>OY754907.1:42500-10042500 GCA_963576535.1 Plemyria rubiginata
AACCTAACCTAACCTAACCTAACCTAACCTAACCTAACCTAACCTAACCTAACCTAACCTAACCTAACCTAACCTAACCTAACCTAACCTAACCTAACCTAACCTAACCTAACCTAACCTAACCTAACCTAACCTAACCTAACCTAACCTAACCTAACCTAACCTAACCTAACCTAACCTAACCTAACCTAACCTAACCTAACCTAACCTAACCTAACCTAACCTAACCTAACCTAACCTAACCTAACCTAACCTAACCTAACCTAACCTAACCTAACCTAACCTAACCTAACCTAACCTAACCTAACCTAACCTAACCTAACCTAACCTAACCTAACCTAACCTAACCTAACCTAACCTAACCTAACCTAACCTAACCTAACCTAACCTAACCTAACCTAACCTAACCTAACCTAACCTAACCTAACCTAACCTAACCTAACCTAACCTAACCTAACCTAACCTAACCTAACCTAACCTAACCTAACCTAACCTAACCTAACCTAACCTAACCTAACCTAACCTAACCTAACCTAACCTAACCTAACCTAACCTAACCTAACCTAACCTAACCTAACCTAACCTAACCTAACCTAACCTAACCTAACCTAACCTAACCTAACCTAACCTAACCTAACCTAACCTAACCTAACCTAACCTAACCTAACCTAACCTAACCTAACCTAACCTAACCTAACCTAACCTAACCTAACCTAACCTAACCTAACCTAACCTAACCTAACCTAACCTAACCTAACCTAACCTAACCTAACCTAACCTAACCTAACCTAACCTAACCTAACCTAACCTAACCTAACCTAACCTAACCTAACCTAACCTAACCTAACCTAACCTAACCTAACCTAACCTAACCTAACCTAACCTAACCTAACCTAACCTAACCTAACCTAACCTAACCTAACCTAACCTAACCTAACCTAACCTAACCTAACCTAACCTAACCTAACCTAACCTAACCTAACCTAACCTAACCTAACCTAACCTAACCTAACCTAACCTAACCTAACCTAACCTAACCTAACCTAACCTAACCTAACCTAACCTAACCTAACCTAACCTAACCTAACCTAACCTAACCTAACCTAACCTAACCTAACCTAACCTAACCTAACCTAACCTAACCTAACCTAACCTAACCTAACCTAACCTAACCTAACCTAACCTAACCTAACCTAACCTAACCTAACCTAACCTAACCTAACCTAACCTAACCTAACCTAACCTAACCTAACCTAACCTAACCTAACCTAACCTAACCTAACCTAACCTAACCTAACCTAACCTAACCTAACCTAACCTAACCTAACCTAACCTAACCTAACCTAACCTAACCTAACCTAACCTAACCTAACCTAACCTAACCTAACCTAACCTAACCTAACCTAACCTAACCTAACCTAACCTAACCTAACCTAACCTAACCTAACCTAACCTAACCTAACCTAACCTAACCTAACCTAACCTAACCTAACCTAACCTAACCTAACCTAACCTAACCTAACCTAACCTAACCTAACCTAACCTAACCTAACCTAACCTAACCTAACCTAACCTAACCTAACCTAACCTAACCTAACCTAACCTAACCTAACCTAACCTAACCTAACCTAACCTAACCTAACCTAACCTAACCTAACCTAACCTAACCTAACCTAACCTAACCTAACCTAACCTAACCTAACCTAACCTAACCTAACCTAACCTAACCTAACCTAACCTAACCTAACCTAACCTAACCTAACCTAACCTAACCTAACCTAACCTAACCTAACCTAACCTAACCTAACCTAACCTAACCTAACCTAACCTAACCTAACCTAACCTAACCTAACCTAACCTAACCTAACCTAACCTAACCTAACCTAACCTAACCTAACCTAACCTAACCTAACCTAACCTAACCTAACCTAACCTAACCTAACCTAACCTAACCTAACCTAACCTAACCTAACCTAACCTAACCTAACCTAACCTAACCTAACCTAACCTAACCTAACCTAACCTAACCTAACCTAACCTAACCTAACCTAACCTAACCTAACCTAACCTAACCTAACCTAACCTAACCTAACCTAACCTAACCTAACCTAACCTAACCTAACCTAACCTAACCTAACCTAACCTAACCTAACCTAACCTAACCTAACCTAACCTAACCTAACCTAACCTAACCTAACCTAACCTAACCTAACCTAACCTAACCTAACCTAACCTAACCTAACCTAACCTAACCTAACCTAACCTAACCTAACCTAACCTAACCTAACCTAACCTAACCTAACCTAACCTAACCTAACCTAACCTAACCTAACCTAACCTAACCTAACCTAACCTAACCTAACCTAACCTAACCTAACCTAACCTAACCTAACCTAACCTAACCTAACCTAACCTAACCTAACCTAACCTAACCTAACCTAACCTAACCTAACCTAACCTAACCTAACCTAACCTAACCTAACCTAACCTAACCTAACCTAACCTAACCTAACCTAACCTAACCTAACCTAACCTAACCTAACCTAACCTAACCTAACCTAACCTAACCTAACCTAACCTAACCTAACCTAACCTAACCTAACCTAACCTAACCTAACCTAACCTAACCTAACCTAACCTAACCTAACCTAACCTAACCTAACCTAACCTAACCTAACCTAACCTAACCTAACCTAACCTAACCTAACCTAACCTAACCTAACCTAACCTAACCTAACCTAACCTAACCTAACCTAACCTAACCTAACCTAACCTAACCTAACCTAACCTAACCTAACCTAACCTAACCTAACCTAACCTAACCTAACCTAACCTAACCTAACCTAACCTAACCTAACCTAACCTAACCTAACCTAACCTAACCTAACCTAACCTAACCTAACCTAACCTAACCTAACCTAACCTAACCTAACCTAACCTAACCTAACCTAACCTAACCTAACCTAACCTAACCTAACCTAACCTAACCTAACCTAACCTAACCTAACCTAACCTAACCTAACCTAACCTAACCTAACCTAACCTAACCTAACCTAACCTAACCTAACCTAACCTAACCTAACCTAACCTAACCTAACCTAACCTAACCTAACCTAACCTAACCTAACCTAACCTAACCTAACCTAACCTAACCTAACCTAACCTAACCTAACCTAACCTAACCTAACCTAACCTAACCTAACCTAACCTAACCTAACCTAACCTAACCTAACCTAACCTAACCTAACCTAACCTAACCTAACCTAACCTAACCTAACCTAACCTAACCTAACCTAACCTAACCTAACCTAACCTAACCTAACCTAACCTAACCTAACCTAACCTAACCTAACCTAACCTAACCTAACCTAACCTAACCTAACCTAACCTAACCTAACCTAACCTAACCTAACCTAACCTAACCTAACCTAACCTAACCTAACCTAACCTAACCTAACCTAACCTAACCTAACCTAACCTAACCTAACCTAACCTAACCTAACCTAACCTAACCTAACCTAACCTAACCTAACCTAACCTAACCTAACCTAACCTAACCTAACCTAACCTAACCTAACCTAACCTAACCTAACCTAACCTAACCTAACCTAACCTAACCTAACCTAACCTAACCTAACCTAACCTAACCTAACCTAACCTAACCTAACCTAACCTAACCTAACCTAACCTAACCTAACCTAACCTAACCTAACCTAACCTAACCTAACCTAACCTAACCTAACCTAACCTAACCTAACCTAACCTAACCTAACCTAACCTAACCTAACCTAACCTAACCTAACCTAACCTAACCTAACCTAACCTAACCTAACCTAACCTAACCTAACCTAACCTAACCTAACCTAACCTAACCTAACCTAACCTAACCTAACCTAACCTAACCTAACCTAACCTAACCTAACCTAACCTAACCTAACCTAACCTAACCTAACCTAACCTAACCTAACCTAACCTAACCTAACCTAACCTAACCTAACCTAACCTAACCTAACCTAACCTAACCTAACCTAACCTAACCTAACCTAACCTAACCTAACCTAACCTAACCTAACCTAACCTAACCTAACCTAACCTAACCTAACCTAACCTAACCTAACCTAACCTAACCTAACCTAACCTAACCTAACCTAACCTAACCTAACCTAACCTAACCTAACCTAACCTAACCTAACCTAACCTAACCTAACCTAACCTAACCTAACCTAACCTAACCTAACCTAACCTAACCTAACCTAACCTAACCTAACCTAACCTAACCTAACCTAACCTAACCTAACCTAACCTAACCTAACCTAACCTAACCTAACCTAACCTAACCTAACCTAACCTAACCTAACCTAACCTAACCTAACCTAACCTAACCTAACCTAACCTAACCTAACCTAACCTAACCTAACCTAACCTAACCTAACCTAACCTAACCTAACCTAACCTAACCTAACCTAACCTAACCTAACCTAACCTAACCTAACCTAACCTAACCTAACCTAACCTAACCTAACCTAACCTAACCTAACCTAACCTAACCTAACCTAACCTAACCTAACCTAACCTAACCTAACCTAACCTAACCTAACCTAACCTAACCTAACCTAACCTAACCTAACCTAACCTAACCTAACCTAACCTAACCTAACCTAACCTAACCTAACCTAACCTAACCTAACCTAACCTAACCTAACCTAACCTAACCTAACCTAACCTAACCTAACCTAACCTAACCTAACCTAACCTAACCTAACCTAACCTAACCTAACCTAACCTAACCTAACCTAACCTAACCTAACCTAACCTAACCTAACCTAACCTAACCTAACCTAACCTAACCTAACCTAACCTAACCTAACCTAACCTAACCTAACCTAACCTAACCTAACCTAACCTAACCTAACCTAACCTAACCTAACCTAACCTAACCTAACCTAACCTAACCTAACCTAACCTAACCTAACCTAACCTAACCTAACCTAACCTAACCTAACCTAACCTAACCTAACCTAACCTAACCTAACCTAACCTAACCTAACCTAACCTAACCTAACCTAACCTAACCTAACCTAACCTAACCTAACCTAACCTAACCTAACCTAACCTAACCTAACCTAACCTAACCTAACCTAACCTAACCTAACCTAACCTAACCTAACCTAACCTAACCTAACCTAACCTAACCTAACCTAACCTAACCTAACCTAACCTAACCTAACCTAACCTAACCTAACCTAACCTAACCTAACCTAACCTAACCTAACCTAACCTAACCTAACCTAACCTAACCTAACCTAACCTAACCTAACCTAACCTAACCTAACCTAACCTAACCTAACCTAACCTAACCTAACCTAACCTAACCTAACCTAACCTAACCTAACCTAACCTAACCTAACCTAACCTAACCTAACCTAACCTAACCTAACCTAACCTAACCTAACCTAACCTAACCTAACCTAACCTAACCATAAAAAGAAAACCAGTAATACACAAACGCAGCACGTCATCATGAGGGTGACCCCCGGAGTCTGGCAGCGCCTGGTCCACGCAGGTTCCGTCGTTATAGACCTCCAGCGAGTCCGAGTGGCAGACCAGTCGCCACTCGTGCAATGCTCGCTGTGTCTCGGCTACGGCCACGGACGACGGTTCTGCGTGGAGACCATCGTAAAGTGCAGCCACTGCGGGGGTCCCCACATGAGGACGGAGTGCGCCGACTGGCTCGCCAATGCGCCCCCCTCCTGCTGTAACTGCGTGCACGCGAAGGCTGATAAAGTTGACCACAACGCCTTCAGCTCGGAGTGCGCGATCAGAGGGAAGTGGGACGCATTGGCTAGAGCCACTATAGCCTACCAATAAGATGGCCTCGGGCATAACCACCGACGAGCCACATAAGCAGTCCAAGCAAACGGTCAGGGCCATGATTATCATGGCTCTCCGCTTGCCTCTGAGTAACAAACTTGCAGTCGGTGGAAAACTTTTAAGTCTCGGCCATTACAAACTGTAAAATAGTAAAAAAGATTAGATGTAACCAAATTAATTTAAGATAGATAAGCCTTGTTGGTCTTTATATATTGTTATATATAAAACAACTAGCATAATCAAAGTAGAATAAGATAAGTAAAAACAGTAAAAATCCGTCTTGCAATAGGTAGTAAAATTCAAATTTCAAGTTCTCGGCCATTATAAAACTGTAAAATAGATAATAAAATATTATAAGTAAATAAGTTAATTAAAAATTGTTAGATAAGCCTTGTTGGTTTTTATATATTGTCATATATAAAACAACTAGCATAACAAAATTAGAATAGAATAAGCAAAGAGCAGTAAAAATTTAAACAGAAATGTTCAGATAGCATAGCATAGCATAGAATAGTATAGTTAGTAAACAGAAAAATAGAAAAAACCCAAAAATAGAATAGCATAGAGAAGTATAGTAAGAAAACAGAAAAACCCAAAAATAGAATAGCATAGAGAAGTACCTATAGTAAGAAAACAGAAAAAACAGAAAAACCCAAAAATAGAAAAATAGAATAGTATAGAATAGTATAAAATAGTTTAGTCTAAAAAACTCACTTTAGTATTAATTAAAAAATTGCAATTGTCAAACCATCGTATTATTTCCAAATTGAAATATTGTAAATTATTAGTATAGATATCAGTAACCAGTTTAATCAGATAAATCATTTAAGTATTATAATATCAGTAAAATTGTAAAAGTATAAAGTTTATAAACCTTAAATCATTATGTTATATTGTTGTCAAAATTTGTAAAATTCAAGTGTAAATTAAAAATATATAGCCTTTTTTTTTTTTTATATACAAAACTAGATAAATAATTAAACTCATGTAAAAACAGGCTCTGACCTCCATGTCAGAGGGTCACAGTAGTGCCATTTACTTTTCAGATGGCGCATTATAATAAAAAAAAAAAAAAAAAAAAAAAAACCTAACCTAACCTAACCTAACCTAACCTAACCTAACCTAACCTAACCTAACCTAACCTAACCTAACCTAACCTAACCTAACCTAACCTAACCTAACCTAACCTAACCTAACCTAACCTAACCTAACCTAACCTAACCTAACCTAACCTAACCTAACCTAACCTAACCTAACCTAACCTAACCTAACCTAACCTAACCTAACCTAACCTAACCTAACCTAACCTAACCTAACCTAACCTAACCTAACCTAACCTAACCTAACCTAACCTAACCTAACCTAACCTAACCTAACCTAACCTAACCTAACCTAACCTAACCTAACCTAACAACTCCCATTCTATAAAAAAAAAAAAAAAAAACCTAACCTAACCAAAAAAAACCAAAAAAAAATGAAAATATAAATCTAACTTAAAACTAGCTAAAACTAACCGTCTGTGCTGTTGAGAGCAGAGACAAGTGTTAATTGCACTAAAAAGTGATGTTTCACACAGTTTTGGCGATAAAAACGGTAGTTTTTGGTCGAAAAACAGAAAAGACAAGGTCAAATTAAAAACTGCTACAGTTATAGTAAGTCAATGTAAACAGACTCAAAGCCTGTATTTTTACGAGTAATTAGCAAAAAACCGCTTGAAGAAATCGCGTCTAGTTTTGAAGTTAGAGAATTTTAAAGTTTTTTTCCCTCACAGAATCGGAGCCACTTTACCTTAGTAACTACAATCTGGGTGGGTGGGCGGGCTTCAATTTTCTTCGCTAATTGGTGTATTTTTTGTTCCAGATGCGTGCAGCGACGCCGGGCGAGGATGAATCAGCCACGGGAAGCGGTGAGAACAGCGAGATGGTGAAGAAAATTTGAAAAAATGCTAAAAACGCAATAAAATGACCTGGTTTTTAGGGAAAATTGTAGTTTTCCTAGTATTTTCCGCGACGGATGAATACGTTGGCTAGCCTTAAAAATAGGGCGTCGCAAGGCGCTTCCGATGATGTATCAAGTGCCTATATTCACCTAAGGATCGAGTCAGGGAAAATTAGTTTAGGTTTTTGTCTTAGACAAAAGTTCGCTTTTGAGGACAAAACCGCTAATGTTTTCGTTTCCTGCTAGCGAAAACGAAAATCTGCGATTGACGGGCCTCCGGAGCGACAAACTACAATAATAACAACAAAGAGAATATAAGAATTTGGAATAAATAATTAATTAGAGTCGAAAAAGAGGTGAAAAATTTTAAAGTTTTAACAAATATTGAAAATCGTCGAAAAGTCAAGAAATTAGTATCTACCGTGCCTCTTGAAACAATATTAACGCAAAAAGGACGTTGAGACGCTTAATTTGATGTATCGCAACCTATAGGGGGAGGACGTTTTATTTTCAAAATTAGTTCAAAAGAAAACATCCTAGTTGGCGGCGACGGTAACGCAAAGAATTCCTGGTGGGGAAGCCTGAAAATTGATGACAGAGGCGTAGACATGGCAGGAACCCTCGAGGAAATGGAGCTCCAGGTGTTAAACGAAGGCAACACGCCAACTTTCGACACGATAAGGGGTGAGAAGTCATACACCAGCTTCATCGACGTAACGGCCTGCTCGACTGAGTTGCTTAATCTGATCGAAGACTGGAAGGTGGAAACAGGTTTAACCAGCTCCGACCACAACGTACTAATATTCAAAATTAGACTAACGAAAGCAAAGGGAATTAACATCGATAGAACAACAAGAATATATAATAGCAAAAAAGCTAATTGGACACAATTTCATGCGAAACTGTCCCAATTGCTTGACGAAAACGAAATTAATAAAACCAACGTGGAAAACATCACAGACAAAACAAAATTAGAACAAACAATCGAACACTACACCCAAATATTAGTAGAATCATGCAACAATAGTATCCCAAAAAAGAAAACACTTACCTTACCATGGTGGTCGGAGTATCTCGCTGAACTGAAGAAGAAGGTAGCCACGATGAAGCGACGAATCCGTTGCGCAGCGCCGGTCCGCAGGCCGAACGTGGTCGATGAATATCTGAAAGAAAAAGAAAATTATGAGTACGAAGCAAAAAAGGCACAAACTGAAAGTTGGAAGATGTTCTACTACTACTACTACTACTACTACTACTACTACTACTACTACTACTACTACTACTACTACTACTACTACTACTACTACTACTACTACTACTACTACTACTACTATCTATGCAATAGCCTGGCATAAATAGGTTTTGCTAAGATCATAGCATGTGGAAATCCGTGGCGTTTGTCTACCCATTACAAAAATAGACGTAATTTTACTTTCTTTTTTTGCTATGTATTGGGTGTATTGGATTATATGTAAATAAAATAAGGGGCTTCCAGCGTTATAATTGACCGAGCGAGCGAAGCGTCTCAGTTTCCACATTGGCCAAAAATGCGTTTGTCCGGATGTCTGTCTGTCTGTCTGTCTGTTCTCCTCTACAGGTCGCATTTTACAACCGATCTGGACGAAACTTGGTACACAGGTTATATAACTTATTAGAATTTTTTTGTCGTCGGGGATTTTTGATTGGAGAGGTACTTCCCCCAAAAAAAGGGCAAAAGGGGGGCTATTTGATATACTGGATATTTCCACCAAATGAGATCCGATTTCGATTATTCTTTTTTTATTTGAAAGGTAGTAACTATAAGTTGGTCTCATAAAAGTTTGGCGAAGATCTGATTAGGATCTTCAGCATGATGAACAGGATAGCTCATCAAACAATCGATGGTTTTCAATCAAATTTGAGAGAAACACAAAGGACCTCATTCTACACAAGATGATGCAAAAAAAATCACGCAATAGCTGGGTTTACATGTGTTGCAAGCAGGGCTGTGTCGTCAGCGAATGTACCAACAACGACTCTTTCAGTTAATGGCAGGTTTGATGTGAAAAGAATGTAGAGAGCAGGCCCCATGACACTTCCCTGGGGGACACCGGCTTTTATTTGGTGTAATTTAGTGTAATCCTCTCCGTGCTTCACATAGAAATGTCTTTGGCTAAGGTAAGATTTTATAAGCAGGAAGGAAGTGGTTTAAAAGTAAGTTGTTGTTAAGTAAGCTTTTATTTTTATTGGTTGGTGTTTGGGGTCTTGTACCTCCCCATTTCGTTTTCGGAAGCAGTCCGGTAACACCTTCTTGAAATTTGATGATAAAACATTCATTTTCATATTTGATATATAGCTCATAATTTTACTGTCATGACAGGGTACCGACCGCCAGCTCGTAAAACTTTCTTGAAACGTCAATTTCGTACCGCGAGCTACCAAATATCAAACGTCATTCATTCAACCAGTTATAGGAATAGCTCACTAGTTTTTTCGTACTAGGTGACGTTTCGTTGGCTTCATGTAACCCGTCAAATGCTTCAAGTTTAGATCGCCTATCGGCGGTGGCAGTTGGATAAAAATTAGGCGTGTATATTAGGATGCAGTTCAAGTTATGCGTCGAAAACTAATCTCAACTGCTTTATCCAATATTATTCGTTATAAAAATACACAAGGATGGAAAACAATGTTTCTTAGTTGTTTTGGTAGTCTTACTAAACCTTTTATATCACTCATCTTGCAGTTTCAAACGAATACTCTGTAAAATATGTTTATTTTTGAATCCTTTATGGGTATGTAGTAATATCTAGTATTATCATAATGCTAATAAACTTTGTATTTCTAAAGAATTCTGTAATAATTTTAAGTACATTACATCCATTCGTAATTTATGGAAACAAGTCGTTTGATATCGATAGGTACATAGTCCCGCCTGCAGCCGTATAACACCGTCTAGGGGTTAAGTGCTATCAATTTTGAATTTGGAACACATCCGTTTACACGTTACATGCATGGTGTGTATGTGTGCGTTCTTGAAAAAGCTGACCAGGTTTTTTGACATTTATTTGTACCACGTGGTGTTGTTTGTGACCAGTGTGGCAATGCTTGCCCGTAGCTGGACACTTTTTAGCAGATGTGGAAAGAGGAACTTTTTTCGCAACTGTTTTGTGGTTTACACCGTTTGATTTTCATTTTTAGTTCATATAAGTGCAGTGTACTCATAAAAAGGTTAGTTATAATGGCGAGAATTAAATACCCTTTACTATAATAATAGATAGTTAACTTAAAAAAATAAAATCCGTTATTGGTTTTCAGCTACATTCATTATGTTACTTATATAATACAAAGAGTTGTGGATTTTATTCAATAAATAAAATAAAATAACTTTATGTACAACACTCATGATTATGAATAAATTCATATTGTTCATTGAGTGAGCGAAGCGAATGAAAATCTTACAATCAACTTGGGCGATTTGGCATTTTATGTATTTATGCATGTATGTACGTTAGGGTGCTTCTTATTTTTCGACTTTTGAAAAATTACTGCGTCAGCCCACCATTCGCTTCTATCACCTAAAAAACGAACCTAGTTTTTTAATTTTTTTTTGTTAGGTTTTTAGGGGTCGTACCTCGTGTCAAAGTTCGAAAAAAATATGATAATTATTACTTGCAGCTCAATGTACATAAAACAGTATATTCATCATTTACACATGATGAAACATACTAATGCAACTCGTTGTCACATTATTCCGTAAAAGTACACTCGTACCCCACCCCTCTCCTCTTCCCGCACGCATCAGTCACGCCTTGAGAAAAGCAGCAAACTAAGCACTAGTTATATATTTGGAACGTACGCGTCGCGTCACGAAATTTCAGTTCGGGGCGAACTACTAGTAATAACATTTTAAATGCTCGCCATTTGTCCCATAAAAGTGTCAAATCTAGCGCTCAATGTAGTATAATTGGAACCCTGTCAATTGACATACTTGACTGGCAGTAATGACGTTAACCCGGCGAAGATTCGTACCAAAAAGAGCATATTGGGAATGAGGTTGGTCATTATGACCATAATGAATTTTCGCAATAACTTCTAATTTATTTAGCATGTTTTTTAACTGAATCTTTGTAACGGTGGTGTAATTCCTAAAAAAAGGTATGATTGTACCGTTATTTAACCGATACCTATACAATTACGGTATAGAAAAAAAAAATGATGGAGCTGGCCCATAGCAGACTGAAATGATATAAGATAATGGGAACATTTATTGTTTTGAATTACCAGCTGATAACCTAAAATCTTTTGGTGTTATAACACTAAAAGGTTTTAGCTTATCAGCTGGCAATTAAAAACAATAAAAAGTTGTTCGGTATACCAAACAACTTTCATAGCTAACACATACCGTACTAATTGTTTCATTAGTTCTTCTGGTAATGTAAGTTTTCTTCCCAATTTCACCTAGGCCATGTTGTCCTACTTCGTAGTAGGACATGCATGTTAGCATGTTTATGATTATTTAAGATAAAAATAAAGTTTATTTAAGTTACGTTCTAAAGTTAATAAAATTATAATTGTTGATTAATACTAACTTCAAAGGACTGAACCAATAAAGACTTGTTTGACTCATAAATTTCGTATTTATTTGCAAAAAGGCTTATGGTGTGCCATATTACCCGAAGTTACTCTATCTAGTTTTTAAAATCGAATTCAGATATTATTATTTATTTGTTGTTATTCCTTATACGATAAAGGTGTCGTTATTCTTCTACACTTTAGTCAGTTCAGTTATCGAGGTGAGAGGTAGGTTCTTAATAAAATGTGATTAGGTATTATTGTAAGTGTAAATAACTTTATATAGGATAGATATTTAGCGCCTCGTGGTTTCACCCGCGCAGATTTTAATCCCGGTATTCCCACGGGATAAAAAGTAGCCTATGTGATACTCCAGACTATAATATATTATATCTCTGTGTCAAGTTTCATCCAGATCCGTTCAGCCGTTCCGGCGTGAAAGAGTAACAATATACATCCATACTTAAAAACTTTCGCGTTCGGTATACCGAATAGTAGTAGAATATTGATTGCTTGGCGAGTTTTATTCCTTCCTAAGCGCTTACGCAGGCGGCAGCTAGTGCGTAATAAGAAAGGAGCAAAATCATGTTTTGAATTCCTATCCTACAAATACAATGCCCCTTTCCCAATCCTTAACGAATTCAGCTGAAACGTAATTTATGACCCGGAAAAACACATAGGTTACTTTTTATTTCAATAGATATCACGCGAATGCTTGTATAAAAATAAATAAGCATACTTATCCTTCAGAGGGTAGTAAGGACCCTTATAAATCTTCGTCAGGTTGAATGATGCATTCAAAATCTCTCCCAGCAATAAATAGTTTGTACCATTTTGTAATAATTTATATACAATTTTCAGCCACAAAATGACTTAAAAATGTTAAGTTATGCATCTTTGTAGTTTAAATTTACCAAATAAAGTGAAAATTATGATTTTCATAGACTAAAGGATTGAACCAAAGGATTTTTACTAATATCCAAAAATCGCAAGTTACCGAAAATATTTGAAAATTTATGTCACTTAGTTTCTGAACGTCCCGAGACCTTGAAAAACATTTAGCTCACTTTGTCAGCTTTATAAATGGTGGCGGTACCAATTCTTAAGCAAAAATGTTTTGTTGAGGTTATGTTCACAAAAGTTATTTGACATTTCACAAAGGCAACCAAAAGCAAATTGGTCTTTATTCATTTCTAACACAAGGACCACTTTGGATTGGGGTACGAAAGTGAAAGCTGAAAGCAGATGGCGCTATGTTACATCGTACCTGGATCTGTCATAATGCATCTTTGTTTATGTTTGTTTACAATTATTATAATTGCTAGATCCCCAAAATATATTCAACGTGGAGTGTATTTCAATTAAATGATAAGCTACGGATAAGAAAAGCATCTACCACTGGTAAAAAAGGTGCTCTGATAGAAAGGTAAATATCTAAACACGTCATATCAATATTAGTCAGAAGCTAAGGTTCACCACAATAAATTTTTCAACAACTATTTTGTCGTTATAGGCTGGATTCCTACGTCAGGAACATTCTTATTGGAGTAGAAGACGAGTTGGACGATCAGATTCCGGGGTTTCCTGCCTTGGATAGCTTCAGAGATGTTAATAAGAGCACAAATCTGCTGGCGTTTTTAAAACATAACATTCAAGAGTTTGCAGCAATATAAGAGATAAAATTCTCAATGAATACTTGCGCTGCTTGCATAGATAATTAAATATTTTCGTTCTTCTAGTAAGGTAGCTTAATTATGACAATAAATAAACTTAAAAAAATTGTGTTGTAGTGTTTCAGTAGTATCAAATTATCGTTGAAGTAGAATCAGTTAATTAAGCGTTTTATTTTGAAACCAATTCATGCTCATACTATTTGCGCCCCGCGGTTTCACCCGCTCAGATTTAAATCCCGTTATTCCCACGGGATAAAAAGTAGCCTATGTGCTATTCCAGACTATAATCTATCTCTCTGCTAAGTTTCATTTAGATCCGTTCAGCTGTTCCGGCATGAAAGAGTAACATCCATCCATCCATCCATACGTACAAACTTTCTCGTTTATAATATTAGTAGGATTATGCTTCGACAATGCTTCTCTTATTATCGAGCTTCTGAAGTCTAAAAATCAGAGCGATTTTTTTTCAGTACCTAGGTGTAGCTTGGTTTCTTTTACTTAAATTGATTCATATTAAAATGCTGAAATCATAATAGGTGTTGCTTCAGTTGAAGAAAGGGACTACTACATTTTATAGTGCCCATTAGGTTGTAAAGAGCACCGGTGGTCTAGTGAGAGTGACCCGCCTTCCGATCGTAAGGTCGCAGGTTCGAATCCGGTCGTGCACCAATGGATTTTTCTATCGAAAAATTTATGTGCGCAATGCCAGCGCTCCTAAACAGTGAAGGGAAACATCGTGAGAAAACCAGTTAGTTTTCTAGCAGCGGCGATGGGCTTGCAACCTGTCACGTATGGAATACTAACTACTGCAAAATGTGAGTATGTGCCAAATGTAATGAAATGTAATGTTAGGACGTACCTCTGACTAACCCCTTAGACATCCTCAAAGAATCTTGAGTTGGGTAGTACTTGGTACTGAGAGATATGAAGGGATATAATAATAACGATAATAATGCTGGACAATCCACACAGCACCATCTAGCCCCAAAGTAAGCTATTCAAAGCTTGTGTTATGGGTACGTACTAGATAACTGATATATTTAATTTATTATATACTTGGATAGATATTTTTTTATTATACATAGAACACACCCAGACCAACGGAACAAATATCTGCAGTACGTATACAAATTTGTTCCAAAGCGGGAATCGAACCAGCAACCTCTTGCGTCGCAGACGGACTCTCGTTTGCTGCCTATCTGCTGGATATCTACCATGCCTGGGGATCAAAGTCGTAGAGCTGTTTCAGTTTAATTAGGCTAGTTTATTTTAAGCAGACAATACAATAAGTAAAAACTGTGGCCACTTTTTTATAATTTACCTACCACAGAGAGATCCACAAACATTTAATATCTTTCTGAAGCATAAAAACATATATCGCTACAAGAAAGGCCAATTCATCTATATTCATCCGACTTTCCTCCAATTATTTATATAGAAAGTGTGTCTGTAGCTTTGTCTGTTTGTATGTTAAACTTTCACGGCTAAGCCGATTGGATGAATTGGATGATATTATATTAAATCCCGAAGGTGGATACTTTATTTCATGATTTGATACGTACCTACGAGTACATGTTAAAAACCATTAATACAAAAAGCTGATACCTTCACATATTTCTATTGTTTTTCTTTATAAACTAGTAGGTCGCCCCGAACTGAGATTTCGTGACGCGACGCGATCGCTCCGAAAATATAAGTAAGTGGCAGTCAGAGGCGAGTCCAAACATTGTGTTTGGACTTGTATCTGGCTGCCACCTATTAACTAAGAATGGTAACCAAGTTTCAACTGAATTGGCCTATTTATTAAAGAGAGTTCCGATGACCTTGACTCTATCATCAGAACAGGTCGCTATCACCAGGTAATGAGAACCAAGTACCTTCTTTATTTATTTCAAGAAAAAAATAATTGAAAACCCAAAGGAACTATCTGACCAGTAGAAAAACCTTGATGCCAACGAAACTCTTAGAAATGGTAGCTCTTGGGTCGTTGGTTGGTAGTTGTAGTAGGTAATTTAACTTTTTTCATTTATCTCAAAAAGCGAGCAAGCTAGAAAAAAAATTAAAATGGTTTTGAAATATCCAAATCAACCTCTTTCATATGACATGTCATTTTATATTTTGCATAACTTTTATATTTTTAGCCCCCTTAAAAACCCCGATATTTTAATAACCCCTCATACGATTTTACTAGGGAATTTCTCAAGTTCAAGCTATCGACTTACCAAATTTAATGCAGATCGGATAAATAAACGGGTTTCAAGTTATCGTCGGACAAACACACATACATACATAAAACGCCAAATCGCACAAGTAGAAAAAAAAAACTTGAAACAGCTTCACGACTTTGATCCCCAGGCACGGTAGATATCCCTTCAGATCTCCCAGTACCAAGTAGGTACTAATTCAAGATTCTTTGAGGATGTCTAAGGGGGGTAGTCAGAGGTACGTCCAAACATTACATTTGGCACATACCCACATTTTGCAGTAGTTAGTATTCCATACGTGACAGGTTGCAAGCCCATCGCCGCTGTTAGAATACTAACTGGTTTCCTCACGATGTTTTCCTTCACCGTTTAAGAGCACTGGCATTGCGCACATAAATTTTTCTATAGAAAAATCTATTGGTGCACGACCGGATTCGAACCTGCGACCTTACAGTCGGAAGGCGGGGTCACTCCCACTAGACCACCGGTGCTCTTCGCCCAAGTTGATTGTAAGATTTTCGTTCGCTTCGCTCACTCAATCAATAATTGAGTTATTATTACCATATTTGATCAAGACTTATTTAAAGGAGAGAAGGTACCTACTTTGTTCTCTTATTATGGTGACAGTGAATGTCTGATATCGGATCCAAGGTCTGTATAATGGAACTCTTCCATAAATTATCCGATAGTTTTAACTTGAATAAATAATTATAAATAAATAATAAATAATGCTGGACAACCCACACAGCACTATCTAGCCCCAAAGTAAGCTATTCAAAGCTTGTGTTATGGGTACTAAATAACTGATATATTTAATACATTATATACTTACATAGATAGATATTTTTTATTATACATAGAAAACACCCAGACCATCGGAAAAAAATTCTGCAGATCGTACACAAATTTATTCCACGGCGGGAATCGAACCCGCAACATCTTGCGTCGCAGGCAGGCTCTCGCCCGCTGCGCCACAGAGGTCGTAATACCTATTACTAATATTCAAAAGTGACATGTCATATGAAAGGGGTTGATTTGGACATTTTATAGAAGGCGGTAGTCAGAAGCAAGTCTAAATATAATGTTTAGATTTGCCTCTGACAACCACCAACTTTATTTTCAAAGCCTTCGTATCGCATTACGAGATCTCATGCAGTTCGTGGCTAACCCCTAGTATTTATTTAGTGAATCCAAAATAGTGACAGCATGATGTTTCGACGATGGAGCCTAGTAATGTTGAACGAAATAAATTGGCCTATTGAACTGAAACCTAGTAAGCGTATCATTATGTTTGGGGTAGTCGGAGCAGAGCACCCCTAAAAAAAGTAAACGGCAAAATACTAGAAAGTAAGAAAGAAACATTACGTAACTACGTGGATTATTTATTAGGTACTAGTTGGCACGCCGTGGTTACACCCGCGCAGATTGAAATCCCAGTAATCCCACGGGATAAAAAGTAGCCTATGTGCTATTCCAGACTATAATCTACCTCTCTGCCAAGTTTCACCCAGATCAGTTCAGCCGTTCCGGCGTGAAAGAGCAACAAACATCCATCCATCCAGGTATTAGTAGGATTGATACAGAACTGTGCAGAACTCAGTGGCTGTCAGTGGTGTTTAAGTCAGCAAGTTGAAGTGATCAAATAGATTAACGAATAAATTTAATAATTACAGAACCTAAACAGTTTATTTCGTTTTAAGTATTAGTGAATTATTAGGAGCAGATAAAGTCGGGGGTAGCAACTAGTCCAATTACAATTATTCAGTTGACAGCTAATGGCGGCTTTACATTATGGCTAGTTTAGTAGAACTAAAGAGGTTTGCGTTTAGATTAGTGTTTGCACTTGCAAGCCAATACATGACACACACACACGCGCAACTTTTACTTATACATTTTACTCGAAATGGTATATTGTTATACCTATTACACACACGCGTAAGAAATATAACGATTTCATAGAAGCAATTAAAATGGAAGTTCCTGAAGATTCTACTGCAGCTAAAGCGACCTCTGTGGCGCAGCGGGCGAGAGCCTGCCTGCGACGCAAGAGGTTGCGGGTTCGATTCCCGCCTTGGAACAAATTTGTGTACGATCTGCAGAAATTTGTTCCGATGGTCTGGGTGTTTTCTATGTATAATAAAAAATATATATCTATGTAAGTATATAATGTATTACATATATCAGTTATCTACCATGACACAAGCTTTGAATAGCTTACTTTGGGGCTAGATAGTGCTGTGTGGATTGTCCAGCATTATTTATTTATATATATTTAGAGAATTATGTATATTATCATACCTACTTAAAAATGTTGCATGTCGGTTATCGACGAAGTTTGTGAGACCACAATTACACTTAGACCATGATTCACCAAACTTCTGGCAAAGAAATACATTTCATTTCATTTATTTAAAGCTATAGGTGCAGCTCAAGACAGTCAGTTCGAGTTATTAGGTATCAGTTTACCCAAATAGATAATAATGTGTAGATGCCAAAAATGCATCAAACGTATATATAATAAGTGTGTATCTGGCAGTTACGCGACAATACGTAGGGAGTGTCGATAATAATATTTTCTGCAATTTAATGACGTTTCACTAGTAGTAGGTAAGGGATGGTTGTATAATTACACGCCACCCAAAACTAAGGCGAGATTTTACATTTTACGGATATGAGAGAGCTATTTATCTACACTAATAATATTATAAAGAGAAAAACTTTGTATGTATGTTTCGAATAGGCTCAAAAACTACTGGTCCGATTTCAAAAATTCTTTCACCATAAGAAAGTTAAATTATCCTTGAGTAACATAGGCTACATTTATTACTGAAAAAAATTAGGGATCCCTACTAAAACTTAAAAAATGTAACCCGAGGTGTAATATAAAATATCTTTCACCGCATGCGCTGCGGAAACTATAGACGATACAAAAAAATGTTCTACAATATTAAAGAACACATCATTATCTACAATTAAGTCAGCAATAGCATATATCTAACTATTGTAGTTATGTTACTACAACAACTTTTCTGTATTTAAAATGTTGATAAAAATGCCGACCAAAAACAGACCATGTTATCCTTTATATTAGTCCTTATACAAATAAATGATTTTGTATGCAAGGCTGTTCCAATACTTATCGACTACTTCTTGAATTTTTTGAATCGGACATTCCATTCAAAAGATATTATTATTACGAAATTAAAAACTTTAGCGCGCCTTAGAAAGCGCGAAAGCTAGGCGAGTTCTCACTCAGCGTGGGCACAATGGTGTGCCAGCTACGGGCATGTGTATATGCCCGTAGCTGGCACACTTGCATGCAAGCTACAGACACATACGCTAATTGGCATGCCTGTACCTGGCATGCAAGTAGTTAGCACAACATTCTATTTTAGGTCAGCTCTGGCATCCACGTGACGGAGGGGACTCGGGGGGGGGGGGGCTACGAAACCAGCATGTGTGAACGTCGCGACAAGTACAGGCATGCCAGTACCTGACGTGTTGGCATGCCACGTAAGCGAGGGGACGCGGGGGGCTACGAAACCGGCATGTGTGACCGTCGCGATACCTGACCTGACGAGTTAACTTGCAAATGTATCCACAATGTGCCCGTAAATCCTGCATGCCTGTAACTTGCATGCTCGCTACTGTACCATTTTACTGTCACGTGTATTTTCACCTTCGTGTGTTACGAAGCGCGGGAGTCTAAGTTTATGCTAAAATGTTGAAAAAAATTATGTCCACCCATGCGAAGCTGGGACAGGCCGCTAGTTACCTATACTTACAATAACACAATTATGGAAACTTGCCATACTTTAGAATCTAACAGATATCTAAGGTTTAGATACCTAGCTACATCCTACTAATAGGTATTATAAATGCGAAAGTTTGTGAGTATGGATGGATGTTTGTACTCTATAACTCCAGAACGGCTTAACGGATCTGGATGAAACTTGGCAGAGAGTTATATTATAGTCTGGAATAGCACATAAGTAGGCTACTTTTTATCCCGTGGGAATACCGGGATTTAAATCTGCGCGGGTGAAATCGCGGGGCGCGACTAGTTAATTATAAAAGTACGTGGTTAAAGGATCATACAAAAGAGTAGTAGAACTCTTTTTTTGTGAAGGGCTCGTCCGGGGAAGTACTACCACCACGCCTTTTTCTGCCGCCAAGTAGCGTTGCTATATTTTGGTTTATAGAGTGTGGTCACCGGTGTGATTACAGGCACATCAAGCTTTACATCTGTATGCCTCAAGATGATGGACGCAGGGCAGTGCATCGTAAGGCAAGTTCATGTCGTGCGTGACTTACGGGCAATGCTTTGTAATAGCTGATGGTAACCACTTAACATCAGGTGAGCCATCTGCTTGTTCCATCAGCTAATTGTATAAAAAAACAAGCCCTAAGTTTTTTGGCTGTTCTTCTAGGCTTTGGTTGCGTGGAAGGGGCGCGGGCGCCTGGAGTCACCTAGCTGTGAGACGTTTTAAAGTGATCCTTGTGATTTTATTGAATAAATATCTTTTTGCTTTGACCTTCACCTCGAAATTCATCAGATATAGGTATACACTAAGTTAATTGGCAAGATAATTAACTTACCCTCGGTTCCTGAAAACTCGATCAACATTTATCGCCTGTCAAGTCGCTTGCTATCTCTATCCAACTTGAAGTAAAAGCTGAAATAGCAAGTGACTTGACGACCGATTAGTTTTGATCAAGCTTTCCGAAACCGGCCGTTAGTATACAAATCTAGAGCGAAAATGCTACTGTCTAAATTTAGTGAACTGAGCTTAGCCATGTGTAAACGCGCGCGGAGGCAGTCATTTGTGAGTCTTCTACTCCTTGATAGAGAAAATCGAAAATTACCGAAAAAAAAGTTTATAGAACGACAAAAAAGTTTAAAATGTCCAAAGACAACAAAACCATGTCAGCTAATCTTCGCATATGTGTGTGAGAGGTCAACTTATACAAGCCAGTAAAGTTTTCAAGAAAGTTTTCACAAATGCTAAAATTTGACAGATCAATTCTATGGTGGCGGTCGGCCCGCAGAACGACATTCGGATCCACCCACATTCCCTCGCGGACTTGATTGATAGATTGCACATAATATTCAATAATTACGCAGTCCTATAGATTATCAAACAAAACAACGGCAGATGACGTCGGCAGCGCATCGTCGTGCCGTGCCTCTTCCCTCCGACTCCACAGGATGAGCCTCCCCCGCAGCACCCCCAACGCCCTCAGCGCCCCCAGTGCCCCCGGAGACCCCAGCGCGGCCGGTTCCAGCGTCCTGCCGCACTTGCGCGTGCTGCGCGCCGTCGGCTTCTGTCGCCTGGCGCCCCCCGCGCCCCCCACGCCTCCCGCCACGCTGCGCCGGCGCTTGCACGCCGCGTACCACGCGTTCGCTCTGTGCTTCACGTCTACCTACACGCTGCTGCAGCTCATATACGCATATCAGGTACTCGGCAGTCGCGGGGGCGGATCGCACGTTGCGTTCGTTCCATCCTGAGCCTGCGACCGACCCCCCCCCCCTCCTCCCCACCCTCCCTGTCCGCAGGTGCGCGCCGACATGGACGCGCTGTCCGGCGTGCTGTTCTTGGTGCTGTGCCACGCCACCTGCATCGGCAAGCAGCTCGCGTTCCGCGCGCACGGTGACGTCATCGACGAGCTCGTCGCCCGCCTCGATGGTGAGCGCGCAAGTGACGTCACGCCGAGACCCGGCACGCTGGCGCCGCGCAGACCCCGACCGACGCCTCGCGTGTTGCAGAGCCGGCGTTCAACGGCGGCCCCGAGGCGGCGCAGCGGCGGCGCGCACGCACCACGCTGGCGGCAGCGCGGCTGCTGCGCGCGTACGCCGGCTGCGCGCTCGCCACCTGCGTGCTGTGGTGCGCGCTCGCGCTGGCGGCGCGCGCGCGCGGCCGCGACCACGAGCTGCCCTTCTGGACCGGCTTCGCGTACGACTCGCCGGCCGCGTGAGTGCCGCCGGCCGTACCCTCCGCCCCCGCTGGCGTGCGCTGCGTGCGCTGACCCGCGTCTCTCTGCGCAGGTTTGCGGCGCTGCTGACGTACTCGCTGTGCGTGACGTCGCTGGTCGGCGTCGGCAACACGACGATGGACGCGTTCGCGGCGACGCTGCTGCAGCAGTGCCGCACGCAGCTCGCCAACGTGCGGTGCGTCGTCGCTCGGCCGGAGTCGGCGCCGCGCGCGCCGAGCTCGGGTTGACGCGTCACGTGTCGGTTCCAGGGCCGCCTTCGAGAGTCTGCCGCAGGGCGCGCGGTCGGCGGCGCAGCACTCCGGTCGCAGCTTCGAAGCGGTCTTCTACGAATCGTTCGTCGACTGTCTCGTTCACTACAAGAAAATTATCGAGTAAGGTTTTTCGTATGAAAATAAGTCGGATTTCAGATGAAAATAAGTCAATTTTAATTTACTTTATTGCTCAACTATGAGCATTTTCTACTTAACGACCTCGAAGGTGAGGTGTGTCACGATGATGCCGTGATGGTCTTATTTATTGAAAGCTTATTAAAACTTAAATAAGTTAGAGAAACGAGAAAGGTTAGGTTTAGAGTTATGTGATGTACCAAGTGGGCAGTAAGTCCAGCAGGCGAGGTGCGCGTGCGTCCGCAGATGCTGCGCGCTGGTGGAGCGCGCGTTCGGCGCGGCGCTGCTGGCGCAGTTCGCGGCCGGCGGCTGGATCCTGTGCATGGCCGCCTACAAGATGCTCAGCGTACGTACCTACCTACGTCATCCGCCTCCGTCCGCCTCTATGCAAGGGTCTATGCCTATGTACTCGTTCCAACCGGTTGGCTGACTTCTTGTGGCGAGGCACGAGGGAGCTGACCTAGAGAGCAGGCGGCACTGGGCTGGTTACTAAAGCTGTGGTTGTTGGTGCAGGTGCAGGTGCTCGGCATAGAGTTCGCGTCGACGTCGCTGTTCATAGCGTGCATCCTCACCGAGCTGCTGCTCTACTGCTACTGCGGGAACGAGCTCGCCGTCGAGGTATAGTACCCGTCAAACTTCTTGGCCATCGCGCGAGGTGGTAGGGGAAAGGTTTGCACTCTTCGCACCACCAAAGAGACCTATTTTTTGTTTCTTTTTCATTCAAGGTCGTTTGTCCAAGAAGTTTGACGGATACTATACCGTCCTCGACCCACCGCCCATCCACCCGTGCACACATCCACCCACCTGCCATCTACCCATCCACCCACCTCTAATTACCAATCCACCCACCTCCCATCTACTCATCCACCGATCTAACCACCTTCCCATTAACCGGCGAGGTAATGCTTTTATTATTGAGAAATGAAAGATCGCTTGTCTCGAAAGGATGGCAGAAGCTCACTAAGCAATGCTTTGCATCGTTGCAGAGCGCTCTGGTCAATGAGTCGCTGTACGGCATGGATTGGACGCCGCTGGGGACGCGCGAGCGCCGCGCGCTGCTAGTCGTGATGACGCGGGCGCAGCGTCCGCTGCGGCCCGCTGCCGGCCGCGTTGTGCCGCTCACACTGGAGACATACCTCACGGTGAGTGCGTCGCTGTACGGCATGGATGGATTCTTTGACTCATTTACCCAGTAATTTTGACAAATTTACACTTAAGTTCATCATCATCTTCAGCCTACAAAAAGTTTCGTCAGTGTTTGTTCGGTGCGGGCATCGAACCCCCGGCCTACGGTGCAAAAAGCCGAGCTAATTAGCACTAGGTGAATGGGAGGTATATTTGCGTTGTCGAAGTTGGTCGTTACCTACTTATGCGGTAGACCAATATTTGCCACCTCGCTATCTACCCACGAGGTCGTTGCTCACTATGTTCACTGCATACATAGCATACATAGCATACATAGCAGCGCATAAAAGCGGCCGATACATGTGAATACCACGAAGCAGCACAGCTTACCATGTTCATAGGTACAAACTACATACCACCTACTTATAAATAAATCATTATTTAATTAATAAAATTTTGTTTCAGATCCTCAAGTCGTCTTACAGCTTCTATGCCATGCTTCGACAAACCAAGCAATAAACTTTTCATTATCCACGAGCAGGTTACCTAAATAATCACCATATTGTGCAATTCTACCTGAGCACCTGTGCTATGCTGTGCAGGTACTTACTTACCGCACGCGCTGAGCACTTGATTTCAACATAATTGAAAAAGTAATAATTTCATTAAAATTTTATGTTTATAAATAAATGCAATTCGTGAAACTAAATACACGTGTACTTTTGACCGAGCGAGCGAAGCGAGCGAAGCGTCTCAGTTTCCACATTGGCCAAAAATGCGTTTGTCCGGATGTCTGTCTGTTCTCCTCTACAGGTCGCATTTTTCTACCGATCTGGACGAAACTTGATACACAGGTTATATGACTTATTAGAATTTTTTTGTCGTCGGGAATTTTTGATTGGAAGGGTACTTCCCCCAAAAAGGGGCAAAAAAGGGGGCTATTTCATATACTGAATGAGATCCGATTTCGATTGTTCTTTTTTTATTTGAAAGGTAGTAACTATAAGTTGGTCTCATAAAAGTTTGGTGAAGATCTGATAAGGATCTTTAGCATGATGAACGGGATAGCTCATCAAAAAATTGACGGGTTTCAATCAAATTTGAGAGAAACACTAAGGACCTCATTCTACACAAGATGATTAAAAAAAAACAATAAAATCAAAAGAATCAAAAATCTGATAAATTATATCTACCTACCGCTAAGCCAGTGAATTGCTCACTTTTAGTGTGCTCGCGAGGTCTACCAGCTCACAGAGCCACTAGTAATAATTATTTTAATGAACAATTTAACAAACATTATTCATGGACTTTATAATTAATGATCAAACGAACTTACCAAGTGAAGTTCGATCACAATTATGTGAACGGCTTCATTCGACGCGATTAATTTTTTACATGTTGTAGATATGCCCCGAGACACCGGCCTTACACACGGATTTTTAAAGTATTTTTTTTTTTTTTTTATTTTAGTTAGGAAACGACTAGTAGATCATAGTTGTTTTCTTGACTTTGACTCGATCCAGTCACTTGCGCTCTCGTTCGTAAAGTATCGTCATTTTGTTTAGAGTTTATCGATATTTCACATTTTTAGGGTTGGGATTCACTGTTGAGGGTGGGTGTGTATAATCGCGTCGAATGAAGCCGTTCACATAATTGTGATCGAACTTCACTTGGTAAGTTCGTTTGATCATTAATTATGTTTCACGGCTTCATTCTTTGCGATTAATTTTTTACATGTTGTAGGATGTTTAGAGATTATTAAAATGTGAAATAGAGTCAGTACCAATAAAAAACATAAGCTACCTACATTTAAAAGAAAATGCAATCGGTAGGTAAGTATACAACATTTATTTATTAAAGATAGCTATTTTTCTAAATCAACAGAAATAATTGATCTACCAAACTGCATGGTATCATTAACAATATCTCTTTTATAGAACCTAGCGAAAACAGCAGACGAATCACTCCAGCCTGCTGTCTTTCTTATTACATCTATACTGACACCGAGTCTGTTGGCTGCTGACGTGGATGCATGCCGTGTACTGTGACCGCTGAATATACGCGTGTCGACACCGCTAGATTGAAAAGTGTCTTTTAGCCAATGACTTAAACGTTGAGGAGTTAATTTTGAGTGAGGTTTTTTATAGCTTATAAATAAATGATCACTATTGGCGGTACGTAAAGATCTTGTTTTATTTATGTATGTTTCCAAACACCTAGCAGGACATATTTCAGGTTTCTGATCAAAAAATGGAATTTTTAAAACTGGTTGTGAACAATTAGGTCTAGATGTTTTTATTATATTAGGGATTTTAATAATAATGGCTTCACGAGATCCAAGAATTTGGATGTTGGTTAATTTAATCAAAGAATAAGTTTGTGCTCTGTGTGCAGTCACCAGAGCCAATAGAGTCAGTGTCTTTTTTGAAAGAGTTTCTAGATTGAGATCTTCGTTGGGCCATTTTTGAGACAAGTAGTTTAGAACAATACCAGGGTCCCAAGTAAGATTGTATTTGGGAGTTGAAGGTCTCAATTTAAATACACCCCGCATAAACCGTTTTAATTCGAAACTATCAGATATATTTCCAATCATTAAAGACAAGGCTGATTTATAGGAATTAACAGTACTGTATGTTACACCATTATCAAATATTTCAGTTAAAAAACCAATTACTTCTGAAATTGATGGATTAATATAATCATAATTAAATTTTTTACAATAATTAAGCCAAGCTTTTAAACAACTATCGTATTGCTTGTAAGTATTTTCAGATAGAGAACTCAACATTATTTCGACAGATCTATATGATAACCCCTTTTTTAGTAACGCTTCCCGGACAATTTCGCGGCAACTAGAGTCAGCGATCTGAAGAGCTGGTGAGTCTTCCTGAAAGGAGATTTGAGCAAATTAATATCAGGTTTAAAGTAAGTCATTTCAGAAACCATTAGTTTTTTAAATACTGGAAACCAAGGCTGGGTTGGCCAGTATGGCACTACAATAATGCCCTCTGCCTTATCACTAATAATCTTATGCATTACTTTTACAATTACTGCAAATGGTGGAAAAGCGTAAAATGATAGGTATTTCCATGAAATAGTAAAAGCATCAACTTTCCATGCTTCGGGTTCATTTTTCCATGATACAAAGATTGAGCATTTTGCGTTACATCGGCTAGCAAATAAATCAACATCTGGAACACCAAATGTATTAACAATATCATTAAATGCATAATCGGCCAATTCCCATTCAGTGTCTTCGAATTTTTTGCGAGACAAGAAATCTGCATCTAGATTTTACTTAGTGTTAATATAAGAAGCAAACACCCAAATGTTACGCCTTTCACACCACATCCAGATTTCTCTAGAAATGGCATTTAGGTGTCTGTGCTGGACACTACCCATCCTATTTATGCATGAGATAGCAGTGACATTATCTATTCGTAGTAGTAATTCACAATTATGTAAGTTTTTGACAAAACATTTTAACGCTAAAAAAGCGGCTCTTAGTTCCAACTCATTGATGTGCAACAACTTTTCACTGTCTTTCCAGTAACCAAAACAATCTTCGTTATTACAATAAGCCCCAACCAGTCGCAGAAGCGTCTGAATATATTTCTAATTTAAATTGATTAGGTCTTAATGGAGAATAACCATTGTCTATATGTGACAACCACCAGTGCAAGTCAGGCTTCAAACTGTCAGGGACATTTATGTTTTGATCATAGCTAGGATTGTGTAATAAATATCTAAACTTATGATATTCAAATTCTTTTGTGTATAGCCATGAATACTGTAGTGCTGGACAAGCAGAAACTAAAATACCAATCAACCTGGCAAAATCTCTTAACTCCATTTTTCTATTGTTTAAACAATGTGTAATTTTAGCTTTAATTTTTATTTTCTTTTCTGTGGGTAGTTTTAAAATCATTTTTCTAGAGTCAAAAACAAAACCTAAAAACTTGCAAATGGTGTTTGGAGTTAAATTACACTTTTCCCGATTCAATATGAACCCTAGACTTTCTAATAATTGAATAGTTGATGTCACATTAGATTGACAACCATAAAATGTTTTATCAATACAAAAAATGTCATCTAAATAAATAACTGAAATAAAGCCGCTAGCTCGTAAGTGTTCCATCACAGGTTTCAGTAATTTGGTAAATACATAAGGTGCCGTGCAAATACCAAAAGGTAAACAATTAAATTCATATAATATATCATTATATTTAAATCGCAGGTATTTTCTATTAGATTTTTTGATGGGAATCAAAAAATATGCGTCCTTTAAATCTATGGATGCCATGTAACAGTCATGGGTAATTAATTTCGAAGCTGTGCGATAATCTTCCATTTTTAAATGTTTCTTTTTGATAAATTATTTAATTGCTTTAAATTTAAAATAAATCTTTTTTCACCGTTTGGTTTTGGCACTAAAAACACACTTGACAAAAATTGAGAATCATCATGTTTACACATAGAAATAGCATTAATTTCTAGTAATTTACTAATAGATCTATCAAAATCTAGTTTTTCGTCTTCCGTTTTGGAGTAGACACTGGGGTCATCGTTGCGATACGGCATTGATGTGAAAGGTATTTCATACCCCTTGATCCACGCATTTATTGTGGGATCGTCAGAAATACGAGACCATGTGTGAGTAAAATGTTGCAGACGGCCTGCATATGGTACCTGAATATTTATCTCCTGGTCGTCGACCGCCTGGGCGGTGGAGAGCGGTCGCGGCGATGCGCGTACGTCGACGGCTGTGGTGGCGGCGGCGGCGCGCGATCTTGTTGCTGGCGCGGGGAGTTCCTGGTCGCGGGACGCTGATAGTAACCGCCGCGACCTGTCCGAAATTCGCCCCTGGGGAAAGTCTTGCGGTGCTGGGAGTTTAAATTATTCCTTTTTACAAAGTTACTTTTGTTAAACGGAGTTTTTTGCGGAGCAGGGGCTTTCAAAGCCTCACCTGATCTTTGTATGGTCTTAGCCGTTTTTAATTTGTCTGTAACGTTTTCTCCGAACAAGTACTTGTCTCTAGGGGTATCGAACATCGTATCCTTTAGGGTGGTATTGACTGCCGATACTGCGAATTTGCGGCGAGTGCGAGTCTCGCTAAAATGGCTGTCGCATAATATGCGGCAGGCGTCACTGAGAGACTTAAGGATGGTCTGCTTTCCATCTTCTCGGATTACCTTTTCCATAGTAACGGCTAATGCAGCTAGGGCGGTACCAATTTGCTTTTGTTTAGCGAAAAGAGCTGCGTCTCTTTTTGTGCATGGTTCAGGCAATGCGACCTTGACCTCAGGATTTAGCTCAGGAGCTAATAATAGGTCACAGTTACTGGGCACTGGATAGCTTTTGAGCAATTTCTCCTTTATGTCCTTCGGTAGTCCTTTTCCAAGGCTATCTTGCCACCTCGTAGCAATATCTTTGTGGACTGCTGGACCCAAAACGATATCAGTTTTCGGAGCGTCACCGAGTAGTTCTAGGATATCCGCATCAAGTTCATTTTCGACTTCAGCTACGACACCGGAATCAACAGCGACATCAGCGGTCGAGGTGGTAGCAGCAGGCTCGGCCAAATCACGAGGCGGCGGTGACGATGACGTGGAAAAAAGCCGCGGTGGAGGCGACTCGGCGTCGTCGGCAGTGGCGTGGACGTCGGCGTTGGTCACGAACGCTGTCAGAAATATATGGAGTGTGTCAAGACACAAATTCGTGACAGTATCTACCCGGTTATGGTAGTACGCATCACATTCTGACAATAACATTATAAATGTAGCTGCTAGAGCAAATGACTTTTAATATGACAGAGACAACCCAGGATAGTTGCTCGCATCATCGTCATAGCATTGTGAATGATTTACAGTGACAGTATCAGCCCGTGATTGGCAGTACGCATCACAATCATTGCACAAGTTTTTATTCAGCTACCCACAACTTAAAAAAGATAGTTATGTACTTACAGTTATTATCAAGCTCGTCTTCTGATGAAGATGTTTCAATAAAAACCCGTCGACGACGGTTCGGTTTTTTATTTAATTTTTCCTGTAGCTTTGCAATTTTCTTCTTTATTTTTTGCTCGTCATCATTACTATGTCCTCTTTTTCTTCCCATGTTGAAAGCACTAAATATTTTCGAGAGCTATTGTGGACGCGTGCGAAGGCCAGCGCGCGGGAACACGTAATGACGATACTTTACGAACGAGAGCGCAAGTGACTGGATCGAGTCAAAGTCAAGAAAACAACTATGATCTACTAGTCGTTTCCTAACTAAAATAAAAAAAAAAAAAAAATACTTTAAAAATCCGTGTGTAAGGCCGGTGTCTCGGGGCATATCTACAACATGTAAAAAATTAATCGCAAAGAATGAAGCCGTGAAACATAATAGGTATACAGCTCATTAAAGCTCATTAAAATAAAAAATGTGCGCTACGCCACAACATCGTAACAAAACAAGGTAGTGTTCTAACAGCGGAGATGGGCTTGCAACCTGTCACATGGAACACCAACTGCAAGATACAACTAGGTATATTACAATATTCTAGCAGGTAAACTACCGTTTTTAATAAAATAGAATAAGTAAAGTAAGCCGAGCTAGCAGTCCCTCCCTGTCCCTCCACGGCGTCGGGAGGTAATGTAATTAATTAATGAATGAATCTTTCTTCAATCTCGTCCCGCGCCGCGTTGCCGTTGGCTGGATGTCGGTGTCGCTGCGCTGCTGGTACGAGTAGGTATGTAATTACCGCGGCGCGTCCTCATTACTGTTAGTTAGTATTCATGAGAGGGCGGGGGCGGGGGCGGGGGCTGCGAGCTCGGATTTAGTTTGTAGAAGCAGATCGAACCCTTCACTGGACGACACCTACCGGCTCCTACTTATTACTCATAAATGTACGTTTCTAATGAATACCTACTTACCTGCTTAGTATTATTGATTGAGTGAGTGAAGCGAACGAAAATCTTATAATCAACTTGGGCGATTTGGCATTTTATGTATGTATGTATGTATGTTTGTCCAACCATAACTTGAGAACCTTTTATTAGATCTGCATGAAATTTGGTAAGTCGATAGGGGACTGAATAATCAAAGGACGATAGCTTCTACTTGAGAAATTTACTGGTAAGTACATGAGTAAAATCGGATGAGGGGTTATTAAAATATCGGATTTCTTTAAGGGGACAAAAATTGAAAAAGTTACACAAAAAAATTAAGGTATATGCCATTGAAAGGGCTTGGTTTGTACATTCCAACACAATTTAAAAAAAATCTAGCTTGCCAACTTTTTGAGATACAACGAAAAAGTTCAATTAAGTTAACCAACGACCCAAGAGCTTGTGTAACCGACGACTATGACATTGATACATTCCAGATACCAATCAAAACTCTAATCTTATCATTAGAAACATAGAAATAACTAGCGATGAAATACTGCGAGAACTTCGCGCCCTGGATGTGTCGAAGGGCCCTGGATGTGTCGAAGGGCCGTGGAGTAGATAATATTACCCCAGCTTTCTTCAAATCCACTGCTACCACAATCTACTATCCAGTACGATACATGCTAAACCAGTGTTTGCGTGAAGGAATATTTCCTACAATTTGGAAATAAGCTCGTGTCGTTCCAGTCTTCAAGAGTGAAGATCGGGCGATGGTCGAAAACTATCGCCCCATCTCTATCTTACCCACTTTGTCGAAGCTTTTCGAAAGGCTCATCACTACACAGTGTAAAACAAAGTCGCTTTCTCTGTCCCTATGTCCCCATGTCCCTTTGTATGCTTAAATCTTTAAAACCACGCAACGGATTTTGATGCGGTTTTTTTTGATAAAGTCAAAGTCAAAGTCAAAATATGTTTATTCAATAAAATCACAAGGATCCATCTTGAACCGTCTTAAAACTAGGTGACTCTAGTGCCAGTTCCACGCGACCACACCGAGAAGAACAGGCAACAAACTCGGCTTGGTGTCTATCGCTCTTTTGTATGATCCTCGTTACAATGTAATAAAATACCTACACTATTGAAGCTATATAATACATTAAGTAATCTAATAGAAAAAGGAAAAGTAAACAGATTCATAAAAGAACACACGCTTCAAACTAATAATACTAATACATAAGTAAGAAGTGTAGTAAGTCAGTAATAATAAAAAAAAAACTTTTTTTAAATAACATAATAGTAAAGACATTGCAGATATGTTAGCCGTCGATGGGCAGAGCGACCGGGACATCGGGCCACGCACTTTTATCATTAATATAACTATATATAGTATAGTAAGCTTTCCTTATCAGATAATTTTTAATGTACACTTTAAATTTTTTAATAGGAAGCCCAGTGACACTTTCTGGAAGTTTATTATAGAAGCGTATACCGTTCCCCATAAACGAGCCATTTACCTTTTGTAATCGAAATTTCGGAATGCATAATTTATTTTTATTTCTAGTGTTAACGTTATGTGCGTCACTCTTTTTCTTAAAGCTACCTATGTGTTAATGAGTGTACAATAAATTTTCAAAAATATACTGTGAAGTTACTGTGAGAATATTAATTTCCTTAAAACGCTCCCTCAATGAGTCACGTGGTTTCATTTTATAAATGGCACGTATCGCCCGTTTTTGAATTACAAATATACTTTGTATGTCAGCAGCTCTACCCCATAGCAAGATACCATAGCACATTACACTATGGTAGTAACTAAAATATACCAGCCTAGCTGTAGCCTCATCTGTAAGCCATCTTATAGTGCGAACTGCGTACGCAGCCGAACTCAGTCTCACTCAGATAGATAGAGTAATTCAAGAGGAAGGTTTATATGTATAATATGTGCACCCGTGCGAAGCAGGGGCGCGCGGGCGGGTCGCTAGTACATAATATAATATACCCATTACTACACAATGTCATCATACCACAGCAACATGGTTTTGTTAAACGAAGATCGACCTTAACCAATCTCTTATTATATACATTTTATCTCTTCGAGGGTCTTGATGCTAACGTACAAATAGACAGTGTTTATACAGACTTTTGAAAGGCTTTTGACAGAGTAGATCACAGAATACTCCTGGAAAAACTGGCTTTTAATGGTATAAGAGGGAATTTGTGGCGCTGGTTCAAATCGTATATTTCTAACCATTCCAATCATTCATCTCCATTTTGGGTCCTTTGTTCTTCGTAATATTTATATATGACATTAGAAACTGTTTTAAATTTTTTTACTTTTTACTGTACGCCGATGACTTAAAAATATATCATACTATACAAAATGTCAGTGATCATCACGAATTCCAAAACAATCTTGATCGTTTCTCCATCTACTGCACCAGTAATAAATTAAGTTTAAGCATTACAAAGTGCAAAACTATTACTTATTATAACTCTTCAATAAATAGGCCAATTCAGTTGAAACTTGGTTACCATACTTAACAAGTCGGTGGCAGCTAGAGATAAGTCCAAACACAATGTTTGGACTTACTTTGAATACCACTTACTTATGTTTTCGGAGCGTTCGCGTCGCGTCACGAAATCTCAGCTCGGGGCGAAGTACTTGTTAAATTAATTTCAAAAATACGAATTATAACGTAGTTAAAAGAGAAAGGTAAAAGATAATTAAATGTATATGATACTAGTGGCTCTGGGAGCTGTAAACCTCGCGAGCATACTAAAAGTGAGCTATTTGAGGAATGTAATATGCAAGTGCATTTTCCGTTTTGTGATTTTTTTGATCTTTTTGATTTTTTTTGCATCATCTTGTGTAGAATGAGGTCCTTTGTGTTTCTCTCAAATTTGATTGAAAACCATCGATTGTTTGATGAGCTATCCTGTTCATCATGCTGAAGATCCTAATCAGATCTTTGCCAAACTTTTATGAGACCAATTTATAGTTACTACCTTTCAAATAAAAAAAGAATAATCGAAATCAGATCTCATTTGGTGGAGATATCCAGTATATCAAATAGCCCCCTTTTTGCCCTTTTTTTGGGGGAAGTACCCCTCCAATCAAAAATCCCCGACGACAAAAAAATTCTAATAAGTCATATAACCTGTGTACCAAGTTTCGTCCAGATCGGTTGAAAAATGCGACCTGTAGAGGAGAACAGACAGACAGACAGACAGACAGACATCCGGACAAACGCATTTTTGGCCAATGTGGAAACTGAGACGCTTCGCTCGCTTCGCTCGCTCGGTCAATTATTAAAGTAAATTTTAATCCTGATTAATACGACCGATTGGTTTATTTAAATCTAGAGATAGGTAACATAATAGAAGGATTGATCGGTAAGAGCGTCAGAGGTCCGTCGGATCGTGCATTAAATCCGCAGGCGGCCTCACAGCGCGGACGCGGAGGCGGAGGCGGGGGCGGGGGGCGGTGACGGTGCGACGTCTGCGCGCGACAGCGTGCGCGCGCACGAGCGCGTCCTGCGCGGCTGCGGGTTCCTGCGCGGCGCGCGCGCCTCGCGCCCGCACCGCCTGCACTGCGGCGCCGCGCTCGCGCTCACCGCGCTCTACCTCGCGCAGGAGTGCGTCTACGCGTGTCGCGTGAGTGCATGCACCCTCCCCTCCCCCAGCCCGCCCCACCCGCACCTCACCCCGCCACCGTCCGCAGGAGCGCGCCGACATGGAGAGGCTGGCGCGCGTCATGTTCCTGCTGCTGTGCCACGTGACATCGATCGCGAAGCAGCTCGTGTTCTGCAGCGACGCCGGCGCCGCCGCCCTCGACGCGCTGCTCGCCGGCCTCGACGGTGAGTGCAGCGCGACCTGTGCTGTAGCCCCCCTCCCTGCCCCTCACGTGCGCCTCGTGTCCGCAGACGCGCTGTACGCGCGCGGCGGCGCGGCGGGCGCGGCGCTGCGCGGTCGCGCGGCGGTGTCGGCGCGCATGTTCGCGCGGCTGTATGCGGGCGCGGCGGTGCTGACGTGCTCGCTGTGGGCCACATTCCCGCTGCTCGCGCACGCGCGCCACGAGGCGGTCGATTTCCCGTTCTGGGTGCCCTTCGACTGCAGCGGCTCGCTCAGGTGGCTGCTCTGGAACCCGTCGCGTGCCTACGTCTCGGGATCGGGTTCGATGCGATGCGATGAACGCTGGTCGCGCGTGGTTGCAGGTTCTCGCTGGTGCTGCTGTACTCGTACTACGTGACGACGCTGGTCGGCGTCGCGAACACGACCACGGACGCCTTCATCGCGACCATCCTGAAGCAGTGCAAGACGCAACTGACGATATTACGGTTCGATGAACGCCATTCTATGAATACGAGGGTCTGCGACTCCCACTGCGGACTGACGCTCCCGTGTTGCAGGCTGTGCGTGGCGCGGCTGCCCGAGGCGGCGGCGGCGCGCGCGCTGGTTCGGCGCGAACCCTTTCCCGCAGCGTTTGGCGCGCTGCTGCAGGAGAACCTGCGCCACTACGACAAGATCATCCGGTACGTGACCCTGTAGCTATGACAACTAGGCGATACAATAATAATTATTATTAGATATGTACCTCCTAACTCGAACTTTTTATGCTTTAGGGACATCCAACTCCTGCAGGATATATTTAGCACAGCAATATTGATTCAGTTCGGGATAGGTGGATTCATACTTTGCATGGCGGCTTATAAAATAGTGAGCGTAAGTTGAGTGAGCTTTTCGGAACTTAACGATACTTTGGATAATTCCTCAAGTGCAGATACATGCTAACATCTTCTGATTCCAGTTAAACATTCTGAGCATCGAGTTCGCTTCGATGTCGATCTTCATCTGCTGCATCCTCACGGAGCTGTTCCTGTACTGCTACTACGGCAACGAGGTCACCGTTGAGGTAACATTCTTTAAAAGACGAGATCAGAAATTTTATTTATGATCCGACGACAATAGCAACAAAAATAGTGTTCGTCCATGCTTCGAAGCGTGGACTCCGCAGACGGCTAGCGCGGGTTCTCAGCTCGGACCGCATCACTAATCGAAACATAACTGTCTGCGGCGCCGGCGGCCCCGTGTGCTTGCAGAGCGCGCGACTCGGCGCCGCCATGTACTGCATGTCGTGGGAGGCGCTGCCGCCGCGCCTGCGCCGCGCGCTGCTGACGCCCATGGAGCGCGCCAAGCGGCCACTGCGGCCCGTCGCCGGGCACCTCGTGCCGCTCTCGCTGGACACGTTCATCAAGGTACCCGCTAGCCTAGCTGCATGGAGCGCGCCAAGCGGCCACTGCGGCCCGTCGCCGGGCACCTCGTGCCGCTCTCGCTGGACACGTTCATCAAGGTACCCGCTAGCCTAGCTGCATGGAGCGCGCCAAGCGGCCACTGCGGCCCGTCGCCGGGCACCTCGTGCCGCTCTCGCTGGACACGTTCATCAAGGTACCCGCTAGCCTAGCTGCATGGAGCGCGCCAAGCGGCCACTGCGGCCCGTCGCCGGGCACCTCGTGCCGCTCTCGCTGGACACGTTCATCAAGGTACCCGCTAGCCTAGCTGCATGGAGCGCGCCAAGCGGCCACTGCGGCCCGTCGCCGGGCACCTCGTGCCGCTCTCGCTGGACACGTTCATCAAGGTACCCGCTAGCCTAGCTGCATGGAGCGCGCCAAGCGGCCACTGCGGCCCGTCGCCGGGCACCTCGTGCCGCTCTCGCTGGACACGTTCATCAAGGTACCCGCTAGCCTAGCTGCATGGAGCGCGCCAAGAGGTCTACCGGGTCTTCAAAATTGTATCCAGGTGACTTATCGAGGTGACGCGTGACCCGAGGGCTGGTGAACACCTGGCTCAGCGCATCAGTATTGCCATTCAGCGTGGCAATGCAGCCAGTGTCTTGGGTACTTCCGACTGGCACTGATTTGGATCAGTTGAGCTATCTATTAATCGTTCGCAACGGTCTGCAGATGGCTCAACTATTTCATATGTATTTTGTATATTTTGTACATTTTATAAATAATTGTACTATTAGTTGTAATTTTCGTTGTAAATAAATATATAATATAAAATAATGTAAAAATAATTTTTATTGTTTCAGATTATAAAATTTTCATATTCGTTTTATGCAGTCCTGAGACAGACTAAGTGATGATTATTAACAAAAAATAACGTTAATTTTATCAATAATGGTACCGATGGGTAAATAGTAGGTACAAATAAATTAAAATAATACTTTGTTAAGTACACAAAGTATTATTTTAATTTATTACTTAGAGCAGTATTATTGTGTACTGTAATAGGTATTATAGGTATATTAACCTGCCGCGACCGATACAAAGGAAATGCTTACGCTGCATTTCAACCAGGTGTCGGACCGTGTGAATTTTTGGACATATTAAAAGTGATTCACTTCTGTTCTTTACTTCAGACATTAGTCACGTACTTTTAATTAGAATTAATTAGTATTTAATTATATTCATTAAATTAATTTTAAACAGTTCGGTCATTTTGTATCCGCCCTCGCAGCCGTACATAATTGCGGCGATGGGCTTGCAACCTGTCACGTATGGAATACTAACTACTGCAAAATGTGGGTATGTGCCAAATGTAATGTTTGGACGTACCTCTGACTACCCCCCTTAGACATCCTCAAAGAATCTTGAATTAGTACCTACTTGGTACTGGGAGATCTGAATGGATATCTACCGTGCCTGGGGATCAAAGTCGTGAAGCTGTTTCAGTTTCAGTAATAGGTATTGCGAGTAGAACACCATATCTATGTATTTAAACTACAAATCGATTGACGAATTCAATTCAAGCATAAACTCAAGTTCAACTTATCAATTGGGCAGTAAGTAAGTAGTGCGAGTTATTTGTAGACATTCCATAAGTTAATTAATTAAAATTCCTTGTCATTACGTATGTACTCGTATCTCCGCATTATAAATTCTTGAGATAATTGAGACGTTTGTATTAGAAAGTGGGAGGGTCTGTGTTTGTCACGTGACACGTGACATGCGATGTCACGTGTCACGTGACGCAGCGACAGCGGAGGAGCGCCGTCCTGTCAGCTTATTTATTTAGTTATTAGTTTTATTATTCATCATCATCATCAGCCTACGAAGTCCACTGCTGGACATAGGCCTCCCCTATCCGTTTCTTGGAAGAACGATTTTGAGCCCTTTCCATCCACCGACTACCCGCGATCCTAACAATGTCGTCAGTCCATCGGGTAGGAGGGCGTCCTACACTTCGCTTTCCAGTTCGTGGTCGCCATTCGAGAACCTTTATTCCCCAGTTTTATTATTAGTTGTTAGTTATTATTATAATATTATGATGGATTCGGCTCACGACTATTGATTGTCAATAGCGAACGGGTAAATTCAATGAAACGAAGATTGAAAACAATGTATTTATTAATAAATGTATTTAATAAGTTCAGTCACAATGGAACGACATCGGGATCGTTTACAAATTTTCAATTAAGTATATTTACAAGTTTTTTAAACATTTTAATACTAAAACATCGCGGCGACGCTCACAGCGCCTCTTGGCGGGTCCCTGCTGGCGCCGGGCTCGCTCTCTGCGCGGCGGCGGCGCCCGGGCTCCGCGGACGCGAGTACCTGCGGCACGAGCACAGCGTCAGTGCGGGGGCGCGGGGGGCGCGGGGGGCGCGGGGGGAGCCGAGCAGCTAGCATGCATCACCGGCAATCTAAGCTAGCTCTAATAGAAGCCATGCTCGGTGTTGTGGTACAGCACAGTACAGGGTAACGAGCGAGCGCGGCGCCGGCGGGTCGGCTCCAAGGCCCTCAAGCTAGTACATTGATATTACCGAGGCAGACTCCGTCCGGATCTAGCATCGTTCGTCTCAAAAACGGTGGCTTTATCGGAAAAAGAAAAATCTATTTAGTAGTAATGTTTTTTCACATCACAGACAGCGGGCGAGGTCATTCAATCCAAAGCTGTTAATACATTTCATAAGTGCATGAACGGATATAATATGTCTGTATTTGCGCGATCGACAGCAGAGGGCGGGATCGCCGAGTGCGGTAGTGCACGGAGGCTCACCTAGCGGCGGAGGGCACGCCGGCGACGGGGGCGCGCTCCCGGCGGCGCCGCGTGCGCGCCGCGCGGGCAGGAGGCGCGCCTGGGGGCGGGGGCGCCGGCACGGGGAGAGCGGCGCAGGCGGCGCAAGGAGACCCGCTGGACTCGGAGTCTGAGTCGCGCCCCGTCCCGCGTGCGTACTCACCCCACATGCCTATATTATTAATATTTAAATCGAAGGGTAGATGAAAATGTATCGTACATAGGCGAACCTAATGCTAGAGAGCTATATTCATAATAAGATATAACATTACTAGGTACATAATACACACAAACAGTAAACATACAAACCTGTAAGTGATAGCGCATATACTACCTACTTTATAATTTATTAACTAATCTAGCATTATGTATCTGTTGTTGGAATATCGAAATAAATAAATAAATAAAATAAAACAATATGCAATAAATGCATATTGTTATCTAATTCTACACCTACACAAATTTTAGAAAGAGGAAACCTATGTATTTTTGTATGTACTACTGTACTATTTGTCATGCTGTCACTAACTTTACCTTGCTTGTTTCTTTAATAATAAATGTATATTAGCTATATGTATTGTAGTAAGTATAGTATGTATGTATTTATGATTAGGTAATGTAAGTATTTATGTATATATGTATATATGGTTTCTAATTTCTTTGTATTTTGTATGTATATTCACAAATTCTTTTTATTTATCTCCACGCACACAAGGACTCTTCTAAATTTCTTGAGTCAATTTCATCCAACGGTTGTCTGGTAGAGATCGCTACTTAGCGATAAGGCCGCCCATTGTACTTTTAGTTTTAAGTTTGTTTTTTTGTTGTATCCTTAAGTTGTGTGCAATAAAGTATTTTCTATCTATCTATCTATCTAAGTAACGAATAGGCCCAATAGGATTCTTTCACTATATTCTTATAGTGAAATAATTTTTGAAATCGGAGCTACATTATCCCCGAGTAACACAGTCTACATATATAATACTGGAAATAATTAAGGATCCCTACTAGTGTAATTTAAAATGTCTTTAAAATGTGGAAACTATTGACGATGGAACAAAAAAATGTGCGTCCATATTAACTGTTGCACCGACCTGGATGCGACAGTAGGTTAGGTCTCGGCGGCGGCGCGGCCAGCTCTAGCAGCTCGCCGCGACCGAACGTCTGCAAGTGCAGCCCGCGCGCCCGGCCCCGGCCCGCCGCCGCCCCCGCGCCGGGCCCGGGCGCCGGGCACCCAGCCGCTGCCCCCGGGCCGGCGCCCTCCCCGCCACCCGACATGCTGAACGTCGCGTACGGACGGATCTCGTCCATGTCCCCTGCGACACGCACCACCGAAGCTAATTATCATTTAGATACAATATCGTTAGCTATTAAACTGGGCGACCGACTACGCTTCGGTACCTTCCGGCGGCATCAGCACCTTCCCGTTCTTCTTGGCGGGCTCCGTCGAGTAGAGCTGCGGCACCGGCGCCCCCAGCACCCCCGGCGGAGCGCCCCCGCGCCCAGAGCACGCGCCCCCATGTCCTCGTCGCCTCCACGTCACTATCAAACCTGAAGGTGGGAGTTTACGGATGTACTTAAACTGGACCATGCGTCAGCAATCTAAGTATCAATACATAACAAAAGCAGATTTTTTTATTTATTTTTAGGAAAAGAAGAAATAACGATTTCTGACTAATAATAAACACAAAGGCTGTGGTCTCGCACCGAGCGTCCCGGCGAGCAGCGCGGCCAGCAGTGCGGCCAGCAGCGCGGCCGAGGCGAGCGCCCCCCCCGCGCCCGCGGCGCCCCCCGCGCGCCCGGTGACCTCCTCAGCGGCCACCTCCACCGCCTCGCCTATCCTCTCTGAAGAAAAGTAACCTTGTTCAGTTCCGAATTGGACGAGATCAGCAGCTGGTGAGGCGAGGACGCGACCGACCTCCTTGCGGCGTGCGCGTCGCGGCGCGGTACAGCGCCAGCGTCTCCCCGGCGGGCGAGCTGGCGACCGCGCGGATCTCGTACCACGTGCCCGGCGTGAGGTCGCTCGCCTGAGGATCCACGCACACGGGCGGTTACACAGCCTCCGCGACATTTATTTATTTATTTATTTATTTATTTATTTATTTCGACACTCCAACAACAGATACATAATGCTAGATTAATTAATAAATTATAAAGTAGCTAGTATATGCGCTGTCACTTACAGGTGTGTACAGCATTGACATGGTAAGGAGCATGCAAAGTAGTCAGTACACAAAAGACAAAAAAATAAATATATACATAAGAAGAACTAAAAAACTTAAACTAAGTGTGGCATGCAAGTGAGAGGGATCTCTTGGCCTCAGCCTTGAATGCTGGTAGGCTGAGCCCAAACATATCTAAACTATTGTTTAAACTGAAAAAAGAGTTGTAGCCTTTCATCATGCGGTTAAGACATGAGTGCGAGCCTAAATTTGTTTTGTGGGACCATGGTCTGAATATTTTCCTGGTACAGAGTCTGAAGTTACGACGTGGGATGTTTAGAGGGACACTACTAAGCAATTCGGGAGCGCGACATGACGATAACGCGAGTAAGGTGCGCGCTATGCTATAGGTACCTGCGCGCTGTCCCCGTCGGCGTGCAGCGGCGCCCAGAGCGCGCGCGCGGCGCCGGCGCCCGCGGGCCGCAGCGCCAGCCGCCAGCGCGGGGCGCAGCGCGCGCGCCACGCCAGCAGGTTGAGGCGCAGCGCGGTGCTGTTGGTCCACACGAACTCCGAGCCCGGCGCCGCGACCGCCTCTGCAACGACCGAGCTATCGTCCTTCGACCTCTCGAAGCTACCGACTCGCGGGATCGACTCCACTCACTGTCTCCTTCGGTGCGCGCCCGCAGCGGCGGCGACGGCGGCGAGGAGCCCGCCGCGCCGTGCGCCTGCAGCGTCACGCGGTACCACGCGCCGCAGGCGAGCCGGCGCAGCGACGTCGACCGTGCCTCGGCGGGCAGGTCGCGCTGCGCGGCCGCGTCCGGCGGCTCTCCCTCGGGCTGCTCGCGCGTCCAGCGCACCGTGTACCGCTGCACGGGCGCGGCGCGAGGGTCAGGCGCGCGCCACGCCACGTGCAGCGTGGCAGGCTCGGCGCGCTGCAGGCGCGGCGCGGGCGCGCGCGGCGGCGCCAGCACGACCAGCCGCTGCACCAGCGCGTCGCCGCCGCGCGCGCCGCGCACCGCGCACGTGTAGTTGCCGGCCAGCGCCGGCTCCGCCTCTGCGGACACGGAACCGGACCTGATGCCGGTGAACTACCATCCGGCCGGAAAACCGGGAAAAGAAGGTCGTCATATACGAAGGTCCGTTGGTTCCTACCGGCCTCGGTCGCGCGCGTGTAGTAGATGTCTCACATAGATCGCTCGGTTACATCGCCATAGTCGGCGAGAGTATGGCGATGTAACCGAGCGATCCCCGCGATTCGATCGAGCGACCCTTCGACTTCGACTCACTGAGGACTATCAGATCTCCGGCCTCGGTGATCGAGTGCGTCGGAGGAAGAGGCGACCAGCTCCACCGGAGCGGAGGCGCGCCCAGCGCGGCGCAGCGAAGGCGCGCGCTCGCGCCGAGTGACGTCACCGTCGTGCGCGCCAGCGAGGAGATGCGCGCCGCAGCCGGCGCCTCGGGCGTCGCCGCGACGGGCCGCGAGGGGGCGCCGGCGCCCGCGCCCGACGCCGCCACCACCCACACGTGGTGCGGCACCGCGCGCAGCCCGCGCACCTCGCGCCGCACCTCCCCCTCCGCCTCCCCCGCCGCGCCCTCCACGCGCAGCGCGCGCTCCGACCCATCGGACCTGCGCAGGAGCGAGTCGGTCACACAGACGCCGCCGCGCGGCGCGGGGCGGGGCGGGGCGGGGGCGGCGCCGGGACGTACTTGCCGAGCTCGCGCGTGTGCAGCGTGTAGTGCGTCGGCAGCGAGCCCGGCGGCGGCAGCCACGTCACGCGCAGCGCGTCCGCGGCCGCTGGCAGCGCGCGCAGCTCCGTCACCGCACCTGGAACTGAGCGCGACGGTTATCTGCAGCCGACGCGGGCGGACCCGCGGCGGCGGGCGGACGGTCCGCGCCTACCGTCGTCCCGGGTGCGACAGCGCGCCGGCGTCGAGGGCGGGCCGACGCCGGCGGCGGAGCGCGCGGAGACCCACACGGAGTAGTTGGCGCCGGCCGCGAGCCCCGCGAGAGAGGCCGCCGCGCCGTGCACCGACAGCGTCACCGGCGCGTCGCTCCACGCTGCAACACGAACCGCGAACTCGTGATCGTCCGAGGAGGCTGCGTCGCTCGACGGTCGCCTCCTCGCTCTGCACTCACGCGGGACAAGCTCGAGCGGAGCGTAGCGCACGTCGTAGCCGCTCGGCGTCTCCGCGCCGGGGGACGCGGCCCACCGCACGAGCAGCGACCGGCTCGCGCTCGCCTCGCACGTGACCGACCTCGGAGGCTCCTCGGGAGCTGTCGACGGACCGCAGCGATTAGACGATCGTTCGTCGGTCGGGACCTCGAGCGACAGTGGCAGAGCGGCGCGGCTGACCTCCCTCGGGCGTGGTCGCGTAGACGGCGGGTGAGGCGGGACCGGCGCCCGCGCGGCTGAAGGCGCGCACGTCGACGGCGACGCGCGAGGCGCCGCGCAGCCCGGCCACGCTGGCGCCGGCGTCGCGCCCGCGCGTGGTGACGCGGCCGGCGCGCGGCGCCTCGCCCGCCGCGTCCTCGTAGCGGCCGAGCTCGCGCCACGTCACCACGTAGCCGAGCAGCTCGCCGTTCCAGCTGTCCTCCTCGGGAGCCTGCGGACATCGAAAAAGCGATTCAAATGCAGCTCGAGGGGGCCGGTCGATCCTTGCGGAACGCCACTCACCGACCAGGCGACGTGCAGCTCGCCGGGCCCGACGGGTCTCGCTCGCACGTTCCGAGGCGGAGCCGACGGAGCTGCGGCAACGGGACACGATTTATCGCTCGGTTTCTAACCAGTTTCTTGTTACGTCGAGATCGAACGTCGCTCGAATCGCACCTTCATCGAGCGTGGTGAACAGCAGAGGCTCCGAGTGCGGCGACCGGCCGACGTGGTTCTCGGCGACCAGACGCAGCGAGTACTCGGCCGCGGGACGCAGCCCCTGCAGCCGCGCCGCGCGCGTGCCGCCGTCGGACCTGCGGCGGACAACTCGCGTGAGTTCGGCGTGAGTTGGCGAGCGGTTCGGGCGCGACTTCGGATCGATCACCTGCTCGGGGTGTCGAGGGTCAGGTTGAAGGTGTGGTGCGGCGGCTCCGTCGCGGCTGCCGCGGGCAGCGCGGTGCACAGCGCGTAGTAGTGCACGCCCCCCGCGCCCCCCTCGCCCCCCTCGCCCTCGCCCACCGCCGTCCACTGCACGCGAGCCCACCGTGAGCCGACGCCGTCCAGGCGCACGCTGCGAGGCGCCTCCGGAGGTTCTGCGGTACAATAGTACAAGTTAACTTGACCCATCGAAGTCAGCTGGTCCGGACCGTGTGAGCCCTATATTTCTTATAAACTGCGCTAAGACTTTGGCTGTACCAGTCTGTTTACTTTTTCAGAAATCGATATCATCGTGTACTTTCCCAAATATCTGGAAATCGGCATTGGTAACACCAGTTCATAAGAAAGGCTCGAAATCCGAGGTTGGCAATTATAGGCCAATATCCAAACTATGCATCATTGCTAAAGTGTTCGAGCGAGTAGTCTATGATCAGGTATACTCAGCGCTACACACCACGTTTGACCTTAACCAACACGGATTTCTGAAAGGACGCTCGACAGTCTCTAACTTGGTTCTCCTGAATGAATATCTCACACATGCTATGGATTCCGGTTTTCAGGTTGACGTGGTTTACACGGATTACAGCAAGTGTTTTGACAGAATTGACCATCGGCTCCTAATTACCAAGCTGGAACTCATTGGCATAAGAGGTGACCTCCTCAGGTGGTTTTCCTCGTACATTGAAAATAGGACACAAGCTGTCGTCATCAACAATTATATATCTGGATGGGTTCGGATACCCAGTGGAGTTCCGCAGGGTTCCCTGCTTGGACCACTACTTTTCTTAATTTTCATTAATGATATTTCCACGTGTTTCCATACAAGTCAATTATTGTGTTTTGCTGACGACATGAAAATATTTAGCACCATTAATTCAACGAACGATGCCATAAACCTTCAAGCCGACTTATCACGCCTTGACCTATACTGTAAACATAACAAACTAGATCTTAACCCCAGTAAATGCTCAGTAGTAACTTTCACCCGCAAAAAACACACAACACCAACATCGTACGTGCTAAAAGGTCAGTTACTTCAAAAAACCAGTGCCGTCAGAGACCTCGGTGTCATCCATGACTCCAAACTTCTCTTCGACGATCACATTGAATCCATAGTCGCAAAAGCATCACGAGCATTGGGGTTCATCATGCGAGCTTCGACAGACTTAAAAAGAGCGAAAACTTTTAAAATCCTCTATTGCACATTCGTTCGAAGTAACCTTGAGTACGCATCACAAATATGGAACCCTCGCTATGATGTATACATTTCGAGAATTGAGAGAATCCAAATTAAGTTTCTTAAGTATCTCTGCTATCGTTTGCGAATACCATACACATCTGACAATTATATTGGCCTTTGTAAGCAGTTTCATCTTCTACCTCTTTCCAAAAGACGTGAAATAGCAGACCTTGTATATCTCTTAAAAATTACTAATAATATCATTGATTGTCCCGACCTTTTGAGTCTGATTAAAATCAGTGTTCCGTATAAATTAACCAGATTCAATTTCCCACTCCATGTTCCTATAGTATCTACCAACTACAGGCAAAACTCATACCTGTGGCGAGCAAGTGACCACTTCAACAAGCTCAGCAGGAGAATTGACCTCGACCTCTTCTGCACCAGCGCTCCCTCAGCCAGATCGCGGCTGAGCAGAGAATTCTTTTTGGCAGATGATTAGCGACCATTAAACCTAGTTGTTACCATTCTTCTTCTTCTTCTTAGTCTTCGATCAAAGCTTACGTTTTCTTTTTTATCTATTATTATTTCTTGTCTATTACATAAGTACATATGTACCTACTTGAATTATATAATGTATAACTATAATTAAGTCTGCACTACCTAGTTTTGTATCATAGCTACATACAATCATCGTGTGTGTAACATAGCTACCCGTGGGAACCTATAATTGGCTCTCTAAGTTTAAATAAGTCTTTAGTTTGTAAATTGAAAAGCTGTTGGTTCTCCAATAAATAAATAAATAAATAAATAAATAAATAAATAAATAAATAAATAAGTTGCACGCAGGCGCGGCAGACGAGCGGGCAGCAGGAGGACAGAGGCACCTTCGACCCGCAGGTGCAGCCGCAGCTCGCTGCGGCCGTAGCGGTTGTGCGCGAGGCAGCGGTACTCGCCGGCGTCGGCGCGCGAGGCGGCGCGCAGCTGCAGCGTCGAGCGCACGCCGTCGCCCGCGCGCTCCTCCGTCACCGTCCACCTGCGTCCGCGGAAAGCATTCACGTGTCGCACGCCCCATAAATATACGAATCATACTTAACCTTATGTCTTGATAAATGAAATTATAATCTTACTAATATAATATAAACTAGTTGCGTCTCGCGGAGTCATAAATCATAATCATAAATAATAAACCATTTATTTTTTGTGAATCCAGGTTACTATAAAGTAATCAGATGGTAGGTTAGTGTGGTTTGGAATCTCCAGATCCTGCTTCTTAGCGTACAAACATTAATAAAGCCGTAGTGTTGCTCGCGAATAAAAAATATGTCCTTTTCCTCTATGTCCTCTCCCTATCTCCACCCCTGACCCCCCTGGAAGCCCCTTCCTCCGCCCCTCCTCCGACCACTAACCCACTCCGTCTTCAACCCCCTCCCCAGGGGAGGCGTGGGGCAGGGGTTGTGAAAGAACGTAGAAGAAAATGACATACTTTTAATTCTCGCACAGGTGGCACAGCGAGGCGCTGCTAGTGATAAAATATAAGTAATGTAATATTGCCTGAAAATATAATAGTTCCGAGCGAACCTGTACGAGTTGAGATCGAGTCTTGCGCCGCGACGCGACCAGTGCACGGCGAGCGGCGCGGCGCCGCGCGCGCGGCACGACAGCGCGGCGCCGCGCCCGCGCGCGCACGACACGTTGGCCGCGGGGCCGTCGAAGCGAGCCGGCTCTGTGGTGCGGACAACAGTTCATTTTTATTTTGTGGAACCGTCGTCGGCATCAAAAATATTGCACGCCTAGTTTTAAGTAGAATAAATAAATAAAAAGATATTTGTAATGCAACAGACCGAGCACGGTCAGGTTGACGCGCTTGAGGAGCGGCGGCCCGACCCCGTTGTCGGCGACGCAGCGGTACGCGCCCTGGTGCCGGCGCGCCGCCGCGTGCGCGCTCAGCGCCCCCCGGCCACCGCCCCCACCGCCCCCCGCCTCGCCCGCGCCGGCCCACGCTCCGCTCGCAACCGGCTCCCACTGATCGCTCTCTGCTCCGTTACCGCTTTCACCTATAATATTTAATACGTTCATTCGCTGATCAACTAAATGTTGGTTATCTACTGACAGTCGGGGACTCCGGGAAGAATTTGCAACTATGGAGTGTTGCTGACGAGTTAAAGTTTACCTATCTGTGTAGGGAGCTCTCAAATGCAACACCCATCATCAAAAGTTTAAAATTTATTTATCAACTCCACTAATCATACACCAACTTGGATACAACATGATAAACTAAAAATATAGCAAAATCTACGAATAAATAATTGTTATTTTTTTGAAAAAAATATTTTAAAGAATGTATCTCTCCCTACTATGATTGTAAATTTATAATATATTGTATCACTAACCAATATTCCTGTACCACGTAATGGTCGGGGTGGGATAGCCCTTGGCGGCGCACTCCAGTACAATCGGCGCTCCGAGCAACGCGGCCGCGTCTCCAGGCTCCGTCACCCACGCGGGCGCCACTGCGCGGCACACAAACAAACAACCATCGTCAGTGGAGCGAGGTGCAGGTGGGAGGGAGGGGGCGGAGGGGGGCGTACCTCTGACGGCGAGCGCGGCGGAGTAGGCGGCGGCGGCGGCGCGGTTGGCGACGCGACACGTGTACTCGCCGCTGTGCCGCGCCGACACCTCCGAGAACATCAGCAGAGAGAACTCGTTCAGGCTCTTCTCTTCTATCTGAAACGAGTGGCTCGCGCGCTCATTCTATCAACGTTCAGCGTCCTAGCGCAACGCGAACGAATATCTTACGAGTGGATTTCAGATTCAGATGTGATTTCAATAGCACCAGCAATGAACGAGCGACCTCACCTGCAGGTCGCGCGGCAGCGGCGCGCCGTCCTTCGTCCACGAGAAGTACATCGGCTTGTCGCCCGAGGCGACGCCGCACAGCAGCTGCGCCGCGCTGCCCTCCGTCAGCTCCGACGAGAACATGAACGGCGAGATCTTCGGCGGGTCTGCGGGAGGGAGCGAGTCAGTCGCGGCCGGGCGCGGCGCGCGCGCGAGCGAGACCGACGGCGAGAGGGGAGGCACTCACTGCTCACTTGGATCTCGATGTCACGGCGCGCGTGCTGGCCGGCCGGCGCCGCCACGCTGCACTCGTACAGGCCGGCGTCGCCCGCCAGCGCCGGCGTCAGGCGCAGCGCGCCGCCCCGCGCCGACACGCGGCCCGCGGCGTCCAGCGTGCCCGCCGCTGCGGCGCCGCCCAGCCGCCGCCACGACACCGCGCTGAGGACATGCACGATCACTCTCCCTGCCCGGCCTAGCGGCGCCCTACACACATCTAATCTGTTCTATATTATCGATCGAGCGGGCGAAGCGAGCCAACGTTTTAGGAGCGACTTGCGTTTTACCGCTATACGAGATTCGGTAAAACAGGCTGATCTGAAGATATTTACCGGTAAGCAAGTCTGAATATCGAATAATCGATCGGGCGGGTCGATTCGATAGCGGAACCGACGAACAGATCCGGAGCGGTATCTACGCGCAAAGGAAGCGAGCCCCGGCGCGACTAGCGAGGTCGGCGATCGGAAAATCACGTATAAAATGCACCTGTATGGACCTGATCGGATATCCGGCGTAGGGGCAGTGCACGGTCGCGTTGGCGCCGGCCAGCACGCGCACCGGCCCCGCCGCGCGCACCAGCGGCGGACCTGCGGACCGAGCGCGGGTCAGACCGGCGGAGCTACCAGCGGGGGGGGCAGGGAGGGAGGGAGGGGGCGCACCGTAGATGTTGAGTCGCGCCGAGTGCTCGACGTCCCCGAGGCGGTTGGAGGCGCGGCACGAGTAGCGGCCGCCGTCCGCCGCCGAGACCGCCGAGATGTTGAGCGTCGACGCGACGTCCCCGCGCGCCGTCGTCTCCGCGCTCACCAGGTACCTGCAACCGAGGCGAGCGCGCGTCAGCGCATCGCGCCGAGGGAGGGGCGCCGGCGTGACGTCATCGTACCTGTGCGTGCTGTGCTGCTCGAGCGGCAGCCCGTCCCGCAGCCAGGCGAGGCGGGGGGGGGGCGAGCCCGCGGCCGCGCAGCGCAGCGACACGTCGCCGGCCGCGCGCAGCGCCTGCTCGATGAACGTGTCCTGCAGCTCCGGCGCGGAATCTGCGCACACGGGACACGCGCGTACAGGAGGCGACGGCGACCGTATGCATCGTCATCCGATGATCCGTTGTCGGTAGTACCTCCGAGCTCGAGCAGCGCCGTCCCCTGCGCGTTGTCGGTGGGCGTGCGCGCGCGGCACTGGTAGACGCCGCGCGCGGCGCGCGTCACGTCGCGCAGCACCAGCGTGTCCCCCTCGGCGTGCGGCAGCGCGCGCGCGTCGTGCAGCCAGTGCAGCGCGGCGGCCGGCGCCGACGCCACGCAGCGCAGCCGCACCGTGCCGCCCGCCGGCGCCAGCACGCGCCGCGGCGTCACCGACACCGAGAGCGGCGCCGCCGGCGTCACGCGCACGTGCCGCGCCGCCTCGCCGAACAAGTTGTACGCCTTGCAGAGCCACGCGCCGCCCAGCGCACCGCCGCGGCCGCACAGTGCCGCACCGCCCGCCCACAGCCACGCGCCGCCCGCCTCGCCCACAGCCGCCGGCTGCAGGCGCCCCTCCTGCTCGCGGTACCACGTGTAGTGCGGCGGCTGGTGGTCGACGGCGGCGCAGGGCAGGCACAGCGGCGTGTCGGGCGGCGCCAGCACGTCGCTCGGCGCGGCCAGCAGGCGCGGCGCCGCCTGCGTCCCCGCGTCTGCAACGCGCGACACGGAGCGTTAGCTGGGGCGCGCGGGGGCGCGGGGCGCGCGGGGCACTGACCGGGCTGCAGGCGCAGGCGGACGGGCGGGGAGCGGCGCGCGGCGCCGGACAGCGCGTGCTGCGCCGCGCACGCGTAGCGGCCCGCAGCCGCCGGCGCCTCCGCGCGCACCAGCAGCGTCGCGCCCGCCGCTACGTAGCGCGACTCTGCCGAACACGACTACGAATTTTAACTAAAATTGTTGTATATTTCGTTTTATGTAATGTGTCTGTGAAGTTGAATAATAGTTATTTGTTATACAAGAGTGCAAAGTTGCTTTTTAACCGCGTGTTCAATTTTGATGACCGAGCAAGCGAAGGATTCTAAAATTTAATCACGAGCGCAGCGAGTGATTCAAAATTAGAATCCTGAGCGTTAGCGAGGGAATCAAAAGAGCACGAGGTGAAAAATCTTTGCACTCGAGTGCAACACGTAACTTTTCATTCCACCTCAGCGAGGAAATGACTAAATGCAAAAAAAAAGTTTACAATCACAAGATAGGTACTTTTATTTCAGTTTAGGTATTAACTACTACATTTTTCACTTGTTTTCAAGTTTCTTGTTTTTAATATAAGGTTTAACAATGACGTGAAAAAATGCCGCGTAAAGAACCGCGTACAAAGCAAATTGAAAAAAGAACACCAAGAAGGTTCCGAGTCTGAGTTTTTAACAAATTAAAAAAAAGTTGTATGATATATTTGGCACCATAGAGGTAGCAGTAAATAGGTTTAATGTTTTTTTTTTAATTCACAAACTTAGTGCACACGATGTTCTAAATTCAATTTACTTTATCCTCTAGAGAATAAAAACGGCTTTTGCACTCAGATATTGAAGAGCAAAATTACTCTTTCCGAGATGGTGGGATGAAAACGTATTTTCTTTCTATGTATCACACGAGAGCAAAATAATTTGTTGCTTGTGCTTTTGAATCCCTCACTACGCTCAAGATTCTCACAAAATCACTCGCTACGATCATGATTCCATGGAATCCTTCGCTTGTTCGGGATTCAAACTCAGCACTCACAGCAAATACAAATTTTGTTCTGTTGTGATACAACGTCCGACCGAGCACTTGCCACTGGACTCGATCAGGACGATATGGAAATCACGTAACCGGCTTCGGAGCCAGCTCGGCCGCTGGAGTGGGGTACTGGGTACCCGGCCGAGTGGGGTACTGGGTACCCGGCCGAGTGGGGTACTGCGTCCATATGCTTCAACCGCGACAACATGTTGCCGACTGAGTTCCAAGTATTATCTACGTCTACTTTTACTTCGGTTGACTGGAGGTCTTGGTATCTAAATGAGAATTGTCACTCAAGCGACTGAAGGAAAAAGTCAGGACATTTATGTACACATACATTAAGAATATAATATGCATTATTGCTATTAAATACCGGGCGAGGGCGCTTCCAGATCCAGCAGCTCGTCCTCGAAGTACCAGCGCACGCGCAGCGCCGCGGCCGACGCCGGCGCCGCGCGACACGACAGCGACGCGACGCCGCCCGCCGCCGCCGCCGCCGCGCCGTCCACCGCGGCCGTCAGCTCCCACGCCTCCTCGCGCACTGCGCACACGGACACGCAGCCTTTACCTGCTAGCTGTCCAACATTACTCTGTGGGGCTGGCGGATGTCCCTAGTGCCTTCAAGTATGATCGACGAGGTGCGACCTCTCACCCGGCTCCAGCGTGACGTCCCTGGAGAGCGCGGTTCCGTGCGCGTTGCGCGCGCGGCAGCGCAGCGTCACCGCGGCGGCGGCGGCGGCGCGCGGTGACGTCACCGGGACCATCTCCAGCGTGCCGTTGTCGTAGACCCGCCTGCGATCCGTCGTATCATTATGGCAACCGAGTGTTATTACGACATTTTGAGATTTTGTTTAGTATGATAACATGTTGTGGGAGAGCGGGGAGAGCGGGCGCGACAGACTGCAGCCGCAGCGCACCTGAGGCCGGGCAGGTCGGCGAGCTCCGCGTCGTCGGGCGCGAGCCACGCGAGCGCGGGCGGCGGCTCCCCGCGCGCCGCGCAGTGCACGCGCACGCCCGTGCGCTGCAGGTAGGGCACGCGCGCGCGCGGCTCCAGCGTCAACTCGGGCGCGCGACCAGCGCCCGCCGGCGCCGCCTCCGCGCCGCACCGCACGCAACCATCTGCGATAACAACACTCGTGGACATCGACGGAGTCGCTGTCCGGAAACACCATTATGAGATGTATATTGCGAATGGACACTAAGTGACTCATCTAACTGAATGTTGGTTGCAGTCGTCGTTACTGTTGTTCCCGCGCGTAAACGCCGATCGCTGGGGGAACGGAAACGATCCAAGTTATTGTCCCGCTCGAGCTGCGACCCGCAGCCGACGAGAGGCTAACTTGAAGCCACTTAAAACTCTTAACGGCGCAACTTTAGTTTTAAACCGTTTGGCCTAAAAAACGGATTTTCTCGTCCCTTGCGTGGGGGAGGGGCGGGGAGGCGGGGGGATGGCGCTCCTTGTAAACGCTCCACAGAAGAACAACGTGGTGGCTTATAGCACCCGATTACTTGGCCAACAACTCACAGACCTGCTACTAAGAAATAAATTAAATAGAAACTACTTCGTACACATTTTTTTATTATTAGTTAGGCTCGCTTCGCAAACAGTACAGCGACGTTATCAAATCAAATAGTAGCAACGTGTAAGTGAGCTTCTGTTCAGTGCAAGCTCTGTGTCTCTATAGATAGATAGATAGATAACTCTTTATTGATTATTACAACAAAATAAAGATAACATTTCAACTTAAAAACTAAAAATTGTAATAATTGAATGGCCGCTAACAGCGATCTCTTCCAGGCAACCTTTGGATGAATATGCAATTCCATTTTATTCTGATTTCAATGAGGTGCATCTGTTAAACCTATGCGGTCGCGTCCCGGACCCCCCCGGTCCGTCCCGGCGAGTCGCTCAGTGCTCGCTCGAACATGGAATTGCAATTTCCACATTGTTCCCGACTGTCCTCTTTTACAATTTAACTATTCATATAATTCAATCTTCGTTTGCGATCTTTGTTTTAAGAGCTTTATCTTCATGTAATGTAACAACTAAAGAAACAGGAAATTAAAATAGTTATGAACTTAATTCCAAGGCATGGAAGACATCCCTTCAGATATATCATATCATATCAAGATGAGTTCAGACGTACAAAATATTACTACAATGCTGCAAAAGGAAAGTTTTTGGCTCTTATAATGAAAGAGTAGAAAAATTAGTAATTATTTTAACTGAAGTCAAGAAAAAATAAACATTTATGTAAGTCTTCAATAAATTACATATTGAATACAGTTCCATTGAAAGCAAATAAATCCATTACGTCCCGCAATGTCTCGGTCGAACAATGAAATGTAATCTATGCGGCGGCGGCGTTGTCGCCACCGATCGCGCTGGAGGGGCTTCGGAGAGGGGGGGGGTGTTCCAGAGCCAAGAGTGAGCCTCACTTGCCCCACGGTGCCTCAGCTGGCTAGAGCTCCGAGAGGTTTTTTTTATACTATTAACTTATTTATTTATATTATTGCAATAATAATGGCGTACTTACGGAACAAGCAGATATCCCACCTGATATAAGGGGTGACCGCCTTATTATCACCTATCTATACAAATGATTTTAAATGGTAAAATTGATTGCCCTGAGGTCCTTAGAAAACTAAACCTTGCAATTCCACGTATCAATAGCAGACTCCTTAATGAAAATGAAAATGAAAATGAAAAATATTTATTACAGCAAAACAGTGACAATGGTTTACACTACTTAAGTTTAGGTTAGGGGTTACACTGGCTACCACAGAGGACGAGCTCAAATTGACTTAAGTCCAAACAAGTAATCAATAACATGGTTTTTTTTTTTTTTTTTTGCTGAGCGATAAATAAGGTTGGTTACCTGTGATACCCACACTAGATATAAATCTGTGTCGTGAGTATCTATACGATTGCTAAAATGGGGTGAACGGCTTCAATTTTCATTGTTTAATTCGGGGGAAATAAAAGTACATTAAATTTGCAATATGATAAGGTAGGTATTTAAATGGTAACAAGGTACAATAACTAAATGTTTTAATTAACCAGTACAGTACAGTAACCGCAAAGCCTTCTCTCTACGCGCAAGTCGCACCAACTACGGTCAACATACGCCTCTGTATCGCATGTGTTCGTCCTATAATGCAATCTGTCATGAGCTCGACATATTCAGTGCTTCGGTTATTTCTATTAAAAAATTCTTTACATGAACTACTTATATCTTAATAATTTTTTTTGTTTTTTGTTTAAACATTAAATTCTTCTATATTATTGTATAAATTTTGTCAGTTAGGTATTTTTATCTTCATTCTTAATTAGTTACGTAATGTGAGCAATAAAACAATGCATGCTGTGTTCGCATCTAGAAGGCCGTTCAGCAATTTAGTTTAAAGATGCTTGTTTATACGTGATATTTTGTTGTAATGGCTGGTTTGTGAACCTATTATAAAAAAAAAAAAAAAAAAAAAAAAATGATTGCGCCGCGAGTCTCGCTCGACGGAAGCTCCTGCGGCATCAACTTTTATTTAATTATTTATTTTTATTTATTGAGAAATTAACATCATTACAGGTTTTTTTATTAGGCCCTAAGGCGATGTTAAATCTATATACCTATTTAATAATAATATATATATACAGGGTTACAGGAAAAATCGTGCTAGATCCGTTAAGGACGTGGAGTACCCATCATTTCTGACTTATTTCACAAACAATTGCCATAATATTTTTTTTAGATATCCCTTAGAGAAAAATAAACTTTCTAGTATTTTTTCTTATTTCTTAACTTTCACTTGTCTACTACGGTCTATTCAATTAACTTATGCACTATTTTAATGATTGACATCCTAAAGCATCTTATTACACATGTAAAAATGCAATAATAATAATAATTAAGGTGCACAAAATTTTCAATAAAAAAATTAAAAGTCGAATTGCTTGAAAAGGGTTATGTTTAGGGTAGGGTGTTTCATAGTGAAATAAGTCAGAAATGATGGGTACTCCACGCCCTTAACGGATCTAGCACGATTTTTCCTGTAACCCTGTATATATTTTTTTTTTGGAAAACAAACAGTATGTAAACTATGAATGTAACAACTTAAAAAAACTAAATACCAATTATATGTTTTCGCATATACAAATCTAAAAAGAAAGATCCTTATTGACAAAAACACAGTTAAAATTTAAAATTAAACGTAAAAAAGTAGGTAAATAATAATAACAGCAAGCTATGACAAAACTTCAGCATTTTACATTTGTAAGTTCTAAAAAGGTTGATACACAGCCATACCTAACCAAGCAGCTGAGGCACCGATTCCGACCAATGTTTAACAAGAACGCGTTTAAAAGAAGACGGTTTTGAGTTGAAAAGATCCAGCTCAGGGAAGCCAACCAGTTCATTATAGGAATTTTGCCTATAATTCGTCGCACAGTGAGGAACATAAAGGAGAGAGCGGGGATTATTATTGAAAATTTTCATATCGTCCGCATATAATAAAAATTTTGAGTATAAAAAACATGAGCTAATATCATTAATAAAAATATTAAATAATAAAGGTCCAAGTAGAGATCCTTGTGGGACCCCAGAAGGAACTACATGCCAGGTAGAAATGAAACCATTCAATGTTACAGCTTGGGACCGATTTTCAATATAAGATACAAACCACCTGTATAAATTACCGTGTATTCCAGCAGACAATAGCTTTTGCAGAAGTAAATTATGGTCTATTCTATCGAATGCTTTACTATAGTCAGTGAAAATAGAATCAACCTGACCTCGATATAGACAACACTTACATTTAAACATTTTCAAAGACATGCTGTGCCATTTCCATGGCTTTCGGCAAGTTATGGTTAAAAATATCTAACTTGAGGCAAACATCATTGTAAGCCTCAACACTTTGTAAATCACAACATCAGATTTATTGGATATATTATATATGTTTATTAATGAAAGTTCTTAGAGATATGAGGGAATTAGTTTCGCGTTTGAAGATCAAAGTCATGAAACTATCGTTTCAATTCTGTCCAGATTATAATAATAAACCTAAATACTGCAATGTACAACTGTACTCTACTTCGTCGAGTCAGAACGAAGTTAGGATTGTACACTCACATGTAAACAGCAGTAGAAGCGTCGCGCGCAGCATGGCGACCGCGACCGCAACTCGCGACCGCGACCCGCGAGCGCGACCCGCGACTCTGCACCTACAGATGGAACAATTTAATCCACGATAACGATTACGGCTAGACTTTTCCTAATCCAGTATTAAATAAATATTTTCTAAACATTGTGTGTGTAAAGACTTTTGTATAATGGATTGAAGGACTATTCATTCATTTATCGAGTAGAATCCCACTGCACTCGAACTCGGGTGAAGCTGTTTAATGTTCGTACAGGCTGCGCCGCCGCCGCCGCCGCGGCTACGGCTCCCCGCTAGCTCACTGCATGGATACCTCTCTAGACTTGTAACTAAGTTTTTTTTTTATTTTAATTCAAACTTAGGTTATAGTTAGAACAAACAAAAAAAAGTTGATGGCACACACTGGCGGGCGCTATGTATCATTGAAGCACACGCGTCCCGCGGTCACAGGTCACAGTGCAGTGCATAGATAAGTTTGAGATGAGAGCTTTATTTTAATTGTATCTAAGGTCGGCTTGTCAAAGGACAATGGCATTCCAGGCCCGTCTGTAGTCCCGTGGTCACCGCCGTCACCGCCACTACGCACGCTCGAGTATCAATTGCACCGAGTGCGCCGAGTGCGCCAAGTGCGCCGAGTGCGCCAAGTGCGCCGAGTGCGCCAAGTGCGCCGAGTGCGCCAAGTGCGCCGAGTGCGCCGAGTGCGCCAAGTGCGCCGAGTGCGCCAAGTGCGCCGAGTGCGCCGGCCCCCTCCTATGGTAATATGTACAATGATTTGTGAGTTTAATTGTTTTACAATTCATGATGAATATTTCGTTTTATTTTGATTTGATTAATTACATTATAATAACGAAGCGAGCCATCCACGCGGCGGCGCAGCTTAGCTAAACGCTGTTGTGTCTAAATTTACCTATGAGTCTGTTGCTGTCTCATTTCGTTGGCATGAAAGTGACAGTGACAAAAATACTCTATAGAGCCGCTATAAAATACCTGGGATTGTGAATAATAGGGTTAGGATGCATTGTAGTAGTAGTAAGCCCTACCAGCGCTCCGCGTAGAGCCCTCGTAGCGTTCCCCGTAGAGACCTCATAGCGCTCCGCGTAGAGCCCTCGTAGCGCTCCCCGTAAAGCCCGCGTTGCGCTCCACGTAGAGCCCTCATAGCGCTCCGCGTAGAGCCCTCGTAGCGCTCCGCGTAGAGCTCTCGTAGCACTACTGCCCGCACATCATATTTTATTTTTCCAGAATGTTGATGATGTGTCTTCGGAAGAGGTTCAGCAGACAGTGACGGTCGCCAAGCTTGGCCGTCCAATGCGTTCGTTGTTTGTTGCGGGTTGTTTGAGCTCGCAAGTATGGTTTTCTCTGGTTACCGTAAGCTATCAAACTAACAGTCTCATCTATATGGTGTTTCACTTCACATCCCAAACATTACGGCTACGTGAAAGCTCGCAGCTTCCTTTCGGAGATCGCGTCACTATATTCACTCCGGCAGCTGTAATACTTACTTCAGTATTGCAAATTAAGCATCTTAACTAAAATTAAAGAAACGAATGAATTTAAACTCCTAAAATTGACAATCGGTACAATTGTATGAACTAGAAATGGCATATTGCCAGTACCAAAACAAAACGAGCGAGATCATTTTATAAGTATTGAACCCAACTGTAATAATTCCAAATATTAATATAACAGACTGAGCAAAGTTCAATGTACAGTTATAAACGCTGTTTGTTAGAGAAACTACGTGAGATAGATGCTTAGTTTCGTCAAATAGCAGATGACAATAAGACGACGTTGAACACGATGTCGTGTCGTGACGCGATGTGACGCGACGTGACGCGACGTGACGCGACGTGACGCGACGTGACGCGACGGCCGCGGCAGGACAAGGAATTTGAATAGTATCTATATTCCTTGGCGGCGGCGGCGGCGGGACAAGCTACTTTGCGCGGAAGTTTGCAAAGTCGCCGCTAACTTCGCAATGTGGACTCTGCGGTCGCGGTGAAGCCGTTACTTCACATTGTGAAAGACAATGCTTTTTGTATTAACGAAAAGAGTTCGAAGTGTGCTCAATTAAATTTCTTGTTGTTTTTATAGAAGTTATTTTATTATTAAACTATATTATGTTCTATATGCTGCACGAGGTTTTGGAATATTATATTGTTAAAAAATTAGTAGAAGCAATAGGAAATTAATGAAACAAATTAGGTTCTTTTGATATAATTAATTATTAATAATTTAATTACATATGATAAAATGTGAAATAAGTATTTTATCTTTATAAAGACAATTCAATACATACAGTTCAATTCTATTGCGTTTTAATGTATTCGCAGCGAGAAAAAACCAGTTGCACCGACCTGTTGCATTAGCGTGCTAGTTAAATTATTTTTAAAAAATTAGCAAAAGACTTCTGGAACAAAAAAATATTTTCACGATACATTTCACTTACCGTCGGTCGGTCGCGTCCAAAACAACAAATCCTTATCTCACTCGCACACAGCGGCGCTCGTCCGTCCCCAGCGTCCACCGCGCGCGGAGTCAGTGCGACGCGAGCGACGCGGGGGCCTCGCGCGGCGGCGCGCGCCACACTGGCGGACCGGACACACGGACACACGGACGCACTCACACTACAACAAACCCGGACCATCATCTGTTGCCACTGCCGTTCTGTGTGACACTGGTGGTCACTCAACATGTAAAGACCCCAGTGACGCAGCGGGCGAGAGTCCGCCTGCGACGCAAGAGGCAAGGACGCAACAAATTTGTGTACGATCTGCAGAAATTTGTTCCGCAGGTCTGGGTGTTTATGTATCCCCATGAGGGGCGAGAGTGGACCTGCCAAACAGGGGGCCTTTAAGGTCTGTGGGCGGTCGGAGCGAGGCTCTGGCTGGTCAGCAGCGGACCCCGGGAAGGCGGGGGCACAGCGTGGCCTGTGCAGCCGCAGCACCACGAGTGCTGGGGGCGGCGATGGGTGTCGTTCCCGGGACGTGCTTTTTAGCGTTATGCGAGAGGGACACCGAAATGTTCTTTTTAGAGTCGTCGGAGCCCCTCGACATGCATGGAGGCCGGCCACCGGCACCGGCACCGGCACCGGCACCGGGTGGGTTTAGTGAGTCGGCCAGTCCGTCAACCTCACACTACCCTAGCGCATCCCTCGGTGCGGTAGGGTGTCTGTTTGCAGATATCCTCCCCGTTAACAAAAAAAGGTGTTTATGTATAATAAAAATATCTATCTATTTATTTATTTATTTAAAACTTTCACACAAAACAATATAGTGCTAGGAGGACTTAATGCTAATAGCATTTTCTACTAGTCATCCTGGGCGTGCAAAAAGATGGTGTGGCGTGTTACTAAGTATTTATGAAACTGTTTGTTTAAACATTTAATAGAAGTTATATAGGTATATATACATATATATATATATATATATATATATATATATATATATATATATATACACAACATACATAATGTCTATATTTATACTAGAATAAGAAGGAAGTTAACTACTTACTATAAAACCTAAACTATTAAACATAGAATACAATACATAATATGATAATAGACCTACTTACTATAAGTAGGTAACTGAAATATAATTGATTGTAATAGTAGGTACCTACTTAGGAAGGTAAGTTATACTATTTTAGCTTTTTAAAGAGATGCTCTCGAACCAATCTTTTAAAAGAGTCTTTGGAATCAGATTGTTTTATAGGTAGTGGCAATTCATTCCAGAGTCTTACTGCCACAACTGAAAATGAGTTTGACATAAATGAGGTGTGATGAAGAGGAGTAAATAGACAAAGATTGTCGGCAGACCTAAGCTGTCTGTCATGGGCATCGGATAGGAATTGAAAACGGTTTTTTAAATATTTAGGGGTGAACGGACATTTCAAGACGGAGAAGAGTAGACACAAGATTCTTAGATTTCTACGCTCGCGAATGGGTAGCCATTTGAGTTTAGCCCGAAACTAGCTGACGTGGTCATACTTGCGCAGATTAAAAACGAAGCGTATGCAGGTGTTGAGGAGACGGTCAAGCTTATTGAGAAGTTCTTCAGTTAGGTCCAGGAAGGCGACGTCGGCGTAGTCTAAAATCGGTATAAGAAGTGAATTTGCAAGTGATATTTTAGTAGAGATAGGGAGAAAGTTTTTGAGTCTTAAAATAGAGTGCAGAGTGCCATAGAACCTTCTAGACAACTCATTAACGTGTGGCGACCAGCTTAAATTGGTATCGAAGATAACTCCGAGGTTCCTAACCGTTGATGAGAGAGGGATTAAAGAGGACTATCTATCTATCTATGTCAGTATATACTTAATGTATTATATTATATATATTTATATCAGTTATCTAGTACCCATAACACAAGCTTTGAGGCTGTGTGGATTGTCCAGCATTATTATTTGCATTATTATTATTAACAAGTTCATAATTACAATAATTAAACGTCCCATGTGGCGGCGGCTGAGCGATGCGACGATGTAAGCGAGTTGGTAACTCAAGTACAAGTCAAGTCAAGGTATCCAAGAGTTGAAAGTCTCGAACGCAATGAATCCAAGTCGAGGGGATTCCATCGTAAGCATGTGTCGAACATTCGTTCTAAATTAATTAATCCATTTACCAAATTTATTACTTGTAAAATTAATTAACATCTAAAATCATCATATATGAATATAAGAATTAATAAGAGTTAATTTTAGGAGTAGTAGAGCTCTTTGTGTGCGGCTCGTCCGGGGAAGTACTACCAGCACGCCTTTTTCTGCCGCCAAGCAGCGACGCGGTTTTCGGTTTGGTCTGAAAAGTGTGGTCGCCGGTTTAATTACAGGCACATGCGGCTTAATATCTGTAGCCTCAAGTTGATGGAAACAAGGTAGTGCATCGTAGACCACTTTCCTAACGTGCGTGACTTACGAAGCAATGGTCACCACTGAATATCAGGTGGGCCATTTGCTTGATCCATCAGCTGTTGTATAAAAAATAGATAAGATAGATTCGAAAATTCTTTATTGCACAAAAGTAAGTACTTACGAATAGATGAACTTAATGAAAATAGTGCTTAAAAGAGCCTCTGAGTCGTACTTAAAATTTACTAAATTATTAGAATATCTTGATTATCAATTGTGCCAGTTAAAGAGCACCGGTGGAAGAATGACGTCACCATCTGATCAGGTCGGGAGTTCGGATCCGGTCACGATCTAATGGATCTTTTTTTTTGCGATGCAGGTGGCAGAATGTTTTCAATCAGTGAAGAAGACCATGTCTCGCGGGACATCGTTGCGGGGCGCGGGGGGAGGCAGGTAGGTATCTCACTCAGAGGTACCTACATATCTCTACATTGATGGTCGGAACATTCCTCATGTGTCTTAGTATGGAATCTGAAGGAGAGATATCTTTTTTGCAAGTGATCTGTGACACTCTCACGGTTTTTCATAGCAATGCCGTTCAGCGTGTAACTCCATCGCGCGTAAGCACGTTAGCGGCCGAGAGGCTCGCCGCCGCCGGCGACTCTCCACGGACAATGTGAAACGTTATCAAAACGTCGCGAAGCCGAGCCGAGAGTGGGGGGCGGGGGAGCGGGAGAGGGGGGGGGGGTTGTACACGGAGACGTCCCGGAGCGTGAAGACGCCTTCATGAAAAGAAAATGAAGCCGAGATGTGTACCGCAGTCCCCGCGCCCGCTGACTGACGTGGCTTTTCAACATTTTTTTTGCTAAAAAGAATATTACGATTTTAACGAGACACCACCGACGCCGACGCCAGGAGAGCGAAAAATGATACGGAAGCTGAATAAATGAAAAAGTTTTTCTATAAGGGGAAGAATAGTAATCCCAGCGCGGACCGCGTGCATCGACGGCGGCGGAGACGCCAGCACGCGGGGGTGCCGCGGGGGGGGGGGGGGAGTGCTGTGTTACTGCATTGACTGACGATGATCAAAACGATTGAAAAAGAATTGATTGAGAAATAGGTCACTGTGATTTTAGTTACACTACTTGTCGACACATTACTTATATTTCAGGTCAATAAACACACATTAAAGTTTCCATTAGATGGCACTATGCCCAAATGAAACTCAGCGAAGTCGCCGAACCAAAGTGTAAAGCGAGTTATTTTCAACAAACTTGCGCTGAGTTGGTAGATTTGAGACAACAAAGTGCATCTTATCGCGAGACAATAGTGAGCGCGATCCAGAGAAAGAACAAACAAGCAGAGCAATCAGCGGACGCAGCGTCAGCCGAGCCGAGCCGCTGTGGACATGCGACCGCCGTATTCATAAAGAAATGACCAGACAGATGATGCTTTAGTTAGAGTTCGAAGAATAAGGCCAACACTAGCTGTTATTTGTGAAACGCATTTCACGATTAACAGCTAAGCAGCTTCGCTCCACTCTCTATTCTACTTCTCTGCTATGGTTCCTATTTTATTACAACCTCCATTAACTCTTAGAACTGCTTGACAGTGCCATGGTTGCACTTTACATCGCTAATCGGGTTCACCGTATTCATCGTATTTTCCCAAATACGACGATGTGTAGTGGCCATAGGATGTGTAGTGGCCATAGGATGTGTAGTGGCCATAGGATGTGTAGTGGCCATAGGATGTGTAGTGGCCATAGACGTAGATTTCTTTGGTACAACTATTTAACGTAGGCTTATACATATATGTTTGGTCGAATTCACCCAGAATGGTTAATGACATCTGGGGAAAATCTGAAGATTATAAAATTTATAAATGTGTCCAACGTTGAATCTCATTTATCTTAAGCTGAAATTATAATTCAATATATCAGATATTAATATGTGACTTGAATCCGACTTAAAGCACACTCGGCATATCTTCTATGTATGTTGTATTCATGTAATATCATCTAAGAGAAACACAAGCCTGCGTTATTTGCGAGCAGTCGCATTTGGTTGCTTCGCCGCGTCGCTGCATCGGCCGCGAGAGGGGCGCGACGTGACGCGACGTGACGCGACGTGACGCGACGTCGTGACGCGAATGATGCGACGCTGATATTATTTGACGGAGCTTTTAATTTGCGAGAGTACTCTCACAACAGCGACACACACCGCGTCGCCTTTTTGTAATGTAGAGGATTGCTTTAGGAGAACACTCGGTTTGAGTGTTGTCCAAGTGCTTGCTTTGTTTGTTGGCGCTGACGACTGCATAGTTGTTTTAAAGAGTTACAATAAAGCTGTGTGACTTATTATTTATTCCTAGGCTGTATGTTTATAGTTTTTTTGGACTGTTAATTTTAATAGATTGAAGAGAGCGTTCATGAATAAACAAATGTCGGTCATTAACCGGGCATAATGTATTCATTCGTACTGCATGTCCCGTGTGGATCACACTCCGGCATGTAAAATATCAATATATCTAATTACAAATATGCCCCTAAAGATCACTAACGTCAAGTCGTACTATGTAGCATACGCATCCAGCCGAAATAGCAGGATGGCTTTCTGCTACTCTGGGAAGACCACGGGAGGTGGTCTGACGGTTATTTCCTAATAGAAGGACGATGTTCAAAGTTTAGACCAGCCTTACACAGTAAAGATATATGCAAAGTACATACCCTGGACTGCGACCAGCCTCGAATAGCTTCCACTGCGTTTTCTTGAGATGATGATGAATGGGTGATGATAGTGAAGATAGGTCCACGATAGCGGAAGGAACACACGCGCACTTGCATAGAATTTGGATGAAGTCGGTATCCCGGTAGTTTTCGCGGCGCGTGCGATGCGTTAGGTGTCCGCGAGCAGAATATCTCACAGTTCTTATGCGTAGAACTGTCATAGCTGTCACTCCAAGCTTTGACATTTTATGTACTTGCATGACAACCAAATGATGGCGTCTCGATACTGCTTTTAGCTTAGAGAAGACTTTGAACATCGTTGAAGGAAATAGATAAATAAAATGAATAATTAGGTAGGTAAGGACGTTACGTTTACGAGGGAACGGAACATACTACCTTTTTTAAAAAGATTTCCACATTTTGAGTACCTTTAAAACAACTCACACTCGCTATTTCGCTGAAAGCAATTAGTGCAAGTGAATGTACTAGAATGACTACACTCTGCACTGATTCCATTCTGCAGCGCAGCAAGTACCTACCGAGGGGACTCTGCGAGCCGACGCCCGAACCGAACTGTTAATGAAGCACTCGCGCCCCGCGACGCGACGCGGCGCCGCGCCGGCTGAGGACGCTTCGCTTTCAGCGGCCAGCATGCGACGCCTTGCAGATAGTACCACCGCACTGTGGACTACAGCATAGCAGCATTGTATTACAAGTACCTCCATAGAAAATGCGTAGTATAACATAACAAGACGTGTGTAATAAAGGTGATTTTTGATGGCACCAAAACAATTTCTACTAAATCATGTGGTACATAGACACGTACTATCCTCCTACTAATATTATAAACGTAAAAACGTTTCTAAGTATGGATAGATGGATGGATGGATGTTTGTTACTCTTTCACGCCAGAACGGCTGAATGGATCTGGATAAAACTCGGCAGAGAGATAGACAATAGTCTGGAATAGCACATGGGCTACTTTTTATCCTACCTTTTATTAGATACCTGAGCTGCCTGATGGATGGGATTAACGAAGAAAACGTAAACTAATGGACAAATGTACAAACAAGGCGCCATAACCGCGTGCCGAGTGGGTGTGAGCTCTGATCTGATCGTGGCAAGCAGCTCGAACAACTGAATATAGCTCACCTTATGCTGGTTCCGCCATAATTAAACAACTCCTTATTCTTTTATCTCAAAAACCTTTACTTTTATTTTCCTGGTGTCCACTCTTACAAACAGGTATACATTTTACTAAGTAATCAGCTTCTCTTGGCTTTTAAAAAGCTTTTTTGCTTTCACTTATTGTCAAGTGAAGGATGGCAGTTCTTTTCACTGGCTTCAATCGAACAGAATTGAAAGAACAGTTCAGGCGAGCGTTTCAACGCGGACATAGTACGTGTAGGATGTATTTAAAAGTAGGTATTTAAAAACTCGTGTGTTTTGGCACACACACACAGGCGAGAGTCAGTTGAACGTACAAAGCAAACAATAAAGTCCCTTTGTTTCCTGCATAACTGCAACAGAACATACTCTGGCGACGCTCACACGTGCCCGCCGTGCAATAGCCGTGCAGTACACGCTGCCCCGCAGTTCACGAGCGGCCGCATCCACCGCCCTGCCCACTGGTGCCAGCACCGGCTGCTGGCCCACTTACCTACACACGGCGCTCGCTAGACGCACTTACAGAGGACTACCGTACCTACGCACGGTCACACGCAACACGGCTTGTAAGTATGAGCTGCTTACTTACAAACTGATGAGATGAGAGCTACGGGAGCTTGTAAGCTGTAGGATGAGTTTGCTTAGTAATAAGCAATGAGCGCTGCGCTGTATCGCAGTGCTCACGATAGCCGCAGTCACACCGCGCGGCGGCGCGCGCTATCGCCGCCGTTTGTTCGACGCGTCCCGGACGGTTGCACGGAAGCAATACGGTGTGATTTACACAAATTGTTCCATTCGAACACAACACTACAGCCATGTAAGTGGGAAAAACACATAAATCTCCGATCTGTGTCGGTCGGTCGGTTTGTTGAAATCCATTGGTGAAAGCAATCTTGTGTTCTCTGTGATTAGTCTTTGTTTCAATATGTAACAGAATAATAATCAGTTATTATGAATTAATGTTTTCGATACTGATTATTCCAAAATTCCAATATATTAGCCAAGTAAACGAGTTCAGCAAATTCTTCTTACCGCGCGGAGAGTACAGTCACGCACACGAAACAACTGAACACAGGCACACTTACACACACAAGTAAGCACACTGCATACCTAACTACCATGCAAGTACATTTATAGAGTACACAAGTTTAATATGTCTTCCTCTCATACGCATTATATTCAGAAACGTAATATTTTTTTTCTGGTTTCGAAATGAAACCTTGAAGTGACGCTGTGCCTGAGCCGTAGATCCTGTATACTTGTATGCATGAGTTATAATTTACTTGGTGTTTTATCTCACAAAGGCCGGTGGAATTATCCCTCATAGTCCTCATACCAATTACTCTGAATATTTAAACTGGAGGCGACATTACGTGCAAATGAAACAAACAGTCCTGACTTACACAGTTCGTTTATGAATCTTTTACGAGTAGAGTGCCTTGCAGGCGCTGAGAGCACGATTGTAGAATGTTAATACGATTATTTCTACGAATAAAAACTGCAGCCTGTTGAAAGCATCAGAGCTCGACGCTGCGGCGGCCGGGCCGGGTCGGGTGCGCTCATTAGAATAAAACCTAGATAACTGTAGCGGTCCGGATGCTATACATACCTACACTAGAATTCAGCAAAACATTTCCAACGAATGTAACAATATTCTCCGAACTCACACCGGCGATAGCAGCTATTTAGACATTGTTCCACAAAGTGCGTACGAATTTCATCTCGCACAATCTATAGATATAAGAATCAAAGTCCTGACTGACTGACATATAGACAACGCACAGCCTAAACCGCTGGTCGTAGAGACTTGAAATTTTAGGAGTTCATAGTTCTTACAGCGTAGACGTGTGCTAAGAAGGGATTTTTCAAAATTCAACCCCTAAGGGTGTAAAAAGGGTTGAAAACGTTTGTATGAAACATCGTATTCCTTCAACCTATGAACTTGAATCTTAGAGGACATGTATCCCAAAGTGAATAATTAAGTTTGCCATTTTTAGTTTTTGAGAACTACCCCCAATAAGGGTGCAAAGGGGTGTTGTAGTTTGTATAGGAGTTTTTTAACGAGTGGTTCAATTGATTTCAAACTTGGAGTAAATACCTATACTTGTAAATAAATAATTAAGAACGACATTTTTAGTTTTTGTAAACTACCCTTAATAAGGGTGCAAAGGGATGTCAAGGTTTGTACGAGAATTTTTGTACGCGTAGTGCGATTGACTTGAAACTAAAAGTAAAAGTAGATAAATTACAAAAAATATATTTAGGGTTTTATCTCGGGTGGAATGCGCGAGCGGCGTCAGAGGCGCAGCGGTGGCTGGGAGGCGCGGGGCGGAGCCCGTAGCGGGCCGCCGCCGCCGCCGCCGCCGCCGCCGCCGCCGCCGCCGCCAAGCTGGGACCGCTGCTGTATCTACGAAATTTCGTAATTTTGGTGACAAAATACGCTCTCAAAACGTACACTCTCTTAAAATTGTTCTTACTTAGATAGGTACTTTAACATACCTATAGTTGTCGCGGGTGAAACCGCAGGGCACAGCTAGTAAATAATATAGATATAATTTTATTTAGTAAATGGTAAAACATTCCTACAGCCAACATCAACCAGCTCCTCAATCGGACGACTTCATTGAGATACTGATTAATGTTCATTAAAACATAATATAGGATAGATCCACCGGATACCATCACATCGCATGCATCGATCGCAGAGTACAATGCAGATGTAGTGGGTACACACCTACGGCTACTGACTGGCATCACGTGATTAACAATGTTACTCCGACCAATTGACTGTGATTACTGCGACTAGAAATTACCCAGCTTCATAATTATAATCATATTAATCTCTTTATATTAATTAATGACTACTACAACGTGATATAATCTTAAACATAATCTACAAAAAGGTGAGTAACATAATTTTTTACATATTTTTTTAGCAAACATAATGATGTCCCTTCTGATGTTAATTGTTTAATTTTAAGTATATTTTACTGTGTTTTGCTGATTTTTTTTTAATTGACTAAAATGGTGGCCACAGTGGCGGTGGCGGTGGCTGTGGCGACCGCTCGCTCGAACTCCTTACAATTAGCATGTTATCGCTGTATGTAAACACTTTTTGCACCAGCTTCCTACTTTATGTGGACAGTTTTGCAAGCTCCGCGCTTTGTTTCATAATTGAGGTGTTTCACCGTCCCGATTGTATTGTTTTTAGCCAGTTCTGAAATTATGAGCACTGGTTGTCTAGTGCGTAGCGGTCCCGCCTTGCGTTCCTAAGGTAGTGGGTTCAAAACCAGTCGCCCACGCACCAGTTGGTGCGCAATAAGTTGTCCTGTTCTAAAATGTAGATAAGTGGTTTATTATCTTATAGTTTTGTTTTTTTTTTTCAAATGTAAGCACTTACTGTATACATTTAAATGTAAGCACTTACTGTATACATTTAAATGTAAGCACTTACTGTATACATTTAAATCTTCATCATCATAATTTTTCTGACTTCATTCCGCGTTACATTAAAAAAGCAGGTAAAAAACATTCCTTCATTGAAAATTATCGAAAATAATGTTCACATTCCCGGTGTAATGGCGGCCATAAACAATGAAACAAATAAGTTCCGCGAGCCCGCGTCGGAATGGCTCACCATTATCAGGTGCGTAACATTCTCCATTATAAGGCGTGTACGTACAGTCTGTACAGTACAGACTCAGTATTGTACCCGGTAGCACGCGCGTCGCGCCCGCAGGAGAGCGGAGGAGGGCGGAGAGGGCGGGAGGGGAGGGAGAGTAAGCACGCCGCCGCCGCCGCCGCTGCTGTCCGACAGAGCAGTGGTGTGGTTGGACATTGGTGTGGTTGGACATTGGTGTGGTTGGACATTGGTGTGGTTGGACATTGTCTCTGACCTATAGCGACAGTTAGTCTGCTCTGATGCAGCTTCCTCTAATTGCAATGCAACGTGCTTACATCTGACTTTTAGGATTCCATAAACTGAAAACATTGTGCAGACAGAGGACAGAAAGGGTCAAAATTATTTGATTATTCCTATAAATTTTTAGGACGTATTGATATTCCCAACTGTGTTGGACACTTAATTATCGATTACGTCAAGCCACCTCATTAGTGGCGCACTTACAGCACAATATCTCGCAACCGCCTCCGCTCGAAGGACCTTCTCAAATGAGAGCTCCCCTCCCGCGACGCAGGTAGCCGTGTGCACTCGCCTCGCAACACACCTTGCCTCTTCAACAATTCAAGCTCGTTCAATCACTTGACACGTGCATTACGGTCAGAGCACGTGCACTGAAGTCGTGCCTCATGGCGCTGCGCTGGTGCTGGCGCTTTGGATGCAAAGTATAGCCGCTCACAGCCAGTATCAATGACTCGCACTACTGTGCAACGTACCTTATCTAGTACTTTGATATGGCGAGTGTTCATTGTAATCATGAAGTGCAAAGGACGTATGTCTATGTACAACACGCGTACATAGCTGGCTTAGTTATGAGTGTGAGAAGGGTCTCGCTGCGCCACCTTACTAAACAACATTTGACGTGTGGGTGTTGTTAGGCGTCCGATAAAAAGACCTTTGTACGCGATGCCAGGCACAATAAGGTTCGCTACTTATTGGTTGCAAATCCCTGACTTAAGACGTTTTCTATCCCTATTTCTTTGTTGGTGTGACCCAGTTCGTAGGGTATCGCCGGTCGGTTCGAAATACACCTTGTTACTGAATCTCTTTTCCGAGAAGAAACATGAGACGGGGTATTTTGGTTTATGCTGCTGTAGGAATATTAAATTAAGTAGGTTCTATTTATTGTTGTGTAACAGCTATTTTTAAATTTCACACTTACTATTTCTGTAGGTACTCCAGTTTGGAACAGTAGGTAGCATATCTATGTAGTGCATGAAATATAATAAAATAAACGACAAGTGAGTATTCCTAAAATGTTTTTATTATATATTTACATTTTATGTTGAAATATATTTCATATTACAACCTATCTAAATAGCTACCTACACATACACCGCAACACACTACCTACACTACACATTTCATTACCACGTTTTATTTTACACATTGTTCTCTTTTTTTTTGTGATCAACTTTATATTTTATGTCTGTTTTATTAGTTAACTTTTACCTTATTATTTTGGTTTGTCTTTTCAGTATCATCTGCCTACCTACATAAGTTGCTTATAAAATGTAGATTCGATTTGGTTTATGCACAATGTATATTATATAGTTTATGTTAGACAATAAGAAAACTGTGAATCTAAGAATGAATAAATAAATAAATATTCGATGATAGAGTGAGCTAAATCAAAAAATACCTATGAAAACGAGCGAGTCTTGAATACAAGCACACGATGCATCACTCGACCTGCGACAGCTTCAGCAATGCAAGAGTCGCTGCAGGTGCAAGCGGCCGCGAGGCTGTGCTATCTGCGCGCTCATAGAGTAGGTAACTTACTTCAATCCACCGACGCCGCCTTTATGGACGAAACCTAATCTGTAACGTCAAAAGACGAGTAAAACTTAATAAAAAGACAAGTCCAGTGAAAGGTCCCGAAGCACAGATTAGGGAGGCAAAGCGGATCGGATCTACAAAGCTAACTCCGACGCAAATAAATGAAATTCAGCGAAAATCGAATAATATATTTCACGTGGATGTTTATTTATGTTACTTTGTGGTCGAGTGAGGCATTCGATGGAGAGGTCGGTCTTTTCTGTGGCTCCGGGAACATTAACTTCATTGGTGATTTTAGAAAGCGCGTGCTGAGCTCTGATGTTTATGTATTTACAGTAATTTTTATCTTTATCAAAAGGTTTGTTTATTATTTTTCATCCCACCATCTCGGCAAGAGTATTTTTGCTCTTCAATATCTGAGTGCAAAAGCCGTTTTTATTCTCTAGAGGATAAAGTAAATTGAATTTAGAACATCGTGTGCACTAAGTTTGTGAATTAATAAAAAACATTAAACCTATTTACTGCTACCTCTATGGTGCCGAATATATCATACAACTTTTTTTTATTGGTTAAAAACTCAGACTCGGAACCTTCTTGGTGTTCTTTTTTCAATTTGCTTTGTACGCGGTTCTTTACGCGGCGTTTTTTCACGTCATTGTTAAACCTTATTATTAAAAACAAGAAACTTGAAAACAAGTGAAAAAACTAAAATGAGTGATTTTAGCGACTAGGAAGTTTGTTTGACGCCAACGTGTGATTGTAAACGTTTTTTTTTTTTGCATTTAGTCATTTCCTCGCTGAGGTGGAATGAAAAGTTACGTGTTGCACTCGAGTGCAAAGATTTTTCACCTCGTGCTCTTTTGATTCCCTCGCTAACGCTCAGGATTCTAATTTTGAATCACTCGCTGCGCTCGTGATTAAATTTTAGAATCCTTCGCTTGCTCGGTCATCAAAATTGAACACGCGGTTAAAAAGCAACTTTGCACTCTTGTATAACAAATAACTATTGTGATCTTAATAAAATACTTTCTTCAATTTGAAGAAAGTAAATATACCTAATTTGGCACGTTTGCTACCTCTAACTAAAGACACTGCCAGCGCCCTCCCCTGCAGCTGCAGTAGTGTTGCGTTCTCCCAACGTGATATGAAACACATGAAATAGTTACAATAACTGTATCCACACACATTAAAACGTAATAATAAATGCTTTCCTTTAGTGATGAAATAGCCGCGCGACTCGTGAAACCAATTGAGACTTGTCCGTGTGTGAAATATGGCTGCTTGCGGAAATTTGGCGAAATTGTTCGCGAAACGAATCGGAATATTATATCGCGCGATGAAGTTATGCCAAATCCAGTTCCACGTGCTTCAAATTCGTACAATATTGCGACTGTGCGGCGGGTGTTGGCGGCTTTGTATATAAGTACTACTTCAATAAGTAGTCTTTATGAACACCAACTGAAACTAACTGTGTGAAACTAGAATTCGAACTTTAACAGTTTGCAATTATTGATCATTCTCCTCATTTTACTACAAATTGGTAAATTTGCAAGAAACAGTTTAAATCAAAATCGAAGGAAATCTTTTTTCATTTCCTTCCAATCAAGTTAAACTTATTAAGCAATCCATCGAATTCTTGAAGGGTCAGCTGGGACGAGACAAAGCGGCAGGGTGGGCCAAGGGGTGTGATGAGGCGCGGGCGGGGGAGGGTGTGTTGCCGCCCTCATCAGCGATCCCGCCGTAAAACCTAGATACCGTGAAAAGTCAATTAACCCCAAGGTCGCTCGAATATCCTTTAATTGAGTAATTAATTACATGCAGGCAGTATTGTTGAGAGCCTCGACTCATGTTTACCGCCACGCCGCGGCCACGTCGCCGCCACGCCAACGTAACTGAGACAAAGACATGAAATAGCTCATGTGTGTACATGGAAAATTTTGTCATACGGGAGATCAGTGATCGTTCGATTTCCGCTGAGAACAGTAGTGTCCCTCGCGTCGCGTTCGCGTAGGTACCTACAGTGCAAAGTGCAAACGCGTCATAACAACGTCGCCGCGGATTTGCCGACTGTGACAATGACCCAGTTACTTGTCGCGTAAGGCATGACGTCTATCGACTAATTATATTGTTAAGGCGACACCACTTGCCCTAACAATGACTACACCCACTAAAGTTACAATAACAACCGACCTGGAGCATACTTTGTATGAGCGCTACATGCAAGCATGTGAGCGCTTAGGCGAAGAAAAGCAAGAGCGGGAAAAGCTGCAAGGTCTTGTGGCAAACTTAAAAAATCAAATTGAAGTCCTCCAACAGCAGCTGAAATGCGTTGCAGAGTCTAACATTCCATCAACATCCAATATGGAAACTTCCTCAGCACCCAGTCATGTTGATTACTGCACGGACGAGGAGGAACTAGCAAAAGAAACTGAGTGGATTAGAGCAAAGTCCAGGAAAAAAAGGAAAATGAACACATCTCCCACTCAGTCCCCGCCGCAAAATAACGAAATTGTTAAAATTAAAAAAGTTCCCGCTCCCCCTCCCATTATTGTGGATGATGTGAAGAACTACCAACAATTCTATGACTTTTTGTCTACAAAACAACCAGCTGGTACCTTCACAACAAAAATATTAAGTGGAGACAGCGTTAAAATAAATGCCTCTGATGAGGAATCTTACCGAAGCCTAACAAAGACGCTGTTGGAGAACCACAGCCTCTGGCATACATACGAAAACAAACAGGAGAGGCCGATACGGGTTATGGTAAAAAAATTGCCATTTACTTGTATGCCAGAAAGAATAGTTGAAGACCTAAAAAGTAAGGGGTACGAGATCGAGGAAGCCGTAAATAAACTAAGCTGGAAGAGCAAAGAACCCCTTAACATGTTCCAGCTCTCTTTCAGTAACAAAGAGGATATAAACAAAGTGTATGGAATCAAGTCCATACTGGGTTGTATGGTTGAAATACAACCTCTCAGAACTACAAAATTAGTTCCTCAATGTAAGAGGTGTCAAGTTTATGGACATACCCAAAAGTATTGCTCCAAAGAGCCAAGGTGTGTTAAATGCACCGGGAAACATTTAACAAAAGACTGTAAAAAACCAACAGACGAGAAGCCAAAATGCGTGCACTGTGGAGATGCACACCCGGCTAATTATCGAGGGTGCATGATTGCTAAGGAAATGCAGAAAATCCGTAGCAAAACCCTTAAAAAACCAGAAGCAACGCGCCAAACTGCTAGCGGTAAGCAACCCACGCCTAGCCTTCACTCTAGTATTGCAAAATCGACAACTGCAACCAAGAGCATTAGCTACGCTCAAGCTACTGCCAAAAACACTACGCCTGCGCTTGTGCAACACAAGGCGCATGACGTCACTAACAACAGCAAGCTAGACGAAATCCTTAAGCTAATGTCATCCTTTGATGAACGCCTGAAAAAAATCGAACATAGCAATAAAACAGCTATTTCTAAACATTCAAAATGATTTGTAAACTTAAAATTATGGCTTGGAATTGTAATGGACTACAAAAACATCAAAATGAACTGCAGGTAGTCCTAAACACTGAAAATATAGACGTGGGTCTCATATCAGAAACGCACTTTACAAGACAATCACACATCCAATTTAAAGGCTACAAAATATACCATGCACTACACCCGGACAATAAGGCAAGAGGGGGCAGTGCAGTTATTGTTAAAGAAAACATCAAACACCACGAGCAAACTAGATACGAAGAGCCGGATATCCAATCTGTAGCAATTTGTATCAGTACAAATCAATATAATCTAACGATAGCTTCTATATACTGCCCACCACGTTATACCATACGAAAAGACAAATATAAAAGTCTATTACAACCTCTCGGAGAAAGATTTATATTAGGAGGAGACTTTAATGCTAAGAATAAGTACTGGGGTTCAAGACTAACAAACACAAAGGGAAAAGAGCTCCTAGGTGCAATAAAAGACTTAAAATGTGAGACTGCATCCACAAGATTGCCTACTTACTGGCCAACTGACCAAAATAAAATACCTGACCTCATAGACTTCTTCATATACAAAAATTTATCATCTAACTATCTTCGCACAGAACAGAGTTACGATATGAACTCGGATCACTCTCCAATATATCTAGAAATTAGTGATAGCGTAATATACAAAGAAAACTTTCCTACCTTAGTCAATAAACACACAGACTGGGAGAGTTTTAAGATAGAATTAAATAACAATATAAATTTAAGAGTACCACTAAAAACTACAGACCAACTTAACGCTGAAGTTGATAAATTTAATAAACTTATACAGCAGACTGCGTGGAAAAACACACCAGAACTTAAAATGAGAGCTACACGAAATAGCTACCCAGAAAATATCAAAGACTTAATAAGAAAAAAAAGGAAGCAGAGGAACCATTGGCAACAATCTAGGTCTCCGCAAGACAAAACGAAGCTAAATAATCTTACTAAACAGTTGAAAAGGCTAATACAGAACCACATTGATGCTTCAACTAACACGCACCTTCAAAACCTAACCAGCGACCGTAGTACAGACTACTCGCTCTGGAAGGCTACCAAAAAGCTGAAACGGCCTGATACCCAGATTCCACCAATAAATATAGGACCTGGTAAATGGGCAGTCAACAACGAGCAAAAAGCCGAAAAGTTTGCGGAGCACCTAGAAAATATATTTAAGCCCAACGAAGTTCAAACAATTTGTGAAGATACGAGACATGAGGTATGTGATGACATTCTAGACATAAAGCTTGTTTCACCACGCGAAGTAGCAAGTGAAATAAAACATAACATCAATCCAAAAAAATCCCCAGGATGTGATCTTATTTCAGGAGAGATTCTTCATAATCTCCCAAGAAAAGCCCTAGTTAAATTAACAAATATTATCAATGCTGCACTGAGGCTGAGATATGTACCGAATTTATGGAAAGTGGCTGAAGTAATAATGATACCAAAGCCAGGGAAACCACCACAAGATGCATCATCATACAGACCAATCTCTTTACTACCCATTATGTCAAAGCTATTCGAGAAACTACTGCTTAAAAGGCTAAAACCAATACTAGACAAGAAAAGTCTTATACCAGAACATCAATTTGGTTTCCGTGAGAAACACTCCACTATAGACCAAGTTCACAGAATAACAAACATAATCGAGAGAACTCTTGAAGAAAAGAAAGTTTGCTCTACTATATTTTTGGATGTAGCCCAGGCATTTGATAAAGTTTGGCATAAAGGTCTTATGCTCAAACTACGTAAAATGTTACCCAAAGTAATTGCAGATATACTAGAATCTTATTTATCTGATAGAGTCTTTAGAATAAGGCAAGAAGATGCCTACTCTGAAATTAAACAAATAAAAGCTGGAGTACCTCAGGGAAGCGTATTAGGTCCGGTCCTGTACCTATTATATACCTGTGATATTCCTAAACTTGAAAACAACACTATCGCAACCTTTGCTGACGACACTGCTATAATGGCTGTGGGCACCACCCACGCAGAAGCAGCGGAAAAAGCTCAGTTAGCAGTGAATAAAATCTATGATTGGACAGCAAAATGGAGAATTAGATTGAATGAAACCAAATCGGTTCACGTCAACTTTACCAACAAAAAGGAGGAATATCACCCAATTTTTATTAACAATACGCTCATTCCATATGAAAATACGGCAAAATATTTGGGCATGACACTTGACGCGAAGCTACGCTGGAAAGCTCACGTCAAGAAAAAAAAAGATGAGTTGGAACTAAAATACCAAAAGATGCACTGGCTACTTGGAAGAAATTCTACAGTAACAGTACACAATAAAATGTTATTGTACAAACAAGTCCTGATGCCGGTTTGGACCTATGGTATACAGCTTTGGGGCTGTACCAAAAAGAGCAACATACAAATAATCCAACGATTCCAAAATAAAGTGCTAAGAGGAGTAGTGAATGCACCCTGGTACATTAGAAATGACGATCTCCATCGGGACCTTAACATAGAGTTCGTCGATAAATTCATACAAAAATACGCTGAAGCTCACGAAAAAAGACTTCATCACCATGTTAACGTCGAAGCCATCCAGCTCCTCGACAATACAGACCTAGTGAGAAGACTCAAAAGGCAAAAACCTTTTGAGTTAGTGTAGTGTTATTATCAGTAAAATTAGTGTAAAAAACAAGTGCTACATATAAAGAACACAAAAACAAAGTGTCTTCCCCTTAAATAGAGACAGTAAGAAAAGTGTTAATGGACACATTCTTCGTTAAGTTAAGCTAAAAATTTAGGTCATTGTAAAATTACTCATTAGCCCGCTATTGTGGCTAGATTGTAATATAAGTAGAGTACCTTAGTAAAGTACACTATTTAAAAAAAAAAAAAAAAAAAATACGGGAGATAAGATACAGTTTTCCATACTAAAACAGAGAGAGATAGCATGTAAGATAGGATGCACGTGCCCGTAAATCGCGTGGAAGCCAATATTTCTGGACGTCGCGTCGCGTCGCGTCGCGTCGGTCGTTTGACTTACAGCGCACACTGTAATGCTTGAATGTAAATCCTCTTCAGTCTCATAACTCATGCACCTAGGTTCCAATCTCGTTGTTGTTGACTAATCTCAACTCAGAAATAAAGTATATTTGTACTTGTCTAAGGTGTGGGGGGGGGGGGGGTCAGTTAAATAATAAGTATCATTAAACAAAAACAAACTGTCAGGTTTTAAATATATCGTTTATTTTAAAAATGCTTGTTTAAAATGTCGATGAAAATATCAAATAAAACCATTGAATTTAAGTAGTATAAGTATAAGAACGTAGTAGGTAACAGCGCTCGATTTCGAGATTTGCGTAAATAATGCTGGACAATCCACACAGCACCATCTAGCCCCAAAGTAAGCTATTCAAAGCTTGTGTTATGGGTACTAGATAACTGATATATTTAATACATTATATACTTACATAGATAGATATTCTTTACTATACATAGAAAACACCCAGACCATCGGAACAAATTTCTGCAGATCGTACACAAATTTGTTCCAAGGCGGGAATCGAACCCGCAACCTCTTGCGTCGCAGGCAGGCTCTCGCCCGCTGCGCCACACAGGTTGTTGTGCGTAGTGTCGTGTTTTGTATATTCTTACTGATTATGAAAGTACGTGAGTGAATGTTCATCATAAGATGCGCTACTGCAAGCCTGTGAGAGGCGCGCGGAGGCCGCGATGCGACACATACGCGGTATTGAGCGCGCTATCCGCTCCCGCGGCCCCGCGGCCGCCGCACGCGCCCGCTCCGGTGACCACGCTTACATCAAACTATGTACGATACTAAGCGAGGCAACCATACTACTACACAACCTTAGATATTATGTAGGAAAAGACAATTTTGATTAATCAGTCACTAGAGTCACTGAATATTTTTAAACGGCAAAATATTATCACTCAATACAAGATGATACATAATTTAGGTTTAATAACATGTGTTTTAGTGGCCATGTTGTCGTTACAACCCGCTGATTCCGGCACCATTTTTTTTTTCGCTGGGAAAAATGCGTTACGCATTCCCCCCCATTGGAGGATGGGGGGGATATGTGGGACTCCCCGGCCTGTGAGGGCCAGTATACCCACTAAACGACCCAGCGGCACTCCCGCGTCGTCACCATGGAGGGGAACTGGGAAACTGGCAGAGCCTATTCGTCCAGTTCCCCGCCGACGACCGCCCGCCTTGACAGCGGGGCCTACGAGCCCCCCCTGGAGGGAGGGGCCCGCGACCGCGACCGCGAGTGCTCGGTCGTTCCCGCTCGACGGAGGTGGCGAATAGTGCAATGCGAGAGATGGCGCCTCCACGCCTGTCTCCCGCTATTCACCACCTTGAGGGGAGGGAAGACGTCTTCTCCTACCCCTCCTCCGCCTGCAGAGCGGCGCCTGAGGGTCCTCCCGCGCGCGCTCTGCTGCCTCCTTCTGGGACATCACGTCCTCACAGAAGGAGGCGACCGCTGCCCAGCCTGTCGCGTCCCTCAGCATGGAGTTCACCACGCTGGGGAGCGACAGATCTGGCCCGACTACCGCCACCAAGTCGCGGCGCGGCTCGGCCCACGACGGGCACACTTCGAGGGTGTGCTGTGCCGTGTACTGATTCCGGCACCATAGGTTAACATCATACCTCTACTTATTGAAGTATCAACATCAAGAGAAAGCAAAGTTTTTGTTGTAAAAGATTACAAAAAGATTGCATTGGTATCTCAGGCTCTGTTTAAGATACCGATACAATCTTTTTTGAAATATTCGCATAAAATGGTTCGAAAATTTATGGTGACTCTAGAACCGAGATGTCCGTTCATGATAAATGACGGCGCTTCACGGTTGTCGCCTTTATTACAAATGGCGTAGAGCTGACACTGCTGTGCAGCTGTACGTATTACATTCTACGTTACTGCGAAATTGAGGTGCAATGTTACGGAAGAAATAGCTCGAGATTTTGCTACTAAAGGCTTTTATCGGAAAGGTCAAACACTTTTTTGTATTCAAAATCAAAATGTACATAATGAGAGCTAATGGTTTGGTCTAACAAGTTATAAAATGGCATTGGAATATTATTTTCATATATTTAAAGAGGCATGCAAAATGTTAACACCGACATAAAACAGGATCGATGAGCGGGTTAAAAACTATTACAACATTCGAACAAAGATCTGCCTACTAGTAACACCCTGCTTCTGTCCAAAGATATAACCTGTAGTTCCTGAAAGACAGATTAACTGGAAGAAAATGCTAATTAGCATTAAGTTCGCCTAATGTACTTCATTTATGTGCAATAAAGAATTTTCTTATCTTATCTTAAAGACCTTACAAATATAATGTGAGATATTTCCCCGCGCTGTTATTTTACTTGCACCGGTCGGAGCATACCTCCTCGGAACATAAAAGTAAATCGTTTCCTCTCCGGCGTGGAATCGACAATGGCTGACACATCCAACAGACGTCGGCGGGCGCGCACTACTTCGTAATTGCTCTTCTAATACAAAATGTCGAGCAATGCTTTGCTTAAACTATTACTGCGAATAATTAAATTAACATCTTTTGCGGTCACTCTCAAATGTTAATAAATTGTAATTATATATATTTCCTTCGACGACAGTTCTTGCGTTGCTGTCGTACCATCCACCATCGACCACCGTGCTTATTTCTGCCGCGAAGCGTTCTCGTGTTTAGGTTCAAAGGCCGCAGATTTTCGGTGAAGTTTCGTGGGTACTTGAGGTTTAAAAGGACATTGAGCCAAATCCGTTCCAGTCAGTGAAATTTTGTCTAAATTAACCAAACTAGATTTGAATTATCAAGTTTTAGTCCACTTTACATTTTCTGTACATATTTTTTTTCAAAAAACGTGGGAGTAAAAAAATTACCGATTAATTTTAAACCAATATTTTCCTTACAGCATTTTTTTATAATGTATTTAGTAAATATATTTCAGCTTTTACTTCAACTAGATGGAGATAGCAAGTGACTTGACAGCCGATTAGTGTTGATCGCGCTTTCAGAAACCGGGGGGTTTTCTCCTAGATGTTGGTGAGGGATGAAATGTGAAAGAATCGAGAAGGCGGCGGCAATGTTGTGCGCTTACTTGCTGGATGGTCCTGCTATCCACTCTTCTCCTAAAAACATTGCAAGTTATATTGTATCGGAAAACCAGACGCCAGCAACGAATTATTATCTGTGGCTTCACCAGATTATAGGAAACATGAATGATGAAATGCAATTAACTTGTCTAATAGTTCCGCGATTTCGCCCGGTCAGTGCGGTACAAAGCTCGGCATCAATCGAACGATTCACCAAATAATATCGCGGTCACCGAGCCTCGATGACAACTCATCGATCAATTTAGATAAATACAAACAAATTATGTGTATTATCTGGTTTCAATTTTAGCCACTTGGCAAAAAGATATCTCAAAATACCTATATTTTATACAAACAAGATAAAAGATTTACAAAAACATATTTGAAGTTGTCTAACGAGACATTTTGCGGATTTTGTTATTAGATCTGATTGGGTTCGAACACAATACAATATTCGTAGCAGGAGTCTACGCTTCGTAGCGCTCGTCTACGCTCAAGTGTATATTTTCGTAGCAGTCTACGAGGCAGTATTACTACTACGCAGTATTTATTTGTCACAAAAGAGAAGAAAGTACGTTCAATAAAATGAAATTAATGAGGTTATAGAAAAAATGGTCAAGTTGGGAGCTCTCGAAAAGAAAGCAATCAAGAGATAAGTTCCCATTGCTGCTTGCGGCGACGTCCCTCCACATTGTCCGCAGAGCAGCCGCGCGAAAACAAACACAATACATTTTCTTTCCCAAAACTCTCTCTCTCTCTCTCGTACTTGTAGATTATATTCACTGGTACAATTCGTAGATTATTGTAATTAGGTAAAGTAAAATTTTGTCTTATAAAAAGTAGGTTGGAAAAATATGGACTCTACTTCTCTCGCTGACTGTCCACGTATAGTTTTACCGCCACTGACGTTCCATTATTGCGATTGCGCTCGACTAGGAGAGATGGATTATCCAAGTAAGTTGCCAAATACGATGAGTGGTGTACAAACAGTTTCATACATTGTGCAGGAGCGGCTGAAACGGGGAATGCGATGTAGATATCACGCCGTTCGAGGTATCACCTCAAGCTACGAGCTAGTATGAAATTATAGACGCTATATTTAACATTCAGTTTCCATTGTACTCATCGGTTATAGCAACACCGGCTCGTGCCTACTCACACAGTCGCCGCAGCCGTCAGGCTACCTCGCTAATCCCCCCCCCCCGCCCCCGACACTAATAACCCGTGTGATACCTCCCCCGGCGGGGGGGGACGCTGCACAATGCGCATCATTACTCGATGTCTTCCGTCGGGAGCGTCTATTGCCGGCTCCGTATCGCGCACTGTGTGTAGTGGAGCGCAAACACCAATGGAACGAGAACAGGCGTTTGATCAGGTGTGTGTGTGTGTGCGTGACGGACAATGCATCGTTTCCACGGGTCGACACACATCGCATATCTGCCACAAAGTGTACGGAAATAATAAATAAAAGGTATAAAATAAGAAGCTTTGCAAAGGCTACCGGCCACTTATCTGCGAAGGCCTAATGTACACGATTAAAAGTTTGTGCGCCGCGACTGAAGAGTTCTCTTGCAATTTAACTTTTCCACGCAGCGCCATCTCAGGTCGCCTCCCTAGCACCGGAGTGGGAACTTCAAATTAATCTTCACGGCGAAGTAACAGCAGGGTTGGCAACAACATTAGCTGCGCCGCGCCGCGCTGCGCCCTTATTCTGTGGATCTGAAAGGCTCGTAGTGATTGTAACCCGATTGTGGCGGCAGGTGTATGTGAACCCTAGCGTGTAATGAACGAATAGCCACACAATGAACACATAGATAAGGATAGAACTCGGTGGAGCGATACAGAACTTGCGGTCAGTCCAGGAAGATTACAAGCCTCATAAAAATTGGGGAGACAAGGGTTAATGTTAATGTCGGAAAGTTCAGGCGCTGCGGTTGGCTAATTACACTTTTTTAAACTTTGCAACTCCGTCCGGCCCCGCGCCGCCATCGCGCCACCGCCGCCCGGCGGCTGCGTAATGCAATGTTTTACGTGTCAAGACGTTGCAAGCTGATAAAGTCTTACTAAACATAGGTTTCTTAAGCCAAGCTTAAGTACAGATCTTCTGATTTTCAGGAAATATTTTTTATTTATAAAGCCCAACTAAGTAAGTATATTTGAAACAATGTTCTATCTATAGCTGCGTTATTAAAATCCTTGTTGTGTCCCAACAATCTGCCAGTTACCCACGCGTGTTTCAGTTAAGTAATATGTATGTAGTTAAGCAAGCGTACACAAACCCACAATAATGTTGGTAATGTGTTCCAAATAAGGCGGCCAAATAATGGTTCGATAATGGGACCATAAAGAACATTATTGTAGACATCAGTCAAGACTAGTCGCTGGCGAGTGGCCAGCGTGGGCCAGGGGGCGCGGGGCAGCTTCCATTACTGAAATAATAGCTCTGTTATGGAATCGGATGAATATTGTAGTGTCCATGATTTAATCCTACTTAGAAAAATGTAATAAAATTATATTGGCTCGGCTCAGGTGACGCGGCGGCGGACGTAGGCCAACCGGCCACATGGAAATAATTTTAAAATCTTACTCCGACTTCTACCGACGATAAAACTTTGTCTTCCGAACTTATAAGCATGTTTTTGTGAAACGGTTTAAATTCAAGCTCCTCTGGGAGTTAAAACCGGACTAAAAAACTTTTATTTTGCAGGTTTTTGTCTGCATATTTGATGTCATTATATCCCGGGCTATAATATTGGGCACCTAAGCTTTCCTTTTTGAAATTTCAGCTGAGAAATACGTCCTTCCTGTGGCAGGTAGTTCCCGCTTCACTGGAGATAATCACCTCGAGACGCTCAGCGCAACTAACTCGACACAAGCTCTGGCTGCACTCTCGCTGCCGACCTCATATAATGAAGCGACCTTTGCATAAAAATACATGTGAACTTAATAAATTCTGAAAACGTTACAGAATACGGCTGTCACGAATTTCGTCATCATTTTTCACAAACGGAAGTAAAATTAAGTAACTCTTGTTAAAACATCAAATGCCTTAATAGTAAAGTAATCACCAAAACCTGCAGCCGTTCATAGTTATTTTAAAAACAATCTTGACACCTTGAATTTAGTAATTAATAGGTACTTTAGTACTACTACTACTACTTTAGCGGCTGTCGATCACTTTTTTATTGAAACCACATCTCCAATAAATAAGGGAGCAGAGAAAGAAATAAAAAAGCGATCTCCATCCCGCGTCTCCGCACGTATCTATCGTCCCTCCCCCGCGACCCCGCCCCTCGTACGTGTACAAGTAACTCCTCAGCGCAGCCCGCACTAATAAACCCGCAGCCGATTTCGGCTTACGATCCACTACTGAATTCAACTTGACGGCACAATTACATCTGTACACATATCAACTTTAAAACTATGGACGTGAAGTCTGAATTCCAATGGAAAGGTCGCAGGTTATTGCTCGGGAATACAATAGAAAAATAGTGCAAGGAAATGTAAGTATTTTATAGGTATAGTAGCGCGTGACAGAGGAAATGCAGCGCCGGCCGCCGTTGTGTTTGTTTGTGCAGCGGAACGATTCGGAACTGATGCCGGAAACATTACAGCACTGCTGTGTATCGAGAACTTACAAATACAGTTACCGTTTATAATAGTTTTTCTGAACTAGAACGGAAAGTGTCACTTTCCGTTGGCACAAAGAGAATAAGTACTACGTACTTCATTTGCATTTAACTTCACAAATATGTATATTCGTACTCACTAGTGGCTCTGGGAGCTGTAGACCTCGCGAGCATACTAAAAGTGAGCTATTTGAGGAATGTAATGTGCAAGTTTAAGAGTAGTAGAGCTCTTTGTGAAGGGCTCGTCCGGGGAAGTACTACCACCACACCTTTTTCTGCCGCCAAGCAGCAACGCTGTGTTTCGGTTTGAAGAGTGTGGTCGCCGGTGTAATTACAGGCACATGAGGCTTAACATCTGTATGCCTCAAGTTGATGGACGCAGGGCAGTGCATCGTAGGGCACATTCCTATTGTTCGTGACCTACGGGGCAATGTTTTGTTTATAGGTGATGGTTACCACTTAACATCAGGTGGGCCATCTGCTTGTTTCATCAGCTAGTTGTATATAAAAAAAAAGTGCATTTTCCGTTTTGTGATTTTTTTGATCTTTTTGATTTTTTTTGCATCATCTTGTGTAGAATGAGGTCCTTGGTGTTTCTCTCAAATTTGATTGAAAACCATCGATTGTTTGATGAGCTATCCTGTTCATCATGCTGAAGATCCTTATCAGATCTTCGCCAAACTTTTATGAGACCAACTTATAGTTACTACCTTTCAAATAAAAAAAAAATAATCGAAATCGGATCTCATTTGGTGGAGATATCCAGTATATCAAATAGCCCCCTTTTTGCCCTTTTTTGGGGAAAGTACCCCTCCAATCAAAAATCCCCGACGACAAAAAAATTCTAATAAGTCATATAACGTGTGTACCAAGTTTCGTCCAGATCGGTTGAAAAATGCGACCTGTAGAGGAGAACAGACAGACAGACAGACAGACATCCGGACAAACGCATTTTTGGCCAATGTGGAAACTGAGACGCTTCGCTCGCTCGGTCAATAAACCTACTAACACTGAAGATAACCAGTGCCAGTTGCGTAGCAGTAAGGTCTTTCGTATATAAAAAAATATACAAAGCACATCTGAATCAGTTGAGGAATCAGCAGACCATCGTAAATGATCCATAGATAGCTGCGTTTGAGGATATGCTCCAGATCAAAACCAACTGAAAATAGAGCACTCATCAATTACTCAATGTCCATTTACGCTGGATACTTTGAGATACTCGTGTGATAAAATCTAAACAATCCCTTGACACGTCCACGCGCATTTACACTGATTAAACGCTCCCGCTCACCAACAAACACGTTGCGCTGCGAAAGCTCGACATCGGGACACCAAGTCTGACCGTGGCAGCGACCACTCTCCAGGTACTGGTCCGCTAGAGTCAGTAGTATCATCACATAGATATCAGTATCAGACGCACAGCATAACTACAATTTACCAGTACTCAAGCTGAAAGCTCCGATTAGACGATTGGCGTGTTTTGCAGCTTGCTTGAAATACGTAAAATACTATACTTTTTTAATTCTCTGACTCGGACTAACTTTTTTGGATGGATTATGAGCATCGAACGATCGAGAAGATTATTATCATAGCTGTATTTACAGTCTAACTTTCATAAATTTTTAATTGTACACAAGCATATGAATTAATCTAGACCAAACATAATAAAATACAATACCTTATTGCTGTAACCAATTTATTCCAGACCAACTTATCTTAGTAACTTATTTTCTAAGAAAGTGTTAATATCGCCGTCTCGTACGGAAAGGTTCACTTGTGTAGCACGACGCCAGCACATCGGCTAAGAGGAACAAAGCAGGCGGCGGCCGCGCCCGTTACTGCATTATGCTGATTAGAGAATGATGCCTGTCGCCTGTCGCCTGTCGCCTGATGTGTACTTGTATTCAAATTCCTTGGTCTGATGAAATGACTTGACAAATGAATAACACACTGATGATTGAGAGTTCATATCATCTCGCGATGTCTGCTGCAGGCACATCGCTGGCACATTCTCTGGAGTCGCCACCACCACCACCGCCGCCTGCGCATCATGAGCATAACTGATGCTTCTCACTTACAAAGATAGGGGCTTCTTACAAAATAATTTTTATTTTGTAATAAAGCTGATCGAATATTCTTGAGATGTTACACTGAATCACTAATCATTTACTGAACCCTCTTGACACTGAGCGGATATGACAGTACCTGCAAGCCGCTAGCACTGTGGCCGCGCCCGCCCGCCATTAGCTAATTGCTTGGAAAATGTCACCTTTTCACCGCACGACGACGCTCCAACACACTCGCTCACTCGCTCACTCGCTCACTCGCTCACTCGCTCACTCGCTCACTCGCTCACTCGCTCACTCGACTGGCAGAGGACTCGTGCGCCATTTAAGAGATCGGGTTATGAAAGCGTGACAATGAAGAGCTGCTGTTGATTACTTTCCGAGTTGAGGTGCGTTCCTTTGTTCATATTAATAAAGAGAGAGCTTTTATTACATACGTTTACATTTTCACTCACCGTTTATTTGGAATATGTATTAATTCCACCCTCGAGCAGGTCCACCGAGGATATGCTACTGCGGGGCCTGCACCGGTCACTCTGAGACCCTGAGTGTGTCACGTGGCCGGGACTGCGCCGGTACCTTACACCGGGGCCCTTCACATCGGGATACAGCAATCACTGCCACTGCCCACAGACAGATATAGAATCACTGCGTTGAAACATCCTGAAAAAACTTCATAACAAAGAGTGTTGCTTTTATAAATAACAATTTAGTATATTTCAAAATGCGTGAAGCTGCAATGCACGAAGATAACAAGTATGCAGGGTACTGGGCATTTCTAGGACCAAAATTCAATAAATAAGTAAAACGCACACTTTACCTTGTTTCATGTTCATTGCAATACTGCAACACGAAAGTTACGAATCATTATAAATTAAAGTGCAGTGCAGCCGACTGTACAAGTAGGTACGTGTTTAAATAAACAATAGTTTTTGGAAATACGAATCTTCGAATATTTTTTCCTTTCGTTTGCGAATGAAACCCTCCACAGTTGAAATCTCCCCCGGCCGGCTTGTTGCAGCATCCAACAGCAATAAGCGCATGGCGTCTCATCTCCGTCCCCGCGCTACTTACCGGTGTAGCTACGGGTATGTACCCGCGAGGGGACCACATCTGTAGCCAGCCGTGTAGGTGTGGTGTACACAACACACGTCTCACCGAACTATGCTAGTCTCTGCCTTTTTAAGTTTTCTTTATTTATGATCATTTTGTAATTTGGAGTAACTATGTCGATTCTCTTGAATGATGACAAAATTAGAAAAAAAAGCAACAAGAATTTCTGGTGAAACTAAAAAGGCCCGTTGATGTAGGAAAGCCATAATTCGAGCCTTCGAGATCACCTATAAATAAATAAATAAATAATGCTGGACAATCCACACAGCACTATCTAGCCCCAAAGTAAGCTATTCAAAGCTTGTGTTATGGGTACTAGATAACTGATATATTTAATACATTATATACTTACATAGATAGATATTTTTTATTATATACAGTACTTCGTATATACAAAGCATTGCCTCGTAAGTCACGCAAGATTCTATGTTAAGCTTCATTTATTTATTTATTTAATCAGAACGGCACAGCCATTTACACTAATTACTCATGTGCCTGTAATTACACCGGCGACCGCACTCTTCAAACCGAAACACATCAGCGTTGCTGCTTGGCGGCAGAATAGGGCGTGGTGGTAGTACCTCCCCGGACGAGCCAAACACAAAGAGGTCTACTACTCTTGAGAATATGTAATGTGTATTCTCATAACTGGTAAAAAATGGAGAGGTGAGTGAACAAACCTGAGCTGATGTGTGTGTATACAGGCGTGCAGGTACTGGCGCGGCTCCTCAGTAACAGGTTGTGAAGCAGAGGGAGAGCGGTTTCATTACAGGAGGAAGCAGGTTATCATCATCCAGGCTCACGCCCGCCGCCCGCCGCCCGCCGCCCGCCGCCCGCCGCCCGTTCTTCATTCAATGAATATAAAGTGTTCATGAAAAACAACATCAAACTAACTTCTGTAATAAGTTGAGGAAACTTTTACGATTCGACGCTAAAAGATTAATTTTTTGGTGAAACGTTTGGTAACAGGGTTTATTTACGTCCGAGTGATTTCGTCTTTCATAAACACTTATGTGTTTAACTCTTAGTGAACGTGATAGCACCACGGCTATCGCGGCCCCAGTCATGGTAGACATTTCCCGTTGGGGTATTCGGAGACACGTCCAATCTTTTGGCACATGTCCACATTATGCACATTACATTTGGTACAAAGTTATTAAAGAAACCAATGTCTGGTCTCAGCACGCCCCCGATCGGCGACACTTCGAGCGAACTTGCGAAATTAAATAACAGCATCCCAGCGGCCACACGTGACCAATGTAGCGGGTTCGGATCCCGCCACCACGTACTGTAGAAGAACCGCTCAGTTACGACTAGAAATGGGACTCTATTACTAGATGTGATAACGATCAGATTGTATTAAAAAGCGGTGATTGATTTGAGTTGTGGTCGCTAATCGTGTTTTTTTTCGTTATAGCGGGTAATATGGGGATACTCCGTATTCTTTTAAAGTATAAAAAGCGAGTGAATTTATTCTGAAGTTCAATAATATTAATCTTACGTAACATCATTATTCCCAACTGTGTCCTAGGTGCCTGGGACTCTATGCATATTATTGTATTGAGACTTGAATTTTTATTTTTTTATAATTTTCCGTCTAGGTTAGGCCATTTTCGAGCCTTTCCGCCTGCACTACAAGCAATGACTACATTACTTTGAAATTAAAACGATCATTAAATTTACTTAATTCCAGAAAATCTTAAATAACTCACTTAACTGACTTTCTCAGACTCATTTAGAAGACTGACTAAAACATCAGAAGGCCAACTTTCCCAATCAAAAGTAAAGTAAAGAGCACACAATGAAGTTAATCGCGAAATCGCCATTTTGGAGCGAACTCTATAAACACTCGCTGAAGGACGCAATCCCCGTAGTTGGATCACTCCATAGCGGGGCTGTGCGGGTGTGCGGGTCCTCGATCGAATCAACTGTTATTTACTGTGTACTGCGCCCCCGCGTCCACTGAAGCGCTGGAACTGTGTACTGCGCCCCCGCGTCCACTGAAGCGCTGGAACTGTGTACTGCGCCCCCGCGTCCACTGAAGCGCTGGAACTGTGTACTGCGCCCCCGCGTCCACTGAAGCGCTGGAACTGTGTACTGCGCCCCCGCGTCCACTGAAGCGCTGGAACTGTGTACTGCGCCCCCGCGTCCACTGAAGCGCTGGAACTGTGTACTGCGCCCCCGCGTCCACTGAAGCGCTGGAACTCACTGAGCGCGTTAAAGACAAACTGTTTTTATTTAGTTGAATTAAAAGGATCAGCGCAGGAGCATTTTTTGTTTCTATAATTAAATAAGGATGTGTTTTAGTTATAATAATCATTTACGGACCTACATGTAAACCCCCCCGAAAATAAAAAAATCGTATTTTTCGGGATAAAAGTAGCCTTTTATCCCGAAAATTTCATTGCTGACGTAGCTGTTTACATGTAGGTCCGTAAATGATTATTATAACTAAAACACATCCTTATTTAATTGCAGCGCCGCGTCAGTGCAACACACATTGCAAAACTAGCAACTTGCAAGAATAAAGTGTCGTGCTTCAGTGGACAGCAACCCTTAGGTAGTGCAACACCACGCAACGCTTCAACTCGGCTCTCAGCGTTGCGACCATTCGACACTTTGGCCTATTTCATTACGAGCTTTAATTAATTGTTGAAATTTGATTTTAAGATATTACTGTGTAGCGAGACACTTTGTACTTGGCTTCGTTTTATTGGAGGAAGTTAATAGCCTCCACGATCTATGATGTTAAGGCAATAACCTTCCCTAGTACATTTTATATTTTTTTGTTACTATTTGTTGTGATGGTCTTTTTAAGTTGCAATAAATTATTATTCAATGATAATGAAAAAATAAATATACATCTTTTGGCCAAAAAAAGTGTAGTAGCTTAAACTAAATACTTAAATGTTTGGGCATTCACTTAGTTATGTTAATGATAAGTAAAACTGAGGTGATATCTTCGGTAGGTACGTTCTTAATGAACATTCCGTTTAGAACCCGCAGATAATACAATTTCCTGAGAATAACGCGAGCGCGAAACGCGTGTATTAACAACAACAACACAATTACGTATGTACGGTCGGCGCTCGCTTACGTAGAGAGCTGGCTGCTGAATGAGGCGGCGCGGGGTGCTGCGCCCAGCGCCGGCGCTGTTGATGTCTCATCCAAAATAACTTGAGCTCATAAAGATATTGCTTTGCCGTGAAAATATAGCAGTCAATGATAGCAGTCTCAAATAATATTAATAACAATAAAATTGTAGGTACCAAGTGTAATTTTCGTCGGTAAAAAGTATTATACCACGAGCTCTTTTTCTATGGTTTCGTTAAACCTCTGTACCCAGATAGTACACGGAAGTCAGCTCTAATGCTATGCGTCCACCGCGTCCGCATCGCTGCGTACGGAGCGGACGGATTTATTTATTTATTTATTTATTTATTCATTCTTAGATTCACAGTTTTCTTATTGTCTAATATAAACTATATAACATACATTGTGCATAAACCAAAACGAATCTACATTTTATAAGCAACTTATGTAGGTAGGCAGATGATACTGAAAAGACAAACCAAAATAATAAGGTAAAAGTTAACGAATAAAACAGACATAAAATATAAAGTTGATCACAAAAAAAAGAGAACAATGTGTAAAACAAAACGTGGTAATGAAATGTGTAGTGTAGGTAGTGTGTCATGGTGTAGGTATGTGTAGGTAGCTATTTAGATAGGTTGTTAATTATAAATCGGGTAGGTGTGAATGTGATGACAAAACGCCAAGATAAAACTCTGCAACATTCGCTTGTAGGTGAAGTGCAGCTAGTGTGAACAATAAAGATAATAAACTGGTTTCTATGCATAGTTCTATAGGGATGGCTTACATGGTGGCAGTCGTATGGTTTAATTCTCATGTATCTTTGTACCTATATATTTTATTTGTTGCTTTGTATTGATTTGTATGGTACAGCATGCACTGGATCGGCATTTCAGCGCCAGAGATCGGTATTTCTGCCGATGACGTCATCCGCAGTGGACGCGCCATTCGGATCCCAATATCTTTGTCACTATCCTCCATAATGTAAATATTGGTGCACAGGCGAACTCGATTGCTTTGGAAATACCGATGCAAAATCCGGATGTAGTGGACGCACCCCATCGGTAGTTTGTATATACCGACGCTCCTTGCACTCCGTACGCAGCGATGCCGACGCGGTGGACGCTTAGCTTAATGTGTAAATGCGTTCCAGTGCATTACAAAAGGCTTGTTCACTTTAATTTTAATGGCAAAGTGTTCTGGGTGCTCTCGACTGGTCTCTCGTGTGTTTCCTTAACTTTAAGAGTATAACATTTATTTTTAGGTACCTAGCCAAAGACCGAGAAAACTCCTTACAAATCATAAATAACAGTCACAATCGTCTGCACACATGAGCAACAAGGGAAACTTTGACAAAAATAACAAACAAAATGGATATACTCGTAGTTACACTAAACGGCTCTTCAGCTCGGTTATTGTAGGGATTGGTGTAGGTACGTATTCCGTGTGTAACGTTTCATAAAGTAGTTTATGAAGTACTCCGGGGACAGGATTGGAGGACGCGCTGCGGTTTTTAGACAATTGTTTGTTGTACAAATTAATGACCAAACTTCGCGAACAATGTGTCGGTACAGAGTACAGACAGAAACAAAACTCTTACCCGGAGATGATGGTTTTATCTACTGTTATTCTTGGTACGTTTAAATAAACAACCAAGGGCTGTATATGCTTCGAGAAAAGGAGCAGTCGCATGGGTACGTTAACACCAGTTAACAAGCACAAATGAAATGTCAAAGATATAAAACATATCTCAGATCGAGTGGCGTGCTGACCCTACGCGGCCGTCCGCACGTCGCACGTCCCAAATCCCGAGTCCCGAGTCCCGAGTCCCGAGTCCCGAGTCCCGAGTCCCGAGTCCCGAGTCCCGAGTCCCGAGTCCCGAGTCCCGAGTCCCGAGTCCCGAGTCCCGAGTCCCGAGTCCCGAGTCCCGAGTCCCGAGTCCCGAGTCCCGAGTCCCGAGTCCCGAGTCCCGAGTCCCGAGTCCCGAGTCCCGAGTCCCGAGTCCCGAGTCCCGAGTCCCGAGTCCCGAGTCCCGAGTCCCGAGTCCCGAGTCCCGAGTCCCGAGTCCCGAGTCCCGAGTCCCGAGTCCCGAGTCCCGAGTCCCGAGTCCCGAGTCCCGAGTCCCGAGTCCCGAGTCCCGAGTCCCGAGTCCCGAGTCCCGAGTCCCGAGTCCCGAGTCCCGAGTCCCGAGTCCCGAGTCCCGAGTCCCGAGTCCCGAGTCCCGAGTCCCGAGTCCCGAGTCCCGAGTCCCGAGTCCCGAGTCCCGAGTCCCGAGTCCCGAGTCCCGAGTCCCGAGTCCCGAGTCCCGAGTCCCGAGTCCCGAGTCCCGAGTCCCGAGTCCCGAGTCCCGAGTCCCGAGTCCCGAGTCCCGAGTCCCGAGTCCCGAGTCCCGAGTCCCGAGTCCCGAGTCCCGAGTCCCGAGTCCCGAGTCCCGAGTCCCGAGTCCCGAGTCCCGAGTCCCGAGTCCCGAGTCCCGAGTCCCGAGTCCCGAGTCCCGAGTCCCGAGTCCCGAGTCCCGAGTCCCGAGTCCCGAGTCCCGAGTCCCGAGTCCCGAGTCCCGAGTCCCGAGTCCCGAGTCCCGAGTCCCGAGTCCCGAGTCCCGAGTCCCGAGTCCCGAGTCCCGAGTCCCGAGTCCCGAGTCCCGAGTCCCGAGTCCCGAGTCCCGAGTCCCGAGTCCCGAGTCCCGAGTCCCGAGTCCCGAGTCCCGAGTCCCGAGTCCCGAGTCCCGAGTCCCGAGTCCCGAGTCCCGAGTCCCGAGTCCCGAGTCCCGAGTCCCGAGTCCCGAGTCCCGAGTCCCGAGTCCCGAGTCCCGAGTCCCGAGTCCCGAGTCCCGAGTCCCGAGTCCCGAGTCCCGAGTCCCGAGTCCCGAGTCCCGAGTCCCGAGTCCCGAGTCCCGAGTCCCGAGTCCCGAGTCCCGAGTCCCGAGTCCCGAGTCCCGAGTCCCGAGTCCCGAGTCCCGAGTCCCGACTCCCGAGTCCCGAGTCGGGGGAAGGTCGCGACGCGAGGGAGACGGGAACTAATAAAAGTATCCAATGTTTTACGTGGAACTTTCGTTTTAATTGAAACAATTAATCTTTCTAGCCTCATCCTCGTTTCTCTCATTCTGGTTACCTTGAAAATGTTGTCCGCATGTACCATGTGCTTACAATAATACATTCAGGTAGGTCTGGCATTGCTAGGGTTCTCAATTTTGTGTTCTAAATGTACTGAATAATATTATGAAAATAAGCACGTGTGTCAGTACCTTTAGAATGCTTCGGTTTACAAGTGCTGTGCTCGCTTATTGCCAGACGCTGCTGGTATATTCAATTAAATCTACAATAGATTCAGTTGAATATCTTAATCTATAATAGATTCAATTCTAAGTAAGATTAATCATGATTTTGATTTGATATTTAGTAAAATGAAGTAAAAGTTTTTTACAATGTTTAGGTGGTTTTTAACATCTTCCAGGCACAACTTGTTCGTCACGCAAAGTCACAAGTTTCGTGTCACGTCTATTTAATTCGGTTGGCTCTAACTTTTTCAGCGTATCATCATCATCATCAGGTGAATACTATTTCAAAAATACATTTGTATACCAAAAACTTCAGTATGCATGTCGGAATAAAGTGTGAATCGGCAGGCTGCCAAGTGGAGCGATCGCCCCACGGGTATGTCGCCTGTGCTTTGTTTAACGGAGAGCGCTGCAGCGAACACACACCAGCTCTGACACGGACCCGCATCGGAGTAGATTATTATAAGGAATGCAAACTCAAATTTTTGTTTTGTATTTAGTAAATAAAAATATTGTAAAAAGTATCTTGTAATTTCCAAGTTCTGAATTCTTTAATACAAACTGAAACATTTCATACGATACAACATTTTCCAGTACTTTACAAAAGCAGCGAATAAGGCGTAAAGTTCTGGCGCTCGTACAAACTGACAACTACAATAACAAAGTTGGAAACACTGAAAATAATTAAACGTAAATATTTCGTCGAGCCTCTGTTTTCATAGTGTTAACACTGCCCAGGTACTCTCTTCAGGTGAAAATTATTTTTTCAACGTTCGCGCTCGTCTTTGTTTTTATTAGTTTGAGCGCTGGTAATGTATAGGAGACAATTATTATTCTACGATAGATAACTTTCACAAAACACATGATTCAGAGCCAACCTTTCATTCAAAATTGTTACATTGCGATGGATCAAACCTTAGGTACTTACCTACCTATTTCATTTGCTTAATGTAGTCAGTAGTCATAGTCATAGTAGTTTACTCGCAGGTAGCAAAGATGAATTATATATTAGTTACGGAAGGCGAGCTACAGTACCAGTTCAATACAGAGCTCCATTTCAGGAGTCAATTTTCTTCCAGCAACAATAGAGGTCCCTAAACAAACGGCTATAGACGGCGCGTCACCTGTCTACGAGTGCGTTCGAGCGGAGAAATTAATATCCGCCGGGAGCCGCATCGTTTCCGGGTCAGTGCGCTGCCTCCCCCCTCCCCCCACCCCCTCCTCTCCCGCCCTGTTCACTACTAGAAGTCTAGAGACAGGAGGGGGGCTCGGCCGAAGGTGGGTAATTAAACAGTTTCATTATGATGGTACAATGCTCTCGGCTCGGGCGAAAGTAAAAATACCGGAAAATATCGTGCGCTTTATCGTCAGTCTGTTTCTTTATTATTCGCGGTTTGACGATGTTGAGTTTACATTACAATGGCGCTGCAACTCGGGAAATTAAAAAGAAACAAAGCGCGATATTGTGGCCCGAAATTTACACGCAGGTATCTCTCCCGACATTTACCTGGACGAATAATAATTACTCTGGGCTCGATTACAAAGGGCTGCGAAAGAAGCCAGGCGCCACTCGCACTCCCTAACTGGCACCAATATCGACCCTTTGTAACCCATTTTAAATCCAATAATCAGAATGTTGTTAGGGAAAAATTAGATAGGTACTGTCGACAAATAATCATGCGATTTTTTAATTAGTATTATGCTTAATTATGGCTTAAAAATGCCAAGCCAAGCAACCTGAGCAAATCACATATCTGAGGACAGCAGTTGTGGTAGTCGCACATTGTCAATATGAAACTAATTAATTACCACAATGCGGTCTAGAACATACCTCTCCATAATATACAATATTAGTAATAGTTTATCTGTCGTGAGTGAGGGTGGGGATATTGTGCGCCAGGTTCGGAAGACGGCCAGGCCGGGGCGGCGGCGGCGGCGGCGTGTGCTCCCGTTATAATTAGATGGAGAGGCGAGATAGCGGCGGATAGCAATACCAGAGATCATAGTAATTGCCCTCGAACAATTAACGCAAGAGCTGATTTAGCTTTGAACTTTACTAATCATAAATATTAATTGTTTTAATTTGCAGTTAGTTCTATATGATGTGCAAATAAGGAGTTTCTTAAATTTAGCAGAGTGTCCACGATGCCGGTAATATGATAATATGTTTGTACCTATTAGTAGACATTCCACACAGCAGTAGGTACCTAGCTACGCTAATTAAGTGAAGCTTGTATGTACTGTACAATAGGTACCTGACTCAGTCAGACTTAGCTTTAGTTGAACAAAGTGACAACTTGAGTAGGAATGTTAGAAGTTCTGTCGCATTGTGTGCCGTGAGTAATGGCGCGCCTCGTTTCATAATTCACGCTCGCACGTGTCCCGGCCTGCCTAGCGCCGGGCCCGGGTCCCACCACAGACAACGTGTCCCCGGGGCCTGGTGCTTCACAACCTATGTCCCGGCCTGCCTAGCGCTGGGCCCGGGTCCCACCACAGACAACGTGTCCCCGGGGCCTGGTGCTTCACAACCTAACACTAATCTAATAAAATAGGATGACGGAGAACAAAAAAAAAAACTTTGTTGTCGCCTGTCACCGGGAAATTTTCACCTGAGGTCTACTTAAGCTTTCGACAAGTTACGTCATTCAGCAAAGTAATTTCAAAAAACTAGAACTTTTTTAGTTGAAGTTGTCACGAACCTAATTATATTTAAGCGATTGAAAGGATGTCTCGTCGATAGGTGATTTTGATACAGCAATGTTGATTATTTGAAAATTCCAAACGGATACAAGATACATTTGAAGCTCACGTAACAAAAGTTCTGAATATACTTGCTATATATTTCCACCGTCGTTCAATTACAGCGCTGTCGACTCCATTGTGCGATGTCAATGGCGAGTACCTCTCTCCGATTCAATTTGTCGGATGCCGCCGCCGCGGAGCGCTCACGCAAAGTTAGCTCTCCGTCTCTAGAGGTTCCTAACTCTCCTACTTTCATAATTACATAGCTGTCTAAGGAGTTAACCAATAATTTTGTGCGTTTTAAGTAAACGTTATAAGTAATTCATTTCACCAACATACAGGTATTATCTATACTCATCAGACACAAAATTGCGAGTGTATTAATTACTTTTTACCGATAGCTAAGCTACGATGATAATGATGATGCGACGAGGTGGGGGATGGATCTTTGTCACTGTATCAAAGCTCGTTCCGTCTTTTAGTAAATGAACAGTCAAAAATCAGTATTAAAAAAGCCATTTTGATCAAATCATACAAAATCACTTTTGGTTGTGGAAGTGGAAATGGACATTTACCTATTAAATGCTTCATAATTCATTTATTGTGAAAATGGGTATAAGTAAAGCATGGCGTCAACTTAAATTATACACATAAATTAACAAGCTACCGTTGTTACCGTATAACGCCTCTACGCACGCACTGTGGAAGTAGTCACGTCTCTGCGGGCGGTGGTATCCGTGTGCGGCGCCTTGTTGTTCTCTTTCGAGTCGAGATGAGGAGCCAATCAGCGAGCGCAGCTCCGCGGGCGCTCCACTCGCTCTGACGGACTGCAGTGCTGCTGAATAAACATGGACCATGATGCCGATGCGGACCTATCAATACAACGCATCCGCAAAACAATATTTGAAGAGCAGGCGCGGCAGGCGCGTGAATAATCGCGGAAATAAACAAAAACTAATTATTAGTTTTTGTTGCGATCTCTGATGGGATTACTTATTGTAAAATATGGGCTTTTGCGTAGTAGGTATATCTTGGACGTGCCGCTGACTGTCCCACCCATTTCCAAAGAGTTGAGGAACTGTACCGCGTTCCGGTTTACGTTCGCGTTTCATTGATTATATTTTACATCCAAAACACACACACACACTGCACACACCGCACACACTGCACACACTGCACACACTGCACACACTGCACACACTGCACACTGCACACACTGCACACACTGCACACACTGCACACACTGCACACACTGCACACACTGCACACACTGCACACACTGCACACACTGCACACACTGCACACACTGCACACACTGCACACACTACACACACCGCACACACTGCACACACTGCACACACTGCACACACTGCACACTGCACACACTGCACACACTGCACACACTGCACACTGCACACACTGCACACACTGCACACACTGCACACACTGCACACACTACACACACCGCACACACTGCACACACTGCACACACTGCACACTGCACACACTGCACACACTGCACACTGCACACACTGCACACACTGCACACACTGCACACTGCACACACTGCACACACTGCACACACTGCACACACTGCACACACTACACACACCGCACACACTGCACACACTGCACACACTGCACACTGCACACACTGCACACACTGCACACTGCACACACTGCACACACTGCACACACTGCACACACTGCACACACTGCACACACTGCACACACTACACACACCGCACACACTGCACACACTGCACACACTGCACACACTGCACACACTGCACACACTGCACACACTGCACACTGCACACACTGCACACACTACACACACCGCACACACTGCACACACTGCACACACTGCACACACTGCACACTGCACACACTGCACACACTGCACACACTGCACACTGCACACACTGCACACACTGCACACACTGCACACACTGCACACACTGCACACACTACACACACCGCACACACTGCACACACTGCACACACTGCACACACTGCACACACTGCACACACTGCACACTGCACACACTGCACACACTGCACACACTGCACACACTGCACACACATGAGAGGCACAATCACCTGAATACATGCTTGATTTAAATCTATTATAGATTTATCTAAAGTTAAGTTCTTTAGCATTTATATAAAAAGGTACAAAACATATGCCGTCTTAATATAAAAATGTGAGTTAGACTAGGTCTAAGCCATGACTTACTGGTCCGCGGTATCAAAGTTGGTCCCTGCTCTATAGAAAAATCAAAGATATAGACCAAACATTATTATAAAATCATGTTTATCTCCTAATCCACGGTTTAAAGATAAACCCGAGCGACCTCTAGTTTAAGCATGGTCTAACTAGTCAACATTTCATTTTGACACATTTTCTTTAATCACTCACCTAAGATTATTATGTAAAACAAATTGTAGCACTGTATTATCCAACATTATATTTCATTAATGCCAAAACGTAAGTACGTAAGTAATCTGTAGGTTTATTTATTTTATATTGCTTCATTTTTTCTAACTTTCATCTTGTACACATGTTACCCACCTCTAAATTTACTAGTCTCTCTCCTTCAAGGTTTGCTGGAAGAGAACTCTTTTTAGGGTTAAGCTCGCCTTTGTACATATTTTATTATAATGTTGTTTCTGTGTGCAATAAAGAATAAAACGTATATGTAGATAGCGCGATCTAGCATCCGGATGCTGTCCGGACACTTTTACTAGCGCCATAAATAATAATAATAATAATAGCCGTTTATTCAGAAAGTTTTTTTTTTTTTCTTTTTTTTTTTTTACACTATTTATAACAATTCATTTTTTTTTTTTCCTGTGTGCCCTTTGGCATAGGCCTCCTCCAACTCCTTCCATTTTCCTCTATCATTTGCTGTTCGTGGCCATAGCTTCCCTCCTGTGGTCTCCAAATCATCCTTCCATCGTTTATATGGTCTCCCTCTGGTTCTTGTTCCAGTTCTTGGGTACCACACGGTAACTCTTTGACTCCACTTGTCCATGCCTCTGAGTGTATGCCCTGCCCATCTCCATTTAAGGGTTCTGATTTTGAGGATGGCGTCAGTAACCTTAGTCTCCTCTCGTATATCTACGTTTCTTTTTCGGTCTTTCTTCCTAACGCCTAGCATACTTCTCTCCATAGCACGCTGGCAGACCGAAATTTTGCGAAGTTGCATGTTCGTGAGAGCCCAAGTCTGGCAACCATAAGTAAGTACAGGCAGAACACAAGACTCGTACAGTTTACTTTTTAGTTTGATGTTGAATTCTTTGTTTTTCATAACTTCTTTTAGTGACCAGTATCGATTCCACGAGTTGGCTACACGCCGGTTTATCTCTTTCTCGTGTAGATTTTCGGTGGAGATAACTTGTCCTAAGTATACATATTCGTCTTGATATTCTATTGTCTTATTCATCACTTTGATTTCAACTTTTTCGCTATTAGTTAGTAGTTTTGTTTTCTCTGCGTTCATTGTGAGCCCTACCTTAGCACTTTCTATAGCTAATTCTTCCAGCATTTGCTTTAGAATTAATGGTGTCTCTGAGAACAGAACTACATCATCAGCGAATCTAAGGTGTGTTAGTCTGGATCCGTTTATTATTATTCCTATGTTTTCCCAATTCAGCTGGCGGAATACCTTTTCTAGTGTTGCCGAGAAGAGTTTTGGTGACAGTGGATCGCCTTGGCGAACTCCTCGTTCGATTTTTATAAGTCCTCCTTGCTTTTCTAATAGAATCCTAGCTGAGCTATTAGTGTATACATTCTTGATAATCCTGATATACTTGTTTTCTACACTTTGTTCCTTAAGCGCCTGCCATATCACATCATGCTCAATTGAGTCGAAGGCTTTGTTATAGTCCACAAAGGAGCAATATAGCGGGAGGTTATATTCCTTGTATTTTTCTACAACCTGTTTTACAACATGCAGGTGATCCATCGCAGAGAAGCCGCTTCTGAATCCGGCTTGTTCGATAGGTTGGTTATCATCCAGCACTCGAGTTAACCTTTTGAGAATTACCTTGGCAAATATCTTGTAAATGTTTGACATTAAACTAATAGGTCTGTAGTTGTTAATATTGTAAATATCTCCTTTTTTGTGCAGAAGGACAATTTTTGATTCAGTCCATTGTGTTGGTATGTTTTCTGTTGTTAGAACTTCATTGAATACTATGGTCAAAATCTTTGCTGTTGTTGTTCTTGTGTGTAATAGTACTTCATTTGTTATATTGTCCGGCCCTGGTGATTTGTCCTGCTTTTTTGATCCTAGTGCTTTTTCTACTTCCCTGACTAGTATCGCTGGTGTGTCTTCGTTGTTCGTTTGTATATTTGTGTTTTCGCAGACCATTTGTTTTTTGTATAATGTTCCATAGAACTCTGTAGCTATGTTCAGTATGTCCTGTCTTTTTGTTCTGTCATCTCCAGATTTGTTTTTTAGTTTAGGAACCCAGTTCTTTTTGTCACAATTTTTTTTGTGGGCTTTCTTTATTCCACCGGTTTTCATAACATGTTCTTCTATTATTTTCCTTTTTTTGTGTTCTCTTTCTTTTCTCATCTTTTCTCTGATACATTTGCTCAATTCGGCTATTTTAGCCCTTGTTTTTTTATCTTTCCCATTTATATTTAAGAGGTTTTTCCTTTCAGCAAGAAGGTCTGCAATTTTTTCTGTTATCAGTGGTTTGTTAGTTTGGTTTCTTACATGTTTCTTATCTTTAGGTTTAAATGTTTGTTCGATTAGGTTGTATCTCTCTTGGGTTGTGAGGTTTGTTGTTTGGCTTTCGTAGTTTAGTATAAGGTTCTGTAAGTTTTGTTCTATCTTTTGCAACTCGTTGATTTCTGTCGTGTGATGTGGGACTTGGTAGTTTTTTCTCGATGTCTTATGGGGTGTTAATTTAAGTAGTGAATTTACCATTCTGTGATCTGAAAAGAAATTGAATTTGGGTAACACTTGGATATCGTTGAACTGGTTTTGTTTGTTTGTTAGGATAAAATCTATCTCGTTCTTGGTTTCTCCGTTAGGAGAAGCCCAAGTCCATTTTCGGTTTTTTGGCTTCTTAAATTTGCTGTTTAGTATTGAGAGGTTATGTTCGAAAGCAAACTGGACCAGTCTCTCGCCGTTGGTATTCCTTTTTCCTCTGGTGTATGGCCCCAATATTATTTCTTCAAATTCACACCGAGTGCCAATTTGGGCATTGAAGTCACCCATTACAACCAAGTTTTTGTGTGCGTGTTTTTTAATTGTTGTGTTAAGGTTAGCGTAGAACTTTTCCACGTCCCTAATTTTCTCTTTGCTTGTAGGTTCTGTGGGTGAATAGGCTTGAATTATGGTCCATGGATCTTTGTGGCCCTGCAGTGTCATGTTTAGGACAGCTATTCGTTCTGATATACCAATAATTTCATTGATTCTATCTTTGTGCACTCCTTTGATCACGAAACCTACCCCATACTGGCCGGGAGTTTCTCCGATGTGATAGAGCAGGAATTTCCCGTAATCCTCTATTTGTTCCCCTTCTCTTCGCACTTCGCAAATGCCTAGGATGTCCCAGTTTGTATCGTTAAGCGCAAGTTCTAGTTCTAGAAGTCTCTCTCTCGACATTAATGTTCTTGTGTTCAAAGTCGCAATATTGAAGTAATTAGTTTTTTCTTTTGATTTTGGAATTGGAGGGTTTTGGTCATTTTTCTCCGCGGTGACCAGCCGTGTTGGAGAAGGGAGAGGGGGCTGGTACTTTGATTGCTATTGCAACGGTTGTAGCCCGGCGTTGGTCTTGTTCTCGGCTGCCGTAACGCTGAGCTTGTTTGGTGCCGGCGCAATCGCGCGTGAAGGAGCCCAGTATGCAGATAATTTGTTCTTTTTTGGGGCTTGAGTTTCTTTTATTTCGATAGTACTATTTTTAGTATTTTCTTGTATTTGTTTTTGTGGAGGTGTTTGGGATAGAGCTCGTTTAGGTTTTCGTTCTTGTGACTTAGGTTCTGTCTGGTAGGCGGGTATCACTATAAGCTTATCGTATTTGAGCAGTACCCGGTTTCCCTTCTCTTTTTCCAGTTTTGCTTGTTCGATTAAAGCTTTCCTTTTTTCTAATATTTTGGGAGGGTAATCCTCTGCGATTGTGTAATTTGTATTCTGCAGAGTTTTCCATTTCTTCTGGATCTCGATTTTCCTTCCTAATGTAGTTAGAGTAAATATAATTGGTCTAGCTGTGACTCCCTTTCTTCCAACTCGTCTCAGCGCTTGTATCTCCAGAGTCGAACAATTTACTTTCATTGTGTCGTTTAAAATATTTAGCATCATCTGTGTGAGATCACCGTACCCACGCTCTTCCTCTTCCACTCCGAATATGATAAGATTTCGTTGCCTTTGCGTCCTTTCAATCGTGTCTAGCCTCCTTTCTTGAGATTCGTTTGATTCTTCGAGTTGTTTTATTTTTAGATGTAGGTTGCCAACCATTTCATTAATATTGTTGTTAATGTTTTTTGTTATGTTTGTTTCCATTTCTTTGAGTGATTTTTTGGTACCTTCCACGTCGGCTTGCAGTTTTAGGAACATTTCTCTGACTTCTTCCATCGTGTATAAGGGATGTTTGTTCTCGGTAAGACACTCAGTTCTATATAGAAAACATTTATATCGCAAAAAGAAAATCGAGTGCCTGGATTTGAACCACCTTGTGTTGTGCCAAAGTCGTTGTGATAGTAGGCTTCCGACCGCTAGACCAAATCTTCTGTTACGTGTACCTCGAAATTGTCAAACTGTTGATTCGAACTTGATAATTTTGTGTTTGGAAGATGCCAAGTTTATTTGCGAAGTTTATTTAGATCCACCCCCAACCAAAAGTAATTTTAAGATTTAGGACAATTATTTATCTCTTGATTAAAATAAAATGATGCACTTTACTACTTGTTGGTGGTTTGCTACACTGTTTTATTGTCCACTGCAGGAAATGTGTAATCACTTGGTCATTCAATAGTTGTTATACACTGGGATTAATTTACTTAGCACTTTCACGTTAAATGTGTTGTTAAACTTCGAGTTCACATTGGATAACAATTCCACACTGTAATTGTTTCTTTATGTTCACGGTAAAGTACTGAAAACACTGATTGGCAGACTGTTTATATTTTAATTATTATTTTTACGACAGAGCTAATGTTGCGTATGCGACGGTAGCGCCCTCTCTAGCGCCATGTAGTAAATTAAATTAAATCGGTAATTTTTTAGATAACATAAAAACAAACAATCTCGTCAGCACACGTCCATCGGCCGCGGCCGCGGCAGTGCGTTGGATGCAATCAGGCGATTGCCGCTAGTTGCCGGCGCTCGCGGCAAACTGCGGCGGCGGCCGCTGTCGGCAGTACCATCGGCGTCCATCGCTGCGTGCGCTCACACTCACGCGCTGTGTGCCGCCAGCGCCGCCAGCGTCGGTCGGCGACGCAGCAGCGTCACCTGCGCTGTGCATAACCACACACTGGAGCGACCCTTATTATTGAATGCTTCGCGTGACGTACTGTAACTCTTGTTACGTTAGATGAACTTACTTCAGTGAGTGCATAGAGAGGGGTAAATTTTTTGTTGGAAATGGATAGGGAAAGCCTATAATGTCCAGCAGTGGAATTGCTGCTGATGATGATAATTATGAATTATAAAAAAAGATAAGTATGTACACTGAAACAATAAAGATTTGTTTTTATTTAATGGTACAATATTATTAAATGACTGAACCAGTCAGCCAATAAGCAAAAAAGCAACTTTCGATTACCAGAACTGAAGGCATGAGATATTTGAAAAGCAATTGTTTCCTTGATAGTTCCTTGAATGCAATATCCGGCGCGTCCGGCGCGTTCTAATATCCGGCGCATCGGCCGCCGGCCCCCCCCCCCCTCCGTCGCGCCGGTAGAGGGGGGCTTCACTACAATATTATAAAGTACGGTTTGCATCTTCAGATAATGACCGGACCGGATCTGGCTCATGAGACACCGGATTACACAAAAGTTGTTCTCATATTATTTTAGGAAGCATAAAGTAAGCCGTACGTTTGTTGGCCGTTCTGCTAGGCTTTGATCACGTAGAAGTGGCACTAGCGTCACCTCGCGACCACTATATAGACACGTTTGAAAGGGATCCTTGAGATTCTATTGAATAAAAACCTTTCGACTTTGACTTTCTGAAGAGATCCTGCTGAAATACTATTACACCTCGCCTAATGATTGTTAATAGACTGAACCAAGTTGTTTTGCCAGAAATGTTAATAACAAAGCATTTTCGGCGGCGAATTTCCAGGAACGCATTAAATTCTCTAAAATTGCCCTCCCTCTCCCGTCAAGTATAGGATCGACTGGCGCTGCGCCGCGGCTACGCTCGTTTGGCGGCGCGCCAGGACCCTCATGTGTATTATAGCCCGCCGAGCCCGATGGCCGTGCTATTAGCGTGTGTGGGACATTTGGCCTCTCACGGCGGCGGGTCATTGCTCACTAGACCATTTGGAAATATAAAATCAAACAAGAATTCAGATCAGCGTTATGTTACAAACCGCAACATCATGCTGAGCTGGAATCAGTTTTGTGACGTCTCCACATGGACGGCACGGGTGCAGACACCTTTTTTTTTCTAAATAACAATTAAATTAAAAATAACCTTTCTCATAAGATATGTTCTAAATGTATGTATGTCATTGTGTCATCTTAAATAAAGACTTTTTTTCTAAGACTTGTATGGTAATAAAGTGATTTGTCCCCGTTTTAAAATCTTAGTTCTCGAGCTCATTCGAATGGTTTCATACTCTAGAATGCGACCCTCTACGTTGCACATGGTGCGGTATATTGATACACTTCCCGCTCGCGCTCGCGCCGCTAGAAACTGAAGTAGATGGTATGTTTAATCTGGACCATTCTAAAGCTATTTGTTCGCTGCCTGAAATCATCACATAAATTTGATTCTGGAGCTGATTTGAACCGCAATTTAAATATAAAATTTCAATATATATTATGTGAATAAATCATAGGTTCTTAGTGAGGCTTTGTAAAATGAGGAAGAATAAAATGCAGAAATGGTATATTAACATGACAAGCATAATTATTATTACCATTAAGCTCTATGCAAAAAGAAGTGCCTTTACGCATAGTTTTTATATGATTATAATAAAATTATTTACTTATTTACTTTTGCTATACAGTTCCGATTTAAACTACTTATTACATCACAAATGTATGTTATTCATAAACAGATAATCCGTTGGAAATGCAATTGGAATAATTTAGGGCAAGTGAGCTGTTTAATCCTAAATCTCATTATCACGTGAATTGGCCTGAATCCTGAATCATCCGCGCCACGCCGCCGCCGCCGCCGCCGCCGGCGCCTGGTCGGGCCGCGGGGGGCTCGGCTCCTTCGTTTCCGATCCTATGGTTTAGAAATGTTTATTCCAATTAAAATAGGTAACTAGATACATACGGAGTAAGATTTATTTTGTTAACCTATACTGTCCCACAGCTGGGCAGAAGATAAACCACATAAACACAAACTCAACTGAATCATTTTCTAACGAGGATTTTTATAAGCGCTAATAACAAGCTAAAATATTATCAATTATATAATGGACTAGCTGTGCCCGACGGTTTCACCCGCGTAGTTTAAAATATAATCACGTTGTGGTAAAAAAAAAATGTAATTTTGAAGGATACAATGTACATTTAATTTTAGTAAATGTATCTGTAATTAAATAATAGTATTAACACATTTCACACGTTCAATTAGGTTCTAATAACTAATTATGGATCACTGACATCTGAAAATAAATAAATTGAATTGAATCGAATCAGTGTTTCAGAAAATTATTTTTGTTTTTTTTTGTTTATTAATAGTCTGAAACCAGTTTGCAGGAGCAGTGTTTCTCCACCCTGTACAACTATGGCGACTAGCCACCGTTGTTAGCTCTGCGGCCGCCGACCACACTCTGATTGCATTGACCACACGCCAGTTTGCGCCACATCTATCCTCGCGCAGTCACTATCACTCGTCTGTCTCATTGATCTACACTACACTGTTGTACTCACGGACCTTATCGAATGAGATCGGGGGTCACCAACATTGTAACACGTTGGCGGCCTTCACAGCTCAGTTGGTAGTAGCTCTGCCTTCTGCGCCGTAGCGTAGGTTCAATCCCAACTGGAGAACAAACGTTTGTGTGCTGAACATAGATGACAGAGAACAAAAAAAATTACAATTACAAATACCTTTACAAAAAAGTGTGTGTCAGATTATCTGGTTCTCACACCACAAGTTTTGTTTTAGTTTGGTGCTGGATAGAGCTGTGTGCGATGTCCTCCAACATCTATGTGACTCGGCGGCATTCCGCAATAACATTCATGTATTTGATCGCTTTGTAAGTTTCTAGTCTTCTTCGTAGAAGCCAGCTTACTCACACACAACGCAGCATTCTCACCGGTTTCGGTATTATTATAAGTTTATGAATAATAGTATCGCAGTAGTACAACTGCCTTCAGGAGACAAACACATACACGTAACACTTCATTAGTTTTTGCTCCGTGTGATCCGTTGTTCTGTTTGCTTGTTAGCGTTTATTCGCTTGTCTACATACGATATTCGTATATATTATATGTACATACTGTGTATTATAGTGTAATGCCAAGCCCCTGATTGGATATCACACCGGGTCAAGTTAGCCATTCAATGCAGAGTCAAGCTCTTGATTCAAGACCTGACTGTAGAGCACTGCACTCGGACGTGTGTTTGGGGCAGAACCTGCACTACAACTACGAAGACAAAGTTCTTGGACAGCTTCGTAGTAACTTTATCTGGGTATCGGCTGTTACCGTCAATGAACGACTCTTAGAATCAAGTAGGTATAACTTTGTGTACTTTGTGTAACTTTGTTTACAAGTGGCCACTCATCCTATTGAACCGCATGCTGAATCTATGTACAATCTTTGTACAATCAACCTTCGATTAAGAAAAAACAGGAGTTCCTATAAAGATAGGGCAGTATTAATAGAATAACTGGTAAACCTCAGCTACTAAAGGTATAGAAGTAGGTACCTACGCTTCTACAGCTCTGAACCTAAACAAATACCGACTGAAGCACCCTGAAGTTAACGAGAAAAGTTGAGATTATACTCGAAGAGATGGGATGGATTTCCTGTATTATGATAGGAAACCGTTCTAAACTAAATGGCTATCCCTACGAACTGTAGTGTATTCCATGTGTTACGCAGTACCAACTGTTGTATGTTCTAGGCATTTACAGCCTCCGGCTGGGAATAAATTAGCCACGGGATACACAAGCCCGCGGCGAAGGCAGGTACGGAATGTACTGGAATGTGATCTACGAGAATAGGATCCTTTCTACCTCAACTAATAAAGTAGAACTGAAAATGAGGCGACAGGATTATTTATGGGTGTGATGTTGAAGCGTTATCTCTAATAATTATAATTATTGTTAGCAATATTCAATTGAGCTATTTAGTTTAAGTACGCGATCACCCACATGCAGCGCGGTGATGCAGCCAGGGTCGTGTACAAGAAGTGTAGAAGTAGTAAAGCTCTTTTTGAAGGGCTCGTCCGGGGAAGTACTAACACAATCTTTCTGCCGCCTCAGGAACACATTTTCATTTTTCAGTTCAAGTGCTTAATTGAATCAGATGAGGGATTAAGTCTAGTGCCGAGTGCCGTGTCCTGTGAGGCAGCAGGCAGCCATCACAGACCACAGAGAAATATGATCGCTCAACATCGAGCACGGCACGGGAGCGCCGGAGCAGTGCGCGCGAGCGAGACAGCTGTATTAATGAGACAGCGCGCGCGGCGACGCCGATCTTATGAGAGAGACAGAATAACAAATGGTTCTCATCCATCAGGAGCACACAAAGCCTTGGCACGCAAACCTCGGCGATGTCCCGGATATGGGTCACGGGATTATGAGACCTAGCACTCGGATACACGTATTAATTTAACTTAACAATGCATGTTTCGCTCACAGCGAGCTTAATTGAGTAAAAACCTGAATGCCATTTAGTGCAAATTAATGAGCTCAATGAACGATGCTGCTTCCTATTACCTATTCTAGAAACAGCAAATCCATTCTGTGCAATATTCTAACTGTACCAACCTAAATATTCAGAACCTAATCAGATGTTTGACGTACATAGCGATTTAACCTTTTTTTTTTAACACAAAACATTTTTGTGCTTTAATTTTTTTGTGTAAAATTCGTATCATTTTTAAAGTTCTTCAGTCAACAAAAATACGAAACTATTGTCATACCGTCGTCAGTTGTTCGAATACGAACCTTAGCCGGGTTCTCAAAGAGCGCTGCCGTCGTCCGCACCACGAAAAGCTGAATTTATAGCTTACTGCAACAATGGTATCCATTTGTGGTGATTTATAAATAAAACTAATCCACAGTTTACATTGTATCGCAGAGCAGCGCGACTCGTGGACATTCCTCCGCTCGGCGAGCGCGCGCGTGACTCGCCCGCACTCACGTGAGTAACTAGCCGGCGCCGGCGCCCGCGCGGCCGGACGTGCGCCGCGTGCAACGCTAGGCTTGCGCTACTGCTGATCAGGAATTGATGAAAAAACAGCTTTATTGCGCTTCACTTAGATTCAAGATAGAACTGAAAGTCAATAGGTATTTTGGGCATGAACTTTAATAATAGTAGACCTTTTTGAGGAGGTTTCGTCCGGGAAGTACTACCACCAAGCTTTTTTCTGCCGTCGAGCAACGTTACTGTGCTTCGGTATTATGGGTCGATGAAATAACAGGCACATCATGAGGTTTAACATGCAAGGTAATGCTTTGTAATTGGCGAAGGTTACTTTTCAACATCAGGTGGTACATCTTTGATATGTTTGAGTAGTTGAAATGGTTGAAAATATGCCAGTTTTATGTCACTCTAAAAAGAAGAGTACTTCATACATAGCACGTACTAAAACTTAGGCCAGTGCTACACTGAAGTGAAACTCTGACATTAGTACTATTGAGTCTTCAGTGAACCTAACCTGGGAACGACTGAGCTATTTTAAACTTTATGTTTATTATCATAAGGTCGAAGAATAGAATATTGATCAAGTTTGCGGATCGGTGGTCATCTATCGTTAGCAATATCTGATTATAGTTGGTTCTAGTCCTGTAAAGGGATAATCAACTTAATGTTTAAATTGATTCGACGCTCTGATTGAGATCAGTAATTGGGAGTCATCTTGTTGACTTACCTAGCGGCGTCCTCCATCCTAAGTAATTAAATCCATCAGCGATTGAAGATCCTTGTTTATTGAACGCTCGTACATATTCTAAGGAAAATGGGAAAATAGGTACAGACAATAAGTCTGCATGTTTTGGAAAATAATCAGACATCTCACACAAATGCTTAGGGATTTATTTGTTCTTTTTAGAGTTCCGTACCCAAAGGGTAAAATGGAGTGGGATTGCAGTTTTTTTTGATAATGGTACGGAACCCTTCCTGGGCGAGTCCAACTCGCACTTTTCCGGTTTTTATTTTATTTTATTATCTTGTATTATAATTATATCATCTTGCGTCGTCAACGAGGTCTTTGTTAGTTTTTTGTGCTTCAACTAATTGCTGATGGAACAAGCAGATTACCCACTTGATGATAAGCGGTGACCATCGCATCATAGCATAAACAAAGCATTGAATCTTAGGTCACGCTCGATAGAAACGTGCTCTACGATCGATGCCCAGCCCTGCGTCCATCAACTTGAGGCATACTTTCAGGCCTCATGTGATTGTTATTTTACCGGCAACTGTTATTCTTTGGGAAACATCAAACTTTTAATGTTATTTTCATTAAAAGTGTTCACCTTTAGTTGCGCGCGCGGTTAGCAAATCAACGATGCAATATCCATTTGTGAATCCAATATCTAAAACAAACACAAAACAATCTATTCGCTGAGCTATTGCTCTGTGAAGTGGAGAGATGGCGCCTGCACAGGCCCGGACTAAGGACAGAATGCCGACATCTCTCATGAATACTTTCTTAATTAAAAAAAGGTATTCCAGGACAGGCATCAATAATTTCTTGATAGTAATACGACAAAACTGCATATGGAGCCACGGTCGCATAAGTACCGTTACATGTCCAAGAGTTATTCGTCGAGCGTGATTAGAACTCCGGTGGCGCAGGTATCAAGAGGAAGGTCGCGGGCTCAAATCCCGCCCGGAGAACAACTTTTGGGACATTATAAAATCTTTGTAATTTCCTTAAGTGTAGTAAACACTATAAATCTAATAAAAACAAAGATCAATAAATACAAGAGTAATAAAAAAAAATAAAAAAATCTTAATAATAATAACCCTAGTATAATTACTTCAGGTCTCACTTTCAAACGTTACTCACATTAGTGGTGAACAATTAAAATATTAGTACCATACATTATGAAGGGCTAATTGTCCCCGAATATCGGTCCTACTTAGATCCCTGTATTGCTGGCGGGGGAACCGAACCCGCGATAGTGTGCTCAATCAACCGTGGCACCGCTTGGTCCAGTATAAGTAGGATTTTAAACTAAGCAATTTTTGCAGCGCCGCAAGTACTTGGTTCACTTTGCGCTGCAGTATTTTTAGTGATCGCTTCGCTACTTCTGTTGAAAGTACGAATCTTTAAAATATTTTTCAACGATAGCTATTATATTATTATCTTTATTTCATAACTCCATGGGTAGGTAGGTACTCCAGTATTTTTATTTCACAAAACTGTAACAATTTAGCCAATGGGTTTCAAAACGTAATAATAGTTTTGTTATTAATTCATCTGTAAGGATAAATTATGTCTCATCCGTCTTATATAGATCATACCACTAATCCCTATCATATTCAACGAAAGAAGAAGAAGAAGAAAATACATATTATTATATTCGACGGACATGTTATAAATATAATGATAAAACGAAAATTAAAAATAAAACAATGCACACGAATAGTTTCTTGTAAAGCTATTGCTCAGCGTCTCCTTCTCCCATTTCCTTCGCACTCTGAAATTGTTTGTTTCTTTTGTAAGTTGCACAACTTTGCGACAGTTAAGTCACAAAGTCACAGTAACACGCGCCTCATTTACGAAGCGCACAATTCAGAGCACCAACTTAGCAGATATTTACATAATCTGACTCGGTAGGAGATCATATTAATAAAAAAGCCATTTTCTTCCGTGTTATTACTGTAAGCTTGTGAACTGGTGACGAAATTTGAAAGAATAATTCAGTTTCAGTTAAAATAAAGTAGCCAAGAAAATAACCAAGATAATAATCAAATGAGATAGTGAGTTCGAAAAAAAGAGCCTATACCTAGTAAAGACTAAAGAAGGAATCAGAGCGTAGCTCTTTGATTCCGGACAATCAGGCACTGTCATCTCAAGTACCAACAAACCTAACATTGACTCGGAAACTAACGGAACTACGGGTACTTATACCTTTCTTGGAACTTTCTTTAGATACAGTATACATAATGTCACAGTAGTAACACTTTGGTGTTATCTTACTTCATTAGCCTACTACGCAACATTATTATTTCCCGTCAACTGTCGCACGAGAGACAAGACCACACAAGAGTGTAATTATACATGCGTGAGTTTATTCAAAGCGCAATGCTTTGAGATGGTCAATCAAATAAAATGCCTACCATTGAGGCTTACACGCGTGAAATTTAAAGGGTTCGGCCTATAAATTTCACGCGTGTAAGCCTCACCCTTGGCGGAGTATTCAGAGTATTTGTCTTACTAGCACATAACGTATGCAAAATCACGCAATCAACACTCATTCAACATCTAGCCGGCTATATGTAATTCTAGCCACTGACCACACCGTGATAGTGTTATTTTAGTGTTTCAGTGTATTTACTGCTTATAAACTCGACTGTACACATAATAATATGTAGGAGAAGTATCGTCACTCGAGGTACGTTATCTGCGCATTGCGTTGATGTGTGCGCTAAGGGCCCCTCGTGTCTCGTTGATGTGTGCGCTAAGGGCCCCTCGTGTCTCGTTGATGTGTGCGCTAAGGGCCCCTCGTGTCTCGTTGATGTGTGCGCTAAGGGCCCCTCGTGTCTCGTTGATGTGTGCGCTAAGGGCCCCTCGTGTCTCGTTGATGTGTGCGCTAAGGGCCCCTCGTGTCTCGTTGATGTGTGCGCTAAGGGCCCCTCGTGTCTCGTTGATGTGTGCGCTAAGGGCCCCTCGTGTCTCGTTGATGTGTGCGCTAATGGGCCCTCGTGTCTCGTTGATGTGTGCGCTAAGGGCCCCTCGTGTCTCGTTGATGTGTGCGCTAAGGGCCCTCGTGTCTCGTTGATGTGTGCGCTAAGGGCCCCTCGTGTCTCGTTGATGTGTGCGCTAAGGGCCCCTCGTGTCTCGTTGATGTGTGCGCTAAGGGCCCCTCGTGTCTCGTTGATGTGTGCGCTAAGGGCCCCTCGTGTCTCGTTGATGTGTGCGCTAAGGGCCCCTCGTGTCTCGTTGATGTGTGCGCTAAGGGCCCCTCGTGTCTCGTTGATGTGTGCGCTAAGGGCCCCTCGTGTCTCGTTGATGTGTGCGCTAAGGGCCCCTCGTGTCTCGTTGATGTGTGCGCTAAGGGCCCCTCGTGTCTCGTTGATGTGTGCGCTAAGGGCCCCTCGTGTCTCGTTGATGTGTGCGCTAATGGGCCCTCGTGTCTCGTTGATGTGTGCGCTAAGGGCCCCTCGTGTCTCGTTGATGTGTGCGCTAAGGGCCCTCGTGTCTCGTTGATGTGTGCGCTAAGGGCCCCTCGTGTCTCGTTGATGTGTGCGCTAAGGGCCCCTCGTGTCTCGTTGATGTGTGCGCTAAGGGCCCCTCGTGTCTCGTTGATGTGTGCGCTAAGGGCCCCTCGTGTCTCGTTGATGTGTGCGCTAAGGGCCCCTCGTGTCTCGTTGATGTGTGCGCTAAGGGCCCCTCGTGTCTCGTTGATGTGTGCGCTAAGGGCCCCTCGTGTCTCGTTGATGTGTGCGCTAAGGGCCCCTCGTGTCTCGTTGATGTGTGCGCTAAGGGCCCCTCGTGTCTCGTTGATGTGTGCGCTAAGGGCCCCTCGTGTCTCGTTGATGTGTGCGCTAAGGGCCCCTCGTGTCTCGTTGATGTGTGCGCTAAGGGCCCCTCGTGTCTCGTTGATGTGTGCGCTAAGGGCCCCTCGTGTCTCGTTGATGTGTGCGCTAAGGGCCCCTCGTGTCTCGTTGATGTGTGCGCTAAGGGCCCCTCGTGTCTCGTTGATGTGTGCGCTAAGGGCTCCTCGTGTCTCGTTGATGTGTGCGCTAAGGGCCCCTCGTGTCTCGTTGATGTGTGCGCTAATGGGCCCTCGTGTCTCGTTGATGTGTGCGCTAAGGGCCCCTCGTGTCTCGTTGATGTGTGCGCTAAGGGCCCCTCGTGTCTCGTTGATGTGTGCGCTAATGGGCCCTCGTGTCTCGTTGATGTGTGCGCTAAGGGCCCCTTTGTGTCTTGTTGATGTGTGCGCTAAGGGCCCCTCGTGTCTCGTTGATGTGTGCGCTAAGGGCCCCTCGTGTCTCGTTGATGTGTGCGCTAAGGGCCCCTCGTGTCTCGTTGATGTGTGCGCTAATGGGCCCTCGTGTCTCGTTGATGTGTGCGCTAAGGGTCCCTCGTGTCTCGTTGATGTGTGCGCTAAGGGCCCCTCGTGTCTCGTTGATGTGTGCGCTAATGGGCCCTCGTGTCTCGTTGATGTGTGCGCTAAGGGCCCCTCGTGTCTCGTTGATGTGTGCGCTAATGGGCCCTCGTGTCTCGTTGATGTGTGCGCTAAGGGCCCCTCGTGTCTCGTTGATGTGTGCGCTAATGGGCCCTCGTGTCTCGTTGATATGTGCGCTAAGGGCCCCTCGTGTCTCGCTCGGCAAACATACAAGCTATTAGAATTACTTTGTGTTTGCTTCTGCTGCCATTGTTAAATACTACTCGTGCTAATTAATGGTCGATTCGTTTTGTCTAAATGTAATATAATAAAAAATTATGAACTTTATTATTTCTTATCTGTGGTCTTGATTGTGGTGATTATAATAATTGAATTTTTTTTAAGGTTATTGTACAAGAACCGTAACATAAAAATGACAGGAACCAGCTATCAAGTTTCTCACTTGTACATGGAAGAAGTAGATACTCATTGAAGTCACAGGATGCATGCGTAACGCTCAGGGTGATTTATGTATCGCAAACCATTTATGATGACAAACAACACGGAAGATTTGAAATTGTGTACATTACTATAGTTTAATGCCAGCTCCCAAACTTGAATATGGTATATTGAGTTCAATGTTTGAAGAACGTGTAAAATTAACATACTTGTAAATAATAATATGTTAGGCTTGTGACGGGAGAGATGAGAGGTATTTAGTTCACTTGCGTAACATAATGTTTGCTTTCAAAACGTTCGCAGAATTGATAATGTCTTGTGAGAAAACAGAAATGTGCGTCAGACAGTGGAGGCTCTCGGATTGTTAGATATTCTGGTGTTAGTTTCGCGATATAACTATTGTTAGAACCACATCTATCGCAACATTTAATTTTGATATCAAGTCTATGATTGAAATGAATTTGAAAAACGGTCAAGATTGTTCTTAGAAACAGTGGATATTAAACCTCATCAGCTCTATCGTGAAGAGAGAGCTCAGCTCTATCGCTTACATCATATTTCAAAATACTAACGAATAATGTTGAATAGACATTAACCACAAGAGCGTCTTTACATAAATTACACTTTATTTTTGTTTTATTATTTTTCTACGAAGCTTTGAAAGGGCGCAATAAGGTATACGGAACTTGAATACGAAACTTTGTTAACTGTCCCTTAATCAGCAGAAAGTCAGTGAGTACGTTGCGATTTCATATATTTTTAGAAACCAAGGTGGAATAAAAATAATAAAGAGAATAATGGAATGTGACGTCCTCGCGTCGCGCCGTCAAGACGTGTCGTGTAATGTTGAGGAAACAGGTGCTACGTGCGGAGCGAGCGAGGAGGCTGCGAGACGCGGCACGCGGCACGCGGCACGCGGCACGCGGCACGCTGCACGCGGCACGCGGCACGCGGCACGCGGCACGCGGCACGCGGCACGCGGGCGCACTGCGCCATGCCGCGCGTCTACAACGATATGTTGTTATGGTCGAGACTAGCTTTGGAGTTTAATAAATCTCGTATTACATTACCTATACCTAAACCTGTAATATTGATGTGAACAAATATATGCAACAAAACGAGTATAGCTAACTTTTTGTTGGAATGTTTTTCTACTGTCTACGTTTTTGGATCGAAATGATATTTTTGCTGAATTGCACACATATCGGTTAGCGATTATTCATATAAATAAGTTTAGTGGTTGAGCTCCTTTTCAAAATGTTGAAATGTGCAAGCGAGATATACTCATTGTACTGCACTGCATTTGAAGCCTCTTCATTTATTTACAGTTCACCTATGTTTTGTATAAGTATCGCTATTTGAGACTCTGGAAGAATAAAAAGGGTGATATAGGTACTTCATTTTATGTTATTAGCAATAGTTTTTCAGTAGACGTGTTTTGCTATCAGGATTTGTGTCCTCATGCTTTGATGATATTATTGTAACAAAAGGAAGTAAATACATAACATGCTACCTCACACGTTGTCAGGGATTTCACAAAAATAACAAAATATTTCCGGCTAATATTATCCGAACAAAGGAAATATCCTTGCAAAGATTCTTAGAAATTATGGAGGATGAAACAAATACGAGTAAATAGTAATTAATACTTACTTCTTAATTACCTAATGGTTTGTTAGCTGATCAATAGTAATTGTGTGTGCCTTTAAAAGTGCATGCTAAAAATAGATTTCAGATTGCAAACCCTAAGCAACCATACGACATCCCTTCAAATTTTACTTTGTACTTTGATTCAAGAGCTTCTGAGGATATGTGAGGTGGGCAGCGAGATACCTACTTGCAGTAGTTGGTACTCCATGCGAATTAGGTTGCAAGCCTATCGGGCTTTGCACATATTTTTTCACATTAATTTTTTTAGGAGATAAAGTAATTTTTAATGTTTTATTTTAACGAACAAACGAACCACCACTCGCTGAATATACTGACGGGTGACTGACGGCTGCTGACGGCTGCTGACGGCTGCTGACGGCTGCTGACGGCTGCTGACGGCTGCTGACGGCTGCTGACGGCTGCTGACGGCTGCTGACGGCTGCTGACGGCTGCTGACGGCTGCTGACGGCTGCTGACGGCTGCTGACGGCTGCTGACGGCTGCTGACGGCTGCTGACGGCCCTCGGTAGGTAGGCGGAGGCCCTCGTGCAGATGAGTGGCAATGAGAGATAATCCGTGTTCATTAGCCGCCGCCGCCGCCGTCGCCGCGCTGACATCTCGGACTGACGGGTGACAGGCGTACCTACCCGACGAGATAACCATTTTTAGGATACCCACATGTCTGATCACACCGTAGTATACTTCGGTGTGATTGGGTATAATTACGGTCAAAATGTACTTTTAGATAGAGACTGATAAAAGGCTATGGATATTTTATTAGGGTTTTAAGCCCTCTACCCTATGACCTACTGTTGGAATGATTTAGGGTTCACATTTTTTTACTGTTAGTCTTGTACCCTAAAAAACGTATTTTACACGGGTAACATACGTTTTTTAACATGTGACAAGTATATAGTTCGGATAATATGAAAGAATAAGGTTAAATGTAATCGTTTAATTATTTTATTTGGAAGTAGCTATTTGTATCCACAACTAGTTGCGCCCCGCGGTTTCACCTGCGTAGTTTTTGGTTTTTATTTAATTCCGATAATTTTCATATTTATTCACCTTTTAAACCTTCCGGACTTTCACAAATAATTCAAGGCCAAAATTAGCCAATTCGGATCAGCCGTTCTCGAGTTTTAGTGAGACTAACGAACAGCAATTAATTTTTATATATCTATAATATAAGAATAAATAATTATGCCAGTGCTCTTAAACGGTGAAGGAAAACATCGTGAGGAAACCAGTTAGTATTCTAACAGCGGCGATGGGCTTGCAACCTGTCACGTATGGAATACTAACTACTGCAAAATGTGGGTATGTGCCAAATGTAATGTTTGGACGTACCTCTGACTACCCCCCTTAGACATCCTCAAAGAATCTTGAATTAGTACCCACTTGGTACTGGGAGATCTGAAGGGATATCTACCGTGCCTGGGGATCAAAGTCGTGAAAGCTGTTTCAGTTTCAATTATGTTGAAAACAAGTTTTTTACATGAGCAGATTTACAATGAATTATTAATTGAACGTGTTCGTGTGTGTTGCCCCGCAGCCATGTTTCCGATACACATTTTGTAGTAATTAATTTGAATACAATATGAAAGAACAATCATTTTTAAACGAAGTATTATTTGTTTGTAAAACAAACATTTTTACGTAAAGTTTTTTGTTAAAGTTCGTTATTGGGAATACTAATACGATGCTGACGTTAAAAGTACACCGCACTCACTCTGAAGGCTCACAAGTTGAACTAACGAAGCTATCGAATGAATATTAAATTGTTTTGTTGTTTCGGCAAGTAATCTTGTTCTGTCTGCAAGTCAACAGAAGCGATGTATCAAGAAGACTGTTCATAAATAACTAAAGCAAGTTTATATTCCCGCCGCTTTAATAACTTATCTAATCTGTTTAGTTGAGTTATTTAATCTGCGCCGCTCGAGCTCGCGTCCACAGCGCTGTGGAGACAGCTGATTAAATACACGCGTTTGAAGTCTTCTCTATTAATGCTGAGCTACGAAATGCTACGGCGTAGAGCCTCGTAGCAATTCATGACACGGCGCTAGCGCTACAAGATTTCAATTCAATTAAAATGTAGACCTTGTAAAGACACAAATCCCACTTTCATTCTTATGAGTTGAAGCTAAGATTTTGTTGGTTTACTAGAAAATCTAATTATGATTTCACCGGTTGAACTTTAATATAAGGCTAAGACTATCTTTTTGCTGTAGTTAGGTATCAATTTACGGTCTGAGTGTTCTCTTGTAGCTGTGTTTCAGCTCGAGGGTCAAAGTTTTAAATTGAGATGTTGCGCACCGCTTTGTTCCGCTATCATCGAGTGGGGGGGGGGGAGGTGGTAATAAGGGGGAGTTGGGAGGGGCAGAGAGGCTATCGCGGTGTCTTTTTGCAACACTCTCAATATCTCCTTTGTTTCCGAGCTCCTTTCATAGTCCACTAAATGCCAGTTTAGATTTAATCTCTTCTTTTTAATTTAGGTTTTGATGAAATTTCTCCAGTGGATTATGGAAGTTGGCAGTTTTTAACAGAGGTGCGTTAATATTGGAAGAGTAAAGGATCAAATTTTAATTAATTGACAAAGTCTTTTAAACTTAATTTAATAACATAATACCCAGGTTTTATGTTGCGATACACGATATAAATGTGCTATTTCTGAAGTTTTCAATCCTTACTTATTCCTTTATTCTTACTTTATTGACTAGTCATACAGCTGAGTTTTATTAACTCTTGCTTTGCTTTTTCACTGTGAGGTTTTTTTGCTTAAATTTGAAAAGTGGAACCGGATACAGATAATTATTTTATGTTGCGATGTCAGCCACTTTTTCCCCAAATTGGTACCAACAAACATGGTTACAAACAAATCTTGAGCACGGCTGGCGAATAGTCATTTTTATTCTAATATTTTGATGATTGAATAATTGAATTTAACAAATACTGATAAATGTAAATGAAATGATACCCTTGTGTGTGCGGCCTCGTGCAGCGAGCAGGCGTCGCGTGGACACGCGCGCGCAAACAGCGAGAGGACCATTGTGCCGACGCCGGCGCCAACATCGAATGCTACCAATTTGCTGAATATTCATATTCCAATCGACAGGAAATATTTATTTTCGACTCCTAGTGGAATCAAACTTTGAAACATTAAAATTAAATTTACGAATAAACTTTTTACGGCGAGAGTTCGTGAGAGCGCTGTGTGTGGAATGTTGACCGTCCATTTAGCGATAGGTTTTTAATTAAATAGACTTTTTATTGATGACTGCTGACACAATGTTTATGTATTTTTTGTTCAGAAAATAGTTAAGTTGAAAGTTACTTTAATTACAGGTTTGTAAAATGTTAAAATTTGAAATGTATGTTTAATTAGATTTATGTTCAATTGATCAGATTTTTGTGTTTTATGCATGAACTAGCTGATCCCGCGGCTTTACTCGCGCTCGTTTACTTTGAAAATCTCATACAAACTTTCATCCCCTATTTTATCCCCTTGGGGGTAGAATTGATCAAAATCCTTTCTTAGCGGATGCCTACGTCATGACATCTACCTGCATGCCAAATTTCAGCCCGATCCGTCCAGTGGTTTGGGCTGTGCGTTGATAGATCACTATGTCAGTCAGTCAGTCACCTTTGAGTTATATATATTTAGAAGAAGAAGATAGATATTGGATTTTTTTAAATGTTTTTGTAGAATAAATGTTTTTTTTACTTTTACTTATCTATAACTATCTCTCTGTATAATACTAATAAAGTTTCCTTCCTGTACCTGAAGATGGTCTAACGCGAGGTGTAGAAGGAGCAAGTAACCGCTAGCCCCGCGCTGTCCCGCGGCCCTGCGCGTCGCTGAGGAACATAAATTCACAAAGTTATTATCTGCTATCCGCTCCAGTAAATCCACGGAGCTCAGCTTAAAATACGGAAAGTTTACTGCCTAGTATGTAGCCACAGAAACCTCATAACTTTCATAACCAATAGAAACAATTTTCATCTAACGTTTCTTTTAATACCTTGGAAAGTATTCTCAAAGATCAGCTCATTAAAATTGTAAAATCAATGACTGTACTGCTTGTAAAAGCTGGTAACATTCTGTGTAACCTAAGTTAACCTAAGGTAGTTGTTAAAAAAATCACCACGACAGATATACAGCGGTAGCTTTAGTCGCGGTTTGGAGTAGATAAGACATTTGAATTTACAATTGCGCATATTGTATAAATTTAAATCTCTTACAGAAAAAATCAATCTCTTTAATTTGAGAACGAAGAAATCTATAATGCAAAAGTTATTTCGTTTCATTCATCATAATTTTTCACTATAATTTTTTTCTGGGTTTCCAGTGAGTAATACACATTTTGTACAGCATAATTTGTTGTTATACCTTTTCTGTGCTTATTTCTTGAAGGAGCAGCCAACACAAGTGTGCTACAAGACAATTACATTTACAAGAAGCTTAATTAAGCTGACGCAGTGTTCACAAATGAACCAGCGTTAGATAAGCTAGCGCCACTATTGCCGCGCATGGTTACCGCAGTCCTCGCTGCACTGGCCACGTCCGCCGTGTTCCAGTGCATCCAATCAGGCAGGACGCGGAGCCGGCGTCGACGCTTTCCTTGACGCGGTACTTTTCACTGAAAAGTACAACCACGATGTTTTTGGAAAATGTTTTATACAAAGATTTTATAATGTTTTATACGCGGTGAAATTTAGATAGTGCAGGCCTGCCCAAAACCCACACCACTCTCTCGACCTTACCGACTGATTTCACAGGAATGACACGTCATTACGTGCGGAGTCGGTTCGGTTGCAGGAGGTGCGTAACGGCTGGCAGCGAGCCGGGCTGGTTTCAAGTTTTCCTTCTCTGTTGCTCTTCCGCTTGTCAGCAGGGGGACCACGTGTAGGCGGGACGAGCTGGCGTACAAAGATGGTATGTACCCCACCCCCCAGGGAGCCAATAATGCACGACACGATAATGCACAGCATAATAATGCACACCCCAATAATGTACAGCCAATAATCCGTGTCCAGTGGTCACGGATTATTGGGGTGTACATTATTGTGGTGTGCATTATTGGCCGTACATTATTGGCACGTGTCGATAATGTACAACACAATAATTGGAAGCCAATTTGGTACCTACTCGAGCCTCGTTTGCACTGTACCAGTTCAATCAATCAGTTTGGTTATAACCCAGTAGGTTGTTAGGTTTTTTTTTGTTAACCTTAAGAATGTTGCGTGTCAGGTCAGAGGGACACTTTTATCAACTTAAGTTTCAAAAGTAACCCAGTAGGTTGTTAGGTTTTTTTTTGTTAACCTTAAGAATGAGGGGCACTTGTCGACTTAAGTCACAAAAGTAACCCAGTAGGTTGTTAGGTTTTTTTTTATTAACCTTAAGAATGGTGGGTGTCAGGTCAGAGGGGCACTTTTGTCGACTTAAGTCACAAAAGTAACCCAGTAGGTTAGGTTTTTTTTTTGTTTTTTTAAGGTTTTAAAGCCAACCCAAATTTTAACTTTACTACGCCATTAAGCGACTAAAATGTTTTGAGGTTAGGTTACATTAATCGGTTTTTCTCAGGAGTGGTGCATTTCCTAAGGATAGGAGTGGTACCAAGAGGAAAAGGGGGACCCCCTCCCCTCCCTCCTCCTTCTCCTCTCCTTTTTCGTGGTTCCGTTTACTAGTTTTACCAGCACATGAAAACGAAGCATAGCTTCGAAGGTACCAAACTGGCGTCCAATTATCGTGCTGTGCATTATCGTGCTGTGCATTATCATGCTGGACAATATCTGGCTGTACATTATTTACACGTGTCAATAATGCACAGCCAGCTAATGCACACCCCGATAATGTACACCCCAATAAAACGAATCCAATAAGGTACCTAAGTGGCTTCCAATTATCGTGTTGTGCATTATCATGCTGTACATTATCATGTCGTACATTATCCGGACTCACCCCCCACATCCATAGACATAGACAATCATTTATTTACTACTTAGCACACATCACAAGAGTAGTAAAGCTCTTTGTGAGGAACAGGCTATTAGAATGGCGTTCGATTTGATTCCTTCCTGCCTACGATTCACCTGTCCCTCTTTTTTACATCCTAGCGTTGGTTGGTTCAGGTTAATGAAAACACAATTTCTTTGTTACACGGTTCGAATAAAGATGGCGGTTGCAGCAGAGGAGAATGTTATGCGTACGTGCGTTGTTGATGGAGTTCGCCGAGCAAGAGGGCGAGCGAGTGAGGCGAACGACTAATTTATTGAATGAATGCAAAAATTACAATCACGATCTCCCATTCATTTCATTCGGTGACTTGACATTGACATTTAAAAACATATCCCTTCTCGGCTGCCGCAACTGTCAACGATACTTTTTTATTTCTATAATTACACACTAGGTAGCGCTAAACAAATCAAATAATTAAACTTATAACTATAACTAGGTACGCTAGATGTCGTCTTGCACATTCTCCCGCCGTGCACTAAGTGCAGCCTATTCCGTTAGCACGACGACTTTCTTTGTAGCTCTTCTTCGCAAACCAGTCTTGGTTTTCACGTCAACCACCCTCACGACTCCATCCTTGCCTGGGCATACTCCGGCGATCCTCCCTTTTATCCAGGTATTTCTTGGCAGGGTCTCATCGACTAGAAGAACTATATCCCCCACCTGGGGTGGCTTTTCTCGGCTATACGGCTCCCGCCGGTATTGCAAGAGTGGTACGTATTCCTTTATCCACCTCGCCCAAAAGATGTCGGCTAGTCTTTGCGTGTGACGCCATCTCTGCTTGGCCTTCAGGTCCCGGTCGGTGAAGCTGCCTGGCAGTGGTACTCGCGCTGGTCCTCCCAGGATAAAGTGCAATGGTGTCAGGGCCTCGAGATCATCTGGTGAAGTAGAAACAGGAGTTAGTGGTCGGTTATTTACGGTATATTCTGCTTCTAGTAGTAGGGTCGTCAGTACTTCATCTGACGGATATCTTTCATTTAGTGTGGCCGCTAGCGCCCTCTTAATGCATTGCACCATTCGCTCCCACGCTCCTCCCATGAAGGGTGCTCCTGGGGGAATATATCGCCAAGTTACCGCATGGATAGAAGCTTCATCTTTCGTTGCTTGGAAAGCTGCCTTCTGTAGCTCTGCGTCTGCGCCCCGTAGGTTGGTACCGTTGTCGCTGTGTATTTCTACAGGGCATCCACGTCTCGCCATCATTCGTCGGAGGGCCATAATAGCGCTGTCAGTGCTCAGTGATCCAGCTACCTCAAGATGTACTGCGCGCGTCGTTAAACAGGTAAAAAGGGCAACATACCGTTTTTCATGTCTTCTCCCTACCGTGACAGTATAGGGGCCAAAGTAGTCGAGGCCTGTATAAGAGAAGGGGCGTTGATGATGAGCCAGTCTTGACATCAGGTGGTCTCCGGTGGCTGGACTCGCTGGCTTAGCTCGTAGTTTGCGACAGGTCACGCAGCTTTTAACGATGGTGCGGGTGACTGGTCTGAGGCGTAGAACCCATAGGTGAGAACGAACATCATTAACAACTGTTTCCGTACCAGCGTGGTGATTCTTTCTGTGGATCCAAGCAATGTAGAGCCGTGTATAAGGATGATCGCCGTGCAGTACGGGAGGGTGGCGTTGTTCCTCCGGTAACTCTACAGCAGCGTTGATTCTCGATCTGATTCTCAGCACGCCCTCTCCATCCTTAAGCACGCTAAGCTCTCGTAAAGGGCTGTCTCTCATAACCGGCAGGTGCTGGTGGAGGCGGCGCAGGTCATCGCCAAAACTTTCTTCTTGTGCTGCGCGCCACCAGAGTTTCTCAGCTGCCTGCACGTGCTGCGCTTCAGGGGTGATGTAACGTACCGTCTTAGTAGTGGGAGGTGGCGCGTGAGGGCGCGCGACTGGTGGGCGTGACGTCGCCGCCGCCGGTTTCTGCCATGCTGGGTCGTCGTCGTCTCGACGTGTTCGTTTCATGCGTCCCGCAGCGGTGGCGTGCCGTGTCCGGCACAGGTCGATGAACTGCAGTACTCTGGCGGTCGCTCGCACGAGACGCAGCCAGGAAGAGAACCTAGATACCTCAGGTAAAGCGTCGATGATGCGTGTCTGACCGCGTGTGGTCGCCACGCGCTCCTCTCCCGTAGTCTGTGTCTCAGTGGATTCCGGCTCCCGCGGCCATGACTCCTCAGGGTGGTAGAGGAAGTCAGGCCCGCGAAACCAGCGGTGATCGTGGCCGAAACCACTAGGCGTGCCGCGAGTGGCGTCATCGGCGACATTGAGTGCGGTAGGCACCCAACGCCACTCGCCGATCTTGGTCTCCTCTTCTACCTCCGCCAGCCGGTGGGCTACGAAGGGTTTGTAGGCGCGAGGCCCGGTTCTCAACCAGGCGAGCACAGTGCGCGAGTCTGTCCAAAAGACCCGGCGCGCCGGCTGCAGGTCGTGCTCATGCTCGACCGTGCGGGCAAGGCGGCAACCCAGCACGGCTGCCTGGAGCTCCAGGCGCGGTATCGATGTCGTTTTCAGGGGGGCCACCTTTCCCTTGGCCATGACCAGGGACAGGTGGACGGTGGTGCGCTCGGTCACCGCGCGCCAGTACGCGGCGGCGACACAAGCGGTCGAGCTCGCGTCTACGAAGATGTGCAGCTCGAGCTGCGGCGCGCTAGCATAGCGCGGGTAGCAGCGCGCGATGGAGAGGCGCTGCAGGCGCTGCACGTCGCTCAACCACTCGAGCCACGCTGCTTGGAGCTCACCAGGCAGCTCGTCGTCCCATCCGACGCCATCCGGCGCTTAGGCAAGCCTTTCATCTTCTCAACCTCTGATATAACAAGTGCATCGGCACGACCAAACCTTACCTCTAAATGCTTCATAACCTCATCCGGTTCCATTTCTCCTGTAAACAGTGACTGGGCGGCTTCCTTGGCAGTGCCTCGCAGACTCTTCTTCAATCTCATAAGGTTTTCTATCCTGTTGAAATAGCTCTTAGTGTGTCTGTATGAAGCCTTGAAAGAGAGCCATTCACCGCTGGATCCATTGAAAAAAGGCAGCTCCTGGATGAACTGCGGTGGTTGCTTGGTTGTAGTACGGGCAGCCTGCGTCAAGGCTGCAGCAAGCGCGGTTACATCTACGCTTTGAGGTTGATTTGTAGTACCTTGATTCCGTGCTACTGGAGTTTCGGGCCTTGCTGGTTGCGCGTTAAGCCATCCGGTTACACGACGGGACTTGTCTGGGATTGATTCTAACTCTAGCTCTTCTTCCGAGCTCTTCGCCTCAACTTTTGCCATTTCGGCCTCTGCGAGCGCAGTCGCTGCGCGTGCTTCCTCTAACTTTGCCCGTGCAAGCTTTTCCTTAGCTTCAGCAACATTTTTCAGATGAGACTTCGACCTCGTGGACGCACTAACCTCGACCGGTGCGGGTGGCGTCAGTGCGCGTGGCGTCGGTGCGTGCTCGCATGGACCCGCTGGCATCGGCTGTATGGGGCGAGGCTTTCTTGTTCCGGTTTACCGTCTTTACTGCCCCCGCACATGGACCGCGTAATAGGCATCGTTTTCTTCGTTTCTTCGAAAATGTGTTTTCCGATCCGGCTCGATGTGACCAATAATGTGAGGAACAGGCTATTAGAATGGCGTTCGATTTGATTCCTTCCTGCCTACGATTCACCTGTCCCTCTTTTTTATATCCTAGCGTTGGTTGGTTCAGGTTAATGAAAACACAATTTCTTTGTTACACGGTTCGAATAAAGATGGCGGTTGCAGCAGAGGAGAATTTTATGCGTACGTGCGTTGTTGATGGAGTTCGCCGAGCAAGAGGGCGAGCGAGTGAGGCGAACGACTAATTTATTGAATGAATGCAAAAATTACAATCACGATCTCCCATTCATTTCATTCGGTGACTTGACATTGACATTTAAAAACATATCCCTTCTCGGCTGCCGCAACTGTCAACGATACTTTTTTATTTCTATAATTACACACTAGGTAGCGCTAAACAAATCAAATAATTAAACTTATAACTATAACTAGGTACGCTAGATGTCGTCTTGCACACTCTTTGTGAAGGGCTCGTCCGGGGAAGTACTACCACCACGCCTTTTTCTGCCGCCAAGCAGCAACGCTGTGTTTCGGTTTGAAGAGTGTGGTCGCCGGTGTAATTACAGGCACATGAGGCTTAACATCTGTATGCCTCAAGTTGATGGACGCAGGGCAGTGCATCGTAGGGCACGTTCCTATTGTGCGTGACCTACGGGGCAATGTTTTGTTTATAGGTGATGGTTACCACTTAACATCAGGTGGGCCATCTGCTTGTTCCATCATCATATCATCTAGTTGTATAGAAAAAAAAAACATACAAAACATGATACTTTATTCATACTACATCTATTTCCGATTAACCTTTGAAGCTCAGTACCTTTATTATAACGAGGTCTAAACTTCGTGCAAGGTAAATAAAGTAGGACAGACTAACAAAGTTAGGCGACCTACTACATGTGTAGGTGTTCATGTTTATACCTGGGAACTAACTAACTCCGCGCGAAGCGATAATAATGTTGCCTTCAAAATGTGTTTATAATCTTTGACAAGGTTTCTCAACATAGCTACATGAACATAACAGTAGTACGATTAACAGCAGACTTTCCGGTACGAGTAGGTAAGGTTATGTATACTTGGACGTACCTAATTTACAAGGATCACCTTGAAACGTCATTAAGTTGGTGTTGTGGTCGGTGAGGTGAATCTAAGTGCCAGTTCCTGATGACCAAACCTAGAAATAGTTGTAATACCTCTGATGGGGTAACCTTAAACCTCGTCAAATAATCCTGTTTGTACTTGGAATATTTTACGAGGAATTATTTGATGCAATTAATTTCGAAAGCATTAGCATGTTTTGGCGATGTTCTGCAAATCGTAGCTCTTAGTAGTAACAGTATAAAGATGATTTTTTTGTAAATTATGAAAACGAGAACTGCGGCAGTATCAAACTCTTTCAAACTATTTTTTTTAAATCGGTTCACCATAAAACATAAACAAAAAATAAATTACACTGCTGACGAACATAGAAACTTTTTGGAAGTTGGTTTAAAATCGAAACAATGCGGTCTTTATTCAGTTGAACACAAGGACCACTTAGAAACGTCACATAAACTGGGCGAATCTAGCGCCGCCAGTTCCTCGCAACCAAGGCCTAGAAGAACACGCAAGAACTCAATGAATCGGCGATGAGGCTGCGAGTTCATTCAATTAGCTGACTCGACTCGCGCTGCGATCCGACGAACTTGCACAACAAGAGATTGCCTCGACTTGATACTAGTACTCAAGTGGAAGCTCGGAGTCATACCGAATCACCTATGGAGCCTTTGTTATATCGGTACGGCGAACCTTCGGCAGTATGAACATAAAATTGAACCGATATTTCCAGAGGGTTTTCATGATACATAATTTTCGGTAATAGTATAGTGATAAACTTTTATCAAAAAAAAGATTGAGAGCACTCATGGCATGGTACCGGCCCCGCCTTTCTACAATCATAAGGTCGTGGTTTTGGAACTGGTCGTGCAAAGTATATTCACAGCGGTACATACACTCTCAAACGGTGAAGGCACACATCGAGAGGAAACCGGCATGTCGTAGAACTAAAACAATTCTAAAACACGGTGTCATGTGGTGTAAAAGAGCATGTTTTATGCGCACTTAAAATATTACAATATTTTAGTTTTATTCTACCTATAGCATAATTAAAATAATGGATATATTTCTGTATGAAAATAAATATCAACCAAACAAAACAAAAAAATTAAAACAACTTTTATAAGTAATGTTATAAGCATCACTACTACCATGCGAGAAAAACCGCGGTGTGGCGGCTAGCTATTAGCTATCATCAAGTTTTATAAGTACATTCGTACAGTTCGGCATGCATCGCGTCGACGGAAGGTAGCTGCAGTGATCGCTCCGAGGGGGCTGGTGGAGCTCGGGGCTCGGAGCGCAGCAAAGAACAGTAAAATTGGATTCCTGGAGTAGCCGAGGGGTAGACTATTACTGTCTTATGAATGGCTTCCATTTCAGAATGGCAGTCAACAATAAAATTGTGTTACAGATATCCTATGTAGACTGATTCCTATACTACTTAACTACATTATATTTGCTTTTAGTACATTTCAGAAAATAAAATTCAAGAGAATTTCTGACTTTTACTTTCGTAAAAAGTAGTCGAATAAAGAAAATAAATGACTCAGTAGTAGGTCGCGTTCTCTGAAATATTTCCCGAGCTCATTAGTGGAGCGACACTCGGTGACACGGAAGCTGGCGTGATCTCTTGGACGTCGGTCGACACTATCGACACTTTCATTCTAGTATACTCACTCTCTGACTCACTACTAGCGCTCAATAGTGCTTGGCGTAGCTTGCTTACTTACAATAGTGCTTGGCGTAGCTTGCTTACTTACAATAGTGCTTGGCGTAGCTTGCTTACTTTCGAAACATTACAGAATTTTTATTTTAGTAAAGTTCGGCTCTTTCTTCAAAGGTTTGGAGAACAGAAAACTTTGTAGGGCACGTTTATATGTGCCCTACAAAGTTTTCTGTTCCTTTACTACTTCCTTTGCCTAATGCCTTTAGAAGCGGTTATTATGTTAAAGAAATACGTGTATTTTATTGAAAATAAAATTTGAGATTTTTTTTTTTATTTATTTAAAGGGCTTTGTCGCTGGGCGACCACACTGCCCTAAAAAAATTTGAGATGTTTTTTATTTAGCATATTTTGGCAAATGCCCTTTTTTAAAATGATCTCTATCCTATACTAAATTTGACCGCCTTATCATCTGGACAATATTGGATTTGGGATAGAAATTCTCGAAACATCCCTCATACGTCATGTACCTACAGTGTATAAGGTACCTGTACCACAGATAAAAGAATACTATACTAGTACCTGTACCCAACTCACACCCTTTGGTCCCATCGCTTCGCAAATAAATAAAAAGAGTGTATCCGGCGGTTGGTTCCGACCGACGCGTCGCCAAAACGATAACTACGAGTACATGTAGGTAACTTTCCTTTCACGCCACTGCGAGCTGACTATCGTTTGTGCGCCACAAAAGTAAAGATAAAAATACCAGTTTCGTGTCACCTGCATTTTCAAAGTATTTTGCGTCATTTAGGGAATAAAGATTTAGATAATAAAAAAAGTAGTCTAAAAGCACTTCCTACTTAAAAACGTATAGTTATTTGTAGTTTCTAGAGACAACATAAACGATTAATAACGCATAGCAAAAGTTGTAGAAAAACGGTCAAGAGTACCATAACTGATGAGCATATATGTCGTATATATATGTCGCATATCGTCTTTGTTCATATTCGTTTGAATTATTTCAAGTTATTTTTGTTTGATGTATATTGGGTACATGTAACACGTCAGAAGTGCATTATGTACATTGTGATTTCATGTACAAATATTTTTTTAATGAGAGTGAATGAAGCAGAAAGGTTTTGCTAAGATCATAGCATGTGGAAATCCGTGGCGTTTGTCTACGCATTACAAAAATAGACGTAATTTTACTTTTTTTGCTATGTATTGTGTGTATTGGATTATATGTAAATAAAATAAGGGGCTTCCAGCGTTATAATAATAATTGCAGAATCATGCACAACCTAATGATCATATTAAAATTGTAAAGCAATACACTAAATTGTATTAATTAAATTTAAAAAATATTGCGACATCTATGTTTATCATGGCGCAAAAGCTAGGTAGATTGTTATAAACGCAAAATTAATGGGTGAACCAGTAGGTTCCACCTTTCCAACACATTCTGCTTTGAACTTCAGCGCCACCTAGTAGATTAACCTCCAACTAAAAACGACCCAACCCCACTTAAAAAAGTTCCACCCTTTTTAATCCCTCTACTGAAGCTCCCTATCCTTAGGCTTCAACATCCCTCCGGTAGATGTCGCGTTTTATTTATTTTTACTAGCGGAAAGTATTGTAAAATGTTTGTTTATAGGATTAATAGTAATAAACGTCGCGGGCATCATTAGCATGAAGACATTTCCAGAACACAACGATTTTCTAAATCGTTATACTTATTGGAAATGTCGATGCGAATAGCTATTGAGAATGTTCTAACCTTCTCAATCGCTTTCCGCCACACAAAAGCATCAATTAACTGTATCCCAATCTAGTCTTGGTATTTGATCTATTTGGTCAATAGTATTATAAATTATATTTAATGTAATGAATTCATCTCTAACCCAACCCTCTAACGTATGTATTTCTGTGGGTGTCAGGCTCGTCGCTCCGGCACAGCAACGCAGCTCGTGGAGCGAGTAATGGAGCTCCGTGGCTGACTCTCCGGCCGGACCTGCCTCGGGCGATGTCACCGCCAGCGACCGCCGCGCCGCTTGGATCTACAGGCTGATGCTAATATTACTCATTCCACTAAAAATGTTTTTTTTGTAACCAAAACAATTTGGTTAATTAACTGCTAAAGGAGTGACTATTCCTTGTTAATGGAACGACAGCCATTAATAAGGATGTGAAAATAAATAAATAATGCTGGACAATCCACACAGCACTATCTAGCCCCAAAGTAAGTTACTCAAAGTTTGTTTTTTATAACTGATAACTGATAAATTCAAAGCTAAGTAACTGATAGATTTAATACATTAGTATACTTACATAGATAGATATTTATCTTTATTATGCATAGAAAACACCCAGACCAACGGGACAAATTTTTGCACATCGTACACAAATTTGTTCCGAGGCGGGAATCGAACCACCAATCTCTTGCGTCGCAGACGGACTCTCGCCCGCTGCGCCACTGAGGTCGGCAAAAAAATCAAACCAATGTACATCCTGCGTCCAACTCAGATGAGTGCTGTGTCTGAGTGAGCTTAAAATAAAATTGTGTCAGATGTCTGGTTATCGTATTAGAAGCGTTGCTTAGTTGGGGCTAATTACCGCTGAATGTAATGTCTGGCAGCCGTTATTTATTTTGTTAGAATGCAAAGTTTTACACCATCCTCTAGTAATATAATTGTTAAACTACGAGTAGTTGATTAATGGAGTGATGTATTCCAGCCTCTGCCTCTGCCTCTGCCTCTGCCTCTGCCTCTGCCTCAGGGCATTGCCTAGAAACCGTTCTAAAGGGATGCGCTAGTTTTCAGACCGTCTTGCGTCACACGCTACGGCCAGCTATAGCATAGTTACCGAACATTTGCCTTACTTAGTTTGATCAATTATTTCTGGGTATATTGAACATTGTATTATACAGCACAATTTAAAAATAATTCAAGTTTATTTGTCTTCCAAAAGTAGGTTCACCTGAACGTTTTCCTCCGCCATTTCGCCACATCCTTATCGTCATGCAGATTATCTCTCTCCGTTCAATTTGCTGCTAAACGTCATAACTGGAGGTGTTTTAGTGACGTCATTACATGGATGCTAAGTTTTAAGAGCGTCGTTAAAGAATATTGCTTGCTCAGTTCAACTTCCGTGGAGGCATGATTCAGAGGAAAGTGTATTGTTTGTCGACTGCTGGTGCAATGCTCGTTGCTGGTTCTCGCTGCTGGTGCTCGAGTAGATTGTACAACTATCTGTTCTTTGGTTAATGAAGTTATACTTTTGAGTAAAATCCGAAAGCAAATTGTACACAGAAACATAAAACTTTTCAAGTATTATCAATCTTTTTCTTTCTCTGTCTTGTTTAGTTTCTTTGTTTTCGGACTAGTTTTTGCAAGGAATTTGAACTTGTATTCAAATTCCTTGAATTTTTGTATTCTCATGTCTTCAAAGATGTCTTTCAAAATGACATTTAATCGTGCTCTTTGTTATTCTACCTCCGCTTTAGCCAGGTGTCACCTATGCGATAACGGTTGAGCTATACCTATAAACTCGATAACTTTAGAAACTGGTGCTCGGGCCACTAAAAACGTGAGAAGCTATACTTAAAGCGTAATACGTTATACTTATTGTTGAGTGTAACTTTTCATGTGCACGTGGATACGTCGCTGGTTCCTTATCTTTTTTACACAAACAATTATAAAAAATACTTGAATAAACATAACATGATACAGAGAAAACATGTGAACCAAAAGGTTTGTACCGAGTTTAATTTCAAGTGTAAATGATCAGTAAGTTTTAGTACTATATGCAACCTTGGAGTAGGAAAACTTGCATCGATCAAAATGAACTGTGTGCAATATGGTTATTTGCACACAAAATGCGATTTTCCAAATAGGTACTATTATATAGCACACAAAGTCAAAACTTACCAAAACTTTGAGAATAGAAAAGACATATTTTTTATACATCTAGCAGATGGAACAAGGAGATAGCACACTTGATGTTACATAGTGACCATCACCTATAACAGAGCATGGCCCTGCGTCCATCACATTGATGCATGCAGAGGCCTCATGTGCCTGTAATTACACCGGCGACCACACTCCGAGCCCTCGACAAAGTTCTCTACTACTCTAAAAAATTAACTCAAAAAATAAACATAAACCATCCACTAAATTGATAAAAATCCTTCACATCATATAGAAGACTATAAATAAGGCACTTTCTTAAAATACGGAGCTCTAGGAAATTAATATTTCAATGAATTTCCTTTTTCAGATAGGTAAACCAAACGATGTAAAGTTTTATTGAAGTAAGAAAATGATTTAAATCGTATTTCCTGTTTGTAAAAGGCATAAAGTGGAAAGTACAAGTGCAGGTGCGACCGCTAGTAGAGAAACGACGTCATTCCGTGCTAACGGCCGACGCGGCGCTTGTGGTGCAGGCGTGCTTGAATGCCCTTGTTTAATGCACTTAACTATTTAAACAGCTAGTGTTCACTAAGTACTTATAAACTAGGTGAATCTAGGTGTCAGCTCATTGCACGTACGTTTATACAGATACGTATATAACAGAAACTAGTTATAAATAACCAACAGATAATATTTGGAGGTGAAGACCTGTAGCGAGACCTCGGACGGAAATATGAGGGTTTTCTAATTAACTCGTTGATAGGTACTCCTGAATGGTTAGACTAGGTCTCACCATTTCATCGAATGCAGCACATTCGTCATACATCATTAGAATGAAGAAGTCTACTGTCTGATAAATGTTACGTGCCTAAATTCAGCCTTTTTAGAATAAATAATTTTTACAATAAACTAGCCGCAGTGCTGACGCAAGCTTCTGTATGGAGTGAGACCCTAAACGCGCGTCAATTTCGCAATAGAATGCATTAAGTGTCATTATGGTGGTAATTAATTATGCTAATTAAGGGAAGTGATGCAGCGCACGCACGGGATTTGTTTTGCAATTAGCGGTTGTTCGGATGCGCACTGATCTAGTTGTTGTATTGGTGTTACCTGCGGCTTTGTCTGCAGTTTCTTTTGTTTATAATTTAATTTTCCAATCGGGTCAGTGGTTTGTATGATAACCAGACGAATAAGGCAGGTGCTTCTTGGCACTTGTGAACATTTGTCGGCGATGTGAAAATCTAAGAAGGAGCCTGTAAAGAACAGTTGTAGCGAGGAAAGTTCGAGCATTCGAACAATTTCGAAGTTTTGTGGTGTTTAGGAAGACCGTTAACATAAATTCGAGAAACTAAACTCCAGTGTCGGAACTAACGCGAAATCACTGTCTCTCCATATTTTATTTATCTATATCGATTTGAATATCATTTAGAAAGTAGTTTATACTTTTCTAGGCTTTTACGTGCTTCTTATCGTCCTTTTAAGATATTTTTAATTTATAAAAATATTTTTAATTTGTGTATATACGTGTGGACGTTACTATATAGATCTTTAGACATTATAGAATATTGAGTGGGTTACTTGATACCAAAAAGTTAAAGGGGATATCCGTATCGTAACTGTGGTGATCTCGGCGTGCAGTTTTCCAGGAATAACAATTATCACACAAGATCATAGTGTCACACATTCTTAGGTAGGTATGTATTTATATAAAAACCAGTTGCGCCCCGCGGTTTCACCCGCGCAGATTTAAATCCTGGTATTCCCATGGGATAACAAGTAACCTATGTGCTATTCCAGACTACAACCTATCTCTCGACCAAGTTTCATCCAGATCCGTACAGCCGTTCCGGGGTGAAAGAGTAACAAACATCCATCCATCCATAAATCCACTCATCTATACTTACAAAATTTCGCGTTTATAATATTAGTAGGATAAGTCTAAGCAATATTACTCATTAGCCATCTTGGCTGATTTTAGTGATCTCATTGCATTCGTTGTATATTGATACACTACTAGCAAAACAAATCTGTGACATGAACCCACGGCTAAAAGAAAGCACCGAGTAGGTTTTCAAAGTTTGTGAAAGTTAGGTGCTTCGAGGGAGCGAGCGCCGGCGGTGTTGTAAAGTTAGCACATCTCGGCGTGCTTGCGTTGTTTGGCGGCGGCGGCGCGGCCGCTGGTCAACTCACAACTGTTACCATTTACAAAGTGCGATTATCAATAGAATCACTGTTCCCTCCTCCGACAGACGAGGTTACTTTTTTGCGAATACTTTTCAAAGTTCGCTGTGTTGTTGGTTTTCAGTTTTACTGTGTTAGTGTCTTAGTTTCGCCTGTGGTTTTATTGCTTCGGTTACCGTTTGCTGTAGGTAGTGAAGCGGCGGGGGACTTAAGTTCTACCTGCGTTCTTAGTGGCGTGTAATGTGGCGATCACGAGACCAATAACAGTATTTTTTGTAATTAAGTTAGACAAAATTGCTTCAAGTTTCTTAACCTTTTCAACTCAACATTTTAGTAATTTTTACCAGAACAACATCACACAAAGTCAAAGTGAAAGTCAAAATATGTTTATTCAATAAAATCACAAGGACCATCTTGAACCGTCTTAAAACTAGGTGACTAGTGAACTAGGTGACAACAGCAAGAATAATCATCATCATCAGCATGTAGATGTCAATTTTTTTTCTAACACTACTATTAGCAGATTGGCCTTCCAGGAGAGGTCATTGCTGGACATGGCCTCTGCTGTAGGAAGGAATCTGAGTCCTCTCCATCCACCAACTGCCCGCGATCCTCACGACGTCGCCGCTACATCGGGGAGCAGGGATTCACGCTTCTTCTTCGTCACCCTTCGAGAATCATTCCCTAGCAGTTATAAGATTATGACCTGCCCATGCTATGCAAGCTATGTCAGTTACTTTGGTTCTTCGGATTCCCTCATTTCACATAGTAACAATAACATAACATAATAATGTATGCATACAGAGTGTAAGGGCCCTTTGACAAGCGATCTGTGAAATTGTTATTGGTAATGCTCAACCGCATCATTCCGCATCACTAGCGCCATGTAGCCGCGTGGCCTACATACAGCGCACAGCAGCCGATGTGATACGAAACTGTGGAAAAGACTAGTCAAATGCCGCGTTTATTTATGCCACTTCCTGATAGAACGTATAACAAAGCAGTCACGCTCGATAGAAACGTGCCCTACAATGTACAGCTCCACACTCTTCAAGCCGAAAAAACACAGTGTTGCTGCTTGGCGGCAGAGACAGGCATGGTGGTGATACTCCCCGGATGAGCCTTCTTCTACTCTTGGACATTATAATATAGTGACGTTATACTATGCAATACATAATCATTTACCTTTCTAAGCCAATACAATTTATAAGTTATACGATTTCAGTCTGTATGCTCCTATGGCCGTTTCGGCGTTGTTCATCTTGCATCATTCGAATGATTGACAGTTGCATTCAGAAAGGTGCCGAACTATAAACTTTTATCTTCAGTGGATTATTCAACTATTTTATAAAAACTTTTTAAGTGATATCAATTATCTTTCTTTCTTTCTCTAATTAAAACATTCATTCTCTAATATAAATAAATAAATAAATCTCCCATGTAGTAAGTAAGCTCCATGGCATCAGAGTCACAAATAATTCCGAATTAATCTGGAAAAGTAGTTAATATTCCCAAAAGTACAAAACAGACTAGGTATATGTACTGCTGATTTTTATTACAAACTGAAAATATATTTAAATGAGAAATGATTTCGTTTTATCAAATTACGAGTTGGTGTTGTTCAGTGGAACTGGATAAAGCTTGTCGTCCGCCGGCCGATGCCGACTGCGTTGCTAATGCAGACGTATCGCGCCGAGCGGTGAGTGCGGGTACCTACGTGTGCGAGGATGCATACTGATGATGATCGGGATTTAGCTGCACTGGCTGCGGCAGGTAGGGTGTGTTCTGACAAATGTTTGATAGCTGATGGAAAGACAATGAAGACTATTCTGATTCGGACTCTGATTTATGAACTAAATTGCTAACAAATGAATGGACGATTTCAACCGACTCTATCATATCCTATCAACTTAAGTAACGTCCTCAGAGTAGGACCCTTGTGAAAGTTATGATACGTGAATATTTATTTGAACAATTGAATCCATAGGAATAAAACTTGAGAGTAAAGAAAGTTTAGGTTTTGATTGTGAATTAGTATAATATAAGGCTACGTTTTTTCTCCAAAATAACCGCGAACGGGGTAAAAAATAATAAATCAACGGGAAAACGCCTTCAACATGAAAACTACTCGTATTATCCTATCCTACTAATAATATAATTACGAAAGTTTGTAAGTATGGATGGATGGATGAATGGATGTTTGTTACTCTATAACACCAGAACGGCTGAACGGATCTTGGTGAAAATTGGCACAGAGATATATTTATAGTCTGGAATAACACATAGGCTACTTTTTTTCCCGTGGGAATACCGCGATTTAAAACGACGCGGGTGAAACCGCAGGGCGCTACTAGTTACTTATAAGCAAGTGATGCTGCAGGTGGCATCTAGTAATGCAATGATTGTTGAGATTGCTACATTTAAGAGAGGTGTAAGAGTCTTTTCATGCTATTCGCCATATCCAGGTAGGTCGATAATGTGACCAGCAAAAAACCAGTGTCAATGAACGAACACTGCACGTTATGCAGATACATGACCTACTGCTCATAAGTGCATCGACGAGTAATACAAGCTGATAGTGACCATCATTTATGTTAAATTATTTGAACATTACTTTCAGATCGCTACCTACTCTTGTGATTTTGAAGTAACTGATGTTCAGAAATTAAAAGCTTTTCAAATCAGGTATTAGCATCTTATAAGCTATGTCGTGGGTTTGAATCCATCTCGGATGGTAACTTTTGAGGTACCTACTATAAAAACTGTGGCTTCGGTGAGTGTAGTTGTTGAAAAGTAAGGAAGGAAGTTTGTAGCCTTGTTAGCGAGCAGTAAAGTGTGGACACCCTCACTAGTAGATAGATACTATTGTAGCTACATGAATATTTCGAGAGTGGATCGATGACGTAGACACGACGCACGCACACACACGCAGGCACGCACACTAGCGCTGCCTTGACGTTCATCGCTTTTGTGGTAGCGAGATGAAGATGAGTAGAGTGGCTTATTGAAATAATAATTGGACAATATAGATAGTTGGATCTGCCGAATTTCATAGTACTTGACGACAATGAAATATTTTGTGTTGATTGACATAAAGTTGACATCGCGCGCTGCACGAACGTTATTTGGTTAAATGTGATGATTCCTCACACTTTACTGTTAATTTTATCATAACCAATAAAAACAATTCATTTTCATTACCTTGTTATAACAGGGGTGGAATCTTTTTTCGCTTGCATCAGCTCTGAGCAATGCCTTTGAAAAGACATTCCTATGCAAATCACATACATAAACAATAAATGATTTCTTATCTACCTCCAACATGCCACTGCCACGGCCAAAGATAAGTAAGTGATAACAAATGACCCCTCAGCATCCTTTGACGGCGCAATGAAAACAACGTTTAATTATCTCGTGCGAGCGATCCCTGCAGACACTCCCGGGGGATCCACGCTTGGACAACAATCTGTCCGTTAGCGGAGTCATGAAATAACTAGGACAATCCATCCCAAAAGATATTTATTCTATTGAATCACAAAGATCTCTTTTAAAGCTAGGTAAACATGCCTGCCAGTTCTGCGACCAAATCTTGAAAAACAGTTAACAGTGATTTACGACATTGCGAAAACTGTAATTTCCAGGATCCAATTGGACCATAAGGAACTTATCAGGTTTGAAACTATGCAATTAACGGGCTTGGCATTGTTAATAAGACCAGAAAGCTTTGAACACATATTGAAGTCAAAGTAAAAAGGTTTGTAACGTTTTTAGGTACCTATGTTATTGTTAATTGAGTTACTAAATAAGTCTAGATGGTGTACAGTCAGCGGCTGTAGTATGGCATCGGTACAGTAAGCGGGCGTGGTATGTATCCCGCTTGATGGCATCGCAGGCTTTGCGCCATCGCCGGCCCCCATGTAGTGCGCGATGTGCGAACTGCGAGCTGAAACAACAAACAACAACACAAAGATAACATTATTAATAAATACATAAGACCAGGGGAACCAATATTAACACCAGGGGAGAATTTACCTCATAATTTCTTCGTATTGTTAATATTTAAGTGTTCAAAAAATTAGCTATACATTAAATTGATATACAGGCTGTCCCACGCCTGTGCTATATGAATTTCTCTAAATAATGAAGTAAGGAAGTTTGACTTTATCAAGACTAACGTTTTTCTCTTAAAGTAAGTCAAAAAAGCTATTAAAACAAAATTGCTTGCCTATACAGGATCTCAAACCTAAAACATATAAGAAAAAATTCTTTGGATATTCGTAATCCGATGGCGTGTGGCGCGCGCAGCAGCGCTCTGTGCGGAGGACGCGGTAGTAACATGTTGAGCCGTCGCCGTCGCCGTCGCCGTCGCCGTCGCCGTCGCCGTCGCCGTCGCCTCGACAACAGATCGACCGCGCGCCGCCACTGCAGACTGCACTACATAACAATCATTAAAATCGCAAAAATATCCGTCTCATGAGCTTGTTATGAAGGTTACCACTAGAGCACACGCGCCCGGTTATCATTGTTACATCGCTCATCCGGTGTTACCGGACAAAGCGGATTATTGCGCGGCCGGATACCCGCGCCCGGGTAAACAGCGGCTACCGCTAGCTTTGAGGGGAGAGCTCATCGCTCAAGTTGCCTTTTAGACTAACTACTAACTTTATTCAATGGAGGCTCAATAAGTCATTTATATTTGTTATTATAGCGTGTATCATCACTACATAGTATATAACAAAGTCGCTTTCTGTGTCCCTATGTCCCCATGTCCCTTTGTATGCTTAAATCTTTAAAAGTACGTAACGTATTTTGATGCGGTTTTTTTAATAGATAGAGTAATTCAAGAGGAAGGTTTATATGTATAATACATGCATGATATGCACCCGTGCGAAGCAGGGGCGCGCGGGCGGGTCGCTAGTGTGTAAATAAAACTTACATTTATTCATAACTTACCTTTCTCACACTACATTGGCCGAGACACCAAGAGAACACCGATGGTCTAATGAGAGTGTTCCCGCACTTGACGTGGGTTCGAATGCAGTCGTTCGCCAGTGGATGTTGGATTCGAAAAATGTATGTGTGCGAGGCCATTGCTCTCAAACGGTGAAAGAAAGCATCGCGAGGAAGCCAATTAGTAGTATATCTGCTCACATTAAAAGCTTTGTTTAATTTGAGGCTGGATAAGGTTCTGGGAAAAGTCCACCAATATTCATATATTACTCATTGAAATATTTTGTTTTCAGAACATCGCTAAGGTAAGAGCCGGCGCAATACCGGCCCGGAAGCGGAAGCGGAAGCGGCCGCCGGCGCCGGCGCGCGCTGAGAGCGGCAGCCGGACAAACACAAACATCGACTATCGAGTTACCGACCTCTGGAGTCGAAGCAGCTTTCACGACCCCTGGCGCATCATGAACTCCACTTAAGGAGCGTAGGTGCAAGTTCGATACGTAAAAAGGCTGTTTTTTTAATGAGCACGTTCCAACCGATTCTGTTGGTGGCTTTATATATTTTATTTATTTGCTTAAAATATAATAGAATATGTATGTAAACGTTAGTGGATCAACCACAACTAAACCGATTGGGATGAAACTTAAAATGAAATACAGGTTCTTACTTGGAATAGTATATTAGGCATATTGGGTAGTTAACATGAATCCAATTAGAAAAAGCGATTTAAAATATTCATGGTAGTTGATTAGTAGTGGTTGATAAATCAATGCGAAGCAGCGGGCGACAGTTATTAGTTAATTTCAAAAAACCTCCTCTTTGACGACCTCTGTGGCGCAGCGGGCGAGAGCCTGCCTACGACGCAAGAGGTTGCGGGTTCGATTCCCTCCTTGGAACAAATTTGTGTACGATCTGCAGAAATTTGTTCCAATGGTCTGGGTGTTTTCTATGTATAATAAAAAAATATCTATCTATGTAAGTATATAATGTATTAAATATATCAGTTATCTAGTACCCGTAACACAAGCTTTGAGTAGCTTACTTTGGGGCTAGATAGTGCTGTGTGGATTGTCCAGCATTATTTATTTATTATTTATTATTAATTTCAAAAATACCATTTAGGCTACTAATTAAAGGAGATTACTGTTACTACTACTACTACTACTACTACTACTACTACTACTATTACCATCCACTAATATTATTATCTACTTTATTCATCAATTTGCTTGCGGTCTCCCCAACAAGCTATACCATAGTTCATAAGGCACCGAACGAAGCCCAATGAGCCGACTAGTAACATAATTATCCGCAATCCGTTTACGATGCGATGCTACAAAGATATCGGCAACAGCACGCAGCCATATTCGCAAACAACTAGCGCAGTCGCTCACTAATGCAATAACCTCCTGACCGTTTTCATTTACGGGCGTTGCATAGTCACGGAGCCAGGGTGGATATTAGTTCATATTCAATTATTACAAACCTTATGGAGTTATGTCAATTTGTTTTTCGTAAAAAACACATAATTCTTCCGTTTTTGTCGTGCTGAGTAAGGCTACGCAACTAAGCTATCGTACCGTATTGAGCTTCATATTTGCCTCTCTTGTGGTCAGTTTAATAGTAAATTGGTTTGATCATGTTTATTTTATTTTTGTATTTATGTATTATATTGTACATTTATGTTAACATAATAATATAACTTGTAATATTCATACATCATACTTGCAAACTTATTAAAATATCAACTCAGAAATTTTATCAATTATTTCTCAAATTAATTAAAACCATCTCCAACCATCCCTCGTTCTTGTTCTACTCGCCAACCGTATTAAAATCAGCAAATTGGTGAGGATATGTTCTTCCGGCGAGCTCCGCTGCCGGCCGACGCAGGCTGTTCGAGATGGCCTCATCGCACCGCAACGCACCGCATCGCATCGTGCCGCATCGTGCCGCCTCGACGTATTATGTCATGTATGACGTGCACGACGATATCGAATGCAATTTTTGCAGTTTGATGAAAACAAACAAGGTTCAGGTTACCTACAGCGCTGTTCCTCGATCCGCGTGATCGTGCGCGGGGCATCTTTTCATTTTGATTATGAGACTTGAAGATAATATGATTGGAATATTACAGACTACACTACAAGATGTAATGCGATTATTTTTGAAAATAGTTTAGAGCAATGCATTTTATAAAATAAGTTAATAATAGTACATTATTGCAAAGGCAGAGGCATATATAGTGCTTTTCTTAAAAAAATGCTAAAATAAATAATAAAGTTTATTAATATTAAAAGTTATATTGCTCATGTTAGGAAAATTATTGAAAGATAATGTTATTGTTTTTCCAGGCACATTTATGTTCGTTTGTAGTATTTCTGACGTTTGCGGCTGGGAATTTGATACTTGGTCAGTGGTAGGTGGCTGGAAACTTAATTGCTGTTTAGAAGTGGATGACTGTGGACTTGATAATTAGCAAGACGTGAGTGGGTAACATGTTGTTTCCGAATCATTAACAGGTCGCAATCTGATGTTTTGGTTAATTTTATTGGTTATCTCAGTTTTATTTTCAACAGAATCTTCGATGTAGCCTTCAGCCACTTTATCGGACTTCCAACCTCCGTATCTTTTTAGAGTAGTTAAATTCGCTCCCGAATCAGCAAGAAGAGTGGCTGAAGATCTGCGGGAACAATGTAACTGTAACTATGTAACTGTCTGTGGCTATACGGCTATGCAGCCACGAGAAAGAGTTCTAAATTCAAACAGCACACCGTTTCATACAACAGTGCCGGCGCGCTCTTCGTTCCAAATTCAAATAAAGCGCTGGGAAGTGATTTCCGTTTTTCAGTCTACGTAAATATGATACTTCGCGTCTTAGATTATGTACCTCGCGTGTTCTATAGAAGTAATGACAATTAATTATTTCTGCGCATGTTTAAGAAAAAGTTGAGTCTGCCTGCGACCACGGCTATTGCAACATAGCCGAAACGTCGGGAAATTATTAAAGGTAAAACGCGATAAAAAATACCCGCGTGATATTTCAAATTAATTAAGTTAATAAAATTGCGTTACTAATACTAACAACAATAAAAACATATTCTTGCAAACACTAAAATACGTATTTATAGAAGGCCAAAAATTGGTTCTTGTCATCGTTTGCAGGTGCATTCAATATACATTGTAGTGTTGTGACACAGTTCCACCTAGCTCTATCTAGAGTGTGCAGTGTAAATTGATAAGTGAGTCGGTGTCCATTATTCCGCGAGGCGCCGGCTGTGAGGCGCGCGGCGCGACTCGCTTCTGAATAATTTGAGCTGCGCTTGTTTTGCGACCACATTCTTTACATTGTCTAGTGTTTGGGCTGCAAGTAGGGCATGCAATCAGCACGTGACCTGCACCACTGTTGCCTGCTGCTGTTCTATACTTTCCTGACGGATAAAATTCATAGCAATTTCTGAATGCGACAGTGTTTACTTAAGGCTATTCCATTAGATTATTGAGATAGTGAATGAGTTTATTGAATATTTAAGATAATTATGTTGTCACACGTTTTAAGAAATGATAACTTGTCAGGCCACTTTTTCTATTTGTTATCATCATCAGCCAGTGAAAGTGTGAAACATAAACCCGCTCCCGGCGGCGGCGCGCGGCGACATCTTATTAACAAACTTGTTAAGCCTCGCCCGACGAGTAACCAATACTGTTGCCGTCTCACTCCCACGTATGCTAATTTAACCCAGTTTCTGTGGATTAGAACAACGATAGTGAAGGGTATGATGACATAGGATTTTAGGTTTTATATTAATTATCGTATGAATTAACACGTGATAGCAGAAAAAACGTTATTTGTGCTTCATTGTAGCGAGTTGCTTTTTAAAGAGAATATTACGGAACTAGCCTTTTGCTCACATGCTGTTGAGCAGTCATATCCGCTTATAACATTTGTAATTGTTATAAACGAGCATACAACGAGGTTTTAATGATGGCAAGAAGGAAAAGATTTAGGATCTATCTAGCACACGTTCTTGACTTTTGTTGCTAACGAGTCCAACGTTAAGTTCACAAGCACGTTATTACTTACGTTTGATGAAACTAGATGTTAATATTGGTTTAAAGAAACGGGAGAGCGAGCGAGCACCAGTGTTCTAGTGGGAGTGACCCCCCGCCTTCCGATCGTAAGGTCGCAGGTTCGAATCCGGTCGTGCACCAATGGATTTTTCTATCGAAAAATTTATGTGCGCAATGCCAGTGCTCTTAAACGGTGAAGGAAAACATCGTGAGGAAACCAGTTAGTATTCTAACAGCGGCGATGGGCTTGCAACCTGTCACGTATGGAATACTAAGTACTGCAAAATGTGGGTATGTGCCAAATGTAATGTTTGGACATACCTCTGACTACCCCCTTAGACATCCTCAAAGAATCTTGAATTAGTACCTACTTGGTACTGGGAGATCTGAAGGGATATCTACCGTACCTGGGGATCAAAGTCGTGAAGCTGTTTCAGTTTCAGTTTCAAAGAAACGGACTCCGTCCTCATAAAGCTCATCCCTAGAGCAGTAACAGTAGAAGCGATGAAGTGGACAAGCAGGGCTTGTGAGCCGCGGGCGACCTTATTCCGATAAGCGCGGCTTAGAGCTAACTCTCACTTAAGTTTAAACTGTTTGCTAGAACCTTACTATTTCGCTATTTTGAATAAACATGTAATTTTTCTAAGAATCGTTTGAAAAATTCAAAAGGTATGACAATTTTTATTTACCATTTTATTTGACTTTAATAGCTGGTGGAAGAGATGAATGAGTTATTTTATTCAATACAATTTAATTCACCAGTGAATAAAATTGCTTTTTACTCACGGTTTTCTGTGAATAAAATAAGCTTTTAAGAGGGTGAATGGTATAAAAGCTTTATGAAGCTTCATTTAAAAAGATTTGTTTTTTATTTTTTAAGGTGTAATTGCCGTAATCAACATGTCTGGTCTAGTTTTCTCAAATCTAAAACGACATTACACGAATGTTTCTTAGCATGGAATGGAGACTGAGGGGACCACTGACCGGTTTTGTGGGACACCCTGTATAAAGGTCCGCTTCACGATCACTACTTTTAGAAACAGCAAAGCGTCTCCAACTAACATGAATATTCAGTATTCTCTGTTTGTTCGCGCCGAGAACAAAGTCCCCTGGAGTGCTAGCCCTTCCAATGACGACATAAGCGCGGGCGAAGGGCTTGAGTGACGAGTGGCGCGCCCACTCGAGCGCCGAGGAAAACGCTGCGGAGAACGACGCCAAACACGTAATTGTTTTAAAAAAATGCTATAATAGTTGACGATTATTTTGTGACTGGTGAATAGTTTTAACGGTATTTCATAAAACATGGATTTATTTACCTATTAAATGATAATTTTTTTTAAGCAAACCGTTTGGCCAACGATGTTGTGGGGGAATGCAAATGACGGACAATATGAACGTGCACTACAATGCACTCCCACTGTCCGTCACTGTTGGAACTAAAAAGGAAACCTCGTTAACCTCAGGAAACTTAAAGGACAAAACAGATAATAACAACACAACAGATATGATTGTATTCCTCTTAGTGATAAATTATGTTATAGAATCCCAACTAGAACGCATTGCCGCAATCCCTGTCAGTTATTTGCAACAGCCCGGTGTCGCACTAATGCCGGTAAGCGATCTCCTTTGTGCCGTTTAGTTCGCTCCTTTAATACTAACTTTAATTCAATAGATATTACGGTAACGCGACCTAGCACTTTTAAGAAAATGATTCATGAGATTCTAGAATAGTACTACATACTTCTCATGACTCTCAAAACCTAAAACTCATTATTAATCTGTGGTAAACGGTGTTGGTGCCACAATTAGTTTATAATTAGGTACTAAATATTGTTAAACCATATTTTATTGTGTTACTGTTAGTTTACCCAAAAAAAAAAAAAAAAAAACAAGTTATCTCAAACCAATAATGAAGCTTAAACAGATACATAAGAAGCTAGTGCCGTGCACACGTCGCGCGTCGCCGCGGGGCCGCGTCGCGTCGCACTCATTTTTAAATTGAACAATTCGCTTTAAGCTTGCAAGTAAGTTGCAGCAAGCTTGCGGTATTCAGACCTCCGGATTTAAATAAAAATTTGGTGGCAAATTAAGACTCACAGTATTATAAAAACGGAAACACTTCTAATATATTATTCCTTCGAATGAAGAGTTAAAACTTGATAGTGGGGACTAAATCTTTTTTAGTACTTAATTTTGCTTGATATACAACTAGCGCCCCGCCCGCGCGCTCCTGCTTCGCACGGGTGCACATCATGCATGTTTTATACATATAAACCTTCCTCTTGAATCACTCTATCTATTAAAAAAACCGCATCAAAATCCGTTGCATAGTTTTAAAGATTTAAGCACACGTAGGGACATGGAAACATAGGGTTATAAGGACAGAGAAAGCGACTTTGATATGTAGTGATTTTGTGAACAAAACTGTTTGCCGTCGGCTATTTGTTGTTGATAGCTGGGCTCCAGCTCCAGTTAAACATTACAAATATCAGTATTGAGGCCCAAAATAAACAAATTTTGTACTATGGAAACCCCTGATAATTACGTACATTTTCTCGCAAATTAATATGACATGACATGTAACGTGGGGATTGAACCCACGGCCTTCAGCACCAAGGCAGAGCTACTACTGACTGAACTCAAAGGGCAGTTAAGTATTCAACTGACCATTCTTTGCAAAATTATCATTTTCTATGACCACGCGTTCATTCGCAAAGCGTTTCATCCTATTCGGCTATCATACCGTTTTATTATCGAATCGAGTGTGAAAATAGCCGCTCAAATCCTTCAGCCGATGCGTAGAAGTGCAGAGAGAAGTTGAAAGTATCTTTGAAGTTGAAAGTATCTTTGATCGCCGGGTTAGTGTAGGTAGGTATCCGCGCCCACGAACCTGCTGGGAGGTCCCAGTAGGCGGTGAGGTGATACTCCGACGTGGCGCGTCCCCGGGTTGCGGATAGGGGGTCTCGGTTTGTCGATAGCTTCGAGTTTGAAGCTAGCGACAGACCGGCGCGGACAAAACACCACACACGCGCACATCCACGCACACTCTGTGCCTGGATATGCGTGTGTGTGTTTTTAGAGGTAGGAAGGGGGGATAAGGGATGGCAAACCATACCTTATCTCGCCTGTTTAAATAGGATTAGGAGCTTCTCTGCGCGTTCCTCTGCTAATCAGAGGAAGTAGCGGATGAAGCGGGACGTGCTCGGCGTGCACTCGCACTGCCACCGAGTGGGCTAAGAAGAGTATCTTCTTAGCCAGCGTCCAAGGGCCTTGGCTTTGCTGCCTGGGCTGTGAGGAGTTCACCTCGTTAAAAAACTCGATATTTGTTAGGCTACGCAGCATAACAAATCACTCGGCTGGCAGGTCGTCCGTGACATTCTGTTTCAGGGTTTCAGGGACGACTTGTCGGCAGGGTGGGTTGGTCGATTTACCAGCCGCTACTGCGGATAGGGGACCTCACCCCTCAAAGAGGAAAAAACCCCCAAAAATGAAAGCGATTTGTAAAAAGGAACTACCCCAGGCGGGTACCGGCGTCCCCGACGTCGGAGAATCCCGCGGTGCTTCGGCATCCTGCCCCTCATACTCTGGGGGGGGCAACAATCGCTTCGGGAGCTCCGGGAGCTCACGTAAGGAGGTAGTGGTCTCGGCGAAGAGGAGCTTCGCGAGACCGGCGACGCCAGTGGCGAGTGATGCGGGAGAAGAGTCGGACGGCTCCTTAGCGTCCCTCTCTTCCCGATCGTCCGTTTTGTCGGACGTATCCCGCGTCATGCGGAGGGGGCGAAAGCCCAAAAAGGGTGGTGGAGATGGCGGGCCTGAGTCCAAGCGCGCCATGTTCTTGAAGGACAAGGGGGACATTGAAGATGAAATCTTCGACCCCCAAGTCCCGCCAGAGGCGACGAGGGCGAAGTTGCTTCTCCCTCAGCCAGAGGAACTGGCGAAGGAGATGCAGGCGCTCCCCTCTCAGGAGCTGGAGGCCTGCATGACGGTGGAGCTGCAGACCATCGAGAAGATTTCCGACAAGTCAGGGAACTTGAAGGGAAACCTTATCAAGGGTCTGCGGACGTCGGTGAGGAGAGCGGCAGCGATCTCTGCGGAGCTCCTGCTACGCACTGCGGTGGACGACAACGTTAAGCGGCTCGAGGCCGAGAACGCTGCGTTGCGTGCCCAGATGGCTGCCTTATCCGCCAAGGTGGAGAAGATGGTTAGCTCCCAGGCCGTCGCTGATGCCAGCGCGGCCAAACCGGCGGCGGTGACTCCACCTGCCACCGGGGGAGACTGGGAAGGCCGGTTGATGGAGCGCATCGGCGCTCTAATGGACAGGAAGTTGGCGGTGGCTGTGGGTGCCATGCCTCCTTCAGTCCAACGGGGTGTCGCTGCTCCAGCAGCGCAGAAGGGGCCGTCTGGCAAGGGGAAGGCAAACGCCCGACCCACGCCTGTAACTCCTCTGCCACCTGTGCAGTCGCAGACTGCGGGGACACAAGCGTCGCAGACGCACGAGTCTTCGTGGGCGACAGTGACAGGGAGGAAAAAGGCCGCAAAGAAGAAGGCCCCAGGGCCAGCGCCAGAGCCGGCGCGGCCTGGCCCAAGTGCTGGTCCGAAACCTGGCCCGAAAGCTGGTCCCAACGCTAGCCCCAAGGCTAGCCCGAAGACTAGCAAGAAGGCCAGGAAGAAGACAGGCAGGAAGGCGAAGCCTACGCGGCTGCCGACGTCTGCGGCGATTACGGTGACGGTATCGGAAGGGTCCGACGTCACCCTCGCTGCAGTCATGGCGGCAGCTAAGGCACGCATTAAGTTGGCCGATTTCGGAATCGACAACGTTCGATCCAGGAAGGCCATAACTGGAGGGCTTATTTTGGAGGTGTCAGGACCCGACTGCACCTCCAAAGCAGACAACCTGGCCGAACGCTTGCGCGTCTCCCTCGCGGATTTGGGTGTGCGTGTTGCGCGCCCAATGAAAACGGGGGAGTTGCGGCTTAAGGACCTCGACGACAGCGTCACACCTCAAGAGGTGCAGACTGCCGTTGCCGAGGCCGGCGGCTGCTCGGTCCTCGACGTGCGGGTGGGCGACATACGTCGCTCATCCAATGCCCTGGGCACGGTATGGGTCCGTTGTCCACTAGCTTCCGTGCGGAAGCTAGCCGCGGCAAAGCACGTCGTAGTAGGGTGGGTCGCGTCTCGGGTCGATTATTTGACCACGAGACCACTCCAGTGCTTCCGGTGCTTGGAGTACGGACACGTACGCAGCATGTGTTCGAGTACGGTGGACCGAAGCCACTTGTGCTACGCGTGCGGCGAGCCCGACCATCGGGCGAGCCAATGCACGAATCCGCGCAAGTGTCCACTGTGCTCGGACAAGGGCTGTAAGGCTGACCACAGGATGGGGAGCAAGAATTGCACCCCTCCTAAGGGCGCGAGGAAGTCTCCTCGCTCAGCCCCAGCATCGGAAGGCAAAGCGGCCCCAACAAAGGGGGCCGCTCAGTCGGGTCAAAACCCGCCGCCCCAGGAAGGCATGGAGGCCTCGTAATGGATCACACCATTCGAATCCTCCAGTGCAATCTGAACCACTGCCGAGGCGCGCAGGACTTGCTCCAGCAAACCCTCGCGCAGTGGTCGATTGCACTTGCCGTAGTCGCGGAGCCCTATCGTGTCCCGGGCCATATGGCTTGGTTCGGGGACGATATGGACTCAGTCGCTATATATTGGGGCGGCGGTCAAGGTGATCCCCACTGCGCCCTTATTGAAAAGGGCCAGGGTTTCGTGGCCACAGAGTGGGGTCATCTAGCCGTTGTGGGCTGCTACATCTCTCCCAATTGTACCCTCGTCGAGTACGAGGCGTACCTGGACGCGGTGGGAAACTGCATTCGCAGGTGCCTTCCGCGTCCTGCGCTTGTCTTGGGCGACTTCAACGCTCACTCACGTGAGTGGGGGAGTCCCCGAGACGATCGAAGAGGAGAGACAATCTTAGATTGGGCGGCGGGTATGGACCTTCGGTTACTCAATCGGGGGTCTGTAAGCACATGTGTGCGGTGGCAGGGTGAGTCGATCGTGGATCTTTCATGGGCGACTCCTTCTGCCACACACCTAGTTTCGGGCTGGAGAGTTGCGGAGGAGGTGGTCACTTTATCCGACCACCGCTACATCGTTTTCGATGTAGCCCTTCGCCCCCCCGGACGTGCGTCCCGCCGCAGTGGCAGCCAGCCGCGGCGATGGGCCCTCAAGCGGCTCGACAGAGATCTGTTCGAAGCCGCCACCATCGTCGCGGCCTGGTCGGAAGGCCTAGCCGGAGAGGATCTGCCCGATCCTGTTAGTGAGGCGGCCTGGTTCCGCGCAACGATGACGTCGATCTGCGACCTATCGATGCCCAGAACTGGGCCAACCAAGCGTGGGTCGGTGTACTGGTGGTCGGAGGACATAGCGCGGTTGCGTGCGACGTGCCTCCGGTCCCGACGCCTGTACACCAATACCCGGAGAAGACGGCGAGCCCCTGCCTCAGAGGTGGATAGAGCCTACGAGGTATACCGGAGCGCTACAATGGCACTTCAACACTGTTGAAACGTGTATAGTACGCTTTAACTTTTCATAGAGTAAGGAAGACCAACATATTTTAGTCTATACAAAATGACTGTGTCACTTCCTCTTGTCAAAATTCAATAATGCTGTGAAGACGTTCCTAAATTTATTTAACCTGATATATTCTAATTTAATCTTATCCTTATGTAATTGACGATGCAATAATGTACTATTGTAATATACTTTGTTGATACAAGTAATAGAAGAATAGCTACCGTTGCAGTTTGGAGTTTTATTCCTTGTGAGTAATAGTCACCCATCCCCTGCAGGCACCCTAGAGCACTCCAGCACGACCACGCCTTATGCTGGCTAGATCTGCGTAAACTGCTCTGTTCAGCTAGTCCGTACTAACAGGTGATGTGCCCAGAGATTTTATAAGGAGAGTTGTTAACGCGTGCTGGATAACCTAGAAACTAACCTCAGTGAGTTGCTACGTGGTGCGGTGGTTTGTGACACGTGCTTCGATATGGCTACGCCTGGCCGTCAAGAATCGAGCAATGGGAATTCTACTTTGCAAGGCTTGGCATCGTCAATAGAAAAGTTGGAAGGTGTATCCAACTATTTGAACTGGAAATTTGCAATAAAAATGCTGCTTACCATGGATGGCTTGTGGGACACAATCGAAGGCTCTGAGCCTGATCCTGTGAAAGATCAGCGTGCCTTGGCGCGAATAGCTTTGTGCATCAAGCCGGCGCTTTATCAATATATCAGAAATGCTACTACGGCTAAAGGAGCATGGAAAAGCTTGGCTGATATTTTTGAAAATAAGGGCTTACTAAGGCGTGTGCTGCTTTTGAGACAACTACACAGAATAGATTATACTCAATTTTCATGTATGTCTGAATACATACAGGTTGTGATGACCCTTGTACAGCAGCTCACGGATATTGGCCGGAAGACGGATGATGCTGAAGTCGCAGAGATCTTATTGAGCGGTCTACCTCAGGAGTTTGAATACTTGGTATCTAATCTGGAGACAGTATGCTTAACCAGTAATCTCACCAGCGAGATTGTACGATGTCGACTTCTACAAGAAGAGCTGCGAAGGAGTGATGGTGTATTGAACAGTAACAACACAGCTTTGGCTGCGAAGAACTCTTCAAAGAAAAAGACTGTGATCTGTCATTACTGCAGTAAGCCTGGACATGTGAAGGCTAAATGCTACAAGATGAAGAATGACCAGAAGAAGAGTGACCAGACAGATTCTACAAGCTTCGCTTCAGCTCTGTTTGTTCATCAAAATGATGCTTGGTTCATCGACTCCGGTTGTACATCTCATATGACAAATTGTAAAGACAATCTGGTGAATTATAAAGACTTTAATTGTAATGCTAAACACACTACTGTTGCTGTAGCAAATAATGAAAAATTAAAATGTAGTGGTATAGGAGATTTATTGGTAAACTTTGGAAATGAGGTAAGACAACTCAAAAATGTTTTATTTGTGCCACAGATAGCCACTAATTTAATATCAGTGAGTAAATTAGTAGAAATTGGGTTTACTGTTGAATTTAGTAGCCATGGGTGCAGCATTTATGATAGTAAAGTCTCTGGCAACCGTTTAGCTCTTGTGGGATGTGAAAGTGGGATTTATAAGTTAAATTGTAAAATTGAAAAACCTTTGCACAGTAAGCTGGTGTATTCTTCCAAACTTTTGAGTAATGGGCAAAAGACAGAGAGTACTGCAGTAGCTGTTTCTACTGAGCTATGGCATCGCAGGTTGGGACATTTAGGTCTAAGGAATATGTGTACTCTAAAAGGTTATGTGTCTGGTGTTAAGTTTCAGGATGACCAGAACAAATTGAAGGACTGCATACCCTGCCTTGAGGGGAAGCTGTCAACACAGCCGTTTCCCAAAGGAGAGGGCAAGCGGGCCGAGCGACCATTGGAGTTGATACATTCTGACGTCTGTGGGCCAATGAGTGAGAGCAGCTTGGGAGGTGCAAAGTATCTGGTTACATTTACAGATGATCACACAAGGAAATCATTTGGATACCTAATGAAATGTAAATCCGAGGTAATGTCCAAGTTTATTATATTCAAGGCTATGGTTGAGAGACAAACTGGATTGAAGATTAAATGCTTACGTTCGGACAATGGTGGAGAGTATGTCAATCATAGATTTTCTGGATTCTTATGTAAAGAAGGTATTGTACATCAAACTACAGTTCCTTACTCGGCTCAACAAAATGGTGTTTCAGAGCGCCTTAACCGGACGCTCATTGAAAAAGCGCGTTGCATGCTGCAGGAATCAGGTCTTGGTAAGAGTTATTGGGGAGAGGCGGTTAATACTGCAATTTATTTAAAAAATAGGTCCCCTACTAAAGCTTTAGATGGACAGATTCCTGAGCACCTGTGGTCGGGATCTAGAGTTGATCTGAGTCACTTAAAGGTTTTCGGTTGCATCGCTTATTCGTTGGAGCCTAAGCATAAGTGTGGTAAGCTTGATGCTAAGAGTAAAATGTACATCTTTGTGGGATACAGTGAGACCTGTAAGGGGTATAGGCTGTCTGATCCTATGAATCCTAGAAACATTTTATTGTCAAGGAATGTTGCATTTTTGGAAGACAGGTTTTATAATAAAGATATCAATGAAAAGGAACGTAAAGAACTTGATGAAGTTATGTTGCATAGTAATTATTTTGACATGAGCACTGAATTGGTTTTAAATAATGATAATTTGATTAATAATAATAATACTAATGGAATCCATTCTAGTCTAATAGATTTAGGTAAAAATAGTAATTTAGACAGTATTAATAATGAAACCAATTCTTTAGAAATAAATGATGGTTCTCACATTACAGATACCACAGATGAGGAGCATTACTGCACAGGCAGTGAGGATGAGTCCCGCTGTGCAAACTCATCGTCGGCGAGCAACGAGTCTGTGACTTCGTCATCACCGGACGCGTCTGTTCGAGGGGAAGGAGTGACGAGTGTAGAGGTACCCCGGGCCGCGGCTAATACCCGCCCTGTACGAAGTACTCGATCAATTCCACCATTGAGGTATTGTGATTATGACATTTCAATGTATGTTGGTAATATTGAGGAACCATCTAGTTACGAAGAGGCTATCTCTTGTACAGATGCCACTGAATGGCATGCTGCAATGCAGAGTGAGTATGACTCATTAATCGCGAATGAAGTTTGGAAGATCGTCGATAGACCTATAGGACAAAATGTCATTAAAACTAAATGGGTTTTTAAGCGTAAGCACGATGCTTCCGGTAACTTTAGCAAGTACAAAGCGCGATTAGTTGCCAGGGGGTTTACACAAAAACACGGGGTAGATTATAATGATACATTCTCCCCTGTGGTTAGGCATTCCACTATGAGAATTTTGTTTTCTTTAGCGAATGATTTAAATCTCAATATAGATCACATAGATGTGGCTTGTGCTTTCTTAAATGGAAACTTAAATGAAACAATATTTATGGAACAGCCTATTGGTTTTGATAATGGGGATAATTCTAAGGTTTGTTTGTTGAATAAGAGTATTTATGGCCTAAAACAAGCTAGTAAAATGTGGAATAGCAAAGTTCATGATTTGTTAAATAATAATGGTTATGTACAAAGTCTGTGTGAACCATGTGTATATATAAAGAAAGAGAAGCATGATTTAACCATCATAGCATTGTATGTAGATGATTTCTTCATATTTTATACTGAGAGAAGTGCTATTCAAAAAGATTTGGTAAATCTGTTACAAAAAGATTTTAATGTAAAGAACCTTGGTCCATTAAAAAGCTGTCTTGGCATAAATGTAACGAGAGATAGATCAAAATGTATTTTAAAATTGGACCAGACTGATTATATTAAGAAATTATTGTTGCGGTTTGGTATGGGTAATTGTAAAACTGTATCTACACCCATGCCATTAAATTGTAAATTACTAAAAGCTGAAAATGTAAATGTAAGCGAGAGCAATGATAATTTTAGGCAATTGTTAGGTTCATTAATGTACTTAGCTGTATGTACAAGGCCTGATATTGCTTATGTTTGTAGCCAGTTGAGTCAATTTAATAACTGTCACGATAACAGTCATTGGCAAGCTGCTAAACGTGTTTTACGTTATTTAGCGGGGACAATTGATTATAGCTTACTATTCGTAAGAAGTAATAAATTGAGTTTAGTCGCTTATACTGATGCAGACTGGGCTAATGATGTAACTGATCGTAAGTCTTATACAGGATATGTCGTGAAGCTAGGTAATAATGCAATAAATTGGGAGTCACGTAAGCAACGCTGTGTGGCTCTATCCACTACAGAAGCGGAATATCTTTCGATTTGTGATGTTTGTAAAGATATAAGTTTTATTAAGAGTCTGTTATCTGAGATCTTTTGCTTGGATCTAGAGTCAGTTGTTTATAATGACAATCAAAGTGCAATTAAGTTGTTAGAATGTAAAGAGTTTTGTCATAAACGAACTAAACACATTGACCTCAGATACCATTATGTAAAGGATCTAATAAAAAATAATGTTGTAACTGTAAAGTATTTACAAACTGAAAAGATGATAGCAGATGTACTAACCAAACCGCTTAGCTCTAAGAAACATGTAGATTTTATTAAGAAAATGAATGTATGTGTTGTGTAGCATGACTATGTATGTACTAAATTGTAGAGACATAATAGAGTCATTCAACATTGAAGAGTTATGATTAATATTGTAGAGTCATATAGATATAAGTTATATGTAGTTGTCTGTATGTCTCTAAGCATGTTTTTATTGACTTTATTATGTAAAGTAATGATGTAAAGCGTAAGGGGAAGTGTTGAAACGTGTATAGTACGCTTTAACTTTTCATAGAGTAAGGAAGACCAACATATTTTAGTCTATACAAAATGACTGTGTCACTTCCTCTTGTCAAAATTCAATAATGCTGTGAAGACGTTCCTAAATTTATTTAACCTGATATATTCTAATTTAATCTTATCCTTATGTAATTGACGATGCAATAATGTACTATTGTAATATACTTTGTTGATACAAGTAATAGAAGAATAGCTACCGTTGCAGTTTGGAGTTTTATTCCTTGTGAGTAATAGTCACCCATCCCCTGCAGGCACCCTAGAGCACTCCAGCACGACCACGCCTTATGCTGGCTAGATCTGCGTAAACTGCTCTGTTCAGCTAGTCCGTACTAACAAACACGCCATTGCCGACGCCAAGGCTCGGTCCTGGCGGGAACTCCTCGAGGGACTGAATAGGGACCCATGGGGGCGCCCGTACAAGATGGTACTGGGTAAGCTCAGACCGTGGGCCCCTCCGTTGACGGAAACCCTGGATCCTAGGTTTGTGGGAGACGTGGTTGACACACTCTTCCCTAGGATCCAGGACAGTCCCTCATCACCCCCCGTGTTACCATCGAGCCCGATTTCCTGGGACGATGAACTGGGGGTGACCAAAGAGGAGCTGGACCGAGCCGTGAAGCGCCTCAGGGCTCGAAACACGGCACCTGGCCCGGATGGTATTCCAGGCCGGGCATGGGTGTTGGCTCTATCCGCCGGATTGGGCGACCGCCTTAGGCGGCTGTTTACCAGCTGTCTCCGTACAGGCGTGTTCCCCAAGGAGTGGAAGGAGGCGAAACTGGTCCTCTTGAAGAAGGATGGCAGGGTCGCGGATTCTCCCTCTGCGTATCGCCCCATTTGCCTGCTGGATGAGGCCGGCAAATTGTTCGAAAGAATAATAGCCGGTCGTCTGTGCACGCATCTCGCAAGGGTAGGCCCCGACCTGTCGGATGACCAGTTTGGTTTCCGGCAGGCTCGTTCGACAGTGGACGCGATTCTTAGAGTCCGTTCGCTGTCGAGCCAGGTAGTGTCCCGAGGCGGGAGGATGTTGGCGGTATCCCTAGATATCGTCAACGCGTTTAACTCCTTGCCTTGGAGGGCGATTAGGGAGGCCCTCGTGTTTCACGGGGTCCCCCCCTACCTGCAGGGGATTGTTGGAGCCTACCTGCGCGATCGATGTGTCCAGTATGTTGGCAGGGACGGTACATTGCACCAGAGGGAGGTGTCCTGTGGGGTTCCGCAGGGGTCCATTTTGGGCCCGCTCTTGTGGAACCTCGCGTACGACGCGGTCCTGCGCATCGATCTCCCCGTTGGCCTACACGTCGTCTGCTATGCGGATGACACGTTGGTGTTGGCCGGCGGGGACGACTTCGAGGGGGCCAAGGGGCTCGCCGAGCTTGGGGTGTCTCGTGTCGTGGACAAGATCCACGAGCTGGGTCTGCGGACAGCGCCTCACAAGACCGAGGCGCTGTGGTTCCACAAATTCCCGAGGGGAAGGGAACCACCCAGCATGTCGGTTCGCGTAGGTGACGTCGACGTCCAGGTGGGGCGGTACCTCAAGTACCTGGGCCTCATCTTGGACAGTCGCTGGGACTTCGGGGAGCACTTCGGCCGCTCCGTCCCCCGGATTCAGAAGGTAGTGGGTGCGCTGCACAGACTGCTGCCAAATCTCGGGGGACCTAGGGAAGGCGTTCGCCGCCTCTATGGAGGGGTCGTGCGATCGATGGCACTCTACGGAGCACCCGTTTGGTCAGCAAGACTGGCGGGAGTTAGGCGCTATAGGCTATTGTTCAATAGTCTACAGCGTACTATGGCCATTCGTATCGCACGAGGGTATCGGACGATATCGTTTGAGGCGGCAACACTCTTGGCGCGGTTTCCGCCCCTTGACGTCTTGGCGGAGATGGATGCACGTGTGTATCGGCGTCTCCGTTGCAATGACGACGGGAGCGGAACCGCGCCCGCCGAAGTGCGGGTGCAGGAGCGCCGACGTGCGCTCGTGGAGTGGCGCGAGCGGTTCGACGAACCGCGCAGCTCGCGCCAGCGCATCGTTGGCGCCATTGCGCCAAACTTCGAAGCCTGGCTGGGAAGGGAGCATGGACACGTCACCTATCGCCTTACACAGGTACTTACCGGGCATGGATGCTTCGGTGAGTACCTGAGTAGGATCGGACGCGAACCGACACCACAATGCCACCATTGTGGATGGGATCGGGATTCCGCGCAGCACACGCTAGAGCAGTGCTCAGCGTGGAGCGTTGAGCGCGGAATCCTGATAAACAGGATCGGGCAGGACCTCTCTCTACCAAGCGTAGTGGAAGCTATGTTGGTAGACGAGACGGCTTGGAAGGCCGTGGCCTCTTTCTGTGAGACCGTTTTGGTTCGGAAAGAGGCCGCCGAGCGAGATCGGGAGAGGGCCGATCCCGCTCGGAGGAGGCGGCGGCGGGGTGCTGGCAACGGCCACCCCGCGCTGCCTGCCCCATGAGGGGCGAGTGTGGTACCCCCTGCCAAACAGGGGGCCTTTCGGGTCTGTGGGCGGTCGGAGCGAGGGCTCTGGCTGGTCAGCAGCGGACCCCGGGAGGGCGGCTGGCACATCGTGGCATGTGCAGCCGTAGCACCACGAGTGCTGGGGGCGGCAATGGATGTCGTTCCCGGGACGTGCTTTTTAGCGTTATGCGAGAGGGGCACCGAAATGTTCTTTTTAGAGTCGTCGGAGCCCCTTGACATGCATTGAGGCTGGCCACCGGGGTGGTTTTAGTGAGTCGACGAGTCCGTCAACCTCACACTACCCTATCGCATCCCTCGGTGCGGTAGGGTGTCTGTTTGCAGATTTCCTCCCCGTCAACAAAAAAAAAAAAAAAAAAAAAAAAGGTAGGTATCCGCGCGCTGCGGCTGCGGCTGACTGATAAAACCTCTCTTCTTTACGACGACAGAGAGTTTTAACAAAGCAGATGGTCATTTAAAGTCTGCTCACTTTCCAAAAGTGACCTGCATTCCGCTGCACTTGTCAAAAAAAGCTTAAAAATGAGTATTAATATAAAGAAAATGCCTAGCCGAATAATAATTCGGCTTCCTAAGTTGTTTCATAATTTGCTGTTTTTAAGATATTACTAAACTCGCGTGATTTGGCTTAATATGTTGTATGTTTATCCGAGCATAGCTTTGAAACCGGTGATCCGATTCAACTCATAAATATGTTAATAAACTTCTCAAGTAAGTACAATAAATAATTTAATGTTTTTTAAGCAAACTCGCGACATGTTTTGTCGCAAATGAGTACAAAGTTGTAAGATACACGGTGCTCTGGGATACTTTTCAGTAGTTACCAACCTCGGCGAGTTCTGTGGAGTCGAGGCGAGCGACCAGTTGTTAACTTGTCTGCTCTGTTCCACTGCTTGCTCTTTGATAAGCGATTATGTGCCATTGGCCGGTTCTAGCAGGTAGACTGTTTAACACTTTCATACTGAACTTATCAAGTTGCTGTGAACAAAAGTTTCTTAATTTCCTTCTGGTAACTTTTGAAGGAAAATGATTTATGAAGTTTTAACCTCGCTTTGTTTCTTAAATAGTGTAGTATTCTATTTTTTGGATGTAAAGCTCGGATGTATCATTTGGCGGGTATTTGAAATAAATACCAATAAAGCATAATACCCAGACAAAGCGAGTATTTGTACCTATATGTTCAGCCACGGATGTCAAATCCGCACCTCATTTAAATTAATAAATAATAAAATAAATAATGCTGGACAATCCACACAGCACCATCTAGCCCCAAAGTAAGCTACTCAAAGCTTGTGTTATGGGTACTAGATGGCTGATATATTTAATACATTATATACTTACATAGATAGATATTTTTTATTATACATAAACACCCAGACCAACGGAACTAATTTCTGCAGATCATACACAAATTTGTTCCGAGGCGGGAATCGAACCCGCAACCTCTTGCATCGCAGGCGGACTTTCGTCCGCTGCGCTACTGAGGTTGTCACATTCGAAATATTAGCGTACGTCATTTGAAATATTAGCGTACTGTATTTCAGTTATTTAATAAGATATAGAGAGATTTTGCATCACTAGTATTTCTTAAATAAGTTTGCGAGCAATGTGACTTAGAAACCAATAAAGAAAGAAAACAACCGAATTGGCCACTATCTAAGAGCTAACTAAACACACACTAGGAGAAGGCAGCTTACAGAGACTTAGCTTACTTAGTACGGATTACAGCTATTTACGACGTTGTTACAACTTTGAAAACAAACGAAATCCACTCTTATATACAGCTAAACAAGGTAACAACACTTGGCCGCTACGCGTATGTACTTTGAAAACTTTCCAACTCATCGCATACGCTCAAAAACTGCCCTAATTTACGTGTAAATAAGGTTCAATGTGTAGTGTGTTGTGAATTGTAGTTTAACGTGAAATTCTCCATTGCTCATCATTTAATTTATAATTGGCATTCATATAAAACTGTTATCTCGGCTGATAATTAATTAAAATCAGATCAATGAAATATACGAATTATAACAAATACCTTGTTATTTTGACAAAACAACAGTGGGATTGCGTTCCAATGAAGTAGTCTATTACTTCATTGGAACGCAATCCCACTGTTGGGATTCCTCTATCTTTGCAAAAATGTTGTGATCGGATAGTTTCCTCAAAACCATAATTTTTGTAATATTTTCGGAGCTGAAAAAACGCGTCTTGTATCAACAAGGAATGTTTGAAACTTTTCCTACACAGCTCTGTATTCAACGCTCAACCTTCATGGCCTTTGCAAACTTTCAAATATTCACGAGACCATCACAAAGCATTCTTGTTGTAGACAACAAATAAGTCGAAAAGTACCGATAAGTACCCAAAATGAGTACCAAAACAACAATAGGAAGTAAAGTATGTGCGCTGTGGTTTGGCGCGCGGTCGTCGTAGCGGCATTCGCGTAGAGGAAGTCTACGAGCGCGGAGCGCCGCTACGGCGTAGAGCTACCGAAGCTACGAAAGTTTTCGCGGGCAAACGGGTGGTTCATAAAATATTGTGCGGGACCATGTTTGTTTGTGGAACTTAAATATTGAAGTGGAGTTTCAATTGGGCCGGTCTCGGACGGTAAGTAATAAGTCAACTTTGTATTACGGACATAATATAACAATTGGGCGGGTCCCAAGTCCCAAAAGTTAGTATGTAACTCGTTCAGATAAGGGCTTAGTAATACAATAAAACGACAACTAAAATAAAAGTACGCTAAATGAAAATTGTTAATTCATTTGAAACTGAAACTGAAACAGCTTCACGACTTTGATCCCCAGATACGGTAGATATCCCTTCAGATCTCCCAGTACCAAGTAGGTACTAATTCAAGATTCTTTGAGGATGTCTAAGGGGGGTAGTCAGAGGTAAGTCCAAACATTACATTTGGCACATACCCACAGTTTGCAGTAGTTAGTATGCCATACGTGACAGGTTGCAAGCCCATCGCCGCTGTTAGAATACTAACTGGTTTCCTCACGATGTTTTCCTTCACCGTTTAAGAGCACTGGCATTGCGCACATAAATTTTTCGATAGAAAAATCCATTGGTGCACGACCGGATTCGAACCTGCGACCTTACGATCGGAAGGCGGGGTCACTCCCACTAGACCACCGGTCCTCATCATCATTTGATTCATAATATATTTTCATTTATATAATAATTATTAATTTTATAACATGTTTTCATCATTATAATTTAACATATTTTAATATGCAGTAATGAGAACAGTGCAAACAAAGTATAATAACATAACGGCTTTGTAATAATTTCATGATTGACTTTGGTTTTATTAACTTAGCAGCAACGTAACTTTATTGTGTTTACTTATAAAACCAATTAAGTTATTCGGTGCGGGAACCTAGTTAAGAACTTTGATTGCTTCAAGCTGCCACCGCCGACTCTAGTATAGGGTTTGGGTAACATATTTTTAAATTTAGTTTTTCTTCATATTGTTGTATAATTTGTCTGTGACAACTATGATAAAAAGTAATAGAATACTATGAGTATTATATAACTCTTTCCATAAAGTGGTTTGTGTGAGAAACTGGATATTGAACCTTTAATACTGTATTATAACTTGAGCTAAAGTCATTAAGTGTTAAATCGTAAAGCTTGATGGTTCTTCCCCGTGACTAAGAATAAAATATACAGTTTGGTTATGATATTTACAAAATAGCATATTAATGTTGTGAAGAGCGCGGGAAGTCGGTGGATGAAGAAGGCTATTCTCTTCATGAAAATGTCCAGCAGTGGAGTTCTTCAGGCCGATGATGATGATGATGCTAATCCAACTCAGTTATAACAGACACATAACGAGAACATAAGAATATGCTTGTAATAGAATCGGCACCAAGACTCCTATCACAGCTTTGTCGAGACGGCTAGAACTGTGAGGTTTCCCGGCAGGTGGAGCCATGGAACCTTGAGCTACTTTTTTCCTATAATCGAAATCCATGTAAGTGCTTAAACCAAAGTCAAAATGTATTTATTCAATGAAATCGAGAATAGTATCGAGAAAAAATACTTTAAAAGGAAAGCAGCCGTGAAAAGCAATGTTAACAATAACTACTAGCATACAGGGAATGCCGCCGATGGAAGCACCAGCTACTCGTAGCGATAAACACATCCTCCACGGCCAAAAGTAAGCCTGGAACCCACCATATCACAAAACAATTTCTCCGAAGCTATTCCGAGTCAAAACGTAATTGAATATCCCCAACAGTTCTCGTATTAAATGAGTTTCGAAACAAAAGAGGCGAAATAAGAATAAATTGTATAAGATGTCCGCACCGCGCGCGGCGGGAAGCCACGGCATTACGATTACTCGTTTAATAAGACGAGGTACATTAGAGTGCCGCTGACTCTCGAGGACGACAGACTCGGAGTCAGGGGCGCCATCATCATCATCCATAGCCCGGCTTCAATAACTGCTGGGTACAGGCTTTTCTTAAAGTTGGGGGCATCTGTCATAATCAACCCATTTACGAAAAACAAAGTCAAAGTCAGCAGCTTCTTCTTTCTGTCAAAGTCAAAATATGTTTATTCAATAAAATCACAAGGATCACCTTGAAACGTCTTAAAACTAGGTGACTCTATGTGCCAGTTCCTGTGCTTACAATATGGGTTTTTATCCCTGGGTGGAACAACAGACCGCAAGAATTGGAAGTGTTTGTTTGAGTTTCTGAATATTATGTAATAAAGTATTTATGAATGTGCTAAATTTGTACATTCATTCTACTACATTCTACTTTTACTACTATCCGGAACCGGACTAATCGGAAACAGTAATCATATAAAATCGCGTCAGCTGGCTACGGCCTTAGCTTTGTTGTATACTCTCTGTTTTAGACATTTAATTCTCAGACAAAATCTCAAATGGGTGTAATAAGAGCGATATATTCTACTTATAGATGTGTGCGGTGACTGTTTTGACTAAAAAATTGCAACGAGCCCCCGCTTCCATCGCCAGTAATACGAAATAACTGTACATTCTAATTAAATGTTTTATAATTCAAGTTGTTGTTGATATTTGTTTACCTAGTAATTCAATTCAATTTCAAATTCAATTGATTAAATCACTGTATAACATTACAGACAGACCGCGTCAAATGCGTCATACAAGTTAAATTAAAACTATTTACAAAAATTATCACGACCCCCCAACGGAAGACCGCGCCAGTTATCGCAACTTGCAAATGCTGAGTTGTGATCATTTCGTAACTGTGTGTCACGAACTATCTGTGGTCTAGTTCAATTTTTATTAGCTTTATAGTGCTTACTACACTTAATAACTAAAACTTTAATAATAACTAACTACTACTAGGAGAATAACTTTTGGGACATTAAAAACGCGTCACCTACGGGGCAATGTTTTGTTTATAGGTGATGGTTACCACTTAACATCAGGTGGACCATCTGCTTGTTCCATCAGCTAGTTGTTTATAAAAAAAAATATGGTCTAGTTATTAAGTACTACATATTACATGTTCCCACATTATGTGATTGCGTATTGAAGTCAAAAAAAATTTTTGATTTGATAATTAGTCTCGTCTTCTATAAATAATAGTCAATTAAGATTGTTTAGTAAGCATTATTGTTCATACGCTGGCAACAGAATAAAAAGGTTCATGTTTAAAAATAGGAGAAAAGAATAAATATTTGTGGTTTTTCTTTTTACTTGTGAAACGACACTGAAATAAAATGAAGTCAATATTTCTCAGCATCACCGTCGTTCACAAATGTTACTATATTGTTACATTAGATTTGGTTGTCTCTACAAGCTCTAAGATGTACAGCTTTTATGATTTATGACGTTTCAAAGTGATGTGTATGTATAATTATGATGAAGAGTAATAGGATTTAAGGAAAAAATCTTGCAAGTTTGAAGCCTTTCCATCAGAGTCGCAGCATGAGAAGCAAACTCTAGCATTGCATTGTTACAGTTTAGAAGGAATCCTAGAACTCGACGTGAACGCAGTAACAAGCAGCAAGTTTTTGTTTCTGTTCTTTGACTGAGATTTTTAACATAAATATGCATTTATTTTTTGTTTGAATTGGCACCACACTGGAGCCTTATTATAATAATAGTCAATTATCCCCCGGTTTCTGAAAGCCCGATCAAAGCTAATCGGCTGTCATGTCACTTGCTGTTTCAGTTTTACTTCAAATTAGATAGAGATAATAAGTGACTTGACAGCCGATAAGCATTGATCGGGCTTTAAGAAACCGGGGGTTAGAGTGTTAAAAATAAAAAGTGATAAAAGACTGATAAAAGTACCTTTCTGTGCAGGTCGTCGACGTCAATATGATCGCCGCACTGCTGCTGCTGTGTTATGGTGAGTGTATTGCAGTACAGGACAGCTTAGGTCCTTTTCATGGTCTCCCGTTAGTGTTGTAAGCAGCCAGTAAGGTAACTCACTAGGTTTGGATAAATTATCTCCTGAGTATTAAAACTTATACAATACTGCTAAATTTATCTAACACTTTATCAGCTACTCTCTCCGTATGTGCAGCTCCAAATATGTTAAAAACTTATAAAGCGAGAAAATTCCGCTAAACTCTATCATAAAGTTGAATTACGTTATTTCCTAAAACACAATAAAGCGACGACTCGCGCTGAAGTTCGGAATCCGGTGTCATTGAACTAAACTCGCTTAGCTCTAAAACCTCTGTTTCAATTTATGATGTACTCAAATTCCTCAGTTTATAAACAAATTTCAAACTTTATTAGCAGTGCAGTTAAGTTCACAATGGATCGGTAGGTTATCTTGTCACCGGTGCATAGATGTGACACTATTCAAAATGGCTGAAACATTAACCCCTGACACAGTCCACAAACAACGAATGGTTTTCTACCCCGGTTCCGCTACCCTAAGCACAATTTTACATACTTATTTTAATAGCCATTGAAAAAAACATACCCTACACTTACACCACAGGGACCATTTCTAAGATTAATAAATAGTCACTGAACATGCAATAAAAGGTAGACAGATATGAAATAGTGAATATCTACCGTGCCGGGCAAGTTGTTCAGAAGGAAGGTTAGTTCATTTAAATGTTACTTTTTTGAAAAAAACGTAGCACACCAATACTTCCAACAATAACTAAAAGTACTATTTTATTATCTTTATTGTTAAAATCTGATGTGAATATAAAACATTAAAAAGTCCAAAATAAACTATGCATCTAGCATAGCAATATGTGAATAGACAGGTGCGCTCAAAATCAATCTAGTAAAGCAGTATTCGGTAAGTTCACCAGCTGTCCAGCTAGGGCTATGCCCTGGCGAGCGCGTTCGTGCACACAAGTGCAATGTGACGCGAGGATGCTTAATGACGTAATGGGCCGAGACCCACTGGTGGGGCACAGGCATCGGCGTCACACGCTTACAACTACAAACTCGTCACAATTAGAACGTGCCCTACGATGCACTGCCCTGCGTTCAATAACTTGAGGCATACATATGCGTTTGTAGCTGTAGTTTCATCGGCAGCCACACTCTTGGAACCGAAACGCAGCGACAACGCGTATGTAGTATGTAAGGTATGTGTTATATGTAATGTTTGGACGTGCCTCGGACGCTCCTAGCCATAGGATGTCATTTTCACACATATGAACGTCGCAGCTGCGGTTGTCAGCATTGCGACGGAATGTGTGTCATTTTGAAGTTCAATATAACAACTTCTTGGTGTTATATGAAATTGCATGCATATTATAAGTTTCCGTCAGTAAAAAAGAAGTAAATACATGTTCTATCGGTTTCCAGGTTTCTATAGTTTTTAGCTTCAATAGCGATTAATAGCGCTATGCATACTGTCGACAAATGTTGGTTTAATAACAAAAATAGTGAGCATAAAAAGTTTTCTGTTTGTTTATAAAACACATAAATAATAAAGTGTTCTGATACGTAACATATTAATCAACGCTGATTGATGAGTCCGCTCGACGCGGGGTCATTTTCTACATACATTTCTCACACGCATCGAACCAAGCTAAAACCAACCCTGTTCCAAAGCAATAAACTTCGTGAAAACATTTTAGGTATGTGTAAATATCTCCAGGGCAAATTGTGTTTTAATACGTTTGCATGTAGCTCAGTTCAGCTTGCACAATGAGGTCCGGATAGCATGAGAGGTGGCTGCGGTACGAGTTGAAATGATTGAAAATGTGGTTGTTATTTGTACAGTTTCGTGAACATGCTCATTAATCTGTCCCACTTCAATCATGAGCCGCATTCGCATTCATGTTCGAATGAAATCTACATCAAGTTGGTACAGTGGTCAGTAAAATGTATTAAACATAATTAATGAAACTTTTATCTAATGCATCAAAAAAATAAGAAAAATAAAGTATCTAATGCAGATACTTAATTTTTCTAAAAGTTTAAATAATATATATTATGTATTTTAATAAAATAAGTTTATTTCCTAGTCAAACATGATTCTTCTTGCAATATAATTTTATAATAATGTAGCTCCAGTGTGGGGCCAATCGAATTTAATGAGAAGAGTTGAGTCTAGACGACAGCTAAGTGCCTCATACATAGTGTTAAACAATTTACATGCAATCAGCCGAGCTGCTAGACGCAAACACCTAACGAGTACTCATAAAAGCTAACGGCATCTATCTGAATTTAAATCGTCTGGAATTGCTTCACAATCCAGCTTTGTAGAGTTCGGGTTTTAATATTAAAAGGCTTATAACTGTCTCAGTGAAGAAGTCCCTTGCACACGAGGCCGGCGCGCCGCAGTCCTTACATTGTGCATTTACGTGCTACTTAAATTAATGTATGTGAAAGTTTAGATTTTGATTAACGTAGGTATATGAAATTGGTTACGTTGCGAGCGAGTTTGCCGGTGGAAACTTGTGCTGAAAACGTGAGGTATTCACTACAACATAATAATATGAATAATGTCAGAGTTCGATATATACTAATCTAGAGGAACTTGGCCGATTGCACGTCATGGCTTTCATCGCAAACCTCAATTTGTTCAGCATGGTGTGGCTTATCAAAGATTTAGTTTTTTAGCGCTTCGGATAAAAAATGTATGGTGGTTATATACAGTATTGGCATATGTACGGTAACAGCTGAGTCATAACTTATTTAAATGGGGTTGGACACACCTTTAAATTATTTATTATTCAAGGTATTTGCTGAACGGTATTTTTGATTTATTTTGTTTGTTTTACAGACCCAATCTAAATATACATTGGTACATTATTACAACCTTTTGTTATTTTCATGTTGCAAATTAAACTTTAAGTACATTTCATTAAGTAAAATTCAATTCTTGAAATAAGCTGAAAATAATATAGCGGCATGCCGCGTCGCTGGTGAGATGGCGTGTAAGGCATTATTGGGCTTAAGTTATTCAGCGCTTGGAAACTAGTAAGAAGCGGTGCACACGGCGCGGCGCCGGCGAAGGCTTTGTGTGACGCGTTGTTCGCACGTGTGCTCCAACTTATTTTACTTCCCGGAGCGCTCCAAACTTAATTTGGTTGCAGTTTTGTAACACTTTCTTATTCTCTTATATTTTGGAATAGTTTCAACTTTTACTGAATAACGCTTTCCGTCAAGTAAAAATATTTCCGCCTCTATTTTAGACTCGATAAATACAAAAGTGGAAATGTTTTTATCTTTCAATTATCTAGAACCCTTTGGTTCTGACTGCATGTTCTTTGAAAACAAAAAGCAAATTCCTTTCTAATGTCAGCTTTACATTCCATACACGTCATCCTAATCATTGATACTTTTTAATATCTCTAATTTTCGTTATGAGCAATTTGTAACTTTGCCAAAAAAATTCTTTTAGACTTTTCTGAAACAAAGAATGGCCGTGAAAAAAGCTGGTGGTATTTTTTTTATAAAAAGTATGTTGTAGGTAGACATTGTACTTGAGTCTCCTGGGGATTATAGAGAGTGAACCTATTTTGGGCTCCATTTTGCACAGAGGTTTGTTTTGATAAAATAATTTTAAAAGAGGTGTGTAAATTTTGTGGCGACATTTTGGTAGCATTTGTGGGATTACGGTGCGGCGCCTGTGGGCGAGAAATGATAAATGATTTGCGGTTGAATAAAGAGATTCACATGCAATGACTGAATATTATTTTGATAGTGGGAAGGCTTCGTGTGGCTTTGTCGTTTTAGATGCAGCGCTATAGTATGATCTCAAATGTTTGAAGTGCTGCTGTTAATATTAAACGTTTCAATTGAAGTCGGCTGTCAAGTCACTTGCTATCTCTATCTAATTACAGGCACTTGAGGCTTAACATCTGTATGCCTCAAGTTGATGGACGCAGGGCAGTGCATCGTAGGGCACGTTCCTATTGTGCGTGACCTACGGGGCAATGTTTTGTTTATAGGTGATGGTTACCACTTAACATCAGGTGGGCCATCTGCTTGTTCCATCAGCTAGTTGTATTAAAAAAAAAAAAAAAAGTAAAAGCTGAAATAACAAGTGACTTGACAGCCGATTAGTGTTGATCGCGCTTTCAGAAACCGGGGGTAAGTCTTTGTAATAAATAAGCCAATTTAATCAGTTTTATATACCATAATCACAGAGCTTAACGGTTCGAGCAAAACGTAGGACTCCTCCGTCGGTAAACCATCTTCTGCGGACGTCATCAAAGGTAATCAAGAAAACACAACAGGCAGTTGGTAGCAACGTCTCCTGATAGAAATCAAAAACAATAATAATGAGCGAAGCTTATTTTCAGCAACTCAAAAAGAAATGGGTTCTTTATTTTTGTGTTAGAAATGTTCATATCTAACACAAAAATAAAGAACCCATTTCTTCAAATTGAACGAGCTAAGAGCTTGTAAATTTTATAAATTCTAGAATTTATATTCACTAGAAAATTAAATATTCCCAGTAATTATTTTTTCCATTAACCCTTAAAAACACATTTTAAATCCGACATCCTCACCTCGCATCCATCACATCCAGCTGCAGTGATATCAAAGCCTCGTGGTTTCAGCGGTCCCGCCCACTCCCGCCCGCCCAGTATAACTTGCCCCTCGCGTCCGTCCTCGTCGCGCTCTAACCGAAAGAGGTTCCGTGGTGCGAGGGCTCACGCTACGCTGGCGTAGTTTGCCCCAGTTTTTAATTACATGCATCATATTAGCAGTGCAATGCGAGAACGGATTTCGAGTTCGTACGCCGCGGATTGCTTTGTGGCTCAGGATGTTTTATTATTTTTTTAGGTTTATCATTTTGTGTGGGCTTTTTCTTTATAAGCTTTATTATAATCTATTTCACGGTAAAAAATTTAAATTTTTGTCAACACCGGAACTTTTTTTTTTATACAACTAGCTGATGGAACAAGCAGATGGCCCACCTATAAACAAAACATTGCCCCGTAGGTCACGCACAATAGGAACGTGCCCTACGATGCACTGCCCTGCGTCCATCAACTTGAGGCATACAGATGTTAAGCCTCATGTGCCTGTAATTACACCGGCGACCACACTCTTCAAACCGAAACACAGCGTTGCTGCTTGGCGGCAGAAAAAGGCGTGGTGGTTGTACTTCCCCGGACGAGCCCTTCACAAAGAGCTCTACTACTCTTGAAAGGAACTTAAAGCTTCTGCTGAGATTAGACTTAATTAACTCTGAGCTAACGCGGCAAAGTTTAAAAACAACTTTAAAAACAACTGACTAACCTTCGCACAAGGTGCAAGTGGACTAGGTGGCAAAATATAAATTTGTTTTTGGATGTTATCATGCTAAATGTTACTATCCGCTTCATCTACCTATGGCTCAGTAATTTTCAGTTCCCGGCATGATGTCACAAAGCCGGAAACTTGACAATTTGACGCCACATCGTATCAATGTCAGGAATAAAAAGAATGCCTCGTCACTGTTAACGCGTCGTGTATCCGGGCCAGCAGGCACCCCCCCCCTCCCTGCATTAATCGCTCCAGCTGATCCCCCCGCTCCCCCCGCTCCCCCCACTATCGAACATTTGCGTATTGGCCGCCATATTGGAGTAAATCAGCGACTGCCCGATGATTTCAGATTGGTGGTATTAGTGGATGAGTTAGCCAATCATGTCTGCCTCGATGGGTCGTTAATTCGATCAACGAGGCTCGGCAAAATTCGCAAACCAAAGACTCGTTTTTTTTTATAAATTTTGTTGCATAAAACTGCAGTAACATAAAAAACGTACTGAAAAAATTAGAATATTTTTCTAATTCGTTGTTGTAATCAATTATTGACAAACCTGTTGGAATAACGAAGGTTCAAACAAAACTATAGCAAACTTCTGAACTTTACATGTTTAGTGATAGAAGCGCGAACTTTCGATACCTCCACTTCGATCTTTTCAAATACCATTAGACCCTAAAACCGGGAAAAAAGGGTGATTCAATCACGCGCGGCAAATATTTGGTGGTGGCCCGCGCCGCCGCCACGCCGCCGCCGCGCCGCCGCCGCGCCGCCGCCGCGCCGCCGCCGCGCCGCCGCCGCGCCGCCGCCGCGCCGCCAAGCTGGCTATAAATCAGCCGCTGGACGCGAATGAGACGTCGCGAGTGACGCTGACAGTGGCCGCTGCTGATGATTGATTGCGCCCTTTAATGGGATTTGAGATCAATACTCCCAATAAATATTTGGTACTCATATAACACTCTCCTTTTAACTCGTGTAAGAAATTATATCTGGGTGACCGTGCTTTGTTCGGTTGCTGAATCCTAGCTAGATTGAAACCCCCTGCATATAAAATTTTATGAAAATCGTTGGAGTCCTTTTCGAGATTCACATTATTTTTATTTGGACAGACTACATAGCTCGGTTGGTAGTAGCACTGCCTTCTGCGCCGTAGGTGGGTTCAACTCCCACCGTGAAGATCCCGCGCTATTTCCACTTGTGTTGTGAGTTTTGAAACATTGTTTTTAGTGAGCGTCTACCCCTTTTCTGCTAAAGCAAAGACCAGAATACAGAAAGTACATCGTACTGACGGGGAGATGGAATGTAACATAGACCAACATAAACATCAAATGTATCTAGATTGTTTTATAAATCAAGGTCTGCCGGCCGCCATGTTGGAGATAAATCAGGCGCCGTGACAGCGTCACCAGCGGATTGAATTAGACGGTCTGCGAGCGATCCTGACGAACTGGAGGTATGGCGGCCGTCAAACTAGGGTTACGAGATAATGCTCAGCTGGTTTACACGAACAAATATTGTTTCCGCATTAAAATAAGACAAATGATGCTCGCAAAACCAATCGATGTGTGTATTATTTGGCTCATATTTCGTATGTTTGACGATATCGGAGGAACTTTTTGAATGAACCTTTTGATAGTATTCCTTGATAGGTTAATTGATCGTTTTATCGAAGTTTACTGTACATTACCTTAGAATAAGAAAGTGGAATCACCACCAAACCACCACTGAAATTTAAAAAAGCTATCATAGTCAAAGTCAAAAGGGATTAGTTCAATAAATGATAAACATTACTATGAAACGTCTTACAGCTAGGTGAATCTAGTTACTGCTTAATATGAAGCTTGCTTGCTAGCCTGTACCTGTGTACCTTGAGGTTGGATGCTAATACATAATATATCAGAAAGGCAGGCCAAGTAACATACGCATTATATTCAAATATTATGTATATGTTATGATTCTTGGCTACAGACGCAGATCTGATCATCAGAGTAAACTAATCAGTGCATAGTTGGCAGCAGGCTACAGCTCAATCATTACATTTCTCTCGAATCAGTTACACAAAGGCGTTCCAATTGAAACTGAATCGTTTGTTTTAAATCTATTAGTCCGAGTCCGTAGTTCTGTTGTCCGAAGTTATCAATATTAATGAATGACATAACTTTTAGCTTCTATTGTTTTATTGAGTCGCAGAGAGAGGCCAAATTGAACGTTTGATTTCCGTTAACCATATTTTATGTGTTCGTCAGTGGTTTTGTTCGAATTTGCTTTAGGTTTTAATATGCAGTGATGCGGTAAGCTAATTGTTATTGTTACTAGTGACAATGACTGGTTTATACTAAAACATATAGAACAGAGTGAAACAAAGAAGCTAACAATTTATAATTCGTAACGTAGAACGTACATTCTTATTCAATCGGCAATGTTTTAATTATAATGAGTTATGTATGGTTCTATTAGTGAGCGCTATATCATCTTCTTAAGGCGTTGACGACACCTAAAATTTCTCTCGCTCGCACGATTCAACATTTTGGAAGATATAAAATCACAAATTCCAATTTTGAAAAATCGCAATCATTTTGTGTGCAATCACATTGCGCATAGTTTGGTAAAAATTTCATTGTGATTGATGCAAGTTTTCCTACTCAAAAGTTTGCTTGAGTACGAAAACTAGAAAAGCAAACTTTTTAGTAGAAAAACTTGTATCGATCACAATGATTTTTTTACTAAACTGTGCCTAATGTGATTGCACACAAAATGGTTGTTTGCGATTTTTCGAAAATGGGTTTAGTGATTTTATATCTTTCAACAAGTCAAAACGTGCGAGCGAGAGTCACATTAGCTCTTTTCTTCGTCTTAATATCGTTTTGTGCACGCCCACATATTAAAAGATTAAATTCAGAGTGCGATCATAGAGTACGAGTGCAAACAATATAGTTTTTTATTAGCTCAGTTAATAAACTGTTATCACGACAACAAAGTTACTTATTACAAATAATCAGATAGCTCTGCAATGCATAAAGTTGAACGTTCGAATAACCATTACATGATTATACTTCATGTGTTACGTCATGACCCGACAAGTTGCAAACTGCTGCTGATAACAATATCCAAGTCCTGCAATACAAAGTTGCAAACTGAATCGTGTGTTTAAATATGTAAATTCAGGGAAAACTCACGAAAACACATTGTAAGTGTAATCCTCGCTCAGAGCATTGTGGAGCATATCGAGGCTCAGTGGGGCAAGTAGGGGCACATCGAGACACGGGGGCACTTCGGAGAAATGGCGCACGTAGGGCGAGTGGGGCAATACGGGCGTGTTTGCTTTCACAGCGGAATTATTCTGGTAAGTACGACGATGATGCCTCCCTGAGGACGTAGAGAGCTCCTGCGGTTGCGGTCTGATAAGCGGAAGCGAGTACTTTTAATAAAAAAGTTGTGAATACGATTATTGAAAGCTCTTAGTTTTGGGTTAATGACCAAATTTATTAAATTTTATTAAAAAAAACTTGTAGTATCATCTTGGTGTATATAAATTTCAGAAGCTGTACATCAATCAATATTTAAGTATTTCTGGGCCCTACACTTTGTTTGAAACATACACCGAAACTTTCATGGATTACAAATTGGCAACAACAAAACCTCAATGATGAAGCATCAAATTCAGCGGCCCATTACCCCGGCCGGCCATTACTTCTTGGGCGGAAGCACTCATCGTAGGTACAGTACCTCATTTATACGTATACCTTGGGGACAACAGGAACGAATACCGTCCCTGGTAATAGGAAGGAACATAGTAAAGAGACAACAGGAACTCGTTTTTATTGTTTCAAGTGTCACTGTCCCTTTTAACGGGGATAAAAACTACTCGCCCCAGAGCTTAATTTACACTTTTTACACCCTTTTGCTCTCGGGTTAGGCTACATCAATCTTTAACCCTTTGGTCTTAAAAATATTAAAAAATGCAGCACTAAGCTTATTTTAAAATCTTAATAAAATCACATTTTTTTATTTTTATCTGATAATCAGAGCTAATTATAAATAAGTACATGAGCTGAAGAAAACTTGGCGGCTAGACCCGCTTCACTCTGTACAGAGAATAACGCAGCTCGCTCCGCTTAGTCCGGCATGTCGGCCCTCTGTTCGAGTTGGTGATAGCGCGCTAGTTGTAACAGTTTGATGGCAACTTTACAATATCTGCCCTCTGGAGCGCCGCGTCGGCACTACGCCGAATAGCCTGCATCACTCTGACTCGGCTTTTGATAACATACCTGCCAATAGCAAAGCATATAGTTTCAATGAAGCAGTGAAATTGTTGAAAAATAAACACCTAATGCTATGTTATATTATATATCGACGCTTGAAAGGCAATAATGACTAAGCGACATGTGGGTAACTTTACACCAGAGCATTTTAAAGTTTTATTTTTTTGAAAATAAATCGTAAAAAATCGCCTATTAGTCATAGCTACTCAATTCCAACGATTTTTATAATTAATTTAAAAGTACTATAAACTGGCATTTAAAAATTATGAATTTTCTCAATACTTTATGAAATAGTGTCGGTTAGTAAAAATTTAATCAAAATCACAAACAGGTAAAAATTACTTACCGGCAACAAAATTTTATAAAAAAACATGAAAAATTAACTTAATCCAAGTACTTTATAATTGTGTTTCAAGCAAAATGATACATCCAGAAGTAGCAGATGTTTGACACATAGGTAAAATGATCGAAATAAAAACCAAAAAAAATTTTCTGCAAGGCAATTTTAACCATATTACAAATTAAATAAGGTGAGTGTAGGACTTTTTTTACCAAGTGACGAGGATAATAGATTTTAGTACGCAAAATTTAAGACTTTCGGACAAAGATTTTGCATTGATATCGTCATCACCATCATCAAATCAGCCCTTGTAGTAATCTACAGCCCTTGTAGTAATCTACAGCCCTTGTAGTAATCTACAGCCCTTGTAGTAATCTACAGCCCTTGTAGTAATCTACAGCCCTTGTAGTAATCTACAGCCCTTGTACAAATCCCTCCTCAGAACGAGGCTGAAACGAGAGAATACAACGCAACGCTGACCTAGTACAGGTTGGTGGAGTTTTTAGGCCTGTATGCTAGGTAAAACCTCCACCAACCTGTTTTAGACGTATAAATACGAATATTATAGGGAAATCTCTCACAAAGTGGATAGCTGATTTTATAAAAGACATAAGCCGTTGTAAATTTAAAAAGGTTTTTTATTTTAAGCACACAGTATTTATTAGAATCAAAATCAGTATAGGTTCTAAGGAACACAATTAAATCACAAATAGTTATTATAGAGATAGGTAGGTACAATTCTCGAAAAAATAATCTTAATTTCACAAACGAGTTTTACGAGTGAAATTATTTTGTTAAACTATCAATTAAACAACACAGTTAAGTCTTAAAAATTTAAAGCTTTTTTGTAGCTACTTACTAAGAATATATAACATTTTATTAAATCATTCATTAATGTATTTGGAATGGCACATGTTAATTATTAATACTTTGAGCTTTATTATCACAATCAAATATCTATTATCTTACTTAAACTAAGTTACATAACGAAGTATTAACGAGCGAGGTACATGAAAGTTATTGAACTTAATAACTAGATTGAGATCCATCGACTTTAAAATCAAAGTTTTCTTATACCTAATCTACATAAGTCTTTTCTTACCTACTTAGTAGAAAAAACACATAAAAAAGGTTATCAAAATGACCAAATAGAAGTAACACTGAAAATTCTAAACATTTATGCATCATCAATCTCTACGTCTTCGATGTCTGAGTCTGGCAAAGCATCTTTGGCGGTTGCAGCACAAGGTATTTCGGTGAATTCTTTGTGAAATTGAGCAGGGATAACTTTGTCCTTGCAAAGTTTAACAAGGTCATTATATTTTGCCTTTGCTATCGGTAGTCTTGAATGGTAATAGCCCCTAAAAATTAAAATTTTGTTATTAGTAGTTTCTATTAGTTACCTACGATTGAGAAAATAAAATAAACTATGATTATTTTACTATTTTATTATGCAGGTACATTACCGAGGTTCCAACATCCTTGCTATCCACACCGGCGTTTGACATAGCTTGCCTTATTATGTTATCAACACGTCTATTTCTATTCATTATGTACCAAAAATCATAAATTAAAATAAATAAAAATGAGCAATAAATAAATTTATTTATTACATAGTACTCGAGATATTATTATGTTTAAATTGCACTTACCCAGTGGACTTCGCGCTACGCTATGAAGCACTATGTGCGATGCGCGCGAGCACACGGGTTATCTATGTGACGGTTCAGTATGGATTAAAACAGTAATTTATATCCAACCGCCACTCAAAGTCTGCTTTACAGTGCGGATAAGCGACAAATCAAAATACGTGCATCAGGTCTAAGGTCACTTTTATACAAATTTCATATCAGGAATAGTTATCTATGTGACAAAAACAGTAAAGAAAAACGGCAAGTAAAAGTTACCAAACGACAAAACAGTAAGAAAAAATGGCAGGTAAAAAATTACCAAACGACAAAATGTACACTTTTTAGGTAGGTAAATATTACTACTTTACGTTTTTAAGTCATTTGAATCTAAGTAAAAAGTACTAAATGAAAATGAATAGATGATTAAGGTGTGTTAGAAAGTCCTAAATTACGAGAAAAATAATAATTGTCCCAGGTAAAATTTCTTAAGTGATTTTCATACCCTAGGTAGCGCAAGGCAAGAAATACTTAATGTTTAAACGCATTATTTCGAAGACAGGCAAAAATTACTAAGTATTAAAAGTAAAAATCGAACACACACTAAGTAAAAGTTATTCTTAAATCGGTAGAATTGTAGTCGCTTGGACGCCGAAAACTGAGAAAATTTGAGTTTTTATCGAGTTACCAAGCGACAAAAACTTTGTCCTAGCGGAATGAGAGTGGGACCAATCGACGCAGGATTTTTTTCTGATTCCAGTGATATATATAACTCAATATCGCCCAATATGTCGCTTGGTCATTTTTGCCTTTCAAGCGTCGATATAAACTTGATATTTTCCAGTCTGACAGTTACTTACTTACATACAAGTAAATATTTTCTAGTTCTTGTTTTGAGTTTTTTGGCAACTTGTTTATTTAGTCTAAGCTAGCAAGCTTCTGAGTTGTTTTGTAAAAAATGCGAAGTATTACAAATTTTAGCACAGTATCATTTGGGTATGGCTGGAGTGAAAAGTGTAAGCATTCTACTTTAGAAAGAGATTAAAAGAAGAAGATAAAAAAATATTTATTGCATACTCTTATTAAAGTTCCATATTAAAGCTCCATCTATTGCTGACTTCGAATAGGCAGTTTGTTTGACTTGCTAGTCGCCGCTGTCTTAACACCTACCATGAACTCAATTATTAGTTTCAACTGATTGTTTCAAACGTGAGTGCACCAACCACACACCGTAGAACTTCAGTAGTAGTATCAGCAAATTTCATCGGTTAATCTGATTACATGCAAATTACATGGATCATTGCATTTTGTTTCTTAAACCAACTGCATAAGGTCAGCACGCGTTTTCGTATATTGAAATAAAGATTTTAAGGGATGGTTTAGCTATAGGTTTAGCTATCAAGCAATAAAATAGCAATATATCTCACGAGTGGTATCCGTTGCTACACAACCTGCCGCTCCAGTTGCCTGCTATAGTGAGCGAATTCTAGCGTTGCACAGATGCCACACTATACTTGAGGTTTATGTCTATAGAATTCCCGCTTCAAAATTATAATTAATGTAATGTATCATATTTGAGGCGAATGCGTTCGCCGAGCGCGGGGACCACGCCGGCACTCGTGAGTGACGTCACGTGCCTATGTGGGTCACTGCGTACTACTAATATTTAAAGTCACTGCGTACTTACCAATATTTAAATTGTACGATCAATTACATATTGAGAGCACTGATAGTCTAGTGGTAGCGCCCTCTTCCGCCAATCATTAGGTAGTGGGTTCAGAACCGCCCCCGTATTAGCAAATAATCAGCGATAATTGCACAATTATCGCGCAGACAACGCGCGATTGATTGTTGGACGTAAAAAGAAATGGTATTACGTACGAGACCGATTGCTAATCGCTCGTTGATATTTTTAATGCACTTATCGCGACAACAAAAAGATTGTCGCAGTTTGACAGTTCAAATTGCTTCCCAGTTGCTCTTGCATTGCTTTTTATAAAGATACGTGATACGAAAACTTCAAACAAATTTACAGTTGAATGCAAATTTGTGTTACGGATTGTCCTGTAGAGGCAGCACTGTCGATAGTTTGCAATGGCTTCATTGTCGCTGTTACATAATACGAATTAGCGGTTGAGAAGCATAAATCGCACGATTTTTGCTATTGCTTTGCTTTTGCAAGATACGTGATAAGGGGGCGGGTCGTGCACCAATGAGTTTTTTCATTCAAAAATGTATTTGCACAATGCATTTACTCTCAAACGGTGAAGGAAAACATCGTGAAGAAACTGACATGTTGTAGAACCTAACAAGTCCTAAAACATGTGTCAAATGCTTGAGGCGCACTTAAAATCCTTTCACCACACTATTTCGAAAAAATTTAGTGATTTGACAAGAAGAAGAAGAATTACGAATTGTAAAAATTTTCGAGTACTTTATTACAGGATGTATAAATAGTTTGTAAACTTGAAAATAAATATCGACGTCAGAAAGCGGAAATGTCGTATCTTGAAAATTGTGAAGAATACTATAATTTTATAGATTTTCAAAAGGTTTTTTTAAGCTTGATTCGAAAAACAGTAGCCTTATAGAGAATTCTTTTGCGAAATTTTCTAATATTAACAGATGCATAACGGACTTGAGGTAATTGTTTCATTGTTTGTACGCGATGTCAGTGTGCTAAACTCAATTCAAATTCCTTGACTCAAACCAAAACGCGATCCTGACGTGTTTGTGAGAGCCTGCATTCCACTTCCGAGAAACGAACTGGCATATTAAATATCTCACTCATTTCTATGTTCTGGTAACGGAGACATGCAACGTACTCTTTAATTTATTCCTGAATGCTTCCTTCTCAAACAGGTAACATTTTTTGCGACATTAACAACAAAGTTATGGCTCTAAATATTCAGATGTACATAAAATACATGTTTCATTCTTTCTTTCCTATAATATTTCACTTCTCCAGTTTTTTTTTATTTTTTATTATGTATTTGTGTTTCATTGTAGTATATTTTAAGTAAAATTTTAACTAAATTTCTGTATATCTATCATTATGTAATGTGTCTGTGTAGTTGAATAAATGTATTTTCATTTCTTTCTTTCTTTTCTAAAATATGGGAAAGTTATATTTATTTCTCATTCAATTTATGTTGTATTGCTTACTTTTTGAGTCAGATGTGCTAGTGTTATGTGGAAGGTCTAACAATTCCACATACCACTAGCACATCTAGCCCAGAACTAAATAAAATAATAGATAATAAATAAATAATGCTGGACCATCCAAACATCTATCTAGCCCCAAAGTATGATATTCAAAGCTTGTGTTATGGGTACTAGAAAACTGATATATTTAATACATTATATACTTACATAGATAGATATTTTTTTATTATACATAGAAAACACCCAGACCATCGGAACAAATTTCTGCAGATCGTACACAAATTTGTTCCAAGGCGGGAATCGAACGCGCAACCTCTTGCGTCGCAGGCAGTCTCTCGCCCACTGCGCCACAGAGGTCGTCAAAACTAAGTAATACAACATAGCTAGTACAACAGGTATTAGATAATTATGTAAATTTTTGTTGGAAAACCATACTTATTATATTACTTAACACCGAGAAATTGTCATGAGACCCAGAATGAAAATAAACAGCAAATGGATAGGAAACAGAGATAGAACACAAAACTCTGACCACGATAGAGGATTGACGTGACTTGTCAGAAGATTGCCTAGACCTAGAGTCATTTCAAGATGATAAAAAAAACACCCAGACAGAGACCAAACATATTTTTTATCACACAATTTATGCATAAAATAACAAGGTATAGCTATTTTTTTTAACATAAAGAAGATTCAGGGGTAAATTTAAATTTGTTGTCAATCCATGTAGCTTCAGATTCTGATGAAGCGTCTAAATAATCCGGTCTAAATAATCAGATTTTTTAGAACTGATTTTTTTACAATACATATTGTATATCATTTGACAGCTTCAAATCTCAGTCATGAAAGCTGCCAGCTTATACACTAGTTATATGACGTTGCAGTTTCTTTTGCTTTAGAAAAATCATCTTGGTTAAAAAGTATGATCGATTTTCAGTCCCTATCACCGATCATATTATAAAATTGCGTTTATAGTACTGATTACCGGCCATATTCTCATGACACATCTCCACCTTAAGTTTATGAAACTAGCATGAAACGGACACTGGCAGAATTGTGACAATCAGTCGCAGTAGCCAAAAAAAAAAGAAGAAGAAGAAGACGTTGCAGTTCCCCGTATGTGGCATCAAGTGCGCATGCAGTAGCGACCCTGTCTCTTAGCGCGCTGAGGCTGAGGGCAGCCCTCGAGCGCCATTACCATCGGTCCACGCCGCACAATGGCTTGTGCAGTTGGATTGCCGCGCATTCTGCCACTACCAAGAAAACTCGAAATGGTTCCTTATGTTTTAAACTTGTGCAATCATGAGGTTAAATAAAAAATATGAGTTTTATGTATTAATAGTTGTAAATATAATTTGTAGCCTGGATTAACATCTGACCTATTTTTTATCCAAAAACCGGGTAAATAAATGAACTAGGGACAGTGCCTTAATATGAATGATAGCAATCACTAATAATACCCGAGCGAAGCCTTGGATGGCATTGAGTTATTAAGATTTTAGAATATTAAGCTTATAAATAATATATTCAATGTTATCTGCAGTTCTAAAAGTCCTTGGTACCGGCTACTCGGGCAGGAGTGCACGCAGCCGCGCTTCGCCGAAGGAGCGCCATTGTTTTCCGCGGGTTTGTCTCCGGAGTCATAGCATCAGTTTTTTCTTTCGAATCATTACTGAGAGCTACCAAGTTGCCTCAAATATCAATTTACTACTTATTATTATTAAAAAGAAGAAGAAGAAGATCTTGTCATATTACTGGCTATTTGAAATAGTCTGGTGCATGGATTCTCCGAGGACGGCGCCTCGAAAGGAGCCTCTTTCAAACACTATCTAATAATTAATAACGATTTGTTATAACTTTAGCCATGTCAACGTTAGCCATGTCAACGTTAGCCATGTCAACGTTAGCCATGTCAACGTGAGCCATGTCAACGTTAGCATTGTTTTTTTTGCAAATTTTTTGTTTTCTTTTCATTGCTAACCATAAGTTTGTGTCCTGAATAAAAATATTTGACTTGATTTTGATATTTGAAGGCAGTATCTCTTTTATGACTGCGATCTAAAATGTGGGTATGTGCCAAATGTAATGTTTGGACGTACCTCTGACTACCCCCCTTAGACATCCTCAAAGAATCTTGAATTAGTACCTACTTGGTACTGGGAGATCTGAAGGGATATCTACCGTACCTGGGGATCAAAGTCGTGAAGCTGTTTTTTTTTTTTTTTTTTTCTAAAATATTATAAAGTCATCGTCAAAATGTTGTAATAGAAATGTGACAGTCTTTTCAGCAACTTGATAACTTCAGAAACTGGTGTTGATCATTCGTGATTCCAAAGCTACGCAGGTATGTAAGAACCGTTTAATACATAAACAAATTGTTTTCAACCTGATCTGAGGGATGTCTACCATGCCTGGGATAGAACAATCAGGGGGGCGCGATCGATCGCAGATCGCAACGATCTACACCGAATTTCAAGGAAATTAAACAACGGCATCTAGCGTATTCTTTGCGAAGCTTAAGGGAAGCTTCTCAAAGAATGCGAATAATATATAATATTTATAATAAGAATAATGATAAAAATCATAAGAATTTATTAGCAGTATAAGAATAATATATAATATTGAATTTCCTTGAAATGCGGTGTCTATCGGTGTGATCTACGATCGATCGCGGTTGGCACCGGAACTCGTGATAGGCCCTCTGGACGTTTAGTATGGTTTCGTCCTTCTTAAACAATATTAAATAGTTTCTTTCTCTTTGCAATCTCGAAGTCGAGTATAATTAGGTACGTCGAGCTTTTCATAGAGCTGCTCGAAGCTTTGCGCGTTCCATAGAACTGCTTACCGAGCGCCGATATTTGCCGTTCGGTGTTTTCATTCCCATTTCTAGTTTTATTCGTTTGTAGTATTCCTTTATAAAATATTTCACTAAATTTCCGGGATATTTGAAATATTGCAAAATCGGGTCGCTGCGTTGTAAGCGCTCTACGGTGGGATCCTGTCGGCTCAGTCATCCGCGCATTGTTTAATTAGTAAAATAGTTTTGAATACGGACTGCTGAAAACATATAAACCTCAGTAATATATCTCAATATGTCGTGATAGATACTACTTACCATCAGGTGGTCATCTGCTTTTTCCATTAGCAATTAGTATATAAAAGGTATTGAAGATTAAGGCCCTTATTCATAATGGTCGCAGAGCGCGCCAATAGCTTATCAGACCTATAAGTCTGTTGCTGTCTCTTTTCGATGGCATGAATGTGACAGTGACAAAAATACCTTAAGCTAGATTCACATTAGTAGGTTGTGGTGTAACGCCTCGCCACAACCTACTAATGTGAATCTAATCATAGAAAATGAACGGAAGCGATTGCGCCACGACACGACACGACACGCCCCGACGCGGTAATATGAACCTCGCTTTATAGAGTCGTTATAAAATGACAGGGATTATGAATATAAGCACTGTTTAGAAACTAGTTTAAAAAACATTTGGTTACGGAGGACATCATGGCTCCTCGATTAGATTTCAGACCAAATCAAAAATTCCGATTCTTTCTGTCAATATGTGGGTACGTGCTAGATATCCTTCATCATAGATATCATCCAATAACGCAGAGTTGTTTCTTTGTACCGAGAGATCCGACGGGATATAAAACGTGCCTGGAAGCCGAGAGACTGATTCGGTTTTTCATTGAAGCCAATCATTCATTTTCCATTTTAAACACATTACAATAAAACTGAGATTTGTCAGAAGTTGATGAGTCAGGGTCGGACTACATTCACTTGCATGCAAAACCGGACTTTTATAAGGCATTGTATGTATTTCTACGTTTATTATGTTATGTTGGATACTTCTTTTCTTCTGTCGTGTCATTAGATTTTTTGAAACCGTATGGTAGTTTTTTTAAAGTGCGCCTCAAAAAAGCTCCTATCGAGCATTTGATAAAGAACTTGATAAGTTTTAAGGCATTGGTTGGTTTACTCACAATGTTTTCCTTCAACGTTTGAGAACACTGGCAGTATACCTCAATGAGTTTTTCTGTTTATGTGCACTGATATCGAAGCCCACCTCACAGCAGACACAAGTACTTAAGAGAAACAGAACATTTCAAGCTCAAAAATTAAGAATCATTATTTTTTCTTCCTCTGGGAAAATATAATTTTTCTGTTTTTGTAACCACTGAGGCTAAGTTTGCAATGCACTCGTAACTAGCTTGTGTTAGGCTAGTTTATAAGATAGATAGAAATAAATACCAATAACGCAGTGCCGAGGTATGCTTGTTATATAGGTAGCTGATCAGTTACCAGATTCATAGCGACTACGCGGTATTCTGCACGCGGCTGGATTCTCGGAGGCGTGTGTCAGCACTTCTTTCTAATCCCGGTTTGATTGCGATCGAAGCTTTCATTACTATTCCTGCTTTATGCGAACTTTTTCAAGCGTACTTCTCATTTGTGCATGAAAGGATCCCTAATCCTGCTGCACATTGCTTCATTTACTATCCTTATCTTGCCGCAGGGCTGACTCCCGTAGACTTGGCATAGAGTACGACCCTAGTGCGAGAATCATCCTCACTCTAAATAAGTCCATATAAACGGCATTGTTCATTTGACAGCCCTTAGAGGCTCAGTTGGTAGTAGCCCCGTTTTCTGCGCTGTAGGACGTGGATTCGATCCCCACTGAGAACAAACAAAGATGAGAAAGAGATGAACACACACAGGTGTGAGGTATTAAAAACACAACAATATACCTACTTGAAACTCTGACTCAGTCGAACAAACACGTCTTGTGTCACTTTAATTACAGTGTATCGCCCACAAAGCTGAACCGAATCACTGACCTGTCCCCAATAGCTTGGAGCTGGCCAAGTTTCCTTTGAGCTGAAACTTTAGCAGCTCTTGTATTAGAACTCTGCGTGTGAAAGCAGCGAGACCGGTCCAGTAGCCTCTAATTAAATACCGATCGTTGCAGACAGATTTGGCTCTTTTGAACTTTAAAAGTACTATCATACTGTAAAGCTGGTTATGACTGATCTACATTAAATTTAAATTGAGTCTCATTTTTGCAGTTAATGAATTCATTTTATCGGATCCGCAACATTTGTGCGCAGCGCCAGTGCTCTCAAACGGCAAAGGAAAACATCGTGAGGAAACGAGTTTGCATTCTAAACGATGAAGATGGAACGATGGGCTGGCGGCGTGTCACTTAGGGTCCATTTTATAATTAAATCCATTGTTATCAAAACATCCAAACATTGTAACTTTCGCATTTATATCTTTTTGTGGGGTGGAATACCATACATAAGCTTTCGTAAATACACAATATTGATTTAGTGTTATACTCCATACAAAACAGAATAAATTCTATATGCAAAATGGATGTTTAAATATTGAAATAATCCACGTATGTAGATCGTATTGTTATATAATTACCTAAACATTTGAAATTGCGTGTTTCATTTTGTTTCACATAATTTAGCTGTATCGTGTAATGAATGTTTGTTCAAATTGTACAGATAACGGTACATTTCAGGCCAAACACAAAGATTAATTAAACGCTCTGTATGTTTGAACATGTCAAGTGAAGTCAATTCAAAATGTATGTATACAATAAAAGCACAAAGATGACTAAGCTAGGTGGCTCTAAGAGGCAATAAACTCGGCTTGGTTCCTATCGCTCTTTTGTATGATAATAAAAATTACCCTTTTCTTTAATTATAAAAACAGAATCGTAACTGATCTTTATTTTCTATAGAAACATGTTTGTGCACATTGCCACTAGGTACTCACGGTGAAGGAAAACATCGTGAGGAAACCAGTTGGTATTCACGTGAGGAATGCCAACTCCTGTAAATGTGCCAAAATTTAATGTTTGAACGTGACTGCTCCCTTTTGAATCTGTAGTTGGTATTAAAAGGTCTGAGTGAAGATCATAGTTATTAAGCTGTTTTTTTATGGTGGATGGCAATTAGTTCGGAAAATCCACTAGTAAATCTCAAATAAAAATAATACTTTTTGTTTTCACATCGTTTGGGAGGGAGGAGAGATGTGGGTATCTACGTATTTTCTCTGATAAGTTATCGAGTACCTACCGTGCTCGACGGCCGCGTTAGCTAGCTATGTATGCTGTCTGAGTACGATGCAGCCCGTGCTCGACGGCCGCGTTAGCTAGCTATGTATGCTGTCTGAGTACGATGCAGCCCGTGCTCGACGGCCGCGTTAGCTAGCTATGTATGCTGTCTGAGTACGATGCAGCCCGTGCTCGACGGCCGCGTTAGCTAGCTATGTATGCTGTCTGAGTACGATGCAGCCCGTGCTCGACGGCCGCGTTAGCTAGCTATGTATGCTGTCTGAGTACGATGCAGCCCGTGCTCGACGGCCGCGTTAGCTAGCTATGTATGCTGTCTGAGTACGATGCAGCCCGTGCTCGACGGCCGCGTTAGCTAGCTATGTATGCTGTCTGAGTACGATGCAGCCCGTGCTCGACGGCCGCGTTAGCTAGCTATGTATGCTGTCTGAGTACGATGCAGCCCGTGCTCGACGGCCGCGTTAGCTAGCTATGTATGCTGTCTGAGTACGATGCAGCCCGCGCTCGCAAGGCGCGCGGCGGCGACCGGCGACGCTTCCAATCGTTCCGCTGACTGCTTCCAACAGCCACTCATACTTCTGTCGGGTTTATTTCTCAAAATGTTTTATATCAGAAGCGTGAACAACCTGTGACCTACGTGCCTCGGTGTTCTGTGAAAACATACAACGTTTACTACCTATTATAATTATTGGTGAACATATCAAGTATCTTTCAAGTAGTCTACAACGCATTGGACGAAACTTTTACTCAGCAGATTGAATGTAATTTAAGAAAAAATAATTATTTCACATTTCTATGATGTTTGAGTAATATTTCACTTTTACTTCTGCAAAGGATTCTATGGCTTTATAACAATTACAAAAAACCTGTTGACAAACCACTTTCAGTACCCATTCAGTAGGCTATAAAATTTCTTATAAGCACTATCTAATAAAAAACCTTCACATTGCTAAATATAACAATGCATTTCTGTAATGTTTCCCTTTAGCCTAGGTATTAGCATAGTGTCGTGTAAACAATTCCGCTCCTCAGGGTGGTAGTAGCGCCGACAACGTCTCCTATAACGTTACAGACGAGACGAGAACCGCGAGGTGTGTGTGCCAGTAACTACGAGTACACTATAAACATAGTCGCAATATCCAATAAACCGGAAGCTGATGGTACAAACTACATAGTAATACATAACTTTACTCTGGAATAATTAGGAAATACCTTCGGCCTTCGTACATCAATCAAGGAAAGGTAAAGTTTATACATTATAATAATAAAAAATATAGTAGAGAGCGAGTAGTAGAGCCATTAATAAGTAATCGGGGTCATTGGTCGGGGCAGAACTACCTCCGTGCCTATTTTTCAAGCTGTGATATGGACAAAAAACTTAACTAGTCTACCTCATAAAGGTCGTTCGTGGTGCGCGTGCCATGTATTTATTTATTTATTAATACTAAGATACATACATAGTCTTTCTTATTATGTAACAGGTATATCTACACCACATCAGGTCATACTTGTTCCCGTACATTTTCGTATAAAAAATGATAATGCTCAGAAAAAAAGTTATTTTTCTGAATAAGAACAAAGTTAAACTACTGTTATAGGTAATATACCGTTGTTGTGCTGCAAACCAACAGTAAGCCGAGATCACACTCGCGTGGATCGCGCAGTTATTGGCATAATAATCTATCCGTTCAGCCGTTCCGGCGCCGGCGTGAAAGAATAAAAAAAACCAAAAACTTACATAGAAGTCTTTTGACTCGAGCTACTATCTTTATTATTATTTTTTCGATTTGAATCCCTTTTCCATCTTGGCGTCGCCTTCTGGGACACCATATACTGAGGAAGGTATGAAGCCCTGCGGCTGGTAGGTAGCAGAGACAGCGCTGCAAAATTCAGAAATTAGCTTTGAGCGTAGTATCTGAAGTTGCCGGCATTCGTGGCATTCCCGCGCGCGGAATGCCGGCCCCTCGTGCCCGTATGTGAGATACCCGCCGGCGGCGGCGGGCTGTGCCACAAGTCATAGTTTTGTTTACTATTTAGTTTTTCGTAACTTAAGGCTTTTTGTGCATGCAGATTCGATAAGCGTCTCTAGCGGGCGTACTGGGAACTCACGAGTCTCAACACAAGAAAGGTTATACCAACATACTAAAATAACCACGACAACAAGGAAGGAACAACTCGTACATACGACATATCACCCCCGTATCGAGCGACAAAAGTACTAGGCGCTTTCTTCACAATCTTCGTTAAAATAATACATTAAAATTGTTTAGAACTCTTTGCCAGGAAATCAAAGTGCTAAATTCTGATTATCATAAGTCCTGTGCATTGTACAAGTGAATGTGAAAGTTATTATTCTGGGACTCTGAAGATATTTAACTTTAAATACCAGTTTGTTGCAAATTATTTTTTCACAAGTCAACCCTCACAAAGTGATTAGTAATATCCAAAGTAGTGCCTTGACAAATTTTCATAGCAATACGCAAAGACTGCAAATTCTCCATCTTTTCTATCAGAAAAGTGTCGAATAGAATATGCCTCTTAGAAAATCACCGCCGACAACATCTAAACAGGTACAAAGCCGTACAACTAAAGCACAAAAATCTAAGGTGATTCAGCAACACCATGACCGTGACACGGCCATCAGCAACACATCCGAGGATGAGGAACGACCATCATCGCGCAGCGAAAAATCTAAGCACCGCAAGTTAGATGTTGCTGTTGACGCTGGGGATATACAATCTGCTGTAGCTGAAATAAGAGTGCTTTTTGCTAACTTATCCTCAAAATGTGAAGAACAATTCGGCTCACTCCAAGCTTCCATAAAATCCTTCAAATCTGATATGAGTGACCTGACAGGCTCAATTGAGTACCTGTCGCAAAAACACGACGCTTTTCAAGAAAAAATCACGAAACTTGAGTCAGAGAGGGAGGATAACCGCTTACACATACGAGCCTTGGAGGACCGGGTAGAGCTTCTAGAGCGTAATGCACGCCATTCTTGTATAGAGCTGCGCAATGTACCTAAACTCAAGCAGTCTGAAAGTAAGGCGGATCTCTGCGATATGATGACAAATTTAGGAAATTCGCTGAATCTGAGTGTGCAGGAGCAAGACATCTCTGACATCTATAGAGTGAATACGAACAATGAATCAACTAGCCCGGTAGTTGTGGAATTTGTGCGACCGTTGAAGAAGGAAACATTATTAAACTATATTAGGAGGTTTAACAAGGGAAAAAAGAAGGAAGATAAATTGAATACACGACATGTCAAAATCGAAGGAGAGCCAAAACCCGTTTTTGTATCCGAGTCCCTGACGCCAAAGGCCAAGCGTCTTTTTTACCTGGCTAGAGACTTTGCCAAGACCCAAGGATATGCATTTTGTTGGACCTCAAATGGTAACGTTTACCTGAGACAAAAAGAAAACATGGCCCATGTTCGTGTACGTCAAGAAGCAGACTTAGAGAAGTTGATACAAAAACAATGACTTTCTTCTGTACTGCTCCTTATCTTCCCAAATAGGGCTCTATATTATTGCAAATTTCCTTATGCACTCTGTTTTTATATTGTATTAATTGTCAACACTCAACAACATTCACTTACACACAATAACACACAAACCATTGCCCACACAACACACAAAATAGCATATTTAATGCCCTGTAATACTACTCATTATGCAAATATAGGCAACTTCTGTCTGCACAGTTTATCTATGTCTTTTACAAATTTAAATCTAAATAATGATTAGTGACCTCTCTAATATTATGGAAGAACTAGAAGCTTCTACTAACATCCAGTGTCATCTTGTTCATGATCCAAAGGTATGTAAAGATATGCTGAGCAGTAAATTGAGTGCTCTTAGAATTTTAACTGTTAATATAAGAAGCATATTCTGCAACTATGATTCACTATTAGTTTTTATATCCAGCGTTGGTGTTGATATTGATATAATTGTTTTAGTTGAATGTTGGACCCAAAATAAAACGATATTACCAAACATTGACCATTATACCACATATCGTACTAATAAATCTCTGAATAAAAATGATGGTATTGTTGTCTATATGAAGGATTCCATTTCTGCATCTGTAACCGAACCGGAAATTAAGGAAGGAAACCTTCTTAAAATAGATATTGGCTCCGAGTATAGCGTTTTGTGTTCTTATAGACCTCCATGCTATAGTTACCCTACCTGTTACTTAAACTCACTAATTAAGTTGCTATCTAATACTAGGAGCAAAAATATAATTTTCACAGGCGACATAAACATCAATATTATGACAGATAAAACCCTAGGTCACGTTGCTGAGTATTTGAACATAATGGCAAGCTTTGGTCTTAAACAATGTGTTAATTACCCTACTCGCGAAAATTCATGCTTAGATCACTTTATGGTAAGAACAACAAGCAGTGTAGATTCTTTTGTTTTTGAAAAGCTAACTGACCATAGCCCTATACTCCTTTCGATAGCGAATGTGAACGTTCCAAGAAAAGAAGGCAGCTTTACGCAACTTATCTCTAACTTCTCTAAAATAGGAAACGCCCTCAGCAACCCTCATCTTTGGGATGAGTATTATCTGATAAACGATGTTAATACTGCTGCAAACTACATGATTAAGAAGCTTCAAGATATTATTGCGGAATACACAACTGCTAAATTAATACCTAAAAAAAAACAACCATTAAAACCGTGGATAACAGAAGGCGTGGTGAGATCTATACGAAAGAGGAATAAACTATACAAAAGGGTGAAGAATTCTGACAGTGCTGAACTAGCGTTAAAATATATTAAATATAAGAACATTTGCAATAAACTGATAAAATATCTTAAGAAAGAGTACTATAGAAATAAATTAAGAAATAGCCTAGGTAACTCCAAAGAAACGTGGAAGATTATTAAAGAAGTATGTAACCAAACTCATTCGAAAACATCACCCACAGATCTCCTTACACTCAAGTCTTCGCCATTGGAGTCTCTTAACTATGTTAATAAATACTTCACAACCATTGGTAGAGACTTGGCTAGTCGTACTTTAGACAAGCTTGGTCTTACAGAATTAGAGCTCTCTAGAAAAGCTATAGAATCAATAACACCTTTAAAGTATATGATGTTATTACCAACTGATCCAACTGAAGTTCTTACAATTATAACTAATTTAAAAAAACGCAACTCCGTTGGTCCTGACAATATAGCGGCAAATATTATCAAAAAGTTTAAGCATGATTTGGCTCCGCCAATCGGCTATCTTTGTAACATGAGCTTCAGTACTGGTGTTTTTCCAGATATTTTTAAAAAAGCCGTTGTCTGTCCTATACACAAAGCTGGCGATAGATCCCTGACATCAAACTATCGGCCAATATCTCTCCTTTCCACTTTGTCTAAGATCTTAGAAAAACTGATGAATAAAAGGCTGGTTAAATATGTAGAAAGTAGTGGGTTTATTTCGGAAAATCAATTTGGTTTCCGGGTAGGACATTCAACCGAAGGTGCTGTTCTAAAACTTACTTCGCTCATATCAGCACACCTCGATCAAAATTACAAATGTCTTGGTGTGTTTTTGGATCTTCAAAAGGCGTTCGACACTGTGTCTGTTCCAATACTATTAACTAAGTTAGAAAATCTAGGGATCAGGGGAACGCCTTTTGAATGGCTCAAGAGCTATCTAAGTAATAGGACACAAATAGTTAAAGTGGATAAGTCATTGAGTGACGGTGAAAGCTGTGAATATGGAGTTCCACAAGGAAGCACACTCGGCCCTTCATTATTCCTCATCTACATTAATGCCCTATGCAAAATGCACTTGAATGGTGCGGACCTATTAATGTTCGCGGATGACACGGTACTAGTCTTTCGCGATAAAACTTGGGATGACACTTTCAAACTAGCAGAGAAAGGATTATGTGAAGTTAGTAGCTGGTTAGAGAATAATCTTCTCTCACTGAACACCATGAAAACTAAATTATTATGCTTCCATAAAACAGCAGCAACTAGTCCTCCTACAAATCTCATCCTTAAAGTCCATATGCACCCTTGTAATAAGCTTGTGGACCACAAAAATTGTCACTGTAACTGTGATGCACTGGCGAAAGTATCAAGCATAAAATATCTGGGAGTAACCATTGATGATAAACTCACATGGCAGCAACACTTAACAATAACTGCTAAAAGAATAAGATCACTTATATACATATTTAAAAATCTCAGGACAGTTGCTGACAATAACCTATTAATAAAAACATATAAAGCACTATGTCAATGCTTAATCATATATTGCATTACATCTTGGGGGGGCGCTCCTAAAACGTATATGATTGAAGTTGAAAGAGCTCAAAGAGCACTTCTAAAAATTATGATGTATCTTCCATTTAAATACCCCACAAATCTCCTGCATAACCAACTTGGCATTCTTAGTGTCCGAAAATTATATGTTTTCCAATGTATCCACAGATATCACCGCCTCACGGTTCCATCTCTTAACTTACCGGAAGGACGAACTATCCGCTACCCTGTACCTAATCTGATAACTTCACTGGCTCGACGACAGTACGATTATAATGCTCCTCGTTTATATGCAAAATTAGATGTTAAACTGTGTTTAAAAAACTATAGTAACCATCAATTAAAGGGCTTATTAACGCAATGGTTATTATCAGTTGATTATACCGATATTGAGGACCTACTGAAGTAGGACTCACTATCATTTTATAAGCTAAAACACCCTATAAACACACACACTCTCCTACAAACACACATATTCACACACACACATTCATTCACACACAATTACACAAGAGAGTTCTCCTGTGAAACCCTGACTCTTAAGAGACTTTTGTAATCAGGAGAACTCTCTTACATACACGCACACACCCACACACACACACACACACACACATATCCAACACACACACTCTAAATATATATATATATATTTAAGTCATTTATTATTACTTAGATATAAATTAAATTGCATGTCTGTATTAATTGTGTTGGAGTAACTATATGTAGGTATGTAAAAGCTGTAACTATAGGAATATTTTCATACGGGAGAGTACTGTCTTCTGGGCCACAGCTAACGCTACTCCAGGAGACAGAGCCTCACACTTACTGTAGATTGTCAATTACTGCAAATAAATATTTTTCATTTTTTCATTTTCATTTATACGACGGAACGAGCTCCATTTCGGTTTTATTAAATACTAACACGAAGGCATTTTTGGGCCGAAAGAGACGCGGCTTAACAGTTATAGCAGTCTTTGAGCCTTACCTTATTTAAATTCTGTAGCGGCGGGGAAATATTTTTTTTTATTATTCTAGGATGCGTCTAGAGCTTTAAAATTGAAATTTGGTTGAATGTAATAGCTCTAAATTTGTTCTAGCTGGTATCGGAATTTATGACCGTTTTTTTTATGATCCACTAGCTGGTACCCGCGACTTCGTCTGCGTACTTTTCGCAATAAAAGGTAGCCTATGTCCTTTCTCAGGGTCTAAAGATTGTCTGTGCCAAATTTCATCAAAATCGGTTGAGAGGTTTAAGCGGGAAAGCGTAACAGACAGACAGACAGACAGACATACAGAGTTTCTTTCGCATTTATAATATTATATAGTAGGGATATAGTAGGGATAATAGAAAATAATTATTAGAAAAAAAAGATTTCATGTCATTTCAAACCACAGCTTAAGAGTGCATTGAGTGGTGATAGTAAACCTGAATTACGGTGAGGTGAGAATAGGAGGGTGAGAGGAGGTGGATGAGGGGGGTGTAGGAGGTTACTGCATAGATCTAAGGGATTACAAGTGCGGGTTGATGTCATATCGACACGATATTAATGACAGCGCCATCTATCGATTGAGCCGCTTTGTTGTGTATCGGATATTAGTGTTTGGTGCAAATAGCATAGACGGAAACTAACATAGACGGAAACACGTTTTGCTGCGCGTAATAGACTGGGGCTAAAAGCTCAATTGTCACTAAAAAGTTGGCACTGTACCTACTAATAATGTACGGTTTGTGCAAACCGCACAGTATTAGTAGGTACATATTCTCGCGGGTCTGCGGTTTACGATATGACGAGTTTTTCCGTCCAATTACACTCAGTTGACAACCACCTCTTAGACGACAGCACGTCATAGCGCTAATCAACTAAATAACTCTACATACCTAACTATTACACACGGGAACGTTAAACTAACTTTTTTACTTAGCTCACAATAACAAACTATAAGATTGTAGGGCACAGACCCTGGTGTACAACTGTACACTGTGAAAACTAGTCCCGTCTTGGTAGAAAAACTTGTTTAAATCGCAATTTTATTTTTGTTGAATGTGCGAGCGAGAAGCAGTTCGAAGGGTGAGCCTTAAGGCTCCGGCGACAGCGCCTCGCAATTTCGAGGTGCGATTGGCTATTATTTCATTTTATTTCATTTCGGGGAGGTTGTTTGAAAGAATAACTCTAAAGTGACACGCATAAATACTGTTCGAACACAAATAATACAATAATATAACGGAAACATGCCCGAATTTTTTTTTTTTTTTTTTTTTTTTAAACTGAATAGACCGTCCTTTGACTACAATCTCACCTGATGTTAAGCGACGATGTAGCCTACGGTGGAGCAGAACGGTCTAGAAGACACCTATTCACTCTTGCCTTGAATCAGAAATCATTTTAATATTAGTATGTTTGGTCTTACGTTTACCTAATACCAAAATGATTTCTGACTCAAGCACATTTCCCTTATATTATTGTATTATTTGTGTTCGAACAGTATTTATGCATGTCACTTTAGAGTTATTCTTTCAAACAACCTCCCCGAAATGAAATGAAATGAAATAATAGCCAATCACACCTCGAAATTGCGAGCCGCTGTCGCTGGACCCTTAACCGGTCCCTTGGTCGGACGACATTGTGTTGAAAGTCAGCGGATGTCGATCGCTCACAATTGTTCTCTCTGGAAATACGGGGAAGGCCTTTGTGGAGGCAGTAGACTTTCAGACTTTGCGTAGAGTTTTATCTCCAGTACTAGAGAGGTGTAGTGTACCACGTAACAACGGACCATAAACGGCAATTAGTGACAATAGTAGGTACCTCCCTGCAGATACGAGGCGGTGGAGGCCGATGTGCGATTTGGCGCGAGTCCAACAGTGAAACAACATCCCTTCGTTGTGCTCGCACAGAAATATATGGAATTTTTTCGATGAATTCGAGCTTAATTAAATTTTGGATATTGTTAGATTGTGATTTTTTATTGAATTGCTAACTCAACCGAACAATGGCGAGCGTATGAACGAAGTTATTCTATGTTCTTTACCTGTTTACAAAATCATATAAATACATATACATATATAAATACATATGATATATATACGTAACGATATATATACATAAATACATATGATTTTGTAAAATCTGCATCCAGCCAAGCATGAATACATGTAATTGTGTCTGTCTGGCTTCACAGCTCAATTGGTAACTGCTTTTTGAGCTGTAGGTGGTGGGTTTGACCCCTACGTGAACAAACATTTGGCGTGATAAACGTTAATGCCTGTTCTATGTCTGAGTGTTATATTGTATCATAAAATCGTGGAAAGAAAGAAAATACTTTTATTAATACATAACACACATGACAGCTAAAGGACAGTTGCACGGAACATATACAAGGGAAATAAGCTTATTATACTGGATAGGCGAACGCAGAAATGACACATTCTTATTTGGTTATTCGATTTGCAGAATAGTCATAATTATTTCTACTTGAGCAGTAGATACCAGGGTGTATAGTGATAGCGGCTCCGCCTTCTGATTCTAAGGTCGTAGATTCGAAACCGGTCACGCACCATTATAATTTATGTGCACAGTGCCAGTACTCTCAATCGGCGAAGAATAACACCATCAAGAGGACCACTGGCATGTAGAAGAACCAAAAAAGTTCTTAAACATGTCAGTCAAGTGGTCCAAACTAGTGCATCTCAAATAGGCTCTTTGATCTCTTAAATCATGTCATCGCACTCTTCGGTCACACCAGGGACATGAAAAGAAGAAGGCGAGTAGTTCTTAAGCAGCTTCGAAGAGTCTGGGTCGGTAAGCTTGCTGTATTACAGAAATACTCGGCGGGGCTTCATTATCCGATACGCGGAAGCCATGAAGCGGATCATATTAGAAAATTGCTCTTAATCGCCGTGATATCTTACAAAGATATTTCACAGCGATTGGTTCTGGGTACAACCTGCACGCGGAAAAAAAAAGTTATTTTGTAAAGGGCAGAGCTGGACGTATCTTCCATTACTCCCACTCATGAGGTAGGTAAAGCACCAGCCGATGTTGAGTCGTTGATCGAGCATCGAGCTCTCGGACTTATTAAAGGAGTAAATCCACCGTTAATGTCGGAATGGCGTTCTTGAAAGGGTATTAGGGGTCCGTTCACGAGTCTAATTTGACTCCTTGTTATAGACTGGAGGGTTCTGCGGAGCGGAATTAGGGTAAGATGAATTTGCGAATAGTGAACGTGCTGGGGAGCGTGGCGGGGGGTAATTGAATTCTGGGCTTAGTAGTTTAAATACAAAGGCCCTCATAAACCGGCGCTGGTGACATTCATTGTAAGTCCCTCCAATGACTGACACGCTTAATCGTATCACAAACTGACCTAGAAGTGTGAAAGTCATGAGAAATTTGAATTTCGATTTGAATTTTTTTTCTAGTAATATTTACTCTAGCTCCAATTTCGAATTAAATTTTTATTTTACATGTCGACGCCCTCAAAAAAGCTTGAATTGATACTACTACTACTGGAGACGTGGTCGGTAGTGAGGTTTGAGATAATGTCTACCGTGGGTGTCAAAACTATCATATGTCTTATTGAATTTGTGTGTCTAGAATGTTATCTTTCATGAATTCGATACATTCAGTGCATCGGTTATTTCTATTAAAAAAACTTAAAATTAACTGTAAATTATTAAATTCTTCCTTATTTATTTATTTATTATAAAAAAATTGTATTTATTTAGTTATCTTCATTCTTAGGTATATATTTACGTAATACATACAACTAATTGCGCACCGCGGTTTCACGGCGTAGATTTAAATCCTGGCATTCCCACGGGATAAAAAGTAGCCTATGTCCTATTCCAGACTATAATCTTTCTCTATGCCAAGTTTCATGTAGATCCGTTCAGCCGTTCCGGCGTGAAAGAGTAACAAACGTCCATCCATCCTTCCATCCATCCATCCATCTATACTTGCAAACTTTCGTGTTTATAACAGTAGAAGAATAAAACAATGCATGCTGGGTTCGCGTCTAGGAGGCCGTTCAGCCAAACTATTGTAAGATGTTTGCTTTTGTGAAATTTTGTCGTAACGGCTGGTTTATGAAGCTATCAATAAAAAAAATCTGGGTTAAGGTTTTCGTCACGAAAATAATCATCCTACTAATATTATAAACGTGAAAGTTTGTAAGTATGGATGTTTGTTACTCTTTCACGTCGTAACGGCTGAACGGATCTGGATGAAACTTGTCATAGAGATATATTATAGTCTGGAATAACACAGGCTACTTTTTATCCCGTGAGAATACCGGGATTTAAATCTGCGCGGGTGAAACCGCGGGGCGCAACTAGTTTTATATAAGTTATTGAAATTCAGGAGAACATTGCATTAGTGACAAAACTAGTGTAACGTGGTCGTCAACCAACATTATGGACGAACGCCATCGGTCACACGTATGACGAAAGAAAGCAATAATAAAATATGCAGCCCTGTTGTTACACGCGAACCTTGCTCCTCACGACTTGCAAGTACCTACGTGTAACAATCGTAAACCCTTGCGTCTTTACATCGCCCACAGAGACTGCAGACATGAACGATCATTCTCGAGGGTGTAATCGTACATTCAAATAGGGCACTAGGGTTGAGGGCATAATACTGGTTAACATGCTATGAAAATTAACTCAGCATTCTTTTATAAATTAAATATCTTCTAAATATATATAACTCAAAGGTGACTGACTGACTGACATAGTGATCTATCAACGCACAGCCCAAACCACTGGATCGGGCTGAAATTTGGCATGCAGGTAGATGTTATGACGTAGGCATCCGCTAAGAAAGGATTTTGATCAATTCTACCCCAAGGGGATAAAATAGGGGATGAAAGTTTGTATGAGATTTTCAAAGTAAACGAGCTCGAGCAAAGCCGCGGGATCAGCTAGTATGTATATAAGATCGGTAGCACGCACGGGACGTATCTGTTGTTGTAAATCTAAGGCTTCAGTAACTACTTACAATCAGGGGGCTTTTGGTACCTCTTAGTACCAAGTTCAATCTACAGATTCTTTGCGGTTGTCGAAGGGGCTTATCAGAGGTGCGTTTAAACATTTGACTGGACACCCATATTTTGCAGTGGCTGGTATTCCATACGGGACAGGTTGCAAGCCCATCGGCGCTGTAAGAATACCAACCAAAAAGAACACGACCGCCCAATTAATGGTCTAATCTCATTCAAATTCACGGACAGTGTCCTTTAGACTAACATCCAATATGTTAGCTCTCAATAAGCAAACCCTTTGATATAAACTATTAGTTTCTGAGTGTTACAATTAGAGTAATGCCATTATGAACTAGTTGGAGGAATTTAATTAAATTGAAATAACTGTGTGTTGACAGAGGCCGCGCGCCGGGCCGACTCATTGATACGGCGCGGCCCTTGACACAGAATGTGCAGCACTAGCTTACTACTGATTATCACTTCGAGAAAGGCAAAATAACACATACCTATTTCAATTAATATCTTACAAAACCGTGCTATTGATAAATACATAATATTTTTTTTACAAAAGTAGTTTTACTAGTAACTTAAGTTTTGTGGCCGGTAAAATCTTATAAAATATAATCACTATCATAATATTGATAATTATTATGATAAATGACTTTCCGTATATCACTTCAATCTTGTATGAATTCACGCTATAACGAATTTTTCTTTGAAATTTGATTAAAGTTGGTCGACTGCAATCACAGATTACGTACCCAGCATCTTCTAATCTTCCGGTTTAATTAAATCCACTGAGTTTTTATTGAACTATAGATTAGTGTTCAACTAAATCAAATAATGGGTCTAACAAATTCAAATTCATTTATTTTACTAAAGTGTTTATACATTAATAATTTTGCCATTGGTCCCCGCACAAGCCTGTATCGCGGGAGGCCGAATACAATATACACTTTACTTAGTTTGAACCCCAAATATGTTACAGTAGCAGAGCAAAAAACAAAAAGGGAGATTTAATTTATTCTACATGGGCGATTATATTTGTTTAATATTTGCCTTGTCTGTTTATTAGAATTGTTTAGTGGATGACATTACTTTACATGATAATTTCAGCCGTTTCAGCGCAACACTGCTGTGAAATGTCACATAATTTCACGTAAAGCTGACAATATCCTGCGCAACTTGGTGACTGACCGCCGCGTCACGCCATCGCAAGACGAAGAGTAATGGCCGCCGCCGCTAGCCCCAACTCCTCACTCACTGACACACTGACAAGTGTTACCATTGTTGGGACATACTAGAATAATAGACAATAACAAAAATAGAATTTCGGAAATCACCAAGTTGTAATCAAAAATAGTGTGAGCCCAGGCCGAGCAGTGTTAGCGCTGAGATCGCCGAATATCAACAACACTTATGAACACAACACATTTTTTTATATCCCAAAAGTTTTCTTCCACTTGATACGGGGCTGCGCTAACCAACTGCGCCATCTAATTCCAATGTTTTGGGCCATTATAAAAACCTTGGTGATCTTGGTAACAAATACTAAAACTAATAAAAAAAGTATTTTTTATGCTTAAAATCACAGCTGTTTCTCATAAGGGCAGGCAAATACCACCTCTTTAAACTTGCTACTTGATCCATGTGTACGTCTTTTGATCAATTTACTCTGAAATCTTTTTATCTTCACGAAAATAAGAATGAGAGTTAAAAAATGCGGAATTTCAACAAAAGGTCAAATACCTTGGAGATTCAAATACAGGTTTGTTGACAAAATCTATAGAATCCAATTAAACGTGTATTGAAGAAGAGAATCCGGGGCTTTATTATTTATGGAACTTGAACATTTCCAATAATTTTTGTCAACTGCCGCTTCCGAGAAATCGGCAGAATTAAATTCCTCGCGAGGGAGGGATTTATATACTTAGAACCAATTGTTTAATTACAATCATTTAAATTTGGTTTTAGATTATGGTAGACTCGTTTCATCAATTGGCAACGGCGGTTTTGATAGTAAAAACAGAAAACTGAAACAGCTTCACGACTTCGATCCCCAGGCACGGTAGATATCCCTTCAGATCTCTCAGTAAAAAGTACTAACTCACGATTCTTTCAGGATGTCTAAGAGGGGTAGTCAGAGGTATGTCCAAACATTACATTTGGCACATACCCACATTTTGCAGTAGTTAGTATTCCATAAGTGACAGGTTGAAAGCCCATCGCCGCTGTTAGAATACTAACTGGTTTCCTCACGATGTTTTCTTTCACCGTTTAAGGTTGTGATAGTGATTAAAACTAAAATTACAAATCTACTTTTGAAAGTACTATTTTAATTACAAATGCACGAAAGGAGCCTCTGATGCGCATTTAAAATCCCTTCACCACACTACTGCTACTAAAGAAACGAGTGACACGATAAGAAGAAGTAGATTACAAGATCCGCCATAACTCATATTAACTCTTAGGTAAATAACTTTGATGATCGGTATTACTTTAGCGAGATCACACCACGTAAATTTAATGATTACATGAAACACTTAAATCCTTAGTAAACTTTATTAATAAGTACTTTCAAAATTGGGCTCAAATTTAATTCCCCGAAATTCCGTTTTGACGCGTCTTTTGTGATTCAACTGAATGATTTATAAATTAAGCATTTAACGCCCCTTTCCTTTATAAATACTTAACTTTAGAAAGAAGAGATTACGTCGGGATTTCAGCGCCTTCGAAGATTTGATCCAGCTTGCGTAGATTGTTCTAATAACAAACATTATTACAAAATAACTTAATTTATTGTTGTGTTTTGAAAATGTGGAAGCTGGGTACGAAGGAGTAATTTAAAAAAAAAAATTTTTAATTAATTTCAAATCAAGCAAGGATTTGAAAATCATTAAAAAAAATTTATACTAACTAATTCATTTTTTTTATTAAATAACTATTAATTGGAGCTAGGAAGGCTGTTGTATATGAAACTTTAAGGCAGTGCAGTTTGATACTCTTGAGCTGTGAGAGCGCCAGATGGCGACAATTAGAGCTGATCTGTCAAACAGACAACCAACGTGACTCCGACAACACGGCTTCAGGCAAACACTCCGACACACTAAGTACTTGATTTGTATTTCCGTGACTCTAAAACCATCACCATCTTCTTTCGTGTCTTTTCTTCTAGGCTTGGTAACGTGAAGTTTTGCTCTTAGGTTCACCAAGTTTTAAGATTTTTAAGTTTTATCAGTTGCATCTTTTGATGAATGCGTTTTCACTTCAACACCCGGGCTCTACGATATTCATTGCTGAATAATAAATACAAGTATTGAGGCCAATCTTCAGCAGCCTGCATGCAGAATGCTATTGAATTTTTGACTCAGAGCCTACGCTTGTTTTTGAGCCTCAAAAATAAGACAAAAGATTGATTTGCTACTTATTTTTCAGGGTCACATTTTGAAAGTATACGGTTTTAAGTGTTTGGAGTCAGGACTTCTTGTAAGTTTCTTATCTATGAATCTTAAAAATAATAAGGCATAAGTGTGGATTTGCATGTACGGGGCAAAATAAAACCATTTGTGACGTTATAATTCTAGTTGGAGTAACCTAGCTGCCCTCTATGTCCTAGGGCTGTGAACTTCTCAACAATCAACGCAGCGATTTCTCAGCTAATTAATATTATAAACACCCCGTTATCCGACTTGGGATTAGATTACGTTTAAATCCGGGGTCTGGCGCTAAGGGGATCTCAAAGATAAAATGACTAAATATTCTGTCGGCGTTACGAGAAATGAGTAATGACAAATAACATAGATATTGTTACTTAAATAAACAAATGGCGACCACGAATAAGAAAACGAAGCGTGAGATGCCTGTACGAGCACGTACATTGTGCATTGCCCTAATTAATGACAACCGCGCAATTACGCCAGTCATCAATTTTAGCAATACTTTTTATTATATTCAGTTCGCGATCACCTGTCAATCGACATACGCGTCTCACTATCATTAGTAACTACAGTTTATCGTTAAATATATCAGTTAAAATTTATCTCTTGGTTTTTCTGATATATCCAGCTTAGTTACTATACGTGGTGTACGGACCGTACATCATTTTTTTTAAATTTTAAAACTGGTATATCACCCTCGCGAGTGCGGTAGTACCGTGAATCAGTGCTACCTTGAGGATTTCCGCTAACAAGTGGAAATATCAGTGTGAGCAAGCAGCTCACTGGATCACAGCAGCGGGTATCTTCCGATAATACCTAAGGACGTAAGCCAGGCCGGCTTGCGACCGCCTCCGCAGCAACTGCAGGCGTCAACAGACACCGCAGGAAGGACACAGCATCAGCAGGGCGTCAACAGACACCGCAGGAAGGACACAGCATCAGCAGGGCGTCAACAGACACCACAGGAAGGACACAGCATCAGCAGGGCGTCAACAGACACCACAGGACGGACGTAGGAGTAGCAGCACCGCGTCACCGTTCATCCAGTCCAGAAGATATCAAGTAAGATCTTTCCATTTTATCTTATTTTACTCTCATAACTTACGAGTACTAAGATGTCGACTATGGAAGAATTACTATCGGCTCAAGAGCGAATCGCTTCCGCGATTGAGCAAATTTATTCAAATTTCAAAAAAGACGGTTCGGAGAGGAAAACTCCAGACTATATCCAGCGAAGGCTAGACACTCTAGGTAGCTACTGGAACGAATATCAATCGAATCATAGTAAGCTGTGCGGATTAGGTACTAAGTCTAATCCATACTTTACAACAAATCAATTTGAAAGCAGTGGAGAAAGATACACCTACATCAGAACAGCTATTCAAAGCTCAGGTGCGAGGGAAGGGACTCCCGCGTCACTTGTCAAGCCGGCAACCCTAAGGCCAGGGACTCCATCGCAGGAATTCTCGTATCAGGCTCGGGGTAGCAATAGCAAAACCGATGAGATGCTGCGGAAACAAAGCAGTAATTATAAGGCATTCGAGCATACTGTTTCGAACATCGACTTAGATTCTATATCGGAGAAATGGGAATTTGATCACTTGTTGCGTACCATTCAATCACGTTGGTCTACCATCGACACCCTTCATTGGAAGCTAGATAGCGAATCGGCTAGTCAAAAAAGCCCGGAGTACGAATCGCATTTTTTTCAAGCTGAGAGAAAATTTAATGAGATCATAAAAGCTATCAATAGAAAATTCTCCTCTGTCTCTCATCGTGAAAACACTACTCCAAAAATGGAAATTCCAACCTTTTCTGGCAACTATCATCAATGGTCCAGTTTTAAAGATCTTTTTACTGAAACTATTCATGCCAATCCAACTCTATCCCCCGCTCAGAAAATGCAATTTCTAAAAACTAAAGTAAAGGGTGAAGCGGAAAGGCTTATCCAGCATCTTTCCATCTCGGCTGATAATTATCAAACCAGCTGGGAACTTCTGAATAATCGCTACAATAATAAACGCCTAATTTTAAGTTCTCTCTTCGATCTAATGCTCAATATCCCAGCGGCGCAACAATCGTCGCTAAATCAAATCAAAAAAATCCATGACGTAACACGCGAAAGTCTCAACGCGATCAGGAACTTGGGAATTAACGTAGAGTCATGGGATCCTCTTATCATTCATCTCATGTGTCAAAAGCTCGACACAGAGACCCTTAGCGAATATTTCTCTTCTGTAAAAGAACCTAAAGAGGTTCCTAATCTAGAAGATTTTTTATCATTTTTGGAGAAGACGTTCACAACAATGGAAACCTCACGAAGGAAGTCTGATCCTAAATCTGCTCAACAAAATTATAAAAATCAAAAATCCTTTCATAATTCTAATACGAAGCCGTCATCGACCGGACGTATTGAGCAATCCGCGAACGGCAAAAATGTCTACTCCGCAAAATATTATAGGTGTGCAATTTGCAAACAGAATAATCATTCTATTTTTATTTGTAATAAATTCCGTGAAATGTCACCATCGTCAAAAATTCGAACAGCCGAGTATCTAAAATTATGCAAAAATTGTCTTTATTGCCACAATAGAAACGAATGTACTTCAGAAAAACGCTGTCGCGAGTGCAACCTTGCACATAACACGCTTCTACATGACGCGTTTTCGCTAAACTTTAATGAGGCCGGGGCATCGACTTCTAGTAGTGCGAATGTCAGCGAACCCAAACAGGGTCAAAAGCCAACAGCTAGGAGCTCACACGTGTCTCAAACTGAAATACCTGAAATCCTTTTAGCAACAGCTGTGGTAAAAGTTGAGGCATCCAATGGTTCCTTTATCAAAATGCGCGCTCTTTTAGATCAAGGTTCTCAGACTTCTCTCATATCTGAGAACGCTGCCCAACAGCTAGGGCTGCCTCGTCAAAAATGTCAGGGTGTGATCACAGGAATAGGCGCGAAGCAGTCGAACTGCAAAGGAGCTATAAATATCAAATGCGTTTCAGCCAATAACAACTTTGAGTTTCACACGGATGCACTTATCATGAAAAATCTTATAAAAAATTTACCAAGCTTTTCTTTTGCCAAACCTACATGGTCTTACTTGGACCATATCACTCTAGCCGATCCTGAGTTCAATCACAGCCGTCCCGTGGACATCTTGTTCGGAGCAGATATTTATTCGTTGATCTTATTAGAAGGTATCTGCCGAGGCGAGCAAAATCATTCACCTATTGCGCAAAACACGCGTTTAGGGTGGATCTTGAGTGGTAGCGCAAGGACTCTTCAATGCAATGTCATTATTAACGACTTAGAGGAAATCCAGAGATTCTGGGAAATCGAAGACATTGCAGAAGAGTCCAATCTATCATTAGAAGATCAGGAATGCGTACAGTACTACAAAAACACCACCACTCGACGAGAAGACGGTCGGTATGAAGTACGGCTACCTATGAAAACAGATTTTGAAAATAACTTAGGGTTTTCAAAAAATAAAGCAATTGCTCAGTTCAAATCATTGGAAAGGAAGTTTATTAATAATCACGAAATGGAAAATCATTACAAATCATTTATCAAAGAGTACCTATCAATGGGCCATATGGCACCCGCTGTCAGTAGCACCAAACCTGATTTTTATTTCACTCATCACGGAGTGGAACGAGCGGAATCTACAACTACTAAGTTTAGAGTGGTGTTTAACGGCTCAGCCAAGACGTCGTCAGGCTACAGCCTCAATGACGTCATGAAGCGTGGACCTAATCTTCAGCAAGACCTTCAGTCGCTTATTATCAAATGGCGGCAATTCAAATTTGCCTTTACTGCAGACATTGAGATGATGTTTAGACAAATTTGGATAAACCAAGAAGATCAAAAGCTGCAAAAGCTCATCTATCGAAATTCCGAGCAGGAAAATATCAAAGAATGGGAGCTTTTAACGGTCACTTACGGTACCAAGGCCGCGCCCTTCTTAGCAATGATGACCCTTCGACAGTTAGCATCAGATGCAAAATATCAGCAACTATACAGCGCAGCAGCTGCAGTCCTCGAAAGCTCCTTCTACATGGACGATCTCGTCCAGGGGGCTCATCAGTTGGAAAACGCAAAACAATTGCGCGAGGACCTCATCAATCTACTTAAAACCGCCGGATTCAATTTAAGGAAATGGAAGTCGAACGTTGCAGAATTGTCAGATGCAAACATGCACAATAATCAAGACAGCTTCGACTTCAAGCAACCTGAATCTTCCAAAACTTTGGGACTTAGTTGGAATCACCAGCAAGACATGTTTATGTTCAAGTCTAAAATTGAATCGACGGCCGAGAAGGAAACTAAAAGATCACTCCTCTCGGATATATCAAAGTTATTTGATCCCCTAGGCTGGCTAGCGCCAATATCGACTAAGTTTAAAATTATTTTTCAGAAAGTATGGTTGTCCGCAATCAAATGGGATGACCCCCTGCCTGAAGAAATTTTATCTGAATGGATCATAATCAAAAACGATATCATTAACATCAATAAAATACAAGTACCTAGGTGGTTATTAACTAACGAAAATGACGCAATCGAATTGCACGGCTTTTGTGACGCATCGACTAAAGCCTACGCATGCGCTATTTATTGCAAAATAAAACGAGGTAATCGACCTATTATCACCCTATTGGTTGCTAAGACAAGGATAGTACCATGTGGAAAAAATATCTCTCTTGCCAGGTTGGAGTTATTGGCGGGTCATCTCCTCTCAAAGTTAGTACTTAAAGTGCAACAGTGCTTAAGTACCTACCAGCTTGAGATCTATGGATGGTCTGATTCCATGATTGTTCTAGGATGGCTTAGCGGAGACCCAACCAGATGGAAGACCTTTGTGGCCAACAGGGTCACAGATATCAAAAAGACGATGCCATCAACATGTTGGCGTTACGTCAAATCGGAAGAAAACCCGGCGGACTGTGCCAGCCGTGGATTAACAGCATCACAGCTGATAAAACATGACTTGTGGTGGCAGGGACCATCATGGCTATCAGACTTCGATGGACAAGGCAAGCAGCCAGCATTTACCACTGACCTGGAGATGAAGAAGGTCCGTCAAGTCAACGCTGTCACTGAACAAGATTTAGAAAGCAATATCGTTTATCAGTTACTTTCTAAACATAGCTCTATCAGTAAAGTTATAAGAATTTTATCATGGGTGTTCAGATTAAAAGACAGAAAAAACAGCAAACAAATATACCTTTCACTATCTGAACTTCATAAAGCTGAAATTCTTATAATCAAACAAGTACAGTTATTTGAGTTTTCAAGTGAAATTAAAAACATCACTGAAAACCGCAAAGTACATTCTAAAAGCAATTTATTACAGCTTAATCCATTTTTGGATGAAAACAGAATCCTACGAGTCGGAGGCCGACTAAGAAATTCCAATCTTCCAACGGACATGAAGCATCCGATCATAGTGCCTGGCAACTGCCGCTTTGTCGAGCTTCTGATTGAGCAAGCTCACAAAGCTTCTTATCATGGCGGAGCTCGCCTGACATCAGCTTTCTTAAGAAAGAAGTATTGGCTCATAGGAGGAAATAAAATAGTTAAAAAGCAGTTACGTGGATGCGTTATATGCCGCCACCACGATCCTATCAAGCACGAACAAATAATGGGAGACTATCCAGCAGCTCGTACGAGGCCATCTCGACCTTTTCAGCACACAGGTGTTGACTATACTGGATTCGTCGATGTCAAATCTAGCAAGGGTCGTGGCATAAAATCAACTAAAGGCTATATCGCAGTTTTCGTGTGTATGGTGACCAAGGCCGTACACTTGGAACTAGTCTCCGACTTGAGCTCATCGGCCTTCCTAGCAGCCTTACGAAGAATGGCAGCGCGAAGAGGCGCACCCAGTCACATATACAGTGACAACGGCACCAACTTCGTAGGCGCTAACAAAGTTCTCAACAGAGAATACTTAGATCTTCAAGCCACTTTGGATCCCAGCTTCTATTCAGCTATCACCGATATGAAGATCCAATGGCACTTCAATGCTCCAGGCTGGCCTAGTGCGGGAGGTCTATGGGAGGCAGCGGTGAAAAGCCTCAAATATCATCTAAAAAGAGTCATCGGCGAACAGAAGTTGACTTTCGAGGAATATTCAACGTTGCTTTCTCAATTAGAAGCATGCTTAAATGCAAGGCCTCTCTCCCCTCTAACTGAGGACCCTGAAGACATGGAGTATTTAACACCAGCACACTTCTTATCTAGCGGTCCCACACTTACTATCGTTGAGACCGAGAGAGACTTGCGTACTAGATGGCAACTCATTCAAAAAATCTTTGAAGATGTCTGGAAGAAGTGGCAATCGGAATATCTAAGCCAACTATCGACGCGAAGCAAGTGGCGTCAACCACAAGAAAACCTAAAAACCAATGACGTCGTCATCGTTCACGACGCCAACCTGCCGTCTGGGAAGTGGGCCCTAGGCAGAATAACAGCTCTACATCCAGGGAAAGATGATTACGTACGTGTAGTCACCCTGAAAACGAAAAATGGTGAATTAAAGCGACCTATCTCTAAAATTTCTAGGTTACCTGTACAGGGTACCGATACAGTTCAGCAGGACTGTACGTTTCAACAGAAACAAGATAGAGTTTGCTCAGCTACAGTCACCAATCGAACAAAGAAATCGTACATATCACACTATTTATTTATGTTGTTTATGCTATTTTTTACAATGATGGCAATTCCCGTCCACGGTAAATATCAAGTTACCAACTTTAATTCAAGTCAAGGATTTTACTTCGATCATATTAGTAATATTCGACTTGAACGAGATCAATGGAATCTAGTCATCTATTACGACATGGAGCCCTATAGGCAAAGCCATGACCTACTTATCAAATACATAAATCATTTAGACGGGGTTTGCAACAATCAAATAAATAAAAAGATAGCACAATGCGACATAGTACTTCTTCAATTACATCATGGGCTCAATGAACTCGCTCACTACAACAACATTTTGCTCGGTAAGCAGTTCCCACGGAGTGCGCGCGCGCGACTACCGCGCGGCCTTATCAATGGGATCGGGTTACTAGCTAACAAACTATTCGGCGTACTTGATCAGGATTTTGCAGAGCAATACGAGCGTGACATTGAAACTATTAGAGATAATGAAAAACATTTAGCAGTACTTTGGAAAAATCAGACTTCAATCGTCGAGGGGGAATTTAATCTTTTGAAGAGAGTAGAATCTTCTATTGATAAGCAAAGTAAAATCTTTAACCAGCATCTAAATAATCTTGAAAGAACGTTTAATAAGCAGAGAGACGACTTACAAGTAGTATCAAGTTCCTGTGACTTCACCTTATCATCAGCTATCGCACAAGGTATCCTATTAAGTCTACAGAATATACAAGAAACCGTCATGGATGCTCTAACGAATGTCTACGCCGGAAGATTCAACTTTCACCTTGTTACCCCAGAGCAGCTACGCGACGAGATGAACACCGTCACTGGAATGTTAACCAAGGACGTATCATTGCCCTGGAACCTTCAATCCGATATAGCGAAAATGTATCATCTACTCTCCGTCAGAGCTAGAGCTTCAAATAAGTTTATAATATTTGAAATCAAAATTCCTTTAGTCGCCAGAGACAACTTCGAACTTTATAAGCTTATACCTATCCCACAGCAATTTGGAAGAAAAATGACAAGCCTAGTTCCGATATCAGAATATGTAGCAATAAATATGCAGGACTCTTATGTACCTCTCGCAGAAAGAGACGTACATAGTTGTGTAGAGTTGGATACGGACTCGCATCTATGTCCTTTACACCAACCTATTTATCAGATGAAATTAGACGAGAATCTTTGTGTCAAAAGCCTATCCGACCAGTGTCAATCATCATCATCACCCTGCAAGAGTACCTGGACTGGATTGAACAGCATAAACACCTACTTTTATTCCTGCTGCGGCCAATGCTCTGTGCGAATCATATGCGAGCATCAGATTACCGCTGACCAACTACATAGGTCAGGGATAATAAGCATCGATGAAGGGTGTATCATCAAGACCGAAGCTATCACGATCTTCGCTCACAAAGCTCTAGCAAATACTCTTCGAGAAGAAGCAGACGTGCTGAAGATTAAGATCCCTCCAATCAACAGCATATTCAACATATCAACTCCTCTGTCTACCGTCCTAAATCAATCGGATTACTCCAATCACCTAGAGTATATCGAGGAGATAGACAAGCAGCTCAAACAGCTTAAAGCTAGCACAGCGGAAGGAGTACTGACTGACAGAGTCAGTTATCACGACGTTCATCACTACGTCGCCATCTATCTGGTGTTGTTCGCGGTCGTCGTCGGAGTCGCAGTCTTACTGTGGCGCCGCTGGCGGGCGCGAGCGCAGCCCGGAGCGCCCGCCGCGGTGCCGCCCGCCCTGGCAGCGCCGCCTGCGCCTCAGAGCGCAGGGGGAGCGGTGATTGAACTACGAGCTACAAGCTTCGAGCTTCCTACGAAATGCGTCAGTGAAAGTGCAGTGCATGAGTGCTGTGTTCGTAGTGAGCCTGAGTTAGAAAAATCATTTAGTGCGCGTGTGATCTCAGATAAATCTAGTTCGCCCGTATTTTTCGATCAAAAGTTCAATCGTACCGCATGAACTAAGTATCAATCAATGAAGCAATTTATGACTACAAGACTGGACAATTAGTTATTCTAAGTAACTATTATTTCATCATTTTGTAAACTAAATTGTACCATCAGCATCACCTTGTATCACGTCATTCACCTATCATTTTCTCCAGCATCTTATCCTCAATTTCTGGCCCGGGAATATGTACGAGCACGTACATTGTGCATTGCCCTAATTAATGACAACCGCGCAATTACGCCAGTCATCAATTTTAGCAATACTTTTTATTATATTCAGTTCGCGATCACCTGTCAATCGACATACGCGTCTCACTATCATTAGTAACTACAGTTTATCGTTAAATATATCAGTTAAAATTTATCTCTTGGTTTTTCTGATATATCCAGCTTAGTTACTATACGTGGTGTACGGACCGTACAATGCCCTTCTACCCGATGGACTGACGACATTGGGATCGCGGGAAGTCGGTGGATGGAAAGGGCTCGGAATTGTTCCTCCTGGAAACATGTAGGTGGGCCTATGTCCAGCTATGGACTTCTGCAGGCTGATGACGATGATGATTGTTACTGAACTCGTTATTCATACGCACTAGATAGTACTAATTTTATTCTAGAATTTGTGGAAAACTTATCTAAACACAGCAGCTTATCAAAGAGTCTCATTGAAACCTATCAAAAATATCTTTGACTTGAATACATAATTAATTAGGTATGGGTATGGTACCAAAATAGCTATTGAGGGTACAGAATACCAGCCTAATATTATATTCTCGAGGTTATATGGACGATATTAATGTATTATTTTCTAATAATACTATAAGGTTTTTTTTGTATATTCTTATTTATGATTATTTTGGGTAGGGCAACTCTCAATAATTATTTTATCTTTAATCTTTAATATGTGTGTTAGAGAAGTTGTTTGCCAGCTGTACACGTTTGAGGACCTATTTGTAAGCATTGCTTAGAGACTTGAAGTTTTGGTAAGTAAGGTAGATGCCACCGTGGATGCAGGCGATCTCTTTGATTTGATCTGCACTTACAGTGAATATGTTCGTGAGACGCTCCCGCCGCCGCCAATCACCCGCACCACTCTCTGCATAACTCCTCTATTAGTGCAAGAACTTCCCGTTATTGGTCGAACGTCAGTTACCCATGTTTACCGTAACGGCGTCATTAGCATGCCTCTCTCCGTTCCTGCCTTCAAACTGTTATGAAGTCGTTATCGTCCTGCCATGATGGTACAACTTACTGAGGAACTAGAAACAACGTGTTTCGGATTATGACAACCAACTACAGGAGTACTTAGACCATGAAAGATATAAGGTCGAGTTATTTCATTTATGGTTAAAAGTTTTATGGTATACTAGTTGCGCCCCGCGGTTTCACTCGCGCAGATTTTAATCCCGGTATTCCTACGGGATAAAAAGTAGCCTATGTGTTATTCCAGATTATAATGTATCTCTCTGCCAAGTTTCATCCAGATCCGTTCAGCCGTTCTGGCGTGAAAGAGTAACATCCATCCATCCATCCACACTTACAAACTTTCGCGTTTTTTTATTATTAGTAAGATTATTCTTCAAACAAATCAATAAGGATAATATTTGCCGAATTCTTAGAGATTATTCGATTGATTTTGTAACAGTAATTAACAGTGTTTGTGCAGCTGATTTAAATTACATGTGCAGGTATTCTAAACAGCCAAGTTGCTCAGCTCGTTTTGATTTAGACTGTGAAATACTTGCGCAGTTTAATTAATTTTATTTGTGTCTCGTGTAGCATTGCCGCTGTGTGTCAGGCGTGTTTCGCTCGGTGGATGTTTTCAGGAATGTTTGTATGAAATTGTTGTGTCGTGTTGTTTTAGTGAAGGTAATTTTGGCTTTTCTAATTAAAGGAAATTGCTGTTTATAATGTTCTACACATTTATAATAATAATTTAAATGTGGGCCGAATATTTAGAAGAAAATTTTAGGTATTTACATTCGTAAACGTTTTGGTGTTTTTTTACTCAATAACAGATGCACTAGTTACGCACATTCACATTACATTCATTAAAACTGACTTTGGTCAATTTAAAAAAAATATAGCTTTATGTGACAATTCTTTTCAGTCAAAAGTCGAAGTCAAAAGATTTTTATTTAGTAGAATAATAAGGACCATTTTGAAACGTTTCAAAGCCAGGTGAATCTAGGCGCCAATTCCACGCAAATATAATTTTGATATTTTCATGAGAGGAGTGAACAGGTAATTGTGCCACACCGTAAACCATATATCACTTATCATCAGCGAGATCGCGGTCAAAAGTTTTACCTATATTTTGTATAGATTGTAAAAAAACCTCACAAAGCCGCGAGGAACAGGCAAGAAAATTAAGGCTTTTAACACAACATGGACTTTTACCCAGCACCAACGGCGACAGGGTAACAGCTAGTCGATATAATGTAAGCTCTGTAACGAAAAGTAACCGAGCACCAGCACAGCAGCGTTCCGCAGACCAGAACCTCCTGACGCGAGCATTATGCAGATTAGTCGCAACTTGCTCCATAAATCATCTTAAGCGTCGCCGCTTTAAATAATTATTGTCGGTTTTCATTAGAGAGCTCTACTCGACGGAAAGCCTGAACAACAGAGATACCTACTGCGACGTGGAAACAAGCCGTGACGAATGCACACAATGTAACATACAAGGAAACAAGACCTCACTCATGCAAAAACTACACTATCGAAACTCATATTTTTAATTTGAAACCAGTTTGTATTCTTGCAGCGACCAACTTGTCTCGTATGTACCTAGTATTTTGCCTAATGTAATATTTTGACTTAGCTCTGACTACGCCCATTATGCATCCTTAGAGAATATTGAGTTCGTACATGCTATTGAGAGATCTGATTGGATATGTATCGTGACCTCGGGCTAAAAGACTTAAAGCGTTTCTGGTTTATACATTTTTCATAGCATTTTTCCCGTTAACTATTTTGAGTCGATGTAAAGCGCTTGTAATCTTATGATAAGTATTTTAATTCAATGTATTAAACTCTATTTTGGTGCCAAGGTTTCATTGAACGTATTTATGAATTATACAGTCTAGATGTCTGAGACTGTCTAACCTTCGGTTCATTTAAAATGAAAGAGTGTGTAAAAGTCGTGCTGGCTGAAATGTAATTTTAAATTTTTTCACATAATAAAGCTTCTCTGTCAAAGTGATCGGCAATTACCATCTCCGGCGGCGTCCACAATGCACCGCAATATAAAGGCGGCCATCCGCTCTAGCGCCTGCTCAGCTTTTCCGCGTTGAGTGGCTCTAATTGCACTACAAGAGCACTCCTCGCCACGACTGTGTCGCAGACTCTGCAGCCGGGAATTCAAATAATATTAGACACTGTTTCAAATGACAGAGCTGATGTTGTACTTTGCATTTACTGTATGAGCAACTGGAGGAGACGGGGCGCTGTGATGGCGCTAATGCTGTTCCAGTAAGAAGTGGGTGCAAAGTGGACCAAACGTAGGAGGGCGCACAACTTGATGGACTGACGGCATTGTTGAAGGATGAATAAGGCTCAATAATTACGGAAGTACTAACACCGTGCCTACTTCTGCGGCCAAGCAGCGTTACTGTGTTTCAGTTTGTTGCTAATAAAATAAAGGCACGTGAGGATAGCATTATGTATGCCTCAAGTTGATGGACGCAGAGTGGTGTATCGAAGAGCGCGTTCATATCGTGTGCGACTTATGAGACAATGATTAGTTTATGTGATGGGTTCCCACTTAACATCAGGTCAGTGCTATCTGTCTATTCCATCAGCAAGTGGAACATCAATCGTTCGGCAAGTGGAGATGTCGATTGCTAAAACATTTGGTTATAAACACACTCCAGCACGAACTCCGGCTAGAATTTTATAAATCTAAAACAATCCACACGTAATATGTTTACATCGCAGACCGCTACACTTACGGCCTGAAATTAAAATCTTAAAACCATTTTCATACGCTATGCTACCTGAAAACTACTCGTACTTCATCGGAATAAGGTTACTTTCAGCATGGAGGGGTAAATATTTGTTTCTACCCACGTTTTGGACGGCGTCACTCATTACACGTCTCGCTTGCACTAATTGCTTTCCGGCTACCCTCGCGTCACGCTCCTCTGAAAAATATCCACGATACAAACTTGCAGATACATGTAAGAGCCGGCTAGCTATTGTAGGTGCCTACTGGCAGCGAATAACGTGGCTAAGGGTGACATTCTGTTTCAATGAAGACGAAAGTAAAATAAAAACAATAACTATTCACCGGTTTTGGAGTTAGTGCTGAACTGACGAATACGATGTTAGGTTTAATTATAAATGATATGAGTATGCCATATACATTAAATGTTATGTCTATGATGAGTGCATAAAACAAAATATAGTCAGAACTCTGCTGCTACGAGAAGTAGGTACTTATGTTTGAAGAGGTTTATTGTGATGTGAAAATATTGTGCAAACAAAAGCAAACAATACACAGTCACATGCGGAACGACGCTCATTGCACCGCGAGCACAATGCCAATCAAATATGAACAAAACAATTCATGAATTTGTATATTTATAAGGATGAAAACGACTACATTTGGTTGGCCGCCGCCATCTTGTTGTTTACTACCTTTCGGATATAAAAAGGCAGATGGCGGCTGCCTCTGGGCATTTCGTGTTGAGCCTTCGGTCGTAGAAGTCGTTTTGTGATAAAGATTAATATAAGGGAGAAAGTTGAGAAGTGTAGATTAAGTTTCCTGTGGAAGAATAAAATGTAATTATTGCTTGAAGAAGTGCAGTTTCATTATATCTCAGAAGAGGGAAAAGAAACCAAACAAGGTATGTCAAATTTATTATTATACACTTACTACTAAATGATGGGTAGAGACTATTTTTATTTATTTTGTGGTATTTTTTTCTTTCCATTTATATGGGTATATACCTATTTCCCGCCTGCGACGCAGGGGTTGCGGGTTTGATCTACCTATGTGGTGTGTATGTGTATTATGTATGTCGGTCATCTGGTACCCGTAACACAGCCCAAGGGACATTGTAGCTTGTTTTACCAACTGTTTTTATTTTTAATTTTTCGCAGTGGGTAGGTATGCTTATTTAGCTAGACGAAGGATTATTGAGTTGGCTATGTCTGCCGACTAAACTGAGTTGGCTATGTTTGTCGACTGGATTAAGTTGGCTATGTTTGCTGACTGTAGGTATTTAGTTGGCTATGCTTGCCAACTGGTATTAAGTAAGCTATGTTTGCTAATTGGATTGAGTTGGCTATGTTTGTCAACTGGATTAAGTTGGCTATGTTTGTCAATTGGATTAAGTTGGCTATGTTTGCTGACTGTAGGTATTTAGTTGGCTATGCTTGCCAACTGGTATTAAGTAAGCTATGTTTGCTAATTGGATTGAGTTGGCTATGTTTGTCGACTGGATTAAGTTGGCTATGTTTGCTGACTGTAGGTATTTAGTTGGCTATGCTTGCCAAGTGGTATTAAGTAAGCTATGTTTGCTAATTGGATTGAGTTGGCTATGTTTGTCAACTGGATTAAGTTGGCTATGTTTGCTGACTGTAGGTATTTAGTTGGCTATGCTTGCCAACTGGTATTAAGTAAGCTATGTTTGCTAATTGGACTGAGTTGGCTATGTTTGTCGACTGGATTTAGTTGGCTATGCTTGCCAACTGGTATTAAGTAAGCTATGTTTGCTAATTGGATTGAGTTGGCTATGTTTGTCGACTGGATTAAGTTGGCTATGTTTGCTGACTGTAGGTAGTTAGTTGGCTATGCTTGCCAACTGGTATTAAGTAAGCTATGTTTGCTAATTGGACTGAGTTGGCTATGTTTGTCGACTGGATTAAGTTGGCTATGTTTGCTGACTGTAGGTAGTTAGTTGGCTATGCTTGCCAACTGGTATTAAGTAAGCTATGTTTGCTAATTGGACTGAGTTGGCTATGTTTGTCGACTGGATTAAGTTGGCTATGTTTGCTGACTGTAGGTAGTTAGTTGGCTATGCTTGCCAACTGGTATTAAGTAAGCTATGTTTGCTAATTGGATTGAGTTGGCTATGTTTGCCAACTGGATTGAGTCAACTATGTTTGCTGACTGGATTGAGATTATAGAACACTAGCTGATCCCGCGGCTTTGCTCGCGTTCGTTTTACTTTGAAAATCTCATACAAACTTTCATCCCCTATTTTATCCCCTTAGGGGTAGAATTGAACAAAATCCTTTCTTAGCAGATGCCTACGTCATAACATCTACCTGCATGCCAAATTTCAGCCCGATTCATCCCGTGATTTGGGCTGTGCGTTGATAGATCACTATGTCAGTCAGTCAGTTACCTTTGAGTTATATATATTTAGATTACATAATTTATGATAGACATCTTGACTATAATCAATAACTCAACTTTTTATTTTCTTCTACTTTATTATTTTTGAATGGATTATGTCGAAGGTATATTTGCGCATTTCAGTGAGGTGTGATAATGACATCTGAATATGAAACTGGTAATCTTGTAAAAATTTCTCGCAACAATTTCGATAACGATAAGAAAAGTTCTAAACTTTTGTCGAAGTTTGTTGGTCCTTATAAAATTACAGAGGTTTTGGGGAATGACTGCTATAAAAAAAGCTGATGTACCAGGGTTTATTAAAAAGGGTAAACCATATACAACTGTAATCGCAGCCGATAGAATTCGACCTTGGATACACATTAAAGCCTTAGAAATTGAAAATTCTTGCGAAAGCACCTCTGGCGATGCTTCTGAGTAGGTTGTATAAGATTATTTAATCAACTGTGCCGTTAGTTTAAATTTTATTTTATTTTTTTATTTTATTTTATTTGGAAAACAACCAGTATGTAAACTATGAATATAACAACTTAAAAAAAAACTAAATACCAATTATATGTTTTCGCATATACAAATCTAAAAAGAAAGGTCCTTTTTGACAAAACACACAGTTAAAATTTAAAATTAAACGTAAAAAAGTAGGTAAATAATAATAACAGTCATCTAGAGATTTAATTTTATTGAAAATTTTCATATCATCCGCATATAATAAAAATTTTGAGTATAAAAAACATGAGCTTATATCATTAATAAAAATATTAAATAATAAAGGTCCAAGTAGAGATCCTTGTGGGACCCCAGAAGGAACTACATGCCAGGTAGAAATGAAACCATTCACTGTTACAGCTTGGGACCGATTTTCAATATAAGATACAAACCACCTGTATAAATTACCGTGTATTCCAGCAGACAATAGCTTTTGCAGAAGTAAATTATGGTCTATTCTATCGAATGCTTTACTATAGTCAGTGAAAATAGAATCGACCTGCCCACCAGCATCCATGTTTGAGGTTGTGAAGTCTATAAATGATAGCAAGTTGGATGTGGTGGAGCGTTTTCTTAGAAAACCATGCTGTTCTGGAATAAAAAATGCTGAAATTGCATTATAAACTTGGGTGTACACGAGTCGTTCAAGAATTTTGGCGAAGAGACAAAGCTTGGAAATGGGTCTATAATTTTTTTACCTCTACCTTATTACCCTTTTTGTGAACTGGCGTAATAAAGGCCGCCTTCCAAATGCTAGGTACTGTGCCTTCATTCACAGAGCGCTGAAACAGGAAAGTTAGTGGTGTTGCAAGTTCCTTAGCACAATTGATAATAAATATAGGTGGTATGTAGTCAGGACCAGCTCCTTTAGACAGATCTAGCGATTTTAAGAGCTTATAGACCAAATATACATCTACTTCAATGTCATTAATGACATTAGTAAAATTTGGTAGGCTAGAATTGATAGTAGTCTGAGCGTTATTAAGGTGGGACGGAGAAGAGAGAAAGGTAGATTGGAAGTAAGTAGCAAATAAGTTACACACCTCTTCACTGGTATCGGCAGATTGGCCTTCGTATGATAGAGTAGCCGGAAGAGATTTATTACTTTTTTTATTTGACTTTATGTATGTCCAGAATACTTTAGGGTTCTGTACTATCGACTCCTCGGTTTTCTTTATGTAAGCTCGATAGCATTCTTCTTCGACAACCCTAGATCTATTCCGGAGTAAAACAAAAGTATCGTAATCGGAAGTATTGCCATATGTGCGATATTTACGGTGGTATTTAAGCTTTTCCTTGAGTATTTTTTTTCAGGCTAGAATTATACCATGGAGGGAATGTTGATGAACATATATACTTGTAAGGTACGTATTTATCTATTAAATCAGTTAAACATTTATTGAAATAGCTTACAGCTTGGTCTAGTGTAGCACCAGAGAGACAGAGCCCCCATTCGATTGAATTTAATTCTAATTTAATTTTGTCATAATCCCCAGAGTCGTGAAAATATTTTTTCCTAGGCATTGTCTTAAGTGGTTTTACAGGAGTGAAGAGTAAAGAGAAAATTAATGATTTATGATGGTCGTCCTCTGGCACTAAAGGATCATCAGAGACAGACACAGAAATATCCGTGTTACACAGTATTAGATCCAAGATTCTAGATTTAGAGATGTTACGACATGAGTTAAATTGGTTAAGGTTACATTCTAAAAGAGTGTCATAAAAATGTAATTGGGTATCCCCTGATATACCCGAGGGTTGCAGGTAGTTCCCATCATACTTCCAATCAACCAATGGCATATTGAAATCCCACATTATTATAAAAAATATCATCAGGATGAGACTCAACTATCGACGACAAATTAATCGTAAAGTTACGTAGTTGTGCATCATATGAATAACCAAGGTTTTCATTACACAAATAAACTGTACAGAGGTGTAACTGACAGATAGTTCGCTCTGTATTTTTGTATTTAATCGTGACCCATAAGTCTTCTGCGGACGAAGCCCATTCCGGGCGTTCAGTCGCAGTCAATTCACGGCGTATAGCTAAGAGGACCCCCCACCCTTTGATTGCTTAGTTTTCAAATAGTCCCTATCGCGTCGCCAAACTAGATACCTGCCATCAAAAAGTTCACTGTCACTTATACTATCTAGTAGCCAGGTTTCACTTAGAGCTATAATGTCGTATGAATTTAGGTATAATGATCGTTTAAAAGTATGTGTCTTTGTACGTAGCCCTCGAGTGTTTTGATAATATACATTAAGAGTAGCCATCATTAACAATATTTTCACAAATACTATAGTGTAGCATATATAATTTATTAAAATAGCCACAGCAACAGCGCAAATTACAATTGTCCACAGTGGAGCAAAAGCATACTAATGTAGGTTGAGTCCTCAGTACAAGCGTAAACCTAATTAGTGGAATAGCAAAACAAAGCGTATAGTAAGCATAGATCCACCAAGTTGCAAATAAACAATAGGTTAAACATCTTTTTAAAATTGAGGTAGTTTTGTGCACTTTTAGTTGTAACAAAGTTACGCTTTCTGTCCGCTTATAAGAGTTAACGTAGGTACAGGCGATAATGACCGCTACGCAGCGAAATGCATACGCGCATGCGAGTGAGATTTGTATGAACGGGGGCGATAAACTTACTTGTCCCAGTTTTAACTGGTTGGTAATTTCGTCGAGCGACGATGAACAATGCGATAGACAATAGGCTTTGAAATTGGAATCGGTTCTCAAACTGTTTATAGATATTACAAGTAGGATAATCATTGATGGTGGTAATGCGTGTAGGCAGGGTGATTTTTTTTTCAAATCATTTTCGGCTTTGATAAAAAATATGGGCGCTGTGTCCGACTTTCTAGCCATGATTTTGCAGTGCTTCACCCATATATGCTGGAAATTCTTTTCCTTTGCTAAGGCACGAGCCTTACCCAATAGGGTTTTATTGACCTGCGTTAGATGGTCATTAACGTAAAAATTGGCTGCCGTAGGGAAGCCCAGATTAGATAGGCAGAGCTGCTTGCTTTTGCGCGATGACGCCACGAATTCTTCCTTTGTGTAGCGACTGTTAAACGCTACAACTATGGGTTTCTCTGCGTTTGGCACACGAGTTGGTATGCGAGCGATGTAGTTTATTTCCTCTTTCTTGATGCTACAACCACTTAGGTTACCAATCTTCTGAGCTATATCGTACAAGTTTTCGTTCTTCTTTTGCGGAATGCCTCTAATTTCTACGTTATTGGCTCTAGCCCATTGGTCTCTCTCTTGAATCTCTCGGTTCAGTCTCTCCACCTCGGTTTGAAGAAAAGGTACTTGATATGCCACCTTTTCTACCTTGATAATTCGTGACTCAAAGGTATTTATCTTACCAGAGAAGTTATTGATAAGTCCGTGTGCCATATCGACGGATTCCTTGAGGCTACTCAATTCCGATTTAATCGTTTTCACGTCAGCCACCAGGGACGCCAGAGGAGACAAATCGAACATGATCTTGGTTAGTTGCTCCTGTATCCTATCTAATTGGTTAGGCTGGGGAGATACCGCAGCTGGGGATGGTGATGGGCTGGACTTACATGTTGGGCAGCGTCAGGCATTTTTTCTGCTGTCTCCCATCTTGCGAAACCCAGTTTCAGTGACTCCAGCGCACTGGTAGTCGTAGTGGAGTTTGCAAATGCAGCAAACCGGTCCAACTGTGTGTTGAGATCCACAACTTGCGCAGGTATACATCGTGTAATAAAAAAGTTTTGAGTATCACTGGTTTTCTATGTTTTGTCAAATGGGCGTGTGCTTTCGAGAAGGGCCGAACGGCGAATAGAACGGCGAAGTGATGATAATATGTCACCATAGTAGTAATAATAGATAAAAGATATATAATAATTTTGTTGATTTTGTTGATTTTGTTTGTATTTGAGTAGCTTCTACTAATAAATAGATTATGTATCTAGCCAAATTAAACAGATTAGAAGAATAAGTAGGTAATGTCATGATTTAATGAATCTATTGGAAAATATTTTGGAGAATTCAAAATTGATGTTTAGATGTATAAATTCTAGTGGAAATGATAGGATAACGTAATGCGTGTCATGATTGTACGAAAATGTTTTTGTTATTATTATACTACTTTAAGATAAGCTGTAAGAAGTGTTTGCCGGGAGGCAACACGTTGTCGGATGGCCGAATGTCATGATTTTCTAAAACGTGTAATGATTTTGTATATTTATAAGGATGAAAACGACTACATTTGGTTGGCCGCCGCCATCTTGTTGTTTACTACCTTTCGGATATAAAAAGGCAGATGGCGGCTGCCTCTGGGCATTTCGTGTTGAGCCTTCGGTCGTAGAAGTCGTTTTGTGATAAAGATTAATATAAGGGAGAAAGTTGAGAAGTGTAGATTAAGTTTCCTGTGGAAGAATAAAATGTAATTATTGCTTGAAGAAGTGCAGTTTCATTTTAAAATGTACCTATGTTTATATTGCCTTCAGAACGTGAAGGATAATGTCGATATGCTATCGCATCTCTAGTTCATACGGAACAGAGTGGAGATAGGATTGTAGGTAAATGCGCCTCAAAGAGGCTTCTTTCAAGTACTTGACATAGAAATAAATATTCTTAGACATTTTTAGTCCCTAAAACGCGCCAGCTTCTTCAGAATGTTTTCCTTCACTTTTCAGCAGAAAACTCATTGATGCACGATTGGATTTGAACCCAGGACCGTAAGATCAGAAGTCGGTCGGAGCCGTTATCACTGGACTACCATGCTCCCAAGAAAAAGGTCGTGAGGAAATCAATAAGTAGCTATTGGTAGCATCGATGAGCAACGTATGGATACCCAACGTATGGATGAGTCACGGATACCAAACTACTGCAGTTACTTGTCTAAATGTTGTTTGGATATGCTTCTGACAGGCACTACAATGACATTTTTTGACTTTTTATTATATTAAGAAAATCTTGACTAAAATAGCGTTTCTCTTATATTTGAGTCAATTCTAATCTGCTATTAGTAAGCAACAATATTTAGTTATATTAAACTATTTTGTGAGCCCGCAAACAGATAATTTCTGCTTCTTACAAATTTGTATCATTGACACGGAAATGTATATTTTCGTAACCAATAAAATCGCTAAGTGGGTGAAGCTGGTACCTACCTACTTTAGACATAGTAACAGTATTGTTAGGCCAGCTCCACCCACTTCGCGTATTTTATTGGTTTTAATAAACACCAAATAAGTTTGCATAGAAACGATGCTTAAAATGAAAATTTATTTTGTGAAACAATGGTTAAAAGGTACTACTATTCATTTATTCTTCTGTGGTTAAAGTAACCGTGCATATAAGCCCTAAGCATAAAACGTTCATTGGCCTTAAAAGATAATATTGCAAATATTCTAATTCCAACATTACTATTTAAATTAAACTTTATACCGCAAACCGAACTCTAACTGGAATAGTATACACTTTGCACGACAATGAAGCAAACCAATCCTATACTTTGCTTAGTGGTTTTATATACGGTGTTGAAACATGTAAACTGTGTCATATGGGAGAACGTATTGCTAGATAGTTTATCAAAACATGAAGTAAAGTACGGCAAAAATGTAACTGAAAAATATTTGAACACAACGGAGTTGTTGAAGTTTTATGGCTATAATAACACAGAGCAGTATAAAGTGAAGACTCAAGACGGCTATATACTAGACGTGGAACGAATCCCGGGGAATGGGTCTATTGTATTCATCATGCATGGCTTCCTCAACTCCGCACAGGATTATATAACATTAGGACGGAATCAATCTCTTCCGTTTGTGCTCGCGGCCGCGGGCTACGACGTGTGGCTCGGCAACGCGCGAGGCAACAAGTACTCCAGAGATCACGTGACCCTGACTCCAGCAGACCCGCTGTTCTGGAACTATACTTTCCACGAGATCGGCGTCTACGACCTCCCGGCAATGCTGGACTTCGCGCTACAGAAGGCGAACAGAACTCAACTAACGTACATAGGCCACTCGCAAGGCACCGCCGCGTTCTTCATCATGGCGTCGCTGCGGCCGGAGTACAATAAGAAGGTTAAAGTGATGATTTCTCAGGCGACGATAGCCTTTGCCGGTCACGCAAGGAGCCCAGTCGTACGAGCTTTGGCGCCGTTGAACGGTGTACTGTATTTTTTATTGAAAGCAATCGGAAAGTACGATTTTTTTTCAAGTAACGTTTTCACTCGTTTCATATTTAGAGACCTTTGTACCAGCACGAGTTTAGCTTTGTTTCTGTGTGAGACGGTCCTATTTTTGTTGTACGGGTTCGACTACTGGCAGATAAGCGCGGAGCATGCGGGTAAGCAGGTGGCGTACTTCCCCTCCGGCGCCTCCACCAAGGATACCTCGCATTTGTTACAGCTGATACTCACTGGAGAATTTAAACAATTCGATTATGGCATTCCTGGAAATCTGAAGGTGTATGGAGTCGAAAAGCCTCCAATGTACCCAGTGCAAAATATATCTACGCCAATAGCTGTCATGTACGGCATGAACGACTGGCTGTCGGACCCACGAGATGTCACGGAAATTTTTGTAAAAAAAGTAACATCCGTATTTCAAATATATAAAGTTCCGTACGAGAGATGGAGCCACATGGACTACTTGTGGGCTAAAAATGCTAAAATAATGGTTTATGACGAGATTTTATCAATTTTGAAGAAAAGATCATGAAAAGCGAAATGAAAGCAATCGTCCTCCTTTAGATAATGCGTGTATTCTTAGTAAAATAATGTTTGGTGCCTAATGTTTAAGTTATAGTGAAAATTGCAGCCATGCGCGACAAGCCAAGTTATGCCTCGCTCGAGCAAGAGAAGAAGCAGTACATCCGTATTTTGTAACAATCAGAAAAAAAATAAGGACAGGTTCAGCAGCGGCTACTTATGTTAATAGCAAGATCAAAACATTGTTTTAAATTTTTCCAATTGGACCAATTTTATGGGCACAGTACTAGAAAATACTTCTCAGGTTAACCTCATACGCAATGCGTACGAGGTTTACTTGTGAAGTATTTTGGGAACAATTTTTGTAAAAGCAGACCTCGATTTCTCGGTGATAGATAGACATTTAAAAATTCTGACGGCGCTAACTATCATTAGTAGCTTCTGCTGAAACAGGCTTTACATTTTTCTAGTAGTTACAAAATAGTGGTGTAGCAAGCCCTCTCAATCGTAGCAGGTTGTAACGTGTCTTATGCACCGCTCGGCATCGTGAGGAGGCTTCATTAGTCAGCGACGAGTAACAACCCAAATCATTAAATTGAGTCGCTCCACGTGTTCCAGTAACGAACCTATGCTCTCTAATAATAGGGCTGGCATCCAACAGCCGTCCACTCATTTCAACTACACAGAAATAAACAGTTTTTTTACTAGTGCATTCGACTTTGGTAATCCATTTTTTGAGATGAACTACTATTAATTGTATGTTAAATAATATTTGACTTTGTCCATAAGTGTTTTTCTTAGTAACATTATAGGCTCAAAATAGTGCTAGTAAATTTCTTGATTTTGGTTAAGTTTGAGCTAAGTAAGCTAAAAGTTAGTTATGTGAAAAGTTGCCGTTTACCCGTCTCTAGTATACAAGCAGCACTTGTTCAGCATCTCATCTTTAAAGATTAACAAGAAGACATTCATAATATTCCTATTATATTTATGACGTTTCAATATGATCCTTGTGATTATACCTGTATTGTTTATATTAACTTTTTAATTCATGCTTCCAAATAAATGCAAACAATTGTCTGGTAGTAGAATACAGCACAAAGAAAGTACAAAACAAAAAAACAATTTAATAAAAAATTGACAATCACACCTTTTATTTTTTGTATTTTTAAATATTCTTAGAACCTTCAATAAAATACAGTGTTCATTTAATACGAGGTATACTGGTATACTCATAATGTTGGCATCACGCCCACCAGCTAAGGAGGAGTGCTAACATTTTATACGTTAAAGTGACGGCAAAACACACAAGCTAACACTGTCGAGGTACCTCAAAAGACTTCACTAATATACGTGCCATATCTCGAGAGCTATACCAACAGCGGCAACGGCCCATCTTCAACATTCTCAGTTTCAGAGTTCTCTCAACAAAATATTTCTGATAAAATCTTGAAATATTTCGACAGTTTTTACCAAATTGCTCTGGTAAAGTAGATTTTAATAAAACACCATGTCACTTTACTTTGTTACCGACGCGACGTATGAATGCGATTAAAAGATTAAAAGTTAGGGAGTAACAACAAATTGCAATTTATTTTTGAGGACTTAAACATTAAGTGTTTACTATAACAAAAACAACAAAAAGACAGAGTACCAGAGTAGCCGACATAGCCCAAAGAGTTAGTAAGTTGAAGTGGCAGTGGGCTGGTCATGTCTGCCGCAGAACTGATAACCGCTGGGATAAGCGAGTTCTGAAGTGGAGACCGCGTTTAGGCAAGCGTAGTGTGGGACGCCCTCCGACTAGATGGAGCGACGACTTGCGCAGGGTGGCGGGGAAAAACTGGATGGGGAGAGCCAATGACCGGACTCAGTGGCGCGCCATGGGAGAGACCAATGCCCAGCAGTGGACTGCAAATGGTTGATGATGACGAAACATTAAGTAATGTCAATGAGCCTTTTTGATTTTTATTATTAGTCTGTCTTTTTATAAGCACAAATATATAACATCTTACACCGGGAGAAGCAATGACTACCCGCCTGATGAAGCAACGACATCCTACGAGTAAATACTATCGGATTCAATACAACAGCTCGTCTCATCACTAGCTCCTAGTTCCTGGTACAGCGGGGAAAGAGGACTTTAGACAGTGGAATGTGAAACGTGAGGAAGGAGGTCCTCCATGCTCCCGGGGGTTCCAGGCGAATGTTTGTAGCGAGTCGAGAGGCTTCGTGCGTTCACTTGCCTTCGACAAAGGACATATGTCTTTTGATTAGTGGCATAAGAGCGAAATTAGTTTAACCGAATATTCGGTCTTTTTGTATGAAATATCACTATTACTACATAGTATAAATCAAAGTCGCTTTGTCTGTCCCTATATCCCTATGTCCCTATGTATGCTTAAATCTTTAAAACTAAGCAATGGATTTCGATGCGGTTTTTTTAATAGATGGAGTGATTCAAGAGGAAGGTTTATATGTATAATACATGCATGATATGTGTACCCATGCGAAGCAGGGCCGCGCGGGCGGGTCGCTAGTAAATAAATAATTTGATGAGCGTTTTTTCACCACTAATCTACAGACCATAGTTTGTAGTAAAGCAGTATCAAAATGCATAATAATACATACCAACGTAATAAATATGTACCTATATGCCATTGATGAACGTGCATCTGGCTACCACTTTGGAAAAAAATAAAATACGACCTACGATTTTTGTACTAAAGCCAAAAAACCTGTCTTGTGAACAAACAATGGTGCTTGTGTGCATGTAACATATCAAGTTCAGTCTGTTATGAAAGCTAAAAGATTTGAATAGTTGGCTCGGCACCAACGCAACGATTGCAGATTATATTGAAATAACATGTCTGAGCCGAACGAGAGCGCACGCCTGCAATAGAAGCTGATAGCAATGTATGCCTTATCCTATTATGCCTCACAGTCACAGGCAAAAGCAAATGATTTTATGTAAATATTCAACAGAATGCTGTTAATTATTGTTTGGTCAGATCCGAACAGTCTTGAAAACGTCGTGAGGAAAGTTTATAAGATCAACTATACTGCAAAATATAGGTTTTATGTAAATTTAGACGCACTTCTAACTACCTCCCTTAGACATCCTCACATACCTAGTCCTGAGTAGTTACTGGGTACCAAGATATCTGCTATATCCTAATCTACTCGTGCCTCTGTTGTGAAGCTTCTTCTGTTTTCCTAGGCATAGGTACCTACGTATACAACTAGGTGCCAAACACTTGATCAGTGTTCTATTTTATTTTTTACCGACTTCAAAAAAGAATGAGGTTCTCAATTCGACTGTTTTTTTTAAATATTTTCTTTCCTAACATTTTACTGGGAGGACTGATTTTGATAATTCTTTTGTAATCGAAAGCTGGTGCTTGTCATGTTGTCCCATTTTAATTTGAGTTAGATCTAACGAGTAGTTTTTAGTGTATTTGAAGTCGGCTTTAATAAATAAATCAATCATAAATCAATCATTTATTCTCTCTGTAAATCTAGGTAATTTTTTCGTAAAAATGTTTTTTTTTGTTCTAAAAGTAATCAGAACAGCTAAGCCCCTTTGTTCGGATGCCGGCTGTCAATGCGCTGAGGCGATTATCTCTGATAGATTCTGTAGCGAGATGAATAACTTTAATCAGTTTCAGAAGATTATGCGGCGAGTTGCAGCCGGTAATGCTAACAGGGTTGTCTCTAATACGAACAAAGATAAATAAATCTGGGAATGATAGTGTGCATTTAATATTCATTAAACATTAATCAAAATTTTATATTTGAACCCTCCAAGGTTGTAAAAATATTTTGCTAAAGTATTGAAATAATTACCTTACTTATATTCAAATGCAGAACAATCGAATGTTTACCAATTAACTGTTTCGAGGCGGTTGATGAATATTCTGGTTTTAACTAGATAAGCGACATTGCTGTTTATTAATAGTCCAAATTAAAATAAATTAAATAGACAGCTTGTTTCAGTTTTCTTTAAGGCTAGTTTGCACGCAACATGCACCTAGATTCATCTAGATCGCCTATAGTTTGTTTCAGTTTGAAGAATATGGTTGCCGGTAAAATTACAGGCACGTGACTTCCCCATTGCTATTATACCTCAAGTTGATAAACGCAGGGCAGTGTATCGTAGCGTCATTCCTATCGTGCGTGACTTATGGGTCATGGTTTACTATAGGTGATGGTTACCACTTAACATCAGGTGGGCCATCTACTTGTTCCACCTTGTTGCATAAAAAACAGACGTGACTCTTTAAACCGGCTCGAGGTGGCAACCCTAACGTGACGGAAGTTTCAAAGGCAGCGGGCTGAAGGAACTTGAAGAATGGATAGCGCTAGGGATGGTTATCATAAACCTGGTTGGAGAACAAATATTCCTTAGCTGGAGTAACTTCATTGCTAAATGAGAAATATTTGTACTATAGCAACTAGATATGTGTACACTATCTTACTTCCTACCAATAAACATATAAATACGATTTTTGCATGTTCTGATGTTCGGTGACCACCGCCGATTATCCACTGAACCGATCGGTATAAAAATTAGAAGAAACATAGTTCGTAGCCTGAATAATTATAAAAGTACCTAAGTATCGGAATGATGGTAGTGATCATGAATAAACCCAATAAAGTGAAAACCCCTAAAAAAATAATGTTAACAATCACTACTTTCTCGCAAGTGAAACCGCGGTTTGCAAGTGAACCTGGCGCAGGCAGCAAGTTCAAAATACCAACCAGACAGAGCACAAACATAATAATTATGTTCATTACAAAAATCAAACATTTTTGCTATAACGACAATACGTCATCTAAGTTCAACAACCAAACTCGCTGAACAAATGGGTTTTCCACTCGCGAAAATAATAAGAAAACCAGCGTGATACGAATGTTTACTTACCTCAAACAGCGAAAATTTAATAAAACATGAAGAAAATGGCGGTTTCCACTTTACGAGTGTAAATCACATTTATTTCATTAAAAGCGAGCCGGCTAATCTACTTTCATTATACTTTATTAAACCGAAATGCTCTCGTTTTTACGTAAGCACTAAAAGTACATTTATTTGGCAACTGCACGGGACAGACTGGGGCGCTTAGACGGACCAACAACGTACACTTTTTTGACTCAGACGTACTCGTACGGTCCGTCTTCAGAGTATAGGTTATCCTTCTAAAATTTACAGCTGAAACAAAGAGAGCTACGAGCTATGTAAACTTTTGAATTTATATTCGTGTATATTATGTGACTTCTACGCAATCATCCGCAACAGAACAGCATCCCTATGGCGGCGGCTGCGCTGCGGCGACAACAGCTACCTCCGGTTGGTAGCGGACAGACTGGACGTCGACACGGTGTTCATGGAGCACTGGACACTAGTGCACACTGTGCACTCCTAGTTTGTGTGCATAGTTTTATTTGATAATAATTGTATGTGTACCTAGTTGTGATTAATAATAAATAAATATTGGTGGACTTTCCACACAGCACTATCTAGCCCCAAACTAAGCTTATGCTTGTAATATGGGAACCAGATAGCTGATATACTACTTATAATACTTTTTTTTTTTTGTGAATACATACTTATAATATTATATAACGCCCAGACAGAGAACAAACATTTATGTTCATCACACAAATGTTTGTTCACGGTGGGAATCGAACCCACGACCTACGGCGCAGAAGGCAGAGCTACTACCAACTAAGCTACGTAGACTGTCATTAATGCATGTATGTTCCCACGTAGTTTTAAGTAGGTATCTAGGTAGTGGCTGAAATACTTTTTGTGTGAATGCTGAAATAAACGTATTATTATTATTATTATAATGTAATTCTAAGCACGGCATGGTCTCTTTAAATTTATAGCAGCAATTACATAAGGAAAGTTCGGTGTACATGGCGCGACCAAACACTTATTAAAGGCGTTGTCTTAATTTAATTCCGCTACCAACAACTCTCAGACTTTGCTTCTCAGGCTTTGTTCGAAGAGTTTTGAAATAATCGCTGCGAGTTCTGAGCTCGGTAGCTTCGAGAAATTAAAATACTTGATGATAGTTATTGGCCAGCAAACGCCGACGTCCAGCAGTGCCTCTCTAGCCTGATGATGGTTCATTGTTGATTTGACGGACTTTGCAATGCGTGCTCTGTGAGATATATGTCGCTGAGAACGTTAGCCTTAAAAATCTGGTCAAGTGCGAGTTGGGCTCGTGCCCGATGGGATCCATACCATTATCTATAAAAACAACAAATAAAAAATGTTGTTATAGCGGCAACAGAAATGCATCATCTGTGAAAATTTCAACTAACTAGGTGACAGATGGACAGACAGACAGACGGACAGTAGAGTCTTAGTAATAGAATCCTGTTTTACCCATTTGGACACGGAACCCAAAAAACTGACGCAAATACTACAAAACATTATGGCTTTTGTATCCGCGTGTAGGTTTTCTTAAGGTATGTAGGTGCTGAAATATTCTCCAAAAATGTATTAATCATTATGTTAATGTCACCAATAAACAATATATAAATACAAGAATACATGAAAAGTAAGCGACTTACAATTGACCGACTTTAAAATGTACGGACTTTTCAACACTTCGATATACCAATAGTCGATTTGACATCGCTGACATCACCGTTACAAGATAACAGATGAATGGATGCGACGGCGACGGCAAGAAGTGGCGAGAACTGACCGAGGTGTCGTAACCATTAGTACAAGCCAAGTCCCACACACCCAAAGAAGTCGAAATCTTGAAAAATCCAGCTGAAACTCCGCTCGTGCAGTTTTGTTCAACCTTCTCAACGCAATCGTCCCACAAACCATTTACTGAAACAACGTTGAGGCCTATATGTACCGAGTCACTCAAATATGTTTTATTCGCGATGTTTTTGCTGTTGCTAAGTCGTAATTAAAAAAAAACTTTTAGGCCAACTATCGTTTGACAAGTGATAAGAGCCATGTTCGATTGGTAAAATTGCCTTTTCAGCATGAATTTGCAATTCCTATTCAAAAGGTGATAATTTCAAGGAAAAAAGTAGGTAGTAGCTTGAACGTTTCATGTGTTTTTCGTACGTTTTGTAAATACTTGCATTCGTAGCTATTTATTTATAAATAAGTATTCTACAGTTTTATAATCTCCATATTTAAAGTTTTGCGTATTTTTGCACCAGAGGGGTTATCACGAGTTTGGTGCCGACCGCGATCGATCGTGGATCGCAACGATCTACACCGAATTTCAAGGAAATTAAACAACGGCATCTAGCGTATTCTTTGAGAAGCTTAAGTAAAGCTTCTCAAAGAATGCGAATAAAATATAATATTTATAATGGGAATAATGATAAAAATAATAAGAATTTATTAGGAATATAAGAATTATATATAATATTGAAGTACCTTAAAATGCGGTATCTATCGACGTGATCTACGATCGATCGCGGTCGGCACCGGAACTCGTGATAGGCCCTCTGAAGGCGCCCAAAAAAATAGTCACATACTAATCTTGGGACCAGGTAATAGTGGACATCAGGCTCTAAAAACTCGAGTAAATCGCTCTGTTCCAGTTCAGCGTGAGCTGCCCTTCGACCTCGAAATAAGTTTGTATTAACCGGCCGCAGTCAAGTGCTTCGCAAATTGCTAAATGGATTCAAATTGTCGTGCTACATCGAGATGGAAATCGTTTTTTTAGCAAAGAGTTTAATTTTGTGGAGAATGAATGTTAACACAACTTAATTTAGGTTTTTTTTAATCTGTTTCATTTGTAATTATATTTAAAAAAAGAAACTAGAACTGATTTCCGTGCACTAGACATTTTTAGCGACCAAAGTCATGAATCTGTTGCGGTTTTAATTTATAATGCACTTATTCTTTTTAATTTTAATTGTGACCTTTAACGTATTGTCTGTATATAAGATTGACATTTTAATGCAGTCTATCTGAATAAGTAGTTAAGGCTGCAATCAAAAGAAAGCTAGACTCTATACATACAGTCAAGAGGTGCTCATTATCATATCTGTCTGAAAATTAGAACGCCTAAGCCCACATAAAGTCAGTTCTAACAAGCAAACTCCCACAAAAGTCCTCATAGCTGGGAGCCGTATGCACAGTGCACAGTAGCACATACTGTGCGACCGACCCGAATGAAAGGTCCTAGACACATCCTCGCGGCTCCGTAATGAGGCGCGGCCGCTAATGAACGCCGCATCGGGTGAATGCGGCTCGGTGGGAGTTGCCATAGAATTAGGGATAGTGTCAAGTTAAGAGTGGGCTAGTTGAGTTAATAATTCTAGGTGCTGTGATCATTTGAATAAACAACAGAACACAACAGATTCTTAGCTATCAATATTATAATAAAGTGTACCTGACTGTGACTACTACACTAACAGTGACTCCTCTGCTGATGGACCGAAACTGTAAAGAACCGAAAAGTTCGGAACGGGGATGGCCGGTCCATTCCAATTCAGTTAGTGGAGGCTTTCTGGAGCAATTCTTTTGTAACACTTTTTTTGGTGAATGTGATACGACGGGTATGTTACACAAAATCCGCCGTCCTAGCCGTCTCATTGTGTACCTATACCTCGAGTCCGTGAACTTAGTATAATCAACCCGTTAACTTTTAATGGAAATAATGATCTGCAGATTCTCTGAATCTGCGGGCGGCTCTCGTAACAACTTCTAATAGTTATAGTTTTTCGGACATACGTCCGTTATAGACCTTACAAATGATTATAATTTATTACAAAAGTGTTACTTGGCCTTAGGCGCTTCGGCATGGGCGTTTACAAGGCGCAAGTTGTTAATTTGTTAATTAATTGTATTTTTTAACAACTTGCTGATTTAACAAGTAAATGGTCCACCTGATGATGATTGGTAATTATCCCGCCGCCTGGAGGTTACTAAACTGCTACTAAAATAACTACTAAAATGAAAAAAAAAATACATTAAAAAAAACGAAAACTTTAAAATTGAACATGTACTCGAGCGCTGTTGTACAGATATAAACGTAAATAATGATAATTTTCTCGATAAAAAAATCATAAAGATGACACTAAATCGATATTTCAAACATCCATTACTCAGAGAGTTTTTCTTGAAATCATGTCAAAGTTATATCAAAAGATAGGGATTAATGTTTAATAGCGCTGTGTAAAAAAAAAAAAATTTCATTATTATTAATCTCTGAGAAGAAAATCTAACGAAATCTAGCTGTTCAAGTGCTGCAAGTCTTGGAAGTTGGAGGTTCTGGAATATCCTCGCCTTTGTGGTGCCAATAGAATTTAGTGAGACGTAGGCATAACAGAAAAAAGTAAATGCAATCAAATGCAGATGACAGTACCGGTGACGCTCAGTATACGGGCCGCGCAAACACCTCTCGGGAATGCATTGAAGAGTGTCGAAACAGAATTGTGTCTGTTCTTGAGGCTTCCTTGGAGCAGGTCTCAAAGTGGGGTGAACAAAACCTAGTTCGGTTCAACCCCACTAAGACTCAAGTCTGCGCGTTTTCCGCGAAAAAAACCCCATTTGTCGTAGCTCCTAATTTCCAAAACACTCCCCTTACCATTACTAAGAGCTTGGGAATCCTCGGAGTCGACATTTCGAGTGACGTCCAATTCCGTAGTCACCTGGAAGGTAAGGCCAAACTGGCCTCTAAGAAGCTCGGCGTCCTCAACAGGGCGAGTCGGTACTTCACATCGGTCCAGAAACTTATGTTATACAAAGCACAAGTCCGACCGCATGTGGAGTACTGTTCTCACCTCTGGGCTGGAGCGCCGCAATACCAACTCCTTCCTCTTGACCGGATGCAACGCAGGGCAGCTCGTATTGTCGACGATCCCAAGCTCACAGACGACCTGGAGCCCCTTAGTATTCGAAGAGACGTAGGATCCCTGTGTGTGCTCTATCGTCTGTACAATGGGGAGTGTTCTGAGGAACTGTTCAGTTTGGTGCCCGCGGCTAACTTTCACCATCGCACCACACGCCGCAAAAATAAATTTCATCCCCACCATCTGGATGGCTGGTTCTCCTCAACTACTCGTTTTTCTCGGTCGTTTTTACCTCGAACGAGTAAGTTGTGGAACGAACTTCCCCCTGCGGTTTTCCCTCGGAGCTATGACATGGGGTCCTTCAAAAGGCGGGTTTATCTCCTCTTAAAAGGCCGGCAGCGCATCAGCAATGCCTCTGGTGTTGCAGGTGTCTATGGGCGACGGTGACCACTTTCCATCAGGTGGCCCGTATGCTCGTCTGCCAGCTTTGGCATAAAAAAAAAAAAAAAATTACAAGACAGCACACGCTACGCGAGGTAGTACTCAAAGTTACTAGCTAGTTTCCGTGGTAATTCATAATTATGTTTGTGCTAAATTGTTAAAAACAAAACACACCAACTTACGCTTTTTTAGTTCTTGAATTTATTTGTATGAAGAGGTTTTCGGTAGTTATTTTCTGCCCGCAGATACTTCAGGTGCTCGTATGTAAATCAGCACGATATCGTGAGGTAGGTACTATGAGTGGACGCGATGTGTTCGCAGCAGATTTTTTACCAACCTTATTTATTTCAGAACCAATTTGGAAAAGTCAACAGTTCGTGTGTGAAAAATAACTGTTTTGCTAGCGGCAGCCAACGTTCGTCAAAAAACCGGACATTTGGTGGAAACCATTAAATATTTACAGTTTTTTATACCTGCGCTACTACAACCATATTTTTCTACTATTTCTACGAAAATTCAAAATGTTAGGTTAGGTTAAAGTTAGCGGTACTAACTATAACCAATAAATATTTTACAGTTTGAAAAATCTGTTTTTATTCAGTACCTTCAACCACACAGATCCCTTTGTAACTTTATATTACTATTTATAAATTTTCTCTGCAAGGATTGTATTTTGCATCAAACGTAGGTATCTCAAATTTAAACTTTCACATTTACATAATTATGTACTTCTTCCTTTCACATATTTTCAACGTTTAAGAAGTAGAATCACCAAAAGATATGAAAAATTGCAAAGACCTAAGTTCCAGAGGTTATACAAAGAAAAGTTGTTTTTATCAAATTTATGTGTTTTCATCAAAAAGTGCTTTGTCTATGATATACCAAATTCAAATTCAAAATATGTTTATTCAATAAAATCACAAGGATCATCTTGAAATGTATGAGACGAGTGTCTCATTCTAAGCATCACTGCTTAGGATGTGACATTCCAGAAGGTTTGTCTAACAAGGAGCGAATGCCAGGCGATGCCAGGAGATCGCATCCGGAACTCATTAAAGACGACAGGCAGCCTCTAGTCTGCACGATGAAGTCAAACAGACATGCAAAGTGAGTTACACAACATTAGCATTGCAAACGCAGTATGCTAAGTCGGCGGCGGCCGTGAGGATCTGACTACGTCCCCGTGCTACGTACACCGTGCTACGTACTACGTGCTACGTACTACGTGCTACCTACTACGTACCACACTGCTCGGGTTACTGATGAGAGGCAACGAGCCTCGGAGGAGGCGTTTCTACAGTACTGTTGTTGATTTTGAGTAACCTAAATACTAGTACCCTTTGTCGATAATGAGGGATGCGATAGTAGAAGAATCTAAGAAATATCATAGCATGGATGATAAGATGCACATTATAAGTATGTAGTACATTTTCAGTTATGTTCAATTTTCTGTCTATTATAATGAGTGTGTTTATCCTTGGTTAGTTTGATGGGTGTACAATAGCGAATTTTAATTAATAAATAAATAAATAATGCTGGACAATCCACACAGCACTATCTAGCCCCAAAGTAAGCTATTCAAAGCTTGTGTTATAGGTACTAGATAACTGATATATTTTAATACATTACATACTTACATAGATAGATATTTTTTTTATTATACATAGAAAACACCCAGACCATCGGAACAAATTTCTGCAGATCGTACACAAATTTGTTCCAAGGCGGGAATCGAACCCGCAACCTCTTGCGTCGCAGGCGGACTCCCGGCCGCTGCGCCACTTGGGTCGTCGTATTAATGCCTGTGTTGCATGTAATAAAATTCTTATAATTATATTTAACAGATTTCCCCAAGTATCTAATACAGGTGAGGCATAGCACCCGCATTATAGTTATGATTGCGCTAATTCGCAGCAGGATCTAGTGCAGTCGCTAACTCGCTAACTTCATTAGAACAACATACTTATACAGCTACTTGATCGATGCACTCAACTAGAGTGGTACTACCTACAGAAACTTAACTTATAGTAATTATTATTTTCACTTACTAATGGATAAGCAGGTGGTCTACCTGATGTTAAGTGATAACCATCATAACAAAGCAATTTGTCGTAAGTCATGCACAATATAACGTGCCCTACGATGCACTGCCCTGCGTCCATCTACTTTAGGCATACAGAATAGATGTCAAGTCTCATGTGCCTGTAATTAGATGAAGCGATTAGAGATTGATAATGATAACAGAGGTAATGCAAAAATTAAGAATTTTTGATATTTGTGTTTTTTTGATTTTTTTTGTGTAACTTAAAACTTGTGCTTGGATGTAAGACACAAAAACTATACTTGAACTGAAACTGAAACAGCTTCACGACTTTGATCCCCAGGCACGGTAGATATCCCTTCAGATCTCTCAGTACCAAGTACTCAAGATTCTTTGAGTATGTCTAAGGGGGGTAGTCAGAGGTACGTCCAAACATTACATTTGGCACATACCCACATTTTGCAGTAGTTAGTATTCCATACGTGACAGGTTGCAAGCCCATTGCCGCTGCTAGAATACTAACTGGTTTCCTCACGATGTTTTCCTTCACCGTTTGAGAGCTTTGGCATTGCGCACATAAATTTTTCGATAGAAAAATCCATTGGTGCACGACCGGATTCGAACCTGCGACCTTACGATCGGAAGGCGGGGTCACTTCCACTAAACCACCGGTGCTCTCTACTACTACTTGAACTGTATTAAGGAATCTGAAACAAAACTTCAATTTAACGCAGTTCTCACAAATTATGAAAGATTTGAAAGACCATTACAACTTTTATATTATGTATGATTATACCAATGATTGTGTTATATAAGTATGTAGTTTCGGTGCGAGTATCTCTGGGCTCGAGTATAAAAGGGTTGTACATTGTAGCGGAGTCCTTTCACGGCGCCCCGTTATTACGCAGAACGCAATATGTGAGTCTGGCTTTAAAAAACAATTGCCGGCGCACAATATGAGCCTCATTGTACCTGCGACGGATTAATTTCGGCCCTTCGCTGCGTATAGAGCTGTAGACAATCATAAAAGTCGGACTTATTGTAAAAACTTCATAAAAAGTAAATAAAATAACAAAATAAACTCTGTTGGGTAATTTGATTTCTTCAAAAAATTTCAATATCGAGTGATATCTAATACTAACAACGAATATAGTCACGTATGTTAAAAAATAACAACTCAGTCTTTTTTGACCATCCTACTATTATAAACGCGAAAGTGTGTAAGTATGGATTGATGGATGAATGAATGGATTGATGTTCCTAACTCTTTCACGCCGGAACGGCTGAACGGATCTGGATGAAACTTAGCTGAGAGATAGATTATAGTCTGGAATGGCTACTTTTTATCCCGTGGGATGAAACCGCAGGGCGCAACTAGTACCGACATAAGCAAAAAACATTTTTTTAATAAGAACTAACAATAAACACATCATAGAAATTATCGTTTTTTGTGTGTTTAATATAAAGTTTGACATTCTTTGGCTTACTTTAAGGCTAGACAGTGTTGTATGGAATGTGCAGCAATTTTTTATTTGATTAATGTCTTACATATTTTAAAGTCTGAATAAGATTCCGGCAACTGCTATTAATACTGGCCACGACCTTACAAGTTAACATGCAAATGTATCTGTTAGAAAGTCGGATAAATAGACGGATGAAAAGACGGAGACGACTGAAGGCTTGTAAACTCTACCTGCGGATGATTGCACGCTAAGCGCGGTGCTTAGCTACCTTCATTCGGTTGCTTTATGGTGGGTTTTTTCTCTTAATAGAATCACAGGCAGCTTAAATGAGATATGCGGCGAAACAAGAATGGTCTAATAAAAGCTGATTAAATAAATTTCTCTGAAATAATTTAGCTTTGTGAACGTACAGGCCAGGTTTAATTATTTGGTATTTCTTCTTCTTTCGTTAAAAGATTTCTATTATTTTAGTTAATAAAAAATATCTGATGAGAAAACAAAATACAGTGCAGTTATGTCTTCATGCTGTTTAAGAATAATTTTAACATAACAACTAAAGATTAACATGATAAGGATGGACGTTTTCTTCCTGCATAAACACAGGTACTATTTTATATACATACATTACATATTTTTTTCTTTTTTTAATTAAGATAAGATAAGAAAATTCTTTATTGCACATAAATGAAGTACATTAGGCGAACTTAATGCTAATTAGCATTCTCTTTCAGTTAACCTTTGGGTTTTGTGGAGTGGGTGGTAGTGCTCTTTGGACAATAGAAGGGAACAACTTTTAAAAACAAAAGGTGTAACGTAACATAAAATAATACTAAATATTTTCCAACTTACAAAACATACATACTTATACATATACCTACATAAAAAAATAATAAATACATACCTATAACTAAAACCATATATATAATACATATTCTATTAAATGCTCAATTTATTCATGTGGTTTAGTGAAAGTATTCGTATGAAAATTTGTTGTAATTCTAATTTGTGTTTATTTATCGACAAGCTAAGAATTCTTACATAATAAACTCCATCCGGTAGGTATGTACAAGAAGCTAGCTGCTTCCGGAGCGCGCCGGAAGTGAGAAAATTGCTTTGTTCGCGTTCCGTATTTAAATTGTGAAAATGTGAGAATGGCCTGCGGCTCAAATTTTATCCGCTTTTTTACCCCTGTTTTAATTCGTTTTACGCTATGATTGCATTTTATGCAGTATTAGTTGCATCTATTTCCCACAAAAATTACTAAAGAATTATCGTTAAAAAAGAGTTCCTTGAAAGTTACTTGAAAGAAAGTAATGTATTTTTTCAATAATTATTATTAAATTTATTTTATATTATAGGTATTTATTACTAGTGGCTCTGGGAGCTGTAGACCTCGCGAGCATACTAAAAGTGAGCTATTTGAGGAATGTAATGTGCAAGTGCATTTTCCGTTTTGTGATTTTTTTGATCTTTTTGTTTTTTTTTTGCATCATCTTGTGTAGAATGAGGTCCTTTGTGTTTCTCTCAAATTTGATTGAAAACCATCGATTGTTTGATGAGCTATCCTGTTCATCATGCTGAAGGTCCTTATCAGATCTTCGCCAAACTTTTATGAGACCAACTTATAGTTACTACCTTTCAAATAAAAAAAGAATAATCGAAATCGGATCTGATTTGGTGGAGATATCCAGTATATCAAATAGCCCCCTTTTTGCCCTTTTTTTGGGGGAAGTACCCCTCCAATCAAAAATCCCCGACGCCAAAAAAATTCTAATAAGTCATATAACCTGTGTACCAAGTTTCGTCCAGATCGGTTGAAAAATGCGACCTGTAGAGGAGAACAGACAGACAGACGGACAGACAGACAGACAGACACACATTTTTGGCCAATGTGGAAACTGAGACGCTTCGCTCGCTTCGCTCGCTCGGTCAATTAATTGAAGGCAACTAGAATGTCGTTGTTGTTTGTTATGCTGAAAAATAATACGTATTTATCTACTCAAGGGCAATACGAAAGAAATGTCAGTCTTACACTGACATTTTTTTTTATTGCTCTTTTCTTGGGACCTGCTCTACTAATAATGTAACTTATGCGTTATTTGTAGTTAGTAGGTAATCGTTCAACATTAGGATTGATGAGCAGTAGAGATTTTTGTTAGGGGTCGTCCAAGATAGTACCTAATACCAGCATGCCCATTTCTGCCAACAAGCAGCAATGCTGTTTCAGTTTGCTTGGTGTAGTTGCCGTCAAATAACAGGCACATGAGGCTTAACATTTTGTTTGCCTCAAATTGAAGGATCCGGGACAGTGCATCTCGTTTGGCACGTTTTCTATAGTACAAGACTCGCGAGGCAATCTTTTGTTATAGGTAACGGTCACCACTTAACATCAGGTGGGTCATCCTAGTTCTTCCATAAAAAGTTATAATAAAATAAAAATAGGTTCCTTAATTGTTCTGTGATATTTTCGATAACATAGAGAAAGAGATAACAGGAATTTCAGTATTCCAAACGGTGTTTTTAGAATTTGGAGGTAATTAAGTGACATACATATCAGCAGCATTCAAAGGACGTAACGGCGAGGCGGTGGCGTGCATGGTGGTCGCACGTGGCGGGGTCGCGGCTGCGGCTGCTGTTGGCACAAAGCAGCCGTAGCGCGACATTTTCTACATTTCAGATCACGATTGTTGACTCGCTAGTCAGGAATTTCACTGGATTGAATCAAAGTTGCAGCTTTGGTTTCTCGCCTGTTTTCGCTCAGCACAGTGGAACTGTTATATGAATTTTGGAAAATTTTGTGCCGTCTGAAATTGAATGAAAATAAGAACTAAGACCTTTAAAAATTATAAACTGGATTCCTTGATGGTCAGCGTTCACTTTTCCCGATAGACCAACCAGCTCTTAAAATATTAAAAGGACAATTCTACAGGGTGTAACATAATGGCTCTAGAATAATTATAGAGCCATTATGTTACAGTGCAAGCAATGTGTCTGTATGTTATTGGATCGAGTCAATATTCATGTACGGAACAACTTTACAGCTTCATATCCGTGGAGGCATTATTTTCGTGATCAACTCATTATTACTTTTACTAAACATAACCATAACTACAACGAATCCCTCTGAAACAATATGGCGTCGAAAAGGCAGTGCGCGCAGCTTCCGGTCCCCGGCGGAAGTGACGTGCGACGGCGACCTCTGGCGGTGAAATTACGCAACTGTAATTGCACTGCACTGTAACTACCATACTGTGGCTTATGAAAGTATTTAATGGCAAATGAACTACCTATGTTACAGACATTTGAAATAAGTATTTTATATACTAGCTTCCAACCTTTTGTGTTGCGTTTTTTAATGTTCAATCAAAATTGTTATGTAATTTCTTTTCATGAAAATGTTAAAACAAATAACAACGAAAATTCATGTAGCTTCCGGAAGTTGGTAGAAATTTATTTATTCCGCCAATAACTCATTCATAACAAAAGTTTTAGCCCGCGGGAAACTTTATATAAACCACGCATTATAAATAAGCAGGTAGGTTCCACCGAGTTACAAGATACCGTCCCAATTACCACACGAGCTGTGCTGTGCGAGGTAGACAAAAGTTTGTTTTAATGAGCCGCCGCCGCCGCCGCCGCCGCCGCCGCCGCCGCCGCCGCTGGCGTAAATAGACTACTCACTTATCTGGCTGGAAATATCATTTTCAAACCTGAAGTTTCATTTCGCGACTCCATATTACAAGTATCTGGTTGCTATAAGCCATGATCATCATCAATCATTGTTGGACACAGGCCTGCCGTATACATTTCTGAACAAGGATTCCGAGCCCTTTCCATCCACCGATTTGACAATGTCGTTTGTCAATGTGCATTGTTAAGGGACCACAAAAGGTTAAACAGTGTTTTTTTGAGAGTTTTTTGTTACATGTTCTAAACATGAAGCTTTTAGTTATTTATAATTATACTGAAAATTACCATAAACGGAGAGAGGTTTGTTAATGAGTGTTAATTATAGGCAGTATTAGTGCGACAGGCAGTATTTAGGCGCGGTTGTGTGAATCACGCCTTCGGGACACGAGTGGAATATAGAGCGGTTACAATCATTTATTTATACTAACTTTGTTTCATTTTCTCATACATAGGCACACAGCTCAGTTGAGCTCAGTAGCACGCCTTCTACACCCTGTAGGCTGCTTTATTTGTAAATTCTAAACTCTAAAGCAAGCAGCCAAAAGTAGGAAATTTTGAGTGAATGTAAATATGTTTCATAGAGCATTATTTAGTTATAGGGAAGCCACAGAAACATAAAGCGAAAAGTCTGAAATTACCGAACATTAAAGTGTTTAACCTCCACTCCACTCCACCTGTCTCCGGAATTTAGGAGCGACATCAAACCATGAACGCTTTATTTACTTGACAGCGACATTTTGTACAGTCAAATATAATAAACGTTACACGTGAGAAACGAAACTCGTCTAAGCCGCTGCGTCTCCGACGATGTTTCGCTTGCTTCACGCGTTTCAGAGAACTCTTTGTGAGTGGCTCCTAGGGGAAGTACTCGGTTCTACGAGTGCCTATTTCTGCCGCCACGCAGCGGTTTGAATGTAAATAGGTATACCTCAAGTTGGTGGACGCAGCGCGTTGCATCGTAGGTGACTTGCGAGGTCGTGCTTAGTAATAGGTGATGGTTACCACTAAACTTGCTAAGCTTGACTTAGCTAGTTAGCTAGTTTACAAGGTGACAGTTTTTAATAGGATGGTGTTCTTTGTCTAGGCTAGTAACGTCCCCCACCACAGATTTGACCATTGTGTACTAGCTTCATGTGGCCGGTGAGACTAGTCAGTTAGCTAGTAAGCAGGAACTAAGATGTGTTCAACTCAGTCACTGATTAAGGCGTTGACAAGACCTAATTTACCTCTCGCTCACACGATTCGACATTTTGAAAGATATAAAATCTCTAAGCTTAATTTTGAAAAATCGCTAACAACCGTTTTGTGTGCAATCACATTGCGCATAGTTTGGTAAAAAAATTATTTTGATCGATGCAAGTTTTCTTACTCAAAAGTTTGCTTATGTACGAAAACTAGAAAAGTAAACTTTTAAGTAGGAAAACTTGTATCGATCAAAATGATTTTTTTACTAAACTATGCGCAATGTGATTGCACAAAAAATAGTTGTTTGCGATTTTTCGACAACGGGTTTTGTGATTTTATATCCTTCAACAAATCAAATCGTGCGAGCGAGAGTCACATTAGCTCTTGTCTTCACCTTAAAGTAAACTAGCCTCATTTAAACACAACTAGCATGTTCCAAGCCAGGACAGCAAGCCAGAACAATCAAGTAGAGAACTAGCTTGCTATCCTAGCTTGAATAACTAGCCTCGTGTATCCCGGGCATGTGCTGACATAGGAAATTCTAGTGATGAGTCAAAATTGTGATAATAAATAAATAAATAAAATAAATAATGCTGGACAATCCACACAACACTATCTAGCCCCAAAGTAAGCTATTCAAAGCTTGTGTTATGGGTACTAGATAACTGATATATTTAATACATTATATACTTACATAGATAGATATTTTTTATTATACATAGAAAACACCCAGACCATCGGAACAAATTTCTGCAGATCGTACACAAATTTGTTCCAAGGCGGGAATCGAACCCGCAACCTCTTGCGTCGCAGGCAGGCTCTCGCCCGCTGCGCCACAGAGGTCGTCGTATAATAAAATAAAATGGGAACGGAATGTAACTTCTACGTAAATTATTATCAAACCCATAATACAAGTACCGCTAGATATAAAATAATCTAATTTAATGAATACCGTCGACTCTCAAGCGAAGTGCGACTCTTTACGGCAGCGTTTAAATAATATTGCTCTTTTATGACCCATATGACTTGAGCGCAGTCTACGGTCGAGTACTTACGTATAAGTGAAGTTGGCTGTCCACACAAGTAGAGATTGTGGAGCGCCACCCCAGTGGGTACTGATTGCACGAACTTCAGTATGAAATTCACATCTCCACGAAAACAATTGGTCTTTGTCGCAGTTTCGTCAATAGCTTTATTTACTTTATGAGGCTATGTGTGGAATGATGAAGCGACGTTTCGTTTTGATGCGATAATGAAACGATACGAATATTTGCTGCTCGATAAAATTTTACAGCCGGTAATGTGTTTCAATAAAATATCGCCCCATTCAAACACACGCGTCGTGTGAATGCGAGGTAACTGCCTAATGTACACAATATAACAGCAAACATTACATTTTAATGCTTTTGGTATCGATTTTTACATAATTTTACCGGAAGGCGTTCAAAATATAACTTACTAGCGACCCGCCGCGCGCCCCTGCTTCGCACGGGTGAACATTGTTTTTCTACTATATCATGCATGTATTATACATATAAACCTTCCTCTCATTTATCTATTAAAAAAAGCCGCATCAAAATCCGATGCGTAGTTTCAAAGATTTAAGCATACATAGGGACATAGGGATATAGGGACAGAGAAAGTGACTTTGTTTTATACTATATGTAATGATAGTGATTATCAACAGTCTGTAGAAGTCCACTCCGGACATGGTAATATGGGTTGCATGCTTCGACTTTCGGTTCGTAGTCGCCATCCAACAAACGAACGTGAAAATATCAAAGTATTTTGTAGACAGTATTTTTTTTATTACTAAAACCAGCTGATGGAACAAGCAGATCACCTGATGTTAAGTGGTAACCATCATCTATAACATCACATTTAACTTTGTATTTGAAATATAAATAAAAAAAATAAAATAAAAATGGTTTAATTCAGGCAACTACATACATAGTCCATAGAGAAGTAAACACAGAATAATTACAAAACTTACAACCAAATACATATACCTACAGCTTGAAATTTATCTATCTAAATATGCACTTGCGCTCGGCTTCTTTCATTTCAATATTTTTACCATCTTTTGGTTCTGCTGCATTTTTTGCGGTAATTTTAAAACATTATCTAATTAGTCTGAGCTGTACGAACAGCACAGTAATTTGATATCGTATGGTTATTTTATTCTAGTTAAATTAATTATTGATGGTCAGCGTGACCTTCTTAAAGTTCATTCACCTTATAACAATTTTAAAATAATTACTTTAGGCTTCCACAAAGCTGGCACAAAATATTGTTGTGTATTGAAAATAACCTTATACTGTGATATTTATAATGTAACGAAAACCTTACCGCCTACGGCTCACGTGAAACCCGAACATAATTATAAAATACTAGCTGGTACCCGCGACTTCGTCTGCGTACTTTTAATCTCTTCATCTCTTTTTTTCGCAATAAAAGGTAGCCTATGTTCTTTCTCAGGGTCTAAAGATTGTCTGTGCCAAATTTCACCAAAATCGGTTGAGAGGTTTAAGCAGGAAAGCGTAACAGACAGACAGACTTACTTTCGCTTTTATAATATTAGTTGGGATTAAAATTATTGGAAGATGTTTTTAACAATAATTCTATATCATTTCTATACACATCAATCCAGTTGTGAGCTCATACTGAGTAAAAAAAAAGTTTTGCATTTATTTTATTTTAATAAAATTAATTAACTTACATAGGTTTGTTTCCATAGTGTTCATTACTTTGAAATTATTGTAATAACGATATTGAGTGACGTTGACATCAACTTGCGGCTTGTTGATGCTCCATCGATCTTCACTTTGATAACAATCCAGACGTGTATCCATAGTTCTGTTAATAACATTCGTGTTCATAGTAATCCATAAAATTAATTTTCGTTATAATTGGTTTCATGTAAAGTTAATCTTTTTGTATGTATTTGTGTTATGTATTTATTTTAGGGCAGATTAGTGAGCTGGCTAGTTTCCGCAACTTAGAGTAGGCCTCTGGGTGGCATTATTTTTAACGTAGAGCTGCATTTTTGATTTTTATTCTTGTAGTTATTTCTCCGTCTACGTTCTTTATGAACTGATATACCAAAGTGACAAACATATAGTCAGAAGGATATGCATTGACAAAAGAAACCCGACCATGTAAAACATGGCTCGAAATAACACCTCTTTGAAATTGTATCGTGTTTTTATATTCTTCGTTAATGAGTTTTTAATTGAAGTTCGATGTGAATAACCAATTAGTTGTATTCTTTTTGTGTCATTCACCTTGATATTAAATAATCTTGATCTTCTTAATGTTATTATGAGAAGCGGAAATTTTTTACTTAATGTAAATCCATTAGTTTATCTATAATTATAATCTCTACTAAGCGCTTCTTTTATTCGTCGAATATGCAACGAATATTATTTCCCAAATTTTTATCATAATAAAATAATTATGAAAGTATTCCAAAGTCCCATTTGCCCGGTCAATTTATGTATCCAGAGTTTGCCCGTCACTTTATCCGCATGGACTTTGTTTATGAATAGTGTTAATATTTGAATTAAACCTTACATCCGTTTCTATAACGATACATGGTAGGTATATCTGCAAAAAAATCTTGCTAAAACAATACAACGGTTTAGCCTTTAGTATACGAGTATTAGTGTGTGTGGTCTAGCCGCGAAAACGTCCTAAGCGGACCAAAAAGCCAAGACAGACGAACTTTTTATTATTTACAAAGTCTGAATATTGTCTGAATATAAAGTCTGAATATTCGTCAAAAAGTTTCATTCTAATAAACTATGAAAGTACCCGAAAGTCACATTTACGCGGACACTTTATAAAGTAAGTCGCGCACTCAAACCGAACTCCCATAAAATAATATCAAGCATCTGGCCTCGGGGACACGTTGGCATCCGAACACCGGAACAGAATAAATAACAGTACCTACTGAAAGCAGCCAGGTGTTCTACTAGAGCTGCAATCTCTTATCGATGCATGCTTGCAGCATTGCTGGTAAGTGCCAGGCTATGAGAAGATTCTAGAAATTTTTAGAATTACAGAATGAAATACCTAAAACAGACAAACGATCATAATATCGCATTGTTCATATACGTGGATGTTTTCCCAGATATCTAGATTCTCAAGATTCTTGAAGGTAAATAATAGCCCAGTCACTGGAGCTAGTCACTAGGCTCATAACCGCGGTTAAGTTTACATGTAATTTTTCACTGGTTTCGAGAATTATCTGACTTGCGTGCAAGGCTAGCGCTGGCTTGACTTCAAACTAATCTGCTCCACACGAGCCCAGTCGCAGGTTAGCATATATTAGACTGTTTTACTGTCCTGCCATGTTGTAAACCTGACTTAATAACTGGGGAAAGGGTGTTAACACCCCACTTTCCGTTGTAAATATGAACTCAAATTCATCGATATTCTCAGATAGCATCACTACTCCGTATATTTCACGTGCTCCTAACACGTTCAAACGCTCTTTTTATAGTCTAAAGAGACGACGCAGTAAATTTGAGAGGTTCCTGGCCTAAGCCTCTAAGCTGGGGCCCGTGTAATTTCGGTTTATTAAGTTCCTCGCCTTCATACAGGGTACTAAAGTCAGGCTTATTTGACGTAAAGAATAGCTGGTCCGGAGGTGTAACCTCTTGGATGAGAGCTAGCTCCATCTAGGTTTATCTCTTCGTCTTTATTGTCTTCAGTCTTAAACGTCTCTACTGATATACCTACTCTATGATGTGGTAGCACAAACAATTTTATTTATTTGAAATATTTGCCTTAAAATTGTTCTCTCAACAATCCGCTCGGAATCCTCGTCAACGTCTTCCAACTAATGTTTACTGGCTGCTGTGAGCTGCTGTCGGCTAATAGTAGCTTGCAATACTAGGCGTTTAATGGATATATTCTCGGAGACAAGTTGGATTCGAGTTTAATTATAAGCTTATTCAAGAGTTTAGTATTCAGTAAACATCGTCGTAAACTGTTTGTTAGAGACTGCATTGCATTTGGCACTTATTTATGAGTGGATTTTTTTAAAGGTTTTTAAAAGTAAGCAATGTTAAGTATGTTTATTGCCAATGTAAATTTAACATTGTTAGGTTTTAGGACCATTATTTTCTTTAATTTTAATTTTAATGTAACTAAATTTAAATCAATTTTTTTTTCAGGGCAAAGTCACTTACTTTGCCCTGACAAAATTTTGATTTAAATTTAATTATATATTTACATAGACCTCCAGATTGTAAAATGATTATCTGGTGCAAGTTTATAGCGTACTGGAATGTGGTCAGAAATAGCTGCAAATAAATAGTAGCTAGATTAGTTTGGTAACCTAGGAAGCAAACTTCGAAGGCAACCACAAATCCACACTCGACCCGTTTGCAGATTATCCCCGACCCGACCCAGAGCAGACGATGAAATGAAATAGCCAAACAGATAGGTTTGGGACGTAAATATTAAACTTACTTTAGTATTTTTTTATAATAAAATCATAATTAAACTTTATGAAAATAATATGATAAGCAGCTATAAATTATATATACAAGATAAAAGATGACACGAGTGTCATTATAATATATCAGCTTCAAGAAATTAATTGCTCAACAAAGGTGTGCAAAGTCAAAGTATTCCATTGAATCACATGAATTACTTGGCTTTATCTAGGTGAATCTAGGTGCCAGGTCTCGCTACCTTGTCAATGTTTCCAGAAAGTGAAATTTTGATCCATCTTCACCGTCTCGATACTATGCTACACACATAAATAGAAATTCCAAAAAGATACCTTCGCATAAATAATGAAGAAGATCAATCAGCCCTATACTTTAATTGACAAACAGAACAGATCCTCCCTCTAGGGGGGGGGGGGGGAGACGGCGCGTAAATTATTAATTTACGGAGGCAGCTCAAATCGCAACTCAATTAGTGGAGTACAGCCGAACAGAAGTCGAATAGGCATGTTTAAGAGATGTTTATTTTCTTACACTATTGTTCTTACCCTAGTTCTGGTTTCAATGATGATGATTCTGGTATCAAATACGAAAATAAAGTTAAAATAAAGTTATATAAAAAGCCTTCGGCGGCTTAAAGGCTGCTAAAACCAATTGTATAAACTTAGTATTAAAGTTCCAAAAACAACAAAGTTCTTTCCTGCACATTAAGCTGTGGGTTTGATTCCCTCCCAAGGCAAACGTTGGTATTTATTCTGAATCAGAGTGTTATGTATTTATAAAATTTAATCACTATTCTGTCAGTCATCTGTCCAGTTACCATATTTTGATAAAATAATCATTTTGCTTAGGGCTAGATGAGGTTGTGTGAAAAGCTTACCAATATTATACCTAATTATTTACTACATTGATTCAAGCAGTACTTAATGTATCGCTAATTCTCTAACTAAATTCTCCTTACCCTTAGCAAACAAACTATAGGTCACACTGTCATTGTCCCACTCAGTGATAATCATCAATCATCAATTATTATTGTCGCTAAATTTAGACGCTTGGAGAAAACAATTCCCCGCGTCATTCTGACAGGAATCCAATTCGAGGACATTGAGGACTGAGTTAGAAAGTTAGCGATACATTAAGTACTACTTGGATCAATTTAGTAAATAATTTATTTTCTTCCTGTGATGTTTGCGGAGTCTTACTTATAATCTGTTGTGCAATACCAACACTGGTGAAGTATGGTGTGATCACGGGCTGTTAATCATTAGCAACTTCTAGGATTAGTAAGGAGAAAGTGGTTCCTTGATATTCCCACTTTATACAAGTCATATTTCCGAGTCATCATTGTAGTTTAATAAAATAAATAGTACTATGATAAACATCCGCTCAAATCTCCAGACACGTCCGAGCATCGTAGTTCAATTAAAAATCAATAGTCAGGCCAGTCAGGCATCCTTTGTATTCTTCAGTTTATTATACGTACTGTGTTGTGCTGTATTTGATAAGTAAATAAATTGTATACCGATGATGTAAATAATATTTTCTTAGGTCCGAACTTTCTGAACTACCTTCATGGGCGGTTCTAGCTGAGATCGTGCAAGTTTTCCTAAAACTTATGTTATGTTCGACAGCGTCGTCCGCCTCCTGTCAGCTGATGTTCCTGCTGGAGCCTCCCCCACGGCTGTCGTTCTCCAACTCGTCGGGCGCGCGCGTGGCGTGCGCCGCGCACGGCACGCCGCCGCCCGTCATCACCTGGCTCACGGAGGATGGAGCACCGGTTTCCAACATCACCGGCTTGAGGTACTTTTTATTTTTACTGTAAATGACTCGTAGCTTAACGAATGACTGTCATCTCACCGGATCGAAGTGAAGGTGCAGTCTGAGGGGGCAAGCGAAGTTAGCAGGCTAGCTATGATCCACTTGTTCACTCTCGTCTTGGTTGTAAAGTTCTGGGTATACTGACCGACGGATAAGAGTTCGCTCTCATTATAAAATAAAATAAAACTCAAAAAATAAAAATCACAAATTCAAATAAAAACTCTTTTTAGGGTTAAGCTCGCCTTTGTACATACTTTATTATTTAAGTTTTCGTATTTTGTTTCTGTGTACAATAAAGAATAAAGAATAAAAATCACATTGTCATGTAAATCTCAAATAAGAGAAAATATATCTAACAAACAGTTTCATGCCTTGATTCTCAATGGTTCCCTCTGATCTCTGAGTACCAACTCAATATTCTTAAAGGATATCTGTTATGGGCCCCCCCATGGGAGGGCACCATATGATAGTCCAAATAAATGCATTTGACACATTTGAAGTAGTTCATATTCCATACGTGATAAGTCGCAAGCCCATTGCCAAACCATTTTCCTTCATCTTCATAGATTAAAATCAATTGTAACTCAGATTTGTGCTATTTAATGCACAACCAGTTAATAAGCCCTTGTGTGTAGCTGTAGCATGCCAAAGAGAAGTGACCAGTGGATGTGAGCAGTGGATACGAGTAGATTAATGTCCGTCACGCTCCGCAGAGTTTTGTTTCCATTCGTTCTTTTCGCGACCGAATGAGTGAACGGTGTGCTTTTATCGTCCCGCTGGGCTCGGCCCGATTAATTTCTGTCTCGGGTTTCGTGATAACAGTCGGGCTTTTTTGTTAAAACCAGTTATAAAGCTGGCTTTTTGTCTTTGTTTCCGGAATGGTGTGCTGTTGCGATTTACAAACAAGGTGTTTATTTTATAAAAATAAATTTTTACTTACTACTTATACATATTATTGGATACTTTGCGTTTATTTATAGTTTGTGATTAAAGATTGTCTTTACACGGGTATTTTTATATCCAAAGCGATTTTATTCAGAATAATCAAATGAACCATAAAAGAGGCACATTGGAGAAAGCAAGAAACATTCAACTTCGTCCCTACCGTATTTTTGTATTTTAATTTTTTTTATGAGTGCAACTTCAAAAATAAATTAACGCCTGCTCTGCTCCTATGTGGTGCCTTATTCAATATTAATATGAGATCTTTTTGTAACTAATCTTTCATTCAATCGACTATCGAGCGATGTTGAATAAACGATACGTTAGCGTTCCAGCTGGTTGACTCGCACCACAGACTGAGCATCAGTAGTCGGGATCGAACCTACGATCCTTCTAATCTGAACCAAATGGCGTGGAAGGGTCAGCGGGAGATTAAGGAGACAGCGCCTTTGATGAGCGATGGATGGTGATGTCAGTTTTTGATAAAATTGGCTTTACTCGTCACTAATTTCAGATAACATGACTTAGACAAAAGCCTTGTGTGCTTATTTAGGTCCAATCCGTGGGTGTCTCCTATATTTTGCAGGATGAGCGAGTTTGAGCCCCTATCCTTTGACTTCCCGATGACTTTTACAATGTTATCAGTTCATTGGGATGGGAGGCCGTTTTCCGGTTTATTGTTGCTTGTACGAAAGTTTATACAGGCACTTTAGTTCGTAGAAGAAATGTATGTAGTTAAAATAAGGAGTTTTTAAAATAGCTTAGCCTAAACCAAATAAAGTTTACAATCCAATTGATAAAATGAAACATTTTTCTATTTTACTTTTCAACAAACATAAAAACGGACGAAAAGTGGTCTTACTCTATAATCTACTTAACTCATTTTATCGTAAACATGTGAAGCAGGCAAGTCCTGACGATATTGGCGCACTTCGCAGGTTCCATTATGGGTGCAATTTGCCTCGATTTGCCGCACGCTGCTTGTCTTTCTCTATCTAGTCTGAGACGCTGCCTGATAAATGATTGATAAATTATGTATGCTGACGCAAAAGTATGGGGGATGCAGAGTTCAGGAGATAGAGTTACGTTAGCGCGTGTGCTGATGAATGCTCTGGAGCTCACTTTTCTGCAATTTCCGGAGTTAAATGTGTTGCCTCTGTACTCGTAACAGCTTATGGTAATTTTCATACGAATTTTGGGTCATTCGACTGGCCAGAAGAGGCCATTAATTATCTCCTTTAGTTATACTGGCTAAAAAAATATACAGATTATAATAAAGAATTATACAGCAGTGGACTATAATAATATTTTTATTGTTTGCCCAGCTGGGACCCGGCTCCTTATTCCTATTACATTCAAGTCGACCTCATTACGCTTCTCCTTTTCCACAGTGCGCCCTAACACATATCAGTCCACTGATGTGATACCTCATGATTCGGCTATCTTCACTGTCCGCACGTATCTCTGATATAAATCAGTTAGCCGCATCATGCGGTGCGGAATCAGGGATAGAGCAGCATCCGTTCATATTCGCGTCATGGCGCGCGACCGTTTGTCTTCGTTACCGTAGCAGCCCGCCCGCGGAGGATCTAACAGAGCTCATTACAAGACAATAATTGATGCATCAAACTCACGGAGCTGGAGCTTATGCTAGTTGGCGGTAAAATGTTTGCTGAGAAAATGCATGGAAATTGGATGTTTGCATCCAATTTGCAACCGTCATGCATTTTGATGCATGGTGGTTTTAAAACCTACTTAGGTATGACGTTTCGGACTAACTCTATTTCAGCGAACTGACTCGTAAACTTATCTTCCCCTCTAATTTAAACTGACTGAAAATTAACCTCACAGCTTTGCCTTCTGCACTTTTGTCTGTGGGTTTGATTCCCACTCACGACAAAATGTTTGTTCTAAGTGGCTGAAAAAAAAGCCGGTTTGTTTTTGGGATCACTTTATTCAGCAGCAAGCGTTACATGAAAACTTAAATTTCTTCTTTACTACTACTTCCCTACCCTAAAGCAAACCACTAAATTATAGCAAACTAATACACTGTTTGTCTTCGTTCTGCTAATAGCTCCTGAACATACGCTGATAAATTACAGATGATGTATTGCCTCCCTAGTCTGAATAAGCTGTAACGTAATGGAATATAGTTCATTTTCTCTCTAACTTAATTAGTATTGGTGTTGATTTTACCGTCGCTTTGCAAAGCAATGTTTACGTAGATTCCGAAATTCACTAACAAAACGGTGAATTAGATTTGCTGTCACTTCTATTTTATTCAGAACTGTTTTTATTCCTACACAATTACTTTGAATGCACAAGAAAATGGAAGAAAATATACTGTTTCTTTTGAATTCGTCCAATTCATTAATTTTTCCCCTGCTGTAGGTACTCGTTATAATTTATTAATTCGAATAAGTACATACATTATTATTACAACGTTTTTCTTGTTTCAATAAAACGTTAACAAAGTCAACCTGCATTGCAAAATATTGAAATGCATTCAACAGTTTTCAATTTTATGCCATTGTGTCAGGGCTCAAAATCGTGATGGTAAATGTGCAAAGTTCTTTGATATTTTCCCCGAGCGCCCAAGTGTTAACACGATAAGATTCTCGAAGGAAACTTTATGAAAATATTGTTGGGGTGTTCCACTGAGTATCGAAGAAAGGAAGTGTCTGACATCTGTTTTGTGCATTTAGCACTGGTTTTATGACATCTCATTCTAATCTTACTCAAAGGGGGGGGGGGGGGGGGGTTAGATCTGCACTGACATTTAAATGTATCTAAAGACTGTTAAAGCTTACAATTTATTCAATATAGCAGACTTATTAAGCTGCAATGTTCATAATCATTTACCTAGCCTGTTCCAGCGCCAACTGAGTACTTAAACTAATATTCAAAGAGATACTTACACTGCGCAAAAAATGCATTGGTGCAAGTCAGACGCGAACGCACGACCTAACGATAAGAAGGCGGGTTCACTCCCACAAGACCACCGCTGCTCCAAGCGAAACTTAATTAATCCATTCCATTCCATTACGTTTGCTAGCCGTCCCCTAAAATTTTCTCGCGAGACCAGAAGTGGTAGTTAATGTATATTCTGATAGACAGGTTGTAGTTCGCTGTACGACAGGAGGCCCTCCAACTCAATTTGCACATAAACCATTTAATACGCTCGGAAGACGTAACCTCGTTAATATTAGGAACGTCATGAAACAATGGCTTTATGGTATGATTTATGGAGAGCAGCATATTAATAGATGTCATAAAATCTTATGTCGGGCCTTATGTCTCCTTAATCTTATGTCTTGTCATATTATTAGAGGTTTCGTCGTTTACGCTTAATTGCAATTGGATTAACTTATTAATCTAGAGTTAAGCCGTTTTTATATGTGCTTAAGTCTAGTTATTATGGTTAACACAATTAGGAATGCCGACATAATTCGATTGTTATCGAATCATTGTGAAGTTATTCAATCGGATATTATGTTCTCGAGCATTTGAGTATCTATAGATCTGAAGCTTTACTTCAGAACTACATATTTGACTCAACATTGTGTTGATATGAGATGCTTATTGCTTATTGCCAATACATTACGCTTATTGATTATTGAGCGTCAACCGCTGCGGAATACATGACTTGAATGAAAATCACGTAGTAGTAAACGAAGCGTGAGACGCCCCTATGGATCGACGACATTTCGAGAGTCAAGAAATTTGTGAATGAAAGAGGCGTAGAATTGTTTCTTGTGTTTATAAGGGGAGACCTATGTCCAACAGAAGGCTTCTAATGTTGAATTCGTATAAATACATCGAACGCGATCGACTCTTGTACAAACGTCGTGTTTGTGACGTGTCGCATTTCAAAACTGTGTTTCCGCTTCAACACGTTTGATATTTATATGTTTCCGCTGCGGTTAGTTTTGTGACACAACGACCATCGACAGAATCGTTCACTGAAGGATACGGCATCACGTCCCATGCAAATGTTTTAGCCTCCAATTCTATTTCATCGTTTTTCTCAAACATTACTGCGACATTCGTGGCAAGTGTTCATATGGCCTTCGATTATATATCTCATTTTGACGACGTTCCACTACTGGTTACTTTTTCGACTTAACATAATAATATATAAGTGCATAAATCATAGTTTACTTAGAAGCTTCTTATTAATTTCTTCTAGATAGTGTTATATATAATATTACTATTGTATGTATTTAAAAAAAACTTATTGGTTCCGATAGTACAGGCTTATCTTAGTTTGAAGCTAAATGGCGTGTGTAATGTCTGCCGTTATTGAGCAGGTCAGCATCTGCTCGGGCTAATAAAGTTGTGCGGAAATATATCCGACATGGTACGAGTCGTTTACAGTGATTATTTAAGGAACGTGTGAATTGTGCCCTGCGATAACATTAAATATCCCGAAACGGCTGAAATATGGTTACCCGAACATACATACATACATACACCTACTCAAAGTCTTTTACACAGAGTTTTTACAATTTACATGAAAATTGGCGTCCATTGACGCGTGTACACAATTATCGGACCGGCCGGGCTCAGAACGATGATGTCATGGAGTTTCATTATGTACCTGCGCTCTGTACATGTACGTAATTAAATGTTTTTTAGTTATCTGTGATATTGTCTAGCTAAAGATACAGTTGTGTGAACATCGTCAAAATTGGAACATTACATACCTACTTGGTTCGCTTTAATCAGGCTTCCAAGTAGACTATTAAACTCTTTCTTAAATATTCGTCCAGTAAAGTTTTAATAACTTTCCTATCTGTCTGTGAGCAGTGACGCTTGCATTACTGTTGTGATAGCATTTGAAGGGCGCCGCCACATCAAAAACTGATGTACAAAGCTTGCTGGAGAACCTAAAATGTTCTAAAACGTGTCAAGTGCTCGAAAGGACCCTCTTTAAGACGCACTTCAAATCCTATGTCCACACCGTTGCGAAAGAAACACGTGACAGGACAAAAACAAGACGTCTAAAGAAAAAAATATACATTATTGACTTGTTCAATCATATTTGCAAAACTTACTATTTCGCAAAAAAACTGCTAACGCTCAATAAGCCGCAAAACAAATCCGTAAAGCGGAGTACAGATCAGCGGGATCTCCCATTCCGTGTCAGATAAAACGTCGATCGCGCGCCATTTGATGCGAACAAGACTCCGCGTCAGCTACGTAGCTCTCTGCCACGCCAACTTACTCGTATTCGGGGGAATTTACATTTAAACTTTGTTTCATATGTCATTTCGTTTCTAAATAAAAGAATACACATATGAATTTTATTTTGTAACTGTATCAAATAGCTTTAGTGCAGTTGCAGAATAATCAGTAACAGTGTTTTGCAATTTAATTGAAACCATCCATCGCATCAAATTTACAAGTTTTTTTTATCGCCACAACAGCACTGACACCATTGACATACCTAAACCTAAAATTCTGACAAAATACAATATTTGTATTTGTACAATAAGAAGGATTTGAAGGTATCATTTTGCGTTCGATTGGGTGTGACTTCTCGTGATTGGGGCAAAACGATACAAAGCGATTCTATATGAATCGCATATTTCTGTGTCAAAAGCGCTGTGACAGGCCTTTCTCGGCGTAGCGTACTATTGACGAGTCTCGACATTTATTCCGGGCCCACACAGTGCTAATAATAGAGAAATTGAGATTTTAGAATATGTTGAATTTTTTGTGTAATAAAAATGTGCATAATGAGAGTATACAGGGTTCAATCACATTTTTGTCGTGCGTGATTTACGAGGCAATGTTTTGTTACACGTGCTTGTTATCACTTCACATCAGGTGGGTCATATGCTTGTTCCATCAAGTGATGTAAAAAATCATTTCTGTGATATTTTTTTGTCTAGTCTTTGGTATTTAAAAATAGTTTTATGAATTTATTATAATAAAGTTATTTTAATGTAAAAGAATTTGAATTTCGGATCATAGAAAGATGTAAGAATCACAAAGGTACGACTATTCTAAGGATGTCCACTACTGTTTACAAAGCGGGTCCTACAATCCATCAATAAGGGCTCACTTGTTAGCCAGCCCTCGACCTATATTGCCATACATCTCGGCAAGGGGTGACAACAACCGTTACACACGACGACACCAAGCACAATGTCTTAGGACAAGACTTGCAGCCCTTAAGACTCAGATAACCGTTAAAACTTTTAGCTAGCACATTTTAACATTTTTGAAGATTTAGACTTGCTGAAGGTTGTCATGAAAAACGCTGAGACTTTTTTATGAGAATGACCTAACAAAGTCTCAGCAAAATTATAATTATGATCAAAATCGGTTTTCGTAGCATCAAAAATCTACGTGTCAGTATCTATGCATCAGTACATAATTAAACTTTTGGTTGAAATACTTGTTTAATTTAAAAAAAAACTGTAAATCTGATTGAATATAAATTGTTAGTTGGATCTTTACAATGCCATTTTCAAAATATTGTTGTTTACGCTAATTCATACATGCAGTGTTTATAAATCTTCAAACAACTTAAAAAAAATTTCTTGCATGGCATACATTGTTCAATGGTCGTCAGCCTCTTTACAAGGTCCTGTTGCAAAGCTCGGCTCAAACACAGGGATCGCTCCGTTCAATTTCCTCATTCAATGTTTGTTTCGTACCTGGCCACGGTCTTTTAATTCAGCTTTATTTTTATCCTACTTGATACAACTAGCATATGACCCACACTATCACTTAACCAAAGAATTGTCTCGCATATCACGCACGCTAGATACGTGCCCTACGATGCACTGCGTCCTGCATCAGTCTGCATTAGTGTACGTATTAGTAGTATTTTAAATTAAATTTTATCTTTTATTACTTATCTACGAGCCCACACGTATGCTACACGTTTCTGTCCATCGAAAGGTTGTCAGGAAGAAACCGTTTTTATCGATAAGGTATTTTTCCTCTAGCTTTTTTAATTAAAAGAGCTTATATTGTAAAGTACAATAAAGCCTTAGGTACTCCAGTCATTCTATTCTATAACTTTCTGAGTGTCGTAACTTGTAGGACTACAAAACCTACACTTAGCTATTACTACTAAAGCAAGTTTATGCGCACTTTTGTGACAAAACTTCAGGCTAAAAAGTCCGTAGAGTTATTTCTTAAACCACATTTAAAAGGGCATATTCCCCGCGGCTCGAAGATGTTGAATTTGTAAAGTGGCGGGCACAAATTAGTGAAACGTTTCCAACGCAACTTTACTAATATCTATTACATGCTCTTTATTCAAACCTCTTTATTCAAAGTCCACAGTGAGCTTAGACTAACAGATTACAATCTGCGACCCCTTCGGCCACCCTTCCTGCGAGTGGAGTCTGAGGGTACAGGTGTGACATCCTCAATACGACCGATCTTCATACTGGAACGAGCTAGAGCACGGAGAGCAGACTGGGCGCCAGGTCCGGGGGTCTTTGTCTTGTTGCCACCAGTGGCACGGAGCTTGATGTGAAGAGCTGTGATGCCTAGGTTCTTACACCTCTCAGCAACATCCTGTGCAGCCAACATAGCAGCGTAGGGCGATGCCTCGTCGCGATCAGCCTTCACTTTCATGCCACCGGTAACACGGGCAATGGTTTCCCGACCGGACAAGTCAGTAACATGAACGAATGTATCGTTGAAAGATGCGAAGATGTGAGCGACGCCAAACACAGTCTCGCCGATCAAGTGCTGAGGACCCAGGGTCACCTGAACCTCTTCTTTAGCAACTTTGTTTTTCCTTGGGGCCATGTTTTAGCCTTGAGCTTTGAAAGTTGTCAAAAACTAGAGCTTAAATTGGTGTACCTTTTGTGTATATCTGTAAAAAAAATTGATCTCCAAATTCTGAACATAATGAACAATTACAGGCACAAGAGTCCTGATACCTGTACGCTATTTCCATATGGATACGCATCGGATTATACACTGCTCGCTTTTATGTCCTAGCAGTAAGCATCTTTGTTCTATGGCTTTGGGTAGCTTGACCTGTATCCGTGTGTGTTAGTTCCATTCCCGGTTCTCATAGTGAATTAATAGGTTGATATGGGGGCCGTGCAGAATATCTCTCATAACATAGCCTACAAAGACTGCGAGTAACAGGTAGGTAATCAGTTAAAGCGCTCCCGGTGCGACGTTTGACAGTGACGTATGAGCGTGACGTCACTGTAATGACGTCACGGGAATACAAGGTCTGATGATAGATGGACTTTTTGTTATGCACGTGTTAAAAGCAAGGTAATTTTGTTCGCTGATATTGTGCGAGCTTTGTGTTTTCTATCATAACAAATTACCGGCACGTACGTACTGTTTTGTTACAACATTATATTTAATAATTTATAGCATTATTATTTATGGATAGGCCGCTTGCACTACGATCACTAATCGTGCTTAACGAGCCACTAATTGCATTTAGGAAGCTAATCACGATTTACGTCTCATGAAAAATAATCTCTAAGCATGTATAGTGTAATATACTTATATAAACATGTTTAAGAAAATACAATAAATAATTTCTCCGTCAATATAATAATATGAATTTAAAAATGTCGCAGCGTTGTCGCCGGAAAGTTGCGGGTCGGATACTAATAGGTACATATCGGAACATGGATAAATTGGTTTCGTTCCAATGGATAAATGGTCCATGATTTTGTGTTTTATTTATTGATTTATTCGTATGTAAACGAAGCCATTTCTGCTGTGAACAAGTGAACTAAACTGAAGCTATGTTTCAAATTTAAATGTAGTTTTGATCAATAAAATATTACACGTACGAGTAGCAATAGGTGGGCACCGTCCGATACCTCCCTCTCGTTACAAACATAAAGAACGCAAATAACAAAGCTGCCCTCATTTATGCAAGAACAAATTCCACAACTGAAATTAAGGCCCGGACCGAATAAAAGTTAAATTAAAGGCCCACACAGAAGGTCTATCGAGCGCGACTCTATTTACCCTCTGCTTTTGTCAGATGCAAAGAAGGGGTGAAAACTGGGTAGATTGGTGGAATTGACAATTTGATTGGAATCCGTTTTGCTGGGATGTATTTGTAAGTAATTATACGTATAAACCTTCCTCTTGAATCACTCTATCTATTAAAAAAAACCGCATCAAAATCCGTTGCGTAGTTTTAAAGATTTAAGCGTACAAAGGGACATGGGGACATAGGTACAGAGAAAGCGACTTTGTTTCATACTGCGTAGTGATCATTTTCAAGAACCATTATGAGCAGAAAAACAAAACCCATTTCTGACGACTATTAATAGAGCTGCAAAAAACTCTATATCGTCATGATCAGCCGGTAGAAGTCCACTGCTGGACATAGGACTCCCATTTAAAAGACGAACGATACTGAGCCCTCTCTATCCACCGATTTCTCGCGATCATCCCTATCATTTGTTTTAGCTAATAAGGGTCAAGCCAAGAAAATATCTTTAGATTTTCAATAAAGAATAATCTACTCGTACTGTTGTGACAGCAATCGAAACAACAAACATTGTTTGCTTAAAAAAAATTGTTTTTCCTAAATTGGTTTCTCGGTAATATAATTTAAATAAAACTGAAGGTTATTTTCAGCAGTAGCTGGGTACCTGTTTATTAGGGCAGGAGATAAAAGCCAAAAATACAAAACAATTTGTTGAAGTTGTTCGAAGCAGCTCCATTTCCAATATTGTTATTGATTTGCGACCAATTCCTCTTTGTAGAACTAAAAATATGCTATTTGTATCACCTTGGAGTTAAAGAACGAACAGTACCTATTTTCCTTATAAAAATAAGTGTCCATGAATATTTAAATCACACGTGACAAATAATATCATGGCAAAATGAAACTGTAGTAGATACGCAGTGACCTTAGACTTTGGAATTATAGTTCAAAATAAGCACAAATGAACCTCCAGGTAGAACACCGGACAAGCTAGCAGCTTGATTTGGTGGCAAGTCAACAAACGTCCAGCAATCTTCCTAAAGCCATATCTCAGAGAGCTCGCAGCCCGGACACCGTAACTCAGTTACGTCAGTGACGTCAGAGGCAGAGAGCAATGTTGCTCGGCCGCTGTCCGCTCGGACGGCGACGTGACGTTCTTACAAGGTTACTTGTATTAGACGAACATCCTACTATCCTACTAATATTATAAACGTGAAAGTTTGTAAGCATGGATGGATGGATGTTTGTTACTCTTTCACGCCGTAACGGCTGAACGGATCTGGATGAAACTTGGCAGAGAGATAGATTATATATAGAATAGAATAGCACATAGGCTAGCACATAGGTACTTTTTACCCCGTGGGAATACCGGAATTTAAATCTGCGCGGGTGAAACCGCGGGCCGCAACTAGTTATTCATAATACTAGGTCTACCATGAGATTTCTCAGGCTTTATGTATAGTCGCTTACGACTGTTTCAAAAATTGTATGTGTTTTTGTTTCTTGTTTTTAGCTCCGTCCAAATATCACAATTGGCTTATACCTACTCATAGTTTGAAATAACAGAACCTATGTTAACATTCGTTAACATGGGTTCGGTAAGCTGTTGTTGTTAACAAAAACATGAAAGTTTTTACTTTTACGTATATTTGTATCGTTTTGAAACAATCGCACCTTTTAACCGATTGGCGAGTAATAAAACGGTGTTTATTATGATTGTGTAACTTTCGGTCCCTTTACAAAATGGAAAAAGTTCTGTGTCCCTCTGTCCTTTTGTCCCTCTCGAGCGTTTCGATTAATGCGAGTGTGACTTTACTGGTACTGCTTCAGACTTTATTTGATGCTTGAAGTTGAATGGCAAATAAATCGAAAATCAAAAACTTATTTCGCCAAATTGAACCGGCCTTCCCATCTGAAGATGGGTTGGTAGGACTTGTGCCCAGGAAGGGCGTTTGTTGTAATTTTTTCACATATTAGCAAAGCTATCCAATCTTATAGCGTTGCCTGTTTAATTTATTTTGTAAATAGTAGTACTTTAGGTTTGCGTACAAAATTGGCTATGCAATGCCAACTAAAACTAACACTAGGTACAAGCGAAGTCCGAACATCCACAACTCTCTCATAAAGGAGCGCCCCTGAAATTGCGTTCTCGTTGGACAAGAGGATGGCTTGTTAAAAATAACGTATTATGGCCTTTTGAGCCCAATTGCGGTTTCCAAATTATTTTTTTCGGCCTTTGTACGTTTGTAGCAGATGCGACGCCTTTTGAAAGAGATTGTTGCGTGAAGTTTTTACATTTTCTGACAGAAAAATATACAAATGGTCGCTTATAATACATTAAACTTCGTAAATAAAATCTGATAAACGCTGTCATGAAAGCCAAAATGTTATGTATTCAGTTGAATCAGAAGGATCACTTTGAAACGTTCTGAAGGTTATAGATCATGTATGATCTGTTTTGAAAGTTATAGGTCATGTATGATCTGTTTTGAAAGTTATAGGTCATGTATGATCTGTTTTGAAAGTTATAGGTCATGTATGATCTGTTTTGAAAGTTATAAGTCATGTATGATCTGTTTTGAAAGTTATAGGTCATGTATGATCTGTTTTGAAAGTTATAGGTCATGTATGATCTGTTTTGAAAGTTATAGGTCATGTATGATCTGTTTAGACATATCTACAAGTTCGTATAAGCTCTGCCTACCATACTGCGATCAATAATGCACAAAGTGATTGAATTCACTTTCCGTAACCAATCAGCTATTGGCAAAGTTTGTGTCATCCAAATTATCGAAATATTTAATTAAAATTACCCCAGTTGTGTTAAAACTATCATAATTTTAGTTCATTACAAAGAAAGCCAGGGTGAATTGGGGTAAAGTGGAGTTCAGGGTGGGGGGCGCTTTCAATAGTGTTTGCGCGAGTGTTGGTCGACAAACATTGGCCCTTGGGTGCGGGCAGTGTAACAAGCAGCCTTAAAACGGCCCTCTGGTATAAACTGTGGAATACGCGGTGCAAGTTATAAGCTTACAATTTTTTTTTCTCCCAAAATATTTAAATCAAGTTTGTAATTTACAGTAAGGAAATAAATATAACATCGTACACAGTCATCTTTATCTTCAATTAATATTATAAACACAAACGTTTTTAAGCAAAATTACCATACCAACCACTTGTAGAGGTGTTACTAAACTCATTAAAAGTTTTTCCTTGCTTGTAATCTGCTTACAAAAAAAACATTGACTTAATTTGCTTACGTTTATTATATTCTTATAGAACTGTTTAATAAAGCTACAGGAAAAAAACTCACAAAATAGTCCAATAGAGCCTTGTCCACTTATCAAAATGAAACAGAATGAATTCGTTTTTTTGGAACATAACAATACAAAGTTATACTACCACCGTTTAAACCAAATAAAGTTGTTTCATCACTAGAGCCCCACTAACAACAATGTCACTCGTGACATCCAGCTCCTATGAATAATAATTTATATTCTGCCCAAGCAAATATTTAACCGTCCTTATGGCGCAGAACAAATAATAGTTCCTATGGCTAGTTTGAATTTCAGCGGCTCGTTGACCTCGTTACAGGCAGCACAATAAAGTAATCAAACAGTAGGGAGGAAGTATAACAAAGCATACTTTTCAATGAATCTGTCCGTCTGTACAGTACACACAAGCAACGTCCCGAACAGATTTTAAAATTGGACGTCACTTAAAGTTAGTTTTTAATTAAAAAAAAAAGATTTTTATAGAATTTAATAGGAATCCACGTCATAACAAATGAGATTCAAATTAATTTCAAACTGCATTTATTTACTAGGATCACTTTGAAATACTTAGCAAATCCAAGAACTTTTCCTTGTTCTTTTTCGTTGCTCTCTGAATACAAAAATATTAACGACCTGTTTTGTCTGACTATACTGGCTGTAATTATCGCGAGTACGAAATACAAAGATTTTTATCAGATTTGACTGCCTCTCAACTGCTTTGAGTTTTATTCCGAAGTGCTTATACTGTTTGATATATATTACTGTGGCTGCAACAACTGTTTATTCTGTGACCGGACCCGAATTGATAGGGCCGTGATGAATTTAACTAGTTCTCGACTTAATTACTTTCTCCATTAGCTGTGACGTTCTATGTATATTCATGGCTGTATACTTGACCACGGCAATGTATACCATAGTTAATTGACTCAGGCGTGACTTTGCGGAAGTCCATTGTTAAATATAAATTAACTCGAACAAAGCAATATGTAGTACTTATCCGCTGATCTAATCTCCTTAAGCTGGAATAAACTTAATTAGACTTCGACACGTGTTTCACTTCTCTACGAAGCATCTTCAGGAAATTGACCCGCTGTGCACCGAACGTGTTACCTCGTCGAGCGCTGAGCTGAAAGTCCGACTTTCAGCTCAGCGCTCGACGAGGTAACACGTTCGGTGCACAGCGGGTCAATTTCCTGAAGATGCTTCGTAGAGAAGTGAAACACGTGTCGAAGTCTAATTAAGTTTATTCCAGCTTAAGGAGATTAGATCAGCGGATAAGTACTACATATTGCTTTGTTCGAGTTAATTTATATTTAATGTATACCATGTAGATTATGATGGATCTACCCTCATTTCAATTAATCATTTCGCCGTTGGGAGATCGTTGAAGTACTTTAGTTAGTACTCTATCCTAAGTTCTTTTGAGATGTGCCAGCCAACGTTATTAATTAATTCTCAAACGTGCTAGGCTAGAATCATGGGAGGAGATTGTTATCGGTGCAAAATAATGTGGTTGGTAAAGCCAAACAAAACTATGAAAAACTAGCTGATCCCGCGGCCTTGCTCGCGCTCGTTTACTTTGAAAATCTCATACAAACTTTCATTCCCTATTTTATACCCTTGGGGGTAGAATTGATCAAAATCCTTTCTTAGCGGATGCCTACGTCATAACATCTACCTGCATGCCAAATTTCAGCCCGATCCATCCAGTGGTTTGGGCTGTGCGTTGATAGATCACTATGTCAGTCAGTCAGTCACCTTTGAGTTATATATATTTAGATAGAAGATAAAGATTTTAATCGCGGACAGAAAAAGCTAGAATGCTGTCAAGGCGCGCGCGTCGTGTGCGGGGCTGGCATTGATGACCACGACTATAAACGGCAACTTTTTAAAAACTGCAGTGTACCGAGCTTCCCCGCGCGCCCTTTCACACCCCTCACGTGCCCTGGCGCATTCTAGTCTCAGACCAAATAAAAACTAAAAGACGGACTTCTGTGCACAGCAAAGTGAAGCCGGTCAAACTACGCCTCGCACGCACACACCAAATCAGCCCACGCAACACATCTTTAGAAAACTGGCTTCACTTTTCTGTGTGTGTGCGTTTAGATGTGTATGTACACGGGGCGAGGCGTAGTTTGACCGCAACACATCTTTAGAAAACTGGCTTCACTTTGCTGTTCACAGAAGTCTGTCCTTAGTTTTTATTTCGTCTGAGATTCTAGTATGCACTGATTTGTTACATTATTAGACCAAACAATATTAGATTTTTAACTAAATTAACACGATTTATTTTTCGTCGCTAACAGAGACAATATAGCAAGTCTATATACTCCAAAGTTATTGTACGTATGCCTACAAATGTATTTATTACAATTTTCTTAGAAATTTGCTATGAAATTTGCTATGAAATTTAATGACTGTTTCAAAGTTAAGGAAGTAAAGAAAAATTCTCTTCTCTGGGTCCACTCTCGACACTTCATTCCAATTGCAATCTCGGTAGGTAGGAATTTTGACACAAATCCTGAAGGTGTCCTTTCAGCCAAATCAAGAATCGAATTGGATTCGAGTGGTGAGGGTAGCCCTATATCCTTTCATTTGTTCTTTCTTATCCGTTCAGTTCCTCCTTGCGTCGTAATCCTCACTACTGGGTCGTGACCCCCTCCGTCCGTTCAGTTACATTTTATTATGTTTATTTAACAATATTAAATTAATATTTAAGTAGTACTCAATAATTAGTTCAATATTGTTACTTTTTATCTAAATAAGATAAAAAAGAGCAAGCTCGAGTCAGTGTCAAGATTGACACAAACTATTAGGTGTTCTTAATATCGTATGAAGTAAGCAAAGGCAATAGGTATTCACTTATATCACAAGGATCACTTTAGGACATCTTAAAGTTAGGCGAATCTGTCAGAAGTGGTCTGTGAGAATCTAGAAGAACATAAACCTCTTTTATTTGTTATATCAATAATTTAAACTATCACATCTATAAATCAGTAGTTTCTTTTACCTCTTGAGAACGAAAAAAATCGCATGCGAAAATGGTCGCGACGATAAGTCACGCCCCCCTCCGCGGGCCTCTCACTTTTTTGATGGTTTTTTGTTTTCCGCGAAACAGAAAATTGTCATAAAAAAATAGTAGACCCCCTATCTAAGTTCTGTAAACGATGTTAGCTTTCTAAATAATATTTCCATAAGTTTTTATCATTTATGTAAGCCAAAATGTACAAACAACAACACAAGAACATAATAAATACGTAAAAACATGAAAATTTTTGATACCCGTAATGAGGTCGAAAACCAGAAAACTACAACGAAATTCGCAAATCCAATGACGTAAATAGCTTTATCGTACCCTAATTACTACAAAATACACTAAATATTCCATAAAACATCCATTTACCTTGATAAAATGACAAATTTAGAGCCCAGCTTCATCAACACAACCAAAACAACAACACACGGTACACAGATAAATTATTTTCATGTAGTTTAAGTTTTGATAATGTATTTTTTTGATGTTGTATTAAAGGGCAGTGTGGTAGCCCAGCGTCCAAGTCCATAAAAAAACATTGGAACAGCGAATATTGAAACGGGAATTTTACGTAAACTCAGCAAGTATGCCGGCTGTATTTCAGGTTTCAGTCTTCATTATTGACGGCTGCTGATAATTTTTGATCAGAGATTGTCGCGTATGGGTGCCACGGCGCCGGCGGCTCAATCTCATGATTCAATATCCTGCGCTGAATTATTCATGTACAGTGACGCGATTTCGATGAGAGGCTTTATTTTTGGGCTGGATCAGCAATTAATGCTCCAGTATTTTTTTCCTGTAAGCTCTTTCTCTCTTTCTTTCAGTAAGGTGAAAATCAAACTTAGTGAAACGTAGACTGTATGAAGTAGGAACAAGGTTGCTGGCTCCGAATCTAGCCAGTGCGAGTATAAAGATGTGGGATTGGGCAGTACGAGACAGTCTAGGTTTCACTGTTTGAGGCAAGTTCGGAAACTCAGCCAAAGCGAAGTAAACAAACTTGTGGAAAATCAGAATGGGGCTCTAAGTTTGGATGTGAAACAATGAGCGCCCGGATGTGCTCCATGCGTCTATTTTATGCTGGTTTGGACTTATCTTTTGCTGACATGCAAGAGTTAATTTAAACAATTGCATAAGTCTGATAACGACTGTTCACGATGAGTTTTTAGTAAATAAATTCCAGTAATTTTGAAATGACCCTCTGAGTGTGTTTTGATCATCGATCTAAGTTACCGCGGGAATCAAACCAATTTTTCTTGCGTCCTTATTTTAGTCGCATAGTTGAGGTAAACATCGAACACGGAACTTCAGTATGGGGTCAGGCAAGGTGATTATTCATAATAATATACGTTGTCTAGAGAATTTATTGTATAGTCATCATTACGATTGTAAAATACGAGTGTGAACTTATCGCCGATATCGATTTCTAAGCAACCTTAGATTTAAAAGTAATTGTGAGTAACAGTACTTATGCTGAGATAATCTATATGCCTTGTAGTTCTAAGCGCTCCACTGCTATAAAATATTCATTATTTCAAACCGCGAGATAACAATCGAGTGGGTGGGGGGGTGTTAGTGATGTAACCCTGATCCCCCTCTCACCCCCCTCAAACTCCACCACAACGCGTCGTCAGATCGTCTTCTAATTAAAGCTCGCAGTCATCAGTTCATATTTACCCTCTTGATTAATATAATTAACATGTCTTCACAGCGCGCCCTAATTAGTTCCTTTGACTTCTGTTCCGTCAGACGTTGAGTTTGTTGGAAGGCTTTGAAACGCTCCTGGTTCTTGTGCAGTCGTCTCCAATTGATTATGTTAGGCAACGTTCAGCGCAGTCACCGTTTCCTTGCTTCACAGGGCTTGCAGGTCGATTCCGGACTCAAAATCGTTAAACCAAGTAAGTTAAGGACTTTGGGCGGCCTTATAAAGTCTCCAACATTAGACTTAGCTTCTAGTTTATACGACGTTACTTACGGGCTTAGAAGCCAGCGGGACATTTCTTAGAATTGGTGTTTCTAAGCGTTTGCAAAAGAGGAACATCATTATTGGCATAAGTTAAGAGTCTTGAAGTATACAAGGCAATAACCGACTAAACGTAGCCACTTCTTCGATAATTTAAAATAATAATAAACAAATTCGGCCAAAACTAACTTGAACGTTATTTTTTATTTGTATTTTTCGTCAAAAGTTTCGGAGCCACTGAATTGATTAAGCATCGATTTAATAAAAAAATACCTTTAGGCGATCCAAAAAAACGCAATTACCTAAAAGCCAAAGCTGTCGTAGATAAAGGCTTTATTAGCCTCCGTACCTACTTACCTATTACACTTGACTTCATGTATTATGCATACGGCTTGTGCCCGAAACATAAACATGATTTTTTTATTGCGACCCCATATTGTCGCGCGTTTGTCTTCTAAACTCGTAGTTTTGCTGTTTTGGTTACAATTTTGTGTTTGTTTTTCAACTATCAGTCGACATTACTTTATGTATTCAGCTTTTATTTACTCAACTTGTATTATTTCCGTCGTCAAAAAATACAGTCACAGTATTTTCGTCTTTGATAGACCGTTTGAATTGGCAACTCACTCTCAATGAAATTAAAAGTCCTTCAAGACTATTAAAATGAATCGTTTGTCTTAAAAATATTCTTTTTTTAGCTTATACCTCCTTTTTACAACGATAATACAAATTGAGCATTATAGTTTTACAATAGAACTTGCATCAGCCACAAATACAGCCACGAAACAACGGTAACAGATCCAGTTTATTTATTCGTTTGTTAATTAAATTCCCCAAAGTACCGGCTCGTAGTTAATTGTCGCGCTGTTTACTTGTAATTTACACTGCGCCGCGCCGCGTTACCAGCGCACGCTGCAAAATATCGTGTTTGCCGACGCCGACGGGTCAGTGCGCTGTCAACTGATATATTAATATAGATAGTAGCTGTTACGATATATTATAGTTTATCTAATAGATATTTGGAAAAGTTGCAAAAAAATTATAGGTCTGATTTGGACAGAAATTTGTACTGCTGAACCAGTACCACCACCAGTTTTCCATCTACACTCACCAGCTGTAGATAGCACTGCTGGTTTAGTGGTAGCAGTCCCGCTTTCCCATCCTAAGGTGGGTTCTTAACTGATAACACCAATGAGTTTAAAACGTTGAAGGTAAAAATCGTGAGAAAGCCATTATGTAGAACCTACAAAATATATGTCAAGTGCTCGAAAGGAGCCTCTTCGAGGCGCATTTAAAATCCTTTCACCTCTCTGTTTCGAAAGGTCTAGTGACCCGACTAGAAGAAAAGTGACTGTGGAGTATGTGTAGACTCATTTTGCTTGGCCGAACACAGATCTATTCTGGACTGCAGTCAAAGTTTAAATGCACTATGCTTGTAATTACTTGTTGAGCTAAAACATCTGTGTGTCGTTCCATTCAGCATCAGCATGTTTTTTCATACACTTGAGAGATAATAAGATGCAAGGTCTGTAAATGGTACCCATCACCTGATATTAATGGTACTATGGCGTCGGACCCTCGGCTCGCCTTCCATTCACACGGTATTTTTCTCGTTCCACCATCATTTTTTATTCGTACCAAAAATCGTACAGCCATTTATCTTATTCAGACCCGCGCTATTCTATTAAAACGTTTCCTTATTCAAAAATGCCGCGGAATTGAAAAGAAACGGAACGGAAGAGAAATTCCTCGATTAATTATATGAAACTGTCTTCAAAGTCAGTGTTTTGTTTAAATTCAAAAGAGATTATTCAATGCCAACTTTTAATGGAACTAAGGACTTCATGTAAATGAGTTGAATGGGATTTCTTTCCCGTTTTATATCGGGGTAATATGGAAGACGAACGGCCCTACACTCGCTAAGCCGATCCTCTATAACCCGTCTTTATTGGCTATAATTCCGACCAGGATAGTTAAAATGGTCCCTTTACCGATTCGTCTTAGAAGGGTCTTGAGCGCTTAAGATGAAGTTATGAGGTCGTATAGTACGACGACGCCGATCGTACGGCGGCGGAGGCTACAGCAGACACTGCTAAGTCCGTGATTGAAGACGCTGGGGCACTCGCTGGCAGCGCCTTGTCGTAGAACCTGGGTTTTATTACCACGAAGATATTACCAACCTACTTTTAAAAATTCTGAATTTCCTAAAATTCCGAATTTTATCACCGATAGCTTAGTCGGAGCGACCTTAGATTCCATTCCATTTATTCCAGTAAATTTCGAAGACAGTTTTCATTTACAAACATTCTTATAAATTTTAATTACACTAATTGATTTTTTTAATGTAAAGAAAAACGTCGTTGTATGCAGGTATGTAGGTACTTTGGTAATATAAATTTTATAAAATTCATTACTTTTTGTAAAAAGAACATCATATCATCAACTAAAATTATATGTCCAAATAACGGTTTGGTTGGTGGTTCACCCCAGCAAAAGCTTAATATTTTATTTTCGTGTGTGTTTATTTGAAATGTTTGTTCTAAGTATAGGTATGTCTGTCTATATTACATTAGATATTGTTATGTGTTGTCGACAGAAGTGCTCTCCCCAACGGCACGCTGTGGCTGCGCGCGTTCTCTGCGGCGCAGTACCGCGGCGACGTGCACGCGGCGCTGTACCGGTGCCGCGCGGCCAGCGCCGTCGGCGCCATCCTGTCGCGCGACATGCGGCTCGAAGCAGGTGAGCATACAACGTCACGCGGCGCTGTACCGGTGCCGCGCGGCCAGCGCCGTCGGCGCCATCTTGTCGCGCGACATGCGGCTCGAAGCAGGTGAGCATACAACGTCACGCGGCGCTGTACCGGTGCCGCGCGGCCAGCGCCGTCGGCGCCATCTTGTCGCGCGACATGCGGCTCGAAGCAGGTGAGCATACAACGTCACGCGGCGCTGTACCGGTGCCGCGCGGCCAGCGCCGTCGGCGCCATCCTGTCGCGCGACATGCGGCTCGAAGCAGGTGAGCATACAACGTCACGCGGCGCTGTACCGGTGCCGCGCGGCCAGCGCCGTCGGCGCCATCCTGTCGCGCGACATGCGGCTCGAAGCAGGTGAGCATACAACGTCACGCGGCGCTGTACCGGTGCCGCGCGGCCAGCGCCGTCGGCGCCATCCTGTCGCGCGACATGCGGCTCGAAGCAGGTGAGCATACAACGTCACGCGGCGCTGTACCGGTGCCGCGCGGCCAGCGCCGTCGGCGCCATCCTGTCGCGCGACATGCGGCTCGAAGCAGGTGAGCATACAACGTCACGCGGCGCTGTACCGGTGCCGCGCGGCCAGCGCCGTCGGCGCCATCCTGTCGCGCGACATGCGGCTCGAAGCAGGTGAGCATACAACGTCACGCGGCGCTGTACCGGTGCCGCGCGGCCAGCGCCGTCGGCGCCATCCTGTCGCGCGACATGCGGCTCAAAGCAGGTGAGCATACAACGTCACGCGGCGCCGTACCGGTGTCTAAATCTTGCAGTGGCCTTCTACAGGCTGATGATGATGGGCCGTTTAAGGTGTTTTTTTTTTATACTACTAGCTGATGGACAAGCAGATGGCCCACCTGATGTTAAGTGGTAACCATCACCTATAAACAAAACATTGCCCCGCAGGTGTTGCTTGTAATTGAATCAAACAAAGCCTACATTACCTAACCCCTCGTAATCTGGAGTTTGTACTTAGTACTAAGAGATCTACCGTACCTGGAGATCAAAGCCTTTACTCAGTGACTGATACCGTGCGTAGCGAGGCCGCCAGCTCTAGTAGTTCATAATATTGAATAAACTTACTGTTGCGTGAAAATTAAATTGGTTTGTAAAACAACAAAATCCCGTTCTCGCGAAGCCCAATTTTCCATCAGTTCGGTCAAATTAATTTTCCGATTGCCAATACAAAATGTTGTTTGTCTGTTTGTAAATTAGAAACGTGTCCACACCGTCGGTAGCCGGATTTGCTCCGCACACAACGAGCCAAGAAGATTAATTTTACAATCAATCTGTTTTATAAATAAACCCAATAGTATCTGTTCCTCAGAGTCCGTTAGATCATTCGTCACTTCAGGTTGTTTCTTGATCTGTGTCCGGTCAGTGACCTAGATCCTTTCGGGAATAATTGATGGGCAAATGATTGGGATGTTCGTAGCACCGCGAAAATATAGTTACTTTGACCATCTTCTGTTTAAAAGTCAAAAGCAATCCAACACAACACAACTAACAAATAGAATACCAATATGAAATTACGTAATTATTCAAAATAATCCATTGTGATTTACTAAAAGGCAACAGCATTTGAAAATTCAAAGCGTTATTAGGAAGGTAACAAAATTGTCTCGTTCACTTTCAATGGAAGTCTTAAACGATTTGGTGGAAATCTTAGATTGTAAAATGAGTCTTATTTTGCATGAGTTTTCAGAGAAGTTCTGTCTTCATTATGATTTTGTTTTGAATCTTTAAAAACAATAAAGAAAATAAGACTTTTTCTTAAAGATACCTTCTTGGACGTATTATTCGCTGAAAAGTTTGAGCAGCTGGAAAGCCAGTTAGTCGTTAGGTATTGGCTGGCTTGTCTCGTATAAATGTATTCATGTGCGAAATGAAAGTCTATAGTTTGGACGTGGCAGATTTTTGAAGGGGATGGCTACCATGCCTAAGAAATAGAATTGCAAGTTTATTTTAGGTTTGGATTCACGTCAGGTAGACCTTACAAAGCTTCCAATAATAATATACCGAAAGTTCTACAGTGAGTCCTCGTACAATGAACAGGAAATTACAATATAAATAATGGAACCAATTTGGTTGAACATGTAACGGTAACAAGGTATTCTGTACCAATGTGTCAATTCACAAGCGTATAAAATATGATGTTAGTTATGGCACCATATTTTCAGAACAGCCAATACCTCGAGGACCATTACTCGCATTTCCCAAGCACATTTCCCCCTTACTACGTAATCAGGGTGTTCGCATTTCCCCGGGAAAGTTAATTAGCCAGAAAGCGGTCGTAATGTGGCGACAGGTTGCGCCTATCGCTTCTTTACATGCATACTGCTGCTTCGGGGTTATTGCACGGAATAATATAACACTTACACTTATTGCTATCGGTTTTGTACCTGGTGAAGAGCTTGCGACGAGGTTCGGAGTCAAATTGCTTTTGTGCAACAGAGCAACACTTGAACATGGAGTTTTTGTTGAAGAGTTTGTACGGAGAAGTACAATCACTTGGGTACATACTACATACTTCACGGTTAAGCGGCACTCGCATTTTTGTGTTCCACCACACTGTTTGGGTGCTGGTGTTATTACAGACACATGAATTGACCTTTACATCTGGATAGTGATAAAAGCAGTGCAAACATGGCACTTCTCCGGACGGTGGTTCTCTTTAGAATCAAGTTTACATATTCTATGGCAAAAAAACTTCTTACAAGCTAGGCAAATAGAAAGTTCTATGTCACTAAGAGAAACAAAAACGGTAATCTTTGACCAGATGGGGAAAGTCCCTGAGCCCGATATCGAGGATACACTTAAAAAGGCACAAATCACACTCCCTTATTGTGTTCGATCACTTCATAGAGATTGCTTAATCTGCAGTCTCACCCTGTCCCTTCAAACAATGGCGCTTTTTGTTCGCTAAAGCTGAATCAAGGAGCTTTAAGCACTCATTTATCTAGGGTCTCTTGGAAGGTTTTAGCTTACTATCTCAAAGGGGGATATTAACGCAAAAATCTAACCAAAGTTACACCGATTTATAATAAGAGCCAAAGTCTGAAAACAAATAATATGATGCGGCAGCTTAAGTTGGTGTATATTCGGAGTCATCGTTAATTAAAATTTACCAAAGAACTAAAAGTGTAACTTTGACCCATAGGACCCCTAAAGGAATCCCAGGGAAGAAGCTGTACGCGACAAAGGCACGTGCAACTACTAGTTCAACTACTAGTTTTCTCTTAAACCTCATCTTTTTAAGTACCAAGCAGTAAGCCTCTTGCTTGTTCTTCTAGGAGTTCAAAGTCATCCTTGTGATGGTATGTTAATGTTGAATTTGCTTTTGATATTTTTAGGAAACGTTTATATTAAATCAGGTAAATGTCTACCACCTTAGTTTAAAAACGTTCAAAACCGTATCAAAAAGATTGCTAGTTCAAAAGTTCTAAGTAAATACATTATCAACGTCTTAACAAAGAGTACTTTTGAAGTGGGTAGCGTAAAGGCGGGGCTCTATTGTCGGACTGCACAAAAAGAGCTCTGGAGTGCCGTTGATACGAGTGGCAAATCGTCGATACCCCGCCCGTCACGGCGCCGCGGCGCCCGGCGGCGACGGAGCGAGGCACGTCCATTAGTGCACGTGCTTCCATACGACATAACACAGTTTTTTTGACTCTGTTTGTGTAAATTTTGAGTGGTTACAAATTTCTTGTAACAAGAAATGTGTATTTATGTTTTATTTTCAACTATATAATTTAATATCATCTAAAATGTTGAAATGTGCTAACGAGAGGTGCTTTAACGGTAGTCTGCGTCTTAACATCATGTGTATCATCCGCTTGTTTCACCAAAATATTTTTAAATCCCTTCATTCACTCATTAAATAAACAATGCTGGACAATCCACACATCACCATCTAGCCCCAAAGTAAGCTACTCAAAGCTTGTGTTATGGGTACTAGATAACTGATATATTTAATACAATCTATACTTATATAGATATATATTTTTATCATACATAGAAAACACCCAGACCAACGGAACAAATTCTGCAGATTGTACACAAATTTGTTCTGAGGCGGGAATCGAACCCGCATCCTCTGCGTCGCAGGTGGACTCTCTCATTACCTACGTTTAGTACAGAGCAATACAATATCTATAACTAGTAATACGATTTCTAAGACTGCCTGTATCTTTAGCGAGAACGTTCGACGTCCACATCAGCTAATCTCTGTACCACTTTACGGACACTGCTCTCTGATACCGTACATCTATCATGTAACTTCTCCTACAATCTTATCCTTTCAGCACATTGCTTTGGGAAACGGATGTAATAACAAGGCGTTCATGGTCGAACAAGTCCACTGCTGGTACGAGTAAACATCTCGCCCTAATCTTAACCTTCAGTCACCTCATAGGTCGTCGTTCTTTCAGAACAGTGAGGGGAAAGAATTTTAGGTTGGTTGCTCTCCTCGAGCATGGAAGGTGGTGTGTTCATGTGTAAAACCGAGGGTTGGCTATAGCAATCCTTGTACCTGAGTTGAGGGTTGGGGATAGGGGGGATGCAAGTGGGGGTAGATGGCAAGTCTTCCCCTTGAGTCCTTTTTTCTAGGAAATGAAAAAAAATACTTTAATTTTTCAGGTAGTTAGGTTAGGGTTTTTTTTTATATGAAGAAAATTGGTAGTAATATATAATCTCTATGACAAAAAGACTCAAGGGAAGGAATTCTCATTAGGTTAGGGTTATTTTTTTTAAAGTTAAGAAATTTGAAGTAAATTTTTTTTTCATTTCCTAGAAAAAAGGACTCAAGGGGAAGACTTGCCATCTACCCCCACTTGGATCCCCCCTATCCTCAACTCAGGTACAAGGGTAGCTATAGTTTAACCAAAACCTATACCAAAACCACCATAATATCTAAATTATCTAGATACTAGAGAATTTCCATTACATTCTTCAACATAAAGTACATTCTCTAACATTAGCCACTAGTTTTTTCTGCTAGATCAGCAATAAAATCTATTAAGATTTTGTCTGTTTTCTTTGCCTTTATATGCCGATATTAAAAGAATGCAAACCTATATAATAATGGCATATATTAATGTCACTAATTTTAATAGAAACAACCAGGGACTTTGGTAAATAGGTTTTGCAGCCAAGAATCTATGACCTGATTCCATTAGAAATATTTCTCAAAGGGGATATTGCAGTCTCTTAGATCCTGCCTACCCGGAGACCCTCAGACGCTAAATAAAGAATATTTGCGTTCCAGCGAGATTGATCCCGGCTTCGGAATGTCAATACGTTAGGTCAAGTTTCACTGTCATCAGCTATTTAAAACCCTAAGCTCAAAGACCTAAGAGCTATTTTCAAGTGATATCCAAATAAATTGTGACAGACGGTTGTTGGCTCTGGGTTTTAATGTGTTAAGAGCTTGATGGCACATTGCTGATCCATAATGTTCCGTGGTCCGTGAAATTAAATCCTTTCTCCGTTTTTGTGAGCAATTGTTTTTAGTACGCCAGAAAATTCGCTCATTACTTCAATAGAAGCCATAAAAAAGCCTCTGTATACGTATTCTTCATTTATATTCTTTATTAACTTTCTTTTTCATTGTGGAATTTAGCATTCTAAATAAAATTTATACATTTATCAATCAAAGAACGCACTACTGACAGATCAAGTAAACTTTGATTCTCGGGAATTGAAGGCACACCTCTTGTGTCATGACAAAGGCTTGCATAGCTGGCTATTTGCACTAACCTTTTCTCCAACGCGATGAACACTCGCAAACAACCACTGAGCTCAAACCAGCAAACTAAATCTCGAATCCCTCCCCCAGAGGGCACCACCTTCGCAATCAAAGGCCTCCATCATCATCGACACAATGCAATCCAATTTAGCAAGCGTTCGCGTTACGTCCTTTCTTTACATCACTCGTTTCTTTGGTAGTGCGAGAGCTTATCTCGATTGTATTACGTCATTTTTTGTGATTTGCTTTCATTGCTTGAATTTCATAGCATCTAAATAAATCGTATAGTCAGCATATAAATAAATCAAATGCGGGGCGTTTCACATGCATTTCCATGAAGAACAAACTGCACTCTTCTTCGACCCGCTATCACAATAGCATCGTCGGCCTAACGGGTGGGGTGTCTTACACTATTTGTCTTCCAGTTGGTATAACCGAAAAACCCAGAGAAGCAATACTTACAAATCTTTCAGTTTAAATGCGGAAACAGGAGCTATGCAGATGAATTTTACAAATGGTTAAAAATGATCGAGCTGGATGTAAAGGTCATCACTAGGTTTACCGTCCCCTGAATCGCACTGCGCGGTATAAACTGCCTTAATATTTGAGAAATTGTAATTGCCTGCATTGAATGTGGCATAATTTGCGATTGTAGTCGTTACGGTGCAGCGGTGTAGCATAAACATCAAATTCAAATTCATTTATTATACTAAAGTGTTTAAACATTAATAATTTTGCGCACTAGGACAAGCCTGTAACGCGGGAGGCCGAATACAATATACACTTTACTTAGTTTGTAAATAATTGAACCATAATGGTATATGGAATCACTAAAAAAATACCCCAATTAAATTGTGGCCAAAAGGTACATATATATATAGCTGTCCTTAACAAAGCAAAGCTTGTACTATAGGAACCAGACAACTGCTAGAACATATAAAATACTTCTACTAAAAGTTAAAAAAAGTTTGACGTAAGCAAAATGACCACTGACTCCACGTTTCTGTTTTTTCTCGCCAGCGTTATCCTGAGTCCAAAACTATGACCTTTTCGTTTTGTCGTGTGTAGTATAAAAACACACGTTTCGTGACCTGCGTGTTTATATTCAATCTACGAACAGAATACGTGATAGTTGGTAGAGGGACACGTGACGTGACTCGAAATATATATGGAAACGAACAAGAATGTATGGAAGCGCGGACGAAGAAAACGGGGTTTAGGCTTTGTGTTTTCATGTAAACATTTTGTTTATGTCAGTCGGATAATAGAATTAGCTGGGCCCTAAGACTCGTATAATAAAGTGAGATGGCAACTACTTTCCCTCTTGTAAACTACAACTTCAAAAAATACAGAAGTCGCAACTTTTTCCTTCCCAACTTTCTTACAAATATCATTAGTTTATCATTCAGTCATTCATCGTAGACTTTGTTTGAAGTCGTAGGAGCTGAATGTATAATGTAGGTACTGAGCTTTCTTTTAACTTTATATAATTTATTAGGTATAAGAATATATTGACAAAAAAAAGTAAATAAGTAGTATAAGCTATCTGGTTCCCATATCAAGCTTTGGCTTAGTTTGGGGCTAGATAGTGCTGTGTGGAATGTCCACCAATATTTATTTGTTTATTGTTCATTTAAATGCACTCCATATACATATTATTTAAACTAGTGACCCAGTAAACACTCGTAGGTACCTAGGGTGTTTTCTATGTATAATAAAAAAATATCTATCTATGTAAGTATATAATGTATTAAATATATCAGTTATCTAGTACCCATAACACAAGCTTTGAATAGCTTACTTTGGGGCTAGATAGTGCTGTGTGGATTGTCCAGCATTATTTATTTATTTATTTATTTATTTATTTATTTATAATCCCAGAATAACGTAAGTACGATCGTGTCAAAGTGACAGGGCGATTTACCAACGAATCCGCCCGAATGGCACTTTAACAACAAGATTCCTGAAACTCGGTTAAGTGCTTATTGCTAAAAACGGTCTCTAATGGAATGGCGGATTGACCCTGACGTCACTCAAAGAGTAGATTGTACAGAATATGTTTTGCAAACAAAAGTAATATACTGTTGTCCTAGTCACACTTGTCGTTATCTCCATTGCTATCTCCTTGGCCCTTAAAGCTCGTAGGGTAAGATTTTTGCATTTGCAATCCCCAATGTACCTACACGTTATTGGAGACAACTTAGTCCAAAAATGATTTCCCGCTATCCCAATATCTGTAAAATTTTTTATAATATCTCAATTGTTATTATCCTGGTGGGATTTGAACCCACGATCTTTTCCTTGATGATGGCTGCGCTAACCACGTGCATAAGCAACAGTAGATATTACGTAATAATAATAATAAAAAAAAACACGTGCATAAGCGACCGCTCCATCTGACATGTTTATGTCAAGATTTCTGCTCGATAACTGAAATCAAATCCCACTCATATTACTTTTAACTATCAAACTAAGAATTTAAGGATATTTTCAAAAAAATCTTTGTTATTTCCTTAAATGTATTGAACATTGTAAATTTATTATTTATTAACACTAAAATCTAATTAATTCTAATTTTTAAACTAACATCTGTCCCTACTGCAACGTTAGTCTTTGCACGTTTTGTGTGAAATCTGTCGTTTGGTAAGTTACCGCGCGAGATGGCTGGGGAGCGAAGATTATCTCGACGTGGACACCAGTTTTGTACGAGTCATTCCATATAACATTGGATTTTTTCTTTATAAAAGAAAAAAAGATAATAAAACATTTTGAAATAAAATTGATTCGACAAATAATAGTTTTTCGTTCACAATATCTTTAAAAGATGCATGTTGAACATAAATTAATTATTGTACTACTGTCTATAGCGTAAAGTATTAAAACCGGATGATAATAAATCACTGCAAGGCAAAAAAACAATATGTTATGTTTTATTTTTTAACTGGCTGGGTTTTTTTTCGGTTTGTTTTAACAAAAAGCATGTAAATTAGTTACTTTTTTAAATTTTTATAAGTTAACTAGCTTTTGCCCGCGGCTTCGCTCGCGTTTAGAAGTATTATTATTAATTAGGCATAGTTTTTGCGGCTTTACTTTTGTTAAGCGTGTGTAAAAAATTGGGGGGTTGAATTTATCAAAATCCTATTGAAGCGGACGTCTTCATCATAGTAGCTCCAATCTTTAATTTCAGTTCAATCAGTCGAAAATCTAAGAAGATTTGTACAAACTTTCATCCCTATTTGACCTAGGGGTGGAATTTATCAAAATCCTTTCTTAGGGGATGCCTACGTCATAGTAGTTTTATGCATGCAAAGTCAGCCCGATCGGTTAAAAATTGACAAAATTTCATACAAACTTTCATCCCCTATTTCATCCGCTTGGGGGTAGAATTGATCAAAATCCTTTCTTAGCGGATGCCTACGTCATAACATCTACCTGCATGCCAAATTTCAGCCTGATCCGTCCAGTGGTTTGGGCTGTGTCCAGTGGTTTGGGCTGTGCGTTGATAGATCAATATGTCAGTCAGTCACCTTTTGAGTTATATATATTTAGATATCTAGTTATATAGTTAAAATTACATCTAGACCCAAGTGAGCTACGTGGAATCTACGTGATTTTCAGGGCGATCCAAGTGAGCGCGGATCCACTAGGTGATACGGGGTTCGTGATCATGATTTTATTGGTCAATGATTTGATCCTCCGAGCCCGCATTGCGTCTTTCTGGTCTCGCTTGCGTGCATCTCATAATGTCATCCTAAAGGACCATCGCCGAATGTCCAGATAATTGTTTTTTTCGGCATTGGTTATCTGTGCACCACGGTGGGAATCATAAGTAGTACCTTCATATAGATAAGTTACTATGTATTTTTATAAAATGTTTTTTTGACACGGTTCTGTACCTACTTTTCTATGTTTTTATCTGTTTTTATGTAACTATTGACTGTTTTTTTTAATGGACTATTGTCTGAAATAAATAACTATTATTATTAACTATTATTAATATTATTTGACTGATTTGTTAGTTGACTGATCGAGGTAACCGTTTGACGTCGTATAAAGAAACAGCAACAGCTAAATCTTGACTTGCCTTGTTCGGCATGACAGGGAGATTGGCAGTGCTCGGTGACGCGACGACGGGCGGCTCGACGTCGCGGGACAGAGCGCCAGAAAGTAATGAAGTTCGCGGCCGCCGGCGCCGCTGATGAATAATAAACACGTTGCCGGTGATTTCCCAAGCCGCCGATCCGGGAACTTCGCTGTAGCCCACGTGGAGTCACTGCCCTTACTTATCCATCATTTTTTTACGCGATTATCAAGCTCTTACCCCCGGTTTCTGAAAGCGCGATCAACACTAATCGGCTGTCAAGTCACTTGCTATCTCTATCTCGTTTGAATTAGAAGCTGAAATAGTAGACTTAACAGCCGATTGTTGTTGATCGCGCTTTCAGAAACCGGGGGTAAGTATAGTGAAAGTGTTCATCAAAGCCAAAAACAGTTTTTTTTTTATACAACTAGCTGATGGAACAAGCAGATGGCCCACCTGATGTTAAGTGGTAACCATCACCTATAAACAAAACATTGCCCCGCACAATAGGAACGTGCCCTACGATGCACTGCCCTGCGTCCATCAACTTGAGGCATACAGATGTTAAGCCTCATGTGCCTGTAATTACACCGGCGACCACACTCTTCAAACCGAAACACAGCGTTGCTGCTTGGCGGCAGAAAAAGTCGTGGTGGTAGTACTTCCCCGGACGAGCCCTTCACAAAGAGCTCTACTACTGTTATAATAAAACGTTAATAGTGAGCTTCCCTAGAGATTTTCGGTTCGAATTCCAGCCAGCTAAAAACAGACTATGAACAGTGAAAAACTACGTACTTAGTTTTTTTTATATCTTTAAGTACCTACTACACTAGTAGTAGGTACTAACCTACCTCTATAATTTTCCTAAAAGTGTCCGCAGTGACGTCCATTCCGGCACACTACAGAAGCTCACCACTAACCCATTTTGTACATGTTCCAGTAATTAATGACGTCACTGTCATGATGCAAGTGGGGGCTAAGGGCTACCACACATCCTTCATTTTATAGAGAGCTTCTAATAAAATAGGCCGTACCATAAGATTTGCAATTCAGTTTTAGTTAAAAAGTATGGACCGTATTGTGACGGCTTAAACGTCATTAAATTGCCAAATAGCCGCGTACTGACCAAGCGAGCAGCCTCGCGAGGCAGCCTCGGACATTTGCCGCAGTAAGCATGCCGCGCGAGGCGGCCTCGGTCTGTAAGTTTTCTAATCCGAGGCTGCCTCGCGCGGCAAGGCCGAGCCACCGTGAGCATCGACGCTCAGTTTAACTTGAAGTCGAACAGAGACGCACAACTAACACGCAACGAATAAGCGAGGCAAAACACTACCGTCTTGAGTGAGCGCGGCAAACGTACTGAGGCGCTTTTGAGCATCGCCAAAAACCGACAACGCTCGGCTCGGGCCGCGGCACGCTCGGGCGAGGCAGCGCGTGCGTTTGCCTCGGGCGAGGCACGTCTTGACCGACCGAGGATTTGCTTCGCGAGGCAGCCTCGCGAGGCTGCTCGCTTGGTCAGTACGCGGCTAATTGCGATTTAAATAATTTAATCGCAATAAGAAACAAATGGTCCCAGATTGACAATTTTAAAATATTGGAAATTGTCTGTTTCTTTGTTGCAAATAAAGACAATTGATTTAATTATTTGCATACATACAAATTAAGTACAAAATCTCGCACAAGTAAAAACCCTAACCTAAATCATACATGTACAATGTATTATTAATGTATAATATACCAGCTATCCATATTATGGCAGCCCTAAAACAGGTAGAGGGGGTAATGAGTGACAGAGCGATCTATCAGCGTTGCGCACGCACGGACGAATACTGATTGGATGATTATGGATTGATTTGTGGTATAGCGATAATTGTTCTGCATTTAGGACTCTTGGCGCTCTGCACAAATATAATGTTTCAGGCCAAATCAAGTACGGTACTAAAATATAAACATGGGTACACTAATGATGACAATAGAAGTTTTAGTGCAAAAAAAAAGTAAGTCATCCAGGGCTGAGAATAAGCCTCCCTTAGTTTTTTCCATCTCCAACCCCCTGTGTCAGACCTCTCATGTTTCTATAGCCAGTTCTCGGCTACCATTCGGTTGTCATCCACTTGTCATCACCTTAGTTTAGACCCGTAGTATTCAAATTACTTGTTTAGACCCAGAATACGATCCTCTACTCTCTCTCGGGCGTTCTTTTCGTTGTCATGACACCAAGCCGTAAGTTTGTTGCCTGTTATTTTATGCTTGATCGCGTGTGACTGGCACTTAGACTGAAGAAACGTTTCATCCTTAAAATAAAACTTCGGACATTGTCTTTGACTTCAGATTTCGATCGTTGATTCTTAGTTTTGAACCGGTTTACCCCACCTAGAAGTAATGCTTTTGCTACCGCGCCCCTTCGAGTGGCTGAGTGTACATAGTTAATTATGAACAGCTGTTCATGAACTAGTCGGGTAACTGTACGTGTTGTTTCCAGTGATGGACACGGCGTGGGACGTGCGCGTGGTGTCCTCGCACGGCGTGGCGGGCGGCGCGGCGCTGCTGACGTGCCGCGCGCCGGCCGCCGTGCGCGCGCACCTCGCCGCCGTGCGCTGGTACCGGGACGCAGCGCCCATGCCGGCGCTGGCGGCTGAAGCAGGTACTGTGTCCTCGCACGGCGTGGCGGGCGTTGATCCCCAGTACAAACGAAAGTGGTATTAAATTGTACAAAATAGATGTAAACGTTTGGCGGAACAGTGAAGAAATTTTTTTACCATTTTACATTTAATGAATAATCTAACGATGCCTATGAGATTAGAACCCACAACTTGACGATAGAGTATTCTCGTTGCTCTTTTTAACACGTGGCTCTCACTTAAGCCATAATGCCATTGAATTTCCTGCGCGTTCCATTTATCGCCCGCCACGCCTCGAGCTATTGAACTTACCTGGCGATTATTGGCGGGAATTAAGAATATTTGAGACGCCTGTCCAAGACAGAAAGGCTCTTTATGACTTCCAAGCGAAATTAAGCTACGAAATTCTTTTAAGAGGCTGACTTCTTCTCGTGCGAACATCTCAACATTTTAGAATAAACAAAATTACGGCCTCTGTCAAGCAGTGGACTTCTATATAGAGGCTAATGAAAATGTTTGGATTAAATTATATTTATATCTGAATCTAATATGTATAGTATATAAAATATGGTATTCTCCGAAACTGATTTGTTTGCGATTTTTCATAATTAATTACCTTCAATTATTATACTGAAACTAAAAAAGCTTGGCGCCTTTGATTCGAGCGAAAGCGAGAAATAGCGTCTCAGATTTAGCACCAAGTACGAGCACAGATTCTTTAGACGTCTAAGATGTCAACGTCAGTAATTTCATGTTTTATTTTTATTATATGCGAGCGATAAGTTATTTGGCGGTTGTCCGCGTCGTAAGGGTCCGAGGGACCCACGCTCTTTCGATTTCTTCGCGAAATGATTAATTAGAGAGCTGTTTTCTTTGTTTGAAATTGCTGCCGACAGAGTTTATTGCTTTTACAAGTTGAATTCCGAAAAAGCAGTCAAACCTCTTAGTAGATACCCGGTTTATTAATTTATACTTCTGAGCTTTGCTCGTTAGAATTTGGTTCATTAGGTATCCGTTTACTATGTTTTGGTTTGTTAAAAGCAGTCACCGTTATGAGACGGCCGTAAGAAACAGTACTCGAGAACAGGTGACTATTATTAATGATTAATTTATCATTTTTTAGGGTGTAATAAAGCCTTTCCATGTATGAAATCATAATTATATTCGCAGCACTTCAACCTACCAAACTAATAATAAAGCTCTCAAAGACCTCTCAAATTTCTTGATCTCATTATAAGAGGCCTCGGTCACAAATTACCGCCCTATTCAGAAATGCCCCCGAAACAGAACTGAATAGCACATAACTCAATTACCTAATCCGGACGTCCCAACAAACGTCTTAATTAATACGGAGATCCCGAGGGAAGATGGGCTCATGGTGACTACTGCCACTATACTAACAGTTATGACGTGAATTACACTTGATATCCCTGTACTGTACACACGGACACTCAAGTAAGATAAAGCCAAAGAAAAAATGATCTTTATCACAAGGACATAAAGCTAGCTTTGTATGACTGTATAGCCTGTATCGCGTAAATGTATTAAGGTGTTTGCAGAGAAACTCTACAAATAAGAACAAAGTTCAAGTTAGTTTCTTCGTTGCGGTTCACTTTCCAAATACATTATCGAGATGTTTTTGCTACTCGTAGATAGATTATCGTACTTTTGTTATTAGATAAGTAGTACCTACAGATAAATATCCAATCTCTAGAAATGATTGATTATTCCTTTGTTTAATAATAAATTTTACGCATTGAATTTTGTATATTTTACGTAATCTATTGCTTTTATTTATTTATTTCGACACACCAACAACAATACATAATGCTAGATTAATAAATAAATTATAAAGTAGGTAGTATATGCGCCGTCACTTACAGGTGTGTAAATTATAAACATAAAAAATTTCGACATTTTTCTTAAATGCACTGACTGACCCAGAGAACCAAAATGATCGTAACCAATGTGCCGAACAAAGCCACAGGCTTACTTATGTATACGTTATTTATGGTATCCTTATAAGGCACGGAAGGGATCTATGAATAGAACAACTCAATTAGCACCTAATCTCGCCGTCCCACACAACCGTCTTCATTAACGGAGCTGTCCCGGGCCCCGGGCCCCGGGCCCCGGGTCCCGGGTCCCGGTCGTGGCGACCTAGCGAGACGGTAACCTGACCCTGAGGTCCTACCAGTTATACAGGTACTTGAACTCGCTTCCAGAAAGATCTAATATAAAATAAATAATGCTGGACAATCCACACAGCACTATCTAGCCCCAAAGTAAGCTACTCAAAGCTTGTTTTAGTGGTACTAGATTACTGATATATTAATACATTATATACTAAGATATAAACAAGTAGATTAATATTAAAAAATTAAAAAACCAGAGTGCCCGAACTAAAAGTACCTGTGTAGGTAGGTAAATAAGAATGTTTTAAATTTGGTATTTTTAATTTTGAAATCCTTTCTTCAGTCTTGACGAATGATAATTATGTCTCCTTCACTCTCAGAGAATGTTTACTAATGTAGTATATGCAGATACGACCCAGCATTCGCACAATGTTTAGAGGTAGACAGAGAAAGCAAAACACTTCCATGTACTGTCTCACCTCTCGCCAGACTCATTCTTGTTCGTGCACGCACGGCGTTCGCACAGGTGTATCATTGTTTTTACTTCGATCGAGCGATGGCGATTTTCCGAAAAAAAGACGTGAAGAAACCAAAGAAGATAGATGGATGGGAGGAAAATTATTGAAAGAAGTTTCGTGCAACTATTGACCTCTTTTCTTTTATATTATCCATTGTATTCTTCGGATATCCTCGATGCATTCATCGAGCGGTGCATTATTTGCAAGTACCGGCCTTTTACTCTTATAGTTTTTTACATATCCGCTGTATTCTTCGGATATCTCGATGCATTCATCGAGCGGTGCACTATTTGCAACTAACATGCAACTACCGACCTTTTTACTTTTATAGTTTTTTTTACATATCCGTTGTATTCTTCGGATAATCCTCGATGCATTCATCGAGCGGTGGCGTGCACTATAATACATATTTTGTACCTAGTGGGTACCTAGTGTTTCGTTGCATTCAACGATAACACATATTTTTATCTTTACTTATGCACCTACCCACATATACTATGCTATGTGCCTATCAGCTCCTTGAATTCTTGGGATGTATCAAATTTATAGTTATTTCGTTGTATTCTTCGAATAACCGAATTTTGTGAGAAACATGTACTGTACTATCAAAATTATATTTGGCTAGCAGCAGCACCCGTTCGGTTTAACCCTTCTACTGCAGCTGTACATTTTATCTTTTAAGGATATTAATTCTGTTTAACAGACCATTTTTGTTGACTGTTCATTTCCTACGGATATCGAGGTAGGTATACCTATGATATTGTTGCTATTTCCAGCGCTGGATGGTATATTATATACTGGAGCTGATCTAAAGTACAGCTCTCGACGTTCTTGCGACATTAGAAGTTTATATTTACTGAATAGTGGCCATTATTGGCTTCAAGCCGGTAAAAGCTTAAGCCGGCAGCTTCAAAAGCTCACTTTGTGGAGTATGGTGATAATTTTCAAGCCGATTTGGCCTGTATATTCTACTAGAACTTTTTTTCTTAAAAAGAAACGAATATTAAATTTAAGAAATAATCTGAATTCTAAAATATTATCACTTGCTATTAGTCTACTCTAAACATGGAAATTGGCACTATGCTGGTCGATACCTGCAGATTTTTGTTAATAGATAAGCAAATACAAAACAAGGTCAGCTTGGCAAAGTATGTACTTTTAGCCCGAGGCAATGTCATTATATGTATTGAAAATAATTTTGATATTCCGGATGTCATCCGCACGCTAAGTGATGCGGCTAGGGTAGTAGCTGATTCTGATGACGTATTAATGGACACTTGATAATCCCTGATTATGCCACTTGTCGATATATCTTTGTTAAAACCATTCAAAGATAGAAAGATTAAAAAATACAGCTGATTCAAGCAGCTGTTTCTCCTAATAGAAATTTATACGTGAGACGCTCATCGTCTTGCGGTGCGAGGAAACAGCGTGGACGGTAAGCAGAGTCGGACGGCGTCATACCTGACGAACCTTCGGCGTACCCGCCACAGAACGCGGTGCACCCACCGCCCGCCGTTCGTTGCAATGCTAGCCCGCGCCACACGAGCCGGCCTGTGCGGCGCCACCTGGGCAGCTAGCGAAGTAGGTACATCGGTAGGTAGGTATCTACCTACCTACCGATACGCTATCTTAGACTCGCCTCGCCGCTACTGCAAGTACACGCAAGTCGTCTGAAGTTCTTTCGAACGAATGATCGCACCTATCACTAAGTGCTTTGTTTTATGATATTTTTTATGAATAGCGGCATAAGTATTCCGAATTTGCAATTGCAGCGATACAAAAAGAAGTTAAGTATATTTAGAATACCTATACTCAGACTATTGGAAGGTGCAATCCAATTGTAGGACAATCTAAAAAAAAAGAGAAAAAAAAAAAAAAAAAAAAACTGGTCAATTTATTTTATACCTATTTTAAAACAATTTTAAAAGTACGTATATTAAACGGAACATTTTACGATGAGAGGCACAGAAATGCTTCTAAACTCGTACTCAAGGATCCCGTATGTCTAATTCAATAAATAAAATAAAAGAAAAAAGATATATTTTCAAGGGCTTATAACGAGTAAAAGCGAAATATTTTCGTAAGGGCAATGTGCCGTTAACATTAAAATTTGTGAATTTTCTACAAAGCACTTTCTAGCGCCAAACTGGGAACCAGATATTGGGAAATTAATTGCTTATTAATTAATTGAACAATAGTGCTTAATAAAAGCTACTTGCTAGTTTTTAAGCATCCTAATTTGATACTGAGATTATAATACCTAATGTTTTTACACCTACTTAACTCGAAAAGTCTTGAAATTATTCTAATGAGCTTAAAAATAATTCAGATAAGAGCATTTCCGTGATTGGTATTTAGAATATTTAACTACGGCATGTCCAGCTATATGGCTAGTGGTTTACGAAATCCTTCTAAAGGGTTACGTTGGCCCTACTTAAAAATAACGTTAGCTATGAAATATTTCCGTAACTGTTATCGTGCGTGATGACCTGATTTGGAGACACAAAAACATTTCCTTTCTGCTACAGAAGTTCTATTCCCAACATGATCTGATATGATTGGGAAGTTTTTTTTTTGTTACTGATGCTTCGAACACTAATAATAATTGGGGGTGTGTTCTGTGGCTCTGAACGAGTTGGGGGATGTGGGTCCACCACGTAACAATCCAATTATAATAAATTACCAACCTGGAACTGGTGCAAATTATTTTTGGGAATAAAGGAGTTGCAGAAGATAAAAGAGATTGTGATATCCTACGCGTGGACAATAGTTACCTACAATTACTTGGTATAATTCTTGCTACTGCCCAGTATCCACGTTTTACCTAAAACAGTAATTAACACGATTTGGAAATGGTGTGAGTCACACATGTCTACTATTTTGTGTTCAAGTCGTATATTCTTTCTGCTGAAAATATATAAGCAGACGCAAAATCTAGGACGCTTCATATTGATAAGGAGTACGAATTAGATTTTTATGAGTTAAAACATTTTCATAAACCAAATATTGACTTATTTGCGTCACGTATCGACGAGACATTTGTTTTTAAAAAAAAAAAAAAAAAAATGCTTGGTTTGATGTTTTCAAAATTAAATTAATTTCCATGCGTTCCTGACGTTTGACATAACAATAATAATAAAAATAAAAAGGTTCTTATCAGTCAACTGGTATTGTTTGTACCAGTTGGTATTGGTTGGTATAAGTTCTGAACGTCTCAACCGTACCCTTGGTATATGTATTGAAGAGATATTGGTTCTCTCTCCGAGTAAATATCTTCTTCTCTCTCCTTGCATATCAATAACCCGTTTCATCAAAAAATACGTTTAGATATGAAAGTAAAAGATAACTTTCCTTCAAAAACATTTTTTTTACAAAGATAACATTCCCATGTTATTTTATTATTGAAATCCGAGTATAGTACGGTTGATATTAGATTTTGTAGTTTTAGAAAAATACAGATTGGTTCATTTAATTTCGAATTTTATCAAAAATTTGTCATGCTGTTCGTGCTATCAACTGGCCGTAGAAATCAAACATTTTGTTCGATTCAGATTCAGATAATATCAAATCTTTCGATCAAGCTTCCGGGATTGACTGACAGAATGCAACCTTCTTTAATCGGCAACATCCATAATTAGGAAGATGATAATTGACGTCTTGTTCTGACCGAACAATCCATTGAACACTGGATTCAACAAACGCTTGCTGATAGTGGCATCGATATTTCTGCTGGTAACTCACAGCCTCTACTTTAGCCACTTCTCGGGCTAGATTCAGTTTCGACGTTATTTCATGAGTTGGTTTTTTTTTTTTTTTTTTTAGGCCGATTTTTTGTGTGTACTTAATATTATTTGAGTTCTACCACCTTATAACTTTTACGATTATGGTTCTGGTGATCAAGATTTTTTCGCATTCAATTTTTTAATTTTGAGTATTTTGTTTCGTGCTTTTTTAAAGTTCTATTTATTTTATTTTGCGTTATTTTATAATGCTTTAGTCTTCTGTAATTATTCGTTAATAATTTAAATAAGTACCTACTCAAGCAAGCTTTTACGATTATTTTTTTTGCAAAGTTTAACCTATTGCTTCTTTTATTTCATCAATAATTTTTTTCTCTACCCATAGATAATCAAAGAATATCTTGGTGCATCATTGATCTTGTTCTCTAAACATCTACATTAGTAAACATTCTCTGAGAGTGAAGGAGACATAATTGAATGATCAAGCGAGCTTACCTGAAGCGAAGCTCGATCTTAATTATGTCTCCTTCACCGAAGAGAAGCAAGGTCCCTCCCTTCCCTAGAAAAGTTCCCCTGAAGATCAATGTTGCTGTAACACTACTCTGAAGATAATGAGTCTGGCGAGAGGTGAGACAGTACATGGAAGTGTTTTGCTTTCTCTGTCTACCTCTAAACATTGTGCGAATGCTGGGTCGTATCTGCATATACTACATTAGTAAACATTCTCTTCGGTGAAGGAGACATAATTAAGATCGAGCTTCGCTTCAGGTAAGCTCGCTTGATCATTCAAAAATGTAATGGTCGCAGATAGTCGGGGGCTCGCGTACCTATGTCCTAGCAGTTTACTGACGCCTGTGGTTGTATAACTCATTTTGATCCCGTCGGGGTTACCAGCAAACACATTTTTTTATTACAAAACTCTTAATATCTTCGAAACGGCTTCATCGATTTTGATGCGGTTTCTTTTAAACGATTTGTATGACCTTAGAGAAGGTTTTATGATATATTTTAGTATCACTCACGGCCTAGTTCGATAAAGTGACTTAACGAATTTTGCGTTCAGGTTTTGTCTTTGAGTGTTTACTTTAAATCAAAAACTAATACATTATTTGAAAACACTCTATCATTCTCTTGATTTTGAGACCCATATTGCTTTGATTGCGAAAAGTTTTTTTTTAATGTGAGAGAATATCGCTCCTCCTTTCCTTCCCACGTGACTTTTTGGATTTTTTTAATTCTAAGGACACTTGGGAAGTTGCGACGAATCTTTGATACTAGAATCATCAAAATCCATCCAGCCGTTTGGTTGCTACGTGGTAATAAAGGAAATATCGAAGGAAGGATACATATATGCATGGATAGATACACGCCAAACACATAACCCTCGCGGCACTCGGGTAAAAACGCTTTAATATTAATGTCATATCACTATGTACTAAATACTCGTACGTGTGGGTAACTATACAAATACAAATACATTTATTTATCAAAAACATTTACATAATGGTTACTGATGGTCCACAAGCACAAGGACAAGCCTGTATCGCGGAAGGCCAGAGTAAAAAGAGCGCGATTTACTTATACAATAGTTTACATACAGATAACACAAAAAACAAGGCACAAGACACGAGACTAAACACAGGAGACGAATAAACAGCTAAAGAACACGACATGATGTAAAAACACAGTTAACATAGCATAAGAATGTGGGTGTAGTGTACTATCTAATAAATAATAATGTATCTTAAAGTACAGTGATACCTACACCCTAAAATTGTATTACTAGTATTCTCATAACTGTGGCTGTAGCAATACAAGTACAGGTGTCCTGTTTCTCAAACACGTCAAGTGGTGCGACATTTTAGCGGCTCCAAGTAATCCTCGACCGTCTTACCCTTATCCCGTGTTATCGGATTAGCGACAATGAGCTGATTGTGGGATGCTGAATTAATAACAGATAGGCTTGGGTCCAGCTACATATCATCACACGCTTCAGCACGTTATGCCTATGCCTACCCAGGTAAGTGTTTAGTTTTTCTTTGTATTTACTATCCCGTTTGCCTTCGTTATTTATTTTGTTTCCTTTTATACAATCACCCTGTTTGTGAGCTTCATTAATTTTTGAGAAATTATTTGACTGCTCAGTCTACGTAAAAATAGATACCTAAGAGTATGATATATCTGTAAGGTCGAATCATAACGTGAGCTTATTAATTCTTATAATTGGTTTTTGAAATTGTTCTAGTTAAATGTACAGTTAAATAAACAAATCGTACACTGATGGCAAGGGCGCTTAAGCATGCAATGATTTGTAGCGTGACCCTTGAGACTTATTTGCTTGTGTACCCCAGGCATTCTATGTTAAAATATTTGTCACCAACAAATATAAATCCACAAATTTCAATCCAAAAGGGGTAGAAGTTTTTGAGAAAATAAGTCCTTCCCAAAGTGTCATAACTTCAGTGAGTAATGTCCGTGCCGTATCTAGCGCGGCCGACGCTGGAAGCTGGCAACTCACGCAGATTACCTACCAGCGGTACTCGGCTGCAGGTGAGACGCTCACTGTCCCCTCATGAATTACCATAACGGTAATTTGGATAATCTTCGAGCGTTTGTGCAGGTGCGGTTAAAATACATGAATATGTTATGTGTCGTGTTTAAATAGACGTTACCTGCAGTTTTTATGCTGCAAGTTATATGAGAGAAAGCGAAACTAGAAATGCATGATACACTTATCACAGCGACGACCTCAGTGGCGCAGCGGGCAAGAGTCCGCCTGCGACGCAAGAGGTTGCGGGTTCGATTCCCGCCTCGGAACAAATTTGTGCACGATCTGCAGAAATTAGTTCCGTTGGTCTGGGTGTTTATTTATAATAAAAAATTTCTATCTATGTAAGTATATAATGTATTAAATATATCAGTTATCTAGTACCCATAACACAAACTTTGAGTAGCTTACTTTGGGGCTAGATGGTGCTGTGTGGATTGTCCAGCATTATTTATTATTATTATTTATTAGACCACCGGTGCTCATGTATGAGCACCGGTGGTCTAGTGGAAGTGACCCCGCCTTCCGATCGTAAGGTCGCAGGTTCGAATCCGGTCGTGCACCAATGGATTTTTCTATCGAAAAATTTATGTGCGCAATGCCAGTGCTCTTAAACGGTGAAGGAAAACATCGTGAGGAAACCAGTTAGTATTCTAACAGCGGCGATGAGCTTGCAACCTGTCACGTATGGAATACTAACTACTGCAAAAGGTGGGTATGTGCCAAATGTAATGTTTGGACGTACCTCTGACTACCCCCCTTAGACATCCTCAAAGAATCTTGAGGTTAGTACTTGGTACTTGAGAGATCTGAGGGGATATCTACCGTGACTGGGGATCAAAGTCGTGAAGCTGTTTCAGTTTCAGTTTTCATTATTTATTATTTATAGCTATACATGTTATCTGCTCATATAATAAGGCTCGAAAGTCTTAAAGCCGCTATAAATACTCGTAACAACGACGCCAAATTCTCCGCCATTCAAAGGCGCTTATCTTCTTAAAGCAGACGCTTCGTCATTATCTCGCTCCGTTATCGTCAACGCCTTAACGACTCGCTAAAGGCTTTGCCACACGCAGAGCTTGTAGAACAAAAAATGCAAACCGTGTGAACATGCAGTTTGATAGCAGCTACGAGGTGGCCTGCCTGATATTGTGCGTTTATCTCTCTTCTAACACCGTTTCCGGACTAATTCATTTCAACACTGTCATCTAAAATATTTCACCAATCCATAATACTATTCTACACGTAAATGAACAAGTCAGACTCTGCCGAGAATACCTAGACAGTAGACATAATATATTCATGAGAGTTGTGTTGTAGAAATATGCATCAGGTGAGCCTTGCAGCAAATAATCTGCTGCAACCATCACCTGTCAGCCTGCCAAGCCGAACAAAAGCTCAGCCGGATCCTGCCGCCTTGTACTCGGTAGAACCAGACCCTAATACATCGAGTTGACGTCAACCATCCCCTTTTATGTACATTTGAATGACGTCTAGCTATAAACGAGCTAAGCGAACGACTATTTAATTTGGTAGATTCATTCCGTTATCAAAGTCAACGGGCGTGATGCTCTAACGGTAATGACTTTAATGTCATTGTATTTGAGTGTTTTGTTTTAAACTAGAAAGTAGGTTGGTGAAAGACCTGCTTTTTTCTCATTACATTATTCGAAATTGTTGTTTTTGCTAATAAATGCTGCATGTAAAGAGGTTGTATTAAGATAAAGATAAACTGGAGGCCAAAACGCGCGTCCTGTTACATAATATATCTATTTAGCGTGATTACATCCCTTATACATCTTTAGACATTTAAAATGTTCTAAGACTATAAGTCAGCCATTAGTCCTGTGTCAGTCTTCTTCATTGCTGCTCAACTTCTCCAAAACTATCACTTAACATCAGGTGGGACCATCTGCTTGTTCCATCACCTAGTTGTATTAAAAAAACTTGAACCATCTCTCTTAATCGATAAGAGTCCAGAAACTGGCTTTGGAGTGTTTTAAAAAAACACCTTCCACTAAATTCACTATTATTTATCGTAAATCTCGTTTCCTTTGCTTCTTGCAATTGAAAAAGGTTTTTAAACAACTTTCCTTTAATTTGCTTCCCTTAAGCTTAATCCTAGTCCTCTAGATCTCTAGAACTTTCTTGGAAAACTTTAGAGGCTTACATTAAAACTCGGTACACTGGTTTCACTGATTTACTCAAACTTGTGATAGGCTTATATCTTTTGAATCGTGATATTTTCATTAAAACCTCTTCTGAGGATTTTTTTTTAAAAGAGGAAAGTGAATATATCAGAAAGCTAAATGAGTCAAATAAAAGAGGACGCGTGTACTCTTTGATTGTTAAGTCGTGTCGTATAATAAGGACACAGGGCAGCCACCAAAATAAAACTAATGAGTGATGCACATACAAATTATCACGCTCATAAAACCTATTTATTGCAATTGGAAGCGCAAAATTATTTAAGAAACTTAAACTGAAACACCAAATGTTTTTTATAGGCTGATGATTTTTAAGATAGTTTTAATTGAGATTAAATATGAATACTAATCATAAATAGAATTTTTAACATAGAAGTGCTAGTTACACAATAACAATGCAGAACGTTGAGTAAATAAATATTTAATGTTTCAATTCATTTTCGCAATTATTGCTATTGTGTTTGTAAGAAATACAGCATTAGTCCAACTCCCGTATGATTTGATAAACTCCCTACAACAAAATTATTGTCTTCTTCTTAGAGCATATTTTCTGTGGTTCAATGTTATAATTGGCTTTCAGGCAGTGCAATGTTCCGACTGAAAGGCCTCACAGTATTTCTAACCAAAACACTGCGACTTAATTGGAAGTAACCGCTGAATAAATATCAATCGTGAGAGACAGCGCTTTAGCGTTCAAGGCTGGCGAATCCGTCATTGAATTTACAACATAAAGGAAGAGCGTGAAGTGAGGGGTGGTGGAGAGAGGGGGGGAACGAAGGGTGGCAGTGAAACGCTTATGACTTTGAAATTAGGAGGTGACGATTGAGTGCACTTACGTATTTATGGCTAACATCGCTGACCGTTGCCACAGTCCAGACATACTTGTTCATGGTTAGTTGCCCGTAGCGGATTGTCGCTTGATAAGTGCGCCAGCGGAAGAATTCTTTAGCTGCTAACATTTTTTCCATTTCTTAGAAAATCCAAATAAAGTCAAAGTCAAAGTCAAAATATATTTATTCAATAAAATCACAAGGACCATCTTGAACCGTCTTAAAATTAGGTGACTCTAGTGCCAGTTCCACGCGACCAACACCGAGAAGAACAGGCAACAAACTCGGCTTGGTATCTATCGCTCTTTTATATGATCCTCGTTACAATGTAATAAAATACCTACACTATTGAAGCTATATAATACATTAAGTAATCTAACAGAAAAATAAGAAGGAAGATAATGCTTTTAAAACTCAAACACTAAAGTATGATGAATATGAAAACTATGTTAACAAAATCTTCAGTAAAACAGACAAAGGCCAACTTTAACTTATCATTCGTTCTTTTGCGTCAGTGAGCGGTTAAACTGCTTCAATTGTTCAAGTTTGGGTCGCGGGACTCGAGAAGTTTGAACTAGCGCAGGAATGTCGCGTTTGAAAGACGTTCTAAAACTATTTGCATTCTGCATTGAGTAGTACCGTAGCTGTGGCTAGTTGACATAATTTATTATATGGGGTGTCTATCTACCGAATGTGATGATGATAATGATGTGATTGTGCCAAATGTTGTGTTTGGACGTACCTTTGACTACCCTTTAACATACTCAAACAATCTGGAGTTTAAACTTAGTACTAATGATGATCTGAGATTATAAATAATAAATAAATAAATAATGCTGGAAAATCCACACAGCACTATCTAGCCCCAAAGTAAGCTATTCAAAGCTTGTGTTATGGGTACTAGATAACTGATATATTTAATACATTATATACTTACATAGATAGATATTTTTTATTATACATAGAAAACACCCAGACCATCGGAACAAATTTCTGCAGCTCGTACACAAATTTGTTCCAAGGCGGGAATCGAACCCGCAACCTCTTGCGTCGCAGGCAGGCTCTCGCCCGCTGCGCCACAGAGGTCGTATATCTAGCGTCTGAGGATTAAAGTCATTAAGATGTTTCAGTTTTTTTCCAGATGATTAAAAATGTTAGTATCTGTTTCCGCCGTGTTAAAAAAACTCATTTAAAGACCATAGTTGAAAAAAAAAATACTTATTCATAACATAGACATAATTATCTATCTGCATGTGCACGCTCTTTTTTCTTAATCTTCCCCATTCATCTTAATTTACAAAGAAAATTACAACTAATAGTTACATTAATAATTATAATGTTTAACGTGAAGTGTTTGTATGTGTGTAATTTAACAAATAAATGTCGTTCTATGTCCCTGCCTAAATAAACCTGTCCAGCTCTTTTCAATAGTCCCACTACACTCAAAACTTTATAGCGTGTTGGAAATAATTCATTGGCTATAAAAGCGGCTCATTCCTAGAAACCCTAAACACTTTGTCCGCCCGCGCCCGCCGCTCCCCGCCCCACGTTACGATCTGATAACTTTCAGGCGGACTTTCCAATGAATTCTAAATGCAGCTCCGACGTTTGTCTGGCCTGTTGGCTGATGGATAGATAACGGCGAGCAATATTGAAATGAACTTGAGGGAGAGTGCACTTGAGTGCTTCAGATTTTGTTATGCCGGGATCAAAAAAGTTTAGTTATTTTTTTTCTATCCCATGTTGTAACGACTCATAAACATCGTATAGCCTCAGTATATTTTTTCTTCATTTTGACTATGTGACAGTAATTATGTTGGCGAGCAGGCTCTTGTAATGTTCAATATGTTGTCATGATCGTGAATGTTTGGATGAATGCACATCACCATTGCAGGTGGTCGGTACATGATCGGAGGCAGCAACAACGAGATGCTGGTTGTGCGAGACACGCGGCCCGAGGACGCCACCGCATACACGTGCGAGGCGCAGCACGCGCTCACGGGCGAGAAGCGCAGGAGCGACGCGGCCACGGTGCTCGTCTCACGTAAGTGAACGTTCTGACTGACGGGCCTCACTCAGTAGACGTTTCACAGTGATCTGTACTGAATAAATACCGTATTGATTTGAGTAGTTGATCTGCCTTCTGCGCTGTGGGTGGTTGGTTGGATCCAATCCACACAAAGGTTTGTTCTTAGTTAGGGCTGTATTCTAAAACTCAGCAGGATACATAACAAACTCTGTGGCACAGTTGGGTCTACCATAAGTTTTCCCTAGACTCACTAGCAAACTGTAAAATAGTCGTGCCAACTTCTAGGCCTCTGTTCCGTCCCAGAGTGGTTACTGAAGCTAAAACCACAAAATATTTACGGAAAAATTATATCAGTATTTATTCAGTTACTTGCGGTTCCCATATTAGAAACTTTGCTAAGCTTAGAGCTTCATTGCGTTGGGTGAAATGTTTGGCGATACTTGTTTATTCGTTAGCTTTGGATGTACCTGCTCTAATCAAGCTACACAATGTCAAAGAAAAATGACAGTTACTACAAGCTCGTTATGATAGGTATCAACAGTGTAGCTTGACTGACAGACGCGAGCGGCAGCATGGCGCCGCGCATGCTGACGGCGTCGGAGGACGCGCTGGTGGCGGAGGGCGCCGACGCGCGGCTGCTGTGCTGCGCCATCGGCAGTCCGCCGCCCACCTACAGGTACCTGTTGTTACGTATGTGTGCCTGACAGACGCGAGCGGCAGCATGGCGCCGCGCATGCTGACGGCGTCGGAGGACGCGCTGGTGGCGGAGGGCGCCGACGCGCGGCTGCTGTGCTGCGCCATCGGCAGTCCGCCGCCCACCTACAGGTACCTGTTGTTACGTATGTGTGCCTGACAGACGCGAGCGGCAGCATGGCGCCGCGCATGCTGACGGCGTCGGAGGACGCGCTGGTGGCGGAGGGCGCCGACGCGCGGCTGCTGTGCTGCGCCATCGGCAGTCCGCCGCCCACCTACAGGTACCTGTTGTTACGTATGTGTGCCTGACAGACGCGAGCGGCAGCATGGCGCCGCGCATGCTGACGGCGTCGGAGGACGCGCTGGTGGCGGAGGGCGCCGACGCGCGGCTGCTGTGCTGCGCCATCGGCAGTCCGCCGCCCACCTACAGGTACCTGTTGTTACGTATGTGTGCCTGACAGACGCGAGCGGCAGCATGGCGCCGCGCATGCTGACGGCGTCGGAGGACGCGCTGGTGGCGGAGGGCGCCGACGCGCGGCTGCTGTGCTGCGCCATCGGCAGTCCGCCGCCCACCTACAGGTACCTGTTGTTACGTATGTGTGCCTGACAGACGCGAGCGGCAGCATGGCGCCGCGCATGCTGACGGCGTCGGAAGACGCGCTTGTGGCGGAGGGCGCTGACATTTTATGGTCGTTACTGAAATTTATCTATAACAACATAATAGTTATTTGTTATACAAGAGTGCAAAGTTGATTTTTAACCGCGTGTTCAGTTTTGATGACCGAGCAAGCGAAGGATTCTAAAATTTAATCACGAGCGCAGCGAGTGATTCAAAATTAGAATCCTGAGCGTTAGCGAGGGAATCAAAAGAGCACGAGGTGAAAAATCTTTGCACTCGAGTGCAACACGTAACTTTTCATTCCACCTCAGCGAGGAAATGACTAAATGCAAAAAAAAAAGTTTACAATCACAATATGTTGGCGTCAAACAAACTTCCTCGTCGCTAGAATCACTCATTTTAGTTTTTTCACTTGTTTTCAAGTTTCTTGTTTTTAATATAAGGTTTAACAATGACGTGAAAAAATGCCGCGTAAAGAACCGCGTACAAAGCAAATTGAAAAAAGAACACCAAGAAGGTTCCGAGTCTGAGTTTTTAACAAATTAAAAAAAAGTTGTATGATATATTCGGTACCATAGAGGTAGCAGTAAATAGGTTTAATGTTTTTTTTTATTCACAAACTTAGTGCACACGATGTTCTAAATTCAATTTACTTTATCCTCTAGAGAATAAAAACTGCTTTTGCACTCAGATATTGAAGATCAAAAATACTCTTTCCGAGATGGTGGGATGAAATAGTTATTTGTTATACAAGAGTGCAAAGTTGCTTTTTAACCGCGTGTTCAATTTTGATGACCGAGCAAGCGAAGGATTCTAAAATTTAATCACGAGCGCAGCGAGTGATTCAAAATTAGAATCCTGAGCGTTAGCGAGGGAATCAAAAGAGCACGAGGTGAAAAATCTTTGCACTCGAGTGCAACACGTAACTTTTCATTCCACCTCAGCGAGGAAATGACTAAATGCAAAAAAAAAAGTTTACAATCACAATATGTTGGCGTCAAACAAACTTCCTCGTCGCTAGAATCACTCATTTTAGTTTTTTCACTTGTTTTCAAGTTTCTTGTTTTTAATATAAGGTTTAACAATGACGTGAAAAAATGCCGCGTAAAGAACCGCGTACAAAGCAAATTGAAAAAAGAACACCAAGAAGGTTCCGAGTCTGAGTTTTTAACAAATTAAAAAAAAGTTGTATGATATATTCGGTACCATAGAGGTAGCAGTAAATAGGTTTAATGTTTTTTTTTATTCACAAACTTAGTGCACACGATGTTCTAAATTCAATTTACTTTATCCTCTAGAGAATAAAAACTGCTTTTGCACTCAGATATTGAAGATCAAAAATACTCTTTCCGAGATGGTGGGATGAAATAGTTATTTGTTATACAAGAGTGCAAAGTTGCTTTTTAACCGCGTGTTCAATTTTGATGACCGAGCAAGCGAAGGATTCTAAAATTTAATCACGAGCGCAGCGAGTGATTCAAAATTAGAATCCTGAGCGTTAGCGAGGGAATCAAAAGAGCACGAGGTGAAAAATCTTTGCACTCGAGTGCAACACGTAACTTTTCATTCCACCTCAGCGAGGAAATGACTAAATGCAAAAAAAAAAGTTTACAATCACAATATGTTGGCGTCAAACAAACTTCCTCGTCGCTAGAATCACTCATTTTAGTTTTTTCACTTGTTTTCAAGTTTCTTGTTTTTAATATAAGGTTTAACAATGACGTGAAAAAATGCCGCGTAAAGAACCGCGTACAAAGCAAATTGAAAAAAGAACACCAAGAAGGTTCCGAGTCTGAGTTTTTAACAAATTAAAAAAAAGTTGTATGATATATTCGGTACCATAGAGGTAGCAGTAAATAGGTTTAATGTTTTTTTTTATTCACAAACTTAGTGCACACGATGTTCTAAATTCAATTTACTTTATCCTCTAGAGAATAAAAACTGCTTTTGCACTCAGATATTGAAGATCAAAAATACTCTTTCCGAGATGGTGGGATGAAATAGTTATTTGTTATACAAGAGTGCAAAGTTGCTTTTTAACCGCGTGTTCAATTTTGATGACCGAGCAAGCGAAGGATTCTAAAATTTAATCACGAGCGCAGCGAGTGATTCAAAATTAGAATCCTGAGCGTTAGCGAGGGAATCAAAAGAACACGAGGTGAAAAATCTTTGCACTAGAGTGCAACACGTAACTTTTCATTCCACCTCAGCGAGGAAATGACTAAATGCAAAAAAAAAACGTTTACAATCACAAGATAGGTACTTTTATTTCAGTTTAGGTATTAACTACTACATTATGACAGGTAAGTATTACAGAATAATCTTTAAATTATAACAAAATAATACTAAGGTATAATTAAGAAAATTTTCACTTGTTTTCAAGTTTCTTGTTTTTAATATAAGGTGACGATGACGTGAAAAAATGCCGCGTAAAGAACCGCGTACAAAGCAAATTGAAAAAAGAACACCAAGAAGGTTCTGAGTCTGAGTTTTTAACAAATTAAAAAAAAGTTGTATAATATATTCGGCACCATAGAGGTAGCAGTAAATAGGTTTAATGTTTTTTTAATTCACAAACTTAGTGCACACGATGTTCTAAATTCAATTTACTTTATCCTCTAGAGAATAAAAACGGCTTTTGCACTCAGATATTGAATATCAAAAATACTCTTTCCGAGATGGTGGGATGAAAAATATTTTTCATTTTGCGTTGTATTTTGCTTTTTTCAATTTGCTTTGTACGCGGTTCTTTACGCGCCATTTTTTCACGTCATTGTTAAACCTAATATTAAAAACAAGAAACTTGAAAACAAGTGAAAAAACTAAAATGAGTGATTCTAGCGACGAGGAAGTTTGTTTGACGCCAACATATTGTGATTGTAAACTTTTTTTTTTGGATTTAGTCATTTCCTCGCTGAGGTGGAATGAAAAGTTACGTGTTGCACTCGAGTGCAAAGATTTTTGACCTCGTGCTCTTTTGATTCCCTCGCTAACGCTCAGGATTCTAATTTTGAATCACTCGCTGCGCTCGTGATTAAATTTTAGAATCCTTCGCTTGCTCGGTCATCAAAACTGAACACGCGGTTAAAAAGCAACTTTGCACTCTTGTATAACAAATAACTATTACAACAGATTAAAACATTCATATCTTCTTATAACTTGGGATGATTATACTGAGCCTGAGGTCTGACTTGGCTGGTCATGTAAGAATTATTATTATGTACCTACTAAAACAGTGAGTGCCACTGCCCCCCCCCCCTTCCCAGTTGGTTCCGGCACGTGAACGGCCGCTTGAGCGCCGTCACCAACAGCATCCGCGTCTCCGTCTCCGAGCAACTGCTCATCATCAGGCGTGCTGCGCCCTCCGATGCAGGTACCTCTTACAAAATACCCAGAAAATATACTTAGCTATTATTGTCTCACCTGGTGACGTCTTACGCTTAGGATGATTCTTTAAATAATAATAATACTGGACAATCCACTCAGCACCATCTAGCTCCAAAGTAAGCTACTCAAAGCTTGTGTTATGGGTACTAGATAACTGATATATTTAATACATAATATACTTACTAGATATATTTTATTGTGTATAGGAAACACCCAGACAAACGGAACAAATTTCTGCAGATCGTACACAAATTTGTTCCGAGGCGGGAATCGAACCCGCAACCTCTTGCGTCGCAGGCGGACTCTCGCCCACTGCGCCACTGAGGTCGTCATTCTTTGTGTAAATAAGTGTTATCAATCTATCGAGGTACTCGAGTGAGAGAATTTAATTTTATGCTTTGTAACGTACCATGTAATAATGGTCCCTTGTATAATGTCTCAATCACCTATAGATTTGAATAGATAGCTACAATGCGAAGTATGAACTTGTAAATGCTAAGGATTTTTCTATGATCGTGTCGCAGGCGTGTGGACGTGCCGCGCACACAACCAGTTCGGCGAGCAGCGCCGCGACGCGAGGCTGCGCGTGCGCACGCGCCTCGCGCTGCAAGTACAGCCGCAGCTACAGGTGCGTATACAGTGAGGCGAGCAGCGCCGCGACGCGAGGCTGCGCGTGCGCACGCGCCTCGCGCTGCAAGTACAGCCGCAGCTACAGGTGCGTATACAGTGAGGCGAGCAGCGCCGCGACGCGAGGCTGCGCGTGCGCACGCGCCTCGCGCTGCAAGTACAGCCGCAGCTACAGGTGCGTATACAGTGAGGCGAGCAGCGCCGCGACGCGAGGCTGCGCGTGCGCACGCGCCTCGCGCTGCAAGTACAGCCGCAGCTACAGGTGCGTATACAGTGAGGCGAGCAGCGCCGCGACGCGAGGCTGCGCGTGCGCACGCGCCTCGCGCTGCAAGTACAGCCGCAGCTACAGGTGCGTATACAGTGAGGCGAGCAGCGCCGCGACGCGAGGCTGCGCGTGCGCACGCGCCTCGCGCTGCAAGTACAGCCGCAGCTACAGGTGCGTATACAGTGAGGCGAGCAGCGCCGCGACGCGAGGCTGCGCGTGCGCACGCGCCTCGCGCTGCAAGTACAGCCGCAGCTACAGGTGCGTATACAGTGAGGCGAGCAGCGCCGCGACGCGAGGCTGCGCGTGCGCACGCGCCTCGCGCTGCAAGTACAGCCGCAGCTACAGGTGCGTATACAGTGAGGCGAGCAGCGCCGCGACGCGAGGCTGCGCGTGCGCACGCGCCTCGCGCTGCAAGTACAGCCGCAGCTACAGGTGCGTATACAGTGAGGCGAGCAGCGCCGCGACGCGAGGCTGCGCGTGCGCACGCGCCTCGCGCTGCAAGTACAGCCGCAGCTACAGGTGCGTATACAGTGAGGCGAGCAGCGCCGCGACGCGAGGCTGCGCGTGCGCACGCGCCTCGCGCTGCAAGTACAGCCGCAGCTACAGGTGCGTATTGTGCTACAACACACATAGACATAGACATAGGCATTTATTTATTTGCCACAAAGAACACACAACATATACAATTAGGCTTGGAATTACTAGAAAACAGGTATCATACATATCAGAAGAGAACAAAGATTAGACATATAGGTAAGAGTTTTTTACACACACAGGTCATTCACCTTAAACTAGATAAAACTTCCCTTTATTATAAAGATTTTATAATGTCCCAAAAGTTATTCTCCGAGCGGGTTATAAAATCTTAGTAAATTACTAAGATTTAAGTGTAGTAAGCACTATAAATCTAATAAAAATTCCCTATTATGTCCCCTTTAGGACTATATCACAAATAGACAATAAAAATTACAGACTACTTGAATGCACTTTTTAGAATTTAATAAAAAATCATTTTATATTTTGTTTTTACAGGTCAAAGGGTATGTATGCTATGTTAATTCGTTTAGTTCGAAATATCGGCGACTATAGTTCAGGTCCAATCACCCCTCACGTACGATATCCAAGCTACGAGCTCCAATGAAATATGATTTTGTCTTGGCACTGGAACACACGACATTGTTGCCATAGTTCATTCAATAATTGAGTTACTGTTTGTATACAGCTACAACGCGCACTCGCTACGAATATTGCTACGACGTAGCAATGCTACGCCGTGCTACGACACCCAATTTGTTTGTACCCGATTTTATCGTCGCAACTCGCAATTGATTTATAAATCATAAGGTTTATGTGAGATGTTCTATAAGTTTTGTGTAGTAAATAAAGGAGTTTGAATTAGGTACGTACAAGTTATCCGAGAATACCGACATGTTTAATTACAGGCACATGAGGCTTAACATCTGTACGCCTCAAGTTGATGGACGCAGAGCAGGGCATCGGAAGGCACGTTCCTATCGTGCGTGACTGGCAAAGCAATGCTTTGTTATAGGCGATGGTTACCACTTAACATCAGGTGGGCCATCTGCCTGCTGTTCTATCAGCTGGTTGTATAAAAAAAGTTTTCATGCATGTATAGTCTGGGAGACTCGTGGTAGACCCCCTGCACGTATGTTTCCAAAGACATTCGTCCGACATTCCCGTCACAGTCTGGACGGCGACGTTGTGAAAAATTGAAAAATAAGTATTCAGAGCACAGTCTGACAGACGAGACACAGCCTGATCCCGGACGCTCGCCTATCGAATACTGACGAGGGGTGCGTTCACACTTGAAACTGGCAGCAGGGATCACGGTTAGAATAATCATTTAATGCACGCTTTATGTAGTTTGTGATGGCACCAGTTTCATTTATATGTGAGTGCTTCCGTGCTTCGAGAGCGAAGTCTTTCACCCAGTTTTATCCCCATAAGGAGATGTTTGAAATTGAATCCATCTCTTTTATACAAACGGGGGGACAAATAAAACTTACAAAAACTTCTCTCCATCCTCCTTTGGAAGCAGGAGTACATTACAACTTTTTTAGTTTATAAAAGTTTCATGGGGAGACATGAACGCCACTGATAAGGAGACAACCAAAACTATTTCTTTCCAGTTGGCATTACTTATTGCAGCCAAATGACGAAGGTTTTAAGACGACCTAATAACTTCGTCACCACGGCCTTTCTCATACGAACTTACTACTAAAAAAGATAGAAAACATTTATTTTCAAATACTTAGCTACAATTTAATGACGTTAATACTAAAGATACTTGTACTCCGTTCAGTACGGCACGTTCTCCTTTGAATAATTGACCGAGCGAGCTAAGCGAGCGAAGCGTCTCAGTTTCCACATTGGCCAAAAATGCGTTTGTCCGGATGTCTGTCTGTCTGTTCTCCTCTACAGGTCGCATTTTTCAACCGATCTGAACGAAACTTGGCACACAGGTTATATGACTTATTAGATTTTTTTTGTCGTCGGGGATTTTTGATTGGAGGGGTACTTCCCCCAAAAAAAGGGCAAAAAGGGGGCTATTTGATATACTGGATATCTCCACCAAATGAGATCCGATTTCGATTATTCTTTTTTTATTTGAAAGGTAGTAACTATAAGTTGGTCTCATAAAAGTTTGGCGAAGACCTGATAAGGATCTTCAGCATGATGAACAGGATAGCTCATCAAACAATCGATGGTTTTCAATCAAATTTGAGAGAAACACAAAGGACCTCATTCTACACAAGATGATGCAAAAAAATCAAAAAGATCAAAAAAATCACAAAACGGAAAATGCACTTGCACATTACATTCCTCAAATAGCTCACTTTTAGTATGCTCGCGAGGTCTACAGCTCCCAGAGCCACTAGTCATATCAGAAGTGTAAGCCGTAATAGTTACATCAGCCGAGTTCAACCAATTGACCACTAATACCAATGAGTATAGAATGAAAGATATAGTAAGAAAGTTTTCAATAATCTATCGCAATCATTTCTTTTTTTTATGTTAGTAATGGAAACCATACTTCCAGAATTTGGAATATTTATAAAACTTAACAGAATACAGAACTCAGTAAGCTAAAAAAATTACTAAGTTTATATTAAGTGGTTTCTTAAACCTCTCTACAGAAAAGCAAAAAGCAATTTGCTGTCTAATTTAATAAAGAGCTTACAAAGGGGTTTTCATTAAATCCCGAGATGAAAGTTAGTAGATTATTTTCTTAACACTTAAAATATTATTATTAATAGTTTGAGTAATTGAATTGAGAACGTAACCAGTGCGTGCTATTATTTTTACTCAAACTGTTTTCTCTTGACTAACGCAGTTTTAATATTATTATTTATTTTAAGCTTTTTCTTCCGTGAAACTAGTTCATTCGCAACCATGTGGTGAAAGGCTATGTATCTTAGTGCGCCGCTTCTCAAAGTTCTTTCGAGCACTTGCCGGTTTATTGACGTCATTTTCTGCTAAAGCCAAACTATCAGATTATTAACATCTGCAAGAATTAATAATAATAATGCTGGACAATCCACACAGCACTATCTAGCCCCAAAGTAAGCTATTCAAAGCTTGTGTTATGGGTACTAGATAACTGATATATTTAATACATTATATACTTACATAGATAGATATTTTTTATTATACATAGAAAACACCCAGACCATCGGAACAAATTTCTGCAGATCGTACACAAATTTGTTCCAAGGCGGGAATCGAACCCGCAACCTCTTGCATCGCAGGCAGGCTCTCACCCGCTGCGCCACAGAGGTCGCCTGAGGTCCCTGAGGTCGCCAGAATTATATCGATGCAGCGGTCTTATTACTTTGAAACCAGTATGGGTAAAGTCAGTACACCTGACCAGGAAGATCTTGGTACCCATTACAACGTTATTCCTGGCACACGGTAGCCACTATATAGAGCATGCTAAGCTTGTTTTTCACTTCTATTGTCCAAAGAGCACAGTCAACCACCCACTCCACAAAACCCAAAGGTTAACTGGAAGAAAATGCTAATTAGCATTAAGTTCGCCTGATTTACTTTATTTATGTGCAATAAAGAACTTTCTTATCTTATCTTGCGCTTGCTAGAGGGCTTAAAGTCTTACTTTCTGGATAGGTACAATAGAGGCTTATGTCCAGCACTAGACTTATTAAGCGATGAAGATGGTTCATCGCTTAATAAGTCCAATAAAACAATAAAACAATCCGTTGCGATTCCGGGTCGAACAAGTGACCCAATAAAACAATCCGTTTAAACAGACAGACAGGCTTACAAAGGGACCAAACAGAACATCTACATTCCTTGTCGCACTTTGCCGGTGTAATTACAGGCACATGAGGCTTAACATCTGTATGCCTCAAGTTGATGGACGCAGAGCAGTGCATCGTAGGGCACGTTCCTATTGTGCGTGACCTACGGGGCAATGTTTTGTTTATAGGTGATGGTTACCACTTAACATCAGGTGGACCATCTGCTTGTTCCATCAGCTAGTTGTATAAAAAAAAAAAAACTTCGAACCACTTACAACCTATTTAAAATACATACTTCATAGATCCAAATGAAGATATGATTTTAAACCTGAGAAACAACCACCCTAGCAATAAATCCAGCCCCTCGTCTAAAGTTAATCTAGTATCCAATCCTACAGCGTCGCCCTCCGTCACAATCTACTCGTAACATAGCTTGACAGAAGATGCCTTGTCATCAATTATTCATGGCCTGGATTGTTCTAAGTTCCGGGGGGCCGGTGACCATGCGTTACTTGGCACAGCGATCAAAGAACCTGGCAGACGTCTTAAACTATAGTGCACAATATACTAAATGCTACGCTAAGTAATATTTCACGCTAAGTAGTATCATAAAATTTATGAGTTACTTAGCGTAGCATTTAGTTCCCCTTGATTCCAAAAGATTACCATCCATTATACGACTTGCTGGACCATAATAATTGTTCCTCTTCCTCTTCTCTGGACTGCCCGCACATTCAAAAATTATAATAAGTAAATACCAACTTACCTAGTGAATAATTGCCCATAAGTACAATTTTACATTCCTAAAGACGTCTTTTTATTATAAAGATATAACCTACTATATTTAGTACCTACATAGGAATATCCTCCTTTATTTTGTTATTACTAATTCTAACATTATTATTTAACTGCTCGTTTACTAACATTTAAAAAGCAAAATGTTTTATGTCATCCCAATTATACTTAAATCCTAACTAATATTATAAATGCGAAAGTAACTCTGTCTGTCTGTCTTTCTGTCTGTCTGTCTGTCTGTTACGCTTTCCCGCTTAAACCTCTCAACCGATTTTGATGAAATTTGGCACAGACAATCTTTAGACCCTGAGAAAGGACATAGGCTACCTTTTTGCGAAAAGTACGCAGACGAAGTCGCGGGTACTAGCTAGTGAACCATAAAACTGAATGCAATAGGTTCTATGTCACCATAACTTTTGATAGAAGTATTTTTATTATGATTCTATAGTCTCAAATCATGGTAAACACAATTATTTGATTATCATAGGAAACAACTACTGTCCTAAACCTGGAGGTTTCAACAAAAAAGTGTTTTTTGTCTCTCCTGTAAAGTCCGTCAAACCTGACATAAAACGTATTGCAATATCAACGACGAAATGTAGGATTGTGATCGAGGCTAAAGATAAAAGCTGAGTGAATCGGAGCGTTTCTTACGTAGAATTTGAACGGAGGGAATGAGAGATATGTGACACCACACTGGGAAAAGTATTGTAACGAGGTGGCAAAAATTAAATACCATGCTGAAATTAATAAAGTGTGCTTATGTGGCATGTGCCACATATTGTTTTTCTACAACTCTGTAGTAACAACACAATTATGAATTTTGGTATGATTACATACTTTTTGACACAAAATTACAAGGTCTTATGTGCAAAAGTTCGACTTTTTTACGTCATGTGACGGTGAAATGACTTACCCCCGGTTTCTGAAAGGCCAATCAACACTAATCAGCTGTCAAGTCACTTGCTATCTCTATCTAACTTGAAGTAAAAGCTGAAATAGCAAGTGACTTAGCAGCCGATTAGCGTTAATCGGCCTTTCAGAAACCGGGCGTTAATATCTTAAAAATATCTTTTGTGTATACGGATTGGAGCATTTTTCGGTCAAGTCTAGACATTGATAAGACTAAGTAGTAGTACAAAATCCTTGTAATTTCACTTATTTGTTTTAATGAATGGTATCTATAAATATGAAATTGTTCTCACGTAATACAGCCCATGTGTTACGTCTGTCGGTGACACCTTCCCAACTCAGTTAGTCAAGGACTTGCAAGATGATCTCTGAATAATTCATACGGCCGTCTCAGTGGTCACCGTCCGTTGTTCCGCAGTGGTGTTATTGAGTTATTTTGTTTGATTTGTAAGTTATGAAGATAACTTTGATGAAGTTGCTGCTACATTTTATTTTGACTTCTGGAAGCTATCCAGTAGTTTTGAATTTTGTAAATAAGTTTGTAGGGGTTGTTACAATTTATAGTTTTCAAATAAACCTTTATCAGACGTATAGATATACCTATAGTAATATATTTTTTTACAAAATGTTACGTATTCAGTGTATGTAGTATTAAGGTGCGATATTCATGCAATTGTTGGTTTTTGATGTTCCTGTCTTGTTTATCTTATGCCGAAAATAACTACATAATATTCAAAACACTTTCTCTCTTGTTCTCTTGGCTTGAAAACTTTTCCAAACCAATAGAAACTCGTTAAGTGTTTTAAATATTTTGTAGTTACTTTCGGATTTGATCTATTTCGGTCTGGAAATATAATTTATACAATTCAGCCTCTAAAAGCCGGTGTTTTTCTCTGAAAACCGTGATAAAAAAGCACTTTTACTCACATCTGTGTGTCTCTCTCTCTCTCGCTCAAACAGAAATAAGGGCGCACCAATACACGAACATGACCAAGCACTTTTACTCACTGTTATGGTGTTTGAATTAAGAGCGCACTAATACACGACCTCCATCTCAATGCTATACAATTGCGCAAAATACTAAATTCGAGTTCTATTTTAAAAAGTTAAACCTAATTATTCATCAAATGTTTATTTTTGCCTAAATCCTTCATTTTCTAAAAGTCATGGTATGGTCTAGAATGCCATTCTTGAATAAAACAGATTTCTAAAGTGACTTGAATCATTTGCATTGCTCAGGATTCTAATACTTGAATCACTCGTGATTCAGTCGTTAGGAACCATCACTTGCTCGTGATTCATCTATGGCACTCGCTTTAAATCTGTCCTTTATTCACTAACTGCTGCTATATTCTAAAATCACTTATCTATTTTAAGAGAACTAACTCTAGATTCTTCGTCTCAAATGTAATGTTTGGACGTTCCTCTGACTATCCTGCAATCATTTAATTGTAAGATAAAAATGAATGTATCATAATTGAGGTGTTGACACCCAGGTGGCGAACTCCGGCAGTTCAGTGACGTTCAACTGTTCGGTGGAGGGCGGCGCGGCGCGCGTGCGCTGGCTGCACGACGGCGTGCCGGTGCGCGGCGCGGAGCGGACGCTGCGCGTGCACGCGGTGGCGCGCGCGCACCGCGGCATGTACCAGTGCCTCGCCGAGAGGGACGCCGACAGCGCCCAGGCGGCGGCCGAGCTCAGGCTCGGAGGTGAGTGCCGGTGCGCGGCGCGGAGCGGACGCTGCGCGTGCACGCGGTGGCGCGCGCGCACCGCGGCATGTACCAGTGCCTCGCCGAGAGGGACGCCGACAGCGCCCAGGCGGCGGCCGAGCTCAGGCTCGGAGGTGAGTGCCGGTGCGCGGCGCGGAGCGGACGCTGCGCGTGCACGCGGTGGCGCGCGCGCACCGCGGCATGTACCAGTGCCTCGCCGAGAGGGACGCCGACAGCGCCCAGGCGGCGGCCGAGCTCAGGCTCGGAGGTGAGTGCCGGTGCGCGGCGCGGAGCGGACGCTGCGCGTGCACGCGGTGGCGCGCGCGCACCGCGGCATGTACCAGTGCCTCGCCGAGAGGGACGCCGACAGCGCCCAGGCGGCGGCCGAGCTCAGGCTCGGAGGTGAGTGCCGGTGCGCGGCGCGGAGCGGACGCTGCGCGTGCACGCGGTGGCGCGCGCGCACCGCGGCATGTACCAGTGCCTCGCCGAGAGGGACGCCGACAGCGCCCAGGCGGCGGCCGAGCTCAGGCTCGGAGGTGAGTGCCGGTGCGCGGCGCGGAGCGGACGCTGCGCGTGCACGCGGTGGCGCGCGCGCACCGCGGCATGTACCAGTGCCTCGCCGAGAGGGACGCCGACAGCGCCCAGGCGGCGGCCGAGCTCAGGCTCGGAGGTGAGTGCCGGTGCGCGGCGCGGAGCGGACGCTGCGCGTGCACGCGGTGGCGCGCGCGCACCGCGGCATGTACCAGTGCCTCGCCGAGAGGGACGCCGACAGCGCCCAGGCGGCGGCCGAGCTCAGGCTCGGAGGTGAGTGCCGGTGCGCGGCGCGGAGCGGACGCTGCGCGTGCACGCGGTGGCGCGCGCGCACCGCGGCATGTACCAGTGCCTCGCCGAGAGGGACGCCGACAGCGCCCAGGCGGCGGCCGAGCTCAGGCTCGGAGGTGAGTGCCGGTGCGCGGCGCGGAGCGGACGCTGCGCGTGCACGTTTATAGTCACACTAAGACAGATTTTAATTAGTTGGAAAAGTATAAATTCATAAATACAATAAGTGGAGCACAATAGATGTGAAGCTCAAACAAAAGTTGATAAAATTGTGGTAATTTGTGTTGTTTTAAAATTCATTCAGAGCGACGACGTTTCAATAAAGTTAAATTAAAAGTTCCAAAGGTATTCAGTTACCCGAAGCTCAACTTTTCACAAAGCATTCTCTCGAATAATGGAATAAACATTTAAAATGCAAATCTGTATCACTTGAAAAGCGGCGACGCAGAACTTCGGGACTAAATAGGGATATTCAATTATAGTACCCACGTATCTATCGACTGCAAGTTCTGCGAAGAATACTTATTTCACATGAAAATTTTGTTCAGACAAAATATTGCATAATGCTATATATCACAATCATTGGTAAGATTTTGTTAAAAGTCACTACATAACAGCAGGAAAAATAAAATTAAACCCGTTACATTTTTTAAAATAGACAGCGCGCAGCGTGACGAAACTAGATAGTGTTATAACAGCAGCGATAGGCAAACCTGTCACGTATGGAATACATCATTGACTATATAGTTATTATTTAGTTAGGATTTTCTTGTGATGTTTGCTTTTTGGACTTCACTCTTTGGTATACGTGGGAAGGTCGCTTACTCACTCTACAAAGCTTTGGCACCGCAAATGATGTTCTCTCGACTATATAGTTCTTCGTGGTATTGTGCCATTGAACAATCAGGAAATATCAAGAAATCTAGAAACGTCTACCGTGCCAAGGGATAATAGTCAGATATTTTGAACAAATCCTCTTGTAGAATTTTAACAAACTATTCCTGTAATGTAAGTGAAGGCAAATAACGAAGCTTATAGACATCATTATTTTGGAGTTCTTGTGTTCTCCTTTGACCCACATCTAGCTTTCTGTTACCCGACTGAGGCAAAGCCTGTAAATAAATTACTAAATAGAAGCTTTAGTTCCATTTAGAATTTTTTGAAGGTGGGATTTTCTTGTAATGTTTGCTTTTTGGACTTCGCTCTTTGGTATACGTGGGAAGGTCGCTTACTCACTCTACAAAGCTTTGGCATCGCAAATGATGTTCTCTCGATTAAGGGTTCAAAGTCTTTTTAATAAACATTTTACAGTGACAGGATACATAACAAACAAAGCAAGCTGGGGTCGTGTAAGTGAGCTACGACTTTAACACTCCTTTATTCCCTTGTGTGCTGTGTAGCATTCAAATGAAATAGTATTTTATGTAACAGAGTTTAACCTGGAAGGTCACTTTGGGAGCTGTTCAAAAGTAAAGTAATTTCAGGGGTACCTGTTATTAGCAGTACCGCAGGTACTGCTAATAACAGGTACCCCTCTTTGTAGCTCTGATTGCGAACACTTTGACCGAACACGTCGTGCGCTATTGAACTCTATTGCCAGGGATTAGAGTTGATTGTGTCGTGCCTCTAGCAGTAGGTAATGACACAGTAGAGCACTGGACCATTTTGCCGGAACATTTATTGATTACCGCCAGATGCAGTAATGGACCATGCGTCAGTTTGGATGACAGTAATGGTTTCAGTTATAAGATGTAGCGGAGCGAACAGAACTATAACCAAATAATGAAATAATAAATTGTGTATATATTTTTCTATGCGATATATCAGGAAATAAGGAAATACGTGAAAACCGTTGTCATCGTCTTCGCTCGCATTATCAGTAAGTTAGGTTGGAATAAATAGCTCGCAGAACCGACAGCCGGTGAAAAAATTAAGTTCGAATGGCAACGACGAACCGAAATATTAAGAAAGAAAGGAATCAGTTCAGTATTGAACATTTTTAGGCTGTAGATAATGTGCGTTCTAAACTAGTGTATCAGATCAGATACCTAAAAGTATACCTATCAATCGATGTTTAGATGTGTCTGAAACGGTTTTCTGTTTTCTTAAAATAACATAATCTTTAGTTTTCATACTGGTGACGGCAGCTTTTACATCTATGTTTCGAAACCAAACGTTCTAGTCAACCGAAAACATATTTCTTTGAGCACGAAAATGCAATAAAGCTCACGCCCTTGTTGAAAATTCTCGACAAAATCATACTTGCCGCCAACAATATAAATCGAGCTCGACTTTCCAGCCAAAACCTTTTGTCAGACATCAGACATGGCAATCTCGCCTTTATCCTCACACCAGTTCACCCGGAGCTGGACGTCTACTGCGATTATTGGACGCTGCGTCATACGGGCCAGTTTACACCGTCCATCCGAAGGGGCTTACGGGGTAGATAGGTCATTTGACGCAGGTAATATTAAAACCATATAAACGGCACTTCAGGGGTTTTTTCGTTTGGGTCGAATTTTTCGAATGGTAGTACAAACGGATACAAATCAAACTACACAAAGCCAAAGAAAAATTACGGCAATAAGGGTATAAAAGCAAGCGGTGTAGCCTGATGCGTATCCGTGTGTACCACCGCGCAAATCAAAGGTACGGAGTGTACTAAAGGTACTATTGGTACTAAACGAAAGTTGACGAGCAAACCAAAATTAAATACTAGTTCTGTCATTTTGTCACCTTTGAAGTAGTTACAGAGGGTGATAAAAGATTGCCTCGACATAGGTACCTCTAGAAACGTTAAAGGTTACTGTGGTTAGCTCTGTTCCACTTTGGCTTTTGATTCAAATGCGAATTCACCAGCCGCCATTGTCCGCTGTCGAATAACCAGCCAAACTGAGCTAGCTGTTCAAAGCTGCGGTCACCCGCCAGTCCGGCCGGACATGTGGAATCCGACGCGATGACCTCGTTTCGAACCCTTTGTATGCCTGAATTGTGCAGCCCTGTATTATGTTATTCGGCCGGGGCTGAGGCAGGCTTCTGGGAATTGACCCTTGCTGCTGCCGCAATGGAACCAGGGTAGTTTGGAGCGTTAGATAAGAATTAATTTTATAGCTACGTAAGGTAATTGTGGGTTCTAAAATATTACTTTATAACAAGGGTTATCATTTTATTTTGAAATGCACATTACAGCCTAATATTATTGTGTTCATCCATTTTGCCTTACTTACTTAGAACTACTTTGTGTCGTAGCAGGTATTATTCTGCTATTAAACTCAGGCCTACCTTTGGCTCGAATAAGTGTGCATGTCTCCAGCTTCCTCATATTGAAAATGTAATTTCTATAAATGCCAATATTTAAAGCATAATTAGTGCACTCATAGATTTGAATCATAATTTAGCTGCCAAATAAACAACGATGCTATAAGCTTATAATAGTGTGTAAGCTGGAGTAACATGTCTCCAGCTGCCTCAGTCAGTGTGGGCAAACGGCTAATGATAGAGATATATAGTAAACGCAAGGATTTAGTACCTATTTAGTGCACCTGGTACCAAAAATTTCAGGTCTGTAGCTAGGAAACTCTTCGAGTTATAAGACTTGATCAACGTGTAAGCTGGAGTAACGATACGTGAAAAAGCATATGCTCGTTCTCTGGAACGGCTGGAGCTAGCAGGTTGCTTTACGTCTCCAGATTTAGTACCAAACGAATTAGCGAGGTACCAAATATTTGAAGTGTCTCTGTTCAAAACTCTATGAGTTACAAGCTTTTCCGGCTTTTTTTGTTTGTCCAGCTTGCACATGTTGGATCTCAGCAACCACAATAGGTACAGACTCGGTTGATGTCTCTGAACCGAGCTATGAATTAGTGCACTCGGTACCAAAAATTTGGAATCTCTAGGACAAGCAGTTCTGTTGTAATCAGCAAAATAACATTTTACCGCCAAAAATTCAAAGCATTTCGACGTGACCATAAAAATGATGCGTTGCCGCTCTGAAGGTGATACTACGCGCCAGTCACTGGTTGCGTCTATTTTATTTTTTGTTTTTGTCACATCCGCATGAACATCCGCATTATTGGTGCGATGCGGATGTCCAAATCGATGCGGAAGAAACATACATAGATACAAGAGGTGCGTTTTTACTGGTAGGTAGCCCCTTTTTTTACCTTTTTGGCAGTGTTAAAATAACGGAGTTGTATCTGTATCTACATAGGTACCTACTCAATGCGCCAGTTCTTTAACACCTACCACAGTACCCATAGGAGAAGTTAAGTAGTAAAACTAATAAATGATTAAGTACCTACGTAAATCTAAATTTACCTAATTATTTATTGAACTGCTACCTACCATAATACTGGTTTATATAGGTAGGAAGGATTCGTTTTTGCAAATCGAAAACCTCTCAAATTTGAATGACTTGACTTAGGTCTGATGACGATTCACTTGACATGACACTAGCAAGATTAGATTGGCTGTCAAACTGTCAAAATACGGACGGACGGACATGCTGCTCGCTCCCTGCCTTGCCTGCAAATTCTGCAATATAATTGGTATATTTTATCAAAAAAAAATATATAAAATGTCAAACCATACCAAACTATTTAATTAGATATGGCAACACACAACGCCCCGCTCTTCAACGCACATCGGAAAGAGAAGGGTATAATAATTATGCCTTCAGAAATTTAAAGGACTGAGTGCATGCAAAAAAGACTCTTATCGCGGGTAAAATACGTTCAAATCCGCAGAGCGTAATGTCACCTTCAGAGCGGCAACGCATCATTTTTATGGTCGCGTCGAAATGCTTTGAATTTTTGGCGGTTAAATGTTATTTTGCTGATTACAACAGAACTGCTTGTCCTAGAGATTCCAAATTTTTGGTACCGAGTGCACTAATTCATAGCTCGGTTCAGAGACATCAACCGAGTCTGTACCTATTGTGGTTGCTGAGATCCAACATGTGCAAGCTGGACAAACAAAAAAAGCTGGAAAAGCTTGTAACTCATAGAGTTTTGAACAGAGACACTTCAAATATTTGGTACCTCGCTAATTCGTTTGGTACTAAATCTGGAGACTTAAAGCAACCTGCTAGCTCCAGCCATTCCAGAGAACGAGCATATGCTTTTTCACGTATCGTTACTCCAGCTTACACGTTGATGAAGTCTTATAACTCGAAGAGTTTCCTAGCTACAGACCTGAAATTTTTGGTACCAGGTGCACTAAATAGGTACTAAATCCTTGCGTTTACTATATATCTCTATCATTAGCCGTTTGCCCACACTGACTGAGGCAGCTGGAGACATGTTACTCCAGCTTACACACTATTATAAGCTTATAGCATCGTTGTTTATTTGGCAGCTAAATTATGATTCAAATCTATGAGTGCACTAATTATGCTTTAAATATTGGCATTTATAGAAATTACATTTTCAATATGAGGAAGCTGGAGACATGCACACTCGAATAAAGCAATTACTTTAACTATATTGTCACCTATTCTAAAATTAATATTCCCCATACAAGCACACAATGAATCCTGTCCGGACCCTTGTCGACAATAACGTCCGGGAGAGGCGATACGCATACGCGGCCCTAGAACGTCGTCAGCTTTGCATAGGTCACAATAACCACTATCTTATTATTCAAAGCCATTCGACACGACGTGAGCCTGTTTATGAAATATCTTTAGGGTTTACTCCATTTGTTAACAAACATACCGGAAAATATTACTTCAAAAAATTTATCGTAATTTTGCATGTTTTTGACGTTCAATCATGCTCCGACCAAAACAATGATCAATCACTTAAAAGTACAAAAACAAATATTTCAGTTAAAATAGCATCCAATAACAACATAATAGAACCCGAAAATATTGAAAAGTACAGAATAGATTATTTTAAGTCTTGATTTGAACAGCTTTCAGTTCTTTTTCTGATAAGTGGCTATGTACCAGATGGGAGTAAATTTTGTTCATTTGTTGAGGATCAGAAGACGTTACAAATGTCTGATTATTGGGAGATAGATGACCCCTTTAATTATTATGTACGTAAAAAAACATGATTAAAACACACGGATCCACTTGAAAAGTCTAGCTAGGTGACTCTAAGTGCAAGTTAAACGTGATCAAGCTTAGAATCTGGAATGGCTATTTCAGCGCTTCCGAATTGCTTAGTAGTGTCCCTCTAAACATCCCACGTCGTAACTTCAGACTCTGTACCAGGAAAATATTCAGACCATGGTCCCACAAAACAAATTTAGGCTCGCACTCATGTCTTAACCGCATCATGAAAAGCTACAACTCTTTTTTCAGTTTAAACAATAGTTTAGATATGTTTGGGCTCAGCCTACCAGCATTCAAGGCTGAGGCCAAGAGATCCCTCTCACTTGCATGCCACTCTTAGTTTAAGTTTTTTAATTCTTCTTATGTATATTTTTTTTTTGTTTTTTGTGTACTGACTACTTTGCATGCTCCTTACCATGTCAATGCTGTAAACACCTGTAAGTTACAGCGCATATACTACCTACTTTATAATTTATTAATTAATCTAGCATTATGTATCTGTTGTTGGTGTGTCGAAATAAATAAATAATATAATAATATTTGACGACCTCTGTGGCGCAGCGGGCGAGAGCCTGCCTGCGACGCAAAAGGTTGCGGGTTCGATTCCCGCCTTGGAACAAATTTGTGTACGATCTGCAGAAATTTGTTCCGATGGTCTGGGTGTTTTCTATGTATAATAAAAAATATCTATCTATGTAAGTATATAATGTATTAAATATATCAGTTATCTAGTACCCATAACACAAGCTTTGAATAGCTTACTTTGGGGCTAGATAGTGCTGTGTGGATTGTCCAGCATTATTTATTTATTTATTATTTATTTATTTATTAAATAAATAGAAGAATGTGCAGATATGTTGTCATTGATGCGTCGGTTTGTAGTTTATAGTGAGCGCTTGAAAACTAGGACAAACTGTGCAAAGTTTCACGAGTGTTTGTCATATAAAAAAATATTAGTTTATATAGACTGACTTTTCATAATTTTCTAATTTGAGTGTTTCTACAGAGTTAAAACTCTGATCAGATTAAAAATCCTCGCCAAATATAGTTCCATAAAATCTACTAAAACTTTTTAATCAACGTTTGGAGTGTGGGGCAACTGCCACAGCTGCACATTTGAGCGGCGTGCAGACCACACATCCAAACATAGCTACATATCCAAACAAATAATTCAATTTAGCGTTAGTAACAAAATGAATACAATGGCCAGGAAGCCGGTGGAATTATGAGGGGCTAAATTGTGAGCGGTCGCGCTGTGAGCGCTTTATTACGGCGTGCGCCGGACGCACTGACAGACGATCCGTTAGCCGGCGCCGCAAGACAGAGGCAGTATGCATCTCAAAATTGAATGTTTATTTATTGTAGGTTGACTGTAAACAGAAGCAGTATTATATAAGCAGTAAAAAGCTTTTGTTTTAACTTGACACAGCTTCAAAAATAATAAAATAAAAAGATTTTTCATCCCACCATCTCGGAAAGAGTAATTTTGCTCTTCAATATCTGAGTGCAAAAGCCGTTTTTATTCTCTAGAGGATAAAGTAAATTGAATTTAGAACATCGTGTGCACTAAGTTTGTGAATTAAAAAAAAAACATTAAACCTATTTACTGCTACCTCTATGGTGCCGAATATATCATACAACTTTTTTTTAATTTGTTAAAAACTCAGACTCGGAACCTTCTTGGTGTTCTTTTTTCAATTTGCTTTGTACGCGGTTCTTTACGCGGCATTTTTTCACGTCATTGTTAAACCTTATATTAAAAACAAGAAACTTGAAAACAAGTGAAAAATGTAGTAGTTAATACCTAAACTGAAATAAAAGTACCTATCTTGTGATTGTAAACTTTTTTTTTGCATTTAGTCATTTCCTCGCTGAGGTGGAATGAAAAGTTACGTGTTGCACTCGAGTGCAAAGATTTTTCACCTCGTGCTCTTTTGATTCCCTCGCTAACGCTCAGGATTCTAATTTTGAATCACTCGCTGCGCTCGTGATTAAATTTTAGAATCCTTCGCTTGCTCGGTCATCAAAATTGAACACGCGGTTAAAAAGCAACTTTGCACTCTTGTATAACAAATAACTATTAAGCTATATCCTGAACAAACTACATCTATGTCAAGTTTTATCAAAGGCCCATGTGTTCAATAATCTAAAATCGTGCATTTATAATGTTAGTAGGATGTAAGCAGCCAATCAGTTTAATGTAAATGCAATATCTCTGTCGGCTATCTCTTGCGCCGAATGCGTTGGCACTTCGCCCGACCCAACGTTGGCTCTTGTAAGCGTTGCATCGTTCGTACGAATTTATATCAGATGGCCAACACTGATAGCCTACTAATTGTGTAATTGTATAGTGGGGATCAAGCCTACTGGTTTGTACTTCACTTTGATTTCATATTTTTGATATTGCTGGCTTTTTGCTGGAATGATTTATGAAATTCCCGGAGCAGTTTGTTGTGTGCGAATTACAGAATTTCCGCGCAACACTTTTATTTGTCAGTATTAAGAATATTACTCAGCAAAGCTCTTTTATGCCTAATAGTTGGAACCAGTCAGAAGTTGAGTTTCTTATCCGCGCGAATGTAGAATTTAATAGTGAGTTATAGGGCATAGTTCCGCGGATAATATCCATTATTCCATTAGTGCGGTGGATAAGCGCGGTATAAACTACCGTGCCGGATATTATCGTAAGTTATGGGATATCCGGTCCGTAGACCATTGGTTGGTTTGGCACAATTACTTTTTTGTGAATACTATCAAAAAGTTTTATCATCAGCAAAAGTTAGAGAACAAGCTTACGCCCGACTGATGTTAAAAGGCTTACCTCTGCCTTTATCACTAGCACTAAGTAGCTACCTAAAAATAGATTATTTACTTTAAATAAACTTCTAGCAGACTCCCCCCCTCTCTCTTTTTATGTTCAGTCCTGTCCATCCAAAGGTTGTCTGGAAGAGATCGCTGTTAGCGATAAGGCCGCCCATTGAATTATTACTATTTTCAGTTTTGAAGTTAAAATGTTATCTTTATTTTGTTGTGACAATCAATAAAGAATGAATGAATGAATGAAAATGCTTTATTGTACACTTTACAAACTAACAAAACAAGTGAAACAAGGAATAACAACTAGAGATATGTACAATGAGCGGTCTTATCAGCAAGCGATCTCTAAAAAAAAAGAGTAAAGAATAAAGAGTTATCTATCTATCATGTCAGTTGGAGGATCTGTTCCGTCAGGTTCGTGGTGTTCACCGTGCAGTTATTGTGCTGTCTGCAGACACAGCGCCGGAGCTGCACTACACGTTCATCGAGCAGGCGCTGCACCCGGGGCCGGCGCTGGCGCTGCACTGCGCCGCGTCGGGCGCGCCGGCGCCGCGCTTCACCTGGCTTCTGGACGGGGCGCCGCTCGACGAACACAACTCGCCGCACAGGTTACTTACTTGTTACTTGTGTTGGACTCCTGTGTCCGCATTTAGACTCTAAGGTGGTCCATTATGCGTGAGGGGTGATCTGGCTATAATTGTAGCCAGCCTAGCTCCTCCCAAAAGCGCAGAAGCTTCCTGGGGGCTTCACAGGTGTGGAGGAGTGACCTGGGGACGCCGCACAGGTAACGACATAGCTTGCTTAAGCAGGCCTTGCCATCTGTTATGTCGACCTCTATCGCGGACAAGAGTCCGCCTGCGACGCAAGAGGTTGCGGTTTCGATTCCCGCCACGGAACAGATTTGTGTACGATCTGCAGAAATTTGTTCCGTTGGTCTGGGTGTTTTCTATGTATAATAAAAAAATGTCTATTTATGTAAGTATAATGTATTAAATATATCAGTTATCTAGTACCTTACTTTGGGGCTAGATGGTGCTGTGTGGATTATCCAGCATTATTATTATTGGATGTTTATACAGTTTCTTCGTATGCCGCTAGTAATAGCGCTTGGGATTAGATCACATGCAGTAGATCTTGCTTGTGGTGTCTTTACTATCTTACAGCCCAGATGGCTTATTTGCTGGTGAAAAGGAACATAGGTGCGGAGTTCATGGTGTGACTGCTGCAGGTTTCATCTCGATGTTTCCTTCATTGTTTTAAAGTGGCTAAATTATTGAATGTAAACTAGATTAACTAAATTGAAAGAAGTTGGTTGTGATATAAAAAGGATTTAAATTTACTTTAAACATTCATGTCTTATACGAATAATTATAAGAATACCTTCTGTGTGTCTAATGAACTTCTGAAGTAAACCGTTTTTCATTATATTCCCATTGATTAAAAGCCATTGGTAAAATCCAATCTAATATTATTCGAAACAATAACAAGAACTCTAATTTGCATAAGCGTCCTGTCCATAAAACAAGGATTACTTGCGCCGTAAACCTCCAGCCGTAGCCGGTGGAAACGAAACCGTTTGGCAAGCTGCACTCGCGCATCTGACCACTTAGTGCGGGAGTTGGCAAGGGGCCTCGCACCGGGCAAGCCAACTCACCTACTCATGTATTACTATAAGAATCTTGGTCCTGGCATATAGACGACGCACAGCCTTATCCGCACTTGAAACTTTGAGGGCGTATTTTTCTTGGTGCTTCGGGGCTTATTTAGAATTCCTACAGTTCAAGCTCTGAAAGTGTGCAGCGGAGGTACAAGATTGTATAGAAATTGTTTGAAGCGAGCGGAGTGGCGTGGGATTCCTGTAGTTGTTGATAAAGGATAGGGATAAAAATGTCTAAATGAGGGTCCCACTGTTACAGGAAATGTAGTTTTCGTGTGCATTTTAGGTTTTTAAAGTGCAACGGGGAACTTTTATAGGAGTTTTTACTCGAATACTATTAGGACCTAAAGAAGAATGGTAATGCAGGGTTGAATTTAAAGTTATATCTATATAGTAGAAAATAATAATTTTAATTTTAAATATGTTTGGAACACAATCCCGTCTGAAACGATTTGGATAAATCTTGGTGGTTTTAATTTACGTACTGTTTGCTTTTTGGAGATGACACTGGCGTTTTGCTGACAAACACCAGTTATTTTAAGCTTGCAGTACCATACACAATAATTAATTTATACCTCGAGAAAGTCAATACTTTGATCAACTATTCTCTGCTATAGCTCCTGCAAAGAATAGTTGATCGAAATATTACGAAAATGAATGTGAATGTAAACTGAATAAATTTTTAATGAATGAATGAAAATGTTGAACCTCGTTCACAGATCAATCTCCCAGTTCATGAACTCGAACGGAGACGTGGTGAGCTACCTGAACATAACGTCGGTGCGGCCGGAGGACGGCGGTCGGTATTCCTGCCGCGCTCTCAACTCCAGGGGAGTGGTGGAGCATTCCACCAGGCTCAATGTCTATGGTGAGTGTGCGACAAGCGCGCAACAATTAGTGTGAACACAGTAGAAACCAGGTATACCTACATGCGGGAAAACGACTTCCCAAAGTCAGCAGGTATCAGCAGTTTTTCAACTTCTACAAATATCATCGTATTCTATAAAAAAATATACCTCCTATCTATGTTATTCTATGTTCCTAATAAATATTGCCAATGCTATACTCATAATTGTAGGATTTGGGAGCTCTTGAGGCAAAGTATATTTATTGCGTAAATACATGTGAATGGGTAGATGGTAAATAATTATATTAATGTAAATCTACTTAAATCTGTCCTGAGATAATAATATTATTTTAATCATTTCATCAATCATCAATCATTTTTTCAGATTGGTATTAATACCAATCTGAATAATTAAAATAATAGATTTGACACAATCAGGTCCTTTGAGAATTTACAACTGTATTTATTAAACCAATAAAAATAATGTGTGGTGTGAATTTGAGGGATAGAGTGAGGAACAGTGTGATTAGAGAGAAATGTGGAGTGAAAGAAGACGTAGTGATGAGGGTAGAGAAAGGTATGTTAAGATGGTTTGGGCATGTAGAGAGGATGGATGAAAGGAGATTAACAAAACAGGTGCATCAGGCGAGTGTGAATGGGACTGTTGGGAGGGGAAGACCTCGGAGGACGTATCTGGATCAGATAGTAGACGTTCTCGAGAAAGGCCAGCTCAAGAGTACCCTAAACCGACGAGAATGTATGAGGAATGTTATGAGAGTGAATGAAGCGAAAGAGGTATATAAGGATCGTAGCAAGTGGAAATCCGTGGTCTCTGCGTACCCCTATGGGATACAGGCGTGATTTTATGTATGTATGTATGTATGTATAAAAATAATCTAAACTAGTCTAATATTTTCATTTAGCCTTTTAGCCTTTCATTCATATAGCCAATTTCGACTACTTAGTTCTTTTTAAGTTTAATTATAATTGGTACCGTTGTACACCCGCAGGAGCGCCGTCCATCCGCAACATCGCGCCGGTGCGCGCCGTCGCCGGCGCCAACACCACCATCTCCTGCCCGTACTCCGGATTTCCAATCAGGTTGATGGAGGTGCATTTGCTTAGTAAAATTATAAGTTTCTTTTCAGTTCCTTTCTAGTTTTTCTTGACGTGATTGTTTTAGAAGTTATTGAATTATATCCTGCGAATCAATAATTATCCGCTAATTTTGTGTTGGCATAGATAGTTTGAAAAAGTTTTATTGTCCCAAATTTTTTAGATTTTGTTTTTAGGCATAGTGATAACTTTTAATATTTAGTACCGACTCACTGATTGATTTTGAAGGTTTACGTTTAAGGGATTGCAAAACTAATTATTTTTGAATTCCAGTGAAATACGATGGCAGCGTGGAGGCATGGATCTCAGTTCCACTGGAAACAGAGCTCTGTCAGGCATTAGCGGGGACCTTCTGCTATGGCCAGCAGACTCCACTGATGCTGGAGTATACTCTTGCAGAGTGACAGCACCTTCTGGGCAATATGCTCAGAAAGACATTCAGATTTTTGTTAAAAGTGAGTTAACAAATGCAATAAAGAAATTGCATTAAAATTTGTGAGTAATTTCCTAACCGTTTATTTTACTCTTTTCAGATCCACCAAAAATAGCAGGATTTAACTTTCCTGGGGATCTTGTTGAGGGCAGCTCGATCCAAGTTTTATGTGGCATAACATCAGGGGATAAGCCCGTGTACTTCACTTGGCTGAAGGATGGTCAAGTCATACCTTCATCGTTACAGGTCCGACGTCTTGTCTTACAAGTCTGTAGGATGTTGCAAACTAAATCTAATAAAAATAATTACGCTTTCTAGGTTCAAGCAAAATCCTTGGATGAGTTCAGTTTTTTGATATTCTCCCACGTGACGTCAAAGCACAGCGGTGACTACACTTGCGTTGCTACTAACAATGCCGCCGAGGTGAGCCACACGGCCAGACTTGCAGTCAAAGTGGCGCCTTCCTGGGTGTACGAACCTCAAGACGTGTCTGCACTATTGGGTTCACAAATAATAGTTCATTGTGAAACCAAAGGGTATCCAGAACCTCGCGTAGCATGGCTGAAAGGGCACGGTAAGTTATAACTTTCACAAACTGCAAAGCTTCGCTACTTTCTATAGTTCTTGGAAACCGCCTTTATGAATCAGTTTTTTATCTTAGGTACTGGAGTATCAGACTTCAGACCAGTCACAAACCTGGACTTGCAGTACTCAGTCCACAATAACGGGTCACTGAGCATAGCTCCTGCAGCCAACCACCATGAGGGCCAGTACATGTGTCGCGCTGACAATGGCATTGGACGAGGGCTGTCCAAGATCATCGCTGTTTCTGTCAATGGTTGGTTTATCAGACAATGCAACAGCTTAATCTATTCAAACATTTACAAATCTTAGAAATGTAGACATGGATAATAATTGACCATAAGAGTACCTACTAAAATAAATAGGGCCCTTATGGAACCTTTATGGAAATTTGAGATACTAAAAGTGTTTGTTTTAATATTTTAGAACCAGCTCACTTCGAGTATTCCTCGCGCAACATGACGGTAAAACGAACTGGCCAGGTGACGCTGCAGTGCGATGCACGTGGTGACCCACCGATCCAGCTGCAGTGGACGCATAACATGAAGAGAGTGGAGCTTACTACTTACAGGTAAAAAGTACAAAAAAAATTGCAGAGTACATACCATAAAAAAAGTATAGAACCATCATAAATCAACATTGTCCACATGATCAAGGAGAAAATGTTGGAGAAATATTGTTTTACGTTTTGCACTTTTTCTGACTGGTTTCTGGTTGTTTCAGGGTATCGGTGTCAGAAAAGCGATCAGACAGTGGTGTAAGCTCCACTCTCACCATAGCTCACGCAGCAAGACATGACTCTGGAGTGTACCGGTGTCGCGCGGAGAACGCATTTGGACGCGATGAACTATTGATTTATCTCGCTGTGCAAGGTAAGTCCCCCTTCTTCTTAGGCATCCCAAGAAATATTCAACGTTTAAGTGAAAAATAGGGGACTAGGTACCAATTTTTTTGTTCTTTTTCAGAACTACCTGAGTGCCCTCAAGGACTAAATGTCCCTGACCGGAGTGGTCGCTCAATTACGTTGCAGTGGTCTCGTGGTTTCGACGGCAACGCAGAAGTACACGCGTACCGTCTTCAGATCAGAGCAATTGGAGACACGAAAACAAGACTCACACCAGATTGGTCGGACGCACCAACTAGAGAAATTGTAGCCAGTAGTGTGGACATTCATGAGAGGTTCGTATTTATTTACACATCCTTGAAGATTTTAAAAAAGCCTTGTTAGGTTTTCTATGAACAATATAATTATGTAGATTCACGATTTTTAAATATTTTCAGACCAGCTTCTTTGACATCTGGTTTAAAAGAAATCCTAGAATATCAAGTAGAAAGTCTTCGACCGGCGACTGCCTATGCTCTCCGGTTGGCTGCTGTCAACGACATCGGCGAAAGCGAATACACAGAACCTGTTATTGTGCAGACTTTTGAGGAAGGTCAGCAAAACTTAAAAGATCATACTAATAACTGCTTTACTGAAATATACTGCCGCTTATTGACTTATTTGCACTTCCAGCTCCCTCAGAACCACCACATAACGTTCAAGTTCAGGCAGTTGCATCGGGCGAATTGTTTATCAAATGGCAGGTTAGAAACATCATTATTCGAAATCAAAACCATTTAAAATCCAGTGGAATAAACTAATATTGCATAAAGTAACCGGTATCTATCGGAAACTAAGCCTCCTGTTGTTCATATTCAATCTCAATTTACAATTTTTTACTGTGTACAATAAATAATAAAGAATATTCCAACAGCCTCCGCCGCAAGAAACGTGGAACGGTGAGCTCCTCGGCTACGTGGTCACGTGGCGCGAAAGCTCTCCCCTGTCCACTGAAAACAGCACCCACGCTCTCACCGCCCCGGGGTGGGGCGCCAGCCATGCTTCTCTGGTTGCCTTGCGAACTCACGCACACTATGAAGTCAGGGTCAGCGCATTCAATGCTGTTGGCGCTGGACCGGCTTGTGCAGCACTCACTGCTACTACGCTCGAAGGAGGTAGGCTACGTCTCTTCTTGATCTTGATTCAAGTGAATGTATTTCGTTTGTTTTTTATAGGGCTAATAAAATTGCTTATATTTTGATAAAGGACCTTTATTGTGATGAATAATTATTTAGATCAAAGATTATGTCTTCCTTCCAGCACCAGAAGCTCCCCCGGAGCGTGTCCATTGCGAGCCTTTGTCCGCACAGTCCATACGTGTGTGGTGGGAACCACCATCACCGGCTTTGCGCGGAGGGGTGTTGCTTGGATATGAGATATTATATGAGGTAGATTTTAACCTGTATCATAAAACAAGTAAAATTTTTAATGTTGTTTGTTTCTTTCTGAAGGCTTCTATTTTTCTTATTGGTTTTAGGTTTTAAATGAGTTTGATAGTCAAGCTGAAACTCGTCGATCTGGTGGAACGGAGACAGTGCTTCAGTCATTGAACCGAGCAGCAAACTACTCTATATCAATCAAAGCTAGAACAGCTGCCGGGGCTGGTCCACCTTCAGAAGCTGTGTTTTGCAGCACGCACGAAGATAGTAAGTAGATATTTGCGGTAATGGAACTGTTAAAATAATGGACGTAGTGTTAAGTTATAAATATGTGTAGTTCCAGGGGCACCAGCTGATATAAAGGCGTTGGCGAACTCAGAAGATAGTGTGATTGTGAGCTGGTTAGCTCCGATACAGAAAAACGGCAAAATCATACACTATATCGTATACAGCAGGCCGCAGAGGTAAATGCAATGCAATTTTATTAAAATTAGCTGGACACTATTGTGTACTCTCAATATCAACCTATGTTTGTTGAAATTTTGAGTGCGCCTCAAAGAGTTTCCTTTTTATGTTCTGTAAGGCACGGCCGTTTAAAGATACAATGATTAAAAACTAGATCAGTTTCTTTGGCAGGACAGGGCAGCATTCTCAACTATCGATACCACACATCGACGGAGAAGAGGAGTTTCAGACAGAAGTGCGAGGGTTGCAGCAGCAAGTTTACGAGTTCTGGGTAACGGCAGCCACTGCTTCAGGGGAGGGAGAGATGAGCGCTGTTGTTTCCAGAAAGCCAAATGCCAGAGGTAACTAACAAACTATTGGAGAAAGTTGTTGCTTTGCTTTGTTCGGTTTGAAGGGTGTGTTGCAGGTGACAAAATATCAGGTTTAACAAAAATCTGGTTTAAAAAAATTATGCCTCAAATTGATGGACACGATTCGTGCATACCTTACGATGCATTCCTATAAACAGTGGGTAAAATATGATGATATATGAATATTGTTGGATGTTTCAGCTCCAGCGAAGATCACATCGTTCAGTCGTCGCATCCAAGTCGCCATCGGCAAGCGTGTACGGCTCGCGTGCGGCGCCGCGGGCGCGCCGGCGCCGCACCGCGCGTGGTCGCGGCGGAGACCGACGCCTCCCATCGTCGGAGACCATCGGTTCCTGATAGAAGGACCCTATCTCATCGTATTGAGTATGTGATGTTATGATGATCGTGTATCGATACAATCTAATCGACGACAAGTTATAAGCAGTCTTTGGATAAAATAAAAGTCTATTTGGTATATTAAAAAATGGATAGATTTTTTGACAATTGTAATTGCAATTTGTCTAGGTTTAATCTCAATAAAGTAGAAAAATATATTCCATGTTTGTTTTTTTTTTTTTTATACAACTAGCTGATGGAACAAGCAAATGGCCCACCTGATGTTAAGTGGTAACCATCACCTATAAACAAAACATTGCCCCGTAGGTCACGCACAATAGGAACGTGCCCTACGATGCACTGCCCTGCGTCCATCAACTTGAGGCATACAGATGTTAAGCCTCATGTGCCTGTAATTACACCGGCGACCACACTCATCAAACCGAAACACAGCGTTGCTGCTTGGCGGCAGAAAAAGGCGTGGTGGTAGTACTTCCCCGGACGAGCCCTTCACAAAGAGCTCTACTACTCTTACACACATGAACACAAAGGTTCACATAATATCGATATTCTCGAGCCTTGTTTTGTTGGTCACCAGACGTGGACCGCAGCACGGCGGACAACTACAGCTGCGTGGTGCGCAACCCGTGGGGCGAGGAGCGCGGCGCCTGGGAGCTGGTGCCGGCCGCCGCGCCCACCGCGCCGCGCGTCACGCTGCACGCCGCGGCGCACGCGCGCCTCGCGCTGGCCTGGGACGCGCCGCCACGCCTGCCGCACGCGCCTGCCCTACACGGTAGCTCGGCAAGACTATGGGACTTGTGAACTACACCTACTTTTTTATATACAACTTACTAATGGAACAAGCTGATTCATCCGAGAATAAGCAGTAACCGACACCTATAACGGAACAGGACAACGTGCCTTACGATGCCTCATGCGCCTGTTATTTTACCGAGAACCAAACCCTTCTAACTGAAACTCAGCAACGGTGCTTGGCGGGAGAAAAAGACAGTACTCCTTCTTCGGACGCGCTCTTCACAAAGAGCCGTACCTGCTATAATAGCGTACGTGAATTGCATTTACCAAATAGAATATACTGCTATCAGTCCGATTAATGAGGCATGCTTCCGTCGCCAGGGTTCGTCCTGGAGTACTCGCGCGCGGAGCAGCCCGCGTGGCGCTCGCTGCGTCTCGGCGCGGACGCGCGCTCGTGTTCGCTGGAGCGGCTCGCGTGCGGCGCGCAGTATCGGGTGCGCCTCATAGCGTACAACGCTGTCGGGTACTCTGCGCCGGGAGAGGAGCTGGTGGTCTCCACTAAAGGCGGACGTAAGTCTTCCATCTTTTTTCTGAATCGAACTCTGTTCTGATTTACTAAGAGCACCCTTGGTCCTGTGGGTTGTGACTCCGCCTTCCGTAAGGTTCAAATGCGATTTTTCCTGCCGAAAAATGCGTTATGCCAGTGCTCGAAACGGTGAAGGAAAACATCGTGAGGAAACCATTACAGTGGCGATGACCTTGCAACCTGTTACGTATGGTATACCAACAAGTACAAAATTTATTTGCCAATGTAATGTTTAGACGTATCTCTGATTAACCCCCTTTATACTTACTCTAAGAATCTGGACTAAGTTTGGTACTGAAAAATCTCAGGGGATATCTACCGTGCCTCGGTTTCTGTTTTTCTGATTTAGATTTTTTTTACATGCATGCATTTATGAATTAACATGGTTTTTTTTAGAAACAACTTATTATATATTAGATCATCAAAACAAAATATCATTTATGTTTCCAGTTTCGAAAGCTCCTTCCGAAAAGGACCTGATCACAACCAACAGCACCTGCGTCCGCCTCAACCTGCTCACGTGGGACAGTAACGGCTGTCCTCTCTCCCAGTTCGTGGTCTCCATGAAGAGGTTCGAAGAGAGCAAGTGGAGGAGCCAGCCCGTGTCTCCCGGCGCGCAGCCGCTGCTGGTGTGCGGCCTGCCGCCCGCCTCCTGGCACCATCTCAAGGTGGTCGCCACTAGCGCTGCTGGAAGCACTGCGGCGAGTTATTATTTTGCGACACTCTCGATAAATGGAGGCAAGACATACTTGAATATTCTATCCAATCCTACTAATATAAGTTTTTTATTTTATACCTATATGTGGAGACTTAATTATTTGCCTTTTGTTTTATATAGTAGTCTTCCATAAAAAAATAAATGAAAAAAAATATTTGTTTAATGCTCCAATGTAGGTATAAATGCAAAAGGCTCATTTACCTTTTTTTTTATACAACTAGCTGATGGAACAAGCAGATGGCTAAATCTTCTATCTATCTTCTATCTAAAACTAAATATAAATCTAATCTAAATCTAAGTTTCTAATTTTTCTATCTAAATATTATTATATATAACTCAAAGGTGACTGACTGACTGACTGACTGACTGACTGACATTTTTTATTTATTTTTTTTATACATCTAGCTGATGGAACAAGCAGATGGCCCCACCTGATGTTAAGTGGTAACCATCACCTATAAACAAAACATTGCCCCGTAGGTCACGTACAATAAGAACGTGCCCTACGATGCACTGCCCTGCGTCCATCAACTTGAGGCATACAGATGTTAAGCCTCATGTGCCGGTAATTACACCGGCGACCACACTCTTCAAACCGAAACACAGCGTTGCTGCTTGTCGGCAGAAAAAGGCGTGGTGGTAGTACTTCCCCGGACGAGCCCTTCACAAAGAGCTCTACTACTCTTTGCCTAATACCTAATAACTGAACAGATTAAAACTAAGACAAACTATAGTTCATGACACGACCACGATACGACGAAGATAAGCTTAGAGGCAATTATTTTTTCTTATAGAAATATAAAGATTGGGTAATAAAATACGAAGTAATTTCGAAAAAAATAATAAAAAAATGCTTCCCTTACACGAGCAAAGCCGCATGCGACAGCTAATTCCTCAATAAGGTCGGGTGGTTGGGTGTTGGGTGTATAATTCAATTAAAACAAAAGGATCAGTGTGCCAGTTCCACGCGAGTGAGCCGAGTGTTAACAATATGTAAACCAACCAGTGGCCCGAGTACCTGTGAGTACAAAGCGCATATTTTTTTATATTTCCAGAGCAAATCCAGAAGCCGGTGTCAATCCCGCCGCCGAACACGGAGGATGGAGAGGACAACGCGCTGTTCTTCGTCATCTGTGGATGTGGCACCGCCACCTGCCTCGTCGTCATGGCTTGGATGCGATGGTAACATTTCTTTCAGGAGGTATTACATTACGAAAAGTTTATACATGGTGTTACCCGACTACTTCCGAAAACTAGGTGAAATACCCATCAATTTAGAAACAACTTTTTCTCAGAAACCAACAGAAGTAGATGCAAATATATAAATAAAACATTTACCTTCAGTCTCCGGCATGCCTGCCTATTCCTAAAGGTAGTGTTTATACTACGACAAGGGTGTTATAAAATAATTATAAAATTGGCTTACGATAGAATTTACGTTTATATATTATTACGCAAATTATATTAAGTCTTATTATTATAAGACTATTTTATTTCAGTAAAGAACCGCGTTGCTTGGCGAACCAACGAGCTCATCATCAGCAAGCAGTGGTGGCCACGCGGGAGAAGGTCCACGTCGCGCAGGAGAAGAGAGACAACAAGCACAACCAGCAGATGTACACGTCCTCCCCTATCAAGGGGAAGAAAGAACAACAGGGTAACTAGTTTGAACACTTACCAATCAAACAGTTAGGGCAACTTTTGAAATTACTTTTTAGCTAGTTATGTTATTATTCTACAGTAATTTATAATTAATATGTGTGTTTTAAAGCAAGATAATGAAATAAAAACCATGTCATAATTGTCTGTAGAAGTAGTGGAACGAACTAACTATGAAAAAGTTTAATCAGTAATGCGCTGTATGTGTAATACGACCCATGAGCAGTTGGAGTCAATCTTGGAATGATGTTAGATTCTTGGTGATTTTTCCAAGGGCATTCATTTCTCTCTGGCAATGAACTTGGTAATTTTTGTAGTTTTACATTCCACTCTATCCAGATGTTGCCTGAAAGAGATGGCTATTAGCGATTTACTTTCTGAATGTGTTCATTATAGTGTATATCTATGTACTCTTCAGAGATGTACGAGATAAGTCCGTACGCCACATTCAGCATGAGCGGTGGCGCGACGGGCCCCGGCGACGACGAGGCGCTCGGCGCGTGCGCGCGGCCCGGCGCCTGCAGCGGCAGCGAGTGCAGCGGCGCCAGCGCGGGGGGCGCGGGGGGCGCGGGGGGCGCCACGCTGCGCACCTTCGGCCGCGCGGAGCCGGCGCCGCTGCAGGCCGCGCCGCCCCGACATCATCATCATCTCAGGGATAACAACTCAGGTATGACTTATCATAAACTTTGGCATGACATTGGCAATTCTTCAGAAGCAGTTATTAGTTCTCGGCATCATTTTAGACCAGTTTAGCCCACGTTTCCCGTTCCACATTGAGCAGTTACAACAACGGTCTTTGCTCTTCAAGAGAGATGCATTTGAACGGTGCCCTGGTCGGCTCTCGTACAATTTATTTATTTATTATTTATTTATTTATAAAAAATAATTTGATATGTTATGATAGTGATTGGTTGGTGGTCGACTTCCAGAAGAGTACACCCTGTCCCGCGCCATGACGCTGATGGTGCGGCGCGCGCCCTCGGACTCGGAGTCGAGCGGCTCCCCGCCGCCCTGCGAGTGCAGCTCCGCGCGCTACCGCCTGCCCGTCGCGCAGCCTAAAGGTACCGCCTCCCTCCCACAAGTCCACGACAGTATAACCTGATTCAACTGCTGACAAGGTCTTTGACATGGAGTTCTAGTACCTATTCATCGTCTTCTGAGATATTGCGCAGTATCACCATGATCGTGGCTGTGGCCATCCGCCAACCAGCTGTGGCTGTCATAAGGTGTCACCAGGGAAACATAGTGGGAAAGCAGTATGACCTAATGAGTAACTTCTAAGCTGCGGTAACCAATCCGTCCAAACCATGAGTGATGGCTAGATCGAACCTTTCAGAAAGGGACCTAACTCCAACAGTAAACTTAGGTTGATGTTAATTACTACCTTCCACAATGACAATTTAACCATCCAAACATGATGTGGTTATACGATTCAACCTGGGGCTTTGACAAACGAGGCTTTGACATTGGTCGCGTAAACGTATCGAATCCCTAACGTCTAAATAATAAGGGCGACTATCGCAATGAGGCCCAGGCTGAGGTACGCGTGCGTAGCGTTGCGCGATGGTACAGCGAGGCGTTGTCCGCAGAGGAGCTCCGCGCGGTGACGGACTCGAGCGCGGAGTCGGCGCCGAGCGAGCGCGACCAGCGCCGCCGCCGCCGGCACCACGCGCCGCAGCCAAACAGGTGCACCTACCTCACATTACCTGTCACTCTAGTCACAGTACATCCTACTACTTTATAAACGCGAAAGTCTGTAAGTATGGAAGGATGGATGTTTGTTACTCTTTCACGCCGGAACAGCTGAACGGATCTGGATGAAACTTAGCGAAGAGATTGATTATAGTCTGGAATAGCACATAGGCTACTTTTTATCCCGTGGGAATACCGGGATTTAAAACTACGCGGGTGAAAACGCGGGACGCTACTTGTAGTTTATAAGAAGAAAAAAAAAGAATTGCCGAACAAGTCACGAACGGTGGATGCGCCCTCAGATACACTGCCTGCGTCCACCAACTTGAGGCATACAGATGTTACCCTCATGTATGTACCTGTAATTTCATCAGCAAACCACAGTTACTGCTGTCGAACTTTGTTCACTGAGCTCTCTGTATCCACATCAAATTTTGTATCCGATACCATAAGTTAATCAAAAAGAAATTGCTTGATATGCTTCTCGTATCTGTACAGAAGAGCCATCTGGTTCAAAACGTGCAAACTAAGTAATGCTCAACCCTCCGCCTAATAATCCTAGAACCCCACTCGTCCATAGCACTTTGACGATACTTTTCTGTAATGAAATGGAATGTTCATTGTAAGAGACCTCAGCTAATGTGGAATGTTTCAGGAAATGGATAAAAGATGGCGTTGTAATACAATTTATATTTTTCAGATACCAACAGCGACAAGAGCAGGAAAGGAGAGATTTTACGATACACGTATGATACGAAGACAAAAAAGACTGCTACAAGCAAAAATAAATTGTTAACTAGCTAAAATAACCTTTACTAGAGATTTTATGAGAACTTTGTAAATATTTTAGGAAAATTTTGTACCACGTTGGAGTTTAAAAATTGTCGCGGCCTATTTGGAAAACCAATTTTAAATTTTGTAAAAACAAAATATTTCAAGCGATACGGTTAATTTTTCAAAAGTTTAGATCTCGCAGTATTATGCATCCGATAGTGTTTTAGATTTATGGATTTTCAAATTCTCAACCATATCTGAATTAAATTGTATTAAATACATTAGAAATAATTTGGTATATCAATAAAATTTGTTTAATAATCGTTTATTATTGAACGAATAAGTAAACAATTAATGTTTTAAATAAATAAGAGGCCAAACTAATTATATTATTATGTGGCACTTCATGTGACTATTAATGTGTAGCGACTCTACTCGCCTGTATCTAATACCTAAATGAGCAATTCTTGTATATTTATTTATTTATTTTTTTATTTATTTATTTATAATCTGAATCTCGGAAACGGCTCAAACGATTTTCATAAAATTTAGTATGTGAGGAGTTTTGAGGGCGATAAATCGATCTAGCTAGGATTATTTTTTACATGAAAATATCGTTATAACCTACGAGTAAATAATGAGTCTTTATCCGTGTTTCAGGCAATGAAAAACTTACCTCTGGTTTCTGAAAGCTCGATCCACACTAACCGGCTGTCAAGTCACTTGCTAATTTAACTTTTTCTTCAAATTAGATAGAGATAGCAAGTGACTTGACAGCCGATTAGCGTTGATCGCGCTTTCAGAAACCGGGGGTTAACATGTGAATATGACTCTTCCTGACATTTAATATTGGCGAGTATCAATACTAATGTTTTTAAGCAAATGGCGTTGTTAGGTAACCAATAAAAAAACCAATAAAAGCTTCGTCACTCAGATATTTTGCCACTAATACGCAAATACGCAATTCGATTCGACGGCTGTGTGGACATTGTGTTTGAGTTATTCGGACCTCTACACAGTAAAGTCGAATAATAAGCAAATAAAAATGCTAACAAATAATAGCGATGTGAAGTGCTATCAAATTACGAAGGAATCGTTCCTAACCTAAGTAACGAATCTTGTACCACTGATTTTAAACCTTTGAATATTTTTGTAAATAAGGTTATTAATAATGTTAGTCTCCGAACTTTCTACACAAGTAAAGTTTTATCTTTAACTGATCCAGACTTATGTTGTAATCACTGCCTTTAAGAATACTTGTAATAGAAATGAATTGTACATATTGAATGAAAATATGAAGAATGTAAGAACTTGTTTTTTTTTCCAACAACCTTGATTCCTGCATGCTCGGAGTTTGTATAGTTAACTCAATCGTATCTGTAAGCTCCTAGCTGTCGCTAGTTCTGACCTCATACCAAATATTTGTAGATTATGCAAACGTCCTGCAGTAGGAATAGAAGCAGTATCGATTTCACATAGACATAGACATTTATTTATTTGCCACAAAGAACACACAACATATACAATTAGGCTTGGAATTACTAGAAAAATCATACATATCAAAAGAGAACAAAGATTAGACATATAGGTAAGAGGTTTTTACAAATAATAATAACACAACTGTGAAAACCTAGATAATGCTATGTGAAAACGAAAAAGTCTACCAATATTTATTTAGTTAAAGCTGCCTGGCTTATATGAAATTTTCTGAATAGCCAATGAAAATAGAATTAAAATAATTAACTTTAGTAGGTTCACAAGCAACTAAGGATAAACTCAATGGTTTTATCGACAGAACCTCCGTAAATAGTCCGTTAAGAGTAGTAGAGCTCTTTGTGAAGGGCTCGTCCGGGGAAGTACTACCACCACGCCTTTTCTGCCGCCAAGCAGCAACGCTGTGTTTCGGTTTGAAGAGTGTGGTCGCCGGTGTAATTACAGGCACATGAGGCTTAACATCTGTATGTCTCAAGTTGATGGACGCAGGGCAGTGCATCGTAGGGCACGTTCCTATTGTGCGTGACCTACGGGGCAATGTTTTGTTTATAGGTGATGGTTACCACTTAACATCAGGTGGGCCATCTACTTGTTCCATCAGCTAGTTGTATAAAAAAAAAATAGTCGCTACTGAAGACCGGACTATAATAATTACAAAAAAACTACACTTGAATGTAAATAAGCAACAACACTATAAAAGTGCGCCATTCACCCCATAACGACTTCCGCGAGTAATCAATTCATTGCTTTCTTGGCACGCAGCAAAAGGCCACTCGGAATTGAGGACACCCTGCTTTAAACACTTTGTCAGACAGTGCCCATTCAGCAGCCATTCATCGATTTAACCTTTTGTACAGAACGGGTTTTAAGCTTTTACCAACGATCTATCCCAGCACATACTGGTGCAGCTCTCCCAACACCAGGTACTGAAGAAAAACGGTTCCTGCAGTGAACTCATAAATTTGGCATGAAGCTTTTTGTAATTTATGACGGATCGTGTTCGAAGCACCACACTGCACTCCTAAACTGGCGATGTGGAGATGGTGGACTAAATTAGTCACAGAGTGGCGCCGAGGACGGTCAAGAAAATGTCGTGACCGCCCAGGGAAGCGCTGGCAAGATATGTAAAATAAAATTGGCAGTGTATGTAACATACAGATGGCATATGACATGACATACAGATTTGCATTAACTTGCTTATTAGTGGTTTTACTACGTATCTCGGATAACACTATCTTAGTCAGAAAAAGATCCATGTGACGATGCGCTTGGAACCTGTCACGAATGGAATACGACTTTTCATAAAACTAGTAAATTAAAGGTCGTGAAGTTGCTTTTGAGGCTAAAAACTATTTTTAACCGACAAAAAAAAAGGTTCTCAATTCGTCCGTTTTTATATACTGCTAGCTGATGGAATAATCAGATGGCCCACCTGATGTTAAGTGATAACCATCACCTATAACAAAGCCTTGCCTCGTAAGGCACGCACGACAGGCACGTCTTGCGATGCCCTGCTTTGCGTCCATCAACTTGAGGCATACAGATGCTAAGCCTCATCTGTCTGCAATTACACCGGCGATCACACTCTTCAAACCGAAACACAGCGTTGCTGCTTGGCGGCAGAAAAGGCCTGGTGGTAGTACTTCTCCGGACGAGCCACACACAAAGAGCTCTACTACTCTTATATTAGTTACCTAATTTTTATGTTAGTCACCTCATTAATTTTTACTGAGTTACTGAGATCCTCAAAATCGGTCCGATTTTGATGATTTTTTGTGCTCGTCAATTTGTCTGAGATCTGACGAGTAGGTAGTTTTTGAGCTATAGTAGTATGAGTGTAATTTTCAGTGCATTTGAAGACGTTTTTATCTTGAAAGACTTATTGACTGATAACTATTGCGCAACTGGCATTTACTCGTAGGTTAGTTTCATGCCCAAGCTTCAAATTTATTATTTCGTCAGTGTTATCTATCTTCCCTCTGTACGGGCATGTCGCCAATTCGATATTATAACGCAGTTATGTGTGTGATTAAAGGTTCGCTAATTGGGAGACCGCACGCCGTGGCTGGTGATGTATGCCCTGCGGCCGCGCCCGGGCCGCGCTCACACAGGGAACTGGTTACTGATAATGGTTTTTTATATAAACACTTATTTCTTCGAGATACAATAGAAAATAAAGAGAGATGAGGGGATATACGTTGCCTGGGGATTAAAGTCGTGAAGATATCTCCAGTTGTTTTTACAATAGAAAATATTAAAATGTGTTAAAATTGCTGCAATCGGTTATAGTGATGAAGTCAGTTTAGGCCTTACAATGACGTCGGTCCGTTGTGTGTGGAAACGACCTACGCTCCATCGTCTGATTTGTAGTTTTCTATGTAAATGTGGCTGGACGCTCGGCTTACAGCGTGGTACCTAGTATTATTGTTCTGTGGTGGTTACACTATCATATGCATTAGTTAGGTTCAATATGAAATGATATTCAATGTACGATATTACTTAGTTTTATGTATGTATTTTTCAAACCCTACTAAATTTAGAACTGTTATGAGAACAGTTATAAAAAAATCGATATGAAGATACAGGCATTAAATAATGTTGACAAAAAAACAAGGCAACAACCTTTTCCCGCTACTCATGTTGTAATCCGGTGATGGACCGATGGAAAGCGCGGCTATTCCAACTAGACCACCGGAGCTCTAATGGTAATGGTAATTGGGATCTACCGTCCCTGGGGATCAAAGTTATTCAAAGTCAAAGTGAAGATTTTTTAGTTTTTCAGTAAAACGAAATCGTATAGATTTCGATCGGTTCTTGCCACATCTGTGTCCTATCCAATATTGCAATATCAAAATTCTGAAAAGTCCAGTAGAAAGTGCAAATTGGTCATCACAGCAGATGACCTGCATCCAATAGTCAATGCAGTCGTGTCCGATAGCTATTCGAGGATGCCGTCGCCGCGCGGGATGAGCAGCACGTGTTACACTCATTTTGCCACCACTACTAGAGAAACTCTCTCAACTCTTGAACAGAGCCTCGTGTTAGCTTATGTATTGTTTTGATTTAACCAAATCAACAAATTCTCTGCTCACATCTGTGTTTTTTCATCTTACTTACTTCCTGGCGCATCAACCCCGAAGTAGGTCTTGGCCTCCGACACAATAGATCGCCACCGGTCCCTATTCAACGCCACGTCTGGCCAGTCTGAGACTCGAAGAGAGCGGAGATCCTTCTCTACTTTGTCCTTCCACCGGTACTTGGGTCGCCTGACTGGTCGCCGGCCAACCGGCACTCCCAAAAAAGCCTGTTTCGCGGCCCGATCCTCCCCCACACGCAGCACATGACCGAACCAGCGCAGCTGATGAGACTTAATCTCGCCAATGATATTTGGTTCCGCCACTAGCTCGGCGACCTCCCGATTCTTCCTCACCCTCCAGGATCCATCGTCACGTTGCACTGGGCCCATGGTTTTTCATCTTAACACAATGCTTAATGTTCAACTCAAAAATGTGCGCTCTTGCGAGACTTGATCACGCCACCACAACCAAACATCTTATTAGAACTTAAGAATGTACACAGTCCTATACAATAATCTAAGTTTTAATGTATGCAACTCTTTGTATTGAAATAATAATGTTTGTACTGATCACCACCGGCAGCGCAGATACCTGAACTACTAACAGTGGAGCTGTGGGGACTACTCTTTTATTTTCTTACCATCTATAATTGCACTCTACATCACAGTACATTTGACCGTTTTTTTTCAAAAGTTAAAAAATAATCATCTATTGTGTATCGCAGAACTCTTACAGAAACTCTTAGTTTCAAGCAAATGGTAAGGGTATGAAACGACCTCTACAGCTCGTCGAACAGGATCAAACGTAAAATTTTACAATCTGCAGAAGCAACCCCGTTTTGATCGCCATGTTTATGGAGACTGCTACTTAACAAGTGCTGTATATTCTGACTTTTACTTGTATCGTAATTTTAAAGGAATTTCTTTTTTTATTATTGGAAGCGTTTCCCGAATTTTGCAAGATACATAAGAGAAGACCACGTTGTGGAAGGAAATTTTTTTTGCATGACGTCTCCTTTTGCAAGATGTAAGAAGACTCCTCTCTGAAACGCGAAAGTTTGTGAGTATGGATGGATGGATGGATGGACGGATGAATGTTTGTTACTTTTTCACGCCGGAACAGCTGAACGGATTTGGATGAAACTTGGCAGAGGGATGTATTATAGTCTGGAATAACACATAGGCTACTTTTTATCCCGTGGGAATACCGAGTGATGGCATATATTTAGCATTTTACCGTATTTAGCTGATACATTTTTAGTTCCTAAATAATAACTAAGTGTCGCCACAGGAAAGATTAGCACGCGCTATCGTTGCGTTTTGAGCAAAGAGTGATATCAGCAATTGTAGATATAAAGGTTTTCCGAACACCGGGATTTAAATCGGCGCGGGTGAAACCGCGGAGCGCAAGTCATTAATAATGACGAACCTTGAAAATTATTTTGTAAGTGTCTAATTTTATTAATATCTACTTCTTCTGTGTTCAATAATTCTTAAACAAAATAAAAACTTATTCAACTTAATTTAAAATGTTTTTAAGTTTTGTACACACAGACAGCACGAGACTACAAACATTGAATCAAGTTCATATTTCTCCCAGCACAACACATTATTCTACACTTCTATAGTAATAATAGAAGTCATCCAAAGCGTTCATGATTTCCCCATCACACGCAAACAGCCAACGCTCTGGAAGCACAATGCTGCTGCCAGTCAGCCAGCCATGCCTGTTTGTAAATAAAATTAATTTAAATAAAAAGCGCACAAAAAGAACCGCATGTAACGTCCCGACTCGCTGCGCTCGCCACATCAAAGTAATGTGCGGCGGCGAGGTTGCTCCGAAAAGCTGCAATTTGTGTGTAATATGTTAGGCGATTGGCTGCTCTTGCAGCTATGCCGTTTAACTATTTTTATGTGAAATAGAGCAAATCTGAAGCCTGTTCTTAATTTTACTGCTTACAATAAAGCTATTTACTTAAAATTATTCATCCATATAATCCATATTTGAAACAATTTAGTTTCCGGGATGTGTAGTTGAGTAGGGAGTTCTAACCCCCATAGTTATAAAGCACCCTTCTCAAGTACATCCTTTACCTTCCTCAAGAACAAACTTCAAAAGTCCGCCATACTAAACACGGCTTTACTATTAACTCGCAAGACACAAATGCACCCAATCGTAAACACATAAGGCTCAAATTCAATTAACAGCTATGTTTACTTCGAACATTCGATTTTGTGATTTAATGCAATAATAATAGATCCTATTTTCCAAAAGCAGTACATCTATGTCATTTGGTTGGCGGTTGTGTGCACGCATGCGCAGTTCACTCGGCGGCCATTTTCAGTAAAACGCACACATGCGTAGCTTGTCAAACTTTACACAAACATGGAAAAGGTCAAGAGAGAAAGGATTTCCAACTATTTGTTGAAATGGAAATCGTTGGAACTTAATTAGACGCTGAACGACGTTTACAGGTAAATTGGAATAAAATCGTAGTAGAATAAACTCAACGTAATAATGTAGAATTTATTTTTATTTATTTTTTGTAAAGCTGAACTAGGTAAGTCATGCAATTCTAATAAACCAAGCTATTGCTCGAAACTCGGAAGGAGCCTTTTTAAAACGCACATAAAATCCCTTCACCACACTGTTTCGAAACTGGTAACACGAATCTTAGCAGCTATGGAAATATCACAAGAAGAAAACTTTGTTTTTAAAATAATTTCGTACCTACTCGTAAACATTCATAACAAATATTTTAAGTTGTACTTAAGTAGATGTAAAAAAGACTACTTTATTTTTTCTCGCATATCCTTAAGTGTATGAAATTCCTTGACACAAGCACCTTCCCTACGTCCTCACGTTGTGTGTGCATGTGTGAGTGAGGGTGGATGAGCGTGTGTGCGTGGGATGCTGAATAAAGGCCGTTCCACAGTAGCGTCGATTGAGTTCCGCGATTGTCTAAAGCTCTTTATAGATTAAGTGGTGTCTTACGATTGCGGGCGCTTATCGGCGGATACGAAATATTATTTTTGATTGTTTTATGCTTGCACGGATCAGGCAGTTATTGTACGAGGGTGAGAAAAGGAGGCGTATATCTATATTCTATAGAATCACAGGAGCCTATGATTTCGTTGGCATGGAAACTGGGATAAGTATTTATCGGAGAATCGTCTAAGGGGATTGAATTATTTAAAAGTGTTGGTACAATACATTCGTTTACTTGGTGAAAGTGTATTTATGAATGATACATTAACCTACTCATAGGTGTTTGGATGTTTGTGGGTCAATCACGCCTTAAACACTAAACCGATTAGAATGAAATTTAAAATGCACTTAGTTCGTACCCAGGATTAGCAATTAAGATATATTTTACTCGAATTACCAAAAACAAGGTTCACAAATTTAACGAACCCAATAAACGGGAAACGTATTTTTATGTGGGAAAATATAAATAGTTTATCAAATGAAATAAACTCCAATATTTACCTCTATTTCATAAAACATACGGTCCCACTTGCAAACATGTAAATATACAAATCAGGTACAAAATGCAAAGCGACATCTACAAATTTGTACCCAAACGCACTGCGACCTGTCGGCAAATTGTACACGAAAGCGGCCGCTACGCTTTAGCATTTACACAATTTATCTGCGAACTAGCTGATTTGCCCAGACTTTCTCTGAAACTACGTAAAATTTGAATCTTACTACGCTTTTGCCAAATAGTCTATTTATTTTCTAGGCTCATCGTCCCAAATATATAAAGAGAACTGATAATTTTGAAGTAAAATATGTAGTTTAGCAAACACGGCAGCAATGCATGAAAGTTAACTTCTTTATAAAAATACTAGACCTTATTTTTCGACAGCTGGTGGATCGATGCATATACTCTTACATGATGATTACTCTAATAATGACGATGACATCATCAACATCATGCAATACATTATTTAGAGGTAACTCACGCACGACCATAAAACAGGTAAGAAACAGAACCTACAAACAGTCTCTCTTGTCTTATCAAATAAGTATAGATTCGCCCTGCACGAGTCTCTACCGCTGACCTGACCTGGAGAGCACAGATTTCAGTCAGCCTCGCGCCGCGGAGCCGGGCGGACGTGTCGGGACCCTCCCCCGCCCTCTGGTGTCCCTCTCCCCCAAACCGAAAATACCGGTCGTGCGACAAGAACGCACGAAACGCGCACGCTTATAGGTACGTAGATGAAGGGTTCAAGTATTCATAAGTGGTGCTAATTGTGGATGCTGCAGTTGCAAAAGAGCATCTCATGCAAAAGCGCTTAAGCAGGAAGTGGGGTTATAATTTTGACAGCTGATCAGGTATGTTTTCTAGCGGCCAGGTGATCAGCTAGTGAAGGAAGAAAAAGATTCAATACAAAATTAAACTATACTATACTAAACTATACTACTATACTTACTGTTAGTAGGAGTTATAAGGAGCTTTTATCGTTAACTGTCGTACACAGTGCCTCTCATGATGCAAGATAACCCTATTTTTGCGAGACATTTATTTGTTGATATATTTTTTACGTTTCTTAACGTTTAAAGTTTTGATAAAGAATATATTACAAATAACTAGATAGATTATTTCAGTTCCGATCCACATAAATAAGGTAGATAACACTGGAAGAACTCTGATTGAAATTCTAAAACAGCTCACCGCGGCATGGAAGCGTGTAATGATTTAGCGCCGACGCGCTCTTTTGATATCAACAACAAAAGATCGCCGCCTGCCCGTTCCCATGGGGTTAGGCTGCGTTTACACGAGCTTAAGAACGAGGCCTATGTAGTCATTCATCACTACAACGAGCAGAGGCGGGGAAACAAATATCACATTCATTTATGAGCGAGCGGATATGCATAATTATTTTATGTGGAAAACTCTTGACAAGTCACTGAATTTGATAATTTGGAAGCATCTAACTTGTAAGATACACAAGGAAATAGAAGGACAATAGTCATAAGAAGCCTGTTCTTATAGGTTTGGTTAAAAGAAACCAACTCTCTTTGAACTTACAGAGTAAAGAGTAAAAAAGTTGAGAAAAAAAAAATAAGCCGCATGAAACCGTCCTTCGTGACTTGACCGATCGTCAAAACTGATTTCTTTAGATGCCTTTAAAATAGATGAAAATACCAGTATTGGTCACACAATATTTCTTTCCATCTTTTTCCAGAATTTTTCTTTCTTATACAATGTTGTGTTTCGTCTTATTGTGAGACCTTTATCAAGCTTAGACGCCACAGGTACCATAGATTCCCTGAGGGCCTAACCAATTCACATACGATTTAAGGTGGTTTTATTTCTACAATAAAAAAGTAGATTTGGCTTAAGTAAGTGTTGCGTTACATGTCTTTTAATAAACTTTTCAGCAAAGAAAAATAATTTTTTTCATTCCTTTTTTCATTCGGGAGGGGTAGCGATAGCGTGTGAACGTACCTTAAGCCGTGGAGGTGAAAACGAAGAAATATCGGTAGTATCATTGCGATCAATCAGCCGCCGTCAGCGCTATCTGATCTAGCACGGAACCTGCACCTTCTGACGCGAGCCTCCTAATAAATCTAATTTGATAAACTTTATAAAGCACCGTTAGTTGTACCAAACTATCCCTCGGGATCACTCCTGTCTCTTACTGGAGTGATGCCGATCTTCCGATTGCACGTTTGAATGCAGTCGTGCAAGAATTGATTTTTCTATATAAAAATGCTGAACGTGATGCTAGTGCTATCAAACGGTGATGGAAAACATCGTGAGGAAATCAGTTTGGGGCGGTTCGGGAAGGGGGGTCAGCGAAGCCGCAACGGACATGCCGCTAGGAACATAGACATACTTTTAATCGCGGGTAGTACCACGGGGCACGTCTGGTACTCTATCTAAAGCGCCGACTCGTCACAGAATCGTCACTACATCTAAAATTAGCCAGATCGATTTATCCTCGCCTATGTCTTTTCTATTTTGAGTTCGATCAACAGACAATCACCGCTCAGTTGGTAGTACATAACTCCGCCGTATTCACAACTCAGTTGGTAGTAACTCTGCTTCCTGCGCCTTAGGCCATGGGTTCGATTCCCACCGAGAACAAACATTTGTGTGATAAGCAAAAGATGTTTGCTCTGGGTCTGGGTAGGTTTTACAAAAATTACCATAAAAATATCGTAACTTTTTGGGGAATATGGGGGCACAAGCTTTATTTATATATAAAATATCCACTTTTGAGATTTGTAAAAAGTATTTTTCTTTTTGTATTTATCTGGTAGTAAGAGCCGGTTCTGGAGTTGGTAGTTAACCATCTTTATATTTAAAGTCCTATAAGGTATTTATTTAAAAACTTTCACACAAAACAATGTAGGCTAATAGCATAACTTTAAAATAAAACACTGTAATTATTCTAATAGAAACAAATGGGTGACATTGTTCTAGATAAAATGACACGTCTTAGTAAATTCCATAATGAACTTGGTGTTGAAGTCTACGGCGTAGCAGCTCTACGGCGTAGACCTGTGAGAGCTACGACGCATCGTGTAAATTTGAACTTTACAACAGCATTAGCATACATCATTGTTATTTTGCTCGATTACGTGTGTAATAAATTCAAATGGAGTTTGTTCAAGATAATTAGTACTTAAGGTATGAAATAAAATTAAACAAACGAGTATAATATAAATTAATTAATACGCATTAGTATTGCCATTCTGCGTGGCCATGCAGCCAGTGTCTTGGGTACGCTTCCGACTGGCACTGATTTGGATCAGTTGAGCTATCTATTGATCGTTCGCAACGGTCTGCAGATTAGATAGCTCAACTGTTTTTTGTATTTTGTACATTTTGTAAATAATTGTAACTATTAGTTGTAATTTTCTTTGTAATTAAATTAATACGGTCATAATGAGAATCCCTTAGCTTTTAATGCACATTTTCATTTTCTAATATTTTTCAAAGAAGAAGAATATACAGATCATGGTTAGTCTTTTTGGATATTACGTTTGTAAGCAAGATGAGGACTGAATGTTGGACATAGTTTAATAATTCCATAACCTTACCTTCAAATAATTAAAGCTATTAAAGCCGCCTCTTGAATAGTTTCCTTTTACTATTAAGTCCCAAGCTCTTGTTTGGGAATGCATAATTGATCTGCGAAGCCCAGGAGTGGTAGACCTGTCTACCTCTCACCATTCCACAATTTACTTCAACACTCAACTTTCAACCTTAATCCCACGTGAATAAGAACTCCACGATCGCACTTTAAAGTTTGCAGTCGACGAGGTTGCAGCACAGGATGTTTGCTCCTGATAAACGAATTTGATCTCTATCTTTGAGTAAACAAAGCTCAAGTTAGATGCAGTTTGAATTGGCAACGTTGGACGGTAGACAAAAAAGCGACATTGCAAAGGGAGATTGGGAAAAGAAATAAGTTTTTAGTCCGTCTGGCGTCTGTGTGTGAAGTGCCTTCCGCTTGAACTTTCCGAGTGAACTAGGGAGCAGGCACTATAGTTTGATAAATTGGGTACTCGTTTGATGTTAAACCCATTTTTATGATCCTTGTTGACAGTAATGAGTTCGTCTTGCTCGAGGGCTTTTATGATATCGAGGAATATATCGTATTCAGTATATAAATTTCTTAAAATAAATATTTCGTGGACGTTATTAGATATTTGTAAGTACTTTCTTAAATAAAGAAAACAAGTTATATTTTTTCATGAATTCAAGATTATTTTAGTAATTTCATAGCTTATTTCATACGTTGCAAGCCCATCACCGTTGCAAGAGTTCTACTTAACTGATTTCCTTAAAATGTTTTCCTTCACCGATTGACGCAACAGCGCACCTACACTTTTTGTAAAGGTCATCCGATAGTACACGACTTTCGAACCCATGACCTTACAGTTAGAATTCAGCTCATTACCATTAAACATAATCCTATAACATTTACATTCTTAATTTTATAATGTAAAGGCGAGACGGTCTTGTATTAATTAAAGTTTTATATAACGACGACCTCAGTGGCGCAGCGGGCGAGAGTCCGCCTGCGACGCAAGAGGTTGCGGGTTCGATTCCCGCCTCGGAACAAATTTGTGTATGATCTGCAGAAATTTGTTCCGTTGGTCTGGGTGTTTATGTATAATAAAAATATCTATATATGTAAGTATATAATTTATTAAATATATCAGCCATCTAGTACCTATAACACAAGCTTTGAGTAGCTTACTTTGGGGCTAGATGGTGCTGTGTGGATTGTCCAGCATTTTTTTTTATTATTTTTATTATAACTGTGCATTAGATCCAACCAAAAGATCTTTAGAGGATATCTGCCGTGCCTGAGGACTTCGCTTAGTAAATTTTCCACCCATCATACAGATTACTGAATATTCACTCATAATCCGTAGCGTTACCACAGGTAATGTTTATAAGCAGGTTCATTTTGTTAGTATTCTAGTTATATCCATCTGGATTTATTCAGTAGTGGAAAATCGCGCAATTCAAGTTAGGTCACAATATATATTTTTTGAAACCATTAACCTAGAAAATGTTTATCACATTATCATCTTAACCCTGAAACTATATGTAAGCTGGTGTTTCCGTATGGTGCCATTTAAATATGTGTAGGCAAAATCTGACGATTCGTGTATGAGTTATAGTAGTATGAGTGTATTTGAAGTCGATCTAGTCTCGCAAAAAGTTATATAAACCATGAATTGCGCCAGCGGTTACACAGATGAGCTGCGGCCACATTGCGGATTCAAAGGGACGACAGATTTATGCACGAGTTGTCTTGTACATCACTAATTAGTCACCTGAGGCTCAACCGTCTATTGATTTGTATTACACACAGACATTGTGCTTTGAAGCAATGCTCTCATCCTCATTATCATCGGTACTAACAATAATGACCATCACCAGTAGGAACAGAAATATAACTCGTATTTCTGTTCCTGCTGGTGAATGAATTTATAACATTGAAGTAACTTTATCGTTTGCATTAGTTTTAGTTCGAGAAACACAGAAAGCCAAAGCATGGGACTCCCTTCTACCTGATGGAGAGAGGTGGATGGAGTGGGCTCAGAATCGTACTTTCTAGAAATGTACAGAGGAGGCCTATGTCTAGTAGTGGACTTCTAGAGGCTGATGTTTATAATGATGACTATTTTTCTATAGATAAAATATAATAGAATCTATTCTTACAATAACTTTTGGATAAAACTTTGTGGATAAAGCATCTCTGATGTCCCATAAATTGTCCTTCGTCCGGAAACAAAATGTCGTTGTTTTGGGCGGGTCAGTGACAGCGCTCCCGCGGGCCTGTCACAAATGGGTCCTGATGCTGTATCTTCAAGATCTTTTCTCCTTTTGGTTTTCTGTATTTTTTAAAAAGGGTTTCTTAGCAAAGATTTTTTTATTACAAGGGGCTTGGCAATGATATCAGATGAAATGAAGATGCCGCTTAAAATGGAGCACGCTTTACTTAATTACGCCTAACTTACGCTTTTTACTTAGTATTTACTTAAGTATGTCATCAAATTTTTTTCAATCCCGGCGATACCAATTACTTATACTAACACAAGAATAAGACAGCATTTTTCCTCTTCGTCGGAGTAATCGCCGAGTCATAAAACAGAGAAGCTAAAATGAGGACTTCCTTATCCAGCGGAGAACATTCCAGAGTCGCGCAGTCGGTCGAGAACAGCCATTTATCAAACCGCGGGCGTTACTTTAAAAACTCGTCACAGGGATTTATGGTAGCGCTGCCACGATCTACGTCGAAACAACGGCCTTTTAATTATTTTTGAAAGATTTTTCATTGCTTTCGCAAGGCTTTGCTGATTTATTTGAAGGTTCGAATCTAAAGTTAGCTCATATAACTAGTAGCCTCTGGTATTCAAGTACCGGAATGAGGTACACACGAATACAGATCAAGCTGCACGAAGCCAAATAAGTAACGTTTACTACAAGGACATAAGCGCGCCAGGCGTAGCCAGATGCACATTCGAGTATACCTAGATATTACATTACAGTGACATTTTAGTGAAAGAAATGTTTCAAGATAGTACACAACCAAGTCAATGCACAAGTTTATAGTAATAAGCACACTTTTATGAGTATTCGCTTTATCAATGGATTCGACGATCTTTAATATCGAAACCGAACATTTTTGCGACGAATGATATATATGACATTCATTTCTAAGTAATCCAGATGTGGAATGTTACTTTTTACGAGCAATAAAGTTTTATCGTTCGTCCGATTCGGCACTTAACACTTAAAAACTTTGCATTCTGCTGGAAATCAGATGTTGAGGTTATTGCGGCTCTATATTATTTATCATCTATGTTTTTAATCTGGATTTAGTTTTTACTGTTAGGGCATAGAAAAAATAAACAAATAAATCATGAGGTGATGCCCACATCTGGTGGGTTTCCATTTAGCGAACCCCACTACAGTCACACATCGTAATATAAATAAATGATTGCTGGTAAACATTTCACACAGCGTTATCTAGACGCTTCAAGCTTAGCAATGCTTGTAAAAATCGAAAGTTTTTTTAAACAATTTTATACGTTTTTTATAGCAGCATCAAAAGCAATTTGATGCTCAGGCTATTATGTAAGACAGGTCTTAGAAATTCACAAAAAGAAATCTAAGAAAAAATTTAAGATTAACAGTTTCTTTTATTCAATTTATGTCTTCACGATTGTCATTGACCATCACGGAACAGAGTGGTCAACATTATTAATCCACTGCAGTACTATAGGGATCTGACAACGTGTGTTACTGTGCCCGGTCTTTGATTTTTGCATCCAATTTTTTATTATTTATTTGCAGATCGTCTCCCTACCTAAGTAGTTTTTATTGCTTTGAGAAAAACTTGTCATAAACATTTCTGAAAATTATTCTAGATTAACTTAGTCTCCGAGTTAAGTTAAAGTTCCCCTCCCACACACGACAATGCAACTTCAAGTTTTTGTCGCTCGCATAAACTTTAACAACTCAACTTTACCAATCCCCGAGTTACATTGTTGGATTAAATTCTCTCTTAAAATTAAATAATGCCAAGGAAATTACGTTGTGCTGAATTAATTTCTTGTTAAGTTTTTCGGTTGATTAAAAATTGTTGCAGAGTTTTTAAGCAGAAGTTTTTATTAGAGATCGTTGCGCTTTAAACAGCCGGCTAAATGTGAGCCAGGGGGTTTCCTTAAATGTGAGCCAGGGGGTTTCCTTAAATGTGAGCCAGGGGGTTTCCTTAAATGTGAGCCAGGGGGATTCCTTAAATGTGAGCCAGGGGGTTTCCTTAAATGTGAGCCAGGGGGTTTCCTTAAATGTGAGCCAGGGGGATTCCTTAAATGTGAGCCAGGGCGGTTTCCTTAAAAATATGGAACATTATAGTTTAGTACGAAATTTTATTTATGGTTTATGCAGGCATAGTGGTAGTTTCTTGTAGTTTTTCAGCATACACAAATAAATACCATTTCATATTCTACAAAGATGGTAATAGTACATTGTTCACCGAGAGGAGAAAGTGACCGATTACAGTCGAGGGTATCGTTTGAAGCCCGAGCCGTAAGCGAGGGCTTTAAAACACCCGAGATCGGGAATCGCACTTTCTCTCGAGTGATACATAGTGCTTTATACTACACCTACGAAAAAAATAAAAAACTAAAACTGAATCCTCAAACAACACACTAATTGAAAATGGCGCCAATGGCGTCTGCAATTTTCATGTTCTTTTTTCAAATTGTTTATCCTGCCGCCGCAGGGTCGCACTGCCAGCCCGACACCATCCAACACACAGCTAGTGGCCAGTGTCATTTTGCGAACTTGGAGATAAAAACTCACTGTAAAAACTTTTTGCCTTTTGATATTTAGGTTACCGGCGAATAGTCTTACCCAAAATTAAAAAAGAAAAACTACGTAAGAAATGGGTTTTCATACACTTTTCTCTCCCGCTCAGATGCGTTTTCTCCCCGCATATTTGTTCGATATGCAATGACGTACTTTCTACCGTAAATTTGATAAGGTATAAAGGTACTTTCCAAGCAGGTGTAGTATAAAAAATATTTCGTTTTTGTATAGCTTGTCCGCTTAGTAATCACACCTTTTTAATAAAACGTATGAAAATAAATCGTATAGCTGAAGAATTTTTTAAATTGTTATTTTTAAAAAGTCCTATATTGATTGACGTATTTTATAGAAGAACTGGTGTGGCATTAATATCACAACTTGCCACTGAAAAAACTCTCTAAAGTGATTGATCTCTTGTTACAGGATATTGCACCGTGTTGTGAAGGCAGCAGGGTGCTTTCTCGCGATGTGAAGTGCGGTGACGTCACCATGTGCTCATGGGTGGTGTCCGCCCTCATCATCCTGTTTGCTATGGGTATGTACCTACTGCACATCCTTACTTGAAAAAATAAAACTTACAAAATATGCATACGGAGTAATAGAGCTCTTTGTGAAGGGCTCGTCCGGGGAAGTACTACCACCACGCCTTTTTCTGCCGCCAAGCAGCAACGCTGTGTTTCAGTTTGTAGAGTGGTCGCCGGTGTAATTACAGGCACATGAGGCGTAACATCTCTGTATGCCTAAAGTTGTAAGACGCAGGGCAGTTCTTATCGTGCATGACTCACGAGGCAATGCTTTGTTATAGGTGATGGTTAACATCATGTGGACCATCTACTTGTTCCATCAGCTAGTTGTATAAAAAAAGCATTTTTGTGTTTGTTAGCGTTGTATTAAACAATACTCGTACTGTAACGCCCCCCCTTAAATAACCCAACCTACCTACTCTTAATGACTAACTACTACGTATCTGCAGCTACATACCTACTCGTGGCATCGTGAAATGGCTCGTGTTCGTCTAGTGGCATAGGATCCTACTGTTGTGATCGGTAGTAACTCAGAAACTTTGAAGGAATTATGTTGAGATATAAATTACCTAATGATTTTACTACTAACCTATCTACAACCCTATAAATACCCTATCTAATCTGTGAAGTATGATTCTAATAATGGATTGATTGAAAATAATTCTATCTATTTATAATGAACTAATAAAAACAGCATTCTACCAAATAGATAATACCTATACCTAAATCGTCATGAAACAAGACAGATATTCTAGTGATGATGATACTGATTTTAGAGTACCAAAATAAAATAAATGAACAGATTCTAGTTCAATGATAATCTTCTACCTATCTATTTAGAAAAACGTACTATCTATCTGTTTAGAAAAGCGTAGAAATATCCTCGAACAGTAATCAGTGTTAAGGGGCTGATAACCGTCGGCGTCGATTACCTTCTTCCTCTTGTCTTCACCTTAACTCCAGTACTAGTTGACTTTATGGCTATCCTAACATAGGAAGGAAAACATAGATAATGATATAAGCAGCATGCACAAAGTTTATTAAAGAATTATAAAAAGCTCTTAGATCTAGAATATACCAAAACAATTAAAATATAGGGAATTTAATATTTTTACCGGAATGGCCCCACACCTATGACAGTGTACGGATTTTTTCCAATCGAGCAGATTGCAGGTTGTAAAAAGTCAGGACACCTAGTCCTCCCATTAAACGCCTCGGACCTGCAAGTCTAGAAATCTAGATATTGCAACCCCTACACAGCCAGACCGGTATATTACGTTACTGCCAACCATCGGCTTCCAGATTATTTGAAAATCTGTATCAAACAAAAGGGGAGTCTTGGCTCAAAGTGAGCGGATTGATATTATACTTATATACAATAACCACCAATTCGTCTCGTCTCTCAATCTCGTCCAAATAGGTACATCCAATTTAATCCAGTCGCTTCTCTCCAGACAATCAGAGTCAAAGCCAATAGAACATTGTCAATTAATAAATTTGAATAAAAGTATATTGTCAATAAACTGTGAAGAAGGAACTCCTTTTGGTTTTTCATAACCTCGGGATAATTCCGGCACCTTTATATGCCAATAGCCTTGACGAACATACCCTTAGGTACAATAAATGGTTTGAATGAATACGACAACTCATACTCTAGGTAGCCATCTTTCCCTTTAATTCCGGGTTAGAATAACTACGAGACACACGCTCAGAGTACGTTATCAATATTCAATAAAATCTTTAATAAATAAAATATAGGCTTTGTTCCAATTTATTCTTTCAAGAACTCAATACTGAATCAATCAGATGTAGGTACATGGTCTAACGCCATGAATGTAAAACTTCATTGCAGGTAGGTATTAGACATCCTTTAAAAAATCTTTATAATATAATCTTTAGGTAGGTATATTTTCAAAGTTCAGATAAGTTTAAAGTCTAATCAGACTGGTAATATGAATAGTTATTATTTATTATATTTTCTATCCAATTATTTGTTTTTCTGTATTTCCACAATCTCTAATTTTAGGTAAATTTAATTCAATGATAAATTAATATCAATGCCTTCAATAGACAACAAGATATAAAATGAGTATTTAATCTAGGTATTTTTTTATAAATTAGATTGTATGTATATAATAATCTATGTATGTATGTAATCTGAATTTCCATGTAAATAGCACTGATTTTAGAATAAATTGTGAATCTAGGTATTACCTACGTGTGTTAACCTCAATCTTCATCTGAATTACTATGTCTAAGTACTTACTGCCGATTTTACACCGATTCTACATATATCTAGAATTTAGCACTCATTTCTCAATATTAATCCCTACTATAACTGAATTTATAAATTAATCGAAGAGTGAATTTACCCTGTTATTTACCAAGTGAATCGCTATTTCAAACTCTATTTTCCCCGTATAAAATCAAACACTTTCCGCGTAACAATTGCTCTTAAAATCCAATAAAACTTGATAATCACGACCTACAAATTCACTCCTCACTCATGCGCAACTTTTATCGAAACCCCCTCCCCCCCAACGTATCGACCCCACACTCCGACTTTTCACTGATGCTCGTCCACTGTTTAAAAAATGACTGTCCTCGCTCCAAAATTCCCTTGCTATATATCCCAACCCCCATCCCTAAAATGCGTACACCTACGTGACAAATTTTGCTACCTTATAAGGCAATCTTCGGCGTCCAGACACGCCCTTTCGTCTATGTGCGAAAACATGTTGCAACCTGAATAGGCCACAGTTTCAAAGAGTTTGTATGAGGCCCTTTTTTTCTGTGTTCAAATACGACGCAACCAGAAATTCCACAAACTATTTTGAACTCTATTGCGTTCCAATACCATACAAACTTGTAAACACTAGGAAATTCTATTTGGGAAATTTCCATTTGTAAAATCCTTTTGTTATTTTTTTTGTTAAGTCGTCGCCGTCGGACAAATCTAGGAAATTCCTATTGTTAGATGCATTATTTAGTATTTGAATAATTGTGCATTTGATTTGAACGAGGCTGGCCTTGGCAAGGCCCTGGCTCGTTACAGTCGACCCCTAAAATTTACACAGGTGATTCACTTTTGAAGCCGAAGTAAATTTTACAAACAAAGAAATTCACAATTATTACAAAATATATACCCCATTTAATTTAGATACAATTTATTTTTGTTGATATTTAATTCCAAACAATAATCGATTGTGCAACATACATGCCTCCAAGGTACACATGTGTTATATGCAACCCAAAAACATGCACACTACACAACCAAAACATGTGGTGTGTATTTAAACCAATGTTATAAATAGTCATCACTCAGAACTCGAGTTCCGGATATAAATGAAGCACCCATAAAGTACCAACCCCGTCCGCAGAACCAATCTAAACCTCGTAAGGAAACCTGGTTGTGAGGCAGGTCAACCCTAGTGGTATAATGATGTATATCTGCCGTTATTGACTACCGCAATCTGGGCTAGAAATAATCATCATCCTTCTTAGTCTAGATCTTTTCCAAAGGCATTCGAGCTTAATACTCCATGACTACAACATCCAACCGAAATCTTACTCAGAATAATAACAAATCTATAAATCGGAGCGTGTATAGTGTGCTTAGTTCTGGCCTAATAGGTACAGTATGAATTTCTATGAAACCAGTGACTACTGGTGATGTCTGCTGACCTATCCTAGCACCAAAATCTCCTTCATAGAAATTATTTGTAAGTGTTTGTTTATTTGAATTTAAAAACCAACAAAAATGTCCCATTCCCAGATACTGTTGAATCTTAGGCCCCTCAAACCATTAAAATAATTTACCCACTTTTCATTCGGTCTCCATTGTTACATCCTCTATATTCAAGTTAAAAACTCTCATACATCACTAACATGACTAAAACATCCGTAGCAATTCATTATACCCGCAACCCAACAGACCTTTCAGAACTGAGACTACAAAAATGACTGTATCAAGTCTAAAAATAACTAAACATATATCAAAAAGTTTTTTAACACCATTCCCACTAAAATTCAGTCACAAAAGCTAATCACCAATTTAACTCATTTTAAAGCCGAAAACAAAGAAATATTTAAAGTTCTAAAACTACAAAATCGGTAACGCACCAGAGCGGCTTACTCGCGACCCCGTTATACTAAATTTAATAAAACAGTTGTCTTTAGTAAATACCCAAATTAGATAGAGCCTACACTACCTACTCATTGCTACATCTCTATTCTATGACTCGTGAAATTTTCGTTACTCTCGGTCTAAATTACAATCATCTATCTGTAAAAACTAACGTATCGTGGATCTGTAGGTACTATTATTAAACTTCGACCCCGATTACCTATGATGGCGCGTACCTCTGCATTGAAATCCTGTAAAATAAAACAACCACACTTCCCAACCTTTTTAGAAGGAAGCAAATTTAGTAAAGTACAACTGCGCTGTATGTATCTTACCCAGATAAAACAATCAATCACAGAAGCATATATTTTACTAACTAGCCCTTAATTTCATAAACTTCCTCACGATGTGCCAGGTATTAATAATAAATACAATTTTATTTTCAATGTTGTTGACTGTTTAGGGCTACCTGTCGACCACTCATCCTAATAATAAATAGGACCTGTTCATATTGATACTTTAAGCCTAAACTACATCCAACCACAATCATTACATGTTTAATCATCATCTTACCAGTCACTAACGAGTGGAACCAAACAACACAACCTTACGATGTTTTTCACCTAAAATTTTAGTAAAATAAGGTAAGTATTTAGTATTAACTAAGCTTATATTGAAATCTAATTTCACCTTGAAAAACAATCTAATCGTCAATCTGAAATTCTCGCCGGTTATTATCCGCTAAAAACAAATATTTCTTTATTATCTAAGATCATCAAAATATTGTCCCTTTATTATTGAATCATCAAAACTTTGTCCAAGTTGCTCAGGCTCTCCCTGCCAATCGACCAAGTTCAGCGCCCATTTACCAACAGTTGTAGCACCCATATACCTACAAACATTTACGTCCTCTACACCAATGACCGTCCTTAGCAGGAATCGAACCCACGAAAACTCCATGTGCACCACCCAAATTAACATTCTTGGCGGGAATCGAACCCACGACCCATGGAAAAAATTTATTGTACCGACAAATTTGGCTTATCTAATAACATGTAACATGTGTAAAAATAAAATAAATGAGGGAATCGAACCCACGACCCATTGAAGCATCTATGTTTATCACACCATTGATCATTCTCGGCGAGAGTCGAACCTACGTTCCTAGAAACTACATGTGCACCACCCAAATTACCATTATCGGCAGGAATCGAACCCACGATCCTCGGAAACTCCATGTGCACCACCCAAATTAACATTCTTGGCAGGCATCGAACCCACGATCCATGGAAGCATCTACGTTTACCACACCATTGACCATTTTCGGCGAGAATCGAACCTACGTTCCTAGAAAACTATTGTCTGAAATAAATAACTATTATTATGAAAACTCCATGTGCACCATCCAAATTACCATTATCGCCGGGAATCGAACCCACGATCTTCGAAGACAATTTATTGTACCTACAAATTTGACTTATTTAAGAACATATGCCATGTATAAACGAGATAAATGAGGGAATCGAACCCACGACCCATAGAAGTATCTACGATCACCTCAGAAATGACTAGTCTCATTGGGAATCGAACCCACGGTCCTCGATGCAGAAACCAAAGTCATCACATTCTAAGCTTCGAAGGCTCGGACTACGATCAAATAGGTTTCCAGTGTCTCGAACTGATGATAACGAGATGACCTAGCTATGGACGGGTACATAAAAACACACACACTGATAAATAAGAAGAAATTAGCTTATCTATTCCTAGAGCAATAAAATACATTACCTATATTTATTTCTTTATGCGACCCCGTTTCATTAAACTTCTATTCAATTTTCTAGACGAGTACATAAAAATAAATGCATACCTACTTTAATAAATGTGAAAAAAAAACTTATCTATTCTAAAAGTAATACAATACATTATATACCTATATTTCTTCATGCGACCCCTATTCATTAAACTTCTATTTAATTTTCTGGAAAAGTAGGTACACAAAAATACATGCATGCTCTAATAAATATGAAGAAAATGAGCTTACCTATCTATTCCTATAACAATAAAATACATTATCTACCTATATTTATTTCTATATGCGACCCCGGTTTTTTATAGTTCTTTTTATTCTTACGACCCCTGATTATCTAACTATAATACCTTCCTTAAATTAATTAAAAATATTCGCGACCCCGGTATGTACAACTAAACCCAGATAAAAGAATACTTACAAACTAAATAGCAGTACTGTAACAAGTTTACGTAAAAAAGAACTAGATGGCGCCACCAGTAGGTTAGAACGCGCTATCGATGCGTTTTGCCATCTGAATGACTTGAGCAAAATATACGTTTACGCCAAACAGAACTAGATGTCGCAACTAGTAGATTAGAACGCGCTATCGTTGCGTTTTGCTATAATATGAATGACATCGGCTGTGAATACAGATGAAGCAGACCACCTCGAACAAACACCGAACCGAACACAACACCAATCCGAACATAACTCCGAACCGAACATATCTCCGAACCGAACATAACTGCGAACCGAACATGACTGCGAACCGAACATAACTCCGAACCGAACATAGCTCCGAACCGAACATAGCTCCGAACCGAACATAACTCCGAACCGAACATAACTCCGAACCGAACATAACTCCGAACCGAACATAACTGCGAACCGAACATAACTCCGAACCGAACATATCTCCGAACCGAACATAACTCCGAACCGAACATAACTCCGAACCGAACATAACTCCGAACCGAACATAACTCCGAACCGAACATAACTCCGAACCGAACATAACTCCGAACCGAACATAACTCCGAACCGAACATAACTCCGAACCGAAAATAACTCCGAACCGAACATAACTGCGAACCGAACATAACTGCGAACCGAACATATCTCCGAACCGAACATAACTCCGAACCGAACATATCTCCGAACCGAACATATCTCCGAACCGAACATAACTCCGAACCGAACATAGCTCCGAACCGAACATAACTCCGAACCGAACATAGCTCCGAACCGAACATAGCTCCGAACCGAACATTACACCGAACCGAACAAAACACTCCGAACCGAACAGAACACCGAAACGAACATTTTCATCCCTGCACCCCGCTGCTTCGTGGTCCGACCCCCAAACCTCAACACAACACACGGCAAGAACGCGAAGCGAATCTCCGCCGCCCATCCACATCGGAACAACCACTGCACCCGCGCAACGCCGCTCCCCCCCTTTGCCACGACAACAAAAGCACATCCTGACTACCCCTCCCTACAGCACCCCTCCCTTTCAGGCACCACCTATGTATAGCCTAATGGAAACAATCATTGTAGGTACCAACTTTCCTCCTTCGCTAGATACCTACACCAAACACAAACAACAATAAGGTCCACCTACACAATGCAACACAACTACACAAATAGGTATTCAGCGAAACAATCTATCAAACCTAAGAATGAATAATATAAAATAAGGTAACCAGAAAATAAGGTTCACAAAACTCGAACACTGCGAGATCTACATAGTACCTAGTCATCCGAGTGGGATTCGAACCCACTACCTTTCCCCTGATACGAACTATTAAGTCCTGCGATTTCCTAAAATAGGTATAGCAAAACACTACACGGAATTAACAATCTACCTATCTACTTATTCTACCTATACCTACCTACGTATCGTTTATGTATTAAGTAATCTAACCTCCCTATTTACTAAATATACCTACCTACCTACATACTTACAAATTTTCTAACTTAATTATATTCTTATACCTAAATCTCAACATAAAACCTCATCCTTTTTATACGGCAACAAATTGTGCGAATTTAATCGCACTAATAAAATAAATACATATATAAATAAATAAATAAAACATAATACCTACTTAGTAGTAACCTAAGTTCAGATCTTGGTCATGGCACATCCAAACTGTAACGCCCCCCCTTAAATAACCCAACCTACCTACTCTTAATGACTAACTACTACGTATCTGCAGCTACATACCTACTCGTGGCATCGTGAAATGGCTCGTGTTCGTCTAGTGGCATAGGATCCTACTGTTGTGATCGGTAGTAACTCAGAAACTTTGAAGGAATTATGTTGAGATATAAATTACCTAATGATTTTACTACTAACCTATCTACAACCCTATAAATACCCTATCTAATCTGTGAAGTATGATTCTAATAATGGATTGATTGAAAATAATTCTATCTATTTATAATGAACTAATAAAAACAGCATTCTACCAAATAGATAATACCTATACCTAAATCGTCATGAAACAAGACAGATATTCTAGTGATGATGATACTGATTTTAGAGTACCAAAATAAAATAAATGAACAGATTCTAGTTCAATGATAATCTTCTACCTATCTATTTAGAAAAACGTACTATCTATCTGTTTAGAAAAGCGTAGAAATATCCTCGAACAGTAATCAGTGTTAAGGGGCTGATAACCGTCGGCGTCGATTACCTTCTTCCTCTTGTCTTCACCTTAACTCCAGTACTAGTTGACTTTATGGCTATCCTAACATAGGAAGGAAAACATAGATAATGATATAAGCAGCATGCACAAAGTTTATTAAAGAATTATAAAAAGCTCTTAGATCTAGAATATACCAAAACAATTAAAATATAGGGAATTTAATATTTTTACCGGAATGGCCCCACACCTATGACAGTGTACGGATTTTTTCCAATCGAGCAGATTGCAGGTTGTAAAAAGTCAGGACACCTAGTCCTCCCATTAAACGCCTCGGACCTGCAAGTCTAGAAATCTAGATATTGCAACCCCTACACAGCCAGACCGGTATATTACGTTACTGCCAACCATCGGCTTCCAGATTATTTGAAAATCTGTATCAAACAAAAGGGGAGTCTTGGCTCAAAGTGAGCGGATTGATATTATACTTATATACAATAACCACCAATTCGTCTCGTCTCTCAATCTCGTCCAAATAGGTACATCCAATTTAATCCAGTCGCTTCTCTCCAGACAATCAGAGTCAAAGCCAATAGAACATTGTCAATTAATAAATTTGAATAAAAGTATATTGTCAATAAACTGTGAAGAAGGAACTCCTTTTGGTTTTTCATAACCTCGGGATAATTCCGGCACCTTTATATGCCAATAGCCTTGACGAACATACCCTTAGGTACAATAAATGGTTTGAATGAATACGACAACTCATACTCTAGGTAGCCATCTTTCCCTTTAATTCCGGGTTAGAATAACTACGAGACACACGCTCAGAGTACGTTATCAATATTCAATAAAATCTTTAATAAATAAAATATAGGCTTTGTTCCAATTTATTCTTTCAAGAACTCAATACTGAATCAATCAGATGTAGGTACATGGTCTAACGCCATGAATGTAAAACTTCATTGCAGGTAGGTATTAGACATCCTTTAAAAAATCTTTATAATATAATCTTTAGGTAGGTATATTTTCAAAGTTCAGATAAGTTTAAAGTCTAATCAGACTGGTAATATGAATAGTTATTATTTATTATATTTTCTATCCAATTATTTGTTTTTCTGTATTTCCACAATCTCTAATTTTAGGTAAATTTAATTCAATGATAAATTAATATCAATGCCTTCAATAGACAACAAGATATAAAATGAGTATTTAATCTAGGTATTTTTTTATAAATTAGATTGTATGTATATAATAATCTATGTATGTATGTAATCTGAATTTCCATGTAAATAGCACTGATTTTAGAATAAATTGTGAATCTAGGTATTACCTACGTGTGTTAACCTCAATCTTCATCTGAATTACTATGTCTAAGTACTTACTGCCGATTTTACACCGATTCTACATATATCTAGAATTTAGCACTCATTTCTCAATATTAATCCCTACTATAACTGAATTTATAAATTAATCGAAGAGTGAATTTACCCTGTTATTTACCAAGTGAATCGCTATTTCAAACTCTATTTTCCCCGTATAAAATCAAACACTTTCCGCGTAACAATTGCTCTTAAAATCCAATAAAACTTGATAATCACGACCTACAAATTCACTCCTCACTCATGCGCAACTTTTATCGAAACCCCCTCCCCCCCAACGTATCGACCCCACACTCCGACTTTTCACTGATGCTCGTCCACTGTTTAAAAAATGACTGTCCTCGCTCCAAAATTCCCTTGCTATATATCCCAACCCCCATCCCTAAAATGCGTACACCTACGTGACAAATTTTGCTACCTTATAAGGCAATCTTCGGCGTCCAGACACGCCCTTTCGTCTATGTGCGAAAACATGTTGCAACCTGAATAGGCCACAGTTTCAAAGAGTTTGTATGAGGCCCTTTTTTTCTGTGTTCAAATACGACGCAACCAGAAATTCCACAAACTATTTTGAACTCTATTGCGTTCCAATACCATACAAACTTGTAAACACTAGGAAATTCTATTTGGGAAATTTCCATTTGTAAAATCCTTTTGTTATTTTTTTTGTTAAGTCGTCGCCGCGCCGTCGGACAAATCTAGGAAATTCCTATTGTTAGATGCATTATTTAGTATTTGAATAATTGTGCATTTGATTTGAACGAGGCTGGCCTTGGCAAGGGCCTGGCTCGTTACAGTACATAGACAATTTTTATCGGCCACAAGAACATGCGCCTTTATAATTTTGTATAAGCAGGTAGTTAAGTACAAAGATGCCACACCCTACCAATCATAACGCAGCCACGCTACTTGGTGACAGAAACAAGCATGATGGCGTTAGTACTTCCCAGGACGAGACCCTCACACAGAGCTCTACTACTCCTAAAATTAAATCCTACTAATATTATAAACACGAGTTTGTAAGTATGGATGGATGGATGTTTGTTACTCTTTCACACCAGAACGGCTGAACGTATCTTGATGAAACTTGGCAGAGAGGTAGATTATAGTCTGGAATAACACATAGGCTACTTTTTATCCCGTGGGAATACCGGGATTTAAATCTGCACGGGTGAAGCCGCGGGGCGCAACTAGTCTTAAATATGTTAGGACTCAATTTGCGTAAATCTCTTTTAGTGCCATTATTATTATCTTGAAAAGATAAACAAAGGGATGACATAACCGAATCTCTCAACGGTAATGCCTCACAAAAAGGGTAAACATATCGTAGCTACTAACTTTCCTTATACTTCACTAATAGTGGATAAACTGTGACTTTACTTGCGTAACGAATTAGTTTTAAGGTTTTTGCATTTTGTAATTACCGGTACATGAGGCTTAATGTCTGTATGCTTCGAGTTGATGGATGCAAGGCAGTGCATCGTAGGGCATGTTCCTATCGTGTGTAACCACTTAACATCAGGTGGGCCATCTACTTGTTCCATCTGCTAGTATATAAAAAAAATTTAATTCAAAGTCAAAAGGCAATCATTTATTCAATTGAATCACAAAGATTTCTTTCAAGTATTTTAGCTTTATGAAGCTGATTCTAGATGCCCGTTCCAACATAACCGAGCCTAAACGAACAGGTAAAGAAAACACAATTTCGATGAAGGAGAGACTGTTTTGTCGGGCGCAAGACGGCAAGACTGTGGCTGACATTTTTTTTGATAGACCACGTGTCTATTTTTCCCATGAAGAATATAAATGTTTCAGGGAACACAGAATGTGGCCTGGTAATATGCGCTGGTGATATTTTGAGGATAATAACAACATATATTAATTTATCTTTTTCTACAGTCAGTCAGTAACGGAACATTTTGATATACGTGTAAAACTGAAGCCTTAAAATCACATTCAATTTCCGTTGATATTCTTATCGTCTATCGGATTCAGGGAGCACTCTACATCTCCATGCTCGGCCGGAATAACATACACTTGAATCATGATAACATTATTACTTAGTGGGGAAATAGTTTGTTGTGCTAGCTTAAATGAGCCTCTAACAATACCCGGAAGGACGCTTTGAATTCTGCTGGTATTCTCCTAAAAAATAGTAAATGTCAAAATCCGTCATGTATGGAATAACTGCTGTTTATGAGCAAAGTGCAAGTGTAACTGCGCATATTATTATAACGTATGCTTTTTCATATTGTTCTATTGCTTCTCACTAAATTCTTCTTCTAAGATTTTTACTAAGTTGAAAAAATGGTATGAGTTTAACCGTAAGTTTTTGATGTTATAAAGTTGGCTGTGTAGAACTGGCGTCTTAAGATTTACTGGTTCACTTAATCGAGAAATTACAACCAAATTTTTTTACGAACTTTATTGATACTCGCTAAGTTTAAAAAAACTTATTTAAGTTACCAAATACACGAGCTATTTACACTAATGTGGTAAACATTAGTGTAAATACCTCGTTCAAGATAACAAGAGTACGTCTCACGACACAGAGCGCAGCTTCCCTGTAGGTAATCAGCACACAAAGCACCCTCCAGCGCAGCCTCGCTCACACATCACAAACATAATTAAGTCATGTGCAGACCCGTCAAAGCCTGTCCGTGCCCGGAATTAAACAAATCCCTTGTTTTATCAAGCAAATCCTCTTTGGCACGCAAATATATACAAAATATATGGCGTATACAGCCTGCTCCATCGGCGACCGGCGCCAATTTACATGGTAATTGACGGAACATTCGATGAAAAATCCGGACAGCGGACACCCTTTGTAAAAGGATTTTTGACATTTGACAAAGGCACATTTTAAATGGTTGCAGTTACACCATTGCGTTTTTTTATACGTTTCAATGCTTTAGTTCATGTCTTTATGTATCTTTGTACTTATTAAATTAATAACCTACCTTTGTATTATTATATTTTCTCTTTCTTTGTGTCATAATTCTCATACTTCATTAATCTCCTGTATTATCAACTTGTAAAAAATGGTATATGAAACTATCTTAAGAGTTCAATTAATTAAAGAACATGCTCTTAACTAAATTTATTTTCTGAACGCCAACTCCATCATCCATTTGTCTGGATCGGTGCCAATGGAAGCAAACAGTTTTGTCTCATAAATGAAGCTACTCATAAAGTTGGCCTACTTATTCAAATGGTTTAAAGGCAGTGTTCGCCAAAACTGAACGAAAACCGTATAGGATTACGAGTACCTCAAGCAATAAGTTTTTCATAGACACTCAATATTGAATTAGACTGTTTAGAAAAAAAATTGCGATATCACTATAAAATAGCATAAATCTAGAGATTTGAAAACCTCATAATAAACATCTGTATTATTTCCACATATTCATTTAATACCTGAACTCATTATTCATACAGAGCACCCTTAACACACAACAAATAAAGAGCATTCAATAACAAAATATACGAAATCTTCCTTAGATAATACCGCCCGACATAAAGCTTTGTTCATTTCGTCACGGTAGTCTCAGCTCTATTCCTGTTAGAACAGAGTTTATTTTTGCATGGCAGAATGTTATCGTTTAAGTTCTTCGTGTGACATTAGCATATAAACAAGAAACGGGACAACTCTGTGTATTTCGTTAATGAAACGATGCTCCCCGTCATTACTTTTTAATATAGACACATTTTATACAGAGGGATATTAGTTGTCACTCGTCAATGTGATATTTACACAAAAATCTTAGTTGACACTGAACGAGTGTTGCAGATACACACACGAACACCGATCAAGCTACACAGGGCCAAAGCAAATTGGCGCTTTCTACAAGGACATAAAAGCGCACTCGCTTTTATCACATACACATATCAATAGATAATGTATCCGTTAGTATAATCTGTACCAAAACCCCATGACAGTTTTAGAGCAGACTATATAAATCACGAGTTGTTTTTAATTTAAATATACTTTTTACGATTAATAAAACAGTTTTGAGAATTTTTAGACCCATTATACTTTTGATTGAGCCACCGACATTTAGACATTTTTTAGAGATTAAAAAAGTTTATTCAATCACTGCACAAACAGAGTCGCGGGCGCAAACAAGTAATTACACGTACGTGGATATATCGTTGAAAGCTGCCGTTCTTTCATCAGCTTAACTACATGAAACCTTAAAAACGTGAATTTATTTGTTTTAATCTAAACTTTGACGTTGATCTCCCGTAGGTGAATAGATCTTGAGATACAAGGATTAAAGGTGAACGAACTTTTGACGTAGGTTCTGTTTAATTAAAATGAGCTTGCACAAAATATCACAATGAAGGTTTAGCAAAAATATGGTTTTGATTCAATAGTGTTTTTTGACTAAATAGGTTTTACTGGTTTTCGTACATCTTACTCAGTGTTTTTTGTTAGACCGATTTCAGTCTCTTTACATTTGAGAATTTCCATGCTTCAAAGCTTCAAGCTTTCGTTCCTGAGTCTAGCAGTTCTTAAGCCATGACGAATGCCATGGAGCGGCTTTAAAACTCCGACACAGGTTAGCTTCTAGCTCATAAGATCTTAGTAATCAAACATTTCAACATAATAGAGCTCTTTGCGAAGAGCTCGTCTGGGGAAGTACTAAAACAATGCCTATTTCTGACGCCAACCAGCGTTGCGGGATTTCGATTTGATGGGTGTGGTTTCCACCTATATTACAATCGCACATGGGGCTGTAGTATAGACTGACTCAGAGCAGTACATCGCAATGCACGTTCATATCGTGCGTGACTCACGTAGTAAGTTGTTATAAGTGATGGTCATCTCTTAAGCCATTTGCTTGTTTCATCAGCAGGTTGAATAAAATAACACATTCAAACCTGAATTAACCCAAGTATACGGTAAGCACACGTTTATTGAATTGAATATAGTCTAGATCAAATTGTCTGCCCCTCAGACACACGGGATGAACAGAGGGTGAAGTGGGAGGGGGTAATTGAGTACTTGAAGGGTTGACAGTTAAGACGGGCAGCAAACTGGTTAGGACTTGATAGGTTAAGTTCGTTTACGTCAAATGTTTGATTTGGTGTATGCAAGGAATTTCAAATTCCTTGGGTGTATGGCATGTTGGTTAAAATTTGATTGAAATGCTTCATTATGTGATGACAAAATAGTTTTTTTACGTTTACTACTTTTTTTATACGTAGCATCAAGAAGCAAACAATTGCAAATACCTTAGAATTTACATTATTTTTAGGTGCATCCCCAGCAGCCTAGCTTTTTATTCGTTAGGATTAAAGGCTATTTTGAGTTATGTTATGCAATCAGTAGTATTTTATTTTAAACAAAATAATTTGAGGTTTTTTTCACTGGATAAATAAATATTTTGGACTTTCCACACAGCACCATCAAGCCCCAAACTAAGCCAAAGTTTGTGATATGGGAACCAGATAGCTGATTTATTACTTGTTCATTTTGTAGGTTTCGGAAATATTTGCCACCACCTTCTAAAACAAATGAAGCATGAACTTCTTTTGTTTGACTAAATTAAATAAATTATTTTGTTAACTGTTTTGGCCATAAAGCTCGTCCATCAATGTATATTGTATTCCGCATATTTTTTATTTTATTTTTATTTACAGCTTGGCGATCTACTTTCATATTAACGTATCCGAAAAACAATTTACGTCCATGAAACTGCATGTAAAACGGCTGAGGCCGCATAAATCCCCAGCTTTTGTTATGACGCGACGGAAAAATTCAAAAAGTAAAGAATTATATTGTCCAAATCGTACGACGGCCTTTGTTCAACGTTTCGTGTTTTCAAAATAACAACAGTAACTGTATTCACAGAACTCACTTTACAATTCAGCAATGTATAAAAGCATTAATAAAGGGGGATTCACAATGTTCTTGGAACCTTTATAAATATTTAATTACTGTTTTGCTGGTAAACACAATATAGGACGATTTATAACTGAAAATAGTCTGATTGAATTCTTTGTTTCGAATTATAGGACCTACGGCTTTTATTCTCATTTACGGTAGATATTAACTCCTTCTCAAATCTCGTTATATATTTTATTATTATTATCATATATATTTATGACAGAACATATTAATATATAACCTTGAAAGATGTGCTAACTTTGAAGTTACTGCAGCCACTAGACATGTAGATTGCCTAAAAGAAACTCTCGGTTAAACTCTGCGCAATGAAGCTCAACCAAGGGAAAAATAATAACGCCGCCTATTAATGGTTCTAAAACCAAAGACACAAGAGGCACTACAATGTTTTATAATAGAACTACAAATGTGTTTATTGTAAAGAAGATCGTCGTTGTAATGTGGTCACGAAGGTTGCATCCTCATGGCTTAGAACAGCTTAGCTTAGTTACTTCCACTATAAAACCCATTTAGTTGCAAAAGTCAGTATCCCTCCGAAGGTCGACAAAGCATAAGGGGGTCTATAAGACACCCGCGGCAGTTTTTATGTTCGTACACTCGAATGTACACTCGAAGACAAATCAAGCTACAAAAAGCCATAGAAAAATGACGTTCCAAGGACATAAAAGCAAGCAATGCATAGCTTGATGCGTATCCATTTATGTTTTTTGAATGACTTAGCAGCTTAGCATGTATTATAGCATGCATATGAGCGCTTCGGTTAGAATGTCTATCCTCAGCCTAACTTCCCGACTTTCTTATAGCCTGTGAGCCCTCATCAGCTCGACACGGCCTCAAGTGTCCATTGTCTTTTTTCAAACTACATTGACAAAGAACTTCGGAATAATATCATAAAGGAGCCCGCACTGGGGGTAGACTGCAAGAACCTCGCATAACTTACCAGCGACTTTAAAAACTTCAGCTGTTCAGCTACAATTTAGATTTTCATAAAGTTTGTACGCGCTGAGTTTGTTTTTGTCATCGCGATGTAGCGCCGTGTCACAGGCTACTTTGAATAAGGGGTTGAATAATGCCTCATTTACATGGTCTACGACTTTATTTCATTCTTTATGGCGTATAAAATTGGTATAGTTTAAACGAGTGATTGTTTAAGCGAACTTTTGGCGCAATGATCTAAATCGCATGTAAAGGATTTTGCTACTGCAGAAACTATTTCAATATTAAAAATATACCTAATAGATAGGCTAGGCTATTCATAAGTTATTTTTCATCCCACCATCTCGGAAAGAGTATTTTTGCTCTTCAATATCTGAGTGCAAAAGCCGTTTTTATTCTCTAGAGGATAAAGTAAATTGAATTTAGAACATCGTGTGCACTAAGTTTGTGAATTAAAAAAAAAACATTAAACGTATTTACTGCTACCTTTATGGTGCCGAATATATCATACAACTTTTTTTAATTTGTTAAAAACTCAGACTCGGTGTTTACAGCCGTACAGGAGCAATGCCAGTGAATAATAAGTAGCTAGCTACAGTAGCCGGGGGTGGGGTGGAAATACTCAATGACAAAACAGTGTGTTTAGTACATCTCAAAGTATATTCATTAATAACAATACAGTGCGGCCTTATGTATATTCCCCGTGAGTTTTCGTCAGCGCGATCTAGGATTTGACCCCTTTTGATCGCGCCATCTAGTTTGAACACCTTAAACTTCACTTTACTCAAACCCATTTCACTTACAAAATAAACACATGAACTTATTACCTACTATTCTAACGACGGTCTTAGACATACCGCCCACCAAGGACATGGTGAATGTCCTTACCTAATAACAAGATGCCGCCCACCGTGAGCTGCGAACGTAACAAAACAATTTGACAATATTCAATAAACAAAATCTTAACCTATTCAATAGCTTTCAACAAACTAAGTGGACTGTATAACAAACTACAAAAAAAACAACTTATAAACTAAACGACCATATCGGTGAGTGACACAATAAACACAACTTACAACCTAATCACTAACAGGCAAAACACACAACTTCGATACAGGTCGTTTACACAGAGTACCATTGCACTTCAGAGTCACAACTCGTGTGATCTTGTCCGAACCAGGATGCTTCTCTATAACTTTCCCCATAAGCCATCGAGCTGGAGGCAAATTGTCCTCCTTAACTAAGACAATATCGCCAATATTTGGTTCTGGAACAACCTTGTTCCATCTGTATCTCTGCTGCAAGTGAACCAAATATTCGTCAGACCATCGCCGCCAAAATTCCTGCAATACGCGTTGAGAAAACTGCCAACGCTTCAACGAACTCAAATTACTATTTTCATAATTACGATCAGGCACCGTTATCAGAGGCTCCCCTATAAGAAAATGACCTGGTGTTAAAGGAGTGGGATCGTTGGGATTGTCAGGCATCATAGACAGCGGACGTGAATTTAAACATGCTTCTACTTGGATCAGTACAGTCGACATCTCTTCATAGGTGAGAGTCGAGTTCCCTATAACACGTTTCAAATGAAACTTGGTGGACTTTACTCCCGCCTCCCATAGCCCACCGAAGTTAGGCGCATGAGGTGGGATAAAGTGCCACTTCGTGCCGTTGTTGCCTAACCACTCTCTAATATCTACAGCCACAGATGACTTTTCTGCGGCGACAAGGTGACCTAGCTCCTTGGAGGCGCCAACAAAGTTGGTGCCGTTGTCGCTCCAAATGTCGCTAACTAGACCTCTGCGTCCCACGAATCTCCTAAACCCTGCTATAAAGCCTTGAGCCGACAAATCACTAACGGCTTCAAGGTGTATGGCCTTGGAAACCATACAAACAAACACACAAATATACCCCTTATAGGACTGATGGCCCCGACCTTTTGACGTTCTGATGTTGATAGGTCCTGCGAAGTCGACCCCGCTGTGCCTAAATGGTCTCGCTGGTGTCACTCTACTTGACGGCAACTGACCCATTAACTGGGTTTGAGCGGAAATCGAGTACCGTTTACAAGTGACACATTTGCGTACAAACGCCTTAACTAAATTTTTGGCTGAAATTATCCAATACTTGGTACGCAAATGGTTTAAAACCAGAGTAGGTCCGCCATGGAGAGTCTTCTTATGGGAATCACTTATCACTAGATTAGTGAAGTGACTGGTCTGTGGTAGTATGATGGGATGCTTGGTGTCATCATCTACGTTTGCATTCTGAATACGACCACTAACTCGCAAAATCCCATCGCTATCTATCAGGGGACAGAGAGATTTCAGTCTGCTCTTCCCTTTAACTGTTCCTATCTTTCTCACATCATCAATTTCTTCTTTAAACTCTTGCCTTTGAACCTGTCTAATACATACTTTTGTTGCTTCTTCTATTTCTTCTCTTGTCAAATAAGCTTCGTATCTTTTACTACCAACTTCCAGCTTCTTCCATCTCAAAACCCTCCGGCAGTATGCTATTACTCTCACTAACTTCTGCAGTGAGGAATAATGTGTCCACAAGGGATCTTCTGGCGTGTTCTCAGTAGCTACGTGAGTCTTGACCGATCTCTGTTCCATGTTTGTAGAGATGGCCTTCGGTCTTGCATACTCTATAACTTCGTTGCGTAGCCACGGTGGTCCCTGAGACCATAGAACACTCCCTGACAGTTCTTGTGGATTTAACCCTCTTGAAGCAATGTCTGCTGGGTTTTGAGCGGACTGAACGTGAGCCCAGTGCAAATTGTCAAGCTGCGAGAGAATGGCAGACACTCTGTTCGCAACAAAAGTAGTCCAGCGGCTAGGATGGCTGCTTAGCCACGCTAGAACCACGGATGAATCGGTCCATGCATGTACATGAGTCTGTGGGATCTTCATGACTTCGGACACTTCGGATATTAACTCTGCTAGCAACGCCGCTCCCATTAACTCAAGCCTCGGAATGGACTGCTGTTTAATTGGCGAAACTTTGGTACGTGCGGTGATCAAACTTGTGGTAATGGAGTTGTCAGCTTTGATTACCCTAACATAGATGACCGCAGCGTATGCAGCAATAGATGCATCAGAAAAACCATGCAACTCTACACACAAATTATCCGAAGATGTGTCAACCCATCTCGGAATGCTGAATTTGCGCGTCTCTACAAGATTTTGCCGGTAAGTTTGCCACTCTGTCATTAATTCTGACGGCAACTCCTCATCCCAGCCTATTCCCGAAAGCCAAAGCTTTTGAATGAAAATCTTGGATGTCACAACACAAGGTGCTGCCCATCCCAACGGGTCGAATAGGCGGGCGATGTCCGAGATGACTGCCCGTTTTGTAATAGGACTTAACTGCGACGAAAGCTTCACCGAATACCTAAACTCATCACAATCACGATCCCATGATATCCCTAATATTTTCATAATCTCATCCATCTTAATATCCTTTTCTCCAATTCCTTGATCCTGATCCATTTCCCTGTTGACATCCTTTTCATCCTCTATCATTAATTCATTTAATTTCTTACAGCTACTCACCCATTTTTGCAATTTGAAGCCACCCTTGGTAAGTACTTCTGTTATTTTCTTCTTCAACATTAATCCTTCATCTATTGATTGACTCCCTGTCATCAAATCATCGACGTAAAACTCATTTTTTATTTTTTCAGCTATTTCAGGACAATTTGAACACTCGTCGACCGCTGCCTGCTGCAATGTCTTCACTGCGAGGTATGGAGCTGCCGACGTACCAAAGGTAACTCTTAACATGCGATATTCTTCGATTTCATCACTGGGATCGTCGCGCCACACCACTCTCTGGAAATCTGCGTGTTCAGGTAAGACTTTCACTTGTCTGTACATTTTTATAATGTCAGCGCAGATGCTTATAGGGTACATTCTCCACTTCATGATTATGTGACGCAGTGGCGGTTGCAATGTGGGACCCACCATGAGGTCGTCGTTCAGAGAGACCTTGTTTAACCCCTTCATTGAAGCGTCGAACACAATTCGTACCTTGGTCGTCGACTTGTCCTCGCGTACAACAGCGTGATGAGGTAAGTAAACCGCTGTAGATCTTCGTGCATCATCACCTGGTACGCGTTCTACATGACCAAGGTCAACGTATTCGTGGAACACCTCGGAGTATCGTTTCTTCACTTCTGGCTGCTTCTTGAATTTGTTTTCAAGAAGCTGAAATCTCTTTACAGCTAAGTCTCTGGAACTGCCATACTGACACTGTGGATCATCGTTGCGAAATGGAAGGTGAACAACGTATCTACCACTTTCATCCCTGGAAGTGGTTTGAGAGTAGATGTCTTCGCATCGCTGCTCGTCTTCGGAAAGGATCTTTGGTGATCCGGGAACAATGGATTCGATCTCCCAAAACTTCTTTAGGATTGCGTTGTCATCAACCTGACCTGGCGTGCTAATAATGGTATGATGACAATGAATGTTCGAGTCTGAACTCGACGGAACCTTCCCAAACAGAATCCACCCTAAGGCTGTGTTTTGAGCTACCGGAAAGCCTAGGGGACCTTGGGTCAGTCCTTCTCTTAATACCTGGCCATACACTTCAGCGCCAAGCAAGATATCAATCTTGTTTGGTGTGTGGAATTCTGGGTCAGCTAAAGTGAGCTGTATCTCAGGCCAGTTGATTTCAGCAAGTTTCTCTGAAGGTAAGAGCGACGTAATGGTACCTAACACGAATGCTTCTACTTGGACACTAAAATTGGGATCGAGGCGTGAGTGAATAGTCACTGTGACTGTAGATCTAGAAGCAAAACTGCTCTCCTCACCACCTATCCCTGATATGACCGTTCTGGCCACTGTTTTCTTTAATCCAAGTAGCTGTACTGTTGATTCGGTTATGAATGATGCCTGGGATCCCTGATCCAATAACACCCTCAACAGTTGTGTAGACCCAGATCTTGTCTGTGCTTCGACAAGAGCTGTGGCTAACAAAACTTGTGTAGGTATTGACCTTTGAGAAAAATGTGAAGCTACATTTGACGAAGATGGTTCGCCCTCTGATAACGCTGTCTGAATAGCAGACACCGTTGATTTGACTTCAGCCGTTGAATTTGGGGTCACGTTAGAAACGGCTGAATTTGAACTCGACTTGGGATGCAACAGCGAATGATGTCTTCGCTTGCATACGCGACAACAAGAACTTTGACGGCAGAACTTGATGGAGTGACCATGACACAAACAGTTAAAACATAACCCATTGGTTTGAACAAAAGCATGACGAGACTCGTAACTCTGTTGTGCAAACTGCTTACAATTTGCAATTTTGTGGCTCTCTTTACAATAGAAACATGTTACATTTGCATTTGCATTGGCATTGTTGTCGGTGCTAACTACGTGATGAACCTTTGGTTTATTCAAGGACGATTTAGGTTTGCTATCCTTGGAATCTAAGAATTCTAGTGCCCGAGATCTGGCTTCTAAAAACTCCCTAAACTCCACAAGTGTGGGCAGTCTATCATGTGAGCTTATTTTGGTTTCCCATTGTTTACGCGACTCAACATCTAATTTTAAGCTAACAATGTGTATCACTATGATATCCCACGACTGAACCTCTACGCCTACATTTTTAAGACCGTTTAAACACTCCATTGTAGTATCTAAAAGACCCTTGATCGAACTTGAATTTTCCGCTACAGTAGGTTGGCTCATCAATCTTTTCAACAAACAATTTGAGATGAATCTCTTATTATCAAACCTACCACTAAGAATTGTCCAACACTCATCATAGTTAGCAGACGTGATTGGAATATTACGGACTAGCTGTTCAGCTTCGCCCGACAACAAGCCTTTCAAATAGTGCATTTTTTCTACTTTGTCCAAACTTTCGTTTTGATGTATTAATGACACAAACAAATCTTTGAAAGTGGGCCATTGCGTATAATTGCCCGTAAATGTGGGAATTGATATTTTCGGTAACTTAATACTATCATTTTTACATTTTACTGTTTTACTAGAACTTGCAGGAGTTATAGCTACTTTCTCAAACATAGACACCACTTCTCTTAACTCACTCTTATAAGCAGTGTACAATTCTTCAGAACTTTCATAAATTTCATTTTCAAAATATTTATCATCTTTATTTAATTCCGTGACCTTTTGTACAATATCTTCGTGAACCTTTACAAAACTGTTCCAAGCCTTTTCAAGTGACTCTAATCTAACTTCGGCGTATGAGCGAGTGATCCGTTCCCTAGGCGATTTTTTAAAGTTAATTCTCGCCTTCTCTATACGCAGTTTTGTATCGACTTGCAACTTGTACAAAGCTTCCATTTTAAAAGAAGAAAAAATATTCTAAGTCCAAAAAATTGTTGAAAATTTTACAAGTGTTTGAGAATTAAATATAAAATTTGAAAATCGGGCATGGATTCCCCGTCTCAACAGAGAATGAATATCTTACAACTAGCATGCACACGAAAATTACAAGTCCTAAAATATACAAATTTTTCTAAGTCCAATAATAAGTAAAATGTTAAAGTCCAAAGTCTCTGCCGAAAACTCTTCTTCTTTTATTCACCACAGTCTACAATTTCAAAGTAATCAAATGTACTCACGTTTGCACTGCACAAACCACAACAACTATAGCTCCATCCAGTATTGCCATAAATTGTCTCCAAACGCTCCTTCAACTGCGGGTGGCGCCCTCTAGCGCATCCACAGTGTAACCTCAGCTGCTGGCTTGCTGGCGTGCTGGCCTGCACTAAATTGACATCAGCCGATTGACTGTCAAAAATGACATCCGCGGCCTGACAGCGGCGATGTCAGCTTCTACCTCAGAATGGGGTTGGAGGGCACTCCAGTGGCAATCCACCACTGCTTCTTGTGCCCGGGGCATAGACAAAAACGTTGGACTCGCTAGCACACCCAAACTCCAACAAGTGGCGCTAGTGAAATCCGCTCGTAAGGACCATGTTTACAGCCGTACAGGAGCAATGCCAGTGAATAATAAGTAGCTAGCTACAGTAGCCGGGGGTGGGGTGGAAATACTCAATGACAAAACAGTGTGTTTAGTACATCTCAAAGTATATTCATTAATAACAATACAGTGCGGCCTTATGTATATTCCCCGTGAGTTTTCGTCAGCGCGATCTAGGATTTGACCCCTTTTGATCGCGCCATCTAGTTTGAACACCTTAAACTTCACTTTACTCAAACCCATTTCACTTACAAAATAAACACATGAACTTATTACCTACTATTCTAACGACGGTCTTAGACACTCGGTGTTCTTTTTTCATTTGCTTTGTACGCGGTTCTTTACGCGGCATTTTTTTCACGTCATTGTTAAACCTTATATTAAAAACAAGAAACTTGAAAACAAGTGAAAAACTAAAATGAGTGATTCTAGCGACGAGGAAGTTTGTTTGTCGCCAACATGTGATTGTAAATGTATTTTTTTTGCATTTAGTCATTTCCTTGCTGAGGTGGAATGAAAAGTTACGTGTTGCACTCGAGTGCAAAGATTTTTTACCTCGTGCTCTTTTGATTCCCTCGCTGACGCTCAGGATTCTAATTTTCAATCACTAGCTGCGCTCGTGATTAAATTTTAGAATCCTTCGCTTGCTCGGTCATCAAAATTGAACACGCGGTTAAAAAGCAACTTTGCACTCTTGTATAACAAATAACTATTCCTCCTATAACTATAATAATTTACATAAATCTCGGTTATAAAAAACCCTGGTCTGCAAGGTACTTCGTCTATTATAGTTACGTTAACCGATTAAAATGGATTTCCAACACCAATAAAACATGTACGAAAGCAAACTTTTAAATGCTATTATTGGAAGCTTTAAAAGCGTCTACATCGCACAAAGAATTTTCCACGTGGTCGCTCGCGCGGCTACGAGTAACGTCTCAGACCCATTCAGAACATTCTGCTTACTGAGATGTGCACATACTCTACGAGCGTTTGAGGAAAACACCTATCGATCGCTACTTTATAGAATAACAATTATAGGTACTCTTCACTTTTTTGAACTTGAATGAACACGAGATAGATAGATAGATAATACTCTATTGCACACCAAATAATAATTAGGTGATATACAATGGGCGGTCTTATCGCTAAAAGCGATCTCTTCCAGACAACCTTAGGATGGACTGGATTTGACAAGAACGATAAAGGACGTTGGTGTAGAAAAACAATAAGAGGTACACGAGGTAAAGTATGAACCAGAAAGTTTTTTTACGGACTAAATATGAACAATACTCGTACATGGAGGGTATTATAACCATTTTTGGTCGTGAATCGTGAATGAACTTCCTAATTCATATATATTTCAAAATTATTCGAGTTCTACGAGTTTCAGGTACTTCTTCATTATACATTTCAGGATATCATTCTAGGTCACCTGAAATCGCTGGAAATTCGACTCGACTTATTTGTGCCACCAAGCTTCCTAGAGTTCCATACTTAGAATATTATACGACTACCAAGTTGTAATTTCATAACAATAAACATACTTTACTGCCACTAATAGGTGAAGTTAGTTGTTGAAGCAAAAAAAACTATAGTGACTAGGTAGTAACGAAATACTCAACAAAAATATAGATTTTCTATACTTCGTTAAGTATTTTGAAACTACCGTTGCCAATCTGTACTAGTTATTGAATAAATAACAATTTCGCAATAAACTGCGTTTCAGAATTAAGAATGGATACAATAGCTGACAATTTTCCTGAAATTTCAAACAAAAGCCCCGTTCGAGATAAAAAGTATTAAAAGTTTGTAAAAGTTTACGTTTTTTCGTATCAGTGTGCTGAAGCAGGGCGTGCGGCGCGAGGGGCGGGGCGGTGCGGGGCGGGGCGGCGTCCTCTTTGTCTCGCGCCGCCGGTCGAAATGTTGCTTCAATACATCGTTATAAAACGAGCCTGGAATTTCATCTCAGAATTATTCTTAGGCGAACTTTCTATAAATAAAAAGTTCCAAACTTGTTTTAAAGAATAAATTAAGTAGAGAAGTGACAAACATGATGTAACGGGTACGTTTTAAAGTGACCATGGCCTTGCTGAAAAAATACCGATCAGTCCACTGTAAGAAAAGCCAGTGATTTAGTGAGAATGATCATAAGGTCGTCTCTTTGAAGTACCTACCAGTGCTGGTTCAGCGAATGAAAATCTCACGTGAAAGCCACTCAGTATTCTAATTATTCTAGCAAAGGCGATGCGGTCAGTGGATTGAGGGGCAGGGGGTCAAGGGGCATGGTCGAAGAAGGTTGTAGAGGAAAAATATAAACTTTTTAATCGCGGGTAACACCGCGGGGCTCAGCTAGTGTAACATTGTATATTAAATAAATTAATTCTATCCACGATAATAATAAACACTATTATGTTAATACAAACCGAACAGCACTATGTACATACTACGAAAATTAAATTGAAGGTAACAAGACAAGCAAATCAACTAAATCCTTTTACGCTTAAACCCACACGTTCACCCGCAGGCAAATACAAAGGCTTGCACCCGAGATTCGTCAAATTAGAGTTAGGTAACGCGGTTAGTGTGTCAGACAGACAGCCAGCCCGGTGATATGTATAATGCGCGATTTGAATTTCTAACTCAACCCCACTCGCGCTGCGAATTAACATATAACTGTAATAATATTGTCTTGGTAGTTTCGTTCATGAGCATTGGTGGATTAGTGGTGATGTGCTTGCAAATCTCTCAAGTTCAAGATCTCCTTTCACTTTCACCTTTTTCCTTTCTTTTCCTTTTTTTTATCGTGGATAGACATTAATAATTATAAGCCTGAATAACCCCACCGCTGGACATAGGCCTCCCCTAAACATTTCCAGGAGGTACGTTTCTAAGCTTATTACATTTACTTAACGCAATCCTCACAATGTTGTCAGTCCAGAATGTCCAGTGGTAGAAAGTCGTCATTCTAGAACCTTTATTCCATAGCGGTTGTCGACTCTTCAAGTTATATTATGACCTGTCTTGCCACTTCAACTGCTAATTCTGAGAGCCTTATGTACTTTTATAATAAACATACTCTATGAGACACATACAAACTTCACACAAGTTGAAAAACTGTTCAGAGCTATCTCCGTCACTGTCTATCATTCCCATTGGTAATATTTTTGAGATGACAATATTTTAAATCTCTCTTTTCTTGACATAATAGTATGATTATAAGTAGGTACATGAAAGCCTACAGTGACGTCACACTGCCGCGTCAACAAGCTTCATGACGTGACGTTACGTGTCGTGACGTACCTGAGTTATTGAACGCTACCTCTGAGTGCGCACTTGACCCACTGAGCTGGAGGCAATCGAACAACGTGGAGGGTGTCTTAGTTCCGTCCTTTCTAACTACACCGCACCGGCGCGGGCGGCGGGGAACTGTTCTAGGTCCATGAACACCGCGTGCAAGTTTTTGTGTACACGTTTGTATTTTTCGCATAATCGACGAACTGCCAAAAATAGCGTCCGTCGAACCTCGACCAGGTTTTTGAAAAATTTTATGTAAAGAAAATAAAAATTGGACTACAACTAGAAAATTTAAACCTAGTTTGGTTATTGTACGCAATATTTCACTGATCGGGTCAGATTTCGCCCAATAGACCTTTAATGATTTTATTTGCATAAATGCCTTGTCGAATCAACAATCATGTAAACACACTAGGTGAATCTATGTATGTACCACTTCCCTTGACCAGACACTAGACGAATGGACAGCAGGCATTGAGATGCATGTTGTGTGCGCAGGTGGTGAGGGGCAGCAGCACGGGCCGGTGTTCCTGCTGGAGCCGCCGGCGCGCCTCGTGTTCGGCAACAGCACGGGCGCGCGCGTCTCCTGCGCCGCGCACGGCGCGCCCGGCCCCGCGCTGGCCTGGCACGCGCACGACGGCGCGCCGCTCGACGACGTGCCGGGACTCAGGTCTGTACAACAGCACGGGCGCGCGCGTCTCCTGCGCCGCGCACGGCGCGCCCGGCCCCGCGCTGGCCTGGCACGCGCACGACGGCGCGCCGCTCGACGACGTGCCGGGGCTCAGGTCTGTACAACAGCACGGGCGCGCGCGTCTCCTGCGCCGCGCACGGCGCGCCCGGCCCCGCGCTGGCCTGGCACGCGCACGACGGCGCGCCGCTCGACGACGTGCCGGGACTCAGGTCTGTACAACAGCACGGGCGCGCGCGTCTCCTATTTCTTAGATCATTGAAGCCAGTAAGATGAAAACATCGTAAGTAAAAGCTTGCTGGTAGGTATGTATAAAAACCTAAAAAAAAGTTCTAAAACATGTGTCAAGTGCTAGAAATGTGCATTTAAAATACTTTCACCACACTGCATTATTTCGAAAGAAACTAGTGACCCGACAAGAAGAAAACCTTACCGATACCTTTATATTTATTTGTTTAATAAACGCGGTTAGAAACCAATTGCATTCATTAAATATTTAAAAATGGTAACTAAATAAATAAATAAAAAGAAACATCAAATTTCATAAAAGAAGAAAAATTACTAAAAAAAACTGTTTACATAGGTATCTTTAGAGTGAAGACTATAATTCTCCAGCATAGTATTTTTATTACATTTAATAATTTTTTGTTCACTACTTGATTATGCTTCAGTCGCGTGGAACTGGCACCTAGAGTCACCAGTTTTAAGACGTTTTAAAGTGATATTTGTGATTTTATTGATTAAATATATTTTGACTTCGACTTTGACTTTGATTGATCTCAAACTATTGAAAATTGTATATAGAAATTGGAGTGTATCTAATCAATCACTCGGTAATTACCGATCGCAACCATGCAGGAACATACAATTATAATGAAATGCGTGCATTGTTAACGCAAAAGGTAAGTGCACTAGTAACAAGAGATGTACAATATATTACTAAAGAGCCGTTCCCAAAACAAACTGTGATTACGTAGAACATAGCTTCGCTACAATGCTTTTCGAGAGCTACGAAGACACCTACGAAACAGTGACTGTTTCACTTTATTCTAAGATTTGTCTTGCCCATTTTTCTTTATAAAAGGGTAAGTGAACCGTGGAGTAATAAAATTAGAGAGTCGTAAAACTAAAACAGTCTGCACCGCTGAGGTGATGCGGACATTTATGGCTAAATAAAAATTACTATGCTTCAGGTAGGCCATGTTTGTCTCATACACAAGTAGTTTGAAAAAACTTTGGTATACCAATTTGGCACGAGAATGATGAATATAGTTTGTATCATTGGTACTATTTTTTTTTTTTTTTTTACAACTTATAGGTAAAAAAGAAAAAAAAAGTACGAAGAAAAAAGAGCATAAGTTATGTGGCATAAAAACTACATCACTAGCCTCTACTTATTCATACTCACGTTCCTATCGTCCGTGACTTACGAGGCAATGATTTGTTATAGGTGATGGTTACCAAGATGTATAAAATAAAAACTGCCATGCCCTCATGATCGTTCTACATTCCGCATGTCGTTACTCTTCACAAGCATAAAAGGTTTTTTCGTACCGCATCTTATTGTAATCCCCCCCCCCCCCCCGCGACGCGAAGCCGAGAGGAAGCTACTCCGGAGCCTCAGGTGCTGAACCAGAAACCTTCTTTAATATAAAGGAGTACATCAATATATGTATACGTACGTGCTTAGAAAGGATACATTTGGCTAAAGGAAAGTTCAAAGTTACTTTTTACGATGCGGAAATACCTATTTTTATTCTGTTCTTAGAAGATACGAACGAGATAGAAAGAAAAGGTTGTATGTAGTCTTTTTTATAAAATAAGTGACTGAAGGAGTAGATGATTTACCTGATGTCGAGTGGATACCTCTATGCATTACCTTACATGTACAGTACAAGTCTGCAAAATAACGTGCCGTGTAAAATGACACTGCGCCTGTCACTCACTCTTACTCGTACCTACATCATTTAAACACTACACTAGATGAAATACTGCTCAAAGTTACCTCCATCTCTGTTTGTCAACCCATTGCATTCGTAAGAGATGGCAATAATAGTTGCGATTCAAAACAAAACACACCGTGTGCACAGTTTAGAAGCAGAACTAGGTTGTGTTTCGTAGAACTTTACAAGCTCTGGAAAATGAGAGCGAATAAAAGTTCATGTGAAGTCAAACAATAATTTTAATGGCACCGCCACCCTGTGCTAGGAATTCCAGGAACTCTACGCTGAAGCTGAAGTCGTAGGATTTGTTGAGTGAAATAGTTTATTGTGATAAGCCCGTGGAAAACTATTTTATAATAATAATTTTATGCTAAAAGAGAAAACTCTCTCTTCGTTGTAAGTATATAATCTTCGTTGTAAGTTCGTGTATATTACACAAAAAAATAGCTGGGAAAAAATTGTGTTCAACATTCAATTCAATTTACACACACACATTTTGGGCATTAGTCATGCAAAGTGTATCATAATATTAGCCTAGTTCGATAGAAATATCTTAAAAAAATGAGGCTGTCCTAGGGAGTGGTAGTGATAAAATGAAATATTAGTAGAAAGATAGAAAACATGTTCTTCTACAACGACCGACTAAAGCTATATCTTTGGTCAAAGTCAGTTTTCTAACATAATTTACGTTAGAAAACTGACATTGACCAAAGGTATATCTTGTCAGACTATAAAAGGGTTACCGAATTGGTAGGATATTTGCATCTTGCTCACGAAGGGGCAAAAGGCAAATGCCAAATTATCCAGCGTTAGAGAGCAAGGATTCGAGACGAGAGCCGTCGCATGAAATATGTATCAAGTGTTTTGAATAGTTTGCTTGTAGCGGACGTCAGGGGCACACCGCGCGCTTGCCAACTCGATACTTCTCATTTTGTTGCCAAAGTTGGGGACAGTATTTCTGACATCGCCACAAACGCATACTTTTTACTTTATTTTCAAATTCAAATTGTTTATTTCAGTAACTTAATCTATGTTTACATTATAAGGGTTTGAGATTTCCTTTTAAGTAAATGTATACCTGTGGTTTGGGCATGTAGAGAGGATGAATGAAAGAAGATTGACGAAAAAAGTGCATCAAGCGAGTGTGAATGGGACTGTTGGGAGGGGAAGACCTCGACGGACCTATCTAGATCAGATAGCAGATGTTCTAGAGAAAGGCCAGGTCAAGAGTACCCTTAACCGACGAGCATGTATGAAGAATGTTATGAGAGTGAATGAAGCGAGAGAGGTATGTCAGGATCGTAGCAAGTGGAAATCCGTGGTCTCTGCCTACCCCTATGGGAAATAGGCGTGATTATATGTATGTATGTATGTATACCTGTGTTAGGAGATCCCGCTCTTCCGTAATAATTATATTAAAGACTAAGTACCTACTGCTAAGTTATTATAATATTTATCCTAAATTTAAAATAGGTAAATGATAAAATATTTAGGTCTTATCTTAAAGTACAAAATTAAAAATTATATTTTACGCAAAAACGTTGCTTAATTTTATTTGGTTGATATAAGTCCAGCGTTAACCCCCAGTTTCTGGGAGTTCGATCAACACTAATCAGCTGTTAAGTCATTTTTTTTTTCAAATTAGATAGAGATAGCACGAGACTTGACAGCCGATTAGTGTTGATCGCGTTTTGAGAAACCGGGGATTAGAAGTAATTCAAAATTATCTACTTCATTTAAGAGTATATTTTTATTAGCTCGCGCAAAGTTTGCATGGTTGTCTATACAAAGTCTCATAGTGTCAGCAACTTTTTGTTTCTAGCGATATTGATCAGGCTATTTTGAATGCTGCGCGCTGCGGCCGGAGCTTCTAGCCAGAGTGCAGTGCGCTAATTACTGGACCGTGTCAGGCTAGTGCACGTATCGTGCTCACTTCATCATGATGAAGTTATTTGAGATCTAGTGACCAAAATGCAAAACATAAATTTGACGTTTTTAAAAAAAAAATTTGGTTATACTTACAAAACTATCTTGTCCCAAATTTAACAAAGATTGTACTCGTAATATGGGAACCAGAAAGCTGATATAATACTTATGTACTTTGTAAGTAGGTGCTTGCTTATGAATATTATAATATCCAGACAGAGAACAAACATCTATGTTTATTACACAAACATTTGTTTTCGAAAACCACGGTCGTAATTTGTGTAATTTCCATCGAAATATAGCGCAGAAGCCGAGTTTTGAAGGTTGTATGTCCTGGAAATTTCTCTTTATTTAGCCTTCAATGGCGTTACTGACAGTGCTTTGAAAGCCTCTACTCTACACAATGACACAACCAGTTGAGCATAGCAGTTGTGCCATGGGTCCGAAACGAATGAAATGGACTCTCCGAACCCAGGCTTTGTGCTTCACAGCTTCCAATATCAGGTTTCGGTACTTGTTCTAGATTTAGAGCAACAACGTGTAAGATCAATAGGATCCTACTTTAGTTATCCTCCTACAGAACGTAACTTACGATGCAAAACTTTGGTATAGATGATGGTCACCACTTAACATCAGGTTGGCCATCTGATTGTTCAATATGCAATATTTATCAAAAAAAATGTTAAAGGTACGAAGATGGGCAAGATTAAGCTTCTATGTTAGTTTCCGTAGACTATAATTTATTTTAAGCATATACTAAATAATACCTAAGTTTATATAATTAAATATTCCATATAAAGTTTGTACAAAAATCAACTAAAAGTCTTACTTGGCACCTTATTATCTGAGAGGATATCTACCGTGCCTGGAGAACAAAATCGTGAAGCTGTTTCAGTTTTCAGTTATAAAAATACTAAATAATATAACTTTTAAATTACAATACAAAATTGTAGCAGCCCACAAGTTATTTATTGACATAAATCTTATTTATGGAAGACAAACATAAATCTACTTCTAAAACTCTTTAAAATTCTAATCTTGATCCTCCACAAAAAACATCGTAAAAAGATAGCGAATCTCACGAAAAACGTAATTACAGGAAAGCGCAGAGCAATATTTTAACAGAGGGTTTCTAATTTAATCGTTTTCGTGAAAAATCGAGATAACCTCGCTTTTCTGGATAACTATATAATTCACTTGGCTTTTTAAGTTATAAAATGATTATTCTACGAAATATCGATTGCATTGTGAAGTTTACGGGAAGAGGTGGATGGGAAACCGATAAATAGTCTTCCTCGAAATTGTATAATGTAACAAGGATCACACAAAAGAACGATAGGTACCAAGCAGTAAGTTTGTTGCCTGTTCTTCCATGTTTGGATGCGTGAAACCTGCACCTAGACTCACCAAGCTTTAAGACGTTTCAAAGATCTTTGTGATTTTATAAATACCTTTTGACTTTGAAATTGACGAGGAAGCTCTATATCAAACCGTTCATTAGGCTATTGATGATGGAACAACGAGATGTTTATAAGCTTCTCAAGCTTATGTTGAATTGGGCTGGTCAGTGGTCATGTCAGCCGTATGCCAGGTTAGCTGTGGGCAAAGATAGCCACTGATTGGGTTCCTGACCCAGCGAGAGGGCGATGCAGCCGACCAATGTTATTACATATTAGATAAATTTTAATTATCAAAACACCCAATAAAATGAAAACGGGTTAAGTGCGAGTTGGACTCGCGCACGAAGGGTTTCGTAGCATTATCCATAAAAACATAAAAAAATGTGTTTCGTATACAACGTTTGTTGCAAATGCTAATTTTATTTTAATTTAATTATCTGCTGCTATAGCGGCAACATAACTATCACGGTTCATTAGATACAGCCAAATGACAGAGGAGAGACAGACAGACAGCGGAGCCTTAGTATTATTATAGGAATCCCGTACCCTTATGATACGGAACTCTAAAAATGGGCTGATTACCATATAATAATGATGTACTCAGAGTCAGAGGCATAGATATTAAATTAATAAAAGCTTCCACCTCACACTATTTATGTAAGGCTTCAAGAATTATTTTCCCTGTATGTTTAATATTAGTCAGAAGAGTTATTCACACAAAGCCTGAATAATTATATAAAAGTCGTTGAAACTTCGCAGACGAAAGTAAAATAAGTTTAATCTACAATCAAAATATTTGACTAAGGTTTAACAGGAATGTCTTTCTTATACCTACTATGGGATGAGACAAGCTGATACTGATTTGGATCAGTTGAGCTATCTATAGATCGTTTGCAACGGTCTGCAGATGGCTCAACTGTTTCATATGTATTTTGTATATTTTGTACATTTTGTAAAAAAATAGTAACTATTAGTTGTAATTTTCTTTGTCAATAAATGTACCTTACCAGCTGATACTTGGCATAGACAGTAATTTATTGGCAACAAGAACACACAGCGTACCATTAGGGTAATTAGGGTAGGCTTTAAATGATTTTTGGCCTTAACCTAAAAATAGAATACACCAACTAGACCCCCGTTTCCAGCACTCATAATAGTGTAGCGCCACCAGGGGCTTCCGACCAGTTCTTCTCAAAGGTATCTAATTCATCCCGCCATCATCGGCGGATCGAATTAAATTCGCTGGACTAGACACAATTTAAAAAAAACTGCATGTTTTAAATACAAATCGAATACAAATTTCGAATACAATGGATGATTGGACACAAAACTCACCACAAACCTAGACTCTAGGTTTGTGGTAGGTAGACGTCTAGGTCCCCTGCCAAACAGGGGCCTTTTCGGATCCGTGGGCGGTCGGAGTGAGGGCTCCGGCTGCTCGTATGCGGATCCCGGGAAGGCGGCGGCACTTGGTGGAGGGTGTCGCCGTAAACACGGGGATGGCTGTGGATAGCATTCCTGGGATGTGCGTAGGCAATTTGCGAGAGGGGCACCGATATGTTCTTTTAAGAGTCGACGGAGCCCCTTGACCTGCAACGAGGCCAGCCACCGCTGCACCGGGGTGGTTTTAGTGAGTCGACGAGTCCATCATCCTCACACTACCCTATCGTATCCCTCGATGCGGTAGGTGTGTCTGTGTGCAGATTTCCCCCCGACAACAAAAAAAAAAGGTAGACCTCTAGGTAGACTAGGTCCTAGAGGTCTACCTAGAACTACCGATAACCTTATAATTATTTTAATATATATTTTAACGTTTTTGTGGAACCAACTCTAAAGTATGACAAACCAAACAGAAACAGAACTTCATCAAAATCAATTCACAATTTGAGAACTTTCTTGTTTTTTCAAGTCGGTTGAAAAAGGGAAAACTGAAAATTTTAAACAACAAAGTCTTAATAAAACCACAATCAACATCGTTACTCTAGTCTAATTAACAATTTAATTTATATCTTAAATATAATAACAACATGGTTCTGTTTACTAGCGCAGGGGTTATTATACTGCTATGTTCAAGTCCATTTTTAGACAAGTTATAGTTTTTATTTTGCAACATTTCGGTATTGTGGGCTTACGCCAACGACCGCCGGGAATTACAATGAAATATCACCTGTACTGCGCAGGAAATAAGGATTATTTACGACTACAGCGTCCACTTGCCGTTGAGCTAACATTTTTATATTTTCGAAGCGCAGAACTGCGTGACGCTTGTTTTCTTATTTATAGGAAGCAGTCATCAATGCTCATAGTAATTTTAAATACTGCAACGGCAATATGATAAAATATTATGTTTTTATAAATTCTTGAGAATATAATTATTATTATAAAACCTTGCAGAGCAAGGTAATCCAATGGACTTACCATCATACTCCTGAAGTTTTGCCTGAAGTTTTTTTTATACAACTGGCTTATGTAACAAGCATATGGCCCACCTGATGTTGAGTGGTAACCATCACCTATAACAGAGCATTGCCTCGTAAGTCACGCACGATAGGGACGTGCTCTACGATGCACTGCCCTGCGTCCATTAACTTGAGGCATGTTAAGCCTCATGTGCCTGTAATTACACCGACGCGACCACACTCTTCAAACCGAAACACAGGATTGCTGCTTGGCGGCAGAAAAGGCGTGGTGGTACTTTCCCGGAGAGCCCTTTACAAAGAGCTCTACACTCTTAAAATGTAATATATATTGGTATGTATAACCGGGCCCAATGGGCACTTGACCTAAGATTAGAACTAGCTATTTAGTAATCAATGTCCTTACATTAATTATTATCGATGTCATCAAATTTGATTTATGTCGACAACAAAATTAGACTTAATACAATATCATAAAATAAATATGTAACAAAAGCTGTATTTCAGTTACCATGTTTCAGTTACCATGTTTCAGTTACCATGTTTCAGTTACCATGTTTCCACGTTGCCTCGTTCGGGGCTAGATTGCGCTCTCTGAAATGAACGTCAATATTTTATTAATTGAACTTGGTTAAAATATATGTATTAGAATCTGTTTGACATGCACGGAAGCGTGTTCGGCCATACAACTCCATACAAGCTATGCAACAATACATCCAGTTACGGAACTACACAATCGTCACAGCACAATAGGTAAACGCTTCACAATGACCTATTGTGCAAGCTCTGCCTTTGTATTTCTGGACTGGATATTTCTATAAATATTAATATAGTAAGTCATTTAACTTATTTAAGCGTGATGTTTTATCAAATAAATTTGAGGTGATCTAAGTTTGGGTTTGAGAATAAGCAGAATTATTTACTTATTGCCAGAACAAAAGCCTTACTTCCAATTGACTTTGATAATTGTTTAATAGTCTAAGTAAATAGTTAGTCACCAATTTCATATATTTTTTATTGTGCTTTCATCTTATATTCTAAACGGCTAATTGCCATGCCATACCATGCCTGAGATTGAAAACGTCGGCCAATTATTTTTCTATTTGTTGGAAGCAGGAAATAGACATCAAAATACAATCAAATTATTTATTTAAAAAGTCTCATTTACAAAGCTTTTTTTGATGAACGGTAACGCTTATTTTTGCAAGTTCATATTGAAATAACATAAATATTCTTAACAATTCGTTCTAAAATTGTTGTTTAACCCTATAAAAAGCGACCGCTATCAAAACAAAACTGCTCACTATTCGTACATCCCCTATGGAAATAAAAAAGCCGACACTTAGCATTTACGTCGTCAGGAGCCGAACTCCTTAACCTGCACTTTTCTATTCATTGTGAAGGTTTTGTTGAGAATTGCTCTCAGGCGAGTTTGTAGATTTTGTGAGAAATAAAAGGCTGGTTCGCTGGCCCCTGTTCACAAGCTTCCAGATGTCTTTATTGCTTCTTTTTTATTTTTTCTAACATGAATCTAGTCTAGATCCATCAGAACATCAGATAATCGGTTATTATTAAATTTAAAATTTGCTTTAGCATAAGTTTTCAATAACAATATTTTTTTTTCTATTCGAATAGTCCCGTGATTATTTATATCAATTTAACTAGACATTATTGTTGCATACAGATGTTACAGCTGAACAATTTTACAAATTTTATAATTAACAATTCGAGGTCTCAAAAACTCTCATTACTTCGTTAATTGAGTAATTCTGAGAACTCTTCGGATAGAAGCAGCCCGAGTGCCCATTACGGAAGGGTTAAAGGTTATCGCTGTCAAAAAGTAATTTAGACACATTCCAACCTCACCGTTACGATGAGGATCAAATGGCAAACATATTGCTGGTATCATGTTACAAATTTTTTTATTTTACGAGCTAGAATCTTGTGTAGCTACAAGCTAAACTGAATCTTATGTGTTTAATAGCAGCAGGAAAGTTTGTCCGCGGTAAAATTACTTCGTACCTATTTCTGCCACTAGGTGCCTGTGTTTCAATTTGAAGGGTGCCATTGCAATTAGGTACTGGCACATGAAACATAGCACCTTCACCTCAGAGTGATGGAAACTCTAAACTAAACTAGAGACAATGCAATGGTTAATTGTTTTAGGAAAACAAACAGCTTGAAAAGTTAGCATTTAAAGAGGTAATAGGTACAAACTAGCCTCATTTGATTTCACTTAGAACGTGCCAGTTCGAACTATAAAACTAGCTTAATATGAAGGCATGGGCAAAGTTAGAGTAGCCAATTCATTCCAATAAAAAACCCCAGGCCAAGAATGATGATGATGACACATAATAATAATAATAAACCTTTTTTATTTCCTTATGAACTTAAAAAAATGGTGACACAAAACGAACCTTTTTTCTTGTTCGAAACTTTAGTATTCGGATCATGTGCTAGTTACAAATCCTAGGTTTCACGTACTGGGAGTTCATGAATCCTCTAATATAAACGTAATTAAGTGTCCCTTATCCATCCCTCGGGGGCGGTCCGGTTAATGTAGCGAGTTGAAACTAAAACTAAAATCCGAGTGAAGTTAGCACATTCGCAGCTGATTTCACAAAGTCCACTGTAATGTACAAGTTTTATAGTTTTGGCAAAGGCACGGGAATATAGTAAATGCTACGGGATCAACATAAATTTAAAAGTTGGAATTTTTAACTACATTTGGGCTCGAACCAACGAAGTCTGCTGATGGACATGGACTTAAATTCCACCATGTTTGGGGGGTTTGCCGTATACACTACTTTTAATAAACAGATTAGTGGCCACAGTGTTGGCTTGTACTCAGAAGATTAAGAGTAAGTTATAAGAGTAGTAGAGCTCTTTGTGAAGGGCTCGTCCGGGGAAGTACTACCACCACGCCTTTTTCTGCCGCCAAGCAGCAACGCTGTGTTTCGGTTTGAAGAGTGTGGTCGCCGGTGTAATTACAGGCACATGAGGCTTAACATCTGTATGCCTCAAGTTGATGGACGCAGGGCAGTGCATCGTAGGGCACGTTCCTATTGTGCGTGACCTACGGGGCAATGTTTTGTTTATAGGTGATGGTTACCACTTAACATCAGGTGGACCATCTGCTTGTTCCATCAGCTAGTTGTATAAAAAAAAAATCATCATTTATTTATTTTTATTTATTTAAACATTACATCTATTATTACAGGTCAGACCTGATACAATAGAGTAGTCCTCAATTTGAAATCAAATCAAACAGTACTATTACAAATGTCATACAAAAACAAGAACAAAACAAAAAAATCTATCAAATATTATTCAATTAAGTAGCCTTAAGAACCTGCTAATCTCCCCTATAAATATCCAAGAAGAATGATTCTGAGCCCTTTCTTTACACCGACTTCCTGCGATCCTCACATTGTCAAACTCAGCAGATGCCGCTGCTAATTTGCTGGTGCGTTCTTGTAGTCGGCTCTTAATGGATTCCATATAAGGACCATCGCAAAGGAGACGGTTAAAGAAGTTAGGTATATAAATATTGGTGGACTTTTCACACAGCACTATCTAGCCCCAAACTAAGCTTATGCTTGTGATATGGGAACCAGATAGCTGATATACTACTTATATATTTTTTTTTGTAAATACTTACTTATAATATTATATAACACCCAGACAGAGAACAAACATCACACAAATGTTTGTTCACGGTGGGAATCGAACCCACGACCTACGGCTTAGAAGGCAGAACTTCTACCAACTGAGCTACGTAGGCTGTCCTAATACATAAGGTAGATAGATAAAAAAATAATTGCATTAATATAGGTAACTATTAAATCAAGGCAAGTAGGTATACAAGAAGTTCAAACAGACTTGGTAATACAAGTTAAGTCCCACGAGAGCACTAAAGCGTTTGCAGGGTACTTCGGAACCACTTATAGTGATAAATTATACTCATCTTTAATGTTTACGCAAGTGCATTCTCAAATATTTGGGTAGAGCTCATTTGCATGAACCTATTGTTATAGACCATAATTTAAATTTTATAAAGTACTAAATGGGAACAAGAAACATTTGACACAGCTTTTACAAACCTCTATCCGGCACCGAAAGAATTTGGAGTTAGTACTTGGTACTACGAGATTTGAGGAAATATCATCCGTGCCGGTTGGTCAAAGCTATTAATAAAAACTGAAAACTGAAACAGCTTCACGACTTTGATCCCCAGGCACGGTAGATATCCCTTCAGATCTCCCAGTACCAAGTAGGTACTAATTCAAGATTCTTTGAGGATGTCTAAGGGGGGTAGTCAGAGGTACGTCCAAATATTACAGTTGGCACATACCCACATTTTGCAGTAGTTAGTATTCCATACGTGACAGGTTGCAAGCCCATCGCCGCTGTTAGAATACTAACTGGTTTCCACACGATGTTTTCCTTCACCGTTTAAGAGCACTGTCATTGCGCACATAAATTTTTCGATAGAAGAATCCATTGGTGCACGACCGGATTCGAATCTGCGACCTTACGATCGGAAGGCGGGGTCACTCCCATTAGACCACCGGTGCCAGTTATTAATAATAAATAAATAATGCCGGACAATCCACACAGCACCATCTAGCCCCAAAGTGAGCTACTCTAAGCTTGTGTTATGGGTACTACACTACTGATATATTTAATACATTATATTCTTACATAGATAGATATTTTTTATTATATATAGAATAACACCCAGACCAACGGAGCAAATTTTTGCAGATCGTGCACAAATTTGTTCCAGGGCTGGAATCGAACCCGCAAACTCTTGCGTCGCAGGCGGGCTCTCCCGCTGCGCCGCAGAGGTCGTCAATCTGTGTCAATCTGTTTCTTAACGGCACCGGTGATGTTTTGCAAAACAGGTTTAAACAATGTTTTTATTGGTCTAACTGAACCCTTATTATTGAAAACCTTTGTGAGAGTTCTTCTTATAAATTGATTAATTTTCGTTCCCTAATTATTTGGAATCAATTATCAGGAGGGTATTTCCTATCACAACTTGCCCCCGGAACAGGTACCAAACAGTTGCACCCTTAGCTCCAATTTTACACTTTAATTAATTTAAAATAACTACCAATTAGCACTAATGAGGGCGGCACATTAGGGCCGCTGCACACTGCACGTCGCGGTGACGCCGAGTGTGCGCTGTGCCGGCGACCTCGCTATTATACCTTTTATGTTACTCGCGACAGGGTTGCAACAAGCGGTACTTGTGCAATCAATTTGGTCGGCTACACTTTTCGTATCACCAAATGCAACGGATTGACATTTATTTTTCTACCCGACAATCGATTTATTAAAACTTTGACATTCACTGATATCATTCGCATACAAATTCAAAAAAAGTGAAGTATTATTTACTTATTTATATAACTAGAACGGTTAAGACCAATTACTCTAATTATAAATTAATTTTAGTTCATTTAATTACTAATTTAATTAAATATCTACTATGAACTCTGTCAGGTACCTAAGGTTTTGTCGCGTAGTCCGTACCATATCACACGTCACATCTATTACCGTGTTAACTCGAAATTTTGCACTTTTGAGTTAAGTATGCCATCGCAAAGAGGATTTTTCCCTACAAAATGATAATACATATACATACATGTTTATAGCTGTGTCATAAGTGCGAGTGTGTTATGTTCAGACCGGAATTCATGGGGTAATCTTTATTATGCGCGCTATTCATGTCTTTTTGAGAGAGGTAGTAACGTTACACAATTGGTTACCTTAATAAAGTAGAAATAGGGTAGGGAAATTTTGAAACAAAACAACCTAAACCTTTAAAACCCGCCTCCTCTCCCGGTAGCCAGGAGCAATAGAGTCTATTCTGGAATTTACTGAAGTGCGTGACGTACCTGGCTACATCATCATTGTCAACCTATGTTAGTCCAATGGTGGACGTAGGTCTCTCTCAGACGCGCCACTAAACCCGGCCTTCGGCTTTTCTTATCCAGTGTTTGACAGCTATATTTCGCTGATCATCACCCTATTTTGCCGGAGGGCGTCCTACACGATGCACCTACCAAGGTTTCATGTCGTTCCTAATTGACTGAGTAAGACAACATTCTTGGCAATTACCATATGGATGGGTGAGAGCTACTTGTCATTACATCAGATTGCTTCAAAGTTTCGAAGGGCCAGTTAAGTTGTTGTTTCTGATTCTCATTGCCTGTTAAGCCATGATGGCAGCATGGTGGCCTAAAAGCTGGTTTAGAAAAATGAAACAGCATTCTGCGTTTTGCAGGCTCTTTTTGTCATGTTCAAAAGTAGCTTGACCCTTACGATGGAGTCCAGCAAACACGTCACTTAACATGAAAACAGCATTAGATACGGGACCCAACCTGTAGTTCCATAAACAACACCCAAAACTAATCTCTATTACAGCGGCACAAAGCGCATAGTCACAACTCTCCAAAATGTATGTTTGGACTCGTAAATTGCAATACGGCTTTCCGTAGACATAATTAGGTAAATTGTTCTAGATTAGACCGGCTATGCGAATTTGCATATTGTTGTCGGCGTGTTGAAGTTGTTATTTGTTTGCGCATTAGTCAGACTTGGGTTGTTTTATCCAAGTGTCCGAGATATTCGCAACTTTGCTTTTATGAAATTTTTAGGTGTTACATACAATGACAAGACATAATGTTACTTATTCTGAGACCACTTTTTGTTCAGGAAGAAGTCTATCTCGCTTCAAGTTATTTCAAATATCGTTTGTATTTAGTTTCTGGGAGTCAAGAGGAGTGACTGCTTTCTTCTGATTATATGGTCGTGATTTTGAATCCAGTCGTGAACGAATGGGTTTGTCCCGAGGTAGCCTACTAGCACCTACTCTAAAAACGGAAATAATGAAAAAATGGCTGTGGCAGACCTGTGGCTCCTGTGACGTATGGAAACCCAACTACTGCAAAATGGAAAATGTAGCACGTTCCAAAATGATGTATGTATCTTATGTTGGCACTTAGCTACTGGTTTACGCCTTAGCTGATGTTAATAAACACTATAATTCAGGAAGATTCTGAACATGTTGTTCAGATGTTTGTGGGTTCAAATACCTACATACGTTACCAATTCTTCCAAATTTTATAAAAAAGACAAAAACGAATAGTTAAACAGCATGAAACCGAAGCTTATTTTCAAACCAGACGCAATAACTGCAGTTGAGATGGAGTAACACTGCACAGACGCCCACCATCCTGGACAAGCTCAGTTTATTCGCGCTGTCAGCGTCCAGGAAACCAGAATTCTTTGCCAAATGTTCCCGGAGGCTGTAAATCACCGTGACGTGTGATTTATCCCGGCGGCTGGCGGGCTCGCTAGCTGCCGCTAACAGCTACACTGGACAAGCTTTGAATTGCTTGGGCGATGGTACAGCTCAGTGTGAGACAAAAATAACTTAAGTTAAGCCAAATTTAGAAAAAAAATTACCTACGTTAATTTTTTTTATAATAATTATGTTATCAATGCCGTTGCAATTATTTGTTATTAAAGGTGGTAACCAGCTCCTATAACAAAGCATTTCTTTGCAAGTCACGCACTGTATGAACGTGCCATAGGATTGCACTTTTTTATGATGTTTGCTGATGGAACAAGCATATGACCCATCTGATGGTAAGTGGTAACCATCACCGATAACAAAGCGTTTCGTTGCAAGTCATGCACGATTTAGACGTGGTCTACAAAGACTGCCCTGCGTCCACTAACTTAAGGTGTACAGATTATGTTAAGCTTCATTTGCCTATAATTGCACCATCAACCACATTCTTCAAACCTAATATAGCAACACTGCTTGGATGTAATGTTCTACCTTTTTTTATTATTTAAATTAAAAATCTAACGAAGTCTAAATTAATTCTTTTGTGGCTAAAATTCCACAAAAAAGGGCCTGCCGCGTCCATCTGAGTAACATTTCAAATTTCATAACGGTCAGAGGAAAGTTTTCTTTAATTTGCATAATTTGTATTCCTTCAAAGTGAGAGGTTGAAGGTAATTCAAGGGTCGCCTTACTCACTGAAACTGTTGGGACCTGAAGGAGTAGTTAGCAAGCTCTAGATAAAATAAATAAATAAATAATGCTGGACAATCCACACAGCACTATCTAGCTCCAAAGTAAGCTATTCAAAGCTTGTGTTATGGGTACTAGATAACTGATATATTTAATACATTATATACTTACATAGATAGATATTTTTTTAAAAGCATCTACTGACGGAATGATGCACATTGTGTAAGGCAAAAGTTTATTATTATGAGAAGAGTAAATGATGAAACTATCTTCTTGGTAAGCTGACATCGTCGACCGCATCATAACTCAACATCAGGTGACATCACAGTCACGCGTTTGCCAAAATTGTTTAGACGATACTGAGATAGTACGAACAAACATAAACACTCACAAAGTTTCGCATTTATAATAATAATAGATAGAAGGACTTATAGCCTATTTAGTTAATAGCATGATAAGTAAATTTTATTAAATAATTTTGATTAAAATGAACCGCCCTCATTATTTGCCGTCTTTTTTTCTTTTATGCTATATTTTAATTAACCCAGACAGTGTCCTGTTTCTTATTTCAACCTTTTTTATTTATCTTGCAAAAATAACAGTCGAGAATTTTCATCAAAGAACTAATAATTTTTCACATTATTATCAGCCTGAAATGGTTTACTACTCGACGGCTGTGTAAGTTTGCCTCAAGTTTATTGACTGATGGCAGGACAGTACACCGTAGGGCACTTTGCCAGTATGCGTGACCTATTAAGCATTGCTTTGTTATAGGAGATAGTTACCACTTAATATCTGGTGGGCCATCAGCTTGTTACATTAGCTAGTATTAAAAAATCTTTCACTCTCGCAGAAATGATTCTCTACGACCTCTCACTTATAAAACAATCTATTGATAATAAATTGTAGTTCAATACGCTTTATTTTTATACAAGGTACTTTGAGTTATTGACTCTTAACTTATCGTTAACAATTAAACTTGGTGTATACAATTAAACTAGGCGTCAACAATAAAATTTGACGTAAACATTCGTCTAACCTAATAACGGCAGGTAGATTGAATCATTGATTTATTTTAAGGGCTGCGTGAACTAGGCGCTATATTCACTTAGTTTATAAAAAGTTTCAAAGTTATCCGTTTAAGTTTATTAAATAAAAATACAATTGACTTTGACTTTGGCGTGTTTGAGCAATTATATTGAACTGTAACTGACTGGGACCACGGTCACCTCTGACGGCATTAGAAAGGTAACAAAATAGCAAAGTATAAAAAAATTATAAATATAAAAAGGTACCTCAGACTTGACGACCTCAGTGGCGCAGCGGGCGAGACTCCGTCTGCGACGCAAGAGATCTGCAGAAATTTGTTCCGTCGGTCTGGGTGTTTTCTATGTTAATAAAAAATATTTATGTATGTTAGTATATAATGTATTACCCATAACACAAGCTTTGAGTAGCTTACTTTGGGACTAGATGGTGCTGTGTGGATTGTCCAGCATTATTTATTATTTAACCATGTGCAAAAAGTGAAGTAAGAGTAGTAGAGCTCTTTGTGAAGGGCTCGTCCGGGGAAGTACTACCACCACGCCTTTTTCTGCCGCCAAGCAGCAACGCTGTGTTTCGGTTTGAAGAGTGTGGTTAATGAAACTGTCACGAAAATCCAACTTTCACACATCTAAGCTTCCGAGAACTTTCCCTCCATATATCTATAACTCCAAGTTTTTATGCAATTAATTTATTGAATTGAATAGAAAATTGAATTGAATTAACTAAAAAAAAAGCCGCCGTGGTGCCACAATGCACTATTTCAAAAGTAATGATAGGTATCCCGAATCTAAGCGAAGGACGTTTTAAAGAGATCCTTAAACGCACTGCCTCCAGCCAGCCCGCGTGTTGCTAAGGATGCCGCCCTTTGAGTACTCGACCGAAAATATTTACTGAGCGTCTGTCTACTTCAGGTCACCTGCTATAAACGCAGCCGTGTACAGTCAAGTTGTATGAATGAAACACATCTTAATTGTGAAACTGAATTTAAACTCGAGACTGTCACTATCCCAGCAATGTTCTTCTAGGCTTTGATCGCGAGGAACTGACGATTCACTTCTCTATCACTATCACCACATAGATAGTATAAAACAAAGTCGCTTTCTCTGTCCCTATATCCCTATGTATGCTTAAATCTTTAAAACTACGCAATGGATTTTGATGCGGTTTTTTTTAATAGATAGAGTGATTGAAGGGAAAGTTTATACGTATAATACATGCATGATATAGTAGAAAAACAATGTGCACCCGCGCGGGCGGGTCGCTAGTAACTTATTTCATGCGGTGTTGAGATCGTAGGCGGCGATGTTAGCAATGTCTAAGTTCAGCAATGGTTAGGTACAGGCCTTGAGACGTTTCAAATCGAGCCTTATGATTGAATTTTTAAAAGATTTTAAATTTGTTTATTGTTATGTTTAGTATTCAACTTCAGTACCAATTCAAGATTCCATAAGGATTTCTAAGGGAGTAATTGAGGTAGATTCGTCAAATGTTTGCCATATACCAAAATTTTGCAGTTGTGATCGTGACATTTTTTTTGAAAGCTGATTGAAAACGCTATTTGCCTAGATGTCAATTTTCTTTCTCTGCCTATAAAAATCGCATTACCATACAGAGTAGACTGGCAGAATTCCGTCTGCCATCATCGGACACCATCACCATTTGCATTTTTCAGTAATAAAATAAATTAGCCCTGGTTAAAGCTCGCCATTTAATTAAACTACTGACTATAACCCAAATAACGAGGTTTGCTTACCACGGGATTATCCTCGTAATAATGATTGCGTATTACGCATTACAGCGACACTCGCATTTGCGATCGATTTTGCCGACCTTTTCACACTTCCGGTTCTCGACAAACTGGCAACCGGAAGTTCTCGCTCAAGTGTGAATTAAAATCAAATTGAGGTAAAAAGAAAACCCTTGAATAGAAAGACTAAACAAGGTGTAAAAAATCTGCTCCCTAAATCAGAAACGGTTTTCCTTCTATAGATTACTATTAAATAAATGGACTATGATATAGCCTACCAGATGTTAAATGGTAGTCATAACCTATAAATGGTCATGTCAAACTCACACATGTATAATGCACAGCCCTGCTTTCACCCTGTGAGGAATGCTCACAATGTTTTCCTTCACCGTTTGAGAGTACTGGCAGTGTGCACATACATTTTTTACCAGAAAAACTCATTCGTGCACGAACGATTTTGAGAATGAACAAAACTAAGTTGGCACAAATCCATTCGTTCTATCTTGGCTAGAGTTCAGTGATGAGATTGAAGTGTGATCTCTGTAGGGGCTTTAAAGATTGAGATGACTTGAAATTAAAGTGGTTCGAGGCGAACTCATTCAGTGGGGCTGAATTACCGGTACAAGATCCTAAAAAAAGGTGTTTTTGTAGGAAATCGGGTTAGAAACGAATTTGCCAGTTTAATGGGAAAGCGAACAGCAAAGAATTTATGGGAAAAGTTAAGGCTTACGGGGCCTAAGGTTTTGTTTTGTGGTATCCTCTCACAGCCGTGGTTTAATGCGCTCTGCATAATTTGGTACGTAATTACGGTTTATAATCAAATACTTTGTTTTAACATCTTCCCTCATTCTTGTAAACGTTGTATTTTTGCTCAAAATAAGCTCTCTCTTTTTGTCAAAAAAGCAATTTACTAGTTTAAGAAATGTTTAATTTAACAGATATTTGCCTCCATTATTATTGGAGGAGGGAAATATAATGAAATTCAGCAGTTAGCCAGTTTCACACAAAATTGGCTAAGCCACGGTGTTCCTACCGTTTGAGAGCAGTAACACACTGGACATTTTGTCAATCAATGACACGTGTTATTGACAAGCAATTGACACGTCGCCCTGACGTCTTGCGGTGGCGTTCTGTTGTGGTTACTCTGCTCCACGTCAAGCACCTGTCGATTCATTCAAGAGAAATTAAGCCCATACCTTCGTAGGAATGTCCCTATAATAGAGAATAAGTGCTATCGATCTCATATTTTTTTATCATCTTAAGTACCATTGAAGCAAATAAATGGTTCAAAAGTGCTATTCCGACAACATTTGAACACGTGACCGCGGAATCCGTGGTTAGTTTTCAAATTGGCATTCTGAAATAAATTTACCTAGCGTCACCCGCGTGAGTGAATTTACCTAGCGCACCTGCGTAAGTGAATGAGCGGTGAAAATGCCAACGTGAGCGGGGCCAAGCTTGTGACCCTAGACTCTTATGAGACTAGTGTAATCAGGAGAGGCCAAACATAGACACCCACAACCCCAGCTACATATTTCATACTAAACTTATTTTCGTAGATATAAACTCATACATTCACACTCAATAAACACTTTCAATACAGTCATGTCATTAGTACCTATGTTATCAATTAATTTAGTGATAGTCGTTTTATATTATTAGTTAGCTTAAAAAATGTAAATCCATTACTGGCTTTCAGCTACATTCATTATGTTAGTTATATAATAAAAAGAGCTGTGGATTTTATTCAATAAATAAAATAAAATAAAATCAAAATGAGTGTGGATCCACTAGACGTTACTCTCCGTGACTTGGTTGCTTACGGAATATCACTACCAGCGACTTCAGACCTGACAGCGAGTTGGGTGCAACGCCAAAAACTGATGCAAGAGCACCGAAAACTTTTTTGAGACTACAAGAATAGCAATTTGTTTGTTCTCTTTTTAGAAAGTTAACTATAATAGGTGCGGGTTGCATAGTTGCAGCTTGGAAAAAAATGACTGAAATTGTATGTAGCTGAGTTTCGTTGCAAGTAATTTTGAATTACAGTAATAATGTTAGACATTTAATAATTTCCTACAATATATAACCTATAGATCGTTTGCAACGGTCTGCAGATAGCTCAACTGTTTCATATGTATTTTGTATATTTTGTAAATAATTGTAACTATTAGTTGTAATTTTCTTTTACAATTAAGTACTAAAAAAAAAATGTAATATATATATGTAATATATATATAATAAAATAATAAAAAGTTCAAAATACCTTTAGGTATCTCTAATAAAATATTCTGCCTTCCCCATCTAAATTACCATCAATTCCTGAGATACCGTTCAGCTAATACTTATTAAAATGTATTGAGATGTATGCGAATAAGTTATGCAGGCTGATTTCTCCGGGGACCGAGAAACAGTCGCGAGCCGATCCTGTGACGATCCACATTTATTGAAACCAAATATTGGTGGAAAAATAGAGTAGCGAATAACAAATAGAAATAAATGTTTAAGAATTGGTATTGGACTAACAAACACCAATTGAAACTGTTTACATGGTTTTAGTTTCAATTACTAGCTTGATCGAGATTTATTATAAAAAAAAAATTGACATCATTCCTGTTATGAAAAAAAAATCACAAATAAATTGTACATAATAGGGATATTATAATGACAAAGTGCCCAAAGGTTAGTCTGCACTTTGTCGTAATGTACCTCCTAAGTTGATGGACCCAAGGCAGTGCATCGTAGGACACGTTCTTATCGTGCATACTTTGTTATGGGTGATGGTTTGGTTACCACTTAACATCAGGTAGATCATCTGTTTGTTCCATCAACAAGCAGTACTCTACCTGTACGTACACATGGATACCTATCAGGCTATACACTGCTCGCCTTTACTTTTGTAAACGTATCAGTGGGCACCAAGCTGTAGGTTTCTTGTTCTTCTATAGGCTTGGTCGCATGGAACCAGGGGCATTATTCTCTATGACAATAGGAGATTCCTTGCCCCAAACCGTGAAACGTCAAAACTTGATGTTGGGCTTTATTCTTTATGACATAGGAGATACTTTGCCCTGACCGTATGACACCGGTCGGTGCCTTGTCTTAGCTGTGATCGCGGTGCAAATGGTCATAGTGAATAAGGCTCCAGCACCTAGATTCATCTAGCTTAAAGACTGTTTAAAGTAACCCTTTTGAATAAAATTAAAAACATTTTGACAAAATATTTTTTTTTACTTTGTGTAGCTCGACCTGATTTGTTCCCGACCTGTATCCGTGTGTACAATGAAGGTACCAGCTAAGCGATGTGTCAAGTGCTCGAAAGGAGCCTCTTAAGGCGCACTTAAAATCCTTTCACCACACTGTTTCAAGAGAAACTAGTGACACGACTAGAAGAAGAAGAAGCCGTGTGTCCGAAGCTAGTCTTCAGTGTGTCCGCGGTAATCTAGCTTGCTAAGCTCGCCATCGCATTTGGAATATCCACCGCAGTTGACAGATTGGATTTGCTGCTGTTTGCTTTGTCTTCTGTGGTTTGCGGAAACTGCAACAGCTTTTATTCAAACAGAACATAAAGATAATAAGATTAGCCAAATATATAAAACTAGCAATCCGCCCGCGCGCCCCTGGTTCGCACAGGTACACATATCATATATGTATTATACATATAAATCTTTCTCTTGAATCACTCCATCTATTAAAAGAAACGGCATCAAAATCCATTGCGTAGTTTTAAAGAATTAAGCATACATAGGGACATGGGGATATAGGGACAGAGAAAGTGACTTTGTTTTATACTATGTAGTGATATTTACAAAACTTTTAATAACAACAGTTTTAAGTAAAAAGAATCCGTCATAAATTGGAACACAAATCTCGCTTTGGACAATATTTTAACAAAAACAAAAGTGCAAAATATTTTTCTTGGACTGGGATTTAAATTTTATGTCTAAAATTATAGATATTATGTTTTTTTAATAACAACCTGTACATTAGAAAAATATATTTTTCATCCCACCATCTCGGAAAAAGTATTTTTGCTCTTCAATATCTGAGTGCAAAAGCCGTTTTTATTCTCTAGAGGATAAAGTAAATTGAATTTAGAACATCGTGTGCACTAAGTTTGTGAATTAAAAAAAACATTAAACCTATTTACTGCTACCTCTATGGTGCCGAATATAATCATACAACTTTTTTTTAATATGTTAAAAACTCAGACTCGGAACCTTCTTGGTGTTCTTTTTTCAATTTGCTTTGTACGCGGTTCTTTACGCGGCATTTTTTCACGTCATTGTTAAACCTTATATTAAAAACAAGAAACTTGAAAACAAGTGAAAAAACTTTACCTGTCATAATGTAGTAGTTAATACCTAAACTGAAATAAAAGTACCTATCTTGTGATTGTAAACGTTTTTTTTTGCATTTAGTCATTTCCTCGCTGAGGTGGAATGAAAAGTTACGTGTTGCACTCGAGTGCAAAGATTTTTCACCTCGTGCTCTTTTGATTCCCTCGCTAACGCTCAGGATTCTAATTTTGAATCACTCGCTGCGCTCGTGATTAAATTTTAGAATCCTTCGCTTGCTCGGTCATCAAAATTGAACACGCGGTTAAAAAGCAACTTTGCACTCTTGTATAACAAATAACTATTAATCGGCTGGTAAATAACCAGCCGATTTATCAAGACGAGGTAGTGCACTTAAGGCTCCGGCGACAGCGGCTTGCAATTTCGGGGTGCGATTGGCTATTATTTCATTTTATTTCATTTCGGGGAGGTTGTTTGAAAGAATAACTCTAAAGTGACACGCATAAATACTGTTCGAACACAAATAATACAATAATATAAGGGAAATGTGCTTGAGTCAGAAATCATTTTGGTATTAGGTAAACGTAAGACCAAACATACTAATACCAAAATGATTTCTGATAAATAGAATTCTGAGAATAGAACCCAATTGGGACGCACCGCACTTAAGGGAAAGTGTGTCCACTGAGACAAAATCTATCTCAATTATTGCACAAATACCTGGAAGTCCCAGAGGGTGGCGGGACTCATTTCCTCCCGTTTAAATGTCACCGTCGGGGGAGGCAAGATTGGCTTTACTGTCACAATTTCCTAACTGATCTTTGATGGGTATAAAGTAAACAGGCTTATGACATAAAAAAGGTGGTAAAATTGAAATGATTCATTTCGAAAATACATAACATTTATAAATCTCCGTAGTGTCAATATTAAACAAAATAGTATTCCAGAAGGGATTTAAAGCTAATTATTAGAATACGCACAACTCTGTACGGTGATTTTGTGAGTAAAATAGTAATACTGAATATTATTTTAATTTTCTCTACGATTTTATTTGACCGTGTCAAATGCGTAAATAAATAATTTTTTGCAAGAATACTTTTAAAAGAGAACATTTTCCATTTGAAAAGTACGTACGAAGTCAAAATTTATTTATTCAATAAAATCACAAGCATCACTTTGAAACGTCTTAAAGCTAGGTGACTCTAGGTGCCAGTTGCAAGCGGGGCAAAATAGAACCAACTTACCAAGAATCTCCGCAAAATATGAAAAACATGAATAAGGTTCAGGTTGATTTCACATTTCAATAATACTGAATATACTTTTCGACTGAAAAATATCAACGGCTTCGTATTTCGTTCCCAGCCGAATTACCCCCGACATCTCGTTAAATATCTCACCCCATTATGTGCGCCTCTTTCCTCGTGCTATTCACCTTTGGCACGGTTTTATGACGGATCTGTATTAATGTCGTCTGCAGAATATTTCGGAAAAAGTTTTTATGGATCCATCATTTTCTCATCGTACTTCCGTTATTTCACATACCTTAATATGAATCAGAAAAATCACGGAACAGAGAGTATGTTTTTATATTTCTACGAGCATAAATTCGAATAAGCTGAAATTAGCAGTTGGTTCTCAAGATTGTTTGCAAAAGTCTGCAAATACATAGTTCAATAGTTCATTATGTGTTATGTAGGGACATTTTGTGAATATTGACGACCTCAGTGGCGCAGCGGGCGAGGGTCCGCCTGCGACGCAGAGGTTGCGGGTTCGATTCCCGTATCGGAACAAATTTGTGTACGATCTGCAGAAATTTGTTTCATTGGTCTGGGTGTTTTCTATGTATAATAAAAAATATCTATCTATGTAATTATATAATGTATTAAATATATCAGTTATCTAGTACCCATAACACAAGCTTTAGTAGCTTACTTTGGGGCTAGATAGTGCTGTGTGGATTGTCCAGCATAATTTATTTATTTATTTAATTTATTTTTTTGAGAAAAGTTGTATTGTTTTCTACAATAAGCTTTAAATATATTTTCACAATGCATATTACCTCTAGTATAAATAAATTTAGAACTATAATAAAAAATACAGTTCACAATTTATTGTTTTCAAAACAGAACTCATAAAAACTTGGTACTAAGATCTGAAAATAAACTATTTAACTAACATAACTTGTTTTACAACCATTGCAAAAATAAGAGATATCAAAATTACGATACGTGGTTTTCGTCAGACTATATAAGACTCGATGCATGCATAATATTTGTATGCGCTTAGAATTGAAACAATTCATTTGTGAAACTTCCATTGAAGTCTGATACAATATTGATGACACAGTGCCTTCGGTCTGACAATATTCGTTGCACATCGGGGTACGTATCCGGGAAATGCAAAAGCATGTAAACTATGACAAACAGGACTGAAAAAACTTGAGCCACATGGTCACGTGCGAGGGTCAAAGCATCGCCTATAAGTCCCATTTACTAAACGATTTACATTTACATGCACACATCAAGGCCGGATAGTGCTAGGTTTAACGCCGTTGGTTTTAGGCTAAGCTGGGGTTATAGGTACGCACGCTCTTGTTTCTTTTACTGTTTTTCTGGGCTTGGTCGCGTGAAACTGGCATCTAGATTCACCTAAAATGATTACTCTAAAATGTTAGTGATCCTTTTTATTCAACTGAAAAGCTTTTTGACTCAAACAGATCGAAACAGCTCGAGTCAGTGCCAACATCGACACAAACCTTGCTAGGTTTCACGATGTTGTATTATTAAAATTGTTATTTAAGTTTTGCTGAATAAATAAATAAAAATAAAAGATAACAAGCGCAAATCAAATGAGCAGAAAATGTAATCACTGATAAATAAAGCGTTACAATGGTTTTTATTTATTTTTCAACTTCTTGTTGGGTTACTATGTCTTTAGAAACAGTGTGGTAAATAAATCAAGTTCGCCTCAAAGAGGATCCTTAACCTAGTTTTATTAAAAAGACGATTCCAAGTGATATTCGTTTGAGTTCGATAAACACTAGGAGTCATTATAACAAGCATCAGCAGTAGGTACTTTGAGCGGTCCGTCTGTTTGTAGCCTTGTGACGGGGGCAGCCGAACGCCCGTCCGGTTCAAATATGTACGAAACTACGAACTCTAAATATTCTCTCGATTCCCGAGCGCCAATTACTCGGATCCCGCCACTTTTTTCCAACAAAAGGCAACGAATTCACCCTTAATTCGGTTGGATTTTTTCCACGGAAATTAAAGCTCTGGAATAATTCCTTAACATCGACTGCGGTGGGTTTATGTCTGGAGTTTTCGGTTTTACTGCTGTTTTATTTGAAGGCGATTTCAAAGGATTTGAGTGTTGATGGGGTATCTTTTGAGAAGTTGGAGGCATCGCATCGTTTCGAAGGGGTTCAAGGTTTTGACGTCTTGTTATAAAGTAAAATATAAAGTTGCCGTTTACTTCATACTGAAGAGAGAGAGAGAGCATACCTTCCCAATACTAGAATTGTGATTTAAGCATGATTCACGCTACACCGTGTCGCGACCGGGCCGTGCCACGGCCAGGTCGCGGCCGGGGCACGGTCAAACATTATGGTATACTTTTTGTATGAAGTAATTCATGTCTAACCGTGGTTCGGCCGCGCCCCGGCCGTGTGCCGAGCCACGGTCAGACATGCTTTATTGTGTGCTGTTTATCTGAGCGGTATGTGTGTTGTGTGTTGCAGACAAGTCCTGGAGAATGGCACGCTGGTGTTCCCTGCGTTCCCGGGCGCGCAGTACCGGCCCGACGTGCACGCCGCCGTCTATCGGTGCCGCGCGCACAACGCGCTCGGCGCCGTCGTGTCGCGCGACATGCGCGCGCACGCCGGTCAGTCACACCTGCTTCTATTATAATATAGTGCCCCTTACCAACTATACTATTGAAAAGGAGTTACAACATGGGGTCCCTCAAAAGGCGCGGTTCTAATAATGTAGTGCCCCTTACCGACCATACTATTGACAAGGAGTTACGACATGGGGTCCCTCAAAAGGCGCGGTTCTAATAATGTAGTGCCCCTTACCGACCATATTATTGACAAGGAGTTACGACATGGGGTCCCTCAAAAGGCGGGTTTATCTGCTCTTAAAAGGCCAGCAGCGCATCAGCAACGCCTATGGTGTTGCAGGAGTCCATGGGCGACGGTGACCACTTCCTACCAGGTGGCCCGTATGCTCGTCTGCCAGCTTTGGCATTAAAAAAGCACTCCTTCTAAATCCAATCAAATAAATTATTTTTAAAAAACATGGTCCAATAGACAGTGGAAACGGTGACAACTGTTGTTTCTTTATTATTTCCTAAACTCTGAGCAATAACTTAACTTTGTGCAATATCTGAAATATTCATCTGAATATCAATATTATGAAAAAGATAACTGACCATTTATCTAAGTTGGCAGCATTTATATCCATAAAGTAAAAAAAAAAGGCAACACGATATACCCTTGCGTTTCGGTTGCGGTGAGTGGCAACATTAGCAAATAAATAACTTTGTGCTCCTCCCCTCTTTCAGCCATTTGCTGTTCACAAGAAATAATAATCTCGAATTTATTGATCATTTTTAGCAGCTGCTGCCATTTTTTAGCAAAAAATGGCGAAATGAAACTCGATTAGACCCTTTATTACCTAACCTGCAACCGTCTTACGATGAGCATAAATCGGCAGTTATGAAGTCATTCAAGAGCACGAATGCTAGTCTAATGAAAATCATTTTGATCCCAATGTTATGGCTTCGAATCGGTCGTGGTCCAATAATTTTCCATTTCTTTCCAAAGATCTAGATTCGTAACAAAAAGTGAAACGAATCAAAGCTAACAAGTAATCGAAGCACGGATTCGCTAGGAGCAGCGCGAGGAATCGATTAAGATAAGCTGAGCCTCGATCAATCAGGCTGCACTCGCTAGAGCTGCCTTTGTACCGCCTCGACTATAGGTGTAGCCGCGTACTGCCTCACATTATACTGTAGTTACAAGATTATTGGGAATAACGGAAATCCATTTTTATTTCTTCCGGCTATAACATTTTTTGCCACCAAACAGCATTCGGTTTGAAAAGTGTCAACAGATAGACGTCACCGCTTTCCGTTGCAGGATGTGTCAACTGTCCCTTCAAAAGATAAGTGATACTGCGTAACTGCGTTGCTTCAGCGCCAAAGCGCATTCTCCCTCTCCCTAACGTCTCTCCGGTCCCCCTAATATTTTCAACTCAATCACGATGAAACTCGAAATCGATGTTAGCCATAATTCATAGAGCTACGTTGCCTAGTGAGAGATTACCCGCCTCTTGATCCTAAGGTCGTGTGTTCCAAACCAGTCAAGCACCAGTGAATTTCTCGTCAAAAACATTATGTTCTCAATAGCAGTGTTCTTAAACGGTAAAGGAAAACATCGCGAGGAGTTAGTATTGTAGCTGCGGTGATGGGCTTACAAATTGTTACTTATGGACGTACCTGACTACCCTTAGGGGAAGCAGGGCTAATGGCGATCGCGTCGGGTACCGCTCACTCCAATAACTTATTAAATAAGGTGCCTTAAGGGTCCGGCGACAGCGGCTCGCAATTTCGAGGTGCGATTGGCTAACTAAACTAACCTAACCAAACATACTAATACCAAAATGATTTCTGATTCGGGCATGTTTCCCTTATATTATTGTATTATTTGTGTTCGAACAGTATTTATGCGTGTCACTTTAGAGTTATTCTTATAAACAACCTCCCCGAAATGAAATAATAGCCAATCGCACCTCGAAGTTGCGAGCCGCTGTCGCCGGAGCCTTAAAACACATCGAGCACGTTGCAGCGTAGGGGTTGTAACGCTTGAGCAGGCAGAGTCTTTAAACCTCAAAACTAACATAAGAAAAAAGAAAAAACAAATAGAGCATTTATTTCTCTGAGGTGATCGGCATTCCCCATCTTCCATTTGAGTTGGTTCTTGGTACTAAGAGATATGAGTTGTCTACGCGTTACTGTAACAGTTATTTTTTATGATTTTGAACTATTTTACATCGAGGTATATAGCATGTGAGCAAAGCCACAAGCACAAGCTAGTCGATGTATCACAGCATTGAGAGAGAACAGCTTTGAACAAGTTTGAAGTTATTAGTTTGTGTAATGAAGTCGAGCACAAGTTACGTGATGGCGTAGTTTGGCATCTGGATGTTTCTTGTGACAGAGTTTGCTTCGTACAAGGACCTATTGCTTTAACTTGGGACCCGGAACGATAATCAAGGAGTACATGCAGATACCGTCAGCATAAGAATTTAATACACACAAAACTAAATTTTTTTATACCTCTAGTTGATGGAACTAGCAGATGTCCCACCTGATGTTAAGTAGTAACCATCACCTATAACAAAGCATTGCTTCGTAAGTCACGCACGATAGGAACGTGCCCTACGATGCACTGCCCTGCGTCCATCAACTTGAGGCATAGAGATGTTAAGCCTCATGTGCCTGTAATTACACCGGCGACCACACTCTTCAAACCGCACTTACTTTTTAATTTCAGGCCACTCGTAGTTCAAACGATTGACGACCTCTGTGGCGCAGCGGGCGAGAGCCTGCCTGCGACGCAAGAGGTTGCGGGTTCGATTCTCGCCGTGGAACAAATTTATGTATGATCTGCAGAAATTTGTTCCGATGGTCTGGGTGTTTTCTATGTATAATAAAAAATATCTATCAATGTAAGTATATAATGTATTAAATATATCAGTTATCTAGTACCCATAACACAAGCTTTGAATAGCTTACTTTGGGGCTAGATAGTTCTGTGTGGATTGTCCAGCATTAAAAAAAAAATATACATATATAAAAAAAAAAATTAAGTGTCTTCAAAATTCAATATCATAAACTTTTGAAGGCATCAAAATACAATATGGATGAAAAACATAAATTAAAATGTATTATAACGGCATCGTCTAAGCTATTATAGTTTGTTTTTAACGACTGCCTCGACGGCGGCGCTGCATGCTCCGCTAATAGGGGTGGATGAGATATTCCGCCGTATACGGTTCGGTTAGTATACACATGAAAACTGAAACTGAAACTGAAACAGCTTCACGACTTTGATCCCCAGGCACGGTAGATATCCCTTCAGATTTCCCAGTACCAAGTAGGTACTAATTCAAGATTCTTTGAGGATGTTAAGGGGGGTAGTCAGAGGTACGTCCAAACATTACATTTGGCACATACCCACATTTTGCAGTAGTAAGTATTCCATACGTGACAGGTATACACATGTATGGGTTTTTATCTCACTAAGGGAGGATTTGGACCAACTAGTGTAATTTAGACTTGTCGAAAGCAAAGACTGAAATATTTTTATGTAACGTGTAGCATTACTTTTAATGGTGCACCCCGTCTTCAGATTATTTTTTAAGTATCCACCAGTTTGTTCTATTTCATAGTCGTAAGATAAATTAAAATGTTTAGATGTTTGAGACTTCATTACAGATTTGAAAAAAAGTCTGCATTTATGCAATGTTTCGACCATCGTATCCTACTAATATCATAAATGCGAAAGTTTGTAAGTATGGATGGATGGATGGATGGATGTTTGTTAATCTTTCACGCCGGAACGGCTGAACGAGTCTTGATGAAATTAGGCATATAGATAGATAGTCTGGAATAGCACATAGGCTACTTTTTATCCCGTGGGAATACAGGGATTAAAAATACGCGGGTGAAACCGCGGGCGCTACTAGAGTGCTACAAAATGAACGATAGTGGGAAAGCATGTTAAATATTGATTTTAAGTAATCACCTCGACGCGAATAAAGCTCTAAGCAACGTTTATTGTACTCATAATAATATAACGTATCACTATCACCATGTTATATACTACGACGTAGACCTCTACGTCGTAGACTGTACGCAATGCTAAGCATAAACGTAGGTACTAACGCCGCGGATAAATTTACAAAGGTACCTATAAAAAGATTTTTATAATATCCCAGAAGTTATTCTCCGAGCGGGATTTGAAAATCTTTGTAATTTAGGTGTCGTAAACACTATAAAACTAATAAAAATTTTATAAGAATATAAAACATGGTGATAGTGATACGTTATGTTATTATGAGTACAATAAACGTTGCTTAGAGCTTTTTTCGCGTCGAGGTGATTACTTAAAATCAATATTTAACATGCTTTCCCACTATCGTTCATTTTCTAGCATATTCTGTTAATTTCACGATACAAATAGCATATTCGATGGTCGAAACATCACATAAACGCAGGCTTTTTTCCAAATCTCTATTGAAGTCTCAAACATCCAACGACGTAGAGGCCTACGTTGTAGCTGTGACAAATTGAGAATGTGAGAAATTGCGTTCTGTGCATACAATCTAGGAATGAGGCGTAGATACATACGTCTTTCATATGTCTATGCATGGCTCTATACTTAACAGTCTACCCCGTGCCAATACAGCCTCTACCATCATAGTTTCCAGAACAAATTGTGCATCTTCGCATCCCTATCGCCAGTTAGTAGAACGAGAAGAGTTAATAACAAGCCGCTGTTTCACATAAAACTAAATACCGAGCTGCGGGTAGTTCAGAAAATTACACCGCAGGTATTTAATCGGAACATTATTATTTTATTATAGCAACTACAGTAGTTTAGTATGTTTTTACATTAAAGTATATACAATTTTATGCATTACCTGGTTTTCAAAGAAACTATATCATGCGAAGCTATAGGCTTATCGGTATTCTTCAAAATATCCACCCTTTTTATAATCATCAGCATAAAGAAGTTTACTTCGGGACGAAGGCCTCCTTCAATCAATTTTCTACGAATCTGGATGAAATTAACAATGTACATAAACTTTACATAATTCAATGACTATTTGTTTTTATATTTATTTCATATTACAGTTATTACAACTTTTATTGACAAAGAAAATTACAACTAATAGTTACAATTATTTACAAAATATACAAAATACATATGAAACAGTTGAGCTATCTGCAGACCCTTGCAAACGATCTATAGATAGCTCAACTGATCCAAATCAGTGCCTGTCGGAAGCGTGCCCAAGACACTGGCTGCATTGCCACGCTGAATGGCAAGTAATTTTTTATTATTTATTTATTTACAGTTATTTGATCACAGTTACAATTCAATAAATAAATTACATGGAAATACTTTTGTTAATGAAAAAAATTGCAATATCATAAAAAATTATGTGCGCAAATAAAAAAGCCAATCCTATGAAGCCCATTCAGTCTTCCTTTCAATTCACTTTGGGCTGGATCCCGGAGACCTTCACAATTTGTTTAAGTGAGCATTGTGAATGCGTATCAAAATGTCGTAATCTGAAAAGAAGCGCTTATGGCGTAGCTTGCGTAGAAAAAGAATAATTATAAATAGTAAATAATTGCTTTTATAAACTAAAACATATATGTCGTATTAATCCATTAATTTAATCTGAATCAATCAATCAACTTAATCATTGAGTTGATTAGTGAATCGAATCAATGAACTAAACATGGCTTGTTAATTGCGAAACAATTTTTCAAATTTTGACCGCATGGTAGCATCGTGTTAGCTATCAAAATTCAAAATAACATTTGTGATTAAATTAAATTAATTTTGAAGGATTTATTACTCCAAATTGTAAAAATATTTACATCTTGTAATAAATATCTTTTGACTAATTATGTGATTACTTCAAATGGTATTAAAAAAAAATACGTTTCTGTTACGTACGTCGCTGTTATTAGTATAGTTTCTGCGACATGATTTCCCATCTACAGCGGTGGGCTTTGATTGAGTTGTTTGTCATCACTATTGTTAGACGAAGGCATGGTAACGAAGCACCATAACTTTTGTCTATTTATAGCATAATATGATACTGTTATACTATTTATAGCATAATATGATACTGTTATACTATTTATAACTAGCTTTTGCCCGCGGCTTCGCTCGCGTTTAGAAGTATTATTATTAATTAGGCATAGTTTTTGCGGCTTTTGTTAAGCGTGTGTAAAAAATTGGGGGGGTTGAATTTATCAAAATCCTATTGAAGCGGACGTCGTCATCATAGTAGCTCCAATCTTTAATTTCAGTTCAACCAGTCGAAAATCTAAGAAGATTTATACAAACTTTCATCCCTATTTTATCCCCTTAGGGGTGGAATTTATCAAAATCCTTTCTTAGGGGATGCCTATGTCATAGTAGTTTTATGCATGCAAAGTCAGCCCGATCGGTTTAAAATTGACAACTACAGTAGTTTAGTATGTTTTTACATTAAAGTATATACAATTTTATGCATTACCTGGTTTTCAAAGAAACTATATCATGCGAAGCTATAGGCTTATCGGTATTCTTCAAAATATCCACCCTTTTTATAATCATCAGCATAAAGAAGTTTACTTCGGGACGAAGGCCTCCTTCAATCAATTTTCTACGAATCTGGATGAAATTAACAATGTACATAAACTTTACATAATTCAATGACTATTTGTTTTTATATTTATTTCATATTACAGTTATTACAACTTTTATTGACAAAGAAAATTACAACTAATAGTTACAATTATTTACAAAATATACAAAATACATATGAAACAGTTGAGCTATCTGCAGACCCTTGCAAACGATCTATAGATAGCTCAACTGATCCAAATCAGTGCCTGTCGGAAGCGTGCCCAAGACACTGGCTGCATTGCCACGCTGAATGGCAAGTAATTTTTTATTATTTATTTATTTACAGTTATTTGATCACAGTTACAATTCAATAAATAAATTACATGGAAATACTTTTGTTAATGAAAAAAATTGCAATATCATAAAAAATTATGTGCGCAAATAAAAAAGCCAATCCTATGAAGCCCATTCAGTCTTCCTTTCAATCCACTTTGGGCTGGATCCCGGAGACCTTCACAATTTGTTTAAGTGAGCATTGTGAATGCGTATCAAAATGTCGTAATCTGAAAAGAAGCGCTTATGGCGTAGCTTGCGTAGAAAAAGAATAATTATAAATAGTAAATAATTGCTTTTATAAACTAAAACATATATGTCGTATTAATCCATTAATTTAATCTGAATCAATCAATCAACTTAATCATTGAGTTGATTAGTGAATCGAATCAATGAACTAAACATGGCTTGTTAATTGCGAAACAATTTTTCAAATTTTGACCGCATGGTAGCATCGTGTTAGCTATCAAAATTCAAAATAACATTTGTGATTAAATTAAATTAATTTTGAAGGATTTATTACTCCAAATTGTAAAAATATTTACATCTTGTAATAAATATCTTTTGACTAATTATGTGATTACTTCAAATGGTATTAAAAAAAAATACGTTTCTGTTACGTACGTCGCTGTTATTAGTATAGTTTCTGCGACATGATTTCCCATCTACAGCGGTGGGCTTTGATTGAGTTGTTTGTCATCACTATTGTTAGACGAAGGCATGGTAACGAAGCACCATAACTTTTGTCTATTTATAGCATAATATGATACTGTTATACTATTTATAGCATAATATGATACTGTTATACTATTTATAACTAGCTTTTGCCCGCGGCTTCGCTCGCGTTTAGAAGTATTATTATTAATTAGGCATAGTTTTTGCGGCTTTTGTTAAGCGTGTGTAAAAAATTGGGGGGGTTGAATTTATCAAAATCCTATTGAAGCGGACGTCGTCATCATAGTAGCTCCAATCTTTAATTTCAGTTCAACCAGTCGAAAATCTAAGAAGATTTATACAAACTTTCATCCCTATTTTATCCCCTTAGGGGTGGAATTTATCAAAATCCTTTCTTAGGGGATGCCTATGTCATAGTAGTTTTATGCATGCAAAGTCAGCCCGATCGGTTTAAAATTGACAAAATTTCATACAAACTTTCATCCCCTATTTCATCCCCATTGGGAGTGGAATTGATCAAAATCCTTTCTTAGCGGATGCCTACGTCATATCATCTACCTGCATGCAAAATTTCAGCCCGATCCGTCCAGTGGTTTGGGCTGTGCGTTGATAGATCACTATGTCAGTCAGTCAGTCAGTCAGTCACCTTTGAGTTATATATATTTAAAATAAATAATAAAATAATAATAATAGAAAAATAGAAATAGATATGATATTGTTATACTATTTATAGCATAATATGATACTGTTGTACAAAGTATTTTCCTAACAGAAATGTTTCAGTAGCAAACAACAGACAGCGAAGCCTTAAAACGACTTCAATCAACTTCCGCCTGCGCGTTATTTGAGACAACACGGGATGAAGATGACTAAACGAAGGCAATAAGGGGAAATTCTTTAAAGGTGCGGTTCGGTACAAGCGACATGTCATGTCGCTTGTACCGAACCGCACCTTTAAAGATAATAATAATAATAAATAAACATTGTTGGACCACACAGCACTATCTCGCCCCAAACTAAGCTTGTGATGTGGGAACCAGATAGCTGATATACTACGTATATACTTTTTTTTGTAAACACGGTATGTGTGTGTGTATGTGTGTGTTTAATATTATTTGTATTTAACACCCAGACAGAGAACAAACGGGCGTTGCATAGTAACATAATATTGTCGCTCAATTAAAAAAAACATCGTCAGTCGAAAAACACGAAAAGCACCCTAGCTCTTAAATATTCATAGATATGAAATGTTTCTCCACCGGCGACTGTTTTTATGAAGCTTTCAGCGTCAAAACCTGAACAAAAGTTTTGGTTATGCTCATTACAAACATTTCAGGAAACACTAAGATGTTTTATGAATACGAAATGACTAACAGTTTGTGAAATATTTGTAAGCTCTTGAATACGGACTACAGTCTTACTAAATGATACTGTAATCTATTATACTGTACCTAATGAACCAATACCGTCTCTCTCTCTTGCCATAGATACCATTCATCGATTCTGTTCAGCTCTAGTGTAGGTAGGTACTTCTAAGTAGGCTCTCTGGAAGAGATCGCCCATTGTACAATTATTTTAATTCCTTATTTTTTTAAACCACTCAACATCCTGATCCACCACATACTAGGTTAAATATTTTTTTTATATAAAAATATAGACATAGACATTTATTTATTTGCTACAAAGAACACATAACATATACAATCAGGCTTGGAATTACTAGAAAACAGGTATCATTCATATCAGAAGAGAAAACACAGATTAGAGGTCGACAAACGCCATTGTCGCTTTATTATTTTTTTTCATTTTTGGAATCTTTATCATGATACGCATCAGATAAGTTAAAAAAAAATGTATAAGTTATCAAAATACTTATCAAAATCGTATCTCAAAAAACAATAAAAGCACCATCAACCCCCGAACGGTGCGGAGGCAAACCGCATTTCCTAATGGACAGACAAACAACCCTCCGGCCGACACTAAACGTCATACGCTACGTTATCTAGCTGTTATAAATAGTATTTAACTGGAAATGTGCATTTTGTATGTTATTTCTGCGAATGAATCCACTGTTCGTGTGACGTAGCTAACAGTCAATGCTTGTGTGCAATTTAACTTTTTTGCAAAAAAATATCTTCAATTATAATGAGAAACATACGAGTAATACTAGAATTTTGATAAAAGATAACAATAACCAAAACATCATTAAGAAAGAAAGAAATAATTTTTATTTATTTTGATAAATTATAATTATAATGATTAATTGTGTTGTGTGTAATTTTTTAGAGCACCGGTGGTCTAGTGGAAGTGACCCCGCCTTCCGATCGTAAGGTCGCAGGTTCGAATCCGGTCGTGCACCAATGGATTTTTCTATCGAAAAATTTATGTGCGCAATGCCAATGCTCTTAAACGGTGAAGGAAAACATCGTGAGGAAACCAGCTAGTATTCTAACAGCGGCGATGGGCTTGCAACCTGTCACGTATGGAATACTAACTACTGCAAAATGTGGGTATGTGCCAAATGTAATGTTTGGACGTACCTCTGACTACCCCCCCTTAGACATCCTCAAAGAATCTGGAGTTAGTACTTGGTACTGAGAGATCTGAGGGGATATCTACCGTGACTGGGGATCAAAGTCGTGAAGCTGTTTCAGTTTCATAATGATTAATTGTGTTGTGTGTATTTTTTTGGTAGACTATACTACAGAGGTGGTTCCATATGAAGTTAATTAAAAAAGATTCAGTACTTTTTGAAATAATTAGCAAACCTGTAATTGCTGATTATTTCAAAAAGTACTGAATCTTTTTCAATAAACTTCAACTAGGACCACCTCTGTATCTAAAACGTACCAAAAAATATTATAATCAATTCATTTTCGAAGTAATCGCTATAAACAATCGAATTGAGATCTTCCTATTTTGAAGCTTTCTTATTATTCATGAACATTTTTAAGGTATTTACAAAATATTAGATCCACTATATAACACACAACACACATGGACACAGATAAAGCTACACCAAACCAAATCATAATGACAGTAATTATTAACCACATAAATTATTAATCATTTAAAAATGATGGAAGAACAATATACCTTCCTGAAATGTCCATTGTTCAGCAAAGTTGTACTCAATTCACACCAAGTCCTATGTGTGTTGGTTGCATATTCTAGTAAGTACCTATCTCCAAGGGCTATATATAGGTACTCCCGCCGTCACAACTTCATAGCGGTACATCGTTAGCCGACACGACAGGCCATCAGCATAGAACGTACTTCGTGATTACATCACAGACTACGTACAGTTAGCGTCAAAACTAGCTAAATTATAAATTTTATGTGAGGAATTATTTACTACAAATCTGCTATTTACCTGTTGCGTATGTGCGTGTGTACTGTTACTCTGGTATGAACCTGATGCGTATGTCACTTATCATGGGATTGTTATAGAAAAGAATGATTTATACAAAATTATATACAGGGCGTCTCACGGATATGAGACATGGACGGAAAGTACCTTGAATATTGTGGATGAAACATTTTAATGAAAGAAGACATTATTAGAATTTTAAAAACAATTTAAACTACATTCATAGAGATTTAAATAATTATACATGGTTGAACCGGGAATCTAAACCGTTACACGAGAAAAATTACCCTGTAGCTTTATCATACCGATCGAAAGGCTTCATCATAAGAATAATTTTTTGCTAAATAACATAGTGTCAGAAATAAAAGGAAGACCATGAATTTCAAAATTATTATTTTCAACCATTAATTTTAACCTATGATGCACAAAATTTTCCTTTCACCACACTTCCTTCATATAGGAATAGGTTGTAGGTTTTCTTATAGGTATTCGTATTTTTTATGATGAAGTTGTTTGACGGGAGCCCCGTTGTAATAATCCACACACTTCCTGTAACAAGTTAGAAAACTGTCTTCTAATGCCGAGTGTACTAGATACTTCGTGGTAGTCGCCACAGGGCGGATCGAAAACAGCTGATTTTCACGTCACTGCGGTATGAGCGATGAGCTTACCTATAGGCACTTATCTCAGCGAATTAACCTAAATTGCTATTTTTTATCTATGCACAAAAATTTCCTTTCACCACACTACTTCTTCTATGTAGGAATAGGTCGTAGGTTTACTTATATTCGTATTTTTTATCCGCACTCACACCGTTCAATCTTATTAGATAGTGCACCGGTGATTGCTTCTCTTTTTCTTGGGCATCTGGGGCCTTATTGTCTAACTAGAAGTCCATTACCATGGCGATATTCTGGGTTTCAAGTGTCAAACTTTATGTACTACAAATATCAAGTTCATCTGTGACATTACGATACTACATATTCCCTCATCTGTGCCGATTACGATCACCAGCGAGTTAGACAATTAGGCCTCTGGTACAGAGACGCTGCTGACCGGCAGAAATAAACATGGTGATGTACTTTTCCAGAAAAGACCTTCACAAAGACCTCTACTACTCTTAAAAGGTTTCAGGAGTTTTTATATTTGTCTGCGTTCAGTTTTATATCCATATTTTTGCTACAGTATTTCCAAGTGTGTCGAAATAAATAAATAATCACGGCAAGGAACGTAGGCTAGACGTTAGAACTACACAACCCTCACAGATTTTCATACAAAGTTTAGGAACTTATTGATGCTCCCCTCGAGAGTAACAAAAGCCGTGACTTCTCTTTTCGCAGAAGTACCTATCTGTAGGTACTTTCGCTACTTATACCGATCTCAAAAACTTTCCTCCAGGGAACTTTCTTTAGTGGCACGCACTTGACAAGTTTACAGTTAGTTTGACCTCGTCTTTGTTTTAGTAGGTAGTAAAACCGTGTGAATAGGATCTATGTGGATCTACGGTGTAGTGTTACTTTTTTTTTACTTACCAAGATGGGAAGAGGTGACCGATGTCTAGAGTATAGGCGCTCGGAGCACCAGAGGTGTTACAAATATAATATAAATTAATTCAAGACTTCATTACAATAAATAACACATAAAAACGTTGCAAGCGCGTTGCTAACCCATTCAATATTTTACAGTTTTGAACTTTGTACTTTTGTCGCTGACAGTTATATTATTCTATCAATTCGTCCAACCAATGGATGTTATTTTATTAACGTTGTTACTTTGCAAACAATATTTATTAAAAGAAACAAATTGGGTGTTGTTTCATTATAACATTGATTATCTTCTTCCTCAGTGTTACCCAATACTTCGGTAGAGCCTTCGCAGGCTTCCTACGCAATTATAGATAAAACAATATGAAATAGAAAATAATTTAGTATTACATGATATCGGACAAGAATAAGGGTTTCTTTTAACATATCTGAGCCATTGTCAGGCACAATAATGAATCTCGAGCTAAAGAAAAGATAAACAAGAGAGTTGAGGCTAAAAACCACACTTTCACCATAAAATATTCAGGAATAATATGGCATAATAAATGGTGTGGTGTCAATGGACAAGTTTTAATCAACAATGAAATAACTCAATGGCACCGTCAGATGACACTTATTAATATTAAAATAGAGTTCGAAAATTTGCGGTATTATGCGGCGAGCATAGTTATTGCAACTGTTTAAAAAATTTATAGCTTTTGGCATAACAAAACTGATATAAAGTAAAAATTCAACGAACTTTTGAGTGCTATTCTGTAAACAACACTCACCCATGTGACTGCGGAGTCTGCGGTATTTTATCAATTTGGCACCCGTAGTACATTTACCCATCAATAGCACCACTTGCTGGTGTTTTGGTAGTAGAAGCCAACGTGAGTGAGGTGTAGTTTGTGATCGAAGTGAGGGTGGATCCCCTAGGTGAAACTCTGTGCGCTGTGGGTTTTTCTTTCGATTCCGACCAACGACAAACATTGTAGTAACTAATAATCACATCACTTGGAACTGTAAAAGTGTTTATTAATTAATTAAAAACGTAGGTACCAAGGTTTCATTCCCTCTCGCAAACGAAGCCTTCATTAGAACGAAAAAGTTGAGAACCAGTTGTTTGTTTAATTAGTGTTTTTAATTGATGCCGCCTCTCATTATTTAAAACTTCCATTTTTATGGTAATTTTTGTAAAAGAAGAAATTATAGCAAGTAAATTTACTTCATCATAGTTTCTTCAGGAACTGCACTCAGTCCTGTGCAGTTCCTTAAGAAATATGGACGAAGATATTCAAAGTAGGAAGTCCCAATGTATTTAAAGTTGTCAAATATCGATAGTTTATCAATTAGCACGACCGTGCTTCTATTTGAAGTCAGCCGTTACGTTAGTGTTTCGTATAAATGGAGAAGACGCGCACCGAATTCAATGAAAACATTTATATGTACTCTGTGAATGAAAAGCAAGGCGTACAAAAGTGCAGTCAGTGACCCCCACTCTAGTGATTTAGCATCTAGCACGGAACAGAGAAAACCCGATTTGAGCTGTTAGGCGACGTACCTACCTGAATTTTACCAAACATCTATTTAAATTACAAAATATAAATAGTAATAGATATTATTATGTGCTAATTATATTTTTTGAGTAGATTTAAGGACAAAACATACAATCATTTGACGACCTCTGTGGCGCAGCGGGCGAGAGCCTGCCTGCGACGCAAGAGGTTGCGGGTTCGATTCCCTCCTTGGAACAAATTTGTGTACGATCTGCAGAAATTTGTTCCGATGTTTTTTCCGATGTTTTCTATGTATAATAAAAAGTATATCTATGTAAGTATATAATGTATTAAATATATCAGTTATCTAGTACCCATAACACAAGCTTTGAATAGCTTACTTTGGGACTAGATGTGCTGTGTGGATTGTCCAAAACAAAAAGAAAAAAAAAATATATATACGTTCCTGCAACTATAATACGAGTATTACGTCTAGTATTTACCCGAAGATTGCAATTAATCGCAGGCCAATTTGGTGTGTTAATTGATGGTCGCTCTGTCAATAATAATTATTACTACGTTGTTTATACCACAATAAATAGTTGAATGCAACGAATTATAAGTAAATATTGTGAAGACTGAATTAATTTGTTTACTTGCATTCAACAAACATGATATAATTCTAGGTTTTTGTCGCGAAGAACAGTCGCTAGATTAGCTTAGTATATTTATTTATTAATGGAATAGACGCGCAGCTATCGCTGGTGTGTCTATATCTCGGTGATCGAATTTCTGAGCGAAAAAATTCAAAGTAATCCTTGTAATTTAAATTATCTAGTAACTTTTTTTCTCTTTTTGCATGATAACCTCCGTTCCGTGGTTTTCAGTCTAGTATAAATTGTATTTGTATTGAACCTACCTACAATCTACATGTCATTAAAACTAGTTGCTGCCAAAAAAAGAGCCCTCGCTTCTACATACAAGCTCATGCTTAGTTAGAGCGAGGAACTCAACTTATTGTCTACCCTAAGGTCTTTACCTACGACATAAGAAACACACGTAGATATACCTTACTTATATGTTATTAGTGTATAAGACTTATGCAATAAATATTTTTTATCTTTATCTAATTGAACTGATTAGGGACAGTTTTGATTATGATTTTGAAGTTAAAGCTATGCATGCAAACTGATCAATCGAAGATTGCAGGTAGTTGATAGATGGAGAAGGCTCAAAACCATTCCACCTGAAAATGTATAATAATAAAAATAAATATTAGAGGACTTTCCACACAGGACTTCGCATCGTCCGTTCTTCTTCTATCGTGTCAATAGTACACTAAACACATTTTAAATAATGCTTGGCCACCTGTACTGCATTGTCGGTGGCCTTGTTAAGGTCGTCCCTTGCGCAGGTGTTGGGACACAAGGGACAGATCAGTAAAAGAGCCATGGTCTGTGGAGCTCCGCAATCGCCGTATCGCCGCATCGTCCGTAAGCTCAACGGTTAGGTAACCGTTTAAAAGTTATATTATTTCTGTTGAGATATTGAATAATAGTACAAAAACGTAAGTAAGACTGTATACTGAATAATAGTATAATATATCTAACCAGTCAGAGATACCTTAGCCACGTGTAAATCATTCCGGACAAATTGATTTAGTGTTCGGCGTGGCGTGAGTTATGGCTAACTCAGGTTGCTGTTTAGTTGTGCTGTATCTTGTTACTGCGTTCAGAGTTGGAGCCTGTTCCTAGACCTAAAAACTCTGAAAACCTCTTTGGATTTTACAAGCTAGATTCACAAACAGAGTAGTAGAGCTCTTTGTTACTGGTTTGGGCTTGTTCGTGGAAGTACCACCTTTTTCTGCCATACCAAGCAGCGTTGCTATGCTTTGGTTTGAAGGCCACACCCATGTTATACATACAGATGTTAAGCCTCATGTGCCTGTAATGGCACACCGTATCCTCAAGTAAATGGACGCACAGTAGTGCATCGTAGGGCATGTATCTATGTTGCGTGACTTACGAGGCAATGCTTCGTTTTAGGTGAAGGTTACTATTTACCACCAGGTTTTTCCATCTGCAAAATAGTATGAACAAAAAACATTGACAGACATTTCATGCAACGTAATCTAATTGTATAAACTTTTAAACTTGGGCTATAGTAACCTGATACCATAGACCAGAAAAATACTTAGGTAACATACATCCGGGCATATGTATAATTCAAGCTTTTTTTTAGTTTGATGATTTTGTTTGATTGCCATATGTTTCCACAATCAAAACTTTAAAAAATGTCCGTAATCTGCACAGCATTAGATACCAAAGTCATCTAAGAGTGTATAAATCAGTTGGTATCGCGTTCAGTCTATTTCTCGTTCCGAACATAATTCAAATGAGACAAGCGCACAAAGCGGTCGTTGGTCACATACAGACTAAATGCACCCGTTTGTTCGATCTCGCTCGTGGTAACTGGAGTATACGAAGTTTTTGCTGTTTTAGAAGTTGTATCCAATTAAGTGCTCGCTGTGTATTTTTAAGTTGTTTTAGGAAATTATGCTGGCACTGCTGGCTATGTCCGTAATATTGAATGTTGGTACAGTATTTTGTTAGATTGACAAGCATACAAGACATTTATTAAAAGAGAAGACATTTAGCCTGCAGCTTCTTAAAGTAGTTATAGTTCTTACGAAGAAAAACAAAAAATATTATTATTACCGTACCTAGCCTGTTATTTGCATGGCTATTAGAATAATATTGTGAAAAATAGTTTTACTAGTGCCTGCTACAATAAAAGAAGACATAAACTTCATAAACAAGTATTAGAACGTTATTCTAAGTACTCTGCTTTGATCTTTGTAAGTCCACTGATCGAAGACTTTAATTTTACTATCTAATGTATTACATCATCAACACTATTGTTTTTAAAATAACTATGTAATTTTTTGCAGACTAGTAGAAGAAAATTTACGGACTAGTTTAGCTCCTCAAATAACTAAGCTCCAAAAAAGAGCTCAAAATCATATTTACTTGCAAATCTCCGACTGTTCTCCGGCTGTCAAAACTAATATAAAGTGTTCCACTGAACCAGGATTACACGAGTACTGAAAAAGAATAACTAATGCGAACCGCTTCTATCTGGTCGCCTTTTATTAATGCTACAGCAAGGTCACCTTCAGCGAGCCACGAGCTGTACCTACGAGTAGCTGTATTCTGATACACGGTTTTGGTGCGGTTTGTTGCGGTTTTGGTCTCCCAAAACCGCTCGAAATCATAGGTAGTTGAGGGGTGAACAGAAGCAGCCCTCGGTCACACTAGAAATACAAGATAATTTGGGGGATAATTCATGTATTAATTAAAATAGATTTATGCGATGAAATAAGCTAATGACTCACTTGTGTTAAGCAGTTTAACTTGTGTTTAGCAGGTTTTTTTTTCCAGTTTTGTTAGCTACAAATGTCAATGTTACACAAAAGTTACACAAAGAACTCTTTTCATAATTGAGCATTATATGACCCGAACTATAAGTTTTGGGTCGCTTCATCTCAACTATAAATTCTATAAATTCGTGTTTGCCTCTCGGCTAATGTCAAATAAGCGAATCACTTGCCAATAAAGAGCAACTCAAACATCAAATAGATCAGACAAGATAAATACGAAAATAATCACAGCAAAACTACGAGCATTATGCCGATAAGCTGAGTGAAATGGAGCGTAAAACTAGATATTTTACGATCAGAGGCAGGTAACAGACACGGTGCGTGCATTGTGATACTGAAATGACAAGTAAGCAATAACCGATCATAAACCACGGAACGGTGACATTATAAATGGAGTGGCTTTACTACTGCTAATTTTATATTAACTTAGTTGTAACCTTTCAGTCGTGCCCTCACGCAGTGTGTCCGTGACTTTTTTTGCAAAGACTCAAAGATTTCAGACACAATTTTTTATGCTAATAATGAATGAACATTAACTTTTCGATTTTAGCTAACTCAAGAAACTATGACAGCTTCATTTGCGTGAAAGCTTCAAAAATAATCAGTTAAATTAACCTTACTCCAGGAGGTATTCACAGAGTTGGGAGAAACGTGGAGTAAGTACTCATGCAGAGGTTTATTTTGTCAAGTCTCGAGCTTGTCGTTAGTTTTTCTCTACTCCTATTAGGAGTTTACTTGTCGGTACATGTTCCTAATGGAGATGTATTTAGGGATATGATTCAGGTGAGTACGTTTGTGCTAAGAGAATATGGAGAATATAGAATATCGAGTTGAGGACTTAAAGGTTGGCACTTACCTGCACAAACACTAAAAGTTTGAATAATGTTATTTAATTTTATAAACAAGAAAAAAAATCACAAAGCTTTGAATGTTTTAGCTTACAGCTCGGTTTGGCTTGTAATCAAAGCTAACTATGCTGAGTGACCTAGATCACTCCACCGACTCACCGCTTCGATAAGGAACTGTTTATTTTCACTAACCGCTATTGCTATTTTATTTAGCTATCTTTGAATGAATGATTTATAATACCAAATAAGAAAACGCTTTCAAATATGAAATAAAGCTCTTCAAGTTCTATCGCTGAATCTGCCAGAGAACCATTAGTTTATTTGTATACAATATGAATGCATAACTATTTCAAGTGTAGTTATGTTTTGTATGAGAAAAGTCTGTATTGGTTATCAGCAAGGAACAAGCAGTTAAAGGTTTTTGTGGTTGTCATTTTGAAAAACTTTAATAATAATTACAATAAAACAACAACAATTCCCAAACTATTTCAAAATTTAAAGTAATAAAGGTACTCATAAACATAAACATAAACATAATTTATTTTCTTATAAGTTGCTCACATTTTGTAACTTATAATATAGTACATAATGATAGTTACTTAAGAAGCTATATAAAACTACAAGTATATAAATTCAACTTGGTGATGGTAAGTTCAAAAGGCAGTTTTACACGGGCTATAAAATGAGTAGGTACAGTTACAAATTTCTTACCCTCCGTACTAGATTTAACTGTGTTACGGCAGGGTGCTTACTTTGGCGTGTTTCATTTTGAAGTATTTAAACAAGAAAATGCATAGAAGTGGACGATAGTTAGGTAGGTACATTTTAATTTTATAACTCGTAGCATTCTATTCTGCGACGTTGTTAAAGTTAAATTAATACTGAGCTTTTTATTATTATCAAAAATCAATATACTTCAAAATTTAATACTGAGATTTAATTTGTTTGAGTTTCAAACGTAACCAAATTCATTTACTTAGTATAGAACTAAAAGCCACGCAAACTTTATCATATTTTATAGTTTATTATCTCAATGTATATAATTTCTTAGCAAAAGAGACCATTATTCATCATCATCATCATCATCAGCCTACGAAGTCCACTGCTGGACACAGGCCTCCCCTATCCGTTTCCAGGAAGAACGATTTTGAGCCCTTTCCATCCACCGACTACCCGCGATCCTAACAATGTCGTCAGTCCACCGGGTAGGAGAGCGTCCCACACTTCGCCTTCCTGTTCGTGGTCGCCATTCGAGAACCTTTATTCCCCAGCGGTTGTCAGTTCTTCGAGCTATATGACCTGCCCATTGCCACTTCAACTTGCTGATTCTGAGAGCTATGTCGGCTACCTTGGTTCTCCTACGGATTTCCTCATTCCTGATTCTATCTCATAGTGAAACTCCTAGCATAGCTCTCTCCATAGCTCGTTTTTATATTGTTATAACCATTATTAGGATCATAAAAATAATTAATGTCAAAAACGGCGTCCGTGTTCCTAGAGGTAGCAAATAATTGAATCTAAGTAATAAATGACAGACAGAGATAGCATGAGATAGTAGGGTTTTTAAACAGGAGTAAAGGAAAAAGCAGATTTTCTTTTCGTCTGCAATGAAAAGGAAAAGTAAGAATTGAGAAACAGAAGGTAATGAGCGCCCGGTCGTTTTAGTTATTAAATGGATCCCAAAAGGAATACGGAATTCTTATCAACTTGTCAACTGTGTCTTATTTGTACCTATTGTTATCATAACTTCAAATACACTTAAAAACCTAAAACAAAACTTTTGCTAAACCAAAACTTGATTTTTTTTTAATAAGCGCTGTATCAACTTCGATAGAATATTAAATAATATCGTTTATCTCCAATACACCTACTAAACAAAAAATTACAACTCATCAAAATCAATTCATAATTGGCAGAGTAATCGTGTTTCAAGCTTGAGTTAAATTGAGAATCTCTTTGGAAGTTAGAAGTAAAATGGTAATTTCGTTACCAAAAATTAACACCATTTTGAAAGCATAGAAATAGTTCATATTATCAAGATTAATTAAGTTGGTGCTCAAAATCCAATCTCCCAATTCATTGGTGGAGAAAAAAAAGTCAGTACCTAAGAGTACCTAAGAGTTTGCACAGACTGTGCAACTTCTTTGACAACACATGGGGTAACTTGATTGTTACCCCTACTTTCCCACCACAATTCATCGCCAAGTTAGCACGCGCCCCGGGTGCCTATTATGGAAGTTGGTTGGAGTATTTCCTTCCCCGTGACAGCGCGCGGGGGGAGGGGTCGATGATCAAAAACCCGATCATGTTGATACAACACTTCAAAGCCTCTGGCTGTCAATTAGTTAGCGAGTAGAGTTCCCTAGGCTGTGCCTACTTTGTTTGCTAGACTTAGGTAGAGACAAGCTACTCAATCACTACATAGTATAAAACAAAGTCGCATTCTCTGTCCCTATGTCCCTATGTATGCTTAAATCTTTAAAACTACGCAACGGATTTTGATGCGGTTTTTTTAATAGATAGAGTGATTCAAGAGAAAGGTTACTATATATATAAAACATGCATGATATGTTCACCCGTGCGAAGCAGGGGCGCGCGGGCGGGTCGCTAGTTAATAATGTTTGGTAGAAAACACCTTTGGAAGTTTTATGTGGATATCGTAACACTAAATCGGGTTCTAGACCTAGGAAGATAAATATTTTGGAATCACACTAAGGCCGTGTTATTACCAAACGTCTTCAGTCTAAAAGCCGAACAAGCTGACTGTGAGCTACGTTTACTTGTTTTTTTAAGTACAATGGAAAATTTTCGATCACAATGAACCAACATTATGCTAACGCCTGCTTACGTTTACTCTAAGGCTGATTGTGAACGTGGTCAAATTATAATAATAATTATAACAAATTTATAATCATTTGTAAGGTGCTAAAAGCTGTGAGTATGTCTATTCCTAAACATCTCCGTAACGACTGGACGAAGTTGGATGAATCTCGGCACAGTTCGTGAAGTGAAAAAACGTAGACAGGCTTGCTATGAACATTTTTGATATGAGGTGGATTTTTGGTATGATGCGGTAAATCCTACTACTATTTATTATAAACGCGAAAGTTTGTAAGTATGGATGGATGTTTGTTACTCTTTCACACCGGAACGGCTGAACGGATCTTGATGAAACTTGGCAGAGAGACAGATTATAGTCTAGAATAGCAGCTTTTTATCCCGTGGGAATACCGGGATTTAAATATGCGCGGGTATATATAATTTGACATAACAAATCGTTGTGTTGATATTTTTCGGTGCTCAATTTTAATTTATATATTGAGTTAATTTTAAAACTAATTCCATTTAGAGCAGTGAACCGATAGCATCATAATATTTATTCCGAGCACATAACCCAGTGGCAGCTTCCGATAAGGCTGTTTTTGACTAAACTCATACAATATGCAACAAACTTATCAGTGTACATCGTGCAATCGCGCAGAATGATCGACTTTGCCCTACTTCAGTTCATGATCGAGGTTGGCCCGCAATGCCTGCGATCATGTTTTGATCACCCTCGCAACGTGAATACTAAGCAGCAAGATTAGTATCGACAAATTTCAATAATAGTTGTAGCTATGCCAATAAGGAAGCATTTTGCTCACGATCAATTTAGAGTTTTCTTCTCCAGCGATGCGATAAAAAACGGTAAAATTAATTAACGTTACGGCTTTATTAACAAGACTCATTTTTTCATTTTTAAAAGCCTTTTTTATGCAATATTGAGATGCAAAGAGCATGCGATACAATGAAGAAAGACAATGAACTAACTTCTGATTTTTTTTTAACTTTGTTTCTGCAATCCACTGTAGCGAATGCAAATTTACGGGCATGCCGAGAAATAGCGGCAATTTGTGTCGAATGTAATGAGAATAAATCAAGATGTTATTCGAATAGGAGTCAACGGGAAATTGTATCGTGATTTTACAATTTCCTAACTCACTAACAATTTACAAAGCGAAACAACTAGATTATGGTGTGATAAATTGAATGAATGAATGAAAATGCTTTATTGTACACCTTACAAACTAACAAAACAAGTGAGACAAGGATTAACAACTAGAGATATGTACAATGGGCGGTCTTATCGCTAGCAAGCGATCTCTTCCAGACAACCTTTGGATGGAGAGGAGCCTATATAAAAGATTGACTTTGGATAAAATCGGATATCTGCTACTTTTTGTTTCGTATTACAATTTATTTTGACCTTGAGTTAACATCAATGGTTTGTCTTATAGATAACAGGCACGAAATTGTGGTTTTACGATCGGTAAACCTTTTGAAATTATGTTGGCTACACTCATTAGCTAGGTTGTTTATTAATGTAACCGAACTATTCACAAACTAATAACATTAGCAAGGCACACACATAGTAGAGCGTAATTTGAAAACTAGCAAGTTGTGGTAAGGTGTTCGGTGGTCGTGTCATGTAGTTTTTGAACTGAATTATAATATGAGTAGCTCCAACAGCTCAATAAATAGTCTATCAGGCAGCGCAACAACAAAGACAAAAACAGAGTTTTTGGCCCCATTGGCCAAAAACTCTAATTAACCTGATTATATGTTTGAGATACAAAGAAAATTACAACTAATAGTTACAATTATTTACAAAATGTACAAAATACATATGAAACAGTTGAGCTATCTACAGACCGTTGCAAACGATCTATAGATAGCTCAACTGATCCAAATCAGTGCCAGTCGGAAGCGTACCCAAGACGCTGGCTGCATTGCCAAAGAGATATGTTTGAATGAAGAATGTTTATCTTGTCTGCAGTGGTATGGCAAGAGTGGCAAGTCCACGTGACATCAACACCGGCCGAAGCAGAAGGGCCAACGCTGCTGTCGTGTGTGGCGCCCTCTGCGCTGCGAGAGCACGCGTCTGTGGCCGCCTGGTACCGGGACGACGCCGTGCTTCCAGCAGCTGACCATTTGTGTAAGTCTATTAGCACCAACAGGTATCAACATTCACCTATTTTCAGCATGCTGAAGCTACCTTGATCTCGGAACATCTATATATATAGAGAAAACCGCAAACTATCGATCAGTGCAATGCAATTATATGATGAATCTAGCCATAGCCGAGAATCAATGCAAGAGTTATTCGAAAAACCCATTCCTGGTTTTGTTTTTTAACTTACCAACAGTTTTTACTCCTACCCATACCTTGGTCACGGAAAAACATAGCGACTTCAAATTTCCATTGGTGTTTGCAGCCGGCGGCACTCTAATGGTAGATGACGGATGGAAGCTGATAGTGCGCGCAGTGCGCGTGGAAGACGCGCGCGCGCAATACTCGTGCTCCGTGCTCGACAACCTGACAGGAGAGCGGCGGAGAAGCACGCCTGTCAGCGTAGACGTAGCTCGTAAGTACTCCACGGGTATCTAGGTGTCTCTCAAATACAATTTGCAAGGTAATCCGTTGATTTAACATAGGTCTGATAGAACGGTATGCTGGAATGTAGCAGGATTCACATAGGACACAACAAAATTCTAGTGTCTTATTTTAGCTTAAAACTGAATTGCATACGTATTGCACCAAAAATAGTTCCCTAAAATTATCAGGTCCGGAAATCTGTTTGAATCTTAAATCAAATTAGAAAGAAAGAAAGAAAGAAAGAAAATTGATTTACTCATCCACCACAAAATAAAAACAAAAAAAACAAATTAACCTTAACAAACCAAAACCAGTACTTAGACAAACTAACAAAAAAGATACAAAGTTAAGGATAAAATATATATACATATCTAAATACATAGAGCTGCGTGGTGGCGAGTGGGCCAACAGCTCAGCATAATGCTCCTGTATGTAAATTAGTGATTAAAAACGTAGTTACAGAGATTACAAAGAATCCATGCTGATTATCTAGCTACTCTCAACTGTAATGCTAAGAAATTTGCCTGAAGGGTGAGTGTTTTTTCACCCTGAGTTAAACATTAACTCAGAACAGAGTCTATCAACAATGCGATTCAAGCTATAGCATCTTCACTTTGTACAGATATTTGAATAATGACGCAGTCTCCGAAACGAAATTATTTATAAGATTTTCTAAACTGGTCTACACTTTCAAACTTTGTTACGCCTGACTGCGGAGTGGAACAAATTGAAACTTGGCCCAAGAAAACAACAACAACGAGTAAACAATTTTTAACAAATCAAGCATAGCCTGGGCTGCTTGCAATTCCGAGGGCTCGATCTAATCTCCTTAGTGGATCACCATTTACGCAGGCCCTTACATCAATGAGCAGTCTTTGTGGAGCCGAGGATTTTGATAGGTATATTTATCTATAATAGATGCAAAAGCCTGTTGACTTTGTTTTAACTACGAATTATTTCCAGCAATGAGTGCGGCGTCGGCTCCGCGCGGTGTCACGCACGGTCCGTGGGAGGCCAGCGTGCGGCGAGGCGGCGACCTGGTGCTGCCGTGTCTGGTGCACGCCAACCCGCCGGCCGCCGTCACGTGAGTACCGCGACCCTTACCAACCAACGAGGACTGTAGTGGCATACAACCGCCACGATGCTGATCACCAGCTCAATGAACATTACTTACAAATATTTTATAATGTCCCAAAAGTTATTCTCCGAGCGGGATTTGAACCCTCGACCTTCCCCTTGATACGGGGCTGCGCTACCACGGTCATTCAAAAAAGAAGGACATGCACGGACAACTGTAGGAATATTATAGCAGTTAATATTGTACTTATATAGACTTTGTTCATATCCAACCACCTATGCAATTCCGATCACTTAATTTCAGAATTTTCTTTAAAGCCCCCGTATATAGCACCGCAACGACCTCAATCGAAATAAAAATCGAAACGGTCATTAACCAGGATCACTTTGAATGCTTCTACTTTATACGAGTTTTATCTTGATGCTTGAGAAACAGTAAACTTCCTTATTTCAGCTGTGATGATGTTGTAACTTGTTAGCCAACGGACCCTGATGATACGAACTACGTTAAAGGTACTGACATACGTGTTTATTTTCGAGCTAAAAGCATGCTTTTTTCGAGGCTTGCTCAATAAAAGCACGTGTGAACAGGTCGTGCTAGTAAATAAGCATGCTTATTTGGTCGTAGGTCGGTTGATAATTGAGCATGCTCAAAAGAAGCATGCTTATTTTTGAGCAAGTGTGTCAGTACCTTAACTGATAATACGTTACTTAACTTATTTACTCAACAACAAAAATGTCTCGTCCGGATCCCTAATTCGAGCAATACCATCAGACTAAGTTGAGCTCCAGGTAAAAGAACGACACGATTATACCTAAGTTGTGTAAACTACCACGTTCCTGTTTCCGAAAGCTGACCGACAAATGTTTCAAAATGTGTGTTGCAATTACTTAAGTCATAACGGGAAAACAAAGGCCGTCCCAGTATTTTCAAAGCAATATTTTCGAGTCTGAAATGCAGGTAAACATTTTCCCCGTTTCTTCATACCCACACGCGCCACATAAAAGAAAGTTAATAAGAGAGGGTTGCCTGCGTCACGTACATTTCTGCTGGTCGAGACGTCGGGCGTGTCACTTCAAACCAACATACAAACTAAAATGAGCTGTATTTTGTGGTTTTTAGAATCATAATTCCAAAATACAGAGTGAAAATTTTAAATTATAAAAAAAAACCTCAGTTTTGAAGGTATTCTCTTGTGTGGTTCAAAGTTTCAAATTTAATGTTTCACACCTTGAAACTTGGACACTCGAAGTGTTCTGGTGTGATCTAGTGAGGGTTTTGTAAGAAGGTACAATGGCTTGTTTTATGCTCGCAGAGGAATGAGCATTACTTATTTGTAACTGGCAGCTTATGCCCACCATTTCAAACGTTTCAAATTATTTTTAGTAAGACAATTCTGCCGGAGATTGGATGGAGGGTTGTAATGTTTAACTCTTTCTGCCACTGAGCGTAGAAATTTAATTCAGCTACAGGGCATTAAGGCAGTTGTGGAAAAGGAAGCAATTACGTTTAGTAAATATTCTTCAGCAAACTAGGATACATTTCTTTTCTCAACCTATGTAATAATACTAAACCCAGTGAGTCGACTTGGCTGACAGAATAACAACCTACTTAGTTCTTAAAACTTTAAGCATGTTGAAAACAAGTTTGTGTAGCATGTGCTATAAAAAAATAGAATTATTTTTAAGTCATTAGCAGCCTAAAACTTGACGACTGCTGGACTTATGTGCCATACATTTCCAGAATTACCGGTTTAGAGTCGTATCTTCTATAAGTATATTTACCGACTTCCCGTAATCCTCCGTTGGCCCATCAGATGCGAAGGCATTTTATGCTGTTTATATTTTGTATGGATTACTTCAGGATTATAAATAGAGCCATCAATCCTAATAGCTACGCACTTTTATTTAGTTTCTTCGGGTATTGGCTTCGTAACATCACCCTAGGGTCACATCGCGGGTCAGCGCCCGCCCTTAGCTCGCACGATAGTTTTTGTGCGGATCAAGTCTAACGGCATACAGCCACACATACCAATATCATTATGAATTCCTGACCATGTGACGGTTTTTCAGTAGTATAAGAAAAACTCTCGTGGAACTCTAAATTCGTTTGATAAAATAACTGTTTTCAGGAATTTGAACTCAATCTTCTTTGTGATAAGAATCTCTTTAGAATGGTTTAATATACTTATATTTTTATCATGTTTGACAGGGACAACCCTCACAGCTCTGCTGCTAGTAGCCCTGACTTCTGCGCTGTAGGCCGTTGATTCTATCTCCACCGAGAAAAAACATTGACGTAATGTTGACTTGTTGTTATGTTAAAGTTGATTGACTCAACATTACATCCATGTCGTTACATACATGTTGAGTCCTGAACATTATTGTCTGTACTTAGAAAATTTTACGTTGTACTGTCTCAGTCATGTTCATCAGTCAACACCATAATATTAACTCGAGCTCTTGAGAGTTCAATACATTAAAGGCAATATCGACATGGGTAGGTACCTCGCATTTGGCAACACTCGAGAGGGTTACGTAGTTGTAGGAGCTACCTACACACTGAATCGTGTCCCAAGAGCAAAGCAGTCGGATTTCGATCACCGGATGTCATCTTTAACTCCGTTTCAACCACTTTGTAACTAGTTTCTGTTGAAGCAAAATTTAATGACGAGTTACATTCATGTGAATGTTATTTTACCAAAGGTTGATACATGGACTTGTTCTAAGTGTGGATCAATGAACATGATAATCTAAATTAGCCAAGCAAACGAAGCGATATGAAAATACTAGTGCGCTCCGCGGTTTCACCTGCGCAGATTTAAATCCCGGTATGTCCACGGGATAAAAAGAGCCTATGTGTTATTCCAGACTATAATCTATCTCTCTGCCAAGTTTCATTTTAAGATCCAAAAAAAACAGATCTGTTTAACCGTTCCGGCGTGAAAGAGTAGCAAACATCCATCCATCCATCCATACTTATAAACTATCGCGTTTATGATATTAGGAGGATACTTCTAAAGTTCTACTACATTTTTTTCTAGTGACTACCCGTCGCTTTGCTCGCATGGTCTTTACTGCATTGCTAACATTGTTTATAAAAAAAACAATAAAAACTCTAGCAATGGAACAAGCAGATGGCCCACTTGATGTTGATGTTGTAGCTATCACTTTTCTAAATTATGCACTGGAATTATAACGTTAGTTAATCAGTCCAATGTACAGGGCTTTTCATTTTGGACAAACCTCTGGAGGTATATGTTTATTCGACTGTTTATTTACTGGCGACTCCCTATTCAGGCGAGTCGTTATTATCGAATCGAGTAGATAATGAAGCAAACAAAGTATCAATTACTTTTGATAACAAAAGGTATCGAGTATCTAAGTATTTGTACCTCCAGGCCAGCCTTTACTGCTATCTAAGTCTAAATGTAATGTAATTATTTATTTAATTTCTTATTTCTCCATCTCTCTGTCGTTTATTATATTTTGTATTGTGTTACATTTTACCTATTAGGTATTCTATTCAAAGAACGTTTTATTTAAAATCACGCCACGTCAATTGACACGAAAATTTATATGGCGTCTTGCAAAGTGTTGTTTCATGACTATCCGTCAACACACCAATAAGTCATCACATTACTTATCATCTGTGAGACTCCATGGAAGCAGAAACTTTCAACCAGATAAATCCTTTTGACTAAATTATGCCAGTGCAGTGGCCCATTTACTCCCCTTTGAAGTTTCTTGAAAGACTTCTAGGTAGCCAATAATAAATGCTAACAGATTTAGTATACTCTTTTGAATTTGAACGTTCTTTTTTTAGTTTATTTGAGATCATCTTAGCCTTTTTACCTAAACAGAATAGAATATAAAGATCCACGCTCAATAAGAGGTTGACGATAAAGTCTGAAATATTAGTAAAGCTTTTATATTTTAATGGCTTCATTTAAAAATACTACGAGAGTGGTAAAGAAAACTCATTTTGCGCACATATTTTATTTTTGCCTAAGTACTTACTTTCTTTGTAGATTGTAAATATATAAAAGCAATTGTAAAATACAGAATGGAAGTAGGTAAGCCTTTAGAGTTTCTAGTAGCATTCTCCTTAAGTACAAGCTTTTTGGGTTTTATATTATAATTGTTATCATTTAGTTTTTGTAATGTTATGCTGCTACTTAAACAACAGTCAAAGATTATTTGATCAACAAAACTACAACTGCTGTGTAAGAAAGGGTGTGGGTTCTTCTGATAACACCAGTCTCGTAATAGGCTATGTTTGGAATCCCGAAACCGTGTCGTGTTGGGGTGTGAGTATATATTTAGTTAACATATTCAGGTACTAAAATATCAGCCATTACCTCAGTCTAGCTCCTATTCTATTTAAACAGAAGGAATAACGACTGGTTTCATATTTTTCCAGTCTTCTGATAGCATATCCCTGCTATGAAAGTCAGACAGTTACTGTTGAGGTAAGCGCTATCTCATTTCATATCATAATTAATATTTATTGCTGAACATTTTTCAAAAGTACGTAAGAGCATAATGTTTAAATTTAAACGTATATGTGGCTCATCACAAGTGGGTTTAAACTATCTAAATATATATAACTCAAAGGTAACTGACTGACTGACTGTGATCTATCAACGCACAGCCCAAACCACTGGACGGATCGGGCTGAAATTTGGCATGCAGATAGATGTTATGACGTAGGAATCCGCTAAGAAAGAATTTTGATCAATTCTACCCCCAAGGGGATAAAATAGAGGATGATAGTTTGTATAAGATTTTCAAAGTAAACGAGCGCGAGCAAAGCCACGGGATCAGCTAGTCCTCTTATAAAACATTACTCTAAACATTTCCTACGTCCGTATCATTTCAAGTTGCTGCAAGCTGACATCCCTACAAAAAGCGTCAAGTACAGCGCTCATCAACGTTCGCCTTTATTGTCGACGGCAGCTCCCCGGCGACTCGTAAACGTTACTAAAACGTAACGTAACTACGTACACGTAACGTTTCAACGTAAATGGACTGAAAAACCTAGTTGAGCCACTCGGCTGAGGAATTGGAACGCAATTTTGCTCTTAAAGACATGTGAGTGAGTTTGGAAAGGTTAGATAATAAAATACTTGGTTATTTGTGGCATTTTATTCGATACCGTCAAACAAAATTCAGAGATTGAGCCAAAAATAGCAAGTTAATGGTTTTATCCTTTATTGTGGTGACCTAATTATGACTGTTGTATGTATTTGTCGATGATTCATGATCATTTTAATTTATTGAATTACGTACGTTCCTACTGACGTGCCTTTAAATCAAACAGAATATGATAATAGGTTACATAATACAACTTACTTCTTACTACAACTAATTAATAAATTGACACGACACGTCATAGATCTCAAACGATGGGATAAGATATTAAAGTAAAAAATAATAATAATTTCAATTTTCGCTCTGAAACACATCCTCTGAAACATCTGAAACATTTCCTGGAAACACTATCAAATATAATCGACTCTGGTATGAGATGGAGTTATATAATCGACCTTCAGACATTTCAGGCTCCAAGCCGACGACGCGATAATGGAAAACTTGCCGAATCTTCCAGATCATTATCGTCTATATTTACTGAGTCCATAAAAATCTTGGCCAAGTTTGGTTTTAGTGCTGGTATTATAATAGGCATGTTACTGTGTTATTGGCAGGAAGCTGGTCGTTCGCGGCCGGAACCGAAGGCATAAATCAGTGTTTCTGGGCTGAGCATGCAAGCCTGACCAATCTGGTGATGGTGCCGAACGAAATCATCAATAATTTACTCATCCCTCAATACACCGCCCATTTATAGCCTGCATAAAATAATCCTACTAATATTATAAACGTAAAAGTTTTTAAGTATGGATGGATGGATGGATGTTTGGTGTTTGTTACTCTTTCACGCCGGAACGGCTGAACGGATTTGGATGAAACTTGGTAGAGATAATAATACACATTATACTACACCTTGCATCCTCGAGATTTATATAATAAATAAGTAGGTTAAATTCACTTCGTAGTCCACTATTTAATGTACTGGGCACAAAGCACAACTTCAGAGCCAAAAATAACAAGACAATTGACTTGTTAGTACTCCCTCCGGCCACAGATGGCGCCCTATCACACCGTCGCGCCGACTGACTGACAACGTCTCATTCGCTTTTTTTGTGCGGGCATGGAAGCACCTTAATACTAAATTTTATATTTTAAATAAAAGTTGTAGCATTTTTCATTTTAATGTTCGAGTGCAGTTTATTAGTTGTATTGTGCAATGGTTATAAGGAAAACGCAGCTTTCCTTTGAGCTTTACTTTGCTTTCCAAGTTAATACTTAGACAAGCTACATAAACTGAAAAATGACGTTACAAAAGTTCGTATAGCAAACTGCAACGACTCAGGTGAGTGTTTATATTTTTGCATTGCTCATTTTACCTACTAAATAATTTTCTAACCAGATATGGTTCGTGATAAGGCTAAATACCTTTTTTGTTTCAATGTTTCACAACTACCCTCAATTTTTCATAGTTCTAATTTGAATGAAAAATTACTTAAGGCTACATGCCTTTTGTTTAAATGTTTTAAAACTACCCTCAATTTTTTATAATTGTGATTTGGAAGTATAACTACTGTGATTGATCGGTAATGAACCGGAATCTATAAAATATGCATTTAATTAGCCTATACATGAGTGTCTTGGTACTATGATGCGATCATAGTCATGCACTAGTGCTACAATGCGATTGTAGCCATGTTTATATAGTACCGTGATGCGATTACGGTCTCTTACTACTAATATTTTAGTGTCATGATGCGATCATGACCCATGCTTTGCATTGTCTACTGACAGTGACCATGACTGTAGAGATGGGAGCCCCTCGTACTCACGCGATATAGGGGCTAGCCCAGTAGAAGAAGTAATGGGCTTTGATGGTGTGGTGCACTACATTCCATCTGTATCAGCCGTCGATCCTGTACCTTCTACTATCCAGATAGCTGGAAATAATGCCATCCCTGTATCCGTCAGTCTAACAGAAGTTTTTTGGTCCAGACCCCTGAGTAAATCTCTAAACGTTGGGGGCGTATTCTGTGTGAAGGGTTAAATAAGGATCAAAAGAAATCTTGGTGAAAAGATATTATCTGCGTACCCGAAAACTTTTAATTGGTTAAAGCCCCAAAACTATATAATCCTAATATATAGGCAGTTCTTGTTGAGTCAACCAGAAATCGGGACAAACGCATGGAGGCTGCTTGTATCTACCAGGGGTTAGGAATTTCAGCTGTGACAGCTATACCATCCTCCTTTATTGATAAGGACATGGATAAGATGGACATCATCAAGAGTTTATCCAAAGCAAACCAAATTTTATTGGATTGCATTTTGTAAACACCATCAACTGGAGAAAACTAATTACGTACCTAAGTACACATGGGATAAGAAATTTCAACACGTTGTTCGTTGCTGTTTGATGTTAAGAGAGATAATTATGCTCTTTGGTGAAAATCTCACACATAGTAAAAGCTTTTAATTCGGCCGAGAGATCAGGCAAGTACGACTTAAGTCAAATAAACAGCCATATCGGCAGGGAAACTGAAGAGGCTCACCCCGTTAGCCTAATTCAACCGCGTACCGCCCCACGACCTGGAAAAGACCCATTACTTCGTCATACCAGTACCAGGATCGAGCAAAGGAACAGCGGCCAAAGTTTCTGCCTCAATCCAAGATACGATAGAGGTACCTTTTGTAAAATATATCTCTTAAACACACATGTTTGTGCACTACCCTCTTTCGGGTTTTAAAGCTATACAAAGGTTAACTGTAAGAGAATGCTCTCTAGCATGAAATTCACCTATATGCGATAATTTTTGGGCTGCGCAATAAATAATTTTCTATCTATCTACCTATTCACTCTGGTAGATTAAGATAAATAATAAGTATACACTTAATAATTGGGAAACAATTACTAGCGATCGAGTTATTTTAGATGTAATTAGAGGAAATAAAATACCACTTCACAAACCAGTTTCTCATGTGCAAGTACCTTGCAATACTAAGTTTTCTATATTGGAAAAGCCTTACTAATACTCGAGATAGAGAAATTACAGCGTATTGGAGCTGTATTACCTACCATGCAATTATATTTCAGGTTATTTTTAAAATATTTCTTAATCCTGATGTAGATAACAAGATTCACTCTTTATCTTGAATCCTTATACAAAATAGTTGACACATAGAGGAGTACTGTACAGTCACTAGACTGCAATCCCCATCGTGTTATATGGCCAGTATGGATTTGAAAGTTGCGTACTTTCTTGTAGCTATATAAGACACGTTTAAGAAATATCTTACATTTAAAGAACTTCAAATTTTGAATTTCAGTGCCTCCCGTTTGGGATTTTTTCTACACCTTACATCTTCACTAAGTTTCTTAGATCAGTTGGGATTGTGACCTTCCGGGTTAAAGGCGTAATTATAGTTGACTACCTAGATGTCTTTTGTTTTATGCCCAAGAAATACCTATAAGGCGATTGTCTCAGTTGTATGTCTGAGACTTTAAAATTAGTAATAATAAATAAATAAATAAAATATATAATATAGGTTACTTTAAAATGAGGATATTTTTGATAAATTTTAAATTAACTATGAGTAATGTTGAGAAAAACAAACGTGTGCCTAGTCAGTGTTGCTAGTTTTTTAGGCTTTGAATTTAAAATTCAGTCGATATGATACTAAATCTCCCTTTCTAAAAACGTATTAGGTTATCAAACTTTATTTCAAGACAGTTTTCTAAGTTCTTGGGCGTACTTACAGGCTGAGGTGCAGCCCACCCAGCTATACCTGGATGGCTGGACGTACACCAAAGTTTTGAAAGGGCCAAGTTTTTAGCATTAAAATAATCTCATGCAAATTATGACTGCAGATTGGTTTTAGCAACAACAACCGCGGAGAAAGTTTTTTGTTTGTAGATATATCACATTATGGTTTTTAAAAATCCAATTCGTAGTGAGTGGTCAATAGTTATACCTTGGAGATTTTATAGACGCTGCCTTATCCAGTTGTGGTTTGATGTATAATGGAAAACGATCAAACGGCTTCTGTGAAGCAACAGAATCATAATGCCACATTAACTTATAAGAATTAAAGGAAGGCTTAGTTGTTTTTCTAGAAATATACACGACTAGCTGATCCCGCGGCTTTACTCGCGCTTGTTTACTTTGAAAATCTCATAGAAACTTTCATCCCCTATTTTATCCCCTTGGGGGTAGAATTGATCAAAATCCTTTCTTAGCGGATGCCTACGTCATAACATCTACCTGCATGCCAAATTTCAGCCCGATCCGTCCAGTGGTTTGGGCTGTGCGTTGATAGATCACTATGTCAGTCAGTCAGTCAGTCAGTCAGTCAGTCAGTCAGTCAGTCAGTCACCTTTGAGTTATATATATTTATATAGATATATAGATAGAAATATATAAATAAAAATAGAAAAATAAATATATCTTATTTTAGAAAACCAGAGGATAATTTATTTTTGTATCCTGGTGAAATGCTAAATGTAGTAGCTATGTCTTACGAAAAAGAGATACATCCGCATTCAATGTGTACAATACACAATAGTTGAATTTTAAAAAAGTTAACATGTACAGAATGTAGCTTATTCTTTTACGACTTTACATCTTATTGTCCTTAAAAAATAAATAAATAAAAAATAAAGCTTTTGAAAGTAATTAATGACGGTGTTACCGGTATAATGGTCGGTCTATACTGAAAAAATCAGCCTTTGTATTAACTGTTTCTTTCCCTGGCATGTCAAGATCCGATATTTTTATATAATAACGAACATCTGTTACTATCTTCTTTCAGAAAACCTCATCCACGATCTATCGGACACTTAGGTACCCTTGCTTGTATCATGCCAGTTATCAGGTCGGCATTCACGCAACAAAACCTCGAACTCAAAATAATCATTGTTATAAATCATCACTATCAATCTTAAGGATGGTGGGTATTTTGCCAATCTAGAGAAAGATATTCGTTTCTCATGAACTTATCTTTTTTTATTAGAGTATGAACTATGAATACAGTAGCGGAGCAAGTTTTTCTAACCTAATCACACACCGTTTAGCTGTGGCTTTAACTTTGTTTGTAACAACAACAAAAAAAAGGGGAATATAATACCGTTACCGTATAGAATTTGGTCCTGTAAGGGCTGCTGTCCTCTTACCATATCTGGAGGCTACAAACGCTTTTCGGACAGCGGCTGATACTGACAGTTTTTTACTGACCATAAACCATGAAACCATGAAAGGAAACCATAATATGACCCGAGTCCATTGTCTATCAATAGGTAGATCAAGGACGTCATGGGTGCAATCGAGGTAAATACAGATATTTTCTCCACTCTCGCAGTAGGTACCCGACATGCGTCTACAATATTTTTGCCAATAGACCGGGCTAGAGTATTCTCTGTTCCGTGGGTCAGGCGACAGTTAAGTGTTAGCTAAATTTGACTTTTTCTCTCAAGCTATGATAAAATAAACTTTTCAGATGCCGTTTATGATTGTTCTCTTGATTCTTAGACCTAATAACGTCCTAAGTTATCATTTGTTTCAAAATGAAGAAATAAAAATATGTACTTCATATTTTTCTTCTTATTTAATCGACTTACCTATTTCGCAATGTGCTCTAAACATCCTACGAAGTGAATTTAACCTACTTATTTATTATATAAATCTCGAGGATGCAAGGTGTAGTATAATTGATGGTTAAACAAACTTACCTTGTGACGTTTGACCATAATTATACAAACCTTGCATCCGAAGAGATTTATAACCCTCCCTTACCCAATTTTGCTGAACATCAAAATCATACCCTTTATAGGTATAAACATTGCGAAATGGGTATTGCTCTAAAGAAATGAGACGTTGTCAGTCAGTCGGCGCGACGGTGTGATAGGGCGCCATCTGTGGCCGGAGGGAGTACTAACAAGTCAATTGTCTTGTTATTTTTGGCTCTGAAGTTGTGCTTTGTGCCCAGTACATTAAATAGTGGACTACGAAGTGAATTTAACCTACTTATTTATTATATAAATCTCTTCGGATGCAAGGTTTGTATAATTATGGTCAAACGTCACAAGGTAAGTTTGTTTAACCATCAATTATAGTCTGGAATAAAAAAAAAGCTACTTTTTATCCCGTGGGAATACCGGGATTTAAATCTGCGCAGGTGAAACCGCGGGGCGCAACTAGTATCGAATAAATCCGTACATAATTATACGTGAAATCTATTTTTAATCGAATACTAATGCAAAGTTAACGTCATTTAAATTTTACTCTATACCTAATCAGCCTTATTATAAACAAATCAAACCTGGATTTAAACCTAGCTCAAGTCACGTTTTCTTATTATAAACAACTTAAACCTGGTTTATCTCATAAATTTAGGATCATCTCAGGTTTATCATTTTCGTATTACAAAAGACACTTTAGTCGAAGACTACATAGTACCTGAGATAGTCCATGATTCATCATCACAGAACATAATCATTCAACAAATATCCACAGACTATAACAAATTATGGCAATCAATCGTTCATTCATTTTGGAATCACCAACTTATCTGAGCCGGTCTGAAGTTAGCTGCTTGTGCATAAATGGCCAATAGTGAATCGAGAATTCTCTAAACAGCTAACTTCAGACCGGCTTAGATAAGTTGGTATAACTGTACTCTCTTGCCGCAGGCTAAAGTCATATGCGCATACTACCTCGTCTTTCGTTTTAACGAATCAATTTTTAGTTTCTCTTCTTGACTCAGATCTCCGCCTTTTTGTTTTAAATCTCGTTATCAACTTGATATTAACAAATTCGTGGCAACCCATGCATTTTGACATTTCAAATTTAGATCGGAGTCTAGAGTTTGAAATGTATGTTGGATAATGCAGTGCTACAAGTTGTTTTATTGAATAAACTTATGTGGGAGACCAAATAAAATTTGGCAAAATGAGATTTTTATTAGTTAGACCATACTTAAACTAGGGGTCGTTCGGGTTTATCTTTAAACCGTGGTTTAGGGGATAAACTCCGTTTTATAATAACGTCTGGTCTAAGTCTTTGATTTTTCTATAGAGCAGGGACCAACTTCGGTATCAAAGTTAGACCACGGACCAGTTAGTCCTGGCTTAAGCCTAGTCTAACTCACATTTTTATAATAAGACGGAAAGTAAATAAAATCAAAAACTATGTCACCGTTACTTTTCTTCTCAATTCTTGAATATTTAATGTATAAAAAATGTGGGTGTTTTGTATTTTATTTGTTGCTCAATTATATCATTCGTATGTGCTTTGTATCGAAAGGAGGCTCCTTGAGGCGCACTTAAAATCCTTTCACCACACTGTTTCGAAAGAAACTAGTGACACGACAAGAAGAAGAAGAATGTGCTAAAAAACGAGAAGTGAACGCGACCGGTGTGCTGAATTTTCAGCTGCAATTTTCACTCTGAAATGGAACCTAATTAATTTAATTATAACGTGAATTTTCAATAGCAGCTGGGAAAGTTATCTCTTAATCAAATAGTGTCCCACACGACAGAGTCCAGCAGGAGCATTTGAAAAAGCGCCTCTATTAAATAATGGTGGACTTTGGCATCTTTGAAGTTCGTATAACAAAAGCCGAAACAATTGGATTATACCTAAATGACACGATGACAGCTCTTCACAGTTGACACCAGGCAGGTAGCAGCTGTGCTTTCTGCGCTATACGCCATGGGCTCATACACCACCGAGAACAGACATTTATTTGTGTAGGTACCTAATAAATATTCCAAAATTTACAATTTAGCTCGCAGAAATAGTACATAAGTTCAAGTGGCAGAGGGCAGATCATATAGCTGGAAAAACCGACAACCGCTGGGGTATTAAAGGATCTCTAATGGCTGATGATGATAAAAAAATGTATATCTAAGTATTACATCAGCTGTGATTGCCGTAGTACAAGCTTTGCTCAGTTTGGCGCTAGATAATGTTGTGTGGAATGTGAATTATATTCTAATTACAATTATAAAGAAACACAATCTGCCAACCAAATGATTACTTGAATGTAACGCAAAAAGCCAAAGTTTATTATGCATAGCAAATTGTTAATGTGTTTGATCTTTGTGAATAAACGATTCTGAGTCTGATTACGAAAGCGGGTGAGTAAATATATAGAGTAAAGACTTGTTTGCCACTAACACTTTTCGCCTACATGCTTGGCTAGCATATCTAATTGACCAATTGTTTACTGAATTTAGCCGAAACTTTAGGTTAACTTCGTATAATTGAGTTTGTCGAATGTTTGAGGCCCGTGACCTGAGGATCAAGGTTGTTGACACGATTTAAAACCTAATTTATCTTCATTATCTTAAATCACGAAAAATCCTTATAGTATAACAGAACTTGATAAATATCCATTTTTTTATTATGCCTATCATTATAATATATTTCTCTGAGAAGCAAGGTTTACCGGCTTAACGATCCATTACTATAGTATTCTCTTAACTGTGCTAGGTACCACTGGAATTTAAAATCACGTAATCAACCTCCACCATGTCATAAAAATTACCATTTGCAAGTTTTTTCATACCGTTGTAGCAGGTATTTTTTATTTAAATATGCGGGTTTGGCACTACGATATTAGCTTAGCTATCAGTATTTGGCTACCTTTGAATTCGGGGCCCGACGCGGCCGGAGTAATTCTGCCACCCACGCACGGTCCCAACATTTACTCGTATTTGAACTAGAAATCAACTAGTTACACATCCAGCTTTGGTAAATACACCTCGCACTTATTGTTGTAACGTGTTATTTGTTTACTTGTAACGTGATACCATTTTGTTGCTCATGGAACTGTTTCGATGTAGATTTTTGATTTCTTACCTAGTTATCTAGCAAGACAATCCTACTAATATTATAAGTAAGTAAGCGAAAGTTTGTAAGTATGGATGGATGGATGGATGTTTGTTACTCTTTCATGCCGGAACGGCTGAACGGATCTGGATGAAACTTGGCAAAGAGATAGATTGTACTCTAGAATAGCTTATGGGCTAATTTTATTCCGTAAGAATAACGGGATTTAAATCTGCGCGGATGAAACCGTGAGACACAACTCCAATATAAAAGATGAGATGCTTTCTGCGCAATGCCAGTGCTCTTAAACGGTGAAGGAAAACATCGTGAGGAAACCAGTTAGTATTCTAACAGCGGCGATGGGCTTGCAACCTGTCACGTATGGAATACTAACTACTGCAAAATGTGGGTATGTGCCAAATGTAATGTTTGGACGTACCTCTGACTACCCCCCTTAGACATCCTCAAAGAATCTTGAATTAGTACCTACTTGGTACTGAGAGATCTGAAGGGATATCTACCGTACCTGGGGATCAAAGTCGTGAAGCTGTTTCAGTTTTTCAGATGCTTTCTTGTAAGAGTTAATCTGAATTGCAATTTTATTGTAATTCAGAATCAACCTTTATCTATTTTTGTACATTTTGACTTTATTTTACGGTGGCGCTTCTTCAGCGCGCTGAAACAAAATTACTATGACTTCTTCAAGATGTTATTATAATGTATCTAGTGCACTATGTAGGCTGTATTTTTATTATAATATCTGAAATAAAAGTAATGAATTGTAAATAAAAGCTGAAGTATATTACTACAACAAAACAAAACAACATCCATTGCGCACAAGGGTTACAGTCGTGTGCCTATACATTGTTATCTAAACTAATTTCAATATCACTTTTATGAATACAGGTAAGCAAATCTTGGAGCTGTTGGCCTTATCCGGTAACATTACCTTTTAGTTTGAGCTCCATGTCGATAGGATAGAGCCTTATCTATCCCCTGAAGGCATGAACATTGTATTGACTGGTTTTACTTGCCCCCAGGGGCAAGACAGGCGTTTTCCATTACTAGACCTCCATACCCGCTAGGTGTTTATGCAATATCGGCAGAGGATGGGACATTTGACGATATTGGGGCGCTCAAATATGGTCCTACTAGTTGCGCCCCGCGGTTTCACCTGCGCAGAATAAAACCCGGTATTCCCACGGGATAAAAAGTAGCCTATGTGCTATTCCAGACTACAATCCATCTTTCTGCCAAGTTTCATCCAGATCCGTTCAGCCGTTCCGGCGTGAAAGAGTAATAAACATCCATCCATCCATCCATACTTACAAACTTTCGCGTTTATAATATTAGTAGGATTAGCTTCAGCTGAAAAAGGTTTGTAAGTGGATTCAAAAGTTAATGCTGTCTGTTTTAAAGTTATTTATTAGGATCACCAAGAGATAATACACAAAACGTAATACTAGACACAAACAAAATAAACATCCTGACCCGTGCTTATCTACCAAAGACAACCACAGCTAACAAGCTGTTTTAAATTTTGACAACTGTCAAAATTATACAACTGTATAATAAGACGAAAGTCTTTTAATTGTTTGTGATTTTTACGTGGAATATAATAAGCAAGTACTTAAGAACAGAAGTGTCCAAACTTCAGCATTTTGGTTTCAATCAAATAATTTCAGATTTATGTAATTGGACTGGAGCCAGCCAAGGCCTGGTAATACCGTTTTCCAAACATACTGTTATTGACCTTACCCGAGAGCTGGCTATTGGCGCAGTAAACAGTAACGATGGTGTTTACTTCGGGTAACCCTTTCCGCAGGTTCCCATCGCTACCGCCGGCCGACGCCGCCATAATGCGTTGATCCCCGCGGGCATTAAATGTGAATGCGGATATAAATAGTATATGTAAAGTATCGGCATGTGGTACAAGCTGTGAGGTAACCATCAGCGGGAATGTCACCGAGATCACTTTATCTTTAAACAACAATCGAGGTTCGTTGAAGGTAAAGAAGATCTTCAGCTAGTGTATTTTTTATAGTATTTTTTTTAATTAGTATTTTTTTATACTAGGTTGCTACAAGTAGACACCTTGAAACACACTAATCCGCGTCGTGTTGGTCTCGCAGTTCTAACTGAAATGTCAATTCGTTACCTTTACAAAATGAATGTCAAATTTGAGCTAAAATATCTCAAGGATTCTCACTGCGGGAAATTCTCATTTTCTGTCGTCATGGGAAGCAACATAGTTTTTCTTGTGTTAATTTGAGCACTATTGATTAATTTCAAAATATTTCTCGTAGGGTTCGAAGCGAACCACCGCCATTATTTCATTATAAACTGACGCGAAGAAGTATTAAACATCATTAAAATAAATCTAGGCGTGTCTAGGCCCTACGGCCTGGACGCGTACGTACATGCGTACGCAAACATCATAGTAAAAAGTACACAGCTTGTGCTTGTACCATACATAAAAGCACACATTGGCTGCTTCAAGATGTATCCATCACATCTGAGTGGCGTCCCCCGAGGCGTCTGACGCTCGCCTCTCCAGAGCTGCTACAGAACGGCTCTTTGATTTGCCGAGTGTCGTGAAGCACGTTACATGAATGTATCGTTGCTTTGGCAGCAAAATGCTATTTCAACTTTTAGACAGCTACTGAAGTATTGAATTATAAGAACATTTTGTTTCAATGTTCCAGTTGACAAAGTATAATACCTACCTAGATGTTTTCTCATCTAGGTGGGTGAGTAATTTATTCAGGTGGGTAATTAATCATCTGAAACCTATAAAGTCTCCTTTGAAAATTCTCGTGTTATAGATTGAACGAATGATAGTAAAGGCATTCGCAACTGATTAAAAAACATTGTTAGTTTGATAGAGATACGGTAACTAGTCAAGATTTTGAAAGGTGTAGATTTGAAAGGCTCTTTTTCCAGAAACATGTACAAACATTCTCAAACGCTATTAAACAATATCCTTGCTGAAAAATTTGCATCTTTATCTTGTCAATCTCATAACGTGAGCCCATAAAACACATAGCTTACCCCTGTCGAGAAACATTTATGGCTGATATTACTTAATATTGATGCGCATTCACATTCGACTCCAATATATTTACGACAGCGATGACATCCATAAAAAGAGCATCCGTAAATGTGAGGGATAGTGGCAGTTCCACACGAGTGGCGAGACGCGGCGAGACAAGAGGCGACGAGTGCCGCCAGGGATGGATGACCCACTCGATCGATCACCCAACGGGTACAAGGCCGCTGATTTTACATAATATAATGCTCCGTCATCCTGCCAATATTTTCACGCGTGAACACAGGGCTCGGGTTACATTTGGGAAAATGAGCTCGCAATTATGCTTTTTGACTTTTCAAAAGTCATTGTTTTTAAAAAAAACTAGAAAAGCTTTACGCTGATAAAATAACTTATTAGCCACTTTTGAATTGCATTATTATGGGTAGGTTTTTGCAAACGTAAGCGAATGCATTTCGTTCGCTTACGTTTGCAAAAAAGATAAAAAGTGGACAAAGAATTATGCCCGCCAAATAGTAGGTCACAACAAAAGTGCTATTATTCTATGTGAATAATACGCGGATTGTCGGCAGGTCGGCGGACGCGTTGGATGCCGAAACCGAGCCGGAACGTGGCCTGGGTCACTTTAAATTAAATTTTAGTTTGAAATGAGCTTTATTATACTGACATTAAAATAAATTGTCTGAAAAATTGCAGACTAACAATAAATATTTTTTTATCTCGACTATGTTTCAAAGTAAATAAATAATTGTGGTCATTTCACACGCACTACGAACTGTACGAAGCTTTTACCGTGGGAACCAGATAGCTGATATAATGCCAATATACTTTACTATTTGCTCCCAGCGGTTTCACCCGCGCAGATTTAAATCCCGGTATTCCCAAGGGATATTATTTGGTAAATAAATGAATTTGAATTTGATAAAAAGTAACCTATATGCTATTCCAGACTATAATCGAAATTTGTGCCAATTTTCATCCAGATCCGTTCAGCCGTTCCAGCGTGAAAGAGTAAATAACATTCATCCATCCATCCATACATACTAACTTTCGCGTTTATAATATTAGTAGGACTTAGTAGTATAAGTCACGCGGCCAGATGAAAGCATGCGACCAAGCCAAGAAGCTACGGTTTGGTTCCTAACGTTTTGATAGAAAATAGATAGAAAATACTAGATTAAACCCCCGGTTTCTGAAAGTGCGATCAACACTAATCGGCTGTCAAGTCACTTGCTATCTCTATCTTATAATTGACTTGACAGCCGATTAGTGTTGATCGAGCTCTTAGAAACTGGAGGATAATGCACCACATGACATTTACCACTTAGCAGATCAGAAACATCAGAGTGAAATACAATGAGTGGTCTTATCTCTTCCAGGCTAACTTGGGATGGATTAGTATGACAAGAACGATAAAGGACGTATTGTAGGTATGCTCCTTTTTTTAAAAAATACAATAATCTCCAGCTTACAAACAAGAAGCTCCAGTATTTATTATAACACGGCTTGAATTTGATAGTATAAGGCAAGTTTTTACGTTGAAAATTGTACATTGTTTCTACAATTTCTTCTGTGGAAACGGAGCGGAATGAATAAATCTCGCGCTCTCCGCTATATCCGCTCTCTGTGCCGCGTTCGGTGAGTGTGCGGCTAGCTTTACAGCTCATGTTTATCTTGCTAATGTGGTGTCGTAAATCAATAAGTTTGCTTTCTTTGTTATAAATCGAAGACATTTACTTGAACGCATGATTTATTTCTATGTGACTGATACCGAGAGACTTCCGCATGATAAAGTAACAGAATTACAAACATTGCATTCCCTAGTCAGGCACTTTTGTAAACTAGGAAAAGTCACATTCTACATTACGCTAGTTTGTAATGTTGGTTGTTCAAACTTAGCTAGGTATCTATGATAGGTATCCTGTCTATCTGTTTGTTTATTTTATGTACCTATCTATTACACCTACAACTAACTTCAGTTTGCGTTTGCTTGGTCTAACGTCAACATCCTCTATTATTCTGAACTAACTATAAACAACAACAATATTTTCAAAGCGTTTGAACAATAAAGTCATAAGTTAAAGTTTACAAGCAGTCCCATATATCACGGGTAAGTGCATAAAGGTGAACTCGATAGCGCACAGATTCGGAGCGCTGCGCTGTTTATCGAATAACTTTACCACTTGACGTCAGTTGACGTTTTCATTTCATATGCAATGCAGTGCAGAGTTTTTTAACTTTGAATGAAAAAAAAAGCCTCGCGGTTGTCGAACAAATATCGACCACTAACAATGTACTTGATGAAGTTATAGTTTTAAAGTTTGATGCTAAAAACTGCCTAAGGTTCGCTTTTATCTATATACCAGTTGCGCCCCGCGGTTTCACGCGCGCAAATTTAAATCCCAGTATTCCCACGGGATAAAAAGAAGCCTATGATTGTGCTATTCCAGACTATAATCTAACTCTGCCAAGTTTCATCCAGATACGTTCATCCGTTCTGGCGTGAAAAAGTAACAAACATCCAGCGTTTATAATATTAGTAGGATGTACATCACGCAAAATTCACAAATAGTAGGTAGACATTTAATCATTTTCAACTTACTCTTCGAATGCGTCAAAGTAAGCATTATAACAGATAGATTAGGATTTATAAAAGATCATAAAGAAGACCATAACTGTCAGTCACAGACAACAGAATCATCAGTCATCCTTTGACTGGTGTTAAACGACATTTTCAACACCACCCGTGTCATTTAACGAAGGTTAGAGCGCGGATCTCTAATAAAATAAACGATTCTACTAACTCACAGACTGCAGCTTTCAACTATAAATGCACACATAACCATGATGACCTTAGGAGTGAGCTTCTAACAGTTCCTTTAACAACTTGTACCATACAAAAGTTCGAACATGAAATGACAATCACGCAAACAAAAGTTATTTAGCTTTCAAACTATGAAACTCGTAGTGTCACAAATTCGCAACATGTTATACGGAGCGGTACAGGACGTGCAAACACGCCAAGACGACCCCTTGGACCCGGTTTAAGTGCTGTTCATAAAAATGCAGATGACGCTACGAACGACCTAAGCCCTGGTTTAATGTTTCGCTGCTGGTGACGAGAAAACTGTTTTATGCTGTGTTTTAATGTGGTATCTTTGTTGCAGTCTTGCTTGCGAACATGTTGACCGTAAAGCCAACGTACGTATATATCATCAAGTTTTTCATTTTGGCTGTTTCGACTGTTTTGCTTGTTGACCTTGTTTGTTTTCGGACTATTAGTCGCAGTCCATGGAGAGACAATAGCTAGATAAGTGACTTTTAGCTTGTATGTGTGGCCAACAGTTGATGTGGCCGCTCTTGAGTAAATAGGTGATGAAATAAGAATAGGTTACTACTAACCAGCAGTGGAAGCCTAAACCAGCTGATGTAAATACTTATGTCTCCTAGTTTCGGCATCCATTAGCGGTCAGGCGCGACGGCTCCGTGACACATGACAAATGGGCGGCTTAACTGCCCAAGTGAAGGTGGAAGGCGTTTTATTTATCAACCATTTGGTCGCGTTTTGAGAAAGGGAAAGCTTACAAACTTAACTTCACGTACCCGATTTTGGATTTGGAACAAAATTGGGTATAATTTTGGTTATAAAAAGAGTGTTACATGAGGATGTGGATGGGTTTAGGCAGGTTAAAAGGAGGCTGGCAAAAGAAAAAATGGATGGAATGTGTAAAAGATGACATGAGTAAAAAAGGAGTGAGCACCGAGATGACGAATGATAGAGGAGAGTGGAAGAGTAAAACCTTTTGTACCGACCACTACTGGCGTGAGATAAGGGCAGGAAGATGATGATGATAGCTACGCTGAACAATAATGTTCATTAAGGCATTTGATTTTATACTTACAACATGGTAAATGATGATACTTCATAGATAGGCAAACACAAATAAGAAAGGCAATTATGATTATATACTGAAATAAAAAAAAGTTTCATACACGGTTCATCGCCAACAGTGATCTCTAACAGACATTATTCTTCATAGTTTACTAATACGATTATATACAATACGAGCAGTTTTCGCTTAGGTTAGATTCCCTATTTGCATGATGTCTACTCCAAGCTCAAACACATTAGCGAGAAAGCTCCCGCGGTACTTTGTCATCTCAATTCTTGTCAGTTCCACGTTCTCATAATTATGTGGCTCCGTGTATGTACAAACTTTCCTTTATATTTTGTAAAGTAATGGCAGTTACTTCTATCTCTCTTTTGATTTAGGACTATGACAACTGCTACTGTTCCTCTCGCTCGCACATTTCATAAGAGAAAATAAAACTTTTTACTATGAAAACTTGTTTGGATCAAAATGAAAACTAAAAAGCGTGCAATGTTAATTACGCTTAAGCTATGCCATAGGGCTTCAATATACCCTAATAAATATAATTTAACTGAAACAAATATAATCTTATCCGCTAATATATACGTCAATGCTAGGGACATTGACGTATATATTATTCAGTACTATAAATATATATGTTTCAGTTTATTATATTTACCAATGAAATTCCGCAAAGTCACGCCTGAATCAATTAATTGTCTTAGTAACTGATTAGTTACTATCAGTAACCAACGCAACGGTGGTAAGTCGCGTCGTCCATCAGTTAAAGTCGGCTTATGACTATTTTCCGCACAACTAGCATTATGTATATTATGTATATATATATATATTTATATATATAACTTCTATTAAATGTTTAAACAAACAGTTTCATAAATACTTAGTAACACGCCACACCATCTTTTTGCACGCCCAGGATGACTGGTAGAAAATGCTATTAGCATTAAGTCCTCCTAGCACTATATTGTTTTGTGTGAAAGTTTTAAATAAATAAAATAAATAAATAAAGTTTGCAAATACGATATACTAATCTTATAATGCGGACCGAGTTTATATATTTAATGTTGTTGAAACCTCCTTGCATTTGCAATAACATTGCAAATTTATTACACCAATCATAAATTCGCTGCGAAGTTTCGGCAGAACTTTACATAATATCCTGTGCATCTTCGCACTTTACACAACAATTAAACTTCGCTCCAAGTTTTACCGCAAACATTTATTATTGTATCTTGCACCTACAAAATTCATGAAAGCTGAAATACACCACGATATTCTCTCAATTCACACTTTGCAGACTAAATTTATTTTATTCATATAATAAAAATAACCAGTGGTTACATTTACATATTTCAGACTTTACACTAGGTTTCTTTTATATTGTGGATATTATCATGACAACCATAATACAAGGTTTTATTTAACCTTAATAATTAAATGTGAATTTTTGCCTCTTTCTTTTTCTCAAATCATGTCAAGTTGTCACGGTATAAAGTACAGAATGCAACACTTGAATAAAACGGATTTTGGTAGTACGTCTTTCAAAGTCAAACCAGACGGCTTCGCCGGTGAATTACAGGTGTGCATGTCTCCAGCTTCCTCATATTGAAAATGTAATTTCTATAAATGCCAATATTTAAAGCATAATTAGTGCACTCATAGATTTGAATCATAATTTAGCTGCCAAATAAACAACGATGCTATAAGCTTATAATAGTGTGTAAGCTGGAGTAACATGTCTCCAGCTGCCTCAGTCAGTGTGGGCAAACGGCTAATGATAGAGATATATAGTAAACGCAAGGATTTAGTACCTATTTAGTGCACCTGGTACCAAAAATTTCAGGTCTGTAGCTAGGAAACTCTTCGAGTTATAAGACTTCATTAACGTGTAAGCTGGAGTAACGGTACGTGAAAAAGCATATGCTCGTTCTCTGGAATGGCTGGAGCTAGCAGGTTGCTTTAAGTCTCCAGATTTAGTACCAAACGAATTAGCGAGGTACCAAATATTTGAAGTGTCTCTGTTCAAAACTCTATGAGTTACAAGCTTTTCCAGCTTTTTTTGTTTGTCCAGCTTGCACATGTTGGATCTCAGCAACCACAATAGGTACAGACTCGGTTGATGTCTCTGAACCGAGCTATGAATTAGTGCACTCGGTACCAAAAATTTGGAATCTCTAGGACAAGCAGTTCTGTTGTAATCAGCAAAATAACATTTAACCGCCAAAAATTCAAAGCATTTCGACGCGACCATAAAAATGATGCGTTGCCGCTCTGAAGGTGATATTACGCTCTGCGGATTTGAACGTATTTTACCCGCGATAAGTCTTTTTTGTATGCACTCAGTCCTTTAAATTTCTGAAGGCATAAATATTATACCCTTCTCTTTCCGATGTGCGTTGAAGAGCGGGGCGTTGTATGTTGCCATATCTCATCAATTAAATAGTTTGGTATGGTTTGACATTTTATATTTTTTTTTTGATAAAATATACCAATTATATTGCAGAATTTGCAGGCAAGGCAGGGAGCGAGCAGCACGTCCGTCCGTCCGTATTTTGACAGTTTGACAGCCAATCTAATCTTGCTAGTGTCATGTCAAGTGAATCGTCATCAAACTAAGTCAAGTCATTCGAATTTGAGAGGTTAAAATATACCAATTATATATATTGCAGAATTTGCAGGCAAGGCAGGGAGCGAGAAGCATGTCCGTTCGTCCGTATTTTGACAGTTTGACAGCCAATCTAATCTTGCTAGTGTCATGTCAAGTGAATCGTCATCAGACCTAAGTCAAGTCATTCAAATTTGAGAGGTTTTCGATTTGCAAAAACGAATCCTTCCTACCTATATAAACCAGTATTATGGTAGGTAGCAGTTAAATAAATAATTAGGTAAATTTAGATTTACGTAGGTACCTAATCATTTATTAGTTTTACTACTTAACTTCTCCTATGGGTACTGTGGTAGGTGTTAAAGAACTGGCGCTTTGAGTAGGTACCTATGTAGATACAGATACAACTCCGTTATTTTAACACTGCCAAAAAGGTAAAAAGAGGGGCTACCTACCAGTAAAAACGCACCTCTTGTATCTATGTATGTTTCTTCCGCATCGATTTGGACATCCGCATCGCACCAATAATGCGGATGTTCATGCGGATGTGACAAAAACAAAAAATAAAATAGACGCAACCAGTGACTGGCGCGTAGTAACACCTTCAGAGCGGCAACGCATCATTTTTGTGGTCGCGTCGAAATGCTTTGAATTTTTAGCGGTAAAATGTTATTTTGCTGATTACAACAGAACTGCTTGTCCTAGAGATTCCAAATTTTTGGTACCGAGTGCACTAATTCATAGCTCAGTTCAGAGACATCAACCGAGTCTGTACCTATTGTGGTTGCTGAGATCCAACATGTGCAAGCTGGACAAACAAAAAAAGCTGGAAAAGCTTGTAACTCATAGAGTTTTGAACAGAGACACTTCAAATATTTGGTACCTCGCTAATTCGTTTGGTACTAAATCTGGAGACTTAAAGCAACCTGCTAGCTCCAGCCATTCCAGAGAACGAGCATATGCTTTTTCACGTACCGTTACTCCAGCTTACACGTTAATGAAGTCTTATAACTCGAAGAGTTTCCTAGCTACAGACCTGAAATTTTTGGTACCAGGTGCACTAAATAGGTACTAAATCCTTGCGTTTACTATATATCTCTATCATTAGCCGTTTGCCCACACTGACTGAGGCAGCTGGAGACATGTTACTCCAGCTTACACACTATTATAAGCTTATAGCATCGTTGTTTATTTGGCAGCTAAATTATGATTCAAATCTATGAGTGCACTAATTATGCTTTAAATATTGGCATTTATAGAAATTACATTTTCAATATGAGGAAGCTGGAGACATGCACACGAATTACAGGCACTGAGGCTTACCATCTGTATGTATCAAATTGATGGACGCAGGGCAGTGCATCGTAGGGCACGTTCCTATCGTACAGGACTTACAAGGTGATGCTTTGTTGGTGATGGTTACCACTTAACATCATCTGCTTGTTCCATAAGCTAGTTGTATAAAAAAAGAGAGGGAGTCAGGTTGCACGTTTCGCTTGCTTTCGTTCGTTTAGTCCTGCGCCGGCTTAAGATAGTATAAGCTCTCAGCATCGTAAAGTTTACGCGACTGACGAGGTTGCACTAGAGTGCTTTCGTGTATTTTAAGCGCTTGGAATAAAATTACTTCGTCGTGTGGCTTCCTCGCTTCCTTTGTGACTTTGTTAACTTTGACAAATTGAATTGCTAAGCACCGAGGTGTATAGGACGAGGTATAACTAACTAGATTGTGAAAGCCTTAAGATTGAAAAAAATTATAAAGTTTATTTTGTATTTCAAAGGAATGATGACAGTACTTACACAGGTACAGTAGGCACTAGGTTGACAGTAGGTAATTACCTACAGATTTTTGCTGACTTTGACTGCGAGTTGTATTTTTTTTAAATATTGCAATAGGTTATTGTATGGTCCAAAAGTCTGCTATGTGAAACAAAAGGAATGTCAGACGTATAGTGTAAATATCTAATTGCTTGCTACTTTACCAATCTACCTACCTTTTACTTGTCATTAACCCGATGTTTTCGGCAATTACGAGTAATTTACAGTTGGTAAAATTGAATTAATTGAGCTGTCAGTAAACGCAATCCTCAAAACTTTGGTGCCTACACGTGTTTGTGTAGAATAGGTAGTTATACCAACAGTTTGTGTGTCATTAATTATCAATTATTGGAGGTGTCAAAGCAAGCGTGACATTCATTACGCGAGGACGCGCGGCGCCGGCGCGGCGTCTCTCGGCTACAATTAAAACGAGCCCCGAGGACGTACAAATGAAATTTTATCAGGAATGTATCGGTATTTCGTGGATTTCACATTTTGTGACATCTCTAGGGACTTTATAAGCTTATACGTAAGCCTGCAACGATTTGTAGGTTTCATTGTCTACATTATAACCTAAAAGCTAACATTGGTGTTGATTCATATTGTTCAATAAGACAGCGCTAAAATTAACTTAAAGCTCGTTACAGTTTTAAGTAGGAAATTGCAACATTTTTACTGCTGTAAAGTTATTTTAGAAAAAATGTAAAATTTTTAGCTCTTTGGCTGTCTAAGCAGGCACATAATAAATTGCCCTGTCTAGAAAGTTTCAAACAATATTTGGTATGATGTAATTATTCAGAGCCCAAACTCTACGCAAGAATAATTAAATAATAAATCTCAGTTACCTGCTAGTATGTCTAATCCTAGCTCTGGCTCAACTCGGGCACTAACAAACACAGCAAAACCAATATAACAGCAAATAAATATAGTTTTACCGCAGCAGTAAAACCTACCCTACCACCCAACAATAACGTTGAAAATCACAAAATTAAAAGCGTTCTCACAAAGACCCCTTACTACGCGTTAATTAGTACCTACTAAACAAAAATTACACAACTAACGACCTTATTACCTCGAAATAAAGGTTTCCCAGGTAAATTGAATAAGGGAATAAAAAAGTAAATAAAACGAAGCGGTAAAACAGTTGTAAAAGTGTGGTTAGGGAGGACCGGGCCTTTGTAGGGTTAATGAGGGTTGTCAACTGTAGGGTTGGTTGGGGGTTAATGGCGGAAACGGGGTGAATTTTTCAGAAATTGACGTCACTTGACTTGATGGGCAGGATGGACGCCAGGAGAGGCGATGTGGGCCGTTGCGGGATATGTCATAAACCGGATTTGCTGAAATTAATTTTAGATAGACAATTGTTTACATTTTAATGAGAGATCAGAGATGTTTATTTTGAGAGAGTCGAGCACATGACATGTCAGTGTTAGGTAAAATGACCATTTTCAATTTGACTTTAACACTGGCACTAAAAGCTTTAGGTTAAACTACTAAAAACACACGCTGCTGATTACAAAAATAACCAAAAACTAGACAGCCTAAAAATGGCAACCCTAATATTTAGGGGAGTCGAGGACGCAGCAAAAACCATGAGCAACGGATCACGTGCGTTCATTTGTCACACTCCACTTATGAGTTTTTGCTGTATCACGTTGCACACGTTGAATATACGATATCATATTTAGGGGTACATTGGGGAACAAAAATAACAATGTAATTAGGTCCCAACTTTTAGTTCAATTTACTCAAAGTTTGTTACAACCGTGTGTTTGTCTCCCTTCTAAATTAAACAAAACCCGGTTTTACTAATTAATACCTCAGATTTTGGCTGGTGAAAAATTTATTCCTATCCGTTCAGTAATTTATTGATCCTTGTTACGTTACAGACATATAATAGTACACACTTATCGTCGTGTCACCCAGTGAGGTTAAGGGATAGAAGTCTCACAATCTGATATTGGTGTCGATTCTGTTGTTGCATTATCCTAAACTAACCTAATCTGACAACTGTAAAGTTTTGCCATCCTTGTTGTTTCGGTCTTTTAAAAAGGGATGGCAATATTTTTAGTTCTGTCAAATTAAGTTAAGTTAGGAAAATTAAACAAAAGTATTGGCACCATTTGTCAGGCATAAATTTTACTTAAAATCAACATTTAAATTACCTAAATTAAAACTACGTATTTTGGCTGATGAGCGTAGCTTATCACCTCGATAAATGCATTTTCACAGGGGTTAAGACTCGATTGTGTAATCACAAAGCTCGCTCAGGTTGCAAAGTAGGTTTGCTCGTCCGAGAAAACTTGTCTCAGCTGTTCAACTCTAGCATCACAGCTTAGGTCATCCACAAAGGCTAATAAGGGGTTAACGGAGAGGCTAAACTCAATACTTGTTATGTTGAGTACCTACAGCAGATTGACAAAGGAACATGCATTCTAACTTTATTACAAAAGCAATAAAATTGATATTATTATAGGATGAAATGGATATTATAGGATATTATTATAGGCCATCTTTATCCCACTGCTGGGCAAAGACCTACCCCCATTTCCCCCCCATTCCATCCCCATTTCCATTCTATTCCTCCTCCACTCTGTGTGGTCTAGTATGTGATGTTGTATTCTGTGGTGGGTTGGCGAGTTCACCCTGCCACCGCATTCTTAGTCTATGGTTAAGGCGTTGACAACACCTAATATTCCTCTCGCTCGCACGATTCGACATTTTGAAAGATATAAAATCACAAAACCCAATTTTGAAAAATCGCAAACCACCATTTTGTGTGCAATCAAATTGCACACAGCTTGGTATAAATTTCATTTTGATCGATGCAAGTTTTCCTACTTAAAAGTTTGCTTATGTACTAAAACCAGTAAAGCTAACTTTTGAGTAGGTAAACTTGTAGCTATTAAAATTATTTTTTTACTAAACTGTGCGCAATGTAAATGGTTGTTTGCGATTTTTCAAAATTGAGTTTTGTGATTTTATATATTTTAAAATGTCGAATCGTGCGAGCGAGCGGCACATTAGGTGTTGTTAACGCCTTAAGCAAAATATCACATTCTAAGTAATTTAATCAAATATTTACTTAGAAAGTGTTTAGCAATTACCGATGTCCGAACAGTTCTTGTTTACCAAGGGTGTCTTATAAAATGTACGCGGGACGACTAATAAAGAAAATATAACAGAAATGTGTCTATTAACTTAACACGCTTTCGCTCTTTAGACCTCTTGAATAGGTAATAATCAGGTGACTCTGAAAATAGAATCGGTAGGTAGAAATATTCTTTAATCAAGGTTGGGGAAATTGGGTTATTATTATATTTGGGGTGTCTAAGAGTTAACTTAATAATAAACTATTAAATTGAATTTGAACGCCTATAAAAAAATGAGGAAATCTAAAATTACGACTTTTTTACCTTTCATTTGCAAACTAATGACTGGCGATATTTTTTTAGAATATAAGCTTCCGTATCATCATTGGTCATTATCTACTCATAATATCTAGCTATGTACAGTATTATGTTTGAAATTTTAATGAGCAATTTCCAAAATGACCACATACAATACAAATACAAAATACAAATACATTTATTTGCCAAAAACAATTACATTATAATAGTTACTGATGGTCCCCGCACAAGGACAAGCCTGTATCGCGGGAGGCCAGGGTAAAAAAGAGCGTGATTTACTTATACAACAGTTTACATACAGATAACACAAAAAAAAAAAACAAGGCACAAGACACGAGACTAAACACAGGAGACGGATAAACAGTATGTACATATTCCATCCATTAAACTATTATTTTTCATTCGAAATACAGTCGCAAGTTCAAAACGTTTCTCAAAGAACGTTTCCCAGTTCTTTGAGACCCTTTGTTTATGCCCCTAATAACGTCAGCCGAGTCGTGCTGTTGCCTAGCAACGCTAGAGGCTACACTCTCCGCGTCAAAGGTGAGGCACCCAGGATCTTTGAAAGTAACCAACGAGATCCTGCTTTGTGTTTCGGTGTGAAGTTTCAATTTTGCAATTCTATATATACATCACAATTTTATGATAACCATTTATAGTTATGTAGGTACTTTTAAATTTTTTTTCTCTTTTTAAATCTATCATAAATATTTTATTTCGCCATTTTGTCTTAAATTCAGGCAGCTCTACAATCTACATAATTATTATAGTACCAGTTAGTGTTGATAACATTAATGAGAAAATTTAAAGCCGCCGGATTTCATGTGGCCTATCTTTCAAAATGTTATCCAGCATTATTCTTAAACAGCACAAACTTATTAGTCCAGTCGGGATAGACATTTAAATAGAAAAAATTCCGGCGAGCGATTTTTTTTTTAAACGTTTCTTCAACTTTGGTTCTCGCACTTTTCTTACTCCACGATCAATATTTTCGGATTTATACTCAAATCTGAGCTGAATTTGTTTTTATTTTTCATATATTTTGTTAAAAATAAAATTCCACCCATTACGATTTTTTTGATAAACTTGATAGTATAAATCTGCAAATATTGATCCTAGCGTAAAAATTATTATGACCAAACTTGTGAGAAATTAAATTTCCAACAACTTTGCCATTACCATTTTTGCTCTAAAGTTGAAAATTTACGAGTTATTTAAGAAAAACGAAAAAATTGAACTTTAAAACAAGATGGCGGTGAACCCTCTACTGGGATTAGTTCGAAAATTAAGATTTATACTTTCAACGACCCCCCCTCCCCGACGATCAAAAAAAAATCGCTCCCCGGATTTTTTTCTATTTCAGGCTAGTTTTATGTCTGCCCCGACTGGACATAGAATATGCATTAAGATTAAGGCCCTTCTAACCTACTCAAAGTTCGTATTTTTTTGCAATAATGTAGGGACTTACATATAAAAAGCATTGTCAGGAAATCAGTCATTCGCAAAGAATTTGAGTTACCAACTCAAAGCAACAAAAAAGATGTGCCTTCAAAAGAGCCGTAGCAAGTTGGAAGCCCCTTAAATAATGCAGAGAACGATTTATGTCCGTGGTATTATGTTTAGCAAGTTAATTACACACAACTCCAGCTCACATTCGCCATTCGCCGGCCTTTGTGGAAGGGGCACATTGGAGATGTGGAGATGTACGTAGGACATTTTGCGTTGATAAATGTTGCGATCAAAGGTTCCCTGGTAGTTTTAGATCATCCCTCTTTCGAGAACAATGTGATTATTCGCTTCACTGACTCAAGGCTTGGGACGGCCGGCATAACTATTCAAATATAAAGTAACAAACTATCGCGGCTGTGTTAAATTAAAATCTTAGGTACATTCAAAATGAACGCAATATAAATGTAATTCATCTCAATTAATATAATGAATTCAGTTAACTGATGGCGCAAGTTTTCAACGTAATTTTTCTAAGAAAATACTTTAATTTTTTCCCATTTGACGTTACAAAAATAGATAAAAATGAAGCATTGTATATTTTTGCCATCTTAAGGAAATATTAGAAGAAAACAGGATCAGGATTGACTGAAGGCCTCTTGGGAAGACTGCTTAGCAGTGACACAATCAGGCTAGGTATAATATCTTGAGCAAACCTGAATTTGTTGACCCTTAGTAAAGATACATTCCTTAGATTTGTAAAGATTACATTCTATTCAATAGATTTTTATAGTAATTTGTAGTGATCCAGGTTAAGATGGTTTTACTTTTCTGTGGGTGTTTTTGTCTCAAACACTTTTTAGTTTAAGTTAAGTGAAATTGTTTGTTCCAGCTGGTACCGCGAGTCCGCCGGGGGAGTTCTGCGTGAGATCCGCGACGGCGAGGGTGGTGGCCGCTACAGCCGCTCCAGAGACGCCATCGGCATCCGGCGCGCGGAGATCAGCGACGCGGGCCGCTGGGCGTGCCGCGCCGCCAACGCGCACGGCCACCTTACGCTGCGGCTGCACGTCGCCGTCAGAGCGCATCTGACGGCGCACGCCTCGCCGCACTCGCAGGTAGGTACATGGTACTGACACACGTGCTCAAAATAAGCATGCTTATTTTGAGCTTGCAATAATCAACCGACGCACGACCAGACGACCAAATCATCATCATCATCCTGGAGATGATGGGACTCTGCGTGCCGGACGAGTATGTTGGGCGTCGCAGGCGGCCTGCTCTGTTCGCAGTGCCTCGTGGGAGGACCAACCTGCTCGGCGAGGCACCACTGACGCGCGCCATGTGCACGCTTAATCTGTTGGCGGTGTCCATCGATATATTCCATTGTCCAAAGAGCGAGTTCGTAAGAGCTACATTGTATAGTCTGTGCTATTGTAAATAGGTTAACATTGTTTGACATATCATTTTATTTATTTTTATGTGACATTTATACGTGAATAATTTTTGATTTGGTTTGGTTTTTGATTTGTTATTATTTATTAGATTTTTTTTCATTATGACATTTTGTATACACGTAAATATTTTGATTAATATTTGACTGATTTTGATTTTTGTTTATGCGTGACAATCTTACTTTTAAACCTACTGTTTTAATTTAAATAATTATTTGTTAGGACTACTCTATTGTATTAGGTCTTACCTGTAATAATAGATGTAATGTTGAAATAAATAAATAAATCATTTCAGCCCGTTTGCACCCACTGCTGAGTATAGGCCTCCTCTTTAATACGCCACTCTTTCCGGTCCCTTGCGAGTCTCATCCATCCATTTCCAGCACTTGCTACAATGTCGTTTGACCAACGGGCGGGTGGTCTGCCTCCAGGTCTTTGAGCATCCTTTGGCCACAATTCTGTTGTCGCCATCGTCCATTTCCCATCGTCCCTTCTTGCCAAGTGTCCTGCCCACCTCCACTTCATTTTGGCGATTCGCGTACCAAATAAGCATTATTATTTACTAGCACAACCTGTTCACACGTGCTTTGATTCGGCAAGGCTCGAAAAAAGCATGCTTTTAGCTCGAAAATAAGCACCCGTGTCAGCTTAACGTTTAGTGCAGCACCAAGATATTCGAAGGCCTGTCTTCCTGGGAGGTGCCTGAAAGGTTTTCTTACAAACAACCACAAACAGCTTTTTGTTAACTGACTTAAAAAAAGGAGGTTCTCAATTCGATTGTTTTTATATTTGTTGTTACCTCATAACTTTTTACTGGGTGGACCTCGGACTGGTTGATTTTAATATTGCTTTTTTTAATCGAAAGCTGGTGCTTGTCATATAGTCCCATTTAAGTCAGATATGACGAGTACTTTTTGAGTTATACTCGTAGTAGTATGAGTTAATTTTGCAGTGTATAAGAAGTCGTTTTTTTCTTGAAAGAGTTATTTTGTATTTGTTTTTGATATCCCACGCAGCTTGAAAAATGCAGTATAGGTACTTAGCCGCTGGAACATCTTATTCCCATAACATAACATAATCAGAGTAATCCTGAATCAGCATTTTCATTGGTCCAGCCAATGACCAGATAGACTGTAATAGAAGTAGGTGCCTACACTACCTCCAATCATCGGTCGTGGACAAAGCTACCAATTAAAATACGGCTTGGCTTCCACTGTGCACGATTCCGACAAATGCTATGCGGTAGCATAATTAATGCTATCGAACAATCAAACGGAACGGTTCAGTTTCCCATCTCAGCTGATCAATCGAGGTTTTCCACGGAATTCTACCAGTAAAGCCAATTCTACGATGATTTGGTTAATTCAATCCAGAATATACACCGCTGTCTTATTTTAGAATAGAACAGAGAAGCATATTGATTAAAACATGAATTTTGAATTAGAAGTTGGTATTGAAACATAACGGAAAATAAAATAGAAAAGTGCTCAGATAAGAGAAAAAAAATTAACCAGGTTTTCTGTTGATTCTGATTCAGATCTGAAAGACTAAAATTTCTGGGAATATTGAACACCATACTGAGCTACGGAAATTTGAGTGAACATTTTTGCACGGTGGAGTTTTCAGCTGAAAGACAATTTGATAATTTTATTCTTCTTTCAATATGATACATACTAATTTATCAACAACATAAATAAAAAAAACTTCCCGACCTTTCAGCTACTTTTATACATAAGGTACCTAAGGGTGTGGGTTGGCACCTATGAATATTTCTATAATGATTAAGACTTATGTATAACTCTGACTTATGTATGACGACCTCTGTGGCGCAGCGGGCGAGGGCTTGCCTGCGACGCAAGAGGTTGCGGGTTCGATTCCCGCCTTGGAACAAATTTGTGTACGATCTGCAGAAATTTGTTCCGAAGGTCTGGGTGTTTTCTATGTATAATAAAAAATATCTATCTATGTAAGTATATAATGTATTAAATATATCAGTTATCTAGTACCCATAACACAAGCTTTGAATAGCTTACTTTGGGGCTAGATAGTGCTGTGTGGATTGTCCAGCATTATTTATTTATTTATTTATAACTAAACAAAAACCAAATTAATGTTATATTTTCGGTTGTGGTGACATTTCAATATGGCAGGTCGGTGACGACACAGAGTGCTTTTAATGCATTTGTGGTTGGTCGGCCGTTCGTTCGGGGCGTGATGTTTGATCGACGACTTGATGAAATGGTGGAAAATGCGCTGGCACACTTGAATTTGCAAAAAATGTATAATGACTTAGATATGTGTCTGTATCAAATTAATGGACTTAAGTAAATACATAATGAAGGCGGCAATATCTTCATAAAACTGGCTGGACTCAGTCAAGCCAAAATCGAATTCGAATCAAAGTAGAAAAAAATTATTATATTATTTATCGTTGAATCACAAGGAGCAATTCTTAAAATATATTATAAAATAAAAATCTTCTCAAACTATGTGCCATTTCCTCACGATAGATATGTGTAACCCTGTGGGTATAAAATAATAAATAAAAATAAAAAACGGTTTTTGTAAAAATTCAGAAAACATGAAAATCACAACAAATATTATTCCTTGAACGGACCCTCCGCCGAATAAGCGGATTCCCTTCCCATTGCGAAGTCAATTAAATTATCCTTGTAACTAGATAAAAACAAAAATCCCCAATTCCTTGAGAGCTAGTGTTTGCAAGCCTTTGTAAATATTGTAGTTTCCGGCGCCGGGTTAAACTGCCTTGTGAGATTAACCTTACACTACATCAAATATTTATTCAGCACCGTCGTCGCGTCGGAAATCAACTTTCAAGGGAGTTTTCTGGAACCTTCTGTTTTGTCAAGTCAATGATAATCGCGATGTGTGTACGTTACGCTAGTTTTGGGTAACTACATCAAATAGTCATAGCTCAGATGTTAGACTAGGTACTTATGCATCATGAGCCGATAAAAACACGACGAGATTTTTTCAGTAACGTTTACCTGAAAGAGTTAAAGCCAACGCTAATAAGATCGTAAAAAAAATACTTTTATACTACACCTGCTTGGAAAGTACCTTGATACTTTATCAAATTTACGGTAGAAAGAACGTCATTGCATATTGAACAAATATGCGGGGAGAATACGCATCTGAGCGGGAGAGAAAAGTGTATGAAAATCCATTTCTTACGTGGTTTTTCTTTTTTAATTTTGGGTAAGACTATGCGCCGGTAACCTAAATATCAAAAGCCAAAAAGTTTTTACAGTGAGTTTTTATCTCCAAGTTCGCAAAATGACACTGGCCACTAGCTGTGTGTTGGATGGTGTCGGGCTGGCAGTGCGACCCTGCGGCGGCAGGATAAACAATTTGAAAAAAGAACATGTGAGAATTGCAGACGCCATTGGCGCCATTTTCAATTTGTGTGTTGTTTGAGGATTCAGTTTTAGTTTTTTATTTTCCTCGTAGGTGTAGTATCAAGCACTATGTATCACTCGAGAGAAAGTGCGATTCCCGATCTCGGGTGTTTTAAAGCGACACCCTCGACGGTAATCGGTCACTTTCTCCTCTCGGTGAACAATGTACTATTCCAAAGGGTTTTTATAATTTTTTTTCTATCCAGCTCTCGTGACTAACTGTGATTTATCGTATTACCAACCAAGTATTCCGCCAATAGCTGTACCGACCTCAAGACTTTACTTGTTTTTATATCCAGAGTTATAACCCTATTTTTTCTTATTTATTCAACGTTAATGTGTTGGCACAACAGTAACTTACGGACTTAAAAACGCTCTTCGAATTTAACCCGTCCATAAACTTCTTGCTTAAAGACTACGCACTATAAATTACGGTATTATGTTAGGGTATATATGTGGCTTTATAGGGTAACTTCAAGGATGGTTGCACATTGGCGAGTACGCTTACGAGAGCAGGTTGCTTTTATTTTGGAATGAAAGCTAAAGCCGTTTGTGCAGCACTTTATAAATTAGAAGTGATGTGATCATTGTACACGCGTACTATGTAGCGTATGTAGCACGTGTAGCACGATCCTTGTTCGTAGCATTTGTGTAGCTTGCGCGTAGCAACTGCGTAGCTTGTGCTACATAATGCATATCGCATAGCTTGCACAAGTATGTTAGTAAGCGCTAGTGTTTCCAGCACTATCGCCGACCTGCCTATTCTTCAAGGGCGGAAGCCCTTTTGATTGTTTCAAGGGAGAACAATTTGTCCCGAAGCGAGGAATAGGCCGATGTTGTTGGACCCTTTTAGGGCAGAATAGCAAATCAGATTGTTTCGAATGTCCCACGGCCGTCTAACGAGATTTCCTGTTTGACTCCGTCTTGTTTTTCTGTTTTTATTGCGATAGAGGTTTTAAAGAGAATTGAAGCTTTTGTGGCGTTTTTAAAACGCGGTTTTTGTATTTCGTTTCGTAAAATTCTGTGTTGTTTTCAAAACTTTTCATTTTGAATATAATATAGTTGTATCACTACGACCTCAGTGGCGCAGCGGGCGAGAGTCCGCCTGCGACGCAAGAGGTGGCGGGTTCGATTCCCGCCTCGGAACAATTTGTGTACGATCTGCAGAAATTGTTCCGTTGGTCTGGTCTGTCTGGTCTGGTTCTATGTATAATAAAAAAATCAATCTATGTAAGTATATTATGTATTAAATATATCAGTCATCTAGTACCCATAACACAAGCTTTGAGTAGCTTACTTTGGGGCTAGATGATGCTGTGTGGTTTTTCCAGCATTATTTATTTATTTATCACTTACATTTGTATGACTATCCGTGCAACCAACGTAATGGATCACATTGGGTCAACAACATAATCGCTCACGTAGCGGGTTGATTCCGTAATTTAATTTTCAAATTTTGGAGAAATTACAAAAAACTACGCTCTACGTAATTTGCTCAGCACAAAATTCTACCGCATTACGGCGGAATACAAATGTCCAACAATTATCTCTCACAATCGTAAATTCCGCGCAAAATAAAACGAATGTCGTTGTTTCGAGCACCGCAAACATTACGGCTCGGGAGTCAAGGAACATTATGAATACGTCATACACTGCGTTCAGTTTGTGAAGCTCTAGCTAGACCATTAACATGGCGCGCGGCTCGATCTAGCGTGTTACGGCACAGGTTTGAACTTTGCGAACCACATCACTAGTGCATCATTTTGTAGTGTGTGTGTCAAAATCAAAAGACATTTTATAATAATTCATTCACATGCCTCACTAAAAACGTCACCGAGCTAAGTGAACCTAGGTGCCAGCTTCACGCGACATTAGTGCATTAGTTCTAGTGATCTAGAGAGCTAAGTCACATAGTCCATAAGTGCTGTCTGGCGTGTCAATGTCACCGTGGGTTCTTGGACTACTTGCCGATCGAGTTACATACGGTATTTTTGCTCGTTCGGGATTATCGATATTTGCTCACGGGTGGGTTCGTTTTAATTATTCTGTTGGCAATGGTAATATTACTTTATTCATTATCTGTCTTAAACTAAACGGAGAGTAGATTTACGGCATCAACAAAATAAAGAGTTTACTTTTCTTTGTTTGAAAACTTTTCCATAGCTGAGAGGAATGTTTTAGTTCTATAAAAAACCTACCTCTGGTAGACTAGATTCCTTTGAAGACATAAACTTTGGCTTTTCTTTTGTAACGACTGCATTATTCATTGGTTCACGTTGTCGATTCAGCATGACAATCTCAAAATACCTCGCTACTGAACCGTTCCACAATCAGCTTATCAAATTTCACGTAACACGGAAGATGTAAATTCCATGCCATAACGAAATTAGCCAGTTCCACAGCAGAGAGCGCCGAGACAGCTGACTACAATTAGCAAGCTGCACGCACTCCGTTCCGTATGCCTAATCAGCGATAGTATTCCTTTATCAGGACACTGTGTTCCCGTGTGTTGTGTGTGTGTGTGTGTAGGTTAGGTAGGGGAAGGGTGGGTAGCCCCGGACGGCGGTTACCCCTGGGCACTTCAAATATGAGGTGTTAACGAATACTTAAAAAACAAATAAACACATTTATAAGATGATGCAATTCAACGTGCCATCTATAGGTGCGTTTGTTTCTTTTTTAGGTAAGCGTTAACACCTCATTTGAGAAAAAGTGTTTTTTGACCTGTGCGACCTCTGTCTGTTTAAGTGATGCAATCGGAGCGTTCGACTAGAAGATACTAATTCAGTATTCTCTTGAATTGCATTTGGAAAAATAAAATATCTGAAACTGAGATCGCCGAGTATTTTATTTTTGGGCATCTTATTAAACTCTTTCTTGTGTGACATAGCTCGCACACGCGAACGATAAGAGAACTCTTGATTCTCGACATTTCTCGAGCATACAGCTGAACTCACTTCATAAATTGTAGTCTTAGTTATGAGCGAGGACATGCTAGGAGCGAATAAGTGTCAGGAAGGAACGTGGTTAAGGAATGAGGTTTACCACGATCACGCTACCTACGACTTGGAATAACAAAATTTGACAACAAAAATTATAATAACTAATTACTACTTACCTATTATTAGTTACCATTTCAGCGTTGCTTCGAAGTTTAATATGACCTTAGGACCAACTAGTGATACAGAACAAATCAATAGCATATCAACCGTGCCTGGATATAAAAGACCTGAAGCTACTTAGCTGTTTTTTTCTGTTTATCAACTGATAACGAGGTGACCTTGAAATGAAAAAAAATGGAACTCAAAAGGCCACAAAGAGAAAAAGGGAGGCCTTTGCCCTCGCAGAAGCAATGCAGGTTGAAATAATCACTACATTGTATAAACAAAGTCGCTTTCTCTGTCCCTATATCCCTATGTCCCCATGTATGCATATCATATCTTTAAAACTACGCAACGGATTTGAAAAATGAAAAAATGAAAAATGAAAAATATTTATTACAGCAAAACAGTGACAATGGTTTACACTACTTAAGTTTAGGTTAGGGGTTACACTGGCTACCACAGAGGACGAACTCAAATTGACTTAAGTCCAAACAAGTAATCAATAACATGATATTTTTTTTTTTTTTTTTTGCTGAGCGATAAATAAGGTTGGTTACCTGTGATACCCACACTAGATATAAATCTGTGTCGTGAGCATCTATACGATTGCTAAAATGGGGTGAACGGCTTCAATTTTTTTTTTTTGGTGCGGTTTTTTGTAATAGATAGAGTGATTTAAGAGGAAGGTTTATATGTATAATACGTGTGAAGCAGGGGCGCGCGGGCAGGTTGCTAGTGATATAATAATATGAACTACCCGAAGCTAGAACAATGACTGCAACAGGTGGTGAACAGCGGAGGCACAGCGATCATCAACTGCACGTGGGGCGGCTGGCCGGCGCCGCGGCTGGAGTGGCTGCACAACGGCATCCCTCTCGGCGCCGGCGCGGCGGGCGGCCGCCTGCGCGTCCAGCACGACGGCGGCCAGCTTGTCATCTCCGCCGTGCAGCGCGCCGACAGGGGCGTCTACCAGTGCATGCTGCGCAACGAGAGGGACTCGGCGCAGGCGAGCGCCGATTTGCACTTGGGAGGTTAGTTAACGGACTCAATTTTTTTTACTAATAATCAAACTACTAATAAATAAAAATTTTTATTAAAGAAAACATTATAGAAGCTACTAAAAACATTAATACCTATTGTCTTTTTTACAAGAAGTTCTAGAAATATACTGAAAACTTGTTGATAGTTTTACTACTGGTTGGATCGTAAAACTTGCGAGCTTCTGAGTAATCAAGCAATAAATCGCTCGTAGTAAAAGTTAGTAAAACTTTAATACCTGAGTAACTACACAAAGAACCGCTTTGAGTGTTTCCTGGGATCGAAGTTTCAATGTTTTCACAATTACTTAAGTATCTGTCAGATAGTTTTATAGACTTTTCTTTCTCAGACACAGCACCAGAGCTCCAATATACATTTATAGAGCAAGTTTTGAGGCCAGGACAAGTGGTGACCCTCAAGTGTTCGGCTGCGGGGTCACCACCTCCACACTTTACATGGATGCTGGACGGCCAACCGCTAAACACCATGGCGAGAGGACACAGGTTATTGCAATATGATCTGCTGTTGGACATAAGTCTTAAGATCATAACTTACGAAAGATAATATCACTTTATTTTTAATTATAGCTGAATATTTTGACATCTTTCTTTATTCTTCTGAATGGCAAGGCAACATTGTTTTATGTGTCTTTATTCTTCTGAATGGCAAGGCAACATTGTTTTATGTGTCGCAGGTACAGTGTCGAACAGTTTGCAACGAAGAGTAACGACGTCGTGAGTTACCTCAACATTTCTGCTGTCAGATCAGAAGACGGTGGTTTGTACACTTGTAAAGCGGCGAATTCACTTGGGGAGGTGTCTCACACATCGAGACTCAACATTTACGGTGAGAATATAACTTCAAGATGTTTATTCTCATTAATGTTCAGTTTGTCCACAGCTGAATTAGCCAGTCTTCGATTTCTTACAGGACCTCCGTACGTTAGATCCATTGGACCTATACGAGCAGTTGCGGGGCGGGAGCTTATTCTTTACTGCCCATATTCAGGATATCCTATCACGTAAGTCAAATTTACACTTTATTATGATTGACAGAAACCAACAGTTCTGTTCCTTATTTTTCTAATTCCTTGCCAGGTCTGTAAAGTGGGAAAGAGAGGGAAGTCCCGTTGATTGGGATAACAGTGTGGATGGAGCACTGAGAGTGACGAGGGTGGATCCATCACAGGCAGGCGCTTACTCGTGCTCCGTGATGGGGCCTCACGGAGAAATAGCCAAGAGGGAGTTGCAGCTAGTCGTGAGCAGTAAGTCAGAATATCATTATCTCAAACTTTTAACAGATGGTAAGCCAGTAGCTACTCTCAGCTTTTCCAAGAGATTACCTTCTTGTCCTGTACGTACTAATTTTGTTTCTTTCACCAGATCCACCGGAGATAGAGCCATTTTCTTTTTCCGCCAACCTACAAGAAGGGAAACGAGCTCAAGTCAGCTGCAGCGTCACTTCAGGAGACATGCCCGTCCACTTCACTTGGCTGAAGGACAATGCACCCATACCTTCTACTTTACAGGTTTGTTACAAGATCTACTTTATTAGCACAAAATGATTCAAAACCCGCTAAATTTGTAAATTTAACACAATATCAATCCATTATCCATCTTGTTTAAGATATTCGTAACTGTTTAACAAAATGACTGTAATGTAGTCAAACTTAGTCTGCTTTGAACTTGGCGGAATTTCAGCATAAGTATGGTTTGTTATTTTTTATTTGTTCAAGCTCTGCCTACCATGGACCAATAAGTATTTCCATTAAAATGTTTTCTTCAACTTTCTGAACGGTACTCGTTGTGTAGGTGGAAGAGCGTGGTGCAGATTTTTTCAGCAACCTCGTATTCAAAGAGGTATCAGCCCACCACAGCGGCCTATACACTTGCGTGGCCTCTAACTCGGCGGCCAAAGTAAACTACACCGCCGAGCTGGTGGTAAAAGGTAAACTCAAACCAGCTATACCTCGCACAGAGCACAGAGCACAGCTTGCACCAAGCACTGATTGTCATTATTTTGTCGAGTTTGCTGATTCCTTTGCACCGGGGCACCTGACCACTTTGTAAAACCATCGAATAATTTATATCTCTAAATGGTATTGATATCTTTATTGCTTGATTCCTGCATCAGTTTATGTTCATTGCAACACAATCTAGTTTCGTTGTCCATCAAGCTGCCATTTGTGGCAGGTTCACTATACCGTACACTTTTGTGTTACCTATTGTCTTCTATGCCACGCTGATTCATTCAACATTGATAACTTTCAGATAGTTTTACATTGTTTCAAGCAGTAAAGAATTTTATTAAATAAGTACTTAAGCACAAATTTTATTTACTCACATTATTATTCGACATGTTGTTAAATATTATGTAATTTTTGTTTTGCTCCGCGTTGGATTACAGATGGCTTAAAAAAAGGGTAATTTATATAATTCTTTAATAACACAAAATCGTGCACTCATACGTTACTTGAAACTGATATTTTTTTCTTCATAAATTGATTAGGCATAATAATGTCTGTATCGACTTGGACTTTATTTCCAATTAAGTTAGAATCAATATAGCTAAGTATAGTATAGTATTTAATATGCAAACATGAATGTTTGATGAGTCAGTTCGGTCGGCTAGTAGCTCGATCAGGCGAAAGGTATTGAACAAACACGCCGATATTCAAAGACGCCGCGCCGTGAATGATTAATGATGATCTATCTAAATTTTGTGAAAACGAAATCATTTATTTAGAAAGGAGGTAGGCACGAGGTAGGTTTACTATACCAAACCAAACTTATCAATTATTTTAAAATGGAATAGAATTACCTAGCCAACATTTCCACAGAGAGAGAATCACGAATAAAATATATTATCGTTTTGGTAGACGTTTTTTTTGTTTTATATTTATTATTTTATGGACGCCGCTGGAACAGGTAAAAGAGCTACAACAGCGTATGCTATATGTTATTATTTTATCATGATAATAAACATCTGCATTTATTATTATTATATGAACCTCTCCAGCCCTGTCAATGTCACGTGGCCGGCGGGTCAGTGGCGCATAAATTAGCAACGTGCTATTTTAAATTTTATTTTTCATGCTGCAGTGTCTCCTAAATGGCTGTTGGAACCCAAGGACGAGGCAGTACTAGCTGGTGAGGCATTGTCATTGCATTGCCAGACAACTGGCTCTCCGTTACCGCAGGTCACTTGGATGAAGCAGAGAGGTAAGTGATGGTAATCATTCATTTCTAATGAAAATGATGTTCATGTTGTCACAATCAGAGCTGGAGGAAACTTTTCAGGTACATTTTTATTAATTAGTATATTTTGTGGCTGAAGTTTGTAGGTACTCTTTTCAGAACTGGGACTTTCTTTTCTAAGAGTTTAAGGTAAGTATGTTAGGTACAAAACCTCTGCAAATATTATTATTTTATGGATTTATATTTTTACGTTGACCAGGCAGCCCGGTCAACGTGAAAATTAGCAAAAAGTCTATATTTTTTAAATTACATTTTTTTCATGCTGATGCGTGTCTTTCTGCTCTCTTATACTTATGTTGTACAATTTTCTGATATTGCTACAATAAACTGTCTTATTTATCTACTCAAAACTTGTCTTTTGTAACAGGAAGTTCTACAACGGACTACGTTCCGCTCGCGAACCTCGGCGGCCGGTTCCAGTTCTTCAGTAACGGAACGCTGTGGATCGAGTCCACTTTACCGTATGACGAGGGATACTACATGTGCAAGTCGGAAAACGGGGTCGGGGCTGCTCTGACTAAAACTATTTTAGTTTCGGTAAACGGTAAGAATTTATATTTTTGGCGACACGTTTTCTTGAGTGTTCGAATATCGGACGTTCCCGTGGTATGGATTATAACAAAAATATCGATACATCAATTTTAGTGCATTATAAAATACATTAACTAAGTGACTGTTTAAGACGAAGACATGAGCTAATGTGACTCTCGCTCGCACGTTTTGACTTGTTGAAAGATATAAAATCACTATACCCATTTTCGAAAAATCGCAAACAACCATTTTGTGTGCAATCACATTGCGCACAGTTTAGTAAAAATTTCATTTTGATCGATACATGTTTTCCTACTTAAAAGTTTGCTTTTCTAGTTTTCGTACTCAAGCAAACTTGAGTAGGAAAACTTGCATCAATCAAAATGAAATTTTTACCAAACTATGCGCCATGTGATTGCACACAAAATGGTTGTTTGCGATTTTTCAAAATTGGAATGTGTGATTTTATATATTTTAAAATGTCAAATCGTGCGAGCGAGAGAAATATTAGGTGTTGTCAACGCCTTAATTGCAGAACCAGCCCGATTTGAGACGACTTCGCACAACATGACGGCGCGCAGGGATGCGCCCGCCACATTGCTTTGCGAGGTGCGAGGTGACGCTCCTATCCAGGTCAACTGGGCTCACAACATGAACCATCTAGATCTTAATACCTATAGGTAAGCTAAACAAGAAAGAATAATTAACGAAAGGTTAGAACCCTCTTGTTTACTGAAGTTATCTCTTCCAGGCTAAGTGTATCTGAACAAAAGACTGATAGTGGTTTAAGGTCCCAGCTGTACATAAGCCGCGCCGATCGCCTGGACTCTGGCGTGTACAAGTGCCAAGCCGTCAATGCATTTGGTCACAGCGACCACTACATATACCTTTCCGTCCAAGGTGAGGATAACGATCAGATAGCCCCAGTTGGTCTATAGTATCGTAGGTTTATAAATAGTATTGTATTTCAGAAAAGCCAGACACGCCTCATTCGCTCACTGTAACTGAAATCCTTTCCCGTGCCGTCCGTTTATCCTGGAGTCAGGGGTTCGATGGCAATAGTCCACTAACGGGATACACACTCCAACATTGCGCTTTATCGGCTCAGGGAGCACTCCGGCCTGATCAGTGGGACCAAGCACAAACTATCAATGTGTCTGTGGCCTCACCAGCTCATTCGCATGTCACGTAAGTACAAAAATGAAATCTTGAAACGGGTTTCTTTCACTAACATCGGTAGAGATAAACCATTCTAAAAATGCACGCCCCTCTACCTGCCTTCACCCACCAAGCAAATGAGGTGTATAGACGCAATGCATGACATCTGATAATTTTATTCGTCATTCGGTTTCCCGCCGAACGTGAAAGTGACACTTTCATGTCTGGCGGGAAACTGAATAACGAATGAAATTGCTTGGTGACATGTATTGCAACTATACACCTCATTTGCTTGTGTGGGTGAAGGCAGGTAGAGGGGCGTGCATTTTTAGAATGGTTTATCTCTACCTAGTTCAATTTCACATGACAGCTTGCGTAACTTCATAAATATATGATTAAATGTTTCAGGTTAACGAAAAAAGGGGACATCCACTACGAAGCACTATTGGGAGACCTAAAGCCACACATGGCCTATATGATCAGGATAGCTGCTTTCAACCAGATCGACGGAAGTGCGTTTACCGAGCCTGTCGTTGTAAAGACTCAAGAAGAAGGTATACTAACTATTCTTTTTTTATCAGTTCGAAAGATAGGTACCTACTTACATCTCTTTATTTTATATACTTTTGCCTTATTTAGCTCCATCAGAAGCCCCCAGTAGCGTGCACGTGAATACGGGTGGCGCCGGCGAGCTGCACGTTTCGTGGAAGCCGCCACCGCGGGACTCGTGGCACGGCGAGCTGCTCGGCTACTCCGTATCTTGCACCGAGCTGGGGAGAGCCGAGCCACAAGCTAGGAACACTACCAGGTGATGCACATCTGCACCTCATTCTTGCCAAAACCATCACTGACATAAAATAAGAAGGGCCGATCGATCTAAAAATTATATCTTTGACAGAACGCTGACGGTAAATGGCTGGTCAGCGACAGAGCTGAGCCTATCAGCACTAAGAAAGTTCACTCGATACGAAGTTCAAGTAAGAGCATTCAACGCCGTGGCTGCTGGACCAGCGTCAGCGCCGGTTTCAGCTACAACACTCGAAGGAGGTAAACAGTATAAGCATAAAACAGGTTGTCATTTAAAATTTTCAAAGGATATAAAAAAAGGGAGATGACACGAGACTCCATCACATTCTCGCATTTTGATATAAATCCAGTAAATTTGTCTTTTATATTGTGATATACGTTTTTCTAGTGCCTGAATCCCATCCCATGAGAGTATCCTGTTCTCCGCTGTCATCGTCTGGTATCAAAGTCTCGTGGAATCCACCTCCGATCGGGCAGCACGGAGGGCTTATACAAGGATACAAAGTCATTTACTTGCCCATCAGTTCAGATCACGGTAAACCTATCCTAGATAGCCAATTTTTGTAGATAAGAGAAAGGGGTTTCTTGTGACGTTGTGTTACTAAATTATGAGACATTTTAAACCAATATTTATACGTTTTTCAGCGGATGTGGGTGAAATCAAGCGAGTGGTCGGCACCGACACGTATTTGCACACTCTCCGCAAGTATACCAACTATTCCGTGCAAGTGCTGGCGTTCACTAACGCGGGTGACGGCAAACGCAGTCCACCGGTCTACTGCATGACTGAGGAGGATGGTAAAGTTTTCTGATCTTTTATTTTAAGATCAATTTTAAAAAACGACATCGGTTGGTTAAAGTTCATATAAATCGTTAGACTGTTGATTTCTATGTTCAAAAATTGAAATTCATTTATTTTACCAAAGTGTTTAAACATTAACAATTTTGCCATTGGTCCCCGCACTAGGACAAGCCTGTATCGCGGGAGGCCGAATACAATATACACTTTACTTAGTTTGAACCACAAATATGTTACAGTAGCAGAGCAAAAAACAAAAAGGGAGATTTAATTTATTCTACATGGGCGATTTTATTTTTAACTGCAGAACACAGTGCTGTTTGAATAACAAAATCAATGGGGGGGGGGGGGGTGAATGAGTGGGACAAGGAACGTTATTTATGCTATGTTTTAAAATGTTTTGGTTTTCTGCAGTACCCTCAGCCCCTGAGAAGATTAAAGCGCTTCCGTACTCCAGCGACTCAGTGCTGGTCAGCTGGCTCGCACCGGTGCATCCCAATGGAATAATTTCACACTACACGGTGTACTACAGAGAAGCGGGCAGGTCAGTCATTGCATAAATTATAGATAGTATTAAGAAACTAAACTAAATACCTACTGAAGAAAAGGGAACATTTTTGTTACGGTTTCAGATTAGGCAAGCATTTGAGCTTCTCGGTGACAGCGGATACGATGACTGATCTGGAGCTCATGTTCCAAGTACGAAACTTGATGGAGAATCAGCTCTACGAGTTCTGGGTGTCTGCTACCACAGGATCAGGAGAAGGTGAATCGACACTGGTGGTAGGGCAGGGGCCCAGTTCGAGAAGTAAGTGCTTTATTTTTATGTTCCGCTTTAGTAAAAAAAACAGCGAAAGTTAGCTTCAACTTACTTAGAGAATTTAATTAGTTTTTTAGTGTTTAGTTAGGTAGGTACTACTACACTTAAGAAAACTTGAAGCGTAGCCTTGTATCAAGGGGAAGGTTGCGGGTTCAAATCCCGCTCGGAGAATAACTTTTGGGACATTATAAAATCTTTGTTTTACTTAGTTAGTCCATAGTAAGTGTCCAACTGTTAGTAGTTTGGTAACAGGATGCTGCATGCTTCATGTTATGGATTTCCATATAACGATTGTAATAGATTTGCATGTGTAATGTTCAGTACCAGCCCGCATCGCCTCGTTCGGCGGGCGCGTGGCGGCGGCGCGCGGGCGGGCCGCGCTGCTGGCGTGCACGTGCGTGGGCGCGCCGGCCCCGCGCTCGCGGTGGACGCACGCGCGCGCGCCGGTCACGCACCACCAGTACTACCAGGTCACACATCGAGGACATCTGCATATCCGAGGTAACAATCTAACTATATTTTAAAAGAAAGGTTTAAAAAAAACGACAGTTATAACAGTACTTATTTTTCCCGTCGTAGTGGCCTACGAGGGGAAAAATAAGTACTGTTATAGGCAAGGTACCTAAACGCCGTCATTATCTCATTATAAGTGAACTGATTATGTTTTTATAAGGATAAATCTTTAAACCTAAAATCCGTTTATGAAAATACAGAACAAATTTTTCGAAGATAGTTCTATTGGTACACAGCCGAATACGAACCCTAGACCTTACGGTAGGAAGACGGGGGCATTTCCACTAGGCCACCGGTGCACTTAGTAAGCAGGCAAAAACAGTTTCAAACGTACGGTCTTGTATACACCACCCCGTCATTGCAATATTAGCATTGCAAGACTTGAATACGACTATCAATAATCGATGAGACCTATAGCCTTCGTTGGTAAAGCAAAGGTGTGACAAAATAAATCCTTGTTTCCAGAGGTGAACGAGCAGTCGTCGGGCAACTTCACGTGCACAGCGAGCAACACCATCGGCGAGGACTCGGTCGTGTACGTGGTGGTGGCCGTGCTGCCGCCCGCCGCGCCGCAGCTGTCTCTGCAGTACACCACCACGTCCAGCGTCAAGCTGCACTGGCAGATGCCTGGAGACTCCACGGAGCCTATTCTAGGTAACTTGATGGGAAGCGGTTACCGGAGCCTATGGACTTTGTAACACCAGAGGTGTCACACTCGCGTTGCTGACCCTTTAAATATTTTAACACGCCTTTTTTGAAGAACCCCATACTGTATTCTCCAGGAAAAACACCCGCAGGGAGTGCATTCCACAACCCTAGAGTGCGCGGGAGAAAGTTTCTCTGAAAACGAACAGTGCGCGACCATCCTGTAACTATTCTCGATAGGTACACTATGTATTCCTAATGTTTCTTTTTACGCCTGACGCGTAAAGCGTTAATTTACCCAAAATAATATAAATTATTTGTTTCAGGGTATATTCTCAATCACAAACAAGCATCAGACACAGAATGGCTAACAGCAGAACTATCTCCCGAACAGACGTCTTACACTATGGACATGCTCAAATGCGGTACCACCTATAACGCGAAGGTTCAAGCACGAAACAAGATCTCTATAGGACCTCCCAGCGAAACACTCACTGTCACCACAAGAGGAGGACGTAAGTATCTCTTAAGCAAAGCATCTGAAGAAGAAACAATCACTAAAATCTTAGGTATTTTAATTACAAGGAATTCTAAATGATGTTCAGTAAAGGCTTTGGATCCCCAGGTCCAAAGCCACCGAAGGCAGAAGACCACGTGTACATGAACTCGACGGCTATAAAGATAAACTTCTACGCGTGGCGGGACGCAGGCTGCCCTATCCTTGGCTTCAGGGTCTCGTATAGAAGAGCGGGCTCCGAACATTGGATCAAGGTATCATTCAGCATCACATCCTATCCTACTACTATTATAAACGCGAAAGTTTATAAGTATGGATGGATGTTTGTTACTCTTTCACGCCAGAACGGCTGAACGGATCTGGGTGAAAATTGGCATAGAGATAAATTATAAGTAGTCTGGAATAGCACATCGGCTACTTTTTATCCTGTGGGAATACCGGGATTTCAATCTGCGCGGGTGAAACCGCGGGGCGCAAAGTCGTTGATAACACCTAATGTACCTTTCGCTCGCACGATTCGACATTTTAAAATATATAAGATCACTAATCCCAATTTTAAAAAATCGCAAACAAGCATTTTGGTACAACCGAATCAGAGTGCATGTTTTTTTTATACAACTAGCTGATGGAACAAGCAGATTGTCAATTGGTAACCATCAGCTAGCATTGCCTCGTATGTCAAGCACGATAGGAACATGCCCTACATGCACTGTCCTGCGTCCATCAACTTGAGGCATGTATTTTAGCACAGCCAGATTATGTTTAGCCTCGTGTGCCATTAAAATTGTATGCTTTGTCTAATAAGCTTAAAACCAGAATGAACTGCTAAACCTGCAGTGGTTTGTTAAATCTGCTTGTAACATTAGGTGGGAGATGTTAATTCTGCCTGTAACATCAGGTGGGAGATGTTAAATCTGCTTGTAACATCAGGTAGGAGATGTTAAATCTGCTAGTAACATCAGGAGGGAGATGTTAAATCTGCTTGTAAAATCAGGTGGGAGATGTTAAATCTGCTTGTAACATCAGGTGGGAGATGTTAAATCTGCTTGTAACATCAGGTGGGAGATGTTAAATCTGCTTGTAACATCAGGTGGGAGATGGCCTGAGCGCCGCGAGCCACGTGGTGGGCGCCTTGGCTCCGGCTACGTGGTACGAGGTCGCAGTCCAAGCCGACAGCGACGCGGGCCCTGAGAGAGTTACGCTGCGCGCTGATACACACACGCTTGCCGGAGGTATGAACTCTTCAATATTTATTAACCAGCCATCAAAAGTTGTAAAGTAGCGTGCTACCTATGACTGGTTTCTTCTACTATGACATGATGAGCAATCAGAAGACATCGAGATGAATGAATGAATGAATGAAAATACTTTATAGTACACCAAAGAAAACACGTAAGTACACTAAAAGAAATAAGGAATAAAACTAACTGTACAATGGGCGGTCCTATCGCTGAGAGTGATCTTTTCCAGACAACCTTTGGATGAAGAGGATTGTAAATTAAGGAGGTCGCAGGTGCACTCGAAAATGTTGTTGATATTAAACAGATGAATCAAACTACACTCTAAATAGATAGTTAGAAAGATTATATACATAAACAATAATAAATCGACATGCAATTGAAGCTACATTTTGTGTTGTAAAATCTGACGAAAGTGGAATAAATAAATGATCCAACGAATGTGTAATCCGGTGGAAGTGCCCTAAATCTAATAATTGTGTGCAATTTATTTTCAGGCCGGATTCCGCCAATGAAGCCATCAGCCCCTCTGTCAGGAGGCAGCCGGCCGGCGTCTCTGCGGACGGTGCTGGTGTCCTGCGTCGCTAGCGCGCTGGTTATCTTTGTCACTTTGGCTGCCATCGTCTGTCTCATTCACGGCAAGAAAAAGTAAGTAGGCACCGCTAGGCTTCGCCATTGGTTTAGTAATGATGATGATGATGAGTAAGTGTATAGTCATGGACCCAAAAAAGAGCCCTTGTATCCTTACTAATATTATAAACGCGAAAGTTTGTAAGTATGGATGGATGGATGTTTGTTACTCTTTCATGCCGGAACGGCTGAACGGATCTGGATGAAACTTGGCAGAGAGATGGATTATAGTCTGGAATAACACATAGGTGGGTACTTTTTATCCCGTGGGAATACCGGGATTTAACTCTGCGCGGGTGAAACCGCGAGCGCAACTCGTGACATTATTTAATTTTATACTAACAGAGGTATAACTGCAGTTATTTTAAATTTTTCGCATTATTAACTTATTTAGGCACATCTACCCCTTCTTTGTGAGTGTCATATAAAACATTATTTTATTCCTTTTTTCAGGTTCTTCTGTTTCTCAAATGGAAACTATTTACGAGACGATCGAAAACTCAGCGAGAGCAATGAGGCGGAGAGGGAGAAGTTAAGAGAAGGACAGAAGTTGTACTCTTCTTCATCTATCAACGGAAATGAAAAGTCTAATGATGACTCATCTGGTAAGAAGTCCAGCATACCTAACAGGCTTAACATCTACGTTCTTCAATTCCATCAGTAGATCATCATAGCACGTTTCTATCGAGTGACAAGGAATGTTTTGTTATAGGTGTGATGTTTACCACTTAACATCAGGTGGGCTGTCTACTTTTACCATTTGCTAGTTGTATCAAAAAACATACCTGCCTAGCCTGCTTTTACAATTACCACCTTACCGAATAAAGATTTTTTGAAATCGAATTAGGTATTAAGTAATTCTTCCTATCTTGAAAATGGCCGATGTTTGATTGAATCAAATTATATAGCGTAGCGTTATAATATACTCTTGGCTATATAGTTTGTTGTAACGGACATCCTGAAAAGTGCAACACTTCCGGTTTCTGAATGCTGAGTTTTGATCGAGCTTTCAGAAACCGGACGTTAGTAGGTAGGTAATAAATAACATTAACTTATTCAATACTAGCGACCCGTCCGCGCGCCCCTTCCTCGCACGGGTGCACATATCATGCATGTATCATGCATATAAACCTTCCTCTTGAATCACTCTATCTATTAAAAAAACGCATCAAAATCCGTTGCGTAGTTTTATAGATTTAAGCATACATAGGGACATAGAGACATAGGGACATGGGGATAATTATATGGACCGAGAAAGCGACTTTGTTTTAATACTATGTAATGACCATTCCTTTTCAACTTTGTTTCGTTGAATTTATTGGTTATAATTCGAGTGTTGTGTTTTCCAGCTGAGCTGTACGAGATCAGTCCGTACGCCACGTTCGGCGTGTCGGCGGCGCACGCGCTGCAGTTCCGCACGCTGGCGCGCAGGGAGGACGACGCCGCGCCGCCGCAGCGCCGCCGGCGCAGGGCCTGCGACCATTACAGATACGGTAACGCTCGCATATACCTACTTGTACGCAGATTTACCATATCTTAATAGTTAGAAGTATCGCTTCGTGAAGGGCTCGTCCGGGGAAGTAGTACCTAGCAACGCTGTGTTTCGTTTTGAAGAGTGAGGTCGCCAGTGTAATTACAGGCACATTCTGTATGTCTCAAGTTGATGGATGCAGGGCAGTGCATCAGGACCGAAACTTCGAGCATTTCCCACACAAGTGCGGTCCATGCTCTACCAATGTTTAGCTAATGGATGACCAAGAGAAAGTCCGTCCGCCGGCAGATGAGTCCAGCCTGTCTAAATGCTCGACAGTGGAGGCGCGGCACCGCCTGCGCGCCGCGTGCGCCGGCCAGGCTGCGCCGGCGCCGCCCGGCTGGCGCGAGGCGCAGCGCGACGCCTCCGACTCGGAGGACAACAGCGACAGCGCTGCCAATACTACCACTAAAGGTACCTACTAACCCTTTTTTGGAATGACCTCCGATTAAAATCCTAATTCCTCCAAAAAATTCCAAAATCAAAAATCTCCCGAATTTGACTTGTCTTTGTACCTACTACTTCTGATTTTCTAGTGCCCGGCATAATCTACAGTCAAGTCGGCTTTCATTTGGTTTGACAAAAGAGTGGCGGCTTTCCTTCAAAACATAAAATGAAAAAGCTAATAATTATTCTAATAACAGTTGCTTCGATTTATTTATTAATAATCGTAGGATATAAAACAGAAAAACAGTATCCAAATTCCTTGTTTAAAACACTTGTCATGTGTCACCCACTGACATCCCGCAATCCACACTTTAGTCCGGGGAGCCCAAGGAATTTGAATATTCCTAGGGGGAGCCAATCAATAAATCATAGTATCCAAATTCCTTGGAGCCAATAATGCACGGGATGATAATGCACACCCCAATAATGCACACTGTTAACGCCTACGTCTAACTTGCTAGCAATGTTCCTGTTTATACCTAGCTATCGACAATCCTACGAGTGCATTTTGTGTTTTGTCATACCGACCGTCACTTCAATAATTTTAACTCAAGAGAAAGCATTGTTCCCACACCCATTTTCCAAATTCACTGTAAAAAGTACAATAGACCAGTAAAACCAAGATCGGGAGTTTTCATTTGTGTCCCTTGTGCACAAACATCTGGCGACCGTATCAAGAACTGCAAATATCTTCGGAAATACAACAAATTGCAAAGTCGAACGGATAACCTGCAACGCCCGCCATACATCGGTCCGCGACCCAAAGCGCCGAAGCCGGCTGCCGGCCGTTCCTACTACAATAACAACATTACGGAATTACTGGAAGAACATCCATTGCAGCCATCGCCGGCTATCGATCAGCAAGCAGCATCGAGCCGCAGCCCAAGCCAATGCAGATAAGTTTCTTTCCTATACTTGTTCCGTAATCCTACCTACCCAAATCCAATAAACCTAACCAAAGTTCCCGATCATTTTTTACATATTACATAAGTTTATTGGTCTACTATTTGTGCTTATTTCCTCTATACAGTGCTACTGTACATAAATCAAGTAATTGTATGTACTAAATTCATCATTTAAATCAATTTTTGTAGTAGGTAAATTCTTTGTAAAATTACCCACGTACCCACGTCATTAGTTTTGTACCATAGAAGTTTTTTCCCAAGTACTTACACACTATTTGTACATTGGTACACATTCCAAATTTATGTTTAGACTTATGCTAATTAGGCAAATGGTAAATGCATAAAGCTAATAATAGTTAAATTTCCATAGATACTCCACTCAAAGCATTTCTATTTTTGTTCAAAATACATTTTTATTTTACATTATACTCACGCTATTTCGCCGACTATTCCAGGCAAACGTTGCGCATTGGCACGTACCTACCTATTTTACGGGCTGCACTGAAGAAGTCCAGACCTGCTGCCGGGTCTCAAAGTAGCTGGGGCAGAGTGCAGCTGCAAAGGGGTCGCCTAAGTCGAGGAGCGTGAGCTAATTCCATTACTTACCTTAACTATTTACAATTTACAAGAATTTTTGTCTTGGTTCTTTTGTAAACGAGTTTCACTTCTATTACCGTGACTATTTATTTTTTATGTAAAAACGTAACTTGCATTCATGTTATGCTAAAAATATTTTATTTTCAAGTTATCTAAGTAAAACGAAGTTACACATTTGATTGTTTTTTGCGATGGAAGGTGAAACTGTTGCAAAGGACTCACAAGAGTTACTTAATTTGTTCGTCAAACGTAGCTCCATAAAGGGCCAAATTACCAAGTTTAGGAACTACTTAGCTCATGCAAGGTCTAAAGAAAGTCTAAGTTCAATTGAATTAGCTGAATTAACACTTAGGCTTGGTAAATTTGAGTCCCTATCGAATCGTTTTGACGACTTGCAAAGTCAGATTGAGGTTTCAAATTCGGCTAATTTAATAAACGAAGTCGATGAGCGAGATGACATTGAGCAGTTATTCATTTCAAACATAGCTGCTGCTCAGAATCTTATACAAAAATACAATTCAAGCAAACATGATGAGAGTAGTTACAAGGACCTCAATTCAAGTCAGATATCTGCTGCTCAGTGCAATGTCGATCATCGTGAACCATTAGGATTTAAATTGCCTCAAATACAAATTGCCAAGTTTGACGGGTCATACTTCCGTTGGCTTGAGTTCCGTGACACGTTCCTATCTTTAATCCACAACAGTGAGCGCATCGCATCTATACACAAGTTTCACTACTTGATCTCGTACCTATCTGGCGATGCGGCACGCATTATTTCAAATATCGAGGTTTCCAGCGCGAACTATACAAACGCTTGGAAATTATTATGCGATCGTTATGATAACAAGCGTCAATTGATAAATCATCATTTAAATTCTTTGTTGAGTATTCAATCAGCTTCACGCGAATCAGATAAATCATTGAGGTTTATGGTAGATCACATAACTAAAAACCTGCGTGCCTTGTCCAGCCTCGGACAGGCTACAGACCAGTGGGATGTCCTTATAATACATATTATGAGTCCCAAGCTGGACAATAATACTCTTCTGAAGTGGGAGGAATGTCGTAGCGCGTTGAATGACGTTCCCAAATTAGAACAATTTTACAAATTTTTAATCGATCGCGCTGACGTTCTCGAATCTATAAACCGGAACTCTAATAAATCTACTCAACCTATACAAAGGGCAGGGTCTACCCAACCTGCTCAAAGGACTGTGTCCACTAATCCTAACAATAATCGAGCTCCTACCAAATCGTTTGCGTGCTCCAGCGATGAAGCCACCGCTTCCTCTCCGCGTGTAACATGCGTCGTTTGTCAAGAAGAGCATCGTATCTATGAATGCCCTACCTTCCTAGCAAAGAGCGTCGAAGAGCGTATCGCTGAAGCACATAAACTAAAATTATGCACCAATTGCTTGAGGCTTGGACATAAAGTTCAAACTTGTCGATTAGGCCCATGTCTCAAGTGCAAAGGGAGGCATAATACACTTATACATATACATAAATCGTCAAGTACTAACAATGACGTTTCTACTTCCAGCGTTGTCACGGCCGCGCCTGATAACGCTGACGATACCATAGCAAACTTCTCGAAACAAAATTCAAACCAGGTTTTGCTGTCTACCGCCTTCATTGAGGTGGCCAATCCTCGGACGAACCAGACAGAAAAGGTTCGTGCCCTATTAGATTGCGGTAGCCAGTCCTCGTTCATAACGCAGTCGCTCAAAGAGAGACTGTTGTTACCATCCAACGCTGACTGCCAAGTCAACATTATAGGAATCGGCAATCAACAAACAGGTAAAGTCACAGAATCCTGCGTGGCACAGTTAAAGTCATTAGTCAACCAATTCAATGTCACAGCAGGTTTCCTTGTATTGCCCCAATTGACAGGTCATATACCTAGATTCCCTATTGATGTAAAACAATTACAAATTTCCAAAGAGTTTCAGCTAGCAGACCCTATGTTTCATCAGCCAGCGCCGACTGAGGTTCTCATCGGTGCCGATCTTTTCTGGGATATTCTTGGCCGCAAGCAACACTCGCTCGGTCCTAACAATCCAAAATTAAGAAGCTCCCAGTTTGGTTGGATTATTTCAGGTCCTATGCATACAAATAACAATTCATACAATAAAACTATTCAATGCAATCATTCCATCATTTCGAACACATCGAATGGTGACGATAATATTCATCAAGAACTTACTAAGTTCTGGGAACTTGAAGAAGTTCCCCAAAGATCCAAACTAAGCGAAAGCGAGAAGGCATGTGAAGCTCATTTTCTGTCTCACACCTCCCGCCTAGATTCAGGTAGGTTCTCTGTAGGACTACCTCTCAAAGATTCACCCGACTGTCTCGGGGAATCATTCCATTTAGCTAAAAAACGTCTGCTCAATTTAGAGAGACGATTCAAGAAACAACCTGAAGTCAAATCGCAATATGTTGAATTTATGCAAGAGTACGCCGATTTGGGTCACCTATCGGAATCTCCTATAGCTAAACCTGACAATTCTTATTTTCTATGTCATCATGCTGTCTTTAAGGACAGCAGTGAATCAACTAAGATTAGGGTCGTTTTTGATGGCTCTGCTCCAACCTCGTCTGGGTATTCTGTCAATGACATCCTTTTGGTAGGTCCAAATATGCAAGACTCACTATTCTCCATTCTCATACGAGCTCGTCAATACAAGTACCTCCTTACTGGTGACGTCGAGAAGATGTACAGACAATGTCTCGTAAATAGTGGGGAGGACAGAAATCTTCAACTCATCCTTTGGAGAGAAGATGAGACCAAACCTATCAAAACCTTGCGACTAAATACTATTACTTACGGAATGGCAAGTTCTAGTTATTTGAGTACGCGCTGCCTGTGGCAGCTGGGTGAAGAATGCTTAGACCCTACAATCAAACATATAATACAACACGATTTTTATATCGACGATTTAATTACTGGAGCTAGTAGCGAAAGCGCACTACGCCACATACATCAATCTGTATCTGCAGAACTTCAAAAAGGCTGTTTTAACCTTAGAAAGTTTAAAACCAACTTACCTTCCATATTAGAGTCAACTTCTTCCAGCTCAAACGATAAATTGGTTGTAAGTGAATCTTCATCCACTCTTGGTATAGGTTGGAATCCATCTACAGATCAATTGCATTTTCCATTCAAGATTCCACCTGCCTCTGTTAATGATATCCTAACTAAAAGACTAATTTTATCATCTCTATTTAAAATATTCGATCCTCTGGGATTGTTAAGTCCATGCGTAATCAAAGCTAAAATCTTGTTGCAGCAGTTGTGGTTGCACAAGCTATCATGGGACGATCCAATCCCTAACGAAATTCAAAAGGATTGGAACAATTTTGTCATGGCTATACCTAGTCTCTCTGAACTCAGTATACCTAGATATGTACTCTGCGATGCACCTGCAGTAGTAGAACTTCATTCCTTTAGTGATGCGTCGCAAAATGCATATGGAGCTTGCATATATTTGCGCTCCCTAGATTCTAATAATAAAGTCACTGTTACATTGCTATGTTCTAAATCTAAAGTTGCTCCAATGAAGGCAACTACAATCCCACGGCTCGAGCTATGTGCCGCTTTATTAGCAGCCAAATTATGTAAGGCCGTTAGAGAATCATTAAGATGCGATATACAGACCCAGGTGCATTGGTGTGACTCCACGATTGTGTTAGCCTGGCTCCGTAGTAGTTTCCAAAATTTGAAAGTATTTGTGTCAAACCGGATCTCAGAAATATGTGAACTCACGAACTCTGCTTCTTGGCGTTACGTGCCAACATCCGCTAATCCTGCTGATCTTATTTCTAGAGGAATTTCTCCAGGACAAATTAGTAGCACAACGCTGTGGTGGTCTGGTCCCCCTTATCTATCTCAACCAGAGAATACTTGGCCTATCCTAAATGCAAAAAATTGATTTAGCTAACTTACCGGAAACTAAAACTACTTCAACTATAACTAACTTAACAACTAATTACGATTCTATTATACAATTCAATAAATATTCTAACCTACCTAAATTAAAACGAATATTTGCTTATGTATTGCGTTTTGTAAGCAATACAAGAAATCCTAAATCTCGTCTCACAGGTTCATTTTCACCTCAGGAATTAAATAGTTCCTTTCTGAGCTTATGTCGCTTATCCCAACAAGAATCATTTTCGACGGAGTATGGCGTATTGGCCAACAAAAAATCGTTAAGTCCAAAATCTCACCTTTTATCATTGTCTCCTTTCTATAGTGATGATCGCGTTATTCGCGTTGGTGGTCGATTGGACGCATCTGATTTTAATTTTGACAAAAAACATCCCGTGCTTTTGCACGCTAATCATCATTTTACAAAAATTTTATTCGAATACGAACATAAACGAAATTTCCATGCTGGACCACAGCTCCTACTATCTACTATTCGGGAATTTGTGTGGCCCATCAATGGTAGACATCTAGCTCGACGCACGTTTCGTAACTGTTTCAAATGTAGACGCCTTCAAGGAAAGACAATGAAGCCTATAATGGGTAACTTACCTGCTCAACGCGTTACGCCAAGCTTCCCATTTAAAACAGTAGGTTTAGATTTTGCCGGTTCATTTTCAATTTTGAACAGAAAAGGACGCGGTGCTTCTGTCATAAAATGTTATTTGTGCCTTTTTGTTTGTTTACGGTAAAAATGCCTACACCTTGAGGCCGTAAGTGATCTCTCAAAAGACGCTTTTATCATGACTTTTCGTCGTTTCATGTCACGTCGAGGCAAGCCAACTGAAGTGTTCTGCGATAACGGACGCAATTTTGTAGCAGGTGCGAAAGAAATTAACCAATTCCTTAAATCTAACGTTGATTCTTTATCCGATTTTGCAAGTGAAGACGGAATCAAATTTGTTTTCTCCCCGACTTACGCTCCTCACTTTGGTGGCATCTTTGAAGCCGGAGTGAAATCTGCCAAATTTCATATTAAACGCGTGATGGGTAATTCTCACTTGACTTACGAAGAACTATCAACTCTTTTCGCACAAGTAGAAGCCATATTAAACAGCCGTCCGTTATGCCCCCTATCTTCCTCTCCCGATGATTTCCTTTGCCTGACTCCCGGGAACTTCCTCATTGGTCGGGCTCTTACTGCTCCTCCTTCACCTGTTCTGGAGGACTGCAACCCTAACAATCTACAACGCTATGCTCGAGTGCAGCAGATATATCAGCATTTCTGGAAGCGCTGGCAGCGAGAATATGTTGCTGAACTGCAGCAACGCCATAAATGGAAAACCAACTCCATGCGCCCTAACATAGGAGACTTGGTACTGTTGCAAGAAGACGATGTACCGCCGCTCTGCTGGAGACTTGGTCGCATTACAAGACTATTCTATGGACCAGAAGATGGGATACCTAGAGTAGCAGACGTAAACACAATCAGAGGATGTGTACGCCGCCCTTTAGTCCGCCTTGTTGCCCTGCCTACTTCAGATGAATTAGAGGGTTGAAAATCGAAGCTTTTCAACGGGGCCAGGATGTTAACGCCTACGTCTAACTTGCTAGCAATGTTCCTGTTTATACCTAGCTATCGACAATCCTACGAGTGCATTTTGTGTTTTGTCATACCGACCGTCACTTCAATAATTTTAACTCAAGAGAAAGCATTGTTCCCACACCCATTTTCCAAATTCACTGTAAAAAGTACAATAGACCAGTAAAACCAAGATCGGGAGTTTTCATTTGTGTCCCTTGTGCACAAACACACACTCTTAGAGCATTTAGAACTTAGGTTAGTTCTAAATGCTCTAAGTGCACACTCAATAATCCGTGTCCACTACTTTTTAGCTGGATTACTAGTTATGTTGTTTTTTTTTTTGAAAAAGAACCAAATTGGCTTCCAACTATCGTCATGTCGTACACTGACCAGATTCCTTTAGAATCGTCGGTTTATAGGGTATGAGAAAAAAAGCGATTCTAATACAATAAATTCTTCGAGACAGAGTAGAACAAGTGAAACAATCATTAATTTTCAACGTTAACCCATATGCGATCTTGCTCGCACCTATGCGAAACACCCGCATGTGAAATGAGTTCCGCTTTAGACTTTCTTGTCAAGCTGAAAAATTAAATGATAACGTGTTCAGGTACATAAGTTAAATCGTGTTTGAAGGATCTGGTACGTCTCCATGTGGCAGCGCGTATGGCAGCGGGCGACGGAGCGCGCGCACCACCAGCAGGTAGAACTCAGGTACCTCCCCGCTCACTCCTCACACGCCGCGCCGACCACTCACTCAGCATCCACGCACTACTTACTGATAGGAAACCTTGGCAAAAAAGCTGCTTAGATTATTTAATACGAACAACCTATGTGCGCAATGATGCGCTTTGTCTTGGAACTTCTAATATTTTTATTCTTTTGAATCTGTAATCAATCTCTTGAGAAATGGTGTACCTACCTAAAACAATATCAAAAACTCTTCACATTGTAGTGAAGTGAAATTAAAAGTGTAGGTAAACTACCTTTTTCCCTAACCTTTTACCTTTTCATTTTATAATATCTAGTAGCCACCCACCTAACTGTGAAATCGCAATTTTTATTATTCCATTAAACTTCAACAAGTCAAATAAATTATGAATGCCTAAAATAGGTGATTTAAATAAAAGTTGGTAAAATGATAAAGCTTCTCATAGAAAAACATATTCATCGTAGCCGAGACTAAGACGCTTCACCTGCTTATTAAATTACCTCCAGCATTTTTAGGCCAGATTATGAATGGTAAAATAAAGCTTATCATAAATTGAACATTTTTATTTACCTGCTTTTTCCGATTGCAAATATAAAAGTTTGTCTTTGTTACACAGTGGTGGCCCGAATGGAAGCGACGGGCTCTCTGGAAGCTTCGCTCCTATACCTGCTGATATTTCGTCGTTAATAGACAAGTATGACTCGAAATTTTGTTTTATAACTACATACCTTTTGCCAAAATGTATTTATAAAATAGGAAGGGTATGAACCCTTCCTATTTTACGTATGAACGTTCTGCTTTAGATAGCATAGTGTGATGTAGTGTGATGATAAAGATGTGACATACTTCATGGTTATGCATATTAACTAATATTAACATGCAACAGCTCATGTTTCAGAGTTAGTAAAACAAATGTTTGAGAAATGTAGGTGGTACGTACCTAACTTTAAAGTATTTTTTAATTTTGACCTATCAATCACCAGGGGTTAACATACATTTGCAGCGGCATATTTAATGATATCCCTTCATCTCAACATCTTGTCTATTATTTGGCATGGTAAAACGTGGACTTTATGGAATGGATTTATTTTAGAAATTAATTACATATTAGGTACGATGTGTCACTAATTCTAAAATAATTGATTAAACATTTAAACGTACGTTACCTATCAATTTCAAACTGTTTACATGACATAATCTTCAAGAAGGTAGATCTTACTTACTTATCACTTAAAACTCCATGTCATGGCAGCTCCTTTTACAGTGACTCATTTACTGTTCAAGCTGTTCGACTATGGAATGCTCTGCCTCTGGATATCAAAATGGCACCCTCGCATAACACTTTTAAACTGAAATTGAAGCAGCACTACTTATTATCAATTGCTACCTAGCTATTTGTATGTATATAGGTATTGTTATTAAGCATTTACCCAGTAGATAATTTAGATAGTTGTTAGTATATAGGTCCTCAAATTTTAATATTATCCGTTAGTGACTACACCGCCTTTAGTTTTTAATTAGATCTTTCCATCCAAGGTTGCCTGGAAGAGATCGCTCTCAGCGATAAGGTCGCCCATTGTTTTGCCTAGATTTATGCCTCTAACCTGTATTTTGTTTCTGTGTGGTGAACAATAAAGAGTTATCTATCTATCTATCTTCGTAAATCAAATTATTGGTGTGTAGCTTACCATTATCTTGTGACAATTTTTTAATGAAAGTGTATGTTTATTACAGGTATCAACAAAGAAAAGAGCAAGAACGTCGAGAATGTACCATCCATGTATAGCATAAACTTTAACCCGTTAGGAATGGCTAGCGAACGAATGTGGACTTTTAAAAATATTTTCATGTAGTATCATTCAAGTGTATAATTCGTAACAAAAGAACATCTTGTTCAGGAAGCTTATTTACAGTTATGAATAAATACATAAATGTCTTTGAATGCAAAATGGCACGAGTGTTTTAGGAAAACAAGACATAAACGCCTTGTTTGTTACGCTTCATGATAAAACGTGGACTTTGTTGAATGGCTTGATTTTGGAATTATTGTGATTGCGTCACAAAATAAAATTATTGTGACTTCTCTGTTTAATATAATACCTAGATATTACTTATAAGTACCTAACCTATTTAGGACCTATAGTCACAAAAAATATTAGTGAGATGAAATAATGCTGGATAAGCTATACTTACCTTTACCTGTACCTATGCCTGATTTTAAAGAACATAACATTTAAAAGTACTTAGGTTACCTAATGTATTTCTGTAAGGTAGGTACCTAACAATACCTAGCACATACCTATACTTACGAACTCTTTGAACGTTTTAATTAAAAGCATAATTTACCTACCATTAAACATTAAGCTGTTACAAAATAATGCTTAAAGATATTTACATTCCCAAGCTAGCTAGGTAGTGCTTCAGTAGGTACCAATCTGAAACTTGCAGTGCATAGGTAGATAGGTAGGTAAACTATTCCTAACTACTTCGTGAAAAGATGAAGAATGATTGCATTTTTTACTTTATGTTACTTGCTAAGTTTTTTATAAACTTAGGTGCACAGAACTTTAAAGTCATTATAAAATCGGCTAGTTTAATTTGTGTTTTTTCTATTAAATGTTTAAACTTCGAGATCAATGTAGGTACGTACCTACTTGTCTTATGCGAATTTCAAAAACATTAAACGTCCTAGGCACTAAATTGTCTCTTAGTTAAACTTGTACATACAAATGTTTCATTAAAATTAAGAAAATAATTACTGTTATGCAAGTGTTTTAATGGTAAGCTAGCGTAAGTCATGGCTGTTCCAAACCGCAAGAGATACATATCATAATAATAGACTGCCAATGTTTAAAATCTAAGTATTTAATTTATAATGATTATATTTCTTTTATTATTGTTGAATAATACTAGATTAGCTGATAATTTATACACTATTGTATAAAAGTCTTTCTATTTACATGTTGTGTAATAATAAAATATTATCAATCGGTATAGCATGAAAGGAACAAAATAAAGAATGTGTGTTGTGCATCCGGCTCTGATTCAGAAAATACCTTGCCTAAATCCTTAGCTTCACTATTTTGGTAGGTTTACATAGTTTTAACCGTTCCAAGATCAGTGAGACAAGGTGTCCAATCATTTTATTTCAGACAACTCAGGTTCATACACAAATACAAGACAATAATAAATTATGGCACAATAAATAGCAGAAAAATAAAATAATTCAAATGAAACACATTTACACAATTAGTTCACAGTCGTTCTTTAGATCAGCCGTCAACATGTGCCCAATTTAAGGTATTTGAATTAGGTTACACGTTTTAGTTCTTATCTATACCTAAAGCATTTTCCGGTGATTTGTTATTTCCAGTAAAAACGAAACACACTTTTTACATAAAGTAGTACAATAGAGTAGTACTCTACTCACTACTCACCGAGTAGTACGACGCGACCTACTCTCTCTCTCATCACTACTAATCGGGGATTACCAGGAATTACACATACAGTACCTATCGAGGAAGTTCATTGAACAGTTTACCTACTTTTAATGCAGGACTCATTAAATTATTATGTGCCAGCAACCGAAACGCTCAATCTGATTACCTAAAAAAATTGGATACACTACGGTGCAGGCAGGCCGCGGCCGCCTTAAAATTTTGATTGGCAAGGCAACACATGTGTGTCCCAAAACATTTAACGCTGGTGACTGTATGTGTGTACTTGCCGCGCCGCCCTATAATGTACACCCAAATAAAACGAATCCAATAAGGTACCTAAGTGGCTTCCAATTATCGTGCTGTACATTATCGTGCTTGCTGTACGTACATTATCATGTCGTACAATAACCGGACTCTAGTAAGCACAGCTATTTATTCCTTCCTTGGGTTGGATAAATGGGAAAATATTTTACGCCGAAAGAAGAGCATCGTCGTTATTAAATTAAACTGTGGTTGTATTGGGGGGACAGGACAGTCCCTCAGGTCAGCAGGTGTTTCCCTTCAAGAGTTCGCAGTGCTGAGTTGTAGAGAAACTGTAGAATTCGTAATGTTTTGGTGCTGTTCTGTTCACTGCTATTGATTTACCTACTCTAGACCACTGACCTGTTTTTTCTCACTAATTTGTAATGTGTAACCCGTAAATAATTAAAATGATCATTAAGCTGGACGGTGCGTGGTTAAGAATGATTCATTACATCAAATCTTCTCTAAAATAATAATGGGTGTGCTTGGTGCTGTATTCAGTAAACTGTTCGCGTGAATCTTGCAACGGCAAGTAGTTTTGATGTGGTAGGTATGCATTTGAAGCAATGATGACGCCTATCGAGGAAAAGAAAGATGAAAAGGTAAGGAACTAATTTCATCCCTAAAATATTTAGATTATTTTGCTCTGAAAGTGTGACTGCTAGTGGCATTTACATCTGAGTGCTTCCAGGGGCATGTTATGCTGTCAATCCCAGCTCTATACTTCGTTAGGGTCGGTCATTGGCTCACCTAAGCTTGTTATAGATTACATTTAAATTTATTGAAGAGTGAATGATTGATTTATGTTTAGATCCGCACTGGAATGGTGCATGTGTCAGATGGCAAGTCCAGGCCCAGGCCAGCGCGCCTGGTCCTCACCATGGACGCTGTCACCATCCAGAGAGAGATGCCAGTCCACATTCCGCCAACTGACAACACCGTGCCACATACAAGGGTACCTAGGGTAATAATCATTTATAGATTAGATTTTAACAACTAGAAGATAATCAGAAATATCATTTAGTTTTGTTAGGTGCTAGTACTTAAGTAGGTACCTATACCATGGACCCTGCTTATTTAATTTATGGTACAGCAACATGGAGGCAAGAAAAATTAAATAGTTGGTAGACTGGCAAAGTCGAAAATGATTTTTAAATCTATTTAAATACAAGCATAGGAAAAGTTGGTAGGAAAAGATGTTTGACCCAAAATTGAATTTTTGTTGAAATGTTAGTACTCTCCAAAATTTGGTTGTTTGTGGTTTGTCATTACTTTATTCAGTGGTAATGTACATTTAAAATTACTACCTATAAATTGCATCTTAAGTAAGCAAGTTAATGTTTACTTACGATGGAATTTAGTTACCATAGTAGGTACACCCCTTTTTTTACTTTCAGTTTGTGAACACTGATTCAAGGTAGGTAATTGTCATTTATTAGGTACTAAGTCAAAGCATTATTATTATTGTTGTGTGGTGAGGTGTGATTGGTAGCTTTAGTCATGGTTATTTCAGGAGCGCATGGTCCAACTGACCCGACAGAAGGTTGGAGGCCTGGGGCTCAGCATCAAAGGAGGAGCAGAACACAAGCTGCCCATCCTCATCTCCAAGATATACAAGGACCAGGCTGCAGATCACACCGGCCAACTGTTTGTGGGTGATGCTGTTATAAAAGGTAACTTCTGTTTGATCATATAATTATCACTTGATAGCATCTGTCCAATTGAAAAGACTTTCTAATGGGGTAAACTCATTAGTCAGAATCATTCCTAAAAGATACACGCCATTTCGAGTTCATAACAAAACTGTCTTTTATTTGAGTACCCACAAAATACAATAATGAATGAATCAATCATCAGCTGTCAAATACATAACATACCTTCCTTTCATAAATTGGTATAAACTAAACAAGAATATAAATCAAAATTTAAATCGGTAAATTACTTGATCATTAATTTTGCAATCATATAAACAATAGATATTTACAATTTTAATCAGAACTATTGGGTAGCCCTATTATGTCTGGCCACATCTCTGGTGGTGGTATTTCTACTGGTGGCTCACTAGATGTTTGGGAGTCAGAATCTACCCCAGGTCTGGTATCTGTTAGTCTGGTCTCAGCATGTGTTGTTCTAGCTAGCATCTGATCAGCATGTCGCCTGTGTAGCTCACCATCTTCTGTTCTCACCCTGTACGAGCTAGGTCCTTCCACCATCTCCACCGTGGCCCTCCGCCACTTTTCTCCAGGCCCATACATATGTATCAGGACGGGTTGATCCACCTGAAAAGACCTGGCGGGCGGACGCTGCGCCGCTGCCTCTAGCTGTAGGTCGCCGCGGCTCTGTGCAGAGTCAGGGTGGAGGGAAGACATAGCAGTTCTGTACCTTCGACCGTTGAGCATCTCCGCAGGAGTTTTGTTAGTAGCACTATTAGGTACAGTGCGCATATGATAAAGTCCCTTGCTCAATGTTTCACTCCAAGGCAGATTTAAACTTATCATTTTCTTGATTTTATTTTTAAATGTCTGTATTGCTCTTTCTATCTGCCCATTCGTCGCCGGATGATATGGTGGAGAGAGCAAATGCTTAATAGCGTTTTTCTTCAAAAAACTGTTAAATTCATCCGATGTGAATGCTCTACCATTGTCTGAGACTACTACTTCAGGCAAGCCCTGAGAAGCAAAAATTCTTCGCATTATGGTTATAACAGCCCCACTGCTCATACTATTAACAATTTCTGCTTCCATCCATTTGCTATGGCTGTCAATCAGCACAAAGAAAGTTTTTCCAAGAAATGGTCCGGCAAAGTCTATATGCACCCGTTTCCAGGGCTGTTCTGACATAACCCAAGTCTGTGGGTCTCTCGGGGGACAGTTTCTTACTAGTTGACACTGTTCACAGCTGGCCACTATCTGTTCAATTTGGTTATCCATCTGGACCCACCACACATAGCCTCTTGCATATGCCTTTGTTTGGACTATACCCGCATGTGGGGCATGTAAAATCTTTAGCACCTGTTCCTGTAACTTTGCAGGTACTATTACTCTGTTGCTCCATAATAAACAATCTTTAGTATGAGAAAGAGCCTCTCTTCTGGTCCAAAATGGCTGCAAAGCCGGGTCCAAGTTCTTATTTGGCCAACCATGCAAAACATGAAACAAAACTTTCTGCAGTAAGGTATCCTTCTTTGTTTCTTCAGCAATCCTCTCTGCGCTTAGATTCCAGCCACTTGGTTGTTCTTCTAACAACAACACTTCCTTAAGCCCCTTTTCGGCTACAGTTCCAGTTGATGGTGCAGTCCACCTACTCAGTGCATCTGCATCGCCGATGGATTTTCCAGGTCTATGCTTGATAGTGTACTCATAACAAGCTAGCTTTAAAGACCAACGCAGCATCCTGGGTGAGATTTGGTCGGGTATAGGTTTGGCTGGATTAAATAAACCAACAAGTGGTTTATGGTCAGTCACAATACAAAATTGTCGACCAGAGAGAAATTCATGAAACTTCAACAACCCAAACATTATGGCCAAAGCTTCCTTGTCGATCTGACCATATCGCCTCTCATGTGTCTGTAAGGTACGCGATGCCATCATGATCGGCCTCTCCGATCCATCATCCATGACATGTGCTATGATTGCGCCCACTCCGTACTCTGAGGAATCACATATGAGTAGTAACTCTCTGTTTATTTCATAACCGACCAATGTCAGGTCGGATGATAGTAAAAACTTAGCTTTATCGAATGCTGTTTGTTCGCATTCACTCCACTTCCAAGGTGTCTTCGACTCCAGCAATTTGTACAACGGCTCAAGCAAGGTCGCTCTATCAGGTAAAAACTTTTGATAAAAGTTGTATAGTCCAAGGAAAGCCCTTAATGTTTCCTTATTTGTAGGTGCTGGTTTTTCTCGAATTTCTTTGACTTTTGCTGGTGTGGGATGAAGTCCTTCGCCGTCAATCATGTGTCCTAAATATGTAATGCTACTGGCAGCAAAAACACACTTTTTGCTATTAAGTCGAAAGCCCAGTTCATTTAGCTTTTGCATCACACGGCGTAGCCTTTCATTATGCTGTTCCAGCGTCGCGCCTGTTACGGCTACATCATCCAGTAAACACGCTACGCCGTCCATGTCCGCTAGCGCAGAAGACATCACCCGTTGAAAAATACATGGAGCTGCACTTACACCGAATGCCAGTCGATTCATTTTCATCAGGCCAATCGGTGTGTTTAATGTTAACATCTTGGCTGTCTCCTCGTCTACCTTCATTTGTGTGTAAGCTTGCTTCAAATCCAGTTTACTGAAAACTTTGCCTCCACTCAATTTTACAAACGCTTCCACAGATGTTGGAAGTGGGAATCTATCTACTTGTATAGACGCGTTTACTGTAGATCGATAGTCCCCACAGATACGCAGAGATCCATCATCTTTCTTCACGATTCTTAAAGGTGTCGCCCACTCTGAATATCTAACCGGGGTCAATACCCCTTCCTCTACCAATCGGTTCAGTTCCTCCTCTACTTGCTGTTTCAATGGGAAAGGCACTCCACGCGCCTTTAAAAACCGTGGTCTTGCATCAGTGCGCAGCTGAAGTGATACTTCGGGACCATTATATGCGCCTAATTGCTCCTTAAATAAATCCGGAAACTCATTCATGAAAGGCACCAAATCCTCTTCCGCCCAGTATAAGCCTGCCACTTGAAGGCCTAATGGATGAAACCAATTTCGTCCTAACAAGCTAGGTCCGTCTCCAGACACGACCACTAGTTCGCATTGCGCCTCTTTTTCGCCTAAGACTACTCGTACATCCGCCACTCCTAGTACTTTTAGGGAGTCCCGTGTCCAAGTAACTAATTTCACTGTGGTATTCTGAAGTGATGGAGGTGTAGACCACAACTTCTTGAAAGTTCCCTCTGATATTATGCTGCGTGATGCCCCGGAGTCTACTTCCATCTTTACATTCGCGCCGTCGATGACCACATTCACCCTTATTGGAGGTTGGTAACTATCCGAACAGGTGTAGATCCCCATCATGTTTTCACACCCCGAAGAAGGCTCCTCATCATTGTCTTCCACCTGGTGTACTTTCGCTTTCTTGTCACATGCTTTAGCGATATGACCATATTTTTGACATTTGAAGCACTTCGCCTTAACAAATGTACAACGGTCGCCTGCTTTATGTATCCGTGTACAATGTTTGCACTCATTTGATTTTATTCTGCCAATATCCATGGACTCGCCGGCCGCCGCTGCTACTGAAGTACTCGACGAAGCCTGCGTTTCTTTATTTGCGCCGGGGTACATGTCCACAAATGTTGCTTGGTGGTTGAGGCACATTTGTACAGCTGTTTCGTACGTCAGCTTTTTCGTTTTCAGCAACTCCCGGCGTAAACGTTCATCACGCACTCCTAGCACGAGCCTGTCCCGTAATTGACGCTTTATGTCCGTAAATTTACACTTCGCACATAATGCACTTATTGCAGATGCAAATTCTTGCACGCTTTCATCCTTCAATTGTGCCCGGTTATGAAATTTACCCGCTTGCAAAATTTCATTCACTTCTGGTTCATAGAACTTGTCCAAAACTGCTATAATTTCGTCCAATTTCACTTGTGTAGGGCGTAACGGTACTAACAGGGACGCTATTAGAGCATACGTGTCCTTTCCACATTGCGACAAAAACAATGAGCGCGCTTTATCATCGTCCTGTGTCGCACCACGAACCAGTCCCGCGGTGTCGAGAGCACAAAGTAACTGTTCTTTGTAATCACACCACACATCAGTTTTAGCGTTAAACTTCTCAGGCAACACAATATTTGTAATATTGAATGCCATTTTAGCACAATTTCAATTTATTTTCCGAAGTCGCCACTAAAAGATACACGCCATTTCGAGTTCATAACAAAACTGTCTTTTATTTGAGTACCCACAAAATACAATAATGAATGAATCAATCATCAGCTGTCAAATACATAACAATTCCAATCTGTTAAAAATCATTAAGGTTCTTTTTCCTCTTAAAGGTAATGATTAAATAACAAAAATAAGATTTAAATTCATTGTTGAAATTGTAATTTTATTAATTGCTTCTGTGATTCTGAATGTCAACCCTAACTCCGTAACATAAACAGCTGATAATGGCATAATTAGCTAAACTTTAAATGAATCTGTGAATTTCAATAGTTTTTGATCTAGAATAACAGTCTAGATCACAAACTATTAAATAAATAATTATAATATATAGCTCCAATAGTGACCTACCTATTATAGTACATTGTGATGAGGATCATACAAAAGAGTGGTAGATACCAAGCCGAGTTTGTTGGCTGTTCTTCTAAGCTTTGGTTGCATGGCACCTAGAGTCACCTAGTTTTAAGATATTTCAAAGTGATCTTTGTGATTTTATTGAATAAATATAATATTTTGACTTTGACATAAGTGAGTGGTAAAGAGTTGTAAGCTAAGAACTGTAAATCAAGTGTTACAGTTCAAATTAGCCTAAATTTACATGAACAACAAATCAGACATGACTGGCTAATTGATGCAAATGTCGTTTGCCTATTAAGGCCGTCGCGTGGAACGCTAGTCGTAAACGGATTACTATCGACTGTGTAATTGCCTTGAAAAAGACATGTGAACATTGATTTTTAGGTGTGAGCTTTACTAGGTACTACTTTATGGCTGTCCTTCTAGGTGTGGTCACGTGGGACTTGCACTTAGATTCACCTAGCACGTGATTCAATTGAATAAATCCTTAGGATTTGACATTTTTTTTCTCTTAGGCAAATATTTTTGTGATTACTTAACATACCTAGATATTTTTCTATTTAAAATGATCCTTGTGAATCTGATAGAGGTATGTCTGGATAAATTTTTATTATTTATTCATTTCAGATTGAAATTAACAAATCTGAAAAAAAACAATAAAAATAATTAAATGAATTGTCACAATGACTTGAAAATTAAATACAACTAGCTTTTGCCCGCGGCTTCGCTCGCGTTTAGAAGTATTATTATTAATTAGGCATAGTTTTTGCGGCTTTACTTTTGTAAAGCGTGTGTAAAATATTGGGGGGTTGAATTTATCAAAATCCTATTGAAGCGGACGTCTTCATCATAGTAGCTCCAATCTTTATATTCAGTTCAATCAGTCGAAAATCTAAGAAGATTATACAAACTTTCATCCCCTATTTTATCCCCTTAGGGGTGGAATTTATCAAAATCCTTTCTTAGGGGATGCCTACGTCATAGTAGTTTTATGCATCCAAAGTCAGCCCGATCGGTTAAAAATTGTCAAAATTTCATACAAAATTTCATCCCCTATTTCATCCGCTTGGGGGTAGAATTGATCAAAATCCTTTCTTAGCGGATGCCTACGTCATATCATCTACCTGCATGCCAAATTTCAGCCCGATCCGTCCAGTGGTGTGACCCCGCCTTCCGATCGTAAGGTCGCAGGTTCGAATCCGGTCGTGCACCAATGGATTTTTCTACCGAAAAATTTATGTGCGCAATGCCAGTGCTCTTAAACGGTGAAGGAAAACATCGCGAGGAAACCAGTTAGTATTCTAACAGCGGCGATGGGCTTGCAACCTGTCATGTATGAAATACTAACTACTACAAAATGTGGGTATGTGCCAAATATAATGTTTGGACGTACCTCTGACTACCCCCCTTAGACATCCTCAAAGTGGGCGATCTGAAGAGATATCTACCGTGCCTGGGGATCAAAGTCGTGAAGCTGTTTCAGTTTCATAGATAGAAGATTTATACAAACTTTCATCCCCTTTTTTATCCCTTTAGGGGTGGAATTTATCAAAATCCTTATGCCTAGGTCATAGTAGCTTTATGCATGCAAAGTCAGCCCGATCGGTTTAAAATTGACAAAATTTCATACAAACTTTCATACCCTATTTCATCCCCTTGGGGGTGGAATTGATCAAAATCCTTTCTTAGCGGATGCCTACGTCATATCATCTATGTGTGTGACCCCGCCTTCCTATCGTAAGGTCGCAGGTTCGAATCCGGTCGTGCACCAATGAATTTTATTAGTGAACACAATACCGGTTTGTCACATGAAATTAACTGAGCAGAGAACAATGAGGACCTAGCTGTCAAACAATGTATCACGTACCGGCGCCATCTACTTAAAATATTGGTTTGTAGTACATGCTATGTATCAGAGATGGCGCTGTATGTGAAAAAAGATTTTCCCGCTTTTCTGTTGAAATTTTTCCTGAATTTTCTTTGCTATAAACCACACGGAGCCCGATACCTTTCCAACGAATGCAAAACCGTGGAAATCGGTTCGTTCGTTCTGGAGTTATAGCGTCAGGAAGGAAAACCCGACTTATTTTTATTAAATACAATAAAGACTGTTAACTATTGTTTTGGTGTCTGGGTTCTTCTTAGTTTGCAATTATTATGTTACATGGCAAGGCCTTAATGTAAAAAAATGTGGATAATAAACTCTTTAGTTTAGGGTTTAGGGCATGGCAATATTAGAAGTAGAGTTTTATCTGTTGATTTGAGCCAGGGACCAACCCTAAAACCATGGAGTTGGTTAGTTGACCTTTTAAAATATTTTCCGTAAAGGAATACTTAAATGTATTCCGCGTGTAATAAATCGCGATTTCATTTCCGTACAAAGGTTCTCTATTCAAAATGCGTGTTTATTGCAGTGAACGGAGAGTACATAACGGCGTGCGCACACGACGACGCTGTCAACATCCTGCGTAACGCGGGCGACATCGTGGTGTTGACTGTGAAGCACTATCGCGCCGCCACGCCTTTTCTGCAGAAGCAAGGTATGCCTACGTCACTATAGTCTTATCAGTTATCTTTCTTCAGTGCTACAACAGGCGTACCTACAAATATTCTTCGGGCTTAGCTTAAAAAAATGGGCAAGTATATTTTTTTCATTGTTTTATTCAATGCTTCTTGCACCAATATACAGAAAATGTTTACGAAACTAAACAGAATTAGCGTTAACATAATTTCGATGGTATGTCAGTTAAAAACCTATAAAAGGACTAATCATGTTTTAAAAAAGCAGAAGAAGATCGCTTACTATCTTATTACGCCAGTTCGGAAAACATCGTGAGGAAACCTGTAATGCATGTAACCTGTTTCTGTTCTTGTCCTACTCGAAAAGAAGAATAAACTAGACGATAATTGATTGTGCAAGACGATGATAAAATTGCAATTCTGACGACCTCTTTGGCGCAGCGGGCGAGAGTCCGCCTGCGACGCTAGAGGTTGCGGCTTCAATTCCCGCCTCGGAACAAATTTGTGTACGATCTGCAGAAATTTGTTCCGTTGGTCTGGGTGTTTTCTATGTATATAATAAAAAATATCTATCTATGTAAGTGTATAACGTATTAAATATATCAGTCATCTAGTACTCATAACACAAGCTTTGAGTAGCTTACTTTGGGGCTAGATGGTGCTGTGTGGATTGTCCAGCATTATTTATTTATTTAATGAGCTTCCTAAACGCGATTAGGGACTCGCTAAACATGTTTAGCGATAGTTGTGCAAGCGGTCCGTAGTGTCTGATAAAGGCCTTATGCTTGTTCCAGTAGCATGTAAGTTTTTATAAATTAACTTGTACGCATTCTAATTTGTGCTAGTAGGTAGATATGTATGTGGTGTTTATTTCAGTTGACGCCACCTCTGATACCGACAGCAGTACAGGCGATGACCATCCCTCTCTAAACAACAAGACCATCGACGCCAACTGCAACTCGGAGAAGTGCTCGGAGCATACCAATGGCGGGTGGCAGGTATGACCTGCTATAATTTATAACAATACTAGCGATCCGCCCGCGCGCCCCTGCTTCGCACGCGTGCAATTTCTTTGCCAAGTTTCATCCAGATCCGGGACTGCTGTCCCGGCGTGAAAGAGTAACAAACATCCATCCATCCATCCATACTAATAAACTTTCGCGTTTATAATTTAGTAGGATAACTAATATCATCATCATCATCACAGTTATCTTCCTAAGTCTATTTACATCTAGTTATATCTATTATATACAATTTAGCTACTGTTTGATGTGATGTGATGTGTGTTGGTCGCAGAGTGCCAGCGAGGAGTCGCTGCGCGCGGCGGGCTCGCGGCCCGCGTCCGCCGCGTCCGCCGCCTCCGACCCGGCGCCGGAGCCGCAGCAGAGGGAGTGGCGCGACGTCGTCTCCGGTACTATAGTCTAGCATACACATCTCACTACTACTACTAGACAAGCCGCACATTTTCTCTTACTAGGCTATCGTCATCATCATCATCATCATCACCATCATGAGCATCAAGTAGTCCAGTGGTGGACATAGGCCTCCCCTACACATTTACAGAAGTTACGATTCTGAGCCCTCTCCATCCACCGACTTCCCGCGGTCCTAACAATGTGATCAGTCCATCGGGTAGGAGGGCGTCCCATGCTTCGATTTCGCCATTCGAGAACGTTATTCCCCAGCGGTTGTTAGTTCTTCGAGTTCGCGAGAAACCTCTCAGTAGTAGTGAGTCCTCCCATTGGTGTCTTCCTGGCAGCAGTAGAAACGCTTTCATCAGTAAAGTCTAGGACGCACGCAGTCACTGTAACACTGTGACAGACATCCTACTAATATTATAAATGCGAAAGTTTGTGAGTATGGATGGATGTTTGTTACTCTTTCACGCCGGAACGGTTGAACGGATCTGGATGAAGCTTGGCAGAGAGTTTGATTATAGTCTGGAATAACACATAAGCTACTTTTTATCCCGTGGGAATACCGGGATTTACATCTGCTCTGGTGAAACCGCGGGATGCAACTAGTAAATAATCATCACAACAGACAAACGCATCACTTATTGTATTAAGAAGACCTGACACAAGGTCAGCTTCCACTGCAAAAGGTTTCGCAGTCCTTCAAAATTTGTCTGACACTCATAGTGGTAAAAACGGGGCTGATTGAGTCTTTCTTCTCTGCATCCACATCACCAGCCAGGATGATAGAATATTCATGTTCATTCATAATGACGTCTGTCACAGCGATGCCACTTCAGGTGGTCTGATGACCAAAATGATAGTTACAAATTGGCTGTTCCATTATTACAACTTGTAATTTTTGTTTCAGTACCACTCATGATGGGGTACGTAACGAGATACGTACTAGGAACTGATAAACTGAGGCCCGGGGCATTCGAGGTGAGCTGGATTTAAACCAAATCTAGTTTTATTTGTACCAAAATTTAAATTAAACATTTTATCTGAACTCTATTTTTTTTAGTTTCTCTGACAGCTCTCACAGCGCATCTAGCCTTCCTTTTGCGTTGTATTGTAATATTCACCGCTGCGAAGCCGCGGCCGGCCGCTAGTGTTAAATCATCGAGCAAATACCCAATAGGTGTTTTGTCACTTATGCACATGACTGCGTCTCGCTTCCACCTATCTACGCAAGTGTGAAGCTTGACCTTGAGTCGGCCAATCGGAATGCAGTGATCGTCGTAGTGATTTGGCGGACTTGTTGTCAAACAAAATGGGATTTCCTCTGTTGGGTATGTGTTCGATGTGTTAATAAATGTGTGCGTGTATAGGTGTTCGGTGGGCGCCCGCGCGTGACGTCAGGCGTGGTGCACGCGCCCGACCCGGCGGCGCTGTCGCACTGGCTCAAGTGCATCTCCGACAACATCGTCGGACTGACCAACCTGCAGGTACCGTGTGTACTGCTAGCTGATGCAACAAACCTGTGCGCCATCCCTGAATCACATATAACAGTGTACCTCACAAGGAACTGCTGCATTTTAATCTGTAAGACTTTTCCCATTCTTATGGAATAATCATGCTTGACCCACTTTTAAGGTAGAATGCACAGTTATTCATTTAAAATTGACAATAATAGTAAGTCCAGGTCCACCTTTTCCATATTGACATCTTAGTGCTATCTGTCTTTTGAGTACTCCTTTTTTGGTAGGGTTCTGATGTGATTCCTGTAATTGTTCAGATGAAGTTGTTGAACCGTCACCTGGAGGCGGGCGAGCGCATCGAGTACATGGGCTGGGTGGTGGAGGGCGAGGTGCGCGGCGGCGCGGGCGGCTGGCAGGCGTACGCGCCCAAGTTCCTCGTGCTCAAGGGCACTGACGTCATGCTGTTCCAGCGCCCGCCGGTGAGACGCGCAACCCGCCTTCCGCTCAGGGACATTATTATCTATGACAATAGGATTCCTTGCCCCAAACCGTGAAACGTCAAAACTTGATGTTGGGCTTTATTCTATATGACATAGGAGATACTTTGCCCTGACCGTATGACACCGTTGCCTTGTCTTAGCTGCGATCGCGGTGCAAATGGTCATAGTGAATAAGGCTCCAGGGAACCGTCACGTGTGGAACTGATGCTTGAACGTACATACGTACTTGGTCCGTTCTTGACGATCGTGACACCTCACAAAATACACTTCACAGTGTCTCCGTGGCCTAACGAGAGAAAGAGCCGTCAACTAACACTTACTTGGCTTGAAGATGTAACAAACATACACTCCAACTGATATAGTTATGGAAGAAAGTGAATGTTTTCGATGCTGTTACACTGCCCTGAACTCCTTGAGACTTATGGAAGCCTGGTAGAGAATAATGCTGGGAAAAAGTGAAGATGGGGGGTGGAAGTGGGATGGACACATTCTGATCCAAGCTGTAATTGTTTCAGATGAACGTAGCGGAACTGGCGAAGTGCCCCGAGACGCTGAAGGTGTACCAGACAATGTTCCGCACAGTGAAAGAGAGCGAAACTGTTGACTGGCGACAGCACTGTTTCCTCGTCCAGGTAACTGAACAGGCGTATGCAAAGCTATTATTATTGTTATTTATTTCTGATTGAGATATACATTCAGGTACTGTTCCGTAAATTACAAATTCACGGGGAGTATGTATGTTGTCGGCAGGCCAGCTCGGGCTGCGTCGGCGGCGGCGGCGGGGGGGCGGGCGCGGGCGGCGGCGCGGGCCCGCGGTACTTCAGCGCGGAGACGCGGCAGGAGCTGCTGCGCGTCGAGGCCGCCTGGACCGGCAACATCGTCAACTCCGTCATCCGGCTCGGGGTCAGTACTCGCACTGCGTTCCCCCTGGCTGCGGGGGCGGCGGGGGACGGGGGGGGGGGGCGTGAGCCTCTCGCTGCTCATGCGAGCCTGGTACTTTTGTAGCAGGAGTTTTTTTATGCCATTAGCTGTTTGAAGAATTAGGCCTGATGTTAAATGGTAACCATCACCTATACAAAGCATTGCCCTGCGTCCATAAACTTACGCAAGTCAAGCCTCATTTGAATACTTCCCTGGATGAGCCATTCACAAAGACCTCTACTTCTCGAACTCCCTTTGCATCGTCGCCCGTGGCGCGAGACGTCACGTGACATCTCGAGCTATCGCCTATCGCCGTGTGGACGCGACGTCGAGCTCGGCGATGTTTGGTGATCTTTAAAGATTGATGTTAGTGTAGAGGCGCCGTGAGAGGTTCCTACTGTCACTCCAGTGCTCATTACTCAACAGTCAGAGAGAAAGTCAAAGTCAAATTATGTTTGTTCAATAAAATCACAAGGACCACCTTGAACCGTCTTCAAACTAGGTGACTCTAGTGCCAGTTCCACGCGACCAACACCGAGAAGACTAGGCAACAAACTCGGCTTGGTATCTATCGCTCTTTTGTATGACCCTCGTTAAAATGTAATAAAATACCTACACTATTGAAGCTATATAATACATTAAGTAATCTAACAGAAAAAGAAAAAGGAAAAGTAAACAGATTCACACAGAAAGTAACAGATAAGTCCACGATACTACGATGTTCACGGTGAACGATTTTTATACAACTTGCTGAACTAGCAAACGACCCATCTGATGTTGACTAGAACTATCATCTACGACCAACCATTGCCTCTCAAGTCACGCACTAGAGGAACATGCCTGGATCCACTGCGCGGTGTCCATCAATATCAAACATACGGATGTATATGCTTATAATTTTACCGGCAACCATTCCCTTCAAACCATCAAGCTTGCTTCAGTATTTAGGTAGATTTTATCAAAATTTGCAATTGCAAACTGACAACTTATTGATTGGTAAGTAATGATTTTTTTATTTACTACAAATGTTATAAGAGATAGAAAAATCTTTGTAGTTTTATTCAGTTACATAGACAGGCGTAATAAATATAATAATTAGTAGTGAACAGGTTAATGTCTACACGCTGCAATAGGCTTATAATTACCCTACATTAAATTATCATCATAAAGATACTCAAAACAAATTATATTAGCTAGTTACGAGTGAGTGAGACGGATCGATGCGACAGGCATCTTAAAAGCCAGTCAAGGGCCTTGACTAACAGTACTCAAGGCTTCATGGGCGTGACGCGTCGCTTCAAGTAGCTCTCCTCTAGCCGCCTGCGTAGGTGCGGATACGGTTGCAAGCTAGCTTGGAACTCCTTGCTGTCCAATCTGGAAATGTTACAGTATTTTTAAGCAGCGGTGGTTATGGGACTAGATTCGTGGTTCAAGTCATGCACCAATGGATTTTGCATTCTTTTCAAAAGGTGTCGTGAAAAAATTAAGAACACCTGTTGGCATCCTAGGGTGGCATCCTATGGGCTCGCAACCCTATGTGCTACCATGAAACTCTCCAAGCAGTCAACGCCTGGCTAAGTAGAACTAGATAATGCTTTGTGTGGCTTGTTGAAAGAAATGACCCCAACAAAGCAAACTAATTACACTAACCTGTAAGTCTCCGTTATCTCGAGCGCGATGATAGTGGCTGCACGTGGAGTGTCCGGTCGAATCAGCGCTGTCTCCCCGAAGTACGATCCGTCGCGTAGATGAGTCAACTGAAAAATAAGGTCTTACTAGTTGCGCCCCGCGGTTTCACCCGAGCAGATTTAAATCCCGGTATTCCCACGGGATAAAAAATAGCCTATGTGTTATTCCAGACTATAATACATCTCTCTGCCAAGTTTCATCCAGATCCTTTCAGCCGTTCCGGCGTGAAAGAGTAACAAACATCCATCCTTCCATCCATCCATCTAGACTTATAAACTTTCGCGTTTATAATATTAGTAGGATAGGATTTTTTTTTTATTTATTCAGCAAAACTTAAATAACAGTTTTAATAATACAACATCGTGAAACCTAGCAAGGTTTGTGTCGATGTTGGCACTGACTCGAGCTGTTGCAAAACATAAAATTAATATTTATAGTAGGTACATAGTATAAATAAGTAGGTAAGTGCACTTATGCTAATAATTATGAATGTATAAGTCACGTCACGCAAAAAAGAACGCCGGAATAAATAATAAAAAATAATGTATTGGAATAAAGAGCACTGGTCGTCTAGTGGTACCTAGCGATCCCGATCGTGCGTAGATTCAAAACTGGCCGTGCACCAGTGAGTTTTTTCTGTTCAATAATGAATGTGCACAGTGCTAGTACTATAGGTCGGGTCAACCAAGAAGATCCACAGAGAGAAAGACACGGTGGAAAACAGTGGAGTGGTTGTGTTTACCCATACATAATGCACGCGCACTCACACCCGCCATCACACCCGCTCCCCCTCCTGGCGTTCTTTTTGCGTGACGCGCACTATATCAAGCGAGAATATTAACATTGCGATCAAACCGGCATGTCCCTAAAACGCTCTAAAACATGTGACAAGTACTCGATAGGAGCTTATTTGAGGTGCAAATCCTTGCACTGCAATGCTTAAAGAGAGCTAGTGCCACGATATGAAGAAGACTTATTCGAATGTGGATTGTACTGATCTTTGACCAGGGAGCTAAGCTTCTTCAAAATGAGGGTGAGAATCATACCTCTCTACCACTAGAACTCATCACTGCTACAGTTCCAGAGCTGATCATGAAAAGCGAACTGCCTGGCTGGTTACTTCTCACCAAAACCTGAAACACACAAACAAAAATAGACCCTGCTATTTGGTAATACACCGGAATTTCGTAAGCTAGTACCAAGCCCTTCGGTATGCTAAAGACCAATCCATAAATGAATGTCATTAAAAATATATGCTTACCTCTCCGGGCATGTACAAAGTTTGCGTCAGGCTGAATATGATAGCATTTATCAGAGCTATCGGCATATCTTGGAACAACGGCACGTTCATAACCAACTGCTTGCAGCTGAACATGTTAATGTCCTGCTTGATTTGTTCATTGATCGTGTTCAGGATCGATTGCTCATTGTAGAACTGGCTGTTGAACTTGTAATTGATGTACATATGGATCTTCTTCTGCAGAAACTCCGGCAGTCGTTTGAATATCATATACTTATTCAGCTCATTCAGTCTCCCGTTGAAAATGTTAGCGTTGAACTGCCGGTATATCGCCAAGCGTAGTAGGGTCGAGAAGGAATACGTCATAAAGATTAGACCAATCAAGCCGATGCAAGATGTCATCAGGAGTTCCGTTATGATATGCTCGTCCACCTGGCTGAAATAACCAGCTCCGATGCACAATCCGCAGACTAATAAAAGGTTAGCCATATACTTTTGTAAGACGGATTTTTGTTCTATATTGATGATATTAAAACGTTTTTCCCATACCTTCTCCCTCTCCTCCACTGGGTAGTAATGCACAGTGAACGCCGGCACTTGGTAATGGATGAATGTCATCCAATGGAAGAACAGAACCACATTCAAGAGGACTGTTAGCACTTGTTTCTTTACGTAGGACAGTCCAAGTTGGTCGAGCAGATTCGTCCATTCTTTGGTCATCGTCACTAATTTGAACAATTTGAACAGAAACATAATAGTGTGAGTTGGGTATTCGCAGTCTCCGAAAGGCTGAATGAATTGTAAAGGCAAAGCTCCGATCAGATCCGGCAGGAAGGTGGTAGTGAGGTAGTGTCGGGCGATGAGTTTCGGTTCTAGAACGATCAGCTTGTTGTCTTCGTCCACGTAGCCGGTGTTGAAAGTTATGCAGATGTTCAAGAGTGATAGCACGTCGCAAAATAAAATGAAAGAATCGTATGGATTTGGACCTGCGAAGAAAAAAATCTCGTTATGTTTTCTAAAGTCTAAACTTCATTACTAAAAGTAATTCTAGCAAATAATCTATAATCTATAAAAATTGATTATGTCTGTTGTTTTTAATAACAAATGATGTAGTTTTCTGTCGACCAAAAATCTCAATTTTTAAAGTTAACAAGGTTACGCAATGATAGCTTCACTTGGCAGGCTAGTCGGGAGAGCTCTTATAGAAGAGTTGCAGAGTAAAACGTTAGACCAGTTATTCTGGGCATGTAATGGTTAGCAAAATGGAGCAAAGGCCTTTCTTTTTCGTCAACTCCCTATACCCAGTGCTGGAGCAAAGGCCTTTCTTTTTTGTCAACTCCCCACCCCTACCCAGTGCTGAAACAATCGTTCATAGCCATTATCTGAATATTGATAGTGGACATAGTTTTTGAGAGAGCACAACAACTAACAGTCAACGAAGACCTGGAAGGGGATGTACGTCACAGCGGCGGCCGTGAGCGCCATGTGCGTGCATTGCCAGTAGAAGGCGGCGGGGCTGTAGGGATGCAGCCGCTTGCGGCCGCGGGCGCGCTCGCCGCGCAGCCGCCGCGCCGAGCGCACGTACAGCGCCGCGCCGTGGTGCCACGCGCACGGGAGCAGCGCCGAGCGCGCCGAGCACAGCTGCACACAGATATAGCCGAGCCAGCTGAACACAGAGCTGCTCGGCCGCGGAACTAGTACCACCGTGCCCTTCTCTGCCGTCAAACATAGTTTTTTTACATTGAATTTCGACTCGAAACGGCACCTATAGGTTGTGTCGCGTCTCGTAAGTCTTTTTGTCTTGGAGATGAAATATTATCACCATTCTTCACTTAAAAAAACCCCTAACCTAACTAGTAATTTACCTGAAAAGGTGAAGTATTTTTTTCATTTCCTGAAAAACAGGACTCAAGGGAAGGACGTGCCACCTACCCCGGTACCTACCCCTACTCAGGTACCAGGGTAGCTATAGCCAACCCTATCTTTGCGTTAGCCATCTGCTTGTTCCATCGACGAGTTGTTTAAAAAATACAATAGCTAGTTTCACCCCAAGCTGAGCTTTCGCGTTGTCCGCAATCTAGCTACCGCCCTCTACACTCGCACGTAAATTAACGCCGCATTCGCAAAGCATAGTGTACCCCACACTAACAATGTTTCGCGAGCTAGTTCGCCAACCAATTTTCATTTTCATTTAACTGTGATGCTTTTCTTTATTTGCAATATTTACTTACCAACTTCTTTCCGAGACTGGCAGTAGGCGGGAGCTCGGTGCATTGCGGTACTTGCGATAACATACACACGTGTTTTTCGCTTCTTTCCATTATCATCTATACTGTAGGAACACACTTTGAAGACAAGAATATTTGATGTCAAAATCCAGGAGTAACGCTACGCTGTCAAAATGAGCTTGCTAGATGACGCGTGACGTGACGTTTTTCTGAATAAGTTCGGATGAAATAGGTTTTCAACAATCTGCGAAATAATCATATTGCGAGATGGTTTTATCAGTTCAAATTTTGCGGACTGCAGACGATAATGTGGTGCAGAAAGATAATGTGGCAGTACTTATTATTGTTTAATCTACACACACATAAGCGATATTGCCTTCGGTCCGTTGGAGCTGAGGTTGGAGCAAGGAATATAAATAAGTGGAGGAGGTATTACAGACACGGCACAGAACACGCGCGAAGAGTGCTCAGCCTGGGCGGAGCCTCGCGCTGCCATGTCTGTAGTGATTGGACAGGACCTGTCTCTGCCAGCTTGGGTTGTAGCCATGGTGGGCAGTGAAGAGGCCTGGAATGCGGTTGAGACCTTTTGTGAAACCGTAATGACACAGAAGGAAGCGGCGGAGCGGAATCGAGAGCAAGACCCAAACTCTCTTCCGATTCGCCGCAGGAGGCACGGCCAGCGGCGTCGGGCCTTCTTGGCCCGAATGCCGACTTAAGCAAGACCCGCGGGCGACAGATCGGGGGATTCTGTTGCCTGCACTGTAAGGGTCAGAGCGGGAAGGCACCCCGGTGTTCAGGGTGCCTTCACACAAGAAAGAGCTTGCTAGGCAAGAGAGGAAGACGGATCCGCAAGGACAGTTGCTGGCGTGGTCGCGGTGCAAGCACAGCAGAGGAACACCCCAGGGGTTTTAGTCGGTATCAAGAGTCCGACATAACCCTCTAGCCCCCCGGCTAGTTGGTATCCATTAAGGATTTCCCCTGGGCAAAAAAAAAAAAAAAAAAAGGAATATAAATAAGTATTCAAATTCCATGCGTTGAAGAATGATTGAATACTCTATCTGTGTCACGAAGACTCGAAATCGTTTCTGCTAAACCCATCAGCCAATTGTGAAATAACCTATCGTGGGATAGGCTTATGTCTAGCAGAATACATCTTCAGGCTGATGATGGATGATATCCAGCTGAGATGATTCTCAAACTATGTTGTCCTGTTTGCAGAAGAAAACGTTTACAGTGGTGCACATGGGCCGCGCCGCGGGTCTCACCTTAGACTGGTCTTCGGGATTCTCGCTGAGCGAAGGCACGCCAGGCGCACAGCCCATATGGTCTTATAGGTAAGGTTCATTTTGGCGTGTACTACATAAAGTAGTAAACACGTAACTAATAGATTGATAAACTTATAAGTCAACGAGATTGGGCTGCTACAATAATGTATGTTTAAATGGCCAATGTTCCTTAGAAACTGAATTTAAAAATTCATTTATTTCACAGATTCTCACAGCTAAGAGGATCAAGTGACGACGGCAAATCTAAATTAAAACTACACTTCCAAGACTCCGAGACAAAAGTTATTGAAACTAAGGTGAGATTTTTATTTTGCTAGACATAGCTTCTTACCGCGGCTTCTCCTGAACCATAATAAATGCCTCAGTTGCAAAAGTTTTATGCTTATGGTGATTTTTAGCGATTTTATGTTAGCGCCATCTAGTTTCGAATAGCTGTATCATCTAGTGTAGAATAATTATTTTTCATTGGTATTGCGATTTCTAAATTAGTTTATACATTTTTTTTTTCTAGGAGTTGGAATGTCAGATTCTCCAAAGCCTGTTATTCTGCATGCACGCGTTTCTGACAGCCAAGGTGGCGTCTGTGGATCCCGCCTTCCTAGCAAACATTCAACACGCCAACAACTAACCTTATAACTACGCACACACGGTCTGTTTTACCTTGTATTATTGGAGCGGTCGCCTTGTGTTGTGGGCATCAGAATAGGAAAACATCTTCTATAAGGTTGTTATTACTTGTATAGGACTATATTGAAGATTACCTATTAAATAAGACGCAGCCTTATATTAAGAGCGATAAGGTCGATATTACCATGTTATCAACTATGATGTTGTTTTGTATGAAGAATCTTTGTAATGTAGAATGGTTCTTTGTATTTTTAGCATTTATTTCATAGTAACGTATTATAAAAAAAGAATTTTAAACTTTTTAAAACCTGAATCTCACAGTCCATTTTAAAATTGACCATAAATAGGGTAATTTAGATCAATTTTAAGTTATAGGCCTATTTTTTGAAACAATCCGTGCAGCGAATATTAAAGACTCATATCGTATGTACCTATGTATTCGAATCGAATCTCTATTTCTTTCTCAGATCTATTTTTGAATCGTATCTATATTATTATAAAAGCGAAAGCTGTGTGATTTTCAATTAAATTTTTAATAAGTATTCTTGTAATTAAATTACTTTTCAAAATATTATATTACTCAGTGCTTTAAACAAATCTCTATGGTGTCTTATCTATGACAAACGTATGTCATATTTTGAACCTTGTTCTCGTTGTTGTAAGGTTCAATATTGCTAAAATTTAAGAAGTGTGTAATCTTCTAGAATCGGTCATGCAGTTTTGAACCGTATGCCAATGTGATAAAGTTCAAAGTTTTATACGGGTAAAGAATGTGTCCTGTTTTCATATTTAGCTGTCCATTTCTGTGCACGTATATTCTATTACTACCTTGTCTTCCTTATAGCTATACTATTTCTTTAACTATTCTAGCTGAGGCTTAACATCTGTATGCCTCAAGTTGATGGACGCAGGGCAGTGCATCGTAGGGCACGTTCCTATTGTGCGTGACCTACGGGGCAATGTTTTGTTTATAGGTGATGGTTACCACTTAACATCAGGTGGGCCATCTGCTTGTTCCATCAGCTAGTTGTATAAAAAAAAAAAAGCTTACAGCCATACGCGTAGTCTACAACTGAAGTTAAGGGAGCATTGAATTGCATAATGGTATTATTGAATGTTACCTTAGCTTTGAATTTAAAAGTGTGGCTGTTATAACGCGTTTATAATGAGTACCGATCAAGAAGGTTCAACAGAAAAAAAACAATGAAACGATTTAACGACTATAAACTGTTATGAGTATATAAATGTAACTATTGTAATTGGTACTCATTCTGTTTCATTATAATAAATGGATACAAAAAAGACAAATAATAATTATTAACTAAAGTAGCTAATTCTAAGCACTTGGTTGGAAATTGTGGAGTGGTTTGTGTCCGAACGAATGAATGAAATGCATAAGTCAAGAGCTTATTTGTCATTCACTCAATGACTCTGTGCAACTTGAGAATAAAGACTATTTCTCATCGTTCAGCCGCGGATCACGCGACTGGCGCCTTCGTCTATTGGTCAATTTACTGTGCTCTGGTCAATTATACTGCTGCTTTCTCAAATTGTACAGAGTTCAGCTGTTATTCCAGCGTCATACGATTATCATTGTTATTAGAGTAATGTTATATTTAACCAAAGAAATACATCACATTGTCGATTTGTTATGAGTGTATGTAGTTACGGTCAATCCAAACTGTATTGCCGCCCTCTTATTATGTAACACACAACCGGTATACTACAAGTGATCCGCAATGATGGATGTACTTTCTATTTAAAATGTGTCAAAACAAGGTTACCATTTATACTTTTCACTGTTTCAGTACCCACCAAAGTGTGATGTCCTGTCCGACACATTCCCAATTTACGCTTGTCGCAGAATTGTCCATAGCAAAAAGATCGATTTGATTTTAGGCGCGTGTCTCGCCATATTTTACTGCCAGCGGCCATAAAGTTTGGCGTGACCTAACGAAATTATAGAATTAAGGGCATATATCGAATGGTTTATAAATGCATCACTAGCGATAGATTGCACGATAGGGTAGCTTGTTACCGAGAGGATATTTTAGGACTGATATTGTAAAGGACGATTGGCAATACTTTGCCGGTTTCGATTAACATAAATTACACCTTCTGCTTTAGGAATAAAGTCAATTGTTTGATGACCAGCAATTTTAAGTATTCATGTAAAAACATGTCAAGTGTGTGTGTGTGTCAAGTGTGTTCATGTCAAGTGTTCGAAATGAGTCTTTATAAGGCCCACTTAAAATCGTTTCACCACAAAACGGACATTATTCAGTAAAAATCACTTTGAAACAAGAAGAAGTAATTAAAAGGTATGCCGCTAACGACATACATAAATACAAATTTTCTCATTCATAATTATAGAATAGAATAGAAAATACTTTATTGCACACAACTTAAGGATACAACAAAAAAACAAACTTAAAACTAAAAGTACAATGGGCGGCCTTATCGCTAAGTAGCGATCTCTACCAGACAACCGTTGGATGAAATGGACTCAAGAAATTTAGAAGGGGTCCTTGTGTGCGTGGAGATAAATAAAAAGAATTTGTGAATATACATACAAAATACAAAGAAATTAGAAACCAATAATTATAGTGTGCATCAGAACCCAGACAGGACCTAAACTATTGATAAAATGCAAGTGTGAAGTGTTACTTAATCGAAATCGGTAAGTGTGTGCCGAAATTAAAATAAATCGAACTAGACTACGTTTGCGCTTGCTTCATATCATTATAATTAAGTTAAAATATAGAGATTGTGTGCTATGTGTATCTAGTACGAAATTATGGAGAATTCTATCGGTTTGTTAAAATAAACTAAAAAATATTTTATCTTTGAATGTGAAGCAAAAGTTGCTATAAACATTTACATTTTATATAGATTTAGACTTATTGAACTTGATGATTTGACGACGTTTTAAAATTATTGTATAAGATGTTTATTTTAGCGAAAGCGTAAGGTGAAAGATACACGATAAAGTTTGGTGTTTATCATCGTACATCGTATTTACGCCTTATAGTCGCGTTTTTAATTAATATTGTTACATACTTCGCTAGAAGATTATTAATTGGAGGCTATCAATTATATAGAAACGTAGATTATTTTTGTGTGAGAATCCATTTAACATTTGTTTCAATGGTTCTAATTTTAGCCGATTGTGGCACCACGCCAGTCAATTTAAGTGATGACTTAATTTCTACCAAGATATCTTATAGTTGGGCGATGGGCTTGCAACCTGTCACTTATGGAATACTAACTACTGCAAAATGTGGATATGTGCCAAATGTAATGTTTGGACGTACCTCTGACTACCCCCCTTAGACATCCTGAAAAAATCTTGAGTTTGTACTTGGTACTGAGAGATCTGAAGGGATATCTTCACGACCTTGATCCCCAGGGGGTCAAAGTCGTGAAGCTGTTTCAGTTTATCTTATAGTTTTTGGTGCTCGCGGCTTTTATATCGTAAAGTGCCATTTAATTTTTGATTTTGAGTCGTTTCATAAAGTTGTCTAGGTAGAAAATTAGTCACTTTCTTAGTGATGTCAATTCAAGTAATAATGAAAGCAGGTAGCTAAATCATGCAGTATTTTTAAAAGTTATTTACTCCTAAGTGCAAATTATTTAACGAGTACTTTATTTTTAAGTTGGTTAGCAGAGATTATTTACAACACATGCAGTTGTTGCCGCACTGTTTTATGTCTTGGCAGGAAAAACTATAAACATATTTTTTCGTAGGCGGTTTGATTTTCGTGGCGCGACAATTTTTTTTGTCGTCTTAAATCAAACTTATTAACTTTATTTACCATTTACTCCCCTGTGTGGCATGTAATGTGATATTTTTCCCTCTAAAACATAAAAAGTGCGCAGTTTTTGTCGTTCTCAAGCGATATTGTACTGCTGTATATTTATACTTCGCCATTACTTCAATTTCTAATACACGTGGCATACGAGAGAATATTATATAGTAAGTCTGTATTGTCCAACGTAGGTTTTTCCATAATCGAAGTTATGTAGAATCGTGTATCCGATAGATCTTATTGCAACTGTTTATGGTAAGTATTTGTGTGCACATTTACGGCTGTGTTGAGGGAAAAGTTCCTAAGGCAATCGAATAGTCCAATATTATAGATACTATCGTTTTGCGAGTTCCTTTTGCGTCCTTTTTATCTGAAGACTACCCCCTTGTGTTGTCACATCACCATACTGACATTATTGCATTTATACAAAAATTTTAATTATTGTGTTTTATTTATGTTTTTTATTATATTTTATTTTTATACTTATAGCTTACTTGAGTCCTCAATAAATACAAAAAGCATTTTGATAAAATTATACAGTGTTTGGTGGATGGACTGACCAAATTTTTTGGGGGTTCGAGGGGGTCATGCACAAGTTGCCCGAAGTCTTAGGAATTCAGTTCTACCGGGAAAAACTTGCACAATTTTTTTTTTCGCTGGGGAATGCGTAATGCATTTTTCCCAGCGAAAAAAAAATTGGAGGATTGGGGATATGTGGGACTCCCCGGGTATATTCACTAAACGACCCAGCGGCACTCCCGCGTCGTCACCATGGAGGGGAACTGGGAAACTGGCAGAGCCTTTTCATCCAGTTCCCCGCCGACTACCTTGACAGCGGGGCCTACACGCCCCCCTGGTGAGAGGGGCCCGGGAACGACCGCGAGTGCTCGGCCGCTCCAGCCCGACGGTGGTGGCGAATAGTGCAATGCGAGAGATGGCGCCTCCACGCCTGTCTCCCGCTATTCACCACCTTGAGGGGAGGGAAGACGTCTTCTCCTACCCCTCCTCCGCCTGCAGAGCGGCGCCTGAGGGTCCTCCCGCGCGCGCTCTGCTGCCTCCTTCTGGGACATCACGTCCTCACAGAAGGAGGCGACCGCTGCCCAGCCTGCCCCGTCCCTCAGTATGGAGTTCACCACACTGGGGCGTGACAGGTCTGGCCCGACTACTGCCACCAAGTCGCGGCGCGGCTCGGCCCACGACAGGCACACCTCGAGGGTGTGCTGTGCCGTGTCCTCCGCCGCGCCACAGTGGTGGCACGACGGGGCACCCTCCTTTCCAATCCGGTGCAGGTACGATCCAAAGCAACCATGCCCGGATAGCACCTGCACCAGACGGAACGAAAAAAAGCCGTGAGGCTGTTCGAGCCAGTCCTGCAGGACAAGTCCGAGTGCATCTAAAGTTCGGCGGCCAATCCGGCGGAAGCGAGGTCCACCTTCCAATGCTGGATGATGGAGTCCTTCGCCTCTCGCCGGACGGCTTCCCGCTCTTCCGAGGCGGGGTGCTCTCCGAGCGCCCTACGCCTCGCCGTACACTCGTATACTCTGGCGAGCACCCACGCCTCGAGCTCCCAAGGTGGGATGCCCGCCAGAGCGCAAGCCGCGCCAAAGCAAACCATGCAGTAGGCTCTTGCGACTCGCTGCGCGATGGCCCTTTGAGGGCTCCGGATCGCAGCGGCATTCTCTTTTCGTTGAAGGGAGTCCGCCCAGATAGGGGCTCCGTAAAGGGCCATGCTCCTCAAGATGCCGGCATACAACTGCCGGCATCGCGCTCTGGGCCCGCCCAAATTTAGGAGGAGCCAGGACAGTGCACCCGCGATCTTAATCAGGCCCTTCGACAGCCCGCTGAAATGCGGGCCGAAGCGCCACCTGCTGTCGAGCACCAGGCCCAGATATTAAATCGGGGCCTTCACATCGACTGACGACTTCCACCATAATGTGGGCGTCGTTGGGGATGCGCTGCCGAGACCCGTGGAAAACACGGCTCGGTCTTATGCAACGCCACCTCCAATCCTAGCCGGCGGATCCTTCCCGCGACCAAGGATCCGCCAGCCGAAGCCAGGCTCGCCGCTTCACTAAAGCTCCTCCCCCGGGCAGTGAGAAGAGTGTCATCCGCGTAGCAGATGACACTCGTGCCACGGAGGAGAGCTCCCTGCAGGAGCCAGTCGAAGCCGATGTTCCACAGGAGTGGTCCTAGAACTGACCCCTGCGGAACACCGGACTCCGCACTGTAACGCCGAAGCTGGCCTGCTTTGTCTACTTGGAGGACCGCACGGTCCTGGATTGTGGAGTGGGGGACGGAGTTGAAGGCGTTTGAAATGTCAAACGACACAGCCAAAACTCCGTCCTTTGCCTCCACGGCCTCTCCAACCTGCCGCTGGAGCCGGGACAATGCGTCAACTGTCGAGCGCCCCCTTCGGAAACCGAATTGGGCGTCCGACAGGTTCTGCCCCACCTTCAACAAGTGGCCGTTGAGCCGGCCGGCGACAATCCCTCGAACAACTTACCGACCTCATCGAGCAGTACGATGGGTCGGTATGCTGAGGGGGAGTCCGCTGGGCGCCCTTCCTTTCGGAGGAGATACAGTTGGCCGTCTTTCCAGGGTTTCGGGAACCTTCCTGACGTGAAACACGCGCTGAAGAGTTCCCGAAACCTTTCTTCCATTTGGGTGGCAGCGATGGCTACCACCCGCGCGAGGACACCGTCCGGCCCTGGGGCCGTCTTCTTGGCACGGAGGTGTAGTGCCTCCGCGGCAAGCTCCTCCGCCGTCACTAAAGGGACCTCCTCCGGAAGAGGAGCTGCCTCTTGCGGGGGGCTCATCACTGGAGGGGCAAAGTTGGTCCCAGATAGAAACAGGGACCGAACTAACACATCCAGCAATGCCGGCTCGAGTCTCCGTCAGCGGCGGACCAAAGGGGCGCAGTTTATTCCGCGCCGCCTTATATGGTCTGCCGTACGGGTCCCTGTCGAGGCCCTCCAACATTTCCGCACGCGCGGCGTCTTTGGCAGCCCCAATTTCTGACTTGAGGACCCTCTTTGCCTCCACGTAGGAGGCGTACTGAAGGTCCTCGTTCGCGGGGTCTCTTCGGCTGCATCGCCGACTCCGCGCGTACTGCTGCCTTGCTGCGACGCAGGCAGCTCGGAGCTTCGCCAGCCTCTCCGACCACCAATACGGCGCGACGGGAAGGTGGGTGGCGAGACCGAGGCATGCTCGAGTTGCACACCTCGGTCAGCGACTCCCGAAGTTGGCCCGCTGCGGTGTCTACGTCCAGGACTCGGACATGTGGCGCGAGCCAGTCCTGGACGAATGCCGCTTCCTTAGCCGCCCCACGGTCGAGACGGGTAAGAGCCCACCGCGGAAAGGGAGATCGGCCCGAGAGGCCCGGCCTCCGGGGACTTTGGGTGGAGATGTCGAACCGCACATATCGGTGGTCCGACATTGTCTCCACCACCTCAACCCGCCAGTTTACGACGCGGGCGGCTAGGATGGAGGTGGCGAACGAGACGTCCACCACTGACCCTCCCCATTGTCGCACACACGTCTGAACCATCCCCCTAACTTGCACATGCCCCAGCCCCCCAACTTCCCAAAAAAATTGGTCGGTCCATCCACCAAACACCCTGTATAAATAACAAATCAAAAAGATATAATGACGCAGGCAACCGTCAGCACCTTAGTTAATTTGCAGTGCATGTTTCATATCTCTGTCTCTACTTTAAACGTATCAAAAACAAAAATAAACCTAAATATGAGAAATATGTGTAATCTGATGGCTATATATTCAAATTTTGAAATATACTGCTAAATAAAACAGTCGTGTAACCTATATTTTGTTATCTAATACCTAATCTGGGGCGTTTTTCACTATGACCAATACAATCGCGTTTGCGGTTAGATCACGTTGTGACTTCACACGGCAAAGTATCTCCTATGTCATAAAGAATATAGTCCAAGATCACATTGAGAATTCACATGGTTTGGGGCAAGGAATCTCCTATGTCAATAGAGAATAATGCCCCAGGGAACTTTTCCATCAATACATTTTTGAATAACGGAATCAGATCAATCGATTAGTCAATTTAGAGAATGCTCAAGACTGAAACTGAATGTTGTGTGTTATTCATCAATGCTTAGGTATATTGAGATGTAGGTCACCATATCATTAGAATAATAATTTGAGTACAACTTAAATACAATAACTCTTACTTATAAACGTAGCAACTTTGCAGTGTTCCGGTTTGAAGTGTGTTTAAACTACAATGTGTGACCGACGTCTCAATGATCACAGCACATTGCATTTAGGTCTTTTTGACTTAAGTTTGCAATATTTCAACGAAAAGAGACTGTTTGCTGGACGACGCTCTGCGACAATTTATTATTAAATCAAATTAAATTCCAAACTTGTAATTAAATCAAATTAAATTGTAATCGATGTTAAAATTACATGTTTTATCATCCTTGACAACGTAATTAAAACAATAAAGCTTATTCAGTTCAAGATACTTGGATTTAAATTATCAGACAGCATCAGAAGTGGGATTGTATATGGCCCGTATATGGCCCTATATTCATCTGTTTTCACGCAAATCGTCGTCTGCAGATCGTTTCACAATCGGACAATGAAAGTATGTGATTAAGGCGAAGTGTACCACGTTAGCAGTTACTACCTAGTTATTTATACCTATTGTTGATTAATGTAACTTGTATCCTATAGTAAAATATTAACTCGATTATTATGTATGTTTTACCTCTTTAATCCTCTTTGTATGAACCATCACAGCGAACTCCGACTTGATCTTGTGGTGAACTTGAACCTAGAGCGACCTCCTCTTTCTGTCAGAGTATAGGGTTTAAATTCGAATGAGCACCAATACACCCTTACACACCAAAATAATAATAATCATTACGGAAGGACTATCCTACTACTATTATAAATGAGAAAGTTTGTAAGTATGGATGGATGGATGGATGTTTGTTACTCTTTCACGCCGGAACGGCTGAACGGATCTGGATGAAACTTGTCAAAGAGATAGATTAAGTATAGTCTGCAATAGCACATAGGCTACTTTTTATCCCGTGGGAATACCGAGATTTAAATCTGCTCGGGTGAAGCCGCGGGGCGCAACTAGTAGACTAATAATATGCGGTATAACAACTACTATTTCTAAGTAGTCCATATTTATAGGTATATAGCGACGATATTATGTTAGAATAAAATCTAAGGATAAGGATAGTTATGAAAGTTAGCAAACAATAGGGACTTCGATGAACATGCTCTGTGAAGTGAAGGGATTGTTGCGTACAAGACGCAACAATCCCTTCACTTCACAGATCACAGCTCGACACCTAATGGGACTTGTTATTTATATAAAAAAACTTCGCTTTTGTTGTTTATATTTTATTCCAAGCTCCAAGGAATACAGGTAGAGCTACACAAGTAGCATAAGCGACAGCTTCGCCACAAGTAACATTTAGGTACAAAATGGACTTCAAAATAAAAGTTACATTCTAATTTGACTAAATTTTAAATGACTAGAATCTGTATGTATGTATCAAGTTGATGGACGCAGGGCAGTGCATCGTAGGGCACGTTCCTATCGTGATTCATCAATGTTCACGATTCAGTATCGTCTGAATTGTTATAAAAAATACTTTTAGGTACGTTCTTTTCAGCAACGAATCTGAAACGAACTTAAAAGTATTTTTTTACACTAATTAAAAAAAAGTTAGCTTAAAAATGTTTTACTAGGTAAAAAACAACTTCTCTGGCTGTTCTGATATGAAAAACATATGTTATAGTTTCAACAAACTTAATAAATCTTTGTTCTACCTACATTTATTTAAAATTTGTATGAAAGTAGGTATTGTCACTATAAAATCTGATAAATTACAACTTTGTGTTGATAATAACGGATTCTACAGACTCAAAAAAATTATTTAAATAGTTTTCTAGGCCGAGAGGCACATCTAACATCGTCACAGAGTAGCTATAAAACGCAGAAGGTACACAAAGCAACTCCTACACACACATAACATCAATATAATTTACCTATTTTTCATTGTTAAGAGTATAACAGAATCTGTGGCTTTTATACAGAGTAGGCAATTTGTGCGCTTCTATTACATGACTACTTTTATTACAACTATTCATTTAAAATAATGATTGGCTAGACTTCAGTAACAAAAGAGTGAGAGAGCCGTGAATGTGGATAATAAATAGGTCTGGTCTGGACCGAAGTTAGTCTCATCGAGGTATTTACATATTGTTCTATACGCTTTCAATTCCCACAGTGAAATAAAATAGCGTAACCTACCGTTAGGTTACCTATAATAAAAAAACCGGTATGTAGGTAAAACCATTTAAAATACCACGCGTTCGTAGATTATGATGCACTAACCCCCGGTTTCTGAAAGCTCGATCAACACTAATCGGCTGTGAAGTCACTTGCTATTTCAGCTTGTACTTCAAATTAGATAGAAATAGCAAATGACTTCACAGCCGATAAGTGTTGGCTGCGTTACTCAAGCACAATCATTAGGTACGTTGACTTTCCTAAAAAAGCGATTTGGCTTATCAATAAACACCGTAAGCCTAAATTTTGAAAAAATACAAATGTCATTCTGATAATCTAGGCATAACACTTATATTTCGTTTTATTGTCTTTGATATTATCTAGGCTCTAATCATATTAGAATAAATGACTTCATGTCCTCAAACATGTTTATATGGACTAGAATTTGGTTTACTCTGATTAGTTATCTAAAATTTAATTTCGTTAATATGTTTAAATATTTTCAATATTTATATGAGTATTTTTTTATTACCTACTGAACAGTCTCTACTACATTTAGGACATCCAAACATGTTTTGTCTCTAAGAGTCCCCGCAGACTACAAACTTTCTATCGGCCGAGAGTTTAGTCGAGTTGGCCTGTTCGTGCGCACACTGTGCCAACAAAACAGTTGGGTTGGTCGCGAGTGCGCAGACTAGCCAACAAATGGCTTGGCCGATTGATTATTTTACTAGAGTTTCTGAAGAGATCACTCGCGTGGAATGAAGCCATCGGCCGAGTCGGCCGATCAAACAATCGGCAAGTGTGCGGGCGGGGCAAGAGCGCCATACTGATCAAACGCTCGGCCGATGGTTCGCCGATGGAAAGTTTGAAGGCAGTCGTGAAGCCCATCAAACTTTTTTATCGGCCGATACTGAATCACTGTAATGTGCGCATCTGCATACATCTTCATACTGATTAAGAAGCCGACCAAACTCTCGGCAGATAGAAAGTTTGTAGTCTGCGGGGACTCTAATGGCACATTGTACAGGTTACCCTCTCATTTATTACACAACATATAGGTAAGTACTTTATGCTATGGCAATTGAGGATAATTATGTAGTGAAAGAATTTACCTAATTATTCAATAAAAAAAAATTAAAAGCCACTAGAGTTTTATGACAATTAAAATAAAAAAAAATTTGGGTTACATTAATAAATGGTTGAATTATATTGTAGGTAGCTATTGTTACAACCTTGATGAACAGTTTTTATGAATCTTGTTGAGTATCATTAGGTATCTTAAGCTAGGAGTCACCGACTCAAGAGATATGCTCTGAACACGAAATGATTTCCCCTACTTTAGTTTCATCCGTGATTATATCTAAAACAGTACACATAAATTACATGTAGTACATAAAACACCATGTAAACCTACACCTTTATGTATAAACATTAAGAGCTGAACAATGCGTAGTTTATACGCATGCTCTATAAAGCCAATTACCAATGCATTTGTTTTGTTATTTATAATTTCATTATGTATAAAAATATTAGACACCCTAAACTGTACTAAAAATTAAGCAAGCCACTACGAATAGGAAAAATATATTCTATACGCTGTCGACATTGAAAAACATCCTTATGTAGAGTCCATTAAAACCTTTTTCATATCAAAGGTATCACTGCAATTCCAAAGTCATATTTAGATTTTGAAGTCATTTTAGTTGAGGTTGAGTTAACAAACTTCAACAAATATTATAATCCGAATCTTTTCTTATCTTGCTTTGTAAATTCTTTTTTAGCAGTGATGGTGTTAAGACGTTGACAAGACCTAATTTACCTCTCGCTCGCACGATTCGACATTTTGAAAGATATAAAGAAAGACACTCGCTAAACGCCGTTTTGTGGTAAAGAAAATTAAACAGTTGCTAAACACGTGTTTAGCTGTTTAGTCAGTGTTTAATTAAACACGCGTTAGACCAGTGTTTAGGCTCTTTTTTGTAGTAAGACCCAAAATCTCTAAGCCTATTTTTGGAAAATCGCAAACAACCATTTTGTGTGCAATCACATTGCACACAGTTTGGTAAAAATTTCATTCCGATTGATGCAAATTTTCCTACTCAAAAGTTTGCTTATGTAAGAAAACTAGAAAAGTAAACTTTTAAGTAGGAAAACGTATTCTGTGATTTTATATCCTTCAACAAATCAAATCGTGCGAGCGAGTCTCATTAGCTCTTGTCTTCACCTTAAGTTAGTTTTAGTAGCTAATAAGTACGAGAATAATTTTATTCTGAAACGTTTAACGAAATAAGAATGAACAAACAGGTAGGTACATTTTGAGATCACAATCATCATAAGTTCACAGAACGCTAAAGCGTAGAACTACATCTAAATATAATCTAACATTTTCTTACATTACTTTATTGAAATGACTTGAACGTGTTGCATAGAAGACAACACTTTTTTCAGGATATAAACAGTATAAAACAATATCAATACCTACTCAAGGTAAAACCTAATTTATAACACATCCTTAGAAAAAAGAGGAATAGAGTATTTACGAATATCTACTAACATCTTAGGTACTTTTTATAAATAAAACGATGAATATTTAGTTTTTTTATATAAGCAAGTATTTTACAAAAAAAAAATAAAGAAAATAAGTTATAAAAATAATTTGACCTGACAATTATGTATCTTTCCTAGAACACTACACTTAGTAGGTATTTTATAAATCTATCAGAAAGCTCGAGTTGAAGAATAGGACTTATAAGAAGTCGACAACCATACTTTCATTTACATAATATTATCTATAAATCTTAAACATCTATGTTTATGACGTTTTGAGCATATCTATGCTATATAACTGCGTTATTGTCATACATCTACCCTACAAACAAACATTACGCATGAGTATAAAAGTTTTTCAATGAACACAAACTACCTAATATAAAACTGTAACCTATTAAAGCTAATCCTTAATTCATACTAATTATGTTTGTTGAGATTTTTCTATTTCAGTAAAGTAAAAATGTTAAAATAGACATCTTGTTTAACAACGTAGGCTACAGTTTCTTATACTACCTATCTGTAAATATTATTGTCAAAAATTATCGTCATTACATTTATTGTCACTATGTTTACACATACTACTTTTAAAACTAAACAACATCCATTACAATTATTATTATTGTCATAGTTGGGATTGTTGATGACATAATAGTGTAACAACATAATAGACATTAGAATCATCATAACAATATATAACTTTGTTACTTAGATAATTTAAGATATATATTTAAGAATAGTTTTCATTATTGTCTTGTTTTCTTTATTGTATGACGAGCTTTAATTAAATTAACAACATTTACTTTAGAATTAAGTAAGTACCTACCTAATATAATTTTCTTAAAATAACTATTCACTACTGCTACTATAAAATTAATAAGAATCCTTAATATTAAATCTATAAAAGCACTTTTTTCTAAATCTACCAACACCAAACATCAAACAAACATTTATTTTTCTATATTCTTTTCTAACATCTAACATTGAATAGAAACTTTAGTAAATTAGTGAAAAAATCATCTAAAATTTTAGCTAAAGCTTGAAACCCTACATACTTATATAACCGATTTAGACAATTTTCACGATAAAAAAATCTTATACCTACTTAAATGTATTTCAATATTAGGAATTGATATCTCGAAAAAAGTATCGAGATAAATGATAACACGTCATTATTGTCGCAAGGGGTAAACTTTTAATACAGTATCGATCTCAACATTTCATAAGTTGTATAAGAGTTCCGTATATCACAGCTTTACATAATTTACTTTACACGAATCTCGAGTGATTTGTAAATATTTAGCCACAATCCATGCCCATTCTGCAACATGATAGTAATGCCGCGAATTATAATAATTCAGTAAATTATTATAAACTCGTAGGAAATAATAGAATGTACTAAATTCTATTATTTCCTACGAATTTATAGTCATCGCATCCGATTTAATAACATCTATAATTTACTAATTGAAAAAGTCTGATAAGTTTTCCTAAACCCGAAATTTATTATTGTCATTGCATTTTTTCATTTAGTTGTATAAATAGTACCTATATTATGTACCTATATAATGTATAATCACCGTCCAAAACATTAACATTTCTTTGACAGATGTGCAAATAATATTCATCTAAGATTAATTTTATTGTCATACATTTCAAATAATATTCGGACAGTTCATACTAAAATGTTAATCCATATAGTCATATCGAAACTACTGCAAAGTGACTTATTTACTCCATGTGTCTCATCATTTCCTCCAATGACGCAATAAATTAGAATTAATTATTGTTCTAGAGTTTTGGACACAAATGTCGCAATTTCTTCGCCTTTTTAAAATTTGCAATCTAGGTATAGGCATTATAATTATATGCATATTTCATAGATAGGTATACCTAAGTGTTCAGGCTTTATGCATGACGTATTATTAGAGTTCATTGAACTGCGGATGACGTCATAAATAAGATTCACATGTATCACTTATGTGTAACTTACATCATCACACCACCATGAGAAGTGCGTGAAATTAAATGATATTATTTATTTACATGCAAGCTCAGTCTAGTACGGAAGGATAAAGTCTCTAAGTCACCTTGCAGAGCCAAAAACATCTTTTAAAACCTCTAAAAATTCTCCACCATCTATACATCATCAGCCTTGGCGTTATTGTCGTTATAATGCTGGATCTGCTTCTGTATCCAGGGTATGTACTTGGGTACGTACGCGTAGACGCCGGGCAGGCGCGGATGGGCGCACTTGATGCCCCAGGACACGATGCCGCCCACGTACCAGCGCGACGGGTCATCGGGGTCCTTGCAAAGGAGAGGGCCGCCGGAATCACCCTGCAATTACAAAAAACTTTTTTTACTACTTGCTGATGGGATAAGTCAAAGTCAAAATCAGGTTTATTCAATAAAATCATTCAATCAATTAAAATCATCACCTTGAAACGTCTTAAAACAGGTGACTCTAGTGCCTGTTCCAGTCGCCGAGAAGAACAGGCAACAAACTCGGCTTGGTATCTATCGCTCTTTTGTATGATCCTCGTTACAATGTAATATACTACCTACACTATTGAAGCTATACAGTAAGTAATCTAACAGAGACAGGAAAAGTAAACAGATTCATTAAACAGCACGCGCTTCAAACTAATGCAAGCTGATGGGGCGCACAGAAAGGATTGCTTCGCATGTCACACACAATAGGAACGTTTCCTGTGTCTATCAATTTGAGACAAGAAGCTAAGCCTCAAACCTCTGTAATTCCACCGAGAACCACCGAAAAGTTGCAATCAAACCGAATTGATTGCAGCTCATGCACGGTAGATCTTTTCGGACAATTTAGTCATCAGCTGGAGGAGTAATTGCCTTATTTCTTTTTGAAGATTAAACATTTAAGACCAAACCATAAGATTGTAAACTACTTAGGTAAAACTTGTGTCGCAAATATAACCTAACTACCCCAAAATATAAACTTAAAGTAAAATTGCGATCAAAAGCACGCAACTTATAATCAAGTTTGGCGTGGTGAAGACAGGCGTGTTATTACTTCGTTATTTCAAGCTACTTTTACGGAACTTCATAGCACGAATTAAGCGCCCTCGAAAAGCGTCGACGAAAGAATTTCGATATGAAGAAACTCGAGATTTCTTACAAGTTTATTGGATCCGAGGTACGAAAGAGTTGTTTATTGTTGTCAACCCGCGGCTCAGCCCTAAAGCACCTTACACACCACCCCGACATATCGATGTCTCCGCGTTGTCCCAAACCAACTCCCAACTCACGTACCTACATCTAAGATCCTTCTATTCAAATATTCATTTTCGAATCAGGTTATGCGAGTAGCTAAGCTACTACCTATTGTCCTATTTTTGGTTTAATTGAATCTGGATCTAGGGCGTACAAAACAAAGTAAAGTAAATGATAAAATGAAATAAGAATTAGTATAATTGAAGAGAAAAACTAATAAAGTAAAAATATATTAGTTTTTACATAATAAAAAAAATATATAATAATAATAAAAAAGAAAAAAAAGAAGGTAGTTTTTAAGGTTCACCCCTGGACCCTGGGGTTGTCACCCCAGGAGTTGAAGCCTGGGCAAAGATGTTGTCATCGAGGCCCACCCCTCTAATAATATTTATTTATCTATAAAAATACAAATCATGTTACATATAGGTATTTTATTGAACTAGATAGGTAGGTACAGGTTATATTTCTGAAAAGATGATCGTACATATTTGCTTTTGGCACATAAAAGGTTTTACTATTTCGTCAGACAGACAAAATAATGATACCTACATAAGTATACCTAAAATATATACCAAAATATATATATAAATACCAAATGGAAATGTTTTATTACTAATCATTGAGAAAACGATTAATAGTAAAAGTTCAGAGATTTGATTATAAATAAGGATAATGATATCAAACACGTTTGTAACCCATCATTTTTTGTGGGGTTGTTTGCGAGAGCCTTATAAGGAGAGGCCCTTATTTGATTTACTTATTGGGTGAACTAATATTTGTAGGCGATTGTACGCGAGCTACGGATATAATGGAACAGAAGATTTTACGAAAAAGATGAATACTTCAAGAAACCTCCACCTCCTATGCCTCTTGGGAAACTTTCTTCAGGTAATTTTCATTTTGAGACGAAATACACACAGAAAGATAAATGGAATTTATTTTTGAAAGAAAACCATGTAAAAAAGATAAATAAAATATTTACCTACTGCTGAGCATTGAATAAGTCCCGCGCACAAGTGAGTATTAGTTAGTAGGTATATCACTTTAAATTAACAAGTTATTGGGGTGAGTGGTATACCCGGCGAGTGTCATTACCTCTGCTTTTTCTACTAACTTTACTATTGTAAACATACTGAATCTATTGTCTTTCAGAAGCAGTTTTGTCTAAAATTTACAGAGCGAAAGATCTTGAATTAAAAGTTTATTTGAATCACAAGAACCACTCAGAGTAAGGTAAATATAGGTGCCAGTTCAATGCGACCAAACCTCAGAAGAACAGGCAACAAACATGCAGCTTGGATCCCACCTTTACCGCAAAATATGCATGTTTTTAATCCTTTGTGAGCATGAATAAAAAAGAACTTCCTCATGAAGCTCAAAGCTCCATTGAGGTGCACTTGGCACAGGCCTGTGCATCTAAGTTAACCCCGATTTTATCTGAAACCGAGTAGTTGTAGACCATAAACATAATAATAATTAAATAATGCTGGACAATCCACACAGCACCATCTAGCCCCAAAGTAAGCTACTCAAAGCTTGTGTTAAGGGTACTAGATAACTGATATATTTATTGCATTATATACATATGCTGATCGTACACATATTTGTTCCGAGGCCTGGAATTAAATCCGTAACCTCTTGCGTCGCAGGCGGACTCTCGCCCGCTGCGCCACAGAGGTCGTCAAATAATAATAATAATAAAATAGTCCTGATTCTCCACTACTTAGTATTACTCTGGAGCAGTGGTAGACTAAGGAGTACGCACCTGGCAGGCGTCCTTCCCCCCCTCCGGGTAGCCGGCGCAGATCAGACGTTGAGGTCGCGGTGCATACTCTGGAGCAGTGGTAGACTAAGGAGTACGCACCTGGCAGGCGTCCTTCCCCCCCTCCGGGTAGCCGGCGCAGATCAGACGTTGAGGTCGCGGTGCATACTCTGGAGCAGTGGTAGACTAAGGAGTACGCACCTGGCAGGCGTCCTTCCCCCCCTCCGGGTAGCCGGCGCTGATCAGACGTTGAGGTCGCGGTGCATACTCTGGAGCAGTGGTAGACTAAGGAGTACGCACCTGGCAGGCGTCCTTCCCCCCCTCCGGGTAGCCGGCGCAGATCATGCCCTCGGTGACGTTGAGTTCGCGGGGCTCCAGCCACTGGTTGCAGAGGTCGCGGTGCAGAACCGGCACCTCCACTTCGTTCACCGCCGGCTCGTACTCCGACACTGTACAGTACAACGCGCCCGTGTCACCTCCAATCTAACCAATCCGGCCTCAGGTAAACACAAACATAGATAGGTAATATCATTTCGAAACTGGTTATTTCTGATTTGTTAAATTTGTTAAATCAGAAATAATTACTTGCGGAATGTAAGTTTAGGTTTACATTCAAATCAAATTAATCAAATCAAAATCTTTATTAAGGCTCCGGTGACAGTGGCTCGCAATTTCGAAGTGCGATTGGCTATTATTTCATTTTATTTCATTTCGGGGAGGTTGTTTGAAAAAATAACTCTAGAGAAACACGCATAAATACTGTTCGAACACAAATAATACAATAATATAAGGGAAACATGCCCGAATCAGAAATCATTTTGGTATTAGTATGTTTGGTCTTACGTTTACCTAATACCAAAATGATTTCTGACTCAAGCACATTTCCCTTATATTATTGTATTATTTGTGTTCGAACAGTATTTATGCGTGTTTCTTTAGAGTTATTATTTCAAACAACCTCCCCAAAATGAAATAATAGCCAATCGCACCTCGAAATTGCGAGCCGCTGTCACCGGACTCTTAAGGAGAACATTACAAGTATGTAATACTAAGTCGGTAACGATGATATCTGCAGAAGTGTAAAACTGTGTCGCAGATACCAACGCCCTCCTCCAGAGAAACGGGACTAAAACAATAGGATGTAGGTAAAGTTATTACAGAATAAACGAACTAATTAAGTACATTAAGAATGGTAACCAATTAAAGCAAAGAAGAAACATTTTACTAGAATTAACAATAAAAATAATATAAATGCAAAAGGGAAAGAATGACAAAATTAGGCTAAAAAATATAAAATTAATACAGGAAGACTGAAAAAATTATGTTACATTGATCATAATATACAAAAAATATGAGCTTAATTACATTCTATCAGTCACAATCCTGGCGTGCAAACATTTTTGAATTAAAAATTAATGAATGAAAATGTAATTTAATAAAATAATGTCAAAGTTCTAAAAAAATTAGAGAAAAATGTCACCTTAAAAACGAAAATATTCATCATCATTAATTAAAATCACAAGACCTTTTGAAACATCATAAAAAATGTAATTATGTAGGTTAAAAATTTTTGAAACCAAACCTAGAAAGTTACGGCTTAGCTATGACTTTCCACAATTTGGTCCCACTTTTTTCCATTCATACCTATATCAGATATTTCATCAGATTGCCAACAAAGTTTGGTTACCTATATTCTAATATAGGATAGGCTGTAGGTATACACTCACTGTCCTTGTCGTCTCGCTTGCCCCAGCCGATGACAGTGCAGAGAGTGCCGGGCGGCAGCGCGCGCGTCGCCGGCGGCAAGCACACCGGCGACAACTGCTCGTGGTACCGCACTCGCGCCGACAACTGCACCACACGCCAACAATAACAATCTACTGCAGCGTTCCACTATTCACAGCCTTCATAGCTCAGTTGGTGGAGGTTCTGCCTTCTGCGCCATAGGCCGTGGGTTCAATTCCCACCGAGAACAAACATTTGTGTGATGAGGATAGACGTTTGTTCTCTGTCTGGGTGTTGTTATGTATTATAATACATAGGTACATATTGTCACGAAATAAATAAATATTAGTGGATATTCCACACAGCACTATCTAGCCCCAAACTAAGCCAAAGCTTGTAATATGGAAACCAGATAGCTGATATAATACATAAACATATTTTTTTTTGTATATATATGCTTATAAGCATATATTGACAATAAGCTATGGTCAAACAACAGCCATACGAGACACTGGATCCGCCAACGTACTGCTAGAATTATATCATAAACTAGTTGCGCCCCGCGGTTTCACCCGCGTAGTTTTTGGTTTTTGTTTAATTCCGATCATTTTCATATTTATTCACCTTTCAAACCTTCCCTGGACTTCCACGAATAATTCAAGGTCAAAATTAGCCAAATCGGATCAGCCGTTCTCGAGTTTAAGTGAGACTAACGAACAGCAATTCATTTTTATATATATAGATACTAAATATAACTACAGCTTAGGAACCAAAAACGTAACAGACTCTGCCAAAACATCGCTGTCGAAAGTCTTCGATGAATAAACACCAATTTGCATTGGGTTTTGCAGTTTAGGGAAAATAAGGAGAGTATTATTACTCAGTTTGGAGGCAGTTTTAAAGTGGTATCAGTGATTGAAAAGATGCATGGGAAGTAAATAGGTTAGCGTGGTATGAACATGTTATGCGAATAATGTGTAATGAGAATAATGTTAGGGATGAATGTGGATGAATAAAGAAGCAGAGGTTGGCTAAAGAAAAGATGGATGGACTGTGAAAGATGACATGAGTACGAAAAGAGTGATTGCTGATTATGATGAGGAGAGTGGAGGGAAAAAACCTGTTGTGACGACCCCACATGAAGTGAGATAAGGACAGGGAAATGATGAAGGAGAGGATTATTACTCTCGCCAAGTTCCAATCATCATCATCACCATCATCATCATCAACCTATGTTAGTCCACTGCTGGACGTAGGTCTCTCCCAACACGCGCCACTGAGCCCGGTTTTCGGCTCTTCTCATCCAGTGCGTGCCAAGTTCAAGTTCCAATAGGTCTGCCTAATAGGTTGATTTCTGAAGGTTACCTGAAAGAGCGCGATGTCGTTGTCGTGTGCGACGCCGATGTTGTACAGCGGATGCGGCACCACGCGGCGCACCTTCGCCTTCTGGCCGTAGTAGGCGTGCGAGCGGCGCCGCGTGATGCCCAGCTGAATGGTCCAGCCGTCCACGTCGGAGTGGCTGTGGCGATCAAACGTCCTTACTATTGAGGAAAGGCTTCCAAACGAAGTAGTATCATCACCAGCGGGCCAGGGATACACCGCCCGAGGGGCTGAACGTGGGCTGAATAGTGCATACTTGCACAACCACTTCTTTTAAAAATAATAGCTTGATTTATTTTAAAGAATTGGTTTAGCAAGAATTGTTTAGCCACTTTACATTTACAATGAAAGAAAGTCATAAATCTTGACATGATGAAAGTAAATATTGGTGTATATCGAGTAAAAGCCAGCCTACATGAACACACAAAGAACAAAGATTTATTAGTTTCAGGGTATTCAAAATTGAGAGAGTGATTGGCACGTACTTCCCCACACAATGCGAAGCCGTCAGCACCCACTGATCGGCCACCAGCACTCCCGCGCAGTAGAACACCTCCTCGGGCCCGCCGAGGATGGCCGCTAGGAAGGGCCAGTCCCCAGGACTAGCCTCAACACCCCCTACTATACGTTTTCGCGCTCCACCAATGGTCCGACGCTTGCCGCACTCTGCAAAGTAGTAGACAAATAAATAAATAATGCTGGACAATCCACACAGCATCTAGCCCCAAAGAAAGCTACTCAAAGCTTGTGTTATGGGTACTAGATGACTGATATATTTAATACATTATATACTTACATAGACAGATATTTTTTATTATACATAAACACCCAGACCAACGGAACAAATTTCTGCAGATCGTACACAAATTTGTTCCGAGGCGGAATCGAACCCGCAACCTCTTGCGTCGCAGGTGGACTCTCGCCCGCTGCACCACTGAGGGGTATCACAGGGTTATACAGTTCATGAGTGCAAAGAAAAGAGTGCATACTTGTATCACTCTGTTTGGAAATATTTGGGATTGACAAGTTATCGATCAGTATTCTATTTAAGAGTTCGTACTTATTTCTACTCAGCGCCTGGCCACTGAGTCACTACTTCCGACTATATCTAATTAATTATCACGAAATAGCCCACTAAATGATTTCGGAGGAATTTACATGAAAAGTTTCGGCAACGTGCCTATTGGCGCGCTGCAGAAGTTCGGGGTTCAAAAGAGCGCGATTAGCCGTGGAAGCCTATCCCTTTGTCTGCGTTCGCGGTGTAATAGCTAACTAGCCCTTTTTGTTTGCTTGCCAACGTAAATTGTTGTCAGAAACCCCTAAAATACAAAGTCAGCCGAAATTAAACGCAGCCTAAAACAACCTCTTTATTCATTTCACCTTTACGTTGAGCGGAACCTGAATTAAAATTTAAGCAACAAAAACCCTCTCTGGGGTCGCGGTAAACACGTTTCTCATGGCGTGAGCTGAAAACTGAAAGCGATTTACTAACGCTGACGCTCAATAGAATGTCACAATAACATTTAAAACATCCTACTAATATTATAAATGCGAAAGTTTGTACTTACAAACTTTCGCATCCATCCATGGATGGATGGGTGGATGTTTGTTAGTCTATTACTCCAGAAGGGCTGAACGGATCTTGGTGAAAATTGGCACAGAGATAGTCTGGAATAACACATATAGGCTACTTTCTATCCCGTGGGAATACCGGGATTAATTAAAACTACGCGGGTGAAACCGCGGGGCGCTACTAGTGATAAATAATTTTTTTTATGATATCCGTACTCATAAATACCATGAAATTAAATAAAACGGCCACACTCAAAATGAGTTAAGGCTCTGGTGACAGCGGCTCGCAATTTCGAGGTTATTATTTCATTTTATTTCATTTCGGGGAGGTTGTTTGAAAGAATAACTCTAAAGAAACACGCATAAATACTGTTCGAACATAAATAATACAATAATATAAGGGAAACATGCCCGAATCAGAAATCATTTTGGTATTAGTATGTTTGGTCTTATGTTTACCTAATACCAAAATGATTTCTGACTCAAGCACATTTCCCTTATATTATTGTACTATTTGTGTTCGAACAGTATTTATGCGTGTTTCTTTAGAGTTATTCTTTCAAACAACCTCCCCGAAATGAAATAAAATGAAATAATAACCTCGAAATTGCGAGCCGCTGTCACCGGACCCTTAAGTACATAACTACCTAACTACAAGTTTTTGCTTAACTGTTTATTTTTTAAATTCGTATCTACACTAAATAGTAATAATTAAGATGGTCAGTAATGGCCATGTTTGTTACTAGCTACTGAATCTATATCCTCATCATCAACCAGAGTGACATGGCACTGCCAGTAATCGAGCCGCAGCTAGCGACCGCTGCTCGCTCCGTATCGAGTAAGTAGTAATCGAGCGCAACCGCAACCGTAGTAATCGAGCGTAACCGTAGTAATCGAGCGCAGCTAGCGACCGCTGTTCGCTCCGTATCGAGTAAGTAGTAATCGAGCGCAACCGTAACCGTAGTAATCGAGCGTAACCGTAGTAATCGAGCGCAGCTAGCGACCGCTGTTCGCTCCGTATCGAGTAAGTAGTAATCGAGCGCAACCGTAACCGTAGTAATCGAGCGTAACCGTAGTAATCGAGCGCAGCTAGCGACCGCTGTTCGCTCCGTATCGAGTAAGTAGTAATCGAGCGCAACCGTAACCGTAGTAATCGAGCGTAACCGTAGTAATCGAGCGCAGCTAGCGACCGCTGTTCGCTCCGTATCGAGTAAGTAGTAATCGAGCGCAACCGTAACCGTAGTAATCGAGCGTAACCGTAGTAATCGAGCGCAGCTAGCGACCGCTGTTCGCTCCGTATCGAGTAAGTAGTAATCGAGCGCAACCGTAACCGTAGTAATCGAGCGTAACCGTAGTAATCGAGCGCAGCTAGCGACCGCTGTTCGCTCCGTATCGAGTAAGTAGTAATCGAGCGCAACCGTAACCGTAGTAATCGAGCGTAACCGTAGTAATCGAGCGCAGCTAGCGACCGCTGTTCGCTCCGTATCGAGTAAGTAGTAATCGAGCGCAACCGTAACCGTAGTAATCGAGCGCAGCTAGCGACCGCTGTTCGCTCCGCTCTCGCGGACTCCTCCAGCGCAGGTGGTCGGACCCTCACAAAAACGTAATTAAAGTTCCCGCAGTCCGACAGTCAAGGCGAACAGATTAAACACAAACTTATTAACTTTACCTTTAGTTGCGAGATTTGTCTAGACGACACTTTTCATTACGAATACCTCGAAATTGTTTTGAAAATTCTGGGGAAAACTTAACTTTCATAAATCTAAGATGAGTTTACGACGACCTTTTTTGGTCAAACTTCAAAATTCGAACTGACTGAGGCAAAGGAGTAACTTCAAGCGCCCTCGCCTATAACAAACAGTCGATAGTTTTGGTCGGGCATGAACATTATTGTTTGCAAGTCGCCCTATAGGGTGCATGTACTCGCTTATTAGCTACCTTAGACCTAAGCTATAATAATATAACTGATGTATGTACATGTTGGCAATAAATAAATCTAAATCAAGTGCGCACACCACAAAACACATATCGGCCGCATTATGCACTAGCTGCCCAACCCAACCAAACTATCGGCCGATAGAAAGCCTGTGGTCTACGGGGCTCTAGAGGGTCAAGGTCAAAAATCTAAAGAGTAGAGCTCTTTGTAAAGGGCTCGTCCGGGGAAGTACTACCGCCACACTTTTTTCTGCCACCAAGTAGCAATCCTGTGTTTCGGTTTGAAGAGTGTGGTCGCCGGTGTAATTACAGGCACATGAGGCTTAACATCTGTATGCCTCAAGTTGATGGACGCAGGGCATTGCATCGTAGGGCACGTTCCATCGTGCGTGACTTACGAGGCAATGATTTGTTATATGTGATGGTTACCACTCAACATCAGGTGGGTCGCCTGCTTGTTCCATCAACTAGTTGTATAAAAAATCTAACAAATACAGTTTTATCACAAGTGGCGTTTGAACATACAAGCAAAAATGTGTGAAAAACCTTATCCCCAACCTCTCCAAAAAAATTATTTTTCTGATTTTATCTCATATTTATTTAGGTTCAGTTTCTGAGTATATAAAATGACTTCAGACAGTTTTAGTCTTTGAATCAGTTTTTGCATAAACTTTATTTTTTTTCTGAAAATATCAACACCTTTCTGTACTATTTATATAACTTTCACGATCTCATTATAATTTTGGCATAACTCTGTTTAAAGTTAGCTTTACTTAGTGAAACCCCACGAGCTTTGCTGACAGGGAACAAAAGAAAATCTGTTACGCCTAGATCCCTGATATTTCCCAAAGTTAATTCGGCTTTTATATAAAATTTCTAAAGACAACCAAATAATACAATCCTACAAATAACTTCTATCAAACAATCTTATTTTACATCCCTCCGGAATGATATCTCCTTTGAAGATCCCATTTATAATAATGTCGCAATAACAACATGTTATTGCGTGTTTACCTCCGACGATATCGAGGGATCGGAGGCTGGTACTGGAAAATAGACTTTATTATGCACAGCATTGATTCAGTTTAGGCTGTAGATACAAGACATTCTACAGACTAATTGACGTTTGGGAGACTACCAGCGTAGTCTATCGGTTTGGTCAAATTAAATAGTTCCATATCTTTAGGTGTTGGTTGTAATTGTTTTCACGTGATTCGATTAACGTGATGTCTTGTCAGGAGTAATGCTTTTGCTAAAAACACAGAAACACAGGGTTACTGCTTGGCGGCAGAAAATGGCGTGCTGGTAGTACTTCCCCGGACGAGCCCTTCACAAAGAGCTCTGCTACTCTTAAAATGTAATACTTAATAATGTAATGTAATATTACACAGTACAGACGATGCTGCTAGCCAGTTCTGTTAGCCTGAGCACGCTACCGCGTGTCTGATTATTAAGAGCGTATCCCATTTCGCTTGCAGTCAAAGTCAATAGGTGACTGTATTATTGTTTACGGTTAAATCAGAGGGATTTCTGAACACACTTTGAAACATCTCAACTCAAAGCTAGGTGAATCTAGTCGCCAGTCCATGTAGCCAAACCTAGAAGTAACCATACTTGTAAATTTATTTCGCTAGCCCACGCTTACAAGGCTGTGGTTTGCGTAAATTTGCTTCGTGCAAAGTTGCCAAGCACCTGAGGACGTGATTGATAGCGTCGGCAGCGCAGGTTGACGAAGAATGATGGCTGTCGCTTGCCGAAACGAAAGACAAATGATCTTTAGTAGATATTATTTATGTTTACTGGTAAATTCACACTTTTTGATGCCGATTTACTGTTTCATAAACTACGAGACCTACACAGGTTCATTGTTTTATCTACAAGTTAGAAACAATAATTTATATTCGGGAGAGTGCTTATAAGCCACCACTCATAAAGAGCCTCTATTTATTGATAAAATAAAAATAATAAGATGTGGCTTCTAGTTATTGTACAACATAAACGTAACGATGACGTAGCTAACGCTTTTTTAAGAGACAAAGCCTCGTTTCATTGTTTAAACACTTTTATAAACATTCTTTCATTTTCATTCTCGAGATTTATGTCTGTTCAATGTTTGCCTGTAGACGAAGCTAAATTAAGCGACAAAAGCAGATTACCAATTTCAGTTATTCAATTCCCTTCTCTGGATTTTGCAAAGAAATGGTAACTTTGGTTTGCAAATGTCTCAAGACGGATCTTTAAATGAAATTTAGAACATTGATAAAAAGTCCGCGGGGCTAAGCAAAAGGCAATGAATAACTGATATTTGTAATTTGTACTCAGAAGATGTATCAGAGCATGTAAATAAATATGTAGGGGGACAGTACACAGTACTATCTATCCTCTTATGTCTCTGTCACTTTTTTGGACTTAAAATATAGAATAACACCTAGACAGACATACAAACAGACATACAAACATCCATGACCATCACAAATGTTTGTTCTGTTTGGGGACCAAACCCACTACCTACAATGCAGAAAGAGAGCAATAAGTACAGGTTGGCAGTCGGCTATTTGTTTACTGTACCGCAGAGGTTGTATACTAAAAAGAGAGAATAGAAATATCGACTAATTGTCCCTCAAATAAACCAATTACAACTCTGTCTACTATCTCCTTTGAACATACATACTCGTACTATTCATAGTAATAACTAGTGGCTCTGGGAGCTGTAGACCTCGCGAGCATACTAAAAGTGAGCTATTTGAGGAATGCAATGTGCAAGTGCATTTTCCGTTTTGTGATTTTTTTGATCTTTTTGATTTTTTTGCATCATCTTGTGTAGAATGAGGTCCTTTGTGTTTCTCTCAAATTTGATTGAAAACCATCGATTGTTTGATGAGCTATCCTGTTCATCATGCTGAAGATCCTTATTAGATCTTCGCCAAACTTTTATGAGACCAACTTCTAGTTACTACCTTTCAAATAAAAAAAAATAATCGAAATCAGATCTCATTTGGTGGAGATATCCAGTATATCAATTAGCCCCCCAGAGGAGAACAGACAGACAGACATCCGGACAAACGCATTTTTGGCCAATGTGGAAACTGAGACGCTTCGCTCGCTCGGTCAATAATATAAGCAGAGCTGATATACCCATAACACTTTGAGCTTTGAGTAGCTTACTTTGGGGCTAGATAGTGCTGTGTGGATTGTCCAGCATTATTATTATATTACATTTATGTACTTTGTTTTGTAAATACATACTATAACACTCAGACAGAAAACAAACATCTATGTTCATCACACAATTGTTTGTTCTCGGTGGGGATAGAACCTACGGCCTACGGCGCTTAAGGCAGAGCTACTACCAACTGAGCTGTGAAGCCTGTATAATTAATATCCTACACACACGTTAAAGTTTCAAAAGATGTCACACCGAGAGCGGCTACAATAGCTATTAAAACAATGAGCTTTAGCTAAACAAAGGCTAATTCATAAGCCGAAGCGAAGAGAAGCCTCTGTGGTTTAAAATAAGATCTATGAATGTGACATTCGATCCCATTACTGAAATAAAAGAAAAACTCATGAAAATCAAATAAAACCGCCGATCGTGCAAGATCAACAAAATAAATCAAATACAGCTTTCGGTCTGTGATTGTGGCTGTCGTGGCTGTTGCTACGCCGTAGCGCTGTTGCTACGCCGTAGCGCTGTTGCTACGACATCTCTCTACTTCTACTTTTATTATCTTTCACTTTTATGATCGGATTTGTTACGGCAGCGTTTTATTTGATTTCAACATTATTATTTGACAATATCTGAGGTACCCTATCACTGTAAATCCATCCGACTGATTTCCAATTTTGGTGTTATCTAAACCGCACCCTTTGTGTGAGAGCAAAAATTTAATAAAATTGTACATTAATCTCGCGAGCTCATCACTTACTCAGATAGCATCTATGGAATTTTTTAAAGAATATCGAAAATTAATTTATTCATGAAAGGCTGTATATTTTAGAGCGAATTTACGTACATTTTGGTTGATGGGGTAAAAATGTTTGTTTAAGTGATTTTCACTTAAGAGTCCGGTGACAGCGGCTCGCAATTTCGAGGTGCGATTGGCTATTATTTCATTTTATTTCATTTCGGGGAGGTTGTTTGAAATAATAACTCTAAAGAAACACGCATAAATACTGTTCGAACACAAATAATACAATAATATAAGGGAAATGTGCTTGAGTCAGAAATCATTTTGGTATTAGGTAAACGTAAGACCAAACATACTAATACCAAAATGATTTCTGATTCGGGCATGTTTCCCTTATATTATTGTATTATTTGTGTTCGAACAGTATTTATGCGTGTTTCTTTAGAGTTATTTTTTCAAACAACCTCCCCGAAATGAAATAAAATGAAATAATAGCCAATCGCACTTCGAAATTGCGAGCCGCTGTCACCGGAGCCTTAAATTGAAAAGCAAATTGAAATAATAAAAAGGCGGAGGTGGCCTTGAGAAATATTCCCTGGTCTTCACTTTTCCAATTTTTCACAATTGTATGACAAGACTGGCATGTCAGTGACAAAAAAAAATATGAAATAATATAAATTTTGAAATGTTCAACAGTTCATTAAAATTAGAAGGAAATACGAACAGGACACATGTAATGTATACTATACAATATAACCTACCGATATCATAACACAACAACTAGAACCAGAACAAAATATTGTATAATATACGTAAAACGACGTATGAAAATAGCTCGCTTCGATAACGTAAAATGCCTTCCCAACGTAATTATCGTTTTATGCCTCATAAAGTGGCAGCGCAGTGAAAAGTTGCTTTCATGAATATCGGGATATCGGGTTTTTTTCTTCACTACATACTTGTAGTATAAAACAAAGTCACCTGCTCTGTCCCTAAATTCTCATGTCCCTATGTACCTATGTATGCTTAAATCTTTAAAACTACGCAACCGATTTTGATGCGGTTTTTTTTTATAGATAGAGTGATTTAAGAGAAAGGTTTATATGTACTTATAATACATGCATGATGATGCAGGAGCACCGGTGGTCTAGTGGGAGTGACCCTGCCTTCCGATCGTAAGGTCGCAGGTTCGAATCCGGTCGTGCACCAATGGATTTTTCTATCGAAAAATTTATGTGCGCAATGCCAGTGCTCTTAAACGGTGAAGGAAAACATCGTGAGGAAACCAGTTAGTATTCTAACAGCGGCGATGGGCTTGCAACCTGTCACGTATGGAATACTAACTACTGCAAAATGTGGGTATGTGCCAAATGTAATGTTTGGACGTACCTCTGACTACCCCCCTTAGACATCCTCAAAGAATCTTGAATTAGTACCTACTTGGTACTGGGAGATCTGAAGGGATATCTACCGTACCTGGGAATCAAAGTCGTGAAGCTGTTTCAGTTTTCATGCATGATATGTGCACCTGTGCGAAGCAGGGGCGCGCGGGCGGGTCGCTAGTATTATAAAAAAGTACACACCATGGACTGATGAGCTCACGAAGTAAATAATAGGTACGGAAACGGAAATAATAACCTTTAGATAACTTTGCCAAATTTTTGAGGATTAGAAATATTACAATATTAATATATATATAAACTTATTGATGTTTGTCTTCGACCTTCACAAGTAAGTTCCTTCACAAGTAAGTTCCTTCACAAGTAAGTTTTGCCCAAAAAGTTTGGGCCACGTTGAAAAAAGGAAAATTTTATGAAGTCTCGATTTTGTGCGAGTAACTCGCCGTTGTAATACATAATTCGACAATTCTACAACTTATTTATGAAACACAAAAAACTGAATACTTTTTCAGTCACCTATTATATATAAAGTGGGTACTGAGATACCTTTATAAAGGTATCTTGTGCCTACCTACCTACCATAAGTTCTTACCTATGTGCTGTACACTACACTTTGCAAAGGAAAAATAAATACGTTTTTGTTTTTTTTATATATGAAGTATAAGAATTCCATTCATTCATTATTTAATTCAGCCAGCTTGTTTTTTGAAATAATAATAAAAAACATGTCATGATGGGGCCTTTGCAGACCCATTGTTTTTCAATGCCGCTTTAACTTCCCAATCAAATAAAGAAAAGAATAGTACATTGTTCACCGAGAGGAGAAAGTGACCGATTACCGTCGAGGGTGTCGTTTGAAGCCCGAGCCGTAGGCGAGAGCTTTAAAACACCCGAGATCGGGAATCGCACTTTCTCTCGAGTGATACATAGTGCTTTATACTACACCTACGAGGAAAATAAAAAACTAAAACTGAATCCTCAAACAACACACAAATTGAAAATGGCGCCAATGGCGTCTGATTTTCACATGTTCTTTTTTCAAATTGTTTATCCTGCCGCCGCAGGGTCGCACTGCCAGCCCGACACCATCCAACACACAGCTAGTGGCCAGTGTCATTTTACGAACTTGAAGATAAAAACTCACTGTAAAAACTTTTTGGCTTTTGATATTTAGGTTACCGGCGCAAAGTCTTACCCAAAATTAAAAAAGAAAAACCACGTAAGAAATGGATTTTCATACACTTTTCTCTCCCGCTCAGATGCGTTTCTCCCCGCATATTTGTTCGATATGCAACGACGTACTTTCTACCGTAAATTTGATAAAGTATCAAGGTACTTTCCAAGCAGGTGTAGTATAAAATAATATTTCTTGGCGCAAAATACGATTGCGCGTTCAACTTTATGTCCCCGTTGCCTAACAAACAGACGACACGTCGCGTCGCCATGAGCAACGAAACGATAGAAATAAACTCAGAACTTATGACCAGCCGTTACAGGTAATGAGACCACTGTGCAGAGCACGACAACGCAATACCAGATGTAACGCTACGGAATAAAGTAGATTTTCTTTTGAGTTTTATTTGTTGGCCCAGCGAAATGACTTGGAGATTTTTATCCATTTCGCTTTTACTTTTAATTAAGTTTGAACGTTTCCAGATTTATTGTGATAGGTTTATTTATGGAGTTAAGATTGTTGTTAGGCCCAACATGCGCCAGCGAGACTTAGCTTTTGTAGTTTTATTACAATCTAAAAGTTTTTCCGGCAATCCTTCATATTATAAGTGTGCCCAGAGGCCTTAATATTGTGGTAAGGCCCAGTTTCTATCAAAGCAGAGCGACCAGGAGATGAGCGGAGATGTGCTTAATAAACCAATCCAATTTCGTTATTTCGTGAGCGGGGGAGAAATGGCTAGTCGGGCGGCCGGGCGGCGCAGGGCTCGCGCACCCCGCACCCCGCTGCCTTCGATCTCTGACAGCTCACATCTCCGCTACACAAATCTCCGCTCCGCTACACTTCTCTTCTCGTCTTGGGGAAAATGCCAGCCAGCTTTGCAGCACATCTCCGCTGTTTTGTTTTTTTTTGTTTCCTCTCCTCTCCGCTTTGGTGGCAGCCGGTCCTTAATCCAGGTTTTAAAACTTTACTCTTAGTCAGTGGAAGCTCAAGCTTTCATTTATTTTATAACATGATGTTAATTTCTCAATAAATAAATAAATAAATAAAATAAACATGTTATAAATGATCATTGTCATTGACAGCCTTCTGAGCCTTCACAGCTCAGTTGGTATTTGGCTTGGCCTTCTGCGCCGAAGGCCTTGGGTTCGATTCCCACTTAGAACAATCATCTGTCTGATGAACATGTTTAATCTCTGTCTGGGCGGTATTAGTAAATATTACAAGCCTTAAATTAGTTTGGGGAGTGGTCATAGTATTTGCGCAGAACTCTGCTTGATTAGTCGATTTAAAATCACCCAGCATGCTAGGTCATGAGTGTTATTGTGAGTAATGAGTAGGTAACTATTGAGCAACTTTTCACGTACTTGGATCCCCAGACTGTCATAGGTCGCTGCCCTTCTGTCCTTGCTGATATTGAGTAAGTCTTGTTGCGCATTCAACATTCATGTAGCACTTATGTCTGGGCTAAAAAGCTCATTTTACTATGGTTTAAAAAGTTTTCAGTTGATTTTCAGCAGATAGGTCGGTTTGAAATCAAATTTTAACTATAAAAAAGCATTAAAATGGGTATTGATTTTGATAATAAAAAGTATAACTTATTACTCGAAAATTGGTTTGTATATTTTATAAGTAATTGGTTTATAGTTTTCTCTCGATAAGAATCTTAGGAAAAGACTAGTTTTTTCAAAAGATTCTTAAAGATTTGGTTGTTTGAAATTCCCACCAATAAATAATATGTATTACTTATATCGCCAATCTCATATTATAAATAAGATTCAATGAACCTTATTGAATGAACGAGTGATCGTATCATGACCTCGGCATGTTTGATTAATTTCTAAGTACCCATTTTTTTCGATATAAAACTAAGGAAACCCATAAAACGTTTTCGTTTATCATATACTCTTTTAACACAGTGTGGGGAAACTTCACCATGAATTTTTATTCGTAGTAAAATTATAAAATAGTAAATAAGAACTTCAACGAGAGAAGAACCAGAGAATTCCCACAAACTCGTAGTAAAAGTTAACTCGGTACTCTAATATTCCACTATATTGTTTAAAATGATTAAAACCACCAATTTCAAACATAATCAAAAAGCAATCCCACGATGCTTGTGGTCTATAAAACTCTCGAAGTTTCAATTAACTGGTTCGTTTATGAAAATTGTTGCCAGCCAGTGCGGCGTACACCACAAATAGCCTCAAACATATTGATTAGCTAACAAGTTAACAACACGATATTGATAATTTTTTTAGCTTTAAGATAAATATTAGACAGAACGCTTTGGTTCCACATACAAGTAGTGTAAATAAAATACTTTCACCACACTGTTTCTAAATAAACTACAGGCACGACAAGATAAAGCCAAGTAATAAAAATCTTTACTGTCACAATAACTCCTGCATGATCACTTGAAAAGTCTTCGTGAGTTTTTTTATTTAATAGCGCAGCATAACACAAATATAAAACAATAAAGTAAATCAACCACAAAAGCTCCTTTTGTAATCCAAAGGGCTCTCACTGTCACAGAGGTCCTATTAATTATTAAATCTGTCATAAGACGTCAGAGCGGGGATTCTAATTAAACATTTTCGCTTCTTATTATGCTAAATGAATTGCTCGCCGTTTGGTACCTTTGAACAGAGCCACTTATTGGTAAAGTTGCCGAAGTATTTTGCAAGTTTTGTAACTGACATTTTTATAAAAATATGAACAGTATTTACTTCCTTTCTCAATCTGAATTCGTAGCTACAAATAAAAAACGTTGCACGTGGTAGACCTGTAAACATGATTTTATGAAAGCGAAATAAGAGTGGCATGACCAAAATAAGAATTTCCTTTTTTAGCCCTGAGATGACATACACTGAAATACACATACAAAAACGTGCAAAAAAAACTAAAATGTAGATGAAAAGACTCTTCTTTAGATCTCACCACTCTTATAATCGCATGACCAAGGGCGGACCAAACTCCCGCCTTTGGTATTCCTGTATCTATTAATTGTTACAAGTTATGAAGGAACTCTTTCAGTAAGGTTTTTTAGAAGTTTCTAGCATCTAAATATCAACTACTTATTCAATCGTTGTGTTTAAGTGCTGTGTGCGTGCGAAACTCCTAGCTTCCAGACTTGAATTTATTTATGTCCTGTTATTTTTGTTCAGTGGTGGCACTTTGTGACAGGTGCCAAACATGGGTTCTGTGAGAGCCTTTTAAGCAGGTCCATGTCATTGGAAAAGGTTTTGGGTTTCGCTCAATTGACTTCGAAATAGGTGAAAGAATAATATTTTCCTACGACCAAAGTGTCTATATAAATGCTTAGATCTACGAGTTAATAGGCGCAATAGCTGAACCTTTTATTTTTGGTTTTCCAAGAGATGAACATTGACATTAGCTTAGAATTTTAATAAGGGTACACGGGTAAATTATTGTTAAAAACACATTTACACACACACAGTTAAAACACATTTTTTTGTTGTTATAGCAAAAAAAGAATTTTTATTTCAAATTTTATGCAAATGCTATCAAGCATACAAATATTATTACATTTACTTTTAATCAGTTAAAGTGAAATGTTATTATCTTATTTGTGACTTTATTGGAATTTTCAGCAGCAATTAGATTCAAACCCTTTTTCTCTCATACCAGAGCCTAAAGCCTACATTTGTGGAAAACTCCCGCAAATTGAATTAAAACATTAGCTGACCGCAGAGCATTTGGCGAGGCCCGCAATCGTCGCGTAACCGCGCCGCGCCCGCCGCTCTCCGCTGATAGCACGCGGTTTTAACGCGTAACGTAAGCCTACAACCAGCTATGGAAATCTAACCCCACAGAGTTTTATCTCCAGAAATATTTAATAAATACAAGATTTTGCCAAAGCCAAGACAGGCTGATCAAATAAAATATGGATGAACTGTGTGAAAGATGACATGAACAATGAAATGCAATGAAAGCACCGAGATGACGAATGATAGAGAAGAGTGGATTAAAATAATCTGTTCTGCCGACCACATTTATGGTTAGGTACTATGGGTTATGGACAGGCAGATGATGACCGTTTAATGTTTGTTCTGTGTGTGTCAAATATTACTTCATTTTGAGTGATACTTTTAGGTGTTTTTCAGACAACAAAGCCTATTTTCGAGAAACATTGCGTTGTCGTCAATACATCAATCATTTGCGAGTTATTTTGCATGCATAGAATTTTCTGTAATGGTCAATAAAATGTACACACGGATATAGGTCAAGCTTTGCTAAACCAAAAACGCTACACAAAAACCAGGGCATAAAATCGAGCGCATAAACAGTGATGAGTGTGAAGCATGGTGTACTAATCGAGTAGGTTTTTGGTAGCTGGAGCTCGGCTTAATAGCGACGTGGAACATGGCTTGAACCTTTGTAATGTGCTAAGCCACGGTGTGGTCGCAATCAGGGAAGAATGCGATCAGCTGCGGATTAGCGATTTGTCACTTTGTGGGTTCAAAATGTAATTGAAATAAAGCGGTGACGGCGAACAATTACCAAAGCAATTCTTTGTTTTCTCTGTGGTCAACGGCATTGACCACGTTAAGTTAAATCTTTGCGAAAGTTGCTTCTCCCACATTTCTAGTTCTTATTGTGTTAGTACAACCTGAATAAATCTACTGCTAGGTATAGTCCAAAGTTTTTTATGCAATCGAAACATTGAAGGGTCTTTAATCTAGTTAAATAAAGACATTTTCACGCAACCAGTCCTAGAAAACCGTCATAGACCACCACCAGGAAGATCCATTTCGTACTCTCATCGCCTGCTAGGTTTCATTTCTCTAAGGGACAGTGATTTAAATACTTATACTTATTCATAATCCCTGCCGTTTTATAGCGGCTCTACCTATATAGAGTATTATTGTCACTGTCACTTTCATACCAACGAAAAGAGATAGCAACAGACTTATCATTCTGATAAAATATTGGCGCAACCAGTGACCATTGTGAATTTGCCTTTGGGCCTTACTACAAAAAAATAGGCAAACGTTAAACACTGCCTAAACATTTGACATCTCTTGCCATTGCGTAATGGCAAACAGAGACAGCGCTAATTTTAGACATTGTTTAAAGTTAGACACCGTTTCGTAGTAAGGCCCTTTATGTTTACCGTATCCGTCGCAGACGAGACGCACGCGCCTCGACTCGTGGCGGCAGTCGCGCAGCTCGCGCAGCAGGCCGCCCTCGCTGCGCAGGAAGGCGCGGTAGGAGTGCGCCGCGCCGAGCGTGCGCCCGGCTTCGCCCACCATCTCACTCTGGTTCACCCACCTGACACAAGCAACTTCCAATGATCTCAGTCGAACGGGTTGAAATTCTATTGAATGGCACCTATCATTTCGTGGACCATCTGCTTATGCCAACTTTCTATATCATAAAGTAGTAAATCTTGTTCTTTCATTTGTCATACAAATAAATAAATAAATATTGCTGGACAATCTACACAGCACCATCTAGCCCCAAAGTAAGCTACTCAAAGCTTGTGTTATGGGTACTAGATGACTGATATATTTAATACATTATATACTTACATAGATAGATATTTTTTATTATATACATAAACACCCAGACCAACGGAACAAATTTCTGCAGATCGTACACAAATTTGTTCCGAGGTGGGAATCGAACCCGCAACCTCTTGCGTCGCAAGCGGACTCTCGCCCGCTGCGCCACTGAGGTCGTCGTACATAAATATTATGAAATTGTGTCTGAATCGTATATTATTATGTTCATGACATACTAGACATGATTGCATAATTATGACTTATCTTATCTATTTATTTGTATGATAAATGAAAGAACAAGATTTATTATAATTAAATATAAAATATAAATATTGGTGGACTTTCCACACAGCACTATCTAGCCCCAAACTAAGCTTATGCTTGTGATATGGGAACCAGATAGCTGATATACTACTTATATACTTTTTTTTTTTTTGTAAATACATACTTATAATATTATATAACACCCAGACAGAGGTGGTTAATTATTGCATAAATGCAGCAAATAATAAGCTAAGGTCACATATTCACGTAAGTTACTTGAGTTTAGTGTTCATTGTGTTTGAGGTGGCAATAATAATGTTATCTTTCTTTTCTCTTCCTTGTTTATACAAGGAAATATTATAATTATTTTATAATAACGGGAATATTCGTGTCTTCTTCGCTGCTGCAGGAGTATATGTATATGTGTAGGTATGGTATACTGACGTATATCCCAGCATAGAGCAGAGTTTGAGCGCGGTGGTCTGGTCCAGCGTGTGCAGACAGGCGGGGAACCAGGAGTGGTTGCCGGCGCGGTACACCTGCAGCTCTCCGCTGCCGATGTCGCCGTTCGCGTCCCCCAGGCGCACTGTGCACATTATTCATTTAGAAAAATACATTAAAATTTCTATTGCTAAGACATTCATTTTATTTGAATTCTGTTGGCTGATAAAAAAATAACAGATTCTTAGTCTAGTAAACTCATTGCAATCTTGAAACCTGATTGCAAACGCTCAGGTTTGCAATCAGGTTTCAATGCAATGTTTCATGCTCTACCTACACATCAGAGGACCTAATGAAGTGCTCGGATTGTGCAGTGGAGGTAGCCACCTACTGGACTTGTTGCCTTAAAAATGAAGTTGTAACAGCGACACGAAAGAAGAAGAATTGCAATCTTGACAATTCAGCTCATTGAACAATCTAGATATAGTATCCCTCAAACTTCTTGGACAAACGACCTTGAATGAAAAAGAAACAAAAAATAGGTCTCTTTGGTGGTGCAAAGAGTGCAAACCTTTCCCCTACCACCTCGCGCGATGGCCAAGCAGTTTGACGGGTACTATACAGCAAATCAAGCTCTACGGTTAAAGCAATAAGACTCACAGCAGTTCCTCTCGTCCTGCCCCCAGGGGCAGTCCACGCGTCCGTCGCACATGTGCGCCTGCGAGACGCAGCGCTGGCGGCCGCAGTGCACGTCGCCGCTGCGCTTGCAGACGCGGCAGTTCAGCTCGTCCGAGCGGTCGGCGCAGTCGACGTGTCCGTCGCAGCGCCAGTCGTGCGGGATGCAGCGCTTCACGTCGCATTGGAACCCAGTCGGACACACTGACAACAGAAACACCTTTGCTGTTGAACCACGCAGAAACTAATTGTATTTTACAAGTATTGATTGATTGATTGAAAATACTTTATTGCACATAAAAAATAACAGTACAAAGGCGAACTTAATGCTATAAAGCTTTATCTTCCAGATAATTGATCTTATGTCCACAATACACAATCAATCAATTATTCAAGAATTATTTTATTATTTAAGATCGATTGTGTGAAGTATCTTACTAGCCAACAATTATTTTTATAACTTTTATAGTCAACTTTGTATTGTTACAAAAGGTAAGGTTATGAAAAAGGTCTTAATCGTCATACGTCTCAATTTGTATGCTATATGCATACACCGATACACTTATTGTATTTTTCTAGTATCTCACTAGCCAACAATTATTTTATAATTTTTATAGTCAACTTAGTATTGTTACAAAAGGTAAGGTTATGAAAAAAATCTCAATCGTCATACGTCTCAGTTCTTATTCCTATAACCACCGATAAAATACTAGCTGCTAAAGCTTACATACGGCGGAATTCCCTTAGAGACCTGACATTTGAGTAAAAACCGTGCAGAAGGTGTGTAACCTGGTTTAGCAGCGCGGAATCGGGCTTCCTTGACCTCGCGGTTGCCGAGGCACACGTCAGTGTCCACGGACTCGGGGAAGATCTCGCATTGCAGGTAGTCCGGCATCGACAGACCGAACACTTCCAGAAAGAACCCGCAGCGACGCATTGTTTCTGCAACAAACAAGCAACGATACTTTTAAAATACTAGAATTACTTTGAAACGTCAAAAGCTAGACGAATCTTCAGCAGTGAAGCAAACAGACATTTTGAACAAGAATCATACAAAATAAATATTGTTATTGATCATACTGACCTTGGCATAGGCTCCTGCATGGCCGCACCATGTGTCCTAGGGGTCCACACTTGGGCACGAAGAGAGAGCACAGGAACAAAGCCGTAAGCTCGTAACAGCGGACGTCCACCACGGCGTCGTATATATCGAGGTCCTGAGCACGTACAAAAACACGTATTACATCTATTTGAAGATCCAAATATTTAGGGTTTTATTATTACCTATCTGCGCCCCGCGGTACACCCGCGATTAAAAAGTATTGACACACTTTTTTCTCTACTACGATCTAGAAAACAATCTATCCTACGGGAACCAATTACATTTTATTGAGATAAAAGTAGCCTATGTGCAAATTTCATCCTGATACGTTCAGCCGTTCTGGCGTGAAGGAGTAACTATAACATCCAGCCATCCAAACTTTCACATTTCTAAATTACTTTAGATAAATAAAATGACAACTCAGTTTTTCTCTGATTAGAGATCCGGCAAAAAGTTAAATACAATAGTTAATAATTTTTCCAAGACCATTCTACCGTCTATTTTGCATAAATAAATTTTGCACGTTCAAAAAAGAGAAATTTTTCAACCTTCTAAAAGCAAAAATTACTGATTTTATTTCTTAAATTTAAGAACGTTTTAGAGAATTTGATCCTGGACGATACGATCCTTGTGATTTTCTACAAAAAAAAAAAAACTTCCTTTAAAAACGGATTATTATTGGATTATTGGAAATATTCAATTTACATAAATCAGGAAAGTGACTGTGCCGTGTCCTGATATTTAACGTTCTGTTGTGGAGTGACAATGATTGATGCCTGCCTTTCACCTAATGACTATTGACGCTTTCACGATTGTAGAACTGCCATGGAATAGTTTTTGCGAAAGGAAGCGAAACTCCTAGCTTCAAGTACGTTGTCAATCTCCACCGACAACAAACATTTGCATGATGATCATAATATTTGTTAAATGTTTGGGTTGTAGTACATGATACGACAAAAAAGAAATCCACCAATTTTTTTGATTCCATGCCACAAGCTGTGCTTAGCTGGGCCTAAATGGCATTGTGTGAAAATGTCTGCCAAAAATGTATTGTCTTATTTAGATAGTATAATAGATCGTTGGCTGAAACGATTTGGGGTGGGAATAATTCTTTCACAACACTTCTTGAAAACACCATCACTCTCTTTATTTTGATACCCATATTGCTATGATTGCGAAAAGATTTTTTTTTATGTGGGAGAATATCGCTCCTGCTCTCTTTGTTTTTTTTTTATTCTAAGAACACTTGGGAAGTTACGGCGAATCTTTTGATACCAGAATCATCATAATTTATCCAGCCGTTTGGTTGCTACGTAGTACTAAATGAAATATCGACGGATGGATACATACATGGATAGATACACGCCAAACACATGACTCTCAGCACTCGGGTAAAACAGTAACTACAGAGATTTTGAACATAAACACAAACATTACAAGTAATAAACAGTTTGGGGGAAAAAGGATCATCGGTCCTTCTCGGTAAGAAATAAAGTAGCAAAACAAAATCATAGTGATACGTTCAAAACATTTACGTAAGCTGAACCTATACGTAAGGGATCAGCTTACGTAATCAGGATCTAACAGAAATAGTATAATATTTTCACCTCTACACGCTTCTATTTTACATTTTACCTATTGACTGATCTGTATAGGCCTGGTATAGATGCTATGGGATTGGCTGCTTAATTAACATCCATCGGAATAATAGCCTTAATTATTATTAGTTGATCTGAGTGAAGGTGGAGCTATCGGAAATCGATTTGGGGAAGATTTCAGGTCGAGTTCCATTAATAAATCGACGCGTCGTCGCTCCTCGCGAACTCTCTAAGTGAATTAGATGAACAATCATCGAATTCACTTAAGAGTTTCCACCGTTTTTAGAAGAAACTGTTGATTATCGGATTTTTTCCACATTTGTGGTATTTCTAGGATGAGAGCTACTTTAATGTAAGTAGGAACAATAAGATAAAAACATCATACAGATTAAAACCATAAATAAACAACTTGCAGCACTATTGCATAAAATGTATCACTATTGAAACTAACATTGTAATACGTTTTTTATCTGTATTTTTAATTGAACTGAAATTTTTGAATTGAAATTGAAAATTGAATTGAAAAAAAAAATGAATGCTAAGCAGAAAAATCTGGAGATTCAAAACTACGCAGATCCAGATTCACAAACAATAAATGATTTATGTATGTATACGTGTATGTATGTATACGTCACACACGTTACCGTTATGCACCTACTGTTGTGTTGTCGATTGTCACATGACGGCCACTGTGTGCGTAGCAAGTAAAAAGCAAATAAATAAATAAATAATAAATAATGCTGGACAATCCACACAGCACTATCTAGCCCCAAAGTAAGCTATTCAAAGCTTGTGTTATGGGTACTAGATAACTGATATATTTAATACATTATATACTTACATAGATAGATATTTTTTTATTATACATAGAGAACACCCAGACCATCGGAATAAATTTCTGCAGATCGTACACAAATTTGTTCCAAGGCGGGAATCGAACCCGCAACCTCTTGCGTCGCAGGCAGGCTCTCGCCCGCTGCGCCACAGAGGTCGTCAACAACAACGCGACGTAAAGCAACGCGAAAGTTGTCGATTCGATAGATGAAATGACGACGGAGCCTACAGTAATTAATTTCTGTGTTCAGTTAACCTTTAATCTTGCTCCCCGATGGGAGATCACGTACTTTTCATGAGTAGTAGGTACCTATAATCATTTAATTTGCTTATCGGTATTCTGTAAACTTTCACGCTCATTTTGAGATTTTGTTATAGGCAGTGTGTAAAAGATCACTCAAAATATACCAATAATACATCTCATTCGATCTCTATGTAAAGTATGTAATCTTGATTATGGGGATTTGCTGTTCATGCCGTAATTTGCATATCGATTTAAAGAAAGGAATAAAAAATTATCTATATTCATTATTTCAAGTGCTCGAAAGGAGCCTCTTTGCGGCGCACTTAAAATGCTTTAATCACACTGTTTTACAAAGAAACTAGAGATAAGAGAGAGATATATATTTACAATACTTAAACCAGATACAAAACATAATACAAAAACAAAGAGCTCGCAAATAAAGACTTCGAAGGATCCGAGGAGGATGTAATTGTCTACCGTGTAACAAAAGTTTTATATTCACTTACGTAGATAACATAGTTACAGGCTTTTAAATAATTAAGAGCTTTGACAAATTTTCAAATATTAGACTGAACTATGTATTTCATTTTTATTTTAGATGCGAAAATTTTTTGCAACATGATAGCATTGGTGTTGACCTCCAGTGCGGCTACGTAACTACGGCATCTAAGAGGATTTGGTAGAGGATTCCCATTGTAGATTTTGATTAAATTTTCCTCATTGAAATAGCAAATTCATTGAATTTATAATGTGGCTATAGATTACAAAGTCAAGATACTCAAACTTGTAATTTGAAACTAAAAAACACAAAATAAATAATTAAACTTAGGCTTTTAACGCCTAAAGAGCACCGGTGGTCTAGTGGGAGTGACCCCGCCTTCCGATCGTAAGGTCGCAGGTTCGAATCCGCTCGTGCACCAATGGATTTTTCTATCGAAAAATTTATGTGCGCAATGCCAGTGCTCTTAAACGGTGAAGGAAAACATCGTGAGGAAACCAGTTAGTATTCTAACAGCGGCGATGGGCTTGCAACCTGTCACGTATGGAGTACTAACTACTGCAAAATGTGGGTATGTGCCAAATGTAATGTTTGGACGTACCTCTGACTACCCCCCTTAGACATCCGCAAAGAATCTTGAATTAGTACCTACTTGATACTGGGAGATCTGAAGGGATATCTACCGTGCCTGGGGATCAAAGTCGTGAAGCTGTTTCAGTTTTCAGTTTTTAACGCCTAAAATATACATATGCTAAATATATGCTAAAATAATTAAAACTACCTCCTAGTGATTAATTTTGTGTGCGAGAATTATTTCTAAGCACTGTCAAGTGCTAATATTAGGCAAGAATGACTTAAAATTACATCGAATTTGCCATCTATCCACAAACTTTATGATCATAACTTAAATAAGTGAGACACATCACACAAGTCAAACCGTATACGACAGCGCCACACTAATTAGTTCCGACAACTTACCTTATATAGGACATGATGAAACTTAGCTTAGGTATGTACTTTATGGGGTGCTAGGTCGGGTAACCTCCTCGTGGTGCACCCCGGTAACACCATGAAACACGCCCGCAGAGTACTGCGGACGTGTTTCATGGTGGCTAATAATCCGACACGGTGGGCCTCTCCACGTGTCCCTCTGATTAGCAGAGGGCACAGTGTGATGAGGCAGGGCAGACTTTTTGGTCTGCCCAGGTGGGTCTGGGCTGTTTAGGCAGCCCGGACGGACGAGGCGGAAGAGCGCGCGCGAGAGACGCCTTAACTTCTCGCGCCGCTACGTGGTGAATAGCGGGAGAAGACCTGGGGGCACCTTCTCCCGCATTGCACTTATTCACCACTCCCGTCGGGCGGGAACGGCCGGGCACTCACGGTCGTTCCCGGGCCCCTCCCTACAAAGGGGGGGCGTGCGGGCCCCGCCGTAAAGGCGGGGACATTTACGGGCCCCGCTGTAAAGGCGGGCGGTCGTCGGCGGGGGACTGGATGAAAAGGCTCTGCCAGTTTCCCAGTTCCCCTCCAACAAAGACGACGCGGGAGTGCCGCTGGGTTGTTTAGTGGGTATACCGGTAGCGGAAACCGGGGAGTCCCACATATCCCTCCCATCCTCCAATGGGGGGGAATGCGTAAAGCATTTTTCCCAGCGTCAAAAAAAAAAAAAAAAAAAAAAAGGTATGTACTTTATGGATTTAACATTTTTATTGATACAATTACATTGTCAACGCTAATGCACCAAATGAGATTAATTTCTTTGAAAAAAAAACTTAAGTTGGTTGACAAGTACCTACTACAAGTAACTTCATTCCAATTTTTTATTTCAGATGCCAATGATCCGTATTTTGATACTAGGGCTTAATTAAACAGGTCGAAATATACTAGTTGATACAACTTTTTTTTTTTTTATACAACTAGCTGATGGAACAAGCAGATGGCCCACCTGATGTTAAGTGGTAACCATCACCTATAAACAAAACATTGCCCCGTAGGTCACGCACAATAGGAACGTGCCCTACGATGCACTGCCCTGCGTCCATCAACTTGAGGCGTACAGATGTTAAACCTCATGTGCCTGTAATTACACCGGCGACCACACTCTTCCGAACCGAACCACAAACCGAAACACAGCGTTGCTGCTTGGCGGCAGAAAAAGGCGTGGTGGTAGTACTTCCCCGGACGAGCCCTTCACAAAGAGCTCTACTACTCTTGTCAGACTAAACTTTCAACTAAACTTTAGTAGTTCAGTTAATTTTTATTATTTTAAAATGTCTTTATTATGGACATAATCTTATAATAGGTATTACAGATTCCAGCGTAAATTAAATCCTAGAACGTAACAATTGAAAATATTAACATTTATCAAGCTAGTGCACTTCTCAAAACTTTTATGATAGGTAGGTAGGTACTTATTACAGACTACAAGCATTGGGTTTGTGGATAACGATATAATATGGATTAAAAAATTCAGTTCATTGCAAAATGACAAACGCTATAGCATAAGATTTTATCCCAACGATCATTGAGTATTACGTACCAAGGAACAAGTTTTGAAAATTAATACCCAAGTAGTTGAAAATAAATCATTATTGGTGGACTTTCCACACAGCACTATCTAGCTCCAAACTTAGCCAAAGCTTGTAATAATAATATGTTAACCAGATAACTGATATAACACATTTCTAATTTTTTGTGTAAATACATACGTATAATTTTAAAATAACCCAGGCACAGAACGAACACCTGTGTTCATCACACAATTGTTTGTTCTCGGCGGGGATCAAACCCACGGCCTACGGCGCAGAAGGCAGCTACTACCAACAGAGATGTGAAGGATATCCAAGATGCATGAAAGTTACTGATCGTAAACAAAATTGCGGGATTTTAAATGATACTAGGCTGATAGTAAACTTACTTGTTGCGCGTCCCTCTGTCCGAAATGTCCGATGTAGTTGGGGAACACTGTGAAGTTGTAGGAGACGCGGTGCTGGTGGCAGAAGCTGACGATGACCGGCAGACAGACGCCAGGCGCCGGGTTCCGTCCCGCTCCCTCCGGCGCGCTCGGCCACGGGAGCGACACGGACCGATTCACCACCTGCGACACGTACTGAGAGGGTTTCTAAATTAGCAGCTTTCTCTTCTTCTAGCCTCACAACTGCATTGCAAGTACGGTTCTTATCGATCGTTTAATTGATACTTAGAATCGTCAAAAATTCGTTAAAAATGGTTTCAACAATGGATAAAACCATTTTTACCGAATATTTGAATTTTGAGCGATCGATAAGAACGGGACTTGCACTGCTGATTCGCGATTTAATTTATAAAAGTTAATAATATATTGTTTGGAACTTGTCACTGTGTATCCATTAGTCGGCATTAAGCAGCGTTTAATTTTCGACAAAGTAATAGACTGCGGTATGGAGGACATAGTTACGTTACTAGTCTGAACTATTTTTAATTCTAATACAAATGGACTAATTCCATTCCAAAAATGTTTCCTACAACTATTTCCACCGAAGATTAGTTTGAAATATAAAAAAAAATACAATAAAAGTCTAATCTCCATTCAACATCAAGATCGTTTTATAATAACGCAAATCGTTTTAGAATCGTAACTACCAACGGTTGGACAGCAGGTTTAATTCTCTCTAATGTTATTTGGTTAACCACAATTCGTACAATACGTAAATACAAAAATAGGTACGTAATTCTGTTCAAACGTTTGTTGAATAATTGAAATGTTATTGAGAACATGCCACATTCTAACTCCAAAGAAAACACGAAAAATTACAAACAAAAGTAACCTAGCAAAAGTTTTTATTAAAAAAAATATACCTATTACGACAAAATCCCGAGATGTAATTATAGGGACCTTATATAAAAACTGGCTGTAGGTACATTTTCTATTTAATTACAGGCATCTTTCGTAAAATATTTACTGTATTTTGCCCCGGCGAAATTAATTTTGCACTTTGTACGACCCTATAAGGCTTGGTTCAGCCTTGGTCGTCACCAATTTTGAGGAAAAACTTTTTCATCTCTTTTTTGGAAAATCTTGGGAACTTACTATCACGCAGAGTTCTCAATCAGTCGAACATTAGGTAGGTCTTACCGTTTCAGAGTAACGACGTTATCTGTAATATTTTTAAGCAGAACTACCACCACCATTCCTTTTTCTACCACCAAGCAAGATTTCCGTTGTGGTTGCCGGTGAAATTATAGACACATGAGGCTTACCATATGTATGCCTTAAGTTAACGAACGCAGGGCAGTGCATCGTAAGGCACGATCGTATCGAACGTGACTTACGGGGCACACACACACACACATGTATGGGTATGGTGTATAGTGGGTACCTATAGTTTTTTATTTTTATTATCTTCTTGTCAAATACTGTCTATGTCTACACACACACATTTACACACATCACACTCTGCTTACTATACTTCGTCACATTATGCTTCTAATTAGGTAACTATTTAATATTAGGTTGGCTATCTGCTCGTTCTGTCAGCAAGTAGTAAATAAATCATAGGTACTTATTATGTCCTTTGTGAAAAGTCATGGATGTAAAGGTGAGGCCCACACCTCACGGTTCTGAGCCTTCTCCACCTACCAACATCCTACTATCTTTACAGTCGGGTATGTTGGTACGGTCAGGTTCATCTTTCTCACTCACTGAGTATTTTCGGTTCTCTACTTTAGAGTTTTTGAAAACATGAAAGTATTTATACGAAGTAAAAAAACATTTTTGAAGATATTTCTTTTGATATTTTTTTTTTATACAACTCGCTGATGGAACAGGCAGATAGCCCACCTGATATAATAAGTAATAACACAACGCAAGCAAGTTTGTGCAATGTTAATACAGTTTTTATTTAAATACATAATAAAGAAATAATTCGTGTTGTTTTCGCAATAAAAACAATGAATAAGCTTTCAAGTTATTGTATGCTCAAACCGAACAACTCTCAAAACCTTCAACATCTTTTATGTTTCACTCAATTACTGTAACAAGGCGTGATTACGTTGTACCGATTCAAGACAAAGCTTTCGATCCGAAAATTTACATAAAACGAACAAAAACTCAAGACAAAGGGCAGGTGGCACGTTTAACAAACAACAGTCCTACCACGAGCTTTGCTGGCAATATAATAATACGCTGTTTTTTGTAGGATTGATTCCCTCTCCAAAAACACTTGTGTCATCTTCCTGCCCTTGTCTTATTGCATCGCAGTCGGAACAAATGTTTTCATCTTCCATTCCCCTCTAAGAGCCATCATCAACTCTGCTTTCATTTTTTTCTTATCAATGTCATCCTCATTCAGTTCATCCATCTTATTTTGGCCTACCTCTACCCCCACATTCATATTTATTTCTCTTCGGTACTTACATGATTGCATCTCATCTCATGACATACCCGAACCATGCTAGCCTATTGTTCCTCATTCTTTCTGTCACTTGCTTTACTTTCAAACTCCTCTGATATAATATGTATATACTCTCTCTATGTATTCAAATTCCTTGTACTCTATACTCCACAATTCAATCAATAGTGGCATTTCTACTCCATGATCTTTATAATCCTTTCATTTAGTTGCCCCACACAACATACAGAGATACGTAAGTCTTGTCTCTAGGATTATCTTGTACACAAATCGACATTTTTGACATAACTTTTATTATTTATTTATATTACTAGAACGGTTAATTAAGACCAATTACTCTAATTGTACATTAAATTCTGGCTACTAAAATTACACATTGAAAATAATAAATAAAAAAATATAGAAATAAAGTATTTCAAATTAAACATGTCAAACAAAATAATAACATAAAGTCAATAAAATTAAAATAGAAATAAAATAATAAGTTGGTAAAGAACAGAAAGAACAAAAACAACAAAATAATTTATAGTTTGAAAAGAAATAAAAAGCATGACATGAGTATAATTTGATGGTTCTGTGTCTAAATTTTATGTGTAGTTTTTTTCATTATTTTTCAATTACATAGTTATACATTTTAGTGCTTAACTAGATAAAAGCAGTATAAATGTTATTTCAGACCACGAACTATTTAATATTCCAAGTTTTAATTTATCAATCTAACAGTCACATCATGATTTAGTCAGAATGAATATCTGAATTTCATACAGCTAATATTATCGTACAGCTTACACATTTATTTTTCTTTTATAACATTAAGTAGGTAGGATTATTTCGAAGGCAATTAAAAAGTGGTAAGTCCCCATTAGCTCCTAGCAAGTCAAAGGATGTTTGAGGACTGGTATTATAAGAAATGTTTCCTAAATGTTATCAAAAAACCTAAGCTTTTTTTCGTTTTCTTTAAAAGAGTTTGCGGGCATGTATTTATGAAAATTAAAACGTAAAATCGCTGGAAAAAACATTTGAAATTTCGAGCAAACTTCAGAACAAAACAATAAGGGATTACATACCTGTTTCGAATTTTCTTGCACTTCTTTGCGATGATTGTTTTTGTTTATATGAATTCTTTTAAAAAGTGTTTATTACACAACCGTTATTACTGAAATGTTTTTATATTTTAGGATATTATTTTTTTTATTTAATGCTTTCAATTGGTAGACCACGGTCTGAACAAGTGCACTCGACTTGCCTTGTCGGTTAGCTTAACTACAGGTTTGTTGTTTACTGATGTTTTGTTGAAGAAAAGATTTTTGTAAACCTTAGTCACAATATCTTGAATTAAATACTCAAAATTGTTATTTTAGCTTTTGCCTACAAATTGGCTGAAACGAGGAATTTTAGGAGTAAAATTTTCCATGAAGCCAGCTTGGAGTTTCGCCTTGCTAATGATATAAAAACACTTGCGAAATATGTACTACAAAACTAACTGTACCTACTTTTGAACTAGAACCCTTCGAACAAGATGCCATTCCAAGGAATTCTATATTTTTCTATAGGTACTTAAAGCACTAGTTTTTTTAGGCTTTTAATTAATACATACCTAGCTCAATAATCTTGACACTGATAAATTCTCCTAATAATACTTGTATGGTAGGCTATGTATCTACTCGTAGTACGTTTTGACAGTTGCCACTGTCAGCGCTGTTCAGCAGGCTGATTGCGTAACTTTTGTTGCATTCAAAATCCGGTTGCCTATGTCAATTTTGACATAGGCAACCGGATTTTTAATGCAACAAAAGTTACGCGATCAGCCTGCAGAGCATTTCCTTCCACGTTCGCGGGTTGACTCTTTCTGCGGCCAACTGACATAGTATGCTTTCTGTTGTTGATAGAGCATTTGACAGAGGGACAGCTTTGCCCAGCAAGGAAACAGATTCGCACAGGCTAGTAGGGATGCTTACGCATCAGATTCGTTTTCTGTCATTTGGCGAAGCAACATATCATTTTCATTTTAATTGTTTTTTTTGTGTTATTTTAAGTTGTGCTGTGTAATTTTGGTGGTATTTTAACCAACATTACTTGAGGCCTTAGCGCAGTGTAAGCATTTGGGATGAAAGTGTATTATGTGATATCGTGATTTGACCGAACATGTTTCGAATGTTTTGAAGAAAACCGACACCATTTTCTTCAAAACAAATGACGTGAGGACTGACTTGACTAAAAGGTTTGAACAATTCCTTGGTTTAAACGATACAAATCACTTGACATTGGCAAGATTGTCTATACCAAGGAATTTGAATACTAGTACAGTTTATACGGACAGGAGCCATAAACAAAAAAGAAGAAGAAGCAAAGAAACACAATGAGATAGTTGTAATGGTACCTTGGTGACGTGCACCGCGGCCGGGTTGGCGCGGAAGTAGGCGAAGAGCGCGCCAGTGATGGCGAGCAGCGCCACCGCGTTCAGCGCCAGCTGCAGCAGCCGGAAGCGATGCGGGGACGCCTCCGCCGTGGCGCCTTGCAGGTCTCGCAGCATCTGCGAACAATACCGTTCATAAATACTACCTACTTGACAATGGTACTACCACTTCAATGGTAGGTGGGGTGGCTATAGCTACCCTGGTACCTGAGTTGAGGGTTGGGGATAGCGGGGTTGCAAGTGGGGGTAGGTGGCAAGTCTTTCCCTATAGTTCTTTTTTCTAGGAAATGAAAAAAAATTCTCCACTTTTTCAGGTAAATCTATAGTTTGGTTAGGGTTTTTTTTATTAAAGTGAAGAAAATTTTAAATAATATTTCATCTCCTAGACAAAAAGACTCAGGAATTCCCATTAGGTTAGGGGTTTATTTCTTTCAAGTGAAGAAATTTGAAGAAAACTTAAAAAAAACATAAAGTACACCTACTAAAATATCTGACACAATATTTACTGTACCTAGAGGGCTAGAGGGCTAGACATGAGGCTATATTTCTTTTTATTTTGGGGGGACATTATTACCTATAATGTAAAAACCTACTGTATTCCAAGAGTCTGGAACCATAGATACTACATTCTCGTATCGAATTTTGAGATAAGTGGTTTAAATTCACGGAAAAGTCTTCAGCGCGTTCACTAACGCACTGAAGGAAAATTAACGTGGTGTTTCCGAGAACGAACTTCGAGCTCACAATGTGCAACGTCCAGAGGCTTCTAAGTCGACTTATGTTGCTAATGTACATACTCGCCCCACATATTGCTACATGACAGCGAGCGGCACATATTATGTTTACTTGAGCCAAACTACTACGGAACAAAACTTATCAAGTAGGTCTCCGCGGTAAATTCAATTTCACAAAACTAGTTTGCTGATGTTCTACTGAGGATTCGTAATGGTGAAGGAAAACACCATGAAGAAATCAGTTAGTATTCTAGCAGTGGCAATGGGATTTTTAACCGACTTCCAAAAAGGAGGATTTCTATGTTCGATTTTTTTCATTCTATGTTCGTATTCCGCAATCGATACTAGTAAAAAGTACAATACGTACAATACGTACAATACGTACTTTTTACTAGTATCAATTTCGGAATACCAACTATTGCAAAATGTATAAGGTATGTGTCATGTAGGTACTATTCGGACGTGTTTGATAAACCCTTTAAGACACTCTCAAAGAGTCTTGAGTTGAGCTGAAGAAAATAAGGGAATATCAAACTTTTATTTCCTTAATTTTCTGCTGTATCTGCGGGTGAAACCACGCCATTGCATTTTTAATGTTTGAGAGAATTTTTAATAACAGAAATAAATTAACAAAATGGTAAGTAATATCTTATCGTCTTCAGAAGTGCGGCATGCCACAGTCGTATGTAAGAACAAAGCGGTAAGCTGCTTTATATAAATTCTTCGTCATATTCAGAACGTAATTTAACGAAGCTTAAAAGGGGGCGGCATGTTTGTTTGCTACATTACTAAACTTAAATTTATACTTAACTTTTTAACACGGGTTGTCACCGTCATAAAAAGTTTTATGTTAAACTAGTAGCACCCTGCGGTTTCACCCGCGTAGTTTTAAATCTCGGTATTCCCACGGAATAAAAATTAGCCTATGTGTTATTCCAGACTATAATATATCTCTGTGCCAATTTTCACCAAGATCCGTTCAGCCGTTCTGGAGTTATAGAGTAACAAACATCCATCCATCCATCCATCTATCCATCCATCCATACTTACAAACTTTCGCATTTATAATATTAGTAGGATATTTTGTGAATGAGTGAAGATTCCACACAACGTCATCCAGCCCCAAACTGAGCTAAGTTCATTCTTTGAGAACCGTCAGGTAGCTAGTAGAACATTATAATAAACCTTTACCTTCATCACAAATGTGAGTATTTCTCAAACAAAATGTACGTAACGAAAAAGGAAAACGTTACGAAAAAGTACTTTTTCGTAACTTTTCTTCCTTAAGTTCCTAGAGTTATGTTACGAAAAAGTACTTTTTCGTAACGTTTTCCTTTTTCGTTACGTACATTTTGTTTGAGAAATACTCATATTTCTGAATACGTTTTGACATTCGTAGCTTTAAGGATGATTCACGCTACAACGTGCCGGGGCACGCCGTGCGCCGGCCGCGCCTGTCATTCATGTTACACCGGGGCCCGGCCTGTTTGGGTGTATTATTTGCACGAGTAGTGTGGTTTTGTTAGGGCCGGACCGTGCCGGAGACGGGAAACAATACCCACCGACATTTTAACGCCGTGCAGAGCCACGGTCAAGCATGAATTACTTCATATAAAAAGTATGCCGTTATGTTTGAACGTGCCCCGGCCGGAGCACGGCCCGGTCGCGATCCGTTGTAGCGTGAATCATCCTTTACACGAATTGTAGGCACTTTACGTACGCCACTAAAGTAAAGTTAATTCGTGATCAGAACCATGGTTTATTTTTTTAATTTTTCTTAACGGCTGATTAAAAAACACGTGCTAGGGGGAATCGTTCATTATCCTCCTAGAGCTCTTTGAACTTGTAAGAACTTTCATCTCACTTTATTTTAATTGCGTTCCTCCATTTGGAAGACTTGGAGAGCCAAAGTCAACTTATTCAGATTCAACAAATGTAATCAACATCAAATCGAAATAGCTTATCAATAGTTCAGGAGTAAAGGTACGTTTTAACTGACGCCACTGTACATGTAGCTCGCTACTATTCAGCTTGAGAAGCAAGAGGCTGTAAGAAGAACGTAGGTGATTGTTTAAAAAAAAATTGATATCGCGGGATAAACGTTGATATTTATCAAAAAGTTGCTGATAATTTACAATCCATAATCTATCAACAATCTACTACAATAGAAATCGTATACCTACACTGTTAAAACCAACTCTAATAGTTTATATTATACCTACGCTAAATAATCTAACTAATATTACTTAAATAGGTGTGAAAGTTTAGATGGAGGGGGCTTACCCAGTGGGCGCATAATAATAATAAAGTTTAGTATTGTTATATCTTGCAAAATGTTGTTGTGCATCAATAGTCATTCTTCATCCCTGTGTGGCAGTAGCTTTAAACTCATTAGTTTGAGCAAAATCAACTGCTTAATAACCCCGATTACGTGCCATCTACCAGACTGATGTATTTAATATAATAAAGTCTAAAATCTAAAATTAATAGCTGTTATTTAGAACGTTTCAAAGTTTACCGACCCTCTCTAATTCACCAATAAGAGGCTAGCGACCGTCAAACTCCGTTTTAACCTGATTAAGTTTTCAGCTAAAACATTTTTTTTGTCAAGAAAACTTTTTTGGTTCAATTTGTTTTTTAAATGATAGGTATTTTCTGAAATTTTGTTTCTTTCTTTCTTCTTTTTATGGCTCCTGTCATAGTGTGTGTGTCTCCAGCTTCCTCATATTGAAAATGTAATTTCTATAAATGCCAATATTTAAAGCATAATTAGTGCACTCATAGATTTGAATCATAATTTAGCTGCCAAATAAACAACGATGCTATAAGCTTATAATAGTGTGTAAGCTGGAGTAACATGTCTCCAGCTGCCTCAGTCAGTGTGGGCAAACGGCTAATGATAGAGATATATAGTAAACGCAAGGATTTAGTACCAAACGAATTAGCGAGGTACCAAAAATTTCAGGTCTGTAGCTCGGAAACTCTTCGAGTTATAAGACTTGATCAACGTGTAAGCTGGAGTAACGATACGTGAAAAAGCATATGCTCGTTCTCTGGAATGGCTGGAGCTAGCAGGTTGCTTTAAGTCTCCAGATTTAGTACCAAACGAATTAGCGAGGTACCAAATATTTGAAGTGTTTCTGTTCAAAACTCTATGAGTTACAAGCTTTTCCAGCTTTTTTGTTTGTCCAACTTGCACATGTTGGATCTCAGCAACCACAATAGGTACAGACTCGGTTGATGTCTCTGAACCGAGCTATGAATTAGTGCACTCGGTACCAAAAATTTGGAATCTCTAGGACAAGCAGTTCTGTTGTAATCAGCAAAATAACATCCAAGGAATTTGAATACAGACAGATATATTCAAATTCCTTGATTGCATCAGTAGGTACGAGTGTGACGCATTCGCTGTAGTGACAGAGATAGAGCTACTATCAACTGAAGGCTGGTCGAAATGGAACTATCTGGTATTCTGTAACTCATCATAATATTAGTTATTTTGCTGATTACAACAGAACTGCTTGTCCTAGAGATTCCAAATTTTTGGTACCGAGTGCACTAATTCATAGCTCGGTTCAGAGACATCAACCGAGTCTGTACCTATTGTGGTTGCTGAGATCCAACATGTGCAAGTTGGACAAACAAAAAAAGCTGGAAAAGCTTGTAACTCATAGAGTTTTGAACAGAAACACTTCAAATATTTGGTACCTCGCTAATTCGTTTGGTACTAAATCTGGAGACTTAAAGCAACCTGCTAGCTCCAGCCATTCCAGAGAACGAGCATATGCTTTTTCACGTATCGTTACTCCAGCTTACACGTTGATCAAGTCTTATAACTCGAAGAGTTTCCGAGCTACAGACCTGAAATTTTTGGTACCTCGCTAATTCGTTTGGTACTAAATCCTTGCGTTTACTATATATCTCTATCATTAGCCGTTTGCCCACACTGACTGAGGCAGCTGGAGACATGTTACTCCAGCTTACACACTATTATAAGCTTATAGCATCGTTGTTTATTTGGCAGCTAAATTATGATTCAAATCTATGAGTGCACTAATTATGCTTTAAATATTGGCATTTATAGAAATTACATTTTCAATATGAGGAAGCTGGAGACACACACACCCTGTCATAGACAATCTTGCCAATGTCAAGTGATTCAGAGATTATACTCTTTGTAGTTATGTTTCTAGTCACGTCAGTCCAAAGTCGAGTCAGTCAATTGTTTTAAAGAAAATGGTGGCGGTTTCTTCAAAACCTTTGAAACATTTTCGGTCAAATCACGATATCACATAATACACTTTCATTCCAAATGCTTACACTTTGTGCTAAGACCACAAGTAATGTTGGTTAAAATACCACCAAAATTACACAACACAACTCAAAATAACACTAGAAAACAATTAAAATGAAAATGCTATGTTGCTTCGTTAGATGACAGGAAACGAATCCTGAAACTTTGTTTCATACTGTTTTCAATAGCTGATACACGAGCTGTCCGGCTGACATTCTGGAAAATTCGAGCGCATAGTTTTTCGCCGTAGTGTACACCGAGATTATATTATGATTGGAATCTTGGTATAGTTATAAAGCTTAAACAAATTAAAAATCAAATTATAGTGGAATTCTTACAAGAGTCAATTTTTCCGAATAGATAACTATAAATTGGATATTTACTACAAACAAATGTATCTTTAATAGGTCACTCCTAAGTAAATGTGCTACGCTGTCGACGGCAAAATGAGATAGCAGTCAAACGTTTACCATAACGATATACAAAAAAGTCTACACTTCAAAAAACGCCGATTTATTTCTTGACTATGCCGCTAAGCTATCTACGTCATTATCTCAAGTCTATCCTTCATCTCAAGATGATGGTGTTCTGCGTGTTGTTTCGTTAAGTACAGAACTACTTATTATCATAACATTATAGATATATTCCGAGTCGCGTGCTCAGTGCACCGGGGCGGCGCGGCGGCGGCGCGCTGTATAGCGGTGTGTTTTCAAGTGTGAAATGAAAATGGCTCGAAGCTTGCAAGCTGTTTGCACCCCGCTGCTGAAGTCAAGTTTCTCTTGAAGCGGCGGCCGTCATCAAAGTCGTCAGTAACAGTGTTACTTACTCATGTCATGCGGACGCTTTATTTTCCAACTACTCAAAAATACGTTTAAGTTCAGTATAGAGCTTCAAATCTTGAAAAAGGAAATACGTTCCGTTCAATTACGACTGCGATATTATGGATGCCGTTTTAATAAAAAAGAAGAAAATTTATGTTGAAAAATAAGAAATATATAGTATATAAATAAGAAATAAGCTCTTAATATTGGTATTTTTCAATCTGACCCTGAGGAGTAAACGAGCATACGACCACTTCTCTAGTCCAGTGGTCTGCCTTGTGGTCTATGGGCCCCGCGTGGCCACCAAACTGACGACCAAAATGACGACCTCTGTGGCGCAGCGGGCGAGAGCCTGCCTGCGACGCAAGAGGTTGCGGGTTCGATTCCCGCCGTGGAACAAATTTGTGTACGATCTGCAGAAATTTGTTCCGATGGTCTGGGTGTTTTCTATGTATAATAAAAAATATCTATCTATGTAAGTATATAATGTATTAAATATATCAGTTATCTAGTACCCATAACACAAGCTTTGAATAGCTTACTTTGGGGCTAGATAGTGCTGTGTGGATTTTCCAGCATTATTTATTTATTTTAATGTTTAAAAAAAAAACCAGTCACTCTTTGTCCATTTATATTTATGGATATTATATATAATTAATTAATTCTAATAATGTATGTACTTAACTGAATTTATTTGTCAACATTGTCCGTAAGATAGAGTCCACGTAACAATATTTTGTATTCCGTGAATTTTTCACAATTTCGTGTTTTAAAGTGAAACCTTTTACCCGTATATCACTATTCCATTTAGTCAATTGGTCTATCAGGTGGGATTTCAGATATCGATCCAACCGCGAGCATGCATGGTGCTTTTATTTTCAGTAAAGGCTGGCTGAATTTATCTACTCCGTGAGATTATGCCATGGGTATCATCATCAACATTAACCGTCCACTACCCCTAATTCTAAGACCTCCGATATCGATTACTTTCTCGGTAATGGGCTCTTTACATTTACTATCGGAGAAGTACTGTCACCGCCGAAGTGGCTCTTAGATTTAACTAGCTAAAAGACCTTTTGATTCAAATGAATAATTACATTTTGACTTTTATTGAAAAAAATAAAATGGTGTCGTTCAAGAATGATGCAAGTCGTACTTCATGCGTCGTACCAGGTAGGTAGAAACTCGCGTCACGCACGGACTTGCCTAGAATGAGTAAGTTATGTTGTGCACTGTTTCAATACAATGTTTCGGTGCTGCCGCGCAAATTTAAATGCAAATTGATTTTTTACGCTACAGTGGGTTGTTTACTTAGAGCGGGTAACACTGGACTCGTATTTCTACCGCAGAATAGGTATAAAAATATAGTAGATACAGCTTTCGGTGTTCTACTTACAATTCGACTTTGCGAGTCGTATACACACAATAGTAATATTTACTTGATTACTTGTCATTAATAGTATGTATTATTAATTTACATAGACAAAAGTTGGTGAAACCGTAACGAGATTTTTCAATGATCGCATCAAAAGTCGTACGTCGTCGTTTATTTTACTCTTAGTTTTCTACTTTGTTATGTAATTTCTCTTAAATCTTTGCTTTGTTTCTTTATTTGCTATCTTTGTCCTTGTCAAATGTGCACTACCTAAAATGTTTTTCCCATTACCCAAAGGTTAGCTGGTAGATAATGCTATCCAGCATTAAGCTCGCCTATGTACACTGTATTTTGTGCAATAAAGAATTTTCTATCTTTCTATATAAAAGTGTCTACAATTTTTTTTCTAAAATTAAGTAGGTAACCTGCAGCTCGTTACATAATTTTAGGTGCCAAATACGCAGTAAATACCATTTTGATAGCACATCAGAGGATTCAGGGCTGGGGCTGGCCCAAACTACGATGCTGAGTGTGCGGCAAAATATTTCAAAAGCCGTGCTGCGTGATTCTTTGATCATGCTAGTTTGGCTTTCTCCAAAAACTCATAACTTACACAGACTTACACATTGCTTTGTTGATAATGTTTTTGCAAAAATAAATGGAAACAAGGCATCATCTGCTTTTACTTACCTCAAATCAATTTGGCAGCTGACATCGGAAGCCACGCGTATTTTTTTAACGTTTCTAAAAACAAAATTTGTATTCTAAAATATGATAACTTAGTTAATGATTTTCAATTGATTCGAATATTTCGAGGATTAAGTGTGAAACAGTCTGTCTTCTAGTTCAGCAGGTACAGCTATGTATGCTCACGTAAAAAAAGGCTTCTCGGGGAACCTTTAGATCGACCGCAACCGTCTACAGATAGGTCAACCGTTTCGTATTTTGTATATTTTGTATTTAGAAAATTTTATATGAGTGATAGAATGAGGATTGTGATATTTGAGTGAAAGAATGAGGATAGAATGAGTGATAGATGTGATTAGAGAGAAATGTGGGGTACAAGAAGACGTAGTGATGAGGGTAGAGAAAGGTATGCTAAGATGGTTTGGGCATGTAGAGAGGATGGATGAAAGAAGATTGTCGAAAAAGGTGCATCAGGCGAGTGTGAATGGGACTGTTGGGAGGGGAAAACCTTGGCGGACGTACCTAGATCAGATAGCAGATGTTCTAGAGAAAGGCCAGGTCAAGAGTACCCTAAACCGACGAGCATGTATGAAGAATGCTATGAAAGTGCATGAAGCGAAAGTGGTATGTCAGGATCGTAGCAAGTGGAAATCCGTGGTCTCTGCTTACCCCTATGGGAAATAGGTGTGATTTTATGTATAAATGTATGTAGAAGTATTTACTTATTGCAATATATCAATAGGGCAAGCCTGTATCGTGAGACCGATACACTTACTTGTTGAAAAATAAAAGGCTTTCATAATAATATTTCCTGGGAAAAGTCCAATATGAATGTTCAATGGATTGACTCGCTCGTGACATTAGCTTGTGCTCGCGCGGATGGATTTCACGTCGTCCGTTTCGTTGTCCCGTGGAAATCCATTTCCATTGCAGTCATTTTCACGTCGCCATTAAAATGCGAACGAGTAACTTATTACATTAAATGCCGAACAATCCAATTTTATAGAACTCAGTTACGGCATATTACTACTGAAAGCTTTTTAATTTGGTAACGAATAGGTGGAGAGTTCACACAATATAGTAGACAACAGTTGAATTTTCAAGTGCATTTATTGCTTAGCAGACAATAAAAGTCACCTGAGGCGCAAGTGCGTGTTTGTTTTGCAGGGAATAATAATTAGCATCCAGAAACAAACTTCGTAATTTGTGTTGTTATGTTATTCAAATACAAACAAAAACAACTTCTTATGTTTTACAAAACGGCAAGTAGACTAAGGTCTGAGTAAAGTCAGATTCTTGAAAAACAGTGACAAAAATTTTACCCGCATACGCGAGCAGCGTGTTACTATGGATACGAGCGCATATTTTGTGTCTGCTTGCCACTAAGTATTAAACATTATTATTGCGGCAAGTGGACCGCCATAATGTCTTGGCAAGCTACCAAGACGTTAAGTACTGAGCTAAAAAATAAGGACTTACCCGGTGATGCAGAGACATGTTGCTGCCATTTTGAAACCGCACGATCGTCTGCAGCGAGGCGGGAGTCGACGCGCTCTTCGTGATCGCGGAGTTGCTCGCGTCCTTCTCCGCTTGCTCCTTCATCATCAGCCCGCGGGCTATCTTCGCGTTCAGGCTCTTGTTGACGTGCTGGTGCGGCAGCAGCGGCGCTTCCATCGACTTCGTCGTGTACGACGGCGACGAGGTCTGACTGAACGACTCCGAGCTCACGTTCGAGTCCTGGCGCACGCTGATGTTCGACCCCGAAGACGGGGACCTCTTCATGCCGTTCGTCGCAGGCGGGGTGTAAGGGTTGTCCGGCATTTTCATCTGCGGTTTCTTCGAGTTCTGAGGGTTCCTGTTGCAGTCGAGGCGGGGGGTCGGCGAGACCGGCGCGGTCTTTCCGTTCCCGTTGGGGTCCGTCGGCGGGGTCGTGATGGAGCGTGGCGGAGTCGTGACGGGGCGTGGCGGGGTCGGCGGCGGTACGCGGCTCAGCGCGTGCGGGGAGGCGCGGCGCGGCGGCGCGGGGGGAGGCACCGCCAGCGGGTTCGGCGACACAGGTGCCGTGCGCTGCGGGACCGGCGGCGGTGGAGGCGGCATCGCCGGCTGGATTATTAGAGGCGGCGGTGGCTGTAATCAAACACCAAACTTTATTTTAAACTCCTTCCAGGAGGTAGTTTCTTAGAAGTTTTAATATGACATATAGTTGTTTTACACGAGCTGTTTTACGTGCTCACAATGATCTTCCTAGGCGGCGGCGGTATCCGCGACGGCGGGCAGTAGGGCAGCGCGTCGGACGGGCAGTACACGAAGCCCGGCGCGCGCGGCGGCGGCGCGCACGCGGCCGTGGAGTGGCGGCGCGGGCTGCCGGCGCTGGGCCGCAGCAGCTCCAGCAGCTTCTCGCCGGGCGTGGCGGCCAGGCTGCCGGCGCGGCCCAGCCTGCAGGGGAAATAATTATTGTTGAGGGATTGTTTTAGAACAAAATCCACGGCTCTTTTGATCCAATGAAAAATAATCTTATATACCGACATATAATAACTATTTGGTTTGAATTACATACTTAAATTTTTATTGTAGCAGTGTAACCTATTTTGTATGGAATACCAACTACTGTTCTCGATATCAGGGGATACCTACCTACTACTATCTACCGTGCCTGCGGAACGAAGTTGTGACGCTATTTCTGGTTCTTTTCTAGAGTATTATCTAATTAACTCAGCTTTACACTCGCCAAACAAACTATTGGATGATAGGATTTTCATAGTTAATGTGAAATAAGAAAACAAACAGAGTAATAACAATAACGCCACATGTGGAGCAGCTGCCGTGTCCACATCACGGCACACAAACAGACGCGGATGGTACAGTTGAAAATTACACATTCTACTTATTACTGTAACTGCCTGAGAGCAGTGAGGCCCGCTGTACCTCTCACTAGCACATTTTGACATGTTCAAGTTGAGTCAACCACTTTGTGTGCAATTACATCATAGTATATAATTGTATAATTTTTCTATCGAAATATTTATGAGCGCAATGCCAGTGCTCTTAAACGGTGAAGGAAAACATCGTGAGGAAACGAGTTAGTATTCTAACAGCGGCGATGGGCTTGCAACCTGTCACGTATGGAATACTAACTACTGCAAAATGTGGGTATGTGCCAAATGTAATGTTTGGACGTACCTCTGACTACCCCCCTTAGACATCCTCAAAGAATCTTGAGGTTAGTACGTGGTACTTGAGAGATCTGAAGGGATATCTACCGTGACTGGGGATCAAAGTCGTGAATTGTGTATCTAAAGATATTTAAAAATTGGAAAATGGATCACATCAGTTTAGTAGTATTTTCATTTTGATCGATACAAGAGTTTGCTTTACTCGTTTTCTCACATTCAAGCTTTTGGGTAGAAAAACTTTATCGATCAAAATTATTTTTACAATAAACTGTGAGCAATGCGACTCACAAAATGGTAGATTACGATTTTCTAAAACGAGTTTAGTGATCTGTCTTCTTTCATGTTTCAGGGATTAAGGTGAAGAATTACTCTTTCTCTCGTGTAAGTTCTTAACGTATTGTTGCAGTGCTGTGTATTGATTTCAGGAGTATGGCTTGAATAGAGAGCGTCTGCACTAGATGTGGTGCAAATAAGTAATAGAATAGGATAACAAAATCGGTCACAACTTTATGCTTAATAAAAGTGGTTGATATCACTACATAGTATAAAACAAAGTCGCTTTCTCTGTCCCTATATCCCTATGTCCCTATGTATGCTTAGATCTTTAAAACTACGCAACGGATTTTGATGCAGTTTTTTTAATAGATAGAGTGATTCAAGAGGAAGGTTTATATGTATAGTGCATGCATGATATGTGCACCCGTGCGAAGCAGGGGCGCGCGGGCGGGTCGCTAGTATTATTATAATACTGGTCTTCCGTGACACCAAGTATGTACAATTAATGGCAGGAACTACTGTGGTGCACAGTACTTCATTTCGTAATAAAAGTCAAAATTTTTGGAACGAATTTTACTAATTAGGGTTTTATGCAGCTTCATTTTACTAGTCCTACTAGAATAATCGATCCGATCTCAAAGCATAGCTAGGATACTTAGCGAGTTGCATCCAGTTATCTGACCGCAGACCAACTGCTACGTATTCTGTTCAACTTGGGACGACTTTTAATTGGACGCTGTTTGTGGTCTTGTTAGAGAAGTTATGAGTTATGTGCGCGTTTACAGTTGCCGAGAGTACTTATTATGATGAGTTTTACATTTACTGAGGAAATCACAAGACACCAAAACATAAAAGAACTGTCTTTATTCAGTACTAGCGATCCGCCCGCGCGCCCCTGCTTCGCACGGGTGCACAAGCACATATCATATATATCACATAAACCTTCCTCTTGAATCACTTTATCTATTAAAAAAAACCGCATCAAAATCCGTTGCGTAGTTTTAAAGATTTAAGCATACAAAGGGACATAGGGACAGAAAAAGCGACTTTGTTTTATACTATGTAGTGATAATCGAATAAAGTGAACGATCGATAAACATTATCATGTTAAAGTAAAGTTACCATTGGACAATGGTGTCAATTCTGTTGTTTAGTTTTCCTTATTTAACCTAATTTGACAGCACTAAAAATATCGCCGTCCCTATCTAAAAGACCGAAACGACAAGGATGGCTACAATTTTAAAGAAGTCAGATTAAGTTAGTTTAGGATCATGCAACAACAGAATCGACACCATTAGGTGAGCACGTTTGTTCCATTCGCAAGTTGTAAAAAAAAAGTACTTACAAGTTATATAGCTACTCCAATATTAGCGAACGGAACGATCGATAAACATTATCATATTAAAATAAAGCAGTAGTAAGATATAAAAAAAACCACACTAGCTATTTGGAACTGTCAGTGAGTTATCGGGCGGGATCCGGCGTGGGTCCCGCGCGGGCGTCATGCGCGGCTGGATACGATACGTCATCGTTACGGAGCCGACAGAGTTATACCCGATCCGCAGATAAACTCCGATTGCCGCACAGATGCTGTATTAACCAGTAGAGATACACTACGGTTGATGAAAAAACTGAAACAGCTTCACGACTTTGATCCCCAGGCACGGTAGATATCCCTTCAGATCTCCCAGTACCAAGTAGGTACTAATTCTAGATTCTTTTGAGGATGTCTAAGGGGGGTAGTCAGAGGTACGTCCAAACATTACATTTGGCACATACCCACATTTTGCAGTAGTTAGTATTCCATACGTGACAGGTTGCAAGCCCATCGCCGCTGTTAGAATACTAACTGGTTTCCTCACGATGTTTTCCTTCACCGTTTAAGAGCACTGGCATTGCGAACATAAATTTTTCGATAGAAAAATCCATTGGTGCACGACCGGATTCGAACCTGCGACCTTACGATCGGAAGGCGGGGTCACTCCCACTAGACCACCGGTGCTCATACGGTTGATCATAAACAAAATTAATGAAACAACCTAATGTAATGTGAGCAATAAAACAGTGCACGCTGTGTTCGCATCTAGAAGGCCGTTCGGCAATTTAGTTTTAAGATGTTTGCTTTTGTGAAATATTTAATTGTTGTAACGGCTGCTTTGTGAACATATTAATAAAAAAACCTCACGACTTTGATCCCCAGGTACGGGAGACTCCTCCGATCGCTTATAGGTTATGTATAAAGTATAGTATAAAGTTCAAGATTCTTTGAGTCCGTACCCCCCTTAGATAAAAGGTTACCCCTTATGTTCAGAGGTACGTTGAAATATTACATTCGTACATACCATTTTCTGACAGCAATCAGGTTGCCGGTGATATTACAGGCACATGAGACTTATCATCTGTATGGTTCAATTTGATCGAAGCAAGGCAGTGCCTCGTAGGGCACGTTCCTATCGTGCGTGACTTAGGTGGCAATGCTTTGTCATCAGCAAGTTGTAAAAAAGTATGTTTACTGCTAGTAAATATACTACCTCGTATTCTATGCACTAAACGAGATAAACGAGGGATCCAGTCGCAACATGTCTGAGATGTTGCTGGCAATACCTGATAGTAATGTATAAAGATATAATAACCGTTATATCTGCAGAATACCTATGTATTCTGTGAAAGTAGGCTTTAGTAGGTACTTGGCTTTATTATACAATCCACAATACCTACACAATGGTAGGTTTTCTTCTGCTCTCCATGTCGCTGTTTCTGTGTGCTGTGTGTGTCAAATAAAGATCTATTTCATTATATTCTGTAATGGATTCTCCGACCGCCTAGATTCCCCTAATTTATAATACATTTTCCAATAATCTTTGCGTTATTGTATATTGAATTTCAATAAAAATATACGTTTTCTTGCATGTTTCAATTGAAATAAAAAAAGCAGTTCTTAAAGTGCGTATCAAAGAGACCTTTGAGCACTGTAACAATAATTAAAATCTTATGTGCCATTATTCCTAGCCACGATAGGTATTGTAAGCCTCATTCAATTCCGTCTAACCATTCACAAACCGATCCACAGTCATCTGAAACTGAAACTGAAACAGCTTCACGACTTTGATCCCCAGGCACGGTAGATATCCCTTCAGATCTCCCAGTACCAAGTAAGTACTAATTCAAGATTCTTTTGAGGATGTCTAAGGGGGGTAGTCAGAGGTACGTCCAAACATTACATTTGGCACATACCCACATTTTGCAGTAGTTAGTATTCCATACGTGACAGGTTGCAAGCCCATCGCCGCTGTTAGAATACTAACTGGTTTCCTCACGATGTTTTCCTTCACCGTTTAAGAGCACTGGCATTGCGCACATAAATTTTTCTATAGAAAAATCCATTGGTACACGACCGGATTCGAACCTGCGACCTTACGATCGGAAGGCGGGGTCACTCCCACTAGACCACCGGTGCTCACACACACACAGTCATCTAACCTTCCTTTACAATGTTATCAGGATTCAGATATTTTTAGGCTCAGCCACGATCCAAAGGCGATGTGTAGTGGGCGTTACATAGCGATAAAAGTACACGGCACGGCCAGGTACTTTTATTATTTTCGGGCTGACCTTTCACCATTAACCAGAACATTAAGCACAAAAAATAAAACACGTCATAAAAGCTCACAGCCGCGCGCCGCGGTTACTATCTGTTTTCGCGATTGAAGTCACATGAACAAAGTCACCATGCCGTTTTATTGAACAGCTATGATGGTTTCTTTTTCAAGATTTTGTATCGTCCTTTTGTATTATCTTTGTCTGTAATGTTTAAAATTATTGTTATTTGTCAATGAAAAGTTATTTCATTTTATTTCAACTGCTTATACGCTGGCATCTCTTTAGATACACTTGTATGCAGTAGTCATTAAGTTAGGCAGGTGGATTACTGGCCGCAGTATCGTTGTATACCTATTAGAAGATTTGTCTTTGCCTCAATAACAATTTTAAAGAAGAAGATTCGTGAAACTGGTGCCTATATCGACTAGCCTAAAAACACATTACCTTCAACGATGAATACGCAATAAACACTAAATCAATGTTACAACATGGTAACATTAAGACACCAACTGTCCGTCATAATAATTAGGAGGAGCGTAGAAACAGTTCAAAAAGTACATTAAACTGTCTCTCGCGATGGTAGATAAGGATAATGGAAGCGTCAAACTTTCTATTGCCCATTTAATTGGTTAAACTGTTGTGGAATAAAGTTGCTTTGTCGGACGTCCATTGTGGAAGTTGGAAGCTTTTAGTTTATTTACTGAATAGGATTTGAAGGCAGACTTCTAAAATATTAATATCCTCAGTTAACCTAAATGTTTGTTGAAAATAAGATGATAAACTTACTTCAAGTACTTGTCTCGAGCCCATTCTGTGAATAGTTAAACAGACGGAAATTAAGAAGCGAAAACTTTTAAAACTTTGCCATTTAAAGCCAAAGATGCTCAAACTTCTCTGAGCTTTTGTTTAAACAACGATTTTTATATAGAAAATAATTATTTAAACTATACTTTATAGCTTCTAATGAGCTATTCTTAGTTATACTCGTATCGTAGAGACAAAGGAAATAATAATTAAACTAATAAATAAATAAATAATGCTGGACAATCCACACAGCACTATCTAGCCCCAAAGTAAGCTATTCAAAGCTTGTGTTATGGGTACTAGATAACTGATATATTTAATACATTATATACTTACATAGATAGATATTTTTTTATTATACATAGAAAACACCCAGACCATCGAAACAAATTTCTGCAGATCGTACACAAATTTGTTCCACGGCGGGAATCGAACCCGCAACCTCTTGCGTCGCAGACAGGCTCTCGCCCGCTGCGCCACAGAGGTCGTCAATACATATGAACCTTACTCACAACACTATCTGGCCCCAAACTAAGCAAAGCTACTGTAGGAATCACACAGCTGATAAAACACTTCGGTACTTTTTGTGCTAATTCATACTTTTAATTTCAAAACACCAAGACACAAACACAAAATGCTTCTGAAATATTCCTCAAAACGTGCCCCAAAACAAGTCTGTCATCGCCACGCCAGACAAGTGGCCTCCGCTCAACAGTTGCAGAAGCGATCGGATAAGCGACGGATAATCAGCAAGTTTTAATGGATGGCTCTCAGGCAATTTCCTCCAGCTTATAGAATAACTGACTCTCAGGAATCTGACAGCTTCTTGTAAAGTTTGATGTCCAATTTTGTTTATAATTATTATATTTTGGAGGAGGCTTTTGCCAAAAAAGGGCAAATAGATAACGATTAACGTAGTCGTAGTCAATATTCTATATTATCCTAGTTTAAGAATCACTACATAGTATAAAACAAAGTCCCTTCTCTGTCCCTTTATCCCTATGTCCCCATGTCCCTTTGTATGCTTAAATCTTTAAAACAACGCAACGAATTTTGATGCGGTTTTTAATAGATAGAGTGATTCAAGAGAAGGGTTTATATGTATAATACATGCATGATATATGCACTCGTGCGAAGCAGGGGCGCGCGGGCGGGTCGCTAGTTTCTGTAATAAATGGCTTATAAAATATAAATAAAACTATATTTTCAGGATTTTTTTATCGTTTTTATAATTCGCTTTTATGATTTATATTGTATTAGTATATGCTACATTGTAACAAGGATCATTCAAAAGAACAGTAGGAACCAAGCCGTAACTTTGTTGCCTAGATTTCTAGGTTTTGATCGCGCTCCGACTCCTAGACTCACCTAGTTATAGGACGTTTGAAAATGATCCTTGTCCTTGATTATATTGAATGAATATCTTTTGACTTTTCCATACTGCTACCCTTACTAGTCAGACGACTGGTGATACTGAGTTCGAATACGTAAAGCCACTTCGTGTATCGCCTTGCATTATTAAATTCTACTATAATAGAACTCATAGACTCATAAAAGTTGGACAAGAGCTTATGTACGGTTTGCGGGTGGCACGGTTAGTTTGGCACAGTTCCAATGCTCCGTCGAAGAAGCTTACGTGACCAGCTGGCGAGCCATGTTGACACTGACCTCATAAACGGGAGTGCCATTGAATTCGGCTATAGGTGTAGGCAGCGCACACAATTTGTTGTACGTTGCTGTGGATCTGGTAAAGGAATACGATGCAATCCCTACATTTGCAGTGATGTATAGGAAAATGTTTTTTTTGTAAAAATCTTAAGTTGTTGCCGTAAAGGGTAAGTCCTTGACGAAAAGGTCCAAAACCAACATGAATGGAGTCTAAAGGAAGAGGTTTATGCCCAGAAGTAGTTTCATGCGAGCTACTTAAGATGATTATGAAGATGAAAAATAGTTAACTCGCGAGTTCGAAAACTACACTACTGCTTTCACTTTTCTCTATTACCTCAAGGTTTGAGGTGCTGAAAGATAACTCTTTTAAGGTTAAGCTTGCCAATATACATGCTATATATTTAATTTTAAGTTTACTTGTTATTTTTGCTGTGTGCAATAAAGAATAAAAAAATGTGGGTAGTCTTTAGTACTAACCTTCCTTTGATGGAGTCGTCGTCGCCTGCGTCCCCTTGCAGTGCCATGCCGCCCTGCGCCCACGTCACTGTCAGCCAATCTGCAACAAATCAATAAAAATAAATAAATAATGCTGGACGCATTGTCCACACGTGGAGTGTGTGGATTGTCCAGCATTATTTATTTCTAGCCCCAAAGTAAGCTACTCAAAGCTTGTGTTATGGGTACTAGATAACTGATATATTAAATACATTATATACTTACATAGATAGATATTTTATATTATACATAAACACCCATATCAACGGAACAAATTTCTGCAGATCGTACACAAATTTGTTTCGAGGCGGGAATCGAACCTGCAACCTCTTGCGTCGCAGGCGGACTCTCGCCCGCTGCGCCACTGAGGTCGTCAGGAAATCAATCAATATTGGCGGACGTTCCACACACCACTATCTCTCCCCAAACTAAGCCAAAGCATGTTATACGCAAACTAGCAATAATGGATGATAAATCAATCTAAACCGGCTGTTTGAAGATTTCGATTATCCACCGTGACACTAAGCGATCACTTTAAAGCGAATGAAGATAAATGGGCATGATCTGTAATGTGATGTTTGTTTTGATTCCTTGCTGAGCGTTAATAACCAACCAGCGGCCCGATTACGCTAATGTCTGCCTATCGAGATGGCTTTCAGTTTGACATTTGATCAAGGAATATAATGGACGAGAGTATTTGATTCCCATAGTGTAATAACAAGATATGGATGGATCTAGTATCTAAATTCCTTGGGATGGATGCCAAATTCCTTGGATGGATGGAAATCAAAAGTCAAACTGAAAGCCATCTCGATAGCCAGACATTAGCGTAATCGGGCCGCAGGACTGGCTTGCCGCATTGTGAATGTAGATACCGAATGCAGAACGCTAGTTTGCTGACTAATAGCTGACTTCTTTAGTATCTTCATTCAGTGTTGTTGACAATGTGTAATAAATAACGATAAAACTAATAAAATTGTAATTGATTTGTTTTCTAAAAATAATAAATTTATTAATAACCAAAATTCGTTCGGTTAAGTAATACCACCATGCCTTTGTCTATCGCCAAGCAGCGTTGCTGTGTTTCGGTTTAAAGAATGTGGTCGCCAGTGTAATTACAGGCACATGAGGCTTAACAGCTGTATGCCTCAAGTTGATGGACGCAGAGCAGTGCATAGTAGGACACGTTCCTATGGTGCGTGACTTACGATCAATGCTGTTATAGGCCGGCTACTGTACGTCATCGATCATTCCGCACTACGCGGGATCATAGCAGCGCCACGCGGTTTTATTACTTCCACTGTTTACACCTTTTTTCCCGGATTTTTAACCGAAATGTTATACTGTTCAAAAATACAAATCAATAAGTGAAATTTTGAGAGAAAACTCTAATAATATAGAATAAAATCTTTGTAAAATATTTATTTTTTACTAGATAAACAAACTGTTGAAAACGAACTCCACTGCAGAACACATCAGCGTAACTCATACATTTTATATAATACAATGTAAGAGGATATTTTCCGTCATAAATATTTATTTGCGAGTCATATCCCGCGCAAGGTGAGTCGGAGCCTCTTACCGTAATATAAATATAAGATATCTTCCGATATATGAAATCCAATTCTACATTGTAAGACTTTTTGTTTGATATTTTACTGTAAAATGCAGAACTACGTTTTACATGTTTCGTTTATTTATGTTCGTAAAATTCAAGCTACACAAATCCAAAGAAAAATGACGCTTACCACAAGGACTTAAAAGCGAGAAGTGTATAGCTTGATTCATGTGTGCCAGACATTGAACATGTACAAAAGTACAACAAATTATGAAATCTGTAGGTCTATTTTCTTTGTTGATAAACAGTTTCAAATAAACTGTACAAAACTCAAGTTAAATCTCACAACAATAAAACTCAAACTCAGTGGGAAATAATATTTTACAAAGAGTGTCTCAGACACTTCTCTAAGATTTAAATTATCGCCATTTATTGTGAAGCCACGTTCCACGCGATCGAACGAAGAATTTAATTTTATTTCTACTTATTTTTCATGAAAATATTTCCCAGGTTTGTGTCAGCTGGTTGAGTTTTAACCTTTATTCGGTTAAATAAGTTGTTTCTTTAATTTGAAGCTTATTACGGAATCGTTTGAAGAATCAATAATAGATATTATTTCCTGTTGCCATAGCACATTTTTTTATCAAAAAAGCACATTTCAATCACACGTCTAGATGGCACTAAAATATTGTCCAATAAATCCAAATATTTACATTTTATTTATTATGACTTTAAACTACGTGCTGATGCTTTCTGAATATGTAAGTAGCCCACCTGGTGGTAAGTGGTAACCATCCCCTATAACAAAGCATTGCTTCGTAAGTCACACACGGTATAATCGTGCCCTACACTACTACAGTATGCACTGCTATAGTATGCAGTATCCAGCGGTTTTGTTGGATCACAGATATGGTTTGCATTCTAAAAATGGACATAAAAGTACCTTTATCGTGGAAAATTGCCGATACCAAATAATAAACGTAGCCCAGGCGCATGAAATTATTGAAAACCATTTGTAGTTGAGTGTATAACAAAACACAGCTCAGCTGTCCCGCAGATGTCAGATGAGCATAGGCATTTCCCAAAATCTCTTTACATCTGAGTCTTCCACTTCAGCAGGCTTTCTATAAAACCGATCGTCATACTACGGTCGTAAAATAAACGAGAAATTTTATACCTTACTGGGTACGTCCATTGCGGAAATTCTTTATGTACTTTGGCCAGCACTTTCAAATGTTTCATGTGCCTATAATTTTACAGGCACATTAGATTTGTATTCCTCAATTTTTTTATTCTTTACTAGCTGGTACCCGCGACTTCGTCTGCGTACTTTTAATTTGAATATTATGGATTATATTAAAAGAACGGTATAGATTTGGGTATAGCATTTGATTAAAAGAGAGTAGGTATATTTAAAAAAAATAAAAAATATCTGTTTACAGTAGGTATAAGGTACCTATGTATTCCATTGAGTGGCAGAAAGTTCTTTAGTTCTCATTATGGAGAGTCTCTTTTAGTAGGTTGCGAGGAAGTTTTTTTGTGCATTTTTTACGGTCTTTCATGCACGGGCACAGAGGGTTTTCAGCCCCGCATGGACCGTGGATCATGTTTTTCATAACAATATCGTAAAGTGCCTTGTCATTGTTAGGATCTGGTATTTCAGCGCTTATAATTTTATCGATTTGGTCAGGTCGCAATTTATCTTTTAACCAAAGCAAAATGTGGGCATGTGGGAGCCCTCGCTTCTGCCACTCAATGGAATACCTACATAAAGCATTGCACCTCTCCAAAAACTCTTCCTTTAGTTATTACAGTCATAAGCTTTTTAACTTGTAACCTAAACACTCTGGCAATGACATCGTGCCTATCGTTGGCGCTTTGACCTGGCATCAATTCGTCAACTATTTCAGACCAAGATGGATTGCAGGAGAAGGTTACGAATAAATCAGGTCGACCATACGTACGCACATGCGATGCAAATGCGTCTTGAGTATACTCGTGTAAGTATCGAGGACTGTTCACAAACGAAGAGGGCAGAATCACCATTTTACCTATATTATTAGGGTTCACGTTGGCATCATTCAATACAGCATCTTGGAGATGAATATAATTTTCGGTTCTTAATTTTGTTTGATTTAAAGATATGTATCGCAATCTTTCGCTTTCAACCTTCACGTACATATCAACATAAAACTGGTTAGCGAGCTGTTTGCATCGTTGTATTACGTTAAAATCGTCTTCGCGTATCATCATAATTATGATAGGCATAAAAGTTCATGCTCGATACTTTTTTGTTGGGCAAGGGGAGGTTGGTCACTGGATTGACTTGTGGAATTTGAAAGTGGTACCCCTCTTGCCCCTTGCTAAACATAAGCGGGTATTGTAATGCGTCATAAAACTTGTGTGTGTCGGGCACCCTGGTGTTGTCACGGGCTTGTAAAACAATATCACGCGATGCGAACTGTTCACCACAAACCATGGCGGCGACTTCAGCACATACCTGGGGTCTCTTCATTCCACTTTAGTGCCTCACAGTGTCTGCATTGAGGACATATGAGGACTAATCAATGATTAAAGTAATCAATTAACGGATCATAATCAAAAGCAGCATCGGCAAATGCCTCCCACGTATTCATCGTAATCTGCTTGCCGCTCGGAATTAATTTAACGTCGTCTACGTGTTTCTTCGGAGGTCTCTGTGGCTATGTACGAAGCTTGACGCTCAGCATCTAAGATTTGGCGAGCTTGGGTCTGCTGAGAGGTCTCAGCAGCTCTTTGAGCCGCGTGACGCTCGGCATCCAAGACTTGGCGAGCTTGGGTCTGCTGAGAGGTCTCAGCAGCTCTTTGAGCCGCGTGACGCTCGGCATCCAAGACTTGGCGAGCTTGGGTCTGCTGAGAGGTCTCAGCAGCTCTTTAAGCCGCGTGACGCTCGGCATCCAAGACTTGGCGAGCTTGGGTCTGCTGAGAGGTCTCAGCAGCTCTTTGAGCCGCGTGATGCTCGGCATCCAAGACTTGGCGAGCTTGGGTCTGCTGAGAGGTCTCAGCAGCTCTTTAAGCCGCGTGACGCTCGGCATCCAAGACTTGGCGAGCTTGGGTCTGCTGAGAGGTCTCAGCAGCTCTTTGAGCCACGTGATGCTCGGCATCCAAGACTTGGCGAGCTTGGGTCTGCTGAGAGGTCTCAGCAGCTCTTTAAGCCGCGTGACGCTCGGCATCCAAGACTTGGCGAGCTTGGGTCTGCTGAGAGGTATCAGCAGTCTACTTTTTACTTGATACACCCAAAACTTGTAAATATCATGTTCCTAGGTTCAGTGGTTAAGATTTTGTATACAAAAAGTTTGGCTTCGTAGTTCCCGTTCCGAATCCGTTTCGTTCCGGTCGAATTTCGGGTTTGTAGAAAACTTTGCACATCCTAAGAGACCTACGTACCAAGTTTCATGGTTTTATCTTCAAAAATGACGAACACCCATATACAAATTTTCAACCCCTATTTCACCCCCACACTGGTAAAAATTTCAAAATGCTAGAACAAACGATTTTTTGTTTCTTATTTAGTGCCTAAATACAAAATGTAATGTTTTTATCTTCAAAAATGACGAACTTCATACAAACTTTTAACCCCTATTTCATCCCCTCAAAGGTCAAAATTTCAAAAACGCTAGAACAAATGTTTAATTATTTCTTATCAAGTGCTTAAATATAAAGTTTCATGGTTTTATCATTTAAAATCTTTTAAAATTAAGAAATCCCATACAAACTTTCAACCTCTATTTCAACCTCTTCGTCCCTTTTTTTCGCAATGATAGGTAGCCTATGTCCTTTCTCAGGGTCTAAAGATTGTCTGTGCCAAATTTCATCAAAATCGGTTGAGAGGTTTAAGCGGGAAAGCGTAACAGACAGACAGACAGACAGAAAGACAGACAGACAGAGTTACTTTCGCATTTATAATATTATTATTCTTTATAAAATAAATTAGTATAAAATAAAAACTGGTTTATATTAATTTTTGACAGTATTAACAAAATGACGGCCGCCACGTTTCAGGAAACACTAGACCTTGACTGATCCATTATAACACAACGCGGGGCGCGTCTGGGATTCTATCGCGTTTGAAAAGGGTCTACGGACGCGCTGTCACTTCATTTTTGTTACTAGTTTTGTGAAAACTTGCCACAATACGAACTGATTCAAGGCTACCTTTTTATTAAATTCAGTGTTACGAACAAACCTCAATTCTATGATGAAAGAGAAACTTCTAAAGTATCCCAAAAGTTAAGAGGCGAGTGGTCAAAGTCAAAATATACTTTTTATAAATCACTCCTCACTTTGAAATAGTCACTCGCGGGATACTCAAAAATGTGTTTTTTGTAATCATCGGTATACGAAAGATGCCATCTGCCAACGTTTCACAGACGACCTACTGTATAGACTGATACTGCGGAACTCGGGGCAGACAATCAGTGTTCATTAATTAATGGAAATATCACCTACAACAAAGCATTACACACTAGGTACGCACGCACGATAAGAACATGCCCTACCACGCACTGCCTTATGTCCATCAACTTGAGACATACAGATTATACGCCTCATGTGCCTGTAACTTTACCGACAACCACATCCTTAGCACCGAAACACACACTGAGAAAAATGGAATTCTGACGTAAGGTTAATAAAGTCTTACACGGTTATATTGTAATTACGTAGGGCGAGTTTGTAACGCTTACCTTAGTTTTGACATAACTAAGTGAATGTGTTAAAACGATACCGTCTATTACCTGGTCGCAAAACAACCAAATCAACTTTATGGTAAAGCGTTTTAGGAATTGAATCTTATCTTGTTATCAACGCAGTGCTGACGGTTAAAAACACTATTCGCTTACGGCGGTAAGTTTTCGGCACACGTCGCCGTAAAGAAGGCATTATCCGCTTTATGAAAAGTTTAAAAATGATTTAGTATTTAGAAAAAAAACTTTAAATTAGAACAAAACGAACGTATACTTAAGTTTTAAATGGTTGTAGCCAGGCGGTTAATATAAACCGCGTAAGAATATTTTCGTCACATATGAAGGTGTAAAAGTATCTCGAAAAAGTAGCTTTTACTGCTACCGCATAAATGATAGATGGTCGTTACTGCTTTACTCATAAGGTCAATTTACCTATGCTAGCAAGTGAATAAGTTACTGGTTAAGTTAATTTCTGGCCTAAATTTCTGTGCGTTTTCACTCAACGAAAAGTTCTTTCTACGCGACTGACTCGACTAAAAAGGTACAATCCTAGATCGCGCTGACGAAAACGCACGGGAAATATGTATAATGTCGCACTTTACTGTATATCTCAAAAATCGATGAGATGCAAAAAATTACTAAACATTGTGATAAGTATGTCATTGAGTTATTCCACCACCTCTCGTTAATAGCAAAGCTAGGTAGTGCGCTAGCTTAGCTGTTGTTGTCTATATAGGTAGGTAATAGGTATCCACTATCCACTAGGTAGTTAGCTAGTGGCTCTCCTCATAGAGTATTTTTATATTCTATTGAATTCCATTCCATGGCTAGTGGCTAGCTACCTATCCTCTAAGCACTGCTCTTGTCTGGTTGGTACATAAATTATGCCTTATTCTTGGAGGTTAGGTTTTATTGTATTACGGTATAAAACGCCTTACGAGAAGGCGTTGCTGACTTGAGATGCGTCGAATATTGCCCTTGGAAAGCTTTGCGTGTGTTTGCTGAGCTACCTTACTGATTTTTAAAAACGCCTTACCAGAAGTTAAATGCCGCCGTCAGTACCTCGAGCTTTAACTGATTTACCGAGTTTATCGTAGTTATGTTACAGCTGATATGTTCAATACTAAGACTAAATCGTAGTTTGGAGAAGCTTATTCATGGTATACCTTCTTTTTAAATTTACTTACTCTGTAAATCGTATAACGTCTTCTGCCTAGAAGGCGTTTGTGTTGGTTATTACTGTTGGTCGGTTTTTAGCCTTCAAACCTACGAAATCGATCGTAATGACGGCACTTTCAGCTTTACATTTTTCTCAGCAGCAACGCTTGGCGGCAGAACTAAGCATGGTGGTAGTAGGTACTTTCCCAGACTCTCACAAAGAACTGGCACTAGAGTCACCTAGTTTTAAGACGCTTCAAGATGGTCCTTGTGTTTTATTGAATAAACATATTTTGACTTTAAGCTATACTTAAACTGTGTCGAAAAATGAAGTAATATTTTCCACGTAAATTTATTGGATCTCATTAAATCATTCATCGTATCCATTAGTATTCCTGAAATGTTCTGCAAAACAGTCTAGTCCCTAAAAGGGGTCTAGAAGACCCTCAGATAATGAAATCACAGAAGAAAAATATTGGATAGGGTATGCTTAACATCTACTTTGCTTTACTTAAGAGCCTGGGTCCTAATTTTTAACAATTCTAAAATAGTGAAGGAATTATTTGAAACTAACGTTAAAAATAGGTTAAAATAACTATTTTGTTTGAACCATAGATTTTGGAAGTAAGAGAAAAATATTCTTTCCTTCATCCATGGGTTTAAACCACCCTAGACATGTTTTGAATAATAACGAGATACATTTATTTTAAATATTGCATTTTTTAGGTTAACCACACCAAATTTTTAATAGCTTTCCGGGTAATATGTATCTGAAATTATAGTAACTACTATTATACTTGGGATTACAGTTGCCTTTTCCATTGTGCATCGTAGTAATTTTTTCAAAGCACTCAGTAACGTTCAGACGTTGTGCTTACTGTTCATACGTGTGTGCAGTGTATTATATTGTGCCTCAAGCAATGTGTCAGGTGGGCTATTCAGGAGCTTGCATAAATCAGCAGTTATGGCCCGATAGCCGGTCGTCGGAAATGAGGTGGTATCGTTACGTGGACGAGACTGTCAAGGGTAGGCTTGATGGAAACGATTGGGAAATTGCATATTGAATTGAATTTACATAATATAATATTATATTTATATAATATATATAATAATCAGTTGTTAGCTCTGCTTTCTGAGCTGTAGGACGTGGGTATCACTGAGAACAAGCATTTGTGACATCAACACAGATTTTTTTAGTTAGTTCGTTTTTATCAGTTTTTTATCTGTCTGGATTCTAATTATAAAATCATAATTTGATGAAGTGATATGAGGAATACCAATGTAGGTCTTAAAAAGAGAACAAAAAAACTGATATTTCAAAATGAGCGAAAATGTAAAAGTTGCGGAAAGTGAGTGGATGAGGAAGGCTCGATTTCATTCTACCCGGAACATGAGAGGTCTATGTTAGCATTGAACTTCTTCAGTCTGATGATGATAATTTATTAACAAGATAGTCTGCACTCCAATGTGAATCAAAACCAATTGGTTAATCAAATTACACAAACTTAAGACTATCTATAACAACCTCAACAATCGTAAACTGTACAATCCACAATCACGAACAAGCTATGAAATGAAAAGCCTCGCATTCCTACACAAGTTTGGGCACAGTCACATCGAACCGAACATTTTATCTTTTTTTTTTTATACAACTAGCTGATGGAACAAGCAGATGGCCCACCTGATGTTAAGTGGTGACCATCACCTATAAACAAAACATTGCCCCGTAGGACACGCACAATAGGAACGTGCCCTACGATGCACTGCCCTGCGTCCATCAACTTGAGGCATACAGATGTTAAGCCTCATGTGCCTGTAATTACACCGGCGACCACACTCTTCAAACCGAAACACAGCGTTGCTGCTTGGCGGCAGAAAAAGGCGTGGTGGTAGCACTTCCCCGGACGAGCCCTTCACAAAGAGCTCTACTACTCTTAAATCATATCTTATCTCATCTTATCTTACTAATATATAAATTCTTAAGTTTCGAAATTTGGATACTTGTGGCTCAATCACGGCTCACCACTTCAACGCGTGCGAAGCCGAGGGAAGCTTCTGGTACTCGTATAAAGACTAGAATTTTGGAACTAAATAACTGTTTGATACTTAAAAATTCAAGCGCTCCAAAACGTGCACGTACAGAACTAACATCAATGAGTAAGTATAGAGGTACTGATCAAGTCGGTTTGAATGCAGCTTTTCAGGTACCTTTGGATCGCGGATTCCATTGATAGAGTAGCCGACTGAACCAGTTGATTTACGATTCCTTTCCAAACTAATATCGGACCGATTGCCTCCGCTTGGCTAGTTTTGAAACGGCACAGATGATATTACCTTTCTAGCTGCTTTTTTAACTTTCGAAATCAGAATATTTCATGAAAAATTAATTCTAAAGAATTTGATGTTTTTTTACGTAAAATTAATGAATATTAAAATTAAAAATAATGAATACGTGAAATAAATGAATTTTTACGTAAAATGGCAAGAGGTACATACTCATGTGCCTGTAATTTCACCCGAAACCACACTCTTCAAACCGTAACACAGCAAAGATGATTGACGGCAGAAATAGGCGTAGTGGTAATACCTCGTCGGACGAGCCCTCCACAAGAGCTCTATTAAACAAATAATGACAACCATTATGACCTAGGAAAGCTTCTCAAAGAATGTAGTTTAAGTAAGCTGACCAGAAGAACAAACTAAACTTGTAGGTATTCTATTTTGTACCTATTCTCCTAAACAACTAAATAGGTACCAAGGTACCTTATAGTTCATAGTTATTTATTCATAACAGATTTGTTACAGGTCACATAATATAAGGTAGAGGTAGTAAATTCATACATTTGTACACCTAAAATTACTAAAATCAGTTATCTATGAACACAGGATACAAGTTAAACATAATAACAACAATAATTCAATAGGTATAAAGTAAAAATAAGGCACATTCAAAATGTCATTATAGTCTTTTCTTTTCTTTCTTTCTTCTTTTTATGGCTCCTGTCATAGACAATCTTGCCAATGTCAAGTGATTCAGAGATTATACTCTTTGTAGATGTAGATAAGTTTCTAGTCACGTCAGTCCAAAGTCGAGTCAGTCAGTTGTTTTGAAGAAAATGGTGGCGGTTTCTTCAAAACATTTTCGGTCAAATCACGATATCACATAATACACTTTCATTTCAAATGCTTACACTTTGTGCTAAGACCACAAGTAATGTTGGTTAAAATACCACCAAAATTACACAACACAACTCAAAATAACACTAGAAAAACAATTAAAATGAAAATGCTATGTTGCTTCGTTAGATGACAGGAAACGAATCGTCATTATAGTCATATTGTAAACAATAAAGTTATGTCAAATTATCTACTTTCATGTCATAAAATTCGAATTATAAACGTCAAAACGAATTCATATTGATATACTTTATAAACGCAATACCGTAACCAAATTAAAAAATTTAATTATGATACAGCTCCTCATACAAAGATAGTTGTATAAAATAACCTTTTTACCATAACGATACAGTTCTTTTTCTTTTTGGAAAAGGCAAGGGTCTTGAAACCGTACAGCCAAAGAGTTTGATAGTCTGTGGCGACGGCGCGGCGCGGCGGCGGCGGCGCAGCGCGCGCATGCGCTGTTATACGGTTGGTTTGTTTTCTAACAGTTTCATAAACTACTATTAAATAAATGGTAAATAGTCAATTAATAAATTAGTTTGTTTCAGTCAACTGGATTTCTTACTAACTTTGATATTTTATTTATTAGGTTCAACACTAATGTATGAGAGTAGATAAAGTAGTGTATGAAACTGCACGTAACTAGGTATTAAAACTCTCGTGGGATACTATTAAAAACTTCGCCGACGACGGCTCGGTTTTTAAACACCCCCTCGAGTTTTAATACCCCTCATTATGCAACAGTTTCATAAAATACTATTAAATAAATGGTAAATAGTCAATTAATAAATTCGTCAATCGTATAAAAAGATTGTTCAATAAGCCAGTTTTTTAGCCTATTTCTGAAGATTTGTGTTGCCTTTGCGGTAGATATGGAGTCTGGGAGACGGCTTAGAGCTACCTTGTTAGTTCTGAAAACTCCTGCAAAAGCTCTGGAGCAGCCTTCTAGAGGTTGTAAAGCGTTGCAATCTTTCCACGCAACACAAAGACTTCATGCTTGTTTATCTCACAAAGACCTTTGTCATGTGTCTAGAAAGGGTTTCTTTAGCGCTGCTTTTCTGAAATCTAGCGGCCGCTATATAAAAATCTGAAATACCTTCAAGACTCACTCTTCACTTCCAAAGACGTACAACATGTTTTGCTGGAATGTGGCCGTAACTATGCATTCTCAAAAGAAGAAGAAGACTATGCATTTAGATTAGGTTGTTTTGGAAAGCGATGTATGAATGTTGGTATGGTTAATAGCATCTTGGCTTATCCCTTATTAGATCAAGCCAAGATGTTATGTAAGTCGGCAAAATCAGGGTTAAGTAATTGTGGTGTATTTTTTCATGTTTTAATAGGGCAGTATGGTCGCCCAGCGACAATGGCCTTTAAATAAAAAAAAAACTTCAGGACTTGATCCCCAGGCATGGTAGACCAAGTACTAACTCCAGATTCTTTGAGGATGGCGGGGGGAATAGTCAGAGGTACTTCCAAAGATTACATTTGACCAATACTCACATTCTGCTGTAGTTGGTGGTCCATTACGTGTCAAACTATGTTTTCTCACAATGTTTTCATTCACTGATTGAGAGTATTAACATTTAAAGACACTCTTTCCACACGGATACGCCTTTGGTAAATACTATCCTATATTGATATTATTTGTATCTTATCATCACGGTCGACACATAGCGGTAGCAGTTTCCTAAAAACGTGTAACTTGCGAGGTGAACACGTGATACTTTAACTTTAGTTTTAACGTTAAATTCGAATGTTTTGCGAGTGACGTGGAATTGAAGACAAAATATATTTAAGCTGCTTTGCGAACTCGGTGACAATGTCGTAAATTAGTTGCTTGTTCTTCAAGGCTTGGTTGCATGGAACTGGCCCTTTTCACCTAGCTTAAGACGTTTCAAAATGATCCTTGTGATTCAAATGTAAAATGTATTCAAATAAAAGTCAAAAAGCATGACAAATGCTTTTTTTTTCTCTTTATTTATGTTCATTTCTTTAAGGAAATACTATTATTTTTGTAATACATTTGTCAAATAAATTGTGTAACAAATTTATTTGCCAAATGTATAAATTATTTACATACTCAACTGCAGCTTGAAACGTATCATCGTATCATTTACCACAGTGATAACCCCAGTGGTGCAGCGGGCGAGAGTCTGCCTGCGACGCAAGAGGTTCGATTCCCACCTCGGAACAAATGGTGTACTTACGATCTGCAGAAATCAGTTACGTTGGTCTGGGTGTTCTCTATGTATAATAAAAATATATATCTATGTAATGTTATGTATTAAATATATCAGCTACAACCCATTTACACTACCACACAAGCTTTGAGGTGCTTACTTTGTGGCTACATGGTGATGTGTGGATTGTCCAGCATTATTACTTATTTATTTAAAAACGTAAGCAACTTATCATTGTCAACCGTACAATCTTTCAAGAGACCATTTACTAGACGTCTCCAGTCGACCGTCTCCTTCTCGCACGCGGGTCACGATCATTTATCTCATCTCTAACCGCTAAGTCGAATTGTTTGTCGGAGCAACGAGGCAAACAAAATGCTGTTTGCTGAACTATTGGAGGGCAGGCTTTTTGTTATATTTCTACCGTGCTTAAATATGACCATAAAGTTAAATAAATGTAGCAGGACATTGTGAATTTGGTGGATGGAGCAAGAAGGCGACTCTTGTGCACATGACTGTCCTTCTTCTGCCCAAACACGAATCTGCCCAAATAAGAATAAATAAGAATCTGCCATAACCAGTAAGAAAGGACGAATTTAGACTTTAGTAATTAAGTTAAGTTTCCATAGAGAAGTCTATGTCCAGGAGAGGACTTGTACACGATTTTACACCAAAATAATTTTTTTTTTTGTTATTATTGAGCCATACAGTATTTTAAGTAAAAAGTCGTTTATCAGACTTTTCATTTTTTTTTCAGCGAATTCAGAGTTTTAGTTAATTTTTCCAGATTGAAGCCCTCAACGGTATTATATTAGCTACCAACAGGTACAATGCCGGCTACCTTCATACATCACACAAACCGTCACAAAGCGGTCTCCACATTAATTAGAACAATAGTTTGTTATCTTGCTGACAATGTTAGGCTCTACATTGTAAGCGACACGATCGTGTACATTTAATGAAAACTAAGTACGTTCATGTTATGCCGAATAATGTTTTCCTTCACCTTTTGAAAATTAATACAACGTAAACGTAAATTAATTTTCTCTCTTACTTTACACGTAATTCGTATATTAATTTATAATTATTTTTTCGCCATATTAATATTTCATTTTACCCAATCTTTATGGTTGCATGCTGCCAAGTAATATAACCATGTATTCTTTCCAACGATTGTATAAAATAAAATATAAAAAATCATAAAATACAGATATTCTACATGTGTTATTACTATTTTTAACCTCAGCTGAATATATGGGAGTGAACCATTCTGATGAGTATGCTGAAGGTGCCCCGCATATTATTTATGTGATAAACAATGTAGGTACGACCTCAAAGGAAATACCACCTAATAAGGAGATGTACCAAGCAAACTATGGAGCAATACTCAGTTTAATACAGCGCCACTTACGCTACAAGAGTAGTAGAGCTCTTTGTGAATGGCTCGTCCGGGGAAGTAATACCACCACGCCTTTTTCTGCCGCCAAGCAGCAATCCTGTGCTTCGGTTTGAAGAGTGTGCGGTCGCCGGTGTAACCAATTACAGGCACATGAGGCGTACGACGCAGGGCAGTGCATCGTAGGGCACGTTCCTATAGTGCGTGACTTACGAGGCAATGCTTTGTTATAAATGCTGGTTATCATTTCACCAGGTGGGCCATCTGCTTGTTCCATCAGGTAGTTTTATAAAAAAAACTACAAAAACTTCTACGTATTAACGTTAGCCGCCATCGTGCATTAGTAATCAATGCACGATGGCGGCTACTACTAATTCTTTATTTGAATTTCATCATCAGCCATCACGCCAGTCATGTGAAAATCACATTTAATTTTACACATAATTTACATTTAAATAGCAATTGCGTTACAGGAAGCTTTTTTGTCGTATTTGATGCTCAGTTCACTTATTTTTGATGATTCAAGGCGAATGTTATAGAACATGCAAGCTCTATCAGTCTAGTAAATAGGTAAGCGGTGCTTAAAACGATGGTGTAAAGTCTTTCTCGCCAGGCTTTCAGGCCAGGCCAAACAAGCAAATTAATTAATTATGTAAAGCCGCCTCAGAATTACTTTGGTGCGCTTAGATTAGTTTAAAAACTTAGTCATCAAGGTTAAATAAAAAAGGTTTATTATTTTTTGCTTTTTCAGTTTTTTCAGCGGTTAAATTTTCGGTTAAAACGTTTTTATATATCATGTGAAGTCCAGCCGTGGGATTTTGCTCCTTGGATAAAGCCAGAAAAAAAATTTCGTCTTGTTAATATTTTTGTGTACATGATACAAATCTCATGCTAATCATGGTTATTTTGAAATTCATACCTCATAGGCTACCGTTAGACTCGTGATATTCTTACTCTTCGTAACTGTTTTCACACGTGTGGAAGGTTCTCGTATACACAGATAACTAAATAGTCACTACAACACTGAAGCCATAATTCTGAAATATAGTGACCGTTACATTGCTATAGTATAGCGGAACAAAGAGGTGAACCGAAACATTTTTAACAAAATATATAAGTGCAGGCTTGATGCCCCACGCATGGTCGTCTTATCTCTTCAGACGTCCTATATTATTATTGCGTTGCTTTTTTGACGTTCTAAAACATATCATGGCAATCATGGCTGTCCGTACAGGCTCGACCTAGTACGGCCATCGTGATCTTTTTTAGTATTTTTTTTTATAATGTTAAGACTTGTATAATACACATTTTAAAACACATGAATAAATATTTCCAAGTCTTTGCAAAGAAAAGCTAAACATTACGTAGCCAATTTTACAGTATCTACATTATAATTAAATTTCTATCTGTGCTTCCACTAAACATTTTTACTAATAAAAAAATGTATAGCCGTGTCACGCCGGCGCGGCGCCGCCATAACGGCAGGACTAATTCAAATTAAGTTTGACTCAGTACAGCATAAAAATACCTACCACACCAGCGAAACTATAGACTGAAGCCATTCCATTCGTTGCACACTTTTTTCACGTTTATTTTCAGCCGTTATTTGCTCCTCGCCGTTTCTCTAAAACTAGAGCTTTTGCTAGTGGAAGAGGATATTATCTGCTTATTGACAGATCATGAGATCAACAAATTAACGAGGTATTACGCAAGAATAAACTGCTTACCTACTTATAATACAGTATACGAAATAGTACGAGGTATTTTTACGTATTATTTTGTACACTGTATCAAAAGTTGTTAGATACACAAAATGTAAGTGACGCAGGGCTGTGCATTGTAGGGCACGTTCCTATCAGCGTGACTTACGATGCAATGCTTTGCTATAGGTGACGGTTACCACATAACACCAGGTGGGCCATCTGGTTGTTCTATCAGTAAGTTGCATAAAACAAATCAAATGACTTATTTTCTATGAAAAAATGATGTACGCAATACCGTGCAAACGGTGAAGGAGAACACGTGGGTGCATGACACCAAGGCATCCTCAAAGATTCGTATTGCACTTTTTCCATATTATATAGGTATTTTGCAAATAAACAAATGTCTGTTTACTTCGTATTTTGCTCGCTACGGAAAGGAAAAACAGACCATCATTTCCCCATGCGAGCAAACCATTTTCTCGGAATATAAAGAGAGCGTCGGCAAGTGGCGCCGTCAGATAAGGATATTCAAAGTGTAGGCTTACGACGGTATATGAGCGCAATTCGTCCAAGATGCCGTGTTTTATGCCTTCCCCCCACTATCTCACTTGCCTCCCTGACTCGACTCAAATTAATCAGGCTTGGACAAGAATATTACGGCCTGTAACTGCAGGAATGACAGTAAAAGTTAAATTGCTGCTATAGAAGTACTCTTCTGCAGACTAGCTGATGCCCGCAGCCTATGTTGGGTGGCGGCAAAAATTTCTAACATTAATCATAGTGTTCTAGGAGTTCACACAGCGCTACCTATCTGGAGCCTTTGGTTGGGACTAGATACCGCTTCTAACTATTGTATTGACATGACAGCAAGATGTGCTGAAAGGATTGTAAGTACCGCCTTAATGAGCCTCCTTTCGTGCACTTGTGACACATTATTTGAGAATTTTCCGGCGTAGCGAGTCTCTGTACTCATATAAATTTTTTAGTGTTTTTTATCCTCCTTTGAACCAATTTTTTTTTGCAGATTACAGAAACGCTTCACGACTATGATACCTTATAGTTACGAAAGATGCCCAAAATTATGATTTTATATAATAATGATGCATTATTAGTGAAGCAAAAATACTTACGAGTAAGATCAGAATAAAAATCTGAAGCCAGATAATAGATGTCGTTAGTTAGACATTTCAACACTTTACAACTTCCACAACTTACTTCGCGCTTCAGTTCTCGATAAAACTTCCTCCGCTGCATTTAACTTTGCTGTCTAAGAGCCTTGAGCTGGGTGTGTGGCCTACTCCTTTCATCTTGCATGGATTAAAATTCATATAGTGCACTAATATTTCTTTATAATAATATGTAAAATACAGAAATATTCACGACTTTGATCAGGCACGGTAGATATCTTTTCATATTCCTTAGTGTCAAGTAAAGACCCTTGGATTTTTTAACAATTATGTAATGCACAGTAACCTGACAAAAATAAAGATCGTAAACAAAGGCGAGCTTAAACCTAATAGGAGTTTTCTTCCAGTAAACCCTTGAGGCTAGAGAAAGGTGACTATAAAGATAAGTTTGTGTGCAAACTGAGAGGAAAAGTAGAATGATGTTAAAAACTAGGATACAACAATATCATTATGAAAAAGGTACAAAAGTAGTTCTTCCCCCGGATGAGCCTTTCACAAAAAGCTCTCTCAATAATGTCATAATAATAATATTATGAGGTGTGGAAATAAAAGTAGAAGGCAAAATCTCAATTCGACAAGTTACTGTCTTAATCGAGGAGAGTCGGGATCTATTGTGACATCCCAATCTTCAGCTCTTGGGCTATAACTTTGGTTGACACGTCAAGACGTCTCCACCCCTTTCCACCCCTTTACGGGGGTAACTATTACTCAGCCCTTAATTACGCCTTGCCCGCAAACTCAAACATCGACAATGACTCGAATGTGAACCAAATTGTTTAACTAACCCGGGTATTCTTACTTGTGAGTGGAGGTATTCTCAAGCTTAAACTTTATAGCAATATACGGATACGCATCCAGGCCATGCTAGTTTTTATGTAATTTTAGTAAGGCTCATTTTTCTATACCTTTATTTAGCTTGACCTGTACACATGTGTATATGCGTAGGTTTTAACTGCCTACCCACCGTTTATTCTTCTAAGCTTTAATCGCGAGGAACTAACTAGAGGAATATGCTAGATTCACCTGATTTATAAATCAGACAGATGTTTCAAAGTGATCCATGTGTTTGTACTGAATAAAGACCGTTTTTTAATATTGCGTGCCTCTATCAACTTCTCCAAAAACCATGTGGTCCGTGGAATACCATGCACTCGTATGAAGCCTAAAACTGACTTATTTTTATTTTTCCATTTACCGTGATTCTTGCTGTATCTGCCGCTCAATATTCAGTAATATGTGTGTACGAGAAGTTTCCACACGTGTGCACACTTGTGAAAACAGGTTATCGCGAAGAGTAAGAATATCACTAGATTGTAACGGCAGCCTTTAAGGTTCGAATGTATATTTATAATATGCATAATTCGTAGTATGAGATTTATTTTATGAACCCAAACAAAGAACATTATTATGAGTAGCTAATTTACATGATCAAATTGCAATTAGAGTTCCCTTTCGCGGGTTTTTCTTCGTGCTTGATAACGCACGTATGGGGAACGTTTTCAGCTTGGCGACACACGATCTTGTATTTACAAACCAGATACTCGTTCATTCGTGACGCCTGCTAATATATTAAGCAATCGAGACGCCTTGACAACAGACAGTATATTAGGCACAGTAGATAATTTCTAGCTAATACGCGATTTTTCTGAGGTTTTTTTTTAAATATTAATTAGATAGTTTTTGACTGTGACCCTAATTAACTCTAAACTGGTAACAATACTCAATTGGTAACATCACCTACCAGGATACCGGATATTGAAGACCATACTGCCTCACTTTTGGATTTTCTCCTGTCTTCTAGCCCGGACGGTTACAAGGTATCCGTCGATGCTCCATTAGGGTCATCTGACCATTGTCTAATACGTTCAGAAGTGGCGATCACGCGCCCTGGGCGTCCACGACCCCCTGGAAGGCGTCGGTCTGGCACTTTAATTCAACGGAGTTTCCGATCTCAAGAACTGCGCTTACCGTGCTTGGGTTGCAGCTCGAGATAACAACGAGCCCAACACCAACGAATTGAAGAAACAGTACAACGCCGCCTCCAGATCCTTTAAGAAGCGCATTGCGGGGGCAAAGTGCATGCATAGATAGATAGATTATGTTATTTTATTATAATTATGTTAACTCTATTTTGAAATTATATAAATATCTACATAAACATAATATTGCCAGCATTGGGGAAAGATTCATACATCAGCAACGCCTCTGGTGTTGCAGGTGTCTATAGGCGATTGTAACTACTTTCCATCAGGTGGCCCGTTTGCTCGTCTGCCTTCTTTGGCATAAAAAATGACATATTTTTCATACTATGACAACCAACCAAAAAATCCTGTGTATCGATAGTAATTTTATTTCCATTTTTATCAGAACCATCATAAAAGCCACTCTAGTGTAAACGTATGCTCAAGAAACCCTTTCGGGTAGGTACCTCATTCGAGAAGTCAACCTCATATTGGAGGTCAGTATTTTATCCTTTGACCCTTGAGCGTCCAAATATGCGGTTGAAATAACCATTTTGGCATAAAGTGGTTTTCCTTTTTGTGTAAATAATGACTGTAAATCCAATCTATGGATTTAATAAAAATAAAGTTTGTTCGGAATTCTGTAAATGAACTTTAATTTGGAATGGGACTGTTGTATTCATCATTCGAACTCACAACAAGGCCGAAAAAGGTGTTTAGTTCACAAGCCGATAGCCCACCTGATCAAGTGGTAACCATCACCTATATGATCCCGGAAATTCCAAACACAACTAGAGGTATTTATTTTGTATCAAAGCAAACGCGTACATAAAAGCATTGCTACGTTAAAAAGTTTACACCAAGCTTGTTAGTAACCAGAAAAAGGAACGTTCTTACAAGTTATCCAATATAATAATCTGTCTGTAAAGCATAATAACCGTACCTCGAGCAAAGTTGTGCGTTCGGAAAGTTTCAAAAACTCGACATTACTTAGCGAGAATATTAAAAATATTCGACACGCTGATCGCAGTAAGGCAAATAAAGGCAGACTAAATTGTGGTCACGCTGCGCCTAAAAAAGCGAAATTTCAATTATGAATTGTAAGTTAAAAAAATGTAATTTTCTTTCTTTCTTTAAATGTTTACAATTGTTTGTTTGTATTGATTCCGACGCGTTCAAAGTTGATTTATTACAATTTTTATACGTTTAGAGCTTTGACATTATTTGGTCCTTATCATTTTCACTCATTTCAAGCCTATCCAAATGTGACGAGCCCACGCCACGCCTAGAATTTGCATCCCAGTTATGAGGAATGACATCCAGTTATTTTTGTTGATGTTGAGTATGATCTTGTACACCGTTGAAGAAAATATACTGGTTATGATTATAATGAATCCAGCTTACGGCATAATTGCGTTTTAAGACAAAATGTTTATTTTCTTTTCAATTGCTTATTAATCCTCTTCCTGCGTACTCTAATAAGCCTTAAGAAGAATTACTAAAGAATAACAAAAATAATAATACATCTCTTATTATTTTTTCCATGTATTTTTTGTTTTTCTTTGGTACCTACCCACCTGATTTTCTATTTATTTCTTTGGGTTAATATAGATTCATTATCTTTATTTCTTTCTTCCTATAACCGATCTTATCCATCCGTATGTTGTGCTTGGGAAAAGGAAATGTATCCGTTTAATTGTTACGTACATATTATCTTTAAATAACCGTCTTATCCGGCAGCCACACTTTCAAACCGAAAAACAGCGTTGCTGCTTGGCGGCAGAAAAAAGCGTGTTGGTAGTAGGTACTTCCCCGGACGAGCGCTTCACAAAGAGCTGTACTACTCTTAAAACCAACCTTTGAATGAGGCCATGGTGTAGCGCGGCGGTCGTATGTTCAGTTCTCATGTATTCCCCCTCAACTTCTTGGATCATCAATTCCGGCGTCACAGTGGCGCCCCTCAATGCAACCTGCAACAAACATTCATTCAAATACCGTGCAAATTGAAATAGATTTAGATGTGCGCCATCGTTCTTTTATTTATCAGTAGAAGCCTGTATGTATTTACAAGAATATCTATTTTATGGCACATTGATGCTATGAGCACAGATGTGGGCTAGTATTCTAGCTTCACTAGTCTGGCCTGATGGCATATTTATAAACCTTTTAAAGTTTAACTTTAGGAAAAATACATACCATTACAAATATACAAATTTAAAATCAAAGACTTAAAAATAAAGCATTGAATTACAGATGGAACAAGGTCTGTTGTCTCTTCCCTACTAGTCTGTGATGGTCTCTGTTGTGTGGTCTCCTACTATGTCTGTAGCATAGACATAAAACTCATTGCTGCTTCGCTGCGCAGTAATTTATTTCCTCATTGGTCTGTTATGTAGTGACTACAATAATTGCATTAGCTCCCAGACCAGTCTACCGAGGACGTGCCCACTGTTCCCATTGCGGCATCGCTCTGCACATGTTAAAATATTAAGCCAGTCATTTCAGTCGGTAAAGTAAAACATTACCGATTGAGAGGACTGGCGTCCTAGTGAGGCATCATAAACAACTTCTCGCGAGACAGAGGAAATGGAGGCTGCTTTTGACAGATGTCAATCAAAGCATTTCATTATTCAAGATAGCAGACGAAAATCCAAATATTACCATAATCTAATTGAGTTTGAATTCCATTTTATATACGGTTATCGCTAAAATACTTAATTCTTATAACTACATATCTTGTAAGTAAATTCCATAATTTAGGTTATATTGACATGTACGGCTTTCAAGATGAAATATTTATTTTATAATCATAATGGGCATTGGACAGTAATGGTGTTTATCAAAAATAACCTGATTTGAAATTTTTAAAACCTCAAGTACATATAGGTAATTTTATATTTAATTGAACGCATGATGTGGAATTACACCCGCAGAAAACGCCGCCTATTAGTTCTAAACTCAAACGTACTTGCACCAATCCATGACCATAACATAAAAAGACCGTTAGTTTTATAACAATTTACACTTATAAAGTAAAATAATCTATACGTAACTCAAGAAATTTTATTGCGATGAAAAGACCTAAATTTTCAACCCGTAGTTTTGTAAAATCAAATTCAATTTCAGCATGAAGGTGACAGTTTTCAAACCGCACTTTTCCTTTTTCTTGCAAACTTCTTGGCATCTTGGCACTGCGGCCTGTCCTATTGGATGTGACGTCATTTCCGGCATGTTTGCAAATTGAATGCTCTCCAAAGTTGCTCTCAATGGTGATGGATTTCAAGTATTTTGGATTTTAGTGACCTATTTCGGACCGAAAAGCTTTTTCTGATGGACGCAGAGTAAATTACACTTTCAATAGAACGGAGATTGGTGACCTGACGAACAAATAAACCACTGTTGTTCGGGAAAACTTTGTTCTTTCACAGCTTTCTTTTATCTCGACGGCTACGTAAGATCAAGTAATAGTAGTTATATGAGTCGTTGTTTATTGATTAAATAAATTCTCCGACAAAGGTACGAATGATTTTCTGACGGAAAATTTTTAACATCTTAATTGCACAACAGTCAGCGATAGTGGAGAGATCTGTTTTAATAATGTGAATGTACTTCTCACTTGGATCTTATAGGAGAAAAGAGAGTTAGGTGTTTTCTAGAAAAACATGGTACACCGTCACGGGCGACGGTGTACCATGCTTTTGCATGCATTGCTTTTGCGGCGATCTATCACGTAATATCAGGTGATATTGCAGTCAACCGAATATCCCAACTAATATTATAAATGCGAAAGTAACTCTGTCTATCTGTCTGTCTGTCTGTCTGTTACGCTTTCCCGCTTAAACCTCTCAACCGATTTTGGTGAAATTTGGCACAGACAATCTTTAGACCCTGAGAAAGAACATAGGCTACCTTTTATTGCGAAAAAAAGAGATGAAGAGATTAAAAGTACGCAGACGAAGTCGCGGGTACCAGCTAGTTTAAAATAAAAAACAGAAATATCCAAATCGGTCAACTCCGTCTACTCTGTAAAAAGTTATGCGCGGTCATACATGACAATCAGTGAGTGAACAAAGAATCCCTGTTTTCCTACCCTTAGGCTATTTTTTTTATATAATTATATGACATCTTTTTCAGGGTTTACCCTTACCATTAAAAAAAGTATTATCAAAATCGGTCTATACGCATTGACCTCCTCTGTTTTTTTGTCAGTTTAAAAACTGCAACAAGCAAAACGATATATTGCTTGTTCTTAGGTAATATTGCAAAAAAGTAGATAGATAGATAGAAAATTCTTTATTGCACAAAAATACAGTGTACATAGGCGAGTTTAATGCTGGATAGCATTATCTACCAGCTAACCTTTGGGTAATGGGAAAACATTTTTGGGTAGTGCAAATTTGACAAGGACAAAGATAGCAAATAAAGAAACAAAGCAAAGATTTAAGAGAAAGTACATAACAAAGTAGAAAACTAAGAGTAAAATAAACAAACTAAATTTTAAGTCTTAACTAAACATGAAAATTATATAAAAAGGTATTATAACATAGCTCACATGTAGCCACAGGGAAATACGGAAACCTAAAAAAAAAGAAACTATTGGTTGGTATAAGATCCCAACATGAGGGACAGGTAATGGGTAGAGATTTTGGATTTGAAGGCTTCAAGAGAGGGTGCCTCACGATATTGATAAGGAATACTGTTCCAGAGTCGAGTAGCCGTGGTAGTGAAGGAGTCTGAGTAGCAAGATGTGCTGTGCTGAGGAGTCGTTAGCATGAGTCTAGATCTTTCTCTAACAGGGCGGTTTGTGATATGCAATGGAGTGAAGCGTTCCTTAAGGTAGTTCGGAGCTTGATGATTATTCAGGATGTTGTAAAGAAGACACAGTATATGAACATCCCGACGCTCTCTGATCTCAAGCCATTTTAGTTGCACACGGTAAGCAGATACATGGTCATACTTTCGCAGACCATATATGAAAAAGTACTTTGAAAGTACTTATTTAATTTTTCGCCTCTCTCTTTTTTGACTTGACTGTCAAGCAAAAAAATACGGCTTCGAAAGTTCTTTAAAAACAACTTTTAAAATATACAAATGTTTGTGTGATGTAACTGTAATATGAAATAGAACGCGTTTCGTAATCGTCTTAAAATATTAGAAATGGGGAATTTATTTCTGCTAGCACTAATAACGAATAAGATGACAATGTATTCTAGCATACCAGCCACAATGTGTCAATGTAACGTTTGACAGCAATAACTGCTCATTTGTATAGCAAACCTGTCACGAGGTAGATACTAGTGCGAGTTCTACTCAACCAAGCCCAGAAGAACAGGCAACAAGCTTACGGCTTGTACCGGCATTGTTCCCACGTACGATGATTAAAGGCACAATAGAGCCTAGGTACCTACATCATGCACGGTATTAACTACCCTATGTATACCTAGGTAGTGACTCCTTTCGTATTCCCCACTAGCAAGCCACAATACACGTACAAGGTAATATGCTATTACTCTGATAATACGCACACAACCCGTCTCGGGGGCCTACCATTGTCAAAATGTATGCCAATCTTATACAGGGTACAAATACACAGTGTATAATTATGCTTATATGGGATTTCAAATCAAATCAAAACAAAAATTATTTATTGACAAAAATGAAGGCCGTATCAGACATTTTCCTTAACCTTATTCTAACACTAGTGAGTCTATACATATAAAACTAAAGGGATAATTATAAGTTTTAGATGAAGGCTAGAAATCACTGTCTATATCCCTATGTATGCTTACGGATTTTGATGCTGATTTTTTAATAGATAGAGTGATTCAAGAGGAACGTTTAAATGTATAACACATGCATGATATAATAGAAGAACAATGTGCACCCGTGCGAAGCAGGGGCGCGCGGGCGGGTCGCTAGTATTAGAAACATATTTGCTAGGTAACATATTGTGAGGTAGGAAGTGTCGATACTTTCTCGATTTATAGGAAGCGACAAGAGCCGGACTAAAATAGCTGTGTCCCGGTTCTTAGCGCCATTCCTTCGGACTGAGGGTTTGTGATTTTAGGTATATGAAAATTACTATTCTAGAAGGCTTCGAAGTTATATTTTAATTGCGTATGTGAGCGTATGTAAAATGGTGTATGAGTGAGAGTGTGGGTGGTGATTAGGCTTCCATGATTCCCCCAGTCTCTTGAGAGGCTGGTTATCACAGAGGGAAGCCTAACGAATCAGTGGGTTTGTGTGTGTGTGTGTGTGTGTGAGTTTTGTGTGAAAGCCTTGAGGGTGCTACTAGTAGGTAGGCAGGTTCCTATAGTTTGTAAGAAAGACAATTATGTGAGCTAGTGTGAGTTTTTAGATTGATTATGGAAGTAGGTAGGTAGGTACATTTCAGATCAGGTCGGTAGTATGTCGGTAAGTGGTGTTCAAAAGTCCAGAGAGGCTAGGTAAACAAGTATGTGTTATTAAAATAGTCTGGGAGTGTATTGCTTTTGTATAGGGATCATCACGACGCGTTTTGCTTGGCGAAAAATAGATTGAGTATTATATTTTATTATTGGGTCTGGACCATATAATTTCCGACTAGGTGTAGGTAGTATTAAATTTGTGAGTATGTTAGTTAGTTTGAAGGGGGAAGCAGTTGCTCAAAACTGATTTGGTAGGACGGTAGGTACAGATATATATTTTTAGTGTATAAAAATTTATTTCTGTATCTCAAGTAGCGCCTCGGTGTCATTGTACCTATGACAATTTTTGAAGCCAGTTTCTAACAATCTGCTTGCAGCTAGTAAAATTATGTAAGGTGGGAAAATTAAGATCATGTATTAAAATAGGTATTAGACACCATTGTTAACAGTATACCTACGCCGTGGGGTATAAAGAGGGAGTATTTTTATAAGGACAATAAAAGGTAAAAGACGATATTATTGTAGTTAGATAAGGTAAAAAATATGGCATGCTAATATGCTGTAGTGATATATTTTTAAAGTAATAGGTAAAGTTTGTGTCTAGCATAAAGGTAAGTTCGTTTTTCTTATAGGCATGAAAGATGTATCGTACGTAGTAGCATAGACACAGAGTAATTAATAGTTGTAGGCAATAAACGCTTATCGCAAACAAACTCAAGTTCAAGGTCAGTATCCTTTGTTGCATTTGCATTGTGTTATTACTATTAGGTAGGTACGGATAGTGCGGCTCAATATAAAATGTTCTGTATAAAATCGATAAATATGTTTAGGTAAATTTGTAGGTTCGGTGCATTTAATTTAATTTATATTTTCGGTGGCATTTAATTCATTGGTTTATTTTGTAATAAGCTACCTACATAAAGTACAGAGTTTTGCAATGAAATCCATCTTTGCAGTTTGTAAACTAGAATTTTTATTTTAATGAATAGATAATAAGGCGTTGACAACACCTAAATTTCTTCTCGCTCGCACGATTCGTCATTTTAAAAGATATAAAATCGCAAATCTCAATTTTGAAAAAACGCAAACAACCATTTTGTGGGCCATCACATTGCACACTGTTTGGTAAAAAATTCATTTTGATCGATGCATCGATCAAAATGGCGAGTTTTCCTACTCAAAAGTTTGCTTAAGTACGAAAACTAGAAAAGTAAACTTTTAAGCAGGAAAAGTTGCATCGATCAAAATAAAATGTTTACTAAACTGTGCGCAATGTGATTGCACACAAAATAGTTGTTTGCGATTTTTAGAAAATGGGTTCAGTTATTTTATATTCTTCAATAAATCAAAACGTGCGAGCGAGAGTCACATCAGCTCCATATATAGCTCCATATACACCATAATGATTGAAATTATGTTCATTGCTATCTAAACGGCTTTTTACTGTATTGTGACAAATCCTATAGGTTTAGCTAGTTATAAAATTAATGTATATTAACAGCCCCGTTCTTCGTAGGATAAATTTGATAACCTGGATTAATTATTTGATGCGTATCCTATCCTACTATCCTACTAATATTATAAATGTGAAAGTTTGTAAGTATGGATGTATGAATGGATGGATGTTTGTTACTCTATAACTCCAGAACGGCTGAACGGATCTTGGATAATATTGGCACAGAGATATGTTATAGTCTGGAATAAGACATAGGCTACTTTTTATCCCGTGGGAATACCGGGATTTAAAACTACGCGGGTGAAACCGCGGGGCGCTACTAGTTTTACCTAAAGGAGCTCTTCAACGAGCGTCGTGTCGCATACACAGCGCTGCTATAAGAGCTCATGGTAAGGCTCCCATAATCGGCTTAACATCCCGGATTCGGCTGATAGACGCTAACTGGATTGGCATTGTAGTCTGCTAACATAATCGAGGATTAAGGTAACGTTGCTATTTTTCACGTCTTTTCCTCACTCACATCGACCTGCAGTCGGTTCAAGTTACACCACAGCCTGATTACTTGCTAGATAGGCTACTTATAACTCTGTATCTAAAATAATAAAATATTGACCTTATGCATATATTTTCATCCATGGAAGATAAAAACAATAAAAAAAAATCTTAGCTTTGATCTAGATCTCTTTAACCTGTCTGTCATGCAGTGAAAGCTATGATTGCGCTTGATTCTGTTTAGTTTGGGAAAAACTTAATACAATTAAATCAGATATCTTTACAGACGGCCCTAATCCATGTTCCAAAATGTTGAAATACGTGACAGAGAAAGTTAATGAAATTAAAATTAAAGAAACAGAATCAGGACAGGACACAAGTCATACAAACTCTTTCTGTAATATTTATTGTATACTATTGTATTGTATATTTATTGTATTTTAAATTTAAACAAATTCTAGACGCTAAAAGTCGGGCTACAAACTAGCAAAATATAATATAAGGTCTTAGGAATGAAATATAACTTTTTGGCGCAATCTTTCTTCTTCTATCTTTCTTCTAAATATATATAACTCAAAGGTGACTGACTGACTGACTGACATAGTGATCTATCAACGCACAGCCCATACCACTGGAGAGATCGGGCTGAAATTTGGCATGCAGGTAGATGTTATGACGTAGGCATCCGCTAAGAAAGGATTTTGATCAATTCTACCCCCAAGGGGATAAAATAGGGGATGAAAGTTTGTATTTGATTTTCAAAGTAAACGAGCGCGAGCAAAGCCGCGGGATCAGCTAGTTTGAAATAAGTGTGTTTCTCCTCTGAAGGCTAAACAAACAAAAACAAGATTCGGGACAACCAAATAGACATTACTTTCCCTAAACGAATAGAGCCCATAAAGCACTCGTAGAAGGTTATAAAAATATAGGATATTCTGATCACGCGCTCAACTAAAAGTCATTATATGCGATTTTGAATTTACTGCCGCCAGTACATAAAGCTTATTGCAATAAATATTAATTCATCAGGTACACGAATAAGAATCTCTGAGCGTCTATCAGAAGGTCAAAGTACAGAGATTCAGTAAAGTATTAGGTACTACAGCTGTGGAATAAAAATCTCGAATAGCGACCACAAACTAGAAGATGGTACATGGGACGTCTTACTCGCGATCATAGACATTCCGGCATTTTAAAAATTTGTCAGACGACAGACGACGCGTGACTAATCCCTGATTTTTGCCGAGCGAAGGACTTTGTGGGGAGACGCACATGTTGCCTTCTCACGGGATACGCCCACATGCCCATCCCCTCCTTTCCTTCATCCGTGCTCGCGATAGAAAGGAAAAAATCCGATGGAAAGGGCTCGGAATCGTTCTCCCTGAAAATGCATAGGAGAGGCTTATGTCCAGCAGTCGGCTTCTTCGAGGTTAATGATGACGATGTTGATATAAAAAGTCGTGTAATTAAGAGCAACGAATCAATTATTAATACGTCTTCTAAGTGATCACATTTTTTTTTACAAAACCTCTCTTTATGTTGGCATCATCGTGCAAAATACGTGGCCCTCACAAGTGCGTTGTTGTTTCAAAGTGATCTTTGTAATCCAACCGAATAAAGGCCGTTTTGATTCTGGCAAGGGAACTTTTGTTGGAAATAAAACCGTCGTTTTATTTCCAACAAACACTTTTAAATCAGCCAGTACTTTTGTCGCCTAGTGTAGGTACACTAGGCGACAAAAGCAGATAGGTACACATTTGGTTTGCAATGTTCAACCGGCTTAGTTTTCATCAATGTTTTTGAAGCTATTACTTCCGATAACTAAAGTCACCACTTTGTTATATAAAAACCTACGAATAAAAATGAAACCAGAAATGTAACAGCTTTACGCCTTTAGATCACCTTTCCCAGTAGATATTTATCCCCCTACTTTACGCCTTTAGATCACCTTTCCCAGTAGATATTAATCCCCCTACATTACGCCTTTACATCACCTTTCCCAGTAGATATTTACCCCCCTACTTTACGCCTTTAGATCACCTTTCCCAGTAGATATTTATCCCCCTACTTTACACCTTCAGATCACCTTTCCCAGTAGATATTTATCCCCCTACTTTACGCCTTTAGATCACCTTTCCCAGTAGATATTAATCCCCCTACATTACGCCTTTACATCACCTTTCCCAGTAGATATTTACCCCCCTACTTTACGCCTTTAGATCACCTTTCCCAGTAGATATTTATCCCCCTACTTTACACCTTCAGATAACCTTTCCCAGTAGATATTTATCCCCCTACTTTACGCCTTTAGATCACCTTTCCCAGTAGATATTAATCCCCCTACATTACGCCTTTACATCACCTTTCCCAGTAGATATTTATCCCCCTACTTTACGCCTTTAGATCACCTTTCCCAGTAGATATTTATCCCCCTACTTTACACCTTCAGATCACCTTTCCCAGTAGATATTTATCCCCCTACTTTACGCCTTTAGATCACCTTTCCCAGTAGATATTTATCCCCCTACTTTACGCCTTTAGATCACCTTTCCCAGTAGATATTTATCCCCCTATTTAGATACAAGTATTGGCTTATTACTAAAATGTTGTTAAAATATTGTTCTCGCTGACTGTAAGAACCTTCAGGTCAAGGATGGATCGGCACGTGTATAAGAGCAAATACGTTAAACAAACATGACTCTCCACGAGGCATGAGACTGACCTGTTTCCTTAACTTGGTTTTGTTTCACTATGCCTCTGTGATATTTGATAATAATTATATTTGTAAATTTTTATACATCAATCAACGTTTTATAAGTTACCAGAGATCCCATAGAAATAGCATTGAATAGCTTAGGCTTAGCTTGAGCTGTCTAAAATGTGTGCCTGTGCAAAGCGGATTTTTTTACTATAGGAATTGCTTAACGCATGTCACTGAGGAGAGCCGAGGGGGTCGGTTGTTCTTACCACCACACTGGTGGCATACTGACTAAAAACCCATCGACATTCCGGCAATCTACCTTAGTGCCAATGCGTCTTGAAACCGTTCGTCATCAGAAGATTCGTTTGATGACGCATTAGCACTTGACAGAGTTACGGGTCGGATTCAACCGCGACCCTGTCGGTGACTGTCCACATAAAGGCCGTAAGTTTCTTGCGTTCTACGCTTTGGTCGCGAGGAACTGGGTCTAGATTCTCCTTCTAGTCTATGAGAAGTTTCAAAGTGACCTTTTGAGCGAACGGAATAAAGATCGTATTGATTATGTTTTGTTCTGGTCTGAGGTTTATTGGTTGCGGCTCAGTGGTATTGTTTCAAGATTCTGCACATCAATCAGTTTTATTGGCGCGAATATCGGTCCCTTGTTTTTGCATGCGCGGCTTTACACAATAATTTCTTTTTCAAATAAATAACACGGCACAAAGAGCACCAGTGGTATAGTGGGAGTGATTCCACCTTTTGTTGTACGGTCGAATCCAGTCGTGCATCATTGGATTTTATATAAAAAAATGAATATAGTGTATAATGCCAGCGCTCTCAAACGGTGAAGGAAAACATTGGGAGGAAACCAGTTAGTATTATAACAGCGGCGATGGTCTGGCAGCCTGCCATGAACGGAGTACCAACTGATGCAAAATGTGGGTATGTGTAAAATGTAATAATGGATATATCTGTGACTGCCCCCCTTGTTTCAAGATATCTGAGAGGATATTATCTTTCGAGAAAAAACGGACTTCAAATACACTCATAATATTACTATAACTCAAGAACTACTCGTCAGATCTGACTCAAATTTGAATGGAACTACATGACAAACACCAGCTTTAGTTTAAAAAAAATCATCAAAATCGATCAACTCGGTAAAAATTTATGAGGTGACAAATATAAAAAACAGTCGAATTGAGAACTTTCTTTTCTGTAGTTATTAAATAAATAAATAATGCTGGACAATCCACACAGCATCTTCTAGCCCCAAAGTAAGCTACTCAAAGCTTGTGTTATGGGTACTAGATGACTGATATATTTAATGCATTATATACTTACATAGATAGATATTTTTTATTATACATAAACACCCAGACCAATGGAACAAATTTCTGCAGATCGTACACAAGTTTGTTCCGAGGCGGGAATCGAACCCGCAACCTCTTGCGTCGCAGGCGGACTCTCGCCCGCTGCGCCACTGAGGTCGTCAGCATTGTTAAGATGGCGTGAATTCGACAGATGGTGTTTACTGTGGGACTAAAGTAGGCTGTAGTAATGAAGACATTTTTTTTATATTTTTCATAGGTTATGTACTTTTATTATGAACGGCCAAACAGAAAACGAACATCGTTGATCAAATATTTAAATATATTATGTATTTATATTTACAACACAAAACATGGGGTTCCAGAACAATGGAAACGTAGACAGATAAATAGTTACCCTCTTTCATAATCCCTGCCATTTTATAGCAGCGACTCAAAGGAGTATTCTTGTCACTTTCACTTTCATGCCAACGAAAAGAGCAGCAAGCAACAGACTTGCCGGTCTGGCTATTGGTGCGCTCAAAGACCAATAAGTTAAGAATGAGGGCCTTAGAAAACAAATCTGCTAATTTTTTTTTTAATAACAGAACCTAACAGCGTAGAAGGTAGGGTTACTACTATACCAACTGAGTTGTGAGCCCAGTCAACTAAGAAATCAGACCTCTAGCCACAAGGATCCTTTGCAGGCATACCTTTCGCTAATGTTGAAAGTTCCCACTAATGGTCGAAGTCGATCGGACCTATATTTATTGTCCATCTGTTAAGTTGCTGTGATTGTTTTAGTTTGAGCTCTGACATTCGTTGTTTTTTTATTTATAAACGATTTCAAAAAAAGGAGGAAATTCTCAATTCGTATATTTAGAAAGAAAGAAAAGAAAAGAAAGAAAATACATTTATTTTGGACACACACGATACATACACTTATAATAATTAAAACAAGAAAATACAATAAGAACATTAACAGATGCACGACAGAAAAGTAAACACGAGAAGACAAAAAAGAACAATTTCAGGATAAAAACAGTAAGTAGAATAAACAGGAAAAGTAGAAATAAAAACAGAGAAGGACGTGTGTAGATAGGTGGAAGGTGCAAATCAGCTCGTGCCAAGTGCATGTGCGCGCGATCCAAAACAGGCCACATCTCAGCTTATTGCCGCTCCACAAGTGAAGCGGCGCTGGTTTTCAGATGGGACCTAGGCGACTAAAACGTATGATAATATAATATGCTCAGTAGGTACTAGGCGACTTCACTTTTATTTGTATGTTTTTAATGTTTGTTAGCTCAAAGCTTTAGAATTTTAAAACTGACCAATAATATTTAATTCGTTTGTTTATTAAATTTTTAATTCTAGTATTTTTTAACTGTCACACCTTTTCCCTACAACAGTCAGTTAACTCCTGGAGTACATCGGCCCAACACCTATTTATCGCCAACTAAGAACATTAAATTCAACCCCAGATACTGGGTGAACTTGACCCACTTGGACAAACGAAGCTATCCCGCTCTACTTTCTGGGCTAGAAAGAGAGAGATAGAGTATCGAGATCTTTTATCGTCTTGTTCGGTTGTGATTTTGGGGTGAGTAGTAGTAATAATGGGAATTTCTTGCTGATGTTGTAACCATTTTGCTTTATTTTTCCTGTGCTTACCTCATGACCTTTCAGCTTAGTTATCGGTTTGCGTTTTGACGAGTTTTTTTTTTTGGTTTTTTAGTACAATCGTTCCTTCTTGTTTTTCTAGGTTTGTCGCGTGGAACTGGCACCTAGAGTCACTTTGTGATTCAATTGATTATTCATCTTTTGACTTTGATTCTTTTCGGTCATTGAGGTGCATTTAAAAACTCATCACATTGTTTCGAAAGAATATAAGGAGAAACACGACATAAAAAAGAAAATGGCAGTATTCAAAATTTGATAATAAGTTTAGGGAACAAAGATTTTATAATGTCCCAAAAGTTATTCACCGAGCGGGAGTTGAACCCGCGACCTTCCGCTTGATACGGGGCTGTGCTAACCAACTTCGCCATTGGAGCCCAATCAGTCGACGAATAACTGCAGGACTAATGCGACCGTGGTTCTATTTATATTTTTTTATTTAACAAGTAAGCTCCTTCTAAAACGTGTTAATGGTCAATAGTTGTATTTTATAATTTACTAATTAGACTAAGTACTGTTTTCCTTATATTGTGTAGTAAATACCATAGAACTAATAATAAATTGAAGTAGAAGACTTAGTTATTTCTTACAAGAAATTACAAAATTCTGAAAACTATGAAATGTAATCATCGTAGAGCAGCCTTGGTATTCCTAGTATATTGTAGTAGTTTGAAAGTTGATCAAATCAGAGGCGGCATTTTTGTAACGAAGTTCAAAGAAAGTTTTGATAACGATTTATTTATATTACTAACTTTGGCTTAGATTGGAGGCCGTGAGAGTTATTTTACGATTGTTTTCCGAAGAAGCATAAAGTTTTTATTATTTGAATAACGAGAGAAGTTAGAAACACCTTGACGTGGAAGTAATATTGTGTTTGTAATAATTTAAATTATTGTTTTGAGCTTTCAACAGCGTGACTGGAAAAACATTTTCACTTCAAAGACGCAATGCAGTTAATTTGGTATGGCAAGTTTTACTATTATGTTAAAAAACCCCTAAATGTACATAATGTAATACCTATGACCAGTAAGACTTGATGATGATGCGAACGTCCAACCAAGTAAGTTCGATACATCAAGATAATCTTGATCAATGTACTATAACATTTGCGGTACCCCGAACTTGGAACCCTATAACAGTTAATGTACATTTTCAGTTCACTTTACGGAAAGCTACCACTGAAGAGAATCAAGGCGTCGCGACTCAATGAACATGACGAATCGTTTCCTTTACGCCGTGTTTTTCCGAGACTTCAGGCAACTTAGGTACAATGCGAAGCTTTGAGCTTTCTGATTTTATATAATGTGGTAACCGTTGTATTACACGGCTGTGATAAAGAACATCGGTAGTCTAGTGGGAGACCCTTTCTTTCGATCGAAGGGTCGTAGGTTCCAATCCGGTGAGGCACTAATGTATTTTGCCTATCGAAAAATGGAAGTGTAATTCCAGTGCTCTGAAACGGTAAATCTTGAGGAAACCAGTTCGTATTCTATCAGCGGCGATGAGCTTGGAACCTGTCATGTACCTGCCACTTAACAGTAGGGGGCCATATGCATGTTTCATGTGCAAGTGGTTTAAAAAAATCTGTTCGGTATATTATTAAAAAAAAACATAATTGGATAGGCGTGTACTACTCAGTAAGCTGAAAATTTAACTAAGTTCTTTGAAAACGAAATGATTAACTAGTAGAAATATATTTTCGAAGAAACCTCTAGTTCGTTTGATCCTTTATTTATCAATGTAACTCTAAAATAAACCTTAACTGAACTCAAGTAAACAAAGTTAGGAAATAAAATAATAATTTTCAATAACTTTACATTTAATTATTAATCACAATAAAAATATCAAGCAATAACATCCAATAAGTTAAACGACTTTCAAAAAAAAACACCGTCAAAGCTAAAGAAAATCAAATCTCCAGTTCAAGCAACTCCTATAAACTTCACTCACCCGTCGAGTTAGAAAAGTATAAAATGCAGTCGGGGAAGGTCGACATGTACGTGTGTGAGACCGCGTCAGTGTCGGCGTAGCGGTGGCGAGCGCAGGTCGCAGCCGCGCGCCGGCCGGCGGCCGCTGGCGCACTGAGGGAGCTGGGGCGCAGGACACGACCGCCTCCGCGCGCGTAGGCGTTCGTCTGCCGAGCCTCGAGACCGCGACCCGCCACCATACCCCCCTCGCCAGCCGCGCACCTCCCCCCCCGCGCCGGTGTCGCACCTTCAGCTGGGCGCTTATTAAAAACCCTAGGATTTTCGCCTTCTCTGTGAAAAAATAATCTGTTTTGCTCTGCCTAACATTTTCGTATGAAATTCTGTATCCTTGTACCGGCTTATGAAGACTTCCAAGATATTGGAGGTTCCGGTTCGCATTTATTTTGTTGATTATAATACTTCTTTAATATCACTGAAGATTCAAATCAAAATATTTTGATGGATAGGTATAAAAATTCGTGCGTTTTGTTACATAACAAACGTCTAAATAGTTAAGTAGATTTATAGAAATTCTACAATTAGAATAGTGTTTGCGGTTGTCCACAAACACTCAGTGTTCCCAAGATGACGGTGACCGTCTTTCCTATACTTCCTCTCGTTGTTATGTCTCTGCCATTGCATTTATTCATGATTAATAGGTACAGCGCTAGGAACTACTGAACTTTGTAAGTGACAATACAGCAAGCACTATATGATCTGCACCCTAATTGTCTAACTCTTTGGTAATAGTAATCGGCACAGATGAGAGTATATTAGTAGTATCGGAACTTGATATGTAGTACAGAAAGTTTGACACTTGAAACCCAGAATATCGTCATGGTAATGGGCTTCAAGTTACACAATAAGGGCCCTGAACAAAAATGCAACTTTTTATTCAACCTAGTATGCATTAGTTATTAAGTACTCAGTTATAAGCTTTTCTTAGTGACTAGAATATAAAAGAAAGTAAAGACCAACAATGTTTTTTATACTACACCTGCTTGGAAAGTACCTTGATACATTATCAAATTTACGGTAGAAAGTACGTCATTGCATATAGAACAAATATGCGGGGAGAAAACGCATCTGAGCGGGAGAGAAAAGTGTATGAAAATCCATTTCTTACGTGGCTTTTCCTTTTTTAATTTTGGGTAAGACTATGCGCCGGTAACCTAAATATCAAAAGCCAAAAAGTTTTTACAGTGAGTTTTTATCTCCAAGTTCGCAAAATGACACTGGCCACTAGCTGTGTGTTGGATGGTGTCGGGCTGGCAGTGCGACCCTGCAGCGGCAGGATAAACAATTTGAAAAAAGAACATGTGAAAATTGCAGACGCCATTGGCGCCATTTTCAATTTGTGTGTTGTTTGAGGATTCAGTTTTAGTTTTTTATTTTCCTCGTAGGTGTAGTATAAAGCACTATGTATCACTCGAGAGAAAGTGCGATTCCCGATCTCGGGTGTTTTAAAGCCCTCGCCTACGGCTCGGGCTTCAAACGACACCCTCGACGGTAATCGGTCACTTTCTCCTCTCGGTGAACAATGTACTATTATTTATTCAAGAATAGCAATAACTGACAGAAATGGCATGACATCTAAGCAGATATTTTGAGAGACGCGTCAAGCGGGGTGAAATTCTTGACATACCGCCGGATCTAGTAATTCCATACATACTGTCCAGATTTCAGAGCAAAAGGACAAATATCGACCAATTTTATTATACTTGGCCATCGGATTCAGAGCTTGCACGTTGGTCTCTTTGAGGTAATACTTTTAGACTTAAGAAAATAAAAAAGTACCAATGAAAGCACAACTTTTGACTGTCTCAAAGTATGGTAATTGAAAGGTAACATGCACGTGACATATATAAAAGATATATATTTTTTGTGAAACTAGGTACATAATTTTGGTGTTGAGGTTTGTAAGGTCACACTAGTTCAGCCTAAAAGCATATAAACATTTACATAAAACAAACAAATTAAAATCATGCAGAATAAAATAATTAAATGCAAATAAACCAAATTAAAATAATAACACAAATGATCAAAAAAGGTATATAAACACGAAATGTCAAACTAGGTACAGCTATATTACACCTAGGTAAGTTTTTTTTTTTTTTTTTTACAACTCGCTGATGGAACAATCAGATGGCCCACCTGATGTTAAGTGGTAACCATCACCTATAAACAGAACATTGCCCCGTAGGTCACGCACAATAAAAACGTGCCCTACGATGCACTGCCCTGCGTCCATCAACTTGAGGCATACAGATGTTAAGCCTCAATGTTCTATACAACATGCCGGTGTCCTGACGATGTTTTCCTTCACTGGTGGCTGCTACCACTAGGTCGCCAGTTCTCTCCGTAATAATAATGAACACCCTTCTTCCGAGGGAAGAGATCCGACGGGATATCCACCGTGCCTGGGGATCAAAGTCAAGAAGATGTTTAATATTTCTCATAATAATGAAATCTTAGTGTACCACATCCATTATCTGACTTGACGTCCGAACACCGTGACTACGTCACTGGTCACGTGACCGTAATTATCGTTGTCACGTTATGGAAAGCTTCTGCTTCGTCACTGCTGGTCATTTTTCAGAGCATTATGTCGAAGGAATATGATTTATAACCTGAATATCAGTTTCCAATCAACATTCATGAGAAAACTAATCAATATTGAATCGACAGCCGTCACAGATCAGTTGGTAGTAGCTCTGCCTTTTGCACTGTAGGCCGTGGGTTCGATCCCCACCGAAAATAAACATTTGTGAGATTAATACAGATGTTTGTTCTCTGACTGAGTGTTATATAAGTATAGTTTATAAAAAGGTAGGTAGGTATGATTAAAAACGATCTATGTATTTTGTCAGCTATCTGGTTCCCATATCACATGCTTTTCAACATTTTTTATATCATAATGAGATTTTCCGAAGTAGTCCTAACGATTAATACTAACAAAATTTGATTTATCAAATCTACAATAATATTTAGAAACTAGCTATAAAAACTTATTATCAACACTTACATAAAGAGTGCATTGAACTGCAATAAGATAATATCAATAACAGTCTGAACAAGGCGTCACAACACAACTGAGTAGTACTACGCTCGTAGCGGGTCTACGCCCACGCGTAGCCGCCGTAGATCCTCGTAGCACGGGGGCTACGAAATAAGGACACGACATCAATACGTGCGAACACGTTTACATAAACTTATGTTACTACTAGTTGCGTAAAAGTAGCCTATGCGCTATTCCAGACTATAATCTATCTCTCTGCCAAGTTTCATCCAGATCCGATCAGCCGCTCCGGCGTGAAAGAGTAACAAACATTCATCCATCCATACTTACAAACTTTTGCGTTTATAATAGTAGTAAGATATGTTAAATTATGGGTTTGAGGAATGAAACACTATGTCGCAAACACTCTTAGGGTGCCCAAACATAACTACGAATTCGTTTGAATTCGCATCGCAAAAATATCGAGAGAGAGCAAATATCTGCGAGTTCGCAGAGAGAGAGCAAACTAAGCTTATGCTTGTAATATGGGAACCAGATAGCTGATATACTACTTATATACTTTTTTTTTTTGTAAATACATACTTATAATTTTATATAACACCCAGACCGAGAACAAACATCTATGTTCATCACACAAATGTTTGTTCACGGTGGGAATCGAACCCACGACCTACGGCGCAGAAGGCAGAGCTACTACCAACTGAGCTACGTAGGCTGTGTAATTATAATTTTAACATGTAATTCTAGAGTGCAAGCGGAATGGTTTTATTTAATTCAAATTTAAAATGAACTTTATTATGATGTCAAGGGTTACAAACACATGTTATGCAATATTTTTTATATAATTGCTCAAGATATGTTCAGAATACAACTAGTGGCTCTGGGAGCTGTAGACCTCGCGAGCATACTAAAAGTGAGCTATTTGAGGAATGTAATGTGCAAGTGCATTTTCCGTTTTGTGATTTTTTTGATTTTTTTTTTGCAGCATTTTTTTTGTAGAATGAGGTCCTTTGTGTTTCTCTCAAATTTGATTGAAAACCATCGATTGTTTGATGAGCTATCCTGTTCATCATGCTGAAGATCCTCGCCACCTTATCAGATCTTCGCCAAACTTTTATGAGACCAATTTATAGTTACTACCTTTCAAATAAAAAAAGAATAATCGAAATCGGATCTCATTTGGTGGAGATATCCAGTATATCAAATAGCCCCTTTTTTGCCCTTTTTTTGGGGGAAGTACCCCTCCAATCAAAAATCCCCGACGACAAAAAAAAATCTAATAAGTCATGTAACCTGTGTACCAAGTTTCGTCCAGATCGGTTGATAAATGCGACCTGTAGAGGATAACAGACAGACAGACAGACATCCGGACAAACGCATTTTTAGCCAATGTGGAAACTGAGACGCTTCGCTCGCTCGGTCAATAATGCTGAATGTGATCTGTGAAGAAAGTCTGCTTCTCAATAATCTTGAGAGAGTGCGATTTCGTGTCGTCGAATTCATTTCAAAGTCTTACCTCGACATACCTTCAGTTGGCAACAAATATATAAATAGAATTTCAATCTCTAACACCTGAGGAATAAGATTCAAGTTAGCTTGTATTAATACCACCTAATATTAATCAATCCTTTTGAATAAAATAATGCCATGATCAGATTTTTGCATGAAGAGAAAAAAAATTCAACTTGGAATAAAATAGTAGAACACTTTTCTTAACTCTCTTTCAAGTTATTAGAAATGACAATAGTAAAAAAACAATACAATATTTTTTATACCATTTGCTGCTGATACTAGTCTAAGCAATAGCCCATCTGATGTGAAGTGGTAACCATAACCTATAAGAAAGCAATGCCCTGCAAGTCACGGAAGATTCTAACACTATGCACTGTCTTGCGTCCATCAACTTCAGGCATACAAATATTAAACCTGTGACTGTTCTTTTACAGACAACATCACTTTTCAAACCGAAACACAGCGTTGCTACTTGGCAGCAGAAGTAGGCATGGTGGTCCTTCTTGAATTTATAATAAACTAGCGATCCGCCCGCGCGCCCCTGCTTCGCACGGGTGCACATATCATGCATTTATTATACATGTAAACCTTCCTCTTGAATCACTCTATCTATTAAAAAAAATCGCATCAAAATCCGTTGCGTAGTTTTAAAGATTTAAGCATACATAGGGATATAGGGACAGAAAAAGCGACTTTGTTTTATACTAGGTGATTGTGATTATCTTACGGGCCTGAAAACAAAATACAAAGTAAATAATTTTATTAAAGTTTGCCAATAAACAAGCTTTGTTTGTTTGATGCGAGATGGCACTATTCGATATTTCCGCCAGAATTTATTTAATTTAATTTATATCTACATTATTATCTGCTTCGGCAAATCTATTCAGAAAAGGTCAAAGTTCAGTTAAAGCCTCGATAGGCATCTTCACGAGCTTTTAATCTGACTTTTTAGCACTAGTTTCTAGAAAAAAGTTTAAAGATCTTTTGTGGAAATACGCGCAACTTAGGTTGCTTAAAAGATTCTTCACACAAACTTAAATCTTAGTTGTACCTGGGATGAATTACGCAGTAATTACGAAGCTCTCAAATAGTTAAGGAAAATACCGTGAGGAATCTAGATAATATTCCAGTAAAGTTAAGTAAGTAAGTAGTGCGATTACTCAGGTTTTGTACAATTAACAGCTTCACGACTTTGATCCCTGGCCACGGTAGATATCCCTTCAGAAGTTAGTACCTACCAAGTACTAACTCAAGATTCTTTGAGGATGTCAGAATTAAAAGACTGGTGCTAACGGTACAGTTGTTTACGCATAATGTTGTTATTCGATAAACTCGCAAAGATGTTTGAATAACGCTGATTTTGTTTGAGATGAGATGTGGAGCGAGAGCTAGCTATAAAAAACTGACTCTATTCATCATCATAAATAATTAAATAAAATAAAGTAAATAATGCTGGACAATCCACACAGCATCATCTACCCCCAAAGTAAGCTAGTCAAAGCTTGTGTTATGGGTGACTGACATGACATGACTGATATATTTAATACATTATATAGGTACTTACATAGATAGATATTTTTATTGTACATAAACACCCTGACCAACGGAACAAACTTCTGCAGATCGCACACAAATTTGTTCCGAGGCGGGAATCGAACCCGCGACCTCTTGCGTCGGAGGCGGAGTCACGCCCGCTGCGCCACTGAGGTCGTCAATCATACTTTTAACATTGTGTATAATTAAATAGTTATTAAAACCTCGGCATCCTCTTTGATGCTATCCCTATGCATGGTCGATGTGACAACCATGTTTTTAATACAATTAGCTAATCTGTATTTTCTGATTCTCTGTATTATATTATTAATCTGAATTATACAAGGAATTTGGATACAACGTACAGTATTATACACTTATAGAGATCAGTGAATTGGTAGAAGGATTGAGCAGATCGCCCACCTAATGTTAAGTGGTAACCATTACCAATCACAATTCCACAACATACAACGCATTGCCTGGTAAATTAAGTCACGCACGATAGGAACATGCTCTACGATGCTTTGTAAATAACATGATACAAAATCATATGTATGGCACACCTAAATACCATTTATGTGTCTCGTTATGACTTCTTCAATACATAGTATAAAACAAAGTCGCTTTCTCTGTCCCTTTGTCCCTATGTATGCTTAAATCATTAAAACTACGCAACGGATTTTGATGTGGATTTTTTAATAGATAGAGTGATTCAAGAGGAAGGTTTATATGTATAATACATGCAAGATATGTGCACCCGTGCGAAGCCGGGGCGCGCGGGCGGGTCGCTAGTGATAGTATAGTCCACAACATATAGTCATAAGTAGTATAGTCGCATAAGATGATGCGAGTGTTTATTGCTAAAATAATAGTAATGGTTTTATGTAAAAAACATGTGCACTGGCTCCTGGATAGGCGAACGTTTGTATTGATCGCATTAGATTGAGCGCCAGGAGTAGGTAAGTACTAGCACAACCAATGATAGCTAAATTATTTTCTGAGGATCCCCATTTTTGTAGGCCATTCCCTTTGTATAGAGTACCGATAAAGCTTTTATGTTCACGTTTTATGGCAATAGAAAAGATTTCTTGTAAAACTGATATACAGGTTGTTATTGAACATAATGCCAGGTAAACGGTAAATGTAATAACAAATAGGATAAAATTAAATGTTTTAACAATATTCCGTTTTTACCTGTTAAATGATAAAATAGGCTAGCGACGTGTGGAGATCTACTACTATAGTGCGCGTCAACCAAAAAAAACGCTGGAAAACAGTGGCAGGGATGGTTTGCGCATTCAAAATACTCACGCCATCACACCCCCTCCCCCTACTTCCAGCGTTCTTTTAGCGTGACGCGCACTATACCTATCTTTGACATCCTCAAAGAGTCTCGGGAGATCTGAGGCGGCATCTACCGTGTAACACTAAAAATCTATTAAGAAAGAGCGCAATCCATTAGACAGAGGTCTGTAGGTATCTGTGATCTTAATGTGCCGCCGGCACAGCTTCAGAGTAAGTTATCAAGCTATAGTCTTTGCCTGTGAGCCTGTATTTTTATTCGGTCAACATCATTCACCCAAGTGACCGTGTGTTTTCAATTTCAATTTGACGTTTTGTACCCATCACTAGTGCGATCTGCATGGGTTAGGTGAAGCTCGCTATCCGTGAATATAAATAAATAAATAAATAATGCTGGACAATCCACACAGCACCATCTAGCCCCAAAGTAAGCTACTAAAGCTTGTGTTATGGGTACTAGATAACTGATATATTTAATACATTATATAATTACATAGATAGATATTTTTTATTATACATAGAAAACACCCAGACCAATGAACAAATTTCTGCAGATCGTACGCAAATTTGTTCCGAGGCGGGAATCGAACCCGTTCCGAATATGCTGTTTACATAATCACCGTACAGTGCAACCGGTACTATTATACCTATTATCCATCTCTGAGTGAGATACTGTTAAGGTGAAGACAAGAGCTAATGTGACTTTCGCTCGCACGATTTGATTTGTTGAAGGTTATAAAATCACAGGTGCCCTTTTCGAAAAATCGCAAACAACCATTTTTTGTGCAATCACATTGCGCACAGTTTAGTAAAAAAATTCGTTTGATCGATACAATTTTTCCTACTTAAAAGTTTACTTTTCTAGTTTTCGTACAAACGTAAGCAAACTTTTGAGTAGGAAAACTTGCATGAAATTTTTACCAATCTGTGTGCAATGTGATTGACACAAAATGGTTGTTTGCGATTTTTCAAAACTAGGCTTAGAGATTTTATATCTTTTAAAATGTCGAATCGTGCGAGCGAGAGGTAAATTAGGTCTTGTCAACGCCTTAAATTGGTACCCTTAAGATCGAAAAAAGTGATCCCTGAAATAAGTGAACATGAACTGGGAATTTGTAAATGCTTCAATTCGAAGGTTGACACTGCTTCAAAAATTGACTGCTTAGCGATTCTATCCGAAACGAAATTTTGGAAACCATGAAATTATGTATGTGTATTATCTATTTTTTATTTTGCATACTTATTTTATTTGATATAATGGTTGTACGGAGGAATTGCTGCTTCGAATAGTTGATTAAACAAATTTCCCAAGTCGTGAAAACTGCTTTTTAGGTTATATTTTAGATTTTCTGTAATTTTCGTGCGCCTTTTCTAGTTGTGCCTCCACGTCGGGTTTGTTCTGCGCCGTCTTCGACTGAGGACCTTTTGCTCTTATCTTTGAAGTTGAGTACAATATCTGAAGCTTTTAATGCCATTAGTGGATTTAAAGTAACATGCCGCTCGCAAAATGTTCGTTATTTCGTGCACTATGTCTGCCGGCTGGAGCACTATGTACCAACTACAAAAAAATATATCAAGTTTTCTAAACTTCAGTGAGGGTCAATTAATATTTAAAGCGTTCTCATTTTATTTTCATTTATTTTAGGCATAAAAACCTATAACAAATCAAACATAGGAGATCGCTTTTAGCGATAAGGCCACCCATTGTACTTATTATTATTTTTTCAATTTTCTGTATGTTTTCTTTTTCCTTTGTGTACAATAAAGAATTTATCTATCATAGACAAATGAATTCGATAATGTAGTTAATGTAAATTTGTTAACCTAAAAGTTGTACACAGCATTTAAATTAATAAAATATCATCAAGAGTTCAAACAGAAACATTAATAAAAGTTAGAGAAGAAAATAAAAGTTTTATAATTTTAACAAAATGCTAGCTTCAAAGGTTGAACATGTTTTGATGAACGATAACAAGTTCGCTACATGATATATTATAGGTTTCGCACATTCAATGCAAAGGATTATTTTGTAAGACATTGTTGTTGTAGTGGGGTAATATTATATAGACGAGGACTTCGCTGACCACGCTTTGTATATTTTTATGTGGTGGTGGTTTGAGAGCACTGGTAGTCTAGTGGTAGCAGCCCAGCCTTCAGATCGCTCCGGTCGTGGGTTATATACCTTCAGCCCAGGAGGCAAGCTACTACCAACTGACCAGCAGTGAGGGCTGTCATGTACACACACAATATACAACCCTTTATCAAAACAAAACGTCAGGTGAAGAGTTATAACACAAATAATCGTAACTGCCAGCATTCAACCTTTCAGAGGCCATTGCGGACCCCTAAATTGGAGGCTGTGCCGTCAGCCGGACAATAGCTATTGTATCTGATACATGAATAGGCCCGTAGAGTAAGCACTGGTTGACATTCAAAACTTCACGTAAAAAATACATTTTTTATTAGTGTTTTTATACTTTCGCGATCATAACACATAATCAATTTGAAAAAAAAAAGCCGTGGTCGCGGGTGAGTCTGCCTGCCACGGCTATTGCAACATAGCCGAAACGTCGGGAAATTATTAAAGGTAAAACGCGATAAATACCCGTGTAATATTTCATATTTAAAATATTTTTTTTATTGTTGGTTCAATCTTTAGTTAGGTTAGTGGTCGGTACAAGGTCATTTTATGGAAATAAATAAAATAATATTACTACCTGAGGAAATCACAATGGTTTTTATACTATCCCCCAAGTGGTTAACTGAGCTGAGTGGGATTCGAACCCATGACGTTCTTCTTGATTACGGGGCTGCGCTAACCATCTGACATATTGTTATCAAGAGTCCTGCTCGATAATCGAAGATGTGGGTCAAAGGGAAGGTCTATGGAGAGAGGGAGAGGTCTAGACTCCAGGGGAAGGTCATGGGTTCAAACCCCACTCGGATAATAACTATTGGAATTATCAAAATCTTTGTAAAGTCCTGTTAATTTTGCAAAACTCTGCATTATTTTGGTCAAATGCCTTCTGCATAGAATCAAAGTATATCAATCCAAATCAATCAAAGTATATCAATCAAAGTTTATCAATTCCTTGTGTCAATTATTAGTGTTTGTTGACAAACAGTTCTGATTGGTCGGCGCCACTGAGCGGTTTGTGCGCGCGAATTTTGAATTATTAGCGAAAATACCTACGCTATACGGTCTTACCCAGGTATACGGTTTTGTACAGGTCTCCCCTACGTTTCCTCTCCAATGCACTACTGATACATCTTATGTCCACAATACATTATGCTTTATTGCATTAAGTTCGCCTTTGTACTGTTATTTTTAAATGCAATAAAGTATTTTCAATCTATCAAGGTAAAATTCCAATAACTTCAGTTTCAATTGCATTATTTTTGCAATGTAATAAGATATTAGAGAGGTTTTCCACAAAACTGGTGCTCAGATGTTTCTGGCTATACCTGTAGGTAGGTTGTCTCAGAATGAGTATGTGGTAACGTTATCCCGAGAAGTGGTGATTAAGGTGATAGCATAAAGAAATTTGGTGAAGAATTATGTATAAAATACACAATGTATATTTTCCTCTGAACCCTAAAGACAGATTTTGTTTGAAAGAAAATATCACATTTTTTTAAATTAAATTGATGACGATGATGTAACGCCTTTTTCTTTCTTCACGCCTTTTTCTGCCGCCAAGCAGCAACGCTGTGTTTCGGTTTGATGAGTGTGGTCGCCGGTGTAATTACAGGCACATGAGGCTTAACATCTGTATGCCTCAAGTTGATGGACGCAGGCCAGTGCATCGTAGGGCACGTTCCTATTGTGCGTGACCTACGGGGCAATGTTTTGTTTATAGGTGATGGTTACCACTAAACATCAGGTGGACCATCTGCTTGTTCCATCAGCTAGTTGTATTAAAACAAAAATGTAAGCGGTGATAGCTTCCCTTCTGGTAACGGTGATAAGCTCTCTCATTATATTTTCTGTTTATATTTATTAGTTCCATTTTCTGATATACATTATTTGAAGCAGCCTCTCTGTTCGTCTGTCTGGCAGATTTTATTCCTGTCGTGTCACTAGTTATTTCAAAACAGTGCGGTGAAAGGGTCCTTTCGAGCACTACAAAAACAAATACATTTGTGAATATTTCATACAATGCCGTTTAGCCTCAAACTAAATAATAAAATCATAAATAATGCTGAACAATCCACACAGCACCATCAAAGCAAGCTATATCAAAGCTGGTGTTATGGGTACATAGCTGATAACTGATATGTTTAATACATTTTACATACTTACATAGATAGATATCTTTTATTATACATAAAAAACACCCAGACCGACGGAACAAATTTCTGCAGATCGTACACAAATTTGTTCCGAGGCGGGAATCAAACCCGCAACCTCTGCGTTGCAGGCGGACTATCGCCCGCTGCGCCACTGAGGTCGTCAAAAAAAAATGATATTCTAATAGAAATCAACTCTTCAACTCGTTATCAAGGGTTGATTTCTTAGCGATCTAAATATAATAATAAAATACATTTCTTCATTAAATATGCAATCGGTTGCCAGGTCTAAAAAAATGGTAATTTTTTGTTATAATAAAAAAATATGTTTAAAACATTCTCCAAGCATAGCCTAGCCTCTATTAATGAGGTATATCACGGACACATTATTGCTTTGCATTTTTTGAAATCTTCCTTATGGACTAAAGCTTTACAAATGCTTGAACGATACCAAGAAACTTCGCAACTTCAATGAAATAGTATTTATCAAAAGTATTTAAAGTTAAGTTTACTGGAATTTGCAACTGTAGGCAGCCGTTCAGTAACTGAGCACAGCTGCAGGTTAGTTCTTCGAATAGGATTTTTCTTCATAGGAGATTCTAGGAATGCAGAAAAGTTAAAACTACAAAAAATGCTTAATATCTAGAAAAGCAACTATACCGAGAAACGCTGATGTTTTCAAATGGTTTCACGCAACGTATTTCCACGAAAACCCATCTCTATCTATTTCGATCCGCTTTGAAAAAAAAACATTTAGTTTTCGTGAAATTCCCAGCCAAATACAATAGTGAGAGTAATAAAACATTTATAACATCAAAATTTTTATGTATGTTTAATAATACATACAATACAAACTCACTACCCGTTGTTGCTTTGTTCGCAAGCCACATGGATAAAAATAATTATTATTTAAGGTCACAGATAATAGTTACTTAGATATAGTATACTTCTAGAAGTTCAGAATTGGGTTGTGTTCAATTATTTGTTAACTTCTCCAGGTCTGTCATAAACTTTGTGTTTAAAAACCTTAAATAAATGATAAAAAAGATATCTTCTGAATCAGATCGAGTTCTGTGCTTACGTGACGCGACTTATTTAATAATAATTATGATTTTATGACTTGGAAATGAAAGTACTAGACGAGCAGAACTCAATAAGAGCTGATCGATCTCCTTTCCGCTATTGAAACAAATAATCAATCACTTTGTTATGAGAATTGAGTCGCTGACCAAACAATCAGGGATGTCTTTAAGGCTCCGGAATTTTGGTATTAGTATGTTTGGTCTTACGTTTACCTAATACCAAAATGATTTCTGACTCAAGCACATTTCCCTTATATTATTACAATACAATACAATACAATAATCATTTATTTGCGAAACACAGGTTATAAAAGGGTGACACATAATTAAGTAAGCTCAGCCATGTTCTACTTTAAAGCATGCAAAATTTTTATTATCTAACAATTACAATATAATTTAAAATGTCAGCTCAAATAACATAATCAATAAAGTCAACCTAATCAAATTTGTCAAACAGAAATTCATTAATACTATAATATACCTTTTCTTTTAACAAGTTATTCAACCTCTTTTTATATATATTTATTGTAGCAGCATCTTTAATAAAGGAAGGTAATTTATTATAAATACGAGGAGCCATGCAGAAGATACTATTATTGAACATAGCAGTTTTACTAGGAGGACAAACGATTTTAGTTGTTAATCTATTGCTGCTAAACGATTTAAAAAGATACATGTTTGTCCTCACAAATAAAGAAATCTCGTAAATATACATGGAGGGCAATGTAAGAATATTTAATTCCCTATAGTGATCTTTACAACTGTCAGTTTGTTTAAGCCTATATATTGCTCTGACGCACCTTTTTTGGGCCTTAAAAACGGATTCTTTTTCACTAGAATTTCCCCAGAACAACACACCATACCTGAGGATAGATGAGACATACCCATGATAAGCTGTCACGACGGTCGAAGTATTAGCAACTTTGGACAGCATATACAGTGCATATGAATACTGATATAACCTAGAACATAGACTTTCAGTATGAGCTTTCCAGGTTAAGGAGCAGTCAATATTAAGTCCCAAGAACTTAGTTACATCTACATGTTCGATTTTTTGTCCGGAATAATTTACGTCAATGTTATTAATTCTAATTGATCTATTTCTAAAAATTGTAAAGTAAGTTTTTGTCAAATTAATTTGCAAATTGTTGGAGTGCAACCATTGAATAATATTACTAAGTGTATTGTTGATATCATTTTCTAAAAGTTGTTTGTTTTTTCCCATAAATAACACTGTGCTATCGTCGGCAAACATTACAGTTTGACGTTTAGCAATTTTTGGAAGCTCGTTTATGTATATAATGAAAAGAAGGGGACCAAGAACACTACCCTGGGGTACTCCCACAGTTACTGGCTTAGGTGTAGATGTATAGTTATATTCCATCTTTGATTCCAAGCATAACCTTGTTATTTGTGTCGACTGTTTACGACCAGACAGATAAGACTCTAAAAGTTTTAAAATGTTACCCCTCACTCCATAGGCTTCAAGCTTTTTTATAAGTATACCGTGACTAACATTGTCAAAAGCCTTGGTTAAATCCATATAAAGGGCACATGCTGTAGTATTAGTGTCTATATTAGTCATTACGGTGTGTAGAAAACTATAGATAGCCATATTGATTGACTTGTTTTTTCTAAAGCCTATCTGTTCTTTTGCAAATAAATCTTTACTTTCGAAAAAAGAATAAAGACTGTTATAAATCACTTTTTCAAATATTTTTGAGATTACTGGTACCAATGCAATCGGGCGATAACATGCCATATCTTGTCTATCTGTTTTTTTGAATAGAGGCTTAACAATGGTCATTTTCAATTTGTCTGGGAATACACCGTGTAAGATGCATAAATTTATAAGATGGCTTAGAACACTCGATATATTATTAGAAACTAGTTTTAAAATCTTCGTTGAAATATTATCATATCCCGTGCTATTAGTATTCTTTAGTACTCTAATTATGTTATGTATGTCAAGAGGAATAGTTGGGGACATAAAAATAGAACCGTGATTTTTTAATGAGCTCAGGGGAATAAACTGGTTACCAAGGTTTTTTGAACCTTGCTCAATAAAGAAGTCGTTAAACGCGTTTGCAATTTCAAGGGGATCAGACACTATTTTATCATTCACCTTAATTTGCTGTATTTCTTCTCTTGGGACATTGTGTTTAGTGGCATTGATTACATGCCAGGTGGCTTTGCTTTTATTATCCGCAGAGTGTATAAAATGGTCATTTTGTGATTTTTGAGTCAACCTGATAATCTTATTTAACCTAGACGATAAAGATGTGAAATTGTTTCTATCATGTTGCTTACGACTTGTGCGATACTTCCATAGCAATTGCCGTTTACGTTTGCAACATTTTTTTATTCCTTGTGTGATCCACTTCGGTCGTTTGTGTTTGGTAATTTTAATTCGAATTATTGGAAAGCATAAATTATAGAATAGAGTAAATAAATCATAGAAAATGTCAAAAGCAGCATCAGGATTTTCACAATTAAAAACATCACTAAATGATAATGAGCGAAGGCATTGATTAAATTTATTTATATTATCCGTACTATAGTCACGTTTTTTCATATACCAGTGGCTGAGTGCGTAGCTTCGTTTGACAGGAAACGTTAGTACCTGCGCTGTGTGATCAGATAGCGCAAGTTCAAATATCTTACAGTCACAACCTCTAATATTGAAAATAAAATTGTCAAGACATTTTCCTGATTTAGGACGAGTGGGCTCGTTTATGGCTAATTTTAAACGAAATGACATCAGAATGTTTATAAATGATTTTGTCTCCTTAGACGGCTTCAATGTATCTATGTTAAAATCACCACAGATTACTATTTTCTTCTTTCCACAAGCAAATCTACACAGAATACCCTCAAGCCTTGCATAAAAAAGTTCAATCTCCTCGACAATCACTCTTGGTGGCCGATAAATGCATATTATGTATATACCATGATCTAAAAGTTCAATACCAGAACACTCTATAATACTCTCCATACTAAAACTCACTATTTCCTCGATTTCTTTAAATCTATGTGTGTTACGAACCAAAATACATGATCCCCCATGTCTATTCTTGCGCGAAAACGAAGACCCAAGTATGTAATTGGGTATACTTAGAAGTTTAGTGTCACTACAAATCATATTGTGCTCCGTAATACACAAAGCGTCAATACCATTTTTACCTATGTCAAACGACTCCAAAGGAACTGTAAATAAATCTGATTTTGTTAGGAGACCATTGATATTTTGGTGAATTATACGGATTTTATTATACACGAAAAAGCTGATTTTCGCCTGCAATAGATGGCGTTTGTTCAGTTTCCTGAACCTGTACTACGTCAGTTTGGGTACCTTTGTCTGCAAAGGTGGTGGTGTTTTGCTCCGGATATTTCAGTGACCTCTGATAGTCATCAAATTTAATCTTGTAATCCACGCGTAAAAGCTCTTTCAAGATCATTTGACATTTATAAAGCCCCAAAGAGGTATATCTAGGTACATGAGAAAACATCATATCGACAAAATTTACATGACAAAACATTGAGCATAAAAATCTTAATTCATAATTTAATTTCTTTTCATTTAAAAACATATTGTACGGTATTTTAGAAATCATGACGTTGGTATGAGAAGTCTTTTTCAAAAAGTCCCTAATAAAAAATTGGAAGTCTGTAGGATTTCTTTCATGCATCCCTCCTAAGACAATAAGAAAGTCTTTCCTAGATAGCCTCGATATTTCATCACTCTCCGTCAACAAGATTTCCTGCATAGTTGCTCCTGATTTCCAATAACAGCTGACAAAGAATTCTTCACCAACAAGTTTTTGAAAATTTCCTTGAAAATTACGACCTTGATCGTCAGCTATAACTACAATTCTTCGCCTTTTGATCAGCGGTGCTCGATTTTCGTAGCTATTTTTGGAAACTGTAGTTGCCAGGGTCTCACAATTTCCAGTAGCAATCATAGGTGGTGTTACTGTTTCAATCAGTTTTTCAGTTTTTTCAGAATCCCTCACTGTCGCAGACATTGGCAGTTCCTCATCTTGCACACAGTGCTTTTCAGGTGGCGTAGAAGGCTCATGATTACCTAAAACCCGTATAGCAGACATTGGCAGTTCCTCATTTTGCACACAGTGCCTTTCAGATGGCGTAGAAGGCTCATGATTACCTACAATCTGTATAGCAGACGGTGACAGTAACTGCTGTGCTGGCTCGGGCGTAGTACTGGACTTTTCAATGGAACTCCTAGGAAGATGTATCGAAGTATTTAAACATACATGACTTTTCTTTTTCCGTCCAGATAGAGGTGTCGTACTTTTTCGAACAGGGATGGTGCTTATCTTTTTGTATGCTTCTACTAATTTCAGGTTTTTTTGAAGCTCGGACTTTAAAACGGAGATCTCACTGTGGAGGTTTTCAATTTCACAATGGGCGTTTGATAGCTCGTTGCTTATTTTTATAATTGTTTCATTTAGCTCCATAATACTCTCACCACAGTTAATTGATGTATTTGGTAGACTCATAATTGTTGTATCAAATATTGACGAGTTTTCAGCGTCAGAATCGCTTTTTAGTGATGCCGATTGGCGTTTTTTGCGAACGGTAATGTTATCTGTTTCCATTTCATCCGATAACAAAAAAATAAACACAAAAAATAATTTTGGTAGCTCAGGCACGAACTGGCGGTCGACGGCGTGTAAAGCGGACGTGGGCACACTTTACCAACAGCGCTCACATTAGCTGTGACGAAATTAGTCAATAACTGATAGTTATGTGTTAATCGTAAGTTATGACTCGCAACGAAGTTCATGCGGGTACAAAGGTCAGTTTCGAGTACAGAGAACAAAAGCGTCTTTGTTTGCTTCTCTAACGGTGGAGTCTGACCGAATATTTAAAAGTTTACTCACTTTTCGAGTTAATATCTTTTGTTTTGCAATACTTTTCTTCATACACAGTAGTTATTCTGGTTCTTGAGTATTTATTTTATAGAAACTGCACTTATTTATTTAGATTTCATTCATTTTTTTATTTGATCAATTGTATCCGTATTCATTGGTATTATTTTTCACAAACACTGTATGATATGAGTTGTTATGCACTTTACTTAAATAAGTTCCCAAATTAGACGAAAAGTCGATATAAATATTTTATTTTTAATTTTGTTTACGGAGCCGATATTTATGTGATGGGAGCGCCATCTAGGTTTCATCAATTATTGTATTATTTGTGTTCGAACAGTATTTATGCGTGTCACTTTAGAGTTATTCTTTCAAACAACCTCCCCGAAATGAAATAAAATGAAATAATAGCCAATCACACCTCGAAATTGCGAGCTGCTGTCGCCGAACCCTTAAGCCGGGTTTGCAACAGGGCGCCGCGGCGATGGACGCGTATCTTTTGCAAACAACGCTAAGTGTCGCGGCTGGCGGGCGCTCAAAACTGATAGTGGCACTATTATAAATTTATCTATTCGTGTTCTCGTTTTCGTCGTGTTTTCCCAAATACGACGATGTTTAGTGACTCTACTCGCCTATATTTTATAGCTTGCCTATATTAGCCTATTTAATACGCAAATTCACGTACATATCGCCGTTAATGACTATTTTGTAATAGGTGTGTTTGATTGAATTCATACTTCTGCACAATCAATCCAAATAAAAGTAAATAAAAACGGGACTATTATAATTTTATATTTTTTATCACCAAGCTCTCTATTGGCAAGGTTGGCTTATAATAAACGCTAATGTTTACCTTTCTATTCGTACTTAGATTATAAATCAGTTTCAAAAGTTATCATTAATCCAGTTTAAATAATCGCCGTAGCCGAAATCGACCAGGACGTCATCATCATCATCATCACCATCATCATCATAAATCAGTTTGTAAAAGAGAAAAGTAACGTGTAAACTTTTCAAAAATATAAGTAAATTTTGCAAGTATTTCTCTTCAAGCCCCAAAAAGTTTAGTAATGTCAAACCACGTCAAAAATGCCGCTTTCGTGGTAGCGCCTTTGAATGGGTCGAGTAGAAATAAGCGAGTTATGCTGAGGTTGAATTATTTTTAACTAGCTTCCACCCGTGAATACACCTGTGTCGTACCTACTTACTCCTACCAACTCCATGAACACTGATGAAGAAGAAATGCAGTTGGTGGTCTTCGGACTTTGAATACAAATTTTTACACTTCGAATATAATCCACATTTTCACCTTTTCACCCACATCCAAATTGTGAGCATTTGATAAATGTCATATTTCTCTGTGACCTTCTATCATCTTGAAAACTTACTTAAAGTAATGTATTTAAGCCACTCATAGAGTTCTGAGAATACAAATCAATCAAGATGCGTCTCTTCGTGATTCCAAAGAAAATGTGATGAATAATAATGATACTTAGATAATGTTCGTTTTTCGTCACTAATTAAAGCAACAATTACCTATACAAACTGAAATTCTTCAATCAAATATTTCTGTTCGAAATAAAATAATACGGATCTTACGTTGCAGAAAAGAATAATTTGCAAATCCAAGCGATACTTGTAGTACTTATGAATATCTAGCTATGATGGTATCAGACATAGCTCGCAGAATTAGCAGGTTGAAGTGTCCAATGGGCTGGAGAATGAAGGTTCTAGAATGACGACCACAAACTGGAGGACGAAGCCGGGACACCCTCCTAAACCGATGGACCAACAATATCGTGAAAATAGCAGGAAGTCGGTGGATGGAGAGGGCTCAGAATCATTCTTCCTGTAAACGTATAGAAAAAGGAAATGCCCACGAGTGTATTTCTTCAGGATAATGATTTTATTATCGTATCAGAATGAGGAGTTTTTAAAACATTTATAGCAAAACTACTGCGAGATAAATTATTTAACCTGTGATAATAGGATAGTATACATCTATACAGCCTGGCCCTTATAACGCAATAAAGCTAAAAGGTAATAGCTTGAAGGTATAAATGAAGATAAGTATTGAGAGACGGGTCTCACCTTCTCACAGACGGACGGACTGATAGGATCGGAGCGAACAATTTCGGCACGCAGTGGAGCCAACACAGACAAACAACATTAATTAAGAAATAAACTTTTTCTGAGACGTGTAAAATATTACCACATTTAAAGCTTTGTATATTTTTTGAGCCACTTGTAGGTGATGTGTGCTCTAGGTGGATGAAGGACTCAGTATACGACTACTTCTAGTTTTGGCCTTGTGTTTCATATCATGTTTCTTAATTTTCACGCATCAACAATAAATTCAAAGTCCAAATCCAGGACAAAAGATAAGAGTATGGATAGATGTATGGATAGATAGATGTTTATTACTCTTTCACGCCGGAACGGCTGAACGGATCTGAATGAAACTTGGCAGAGAAATAGATTATAGTCTGGAATAGTACATAGGCTACTTTTTATCTCGTGGAAATACCGGGATTTAAATCTGTGCGGGTGAAACCGCGGGGCGCAACTAGTATACCTATATTTTTTGGCTTAGCCCAAGAAAGAGCTTTGTAAAAAGCACAGGTGGCCTAGTGTAGCGGCGATCCTTCAGATCCAGTTCGTGGGTTCAAAACCGGTGGTGCACCAATAAGTTTTTCTGTTCATAGTTGTTTGTTCACCCGGGCACTAGCCCGGGTGAACTCTCAAACGCTGAAGGAAAACATCGTGCGGAAACCAGCAAAACCATAAACGTTCTAAAACATTGCCAAGTTCCTGAAATGAGCCTCTTTGAGCCGCACTCAAAAATCCTTTCACCACACAGTTTCAATTTAACTAAAGACAAGTTAAGAAGATACTTGTAGTAAGGTTTGTTCGACTGTGACGTAAACGTTGCGATATCGTTCATCCCGCGTGGTCAACCCGTCAAGCCCTCGTTTCCCCGCGCGGCTATAACGGCCCAGGCCTTCGTATTCCCATTTACTCTGTAAGGTGGAGTGCACACAGCACCGCTTGCCGCAGCGGTCAGCGATCAATATTTTTTCACTAATCTCACAACTTGAAGTAGCACTGCCTTCTGCGCTGTATGTTGCGAGTTTGATTTCCACCGTTATAATAATTCTGCCTGGCTTAGTACCAGGTACTGTTCCTTTGTATGAGCCTAGTTGTGTATACCGTAGTAAATTTTGACTTGTTGGTCTGCATTCGCCCTAACGCGTCATCCCCGGGCTAATTACGGAGCGTACCTAGTTCCACCAGTTGCCACGAAGGATGGCGGTGATAGAAATTAAATGAGGCGCTTTATGTTTATTTACTTTTGCTTTGCTTTGATTAAGGGAATTAGAATTAAATCAGCTAGTCAAGAGTTGGTGTTAAATATTTATAGTACAATCATACTTATGATTTTATTTTATTTTATTTTATTGAAGAAAGAAACCAACAGCACAAAAATCGTAGTATAAACAGAGTGTCGTTAACAATAATAGTACAGCCAATTATAGGTCTCTCTAAATAATATAAAACACATAATAATACTACAAAAATCAAAACAAAGAGATGTTATTAACAAAGGTAAGTTTCGCTAAAAGCTTCTCACGGCAGAGTTTGGGGGGAGATAGAGAGGAAGGGGGGGGGTGTGCACGTGTGTTTATGGGGGTTCTAACAACACAAGTGTGGAAAATGAAACACTGACTCATTACACTGGAGTCAGTGTTTAATAGGAGAACCCCCGTGTGTGTGTATGTGTGTGGGAGAGAGAGGGGGTAGGTGTGTATATGTATCTATGAAAGTATGTAATATATATTTAACCTAGATATAATGAATTTGCATAATGTGTGAATTTGTCAAATTCCAATACATTAGTGAAATGTTGGATTCTGACAAGTACACACAGATGTTTACAATAATATCATATTTGTTATTGTTTTTTTAAAAGAAGTTTTACTGGAGTTAAAGATGTCAACATTTGAGAAGTGTTTATTAAATTTATTACAGATTCTGTTTATTGGTGCATTCATGGCATAATTAGTTCTAAGGTGAGGAACGGAGAATAGGGGTGTGTGTCGTGTTCGCTTTATAGGCACATTGAAAGTTATGAAGGCAAGTAGGGTGGAGGAGTCTAGGTTACCATTCAGTAAATTATACAGAAGCATGTTATCAATTATAGTACGTCTATCCTCTAAGGACATTAGTTTGTGAAATGTGCAACCTTCTTCATAATTGGCGTGTATGCGTTTACGGTATTTAAGATGTTTTATGAATTTTTTTTCAAAGGTATTTATCTAAGCTACGAAGCGAGCATCTGTGAAGAGTAAAACGAACAATGTAACTTGTAAGTGGTTTTAATAACACAGGGGTGAAAAATTGCAACAGGAGAGAAAGTGGAATTAAATAGAATTTAAAGGTTCTCCATACAATACAAACATAAGGATTACTTTGAAAAACAATAAAATATCTTATTACAGATAGTTAATTGACTCAGGCGTGACTTTGCGGAAGTCCATTGTTAAATATAAATTAACTCGAACAAAGCAATATGTAGTACTTATCCGCTGATCTAATCTCCTTAAGCTGGAATAAACTTAATTAGACTTCGACACGTGTTTCACTTCTCTACGAAGCATCTTCAGGAAATTGACCCGCTGTGCACCGAACGTGTTACCTCGTCGAGCGCTGAGCTGAAAGTGACACTACTCGCCCGCCCCACTATTTATACCTGCGCCGCCAGGTAGCCGACGATTAGTGATAGTGACTCGTTGTTGGTGAGTCATCGGACGGTCGATCGTTGTTTACAGCACCGTTCGAAAAAATACGTAACAACGGTGATCTTGTGAATGTGTTTTGCTCATTCAACAGTGTGTAGTTTTGTGTATTGTGTTTTGTAATTTCTAAACATTCCAAAACAGACATCCTAAAGCCTTTATCGCAGGTATGTAATATTTTATAAGTGTGATTGTTATTTAGTGAATGAGAGGATTCGATTAGATGTTTTGCAAAATGAGATCTTTCGGGACAATTGCCTCTGTAAGCCGCCATGTGCTCCTTGTATCTGGTTTGGAAATTACGACCGGTTTGACCTATGTAAACACCATTACATTCATCACAAATCAATTTATAAATACCCGCTTTTTTATTGTTTTCCAATTTATCTTTACCGTTACAAATTTGTCTCAATGAGTTGTTCGTTCTGTATGCTACCCTAATTTTATTTTTAAACAATATTTTTGAAACTTTGTCGCTAATTGCTCCTAAATAAGTTAGACTGCCCAAATATTTCTGTGGTCCATCTTGTTGCACGGGATATAGAAGTGATCGAACAATACTACGACGTTTTCCCTTAATTAATCCGTCAACCATACTTCTATTGTAACCGTTTCTTTTAGCCATGTAATATATTATGTTGAGCTCCCTATTATAATTGTCTTGAGAAAGTGGAACCGACATTAATCTATGGATAAAACTACGATAAGCTGCCAATTTATGTTGAATGGGATGACAAGAAGATACTGGAATTGTAACATCTGTGTATGTGGGTTTCCTATAAATTCTGAAATCGTGCCTATTACCTATTCTCGAAATTGTTAAATCTAAGAAGTTTAGTGATTTACTATTTTCGTCCTCTAATTCTAATTTAAATTTTATTTTTGAGTGTTTACTGTTGATTTTATTGACAAAAACATCAATTTGACGAAGGGTACCAGTCCAACATATAATTATGTCGTCTACATATCTATAGTAATATAAAATATTTGGTTGATCTACAATATGAGTATTTTCAAAGTGATCCATAAAAATGTCAGCCATCAGTGGACTGAGAGGCGAACCCATAGCTAACCCCTCCTTTTGTTTGTAATATTGATTTTCGAATCTGAAATAATTTTGGTCCATACAGTTTTTAGTTAATGATATCAATTCATCAACCTCCCCCGGGTGCATACGTTGTCTTTCAAAATGTCCTTCAAGTATCTGCAAACATTCCTGATAAGGTACATTTGTAAACAAGCTTTCAACATCTAATGACAACAGCTTGGCTCCCTGCGGTAAAGTGACATCTTTAATTTTATCTATTAACTCTAAACTATTTTTTAAACTAAATTTGGGGGTATAATTTGATTTTAATTTTAAAAGATAATTCAAGTGTCCTGATAATAGTCACTTTCAGCTCAGCGCTCGACGAGGTAACACGTTCGGTGCACAGCGGGTCAATTTCCTGAAGATGCTTCGTAGAGAAGTGAAACACGTGTCGAAGTCTAATTAAGTTTATTCCAGCTTAAGGAGATTAGATCAGCGGATAAGTACTACATATTGCTTTGTTCGAGTTAATTTATATTTAACAATGGACTTCCGCAAAGTCACGCCTGAGTCAATTAACTATCTTAAATCAGCAGGTACAGCTGAACAGGCGAAACTCTACATCAAACTCACTAAGTCACATCGTATTGCAGCTCAGAATGTTTGGTTCAATCAACAGTGTAAACGAAATAGGTTAGTTCCATCTTATATTAATATTCGTTCTAATACTCATAGTCGGGCAGCTAATATTGCATTAAATAGGGCGAGAGAGATTTGGCTAGATGAGGAAGTTAGGTACTGGTTCTCAGTGAGAGACAATTTAAAAAATCATCTTAAAGTTTTATACACAGAACTAGTTTTTTCATTACATAATATAGAGTTTGACATTTTGGATAGTAAAGCGAGGGAGTTTGCCTCAATTGCTGCTCACAAAAAGTATTTGGTGCAGTCAAGAAAATTAGATATATTACTTAGAGACATTAATAGACAGGGTACTTCAAACCATATCGATCACAATAGCTTACAAATAGAACAGAATACGTGTCCGCATTCATTTCATGAAAGAGTAAAAAATTTAAGTGGTGTCCAACTTTCGGTATCAGAGTGTTCTCTTTTAGAAAAAGGTCTCAAATATAACATACAGCCAGTGTTGTCCAAAAAACCATTAGAATCATTAGCGGTCGACTCAGAAATGGCGATTGTAAGGTCTAAAAAAGATGACGCAATTAAACACCTTGTAGCTTCTAATATTAAACAGGCATTCACCTCATCCTCTACTTCGCTAATTTCAGACGATATACGTATTTACAGGTCTTTACAAAATAAAATACAGCAAAACGATCTAGTTGTTTCTAAAGCTGATAAGGGGAATACAGTTGTTATTTTGGAAAGAAATAGTTACATACAAAAGGTTAATGACGTAATACAGGGTAGTGATTTTGAAAAATTACGTTCAGATCCAACTAGGATGTTCACAGAACAGTTAAAAAATGTCACTAAACACGTATCCTACATTTCACCCAACTCACTAAAATATATTGTTCCCATGAATCCGAGGTCCCCTATGTTGTATGGTTTACCTAAAATTCATAAGGTTAACATACCTATTCGCCCAGTAGTTTCTTATATTGGAGCCCCAGCATACAAATTATCAGGACACTTGAATTATCTTTTAAAATTAAAATCAAATTATACCCCCAAATTTAGTTTAAAAAATAGTTTAGAGTTAATAGATAAAATTAAAGATGTCACTTTACCGCAGGGAGCCAAGCTGTTGTCATTAGATGTTGAAAGCTTGTTTACAAATGTACCTTATCAGGAATGTTTGCAGATACTTGAAGGACATTTTGAAAGACAACGTATGCACCCGGGGGAGGTTGATGAATTGATATCATTAACTAAAAACTGTATGGACCAAAATTATTTCAGATTCGAAAATCAATATTACAAACAAAAGGAGGGGTTAGCTATGGGTTCGCCTCTCAGTCCACTGATGGCTGACATTTTTATGGATCACTTTGAAAATACTCATATTGTAGATCAACCAAATATTTTATATTACTATAGATATGTAGACGACATAATTATATGTTGGACTGGTACCCTTCGTCAAATTGATGTTTTTGTCAATAAAATCAACAGTAAACACTCAAAAATAAAATTTAAATTAGAATTAGAGGACGAAAATAGTAAATCACTAAACTTCTTAGATTTAACAATTTCGAGAATAGGTAATAGGCACGATTTCAGAATTTATAGGAAACCCACATACACAGATGTTACAATTCCAGTATCTTCTTGTCATCCCATTCAACATAAATTGGCAGCTTATCGTAGTTTTATCCATAGATTAATGTCGGTTCCACTTTCTCAAGACAATTATAATAGGGAGCTCAACATAATATATTACATGGCTAAAAGAAACGGTTACAATAGAAGTATGGTTGACGGATTAATTAAGGGAAAACGTCGTAGTATTGTTCGATCACTTCTATATCCCGTGCAACAAGATGGACCACAGAAATATTTGGGCAGTCTAACTTATTTAGGAGCAATTAGCGACAAAGTTTCAAAAATATTGTTTAAAAATAAAATTAGGGTAGCATACAGAACGAACAACTCATTGAGACAAATTTGTAACGGTAAAGATAAATTGGAAAACAATAAAAAAGCGGGTATTTATAAATTGATTTGTGATGAATGTAATGGTGTTTACATAGGTCAAACCGGTCGTAATTTCCAAACCAGATACAAGGAGCACATGGCGGCTTACAGAGGCAATTGTCCCGAAAGATCTCATTTTGCAAAACATCTAATCGAATCCTCTCATTCACTAAATAACAATCACACTTATAAAATATTACATACCTGCGATAAAGGCTTTAGGATGTCTGTTTTGGAATGTTTAGAAATTACAAAACACAATACACAAAACTACACACTGTTGAATGAGCAAAACACATTCACAAGATCACCGTTGTTACGTATTTTTTCGAACGGTGCTGTAAACAACGATCGACCGTCCGATGACTCACCAACAACGAGTCACTATCACTAATCGTCGGCTACCTGGCGGCGCAGGTATAAATAGTGGGGCGGGCGAGTAGTGTCACTTTCAGCTCAGCGCTCGACGAGGTAACACGTTCGGTGCACAGCGGGTCAATTTCCTGAAGATGCTTCGTAGAGAAGTGAAACACGTGTCGAAGTCTAATTAAGTTTATTCCAGCTTAAGGAGATTAGATCAGCGGATAAGTACTACATATTGCTTTGTTCGAGTTAATTTATATCTTATTACAGGCAATTTTACAATTGGTTCAAAAAATGTAATGTCTTAAAATAAAATGTTAACGATTGAATTTGGTGTTATCAGTGTTTTATTGCTAGATCTAGCACAGAACCAAAACTGAATAATTCTGACATTTCATTCTACGAGAAGGTTCAGGTTGAGTCAATTATGCTAAACCTTACGGATGCCAGTGGGATCTGAAGCACGTTTTTCATAGGAGGTGTTTTTAACGAAAAAATATTAAGGTCTGACCCAACAGTTCCATGTGTTTGAACAGAACAACAGACAAAGACCACGCTGAACTTTAAGTACTCTAAGCCACAAGAGACTCATTGAGTAGGTATTGCAACCCACTTAAAAATCAAGAAAATATCTAATTTTATTGCACAAACAAATCTTATATTCAACTTCTTCAAGAACCTTAACAAGGAGTGGAAAATAAATCAGCGTGTAGCGCAAAAAAGGATCGATACATAGAGCAGCGAATAATATTCAAAGCTTCAAAGAAGCGCACTTTGTTCTCATTTGGCGGTGTTTCTTCGCCAGCCTCTAACCCTCGCGCCCTCGGGTGACGTGGTGTAAAGCAGTGTGTACACGAGTATCTACACCCTTTGTGCTGCGGAGCGGTGCAGCCTCCAATCAGGCACGATGACTCGCCAGACCTCGGCAAACAGCCGGCGGCTGACGCGCGGTGGGACTGACAGCGACTTCCACTGTTCATGACTATTTCAAACTTGATTTGTTTTATGAGAATGAGGATCAACGACATTGTGAGAATCGTAGGGAGTTGGTGAAAGGAGAGAGCTCATTATTCTACATGTTAATAAATATTAGGGGAAGCCTTTTCTGGAATATTTCTTTAGGGTGATCAGAAAACTTTTATTTTGTGTCAGTTTATTTCATGTCACGAAAACATTAGCGAAATATAAAGAACAATATTGGCTAATAGGACATCAAATCGGTCGTCGCTCAGCTTTATGCTGTAATAGTGATTGTATGTATATACATACACTACTACAACGCTGGTCTTCCGCGACGCCGGAGTATGACTGTTATTGGTAACCATCACATAACCAAGCATAGATCTTTATAATATTTCTCTAGAGCAAGTTTCGCTAGCATACGCACTCCACCTCTCTCTCCCATCCAGGGAATTTTCCACCGCATGTAAAATACGGCGCAGTGGCTATCGGAATGGGGCCCATCCGTTGCATTGCGCAAACCCACTTTATTTAACGACCACCGCTGCGTATTGTAACTACGGTTTATCTCCGGGGATTATATTCGTACGCGATAAATTAAATGAAGGTTTAAAGATTTTAGACACATTTACATTTAAATGTTCAAGGGTGCTGTGCAAGGGTCTCTGTGAGCGCTGGCTGTGAGGAAGTACTACTACCATCCTTTTTTTGCCGCAAAGCTGCTGTGTTTCGGTATATGAAGGATTTTTTGGGAATTGCTGGTTTTCATAGAAGTAATCCGTCATCATCAGTTAAGCCTACTCGGTAATAGAAGCTCTAGTAAAATCAGTTATCTCATCGAATATAATAGAAGTTACTATAAAACTACAAAACAATACATAATCGTCTTTAAGATAATGATTTTATAAATATATAAAAGTAAAATTTGTATATTAAAACATGTAATCCGTGCTCATATTCTATCATTCATATAATATAAATTCTCAGTTTTACACACCCTATATACGATTTACCTTCTGTTTTTTCTCGAAGTCAGTGCAATAGCACGCCATTGAGTGAACGAAGTCTTATCGCATAAACAACAAGCAACCTAAATACCTACGTACCTTCCAATATCGGCATTACCTACTTGTTAAAAATAATTACATAGACTTTTATAACCTACCTGCTTTATATAATAATAATTGATGTTTTTGATCTAACTGACCATAAAGGTTAAAATGAGTGATAGCTTTATTGTTTTTTAAACTTATTTAGTAACTAATACGAATGCAGTAGGTTCAAGTCGCGTCACGCGGGAGGAGCGCCGGGGGAGGGGAGATGGGTGTGATGCCGCTAGTGTTGTGCATGCGCAATCGCGAGGGAATCCTCCACTATTTTCCGACGTTCTTTTTTGCGTGACGTGACTTATACATTCATAATTATTAGCATAAGTGTATTTACCTACTTATTTATACTATGTACCTACTATAAATATGAATTTTATGTTTATGTTTTGCAACAGCTCGAGTCAGTGCCAACATCGACACAAACCTTGCTAGGTTTCACGATGTTGTATTATTAAAACTGTTATTTAAGTTTTGCTGAATAAATGAAAATGAAAATGAAATGAAAAAATCGCTTTTGATCTGACAGTCCGTAAGCTTGTTTGACCTCTGCGTTGTAAAAAATAAGTAAATCATCTAGACCAAGGTGTTTGAATACTATGGCTTATCTAAATTCCTTGATCTAGATCTTTATTGACCGCGCAGGACGTTAGTCAACTAGGAACGACTTAGTAAGCTACTCCACAAGCCAACTCTTGAATCCTTTAAATAAGATACATGAACAGGTTTGCAGTTACTCCGTACATACAGGTTGCAAGCCCATCGCCGCTAGAAGAGCCTACCTATTACAGAATGGCAATAAGTTTACGGCTTTAGTAATCAACCTCCCCTAATGTCAAACAGCTAAGCTAAAAGCAATAAGCGAAAGAGATTTAAATTCAAGAGACGTACTCCGCTCTCAAGGATGGTAACGGGAAGGCTGTACAAATTGACCAGATGAGTGGAGCGCAAGTTACAACCTTACCAACTCTCTTTGACATCACTACATCACTACATAGTATAAAACAAAGTCGCTTTTTCTGTCCCTATGTCCCTTTGTATGCTTAAATCTTTAGAACTACGCAACGGATTTTGATGCGGTTTTTTTTTAATAGATAAAGTAATTCAAGAGAAAGGTTTATATGTATAATACACGCATGATATAGTAGAAAAACAATGAGAACCCGTGCGAAGCGCGGGCGGGTCGCTAGTATAGAATAAAAAGGTAGGAACCAAGCCGAGTTTGTTGGCTGTTCTTCTAGGCTTTGGTCGCGTGCAACTGGCACCTAGATACACCAAGGCTTAAGACGTTTCAAAGGGATCCCTTGTGATTTTATTGAATAAATACATTTTGGCTTTGAAAAGTAAACAGAACAGACACGGAGGTGGAAACTCTCTCAGATCTGTATTTATTTTGTTGATAATGTCTAAGTGCTAACTCTTATAGGTAGGTTCATTTACTACTACTTAAACACACTATAGTGTTTCTGACACAAGTATTGATCCACAGTTGGGATCGAACGCGCAACCTCCAGTACAGAAGGCAGATCTAAATACAGAGCCATGAGGGTCTTCCTCATGGCTCTGCAATCAAAGAAAATCGGATGTTTTCTAACTCAACTCAAGCAATTTTAAATGTAGAGGTTGAAGATGTCTCAGCATTAGGATTCGTCAAACGTTAGACAAACTTAACTAAGCCGGAGAAGGTCCTTTTTGGTGTCCCACGACACTAACTACCACGAAACATAGTTCTAGAGTAAACAACAATTTGATCTAGATTAGTCCAGAGGCTAAGTTGTGAAACTATTGGAGCGCTAAAATCATGGAAAAAGTCCATAGCCTCGTACCACTTGTTACCCACCATCCAGGCTGCTGCCACAGAATACATTAAATGAACAAGGACTGCACCTTCAAAAGTCACATCTGCCACAAGTACAAGAATACAGGAATGAAGCGGCGACATTTAAAAAAAAATATCTGTATTATATAGGTAGAAGTCGTGTGTGTGTCTCCAGCTTCCTCATATTGAAAATGTAATTTCTATAAATGCCAATATTTAAAGCATAATTAGTGCACTCATAGATTTGAATCATAATTTAGCTGCCAAATAAACAACGATGCTATAAGCTTATAATAGTGTGTAAGCTGGAGTAACATGTCTCCAGCTGCCTCAGTCAGTGTGGGCAAACGGCTAATGATAGAGATATATAGTAAACGCAAGGATTTAGTACCAAACGAATTAGCGAGGTACCAAAAATTTCAGGTCTGTAGCTCGGAAACTCTTCGAGTTATAAGACTTGATCAACGTGTAAGCTGGAGTAACGATACGTGAAAAAGCATATGCTCGTTCTCTGGAATGGCTGGAGCTAGCAGGTTGCTTTAAGTCTCCAGATTTAGTACCAAACGAATTAGCGAGGTACCAAATATTTGAAGTGTTTCTGTTCAAAACTCTATGAGTTACAAGCTTTTCCAGCTTTTTTTGTTTGTCCAACTTGCACATGTTGGATCTCAGCAACCACAATAGGTACAGACTCGGTTGATGTCTCTGAACCGAGCTATGAATTAGTGCACTCGGTACCAAAAATTTGGAATCTCTAGGACAAGCAGTTCTGTTGTAATCAGCAAAATAACATCCAAGGAATTTGAATACAGACAGATATATTCAAATTCCTTGATTGCATCAGTAGGTACGAGTGTGACGCATTCGCTGTAGTGACAGAGATAGAGCTACTATCAACTGAAGGCTGGTCGAAATGGAACTATCTGGTATTCTGTAACTCATCATAATATTAGTTATTTTGCTGATTACAACAGAACTGCTTGTCCTAGAGATTCCAAATTTTTGGTACCGAGTGCACTAATTCATAGCTCGGTTCAGAGACATCAACCGAGTCTGTGCCTATTGTGGTTGCTGAGATCCAACATGTGCAAGTTGGACAAACAAAAAAAGCTGGAAAAGCTTGTAACTCATAGAGTTTTGAACAGAAACACTTCAAATATTTGGTACCTCGCTAATTCGTTTGGTACTAAATCTGGAGACTTAAAGCAACCTGCTAGCTCCAGCCATTCCAGAGAACGAGCATATGCTTTTTCACGTATCGTTACTCCAGCTTACACGTTGATCAAGTCTTATAACTCGAAGAGTTTCCGAGCTACAGACCTGAAATTTTTGGTACCTCGCTAATTCGTTTGGTACTAAATCCTTGCGTTTACTATATATCTCTATCATTAGCCGTTTGCCCACACTGACTGAGGCAGCTGGAGACATGTTACTCCAGCTTACACACTATTATAAGCTTATAGCATCGTTGTTTATTTGGCAGCTAAATTATGATTCAAATCTATGAGTGCACTAATTATGCTTTAAATATTGGCATTTATAGAAATTACATTTTCAATATGAGGAAGCTGGAGACACACACACGTAGAAGTCTACCTCTACTGAACCTGTACTGTGTGTGTACAGTACGCGAGCAAAGCGTTGATCCAAACCCAATCCAAAATAAAGGATTGATCCAACCCCAATAATTCGATTCAACGCTTCGTCGGCACGTTTGTAACAATTCAATTCCATTTTATATGAGTACTTCTCTAGTCACTCAATCTATACCATTGAAAACTAGTAAGTACACAAACGATTCTGTATTCTAAATGAGCGAAATAAGGTTCCGTTGGCTGTAAAAGTGAATTTGGTAAAGCTCAGGCCTATGACGGCTCAGTCTCAGGTCGGGTGAAGGATTCTACTGTAAATGGCGTTTTTGAGGAAAACGCTTAGCACGATAATTAAAACGCTTAGCACGATAATTAAAACGCTTAGCACGATAATTAAAACGCTTAGCACGATAATTACCCAATTGCTGAGTACAATCGTTGCCAGCTGTTCGAATTACGTTGTTTGTATTTTGTACTGAAACAAACGAATTGTAAAAGATATTGAGTGTCCTGTCAACATCACTCTTATAGACGCTCATAGCTCATTCGGTAGCTCTGCTTTCTTGGATGAAGGCCGTGAGTTCGATTCTCACAGAAAAAACATTTATATTCTGAATAAAGATGTTGGTTTTCTAACTGGATTTGGTATATTATTCGTTATATAATATATCACTACATAGTATAAAACAAAGTCGCTTTCTCTGTCCCTATATCCCTATGTCCCCATGTCCCTATGTATGCTTAAATCTTTAAAACTACGCAACGGATTTTGATGCGGTTTTTTAATAGATAGAATAATTCAAGAGGAAGGTTTATATGTATAATACATGCATGATATGTGCACCCGGGCAAAGCAGGGGCGCGCGGGCGGGGCGCTAGTATATATTATATTAGTCGTTTTATAGGTGACGACCTCTGTGGCGCAGCGGGCGAGAGTCCGCCTGCGACGCTAGAGGTTGCGGGTTCGATTCCCGCCTCGGAACAAATTTGTGTACGATCTGCAGAAATTTGTTCCGTTGGTCTGGGTGTTTTCTATGTATATAATAAAAAATATCTATCTATGTAAGTATATAATGTATTAAATATATCAGCCATCTAGTACCCATAACACAAGCTTTGAGTAGCTTACTTTGGGGCTAGATGGTGCTGTGTGGATTGTCCAGCATTATTTATTTATTTATTATTTATAGGTCGTCTTAAAAAAGTGTAGACTTTTTTTCTTTGAACATTACTCGTTGATTTTATCGTAACAATAATTTTAATAACCATCATCATCAGCGTAAAAACATTGTAGTCAACTTAGGTGTTTACAAAACAAACCTGCCGGCAATAATAATCTGAATTCAGGAAAATAAGCAGTTTGTGAAAAGCTGACGACGGGGGCTGCGGAGGGCGATAACTTTAACGAGTACCTGGCGAAGGTGTTTATTCTAATTTTCACAATCATTGTGCGAGAAGCCTAGACCTCCACGGCGTCGGTGAGATTTGCTTTCATTTGATAATGAGGCTCTTTGAGCCGATTTGAGAGTATGTACTTTGATATTCGCTCTGGACCAAAATTATATTTTATTTTAGTTAGAGAAACATAAATACATAAATGAGGAATAACATAGGTATCATACTTTGACAATAACATGGTATCTACCTCTACAGTATGTTCGATTACCGTGATAATAATAATAATATTATTAACATGAACTGCAAAGTTTTTTTCTTGTCTCAGTAGTTTAGTATGTCTGTAGTCAAGCTGAAAGTACGGTTTTGGGGTAGAAAGATTTTGTGAAATAACCACTGGTTATTGCATAAATTCTCTCAGGATTAGCGAATACACAAGGTCTCGCGTTTCGAACTCGCGTTGAACATGACACGTCATGCCATCAATAGCAATACTCATGTCTTGCATGTTCGAATTGCTTGACGATGTCCAAATAGTGCAATGTCTTCAAATGATGGACGCAAGGTAGTGCACCGTACGGCACGGGTGGCTTGCAAGGCAATGATTTATTATATGAGATGGTCGCTTGCTTAGCCCAAAAGTTTTATAATAAAATTTGATTTGTGTAGCTTTATCTATATCCGTGCGTCACCATTTTGATATAATAATTTATGTATTTAGGTACGAGTACATACTAACTACCTTAATTTTTTTATGAGGAAAAGAAATGGTAAAACCGGTGGTCCACCTTGATCTGTAAATCAGTTAACATCTTTATCTTTAGTACTCGTAATTAAATTACTTCACAGACCACGTCCACCAAGGATGTCAAAGTCAGAGTCAAAATATGTTTATTCAATAAAATCACAAGGACCATCTTGAAACGTCTTAAAACTAGGTGACTCAAGTGCCAGTTCCACGCGACCAACACCGAGAAGAACAGTGATGAGTAACATGTGACGTCTCTGAGACCTAAAAGTGTCCCATGTGCCTGTAATTGCATTAACCATCATTTAAAACGGACCACAGCATCAATGGATGCTCGTATATCCAGGTTAAACCGACAGGAATAGGGACGGTGGTAGTACTTTCCCAGATGAGTTACTATCACAAAGAGCTTTCCTACTAGGAACCTACTACTCAAGTACAGTAAAAGTTTATTTCACAAAAAGGAATGGTGGTCTACAATCGAACAAGTTTAACAAAACTTCTATAGGAGCTACACGTACGATACCTCTAGCATATTCAACGACGAATCACGATCGACGACGGAACACCCTAATTATGTAACAAGCGACAGATCTGCCAATATATAGCTATATGTAATAGCTTCAATAGTGTAGGTATTGTATTACATTGTAACGAGGATCATACAAAAGAGCGATAGATACCAAGCCGCGTTTGTTGCCTGTTCTTCTCGGTGTTGGTCGCGTGGAACTGGCACTAAAGTCACCTAGTTTTAAGACGTTTCAAGATGGTCCTTATGATTTTATTGAATAACAATATTTTGACTTTGACTTTGAATATCATATCAAACAAACGTGGTGTGAGAAAGAGTAGTTAAACAACTGGAATATAGCTATGCGTGTAAATGCGAACTCAATACTCGATTTTCTATAGTCGATATATATTATGTAGGTATATCTACATTTTAATTTCAACGTAAATTTGTGAAGTTTATCATTAAACTTAATTAGCGTACTATGTATTTGCATTATTACATAGGCCATTTTTTTTTATTGCACAATCGATAGTCGTCGTAGAGCTGTTGCAACATAAGTAGCCAGGGGCCTCCTTTCAGCTTATAATGGACCACGATTGCCTCGAGAGTCTGAATATGCCGATATTCTCATTGAGTTTGCGGGTAGATTTACTTGTGATCTCGAAAAAACGTGCTTGAGTTATGAATGTTGAGAAATGGATTCAAATAAGATTTGGTGTTGTAGAAAAGTATAGGTTTCTCACTTAGGCATCACACACAAATGGTAATTTGTAGTATCATAAAGAATATAGATATCGATACCATGAACTACATTCTTTTTTATCACATAAATTCGAAAAGACTTAGTTTGCGCCTTGTAAACAGGCAGAAAAATAGCATTTATATCAGTTATATAATACCCATAACTGCATAAGGTGCTGCAGCACCATCTCGCCCCAAAGTAAGCTCAAAGCTTGTGTTGTGGGTACTAGATGTTTGATATATTTAATACATTATACTTACATAGACATATAGATATTTTTTATTACAGATAGAAACACCCTAACTAACCAACGGAACAAATTTCTGCAGATCGTACACATGTCGTTCATGACTTCGTGACTGCGTGACTTCGTGACCTCGAGACCTCGTGACCTCGTGACTGTAACTGTGACTATTCAGAAGTTTTAATTACTTATTTTCTCATAGAGGATGATAAAAAGAAGTGTTCCTTCACTTTTGAGTTATATTTATGTATAAGTATTTTCTTCCATTCTCTCAGACCATCACGGTACTGAACATGAGCGAAAGCGAATGCGCACCTACCACAGACCGCGTTACAAGCTATTTGTCGGTAGGAATTTATTGGAAAAAAAATATACGCGTAGGTACACACACACACACACACACACAACACAAAATATGTCTCATCGTTAGTATAAGAATAAGAATAAGAATAAGTTTATTAATCAAAACTTTAAACATGAATTTAACAATAAAAGTAAACTTAAGTAGGTAAGAACACTTTTGTCATAACAATAGAACTTAAACACGTTAGTGAACTTGCATTTCTCTATTTTAATGTTATTTTTAGTTTTTATATAATAATAAATAAATAAATAAATAAATATTAGTGGACTTTCCACACAATAAAATATATAAAATTAAAATAAAAAAATTAAATTATAATAAAATATATAATATATAAAATTAGTAAGTAGAATATTTAGGAAAACCTGTAATTGGCTATTTTACTATACCTAAATTAAGTTTTTAAATTAATTTTATCATAACTGCTGTTGGTTTTCTAATAAAATAAAATAAAAATAAAATGAGTGTTTTTTCATCACAGAAGTGATACATCTGAATGATAATGTTTATATGATTAAAGGCATTATAAATTAATATAAGCGGCTTGCAAAAATAGCTTTAAAACCCTTCATTGTTAACTTCGCATTCCACATGTCTCAACTTACAAAAATAGCCTTCTCCATTTTCTTTTTAATAAAGCTCATAAGTACTAAAGGGGTTGTCATTACATGTACTCACTTGTCAGTGGCAGACCTTTCTGCAGGAGTCTCGAAGACAGCGGCAGTCATAAACCTGCGGGAATTCTCTTTTAAACGGGTATCAATATAACGTTACTTTTGACAGATCTACGACAACCGTATACAGTTTAATTTCTTTTCATGCCATTAACGACGACCTCTGTGGCGCAGCGGGCGAGAGCCTGCCTGCGACGTAAGAGGTTGCGGATTCGATTCCCGCCTTGGAACAAATTTGTGTACGATCTGCAGAAATTTGTTCCGATGGTCTGGGTGTTTTCTATGTATAATAAAAAATATCTGTCTATGTAAGTATATAATGTATTGTAAATATATCAGTTATCTAGTACCCATAACACAAGCTTTGAATAGCTTACTTTGGGGCTAGATAGTGCTGTGTGGATTGTCCAGCATTATTTATTTATTAAATACAAAAATTGAATGTATGCTGATGAATGAAGCAAATTCTATCCTATAACAAATCTAGTCTGCCTCTCAAGCCACTCACAATAGGAGCGTGGCCACGAGATATGGCCCTGGGTCCATCAATTTGACAAAAAACCCTTTAAACCAAAACACAGCAACGCTGCTTTGCGGCAGAATAGGCATGGCATAGGTAGCTACTTCCCACAAAAGCTCTTCACAAAGAGCTCTACAATTTTAAAATCCTATATACTACTATTATAAACGCGAAAGTTTGTAAGATTGGATGGATGGATGTTTGTTAATCTTTCACGCTGGAACGGCTGAACGGATCTGGATGAAACTTGGCAGAGAGATAGATTATAGTCCGGAATAGCACATAGGCTACTTTTTATCAAGTGGGAATACCGGCATTTAAATCTGGGTGAAACCGTGGGGCGTAATTAGTCAGAAATAAAACTAGGGCTTATTCCCAAAGGTCAATGGTTCTTTTGTTCTCGAGTTCCCAGCGGGTCCACGAAAAATATTTATAGAATTTTGAATCTTCGTGGGTAGCGTGATTGATACTGGAATCCATAGCAGACAAATGTTTTGGTAAATGGTAAGAACTAGTGTTTTTACATCTCATTTTTTCGACATCTCCTGACGAAGAATTCGAGCGATATTCTGATGACGGAGTGGCCTAACGGACGACATGTCTTTAGGAGACTTACAGGTGAATGCTTGCATACATCCTCTCAGTAATTCAGTTCAGAATAATGAAAAGAGGGTCAGTGACCTGCAGAAGAAAAGTCAGGAATTTTTTCATAGTAGATCGAATCTTCGATGACACGTCGCGATCCACTGTTGCCAACTCGTAAAAAAATCCCTACCATTCCTCATCTGTGTTCTAATAACCTTTGTTACTAGGACCCATTCGTCGGGAAGTCACGTCGGCGTCACTAATGAGTCGGGACGGATCTGCAAGTACAATGTCATTACTTTGCCTGACCCCGCTACACACGCTTTTTAAGACTTGTCCCCGGTTTCTGAAAGCTCGATCAACACTAATCGGATGTCTAAGTTACTTGCTATCTCTATCGAATTGAAGTAAAAGCTGAAATAGCAAGTGACTTGACAGCCGATTAGTGTTGATCAAGCTTTCAGAAACCGGGTTAGGGTTAGTGCGGGACGCAGAACTAGCATTATTGTTCTGTTGTTTTTATTTTTTTTATATGTTGCACATAATGTATCGATCTAGCTAGTAGTCATTTTTGAAAAATGTCGTTGTATCCGTGTTTTCAGGCAATGAAAAACTCAACATAATATGAAAAGCATGACTCTTCCTATTGGCGAGTATTATTACTAATATTTTTTAAGCTACTTCAGTAGGTGGCGTTGTTAAGATGTTACCTATAATATTGTTACTACATATTGGAAGAGGATGTGTTCATTTAACCGCACCAGGTACTTTTTTGGAAACACTGAAAGATTTATTAGTACAGAACTATTATTGTATTATTTCTTAAAAGATCTGAGGGGATATCTACCATACCGTTGATATCAAAGTCGTGAAGCTGTTTTAGTTTTAACATAATGTATTATTTACCCTTATTTTTTATGTATTTTTCTGGTAATAGTGTGTTTTTGTGACTGGGCCCTTTTATAGCCCTTATTTATGACAGTCCTAAAACTTTAACAAGAAAGATTTAGGGTAAAGTCATCTGAATAAAATCAATACTCATTTATCTAAGTATGACATGATTTTGATCAATGAAAGTTTTAATGGTAGCCGACCTACCCTAAGGTATGTCGTTCACTCAAAGACTTATTACCTATTAAAGTGGGTCTGTTTTATTTTAAATAAATAAAAAAAAATAACTCAGATCGAAAATGTAAATTGAATAGTCTCAGAATACCCAGCCAGATATTTGTCAGAAATAATGATTTAAGCTCGCCTTTGTACATGACTATTATGTATTTTTTGTGTAAATCAGTTTGTGTACAATAAAGAATAAAGAATAAAGAATTTCTTCAATAATATTGTGCGTAGCACTCTTTCTCGCCCGTTCACAAATAGAGCTCAGACACAGAAAATCTATTGTGAAAAATAAACTTGGTAAGCCTACCTACGAGTCGGTTTTAGTACACAAAGAGCACGTACGGGTTTTGTAATGATATAAATATATTAATAGTTTTGTTAGTTGATGTTAATAATATCAGTAAAACATGGCATTAATAAGCATTGTTACTCTTTTGACTGATTTTCATAAAAATAACACTAGCTTATATCAAACTCAAAAATCTAAATCAAAACGCTCTTTATTCAGTACAATCACAAGGATCTATTTAAAAACTCTTACAATATATACTAAACTGAAACTGAAACAGCTTCACGACTTTGATCCCCAGGCACGGTAGATATCCCTTCAGATCTCCTAGTACCAAGTAGGTACTAATTCAAGATTATTTGAGGATGTCTAAGGGGGGTAGTCAGAGGTAGGTACGTCCAAACATTACATTTGGCACATACCCACATTTTGCAGCAGTTAGTATTCCATACGTGACAGGTTGCAAGCCCATCGCCGCTGTTAGAATACTAACTATATATACTAAAACTTTACGTATATAAGTATTACTATACTACTAACTCATTATGATTACATAGAAATAGCTGGTAGACAAAACACCCAAAAACGTTTAAACTCACATCACTGAACTCTGTATCTGGCACGTGCCGAATATCAAACAATAGACTTCGATATTAGATTATAGTAGTTTATGAAACTGTTGCATAATGAGGGGTATTAAAACTCGAGGGGGTGTTTAAAAACCGCGCCGTAGGCGAGGTTTTTAATAGTATCCCACGAGAGTTTTAATACCTAGTTATGTGCAGTTTCATACACTACTTTATCTACTCTCATTCATTAGTGTTAAACCTAATAAATAAAATATCAAAGTTAGTAAGAAATCCAGTTGACTGAAACAAAACGTATCAATTGGCGCCAAACCAACCGTATAACCAGCGCATGCGCGCGCTGCGCCGCCGCCGCCGCGCTGTCGCGTCGCCACAGACTATCAAACTCTTTGTCTGTACGGTTTCAAGACCCTTGCCTTTTCCAAAAAGAAAAAGAACTGTATCGTTATGGTAAAAAAGTTATTTTATACAACTATCTTTGTATGAGGAGCTGTATCATAATTAAATTTTTTAATTTGGTTACGGTATTGCGTTTATAAAGTATATCAATATGAATTCATTTTGACGTTTATAATTCGAATTTTATGACAGAACCGAATAAAATTATTTATTGCCTAGCTGTAACCAAAAATTCTATGGAACCGTTTATTAAACAACAAGTTTTAATAAATATTTCACGAAATTACGGAAAATTAGAGAAGTTAATACAGCGCGGCAGCGGGAGGAATTCTTTCAAACTGATAAGGATCAAGATATTAAATCGAGCTATGGCTAGGCCGGTCTCACTTCATTAACGACCGGCTCACAGGCACGTGAAACAGATATTACAAAGATTTCCTTTAAACAAATATAGAAGTTAAAAAAAAACAGACACCTATTAGAACAATATATGTACTCACTCAAAAATCTCCCTTTCGTACTTTACAATCTTCTCCATCCAAAGGTTGTCTGGAAGAGATCGCTCTCAGCGATAAGACCACCCATTGCACAGTTAATTTTTATTCCTTATTTCTTTTAGTATACTTACTGTTATTTTTTATGGTGTACAATAAAGTATTTTCATTCATTCATTCATACAATCTCACTGTACCTTTGAAAAAACCTTGATTGCTAATTTAGTTAGTTAATAATATTTGTACCTACATTTATTTTAATAATAACTAAATAACGTATTATTTCAACGCTGTGTAAATAAAGCACAATCCCTGTCTTAAAATTTAAATACATTAGATCCAATCTAATAGATGGACTACCGTTCAAAGTTTTCTCAGCTCATTTAAAGTTATGTTTCTTCATTCAGTGTCCATAAAGAACACCATTTCCGCCTATAAAAAATCATCGTTCAGCTTAAGAACTGAAAACACTTTGAATAAACGTTTGAAATGGAAAATATAAGCCTCTTTACTTTCAGGACCTTATTACGTTTGTGACAAAACTTGCAGATACGAGTATACAGGATGGAAAGACAAAAACAAAAGGTAAACAATACAAAATGGACAAATATATTACAAACTTTAGTCCACACCACAAGGACATTTCTGTTAACAATTAACACAAACAAATAAATGGTGAAGGACAATAAGTGGTCTTAGCGTTGAGAGTGTTCTCTTCCAAATAACCTTTGGATATACAAGATTTTACACGAAAGAATTTCTGCTCCGAAACTCTGAATTATTTAGGAATACACGAGTCAAACTCGATTCGCATTATCGACTTAACCCAGACCCCATGAAATAAAAGTAGGTAGCCATACATACCCTTGTCTTATCTCAGAAACGTAAACATTATGTAAATAGAGGACGGCATCTGGCCACGTGTATTGTTTTACCGAAGCCTTTGCAGCTCGAGACAAAACATAGCATCAGCTATGATGATACTTAAGCGGATCTAGGAATGAATTGGGTAAGGTTCGGAGGCAAGTCAAAACCATTTCCGTTAGTTATATTAATATGCTTGCTTGGAGTTGACCTCCGTGGATTCCATTTTTGTATAAATATTTCTATTAAATAAAGGTGACCACGAACGGAAAAACAAAGCGTAAGAAGGCCTTCGACCCAAAAGACCAATGACATTGAGAAGACGTTGGATCGGAAGAGGGAGGAGGCTGATATTGTTTATCCTGGATATGGGCCTATGTCCAGCAGACAACATTTACAGGCAGGCGATGACAATTTCTATAGATATATGACAATTTTTTTTCTTTCACATTTTTCAGACTGACTAAACCATCAATTTCCCGCCTTTATCCCACTTCATGTGGGGTCGGCACAATAGGTTTTTGCTCTCCATCATCCTCTATCAGCCGTCATCTCAGCAGTCACTCCTTTCTACTCATGTCATCATTTACACTTTCTTTGAACACAAGAAAAAAGTGTCTTCACCTTAAATAGAGACAGTAAGAAAAGTGCCAGTGGACACATTCTTAGTTGTAGCTTACTTTATAAAACTAGGTCACTGTTAGATTACTTATTAGCCGTATTTATGGCTAGATTGTAATATTATTAGGTATGTAAAAAAATATTTCTACAGCCTGTAAAAAAAAATGTCATCTTTCACACAGTCCATCCATCTTCTTTATCCTACCTCTACTTCTTTATCCATCCACTGACAAAACCGTTAGATCTAATATCACGTGGCTATATGATTATATAAATACAATGTCGCCAGGATATATGCATTGTATGTTTTTTAATGTTTTGTGATTGTGTATAAATCAAAAACACTTACCTTGATGCTCTCAAAAATCGAGACATAATCGCACGTTATCCAACTGGTGCCGAGCGCTGGCATATTGCCTTTCGATACATAGCATTACAGGGCCGCTTCAAACTGTCGTCACTCCTAATGGCTCCATCCATCAGCGGAATGAGCGGCTGACAGAACATATCAGCGCAACTAAACATCAACTTAGCTCGTCAACAAAACTTGCCTTTTAAACGTTCAAGTAACGCGGCCTCGTCAGCTCGTCATGGAACAACTAGGTAAAGGGATGTTTCCCTTTTAAATGTATCGATTTAAACCTTAGACTTCAAGGATATTTATCATCTTAAAGGATTATAGTTCTTATCCTGATTGTGAAAGGGTATACGAGCCTATAAATAAATATATAAAGTGTTTAAACATCAATAATTTTTAAAGTGTTTATACATTAATAATTTTGCCATTGGTCCCCGCACTAGGACAAGCCTGTGTCGCGGGAGGCCGAATACAGTATACAGTTTACTTAGTTTGAACCACAAATATACACCAAAGTGTTTTGGTTAAAAAAGTGTGGATGCCGGTGAAATTAAAAGCACATGAGACTTAACATCTGTATGGCTCAAGTTGATGGACGCAGGGCAGTGTACGGACACATTCTTAGATCTCGATTTTTTCACAAACGATGGTTGCCACTCAACATCAGATGGGCCATATGCTTGTCCCATCAGCAAATAAAACAGTATAGAAAAAAATCCAAAAGAACGGCTCGGGAAAACTTCGAGCCGTGAGTTTCTGGTCTGGGCTTGGTCGCGTGGTGAAGGTTCTTAAATCATTAATATTCTATAATCATAATCTACTACATAGAACCTATATCATTTAAATGTGTCTGTATTATGTAAAACAGTAAAGGTGTTAAAATATATCTAATATGTAATGAAGTAAGTTTGACACGCATTTCTTTAGAAGAAGCGCTTGCTTAAAACGTTTATTGATTGAATCAAACAGTCAAATAATTATAATAATATATTCTATCCTATTCACAATCCCAGTCACGATTGCTGACAAAGTAAACAATGAAGGTAAATACATCTTACTGGAAATATCTGTGAATTTCCACAAACAAACTTCCTTGCCCTTTGATCCTCAAACTGTATAGACATGTAAACGTAACCTTTATTTACAAAGGTATAAGGTTCACAAATATAAACAGTTCTAAGTGCTGACATACACTGTACACCTTCGCAAAGGCTCAAATAGCTCTCTACAAACGCAAACGTAAAGTAAAAAGTTGCAGATGATATACCTAGTCCCTCTCTCTGCTGACTAAGGTAAGGATTTTCGAGAAGTCTTACTGAAGTTATACAAGTAAAGGCGAAGGTATATTTGTCTATTTTTTTAATCAGCTAATAGAATAAGGTTTCGAATAGAATAAAATCTGGTTGTGACTTAGAAAGCACTGTTAAAGGTTATTTTTACAGATGAGGATAAATCAGGCTATGGATGATAATGGTGTTTGGATTATTAAAGTTCTTGGATCATATCGCCTAATAACTAGGTACACACTTTTTGTTTTTGAGAAGAGTAGTAGAGCTCTTTGTGAAGGGCTCGTCCGGGGAAGTACTACCACCACGCCTTTTTCTGCCGCCAAGCAGCAACGCTGTGTTTCGGTTTGAAGAGTGTGGTCGCCGGTGTAATTACAGGCACATGAGGCTTAACATCTGTATGCCTCAAGTTGATGGACGCAGGGCAGTGCATCGTAGGGCACGTTCCTATTGTGCGTGACCTACGGGGCAATGTTTTGTTTATAGGTGATGGTTACCACTTAACATCAGGTGGGCCATCTGCTTGTTCCATCAGCTAGTTGTATAAAAAAAAAACACATTGTCCAGCATTATTTATTTTATTTATAGTATTCTCTGATCGTGCTCTAGTAGATGAACCATATTTGAAGGCAGGTCAAGAGCCTCTTCTCAAAAGCGTCTCGCCTTTCTTGGGTAAAAATAAGGTCATTTCGCTGAGACAAATAGAGGCGGTTTTTATATTCTTATGTAAATTAGCTGGACTCTCAGTTAATATTGCTTTTGCTTCGCAGAATAAAATACAGTTGGTATTGTGAATAATACCTATTGCTTAAGCCATGCCCCAGTTCTCGCGGGTTATTTGACAGCGACCGCGTGCCTTTGAGGGTGTTGTGGGGCTATTTTAAATGGACCTCGTGTAGGATAGTTGTTTTGGAGGAGAATATTATTATGTAGTCTTTAAACGATGGCCATATTACCAAATCAAGTCCCACGCCACGTCTGTCTATCTGGTATTGGCAAGGAAAACCTCTGAAAAACTTAAAAACACCACCTATCCGAGGTTTTCATGACTGAAAAGGTCACTTGATTCCTTGAAGATGCGGAATTCAATTAACTCTCGTGTTTCAACCAGCTACTATCCCACCGCTCAAAGTTCGCTATAGGTATTCAATAAGTAACGAGTATTTAATGACGCAGCAACAAAGCAACTCCAACGGTCGCCGCAATCCTTCATCTAAACCACAATATATTCTTTGGCAATTAGCATACCGAGCTATTGGACAAGCTACACAAACAAACAGTACAAGTATGCCGGCGGTATCGGCGTAAATCGAATTCCAAGTGTCGTTGTCCCCAACTGCCACAGTCGCTCTGCCCTTGAGCCTACCTCACACCGAAAAGAACCAAAAATCACACCAACCTAAAGATTAACCATAACTTACGCTAGTGTGAGTGTTTACTTCTTATTATAGTGCCGTAAACAAAATCACTGGAAATTCCACCCAGCGGATACACACTTATTTTAATCACTAGCTTGAGGTGAAGCTCTACTCAGATAATAGAATACTAGACCTCACTCACGACAGCATTTCCACTGCTAAAAGACTCAGGCGAGTGGATCTAGTGATGTGAATGTATTAAACTCTACCGTTGATCAAAAACACAACAATATCCCCCGGTATCTGAAAGCACGATCCACACTAATCAGCTGTCAAGTCACTTGCTATTTCAGCTTTTACTTCAAATTAGATAGAGATAGCAAGCGACTTGACATCCTATTAGTGTAAATCGCGCTTTCAGAAACTGGGGGTTAGATTATTTATTTGTAGAAGCACTACAGAATGCCAAATTGAAAACACCACGGATTCACGGTTGCCGAATTGCTACCAAAGAAAACATCCGCTTGGGTAAGTGTTGTCAGATATTGAACTTCACATATAGATTGGTTAAATATACATCATTCAATTATTTTTTTTTCAATTAAATTTCAATTAAGAGCCATCACTCAGTTTCTGTAAGTTACTTAGTGAGTTCGTATGAGATTTCTAAGATACTTTCTATCGGCCGATAGTTTGGTCATATTTAGTTTGATCATAAACAAAACCATTTAAAAAAACTACGAGTACAGATATTTAATTTAGATAGATAGATAGATAGATAATACTTTATTGCACACCACATAATAATTACACATAACATAAAAATAAAAAACATCTGAGTGATATACAATGGGCGGTCTTATCGCTAAAAGCGATCTCTTCCAGACAACCTTGGGATGGACTGGATTTGACAAGAACGATAAAGGACGTTGGTGTAGAAAAACAATAAAATATTGCTTACATACTAATCTAATAACCTACCCGAATAATATATTATACACAATATACATACATAAATTAAATTATTAAAAATATATATATATATACCAATACATGCATAGAAATATGATAATACCTAATATATATATATATACCTACAAAACTAAATAAATATTAATGACACATAATATACCTAATCTACTGGATTGATGAAAAATGATTCAGCAAGAGCTTCTTGAAAATAGGGAGGGATTTAGCAAATCTGACATGTAAAGGGAGAGAATTCCAGAGACGGACAGCTTGTACAGTGAAGGAGTATTCGAGGAAAGTAGAATTATGTGCAGGAGTCTTCAGTTGCAAGGTCTCAGAGGAACGCAGCGAGCGGGGATTGGAGAGATTAAGAAACTCAAAGCGTTCCTTGAGATAGGGAGGAGTGGTAGGGTTAAATAGAATACTGTACAGAAGGGAGAGAATATGGGTGTTCCTGCGAAGGCGAATAGGCAGCCACTTTAGTTTATTGCGGAAATCAGAAACGTGGTCATATTTACGTAAGCCGAAAATAAACCGAATGCATACATTTTGAAGGCGCTCAAGTTTGTCGAGGTGTTTTTCAGTAAGATCGGGATAGCAGACGTCAGCGTAATCAAGGATAGGAAGTAAGAGGGACTGTGCCAGTGTAATTTTGGTGGATGTTGGCAAGAAATTACGCAATCTCCGCAATGAAGCGGCTGAGGCAAATATATTTCGACTTAGTTCAGCCAGATGGGGCCCCCATGACATATCCTTATCCATTATAACGCCTAGGTTTTTAACAGTTTTACTAACAGTATGGGAACACCATCAAAATGAACCGAAGGGAGAATAGACCAGTCAATTCTGGAGATCATCCTAGAGCTACCAACAACAATAACCTGGGTCTTCTTAGGATTCACTTTGAGGCCATAAGCTTAATTTACAAAATGTACAAAATACATATTATATTTATTTACAATTTTCTTTATAAATAAATGTTGTGTTCACCAAACTGTGAAAATGTTGCTAAATTGTGTAAGAATGCCAACCAGGCACCGCTATAATTCATTTCATCCCTCGTTTATGAATGTGAAACACCCAGGTTTGAGTAAATACGAGTAATTGTTGGGATTCAGGAGTTTTCAGGTAGTAAAGGGGCTTCATATCATAAATCGGGCGGTGTACAACATAAATCATTTTCTTCGTAACTAGTACTTGTAGACATTTTAATTAATAAATAACTATAATTTCAACAGCGAAAACGAGTTGTGAAAAATTATTCGCTTCGGCGGGAAAAATAATCAGTTTTCATAAGCGCGCGCATTGCGATCGGCCACAGACTAAAGGGGTGAGGTTTTTTTTTATTTTCCGCGCATAGGGTTTGCGCGTTTGTGCTTATTCTGCCACGTACAAAATGGGGAATTTAAGTTTTCTTTTATTACAGAGAAAACAAAAGTTGAGTTAGTATGAGTGAATGTTTTACTAATTAAACACTTACGAGTTAAAATTATCTATATATATAAGAAGTTGCATGAAATGAGCAAGCAATACTGATCTGCAGAATTTTTTTCCGTTGGTCTGGGTGTTTATCTATAATAAAAAAAATCTTTCTATGTAAGTATAATTATAATGTAGGTATTAAATATATCAGTCATCTAGTACCCATAACACAAGCTTTGAGTAGCTTACTTTGGGTCTAGATGATGCTGTGTGGATTGTCCAGCATTATTTATTTATACTTACTTACCTATGTTAGTCCGTTAATTTAAGCATGCATAGGGATATATGTTGTGAAGAAAAAAAACCTGGTGCAAGTGATCGAAGAAAATTAAATAGTTTTAAACCAATTTCTGAGTTGCTAATATCATAAATTAGATTGAAGATTGTTAAAGATTTTGTGACGCAAAATGAAGACATTCGATACTTTGAATGAAGGCAAGAGCGAATATATTAATTAGAAGTTCAATGCTCTCAAACATTATGTTATTAACCCTGGTGGGAATTGAAATGAGGAGGAAATTAAGGAGTATGAAAGGAGTGACTGCTGAGATGACGGCTGATAGAGGAGAGTGGGGAGCAAAAACCTGTTGTTCTGACCCCACATGAAGTGGGATAAGCGCCGGAAAATGATGAACTAAACTAAATTTACCCTTTTGTAAATGAATCAAGAGCACAACACAGCAGTGTGCTCCCGAACTGTGTCCAGTTTTGTCGCGCCTTTTCGAGCTTTCGTATTCTACAAGGCGGGTTCCATCTTCGTGGAAGACTGCCCATGTCCACCCTGTGCCCAAAAAGGGCGATAGATCAGACCCATCAAATTACAGGCCAATCGCTATAACCTCCCTTCTCTCTAAGGTCATGGAGCGTGTGCTTAATAAACAACTCCTCAGATACCTAGAAGGAAACGACTTGATCAGCGACCGTCAATACGGTTTCCGCCATAGTCGCTCGACTGGTGACCGTCTAGTGTATCTTACACATCGTTGGGCTCAGGCCATTGAGAGTCAAGGTGAGGCATTGGCTGTCAGCCTAGATATCGCGAAAGCCTTTGATCGGGTCTGGCACCGCAGTCTTTTATCGAAGTTGCCATCTTATGGACTGTCCGAGGGTTTGTGCAAATGGGTTGCCAGCTTTTTGTCCGGCAGAAGCATACGAGCTGTAGTTGACGGCGGTAGCTCCGATCGCATGGACATTAACGCTGGCGTCCCGCAAGGCTCTGTATTGTCCCCAACGCTGTTTCTGTTACATATCAATGATATGCTGTCCATTGATAACATTAATTGCTATGCGGATGATAGTACTGGGGACACATTCTATACGGGCCGTGCTAGCATCCCTCGTTACATTGTGGAAGAAAGCCGAAAGCATCTTGTGTCTGAGATAGAGGGCACATTAACCAGAGTTTCCAATTGGGGAGATCAAAACCTGGTTAAGTTCAACCCTACTAAGACACAAGTTTGCGCATTCACGGCAAAAAAAACCCCATTCACTGTGGCACCTCAATTCCAGAACATGACCCTTTCGATCTCCAAGAGCATTGGGGTCCTAGGTATCGACATCTCCAGCGACGTTCAGTTCCGCAGTCATTTAGAAGACAAGGTAAAGCTGGCATCTAGGAAGCTCGGTGTGCTAAACAGAGCGAAGCTGTACTTCAATGGGGGACAACGACTACTACTGTACAAGTCGCAGGTCCGACCCCATATGGAGTACTGCTGCCATCTCTGGGCAGGAGCACCTGGATACCAGCTTGGTCCTTTTGACTCGGTCCAAAGACGTGCTGTGAGAATCGTTGATGATCCCAAGCTCACAAGCGGTATTGAACCTTTAAGTTTGAGGAGAGACTTCTCCTCTCTGTGTGTGTTCTACCGCTTGTATAATGGGTTGTGTTCTGAAGAATTGTTCGATATGATGCCTACAGCTTCATTTTATCATCGAACTGCACGCCATAGGCAGGGGGTCCATCCACACACCTTGGAGCCAGGATGGTCGCGCACTGTTCGTTTTCAGAGGAACTTCCTCCCGCGCACTCTAAGGTTGTGGAATGCGCTCCCTGCGGATGTTTTCCCTGGAGAATACAGTATGGGGTTCTTTAAAAAAGGCGTATTAAAATATTTAAAGGGTCAGCAACGCGAGTGTGACACCTCTGGTGTTACAAACGTCCATAGGCTACGGTGACCGCTTCCCATCAGGTGGGCCGTATGCTTGTTTGCTACCTTGGTAGTATAAAAAAAAAAAAAAATCACTCTTGATTCATTTACAAAAGGGTAAATTTAGTTGGAAATAGAATTTCTATTAAACACAACGAAGCCGCATATCCCAGACTCCCAGTCGGTGTGTCATGCGATTTAATATGCCACGGACAGGTTTGAAACTAAGCTCATTATCCGAACAAACTTTTTTGCAGTCACTTCAACCTTATTTCAATTGAATAAGGACAATATTTCTGTAATTTTGAGTAATATGATACTATGACTCGTATATTGGAGTTTCCGATTTCAATTTTCTATATTTTACGGAAGTTAAGAAAATTATTAGTTAATATTTAGTTATGAGGGTATCGTTTCCGCTCGTATATCAAGTATACCTAATTCTACAATTTGTTTACAAGAGATGGAAAAATGACCTAATACGCAATATACATAAACATAGTTCGATGTTTAGGAAAAATAGATCTTGTTATTAGAGAACGTCCCCTTAGGCGTCCTCAAAGAATCTGTGACTAGTACTGGTACCATTTGATCTGAGCGAATATCAACCGTGCTTAGTGAACAAAGTCGTGAAGCTATGTTTCAGTTTTTTACAACGATGTTGTAGTGACTCTATTCGTCTCTTTTTGCCATTTATCTACGATCAAGAAAAAAACGCAAACACACGATTACCGCTATTCGTGACGAATGTGACGATGTGAGGACAGTGTGTTCGATGCTATGCCTCCCCCCCCCCATCTCCCTTTCCCCTTCCAAGTGTCCGACAGAGCTTCCGAGAATCGTTCTAAACTTTTTCTATTTGCAGTGGATAGCAGTGGATTCCCATGCCTCGGTGGTGAATCAAGATGTGCCCCGGGGAGCCAATTATTACTATTGACTGCCGATAAATTCTCGTATTCTGTCTGACCTGATTGGTGTCGAGATCCTGGAGATATTTGATTTCAAACTTAATATGTACCTCTGGTAGGTTTGTATGGTCATATTATGTGAAATCCTATCAGTCACTGAAGGTTTGGTCTAGTAGCGTACCTACGTTCTGTCTAAATCCTACCCAAGGTACTACAGCGTGCCTTAGGACACAGACAAACATTCTAAAAGCTTATTTGACCATTTTTTAAGATACCTAAAAAACATAGCACATATTGCAGTTATGTCGGGAAAATAAAAAAAAGTAACAGGCGGTGATAACCCGTGTATAACTTTACTAATTCTTTAATTGATTATATTCAATTATTATATTATCTTAAATGTGCGATGTAGAGGCCTCAAAGTTTTCCTCTGAAGCCCATCTACTAATTCATAGACTTGTTTATTATATTACTAGTTGCGCCCCGCGGATTTACCCGCGCAGATTTAAGTACCGGTATTCCCGCGAAAGTAGCCTATGTGTTATTCCAGACTATAACCAATCTCTCTGCCAAGTTTCATCCAGATCCGCTCAGCCGTTCCGGCGTGAAAGAGTAACAAACATCCATCCATCCATACTTACAAACTTTCGCGTTTATAATATTAGTAGGATGAGACTCAATACACCGCCGATGCAATGACAGAATCCGTGCACATGGTATCTACTCAAGTCCTTTTTTGCGACATCTTAATCTGGGAGCTTTTATGCTTCGCAAAGCACGTCCTCACCGTGATTTTTTCCAACATTGCACATTGCACAACATTGGAAAATGTCGACGGACCATCAGGTATGCCCGTGCTCTCAGCAAGCACTCATGCACTTTATTTTATTTCAAAACCAAAACAGTTGCCAACCGGTCATAAAACGTTTCAAAACTCATAATTCACGTTGTTTTCGCGAAAAAACATTAAAAGCCTTTTGTTTTGCGGCGCAGAGCTTTCTTGAGCCGCGATCAATAAAATATGAGGGTAGAGGACGTGAGCGGACTCGCTGGAGCGGGCGGGCCACGAGTCAGCCGACCATGTCGCCGGCTACTTGAAGCATACTGCAAGTTGCAATCTCGTTCAAAATCATCCTTGTGATTCAAATAAATAAAACAAGGAAGTTTGATTCATTTGCCTAGAATGCCTAGATGACACAGCGTAATACATTAATTCTGTTTCATCCAATCGAAGCACGGACCGTGTATGTAGGGCAAAAATCACCTGATGGCCAAGGATAACATTCCATAATGGAAGTCGGTGGATGTAGAAGGTGTACAACCATTTTCTCGGATTTGAGGATGGCTATGGCTCAGGCTGGTAATGATTGAGTACGTAGTGCGTAAACGAAAGATTGATGGAGAAAGCTCAAAACTGTTTTACATGGAAATGTTTGGGAGAGGCCTATTGGCCAGTGGCCTTCAGGATGATGATGATGAAAAAATTGTGGTGATACATTTCCCAAAGTGTGCATCAAGTATATTTTAACATTAATAATTTATTTAGGTACAATATATTATATTGCATAAAAATACGAGTTCATAGTTTGTGTACAAAATGTGAGCATTGATGCTAATGCATTTTCTATTACTCGTAGCAGCTCAACCTTAGAAAGACACGTAAATTATAAATGTTATGACATTCAACGGTCCAGCAACATATATTATCTTACTTTCCAAAACTTTTTTATATATAAAGTTCGATATGTTAATGGCCCCAACGAAAGGTTAGAACATTATTAAGAATTCGACTGATGCAATATTTCATAGGTCTACTTATTTGATCCAAGGTCAACTCACACAGCTAAATAAAACGGCCAAGTAACATCCTCGATCGAATTCGATCGAAGTCGATCGATGCCGTCGATCGAAAATCGATCGATTGGTGTGGTAACACTAGTTTACCACACCAATCGTTAGTTTTGGCTCCAACAACCGTTTATTGACAGCACAGAAACCTTACCTTAGAGCCTTTTCCTGTAATGCATGTTTTCACCCGCACGCATGCTGCCCGCATCCCATCATTTCATACATTTTTTTCCTATCATGCGGGTAACACGCACGCGGCCAGAAGCGTGCTTTGACCCGCATGCGGACCAGATCCATAGAAGAAGTAAATAGACCCGCGTGCGGGCCAAACACGCATGACAGGAAAAGGGCCCTAACAGAGACAGATTCAAGACTTTTATCCCCAGGCAAGGTAGAGCAACAAAATGGAACAGTTACACGATGATCCCTATGCGCGGTTGACCCCTCAGATCTCTTAGTACTGAAAAAACACTTAAGGCGGGGATATCCCAGAACCTCCAACCTCCAAGACGCCTCGGGGGTACTGGCTGCTCGGCGCGAGCACTTGAACAGCTAGATTTCGTTAGATTTTCTTCTCAGAGATGAATAATTATGAAATTTTAATATTTTTTTTCACAGCTCTAGTAAATATTAATCCCTATCTTTTGATATAACTTTGACATGATTTCAAGAAAAACTCTCTTAGTAATGGATGTTTGAAATATAGATTTAGTGTCATCTTTATGATTTTTTTATCGAGAAAATTATCATCATTTACGTTTCTATACACAGCGCTCGAGTACATGTTCAGTTTTAAAGGTTTCGTTTTTTTCCATGTATTTATTTGTTTGTTTTATGTATTTGTATGTCTACGAGGGCTCAAGGTGGCTTCTGAAGAATGTTACGAGGGCAGTCAGAGGTACGTCCAAATACAACATTTAGGGCATATTGCAGTGGCATTCGATATTTTATGGGTCGCCTATAAGTTTAAAATCACTTTCAATATTAAGGCAGCCTATCCAGTGGATAAGCATAATGCGATTACATGGAATTAAGTTCATACCCGTGTATATACCACATATAGGTATTATGACTAGGTAATCTTTGTAATAGCTTTCCCCAATAATCGTTTGATAGGAATATGCGGTGTACAGTCAAAAACTTCAGTCATAGTTAAAAGAAAATTTTATTTAATTTTCTTCTGAAACTGAAACTGAAACAGCTTCACGACTTGATCCCCAGGCACGGTAGATATCCCTTCAGATCTCCCAGTACCAAGTAGGTACTAATTCAAGATTCTTTGAGGATGTCTAAGGGGGGTAGTGAGAGGTACGTCCAAACATTACATTTGGCACATACCCACATTTTGCAGTAGTTAGTATTCCATACGTGACAGGTTGCAAGCCCATCGCCGCTGTTAGAATACTTACTGGTTTTCTCACGATGTTTTCCTTCACCGTTTAAGAGCACTGGCATTGCGCACATAAATTTTTCGATAGAAAAATCCATTGGTGCACGACCGGATTCGAACCTGCGACCTTACGATCGGAAGGCGGGGTCACTCCCACTAGACCACCGGTGCTGCTAATTTTCTTCTAACATAAAAAAAAATCAAAGTCCCGACTGAATAACATACAAAGCCACTGGTCCTAGAAATTTGATGACTGCATTCCTTGAAGTAGAAGTACTTATGCTAATAATTGAATTCAAAAAAATCTCAACCAAAAAATTCCAAAATTTATTTCTAAAGTTTATTTCCAATACATCCATACATATTATTCAATCATGAACCAATGATTTGCGAATTATTCTCTACATTTAACCGAAAAACGCATTTAATCCAAAATAACACGCGTAATGTGTAGTGCATTACATATTTGTTATCATTATTTCATCAGTTGTAAACTGCCAATGGCGAAATTGTTAAACCAAATGCACACGGCACAAAAATAAGGAATTCTCTTTAATTTAGGTCACGTGACATTAAATTGGCTTGATTTTGTGCATTCATTCTATGATACCTCGATACACATGTATAGAATCAAATAACATGCAAAATTGTGTACCTATTGGCCCTGTTCGGCGAGCGAGTAAAACTGCGACCATCCCATGAATCTTTAGTGTCTTTTGTATCAAGAGATCTAAAAAAATGTCTACCGCGTCAGAAATTGACATTTCAAGAAGAAGAAGGAGAAGTGAATATTTCAGTCGCTTTTACTATAATTTTGTCGTTGACTGTACATAATGGCGTTCCTATACAGAAAGGCATCCTGGTGTAAAATTACACATTCACAGCGCCAGAGAATGTAGGAGGACTACATAACCACATTATGACACAAGCCTGGACGTACTATACACTTCCACCTATTGGATTCATATTTTATAAATGATTTACTAATTTAATTAAATCACAAAGATCACTTTGAAACGTCTTAAAGTGACTTTAGATGCGAATGAGACTCTTGACGTCTTGAGACTCAAACTTTTAATCTGATAATCATTACGAATGGGGCTATGAAGGAAATATTTAAAGAAACCTTGCCAATTGCCCTACAAACAAAAGCCATGAACATCTGCCTAACTCCATGCCTTACTTACGCCTGTCAGACTTGGCCACTAACGAACAAACACCTAGAAAAACTAAAAATCTGCCAAAGGGCTATGGAGAGAAGCTACATTGGTGTCAAGCTAATCGATAAAATAAAGAACACCGCCATAAGGAACAAAACTAAAGCAAAAGATGCGGAACAACAGATTCTAAGGCTTAAATGGAAATGGGCCGGCCACCTACAGAGAATACCACATGACAGATGGTCTCAAATAGCTACGAACTGGATCCCAAGAGATACAAAACGCAAACGGGGAAGACCACTAAAGAGATGGAGTGACGACCTGGTCAAAATTGCTGGAAAATTATGGCCCAGAGTAGCAAGAGACAGGGAAAACTGGAAACACTTGGAGGAGGCTTTTACCTCATCAGGATCCAATACGGGGTGTATTATATTAAACCCTTATATTAAATAATTAAGTAATATATTAGAAATAAGTTAACCTCAAACTCAATTTAATGTTAATTTTTTATAATGTAATAGGATAATTTAGGTTAATGTTTCTTCTTTAGTGTAATAGTGTATAGGAAATAAAGCTCTTTTTATTTATTTATAAGAGCACCGGTGGTCTAGTTGGAGTGACCCCGCCTTCCGATCGTAAGGTCGCAGGTTCGAATCCGGTCGTGCACCAATGGATTTTTCTATCGAAAAATTTATGTGCGCAATGCCAGTGCTCTTAAACGGTGAAGGAAAACATCGTGAGGAAACCAGTTACTATTCTAACAGCGGCGATGGGCTTGCAACCTGTCACGTATGGAATACTAACTACTGCAAAATGTGGGTATGTGCCAAATGTAATGTTTGGACGTACCTCTGACTACCCCCCTTAGACATCCTCAAAGAATCTTGAATTAGTACCTACTTGGTACTGGGAGATCTGAAGGGATATCTACCGTGCCTGGGGATCAAAGTCGTGAAGCTGTTTCAGTTTCAGTTTTCAGTTTATTTATTTATTATTAATGATTACGAAGTTGTTAGAGCCGTTCAGTATCAATATCTTATTACAACAATCTACTTTACCTACTTTTATAATGAAGATTATAATGTAAATTTGTCTATAGCTCTTGGGTCATCGCATCATTACCTAAGCGTCTAGAGTTAGCCCAAGTTTTGTTTTGATTGTATGATACATACACGTGCCTTTGAGCAATAAAATTCAGAATTTAGGAAAATAACAGACTTCGTGAACAACGCAAGCATAGCTACAGTCTCTTTAAAAATTTCTCGGCCAGTGAATTCGGTCTCCAACATGTCCTTTCAATGTTCGTCATTTGAGCTAAGGGTGCCACAAAAACCTTCGCGCTAAGGGTTTTTACCCCCGAAGCCTGAAGGGATACTTGAAGCCCTTGGACGGTGAAATTACGTGACCAATATATTTAATGGCACTTACGGATCATAAAGTAAGCAATGCAGACCAAAATGGAATAGATACAGATAGATACTATTATGAGGTCGTTTTTTAGACCACTTTCTGATAATTCAGACTCTGATCTTTAAATTAAACAATAAATAACTATTAGTAGACATTTTTACACAGCGTTATTTAGTTTCAAACTAAGCAAAGCTTATTATGGTAAGAGCTTTGCTTAGAAACCATTAGAATTAAACTAAGAACCATTAGAATTATGACCGACTGGGCTTCACGGCTCGTAGTTCTAGCTTGTGCTAGAATACGAACGACATATTATTATGTCGTTTGTAAGTGTTATTAAAATAGTATCCCCATAGTAGAAGCTTTGCTTAGTTTGAGCTAGATAAAAATATTTGCACATTTTATATTATGTAGTCCAAATAATTTATTTTGTAAAAATGCTTCTTATTACACGACATAGAAATAGAGAAAAAACATCTTGCTCTCAAATCGAACTCAAGACCATTCGCGGACATTATATTCAAAGGCCTAATCACGCGATTATAAAGTTAGTCGCGCAAACGTATCGTATCCCTCACTATGAATATCGCTAGCTAGGATACGTTGACGCCACAATCTAATTTCAAGTTTATTTTGACTTTCTACGATACTTTTACGTGACGAACGTCAAATTCGTTCGTAATTGGGCCCAGAGTAAACATTTTTACAGTATTTTTTTTATATGGGCTCATGTTTAGTTATAATTTCTGTTATTCGTCCGTAGTCCGTAGACGTCTACGCCGTAGATCTTGCTGTGGACCCGTAGTCCGGTAACGCTCTCTGTCGGCAATCCTCGTACGGACTAAACCAGCATTTTAGTCCATTCGAGAAAAAAATGCTGTAGACGCTCATGTGAGCTTGAAAGCCTCGACTACTTGGTCTATATAATATTCATTTAATTTAAATAACAAAATAAAATGGCTTCAATTAGCAGGGTTTAATTAACGTAGCTTTACGCATTACAAGTTTACAAGGGATAGCTGTGGCTAACAACCACTTCATTAGAGCTCTCTTTAGGCCGATCCCCTAAGTACCCCGCACCCCGCACCCCGCTGCCTGAGTCAGGCTCAATAACCGCAAACAATAAGGTTATAAATCACGTATAATTTTATTTACCACGAGCAGGTGAGTGGAATCTAATTTTCTCGTCGCCGGCTGTGGCAGGGCTATCTGTTTGAATATGTCTGAAGTGGACTGAACTTTCAACTATGAATGCATCTATCTAGGTACTTACCAAGATTTATTGGTCTAGTGAAGTCTTCTTGGAATGGAAAACGTTTATTTTGCGTCAAAAAAACATAAAATTGTTTCTTAAAACTACATCAAATAACAAAAAAGGTAGCCGTTCAGCATTTCCTTCGGTCCATAGTAGGCCTTGCAGCGCTCTTTGTCTAGAAGACGCGTGAAGCCTGGTTTATACTTGCATAAACAGTGGAAGGACAGCAGCCAGTTTTGTTATAAATCAAAGCTGGTTTTTATACAACGAATTACTAGGATCACCTCGAAACGTCTTTTGACTGATGTTCTTTTTATATTATAAGAACAAAAATGTTACGTGTAGGTAGTATGTTTGTTGTGCGATTACCTACTCCACCAATCATTAAATTGACTACTACAGACTTTTTCTTTCTCTTGTCGTCTCAAAAATGATCTTTCGAAGTGTGTGGTGAAGGGATTTTAAGTGCGCCTCAAATGCTCCTTTCGAGCAATTGACTCATGAATCAACAGACTATTTTTTGCTGATAATAATGACGGGAAGGCCTCCTCTGTGTGGCAGCCCTATGCTTGCCGCTCGACGGAGCCATCCATCTTGCGAGCTTTATCAGTCTATCGAGCGTCTGCTTATTACGCGATATGTCTCACTGCGTCATGCTATGAAGGATCTTTCAGACGTGTCTCCTAATTTACTGTACAAATATAACAGAAAAGATAATTATGAGCCTCATGAATTTTCATTCAGTAACTATTTTTATCCCAGTAAAAATTTGGTAGAACAGACCATGTCTTCCTTACCCTGTGAAAAAAGCACAATTAGGCTGAGAGGATGGTATCAAGCCTATTTCTTAAAACTAGTGGCTCTGGGAGCTGTAGACCTCGCGAGCATACTAAAAGTGAGCTATTTGAGGAATGTAATGTGCAAGTGCATTTTCCGTTTTGTGATTTTTTTGATCTTTTTGTTTTTTTTTTGCATCATCTTGTGTAGAATGAGGTCCTTTGTGTTTCTCTCAAATTTTATTGAAAACCATCGGTTGTTTGATGAGCTATCCTGTTCATCATGCTGAAGATCCTTATCAGATCTTCGCCAAACTTTTACGAGACCAACTTATAGTTACTACCTGTCAAATAAAAACAGAATAATCGAAATCGGATCTCATTTGGTGGAGATATCCAGTATATCAAATAGCCCCCTTTTTGCCCTTTTTTTGGGGGAAGTACCCCTCCAATCAAAAATCCCTGAAGACAAAAAAATTCTAATAAGTCATATAACCTGTGTACCAAGTTTCGTCCAGATCGGTTGAAAAATGCGACCTGTAGAGGAGAACAGACAGACAGACAGACATCCGGACAAACGCATTTTCGGCTAATGTGGAAACTGAGACGCTTCGCTCGCTTCGCTTGCTCGGTCAATTATTGTACGTGAAGCCATTTCGGATTCCATCATAAAGTTTCAGATACAAAGTAGCCTCTTCAATGCTGTATCTATGTAGGTACCTACATCATTGCCTTACCCAATTTAGGTTTAGGTTTTAGGATCGAGAATTTAATTAAATTGTACTTTTTTAATTTTATTTATTTATGTCTTACCATGCGAAGCTGGGACAGGTCGCTAGTAAAATATAATGTAGGTGGTACCTACCCACCCTAGATGTTTGGTGACTGAAACTAGTAATACCACTGATAATAAACTGAAAATAAAACTGTCTATTTAATAGGTACCTACCTCAGAAGAACAATTTGTTCTGCTGAGACAAAAAATACCTACCATATTGGTACAGATGCGACAGATGTCACATATAGGTACCTACATACCTACGAATGAGGAGGCAGGTAGATTTGAACCCAAAAACTATGAGTTCTCCGTAAATCCGTAAATGATAAAATGTAATAATTACAGACAGTCGGAGGCGTCAGTAAACTGCTGGGACATAGGCAAACGAGTCTCCGACTGCTGCGATTGTTACATTTTATCATTCGTCAAGACTGAAGAATGAATTTAACTAGGTATCAATAGGTAGGTACCTACATGCTTACCACAGAACACATACCTATATCCATACGGATGTTTACGTAACTAATCGTTCTGGCAGTCGAGTTTTATGATTTTTTAATAAATAAGTATTTTTTATTAACTAAACTAACTAACCTTATAGCCAGTTATATGCCGGTAAATTTGAAACCGGTTTCAAACCCTGCTCTCTCGATCAAAAAGTGAAGAACTGGCGAAGTGCGAGTTCATGGTAGTAGCAGAAATAGGCATGGTAGTCGGTAGGACCTACCTACTTCTCCAGTAGAGACTTCACAAAGAGCTTAGTAAGTAAATACCTACTTAGGTAGGTAGGTACTCTACAAAACGACATGGATGGCCAATTTTACCGGATTTCCCCTCCATAGTCAATATCGACCAGTATATAAAGAGATATTACATCACCGAATTTTTATTTCGCGTTCGAATCTACCTTTTTCAACCGTACCTACCTATTTGTATATCAACTGTTGGCACTTGGCATATAGGTATCTTACCTAGCTGTAACTCCGCTACTGAATAAAAACCCGGAATACGAACATCATGAATACTTTTTTATTAATTTATGTTGTTCATGTCTGGAGCATCATCTCGATATCTGCTAGCAACACAGAAGTAGCCATCGCGCGGAGTGACCTCAACTTCACGGCGATGGTGGACTACGATGGATACGTGTCAGAAACGCACTCGGTGAAGACTGCAGATGGCTACAAACTGACGCTCTACAGAGTGATATCCGGAAGCTGTTCGGAAATCGTAGGTTCAGCACCAATCATCTTTATGCACGGACTGTTCCTCAGTGGAGCTGACTGCATCGTCCCTGGCCCCAATGGCTCTCATTGCTACGAATACGCAAATAAATGCCACGATGTCTGGGTGCCGAACTCACGTGGCACAGTCTACAGCCGCGAACACGAAACGCTCGACCCTGACACGGACCCAGAGTACTGGAACTTCAGCTTCGATGAAATGGCGCAGTATGACACGCCGGCTGTGATAGACTACGTGCTAGAAAAAACGGGCAAGAACAACGTCACGTTCATGGGATTCGCACAGGGCATCACGCTGCTTCTGAACCTCTGTGCCGCCCAGCCAGAGTACAACGACAAGATTAACGTTGCGATTGGTTTATCGGCGACCGCTTGGCTTGATAATTGCAAATTCGTTGCCATTAAAGTTGCAGGAACACTAGCTAAGATTTTCACTTGGCCTTTAGCAAATGAATTATATAAGGAATTTGTACCACTAAACGGCTTTTACCAACCCATCTTGAAACTCTTATGCGGGACCACTGACCTGTCGTATCCGATCTGTTCAGCGGGCTACTTCGCCTTACTTGGAAACAACAAGTTTCAGATTTCAATGGACACTATGAAAGTATTGATGGGCCATATTCCAGGTGGTACATCGCTGAAGAACTTCATACGTTGGGGTCAAATCTATAACAACGGATTCACGCACCCCGATTACGGCCTACTAAAAAACATGCAAACGTACGGTCAATTGACGCCTCCTGTTTTCGATTTGAGTAATGTCACCTTGAAGTGGATATTCGTCGTTGGTAAGAATGACTACGTTAGCAATGAAACCGATGTGGACACCTTGATAACGAAGCTCCCGAACTCTGAAAAGTGTATTCTTTCAGATGAATCATTCACCCACTTGGATTTCTTATTCAGTAAAAATATTGTAAAACTGTTAACTCCAATGGTTTTGTCTTATGTCGAAACTGGCGAGTATGAGTGCTTGTAAATAAAAAAGCTGTAATTATTATGATGAGCGTGGGTACATACATAGGTACCTAATCGACCTACTGCCTATTTATAAAATCACCTACAGCAGCTACCTACTTGTCTTATTTCTTTACCTTCTCTACCTTAGATATCTACCTACCTAGGTAGGTACCCTTGATATGTTTTTAGGAGCTGTTGGTCTTCTCTAATAACTCTTTTCAAGAATACCTTTTTGCAAGAATATCCCCCGGTTTCTGAAAGCGTGATCAACACTAAATCGGCTAATCAGCTATCAAGTCACTTACTATTTTGAAGTAAAAGCTGAGATAACAAGTGACTTGACAGCCGATTACCCACAGAAATATAAATCCAACTCTATTCCGTGCGACTACCTACTGTTGATCGCGCTTTCAGAAACCGGGGGTAACTCTTTCAAGAAAAATCAGACTTCAAATTAAAGAACATGATGGTTAAACTATAGCTACCCTGGTACCTGAGTTGAGGGTTGGGGATAGGGGGAAAGCATGTGGGGGTAGATGGCAAGTCTTTCCCTATAGTTCTTTTTTCTAGGAAATGAAAAAAAATTTCCAAAAAATTTCCTTCAAATTTCTTCACTTTAAAAAAAAAAAAAATAACCCTAACCTAATGAGAATTCCTTCCCTTGAGTCTTTTTGTCATAGAGATGAAATATTACTACCAATTTTTTTCATATAAAAAAAAAACCCTAACCTAACTAGTAACTTAGGTACCTACCTGAAAAATTAAATTATTTTTTTTCATTTCCTAGAAAAAAGGACTCAAGGGGAAGACTTGCCATCTACCCCCACTTGCATCCCCCCTATCCCCAACCTTCAACTCAGGTACAAGGATTGCTATAGCCAACCCAACATGATTCGGTTCCGGTTTGGTCCCCCACAGAAATCTGAATAGAATCTGAAATTCTTATAAGCCAACTTCTTACAAACCAACAACACAAACCCTATGAAAAAGTTCCCAACATGTCGATTATTGAAGATAAGAACATCGTAAGTTCATTTACTACTGTTATTTTATTCTTAAACAAACTTGATTCCAGATAAACAAAATTGTAATTTGAAATAACAAAAATAACACAGGAACGTATAATGACACAACAATGAGTTTATACGGAGTTGTACAACAAACACAGCTTCACGACTTTGATCCCCAGGCACGGTAGATATCCCTTCAGATCTCCCAGTACCAAGTAGGTACTAATTCAAGATTCTTTGAGGATGTCTAAGGGGGGTAGTCAGAGGTACGTCCAAACATTACATTTGGCACATACCCACATTTTGCAGTAGTTAGTATTCCATACGTGACAGGTTGCAAGCCCATCGCCGCTGTTAGAATACTAACTGGTTTCCTCACGATGTTTTCCTTCACCGTTTAAGAGCACTGGCATTGCGCACATAAATTTTTCGATAGAAAAATCCATTGGTGCACGACCGGATTCGAACCTGCGACCTTACGATCGGAAGGCGGGGTCACTCCCACTAGACCACCGGTGCTTTGTACAACAAAAAATATTGTAATTGGATGTAGGTACCTTAAGTAAGTAAAAATTAGGTACGAGCTACAATTTTATTTTATTTACGAAATGATAGTTCTCATAGTCATAGAAATACAGGTCCAAGACTGAAAAAAAGATTTTTCCCTGATTTTATCAGTTGTATAGTTAGATTTCACTGTACCCAGAGTTACAATGTTGTTCAATTTGGGTGTCGACATAGTCATAACATAACCACAACCCTAATCATTGCATTGTACTCATTGTACTTTTTTTTAGTAAAATCTGAAGTAACTAGGTATCAGGATTGAACAAAGGTGGAATGCACGTTTCGCATGTATTAATTTTTTTTTATCATACATACAACCTGCTTGTTCATATAGTGTTCGTGCGTGATCTCTTTGGTGATTGGAACTTTTAGACATAGACAAATACATCTATTTATTACTTACTTTTTACGGAACTTGGAACGTTTTACTCATATTCACATTGCACATTCCAAATTCAAATTACTTTTCCTCCCTAGGGAGGAAAATAATCGCGCAGCACTAATTAGGCTGAGAGGTTGGTTGTTGTTAAAAACTGTTGTTGTTTGACGTACATAATTATTCGTTCTTTTGGTATTGAAGTGCCATGTAAATGGATCCCATTCATTGGCTTTTTACTAAGTCCCGCTCGCCTCGTAGTTTTACATTCTCTTTGGTGGTGGTGTGCAAAGAGTATACAAACAATATGGTGTGGTGTGTGGATTCTGAGGGTGGATATAAAGCGCATCACAGACGGCGAAGATACTATAATATGTCATCTTAAGCTAAAATATCGCTCCCTATACAATTACTATGAGCCATCACAGACGGTTAAGTTAATATATATTAAGACGAAGACAAGAGCTAATGTGACTCGCTCGCACGTTTTGACTTGTTGAAAGATATAAAATCACTAAACCCATTTTCGAAAAATCGCAAACAACCATTTTGTGTGCAATCACATTGCGCACAGTTCAGTAAAAAAATCATTTTGATCGATACAAGTTTTCCTACTTAAAAGTTTGCTTTTCTAGTTTTTGTACTCAAGCAAACTTTTGAGTAGGAAAACTTGCATCAATCAAAATGAAATTTTTACCAAACTATGCGCAATGTGATTGCACACAAAATGGTTGTTTGCGATTTTTCAAAATAGGAATTTGTGATTTTATATCTTTCAAAATTTCGAATCGTGCGAGCGAGAGAAATATTAGGTGTTGTCAACGCCTTAACATATTACAGTATCTTAAGATACCGACCGATAGGGTGACTCGTATCTTAAGATGGCATCTTAAGATGCCATCTTAAGATACGAGTCACCCTGAAATATATGGCACATACAGGGTGTGCAGTTTGGTTGGAAACATGAAAACAATTTACATAAAAATACTAGCTGAAACCGTGGCTTTGCTCGCGCACGTTCTCTTTGATTTCTTTTAAACCTTTCTATATAGGAACCTACTTTATTAAATATTCTCTACATAGTCGGTGGGCTGCTCACTTTTGCCTTTTATATTAGACTTGTTGCGCCCCGCGGTTTCACCCGCGCAGATTTAAATCCCGGTATTCCCACGGGATAAAAAGTACCTTAGTGCTATTCCAGACTATAATCTATCCCTCTGCCAAGTTTCATCCAGATCCGTTCAGCCGTTCCGGCGTGAAAGAGTAACATCCATCCATCCGTACCTACAAACTTTCGCGTTTATAATATTAGTAGGATTACGCTCTTAGAGGTTGAACTTTGGAAACCGCTGAAATACTCAATACATACGAAATTTCATGCAAATATATCCAAAGAATAAAAAATTTCATAAAGCTTTCCATCCCCAATAATTTGAGGGTTGAATTTTGATAAATCCTTAGTGGACACATACATTATTTTGCACATCCTGTATACGGTGTTTAAATAAAAATGCGGCCTACCGTTTGACACCTTTGGCGTTTTTCAACAGAATGAGACCATAATGTATATTAGCGTATCTTAGCCGTGTGTCATACCCTAGGTTACTATAAAATTTTATGTTACGATATCGTAGCATGAAATATTATCTTTAGGACTATACTTATAAATCTGTGATATTGTAATAGTATCTTCGCCGTCTGTGACGCGCTTAATGGTTTTGATTTCAAAAACAGGTTTATTAACTTTTTCTATTCTATCTAGTACCTAGTATCAATCTTACAGTAGTAGGTACGGTAAACGTTTTACCAAGAAAGAAGACACATCTAATTGAAAATGCCTCTTAGATGGATTGTAAGAGTAGAGTAAGTACATTATAATTCTTTTTAGGTAAACAAAGTACCTACTTAATTAGCTAAAAGTAGGTAGGTATTTAAATTCATCTACTGGTTCTTTCGAATCAATTGCAACAGTGGTCACTCCCTACAATTTATTTTTCTGTGTATCTATATCATGTTGATAGTTCATGGATGCACACAGACTCGCATCAGGCTCTAACAAACACTGCTACATACACTGCTTTTATGATACAATATGCTTAGACTATGAAGGGTTACAATAGGGTAAGTTTAATTTTTCTTTGCTTTATGTTAGTACCTATGTCCATAAAATAATTTTTTTGTCATATTTTCCAGGTCCTTCATCCGCAAGAGCAGGTTGACTAGCTACACAGCGGTAGCAACAAGAGAGCAGAACCACAAACACGAACACAGGCACAAAAAGAGTGATAATGAATGGTACTTTAAAGTTGGCATCGGGACACTTGGGTCCGTTCTTATTGCATCAAGTAATATTCCCGGTGAGTATGTGTAACAAAAACCCTGTCCGATCCATTAAGTGTGTAGTACTGCATCAAAATCTAAACCAGAAAAATACTTACCTATTTATTAAACCAGCATGTAAGTATTTTCATGTTTTATTTCAAGAAAGGAGATTAACGAAACAGGTGCATCAGGCGAGTGTGAATGGGACTGTTGGGAGGGGAAGACCTCGGAGGACGTATCTGGATCAGATAGCAGACATTCTCGAGAAAGGCCAGGTCAAGAGTACACTAAACCGACGAGAATGTATGAGGAATGTTATGAGAGTGAATGAAGCAAAAGAGGTATGTAAGGATCGTAGCAAGTGGAAATCCGTGGTCTCTGCCTACCCCTATGGGATACAGGCGTGATTTTATGTATGTATGTATGTAATTTAAAGAATAATGTAAGTATTTTGGCTAATATTTGAAGATATTCAAAGACCATTACTTTACATTAGTGATGAAAATTTGTATTTTATGACTGATTGCCTAACAACTTCTGTGGCTGACTGTAATGAAACATAAGATGCAAGCTGGAATACATTAGCATTTACCCCATTGGATAGTTGGTTAGTGGCTAGGATGTTTAAGAAAGGTCAAATAATCTGAGGAAATTATATGTTATCATTGACTAAAACAACATGTAAGTAGGTACCTAGTGTTATCAAATCATAATATTTTCATTCTGTAGATTATGATACCAAAAAACATTTTGTTTACGTAAAACCGATAACAACTTAAAAATATACAAATAGGTATTTTTATCATTACAACATGTACACATGGCATAGTGAGCTACCTAATTAGGTCGTGTCACGTGTCTAGTAAAAAGAACGCTGGAAGAAGGGGGAGGGAGTGTGAAGGCTGCGAGTATTTTGTATGCGCAATCATATCCCCTCCACCTTTTTGCCGCTTTCTTTTTAAATGATTCGACAGCTTCACGACTGATCCCCAGGCATGGTAGACGTTCCCTCAGTAGCAGATTCTTTGAGGTAGTCAGAGGTCGATCTAAATATGAAATTTTAGCACATGAGTAGTAGAGCTCTTTGTGAAGGGCTCGGCCGGGGAATTTCTACCACCACACCTTTTTCCGCCGCCAAGCAGCAACGCTGTGTTTCGGTTTGAAGAGTGTGGTTGCCGGTGTAATTACAGGCACATGAGGCTTAACATCTGTATGCCTCAAGTTGATGGACGCAGGGCAGTGCATTGTGGGACATGTTCTTATCGTGCGTAGCTTACGAGGAAGCGCTTTGTTATAAGTGATGGTTGCCACTTATTTTTTTATTAATAATGTGTTTCCGCTAACATAATTTTGGGACTTGGGGATGGTTACTACTTAACATCAGGTGGGCCATCTGCTTGTTCCATCAGCTGGTTGCATAAAACAAAATCCACATTTTGCAATAGGTCTTCCATCAGGTTGTAATAGGTTTCAAGCTCATTGCTTTTGCTGGAATACCAGCTAGGTTGCTCATGGTGTTATCCTTTACTGTTTGAGAACTAACTTTGAATGCCATGAACTTTTCGAAGAGATAAATCCACTGGTGAATCGGATTCTAACCCACAACCTTACAATCAGAATACCAGGTCACTCCCACTAGATTACCATTGCTCATTACTTACAAATAAATCTTTTTAAATGTGGTCTTACAGATAAGTCTGACAAAAAGAAGGATACTTTGGACAGGCACTCGAATACAGTAAAAGCAGAGGATGTGCCCTTTGAGGCTGGCTCTAAGAGACCCGACCTACCTACTTACAAAGCTGAGGAGGTCAGCAAGCATGAATCAAAGTAAGTTCAAAATAACTCTAGTTTAAGGTGAAGACAAGAGCTAATGTGACCCTCGCTCGCACGTTTTGACTTGTTGAAGGATATAACATCACTGAACCCATTTTCGAAAAATCGCAAACAACCATTTTAGTAACTATTTAATTTTGATCGAGACGTGTTTTCTAGTTTTCGTACTTACGCAAAGTTTAAGTAGGAAAACTTGCATCGATTGAAATAAAAAATTTTTTTTGACGACCTCAGTGGCGCAGCGGGCGAGAGTCCGCCTGCGACGCAGAGGTTGCGGGTTCGATTCCCGCCTCGGAACAAATTTGTGTACGATCTGCAGAAATTTGTTCATTGGTCTGGGTGTTTTCTATGTATAATAAAAAATATCTATCTATGTAATTATATAATGTATTAAATATATCAGTTATCTAGTACCCATAACACAAGCTTTAGTAGCTTACTTTGGGGCTAGATAGTGCTGTGTGGATTGTCCAGCATAATTTATTTATTTTATTTATTTATTAATTTTATCAAACAGTGTGCAATGTGATTGCACACAAAATGGCTGTATGCGATTTTTCAAAATTGAGCTTAGCCATTTTATACCTTTTAAAATGTCGAATCGTGCGAGCGAGAGGCATTTTAGGTGTTGTCAACGCCTTAATACGCGGCACGTCAGTCGACCGGTGAACGAAACGTTGAGGGGATACTATGGGCCAATGAGCGCGCGCGAATGCCGAGGCATACCTTATTTTCGACTTCTGCGCATCAACGGTCAGCGGTCGACTTACGTGCCGCGCATTATACCTACTAGTGGCTCTGGGAGCTGTAGACCTCGCGAGCATACTAAAAGTGAGCTATTTGAGGAATGTAATGTGCAAGTGCATTTTCCGTTTTGTGATTTATTTGATCTTTTTCATTTTTTTTGCATCATCTTGTGTAGAATGAGGTCCTTTGTGTTTCTCTCAAATTTGATTGAAAACCATCGATTGTTTGATGAGCTATCCTGTTCATCATGCTGAAGATCCTTATCAGATCTTCGCCAAACTTTTATGAGACCAACTTATAGTTACTACCTTTCAAATAAAAAAAGAATAATCGAAATCGGATCTCATTTGGTGGAGATATCCAGTATATGAAATAGCCCCCTTTTTGCCCTTTTTTTGGGGGAAGTACCCCTCCAATCAAAAATCCCCGACGACAAAAAAAATCTGATAAGTCATATAACCTGTGTACCAAGTTTCGTCCAGATCGGTTGAAAAATGCGACCTGTAGAGGAGAACAGACAGACAGACATCCGGACAAACGCATTTTTGGCCAATGTGGAAACTGAGACGCTTCGCTCGCTCGGTCAATTATGAGTAACAAAGCGTTGCCTCTGGTGTGTGACATATGAGGCAATGCTTTGCTATAGGTTTACCACTTAACATACAGCTAATAATTTAACAAAAACGTCGATAGTACCACAATTAAGTAGATATCGACAATATTGTGAAATTGTTGTTTTTTATTTGTAGGGATAGTTTCTGGGTGACGTACAAACACGGTGTGTATGACGTCACGGAGTTTCTCCCCTCCCACCCCGGGGGGGAGCAGATCTACAACGCGGCGGGGCTCAGTGTAGAGCCGTTTTGGAATGTGTACGGCATGCATAAGACGCAGGAAGTGTACCGACTCCTGGAGACTTATAGGATAGGTGAGTTTGTAACGAATCGAAAACTAAAAAAAATCGTGTGTTAGCGATGTCAACATCTGACGTGGCTGCCTACCGTTCTATTTATGAGTTGGATTTGGATATTGAGCCTTGAGACAAAGAGCTCTACTAAGTAGGTACTTTTGTTAAAATTCAGCTGAAATAGTGTAAGCTGGCGGGGCTGTAATTTGGGTTGCGACTTGTAGGTACTTTATAATAACGCCTTGTTTTAAAGAGTCATTTCCAAAAATAACTCTAAAAAAACAGACTTCAAATGCACTGGAAAATAGTCCCGTATTACTATAGTTCAAAAACAACCGACTCAAATTATAATGGGCCCAAATATCAAGCACCATCTTTCTATTAAAAGAATCATCAAAAACGGTCCACCCATTAAAACTTTATACTGAGTGTTCTAAGATAGTTAATTGACTCAGGCGTGACTTTGCGGAAGTCCATTGTTAAATATAAATTAACTCGAACAAAGCAATATGTAGTACTTATCCGCTGATCTAATCTCCTTAAGCTGGAATAAACTTAATTAGACTTTGACACGTGTTTCACTTCTCTACGAAGCATCTTCAGGAAATTGACCCGCTGTGCACCGAAGTGTGTGAGTGTTCTATTTAACAATTCTTCATATAATGTAGGTATATGATGTAATATATAATATATAATACATGTATATAACCTTTCAATTAAAAAAAGTCTAGTACCGTAAAAAAAATATTTTGTATTCCTTCAAATTCAAATTCCTTCCTAACATGTAAACCTAACTTACCACAATCTGCTTCATCTAAATTTGTATGTTTCCCTTGTATTTTCAATAGAGTATTTCTCTATCTATCTATCACCCTGATACAGGCTAGTGCGGGGAGCTTTTTTGGTAAATAAATGTATGTGTATATGCACATTCATTGGTAAATAAATGTATTATCTTTATGCATATCCAGGCAATCTGCCAGACGAGGATGTAGTGGACCATTCAGACGACGATCTGTGGGCGCAGGAGCCGCGGCGAGACAAGCGGCTCATAGTGAAGACAGCCAAGCCGTTCAACGCAGAAATACCTCCGCAGAGCCAGATCGATCACTTCGATACACCCAAGTATGTTCATGTTATCAAAAACTAGCGACCCGCCCGCGCGCCCCTGCTTCGCACGGGTGCACATATCATGCATGTATCTTCTTCTAAATATATATAACTCAAAGGTGACTGACTGACTGACTGACATAGTGATCTATCAACGCACAGCCCAAACCACTGGACGGATCGGGCTGAAATTTGGCATGCAGGTAGATGTTATGACGTAGGCATCCGCTAAGAAAGGATTTTGATCAATTCTACCCCCAAGGGGATAAAATAGGGGATGAAAGTTTGAATTTGAAGTTCAAAGTAAACGAGCGCGAGCAAAGCCGCGGGATCAACTAGTTATACATATAAACATTCCTCTTGAATCACTCATCAAAATCCGTTGATAGATAGATAACGCATTTATTTGCCCAACTGATACACAAAAAAGAGAAATAACAAACAAAATAAAAATAAATTAACAAAAGTAAATTATAAACAAACTTTTTGAACACAAACTTAATAACTATTGAAAACTAAATATAATAACTTATAGTTGCGTAGTTTTAAAGATTTAAGCATACAAAGAGACATGGGGACATAGGGATAAAGGGACAGAGAAGGGACTTTGTTTTATGTAGTGATAGTGATAGTGACATGCCAAAATTCCAAGAAAACAAGTTCTTTTAATCAAAAGTCATTGACTTCATCCTACTAATATTATAAACGCGAAAGTTTGTAAGTATGGATGGATGGATGGGTGGATGTTTATCACTCTTTCACGCCGGAACGGCTGAACGGATCTGGATGAAACTTGGCAGAGAGATGTATTATAGTCTGAAATAACACATAGGCTACTTTTTACCCGGTATTCCCACCGGGTGTTGGCAGATATTTAACATTTTACCGTATTTAGCTGATACATTTTTAGTTCCTAAATAATAACTAGATGTCGCCACAGGAAAGATTAGCACGCACTATCGTTGCGTTTTGAGCAATGAGTGATGTCAGCAATCGTAGGTATAAACGTTTTCCGATCACCGGGACTTAAATCTGCGCGGGTGAAACCGCGGGGCGCAACTAGTTGAAATATAAAATAAAATAAATAAATAAATAATGCTGGACAATCCACACAGCATCATCTAGCCCCAAAGTAAGCTACTCAAAGCTTGTGTTATGGGTACTAGATGACTGATATATTTAATGCATTATATACTTACATAGATAGATATTTTTTATTATACATAAACACCCAGACCAATGGAACAAATTTCTGCAGATCGTACAAATATAGATCCAATAGTATTGGTTTTTGTGTTCCAGTGAATTATTCTACGTGCGCCAGCACATGCCGGTGCCGGCGCTGGCGCGCGCGTCGCACGCGCTGCGCGTGACCGTGGCGGGCGGCGCGGGCGCGTGCCACCGCTTCTCGCTCGACCAGCTCGACCAGTTCAGGAAGGGAAGCGTCAGAGCGGCGCTCATGTGCGCAGGCAACCGCCGCAGTGAGATGTCCAGGGTAATGTGCACTCTGTTTGTAATCGACGACGTTTGCGACGCAAGAGGTTGCGGGTTCGATTCCCGCCTCGGAACAAATTTGTGTACGATCTGCAGAAATTTGTTCCGTTGGTCTGGGTGTTTATGTATAATAAAAAATATCTATCTATGTAAGTATAATAATAATAATAAAAAAGCCTTTTTATTTCCATCTCTTAAAAAATAGATATCACAAATTTAAAAATGTTAGTTAAGTGTTAGTGTTAGTTTTATATCCTAGTGGTTAGTGATAGTGTTAGTTTTCTTATTGTCTATGAGATGTGAACCCCTTTTTGGGTAAAGGCCTATGGCTATGTAAGTATATAATGTATTAAATATATCAGTCATCTAGTACCCATAACACAAGCTTTGAGTAGCTTACTTTGGGGCTAGATGATGCTGTGTGGATTGTCTAGTATTATTTATTTATTTATTTAATCACATACGGTTTATAGTCGCTAGATTTAGCTACCGAAAATCAAGTTCTCGACTGTGATCCCCGAATTTTTATCCACGATTACAATAAAATATATATTAGGTACATACATATACGTTGTTCCTAGCATATATTTGAAAGAAACCCCTTTTTGAGGGGCAACATACGGCACGCCACTATTTCGCTCGCACAATGCAAAATGTTTGAAGATACAAAAACACTGAATGTAGTTATGTGAAATTGCAATCGGTTAAGTTGCGTTCAACAGCATAACAAAGTTTTAACGAAAATAAAATTTGAATACAAGCAAATTTCAGACTTAAAAATGGGATTTTATATTTTTCTAATTTTTATATATCTATTAAAAATTGCTTAGGTTCAATATTTTATTTTCGCTAAATCTTTGTAATGCTATTGACCATGACTCAACCGATTGCGATTTTACATAACTAGATTCAGTGATTTTATATCTTCAAAAATGTTCAATGGTGCGGGCGAGATAGTGGCGCGCTGTATAAGGCCATTGATTATCACTACATAGTATAAAACAAAGTCGCTTTCTCTGTCCCTATGTCCCCTTGTCCCTTTGTATGCTTAAATCTTTAAAACTACGCAACGGATTTTGATGCGGTTTTTTTAATAGATAGAGTAATTCAAGAGGAAGGTTTATATGTAAGTATAATACATGCATGATATGTGGACCCGTGCGAATCAGGGGCGCGCGGGCGGGTCGTTAGTGTACTTATATGTGTAACTAGCTGATCCCGCGGCTTTGCTCGCGCTGTTTTACTTTGAAAATCTCATACAAACTTTCATCCCCTATTTTATCCCCTTGGGGGTAGAATTGATCAAAATCCTTTCTTAGCGGATGCCTACGTCATAACATCTACCTGCATGCCAAATTTCAGCCTGATCCGTCCAGTGGTTTGGGCTGTGCGTTGATAGATCATATGTCAGTCAGTCAGTCACCTTTGAGTTATATATATTTAGATGTTTTAATGTATAAGATAATGTTGTACAGGAGGTGACAGACAAGACAGTGAAAGGCATCGGCTGGGCCGGCGGAGCCATCAGCAACGCGGTGTGGAGCGGCGTCTACTTACGAGACGTGCTCTTGCACTGCGGCGTCGACGAGGACAACACCGAGGGGAAACACGTCATTGTATGTGTGCTTATTTATTTAAATCAAAACGCTCTTTATTCAGTACAGTACAATCCTGTGTACAATTCGGTAACTCTGCCTTCTGTTCTGCAGGCCGTGGGTTCGATCCCCACCGAGAACAAACATTTGTGTGATGAACATTTTTTTTTTGCTAAGATGTTTGTTGTCTTCTTCTTCTTATTTGAATGGCCTTTTCAGTGTAGCATTTTGTTTTCTTTTAGTGACTGTTAGCTATGAAGGCTGTCACACGTTACAGGTTATTGACAGTTTAAACGTGACATTGGCGAAATTGCGTGCTACCCTGCAAAGGCCATTCACTTAAGAAGAAGAAAAGGCGATGTATGAATGTTGGTACAGTTAATATCATTTTGGCTTACCCCCTGTCGGGTCAAGCCAAGATGCTATATAGGTTGGCAGAATTAGGGTTAAGTATATAGAGTTTTGATAGGTATGTGTATTTTGATGTTTTACTATAGGGCAGTGTGGTCGCCCAGCGACAAAGCCCTTTAAATAAATAAAAAAAAGAAGATAATATTATTGCACCAATAAACCTTGGAGATACCCCTCTCGAGTACTGATATTATTTTATATTCTATTCGGCATTATTTTCGATTTATTTTCTATTCGGCACTCGGTCTAGTCTACCTGCAGTGCAAGTACCGTTCTTCTTTTTATGGCTCCTGTCTATAGACAATCATGCCAGTGTCAAGTGTTTCAGAGATTATAATCTTTGGAGATAAGTTTCTTGTCACGTCAGTCCAAAGTCGAGTCAGTCAATTGTTTTGAAGAAAATGGTGGCGGTTTCTTCAAAACATTTGAAACATTTTCGGTCAAATCACGATATCACTTAAATTCCAAATGCTTACACTTTGTGCTAAGACCGCAAGTAATGTTGGTTAAAATACCACCAAAATTACACAACACAACTCAAAAGTAGTACCTCAATTTTTATTTGCGTTTTTTCAATATTTTTTTTTCTTTGGTCAATTTTTATTACTATGCACATTTAATTCTTGTGAATCAAGCACTGACATCAATAATCTAGACGCGCGTGAATAATCCTTATGTACCTGATTAAAATTTTTGTACACCTCTGAATGGTAAAAATATGTAAAACTATAAAACTAATGACATCTTTGTATTTGCACCATGTTTTTATGCAAATAAATGAATTGATTGATTGAAAATAACACTAGAAAAACAATTAAAATGAAAATGCTATGTTGCTTCGTTAAATAACAGAAAACGAATCCAGTACCGGTCTTATTATACCGCTTAATTTGACATTTAGAATCGTCAAAATTCGTTAAAACTGGTTCCGTTTGTTTCGTTCGTTAAAATTTTTTGACGATTCTAAATGTCTAATCAAGCGATCGATAAGAACGGTACTTGCACCGCTGGCTCGGTATACAAGTGTAGAAGCTTCTGTTTTGGCCAGTTCCAAGGGTCGGACATAGACGCGACGGGCGTGAACTTCAGCACGTCGATCCCGCTGTCGATGGCGCTGGAGCCGAGCGGCTGCATCCTGCTGGCGACGCACATGAACGGCGCCGAGCTGCCGCGCGACCACGGCTACCCGCTGCGCGTGGTGGTGCCCGGCGCGCCCGCCGTCCGGAGCGTCAAGTGGCTCGGTAATCGTGTATGTTGGCTATACCTCTCATTCATTCAACGCGAATGAACATTATGGTGTACAATAAAGTATTTTCATTCATTCTTCACTCTCGTTGAATGAAGAATGAATGAATGAATGAAAATACTTTATTGTACACCATAATGTTCTAAATTCATTATGTAGATAGGTAGTCTGTACTGTGCTTCTATCTTTTTACATTATGTTATAAGTAATTATACTTCTAATTGTAAACCTAGACAATAGGCTGCTAAAATAAATTTCATTTCATTTCATAAAAGAAGTACACTAAAAGAAATAAGGAATAAAACCAACTGTACAATGGGCGGTCTTATCGCTGAGAGCGATCTCTTCCAGAAAACCTTTGGATGGAGAGGATTAAGGAAGTTGGTCGCAGGTGCACGCGAAAAATAAGTTGATAGTAAACAGATAAATCAAGTTACATTGTAAATAGACAGAAAGATTGTAAACGTGACCGTAACGGGTATTATTGCTTACCGGGACACCATGCACTACCGTACAGTCGAAATCAAAATAAATAAATAAATAAATATTGGTGGACTTTCCACACAGCACTATCTAGCCCCAAACTAAGCTTATGCTTGTGATATGAGAACCAGATAGCCGATATACTACTTATATACTTTTTTTTTGTAAATACATACTTATAATATTATATAACACCCAGACAGAGAACAAATATCTGTGTTCATCACACAAACGTTTGTTCACGGTGGGAATCGAACCCACGACCTACGGCGCAGAAGGCAGCTACTACCAACTGAGCTATGTAGGCTGTCAATCAAAACAGTCAATCAAAAAATCAAAGCAGTCTTTATTCGGTACAATCACAGGGATCACTTAGAATCGTCTTATCCAGGTGAATCTACCGCCAGTTCGTCGTGACCATTCATTATTGTGCAATAAAGAATGTTCTTATCTTATTATCTTATCTTATGTGCCTTTTTATCTCATAGTGGGTGATGAAAAGTAGAGTGTACCACTCGGGAGCAAAATATATTTTTGGCTCAGGCGACATACTTTGAATCCCTCGCTACGTTCAGGATTCTACTAAAGAATCCCTCGCTAAGCTCGGGGTTCTACTCTAGAATCCTTCACTCTGGATTCAAAAAAGCGCCCTCGCCGTAAAAATATGATTTCGCTCCCTTATGATACAATCTACTATTGGACCCCTTGCCCATCGCCTCCCATGAACGTTGCGTCGTAATAAGAGGGAACTAAAGATTTCTTGAGTACTAAACAGCACTTGTCGTGTTCATCATGGGGGGGGGAGGTGTTTGCCATAGTCACCATCACCACGCTTGGCAGACACAGGAAAGCGAAGTGTAGGACGCCCTCCTACCCGATGGACTGACGACATTGTCAGGATCGCGGGTAGTCGGTGGATGGAAAAGGCTCAAAATCGTTCTTCCTGGAAACGGATAGGGGAGGCCTATGTCCAGCAGTGGACTTCTGTAGTATGATGATGATGAAACAGCACTGCGGTCTCAAATCAGCTGCACCGAGCGTGGTGACTATGGCCATACCCGATGGGCGTAGGTGGTCGCTCAACATTAAATGGACGTATGCTTGCCCGGTCATTTGTTTTCATATTTTTTCGATTAAATATTATTAATGGAAAAGGCAGGGTAGTTTTAAAATTATTTAAATATCAACTCTTTAACAGAGTCCATAACGGTGTCGGAAGAGGAGAGTCCGTCGCACTGGCACCAGAAGGACTACCGGTCGTTCAACTCGTCGAAGACGTGGGAGACGGCGGACTTCCCGACCGCGCCTCCGGTGTACAGCCTGCCGGTGACGTCAGCGATCTGCGACCCGCCGCACGGCGCGACCGTGCGCGTCGTCGACGGCTGCGTCGAAGCCAGAGGTAATACGACACTAAATAGTAAGGAGCAAAGCATGATAGGCTTCAAGAAATAGAATGTCATATCTATTCTTAAAGTGAAGTTTAGAATGCGTCAAGGCGCGTGAGGCGCACGATGGGCGCGAGGGATAAGCTTGTTAAAATTTAGATTTTATAATTACGTATAATTCATTCATTAGGTACTAATAGGCGAATAATTCATTCATTTCAACAAGTATCCCAATCGGCATATTTCGCGCGCACCGCTAACACTCGTGCAGTGTGTGGCTGCGTCGCGTGTCTCGCTGCGCTCACGTCGCACCTCTCACTGCGCTCGCGTGTCTCGCTGCGCTCGCGTCGCACCTCTCACTGCGCTCGCGTGTCTCGCTGCGCTCACGTCGCACCTCTCACTGCGCTCGCGTGTCTCGCTGCGCTCACGTCGCACCTCTCACTGCGCTCGCGTGTCTCGCTGCGCTCGCGTCGCACCTCTCACTGCGCTCGCGTGTCTCGCTGCGCTCGCGTCGCACCTCTCACTGCGCTCGCGTGTCTCGCTGCGCTCACGTCGCACCTCTCACTGCGCTCGCGTGTCTCGCTGCGCTCGCGTCGCACCTCTCACTGCGCTCGCGTGTCTCGCTGCGCTCACGTCGCACCTCTCACTGCGCTCGCGTGTCTCGCTGCGCTCGCGTCGCACCTCTCACTGCGCTCGCGTGTCTCGCTGCGCTCGCGTCGCACCTCTCACTGCGCTCGCGTGTCTCGCTGCGCTCGCGTCGCACCTCTCACTGCGCTCTCGTGTCTCGCTGCGCTCACGTCGCACCTCTCACTGCGCTCGCGTGTCTCGCTGCGCTCGCGTCGCACCTCTCACTGCGCTCGCGTGTCTCGCTGCGCTCGCGTCGCACCTCTCACTGCGCTCGCGTGTCTCGCTGCGCTCGCGTCGCACCTCTCACTGCGCTCGCGTGTCTCGCTGCGCTCGCGTCGCACCTCTCACTGCGCTCGCGTGTCTCGCTGCGCTCGCGTCGCACCTCTCACTGCGCTCGCGTGTCTCGCTGCGCTCGCGTCGCACCTCTCACTGCGCTCGCGTGTCTCGCTGCGCTCACGTCGCACCTCTCACTGCGCTCGCGTGTCTCGCTGCGCTCGCGTCGCACCTCTCACTGCGCTCGCGTGTCTCGCTGCGCTCGCGTCGCACCTCTCACTGCGCTCGCGTGTCTCGCTGCGCTCGCGTCGCACCTCTCACTGCGCTCGCGTGTCTCGCTGCGCTCGCGTCGCACCTCTCACTGCGCTCGCGTGTCTCGCTGCGCTCGCGTCGCACCTCTCACTGCGCTCGCGTGTCTCGCTGCGCTCGCGTCGCACCTCTCACTGCGCTCGCGTGTCTCGCTGCGCTCGCGTCGCACCTCTCACTGCGCTCGCGTCGCACCTCTCACTGCGCTCGCGTGTCTCGCTGCGCTCGCGTCGCACCTCTCACTGCGCTCGCGTGTCTCGCTGCGCTCGCGTCGCACCTCTCACTGCGCTCGCGTGTCTCGCTGCGCTCGCGTCGCACCTCTCACTGCGCTCGCGTGTCTCGCTGCGCTCACGTCGCATCTCTCACTGCGCTCGCGTGTCTCGCTGCGCTCGCGTCGCACCTCTCACTGCGCTCGCGTGTCTCGCTGCGCTCGCGTCGCACCTCTCACTGCGCTCGCGTGTCTCGCTGCGCTCCCGTCGCATCTCTCACTGCGCTCGCGTGTCTCGCTGCGCTCGCGTCGCACCTCTCACTGCGCTCGCGTGTCTCGCTGCGCTCGCGTCGCACCTCTCACTGCGCTCGCGTGTCTCGCTGCGCTCACGTCGCATCTCTCACTGCGCTCGCGTGTCTCGCTGCGCTCGCGTCGCACCTCTCACTGCGCTCGCGTGTCTCGCTGCGCTCGCGTCGCACCTCTCACTGCGCTCGCGTGTCTCGCTGCGCTCGCGTCGCACCTCTCACTGCGCTCGCGTGTCTCGCTGCGCTCGCGTCGCACCTCTCACTGCGCTCGCGTGTCTCGCTGCGCTCGCGTCGCACCTCTCACTGCGCTCGCGTGTCTCGCTGCGCTCGCGTCGCACCTCTCACTGCGCTCGCGTGTCTCGCTGCGCTCGCGTCGCACCTCTCACTGCGCTCGCGTGTCTCGCTGCGCTCGCGTCGCACCTCTCACTGCGCTCGCGTGTCTCGCTGCGCTCGCGTCGCACCTCTCACTGCGCTCGCGTGTCTCGCTGCGCTCGCGTCGCACCTCTCACTGCGCTCGCGTGTCTCGCTGCGCTCGCGTCGCACCTCTCACTGCGCTCGCGTGTCTCGCTGCGCTCGCGTCGCACCTCTCACTGCGCTCGCGTGTCTCGCTGCGCTCGCGTCGCACCTCTCACTGCGCTCGCGTGTCTCGCTGCGCTCGCGTCGCACCTCTCACTGCGCTCGCGTGTCTCGCTGCGCTCACGTCGCATCTCTCACTGCGCTCGCGTGTCTCGCTGCGCTCGCGTCGCACCTCTCACTGCGCTCGCGTGTCTCGCTGCGCTCGCGTCGCACCTCTCACTGCGCTCGCGTGTCTCGCTGCGCTCACGTCGCATCTCTCACTGCGCTCGCGTGTCTCGCTGCGCTCGCGTCGCACCTCTCACTGCGCTCGCGTGTCTCGCTGCGCTCGCGTCGCACCTCTCACTGCGCTCGCGTGTCTCGCTGCGCTCACGTCGCATCTCTCACTGCGCTCGCGTGTCTCGCTGCGCTCACGTCGCACCTCTCACTGCGCTCGCGTGTCTCGCTGCGCTCGCGTCGCACCTCTCACTGCGCTCGCGTGTCTCGCTGCGCTCGCGTCGCACCTCTCACTGCGCTCGCGTGTCTCGCTGCGCTCGCGTCGCACCTCTCACTGCGCTCGCGTGTCTCGCTGCGCTCGCGTCGCACCTCTCACTGCGCTCGCGTGTCTCGCTGCGCTCGCGTCGCACCTCTCACTGCGCTCGCGTGTCTCGCTGCGCTCGCGTCGCACCTCTCACTGCGCTCGCGTGTCTCGCTGCGCTCGCGTCGCACCTCTCACTGCGCTCGCGTGTCTCGCTGCGCTCGCGTCGCACCTCTCACTGCGCTCGCGTGTCTCGCTGCGCTCGCGTCGCACCTCTCACTGCGCTCGCGTGTCTCGCTGCGCTCACGTCGCATCTCTCACTGCGCTCGCGTGTCTCGCTGCGCTCGCGTCGCACCTCTCACTGCGCTCGCGTGTCTCGCTGCGCTCGCGTCGCACCTCTCACTGCGCTCGCGTGTCTCGCTGCGCTCACGTCGCATCTCTCACTGCGCTCGCGTGTCTCGCTGCGCTCACGTCGCACCTCTCACTGCGCTCGCGTGTCTCGCTGCGCTCGCGTCGCACCTCTCACTGCGCTCGCGTGTCTCGCTGCGCTCGCGTCGCACCTCTCACTGCGCTCGCGTGTCTCGCTGCGCTCGCGTCGCACCTCTCACTGCGCTCGCGTGTCTCGCTGCGCTCGCGTCGCACCTCTCACTGCGCTCGCGTGTCTCGCTGCGCTCGCGTCGCACCTCTCACTGCGCTCGCGTGTCTCGCTGCGCTCACGTCGCATCTCTCACTGCGCTCGCGTGTCTCGCTGCGCTCGCGTCGCACCTCTCACTGCGCTCGCGTGTCTCGCTGCGCTCGCGTCGCACCTCTCACTGCGCTCGCGTGTCTCGCTGCGCTCACGTCGCATCTCTCACTGCGCTCGCGTGTCTCGCTGCGCTCGCGTCGCACCTCTCACTGCGCTCGCGTGTCTCGCTGCGCTCGCGTCGCACCTCTCACTGCGCTCGCGTGTCTCGCTGCGCTCACGTCGCATCTCTCACTGCGCTCGCGTGTCTCGCTGCGCTCACGTCGCACCTCTCACTGCGCTCGCGTGTCTCGCTGCGCTCACGTCGCACCTCACCTGTTGCTGTTGCAGGGTACGCGTACTCCGGCGGCGGCGCGAAGATTCTGCGCGTGGACGTGAGCGCAGACGGCGGCGCCAGCTGGATAGAAGCCGCGCTGCGCGCCGACGCGGCGCCGCCACAACGCCATTACGCCTGGACGCTGTGGACGGCGCGGCTGCCGGTCCCCGACACGCAGGACGAGGTACTGTCACGTGAGCGCGGACGGCGGCGGCGCCGGCTGGATAGAAGCCGCGCTGACAGCTCAGTTGGTACATGCCATGTCGGTAAAAGCACGGAACAGAATTTACATTTCTGTGGGTAAAAGTCCCTAATAAAAAAACTCAATAGGTAGTATCTCAGCGCTGTAGGCCGTAGGTTTTTTTTTTTTTTTTATACAACTAGCTGATGGAACAAGCAGATGGTCCACCTGATGTTAAGTGGTAACCATCACCTATAAACAAAACACTGCCCCGTAGGTCACGCACAATAGGAACGTGCCCTACGATGCACTGCCCTGCGTCCATCAACTTGAGGCATACAGATGTTAAGCCTCATGTGCCTGTAATTACACCGGCGACCACACTCTTCAAACCGAAACACAGCGTTGCTGCTTGGCGGCAGAAAAAGGCGTGGTTCGATCCCTACACTACACAGTAAGGAAAGGTTAATATTTTAGGCACGTTCCTTTTATTAGGTTCGCGCTCGTTTTTTACCGAGTTTGTGTTCATTTTTCTGGATTAAAATTTAGGTAGCCTTTATTTCTGTATAACTAGTTGAGCCCCGCGGTTTCACCCGCGCAGATTTAAATCCTGGTATTCCAACAGGATAAAAGTTATTTAAAATTTTGTCTCTTTTTTCCGGCAGGTGGAGCTATGGGTGAAGGCTACAGATAGCAACTTCAACACGCAGCCTGAGAGATTCGAGCATATCTGGAACATTCGAGGGATACTTAGTAATGCGTACCATAGAATCAAAATTAAACTAAAACATTGAACCTAACTAGCTTAAATAGGTAGGTACCTTCTCTAGATTTTAGCAACAAGTAGCATAAGATCAGAACAAAAATAAGATGCTTTTTTTTTTAGAATTCTTACATTTACGTTTCTGATTATTCAAGAACTACACGTGAGTTATGATTGAAGTTCTTACTGCTGTTATATTTATAATCACTTTAGTATAATATCCTAACTTGCATCCTAACATAGCCCAATATCTCTAAGTTGAACCATCTTGGCTTCACAGTTTTGTCTATAGTAACAGTATTAAGGCTCCGGTGACAGCGGCTCGCAATTTCGAAGTGCGATTGGCTATTATTTCATTTTATTTCATTTCGGGGAGGTTGTTTGGAAATTAGTATGTTTAGTCTTACGTTTACCTAATACCAAAATGATTTCTGACTCAAGCACATTTCCCTTATATTATTGTATTATTTGTGTTCGAACAGTATTTATGCGTGTTTCTTTAGAGTTATTATTTCAAACAACATCCCCGAAATGAAATAAAATGAAATAATAGCCAATCGCACCTCGAAATTGCGAGCCGCTGTCACCGGACCCTTAAGTAAACTATAACATAAACATGTAAAGGATGTACCTACCTCTACATTTCATTTCCAATCCAAAGAAAATTTCAAGAGAAACGAAAATTATTGTACATAGCACTTGTTATTGTAGAGCACAGTTGGTAATCGTATACACGTCAGTACATTATTCAGAGCGACCCGCGCGCCCGCGCGCCCCTGCTTCGCACGGGTGCATATATCATGCATGTATTATACATATAAACCTTCCTCTTGAAACACTCTCTATTAAAGAAATCTATTAAAAAAAACCGCATCAAAATCCGTTGCATAGTTTTAAAGATTTAAGCATACAAAGGGACATGAGGACAGGGACAGAAAAAGCGACTTTGTTTTATACTATGTAGTGATAGTGAAGTAAGTTATAGAACAAGATTTAGGTTCCAAAATTTAATTTGATGGACCTGATATGGAGCGATCTCAACTAGGCTTTGTGCAAGTTTATGAGGTGTAATAGATCAACAGTTTAACATCTGTTTATTCTACTAAGATTGTATTCTAGGCAAACAACTAGATTACCTTTCTAAAAATCTTTTTTTTTTCTTTTATTTCTAATAGCTAACACTATTTCTTTAGACCTCAAATAGCTTGAGTGGATAAACTGGTATTACAATCGTGAGGGAGGCTGTTTATAACTTAAAAATTAAACTTTTATCTACCCTATATTTTCAAAAGTACAATATAAGCATTTTCCTAATGTTTTAGTTAGGCTCCAGATTTTGTGAAAGCTTAGGAGACTTTGTTAACTACTTTTACTATTTTATTATCCAATCTGCAAATTGGATAAATATTTTATAAGTTATTTATTACCTACCTAATAAATACATTTAGAATATTATAACAGCTATCTGTTTTTTCACTAAACTCATCAAGATATTAGAAATCTTCAATACACAGATAGGAAAATACAATAACAATTACATAATAAATACACTTAGCAGTGTTTGTACTGGCATAAAGATTAGAATGAACAATATAGTAAGAATTAACATCATTATCTCATACTACCTACACAACAGTGTCAACTAACTTTTATCTCAGTTTATCAAACTACAACCACTAGGTACAGACAGAGCAGCAACATGTTTACTCTAACACGTTTTAAAACCACAAGTAACATTTTAAAACCGTTATCTAAACTAGTATCCTGTTCAAAAATACATACTAACAACATATTGTTTAAAAAGCCAGAGCATCTTATCGTGAATATACTGGGAGAAGAATTACAGTTTCCGTATGTTTGGCTCCGTGATAACTGTCAGTGTGAGAAGTGCTTCCACTACTCAGCAAAGAGCCGAATTCTTGATTGGAGCTACTTCAATCCCAACATTGTTCCAAAAGATGTCACCAAAGAAGATAAGCATCTTCAAGTAACATGGCCAGATGGACACACCTCACGTTATAGGTTTGACTGGCTGAAGTATAGAAGCTTCACACAGCAAAGCCAGGACAATTACAATGAAACTATCTATAAGCCGAAGAAAGAGTTTTGGCAGGGGAATGACTTCAAGAAGATATGCAGTAAACATGATTATAATGAGGTTCTACAATCCAATGACGGTTTGTACAACTGGCTACACAAACTATCCATATATGGAGTGGCGTTGATTGAGAACGCACCAGATTCTGAGACAGCATTAGACCCAATAGTTGCCAAAATTGGGTTTACAAAGAGGACACACTATGGAGTCAAATTTATTGTCCAAAGTGTGCAAAACACAAGCAATGTTGCATACTTATCTAGCAATTTGCAAATGCATACTGATCTACCATACTATGAGCACTGCCCAGGGGTAAACCTCCTGCATTGCTTGGTTCAAACAGAAAGTAATGGAGGCGAAAATCTACTCTCTGATTGTCACTTTGTTGCTAATTACATGAAGGAAAATCACCCAGAAGATTACAAGGTCCTCACTGAAGTAGAGGTGGAATGGAGCGATGTGGGCTCACAAGATGGCTTCGAGTTTTTCAAATTGTACCGTTCTCCTGTTATTGTGTTGGATAAGCATGGGGACATAACAAGGATAAGCTTCTCAATACCACAAAGGGGTAGCCATTTTCCTGGTCCTATAGAAGATGTTATACCTTGGTACAGAGCTCATAGCTTATTTTATGAATTAAGCCATAAGTTCGCAGCAAAATTTAAGAATAAAGCAGGGAATATTCTGGTTTTTGATAACATAAGGCTGCTTCACGGCAGAGCAGCTTATGAAGACAGTGGGGACAATGTGAGGAAGCTGATTGGTGGGTATGTGGATTGGGATGAGATATATTCAAGGCTGCGATGTCTGAATGTTAAGTTGAATATTAAGGATGGTGTTTTATAATATTTATGTAGGTATTACCATTGTATCACATCACTTTATTATACGACTATCACAGATACATTAATTGTTCATATTTTTCACTTAGGCTTCAGGTATCTAAGCAAAATTCTATGTAAGTGTCTATATTATAGCTCCTCACTGAGAAACTTCTCAAGGGTATTATTTTATCTGACTCTTTGTGTCTACTCTCGGCTTCTATGAATGGAAAATCCTCTAAATCTGGATTATTGGCCATAGTAACCGCTGTAGATTCATTAGTGTGGAGGTAAATGGAAAAACTGCAGTCTTCGGGTAAGTTTTTAAACTTGTTGCTCACTGACGTCAATTTTAAGCAATAGGCACGAAGATTCTGCTCTGCTTGGATTAAATAAGCGTCAGCTGTCTCATCATATTGAAAGTTTTTGTCGAAATCGAACACAAACTTCGCCAGAGGTTCGTAGGTGTTGTTGGTGATTGCAAACTCGATGCGACTTAGCTGACTACTCTTTAAACATTCTGCTATGCCCTTCAGGCATAAATCAATGTACTGGTTGATTTCTGGATGGATAGACCGGTAAACGACTAAGCTGTACTTTCGTCTGGTTTCAAATATGCTTAGCGGGTAAATCGCGGTGTAGTAAAGGATACTATGGAAAGCAACACAGAGGAATTCTTGAGTAACATCAACGAAGCAATTATCCATTACGAAGTATAATGTAGTTAGTGTTGTTGATATCCTATCCTAACAATCTCGATCACTTTTATCTCGGGTATCGTAGTGATTATAAGCTCATGCCATGCAGTGGTGGTGCAAAGAGAATGTAAACTGGTGGTGGGTGATTTGAATATTTTAAAATTTGTGCAGTGACAGCCGTGCCGTGACAGGACAGGACTTTGTAAACAAAAAAATGAAATGAAAAAAGAATGAAATGTCATCATAAATAATGTCACTGTCATAACAAGTCAGGGATAGATAACATTTTTGAACATGGTTCCACATACTTATTTTACTCTTTGATGGTTAATCATGGGTGCAGTGGTATAATAATATGGCGCGCAGTTTAGCTTTTGAGAATATCTACAATATTTTATTTCCAAACCAAACTTCAGAACAGAACACTGAAAAGCAGTTATAGTACGCGTCACGCAAAATGAAAGCTGGATGGATGGAGGAAGAGGGAGCGCGATGGCGCGAGTATTTTGTATGTATGCGCAAAGATGTCTTTGCGCATGTTACACCTCCACTGTTTACAAGCGTTATTTTTGGTGGACGCGACCTATTTATGGCTACCTACATGAAAACTAACCAAGGGCCAAAACAATATATCATATTTTTTATGCATAAAATAGGTACCAGGTACATAATAAAGTCCATTCTAAGGATATTGATTACAAAATAAACGCCTTTGGCCACTGGACCCCGAGTGCGGCTATACGACATGATAAAGATAATGGACAGCACGTTAATGTACAGCACGATAATGGGAACCAGTTTGGTACTTTTCTACAAAAAAAAACTTAACAACTGAAAAAGTAGCAGTGGACATGGACACGGATTATTGGGGTGTACATTATCATCCCGTGAATGGGATCGTGTATCCCGTGCGTGTAAATTAATAAATAAGTAAAAAAAAAAATGTTTCTCAAACTGATAAAAAACCGACAAAATCTGAAAAACCTATTTTTTTTTTTTTCAATTGATTAATAACTTTTTTTTTTACTTGATAATCGAAAAAAGCTGCCCCACTAGATGTTAAGTGGTCAAAGCAGTGCCTCTCAAGTCACGGTACGAACATGTCCTATGCACAGCCTTGCATCCAAATATAGGCAGTTGGGTGTCTTTCCCAAAATATGAGCAGCAAGTGTTTAAGGTGAAGACAAGAGCTAATGTGACTCTCGCTCGCACGTTTTGAATTGTTGAAAGATATAAAATCACTGCTGAACCCATTTTCGAAAAATCCCAAACAACCATTTTGTGGTAAAAATTTTATTTTGATCGATACAAGTTTTCTTACTTATAAGTTTGCTTTTCTAGTTTTCGTACTTAACTTTTGAGTAGGAAAACATGCATCGATCAAAATAAAATTTTTACCAAACTGTGCAATGTGATTGCACACAAAATAGTTGTTTGCGATTTTGCAAAATTGTGATTAGTGATTTTATATCTTTCAAAATGTCGAATCGTGCGAGCGAGATAAAAATTAGGTGTTGTCAACGCCTGAAACAAAATTTTTAGGTACTTATGCCTGTACATACATTGTCAAAACAATTACTACTCTAAACTTTGAGTAATAGCTTCCCCTCAGAGGTGCACTTGATAATTTGGCTCTCACTTGCTGCAATCTATTTATGTTGATTCTGTTCCAGATTGGGTTGAGTAATTCAAACAAATTTAGATTTCACTATTATAATTTATTTATTTAAAATTAAAATAAGTTGAACTATGTACTGTTCACCATCCAAGCATTTATTTGTCTGGGATTTGATCCAAGCCCTGTAAAAAAATATTGATCTTAAAAACTGGAAAGAAACAATCATGATGGCATAGGTACCTACTTCTTCAAATCTCAAGTTGTGCAGACTGATTCAACTCATGGTGGGGTGAATATTTTTTTTGTAGTGTAAGGGTCTGACACAATTACTTTGTAGGATGTAGGTTTAATGGCATAACTTGTCCTTATACCTACATACTAAACAGGGTGAACATAGTTATATACCATTTATGTAAAAACATAATATCATAAGATAAAAACTTTTTCATATATTATTCTTAAACATATAAACACATTTGAATATTTATCCAACCATCAATAACTAGGTAAGTAGGTACCTTAGTTAGACATAGACATTTATTTATTTGCTACAAAGAACACACAACATATACAATTATATTAGGCTTGGAATTCATAGACACAGGTATCATTTATATCAGAAGTAGGTAGAGATACAAGAAAACCAAGTTTGGAGAGATATCAGGGTAAGAAAGATTTTTACAAATAATAATAAAAACATAACATGATACAGACGCTATGTATTAAACATAATTTTATTAACAGTACCTAACAGCAGTGTTGTGTGCTATACCAGCAGCATAAAGGTCCCGGCTCAGCATTATGCTTCACAGTCCGAAAACAGGTAACAGTTGATTGTACCACAGCTGCTGAAGGTAAGTCATTCATAGTTTCAGACACACACCACACTGGGACTGTTAGTGTGGAGTTAGGCATATTCATATAGGTTGGTACTTACATTAACTTTGTATGGATTGCCTGTGAGTCTGAGGTCACGCTGGTACATATGACGGTCCCACCTATCATCCAAGGTGCGCCTGAAGTGCTTGAAATATAAGAATTTATGGATAAACAAACCAAATATTAAATAGGTTATTAGTTATACAACTAAAATTTTAACATCTAAAACCTTGAAGTAAGTTCTGTAAATCAGTATCAAGATGATGTTTGAGAATCGGAATATGTTACCTAATATTTTGTTTTGCGTGTACTTACATTCCCAAGTGATAAGTTGTGAATGTGATACAGTCCCCACCCCGGCAAACCTAATCCAGCCATAATAATGCCAAAACTCGGTAGGATTTCGTACCACATTATTGAAAAATATAAGAAACAATTTCCACTTCCAGCCTGCCCACCGAAGAAAATTAGGTACTTAACACACACACACACACTCACTCACCGTCACCTCACACACACACACCAGTGTTGCCAATGAAAATTTTTAGGCGGCCGTGTACATGAAGTGAAAAATCTATGTTAGAAGTTGACCAAAATAAATGTGGGCCGTAGCACTGCTTAAAAATAAGGAAAAAGATTCAAATTTACGTTTTTAACACTAAAAACCTTAAAACAGCAACTTTTTGGGTAATGTTTACAAATTTTCTCCATTTGTTTCAAAAAATTATGCAAATATTTTCTTAAAACCTCTCCAAATTTTAATATTTTGGTAAGTACATTGAGGGTTAGGTGGTGGATTGTCTGCAATCATTTTTGCTGTTGCTTTTCGACACTATAGTGGCGTTCCTCTCGAATTCCCTCCTGTCAAACAATATTCCGTTCTAGTTATATAAATAAATAAATAAAATAAATAAATATATATTTGGGTGAGTGGGACGGCACTATGGTCAAATTTCATGCATCGGAATAAAACCTGGCAAAGGATCGTAGCAAATGGAAATCCGTAGTCTCTGCCCACCCCTATGGGAAACAGGCGTGATTCCGCATGTCTGATGATTGATTGTTCACTCACGAGCCAAGACGTGCGCCAAGAGTATTACTAGTGGCTCTGGGAGCTGTAGACCTCGCGAGCATACTAAAAGTGAGCTATTTGAGGAATGTAATGTGCAAGTGCATTTTCCGTTTTGTGATTTTTTTGATCTTTTTGATTTTTTTTGCATCATCTTGTGTAGAATGAGGTCCTTTGTGTTTCTCTCAAATTTGATTGAAAACCATCGATTGTTTGATGAGCTATCCTGTTCATCATGCTGAAGATCCTTATCAGATCTTCGCCAAACTTTTATGCGACTAACTTATAGTTACTACCTTTCAAATAAAAAAAGAATAATCGAAATCGGATCTCATTTGGTGGAGATATCCAGTATATCAAATAGCCCCCTTTTTGCCCTTTTTTTGGGGGAAGTACCCCTCCAATCAAAAATCCCCGACGTCAAAAGAATTCTAATAAGTCATATAACCTGTGTACCAAGTTTCGTCCAGATCGGTTGAAAAATGCAACCTGTAGAGGAGAACAGACAGACAGACAGACATCCGGACAAACGCATTTTTGGCCAATGTGGAAACTGAGACGCTTCGCTCGCTTCGCTCGCTCGGTCAATTATAAACGCGAAAGTTTGTAAGTGTGGATGGATGGATGGATGTTTGTCACTCTTTCACGCCGGAGCGGCTGAACGGATCTGGGTGAAACTTGGCAGAGAAAAAACCCCTAACCTAACTAGTTAGGGTTTTTTTTTTATATGAAGAAAATTGGTTGTAATATTTCATCTCTATGACAAAAAGACTCAAGGGAAGAAATTCTCATTAGGTTAGGGTTATTTTTTTTTTTTTTTAAGTGAAGAAATTTGAAGAAAATTTTTTTTCATTTCCTAGAAAAAAGAACTAGGTATAGGGAAAGACTTGCCATCTACCCCCACATGCTTTCCCCCTATCCCCAACCCTCAACTCAGGTACCAGGGTAGCTATAGTTTAACCGCATTCGCGTCGCGTCACTAAATCTCAGTTCGGGGCGAACTCCTAGTTAATATGATATGCCTATGTTTGCCTGTGAGTTTCAGGAAACCTGCGGTTTTGTCAGCTCTGCACGTATAATTTACACTTGGCCAAGATGGAACAACGCCCTGTACCTACCTACTGGGTGTAAAGGGTGGGGGAATAACTTACGTTTCCGAGTACTGCATAATGTAACCACCATAATCCTAAACCCGGTAACCCCATAGCTGCAGTTATAATTGCCATAGGTGGAATTATGTTGAACCACATTTTTTGAGAATCAAATAGTACGTAGGTACCTAATTCTTACGTATCAAATGAAAACGTAGTGAATAGAATTGCTCAGCGCAAGTTAGAGTAATATAATACCTATTCCTTTCATTCGTGCAAATGAACTAAAATTATTAAAATTTGTATAATTCGGTGACGTTGTTGTCTAAATAAGTACCTATTCTACCTACTTTTTGGTTTTGACATTAGTTACCTAGCTGCCAGTACATTTCCAATGCATCAAACCGCTTTTTAGCAACCTTTTTTGAGAAAGAAATTACCAAGGAGTTTGAATACTAATCTTTACACAGCGCTCGAGTACATTTTCAATTTTAAAGTTTTCGTTTTTTACATTTATTTTTACATTTTAGGAGATTTACAGCTGTTCAAAAACCGTCCCGTGCCGCGCCGCCTAAGGAGGAGGAAGTTCTGGGATATCCTCGCCTTAAGAAAATATTTTCAAACACAGAAAATTTGCAAACATTACCCAAATTGCGCTGTTTTATGGTTTTTAATGTTAAAAACGTTGATTAAAACATTTTCCTTTTTTTAAGCAGTGCTACGACCCACCGTTGCGTTGGCCTTTTTCATTATAAACATGGCTTTTTCACCTCATGTACACGGCCGCCTAAAAATATTCATTGGCAACACTGCTGTGGCTGGCTGCTGGTGTCATCATCATCAAAAATGGCAGCGGTAGCGATCGATGACTTCCCTGTCTGGGGATTAATGCCGAAAAAAGAAACGGGGGTCATCTCGTTTCTCAACAAACATGAAAACTATGATGGCAGGGACACGATTATTGCCATATTTGACTCTGGAGTGGACCCTGCTGCGGAAGGTCTCAAGGTGCAAAACTGACTCGTCACGATTTGTTTGTTATCATTGTGTTCGTATATTTGAAGTATAAAGATAAATTTTGTGGTTTCAGGTGACGAGCACTGGTGAGACGAAGGTTATAGAGAGATTCGACTGCAGTGGGTGTGGGGATGTCGATACCAGCACCATCATCCGTAAGGTTACCGAAGGCGGCATTACCGGCTTGACAGGTCGGAAACTGAAGGTAAACGTTTCTATTCTGTTGGTTGTTGCTAAGCGGCTATTTTTTTGCATTCTAAATCTGGTTTTAAGGTCAGCCTTAGGTCATTATCTGCTCTTCATTATTTGGTAACAACAAGTGGTTATGTAGGTAATTGGTTGTTATATCAGCTGTTAGTGCAAATGTGACTAGAAACTTATAAACACAACATGTTTTTAAATTAATAGGTTTACCTTATTTAGATTCCAGAGACATGGAAGAATCCGACTGGGGAATGGCGTGTAGGTATCCTATACCCATACACCCTCTACCCATCTAAAGTAAAGGATAGGATTGTGGAACATCGGAAGGAGCATCACTGGGATGTGAAGCACAAGCCTGCTTTTGCTGCAGCCAATGCAAAACTGCACGAGTTTGAGACTGAATTTGGTAGGTCCTTATTATAGGACTACCTACTATACATACTATTACTATTACAGATGCCTGACATTTCATATGACATAGGTAGAGGAAGACAGGAAAATGCCATTCACCTGTGAGAAAAATGCTCTATTTATTTTTTTATTTGTCAAATTAATAATTCAGTTTTGAGGATTAGAGTTAGAGCTTAGAGAGGCTGCCTATTCAAGCTTCACAACCACTGTGCTGCATCACTCTTGCGGTGTTTCAAGGCACCATATAACATGTTATTGGGGTGAGGGGTATTACCCAGCGTATATCTCATAATATTTTTGCCCTTATCCCACTTCATCAGCACAACAGATTCTCTCTCTCCACTCTCCTCTATCATCCATCTCTTATTTATTACTACTACTACTAAATAGGTATATAGTTTTTGGGCTGTGTCGTAAGTACCTGATGCCATGCCTTCAGGATTTTTTTTGTGATGCTGAGATTGATCAGCCAAGATATCTCTAGATTGTTTGCTATGATCTGCAGACAGGTCAACTGATGCATTATACATTTTGTAAAATGTGCTTTTATTTATTGTAATTTTTGTTGTAAACATACATAATGTTTTAATAAGGTTTAGTATTAAACTTCTACTATTACCAGAGTGAATTATCTTTTTTACAGGATCAAAATCAACTCTCTCTTCAGAAGAAAAGTTACAAAAAGAAGAGATAGAATCAAGAGTAGATGTGTTGCAGACAGCCGAGAAGAAGTACAATGACCTAGGACCCACTTATGATTGTGTTTTATTCCATGATGGAGAAGTATGGAGGTGAGTGATTATATACTACTGAAGAGCATACTCTTGTGTACCTACCTTGTGAAAAAACCAGTAAAAGTTAATGCACCTTCACATTTGTTGAAAGTAAATAGACATCTGACATTATCTCATTATCAAACTATGTTTTTTCATTATGTTTTACGTTACATCAAAAAAAAATCTTTCTTACCTTATCTCTAATCTTTGTTTTCTTGTATACCTCTGCCTTCTTCTGATATGAATGATACCTGTTACCTACTATGAATTCCAAGCTTAATTGTATATGTTGTGTGTTCTTTGTAGCAAATAAATAAATGTCCATGTCTAAGTTTATTTAATCAAATTGTTTCAATTGCCTGCAGAGCCTGTATAGACACTTCAGAGAGTGGAGAGTTGGAAACGGGGGTACTCCTTGGGGAGTTCAGTGTGACGCATGAACACTCGCACTTGACGGAACTGGACGAGATGACCATCAATATCAATGTACATGACGAAGGAAACACTTTGGAAGTAGTCGGGATGTGTTGTGAGTGGCTACACATATTTATATGCAACCATTTTTGCCTCTGCTTGGTGTTCCCTAAATCATTCCAACCATCTTGGAGGTTTTTGCTATTAATTATTATTAGGATAAGAATATAAATTAATTTGAAGAGAAATATGTGAAAAACGAAACCATCAACAATTTGACCACTATCAAATAAATAAATAAATAATGCTGGAAATGAATCCACACAGCACTATCTAGCCCCAAAGTAAGCTATTCAAAGCTTGTGTTATGGGTACTAGATAACTGATACACTTAATACATTATATACTTACATAGATATTTTCTATTATACATAGATAAATGCACAATGCACTTCAATTCAAAAGCTCAAAGCTTAATGCTTTTGCTGCAGCTATTACTACTACCAATCCCTTTCAATATCTTCTCTATCTGAATGGATATCTACCGTGCCTGGGGATCAAAGTCGTGAAGCTGTTTCAGTTTCAGATTTTTTTTCTGAATGGATTTTATGTTTGCATTCAACATATTGAGGACAACCACAGTGGCTTAAGTGGTTACTTTGAGGGTGGATGGTGCTGTGTGGATTGTCCAGCATTATTTATTTATATTGTTTACAGTATACAATAATTAAATTTATTTATTGCAGCTACCCACGGAACGCACGTCGCCGCTATAGCATCCGCCTACTTCCCAAGCGAGCCGGAGCGCAATGGCATCGCGCCTGGAGCTAAGATAATATCTCTCACCATTGGGGACAGTAGGCTCGGCTCTATGGAGACTGGAACGGCTCTTGTGCGAGCATGCATCAAGATTATGGAGCTGTCGAAGAAAATGAAGATTGATGTTATCAACATGAGCTATGGGGAACATGCCCACTGGTCCAATTCTGGGTAAGTAAAACCTCTTCATGTTCTCTTATTTATTCAGATCATAATTTAGGAGCATGAAAGTGAGAGACCTGAGTCAAGAAACCAACTGTTTAGTAGTGGCCTATTCGTAACTATCATTAACATAGTGGTAAGGTAGGATGAATAACACGTGCAGTGCATCATAGGGCACGTTCTTATTGTGCGTCACTTAGGTGGCTTTGTCATAGGTAATGGTTGCCACTTAACATCAGGTGGGCCATCTGCTTGTTCCATCAGCTGGTTGTATAAAAAAAAACCGTCCCCCTTTAAATAAATAAAACATAACACAAAAATTACGATAACTTACTCTCACTACAACAATTAATAGTAACCATCGAGTACCTATTGCATTAGGTTGCCCCGTACCAAGGCCTTGGATTGGTTTCGGTTCGATTTCGAAGGAGGGACTGCCCAAGAGGTGACTTTAGGCGACTGAACTGCCGATCGCGTTTCGAGATCATAAGTCACGTTTTCGGGTGTCAAAGTCAAATTCAAAATATGTTTTTTTCAATAAATTCACAAGGACCATCTTGAAACGTCTTAAAACTAGGTGACTCTAGTGCCAGTTCCAGGTGTAAACTTCCGATCGCTTTTCGAGATCATAATTTTCGTAGTTTTTTCGAAATCGTTTTCGGGTGCGGCCGTGGAGTGCACTCTTGCAACTAGGTGACCCTACAGGTTCGATTGGTCGATGTTCGTCTTCCACTCGCCTCCGTCAGTGCCATGAACTCGATAAGTAAAAGTCGATAAGTAACAAGAGAAAAAATTATAGCCGGATAAAACAATGATCCAAGATTGTTATTTATTTCGACAGCCAGCATAGTACGCGTTCACGTAGGTAAGTTCGCAAGTGCCTAGTAACATAGCATAGAGCCTAGTGAGTTGATACTTGATGGTACTTACATAATTCCGCTTTAGCCTCGGTCGAACCTGAAATGGCTCTAACTGAGCTCCTCGTTCATGGCACTGCTTGGCGCGTCTGATTGTAGATCGATAAACGTAATACAGTAATGTAGGATCCTTGGCACTTCTCGCATTAAGGTATCCATATACTGATGTGATACGGCTTAAAATTGCTTCGATGCTCACGATCAAAGACTTGAATGTCCCCATGCAAAAAAATCTAATGGAGTCATGTCACGTGACCGATGAGGATATTAGGTCTGAATCCAATCCAATCCACCGGTTTGGGAATGCTTGGTTAAGCTTAATCTCGCAAAGAAATGATTATGTGAGGGTTTTCCATCGTGCTGGAACCATATAGTCTCTTCGCTGGGCCAGATATGAGATTGCAGGACCTCTGATAAACTGATAAAATAAACGTAATGACGTTTATTCGTATTGACGGTTCGCATAATGAAGTTAGAAAAGCAAAGGCGCTTTCTGCGAATGGGTGCCACCTTTATTGTTCCACAGCCCCTGAAAAACTTCATTGCTTAGTTGCTGAAGATCTACCTCTCTTTCATCTCCGTGCCTTTGGGGCGTAATTCCTACGCGTAATACTCTCGTTATTCTGAACGCTCTGATAGGCGTCCGTGATGATGACTCTAGCATCAGGCAGGTTGTGTTGGTTCGGGTACCTACGTAGGATGGATACCACAGCTCTATGAACTGGCAATACGTTCTAGATACACAGCGGTGTATCAGCAAAGATGGGGAAAAAAGCCTTAGAACATATTTTATTTTTTAAATTTTGGGAAAATTTACAGCTTAGGGCAACCGGGGCAACCAGTCACATCTCAACTCTTTGGTCCACCTCACCGAGAGTATGAACCGAACTTGGCCACTTTCACATGTGCGTTTTTGATGGAATCTACGACAAAGTTGATCAAATCGGTCTCATGCTTGGGCAAATGAGATAAAAAAAATTCAGCATTATTCAAACCAAATACTTTCAGCTTACAAGTTGTAAATCTCTTTGTGATGGGCTTGTCCTGGAAAAAAACTATCACCATGCATTTTCCTGTCGCCTAGTAGCTGTGTTTCGATTCGAAGAGTGTAGTTCCTGTGAAATGATAGGTACATGAGGGTTAACATCTGTATGCTGTTATTGAAAATAACCCTGTTGGTCTTTGATTCAAATAATCAATCGTTAGAAACTGATGATAATCGTAAATGTATTGCAGACGGGTGGGTGCCGTCATCAGTTCAGTGGTGAACAAGTACCGCGTCGCGTGGGTGGTGTCCGCCGGGAACCACGGGCCCGCGCTCTGCACGGTGGGCGCGCCGCCGGACATCGCGCAGTCTGTGCTTATCGGTAAGATGCAGGAAGAGCTCGATTACAAGCTACGTCATCAGCTTACTGCTTCATGTTCAACAAAATTAACAGCATTGAGTACATAATTATGTATAACACATAATTATGCACTCGATTCAGTGCCCATGTTTGTTTGTTTATGCATACCTACATAATATATTTTTAATTAATAAACAAACATGGACACTAAATCTGAATTAGAAGAGAAGCGTAGGACGACCAGTAATATCAGTCGAAGTCATCGTCAGCGTCGTGGATGAGTGAGAGGCCTGTGCCTAGCGGTGGGCTAACTCGGGTAATGGTTTTGTAACAGGTGTCGGGGCATACGTGTCCCCGGAGATGATGACGGCGGCGTACTCGATGCGGTCCAAGCTGTGCGGCGGCGCCTACAGCTGGAGCTCGCGCGGACCCGCGGCCGACGGCGCCGCCGGCGTCGCCCTCTGTGCGCCGGGGGGCGCCGTCACATCCGTCGCGAGGTACCTTTTTTACGCTGGGAAAAATGCGTTACGCATTCCTCCGCATTGAAGGATGGGAGGGATATGTGGGAGTCCCCGGCTTTCCACGACCGGTATACCCACTAAACAACCCAGCGGCACTTCCACATCGTCCTTCTTGGAGGGAACTAGGAAGCCGGCAGAGCTTTTTCATCCAGTCCCCCGCCGACGACGTCGGGCCGACGACAGCGGGGCCCGTCACCCCCCCTTTACAGGGCGGGGGAACGACCGCGAGTGCTCAGCCGTTCCCGCCCGACAGGGTGGTGAATAGGTGCCATTTTGGAGAAGGTCAGGTCTTTTCCTGCTATTCACCACCATGAGCGGCGCGAGAAGTTCGGCGTCTGTCGCGCGCGCGTCAGGCGCTTACATCCGACGGGCCTTCGCTTGATCTATCAGATAGTTGTATAAAATACACACGCACGCGGTTATCAATATGATTCCCTTCGATTTAAACGTAGATGGTTGTCCTATGTCTTTATAATAATGTTTCACTGCTAAATGTAATACTTGATTGACTTCCGTTTGTCCTATATGGGGGCTTCTCATCCTTTACGATAAACACTTTGGTAAGAAGTCATTGTTGGCCTCTGCTCATTTTAACCTTGATTGACGTTTGACTTTGTTATCTGCAGGTTTACGTTAAGGAATAGTCAATTGATGAATGGCACCTCAATGGCAGCCCCGCACGTGGCTGGAGCAGTTGGTAAGTTCACTGAACTTGTACGAGTATGTATAGTAAATTTATGTAATACTATATCTATGTTATACTATGTAATACATTTAAACAAGAAATTCTTGTATATTTATTTATATAATTTGAATCTCGGAAACGGTTACAACGATTTTCATGCATTTATGGACTCATTTTAAGGAATGTTTTTTTATCCATCTCTTTTTTGTCAAGCAACCTCCATGCGACTATCGTCGGCCCATTGGCTATGATCATCATCGTCGACCTCTGTGGCGCAGCGGGCGAGAGTCTGCCTGCGGCGCTAGAGGTTGCGGGTTCGATTCCCGCCTCGGAACAAATTTGTGTACGATCTGCAGAAATTTGTTCCGTTGGTCTGAGTGTTTTCTATGTATATAATAAAAAAAATTCTATCTATGTAAGTATATAATGTATTAAATATATCAGTCATCTAGTACCCATAACACAAGCTTTGAGTAGCTTACTTTGGGGCTAGATGGTGCTGTGTGGATTGTCCAGCATTATTTATTTTATTTTATTTATTTATTAAATGTAAATGCAATGGTTTGTTCTTTTGCGTTCCAGCCGTGCTGGTGTCGGGTCTGAAGGCGAAGCAGTTGCCGTACTCCCCGTATTCCATAAAGCGCGCGCTGGAGAACTCGGCCACGCATCTGCCGCACGTGGAGCCTTGGGCGCAGGGCGCGGGCCTACTCAACATTGAAAAGGTACTCTAAAAAAACACATACAAGAAAAAAATACATACAAGAAAAAAATACTCCATATACACTAAAAACATAAAGCAGCAAAAATACGCATTTAATTTGCATGGATGATATAATTTTGAGTTGTTATTTTGATGAAAGCCAAACTACTGAATCGATTTTGATGAAATTTCTATGGGACCAATCAGAAAGTGTAGTATATACTCCATATAAATCCCATATTTTGATTAGAATAAATCATAATTTCAAATAAAAAAATTAAACAAAATTTCTTATGACTTATTTAAATGTAAAGATATGAATTCCTTTTTTGAAGTTGGTTGATAAAGGAAAGAAACCATATTTTTTTGACCCACTATTACAAGTACAAGTTTTGCTTAGTTATGGCCTATGCTTTGTGGAATGATCCCCGATATTGATTATTATTTATTTTTCAGGCATTCGAGTTACTATCGACGTATCACGAGGCAGTAGAAAGGGACGTCCAATTCACCATAAGTTGCGGCCCCCACAGCGGCAAGGGAATACTGCTGCGGCCCAAGCTGAACGCAACCCCTGAAGATGTCGCCGTGACTATAGAACCACAGTTCTTACTCGACCATAAGGACGCTGAAAGTTAGTATATTCAAATTCAAATTGTTTCATTCAGTTAGTATAGATAGATAGAACATTAATTTTTGCACAAATAAAACATACTGAACATAGGTGAGCTCAATAACATTATCTACCAGCTAATTAGAACACATTTTAAGATAGTGCACATTAGATTAAGGCCTAAAATACTAAACAAAGCAAATATTTAGAAAGTACATAACTGAGTATATCAAAACCACAAGTTATATATTTTTTTATTGATTGGTAGGACCAGCCGTTGCAACAACATTTCACTAAAGCAAACATCTTAAAACTAATTTGGCTAACCACCTTCGGGATGCGAACATAGCATGGATTGTTTTATTGCTCACTTATGGTACACTATTCTGCTAACTATCGATGATGTCCTCCTAAACGTATCCGTTAACGGCGAACCCTGCTAGCTTCGGTCATGTGAGCGAATATGACTTGCTAACTATCAACTAGTGAACGTCAATACATATGATGACTAAAATAACTACTATAGTAAGCATTTTAATGCATTGTCCGCATTTTAGCAACAAAAATAGTCGATTTCGGGATTCGTTATAAATTGACTTTTGTTTTATATTTTTTTCAGTAAGCATGAATGAACTTGAAATGAATGAAATTGAAGTGAATGAAATTGAAGCGAATGTTACAGAAGTGAACGAAACGAACATTATTCAGATGGATTGTTTTTGTGGCGGTATGTTATTGTAATAAATAACATGTAGAATTTAATAGAAAGAAACAGATGATATATTTAAACGTCCCTTATACCGCATGTATAGTCTGTATAGTTGTCCGCATGGGTGCAGCTTCTCAAAAACGAGTAATAGATGCACCGCTTTTAATACATTTTCGACGTTCACTCACATGCTGTCTTGCTCACACCTATGCTTAACACTCATACGTCAAATTATTTCCGTTTCTAGATTTTTTGCCACGGATCTACGTCCCCCTGAAGTCAGGCACTATTGCAAACTCATTAGCACCATAATCAATAAAAATTTGATACAAATGATAACTGCAGATGAGTCACATGGTAGAATAGAAAGAATAGAATAGAATGAGTTTTTATTTGCAACACATAGAAAAATATACATAATAAAAAAAAAAAAAAAAAAACAGTTTTTAAATTAAAAAGCACCATAGGCATGTATTATTTTTACAATATTGGAATACACCTAAGGTAGTGCATTGCATGCAAAATGGAACCTAACTCAGCTTAATGCGGGTTGGCAACAACCCACGCTGATCTTCCGTTAGGACCGAATTTGTATGTATCTGGCGGACATGACACTTAATACTAAGGTATGAAATAGATGTAAATGATCACATCCCTAGTTTCCTCCGCCCCCTCGCTTGCCTTCAATCCCCAAAATACCCAAAAGTAGCGATTTTGCATCTAGCGATTGTAACTTCAGAAGGGCATAGGTAGATCGTTTGCGCGTTCTATGGCTGCGATATATTTTGTTATACTGCGTTCACACTCAGCTCATGTCCGTGTCAACGCAAACGTCATCGCTCTCTCTCTAACTCGCGTGACCGCACGCGTTGCCTTTCGTGCATTGCCCATATCGCTGCCTATGTCCCTGCGTATATATAAATACGAAGTATCCTATTACTATTATAAACGCGAAAGTTTGTAAGTTTGGATGGATAGATGGATGAATGTTTGTTACTCTTTCACGCCGGAACGGCTGAACGGATCTGGAAGAAACAACAAAAAAAGTCTGGAATAGCACATAGGCTACTTTTTATCCCGTGTGAATACCGGGATTTAAATCTGCGCGGTTGAAACCGCGGGGCGCAACTAGTTAGTTGATACATTTGTGTTCAGATCGGTCGGTGGGCGGGCGTCAGATCGCGTTCGGAGCGCGGCTCGCGCTGGCGTGCGAGCCGGCCGCGCCCTGGGTGTCGGCGGCCGCGCATCTCGACGTGATGAACGCGGCGCGACCCACCGCCCTCCGGATAGACGTCACCGCGCTGCCGCCCGGCCCGCACTTCACCAGGTAACCTGCACCCGCGCTCTCAACGTTACACGTCGCTTTCGGAGCTCATTTGACACTGGCGTATAGCTTTCGAACTTGATCATCAAAACTACCCACTTTAAAGTTTCTTGCGCAGTCTTGTTTGCGAACAATGTTTATGAATTTGTACAGAAAACTGAGCTTAATTAACAGTCAGTAGTATTTTAAGTGTTTTTTATAAAGCTCACCATAAATGTAAGAATTGGTAAGTAAATAAATATTTTATAAGCCAGCAGATTTGTGATTTCTGCAAACTAAATAATTATGATCTTACAAAATGTGTAAAAAATTAGTGTTGCTGCAACGCAATTTCAGAAAGTGAGATATTGATATAGTGAAAGAAAGAAAGAGGGATATTGACATAAATCATGCATGTAAATGTATATTTGCACAACGGTAGGTAGGTCCTTTATTAGTGTAGGTTATAGTTTTATTTTTCTGTTAGTTTTAAGTAAGTACTTACTTGTACCTAGTTAATTGACTCAGGCGTGACCTTGCGGAAGTCCATTGTTAAATATAAATTAACTCGAACAAAGCAATATGTAGTACTTATCCGCTGAACTAATCTCCTTAAGCTGGAATAAACTTAATTAGACTTCGACACGTGTTTCACTTCTCTACGAAGCATCTTCAGGAAATTGACCCGCTGTGCACCGAACGTGTTACCTCGTCGAGCGCTGAGCTGACTTTCAGCTCAGCGCTCGACGAGGTAACACGTTCGGTGCACAGCGGGTCAATTTCCTGAAGATGCTTCGTAGAGAAGTGAAACACGTGTCGAAGTCTAATTAAGTTTATTCCAGCTTAAGGAGATTAGTTCAGCGGATAAGTACTACATATTGCTTTGTTCGAGTTTGTAAAGATGTCTTCTATGTCTAGTGCTGCTCCTTACTTTCCGTTGAGACGTGTGAGGGGTGTGAAATAACAAAACTGTATCACTGGAAACTGCTTGTATTGTCTCTTACACAATATGACCGAACCTGACGGGAAGGGCTGTGCAACGCGACTGACGAGTGACGCTACATAAAACAATAAAACCTACTCGTCAGCCCGTTTGCTGTGGCTAGGTACATAGCCGCCACAGTACACCCCCTCTTAAAAAAATTTTTTTTTTTTTTTTTAAGAAGAAAAAAATATTTTAAAGTTAAATGTACATAAACAAAATATCATCCTGTAGGTCAATTCCAGTTAGGTACACTACCTACGTGCAGTCTAAACAATTGCAAATTTGCTTTCGCTGCAGTAGCTCGCTACTTTGCAATGTGTCTTGACTCGAATTACCGAGTTGGCTGTACCTAACTACCTACTCTACTTCCACAAACATCCTTTATGCTGTTAATAGAAAATTAAATTATTGAGAGAAAAAAACTTTGGAAACTTTATACGATAATGCTACACAGATGACTTGATACAAACGTTTTAAGCTTTGCACACATTTGATTCTATTTTAATACTTTAACACTAGATCACTTGAGATGCTGCTGGCTGCATCTGCACGCTGAAGGGTGCAGCTGGCGTAGCCATGGGTGTGGTCGCCATACCCGCCATCTGCAGGCCACGACCATGTACTTGACGTTGGAACCATAACTGAGTTCTTTTCTTGAAGTAGTTCCAAACGAAAAATATGACAATAGCGATGAGCAGGATGATGATGCTTAGTATCATCCAACCAATCGTAGAGAGTTGCTCCTTGGAGGCCTCTCCTCCGCTCTGAGCAATGATAACTTCCTCCTTGCTCTGTTGCTTGCCCATGTTTTTAAGGTTTTCAAATAAATGCGAAAATGGGAATAGCTCAATTGACATCACATTTACGATTGAACTGAATAAATACCTCGTGCTTTCAAATAAGCTTGGTCGAATTACGCTGATCAATACCTATTGAATTATATTAATGTGTGTATCAATTCATCAATGTATAAGTAAGTTTCCATTACAATAAATCAAGTATCTAATTTATGTTAGCTCATCAAAAAAAATTATTTGTATATAATTATAAAAAGTTCCGATGTAAATAAATTCCTATGCTGAATACAATAAAGTCATTTCAAAAAAAAAAAAAAATGTGTATAACAATCTTACTTTAAAAACACAAAAAAAAATCTAACTAATCACTAAACGTAACATGCTTTTCATGCATGCTTTGTATATACCGTTTGGGCTTTTTTGATAAACGACCGCTTCTGGTCGTTTTTGGCTCATTCCGATCTGTACCATCTGTACCATTATCATTATCCAGGGGCACAGAGTTTGATAAACTTCTCTGAGGTACGATACTAGGGAATGCATTGAACCTTCCGTCTGTACCTTCGCTATCTGGCGGTACAGTGCACGAAGTGCTTCTCTGTGGTGTTGGTTCATCTTCTGCCATTAAATAAGCCGGTTTTAACCTGTCTATGGATATACATACCTGCCTATCATTGATCTGTATCTTATATACCTTATTTCCTTTTTTTACAATACGGTAGGGACCGTTGTAAGTCGGTGTAAAAGGTTTACGTACAGCGTCATTTCTTATGAAAACAAAATTACTTTGACTTAGGTCAGGATGAACAAAAAAATTACGTGAGTTACAATGAGACTTTGCAACGGGCCTATAACTCCTGATAGTGTTCCTAATACTTTCTGCTACAGTGTCAAAAGTGCCTAAAGTTTGCTTGTCACATTTATGATCGAAAAAATCACCAGGCATTCTTAGTGCTTGCCCGTATACCATTTCCGCTGCACTTACGTCACTATCCTGCCTAAGCGTAGCACGTAACCCTAACATAGCGGTAGGTAACTCAGTAACCCATGACGTAGAATTTAACCGTGCAGTTATGGCGACTTTGAAAGAACGATGCCACCGCTCAACCATGCCATTTGCTTGCGGGTGGTATGGGGTGGTTCTCGTTTTTTCAATGCCCATATAATGCATTAACCTTGAAAATAATGAACTCTCGAACTGTCGACCTTGGTCACTAGTGAGTCTAAGGGGACAACCGAAACGTGCTATCCATCCTTCGTATACCATTTTAGCGACAGTGTCCGCAGTCATTTCTTTGATAGGAAAAGCTTCCGGCCATTTTGTGTTTCTATCGATTATAGTTAGACAGTACCTATAGCCTTCCGAAGAAATAGGTAGCGGGCCTACTAAATCAATGTGTATATGTTCGAATCGGCCAGATGATGGAAAATCTTGAAGATGCGATACTGTGTGTCTCTGTACTTTAACTCGTTGGCACTGTATACAAGTTTTAGACCAAATTCCTACATCGCGGTTCATATTAGGCCAAAAGAATTTTTGACCTACTAGCTTTCGTGTAGTACGTATACCGGGATGACTTAGATCGTGGACGCTTTCGAAAGCTATTCGACGAAAACATTCTGGTAGGTACGGTCTAACTGTATTCGTAGAAACATCGCAGTATATTTCCTTGTCGCAACTCTGTAATCCGATACGCTTCAGGTGCACACTGTGGTCACTGGTGACGTAACTATCGCGCGCTTGTGCTTCTGCTAATTCTGCGTAGTCAATAGACGTTGGGCAAAAAATTGTCTCTACGCGCGAGAGAGTATCGGCTACAATGTTTTTAGAACCTACTATGTGACGTATGTCGGTCGTAAATTCGCTTATAAACATGAGCTGTCTAGTGCGACGAGGGATCTCGTTGTCACTATTTATTTTTGAAAATGCATAAACTAATGGTTTATGGTCTGTGTAAATGATCAAAGTTCTTCCCTCATGCAAACTACGAAAGTGTTTTATCGCCATAAAAATGGCTAAAAGTTCACGATCGTAAGTTGAATACTTTTGCTGAACGATTGATAAAACCTTTGAAAAATAACCAAGTGGCTTCCAAGAATTGTTGACGTACTGTTGCAAAACTGCACCTACGCAGGAATTCGAAGCGTCGGTCATAAGTGCGAGCGGGACATTCGCTATCGGATGCAACAATGTACAAGCATGCTGTAGGCTCTCTTTACACTGCTCAAACGCCTTGTTAGATAAGTCCGTCCATACAATAGTAGTTTTATCTTTTTTCTTGGTACCATGCAGATACTTATTCAACTCTGCTTGATGCGATGCGGCATTTGGAAGGTGGCTTCGATAAAAATTGAGCATACCTAAAAATCTGCGCAACTCTTCGATAGTCTGTGGTTTAGGAAAATTTTTAATAGCTTCAACTTTTCCTTCCAAAGGTCGTATCCCTTCAGTTGATACCTCGAAACCTAAAAAATTTAGTTTACTTTGACCTAAACAACATTTTGAAAGATTTAAAGTAATACCGTATTCACTGAACCTAGAGAAAATCATACTTAAGTGTTCCTTGTGTTCTGTCTCGTTATCACTCGCTACAAGTATATCGTCGATATAGCAAAATAAAAAATCTAGTCCTTGTAGTACTGTATTCATAAAGCGTTGAAAAGTCTGGCTTGCATTTTTATATCCAAATCCGAGTCTTGTAAACTCAAAAAGACCAAAGGGACAAATGATTGCGCTTTTCTCGACGTCTTCCGGTGCGATCTCGATGCAGTGGTAAGCTCTGTTTATATCAAGCGTAGAAAAAATGTTTTTACCTGCGAGTAAGTAGGTGAAATCCTGTAGGCGTGGTATAGGGTAGCGATCAGGTTTAGTTACCGCGTTCAGCCGGCGATAGTCACCGCAAGGCCGTAGATCTCCATTCTTCTTCGGTACCACGTGTAGAGGACTTGCCCACGCTGACTTCGATGGTCGACAGATACCCATTTCTTGCATCAGACGGAACTCCTCCTTGACGGCGTTGTATCGGGCAGGTGGTAGCGGCCTGGCCCGCGCAAACACTGGAGGTCCGGTTGTCTCGATGTGATGATAAATACCGTGACGCGATGGTTCTTTGAATGACAACGGTTTAGTGATATCCGGATACTTACGTAAGAGTTCTGAGTACGGGTGATCACTATCTACCGTATCGATAGGTAACTCACTGTGATCCACTAGCGTAGCGATAACGCTTAAGCTTGTCACTTTGTCTATCAACTTTCGCTCACTTAGGTCCACTATGAGTCGATTGTGCGATAAAAAATCGGCACCTAGGATCGGTTGCTTGACATCCGCCACTATAAAATTCCACCGATACGGACGACGTAGTTTAAAGTCAAGTTCTAGAGATTTCGTGCCGTATGTTTTAATTTCACTGCCATTGGCCGCGTATAGTTTATACTCCGAACACTTATTTTCATGAAATAGTCTTTTTTGTCGTGGAATAACGGAAACATTCGCACCTGAATCAACCAAAAAACGTAGACCACTTTGACGGTCGGTCACGCAGAGGCGGTGGGATGGTGAAATGGTGCAGACTTCCGCCGTGGCCTGCACTCTCTCTAGTTTTCCGCATTCTTATCCTTCTTCTCCACCCACGCACAAGGTTGGTTACATTTAGTAGCACGTCCTCGAAAACGAAAATGGTAAAAGCATAACCAGTCTGGACTCTTCGGGGTGCGTCGCTGCTGGGATGCATCTCGCGACGCCGGTGCTGAATACGAGCGACTGCGACTTCCGCTTCCACGCTGCTGTGATCTCGAGCGATCTATGTTGCTGAGGCGAACATTGATTTTCGCTATCTCAGCCAGGATCTTGTTCGTGCTGTTACTGGATGAGGCTTCAGCTACTTCAGCTACGCTGCTCACGGGTCGAGTCGTCTCCAAAATTTTGTCAGCAATGTTAGCAAGGCTCTCGAGCTCTTTGATCTCCGTAACAGCGAGTACCGCTCTCGCCGCTTGAGGCAAATGACCTTGCCACAATATGCGTAAAGTATCATCGGGCACTTTCCCTCGGGCTAAATCTCGCATGCGCCTGAGAAGCTGCGAGGGTTTTTGCTCGCCTAGCTCCATTTCCCCAATCAGTTTCTGTAGCTGCCGGTTCTCTGACTCCTCGTAAACAGCCAAGAGTCGTGTGCGTAGCGTGTCATACTTCCCTTGCTCCGGCGGATTCACCAGCACGTCGGTAACCTGTTGTATGACCTCTTTTCCCAGCTTTGATACCACTATGTTGAATTTTGCTTCATCTCCGATCTTTTGTGGCGCCAATATCGCTTCCGTACGAATGAACCAGACTCTTGGCTGATCAGGCCAAAAATCTGGAATCCTGGATGTAAGCGATATGGCTGCCATATCCATCCGTTCCAGATCCGTGTTACCGGAAACTGCAGGAGTCGCGGGAGTTAATGTAGTTGCGGGATTCATGTTTCACAAATTTTCACACGTCACGCGTAACAAATTGAAATGTTCAATTGTCCAGGGTCACCAATGTAAAGATGTCTTCTATGTCTAGTGCTGCTCCTTACTTTCCGTTGAGACGTGTGAGGGGTGTGAAATAACAAAACTGTATCACTGGAAACTGCTTGTATTGTCTCTTACACAATATGACCGAACCTGACGGGAAGGGCTGTGCAACGCGACTGACGAGTGACGCTACATAAAACAATAAAACCTACTCGTCAGCCCGTTTGCTGTGGCTAGGTACATAGCCGCCACAAGTTAATTTATATTTACTTGTACCTACCTATTGTGGGACGAAATAAATATATTTTCTTTCTTTCTTTCTTTTCTTTCTTTCTTTGCTTAACAAGTTGTCCTCAATAACGCGTTGATTAACATGTCAGTGTGAATGCGTACGACACGGCGTGCATAGAGAAGGGCCCCGTGTTCCGCGTGCCGGTCACCGTGCTGCAGCCGCAGCCGCTCGACGCGGCGCGGCCGAGCCCCGGCATCGCGCAGGAGGGCGTGCTCTTCAAACCTGACACCATCAAGAGGCATATACTCATACGTAAGTTCCAACTACTACATATCAACTTTTTTTTTCAAATCAAATTATTATTATTATTATAAGCCCTCCGGGTCCCACTGCTGGGCAAAGGCCTCCCCCCATTCCTTCCACACTTCGCGATCCTGGGCTATGTTTGCCCAGTCCGTCAGGAAAACATCGAGCTCGTCCCTCCATCTCCGTTTTGGTCGGCCGCGTCGCCTTCTCGCTGTGTCAGGATGCCAGTCAGTGGCTATCTTTGCCCACAGCTCACCTGGCATACGGCCGACACGACCAGCCCAATTCCACTTCAGCTTAGCGGCTTTCGAAGCTACGTCTGTGATTTGTGTCTGTGAGCGCAGTTCTGTGTTACGGATTCTATCCAGTAACTTGACACCCAGAATACTGCGCTCCATCGCACGTTGGCAAACCTTGATTTTGGACTTTTGAAGTTGCGTCAATGACCAAGTTTGCGCACCATATGTTAAGACGGGGAGAATGCATGTGTCCATGAGCTTTCGCTTTAATGACAGTGGGAAATCGGGATTTTTCATTTCAAATCAAATATAAAAAAAAAACTAAAAGTATTCAATAGGAACAAATAAACAGAAATACAGAAGCATAGAAAAACGATGATATCCGCAGGATTTAAAAACTGTGCCGCGATTATCAACGCCCTCCTCCGCAATACCTAATCGGTACAGGGTTCCATGCGTAGAAGGTAGGAGCTAAACTTAATTCTAAGAATTTACTAATTATTACTTAACATTTAATAGATGTATGTGTAGGTAACAGTGTGAAAGTGTGGGAAATGGGGGTGAGGATTGATGTGGGGGAGAGGTTGGGTGTCTAACTTTATGTGATGATTTTGTGTGTATTTAATACGGAACTTAAAACATAATGGGGTGGGTAACACAATATGAAAGCGATTATAGTTACAATAGTTAAAAACCGTGACGTAACCATCAACGCCCACTTCTAGAGGTTATGGAGCTCAGTTGTTGTATGAAAGGCGTCTTGGGGCGTGGTCCGTCTGTTTACGGGTGAGCGAGCCGCACGGGTCGATTCCAATACCTCAAAACTGTGTTTGGTTTATCGTATTTGGTTTTCTTTATTGAAGTCCTGGGTGTAGTATGGAAACGCGATAAGCGAAGTGAAGCAGAAAACATTTTTTGTTTTTTTTTATACAACTAGCTGATGGAACAAGCAGATGGTCCATCTGATGTTAAGTGGTAACTATCACCTATAAACAAAACATTGCCCCGTAGGTCACGCACAATAGGAACGTGCCCTACGATGCACAAAAAAAACGAAAGAAAAACAGGACTAAAGCATGATTCACGCTACACCGTGTCGCGACCGGGCCGTGCACGACGGCCGAGCCACGGTCAGACATTATTACTTCATACAAAAAGTATACCTTAATGTGAATAATGCTTTACTCTACTCTTACCTAGGAGGTGATATTTTCAATGCTGGATCCACCACGGCTGAATCATAACCTCATTTTATATCATAATCACCTGATGTTGTTCACTGTATTTGATTAAACATTATAAGTCCTGTTGCAAGTGGTCCTTTGTCCGGCAGCTCCTGAAGGCGCGACGTGGGGCGTGGTCCGGCTGTGGACGGGCGAGCGCGCGCGCACGGGCCGCTTCCTGGTGCACGTGATGCAGCTCGTGCCGCAGCGCAGCTGTCGCTGCCACGAGACGCAGAAGCTGCTCTCGCTCACTGCGGACGCGCCCTCCGTTCTACCCTTCCAGTGTGTGGTCAGTATCGCCTTAGCTTGTAAGGTACTTCACTGGACGAGCTTAGTTCTATCTACTACCTTTGAACAACATGACTGAACTCCAAAATTGATTTTTCACTCTATTCCCCAATGTATCTTTAATAATTATTTATTTACTTTTAATTATTATCATATTATTTACAACTTTTAATTATTATCATATTATTTACAAATATATTGAATAATATTGCTTGGTCGCTTTTTGGCCCCCTCTCCCCTCGGTGAGATGTCGTGATGTTCTGCTGGGGCGTTATTCACTATGACAAATCCAATAGCGTTTGCGTTTAGATCACGTTGTGACGTCACACGGTTATGGCAATGTATCTCAATCACGTATTGACGTTACACGGTTTGGGGCAAGGAATCTCCTTTGTCATAGAGAATAATGGCCCCAGGGCTCCGTTTCCTGTAACCGGTGTGGTGTGGTACGGGCGCTGAATGTATGTCACATGGTTGTATTGTGCGACAGGGCGGCGTGACGCTGGAGATAGCGGTCGCGAAGTACTGGGCCAACATCGGCGACATGTCGGTGCATTACAGCGTGGAGTTCCACGGCGCGCGCGCTTCGTGCGGCGGCCGCCTGGTGCTGGTGCCGAGCGACGGGCCCGCGCGCTTGCAGCTCTCCGCGCTGCGCACCATGGACGTGCAGCCCAGCGCGCAGCTCAAGGCTATGGAGCCCGCATACAAGTACATACACCTACCCTCTTTTTTTTTTTTTTTTTGACGCTGGGAAAAATGCGTTACGCATTCCCCCCCATTGGAGGATGGGAGGGATATGTGGGACTCCCCGGTTTCCGCTACCGGTATACCCACTAAACAACCCAGCGGCACTCCCGCGTCGTCTTTGTTGGAGGGGAACTGGGAAACTGGCAGAGCCTTTTCATCCAGTCCCCCGCCGACGACCGCCTGCCTTTACAGCGGGGCCCGCAAATATCCCCACCTTTACGGCGGGGCCCGCACGCCCCCCCCCCTTTGCAGGGAGGGGCCCGGGAACGACCGCGAGTGCTCGGCCGTTCCCGCCCGACGGGAGTGGTGAATATGTGCAATGCGGGAGAAGGTGCCCCCAGGTCTTCTCCCGCTATTTACCACGTAGCGGTAAATAGCGGCTATTTACCACGAGAAGTTAAGGCGTCTCTCGCGCTCGCTCTACCGCCTCATCCGTCCGGGCTGCATAAACAACCCAGACCCACCTGGGCAGACCAAAAGGTCCACCCTGCCTCATCACACTGCCCTCTGCTCATCAGAGGGACACGTGGAGAGGCCCACCGTGTCGGATTATTAGCCACCGTGAAACACGTCCGCAGTACTCTGCGGGCGTGTTTCATGGTGTTGCCAGGGTGCACCACGTGGAGGTTACCCGACCTAGCACCCCACAATACCTACCCTAGTACAGCGTGGAGTGGCGGCGGCGGGTATAACTGTTTGATTGCATTGTGTTCCAGGCCGGTGGAGTCCAAGATAGCGCCGCTGACAGCGCGGGACGTGATCCCGCCGGGCCGGCAGATCTACCAGCTCATCAACACTTACAGCTTCCACATTACTAAAGCCACGGATGTAAGTCAATACTCCTCTAATTAAGACGACCTATAAAAAAGACTGGGGAATAAATAGCGGCCCGATTTCGCTAATGTCTGACTATCGAGATGGCTTTCAGTTTGACATTTGATTCCCATCCATCCTATTATAACTGCTATTACATTATGGGAATCAAATGTCACACTGGAAGCCATCTCGATAACCAGACATTAGCGTAATCGGGCCGCAGGTAACGTTTTCAGTGCCTGTCTAAGATAATAAAATGGAAGGTGGAAATTGAATGTTATTTAGATTAGATGATAACTTTATCGTCATGAGATGTCTAAAAATACTATTGTTTCAGGTATCTCCCATAGTGTCGCTGTTGTGTGACATGCTATACGAGTCTGAGTATGAATCGCAGATGTGGATGCTGTACAACAGCAGCAAACAATTAATGGCAGTCGGCGATGCTTATCCTTCCAAGGTACGATTTCACAAAACAAAATAAAACTTATTGTAATATCGACCCGACGTCGCTTTGAGGAATAAAGCTTTTCAAAAGCAGAAGTAAGATGGCCACCTACTGACAATGTGGAAATCTCGTGAAGTAGGAGGATTGAGTGGACCGTTTCTTGATTAAATAAATCACTGGCAATGACACTACATACACAGAACGCTGCTTGGCGGCGAAAATGGGCATGGTGGTAGTACTTCCCCGAAAGAGCTCTACTAATGCTGGCATGGGTAGATAGCAAGACACAGAGGATATTAAAACTTAAAAAATACTTATTTATTTCTCTCACATAAGCTTACAAAATCTTAGATAATCTAGTTAAATCTATATTAAATCTAGAATACGATTTTTTGTTAAACTTATTTGAGAGCTGGTGCCCAAAAAGGTTTTAAATTAAAACAGGTCGCCAGGCTCACCTTTCTATTACTATTTAAATAAATAAATAAAAAATACTTTATTGCGATTGATTGTGATGGATCCACATATATCTAAAGTGTAATGAATTGTCATGAAAGCTGAATGTGTTGTAACGTTGTTTTGCTTGCGGCAGTACTCTGTGAAGCTGGAGAAGGGCGAATACAGCCTGCGCGTGAGCGTGCGGCACGAGAGCAAGGCGCTGCTGGAGAAGCTGCAGGACATGCCGTGCGTGCTGCAGCAGCGGCTCGCGACGCCCATCGCGCTGGACGCCTACTGCTCGCCGTACCAGGTACACACTGGTGTCTCACTCCATTGCGTGGCACATTATGCGCGAGGGGCGACCTGGGGGGTTATTCTGATTCCCGTCGGGGTCGGATTCGGCACGAAATACAGTTTTTGAATTTAGAATACGATGGCTCTTACAATCCTTGTCGAAGGTGCCTATCTGAGTCTACCTGCAATGTCTAAAAATGTAAACGCGGTAGGTTCTCTTAATCTGGTTCTGCGGGTGCGCACCGGCATCGCGGTGTTCTTAAAATTTGTTTAGTTAGATAATAGTTAACTTATGTACTTAGATTTAATTTAATGTGAACTTTTAGGTTTGTCATAAACATTGTTTAAAAAAACCTCAATAAATGATTTAAGAAAAAAAAAAAAACAAAATTTACGCGATTTTGATATTTTCACACACACACAAAGCTTTTGACATTAGGATTCGAAAAGATAACACGTGACTTTCCACCAGCTATTCAGTGACGAAAATCTTTCCGAAACTTTTGTGTAAGGTCGTGATCCAACGAATCGTATAAAAACTATGTGAAAGCTCAGGCAGGTAGGTACGAGTACATGCCTTATAAAAATGTCAATTGACTTACCGTGTCGAATCCGATTGATACCAACGGGAATCAAAATAACCCTGGTTACAATTGTAGCAAGCCTAGCTCCTCCCAAAAGCGTAGAAGCTTCCTAGGATTTGTTGTCGTTGAGAGGTAGCCTCTCATTCCAGGGCTACGGATTCTTCTTTGAACAGGCAGCCTCTGCAGAGTGGACTGTCTGTCGCTCCGATGTTGTAAAGGTCTTGTTCAGAGGACAGTGACCTGCCATGGTCCCCGCAATGGTTCTTAGGTCTCGTCTATGTAGGTTCATTGGGCGACGTGTTAATCTGGGTATGGTGGCTGTTCAGGTATGCACGTTACTGCTGCGATTATTACATAAACTAGTAATACATACTACTAATGTTATACTTTTCTATTTAAGAGACTTAGCCCCCCCGTCCTTAAAAATCGCACATTCACGATTAATTTCAGTATAGCTGCGCATTATAACGTAATTTTTATTTCCACACACTCATTCAGAACTCCCTGTACAATTCGGTAAATATGTCATTCAACATTGTAATTATTGTGTTTAAATTAGAAATACCCTTTTGCACTGACTCAATTCAATGACCTAAACTTTACTGATTAGGAATATATTATTGAATGCGTTACATATCTAATTTCCCTGTTTTTGTGTCGTAGTAATCTTGCTCTACAAAAAATGATTGTTGTAGTTATGTGCGTTTAACTTGCGTCCGCGATAGCATTCACTCAGCTGTTTTCAGTGCGGGCTGATCGTCGCTGTGCACGCCGATGTGGACGCAGGTTTAAAGCGTTGGTTTGGCATTCGCTTACAACAAGGTTCGGTTTATCCCGAGTTTGTGTGAGCTACGCTTTAGTCGGTGCAAAGGGACATTAGAATACACTGTTAGGACTATTGATTGCAATATTAGTTTCGTTTGCAGGCATTGACTGGCGGCAAGAAGCTCAGTACAACATCGATCACTACGGGATCTATTCTGCCTATTTACTTCGCGACCATACCTATCGACAAGTGAGTATTATTTTAGTGCTCTATCACATTTATTTATAATTATTGGCTACTACTACACTCTTTCTTTGATATGATTCAAGTTGATAGTAGAGATACGGATGTGACACGCTCGATCACTTTTCATACAATATGACCCTTGCAGGGTTTATTTTACATGTGGATGGGCAGCTACTATTGGCTTTTTAACATCTGAGCGGTCATCAAAATCGGTAGTGCATAAACTGTATGTGCACAGTGTTAGTGCTCTCAAGCGGTAAAGGAAAATTTAGTTTTGAAAACCAAGTTGAGTGCTCAAAATGAGCCTATTCGAGGCGCACTTGAGCACACAGTTTCGAAAAAAACTGCGATTACCTCTGCGATTGCCGCTGCAAGATCATAGATGGCGCGACGCCGAAACTCCAACGTTTAACATAAATCCTAAAATACACATGCACGTAGCTGGCGTACTTGCATGCAAGCTACAGGCACATACTCTAATTGTCATGCCTGTACCTGGCATGCAGGTAGTTAGCACAAAATTTTATTTTCGGTCAGATACTGGCATGCCACGTGAGGGGTTGCTGGGGGCTACGAAACCGGCATGTGTGAACGTCGCGACAGGTACAGGCATGCCAGTACCTGACCAGTTAACTTGCAAATGTATCCACAATGTGTCCATAAATTCTGCATGCTTGTATCTTGCATGCCATCTACTGTCCCATTTTTTTTTATTGTATAATACCTAGACGTTTGACTGCCAACTCACCTGATGTAAAGTGAACAGTCTAAGGTGGAGCACGCTTAGCTATAATCCACTTATTCACTCTTGACTTGAAAATTTCCAAGTTATAACGTTCCGGAAATACTGACGACGAAATACTCCATTTTACTGGCACGTGTATTTTCACCTGAATCGTTTCGGTCGCAGGCTACAGCGCAGCAACCTGACCGGCGTCCCGCTGTCCGGCTCGATCACGTTCGCGAAGGACGAGCTCGGGCGGCGCGTGGACTGCACGGCGCTGCACTACGCGCCCGACGCGCGCCGCCCGCCGCCCGCCGCGCGCGACGCACGCGACGCACGCGACGCCAAGCACAAGCTGCACGACGAATACATGGACGCGCTCAAGGAGTTCAGCACCACGTGGCTCGCGAAGCTCGGTCAGATAACTATCTCATTTGGTGCCAATTCTAATGTCTAATTTTCCTGATTTTTGAACATTGATTTTCCTAACGTAACCATGACGACCTCTGTGGTGCAGCGGGCGATAGTCCGCCTGCGATGCAAGAGGTTGCGGGTTCGAATCCCGCCTCGGAACAAATTTGTGTACGATCTGCAGAAATTTGTTCCGTCGGTCTGGGTGTTTTCTATGTAAGTATATAGTATTAAATACATAATATCAGTCATCTAGTACCCATAACATAAGCTTTAAGTAGCTTACTTTGGGGCTAGATGGTGCTGTGTCGGTTGTCTAGCATTATTTATTTATTTAACCTAATTTGACTGCACTAAAAATATTGCCATCCCTGTCTATAACACTGAAACAATGAGCACGGCTATAATTTAAGAGCTGTCAGATTAGGTTATTTTAGGTTATTGCAACAACAGAATCGACACGATTGACTCTTATTTACAAGCTGGATGATACGACGACATTTTGAATTAATTTCTTCATTGCCGCGGGTTATACCAATACCTAAACTAAATTCTATACATATTCGGACATAATTTGTCGGATGAATACTCATTCATATAACTTGTCGGATGAATACTCATTCATATAACTTGTATATCGCTTGCTATACATTTTTATGTTTTTGTAGAGGGTGACAAGTTAGAGCAAGTTTACGAAGAGGTCCAAGAGAAGTTCCCCGGATACCTCGGAGCGCATATCGCGTATCTGCAAGGCGTAGACTCACCAACGGATCCTAAGAAGTAAGATATTGCACTTTACAATACGGACTCAATAAATGAACTGTACATCAGTGTTGAGCTTTTTGATCACGAAAAAAAGCAAGTGTGCCTTCCGATTTTATGGTCGTGGATCGATCGGACCTGCACCTATAATTTTTCCTGTTCAAATCATTCAAATATTTATGTGCACACACAGTGCTAGGGCTCTCAAACGTAGACGTAAACGGAACGTAGTAAACGTATGTTGTAAACATAGTAAACGTATGTTGTAGGTAAAAAAAATTTGAAAAAGCGTTATGTAAGTTATCTTTGAGGCGCACTTACATCCTTTCACCTGTTCTCGTGACTCGACAAGAATAAATTTAATTCCACGAAGGAACATATAATTGAAGTATTGTTATCCGTCAGACTGCCGCGCGCCAACGCACAGCCGGACGTGACGGCGGCGTGGTGCGAACAGCTGGTCGCGACGGCGGACAAGGTGATCAAGGCGATCGACCAGGAGAAACTACTCGCCTACCTCGGACTCAAGAACGATACCCGGAGCGACGCTGCCAAAATCAAGCAGTCAGTTACTTTGCATACTATTTATAAATTAATAAAAAACTATTCGCTACATGGTGTCTTACAGGACTTAGTGGATATCTATTTTATTCAGTTCTGACACTGGGGTAGCTCTTGAGCCATCCACACTTATTTAGCCAATTAACGTTATTTATACATGTTCGTTTAAGGAGAGTTTTATAAGCAAACGCACTCGCGAATCGCGCCGCGTTTCGCAACGATTTACCTGCCGGGATCGATACAAGGGATATGCTACCGCTGCATTTTCTACCAGGTGTCGTAACCGTGAGACTTTTAACTAGCTAGTTGCACTTGGTTGATTCCGATGTTTCAGAACTACCTTAATTATTAAATAGCTTCGAAGTTGAAAGGTGCGAGCGAGAAGTTACTCGTATTTGACTGTTGTCTGTTTATAAGTTAGTGAATAAGTGTGTGTTTTGTTGCAGAGAGCAAGAGAAGCAGCGCGGATACCTGATAGAGGCTCTCTGCCGGCGCGGCACCGCGCTCTGTCGGCTGCGCGCGCTGGCGGCCACGCCCACTTCTCCCGTCTCTGTCGCACCCGCGCCCGGGGACAAGCTCACGGAGCCGCTGCTAAACAACATGCAGGACCTACTAAAGTTCACTGACCTTACGGACGCCAAGGTACACTTCACTTATATTACCAACAGCGAAAACATAGAAAAAGATAATGTTATCACGAATGGAAAATAAATAAATACAAAAAAACATTCGGACTGAACACAAAAACTTTTTAGAACATAAAAATAGTTTCGCATCTTGTCGCATCCTTCCGTATCTATTTATTTATTTATTTAATACTTTATTGCACTAAAAACCGAGTACAAAAGGCGAGCTTAATGCTAGACAGCATTTTCTACCAGCCAACCTTAACAGGTAGAAGAACATAGGTTGGCGTGCTTAATTATACTAACATTCACAATAATAATATGGTAGCATATTTCCTAAAACTATAAACTAAATATAATATCTAATAAATAAAAAACAAATATATATATCTATCTATAATATACTTACATATACACTTACAAAAATATAGTAAATAGTATTCATGTGGTCGAAAAATATAAGTCATGTACAAGGCGTTTGAAAACGGGTTTTGAGGACGTCATTTTTATACTTAGGGGAAGTGCATTCCACAAGCTTACAGCCACTACCTCAAACGAATTACCACGATAGCCGGAAGAGTGTTTGGGAGTAGCTAAGCAGAGAGTGTCTGAGGATCTCAAGTCACGCTCATGACCGTCAGAAAGGTAAAAAAACTTAGACTTCAGGTACTGAGGTGAGTTAGGGTCCTTCAGAATCGAGAAAAGGAGACATAAGATTCTCATATTTCTTCTCTGTCTGATTGGGAGCCACTTCAACTTTCTTCGATAACCAGACACGTGGTCATATTTACGAAGGCCGTAAACAAAACGGATACAACAGTTCAGCAGGCGATCCAACTTGTTAAGGTGCTCAGCTGTAAGATCGAGGTACGCTACATCTGCATAATCTATTATAGGGATTAAGAGGGAATTTACTAACGAAATTTTTGTTTTCTCAGGAAGAAAGTTTTTAAAACGTAAAATAGAGTGGAGACAAGCGAAAAACTTCCGTGATACCTCTTTTACTTGAGCGGACCAACTCATATTCTCATCCAGCAGAATGCCAAGGTCTTTTACTACAGGTGAAAAAGGAATAGCAATAGAGTTGAAACGCAACGATAATAGATTAGGGCGATTGACTTTTGTTAACTGGCGGGGGCTACCAATGATAATTGCTTGACATTTGTTGGGGTTGACTTGAATTCCATAGTTAGCCGACCAGGATAGAAGTTGAAGAAGGTCATCATTAAGAGCATTAATGGTATCGTTTAGGCGATCAACTTCGACATGATGGTATAGTTGAAGGTCATCAGCATAGAAATGGTAGTGACATTGTAATTTAGAAGAGAGCATGTTTATAAACAAAGAAAATAATAAAGGAGAAAGTATACCTCCCTGCGGGACGCCTGCCTCCAGTTCACTCCAATCTGAAAAAACCTGGCCATTGCGAACCATCTGACGGCGGCCTGAGAGGTATGATGAGAACCACTGAAGGGATAGGGGAGATAAATTAAGATGCCTCAACACAGCCAGAAGTAGTTCATGGTCTATTCGCATCCTTTCGTATCATATCGCAACTATTCGCATCCTATCGCATGCATTCAAAAAAATAAATGTGTATTGTTGAATTACATTTAAAGATTTTAATTTAAAATTACTACATTCCGCAGGCAATCCATTACGGAATTTGGCATTGCTTCACCTTCCAACAATGGGGCCGCGCCGTCAAACTACTAACGAAGCTTCTAGAAGAAAAACCATCGAAGGAGGTCGAGGAACGCCTTATCGAGGCGTACACGCAGCTCGGCTGGCAACATCTCGCAGAATACAGCCAGCGGACGATACCCATCAAGTATCCCGCGGGGTACAGGGTATTCTAGCTCCTATTGCTACAACCATAACTGTTAAAATGCTATTGTCTTGACGTGAGCGGAGCGTATCAATAAGAAAAGTCAAGTGAATAGTTACAATAGAAAGAAATACTTTGACGGATTATCATTACTAATGAAACAGGTCTAACGACAATCAAAAAATGTGATTCCGTGGTACACTAAACAAAAATAGCTCATCAACTTAAAAGGAAATCAATACATGCATAGATTTAGACTTTAGGTGTGTCATAAAAGAGCAGTGGATTTCAATGTTGCCAGTGAAGAGGAATCCATATTGACTGGTCTTATCGCAGATGTTTCCTACCATATCTACCTATCATATAGTTAAATACGAATGCTATAAACCAGTGAAGGAAAACATTAGGAAACCCGCTTAGACTTCCAAGTTTTGGCCATGTCTTCCTGTGAGCAAGGCCAGCTAGTCCGAAAGATTCTGGGCCACGCTTTTTATCTAAATCCTGTCCTGTAAATAGGAGTCTGAGTATAAACTATCTCTTGATTTGGTATGAAATAAAATATATATTGCAAATTAAAGTGTGATTAGAATTGATTCTACTTAAGATTGAATTAAGTTTAAATGAGGGGCCGAAAGAGATTTTTTTTTGAACTACTTGCTATTGTAACAAGCTGATGGCCTACCTGATGTTGAGTGTTAACCATCAACTAGAACAAAGTCACGCACGATATGAACGTGCCCTACGATGCACTTCCCCGCGTCTGAAGCATATGTCTTGTGTAATTGTATTTTCACCGGCATCCCGTAGTACTTCCCCGGGCGAGCCGTTCGCAAAGAGCTCTATTACTCTCAATCCTCTTTACTTACTCAGTCGCATAGTCACTTCGGAGGCCTTATAGGTATAATCCTTATAAAAGAATCGTCATCGGCAGTTCGCGGCGGTTTCTTTACTTACATGTAACCGTTAACATTGCATAAAACTAGCCCTGAAAATGTTGTAATAACCCATTGTTAAGAGATGTCATTATTTTAAGCATTGCTTATATTTCGATATATTCCTAGGTAGGGTAGGTAAGGCCATATGATTGTATCAAAACACAATTAAATATTAATAGACAAAATCCACAAAAACAGGGTGCTAATTATTTTTATTGTGCTCAAAGTGTTCAACAAAAAAGAGGAGGTTCTCAGATCGGCTGTATTTTTACTTGAATTTTAGCTGTGGAGTAATCGGTTGTGTCAAATTGTTTCCAAAATAGTCCCATTTGTCTCCATGTTCTGCGAAGTAATTCAATTCGATACAGCAGAGGTAACCGTCCAACATCGGGGCAATCTGCTTGTTTCATCATGTTTTCTCATAAAAATATAAATTTTATAATCTGTGTAAGTTTTTTTACCGAGTGGTTGATGAAAACGGGTATTAGATAGTTAATTGATAACTGACTCTGCGGAAGTACATTCTGAAATAATAAATTGATGGCACGAATATCTAGTCCTATTTCGCTAATCTAATCCTCGCAGTCAAAATCAAGTAGTTACCCCTGTGTTCCAATTGTCGAATAATATACGACTATGAATCTCCCCGAAATCTTGTTCAAGTTCTTTATTGAACACAAACATAATATATACAGGATTGTGATTACAAAGACATTGTATTATGTTGATTGATTATTACACATAGTTATGGGCCTATTTCACATAATTATGTGTGAGGTGATTGCACATGATATGCACCACACTAATCTAGTCCTCATTGGTGCATTGGGATTAGATTGTCGTAATAGTACTAGATATTTGTGCCGTCGTATTTAATACATTCGGGTATTCGATTCTGAATTTGACGCAGCCGTTACTAGATAGAATTAGGTTACTAACTATAAATACTAGATAAATGAAACTTGAAATGTTGTAGTAGGTAATTTCTTGTATTTAGCATAGAATATAACTAATGCTTGGCTGGTGCGAAAAGCTACGCTTTCCTGCCAAATGCCAATTATGAACTACAAAATAATCATCGAATTGATAAATTTCAATATGCATTTTTATAGGCTTTTGTATTTCATCAATGCTGACGTCTTGATGAGGTAATCTTGAAATTACTACTACCGAATTTTAAGAACTTTGTTTTAAATTGGTACAGAGATGGAGTGACGGATGCATTAGCATTTTATACAACACAGTATAAGCGTAGGTAGGTATTCTAATGAAATGGGTATAGTAAAATTTGCGATTGACAATGATTGCTTATCGCGCGCCTGTCGTAAGTTATTTAGTAAATAGGGCGGAAGAAATTATCTGCAGCTAATGCAAACATTCGTAATAAAATCCATAATATGGCTGTAATTATGTGTCAGTAGTACTATTTGAATGGTATATTTACATGTTAGTATTTAACTCCGAAGTTCTACGCTACGTTATTGTGTACACTGGGTATAGTCATGAAATCGAAGTATGCATTGTTTATGAATGTTTTGAGACCACGTGACATTTTGATTGCATGCGTCTAATTTTATACATTATACATTGCTCGCTAGTTTCCCCGTAACAATACGCATTGCATGAATGCTCGCAGTGTAACGTTACATTACACCTTGTTATGTTCATCAGATGTGGAACCGTATTATACTTTCATTATAAAAAACAAATTTAAAAATGTCACGACTGATTTTGTCACGAGATATTTGTCTCCACATGTCATGAAAGTGTGGAATATCAATATATAATTTTTAAAGGCAGTAGGATCGCCACATATGGGTTTTGTAAATAATTTTAGATGAGAGATTCTATTCCTTTGCAGATTTAATTTCTTGATCAAGCAGGGCCAATGATATTTAAAAAAAAATCCTTATGTCAGGCAGTTCTTTTTACGGACTAATATTTCTAAGCAGAGAGGTAAATACATACCTGCAGAATCGCTTGTAGATGACGTGATAATTTGGCTTATGGTTTTACATACTTTCCATAATATTATGGCATTATAAAGGGCATTAATTATTATGCTTCTTCATTCTGGTGGATGCCTGCCCTAAGTTTTAGCGTTATAAAAAATGTAATAGACATTGATTGTGTTACCATTTCCGTAATCTGTAGACTTTTTATTTTGTAAAATGTTTGATTATCACCTCGAGTACCTATAGTAATACCAACAATTCAAAAATGTGTGTCGGATTTTGACGCTAGCATGCAATGGTTTATGAAATTGTGAATAAAATAAAAGAATTATTTGAATACTCCTTGTTTTTGTACTGAAACCTAAACATCCATCTTAAAGGTAACTACTTAGCTTTAACCATATATTATTATATATCACTGACCGAGCGAGCGAAGCGTCTCAGTTTCCACATTGGCCAAAAATGCGTTTGTCCGGATGTCTGTCTGTCTGTCAGTCTGTTCTCCTCTACAGGTCGCATTTTTCAACCGATCTGGACGAAACTTGGTACACAGGTTATATGACTTTAGAATTTTTTTGTCGTCGGGGATTTTTGATTGGAGGGGTACTTCCCCCAAAAAAAGGGCAAAAAGGGGGCTATTTGATATACTAGATATCTCCACCAAATGAGATCCGATTTCGATTATTCTTTTTTCATTTGAAAGGTAGTAACTATAAGTTGGTCTCATAAAAGTTTGGCGATGATCTGATAAGGATCTTCAGCATGATGAACAGGATAGCTCATCAAACAATCGATGGTTTTCAATCAAATTTGAGAGAAACACAAAGGACCTCATTCTACATAAGATGATGCAAAAAAGTCAAAAAGATCAAAAAAATCACAAAACGGAAAATGCACTTGCACATTACATTCCTCAAATAGCTCACTTTTAGTATGCTCGCGAGGTCTACAGCTCCCAGAGCCACTAGTTTAAACATTTATTAGTGGACTGATTTAGGGTTGGAGGCAAAGCACTACACACACAAAAACTACACATTCACTTTACTACACACATTCTAGGTAGGTATACGAATAAGCCGATGGGACAGTGTTCATGATTGCAGAGAGTACGAGGACGAATTATGTTTAGTTCGTCCTCGTAGACGGCCGAAGCGAGATTTACCTACACTGCATTTACAGTTATCCTACGTGCTCCCGCATATCCGAACCAGACCGCATCTTCCGTAAAAGTATACTCGTATACTAAGCTAGATAGATCCAGGGTCCGTTGGCACTCATTCCGTCCATTAGCAAGTAGAAACGCTAATTGCTCTAAATTATTACCGCAAGCACGTAGGGGTGCTATAATAGGACCTGTCCTTTTTTACGGATTTATGAGGGTAGACGGAAAGTCCCGAATGATCTTGGCACAAACTTGATGAGACGAGCGATTAGGTACCTACCACCTAAACCAGGTTCTTCGCAATACATGGGAATAGCCAATAGCCCGGAATTTCGTTACATTTTAGATGGTAATAAGAAATATGCTTCATTTCACTTTTTGTGCCAGTGCTCTTAAACGGTGAAGGAAAACATCGTGAGGAAACCAGTTAGTATTCTAACAGCGGCGATGGGCTTGCAACCTGTCACGTATGGAATACTAACTACTGCAAAATGTGGGTATGTGCCAAATGTAATGTTTGGACGTGCCTCTGACTACCCCCCTTAGACATCCTCAAAGAATCTTGAATTAGTACCTACTTGGTACTGGGAGATCTGAAGGGATATCTACCGTACCTGGGGATCAAAGTCGTGAAGCTGTTTCAGTTTTCAGTTTCACTTTTTGTGCCTTTCATAGCTTGTAGCCTAAATGTTTTAGCGAGCCTGAAGCAAAAGGGTTAGTCTAGCATTATTTCTATACATTTTATTAGTTAGGTAGGTCAATAAGTCTACTTATTTAAACATTTATCGCTCGCATTTAACATAAAACTCGAATGTGTCTAGGTACTTTCAACAAAAGCTGAGGCAAAACATGTAACAGCCTCGGGGAGGAACCATTATGATAGTGAAACAGTCCCCGCGGTGTTATAACTGAAAATCGACTGAATACGTCGGGAATTCTCAGCTCGAACGCGTGAGATCATTTGAGGGTAATGTAAAACTTGGTAATGTGTAATGGGTAATGTAAATTACTCGTATGATTTATTGCGCCTAATGCACAGTTTGAAAGATGGGGATTTAGTTAAGTAATTTATGCTTATTTAGTCAGTTTCAATATACTTTGAAAATCTGGGTTAACAAAAGATATATCACTGCATTTACCTAATGTCGAGGTCATCTATGTACCTAATGTTAAACACAGTTTTTTATGATGTTATTACTGTAGGTACCTACTGTTATTACTGAAAATATAAAACTGAAGCTACAACCGATTGAGTCTTCCGATTTAAGCTTTTAACCGCTACGCAGCGTAGCATTATCGTAGAGATTTGCTACGCCATGTTCCAAAATTTCTTTGAATTGAAATTTAAATAAATAAATGGCGAAAAAAATCTCTACCTAGATGTGAATATTTTTACCTGCCTTTATGCATCTACCTGTCTTATCAATCCTTAGAGCCCGCTCAGAAGGCGCGTAAGCAGGTTACGCGCGCGTAGGCCTACGCGCGAGTCCACTCGCGCGCGTAACCGAGATATAGAGCTACACTAGCTGGTACCCGCGACTTCGTCTGCGTACTTTTCGCAATAAAAGGTAGCCTATGTTCTTTCTTAGGGTCTAAAGATTGTCTGTGCCAAATTTCATCAAAATCGGTTGAAAGGTTTAAGCGGGAAACCGTAACAGACAGACAGACAGACAAGAGTTACTTTCGCATTTATAATATTAGTAGGGATACATCGCGACTTCACATTAGTAGTGTTTATCGATAACGGATTAGACATTCCTCAGAACCGCTACATAACTACATACTCAAACAATCTTAACATATTTTGTAAAGTCGGAAATAAAACCGGATACTATTAAAAAATAAGGAATTTGTTGTCACAATAAGCAGAAGCTTAAGATAATATAGGCTGCTATGCTAATAGGGTTAAGATGCGGCATGTCTGTGAAATTCATATTAAAATGTAAAAATACTGCAATCTTTTGTGTCTGAAAAGCTTTACATAATACCAGACCGTAGTATCTAGGTACTTTATAGCTATTCGAAGCGGGATTAAATGCAAATTGGCCATTATGCAAGCAGAGAATTGCAGATAATCCAACTACACCAGCTGCAGTGTAAAACTTTTACAAATTCATTTTTGTCGGAATTCGCGATCTCTGCTAAGTACTTAAGTAGATAGGTACATACCAATCCGAAATCAGAAACTATTTATTGTTTAACTATAGTGCCTACTAAAAAGATAGCGATGGTTTGTACGTTCTTACTTATTACTTATCTATATTTGTCTACCCCACAAAGAGTAGTTACTAGGTAATATTTGATTTGGTAGTTTAGTTAAGCCTTGCACGCTGTCAAACAGCATATTATAGTGGTATTAAGCGTGGGTTACATTAACCGACTAACTACCGTGAAATATCCCCTATAATGCGGGCTTGGAAACCTCATAACGTCGTCAGGTCATTTTAACAGAAATTTTGGAGTAGTTTACAACCTCATAATGAAATAGGTACGTATACCTAGTCAAGTACCTACCTGCGTATATAATAATACTAGGATGATACCATACCTTCACAGTTTGACAGCCTTCACAGCTCAGTTGGTAGTAACTCTGCTTTCGGCGCCATACGCATGGGTTTGATCCCCACCGTGAACAAACATCTGTGTGGTACATTAGGTGTTAGCACCTAATTTTTCTCTCGCTTGCACGATTCTACGTTTTGAAAGATATAAAATCACTAATGCTAATTTCGCAAAATCGCAAACAACCATTATTCGTGCAATCACATTGACACACAGATTTTAGTAAAAATTACCTATTCAACAGTTTGCTTGTAAGAAAACTAGAAAAGCAAACTAGGTAGGAAAACTTACATTTATCATAAAAAAATTTTACCAAACTGTGTGCAATGTGATTGCACATAAAATGGTTGTTTGCGATTTTTCAAAATTGGGAGAAGTGATTTTATATCTTTTAAAATGTCAAATCGTGCGAGCGAGAGGCACATTAGGTGTTGTCAACGCCTTAATTTGGGGCTAGATAGTGCTGTGTGGAAAGTCCACCTTTTTTTCATATTCTTAATAATATTGGAATGTAAATACCTATAGCATATTATAATAATTATTTCTACCCAAAATTAATGCAAAATATGTGGGCATGACGTGTTAAATTTATAAATGTTTTGGGCGTGCCTCTTAACTACGACTCTTAGATACTGTGTAAACATGTTACACACCTAAATACCCGTGGATTTTGTTTAATAAATAAGCCAAGTCGCAAGAGTATCTGCCCCTAACCGACGGGAATGTATGAAGAATGTTATGAGAGTGACTGAAGCGAAAGAGGTATGTAAGGATCGTAGCGAGTAGAAATTCATGTTCTCTGTAGGTACGCCTATGGGAAACAGGTGATATTTTTTATGTACCTATGTTTATAACAAAATTATTAGGTAAATACCAAGAGGTCTGAGAGGATTGCCACCATGCCTGGGGAGTAGGTATAGTCGCGATCCTGACAACGATTAACATTTAGGTATAGGTAACTAGTTATTACGCGCGAGATCGTAGTACCTACTTGAAGATGTAGAATATAAAATGAAAACCCGAATAAGAGTGCAGCCTGTGCCAAATATCGAATCTCTAGGACTTTCAGTTACAGAAATTTTAGAATCAGTGACTTCTTTCCTTTATCTGAAAATCTAATAAGCCAGCACGGCTTCCGGCCGGGACGCAGCACGGCCAGCAACTTGCTGTCGTTCGTATCGCACCTGGCGCCAGCTCTGGACGCAGGTGAGCAGGTGGACTGCGCATACTTCGACTTCCAGAAAGCCTTCGACGCCGTCGATAACGATGTCTTGCTGTCGAAATTTTCCGCAATAGGTTTCACGCCGCATCTGCTCAAATTCTTTGCGAGCTACCTCAGCGAACGGCGGCAGTATGTGGAGTACGCGGGGTACCAATCGGCCCCATATTACACGTTTTCGGGCGTAAGTCAGGGCAGCAATCTTGGTCCCCTGGAATTCGTTATTATGATCAACGATCTCGCTGGGGTTGTTGAGGAGGCAGGCTGTTTGCTCTTTGCAGACGACCTGAAAGTGTTTTTAACGGTAGCGGACGCATCCGATTGTGATCGGCTCCAGTCCGACATAGATAGGGTGGTCCAATGGAGTAGATCCAACAAGCTACTGTTTAACGTCTCAAAGTGCTCCATAATGAGCTACAGCCGGGCGCGCGCCCCTTTGCACTACCAGTACGAGGTGGAGGGAGTAGGATTGCCGCGAACGACATCCGTTCGCGACCTAGGCCTCGAAATGGTCCCCGACTTAAGATTCCGGCGCCATATTGTAAATGTTTGCGCCAAATCTTTTAGAAACCTAGGTTTTATTCTGAGACAGAGTGTGAATTTTAGAAACATATTTGTTATTAAAGTTTTATATAATGCACTCGTGAGAAGTCATTTAGAAACAAATGCTATAATTTGGAACCCTAACGAAGCTAAGTACAAACTATTGCTAGAAAAAATACAGAATAAATTCACTCGCTTTTTGTACTTAAAGCAATATGGAGTGTATCCATATTACCCGCTGATGTACCCGAGCCTGTTCGTGTTAGGTATGGTAGGGTACTGCAGGCTGTCGGTGCGCAGAGACCTGGCGCTGGTGAAGCACATGGTGCGCGTGCTGCGCGGGGAGCTGCACCACCCGGCGGTGCTGGCGGCGCTGCGGCTGCGCGCGCCCAACGACTACTTGGGCACGCGCCGCCGCCCCGCCATGCTGGAGGTGCCCACTTGTAGGACCAACCTTCTTAAGTTTGCCCCCATGTCACTCGCTATTTACTTATTAAATATTCTGTCCCAAAACAGCGTTGATATATTTCATCAAAACCTGCCGAAAGTCTTGGAAATGGCACAGATTGTTATAGAAACGAGATGTTTAAAGTAAGCAGTGTTGTGTAGTAAGTTAATGTTAAGTAAGTACCTAGATTTAATATCGCCTTAGGGCTTAATAAAAAAACCTGTTATGATGTTAATATCTCAATAAATAAATAAATAAATAATGTTATCTCAAGAAATTTCGATACCTTTATAAAAAAATATTTTCAACAAGGTCAGTCCTCTGTTTGCGATGCTACCTACTTAGAGGAATGTTCTATTAATACTTCAGAAGTTACGCATGTAACCATAATTGTGTGACATGACATCCCATTAAAAACTTTTTGGTAAGAAAACTTTCGATCAAAAAAAAATTTATGAATTATAATTTGTAGAGATTTCAAAATGGCGACCAAAGTGTCGAGAAAGCAGTTCAGAGGCGAAAGAAGAAAACGTTTTAATTAATGAATAAGATGGCGTCGGTTACGGTGGCCACTCGCACTAGTAATCAAGCCTAGTCGCCAGGCAAGTCCCAGGCGATAGCGTTTCGATTTTACCCATCACTTATTTTACTGGGAATGAAAATATACGACATCAGGAGTGATTGAGTGGAGCACTGGTGTAGTCTAGTGATAGCAACCCTGCCTTCCGATCCTAGTCGTCGGTTCAAAACCGATCGTAAGTCAATGAGTTTATGTGCACAGTGCAAGTATTCTCAAACGGTGAAAAAAAACTCTGTGAGGAAGCCTGGCATGTCATAGAATCAGTTTTAAATTATTTTGTCAAGTGTTATTGTAAAGGAGCCACTTTTTAGTGTTTTATGCAAATATTATGTGCAGCATCTCGCTTCAAGCTAACACTCGCCCCACATCCACTCGACGAAGCGCGCGAGTGTTCCCACTCTCAGTTTTAATTAAACTATTTATTCGATTCCTATCGTTGTAGCAAGTTGCGGGTGAAGTGACCCTTACTTTATTCACTTTTCAGCGTTTAATAACGTCGATTCGATATACAATAAAACTAGCGATTTTATTTGCAAACGCGCTAGTTACTAATGGTTTTTATGTTTCACTTTCAACAGCACATCATGTGTTTTGTTAACGTTCCATAGATTAGTAGCGTCACAATTTGTAACCTATTTTAAATTATTCCCGCCGCAATTCACAGTTCGGTCAGTATAAATAAATAAATAAATAATGTACCTATAAAATATATCAATTATCTAGTACCCATAACATAGCTTTGAGTAGCTTAATTTGGGGCTAGGTAGTGCTGTGTGGATTGTCCAGCATTAATTATTTATATTATTTATTTTAAAATTAAAAACTGTATCGGTAGGTACCTAATAACACTGATGTTTAAAATTGGCCCTGACATTGTTTGTTTACCGTTTTAGATTTTTATTGCGTGCTATTACTAAGAGTTAAAGTATAGAATCATTTATTATTTTAAACATTAAAAACCTCAGTATATGACCTGGAATGCCTCACTGAGGCTTTTTTATGTTTTATTGCGTCAAAAGCAGTGAGCTGCATAGCTGCACAGCTCAGGGCCCGTTGAACAGAGCAATGCTGAAATTGAGTACATCCCAACAATGCTGTTGTGTTACTGTGTCCCGTTGTTGGCTGAAATTACAGTTACACTATTCCAAAGCGCTGCGCAGTTGAAAAGACTAAACCCATTTTTTAATAGAAGTTTATATGTACAAAGGGACAGAACAAAATATAAAATGCGCCGTGTCGTGATGTTTCCAAATTTAGTACGTCACTATGACGGACTGAACTTCGAAACATTTTCAACGCCAAAACACTCACGCGGGTAGATTCGCGGGTTTTTCCTATTACAAAATGAAAAATTAAAAAGAGTGTTGTTGCAGGAATAGCACTCTAAATAAAGAGATAATATTATACAAAAAACAAAAGCATCCAGTAGAGTAGAGTGCCATATATTATTTTCGTATCACCTGTTTCGTAGTTTCATCTCGTGCTTACTTTTTAGTCTAGTGTTCATCGCGAAACTCAGTAACCCGCTTCACGCGTGAGTAAACAATTTCAAAATCTTGCTGACATGAGGTGTAGTGTATCGTAAACTTTATGGACATGCTCAGAACACTTGAACCTCTTTCTTAAAAAGCTGCAATCGCTAGTGTGAAATATCATTTTTATTTTTTCGAATTATTCAGGTATTTTTTTTTGTTTTATAGGTAGATAGACCTTTCATATTATGTAAAATCGAATAACACGTGGTTTCTTTTATTTTGACAGCAACGTTACTAAATCGTGTCACATCTCTAATGAAACCGCATTGTGTAACCGCGCTAAGAAACTTTTACCTATACCGCTAAGCTATGACGGCGTTTAATTTTCAGAAAACGAATATTAGCTACTTCCTTGCAAAACTTTAACTTCAGAAACTCTATGTAAGGGAAAACTTAACGTTTGAGTTAAGTGGTTAAGTTATGCCATCATGTGAAGATTTCACTATCGCCAGTAAACGTAGGATTAGGATCATACAACGGCCCCTTACTACATGCTTACTTTTTTTTTAGTTCCACGTAAAAAGAAGGGGGATGGAAAATGTTTGAGGTTGTAAAATATAGTACTGGGGACTTTCTTTCTACCACAATTTTGCACCTTTGACTTACTCACAGCGACCTAATCGTATCTTTGCACCCTGTGGTTTTTCAATCTCAATCTCAAACGTGGCAAAAATCAATTTTAGAAGTTGTTTGATGAAAATATTATAATAATACTGTTGATGTTTGTTCTATGACTGACAGTTATAGTCAGAATTTTCTGGTAGACAGCCCGTGACTTCGATCGCTTGGTGGAAATTTTCTGTTAAAATTAGGCTTCCCGCTGTACCAGTACCTATTCCTTTCTTAATTTTGCACCCTTAGTCCATTAAAAAGTTTTCGAACAACCACGACTACGACGGAAAGACGAAGCGTATGACGCCTTACAATATAGACCAACTACATTTTAATGATCGCAGAAAGGGATACAGCGCTCGAAACCGTTCTTCCGAGAATTATTGAGAAAACCCTCTGCCCAGCAGCAGTGGTCTTTCTCAAGCTTTAATCAGATTTCAAGAATATTGATGATAGCATCATCAATCAAAGGAAATTAACCCTCCTCACATGGTGTTCATTACATAAAGATTGTATGTCGTCGTGGAAGTAACTACTGCTACAAGCCACCATCAATCACTAGGTGGCACCACTTGAATTTGTCAAGGGTCTAGATGCGGGGACTTCGATCGACTGACATTCCATAAATTTTCAGCCAAGACACTTTAAAATAACGATTATTTTGCTTCACTTTCGTAAGTATTATCATACTGAAGTATTAAAATAATGTTTGCTATACAAACGTTGCAGTAACGTGGCATGGATCTCACCGAATTTTTCCTCCTCCTATTTTTTTTTATAATATCGTTCTTTTTAGAATCGTTCTATCTGGAGATTTATGGGAGAGGTCTAATGTTCAACAGTGGATTTCTAGATATTGTTGTTTTTATAGTACCAAAAGCCATTCTAAGGTCCGATGAGTGATTTCGAGGCATCATGGCGATACGGTGCGGTGACGTGATGATCCTGATACCATGGAGATTGGTTAGACAATCCTGGTTGGAAAAGGGATGACCTGATGTTCACCTGATAGAAAAAATTATATAGATATTAATGATTCTTCATTTTAAGCATGAAAAATAAGCACCATTTCAAATTTATTGATATAATGAAATATGATAGGTATATGACATACATAATGATCCTGACGTGACGTTATATTTTGTTGTGAAGTTTAGTCGAGGATAAACTACATACTCACTCATTCCCAAAAAGGAAAAAAACAGTAAAGTACTCCCAATTTTACGGCGAGCTCTATATCCAGACATCGTGCCATATTGTAGTGTAGTACCAGACGGCCTAGTTTACCAAAATGTCAAGGAAAACAAGAAAATTCTATGCGAGTAGGTACAAGAAAAGGTTCTATTTGCAGTCCCTTCTTCGTTATTTATAGGACGCATCCTACTCGTTTAATAATAAATAAGAGTCAATCTTTTGGGTTGAATACAAACAGTTGTTTTTCTATCTGATGTCAGCCGATCCTTAACGTTAACAACTGAATAAAAAAATACCAATTTTAAATAAATAATTCGGTTTGTGTTTAATCACCTACTAAATTGATGAGTAATGAGTAGTAAATTTATGAGTAAATCATCTACTAAATTTATGAGTCTGTCTGTTTTTTCGTTTTAACGGATCGATCACTGAACCAATCTTAAATGAGATAAATAAATACCTATCACCAAGTACATGACGTAAATGTTTATCGAACCATTTATTCGAAGTTTGGAGTTTAATTTTGCCAGTTACAGTGTTTACTCAATGCACATAGCCGCAGCGGGTCCAATACAACTAAACAAACGTACCTACCGGTCCACTTAAATTTTACTTGAAAAAGCTAACATGAAAAACGAAAATACTTGTGTGCACTGAATAAATCGCCAAAGCTCGGGTTGCGCACAATCTAATACGCTTTTAGGGCTCACTGGGATAATGGTGGAGCCTCTAAGAATGAACGATTACGATCCTTGTCCCTTATTCAGGTGTGGTATCCAGTCTAACTTGAACTTTGAATACCATTTTAGTTTTACCTTTAGTTACCTTTAGGTGTCTTTTCTAAAAGCTCTCTCTTCTCACTACATATAAGTCTTTTCAGGTACTTTTTAACCCAAAAAAGCTGAATAATGATACTAGTGGGATGAACAACAAGTCAAGTAGCTCCTAAATGAAAAGTGGTTTAGTAAGTGTGGGGGTTTGTTTTAATGGAGGTATACTTATCCAAATGTTTAAGCAAACATTTTCAAAAAACTCCATAATAATATCAGTTGCGTCAATGCGCAAAATGTTTTGGACAAGTTTTCTCCCATTATAATATAATTAGTTAAGAATCTAAGCTACGGAACTTTTTTGAACAAAAATTTTGTTTTGCAATGTTATTCGTTGAAACTTTGTGTTAGCGATTTTTCATTTATCTACATTTATTCGTTTGCATCAAATTTTCGAGCGAGGAGTTCTTTGACGGCTCTCTGCGTCATAATTAATTTATTTAGAGGCCACCTTCCACTGGTCTACACGGCTCTATAGAAGTAATTGCATGTTTCCCATCTGATTTAAGTTTTTCTTCCGCTCTAACAGAGGTCTTCTTAATCTGGTTTGAGTCGGTATTTGTGCCTGGTCTACATGATATTTATTGGAGCTTTCATTGAAATGTGCTGTTTGAACGCTTGTGAGTCGGGCCGAATTAAGGCATGTTTTTCGATTTTGACCTTCAACCAAACGAGATGAGAAGAGTTTCTTTTTATTTAGAGCCGAAAACATTTTTGATTTTATCTTGGTAAGATTCAAGTTGGTCACATTGATTCTTATATCACACTAACTACAACCGTTTATTTTCTCTGCCAAGTTCGATCATTTAGCGAACGAAAGTGGCCATTTTACAGCAAACCTACAACTTTCGTTTCATTAGCACCCCATTTAGTGTCCTTAGCAGAAGGTTACCTATGGAAACGGCAATGGATCGACTTCATTATGTCATTGTCAAGACCGTGAGGTAGATTACCAATACAACTAAAGTTACATGAACTAAAGAGTTAATTTTATAAACAAATTATAAAAAAACTAAAAAGGATTTTTCAATAAACTCTTTACATAGATCATTGTGTTGTATATTTTTAAATTTAGAACGACGATTTGTGGTTACGTAAAGTCAAAGTTCGAATTTCAAATAATGCGTAGAATAGGAGTGTTATTGGTTATCTTGTGGGCAGTTGCTTCTTGCTCTGCGTTACTGAACGAAGAAAATGAAATCGAAGCCAGAGGGAAGAAGAAGAAAATAGCTTTATTTGGTAAGTAAACTGATAAAACATCCCAAAAACCCTTTTGCGGTAGGGAAGTTAGCCCCAGTGCGACTGAATATTTTTAATAATGTCATCTAATATTTTATCTATTAACATACTCAAAAAACACTAACTTATTGCTTATCAAGCATTCCAGAAATAACTTTTGTCTGTTGAGGGAAACTAAGTTATAGAATATCTAAATAATTTTAAATGTATGTTTGAAGCTGAGACGGTACGATGAATAATTAATTTAAAAAAACATTCAAATTAAACATTTTTATTTGTGATTTCAGCCTTCGCATAGATTAACAGGTTCCGATCTAGTATCTAGAGTCCCTAAAACAGCTTCCAGCGCAGCAACCTATCTGTGCGCTTTTTGCTAATGTTATACATGTTGTTCATAAAACTATATAAAACTGTTACTGCAATTACCTGCAATTTACGAAATTAATTTTAATTTACAAATGGCCAACAAGTGCGCCTGAATGTAACGATCGTCACCCGCAGCATAAAAACACTGCTTCATGAAATTAATAACCTTTTCTGAGTATTTAATGTTAAAGTTTGCGGAACCGAGGGCATACTAGACCATAACTCCAGGCTACGTACCTACAAACTGTTTATTTAGCTCTGCCTTCGTTGTGGGTTGGTAAAGGTGGGTGGGGAAATTTTTATATTAGAATTTAGAGTCACAGTGATTATAAAAAGAAAAAAGACAAAATTTGCACTTTGATCTCCAGGCACAGTAGATGTATATTCCCTCAGATTTTTAGTTCCAAGAACCAATCCAAAATTCTTCAAGAAAGATGTTCAAAGGTGCTAGAAGGTGCCTCCTAATTACATTTGGCATATAGCTACAGAGACACAGCAATCAAACAAGTGTCCAAACATTTGAAGTTATATCTGGCGCCCGGGTTTTATTATATTTTGTCAGTGTGTAGTTGGTATTCCATCCGTGACAGTCAAACTCATCGCTGCTCTGTTATATTACAATCTAAAGTGAACCTACTTAAATTAGATTAAAACGCTGTTTTTATATATATAAATATAGATGTAAAAGTTAATTCTGCTTAGGATATTATCCCGGGGATTTACCTAAGTCGTGAAGATATTTAAATATCATTTATTCTGGAAATGTATATAAACCTCTGGAATTTTGGCTGAACACGTATTTTAATAGATTATAAATAATTATTGGTGAAGAGTTGAGAGTTGTGTCTATTAAACCAAGAAAGATCTCGTTTATTGCTCATGACACATTCTAATGCATCTTCCTCGCGCCAAGGGGAGCTGCCGGAACGGAAAAGTGGCATTCAGTAATGGGTTTTCAATCGGCGTTCACATTTGAATTTATAGAAAACCCGGCGACCTTTTCAACATAATATTTAAATTATTTTCATATTTAAAGGATGACCTCGTTGCATCGTTCGGTTAAGAACAGACTCTGGTTATGGCAGATTATTTGTATATAAGGCAGATTTCAATAGCCTTTTGTTTGGAAAACCCCAACATAGAGGCGTGATTTTAAATGTGCGCTAAATACGCTAATCATTACCTCTCGCTCACTCACGAAGTTTACATTACTTACCTTTCTCCCGCACTCATGAGTGATAGGTATAGATAAGAACTGCCAACAAGTTGCGCAGCGATTTCATCAACAAAAAAAAATAATTATACAAACCAAAACTAAATTCTACTCCATCGCAGAAAGATACCTACTTTATGGCGACGATCCCTATTTATAAACATTTCTTGGACCACCAATCGTGATTTATTTCTTGCCTCAGGGATACGAAAGGAATTAACAGTACAAATAATATCTAGTATTTAAACATCGTCCTGAAATCTGTTGTTTTGTTTCAGTATACATCGCGGACATAATAATAAAGAAGATCTTTGTTCTAAAGCTGGTCTACGCGTTTGTCTTCTGGGTGGTGCTTCACAAAGCTGGCTACTTCTTGGGCTGGTTCGTCAGCTATTTGAAGGAGAAGAAACAAGAGTTCCACCACGAGCCTCATCATCATCACTATGACTACGGCGCTCCACAGTCATATGGCTCCTCACAGTCATACGGCCCCCCACACTCATACGGCCCCCCACACTCACACGCCCCCCCACAGTCATACGGACCTTCACAGTCATACGGCCCTCCACAATCATACGAGCAGTTCGAGCCATATAAGCGTCAGGGGTAGAGTTATTCATAAGCAAACATTTTGTATCAGTGTCCATTCATTTATTTATACAAGAAATAAAGTGTAAATTAAAGTTTAAACTCAGTAAATCAAAATAGACTGCTACAAATCCGTGCAAACGATCATGATTGTGTCTCAAACTTTCACGTCGAAGTTTTAAAATTGGAAACAATCAGAAGCAATCAAAACTTCACTAGTTCTACTTGAGGCACTGTAACTCAAGGAATTTGAATACTACGTACTATTCCTTGCTGTAACTATATAGGTAGGTACCTACTACAGCTATTATATTATCTATGTTATTATCTTAGAGTACTGATCCTAGAATTTCCACAGAACCTGCTATATAACTACATGCTCTGCCATGCATGGCTAATGTAAGTAAACAAATTGGTTCATAAACCAAACACCGTTTGGTTTAAATTAAAAAATTCGGATTGCTACAGTCTGAAAACCGACTATCTGTGGTTACGCGGTGGCTGACCACGGCTCTATGCTATGTGGCTGATGCATTATATATTAGGGGCCCGAGCGCGCAAATAGGAACCCCTACCGTTCCTTAGATAAGTGTCGTTTAATACAAAACTTTTCTTTTGACAATCAAACATAAATCTGTCAACACGGTGTAAGTTGTGGCCAAAAACGGGTATTCTCTGTTCCATGGCAAACACCTACATTCTCAACAAATCTAGCAGTAGGTCTTACGAGTTACGTTCTAAACAGCGCGCTACCGTCATGTTTTGCTACAAACCGGTACAACCCACACGCCTCGTTTGGCTAAAGGGCTAAGTGCCACATCAATTTTGAATGCTGAAAGCTACACATTACAGCTGACTGAAGCCATTTTACCTACGATAAAGACAGGTACTTTGCTGAAAATAGATTAATGTGTGATGGGGGTAATAAAGTCGTCAGTGTCGCTAAGCTGTCCGGTAAAACTGCTACCTCTTACCGCCACCTAACCACACTTACACCAGAATACTCAAACGCAACTCAGATTTGAGCACGTCTCATGTGACGAGTTTTTGACGGAATTTATTAAAAACTGTCAAAAAACCACGACTTGAGACGTGCTCAGCTCTGAGCTGCGTTTGAATATTCTCGGGTTAGAAAGAAAGAAAGAAAAATTATTTATTTACCCAAAAAATGCATAGATACAGGAAGGTATGTAACAAAAAGAAGGTATTATTAAGAATAAAAAAAAATGATAGAAAAAAACAGTCCTGCGTGGTTTATGGGTCCGTTTTTACAGGTAACGGCGCAGCACTGGTATTCTGCCAGGGCCTTGAGCGGGTAACACCACGGGTAAAAAAAACAAAACACATTAACTAAGCATACATAATAAGAAAAACATTATTAAACTATTAGCTAAATGCAATGCAAAGTCGCGACATCTAATAACAATACTATAAATACTACTTGGCACATACATTATGTATTCAGTCAGTCAAGGTAGGTAGGTACAACAAAAGTCGTCAATGCTCACCAGGCTCTACTGTTTTTTCGTATACTGATTGCATTACTCTTCAGTTGACCAATATCAATAAAAAATTAAAAAGATAAACCATTGAACGACTTGTTTATTTTTTATTTATAATTTTATTTTAGGTTTGGTAGAGATGATGAAGAAAAAGAACAAGACAGAAAGTAAAATGGCTTCTATTACCTAACATACCCTTCTCAACAAAAAACTTCAGGTGTCTATGATTAATTGATGGTCGATAAAAGTGCTAAATGAATAATGGGTCTCATAAAGCCCCAATTCAAAACCAGTACGCTGTCAGTCCATTAACTTTAGAACCCTAAAGTTAAAGTTACCATTCAAGAACTTTGCTTCAAGAACTTGGGCCACTTATATTGTAATGACAGTCGAAAGAGTTTTCCAGACTGAACAATTAACAGTCTATTGAAAAATTTGCTCTTTGCCTTCTAAAAACATTTTAAATAATAGTTACTATTATAGTATTCAAGAACAGATTCGTTTTCACGGTATTTTAGATGACTTGCGTTTTTAATGTGTTTTTGCACTAAAACGTAAACTAGGTGAATGTAGGTGCCAGTCCCGCCCGCGCTTTATGTAAATAGCATTTCAGCAGCCAGATGAAAGCTATCTGTTTTATCGAGTAAGCAGCTCATATTAACTATATGGCAATCTGCAAAGCGCGCGAAATAATGCAATTTCGTCGCGGACCGCGCTGCAAAATGCAAAAGTCATAATTTCCCTCGGAGCGAGCATTTCTGGTTTTTATTTGATTCCACCTCGTTTCGCACTCATTACGCTTATTTCATTTACTGTAATGCTTACAGGGTGTCGCGTTAAACACTAATCCATAATAAGACAGATGATATGCCATCACGTCAGGTCGTGATCCTTTTTAGTTCAATAATATAATATGCAGCGGCAAATACACTATGGAATTAGAAATCAAGGCAGGTTTGGATGATGATGATATATTTCAATCCCTCGAATTTTCAGAGAAATTTCTTAGTATAAACAAGTTAACCACCCTGTAGGTCAGTGTAGGTATTATACCAACTTGGTTTCAATTTCATCGAGGAGTAGCTGGGATTAAGTTATTCCAGTTGGGTGGCGATGGTAACGATACTAGCTATAATAAAACCAGCCATTTACGATTTAATCGATTGAATAATTCGACATCATATTACTCGAATACTTCATGTGAAAACCACTTCGTCGAATCATTAAAAGGAATTTCTGTTATCATGAATATAAATAAAATTTACTGATTATTTTGGGGTACAAAAGAATTTACTCGTGCTATTTTAATGTAGCAGTGAAAATGTTGAAACACGCACGTTTTAAAGAACCTACAAGTAGGTACCTACCTACTTGTAGGTTCTTTAAAACCCTGTTCTGTAACTTGTAAGTTTGTACCTACTTACAAGTTTTTTCGATCCCAATCTTTGTTTTAGAATTGTAATCTAAAAGTCGCATCTCTGAAATCTTTTTAAAACTTTGGAATAGTCGCTCACATTAACAAGCAAACAGATTAAACTGCGAATTGAAATGAAGTTTTTAATGCGAAATTTTAATTTGTTACTTAGATAGCGAAAAGCATATAAATGATGTCGGTTCAAGCTAAGAGAGGGTTGTCGGATTCAGCTATGTAAGGGCTGCCTACCACCACCCTGCTTTAGGGTTACCACTCATATTATTAGTATCATTGTGATTGATATTTTGTGCTCTACTGAAAACGCGTATTTTTCGACATGTTCACGGTATATTTCCAATAAAAAGATGGTGAACAACAATCACTTTTTTTGGATATACCTATTACGCGTATCATAGATCTGACACAGGACATAGAATTAAGGAGCCAGCTAAGGAAAACACCTGGTGGTTTAGTGGTAGCGGCCTCGCCTTCCGATCCTAAAGTCGTGGGCTCAAAAATGAGGTGAGGAAACCGGCATAAAACCTAAAAAGTTCTAAATTATGTGTTAAGGCTCCAAGGAACCTCCTTGAGGCGCACTTTAAATCTTTTCAACACACAGTTTCTTATGAACTAGTGACCTGAAAAGAAGAAGAAGAGATCCAGCTGTCACTCTTAACGAACACGTGCTGGTTGCGAATGCGGTCGTTTGCAAATCGCATATTTCACTGTAAAAATGCTTCTGTATGCTTTATCTCTGTGGTAAAACATTGAATTAAAAATGATATTATAACAACGTGCATTGCTCATACATGTAAAATAAACAATAGTCACTTTCAAATCATCATCATTCATGGTGAGTTCTTCCACACCTGATTTTAGTATATACCAGTAGGTGTGCCTAAAAGAGGCCTTATCTCAATAGAATATTCGATAAGCCTACATACTTATGCAAAACATATACAGTAGTGAAATTTTGTAAGCAACGTAAAAATTTGAATACGTGTACCGCGAAATTTAAAACAAAGAAAATGATTATTTCTAAACACGTAAATTAGTCACAGAAAGGGAAACTCAGCACTGAATTGTTTGACTTCTGAAAACAATGGAACTTTCTTCCTAACTTGGAATTTACAAGTGCGCTATCGATAACAAATACTTATTTATTAACCGGTGCCCCAACTGAGAGGTTCAGTGGCCATATTTTTCTTAAAATTAAAAAGAAAACTTAAAGTGAACGTAAACTTCCCGTTCGAAATTCGGAATATAAGCCGTCGAAAAGTAAAATAAAACTTCGCGTGCTGAATTCCATGTTTGAATTTCGAACGAACTATTCACGGATTTTTTTTTAAATTTTGTGTAAAGTTTTGGCCAGTATCTTTTTAAAGCAACTGTCAAAATGTGGAAACGACTGCTTGTCTTATCAATGTTGCTGGTGTGCTGTTACTGCGATGAAGAATTGCTGTCAGAGGAGACTAGAGCGAAGAAGAGTAAAAAGAAGCTATTTCGATTGATAAGTAAGTTATTTTAATGATTAATACCAAATACGTAGGTATGTAAGAGGGACAAGTTTTTTTCTAAGTATATCTAAGTATTTTGTTTTCTACCAAGTACAAGCTTTTCTCAGTGCGCGCGTTACGTTTCAAAAAGTTATGTTTGTAATTTATTTTGTCTTTAACCTACATGTTACATAACTATCTATTTAAAGAAATAGATAGTTATGTAAATTAACTACACTAAAACTAAATTACTATACGAGTAGAATGAGAGTATAATCTTTGGAAATGCCTTAGTTTCTCTACCTATAAACTAATCTAGCGCAGTCAAGTTTAATTATAGTTTAATAAGTCGGAATCCGGCAGGATTTGTGAAATTAAATTTTGTTCTAAATAATTAGGTTAAAGGCTTTTAGAGCGCAAAGCTATTTAAGATACGAGCACATTTGCTGAAGCCATATTCAGAAGGGATCTTGCACGTCCGCGTCCGTAGAACTTATTGGCTTCTGTTCCTCTGATCAGCTTGGGAATACACGTAGACGTTTAGAGAAAATTAATGAAAGAAAAGTTGCATATTCAATCAAAACGTTAATTCAAATAACAGTGAAGTCATAAGTCGTAATAGTTACTTCGGTTTTACGCTGAAGATTGTGGATTCGACTCCTATCCCATTCATGTTTTCTCGGATTCGCTGGGCGTTATAATTCTATCGTTTTCTTGTAGGTTTAGGTTTAGATTTTATTAGTTTTTCGTAAATATTGTCGCTGCGGATGAAATGCCCACCTAAATTTATTTATTTTGTTTACTGTTATTTTGTTTAAATCAGAAATCTGTAACATTTATTTGACGAATGTAAGTATAGGTTTACATTGGTCTTATTGTAAAAAAATTAGCATTATTACATTTAACCTTATTTAATTAAAATAGGTCTGTAACTAGTCCTGGCGTGTACACATTTTGGAAATTAAAAGACGAAAAATATCTTCAGCAAAATCGTTAACCGGTCATCGATTTTTGGATAATTATTGGGTAGAGGCATCCTACAGTTCGTCTTCCGTATAAATAAATGTAAATACTTTCACCTGAATGTTTATTTCTTAAGTAATTAAATAAGCAGTTTATTTGAAGTACATTAATGAACTTAATGTTAATCCAAAGTATTACGTCACAGCTTATAAAGAAGAGCTGAATCATTTTTGGCATAACTAGGTAGGTATAGGTACTAGTGGAAATCAGATCAGCACAACTTTGCTTAGTGCTATTTCCATAAAACAATGATTTTTTTTTGACCTTTGGCGTTTTCCTTTTTTTGTGACATAAGTAAATCCTATAAAAAAAATCATCAAAATCCAAGTTCAATCAGTAAAAAGTTATGTGGAACATAGGTACATAAAAAACAGTTGAATTGAGAACCTCATCCTTTTTAAAGTCGGTTAAAAAGCGATATCTTTCGGACAGTTTACCGTGGCCATACCTAGGTATGAATCGATAATTCGAGTGGCCTCGATTGGCCACGGTGTATACGGTAATTTGCAGAGTGCTCTTAAATTAAAGCCTGAGATTCATGGTAAACATTTGTTTAGCAACAAAGCTGAATCAACCTGTTGCGGAGTTGCTGTCAACATGTTGCTGGCAGCACTGCGTGTTGCAGAGTTGATAACGGCATGTTCAATGCAGCAAATTCAATGTTGACAAGCTCTCGCCCGAGCAACAAATGTTGACGTGTGTTTACTGTTTGTAGTGTTTTGTGTGTGTTCTGAGCGTAAGTTTAATCTTTTGATAATTCAGAGAAGTTGGAAAGTTCGGTAAGCTTGAGCTTAGCGTAAGCTTAAGGCTTCATTCCTTCCCGCATAGTTAAAAAACGAAAAACTATGATTTCATTTTACATGCTGAAATTTTTCATAACCGTTACAACTGTATGTTTTCAAAAATCAGTCAGCATCTGCTTAATGATCTGTTTATTAGCATAATTATCTGATTTACACACTTAAAAATATCGCAAAAATACCTCCAATTTATTTTTTGTTTTATATGTTAGTCACTATGTACCCCACAGCATAAAATGACCTTTCTATCCAACATAATATATAATAAGTGATTCGTATTGACACCGTACAGCGCTGGTGGCGTATTGGGAATGGACCTGGCTTCGGATATTCAGGCCTTGGGTGTAAATTTGTTGTGTTACAAAAGATTTTTCTCATTCATCGTTTAAATAACAAAATTGTAGATTTTATAAAACTTTAGCAGTTAGTTACTTTATAAGTTTAAGATATTCCTGTTAGTAGCTATATGCTAATTTCCACTATTATATTTATAGATTTTATTTTTATATTGAATTATATTTATCTTTATTTAGACGTTTTAATGATTTATAATCATTTAATTTGTATGCGACCACTTATAGATTATTTCTCTTTCCAGCAATGGCCGTGATCTTCCTATTCTCAAAAATGGCAATCTTCAAAGCTGCAACCTTCTTCTTTTTCTTCGTCTTCTTCCAAAAACTCTTCGCATTCGGCGGCCTGCTGCTTACCTATATGATGAAGAACCAAGCAGCAACGAGTTTCATGGCACAGCCCATCACCATGTACGGACCACCGGAGTATAACACTTTAGGGTACAGCTATGGACCACCAGAAAATGAGCCTGTGCTGAACGAGGGTCCTAACATTCCTGATTTTTCAGGAGCTTTTAACTGGCTCTCGGGGAAGCAGTGATAGTCATGTAGAGACTACAGTCGACATTCTAGACTAACACCCGGTTTCGGAAAGCCCGATTAACACTAATCGGCTGTCAAGTCACTTACCGCTACATCCAAGGAATATAGATATCAAATTCCTTTGCTAAATCTATCTAATTTGAAGTAAAACCTGAAATAGCAAGTGACTTGACAGCCGATTAGTCTTGATCGCGCTTACAGAAACCGGGGGTAGGAGAGCTAAGTCTACATAATATCACGCAGTGGCCTAATTTGTAGCCGTGCTCTTTTTATCATGTCGTTAGTTTCATTCGAAAGAGTGTGGTGAAAGGATTTTAAAAGCGCCTTAAGAGGCTCCATTCGAGCACCAATCTAGATCTATGTCCCTGGTCATATCTCAAGTTTAATCTAAATCGGTACAGACGTAACTGCCTTACCGAGACGCAGGCAGATAAATCACTACATAGTATAAAACAAAGTCGCTTTGTCTGTCCCTATATCCCCATGTCCCTATGTATGCTTAAATCTTTAAAACGACGCAGCGGATTTTGATGCGGTTTTTTTAGTAAATAGAGTGATAGCATGATATGTGCACCCGTGCGAAGCAGGGGCGCGCGGGCGGGTCGCTAGTATTACAAATAACAGTATCATGTTGTGTAGTTTTAATTCAGATTGTTAAGCTAATTTAACTATTAAATTATTTATTTATTTTAGTATTAGATAAGTGTATTAAAAATTATTGTGTTCATATCAATGGATTGGTAATTGTAATCAATTTTATTTAGCTGAGAATTTAAATAAAATCTAGCACGATTTTTTACTATTCCACTGAGAGTGTAAGGTGATTTCAGTGTGCCTCGTATGGATGGAGTTTAATACTCTCCTCCTTCGAGTCTTTAGCACTATCCTACTCAAATAGCAGGCGAGTAAATCCCTCGAGGCATTTTTAGCTGGTATGTACTTTAGAACTTTCATATGAGAATCTGTCAGTATCTTGTGGTAAGTTTAAAGATTATTAGGATACCAAACCTACTTAAGCTAAGAAGATACGCATAAGAATCTTACTATCACCTAACCCGATCCTAATTCTCATATCGTTAAGGGATAAACGGCCCGCCAATATGGCCAAATTCTTGGACCCTCATGGTCCATTACGGGCCCTTAGTGTCTCCTACAATGCCTCAGGCCTACCCTTTACGGTTATGACTTACTAATTTTGGTACAGAATCCCGTGAGATGGAGATATGGGGTGTTGTGGTGTAATGGGATATCTTTTATGTAATAAGTTATGACAAGAAATGCCAATGGTTTCATTTACGGAAATTTACGAGAGCGAAAATAAAGCTTTCTGAATGTGGTGTAAGATAGTGAAGTTTATTAGGAGCTTTTGCACTGATTGTACCTAGTGTAAAAAAAAAAGATTAAACTTTTAAAAGCCTATATATATATTTTTAAATTCTAGGGTTAAGGTACTGACACACTTGCTTTTTTTTGAGCTAAAAGCATGCTTTCGAGCCGTGCTCAAAAAAAGCACGTATGAACAGGTCGTGTAAAAATAATAAAGCTAAAAAAATAATAATATAAGCTTATTTGGTCGTACGTCGCCGCGTCGGTTGATTTTTGAATTTGCATGCAATTGAATAAGCATGCTTAAAAGAAGCATGCTTATTTTTGAGCACGTGTGTCAGTACCTGTAAGCTATATCAGCAGTTTTTAATTTTATTTTAAGTCAAAGATACGATTTTTCAAAATTTAGCGAAAATGTCAATTCAAATACAAACTTTAAGTCTACTTATGTCGCTGACTTTACATAGTACGTGTTTGTCTACCTGTCTGTTACATTTTCGCAGCCAAAAGGATCTCAACGGAATTTGGCACACAGATAGCTGTAATTCTATAGTTATAGAAAACTATGCGTACACACCTTTTAAGCTACTTATAGCCAAAGAAAAATAACGCTTATTGCAAGGATGTAAAAGCGTATCCGTGTGTACCATATCGGGCTGAATTCCGGATATAAATAATAAGTTTTTATAGCTTAGATAAGCACAGAACCAAGAATGGCTTTTTTTAAACGTTTAACAAACAAGTCCAGCTTGTCCTACAAAAACGGACGCCGTTGAAAAACATCATCAAATCCGACACAGCACGCATACTTTGCATTCATTCATATTCAAACGCATGGTAATTCTATTGTTAGTAGATCTAAGACAACGGAAGTCGTGGGTCAGCGGTGTGTCTCAAAAACTGTACGTTTATTATGAGCTACAGTGAACTAACAGGTAACCTACTCCACTTTTTGTATCCTACCTACTTCTGAAAAAAAACTGAAACAGCTTCACGACTTTGATCCCCAGGCACGGTAGATATCCCTTCAGATCTCCCAGTACCAAGTAGGTACTAATTCAAGATTCTTTGAGGATGTCTAAGGGGGGTAGTCAGAGGTACGTCCAAACATTACATTTGGCACATACCCACATTTTGCATTAGTTAGTATTCCATACGTGACATGTTGCAAGCCCATCGCCGCTGTTAGAATACTAACTGGTTTCCTCACGATGTTTTCCTTCACCGTTTAAGAGCACTGGCATTGCGCACATAAATTTTTCGATAGAAAAATCCATTGGTGCACGACCGGATTCGAACCTGCGACCTTACGATCGGAAGGCGGGGTCACTCCCACTAGACCACCGGTGCTCTTCCTACTTCTGACTGTTATTAATAGGAAAGTGACGATTTTTGGTTGTTTGTGGTATTTAATACATTATATACTTAAAATAAATAAATAAATAATGCTGGACAATCCACACAGCACCATCTAGCCCCAAAGTAAGCTACTCAAAGCTTGTGTTATGGGTACTAGATGACTGATATATTTAATACATTATATACTCACATAGATAAATATTTTTTATTGACACTATCTAATCAGCCCGCACATTCACCCACTGCTGGGTATAGGCCTCCTCCTTAGCGCGCCACTCTTTCCCGCCAACCGCATCCACTCGACTTCCACTGTCCCAACTATGTCATCAGACCATCTGGCCGATGGTCTGTCTCGTGGCCTATGACTCTCGCGTGACCACCCCTCAGTCACTCCCTTTGCAGCTACCGTCTTCCCGCCTAGCCAAGTGGCTTGCCCATTTCCACTTCAACTGGTCTACTACTACTGGTCTGGTGACGACCTCTGTGGCGCAGCGGGCGAGAGTCCGCCTGCGACGCTAGAGGTTGCGGGTTCGATTCCCGCCTCGGAACAAATTTGTGTACGATCTGCAGAAATTTGTTCCATTGGTCTGGGTGTTTTCTATGTATATAATAAAAAATATCTATCTATGTAAGTATATAATGTATTAAATATATCAGTCATCTAGTACCCATAATACAAGCTTTGAGTAGCTTACTTTGGGGCTAGATGGTGCTGTGTGGATTGTCCAGCATTATTTATTTATTTATTTTATTTATCCTCCTACCCACGTCTACGACCTTAGTTCTGCGTCGAATGTCGATGTTGAGTATTCGGTCGACCAGTGTGATACCTACCATTGCGCGCTCCGTGTTTCACTGAGCTACCAGATAGATATTTTTTATTATCAAAAACACTCAGACCAACGGAACACATTTCTGCAGATCGTACACAAATTTGTTCCGAGACGGGAATCGAATCCGCAACCTCTTGCGTCGCCGGCGGGCTCTCGCCCGCTGCGCTACAGACGTCGTTAATTGATTAACTCTTGTCGCAAGTTTGTCGCGAATAAAGTAATGGCCTAGGGCGTTCAAAACATGACTTGGTGGTTATATTATTTGCATGTAATTTTTACCAAAGTATCTTTTGTGTAAGACAGCATCTGAAGTGTTCCAGACGAGATTAAGCTGAGCGCAGAACTTGATTCAATCATTCTGTGCATTACATTACCCCCGTATTCAAAATTATAAAAGTTCTCACTCATCTTAATATTTTATTTTTATTTTGTTAAGTATTTATTTTGAAACATTTTCATGCGCAATTAATAGATTTTTGGCATTAGTAATTTAAATATAGTTAATGTTAATATGAAGGATTGTTTGAACTGAGTATTAAACTTTCATTTTTCAGAAAATAGATTAACAGCTCTTAAAAAAAATGCAACAACTTAACGACTTTAATTCTCATAGGCACGGTTTATCTTCACAAACTTAGTACATATTACCAACTCAGGGTTCTTTGTGGGTGTCATAAGTATTCGAAATATTGTGAGGAAATCAGCGCCTACAATGTACTGCCATGCGTCCATTAACTTGAGACATCGTCATATGCCTGTTATTACACCGGCGACCACACTCTTCAAACCGGAACACAGCGTTGCTGCTTGGCGGCAGAAAAAGGCGTGGTGGTAGTACTTCCCCGGACGAGCTCTTTGCAAAGAGCTCTACTACTCTTATTCTAACAGCCCATCGCCGCTTGCTACATTTAATAAGAAATACTACGAGTATTACCAATTTATCAATCAATCAAGATCTAACCGCTATATATCTAGCACCGGAGGTCTAGTGGGAGTGACCACGCCTTCCGATCGTAAGGTCGCAGGTTCGAATCCGGTCGTGCACCAATGGATTTTTCTGTCGAAAAATTTATGTGCGCAATGCCAGTGCTCTTAAACGGTGAAGGAAAACATCGTGAGGAAACCAGTTAGTATTCTAACAGCGGCGATGGGCTTGCAACCTGTCACGTATGGAATACTAACTACTGCAAAATGTGGGTATGTGCCAAATGTAATGTTTGGACGTACCTCTGACTACCCCCCTTAGACATCCTCAAAGAATCTTGAATTAGTACCTACTTGGTACTGGGAGATCTGAAGGGATATCTACCGTGCCTGGGGATCAAAGTCGTGAAGCTGTTTCAGTTTTCAGTTTTTTCAAGATCTAATGAATGTATTTTCTTTCTTTCTTTTTTTGCCTGCGATCCTCACAATCAATGTCGTTAGTCCATCAGGGAGGTCAGCATCTCACGCTTCATCTTCCGGTTTGCGGTCGCTGTTTGAGAACCTGTATTCCCCAGCGGAACTTTAAGTCTAGGAAAAACTGAGTGAGCGCCTATAAATACGGTAACGGAGTGTACAGCTACACTTTGTTGTAACTTCACTCATAAAATTATTCCGCGGGAACTCGGAATAAACAAGTTAAAACAAGTGACCAACTGCCAGTTCTTTCCGTGCAACATTAATTAGTTTCATATTATACAAAGACAATACAAAGTTATGAAATATGAAACAGGGTGTTGTGTTTCGTAGAACTATTTCAAAGCAGCAAGTGAAGTAAAGTGGGGAAGTGAAGTAAGTGTAGCTTTGAAATTAAGAACCTGTGTATTGACAAATACATCTGATAAAATACGTTATATAGGTACATAATTTCCTTGACACACGTGCTTATTTTCGAGCTAAAAACATGCATTTTTCGATTCTTGCTCAATAAAAGCACGTGTGAACAGGTCGTGCTCGTAAATAAGCATGCTTATTTGGTAATACGCCGGTTGATTTTTGAGCATGCTCAAAATAAGCATGCTTATTTTTGAGCACGTGTGCACTTTTAAATAAAATTACATCGTTTCCTTTGAGGTAGAGACCACGGATAACTACGATCCTGAGATACCTTTCTCGCTTCCTTCACTCACTTTTATATACCAAAAGCTTCAGAACCCAAAAGCGCGGAAGGCAAAGTCAGTCTTAAAGCTAGGTGAATCTAGGCTACTTCTCCCACTGGTAAGTAGGTGATGAATGTATAGATAAGTCAGAATGAGAATATCTTCAGTTATAGCTACCGCAATAAATAACAGTTATAACAATGTGATCAGTAGTTGCTTTTTATTTTTCGACTTTTGAAAAATTACTGCGTCAGCCCACCATTCGCTTCTATCACCTAAAAAACGAACCTAGTTTTTTTATTTTTTTTAGTTAGGTTTTTAGGGGTCGCTACGTGTCCAAGTTCGAAAAAATTATGATAATTATAACTTGCAGCTCAATGTACATAAAACAGTATATTCATCATTTACACATGATGAAACATACTAATACAACTCGTTGTCACATTATTCCGTAAAAGGACACTCGTACCCCACCCCTCTCCTCTTCCCGCACGCACCAGTCACGCCTTGAGAAAAGCAGCAAACTAAGCACTAGGTCCATCAAGTGGACCAGAAATATTGATCTTCAAACGATTTAGATCTGCATGGGCTAACATTGACCAGAATAAGTTCAGTATAGTTTCCTCAGACCCTGACGCTTTAAGATGCGTAGAAAATAATAAGAGGCAGCACAATTTCATTTGCTGAAAAACAGCTAAAAGATTATCAGCCACGTGACGATTACAAGGAACTTTTGACGCTTAAAAAAAACATTTTTTTTGGCCATATAAGAAGCACCCTAGTGATCAGCCTGTAGCTGAAACAACGAGGAGGTCGTAAATAAGCCGCCGCCAGCAACTAGCGGTAAGCAAAACGAAGCTGCTACTTAAGATAAAACATACTGAGCTGTATTGCGTACGTCGCCGTTAAGTTGCGCCCCGCGGTATCACCCGGATTTAAATTCCGGTATTCCCACGGGATAAAAAGTAGCCTATATGCTATTCCAGACTGTAATCTATCTCTCTGCCAAGTTTCATCCAGATCCATTCAGCCGTTCCAACAAACATCCATCCATCCATCCATACAAACTTTCGCGTTTATAATATTATTAGGATAAAGATTTTCCTGACATTCGTCTGTTTTTAATAGTTTCAACAGAGAGAGACAATTTTAAAATGTTTCAAGTGATTTTTTGTTTTGAATTTATAATCGTCATCAGCCTGACTGAAAATAGATACTTGAAAAAACGTACCTACAGGCGTAGGTAAGCTCAAACAACTCGTCACCTTATTCGTAAAATTATCAAAGATCCGGCTTGGGTCAGTATTATAAATCTGCCCGTATGTCAGCACGCTTGGAACAGAGTGGTACTACGAGTAGTATACTCGCAGTGAGCCAAGCAGTTTCCAACTCGAATTTACCTAGCAGGTACTTAATGGCTTAAAAGAAGGTAGTTTTTAACTTTTTGCATTTTTAAATAAGCCGGATGGTGCGGAGCTAGTAGAACTTTTGATCCTGAAAGGATGATTATGAAATCCACTCTGTTTCTCTTTTGGCACACGTCGGTGCACAGTCGGTCTTACCGTTTTTAAGAGGCTTCTACTACTTTTCACAGTAGTTTCGTAGCAAACAAACTTTATGGTAAGAAAACTAGTTTAAAATAAATAAATAAATAAATAAATATTGGTGGACTTTCCACACAGCACTATCTAGCCCCAAACTAAGCTTATGCTTGTGATATGGGAACCAGATAGCTGATATACTACTTGTTTACTTTTTTTTTGTAAATACATACTTATAATATTATACAACACCCAGACAGAGAACAAACAGTTTGGAGTTTGGATCAAAATTTCATTTTTGCTGAACTGTATTCAATATTACACACATTTAGGTTGATTGCGATTTTTAAATAAATTAAGTGATTACAAATCTTTCAAAATGTTGAAATGACGTGTGAGTGAGAAGTAAATTGACGGGTGTCAGCCCCTTAAACAAACTCTCCGTTAAATAAATAAATAATAAATAAATAATGCTGGACAATCCACACAGCACTATCTAGCCCCAAAGTAAGCTATTCAAAGCTTGTGTTATGGGTACTAGATTACTGATATATTTAATACATTATATACTTACATAGATAGATATTTTTTATTATACATAGAGAACACCCAGACCATCGGAACAAATTTCTGCAGATCGTACACAAATTTGTTCCAAGGCGGGAATCGAACCCGCAACCTCTTGCATCGCAGGCAGGCTCTCGCCCGCTGCGCCACAGAGGTCGTCATTTTAGACTATTCGATTGTGGGAAAAAGAAAGCTTTAAGCTGCTCCTACCATTATTGCTGTTGTTTATTGTTAGATAATAATATAGCAGCTTAACTTGAAGCAGCTAACGTCATAACTCAGCAAGGGAACTTCAGGTAGCTCATCTCGTCTCGTATACTTATTAGTCGTTTTATGCATAATATACTTGGCCTTGCAAAGCAAGCTACACTAAAGCATTCAAAACATATTAGCCGAGGTTGAATCTTCTAAATATATAAAACTCAAAGGTGACTGACTGACATAGTGATCTATCAACGCACAGCCCAAACCACTGGACGGATCGGGCTGAAAATTGGCATGCAGGTAGATGTTATGACGTAGGCATCCACTAAGAAAGGATTTTGATCAATTCTACCCCCAAGGGGATAAAATAGGGGATGAAAGTTTGTATGAGATTTTCCGAGTAAACACATTTTGCAGTAGTTAGTATTCCATACGTGACAGGTTGCAAGCCCATCGCCGCTGTTAGAATACTAACTGGTTTCCTCACGATGTTTTCCTTCACCGTTTAAGAGCACTGGCATTGCGCACATAAATTTTTCGATAGAAAAATCCATTGGTGCATGACCGGATTCGAACCTGCGACCTTACGATCGGAAGGCGGGAACAGCTAGTTTATTATAAAATTTTTATTGCATGATACCTACACAATGTATTTTTATACACTGTATTTTTAACGGCATATTACAAAGCGGAGCTACTCAGCTGAATCACGACCCATTTGGTTGTCCTAATCAATATTGTTTTTTGTATCTCGCATCTCGCCTTCTTTTTTAAAAACACAAGTTTTTCAAACAATAGTTTTTTGATTTAGATTTCAAGTTTGATTTCGACATTCCATTGTGTGAAAGGACATGGGTAAGAAAGGAGTGACTGAAGAGATAACGGATGATAGGGGGAAGTGGAGAGAAAAAACCTATTGTGCCGACCCACCTATTGTGAAGTGGGATAAAGGCAGGAAGAAGAAGAAGGAGATAACCCGCTAGCCCTGATAATCATAATCATAATTATTTATTCATTGATATCAACATGCAATTTAGGTTCCTCAATGTTTCAAACTGCTTAAAGTGATATTCAAAACTGGGGTTGGTGATAAAAATCATGAAGTCATAAACAGCTGGGTTTCATGGTGTTCAGAATAAATAAATAAATAAAAGAAAAAGGAAAGCCTTTGTTTCGGAGCTGCAATATTCTAATTACTTACTCGTATAACTTATAAAAACACCCTTCTTTTTGGTCGAAGTGTAAAAATTCTAGTAGAGTTTTACATGCCTCACCCGTGCTTCGATCACGCCTCGTGTCTCGGCTTGCACCGGTCACGTTCTCAAATATCAGCTTTACTTCTACATATTCTAAAAGTATTCAATGAGATACAGATTGAGTTTAAAATTCCATTTTCTTATCTCGAGCGCAGTCGAACCACATGGAGACTGCAATAAAACCGACTATTCTCTTTGTAGCGAGCTTTCGCCCTTGCTACTATGCAATGATTCGCATTAAAAAAACACGACATTGATTCCTTGGAATGGTAAATATTCCCTCAGATTTCTTATATCACGAACCAGCTCAAGGTTATGAGATTAGTCAGTGGTCCGTCCAAACAACATCTGACGTACACCCACATTTTTCTGTAGTTGGTATTCCGTTTATGACCGGTTGCAAGCCTGCAAAGATTAAAAACCCTTTTTTTTTACGTTGGGGAATCCTCATGGATATCCTTCCGCCACGGGGATAGCGGAAGGATTATGTCGGACTTCTACCGACTAAACCCCAACGGGGTCCTGCTGTTTGCTTGTTGTCGAGGCTGTGGGTGCGTTTTGCCATTCTTCCATGGCCTCGACCGCCCATGGCCTCGACAGCAATGATTAAAAGCTGACTGATTTCCTCACGCTGTTTTCCTTCCCTGTTAGAGAGTACTGCTACACCGATTTTCAGACAGTATAAGTTGCTTTCTTGCTATAATAACTAGATTTATCAACCACATCACCATCGGGGATGCTAGAACATTGCTGACGTCCACCTAAAGTTGGACCTGGGCTGGCTGTAGCGAGGTAAGCAGAGAGACAATGCGGGAAATACGAAACACCCCATTGCAGGATCTTATTCCCCCACCTTGAATTAGAATTCGAAGCTGGTAGTAGTAGACAAAGCTTACCGCCCGAATTGATGAATGGCTACCATTGCCTATGGACGCATGCAACACCAGACCAACCACAAACACCTTCAAATTGCATGTGGGTATATACGGCCGCGCCCTTGTCGCATTCTTCTGTTCATTCTTTGCCGAGACGGCTGCGTTTTTCATAACGAACCCAATTACCAACTCATGTTTGGCAGCATGTGATAGTGGCTTAGTGGTAAGTAGCTAGGTAATTGCGAGGTTCCGTATGATAAATAAATATAATATGATGTTGGTGGACATACCCGCTCAGTAAAATCTAGGCCCAAATTGCATAGCTCGTACTATGAAAACCGGATAGATAATACGTATATTTGTGGTTTATAAATTTTTTTTCACCTGCTCATGATTGTATAACCCACATCTATGTTCATCACACATAATGTTTGTTCTCGGTGGGGATCGAATCCACGGCTTACGGCGCAGAAGGCAGAGCTACTGCCAACTGAGGCGTGACTGCCCGTCACTGTCAGAAAGAAAGTTACCATTTACTTATTTGTAAAGGGTTACAGTTTTGCTGGCAGAACCCTACTTAGACAGACGATGTGAATCCTACTAAGCTGGTTTTCATATTACAAAGGATAAGCGGCATCTCTTTTTATAGTCGAGATAAATTTAATCAAGTCTTCGTATTCACAGTGGCTAGTCAAACGATTTTGTATTATGTAAGGGAAATAAGCTAAGGGTTGGTATAAAATCAACCAAGTGTGAAGGGTTGTTAAGTAAAAGGGATTATAGATAGATAGAAAATACTTTATTGCACACAACGGATATAACAAGAAACAAACTTAAAACTACAGAGTACACTATAATTCTTCGGCGGTCTTATAGCTAAATAGCGATAAGACCTGCTGAAGAATATTTAGTGAAGATTATATAGTGATTTGGGATAAAAATATATATTAGTTGATATGCGATAACTCAGTTGGTAACTCTGCTTTCTGCGTTGTGCGATCTGGGTTCGACTACCGCCCAGAAACGAAATTGTGTGATGAATATTGATGATGGTTCTGTGTTATTGGTACTTTCTAAGTACGTTATTCCCACGGAGGCGATGGGCTTGCAACCTGACACGTATAGAATCCCAGCTGCTGTAAACTGTGGGTATGTCCCAAAATGTAATGTGTATTTCGTGAATTTTGTAATTACTTTTATCAGCTGTAATTTACATGTAGGTTTAAGCTTTATAACTGAATACAATAAAGCACAAATTAATTAATTCTACATGGAATTTATCCCGCCTATGTATGTTTCTTGTCAATTTTTTTACGGTAGTATCCTAAAACTTGCGAGACGTACTGAGAACGCCTGGAGGACCTACTGGTCGATGTAGGAACTACTGAAGGGCAACCTTCCAATGAAACTGAAACGCAAACTCATGGACATGTGCATCCTTCACGTTCTCACCTACGGCTCGCAGACTTGGTCTTTGACAAACATTCAGAAATCCAAACTCAAGGTTTGCCAACGGGCAATGGAGCGCAGCACCCTGGGAATTAAACGAACCGATCGCGTCCGCAACACCATTCTGCGCTCCAAAACTAAAATTTCTGATGTGGGACATAAAGCCGCTAGGCTGAAGTGGGACTGGGCCGGTCATGTCTGTCGCATGCCGGATGTCCTGTGGGCTAAAACCACTACCGAGTGGTGCCCTGACACAGCGAGGCGGCGTCGCGGTAGACCGCGCATGAGATGGCAGGACGAGCTGGACGCCCATGAGAGGGACTGGCGGATAAAGGCTCGTCATCGTAGTGACTGGCGGAAATGGGGGGAGGCCTTTGCCCAACAATGGGACACTATGGGCTAATAGTAATAGTAATCCTAAAACTGCTCAGCGTGGAGTTACGTAGAGTTTAAAGTTCACCTGTCAGTCCTGTCACCCGTCTGTATAAAAGCTGGCGGCAAAGCAAAGTCGTGCGGTATAATAGTTTTTCTTTGTTCGCGACAGTGCCGGTGGTGAGCCTTCGCTCGCAAGCATGTCCGGACTTTTAACTTTGTTATTGAAACGCTTACTTTTGTGTTGATTTTTTATCTTTATTTTATGTTACTTTGGTGTTAACTTTGCATAAAGCGCTCACCATCACAAAAGGTGAAAAAATTATTATTGTTTCAAGGAACTTCTTTTCGTATTTATTTCGAAACAGTGTGTTGAAAGGATCCCAAGTGTGCCTCAAAGAGCGATCACGGTTGACAGACATTGACTCGGTTTTAGAACATTTTAGGTTCTACCAAGGAATATACATAGTAGTATTCAAATCCCTTGGGCTCTACGACAAGCCTAAAGTATGAAGTCGAAATTATTTATCAAAGTCAAAATATCAGTCAGTTGTCAGTAATATCGGTCAGTCATTCCTTGGGTCAGACACAGTCAGTTGACTGACAATCACTTTGAAACTACTGAAACGTCTTAAAACTAGGTGATTGTAGTTGGCAGTTGCACGCGACCAAGCCTAGAGATCAGGCACTTTATTAAAGTGAAGACTAATGTGACTCTCGCTCGCACGTTTTGACTTGTTGAAGGCTATAAAATCACTAAACCAATTTTCGAAAAATCGCAAACATCCATTTTGTGTGCAATCACATTGCGCACAGATCAGTAAAAAAGTCATTTTGATCGGTACAAGTTTTCCTACTTAAAAGTTTGTTTTTCTAGGTTTCGTACATAAACAAACTTTTGAGTAGGAAAACTTGCATCAATCAAAGTCAAATTTTAACTAAACTGTGTGCAACGTGATTTCACACAAAATGGTTGTTTGCGATTTTTAAAAATTGTATTTAGTGATTTTATATCTTTCAAAATTTTGAATCGTGCGAGCGAGAGAAATATTAGGTGTTGTCAACGCCTTAACTGATTTTCATATAATCTTTTACTATTCAATGATTATTTACTATTTAGCCGTGCTGAAAGTTGCTTAACTAGTCAGTTTAAACAAAGTATGTAGCTACCGCAAAAACAATGAAACGAAGCTAAACGAACGAGCCGTAAACATGAAGTGCTTTAGATAAGTTCACAATAGTACATTGTTCACCGAGTGGAGAAAGTGACCGATTAACGTCGAGGGTGTCGTTTGAAGCCCGAGCCGTAGGCAAGGGCTTTAAAACACCCGAGATCGGGAATCGCACTTTCTCTCGAGTGATACATAGTGCTTTATACTACACCTACGAGGAAAATAAAAAACTAAAACTGAATCCTCAAACAACACACAAATTTAAAATGGCGCCAATGGCGTCTGCAATTTTCACATATTCTTTTTTCAAATTGTTTATCCTGCCGCTGCAGGGTCGCACTGCCAGCCCGACACCATCCAACACACAGCTAGTGGCCAGTGTCATTTTGCGAACTTGGAGATAAAAATTCTTCTGTTTAAAACACGGTATAAGCAGAGCCTTGAGTAATAAAAGCAGTGCGGCTTGGTACAACTCAGTGGTCATTCCGAAATTGTTCGGCGTGTTGTTTGAAATGCTTGAACTGTGATGAATGGCCGGACACAGCTGAATGAAAAAAGCTCGTAAGAAGGAAAGAAAGAAAAACTTTTAATTCACCAACAACTTTGGGAGGGGGGGGGGGTTCGGGCGTCCCCGCAGTCTCCAGTCTAGCCCACCATTTGTGCAGGCTCCTGCTGAGAACCGGTGACCTTACCTGACCTATGCCTCGCTCTACTGCTGTCTTTCCCCAATCCTGAACACTCACTCTCCCATCCAATGAAATGGTTTGGGTGTCTTCGAAGTCTTTGAATGAATGACTTAGTTTTTTATATTAGTGTACCAGCTATTCTCATAGGTCTGTTAGCCAACACCAACAGACCAACCGTATTATTTCATGTTTATATAGGTTACCTACAACTATTTTGAACTATGTGCCGTGTGAAAACAATATTTTGTGCCATTTGTATACGAATAACTGACGTGATAAAAGCGAGAACATTAAAAAAATATGGACGGATGGATAAAATGATTTATTAATCCTCATAAAAAATAAACCCATCATTTTTATGTTGACTGCCGCGAAACCGATATGCTTCAAAATAGTGAGCTGAAATCAAAACGAATAAAATCGTTTGTGACGTTTGGTTAAATACTTTTTAACTGAAAAAGTGGTAACCTGCTACGTTGCCGCTAAAATCATCCAAACAAACTCATAAAGTTAATAAAGGAACATGTAAAAATTGGCATTTATTGTCACTCTATGTAACTATAAAAAAACGTACGTGAGAAACATGGCATTTGGATATACATTATTTGCGATCAAATAAATTTTTTTTTCGGACAATTTAAATATTGTTTTTTTGAAGCCCCTATGACACTCCTATTAAGAGTACTTGCCTATTGAGGACCGAGATAAGAGAAAGAAACTGGAAGAGTCCTTTGCCTAGCAGTGGTACGGTAAAAAATAGTTATTAAAAACCGCGAAATATTTGTGGTTTGCAGTATAAAATTACAAAATTTCAGCAAATATATCTCGTTTTTGCAGCGCATCAGGGATGTTCGCGGAGGCGCGCACGGACGGCTTTCACGCAATTATGAGAAAGAAAGTCGCTTCCCTACTTCAGCGCGCGCGAACCAGCGACAACGGAATCCTGATGATGATAGTAGCTCGGGCAGACTGTCCAATACAATACAGGTGGATGCAGATATTGATGGGCACCACCTGATTAAAATTGTAATATAAATTTATAATGACCTTAATTTTATATAATTTTCATACGTACTTTGTTTCTTATCTGTTCCAATTTACAATTTACAATTCTAAATTTCATATATGACATTTTATAAAATTATTTATTTTAGGTAGGTATGTGTTTAGTTATAAGTTTTTGTGTAAAGTTATAATTGTTTTTGTATTATTTGTATATGTTATTGTATGGATTTTTGATCCGAAATAAATGAATAATAATAATAATAATAATAATAAATTTTAACCAAGTTTTACGCACGCACGTTTACTAGTTGCTACCTGGTTGCAGCTGATGATAATGATGATGACGTCACCGAGAGTTTCATTAGTATAACATAATTATGCTTCACGTTCGCAGCGCATAGTTTAGCATAATTTATGACGCTGATATCAGGCATCATCAGGCAATTTACTATCAATTGATTATCTGTAATTTAACGTACCTACGTTATTGAAACATACATCAATTTATCGGAAACTGACCAAACGCTGAAAAGCTAATAAAAAAAAGAGCGTATCAAGGACAAATTTGCTGTTATAGCGTAAACGTATGTATGTCATTTGAATTAAACTGAGACATTGATAATTAAAATAAAATAAAATACATAAATAATGCTGGACAATCCCAATCCACACAGCACTATCTAGCCCCAAAGTAAGCTATTCAAAGCTTGTGTTATGGGTACTAGATAACTGATATATTTAATACATTATATACTTACATAGATTGATATTTTTATTATACATAGAAAACACCCAGACCATCGGAACAAATTTCTGCAGATCGTACACAACTTTGTTCCAAAAAGATTTTCAAAGATTCCAATTAGAGTCCAAATGTGGATAAAGAAGTCCAATAATAGCTATCTAATAAGCAAGCTATGTATAGTGATTAATTAGTGATTTATTTGTTTTATTTAATTATAACGATATAATAAATGACGGTCACACATTAAATCGTATAAAAAAGAATTAAAACATAATCAGAGAGTTGTATACAAAACATAATTTTATTTTGAGGGTTCTAGAAACTAATGCTACGAGAAAGAGCTTTCTTAGGTATTATTTCCCCACTTAGTCGAACTTAGCGCTACTTAGTTTAAACTTGGGACTCTACTTGCTTAAGGAGCGAAATTGTACATTTTACTAAGTTAAAATTGCGATAGTTCCAACAAGAAATAATAGGGTAGGGTACACTTTTAATAAGGAAGTGAAAATTAGTTTTTAAATTTTGAACTAAGAAGTTTAGAATTCTGTACTGTAGATATTATTATTTTACAGTTACAACAATGTTTAAAAACTGAAACTTTGCAGAATAAAAAACAATTTAAGTACATACCTTGGGTAGTTAAACTGGTGGTGTATGATTGTTTTTAAATAGTAGTGGTAGGTAATTAATATATCCTAAGTCTCGCTTGAATCCCTTTCCTACTTCCTAATGGGACAAACCACCTGTGCTAAACATCAGCAGTGGCTCTTAAGTCACGCAAGATAGAAATGTGCCTTACGACGCACTGCCCATCAGCGGCCATCAACTTTAAAAAACGGGTTTCTCTTGGTTTTTAATTTATCGAATCTCGACCTCACTCAGTGGCGCACCATGGGAGAGACCTATGCCCAGCAGTGGACTGTAATAGGTTGATGATGATGATGATGACCTCTCTACAGAAGTCATATCCTCTGATGTCGTAAACGCGAACCGCTCATTATATCCAAATTTAACGATAATTGCTCGCACGACGGGTCAAGCAATTTTGTGATATTACTCGATGAAGCGAAACCGCGGCGTGAATGGCCAAAATATTCCTTTTATTGACGGTATGAGATGACTAAATGTAAAATCATTCATCGATAATCATCTAGTTTAACGCTACAGCTAAGTCTACCTTATCCATTCAAAGACATAGTAAATAGGCGATGGTTTCCTACAGTATGAGAATAATTAGCACTGCGCAGGATTCGAAGAACCCACGACTATAGAATCGGAAAACGTCACCACTACACCACCAGTGCCCTACTAGAAGTAGTTTTGCAATAGCATTTTCACATATTTCACACGCGGGGTCGAAAAAGGAAATAGTACACTGTGACATAAACTGTGATATTACCGAAGTTCTAACCAGTCGCATAACATTTCATATATTGTGTCAACAAACACACTCTCGCCAAAAGTAGGTACGTGTGTAATTCATGAAGAACTTTCACGAAACTACGGTATTTATCGTTTTAATTTACGCCTCGTTGTAAACCTCATTGCACCCGCACAAAGCCGTGGCGCATTAGCGAACCTATCTTTGACATGAAATGGCGTTTAAAAATAAAGATCATAATATTTTAATCTGAATAAAAGTTGTACAGTAACAAATAAACAAATCCACAGATAAAATAAGATAACTGTGTAACGCAGTGAAAAATAAATGTTGTTTAAAGGCACAGCATTTTAAAATTCACTTTTTTAAAAAGTGCCTTTTAATTATTGCGCAAAACATATCGTGTAAATTCAAAAATGAAGGTGGAATTTTGCATTTTATTAGTAGCAGTGCTAATGAGCTCAGTTGCAGGACACGATGAAAAGCAGATGGTCGAGGGACGAGGGAAAGCGAAATTCGCACTGTTGAGTACGTATTAACTTTTTTACTAGCTTCTACCCTCAGTTTTTTTGTATTCTGGCTTTACTGAGTGTCTATTCCGACTTTTGACAACTTGATAAGAGTTTCCGTTTTTTGGATACGGCATATGAAATTCGAAAAAATGGAAAAACAAGTTGTTTCAATTCTAGCGTGCTTTCTGCACAATGAGTTATGAACTCAAACTGAGTTCAAACCCCACCGAGTGAGACCAACATTTTTATGTGATGAATAAAGATGAGAGGTGATTATACATTACTGTAAAAAAATAGGTATTCTATTAGGTAAGCGGTTCATGTAGCATTAAATAAAAAAAAAAATTATTTATTATAAGATATTCCCTGTGGCTCTACTGCCTGCAATGTATAGAAAATAGCTGATTTGCACCTTCTTCTTCCTGCCCTTATCCCACTTCATGTGAGGTCGGCACATCACGGGGGTGATTTTGATTTCCGTCGGTATCGGAATCGTAACGGAAAGTCAATTGACAGTTTTTTAAGGCATGTACCTAGCGCGCGTATTGTCTCACAATTATAATCAACGTGAAATTCCATTCCACGTCGGTAATAATAATAAGAATAATTTTTTAGCGATGGAATGGCAACTTCAGCAGAGTTACAAGCAAATGTATTAAAACAGAGTTTTTACAAAGTTTTTAGACGACAGGTTGGACGTGTGTGTACCTTTCACGGAAAAGTTTCCGCCACCAAAAAGCTGGCGGAAAGTAACGTGTTATCTTTTCGAATCCTAATGTCAAAAGCTTTGAGTGACGATGTCAAAATCACGTAAAGTTCGTTTTCGATAAGGGTTTTAGAGAGCCATCGTATTCTATCTAAATTCAAAAATTGTATTCCGTGTCGAATCCGGCACCGACAGAAATCAAAATCACCCCCCAGGTCTTTTCTCTCCACTTCCCTCTGTCACCCGTCATATCAGTCGTCACTCCTTTCTTACTCTAGTCATTCTTCACACTATCCATCCATCTTCTCTTTGGCCTTCCTCTACTCTGATATCTATCCACATTCATACCTAACACTCATATCATTACGTGACATTCTTCCCTTCGCATGACATGCCCATACCACGCTAACCTATTTGCTCGTCATTTTCTCAGTCACTGGTGCCGCTTTCAAACTGCCTCTAATAAACTCATTCCTTATCTTATCCATTCTCGTCACATCTATACATCCATCCATCCATGTTTTTCGCAGTAGAAATAATATTTGGAATCATGTGCTCCTATTAATTCTACTGCGCAAAGCAACGCAACTTGCGTCCGTTCATTTTGTCGACCGGAAATTCACTTTAACAGGCACCATAAACGATTAGAAAAACTTATGAAAATTTAAAACTACATGTGGAAATTAAATCGTATTAGATTCCGTCCGTGGTGATTGCCATAGCTATAACCAAACAAAGTGACGTCATTCGAACCGGGCCACTCTTTATTTCCATAACGGGTGTTCACTTTAAATGTGAGTGACACTTTCGATTGTTTTCAAAACGTACAGTCAGCAATGGAAATTGATATGACTCAAACTTATATTAAATAATGTTTATTTTGTGCCACAAACAGTAGGCAAAACACAAAGAGCAAATACAGACACTAATCGAATTACCAATGAAACGGAATATGAACCCGGATATTCGATGCTGATCTATTCATTTTATTTTATTTCATTATCGAGCTCAGCTTTTTCAATGCTGATGGAAAATCGAGTAGGGTCACTTGCACCAACTCGAATCAGCACGCTACTTCTGGTTATAACAAATCTTTAAAAATAAAAAAAATATTCAGTCTTATAGGGTTAGTATTGCGGTTAAACAAAATCCTACTACTATTATAAACGCGAAAGTTTGTGAGTATGGATGGATGGATGGATGGATGGATGGATGTTTGTTACTTTTTCAAGCCGGAACGGCTGAACGGATCTGGATGAAACTTGGCAGAGAGATACATGATAGTCTGGAATAACACATAGGCTACTTTTTATCCCGTGGGAATACCGGGATTTAAATCTGCGCGGGTGAAACCGCGGGGCGCAACTAGTAAAATTATAATTCAATTAAAGTTACCTACGGCTTTTAGGAACTCTTACTCTTTAGGATTTAAAAAACATTTATTTGTAACGGACGGGAGTACACGGAGTGTACACGGGAAGCAAAAACATTGTAAACAGGTATAAACCAACTAACGGAAATTAAATATAAAACACATCATCAGCACCATCTATTACGCTAAAATCGGCGTCCGTCTCAGCATTGTTGTGTTATGAAACACAACTTGTATTCCAACGGTCAACCTTATTGAAAAGTCCGCAAGGACATCCGTGTCTGTTAAATAAATAAATAAAATATACTCAAAATAATAGAGTACCTACTCCCTAAATAGATTCCTTATTCTTTATTGTACACATAACTCACAACACAACAAAATAAAGATATTGTAAAGATTGCCAAATATAGTACTTACTAATGCATGCTCTCATATTATATTATTAATGCATGCTCTGTAGTGTAGCCCTCCCTTAAGGCTTCGGTGACAGCGGCTCGCAATTTCGAGGTGCGATTGGCTATTATTTCATTTTATTTCATTTCGGGGAGGTTGTTTGAAAAAATAACTCTAAAGAAACACGCATAAATACTGTTCGAACACAAATAATACAATAATATAAGGGAAACATGCCCGAATCAGAAATCATTTTGGTATTAGTATGTTTGGTCTTACATTTACCTAATACCAAAATGATTTCTGACTCAAGCACATTTCCCTTATATTATTGTATTATTTGTGTTCGAACAGTATTTATGCGTGTTTCTTTAGAGTTATTTTTTCAAACAACCTCCCCGAAATGAAATAAAATGAAATAATAGCCAATCGCACCTCGAAATTGCGAGCCGCTGTCACCGGACTCTTAACCTGCCTGCAGTTTCAATTTACAGGTCCGCCTAGTCTTTTTTAGCTCTATTTTGGTTTCCTTGAATAGAAGCCACTGAATATCCTGATTTGAAGAAAAGAAATATATTTTTTGCGAATGGTTCTTGATTGAAACGAGAAGTAACCACTACGAACCATTACTATTGCCAGCAGCCTTACCATTAATGTTTTCATTTCATTTCATTTTAAAATGGAAACTAAAAAATTGGTTGCACGATAAATGCATTTTTGTTAACGAAAATGTAGGTTATGAAATTGTATTATGTGTTGTAATGAACTTTATTAACATTCTATATAACCATTTCATGTTTCACTTGTTTTAGGTTTACGCCACGTCTAATATATTTTACGTTTTAAAAGTCGTAGCCAGTTTGCAAACCAGTAGACACCGTGTTCGAAATTCAAAACAGTATTTTCTTTTGTTGCAGCCCACCTCGGCATACTATTGGCTGCCAAAGTCGGGCTTTTCAAGATCTGTGTAGGGATAGCCCTCGTTATAGGAAGCATGAAGTTTCTGGTCATCCTGGCGTGGGCTTTGGCCATATTCAAATACGTACCCGATCCATATTTATACTACAATTCGCACGAATACCAAAAAGCACCGTTGCATTTAGACCGTAATCCGTTTGATCATGACCGATATGGTCTTGATCGGTTCGGTCACGATCGTTTTGGTCATGACCAGTATGGTCCTGTTGGTTATAGCCAAAATGGTCCAAATCGTAATGATTTTGGACAAAACCCTGTTTATTTGGGTTTCCTGAATTCCATGTTGAAGTTCTTCACGCTACAGTGAAATAGGTTGGTTATTCATTAAAATACACACTGTATACATGCTGTATACTAATCAACGTTCCATTTTAACCCTGTCACTGTTTTTGTTAATACCCGTTGGTATCGGATGGGAAATTGTTTAAATTTTGACAGATCACTATCTGTCAAAGGGAAGGAGGGAAGGGAAGTTTTTACGACTTCCCTAAAATTAATTTTCATAGAATACAATTGGCTCATCCATAAAGCTTATACTTGCAAATAAAGGGGTTCGTAATTAATTCTTTTTTATAAAAAAAACCCACAGTTTTTACGTTTCATATTTTGTCCACAGTGCACTTTTTCTACGTCGTCGCAACCAAACTGTTTGTGCTGAAGATCATCTATGGCGCAATATTCTACGCGCTAATCGTCAAAGGATGGCACTTCGTATCCTGGTTCATCCACTACTTGAAGGAGAAGAAGCATGATCATCACGAATACGTTGAATATCACGAGCCTTATCACAGCCATCATGAATACGGTCACGAACATGATAATTATCATGACCATCATGCGCCTGCGAGCTATGATTGGTCATACTATGCTCATAAAAAGCATGGATATGGTGGCTATAAAAACATGTATGATGCCGATGGATCGTATTCAATCAAAAGTAAATGAAATATTGGCAAAGTATAATGACAGTTGTTAGAGCAACATGGTTGTAATTTTTTACTAGGCTTGTACCTATTTCAATACTGGAGTGGTTCTGGATTACATGCAATATCTAGTTTTATGTGTAGAATAGTAATTTATTATGCTGCTAGCTTGCGTGCTAGCATTAATATTTAAGGCGCTTTCATATTATTGTTTCGTTTCTAGACTTTATCTACGCCTCTCCCTGTAATTTTTTGGGCTACAAAGTAATCCAAATTACGTTTTGTTTTTCTAAGTTTTATCATATTATGGCTTCAGTCAATAGCCTATATGTTATTCCAGACTATAATATATCTCTGTGGCAATTTTCACCAATATCCGTTTAATCCTTCTGGAGTTATAGAGTAACAAACATCCATCCATCCATCCATCCATACTTACAAACTTTCGCATTTATAATATTAGTAGGAAGTAGGATTTAAATAATAAGTAGATAAGCTTGTTAAAATAAAATGTGCCATTATTTTGTGTCATTTGTATTCATCCTAATTAGGACCTAATTAGGTAGGACACAGTACCTACCGTTTCGCCGTGTGTGACTGCACACAAGTTCAATCGCACAAAAAATTATGAAGGAGTCACGTTCAGCAGTGAAAAAGAGGCAAACATTAATTGTGCCTGTACTTATTTGATAGATTTCTTTGGCTACAAATCTCACCTGATGGTAGCCGACGATGGAGCAAAACGTAATTCCGCGGTGCAAAGGATGACTTATTTTCACAGCACGTTTAAATTGTTTTAACCTGTCTGTTAGACATCAGATTGCAAATCCCCCGAGAAGGGGACTAGCAGGATGTCTAAATATAGAATTAATTTGCAAAGGGGCACGAGATTTGACCTTCGTTGACATTGTAAAGTCAACTCTAATATTCAGAGAAGATTATCCAATTTACAATTTAAAGGTATAGGTATACCTACGATATCCAACTCGTGGGTTTTGGTCCGGGTAATTACGCTACATTTTCTCGTCTCAGAAACCGCAGTTTTAAGGCTCCGGTGACAGTGGCTCGCAATTTCGAAGTGCGATTGGCTATTATTTCATTTTATTTCATTTCGGGGAGGTTGTTTGAAAAAATAACTCTAGAGAAACACGCATAAATACTGTTCGAACACAAATAATACAATAATATAAGGGAAACATGCCCGAATCAGAAATCATTTTGGTATTAGTATGTTTGGTCTTACGTTTACCTAATACCAAAATGATTTCTGACTCAAGCACATTTCCCTTGTATTATTTGTGTTCGAACATTATTTATGCGTGTTTCTTTAGAGTTATTATTTCAAACAACCTCCCCAAAATGAAATAAAATTAAATAATAGCCAATCGCACCTCGAAATTGCGAGCCGCTGTCACCGGACTCTTAAGACAAAATTCTACTGCGCGAGTGATGGCTTATGGAACGGAGTTGTGGTCGCTAACATTGTCCGTCACACGTAAATTGAGAGTCACACAGCGCGGTATTAAGAGTTTCACTAAAGATCTCATACCCGGAACCCGTGGAAAAGGTTATGTCCCTGGCATGCTCAAGCCTGATAAGCGCGCCAGACGAACCACACACCACTGGAGAATAAAGGTTAAGATCGCTTAAAGTCGGCAGATGGAGAAACAATTCACAATTACCTATATGGGGGAGGACATGACCTGCAGTGGACTACTTAGGCTGATGATAATGGTGACGTGCACTACTCCTGACATAAGAACTGGCAAACGAGATGACACCGATACTTTTATAATTAAAATGAAAAACATCGTGAAGACACTCGCTCAGACAAATCAGCGTTACATATCACGAAACATACATAATCATATTATGAAAAGCCGTAGAAATGTTTACGGATTGTAAATGCCTTAATCCAATTTAGTAAAGACACAGCGTGTATCTATTGTTTCACGTTTAGACATTATGTTTGCTCATTATTATCCTAAACCACAAAACTGATTAGCTACACCAAGGAGCAGGAGAAAATCTAGCAGCCTGTAAGTGCTTACGTACTTACCTAACTAGGTGTATGGAAATTATGTTGCTTGGCGGCAGAAATAGGCTTGGTGGTATTTCTTCCCTGGACGAGCCCTTCGCAAAGAGCTATTAATACACCTACATAAAAAATTAAAATAGCCTACATACCAACAATGATTAAATATGAAAAAAAAAACTGTAATGCTATGTTTTTATTGTTACGTAAATATAAAATGGTGCGGTGCGAGAGGAGTGGCGAAGAATCGTCAAGCGAGTCACTGCCCCTATATGACGACCACGACCAAGAGTCAAGAGTCAAGAGTGCAACGACCAACAAGAAGAACAACGATAAACAATATTGCAGATATCTTCTTCCTCTGACTACCTCCCATAGATTTCAAAGAACCTTACCAACTTGTTAGTGAGTACTCCTCTTTTTTCTTTTATCTACCCACCCTGTAAATCAAAGCCTTTATCTTATTTACATATTCAGTTAACTTTCCTAAACTGTAGCTTATGCTACAGTTTTGTTTAGCTTGATTATTCTAGCTCAATAATTCTTCTTCCTATAAAACGTAAACTAGTGTAGACAATGTAACGTTAATCCAAATATCGCTCAATGATGTACAGAATGGAAGCTGTAAAGCAAATTGCGTGCGAAGCAGTTAAAGCGCCGAAAGCACATTGAGGCGTAAAGAGACAATGTATTTTATCGGCCAAGCGTGATTTTAAGCGATAAGTTTAACAACAATGCTCACTATCTAGTGGGGCTGCTTAGAATTTGTCCAACGTAATTCTCAAATAGTTTTAAAATCACAAGGATCAACTTGAATTATTTCCACCTGGTTGGATGTTAATAGAAAAACAATAAAATATATAAATATATTTATTTTGAAATATAAATATATATTTATATAAATTCTATTAAATGTGTAACCAAACTTTTCTTAATATAGTAAGTTAACACGCCACACCATCTTTTTGCATGCCCAGCAAGACTGGTAACTGGTACTGGTTAGGAGGACTTAATGCTAATAGCATTATCATTAAGGCATTGACAACACTTAAAATTTCTCTCGCTCGCACGATTCGACATTTTGAAAGAGATAAAATCACTAAATACAATTTTGGAAAATCGCAAACAACCATTTTGTGTGCAATCGTATTGCACACAGTTTAGTAAAAATTTGACTTTGATTGATGCAAGTTTTCCTACTCAAAAGCTTGCTTATGTACGAAAACTAGAAAAGCAAACTTTGAAGCAGGAAAACTTGTACCGATCAAAATGATTTTTTACTGAACTGTGCGCAATGTGATTGCACACAAAATGGTTGTTTGCGATTTTTCGAAAATTGGTTTAGTGATTTTATATCATTCAACGAGTCAAAACGTGCGAGCGAGAGTCACGTTGGCTTTTGTCTTCACCCTAAGTCCTCCTAGCACTACATTTATGCGTGAAAGTTTTTAAATAAATAAATAAAATTACAAGGGGTAAAATGATGGCATATTATTACATTTTAAACACTGCTAAACTTAAACTAAAAAGTTAAAGCGATCCATGTGATTTAATTGAATGAAGACATTTTTGTTTTGTTTAATTATCAAAAAAATAAAAGCTGATAGAAAAAAACAAGGAAATACTCAAGTACATGTAATGAAATTACGTTTCATTAATTTGAATTTGCCGCGCTTCGCGCGTGTTAAGTTTTCTGTGGACATCTTTAGAATGGGCCGATCGAAGTGTGATTCAATGGCGGCTGTCGTGTCGAAATATTTGTGCATAAAGTATTATAAACTTGTGAGATAGATAAAAGAAAGGATATTATTGAGGAGGCGATATTAGTGGACCTTAAATGTCGTTTCTTTGTATTTCAGGTGAGATAAAAGTGTACCTAGTAAGTTTAAATCACAAATAATACTGTAATATTTAGGATGTGTAAAATAAAACGAATCTTTGTATTTCAGAGAAACAATTTGTGGTTTATATTTAAATCCTCAACAACATATCTTATATACATAATCACAAACTGTCAGTCAAATCAAGTAAAAATCATCTTTATTTAGTTGAATCACAAGGTTCACTATGAATGCATATGATGTACTTACGTCCGCTTTAGCGCGGTAACAGAATCTTATAATACCAAAGTTACATTTACTGTCACTAAGCGCCCCGCAGTATCTTTGCTAATGTAACGACCCTGGCACAACCATTATTACTACTGTCCTCTATTTGGTTTTTTATTTTAGTTTTTCGAGAGCACTATTTGTCCAGTTGTAGCACCCATTTCTCTGTTCCGTGGTAGCACCGCAGTCCGCGCTTGCAATACTAAGGCAGTACGAGTTCGCTGGAGAATAAAGGTTCTTGAATGACAACCACGACTGAAGGATGAAGCGTGAGACGCTGTATATATCCGACTCCAAAAAAGGAGGAGGTTCTCAATTTTTTTTTTATCTGTTACCTACCTCATATCTTTTTACTGAGTAGACCGATTTTAATGATTTTATTAATCGAAAGTAGGAATAGTTTTTGAGTTATAGTAGTATGGAGTGTAGGTATTTTCAGTGTATTTGAAGTCGGTTTTAAAATGAAAGAGTTTTATCGGCGACCTCTGTGGCGCAGCGGGCGAGAGCCTGCCTGCGACGCAAGAGGTTGCGGGTTCGATTCCCGCCGTGGAACAAATTTGTGTACGATCTGCAGAAATTTGTTCAGATGGTCTGGGTGTTTTCTATGCATAATAAAAAATATCTATCTATGTAAGTATATAATGTATTAAGTGTATCAGTTATCTAGTACCCATAACACAAGCTTTGAATAGCTTACTTTGGGGCTAGATAGTGCTGTGTGGATTGTCCAGCATTATTTATTTATTTATTATTTATTTATTTATCTTAACCGAATTGACAAGATTGTGAGAATAATAGGAAGTCGGTGGGTAAAGAGGGTTAAGAATCATTCTCCCTGGAAAATGTATAGGGAATGCATAAGTCCAGCAGTGGACATGAAAATATACATCCCCTATTGAAGTTAATTTTAGGTTTTTTGTCTTATTTGTGTCGTGGTATTTGCGAGTAATTAAAGTAACGCAATGGCCAATCGTAAAGTCACGGATGCATTTGGGGTATGACTTTTTTCGTCACTAGTGTTGATTTTTAGCACAAACTACCAACTTCTTGGCTGACGACCTCAGTGGCACAGCGGGCGAGAGTCCGCCTGCGACGCAGAGGTTGCGGGTTCGATTCCCGCCTCGGAACAAATTTGTGTAGGTATATGATCTGCATAAATTTGTTCCGTTGGTCTGGGTGTTTTCTATTTATAATAAAAAAATATATATCTATGTAAGTATACATATAATGTATTAAATATATCAGATATCTAGTACCCATAACACAAGCTTTGAGTAGCTTACTTTGGGGCTAGATAGTGCTGGACAATCAATATTTATTTTATTTATTTATTTCCAGATTCAACAGGCTATCCTACAGCTACCGTCAAAAGCCGGGTTCTTAATTCCAAATCGTCAAAGAAAACTTGTTAAAGCATTTACAAAATGTCTGAATATTTCAGCAGATGATAAGAAAAACGCTTGTGGGGAAATACGGAGATAACTCCCACGGTGACATGTTAAGAACATGCTGATGTCAAGAAAGCAACTCATGGCAGTACTTACAAACGGGCCATTAAAGTTTGGCAACATTAACGCAATACGCCAGTGAATTTGGTTGCTCTGGTCATTCGTGCAAACAAATCTAGCTGTACTCGACACATAATGTGCTTTTCAAATGAATACAAATAAATATTGCTGGACAATCCACACAGCACCATTTAGCCCCAAGGTAAGCTACTCATAGCTTGTGTTATGGGTACTAGATGACTGATATATTTAATACATTAAATACTTACATAGATAGATATTTTTTACTATACATGAAAAGCATCCAGACCAATGGAAAAAATTCTGCAGATCGTACACAAATTTGTTCCGAGGCGGGAATCGAACCCGCAACCTCTTGCGTCGCAGGCGGCCTCTCGCCCGCTGCGCCACTGACGTCATCTTCGACAAATCTTTTTTGCCTATGCATTATCAGTACTTGATTTCCCACCTTCTACCAACTTTTGTTAATGGTAATGCTTAGATTGACGAATTATCGAATAATCATGCGTGGCGATTTTCTTCAAATAATATCCCTATAAGTTGCCCGTGTAAGATGTCCATAGATACATATAAAGATGTCCATAGATGTATAAAGATAGCAGCATCCCCACAGTATAAACATTATTTACACCCCACATTAACATAAAGAACAGTGACATAAAACCGAAATATTACCCCACGTAATGACTACACGAACGCACCGAAATGAAAACTTATCGCTCATAAATAATGTTTGTTCGTAAAACAACAGACATAAATCTAATATTTTTATTAAATAACTTATGTACAATAACTAACATATTTTGTTTTAACGATGTAACCTTTAAATTATGTTTGATTCACTTGTAGCAGCTCAACCTATCTTGTTCGTTTTAAACTTAGTGTTTTATCACACGATCATCACTAGCTCACCTACGTAACAACAACTAATCAGTCTTGTCTCATCACCATGGCGCGAGAGTCACTCCACATCATCATCAACTATTAAATAATCCAGCCCGTTTCCCTCCCCTTTTGTCACCTCGTTGTCTTTCGTCACTTTGGTCGTAGTCTTCAACTCCTTCTTTCTGATCTTTCCATGTACAGTCGTCGCTTCTACGTCCAAATGCTCCAGAGGTATTCCAGTTGTGGCAGCATCGGTCTGTTCTTCTTTCTTTTCTGTTGTTGTTTCAACTACCACTGGCTGTTTGACTAGAATCGGGATGTTCCTCTCTGGTGGTGGCGGAGGCAGTTCATGTTTCGGTGCAGACACATAGAGAACTCCGTTATTGTAGACAGCAGTGACTTCGTCCTCATTACATCCTGGTAGGAGCGCGAAGTTCTGCACGAATCTGTTCACCATGAATAGGTCGTCTTCGCTCGCCTTCTTCCGTCCCTCCACTATGATGAAACGATTCTTTACTTTCACTCTCAGGTCTTCCGGGTCGAATCGTTTAACGTATAGGTCGATTTCGCACTTGTTTCGGTTCGAGATTAGCTTCGAGTCTTCGAGAGGGTTCGCTGCTTGGAAGAGGTCGTGCCACGGCCAGAGCTTCATGCGAGGCGGGAACACATAGTGGACGAGTCTGTCCATGAGGGTGAAGGGGTCATCGACTTGCTGTTTGGGCTTTGCTACCTCATGGCATGAGGCGGTCGCTGCGAGAATGAGAACGCACGCGTATGTAAGCATGTTTACTGCTCGGTTGCACATTAACTTCTGGCGGTTTAGTGCTGCGCGGGGCTTATATAGTCTTGGTATCTGTGTGGTTAGTTCGAGAATGCTCTCCCATTGAGGAGGGCAGGTGCCGTCAACAGTTACGCCGTGTGAAAGTTGCGCTGTTTATTTTGATGTGACTCATTTGAAAGCACACGCGTGTTTTGTGTTGTTATTTTTGTTCTTGGAATGGTGTGTCATTGTTGTTATCAGCCAGCTGTTATGAGACACTAAATGAAAACCGAGTTATTAGTTTACTCGGTTTTCATTTAGTGTCTGAGCATTTCGTAGAATATCAAGATAGAAAACTTTCCTATTTTGATCTCAGTTATTCTGTGTCAACTCAGTTAAGTGATCATCTACAGTATTTTTTCTCAGAAACCTTTGCTAGTTTTTCTAGATGGAAAGTTTGTATTTTTATTTGTGCCAAGTATAAAGCGAGATAAATCAGAAGAAAGTAATGTTAGTCTAAAATGCCTTCCTTGTTGTTAGATTATTAACACCGTACCTAACAGTTAACAAGTACCTAGTTTGTAAATCTAGCAAACTGGAAGTTAAACAACTTGTATAAGCTGGCATGAGAACTCTCCTTCCAACAGAGGAACAATCATTTCTCAAAACTGAGCACTTTCATTTAATATGGAATATATATAGAAAATATATAGAAAAGCTTTGTGTATAAATATTTTTATAAATTTAAATTGTGTATATATCTTTAGTTGTATCAGACAAGTTGGGCACTTCTGCGCATGTTGTACTCACACACGCGGGCGTTGAACTGGTGTGCGGGTACCGTTAGCACAACTGATGGTAAGTATAGACCATGCGTAGTTTGTAGGTCATTTGTGCTGCACAACTCATAGCGATTGTTTTGTTTTGGTCTCGGAAGAAAGTTCTAATCTTTAGAAGTCTTGCATTGATATCATCAGAATGCTGTCATACACAAATTACGTATTCTGTTTGTAGTTTGAAAACCATTTAGTAGTAGATTATTAGATTTTGTGAATATCTCTTTTATAAATTTCGGGTGGGTTTTCTCTATTTATATACTGATAATATTTTAGACCTCCATGCTGTTAGCGGCAGTATATATATAGGTACCTACTTTTAAAGATTTCATCACACTATTGAATTTTTACAGCGACAGGTACTAATGTTTTTCTATAACCATTATTTTTTTACCCAATAACTATGTTAATAATATGCTTTATCTTATCACAAATTTGATATATCGACTGTTTCATAACTGTACATCATCGCAATATTGTCATTTTGACTATTATCATTAAATCTTCTGTTCTATATCAGAGGCTATAAAGTTAATTTTTGATAGTCTATGTTGGAAAAATTACATGTTGAACCTTCTAGATTTTTCGCGCGGTAGCTGATGCGTTACACCGGCAGGCACGGATAGTAAAACAAACCAGTACCTACATATATTATACGCAATCGGTGTGCAACCTACTCAGAATACTTTGACAGCTCTCACAGCTCAGTAGGTGATGAGCTCTGCCTTTTGCGCTGTAGGCCGTGGTTTCGATTCCACCGAAAACTATTAATCGAGTAATTCACACTAGTATAGATGTTTGGTCTCCATCTGGGTGTTATAATATAATACTAACAAAAATATCAGCTATCTGGTCAAGCTTTACTTAGTAAGGGAGGGACCAACTAGATACGAGTAGTACCTATAGTGCGTGTGGATTTATCCATTTTTCCCCAGTATTTATTTATTAGTTAGGAGTACTTTTAACGCTACAAATGTCCGATTTTATTTTCATTCGTGCTTGTATTTCAGACTTATTAGGTACACGTGTTTCATTAGAAAAAACGCCCAACCTAGTCTTATTTTAATTCTTTATGATCTTGTTATTTTCTGGGTTGCGTATTCGTATACCTACTTCGGGAAACCGCACCTTGGTACCAGTACATAAGGATGGATATACCTTGTCACAGCTTGATTGTCAGCCGTAATGCCCTCTGGGGGTGTTGAAACAATTGAATGATTGTAGATGTTACACTGAAGCTAAGTTCACCGAAAATTTGAGACAGAATTGAAGATTTTTAATGTAGTAAAGGTTCAACTGAGAGTAAAAGTTGTGAAACTGGTTCTGTTTTCTTTTCAATTATTAATTTTCCCAATGCATTATTCATGGGATGATAATATTATTAAACATGGCTTATCACAGCCTGACGTAGATGGCTTAGCACCACTCCATCATTCGTGGACGTCGTAATAGGAATCAAGAGATGCGGACCTCCTGAAAATTGACGAAAGCCTAAGTGAGTATGGACTTATCCAGGCATATGACGACATGAAATGTGTTGAGGAAAATTTGCAAACATTTGAAAATTAAAAATATTTGTGATTTTAGGTACATACATATTAGTAGTAGGTACTATTCTTACTTGCAGTAAACCGTTTGACTGCTTTGGTAAACTCTGCAAGGAAAATAATGCTCGTGCGAATACATACACGTGGCCATTTCAGACGTTAACCGTCTTATTATAAAAATGTGAGTTAGACTAGGCTTAAGCCAGGACTAACTGGTCCGTGGTCTAACTTTGATACCGAAGTTGGTCCCTGCTCTATAGAAAAATCAAAGACTTAGACCAGACGTTATTATAAAACGGAGTTTATCCCCTAAACCACGGTTTAAAGATAAACCCGAACGACCCCTAGTTTAAGTATGGTCTAACTAATAAAAATCTCATTTTGCCAAATTTTATTTGGTCTCCCACATAAGTTTATTCAATAAAACAACTTGTAGCACTGCATTATCCATCATACATTTCAAACTCTAGACTCCGATCTAAATTTGAAATGTCAAAACGCATGGGTTGCCACGAATTTGTCAATATCAAGTTGATAACGAGATTTAAAACAAAAAGGCGGAGATCTGAGTCAAGAAGAGAAACTAAAAATTGATTCGTTAAAACGAAAGACGAGGTAGTATGCGCATATGACTTTAGCCTGCGGCAAGAGAGTACAGTTATACCAACTTATCTAAGCCGGTCTGAAGTTAGCTGTTTAGAGAATTCTCGATTCACTATTGGCCATTTATGCACAAGCGGCTAACTTCAGACCGGCTCAGATAAGTTGGTGATTCCAAAATGAATGAACGATTGATTGCCATAATTTGTTATAGTCTGTGGATATTTGTTGAATGATTATGTTCTGTGATGATGAATCATGGACTAACTCAGGTACTATGTAGTCTTCGACTAAAGTGTCTTTTGTAATACGAAAATGATAAACCTGAGATGATCCTAAATTTATGAGATAAACCAGGTTTAAGTTGTTTATAATAAGAAAACGTGACTTGAGCTAGGTTTAAACCCAGGTTTGATTTGTTTATAATAAGGCTGTAAGGGTTTAAACTTGAAATACCGAATACTGCAAAAATGTTGGTATGTCCCAAATGTGATAATTGGACGTACCTCTGACTAACTACTAGAAGCTGAGTCGGTTTCTGTAACATAATATTTGCAATCTGAACTATGAACACAAAATATATTGGAAAAGTTCGATCGCGTAGTGAAATTGCCACCAGCCAAATTTATTTCGTTATAAGTTCAAATGTATTTTTAGGATTTTCGGAATTGGTGCCAGTTGACTATTCAACTGGCGTCCATTCCGAAAATTCTAAATCCTTTTTTCAATATTTCCATCTACGAGTATCTATCAAATCCATAAGCTTTAGCTGGATTAAAAACGTAAGCCATAAAGGTTGCTTTACACCGTATCGATTATGCGCTCCAAGAGATCGAACATTGGCGCGCGCTCCAGCCGCGCGAAATATATACCATTTTGAAACGCGCGCCAATGTGTTCGTTGGAGCGCCCGAACGCGGAGCGCGCGCGTCGATTGAGACGGCCACGTTGTATTTTTTGTGTTTGTGCGCTCCCATTATGGATAACCAAAGAGAGAAGATGAAGGGTCAAACACTGGAACGGTTGCGCGCCAGGCGCGCTTAGTTGATATCAGGGATCGGATAACCCATATAAAAGGTTAACCGTTTGAAACGGTTACCGAATGAAACGGTAACCCATTGAAACGGTAACCGTTTGGTTTGGGTATTAACCGAAATAAAAACCCATACCAAATGAAACGGTTAACAGAAATGAAAGGGTTGTTTTAATCGGTATTTTTGATTGACTGAAATAGAGAGAGAATAGAGAAAGAGAGCGATGCATTCTATGTGTACGTGAGTTGTATTTGGCATATTATTTGCTTGCGTTCGATGGTTTGCGAACTTGATTCCGCCAGAAAGTGTAAATAAACTTCTAGAAGATTACCTAATAATGGTGAGTGGTTTTCACTTTTGTAATTACATTTAAATACATACAACAGATGAAACTTTTAGAGAAGATAGTACCTATTACTATTATTTTGAGAGTAGGTACTATTTGTTAAAAACATTTAGTTCGTTATACGTACCTACTGCCTCGACTCGACCGCTTGCCAGCGGGTAATTAGTAAACTTCGTAGGTAATGATGGCGATGTTCGCGCGCGACAAACGCGTTTGTCCCAGGGTCGAACTCAGAATTAACAAAGTTTATTATCACAACAATAATATTAGGTATAACTCATCTTCCAAACGACTGAACGGATGTGGATGAAGCGAGAAAACTAAAGTATCCTACCCATCATTACCTACCTACTAACTACTATCTACATAGTTCAACCAAGAATCATATTATTTATTAACTAGTTGCGCCCCGTGGTTTCACCTGCGTAGATTTAAATCCCTGTATTCCCACGGGATAAAAAGTAGCCTATGTTTGATTCCAGACTATAATAGGGTATGTAGGCCTGTTTACCGTCCACGTCCCTTTCCCGTCCATTCGCGGCACTACTAGTAAATAAACCCAAAAAATAGCATAATTCACATGCACACATTGATTATGAGTATTTTGGCGCTTTCTTGGATGTCCAAGTAGACACACAAACAAGTTTCAAATTACTAGTTCAAGCGCAACTATTATAAACAATATAATCATTTTGTGGTCAGCTGTGATACGATGTGAATGGGCTAAAACCAACAAAAAAAATAGTGAAGTGTAGGCGCTTTCACGCTAAGTTATTCACTTATTTTTATGACTTTTAGAGTATTGGTGATTTGTATGCCTTCATAATAGATCAAAGAATATGTTTATAATGTTTTTAGCTTAAAATTTATATTATAAGTTATTTAAATTACGTGGATGAAAACTGTACCATGCTTTTAAAAGAAAATCCCTTTTTCGTCCAGGTGGTCGGCAAACTGGTAAATCATGTCAATAAAGTGATTGCTTGTATTTTTTTATGTATGAAAGCTAACTGCTGCTTTTTAAGAATATTTAGCCTTATTACTCCTCCTAAATTGATTAGCCAGTTTTCGTCCGGGCTAATATGATTAGATCAAGAAATACAGATACTCATAAAATGCTGGTGGTCGAGAACAGGATGGGGTAAATACGACTTCCAGATTTCGACCATGATTTTAATATGCAATTAATAGAATAAAAGTCTATAAACTTTAATTTTCAGCAATAGAATAATATGTATTTATGCCTATTTTATTATTTTCTTGAGGTTTTGCTTAATTCACATATAAATTTCCTCTAAAATTCTTAGTATTACTGTGGACGAAAACTGATACAGCCGACCACCTTTTCGACCATTTAAGAAATTATTGATTATTCCTCTCCAAGCCGGAGGTCTTCGATGAGTTACAGGCGGTTGTACGCCTCGCAGGTATCATGTCCAGAATCCAGTGACAAGGATGCTAGAGTCACACTGACCCGGCACTACACAGAATGTATATGTAGCATAATGTATTATCCAGAGATCAGCCTTGACAATAGTTTTGAAACAGGAAGAAAATTATGGAAAATCCCCAGGAGAAGACGAATCACTTCGGATCTCTTCCTAATTCTAATTCGTGGTAGGGGAATTTAATCTGCACGGACGTTCCGCAATGGTGCGTATTGTGCATTATCTCTCTGCTAACCTCACCCCAGCCAGTCCAACTCCTTAAAATAGCGGAGAAGGACCTTGGGTTAGTTCCGAACCTTAGTGTTCACAACTCTTAAATAAATAAATAAATAAAAATAAATAATGCTGGACAATCCACACAGCACTATCTAGCCCCAAAGTAAGCTATTCAAAGCTTGTGTTATGGGTACTAGATAACTGATATATTTAATACATTATATAGTTACATAGATAGATAATTTTTATTATACATAGAAAACACCCAGACCATCGGAACAAATTTCTGCAGATCGTACACAAATTTGTTCCACGACGGGAATCGAACCCGCAACCTCTTGCGTCGCAGGCAGGCTCTCGCCCGCTGCGCCACAGAGGTGGGTAGTTTCCTGTTCTGTAAGAATTCCAACGTGTTTTCAACTCCTTTCTTTAACCATGAGAGAAATCCAAAGGTGTGGAGCAGGAGTGTCGTGGTGTTATTTTTCACCATATTGGCACCACATTTGATATCATATGCCACGTTCACACAATCCGACAGATTATACGTATAAATCTGAAGAGTATAATCAGGCCGTGTGCGTTTGAGACCATGAAAATGCCTTCAACTTTGTTGAAACCTTAGCTGTTTTGCAGTCCTTGCAACGATGTCAGGTTGACTGGCAAATCTGGCGATACATCGAATCGCCCCGGTTGAAAATTGGCAGAATTGGCATTAAGATTAAAGGCGAATACATCTTGCACTTGGGATTTGCTGATGACATCGTCATATTGGCAGAATCATTGCAGGACTTACAACCGATGCTGAACAGCCTAGCTGCTGCCTCACGACGCGCGATGGGATAATCTGGGTATGAACTTGGATAAAGCTATGATAGGGACTAGGAATATGTCTGCCTCGGGTAGACCCTGCAGGTGAGAGATATCAAGACCGAAAAACTTAGCTGGGTTCAGTTCGTTCTTCTTCGTTTGGGAAATTTCTTCAGGTCTTCGGCCCATCCCTTTATGTTTGAAGACGAAAGTTTAAACTAGTCGTCCCACCCGTTATAACTATGACCTATGCTGCCAAAACGTGGCACTAACAGTAGGGTCGGTCCACAAACTAAAATTCGCTCAGCGAGCTATGAAGAGAGCTATGCTCGGAGTTTCTCTGAAGGATAGAATCCGAAACGAGGTAATACGACAGAACTAAAGTAGACGACATAGCTCAAAGGATTACCATGCTGAAATGGCAGTGGGCCGGCCATGTATGCCGTAGAACCGACAATCGTTACAGCAAACGAATACTTGAGTGGAGACCACGTGTAGGTAAGCGTAGTGTAGGACGTTTTCCAGAGAGGCTGGGGTGACGATCTGCTAAATGTAGCTGGATGAGAAGAGATGAAGACCAGGATAGAAATCGGGTCGAAGATAGGTTGGTGATGATTATGATGATGATAATATGCTACGGATGAATATTATAAATATTCAATTATACAAACTATAATCCAAAGAAACATTTCTTCTGAAGTTGGCAAAATTGATTTTCGATACCTAAATAGTACCTATGTTTTGAACTTTGAATGCAGAAAATTTTATTATTACTATGAATTTTGAAATATATGACATTTTAATTAAATTAGTTTCATTTCCATCAATTTTACTCCTTTATTTGATATATTTTCCCATCAAAAATGAATGGACGAAAACTGGGTAGCAGGTGGTCGAAAACTGGAATTTCTGGACGAAAACTGGGTAAAACAGGGTTTTGAGATTAAAATATTTTTATAAAATTCCCAGATTACTTCACAATTAAATACTTTACACTAGTGGCTCTGGGAGCTGTAGACCTCGCGAGCATACTAAAAGTGAGCTATTTGCTATTTTATTACATTCCTAATGTGCAAGTGCATTTTCCGTTTTGTGATTTTTTTGATCTTTTTGATTTTTTTTGCATCATCTTGTGTAGAATGAGGTCCTTTGTGTTTCTCTCAAATTTGATTGAAAACCATCGATTGTTTGATGAGCTATCCTGTTCATCATGCAGATCTTCGCCAAACTTTTATGAGACCAACTTATAGTTACTACCTTTCAAATAAAAAAAGAATAATCGAAATCGGATCTCATTTGGTGGAGATATCCAGTATATCAAATAGCCCCCTTTTTGCCCTTTTTTTGGGGGAAGTACCCCTCCAATCAAAAATCCCCGACGACAAAAAAATCAAATAAGTCATATAACCTGCGTACCAAGTTTCGTCCAGATCGGTTGAAAAATGCGACCTGTAGAGGAGAACAGACAGACAGACAGACAGACATCCGGACAAACGCATTTTTGGCCAATGTGGAAACTGAGACGCTTATCGCTCGCTTCGCTCGCTCGGTCAACTATAAGTTGGTCTCATAAAAGTTTGGCGAAGATCTGATAAGGATCTTCAGCATGATGAACAGGATAGCTCATCAAACAATCGATGGTTTTCAATCAATTTTGAGAGAAACACAAAGGACCTCATTCTACACAAGATGATGCGAAAAAAATCAAAAAAATCACAAAATGGAAAATGCACTTGCACATTACATTCCTCAAATAGCTCACTTTTAGTATGCTCGCGAGGTCTAACAGCTCCCAGAGCCACTTGTATTATATTACTGGATATAATATTATAAGTATGTATTTACAAAAAAAAAGTATATATTAAGTAGTATATCAGCTATCTGGTTCCCATATCACAAGCTTAGGCTTAGGTTGGGGCTAGATAGTGCTGTGTGGAAAGTCCACCAATTTTATTTATTTAAATTTAATATTAGTAGGATATGAAGTAGGTAGTAGAATAGGTTGGTATCTACCTACTTACCACACTGTTTTCCACAAAGTTTACATGAACTAACACCAGTCCTTTGGATGTAATCAAAATGCCAATGAACGGCATTTGATTGCCGGCGAGGCATTTTTTATTTATTTTTATCAACTGGTTAACAACTATTATTCACTCCACTCCGCACATGCGACAACTAAACTAGAGTGCATGCATCCGAGACCCACTTCAGCGAGAGAACGTACCTAACTATCTGCCAAAAAGCGGGTAGATTAAAAAAATACATAATGTACCTACCATGTATTTTTCCTTAATGCTACGTTCGCATTGTTTTACCTACTTACCTTACCTACCTAGCAGGTAGGTAGGTAAATCATCATAAGGTAGGTGGTAGGTACCTACCTTATGATGATTTACCTACTACTACCTACCTACTACCTACGTACCAAGCAATCAAGATATTCATTCAACATAACCCAACATGATAAATAAAGTTTCAGATCAAGCAAGTAGGTAGGTACCTAACGCGCGACGCGTGCGAACGAAAGATTTTTTGTTGCATTCACTTTTATTTCCCGAAGTACACGTACGCACACACACACACTACATTCGGCCTGACTCGGCAGCGGTCGGCGCTCTCGCTAAATTTTAAGCCAATTTGAACTTTGAGTAAAAACCCTTATTTTATTCGGTTGTTATACAGAAACGTATCGGTTACCTATTGAATCGGTTACCGAAACGATACGGTTAGGGTAACCCTTTTCATTTCGGTTGTTAACCCATACCGGAATATCCCTGGTTGATATACTTCAAAAGTTTGACACGCGTTCCGCGGAACGCATTCTCGGCGCGGTCATTCATGGCGCGCGCGCCAGGAGCGCATAATCGATACGCAGCTTAACTCGTTAAAAAGTGAGACAAACGCGCATGCTATCTCACCTTACAACATATAAAAGGCCCAGTACACATTGGCGTGTGATGGGCCATGCTTTACAATGCACGACTATAGGCCACGATCACTTGGTGTTCACACAATGGCGCATGGCTCATTGCTGCCTGGCAAAACACTTGCGATGGACGTGGAAGTACTTAAGGCTGCGGCTATTTATTTATATACTGCTTACAAGTATTACAGAAGTGTGTAACGCCCAAAGCTATCAAAGGCTCGCTCGCTTGCTCCACGATACTGACATTGTATGCAAACATATAAAGCAAACAAGGTTTCACCCTTATTTTATGGATGACAATAAGCTTTCAATTGAAAGGTGTTTTGATTGAACTTTAAACGATTTGCGATAAGAAATAAATAAGAAATACCTACCGTTAAAGTGAAAGTTGGAAAAAAAAACATTAGCTGTCTAGCTTTCATATTAGTGCTTGTGAAAATAAAAGAGTACTGGATAGTATTCTAAAGGTGGTTTTCAACCGATTTGAAAAAAAGAGAATGTTCTCAATTCGACTGTGAACTGATATTGATAGTTTTTGTTAGGTGAGGTCGTATCATATAAATTTTATCTATCGTCCCAAAGTACAGAATGAATAATTTTTGTTTGTCTATTGAAAACTTAATCCATACCTATATAATATAAAAATCAAATGGCAAAATTAATTAATTTATTTTTTTAATGCCTTAACAGTAAAATTAATAATGAAATTTGAATCAATAACTCGCTTCAGACACAGATGTGAGGCAGAGTTCTTTAAGCAGCCTTAGGCTGCCATTACGAAGCGAGTCGTAGGTGCCTAACTACTCAGTGAATCATTGGTCGGAGAAAGTAAATATTGTGAAAGCAATCGACTCTGCTATGATGAGGAAAATACCGCGAACGTCTTGATTTCAATTATTTGTTTTGCAGGTTCCAACGCTGCAGAGTTCATATTTTAGAGTGCCAAGTTATTGAGTAGTTAATGAATCTTAGGCTCTCTACTAACACATCCTGTATAAATAGTACCTATACTACTACTCGCGGCTTTACTCGCGTGCTATAGCATACATACAATATATTAAAACATAAAAATTATGATTTTTTTTTTCAATGTTTTGAGATTGTTAATATTTTTATATCACACATCGTTCCTTAAAATTATTCGAAATTTACTCAGTTTTGTTTCAGGAAACAGATGAGAGGAGTCTGTGATACAGGATGATATAACCTATACTGAGAGGATATAGAGGCCAATATTCTTCCCACGAGATTCACTAGTTGGAAACTATTATGCCAAAACTACAGCTCAACTCACTGACAGATCAAAATAGTTAGCATTTCACGAAGCACATTTAATTTGTCAAAGCATACTCGTAGCAGGCGAACTATTTCCAGTAGGTATGTAGGTACCTATGTTGGTAGATAGGTATGTACAGTAATTGCACTTTGGGGAAATACGCGACACTGCACTAAAATTAACAATGCACTGTGTGCTTATGTGCTGTTATGTTATTTTTTGGAAATTTGCGTCTGGTATAATTATGACGGTTACACCAACGTGGATACGAGTTAATTTTAAGCGCTCTAGATTCCGCGACCAATTTGTGATTTTGTTGTTAAAACTTAACTTATTAATAAAAAAAAAACAAAAACTAGGCACAAAAAATGCGCTCAAACTTTTTAGCTAGTTCTTTGTTTGTTGGTTAGCTTAGATTCACTTTTATAAAACGTTTTAAAGTTTTCCTCATGTTTTGTTATATAATAAGCTAATAAATAAAACTAATAATATAATAATGCTGGACAATCCACACAGCACTATCTAGCCCCAGGGTAAGCTACTCAAAGCTTGTTTTATGGGTACTAGATAACTGATATATTTAATACATTATAGATAGATATTTTTTATTATATTTAGAAAAAACCCAGACCAACGGAAAACATTTCTGCAGATCGTACACAAATTTGTTCCGAGGCGGGAATCGAACCCGCAACCTCTTGCGTCGCAGGCTGACTCCCGCCCGCTGCGCCACTGAGGTCGTGAGGAGGTAATTAGTTTAATCTTGCTATGAATGTACCTACCTTAACATATGTATTGAGTATTGATTGAAGTCTGCCGCTTACATTCCGACCGTCAGATACCTAACGGTCGCGGCTGAAGAGACCAAAGTTGGACATGTTTGTTCAATTATAACATTTCGCGGAGTGTGGGCATTGTGTATAGATATTTTGATTTTGTTTGTCCAATTATGAATTGGTTTCATTGCTAGCTAATCCATTGGGATAGGACCCAGATTCGAAAATGTTCCGATTCCGACCATGGTAAACAGAAGCTCTGTCAATATCACTACATAGTATAAAACAAAGTCGCTTTCTCTGACCCTATATCCCTATGTCCCTATGTATGCTTAAATCTTTACCAGCAAGAGTATAAAACAACTTATGCTCTCAGCTATAATTAACTGTTAATGATAAACAATGCAACTATTCCACTGGCAACATTTATGTCTACATCATTGGCAACGTTTATGTCTACATTTTAACAATCAAAATCATAGTATAAAACAAAGTCGCTTTCTCTATCCCTATATCCCTATGTATGCTTAAATCTATAAAACTACGCAACGGATTTTGATGCGTTTTTTAATAGATAGAGTGATTCAAGAGGAAGGTTTATATGTATGATACATATGCATGATATGTGCACCCGTGCGAAGCAGGGGCGCGCGGGCGGGTCGCTAGTTCAATATAAAGTGTAGACAAAGTAAATGAACGTAAATTATTTAGAAAAAAACGAAAAACAACGTCACGACTTTGATGTCCAAACGCGGTAGATATCTCCTCAGATCTGTAAAACGTAAGATTCTTTGAAGGAGGTATGGTGCGCGTCACGCAAAAAGAACGCCAGAAGGAGGGTGTGATGGCGCGAGTGTTTTGTATGCGCAAACTCATATCTTCCACTGTTTCAGAGAAAACAAACTAACATTTTGCGCACAGTAAAAATATGGGTATTAAAAAAAAAATTATTGGTATTTTTTCGCTGCGAAGGAAAACATCCCGAGGTAACAAGTTATGTATTTTAGCGGTGGCGACGGGCTTGCAACCTGTCACGTATGCAATACCGTAGTAGACGTAGGTGTCTCCAACTACCACCCTACGAAATCCTGAAAAACATTGAGTTTGTAAAACTAAGAAACTTGAGTTGATATCCTGTCAGTCCTGAGTCTCATTGAAGTTGTTTTTTTTCTGATTTAATCCATAATCGTCACAAAGCAATACTTTCCCAGCAATAACTCCGAACATGAAGAGAGTCACTGTACGACCTCTTCGTTCCAAATTGGAAAAAGATTTATCATAAAGCTGACATAACAGACGGAACCCTCGTTTTCTTAGAAGCAGTGACCGTTGTAAGACTGCCGCTATGAAAAACCAAACGATAGGAGCCGCGTCTCCACCCGGCGAATACTCGCGAGCCCCATTCGGGCGAGCGGTTCGGCCGAAGCTGGCTCGCGAGGCAGCCTCGTAATTTACCGGAAACATCTAGGGGGGCTCGCAAGGCAAGCCGAGCCATCTCCAGCCATCAGTTCCACCGAGCAAAGTACCGTCCCCACCGAACGCACAGCACACACCGAGGCGGCGCCTTTGAGATAGATATAGCTGTTTGAATCGTTCACCAGTGCAACGGCATTTGCAGTTTTACTCGTATGTTTAATAACAGGATATAAAAGGATGTTATTTTGCTATAATTTGTTTTGATGAGGCGCCAACATTTTCGCTACGCTTTTTCTCTTGGAACTGCTTTAGACGTTTTAAAGTGATCCTTGTGATTCAATTGCATAAATAGCGATATCACCTTTGCTTGAGACTTGAAAGTTGTTTGGAAGAGATCGCCACCAGCGATAAGACCGTTGCTTATTGGACCAACCCACTACTTTTACTGCTGTAGCCCCATTCAGACTTTCCAGTTTAATAAAGTTTCTATTTATTTCTTCTTCGTCCTTCGTCACGACCACAGAAATATAAATCCAATTTTATTTTAATTATTTGTATTTGTATTTGTAGGGTTTCTCTGTTCCGTGGTCACGACCGCCACAGTCCTGTCGCCGCTATCGCGACGAGCACTCGCCAGCGAGCAGGCGATATACTTTTTTACGAGCCTGTTCTCCGAGTGACGGAATGCCGAGGTGCCATCTGCGGGCAAAAGTAATAGTCTTCGCGGAACCGAGATTGTTGGAGAAGGTAGTTTTTTATGAGGGAAACTAATAAAATTACGAAAGTTGCAAATAGAGGCTCCAAGTTCTCTCCAAATGAAGACATTCCTATCCTACTGTTCTTTTACTGATTTGACACAACAGGTAACGGCTAAACTTGTTTGGGCAAAGCTTGAAACGGATATCATTCGAAAGAGTACCTTCTCTACACGTCTGTCGTTCTCATGTGCATTACGTACGAGCAGACGTATATACGTGTTAGTAATGCACGGCAATGCAATAGTCGTTCTACTGTGTCTCAACTAGCAACGCCTCTAACTAGAAACTGAAACAAAAACTGAAACAGCTTCACGACTTTGATCCCCAGGTACGGTAGATATCCCTTCAGATCTCCCCCAGTACCAAGTAGGTACTAATTCAAGATTCTTTGAGGATGTCTAAGGGGGGTAGTCAGAGGTACGTCCAAACATTACATTTGGCACATACCCACATTTTGCAGTAATTAGTATTCCATACGTGACAGGTTGCAAGCCCATCGCCGCTGTTAGAATACTAACTGGTTTCCTCACGATGTTTTCCTTCACCGTTTAAGAGCACTGGCATTGCGCACATAAATTTTTCGATAGAAAAATCCATTGGTGCACGACCGGATTCGAACCTGCGATCTTACGATCGGAAGGCGGGGTCACTCCCACTAGACCACCGGTGCTCTAAACGGTAACTAGAAACATTACGTTATAAAGTAAGCTCACCAACTGGCTATAACTAGATATAATGTGCCCCTAGATAAACTTAATTGTAATTTAAAATTAAATAACTGTTCGGCGGAGGGCATTGGTATGCCATAACACAGGGCTGTCCTAGTTTGGGTACCAATGTTGTCCAACCAGGAAATACCTATATTGTAACACGTTTCAACCCTATTTTATAAGATATTGTGATGTTTGTTACGAATCCAAATAAATTTCATTTCATTTCATTTCATAAACAAAGCAGGAAGCAGTTCATCCATTACTTCCCACTCCTGCACTCGCTCCCAGGAGGACGGGAGCGACCTTTCCACGACATTCAACAACCGTTCGCTGGCGCGACGCCACTTAGCGGGCGATTGGCATTGACCTTCAATGGTGACAGCGGTGTTAGCCGGTGTAACAGAGTTTTATTGGTAGGTTAGGTACACTAGAAACTTGTCAGTGCTGCATCTGACATTTTACTGAAGTATAAACCGTAATGCCAGCGCTCTTTCAACTATTCTAATGCTGAAATCAGAAAAGTGGAATATCTTTCGTCGGTTTTTACGAGAGTTAAAAGAGTGAAAGGTCTGCTAGGTAAGTGTTATCACTCGATTGCATTATTATTCATTAATGACGACCTCTCCTCATTGACGACCTCTGTGGCGCAGCGGGCGAGAGCCTGCTTGCGACGCAAGAGGTTGCGGGCTCGTTTCCCGCCTTGGAACAAATTTGTGTACGATCTGCAGAAATTTGTTCCGATGGTCTGGGTGTTCTCTATGTATAATAAAAAATATCTATCTATGTAAGTATATAATGTACTAGCTTTTGCCCGCGGCTTCGCTCGCGTTTAGAAGTATTATTATTAATTAGGCATAGTTTTTGCGGCTTTACTTTTGTTAAGCGTGTGTAAAAAATTGGAGGGTTGAATTTATCAAAATCCTATTGAAGCGGACGTCTTCATCATAGTAGCTCCAATCTTTAATTTCAGTTCAATCAGTCGAAAATCTAAGAAGATTTATACAAACTTTCATCCCTATTTTATCCCCTTAAGGGTGGAATTTATCAAAATCCTTTCTTAGGGGATGCCTAAGTCATAGTAGTTTTATGCATGCAAAGTCAGCCCGATCGGTTAAAAATTGACAAAATTTCATACAAACTTTCATCCCCTATTTCATCCGCTTGGGGGTAGAATTGATCAAAATCCTTTCTTAGCGGATGCCTACGTCATAACATTTACCTGCATGCCAAATTTCAGCCTGATCCGTCCAGTGGTTTGGGCTGTGCGTTGATAGATCACTATGTCAGTCAGTCACCTTTGAGTTATATATATTAATTATAAAAATTAGAAAACTTAAATTTAGATAAGATTTATATTTAGATTTAGATAGAAGATAGATATAAGATTTATACAAACTTTCATCCCCTATTTTATCCCCTTAGGGGTGGAATTTATCAAAATCCTTAAGCCTACGTCATAGTAGCTTTATGCATGCAAAGTCAGCCCGATCGGTTTAAAATTGTCAAAATTTCATACAAACTTTCATCCCCTATTTCATCCCCTTGGGGGTGGAATCGATCAAAATCCTTTCTTAGCGGATGCCTACGTCATATCATCTACTTGCATGCAAAATTTCAGCCCGATCCGTCCAGTGGTTTGGGCTGTGCGTTGATAGATCACTATGTCAGTCAGTCAGTCAGTCAGTCAGTCAGTCAGTCAGTCAGTCAGTCAGTCAGTCACCTTTTAGTTATATATATTTAGATTTAGATAGAAGATAGATATAAGATTTATACAAACTTTCATCCCCTATTTTATCCCCTTAGGGGTGGAATTTATCAAAATCCTTAAGCCTACGTCATAGTAGCTTTATGCATGCAAAGTCAGCCCGATCGGTTTAAAATTGACAAAATTTCATACAAACTTTCATCCCCTATTTCATCCCCTTGGGGATGGAATCGATCAAAATCCTTTCTTAGCGGATGCCTACGTCATATCATCTACTTGCATGCAAAATTTCAGCCCGATCCGTCCAGTGGTTTGGGCTGTGCGTTGATAGATCACTATGTCAGTCAGTCAGTCAGTCAGTCAGTCAGTCAGTCAGTCAGTCAGTCACCTTTTAGTTATATATATTTTGATTTAGATAGAAGATAGATATAAGATTTATACAAACTTTCATCCCCTATTTTATCCCCTTAGGGGTGGAATTTATCAAAATCCTTAAGCCTACGTCATAGTAGCTTTATGCATGCAAAGTCAGCCCGATCGATATAAAATTGACAAAATTTCATACAAACTTTCATCCCCTATTTCATCCCCTTGGGGGTGGAATCGATCAAAATCCTTTCTTAGCGGATGCCTACGTCATATCATCTACCTGCATGCAAAATTTCAGCCCGATCCGTCCAGTGGTTTGGGCTGTGCGTTGATAGATCACTATGTCAGTCAGTCAGTCAGTCAGTCAGTCAGTCACCTTTGAGTTATATATATTTAGATTAAATATATCAGTTATCTAGTACCCATAACACAAGCTTTGAATAGCTTACTTTGGGGCTAGTTAGTGCTGTGTGGATTGTCCAGCATTATTTATTTATTCATTAATGAATGCAGTCATGAATAATAATGCAATCTAGTATAATGTGCCTATAGAGGCAGTAATAAAACTATTATGGAAAATGAGGAGATCGACGACTGTTTCAAAAATGAAAATTCCTTATAAATAAAAATTACCGACACTAAATTTAAAACAAGTAAGTTCGTTCTCCTGAGTTACCTAGTTATTAAGCTACCTCGGCGCTATACTGACAGTAAAAAGTTGTGAGGTCTTATAAAACACTAAGGTATCAAAATTCTTTGCACTAACCTTTTTCATGCTTTTACAATTTGATAGGTCTGCTGTAGCCAGTGGCGTCGCTTCCGGCAAGCTACGGCACATTAGCGCACTTCCGCCGGAAGTTGTGTACGTGAGCTTATACCGTATCACATCGTGGTCAAGTGAAGTTTAGACTGTTTAACTGTTAACACACGCGATATGGTTGTAATTTTGGTTCAATAAAGGAAAGCTTGTGCCAAATGATAGACAAAAGAGAGATAGATAAAAAATATATGGCTTTACCAAGAAATCTAATAAAACAGTATTAGGTACATAATGTGAGAGAAATACAGACACGAAGTCAATAAATAAAATTGTATAAAAATTTAATTTTTGCTTAATTCTCCAAAACTTGGCAACGCTTCTTCATAATTACATTCAATGATTTTATATTTTGTTAAATGTACAAGCGAGAAGTTTTCTGACAGTTGTTTGTTGTTGTTGTCTCTTTCTTTGTATATGTACATTTCATAATATCTTCAATCAACTATATTCAATAACAAGAATATATCAAAATATATCAAAATTCTCAAAAATGTTTAATTTTAACGGTTGTCAGCCTTTTAATGTGTTATTGCAGCCTCACACGTCCAGCTGAATTCCAATTCTGCTGCCCCCAGCTGCCTCGAAGTACCGTTTCATCTCATCTCTTTGATTACACTGCCTATAGGTTCTTAGGTACGCATTTACACATTCCGCCGGACCGCAAATTGATAGCAAACAAACGAATGGTATCCTTATGACTCCAATATGTATGTATAGCTAAGAAGTAGCCTATGTGCTATTCCAGACAATAATCTATCTCTCTGCCAAGTTTCATCCAGATCCATTCAGCCGTTCCGGCGTGAAAGAGTAACAAACATCCATCCATACATCCATACCTACAAACTTTCGCGTTTATAGTCTGGAATAGCACAAAAGCTTTTTATCCCGTGGAAATACTGGGATTTAAGTCTGCGCTGGTGAAACCGCGGGGCGCAACTAGTATAATATAAAGCTATCCTAGATACATAGAAATAGGCAGTAAAAAAAGTATGTGAAAATTCAACGTAATATGAAAGAAAGTCTGCCAATTCGTGCGCTCAGCAATGAGCTAAGGAAGAGTTCTCCGCGCTGGTTCTGCGTACGTTTTACCACGCGTTCCTCCCGTTTCCTGCATATTTGCGTCCAGGTCTTAGAGGCGTACCAAGCGAGCGGCAATCGGTTCGATATACTACCGGTGTATTGCCGGCAGATACTGTTTAATTAATAATTTGCTTTGGTAAGCCTTAGGGGCCGTGCCAATCTACGCTCATGCAATTCTAGTTCTGCAATGATATTAGAAATTAATTGGTACTATTCATTTAATTTATTTATACAAACATGGCGCACAAACATGGTCTTTGACAGGTCAACAAAGGTTTGCACTCGAGGTTTGCCAGCGAGCCATGGAGCGCAGTATTCTCGGAGTTAGCCTCACCGACCGAATACGCAACACCATACTGCGCTCCAAGACTCAAATTGCCGATGTCACTCGGAAAGCGGCTAGTTTAAAGTGGAACTGGGCTGGGCACGTCTGTCGCATGCCGAACGATCTTTGGGCTAAAACATCGACGGAGTGGGCCCCTAACAACGGCAAACGACCTCGCGGCAGACCAAGACTGAGATGGCGGGACGACCTAGATTCATTTATGAAAGATTGGTCGTCCATAGCACAGGACAGGGAAAAGTGGAAGGGGGGCAGGCAGGCCTTTGCCCTGCAGTGGGACGACGCAGGCTGATAATAATAATTCATTTTATTTATTCAGTCATTATTTATCATGATAAATACATATACATACAATTATTACTTATTTTAATATACAATAACAAGCATGAAATGATAATATAGGTAAAGAATATCGTAGTAATTTAGGAGAGTGCTTAAATAAATAATAACACCATAGCATGATCATGATCTCAACCACCTAATGTTGAGCGGTTACCTCTACTTGCGATTTCCTGACAAAGCATAGTGTCAAAATATCACTATTCGCCATTATTATAAGATAGTACCTAGTCTTACTACTATGGTTTCAAAAAACTGTATACCAGAACACAGGTCCTACCCCAAGCTGATACGGTAATTATTACAGTCCAGGTATTGGAGAGATGTATGGCTCTGATTTGGAAGGTAGCCAGTTCGATACCTGTTCGGATTAATCATGTCGATTTACTATGGAGACCGATTTGGCCGACAGCTTTGAGCTTTTAGTCTTTCAAAGGGTCGGGAAAGCCTGATGAATAACACACAAGTTTCATAAAATGTACAGTTTAAATCCAGCTGAGCATGGTGGTCCACCTGATGTTAAGTGGTAACATCACCTAGAAAACGCATCTTCTCGCAGGTCACTTACGATGTGAACGGTTATTGAGATACCTTTGAAGTTGACGCTGACTGCGCAACGCAAGGCACAACGTGAAGCCGCGGGCGGAAACTAGTCTACTAGCCTATTATACGAAAAGCCGATCGCCAATATCCGACCGCCAGTAATTCATCGTTACGTTCCCGCTCCGGCCAAGTCCCGGATATCGGACGTCCAGGAGTGGCCGATGACAAATCGGAGCTCATGCTCAAAGAAAAAGGAAATACAAGCATTGGTTCTGCGTTAGCAAATTACTTGAACTTGGAAGGGGTCGTGAGTGGTTCTACAAACTATATGAAATGCAACAATCCCAACTAATATTATAAATGCGAAAGTAACTCTGTCTGTCTGTCTGTCTGTTACGCTTTCCCGCTTAAACCTCTCAACCAATTTTGATGAAATTTGGCACAGATAATCTTTAGACCCTGAGAAAGAACATAGGCTACCTTTTATTGCGAAAAAAAGAGATGAAGAGATTAAAAGTACGCAGACGAAGTCGCGGGTACCAGCTAGTATTATAATATATCTCTAGTATTTTTTATTTACTTGCAAGTTGCTGATGAAACGAGCAAATTACCTACACATCCGATGTTTAATTTAAAACCACAACCAGTGGAATCATATTTAAATAAAAAACATAGTTAAAAAGTGTTAAATGTTTTTATGCGTAAATAATAAATCTTGTTGTTTTAAAAAAAATGGTAATTCTACCTGTGCGCTAAAAGCCCTGGGCTGGTAATGGAATAAAAGAGATATAAAATAACGAATTTTTTCATTTTAAAACAACACGAATTCTACAAAAACAATGCAAACGTTTAACGTCTTGAGTTTAAATGAAAACATTGTCTGTTGAAAAAGTTAAAATAAGAATCGAGCGCTAATGGGGGTGCTAAATAAAAGATTTCTGTAAACTAGGCATACATCCTACTAATATTATAAATAAATATAATTAACTAGCTGGTACCCGCGACTTCGTCTGCGTACTTTTAATCTCTTCATCTCTTTTTTTCGCAATAAAAGGTAGCCTATGTTCTTTCTCAGGGTCTAAAGATTGTCTGTGCCAAATTTCATCAAAATCGGTTGAGAGGTTTAAGCGGGAAAGCGTAACAGACAGACAGACAGACAGACAGAGTTACTTTCGCATTTATAATATTAGTTGGGATAAAAATATTATAAACCTGAAAGTTTGTAAGTATGGATGGATGTTTGTTACTCTTTCACGCCGGAACGCCTAAACGGATCTGGATGAAACTTGGCAGAGAGATACATTATAGTCTGAAATAACACATAGGCTACTTTTTATTCCGTGGGAATACCGAGGAGAATCAAGAGAATCAAGAATAAAGAGAATCTGCGCGGGTGAAACTGCGGGGCGCAACTAGTAATTTAAATAAATTTGACTTTACCACATATCCTTACCTTACCTTTATCCACAATACACTAAATCCCTTTACCACACTATTTTGAAAGAAATTCCCATCCTATTCTATGTATTGATATTGATATTTATATTGATCCTATTCTAGTCAGTCGTGTAAAGACACGACGAAGAATAGGATTTGAGGCATATTCTGCTACAAATATTTCAAGCTCTATCAAACACTTACCACTTACCCTGCAACTCGTCACATCTTTCATTGACGTTTCCAATCCCCATCTCGAGGGGTCCGATAATAGCCAGGGTTCAATTAGTCAGACACTGGGCCTACGGGAGCCAGGCATTGTCTTGATTCGGACCCCTAATTGATTTCCCTAATGGGCATTTATCAGGGTTTTTAAATTCAAAAATGAGGAATGCTGGACCCTCACGCTTTTTAATTACTTTGAGGGCATATCAATGTCAAATAACGTCATTTTCAATGCCTACTTCAAGTTTTTTCTTTCGAGTCTCATTTTGCTGAAGCGAGCAAACAGAACAAGCGACACAATAATGCCAACTTCCGTTGCAGCGATAAATCCAACTTCCTCACTATAGAGAAGAAATCAACCCATTCAATACTGAATGAGCGCAGTCCTATAGCATGCCGTCCGGAAGACCATTCAAGCCACCTTCAATGCCTTCATCGAGTCCGGCACACAGTCCTGACAAAACTGCTTGAACTAATAGACGGACCTGGAAACTTTCAAAGCGTTATTTACATTCCTGTGCATTATAAATATATTCGATTCCGGTAAACATATAACAGGACAGTAATCTAAACATTCAAACCTGCCAACTTGAACTAATAGACGGAGCTGGAAGTTTTCAAAGCGTTACCTATTTATATATCTGTGCATTTTAATATAATATCCGATTTCAGTAAATATATATAACAATAGGACAGTAGTATAATCATTTGAAAGGAAAAAATATTCTAAAATACGTACTTAGTTTTGTACCTAAATATACTTTTGGGTAGGAAAACTTATTTGAATCATAATTGTATTTTGTTGAACCTTAGTAATGCTATTCTCAGGGACTTTGTTGCTTGAGATTCTATCGCATATGAATATCGTTTCACGATAGAGCTGGCGTGTGGGTAAAGGAGGGTTATAAAATGTGATCATATTTCAATATTTTATTAACTTGCACAAGATTTTCATAAACAATATAGCTTCCTACAAAGTTGGAATAGTTTCATAGAGCCGGGCAACTACTTCATAGCTTCAGAGTTGTCTCTTTGCGGAATGTACACCCGCTCGAATAGTTCACCCATTCTTTCACCGTTCAGGCAATACCCCGGCACGAGACTATCTTCCCCAAAAGATTTATTACCCTTGTTACAATGGAGTAGAGGTGAAATTTCGTTATCATAACTCTGGCTGCGCATAGTTTTGGAAAATTGGTTGGTGCTTTGTGGTGTATTTTCATGTGAGATACCACAAGCCGCTTGTAAGATAGATTCGACAGTCATCTGGTCATGCGCCCTCCTTTGTATAGCGGTCGCTTGGACATTCGCTACTATGTCTTTATACTTCACTTCTAGTTTATCCAAAGCTGTAGTAAGTTCGGCTTGATTTTCGTCAGTTACTTCGTTGACTATTTGAGCTCTCTGTCTCACCATTTGTAGTTGAAGCGAACATTCTGACAAATGCTTTTCACGTTGTAGTTGAGCTAGTTTGGCCTCGTATACTCGAGTGCATTTGATTTTGTTCTGTTCCAATTTATTCAAACGTTTTTCCAACTGTTGCGCTTTGAATCTCATATTGTCTCCGCTAAAACTATCAACTGGCTTATCAATAAACTTTTCCAATACGCTATGTAAATGGCTTTTTAAATCATCTATTTGACTATGGAGTCGAGCAATTTCTGAATCCTTCAAATTGATGGTTTTAATTTTCTCTTCAATCACATCGTCTTTAGATACTTTCACATCCTGTATATCACTTGAAGATTTATTTTCAATCTCTTTGATTTTCAAATCATAGTTCAGTTTTATTTCTTCAATTTTCTTTTCATAAATGTCTTTCATTTCATCCCTGATTGTAGTTTTTATATTTATGATTTCTAACTTGTATTTAGCCTCAACTTCTTCGATTTCATGTATTTTTAATTCGTTAAAATTGTCAAGCTGTTCTTGAAGACTCGCTATTTTATGAATCAGGCTGTTTCTTGATTCTTGCACTTCTTGTAATTTGAATTTTAATGATTTTAAAGTTGCATTGCTTTCGTTACTATGTATAAACGCACTGGTCGCATTATCAACTTTGATTATATCGCTATCATCGTTTGAATCAAAATGTTTAGTCGTAGATTCTTCTTTTAAAGACATCAACTCTGTGTGCAACATCATGTTCTCCGTTTTTATATCTCTAAGCTTTTGGATGAGGTTTTTGGCTCGGTTATCGTAAACTTCCCCTGAATCGTTACAACTGGTGAGGTTTTTTAAGATTTCTGGGCACGTGTAGCACAAAACCGTTCGCTTCCGTGAGCTGTTGCTCTTTCCATAGCTTGATTTTATTTCACAGTCGTACATGCTTTCTGTCCTAGCATACTCATTGCCTTGAGAAAGGTATTCAGTATCAGAGACTTGTGACCGTTGGTTGGTGAACAGAACCTTTGTGCTCGCGTAATCTGCGTCTACGACCACACACTCGACTTCTGTCGAAGAGTCATCACTGTTAACACTTTCAGGCACTGGCAGCAAGCTGTTGGAAGGAGGTGAGCTCAGAAATGGTTCTTCAAGGTATCCCTTCGCTAGTTGATAACATAAAGAAAATACGTATTTATCTCGGAGACTTTTCTCATTTTCCGAGCATTCGGAGAGGCGTTGAATCCAAGCGTTGCTGATATTAATTACGTTTTTATTAGTTACCTGTTCTAGATGACGTCTTAGAATTTTCAAGTACCGTTTAAACTCATAATCTGGGTTGAGAGAGTCATCTTCCATTGCACTTTAAAGTATTGTTTGGAAATTTAAATTAATTTGGTAAAACAACCATTGAACGAAAAATAGGAATGGTTTGACACATTGGTATTTTTCTTGTAGTTATTGTATACTCTTTGTTTTTCTTCTGTCATCTGGTTATTATTGTTATTAGTTTGGTTGAAAGTTAAAAATAGGTTTATTAAGTTTACGTCCAATGAGTAAGAAAGCTTGTAGCCAATCTAGAAGAATATAGGTGCAGTGTTCAATAATAAAGTAACATAAGTAAGAGTAGTAGAGCTCTGTGAAGGGCTCGTCCAGGGAAGTACTACCGCCACGCCTTTTTCTGCCGCCAAGCAGCAACGCTGTGTTTCGGTTTGAAGAGTGTGGTCGCCGGTGTAATTACAGGCACATGAGGCTTAACATCCGTATGCCTCAAGTTGATGGACGCAGGACAGTGCATCGTAGGGCACGTTCCTATTGTGCGTGACCTACGGGGCAATGTTTTGTTTATAGGTGATGGTTACCACTTAACATCAGGTGGGCCATCTGCTTGTTCCATCAGCTAGTTGTATATAAAAAAAAACATGTTTACAACCTGCCGCTTCGTGAAGGGTTCAGTAATGGGTTTAGATCCTGTACCGATAGAATGGACCACTCACATCCAGCTAATCTAAATTTTCAATAGAAGGTATCCACCGATTCCATTAACCGCACAAAGAAAGTGTAATAGCATTGGGCGACCGCGAATATCTGAATATTTCTTAAGGCGCTTACTAGACTGACCCAGGTTAACAAGGTAAGAGGATTATGAAAAAGGGGATGCAGTTAGATAATATCCCTATTTAGTTGAAACAAAAACGGGTACATATTACAAAGAACAGGCACCCCTCTATTTAACAAAACCAAAGTATAGAGAAAGAATCGGACATAAGAAGAATAGCGCATTAAATACAATTACCATAACCGCGCGAACAAAGCCACGCACAGAAGCATGTTACCTATAGCAAAAATGATAGATAGTTTATTTCTTAGGCAGGTAATAAATCAGGTAAGTACTTATTATTTTTTTGTATAAAAAAGTAATTCACCTATTTACACTTTTATAACGTTTCAAGTTAATCCTAGTTATTCTATTGAACATAAAATATTCATAATCATAATAATTGCGAATATAGGTACACGGTGATACAGATGTCAGGGTTCATAATTTGATCCTCCTTGTCCACTTCTAAATATATATAACTCAAAGGTGACTGACTGACATAGTGATCTATCAACGCACAGCCCAAACCACTGGACAGATCGGGCTGAAATTTGGCATGCAGGTAGATGATATATGACATAGGCATCCGCTAAGAAAGGATTTTGATCAATTCCACCCTGAAGGGGATGAAATAGGGGATGAAAGTTTGTATGAAATTTGGTCAATTTTAAATAATATAATTCTAAATAAATTTAAATAGCATTTTGATAAATTCAACCCCCCCAATTTTTTTCACACGCTTAACAAAAGTAAAGCCGCAAAAACTATACGTAATTAATAATAATACTTCTAAACGCGAGCTAAGCCGCGGGCAAAAGCTAGTATTCTATAAAAGTGTAAGGGGATGTTGTGGTGCTGCTCCTTACTTTTTTTTTTTTTTTTTTTTAATGGCTCTTGTCTATCGACAATCTTGCCAGTGTCAAGTGATAGAGATTAATGCTCTGCTATGTTTCTAGTCACGTCAGTCGAAAGTCGAGTCAGTCAATTGTTTTGAAGAAAATGGTGGCGGTTTCTTCAAAACATTTGAAACATTTTCGGTCAAATCACGATATCACATAATACACTTTCATTTCAAATGCTTACACTTTGTGCTAAGACCACAAGTAATGTTGGTTAAAATACCACCAAAATTACACAACACAACTCAAAAAAACACTAGAAAAACAATTAAAATGAAAATGCTATGTTGCTTCGATAGATGACAGAAAACGAATCCGCTCCTTACTTTCCGTTGAGACGTGTGAGGCTGACACTGACTAGTGACGCTACATAAAACAATAAAACCTACTCGTCACCCGTGGCTAGGTACATAGCCGCCACAGAACCTTTAGACGTTTTCGGCAGGATCAGCGGCCCGATTACGCTAATGTCTGGTTATCGAGTTGGCTTTCAGTTTGAAATTTGATTCCCATAATGTAATAGCAATTAAATAGGATGGATGGGAATCAAATTACAAACTGATAGCCATCTCGATAGCCAGATATTAGCAAAATCGAGCCGCTGGAAACAATTAAAAATAAAATAGTTTTGTAGAACCAATTCAAACTGCGCTTTGATGTTATCGCGTTTTCTCAGCAGCTCGATACTTAACTGTCGGTGTCAATGAATAAACAGGTGCTAGGAATGCCCCCTATAAACTCTGTACAGATGTACCGGATGTTGTGGCCAGGAAAACGGCGACTTGTAGCGTAGCTGGTAATCACGATGTTTACCTTTGCATACGTATGCATTTCAGTGAGTGAGAACACTTTGTTTATTATATTTCTTTTGATATTACTAACCTATACATTATTATTATTTAAGGCGTTGACAACACCTAAATTTCCTCTCGCTCGCACGATTCGTCATTTTGAAAGATATACAATCACAAATCCCAATTTTGAAAAATCGCAAACAACCATTTTGTGTGCAATCATATTGCACACAGTTAAGTAAAAAAATCATTTTGATCGATGCAAGTTATCCTGCTCAAAAGTTTGCTTAAGTACGAAAACAAGAAAATTAAACTTTTAAGTAGGAAAACTTGCATCGATCGAAATGAAATATTTACTAAACTGTGCGCAATGTGATTGCACACAAAATGGTTCTTTGCGTTTTATCGAAAATGGGTTCAGATATTTTATATTCTTCAATAAATCAAAACGTGCGAGCGAGAGTCACATTAGCTCTTGTCTTCACCTTAAGAAACGGGTTGCAAAGGTAAAAGGCGTAGTTTAAAGTTAAAGGAGAAAGATATGAAAATTGACATGATAATCACTAGCGCACTGAAAAACTAAATTTCAGTGCTAGAATAATGCATAGAACAATTGTGCAGGGTGAACTGTATTAACTTAAGATCCTAATATTGTTGTCTAAGTCTTGAGTTAAACTTTGTTGTAAGATAAGATAAGATAAGATAATGTTTATTTCAGACAAAAAAGAGATACATATGAGTTGAGCCATACAGAGGTCTTATTCTAGGGATTTTAGCTTATCAGGCAATCTGGCACACTCTGGTTACGGAACATTACCTTCCGTGCTAGTTAAAAACTGTGTTACGGCAAGGTAAGTGCTTCTCTCCCCAGGTGCTACTATTTCTTATACCTATCTAGTGTTACGAACTCCTCCCGATGATTATACTTTAGCGCTCTGTCGTAGGTCTCCAGTAAGTCCGTGTCGTTGTTGTTGAGAATAATTTTCTTGGCCTTTCCAAATATATCCTTCAAGGATCTAAGGACATCCTGCTCTTCCTGGTGTAGGCTCTCGAAGTGGACCATGAGTTGCGATGCAGATTTCAGGTCGGCCTTGCCAGGAACCCTTCCAAAATCTCTTCATCGTTAGCTGCAGCCATGGTTTCCGTGATGGTTTATGAGGTATACATGGATAAAATTGAACGTTTTATTAGCAAAATTAATATTTTTATCGCAAAAAAAATTTAATTATGTTGTGTTATTAAATAACCGAAATTATTTGTTTACATTATTTGTTTCACTGTACTTCTGCCCTAGAGCGAATTTGTCCTAAGGCTAATCTGGCCTAATGCTAATCTGCCATAAAGCGAATCTGTCATAAAGCGAACAAGGCAACTTGGCCCTGCGAGACTTTCAATATAAATTATTTCACGAGTGCGTGTGTGTATTACAGTAAATAACCTTAAGCCGACGAAATAGACCACATTATCCATTGCATGCTCATACAAAGTGAAAGTTGGTTGCTTTTTACAGCAGGATTACTTGCAGTATGCTCGGTGCATCAGTTGCATTTTATCGTGGCGTATAATCCACACTTAACCAACCGTAGGATTAGTGGCTACTTAGTCAGCACTTGCTTAGTGCTTGCGTTGCTATTACCTAAATGGAGTGTTTTGACAACATCAGGCATGCAAGGCTAGGCTAGTTAAGGCGAAGACAAATGAAAATTACAAGTTTTCTGCTCTAATGTTTTCTTTGCTAGATTTCGTACGCAAACTTTTAAGTAGGAGCACTTGCATAGATCATAATGTTTTTTTTTATTATACTGTGTGCAATCACATTGCACACAGTGCCCTGTGCCTGGCACCATGTAAGTGTATAGGGTTTAGGGTTTGGGAATTCCCGACAATTTCAAAGTCCCGGGACACGAGACAGCCTACCTAGCCTAGCCTAGGTTTTATGAGGGTAAGCTTTTTTTTAATCTCTGGTTAAACGTATTTAAAAAATAATCTTTTGTAAAAATCTACATTTTTTAAACAAAAAATTAATGCTTAAATCTTTAACGTTAATTTCCGTCTTAATTATTGCTCTATTTACTTCTTTTAATCACAAATAGATAGATTTTTTTCAAACACAACATTGTTAATACTCATAATATTTTTTTTTCATTAGTTTCATAATTAAATAATCTCAATACTGTAAATAATAATCACAGAAACTTATAAATCAGTCTTTTAAAAAATCACGTCGTCAACAGATTTGTCCGACAATCTGTTTCTGACAAACAGGTGTCGGTTTAACTGTGTTTAAGGCTTTAAACAGTTCCCAGTTCCAAAATTTCTGTACGTTTTTCGGTTACTTCAAACAACTAAAACTAAACAATAAAACTTTTTTAATGTTGCTCTTGTGTTTCAATTATCCCGGGACTCGTGACAGCTAAAATTACGTAAAGTCCCGGGACTTCGAGACACGACGTCCCGGGACCCAAACCCTAATAGGGTTCCCAATTTTCAATCTTTGATTATACACGAAGATGTCTTTGGAATTAAATTTAAGTCGCTGACAACACCTAATATTCCTCTCGCTCACACGATTCGACATTTTGAAATATGTAAAATCACTAATCCTAATTTAGCAAAATCGCTAATAACCATTTCGTGTGCAATCACATTGCACACAGTTTGGTAAAAATTTCATTTTGATGGATGCAAGTTTATAATATTAGTGTAGATGAACAATCAAAGTAACATTCAAATTGATTCTAGCCCACATTATTGTGGTCCGAAATACATTGTATATTTTAGACGTTGCCCGTTTGGTCGATTACACTTCACATGTTAGTTCACTCCCGTCGAGCTGCAACTACAATATTGACAAAGTTCCACCATCTGTCTCCGGTCTTTGTTGATGGACTAAGTCGGAACTGTTTCATGTTTACGTAGCCCTTTAAATATCCAGTAATTAACCGAGTACTTAGCTGTTTAGCGAGAGAGACTCTGACATATAGTCCGGCGTAATCGATTTTGTAATGCGCGCGCTGTCACAGTACGATCACGTCGCGCAGTAAGTCGCACGTACCGGTCTTCCTGAGCGGTGGTAGCTCGAATTCTTCCAGAGCCACGACGCCGGGATATACTCCCGGTCTCTTGATACCGGTTCCAAAGGTTTTCGATAGCCCTTCGCGAAAATCCCAGCTGTAAAGCCACGGAACGTTGTGACTGACCAGCTTCTATCATCGTTACGGCTCTGGTAGCAGAATCATTGTTCAAATGGCGTCGAATCCTTGGCATTTTAAGGTTAAATGATCAAATTGCACGTTTAACTTCCGAAAACAACCGTAGTTGTCAGTAACCTTGGGTAAACTAGTCTGAAATCAAATCACAAAATTTCACAAAACTCTACCCACTTCACAATATGTGAGACATAATTTTTTTTTACCATATCCTCAACACTAATACCCCTAGTGCTTCACTGTTATCGTTAACGCAACACTTGAGAACAAAGTGGCATTCTTAAAAAATAATTATCTTAACGCAGGTTGGCAAAAAAATGGTCTCGAAACAAAAATACTCGGGTGGCCCTTATTTTGTTTTGAGTAGTTTATAAAATAAATGTGGTCCGTAACTACTCTATAAAAAAAAAAAAACCTATAAACCGGGAAATTGCCGAGCTAGTGGCCGAGCCTAACATCATTGGCGAAATAAAATCACATAGGCTGCGCTGGCTCGGCCACGTGCTACGTATGGAGGAGGATCGGGCGGCAAAACGGGCCTACCTTGGAGTGCCAGTTGGCCGACGACCAGTCGGTCGACCCAGATACAGGTGGAAGGACGAAGTGGAGAAGGACCTTCGCTCACTTCAAGTCTTTCCACCGGACTGGCTGGAGGCGGCACAAGACCGAAGTCGATGGCGTGCTATTGTGTCGGAGGCCAAGACCCACTTCGGGGTTGATGCGCCAGGATAGTAAGTAAGTAAGTAAGTAACTACTCTATACCATTAAAAAAAAGTCTTCTTTTTTTTTATAAGCCATTTATTTCCCAATTTCAATATTTACAATTCATTTAGGTACAGTTCATCACATATAAAAAATAAAAACATAACATAAAAACATAAATCCAATAGAGCTAGGTACATGCATTATTATTAATTAATATTCTTAAAATTATTATTAAAAAAAATGCCATACTTACATAAAAAAGGTTTTTTTTATTATCATCACCTTTGATTTAAAATGTTAGATATTTAAGTTGTTGCGCTTGGTTAGTTGAAGTACCACTACATGCCTATATCTGCTGCCTATCTGTTTTTCAGTTTGAAGGGTGTGAAGCATAAAGGCCCATTAAATTACAGGCGTGCGTTTTGGGTGGTTTTGCTTTGTTATGGGTGATAGTTACCACTTAACATCAGGTAAGTTATATGCGTGTTCATTAGGTGGTATAAAACAATCCGTCTTGACGGTATTGACTCATAAATCGTTTCTAGAGTTTTATAAAAGAGGTTCTTTATGAAGTGCCTGTACCAAGTTTCAGACCTCTGGACCTTATAGTTTCAAAGACCTCATGACGAGTGTCTCACACATCTAAAGATAGGTACGTCTATCTGCACAAACTTAGGCCGCTAAATGCACAAAGCTAGTTTTAGCCTCTCATAGTCTATTCTGCAAGTTGCTTAACTACGTCAACCGATTACCAACTTTATGTTTAAGTTGGTAAGACTCAAACAGATTAAATATACGGAAGTTTGGAAGCTTAGTAATTTAGGGGTACTAATTGCGATGAAGATCGTTCAGTAAAGCCGTGAAGCTTGTAGCTCGCATTAGTTAGACAGAACTACTACTACAATGTCTTAGTGCCATGCCAGTTTCTGCTGTGTATCGGTTTGAAGGGTGTAGCTGTCAGTCAGTGAAATTACAGGCACATAATCTGTATGCCTTAAATTGATGCGTGCAGGGCAGTGCATCGTAGGGCACGTTCCTATCGTGCGTGACTTGCGAGTCCATGCTTTGTTATACGCAAGTTGTATGAAAAACGAACGTACAGAAAGCGACCGTACAAAAAGGGGTCTTGTTTCACGAAAACTATCTATCCACTCATGTATTAGATACCGCTAAATACATACACCCATTTACATTCAACATAGGTACAACTATGTATTTCGGTGGTGTACTTTAAAAGTATTTTTCAATATTACAACAACTACTGAAAACCAGCGCTGCTTGGCAAGGTATGCTACCTACTATGTTAAGCAGCGATAGCTGAGTCAGGGCCTTTTTGGCGTTCAGTTATGTTTTATTTTGTTTTTGGTACTGTTTCTTCTTTCGTTTTGTCTCTGTTTATAACTGTAATTTTGTGTCAAATAAATGCATTTTCTTTCTAACTATTCAAACTATTTTATTTCGCAACATTTCCAATGCTCTGATTTCGATTTACATGGAAACCTTTGCTTTTTGAACTCTTTTAAAATACAGCGAAACGCCATTGTTTGAAAGCATTTCCCGAAATAATGAAGGTCAATTTACATAATTCCAGTCGAGTTTAGCTCGAACTTGTGACGCGTGTATCACTACTTTCAAACAGTTTCAGATGAGTTTGTTCAAAACTGAATGTGCGCATTAACATTATACATCCTAAGGAAACCGTCATCTGTCACCCTAAAAAGTGGTCAAACCAGAAGCTCTGTTGTAAATAAAACAAAAGATATACAACGAATAACGTGTACTTAAATCCGCCCAGTGAATGGGTCGAGTCACTGGGCTCGTCTAAACTAAGCTTATAATGCAAAACGCATGTGATTATCAAAGTTATTTGTTCCGGCTAGTAAATGGGAGAGTTTTCTGGAACACATTGTACAGTGAAGAAAAACTGAAACTGAAAAAAACTGAAACAGCTTCACGACTTTGATCCCCAGGCACGGTAGATATCCCTTCAGATCTCCCAGTACCAAGTAGGTACTAATTCAAGATTCTTTGAGGATGTCTAAGGGTGTAGTCAGAGGTACGTCCAAACATTACATTTGGCACATACCATCATACCCAAGAGCACCGGTGGTCTAGTGGGAGTGACCCCGCCCTCCGATCGTAAGGTCGCAGATTCGAATCCGGTCGTGCACCAATGGATTTTTCTATCGAAAAATGTATGTGCGCAATGCCAGTGCAAACGGTGAAGGAAAATATCGTGAGGAAACCAGTTAGTATTCTAACAGCGGCGATGGGCTTGCAACCTGTCACGTATGGAATACTAACTACTGCAAAATGTGGGTATGTGCCAAATGTGAAGGAAAACACCGAGAGAAAACCTTTTGTCATTCGTCATGCCTCATTCCTTCTTCCTCTTATTGACTGCAGTCATTCCTTGAGTTGAGCTAACCAAGGCTTTTTGTTCTTGTCGTGTCACTAGTTTTTACAAAGCAGTGTGGAGAAAGGATTTAAAGAGACTCCTTTCGACCTTTTGACACATGTTGAATGAGCACAATAGTCTAGAAATTTTCGGGATAAAAAGTGGTAAAAAGATACTCGCAAGTAACATTAGCATATAGGCCACTTTTGATCTCGAATATCCTACTAATTGACCGAGCGAATCAGCAGCGAAGCGTCTCAGTTTCCACATTGCATTGGCCAAAAATGCGTTTGTCCGGATGTCTGTCTGTCTGTCTGTCTGTCTGTTCTCCTCTACAGGTCGCATTTCTCAACCGATCTGGACGAAACTTGGTACACAGGTTATATGACTTATTAGATTTTTTTGTCGTCGGGGATTTTTGATTGGAGGTGTACTTCCCCCAAAAAAAGGGAAAAAAGGGGGCTATTTGATATACTGGATATCTCCACCAAATGAGATCCGATTTCGATTATTCTTTTTTTATTTGAAAGGTAGTAACTATAAGTTGGTTTCATAAAAGTTTGGCGAAGATCTGATAAAGATCTTCAGCATGATGAACAGGATAGCTCATAAAACAATCGATGGTTTTCAATCAAATTTGAGAGAAACACAAAGGACCTCATTCTACACAAGATGATGCAAAAAAAAAGATCAAAAAATCACAAAACGGAAAATGCACTTGCACATTACATTCCTCAAAAATTTACAAAATTAAATAGAAAAAACATCACATCTCACACACACACACACACACACACACACACACACACACACACACACACACACACAACATTTTGCATTATAGTTAGTTTTCAATACGTGACAGGCTGCAAGCGTTTAGTCGCTGTTAGAATAGTAACTGATAATTATCTTCATGTTTTCCTTCACTGAATGAGAGCATCAGCATAATAATAAGCCTTAAATTAGAAATTAATAAAAGTGCACTTAAGGACTTTCAGAAAACACCTTACACGACATTGATGATTGGTAAAAAAGGGAGAATGAGATAACCTACAGAGGGGTTGCGGGTGAGGGATGGGTGTCAGGTGAGAAGTAGTGGGGATGGATATTTTCTACTTCTCTTCAACATTGATAGGTTTCTTTCAAAACTCTGAAATAGCTTTTGCTAAGGCAGTAAAAAGCTCACTTTTAGTAAGCTCGCGAGGTCTACAGCTCCCAGAGCCACTAGTATTATAAGCATGTATTTGCAAAAAAAGCATTGTAAGTTTTCTGTTTTTGCATCTCGAAATGCACGAAACTGCTTTGCAACAACTTTACAGTTTTATAAGTGTTAGCTATCTGGTTCCCATAGTGCAAGCTTTGGCTTAGTTTGTGGCTAGATAGTGCTGTGTGGAATATCCACCAATAGGTATTTACTAAAATTGGTTTAGTAACTGTGTCACAATCATCCAAACAAACACTTATGCATTTTTTAACATATTTTTTTGGTTTTATTTTGTTTATTTGCTACGAAGGGGAGGACATTGCTGAATTTACCAGCACCAGTGTACATGTTCTTCAGCCATGATATACCTCACAGTTATACGTTTGAATAATCATTTGAAACGATTTACTCAAAGCCAAAGGGTTTAGAGAGAGATTCGGTATACAACACCGCCAATGTATCAATAACGGCCTGTCCAAGTAACAAGATGCAGATCGGTCAGTGAAACGTTAGCCATGGGATAGTGCTGTGTGTCAAACTTCCGCACATAAATGCACAAGTTAGACACACATGTACATAATCCTTGGGTTGGCTATAGCAATCCTTGTACCTGAGTTGAGGGTTGGGGATAGGGGGGATGCAAGTGGGGGTAGATGGCAAGTCTTCCCCTTGAGTCCTTTTTTCTAGGAAATAAAAAAAAAATAATTTAATTTTTCAGGTAAGTTACTAGTTAGGTTAGGGTTTTTTTTTATATGAAAAAAATTGGTAGTAATATTTCATCTCTATGACAAAAAGACTCAAGGGAAGGAATTCTCATTAGGTTAGGGTTATTTTTTTTTTTTTTTAAGTGAAGAAATTTAAAGGAAATTTTTTGGAATTTTTTTTTCATTTCCTAGAAAAAAGAACTATAGGGAAAGACTTGCCATCTACCCCCACATGCTTTCCCCCTATCCCCAACCCTCAACTCAGGTACCAGGGTAGCTATAGTTTAACCTAATCCTTTCAGCACACACACCGTTTCGAAAGAAACAAGGTGACAAACATCCATCCATCCATCCATACTTACAAACCTTCGCGTTTTTATTATCATAAGTATAGAAAGTAATAGGATAGGATTAGTCGCACCTTGTCACACCAAAAAACACAACGAACGCAAAATCACAATGCGGCTCTGTGACAAGGAGGTTAGGCCGAAATAGTTTGTTTAAAATTTGCATAATCGCTTTAAGTTTTCACCTCGACCCCATCGGTAATAAATCTAGCTTCCAAGATAAACAAGATACGCCTGACCACTGTACACTGACCGAAGTCCCATTTCCACAATTTATACCTTGTACCATTGTGATAACAGCGATTGTTGCATGGAAGGTGTCAGTGATAAATTTGCCTGATTCAACTCGAGGAAGCATGAAACATTGAATATCAAGATAAGGTGGCGCTGGGGATGAAATTCTGGATATCTCTTTGTATGGAAATTTCATGGATTTTACACCTGAAGGAATCAGTAACCTTATTTATCTGTAAGTAATGTTTTAAGGCAGAATAATATTGAAGTAATATTTTTATTGAAATAGTTCAACGCGACTAACGTCTACAAGAACAAGCAACAAACTTACGGTTTGGATCCTACCACTCTTGTATGAATCCTTGTTTACAATGTGTTATAAATGTTTGCATTTTTTTTTATGGCTCCTGTCTATCGACAGTCTTGCCAGTGTCAAGTGATAGAGATTAATGCTCTTTGCTATGTTTCTAGTCACGTCAGTCGAAAGTCGAGTCAGTCAATTGTTTTGAAGAAAATGGTGGCGGTTTCTTCAAAACATTTGAAACATTTTCGGTCAAATCACGATATCACATAATACACTTTCATTTCAAATGCTTACACTTTCTGCTAAGACCACAAGTAATGGTTAAAAACAACTCAAAAAAACACTAGATGACAGAAAACGAATCCGTTATAAATGTTATAATAATACAATAGTGAAGCTTCAGTGTGGTGCCAATAAAATTTAGCGGGGCGTAGACATAACAGAAAAAGGTTTTTCAAGCTTCTCCTTGCAAGACTAATACCTTTTTGAATTTATTGCTGAGTGGTTTGTGGGTTTATCTGTGGGTACCACTAACGGCCGGTTTCTGAAAGCAAGTCCCTTGCTATTTCAGCTTTTACTTCGAATTAGATAGAGAGCAAGTGACTTGACAGCCGATTCGCTTTCATCGGGCTTTCAGAAACCGTGGGTTCGTGTTTCGTAAAATTAAATACGATTTTGTACAGCAAGACCCATTATTATACCCCATATGTATAGTATTCTCTTATCTGCGTCTGTGCCCATAATTTGATGAGGGCATTTCATTCTGATAAGGCTTAAGGGGATGTTCCTTTCCTTTTCAGGACCTTTTTCACATCCTTTTTTTCTCAAATGAAGGCCTCTGTTTTTGTCTGAGAGAGAAAGGTCACTAGCTACATCACTGAAGTCTAACACTACGGTGATGTTCTAATTTAGTTACTCAGTTTGTAGGTAGCCAAATGTGGTAACTTTTGCCGGTTTGTTTAGAGGTCGTGTTTCGCTGGTGGTGTGACCTATTACGTTAAACTTTTTAACGAAAAAGTTTTTCGTATAGTGGCTAACAAGTAGCGCTACGAATTAGCAAGTTGAAGTGTTGTTTTTAAATGTACCTAATGGCAACAGTATGGGTAGCTTCGTTTATTGTTTACTAGCGATCCGCCCGCGCGCCCCTGCTTCGCACGGGTGGACATATCATGCATGTGCTATACATATAAACCTTCCTCTTGAATCACTCTATCTATTAAAAAAAACCGCATCAAAATCCGTTGCGTAGTTTCAAAGATTTAAGGGACATAGGGATAAAGGGATATAGGGGACCGTCAGAAGACAAGTCGATTGCCGACTGTGGTTCTTTCTGTAAGCTACACAAGTGACAGTCTGCATTTGAAAATTGATAAGACAAAAATTCAAAAATTTTAATTTATTGGTATTTTTCTCAATAATTTATTCTTCATCAGTTTTTTCACAGCAAAACTATTAAGAGGTAGCGAAGTGGGGTCTTTTATTCCTAGGCACGGTAGATATACCCTTGGCTTATTTTACTAGGGGTGATCCAAAAGTAATGATAATCAGTTATTTCTACTGCACACAAAAATAAAAAAAATATCAGTCACTTGCTCAATTACCAACTAGTTCAGGAAAAAAAAATCATACAAATAGGCCACGATTCCCGGGAGCTACATTCATTTGAATACGGACTGTCAAGGAGTGAACGCTGTTCCATCAAGACAACGCACCGGTTCACAAAGCTGCAATTGCCATGGCTGCCATTCAGGAAGCAGGCTTTGAGCTGGTGGATCACCCCCCCTATTCACCAGATCTAGCCCCTAGTGACTTTTATCTCTTTCCACGACTCAAGGAACATCTCCGAGGCAAGAAATTTGACGATGATAGCGACGTGATGGCCGCGGTTGAGGACTTTTTTGAGAGTCAAGATAAAGATTTTTTTTCTAAGGGAATTTTAGGTTTAGAAAAGAGATGGACTAAATGTATAGACTTGCTAGGAGACTATGTTGAGAAATAAATTTATTTTTTTATTTTATTCATTGTGTTTGTTATTGATTATCATTACTTTCGGATCACCCCTCGTATACTTCTTTGGTAATAGATCTGACGGTGACCAGATTGGACATTAAGGCGTTGACAACACCTAATCGTTCTCTCGCTCGCACGATTCGACATTTTAAAAGATATAAAAGCACAAATTCCAATTTTGATAAATCGCAAACAACCATTTTGTGTGCAATCACATTGCGCATAGTTTGGTAAAAATTTCATTTTGATTGATGCAAGTTTTCCTACTCAAAAGTTTGCTTAAGTACGAAAACTAGAAAAGCAAACTTTTAAGTAGGAAAACTTGTATTGATCAAAATGATTTTTTTACTAAACTGTGCGCAATGTTATTGCACACAAAATGGTTGTTTGCGATTTTTCGAAAATGGGTTTAGTGATTTTATATCTTTCAACAAGTCAAAACGTGCGAGCGAGAGTCACATTAGCTCTTGTCTTCGTCTTAATAGCTCATACGAATCTACTTTGATATACGTTCAACAACAACTAAATATTATAGTATTTTATAATACTTCAAACATCAAATTGCGATCCACAAATGAAAAGAGTAGATAGTTCACAAGAGTACATTTTGATAACGCCTGCTGAACTTCGAGTTGCGCGAAACCTACATACTGAACTGCTCATCCATTTTGCTCAGGCATTTTATTTTTATTTTGTAACAGTAGAAATTATATATTTACAATTTTATTAAAAGTTTTATTACTGCTACTACTACTTATTTTTATACGTCGCGCACTGTTCGTTTTCAGAGGAACTTCCTCCCGCGCACTCTAAGGTTGTGGAATGCGCTCCCTGCGGATGTTTTCCCTGGAGAATACAGTATGGGATTCTTTAAAAAAGGCGTATTAAAATATTTAAAGGGTCAGCAACGCGAGTGTGACACATCTGGTGTTACAAATGTCCATAGGCTACGGTGACCGCTTCCCATCAGGTGGGCCGTATGCTTGTTTGCTACCTTGGTAGTATAAAAAAAACGTACAAATGTTGTGTGTATTGCAATTATATAGTTTTTAGCGTTATTATTACCATCAACCTAGAAGTTCATTGCTGTGTACTATATGCCTCCCCTAGAAATTTCCAGACATAAAAAAAGAAACACAGTTGTAAATGACAAATACAGTAACCAGACTTAGCACTCTGTAGATCTCTTTCAGGCTCTCGCACTTAGCTAAAACTTTATCCTATTTATCTTTACTTAATACTTAGTATGTACTTCATATCATTTACATCACGTAGGGAGATTCGTCAGCACAAAGTATGTACATTACTTCACAATTTTATTATTTCTTAGAAGATGTTAATAATATAAACAAAACTAATCCTACTATCCTACTAATATTATAAATGCGAAAGTTTGTAAGTATGGATGGATGGATGGATGGATGTTTGTTACTCTATAACTCCAGAACGGCTGAATGGATCTTGATGAAAATTGGCACAGAGATATTAATTATAGTCTAGAATAACACATAAGCTACTTTTTATCCCGTGGGAATACCGGGATATAAACTACGCGGGTGAAACCTCGGGGCGCTACTAGTATTATAAATGCGAAAGTTTAGTATGGATGGATGTTTGTTACTCTTTCACTACGGAACGGCTGAACGGATCTGGATGAAACTTGGCAGAGAGATAGATTATAGTCTGGAATAGCACATAGGCTATTTTATATCCCGTAGGAATACCGGGATTTAAATCTGCGCGGGTGAAACCGCGTGGCGCTACTAGTTTCCATATAAAAGATTTTAACGCGCTCATTTTGCGGTGCGGTTTTGGGTTTGTACCTTTGATTCAGCTGTGTTGCCAGATTAGTATATCGTGCGTGCAACTTCAAATAACACACCTAACTCCATCAACATAACGTTGAAAACCAGGCGAACCAGGAATCAGCTATTCAGTTCCCCTATTACAAGCGTTAGCTTAGTTTGAGGCTAGATAGCGAAGGTGGGAAGTCCATCAATATTTATTTATTATTACATTTATTTATTACTAGCTGGTACCCGCGACTTCGTCTGCGTACTTTTAATCTCTTCATCGCTTTTTTTCGCAATAAAAGGTAGCCTATGTTCTTTCTCAGGGTCTAAAGATTGTCTGTGCCAAATTTCATCAAAATCGGTTGAGAGGTTTAAGCAGGAAAGCGTAATAGACAGACAGACAGACAGACAGACAGAGTTACTTTCGCATTTATAATATTAGTTGGGATTAGTTGGGATTACATTAATATAGAAACACACAGTTTCTATATTATATTATAAAATATCATACACTAGTTGCGCCCCGCGGTCACTCGCGAAGATTTAAATCCTGGTATTCCTACGGGATAAAAAGTAGCTATGTGCTATTCCAGATGATAATCTATCTCTCTACCAAGGTTCATCCAGATCCGTTCAGCCGTTCCGGCGTGAAAGAGTAACAAACATCCATCCATCCATACTTAAAAAAATTTGCATTTAGTACCTACTAGAATAGTATGAGTGCCTATCAAAACATCCGATAAACATTGTCATACGTGCTTATAACATTATCGTGGCCTACCCGTGTTAAACTGTTTATGGAAAACCCAGTGACGATGTCATTAGCACGTACAATTCAGACATATTTAAATATGGATTGTCACTTATGCTAAATATAGTTGATGTGACGTCCATAAAATTACCTAAAAACTGAAACTGAAACAGCTTCACGACTTTGATCCCCAGGCACGGTAGATATCCCTTCAGATCTCCCAATACCAAGTAGGTACTAATTCAAGATTCTTTGAGGATGTCTAAGGGGGGTAGTCAGAGGTACGTCCAAACATTACATTTGGCACATGCCCACATTTTGCAGTAGTTAGTATTCCATACGTGACAGGTTGCAAGCCCATCGCCGCTGTTAGAATACTAACTGGTTTCCTCACGATGTTTTCCTTCACCGTTTAAGAGCACTGGCATTGCGCACATAAATTTTTCGATAGGAAAATCCATTGGTGCACGACCGGATTCGAACCTGCGACCTTACGATCGGAAGGCGGGGTCACTCCCACTAGACCACCGGGGCTAAATAAAAAATTACCTACTTTGTACCAAAACGTAATACTTACAAATTCATTACTGCGGCGGGACGACATAGATGCTTTTGAAGGTAGTTAGTGGGAGGAGACTCGGGACTCTCGCCCGCTGCGCCACAGAGGTCGTCAAAGATGATGACAATGAGGAGGCAAGAAAATTAATACCCCTCAAACAATAGTTTTTTTTTGCCTCCTTGTATTTTAATACGCCTTTCCAACCTGATGGCTCACTAATCGACCATAACCTATAATTTGATAAATGAAAGTAATTGTAGGCCAACAAGGGAAGTGTGTTTTGCAAATTATTTTTTATTTGTATGTTTCGGTAAACTTTAGATTGGAATCCCACCTGAGTCACAGAATAATTTAGAATAATATTAAGAAACCTTCATAACTTCATATCCCGGAATACATTTCCTTAAAAATACCATCAATAAGTGGAAATTATGCGATATGACGGTGTGACGGTGTGACCCCAACATTTTGTAACGCATAGGTACCATAATTTCGGGCATTACCATTTGCATAATTATTTTTGACGACGACCTCTGTGGCGCAGCGGGCGAGAGCCTGCCTGCGACGCAAGAGGTTGCGGGTTCGATTCCCGCCTTGGAACAAATTTGTGTACGATCTGCAGAAATTTGTTCTGATGGTCTGGGTGTTTTCTATGTATAATAAAAAATATCTATCTATGTAAGTATATAATGTATTAAATATATCAGTTATCTAGTACCCATAACACAAGCTTTGAATAGCTTACTTTGGGGCTAGATAGTGCTGTGTGGATTGTCCAGCATTATTTATTTATTTATTTATTTATTTTGGGGACGATATTCCCGATGTATGAGTATTTCCTTCAAACTTCGAAGGATCGAAAGTTCTGATTAATTCTGAAACGACAAAGTTCACCGAGGCTGTACAGTCAGCCTCGATGATTCATAAAAATTGGTAGCTAAAGGCAATGAGTGAAACTCACTTTATAAAATAACACATATTTATTTTAATGATTTATTATTATGATATAACGTAAGCTAAGACGTAAGCAGATACTGCTAATAAAAAATATCTCAAGAGTAATTTAGCATCATGATTATTTCTGCCGCCAAGCAGCGTGTTCTTTATATATATATATTTATATATTTTATATATATATTTTTTTACAATAATACACACAGCACTATCTAGCTCCAAAGTAAACTACTCAAAGCTTGTGCTAGGGGTACTAGATAACTGATATATTTAATACGTTATATACTTACATAGATAGATATTTTTTATTATACATAGAAAACACCCAGACCAACGGAACAAATTTCTGCAGATCGTACAAAAATTTGGTCCGAGGCGGGAATCGAACCCACAACCTCTTGCGTCGCAGGCGGACTCTCACCCGCTGCACCACTGAGGTCGTCTACGTCTATATGTTTCGATTTGCAGGAGTTACCATTATGTATGTTTCAAGTTGATGGACGCAAGACAGTATATTATTATGTACGTTCTAACTATGCGTGCTTTGTGAGGCAATGCCTATTTTAAAGATGATAGTAACTCTAAATAACATAATTATTACTTCATTCATAATTAGCTGGGCAATCTGCTTGTATCATCATGAAATAGAGATAGAAGCACTCCGTTCATTTATTGAAATATTTTCAAGTCACGTAAGCACACCTCACAGAATTTGCCCTCGTTTATTGAGGTGACTGTACCCACATGGCAAACAATAAGATAAAATTAATTAATATAACGTCATGCCAAGTTAGAATAGTTCTGTTTGTTCTACCTTGAACAATGTACTTCAAAACTGTCTCAATGATGATTAGTTTTTACTCAGAGAACAAGATGGTAAGTGAAGTTAGCGACTGTTTCTGTATCTACCTGCTTCAAATACCCAAATAGAAGAAAAATCCACCCACTCATTAGTACTTACACACACACAAAATCTCCGAAACTTTAAGCCCTGCTCTAGAGGTGAATGCGAAAAAAAACTGAAACAGCTTCACGACTTTGATCCCCAGGTACGGTAGATATCCCTTCAGATCCCCCAGTACCAAGTAAGTACTAATTCAAGATTCTTTGAGGATGTCTAAGGGGGGTAGTCAGAGGTACGTCCATACAATGTGAATGCGCTTGTTTAAAAAAAGTATTTTGTGAAAATTCGCAATCTAAGGGGTTAAAAGTGGTGTGAGAGCTTGTATCGAAATAACTGTACTCGAACGAATCATGGCATTCATAATAGTGAGTCAATAATAAATGTCAAAATCATATTGCGCAGGATTTCGTTGATCGCAATTTTTCATAAATAAGTCAGTGCTTTTATTTCTTTCAAAATGTTGAAATTTACAAAGGAAAAGTTGTTTGACGGCTACCAGCCCCTTAATATCTTAGTTTTGCAAACGATATCTAATTATCTAGCCCGTAGTCGTATCCTGAAACTGCCCACTACAGAGCATCCTATCATGCAGCTTCTTCTTCTTTCTTCTTTTTATGGCTCCTGTCATAGACAATCTTGCCAATGTCAAGTGATTCAGAGATTATACTCTTTGTAGTTATGTTTCTAGTCACGTCAGTCCAAAGTCGAGTCAGTCAATTGTTTTGAAGAAAATGGTGGCGGTTTCTTCAAAACATTTGAAACATTTGCGGTCAAATCACGATATCACATAATACACTTTCATTTCAAATGCTTACACTTTGTGCTAAGACTACAAATAATGTTAGTTAAAATACCACCAAAATTACACAACACAACTCAAAATAACACTAGAAAAACAATTAAAATGAAAATGCTATGTTGCTTCGTTAGATGACAGGAAACGAATCCTATCATGCAGCTGTTTGACCATGTTGCCGTTGAACATTCACTGACTCAGACGTGACATTGACATTATGGGATTGGATGATGAAATGTGGCACCTAGCATTCAACCCGTGACTTTGGTAAATTTTTTTGAAATGCATTCTGTAGAAACGTATCACATAAATAAAATGAGTAATAAGTGGGCGCCAAGGAATTTGAATGTCTTATCTATATTCCTTGGTGGGCGCAATTTCTTTGGATGAAATAATCACTCCCCGAAGGAGCCTTCATCCTTATCTTTATTATGGATTTTACCAATTTCTGTTAAGCTTATGCCTCATTATTTTCGACTTTCATAGACTGTCACCACACTTCTTCGTTATATTATTTGTAACAAGGATTTTTACAAAGGCAACAAAGCCGTAAGTGTGTGTTCTTCTAAGCTAGTTTGCGTGATATTTGAGATTTATCTGAATAAATACCTACCTTACGACTTTGACTTGAGCTGTGAAGGTTGTCTAACAGTGTTTTTACAAGTAAATTTTTGATGTTCTGTAAATAAAACTCTTTTATTCTTTATTGAAGCATTTGACAAAACTGCGTTGCAATCGAGTCATAAATTGCCATGACATGTTGTAAATTGCAATTCAAAGTTATTAACTATTGCAAGTAAATAGTTATTTACAAACAGTGTCAAGTTACTAACCAATTTACGAGAAGTAACATAGCTCTATGTGCATGGCTCGTCCAGGGAAGTACTACTTACATGCCTATTTTTGCCGTCAAGCAGCTATGCTGTGTTTCGCTTGAAGGGGGTAATATCGGTAGGTATATAAAGAATTCATGCCAATCAGTGGTCGCCGTGTGCCCGTTTATTTCCTTTGGCACCCTAGGCACTACTGTTTGGCCCTACTGGTAGAGTCGAGGGAAATTTTACTTTTACTTACTTACTTTTACTTTCCCGTGCAACCATCAAATAACATGCTTCAAAAATTCGAGGGATGAAATGCCCATTACCGTTATTACTAGCACGACATGAGGCATCAACATCTGTAATCGCGGGTACATAATGAAAACTCTCTCAGTTCAGTAGAAGGTCTGCTTCTGCGCTGTAGGCCGTGGGATCGATCCCAACCGAGAAAAAACTTTTATTGTATTTATTTATCTCTGGTATATTATAATAATTGTTATAAGTATGTAATTACAATAAAAAGTAAGCAAGTAATATCAGCTATCTGGTTCCAGTAGGCTTGGCCTAGGGCTAGATGACTGATAATGACGTCTGACTGTGTAGAATGTCCACCAATATTTTATTTTGTTATATAAGTAGATAAATAATTAATAAATAATGCTGGACAATCCACACAGCACCATCTAGCCCCAAAGTAAGCTAAGCTTGTGTTACGGGTACTAGATAACTGATATATTTAATACATTATATACTTACATAGATAGATAGTTTTTATTATACATAGAAAACACCCAGACCAACAAAACAAATATCTGCAGATCGTACACAAATTTGTTCCGAGGAATTGAACCCGCAACCACTTGCGTCGCAGGCGTACTCTCGCCCGCTGCGCCACTGAGGTCGTAAGATGTATAATTATATTTGCTCCAAAAATCCTAATTGCACCTGCAAATATTAAACCTATTTTAGATTGCATTATACGTATACAAATAAAATATACTGAATACCAAGCGTTTCAAATTGCTCCTTAACAGAACAGAAAGAAAACAATTTAGAAATTCCGTAAGAACTCTTATCAGATCTAAAAGAAATTTCACAAATCACATGAAAATCGATACACCCGAAAAACCGGCTGTATCTAATATTATAGCAATACTACTTTCAACTTTAACGTTCCAGACATAAAGTTTAATTCTCGTTTTGCTTGCAAGTCTTGCAACACAACGTCGGTGAACAAGATGAAAACATCTATTGCTAGTGGCTTAAGATTCAAAATTGTACGTTAAGGTTGTTCACCCTTTCAAGTTCAGGCCCTTGACCCTAAAGGCACACCCATATGACTGGTTTTGCAGATGATGTGCGTTGTTTATGGCTTTTGACCCGCGAACCATGTATGTGTTCCGCCTTTAAATGGTTTATGGACGAAAGCGAAGGTTTACGAAAGGACGCTACGCTATTTTTGTCACTAAATAAAATAAGCGACGTACGAACGATACGTACTAAGCGTTAATACGAAAAGCGACGAATGCCGCTTTTCGTCGTGTTAGTTGCATTGCAAAAACTTTTGTGTGATGTACATTATGTTTTTTACCTTCGAGATTGAATACCTGCTATAATGCTATAGTATTTTATTTGTTGTTGGAAAATTCTAAAGTGTAGGTATTTTTTACTCGTACTTTTAATATTGTACCTATTTTGTAGGACAAAGAAAATTTCCTCATCTATTTTTCACTCAACGTTTGAGGATTACTACTTGCTACTTAGGTACTCAGAACTATGTACCTACTCGTATGTTTGATTGATTTAATGTATTAAATAATTATATGATACAATTTAATAATATTTATATAAAAATTCATTGAAATTCCATTTTATTAAAAACCATTGTTAATGTTACCTATATTATTTTGATTTTTTTTCATTTATTATTCAGCAAAACATAAATAACAGTTTTAATAATACAACATCGTGAAACCTAGCAAGGTTTGTGTCGATGTTGGCACTGACTCGAGCTGTTATAAAACATAAAATAAATAATAAATAAATAAATAATGCTGGACAATCCACACAGCACTATCTAGCCCCAAAGTAAGCTATTCAAAGCTTGTGTTATGGGTACTAGATAACTGATATATTTAATACATTATATACTTACATAGATAGATATTTTTTATTATACATAGAAAACACCCAGACTATCGGAACAAATTTCTGCAGATCGTACACAAATTTGTTCCAAGGCGGGAATCGAACCCGCAACCTCTTGCGTCGCAGGCAGGCTCTCGCCCGCTGCGCCACAGAGGTCGTCATTTTAATATTTATAGTAGGTAGTATTTAAAATTAATATTTATAGTAGGTACATAGTATAAATAAGTAGGTAAGTACACTTATGCTAAAAATTATGAATGTATAAGTCACGTATATAATTATTGAATCTATAATTAATCATTGATAAAACACGATTTTAGTACTTACCAAGATCAGCTGTTTTGAGTAAAACAAAACGCTAGAAAATGCAGGAAATCTTATTCATTGTGAGGAAGATAACAAACTGGGCGATTAAACAAACGACCATGTAAGTATAAGCGTAACGCAAAAATGCTTTGCTCGATTCTGATACAAAAAATCTGTCGATACTCGTCGATAGAAGACCAACCAATTTTGACAAACTTGCCTATACAAATGTCAAGTACAAGTTATTAATTACACAAATACATACTTTAGGTTACAGATTTATAAGAGTTACTAATGAAATTAAACATTATGAGCTAGTTAATATTAGGCCATCTGCAATGAGATTGCCGTTACGAATGTACTAACTAATGCCAAATGCTGAAATGTGCAAATTTAATGGCAGTGATGAGTGATGGCACATTTCTGTCTTTTGCATTATCTATGAACGAGAATATGAATTAACGGTATTAGCGTTTTCGTAATACGCTGGTTGTGACGCTTGTTTAAAGGCATGCTTAGGAGAACTCTAGAATGACCTACCAAGGTTGTACGTGAGTCACAGAGTTGTTTTATGTAATTTCTGAAATAAGACACACCGTTCACTGTCACAAATATTTACCTACAACTTGATATCGATATGTTTACCTCTTATATACCGGAACGTAGATCTAAGCGAGACATACATGAAATACCTGTAAAAAAGCAATTCTTGAATATATATTTATTTATAATCTGAATCTCGGAAACGGCTCCAACGATTTTCATGAAATGAATGATTTCGGGGGCGATAAATTTTATCCATGTTTTCAGTCAATGAAAAACATAGCTAATGCAACCAAGCACCAGCTCGGACATCCAGGTTACTTTACTGTTATTTCTTGAACCTCAGCATAATAGAAGTTATACGATATTTTATAAGTCATCATCATCATCAGCCCGCAGAATCGATGTCAATCTTGAAGTCGTTATTTTTCTTTGGCTTTTTGTAGCTTGTTAATGTATTCATGTGTACTATGAGAACCGGAACATACTGAATACAATAATGTTTACATAAGCAATATAACACCAAAATGAAACTTTTTTTTAATTTAACAGAGTATTAATAAAATATGTAGAATTTTCTCTCTTTTAATAACTATGCAACATAACCTTTTCAATTAAATCACAAAAGATCCCATTAAATAATATTATTAATAATAATTAATTAATAATGCTGGACAATCCACACAGCACTATCTAGCCCCAAAGTAAGCTATTCAAAGCTTGTGTTATGGGTACTAGATAACTGATATATTTAATACATGATATACTTACATAGATAGATATTAAAGTTATGCTATTATAAGTAATATTCGACAAAACACATTAAATACTTTTAAACTCTAAACTGTATTCAATCTTTTAAAATCTAATTTAATATTCAAATACTTAAGTACTTATCAACTTAAAATATTTAAGTTTTTGAATAAACTTTGTTCTTTCACGTTTAATTAAATGCTGAAAAATCTGGAATGAGATTTAATTAATGCCATTGTTTGCTAGAGAGCTCGTCAAATGTGCTTAAAACTCAGCGAACCTGTTAACACCACGAATATAATCTTTATTTTTTTAGACTTAGCTCCAGTTTCTGAAATCTCGATAAACACTAATCAGCTGTCAAGTCACTTGCTATTTCAGCTGTTACTTCAAATTAGATAGAGATAGCAAGTGACTTGTGACTTCACAACCGGGGTTAGCCAGGGCGCAAACGATGGACACTTTTGTGTCTTGTGTCAGATACAGCTACCGATGAATATTTGATTTCTAAAGAACCAGTATTAAATCATCCACTCCTTGCTCATACGTGTGTCCAGTTGCTTTCACTGTAATTCGAACAAAACTGTTCATTGAAATAGGCTCATTATTATTTGGTATTATAAGCCCCGGGACCGGTAGACATCCCTGTGGATTTAAAATGAACGTTTAAACTCAACCAAAAATAAAATGTGTATTGTAGGTTACTCATTAGTACAGGAGGGGTTAAGGTCTTTGTTATCTACAGTGACTTTGCCAAAAAGTCTGTTTAAATAACTCTTATTTCTTATTTGATTGAGAGTAATGAACTAAATTCTACAAAATCTCTTCATTACTAAAATTTCATATACTCTTTCTACGTATTTAAACAATCACTTTGTACTTTGTTTGAACTATTATTAAGTTAAAAACTCTGTATATGAAATTAACAAGTCAAATAATATTTTATGTTCGTCCCTCGAGTCCCTTCGCAGTAATCAAGTGAGTGTGCGAATGCGGTTACGACCCGCGGGCACTCACAAAATATTTAAACATATTTGTTCTAGTATGCTCGTATTCTCAATGTTTTCATTGCCAATTTCAAAACAAGCTATAATTACAAATACCTGGAAGGTTTGTCATATCTGCAGCTGACTAGTCTACTAATGCCGTCACCGCGTCCATCGATGCGCGTACGCACCCCTGCCCCCGCCGCCGGTATATAGCCTCCGCTGCCCGCGCCCGCTTCAGTTCTTATTGCATCACAGCACAGTGCACACGCAAACATGTTCTCGACGCGTTGTTTGGCGATCTGCGCCTTTATCGCCGCAGCCGTAGCGCTGCCGGCTTCCGAGAGACCGATCCCAGAAGCTATCACAACAATCACGAGTGATGAGTTCGTGCCCATCATGCCCGCTCCATGGTTCAGCGTGCCCTACTTCGGAGACATCACAAAGATCTTCGCGCCTCTCTGGAAACTGTTCCCGAGCTTCGAGGATCTGGGTCCGAGGATCATCACTCAAGACGACAAGTTCCAAGTGATCGTGCAGGTGAAGGAATACGCGAAGAACGATCTGAAGGTGAAGGTGAAGGGAGACTTCATCTTCGTGCAGGGCACGCACGAGGCGAAGGACGCCGGCCACGACCTGTTCGCGAGCCAGTTCTTCCACACGTACACGCTGCCGGCCAACTCGAGCGCGGCTGACGTCACCGCCAAGCTCACCAGCGATGGCTATCTAATCGTCGACGCTCCAATAAACGGCAACGCCAGATCTAAAGAAACTGACCGCGAAGTGCCCATCGTGGAGACCGGAGTGCCTTTCAACAAGGAGGAAGGCTCGGCTGCTCCCGAGGCCCCTGAGACCCCAGAGATTCCGGAGAAACCTGATATCCTTGAAACATCTGTGAACACTGATGTACAACAAAAACAACCTGAGTTGCCAGAAAAACAACCTGAGACACCAGAAAAACAACCTGAGACCCCAGAAAAACAACCTGAGACACCAGACCAAGAGCCGGAAACACCAGAACAACAGCCTGAGACACTAAAATCACAGCCCGAAGCACCTCCTGCGTCCGTGAGCACATCTGAACCCGAAGTCGTCTCCGAGGAAGATCGCAAAGAGCCGACCACCCCACAAACCGACCGAGAGGTCACGGAAAACGACAACGTGATCCCACACGGCAACGAAATAAACGAAGTAACGCCCTAAAGTGATATAGTCCTTAGTATTAACATATCTCAGTATTGTAATAAATATTTTTTTAAAACAGCAGCGTTTGTATGCGCTTAGCGTGACTTGTAATGGCGTGACTTGAATACAGATATGTTCACAACGAGTCTCGAACAATGGACTATGCCAGATTGGTCGCTCAAATGTGTTTGAAATAGGTACTACATATAGGAAGTTAATGTTCTATACTATACGATGATTTAAATCGAACTTCCAGTCACTGCTTAAGGGCCCGGCGACAGCGGCTTGCAGTTTCTAGGTGCTATTGGCTATTATTTCATTTCGGGGAGGTTGTTTGAAAGAATAACTATCCAGTGACACGCATAAATACTGTTCGAACACAAATAATACAATAATATAAGGGAAACATGCCCAAATCAGAAATCATTTTGGTATTAGTATGTTTGGTCTTACGTTTACCTAATACCAAAATGATTTCTGACTCAAGCACATTTCCCTTAATTATTGTATTATTTGTGTTCGAACAGTATTTATGCGTGTTTCTTTAGAGTTATTCCTTCAAACAACCTCCCCGAAATGAAATAAAATGAAATAATAGCCAATCGCACCTCGAAATTGCGAGCCGCTGTCACCGGACCCTTAATGTTCTATACTATACGATGATTTAAATTGAACTTCCAGTCACTGCTTAACGAAATGAAAAATGCATACAAGTTTTATTCGAAGCGATATTCTTGTGATCTTTTTCTCGAGACATGGCTTCAATTTGACTTTACATAATTAATAAAAGCATATTATGCGAATAAAAGATGAACTGTTTGGTATTGTAGCAACGGCCATGTAATCGGGTTTCTAGGTAATCTAGTTGAAGTGTCTAATAAGGATGTCTGTATTACATCACTTCAACATAAATAAGTAGTCTAATCTATCCTACAATTTATGCAGCGCTTATAAGAAATAAAACTACGCGTTTCTATTTGTCTGATCATGTGAGTCATCATGAGTCTGATATCGGAAATATTTCATTCCACATTCTATTTTTTTATAATGATCTATAGCATTAGGTGTAGAAAGCGATTAAAACTAGATTATAGCTCTTCCTGGGGCTCGCAACCACCAAGGTCCTTCCCCGCTATTCTAAGGAGTTGGGCTGGCTGGGGTGAGGTTAGCAGGGGGACAATGCACAAACACCCCATTTGGGACGTCCGTGCAGATCTCATTCCCCCACCACGAATTAGAATTAGCTCGCGACCTGTCACGCATGGATTATCAACTTGTGCAGAATGTGAGTATGTGTTTTACCACTCAACATCAGGTGCGCCATCTGGTTGTTATTATCAGCTTTAATATCTAAGTTCTGAAGCTGTATTCAATCATTTTTATTTGATGTTGAAATGGAGAGGGCTCAGAATTGTTTATCCTAGAAATGTATACAGGAGGCCTATTTCTAGCAGTAAACTTCTACAGCTGATGATGATGATGTTTTTTTTAATATTTATCAACAACATAATCGATGTCGCGGTTTTATCCCTACCTACCGGATCGTCATTAACTTTTCAAGGCGATCGGCACAAAAACTCGATATATCTAAACAATGACGACGTTCATATATTTTAATTAAGTTTACGATGAATTGGAAACTTGGATACCAGCGCTGGTCTTTTGTTTGTGCAGACAAAAGGAATCTTCGAGCGTGAGGTATGTAAAAAATTTTCGCCTTTCGTTAAAATCAGGTAGGGTCAGGATCAAGGTTAGATGTATCATAATTTTTTTATCAATTATTGACCGAGCGAGCGAAGCGAGCGATGCGTCTCAGTTTCCACATTGGCCAAAAATGCGTTTGTCCGGATGTCTGTCTGTCTGTCTGTCTGTCTGTTCTCCTCTACAGGTCGCATTTTTCAACCGATCTAGACGAAACTTGGTACACAGGTTGACTGATTGAATTATGATGACTTATTAGAATTTTTTTGTCGTCGGGGATTTTTGATTGGAGGGGTACTTCCCCCAATCAAAAATCCCCATAAAAAGGTCAAAAAGGGGGCTATTTGATATACTGGATATCTCCACCAAATGAGATCCGATTTCGATTATTCTTTTTTTATTTGAAAGGTAGTAACTATAAGTTGGTCTCATAAAAGTTTGGCGAAGATCTGATACGGATCTTCAGCATGATGAACAGGATAGCTCATCAAACAATCGATGGTTTTCAATCAAATTTGAGAGAAACACAAAGGACCTCATTCTACACAAGATGATGCAAAAAAAATCAAAAAGATCAAAAAAATCACAAAACGGAAAATGCACTTGCACATTACATTCCTCAAATAGCTCACTTTTAGTATGCTCGCGAGGTCTACAGCTCCCAGAGCCACTAGTAAAATATCTTTGCAACTTCGATTAGTCTGAGTAACAGCTCACACCGATAACGAACATTTGTGTAATAAATATTGATGTACTTTCAACACGTCACACATAACCATTTACTCGTAGCTCCAAATTAGGCAAAGATTTCACCAGATAATTGAAATATTACACTTATTTTACATTTACTTAATATTATACATTACAGCGACTCGCCCGCGCGCCCCTGCTTCGCTCGGGTGCACATATCTTGCATGTATTATACATATACACCTTCCTCTTGAATCACTCTATCTACTAAAAAAAACCGCATCAAAATCCGTTGCGTAGTTTTAAAGATTTAAGCATACATAGGGACATAGGGTCATGGGGACATATAGGGATATAGGAACAGAGAAAGTGACTTTGTTTTATACTATGTAGTGATAGAGATAATGATAATAACATTGTTGGTGGGGATCAAACCTACAGCCAAAAGAGCAGAAGTAACTGACAATTTTGAAAGAAAAAAACATACATATTTTGCTGTGGAGGACAGTCGATGTTGATGTTGATGATGATGATAATACTTTAATACGAGAGCCGTAAATAACTGTGGATAATGTCAAGCATGACTTATATAACAAAGACACAAAGGGATTCATTTCCTGTCATCTAACGAAGCAACATAGCATTTTCATTTTAATTGTTTTTCTAGTGTTATTTTGAGTTGTGTTGTGTAATTTTGGTGGTATTTTAACCAACATTACTTGTGGTCTTAGCACATAGTATAAGCATTTGGAATGAAAGTGTATTATGTGATATCGTGATTTGGCCGAAAATGTTTCAAATGTTTTGAAGAAACCGCCACCATTTTCTTCAAAACAATTGACTGACTCGACTTTGGACTGACGTGACTAGAAACATAACTACAAAGAGTATAATCTCTGAATCACTTGACATTGGCAAGATTGTCTATGACAGGAGCCATAAAAAGAAGAAAGAAGAAGAAGACACAAAGGCGGACCTAAATCAAAATTCCACTTGTCATTTAGGACTAAAAAATGTATTGAACGCCGGCCGTGAAAATCTTCAGTGAAACCGCTGATGGAACAAGCGATGACCGCCGCCAAATGTTCAGTGATAACCATCACCTATGACAAAGCATTGCCTCGTAAGTCACGCACAATAGGAACGTGCCCTACGATGCACTGCCCTGCGTCCATCTACTTGAGGCATACAGATGTTAAGCCTCATGTACATTGATTACATAGAAATTTCATCAAAAACGGTTCAGTTGTTTTTCTTTTTAATCAAATTAACAGGAAAAGGGTACAATAAATAAATAAAATAATTAAAATATAAAAATATCATCCAAACACCTAACCAAGTAGTAACCTTGAAATTATTTTGCTGCATCATATTTTCAGTGTTTATGAAGTCGTTTTTTTGGTAGAAAAGTTTTGAAATACATTCACACATCACTAGCGCCAGCGAAGCACTACCAGAGTAGTCTCTCGGGAAAATAAAAATTTTCCTTCACTCTACTAGTGTAGTGCGAAGCAGTAGTGCCAAAGGAAATAAACGGTGAAATGCGAGTGAGGTGAAGCTCGACATCGCCTTTCCGTTAACTCAAATTCAAAATATGTTTATTCAATAAAATCACAAGGATCATCTTGAAACGTCTTAAAAACTAGGTGACTCTAGTGCCAGTTCCACGCGACCAACGCCGAGAAGAACAGGCAACAAACTCGGCTTGGTATCTATCGCTCTACTATTACGTTGTATACCTGCGGAATAGCAATACCTACTAGTGTTTCTACTGTTGCTACAAGTGATACTTTACATCATTGCTCCATTTACGACCAATGAGGAAACAATCCATATTTGCATATATAAAACATTTGTTCGGATTAGGTAGGACATCAAATATTTTAATCATCCTTGGCTTCCTACGCTCATTTTTCTGAAAATTTAATTTCCTTAAACCCGGGATCTATAGAACTGGTGACCGCGAAACATCGTACGAATTCAAGATTGGAGGCAGGTAAGTAAGGGCAGTGCAGTAAGTAAGAATTGAATTAATACAGCAGTAATAATATTGCTTAATTAATTCAATTCAATACTTTTATTTCAGACCATATAGTAGGTAGGTACATACATAAGTCCTTATAACACATAAAAACACTAGTAAAATATAAAATACACATCTACAAATAATGACAATACATAAACACATTTACACATTAATTAAAAGGATTTAAAGTTTGCCTCGAGAAGCTTATATCGAGATGATAAATAAAATTACGGCCTATGACATGCCGGTTTCCTAGATATACTTCAAGACGGCCTGTTTTTAGGAACCCAGGCTTAAGTCCAGGTTACCCGGTAATGTTTTCTTTTCCTTTTTCTCTCAATTGCTTTCATAATTTCCTCCGTTTTGTCACAACATTGATTGTTTGAGTCGATTATCAACTCTGACGATTTCAATTTCCCACGCACAAATTTCCTAACAATATTCGTGCATTGGTATTGGATAAATTTTGGATTTTAAATTGTGAATTTATGCCTGATTTGTTTTATTTTTGTGTTTTACGTTCCTATCATTCTACTTCTTGTCGTTGTGTTGACTTTCTTCCCAAACAGTGTGGTGAAAGGATTTTAAGTACACCTCAAAGAGGCTCCTTTCAAGCACTTGACACCTGTTTTATAAGTTCTTTAGGTTCTGAGACCGAATACATCATAGGAGCAGGACCGGTTTTGAAGCCACGACCTTAGGTATCGGATGGCAAATCGCTACAACTAGACCACCAGTGCTCTCGTGTAACGTATCATTAGATTTGTATCATGACGTAATATAAAAATAAGTTGTAATTGTAAAATAAATGATTATAATTTGATTAATGGATGGTTAAGGGACTATATAACCTTATAAGGTATTATTGATAACTTTAAATAAATTTGCCCGGTTATTGTTCAGTAAGCTGATAAATAAATCCGCCGATGATCTAAAAGTATTCGCTAAAATAAGCAGTATTGTCGATTGTGTCAAATTGCAACGAGATCTTGATATGATCTTTGAATGGTGCTCCCAAAATCGTATGTTTTTAAATATTGGCAAATGTTTCGTTACCACCTTTACCAAGAAAAATATAAAAACCATATTTGATTATTCCATAGCAGGCATACGGTTGGAACATAAGTCCATTGCTAAGGATTTGGGCATCTATTTTGATACGGACCTTTCTTTCAGAAGTCACTATGACTACATTGTGGAAAGGAGTTCGAAACTTCTTGGATTTATCTCCAGAACCACCAAAGGTTTCAAAAAGCCAGACAGCATGCTTTATCTCTTTAATAGCTTAATTCGCTCAGTTCTTGAGTATGGCAGTCCAATCTGGTCACCTTACTACGCAATCCATACTGATAGAATTGAGGCCATTCAAAATAGATGCCTTAAAATTCTTTCTTTCCGTCACAAATTGGGACGGTCACTGTCGGGATATAAAAGCAGGTGTAATTACTTTAAGGTCGATTCTTTATCATATAGAAGAGATTACGTCAACCTTATTTATCTTCACAAAATTCTCCATTCCACTATTGATTGTCCTAGTTTATTATCCTCCATTAATATGAATATTTGCTATAGATATCGTAATCCCGCAACCTTTACCCTAAAAGTATACAGAAACAACGTTTCTTTTCACGGTCCTTTACCACGCATGTGTCGTCTATACAACGAGTTGGCAAATTCAAACAATTTTATTAAGAGTCCGGTGACAGCGGCTCGCAATTTCGAGGTGCGATTGGCTATTATTTCATTTTATTTCATTTTGGGGAGGTTGTTTGAAATAATAACTCTAAAGAATCACGCATAAATACTGTTCGAACACAAATAATACAATAATATAAGGGAAATGTGCTTGAGTCAGAAATCATTTTGGTATTAGGTAAACGTAAGACCAAACATACTAATACCAAAATGATTTCTGATTCGGGCATGTTTCCCTTATGTTATTGTATTATTTGTGTTCGAACAGTATTTATGCGTGTTTCTCTAGAGTTATTTTTTCAAACAACCTCCCCGAAATGAAATAAAATGAAATAATAGCCAATCGCACTTCGAAATTGCGAGCCACTGTCACCGGAGCCTTAATGTAGATATTTTTGATGGTAACGTTAGCAGGTATAAACGGTGTGTTTACAGTTTGCTAACGAAATATTATGAATCCAATAATTATAATTAATGCCCTTTGCTGTTTTTTTTAGTTTTAGGGAAATTAATATTTAATGCATGCAACACTATACAATTGTCATATTCACATATTTGATTACGAATCTAGATCTAAGAAAGTATGAACTGTAACCTTTTTATTATTGCTTAATTGATTGTAATCTGTTTTGTGAATTTAAATAAATAAATAAATAAATAAATAAATAAAATGCTTTGTTCTAGGTGAAAATTAGCAATTTACATGAGGTGGGCCATATGCTTGTCCAATGAGGAACAATTAAAGAAAGGATAAAAAAAGTTTGTTTGAACTTATTTGTAGTGCTGTGCTCATTATTCAGTCTGTTTTTCATAAAACGCTGAAATTTCGTGCAGAGATAGCTGAACAAAACATTAATGCCTGCGCTGGGGTGGTTCGTTAGTTAATGCAGTCTTGGATAGCAAGATATAAAGCGTTTTATTATTAACATTACATCAAAATGATGTAAGCTTAAGAAATTATAAATTAAAAATAATCTTCGATAAAGCAAAAAAATACAAAGATGTAGCAACCTTGAATAACGACTTACAAAGAAATGTCTAGGTCATTTTTAGGGTACCGTACACAGCGGTGGCAACGAAGCCGCTACAGATCAGCGATATTGTGTGGTTGTAACAGGACTGTGTGATTGATCATTTTAAATACTTCTGTAAAGAGTAAAAGAGCAAGATAATATTAAGTGTTATCTACTATTTTCTACCCCAATTATTCAAGTAGTTCCAGTATTTATCTAACATTGTTGGGCAGAAAAAATAACAAATCTAAATAAACAACGCTTTCCATCGTACACGAGCTTTTGAATTCGATTTTATTTAAAAAAAACGCGAAGGATTCTATGAAACAATATACTAGATATTTTTTTCTCTCCAAGATGCGTGCTTTTTACCACAATTTCAGCTAATGTTAGAAATGTCAAATTATTCACGTAGGTACAGAACTCGTAGTGCGTAAGCCCGACTCGTAATTTTTATGTAAATAAAAATATGCATAATATATTGTCTGAATTGGAGTCATCAAAAATGAATATTTGCATCAGCGAAATTGTGTTACTCATGTAACTCTACCCACAACACAGGGAAGTCAAGACGTGGTCGCGGCTGTGGTCATAATTACCTTATTGTCACATTTTTTGTTTTATTGTGTGATTGTAATGTTATCTGGGTTTTATTACTAAACTTTGAAAAAACTTTGTACCTAATATTTCTGTCAATCATGTGTGTGTACAATAATTGACCGAGCGAAGCGTCTCAGTTTCCACATTGGCCAAAAATGCGTTTGTCCGGATGTCTGTCTGTCTGTCTGTTCTCCTCTACAGGTCGCATTTTTCAACCGATCTGGACGAAACTTGGTACACAGTTTATATGACTTATTAGATTTTTTTTGTCGTCGGGGATTTTTGATTGGAGGGGTACTTCCCCCAAAAAAGGGCAAAAAGGGGGCTATTTGATATACTGGATATCTCCACCAAATGAGATCCGATTTCGATTATTCTTTTTTCATTTGAAAGGTAGTAAATATAAGTTGGTCTCATAAAAGTTTGGCGAAGATCTGATAAGGATCTTCAGCATGATGAAGAGGATTGCTCATCAAACAATCGATTGTTTTCAATCAAATTTGAGAGAAACACAAAGGACCTCATTCTACACAAGATAATGCAAAATAAAAATCAAAAAGATCAAAAAAATCACAAAACGGAAAATGCACTTGCACATTACATTCCTCAAATAGCTCACTTTTAGTATGCTCGCGAGGTCTACAGCTCCCAGAGCCACTAGTTTTATATTAGTTTAATAACTGACTAATAACAAGCGGTTCTCTTATCTCTTTTGTCTTCTTTTATGTCTTCTGAGCGATTACTACGCCTATTAGGAATTGATTTCGACGATTTTGCTCTCTCTGCTGGTGTCCCTCAAGGTTGCGTCCTATCATCTCTCCTCTTTACTATTTTCACTCATTCTATTTCTCAACATTTAATATCTTCCTACCACCTATACGCAGACGACTTGCAAATTTATTACCAGACTACTACAGACAACATCAACGGTGCCATTAGTCTACTCAATTCAGACTTAGAGAGAATATGTGACTGGAGTAAATCATTTGGACTAACAGTCAATCCAAATAAAACAAAGGTGATATTGTTAGGTAGTAATAAGCAAATTCCTAAAATTAACGTTTCACAGCTTCCACAAATATTGTCCAACGGAATACCAATACCTATCGGTAAGTCGGTGAAAGATCTGGGAGTTATTATGGACTCCAAATTTACTTGGGAGCCTTGGATAAATGAGGTTAGTAGGAAAATGTTCGCATCATCAGGATCATTACGTAGACTTAGAAATTTCTTACCAACTGCTACCAAAGTTATGCTTGCACAATCGCTCCTACTCCCTATCCTAGACTATGCTGACGCCACCTATCTTGACATCTCTGAAGCCTTGCTAAACAAACTTGAGCGGCTACAAAACCTATGCATTCGGTTCATATTTGGCTTACGCAAGTATGACCATGTCTCTGAATTTCGCATGAAACTCAAGTGGCTTCCTATCCGCTATCGCTGGAATGCATATGTTCTGTCCCTTCTCTATAATACTCTTTTTAATTCATCCTTTCCTCCTTACCTGAAAGAGCGTTTTGAGTTCCTGCATCAAACTAACGATCTAAATCTTCGATCCTCCGATACCCTGCAGCTTGCAACTCCTGTTCATAGTACAGAAATGTACGCTAAGTCATTCACCATACAAGCTATAGGACTATGGAACTCTCTGCCTGTATCTGTCCGACTTTCAAAATCCTTACATATTTTTAAAACAAATGTTCATAATCATTACTTTTCCTTGTTGTCTAAGAAGGTATATTATCCTTTCATATGTTTGTGTAGTTGATATGTATTATATAGTATACTTAGTATATTTATATTTTGTTCATATATAATATATTATTATTATGTATGTGTATTATTATTAGGAATGCTTAATTATTGTATATGTATTATATTTTATTTTTATTATTTTGCTTGACTTTAGGAATAGTTATAATAGTTATTATACACCACCATCTTTATAGATATTATTGTACACCGCCGCCTCTGATTTTTTTCATATCCTTTCCATCCAAAGGTTGTCTGGAAGAGATCGCTTTTAGCGATAAGGCCGCCCATTGTACCTATTCTTTGTTAAATTTTCTGTATATGCTTTCTTTTTGCTCTGTGTACAATAAAGAATTTATCTATCTATCTATCTATTTTTAATAATTTTCATAACTGTCTGACTATAAATGACCGACCAGACTTTATAATAAGTACAAATATGTAATATGTATTTAATACTCATTCATTTATCCAAGAAACATTTTTATTGTTCCACTTGACACTGGCAAGATTGTTTGTCAAACTGACGAATCGGAGCCATCAACCGAAGAAGAAGAGACAAAAGCAGCAGAATTGTGAATATGGAAACTTGTATGTTATATGTTCATACACCTATGCTACCTATGTTGGCAAGCCATTAGCCGTCAGACGGGAAACGATCGCAAGTATTTGTAATTTGATGACATTACCTACTTAGTCTTGTTAGGCTCAACACTCTATAGGTATGTACAGAATACTGAGAAAACTGATGAATTCATTTACCTTCAGACGATGTGCTATGAATAAGAATTAATAAATGAATATTCTTTATTGACGACCCTTATTGACGACCACACACCTGACAAACTAAACATTTTTTATTATTAAAACATTAATTATTATTATTATTTTTGTCAAAATAAAAATAGTCGTATAAACCTAGACTTTTTTGACGACCACTGTGGCGCAGCGGGCGAGAGCCTGCCTGCGACGCAAGAGGTTGCGGGTTCGATTCCCGCCTTGGAACAAATTTGTGTACGATCTGCAGAAATTTGTTCCGATGGTCTGGGTGTTTTCTATGTATAATAAAAAATATCTATCTATGTAAGTATATAATGTATTAAATATATCAGTTATCTAGTACCCATAACACAAGCTTTGAATAGCTTACTTTGGGGCTAGATAGTGCTGTGTGGATTGTCCAGCATTATTATTATTATTATATTATTATTATTAGACTTTAGCCGGGCCGATGCCCACACACACACACAGTAGTACATGCGGTACCTACCACCAATTTGATGTTTTAACAGTGTGGGTGAACACTTATTCCAAGGAATATAGTATTTGTATTCAAATTCCTTGACTTATTCAGTAATCAAAAGAAAAAAATTACAAATTGTTTTATTCCAATGTCAAATTGAAGCCTAGCTAGGCCAATTATTACTAGGTAAACATTCTTTATGTAAATGTATAGGAGAGGCCATCTTTAAATTTATCTAGACAAATGATGATAATTATAATACAAACAAGTAAGTGTAGATTTAATTCTTTGGTAGAGTAAAGTGAAAATTATCTGTGTGTATGTTTAAGCGTGTCGGTCGTTTGAAAGCTCTTGCAAGTGACATAAGTGCATGTGCTAAGAACTACCACCAATAAATTAACAGTTTCAGGTTTCTGACTCCATATATTTATTATCAATGAAACTGTTAGCTATTTCAATTCACACTCGCTCATGTTCGACGAAATGTTGACCGATGACAAGTTTAAATATATTTGTCGTACGTCGACAATATGTTTTTAAATTGGTTTAATAATTTTGTTCTAATTTTGATTTCATTTTTACTGCAATGTTTTCAATAACCTAAAACAGAACAAAATGTATCAGAATTCTTTGAACCACAATAAAAGAATTGCAAAATAACAGCGCATTACGCACAGAAGGTAATTGTGCCTACCTATTACCTGTTTTATAAGAAGCGCTTGTGCCGTAGCAGTCATTCTAGCGACAAAGTCCAACAAAAGTCAAGGTCATAGGTAATGTCAATCGCTTAGGTTCATAGGCTCTAACCTCCACCAAGAATGAATATTATTTTAAAAGAAATACGGTTTTATACATCCATCTGTTTTACCTGAAAAATGCCTTACGCTGTCTTCGACTTATTGTGCCTGTTACGATGTTCGAATGCGCGTTAACCACCTAAATCATTGATAGAAAACTTAGAATAAAAATTGTTTGTGTGGGATACCTTTTAGCCGGAAAGGACAACAAAATTACTGAGTCCGAAAAAAAAAATTAGAGTGCTGGCGCCTGCTAGTCCATAATACCTACAATGTAGCCGTGTTAATACTGCACAAAAAGTATGTTCGCTCTTTCGTTATATATTTATTGGAAAACCTTTCAAAACAAAATGAGATCACGTCATAGAGATGCGGCCAGTGACCCACACATCCAACTCTGCGATGCAATAAATGGACCCAACGACGCGTGAAGCGCGGTGTTGCAACGAGCACCGTAGACAGCTAGGACGTGATTCCACTTCTACATGTGTACATATCTAGTGTACCTACTACAGTCTACACACATGTCTAGACTTCTGGGACCTGTTCTGGGAGCTGGTGTATCAAGCAGCGGGCCCATCTGACGTTATATGTTAACCAACACATATCACACAATTGCCTCGTAAGTATGTACGATAGGAACGTGTTCCACGCCACACTTACTTGCTGTTGCTACTTATGTCTGTAGTTTCACCGGCAGCCACACTCTTCTAACTGAAGCACAGCTTCACTACTTGGCGGTAGAAAGACATGGAATAGTAATTTCCCAGACGCGCCCTTTGATGAATGAAAGTTTTCTTATCACGGATTTTTCAAGTCAATCGAGACCATTTATTGTGATTTTTTGAAAAAACTTGTTTACTTTGACTTTGATGAAGATACTCGAGGTTTTCTTTAAAACCTAAGAAAATTGTTTTCGACCTACTCAAGATATCACTAATAGTTCCAAATGCTTACAGTTTAAATAACATTAAAATAAATAATGGAGTTTAGAATTATTTTCAAAATGTGTGACGAGATAATCACTACAGTATAAAACAAAGTCGCTTTCTCTGTCCCTATCTTTAAAACTACGCAACGGATTTGATGCGGTTTTTTGAATAGATAGAGTGATTCAAGAGGAAGGTTTATAATGTATAATACATGCATGATATAGTAGAAAAACAATGTGCACCCGTGCAAAGGAGGGGCGCGCGGGCGGGTCACTAGCATTTTATAAGAAAACTGCGTCACGATAGCAGAGCACATGTTCTGAACATTATTTTCACGGCATCACTTCTGTAATTTGAAATTGCAAACATCTAGATAACCTGGCAGAAGTAATCGCCTTAAGAGCACCTTTGATTAAAACTTTATTAAACCTACAGGGTGTTAGCACAGGCACATTGTTATGTAAAAGAGCACGTGGTAGTTGAGATTAGCTAAATGGGACGGCCCATTATGGACCAGATGAGATCTTTGAGATTCAAGCTCCTTACAAGTGGGTGCCGTTATACGACGCTCGTTAAACAGATATACTTCACTGACCTGTGCAGTCAAATAAGTCCAACATTACATACACCTATCAATCAATTATTATTGATCGTGCAATAATCGATTTAACATTCGATAAAATTATGTTCACATTGCTAGACTAAGTCAACACTTTTCTCGCTTGCACATTCCGACATAAACATACTATAATACATAAAATAAACAAATCGATAAATTTCATGCAATCAAATAGTGTGCAAGTGTGGTATAACCATCACACAAACAACACCCACACAAACAATGCACCCCATCCCCCTCTTCCCGGCGTTCTTTTTAATATTTAATTTATTTTAAAATAGTATAATAAATAGGGCATACTATAGGGCAGTGTGGTCGCCCAGCGACAAAGCCCTTTAAATAAAAAAAAAATAGGTACAGTGAGCATTTCTCTAACCTACTTCCCTTAGCTATACCTTCAGGTTGCAAAATTAAATTAAATAAATTAAATTATGCTGGACAATCCACACAGCACTATCTAGCCCCAAAGTAAGCTACTAAAGCTTGTGTTATGGGTACTAGATAACTGATATATTTAATACATTATATTGTTTAGAACAATATAAACATATAGTGTGAAAGTAGCCTAAATAATTAGAAATAGTTTTAGTTTTAGTGCTTGCAACATTTATATGAAATTATTGTCTGTGTTGATGACAACAATTTCCGCCCTTCCTGTTTGGCCTTGATTTGCTAATGGCTGTGTGCTCCGACTGTTTTTTCTATAATTTCAATAAACTACAAAGTTTAAACATTTCCACGCATTTTAATTCATACATGCGTTGGTGGTCCTTCGAGCCGGATGTTTTACTATAAAAAAACACCTACATTACAATTTGAATGGTGAAGTTTGTGCAAGAAAGAAGACGAGTGTTTGCAGCAAGCAAGCATTGAAAAGCGGTACATATTCGCAAGCGGCCATATTCCGTGACTTGCGCGTGAGTGTCTGTCAGTCACTATCACGTCAGTCACCTGTGTCAATCGGTGTCGTCAGTTTGTGAATCTTCCCGCCGGCCGGACTCCGACCGAGTCAACAAAGTTTTCTAAATCGTAATATTTATACAGTGCGGCATAATCATATATGTGTGTTGAGTGTTCGTAAGTAAAATAAAGAGTTTCGTTCGTCCAGCATACGTTCCACCATGGCGGAATCCAAGGATTTATTGCGTAAACACCGACTTCTTCGCGGCCAGTGCAAGGCTACAATTACGCGGATTGAGTCGTTCGTGGACGACCCCATCAGTTTTGCGTCCGCGACCATGGAAATACTGGAGGCGCGCAAGGAAAAACTGATTTCGGCGCTGAAGAACTACGAAACGGTGCAATTGGACATACTAAGTATAGACGAAAACGACTACGAACAGGTTGGTCCAATAGAAGAGAAATACTATTCTGTGCTTGCAAAAATCAATGCCTCTTTAAAACAAATAGGTAAAAAATCAGTTTCAGAATGTCATAATGTTTCAACTTGCAAACTACCAACCATTGATATAACCCCCTATGATGGGAAGGACTTCACAAAATTCAAACCATTTCTAGATTTATTTAGAGCTGTTATCGATAATAACAGATCATTGTCTGATGTCCAAAAGTTGTTCTATTTAAGAAAGTATGTAACAGATGATGCTTTGGCAGTCATTGTCAATTTGCCGTTAGTAAATCAGTCTTACAGGGAAGCACTAAGCTTGTTGGAGAAGCGTTTTGATAACAAAACGCGGTTAATAGGAAATCATATTAGCGTTCTATTGGATTTACCTACAATGCAAAAAGGCACTGCAGCCTCTATAAGGTCTTTTGTGTCAAATGTGCAGCAACAATTGCATGCATTGAGGAACCTAGAACAGCCCATCGATACATGGGACATGTTGCTAATTTCCATTCTAACAAGAAAACTTGATCAATTAACAAATAGGGCTTATCAATTAGATAGGGATTTAAATAAATTGCCTTCTATAAAGGATTTTTTGAGCTTTCTTGAAAAGCGCGCTATAGCGTTAGAGGATAGCTTACCCCCTAATAGTACTTGCTATGAAAGTACAAGTAGATTCAATAAATCTACTTCATCAAAGGTGACCAATGTTGCCTCACATTTAAAAAAATTGTGTAAACACTGTAACAAAAGTGAGCATGCTCTTTTCAGCTGTCCGGAGTTCAAAACAGCAGCACTAGAGGTCCGCCAAACATTTGTGCGGGACCATGATTTATGTACCACATGTCTAAAATCACACAGCGGAAAATGTAAGTTCAATTTTAAATGTCAAATATGTAAACAAGGGCACAATACATTATTACATGAAGAAAAAGTTGCTCCTATTGAGCCTGCAGTGACTTTATTGTCAAACCCTGTTTCCACCAACATTTTACTTCCGACTGTAAAGGTTGATTTACTGAATCAACATGGTGAAAAGCTTTCTGTTCGAGCCTTGCTTGACACAGGTAGCCAGGCATCTTTTGTTACAACCAGCCTTGTAAATAAACTTGGATTGATTGCTATAAATCAAAGCCATAATATTATAGGTATAGGTAATAAACAAACACAAATCAATAAACTTGTGAATATAAGTGTGCTTCCATGCCACAGCAATGTAAAATTAAATTTAAAATGTCACGTTGTTGACAAAATTACAACGAAATTACCCCAACAATTTATTAATGTATCTGGGTGGAATTTACCAAAAAATGTGAAGCTTTCAGATGATGAGTTCAATATCCCAGCTGAGATTTCTTTGTTACTGGGTGCGGATATATATTTCAATGTTTTACTAGATGGTTGTATAAAAATCCAAAATGGACCGGTCTTACAAAACACCCTATTTGGCTATGTTGTTGGCGGTAATATTCCTGAAGGTAACATTACTCAGTTTACTTGTGATATTGTATGAAATTTTGCAATTCATGATCATAAAAAATTAGAAACTGTAATGGAGAATTTTTGGCTGTCTGAAAGGATACCTGAGTCGGTGAAACCAAGTTGTGATGAGTATGTAAAGGCTGAAGAAAATTTTCAAAAATCTATGAGTTTAAAGGATAATCGATTTTGTGTTGACATGCCCCTCATCACACCTTTAGAAAACTTGCAGCTTGGCGACTCCTTTTCAGTCGCCTACCAGAGATTCATAACATTAGAGAAAAGATTAAAATCAAATCCTTCTTTACTAGATCAATATAAATTATTCATAAATGAGTATATACAGCTGGGTCATGCTAAGGTGGTTGATGTTGCAGATTATGAAATTGATAAAAATCCTGTATATTTTCTAGCTCATCATGCTGTTATCAATGAGTCAAGTAAGACAACCCGACTTCGCGTTGTGTTTGACGGGAGTATGAAGTCCCGCAGCCAGGTGTCCCTCAACGACGTCATGCTGAACGGTCCCGTGGTACAGAGTGAGCTTTTTGACATTCTTATCTTGTTCAGGACCTATATATACACAATCATTTGTGACATCAAAAAGGCCTTTCGCAATGTTTTAATAAATAGCCACCACACTTGCCTTCAAAATATTCTATGGCGAGATGATCCTAGGAAGCATATCAGCTGCTTACAGCTTCAGACTGTCACTTACGGTCTCAAGGCCTCCACATTCTTGACCACTCGATGCCTACTTGAACTAGCACATCGCTATGAAGGTAAATACCCACTTGCTGCTGAAACAATGATCAAGAGTACTTATGTAGATGACATATTAGGTGGGTCAGATAATATCAAGCAGTTGCATGAGCTAAAATTCCAATTGGTAGAACTCCTCAAATTAGGTAGTTTTTCTCTACACAAATGGTGCTCAAATGTTCTTGAGGTTCTAGATGGTATTCCGGATGAAGAAAAACAATTTGAACAGGTGGACATGAGTGGGGATAATTTAGTCAAGACTCTAGGTTTAATGTATGATATAACTTCAGATACATTCACTTTTTCAAGCCCCAATTTTAATGAGGAGCATAATTTAAGTACAAAAAGAAAAATTCTGAGCTTTATAGGAAAAATGTTTGATCCTCTTGGCTTAGTAGGCCCAATTATAGTGGTAGCCAAAATATTCATGCAGGAGCTATGGTCTTTGCAAATAGGGTGGGACTCAATAGTACCCAATGACCAGTTTTTACACTGGAATAATTTCCTAAACAATTTAAAGTTAATGGGCAAAATAAAAATAAATAGGTGTGTCAATAGTAAATATGTTTCTTCGGTAGACTTGATAGGGTATTCTGATGCATCAATTAAAGCATTTGGCTGCTGTCTTTATCTCAGAATTTTAAAGAATGATGGTTCAGTACAAACAGATCTACTCTGCGCCAAGTCCCGTGTTGCTCCTTTAAGTAAAAACCTGACAATTCCCCAGCTTGAGCTCAATGGCGCTCTGCTCTTGGCCCAGCTAGCGCATAGAGTCGGTGGGGTCCTTGTGGGTAGGTATTCCCAGCTAAATACATTTTTGTACAGCGACTCCCAGATAGTGTTAGCTTGGATTAAGTCAGGCAGTGTAAAGCAAAATGTTTATGCCAACAATAGAGTCAAGCAAATAATAGAGCTGTCCGACCAGGAACAGTGGGGGTTTGTTAGGACAAGTGACAATCCTGCAGACTTATTGTCGAGGGGAGTGTTGCCACACAAGTTACAGCAAAATAAGCTATGGTGGCACGGACCAACCTACTTGTTAGATATGAAACACAAACATACTGGTTTTGAAAGTTGTAAATTGTCTGATTTGTCCGCAGACACTGAGCATGTTGATGAGTTAGACCTACAGTGTAACTTGACACAGGTTGAGTCATCCTTTTCAGTAAAATTATTTGAAAAATACTCTAGTGTTTATAAATTACAGAAAGTGATAGGATTTATTTACAGGTTCTTTAATAACTGTAAGAAAAATAAAAATAAAATTAAAGACAGTAACCTGACGCCTCAAGAGCTTCGTGACTCTATGTCAATCATCGTGCGTTGTACTCAGATGCAACATTTTTATAAAGAGGTAGGGTCACTTTCTGCTGGGAAAAATATAAAAACAGGAATAGGTAGTCTTTATCCTTTCCTTGATAAGGTAGGTATTATTCGAGTAGGAGGTAGGCTCCATAATGCCAAAGAGATGTCTTACGATAAAAAGCATCCAGCTATCCTTCCAAAAAATTCGCACATTACCAATCTCATAATAGAAAGTGAACACTTGCGCCTCTTGCACGCAGGTCCTAGATTAGTCTTGAGCTCTCTATCCCAAAGGTACTCTATAGTCAGCGGCATTCGAGAGGTCAAGAAAGTGGTGCGCAAATGCGTCAAGTGTTTTCGCTTAAAAGCTGAGGCTGCTAAGCAGTTGATGGGTTCCCTCCCACAAGAAAGAATTACAGCGTCCAGGCCGTTTCAGCATGTCGGCGTTGATTTTTGTGGACCCTTCAATATGAAGGTTGCTCGGGTTAGAAAGCCTATCGTTAAGAAGTGTTACATCACACTCTTTGTTTGCTTTGCTATAAAAGCTATACATGTAGAGCTAGTATCGGACTTAACAACTGAAGCTTTCTTAGCATGTCTCAAGCGCTTTATTTCGAGGCGTGGTATGCCCACAAATATATTTTGTGACAACGCTAAAACCTTTAAAGGAGCGTCAAATGAAATGAAAAAATTGTATGACTTACAATCCTCCAAAAATCACAGGGATAATGTGGACGGGTTTTGTTCTCAGCATTATATAAAATTTAGGTTTATACCCAGTTATTCACCTGAGTTTGGAGGATTGTGGGAAGCAGGTGTTAAAAGTGTAAAACATCATCTAAAGAGAGTAGTAGGAAGCCAATGTCTAACCTATGAAGAGCTCAATACAGTTATTGTACAAATTGAAGGAATTTTAAACTCTAGGCCTTTACTCTCCGCAAATTCAAGTGACTGTCACTATTTAACTCCTGCACATTTTCTAATTGGAACAGCTCTGACTAGCTATCCTGAAGTTGATTTAACAGATGTTTCAGTAAATCGTTTAAAGTTTTGGAATCTGTGTACTAAATTGAAACAAGATTTTTGGAAAGCATGGCATAATGATTATTTAACACAGCTTCAAAGCCGTCCCAAATGGAAATATCTGCAAACAAACCTTAAAGAAGGTGATTTAGTAATTGTTAAAGATTTAAACTCTACTCCATTTAATTATAATATGGCTCGTGTTGTAAAAACGTACCCAGGTGGGGACAATGTAGTACGAGCGGCCGATATAAAATTAAATAACAAAGTGTATAGAAGGTCAGTAAAACGACTATGTCGCCTACCTATAGAGTAGATTACTGCCGGCCCCAATTATGTTTAGAACAATATAAACATATAGTGTGAAAGTAGCCTAAATAATTAGAAATAGTTTTAGTTTTAGTGCTTGCAACATTTATATGAAATTATTGTCTGTGTTGATGGCAACAATTTCCGCCCTTCCTGTTTGGCCTTGATTTGCTAATGGCTGTGTGCTCCGACTGTTTTTTCTATAATTTCAATAAACTACAAAGTTTAAACATTTCCACGCATTAATTACATAGATAGATATTTTTTATTATACATAGAAAACACCTAGACCAATGAACAAATTTCTGCAGATCGTACACAAATTTGTTCCGAGGCGGGAATCGAACCCGCAACCTCTGCGTCGCAGGCGGACTCTCGCCCGCTGCGCCACTGAGGTCGTCAAACAGTAGACTGGTTTACGCCATTGTATATAGTCCATGTGCCAGACATTCCGAACAATGGGACAGAGGACAATGCTCCTTGGATGTAAACAGTTCCAGATTGTTCCTTCGTACTGTTGGTTTTTTCTTGCTCAACGTTATAAAGCTTCACCTTATTTTAGGTCCTATTTCAGATTCTTCACTGCTTTGATCCCCAGGCATGGCTGATGTCCCCATAAATTCCGTAGTTACATAGGTAATTTAATTTTTATATCTAGAAGTAGTCTTCTAGAATTTAATATCAGACATAATTAGTAATTAGTAAATATAACATGAGATTATAAATAAAATTACGTATAATATAGGTAATTTTACTTTTCATTTGTTATGTTGTTGTATTTGTGTGCCCTGTGGCAATCTCCTTTCCTCACTCCTCTCCAATCTGAGTATAATCTTGTCCAGGTCTTTTCCATTGATGGATGGGTCTTCGGCTTGCATAATATTATTCTTGATTCCCATCTCGAGGGTACGAATGGTTTGAATTTTTGAATAATTCCTTGTTTTTGATATTGAAATCATTATTATTTTACTTAGCTTGAAAGTGATATCTTATATTTCACCTTTTCATAACAAAACTATACCACTATCCCAAATAACACGGGAGCCATCTTATGAAACAAAATAGTAGCTAGCTTCCAAGAAAACATGTATATTGAATTTAAACGGTATTGGACGGACGCTTATATCCTTACATTTACTGCTACCTTTACTTTCCAGAAAATACGTAGCTCTACAGTTTTCACCTCTATGTGCAGGGTGTTTGGGTTGAAAACCGCGTTGATCATCTTGGAATGTGTCCCTGTCTGTGTCGTTAGGGCAAATTTGCAAACTACTTTTCCTGCTTGGGGGTCGAAAGTTGATCCTAAACGTATTCTGTTTTGGAGTATGAAACTTGAGTGGGTTAGAAAAATTGGATAAGTGAGAGTAGGTCATGCTCTCAATCCATTCGTAAAGGTATATTTTTAAACATATCAGCCAGTAAATATATTTTGGCACAGACTTTTCAGTACAGAAACGATAATTTTAGGGGCTTGTGAAATTATACCTACGTGCTTGAAAGGGGTTCATTAACATTTTCCAAAGGTACATTTGAACATTGTTGGGTTTTCGGAGAGTTTAAGCTTTTATTTAATTCAAAATTAAAATATATTGTTATACAGACGACATTGACTGAAATGGTTCATTTTTTTTTGTAACGTACGAACCCCTAAAATGTCTGTTCTTTCGGTGTAGGTAGGCCTTGTTTGCTGAAGGAATTGCCTTCGTAGTTGTTTGTGTGTTTCAAGCTCATGTTGGTTGTATGTTTTGGACCTTTGCCACCCTTTTTGTTTGGGTAAGCGCCATAAGTTAAATGTTACAAGTTCGTGAGACAACCAATGCAATAGCAGTTTTAGCGTCTGACAAATAAAGTTCATATATATCATCTTTCATGAATCATGCGGTATGACTTAAGCACAACCAAAGATCTTACAAAAAATTCTTGCGGTTCAGTGGGTCTACTGTGACTTTTACCAGACAGTAAAAAAACTGACTTTAATGCGCTTAACAATACGAAACATTTAGAACTCCAATTTTTTTTTCATTATCTATAACCTGCTTTATCAATTTTCTTTCATAATAAAAAAGTCTAAAAGGTCTAAAAATGTCCTAGTAAGTCGGGCTACCTTTATGTAACCAGATCCAACTTACTAAAACCATTATTGGTTGCGACTATAAAATATCTAGGTTAAATGTATTTTCTAGCTAAAAAGATATTCCAAGAGCAAGCGGTTCTTTGAATACATCTGGAGAATGCCTTTCATTGGTTCCAGGAAAACTTGGAACGTTGAAAACTTCTACTTTCTAAGCGATAAACGAATATTCTCTTTGACGTTTTGAGGTACACTGCGGCGCATACACGGCAATGACACCTCGACTACAAAGCGGTTCTCTATTGCCGAGCAACGAAACTTAAAACGTCAGTACAAAACTTTGTAAATTGTTTTGCGGGGTACAACCTTTAAGGGTCTGGCGACAGCGGCTCTCAGTTTCGAGGTGCGAAAGCCTATTATTTCATTTTATTTCATTTCGGGGAGGTTGTTTGAAAGAATAACTATCCAGTGACATGCATAAATACTGAAGTGAAGGGATTAATATAACTATGCCTTTTCTACCGCCACACAGCGTTGCTGTATATATATATATATATATATATTATATATATATATATATATATATATATATATATAGGCATAGTTATATAAATCCCTTCACACTGGACATTTTTCTTCTTTTAGGCTGTGTTCACGACGAACTGGCGGTAGTTTCACGTAGTATATAAGACGCTTCTAAGTGACAAACATATAGTTATGTATTGTTATATATGAATGTTTGTGTAAGCATGTACTGTATATTCTAGTAATATCGTTTACACAAACTTCGCTCTACCTCAGAAACGCAAGCCATGTTTCATGTTTCAACAAACCGTTCTTCGAAGCACTTGTGGCGTCTGTGTACTGGTACATTATCATGGTATACTACACACACACTCGACGCAGTACGAATAAACCTCTAGATGTTACATAAACAAAGGTTTGTCATTGTTAAAATCAAAGCTACAACTTACATGGAAGGTACGTCAAACGTCAAGAAACAGCTATTAGTTCCAAGGAATTTGAATAACAAATTCCTTGATTAGTTCCAATTTAAATTCATGTTTTTAATTTTATCCGATGAGTCGATTGTAAAGATTCGTAACGTGGGAAGGTTGATAAAGAAACTTCGTTTGGGACCACCCTGAAGCCTCATTATTTATGTTATTTTGTGACAAGGATTGTTTAAAATATTTGTGACAACCAAGCCGTAAATTCGCTGTGTGTAAAAAATGTAAATGATACGTGATTACGGGGAATTAGCACTAGATTAACTTGGCTTTGAGACGTTTCAAAGTGATTATTTTGAATGAAATATTTTTTTGGGATACTTAACTACAGCTTATGGGGAAGACCAACGATCAGGAGTGAAATGACTATAGCGGAAATGAAAAACAAAACTCAGAATTCAGGTATAGCATACAATTTTTCATAATTTTAATGAAAAGAATTTTAAATAAATAAAAAAATATGTCAAGTTGTAACAACAAAATCGCCACCATATACCCGCATGCGATAAAGAACATATTTCACAGAAACTGCTAAAACATTTCAACAGCGATACACCGAATGAATATTTTCATCAATAAAACGCGGCAGTCTAGGACACAACAAATCATTCTACATGTAGAATGATTTGTTGTGTCCTAGACTGCCGCGTTTTATTGATGAAAATAGTTTAACTGCCATACAACCGATAAACCGATTACAAAAAATTTTTTTGGCACAACCCTAGTGAAAACATTGATGCAAGCTTTGTTGTATCTTTGACTCTATTTTGAAAAAATTGAGCATTTGATCCAGAAATATTACACATTTTTTTGTTATTTTAACGAACGGTTATTAAAAAAAATCTAATCTTTATAACGTTATTTGCGTTATAAAGTTACATTTATCTGATGGAACAAGCAGATGCTCCACTTGATGTTAAGTGGTAACCATCTCCCAAAGCGTTGCCTCGTAAGCACCAAATCTAACCAGCTTCCCTACGATATTTTATTTTGTTATATTTTAAAAGCAAAACAAGTCACGGGCATTCCACTAGTCCAAAAATAACAGATACCTGAACAGTTATGTAACATTATAACAGGTTTGATAATTTAATGAATGTCCTTGCCGAGAATTGGATCAACATTTACAACAGGTTTGGTCATCACAACCAAATGTCAAGTAACCGATCGGTCATTATGCGCGATCGAGCGGAAACTTGCCAACAGTCACAGCTGGCTGTATTTTATTGAAATCACTATTATTTTGCCGAATACAATAAAGTCACATGACCTATTTACACCTGAATTCATAGTGAATTCGTTGGTAGTTACTATAAAATATTTGTTGGCATATTTTTTTACCGATGGATGAAACATGTTCAACCTACCTGGTGTTAAGTGCCCATCACCACACCAACAAAGCATTGCCTCGTAAATTACGCACGATAAAAACGTGACCTAAGATGCACTGCCCTGCGTAGATAAACTTGAGGCATACATGACGACCTCAGTGGCGCAGCGGGCGAGAGTCCGCCTGCGACGCAGAGGTTGCAGGTTCGATTCCCGCCTCGGAACAAATTTGTGCACGATCTGCAGAAATTTGTTCATTGGTCTGGGTGTTTTCTATGTATAATAAAAAATATCTATCTATGTAATTATATAATGTATTAAATATATCAGTTATCTAGTACCCATATAACACAAGCTTTAGTAGCTTACTTTGGGGCTAGATAGTGCTGTGTGGATTGTCCAGCATTATTTATTTATTTATTTATTTACATATGTCAAGCCTCAAGTGCCTGTAATTCGTGTATATTTGGATCACGTTTTGGAATCAAGTGTTTTTTGTACTACATCTATAACAAAACATTGTCTTGTCAGTCAACCTGCAATGCATTGACTTGCAAACGTAAATTGGCATAGTAAATAGATAAATAATAAAATAATAAGCGTTCTTTTTGCGTGACGCGCACTACACTCGTTATTCTGCGGACGAGCCCTTCACAAAGAGCTCTATACTACTCTTGAATTTCATTGAAAATAGAACAATACGTTCGCAAAGTAACCGTGTTGCATTTTTTATTGCAAACACGCATTTTCCGAGTTGCACGAATCCAGTGTTTACTGAGCGATTGTTTCAATTAAACTCTGTGAATCGTATCCAACGCGGTTTGTTGATTTTATTTATAGGGTTCCGCAAGAACTGTTGAAAAAACGTTCATTATCATCATCAGCTTTGCTTACCTAATAAAATTACATAGCATTTTCATGATAACAAAGATTCAATAACTATTACGTTATTGATAATAGGTAATTGTTACAAATCAAATTATGATTGATTGAAGATGTTTTATTAATTTTTATGTATGACGTAATTTCTACTTTATTTAATTGATTTTTTTCCTCTATGACATAGGTAGTTCTACTGTTTGGATCAGATGTAATTTAATGTAAAAATATAGATGTATTGTTATGTCCTAATTTATGTTTAATGACTATTCTGTTGTATTAGGCACCTCTTTTTGTATTTACTTAAACATTACATAAATCGTTACAATTTATGTAATGTTTTAAGTAAATACAAATAAGTAATATTTGTATGAATATAAATTAAGTAGTACAAATACTGCCCTTATCCTAGAGCAGCAACTATCACAATAAAATGCAGAAAGAAGTACATGGTGCGGAACCCTACTTAAAACAATCGTGCTTGGCGTTATTTGTCCTCGATACGAGCGGGGAAACAGAGCCGGTCGAATATTGGATTAAATCGACCATCGCTGCTGTTACGGTGTGCACGGGGACAACTGTTCATTAGATGTTTTATAAAACTAGCTAATGGAATAAGCAGACGGCCCACCTGATGTTAAGTGGTATGGTGGTGGTTTAAGAGTACTGGCACTGTGCATATCATCACTATCACTACATATTATAAAACAAAGTCGCTTTCTCTGTCCCTATGTCCCTTTGTATGCTTAAATCTTTAAAACTACGCAACGGGTTTTGATGCGGTGTTTTTAAATAGATAGAGTGATTCAAGCGAAAGGTTCTTATGTATAATACATGCATAATATGTGCACCCGTGCGAAGCAGGGGCGCGCGGGCGGGTCGCTTGTAGATTATTAAACAGAAAAACACACGGCTGGTTTTGAACCCTGGTCGCGTCTATTACACACCAAACCTGCCGGCCTGCTGGCTTTGCTCGGCGGGTTAGGCCCCCGTTTGCGATAATAAAACGATAATAAAAACTATAAGCGTATAAGGCCGGGTAAAGACGGCGTGGGCCGGCGTGATTAGTGTGTAGAGGCCTTGAGATCTCTTAGTACCAAGTGCGAACTCAAGATTATAATGATTATGTATTATGTTAAGGGGGTGGTCAGAGGAACGTTCAGATGTATCTACCGATCCCTCAAAAAAAGTAGTACAGCTGCCATCTTATATTTCAACTTTCCTCTTTTCCTGAAAGGTCTGCTGGAGGAAAAATCTTTTTAGAACTCTTGGACGTACAAGAGTACGTACATGCGAATCAACCTTCCTGAAGTTATAAAAAAATTATGTTTATGTCGAGATGCGTCTATGATGGTGTTATATTGAAAATTGAGTTTCTTTGACGCGCTTCGTAAAAATCTTAAAATAAAAACCAATTCCGAAGACTCAATGTAATAAGGTAAGGCGGCTTTACTTTCGACCCCATACACTCGTATGCCATCTTTTTTTCAACCTTCGACGTATACAGAGTGCTATTATAAATGCATCGCAGTATCATGACTGTATGAACCTGTATAAACCGATGTCGAATAAGGTTTTTGATTTGAAGGTGACTTAATAGAATGTAATTTTAACTATGATTTAAAGATTTTTTATCAACTTGATACTTACCAACTTATTTGAAAATAATCAGCTTCATTCTAGTAGCATGTATATAATGTTATCTCATTAACCCGAGACGCATTTTAGAATATTATTTATTATCCATTGTCAAAAAAAAATTTATTGCATAAATAGTTAAGACGAAGACAAGAGCTAATGTAACTCTCGGTCGCACGTTTTGACTTGTTGAAAGAAATAAAATCATTAAACCCATTTTCGAAATATCGCAAACAACCATTTTGCGTGCAATCTCATTGCGCACAGTTTAGTAAAAAAATCATTTTGATCGATACAAGTGTTCATTATTAAAAGTTTGCTTTTCTAGTTTTCGTTCTCGAGCAAACTTTTGAGTAGGAAAACTTGCATCAATCAAGATTATTTTTTTACCAAACTATGTGCAATGTGATTGCACACAAAATGGTTGTTTGCGATTTTTCAAAATTGGAATTTGTGATTTTATATCTTTCAAAATGTCAAATCGTGCGAGCGAGAGAAATATTAGATGTTGTCAATGCCTTAAGGTGTAAAAATATGACAATTATTGTCACCGTCGCTAACACATACCAAAACGGTTTTTATTCAGCACAATCACTAAGATCACTTTTAAACGTCTGATAGGTGAATTTTTTTATAAACCACCAGCTGATGAAACAAGCAGATGGCCCACCTAATGTTGAGGGTAACCATCACCTATAACAAACCATTGCCTCGTAAGTTACGCACGATAAGAACGTACCCTACGATGCACTGCCCTGCGTCTATCAATCTGAGGCATACAGATGTTAAGCCTCGTGTGCCTGTAATTACTCCGGCGACCACACTCTTCAAACCGAAACAGCGTTGCTGCTTGGCGGCAGAAATAGGCGTGTTGGTAGTACTTCCCCGGACGAGCTCTTCACAAATGTATATATACATGTAGTTTTTTTTCTCTCTTTAATTTAAAATTTATGTATTCTGTGTACTACACTTGTTAGTTTTTTAGGCTAACTATGGACCCTTGTCTAAAATAAAGATTATTATTATTATTATTACAAAGAGCTCTTACTTCGTCAGTTCCTCACGACCAAAGCCTAGTAGAACAAGCAAGAACAAGACAAAAGGTTACCATCCACAAAGTGCGTTGTAGCCGAAGCCACCCTACATCGCAACTAATTTACATAAAGCTATTCCGCGCAGTCATTTCACGTTATCGTGCGCCGATACGTATTATTGCAAACTCTCAATGAAAACCCGGGTGAGACTTACTACGGTTTGTTTCGATAGATAGATAGGTACATAACAAATAAGTCATTATTGATTACTACAAAAAATAAGGACAGTACATTTTTATTAAGAATCTAACAATTTGAAGTAATAGTAAAAAACATAAAAATTGCACATATTTGAGGAAAAAATAATGCAACAAAAATAGTTGTTGTCATACAAATACATTTATTTACCAAAAACAATTACATTATAATAGTTACTGATGGTCATAGACATAGACATTTATTTATTTGCCACAAAGAACACACAACATATACAACTAGGCTTGGAATTAATAGAAAACAGGTATCATACATATCAGAAGAGACAAAAAAGATTAGACATATAGGTTGTCCCACTTCTTCACACGTGTAGGCAAACCAATAAAAAACTTAACTATGTAGTTAAAAATATCAAAACATATTTTACCGAAAAAACTTACAACAAAGGCATTTGAAGCCTTTGTCGTCAAAAATGTTAGTGTTATTGAATTAAATTACAATTGGAAAAAATATTTTTCCTACAAAAAAATTTAAAAAATACAGAGTTTTCGTAAATTCTTTGTAGAAATACACAGCTTTACAGTTTTCCTTGCAGCTTTACAGATTGGCGCACTTCAGAGAATCAATTCTGTAGATTTACTTTGTCCTTTATACGTTTATTAGTGTTTATCTGCATAAGGATTTTTTGGTCACGTTTTGAGAAAGTTATAAATGGCAGATAGACCTATCATAATAAAATTGTCTGCTAGGTACAAAACAAATTCTAAGCACCTACCTATTAGCTGACTATCAGCCATTATCTTATAACTAGCTACTTATAATATTAAGGCTCATTATAAGTGGGCTGAAAAGTCCTTTCTATGAGTTATAAATAAATAATTAATATAGTTCTTTAAACCGAGATTTCAATCAATGCTATCTAGCTCGTCTAGTAGTTGCAAGCTCTTTGTGAAGGGCCCGTACGCCTGTCTATTTCTGTCCCGAGCAGTGTTGCTATGTTTCCCGGAAGAGGTGATGCTACCTACTGTGCGTGTTATGTATCCTGCAGCAGAATTTCCACAAATTCACTACGTTCAGGATAATGCACCAGTACGCGGTCTGGGCTACTATAGCGTGATTCAACTTGCACGTGACAATTGTCTCATTCAATCTCACTTCAAAGCCTGGGGCGTTATTCACTCATGGCCAATCCATGCGTTGTGACACGTTGTGACGTCACACGGTTAGGGCAAAGTATCTCTTATGTCATGAAGAATAAATCCCAAGATCACGTTTTGACGTAACACGGTTTGGGGCAAGGAATCTCTTGTCATAGAGAATAATGCTCCTGCTCGGTCAGCAGATATGAAGCCGATTGAACATTTGTGTGGAGTATGGTTCAACGCAGGGAATCTAAATGAAGGAAACCCTGAAGCTCTGAGAGTACATTGTGCACGGGCTTGGGATGATATCAGGGGTACTTGATTTATGCGCGCGCCTTGTCGCATATCTATGCGAAATATACTACCTGCCATCATACTCGTAGCTATATAGCGGCTATGCTATATAGAGGCTATACTATATAGTTATTTAAATAAAATGTTTTCTTTATAAAATTAAGATTATTATTCTTCCTATTTTTTATTTTTATTTATACTTAACATCGAACTCTCTTGGGTTAATGTCTGTATTTTGGTCTTGTATGCCAGATAATATTTTTACGAAAAAAGGTTTTATATTCATCATAAACGAATATTTTGAGCAACCGATTTTCATTGTAATAATAAAAACAATGCTCTATTCCAAATCAAATCACTGTTATTAATATCATCGAGATTTGTGATTTGTGGAAATATCAATCTTACAGTGGTAAACTTTTTCAGACCGCGAGTGTACATGCCATAATTACAGCCACATGTTTTTTATCTGTAAAGCTCAAGTAAGGCGTAAGACAGTGCATCGCAAGGCAAAATTTTAATCGTGTATGAATTGCGAGGCAATGCTATAGACGACGGTTACCAATTAATAGGTGGCCCATCTGCTAGTAATAGCTGTAGCTAGTACGAAATCAAAATTATGGAATCTGAAATTCAAAATTCGTATTTTTAATTTCAGATTCTAAAAAAACAAGTTATCAAAAGTATAGCGACCATGCCGTCAGTTTGAACTAGACCTAGCCTACAATTATGTATTCGTCTCTGGCTTATAACCTAGTTCTGTGGTTTAACCAATAACAGCATTTGGAAGACCTTGGTGCCGTCGCAACCGCAGCAATCTCGTCGGTTGGCTCCACAAACAAAGGCTTAACCGGTCATTTGGGTGCGATCAGGCCTTGTGAAAACTTCATGGCGATACGTAGCACTGGTGTGGAGGGTTTGTAAATCGAGCCGGTTTTTGATGACATTTTTTTTGACCTCGCATCACACTGCGTCCATCAATTTGAGGCAAAAAATTATGCATTACTGAGTGGCGAATAAGTGATTTCTGTGTCACCAGAGATTCTAAAACATCTGAACCTGTGCTAACTCTAGAGTTACTACATCAGCTTTACTAGGTAGGTAGCTAGGTAGGTATCAGAATACTAAGTTTATTTATCTAAATATATATAACTCAAAGGTGACTGACTGACATAGTGATCTATCAACGCACAGCCCAAACCACTGGACGGATCGGGCTGAAATTTGGCATGCAGGTAGATGTTATGACGTAGGCATCCGCTAAGATAGGATTTTGATCAATTCTACCCCCAAGGGGATAAAATAGGGGATGAAAGTTTGTATGAGATTTTCAAAGTAAACGAGCGCGAGCAAAGCCGCGGGATCAGCTAGTTATCATATATCATATATAACGTGGTATATCATCGCTTTTAGCGATAAGACCGCCCATTGTATATCACTCAGATGTTTTTTATTGTTATGTTATGTGTAATTATTATGTAGTGTGCAATAAAGTATTATCTATCTATCATATAATAGTAAAGTTATTAATTTAATATTATATTTAATAATTAAGTTTAATATTATAATAAGAACCCCTAAAAGCAGTTCTGTATTCTAGTAAATTTAACCCCGTATTCACCCAGCCAAATTCAGTAAGTGTTATTGTTTGTGTATCATAGTTTCCTTCTACGATACCTAACTAGCGAAGGGCGTCATGCCAATGACCTATGGGGTCTTATTAAGTTAGACCTTATTATTATGAAGACGGTGGACGTCATCTTACACTCGTACTCTAGGTTTAAAGTAAACTACACGTGCATTGTGCAATTTCAAATCAATACAGGCATAACACGTATGAGTGTGTGACCAAGCATTAGCCACAAAACTCATAAACCCCCCGACTCTCGTAACTGGTACCGCGATCACCATAATATTGTGGCAGCTAGGTAGCCACAAATTGGGCTGACGCAAAGGTTTCGATGTCGCTTTGCCAGCCAGTCGTCTTTCTCTACTCAATAAGCTCGGTGTAAACCAATGAATTATAAACCCAGTAGGTACTCTAACAATTTATTATTAACACCTTCGTAACACAAGAATAGTAGGGTAGTTCAGACACTGCAGAACCGTTTTCTACAATATCATTCCAGTAAAGTGTGCTATCGAACCGTCTGCTGTTTTAATCATAATCATATGATCAGCCTAGAGAAGTCACTGCTAGATCACTCTTGGCCGTAGTTCGCTTGCGGAGCAGTCGCAATTTTTCTTTTTCTTTGTACCTTTAAGGCAATCCTGAGGACACGCCCCGGGATCCCATCTGGACCCGGTAACTTGATCTATATCTGGTCCAGCATAGATGACGGTGACGACAATATAGGAAAGCAATGTTTAGGCAAGCTTGGCCCTGATTGTCATGTATCACAATACATTCGGCAGGTATTGTTCAGCGTACCTGCGAAGTATTACACTCGTGCCTATTATATGGAGGTAAGTCCAATTTGGAATGCCTAGTATGGTTTGCACGTTTGGATAAACAGAGATTTATGTAGTAGTAGAGTTCTTTGTATTTAATTTGTTTGTTATACCATTGTAGAAAGAGAATGGAGTGATTGCCGATATAAAGCCTCAGCGCTTGTTATTTTTCGTTTTGATAAATATCTCAGCCTTGAAACTTATCTTTATCTGAAATAGAAATTTCCGTCCTTGTTGCAATTGTACTGTAGTTATCTCTAAATGTATTGGTCACGAAAACGAAATAATGACGGCATATGGCGTTTTCTTTGTAAACAAGCGACATTGCGAGAAAAAAGAGTTTGTCCGTGGAAGTATCACATCAAATGTCATACAATAACACGATAAGAGAGCCGAGCCCTTATTCTGTTGCCTGGTCTTCTAGGCTGGGTCACACCCTGGGCTCTGGCTACCTTCCACAATAAGCGAGAAAAGTGGAGCGGGCGGATGATCGTACTTCGTACTAATATTATAAACGCGAAAGTTTGTAAATATGGATGGATGGATGGATGTTTGTTACTCTTTCACGCCGGAACGGCTGAGCGAATCTGGATGAAACTTGGCAGAGATATCGGTTATAGTCTGGAATAACACATTTTATCCCGTGGGATTACCGGGATTTGAATCTGCGCGGGTGAAACCGCGGGGCGCAACTAGTAATTTATATAACAAGGGATTGTTCTTCCTGAATTATCTCATTGCTAGCAATTATCAATTATTAATCACCGAATGCGTTCACAATCAAACACAAATTGGCCGGATAATTGTGTATTGTGTTTGTATCCAATTAAAACATTTCCACTAGCTTATTGACAATGCACTATCGGTGGCATTCGGAACTTCTCTTGTTGCTCACTTGCGTGAGTTGCTCGATTGCGTTACTTCCTGGACTTTACTGAGTGCTTTATATTATTTGGCTCGCGTAAACGCGGGATGTTTAAAGGAGCTAGTTCCCTTAGCAGAGAATACCAGCCCTGACAATTATTATTGGCTGTAATTTCAGCTTAAATGAATCTCCAGTGAACGGAAATTAACAAGTACATTATAAATAAGGTTATTACAATAATATGCTACGAGATGCAATAAGTGCAGTTGATTTTTAGTTGTAATTATAGATATATTAAAATAATATTTGACAATGATGATTAATGATTTTTCTGTTAGATTACTTAATGTATTATATAGCTTCAATAGTGTAGGTATTTTATTACATTGTAACGAGGATCATATAAAAGAGCGATAGATACCAAGCCGAGTTTGTTGCCTATTCTTCTCGGTGTTGTTCGCGTGGAACTGGCACTAGAGTCACCTAGTTTTAAGACGGTTCAAGATGGTCCTTGTGATTTTATTGAATAAACATATTTTGACTTTGACTTTTAAATATAGTTTTTTTTTAGAGCACTGGGCTGCTGTTAGTAGGTACAGGTAAAATTAAAGCATAAGATGGTAGCGAAACCGTATTTGTTTACAATTTGTCACGTATACAATACAAAGTATTGCAAAACCCACATTTTGCAGAAATTGATTTTTTACACGAAACTGTATTGTGCAAATAAAAAACACGTGCGCAATAATCTTATAAGTAAGTGTTACATACACTAACTTATTAGATTATTTCCAGGTGTTAATCCTCATGTGCCTGAGTTTAATTATTGTGATTTCCTTTGTTATATAAATCGTATTTTAGTTTGGTTAGACAATGAATGGCAGTTATATCAAATATCAATAGCCACTGAGTCATAGACAATGCCATTCTAAGGCTGATGTTGACAAACCATAGTTGTTGTGTATTGTTGGTCTAAAGGGAGTGACCCTATCTTGCAATAGTAAGATTATATGTTCGAATCTCGTCGCGCATCAATCGACTTTTCTCGAAAAGTTCTACCTAGCAAATTTAGTTCTACCTATAGCAAATACATAAAATGACGACCTCTGTGGCGCAGCGGGCGAGAGCCTGCCTGCGACGCAAGAGGTTGCGGGTTCGATTCCCGCCTTGGAACAAATTTGTGTACGATCTGCAGAAATTTGTTCCGATGGTCTGGGTGTTTTCTATGTATAATAAAAAATATCTATCTATGTAAGTATATAATGTATTAAATATATCAGTTATCTAGTACCCATAACACAAGCTTTGAATAGCTTACTTTGGGGCTAGATAGTGCTGTGTGGATTGTCCAGCATTATTTATTTATTTATTTATTATTACATAAAATAAAATCAAAAATAGAATGTTTGTTTTAAATCTGCTTCTGTTTTCGGTTTTTATTGACAAAGGCAACGCAATACATGGCATTGTGTGCGTCGCTTTTCCAGTTATTTCGGTATTGTTCGATGTCGTTTTGTGTATTCAAATTTTGTTATTGCGTATTTCGAGAAAAAGTATATTTGTACAGCTGTAAATGTTTATTTTGTTTCAGTGCTACGAAATGTTACAGATGAACTCTTCTTAGAAAAAGCTCAACTATTGTCGGGTTCTGCTGTAGTTTCCTCCCATAAGACTTCCTAATGCGACCTCCTTTACTTTCTTATCTGACATGAATGCGACCTTCTCGTTTATTTATACGTTACTAATTCTTACTTTCCCTCTTCTTCACTTTTAATTGTTCTTTGTAGCTGTGATATCGTAGAAGATGATCAACCATTTTTCCTCTTCGGTTTTGTATGAAAAGTAAAAACATATTTCTTGGCAGAAGAACTACGAAAAATATTTATTTATTATTACACTTCTAAGCGAGCTTACGACCCACTTGATGGGGAATGGTTATTAATAGTTTAGGACGCCTGCTACATCACACGCGTTGCTTGACCCTTTTTGAAGAACCATATAGGTACCTATCTACTTACTAGTCTCTAAGAAAAGCCTCAGTATTAAATAGCTATTACTGAATATTTGTGTTACCTATTACTGAAATTGATATTACTGAATGGATTGTATAAAATGTATTGTTTTTTATAAGGTATTAAATGGTGCTTAATCCACCATAAATTGGAACTGATTCATCACCGATTGAAACGACCTTGCAATGGAACGAGGTATAGATTGAGCGGTCTTTATCTTAAGATTCTCAATGTTCTTGAACTGAATTTGAATGTTCTTTAGAGAGTAGTAGAGCTCTTTGTGAAGGACTCGTCCGGGGAAGTACTGCCACCATGTATATTTCTGCCGCCAAGCAGCAACACTGTGTTTCAGTATATATGATGTGTCATATATGATGATGTGTGTAATAGTAAGTATGTAAGTAGTATAGTACTTTCCCGGACGAGCCCTTCACAAAGAACTCTACTACTCTTACTATACTAAATGTATTAATACAATTATAGGAAATAAGAGTTCCACTTGATTACCTTCGTTTAGTCCTAATCAACTTATAAACTGACCGGTAGTGTCTGATTATTTTACGCGTAAATAGGTATACAAACAGATCCTGCACAATTTGAAATCAACAAAAAACAAATACTGAACTAAACAAAGTTGCACAAATCCCGGAACTAGCTCGTCACTTGTTGTCGACTGTTTTTTTGTTTCCTTCGTCTTTTAGTTAATAGTGAGCTAGAAATCTGCCTTACCTTAGATTTAGTTCACTAGCTAAATATAATAGGGTAATATCAAAATGTACATACACTATTAAGCTGCTCACAACTGTCGGGAAAGTTTTAGATCGCACATATCGATTGAAAGGTTCAGCAAAGATACCGTGTTGATCCAAACATGTATTTTCCAAAAAAATAAATTTATCGTTTTAAATTTTTCATTTTTGAAGGACTGAATTTAGTAGACATAGTCTTATGTTCTCCCATGCCTTTCCTTGCTTATACTCAAGAAAGATTTGTAACAACCCTTTAACCCACTATTTAATAAACCAGTTAGTATTCAAGAATCAGTATTGCGCTTGCAACCTGTCAACACACACAAGGTGTGTACCTCGAGTAAGCTATCAGATCAGAGAAGATATTAATATCTACCATGCCTGGGAGATCAGAGGGTAATAGAATATCTACCGTGCCTGGGGATTAAAGTTGTGAAGCTGTTTCTTTTTTTTTTATTAAATGAGACACAATACATACTGCAATTTTCCTTCAGCTATTTAATTCATTAAGTTATTTGTGACTCGATAATTCGAATCGCATGCTATTGTTAACTACCTGTTCAATTAATTACTAGCACTTATTAATCCTTTGTACTATTTATAGGACTTTGTGCTAGGAGTTTCACTACGAGATAGAATCAGAAATGAGGAAATCCGTAGGAGAACCAAGGTAGCCGACATAGCTCTCAGAATCAGCAAGTTGAAGTGACAATGGGCAGGTCATATAGCTCGAAGAACTGACAACCGATGGGGAATAAAGGTTCTTGAATGGCGACCACGAACAGGAAGGCGAAGTGTGGGACGCCCTTCTACCGGGTGGACTGACGACATTGTTAGGATCGCGGGTAGTTGGTGGATGGAAAGGGCTCAGAATCGTTGTTCCTGATGATGATGACTATTTATATAACCATTTATAATCCCGTTCCATTAACAACCATATTCACCTATTCACATAATATTAATCGAAACAGCTATTCAAAATCAATGAAACCATTAAAATCTTGGATTTATAGCCGATCACGACCACGACCGTAATAAAGCGTTGAACATGAATTTCATTCACATCACATTGTAACCACACTAAATACCAACACCAAATGATGGGCACTAGCGGTATCCCAATCAATGATGATCGCTCATAGCGATAATTCCACCCGTTGTACTTCGCTGTAGATTAAATTATTTTTTGTAATGGTATGTTATTTTCTTGTAATGTATACAAAAAAGAGTTTTCTGTATATACGAGTAAGTATGATCGAGCTCTACGTTGCCTCACTTACTCGTTCTATTCTAACTGTTTATTGTAAAGAATAGTTAGTTAATCTGTAAAAAGGTTAGTAGGTTTTAAGAGTAGTAGAGCTCTTTGTGAAGGGCTCGTCCGGGGAAGTACTACCACCACGCCATTTTCTGCCGCCAAGCAACAACGCTGTGTTTCGGTTTGAAGAGTGTGGTCGCCGGTGTAATTACAGGCACATGAGGCTTAACATCTGTATGCCTCAAGTTGATGGACGCAGGGCAGTGCATCGTAGGGCACGTTCCTATTGTACGTGACCTACGGGGCAATGTTTTGTTTATAGGTGATGGTTACCACTTAACATCAGGTGGGCCATCTGCTTGTTCCATCAGCTAGTTGTATAAAAAAAAAGGTATCTAGGAAAAACGTCAGACTTACATTTAGTTTTATAATGGAAAATATGCTTTGTTTTTAACCGTTTTAAGTACCGACCATTGAAATTTCAAGATTATTCGAGAAAGAGAAGAAGCACCATCTAGCCCCAAAGTGAGCTACTCAAAGCTTGTGTTATGGGTACTAAATAACTGATATATTTAATACGTTATATTCTTAAATAGATAGATATTTTAGTATACATAGAAAACACCCAGACCAACGGAAAAAAATTCTGCAGATCGTACACAAATTTAATCCGAGGCGGGAATCTAACCCGCAACCTCTTACGTCGCAGGCGGACTCTCGCCCGCTGCGCCACTGAGGTCGTCAAATGTGAGTTATATTGCCGTTGTCTGGTTTTCCTGATCAATACAATTTAGGCAAGAGTCTAGACCGTTCTCATACACGGTTCCATTGTCGCTCGGTGAGATTCTAGCCAAAGGACGTCTATTACGTTATTAAAAAAACGGTCGTCGCCATTATTAAAAAGCAAAGCATAACTTTATAGCCGATTGTTTGCAATCATATTAATAACTCTTGTTTAGTATTAAATGGACATCGTCATTCATGTTCACTTTATTGGCGATAAACTTGGGGTGAACACATTATGACTGTTTTGTTTGAGTAACTAAGCGTTTGTTTGGGGAAATTCCATAGTCCGTAAGTCCGTAGATGTGAGTTTCTTCATTAAAGTATACATTATACTAAAGTCTATGTCAAGAGCTATTTACTATTCAAGTGATTCTTAAAAACACTTTAAAACGTGACCACGTCTAACAAGCAAACAAATTACGGCTTGGTTAGTGGTTACTACTGTTATTTGAATGATCCTTGTTACAAAACAATAAGATAATGAAGCTATATCTCCATAATACAATGTATTTAAATGTAAGAAGGATTATATAATAAATTTGTAAGTATGGATGGATTAATGGATGTTTTGTTACTCAATAACGCCAGAACGGCTGAAGATCTTGATGATATTTGGCATGGAGATAGATTATAGTCTGGAGTAGCACGTAGGCTACTTTTCATTCCGTGGGAATACCGGGATTTAAAACTACGCCGGTGAAATCACGGGGCGCACGGGAAGAATAAGCAATAATAAAAATGTATCTACTATAAGCGATTCCTTATTTTTTTAGTTTTCGATCTGGTCTTGTGATGGGAAGGTATCGACCTTTCTTCACAAATTGGTATCGCGATACAGATATCTTACAATTTGTTTATTGTTGGCGAAACAATAAAATGCAATCCGCACAGAAACATTATAAATTGCAGTAAGACAAGAGCAGATGCAGGCTGAGTTTGACTTTAAGAGTATATAGAGCTCTTTGCAAAAGGTTCGTCCAGGAAAAACTAAAACCATGCCTTTTTCTGCCGTCAATCAGCATTGCTTTGTGTCTTTATAAAGAGTGGGATTGTTGGTGAAACACATGAGGCGCATCTAGAAAGAAAGAAAGAAAGAAAAATAATTTATTAACCCAAAAGAAAAAACAAAACAAAGGTACAGACAGGTAACAAAAGATAATAATTTATAGACTAAGAAATAATAATAATAGAAAAACCAAGTCCTGTATGGTGAAAATTATGGGCTAATAGGTCCCTGGCTCAGTATTTGCTGCTCCGTTACCCTTTTCACAGGTAACAGCGCAGCACTGGTATTCTGCCAGGGCCTTGAGCGGGTAACACCACGGGTAAAACAGAAAACAAGAAATATAAGCTAAGCATACAAATTAAAACATAATGAGATAATACATACATCATATAAAAAAATAAAACTATTAACTAAATACAATGCAAAGTCAAAGCCATCCACCTATTATAAATACATCTATGTCTTAAGTTGATGGGCGCAGGGCAGTGCATAGTAGATCACGTTGGTTCTTATTGCAACGATGCAATGCTTTGTTATAGTTGGTGTTTACCACTTATCATGTCAGCAATCTGCTTGTTTCATCAAACTATTTGTGATGAAACCTTTTGACAGTTTGGTAACTTACGAAATGATTTCAAGCGCTTTGATTTTTTCATTTAGTAAGCTGTACAGTAGCCTAACGTACGTTGTTGGATTCAATATTGTTTAAAATAAGTGTGATTGGCTCATAACGGAACAGCCCAGCATACAGCTGCGTGTAGTGAATGCAATTTTAAAGTTGCATTTTATTTGTGTTAAATTTTGGAATCCACACAAAAAATGCGAATCAAATTAACTACATACACATGTTAAATTAAAAACCCATCACTGGCAGGCGGAGGGATTAAGAACCGTAAGATAAAAAATTAATACAGTTAATCATCTTGGTGGTAAAAAAGTCAATAAGCAGTTTTATCCCTCAAGAAACCGTTACTACTACAACTGCTACTATGCATAATGCTGTGCTGTGTCTTCTTTTCAGGTCAGGCTTCAGACTGGTAGTATTGCAGTAGATGGCTGAAATAAAATATACTTACCGAGGCGAGTGTATGACAGACAGACGGACGCCTGAATATCTCTTGTATATTACTTTCTTTTCAGAAAGATATTTAGTTTTTAAGTATTTGGAGAGCTTACAATAGTAGCATGTATTTGAATTATTATACTTATATACAAATAATAGTGATGCTGCCACGATACTGCCTTATCTATACATAAAAATTGACTATGTTAACTTTGGGGTATTTTACAACAGTAAAATAATAAAAGGATACCGATTTGCCATATTTTGGTGAAGATAAGTGGAAATAACGAAACCGGGTTGGTTTATTCAAACTATTTTTCACTCCGCTCCGCTTTGGTGGAAACCAGGCCTTAGATTTCAATTCCGAGCTTCAGTTTCCATTCTTCAACATTTTAAACGTATTCATGCATAAAAGGATGTTAGCGTTTAAAATTAACAGCTATGGTGATGAATGATGGTGATTGAAGTACCCCTTTCTTCAGGCTTCAAAGCTCGTTAATCAAACCGAGACTCAAAATTCCTCAGAATGAATGCTTTTGCATTTTTTGTCATAATATGAATATTTTAAATTAGTTATATGATGTTATGATATGACGAAATCTAGAATAAAAAAAAATCTAGAAAAAAGTTTGAAGAACAGTTTTTATTTCAAAATCAGCAATTTGAAATGAAACCAAAAACCGTGTAAACCTACATAACAGGTTTGGGGGGTGTCGTATCAAAGTAAAAGTCAAAAAGTGTTTATTCGATTGAATCATAACGATCGATTCGAATCGTCTCCATAAGCTTAATGAATCTAAAAAGTCATTCTGTTAGGACTTAATTCATATATTATATAAAAAAGTACCCTTACTATTTATTCATATATATAGTAAGTAGAAATTACTAAAGTAGTAAAGAGTAATAATATTACAACAATGGAAGATGATGTGATATTTTTACTCTTTGATGATGAAGAATGATTACAATATTGCTAAAATTTCAAATTTCGTTATACATAAGCCCCAAGGCGACATCTTTCCTCCCACATCCCCTCTCTGTTGATTTTAATATTCCATGATCCCACCTATACCATAAACAAATTAACCCCGGTATCAACTAGTGCATAATCTCTGCCCAGGGGCCCAGTCGACTAAAGCGATTACCTGAGCGAAATAACAGGCCACGAACGTTGGAACCGATAATAGAGTTTGGCCAAGTGAGGCTTGCGATAAGTGGAGATGGGTCGGAATTTCGCATTGGAAACTATGAGAGAAGTGACAGTTGATTAGCAAAGGTGAGGTGCGGCAGATAATCGACCTTGCCTCTTTGTAACTATTATTGTATTTGCCTTGCCACAAGTCTGTTTTGACGACCTCAGTGGTGAAGCGGGCGAGAGTTCGCCTGCGACTATGACAACCCTTAGTGATCATTATCATAATGACGCTTTTAAGTAATGCATAAGTACGAAAACTAGAAAAGTAAACCTTTAAGAGTCCGGTGACAGCGGCTCGCAATTTCGAGGTGCGATTGGCTATTATTTCATTTTATTTCATTTTGGGGAGGTTGTTTGAAATAATAACTCTAAAGAAACACGCATAAATACTGTTCGAACACAAATAATACAATAATATAAGGGAAATGTGCTTGAGTCAGAAATCATTTTGGTATTAGGTAAACGTAAGACCAAACATACTAATACCAAAATGATTTCTGATTTGGGCATGTTTCCCTTATATTATTGTATTATTTGTGTTCGAACAGTATTTATGCGCGTTTCTCTAGAGTTATTTTTTCAAACAACCTCCCCGAAATGAAATAAAATGAAATAATAGCCAATCACACTTCGAAATTGCGAGCCACTGTCACCGGAGCCTTAAGTAGGAAAACTTGTATAAATCGAAATGAAATTTTACTAAATTGTGCGCAATGTGATTGCACACAAAATAGTTGTTTGCGATTTTTCAAAAATGGGTTCAATGGGCATGTCATGAGGAGGGAAGAAAGTCATATTACGGGAAGAATGTTAGACATGGATGTGATTGGTTTTAGAAAGAGAGGTAGGCCAAAGAAAAGATGGATGGACTGTGTGAAGGATGATATGAGTAAGAAAGGAGTGAGCACCGAGATGACGAATGATAGAGGAGAGTGGAGGAGTAGAACATGTTGTGCCGACCCCATGCAGCGTGGGATAAGGGCAGGAAGATGATGATGATGATGGGTTCAGTGATTTTGTATCCTTCAACAAATTAGTAGGTCACATTGTCCCTCGGTTTATTTGTATAACCACTCTAACTTACCAAAACAAATCCAACGACTTATGGAATATCGGTTAGGGATTATAATATTTTTCGCAAAAAATATCGAGAGTATTGGTCCGAGTAATGGACATCAGACTAATCCTAAAACAAAACAGAAGCGTTTACTTACACCCGTATTTTTACTCTGGCGTTTTTGTAGATTTGATTTGAAATTTGTGACTTATATTTTCATCTAACGTAGGTTTAAAGTATCAAGTAGGTATTCTCTATATTCCCATCTGTATGCTCAAAAAACTATATAATTAATTTTCATCATCACCGTGTTATCTCGTCGTCACCCACTGCTGATTATGGCTCTCCGTAATTTTCTGCCAGCCTCTTCTGTCAAGGTATTTTTATACTACTTGCTGGTGCCACAGGATGGCCCAACTAATGTGAAGTGGTAATCATCACCTGTAACAAAGCATCATCAGGCTTGGTTGAAATCGGCCACCATTCGATGAAGGTTCCACCGGCCATCGGCACTTTCGGCAAGCTGTTTTGGCTACCTATCTGAAAACTCATTTTATTCTGCTTAGAATATCATCCGAGCTCAATGCTTGCATATTTTATGAGGCCTAAATATCCCACGCTGAGGTAGACCCTATTAATCTTATTAACGTTATTCACGCAACCGATGGCCTGGTATAATTGTGCAGCCAATCCAATTACTTAGAGAAGAGTGTGCTTGAACCACATTTTTGGATTTGTGTCTGACTATCATACAAGGATAAACAAGGATCAAACCGAAGAACAGTAAGAAAACCTAGTTTTTTTTTCTTGCATGTTGTTCAGGTCTTCTAGGTTATGGTCGCGTAGAACTGGCGCCTAGATTCACCTGGCACCAGGATCACTTTAAAACGTCACGTTTCAATGTGATCCTTGTGATTTAAATTGTATAGACACACACATACGAGTAAGACTGCCAGGCACACCCGCAAACTCAAAATACCTGCCTCAATAATGTTTTAACGACCAATAGAGCTGCCAATGAGGCAAGCTAGGTCTCCAAAACATGGAAGTAAACAGACCACAGACGCAAATAATACCCATCTCTGTGCGGTCACCCATTAGAAGTGCACGACCACACCGAAGGTTGCTGAATTATTATGTAGTTCAAACCAAAATAAATTACAGCCCTCTCTCGCTAATCCGCTACCATAAAATCCTAACCACGTGCGGATTATTAAAACAGCGGGTTATAATCTGCAGGCACAACTACAATATACAATGTATGATTTATTTCTATTTTGTAAAAAGAAATCAACAAAGAAATCGTTTACTAAATTAATTACCCATTACCTTCATTAGCGAACCGCTAAGGAGTGGAACTCGTTACCGTCGTGTCTTTCCGACCATTATGATATGAGTCTTCAAGGCAAGAGTGTATAGGTGTCATCTAGACCGTTCTGTTCCACTGCAGGCTACATCGTCGCTTACTATCAGGTGAGATTGTAGTCAAATGACGGTCTATTCAGTAAAAGAAAACATATTTCGAGAAAAAAGGGTCTAATTTCGCTTGTTTTTAACCATATATATTTTTTTGTTATCTAAATTGCGCATTTTATGTAAATTTGCAACCATAACGCATGACTCTACAGTCCAAAAAACCGTGGGTTAGTCGTCAGGATAATGCAGTGGCGGATTAGCGAGAGAGTCTGTATAACCAATGATGCCCACTCCTTTCATTTATTACTCAATTTATAAGCCATACGAATATATTTACAATCTAAAAAGGTTTTTTATGGGTCGTGTTTGAGAGCCAACTTTTATAAAGGAATGTTACAAAAGAGTTTTTTCGAAAGTATTTTCCTTAACCTTAAAATATCTAACCCTTCTTATAACTTTGTTGCCGCTATTAGGGCTGCCAATCAAGCGATTTGCATTTGATATGGATCTTGGGTTTGAAGAAAAAAATTATAAGGACTTCTTTTCTTTCTTTCTTCTTTTTATGGCTCCTGTCATAGACAATCTTGCCAATGTCAAGTGATTCAGAGATTATACTCTTTGTAGTTATGTTTCTAGTCACGTCAGTCCAAAGTCGAGTCAGTCAATTGTTTTGAAGAAAATGGTGGCGGTTTCTTCAAAACATTTGAAACATTTTCGGTCAAATCACGATATCACATAATACACTTTCATTTCAAATGCTTACACTTTGTGCTAAGACCACAAGTAATGTTGGTTAAAATACCACCAAAATTACACAACACAACTCAAAATAACACTAGAAAACAATTAAAATGAAAATGCTATGTTGCTTCGTTAGATGACAGGAAACGAATCTTATAAGGACTTTGAGCGACGTTTAGTCACTGACAGTTCAGTTATGTGGGTAGCTTTGCCTTCTGCAATGTAGGTTGTGGGTTCGATTCCTAACGAGGACAAATACTTCTGTGCTGATAGATATAATTTATTTGTTTTATTTTGTAGTTGTTGATAGAGGGAGTTTAATGTAATAACAATATTATACATAAATACACTTATATCCTACAATTTCCTCTTCCTCGCTCTGTACATATATTATAGGCACTCCGGTCTGGTAAAACGGTTCTTGGAAATGGTATAAACAGTACGTGATTGATTGATCTAATTACTAGTGGCTCTGGGAGCTGTAGACCTCGCGAGCATACTAAAGTGAGCTATTTGAGGAATGTAATGTGCAAGTGCATTTTCCGTTTTGTGATTTTTTTGATCTTTTTGATTTTTTTTGCATCATCTTGTGTAGAATGAGGTCCTTTGTGTTTCGGTTAAACTATAGCTCCCCTGGTACCTGAGTTGAGGGTTGGGGATAGGGGGAAAGCATGTGGGGGTAGATGGCAAGTCTTTCCCTATAGTTCTTTTTTCTAGGAAATGAAAAAAAATTTCTTCAAATTTCTTCACTTAAAAAAAAAAAATAACCCTAACCTAATGAGAATTCCTTCCCTTGAGTCTTTTTGTTATAGAGATGAAATATTACTACCAATATTCTTCATATAAAAAAAAACCCTAACCTAACTAGTAACTTACCTGAAAAATTAAATAATTTTTTTTCATTTCCTAGAAAAAAGGACTCAAGGGGAAGACTTGCCATCTACCCCCACTTGCATCCCCCCTATCCCCAACCCTCAACTCAGGTACAAGGATTGCTATAGCCAACCCTGTGTTTCTCTCAAATTTGATTGAAAACCATCGATTGTTTGATGAGCTATCCTGTTCATCATGCTGAAGATCCTTATCAGATCTTCGCCAAACTTTTATGAGACCAACATATAGTTACTACCTTTCAAATAAAAAAAGAATAATCGAAATCGGATCTCATTTGGTGGAGATACCCAGTATATCAAATAGCCCCCTTTTTGCCCTTTTTTTGGGGGAAGTACCCCTCCAATCAAAAATCCCCGACGACAAAAAAATCTAATAAGTCATATAACCTGTGTACCAAGTTTCGTTCAGATCGGTTGAAAAATGCGACCTGTAGAGGAGAACAGACAGACAGACAGACATCCGGACAAACGCATTTTTGGCCAATGTGGAAACTGAGACGCATCGCTCGCTTCGCTCGCTCGGTCAATTAGAGTGATTTTGATACGCTCTTCTGCACATTCGCCGTGGCAACATTGTTGTTGTGTTTAATCACTACATAGTATAAAACAAAGTCGCTTTCTCTGTCACTATATCCCTATATATGTCCCCATGTCCCTATGTATGCTTAAATCTTTAAAACTAGGCAACGGATTTTGAACGGATTCGGTGTTTTTTAATAGATAGAGTGATTCAAGAGGAAGGTTTATATGTATAATACATGCATGATATGCGCATCCGTGCGAAGCAGGGGCGCGCGGGAGGGTCGCTAGTCATTCAAACAAAAATGTTTGACAGCATTACAAAGCCCTTGGTAAACGTCAATCAGGAATGTAAATAAACCACCACAGAACAGACATTTATGTTTCAATCAGAGCCGCGAAAGTCAGCATTTTGTAAATATGGACCATAAACTCGCTTTATGAAACCATCCCCTTTTTAATCTGTGGAATCGCAGCACGTGAATCATTTGTGAATTTTTAAAATGTGAGGAAAAATTAATTTGAATTTCGAACGCTTAGGCAACTGAAGCGGCGGTAAAAGAGGAAGAATAAAATACATTTGAATTTGGAACATTTATGTTGTGACAATAGACATAAAAAATTGAGGCTGGCAAGAGGAAACTTACTTAAATATGCCACAGTCATCAATTAATATTGATATTGTGCATTATAACTAGTGGCTCTGGGAGCTGTAGACCTCGCGAGCATACTAAAAGTGAGCTATTTGAGGAATGTAATGTGCAAGTGCATTTTCCGTTTTGTGATTTTTGATCTTTTTGATTTTTTTTGCATCATCTTGTGTAGAATGAGGTCCTTTTTGTTTCTCTCAAATTTGATTGAAAACCATCGATTGTTTGATGAGCTATCCTGTTCATCATGCTGAAGATCCGTATCAGATCTTCGCCAAACTTTTATGAGACCAACTTATAGTTAATACCTTTCAAATAAAAAAGAATAATCGAAATCGGATCTCATTTAGTGGAGATATCCAGTATATCAAATAGCCCCCTTTTTGCCCTTTTTTTGGGGGAAGTACCCCTCCAATCAAAAATCCCCGACGACAAAAAAATTCTAATAAGTCATATACCTAACCTGTGTACCAAGTTTCGTCCAGATCGGTTGAAAAATGCGACCTGTAGAGGAGAACAGACAGACAGACAGACAGACAGACAGAGACAGACAGACATCCGGACAAACGCATTTTTGGCCAATGTGGAAACTGAGACGCTTCGCTCGCTCGGTCAATCATGTAAGAGGATATTGGCGAAAATGATGATCATCGTCATCGATTTATAGAAGCCCACTGCTGGACACAAGGCTTTTCTACAATAAAATTAGAAAGGAGATGCTTTGAAGGCGGCTTGGTGACCGCAGTGTTAGGAAGTGCTGCTGCTTGTTCCGGTTCGTTGAAACCATTATACTGATGAAAAACGATCATAGGTACTAATATAATAAATGCAAAGGTAATTTTTACAACCCAGAACAATAATAGCAATCATGCAAGTATGTCGTCCCATCGATAAAGTTCACTGCTATAATACTTTTGACAGGGTCGACAGAGTTAGCCATGGCTTTGATTTGCATCTTAAATACTTACTGAAAGGTCATAAAGATGAAATGGGAGCCATTTTGAAGGATGAATTTAATTATAATTAACAGAGATTTCAACTTATTATATAAGTTTCCAGAAAAAAATACCTTAAGAATGTGACTGTCTTATGGGCTAATAGGTCCCTGGCTCAGTATTTGCTGCTCCGTTACCCTTTTCACAGGTAACAGCGCAGCACTGGTATTCTGCCAGGGCCTTGAGCGGGTAACACCACGGGTAAAACAGAAAACAAGAAATATAAGCTAAGCATACAAATTAAAACATAATGAGATAATACATACATCATATAAAAAAATAAAACTATTAACTAAATACAATGCAAAGTCAAAGCCATCCACCTATTATAAATACGTCTATGTCTTAAGTTGATGGGCGCAGGGCAGTGCATAGTAGATCACGTTGGTTCTTATTGCAACGATGCAATGCTTTGTTATAGTTGGTGTTTACCACTTATCATGTCAGCAATCTGCTTGTTTCATCAACCTATTTGTGATGAAACCTTTTGACAGTTTGGTAACTTACAAAATGATTTCAAGCGCTTTGATTTTTTCATTTAGTAAGCTGTACAGTAGCCTAACGTACGTTGTTGGATTCAATATCGTTTAAAATAAGTGTGATTGGCTCATAACGGAACAGCCCAGCATACAGACGCGTGTAGCGAATGCAATTTTAAAGTTGCATTTTATTTGTGTAAAATTTTGGAATCCCACACAAAAAATGCGAATCAAATTAACTACATACACATGTTAAATTAAAACCCATCACTGGCAGGCGGATTAAGAACCGTGATACAGTTAATCATCTTGGTGGTAAAAAAAAGTCAATAAGCAATTTCATCCCTCTAGAAACCGTTACTACTACAACTGCTACTATGCATAATACTGTGCTGTGTCTTCTTTTCAGGTCAGGCTTCAGACTGGTAGTATTGCAGTAGATGGCTGAAATAAAATATACTTACCGAGGCGAGTGTATGACAGACAGACGGACGCCTGAATATCTCTTGTATATTACTTTCTTTTCAGAAAGAGATTTAGTTTAAGTATTTGGAGAGCTTACAATAGTAGCTTGTATTTGAATTATTATACTTATATACAAATAATAGTGATGCTGCCACGATACTGCCTTACCTATACTTAAAAATTGACTATGTTAACTTTGGGGTATTTTACAACTGTAAAATAATAAAAGGATACCGATTTGCCATATTTTGGTGAAGATAAGTGGAAATAACGAAACCGGGTTGGTTTATTCAAACTATTTTTCGCTCCGCTCCGCTTTGGTGGAAACCAGGCCTTAGATTTCAATTCCGAGCTTCAATTTCCATTCTTCAACATTTTAAACGTATTCATGCATAAAAGGATGTTAGCGTTTAAAATTAACAGCTATGGTGATGAATGATGGTGATTGAAGTACCCCCTTGGCTTCTAAGCTCGTTAATCAAACCGAGACTCAAAATTCCTCAGAATGAATGCTTTTGCATTTTTTGTCATAATATGAATATTTTAAATTAGTTATATGATGTTATATATGACAAAATCTAGAATAAAAAAAATCTAGGAAAAAAGTTTCAAGAACAGTTTTCATTTCAAAATCAGCAATTTGAAATGAAACCTAAAACCGTGTAAACCTAGATAACAGGTTTGGGGGGTGTCGTATCAAAGTAAAAGTCAAAAAGTGTTTATTCGATTGAATCATAACGATCGATTCGAATCGTCTCCATAAGCTTAATGAATCTAAAAAGTCATTCTGTTAAGACTTAAATCATATAACAAAACATAATATAACAAAATGGTTAGCTGAGAAGTGTTTTTATGACATGAATGAATTTATGAATCCATTGTATCCTTATTGACATTTAACAAAATATTAAATATAATTTATGATTAAATATGTAGGTAGGTAATTGATTAAATTTGTTTCTATTGACTGTAGGTATTTTTAAATAATAATATTGTTGACTGTCTCTTTTTTCCTTTGTCTTTTTATATATTCTCATGTAATCAAAAATATTGCACGCCTAGTTTTAAGTAGAATACATTGGACATTGATAAAACACCCGGAGATGATAATATCACAAATGAGATACTGAAATCCCTATTTGAATCCTTACAGAGCCCACTTCAAACGTTATTTAACAATATCATAAAGACAGGAACAACACCTAAACAATGGTCAAAATCCACAATAACACTATTACATAAAAAAGGTGACAGGAGTGACTTGGCAAATTACAGACCCATCAGTCTTATTTCAAACTTATACAAGATTTTTTCAAAAATAATACTACGAAGAATAACAAAAATATTAGATGAGCAGCAACCCCCAGAACAGGCGGGTTTCCGTAAAAGCTATTCAACCCTTGATCACATTCAAGTTGTCACACAAATCATACAGAAAGCTAACGAGTACGGAGTGACTTTATATATGTGCTTCATCGATTTTAAAAAAGCGTTCGACAGTCTAGAGTACAATGCTATATGGGAAACACTACTAGAACAAGGCATAGACGAAGAATACATTGGATTATTACATAGCATTTACTCAAAAAGTAGCGCTAAAGTCAGACTGGAAAGAGAAGGAGAAGAGTTTTCCATTAAGAAAGGCGTTCGGCAAGGCGATCCATTATCACCTAAAATTTTCTCAGCCGTTCTAGAAACTGTATTCAGGAACTTAAACTGGCAACATCAAGGGTTGAATGTAAATGGAGAACATCTAAGCCACCTCCGCTTTGCGGACGACATAGTGGTATTTTCTGAAAGCCCTACATCTCTAACAGCAATGTTGAACGACCTCACAAGAGAAAGTAAGAAAGTCGGTCTATCAATAAACACATCCAAAACTAAAATACTGAGCAATGGAACATCCCAAGATGTAGTTGTTGATGGCGGAAAAATTGAATACGTGAGGGAATACACTTACTTAGGCCAATCAGTTTCCTTTGGAAACTGTACAAGTAGAGAGATACAGAGGCGGATTGCTATATCGTGGCAAAAATATTGGAGTCTGAAGGAGATAATGAAAAATAAACAAGCTAATATAAAAATTAAAAAGAAAATATACGAAATCATCATTCTGCCATGCTTGACTTATGGTTGCCAAACGTGGTCGCTCACTAATGAAGACGAGAACAAAATAGCAATTTGCCAAAGGAAGATGGAAAGAAGTATGTTAGGAATCAAAATTTCAGATAAAATTAGCAACCAAACGATAAGAAAAAGAACGAATTTATGTGATATTATCTCTAGAATCAGAATACTGAAGTGGAACTGGGCAGGACATATCTGCAGGATGGATAACACTAGATGGGCCAAAAAAGTTGTAGAATGGATACCACTCAACCAAAAAAGGAACAGAGGACGCCCCAAAAAGCGGTGGGAGGACATCTTTAGACAGAAAGGTGGTCCAGACTGGATGAGACAAGCGAGACAAAGGGAATTATGGAGAGAAATGGGGGAGGCCTACGCCAAAATGGCGACTACAAAATAACCACAGACATGTAAATAGAACAGAAATGTAGCAATAATTTTATAATAAATAAATGATGTGCATGAATAAATAGAATAAATAATAAAATATACTAAATGAAATCAAATAATAATAAATAATTTAATTGTATCGTACCTGTATGTTAAACTAATCTGATTGTATTTATGCATGAATATGGAAAATGTTTTAAATTTTGTTTTTTGTAGAATAAATGGCTTTTTTACTTTTACTTTTACTTTTACATTGGACATTATTATAATTATGTGACATCTTCTCATACATGTATTTATGCAATAAAATACTTTGACTTGACTTTGACTTTATATAAAAAAAGTACCCTTACTATTTATTCTTATATATAGTAAGTAGAAATTACTAAAGTAGTAAAGAGTAAAAATATTACAACAATGGAAGATGATGTGATATTTTTACTCTTTGGTGATAATGATGAATGATTACAATATTGCTAAATTTTCAAATTTCGTTAAACATAAGCCCGAAGGCGACATCTTTCCTCCCACATCCCCTCTCTGTTGATTTTAATATTCCATGATCCCACCTATACCATAAACAAATTAACCCCGGTATTAACTAGTGCATAATCTCTGCCCAGGGGCCCAGTCGACTAAAGCGATTACCTGAGCGAAATAACAGGCCACGAACGTTGGAACCGATAATAGAGTTTGGCCAAGTGAGGCTTGCGATAAGTGGAGATGGGTCGGAATTTTGCATTGGAAACTATGAGAGAAGTGACAGTTGATTAGCAAAGGTGAGGTGCGGCAGATAATCGACCTTGCCTCTTTGTAACTATTATTGTATTTGCCTTGCCACAAGTCTGTTTTGACGACCTCAGTGGTGAAGCGGGCGAGAGTTCGCCTGCGACTATGACAACCCTTTGTGATCATTTATATCATAATGACGCTTATAAGTAATGCATAAGTACGAAAACTAGAAAAGTAAACCTTTAAGTAGGAAAACTTGTATAGATCGAAATGAAATTTTACTAAACTGTGCGCAATGTGATTGCACACAAAATAGTTGTTTGCGATTTTTCAAAAATGGGTTCAATGGGCATGTCATGAGGAGGGAAGAAAGTCATATTACGAGAAGAATGTTAGACATGGATGTGATTGGTTTTAGAAAGAGAGGTAGGCCAAAGAAAAGATGGATGGACTGTGTGAAGGATGATATGAGTAAGAAAGGAGTGAGCACCGAGATGACGAATGATAGAGGAGAGTGGAGGAGTAGAACCTGTTGTGCCGACCCCACTTAGCGGGGGATAAGGGCAGGAAGATGATGATGATGATGGGTTCAGTGATTTTATATCCTTCAACAAATTAGTAGGTCACATTGTCCCTCGGTTTATTTGTATAACCACTCTAACTTACCAAAACAAATCCAACGACTTATGGAATATCGGTTTGGGATTATAATATTTTTCGCAAAAAATATCGAGAGTATTGGTCCGAGTAATGGACATCGGACTAATCCTAAAACAAAACAGAAGCGTTTACTTACAACCGTATTTTTTTTACTCTGGCGTTTTTGTAGCTTTGATTTGAAATTTGTGACTTATATTTTCATCTAACGTAGGTTTAAAGTATCAAGTAGGTATTTTCTATTTTCCCATCTGTACGCTCAAAAAACTATATAATTTATTTTCATCATCACCGTGTTATCTCGTCGTCACCCACTGCTGATTATGGCTCACCGTAATTTTCTGCCAGCCTCTTCTGTCAAGGTATTTTTATACTACTTGCTGGTGCCACAGGATGGCCCAACTGATGTGAAGTGGTACTCATCACCTGTAAGAAAGCATCATCAGGCTTGGTTGAAATCGGCCACCATTCGATGAAGGTTCCACCGGCCATCGCCACTTTCGGCAAGCTGTTTTGGCTACCTATCTGAAAACTCATTTTATTCTGCTTAGAATATCATCCGAGCTCAATGCTTGCATATTTTATGAGGCCTAAATATCCCACGCTGAGCACCCTATTAATCTTATTAACGTTATTCACGCAACCGATGGTCTGGTATAATTGTGCGGCCAATCCAATTACTTTGAGAAGAGTGTGCTTGAACCACATTTTTGGATTTGTCTCTGACTATCACACAAGGATAAACAAGGATCAAACCGAAGAACAGTAAGAAAACCTAGTTTTTTTTTCTTGCATGTTGTTCAGGTCTTCTAGGTTATGGTCGCGTAGAACTGGCGCCTAGATTCACCTGGCACCAGGATCACTTTAAAACGTCACGTTTCAATGTGATCCTTGTGATTTAAATTGTATAGACACACACATACGAGTAAGACTGCCAGGCACACCCGCAAACTCAAAATACCTGCCTCAATAATGTTTTAACGACCAATAGAGCTGCCAATGAGGCAAGCTAGGTCTCCAAAACATGGAAGTAAACAGACCACAGACGCAAATAATACCCATCTCTGTGCGGTCACCCATTAGAAGTGCACGACCACACCGAAGGTTGCTGAATTATTATGTAGTTCAAACCAAAATAAATTACAGCCCTCTCTCGCTAATCCGCTACCATAAAATCCTAACCACGTGCGGATTATTAAAACAGCGGGTTATAATCTGCAGGCACAACTACAATATACAATGTATGATTTATTTCTATTTTGTAAAAAGAAATCAACAAAGAAATCGTTTACTAAATTAATTACCCATTACCTTCATTAGCGAACCGCTAAGGAGTGGAACTCGTTACCGTCGTGTCTTTCCGACCATTATGATATGAGTCTTCAAGGCAAGAGTGTATAGGTGTCATCTAGACCGTTCTGTTCCACTGCAGGCTATATCGTCGCTTACTATCAGGTGAGATTGTAGTCAAATGACGGTCTATTCAGTAAAAGAAAACATATTTCGAGAAAAAAGGGTCTAATTTCGCTTGTTTTTAACCATATATATTTTTTTGTTATCTAAATTGCGCATTTTATGTAAATTTGCAACCATAACGCATGACTCTACAGTCCAAAAAACGGTGGGTTAGTCGTCAGGATAATGCAGTGGCGGATTAGCGAGAGAGTCTGTATAACCAATGATGCCCACTCCTTTCATTTATTACTCAATTTATAAGCCATACGAATATATTTACAATCTAAAAAGGTTTTTTATGGGTCGTGTTTGAGAGCCAACTTTTATAAAGGAATGTTACAAAAGAGTTTTTTCGAAAGTATTTTCCTTAACCTTAAAATATCTAACCCTTCTTATAACTTTGTTGCCGCTATTAGGGCTGCCAATCAAGCGATTTGCATTTGATATGGATCTTGGGTTTGAAGAAAAAAATTATAAGGACTTCTTTTCTTTCTTTCTTCTTTTTATGGCTCCTGTCATAGACAATCTTGCCAATGTCAAGTGATTCAGAGATTATACTCTTTGTAGTTATGTTTCTAGTCACGTCAGTCCAAAGTCGAGTCAGTCAATTGTTTTGAAGAAAATGGTGGCGGTTTCTTCAAAACATTTGAAACATTTTCGGTCAAATCACGATATCACATAATACACTTTCATTTCAAATGCTTACACTTTGTGCTAAGACCACAAGTAATGTTGGTTAAAATACCACCAAAATTACACAACACAACTCAAAATAACACTAGAAAACAATTAAAATGAAAATGCTATGTTGCTTCGTTAGATGACAGGAAACGAATCTTATAAGGACTTTGAGCGACGTTTAGTCACTGACAGTTCAGTTATGTGGGTAGCTTTGCCTTCTGCAATGTAGGTTGTGGGTTCGATTCCTAACGAGGACAAATACTTCTGTGCTGATAGATATAATTTATTTGTTTTATTTTGTAGTTGTTGATAGAGGGAGTTTAATGTAATAACAATATTATACATAAATACACTTATATCCTACAATTTCCTCTTCCTCGCTCTGTACATATATTATAGGCACTCCGGTCTGGTAAAACGGTTCTTGGAAATGGTATAAACAGTACGTGATTGATTGATCTAATTACTAGTGGCTCTGGGAGCTGTAGACCTCGCGAGCATACTAAAGTGAGCTATTTGAGGAATGTAATGTGCAAGTGCATTTTCCGTTTTGTGATTTTTTTGATCTTTTTGATTTTTTTTGCATCATCTTGTGTAGAATGAGGTCCTTTGTGTTTCGGTTAAACTATAGCTCCCCTGGTACCTGAGTTGAGGGTTGGGGATAGGGGGAAAGCATGTGGGGGTAGATGGCAAGTCTTTCCCTATAGTTCTTTTTTCTAGGAAATGAAAAAAAATTTCTTCAAATTTCTTCACTTAAAAAAAAAAATAACCCTAACCTAATGAGAATTCCTTCCCTTGAGTCTTTTTGTTATAGAGATGAAATATTACTACCAATATTCTTCATATAAAAAAAAACCCTAACCTAACTAGTAACTTACCTGAAAAATTAAATAATTTTTTTTCATTTCCTAGAAAAAAGGACTCAAGGGGAAGACTTGCCATCTACCCCCACTTGCATCCCCCCTATCCCCAACCCTCAACTCAGGTACAAGGATTGCTATAGCCAACCCTGTGTTTCTCTCAAATTTGATTGAAAACCATCGATTGTTTGATGAGCTATCCTGTTCATCATGCTGAAGATCCTTATCAGATCTTCGCCAAACTTTTATGAGACCAACATATAGTTACTACCTTTCAAATAAAAAAAGAATAATCGAAATCGGATCTCATTTGGTGGAGATACCCAGTATATCAAATAGCCCCCTTTTTGCCCTTTTTTTGGGGGAAGTACCCCTCCAATCAAAAATCCCCGACGACAAAAAAATCTAATAAGTCATATAACCTGTGTACCAAGTTTCGTTCAGATCGGTTGAAAAATGCGACCTGTAGAGGAGAACAGACAGACAGACAGACATCCGGACAAACGCATTTTTGGCCAATGTGGAAACTGAGACGCATCGCTCGCTTCGCTCGCTCGGTCAATTAGAGTGATTTTGATACGCTCTTCTGCACATTCGCCGTGGCAACATTGTTGTTGTGTTTAATCACTACATAGTATAAAACAAAGTCGCTTTCTCTGTCACTATATCCCTATATATGTCCCCATGTCCCTATGTATGCTTAAATCTTTAAAACTAGGCAACGGATTTTGAACGGATTCGGTGTTTTTTAATAGATAGAGTGATTCAAGAGGAAGGTTTATATGTATAATACATGCATGATATGCGCATCCGTGCGAAGCAGGGGCGCGCGGGAGGGTCGCTAGTCATTCAAACAAAAATGTTTGACAGCATTACAAAGCCCTTGGTAAACGTCAATCAGGAATGTAAATAAACCACCACAGAACAGACATTTATGTTTCAATCAGAGCCGCGAAAGTCAGCATTTTGTAAATATGGACCATAAACTCGCTTTATGAAACCATCCCCTTTTTAATCTGTGGAATCGCAGCACGTGAATCATTTGTGAATTTTTAAAATGTGAGGAAAAATTAATTTGAATTTCGAACGCTTAGGCAACTGAAGCGGCGGTAAAAGAGGAAGAATAAAATACATTTGAATTTGGAACATTTATGTTGTGACAATAGACATAAAAAATTGAGGCTGGCAAGAGGAAACTTACTTAAATATGCCACAGTCATCAATTAATATTGATATTGTGCATTATAACTAGTGGCTCTGGGAGCTGTAGACCTCGCGAGCATACTAAAAGTGAGCTATTTGAGGAATGTAATGTGCAAGTGCATTTTCCGTTTTGTGATTTTTGATCTTTTTGATTTTTTTTGCATCATCTTGTGTAGAATGAGGTCCTTTTTGTTTCTCTCAAATTTGATTGAAAACCATCGATTGTTTGATGAGCTATCCTGTTCATCATGCTGAAGATCCGTATCAGATCTTCGCCAAACTTTTATGAGACCAACTTATAGTTAATACCTTTCAAATAAAAAAGAATAATCGAAATCGGATCTCATTTAGTGGAGATATCCAGTATATCAAATAGCCCCCTTTTTGCCCTTTTTTTGGGGGAAGTACCCCTCCAATCAAAAATCCCCGACGACAAAAAAATTCTAATAAGTCATATACCTAACCTGTGTACCAAGTTTCGTCCAGATCGGTTGAAAAATGCGACCTGTAGAGGAGAACAGACAGACAGACAGACAGACAGACAGAGACAGACAGACATCCGGACAAACGCATTTTTGGCCAATGTGGAAACTGAGACGCTTCGCTCGCTCGGTCAATCATGTAAGAGGATATTGGCGAAAATGATGATCATCGTCATCGATTTATAGAAGCCCACTGCTGGACACAAGGCTTTTCTACAATAAAATTAGAAAGGAGATGCTTTGAAGGCGGCTTGGTGACCGCAGTGTTAGGAAGTGCTGCTGCTTGTTCCGGTTCGTTGAAACCATTATACTGATGAAAAACGATCATAGGTACTAATATAATAAATGCAAAGGTAATTTTTACAACCCAGAACAATAATAGCAATCATGCAAGTATGTCGTCCCATCGATAAAGTTCACTGCTATAATACTTTTGACAGGGTCGACAGAGTTAGCCATGGCTTTGATTTGCATCTTAAATACTTACTGAAAGGTCATAAAGATGAAATGGGAGCCATTTTGAAGGATGAATTTAATTATAATTAACAGAGATTTCAACTTATTATATAAGTTTCCAGAAAAAAATACCTTAAGAATGTGACTGTCTTATGGAAGGATGTCTTGTCGACTAATCAGAATAGTGGCCAAACGGCAATTTAAGTTATGCTCAAGAATCGTTCCTGTAAGTGTAACTAGAAGCCAACCGTTCTCAATACTCGGCAAACTATTCGTTTTAAAATAAGATCATGAAAATACAAGAGCGGTACAAATTGAGAGTATCGAGACTTTCCAAATCCAATTTTCCATCGGCAGCTGTAAGCAACACCTGCAAAGTGCCCAAGCGACGCAAACAAGTTCTTACTTCTTGCATTTTAATAAAGAATTCCAACCAGAAGTAACTTTGTACCAAACGTTCGGTCAGCAGTCAGTTCGTTTTTGGAAGTCGAAATAAAAGTAATTGTTGCCACATTATATCTCCTAGTTTAATTTTCTGATGTATTTGACATAGCAATCTTCACTAAGATACCTATCAATTATTAGTTTCGAACTGATATCAACGAGCACTGGATACACAGAATATCTCGATGAAACTGGTACTAACAGTTCTGATCAAATGCTTTTGTAAACTAGCTTTCTGAACTTTGATTGGTTGAGTACGTATTTATAGACGTGTGATGAGTTTTGAAAAGGATGACAACGGTAATGTAACTCTCGCTCGCATAATAATCATATTGAAGGATATAAGGTGCGCGTCACGCAAAAAGAACGCCGGACGCAGGGGGAAGTGGGCAGGGGGGTGTGATGGCGCGAGTATTTTGTATGCGCAAACACATCCTCTCCACTGTCTTCCAGCGTTCTTTTTAGCTGACGCGACCTATGCATTAGCAATGTTTACGATGTATAAATAGAAACAATGCAATACATTTTATTTGATCTGCAATAGTCTACCAAAATGTAATGCTGCCTCAAGTTGATAGACGATCTGCTTGTTCATAGGGTATTATGACTAACAGAATAGGGCTAATTCTGAAACCATTTCTTTAAAATAAAAAAAGGTTTCCTAATATGATTATTATACTGGCCCACTTCTACTAAATTGCAATAACCTTCACTTAGAGCTGGATATAACTTAAACATTATTGTATAAAATTTAAAAAACGTATTCCAGATCGAAAAAAACGTATTCCTGAGTCCTGACAATGTTAAACCTATATATCTTAGTAGTAGTAATGATTGAAAACTGATCACTACGTGTATTCAGTATGTCAATGTATTTATTTCCTTGTAAGTATTACGTTGAAATATTCATACAAAAGCCAAACTGAACGGTACCCAATACATGACTATCAGTCAGAAAAATCTTTCACGACCGAAACTCTGTAAGCAGAACTTAATGGTGACCCCATTCTACATAAGGACATGTGCACAATTTGCAGTTAAAATAAATGCCTTTTCACAAACACACTCCATTTCCCTACATGTCACTACGTAGTGACGTATTTACTTAGTTCTCACCACCGCCGCCGTTTGCATGAAAGCCGTTCGTTACCTTCTAAAAAAACAAAACAATACAACAATAATCTACAAAGAAGGACGTCAAAGGAGCACGTCACGTTAGTTTAACAATTATGGATACAAGTACCATCTATGTGGAGACGTCACAACATTTCAGTAAACATTAGCAAGCATTTATTTACAAAAAAAATACACATGCTATCAGCTGTCTTGGTTCGCATATCACAAGCTTTGGCTTAGTTTGGGGCTTGATAGTGCTGTGTGGAATGTCCACCTATATTTATTTGTCTACGGCTGCCGTATACATGTGCGAAGGCACTGGCGACGTGCCTACACCGCCGATGGCTAATCAATAGTAACGGCTGGAGAAACGAAAAATGTGACAATCCAATCTAAAGCATTTATCGGTCGATTGTCGATTAAACTGTGGAAAAAAAGAGGTTTTTTTCAGAATCCAACATACATCATCATCAGCAACTGCTGGACAACGATTAAAAAGACAATTTTGAGTCTAATCCATCCACGGATTTTAGGCATTTGCAATGTCGTCGGTTCTTTGTATGCTTGGTATAAAAAAATAATACATCGAGTGTATAAATAATACCCTTGAAAAAATAACAGACCTACCAGCAGGCTGATCACGTAACTTTTGTTGCATTCAAAATCCGGTTTCCTATGTCAATTTTGGCAGTTTTTCGTTCGCAATACTGGCAAACTTGACATATGCATAACACCGGATATGCAACCGGATTTTGAATGCAATAAAAGTTACGTAATCAACCTGCTGCTGACTATTACTTACACTGAAACTTAAAAGATTGAAAACATTCATCACCATCAAAAACAGGATTACATAGGATTGTATTTTTTTATTCTTATCTTTTTTTATCTTGACATGTCTACGGCTACAAAGAGGTAGGTAAATCAGTGAAAATATAAAAATAATAGACATTTAAATTGACAGAAATTTAGAAATTTGGTTTTATGTATCAAACTAAATATAACTTCAAAAAGCTATCTCTAGTTTGCGTTGGCTTCAACCGAAAACTAAGCGATCACAATAATCCTCCATCTGATAATTTAAATCCTGGCAATAGTTTGCAACCCAGATCCCAGATACTGCTTCCGTTCCGCTGCATCTGGCGCGAAAACCGCAACGCGATTGCTACCGTCTACGCCTACCACTTGGCTGAGGGCATTGTACTTTTTTGTCAGTATCGCAACTGCATGATGAATTCTTGTATCTTGCTTCGGGCTCAGCGAACCGATTTGGATTAGATATCCAGTGTATGCGCTAGCTTGCCAGGTTTTAGGAGATGCACGTCTCATTTTTTCTTGTCTTCGAATGAATATTATACCTAAGTTATTTTCAAAAAAAATCTCTGAGATACTTTAAAATATTATTTAAAAGAAAACCAATACTTTTTTATCAATTAACAAGCTATAGGTATTGTCCACAACATGAACGGAATATTAAATAGTTTTTTCATCCCACCATCTCGGAAAGAGTACTTTTGCTCTTCAATATCTGAGTGCAAAAGCCGTTTTTATTCTCTAGAGGATAAAGTAAATTGAATTTAGAACATCGTGTGCACTAAGTTTGTGAATTAAAAAAAAACATTAAACCTATTTACTGCTACCTCTATGGTGCCGAATATATCATACAACTTTTTTTTTAATTTGTTAAAAACTCAGACTCGGAACCTTCTTGGTGTTCTTTTTTTAATTTGCTTTGTACGCGGTTCTTTACGCGGCATTTTTTCACGTCATTGTTAAACCTTATATTAAAAACAAGAAACTTGAAAACAAGTGAAAAAACTAAAATGAGTGATTCTAGCGACGAGGAAGTTTGTTTGACGCCAACATGTGATTGTAAACGTTTTTTTTTGCATTTAGTCATTTCCTCGCTGAGGTGGAATGAAAAGTTACGTGTTGCACTCGAGTGCAAAGATTTTTCACCTCGTGCTCTTTTGATTCCCTCGCTAACTCTCAGGATTCTAATTTTGAATCACTCGCTGCGCTCGTGATTAAATTTTAGAATCCTTCGCTTGCTCGGTCATCAAAATTGAACACGCGGTTAAAAAGCAACTTTGCACTCTTGTATAACAAATAACTATTTCAATACACTTGCTCATAAAGTGGCTCTACGGTCACCGCAATTAGGCACATAATGACACCCATAATCAAACTGTGACTTTTTCATTGCTTTAACTCATTAGTGAGTTATATATTTTTTTTTAACTGTAGGTATTGGTTCAGTTGTTTTTTGTTCCTAAAAAAGTTTTTATTCAAAAAAAATCGTGTCCAATAGAACAAATAAATTAATGATCCTATTGCTTGCTCATTTCATGCATCTTCTTATATAAATAGATAATTTTAACTCGTACGTGTTTAATAAGTAAAACATTGACTCAAATATAACTTTTGTTTTCTCTGTAATAAAATAAAAGTTAAATTCCCCATTTTGTACGTGTCAGAATAGGCGCAAACCCTATGCGCGGAAAATAAAAAAAAACCTCATCCCTTTAGCCGCAATGCACGCGCCTAAGAAAACTGATAAATTTTTCCCGCCGTAGCGAAACATTTTTCACAACTCGTTTTCACTGTTGAAATTATAGTTATTTATTAATGAAAATGTCTACAAGTCCTAGTTACGAAGAAAATGATTTATGTTGTACACCGCCCGATATAAGATGTGAAACCCTTAACGAATGGAAACTTTACTACCTGAAAACTCCAAAGAAAAATATCTGTTCTGTAAGTTTTTATTAATATTTTACTCACAAGTGTATTGAAAAACGTCGTATGATACACGTGTGTATTGATGATTACCGTCCTCGGCTCTCGGCGGTAATCGCCAATGTAACACACTAGTACCATAATGTACTATTTCTTGTGTGAATTAGATTTTATTATGTCCAAGTCCCGCAGATATGGCTGGCTATCTGGTGCAAGTATTACAATATTAAAGTTACTAATGATTACCTTGTTAAATAACTTCTTCCAGGTTTAAAAAATAGGCAAGCTACATTGCACTGAAGTTGTTCTGTGTGCCCGGTCTTCAGCGCAAATATAATTTCATTTGTTGTGTGTGTATACGTAGTAAATCTTCAGTGTAGTTAAAACACCGTAAAAATAAAGCAGATAAGCTAAAGGCAGAGTTAGAAAGTTTATGGATCAACGAAACGAGCAGTTTGAAACTTAGAAGCTAGCTGTTGGAGAGAATTAGAGTAGGTATAGTGCTCCAACGACTTTCATAAAATTGAGTATGCAGGTTTCGGGGGCGATAAATCGACCTAGCTAGATAGTAAATAATGCTGGACAATCCACACAGCACCATCTAGCCCCAAAGTAAGCTACTCAAAGCTTGTGTTATGGGTACTGGATAACTGAATATATTTAATACATTATACATAGAAATATATTTTTATTATTATACATAGAAAATGTTTTTTTTTATCCACTTTTTAAGTTAAGACTGGACATTAATTACCCAAATATTTATTATTAACTAGTTGCGCTCCGCGGTTTCACCCGCGCAGATTTAAATCCCGGTATTCCCACGGGATAAAATGTAGCCTATGTGTTATTCTAGACTATGTATATCTCTGCCAAGTTTCATCCAGATCCGTTCAGCCGTTCCGACGTGAAAGAGTAACAAACATGCATCCATCCATCCATACTTACAAACTTTCACGTTTATAATATTAGTAGGATTTAGCTAGGTCCATTAAAATTATCTTAACTTAATTTTATCAAAAAGAAAAGCAATAAGTAAACGAAATGTATTTTCATTAAGTTTCATTAAGTATACTCCTGTAAATAAATTGCGCTAGGTATTTCATAACATTAAATCATCGCTCGATCAACAGAGATAATATTATGCTAAGACCTTTCTCAATAACAACTTCGGGATTCAATTTCCGAACGTGAATGGATTGTTTTTGGATCGGAAATAAATCTGTTTATAAAGTACCTACCTGAGTAACTATACCTACCGACATACCTCTTATACCGAAGCGATACCTTCTTTGTATCGTCATTTATATCATCAGTTATCATTTCTACGTCAAGTAGTATTGCTGTGTTTTGGTTTGAAGGGTGCGGTTGCCACTTAAGGCTTCGGTGACAGCGGCTCGCAATTTCGAGGTGCGATTGGCTATTATTTCATTTTATTTCATTTCGGGGAGGTTGTTTGAAAAAATAACTAAAGAAACACGCATAAATACTGTTCGAACACAAATAATACAATAATATAAGGGAAACATGCCCGAATCAGAAATCATTTTGGTATTAGTATGTTTGGTCTTACATTTACCTAATACCAAAATGATTTCTGACTCAAGCACATTTCCCTTATATTATTGTATTATTTGTGTTCGAACAGTATTTATGCGTGTTTCTTTAGAGTTATTTTTTCAAACAACCTCCCCGAAATGAAATAAAATGAAATAATAGCCAATCGCACCTCGAAATTGCGAGCCGCTGTCACCGGACTCTTAAGGTGAGGACAAGAGCTAATGTGACTCTCGCTCGTACGTTTTGACTTCTTGAAGGATACGAGTATAAAATCACTAAACTCAATTTTCGTAAAATCGCAAACTACCATTTTGTGTGCAATCACATTGCGAACAGTTTAGTAAAAAAAACATTTTGATCGATACAAGTTTTCCTGCTTAAAAGTTTACTTTTATCGTTTTCGTAGTTATTATTATACAAACTATTGAGTCTGAAAACTTGCATCGATCTGAAAGAAAATGGTTGTTTGCCATTTTTCAAAATTGGGTTTTGTGATTTTATATCTTTAAAAATGTCGAACCGTGGGAGCGAGAGGAATATTAGGTGTTGTCAACGCCTTAAATTACAGGCACATGAGCCTCAGCCTCAAGCTGGTGAGCACAAAGCAGTGCATCGTAGGGCACGTTACATCTTTCGTGGCATACGAGGCAATGTTTTGATATAGGTAATGATTATCAATCACTGCCGAAAGTCATGGAAATGGCACAGATTGTTATTGAAGCCAAATGTTTAAAATAATCAGTGTTGTGTATAGGTTGTAGTTAGTTATAATAAGTTAGTAACCTAGATTTAAGATCGCCTTAGGGCTTAGTAAAAAAACCTTTAATGATGTTAATATCTCAATAAATAAATAAACTAAATATCAGGTGGTAAATTTTTTTCTTATATAAGTTTATTTTTGAACCGTATATACCGCTCCTTTCAATCCTGAGATTGGTTCGAGGAAATAAATATCATGAATACTAGCTGGTTAGAAAGATTTTGATAAGACATCTCAAGGGGCACACCATGCCTCGTGAAGCTGTTTCAGACTGAAACAGCTTGTTTCAGTGTTTCCATTTTTTCATTCAGTAAGTAATGATGCAACAACAAAATTGGCGCCATTCTACATCCTCATTCTATCGGGTGAACGAACGATATCCTGATACGAGAATTGAATAAAGTTAATCTTGTTCACGTCAACTTGACATTCTAATTTAGGCGCTGCCTTCGAAAGCCGGTCATAATTCCTTTTTAAAGAAGACTTGGGCCATCTGCTTGTTCCATCAGCAAGTTGTATAAAAAAAAAGACTGCTCTGTTTTCGCGTCTCTTTTAACGCGAGTTTTAGAATTTAGTATTTAGGATATTATGTTTGTTCTAACAAAACAATATTAGGTAGTACCGGGCACGATACGATACGGGCACGATAGATCTTAATTTTGTGAAAGGCTTAAATTGCGAGCTTTGCAGTACAGTATGAAATTTGGTATTTCTGTGAACTCTCATGTTTCACGGATAATCGGACGACGCGGAAGATTATTTTAGAGTAATGACAGATAGATAAGTGATTGGTTTTGTACAGTTCACACAGTACAATAGTGCAACGTATGCATATTCCGGGAACCGCTCGGGTACCGGGCGGCTGCCAGTCAGTCCACATTAACACCGCGGCTCGATCACATCTCTCATTAATTCTTTAAGTAATTTCAGTAAATAAATCACGTGTTCAATTCAAACCATCTTTTATACTTTAACGACCCGTACATCAAATGGTCCTTCGAGCCGGATGGAGTTCAATTACCCTTCCTAACACCCATTTGCCTGCTGGTAGATGAGCGTCGTGTATAATTACGATGTCATCTAGTTTTATGTTGGGTCTTGTTTCCCGCCATTTACTGTAGTTGTAGCGCACAACATAGTGAAGAAAGTCAACTTCGTGACGTCATGCATCAACGTTATAACGATGATTTTTTGTAACTCACATAGATGATTATCTTCTTTGAATTTGGTACATTTTTGCTGTATAACGACTGGAGAAAACGATTTCTCCTGTCTGAAATATCAAAAATATTTGACCCACTCGGATGGCTTTCTCCAGTCGTTATACAGCAAAAATGTACCAAATTCAAAGAAGATAATCATCTATGTGAGTTACAGAAGCCGGTGTACCAGAAAGCATCTGGTGACAATTTATGTGTCAAGGACTACCAACAAGGTCAATGTAAAACAATAATAAGCACGTGTCAGCATACATGGACAGAGCTTATCAATGTAAACAAGTTCATGCTCACCTGTTGCGGTCAATGCACCGTAAAGTTTATCTGTGGATATCAAGTTTCACAGGAACAACTAACAGGTGTGAGCATTATCGCTCTAGGGAACAACTGCGTCATCAAGGGCGATTCATTCACTATCGTGTCACACAAACAGCACACTAATAAGCTAGATATTGAGCCAGACGTACTTTCTATAGAGATCGCACCCGTAAACAACATCATAAACCTCACGATACCGACCGGACTTTTCAAGGAGAGCAACACCACTTTGTTAAGATCGATCGACAGCATCGACAAACGTATCGTAGAGATGAAAGCAGCAGCTGACCATCTCGACCTCGGGGACGACAAAGAGATGTCTTCTCACGACGTACACCACTACGTCGCAATATACACAGTAGCAGCAGCAGCGTTGGCAGGCGCCGCGCTGGTCTGGTGGCGAGCGCGCCGTTCGGCCGCCGCCGCCGCCGCCGCCGCCGCCGCCGCTCCGGGCAACAGCACGGTGCGGGCCGCGCTCCTGCCGAGGAGCGCGCCGCCCGTGCCGCCGGCATCAGCGACAGCAGCGGCGGGCTCATCTAGCGTCAGTGTACAAGAGTGTAGTGTGTTCAGTGTTGTGTGTGGTGAAAATAGTGTTACACCTAGGGTCGATGAAGTGAAGTGCCAAAAAACATACAAGGACACGAGTACTTCACCCACTTTTAGTAGGATAAGGTTTTCAAGCGAATAATGTCGGTCTCATAACTGCGATTACTAACAAGACATTGTTCTATCACCTTATATCATTATCCATATCCGTAAACTAACAAAATCATCGAGCTTCATCACTTCATCTGGCGCCCCGGACTATGTACAGTTCACACAGTACAATAGTGCAACGTATGCATATTCCGGGAACCGCTCGGGTACCGGGCGGCTGCCAGTCAGTCCACATTAACACCGCGGCTCGATCACATCTCTCATTAATTCTTTAAGTAATTTCAGTAAATAAATCACGTGTTCAATTCAAACCATCTTTTATACTTTAACGACCCGTACAGGTTTTGTTTCATAAACCGTCAGAGATTATTGCCATTTTAACACACACGCTTCATTATTGCACAAACAAGTATATAACAATAAAAATGGCTAATAAATTATCGTTAATTTCCCGTTTGTACATACAAGAAGTTATAAGTAAATGCTATTTTTCAAGCGTTACTCCAACATTAGGCAAATGTTCTACTAAATTAAATTGGAATTTTTAATTAAACTTGCCAAAGATATTTACTGTGAAAATTAAGCCAATTCTGTTGAATTTATTACTTGAACCATAGCTGCTATCAAACAGCTAGCTCAGTCAGTGTTGTGCAACACAGTGGGTTTGTCACCAGGAGCCTTATTCACTATGACCATTTGCACCGCGATCACAGCTAAGACAAGGAAGCCGGTGTCATACGGTCAGGGCAAAGTATCTCCTATGTCATAAGAATAAAGCCCAACATCAAGTTTTGACGTTTCACGGTTTGGGGCAAGGAATCTCCTATTGTCATAGTGAATAAAGCCCCTGTGAACGACTGACCTTCCTATTCCAAGATAGTGCGTATAATTACTCATAGCGGTCAAGCAATAATCATATGAAATAATTTTTTGCATTGCAAGTTTTTTTACCAATTAAAAAAAAATATAATGTCCCAAAAGTTATTCTCCAAGAAGGATTCGAACCCGCGACCTACCCTTATTAAGGGTCTGCATACTTAAAAAAATATTCTTTCTTTCTTTCTTTATTCTTTATTGTACACAGAAACAAAATACGAAAACTTAAATAATAAAGTATGTACAAAGGCGAGCTTAACCCTAAAAAGAGTTCTCTTCCAGCAAACCTTGAAGGAGAGAGACTAGTAAATTTAGAGGTGGGTATGATGTGTATCATATTTGTCTTGCAGTAATTCATCAGCTGTGCTTCAATTTCCTAATGATACTGCGGTTTAGAAAAATAGAAGAAAAAGTTGAAAAGTGAGTGACACTAACGAAATGGTGAAGATACTCAGCTTTTTCAGCCTAAGCTGTGCAATAAAGCCTACGTCAGGAGTAAATGTTTAACAATCTATGCTATAAATCTTAAGCCAATATTGGAACAGTATGCCTAGAATAAGTAATGACAGCCTTACCCCTTGACATTGAACTATTATTCTATTGCTCAAATTTCGACAAGAAGCCCTTGAATAATTCCGTATTCATAGATGTTATAATATCAGAAATGTTGTAACGCGCAAGCAAAAAGTCGTTTGACAGGGTCGGTGTCATAACACCATGCTAATAAATGATAAGCCAAAGTTAACACGTGTTTAATTCATGGTAATATGTCATGATAAGTCAAAGTCAACAGGTATTTAATTCCGTTAATAATTATAATCACTATGGAACGTATTCAAAATAAATGAATGTAAGTGCCAGTCCCACGTGACCAAGCCCAGAAGAACAGGCAATAGACGATAAGATCCTTAGGTATCCAATTTACGGATCCATGATAAGAAGCGGCGCTTAAGGCGTTGACAACACCTAATTTACCTCTCGCTCGCACGATTCGACATTTTTAAAGTTATAAAATCACTGATTCCAATTTTGAAAAAACGCAAACAACCATTTTGTGTGCAATCACATTGCACACAATTTGGTAAAAAAATAATTTGATATATGCTAGTTTTCCTACTTAAAAGTTTGCTTTTCTAGTTTTCGTACATAAGCAATCATTTGAATAAGAAAACTTGTATCGATCAAAATGAAATTTTTACAAAAATATGCGTAACGTGATTGCACACAAAATGGTTGTTTGCGATTTTTCGAAAATGGGTTTAAAGATTTTATATCTTTTAAACAAGTCAAACTGTGCGAGCGAGTCACATTAGCTCTTGTATTCGCCTTAACGAGAACACGCATCTTCCCGGAAGCGGGACGTCGACGCGTCGCCTCAGGGAATTGAAACGGAACGGGTACACTAACCTTTTTCAAATGAGCTTCTTTTCGTTGAATAAATAACAAGCCGTAGAGCAGGCGTAGATCTTGAAAAACTGAAAACTGAAACAGCTTCACGACTTTGATCCCCAAGCACGGTAGATATCCCTTCAGATCTCCCAGTACCAAGTAGGTACTAATTCAAGATTCTTTGGGGATGTCTAAGGGGGGTAGTCAGAGGTACGTCCAAACATTACATTTGGCACATACCCACATTTTGCAGTGGTTAGTATTCCATACGTGACAGGTTGCAAGCCCATCGCCGCTGTTAGAATACTAACTGGTTTCCTCACGATGTTTTCCTTCACCGTTTAAGAGCACTGGCATTGCGCACATAAATTCTTCGATATATAAAAATCCATTGGTGCACGACCGGATTCGAACCTGCGACCTTACGATCGGAAGGCGGGGTCACTCCCACTAGACCACCAGTGCTTCTAGATCTGGCAACGTTGAAAACCCCCTCAAATGGCAGCGGCCTCACCTTCCATTTCAGGGGCGTTATTCACTATGACCAATACAGTCGTGTTTGTTTAGACACGTTGTGACCATGTGTCAAACAGTTAGAGCAAAGTATCTCCTATGTCATAAAGAATAATGCCTATGATCACGTTGTGACTTTACACGGTTTGGGTCAAGGGGCAAGCTACACACACACAGAGAATAATGCTCCGTGGGTTCCAAACCAGTCGTGTACTATGTTTTTTTTGGTTCAAAATTTATCCCAATTTTCCGCGACATGTATGGCATAAGGATCTAACACATCGACAGCTAATTTGGTCAGACCAACAAGGACATTTTCACTTATTTTTGACTGAGTATTATGATTTATTGTGATGCATACTAATATTCATCACTACATAGTATAAAACAAAGTGGCTGTCTCTGTCCCTATATCCCTATGTATGCTTAAATCTTTAAAACTACGTAACGGATTTTGATGCGGCTTTTTTTAATAGATAGAATGATTCAAGAGGAAAGTTTATATGTATAATACATGCATGATATAGTAGAAAAACAATGTGCACCCGTGCGAAGCAGGGGCGTGCGGGCGGGTCGCTAGTTTAAAATAAATAGTAGGTTTAGCTAAGTCCTTTTCAATCTTGAGGATAACTCAAGATTAAGCTATAAACTTTAGATTCTTTGCAAACAAATAATAATATATAAATTATATATATATAGTGGATGGTCTGGGTGTTCTCTATGTATAATAAAAAATATCTATCTATGTAAGTATATAATGTATTAAATATATCAGTTATCTAGTACCCATAACACAAGCTTTGAATAGCTTACTCTGGGGCTAGATAGTGCTGTGTGGATTGTCCAGCATTATTTATTTATTTATTTATATAAAGTTTGCTTACATACACTGCTTCTTTCAAAGTCGTAGTGAGCTCAGTAGAGCGATCTCACGAGACTAGCTGATGGTTTCTGTGTACAATATAGACTATAATAACAATTTCGTATGCAAGCTATTTCTATGCACAGTAAGTATGTAATGCAGTGGAGCGAGCGCTCAGAAACCACTTATGACTTTGCAGTATGTGGAATATGATGTTTATTACAGAAATATCTCTAAATTCGTTCCCAAACAGCCTGAAATAAATACCTGTATTTACTACATTCTGTAAAAGAATAGAAGACCTCTTTGTGTGTGGCTCGTCCGGGGAAGTACTCACGCATTTCTGCCGCCAAGCAGCAACGCAGTTTCATTCCCAATGTACTTGATGATAATTGTTCAATATGCAAAGATGTTTCCAACGTGAAAGCGAGGTTAGATCTTATTTCAATGGCCATAAGGAAAGTAATCGATTAGTGTTGTAAATATTAACAATGTAGTTTTGGCTATTTGCCGAATGCATTAGATAAGTAGGTGCAGTTTGGCGAAAACGCTAATTACCTAGGAAGTCCTCTGTCTATTGATTTACTTGGTGGCTTGAGGCTTGCTTTTTAGTAAATATTTATGTAAACGAATGTAATTGAATTTGCATGATTGTTTCTACTCATTGCCATAAATAATGAATGACTGAACGGCTTTGGATAAAACATGGCATTCCATATAGTAAGTAAGTGACCTGGATAAAACCTGGAAAAATAATATTAATAATGGCTACATTGTATCTAAGTATGAAAAAAATGTTGTGTACAGCCATGAGTGGATGATTGTTGTCTTTAATGTTTAATGTTGATTACACTACATACCTACACTTAATTTTAAATTGTGTTTGTACCATGTACTTTCTCTAAAAAAAAATTTGCAGTACTTTGTAAACTTTTGTCTCCCATTTAGCAAAATAAACTTGTTATGGAGTCATTACTACTTGTGGTCAAAAATGCCTCAATGTTTTTTATTTGAGTCAACTATCATATAAAAAAAAACCACGATCAAATAGCTAAGCCTATTCGTAGCATATACTACGCCGTAGCATCTGAACCACACATTTCTACATTTACTACACTTTCGTAGCAACAGAAGCAGCTACAGCGAATACTGCGTGATAAATTTTGCTACATAACTCATCTTACAGTAAAAAGGGACGGACAGTGCCATTAATCACGAAAGAAAGAGATAGAGAGTGGTGTCATACGTGTTAACTCAATTCGAACTCAGCAAGGCTCCAAAGTTGAATTTTTATTGGCTCTAAGTGAGATTTTTCCGGCCTACATCCTTCCAGGGCGAGCCACATTAAATATGCAGGTTACAAAGGTCTGACCGACCCTATTTGTGAGAAAGCAACTGATTTTAACCCTGAATAAGAAGTAAGATTTTGGTCATTCTGTCATTTTTGCTACTAAAAATTTAGAGTTTTTGTTATGCATTGTGTTTTTTTGGGTAGATTGATTAGTCAAAATTTCGTTTAAATGGGCTAGTACACATCAAGCTAATTGCATGACTGCACGCTTCTAGGTTCTTGTAGTAAGTGTGATTTTTAGGCTTTATGTAGATTGATTTGTATCCGTGTTTTTTAATACAACTAGCTGATGGAACAAGCCGATGGCCCACCTGATGTTAAGTGGTAACCATCACAAAGCACTTCGTAAGTCACACACGATAAGAACGTGCCCTACGATGCATTACCTTACGTCCAACAACTTGAGGCATACAGATGTTGAGCCTCAAATGTATCCAACTACCGCACAACCGTAACACAGCAACGCTGCTAAGCGGCAGAAATAGACTCTTTTAAATGGCACAATAAAATAAAGCGTGTCTGTAAATGGAGTTGAAGCCAAAATCGCTGCGCGAAATACTTAGAAATATTTAATACTGGGACTCTGCTCACAAATAATCTTGTTCCAAGAATCTGAGAGACGTAATGGAAATACTTAGGGGAACATTTGTGATATTTGTGTTTTATAAATTACTAGCGACCCGCCCGCGCATAGTTTCAAACGCTTTTTAATTTACACTGTTGTTTTGAAATAAATTTGTTTCGGTAATCGAAATGAACAACATTATGATGATTCCTAGCGTTATACCGAAACGCACAAGTATATAACACTGTTTGTAACACAAATAAGTTCACCTTTTAATGACCCAGCGTTCTAAATTACTTAAAAATAATGAATCATTTTATAGACTTTGTACGTTTTTTCTTTTTGGTTTTTTCTTATTTCTTTATGGAGTCCAGACAAAACTCACCATATAAATCTTTCACTCAATTACTCAATTTGTGATAAAACCACAAAAAATTCTGCAAAGGCTTTATGCCCAAGATTAACAAACTTGAGTCCTAGGTCATCTGAATGTTGAGTTATTATTACAGCTGATATATTTTTAAGAATAATTAGTTGAAATATTCTTATGAATGAATAGTTGAAAAATTCTTATGAATCATAAACGAAAACACAAAGGTTCAAAAACTTGGTGAAAATTTCACAGAAGGCTGTTCAGAGAAGAATTTCTTGTGAGGGGGTCACTCCCTTCGAATTGAAAGGTCGTTTGAATCCGGTCATGCACCAATAATAAGTTACCTTTCGAAAAAAAAATGTGCACAAAATAAGTGTCATTAGATAATGGTTGCCACCACGCCTTTTTCTGCCGCCAAGCAGCAACGCTGTGTTTCGGTTTGAAGAGTGTGGTCGCCGGTGTAATTACAGGCACATGAGGCTTAACATCCGTATGCCTCAAGTTGATGGACGCAGGGCAGTGCATCGTAGGGCACGTTCCTATTGTGCGTGACCTACGGGGCAATGTTTTGTTTATAGGTGATGGTTACCACTTAACATCAGGTGGGCCATCTGCTTGTTCCATCAGCTAGTTGTATAAAAAAAAAAAAAAAAACTTAACATCAGGTGGGCCATCTTGTTCCAACAGCAAAAGAAGAGCATAAACGATAAAAGTTCTATGCCCAGCAGTGGGCTAAGTCAGGCTACAGAGCTCATAGCTCAGGGTAATGATAATCTTATCCACTAGGAACCGGATCCTAGTCCATATCTAGCATCTAATCCGCCTATAAACGTTACTATGCCATAAAAATGAATTAGCTCTAAATAAAACCGGTAAATTAGATCCACAAGCCATAAAATAGAACAAACGTCCGAAAGAAATAGGTTTTTAAGCCGGCAAGATCAATGGTCTCAAGCACCGTGGCATTTCCGTGGTAAAATAGTTGTAAAGAGATGTGAAACTCGGATGTACCTCATCTTCTTGCTTCATCCTATGCATGACGTAGAGCCTGAGTAAAGTCACTATCAGGCAAAAATAATAATATGACTCCGGTAATATATAAAATAATGGAATAATAATATTTATTTTTGCCAGAGATAAAAAACAATCTGTACAAGAATCGACAGAAATGTACAGAACAAAATTATCCGCCAGCGCTTTAGTAACCTATGCCATATCAGCATACGTTGCAGATGGCAACTGCCAAGCAACTTCTCGCTTGCACGTTTCAACATTTTTGACGACATAAAATAACTAAATATACGAGTAGATATATGATACATAATGAACGACAATTTTTGGAGAATAACAAAACAAAGTCAAACTCAAAAGGTTCAATATATATTTAATAAAATCACAAGGATCACTTTGAAACGTCTTAAAGTTAGGTAACTCTAGATACCAGTTCCACGCAACCAAAGCCTAGAAGAACAGGCGGCAAACTTACGGCTTGGCTCCTACCGCTTTTTGGTTGAAACAAAATAGAAAGGTTCATCAAATTTATCATTTTGCTCTGCTGTATGCGTCTACATACCTAACATCAATGTGAGTTTCACATCTATTGTTCAGTATTACTCCCTGTCTAGTACTTCCACAGGATAGATTCTAGTGAGTAGGTGCAGCGGTAACTTAACGACCACTTTCAGGAGAGAAATTCCTGAAGTTTCCTTCAGTATTTATGTAGCTAGTTACAAGTGTTCTGTCTAAATAGATTTTCTACGTGCATCGCTATATCTGTTTTATTGTTGATGGATAGTTTCAGGGAACTAATGAGTCGCTTTAAAGAAGTATTAGAAGAGGTTGCGGGTTCGATTCCCGCCTCGGAACAAATTTGTGTATGATCTGCAGAAAGTTCCGTTGGTCTGGGTATTTATGTATAATAAAAAATATCTATCTATGTAAGTATATAATGTATTAAATATATCAGGCATCTAGTACCCATAACACAAGCTTTGAGTAGCTTACTTTGGGCTAGATGGTGCTGTGTGGATTGTCCAGCATTATTTATTTATTTATTAACGAAGGAGGAAAAGAGATACTTTAGAATTGGAGTTTCGGTCGCGTTAAGTTTACTCTAAAATGTATGAGATCCATAAGTGGATCATGCAGGTTTTACGGGCTGAAATTATTATGTAAACTTTTATCTCTCCATAGAAATCAAGCTTATTTATACAGGGTGGCCAAAAAGTCATGGATCAAACGGACCTAGGGGTTTGATGGGGTCATCAGCTGCAAAAAAGTTTTACAGGAGGTCATTAACGTCAACGCCTGCAGAGTTAATAATAATAATAATAATAATGCTGGACAATCCACACAGCACTATCTAGCCCCAAAGTAAGCTATTCAAAGCTTGTGTTATGGGTACTAGATAACTGATATATTTAATACATTATATACTTACATAGATAGATATTTTTTTATTATACATAGAAAACACCCAGACCATCGGAACAAATTTCTGCAGATCGTACACAAATTTGTTCCACGGCGGGAATCGAACCCGCAACCTCTTGCGTCGCAGGCAGGCAGGCAGTTATAATTTATTTTGTGATTTTAAAGAACCGTTAGGACCAAGGCGTAAGTTAGTCGCCTATTTTTATAGGCTTCACGTGAAACTAGCACCTAAATAAATACCTACGTCCACTTAACTTTACCTGAGTCTCATTTTCTTACTTATTCGATCCTCAACGGCCCCAACGGAAGACCAGCGTAAGTTTCTCCAGCTTGCATATGCTGAGTTGGGACCATTTGCAACTGTCTTTGTTTTACTACTTTTTATTGTGTTTAAGTCTATAAGTCGTCTAACATATTTATTAATTAACATAGCTAGTACCTGCATAGTTGCATAATTACATTGTGCGTCATGTAACAGGTCGTTTAAGACTAAATTTGGTTTTGCAAGTCATATTCGCTCACATGACCGAAGCTAGCAGGGTTCGCCGTTAACGGATACGTTGAGGAGGACATCATCAGTTGCATATAAACATTTTTGATTTGATTTGATAAATTTATCTAGCTTCAAGACGTTTTAAAACTATCTTTGTTTTACAAATACATTGATACTTTAGAAAGAAAGAAAGAAAACATATTTATTTGCAGCAACTTAAATACAACATAAAACATACAAAAAACAAAGAAAATAAATCAAATAAAAATAACCTAGGAGCTGCAGAAAGGACCCTGGCTCAGCATAAGTCAGTCGACAGCCAACTGACGCTGGTCTTCCGCCAGCGCCGTGCAGTAATGCCACGGACAATCTACACACATAATATATGACTAAAAATAAAAAATACGACAGAACCAAAAATCAGGAAAAAATAACCAAACCAAGTGTAAAATTAAAATTAAAAAGTTTAAAAATATAAATAAATAAAAGAGGCAAATGAGAAACTTAGGTAATACATGCAAGAAAAATAATAACTAAAAGTGCTGACATGTGCCGCGACCTGGAATCAAGAACGAGGTAAGCAAATACATCTCTAGTTGTTTTAAAAATATTATGAACAGTTCAAAAGAGATTTGTATTTTTTTTTGTCTTTATGACTTTAAATTCCCTTTAGTGCACATAAACGCACCTCTAGCATCTCAAGTTTCTTTTCTTCTACTAACTAAATTTGAGTTAAATGGGTAAGTGGTGACCGTTGTCAGTTAGCCGGCAGCTGGCTCTCAGTGGTGAATGGTTAGGTGCGGTACTCGCACGACCACGGAGCGCTGGAGCGTTGCCAACTGCGACGGGAACAGGAAATTAGATCTCTACGGCGATTTCATTACACGTTTTTGTGATAGAATTTTATTGAGAAGCAATATTGTTTTAAAAATCTTCTCAATTTCAAATAGGTTATTAAGTTAAAGCGAGTGAAATGGGAAAATAGCAAATTACTTTTTTTATTTTACAAGCTGATGGAACAAGCTCATGGCCCACCTGATGTTAAGTGGATCGCCTATAACAAAGCATTGCCTCTTTAGGCAGGCATGAAAGGAACTGCTCTACGATGCACTGCCCTGCGTGTATTAATTTGAGGCATACAGATATTATATGAAACAGACATACAGATATTCATGTGGAAATGGCCCATTGTTTGTTCGATTATCGTGTGCAAAAAAAGAGACATAATATACTCGTATATTTTTTTTACTGAAAATGTTTTTTTGACAAGCAAGGCTTTGTTTTTTTTAATAAATCTATTCATTAATAACGTAGTCATTTCTTTTGTAAATGTTGATTAGTAGTATATTTTAGTTATACGAGTATAATTATGCATAATATATTTCAAGTCTTCGTCTTCAAAGTCATGTATTGTGTGTCTAAAATAAATAATTTAATATTGAAGTAAGTAAAGATTTTTAGTGTTCTATAGACCAAAATAAACAAGCGGTACCAATCTACAGAAAATGAGTAGCCTATTCTCATAAAATGATACACTACGCTTACCTACTTCAAATCAAGTGAATAATAGTACATTGTTCACCGAGAGGAGAAAGTGACCGATTACCGTCGAGGGTGTCGTTTAAAACACCTGAGATCGGGAATCGCACTTTCTCTCGAGTGATACATATAGTGCTTTATACTACACCTACGAGGAAAATAAAAAACTAAAACTGAATCCTCAAACAACACACAAATTGAAAATGGCGCCAATGGCGTCTGCAATTTTCACATGTTCTTTTTTCAAATTGTTTATCCTGCCGCCACACCATCCAACACACAGCTAGTGGCCAGTGTCATTTTGCGAACTTGGAGATAAAAACTCACTGTAAAAACTTTTTGGCTTTTGATATTTAGGTTACCGGCGCATAGTCTTACCCAAAATTAAAAAAGAAAAACCACGTAAGAAATGGATTTTCATACACTTTTCTCTCCCGCTCAGATGCGTTTTTTCCCCGCATATTTGTTCGATATGCAATGACGTACTTTCTACCGTAAATTTGATAAAGTATCAAGGTACTTTCCAAGCAGGTGTAGTATAAATAAAATAGCACAGCTAATGTAACATTTGGTTTTATTAACATCTAATTATTGCGATACTGACTGACTGATTATCATTATTATTATATTGTATTGTAATGGATAATACTTTTATTTCTTCATGTAGTTAATTAATTTAAGTAGGTAGGTATACAGAATATTTGTGGAAGCGCGATACAATAAATGTGCGTGTACTCGCGTCGATGGCTGGTGGGATTATGTACTCTCTACCAGGTAGAACAATTGTTCTACCTATCTATCAAGGTGAATCAACTTAAGTTGATTCACTTTGATAGATAGAAAATTCTTTATTGCACAGATCAAAACGTATCATGCATAGGTGAACTTAATGCTACAGAGCATTCTCTTTCAGTTGACTTTTGTATAGTTTTGAAAAACCGGCAGGGTACTGCACAAACATAGATTATAGGGAGCTATTTTCTCCTAGTGCGTGCATAGTAAAAGTTTGTAAGAAATAAGTTGACGTAAACGAAGTCACAAGCGATGCACTAGCCGTCGGCTACGGTCGGCTATACAATTTACTTGGATATGAATCGACGTTGATTCTGTTTACTCGCCAGAAGGCGCTGTAAAGATCTCGGATCCAGCTAGAACCCGCCAAGGGTGTGTGGGACAAGCTATGGGAAAACTCTGGCGATCATTGATACAAGGGATATTACACTACTAATATTATAAATGTGAAAGTATGGATGGATGTATGGATGTTTGTTACTCTATCTATAACTCCAGAACGGCTGAACGGATCTTGGTGGAAATTGGCACAGATATCTATTATAGTCTCGATTAACACATAGCACATAGGCTACTTTTTATCCCGTGGGAATACCGGGATTTAAAACTACGCGGGTGAAGCCGCAGGGCGCTAGTAGTAGTAGTATAAATACCCACAAGCTGATAGCCATTACCTCATAAGATTGTGTATTTACTTTAGTGCACATTGCACGACTAATGACTGTGTGCATTTAGTACGATGACATTCGCCAAAATTAAAGGAAGATAAAGGCTGGAGACATTCTAGATAAAAGAGAAAGCATCGCAGGTCTTTAACAGAAAGCCAGTCGACTGACAATTGGCCCTCAATCAGACACCAAAACCAGAAACAAAAAAGTTGAAATTTTAGTATTTCAACTTTTTTGACAGAGCAACAGTTAGTTATAGTACCCGTCAAACTTCGTATCCGTCAAACCTCTTGGCCATCGCGCGAGGTGGTAGGGGAAAGGTTTGCACTCTTCGCACCACCAAAGAGACCTATTTTTCGTTTTTTTTTCATTCAAGGTCGTTTGTCCGAGAAGTTTGACGGATACTATACCGCGGTAAGGTTCACCACTAGTATTCTAATTCCTCGGGTACACCCTAGATTTATTTATTTTTTATATAAAAACTTTCACACAAAATAATGTAGTGCTAATAAGACTAAATGTTAATATCATTGTCTACCAGTCTTCCTGGGCGTGAAAAAAGATGGGGTAGCTAATTTATAGCTACTGTTGGTTTTTAAGTAACAGTCGCTCCAGCTTTTAACTTGTTTCCTCAAGGTTTTGTACTAAATCATTTCTTCGGCTCGCTGTATCTGTTGCAGCATTCATGGGACGTAAAATCTTTTTACTATCCATCTATAAAGCCCAGCTCAGAAGGCAGCTTAAAGATGATGGTTTAGAATTGAACAAAGCTTTTTTATCACGTCTTTCGCAAAGTGCTAGTTTGTTCTTCGTAAACAGGGAGCAAAATGGCAGTTTGCACTTAAAGTTCCAATCATCAAACTATTAAGAAAGAAAAGAAAGAAAGAAAATTAATTTATTTGTCACACAAACATATTATGATCAAAAATTTACAAGCTAGTAACTAACTAGGTAATAGTTAATTGACTCAGGCGTGACTTTGCGGTAGTCCATTGTTAAATATAAATTAACTTGAACAAAGCAATATGTAGTACTAATCCGCTGATCTAATCTCCTTACTTACTTAATAAACTTAATTAGATTTTAACTAGGTAATATAGTTAAAAAAACTATCATACTGCATGAAAAATTGCCAGTGTGAATAAATTGGATCAATCTATCCAATTTATTCACACTGGCAACTTTGCCTACGTGGCTATGGAGTCTCTGGAGACAGGGCGTCAACGCCTAAAACGATACTAGATCAAGATTTTTAGTAATTTAGTACATGCCAACTACAAAAACCGTTCCTTGTCTGAGATACTATACCAGAGCATTGCCACGGAAACACACGAGTGTAAGCGAGAGTTGTTTTGATGTACTGGTTACTCGTAACTATGTTAGGTCGGGGATAGTAGAAATCAAGTTGCAGTAAACCAAAGTAAAGTGAAGCACATTATATCCTACTACTATTATAAACGCGAAAGTTTGTAAGTATGGATGGATGGATGTTTGTTACTCTATAACTCCAGAACGGCTGAACGGATCTTGGTGAAAATTGGCACAGAGATATAATATAGTCTGGAATAACACATAGGCTACTTTTTATCCCGTGAGTATACCGGGATTTCAATCTGCGCGGGTGAAACCGCGGGGCGCAACTAGTGATATATAATAAAAGCGAGCACTGTATAGCCTGGAAAGTAAACGTCTATACGTGGCTGATGACGTTTTATTTAATAACTTATCGTACCATCGACTCGAGAAACTCTGTCCATGTATACGTCGTTTAATTGGGTCGCAGGCAACTAGCTTCTAATCCGCAGTTATATGGTAGATTTGTCAAGGTAAGCCAGACAGACAAGATGAATGCTTATGAATGTACGTTGCAAGCATTTGTCTTGTCTGGTTGCTGTAGCTCTTCAGCTGGATGAAAGACGTGTATGGGTACCACTTTTTGACAGCTACATTTTATAATTTACTAGCGACCCGCCCGCGCGCCCCTGCTTGGCACGGGTGCACATAACATGCATGTATTATACATAATATAAACTTTCATCTTTAATCTAATCTATCTGATAAAAAAAACCGCATCAAAATCCGTTGCGTAGTTTTAAGGATTTAAGCATACAAAGGGACATGGGGACATAGGGACAGAGAAAGCGACTTTGTTTTATACTATGTAGTGATAGTGATAGTGATGTTATTAGGTTAAGGGTAGGGTTAGGATATTTGTCAGTGTTGATTCTCTAAGCAACAAAATCACGGAGTTTCATCTACTGAATTTTCAAGGCAAAAACACTCAGTACATCAGAAAAAATAGTAGGCCCTTATAAAAAAAGGATGTTATGTTGATTAGTGTTAACAAACCACTGCGAACCAGCAAGTTTGCGAAGACTGAGAGAATTTTCGTCTCCATTTTATTTACGGAAAACGAGTTATATAAACAATTGTTATTGTGCACTAACAGGAATGCTTTTCGACAGGAGAAAGCACTTAAGTGCCACTTGAGTACCACTTAGGAATACTTAATATTTGGCCCTGAGTGGTTTCTTGTTCATATTGTTATTGGCTATCGTTATAAGCTTATTGCACAATTACCGTATACACAATTCCAACGGAGTATAGAAAATCTACGGAGTTTTTATTTTTTATATAACTAGCTGATGGAACAAGCAGATGGCCCACCTGATGTTAAGTGGTAACTAACACCGACAACAAAGCATTGCTTCGCAAGTCACGCACGATAAGAACGTATGCATTGCCCTGCGTCCATCAACTTGAGGCATACAGATGTTAATTAGGAACTAGGCATTAATTACACCGGCGACCACACTCAACAAATCGAAACACGCAGCGTTGCTGCTTGGCGGCAGAAAAGTCGTGGTAGTATAGTACTTCCCCGGACGAGACCTTCACAAAGAGCTCTACTACTCTTAAATAAATAAATAAATAAATAAATAAATAATGCTGGACAATCCACACAGCACTATCTAGCCCCAAAGTAAGCTATTCAAAGCTTGTGTTATGGGTACTAGATAACTGATATATTTAATATATTATATACTTACATAGATAGATATATTTTATTATACATAGAAAACACCCAGACCATCGGAACAAATTTCTGCAGATCGTACACAAATTTGTTCCACGGCGGGAATCGAACCCGCAACCTCTTGCGTCGCAGGCAGGCTCTCGCCCGCTGCGCCACAGAGGTCGTCTCTTAAAACTATAATTAGTCTTATTATTATCAAAACGCGAAAAGACGACTTTTGACGATCTCAGTGGCGCAGCGGGCGAGAGTCTGCCTGCGACGTAAGAGGTTGCGAGTTCGATTCCCGCCTCTGAACAAATTTGTGTACGATCTGCAGAAATTTGTTCCGTTGGTTTGGGTGTCTTCTATGTATATTAAAATGTGGATTGTCCAGCACTATTTATTATTATTTATTGACGCTATGTACTGTCTAGTATTTTTTTTCTATAATGAGTTTGTTCTACACTTCACATAAATACCAATAGGTTTGTAATCAAAAAAATCCATCTATATTTGTGCGACAAATAAATTTATTTCTTTCTATCTTAGAAAATGTAATACCTTCAAATACAAAACCTTGCAATTAATGACGTAACTGTACAACAGATTATTAAACCTTTAAAGTTAATTAAACCTGGGCTGAACTTCAGGGACAGACTTCTCATGAATATTAAAACTTTGCATCCGAGCCGTGACCATAAACAATTGGGTTAAACGTGTCTAAACATGTCTAAATTGGAGTAGTTGTAGCTTTAGACGGAAAGTGTGGATAATAAGCAAGAGTCGCTGTGAAATTAACTCCCTTTAGCTACCATATGTATCTTAAGGTGGTATTACACTTATCAAATATCTTTGTCCAATTATGATGTTCAATATTTGATCAAATTTATTTGAAGGACGCTTATTACACTTGTCCAATATCTGTGTCCAATATTTTGATTTCTGACTCAAGCACATTTCCCTTATATTATTGTGTTATTTGTGTTCGAACAGTATTTATGCGTGTCACTGGATAGTTATTCTTTCAAACAACCTCCCCGAAATGAAATAAAAATTAAATAATAGCCAATCGCACCTCGAAACTGCGAGCCGCTGTCGCCGGGCCCTTAATAAGTGTGACAAAAATGCTTTATGGATTATAGATTCTACTTGGATCATTAAAGATTTTAAAAAATCTTTGTGATTTTATCATGACTGTGTCTAATCAAAAGTAATTTGGTATGTAGTTTTCCGTGTCAAAAAGAACAGTATTCCAAATTTAAACAGAACTTGTCATATTTGCGAATTGGCATTCCAAGGAGGCCGTAATGACTTCTTTGTTGGTCCGAAACTTGTTAGAAGTTTGTCGGCTAGCGCGTGCTTGTGCCATTCCAGAAATAGAACCATTATTTCATTCAATTGGAAATTATTTAGGTATATTTTTAAAGTTGATTTCTTGCAACTAGTCACGTATGGACATCTAACAATAGCAAAATATGGGTATATTTAGCGGTACCTCTGACTACCCCATAAGAAGAGAGCAACGACGAGATGGAAATAAATAATACCCACGCACTATGAGAGCACTTGCCACATTCCTTCATTTTGACATACCACCTCTGACTACATCTTTATGACATGAAAGACAGATATTCGGATACGTTCGGTGCCCACTGAGAGAGATCTATTGCCAAGGAATTTGAATACAAGTACACTATATTCCTTGTCTATTACTGTGCATGGGAAGTCAAAAAAGTGTTATACTTTATTTAATCAAATCGAATGAAAATCAAACCTTTAAATAAGTTCATAATATTAAAGAGAGATAAAGTTCTGCTTATTAAATTCAACAACTAACCTAGAGCAAAATAACTTCTTAAAAGCACTTTTATATAATACCGTGGAATAATTAAGTCACTAAGAGTTTAATAGTATAATTACTTTTTTTATTTTTTTTTTTTTTTTTTTTTTTTTTTTTTTTTCGGTTGGTGGGTAGGTGAGAGTAACTGCTTTCTAAAAAACCTCTTGCTTATATTTACTTTTATTAATTATTGTAGTACAAATTAATGCAAAGTTCATGCATAAAATCAAAGAATAATATCATTACTTCACCTGCCATTAATCACCATCTCCATAATTTGTCATAATCACACATCTTCAACATAACTTTTTTTCTACACTCAATTGCACTCACTGCACTGCAAACATGGCAGATACTACTTTGTCTGATGTCATAAAGTCTCTGCACGACCGAATGACGCGCTTTGAGGGTGAACTGCTGAAGTCTTCAAATCCCACCACTTTGGAGACCATTGCAGCGGACTATCAAGCCTTCAAGAACTTCACACTTGCAGCACTCAAGGCTCTGCAGCTGCAGGTTGAGCTAGTGGCCCGTGACATGGACCATCAAGAGATGCGCAGTCGGCGCAAGATCATCCTTCTTCATGGTGTCACAGAGGACAGTAAGGAGGATACAACACAGGTTGTTGTAAAGATCATGAGTGCCAAGTTGAAATTGCCTGACTTCACCCTGGCCCATGTTAGGCGGTGTCATCGCATGGGAAGAGCTTCGAATGGTGACAGGCCGAGACCAATTCTGGTGAAAATAAGTGACCAGTCTATGCGGGATAAGGTTTGGTTCGCTAAAACCAATCTCAAGGGTAGCAACATCACACTCTCAGAATTCCTGACAAAGCCGAGACATGTCACTTTCATGGCCGCTAGGGAGCGGCTTGGCCTCAAGAACTGCTGGACAAGAGATGGCCTCATACATGTTATCGTTCCTGACGGCACTCGTCACCGCATCAGTAGCATTGGTGAATTAAATAAATTGATGCCACTTGAAGACACCCAACGTAAGCAGGCGGCCGCGCCGACAGCGATTCCGGCCAAGGAATCGAGAGCCCCGTCGGCCAGACGGGCTGGCGGCGCCGGCGCCAGCACTTCGAGGAAGTAGTTTCACATCGTGACATCATGACTGTGCTCGTCTGAGCGCAGGTACCTAGGTAACCTTGGGCTGCGTGGGTATGACCTTTCCATTTGCTAGTTTTAAATAATTTTAGTCTTTTACCCACAAGCGCAACTTATTTTTATTTTATATCCATCCATCCACCCACTTTGATTTGATATTTTTTTTTTTTTTTCCACTTGTTTTGTTTTGTGTCTTGTCAAGAGTGTCAAGTCAACCGATGTCAAAATATAGGTACGTCAAATGTATGCATGTCAAATGTCATGTCAACTGTCATGTTTATCTGTTGTAACTTTTCTTGTGATGGATACGAGACTTTTTGCGTCACGACAAGCGATGAAGAATGTCGTGGTCAATAATGTTCCTTTTTAGCCTTCTGTTTCTATAATATTTTTATACGTGAGTTGACGTAATGCTGCGTTGAATTAGTGTGTATCTAGATTTACAACTGGCAGGTGGAGTGTAAATGGTTTTGATAGGTCCAACGCGGCTTATTAAACCTACCTACATCTAAAGTTATTTAAATTATATTTATTTTGTGTTAGGTATTTATAATATTATTATTATTATACATAGGTATTTATTATATCATTTATTTATTTTTTTATATATATATTTACTATGTTACAACTTTTGAACGATTCCAGTGATAGTGCTGACTTCGTCTCGATCTCTTCACTTGATACGAACGGCAGTGACAATGACAGCTTTCTGAGTCTCCCCTCTCTTTCCGATACCTTAGCGGGCCACTTTGCAAGTGGACCTTCCAGCTTTAATGTAGTCCATATCAACGCCCAGAGTATTCCGGCCCATTTCCCTGATATGCTGGCTTCTTTTGACTCTAATAATCTTCATGCAATCTTAGTCTCCGAATCTTTTCTTAAACCCTGTCTTCCGTCAACTTCATACTCATTGCCAGGCTTTATATTAATCCGTAATGACCGAATAGGTGTCGGATGTGGCGGTGTAGCGATATACCTACGTTCTCACATTCCTTTTTCAATTGTAAGTATGTCTGCACAGCCACCTCCAACTAACGCTGGAGAACACCTAATTATAGAAGTGCTACTCTCTCACACTAAACTTCTTCTCGGAGTCTATTATAGCCCTTCTTTACACGTTAACTTCTTCTCTACCTTCGAGAAACTCTTGGAAGATATGTTGCCCTCCTACGACCATACCATCGTGATGGGTGATTTTAATACCTGTTTGTTGAAACAAGATTCACGTGCTTCCAAACTCAAGTCTATTATAAAATCCAGTAACATGCATATTCTCCCACTTGATGCTACTCACCACTTTCCTAACTGTAATCCATCTCTTCTTGATCTTATAATAGTTTCGTCCCTTCAGCATGTCGCCAAACATGGCCAGTGTTCGGCGGATGCTTTCTCCTATCATGATCTCATTTTTCTCTCCTACAAAATCCGTCCACCAAAGCATAAGCCTAAAATTCTTCAGCAGCGCAATTTTGGTGCTATGGATGTGGAAGCGCTAAAGGATGATGCCACGAAGGTTGACTGGACCACTGTCACCAACTTAAGTCATATCGATGATAAAATAAGGGTATTTAACACAATCATCACTCAACTGTACGACGTCCATGCTCCGATTCGTCCAGTTAAGATGAAACATCTACCTGCTCCTTGGTTAACTGAGGATATAAAACTGTTAATACATAAAAAAGCTGCATCTAAGATGAAGTACAAACTTCTTGCCACTGACGCTAATAAAGAAAAGTATTTTCTTGCACGGAATCGCTGTAATAGAGCGTGTAGAGATGCACAACGTCGCCATATTCATGCATCCGTCTCGAATGCAGATCCATCAAAAGTATGGAAGTTTCTTAGAAAGCTTGGAGTTGGTAAAGCTCGTAATGATACAATTTCCACAGATCTCAATATTGACTCTCTTAATAAGCACTTTTCGTCTTCATCCACCATACGCGTGTATGATAAAAATAATACTCTTCATTATCTTTCTTCTTTACCAACTCCAGAATATTCTCCTTTCGTCTTTACTCAATTCACTGCATGTGAAGTTAAAAAGAGCATTCTATCAATAACCTCTAATGCTATGGGAGGTGACAATATTGGTAAAAATATGATATTTCCTATACTTGATGAGTTACTTCCAATTATATGTCATCTTCTCAACTTTTCTATTAACTCCTGCTCTGTACCTTCTTTATGGAAGGAAGCTCAAATAATCCCTCTTCCTAAAAAATCCAAGCCCATTTCCTTTACCGACTATCGACCTATATCTATCTTACCTTTCCTTTCCAAAGTCCTTGAGCGTCTCGTCTATAACCAACTTAATTCTTTTCTGATTTCTAACCAACTGCTCAATCCCTTCCAGTCCGGTTTCCGACCTGGTCACAGTACTGTTACCGCACTTGTCAAAATTACAGATGATATACGATCGGGTATGGAAAACGGACATCTAACTGTTTTAACACTACTAGATTTCAGTAATGCCTTTAACACCGTCGACTTTGAAATCCTTGTAGGTTTGCTTCGCTCTATCAACATATCTACATCAGTGATTGATTGGTTTCGCAGCTACTTGCATGGTCGCCGTCAGCGCGTACGCTTTGATGAAGTATTTTCGTCTTGGTGTAGTACGTCAGCCGGTGTACCACAGGGTGGCGTTTTATCCCCTCTCCTTTTTGCGCTTTTTATTAATTCTATTTCCTATAAGCTCACTTCTTCCTACCATCTATATGCAGACGATCTCCAAATTTATACTCAGGCTACTCTAGAAGATCTACCTAATGCTACTGCTAGCACTAATAACAACTTGTGTCAAATAAGCGACTGGAGCCAATCATATGGCCTCAAAGTAAACCCGTCTAAAACACAAGTCATTATACTGGGAAGCTCTCGCACTCTAGTAAAAATCAACTGGTCTTCACTCCCTCTGGTCAAGTTTGAAAACACAACTGTTCCATTCTCTGCCTCCGTGAAAAACCTGGGCGTGTTCATGGACAGCAGTATGTCGTGGAACTCCCAACTTGAATCGGTTAGCCGCAAGCTATTTGCGTCTGCCGGTTCACTCAGAAGGCTGCGAAATTTTCTTCCGACAGCTACCAAAATTGCGCTTGCTCAATCTCTTCTTCTTCCTATTCTTGATTACGCTGACTCCTGCTATCTCGACCTCACAGAAAACCACCTCAACAAGTTAGAACGACTTCAAAATGTATGTATCAGGTTTATTTTCGGCCTCCGAAAATATGACCACGTCTCTGAATTTCGTTCTAAGCTTAAATGGCTCCCCATTCGTCTTCGCCGGAATACTCACATTCTCTCCCTCCTATTCAACATCCTCCACAACCCTTCCACTCCCTGCTATCTGAAGGATCGATTTGAGTATCTCTGCTGTTCCAATCTCCGTACTCTTCGATCCTCGGATAATCTCCTTCTTAAAACCCCCGTGCATAGAACCAGCTTTTATGCCGATTCCTTTACAGTCCAAGCAATCCGCTTATGGAATGGACTACCACTTTCTATAAGAAAGTCTCCGTCACTGACTGTTTTTAAATCAAGAATAAAACAGTATTATTTGTCTGATGAGTTGTCATAGATCGTTCATTTGTCAAAAACATATAATTATTATTTTGTATATATATAAAATATGTATTATATTATATAGGTATATATTACTATGTATTAGGTATATGTAACTATCATGTTTATGTATTACTATGTATGCATTTAGTATATAATCTTTCTAACTATCTATAGTGTTATGTAATCTATTTGTTTACTTACTGTCAACTTAGTTTTCTCGTGCACCTGCGACCAACTTCCTTAATTTACAATCCTCTCCATCCAAAGGTTGTCTGGAAGAGATCGCTCTCAGCGATAAGACCGCCCATTGTACAGTTAGTTTTATTCCTTATTTATTTTAGTGTACTTACTGTTTTTCTTTTAAGGTGTACAATAAAGTATTTTCATTCATTCATTCATTACTTTTCCCGTTTAAGACGAAAAGTACTACAGTCAGCTGTTTATGGAAGTTTTCATATTGTCCATTTAAATAATTACTGAAAGCTGTTGGTTGGGTGAGGGGCTTGATATTACTTCGCCATTTTCTTATACCACGTGATTCAAACTTATTACATGAAATACAGAAACAAATATTTGTAGACTTGCGACAAAGCACTATCTAGCACTTATCGAAACACGGCTTTTAATTTGGGAACCAGATAGCTGATAATATGGTACATCCGAAAGCGGTCACAGCACAGTTGGTACCTATAGCAAAGTCAAAGTCAAAATATGTTTATTCAATAAAATCACAAGGACCATCTTGAAACCTCTTACAACTTGGTGACCCTAGTGCCATTTATATACTTATTAAAAATAATAAAATCTTTATTGAGGACAACATCGACAGTATATCATAAAGTACACATAGGTAGGAATTCTAATTATTGTTCTACAATCGGCGGTCTTATCCCATGTGGCGATCTCTTCCAGACCACCGTTATTTTATTCTAAAACTTAATACATACCATTGCTTCGCATCAAGGACAGACAAGGTGAGCGGATATGGGATCTCAGTCACAGTTATTCATATACTTTATTATATACTTGTCCCATCAGCCAGTTGTATAAAAAAAGAAGTATTTCTTAAACAAAATGTACGTAACGCAAAACTATTTGTTACGAAACTTTACTAATTCGTTACATAAATCTAGGAAATTAAGGACGGAAAAGTTACGAATTAGTAAAATTTCGTAACAAAATCTTTTTCGTTACGTACATTTTGTTTGAGAAATACTCAAATACATTTCTTGTGATATAGTCTGTTTTGTACAAATCGTGCCTGAAATAAACTGCTTTTATTTTATTTTTAGCTCTGCCTTCTCTGCTCTGTTTGTGCTCGGTTACTGGGGATTGAAACCACGGCTTGCAAAAATACCTTTAAAAGAGCAATTCTTGTATAAAATACGAGAATATCTTGTATAACATAGAAGATATTTTTGTTTATATCATTATATCAAAATAATCTGAATCTCGGAAACGGCTCCAACGATTTTCATAAAATTAGGTTTGCAGAGGATTTCAGGGGCGTTAAATCGACCTAGCTAAGATTCAGCAAACGAGCAAAGCTCGGTCACCAAGTTTTTTTATTTTATACAACTAGTTGATGGAACAATCAGATGGAACAAAGCATTGCCTCGTAAGTCACGCACGATAGGAACGTTTAATACATTGCCCTGCGTCCATCAACTTGAGTCATACAGATGCTAAGCCTCATTAGCATTAATTACACCGGTGACCACACTTTTCAAACCGAAACACAGCATAAACACAGATATTTAATTGACCGAGCGAGCGAAGCGTCTCAGTTTCCACATTGGCCAAAAATGCGTTTGTCCGGATGTCTGTCTGTCTTGGTACACAGGTTATATGACTTATTAGATTTTTTTTGTCGTCGGGGATTTTTAATTGGAGGGGTACTTCCCCCAAAAAAGGGCAAAAAGGGGGCTATTTGATATAGTGGATATCTCCACCAAATGAGATCCAATTTCGATTATTCTTTTTTTATTTGAAAGGTAGTAACTATAAATTGGTCTCTTAAAAGTTTGGCGAAGATCTGATAAGGATCTTCAGCATGATGAACAGGATAGCTCATCAAACAATCGATGGTTTTCAATCAAATTTGAGAGAAACACAAAGGACCTCATTTTACACAAGATGATGCAAAAGAAATCAAAAAGATTAAAAAAATCACAAAACGGAAAATGCACTTGCACATTACATTCCTCAAAAATTTACAAAATTAAATAGAAAAAACATCATGGGGATGGGTATTTTCTAATTCTCTTCAACATTGATAGGTTTCTTTCAAAACTCTGAAATAGCTTTTGCTAAGGCAGTAAATAGCTCACTTTTAGTATGCTCGCGAGGTCTACAGCTCCCAGAGCCACTAGTAATAATAATTGATATAACCCAGATTCACAAAATCTAGTGAAATATAACTTAAAGCATACGTTTATGAAGGCGGGCAGAATCAAGAATACAATTTTATACACCCAGAGCTGTTGGAACCTTCTGAAAAAGGCAAAATCTGCTAAGCATGAAGGCAGAAATTCAGGGGCCGTTCATAAATCATCTACAAATAGACAACGCGTGAAAAGGCTGGGCGGGATGAGGACTCATCTTTTATGTGTGCAGAACCCTAAATAAATCGGCAAGTGTGAACGTTTTGTTTGTCTGTGGTTTTGTAAGTCCGTGAAAAATGGCATGATTGTTGGTAAATTTCAATGTGAGATGAGATTTTAGACCAATTGGAAATGTATCCTTCGAGGAACACCCTGACGGCGAAATAGCCTACAATTCACATCGCCAGACTCATCTCAATTTAGCCTGGAGACTTTTGAAGCCTTCAATCACAAAAATAATGATGGCCTATAAAATTTTAAAGAATATAAGAAAATCCTTGGTCAGGTTTTTTTTATGCAACTAGCTGATGGAACAAGCAGATGGTCCACCTGATGTTAAGTGGTAACCATCACCTATAAACAAAACACTGCCCCGTAGGTCACGCACAATAGGAACGTGCCCTACGATGCACTGCCCTGCGTCCATCAACTTGAGGCATACAGATGTTAAGCCTCATGTGCCTGTAATTACAGGTCGTGTCACGACTGGTACACCTACCCGTTTCATCGATCAACTATTCCAAGAACATGTCTGTAGCACGCAATAGGTTCATATTGCTATGCTGTTATCACATCCCGGTATTCGAGCTCGTTGTTGCGGTTCAGCGAGGCAATACCATGTGTCCGAACAAGGATCTAAAATATCTCTCAAGACTGAAGTTATTAATTACTAGCGGCACGTCCTGACTAAGCACAGGTGGTCATTTTTTATACATTAAATATAGCCTGGGTATGTTACTCAGGGATAATGTAGCATTTTAATTTTTTTTTTTTAATCTGACCAGTAGTTTTTGAGTTTATTCGTTACAAACACACAAATCGTTCTTCCTTTTAATATTAGTGTAGATTAGTTACGGAACCCAAGAAGAGGCGTGGCCTAAGGTCAAATTGTCTCGGTCAGGTTTCACACTGGCATAGAATTGACTGATTTATGAGAACATTATATTTTACTTAGCGCCTAAGCCCATCGCCCAAGTATAATACTGAATCTCTTTACCCATGAACTTTTTTAAAATCCTACTTACTATGGTTATGTAATGTAGCTATAATGCTGACGTAGAACCTTTTTTATGAAACGAAGTAAGGAAGCATGCGATCTTGAATGATTTTCCCAAACTATACTCGCCTGACGCCAGTAAAAAAAACAAAAAGACATTGTCATATTTTGCTATACGTGATTTTACAAAAAACGGTAGCAAGTGTGTAGTCTAGGATTAGTCAGGGTAGGATGAACTCATAATTTTAATGTTACCTTGTCTTGCAACCTATTCGCTTTGGCTGTTTTTTTTTGGGTCGAAGACTAAGCTATGATCCCACAATCAAAACCACAACCACAAGGTCAAAGTATTCTTTGTCAATATGAAGCGCGTTATTGCTATAAACTGTTAAAATAGGAACAACCAGACATACCTAAACACAAAAATTACATTGAAATATAAGATAGTGTGGATTTTTTTTCTTATCGTGTCACTAGTTTCTTTCGAAACAGTGTAGTGAAAGGATTTTACGTGCGCCTCAAGAGGTTCCTTTCGAGCACTTGACACATGTTATAGAACTTGTTAGGTTTTTACAACGTGCCGGTTTCCTCACGATGTTTTTCTTCACCGTTTGAGAGTACTGGCATTGTGCACATCAATTTTTTAACAGAAAAACTCATTGGTGAACGGTCGGTTGTACCTCTACAATTATCTTCCAAGAGTTTAATCAGGTATCAGATCCAACTGGAAGATTGTGATATTTCTAAATGATCAGACGCACCAGAAATCAGCTTACTCCAGAGCAATGAAAAGCTACCAGAGGCGTGATTAAAGCAATCCGCCATTATCAGGCGAATCCCTGAATCATCAGAGTAGAAGGGTCTTCATTACGCACCGACACAAGTCTGAAGCTTCGAGCGGCTTATATAATTTGATAATAATCCTACTAATATTACATACGTAAAAGTTTGTAAGTATGGATGGATGGATGGATGTTTGTTACTATTTCACGCCGAAACGGCTGAACGGATCTGAATGAAACTTGGAAGAGAGATACATTAACACCTACCTCTTGTTTGTTTACCTTTGATAGAAATTTTTATTTTCATTGTGTGTTAGTGTTAAGTTAATGTGTAATTGTGTATGGATCCGTGACATCTTAAATAAAATAAAATTTAAATTAATTTTAATTTAATTATAGTCTGCAATAACACATAGGCTACATTTTATCCCGTGGGAATACCGGGATTTAAATCTGCGCGGGTGAAACCGCGAGGCGCAACTAGTTTTATATAAGGGCGAATAGTCCCATTAATGTTATCAACTTTTAAAATTTGTTAGCTGTGGTTGCTTTTGGTGGATAAGCACGGGACAAGCTAGCATAATAACATGTGGTTTTGTCTGTCTAGAATTATTTTTGTGTTTTATCTCTTTCTCTCTCTCTTGGCAATCGACACAACTTTCGTCATCATCTTCCTGCTCGTATACCACGCCGTTGTTCCGTATGTTTCTTCTCCTACTCTCTCTCCTTTATCATTCGTCACACGATGCCTATTATTTTCTTAGTCAAGTTATCTTTCATACAGGCCATCCATCTTGAAATATTAACTTTTTAGGTTGCATTTCGGACATGACGTCAGCAAGCAAATCGCCGTTTAACTTCAAAAAACGAACAAACCATTTGAATATGGCAAGTTATTATATCAGCTATTTAATTCCCATAGTTCAAGGATTGCGTATATTGGGGCTAGGTAGTGCTGTGTGGAAAGTCCACTAATATTTAGGTACATTTTATTTATTTAATTCTTACTTAATCTTGTTGCAATTAACATAGCCGCATTGTTGCCGATCGCTAATGTACTACCGCGTTTTTGCCCAAATTGGTATTGTGTCAAAAACCATTTTTTTAATGGCATAAATCGCGCAACTTGCATCAAACACGCACCCTTTCTTGCAAATTATTTGGGCATAAAACTCTTTGCTGACTCGCTCTTTTTCCCTAGGCTATTATTATAATGTCAAACTATTATGACCTTTGCCAACAAGGTTTTAAAGGTCACCGTTTCTTTAGTATTTGGATTTATTCTAAGCGTCTATTTCACCGTTTCTGAGTAAATTCTACCCGTCAAGTAAAATATACCCGTTTTTATTTTTAAGTATAAAGGTGAGATGGAAATATTTTTGTCGGACGGATAGCCTTACCTACTTCAAGATGGTCATATCAGGTATCTGATAGCATTCTAATACCCAGAATACCTATTGTGTCACGTCTGAAGCCTCACCTATACCTATTGTGTCACGTCTGAAGTCTCACCTATACCTATTGTGTCACGTCTGAAGCCTCACCTATAGCTATTTTGTCACGTCTGAAGCCTCACCTTACCTATTGTGTCACGTCTGAAGCCTCACCTATAGCTATTGTGTCACGTCTGAAGCCTCACCTATACTTATTGTGTCACGTCTGAAGCCTCACCTATACTTATTGTGTCACGTCTGAAGCCTCACCTATAGCTATTGTGTCACGTCTGAAGCCTCACCTATACTTATTGTGTCACGTCTGAAGCCTCACCTATAGCTATTGTGTCACGTCTGAAGCCTCACCTATACTTATTGTTTCACGTCTGAAGCCTCACCTATACTTATTGTGTCACGTCTAAAGCCTCACCTATAGCTATTGTGTCACGTCTGAAGCCTCACCTATAGCTATTGTGTCACGTCTGAACAATCATCCATGGTCATCATCCAAATGATTTTGATAGGAATCGAACCCAATACCTAAAACGCAAAAGGCAGAGCTATTGCTATTCAAGTCAAAATCTCTACCCGATGGTGTTAAAATAACCAATAGAAAACTTTATTATGATACAATTACGTTGTATAAGTTGGGTTTCGTTAATTCAACGCTCGTATTAGTTACTTTTGATGAAGAAAACAAAAGAAAGAAGAAAGAAAGAAAAATAATTTTCATCCCACCATCTCGGCAAGAGTATTTTTGCTCTTCAATATCTGAGTGCAAAAGCCGTTTTTATTCTCTAGAGGATAAAGTAAATTGAATTTAGAACATCGTGTGCACTAAGTTTGTGAATAAAAAAAAACATTAAACCTATTTACTGCTACCTCTATGGTGCCGAATATATCATACAACTTTTTTTTAATTTGTTAAAAACTCAGACTCGGAACCTTCTTTGTGTTCTGTTTTTCAATTTGCTTTGTACTACGCGGTTCTTTACGCGGCATTTTTGCACGTCATTGTTAAACCTTATATTAAAAACTAGAAACTTGAAAACAAGTGAAAAAACTAAAATGAGTGATTCTAGCGACGAGGAAGTTTGTTTGACGCCAACATGTGATTGTAAACTTTTTTTTTGTATTTAGTCATTTCCTCGCTGAGGTGGAATGAAAAGTTACGTGTTGCACTCGAGTGCAAAGATTTTTCACCTCGTGCTCTTTTGATTCCCTCGCTAACGCTCAGGATTCTAATTTTGAATCACTCGCTGCGCTCGTGATTAAATTTTAGAATCCTTCGCTTGCTCGGTCATCAAAATTGAACACGCGGTTAAAAAGCAACTTTGCACTCTTGTATAACAAATAACTATTATTAACCCAATAAAAAAGAAAAAAAACAAAACAAAGGTACAGACAGGTAACAAAAGATAATAATTTATAGACTAAAAAATAATAATAATAGAAAAACCAAGTCCTGCATGGTGAAAATTATGGGCTAATAGGTCCCTGGCTCAGTATTTGCTGCTCCGTTACCCTTTTCACAGGTAACAGCGCAGCACTGGTATTCTGCCAGGGCCTTGAGCAAACATTCCAGTGTGAAAACGACGTCTTAAAACTTCAATTTCTCACGCGTTGGAAACGCTTAAGTGCTTTCAACACGTGAGGCGTTGAGGTGGGCTTCCTTTGAATAAACTTTTTGCAGAGGCTTTTTTCTTAAAAATGCACTATTTACAACACTAACAGAAAGAACAGTATGAACACAGTTGAACTGAACAGTGTTGAACAATGTGTAATATGCTTACCAAATAAATGATTATTGATTATGTTGACACAAATGGAGAAGCGCTAGAAAGCCCTTCTTATCGGTCAAGCTACCAACATAAGCTAAAAAAATATAAAAAATAAATCCAATCTTCAAAAACAATCACCTAAAATACTTACCCTTTTATTCATTATCCCTGCCATTTTATAGCGGCTCTATAAAGTATTCTTGTCACTGACAATTTCATGACAACGAAAAGAGACAGCAACAGACTTAGCGGTCATTTATGCTACATTGTAAATAAGTCTTCGCGCTCAAATTAAAAGTAATCACGCATTGACCTTTTCAATCTTATGAAATAGAAATTAAGATTATTTTTATGCTCTACTAGCTCTTTATCAAGCATTCTTGTCTTAGAGATCTATGAAATAAATTCGCCAAGCCAAGCAGGACTTGCACATCGAAGGTTCCGTTAACATATTATTTGACCGTAAAAACCACACAATTTACAGTTTGATACTTGATACCTTTAGCCGGCAAGTATCAAACTCTGAAAGACATTGATAATACATTTCATTTACCTACAATATATAACGCAAATGCATGACTTCCAGTGTCCAAACCCCAGTACGATAAGTATCGAGGTTGGCCGCGGCTCCTGATAGTCCAATTTGAATTATAAAAAATTATACAGACAGGTTTGAATTTCCCGTCACAAATTTCGACTGTGACGTCACAGTAGGTGTAAAAAGTCGCCACACTTGTTCAATACAAATAGTGATACTTGCATCATCTATTTACAAATATATATTATCTGCGAAGAATGATTTGTTTTTTTGCATGTTTGTAACAAATAAACTCAAAAAGCACTGGTCCCATTAACATTAACAAAAAAATCAAACATTATATAACAAACATTAACATTTAACATAGGTTTAAAAAATAAATATCCGCCTATGCGAAGCCAGGGCAAGCTGTTAATGATAGATAACTATAGGTGGACTTTCCAAACAGCACTATTAAGCCCCTCGTAAGCCAAAGCTTGTGATATGAACACAACACTATCTAGCCCCAAACTAAGCCAAAGTAGTAATATGGGAACCAAATAGCTAATACAATATATAATATACTTTTTTTTCTAAATACATACTTGTAATATTATATAACACCCAGACAGAAAACAAACATCTATGTTCATCACACAAATGTGTGTTCACGGCGGGGATCGAACCCATGGCCTACGGCGCAGAAGATAATAAAAAACGTGTGGATTCCAGTTGACAAGTTCATTTTATTTTTTTGTGGAACCATAGACTATAAGTACACATAGAGACAGACGGATGACAGACAAACAATATTTTGATATCAGTTTCTAACACCCCCACTATATCAAAATAACAATCTCTATGTAGCACTAGGTACATTATAATATAACATGTAATAAATCATTTTTTCACAATACCAAGTGTTTCCATAAATTTGTAATGTTTTACCCTAGGCAAACCTTTGGTCAATAAGTCAGCGGGCATTTCATTTGTTGGCAAATACCTTGTTTCAACAATATCATTATTTATTGTCTCTCTAATAAAATTATAACGCACATCAATATGCTTAGAACGTTTGTGAGACTGATGATTATTTGCCAGCTTCAATGCACTCTGACTATCATTGTATAGTACAATTTTACCACAATAACCTGTTATTTCTGACTCTAAGTTCTGTAAATAAATAACTTCACGGCAAGCTTCTGACAGCGCCATGTATTCTGCTTCACAACTACTTAAAGCTACTGTTTGTTGTTTCTTACTCTCCCAAGAAACTGCAGAACCTGATTTCGTAAAGCAAAATCCTGTGTATGACCGCCTATCTATAGCGTCACTTGCCCAATCGGCATCTACAAATCCTTGTAATTCTGCATTTCCTTTAGAGTATTTTAAACAATAGTCTTTTGTTTTTAACAAATACTTCAAAATTCTTTTTACATAATTCCAGTGAATCTGTGAATAAGAATTGTTAAATTGACTTAAATAACTTACTGGATAAGCTATATCTGGTCGAGTCATTACAGCTAAATACATCAAGCTACCAATCAATTTTTGATAAGGTAAATTCTCTTCACAGATGTTTGACTTTTCAATATTTAATTTACACTCAATGGGAGTTTCAGCTCAATGGGAATTGCAATCAGACAAATCAAATTTTTCCAACAATTGCTCAATATAATGCTGCTGATCTATAGTAATTACATTTGAATTTTTCTCAACACAAACTCTCATTCCCAAATATTGCTTGACTTGACCCAAATTTTTTATTTTAAATTGTTGACTCAAAGCTTCTATTAAACTATCACTTTCTGACTTACAGTTTGAAAATATCAAAAAATCATCTACATAAATACCAACAATAGTTTTCTTATCATTGCTATGATTTTTCATAAAAACACAAGGCTCTATTTTACTTTTAGTAAATCCTAAAATACACAGTGTTTCCTCTACTCTTTGATACCAAACAAGTGATGACTGTTTCAAGCCATAAACAGCCTTTTTTAATTTTAACACTTTATCTGAATTAGTGACAGGAAAACCTTCTGGTAAATGCATAAAAATGCTCTCTTTAAGCTTACCATTAAGAAAGGCTGTTGTGACATCCAAGTGAGTAATGTCCATATCTTGCTGTACACTCAAAGCTAATAATAACCGCAAAGTAGAATGTCTGATCACTGGAGAAAAGGTTTCCTGATAGTCCACACCGGCTTTCTGTGTATAACCTTTAGCTACTAATCGCGCACGATATCTCACTGTATTGTCACAATTAAGTTTCTTTTTTAGTACCCACCTACACCGCACTACACTTGTGTTTACTGGAGTATCAACAACATCCCAAACATTGTTGTCTTGAAATGACTGCAGTTCTTCTGCCATCGCCTGCAACCACTGTTGCTTCTCAGGACCACTGATAGCATCAGAAAAAGACATTTCATCATCTCCTACATAGCTGGTGCATATATTGGCAAATCCGTACCTTTCTGGTAGCTTCCTCTGTCGCTTTTGCTCCTCATCAGTGAGTTTCATAGATTGTGAAGTATCCTCTGACTGATCCAGTCCACTTGCTTCAGTCTCCACATCTTCAGCTTCGACATCTAGGTATTCTAACTCACTAGAGCTTGACTCATGAAGAGCTTCCATTTTAACCACAGATTCCTCCATTAACTCCCTGACTGAATCTGTGTCTTCTGTAATCTCATTTTTCTTTTCTATTAACTCCCCCACTGAATCTGAGTTTTCTATAGACACAGTGACATTGTTCTGGTTTTTCTTTTCTAAAATCACAACATCTCTACTGGTTGTTACTTGATTCTTTACTGGATCATAAATTCTGTAACCTTTAACATTCTCAGAAAATCCCACTAATATGTGTTTCTTAGATTTTCTATCCCACTTGGTTCTTTTTTCTTTTGGTACATGTGCCATAACTGGACTTCCAAATATTCTTATATGTTCCAAATTTGGCTTTCTTCCAGTCCACATCTCATATGGAGTTTTTTCAATGCCCGAAGCAGCTGATCTGTTTTTTAAATAAACTGCGGTATTGGCTGCTTCTGCCCAAAATTTCTTTTCCAAATCAGCTTCAAAGAGTAGACACCTAGCCCTTTCAACAACGGTTCTGTTAGACCTCTCACTAAGACCGTTTTGTTCTGGTGTGTAAGGGTTGGTCTTCTGGTGAAGTATACCTGCACTCTTCAAAAGGTTTTCAAAATCTTTGCTGCAGTATTCACTCCCGTTGTCAGACCTCAAGATTTGGATTTTTTTGTTTTGACAATTTTCTACCATCGACTTGAATTCTTTGAAATAACTTAATGCGTCACTCTTTGCCTTCAGGAAATAGATGAAAGTCATTCTAGAAAAATCATCGATGAACAGTAGAAAATATCTGGCACCACCAATTGAATTGCACTCCATGGGACCACAAATATCTGAATGAATGATTTGAAGTGTAGCTGTTGCTCTTGTACCCGTGGGAAAAGATAACCTTGCTTGCTTTCCTTCACAACAAATTTCACAGTTTGACTTGCTGGTCACAAATGTGCCGGGATAATCCATCCCCTCAACTAATCCACATTTCATTTTGTTCATGTCTTTACTATTAATATGCCCGAGTCTCCTGTGCCATGTGTCACCATCAACAGATGATAAAGAAGTGAGCAGACAGCTCTCTGTTTCTTTTAGACACAACTTATAAACACCATCAATTAGAATTGCCTCTGCAACTAAATTGCCTAATTTATTTCTTACAAGGCATTTGTTGGGCTCAAAAACGACGCTGTTTTCATTTTTAATCAATTCACTGACCGATAAAAGATTTGTCGTAAGACTAGGCACGCACAACACATTTTTCACATTAATTTCGTAATTATGACTTGTTGTGAACTCGACATCTCCCGAACAAACAACTGGAACTTTTGTTTGATTAGCAATAATAATTTCTGGTAAATTGCGTGAATGCAGCGGATTCTTTATCCATTTTTCATTGGCAGTCATGTGCATGCTGGCTCCGGAATCCACGTACCAATCGCTTTTATTGAACTTTCCGCTAAGAAAAACAACGCTAAAAGCGTTAGACTGTTTCTTCTTATCTGCTTTTTCATTTATAAGAGGACATTGGTTCCGATAATGGCCGGTTTCTTTGCATTTGTAGCAAGTAATTGTTTTCGGATTTTTGCTAACATTTGAGTTTGACGTTGACATTTGGGAAGTCTGACCTTGCTTGCTAGTGCTGCCATGATTATTTTTCTTTTTGCTCCAACTTTTTGCAACTAATGCTGTATTACGTTCCGATTCACTCATGTCGACAGATTCCATATCCAATAATTTGGTTTTAATTGAATCAGCCGTAATATCGATTCCTGAGTGTTCAATAGCCATAATCATAGGCATGAAACGTTCTGGTAATCCAGCTAGCATCAAAGATCCAACCCATAGATCGTTGATCTCGAAACCTGTACCAGATAATCGCTGCGAGGTTTCCACTATTTGTGTCACATAATTCGTCATATTTTCACAACTTTCCAATCTGATAGATATTAGATGACGAAGCAAAGTAATTCTTCTCGAAAATCCTGAATCGTCGAACAAAGTCTTTAGCGTTGTCCACAATTTCTTCGTAGTCCTTGCATGTTTTATGTGCACAAATAAAGATGCATCGATCGTCAAAACTAACTTCGCTCGTGCCTTTACGTCTGCCGCGTCGACTGCTGCTGTAGAATCACCAGTAGTTTCCTGCTTCAGATACTTGTCCGCGCCATCAAGTATCAGCAAGTTTTCGACGGCGAATGCCCAATCGTCGTAATTCTCACGACCTTTTAGTTTCGGCACGTTAGCCAGATAATGGGAACTCATTTTCAATAACAGAAACACAAAGAACTAACATATAACTATTACTTTTTGCCAAAAAACGAGTCTGGGCGCATAACCTAATAAAAAACGTGTGGATTCCAGTTGACAAGTTCATTTTATTTTTTTGTGGAACCATAGACTATAAGTACACATAGAGACAGACGGATGACAGACAAACAATATTTTGATATCAGTTTCTAACAGAAGAATCTTTATTTCTTCATCTATAAAGGTTCCCATGATAGATAGAACATAGCCCTGAAAAAATAGAATTGATTTATCAAAATATTGCCGATCAGATTTATATTTCATGACTTGTCATCTTTCTGCGTCGCTGAAGTAATTGGTCCATTGTTAAATTGACAGTTGAAAATTCGATAGTTTTCCAATTTTATGAGATTTACTGTAATTTTCTGACTTGTGCTGATTCTTGGTATTGTTGGACTAAATTTTTTTACTTCTAAATGGTTTGACATTGGTATTCATAGCACATGGTTTTTTTTTATTCGTGGTAAAATCGACTTGCCGTGATTATGCTAGCTGCTACCCGTGACTTCGGTCACGTAATGATTGCTAACATTAGTATTAAAAGCATTTTCCCTTTATTTGGGTTTGTTCGTGTTTTCTATCCCATTCCCGGATTTTTTTGGGACAAAATGTAGTCTATGCTAATCTAGATTGCGAACTTTCCTTTTACGAAATTTCACCAAGATAGGTCTTGTGGTTAAGGTGTAATTAAGCGACAAACACTATACGGGTTGATGGATGCAGGACAGTGTATCGTAGGGCACGTTCCTGTCGTGGGTGACTTACGAAGCAATGCTTTGTTATAGCTATATAAGTATGTACAAAAAAAAAGTATATAAGTAGTATATCAGCTATCTGGTTCTCATATCACAAGCATAAGCTTAGTTTGGGGCTAGATAGTGCTGTGTGGAAAGTCCACCAATATTTATTATTTATTTATTTATAGCTGATGGTTACCTCTTATCATCCGGTTTGTCACCACTAACATGTTTAAAAAAAAAGCATCGATACTTTGGTATTTACCTATATCATATTACTTAAACTTATATTAATCTGACCTTTAGTAGTTATAAATAACTAAATAAAAAGGCTTTTTATTTCTAACACGCCCATAGTAACACAATATTTGAAAATAAACTTTAAAAAAATATGTTAGGACCTCTATTGGGTATTTGCCTCCTCCAGACTCCTCCATTTATCCCAGCACAGAGCAAGACCAAGTCAGTTTTCGTTTTTTTAGTTATCACCTAGAGTATTATTATATTCGTAATAAAATAAACTACTTTCGATATTCTATAAGAGTAGTTTATCTAAATGATAAGAAATTAACGTTTAATTAGCTCTCACTTCCTCCATCGAACTTGAAACTTCTGACTTCCGTTTCATTACTTGACCACAGAGTATGAGGCAAGTGCACAGACAGTCCTCTAGCTTGTTGGCCACGAACTGATATTACCTACCACAAAACGAGAACGTTATTTTCAAATTACCTCATAAGTTTGTTACCTGTTTTTCTAGGCTAAGGGTGACAGATCAACATCGAGCTATGCTGCGCTGTACTGCGCTGTGCTATGTTTGCTCAACTCGCTCGTCTAATATTTTAAGGAGGATACAAACGAACCATGCTGTGCTGCGCTGTGTGAGGCTACGCTCTGTTTAAAAACGCAGCCGTCTCGAGCGAGGCGCGCTACCCGCCGTGCTGAACCGCGCTGTGTCGAGCTGTGCTAGGTTTTTCAAACATAGAGCACGCTGCGTGCCCCTCCATCGCCCGTTAAATACTGAGCTAAGCAAAGCGCAGCACAGCTTGATGTTGATTGTTAAAAAAACGGAGCTTAAGAAACACAGCACAGCACAGCGCAGTACAGCGCATCATAGCTCGATGTTGATTTGTCGTGTCGAACTGGCACCTAACCTAAATTCGCCTAGCTTTATAATAATCTTTGTGATTCAGTTTAATAAATACTTTTTGACTTTGAATTTTTACATTGTTTACTACAACTAATTGATAAGATAAAACTATATTTTGACATACTCATATTATTTACTTACCTCCCCCCTTCCAAGCTCCGTTTAGGGCATCTGTTTATCATATTGAAATTGCTACTGTCAGTAAAATAGATAAAATATTTTTTCGTCAAGTCAGTCAAGGCAGCCGTAATTTATTTTGTAGATAATGGCGGCGGTTCCTTCTAACCTTACGTCAAATATTTTGTTCACCTCTTACGTGCCATAAATGCTACTGTTTATGATTGATATTACAGTCAGTACTAGGAATGTCACCACTGTACACTGACGCACTTACTCTTTGGCCAGGTGGGACGCGGCAAGCATTCCTAATTTGAATCCTCAGCCCGAAGCAGTCTTAAGGCGATCATTTGTAGCCAAATTCAGCTTTCGGGATTATAATAATGAAATAATTTTATCAAGGAGGCACAGACAAAAATTAAATTACACCTTGTCGGGGTTAAAGTATGCTAATTTTCTTGTTTTGAATATTCGGCATAAAACCCTTGTAAGCATTTTACTTGTAATGTACTTATTTACTTGTACTTTTTTAACTCTTTCTTTCAATGGTAGTTCATTCTGCCGACTCGAAATAATTTTTAAAATGATAGCACCTGAAAATAATACGTATAGCTGCACCCAGGTATGTATTAATTATAATTATATTAATATTGTGCCTGATTTAAAATATATAATATATTTTTTAAATCAGGCACCAGCCTGTATAAAAATTATAATGTATAAAAATTGTCGGGTTGAGTTCCAAAATCAAAAAGTTTGTTTCGATAAAAGCATATTAACATGTAAACTTGTAAACTTTTTGAATTAGGAACTCTTATCTATTGGAAATTAAAAACATTATCGGATCTTATTTTGTGAATTAGAATATTTTTTTTATCCTACACCTGCTTGGAAAGTACCTTGATACTTTATCAAATTTACGGTAGAAAGTACGTCATTGCATATCGAACAAATATGCGTGGAGAAAACGCATCTGAGCGGGAGAGAAAAGTGTATGAAAATCCATTTCTTACGTGGTTTTTCTTTTTTAATTTTGGGTAAGACTATGCGCCGGTAACCTAAATATCAAAAGCCAAAAAGTTTTTACAGTGAGTTTTTATCTCCAAGTTCGCAAAATGACACTGGCCACTAGCTGTGTGTTGGATGGTGTCGGGCTGGCAGTGCGACCCTGCGGCGGCAGGATAAACAATTTGAAAAAAGAACATGTGAAAATTGCAGACGCCATTGGCGCCATTTTCAATTTGTGTGTTGTTTGAGGATTCAGTTTTAGTTTTTTATTTTCCTCGTAGGTGTAGTATAAAGCACAATGTATCACTCGAGAGAAAGTGCGATTCCCGATCTCGGGTGTTTTAAAGCCTTCGCCTACGGCTCGGGCTTCAAACGACACCCTCGACGGTAATCGGTCACTTTCTCCTCTCGGTGAACAATGTACTATTTTTTACATATTTTAAGTAGTTCCTAATCCGTGACATTAATCTTCTATTTCGCTCTTCCGTAACACGAGTGATTGAGAGCCCTATTTACTCGGATATTGTTCTCATTGTTTCCTTCGGAAGGAGCTCTACGATACCTGGGCAAAAGATATTAGACTCTATTGTCATGATTTATATGACTCTCAAGTTGATGGTTGATCTAATGTGGCTTGTATTGTTGTAACCCACATTTCAGAGCAACTAATTACTACCTACGATATAATCCAAGTGACACAAAAACACTTGTGTTCAATAAATAAGAGAGCAAGTTGAGCATTTGAATGTCAAAATAACACATACCTTTCTAGTGATTAATTAAATGAAATGCAAAGACAAAAAAAATGATTTATTTTTGTTTTAACTTCATTCATAATAATAAGAATAACTTTATACGAGAGGTGCTTGAGATACACATGTAAATCCTTTCACCACGCTGTTTCTAAAACTAGTGTAATAAGAACTAGTGTGACAAGAAGATATGTTTTTTTAAAAAACGAGAAAAAACCTTTTACGAGTAAAACAATAATTTGTGTGATGAGCACCGGTGGTCTAGTGGGAGTGACCCCGCCTTCCGATCGTAAGGTCGCAGGTTCGAATCCGGTCGTGCACCAATGGATTTTTCTATCGAAAAATTTATGTGCGCAATGCCAGTGCTCTTAAACGGTGAAGGAAAACATCGTGAGGAAACCAGTTAGTATTCTAACAGCGGCGATGGGCTTGCAACCTGTCACGTATGGAATACTAACTACTGCAAAATGTGGGTATGTGCCAAATGTAATGTTTGGACGTACCTCTGACTACCCCCCTTAGACATCCTCAAAGAATCTTGAATTAGTACCTACTTGGTACTGGGAGATCTGAAGGGATATCTACCGTGCCTGGGGATCAAAGTCGTGAAGCTGTTTTTTCAGTTGAACATAGATATATGTGTTTTCTGTCTGTGTGGTAAGTTTATTTATTCATTCAAAGGGTTAGTGCTTGCTCGCCATATAAATGTGTTTTGCCCGTAATTAGTAACAACTACGAGGATATGTATAGAGGTTTTATGTCGTTTCCCCTCAGTAGTTTATTTATTTTTATTTCTCAGGAAACAAACAGTGCTTAGGTATAGTCTAATAAGTAAATTATAAAATATCCACAACTATTGACCATTAATACGTTTTCGCATAGTTAAATATATTTTTTTTCAGTAAGTCGGAACAATTTTAATCATTAGATGTAATTTTTAATAAAAAGCATAGATCAGCGATTATCGGCATAGGTTTTTTAATTAAAAGTATATGTTATATTTATGTATATTTAAAAAACTTATAATTGCCTTTCTACATTTCGATATTTATTTTATTTACTTCCTCTGTGAGATACGACCAAGGATTAATGGCAAGAGCGGGTCGAGGTGATTAATATTAACTCTTGGAACACCGGGATCTCAGACACAATATATATTTTCCATTATTCTTAACTCACAGGAGTGGCAGAAGCTTTCAAAGGTTAAATTAGCTACCGCTTGCAGCCGCTGAAAATAAGTGATTTTGAATTATTTATTAATTTACACTACTCGCTTTATGCCGATATTATGCGTCAAATTAATTTGTCTTTCTCTAGCTTGTTTTTTACAACTAGCTAATGAAACAAGCAGTTGGCCCATAAGTGGTAACCATCACTTATAATAAAGCATTGCCTCGTAAGTTACGTACGATAGGAACGTGCCCTACGATACACTGCCCTGCGTCTATCAACTTGAGGCATACAGATGTTATGCCTCATATACGTGCCTGTAATTACACCGGTGACCACACTCTTCAAACCGAAATACAGCGTTGCTGCTTGGCGGCAGAAAAAGACGTGGTGGTAGGTTCTTCCCCGCACGAGCCCTTCGCAAAGAGCTCTACTACTCTTAAAAATGTGGTATTACAGAAGGTGTATCAAGTGCTGGAAAGAAGTCTCTATAAGGCGCACTTATAAACCTTTCACCACACTGTTTTGAAATAAAATATTGACACAACGAGACGTAGATTATACTCTTAAGGCGTTGACAACACCTAATATTTCTCTCGCTCGCACGATTCGACATTATGAAAGATATAAAATCACTAAATACAATTTTAAAAATTGCAAACAAAGTTTAGTAAAAGTTTTACTTTCATTGATGCAAGTTTTCCTACTCAAAAGTTTGCTTATGTACGAAAACTAGAAAAGCAAACTTTTAAGCAGGAAAACTTTTACCGATCAAAATGATTTTTTTACTAAACTGTGCGCAATGTGATTGCACACAAAATGGTTGATTGCGATTTTTCGAAAATGGGTTTATTGATTTTATATATCCTTCAACAAGTCAAAAAGTGCGAGCGAAAGTCACATTAGCTCTTGTCTTCACCTTAATAAATACGCCATTAATATAATAACACGCTACTCCATCTTTTTCACACCCAACAAGACAGCGGTAGACAATGATTAGCATCTAGCACTGCATTACATAATAATAATAATAATATGTTTTAATTTTCAGGAAAATTTGTACAAAAAATTTTACATTGTATGAATGTTTTTCAATAAAAAAAAAAAACAAGGCAAAACTACTTTTAACTGAGCTGTCAATAATTCTGACTTACTATCACTGACCTCAATAAACACACCTTACTATATAGTTACTATATTAGTATACAGACATGCACAATATGAGAAAAGTAAGCTTCATCATAAATAAGTAGATAATATGATTTCCGGTATCTCATTCGCCCAAGCAAGGAATTCGAATACTATATTCCTTGCGCCCAAGCGATTTATACCGAAAAAAGAACATTCAAATCAAAAATCGAACTCTGTACGTTCCCGAACGAGGTATTACAAAAATAAATAATTAAAAACTAGCTAGTTCATGCATAAGCAAGCCATTTTATGCTTAAGCCTCCATGGAATAAGGTGTATTTTTGCATGTATTTTTATACAGTTCTTGTGCGAATTAATATTTTCTATATTCCGTGTTTGTGATCGTTCAGAATAGAATTTTGATTGCAATTTGATGGTTTTGTTGGTGATTGATATTATCACAGTTTCATACTATTTGATTTCAATTTCATTGAAAACTTTTGTTTCACTAGATTAAATCTTGTATGCTATACTAACGCGTTAATAAGAATATCATACATGCATGCGAAAATTTATGAAAGGGAGATTGTGATTAGGAGTAGTAGAGGTCAAAATCAAAATGGTCTTCATTCAGTACGATCACAAGGATAATATAGAAAGTTGAAGTTTAAACGGTGTTCTTTTCCGGTGTAGTAACAAAAACAAGGGCACATGAGGCATAATATGCCTCAAGTTGATGGACGCGGGGCAGTGCATCGTAGGACCCTTTTCTATCGTCTTACCGGGTGACACTTGCGAGGCTATACTTTGTTTATGTGATTCATACCAGTATCTCTACTATTCTTTATTCAAAAGTAATCTGCTGTTGGACTTTGACTGTACTTTTTACCCAGATAGGTAGAGATAAACCATTCTAAAAATGCACGCCCCTCTACCTGCTTTCACCCACAAAAGCAAATGGCAGCAAAGCAAAGGCAGGTAGAGGGGCGTGCATTTTTAGAATGGTTTATCTCTACCTCGCGAATGATGCCGCAGGTACCTAATAATTTTCATAGTTCAGTGAATACTTTGAGGCCACATAGTTTTGGAAGGGTCGTAGTTAATCGTCTGAAAACTACACAGTGGTGTAGTAAAAAATAAGGTAGGGCACTTTATCTTTTTTGGGAACTATTTCATTTTATATCGTTCGTATGATTATTGGGGAATTTTTAAGCAAAATAATTTTAAATAAGCAAGAACTTTAATTACAACGGTCATGTAAAAATTGAACAAGAATCATGCCCCGAGGGATCAAAAGTTATTTCTTAACCGCAAAAACCTTCAGGATCTTGATTTTCACCAGAAAAATCTTCATAACTTCGAAACCTAGACACGATAGATATCCCCAGATTTTATTGTTTATACCATAGTCATATACCTAGGCTTAACATAAGGACGTTTCAAAGTTGATCCTTGTGTTTCAACTAAATAAATACCCTTGACTTTTATTTAATTCTGACTTACCAATACCTTTTCGGAAAACAGAGAAAACTATGCTAAAGCAAACATGGAATTTCTTTCAACTATCACATTGAAATTCTACGTGAGGATTCAAAGAGTGTTCCGATCCACATACGAAAGCCATCACCATTCAAATTCATCCAGACGAACGTTATGAAACAACGACTAAGTTCAACGACCCTGGAGGTCTGCCCACAAAACAATAGAATTCGAAATTTGAAGTTGTAAGAAATGATTTACATAGTTGTTTTTTCGTATCAATATCTTGAGTATATATACGCAATACTACAAAAGTATGACTAAAGAAAATTTAATGTGACTTATCTTTTGACCATTTTTAGTAGTAGTGGTATACCTAACTTACAACCTTGTATGAAACCCGTGTAAGAATCGACTGACCAACCACGAATGCAACCGTTGCGTAGAAAATTATTATAGAAGCATAATTTCTATTGCTGCTTTCTAACAATAAATCTATAACAGATTTGTATAATGGTAGGCTTTTTCATGTTACTGGCTTGGCTGATGGAATAAGCAGACGGCCCACCTGGTGTTAAGTGGTAACCATCACATACATATAACAAAACATTGCCTCTTAAGTCACGCACGATTGGAGCATGCCCTACTGTGCACTGTCCTGCGTCCATCAACTTGAGGCATACAGATGTTAAGCCTCATGTGCCTGTAATTTCACAGTCAGCCAAACCCTTCAGACAGGAACACAGCACGCTGCGTGCACGCGCTAAAACTAAAACGGCTGCTTGTTATTGTAAAAAAAATAATTATATTTAGTATGATAATTAATAGACTGTTGTATACATAAACATTATCTTACCAACCGGTTGCTGTTTAGAGGTAGACCCCCAGTTTGTTTGAAACTTTCCAATATAGATTTCCGATAGTCACACTAGACTTTCTGCGTCGCAAGACTTGTAGAAAATGCATTTTGCTATTCTGTCAGTGCTCATATCTTTTACAGAGAACGTTGAATGTGAAATCTTAATTCGACTGTCTACTAAATATTTTTCTTTATATTTTGAAATACTTCATACCATATTTTAATTTACTAGCACTAAAGAAACCGCTAAGGTTTGTAAAAGTAATGCTACTTTTTTTTTTTTTTTTTTTTATTGCATAAATACATGTATGAGAAGATGTCACATAATTATAATAATGTCCAATGTATTCTACTTAAAACTAGGCGTGCAATATTTTTGATTACATGATAATATATAAAAAGACAAAGGAAAAAAGAGACAGTCAACAATATTACTATTTATAAATACCTACAGTCAATAGAAATAAATTTAATCAATTACCTACCTACATATTTAATCATAAAATATATTTATTATTTTGTTAAATGTCAATAAGGATACAATGGATTCATAAATTCATTCATGTCATAAAAACACTTCTCAGCTAACCATTTTGTTAGCTTGATTTTATAATTATTAAATGGCAAGTCTTTAAACGAATTAGGTAGTTTGTTATATACCCTTAGAGCATTTACATATGCATTTCTTTTGTGAATGTCTAGTTTGATTTTAGGTATGTACAATTTATATGGATTTCTTGAGATGACATTTCTTATTATTACATCAGATTGTTTCCTAAAATAATCTGGGCGTTGTTTCACCAGGATACACAACTCTTTTATGTACATGCAGCATAATGGTAGTATTCTATGGAAGTATAATATAGTTCCTTAAATAACGGCTTACAGCTTTCCATAGACCAAACACCAAAGATGGCCCTAACACACTTTTTTTGCACCCTGAAAGCTCGGTTCACGTCTACAGAATTTCCCCACAACAGAAGACCATATGATAGTACTGACGACACATATCCATGATACTTAGAGTGTCATAAGTCGATAGCTTCTAAACCAGGCATACAAAATAAAAATAAAACCTTCTATATGTTCTACCTAGATAAGTGTAGTACTAGTAAGTAGGTAATACATGTTTATTAATGCCAAAGCTGGCAGACGAGCATACAGGCCACCTGATGTAAAGTGGTCACCGTCGCCCATAGACACCTGCAACACCAGAGGCGTTGCTGATGCGCTGCCGACCTTTTAAGAGGAGATAAACCCGCCTTTTGAAGGACCCCATGTCTTAACTCCGAGGGAAAACCGCAGGGGGAAGTTCGTTCCACAACTTACTCGTTCGAGGTAAAAGGTTATGTTATTTTTTTTATTAATTTTTTTATAAAATTAAAAATATATATAAAATATTTTTCTGTTCTAGTCACATTCAAATAACCACAGAACTATGTAGCTTACAATATTCAATTGAAATTCATGTCAATTGGCTACTTAGCAATAACATTAATTCCTAATTGGTTTCGAAATAATGATGAGGAAGCATTAAGTACTTAAGTGTATTTTTATGTAAAACCCAAGTGAATTCGTTTGAATAGCAATGAAGGCGATGTGCCGGTACATTACGGCTTTACCTTTTATTTTTAAGAGTAGTAGAGCTCTTTGTGAAGGGCTCGTCCGGTGAAGTACTACCACCACGCCTTTTTCTGCCGCCAAGCAGCAACGCTGTGTTTCGGTTTGAAGAGTGTGGTCGCCGGTGTAATTACAGGCACATGAGGCTTAACATCTGTATGCCTCAAGTTGATGGACGCAGGGCAGTGCATCGTAGGGCACGTTCCTATTGTGCGTGACCTACGGGGCAATGCTTTGTTTATAGGTGATGGTTACCACTTAACATCAGGTGGGCCATCTGCTTGTTCCATCAGCTAGTTGTATAAAAAAAAAAAACCTTCATAAATTACCCTCCTTTTTTCGCATTGAATTCAAAGGGTGTTCATTAATTTAGTACGCGCAACGGTACTAGTCCCTGTAGAGTCAGACACTATTGGTAGACTTTCCATACAACACTATCTGTCCCAAACTAAGAAAGCTTGTATGTAAACTTGGAAGCCCGATAGCGGTTATCCAACTAATATTATAAACGCGAAATTTCGTAAATATAGATGGATGGATGGATGTTCTCTTTCACGCCGGAACGAATCTGGATGAAACTTGGCAGAGAGATAGATTATAGTCTGGAATAGCACATAGACTACTTTTTATCTCGTGGGAATACCGAGATTTAAATCTGCGCGGGTGAAACCGCGGGGCGCAACTTGACTAGTTATACAATATACTTTTTTTTGTAAATCCGTACTTATCTGGGAGATCTGAAGGGATATCTACCGTGCCTGGGGATCAAAGTCGTGAAGCTGTTTCAGTTTTTTTTTTCCGTACTTATAAATATTGCACAACAACCAAACAGATAAAGCGTCCCGTAAACGGGCTAGTTTTGTGGTAATTTTTTGCTGCAATCGTAAAGCTATTCTGATCGATCTATTACAATCTATTTGCGTTAACAAGACAGATACACAGTTGCAGCTTGAAATTGCCGCAATTTCTAGTCCGCTTACAGGCCTAACAAATACCTGTGTTTTATAAACATCTATGATAACAAACATATATGTTACATTTGCAGCTGTGCTTTCCATCACAAGTGCGCTAAAACTTGTGATGGAAAGCACAGCTTTAAGTTATATTTTTAGGATATAGTTTTAAGTCTTAGATGCTTTAGTGCATCTAAGACTTAAAACTATATCTGCTTATTGAGTAACCAGGTGAACTGAACGACCCAGAGTTTTATATTCTGTGAAAACATACCTATTACACAACATCCACAGCAAAAAATGATTTTAGTTTCCTTTGGTTTTATATGTAAACTAGCTGAACCCGCGGCTTTGCTCGCGCCAAGTAATTCAAAGTTTCATACAAACTTTCATCCCCTATTTTATCCCCTTGGGGTAGAATTGATCAAAATCATTTCTTAGCGGATGCCTACGTCATAACATCTACCTGCATGCTAAATTTCAGTCCGATCCGTCCAGTGGTTTGGGCTGTGCGTTGATAGATCACTATGTCAGTCAGTCACCTTTGAGTTATATATATTTAGTCTAGCTGATCCCGCGGCTTTGCTCGCGCTCGTTTACTTTGAAAATCTCATACAAACTTTCATCCCCTATTTTATCCCCTTGGGGGTAGAATTGTTCAAAATCCTTTCGTAGCGGATGCCTACGTCATAACATCTACCTGCATGCCAAATTTCAGCCCGATCCGTCCAGTGGTTTGGGCTGTGCGTTGATAGATCACTATGTCAGTCAGTCAGTCAGTCACCTTTGAGTTATATATATTTAGATACTTTATTAGATGTAAGTAAAAACAAATGTTGTATTCTATGGTGTAAGTAAATTGTTTGTTGTTTATTGTTATAATTACTATGTATGTACCTACTGTTTGCTAAAATATATTCTGTGTTCCTTACTTTTACTTGTCTACCGGTCGCATGTCACACCAGGCCAGGCCACGTCTGAAAACCAGCGTTGCACTGTACCTACGGTACCTAGGTACCTAGGTTTAGCGCAGCATTTAAGCTGAGACGTGACCTTTTTGCCCCGCACAACGGTAGGTAGGTTCTTTATTAGTGTAGGTTATAATTTTATTTTCTGTTAGTTTTAAGTAAGTACCTACTTGTGTTTGTGGGACGAAATAAATATGCTTTTCTTTCTTTCTTTCTATTATTCGAAATTGTTAACGCCAACTTCGTTACCTGCTATGTTTCTATCAGCACTCAGATTTTTGCTAATAAGTATGTTCATTTAATGAAAAAACAGACAAAAGTAGACATGAATAGATCACGAAGATAAATAGAATAACACTTTTAAGAAAAAAACGACTTAAAATGTACTGGAAAAACCACCACTCGTCAGATCTAACTACAATAAAAATGGGACTACAGCTTTCCTATAAAAAAAGAATCCTCTAACAGTTGATTATCGGATTGTTTTTTTATGTTTGTTTTTTTTAAAACAGGAATAGAGAACCTCCTCATTTTTTTGAGACCGTCAATAATGGCGAGCAGTGTATCCTAATGAGTATCCATGACAAGCGTTGCTTAGTCCGGCTATCACAGATATAATATAAGTTCATATACGAGTATATCTGTTCTGGGGATAGATAACACTGCGTGAACATTTCCCTAATTTTAATTTACTTTCAAAGTTTAATTCCCTGTTTCATTCGTTTCATGGTACGACAGCTGGTTAGCGTCTCGGCAATTTGCCCGCTACACCGCAGAGGTCGTCGAAGCGAGGGTTGTTGGATTCACAAGGTCCTATAAAAGTGGATGCAATATCATCGCGCTATCGTGCTCGCTAGACTTCAGAGATAACCGCGGAATGTCGTCTTATTGTTGCTGGCGAAGTCAGAATTATCGGACGTTTCGAAATGAGAATTTTTCTTCTGTGTATGCCGAAATAAATGACCACCAAATCTGTTTTTGCTGTGTATATTTTATTGTTATATATTTTATTTGGTAGGTTCCTTCATTCGATTTGTCTGTTTAGCTGTATTGGTCTGTAATTCTGTACACCTGTCCGTTCTGTATTTGTTTTTTCGTTGTATGTCAAATAAATGTATTTTCTTTCTTTCTTCCGTAATTTGTTCCGTTGGTCTGGGTGTTTATGTACAATAAAAAATATATGTATATGTAAGTATATAATGTATTTAATATATCAGTCATCTAGTAACCATAACACAAGCTTTGAGTAGCTTACTTTGGGGCTAGATGATGCTGTGTGGATTGTCCACCATTATTTATTATTATTTATATCAAGTGGACCTAGCTTATCAATGAAAATAAGTATTTAAAAAATTTCAGATTAAGTAGCATCTCGTCTTAAAACCTCGTATGTTATGACGTTTAGTGATATCCCCATCTCAACAGTCTACTAGCAACGGTTCTAAAGGGTTGGTGAAGAGCTGTCGAGAGCTGACACCCGATCGCGTTGTTCAGGGATTAGCTGACGCTTCACTTTACCCTCAACAGATTATCGTCAACAATCTTAAAGTAACCTTCAAGTTCATTTTGCAGTTGATTCCATCATTATCCCCTCATTATGTAAAATGGTGAAAATTTTAATATTTTCCGTGTCGTTATTCAAAATATTATTTCCAATACGGAATATTTATTTTCGCAACAAAACAGATATCAACAGTTAGTTTAATAGACAAAGGTTTTACTGGTCCACTACTTTAATAATCACTGTTTAATTATGAATATTTAAGGAAAATATATCAGAAAAACTTAGCATAAAAAACTGCGTATTAGATTGTTACATTAAAGGCAATTAGGGATTGTCGCTGTTAGGGATTGCATCTAGGTTTTAAAACTTCGACTCCATTTGAAAACCTGTGGGTAAAAATCTCACAGCTAGGGATCTGTCGGCGTTTTCTGACGGGATAATCGCGCACTATAAGTACGCGATTATCCCGTCGACAAAGTTCAGGTAAGTATTTTATTGACTACTTTTAAAGAAATGACAGATTTTCGAATGAAATGTAAAAAGTTTTTACTCAACTTTAAAAACATTTATAAAATAGGATATATTTTTTTCATTTGGCTCAAAAACACAGGTGTAGCATTCCATTAGAAAAATAAAACACAGAAAAACCAAGAACAGTAATGTATTCCCAAGTTTTTTAAACATGTATTGCATTGCATCACTATCGTGTTTTTTTAAATATAAAAACACGAAAAAAACTCAACGACTCAGTAAAAAGTTAGGAAGGTCGCAGGTCTTAAATATTTTCTTATACCCTGAAAATCGCCCAATCACGTGCCTAATCCCAAGAAAAACTATTTTTCCGAGTTGAACAGTTTAAACCAAAGTGACACATCTAACAAGTGATTGCATGTGAAGTGCGATATCAATCTGCAAATCCTAGCGGCTTTCGTGACTTTTCTAGGTCTGCGGGTGCCACGCGAAACTAAACCTTGAACCTTGAGGTTTTCATACCTGCCTTGTTGGTTTTATCGTGATGCTTTTTTTGTTAAGTTATTATAAATAGTAATTTCATGACCAAACAATATTTTTATGAAATGAAACTGAAACCACGTTACACTTTATACTAATACTAGCTGAACCCGCGGCTTTGCTCGCGCCAAGGAATTCAAAGTTTCATACAAACTTTCATCCCCTATTTTATCCCCTGGAATTGATCTAAATCCTTTCTTAGCGGATGCCTACGTCATAACATCTACCTGCATGCCAAATTTCAGCCCGATCCATCCAGTGGTTTTGACTGTGCGTTGATAGATCACTATGTCAGTCAGTCACCTTTGGGTTATACAGGGTGTCCCAAAAGTTTACGTAACTAGGAAGAGGGGTGATAGGGGTGGTCACAAGGGTCACCAGAAAAATAATAAAAAAAATCCCCTCTGGGTATTAAAAAAAAAAAAGGCATTTTTTAAAAAACTAAAATGTTTACGCCTTGCCTTTTTTTATTTCAATTTGAAAAAGGGTTATTGACGATAACATAACAGCATTTTTTTTTTAATATACCAATATTTGTAGGTCATCGGGAGCAAAATCACCCCACAAGGCGTAAAATTTTTAGTTTTTTAAAAAATGCCTTTTTTTTTTTTAATACCCAGAGGGGATTTTTTTTATTATTTTTCTGGTGACCCTTGTGACCACCCCTATCACCCCTCTTCCTAGTTACGTAATCTTTTGGGACACCCTGTATATAGTAAACACCCAGACCAACGGAACTTTCTGCAGATCGTACACAAATTTGTTCCGAGGCGGGAATCGAACCCACAACCTCTTGCGTCGCAGACGGACTCTCGCCCGCTGCGCCACTGAGGTCATCATTAGGAGTTTATCACTTTAAAAAAACCTGATGCATAAAAAATTTCAAAAATTAATAAAATACCATCTAGTCCAGCAGGCTATAGATTGATTTAGAAAAACATATTTAAAATATATAAAAAAATAAAGTTTTAAAGATCTTACTGCCATCTTTTACCAAAGGTTAAAAATAGTGACAGAATAAAACAGAAATCACCCAAATGTCTTAGGCTATTATTACAAATCTCATTGATAGAGATTACATTAAAATGGCAGCAGATTCCTATGTAGACATCTTTCAATCAAAGAATATTACAGGCATGCTACGTAGGAAAGATGAAAACCAGTAATATACGATTAACGTAACAAACGTTATTTCTTTACAAAATATTGAATAGAAAAGCTCTTTTGCTAGCCTCTATACTTACAATCTAAAACATTTAAATTTGACTGAATGAACTTGTTATTATTTTATTCAGATAAGTTTAGTACTTGTGACTTTTGGGCAATATCTACCGTGAGCTGAGATGATATCTATCATGAGTGAAGCTGTGTCTGTTACCGAAATATAAAGCTATCTGTCAGAAGGTCATCGCAGTGCCATCACAGATGCATTTATAAACCAGTATATTTTTGCTAGAAACTTATTAGCTGAGAATTTATACATGATACATATTTACTGAGTATCATTCGGTTCTAGTTTAAAGTAAACTTTAAATTCGTTATTATAAGTTTAAATTACAATCCACTAATCTCTGTTTGATCTGTAATGTAAATATTTGTGAGTAAATAATTTAACTACTTTTTAAATAATTTCACAAGACAAATAAAAACAAAACATAGGCGATCACTTTCCTGTGGTACAATATATTGTGAGGTAAACTCTGGCACAAGCTTAGCGACAAGCGGAGTACAATCTAAACACCAGTGGAAATTTCAACCATTTTTTATGATTCATCAAAAAATGCCAACTGAAATTTGCCGATTGAAAGTGAGATTGTTTAAGAAATATTATATCCACAAAGAATCTGGATTTAGTACTTGGTACTAAGAGATCTGAGAGGATATCTAGCATGCCTGGGAATCAAAGCTATTTATAATAATAATAATGCTGGACAATCCACACAGCATCATCTAGCCCCAAAGTAAGCTAATCAAAGCTTGTGTTATGGGTACTAGATAACTGATATATTTAATACTTTATATACTTACATAGATATTTTTTATTATACATAAACACCCAGACCAACGGAACTGCAGATCGTACACAAATTTGTTCCGAGCCGGGAATCGAACCCGCAACCTCTTGCGTCGCAGACGGACTCTCGCCCGCTGCGCCACTGAGGTCGTCTCAGTATTATGTTATTTTTTCTGAGAGAAGCACTAAAATCTGCTGCCAAGCAGTAAGTCATCATCGCCCATCCTCTAAATGTGTCTGCGGCCTGCCACTCGAGCATAGTGGGTATCGGTCCGTGCCCAAGCACCCCGACTGTATCTGCCGACTGACAAGGTTGATTGCAGACTGACACTGGAGATCTCACGAGGTCAAGAGCTATTTTATATTCTAAATTAGTGACGCTAGAGTGCATATTAGGGGTTAAACTTTAGGGCGAAGATTAGGTTTCAGGTTCAATACCTCATGTTCGTTGACTTCGTAAACAAGACTTTGCGTCTTTGTTTTAGAGATTCATAAAGTTAAGTTGAAGTTACGATGGTTAATTCTATATTTTTCTGCATTTTTGATATCAAATGGGCAGCAAATTCCAGGGTTTCTCCCTCACTCTCCTACTCCTTTCATCTCTAATGTAGATACAAAAAAAAACTATTAATATAATTTTGATCTAAAAAAAACTAGCAATGAGCTAGTTCTTGTTTAGATTGCCGGCATCCGTTTTTCCGAATACCTATAATTTGGGTGCTTTTAAGAAAAGAGTGAACAGGTATTTTCTAGGTAAACGTGCCACATCGTAGACTGCATCATCACTTACTATCAGGTGAGATTGCGGTCAAACGTTTTGCCTATATGTAATAAAAAAAAAAGAAAGATTAAAATTGTATTTTTGCCGAACCTTTGTTGTCATATTTATTTCAGAACTTGTTTGCTTGCAATTTTACATATTCATCTATTATTTATGCTGCAAGTGATATGGTACGATATGAATGTTAGAAATGGTGGATAATTAACTTTTGAGGCATGGCAATTTTTCAAGTAGAATAATTGGCCACTGTGGATTAAATAGTTGAATTAAATTACATTGATGACAGTGCCATGCCCTTTTGTGTTGTTTCGGTTTGTTTAGTTTGGTTGCCGGAGAAAGAAAAGAAGTCACGAGCGTACCTGCAGGTTGTCAAAGTAAAAAGATATTCAAAGTCAAAGTCAAAGTCAAAATATGTTTATTCAATAAAATCACAAGGACCATCTTGAACCGTCTTAAAACTAGGTGACTCTAGTGCCAGTTCCACGCGACCAACACCGAGAAGAACAGGCAACAAACTACTACTACTACTATTATTCAATAAAGTTACAAGGTTCGCTTTGAATTGTCTTGAAACTAGGCGAATCTAGCCAGTTCCACGCGACCAAAGTTTGGAACAACAGGCAACAACCTCACGGCTTGGTTCCTAAGTTCGCTTGTGCTACATAAAGTGCAATATCCTGGCACCCTTTGGCAACACTGGCAGAGCACTCACTGCACTAAGCGAGGGATGTTCCACGTAAACACAAGCGCAGGCTTTTATTGTGGAGCTGCCCTCTGGTTGCACAACGCTCGGCCGCTGCTCGCGCCGATCTACATAGCAGAGCCATTATAACAGCGGGGACTCCTTATTAATCTTATCTTGCTTTCTATCCTACAAATTTTACCAATAATGTACTCGTACATATTAGCAGTAAACAATACTACTAGTTACTAATCCTCCTACTGACGACCTCTGTGGCGCAGTGGGCGAGAGCCTGCCTGCGACGCAAGAGGTTGCGGGTTCGATTCCCGCCGTGGAACAAATTTGTGTACGATCTGCAGAAATATGTTCGGATGGTCTGGGTGTTTTCTATGTATCATAAAAAATATCTATCTATGTAAGTATATAATGTATTAAATATATCAGTTATCTAGTACCCATAACACAAGCTTTGAATAGCTTACTTTGGGGCTAGATAGTGCTGTGTGGATTGTCCAGCATTATTATTATTATATAATAGTTTTCTAATAACTATTTTTTTTACTGTTTCTATATGTATTACTTTACCTATGTACCTCTATTTTCTTATGTATTTTTTATGACCCTACTTACATAATCATTTGTTATTGTTAATTTAATGTGTGTCAAAATAAACATGTTTTCTTTCTAATCCCACTAATATTATAAATGTGATATTTTGGATGTTTGTTACTCAATAACGCCAGAACGGCTGAACGGATCTGGATGAAATTTGCACAGATACTTTTTATCTCCAGTATACCGGGATTTAAAACTACGCGGGTGAAACTGCGGGGCGCAGCTATATTATATAAATGCCAAAGTTAAGAATCTTAACATTTATTTACAAGAAATGTTACAATCAATAAAAGTATTATCAAAATGTACAAAATACATATGAAACATAGCCATATCTGCTGACATTACGAACGATCTAGAGATAGCTCTACCAATCTAAATTTCCACTGCTAATCGGAAGCGTCCCCAACACACTAACACACACAATAAAGTTACGGTTTGGTCCCTACCGTTATTTTGTATGATCCTTGTTAATACAATGAATGTTACAATACAACAATGAATGTTACAATACAACAATGAATGTTACAATACAACAATGAAGCAGTAATGTGGTGCCATTTGAATTTAGAGAGGTGCAATAAACAGTTTTGTAGCCCCACCTCGCAATCCTACTAATATTATAAACGTGAATGTTTGTAAGTATGGATGGATGGATGTTTGTTACTCTTTCACACCGAAACGGCTGAACAGATTGTTGGCATCCCAACATAGATCATATATATTATAAATAAAAAAACCGTAAGATATAGTCTATGGTTCACGCTCGAGTGTGAGACGTGTCGGTTTATAAAAACTCTTCGGTAACAACTCTCTTGCCATACATCTTGTGCGATACATATTAAAATAGTTTTGAAAGTTCAACTCAGTGTTTGCCATTTTAAGTTCTGCGGTCCAAGATCACCAACCAGCATACTACACCTAAACAGGCACACAAACACAGATCTGAATGAAACTTGGCAGAGTGATACATTATAGTCTGGAATAACACATAGGCTACTTTTAATCCCGTGGGAATACCGGGATTTAAATCTGCGCGGGTGAAACCGCGGGGCGCAACTAGTAACATCTATGTATAGATAATGTCTACCTCTGTAGCCAGCGTCGCAGGTGGAGCTCATTCGTTACCATTCCTGTAATTCCTGCGCTCCTGTCTCCCATTGTTACTTGTAAAACAAAGTACTGAGGCGGAATATTCTAAAATGCATTGTTATGCTCATTTATCTTGTAAAGGAGCTTTTAACAACGCAAGAGCATCCATTGAAAACGTGAACCTATATTCCCTCTTTGTTTTAACAGTTTTGGAGCTAGGTTTTGCTGGTGGTTTCGCTAATTATGTTATACTTACTCCCGTCCGTGACTTCGCTTGGGTACTAATAGTAGCTCCCATCTGTTAGTGCCGAATTCGCTTCGAAATTTTTAATCTGTTAGAGCTTCTTGGCTTTTCATCGTCGCTTTGACGATAGTTGTAATGTCAATGTAATATTAAATAAACGTGGCAATAAAATAATGTTTAGTTAAGGCGTTTTCCTTTTGACTTGTTTTATGTTTTCCATCTTGTTCAAGCTTTTCGGCATTAAAATTCCTGGGAAGTACTACCACCACGCCTTTTTCTGCCGCCAAGCAGCAACGCTGTGTTTCGGTTTGAAGAGTGTGGTCGCCGGTGTAATTACAGGCACATGAGGCTTAACATCTGTATGCCTCAAGTTGATGGACGCAGGGCAGTGCATCGTAGGGCACGTTCCTATTGTGCGTGACCTACGGGGCAATGTTTTGTTTATAGGTGATGGTTACCACTTAACATCAGGTGGACCATCTGCTTGTTCCATCAGCTAGTTGTATAAAAAAAAAAAAAAATTAAAAAATAGCTTTTATGGTAATCCAAAATCAAAACTATATCAATGCTATCTACCCCGGGCTAATTTTACGGGATAAAAAAAGACTTCATTATTGATGTTAATCCATATTTGTTCGATTTATCTCAATCGGTTTGTGGTTGGGACGTGCATGTTTGAGCAAACGTGCATACATCCACATAGTAAGTAACTTTCACTTTTATATTAATAGAAAGTAGATTTTATCAACGGAAATACGAGCGCATCCATACAACGTGAATCTTTATTCTCCTTTGAATTTTAACAATTTTGTTTGTTAATTAAAAAGGTTTATTAATTTTTGCTTTTAAATTTTTTTGGCGGTAATTTTTTTTTGTTAAAACGTTTTATAGAAAATATCAAATTATACGTTTTGTACTCTCAGCATCAAAAGTTTATGATTTTATTAGAATTTTAAAATGGTTTTGATGTGTTTCTAAACATATAAAACATAATGCTTCACCATGATACTACGTTTTGATTAGAATCTTTAGTTCCTATCAAAGTTTGATATAAACGGGAAATAATTATAATATATTATAGCTTCTCCAAAATCTTGATTGATACTGATAGGCATTTATTTCTGATGCTGGCTACAATACAAACCAATAAAACCAATAAAATAATACAAAATGAACCAATAAAATTATGTGCCATTTCATTTATGACTCTGGCAGTGTAACTGGTTTTATTTTCGCAGAAAAAAAAACAGTTCCTGTTTGTTCTTTTTAAAAAATTATCTAGAAAAAAAATCTAAAAATCTGTTGCAGCTCGACGGACTACAACTACAATAATGAAAACTGAAACTGAAACAGCTTCACGACTTTGATCCCCAGACACGGTAGATATCCCTTCAGATCTCCCAGTACCAAGTAGGTACTAATTCAAGATTCTTTGAGGATGTCCAAGAGGGGTAGTCAGAGGTACGTCCAAACATTACATTTGGCACATACCCACATTTTGCAGTAGTTAGTATTCCATACGTGACAGGTTGCAAGCCCATCGCCGCTGTTAGAATACTAAACTGGTTTCCTCACGATGTTTTCCTTCACCGTTTAAGAGCACTGGCATTGCGCACATAAATTTTTCGATAGAAAAAACCATTGGTGCACGACCGGATTCGAACCTGCGACCTTACGATCGGAAGGCGGGGTCACTCCCACTAGATCACCGGTGCTCTTTTACTAAAACTACAATAATACCTTACAATAAACGATTTGTATGACCATAGAGAAGGTTTGTGACTTTTTTTTTATTCTAAGGACACTTGGGAAGTTGCGACGAATCTTTTGATGCCAAAATCATCAAAATCCCTCTAGCCGTTTGGTTGCTACGTGGTACTAAAAAAAATATCGAAGGACTGTAGTATCTAAATTCCTTGAGTGGAAGCCATAAACAAACAAATTATATAACTTTTCCCACTACGATTTGTCAATAGATGATGCGAGTCAACGGGGATTTTATTTTATTTTATTTTGAAATCTCTTCATGTATCTTAAAACTAAGTTTCTTAAAGATATTTTGATTTACACTGCGCGGCAATGCAAAAACACGATTGAGCTACACGAATCAACGATCCACAGATCGCTGTCTGCCGAGTCGCTGCGCATACATTGCAGTATAACTCCTACAAACAAATTCTACTAATATTATAAATGCGAAAGTTTGTAAGTATCGATGGATGTATGGATAGATGGATGTTTGTTACTTTATAACTCCAGAAGGGCTGAACGGATCTTGGTGAAAATTGGCACAGAGATATATTATAGTCTAGAATAACAACACATAGGCTACTTTTTTTCCCGTGGGAATACTGGGATCTAAAACTACGCGGATGAAACCGCGGGGCGCTACTTGTATTTAAATAAAACTTCTCTTCATCTTCTGCACAGTAGACATAGCTGGGGTGTGCCCACTAGACACAAACACTGAAATTCTCAGAAAATTACGCATTTACTCAGTAACATATGAAAGGCAGGATCAAAGTCGGTCCTAAGCCAAATACGAAATCACTGAGGCTCGCCGCCACAAGTTGTTTTACGACCCGAGGTGCCAAACCTTTCAGCCTGAACATTTCTGAAACCTTCCTGTAAATTATTATGAAAATTAAATTTCCGGTTTTGTTTGACGTTTTGAAGAATAAAGGCAGGTTAAAATTTTATTAGCTCCGGAGGATGCAGTATTTTATAAAAAGTAGTTAGTAATTTTGTAATGAAATAAAATGAAACGTCGACAAAATTTAAGGTTTTAACTTTTTAAATAAAATTGTTCTTGCCCTGATGGTAGACGGTAAAGAAAAACTCTCAGACTATCTCAAAATAAAAAGAAATATGAAACAGAAACAGCTTCACGAATTTGATCCCCAGGCACGGTAGATATCCCTTCAGGTCTCTCAGTACCAAGCACTAACTCAATATTCTTTGAGGATGTCTAAGGCGGGGTAGTCAGAGGTATGTCGAAACATTACACATTTGGCACCCTCACAATGTTTTCCTTCACCGTTTAAGAGCACTGGCATTGCGCACAATTTTTCGATAGAAAAATTCATTGGTGCACGACCGGATTCGAACCTACAACCTTACGATCAGAAAGCGGGGTCACTTCCACTAGACCACCGGTGCTCTCGGTGAGAAATATGAAAACTGTAGATAAATAAGTTATGGACTTTTGGTGTGTTATCAACCTTTTAACGATGCAACAGCCTAAAATAGAAACCACAGAGTTTTCACATAAGCTACAGTTATTACATACATAATAATAGCACATAGGCTACTTTTTATCCCGTGAGAATACCGAAATTTAAAACTACGCGGGAGAAACCGCGGAGCGCACCTAGCATAAAATAATTATGAAAGATTCTCCGAAACAAAAGTTCTCGGATTGCATTTCCCTGAACTAGTAATTATTATTTCCCAAAAGAGATGTATGACTTAAAAATGAAATATGAATTTTGTAATTTTAACACTATCAGGTCATAGGAGTAATATATACATACTAGTTGCGCCCCGCGGTTTCATCCGCGCAAATTTAAATCCCGGCATTCCCACGGGATAAAAAGTAGCCTTTGTGCTATTCCAGACTAATAATCTATCTCTCTGCCAATTTTCATCCAGATCCGTTCAGCCGTACCGGCCTGAAAGAGTAACAAACATCCATCTATCCATCCATACTTACAAACTTTATAATATTAGTAGAATTTGTCGAAGTATATTTTTTAATAGAACCTGTAGGTTTTTTAGCTATCCCAATAAAACACAATATTCTTCACAACGCTGCCGTCCATTTCAGTTGCCCGCTAGTCCCTAGATTGTACTCTGGTGTTGCCAGATCGTGGTTTACAGTGACACCACAGCATCTTCTTAGTGTTATAGATAATTTATTTACATAAGTGTGTACAATGAGGATGGTGGTATACAAACAAAAGTAGTTTCATGATGATCCTTGTGATTTTATTGAATAAACATATTTTGAATTTCAATTTAGTGTTAACACAACATACTTTACCAATGTCGGTGTGCAAAAAAACAACCTCGAGATTGTTTTCGTAAAATCATTTAATAGTGAACGCCACAATGAGCGCTTGTGCCAAATGTAATATCTCCAGGCACTAGGATTTAATATTTCGCGGTATAGTGGAATTATTTTTAATTATCATAAAGATAATATTATAGGGCCTTACTACACGGAAAGAAAGGATATCTTAATCCAAGAATACTAAATATTCTCATAAAAATTGTTTAAATCCAAGTAAATATTTTATTATCTAAAGTAAATGTTCTTCGTCCAAGAAAACGTGTTTACTTGAATGAATAATAATATTTTCTTCCTTTTATTCTTGATTTAAGAAAATATTTTTGAGTCAAGAAAGTTGCAATCTCAATTGAAGAAGACATCTGATTTTGACGGAAGACTTTGAAAACTTTTCAAATCAAGATAATCTTGTCTTCTTTCAAGATGATAATTGACTTTGTTTAAGATTATTAAAAAACAATTGGTTTAAGATAAACAATTTCTTAATCTAAGAAACGTTCGCTTCCTCTGAGAACATGTTATTCTTGTTTCATTTTTTTTTCCTTTTTTAACTCAAGAATTTTAAATCATGACTTTTTTCTAATATCAAGAAGTCACTATAGTGGAATTATTTTTAATTATAAAGATAATATTATAGGACCTTACTACAAAAAATAGGCGAACGTTAAACACTGCCTAAACTTTTGACATCTCTTGCCATTGCGTAATGGCAAACAGAGACAGCGCTAATTTTAGACACTGTTTAAAGTTAGACACCGTTTTGTATAATAACCTAAGATTCGATTTTGCTCTCCTAATGACGGTGGGAACTTTCGAGAAATTACAAGAGGTGGCATTATAATTTACCTACGGGTTTTGTTGACTTACACAAAAATGGCTTAGTTCGAATTAATTTATAAGCTAGTCTAAGCACAAGCTTAATTTAAGATTGTCTCTACCGCAGCTTTCAAAGTTATCAGTTTAAAATGTGTGTATTATGATGTTAATAATTTGCTCGTTATTGACCTTTGTGGCTTGGCTGAGAGTCAAGAGCGGGAATGAATGAATGAGTATTCATAGATTCTTAAATTGTATACCTTTCAAACTAACAAACTAAAAACCAAACTACGGTGAAATTGTTTGCTATTAATGTGAAAAAACAATTGTTCAACACAGAAAATTTAATCATATTATGTACCTAAGTGGTTTATTACTAAAAAAACTTTTCTAAGTCTTCATCTTCTTTTAACTCTTCTTCTTATTACTAAAAAACTATATATTCCAGCAGATACTTTTGTGGCTACCAAGCTACAAGCTACTCTACAATGTCTACAGCTTCGTATGAAATATTTTCAGTACGCCTCTTGCATTTTTCAGGTACGAGGGGCTCTACTAGTCCCAAGAGGCGCACCAATCAACATTTCGAAAATCCAGCCTCATTTCAGTGCGGTCAGTTATAATGCTCATGATATTATTGAAATGCTGAATATTTCCAAATGCTCCTCTGCTGGATTTCAAAATGCTTAATTAATTTAAATATTGCGTTTTAGTATTTGAAATGTAGGTTTATGTGGTTTTGCTTGTTTGGTTAATAGTTTGTTAAAATACTGAAATGAGCTACGTAGGTATTTAATAAGATAATGAGCATCAAATTTCACAGAGTTCATTTGAATTACGTTTATACGTTCGAGAGCAATGGATTTTGGTTGTCGCACATGTCATGCCACTTTAATTTCCAACGGCAGAATTAAGCGCTACATATAGTAGGGCCAATTTACTAGATCACAATTGACATTTTTGGAACGGTTTATTAGTCAACGCAAGTTATAAAATTGCCATCTCTTGTCGTTATTGCAATAAACATGTATGTTTAAGTAGTGACGCGTAGAGATTGCTAAAATTATTAATTTGGATATTTCTCTACATTTGGCTAGTTAGTTTTTTTTTAATATTTATTTGCTACGGGCGGATGACGATATACACAGGACACACTAATAAATTAAACAGGTGTAAAACAAAATACGGAAAATAGAAATAAAACATATGAAACATAAAATAAATGCATAGAAAAAAAAAATTGCTGTACCATCCACACAGCACCATCTAGGTAAGCTATTGAAAGCTTGTGTTATGGATACTAGATGACTGATATACTTAATACATTATATACTTACATAGATAAATATTTTTTATTATGCATAGAAAACACCCAGACCAACATAAAACAAATAATTGAGAATTTCATACATATATAATTTCTCTGTTCTGTGTATATAATAATTACACACACTGTGTCCATAATTCTGAGACATAATGGGCTTGCGTCTCATGTACCCCTGATGGTACACTCACATTAACCCTTAATTAACTTCCTGAGTCCCTGGGACTCACATCAAAATTTCAAACTTCCATAATTGTAACATTTAAGCGGCTAGATTCCCCCCCGTCTCAGTACCTTCCTGCAGTGTCGCGGGCTACGCGGAGGCGAGAGGACGTGTGCCGGCACTGCGTATTTGGTGAGTTATTGCGTCGAGTGAGTCCCAAGGACTCATACAAGTGAATTGTGCTATATATTTTTTTATTTGTTTCAATTTTCGAATGTTGCTTATTTGTCGTTATTATTGATATAAATTATATTTTTTATATGCTTATAACATATATCTTTTTAGGTTTGCAGAATGAATCCAGAACAAGATAAATTCGTTAGTATGAATGAAGATGGGGCGGATTCCGTTTTGGAATCAGAAGAGAATTGATTGATTTTTGATTAATTGAAAATTGAATTTTAATAATTGATTGACAGAATTGACCAGAAGTGTTCCGTGTACTCGTGCAATAGACGAACGCAGCCTGCCACGCAAAGTTCGCTGCTCGGTTTCATCTATATTGAAAAAAGACATTCCTGAAGATGCGAACCACCCTGAAACTGAAGACAAGCTACCTAGGAATGAAAGAAAATACTGCTATATGTGCCACTACAAAAAAAGAACAAAGACTGCATATCTATGCACCAAATGTCTGAAACCAATATGTTTGACCTGCTCGAAAAAGGTATGCTGAAGTTGCCTGTAAGCAGTGCCAAAACCCATTGCACCTTTTATTTTTTTGTATTGGAGCATACATTTTTGTTTTACTATTATTAATTTGTATATCTTTGAGAGTCCAAAAACATAAAAACATATATAAGTTACGAATATTTCATAGTTTTGTAGAGGTTTTAAAATACCTTTGTTTTTTGAGACTGATAAAATTAGTTTCTTTAATTTTTAAGAGGATCTCTGAAGTTTGTCCAGTTTTGATACTTTTTCCTAGTGCCTTAATAAATATTTAATATGAATAATAAAAAAAAAATGAAAAAAAAAATGGTTTTATTTGAGAATATCACGCTTAGAAAATATATGAGTCCCACTGACTCATACAAGTTAATTACGTTGGTAAATTTCACGAAGTTAATCAATGGTTAATGATTCAAGAATGCAAACATCATTGCTTGATGACTTAAATTCGATGGTAGTTTCATGGACGAACTTTTGTTCAAAGACCTCTGCTACTATTAAAACATCTTGTAGTGTACATTATGCCATAGAAAAAAATAATAACATTTTATTGACCAACACAAACAAAAAATAGAGATAAAAAATCTTCGTAGCTGCGTAGCACTTCGTGGCGCTACGCTTTAGCTACGAGAATGATCGTAGCACGAGCGAAACGCAAAACGACACGCAAACGGCAAAGAATCAGTGCTTTCTTAAGAAGCTATCATGCGAACGTTATTTTGCGGTGGCTTATTTGCCGTAATGTTAATTATTGTTTGTACATAGCTGCCATTTTGAACCAGAAATTAATGGAATGTCATAAACATCTCTTAGAAACAATAGGGCCGACATAGCTTCGAAAATACCTGTTAATTTTATTTTATTTTTAATCACAATCCATTCACACAGATCACAAATCCTATCGATAGAAAAACTTAGACCCTAGCCATACTCTTTTTCAGACGAAAAAACTTCAAATATCAGTGGCTTCGATTGTGAGTTTGAATCCAAACGTTACAAACAATTTTACTACTAAAAAAACATACGTAATGCCAGTGCTGTGAAATGGTGATCATTTTTTGATTTTAAAATACATTGATGGAATGAGCTTTGCTGTGTAAGTTAATTCTGTAATTAATGAGGCTTAAAATTTGTGTATGCCTGAAGTTGATGGACGCGGGGCAATGCATCGTAAGGCACGTTTCTTAACGTGCGTGACTTACAAGGTAATGCGCTGTTTCAAGTGATTACATCTTAACATCAGGTCGGTCATCTGCTTGTTCCATCAGCTAGTTGTATACAAAAACATAAAGTGTATACTCCAATGTATAAAAAAGTAATCGAATAAAGTGCTCAAAAGGAGCCTTCAAATCTCGTCACCGCACACTGTTCGAAAGATCTTTTGTCACAACAACACAACAAGAAAAATCGTATCCCAACCCGTGGCCTACGTCATGGCTTAAGAAACTAAGAGCTAAAACCAACTGGTAAACGTGCTCTCTTTAAAAATACTAAGAATCACATCAATCATCACTAACAGTGCATGTCACGCAAAAAGAACGCTGGAAGGAGGGGGGGGGGGTTCTTCATCTTGTCGTGTCACGAAACAGTGGTGAAGGGGGTGTGATAGCGCGAGTATTTCGTATGCGCAAACACTGTTCTCCAGCGTTTATTTAACGCGCACTATTCTAAGAAAACATTATATTATTTGAGGCTCGTTAGCAGCGTGAATCGAGACTACCAAAAAATTTAAAAAATGAATTGAAAATGTTTAAATTGTCTGATATTAGTTTTGAGCAATAAAAAATCATGTCAAGATTGATCCTCAATTGTAACACTAAACTTGTAAAACTAACTAGTTGTGCCCCGCGGTTTCACTCACGCAGATTTAAATCCCGGTATTCCCACGGAATAAAAAGTAGCCTATGTGCTATTCCAGACCATAATCTTTCTCTCTGCCAAGTTTCATCCAGATCCGTTCAGCCGTTCCGACGTGAAAGAGTAACAAACATCCGTCCATCCATCCATACTTACAAATTTTCACGTTTATAATATTAGTTGTATATATACTGCCTAGTTGTACTCTCAAGTTGCAACAGTAAGTGCAAGTCAAGTTCGGTTCGAGGCGCGAATAAGTACTTCAGTAGCCGTTCGCGCGCCGCGCCGAGCGGACGTCATGCCGCCGTGAAGATGCGTCCGATCCTTTTAATATACTTCGCGACTCTAGTGCAATGTTATAGGAGTGATGTGGCCAAAGTAAGGCACAGCCGTGCGTTGATCAGGCATGGGAGATCTCGCGTGCACTTTGCGAGGCTCCATGCACGGTCTCGGGACCTCGTCGCGCAAATCGAGGCGGAGAGAAGCAGTGAATTGGGTATGTTTTTTACATGACCATTTTATTTAATTATACATTTAAAATTAGCTCAGAATATTTCGAAAGTGGTTTGAAAATTGGTTTTTTAAACAACTGAGTGAGTTATGTATTCTGGGTTGCTTTGAGTAAGTTTTCAATTGGATAGGTTTGTTAATTTACCTTTTTAAAATTAGTTTATAAGTTTTTCACGTTTTTATTGTCTCTTAATTAAAAATGACCCCAAGTGTAATCTAATGTTTAAATTATTTATAGCTGGTTTATCAACGGAAGCCATGTTGTATTATTTATGGCTTTAAGTGCAATTAGTCAAAGTCCTCTGGATCTCTGGATTTGACAGGGTTAATTGTAAATTCATAGTTAGAATTACTTTAAGCTATCAAAACAAATAACATCAATCATTTATCTTACTCCTGATTCAATAAAAACATTACAATAAATATAAAAAAATAAAGATTATGCTGGAAAATCCACACAGCACCATCTAGCCCCAAACTAAGCTACTCCAAGAATGCGTTATGGGTACTAGATAACTGGTAATATATTTAATACATTATAATTAAACCTTTATAAAAAGCGTATTTCTCATTGGAATTCAGGAATATATAAACCTATTAAATACATACCATTTGACGACCTCAGTGGCGCAGCGGGCGAGAGTCCGCCTGCGACGCAAGAGGTTGCGGGTTCGATTCCCGCCTCGGAACAAATTTGTGTACGATCTGCAGAAATTTGTTCCGTTGGTCTGGGTGTTTATGTATAATAAAAAATATCTATCTATGTAAGTATATAATGTATTAAATATAGCAGTGGATTGTCCAGCATTAAAAAAAAAATACTTCAAAAGGAAATGGATAGACGAATTTCCACGAACATGACGTGACCCACATGATGTCGAATTGGTTATTTTACACGTAAAACGTTTGTGACTAGCGCTCCGACTATTTCGTACACATTTTCATGAACGGAAAAATGTAAAACCTTTCATACTACATTTGCTAAACGGAAAACTGAACTAAAAAGTGGCTACTTGTTATAAACGTGCATGTTCAATTGGTTGAACACTGATGAAAGAAGCAGATGGCCCACCTGATGTCAAGTGCCAATCACATAATATAGATAGATAGATAGATAATACTTTATTGCACACCACATAATAATTACACATAACATAAAAATAAAAAAATCTGAGTGATATACAATGGGCGGTCTTATCGCTAAAAGCGATCTCTTCCAGGCAACCTTGGGATGGACTGGATTTGACAAGAACGATAAAGGACGTTGGTGTAGAAAAATAATAAAATATTGCTTACATACTAATCCAATAACCTACCCGAATAATATATTATACACAATATACATACATAAATTAAATTATTAAAAAAATATATATATATACCAATACATGCATAGAAATATGATAATACCTAATATATATATATATACCTACAAAACTAAATAAATATTAATGTAAATTAATATTTATTTAGTTTTGTATATAATATAAAGCATGTATTATAATTATAAAGCATTGCCTCGTAAGTCACGCACGATAGGCACGTGCCATACGATGCACTGCCCTGCGTCTATAAACTTGAGGCATACAGGTGTTAAGCCTCATGTGCCTGTAATTACACTGACGACCACACTCTTCAAACCGAAACACAGCAACGCTACTTGGCGGCAAAAAAAGGCGTGGTGGTTACTTCCCCGGACAAGCCCTTCACAAAGAGCTCTACTACTCTTGAAACTATAAAAACATAGAAAACCTCCACAAATATGCAAACGGATGGACAACATTGTAGTCCTTTATAATAAGGGCCTTTGTTTCTGTGAAGCAAGTTCTCGATTGTACATTTCAACAATTTTTAAGGATCAAAAGGATACCAGTTTCTTACTTAATAAAACTTTTACACGATTTTATTTTTGGATCAAAATGGTATTGTTTCTGAACGCTTTTTAATTTTACTTTGAAACATAATTGATTACGATTTTTCATTACTATAATTGTGCAGAGTTTTAAAAAAGGTGAATTTCGTATGCGTGATATTGTTTGGTGGTTGTCAGCCTGTCGAAAATCGCATTGAAATTGGAGCTTCCGTTTTTGAACAATGAGGCCACACACAATATCTAGGCTTCCGGGCACATTCAAATTTGTAACATACAAGCTTTGTTAGGGGGTAAAAATAGGTCATGCATGACTTTCCTCTCTCAAGGACATTGATTAATGAATAAATAAATGGCGAAAATGGCATAGCTTATTTTAATAAATACGGTAGATTAATTACGTATGACATCTAGGTGCTTATGTTTTTTATACTTACTTTTTTCCTACCAATTTTATATGATTTAGGTTTTTTATTTTGAACTAGTTGCGCCCCGCGGTTACACCCGCGCAGATTTATATCTCGATATTCCCACGGAATAAAAAGTAGATTATGTAAAATTCCAGACTATAATCTATCACTCTGACAAGTTTCATTCAGATCCGTTCAGCTGTTCCGGCGTGAAAGAGTAACAAACATCCATACTTACAAACTTTCGCGTTTAAAATATTAGCAGGAATTGATGATATTGAAGGTTTTTGCATTTTTAAATTTTTCACGCTTTCATGCTACTAATATTATAAACGTGAAAGCTTGTAAGTAGGGATGGATGGATGGATGGATGTTTGTTACTCTTTCACGTGGGAACGGCTGAACGGATCTGGATGAAACTTGGCAGAGAGATACATTATAGTCAGGAATAACACATAGGCTACTTTTTATCCCGTGGGAATACCGGGATTTAAATCTGCGCGGGTGAAACCGCGGGGCGCAACTAGTTTGACATAAACAAAACTTAATTGAAAAACTTCAGAGTAAAAATCGAACATCAAAATGGAAAGCAAATAAAGGCGAGCTTGCATCATTTCTACAAAACGGAACTTATAATGAGTTCAACTGTCTGTTGGGTCTCGACTTCGTTGCGTAGCATTAAAAAGTCGAACAAACACTTTTAAATGAACTCTAAAAATTTATGCTTCGTTTTATAACCTCACCTCAATGGCGCAGCGGGCGAGAGTCCGCCTGCGACGCAAGAGGTTGCGGGTTCGATTCCCGCCTCGGAACAAATTTGTGTACTATCTGCAGAAATATGTTCCGTTGGTTTGGGTGTTTTCTATGTGTAATAAAAATATCTGTCTTTGTAAGTATATAATGTTTTAATATATTATATCAGTCATCTAGTACCCATAACACAAGCTAGTAGCTTACTTTGGGGTTAGATGGTGCTGTGTGGATTGTCCAGCATCATTTATTTATTTATAACTGAAAGACATCGTACTCATTTGTAATTTTAAATGAATATTAATGCACATTTTACGCTATTTATACCCAAACTAAGCAATGGTTATAATTAAATCGAATAAGTGATAAAATAGGTACGTACACAATTTTTATATGTTTTTAATAGTGATTAGTCATATTTTTTCCACCTGATTTTAAGTAGCAACTATCATTGACCGATATGGACGAAACCTGGTACACAGGTTATATGACTTATTAGAATTTTTTTGTCGTCGGGGATTTTTGATTGGAGGGGTACTTCCCCCAAAAAAAGGGCAAAAGGGGGCTATTTGATATACTGGATATCTCCACCAAATGAGATTATTATTTTTTTATTTGAAAGGTAGTAACTATAAGTTGGTCTCATAAATGTTTGGCGAAGATCTGATAAGGATCTTCAGCATGATGAACAGGATAGCTCATCAAACAACCGATGGTTTTCAATCAAATTTGAGAGAAACACAAAGGACCTCATTCTATACAAGATGATGCAAAAAAATCATAAAGATCAAAAAAATCACAAAACGGAAAATGCACTTGCACATTACATTCCTCAAATAGCTCACTTTTATTATGCTCGCGAGTTCTACAGCTCCCAGAGCCACTAGTCTATACAAGCGATTACATCGCAAATCTCGCCTAATGAAAACGTGCCTTGCGTTCAACAACTTGAGCCATACAGATGATAAACCTCAAGTGATTGTAATTTCACCGGCAAAGCAAGGCAAAGGTGTGGACCCTTCAAACCGGCAAACAGCGACGCTTCTTGGCGGCAGATTTTTTTGACACATTGTAGTTCTTTCTTTCTTTTTTATAGCTCCAGTCTATAGACAATCTTGCCAGTGTCAAGTGATTCAGAGATAAAAGGTTATAGTCACGTCAGTCCAAAGTCGAATCAGTCAATTGTTTTGAAGAAAATGATGGCGGATTCTTCAGAACACTTGAAACATTTTCATTCCAAATGCTTACATTTTGTGCTAAAACCACAAGTAATGTTGATAAATACCAACAAAATTCCACAACACAAATCAAAATAGCACTAGAAAAACAATTAAAATGAAAATGCTATGTTGCTTCGCATAATGACAGTAAACGAATCCACATCTTAGTTTACCATGGGAATAAACCCGTCAGCTCTGAACTTGACAGCTTGACAGCTCTGAAGGCAGTGACCAGCTATGCTGTGGGGCCAGTGTAATTAGTTAAACTAAATAAAAAGCGTAAGTTGCTCTTCAGTTATTTCATAGCGTCCAATTTTTATGTTAATTAAAATTAAAGTGACATTTCAATCATAAATAAAGTACTTTCTTTGTACTGAAAATTAGTTTGAGAGTTTGAGCATTCGGCGTACTTGATAAAAAAAGGGTTATTGGCCTCAATCGTTTATTTCATGATCGTAAACTATTTTCGTGTCAATTATCAAAGTCAAAGTCATTATTGTTCTTAATATTGGGCATTATTCTTTATGACATAGGACATACTTTGCCCAAACCGTGTGAAGTCACAACGTGGTCTAAACGCAAACGCGATTGGATTGGTCATAGTGAATAACGCCCCTGGCCAATGTATAGCTGTGCTGACAAACAGTTCAAAGCACGTTCGCAACCAGGTTTCAACAATATTAAACCGCGGGGACCTACTTCATCACGGCGAATAGCACCTGCGACTCTTTACGATTTTATATTTAAGTTTTTATGTCTCTCCGGGCTTCTTTATTAATGTAAATAAGTATTGTTTCATGGGGAAATCAAAATGATGTTGTTTATGAACTGGCATACCTACGCGAATGAACAAGATGAAGTAAAAAGTAAATAATAAAAGTAAAGTAAAAAGTTGTTTATTTTTCTTTTGCAACGCAGGATCTCTTTTAAAGTAATATCTGGATGACAGAGCTTGGCTCAGTTGCATAACAATTCTATCTAAATCTAAAAAATAATCTTAGCTACATTGATGTATCGCTGCCGAAATATATTTCGTTTTGAATAATAAATAGGTTTGAAGTTAACAAGTATAAGCTGCCAGTAACAAATGCATCAAAACTCGCAGACATGCAGCAACAAAGACACAAAGAAAATTCTTTTATATTTCCAACATAAAACTATGAAGGGCACTTGTCCGTTATTTTGGCAGGCATCTTGAAATTGGAATAGACAAGGAATATAAATACTACGTACAGGAATAGATACTTACGTCGTCACTCGTAAACCGTCATTTGTTTTGAAGATTTTTTTTATTGTTTGATTATCGGCTAAATTGATGACAATATTTACACTAGATTGATTTTATCGGAAATATCTTGTGTTTCAATCATCGTAGTATATATCACCTTAATAGAAAAAATTCTAGATCGTTCAAGTTATTTTTGAAAATTCGCACTCAAGGGGTGTTAAGAGGTGCGGGTGCTAGATTTGGGAATATTATTTGCACGAACAAAGTCATGCTACACTAGTTTCTAGAAAATTCTACCGAAGGATCCAAGTATCCTAAGCTAACATTCTATTTTAGCCTCTACGAATAAACGGGTCCATAAGAAAAACGAGAGTTCCTTCGCTAAATTAGTAAAGTTGGAAGTTTTTGTGCCTCTGTTTGTTCCACAATACGTGTCTGACTGGCTGAATTACTCTGACGAAAGCAATATTGCTGGATTACACGTAGAGCCATCTCGCCGTAGACTAAACAAGGTTGAACCAGTTTTGACCTTATTGACATTTAAAGTTACACTTTTACGTCACACTACGCAGTAGGCAGCGCTGTGCAAAGTTATAAAATAAATATTTATAGATTTTCCACAGAACAGCACTATCTAGCCCCAAACTAAACAAAACATGTAATATTGGAACTAAATGGTTTCTTTTTATTATTCATGCTTATGTACTTGCTTCACAATTCAATAAGACTTCGTTGCGTTGCCAACGCATCTGCAATAAAATAAAATAAATAATGCTGGACAATCCACACAGCATCATCTAGCCCCAAAGTAAGCTACTCAAAGCTTGTGTTATGGGTACTAGATGACTAATATATTTAATACATTATAGAGATATAGATTATAGATAGAGATTTATTATACATAAACACCCAGACCAACGGAACAAATTTCTGGAGGCGGGAATCGAACCCGCAACCTCTTGCGTCGCAGGCGGACTCTCGCACGCTGCGCCACTGAGGTCGTCAAATGCAATAAACAGTTGATTTAATACTAATTTATCTACATTTTGAGCATGGATACGGGACAGAAAGGGATAAAAAGTAACCTATGTGCTATGCCAGACTATAATCTCCTTGGCAAGTTTCATCCAGATCTGTACTACTACTCTTTCACGCCGGAACAGCTCTGTTCCGGCGTGAAAGAGTAATAAACATCCATCCATCTATCCATCCATCCATACTTACAAATTTTCGCGTTTATTATTATATCGATGTCGATGGATGTAGCAGTAGCCCAAAACTCGCCTTTTCAAGTTAAATCCTAATTGTTGCCTGCCCATATTATAAGTCAAACTTTACACCGCGCCCACGAAGTTATCGGGCCACTAAGATACGTACCCTTGTCCTGTTGGGCTAAGTCGCTGTCAGATAGACGGTGTGGGTAGCACTAGTTCCTTGTAGATAGCTCTATTGTTTCATATTTAATTTGTAAATAGTTGTATTTGAGTACCAACTTAAAAAAGGAGGTTTTTACGTTTGTTATCTCATCACTTTTACTGGGTGAACCGATTTTGATGATTCTGTTTTTTATCGAATTCTGGTGTTGTCATGTGGTCCCATTAAAGTAACATCTGACGAGTAGTTTTGAGTTTTAGTAGTATGAGTGTATATTCCCGTGCATTTAAAGTCGTTTTTGACTTGCAAAACGTTATCTTTGTAATTAAATTTAATCTTAAGTGTTGTCCAAGTGGTCCTTATACAGGGTTACTGGTAACTCGACGTATCCCTTGCAGTACGTCATAGTAGGGCTAAAATGCAACAAATTAAGCCACCAAAAAAAAAAAAAGTTTTTTTATGAAAAATACCAAATTAAATCATTTGGAGCCAATTTAAAAATGATTTACGGCGCGACTGTACTGAACATTAAGTTAATATCATAGTTGATGCCGTAGCAGATATTTTTAATAATTAAAAGTTCAAAAATACCTAAAACCTTGGCAAATATCACTAATCAAAAATCTAACTAACTCAAAAACTACTGAACTTCGGTAGAACATTTGGTGGCCTAATTTGCTGCATTTTAACCCTACTATGACGTCCTGCAAGGAATACGTCGAGTTACCAGTAACCCTGTATAATCCAAGGGGCCTTTTTGGTCATAGCTTCAATGCATACTAAGTGACAGAGCCTGAAGTGAGGGACCCATAACATTTCAACCAAAACTCAGCAACGCAGCTTGACAGCAAAAATATACATTTTGGTAGTACTTCCTCGGATGAGCCCTCCACAAAGAGCTCTACTAATAAACTAGCATAATGTTCATTGCCCTCTTTACAAAAAACGAGTGCTAATAAAGCCGAGAATTGCTAAGCAGAGCTCAGGGATCCCTGATAATTATAAGATTACCTTCGCTATTTGTCACCAATCGTCGGTCAGCTTGCGATATAAGTTTAATTGTTCCAAAAAGAGAGTTAGAGAGTAAGGGGAAGGTCGCGGGTTCAAATCCCGCTCGGAGAATAACTTTTGGGACATAATAAAATCTTTGTGATTTCCAAGTGTAGTAAACACTACATACATAATAAAAATTTAAATTAAGCACTGTGACATCTCTCGTCGATTTAACTAAATGCAACTTCGGTTATCGACAGGACTCTTGATAGTATAAGTGGAACCACGGTCGCATAAGTACCGTACTAACATGTCCAGGAGTTATTCGTCGAGTGTGAATAGAACTCCGGTGGCGCAGGTGGTAGCGCAGCCCCGTATCCGGGAAAGGACGCGGGTTCATATCCCGCTCGGAGAACAAATTTTGGGACATTTTAAAATCTTTGTGATTTCCTTACGTTTAGTAAACACTATAAATCTAATAAAAATTGAAAAAGAGGGTTGTAATAAAGAATTATTAGAATTGAGCTAATATGAATTCCTAGCTAGGGCACGTTCTTATCGTGCGTTACTTTTGTCGCAATACTTTGTTATAGGTGATTACGACTTAAAATCAGGTGAGATACCGCTCCATCAGCTAGTATAAAAGAACATCAATTTATTTGACGACCTCTGTGGCGCAGCGGGCGAGAGCCTGCCTGCGACGCAAGAGGTTGCGGGTTCGATTCCCGCCTTGGGACAAATTTGTGTACGATCTGCAGAAATTTGTTCCGATGGTCTGGGTGTTTTCTATGTATAAAAAAAATATCTATCTATGTAAGTATATAATGTATTAAATATATTAGTTATCTAGTACCCATAACACAAGCTTTGAATAGCTTACTTTGGGGCTAGATAGTGCTGTGTGGATTGTCCAGCATTATTTATTTATTTATTTAGCACATCCTTTTGGAGGTATAAGTTTTAAACAGTTTCAGAAGGTGTAATTAAACTACCAACAAATTGTAGTTTCTGAAAGAGATTTCAAGGCTCGATAAGCTCGTGCAGTGCAGAACTACGTGACGCCTTAAGCCGTCGTTCTCAGCAAAGGGAAGTAGCGACCGTAATATAACGAAGGCATTGCGCACATAAATTTTTCGATAGAAAAATCCATTGGTGCACGACCGGATTCGAACCTGCGACCTTACGATCGGAATGCGGGGTCACTCGCACTAGACCACCGGTGCTCTTGCGCGGAAAGAAAATATATAAATGGACTGTGGGTAGAAGTGAACTTTTGACCACAATCTAACCTGATGTCAAGTGATCATGCGGTTGGCAACGTAGTAAGCGCATACTTACTCTTTTAGAGAAATATCAATATCATAGGTTTTTAGAAACAATAGACGCTACTCTACAGTAAGGAACACTACATAGTAAGGAAATCCACTCTTACAATACCTAGGTTGTTCGCAACGTTAAAGTTGAAATCTTCTTACATTTTCTATCCGCATTAATAGTTGGTAGAAGATAATTATATTCTCCAATCTTTTTTCGTTGATAAAAAAAACATCAAAATCGGGTCCACCCAGTAAAAAATTATGAGGTAGCAAACATTAAAATGAATACAGTCGAGTTGAGAACTTTCTCCTTTTTTGAAGCTGGTTACAAAGAAACAGAAAAGAAAATAAATAAATAAATAACGCTGGACAATCCACACAACATCATCTAGCCCCAAAAAAAAAAAAAAAAGTAAGCTACTCAAAGCTTGTGTTATGGGTACTATATGACAGATATATTTAATACTTACATCTTAGATAGATATTTTTAATTGAATAATCTTTATTGACAAAGAAAATTACAACTAATAGTTACAATTATTTACAAAATGTACAAAATATACAAAATACATATGAAACAGTTGAGCTATCTGCAGACCGTTGCAAACGATCTATAGATAGCTCAACTGATCCAAATCAGTGCCAGTCGGAAGCGTACGTATTTTAAATATTTTTAATTATACATAGAAAACACCCAGACCTACAGAACAAATTTCTGCAGATCATACACAAATTTGTTCCGAGGCGGGAATCGAACCCGCAACCTCTTGCGTCGCAGGCGGACTCTCACCCGCTGCGCCACTGAGGTCGTCGAAAATAGAAAATAGAACACCTTTATGAGTTTGATCAGGCACAGTAAATGTCTCCTCAGATTTCTTAGTACCAATTAGGGCTAATGGATATCTGAGTGTGGTAATGAACTACGTCGAAGTAAATAATTATGTCACATGTCCACAACTTGCTGTATTTGGTATTCCATACGTGACAGGTTACAAGCCCACCGCCTCTTCTAGAATAATATTTGTCTTTTTTACGATTTTTTTCTCACCGTCGTAGAACGAAAAGTGAAAAAAATGAGGCTTATTTAGGTAAGGTTAGGTATCTTATTTTCCTGAGACGAATTCTGTGACTTTGGTTCTTCAACTTCCTTCAATTTGGGCACTTGGTGAATGCTGTCACGCCGTGTAGTGAAATTCTCAGTCTTACTTTCTCCACATTTTATCGTGTAATAGGTAGCTACTATACCATGAAGCGTGTAAAAATATCAAGTCTATAAAATAGTATGAACTAGGGCTTAAATAAAATTACATGACTTTCCTTGATTTATACCGAAAGCCCGTGTTGCACATGTTATAAAGATCTTTTACCTTTTTTTTTATACAACTAGCTGATGGAACAAGCAGATGGTCCACCTGATGTTAAGTGGTAACCATCACCTATAAACAAGACACTGCCCCGTAGGTCACGCACAATAGGAACGTGCCCTACGATGCACTGCCCTGCGTCCATCAACTTGAGGCATACAGATGTTAAGCCTCATGTGCCTGTAATTACACCGGTGACCACACTCTTCAAACCGAAACACAGCGTTGCTGCTTGGCGGCAGAAAAAGGCGTGGTGGTAGTACTTCCCCGGACGAGCCCTTCACAAAGAGCTCTACTACTCTTATTATATATATCTTTTACCTATAAGTGAAAAATGCTGGAATTGCTAGAAATAAACTACAAATCAAAATGTTGATTTTTAGTTATTTTTTTATAAAGTAGGAAACTAGTAATAACAACGACTCGTGTGAAAAATGTAGCTTTAAATCGAGAAAGTTTTATAACAAGCAAACTAAGTGCTGCATACCGAGTGAGTTTTTTCAATCGCTCTCTGAGGGTAGAATCCAGACTGCTACAGTTATCGAAAAAAAGTTGTTAGGAGATACGGGCTCTATTTTGATAGACACTGTATTAAAAAACCATTGATTTGTCATAAAAATCCAAACATTAGTTTTCAAACAAAATGTTAAATGACAGGAAGCAGATAATATAGCTATAAAGGAATCTGATGAAAACAAACAATTTTGTTCGATATTTGAAAACGGGCTCAAGCCCTTTCATTTTCTTGAATACTAACTAGATTGTCAGAAAGGGAAATAAGATAAGAATAAAAATAAAAATCATTACTTAGTTCAATTATGTTATTATTTTGGTTTTTAATATATCTATTTCCAGTTTTAGCACAAAACCACTGATATAAGACCATTATACATACTACTAAGTATGAATGGAATCGATATATTTCTTACATCACCAATTTATCAAACGTAACAATCGAAAACGTTTCTTTCGAACGTCGGGGCCAATATGAAAATAGCACGAACTTGCCTAATCCTCGTCTAATCCTATTTATTATGTATCACTCCATCTGGACTCGCGGAACCCTATTCGATTCCGGATCGGGTTCCGGCTAATTTAAATCGGTACAGATCTTAACTATGAAACTGAATAGTTGAGATTGAATTTGGGTGATTTAAATTAGCATTTACGAAACTAACTACAAACGTTTGTAGAGCCCTCCGCTCTAGAAATCGTTACGACAGCAGTGTAACAGTAGCGGTAAATTGAGTCACGGTAGATGTCCCCTCAGCTTTGAGCATGTCTCAACTACAGACATAGGGACGCACAGAATAATGGTTTCATAAAAAAATATCTGCTTATACGTTTTCGCTCGCACACTTTGCCAAAGACGACATGTTTGAAATGTCCATCAATATTTATTTATATTACATTTTCCCTTCGTTTTATTTTTTCTTTGGTATTTCACTGCCCCACAGCTCAGTTGGCCTGTAATTTATGGGTTCCATTGCCATGAAGAATTAAACGTATGTCATTCTGTGTCTGTGTTTATCTCTTTGAGTAGTATTTACAGAAATAATATTTGTTTGTTTTTAGCAGATGTTCTACCCTTAAAATAAATCATCTGTTATTCCAAAAACCACAACTGGATGAGCTCATAAATAAAAACAGTAAAAGTATTTCGCTATTTATCTTTGCTTTCAATAAACGGAAACTTTTTGTCAAACTTGGAAGTCTTGACCGCTTCGCAAACTAGTCACAGGCACATGAGACTTGTTAGATTTGCTGTTATGTTACTGTAGTACTACTTTAAACAAATATTATTAATATTTTCATCATCGCTTACCATCAAAACAAAAAAAAAGAAAATAAATAAAATTGATTTATTTGTCACACAAATATATGAGGTTAAAAAATATACAAGCTAATAACTAATATTAGATAATACTAGCGACCCGCCCGCGCGCCCCTGCTTCGCACGGGTGCACATTGTTTTTCTACTTTATCATGCATGTATTATACATATAATCTTCCTCTTGAATTGCTCTATCTATTGAAAAAACTGCATGAAAACCCGTTGCGTAGTTTTAAAGATCTAAGCATACATAGGGATATAGGGGCAGAGAAAGCGACTTTGTTTTATACTATGTAGTCAAGCTATCACCACCATCAGGTTAAACCACCATCCATACTATCAGGTGAAATTGTAGTCAAAGGATGGTATTTCAGTTAAAAATAAATAAACAAAATCACATCACAAAGTGTTAGGATCAGATGATCTACCATTATTATCTCAATGCATATTTTTTTGTAGAAAACCCCTTTTTCGATCTAACCTTCTTGACCTTCTGAACCTTTGTTATTCCATTCTCCAAAAGTTGTAAATTTCTCTACAGGTTCTCTCTGATCCTCTGTGCTGTGCTTAAACGAACAAACACACACACGTGTCTAAGCCGTAGCTAATTCTCTTGTTGTCGCTCTGCTACACCTGCCTTTTTACATTCACCTGGCTGTGTAAAAGGTAATATTGTACTCTATTCTCTACTTACTTTTGTATAAAAAATTAATAAGGAAGGTAATGGTTAATCAAGCATAACGCTTGAAAAACCAACTACCGCTAGGAAATGAAGGTTCTGGAATTGTAATCACAAACCGGAAGATGAAGCATTCTTAGATTTCTGGGAGACCTGCGGTTGATTTCTACGAGGATTTTTACGATAATTATGATTTGGTAGACTAACCCTCGGTTTCTGAAAGCGCGATCAACACTAATCGGCTGTCAAGTCACTTGCTATTTCAGCTTTTACTTGAAGTAACTTGACAGCCGATTAGTGTTGATCGCGCTTTCAGAAACCGGGGTAAGTAAAAAAGGAATTCGGAAACTTCTACAAATAGGATATGAGTGATGTATAAATATAAGCAATTGAAAAATTAATATATCATAGCAGGGTTGGGACTTTTTATAATTTTTCTCCTTAAAATCCGGCCGTGTGCCTATAAGAAGGCGTCAAGTTAATACAAGAACGCTAAGGTAAATACAACTGAAGATTAAACTTGTGAACGTGTATCTCATGTTTTTGTTATTTATCTTTAATAGCATATTCTACTTACTTAGGGATGTTTTGAAGTTAATAACTTCGTATGTAACGATGTTACACAAGATCATCATAATAATTATCAGCTACTCTAACCCTCGGTTTCTGAAAGCGCGATAAACACTAATCGGCTGTCAAGTCACTTGCTATCTCTACCTAATTTGAAGTAAAAGCTGGAATAACACGTGACTTGACAGCCGATTAGTGTTGATAGAGCTTTCAGAAACCGGGGTTAAGCTGTGGAATGAGCGACCGTTGGAGGTTTTTCCGTTTAACATGAATAGCGTCAAAAAAATAAAGTGGCAAATTTTCTCGCTAATTTCAACATTAAAAACCAATGAATTTATTATAAAAAATCGTATTCAACAGAGTTGTGTATTTTTTTTAATGTTTCAATATTATGATCGCGAGATGGGTGAGCAATAATTACGAGTGAAAAGTACTTTGTTCAGGGTTGTCAACGCGTTGACAATGATGTCGATTCTGTTGTTGCGTTATCCTAAACTAACCTAATTTGACAGCTCTTAAATTATTTGGTGGACTTTCCACACAGCACTATCTAGCCCCAAACTAAGCTAATGCTTGTGATATGGTAACCAGATAGCTGATATACTACTTATGTACTTTTTTTTGGTAAATACATACTTATAATATTATATAACACCCAGACAGAGAACAAACATCTGTGTTCATCACACGAACGTTTGTTCACGGTGGGAATCGAACCCACGACCTACGGCGTAGAAGGCAGAGCTACTGAGCTACGTAGGCTGTAATTATAGCCGTCCTTGTCGTTGTGGTCTTTTAGAAAGGGATGGCAATATTTTTAGTGCTGTCAAATTAGGTTAAGTTAGGAAAATTAAACAACAGAATTGGTACCATTGGCTGTAATTGGTGCCCATGGGTGATGGAGGCTACTTTCCATTTGGTTGGCCTGTCAGTACGTTTGACTGTTACATTTTACGGTGTAAGAATACAATAAAATAGTCCATGGTGATTTGTAGAAATATGAATGTTTCTTTTACTAAAGAATAGCCATCTACGGTTTCATGCGCGTTCATAAAATAATAACCAGCCTACAATTCTTATCATTGTCTAAATATTTTTCTGAAAGGAAATGAGGAAAATGAAAGGAAAGACAAAAAATACTATTAATCAAAGGAGCATAGTCAATCATATTGGACAAAGATTGATTGAAAAACTTACACGACATTTAGAGAGAAATGCCAAAATTATATGAGCAAGTAATTTTTTTTTATTCTTTTCGCATTCATATTAGCCAAGGCTGGTTTTAGCGTTTTTTTAATAACATAGATAGATAGAAAATTTTTTATTGCACAGAACAAAATGTATCGTACATAGGCGAACTTAATGCTAGAGAACATTCTCTTCCAGTTAACCTTTGTGTAGTTGCTTAAACCGAAATATAGCGTAGTGTTTATGTGTGACTTTAAGTAAAATAACTGAGGTTCGGGGCAGTGGCGAGATTTTCTTTGTCCTATGACCCATATTTTACCTAATGGCGTGGAACTTTTGAACAAGTTCTAAGACGTTTCAAAGTGATACTTGTGATTTTATTGAAGAAATCCCTTTTGTACTTCGAAGGACTTCGTAAGACGAAACTGACTGGAATCTAATACCCGGCTACCCAGAAGGTTTCCGTTGAAAATAAACCCCTATTCCCCAAATCTGATGATCCATTTAGGAACGACATCCTATAACACCTAAAATAAGCCCAATCCCTAAAAGTTTTATGACGTCACAGCTCTATGGAACAAAATGGATGGCACTCAAACCTAATACCCAATAAAACAACAGAATTGAAGACTGAGCCCGTCTTTATAATAAAAACTCCCTTTTATCGAAGACGCAAATCTCTTCGTTATTTCTAATGTATCAGATATCAATCATTAACTTGAAACAAAGCTTCAGGATCACACAGCTAGGTTTAAATAGCTGGCTCACTCAACAAGAACGCTCTACTTATTTTTAACTAAAGTCTGAGGTAACAAACCTCTTCTTTTTGAAGAAAAAGAAGAGGTTTTTATGTTTGTTACCTCAGACCTTTTGACTGGAGATTCGATGATTCTTTTTTACTTGATAGCTTCCCGTGTGTATAAAATACATCAGTTATCTAGTACCCTTAATACAAACTTTGAGTAGCTTACTTTGGGGCTTGATGGTGCTGTGTGGATTGTCCAGCAATATTTATTTTATTTTTCTATTGTAATCCAGCCAGTACTGTAATGAGCTGTGAATAATTCCATTCATTTTCCCGGCGAAATACGGTTTAATTCATTTTTAACGAGAGCCTGAGGATATTGCCTCATAATAAGCGTTCAGGTATTTATGACAAGCTACTTTGTACAATGTTTGCACTTCATTATTTTGTGTGTGTGTCTCCAGCTTCCTCATATTGAAAATGTAATTTCTATAAATGCCAATATTTAAAGCATAATTAGTGCACTCATAGATTTGAATCATAATTTAGCTGCCAAATAAACAACGATGCTATAAGCTTATAATAGTGTGTAAGCTGGAGTAACATGTCTCCAGCTGCCTCAGTCAGTGTGGGCAAACGGCTAATGATAGAGATATATAGTAAACGCAAGGATTTAGTACCAAACGAATTAGCGAGGTACCAAAAATTTCAGGTCTGTAGCTCGGAAACTCTTCGAGTTATAAGACTTGATCAACGTGTAAGCTGGAGTAACGATACGTGAAAAAGCATATGCTCGTTCTCTGGAATGGCTGGAGCTAGCAGGTTGCTTTAAGTCTCCAGATTTAGTACCAAACGAATTAGCGAGGTACCAAATATTTGAAGTGTTTCTGTTCAAAACTCTATGAGTTACAAGCTTTTCCAGCTTTTTTTGTTTGTCCAACTTGCATATGTTGGATCTCAGCAACCACAATAGGTACAGACTCGGTTGATGTCTCTGAACCGAGCTATGAATTAGTGCACTCGGTACCAAAAATTTGGAATCTCTAGGACAAGCAGTTCTGTTGTAATCAGCAAAATAACTAATATTATGATGAGTTACAGAATACCAGATAGTTCCATTTCGACCAGCCTTCAGTTGATAGTAGCTCTATCTCTGTCACTACAGCGAATGCGTCACACTCGTACCTACTGATGCAATCAAGGAATTTGAATATATCTGTCTGTATTCAAATTCCTTGGATGTTATTTTGCTGATTACAACAGAACTGCTTGTCCTAGAGATTCCAAATTTTTGGTACCGAGTGCACTAATTCATAGCTCGGTTCAGAGACATCAACCGAGTCTGTACCTATTGTGGTTGCTGAGATCCAACATATGCAAGTTGGACAAACAAAAAAAGCTGGAAAAGCTTGTAACTCATAGAGTTTTGAACAGAAACACTTCAAATATTTGGTACCTCGCTAATTCGTTTGGTACTAAATCTGGAGACTTAAAGCAACCTGCTAGCTCCAGCCATTCCAGAGAACGAGCATATGCTTTTTCACGTATCGTTACTCCAGCTTACACGTTGATCAAGTCTTATAACTCGAAGAGTTTCCGAGCTACAGACCTGAAATTTTTGGTACCTCGCTAATTCGTTTGGTACTAAATCCTTGCGTTTACTATATATCTCTATCATTAGCCGTTTGCCCACACTGACTGAGGCAGCTGGAGACATGTTACTCCAGCTTACACACTATTATAAGCTTATAGCATCGTTGTTTATTTGGCAGCTAAATTATGATTCAAATCTATGAGTGCACTAATTATGCTTTAAATATTGGCATTTATAGAAATTACATTTTCAATATGAGGAAGCTGGAGACACACACACCATTATTTTGAAACATTTATAATTATTATTGTTTTTCCGCTCGGAGATCAAAGTCGTTTGATGGTTACTCTGCACTATATAACTTGAATAAGATAACCATGTTAATAAAGAGCAGGCGATGTTGGGTTCAGTTCATTAGTGAAAAACACTGGGTTTTTACGCTTATCAACTGTAAACTTACAATGACCTCAGATTGTGTACTCATGGTAAAAAAGAGAGAAAGAAAAATCATGCTACACACATCCTAATAAAGTTATTTGTTGTTTATGTGGTGTTAATTTTTTCATCTCCGCATATAATTTATTTTAAATACATATCATGGTATGCCAGGAAATGTACGATATACGCCATATATTTTTTCTACATGACCATGAAACAAGTAAATAACCCAACTGTTGGTCGGTTACCTTTAACAAATCATTACATTTACCTTCAAACCGAAACAAAGTAAGGGCGTTTGTGCACTACGAGGAATTACTGACCGGCAGTCCGATTTTATAAACCGTCCTTCTCTTACTCGTCGTCTTTACCGTCGTTCTATCCCCTTTACCGTAAAAAATCGAAGCAGAAATGGAAATAGTGGTAGTACTAAATACTAATTACTCTTTGTTTATGTATCTATACGTCTTATTTGTTTGTGTTCATACACTTCTTGGTAATTATGTGGGTTGGATGTCCGTGACGTCACTGCGCGGCCCTGACGGAAGACCAGCGTTAGTTGCTAGCCAACTGACTTAATGCTGAGTCAGGGACCGTTTTGCATTCTCTTAACTTCATAGGTATCTTAGTAGTATTATTTTTTTCTTTGTATTATTATGTTTGTTATTTATAAGTGCCTAGTTAAGTTTTTGCTAATAAATATGTTTTCTTTCTTTCTTTCTTTACTTCCGGACCCTTCGCAAAAAGCTATACTACTCTCAAATAAATGTAACTTTAAACTACATACTTTGTCCAATTAAACAAATTATCGCGCATAAAATTCAGTACATAAAGAGCGTGAGGTACCCACTACCCCTCACGGAATCCCCACGATTGATTGCATCCCAACCCTCATGATCGAAGAGTCCCGTTGGAGTAGAAAGGTGTAGCCAAGTCCTGTGACGTGGGACTTAGGGGCTTATTCCATCTGTCCCATTTGTCAATACATTTAAATACATTTTGAAACAGGCAATACGAATTTAATTGTTTTTGGCATATCTTTTGATTATTAAATTGTGGTACTAAGTATTATCATCGTTCTTATTTCTGTCTTAAAACAGTGACGCTTGGAAAATCAAAACGAACTTTATACAAATAAATCGAAAGGATCACTTTGATACTTCTTTGAATCAAGCGCCAATTCTTCGCAACTAAAGCCTAGAAGACAAGAAACTTTCGTCTTGGCTCTTTGCTTTTTTTTTGTGAGATCCTTCTAACAATATTATGGTTCATATACTATGAATAAAGACTTATTATTTTCTAGTTGCACACCGCGGTTTCACCCGCACAGATTTAAATTCCGGTATTCCCACGAGATAAAAAGTAGCCTATGTGCTATTCCAGACTATAATCTATTTCTCTGCCAAGTTTCATCCAGATCCGTTCAGCCGTTCTGGCTGAAAGAGTAACAAACATCCATCCATACTTACAAACTTTTGCGTTTATAATATGCATACGATTTTAAGTTTAAGCGGTGCGATACACACGTCTCAGACTAATAGGCGCAGTCAAAAGCTAATCTATTGAGCGAAAAAAATGGCCGGAATGAAAAGCCAATAGATTCAAATATTCAAATTTTAAAAATAGAAATGATATCGCAGTGAGAGCCGCTGATTGGCCAACTAAGAACATCACGGAAGTCTGTAGAAAGAGAAAGCGTTCTTTTTGGCTGGTCTTTCGATTGTAACAATCAGGCAGCACGGTAACATGAAAAGAAGCTACCTAGACCTAGAAGATACCTATCAGTCTTCGAATAAAACCCAGCATCATCATTCTGCTCATTAGTAGGCATGAATTTCCTCCAGATTCTAAACACGACTACGGTATACATATTTACAAAGGTAAGATTATGTAGTAGGTACGCTGTTTTGAAGCCTTCAAATATTTCGGTCTCGCGTTTCTAGCCTATACATTTTACATGAGCGTAAATAACAAGGTCACATAAAGGCTTTCTAATAAAATGACTCGTTTTACGGCTCTTCGGTAGTACATTATGGTGTATATTGAATTCTGTTTTATTCTGGCATGTGGTTGGGTTCTGAATCTTAAAACAAAGCAATAAACCGTTAAAGATTACTTTTTACGTTCGAAAAACATTTTAGGGTTCTTTACCGTTTGAAGGAATCTTATGTTTTTGCTTTGTGTGCATGAAAGTACAGTTTTACAAAGCTAGAATTTTTCACTTGGAATTTTCATCAATGGAGACCTTATAATTTTTTTCTACATATTTTTATGGTGTTATGAATGCTGTCTTCGTCTATAGCTGCTATTCCTTTGGAAATAGTTAATGTCTGCGTGACTGAGCCTTGTTCTGTTGCTGAATCCAAGCTAGATAGATTTATCGTTCCCGAAACCCCCTGCATACTACATTTTATGAAAATTGTGGGAACGTTTCCGAGATTTAGATTGTAAACAAATAAATAAATACACAAGAATTGCTCATATAGGGGTATGAGATTTATAAAAAAAATAACGAAAAAAATCGTGTACACTTTGTTGGATAATAAATAAATAAACTAGTAGAACTACAAAATGGAACAAGCAGATGGCACCCTCTTGTTTCGAGTTTATTATCCCCTTGTTTCTCAGTCAAGTCTCTCTTAAATTATACTTAAACTATTCATTCAAAAAACTGCGTCAAAATCGTTTCAAATTTCATAATTGTTAGCTGTGAAATTAACGCGTCTCAACCATTATTTCAGCATTGTTTTATGTTATGGGAATGTGAGCCGTTTATCGTGTAATTTTAATTATTGTTTTGCCAAAACCCTTCGATAGAAGCTTTGAAGAGGCAATTTATTATTATCTTTGGGTAATTTCAATTTGCGATCGGTGTAATCAAATGTTGACCGAACACTTTGAAAACGTAGCCGGAAGCTAGATTGAGATCCCTCTCCTTCGATGGTTTAATATTAACTGTTTTACGATACCCTAAGGTGTGTAACAGTCATCCATCTCACTTACCTCTACCTACACCTACGAATAACACAATAATTAACAATGTAGTTTTTTTAATACGACTAAGTAAGTCGAGTCCATCAGTAGATGGAACAAACGTTAAGTAGTAATAATCACCTATCACAAAGCATTGCATCGCAGGTCACCAAGGAGAGGAACGTGCCCTACGATGCAATACCATGCGTCCATCAGCCTGAGATATATCCTACTACTGTTATAAACGCGAAAGTTTGTAAGTATGGATGGATGGATGGATAAAATCTGGAATAGCACATAGGCTACTTTTTATCCCGTGGGAATACCCGGGATTTAGATCTGCGCGGGTGTAACTGCGGGGCGCAACTAGTAAATGTTAATCCTCATGTACAATTTCATCGGCAACCCCGCTATGCGAACCAAAACACAGCAACCCCGATTCGCGGCAGAAAAAAGATGCTTAACATGCCTCGAGCTGATGGACACAGGGCAGTGCGTCGTGGGACACGTTTCTATCGTGCGGGACTTACGAGGCAATGTTTTATTATAGGTGATGGGTATAGGCAAGTTATTTACCAAAAAAAAAAAACAAGAATTCTAGCCCGCTGTATTGTCTATACCGCCATGCGCAACCTTTTTTTTATAGGGGCCACAAACACGTTTCAGTCATTGTGACCTCTGTGGCGCAGCGATCGAGAGTCCGCCTGCGACACAAGAGGTTGCGGGTTCGATTCCCGCCTCGGAACAAATTTGTGTACGATCTGCAGAAATTTGTTCCGTTGGTCTGGGTGTTTTCTATGTATATAATAAGAAATATCTATCTATGTAAGTATATAATGTATTAAATATATCAGTCATCTAGTACCCATAACACAAGCTTTGAGTAGCTTACTTTGGGGCTAGATGGTGGTATGTGGATTGTCCAGCATTATTTATTTATTTATTATTATTGTGTCGAGGGCCGCAAGCAAAAATTATTTAGGTCTTAATTAAAACGTAATTCCAAGTAAACGAAGTAGTTGGGTTACAATAAATTTGTAACTTCATATGGGCCAATAAAAAAGGCCCGGCGGGCCGCATGCGCAGGTTGAGTATAAGCGGTCTAACCTCTGTACGTTTTATAGGCTAAGAACTCACGAAGCGGTTTTCACCCGTGCCCGCCGCGGTTGCGGGCCCGCAGCATTTGTAGAATACAGACATTTAAGTAAAAAATTAAACCACATTTCACGACGCGTTTTACGCCCGCGGCGTGTGCGATTGTTTGCGGCTCCCGCTGCACCGGCAGTCATCTTGTACCGGCGGCTTTTTGTGCGTGCGTAACCGCACAAAACTCCGGTCTCGTGAGTTTTGAAAATAAAACTCCATTCCGCCACCGCGGCGGGTTACGGGTGAAAACCGCTTCGTGAGTTCTCAACCTAAAGATGTCCTCATTTAAAACGAAATTTGGGTTTGTGAGTCAAATGCGTTATTTATCAGGGTCACCATTAACGGATACGTCTCGGAGGATACCACTATGTTTGTCAATGTCTCAATAACAACAGGATACGAGATTCCTTGATACACATCCCGCACCGAAGAAATCTCAAGATGTACTCTAAGCGGACATCGCCAGTCCTTAACTACACTTAATAGGATAATTTGATTTATCCGCTAAGCGATTGAATTGTCCAGCCGTAGCCGACCCGAATTGAGGTCGCCATAAATTAGTTGGCTGACTTTCATCGGATCAGCGCGACTGTTTTTGGAGTTCTCAGTCTAAAATACAATGTCAAAATTCTTCTGACAAAAAAGTTAATAGGTGAATCTGGGTTCCAGTTCCTCTAAGCTTAGAAGAACAGCATTTTATGAAAATCGTTGGAGCTTTTTCCGAGATTCAGATTTTATAGATAGAAATAAACAAATAAATAAACAAGAATGAAATAAATAATAATAAATAAATAATGAATAATTCTGGACAATCCACACAGCACCATCTAGCCCCAAGGTAAGCTACTCAAAGTTGTGTTATGGGTACTAAGATAACTGATATATTCAATACATTATACTTGGATAGTTGGACGTTTTTTATTTATGCATAGAAAACACCAAGACCAACGGAAAAAAATTCTGCAGATCGTAGACAAATTTGTTCCGAGGCGGGAATCGAACCCGCAACCTCTTGCGTCGCAGGCGGGCTCTCGTCCGCTGCGCCACTGAGGTCCTCGTTTAAAGGTCCTATTTAATGAAGGTTGTTCGTGTGTATTGTCATCTTAGTAGGTAGAAATTGAGGTATCTGGATCAGCACAGATCCAGATACCTCAATTTCTACTATTCATGTATTCAATTTGAATTATTCATCTATTAATTTTGATCTTTTCTTCTATTTAATTAAAAACTTCATCCATTCATTTTCGTCTATTCCAAACACTTTTCGATCTATTCGTTTTTCATTATTCAAAAACTTCATCCTTCATGTACATTATGTATATTGGGTACGTATGTTTATTAACAATCATCTGTTCAACTGAATTATTGTTGAGGTTTAAATAAAACAACTATATTATGTATATTTGTTATTTATTTATTAGTGTTTATAGGCAATTTATAATATAGGTGAACGTAGGTAACTAACAATATCTAAAGAAATTTACATTTAAGTAAAAATACATTCATTAACATGATCATCACACCATTTCTTAATGCACAACACATTTTTAAGTGCACAGTTTTTCTTATGATGTACACAGTTTAAGCTTTTATTCAAGTTTTCATAAACACTATATAATTTTAATAAATTTGGACAACCATTATCACCAATATCTATAACATCACTGGTTTTGCATAATTCCTGTATCCATCTGACTTTTTCAATACCTTTGGTGACAATTCTTTTGTTATTTAAATAAGGTATTACAGTACGCTTAAATTCATGATAATCGATAAATCCTTCACTCCAAAAAAGACCACGGTTATTTTCTAGCCACCGCACTTGTTTTTTTTCCTCCGCTGATAAATTGTTGTATGAATAGGGTGGCTTGATAATAAATGTTTGCGTTTTACCATTGAACCAAATAGCAAACTCCTTAACAATAAAGTTATTGTTTGCATCTTTGAATCCTTGCAGATCAACTATTCTCATATCACAATTCATGAAATTTTTTTTACTAAATTGCTCAGAGGTCTGTATTCTATAATGCAATCATTTAAAATGAGACAATATGCTGCCGTCTGATCAGGTATCTCTGAATTGCATTCAAGCTCCACACGCACACTTACTACAGGACCCGACTTGAGGTTTTCGCTTTGCCTAGAACAATCGATCACGAACAGAGGAGCCTTTTCCAAAAACTCGGAAGGACTTAACAATGGCTCGCTTTTGCACCCATAATAAGACTGTTGAAATTTTACGTATTGCTCATATATTAAGGCATATTTTGAATCACTAAAATTTGCATTTAGATTTTCATAAGGAAAATAAGTAGAATTAAGATATACTTTAACATCTCTCAAGTGACAATGATCGAAACGGGACATATCTGTTACTGCCATATTTTTTCTGTTTGTTTGCAGACCGATGATAACATATCGAGGTTTTTCAATCTGTGATGAGGTTTTAATTGACCATGTATGCTTAGTGGTTTGTGGTAATAAAGGGTATTCATATAAATCCCAATTTCGGAATGCAAAACGTAAAGGACGATCTTTTTCTAGAAGCTTTAGTAAATTTACTTTTTCCTTGTCAGATACCTTCACGTGCGGAACGCGCCATACCAATTTATTAATTATTATCTCTTCAAGATGCTCTCCTGTTGGAACTTTCAGTGAGTTTAAATCAGTATTACTACGTAACAGTATCAATTCATGTTTGCAGTTGATGATGATTTTCTTATAATCTTCAGCAAAACCTAAGCAACTGCTTAGTGGAATTGAAGCTGAGAAATTTTCTCGACACTTTGTACCATTTATATCCCACCCCCAAGCTTTCGCTATTTTGGCTTCGTTTTCATTTAGAGACAGAATGGATTTCATAGTTGTAGTTATCCCAGCATTTTTTAATCTATCTATTTCCACTCCATTAAGTTCATATCGAATATCTTGAAAGAGGAACAGTAATGGATTATTGGTGAATTCTACACTTGTTACTTTTTGTTTCGAATCTTTTTTTATTATATTCACTGTTCCTTCCATGTAAAGGGTACTTGCTGATGGTAAAATGTAAAGATCCTGTTGGTTGATAGGTATACGAATTTCATCATTCCTGTTGAAACTTGTTACGTATGGTTTATATGAATGGTATTCGATACTATCAATGGTATTATCGAATGTGGGTAAGTTTGATATGTCCAAGATACTCATTTTCGAAGACCAATTAATTTTAAAAATCTTTTGTTTTCTTCAGTAATTTTAATATTTCTCTTAGTTGTTCCTTTACGGATTGTTCGATGAATACTGACGTGTTTTGGTTTTTTATCAGCATATTTATTGTAGTCAATCATCTTTTCTTAATATGCAGATATAATTGAACCTCTTCCCCACGTAAATTAATTAAGTTATTTCTTATATCTAAAAGTCTGATATTAATGCAGCTAACATTAGATTGATTGACTGGAAAGTAAATTATGTTTTTAGGTATTTCAATGATTCTGTATCCTGGTGCAACATTAGGGGCAAATTCATGAATTATATGACTTGATTTTCCGTTAATATACGATCCGCTCACTATATCACATTCGACTCTCACCACGGTCGTTGATAAAATGTTAACTGGAAACTGTGACTCGTGTATTATATTTGGTTTTAAAGTTTGCTCGCCAAAACCGAGTAACGATCCAAGGGAATTATCTTTTTCAAAATGTATGTCCTTGGAACAGGAAATATGAGTTTTCAAGGTGTTGTTGTTGCAAAATATATTAAAAGTTGTTCCTTTCTTAACATTTGACCTCAAATAGTCAGAGATATCTTGCAGTTCATATGTGCCTTCAGGTATTTCAATGACTTCATTATCCCCATAATGTAATTTATTATTTTCACAATCAATGTTAGGAATTGAATTAAACGTTGATAGATGCAGCAAAGCGCATTCATATTCACCGTCAAATTGTAAAGTAGGATAATAGTTAGTTGTCAAAGTAGATGTATTACCAGTTATAGACAGGGTGAAAGACATTTTACAAATGAAGCAAATGAAACAAGTTCTTAAATTTATACAATAATTTATTCAGTACAGTTTTCATATAATTTTTTTTCCCAAAACTGATTAAGGAATTTTAAGCACAAGTGTCCACAGTTGAACGTATCAAAATTTTGGTAATTACAATAGTTGTATGTTATATCATTAGTTTTGAGATATTTATTTAATTCTAATGGTGGCTTCAAATTTCCAAAGCTATCAAAATACTCATAATAATTGAAATATTTTACGTAGGCTACCCAGTGTGTTCCTTCATTCTCAGAACTGTCTAAATTTATAATAGCACATTCAATGTCCTTTGGTTTTTTTGGTAATTCATCTCTCATAAAAACCCCTCTAAAATGTGGTATGTTTTCAGAAGCATAGTCTATCAATTCTATATTAGTCAGAGCACGATTGGGTAACCGTTTTATTAGTTTTTTGAATTGTTGATAAAAATACCATTTCCTTTCTTGTACGGTCTGATATATAATCCTTTTCCTAGTGCAATAGATTCCATAGTTTTATTATGTCTTTGAGCCTCAGCTAAGTTTTTTGTAGCTGATTTATGATCATTAATCGCTTTGGCAATACCGGCTGCTCCTCCAGCCAATGCACCTAGTGCAGACAATCCAGCGAATATCGGTATCAACGGAAGTATACCACCTATTTTCGGTAAAGGTATAATACGAGGTAAACAAATTCCTTTCTTACTGTTAATAAGCTTTTTCGCAGCAGAATAGGCTACTTGGATGGCTTTAGATTTATTTTTAGGTTTTATCTTCTTCAAACGAGTGCGTATCGTAGAAACGATTGATTTAAATGACTTTTTTCCAGCACCATGCTTCACTTTGGTTTTCATTACTTTACTCACTAGCCACGAAGCTAACTTTTCTCCTTTTCCTGCGTCCTTGGATTTCAGTCGCTGTTTTGCCATGTTTAACAATTTTAAATCAGCTCTATGTCGATCTTCTAAATTATTTGAATTGTACGCAATGTCGTGTTGCATACAAGCGTTATCCAGTTGATTAATTCCTTGATCACCTCTCAATAATCGTTTTTTTAATCGCGTCCCAGGACCACAATAATTATAACCAGGTAAATGCAATTCAAATGGCAGGGCGTTTATCAAACTGTTAACTAGTCCACCACCTCGCATTGTTGAGTTATTAATGACTTGACTTCACTGGTATTATATAACTTTATACACGTCAAAACTTATGAGCTTAAAATTGCACTTCTTTCAATCCAGCTATTTTCATTGCTAGGGAGGCCTAGCCATTTCACATAAAGCTTTCTACCTTTTTTTCTTAGAACTTTTTCAATTAGATAAACATTAGGACAGTAAGTTTTCTGAAGTTCTCGTTCATAAAAAGTCCCTAATATCGGTTGCTTATGTAAATCTTCAATGATATATGTAAAAGGTGTTGAACAATTTACCTTTTTAACTAAAAACAATTCAGTGGACCAGTTAGGTGTATAACCTTTTTCAAAACTACCTTTATATTTGCTTATACGTACCAAATCTCCCACAAAAAATTTACTTTTCTTCAATTGGATATTTGTGTTTTGAGATTTTTGTATGTTAGTCATGATAATGTTTTGATTGGACTGATTAACTTCTTTTGGTTTACATTTCGTTGTCCGATGTATTGTATTATTGTATTCGGCAACAACACTTTGTAAAATTTCCCCGGCCCACTTGTAACTACCATTTAAACTGAAACATTTGTGTAGTTTGTTTTTAAGAGTTTTGATAAGTCGCTCGACTATAGAAGCTTTTTTTATAGAATAGGTAGAGTAGTGGTTTATTTTATAAGAAAGCATAATTTTTTTAAATTCATCGTTATAAAATTCTGTACCCATGTCAGTTTGTAAGTTAACAGGTTTGCGATGAGTCTTAACCAGGATATTTTTAAATGCGTTTGCCACTTCATATTTACTTTTTGTTTTAATTGGAATAGCCCAAGAGAACTTTGAAAAGCAGTCTAATACCACTAATATATAACTAAAACCGTTGTTATAACTTTTGAAGTTTTGGTAATCCACAAGATCTGCTTGCCAAAGATCATCGATTCCTTTTAACACTACGTATCGCCGAAAAAAATTTTTACGTGCAGTTTTATGGATTTCATTTACCACTTGTAGCTTACTCATTTTTAAAATTATCTCCTTTTTGTTTTATGATATATTTTGCATGATAATCTTCTTTGTACTGCTGAATAAGTTCTTTTATGTCTGATTTTATTTCATTAACTATATCACGAACTTCTTGCTTGCTTGCAAATGATTCGGATTGCATATCAACGTATTCTTTATTAACAGCGTCATCTGCTTTCACAGGATTTGCAATACCGCTCAATCTTACTGTTCGCAAATCAATTTCTCCTGTATGTAATGCTTTGTCAAAGATTTCAAAAGATTCTGGCAAACGTAATCGTTTATGAATGTAATGACCAAATTTATCCATAATCCATATTATTTTTATTCGTAAGGAGTACTCAAAGGCGTTGAGGGTAAAGCTCAAATGAAACAAATATTTTAGGATTTAATCTTATATATTACGTTATAATGCCGCTCTCTCGCAATTCTTCTATAACAGATATTATTTCATTATCTAATCCAGTGTTACCAGCATCCCGAGAAGCAATCAATAGTTTTAATCTATCAATTAGTTCGTTGGGATTATCCCAGTAGATGTAGTCAACATTTTTATTCCATTTCTTCATTGTAGGTAACCCTTTTCCCTGATATAAGTCAGGCTGACTACTGTCAGTACTTGCTGATATTTTACGCATCTTAAACAATGGTTTTATGATCTGCATGTATTTATGGCCTCTGTTACTTCTAATTGGTTTTTGTGGATCATAATCTCTTCGATGAACATTAGTTTCTAGTAACATTAACTTGTAATTTTCCATGTCTTCATTAGTTATTGCTGATAAGTCGGGCTCTTTTTTAAACAGTAGCTCATTTATACCAAGAGTCCTTTTGAATTTGTTTGATCCGATCTGAATATATCCGTCAGACACAGCCACAAGTGCTGACCCCATCATGAGCTTGCCTCGATAATTTCTCACACCAAACGGAATATCAGCTAGAGCTTCAGAAGATTTAGACCATGAAGAAATATTAAAACTTGGGTCACTCGAATCAGATTTAATTGTTTTAAATGATTCATTATTTCCTTCATCTGTATAATAAGGATCGCATAGTTCAGTTTCATTTGTATTGTCGTCGTAATCCTCTGAACTATTCGAATTTCCTGAAGTTAACTCGTCTAACTCTTCATTAGATTCTATCTTCTTTAAAGTTTTGTCTTTATCTACTGGCTTTGATGTTTCGAACTTAACTTCATTTGGAAAAACTTTTAATTTCGTTTTTTTATCCACCATTTGATTTAAAGAATCTGTGACTGGTTTAAAAACAGATTGCAGGACATTTCTATTCTCAGTTTCAATATCTCGCATCTTTTGAACCTTTCTTTTAACATTTTCTGCAGCTTTTGCAATTTGTATCTTTAATTTTTGTTCCATATTATTTTTTATTAAATTAAAGTCAAACAAACACGTTTTAGTCTTCATACGAGTGTTGTTCGACTGCGATTGAAAATAGTATTAGTTTTTTTGCAATTAAATAGTACATAATGATGTTAGTATTGACTTAAATTGTAGCTGTCAATGCAGATAGGTTTTCAAAATCATGAAGTGTGAAAAGTACTAGTGAAACACAACAAACGTGTCAATTTTTTTTCTATAACATCCCTCATTTTTTCCGCAATCTTTATTTATCACTAAATAACTATAAGGCTCTTTCCATACATTTGAACACATATTTCGAAATTCTTGCCATGTTATATCTGTGTTAACATGTTCATTATAAATATGCTTCATATTTATATCATCTTGTTTGAAGAGAACTATTAAATTTGCTTTATCTCTCACTAGTTGTTTAGGTATTTTGCTATAAGTTTGATTCAAATAAAAACAATCAATGTTTTTGTGTCTACCCATAGCAAAATAATTTCGCATACTGCTTTGGTTTTCACATGCAACATCATCAAATATAATTATAGAATTACATTTTGCGGTTTCTGGAGGCAGAACTTCTTCATTTTCATGATATTTAAAAAACTCTACGCCTGGAACCATTTTTAGAACCTGCTCCAAAAATATGTACTTCGGTTGATAAAGAGTTTTAGAATAGACATAAACATTATGAAACTGTAATCCTTGTTTATGCAGAAGTAGACCAATTACTAAATTAGTTTTTCCACAGTTCGACGGACCGCAAATTATGCATCGTATAGTGTTTGGTAAAAGATTACCATGACGAGAACTATGTTTTTCAGAATCTATATTAATGTCATCAAATCTCAAAGTTAGCGGTTGTTTTACGAACTGCATTGTAAGGCACTTTGTAGTTAAATGATATAAAACACAATGCTTATTATAATATACTTGTTTATAATTATTGATTGATGCAGTTGCCGAAGTTGTCAAGCATTAGGCAAGCTCTTATTTCACCACTTCCTTGTTTCCTTGTTGGTTAGTTTATAAACTGAGTGTGATCCTTTTAATCACCTTTATATATAAACATTTGCTAAATTATAAACTGATAGCTGGTCTTTTTTGTACGAGGTGGTAAGTAAAATATATCACTATCAATGTTTACTAGATATTATAAAAGGTTAAAAATTCATACAAAATGTGTGCAGTTCAGTAAATAAATTTATTAAGTAATTGAAACAATTTACAAGTAGGTATAGAACAATAAGCCACTTAATTTAGCTACATACTACTATATACATACATGGTTATATAATTTTGATTTATTCAATACATTATGAATAAATAGGTATTTAAGCAAAACGTAATTACGTGACAGAATTATATAATTTGTTAAAATATAGTATCACAATGACCCCATGGTAAAGTATGAACTTGATCTCTTTGTATTTGTCTTTTGTCATCGTTTCTATTTAAAAGCTGCTTGGTAACCTGCTGCGTATATAATACGTGTTTCATAGATCTTATCAATTTCATCTTACATGTTGAGATTGTATTGTGATACAAAGTATTACTATAGTCATCCATTTTTAAATTATTTGTTACCGCTCTCGTAACACCTTTTGCTTTTTTTATGTTACATTTAACACTATTAATACAGTACAGTTTTGCTCTCAGACCAATAAATTCAGTTATAATGTCTCCTCCCATCTCGTCTTTGAATAATCCAGGAACTTTTTCGTTTATTTTTGGAATGTCATATTCATTTAATGCAGTGAAATTACTGGTATCGTATTTTGAAATATTTTTTCTCATATCTTTATAAAAGTCTTCGGTAAATATTAAATAAAGTAAGCTATCAGTATCAGTATAGCAAAGTTGTGCTCGATCACTGTATTTAGCCTTGATGAAGTCATAATGAAATTGATACATATGTTGTTTAGCATATTCTAAAACTGTGAATCCTATATAAATTGGTCTGTCTAACACAACTTTTTCCTGATTCAATTGAATAGCCACAAAATTTTCTGAAAAGACAGTAATATTTTTTACATTTGGTTTTGTTATCAGCTTTTCAGCAGTGAGATGTTTATTTGTAACGTTCTGATGATCTGCCCATTTCGTAACTAGTTTCACATCTACTTGCTTCCTTTTATTTTCTATGGTCTTTCCAAATATCGAATTATTAAGCAGCTTAAAAAAATCTTTTTCAAATGTAGTTTTTGAAGACTGTCGAAGAGAAGTGTTAAGATCTATGTAAGATTTCAAAAAGTTATCTTGTCTAAAGCAAAGAATCCTATGTATTTTCTTTAACTTAAGACCATGCTTAAGACATTCCTTTAAATGTATGTAATGAATCACATAATTAAACTTATCGTAAAGGTTGGCAATTAATTTATCGTTCTTACTTCCTGGAGGTGTAAACTTCTCAGGAGCGAAAGGTAGGTCTTGATGCATCTTGTGCAAGTGATCTGGGTATAAAAGATCAACTTCTAAAATGTAGCCATAGTCATCGTCGTCAGCTACGTTCATAACATCAAAACTGCTTACATTTTGAGAGGATAAAAATTTAAAATCAGAAATTGGGTACTTTTTTGTCATTGCGTAGCCATATAAATTATTACAGTCTAAATATATCAAATAAGATGGTGGCTTAGATTTATCAAAGTTTGGTAAATACTTATTGGAAGCTAAGGCATGGCGTAACGAGCACTGAGCCAAACCTCCTCGTATACCCTGTTCCAGCATTTGATACATTTCGATATCATCAATCAATTCTAATTGAACTTTAGTATGAAAAAGCATCGCATCCCAACTTAGACTAGGTGATGTTACGTAATACAAAGGATCCAGTTTATAGTAGTGCAAACTTGTCTGCCTAAATTTTTCAAAGATGTCACATAAAAGTAGTACATCGGTTTTTAAATACAAATCAGTATATTGCCCAAGATCTTTTAAGTTAAAACATTTCCATACTGTACATGCATGCTCATACTCACTTTCGCTTATGTGTTCCTCATTTAATGAATTATAAAAACAACTTTTAGACGGAAGCTCTGTTTTATCAAATTTCGCCCAGTTATCCATATAGTTATACGGGTAGATGCCTTTTTTTCGCAGTAAGTTAAACTGTTTTTCATCCTTATACTGATGAGATAAATGAACGAAATCTGTATCTGACAAACTTCTAGATAACATATCAAGGCTTGAGCTCAAAAACTGAAACGAGTCAATAAATTTAATTTCAACAGGACGTGAACATTTTGTCGTGTTAATAACTTTTGTGATTGTGAGGTATTTTTCTTTTGTTTTCGGGATTATTTTAACAGCACCTTCGTGTCTCATCAACTCCTTAATAAACAAATGTGAATCATAGCCAGATAGATTATGAAAGACAACTGGAATGAATGGACATACTTTATACATCAAATTACAATGAGAATGAGCCGCACCTCTGAACTCAGATGTAACATGATCATGATCTCGTACCTTATCATCAAATAAAACTTGTTTACATATGTGGCAAACAGTAGCTTTCTGATAATCTAATTCTTGATCGAGAGTTAAAGACGACATCGGCTTTTTATTATATAAAATGTTATGAAGTCGAATAGCATCTTTAGTCAAACTTTTAATAAATACTTGAACACAATCAACACCTCTATAAGTGACATATTTGTTTAGTTTTTGATCATGTGAACAGCAAATGTAGTAACCAAAACAAGAAGGCTGATGTAACTTGAGTGTCTCAGTATTTCTAGACCTTTGCTCTTTGCAATTTGATAACAAACATTCAAAATCAGCATAAATCACAAAGTTAATTTTTTGCTGCCTTTCAAAGTTTTTAAATTTCAGGTAAGAGTTTTTTACAGGCAATACACTTGAGATGCCATGACAATTATGTGACATGAGCTTAGCATTATTCGAAAAGAACTGTACGCAAGATTCGCATAAGAATAGTTTGCCTTTGTGTTGAGTAATCTGTCGCTTTACCAATTTAACAAGATCTTTAATCAAACAGTAATGACTTTTATTATTACGCTCTATAAACAGAAGATTGATATGATCAATTTTACGTTTCTTCGTTAGGTAGAGTGGTCCAGTTACACAGTTTTTATTATCTAAGCCATAAATATTAATACTTATTTCTGGATTATTTAATTCAAATAATCTGATATCCGAGTATGTGGGTGGAAATGACATCCCTTTTACGTTGAGAACGGAGGAATAGTGCGGATATGAATTCACTCTGCATACATTAATTTTTGATGGGTATAGTGCAGCTACTACACTCCAAACAAAACAGTGATCATCAGTATTATGGATGTTTATACAACTTTTCGTGTTTTTTATAGTTTTAGGTAGATCTATGTAAGTACCTCCTCTCATAGGACTGTATTTATTAACATTAATTTCTAAATGACTCATTGATGAATATGTCCAGCCAGACTCGCACAGTTCAAATTCTTCAAGCCTTGTCTTGAAAATGTTTATTAAACTAATAAATACTTCATTCAAATCAGTGCCTTGATAAACGATTTCAAATTTTGTGTTAAACGACTTCAATTGCTGCTCATTTGATTTTGGTAAAGTAAAGTAAGCATATAACTCAAAATTCAATTTGATACATGTATGTGTTTTTATTGAAAACTGTATTAATTTAATCAGATATCTCTTATTTTCAATCAGAAATGCCTCTGGTGTTAAGTACTCGACTTTCTGATCAGGGTTTAAACGATAAGTCACTATTCGATTTTTAAATGCAGTAGTAATTATATCTATATTATGAAAACGAGTCTTTATTAAACAGTTTGATTTATGCAAATTGGTTCTCAAGTGATATCTATATTCATTACGTGTTAACTCTATGCGACATTTATCGCATTCGATTTTTTCAAGTTCAGGGGCAGGTAGGTCTGTGAAAGAAAATTAGAAAAATACAATGCATTATTTATTCCTAGTATATTTATTTTAATTCTATGATTAAATAGAAACCTATTACAAATGATTACATTCTAAAACTATTCCTATTGATAAAATAAATGCGAGTTGTTTAGAGCCTACGCCCACGAGCGACTTTTTGTAGCGATGCAGTCGCGATGCCGTCGCACTTAGCATCGATACAGTCGCGAAGCGTTAAAATCGTGGCTGGAGGCTCCATCGTTAGAAGCGATGCGATGAAGTGTTCAGCAAACGCGCGACAGCATCGCTACAAAAAGTAGCTCGTGGGCGAGCGGCCTTAGATATTAGATACCTAAATAGTTTCAATGAAATTATACCTAATGTTATGATTCACCTACCTAGTAACCTAATTCAAAAGTAAGCACCGCACCCACTGAGAATGTCTGGACGACAGTTTTTAAATTCTTTGCGAGTGGCTTTAATAAATTGAGTGAGGTGCCCCCAGGCCTTTGTGTCGTCATTTGTCTGATTTTTAATAGTAATTATGGCGTGCCGCCACCGATTCATAGGCTGTATATTGCGAATTTCATCGCAATTATATACCTTTAACTCGATAAAATGAGTACCTACTTTATTTGAATCGGTCTGTCGCGATACTCCGTTGGCGACACGCTTATTGAAATATGAGTTTATTGACGGGGGTGTTTTACCAGACTTAGTCGCCACTAGTTCTTCATCACTATCACTACCGAATACTTCGGAAGCCGATGCTCTCTTGCCGGCCTGCTTCTTCATAACGCATTCAGCTTTCTGTGCTCCACCTTGAAAAGAAAACTCGCTGTTCAATGATCCGTTATTATGAAATGCACTAAACATGAAGCATTTATTAAGCTGTCTGCGACTGGCATTAATAAATTTTATAAGATGATGCCATGCTCCTGTTCCATAATCCGTTCTATTCTTGATCAACAAATCTATGCATTCTAATTTGCTCAGCTTTGTATTCTCTGTGTCAGGTACTTTGTATGTTTTTAAAACAATATAATATTTTCCTTGTTTTGTTCGATGTATTTGCTGGCTGAATGCTTTCGGATATTTTTGTGTAAAATATGAATGCATTGAATAATTACCTCGTTTATCAACTTGCTTTTCAGCTTCTTCGTCTTCACTTTCTGAGCCGAACAGTTCGTACATGGAGTGTTTGATAGGCACAACTGGATTGACGCCGTGCTTGCGCTTCTTGCTCGATGGTGGCGGTGGTGATGGCGAAGTGTCGCGCTGCCTGCTGCTGGATCGTTTCTTGGAACACTTCGATTGTTCATCACGACCACGATGGCTTGTAGAGGGTTGTGCCATCTCTTCATCAGAGGATAATCCAAGAGCGATATTTTTGGGCCTGAAAAATAAATAAAATTAGTGTAAGTCAAATAACGAAATCATGTAGGTTAATTCAATGATGATTATTGAATAAGTAGAAAATAATTAATTAAAGTGTCGAATATAAGTAATTTATGAACTGTTGAATAGATGATATAGACTGAATTTACTGATAACTGATAAAAAATTATAACAATAATGTACTTACATCTTGATTTATTTTCAATGATTTTCTTGATTTAGGTACAGGATTAGAAAACTTGATGCTCCAGATAAGAATGGGTTCGGTTTAGGTGTCACTCCCAGCTTTTATAGCCGCGGTTCGCGTACACATTATCCATATTTAGGCGGTTTCAGGTGCAACAAATTACATCGTAAGCTTATTCGTGTAAGATGTACTAGACTATGTTTATCACCCGATTTGCCTCGATAATTTTATCATTAGACTAGCTCACAGTTACCAATGTTTAAAAGTGACCTATGTATTATTCTGACGTATTTGCTATTCTTATTGCTTACTTATTACTGTAAAGTTTTTTCAAAATCCGTTTAGTAGTTTGTATGTGAAAACCTAACAAACACCTTTACAATACTCAATAAATTTATTACTTTCACATGGTTTACAGTTACATACATAGTTATTAGGTGTGCCTAAGTAGGTATCTTATGAACTTGTAGTAATGGAAGGTTTTGTAAGTACATAGATTCAAATATTTTTATAATGTCATAATTTAAAATCATGTTTTGAGTAATTTAATCTTATTAAGTGATATAAAGTTAACCCTTAATTAACTTCCTGAGTCCCTGGGACTCACATCAAAATTTCAAACTTCCATAATTGTAACATTTAAGCGGCTAGATTCCCCCCCGTCTCAGTACCTTCCTGCAGTGTCGCGGGCTACGCGGAGGCGAGAGGACGTGTGCCGGCACTACGTATTTGGTGAGTTATTGCGTCGAGTGAGTCCCAAGGACTCATACAAGTGAATTGTGCTATATATTTTTTTATTTGTTTCAATTTTCGAATGTTGCTTATTTGTCGTTATTATTGATATAAATTATATTTTTTTATATGCTTATAACATATATCTTTTTAGGTTTGCAGAATGAATCCAGAACAAGATAAATTCGTTAGTATGCATGAAGATGGGGCGGATTCCGTTTTGGAATCAGAAGAGAATTGATTGATTTTTGATTAATTGAAAATTGAATTTTAATAATTGATTGACAGAATTGACCAGAAGTGTTCCGTGTACTCGTGCAATAGACGAACGCAGCCTGCCACGCAAAGTTCGCTGCTCGGTTTCATCTATATTGAAAAAAGACATTCCTGAAGATGCGGACCACCCTGAAACTGAAGACAAGCTACCTAGGAATGAAAGAAAATACTGCTATATGTGCCACTACAAAAAAAGAACAAAGACTGCATATCTATGCACCAAATGTCTGAAACCAATATGTTTGACCTGCTCGAAAAAGGTATGCTGACGTTGCCTGTAAGCAGTGCCAAAACCCATTGCACCTTTTATTTTTTTGTATTGGAGCATACATTTTTGTTTTATTATTATTAGTTTGTATATCTTTGAGAGTCCAAAAACATAAAAACATATATAAGTTACGAATATTTCATAGTTTTGTAGAGGTTTTAAAATACCTTTGTTTTTTGAGACTGATAAAATTAGTTTCTTTAATTTTTAAGAGGATCTCTGAAGTTTGTCCAGTTTTGATACTTTTTCCTAGTGCCTTAATAAATATTTAATATGAATAATAAAAAAAAAATGAAAGAAAAATTGTTTTATTTGAGAATATCACGCTTAGAAAATATATGAGTCCCACTGACTCATACAAGTTAATTACATTAGTAAATTTCACGAAGTTAATCAAGGGTTAATAGTTATGTCAATAACAGGTAAGTTTACTTCATTATTGATCTGTTGACCTGCTTTGGCAATGCTGTGGATATAGCCACCGCTACTTGTCAAAGCGGCTTTGAAGCTTTACTTGTTTGAACAACGACATGAAAAAAAAAGATGAATATTATATAAATAAGTACAAACTTTCATATTTATAATAGTAGGTACTATGATTGGCCTTGTTTACATGCTACATAATTTAGGAATCGAACCCCACACTTGTGTTATCTCAACCAGCCACTCGTCTGCTGCTGCCGGCTAGCAACGTGTCATGTGACACAAATAGCGCTGCTAGGTAACTTATTCATATTCTGTAAATTCAACATGCTTTGCATCACTAAGCATTTTGCTATAAGCTGCTATCTATCGTTACCTATACAGGGTGTAACCCGACATCCCCCGAAAACTTCGAGGGGTCAATGTACAGTCGACTGCATAGAATGTATACAGTTCTAAAATCAAGTCAGTATTGCAGCAATGCTATTAACATTTAAAGGGCAAATATTCTAAAAATAAGTGGCCTTCTCAACTGATTGCATTATCAATGCCGTAACACTAACATGAAAGCTACAAACTGTATGCATTATAGTGCAGCGGACTGTACTCATCTACTTATGTGAACAACTTTTACCAAGAAACTTATGCTGTAAACGTGAAAATAAAAACAGCTGTTACATACAAAAGTCTAATACATCCTTACTTTGCTAAAATCGGTTAAAACGACAGATTTTTTTTTGAGCTCACAGCATGTTCTTTGGTAAAAGTTGCTCACATTGATGAGTACACTGACTTCATGAAGTTTTCGAGAGCTGACTGGTTACACCCTGTAGAATTGTGAAGGTATAAAATGATTGAAATTTAGTAAAAATATTTTGTTCTATAGGATACTCACATTCTGTACACACGTTTTGAAGAAAAAATGTCGGTAAGAATTAATTAACTTCAATTCATTTGAACTACCTAATACATAAAATCTTTGTATTCCTAAAAACTTTGTTTTTATTATTTTCAGTATTCACCATGGATCTTGTCACCGCCTGCGACTGTGAGCCCCATTGACATTCAACAAATTGAAGCCTCTTTAGAAACAAATGTTATACCGGCTCTCGTGAACTACAAGATGATGACATCATGTTTAAAAACCACTGTTAAGGGATCGATGGTCATACGTATTGAAATATACGATGCAGATCAATTTTCTAGCATAGAAGATTCAACATGCAAATGTCATGCCAAGATTTGTGCTCAGCATGTGGTTAGTAATTTGTATTCGGATCATATTTATATGAAAGTAAGAGATATTCTCAAATCAATGGATAATTCAATGTATGTAAATTTATAAAACTGAATAAAACCATCTATAAGCATCTTCCTCGAGTGTTTTATTTCATACTTCCGCACAGTCTTAGCCATAGTTCATAGATACAACTAGGATAAAACTTACGCTAGCGGGTGAATAGGTGAATAGAAACCTACATGAAAAACAGAATAAATAAATAAACTATATTTTAATAGGATGATTAGATCAAATTAAATAGAAGAATAGATCAAATTAAATAGAAGAATAGATCAAATGAAATAGAAGAATAAATCAAAATTAATAGATGAATAATTCAAATTGAATACATGAATAGTAGAAATTGAGGTATCTGGATCTGTGCTGATCCAGATACCTCAATTTCTACCTACTCATCTTTTAGCACAGTTTTGTGTGTTTTATTGTTTTTTACTTCACGTTATTGTAAGTTTGCTTTCTTACTTTGTGTATGCCGTCCGTCAGTTACAAATAAATAAATTTTGTTTCTTATTTTCCTAGAAACACACTTATTCAGCTACAATGTACAGTCAGCATTAGGTACTGACAGGAGCGGGCATAACTGAGTTATAAGGGTTCAGATGCTTTATTGCGCGCCCTAAATATGGCCTCACCTTTCCTGTGATCAATAAAATCTGGGTTGCAAACGGATTTGTACGGAAATACTTAACATTTTGATAGTAAGATGATGGTTTTATCACGTTTTCAACCGGAAAAAATAACTAGATGACTTCTCACTCACATTTTTTGGAACCTTTTTCATCCAATGACTTCCCACGAAAATTTGCCATTTATGCTAAGTCATGTAAATTACAGGGTTACATCTATCAATCTTTCTAGTTTCCAAGTAAGCCCATAGTGTTCCAGTCAAAAGCTTTTTATCGTAGCTTAGGCAGAGAACAGACGGCCATTTTAACGTTAATCGGTGCGTTAACTATGCTTCGACGACCGATCTCGTCTTACACATTTACACGAAAAGGCTAACTCTCGGTTTCTGAAGGCGCGATCAACACTAATCGGCTGTCAAGTCACTTGCTATCTCTATCTAATTTAAAGTAAAAGATGAAATAGCAAGTGTCTTGACAGCCGATTAGTGTTGATCGAGCTTTCAGAAACCTGAGGTTATACTCCTATTTGATTACTATTTCCATCCTGATGATTACCCAGAAGTATACGAGTCTATTTTATTTTAGAGGTAATTTTTTAAGGAAGTTGCAAAAAAAACTCATTGCTCGTGTCATTTAATTGGTAATATACGTACCTAATAATTGTAATTTTCTTTGTTCTCGCCTGTTCTGGGCCTAACTCAGTAGCGACTATTTACCTCCGCCGCCATGTTGAGTTCTTATAAAGGGTAGGTGTAACGTTAATGGCACGCATGGTAATTTAATGGCCAGACATAAATTTGGTCATACATTAGTGCGTTCTGTACCTTTAGTGCTAGCTGGTACTGGAATAGTGGAGCTGCATTACTATGTTCTGATTTTGAAGGCGTGTGCAGTGTAGTCCTCGTAGATCACCGATTTTAGAACACCAATGTCATTCCTTCAAATGAGGAAATCCGTAGGAGAACCAATGTAGCCGACAGCTCTCAGAATCAGCAAGTTGAAGTGGCAATGGTCAGGTCTTATAGCTCGAAAAACTGACAACCGCTGGGGAATAAAGGTTCTCGTATGGCTACCACGAACAGGAAAGCGAAATGTGGGACGCCCTCTTACCCGATGGACTGACGACATTGTTAGGACCGCGGGAAGTCACGGGAGGGAGAGGGCTCGGAATCGTTCTACCTGGAACGTATAGGGGAGGCCTATGTCCAGCAGAGGACTTCTTTAGGCTGTTGATGATGATGAATCTCATTCCTTGCAGATCACCAGTGTTGTAGTTGTAGTGGCTTTTAGTGTTGGGGTATCCTTTATATTCCACTTTATACTGATTTTCTAGATAATTTTGGCTGCAATTACAAGCAAAGGGGACTTTTTTTTGAGTGAATCTCGGTGCGTACTCAGTGGAGCAATAACATTGTAATTGCAATCCGTTACTGTTTGAAATCGGGAAGCAGGTAAATTATCGGCTTTGCTGTTACATAATTAACGGCAATTGGTAACAAAGTTTGATTTCCACCGGTGTTTCTGTCGATAGGAATCGAAAAACATTTACAATTTGATTTAAACAGAAATCGATTTAAACTTATTGCAACAAAGTTATGTAATTGCCTTAGTGTGTAGCAGTTTCCATAAGTGCCCGCTCAAAGTCAGGTACGCCATGTTTTGTTATTTTTAAATCAAAGCGTTAAACACAGATGGGGAATACAAAAACCCCGGGATATTATTACTAGAACATCTGGAGTAACATCTATCGACGAATATCTACGATTGGGTTAAAAACATCCAAACATTCAAAAAATTCATTCGTATTAATAATTATGAGGATAGAATAATACACGTGCATTGTTTTATCAGTGTTTAATTAGTGCGTAGAATAATGGTAATAATGGTAGCGTTAATAATATTTGAAACATGTATCTGACAAGCGTCATTCACAGATAAGTTAGCTGGTGCTAAGCACACATTACTGATAACTTGTCGAATGTAAATTATATGCTAACTGACAACTTGACTTTAAAAAATAAAGAGATGAGCCTGGCCTTTGTCTATCCATATTATTCATTCGTTTATTAGATATCGAGGTGCGTTAAAAGTTGGAGAAAAAATCATATAAGTTTTCAAAATCGAGGCCCAAATGTCATTGATTTTTTCATGACATTTTTTGACATTTTCACTACACAATCCAGCCCCAAAATATGTACCAAAACCTAATAGCATAATTACCTTTTTTTTTGGATCGATACAAATTTGATTTAATTATAACGTGTGGGTAACTGTGTATGGGACAGGGACATACAATACAATATAATAAACACAGTTTTGTCTAAATTTAAATTAATACGAATCAATAGTGTTTTTGAAACTTTCGCGATCATAAAACATTAATTTGAAATATTATACGGGTATTTATCGCGTTTTACTTTTAATAATTTCCCCACGTTTCGGCTATGTTGCAATAGCCGTGGTCGCGGGCAGACTGAACGTCGGGAAATTATTAAAGGTAAAACGCGATAATTACCCGTGAAATAATATTTCAAATTAATTAAATACTGATCATTGCTTTTCAGTTAACCCCGAGGCCGTTTAAGCACTTGAAACTCTCTCACCCAATTCCCCCAATCAGCAATGCACGAATAAGTTTCACACTATCCGATATCCGATGCTTCGAGCCAGTTAGCCTACTTGACCAGTCAAAGCCTCTATCGTATTCCAGTTGCCGTTCAAGTCCACTTGCCAGTCCAAAGGCGGCACTCGGGTCGAGTGACGACAATTTATGTAATTGCCACGGGGAAGCGAAATTAATGCGTTTAGCTGCGAACCTAATGTACACCACTTTGCTTCTGATACTTATCTTAGCTATCGGTGCGAACAATGTTTGACTTGCCTGCCTGTTCTTTTACGTCAGTGCTGATAAACGGTAACGCAAAGCATTTCTGCTGCATGCACTCTTCTTTCATCCGTCCTTTTGGTTGCTCAGCACTTCCGAGCTATACAACCTTGGTATTCCCCAAAAAATTATTGTTTGCGATTTTTCCTACCTTTACAGTTTTAATTATCGTCAAAAATGTTGTAGCGTTCGAGTAATATTATTTTACGTCGTCTCGTCCGGCTTGTGTATAATATATGACTGACTTACAAACAATTTCTTCTACAAATATCTCTACTACTCATACTAGTGTACCTACTGTAGTGTCGTAAAAAGCTCCAGGGCTACCTCCACGCGGCAATAAGCGCCATTATTCGCCAGTCCAGTCCACTCGACCAATGCGTTCTGTTTTATGGCCAGCCCTATTTTATATCCCGACCCTATTTTGTTTCTAATTCAGTAATTGCATACGGTGGGTTGCTCGTTTTATTGGTTACTAGCTATCGCCTTAGGCATCACTCGTGTACTATTAATATAACATGTATTAACTTCTTAAATTTGATTGATTTTTAGTTGTTTTAACCTAGTTTTAATACTTTTTGTTTTTCGATTATAATGAAAATAAATAAATATTTAATGCGTTTTCTTTTAATTGGGGTTCTTCATGTTTTCTACGCCATTTCCGGTTATTTTTATTTTTATTATTTTTTAGGACAACAGTGTTCTAATTTCGTTTATAAACTATATTTTTCCTAAGCTTCATGCCGATCAGCTCGCTTGTCACTCGTACATAACTGAGTTACGTAACCAGCAATGAACAATAAAAACAATAATAATATTCTTCGCACAGAACCAGTAATGTACTAAGAAATATTTTGTTCTTTGCATATCTCCAATTAGTTGCCAGTTTTGTGCGTCAGTCGTGAATGAGCCGCAAACATCAAAACACCGTAACTTCCGCTTTTATATATGTATTAGTAGTTAAGTTATTGCGCTATCCTTTTAGGCTACATGGTTTGTTTTGTTGTTATTCGTTCTCCTTAAGGTGGTTCTCTTAAAATAGTTTTGCAGGTATACAGTCACAACACAGTAGTCAAATTTGTACAAACTGCAATCTCTCTTATCATGTCATTAGTTTCTTGTGAAATAGTGTGGTGAAAGGATTGACGACCTCAGTAGCGCAGCGGGCGAGAGTCCGTCTGCGACGCAAGAGGTTGCGGGTTCGATTCCCGCCTCGGAACAAATTCGTGTGCGATCTGCAGAAATTTGTTCCGTTGGTCTGGGTGTATATATATAATAAAAAATATATATTATCTATGTAAGTATATAATGTATTAAATACTATCAGTCATCTAGTACCCATAACACAAGCTTTGAGTAGCTTACTTTGGGGCTAGATGGTGCTGTGTGGATTGTCCAGAGTTATTTATTTATTCTAAGTTCTAAGCCTCGAAGAGACTTTCGAGCACTTGACACGTTATAGAACTGTTTAGGTTCTATGACATGCCGGTTCCCTCACGATGTTTTCCTTCACAGTTTAAGAGCACTGGCATTGCGCACATAAATTTTTCGATAGAAAAAATCCATTGGTGCACGACCGGATTTCAAACGTTGATAGCCTAGCTATCTGGTACCTCACGATCGAAAGGTGGGGTCACTCCCACTAGACCACTGGGGCTCACATTGAAACGCCAAAGCTAGGTGAATCTAGGAGTCAGTTCCTAGTGAATACCTAGAATAACAGGCAACAAACAGTTTGGTTCCTATCATTTTTGCAAGTAAAAAAAATAGCACGTTGGCGGTGACTGATTTTCGGAAACAAAGGTTTAACTCACTCGTGTTAATGTAGCCACTCATTGGTTCAATTCATATAAAACGTGAGGGCACTCACGTCGTGAGTGTCCAAACATGAAACAACAAATTGATAGCTTTGATACTCAAACGTACGAATCAGCAATTACTTAATTCTCTATCAGAACCGAGGGCCAACCGCGATCTCTTTACTTTACTTTTTGATCATAAAGCTGACTCTATGCAGTTGAAGACATTGACATAAAAGTAATATTGAACTATGAATGCTTCAAGAGATCGCGGTTGGCCCTCTGTGCTTTAGGGCTAGGGTACTACGGTGGCTGGTACTGAAGATTTTATATAATTAATCAATAAAATAACGTAGGTAATTAAGTATGTACTATGTACTCCGTTGTCTCAAAACAAAAATAATAAAGGAAGCCTGCCACGCTTCAGTTGACATTAAACTTTATTTCATAATCCAAACTTTCTGACAAGATCTTCAAAAGTTTTCAAAAAATTAAGAAAATCTTTCCCAACGGTGAACACTGAACAAACATTTTCTTTATTTATGCAAATCTAAGCAATTTTCTGGACTAGTGATGTGGCGCCCTGAAGGCAATTTGCGCAAAATCGCTATCTCACTCCGTGAAATCAAAAGCCTAGCATTAAAAAATAGCGGAAAAATCTCGTAAGCTTGCTAAAAACAAACGGGCAACATTTTATTGCATTCAGATTCTTTGCAGTCAGGTTAGTGTCCTCTGCAATACTCTGGGAGGCCCTCGTACACGATGCATCGAAGACATTGCTAGGATCGCAGAAAGTCGGTGGATGAAAGGGCTCAAAATATTTATTGCAGGAAATGTCTCCTTTATAATTTCCTGCAACTTTTGTAGTTGTTCTTCAGGTTCATAATAATGATAATGACACTGTAAAAGGTAGACAAACTTTTGTGTTGACGTTGTTAATTACAATTTATGACCATGAAAATAATAAATAAATAAATAATGCTGGACAATCCACACAGCACCATCTAGCCCCAAAGTAAGCTACTCAAAGCTTGTGTTATGGGTACTTAGATGACTGATATATTTAATACATTACATACTTACAGCTTCACGACTTTGATCCCCAGGCACGGTAGATATCCCTTCAGATCTCCCAGTACCAAGTAGGTACTAATTCAAGAATCTTTGAAGATGTCTAAGGGGGGTAGTCAGAGGTACGTCCAAACATTACATTTGGCACATACCCACATTTTGCAGTAGTTAGTATTCCATACGTGACAGGTTGCAAGCCCATCGCCGCTGTTAGAATACTAACTGGTTTCCTCACGATGTTTTCCTTCACCGTTTAAGAGCACTGGCATTGCGCACATAAATTTTTTGATAGAAAAATCCATTGGTGCACGACCGGATTCTTACTTAGATACATAGATAGATTTTTTTTATTATACATGATAAACACCCAGACCAACGGAACAAATTTCTGCAGATTACACAAATTTGTTCCGAGGCGGGAATCGAACCCGCAACCTCTTGCGACGCAGGCGGACTCTCGCCCGCTGCGCCACTGAGGTCGTAAGAATACAATTCGTTTATTTTACCGCTAATAAAACATAATGTAATTATTAGTATTTTAATACAATGTGTTAATTATGCTCTAGCACATTTTCTATTATAAAACCTAAACCTCAAAATTGCCGGTTGTTGCCCCAAATTGCTAGTATGTTATTAAAAAAATACCAATCGAACTTCCTGTTCGCCATTTTTTACGCTCATTATAATACAAATATTTTTTTTGCCTTATTCCGTTCTTATTAAACGCTGGCTTTTAGATAAATATGGTTTCATTACTCAGATATTTTCATAATCTGCTATCATGTTAATTAAAACCTCTCAATGAACCGATGTTAATCCGTAAAAACTCTCAGAGATCCCGTAGTGTTTATTTACATAATCATAGCAATCCAATTCCTTTGACGTTTTCTGACAACTTCATTAATAAAAACACCTGCATGTGGGTTGCGAATGGTGGTTGGATTGATGGCCGCAGTTTGGCGTTAAGGGGCTGACAACCGTCAAACAACATTGCACATTTCAATATTTGCTTTAATAGTTGATAAAAATGTTTTGTACGCCTTTAATCATTCAAATCAGGCAATAGTCCTAAGTCAATCAAAACTTCTTCACACACAAAGAATAATTAAACTCATGCAGTCATTATAATAACTAGTGGCTCTGGGAGCTGTACACCTCGCGAGCATACTAAAAGTGAGCTATTTGAGGAATGTAATGTGCAAGTGCATTTTCCGTTTTGTGATTTTTTTGATCTTTTTGATTTTTTTGCATCATCTTGTGTAGAATGAGGTCCTTTGTGTTTCTCTCAAATTTGATTGAAAACCATCGATTGTTTGATGAGCTATCCTGTTCATCATGCTGAAGATCCTTATCAGATCTACGCCAAACTTTTATGAGACCAACCTATAGTTACAAACTTTCAAATAAAAAAAGAATAATCGAAATCGGATCTCATTCCAGTATATCAAATAGCCCCCTTTTTGCCCTTTTTTTGGGGGAAGTACCCCTCCAATCAAAAATCCCCGACGACAAAAAAATTCTAATAAGTCATATAACCTGTGTACCAAGTTTCGTCCAGATCGGTTGAAAAATGCGACCTGTAGAGGAGAACAGACAGACATCCGCTTGCTCGGTCAATGAAAAACATTATTTTCATTTTAAGTAAAAGCCAAGAGAAATGGACTGATGGATATCCCCCTGTCGCCTGTCTCCACAATATCTGAGCCTTGTGGTTGTTAGAGCAAATTGCAATTCCATGATTAAGGTCAGTCTGTTTATAACGAAAATGTAAGAGGGTTTTTCATATTCGGAACGTTTTAGAAACATTTTGTTACTGAAGTTAAAACACAGGTTATTTTACAGTAGTGATACTCTTGCATAGATTGTCAATACGAGTATGACCGTTTTAGTCAATTTGCTTTTGTAAAACAGCTCAGGTATAGTCAAAGTCAAAGTATTTTTATTGCTTAAATATATGTATGAGAATATGTCAAATAAAATTATAATAATGTCCAATGTATTCTACTTAAAACTAGGCGTGGAATATTTTTGATTACATAATCCCAACTAATATTATAAATGCGAAAGTAACTCTGTCTGTCTGTCTGTCTATCTGTCTGTCTGTCTGTTACGCTTTCCCGCTTAAACCTCTCAACCAATTTTGATGAAATTTGGCACAGACAATCTTTAGACCCTGAGAAAGAACATAGGCTACCTTTTATTGCGAAAAAAAGAGATGAAGAGATTAAAAGTACGCAGAGAAGTCGCGGGTACCAGCTAGTGTATTCATATTTCATAAATTCATAGTTGGTCGTCTGTTTTGAGGCTTATCTTGTGTGGGTATGATGTACTTGGATTCACCTTGCATTGCTTGCAAAGTGATTTTAAAATGATTCTTATGATTAAATATAAACAGAAATAATCTTTTGGCTTTGTCTTTTAGATTGGTGAAACTAAATTTTTATTTATGAATTTATATGTTTAGAGTTATATTTTCATTTACAGGTTGAGTTTAAAAAATAAAAGGTATATTTAATTAATTTAATTTTACTGTACTTACTGTTAAACATTTTCCGTGCCCAAAGAAAAGCTTCGAAAGTTCTGGTTGTTCCCAATTTTGTGGTCGGCGAGTTATAACTTTGGCAAGGATCGTGGTAGTTGAATTTTGTGGGCGAACTAATGACGTGGACAAATGAAATGGACTGGTAGAGGAGACGGCAGTTTTTTCTGGCTCATGAAGCAATTATGAACTTCACGTATGCTGGAGGGAAAATGTTTGGAGTCTTTGTGTTTGGAATTTAATGTCTGGTCTAAGGTTTCCCCTAACCAGCGTTGCTGGGTTTCGGTCTGGGCCCGTACCATCTCTTGAAGCATTCATATTTCAATATTACTTTTATGTCAATGTCTTATATCAACTGCATAGAGTCAGCTTTATGATCGAAAAATAAAGTAATTTTGAAATAAGAGAGATGATGGTACGGACCCTGAAGAGTGTGGTTGTCGGTGAAAGAGGCTTGATATCTGTATGCCTGAAGTTGATGGACGCAGGACAGCGCATCGTAGGGCACGTTCCTATAAAGCGTGACTGAACTCAATCTTTTGTTTTACCTAAGTGATGGTTACCACTTAACGTCAGGTTTTCAACAGCAAGTTTTATAATAAATATATATACTCGGTCACTATTTCTCATTATCGATTGATAAACAATGTTATATAATACTAGCGACCCGCCCGCGCGCCGCTGCTTCGTACGGGTGCACATATCATGCATGTATTATACATATAAACCTTCCTCTTGAATCACTCTATCTATTAAAAAAACCGCATCAAAATCCGTTACGTAGTTTTAAAGATTTAAGCATACATAGGGACATAGGGATATAGGGACAGAGAAAGCGACTTTGTTTTATACTATGTAGTGATAAACATAAAGTTGATGAAAAAAAACCTGTTTGCTCCATACCAATTCAGGTATTGTCATCTATCTGCTATGTACTACAGCTTTTCAACAAGATCCAATGTATTTTATCCGCACACATAGGGATTTGAAAACTTTTTCAATAATTCAATTCACATCAATAATGCATAGCTTTCTCTCCCCGGGGAGATTGCTATCGAGTTTATCTTATTATTTCTAACAATTTTCTTTGGCTTTCTAAAGATTTTGTAAGGTTTTTGTGATGATATCAAAGGATCTAAGCTGCGTACACGTTTTTATTATAGTTTTAATGAGACTCAATGAGGTATGCCATATAAATTTTATATTTTTTTGATCACGTTTCTGAGATTGGCTTATTTGTATATTTTTTGTTCGCTTTTAGAGATTGAATCGTACAAATTGAAAAATACAAACGCTTTATTGAGTATAAAAGTCTTTTTTGTAACTGTGTTAGTAGTTACCATTTATAAAGGTGCTGCTTAATGCTTAATGCGAGTAATAGGCTTATCCGTCTTGCTACTGAAAGAAACACTGGGTCACCCATACAACTAGGCAAGCCACTGCCCCTGCGTCCACCAACTTGAGGCAGATGTTAGGCCACAGATAAATAAATAAATAAAATAAATAATGCTGGACGATCCACACAGCACCATCTAGCCCCAAAGTAAGCTACTCAAAGCTTGTGTTATGGGTACTAGATGACTGATATATTTAATACATTATATACTTACATAGATAGATTTTTTTTTATACATAAACTGGGTGTTTATTCCACAAATTTATTCCGAGGCGGGAATCGAGCCCGCAACCTCTGCGTCGCAGGCGGACTTTCACCCGCTGCGCCACTGAGATCGTCAATAAATAAGAGAACACTATACGTTAGGCCTCATCGTGTAAAAAACGATTATAGTATAAATTATATAAGTATTATCTCAGCTATCTGTTTCCCATATTTCATATTATATAATATACATTTGCCTTGGCTTAGTTTGGGGCGAGATGGTGCTGTGTGGTATGTTAACCAATAAAAAAAGTCACCGGCGCTCCACACCTTTCTGACCCACATGACCGATTGAAGCAAAGATGATTGAGGCTTCAGCGTCATACACGCTTAATTTTTATCCAACTACCGCCGCCGATAGGCGATCTGAAACTGCAGCACGCGACGACGGTTTAGAATTTTATTTTTAATTTTTATTTATTGATGAAGCCATGCACCGCGAAAAGTAATCTAGTACCTACGAAAAACAGACTTGAATGACGGTGTATTATTTGGTAGTAGTTTTACATATAGGTTTTGGTCGGTACTCAGAGCTGCTTGAAAGTTCCCTACCATCAAGTTGGCTCTCAGCGTCAGCTCATACAAACTTCCTTACTTTGCTAGTTGAAGAATAAAGTGCTAGGGTGTGTGGCTCTGAAGTTTGAAGCTTCATACTTAACAAGGTTTGTTCCTTTTGCTTCCAATCACCGTCATCAACATCATCATCAGCTTGAAGTTTATTGCTGGATCTTCGCTGGTAGCTGGTGATAGTTTCAAGCCTTCATCCCCCGACTTCTTGCGATCTTTACAATATCCTCATTCCATCAGGCAGGGTATTGGCTTACAAGTTCACAGCTTTTATCTGTTTTTTGAGTAACCTATAACTGGCTTTCCGCTCACTTTTTTCCATTTTATTCATTAAAAAGTTTGCTTGTGAGCTTCTCTAAAACTATTTAGTGGGAATATAACAATTAATTTATTATAGATTAAAAATAAAGATATTTTTACTGATCTGTGTGCAATGTTATTAGGTAATATTTTTTACTAACATTTGAACATGGTTGATTACGAATTTTCATATATTTCCAGTGATTTTACATCTTTCAAAATGTTGAAATGTGCGAGCGACATGTTGTTTGACGGTTGTCGTCCCCTTAATAGGAAAACATGATTGAACAATTTAATAGCTTGTCTGATATTGAGCGGAAACCAATTGCATTACCCCACAGAGTCTACTCAAGAGACCCACAAAGGACGCTTGACGACGTGGGGTGAAACGACACTAGTGGCCGTCCGCAGCTTCGCTTGGGTGGCAGCACGTATTCCTATCAACAATATTTGAGACCTGCCTTGTCAGACTATGTTCTAGTAAGATTCTCAGGAACATGTTCTGATTTTACAAACTCGGATAATGTAATAGAGTAGATCTTTTATTTGACACACAAACACGGGTACAGGACAATCAACAAGAAGACAAAACTGTGAAACGCAACTGTTTTGTGTTTTCTTGTCTACAAGCCCTGACCGACGAGCGGGTAAAACCGGGCTTATCTGTAAAGCTCTACTCCTCTATGGTGACGACGGACGGACCGCGGTTCTACTCGCTCGTCGGTCAGGGCCTTTACCAATGTTGCTCGTATGTCTTCAATGTTTTTTTGACATAAATAAACGTTTTGTTAACATTGTCGGTACCTACTTTACTACTTGTTAAGAGATTAAAAATTTAAGAGTAATTACTCTATCAAGGAAACCTATATGATAGTCCAGATTATATACTAAATTGATTTTAATCTTTGTTTCAATCATCAGGGCGTGATTGAGCTACAGACATCCAAATATAGAAATGATTTTATAAAGTAGGATGTGGAGTAGAATCTTACGAGGCAATGCTTTGTCAGAGGTGATGGTTACCACTTAACATCAGCTCCATCCAGCCATCTGTTTGTTCCATCAGCTAAAAAAGGATCGCATTGCATGGCATGCAATGGCATGCTGATACGTAAAGGTGAACACAATTTCCAACGATGAATTTTATGTATACACGAGGAGCGACGAGGAACAAACCTACTTAAAACTTACACCTGGAAGTCGGTCTGAACAATCTGATGGAACTTCTTATTGAATACATACTGGTTTTCTGGTTTCATATACTTACGTTTATAGAATAAAATTGAAGTTGAAACAGCTTTACGACTAATTCCAGGCACGGTAGATATCCTCTCAGATCTTAAGTCAAAGTCAAAATATATTTATTCAATAAAATCACAAGGATCAGTTTCAAACATCTATTATATACATGTAATTCTGCAAATATATATATTTTGACTTTGACTTTGACTTTGAAAAACATTTTGAAGAGATCTTAAGAGTATCCTAAGTAGTAAAGCTCTTTGTGAAGGGCTCGTCTGGGGACGTATCATGCCTTTTTCTGCGGCCAAACAGCGTTGCGTTTTCATACTAGCATTTTTACAATTGAAACCTAACAGGCACTCAAAAGACTTACATACACCACCATGGTATACCATGATGGATCTTTCTACGATGAACATTTTAATTGTTATAATTCAAATCATTATTTTGCCAAAACCCTCTGCATTACTTACAATACACTTTGTGACAAGTGTAATCAAGATAAAGTTATAATTTCTTAATGTTCGGTTTTAATACCAGAATTCTCGTCGAAGACAATTATAAGTCTAAAACAGATGGGCCTCATAATCGCGATGTTGGCTTAATCACTTAACCCTGTAAGGGTGTCTATACATGAGAGAATATACAGCACCGATTCTCATCATATTTTCCAGTAAATCTTTACAGTACAATGTTTCAATTCTCCTTCAAAGCCGTTTCAGTTTCATAGATAGAATTATTCCACACAACTTGTAGATATTTCATCAAAATAAACTTAAAACTAACTAAGTACGATGTACTATTAAATACTTACTCAAAATCGAAACGGTCTCTATTCAGTAAGTACCATTACACGGATCACTTTAAAACGTCATGAATCTACCGCCAGTTCGTCGCGACCAAATCTTATAAAACTGGCAAGAAACTAGCTTAGTTCCTAGCGTTTTTTGTATGATCCTCTTTACAAAATAATATGGGCCTGCTTAATTGTTTATTGTACCATGTACAATCTCTGACAGACATTCTACCTCTAGTAATTAAAAACTGAATAAATATTACCTTATCTACTCGTGCTTAACTCGTGCGTAAGTATGACACGTGTGGATCTAGTAAGTAATATTGAGTAAAATTACGCTGAAACATAATGTTGAAAATAGGTCGCTGCGTCATTTTCGCTCGTGTGCTCCCTGCCCTACCTCACTTCCTCGAGAGAACACATTGTCACTTAAACCAGTTGGAACCAACAATAACTTTTAATTACCTCCATAAAGGGTAAAGGTCGCTGCGTCATTTTCGCTCGTGTGCTCCCTGCCCTACCTCACTTCCTCGAGAGAACACATTGTCACTTAAACCAGTTGGAACCAACAATAACTTTTAATTACCTCCATAAAGGGTAAAGGTCCTTGCACACTGTAACCGATGCGATTAGGTGCGGCTGCATTGCGGTCCATATACATTTTTTTTGTAATAATATCTTATAGTACTTAATTCAACATTTTAATAATTTTGGATATGTATATTTTTAATGTTTTACATCCGGCGGGTTACTTGACGGTCGTGAAATCGCCTACGGTCCATCTGAAAACCAGAGCCGCTACATTTGTTGAGCGACAATAAGCTGAGAATTGACGACCTCAGTGGCGCAGCGGGCGAGAGTCCGCCTGCGACGCAAGAGGTTGCGTTATCAGTCATCTAGTACCCATAACACAAGCTTTGAGTAGTTTACTTTGGGGCTAGATGATGCTGTGTGGATTGTCTAGCATTATTTATTTATTATTTATTTATTTAATGGAACCTCAGGTGGGCCATCTGCTTGTTCCATCAGCTAGTTGTATTAAAAAAAAAAAAAAAAAAACCTATTTTGGATCGCGCGCACATGCACTTGGCACGAACTAACTGATTTGCCTATCAACCTCTACATCTATGTACACACAAGTTCTATTCCTACTCTTAAATTATTTGTTTTATATTTTTCTGTATGTACCTATTCTTTTAACTATCCATTTCTTGTAATTAATAATTGTATTTCGACTGTTCCTACCTACTGCTTATTATTCTGAAATTGTTCTTATTTGTCTTTTCGTGCCTTCAGGTAATATTTTCTTGTTATAACTATGAGTGTATGTATCGTGTGTGTCCTAAATAAATGTATTTTCTTTCTTTCTTTTCTAGTACTTTTTCGCCTTAGGGAAAAACGTTTTTAAACCCCGTCTCGGGCCTAAATAAGTTACCAGGGTCACAATTCAAATCATTTATTTTCAGACCATCCAAGTCCAATTTGTTAGTACACACACAAATAAAAACCTAAAAACTAATGTTAGTCTTATAATGTTACCAATACCTACAAATTATTATATATTATCACAAAAAAATATTGAAAACCCCCTACAATGTCAGACCTACCTGAGTTTATTTTTGTTTGTCATTACATGAACCATACAGCAATGGTTCATGTAATAACAGTCAAACCTACTGGCGAACACGCTCAGGATGGTGTTGGAGCTGGCGCGCACCCGGCGCCGGCGCAGCAGAGACGTGCAGCGCTTGCGCATACTGGAGCCTTATGCACTATGACCATTTGCAGCGCGATCACGGCTAAGACAAGGCAGCCGGTGTCATACGGTCAGGGCAAAGTATCTCCGATATCATAAAGAATAAAGCCCAAATTCAAGTTTTGACGTTTCACGGTTTGGGGCAAGGAATCTCCTTGGAATCTCTTATTGTCATAGTGAATAAGGCTCCTGCTGTGGAAGCAGTCCACTCGCGCGGCGGCAAACATCCCAGACGCGCCGCAGAAGCGAGGCAGCCCCACCAACACCCTGAACGCGTTATTAAATTGAATGTACTAGATCATCCTTGCGCATGTAATTGTGCATTACGCTTTGACTTTGATTGCTTGCACTCGACACGCACGCGGCCCACACTCGCCACGCAACGGGACCGCACCCGGAATGATCTGCCCCTTATAAGTGAATTATAGATTTGCAAGTCAAATGAGTTTTTATCAAACAATTTATATAAACCTTATTCGTTGAGTTACTGTTGGTTTTTTTTTATTAAAACAACACGAACAAAAAGTTTTGTAACTTAATTATTGCGAGTTCCCGTTTTAGCCGGACCTTTTCAGGCAATTATTTTGAATTTGGTTTATACAAACGCATTTTTGTGTCGCCAGAAATAATTTATCAGGAAAAGTAACCCTCCTTTGTACTTGTAGCTTTCAAAACAAGATTCCAATTTTACAAAACTGATTCTATTAAAACCAAATATATTTACAATACTTTTCACCCTTTTTCAATTCAATACCTTGATATCGCATAAAACCATTAACCGGTTCTCACTCATAAGCCTTATCGCCAAATTACAATACAACAGTCGATTCATCAAATTCTAGACAGATAGAATTATTTCGATAGTTACGCTAGAATAAACATCAGTGCCTATTCACTCAAGTTATTCGAGAAATCTTCACTTGCTTGACAATTCCTCCTGGCGATATCGTCACTAAGCGTCCCATTAACGGGATAGTTTTGTGGCAATTTATTACTGCAATTGTATATCTGTCCTGCTTACTATTTCCGTGAACAAGGCAGTTTCTGGGTGGTTTCTGTTGGAGGACGTAGATGGCCCACGTGATGTTAAGGCGTTGACAAGACCTAATTTACCTCTCGCTCCCACGATTCGACATTTTGAAACATATAAAATCTCTAAGCCTAATTTTGAAAAATCGCAAACAACCATTTTGTGTGAAATCACATTGCGCACACTTGCAATCACTGCGGTTCTGTGATTTTATATCCTTCAACAAATCAAATCGTGCGAGCGAGAGTCACATTAGCTCTTGTCTTCACTTTAAGTGGTTATCAACATCTATAACATCACGCATGATTGGAATGTGTCACGCACTGCCCTGCGTCCATAAATTTTACCGGCAACCACGTTTGCTTGAATTTGTGATAAAATCACAACGTATTGTTTGTAAGCCCCTAAAGTTTCGGTTTGAAGAGTGTGGTCGCCGGTGTAATTACAGGCACATGAGGCTTAACATCTGTATGCCTCAAGTTGATGGACGCAGGGCAGTGCATCGTAGGGCACGTTCCTATTGTGCGTGACCTACGGGGCAATGTTTTGTTTATAGGTGATGGTTACCACTTAACATCAGGTGGGCCATCTGCTTGTTCCATCAGCTAGTTGTATATAAAAAAAAAAAAGTTATGCAAGCGAGCAACGTAACATAGTCCACTTCAAACACGATATTGCGTATAAACTTAAGTTAGTTTTGCTGCTAAATTATGTTTTAAAACATAACCCCAAAGTTACATATTATGCCGTAGTTTACATCCGCGAAAGTTTTGTAAATTAATAAGTTGTGAAAACGGTATTTCTAGATAAAACAGAGCTTTATTAATTTTGCTATCATTAGTAACTTTTCTAATAAATATATAGACGGCTCTCACAGCTCAGTCGGTAGCAGCTCTACCTTTTGCGCTGTAGGGAGTGGGTTCCCCACCGAGAACAAATATTTTGTGTGATATGACATGGTATCGCATTTATGCTGAATTGTGGGCACTATAAAAAAATAAATAAATAAATACTGCTGGACAATCCACACAGCACCATCTAGCCCCAAAGTAAGCTACTCAAAGCTTGTGTTATGGGTACTAGATAACTGATATATTTAATACATTATATACTTACATAGATAGATATTTTTTATTATACATAGAAAACACCCAGACCAACGGAACGAATTTCTGCAGATCGTACACAAATTGTTCCGAGGCGGGAATCGAACCCACAACCTCTTGCGTCGCAGGCGGACTCTCGCCCGCTGCGTCACTGAGGTCGTCAATGATACTATGATTTCACACAGATGATTTCTAAAATTCCTATATAGGTCTAGTAATTGTAACTGTTTCAAAATGTTGGAATGTGCGAGAGAGAGGTAGCAGCAGATTGCACCTTAAATATAATAAGACTGAGTATATACATTTTGAAAACCTATCCGAATTCAAGCATTCAACTTCAATGAATTCAGCGGAAGTCTAGTCTTTTTAACATTTCAGTACTCTTTTTTTATTTGCCATAAAATGTTAGCTCTATCAATAAAAATTTCGTAAATAGTCTACAAAAACCAGTTAAAGGAAATGGCAAGTTTTGACAGCGTCGAGCAAATCGAGTCCATATCTATGTCGGGCATCGTATGGTTGAGACAACCTCATCCCCAAGATTTGAATCTGTATGTTAGCTCTGTCAAAATAACAGGCGTTTTTCAAGATTTATAAAATAGCTAGAGAAGCTACAGAAATACTAAAGTGATTTGAACTGAAAATATAACTTAGAAGGTTGATTTTTCAAGAGAAAAATGAACGTTTGTTTGCCAAGGAAGCAATCATTTATAATTCATAAATCAACCGTATCTAAAACAAAATGTCGTTGAAATAACTAGAAAACTGGCTGTAACGTCGAATCCAAGAGAATAAGCTGAATTGACACATGCTAATTTTATTAAAATTCAGGCCTCGTATATCAAAATATTCTATGATTTATTCATAGCAAACTTCAGTCAATGCCAATTTTTTTATTCTGCTTCCACAATCAGGCAACTATATAATATAATCAGTAAACTATGTAGGGAAAGGGGCGGTAGCCTCGGACAGCGGGTACCCCCGGACACTTCAAATACGAGGTGTTAACGCATACTTAGAAAACACACCTTTAGACCGCGCCTTGAATCGCGCCAACTATAGGTGTATTTATTATGTATATATTATATGTTCGGGTGTACCCACCGTCCAGGGCTACCCCCACATTTTTATGTGCCAAATTAAATGTTTCGTCGTACCTCTAACTAGCCCACTCTGATATCCTCAAAAAATATTTGCTTCTTAAGAGATTTCAGGGGATATCTCTGTGCATGGGAATTTAATTCGTAAAGTGTTAATTTTTTTTTATTTTTGCAAAAAATTACAATTTTCATGATAAAACTGTTTTACATCTTACTCTTAAAATTGAATTGAGACCAGAAACTGAATTCGCACAAATTCCACTTGATCAAACATGTTTCTCCGAATTTCGAAAGTTTTTCTTCTTAATTACTCACTTTGGGCTCAGACTAATTTAAGTCCAAGCTGTTCATAAGAAAGAAAAAGTTTCGTAGGTACTCAGACAATGAGTCCTGCTCTGGGGGCTTATTGTTCTGGGCACAGTACGAGTACAATCATGCTAACAGACAATACAATCATTTCAGACTTACTTTTCAAGAAGCCATGGATGAAAAACATTCAAAAGCCAGCTATAACCCATGCTGACAAACTGTATGTTTGTATTCTCTTGTGTGTTTGTATTCTCTCTATCTCGCTCTTTATTAAGTAAACGCCACTATCCATTATAAATCTCTCGATCGTGGATTGATAATAGAATAAATAAGGTAGGCGATACACCAAGATAAAAAACTATGATAATGTCAAAATAAGCTAAATACTTTACCATGCGTCACGATTACTAGATAGTTTAACTTGAGCATACAGATGTTAAGCCTCATGTGCGGGTGCCTGTAATCACACCGGCGACCACAATCTTCAAACCGAACGGGTTTTTATCATAGTAACATGCCTATCCATCTTTTTGAACGGCTAGGAATACTGATAGATAATGTTATTAGCATTAAATCCTCCTAGTACTACATTGTTTTGGGTGACAGTATTTAATTATACAAATTAAATATGATAAAATGACTTACGTAAATCAGCTCCATTACAATATGATTGTTTTATTAGTGCCTTGGCCCCACTGTAATCCAATATAAGAAACGCTCGTGAATACCTCTAGAAGGCTTAAAACACCGTGTAAAAGCCTCCTTCAGGCCTAGTCGTTTAGAAGAAAAATGATGGCTGCTTGGAGCAGGAATGCGAGCGTTAATTAGGAAGCGAATGAAATATGTGAGCATTTTTCTTGGGAGGTGAAAGGAAGGACGCAATGAAAGCCGCAAACGCAAGCCTGCATGTGTTGGTGGCAATTATTATAATAGGTTTTTTGTATACATATATATAAGTACAACACAGAACAATATAATTTTAATGCATGTGTGTTTACCTATAATTAGTTGCGCAAGCTCTGAATACTACATATGTATATACGTACGTAGATGAAATTTTAGTTTATTGAATTATATTGTTGTAACAGCTGTTGGAAGACCTGGTTTTATTTTATATATCCAGTACAGTAAGCCTAAATCTTAACATAGATGATTTTATAAAGGGCCCATTTTTCAAGTTTGAAATATAATAAAAAACTGTGGACGTAGTGTGTGGAGTAGGTAGATACACAGCACTATCTAGCCCCAAACTAAACAAAGCTTTTACTATGGAAACCAGATAGCTGGTATAATTGTTTTATACTTTTTTATACATGCTTTTAAAATACAATAAAACTCAGATGGAGAACTTCTACGTTTATCATACAAATCAGTTTTTTCCATGGGGATGGAAGCCATGGTCTAGAGCGCAGAAGACTATTTCCTTTTTTTATTATTATAACTCAAATATTGTTATTATAGTATAGTAGTAATAGAGATCTTTAAGAAGGGTTCGTCCGGGGAAGTATCACGCTTTTTTCTGCAGCACGCCCAAGCAGCGTTGCTGCATTTCGGTGTGAAGAATGTGGTTGCTGGTGTTATTACAGGCACATATGCCTCAAGTTGATGGTCGCAAGGCAATGCTTTGTAGGGCACGTTCTTATCATGCATGATTTACGAGGAAATGCGTTGTTATAGTTGGTTACTACTTTCATTAGGTGGGCCATTGTTCCATCAGCTAGTTGTATTAAAAAAAACTGTCAGTAAGTATTCTAGCAGTGGCGATGGGCTTGCAACCTGTCATGTACTATGGAATACCAAATACTTACACGTAACATGTGGGTATTGTCTCTGACCACACCCCATAAACTCACCCATAGATTCTAGGAATATCAACTGCGCTTCGGAATAAAAGCCAAGAGGTAATTTTCTATTTATTCTTCACAAATCATGTTAGCTACCATTAAAAAACTTATTATCATACATTTATCAACCGCAACATGTCCCAACGAGATTTATAGATATACAACAGCAGCTTCAAGTAATTTATTGGCTGAAATTGCAAAAACTTCACAGAAAATAAGGCAAACTGCCTCGAAAATGTCCTTCGTACTCGAATGGAGAGAGGCCCAATAAGGCTTCAATGAATTTCAGGCGCAAAAATACAAAATGTTTGATATTTTCGACGAATTTTTCTCAGACTATTTCGGCTTATAAACCTGTAAACGATTCTGTATTTTCTATCATTAGTTTTATGGAGCTAGCTAGCTACATTTATTTTTACTTTAGGCTAAGATTGCTTCTATACTGACGACTTTTGTAGTTAAGTGGGTGACTAAGGGCGGGTTTTCATATTTGAAGTAACGCTATACGCGTCCGATTTTTAAAACCAGTTACCTATTGTATTTATGCTTCTGAAAGATACAGAGATACGTAAGGAGTCACTTAAAAAACCCTAAGACATAATTATAAGAGGTGTTGGTAGCGAAGGAGCGATATGACTTCATATCTCTTACAACTATTTAGTTTTTTTTTGGCTGAGCTAGGTCGAAGTCTTTATGTTTCTCACCCACCCAGAAAAAACGTTTGTATAAGTTTTTTCATTCTACACCGAAAATAAAGCAATGTTGATAGTTTTTTCTTCTGCATGGACATAAAAATATCTATCAGTTATCTGGTTTTCGTAGATTTGCCTAAGGGCTAGGAGGAGCTTTGTGAAATGTCTACGAATATTTTTTACTTATTCCCTCATCTTTTACGACTCCTAAGTGTTATAATTTTACCTGATATTTGAAGCACTGAAAACCCATATCTCCACAAAAATAGAACACGACTTATGGCGCACGAGATTGCTCCAATAAACGGCCAGCCATCAATTCGCGCGTCTCATAATGAAAGTCGCTATTTGTCGACCCATAAACGAAATCCTCCTTTATGCGGGCTATATTGTGAGTTTACAAGCTACCATCAAATTCACTTTACGCTTCGTATTGGGTACTGTTGTACTCACTTGTAGTTTTGTTGTTATATGGGTCTCTGTTGTGTAGAAGTGAGCGGACCTGACGCTTGGCATAAACTATTATTGGAATCGTATAAAATACGACTTTAATTTAAATAAAAAACTAAAGCAACTAAAAATTGCCTTTAAAAAGTTAGTTTCCAATCAATTGAACAGTATTTAAAGTACTGGAACGGAAAAAAACATATTTCGCTAAGGCGTACTTGAAGTACGGTGAACAATAATGTCCCATTTGATTTATTACGCTGCTAGATAGTTTCTGAAACAGATGTTTCTGACATCAACATGCCCTTGGATATTTCTCGATGCCCCCAACCAAGCCACGCCAGACAACCAAACAACTATAATATAATTACGGACCATAGCTATTATATTGAGAAATCAAACGCTGAATTTTCTTGTAAAACTTCGTAGCGCTTATTAGCATTTTGTATATTAATTTTTGAAGGAATCAGGTTGCTGTCACAAACTTTCTTATTCTTCTTCGGTACTTCATACCTGAAGATTTATTTCGATCAGGTTTTGTTCTGTAGACGTTGACAGCCTGTCTCCAGCGACTCCGAGCCTTAGCCTTCTAGAACACACTGTAGAATGACGTGTTCTTTCTCTGAGCTGGTCAGACCATCTAGTTGGGTATCTTCCGCGGGATCTTTTCCCTTCCACGTGGTCGACTACGACCAGCTTTTCAAGTTGTTGACTCCACGTCTCACAATGTGGCCAAAACAAGGTATACATCTCTAACGGGAGTAAAAATATGAAAGGACACAACGGTGGCTTATGCAGATAGTCGGTCTTTTTACCGACTATCTATACTATACTGGTAGAGCCCTGCGGTTTCACCCGCGTAGTTTTAAATCCCGGTATTCCCACGGGATAAAAAGTAGCCTATGTGTTATTCCAGACTATAATATATCGCTGTGCCGATTTTCACCAAGATCTGTTCAGCCGTTCTGGAGTTATACAACAAACATCCATCCATACAAACTTTAGCATTTATAATAGTAGGAAAGAGGTTATTGAACATCGTACGAAAATTCTCAACAAAATAACCTCAAAGCAATTCGTGAGGATAAATCGTAAAATAAACCTTGCTTTTACAGACGTAGTTCGTAAATAAATTATGCAGGGACATAGGATACCCACCAACCCTGTTTGGTCACGGATCCTACCTTTAGCCACTTTTACTTAGGCCTTAATTTTGTGAAAACCGGTGAAAGTTACGAAATACGCTCACAGCTGTAATTCCCAGGGCCCGTACCACTATCTCTTGAAGCATTCTTATTTTAATATTACTTTACTTTTTTATCATAAAGCTGACTCTATGCCTAAGACATTGACATAAAAGTTATATTGAAATAAGAATGCTTCAAGAGATGGTGGTACGGGCCTTGGTATGATACACACTGGAACAATATTTTTTGGGTATTATTTTTGTTTGGTAGGTAAAACTTCAGTTTGTCCAATTTTAATTTCATCGAAATTGATTAAGCGCTGCTCTATTTAATATAGAAAGCGAGCGAGAAGTCATTTGTCGGGGCAACCTATCTACAAGCAATTGCTATCGCTACTGCTTATTTTTAAATAATAGTGCAGCTGATATTATTGCTCTATTATTTTAAATATTTGTTTACCTTTACTAGACAAACGCGAACTTCAAAAAGGAAATGCTGTCCTATGAATATAAATTACATCCTGCAGTTGATTGGAGCGCTGATATACAACCCACATTTCAGGATTTTCAGCGAAATTTATATTGGGAATTTATGAAGTGAGGTATTGTGAGTGTCAATAGAGCGGTTTATTTATTTTGTTTGTAACTTTATTTGTAAATATACAAAATTCAATTCGGCTATACATGTACTCTTGGATACGTATCAGGCGATACACTATTCGCTTTTATCCTTGTAGTGAGCGTATTTTTTTGCTTTGTGTACCTTGACGTGTATAGGTGTAGCCTCTGACTAGTAGTATATAAATAGCATTTTCAAACAAGTCTAAAGGGTTTAAAAATGTCTGCGGTTAAAAAAGGTCGCAAGCTTGGTTGTGTGACGCTTATGTGGAAACCACAGCCACCCCGTGGGCAAAGCGTGGATAGTTGACCGTGGGTGGCTCTACCTGCCCTACACCTTAATCAATATTTTTTAAAGGACATTGACTATTGCATTAAAAACACTGTCCAGCTAAATAACTGTCTAAAACTGTCTGGCTTATAACTATGGCTAACGTCATTTGTTTTGAAAAAATGGTTCCAGTTTCCATCAATTTATACCGACGAGAACAGGATCTCAATTCAGGATATCACACTTTCATTCCAACTGCTTATGACTACTCTGTGCTAAGTCCTGAAATAATGTCCTGGATAAAATATCTCTGGAATTACACAACACAGTTCTTTACAACAGGAGCACGGCAGTACTCACTTATGGCTATTATATAAAAACAACTAAAATGAAAAAGCTATACTGATTTCCAAGATGACAGAAAACGGATATCTCTACTTCTTCGCTTATATATGGGTTTTGTCCAAGGAATTTAAATACGTGAGGGTCTGTAATTTTGAATAAGTCTTGCTTAGCGTTATATACTCTCGAGCTGGTGTCGATACTTTTATTCATAAAACTCATAAAGACTTCAAGACTTGTCATTGTCATTTTCAAGCCAACGAACAGCAGCCTGACATGACAGTGGCAGTGGTTTGTTTATTGACATTGATAAACCTGTCCATCCAATGGACTTAATAAAAACTATTTTATTCGTTTTTGATACGTTTTCTGCTGTGTTTCACTCATTAACCGCCGGTTTCTGAAAGCTCAATCATAGCTAATCGGCTGTTAAGTTGCTTTCTATAACAAATTTGAAGTAAAAGCTAAAATAGCAAGTGACTTGAAAGCCGATTAGTTTTGATCGGGCTTTCAGAAATCGGGACTATGTCAATCAATCAGGCACCTAAAAAAAATCCGCCTTTAAAATACCGTGATGGGGTATGACGTACCCTTTTCCGCTAGCATAGTCGGCCGGCGGCCCGATTACACTAATGTCTGGCTATCGAGATGGCTTTCAGTTTGACATTTGATCAAGGAATATAATGCTCTGACGAGAGCATTTGATTCTCATAGTGTAATAGCAATATATGGATGGATCTAGTATCTAAATTCCTTGGGATAGATGCTAAATACATTGGATGGATAGAAATCAATCAAACTGAAAGCAATATTGATAGCCAGACATTAGTGTAATCGAGCCGCGGGTCCCGGTCACAACCGACATAATGCCCCATTTATTCATACGTCATACGTCCTAAACAGTGCAAAATGCAGAGCTACTAAATAATCTGATCTGTGAGGCCAGTATGATGAAGTATGAGTACCAACGATAGACCTCTGATGCGTCACGACACGCCCCACTTACGCTTTAAATTACTGTGACCTCTTTAAAAATGAGCAAAGTGTGTCTAAAATGAACCGCATTTTGTGGAGTGCTGCAATGGGTTTTGCTGGCTTACTTTCGTACCAAATCGGGAAATGAAGCACTTTTTGCATGTGCTCATTTCCGCATACGGATTTTACTGGCGTGCATATCTATCTTATTTAATAGTACCTATATACTCTTAGAAAAGATCGATGCACTGTGTGAAAGTTGAGATGAGTAAGAAAGGAGTGAGCACCGAGATGATGAATGATACAGGAGAGTGGAGGAGTAAAACCTGTGAGTAGAGCCGACTCCACTTAGCGTGGCATAAGGGCAGGAAGAAGAGTAGTCATAATATGAAATAAATAATATTGGTGATCATTCCACATAGAAATGACACCAACAAAAATTATTCAGGTCTAGACAACTGCGACAATATGATTACTGAGGGCATGATTGAGTTACAAAGAAGTAATATATTTTGAGATTATTGGAAATTTTACATACCTAATACCTTTGTTATTAAAATATATCTTTTAGCAATTTTGAGATAAAAAAGCTGGGCAGTTACATAATTTCAACTGGAACAATTTTGACAATACTCTGTAACACTCCTACGAACCAAGTTTTCATCTTCAAAAACCCTCTCATACGTTCCTAACTATTCCTTTTGCTTGTTACAGAAAGTATCGACAAGTCCGGAGAGGACCCAGTGGTGGCTGCTCTAAGAGCGTACGGAGCACCAGACGACGAAGACGGCTCGAGAGACATAGACTTCTTAAAACTCTTCGGAAACTACTCCAAGCATGTCACTACCGACGTGTCCCTATTAGACCACTTTATAAACGTAGAACATAGCTATGATAACGATTCTAAAACAGCTTACGATAATATAAAAGAGATGAACGACACAAGTGATAATGTAACTATAACAAGGCCAGTTTTCGATGATGTCGTAACAAAGTTCCTTAAATTAATAGAAACGCAACATTTGATGGGAGAGAACTGTACGGCGGGTACACATTTAAATTTAGGTGAAGGTGTAGTAGATAGGTATGCTCAAGAAAGATTTAGGATAGAAGCCGATGTGGCTGTGAATCGTGCAAACATGTTGACAAGACTATGGAAATACGCAGGTCCGCCTGTGATGCATAACGAATATCTTCTCCACGCCAGCGTATTCTCAATGGTGGAGTTCGATGATGATATCTTCGCGGCTGGGAACTGCTATGATCAGTATCAGTATAAGGATTATCAGCTGTTCTGTCCGTTTGCGTACCGGCTGCCTGAAGGTCCCATTCTGGCGAAGGACCTAGCGGTGGAGTACAAGTACCTAAGCAATACGTCGGAATGGTTTTACATCGCGAGGAAGAACGCGGAAAGGGTTATACGTAATCACAACCAATATCGAAGAGGTGAGTTTAATCATTTAATTTATGTTTCATTTATTTAAAACGGCTTCCTGGTGCATATGGCCCCGCCGATGTAACGTGGTAACTATCACCTATAACAAGGAATTGCATGCCTAATGCACTGCCCTGCGTCCATCAACTTGAGGCATACAGATGTTAGGCCTCAAGTGTCTATATCAAATCACAGCAACGCTGCTTAGCGGGGGTGGCAGTGAAAGGCATGGTCGTAGTAATTCCCCGAACGAGTCACACGCAAAGAGCTCTACTCCGTAAAGGTATTAGCGGTTACTTACAACAACAACGAGCCAAGTCTAAAGTTTATCAGATTTGAAGCACCCAGGTGGTCGGGCCGCGAAAAAGATTTATAGGTAACTTTGTTGTTGACTTGTTCGGAAAATTATGGTTTCTATACAACAAAGAGTTATGAAACGAAGGGGAAAGATGAAAGCAGAGATTGGAGTCTTGAGTTTTAACACCTTTGAATTAATTGAAATTATGAATGTTTTTTTCTATTATGGACTTTGTTTAATTAGTTTTTGTGTTTAATTTTATAGTTTTTTCTCTTTTGTGTTTTAAAGTTTCAGCATTTATTATTCACAAATCTGATCTTTGTAAAACAAAAACAGAATATTTTTTCGAATTATAATGTCACAATGATGTAATGACAAAAATATCGACAAAATAATTTTGTAAGATGTTCATTTCATAAAATTGCTTACAATTCTCAATTACATAAGAACATTGAAATGAGCTTTAAGTTAAAGAAAAACGGCCGTGGGCTCTGAACCTGATTACTCTTAAATATTCTAAGAGGCTGAAAACTATCAAACAACTGCTCGGTGCCGTGTCGCTGCCACATTTTAATACTATTGAAGGTAAATACATAGATAATGCGAGCGAGAAGCTATTTGTCAGTAGTCTGCGTCGTAAGAGCTTTGTGTTTACATTACTATAATTACGAATGAAAACTGTAGCCGTGTTAAAAGGGCCTCAGGTTAATTCAATATAATATAATTGGGGCTTGTTGAAACACCCTCGAACCGAATACGATGCGGTAACCTTACGCAGAACGCACACCGACAGACTGACAGATACGTACAAAGATAAAATCAAAAGGTCAAAGGTTCAGGGTCAAAACCTTCAGAATAATAATCAAAATAATCAATTTAATGGTAACAGTAATTACAAGTCACTGTTTCATTCTATAAAATAAAATAAAATTTATGAGAATAAATAATAGATTGCAAATAATAAGAGATAATAATTGCACACATTCTAATAAAATTATAACTAAATAATTTCGAATAACATTTTAAAAATTAAAAATAGATCAGTCGCAGGTCAAAAAGATTAGGTGCCTAAGAAATCCTCGACACTGTAGAATGCCTTCTCGACCAGCCAAGTTTTTAATTAATTTTAAAGGAGGACAGACTATGTGTGTCAATGATTTTATCTGGCAATTTAAACACCATACATGCAAGGATCACTTTGAAACGTCTAGCTAAGTGAATCTGCCAGTTTTACGTCAGATCAGGCTGGCTATGTTCTTGTTTTTTCATCTGCAAGGTTTTAAAAGTAAAAAAAATGCATTATCTTGACTTAGTTAACGGGGTTAAAACAATAGGCTAAGACTTGCCGAAATAATTGCCGAGAAAAGCGGAGGTTTCCAATTTGACTGTATTATTTTTAATGTTTACTGTTACCTTATAACTTTTAGTGGATCGACCGATTTTGATGTTTTTTTTATCAAGAGCTTGTCATGTGATCACATTTAAATGTGAGTCAGATTTGACGAGTAGTTTTGGTTTTGATTGAGGTATGATTGTATTTTCCAGTGCATAATTTGAAGTCAGCTTTTTCATGAAAGAGCTTTTTTTATACTTGCCGATTAGTCCACCTTATGTTACCTTTGTGATTATCATTGTTTCCGGTAGATTCGCATTATAAATTACCGACATTAAATTTTGAGGAGCTACATTAATATTCTGTGATCCTCTGGTGTGCGCTATGCCTTATCATCACAAAACCACAAAATTAATCTTAAACGAGTAATTTGAACAAGACCCAAATCCATTATTAATTTTGTCCTGAATAATGAAATAGGACAAAATCTTTAGAATTCTGACCATAGAAAATTATATTAATGTAATAAGACCCTTGTATTTTATACCACTACTTTATTATTCGCATTTCTGAATAAACGTAGTGGTATTAATTTTATATTAAGATTTTGTTACTGTAAATAGATCCGGCCTACCTAATATTACGCTATTACGTAACATAAAACCTGACTCTAAAACCTCGAACTGCCTCCACGTTGCTGTAACATTTATGTACACTTAATAACTAAAAGCCTGCTTGCGAGAAATGTAAAAACAGAAATATGTCTTCATAAACAGTTTCATATAGTACTAGTTGCGCCCCACGGTTTCACCCGCTTAGATTGATATCCCGGTATTCCCTCAGGATAAAAGTAGCCTATGTGCTATTCCAGACTATAATCAATCTCTTTGCCAAGTTTCATTCAGATCCGTTCAGCCGTTCCGGCGTAAAAGAGTAACAAACATCCATCCATCCATATTTACAAACTTTCGCGTTTATTTTATTATTATTAATTTTATTTGGTTTAGTTTCTAGTTTATTCAACTTGATTTTGGTCTTCGTCGTGTCATGTATTGACTGTCTATCAAAGCAGTGTGGCGAAAGGATATTAAGTACGCCTCAAAGAGGCTCCTTTCACTACTGAATGAATGAATAGATTATTGGTACTTGGCACTTTTTAGGGTTCTGAAGTCGGATTACAGGAAGCCTTAATGTTCATACCCATTATCCATCGGTCTGTTTTAATCAGATCTATTTTACCCGTAGAATTACGCTCAAAATCTTGCATTGCAATAGATATCGAGGATGTCCCTATTATTATTTTTTACACATAACAATCCCTTGGAAAACTATGAGGTGTATGAAGCACGTGGAAATTTTGTGTTGTGCAAGCAGTGTTTGTGGCTGATGAAGTGCCTAAATAATACGAAAATTGCTTGACATATTTAAAATGTCAAGGGTGAGAGAGCTGTAACAAGATGTCGCTAATTACGTTGAGTTGAAAAGGCATTGTTTCGGCACGAGGCGTACGCTGACTGATATGTTATAATTCTACTTACGAGAGAACTCTGGTGGTGTAGTGGTAGCTTGCCTATCCTCTGATATACGGGTTTTCGATTTCAATCACTTCTTCATGTTATTTTAATTAACCCATACAAAGCAGTTGGTCTATATTTTAGGTTAACATGTGATATTGGTGTTTTTGACAAGACCCAAGTGGAAAACTACCAGTTTCTTAAAGCCCGATCAAAGTTAATTGGCTGTCAAGTCACTTGCTATTTCAGCTTTTACTTCAAATTAAATAGAGATAGCAATTAAGTGACTTGACAGGCGATTAGCTTTGATCGGGCTTACAGAAACCGGCGGTAAAGAGTGACTAAATAAGTGCACTATTTAAATATTTGAGCACAAAATAGTAAGTACCTACCTAAAACTTGCGTAACTTGCGCAAATATTATGCGATTAAACACAATAAAAATCAAATTTTGCTAAAGTAACGTAATAACTCGACACGCTTCACTTTTTACGCGAATTCAGAGATACTGTACAAATAACGTTTCATTGATAACCTCGTATTATGTCATACAAAAACACAAAAAGTTAGTTATTTCAACCTAAAAAGAAAAGAAAAACCCCTACCACGCGAATTCGACACGCGGCTATCGCTCGGTCCCACCTATCGCGTAAGTCCGGGGTATGAGCATTAAAAGAGGTCATATTCGAAGAGGTAGGCTCAGTATTCAATAACGCGTATGCTCTCCAGGCTACAATACCTACACGTTCAACGACACAGCGCACACTGCGCGAGAGCCCGACGAGATCCTATCGGTTACCTACGAGGACGGCAAGTGGTCGAAGCCGTACTACGACTGCGGAGGAGGAAACATCTGGATGTTAACGTACACTGTGCCTTTCTTCGGCTACAACGGGAGCTACTTCTTCAAGTGAGTTTTCTGTTTTTATTTAAACATTTGGCATATTATATTGCACATTTTGTAAAAGTTGGTATTAATTCTATCTGTAGCTGGTAGCAAACCAATCGCTGTGAGTATACTTGTTCACCACGATTTTTCTACATCATTGCATTAAAGCAATGCAAAAAGCATTCTACACATACATTTTTCAAAGAGAAAAATCTTTTAGTGTAGTTCGAAATTCGAACCTACGCCACGGGCGTATCATTAAGTATCAACAGTATCACAAGTATCAATAAGTATCAATTAATATACCACGGTGCTCTTGAACTCAAATCAACAAGTTATGCTATTCAATAAAAAAATGTATCTGCGCACTAACCACATACATATAGATTGTTCTATTTTTAAATATTTTTTAACGAATTCATTGACATTTACAATGAAAAACTTTTTGGTATTTGCGCCAAATAGAGGAAAGAATTTTCAAACTGTTCTTTTTTTTAAAAGTGTCTTTATAGATTAACATACTTACAAACTTTTAAACTTCCTTATGCACTTCAGTTATGATATATAATTATGAAATTAGTACAAGAAATATCTAGATTATTTTTATTTTGCCAGTCCTGAAGATTAAATTCCATCGATCACATGTTACTGCAGGGATCGGGTCAGAGATATCGCGAGTAGTTTGTCTTCACAAATACATTTTATTCATGAACACGATAACATTTTACAAGGTTACATGAAATACAAAATGGAGGGAAATGTTTGCTGCTCGTACGTATTTATCTTTTTATTATTATGCTTTGCTTTGCATGAATTTTATCATGGAGTTTATAAATATTTTTTGTGGCCTACAAATTTTAGATTATTTATGTTTTAGCTAGTAATATCTTGTGAGGAAACGCGATGTTTTGTTCATACCTTAAATAATTATAATAATATTTGTAGTAAGGAGCAAGCCGTTTTGTTGCCTTTCTGCTTTGTTGCCTGTTTTCTCTGTTCTCTCTGTGAGCTGTCTGTTAGCTCGGTCGCGTAGAACTGACGTTTGTTGCCTGTTTTCTCTGTTCTCTCTGTGAGCTGTCTGTTAGCTCGGTCGCGTAGAACTGACGTTTGTTGCCTGTTTTCTCTGTTCTCTCTGTGAGCTGTCTGTTAGCTCGGTCGCGTAGAACTGACGTTTGTTGCCTGTTTTCTCTGTTCTCTCTGTGAGCTGTCTGTTAGCTCGGTCGCGTAGAACTGACGTTTGTTGCCTGTTTTCTCTGTTCTCTCTGTGAGCTGTCTGTTAGCTCGGTCGCGTAGAACTGACGTTTGTTGCCTGTTTTCTCTGTTCTCTCTGTGAGCTGTCTGTTAGCTCGGTCGCGTAGAACTGACGTTTGTTGCCTGTTTTCTCTGTTCTCTCTGTGAGCTGTCTGTTAGCTCGGTCGCGTAGAACTGACGTTTGTTGCCTGTTTTCTCTGTTCTCTCTGTGAGCTGTCTGTTAGCTCGGTCGCGTAGAACTGACGTTTGTTGCCTGTTTTTGCGTCGGCTTGGTCGTGTGGAGCTAGATTCAATCGTTTCAAAGTGATACTTGTGATTCAATATAATAAACACTTTTGAATTAATATTATCATAATTATAATAAATTGCCATGACTATAGTGAAGTAAATTCACGAGCTATAAACTCACAAGAATTTATACAATCCTTTATACGGGTGCTTGCACAAATCAGAATTATTCAGTGGAATAAATGGTGAATAATCCCATTATTAAAGTCCTGGGCGTGCCCGACTATCCACGATTTGCATAATCTTAACCAGATGGAATGGACGGTTTATAGCAGAGAAAGTTTTATCATCATCAACCTGATGAAGTCCGCTGGACATAGACCTCCCCTATAAGGATCGTTCCGGCGCCCTTTCCATCCACCAGGTTGGACATAGGTGTGTGTGTGTGTGTGTGTGTGTGTGGTAGAAAGCCCCCGCTTATTCTTCGGACCAGTTCAGACTGACTGTGCCAGGTGTAACGGTGCTGCCAGAGACTGGGCCCGTCTTTCTTTCGTGTTTAATAAGGGGATACAGAAGACACAAGATAAATATTTAAAACCTCAATTCTCTTTCAAACATCATAATAACTAGCGGCAATGCAGCATCAATGCTGTACATAAATATTTCCATGAAGATCGATTTGAGCCTTTTCTATCCCCCGATTTCCCGCCATTTTACGAAGTCACCGTGTATGTGACTTAAATATGTGGTTAGCAATCGAAAACCTTCAGTCGCTAGTAGTTGTTGGTATTCCGAGATACTGTCTTCTCCATAGCCATGTCAACTTGCTCATCTTCAGTCCCCGAATCACGATCGATTCGGGAAATGAAGATTAGCATCTGTAAAAAGCAAATAAATGTAGGTAAATAGTAATAGTCATGTACAGGCATAAAAAATAATACATACAATACATAAATAAATAATAAATAAATAATAATCGTCCTGATTTAACATGAATAGTTCCGGTATTGGCGAACTATTATGACAACATTGCACTGTAACTCAGTTGGGATCGAGATTCAACCCCAAATCTCTTGATCCGTGTCAACTAGCTACTGAAACTGAAATAATATTATCGGAACCTTAGCACTGGTTTGATTATTGTTTCAGAGCTACTAATAATAATTTTATCCCTTTTATTTAGGAAATTTAATAATTACTTTTTGTTTTGTAAAATAAAAACACGCATAATTTTATCAAATAACAGGCACGTGATGCTAAGTGACGCAGAGCAGTGCATCATAGGACACGCTTCTAACGTGACCTGCGAAGCAATTTACAGAAATGTATTCATCAGATGCTTAACCAAGCATCTGTACATAGTGATGGCTACCGTCCGATGGGCCGTCTACGTGTTCCGTTAGAAAGTTGTATAAAAATCATCATCATCATCATTATCAGCCACAGAGAAGTCCACTGCTGGACATAGGCCTTCCCTATACGTTTCCAGGAAGAAAGATTCGGAGTCCCTTATATCCACCGACTTCCCGCTGTCCTAACAATGTCGTCAGTCCTTTGGGTAGGAGGGCGTCCCACACGTTTTCCTGTTCGTGGTCGCCATTCGAGAACCTTTATTCCCCAGCGGTTTTTCGAGGTCAGTTTTTTGAGTTATATGACCTGCCCGTTGCCACTTCAACTTGCTGATTCTGAGAGCTATGTCGGCTACATTGGTTCTCCTCCATTTTCTCATTTCTGTTTCAATCTCGTAGAAACTCCCAGCATAGCTCTCCATAGCCCACTAAAAATAAAACAGTATATTTGAAGCCCTGTAATAGCTTTTTTATTCACATCTAAATAAACAGTACGAGATGGGAACTGTATTTTGCAAAAGTAATAATAGGGTAAACAAAGATGGATGGACCGCTATATTGTGATACAAAAAGTAAACAGGCCTTTGCATCTCACGTATATGATTTATACGATGCCAGGGGTAATTTTTGCCCTTTTCTGGGTTTATTGTAAAATAGGGCTGAAGGGCCATGGTTTTATTGCCATATCTCTAGCTAATGAATATCATATATATGGATAAATAGCTGGTACCCGCGACTTCGTCTGCGTACTTTTAATCTCTTCATCTCTTTTTTTCGCAATAAAAGGTAGCCTATGTTCTTTCTCAGGGTCTAAAGATTGTCTGTGCCAAATTTCATCAAAATTGGTTGAGAGGTTTAAGCGGGAAAGCGTAACAGACAGACAGACAGATAGACAGACAGACAGACAGAGTTACTTTCGCATTTATAATATTAGTTGGGAAGTTGGGATTATGTAGTTCAATTATAATTATTTTAAATTGTGAAAAAAATTACAAGATACCTCATAGGTGTTATAGTTATGCTGTTTTAGATTAATGTTTTACGTATGATTTCATTTTAAGACCCGTGCTGAGAGCACGTGGCAAAACTGGAGCTTCTAGTTAAACTCCGTGAATTCAGATTGAAACGTTTATCTTGGCTAGTCTTTGAAGCTTTAAACTATAGTTTCTCAAAACACGGTGACTGTTATACAAAAATTTTAACAAAATAGCCTCATGAGTAAAATCTCAAGCAGTGGTTTAGGTTTACATCTCAGATCATTTGTGTTCTTTTAGTAGGTACAACTCAATTTTCGACAGCCTACGTAGCTCAGTTGGTAGTAGCTCTGCCTTCTGCGCCGTAGGTCGTGGGTTCGATTCCCACCGTGAACAAACATTTGTGTGATGAACATAAATGTTTGTTCTCTGTCTGGGTGTTATATAATATTATAAGTATGTATTTACAAAAAAAAAGTATTATAAGTAGTATATCAGCTATCTGGTTCCCATATCACAAGCATAAGCTTAGTTTGGGGCTAGATAGTGCTGCGTGGAAAGTCCACCAATATTTATTTATTTATTTATTTATTAATTTTCAATCCATGCTAATAATAGGTCATACTAAAGTGTAAGGAAGCAAAATAAATTACGGCCTTCCTATGAAGGTGGGCGCTCTTTAAGAAACCAAAATTTCATTTCCCGGGTTTCATTAATACTTCATGTTTATCTTGAACGTGAGTTTGCATGTCCAACATGAATGCATGCATAAAATAGCATGTCTGATACGAATTCAGTTTGAAATGTTTACATTGGCTATTCTATTGAAGCCTTAAACTGTATAGTTTCTCAAAATACCTCACGAAATAAAATAGCCTCACGAGTAAAATTCCAAGGATTGGTTTAGATATGTTTACATCTCAGATCATTTGTGTTCTTTTAGTGGTACAACTAAATTTTCATTCCATGCTATCGTCTATTAGTAAGTCATACCAAAGTGTAAGGAAACAAAATAATTTACGGCCTTTCTATGAAGGTGGGCGCTTTTTAGGAAATCAAAACTTCATTCCCCGGGTTTCATTGATACCTCATGTTTATTTTGAATGCGTTATGCAAAGTCACGTTCAAAATTAGATTTGTTAGACAGCTTCCGCTGAATCGTTTTTCCGTGCACTAACTTTCGGCATTCGCGTTTTTCCGCGATCTTTTTGTTTCAACTAGCACAATTTCTTGGTCCGGCTTTTATTTTATAGCGAAAATATTAAATTCGCTTAAGTCATCGATCGCATTTTCAGGCAATCTCTTTGTTTCAACTAGTATAATTTCTTAGTCCAGTTTTTATGTAATAGCGAAAATGTTTATTTGCTTTATCCATCGATCACAGGTTTTCACAATCGTGTTATTTTAAATATTTAAATTAGACCTAGAAAGATTGAAAATTCAGTGTTATCCCAACTAATATAAATGCGAAAGTAACTCTGTCTGTCGGTCTGTCTGTCTGTCTGTCAGTCTGTTACGCTTTCCCGCTTAAACCTCTCAACCGATTTTGATGAAATTTGGCACAGACAATCTTTAGACCCTGAGAAAGAACATAGGCTACCTTTTATTGCGAAAAAAAGAGATGAAGAGATTAAAAGTACGCAGACGAAGTCGCGGGTACCAGCTAGTTTACAATATATGGGGTTCTTCAAAAGGCGTGTTGAAATATTTAAAGGGTCAGCAAAGAGAATGTGACACCTCTCGTGCTACAAACGTCCATATAGGCTGCAGTAACCACTTCCCATCAGGTTGGCCGTATGCTTGTTTGCTACCTTGGTAGTATAAAAAAAATATTTGAAGTATCAATATAGGGTGAAAGACTTCCCGTTTCGATTCCCGCCACGGATTATCAAATACACGCTTGCCACGGCAGAACTAGCCCTAGATGCACTGACCTACTAACCACTGCTAAGCCTCATGTGCCTGTCGTTTCACCAGCATAAATAAAATCAGATATTTAACATATAATGAATACTGAATACACTACCACTGCTCCCAAGAGGGCACAACTATAAATAAACATTACGTGATCTAAGACCACTGTTTACCGATATACATTACGGTTACTGTATTGATTAGTTAGAGTGCAAATATTGATTCTGGGGACCACGACACGAGGATGTGTGCGGTCACAGAAATGGGGTTTTCTCTGTTCCGTGTGTGCGGTCATAAATATTACAATTAAGGATTCGATCGAAAAGATCGTGTGCAAAGTACAACGTGACTTCGGTCTTGCGTTTGCTGGGCGTCCTGATTGCGTTCTACGCGCGTCATCAGCGCATAAAATAACGTGGTGTAGAAAGGCTCGTAGACAAATTAGCGTTGGTTGTATGTAGCTACATAAGAGTAATATGTATGTAAGCTACATATACAGAAGGGTAAAGGCCTTCATTATATAAAATTCAAATTTAATAAGGGCACTGCAGGGTTTGCCCTAGTTCTAACCCCTCTTTACGGTCATGGGCTTAGGTCCAACTTTTTTCAAGGTTATCCCCCAACCTCCGTCTGGGTCGGCCGCGGCGCTGCTTCTCGAATTTAGGGCTCCACTCGGTTGTTGCTCATGCACAGACTTTCTCCGACATCTGGCACTGTAGTAGATAACAATTGAAAATTGAAGCGATTTTTAAATGTAAGTGGCCTTTCAAAGTTTAGTGGTGAATGTAGTAAATTTAGTAATCTAAAAGCTGGTTAACCCGCGTTAATGTATTTGTGAACTTCGAAACGAAGTATTTAGGAGTTCAGAACATAATTATATCCTAAGGGAAACGATGAACTTTCTGTAATTGCTTAACTTATTCAGGGAAGTCATAGTTAAGTAATAATAGAATGGGATATTGGGAGTTCGCTTTACCATCGTAATAATAAGGTTTTGAATCTAGTCGTATTACTGAATAATATACATTCATACCTGTTTCCTATACGGGTGAGGAGAGAGACATAGATTTCTCTAGCTATTACTGAGACTTAACACGACCCTTCTGACCTAAACCAACTTCTGAAAAAAATAACATCCTTCCTTGGACGTGTTGTACGTCCACATTAATACATCAGGCTACAATACACTGCTCATATTTTATTAGTTTTATAGTGTTTACTACACACATCTCGAGATATCACAAACAAACAGGTCAAATTTAAATTAAAACTTCAGCGAATAACGAAGTAAAAAGCCTCACTAGTTTGGGTACAGAAATTTAAAACTTTTGCTTCTTCCTAGAGGGACGAGCGGCATAGACATCGATCTCCGCAGGGTAGACATAGACCAGTGTCCTCTGAAGCCCGGCTCCACGCAGCTCAACATCTTCGCTGCCACCGACAAGTGTAAGAAGAAAACTACTGAGGTGAGCGTTTAAGATCCCAATCCTACTAATATTATAACGTCGGGCTCCCGTTTGCACCATAAAAGATAATGTTGTCCACTCTCCAGCATTAAGCTCGCCAAAGTACATTTATATTTTATTTGTGCAATAAAAAACCTACTATCTAGCTATAAAAATAACGGTCACATTAACTAGAATTTTAAATTGCAAATAAAACGATGTAGGTCCAAAAATGTTTAAAATCACGATGACTCTGTGATTTTAAACTAATCTAAAAATATTTGATTGGCATAGATAGGCCTTGATGACGTTTCAAGGGTTTTTCATAAATTTTACTTTGATACCTATAATAGCCCCCTCCCTTACCCTTACCACTTGCACTATTATTCTACTAGCATTATTACTACAATTCAATAAAAAAAATATAAACATTATGTCGTTAGAAGTTACTTTTACTCAGATTAGCTTAAATGCATGCGTAATGGCGATTTTATATATTTCCTTTTGAAGTCACTTCTTACTCGGCTTAAAAAACGGGTCACAGAAAACCCTTAAAAGGGTTTTATTTTTCTTCTGAAACAGTAAAGGTACGAAACCATGATGAAAACGCGTGTTAGCATAAAGTTTATCCGTATCAAAGTGATAACTGTTTGTTTTCTTCGCGAATGCGTCCCAAGGGAGCGAGTTATTCCCGGTCGCGACAATATAGCTGATTGGACGATATATGAAACGGTTGCTCTTTGGTAAACGCCCTCGCTTGCTTGAGATGAGCGACAAGCGGAGCGGAAGATTCTAGAGGCATTTCAACCTTAGGTCTTGTTACTCAAGTAAATACAATGTAGACAATGTTATGTAAATACAAATAAAGAAAAGAAAAAACTTTGCGAGTGTCATTATCACCAGGCACGGTAGAAATCGTCTTAAATCTCTTAGTAGCAAGATTTGCTGTTGGATATGTTAAGGTAGTCAGAGGTACAACCTAAAATTACTTTTGGCAAATTAAGAATTACCAATGAAATATGTATTTAGGTACAAACATCAAAACTGCTAGAGCAGTGTCAAGACAAAAACATAATTGGCAAAAATTTTATTTATGGAACTTCGTTTATCAATTGCTAGTAGCAGTTATGTTGCAATAAATCATGAGGCACCCACTCAAAGACAAGCACTGAATTGATCGCTGCCCGCGGCCGCTTATCGCTGAGCTCACTACCATGCCACAGAGATTTGTCTCCGAAGCGTGATTTTATGCCCATTGAGTTATAGGAATTTGTTGTATTGCTTTGTTTTCGCCATCGGGTGTAATACGTTTGATGCTAGCTTATTTTCGTACGAACGGTATTGTTGTGATTTCCACGCTTTGTGCCGGAGATTTTGTAATTTTTGAGGATCCTTTTGTTAGAGTGTTTCATGTTTTTTTTTTCGTTTGACTATGTACGGGCCCTTAACTAGACAAAAACAGATATCTACACAACCGCCGAATGGATAAGCTCATATTTTTTAAGATGGTTGTGTATCTCCTAATTTTGAGCGGCCTAAAAATTTCGTCGACAGAATTGGCCACTTACTACAAGTACTTATTGAATTTTATCATATTCCTGTCCATTAGGGTTGGCTCTAGATATTATTAATATTTTCGTAATAACATTCAGGTTTTGCAGTTTAACTATATTATTCACGCGTAAACATGTAAAGCGTATACAAGCAATCTTTTTGACTTCAAATCGCTACCCCAACCGGCTAAACACGAATGCCACATTTAAACCGGTGTCCACGTTTAAGTCAATCGCAAGGCACCGAGCCACAAATCCTATTTGCAGGTCCCAGTGGAGTGTCAGTCGTGTAATCTTCGGCCGATCGTGCAACTGACGTGGAGCTTGCCTTTACAAATCGCCTCTCCATTTGGCTCGGGACGACTTTGTAAATTTGCTTTCACGCGGCGATTATATTATCAGCATGGAAGGACAAGGTTAAAGTTAAAGGCCTCTAAGTCAAATAAATGTGTTTTCTTTCTTTCTTTTTCGTGAATGTCTTCGTGAAATATCCAAAATTAGTCTTCCGCAATGTCTACACATTTGTTATGCAGAAAACTAACGAATCAATTATGAAGAGCCAAGTGAACCAACAGTTATGGGATCGAAAATATAATATTATTTCTTAGTAATCGTGAAATAAGTGATTCCTTATTAAAATTATTATTAACCGAAAATGCTTAGAAAACTTTCAATTGTATTTGCGTTTAGGTTGTACGTGAAACATTTTCAATACAATACAAGTATCACTTGGTTAGATAACAGCTAACTAACTAACAGCTTGGTTACCATCCTCTTTTGTACGATCTTTGTTACAAAATAATGAAACTCCTGATCAATGCTTTCTATAAATCCATCTCCTGAGTGGTGCCAATAGTGCTAGTGATGCGAGGTACAGAAACATGTAAAGGCATTCATACTCGTATCGACCAACTTGTCACGTATCTACCCACGCCGTTTTACTTACTGTGCATCCATTAAAACGGATCTTAAATGTGCTGAGTCTAACCTATAAACGTAAAATCCGAAATGTTATCGCTTCAACCCATTTAAATTTTTGCTTTTATTGCTTCATTCCGGACACTTTGGGGAAGATACGAATCGAACCCTTTCATTTGATCGTTCTCTATGAATTTCTAGTTGAGGAACTTTCCAACGATTAGAGTTTTACAATGATATCAGTAGGGGCTTGAAGGGCGAAGGACTTAGCAACTGAATAAAGATAACCGTTAGCCTGGGTTCGATTTGTTATTTGACCTAACTTTTTAATCTACGTACTTAGTTTTATTATAAAAGTTTTGTTATTTTTAGAGTTATTTAAATATATGCTATAGCACAGATAAAAGAATACTATACTAGTATATAGCTATAGTGATAGAACAAGCAAATGGCGTGATGGTGGTAAACTATCTAAAATAGCCGAATCAAAAGCCGAAGTAGGAAAATAAGTCATGGATTAATTATTGAATAAACAAAACTCATAACCAATATTGCTGTTGGAAGTGCTAGTCTATAATTATAGTCGTTGCTGTCAAAAAATCTGTAATTTTTTTCATAGACGAAATATAATTTTGTGCATAGATTTTCCGACAGTGGGTCTCTCAATTGAGCAAGAAGTTGTTTGGCGGTTGTGAACCCCTAAGTACTTATTTTACTGCTGATGCTATTACTGTTGCTACAGCTGTAAGGGTGTTGTGGCCGTTTGATCCAGGCAGTATTGTTTTAACAACTATCGTGTGCTAAATCTTTTTTCATCACCATTATAATGAGAAGCAAAGTTACAAGAAATAGCGGAAGCAAACTTAGTCCGGAATAACAAAAACATTTGTATTTCCGGAACGTAGCGGAAGTGGGTGGGGCTAGTTAATCAACTCGTAATTCGCTTTGTTTGTTGGTCGGGTAGTTTAGTAATGAAATTGGGAGTTATGAAGCTAATGAAGGTATTATAAAAAGAGTTTTTAATCAAAAGTTTCAACCGCTCTGAAAATGTAGTTAGAAATAGAAGGTTGTTATTTTTATTTTTTTTAGCATAATACAAGGTACAGTAAAACGGGGTGGATTGAATTCAAGGAGTGAATGAAAATGAAACCAAAAAAGCAATTATTAACAAACTTTTTGAAAATTTGGTGTTTTTATTTGAAAATGTTGCGTATTCAAATGTTTGTTAATAATTGTTTTTTTGGTTTCATTTTCATTCACCCCTTGAATTCAATCCACCCCGTTTTACGGTAGTTCGTTTTGAAGAGTGAAACACTTATTAAACTTTAAAAGAATTAAAAACAAATTAATTTTTTAGTTGGTTGAGACATGCACGCCGCACGGGACCGTCAATAGTGGTGAATACAAAGGGAGGCAGTGGGTGATGTCGGGCTGTGGATGATGATGATGATGATATATTTTTTATACTTAACACTTTGAAAAGCTAAGTGAATCTAGACGTCCATCTGAACGTACGAGTAGAAGTTCCACCGGATTGTATTCAAAACTGGTTTGTTCATAAAAACTAAACAGGCCTGGTATCAGTTGCATAGTTGTTAATTAAGTGTCTTTTTAACCACCTGTTAGTAATGCCACCCGTCAGATAAAAATATCTTCTTCTCTATTTTAACCTTAAAAAGATGGGTGTATTTTTACTTAGGTATGGTGAAATAAGCCATTACACTAAAAACTCAAAGAAAAAGTTGTTTTCCTTGTACCCCGAAAATTTTCTGGATTTGAATCGCAAAGGCTTCAATGCCCGATAAAGCATTATCTAAATTCCAACTAAAAACTTTATTTGTCCCGAAACCTTCTAAAATAACAAAAAGAAGGCACGTGTAAGGGTCAAGCTACATTTTCTATGTCCAATATAATATTATTGCATTGTATCTATCTATTGTAAATCGACGACTTGGACATTTCACACAACTAATAGTCCCAAACTAAGCAAAGCTAATAGCTCATTTGTTACTAATTAATATTTTTATATACATACTTCTACATAGGTACTTATAATATTTTAACACAGCAAGACAGAGAACAAACCATGTTCAAGACAAAATGTTTGTTCTCGGTGGGTATCGAACCCGACGGCGCCGAAGGCAGTGTCACTACCAACTGAGCTGTAAAGGCTCTCAAATTATTGTTCTATTATTCAATTGAACCACAAGGACTGCTTTGAACGGTCTAAAAATAGGTGAATCTAGGCTTAGTGTCTGAGCTGTATGGTTCGTCTAAAGATCTCACCCTCGGTTTCTGAAAGCGCGATTAACACTTATTGGCTGTCAAGTCACTTGCTATCTCTGTCTAATTTGAAGTAAAAGCTGAAATAGCAAGTGACTCGACAGCCGATTAGTGTTGATAGCGCTTTTAGAAACCAAGGTTGTATCTTAGTTCTCAATGTTTTTTAATTTGGCCGTTCCGTATCATCAAATTTAAAACTGAGACTAAACAACATTTATTCTATAAAAACTCTCAAACTGAAACTCTTACACTGCTGAATAATGCGATGAGTTATAGTCCATCCAGTCTGTAGATGAAATCGAGCGGAAACAGACAAAAAGGAACATTTCCAATAACTGTTACATTGGTCGGGAATTCCGGGAGCTTGGAGCATATAGTTTATCTTCTACAAAACTTATATAATACATATTAAATACAACAACTTACTGGTACAGCTATAGTTATGTAATAGAAGTCTATTGTTGTACCAGTCATCATCATTTTCCTGCCCTTATCCCACTTCATGTGGGGTCGGCACAACAGGTTTTTGCTCCCCACTCTCCTCTATCAGCCGTCATCTCAGCAGTCACTCCTTTCATACTCATGTCATCTTTCACACGGGTTTTCTCTGTTCCGTGTTTCACACAGTCCATCCATCTTTTCTTTGGCCTACCTCTACTTCTATATCCATCCACATTCATCCCTAGCATTCTTCTCGTTACATGACATTCTTCCCTTCGCGTTACATGCCCATACCACGCTAACCTATTGTTGTACCAGTAAGGTCCCAAATAATCACACTGAAAAACATTGATACTTAAGGCGCAGGCCAGACAGAAGAGACGTAAGACGAGGACGCGTCGCGGACATTTTTGTCTCTTTCGCGTCCCTTTCATACTAAATGTACAGAAGCGTCGCGACGCAAAACATACAAAAGCTTCAAGAAAAATGTTAATAAAGTCCTTCAGGGTAGGCAACGCACTGACAACGCCCCTGGTGTCGTTGTTGTCTATGGGCGACGCTGACCGCTTACCATCAGGTGGGCCGTTAGCCCGTTTGCCTATCTTTTACATAAAAAAAAAAAATACAGAAGCAACGGGCGTTGCGCCCGCGTCCTTATCTTACGTCTCATCTGTCTGGCCCGCGCCTAAGACTTAGATCTTTAGACGGCTCCTACAAGCTTCAAACCTATCACTACTGATATCAGATGGTAGGTACACTTGAGGTCTATACTGGTAACAGCTCCGGCTTCCGATCCTAAGGTCGTGGGTTCAGAACTGAGTTTTTCTGTTCAAAAATGTGAGTGCCAGTTTTAAGTCACCTCAAAGAAGTGCTCCTATCGAGCACTTGACCATGTTTCCCAAATTGTTTTCCAAAATTATTCTACAACATAAATAAAAAATATCTTGAAATAAAAAGTTTTGCTGTTTATAGTTTTAGGTAAATTTTAATTTTCATATTTAATGAAGAAGAAACTGAGAATGAAATTGTTGTAATTTTTTGGCTCAATTTCACGGTTAGGGATAAAAATTAGATAGATTAAAGATTATTTAATGAAACTGGGATATATATTACGTGGAATTGTATATAAAGGCAAACTTTCTTCGAGGTAAAACGGGAGCGAGGCTACAGACGAAAGTTTTTTTTTATTTATAAAATAAATTCTAAAGAAAATATGGGTATTTTTTATAGTATACTAGTTTATAGTACATTACTAGTCTATATGTAGTATATATCACTCAATTCAAAATAATAAACCTCTGAAAATAATTACGTGGGGAAATCTCTGTATTTTCAAAATAATAATGTACCTTTTATTGCTTAAATATTATCTAAGCACATAACGGTCGTAAAGTATACAGTTATAGCCCACGGGCCCAAGATACGCAAATTATGGCGGAATTACGGTTAGACCGCATTTACAATGGAAACAGGTAAGCGCTAATAAACTAAACGTGCTATTTCTCACTTATCTACACTATCTGTGCACAAAACTGTTATAAACAATATAATATCTGCATTTTATTCAAATGCAATCTCCATTTCAATCATACGTGTCTAGTTTCATATTTTAATTTTAGAGAATTAGCGTGTGAAAACTGCAAATTCGACTGAAGCTATTCCATTAAAACTTTGACACAAGCGTTGACGTAAGCCACAGGAATTTTAAAAAATGCAGTCTTATACCCATACAAAGACTCTTCTTGCCAAAATCCAGCCAACATCCAGTAAATTACGATATATAGTAGGTTTGAGAGTGTGTAATCAATGAGTCGGCTAGTGATTCAAATTCTCTTCTAAGAAATAATAAATAAATTCAAAACCTGTTTTCCAGGAAAAATCAGTTTAACGGTCAGATAAACTATGAGATTATTTTAACGGGCCGAAGGTATTTTAGTATTTTTCCGGATAATCTTATTGTAGATATCGGGTTTGTTTTATAGCTGCAAAGCAGGCACTCGTGTATCAAAAAGTGACTATAAGAAGATGCAATGATATTTTAATGATCTAGTTTTTTGCCGTTACTTTTTTGGACAACGAAATAATAATAACATTGTGTAAATTTGAAAAATAATTATTAAATTGTGATTTTCACAGATGATTTTCAGGTTCATAAGGATGTTTTTACCTCAAAAATTAAAAACTTTGCCTAGCTAAAAAATACAAGTTGCTATAACATTTTTTGCAATTTTTTGATCCAAATAAAGTACCGAGGCTAGGTAGATCGAGGCGCCAGTTCCACGCGACGAAACCTAAAAACGACCTCGTTCCTTCCCTTCTCTACCATCAAACATTGTGAACCAAAAGATAACAACCAGCAAAAAAAGGCGACATTCGTTATTTAAATTCAAATTAAGAACTTTGAAGCCTTCTTTTCTTTGAAGTCAGTTAGTACGGTCGCATACGCCAAGGACAGAACGCCGCCATGTAAACTGCTAGGAAACTAAAATGTAGTTGTACCAGAGAGTGTATAAAACAAAAGCTTTTTTATTTTCAGTCACATTGTACAAGATGTAACTAATTGAATTTTATACTGAAAAAAAGATTAAGAAAACTAACGGAGTAATAAACTCCTTGAGACTCATGTGCATTCGCTCCCTCACTGACCAAACTTTTCAGACTGGCCCAGGAGTGGTAATTGATTTCGATCCCCAGAGCGTAGTAAACATAGGTACTTTGAGAAACGTTTGAGAAACAACTTTGAGAAACAACAAACTAATATAAAACATGCGTGGTAGATAAAGAAGAAACATACTGAAGAAACATCAAATGGAAAAAACGCTTTTGAGGACCTACTAAGGGTATACGCTTATACATTAGTTAAAAGTGCAAAGTAAATAAGCGGATCATCGTCATCATCTACAGGCCGACTTCACCCACTGCTGAGTATCCCCTCCCTTAGTTTGTCCCATATGCCGCGATCATCTGCAATTTTAACCCATTTCTGACCTTTGACAATAAGGAAATAGGTCTTATAAATATTAAACTTAATATTTTGTTCCTAGTGCGTGCCAGTCCCTGGATTGGGGTTCCGACGTGGTTCTTACCGCTGTGTCTGCAGAAGAGGGTTTTTCTTCCCCAACACCACGGCTGAGAACCGCTACTACAATGGAAGCGATATTGAGGAAGAGTTTGAAAAACATTTATCGGTAAGTGTTCTAAATCTTTAGTGAAATAAAAAGGTAAATACTCTTCACTCCAAAGAGAAAACTCATTGCCATTGTCTGTTTATCCTGGTCACTCGAATTGGAATCTCTTCAAGGTAAGAGTGAACAGTTGTTTTTAGTTCTGCTTCACCGTCGACAACATCGTCGCTTACTATCTGATGAGGTTGTAGCCAACGGATCATTCAATTAGAAAAAACTGTTTTTAAAGATTATCGCTACCATTTTCAGCATTTTAAATTTTCAGTAAGATCATTTTTGGGCCTTCTCCATCCACCAACTTTTCTGTGATCTTTGCAATGTCAGCGGTTTAAAGTTGGACATCTTACAGCTTATCTTTCGGTTCGGAAGAAGTTGCAACGGGAATTTACAGAAGAAAATATCAGCATGCGAATTAAAGGCATTTTCCTAGACGTCTGTAAAGAAAGGGTTCTTTCAAGCTCTGGCTTTGAAAAAAATATTCAAATGAGCCAACTTCACGGTATGCTCCGGAATGGATATTTTGGCCAGTTCTGATTGCAAAAAGACGGGGTCGTTGCCCAACCGAGCGTGGATCTTAATTGGAGGCCGTATGAACAGTAATTGTTTTTTACAAATGAATTTAAAACCCCGTGGCCAATACGGCCCGTAGCGTCACACGATACACTGTATACTGCCAATAATATTCAGGATAATTGACCTAGAGTGCTGGAGTTCAAAGGTTGAACGTTGCACATGAACTGGTAATTTGGTACTTGAGATTGACCTCCATTGTCGGATATATCGGTGGTTGACTGACACCCAAAATAATGTATACTGCTTGCTGCTGTGCTATGTCTTAATGTCTAGCAGTTGTATTCTGTCCTTTTCAACCCATATAATTCTTGCACAATATCGTTGATCCAACAGGTTTAGGGTCTTCATAAACTGCGTCTAAAACACTAGTTATCTTTGAGCCCTATTTCGCTGAGGGACCAACCATTTGCGCAACCTTTCAGTGAGAACAGGCCTTAGAAACAGCAATGTTTTTGACATCACAATTTTGACGCAAAAGGGTTAACCAGCGACCTAGTTACGAAAACCAGTCCGCTCACCAAATGCCAGATTGACGAAGAACTTTTCGACTTTATGTACTTTTATTTAGCCGTGATAGTACCTAACCACCTGGTATTTTTGCGTGACCCGGGTCAGCCCACCAGTTCTTAAATAAATATTTATTTGCAGGTTCAACTCAACCTGTACGCGTTGCCAGATGAATTTGAATGCATGCCGTGCGCGGAGGGCTGTGAGGCCTGCGTGGACGGCTCCCCGTGTGTCGCTGCCCTTAACTGGGTGCTGAGGAGTAGCATCCTTGCCCTTGCTTGCCTCATCACCAGTCTGCTGCCTTTCATAGTGGTGTTCACCATCAAGTATGGACATGTTCGGGTGGGTAAAGCTTTAGAATTTAAATCATTGTAAAATCTTACTTATAATTCCTCTTAAGTTTTTAACTGAGTAAGATTTGAACCCATGAACCCATGACCTTCCCCTTGATAAGGGACGTCGCTTAACTACCTGCTCCTTTGTATTCTAAGCTTAAAACGTAACTTAGGGATATGATTTTATATAGTACGGTAATGCGACCATGTGACCGAAGATATTACTGTTCTGATAGAAAATGGTGACAGCAAAATGATTCCTGTATGGATTTGGATTATAATTTTTTGGTTTAAGCTGATATCTGCAAAAAATGTAGAAGAACTGCTTCAGGCGTGGTTAGTTAATCACTAGACAGACTGACTAAGTTAAGCAACTTGACATTGAGCTATTAGCTATTACGGAGAAGTTGGCCTTACAAGAAATCTGAGGTAATCTGCTTTTATCGTTAAAACATGACGGAAACCTTTGCAAGGATTAAAAACTACCCTTAACCTCCAACTAGCTACGAGCATTAAAAGTGAGCGACTTACAACTTAATAAATATTGGCGGACATTCCGCACAGCACTATCTCGCCCCAAACTAAGCCACAGCTAGCTATGATATGGGAATAATAGCTGAGTTAGCGAAAGGCGAGGTCAAGAGTACCCTATATCGACGAGCAAGTATGAATAAATAAATAAATAATGCTGGACAATCCACACAGCACTATCTAGCCCCAAAGTAAGCTATTCAAAGCTTGTGTTATGGGTACTAGATAACTGATATATTTAATACATTATATACTTACATAGATAGATATTTTTTTATTATACATAGAAAACACCCAGACCATTGGAACAAATTTCTGAAGATCGTACACAAATGTATTCCAAGGCGGGAATCGAACCCGCAACCTCTTGCGTCGCAGGCAGGCTCTCGCCCGCTGCGCCACAGAGGTCATCAAAATATATGAATAATGTTATGAAAGTGAGTGAAGCGAAAGTGGCTCAGGAGCTCAGGATCGTAGCAAGTGGAAATCCGTGGCCTCTGCCTATACCGATGGAAAATAGGCGTGATTTTATGTATGTATGTATTGTTAGCTAGTTGCTACAGCATTTCTTTCTCCAGGTGGTCCGAGCCGCCAGTCCCGCTCTCCTCAGGGTCATCGTCCTCGGCGCCTTCCTCATCTACTGCACCACACTGGTGATGTACGGCCGGCCGACTGTACTCACCTGCACCGCCCGGCTCTGGCTGAGGGAAGTCGGCTTCTGTCTCACTTACGGAGCTCTCATGCTGAAGACATGGAGGTAACATTCATAACACTACTTATTTTAGATTAGATTCATTCTCAAAGATTTTATAATGTCAAATCACGCTCGGAGAATAACTTTTGGGACATTATGGGCCTTACTACAAAACGGTGTCTAACTTTAAACAGTGTCTAAAATTAGCGCTGTCTCTGTTTGCCATTACGCAATGACAAGAGATGTCAAGGGTTGTACTACAAAACGGTTTCTAACTTTAAACAGAGTCTAAAATTAGCGCTGTCTGTGTTTGCCATTACGCAATGACAAGAGATGTCAAGGGTTGTACTACAAAACGGTTTCTAACTTTAAACAGTGTCTAAAATTAGCGCTGTCTCTGTTTGCCATTACGCAATGACAAGAGATGTCAAGGGTTGTACTACAAAACGGTTTCTAACTTTAAACAGTGTCTAAAATTAGTGGTGTCTCTGTTTGCCATTACGCAATGGCAAGACATGTCAAAAATTTTAGGCAGTGTTTAGCGTTTGCCTATTTTTTTGTAGTAAGGCCCTATAAAATCACCTCTCCGACGACATTATAAATATCGTATGAAGTCGGTAGACAGGGAGGTCTTAAAATCGTTTTTCCTGAAAATGTGGAGGCCATGACCAGCGGTGACCTTCTCAAGCTCATGATGATGATAACATCCATTTATTTATCCATTTATATCTTCAGCGTCTAATTAGCGTTCCAAACAAACCATTGAAGCAGTAACAAGGTTATTAATCAACGTATGACTTTGAGCGGAAAATCGTTACAAGGGTATAAGGGTATGTGAAGAGCCGGTTGTGTGAGAACACGCTATCAAGCGGTTTCACTTTAGGGTGATTACAAGAGCTAATGTATCTCTCGCTCGCACGACTCGACATGTTGTAAGATATAAAATCACTGAACTCATTTTCGAAAAATCGCGTTTAACCAAGTTGCAGTAGTCGTTGACAGTACTATGCATACTTTTGAGTACGAAAACTAGTATCGATCAAAATGAAATTGTTACTAAACACATATCTTAGTTGATCGCGATTTTTGAAAAATTATTAAGTGATTTTGTGTCTCTCAAAATGTTGAATGTGCGGGCCAAATGAGGTACACAAGTAGATTTCTTTGCCAAAAGGACTTAAGTACTTCAAAGACAAGGCCTCCTAAGCCCTAAGCTGTTCTACTAACAAGGACTTCTGAGAAATACATAATTATAATAATTATATAGTCTTAACTTAGTCTTTTAGTTTTCGTTTATATTATATATTTAAATAAACATGTTTTCATTCTTTCTTTTTTTCTTCTTTTACCCCAAAGATTAAGATCTTTGGGGTAAAAGAAGAAAAAAAGAAACATATGTACGTGTGAGATTTCGGTGGTGTTTTTTTTGCTGTCACTGTTTTTTGGAGTAATTTAATATACCTTAGATAGCTTTCAATACTACTTTCTGTTAACCAGGCAGATGATAAGTGCCACCTGATGATAAGTGGTAACCATCACAAAGCATAACGTCGTCGTCGTCACAATAGAAAGATGCCCGACGCCACTCGAACTAGCAAGAAAAAGAAGGAAAATATTAGTAGTTAAGTACGTTTCTTACTTTTCCCTCGCGGATGGCTCCTTAACCTTATTTCGCAACGAAAACCCATTACCGGCCCAATATGATTTCCCAAACGTTAACACAATTGGTGCGTAACAGAGGTTGGACCGTAGCAGCTGCGAATTGGGATATGCCTTTATCAAATCCTCCCAAAGCCTTTTGAAACCACAAATTCATTTCAATGGTTATATACGAACCATCCGTTTGTCGGCCAAACGGTTTCAGAGTCATTTAACTGGGGAATTGGAATTAAGACGCGAAGGACGCTTGTACAGTTAATTTTAAATGTTATTAAATAACTGGATTTCGGAACGCGACTTTTTGTCGGTTGTAAATTCTGCGACTTTGTCAAAATAATATGAACCAAACATATTGATATGATATACAGGGTTACAGGGGAAAAATCGTGCTAGATCCGTTAAGGGCGTGGAGTACCCATAATTTCTGACCTATTTCACTATTTTATATTTCAATATTTTGTTAGATATCCCTTAGAAAAAAATAAACTTTCTAATATTTTTTTTTATATCTTAACTCTCACTTGTCTACTACGGTCTATTCAATTAACTTATGCACTATTTAAAATGATTGACGTCCTAAAGCATCTTATTACACAATGTAAAAATGCAATAATAATATGATACACAAAATAAACAAAAATAAATTTAGTAGCTTAGATATCTCGAAAAGGGTTTAGTTTAGGTTAGGGTGTTTCATAGTGAAATGAGTCAGAAATGATGGGTACTCCACGCCCTTAACGTATCTAGCACGATTTTTCCTGTAACTCTGTATATGCAAAAGTTTGATGTTTGTGAATTAGGGTTTTCTGTGTTCCCTGTTTGTGACAAAATAATGATGCCCATATAAGGAATTTCCTTTTATTTTTTTAGTTTTCATTTAAATTTTGTCGCAGCAAACAGTCGTGTCCGACATTTTATTTGATTAACTTGAGAAAGTTAGAATTTGCGAAAATGTTGAACGATCTTGACGCCCGTTGTCGTCGGCAGCTCCGAGATGAAAATAAATTGTATTTAACTTTTCAGATGTATTGTACACGTACACAGTACAATAGAACTTTTAAATTTAGAAATAAATCAAAATTTTTGGGTATTACAAGTAAAATCTATATGTGGATCGGATGAAGAGAGAATACCAGCACCAGGGGCCTAATTGTCTAACTCGCTGGTAATCGTAATCGACACAGATGAGAGAATATGTAGTATCGTAATGTCACAGATGAACTTGATATGTAGTACAGAAAGTTTGACGCTTGAAACCCAGGCGTCGCGGTAATGGGCTTCAAGTTACACAATAAGGCCCCAGACTCAGTCTTTTATGATCGCGATCGTTTTGGAAAAGAATGAAAAAAAAGCTGAATATTGATAAACATAAAAAAGAACACAGACAGTACTCAGTAGGTATATCGCCATATATTTCACTTACATTTCAGCCGGTCTAGTAGACAGCTACTAGCTCTTAAGAAGCTTGCTTTTCAAGTATCAACGTTAACTTGCACCGTATAAATCTGTCCGTAATGCCCAGTGCAGACGATGCCCAATATAAAAGTACTGAAATATACAGGGTGTAAACATTTCTGATAAATTGACTGAAATAAAACTAATCCCGACTTAGATTACTCATCAATATGAACAGCTGTATACTTACCTATTCCATTTTTGCTGATTGCATGTACTTGACATTAGCTTATATTAGAAATAAGCTGTTTAAATGTACACGTTCGGTGCTTTACTATTTATTTAAGTACACGTAAAGATTATATTTTACATAGTCAGCAGCGAGATCGCAAGAAATGTTATTTAAAAATAAAATTTTAAATACCATATGTATTTCGAAAAACCTGTGTAAGAAAAAGTTTTTTTTTAAATAGTTACTGTTAGTTTTGGCCGTGATTTATAAACAAAAATCCCCATATTTATAGTTTTGACGATTACAACTGAACGACACACATCATAAATGGTTATTATTTCTTGTGTTGAAATTCCATAAATTCAGATGCTACACCCTGTACAGCAAGTGTTGTTTTAATGTCCACTTTCCTGAGAAAAATTGTTAGCTCCATGAATTATGCGACGTAATAGGTTGCATTTGTTTGGATTTCTGCAGCGCTGCTGGAGTCCAACTAGTCTGTTTGCTGTTTTATAACTCCCAATAAATGTACGCAGTTTACTGTGCAAAATGTGAGCTGTGCTTCGGCTTAAAATTGTTTTGCGACAGTTTTTGAGAATAGTAAAGGCTCGTCCAGTAGTACTACCTACATAATTGTAAAAAGCATCATACAAAAAACGTTAGGAACCAAGCCGTAAGTTTCTTCTAGTCTCTAGTCGCGAGGACTTCTAGTCGCGAGGAACTGGTGTTAGATTCCTAGGTGAATCTACCTATTTAAGACGTTTTTGACACCATAATAATATCGGTGGACAAGCAGCTGTTATTCGATTTAAGGCGTTGACAACACCCAATTTACCTCTCGCTCGCATGATTCTACACTTTAAGTGATATGAAATCACTAATCCCAAATTTGAGGAATATATTAAAATGATTTGTATAGTAAACTACGCAATGTGATTGCACACAAAATGATTGTTAGCAATTTTTCCAAAAGCGGTTTATTGAATTTATATCTTTTAACATGTTGAATCGCGCGAGTGAGAGTTACATTAGCTCTTGTCTTCACCTTAAAGAGTGGGGGTGCGAGTGGTCGCGAGTCTGGACTTACCAAGCTTTTCGTCATTTCAATGTGATCTTTGTGATACAATTAAACAAATGCATTTTGACTTCGAATCACAGGTAGGTTACCCTATACGACTTTTTGCAGCAAGTAGAGTATCCCCGCGAAATATTAACGTTTAAATGTAGATTTAAATATAAATATAATAAAGCAGACTCATTTTAAAAAAGCTGTCGACCCTCTCGGGGAATTAGAGCAACATTTGTGGAGCTACGTAAAAAGTTAATCCGAAACGCAATCACGCTCCGTTATTACGTATCTTGCGACAAGTCTGCAATGAGCATGCAGGGTTATAAATAAATAAATAATTAATGCTGGACAATCAAAACAGCATCATCTAGCCCCAATGTAAGCTACTCAAAACATGTGTTATGGGTACTAGATGACTGATATATTTAATACATAATATACTTACACAGATAGATATTTTTATTATACATAAACACCCAGACCAATGAAACAAATTTCTGCAGATCGTACACAAATTTGTTCCAAGGCGGGAATCGAAACCGCAACCTCTTGCGTCACAGACGGACTCTCTCCCGCTGTGTTAAGCGCTGGCCGTCATAAAGTTGGTCTAAAGCAGATAAAAAGTTATATTTATGCATTTTTACTAGGACGGTGCCACTTACTTATACTTATTATTAAAATTTAACCAACATGGGATTAATTTACAGAGAATGCCTGAAATAATTTTGATTATATAAATTAAGGTTTCATAAAATTTTTAATTAAAATTTTAATTATGCAACTAAAAACAACAAAATGTTTTATTTTGGGTCGCGAGTCTGTCGCAAAGTTATGTAATAAGAGAGCGTCACAATCCTGATTTCAATTCACACCAAGTCGGACCATTCCTGGGGACTTTGCCCTAATTACCTTTTTAGTAAGAAACTTTAAAGTTTAATATGAACAGGCGAAATTTTAGGGCAAGTTTGGATTAAATTAATTAACTTTAAGAATCTTTAATTTCCTAAACTTTGTTTTAACGCCTCATTTATTATTAACAAAAAATGGCCAAGGGCGTGTGTGAAAGTTTTAATGTCTATATATTTTTCCTGTCAAGTTGGAACAAAATTTTCCTTTTGTATATTACTAGCGACTCGCCCGCGCGCCCCTGCTTCGCACGGGTGCACATATCATGCATGTATTATACATATAAACCTTCCTCTTGAATCATTCTATCTATTAAAAAACCGCATTAAAATCCGTTGCGTAGTTTTAAAGATTTTGACGACCTCTGTGGCGCAGCGGGCGAGAGCCAGCCTGCGACGCAAGAGGTTGCGGGTTCGATTCCCGCCGTGGAACAAATTTTTGTATGATCTGCAGAAATTTGTTCCGATGGTCTGGGTGTTTTCTATGTATAATAAAAAATGTCTATCTATGTAAGTATATAATGTATTAAATATATCAGTTATCTAGTACCCATAACACAAGCTTTGAATAGCTTACTTTGGGGCTAGATAGTGCTGTGTGGATTGTCCAGTATTATTTATTTATTTATTTAAGCATACATAGGGACAGAGAAAGCGACTTTGTGTTACTGTATAGTGATTATGTTGTAACCAGTTCAGTATTCTACCTGCGGCAACGAGCTGACAATCGATACGTACTTACAATACCAACTACTGCCTAGTAGTCCGAAACTAATCTTGTGTTAGTACTTGGAACTAAGAAAACTAGAAAGCACGGTGGTATAGTGCTAGCGGCCGCTTTCCGATCCTAAGGTAAGGGGTTCAAAACTGGTCGTGCACAAATGAATTTTTGAAGAAAATGTATGTACCTACTATATACTAGGTAAATAAACTATCTTATGTAATACTAGTAGCGCCCCGCGGTTTCACCCGCGTAGTTTTAAATCCCGGTATTCCCACGGGATGAAAAGTAGCCTATGTGTTATTCCAGACTATAATATATCTCTGTGATAATTTTCACCAAGATCCGTTCAGCCCTTCTGGAGTTATAAAGTAACAAACATCCATCCATCCATACTTACAAACATTCGCATTTATATTATTAGCAGGGCTATTACAGTACTCTCAAACGGTAATCCATCCACATACCTAATACTCTTTTTAATACATGTTACATGACATTCTTCCCGACGACCTCAGTGGCGCAGCGGGCGAGAGTCCGCCTGCGACGCAAGAGGTTGCGGGTTCGATTTTCGCCTCGGAACAAATTTGTGTATGATCTGCAGAAATTTGTTCCGTTAGTCTAGGTGTTTATGTATAATAAAAAAATATCTATCTATGTAAGTATATAATGTATTCAATATATCAGCCGTCTAGTACCCATAACACAAGCTTTGAGTAGCCTAATTTGGTGGCTAGATGATGTTGTGTGGATTGTCCAGCATTATTTATTCCCTTCGCATGACATGCCCATACCACGCTAACCTATAGCTCCCCATTGTCTCAGTCACTGGTGCCACTTTCAAACTGCCTCTAACAACCTCTTATTGTATTCTTGACAGAATATCAGTAATTTTCCAAGTGCGCTCCGCCAAAGCAGTGAAGATCTCCGACGTGATGCTGCTGCGGCGGATCGGCGCGATCGTCGGCGTCGCCTGCGTCCTCCTCGCGATACGGACGCTGGTGGCGCCGCCTGCCGTCATCGTGGGCAGAACGAAGGAGGATCTCAAGGCGTACTTGTGTAACACTGATTGGTGGGACCACTCTTTTACTACTTGTAAGTTTACTGAAACAGCTTCACGACTTTGATCCCCAGGCACGGTAGATATCCCGTCAGATCTCCCAGTACCAAGTAGGTACTAATTCAAGATTCTTTGAGGATGTCTAAGGGGGGTAGTCAGAGGTACGTCCAAACATTACATTTGGCACATACCCACATTTTGCAGTAGTTAGTATTCCATACGTGACAGGTTGCAAGCCCATCGCCGCTGTTAGAATACTAACTGGTTTCCTCACGATGTTTTCCTTCACCGTTTAAGAGCACTGGCATTGCGCACATAAATTTTTCGATAGAAAAATCCATTGGTGCACGACCGGATTCAAACCTGCGACCTTACGATCGGAAGGCGGGGTCACTCCCACTAGACCACCGGTGCTCTAGTTAGTAGTCTCTAAGTTTACTAATACGTATTTTTTATTTTAGAATATACTAGTGGCGCCCCGCGGTTTCACCCGCGCAGATTTAAACCCCGGTATTCCCACGGGATAAAAGTAGCCTATGTGTTATTCCAGACTATAATGTATCTCTTTGCCATGTTTCATACAGATCCGTTCAGCCGTTCTGGCGTGAAAGAGTAACAAACATCCATCCATCCATCCATACTTACAAACTATCACGTTTATAATATTAGTAGGATGTCAGTACTGACTGTCAGTAGAGGCGGCCAACCTCGATGCTTCATCGGGGTTCGTACCGAGGTTCGGAAGGGTACACGCATTTGCGTTATCTATTGTAGGTACGTACGTAGTTTATATAAAATGAAATCCACAAATCCACAATGTTTAGAATACTGCTATGCTGAATTTAACAAATCATAAATATATGTATGTACGTACCTACAATAGATAACGCAACGTACGTAACGTACATAACGTAGGTTCAGGTTGGCCAAAAACTCGTGGATCAAACGCAACTAGGGGTTAGATGGGGTCATCAGCTGCAAAAACATGTTCTACGGGGGTCAATGACATGATAAGAGAGAGAGTCATAAAAAACTATGACGTCGCATCCATGACGTACCTGCTACGCCGTAGGAGCAGCTACGCCGTAGACAGTCTACGAAAACGCCTTATTGTTACCTACCAAGGCGTTTTGCTTACTTCAAAGTTACAGAATTAAGCCCCAAGTTTTCTAAATTATTTTTTTTGTCCAGTGGAGGTGATATTCCTGATGTGGGGCATCCGCCTCTGCATAATGGTGCGGAAAGCGCCCTCGGAGTTCAACGAGAGCAGGTTCATATCCATGGCGATATACAACGAGTTCTTACTATCTGTCTTCCTTAATATATCTATGTAAGTACCAACTTTTAACGACATAGCGTTTCTGCGAAATGAAAATTTTAATGATTTTAATGAACGTAGTTTATTTCAGCTTTTCTAAGCTTTTGCGAGCGCAAAGAAATAATCTAGCTCGCTTACTCGTATACGTTGTACAAAAGAAAGAGTAGTGATTGCTAACTAATACAGGTTTTTATTCATTACTGCGCCCGCGGTTTCACCCGGAATTTCATCCAGAGTAGATAGTTAGATTAGGAGGAGGCCTATGCTAAAAAGCGAAACAACCTCAATACTACTAGTTGTCATATAATAATAATATAAGATTAGATTAGTTACATATACGTGTAGTAGTTAAGTTATTAAATAAAAGGCTTTTGAAATTGAAATTGAAGATAGTTGGATTTAAATTATTATAACCCAATTTCAAAAATATACCAGAAAAAGCAGCAGAAATTCGCTAAATATATCAGAATTACGTAAATCGTGTTTAAACAGTATAAACAAATATTTGCAATATCTCTATTTGTTGATCAGTACGTCGCTGACTGTACAAATACATTGTTATTCGGATCACAAAGCCTTAACGTATCTCCTTCGAAATAACGTTATCTGAAACACTAACGCCACTATTTATTTGCTTTCCGTAAACAAACAACAAATAGCAGCCATTTATGAAGAGAATGCGTGCTTGTAGGGGTAAACTAGAGGAGCTGATTGTGAAGCCTCGTCCGGGGAAGTACTCCCGTTGTGCCCATTTATTTAATTTATTTATCTACTCTCATGTCATAAAATTCGAATTATAAACGTCTATCATCGGACTACCCGACGTACGGAAGGAAGACATCCGTTCATGGTTGACTTACCAACTGCCCGCACCAAGCGCTTTGCTTCAACTTTCTTAATGCGTACGGCCAAAGAATGGAACTCCTTGCCGGCGTCCGTTTTTCCTAATACCTATAATTTGGGTGCTTTCAAGAGAAGAGTGAACAGGTATTTTCTAGGTAAACGTGCCACATCGTAGACTGCATCATCACTTACCATCAGGTGAGATTGTGGTCAAACGTTTTGCCTATAAAAAACTAATTCGAGTGAGCATTGTCACTTGTTAAACGGGATAAAAAACATGAACGAACACAAACGGAAATCGCCTTAAATGTTAATTAACAACACTACACTCGACACTACTATTACAACTAAACACGAGCAAAACCGCGTGCGACTGATAGTTTAAGTGCTCATGAGCACCGGGCGCTAATTATCAAACATATGACGCAATATCTAAGTGTTCACGTACTACATGCGCGAGATAGCTCACAGCGTCTACCATTCGCCCGCGCGTTCAACGCGAACAAGCATTGAATTATGCAAAAGTCTGATAACTTTTCCGATATTAAAACGTAGTCAGTTCCGCTTTAAGCGTGCTTACTCCAACATCACAATATCCTATTATCGTAATTGAAAGCTATCCCGAGGGTCGGCCAGGAAACCTAATCACTGCATTTACATACATCCCAAACGTTGATTGAGCTAGCAACGGCAATTACTTCATTATCATAATAATCTTTGATCGTGTCTTTGAATCGCACACGTGATCTAAAATATTCATGTGTGGAATATGAATAATTCTGACGCCTCAAACTGGTATGTTGAGATGTGCCTACTTTGTTTGTACGGTGAATAATGCTCGGCATAGATATCAAAATTTACACGCTCATAAATTTTACATAGTGTTATCATCAACACTATCACTATACCAACACCACATATACACCACATATATATATACATAACTATGTAAGTCCACGACTGGACAAAGGTCTCTCCCAAGATGCGTCACTGATATGTGGTCATCCATTTGGAAAGGTTTGCGGTATGCAGGTTTGCGTTTGCTGATAAATATTGTTATCAGTTTTAAAAATCACATCCTTCGAGCTATCTATCAATGCCTACATTGACGACCTCAGTGGCGCAGCGGGCGAGAGTCCGCCTGCGACGCAAGAGGTTGCGGGCTCAATTCCCGCCTCTGAACAAATTTGTGTAAACCTTTTCTGCAGAAATTTGTCCGTTGGTCTGGGTGTTTATGTATAATAATATATATATATGTAAGTATATAATGTAATAAATTTATCAGTCATCTAGTACTCATAACACAAGCTTTGAGTAGCTTACTTTGAGGCTAGATGATGCTGTGTGGATTGTCCAGCATTATTTATTTATTTAGTATTTTTTTATCATTTATTTAATTTTAATATTATTATAATTGTTTAAAATATATGAGTCAACACACAAGTCATGACCGAAGTTAGTTTTATATTCATATTATGTTACTTTATAACGTGAACTTTTAACCAGTGACAAATAATGTTAAACACAAACATATGCACCGTAAAAAGGGTCTGTAGGTTTGAATCCCACTCAGCCGATAACTTTTGGGATTAATAAACATTAAATTATGCCTCTTATTTAGACATCGTCAATGGTTTTTGTGAATTAAAACACTTGAAGGGCGTGAAAAAATTACCTACTATGCCTGGGATTAATTATTTGAGTTTACTTTTTATAGAGACCCTGCTGTTCCCCCTTTTTCCCTCTTTTTCTAAGTAAAACTAAATAAACAAACTAGGAGAATCTAGGATTATCAGGCAACAAACTTTATTTTTACCACTAGCTGATGGGAAAAGCAGATGGTTGTTATGTATCATGTGCAATTACACCGGCGACCACACTCTTCAAACCGAAACACAGCGTTGTTGCTTTGCGGCAGAAAAAGGCGTAGTGGTGTCCTTCCCTGTAGAGCCCTTCACAAAGAGCTCTACTACTCTTAAACTACGTCTAGGTTCCTCCCGTTCTTTTGTATGATGTTATATTTTAATATAACATTGAAGCTCCAGTAAGGTGCCAATAAAATCTAGTAAGGCGTAGGCACTACAATTTTTACTAGTTTATAAAGTTACTAGCGACCCGCCCGCGCGCCCCTGCTTCGCACGAGTGCACATTGTTTTTCTACTATATCATGCATGTATATACATATAAACCTTCCTCTTGAATCACTATCTATTAAAAAAACTGCATCAAAATCCGTTGCGTAGTTTTAAAGATTTAAGCATACATAGGGACATAGGGACAGATAAAGCGACTTTGTTTTATACTATTTAGTGAAATCAAAAAAATATCAAAATCGAATTCAATGAAAACTTTTGTTTTTTGCCAGTCACGGCTTTTCAATCCTTCGCTCGTTTATTGTTTACGTGGATGTTTTTTCCTAAGCCCCCAGTGGACTGGTCACGCGCGCACAAATTGACGGCCAGAGCAGACAAAAGATAAAAACTTGGCAAAACAAAAAGGGCGGCCAGAATTTCAGTTATATTTCATTTTGCGCCTTGAACTAGCGGAATAAATCAAAGTTGCAAGTTTAGTGATTTACTGAAGCGGCTGAAATAATGACTTTACATATTGGCTCGTAGTGTCACACTAACTTACACGTATATGAGGAATGTGGAAAAAATTGTTAAAGAAACAATAAAGGCTAAAAAACTATATAAAACTGTTGATACAATATGCTGATGGAACAAGCAGATGGCATACATAATTTAATCAATAAACCATTACCCCTAACAAAGCTATACCTCGTAAGGTTGTCCTACGATGCACTGTACTGTGTTCTGAGACTTACAATGTGTCATCATGTGCCTGTAATTACACCATGTGCTGACAACAACACTATTCAAACCGAAACAATACAACGTTGGTATAGGTATATAGCCATTGAAACGTACGTCGCGCGCAGGCGCAAATGCCAAACGTCCGCCGGGACTACAAACCCGAAAATGCCAATGTTTGGCGGACGGTTCGATCGTCTTTTAACTTTTTTGGCTATCTATATAGTTCGCTAGGGCGCGCGGACGTTTGAGTCAATTGACTCTCGGGACTATAGTCCCGACTCAGACGTTTCAGTGGATACGTAAAAGCTATTGATTGACATGTAACTATGTATGTAATAAATGAACAATGAACTATGAGCTGCTAGGCGGAGAAAGAGACATGGTGGTACTTCCCCGCACGAGCCCTTTACAAAGAACTCTACTACTCTTAAAGAAAACTTACTGAAAATATGATTATTTGCGATACAAAATACACATGGGAAATTAATAAGCTAACTAGCTGCTGCACACAGTTTCGCTAGCGTAATTAGTAGTAAATAAATAAAATAAAAAAGCCTTTTTTATTCCTAACAAGCACATACCGTAGGTAGTACACAGTAATATTAAAAAAATATGTTAGGACCCCTCTCTGGTATAGGCCTCCTCCAGACTCTTCCACTTACCCCGGCACATGGCAAGACCAGACCGAGAAGCCAGTTTTACGGTTTTGGCTCTTTTTTGTACCTTATCTGCCCATCTGGCATGCAGATTATTCGTATCTAGCGTTAATTTTTCAACATTGGCACATAGGCATTTCTTTCCAGAAAATTTCCGTGAACGGGGTCTTAAACATGAAACTTGTGGGACATCTTGTTGTTTATTTATTACTACAATTGTTAGTTTTTAGTAAAAATGTGTATTTGTATGTTTTGGTAATCAATCATTGAGGTTTCTATTATATACATAAGCACATTGGATGAACACAAATTACCATACCTATGGCAAACTTTTAGATGTAGGTATAGATCATTTAGATCATAACAAACCCACTCAAAAAACAACTCGAGATACTATTACTCTTTGTAACAAAGGTTATTTTCACAGGTTATTTCTCCAGTCTCCCGCGAACCCTGACCTGCTGTACATTATATTCTTCTGTCACACTCAGCTCACCGTCACTCTACTTCTGTGCTTCATATTCGGTAGTAAGGTAAGTTTTTATTATCAAGTACAAAAATCAGAGGGCCAACCGCGATCTCTTGAAGCATTCTTATTTCAATATTACTTTACTTTTTGATCATAAAGCTGACTCTATGCAGTTGATATAAGATTATTGACATAAAAGTAATATTGAAATAAGATGCTTAAGCTACGTTCAGTAAATGTTATTTTCAGCTAATGGTAGTAAGCTAGAAACCGACATAATATATGTTTTTTTTAACAGTACCTGTTATTTAAGCTGTTGCCAAGCAGCTTTTGAAAGTAGCTTAACTGTATTTGCGCAGAAAAGGGTCAAGATATCCTCATCAACCCTATTCTGTTATATTGTTTTCATGGTGACTGTATATAAATGTTTCCATCCTATTCGTATCAAGACGAGACGCTCGCTCATCACAGCGCCGGTGTAATGGCTACTTAAGTGCCAATGAGGCCTCTGGGCTTAATGGCTTCATTTGGACAAGTCCCAACTAGCTACTGCTAATCTGATTACAGAGATGAATGAACTAGAGAGCTGTGGGTGATTTATTTGGAGGACTTTTCACTGGATAAGTTTTTTAAGGATTTTTTGTCAGTTTCAATGATTTAGAATAACAATTAGCTTTCAAAGCACTTACCACCCGTTTCTGAAAGCTCAATCAACACAAATCGGCTGTCACTTGCTATCTCTGTCTAATATTAACTAAAAGCTAGCAAGCAAGTGACCTGACAGCCGCTTAGTGCTGATCGAGCTTTCAGCAACCGGCCGTTAATTAACACTCATATTAAAAAAAATAAGTATTGATTTACTTATAGTTTTTATATTTTTTACTTTGAATATGTTCATTAATGAAAAAAAATACATTCGTTTCTCACTGGTTTTAGATGTTAATTTGTCTGTCCAAAGCATACAAAACAAAAGATTATAAATAACCCCCAAAAATAATAGATCGCCAATCTGATATCATACAAAACAAAAAAAAACACGAGACAACCCTTTGCTTTGTGATTAATTACCATCAGATATTCTCAAATATGAGTTTTTTTTTGTTTAGAATACAATACAAGGGGTATATATATAGTAGAGTATATATATAGGGGTATATATATAAAGAAATTACTCTTGTAATTTTAATTGTAAAGTTTACAGTGTCAGTATACATTTCATCAACAGGCCTACATGGTGTACAAAGGACACGGGAAGGACGATCGGGAAAAAACAGGGAAGTTCAGATCTCGGCCTGCGGACTCGACCTACACCATGACCACTAACACATTGGGTGCCAGGTTCTGCGACAACATGACGGAGAGAGAGCTTGAGGTAAGACAACGCGGAACTAGCGGAAAACAAAAGATAAGAAGATAAAGATAAAAGATAACTTGATGTACGACAGTCTGAACTTTAGGTAAGACAGTGAAGACTTGAGGAAGAAAAGGAGTACCCAAACACCTCAATTCTACTCTAGTAACTATAATATTATCTAATCTCGGAAACGGCTCCAACGATTTTCATGACGTTTGGAATGCAGGGGGTTTCGGGGGCGACATCGATCTAGCTATGATTCGACAACCGAGCAAAGCTCGGTCACCCAGATGTTGTTATAGAGAGAGGATTAGAGAAAAAAAGTTCGACAAAAAACTGGTAGACTTGCAGTGGATATGTGTTTCAATACGTGACAGGTTGCAAGCCCGTCACCACTGTTAGAATTGTAACTTGTTTCCTCACCATTTAAGAATTTACATCGTATTCGAACCTAATGATCAGAAAGCGGGAGGTCCCCCCCCCCTCGCTTTCTGATCTGTAGGAGGCTAGGTCTTTCGGTGTAACTGTTACCTATTATAAAATGTTTGTGATTATGTGAAGTCTAAGTAATTAATAATCATAAGTACATTAGGTACGCTATCAAACGAACAAAATATCAACTAATTATTATTATCAAATTTAATTGCGATTCTATGTTAAATGCTGAGTGTACTCAGCTCCAAGCTATGTAAAATAAATATTTTCTATTCTAATTTAAACATGAACGCAGAATTAATAATTGCTATTTCTTGTAACCAGGGTTATTTCAGAAGTGTAAAAATTAACACACTAAAAAACGATTTTCAGGTTTATTTTTATTCATACAACCGAATTCTGAGAAATAAATTAAAAGTCCTGATCGGATACTTTATTTTCTATACGATAAAATTTTATTGAAGATATAGAAAAACTTCAATTTAATACTATACAGTGGTTGGTTATTTGGAGACAAGACTGAAAACAATCTTTATTCAATACTTATAAATATTGGTTAACAATAAATTGTTTTGTTCGATGACTTTGTCTCAGACGATAATAAAATTGATATTTGGCATGAAGCTGAATATTTCAATAATAAAATATTGTCGAGACTAATGATATTCCGATGATTTCTACGATTCTCTGTACAATTTTAGTTTTTATGTTCTATAAAAGGTCAAACAGCGATTTGAGCACCGATGGTCTAGTGGGAGTGACCCAGCCTTCCAATTGTAAGGTCTCAGGTTCGAATCCGGACGATTTATGTGCGCAATGCTAGTGTTCTTAAACGGTGAAGGAAAACATCATGAGGAAACCAGTCAGTATTTTAACAGCGGCGATGGGCTTGCAACCTGTCACGTATGGAATACTATAACTACTGCAAAATGTGGGTATGTGCCAAATGTAATGCTTGGACGTACCTCTGACTACCCCCCTTAGACATCCTCAAAGCATCTTGAGTATACTGGTACTGCGAGATATGAAGGGATATCTACCGTGCCTGCGGATCAAAGTCGTGAAGCTGTTTCAGATTCAGTTTAAAAGGTCAAAAAGAGTCGTTCTGCTCAAAAAAAAGCCTCGTCAAGCGCACTTACAATCCTTTCACCGCACTGTTTCTAAACACGAGGAAGGTTCCACAGTGTGAAAGGAACTCATTCAGTTTTGCACAGATAATGAGTTCTGTTCATTTTATGATATAGATAGAATTAATCCATTATTTGCGAACGATATTTAATTGATTTATTTTGTAAATTTTAAAATATCTGTCCGTAAAAGTTTATTATCAAGTTTTTTCAAGCTTTTACTAAGAGAACTGGAATTGTTAGAGAACCGTTCGGTTCGGAAGTCATTAAAAACACAAAGACATTGTACGATTCAATTTATTAAACCAATACTTTGGAAAATGTACAATATTTTCTTTGTGAACTAGCGATGAAAGCAAATAAAATACCCGCAGGATATTGCTCAGTAAGTTATTGTTTCTGTATGATGTAATGAATAAGGTACGGAACTGATGAGTCTTTTTATATCCTTGTCGTTTGTTTTATAATTTCATCTCAATATTATTAACAAGTCTCACCAAACCAACAAAAAATCTTTATTTGAAATTTTTCATAAAATACATATTATTGAAACAATGTATTATGATAGTGTAAACAGAAGATTGGTATAAATAAAATGTGACGTTTTTTGATATTCTAAATAAACTTTCATCATTAACTCACTATTTCATCAAACTAAGAATAACTAATAAGTTGTTTTCATCATCAGGACGAGTTCAAAAAAATCTGCAACCAGCTAGAAAAGCTGCGCGAGCGGTGCGGCGCTTGCGCAGCCGTCTCCCGACGAATCACTGCCATGCAAGCCGCCGCTGTCACCGACCATAGAAAGCCCCCCACCTCAGACTCTGCCCCTCTCAAACTAAACACTGTGTTCAGTGCTGTCGCGGACAGACTCATGTGTACAGTCACGCCCGCTGAGGAGTCCAGCAGTAGTGGGCGAGACTTACCCTTCGAAGCCCCCCCGGCCTACAAACACAAGCCCTTCAGCCCAACAAAGAGCGCCGAAATCAGCAACGCTGAACAAAGCCACACGGACGTGACAACCGACTCTCCGAAGAAGAAAGAAAAAGACAAAGAGGACAAACAAAACGGTGTGTTCAAAATATCGGGCGAACCAAACTGCAGTGACATACGTCCACCCGAGGTGACGGTCCGGAACGGAGTGAAAAGTGAAGGACAGAAAAGTCCCGGTAGCACGGAAACTGTGAAAGGCGTCAGATCCGGCCACGCGAGAACACACGCTATCGTTATAAACTTGGACGACAAAAGCAGGTTCACCGAGGAAGTCACCGTATAGAAGACTGTACTTAAGTTTCTATAGCTCTGTATAATGCTAGTCCTTACTGTGATTCTTAGATTGTTAATAGTTTGATGCATATCAAAAAACGAGTGTTTGTTGAGATCTGCGAGTATGCTGCTGGTTTGTTTTTGGGGATAAAACCAATGTAGCTGCTTTGTTACATAAACGCTCATTTATTCATATATAAATAAATAAATAATGCTGGACAATCCACACAGCACTATCTAGCCCCAAAGTAAGCTATTCAAAGCTTGTGTTATGGTTACTAGATAACTGATATATTTAATACATTATATACTTACATAGATAGATATTTTTTATTATACATAGAGAACACCCAGACCATCGGAACAAACAAACACAATGATCGGATTTATGAAACACAATGATAAAACATTTACAAAAGCTAATTACAATAAGGCACATATTTGATTAAATGGAAAGTCAAAATGTTGGCAAAATAAGCGAACTGAGTTTGTATTGTACAAAGCAACGCGACAGCCCTGCCCGCGGGTCATGATATTAGCGGGGCATTCCTCGAACCGCACCTAAATGAACCGCACCTAGGCGAAGCGCACCCAAGTACTTCTTCAAAGCGGGTGCGCTTCGTCTAGGTGTGGTTCATTTAGGTGCGGTTCGAGGAATGCCCCATATTAGCTGTGTACTTTCCCAACATTTGATTTCAACTTGGACGAGACGAGTTTCAGCATTTACCGTCCCATTTCGAAATTCACCGCGAGCTTTCAGTTCGAAAGAGCCTGAAAATGTTTGTCGTTACTTTTAAAAGTTCGAGCTCCATTTTCCGTTTGCATTTGTGCATCGAATTGTATAGTTTTGCTGCACGTTTTGCGGAGTTCAGGAATTCTTCCAAGTTGGCAACTGATTAGCATGCTGCATGCGATCGCATTTTCAAGTTTCGCTTAGTGCGGTTCGAAAGTTTTATCTAGCGAAATGGCGGAAATTATGGCTCGAAAGAATTTTTTCAATTGAACTTTTACTTCTGTAACTTCAAGTTTCTGGTCTTATGGCGGTGTGGATAATTTTTACAGCTTTTTAGTATGTTATCTTAAACTAGCGACCCGCCCGCGCGCCCCTGCTTCGCACGGGTGCACATATCATGCATGTATTATACATATAAACCTTTCTCTTGAATCACTCTATCTATTTAAAAAACCGCATCAAAATCCGTTGCGTAGTTTTAAAGATTTAAGCATACATAGGGACATGGGGACATAGGAATATAGGGACAGAGAAAGCGACTTTGTTTTATACTATGTATAGTGATGAAACATAGCAAGTACCCTGCCGTAACACAGTTAAATCTAGTATGGAGGGTACGAAATTTGTAACTGTACCTACTCATTTTATAGCCCGTGTAAAACTGCCTTTTGAACTTACCATCACCAAGTTGAATTTATATACTTGTAGTTTTATATAGCTTCTTAAGTAACTATCATTATGTATATTATAAGTTACAAAATGTGAGCAACTTATAAGAAAATAAATTATGTTTATGTTTATGTTTATAGCAGTATTCGTTGATGTGGGTTTAAATATAATGTTATGTTTGCTTCTAAAACATGTGTCAAGTGCTCGAAAGAAGCTTCTTTAGGCGGGCTTGAAAACTTTTCAGCACTCTGGTCGAAAGTTTCCAGTGACACGATAACAAGAAGCTATTCGCCTCATGATAATTACCAATTTATACCAAATGCAATAATAAATTACCAGAAAAGTATTAATGTAATTTTTATATTTCGTTTAGTTATTACGATGTTACTAGAGATTATTAGAATGTATTTAAATTAAATAATTGTATATAAAAAGCCGAAAGACATTTTAGTGATTATAAATCTTTGTAAATACTTCTGTATCAAAATAATATTGTATAACCTCGAATCTATATCTGAAAAAAATAATAAATTTAGATTTTCCTATTTACATAAATGTCACCGTTAAATAAACATTTTTAATACGTGGTTTTTACAACATCTCTATAGTATTATTTAAAAGATAAATTTAATGTACCTACTAAATAAATATCTGAAATTACTATGAAATCACTATGGAATTAATATCAAGCATCATCAATACATTTTATGGAATTTAGGTGTCGTAGAGTTTTCCTCAATAACTCGTCTTAATATATCTACAAAATTAAAAATAATGATGTCAATAGTTTTCATAGGGAATTAAAATGTTAGTAAGAATAAGTTGCCATTCTAAACTAGTTAAGATTATAATATTTTTAAGATTGTAAAAATAGCTATTATCTTCTGTAAATACTGTACATTTTACCTATTTGCTTGTAAAGTTGATTTAGCAATATCAGCGGGCCGACCGCCACCATAGAATTGATCTGTCAAATTTTAGCATTTGTGAAAACTTTCTTGAAAACTTTACTGGCTTGTATAAGTTGACCTCTCACACACATATGCGAAGATTAGCTGACATGGTTTTGTTGTCTTTGGACATTTTAAACTTTTTTGTCGTTCTATAAACTTTTTTTTCGGTAATTTTCGATTTTCTCTATCAAGGAGTAGAAGACTCACAAATGACTGCCTCCGCGCGCGTTTACACATGGCTAAGCTCAGTTCACTAAATTTAGACAGTAGCATTTTCGCTCTAGATTTGTATACTAACGGCCGGTTTCGGAAAGCTTGATCAAAACTAATCACTCAAGTCACTTGCTATTTCAGCTTTTACTTCAAGTTGGATAGAGATAGCAAGCGACTTGACAGGCGATAAATGTTGATCGAGTTTTCAGGAACCGAGGGTAAGTTAATTATCTTGCTAATTAACTTAGTGTATACCTATATCTGATGAATTTCGAGGTGAAGGTCAAAGCAAAAAGATATTTATTCAATAAAATCACAAGGATCACTTTAAAACGTCTCAAAGCTAGGTGACTCCAGGCGCCCGCGCCCCTTCCACGCAACCAAAGCCTAGAAGAACAGCCAAAAAACTTAGGGCTTGTTTTTTTATAAAATTAGCTGATGGAACAAGCAGATGGCTCACCTGATGTTAAGTGGTTACCATCAGCTATTACAAAGCATTGCCCGTAAGTCACGCACGACAGGAACTTGCCTTACGATGCACTGCCCTGCGTCCATCATCTTGAGGCATACAGATGTAAAGCCTGATGTGCCTGTAATCACACCGGTGACCACACTCTATAAACCAAAATATAGCAACGCTACTTGGCGGCAGAAAAAGGCGTGGTGGTAGTACTTCCCCGGACGAGCCCTTCACAAAAAAAGAGTTCTACTACTCTTTTGTATGATCCTTTAACCACGTACTTTTATAATTAACTAGTTGCGCCCCGCGATTTCACCCGCGCAGATTTAAATCCCGGTATTCCCACGGGATAAAAAGTAGCCTACTTATGTGCTATTCCAGACTATAATATAACTCTCTGCCAAGTTTCATCCTGATCCGTTAAGCCGTTCTGGAGTTATAGAGTACAAACATCCATCCATACTCACAAACTTTCGCATTTATAATACCTATTAGTAGGATGTAGCTAGGTATCTAAACCTTAGATATCTGTTAGATTCTAAAGTATGGCAAGTTTCCATAATTGTGTTATTGTAAGTATAGGTAACTAGCGGCCTGTCCCAGCTTCGCATGGGTGGACATAATTTTTTTCAACATTTTAGCATAAACTTAGACTCCCGCGCTTCGTAACACACGAAGGTGAAAATACACGTGACAGTAAAATGGTACAGTAGCGAGCATGCAAGTTACAGGCATGCAGGATTTACGGGCACATTGTGGATACATTTGCAAGTTAACTCGTCAGGTCAGGTATCGCGACGGTCACACATGCCGGTTTCGTAGCCCCCCGCGTCCCCTCGCTTACGTGGCATGCCAACACGTCAGGTACTGGCATGCCTGTACTTGTCGCGACGTTCACACATGCTGGTTTCGTAGCCCCCCCCCCCGAGTCCCCTCCGTCACGTGGATGCCAGAGCTGACCTAAAATAGAATGTTGTGCTAACTACTTGCATGCCAGGTACAGGCATGCCAATTAGCGTATGTGTCTGTAGCTTGCATGCAAGTGTGCCAGCTACGGGCATATACACATGCCCGTAGCTGGCACACCATTGTGCCCACGCTGAGTGAGAACTCGCCTAGCTTTCGCGCTTTCTAAGGCGCGCTAAAGTTTTTAATTTCGTAATAATAATATCTTTTGAATGGAATGTCCGATTTAAAAAATTAAAGAAGTAGTCGATAAGTATTGGAACAGCCTTGCATACAAAATAATTTATTTGTATAAGGACTAATATAAAGGATAACATGGTCTGTTTTTGGTCGGCATTTTTATCAACATTTTAAATACAGAAAAGTTGTTGTAGTAACATAACTACAATAGTTAGATATATGCTATTGCTGACTTAATTGTAGATAATGATGTGTTCTTTAATATTGTAGAACATTTTTTTGTATCGTCTATAGTTTCCGCAGCGCATGCGGTGAAAGATATTTTATATTACACCTCGGGTTACATTTTTTAAGTTTTAGTAGGGATCCCTAATTTTTTTCAGTAATAAATGTAGCCTATGTTACTCAAGGAAAATTTAACTTTCTTATGGTGAAAGAATTTTTGAAATCGGACCAGTAGTTTTTGAGCCTATTCGAAACATACATACAAAGTTTTTCTCTTTATAATAGGTATTATTAGTGTAGATAAATAGCTCTCTCATATCCGTAAAATGTAAAATCTCGCCTTAGTTTTGGGTGGCGTGTAATTATACAACCATCCCTTACCTACTACTAGTGAAACGTCATTAAATTGCAGAAAATATTATTATCGACACTCCCTACGTATTGTCGCGTAACTGCCAGATACACACTTATTATATATACGTTTGATGCATTTTTGGTATCTACACATTATTATCTATTTGGGTAAACTGATACCTAATAACTCGAACTGACTGTCTTGAGCTGCACCTACAGCTTTAAATAAATGAAATGAAATGTATTTCTTTGCCAGAAGTTTGGTGAATCATGGTCTAAGTGTAATTGTGGTCTCACAAACTTCGTCGATAACCGACATGCAACATTTTTAAGTAGGTATGATAATATACATAATTCTCTAAATATATATAAATAAATAATGCTGGACAATCCACACAGCACTATCTAGCCCCAAAGTAAGCTATTCAAAGCTTGTGTCATGGTAGATAACTGATATATGTAATACATTATATACTTACATAGATATATATTTTTTATTATACATAGAAAACACCCAGACCATCGGAACAAATTTCTGCAGATCGTACACAAATTTGTTCCAAGGCGGGAATCGAACCCGCAACCTCTTGCGTCGCAGGCAGGCTCTCGCCCGCTGCGCCACAGAGGTCGCTTTAGCTGCAGTAGAATCTTCAGGAACTTCCATTTTAATTGCTTCTATGAAATCGTTATATTTCTTACGCGTGTGTGTAATAGGTATAACAATATACCATTTCGAGTAAAATGTATAAGTAAAAGTTGCGCGTGTGTGTGTGTCATGTATTGGCTTGCAAGTGCAAACACTAATCTAAACGCAAACCTCTTTAGTTCTACTAAACTAGCCATAATGTAAAGCCGCCATTAGCTGTCAACTGAATAATTGTAATTGGACTAGTTGCTACCCCCGACTTTATCTGCTCCTAATAATTCACTAATACTTAAAACGAAATAAACTGTTTAGGTTCTGTAATTATTAAATTTATTCGTTAATCTATTTGATCACTTCAACTTGCTGACTTAAACACCACTGACAGCCACTGAGTTCTGCACAGTTCTGTATCAATCCTACTAATAACTGGATGGATGGATGTTTGTTGCTCTTTCACGCCGGAACGGCTGAACTGATCTGGGTGAAACTTGGCAGAGAGGTAGATTATAGTCTGGAATAGCACATAGGCTACTTTTTATCCCGTGGGATTACTGGGATTTCAATCTGCGCGGGTGTAACCACGGCGTGCCAACTAGTACCTAATAAATAATCCACGTAGTTACGTAATGTTTCTTTCTTACTTTCTAGTATTTTGCCGTTTACTTTTTTAGGGGTGCTCTGCTCCGACTACCCCAAACATAACGATACGCTTACTAGGTTTCAGTTCAATAGGCCAATTTATTTCGTTCAACATTACTAGGCTCCATCGTCGAAACATCATGCTGTCACTATTTTGGATTCACTAAATAAATACTAGGGGTTAGCCACGAACTGCATGAGATCTCGTAATGCGATACGAAGGCTTTGAAAATGAAGTTGGTGGTTGTCAGAGGCAAATCTAAACATTATATTTAGACTTGCTTCTGACTACCGCCTTCTATAAAATGTCCAAATCAACCCCTTTCATATGACATGTCACTTTTGAATATTAGTAATAGGTATTACGACCTCTGTGGCGCAGCGGGCGAGAGCCTGCCTGCGACGCAAGATGTTGCGGGTTCGATTCCCGCCGTGGAACAAATTTGTGTACGATCTGCAGAATTTTTTTCCGATGGTCTGGGTGTTTTCTATGTATAATAAAAAATATCTATCTATGTAAGTATATAATGTATTAAATATATCAGTTATTTAGTACCCATAACACAAGCTTTGAATAGCTTACTTTGGGGCTAGATAGTGCTGTGTGGATTGTCCAGCATTATTTATTATTTATTTATAATTATTCATTCAAGTTACAACTATCGGATAATTTATGGAAGAGTTCCATTATACAGACCTTGGATCCGATATCAGACATTCACTGTCACCATAATAAGAGAACAAAGTAGGTACCTTCTCTCCTTTAAATAAGTCTTGATCAAATATGGTAATAATAACTCAATTATTGATTGAGTGAGCGAAGCGAACGAAAATCTTACAATCAACTTGGGCGAAGAGCACCGGTGGTCTAGTGGGAGTGACCTCGCCTTCCGACTGTAAGGTCGCAGGTTCGAATCCGGTCGTGCACCAATGGATTTTTCTATCGAAAAATTTATGTGCGCAATGCCAGTGCTCTTAAACGGTGAAGGAAAACATCGTGAGGAAACCAGTTAGTATTCTAACAGCGGCGATGGGCTTGCAACCTGTCACGTATGGAATACTAACTACTGCAAAATGTGGGTATGTGCCAAATGTAATGTTTGGACGTACCTCTGACTACCCCCCTTAGACATCCTCAAAGAATCTTGAATTAGTACCTACTTGGTACTGGGAGATCTGAAGGGATATCTACCGTGCCTGGGGATCAAAGTCGTGAAGCTGTTTCAAGTTTTTTTTTTCTACTTGTGCGATTTGGCGTTTTATGTATGTATGTGTGTTTGTCCGACGATAACTTGAAACCCGTTTATTTATCCGATCTGCATTAAATTTGGTAAGTCGATAGCTTGAACTTGAGAAATTCCCTGGTAAAATCGTATGAGGGGTTATTAAAATATCGGGGTTTTTAAGGGGGCTAAAAATATAAAAGTTATGCAAAATATAAAATGACATGTCATATGAAAGAGGTTGATTTGGATATTTCAAAACCATTTTAATTTTTTTTCTAGCTTGCTCGCTTTTTGAGATAAATGAAAAAAGTTAAATTACCTACTACAACTACCAACCAACGACCCAAGAGCTACCATTTCTAAGAGTTTCGTTGGCATCAAGGTTTTTCTACTGGTCAGATAGTTCCTTTGGGTTTTCAATTATTTTTTTCTTGAAATAAATAAAGAAGGTACTTGGTTCTCATTACCTGGTGATAGCGACCTGTTCTGATGATAGAGTCAAGGTCATCGGAACTCTCTTTAATAAATAGGCCAATTCAGTTGAAACTTGGTTACCATTCTTAGTTAATAGGTGGCAGCCAGATACAAGTCCAAACACAATGTTTGGACTCGCCTCTGACTGCCACTTACTTATATTTTCGGAGCGATCGCGTCGCGTCACGAAATCTCAGTTCGGGGCGACCTACTAGTTTATAAAGAAAAACAATAGAAATATGTGAAGGTATCAGCTTTTTGTATTAATGGTTTTTAACATGTACTCGTAGGTACGTATCAAATCATGAAATAAAGTATCCACCTTCGGGATTTAATATAATATCATCCAATTCATCCAATCGGCTTGAAAGTTTAACATACAAACAGACAAAGCTACAGACACACATTCTATATAAATAATTGGAGGAAAGTCGGATGAATATAGATGAATTGGCCTTTCTTGTAGCGATATATGTTTTTATGCTTCAGAAAGATATTAAATGTTTGTGGACCTCTCTGTGGTAGGTAAATTATAAAAAAGTGGCCACAGTTTTTACTTATTGTATTGTCTGCTTAAAATAAACTAGCCTAATTAAACTGAAACAGCTCTACGACTTTGATCCCCAGGCATGGTAGATATCCAGCAGATAGGCAGCAAACGAGAGTCCGTCTGCGACGCAAGAGGTTGCTGGTTCGATTCCCGCTTTGGAACAAATTTGTATACGTACTGCAGAAATTTGTTCCGTTGGTCTGGGTGTGTTCTATGTATAATAAAAAAATATCTATCCAAGTACTATATAATAAATTAAATATATCAGTTATCTAGTACGTACCCATAACACAAGCTTTGAATAGCTTACTTTGGGGCTAGATGGTGCTGTGTGGATTGTCCAGCATTATTATCGTTATTATTATATCCCTTCATATCTCTCAGTACCAAGTACTACCCAACTCAAGATTCTTTGAGGAGGTCTAAGGGGTTAGTCAGAGGTACGTCCTAACATTACATTTCATTACATTTGGCACATACTCACATTTTGCAGTAGTTAGTATTCCATACGTGACAGGTTGCAAGCCCATCGCCGCTGCTAGAAAACTAACTGGTTTTCTCACGATGTTTCCCTTCACTGTTTAGGAGCGCTGGCATTGCGCACATAAATTTTTCGATAGAAAAATCCATTGGTGCACGACCGGATTCGAACCTGCGACCTTACGATCGGAAGGCGGGTCACTCTCACTAGACCACCGGTGCTCTTTACAACCTAATGGGCACTATAAAATGTAGTAGTCCCTTTCTTCAACTGAAGCAACACCTATTATGATTTCAGCATTTTAATATGAATCAATTTAAGTAAAAGAAACCAAGCTACACCTAGGTACTGAAAAAAAATCGCTCTGATTTTTAGACTTCAGAAGCTCGATAATAAGAGAAGCATTGTCGAAGCATAATCCTACTAATATTATAAACGAGAAAGTTTGTACGTATGGATGGATGGATGGATGTTACTCTTTCATGCCGGAACAGCTGAACGGATCTAAATGAAACTTAGCAGAGAGATAGATTATAGTCTGGAATAGCACATAGGCTACTTTTTATCCCGTGGGAATAACGGGATTTAAATCTGAGCGGGTGAAACCGCGGGGCGCAAATAGTATGAGCATGAATTGGTTTCAAAATAAAACACTTAATTAAGTGATTCTACTTCAACGATAATTTGATACTACTTAAACACTACAACACAATGTTTTTAAGTTTATTTATTGTCATAATTAAGCTACCTTATTAGAAGAACGAAAATATCTAATTATCTATGCAAGCAGCGCAAGTATTCATTGAGAATTTTATCTCTTATATTGCTGCAAACTCTTGAATGTTATGTTTTAAAAACGCCAGCAGATTTGTGCTCTTATTAACATCTCTGAAGCTATCCAAGGCAGGAAACCCCGGAATCTGATCGTCCAACTCGTCTTCTACTCCAATAAGAATGTTCCTGACGTAGGAATCCAGCCTATAACGACAAAATAGTTGTTGAAAAATTTATTGTGGTGAACCTTAGCTTCTGACTAATATTGATATGACGTGTTTAGATATTTACCTTTCTATCAGAGCACCTTTTTTACCAGTGGTAGATGCTTTTCTTATCCGTAGCTTATCATTTAATTGAAATACACTCCACGTTGAATATATTTTGGGGATCTAGCAATTATAATAATTGTAAACAAACATAAACAAAGATGCATTATGACAGATCCAGGTACGATGTAACATAGCGCCATCTGCTTTCAGCTTTCACTTTCGTACCCCAGTCCAAAGTGGTCCTTATGTTAGAAATGAATAAAGACCAATTTGCTTTTGGTTGCCTTTGTGAAATGTCAAATAACTTTTGTGAACATAACCTCAACAAAACATTTTTGCTTAAGAATTGGTACCGCCACCATTTATAAAGCTGACAAAGTGAGCTAAATGTTTTTCAAGGTCTCGGGACGTTCAGAAACTAAGTGACATAAATTTTCAAATATTTTCGGTAACTTGCGATTTTTGGATATTAGTAAAAATCCTTTGGTTCAATCCTTTAGTCTATGAAAATCATAATTTTCACTTTATTTGGTAAATTTAAACTACAAAGATGCATAACTTAACATTTTTAAGTCATTTTGTGGCTGAAAATTGTATATAAATTATTACAAAATGGTACAAACTATTTATTGCTGGGAGAGATTTTGAATGCATCATTCAACCTGACGAAGATTTATAAGGGTCCTTACTACCCTCTGAAGGATAAGTATGCTTATTTATTTTTATACAAGCATTCGCGTGATATCTATTGAAATAAAAAGTAACCTATGTGTTTTTCCGGGTCATAAATTACGTTTCAGCTGAATTCGTTAAGGATTGGGAAAGGGGCATTGTATTTGTAGGATAGGAATCCAAAACATGATTTTGCTCCTTTCTTATTACGCACTAGCTGCCGCCTGCGTAAGCGCTTAGGAAGGAATAAAACTCGCCAAGCAATCAATATTCTACTACTATTCGGTATACCGAACGCGAAAGTTTTTAAGTATGGATGTATATTGTTACTCTTTCACGCCGGAACGGCTGAACGGATCTGGATGAAACTTGACACAGAGATATAATATATTATAGTCTGGAGTATCACATAGGCTACTTTTTATCCCGTGGGAATACTGGGATTAAAATCTGCGCGGGTGAAACCACGAGGCGCTAAATATCTATCCTATATAAAGTTATTTACACTTACAATAATACCTAATCACATTTTATTAAGAACCTACCTCTCACCTCGATAACTGAACTGACTAAAGTGTAGAAGAATAACGACACCTTTATCGTATAAGGAATAACAACAAATAAATAATAATATCTGAATTCGACTTTAAAAACTAGATAGAGTAACTTCGGGTAATATGGCACACCATAAGCCTTTTTGCAAATAAATACGAAATTTATGAGTCAAACAAGTCTTTATTGGTTCAGTCCTTTGAAGTTAGTATTAATCAACAATTATAATTTTATTAACTTTAGAACGTAACTTAAATAAACTTTATTTTTATCTTAAATAATCATAAACATGCTAACATGCATGTCCTACTACGAAGTAGGACAACATGGCCTAGGTGAAATTGGGAAGAAAACTTACATTACCAGAAGAACTAATGAAACAATTAGTACGGTATGTGTTAGCTATGAAAGTTGTTTGGTATACCGAACAACTTTTTATTGTTTTTAATTGCCAGCTGATAAGCTAAAACCTTTTAGTGTTATAACACCAAAAGATTTTAGGTTATCAGCTGGCAATTCAAAACAATAAATGTTCCCATTATCTTATATCATTTCAGTCTGCTATGGGCCAGCTCCATCATTTTTTTTTCTATACCGTAATTGTATAGGTATCGGTTAAATAACGGTACAATCATACCTTTTTTTAGGAATTACACCACCGTTACAAAGATTCAGTTAAAAAACATGCTAAATAAATTAGAAGTTATTGCGAAATTTCATTATGGTCATAATGACCAACCTCATTCCCAATATGCTCTTTTTGGTACGAATCTTCGCCGGGTTAACGTCATTACTGCCAGTCAAGTATGTCAATTGACAGGGTTCCAATTATACTACATTGAGCGCTAGATTTGACACTTTTATGGGACAAATGGCGAGCATTTAAAATGTTATTACTAGTAGTTCGCCCCGAACTGAAATTTCGTGACGCGACGCGTACGTTCCAAATATATAACTAGTGCTTAGTTTGCTGCTTTTCTCAAGGCGTGACTGATGCGTGCGGGAAGAGGAGAGGGGTGGGGTACGAGTGTACTTTTACGGAATAATGTGACAACGAGTTGCATTAGTATGTTTCATCATGTGTAAATGATGAATATACTGTTTTATGTACATTGAGCTGCAAGTAATAATTATCATATTTTTTTCGAACTTTGACACGAGGTACGACCCCTAAAAACCTAACAAAAAAAATTAAAAAACTAGGTTCGTTTTTTAGGTGATAGAAGCGAATGGTGGGCTGACGTAGTAATTTTTCAAAAGTCGAAAAATAAGAAGCACCCTAACGTACATACATACATAAATACATAAAATGCGAAATCGCCCAAGTTGATTGTAAGATTTTCATTCGCTTCGCTCACTCAATGAACAATATGAATTTATTCATAATCATGAGTGTTGTACATAAAGTTATTTTATTTTATTTATTGAATAAAATCCACAACTCTTTGTATTATATAAGTAACATAATGAATGTAGCTGAAAACCAATAACGGATTTTATTTTTTTAAGTTAACTATCTATTATTATAGTAAAGGGTATTTAATTCTCGCCATTATAACTAACCTTTTTATGAGTACACTGCACTTATATGAACTAAAAATGAAAATCAAACGGTGTAAACCAAAAACAGTTGCGAAAAAAGTTCCTCTTTCCACATCTGCTAAAAAGTGTCCAGCTACGGGCAAGCATTGCCACACTGGTCACAAACAACACCACGTGGTACAAATAAATGTCAAAAAACCTGGTCAGCTTTTTCAAGAACGCACACATACACACCATGCATGTAACGTGTAAACGGATGTGTTCCAAATTCAAAATTGATAGCACTTAACCCCTAGACGGTGTTATACGGCTGCAGGCGGGACTATGTACCTATCGATATCAAACGACTTGTTTCCATAAATTACGAATGGATGTAATGTACTTAAAATTATTACAGAATTCTTTAGAAATACAAAGTTTATTAGCATTATGATAATACTAGATATTAGATATTACTACATACCCATAAAGGATTCAAAAATAAACATATTTTACAGAGTATTCGTTTGAAACTGCAAGATGAGTGATATAAAAGGTTTAGTAAGACTACCAAAACAACTAAGAAACATTGTTTTCCATCCTTGTGTATTTTTATAACGAATAATATTGGATAAAGCAGTTGAGATTAGTTTTCGACGCATAACTTGAACTGCATCCTAATATACACGCCTAATTTTTATCCAACTGCCACCGCCGATAGGCGATCTAAACTTGAAGCATTTGACGGGTTACATGAAGCCAACGAAACGTCACCTAGTACGAAAAAACTAGTGAGCTATTCCTATAACTGGTTGAATGAATGACGTTTAATATTTGGTAGCTCGCGGTACGAAATTGACGTTTCAAGAAAGTTTTACGAGCTGGCGGTCGGTACCCAGTCAAACTATGGTATTGTTGTAATGAATAAAATAATGTAAAACCTTCCTACAATAGAAGAAAGATACGATGTTGATTATCAAAATAAATTGGTTATGTAAGTTTTGTATGTTTTATTTATTTATCCTTAAAAATACACCATGCAACTAAACTCAGATTCACGTTTTCATGTGTCCATTATCAGAAGACTTTTAATATATAAATTCCTAGCCATTATGACACCAATCCATCATTTCGGCCGAGTGAACAATTTTTCATACATTTTTTATGATGATCACCTGCGTGCGTTCTGCGGATACAATTTAGAGGATAATTTAATATAAATAAATAAATAAATAAGTCAAAAAGTAACGTCAAACCGTAGCAAAATCTCTGATTTAACGAACGATTCGACGTTAAGACGAAGACATATAGGGCCTTACTACAAAAAAATAGGCAAACGTTAAACACTGCCTAAACTTTTGACATCTCAAGACTTGCTATTGCGTAATGGCAAACAGAGACAGCGCTAATTTTAGACACTGTTTTAAGTTAGACTCCGTTTTGTAGTAAGGCCCATAGAGTTCAGTTTTATGCTAATTTGGTACAAAAATATGTTTTACTGAACCTAAATAAAGTATTCTCAGATCTGAAGTTTATTTTGATTACATTCTGTGATTTTATATCTTCAAAAACATAATGTGAGAACTGGTTTGACAACTTAACTATCTATGAATACCAGAAACAAAATGGGACGATAGTTAAATCATTCGTAGCAAATTTTCGCAGATATGCAAACATTTTTTCAGTCACGGAAATGAAAGTCGGAGCTTTGTATTCCAAGTTTTGTAAGCTAGGCTTTTAAAGCTTTGATAAGCTTAGTTGGTCAGGTTTTATTGCACGAGCTGTCAAAGAGATCAATAATAATCTCAGTCCGGTATCACTAAGGAATATAGATAGGTACTACATACAGGTATCACTCTCAGCTTTGTATAGGCCATCTTCGTGTTTAGCCAGCCTCGTCTTAACTGTTCGTCTCTAGTCAAGATGTTTTTTATGTAAAAGATAGACAAACAGTCTAACGACCCACCTGATGGTAAGCAGACACCGTCGCCCATAGACAACAACAACACCAGGGGTGCGTTGCCTACCCTGAAGGAATTTATTAACATTTTTCTTGAAGCTTTTCATGTTAAATCTTGGCGGGAAAACCTCTAATGGTAACTCATTCCACAGCCTATGGGTATGGGGGAGAAATGAGCGTGTTTTCTGCGAAAAATAAATAAATGACCTCCCGAATAAAGATGCGTCCAAATACTATCCAATGTTCTTTGATTGATTTTATAGACGTGCAGCTTCGCGGTATTATGTAGGTTTGCGATGAAAAATACCTTATATTTTACTAACCGACAGAATAGCCTGCAATTTATAAAAACGATAAAGCAGGGGACCCATTTGCTCACCCTATCCGATCCCAACACTTCAGCCATATTGTGTGAAGATGATTTGTGACCCGCGCGATGTAAAAAGGTAGGATCTTAGAGTGCATATGATATAACTATAAACACGCGTATACCGATCCAGCAACAAAGCCAATAAAAAAATATATAAATAAGTAATGCTGGACAATCCATCGCACAGCACTATCTAGCCCCAAAGTAAGCTACTCAAAGCTAGTGTTATGGGTAACTGATACATTTAATACATTATATACTTACATAGATATATATTTTTTATTATATTAGACATAGAATAATACACTTATATCCTTTAAAGCATGCAGTGCTTATACTGATGCGGCATCCGTTTATAATTTGTTTGTCTGCCATCATCATCTATTCCCTGATGCCTAAAAAAGCCAGAAAGATCCATTTCTAAAGGCTTATCCATTCAAGACCTATTTATGAAGGGCTTGCCCCGAAAACGATGGCAGAAATAGTCTAAGTCAAAGTCAAAACATGTTTATTCAATAAAATCACAGCGTTGCTGCTTGGCGGCAGAAAAAGGTGTGGTGGTTGTACTACCCCGATCGAGCCCTTCATAAAGAGCTCTACTATTCTTAAAATGCATATTATGTATGATGTATGTCGACCTCTGTGGCGCAGCGGGCGAGAGTCCGCCTGCGACGCAGCGGGCGAGAGTCCGCCTGCGACGCTAGAGGTTGCGGGTTCGATTCCCGCCTCGGAACAAATTTGTGTACGATCTGCAGAAATTTGTTCCGTTGGTCTGGGTGTTTTCTATGTATATAATAAAAAAATATCTATCTATGTAAGTATGTAATGTATTAAATATGTATATCAGTCATCTAGTACCCATAACACAAGCTTTGAGTAGCTTACTTTGGGGCTAGATGGTGCTGTGTGGATTTTCCAGCATTATTTATTTATTTATTATTATTTTGTAATAATCTTGTTGGCCTCTGTAATCCATAGCTTGTTGTTTACCTATTTCTCGGAAGGTTTGATGTATTATTCCTTGTCGATTATGCAAAGAGATTTTACCTAGACTCCGGCCGCGATGAGTTCGAAGATTGGAAAATAGCGGTGCTAGACCGCTGGCCAAGTATCGGAAACAAAGGGAAAATGAATGATGGAAAATTGTATTTTTCTAATACTAAAAGTGAGCACCGGTGGTCTAGTGGGAGTGACCCCGCCTTCCGATCGTAAGGTCGCAGGTGCGAATCCGGTCGTGCACCAAATGGATTTTTCTATCGAAAAATTTATGTGCGCAATGCCAGTGCTCTTAAACGGTGAAGAAAAACATCGTGAGGAAGCCAGTTATTATTCTAACAGCGACGATGGGCTTGCAACCTGTCACGTATGGAATACTAACTACTGCAAAATGTGGGTATGTGCCAAATGTAATGTTTGGACGTACCTCTGACTACCCCCTTAGACATCCTCAAAGAATCTTGAATTAGTACCTACTTGGTACTGGGAGATCTGGAGGGATATCTACCGTGCCTGGGGATCAAAGTCGTGAAGCTGTTTCAGTTTCAGTTTTGTAATACTAATAAACTACCAAATAGTTTAATCAAAAGGTCGCGCAAAGTGGGTGGATGGAGGGGGTTCAGAATCGGTCTTTCTGAATATGTATTGGGGAGGCCTATATCCTCTACAGGAATATTTTGGCCTCTGTGGGGATCGAATCCACGTCGTAAAATGCAGAGCCACTACCAAATGAGCTATGAAAGCTGTGTATAAATTCCATTTAAAATCCTTTTTCATTTTTTTGAAAACAAGCAAGATACTAAACAGAAACAAAATGGCGCATACTGTATTGACCTCTGAATATAAGCACCAGTTGGGGCTTTGACTCAAGTCAAAAAGTTTGTTGACGAAAGTCGAAATTCAATTCGATAAGTTGTAACATTGAAGATTTTTTATACACAACAATATACCTCCTTAGACACTGTCTAAGGAGTGCTCGATTAGCTATGCGATGTAGAAGCCATCACTGGTACGGGAGGGTTCAATGAAATAAACTGCCGTAAAACTTAAAACTATAGTAATACCCGTGCGAAGCCGGGACGGGTCGCTAGTGTTTCATAAGTCTAGTGACTCCAGATGTATCTAGTGCTTGTCAAAAGGAGTCGTTGCCGTCACGCAGCTTGGCTCCGTGTGGTTCTCGAGAGGTTCATTATAAAGGACTTATTGAGACAGTTTTTGGTCCACAAACGATGGAGATAAAATATTTAAAAGACTAAAATAATTGTTTTTATTTAAACGAGTCTCTCGATGTCTTTAGATAATTAAATTCAAATACTGCACTGAAAAATATTTATCGTGACATAAATTCATGGATAAAATTGTATATTTTGCATCTCATTCATTTTTTAAGCATCAAGCGGCTGCATTTAACATGTCAGGAAGGGATGGCTACATTGTATTTTTTTCATTTTGTTGTTTATTTAGATACAATAATGAAGGAAGAATCTATTATGTATTATAATGAATCTATTATATATAGTATCTACTATAAAATTTACGCTGGTTTGCTTTGTCTGTAAGATAATTGATATTATAAAAAAAATACACTATAGGGCCCACCACAAAGTAAGACAAATGTTAAGTATGTGCACGGAATTTTAATGAAACCCACACCCTTTGAACCGAAACACGGCATAATGCATGACCGCGTCAATACATGGTAGTATAGTAAGTAGTGTACCTACTACTAAAACAGTTTCGTCAACACCTTTTTATTCTGGCCTATTTCGTCCCACTGCTGGGCAAAGGTATCAAAGACTTCCAGTTCTTCCTATAGGTACTGAGCTGTCTCCCAACATTACCAAAAAAAATACAAAAATAAAATATTTGAACGAAAAAAAATAGCAGCGTTTTACCTGAAAATAAAACGCTTATTAATACTTACCTTATTTGAAACTTTTTGGTTGAAGAAGGCTAGTCTGTTTCTGCTTAGTATTTATCATCTGTTGCCCTATAATAGTGCCCTCTCTCTCGCACATCTCTCCATCTCACCTGGCAGCGCGGCGGTAAGCTACCGCGCGAGCTCCTATCATTGAGTCGATACCAACCAGGCAGGATTAAAAATTAAAGTTTCAAATAAGGTAAGTATTAATAAGCGTTTTATTTTCAGGTAAAACGCTGCTATTAAATTTACCGTTATTTGAAACTTTTTGGTTGAAGACGTGTTTGTTATCGCCTGGTGGAGATGGACGCCAATGTGACTGTGTGTACTGTGTAGGTACAGACAGACAAACTTTACGTTTGTTCAGACATCAAACTACAGCTGTAAAGCATGGCTAGGTTTGTAGGTATCTAGGATAAGAATACCTGTACCAATAAAAACATTAGGATGTGCGAGAAATACATTTACTTTTCACAAATACCACAATAACCAAATACCTAAGGCTTTTTATTTTTTATAACAGAAAATAACAAGGTAATTAATAACTTCATTGTCAATTGAATTTCTTCTTGGCCAATAAGGTAGGTACTACTATGTAGAGATAAGTATGTTATTAATCACAAGGAACAAAAGAACTTGTAATACTATGATGAGCAGGCACTTTCATTACTTCCCGCCTATAAAATTGTCTGAAAGTATTTCCAGACTTCCAATTCCCACGTGAAAGGATCTCATCAATCGGCAGATTGTCGGCCCAGTTTTTTGAAGCGACTGCTGACCTTATGCTTCCCGGCGACGCGATTATACCAGCTTCAGTCAGTAAAGATTTCACCCATCCAGCAATCACTGTTCGAGACGCAGCTTTGGCTTGTCCTCGAAGATGTACAAATAAATTCGATGTATTTGCTGCCTCACGTCTGTCGCGTAAAAGTTCTTTACAATGATCGATCCAAAAAACAGGATCAAGGTTCTTACCCTTTGAATTTTTTAATAATTTCCACCCCGACTGCCTGTAATCAGAAGTATCAGTTTTAGAACCGAAATTGGGCCATAAAATAACATGATTGTCATTTTTCTCATAATGCTCTTCACCTACAGACAGTAAAGTCAGGTCATGCACTCTTCGACCTGAACATAACAAAAGTAAGACTGCGGTATGTCTAGATGTTTGAAAAAAATTGTTTTCATCAACATTATACCCTTCCATAAATGAAACCAGAACATCAATATTCCATACTGATTTCATATGACATACCGGTTTCTTTAAGGAAATTGATTTTAAAACATGTCTAACTAAAACATGAGAGCTTAAATGACCTGACAACTCTGTGTTGCATAAGGTTGCTACAACAGATTTATGAAGTAAAATTGTATTGTATGATAATTTTTCTTTTATGTGTAAATCAGCCAAAAACTTTGCTAGACTAGAGCCACTGGGGCTGAACGGATTGAGACTATGAATCTTGGCCCAAGAAAGCCATCTATTCCATGCTACTTTGTATGTCTTACGCGTGGAGGGGCGCCAAGATGACAACAACAAATTAAGTTGAGAGTCATTCCAACTAGTTAGGTTCGCCGACCACCCCCACATTTCCATACTTCTAGAGTCATGTCTTTGATGTTGGGGGGTGGAAGACCTGTCGATGTGTCTATTAGATACCGATCCAGGTGACGTATTGTGAATGGAGCTGCCAATGCTCGGGACTTGAGGTCTGACCTCCAAAATACTCGGTTCCACCAAGGGACTATGAGAAGGAATGTGCCTTGAGCGTGATTGAGCTGAGCCAGTACTCGCGGGATCAGATAAGGTGGGGGGAAAACCCATGCTAGGTGGTAGTTCCACTGGTGAGAAAAAGCGTCGTGAAACATTGCTCGATTGTCGTTTAGATCCAAAGACACATAATTGGCTACTACATGAGCATTTTTTGAAGCAAAAAGGTCTATCACAGGGATTCCAAATTTTTCGAATATCATCTCTGTGCATGCAGGTACTAGGCTCCACTCTGGGGGTGACTGGAAACGAGATAGATGATCTGCGTGCCCGTTGTACTTGCCCGGTATGTGATGAGCGCTCATATGTATTTGATGAAGTTCTAGTAGATGAAAAATTTGAAAAGTTATGGTCATCAGTGCTAGAGATTTTGTTCCCCCCTCGTTCCGGACATAAGCTACTGCTGTTCTGTTGTCGCTTTGCCACAGGACAGTGGATCGTTTCAGAAATGAGTGCTGGAGTTGTAAAACCTTCATTAGAGCGAGAAGCTCTTTCTGATTGCAATGCAGAACTTGTTCCTGATCGGTCCACTGTCCTGAAAACGCTCGATTGTCTAACTGCGCTCCCCAAGCTAGATCCGAGGCATCTGTTGCAAGGAAATGTGCAGGGGGAGGTACATGAATCAAAGAAGGCTGATGATTGTTCCGGAGCCACCAAAAGAGATCCTCTAACGCTTCTTTTGGTACTGGGAGCCGACTGAGTGTCGGTTTCTGGGACATCACATTTAGAAGATAGAGAAGGCCTCGATAGTGAAGTCTGCCTTTGGGTACTACAAAACTCGAGAAATTGAGAAGGCCTACTAGGCTCTGTATTTCTTTTAGAACTACAAACCCGACGCTCAGAATACTCGAGATCTTGGAAGACAGGCTGAGGCTCTTTTCTTTTGGTAAGGTTTTTTCGTTCTGCCATGTATCCCACTGGACTCCCAGAAAAATGAGCTTCTGCTGGGGCGTCGTTATTGACTTGCTTAGGTTTATTTGCCAACCGAGGTAACGAAGTCGCTCCAACACAACCTGTACCTGCGACTCCAGAACCTGACGACTCTGGTGAGCTAGGAGAAAGTCGTCTAGATAAACGATGATACGTATCCCTTGATCTCTTAAAGTTTGAGCTACCCAATTTGTCAGAGAGGCAAACACTCTTGGAGATGTGCTGAGACCGAAAGGCAAACAAGTCATTTGAAGCAGTTGTCCTTTGTAAATCAGACGAAGGAATCGTCTGTGGGACGCACTTACAGGAAGGTGAAAATATGCCTGAGACAAATCTATTTTGCACATCCAATCCTTGGACTGTAGAAAATCGGGGACACGGTAAACATTTATCAGACGAAATTTCTTTGTTATGACGTAATAGTTTAGCGCTTTTAAGTTGAAAATGGGTCGGTAAGAGCCGTCGTTTTTTGGAACCAAAAACATGTTCGACACAAAGCTTGGCGCTAGACTGACTACTTCTACAACACCCTGGTTTAGCATTTGAGTAATTAAAGCTGTCATTTTGTCTGATATCGGAGTACTGAACTGATGATTCACCAAATCCGGAAGTACTAGTGGTGGTTTTTGTAGAAAGGGTATGCGATACCCTTGTATTATTTTTAACAGAAAGGCCGGAGCGCCTAGCTGAGCCCACCGATGGTGGTACAGAAGTAATCGGCCGGCTCTGAATGTTTGATTGTCAATACTTACGTTTATTTCCTCGGAAGTTACTCTCTGTGGAGTGCCCCGGTCGTTTCTGATTGCCTTTATTAATCTCTTGGGGCTTGTTGCCCTGGCGACCACCTCTCGGTCGAAAGGAACCTCGGTGGTTGTTTGAGTATGAGGGACGACCTTCAGCGTAGTTATCATGCCTCTGTCCCTGCGAGGGACGAGGTTGGTAACAACCCTGCGAGGGTTGATGATGGGAAATGCGCGCAGAGGCGCAACATCCATGAGAAATACCCTGCGAGGGTATACTTCGTTTTACCTGCCCCTGCGAGGGGTGGTATGCAGGCTTACTTGGACCGGCTTGCGAAGCGGGACCATTTGTGCCTTGCTTGTTTAAAGGCAGGAAAGCCTTGCGAACGCCACCTGATTTTTCCAATAATGTAGCTAGTGAATCGGCTTCAAATAAATGGTGGCATGACGGAGGAATTTTCTTTATGGCGACCTTAGTTAAGGGATCCCTTAGAAAATTTGCTATACCATCCCTTCTCATCTGAACTACTTCAGCGCGATGACCGCAAACCAGTTGTAGTAATTCCGACGAAATTTTATAAAACTCGCCGTTCAAAAAGTGTTCGTTGATTTTTTCACTAAGACCCTCATAGGTGAGTTCAGAGTCACGAGCCCATTGCAAGATGCTTGTGAGGGTAGTTTGTAAAGTCTCACGTTGTTTAAGAACACAAAAGGTCAAGGCTGCAAACGCTTTATCGGAATGAGCGAGATGTCGCAGTGAATCATAGGCTTTAATTTCGTCGTTGACTTCTAATTCGACAAAACCTGGGGAGTGGTTGTACGATTTCTGAGTCTCAGCGTAGCGAATTTCAGACCACTCACTACTTCCGAAACGCTGAATGTCATTAAGCGTAGTTAAATAGCTTTGCGGAGTCTTAGGAACTGAGGGTTCTTTTAACTTCGTTTCGATTTGAAAAACGAAGTTCGGCTCAGTAGGTGATGCCGTTAGTTTAGGACTGGACTCAAGTACACTACCCTCGTTAAATAGCTCCCCACTGACATTAGGATCTACGAATTCTTCACAATTTAAATGATTTAAATTTGTTCGATCTTGAAGCTCGTGAACTACTTGTGTCAACCTGTTCAGACGGCGGCGGTCACGTTGGCGATGGCGATTACGTTTGCCCCCCCTCTTTTTACGTTTATGAGATTTCTTTTGTTTCCCAGACTCAGAGCTCAACGTTGATGAGGAACTGTTAGAGCTTGAGGAGCTGGAAGAGCTACTACTAGAAGGACTACGCCGCCTTTTAGATCGTTTCCGATCATACTTCGACCCGCCGCTGAGGCTAATTCTAGGTTCTTCATTTTCAATATCACTCATTTCTAAAAAATATTTGCAAATTTACAACTGAAACGGTGAAATTACCTAGGGCAATAAATAAATCGTAATTAGGACACACAAATTATAAAAAGAAAATGTGAGGGTAATTAAAAATAAATGTGGGCTAACAAAAGATCCGAGTTCGAAAATTGAAAATGGACGAATCTTACTCCACATTAAATGTCGAACGGTAGCACCGTTATGTGTTTAAACACGTTAATATTTGATAATAAAAACTTACGTAGATAATTCCTTACGCAAAGATAGTCATGTACCAAGGAGCACGTACCAACAGGTTAATTGGAATAACAAGGTGACCAAGCTATATTAATTGCAGGCACATAAGTATACGTAGGTACCTATAGAAATGTAAAATTAGGTAAGTACTCCTCGAGGCACAACTGTGCGCTGCAGAAACAAGACGCCAATGATAGGAGCTCGCGCGGTAGCTTACCGCCGCGCTGCCAGGTGAGATGGAGAGATGTGCGAGAGAGAGGGCACTATTATAGGGCAACAGATGATAAATACTAAGCAGAAACAGACTAGCCTTCTTCAACCAAAAAGTTTCAAATAACGGTAAATTTAATAATTTATTGCATGGTTATGGTATACTACGTAGATCTATGGAAGTGCGTCTAATTTCTATTTTTGTTGCTGACAGTACGAATCCTAAAAAACTTTTAACGAAATTCGTGATAAATATAAATTAACTCGAACAAAGCAATATGTAGTACTTATCCGCTGATCTAATCTCCTTAAGCTGGAATAAACTTAATTAGACTTCGACACGTGTTTCACTTCTCTACGAAGCATCTTCAGGAAATTGACCCGCTGTGCACCGAACGTGTTAAAATTCGTGATATTTGCTAAAAGTTTCGTTCAGAATTATATTCACAGAAGTGCGTCAGTAACAATAATACTCAATTTGTACAGGATTTTTACTACGATGAAATTTTCCAAATAATTTTTACTTCCATAAAAATTTGTTTTCCTAAATCTACAAACAAGTTAGCACGTTGTTTGGGAAAGTAACGATCTCGCTTATTAACTTTAATAACTTTACGTTGTTTGGGGCCCCTGATTTATTCGCCTGTAGGGAGGTTAATCGCATAGAATTATTTCAGCCATACGTATAAACTTCAATCATAAAACGTTTTTCATGGACAACTTTTGTGAAATATTTTACAAGGTAGATTTTTGGTCTCGGTTTGATGATTTAATTTAATAAAAAATTGTTACCAGATTAACTTTAACAATTTAGCAACCAGTTAGTTTATTGGTAAAAAAAAATGATTCCACCTCCTTTAGACTTGCGGCAAAAGCAGATGATATTATTATTATTTATGTATTTATTTACACCTAAGTATTTGTATTAGACCGATATGCTATTCAAACTGCCCTAAGTATTACGATTTATACATAATTTATACAAGTGTGTGATCTTTTTTAGGATTCCATACACAAAGGGTAAAACGGGAACCCTATTACTAAGGCTCCGCTGTCTGTCTGTCTGTCACCAGGCCGTGATAGTTAGACAGTTGAAATTTTCACAGATGATGTGTTTCTGTTGCCGCTATAACAGCAAATACTAAAAAACAGAATAAACAAATGTTTAAGAGTAAATCCCGGTATTCCCACGGGACAAAAAGTAGCCTATGTGCTATTCCAGAACATAATCTATCTCTCTGCTAAGTTTCATCCAGGTCCGTTCAGCTGTTCTGGCGTGAAAGAGTAAAATCCATCCATCTATTCACCCATCCATCCATACTTACAAACTTTCGCGTTTATAATAGTAGTAGGATGGTACGGGAACCTCGCCATTGGTCAGTTTTATTAGTAAAGCCAAGCAAACTGAGCCACGCGTCGTTCAATTGTTACTTAGAAACCCCATAGAATATTCATGGAAATTCTCAAATACTTAGGAAGTTTCCTTTTCCAACTAGGCGTCACGTTGAAACAAATTACAGAATTTCCCAGAGAATGTCGAGGAGGCACAATGAGCTTAGCTTATGTTTTGACATTTTGTCGGATTGTGACTAAAAGCAGCTAAGGCCCGTCGCCGACTGCTAAGTCGAGGCGGGGGCGAGGAACAAGCGGCCGGCACCGGCGTGGAGTCGAGGCGGGAACAAGCGGCCGGCGCCGGCGTGGAGTCGAGGCGGGAACAAGCGGCCGGCGCCGGCGTGGAGTCGAGGCGGGAACAAGCGGCCGGTGCCGGCGTGGAGTCGAGGCGAGGAACAAGCGGCCGGCGCCGGCGTGGAGTCGAGGCGGGAACAAGCGGCCGGCGCCGGCGTGGAGTCGAGGCGGGAACAAGCGGCCGGCGCCGGCGTGGAGTCGAGGCGCAGTCGCGGCTTTGGCTCTATTATGCGGAGTCGAGACGCAGGTGATTATGCTTCCTTCGCACATTTTGAACGAAAAAAAAACGAAACGGAATGACAAAATGGCTGCAGAGTCGCGAGGCTGCCTCGACGCCGCCTCGGCACTGCCTTGACGCCGCCTCGACGCCGCCTCAACGTCGCGCCGCCTGTGCCGCGACTCCAGTAAGTATGTGAGCGCACTACCATTCATTTCTTAAGAAAACGTAGAAGCGGCGCGCCGAATAGACGCCTGTGCCATGACAAAATGGCTGCAGAGTCGCGAGGCTGCCTCGACGCCGCCTCGGCACTGCCTTGACGCCGCCTCGACGCCGCCTCAACGTCGCGCAGCCTGTGCCGCGACTCCAGTAAGTATGTGAGCGCACTACCATTCATTTCTTAAGAAAACGTAGAAGCGGCGCGCCGAATAGATGCCTGTGCCTCGACGCCGCCTCGACTCCAGCTCGTGGGAGCGACAGGCCTAAGTGTATTAGCACAAAAGTCAAATAGCCACTGAGCGCTGTTGGTCTAGTAGTGATCCTCGCTTTCGGGTCCTACGTATTCAAAACTGGTTATGCACTAATGAGTTTTTCTATCAATAAAAATATGTGCACAGTCCCAGTACTCAAACAGTGAAGAAAATATGTGCAGAGTTCCAGTACTCTAACAGTGAAGAAAATCATCGTGAAGAAACCAGCATGTCGTAGGACGTATATATACGAACGATTCATAGTATTTTGTATCGATATACTAGAAGACGCTTATATTCACAGTATTTCATATCTGCTGCTTGGCAGTGTGATTGACACTTAATTATTTGAACCGAAGTCACAGAAGACAGATATAATTATGTACTACTAGTTGCGTCCCGCGGTTTCACCCGCGCAGATTTAAATCCTGATATTCCCACGGGATAAAAAGTAGCCTATGTGCTATTCCACACTTTAATCTATTTCTCTGCCAAGTTTCATTTAGATCCGTTCAGCTGTTCCAGCGTGAATGAGTAACAAACAAACATCCATCCATCCATCCATACTTACAAACTTTCGCGTTTATAGTATTAGTAGGATGCTGAAACAGTGCGCTTATCAAGAATCATCGATATTGTTCACAAAGTTGATACTTGAATAAGGCTATGGGTTCACTGACTGGAAGTATTAGTCAAAATCAAAATTAAAAAAAAGGTTTTAAAGATAATATAAACGTGATGTTTTGAGCTTTTTTACTATATGAACAGATATTTATAGAAAACAAAACATCAAACAGCACTGTCACTGATTGGAAACTACAAAAGCATAATAAAAAGAAAACTTTTTGCAAAAGCTTTCTATAAAATATCTAATTACACATAGATAAAAACAAAGCTTTGTTTGGAAGTTCAATCAAGATCCAACTCAATACAAAAACTAAAAGTACCCTATTACTAAGTATTAACAGAAGAAATAATAGATATTAATGAGTACCATAACTCATCCCTTGATCCTTCTAAGGATGAGTTATAGTACTCATCATCAGGATGAGTTTGTACAAAGGAACGCTAGGACCCAAGCTGCTAGATTCTTATCGGTTATTCTAGGCTTTGGTCGAGAGGATCTGGCGGATATATATAGCTATACATAGCTAAGAACCAGGTCGAACCAGAGCTCTCTCTAACCGCTGGTTCGAACTGGTTCTTAGCTAATTTCTCTCACTTTCAGATTTTTATTTATATGTTAATTATTTAATTTTTCTCTTTTATACACAAACAAGCTTTCTTTAGTTTCCTATATGCGAAAACATGTAATTGGTGATTAGTTTTTAAGTAATTTTTTATTATAGAATGTAACACTGTTTGTTTTCCAAACAAAATAAAATATTCACCTGATTTTTAAGAAGTTCCAAAGTGATCCTTGGGATTTAAGAGGAAAGGATACCAGCAGTGCAAGTACCGTTCTTATCGATCGTTTAATTTGACACTTAGAATCGTCAAAATTCGTTAAAACTGGTTTTATCCATTGATGAAACCACTTTTAGCGAATTTTTGACGATTCTAAATGTCAAATAAGCGATCGATAAGAACGGTACTTGCACGGCTGGGAGACTTTTGAAAAATAGGTATTTCAATAGTGTTCCTGTCTCACTGCATGCCGCCACCGCGCCCCAAGCAAGAAAGGGATAACTGCAGCAGACTGATTTAGGTTCATAATTATTGGCCAAAACAGCATTTCGTAGTCGACTATTTCCTCCCCCAAAATATGCCCAATTTTTTTTTTTTAATAATTAAAGAAAAAATCTTTAGCTATGCCCTTACGTTCTCATTTTTTTATAAATATACCTAATTTTTTTGTATGAGTGTGAAAATGTTTGTAAAAATTTGGCAGTTGATTTAACTGAATAAAGACAGTTTCAATTTGATGTGGTTGTCCTTTTGCTGGTAGGTACTCCTGTTCTAATCTGTCGAGTCTTCAAAAAGAAACCACCTAACCTGGAGTCGCATTGTGTGCAATGTTTGCGAGGTTAACCCCCGGTTTCTGAGAGCTCGATCAAAGCTAATCGGCTGTCAAGTCATTTGCTATTTCAGCTCTTACTTCAAATTAGATAGAGATAGCAAGTGACTTGACAGCCGATAAGTGTTTATCGAGCTTTCAGAAACCGGGGGTTAGCGGCCAGTGTGTTTATCGCCTTAAAAGGAAGTGGAGACAGCACAACTTTGGCACTAGAGATGAGTATGGGTAAAATACAATATCTACTAGAAAGATCCAACACAAGGTACTTAGAAGCTGTACTTCAAACTATATTCATGCAATATTGGAGCCCTGATCTGGTGGGAATGTCCCCGTATTCTGATCAAATGAAGGTCGGCGTTTTGAATCCGGTCTTGCACTAAAAGATTATTCTGTTCGAGAAATTTATGTGCGCGAGCAATGCAAATTCTTTCAATCGATCAAGGAAGACATCGTAAGGAATAAAGTCAAAGTCAAAATATGTTTTTTCATTTAAATCACAAGGATCACCTTGATACGTTTTAAAATTAGGCTCTAGGTGTCAATGCCAATACGCAGTAAGTATTCTAGCAGCGGCGATGGGCTTGCAACCTTTCACTTGGAAAAACAACTACAGCTAAACATGGGTAAGTGCCAAATATAATATTTGGAAATACCTCTCACTTTACTAAAATATCTGTTTTTTAATATGTGTTTATCGAGCTTTCAGAAACTGGGGGTTAGCGGCCAGTGTGTTTATTGCCTTAAAAGGAAGTGGAGACAGCTCAACTTTGGTACTAGAGATGAGTATGGGTAAAATACAATATCTACTTGCAAGATCCTACACAAGGTACTTAGAAGCTTCAAACTATATTGATGCAATATTGGAGCACTAATCTCGCTCGTAGCAATGTCCCCGTATTCTGATTGAATAAAAGTCGGCGTTTTGAATCCGGTCTTGCACCAATAGATTATTCTGTTTGAGAAATGTATGTGAGCAATGCAGATTCTTTCAATCGATGAAATAAAACAGTTAGTACTCTATAGCAGCGGCGATGGGCCTGCAAAATATGGGTAAGGACCAAATATTATATTTGGAAATACCTCTCACTTTACTAAAATATCTGGATGACCGCGATTTGCTCGGTTGCTTAACAACAAAAAACACGGATGAAAAAACCATTTTCTAAAAATGCATCCTAGCCAGATCGATTTATCGTCCCCCAAACCCCTGCACACAAAATTTTATTAAAATCGTTTTGGGTTTCCGAGATTCAGATTATATAGAAATAAATATTAATTTGTTTCTATATAATAAAAAAAAAGAAATATTTTATTTGATAAAAATAATTATACAAGAATTGCTCTTATAGGTATTATTCTATCCTAAACTTGGCATTTAAGATCTGCGGAACCATGCCTGATAATCAAAGTTATGAAGAATTTTTTTAAACATAAATACTACCAACTTGCGTTTGACACTCCAAATCTCTATCTACTACTATTTATAAAGTATTTTTCATCGACAGTCTCATAACTATCTCATCTCTAAAATCTCGCGCTCCACTATAAGCCGAAGTTGGTACCGCAGAAACTCGAAGTAATACCAAAGTTTGGTGTAATATCATAGGCATTGTCCTGAGCTGACGAGGGTTTATCTGATACGAGGTGGTGTTTCAAACGAATTGTCCAAAGGCGAGATTTGATAGTCGGGTTACGTACGAGGCATTTTACCGACTCTAAACTTATTTATGTCTATCTTTCGGAAAATGTCATTTTATTAAAAACTAGCAACTGCCTGTGCTATTTTCTCATGTCAACTGTGTCAACTACACCGGTATAAGCTAAATAACATAAGTGAGTTTGGTACCCAACCCTAGTTCCTTAAGATTTGAAGAGTCTGATGTAGACCATTTTGTTGGGCGTATAGGCCCCCCTCGCTGGTAAAAACAATTTTGAGCTATCTCCAATCACAGATTTCTCCCCATTATTACAATGAGTAGTTTGAGTGGGAGTAAGCTCAGGCAACGCGGCCAGTTCCAGGAAGAAATACTTTCCTCGTCCACAGACTCTGTGTTGTTATTGTAAAGAAGGTGAGAACATCATCGTTACAATAACATCGTTCCATCGGCTGGGTAGTCACCTGAACTAGTTACAACCTGGCAGTCGCCAGGTTGTAACTGGTTCAGGCCCCCAGTTCTAAGAAAATGGGCTAAGGGCCTTTTCACACAAAACTCCCCGCAAATACAGTGGCATTATAGTGTCGTGGATACATCGGGTGGGAGTGCTCGCTGAAAGCTGATCTAACAAAGACAACAAATATATACGATATCATAATCCGTAAAAGATCAAAGATATGGCACGATGGTCCGGAGTTCATAATAACAGCCAATTTATGTTTGTTTCGAAGTGATTAGAAGTAAGATTTTGTACAATGGGAACGCATTGATCCTTTTATTTGTAAAGAAACACTATGATCAAAGAAAACGACCCAAACCTATACAAGAAAACATTATAAATATTTGTTTTAAAGATGGCGGAACCAATAAAATTAACTCCAAAAACGCATGAGCTACAATATATAACTCAAAAGCACACATTTTTAATAAATGCCTGGTTATTTTGTCGTTTGGTAAGAGTTATAAAATCCGCAACGTACAAGAAAGTTATGAAAAATTTTAATACACAATCTTGCATGCTTTTCATTCCAACAACAAATAGCATTTTTTCGTTACCTTATGACGAAACTACGTAACATACTACGTATTAGGGCTGTTGTAGATCGGGCGTGTTTTTATATTTAACATCGCTTTTGATAGCGCAACAGCGTGACATCTGATTACAACGTAACTTCGTGTCATAAAAATATTATTGCATATTCTGCAGTTCTGTTGTTTATGTAAAACTTGCTTGAAATAAGCAAATGGACCACCTGATGTAAAGTTGTAACCATCTCTCTACTGCTCTTTGTGTTGGAACTTAGATACTTGTGATCCTTTGGGTACACGCAACAAACTACTCTCTTCGGGGTTCATACAATTTGCACTTTTATGCAAAAAAAAAGCACTAGGTATTCATATTTAGTAATTAAAAAAATAACTAACACTCGTATATTCATTTTGCTTGTAATTTCATCGGCAACCACACTCTATAAACCAGAACACAGCAACGCTGCTTGGCGGCAGAAATAGGCTTGTAGTACTTCTCCAGTATTAAGGTACTATTTATTATTTGGCCTGTATTTAAATTTAAATTAATGCATTATCTAAAATAAAATACCTGATGTGTAACCGACTGTAATCGTAGTTTCTGTGGTGACGGGAATTCCTGGAAAGAATGGAAGGGATAATGTGGCGCGTGTGGTAGTATTATATTCAGGCTTCTGTAGCGATTTTGAACCTTATGTCAAAGAAATAGATCTGGTTAACGAAACCTTGCTCACTACAGCCGTTTTCCTATACCGACATCTGATTCAAAGGGAGTTAAAACTTGTACTTAATATTATTTATTGTACTTGTATTTACTCAAGACCCCTATAATAATAGCCGTAAGGTTAAAAGTCGTTTGTGTTGTCATACTTAGCAAATTACGTACATATTTTATTACATGATAAAAAACACTCCAAGATGAGGAAAATGTTCCTCTTTGTATAAACGTAGAATAAAGTAACAGTATTTATGTGTCGAAGTTTCTCTTCGGGAAAAGACTGGAGAGAATTACAGTCTTTGCATTTGACTTAAGGCGTTGACAACACCTAATGTGCCTCTCGCTCGCACGATTCCACATTTTAAATAAAGATATAAAATCACTAATCCCAATTTTTTTAAATCGCAAACAACCATTTTTTAACACAGTTTGGTAAAATTTCATTTTAATTGATGCATGTTTTCTTACTCAAAAGTTTGCTTGAGTACGAAAACTAAAAAAGCAAACTTTTAAGTAGGAAAACTTGAATCGACTAGATGATTTTTTTACTAAAGTGTGCGCAATGGGATTGCACACAAAATGGTTATTTGCGATTTTTCGAAAATGTGTTTAATGATTTTATATCTTTCAACATGTCAAAACGTGCGAGCGAGAGTCACATTAGCTCTTGTCTTCGTCTTAACACCTATATGTAGGTACACTTACGACAACATTAAACATCTCTTTCGTTTTGGCCGCTCGGCTATTGGCCTTTTAGCTAACGGAACCCTCTACCCACTAGCTACAATGTCCGATAAATCTGTTGCTAGTCATATTAACTAGCAAACAATGCTATTCAGCATAATAACTTGTTTGCGTAATTGCATAAATATGTAGATAATATATCTGTGATAAATATGTACCATTGCTCGCTTTTATGCTCGTGTAGCATTTGTAGAAATAAATAGTAGTATAGTGCGCGTCAACCAAGTAGAACGCTGAAGAAAAGTGGAGGGGATGTTTGCGCATACAAAATACTCATGCCTTCACACCCCTTCTTCCTCCTTCTGGCGTTCTTTTTGCGTGACGCGCACTATACCTACTGTAGTCCGCTTCATTTTTCTTTGGCTTCGTATATCTGATTCTGAATGTGTACATAAGTATTTTTGTCCCTCAAAAGTCGTACGCTATGTTTTCTTTGTGAAGAGTCGTCGCCCGGGGAAATCCTACCACCGCGCCTTTTTCTGACAAGCAGCAACGCTGTGTTTCGGTTTGAAGAGTGTGGTCGCTGGTGTAATTACAGGCACATGAGGCTTATCATCTGAATGCCTCGAGTTGATGGACGCAGTGACTTACGAGGCAATGCTATGTTATAGGTGATGGTTACCACTTATCATCAGGTGGGCCATCTGCTTGTTCCATCAGCTAGTTTTATAAAAAAAACACTCGCTAAAGAGATAGAGGCGTGAGTCTGTCTACAAAATGAGTTGAGTATTGTATAGTGCATGTCGACTTACGAGTATTCTGTGCTCAGTTAAATAAAGCGAAGTATGTGTCACACAAGCGTGGGCATGTCACGTAGCGGAGAAAGGTAAGCGGGTTTGTATTTTGGACACATCATTACCTTCGGCGTGTCCTGAAAAGACAAATGTGAGCGGGTAGTTTATTAATCTTCTTGGTTTCTATAAAAAAGACCACAGTTACTCTACAGATGTGAGTAATCATCACCATCATCAGCTTAAAGAAGTCCACTGCTGGACATAGACCTCCTCTATGCTTATTTTTTTTACACTACCAAGGTAGCAAACAAGCATACGGCCCACCTGATGGAAAGCGGTTACCGCAGCCTATGGACGTTTGTAGCACCAGAGGTGCCACACTCGCGTTGCCGACCCTTTATTCTGAGCGATTCATGCAATCTCGGTATTTTAGATGTCGGCTGCATCGTCGCTTACCTACCATCAGGCGAGATCGTAGCCGAAGGACGGTCTATTAAGGGGCAGCATAGCATACGGCGTGCCGTTATCTCACTCGCACAATTGAACATTTTTGAAGATATAAAATCACTGAATGTACATACATATCTTCTTCTTCTTCTCTGTTTCGTGCCTCTCTAAACGTGCGGCTCAGTGATCACTTAAGTTCATACATATCTGGCACCAGGGTAACGGTCAGTCCTGGTTTCGCACGGGAGTACATCAGACCCCGCTCCCCGAACCCATTCCCATTGGACCCCCCTTGCCCTAAAGGTTTGGCCTGTGCGTTTATGAATCAGTCAATCAATATTGCCTTTTATATTGATAGATAGTTCTGGTTGTATAAAAGTACAATTATTTATTAACCATATTGATTAATATGCTGGACTTACCTCTGACTAGCCCCCGTAGACGTCCTCAAAGAGTCTGGAGTTCCTACTTGGTACTTAGACATGTGAGGGAATACCGTGCGGATACAAGTCAAAAAGTTATTTAAGCTTTTTATCAATTCATATTTTTTTTTAATAATTATAGACGAGTGTAATCAAACCTGCCGTTTGTTTGGTTTTGTTGTTTAAGACACCGCGGCCACAATGTCGTTACAGAATAATTAAATGTATGAATTATGCCACATAAACACTAAGTTCACCCGTTAAACTGTCCCTTCGTTATTCGTACAATATATCAAAACTTTTTTAATCGTGGTGCCTGGCTTTGCTCCAATGCGGCTTTTAAGCGATTCCGGAATTTTTGTCAGTTCAAAAACTGTTCTTTTCAGTCAACTGGAATGTTCAGTTTCCGTTTTCAATAATGGCAATAAAGTATGTCTTGGGATAAGTACTTTTGCGTTGTTGATAAATATCAGGTAAGCTATATAGCGTGTAACGGAAGGGGGGGGGGGTATCAACCCTGAAGGAGGTGAATGTGCTCATGAAACTCAACAACTTTCCGCAAAGAACATAGGTCGAAATATGAAAAAAAAATTTGGCCCTCCCATAGTAAATCAATCAGCTGGTAGTCAGTTTTGTAAGGGAGGGCCAAATTTTTTTTTCATATTTCGACCTATGTTTTTGGGGAAAGTTGTTGAGTTTCATAAGCACATTCACCTCCTTCAGGGTTGATACCCCCCTTCCGTTACACGCTGTATATATGTAAAATAGTTTCCAACAGTTATGTATAATACTTACAATATTGCAAAAACTTTCAGGAATTCCTATCTTACTTTTTTGTATCTACAAAACAATTATAATTATTTTCGTTCTTTACTCTATGAAAATAGAAATATTAATTCGTAACGAAACCCGAATGAAATGTCGTATACATTTCGTTCAAGCTTACCTCATTTGGAACAACCTAATAAAGACCAATAGCACAAGAAATGAGGATAAATAATCAATCTTTCCGAAATGTTTTCTCCCAATCAATTCCAAAAGAAACGCTATACAAAATCAATGCAATATTCAAAGCCTATTACCCCGCATCTCTGTAATCACGCATCAGTATGCGCTCTTCGTATCTTACAAATTCATTTTATCTAGACCATTGACATGTCACCTCATTAGTTCCAATTCTCATAAAATTCAAAGTCAAAACGTATTTACTTATTCGGTTCACAAGGGTCACGTTGAATTTTTTAAGGTGTACCTTCCTAGGTGCCAGTTCCACGCAACCAAGACTAGAAGAAAAGGCAAAGGCATGATTTGATAAAGATAATCGTGACAAAGTATGTCTTTTTAGATTTTAGTGGTTACCTTATGGTTTACTTAACTTCAGGTGCGCCATCCGGTTGTAAAAAAAAAGATGAAATTATAAGCATACTCGTAACACCCCACGGTTTCACCCGCGTAATTTTTAAACCCGGTATTCCCAGGGGATAAAAAGTAGCTTATGTGTTATTCCAGACTATAATATATCTCTGTTCCAATTTTCACCAAGATCCGTTCAGCCGTTCTGGAGTTATAGAGTAACAAACATCCATCCATCCATCCATTCATCCATCCATCCATACTTACTAACATTCGCATTTATAAAATTAGTAGGATGAGGCTTCATATCGTATGCCTCAAGTTGATGGACGCAGGGCAGTAGATCTTTTGCTGCGCAAGATAATTGTTGTTTTTTCAAATGGGGCGTATTAACCCCGGTTTCTGAAAACTCGATCAACACTAATCAGCTGTCAAGTCACTTGCTATTTAATTTTTTTTCTTCAAATAAGATAGAGATAGCTAGTGACTTGACAGCTGATTAGTGTTGATTGTGCTTTCAGAAACTGGGGGTTAACTTTACACATGATTATTTAGAACAAAAGAATAATGTCAAAGATCAAGTTAATACAAACAATGTGTAATGACATTATTTAGTATTCAAGCCGGGTTGTACACCTATCTCGAAAAGAATTCTGGATTACGCAGACTCTCGATCTGTTAACCTTCCACTGCTGGTAGGTGGTTAAAATATTATGGGATCATGATAGCTATAATTTAAGCTTTGTCTTCGCTCGCTCTTGTAGATAGAATTCGCGTTGTCGCGATGTCGCGATGTCGCGATGTCGCGATGTCGCGAAATAATAAAGCATCGCTGTGGTAAATCGCTGAGTAAATACTCCGCCGATATTTTTTTGATGATAAATATGTGTGTAATATGACTTTAGGTTAAAATAAAAACTGTTTTTTTTATTATATCAGTTTTTTCAAAATTATGTTTCTAAATAGTATTTTATTTATTAATACAACTAGAATTACATAACAGAACACAAAATAGCACTAGCAAACTAATATTTGCTTCTCAATATGTCTTTAGCATCTAGAAATTCCATCACTCACTAAATTAAACTGTTGCTGTAATTTTGCAACAACATTAAATTAATTTTTCAAATGACATATTTTATCATTACTAATTATTCCAAATTTAACTACATTTTCATAAATAATTCATTTGAATATGTCACAAAACGAGCCACGGGCCTCACTCACTGACCTCGATACAAGCACAGAAAAATAAATAGTAGTAGGTACACGACCCGACGGCGACACGAAGTAACAGTGATAGAATTAGTGAAATGGAAAATGTAGTTGCATAAGACTTCGAATACGAAACATGTCCACTGACGCGCATGTTACTATACAAAAGATACTTCTTGACTCGCTACAGTTCGGAGAAATCCCCAAGAACAAAACCAATGTCCAATAAATACGCTACCAGCCGGAACTGCAAACTAGTGATGTGCGAAAATGAGCGTTACGTTCACAGAAAAACTCGGTTTCTTTGAAGATTTCCTTTCCATGATTCCGAAGACTTTTGCGTCACCCATGGGATGGAAAATGTGGAAAACATTTCTTTTGAAGAAGGAAGCTTTTTAAGAAAAATCTGTTCCTTTGCGGCTTAGCCCCTTTGATTGGACATGAAAGAAAAGCTCTTTTTAATAATCTATATGTCCAGCCCACTTACTATTTCCTTTAGCTCATAATCTAGTTTTTTTATAATAAATAAAGAAATATTGGCGGACCAAAACCAAAACTATTTGAAATGTGACAGCGAGATGTTGTTTGACAGTGGTCTGCGCCTTCAGAAACTGTCGGCAAGTTCAGGTTTGGCTAATAAAGAGCTTATTTAATTAGCTCGTGTTTACCGACGATAACATCTAAAAATATAATCAACCACTTACAAAACAAGTGATCGCCGTAAACCCTTGGGTCATAAACTTCCCAAGCTGAGGGGCTGTGGACGAGATTGAGGTAGAAAACTGGTTAAGAAGGCCTGACCATGATTATAATGCGATAATTACAGAAAAAAATTATAGACGCAGGGCAGTGCATTATAGGGCACGTTTCATCGTGCGTGACTTGTTTACGCAATGCTTCGTTAAAGGTGATGTTTACCACTTAACATCAGTTGGGCCATCAGCTTGTGGACCAGCTAGTTAAAAAAAAATTAAACATGCGAGAGGGAGAGAAATCCAGTCCTATAGGTCAAAGAGTGTGAGAGTAAGAGAGAGACTCACCATCAGACATCCTGCTAGACTGCGTAAAATGCTGTGTTTACACTCAGCTCATGTCCGTGGTAACGCGAACGTCAACGCTCTGTCTCTCTCGTTCTCTCTCGCGTTACCGCACGCATTGCTTTTCGCGCATTTCCCATGTCGCTACCTGTAGTGTTTGGTATCTATCTAGTAGATACAATACCCTGTCTTACCTGCACAAGCGGTTAGTAACTGTCAGTGTCAAGATCCTCACCTGTCAATGTCAGTAAATGTCCGCTATACCAGTTGGCGGTTATTCATTTCCTGTCATCTTACGAAGCAACATAGTATTTTCATTTTAATTGTTTTTCTAGTGTTATTTTGAGTTGTGTTGTGTAATTTTGGTGGTATTTTAACCGACATTACTTGTGGTCTTAGCTTAGTGTAAGCATTTGAAATGAAAGTGTATTATGTGATATCGTGATTTGACCGAAAATGTTTCGAAGAAACCGCCACCATTTTCTTCAAAACAATTGACTGACTCGACTTTGGACTGACGTGACTAGAAACATAACTACAAAGAGTATAATATAATCTCTGAATCACTTGACATTGGCAAGATTGTCTATGACAGGAGCCATAAAAAGAAGAAAGAAGACCAGTTGGCGGGAGGAGGAGAGAGTGATGTACGGAATCCGAGGGTTACGGAGTGTGGACGAAGGAAACTGGAAGACCTGGACAGGAGATCGGCTTGGTGTTGTGTGTGAGCCAGGTTTCTTAGTAAAATACAGGATTTTACACTCCCTTACAACTTTTCCCTTACCTTTTACTGTCCCTACGCATTTGCGCTAGACTAGACTGTAAACGACTTGTAGCAGCCTGCTTCACTTGTGAATGTTATGTTGATATGTTTATTATCATTTTTATCGTTTGTTAATTTAGCAGTGTCGTTACACGAGGCATGTTTGTTCAAGCATGCCACAATCCGAACAGATTGGGTTTTTGATGGACGCTTGAATGCGCTCTTTCTTCGAAATTGCCTGTGACTTCTTCTGCGTAAACTTGACTAGATTTCGTGTTTTATAAATCTTTGGTGGGAATACCTACCCACTTGTTTGGATCTGAATGATGACAATTTATACACTATCGGTACCTACCTACTATACCTATAATTTTAGCTACCTAATTTAGTGTCCTAGTAATTAAGTCTAGTACCTTCCCATCTACATTTCGTGAATAATACAAGATGCTTAATAAATACATCTTCTGTGCTCAAATAAGTTTTTTATTCTATATATAATAAAATAAATAAATAAATAATGCTGGACAATCCACACAGCACTATCTAGCCCCAAAGTAAGCTATTCAAAGCTTGTGTTATGAGTATTAGATAACTTTAATACATTATATACTTACATAGATAGATATTTTTTATTATACATAGAAAACACCCAGACCATCGGAACAAATTTCTGCAGATCGTACACAAATTTGTTCCAAGGCGGGAATCGAACCCGCAACCTCTTGCGTCGCAGGCAGGCTCTCGTCGATCGATCTATATGTGGAGACTTATTATTAGCCTTTTGTTTTATATGTATTCTTGATTTATATGTATGGTGTGCTGTTAGTCTTCCTTAAACAAATAAATACATAAATAGATATTACTGCTGATTATTTGTAATGTCCGAAACTTGGATACTTGTGATTCTGTATAGCACTAGTGATTGTATTCAAAAGTTAAGAAAAGTTTTGGTATATACGACCGGCTGATAGCCGTCTAACCACTTCTCATACTCATATTTCAACATTAAACGGTGGTCACTTACTAGTTTTTGTGGAGATACTCATTGGAATTAGCGCCCCGACCACATCGTCCCGTTGCATTCATATTTTTTATTTTCTTTTTTTTTTATTAAATTAAAAACTTTGAAAGAGGCACGAATAATAATACAAAAGTAGGTACTCGTTAAAACTTTATTTTGAGACAGTAATTGATGTCCCAAAACATTTTCCCTTAAATATTCACTAACAGCCAATTTCCAATCTTCATAATCGGCCATAAGGAACTTCTCCACACTTTGAAACTGGATTTAAACTCGATCAAAACTTTTGTGTGAAATTATTTAACATTTTCATTTAGAATGAAAACGATTTGGTGTTGAACGTTCCAGCTTTCACTGGGTGACAAATTTGTTTTTTGTATCTAAGTGTTTTATAAAAAGAAATCGAACGAATTTGGATTCATTGGATTCTTTGTTATAGGTGATGGTTACCACTTAACATTAGGTGGGCCATCTGCTTTATCCATCATCAGAAATCAAATGAAAACTCGGTCATATAGTGAGATAGCTACCTCCCACTCGCGCATATACACATTTTCAAAGATATAAAATTTTTATTTATCAAAAACCGCAATCAAAAAAGTTGTGTCCAATCACAACAAACTAATCAAACTAAATCAACAAAATAAGTTTCACTGCTAAAAATTTTGCTTTACTAGTATCCGTATTTTGTATTGTCGCAAAGCAAACTAGGAAGAAAAACTACCAGTATAAATGTTATTTGGATACCATATATTATTCAAATCCTATTTGCATCTTTCATACATTTGACTCTATAGACTAACCGCATAGTCGAAAGGTACTCCTTACAAAAATAGCAAAAAAAAATTCGAGACCGAAGCTTTACTAGCTTTCCGGCTGTTAGCGGTCTTTTCGGCCTAAATAGGCATTATCCGCCTTAACTCGACCCGTGGGCCCAGCCGACTCGACACGTCTGCCGAAGCTAGAGAGTTTAACGTTAAACCCTGCTTGACAAAAGGAATGTATAGAATTAGGTGGCTTATACACGGTAACAGTGGCGGCGTAAGCCGTAGTAAGCGTGGAGCCTTGCGACAAAATTAAATGTAATATAATGATAATTTTCTCGATAAAAAAAATCATAAAGATGACACTAAATCGATATTTCAAACATCCATTACTAAGAGAGTTTTTCATGAAATCATGTCAAAGTTATATCAAAAGATAGGGATTAATATTTACTAGCGTAGTGTAGAAAAAAATATTAAATTTCATTATTATTAATCTCTGAGAAGAAAATCTAACGGAATCTAGCTGTTCAAGTGCTGCAAGTCTTGGAGGTTGGAGGTTCTAGGGTATGAAAAAGGCGGGGTGGTACTTCCCCGGTGGAACCACACACAAAGAGCTCTACAGCATTTGTGTACAATCCACGCGTATTGAGGCCGCTGCCGACCTCATACAGTTATAGATCCCGGAGGCACATGTGCGGAACCACAAAAACGTCCATTACGGCGCAGATGGCTGCAGTTTCGGCAATGGCCTAATCGTTGCTGAACTCCACTTTTTGCCGCCGAAAAAGGATTGCTGATGGAGCAATTAGTTCGAGCCAGTGACCTTTTAGTGTGATTTTGTTCCTTAGCGGTGGCTGATAAAAAGGTTCTCAAAACAAAGCATGAGGCACCCTCCTACCCGACAAACCGGCGACTTTGTAAGGAACACGATCAATCATTGCATGGAGAGGGCTACCTAGATATTATGTACTATTGTATATATTATTATATGGCAGGCCTATTATTTATGATCCGTTCATAGATCCGTTGTACTAAATGTGCTCAATAAATTGATCTCTTGCCAATAATTATGCTAGTGGGATTTAGTTATATTTTGACTTAGCAGGTCTATACTATACTGAGTTGGTGCAAATGAGCTGAAATGATGATCAGTTTCGACCTTACTATTTCAGAACAAAAAGTACGCACCGCTGCATACACGTAGTACATACACATAGTCACTACATAGTATAAAACAAAGTCGCTTTTCTCTGTCCCTATATCCCTATGTCCCTATGTATGCTTAAATCTTTAAAACTACGCTTAACGGATTTTGACGCGGTTTTTTTCAATAGATAGAGTGATTCAAGAGGATGGTTTATATGTATAATACATGCATGATATGTGCACCCGCGCGAAGCAGGGGCGCGCGGGCGGGTCGCTAGTATAACATAAACATAAGTACTTTTAAGAGTAGTAGAGCTCTTTGTGAAGGGCTCGTCCGGGGAAGTACTACCACCACGCCTTTTTCTGCCGCCAAGCAGCAACGCTGTGTTCCGGTTTAAAGAGGTGTTATGAGGTTATTTTTTTTCATGGACGCAGTGCAGTGTGCAGTGTAGTAGGGTACGTTCCCATCGTGCGTGACTTGGCTATGCTTTGTTATAGGTGATGGTTACTACTTAACATCAGGCGGGCCATGTTGTTCCATCAACTAGTTGTACCTATAAAAAAACTGCATTTTATATATTTTATATAATATGCAGTTATATAAAATGTAGTATTTATTTTATAAAGGAGTGTTTTTTTCTTTCAATTTTCGATAGTTGCAGCGTCATCACCTTTTTGTAGGAATAGAAAATCTATCTCTATTCAGTTGAATCACAAGGATCACGTGGCCACTTTATAAACTAGATGAACAAAAACATGGACGTAAATCGTAAGACGAGCACAAAGATCATTATACTAAATGTGAGTCCACAATCGCACTCCCGGGCCCCATGACACAAAGGTAAAAACTTCGTAACGACTCCCCTGGGCCGTCACACTCTTTATGGTCCAGGTGGGACATCGTAATTTGCACAAATTTTATAGAACTTGTAACATTGTTGCCGAATTCTCCGGATACTGGAGTCAGACCGTTTTATTATCTGTGGAGTGTTTGGACCGTTTCTGAAATGCGACAGCCGTCACAAAGTTATTATCATACGCCCTTAGTTTCGTAGTACCTATCCGTGAAAATAATTCCCAATAGTAACTTGGCATGTAGGCTGTCAATCCCCCACGGAGATCATACATTTAGTATATTGCTCATGAAGCGAAGACGAACTGCTAATGTCGCTCGCGCATTTTAACATTTTGAAAGATATATAGCAACCAACCAAGTTGTTGGCAAACACAGTGCGCGCTGGCACGCTGACTTTAATGATTATAACTGTAAAACTTGCATTGAGGACTTGAGTATTTTAATTTATTATGTTCACTTGAATGGGGGGAGGCCTTTGCCCAGCAGTGGGACATAGATGGCTAATAATAATAATAATAAAAATGATCAGTTGTTTGTTTTTCCGATATTACAAGATACCCAGCGGTGGGGGCATACAGGCTGAATAGATAGACAAGATTACATTTTAAAAGGGACTACATGATTCTTTAACTATGATCTCGAAAAAATTTACGGTCAACGCTTTTTATGAACACGTAGCGTTCAAGCGTTTGACTTATGACTGTGAATAAATCCTAAAGGATGTATGGGCCGCCGTTTAAGTGGAATGGAATGCGGTGAACTTTGTGCAATATATTTTTGAAAATTTATTGTACACTCATAAACACATAGGTAGCTTTAAGAAAAAGAGTGACGCACATAACGTTAACACTAGAAATAAAAATAAATTATGCATTCCGAAATTTCGATTACAAAAGGTAAATGGCTCGTTCATGGGGAACGGTATACGCTTCTATAATAAACTTCCAGAAAGTGTCACTGGGCTTCCTATTAAAAAATTTAAAGTGTACATTAAGAATTATCTGATAAGGAAAGCTTACTATACTATAGATAGTTATATTAATGATAAAAGTGCGTGGCCTGATGTCCCGGTCGCTCTGCCCATCGACGGCTAACATATCTGCAATGTCTTTACTATTATGTTATTTAAAAAAAATTTTTTTTTTCATTGTTGTTTGACTTACTACACTTCTTACTTATGTATTAGTATTATTGGTTTGAAGCGTGTGTTCTTCTGTTTACTTTTCATTTTCTGTTAGATTACTTTGTATTATATAGCTTCAATAGTGTAGGTATTTTATTACATTGTAACGAGGATCATATAAAAGAGCGATAGATACCAAGCCGAGTTTGTTGCCTGTTCTTCTCGGTGTTGGTCGCGTGGAACTGGCACTAGAGTCACCTAGTTTTAAGACGGTTCAAGATGGTTCTTGTGATTTTATTGAATAAACATATTTTGACTTTGACTTTGACTTTGACAATATTCAGGATTACACGGAGGAAATGGTACAAGCAAATGCGCGAGGTCAGTCGTTTTAATAATTTCAAAAACCCTTTCTTGATTATGAAACTTTGTCCCGATTCGTGACTTGGCAATATAGGTCTTACAATGACTTCGTAAACAGAAAGAACAGAAAAAGCTTTACGATTTTGATCCCCAGGCACGGTAGATATCTCCTGAGATCTCTTAGTACCAAGTACGAACTCCAGGTTCTTTAAAGTCTAAGAGGGATAGTCAGAGGTAAGTCCAAACGTTCCATTTAGCACATACACAGGTTGCAAGCCTATAGCCACTGTTAAGATACTAATTGGTTTCCTTATGATGTTTTCCTTCACTGATTGAGAGCACTAGCATACTCGTAGCAAATACTTTTCCGAAGACATAAATCCATTGGTGCACGACAGTATTTGAACCCACGACCCAACGATTAGTAGTCTAGTCTCGTGCTAGTTATCCCATTAGACCACTGGTGCTGTAGACAGTCACAAAAATATATATTCATGTAGTTATAGCAATGCCGTTTTAGTAATCACTAGGCAATTACCAGAGTCCCGTACGTGCGTGTGTCGGGCCGGTAAATCGTACCGTTTACAGCGGCTTCGGACGTCCGATCCGACCGTCCCTCGAGAGGGCGAATTGCCACTTCCTGACCGGACGCCTGACCGTTTGCAGCTCGTATGTAAACGGATTTTAGGTTTGGGAGGGTATAGGCGTTTGATTTTTTGAGGTACTCTTCGTAGAGCGATTATTACCGATTTTAGAAGCGCTGATTTTTGAGCACAGATCTTGTTCCTAGAGCACCAATTAATATTAGGATGGGTGCTCTTTGAGGAATATTAAAAAGCTTCCACGCAGAACACCTGCGGCACGCCGTCGAGAGTTGGGTTCAAACCGGTGTGTTCCTTTTCCTTTGTAGTGATAAGATGCACTAGTATGAACGACACCCGTACAACCAATATCTTTTCTGCCATCAAGTAACGTTGCTGCTTCGGTTTGAAGAGTAGGGGCCGGTGAAATAACACATAAAGCTTAACATCTGTAGGTTTATTTACCTCAAGTTGATGGACGTAGGGTAGTGTATCGTAGGACGCGTTCCGTGCGCGGTTTTCACATTCAACGAAGAGCAATTTTGAACTCCATTCGAGGCAATGTTTTGTTACAGGTGTTGATTACCGCTTAACATCAGATGGACCATCCGCTTGTGCGATGCAAGAAGCAAGATGTATAAAATAACATTTCAGCTAATTTTCATAGCGTAGTAAAAATAAAGTCCGAAAATGAGACGAATTGTGCCAAATGTAACATTTGAATGACCTAGACATTTTCAGAGAACCTTAAATCAAGAGATCTGAGAAAATATTACCGTGTCCTAGGATTAAAGAAGCCATGTTGATTTGGTTTCTGTAAATTCGAGAATAATTTAGCCCTACAACATTAAAACCCAGTAAAATTAAATCCCCGAGTTTTAGTTCACCGTAAAAATAAAGCTCAATTTCGCAGCGAATGTTCACGTAGCGTGGTGTGATAGGAGATAGTATCATTTTACTAGGACGTGACAGCGGTGTGTGATGTGACTAGAGGAATTACATAAGCCGTAGATAGGGGTGCTACTTGCTTGACGGGAGTTATTACAGGCAGTTTGGCGCCACTGGCTGTTTTTCAAATATAAATTTATTTCAGGCAAAATTGTACTTAAAATTTAAATAACTATTTTGAAAACTAGAATACTAATAATATGTATTTAAGTAAAGAATTTTCATCAGGATATCCTGCGCTGTATTCCGCAGTGGAACGGTGTCTTGAAGGTGTGTAATAAAGCGTCTGAAGACGACACCTTTCGGCCGAACCTCTGCATTCATAGTGTCCGAAAGACAAGGAGTTGACCCTCTCACCATAAAATACTTACATTTCGATGAGATTACACATAAAGTCGGATAAGGCCGGATGATAATAATAATGGCTTACAGAAAAAAAGAATAAAACCTTGACAAAATAAATGAAGACTATGAATAAATGTACATTATCAAAAATAAAATGTGTTTGAAGACAATCTTTGTACAGTTCGGTATGTTTTTTTTTCTGTCAAGTTTTGATGGGACTTATGTGAAGAATATGATTATTGATGGTATGAATTAAACGGATAGAGAAAGTGGAGACGAAGACTGAACTGAGAAGGAGTGACTGTAGTGAGACAAGGAGTGACTGTAAGTTGTGATGATGACTTGATAGTCATCATGTTTTTTCATCAATGTTTTATTCTCTACTTTACTCTGATGAGTAACGTAGAGAAAAAAAACATTTGCTTGTCTCATGAAGGGGGTTAAAAGTAGGAAGACGACGAAAAGGATGACGTCGGAAGCTAATTGTTAGTGGCTAGAAAAACGACACCCTGTCAAGTCGTTGAAGTCAGCTGTCAAGCTATAACGGTGGCGTAAATATAAATTACAGTGACAGCCCTATACGACGCCAAACGTCAGAAAATAATAGTGTACCAAAGCAGGAGATAATAGAACGAACAGCTGGGGCAGTACCCCTACTCATTCATATGAGGATATGCGGGCGTTTTTATACAAGCACTAGCATCTGCCTGCGGCGATTGCTGATAAAATAAATAAATAATGCTGGACAATCCACACAGCACCATCTAGCCCCAAAGTAATCTACTCAAAGCTTGAGTTATGGGTACTAGATGACTGATATATTTAATACATTATATACTTACATAGATAGATATTTTTTATTATACATAAACACCCAGACCAACGGAAGAAATTTCTGCAGATCGTACACAAATTTGTTCCGAGGCGGGAATCGAACCCGCAACCTCTAGCGTCGCAGGCGGACTCTCGCCCGCTGCGCCACTGAGTTCGTCAAAATAAGAAACATTTGTTAATGTTGCCGTCCAGCCGTCCACTCCCAGCCATTTCCTGCGCAGCCTCAAGCAGATTATCAAATCTGGAACGCGCTTCCGCTGATTACAGCGGAAGCGCGTTCCCAGCTGTGTGAACACACAGTGAGATAAACCGAAGGCATAGACGCGACGCAAAAAATTCTCGCTCGTACATATCAATTTATTTATAGATTAACTAGTAGCGCCCCGCGGCTTCACCCGCGTGGTTTTAAATCCCGGTATTCCCACGCGATAAAAAGTAGCCTATGTGCTATTCCAAACTATAATATATCTCTGTGCCAATTTTCACCAAAATCCGTTCAGCCGTTCTGGAGTTATAGAGTAACAAACATCCATCCATCCACCCATCCAACCATACTTACAAACTTTCGCAGATATAATATTAGTAGGATGGGTTAATTAAGTTATTATTATTATTATTTATTAAGAGCCTGCAGGGTCCCATTGCAGGGCAAAGACCTCCCTTCCTTCTCTCCAGTCGCTTCTATTACTTAAGTTACGAGCTAAAAACACAGATGCAAACTAGATTTTCTAATCCAAATGGGTTTAAAGTTACTACTCTAGCTCTACTCTTATACAAACATAATATGTCTGTTATTTCATGAGGATGAATGAACTAAGCTATTAGAACGCTAACTGGTTTCCTCACGATGTTATTGTAAGCTCTTTCAACTAGACCAAAAGGTATGGTATTCCTCAGACCATATATATAAATTGTTAGTGGCGCACTCTCACGTATGCCCTCAACAAGTTTTAAAGTTGAATAAAATTTTACTGTCAACCTAAAACACACGGAGTTTTACTCGAGCGAGCAACTGCAAAGACCTTCTAAGAAATAATTTTAATGCCGTTTTTTAACAATGAAATATCGTTTATGCGGAACGATGTTTTTACAGCTCTAATAATATAATAATAATAAAAGAAGAGGCAGTCCGGAATAATTTTCGAAAAACAGAGAACAGTTGAACCAAATGTTCAATCCGTTTCAATCAGGCTTCAGGAAAGGACATAGTACCACCACGGCACTACTAAACGTCACTGAGGACATCCGCGCAAACATGCAGGATTCTAAGATTACCATCCTAGTTCTTATTGATTTTAGTAGTGCTTTTGACGCAGTCGACCATGACCTCCTACTAGCCCTTCTTCCTCGTCTCAATTTTTCACCTTCAGTTGTATCTTGGTTTTCCTCTTACTTAAGTGATCGTCGGCAGAGAGTCCGTGATGGCGAAGACTTTTCGGAATGGAGAGAAATTGAGGCCGGAGTGCCTCAAGGAGGAATTTTATCTCCACTTCTCTTCTCTCTCTTCATTGACTTACTCTCTCCAAACCTACACAGCCGTTTCCATATGTATGCTGATGACCTCCAACTCTACTATTCTGCTTCTCCTGATGACATAGGCAATGCAACCCGTCTTCTCAACGACGATCTCTGTCATTTGCTTTCGTGGTCGACTCGTTTTGGCATTAAGGTTAACCCGAGTAAATGCCAAGCCATCATGATCGGCAGCTCTCGTCAGCTCGGAAAAATAGATGCCTTCAATGTTCCTAACCTTTATTACGATTCCTCTTTAATCCCTCTCTCATCAACGGTTAGGAACCTCGGAGTTATCTTCGATACCAATTTAAGCTGGTCGCCACACGTTAATGAGTTGTCTAGAAGGTTCTATGGCACTCTGCACTCTATTTTAAGACTCAAAAACTTTCTCCCTATCTCTACTAAAATATCACTTGCAAATTCACTTCTTATACCGATTTTAGACTACGCCGACGTCGCCTTCCTGGACCTAACTGAAGAACTTCTCAATAAGCTTGACCGTCTCCTCAACACCTGCATACGCTTCGTTTTTAATCTGCGCAAGTATGACCACGTCAGCGAGTTTCGGGCTAAACTCAAATGGCTACCCATTCGCGAGCGTAGAAATCTAAGAATCTTGTGTCTACTCTTCTCCGTCTTGAAATGTCCGTTCACCCCTAAATATTTAAAAAACCGTTTTCAATTCCTATCCGATGCCCATGACAGACAGCTTAGGTCTGCCGACAATCTTTGTCTATTTACTCCTCTTCATCACACCTCATTTATGTCAAACTCATTTTCAGTTGTGGCAGTAAGACTCTGGAATGAATTGCCACTACCTATAAAACAATCTGATTCCAAAGACTCTTTTAAAAGATTGGTTCGAGAGCATCTCTTTAAAAAGCTAAAATAGTATAACTTACCTTCCTAAGTAGGTACCTACTATTACAATCAATTATATTTCAGTTACCTACTTATAGTAAGTAGGTCTATTATCATATTATGTATTGTATTCTATGTTTAATAGTTTAGGTTTTATAGTAAGTAGTTAACTTCCTTCTTATTCTAGTATAAATATAGACATTATGTATATTATGTATATATATATATAACTTCTATTAAAGTTTAAACAAACAGTTTCATAAATACTTAGTAACACGCCACACCATCTTTTTGCACGCCCAGGATGACTGGTAGAAAATGCTATTAGCATTAAGTCCTCCTAGCACTATATTGTTTTGTGTGAAAGTTTTAAATAAATAAATAAATAAACAGTGTGTACCATAATAAATATGTCATCATTCCGTGTATTTGTACAACGGTTTATTTAATTAACTAAGAAATGCCATTAAATTTTTGAGTAGACCTGAATTTGATCTGAATTGTTGCCTGTTCTTCTAGACTTGGTCACATGGACCTGGCATCTGATCCTAGTGAGTCAACTAAACATTGGTTAGTCTAAATGCCAGTGTGGCCCACTAGCTCCACTACCACTAATACGAACAATATTGCAGATTTAGCTAACACCGAACTTTTACAACGATTATTGGCTCCAGCGAATCGCCTTTGCCTTTTAGCCGCTAACACAACTATTTATTTTAATGCTCGAAAAATGGACTTGTTTTAAAGTTAGAACGTGCCCGCTTACAGACATTCGCTGAACTTTTCCTTAGCTAGCTATAAAGAAAGAAAGAAAAGAAAGAAAGAAAGAAATATTTATTTGACACATAACACACAGAGAACACAGAGAAAAAAAAACATAACAGAGCACAAAGCGTCATCATCATCATTCCAGGATTAATGATTGTGCCTTTCCATCCACCAACTTTCACGATTGTAATTTTTTTTTGTGTCAATGACAATTTAATCAATTTTTGTATTATATTTTTTTAACAGTATTACAGTAAAACGTGTACTATTGACGTCAGTCGGTCGATAGTTTCGGAGACAAACATTTAAAAATTAAGTTTGAAATGAAAAGCTTAGGAAAAAAGGTTAAAAAATAAACTTATGAAACGCCTTTTTTGATGACACTGATACACAGATAGTCTCAGAAAATAAGTATTTGTCCGTGAAAGGAAATTATCTATTGTTTACAATATTATTTACAAATTATTTTTTAAAATCCTTGTTAGAATTTATTCTCAAAAACGTGTAACTCCGAGTATCATGGACACGTTTACAACAATATAATTAATTGTCTTCATGAAATGGGAAATTTTCCTTTTGCAAAAATAAAAATTTCAAATTTTATTATAACAGAAAAATCTGATCTAATATACCCTAATTGTATAATTTAAAAATATCGTTTCCGCTATTTAACTAGCGTTACTTATGTTAGTAAGTTTTTAGAAACCCGAATTCAGAAGCCATCAACATGAGTAACTGTAGCGAAAATGGTTCTTATAAGGTGTAAAATAGAGGTACTTTCTAGATTATTTGAAGTGGTAATGTTTTGGAAATAATAGTTTGCGGAGTGGAGTGTTTTGCGTAGTTATGCTTAAACTACGAGTTTATACGACGACCTCTGTGGCGCAGCGGGCGAGAGCCAGCCTGTGACGCAAGAGGTTGCGGGTTCGATTCCCGCCGTGGAACAAATTTGTGTACGATCTGCAGAAATTTGTTCCAATGGTCTGGGTGTTTTCTATGTATAATAAAAAAATATCTATCTATGTAAGTATATAATGTATTAAATATATCAGTTATCTAGTACCCATAACACAAGCTTTGAGTAGCTTACTTTGGGGCTAGATAGTGCTGTGTGGATTGTCCAGCATTATTTATTTATTTTATAAAAACATCATCGTTATCATCTTTAAGAAAAAGTATTTTTTTATCAGCTGTGGTTGCCTGATATATAAGTAAAAATTAACTTGAACAAAGCAATATGTAGTACTAATCCGCTGATCTAATCTCCTTAAGCTGGAATAAACTTAATTAGACTTCGACACATGTTTCACCTCTCTACGAAGCATCTTCAGGAAATTGACCCGCTGTGCACCGAACGTGTTACCTCGTCGAGCGCTGAGCTGAAAGCTTTCAGCTCAGCGCTTGAGTGTTGAAGTCTAATTAAGTTTATTCCAGCTTAAGGAGATTAGATCAGCGGATTAGTACTACATATTGCTTTGTTCAAGTTATTTTTTACTTAACAATGGACTTCCGCAAAGTCACGCCTGAGTCAATTAACTGCCTGATATATTTATAAAACATTTTAAATTTTTTCTACTAAGTATATACATGCCGGTTTTTTCATGAGTGCAAGACTGGTTCTGAACCCACGACCTCTGATCCAGTTTCCTAATGTCATCCACACCGGCACTCCACCGTCCATCGGGTGAGGGGAAGGGGGGTACGACGATTCGACTCTGAAATAAAAAGACTTAATTATGAAAAGTAAAGAGAAAGTCTCAAATGAAGCTATTACCAGCTACTAGCGAAGCCTTTTGAAACCACTCGAGAATTAATTAAGTTACGTTTTTTTCTATAGAATATAAACAAGTTTATTAATAGATTTTTTGTACAGCCTTCACAGCTCAGTTGGTAGTAGCTCTACCTTCTGTGCCGTACGTAGGCCGTGGGTTCGATTCCCACCAAGCATTACCAGACATTTGTGTAAGGAACATAGATGTTTGTTCTCTGTCTGGGTGTTATAATATTATAAGAATGTACCTATATTTATACGAGTATAATAATGTATGTATATTAAGGTTAACTAGAAGAGAATGCTCTCTAGCATTAAGTTCGCCTATGTACGATACATTTTGTCTATGTGCAATAAAGAATTTTCTGTTTCTAATGATTGAAAACATCAAAAAGTGGTGTTCACATCCAAGAATTCACTTAGAAAAGTTCTAAATATCACATTTAAATACTTGTAGAATACCAACGTATTTCTTTGAACCTTTTACACGTAGGTAAGTAAAGCTCTAAGAATGTTTTCAAAACAAAGGATTTTAACTTAACAAAGGCGTCTGACAAACTCAGGCTTTTAAAGATCATAAGGTAATAACAAAAGTTTTGAAGTTCTTGAGTGCATGAGTGCATGAAAACAACAAAGTAGCGTCCATTAGAGTTGAATAATTCTTTAGGAGGGTTTATATTCATTTTCTAATGGCTGCACTAAAAGTACCAAGTAGTGAAGTTCTCTGTAAAAAAGTGCCATATATTGCCATATAGTGCCATAGTGCTATATTGAACACGTAGCGCTCGGCGCGGGCACAGAACAAGCAAGGTAACTACTCAACATCAGTTGGGTTATCAGAGTATTTGATCGTAGAGCTAGTTTAATAAATTTATTAAATTACCTGGAAGAGATCGCTCCTGAGTAATAATGCCACCCATTGTACCTTTTTTATTATATTCGGGTATGCTGTTCGTACAGTTACCTACATTTGTTTCATACTTTCATTCATCATCATCCTCATAAGCCTACAGAAGTCCACTGCTGGACATAGGCCTCCCCTATCCGTTTCCTGGAAGTACGATTTTGAGCCCTTTCCATCCACCGACTTCCCGCGGTCCTAACAATGTCGTCAGTCCATCGGGTAGGAGGGCGTCCACGCTTCGCTTTCCTGTTCGTGGTCGCCATTCGAGAACCTTTATTCCCCAGCGGTTGTCAGTTCTTCGAGCTATATGACCTGCCCATTGCCACTTCAAATTGCTGATTCTGAGAGATAGGTCGGCTACCTTGGTTCTCCTACGGATTTCCTCATACGGATTTCTTCAATTAATTCTTCTTCTTCTTTAATTAATTCATTCAAATCGATAAAAATCTCATGTTGTTGAGGTATCTCTCTAATTCACTTCTATCTGATATCCTCAACGTGACACCCTAAGCTAGTACGTTAAGACAGAATGAGCAAAGCTTTTCTACAAAATTTCACCCCAGTCGATAAAAAACTTTTTTTCTAATCACCCTAGAATCAGACGAATCACGCTGTGGTTTTCATAAAAAGTGTGATCGTAATAAAGCATTATTACCTACTAGCGACCCGCCCGCGCGCCCCTGCTTCGCACGGGTGCACATATCATGCATGTATTATACATATAAACATTCCTCTTGAATTATTCTATCTATTAAAAAAAGCCGCATCAAAATCCGTTGCGCAGTTTCAAAGATTTAAGCATACATAGGGATATAGGTACAGAGAAAGCGACTTTGTTTTATACTATGTAGTGATGACGTAGGTATATTTCACCCAACGCCGTCTAGCCCCAAGCTTAGTAAAATTCTATGGGAACGAGAAAACAGGTAGGTACAATAGGTACTTTATATTGTGAATTCCTACTTATTATATTAAATTTTAACACCCCCAAACAAACCAACTGCGCATGACAGAGTGAAGAGCCTTCTCCGCTGTAGGTTGTGGGTTCAATCTTAACACATATTTAGGTTTTGTTTGATATAAAGTTTGTTCGCTGTCCAGATGTTAAATTAAGAGTATACTCCTATAGCTATCTTTAGCGTTCTGTTAAAAATCTTCCAATAAATAAATATACATAAACACATACACATATATAAATATACATTCTGGAACCCTGGGTCTCTCGTACTCTCCGTTTTTCACGCTCATTTCTTCCCCATACCCATAGGCTGTGGAATGAGTTACCATCAGAAGTTTTCCCGCCAAGATTTAACATGAAAAGCTTCAAGAAAAATGTTAATAAAGTCCTTCAGGGTAGGCAACGCACCGACAACGCCCCTGGTGTTGTTGTTGTCTATGGGCGACGGTGACCGCTTACCATCAGGTGGGCCGTTAGCCCGTTTGCCTATCTTTTACATAAAAAAATATATATATATATACATAACAACTGAAAAAATGGCTCTAGCTCTGACGGAGACGGCGACTGTTTCTCGTGAAACCAAAGTTCAGAATTGTGCGAGAGAACTATGAAGCTAGAGAATTCTTTGAGATGAAGGATAAGGCACGGCTCGTCTTGCAGACTTACAAGACTTCGTAATTTATAAGCACAGAGTGAGCTCTGTGAAGTCCCAACTGGGTTCCGTAAAACAATTTTTTTTTTTACAATTAAAATAAAATAAATAAATAATTAATGCTGGACAATCCACACAGCACTATCTAGCCCCAAAGTAAGCTATTCAAAGCTTGTGTTATGGGTACTAGATAACTGATATATTTAATACATTATATACTTACATAGATAGATATTTTTTATTATACATAGAAAACATCCAGACCATCGGAACAAATTTCTGCAGATCGTACACAAATTTGTTCCAAGGCGGGAATCGAACCCGCAACCTCTTGCGTCGCAGGCAGGCTCTCGCCCGCTGCGCCACAGAGGTCGTCAATTATAGAGCACTGGTGGTAGTGGTAGCGGCGGGTCACGGGTTCAAAACCAGCCATGTATCAATGAGATAATCCTTTCAAAATGTATTTAAGTGCCAGTATTCTCAAACGGTGAGTCAAACATACATCGTAAGGAAACCGGCAAGCTACGACACGCAAAAAGTTAAAACAACATGTGTTCGAAAGGAACCTTTTCAAGGCGCTCTTAAAATACTTTCACCACACTGTTTCGAAACAACTAGTGACACGACAAGAAGAAACATTCATTCATTCATTCACGCTTGTAAGTTGAGACAGTTTCAGTAAAAACAAATGATACCAAAAATCCCCCATTTTTATAACATTTTCTGAAGGAATTCATCCTAAGAATAGCTTTTATGATCGTTGGTATTCACTAAGTTACTTATATTAAACTCTCAAAAGGAGAAGTTATTTTCTAAAATAATATCCTGAGAATTTGTACGATACCTAATGTACAGTTTTCCATATATAAAGGGACGATTAAAAAAGTTGTAGAACAGATAAATTATGATTTTGCTTATAAGAATCCCAAAAGTTATCAATAAGGTTTTACACCTGGAAGTAACAAACCTATTTGCTTTAAAGCTAGTTTTAAAAATAAAAACCACGACACAAACAACCACAAACTTGACAAAACCAGTCAAAAAATAGCCCACAAATTAGCAAAATATATTCATCTTTACAATGCAGATCTAGAAACTTTAAAAAATATTTACTAGAAAATGGGTGATGAAAAATGTTGCCCATCGTTCAAAAACCTGGTAAGTAACTTTTTATATTTCAAAATGTCAGAATCATAACCAATGAGATTTTTTACAATCGGTTAGTGTGAATAGTCCTAGAATGAAGTGAACGTGGCTGAAAAATGTAAAATTATAGTTGCAGTCAAGTGATTTTTGTAATGAAATTCTCCGTTAGATCAATATTTCGCCCGTCACGTCCTGAAGCTAAAGCTGTAAGTTAAATGTAACTGCTTAGGCGCGGGCTACATCTATGGCGTAGTAAGGCGCGGCCATGGCGCTGGCGGTTTCCTTTTCCATTGACATTTTATAGGGTTGGCTATAGCAATCCTTGTACCTGAGTTGAGGGTTGGGGATAGGGGGGATGCAAGTGGGGGTAGATGGCAAGTCTTCCCCTTGAGTCCTTTTTTCTAGGAAATGAAAAAAAATACTTTAATTTTTCAGGTAAGTTACTAGTTAGGTTAGGGTTTTTTTTATATGAAGAAAATTGGTAGTAATATTTCATCTCTATGACAAAAAGACTCAAGGGAAGGAATTCTCATTAGGTTAGGGTTATTTTTTTTTTTTTTTTAAGTTAAGAAATTTGAAGTAATATTTTTTTTCATTTCCTAGAAAAAAGGACTCAAGGGGAAGACTTGCCATCTACCCCCACTTGCATCCCCCCTATCCCCAACCCTCAACTCAGGTACAAGGATTGCTATAGTTTAACCATTTTATATAATACGCATGGAAATAAAGCACAATTCAGGTTAGCACGTTACGTCATTGCTCGGACGTCTGACGTGCTAACCTAAATTGTGCTTTAATTCCATGCGTTTTGTATGTAATTTGAATGGAATAGGAAGCCGCCCGCGCCGCATTCGCGCCTGGCCCGCGTCTTGTAGTTCGCAGTAAATTCCACTATTTAAGGATGATTCACGCTACAACGAGTCGCGACCGGGCCGTGCCCCGGCCGGGCCGCGTCCGCCGTGCGCCGGCCGGGCCTGTCATTCATGTTACCCCGGGGCCCGGGCTGTTTGGGTGTATTATTTGCACGAGTAGTGTGGTTTTGTTAGGGCCGGACCGTGCCGGAGACGGGAAACAATACCCACCGACATTTCAACGCCGTGCCCCGTCCGTGCCCGGACGGCGCACGGACGGGGCACGGCCGAGACACGTTCTGGCATGTATTACTTCATACAAATAGTATACCATAATGTTTGAACGTGCCCCGGCTGGGGCCCGGACGGGCCACGGCCCGGTCGCGACACATTGTAGCGTGAATCATCATTTACTTGTCAACGTTACTTGTTACTTTGAGGGACAGGTCATATACTTAACTTGAAGAACTGACAACCGCTGGGAAGGTTCTCTAATGGCGACCACAAACTGGAAGACGAAGCGTGTGACGCTATTCGATGGACTGATGTTATTGTGAGGATCTCGGGAAGCCACTGGTGGTTTGAGAAGACAGTGAATCGTTCTTCTTTGGAAATGTTAGGGGAAGGCTATTTCCAATAGTGGACTTATACAGGCTGATGTTGATGCAAACTTTTATAAATAAAAAAATATTGATAGACATTTCAGACAGCACTAACTCGCTCCAAACTAAGCCAAAGCTTGTGATATGGGACCCAGATAGCTGATATACTACTTATATGCTTTTTCTTGTAAATACATACTTATGATATTATATAACACCCAGACAGAGAACACACATTAGGTGTGTATGTTCATCACACAAATGTTTGTTCTCAGTGGGGATCGAACCCACGGCCTACGGCACAGAAAGCAGAGCTACTACCAACTGAGCTGTGAAGGCTGTTTAGTAGTAACATTTGAAAAAAGGATATGAAAAACTTTGTAGCGATATACAATGGACCAAAAACCGGTGGCGCGATGATTTAGTTGTTACACACTGCGTTTTTATCGCAGCTACCTACTCGTAAAATGCAAACGCATGTTAGTTGCAATTCAAACGCTCTCATTTACCCCAGCGATGGACTAATAGACGGAAAAAGCGAGGCTTGTCCAGCAGTTGGATAATATTTGATTAGATAATACGGGATAATATACTAGTGGCTCTGGGAGCTGTAGACCTCGCGAGCATACTAAAAGTGAGCTATTTGAGGAATGTAATGTGCAAGTGCATTTTCCGTTTTGTGATTTTTTTGATTTTTTTTGCATCATCTTGTGTAGAATGAGGTCCTTTGTGTTTCTCTCAAATTTGATTGAAAACCATCGATTGTTTGATGAGCTATCCTGTTCATCATGCTGAAGATCCTTATCAGATCTTCGCCAAACTTTTATGAGACCAATTTATAATTACTACCTTTCAAATAAAAAAAGAATAATCGAAATCGGATCTCATTTGGTGGAGATATCCAGTATATCAAATTGCCCCCTTTTTGCCCTTTTTTTGGGGGAAGTACCCCTCCAATCAAAAATCCCCGACGACAAAAAAGTTCTAATAAGTCATATAACCTGTGTACCAAGTTTCGTCCAGATCGGTTGAAAAATGCGACCTGTAGAGGAGAACAGACAGACACACAGACAGACAGACAGACAGACATCCGGACAAACGCATTTTTGGCCAATGTGGAAACTGAGACGCTTCGCTCGCTTCGCTCGCTCGGTCAATTACGTATCCTACTACTTGCTGTGTCATTAGTTTTTTCAAAAACAGTGTCTTACATCGTCGTCCGGACAATAGACAGCACAGACTGAAACTAAACCGCTGATTATTGGAGACTTTAAAATTTTATGAAAAAAATTGATTTTGCGTAGGGACATACGGCTCCTAGTAAGCAAGGAGTTTTTAAAATTATGCCCTCAAAGTGATGTTTGAATAAAAATAGCTTCACGCGTTGGAAGAGGCTCGGGATCCCACAGTAGAAAAATAAAACTATCACCACGGAATAAATAACAGTACCCGGTACTATGGCACAGAATGGCTCACCCATTCCCGTCAGTCGCCCTTCAACCAAATATAAGGCGGACATCACTAACAAAACAACTACACATTTTATTTTATACAACTCGCTGATGGAACAAGCAGATGTTCCATCCAGAGGCCCACCTGATGTTCAGTGGTTTCCATCACCTATAACAAAGCACGAACCATTATTATGTCACGCTCAATAGAAACGTACCCTACGATGCACTGTCCGCTGTCATGTGTCCTACTTGAGGTCTTATATGGCTGTAATTTCACTAATAACACACTCTTTATACCGAAGCACAGCAACGCTGCTGCTGGGCGGCAGAATAAGGCATGGTGGTAGTTTTCCTCTGCTGAAAAAGTCTGTCCGCTTAAAAGTTTTTTTTGTAGTTGCAAAATAGTGGTGTCTTATCATGGATTTAAACGAATATCCGGATTTAAAAGCTAAATAAAAGTTAAACTAGATTTTTGGTTGCAGACCGCGCGCAAAATAGAAGCCTATTCACCTCACTCCTTTACACTATCCAAGTAATGGAGGATGTGGCGGAAAGCACTCGCTTTGACCACCATGCCTGGCGGAGAGCAAATCTAGGACATGATGTAGGTTTGTCAACTGTTAAGGCGTTGACAACACCTAATGAACCTCTCGCTCGCACGATTCGACATTTTAAAAGATCATTTTGAAAAATCGCATAATACGAAAACTAGAAAAGTAAACTTTTAAGTAGGAAAACTTGCATCGATCGAAATGAAATTTTGACTAAACTGTGCGCAATGTTGCATGATTGCACACAAAATGGTTGTTTGCGATTTTTCGAAAATGGGTTCAGTTATTTTATATCCTTCAATAAATCAAAACGTGCCAGCGAGAGTCACATTAGCTCTTGTCTTCACCTTAAGATGTTTTTGCCGCCAATCAGCGTTACTGTATTGCGGTTTCAAGGGTGTACTTGCCGGCGAAATTATAAGCACATGAGGCTATGTTTTCTTTGACATCGTAAGGCAAGTTCATGTAGTGTTTAATTTACGACGCAACGATTTGTGATGGTTACGGCTGAATATCAGGTGGGTCATTGCTGTTTTCCATCAATAAGAATTATAAATAAATTATAAATACCAGACCGAAAGTAAAAAAAAAAATTACCTGCCAAGCTACCACGAACAGTTCGCGGCACGTTCAAAATGGTTAACTTCGTTTAAAAAAATTCGGTTTAAGAATCCAATAAAAATAAGATAAATTTGGGCTCAATACTATACTTACTAAGATGAAATGAGTAAGAAAGGAGTGAGCACCGAGATGACGAATGATACAGGAGTGTGGAATAAGAAAACTTGATTTCCGGGTTCCGACTCCACTTAGCGTGGGGTGATGATCTGTATTATACAACTAATAGAGATCAGTGGGTCGCATGATTATGATGATGAAAGAATTGTAAGTGTCGTTTGTGTCAATCGTTTTGTGCTTTATAGGTATACTAGTAGCGCCCTGCGGTTTCACCCGCGTAGTTTTGAATCCCGGTATTCCCACGGGATAAAATATGCCTATGTGTTATTCCAGACTTTATAATATTATATCTGTACCAATTTTCACCAAGATCCGTTCAGCCGTTCTGGAGTTATAGAGTAACAAACATCCATCCATCCATCCATCCATCCATCCATCCATCCATCTATCCATCCATCCATCCATCCATCTATCCATCCATACTTACAAACTGTCGCATTTATGTTACTGTTTCATCATGGTGTCACTGTGTGGCCATTAAATACTGTCGTGATAATATCTATGACACAAAATACTTCTGGAGTAGCAGGGCTCGTCCAGGAAAGTACTACCACCAATGCATATTTCTGTTTCAGTTCAGTTTAACTCAGCTACCCTGCTCCGAGCATGGAGAAGGCGGTACCATGGTCAATGTCTTCAGAACCTGGCTGAGAGCTCATGAAGAAGCTCAAGTAAGCTGATAAATGTACCCTTGTAATGTAATTGAGACAGAGACATCGTAAGAAAACCGGCATGTTGTACAAGCTAGAAAGTTTTATAACATGACGTGTCCTTTGAGTTTTTAACTCAAAGGACACGTCATGTTATAAAAGGGGAATGTGCTTGAGTCAGAAATCATTTTGGTATTAGGTAAACGTAAGACCAAACATACTAATACCAAAATGATTTCTGATTCGGGCATGTTTCCCTTATATTATTGTATTATTTGTGTTCGAACAGTATTTATGCGTGTTTCTTTAGAGTTATTCTTTCAAACAACCTCCCCGAAATGAAATAAAATGAAATAATAGCCAATCGCACCTCGAAATTGCGAGCCGCTGTCACCGGACCCTTAACTAATCGAACTACAACACATTTGTAGGTAAAAAAAGATAGTATCGCCCACTCAGATGAGTTTCAGATGGTTGTTTGTTTGTTGTCCAGGTGATGTTAGCCAGTATCCTGGTGGTTGTCGGTCTGTGGTGGCTGGTGAGGACGGTCCTGACTCTGCTCATCAACCTCATCTGCCCACTTCTGGTCGTTCTGCTCGCTGTGGTGAGTTCCTTGGCTATTTTATCACAGGCACTTCAAATGAATCTTGAATTAGTACCTACTTGGTACTGGGAGATCTGAAGGGATATCTACCGTGCCTGGGGATCAAAGTCGTTAAGCTGTTTTAGTTTTCAGTTTCACTTCAAATGATGAACGCAATAATAATATTAATTTATTCAAAAAACTTAAAATATACAGACATGACAGAAAAAATAGTAGTTATTACTAGGTACAATGTTATTAGCTGTAAGTTTCGTGTCACTTATGTATGTTTGTACTATTTAGTTTGTTTTATTTATTTTATTATACATATTTAGATTTTGTATGTAATTTTTACAACTTTTTAAATGTATTAGGTTTAATGTACCTATCTCTACGTTTTCCTTTCATGTGCACTACTGACACATCTTATGTCCACAATACACAAAGGTTATCTGGAAGATAATGCTTTATAGCATTAAGTTCGCCTTTGTACTGCTATTATTATGTGCAATAAAGTATTTTCAATCAATCAATCAATCAATCACTTGTTGACCGATTTGGTAGAACACTAACCTCCAGCAATGAATTACCTATCGCTTAAAGTACGTCCATAACTTACTCAGAGGCAATTGCCATAGCTAGGTAACCACTCAACATCAAGTGGTCATGTGTTTGGTTCATTTTGTTTTCTTATTTAAAAGAAAAATTTGAGACATTTTGAGTTTATCTAAGGGAGGTAATTCAGAGATAAGAAATGAATGAGAAAAAACATTAAAAAAGTTTCTAGTCTTTCCTATAGAATAATAAATAATCTGTTCGTCATAGGTTTGCGTCCCACAACTAAGGGCTCCTCTCCTTGGACAAAACTACCCAATGCTGGCCAATTTAATAAGAAACATCCTCACAAAGTTGGCAGAAAACATCAAAGCGCAGTGAATATTAATGTAACATGTACAAAGTGAAAATCTTAGTGGAAATCAAATAAATTGATACGTAAGTATTTGTAGTTTTGTAAATTGATACATACGTGAATAAAGAAAGAAAGAAAACATATTTATTTGCAAATACTGAACTAGTTATAAAGACAAAAAAAGCATGTTGGTTTCCCACAGGGGTAGGCAGAGACCACGATGAACGACAAGAACCAACCAAATCCGTTCCCTATTAGGTTTGGATATTTAGATATTTTTATATTTTTTTAGATATTTTTTTTAGTTTAGATATTGCTGTGTATGATCGTTGCCAATGTCCAGCAATAATTATTTATACGAGTAAGGACGGAATTCGTTGTATATACTAATAGGAAGTAGGTAGATGCTGAGTGATTCCTTTGTTGAGCGCCCTTTACAAAATCGTTCATTGACAGTGATTTTTCCGTAGCCTCGACGCAAAGGTTCGTAGGTACAGGCTGTGACATAAGTTGGTAAAGAAACTTGGGTCCTATCAAACATTGTTTTAATACAAACTCACTGGAAGGCCCGACGAAAATAATTTTAACAAAATGATTTCAATATTGTCATGTTTTTTGAGGTTACTTATGTCACAATGTGAACTGTACATTTTCTGATTATTTTAATTTATTTTAAAACACTGGGTTCTTTTTTTTTCAAGTTTTAGCAAGTAATTGGGGGTCGGTGGATGGAAAGGACTCAAAATCGTTTTTCCTGGAAATGGATAGGGGAAGCCTACGCCCAGCAGTGGACTTTTATAGACTGACGATGATGATGATGATAAATATGAACCCCCGGTTTCTGAAAGCTTGATCAACCAACACTAATCGGCTGTCAAGACGCTTGCTCACTCTATCTAATTTGAAGTAAAAAATTAAATAGCAAGTGACTTGACAGCCGATTTGTTTTGATCGAGCTTTCAGAAAAAACCCTAATGCTGGCCTATTTTAATACATCATTCATTGCTTGTGAATCTTGGTTTTACGAAAAAATAAGATGATTTTATCTTGATTGATGGTTGATAATGTTCAATACCATGATAGTTTCAAAAGTTCTATGCGAAACTTAGCTTAGTTTGCGAGAAATCCTTGCAAGATGGCACACCAAACATCAAAAGCCACTCCAGACTGCCGCAGAACCGAGTAACTCCAGACGAGAAACTATTCACGTAACAGGGGCACGTCCAAAATAACCACCCCATCAAATAAACCAGACAAGGGAGGGTTTTTTCAGACGTAAGACGCCTTAGAGGGTAGAAGACAAATATAAGGACGCTGAATTAAGACGCTCGTTTATAATGAAACTCGCTAAGGAGTTGGGTTTTCTTTATTTATTGTTATTTTTCGCAAATTTACTAAGTTAGGTTTAGCAGAGGCTGGTACAGTTAATCTTTAGGGGTTTATAAAGTGATTAGTGTTTTAGCTTGCTTGAAACGGAAAGCTGAAATTTTTTTTATGCGCTTTGTCATTTATGCTAACACTAGTAGCGCCCTGCGGTTTCACCCTCGTAGTTTTAAATCCCGGTATTACCACGGGATAAAAAGTAGCCTATGTGTTATTCGAGACTAATATATCTCTGTGCCAATTTTCACCAAGATCCGTTCAGCTGTTCAGGAGTTATAGAGTAACAAACATCGATCCATCCATACTTACAAACTTTCGCATTTATAATATTAGTAGGACTCGTCATCAGTATGAAGAAGTCCACATAGGCTTCTCCCATTTCCAGGAAGAAGGATTGGCGGAGAGCTCCGGTAGTCTAGTAGCAGGCCCGCCTTCCGAGCCTAAGTTCGTGGGTTCAAAACCATTCGTGTACAGACTCTTCTTTGAAGCGCACATATAATCCTTTCGCCACATTGTTCTGAAAGAAGTGCGTTTTCCAAATGTTGAAATGTGTGTGAGCGAGAAGTTGTTAGACGGTTGTCAGGGTTCACCTGTTCACCTTTTCTCTCTTTCTATCAGTGAGTAGGAGAGGAGGTGGATACAAAAAAAATCTTAATCCGCCAATAAACGTCACTTTTCACACCTTTCATGTTGTAAAACGAGCTTAAATATAGTTAATTGACTCAGGCGTGACTTTGCGGAAGTCCATTGTTAAATATAAATTAACTTGAACAAATCAATATGTAGTACTAATCCGCTGATCTAATCTCCTTAAGCTGGAATAACCTAATTAGATTTCGACACGTGTTTCGCCTCTCTACGAAGCATCTTCAGGAAATTGACTCGCTGTGCACTGAACGTGTTGCCTCGTCGAGCGCTGAGCTGAAAGTGAGTCAGTCAACACTCGCCCACCCCACTATATATACCTGCTTAAATATCACACACTTTTACTCACAGCAGATTATATGCGAAAGGCGTCCCTGAAAGCGCGGGCCGCCGCAAAAAGGTATTAAATTCCGGCTGAGAGGCGTTATTACAAAAGAATGGATCCGAGTACCGTCCTGTCCGTTGAACATTGTACTTGTAGGCCTGTTTTAAGACAATAACCTTTATTCGAAAGATACTTTTTTTTTTATGGCTCCTGTCTATAGGCAATCTTGCCAGTGTCAAGTGATAGAGATGATATGCTCATTGATAAGTTTCTAGTCACGTCAGTCGAAAGTCGAGTCAGTCAATTGTTTTGAAGAAAATGGTGGCAGTTTCTTCAAAACATTTGAAACATTTTCGGTCAAATCACGATATCACATAATACACTTTCATTTCAAATGCTTACACTTTGTGCTAAGACCACAAGTAATGTTGGTTAAAATACCACCAAAATTACACAACACAACTCAAAATAACACTAGAAAAACAATTAAAATGAAAATGCTATGTTGCTTCGATAGATGACAGAAAACGAGATTTCTGCAGTTAAAAAAAAAGAGCTAACAACAGTAATTTCTTCTTCTTGTCGTGTCACTAGTTTCTTTCAAAACAGTGTGGATGGACTCAAGAGATGTACTACGAACAACAATATGAGTAATTCACTCCCATCCTCGGATGAGGTATAAATTCTTAAAAATACCTATTTGGCTGTGAGTGCAACCCTTGGCGCGTCTAGTCAACCTCTCGCACTTGTAATTTTTTTTTCCTTTTGAGCCACCTCTTCAATAAGTACATTTATATACTCGTAGGTATACATAGGTAGGTATGTGCTCAAAGAGTTCAGGTCTAACGATGTGGGGACGACGCGACGGTCCCTTTTCACCTATTTCTGCCGCGTCACTACTGTATGAACTTGCTGAGCTATTACTCTCAATAGATGAGAACATCGCAATTTTCAACTTTATTTTAAAGGTGTTAAGTTTTGAAACTGACATGGTTTGATCAAACTCGAGGTAAACATCCCTTTTTTAATTGAAGTAAACCTGATTTTAATTATAGGATCTGATGAAGATCGTGGAAAGTGCGTGCGTGACTTTTGAGGCAATGCTTTGTGTATTAATAAGTGGTGGTCACTATTTAACATCAGGTGGGTCATCAAGTAGTATAAAAGTGGTTGGATGAAATAAACTCAAAATCATTATTCTAGATTCATGAAATCTTGATGTGTAATAAGGTCACGACTACACCGGTACCTCAATAATCGCCTACGTCTGAGGTCTGTAGCAAACGTTAATGGGCAAGCCGCCAGATTTTATTTATATTACTAGCATATTTTATGGTTGCTAGCAGTGTAATAGGGAAATTATACAGCTAGTATACAGCTCAAAACATCCACCGTAGCGTCGTTTGTCTACGACATCGACGTAGCGTCGTAGGCAGTCTACGACGTAGCACGTTTCGATACACAGCACAGTTCTAACAATCTATGTTGACGTTTTGATGGTTTAAAGAATAAAGTAGGTATTTGTACAGAAACTTAAAAATAAGGCTTAAATATTCGGCTGCCACTTAGAACATAATATGTCTTGGTAAACATGCCGCCCGAAACACGCCAGCCCCTAAAATAAAGGAATAAGATGATATGTAGCATTAAATCTTCGATTTTGCTCAGTCAGCTCTCGTACATTCATATTCACGGAAGAATTCGCAATCGCGGTCGAATAAATCATAAATCGGACGATTTTCGACGCTCCTGATTGGCTGACTTGTGAAATTCAAGATTAGAATCGATTTTTTTGTGCGCCTTTTATCGTCCGTTGAATATACACGTCTTTTCATCTTTTGTGATGATATTGTGATTGCTATAACTTGTTCCTTTCTGCGTTCATGTTTTTTACCCTATTCCCTAATATGTGTGTGGTTTTTTTTTAATTTTTTAACAAGCATATTACCCACCTGATGTTACCATCACCTAGGTACATAGTATAAAACAAAGTCGCTTTCCGCTGTCTGTCCCTATGTATGCTTAGATCTTTAAAACTATGCAACGGATTTTAATGCGGTTTTCAATAGATAAAAAATAAGCAAGAAAATGATACCTACTTAATTTTCATCAACTTAAAGAAATCCACTGCTGAACAATGGTATCGTGTCCACCATTCATTCCTGGGTTGAGCTCTGACTTGCCTTTATTTTTACAACTAGTTTTTACAATATCGTCGGTCCATTCTACGCTTCGTCTCACAATCCGTAGTTACCATTCGAGAACTCATTCGCCAACAAGTGCGTCTGCTGCAGGGCATTGACCTCGGTGACAAGATCAAATACTCGAAGTAATTCGCGCTAACGAGATTCTGGAAAGTGAAAACAAGTGATTATCACTGCGTGTCCCGAGATAACGGTAAAGACGGGGACGATGGACGCTTAACTTTAAGTGGCTCCCTTAAAAATGCTTGCTATCTTGACTACGTGTTTAAATAATGTTCTTGATAATTATGAAGCGGCTACCGTCACGTACCAAAACAGAAAAACAACTACATATTCATATCCTACTTCCTACTAATATTATAAACGTGAAAGTTTGTAAGTATGGATGGATGGATGGATGGATGAAGGATGGATGTTTGTTACTCTTCCACGCTGAAACGGCTGAACGGATCTGAATGAAACTTGGCAGAGAGATACATTATAGTCCGGAATAACATATAGGCACTTTTATTCCCGTGGGAATACCGAGATATAAATAGCATACCTTATTAAAATGTGTGTAAAATAGCAGGCTTTCGGCAGGCTTCCTAATGAGATGTTAAGTCACTTGCTATCTCTATCTAATTTGACGTAAAAGCTGAAAAAGCAACGTTGATTACGTTTGATCGAGCTTTATTAAGTCTCCTGTTTTAAGTTTTAAAAACTGTGTTGTTGTGCTGTGTTAGACAATGCATTCTTCCTACAATGCTTACACATAATATGAACAATATGATTAATTTAAAAGGTACCTTGTTAGCAGGAATAAAAAGTAAAAAAATTAATAATAGTGACAAATAAAAAAATTTATAATGTGTGTTTGTTTTGCATTACAGTATGCCCCACGACTTCAATCAATAGGGGCCACAGCTGGCTTTTGGGGTGGAATATTTATTTGAGTTTAAATGATTCCATAATACCAAACTAAGCAATCTGAGAAGATGTTATTATCTACCAGGTGTGGCGATAAAAATGAAATATTTCTGTGAATATTTTCTTTGTACCAAAGTAAGAAATCTGAGGTGACATCTAGTGGGGATAAACATCTTGAAACTGTTTCTGCTTTTTACAAAAAGACTGCGATAAATATTTCTTTCACCCGATAAAATATCTATTTGAAAGATTTAAAAAAATATATTCAGCTCTAACACAAAGGAAGTGATTTCATCATTCGCCCGCAGTTATTCCAGGACTATTTTCTTTGATATTTTATCGCAGGCCCGATCGTTGAGCCGTGGGACAGGCGAGGCCTCGGTCCCCAATCCGATAGACTTGTCCGAAATGAGGTCAAATATTATTTCACGCCAGATTTGTAGACGGATAAATTTGGCAAGTTATGATAACTGACAGATTTTTTTTTGTGCTTCAAATGAAGGTCGGAAATCTAGAATGCGGCGGCTTTAGTCATCACTTCACTATCACTACATAGTATAAAACAAAGTCGCTTTCTCTGTCCCTATGTATGCTTAAATCTTTAAAACTACGCAACGGATTTCGATGCGGTTTTTTTAATAGATAGAGTGATTCAAGAGGAAGGTTTATATGTATAATACTTGCATGATATGTGCACCCGTGCGAAGCAGGGGTGCGCGGGCGGATCGCTAGTACCTAATAAATTTCCCCTGTGCTTGGAACAGATTTTTTCATTTATATGATGAAAAAATCTACAGCATTATGTGCCTCATGTGCCAAGGGTGTGGGGTACCAGTGCCATCACAGGCACTGGAATCCACAGCCTTGAAACAAAAATGCAGCAACGCTACTTGGCGGCAGGTAGTGCACATTGCACACAGTTCAGCAAAAATATTGCAGGCAAATGGTTTTATACTCTTCAAGATTTTTAAATGAGCGAACGAGAAGTTGTTTGATAGATGTCAGCCCCTTAATAAGCATAATATTACATATGGTGCGGTGGTACAAAGTGTAACACACTTGACTTGACTGGTTCTATTTACGCTTATTTTCATGCCGGCATTACGTCAAAAAGATTTCATCATTCAAGTCTCGGAGAAAATCCAGTTTGCGAGAGCAGGGTGTAGTGTCTTCTGTATAATAGTGGCTAACTTGGTTTCAAAAAAATAACCAGACTGATTATCAATGTACATAAAATAACAAAAAACTGAAACACGTCTCGTTTGCGCCTGGGTCACAAATGACCATTATTTTTTGTTAAACTAACGATTAGACGTTAGAAAACTAAAACTGAAACAGCTTCACGACTTTGATCCCCAGGTACGGTAGATATCCCTTCAGATCTCCCAGTACCAAGTAGGTACTAATTCAAGATTCTTTGAGGATGTCTAAGGGGGGTAGTCAGAGGTACGTCCAAACATTACATTTGGCAAATACCCACATTTTGCAGTAGTTAGTATTCCATACGTGACATGTTGCAAGCCCATCGCCGCTGTTAGAATACTAACTGGTTTCCTCACCATGTTTTCCTTCACCGTTTAAGAGCACTGGCATTGCGCACATAAATTTTTCGATAGAAAAATCCATTGGTGCGCGACCGGATTCGAACCTGCGACCTTACGATCGGAAGGCGTGGTCACTCCCACTAGACCACCGCTGCTCGAGACGTTAGAATATTCCTGTTATTGCTGTTAGCGATAAGGCCGCCCATTGAATTATTACAATTTTTACTTTTTAAGTTGAAATGTTATCTTTTTGTTGTAATAACCAATAAAGAGCTATCTATCTATCTATCTATTCCAGACTTTTTGCTTTAGAAACGAACCGCAACCAGATAACCTTATTTTCGTATAATAACTGAATAAATAAATTTTCAGGTACATTTCGATACAATTTGACTACCAAAATCAGCTCATTATGCTCAATTGGGGTGGAAATACGAAGCTACCGAGCTGTGATTAAACTGGTTCGTCGCTAGAGGTTAATTTGAAATTCAACATAGCAGTATGTGTATGTGTGTGTAAAATCCTATATTTTAGTAATAACTCTGGTTCATGGATGCACCAAGCTGGTCCCTGTCCTGGTCTTCCACTGTCTTCTATCTCCCATAATCCACACTCCGTGACCATCAGATGCCGTAGGTACATTCATTTATACAGAGTTTTCCTACTATAAAGTATATAGTAAAACTTGTTGGTTTGAAAGAATATTTTGACGGAGAGGACTGATTTCACTGCTCTCATATACACACAATACCATTAATTAATTAATAAATAATAAATAAATAATGCTGGACAATCCACACAGCACTATCTAGCCCCAAAGTAAGCTACTAAAGCTTGTGTTATGGGTACTAGATAACTGATATATTTAATACATTATATAATTACATAGATAGATATTTTTTATTATACATAGAAAACACCCAGACCAATGAACAAATTTCTGCAGATCGTACACAAATTTGTTCCACGGCGGGAATCGAACCCGCAACCTCTGCGTCGCAGGCGGACTCTCGCCCGCTGCGCCACTGAGGTCGTCAATTTCACCATTACCTAGAACCATTATCTACTACCTAGAACCTACCACCTAGAACCTACTACCTATACCTAGAACCATTATCACCATTACCTAGAAATATAATGCTTCTCATGCTGTTCTTACCTAAAATTATCGGTTATTATATAAAAACACAATTTTGGCTTTTAGCGTTGTGCATAATATAATTATCGTATTTCAATTAAAATTAAAGCAATGTTCAGGAGTTTGAAAGTTGGAAGTCTGATAGTCTGTATAGATATCTGTGTTGTAAATCGGTTTTGATGTCATTGGTTAGATAAAATTAGAACAGATTATATTTCATACTCAAAAAGACGGTAGATTTTTTATCCAAGTGAATGTTATACATCATCATAAAGTACATATTTTTCTACTATTTCATATGTGACAGGTTGCAAGCCCACTACCGCTGCTAGAGTACTAACTGCAACAAATAATTAAACCGCTTGTAGACTTCCAAGGATTAGACTAAGCAATAAGAACGTTATAGAGCTGGCCAGGTATAGAGGTCGCGTCATTTAGAAAGAACGGTGGAAAAAAGTGGAGGGGATATGTTTGCACATACAAAATACGCGTGCCATCTCACCCCCTCCCCTTGTTTTCAGCGTTCTTTTTCGTGTCGCGATCTATAGGTACCTTACCTACTTACACGGTAATATTAAGAGCTCCATTGGTTCTAAGCAAAAATCTGCACCATCTATCTTTTTCCGTTCGATTTATTTGTTAAATTGCACAAAGTTTTTGGGCTATAAAACTGAATGTATTTTTTTACGGCACGAAGACGTGGCCTATGTGGTATTGCATTGTGTCGACATTTATGAATAGTAAAGGTGTTTGTCTCGTAATTGCTCAAATATTCTGAGAGCGCTGAGAAGAGGTGGCTGGTGGTGTGGTAGCGGTCTCGTCTTCCAATCCTAATGTCATGGGATCAAAACCGGTCGTGCACTAATACTCTTTGAGTGGAATTTAAAATACTTTCACCACACTGTTTCGGAAAGAACTAGTGACACGACAAGAAATACCCGTACTCTTTAAATTGAATTGTTTTCAGAAATAAGTTTTAGAATCTATATAGAGTTTATTAGGTTATTGGATTAGTATGTAAGCAATATTTTATTGTTTTTCTACACCAACGTCCTTTATCGTTCTTGTCAAATCCAGTCCATCCCAAGGTTGTCTGGAAGAGATCGCTTTTAGCGATAAGACCGCCCATTGTATATCACTCAGTTTTTTTTTTATTTTTATGTTATGTGTAATTATTATGTGGTGTGCAATAAAGTATTATCTATCTATCTATCTAGAGTTTATTTTACCAGAAAAAAACTCATTCAAGAATAGCCGACTTGAAATGCACTGGAAAATACACTCGTACTTCTATAACTCAAGAACTACTTGTCAGATCTTCAAATAAAAATAATAGGTAGTCTAGGAGTGTTCCATTTTTCCAAGCTTGGTGAAGCTGTAAAGTTCGCTCTTTTGTAAATATTTAAGCGTGTTTCCTTTCACGGGAAACAATAAATAAATAAATAAAAAAAATATCATCATCATCACCATTTCAGCCTTTTTGCACCCACTGCTGAGTATAGGCCTCCTCTAGTAGCCTCTTTAGTACGCCACTCTTTCTGGTCCCTTGCGAGTCTCATCCATCCATTTCCAGCACTTGTTACAATGTCATTTGACCAACGGGCGGGTGTTCTAATTTTGTACATGCAGTGCGACACACAAGAGTACAACTGGGACTAATTCTGTCATTTGCGGTTTCGCGTAGGTGCGAGCAATACAGCATGTGAGTAAACGTCTAAAATATATGGAAACTTGCGCCCCTAACATGCTATACTCTTTTGTACTACACATGGCAATAATACACGTCCAGATAATGCACAGCTTAGTTGGTACAGCTGAAGGTTTAAAACTCATCCATTTTTTTTTACTTTTGTAATCATTTTATCCGGCTGTACTTCGAGTTGCGAATTAACTGGTTGTGCAATATGTACAAGTCATACGGACCCCTTTTCACAAGCGAACCTTTTAAACAACTTCCTTAGAATGTTGTTGAAAAGGCTGCCTTGTCCTTCCCGAAACAATACTGTCAAAATGACATGAATGAAAAAATGTTTAGATTTATCATTTCAAGTTAAAAATTTAAGTCATAATTCAACGAACCTTTGGACATAACTTCATTATTTTCATAACTATGATTTTGATGCCCAGCGACAAAGCCCTCTAAATAAATAAATAAAAATAATTATTTAGGAGGGACCAAAGCTTTATTTAAGGACGTCACTGTACCGGCCACCCTGTCAATTATAAAAAAAATACTGATTTCGTCAAGCCTCTTCTACTTATAGTTATTGGTTCGGAAATTGTATGTTTGTTATATAGCTTCAATAGTGTAGGTATTTTATTACATTGTAACGAGGATCATACAAAAAAGCGATAGATACCAAGCCGAGTTTGTTGCCTGTTCTTCTCGGTGTTGGTCGCGTGGAACTGGCACTAGAGTCACCTAGTTTTAAGACGGTTCAAGATGGTCCTTGAGATTTTATTGAATAAACATATTTTGACTTTGACTTTGTCTAGTTTACGTAAATGGTTTGTAAGCGGGACAGCAACACCAAGAAATGGCCACACTCGAACAGAGCATCACAATATTTTAACGGTCGATAATTTTAGAGAAACCGCTGCATTACAGTAGGTAGGTACATAATGCTATAACCTTAATAATAGGCATTCCTATTAACATTGCAATATATTCACAATCTAATTATTCTCTAATTAGTTCTCACGATTGACTAAATTTACACGAATATAATTTAACACTCTAATAAGATAGATAGATAGATATAACTCTATTGTTTACAAGGACATAATAATACAGGATACATTACATAATTACAACGGCCATTGCATCCAAATATTGAGAGAATTGCGAGATGAGTTCACTTGAAACCTTCAATCAAATAGGTATATATTTGATCGTAGCGTGAAACAGATACAATACAAAAGCCCAGTTGCGAAATGGTTGCAAGCCATATACTTGAAGCTTGGAATCCACCACCTACCTACAATAGCTTTGCAACCTGTCAACGTATGGAATGGAACAATGAATAAGCTTACCCTTAGAATTTCAAATTTCGAATAGTTTGAATTTGAAATTCGAAGCCTCTTAATGGGGCAACCTTATTTACTGAATGCGCCGACAGCAGCTAAACTGATTGTGTCGCAGCAATAATCACACCAAAAAGTCGCGTCCCACACGTTTAATCTGACACTAATAATTATTTTAGTAGCATGAAGATTCCCCATTGCCATGATTATAAACTAGTGGCTCTGGGAGCTGTAGACCTCGCGAGCATACTAAAAGTGAGCTATTTGAGGAATGTAATGTGCAAGTGCATTTTCCGTTTTGTGATTTTTTTGATCTTTTTGATTTTTTTTGCATCATCTTGTGTAGAATGAGGTCCTTTGTGTTTCTCTCAAATTTGATTGAAAACCGTCGATGTTTTGATGAGCTATCCTGTTCATCATGCTGAAGATACTTATCAGATCTTCGCCAAACTTTTATGAGGCCAACTTATAGTTACTACCTTTCAAATAAAAAAAGAATAATCGAAATCGGATCTCATTTGGTGGAGATATCCAGTATATCAAATAGCCCCCTTTTTTTGGGGGAAGTACCCCTCCAATCAAAAATCCCCGACGACAAAAAATCTAATAAGTCATATAACCTGTGTACCAAGTTTCGTCCAGATCGGTTGAAAAATGCGACCTGTAGAGGAGAACAGACAGACAGACAGACAGACAGACAGACATCCGGACAAACGCATTTTTGGCCAATGTGGAAACTGAGACGCTTCGCTCGCTTCGCTCGCTCAATCAATTAAAACGTGTACATAAATGAATTCACCTACTTATTTATGAATGGCGATAATAGAACGCGTAAATAGATCGATTAGCATGATTGTGTCGCGTCCGACACTCGCTAGCTCGTAGCTCGTATGTGGTTGCACACACAGCAGTGCTTGTTATTGATAGCTGCAACTAAATCACGACTGAGTAAACAGACGAGCTGTAACTGTGCGCTTTGGTTGATATAACGGCTGATTTGGCTGATTTTAGATAATGAGTGAACACGACAGGCTTAGAGGTATGGTTTACGAGACGCGGCGACCGCCGTTTCGCGTTCAAAATTCATTTGTTCGTTTATAAACATAGGTTATTTTACATAAAAGTAGATGGCAAGCGTAGGTAAATATTGATCTCTGTGCTTTGCCTGGGGCGGCGCGCGCGGCGTATAAACATTAATTAGTCGGCAAAAACAAGATTTCTCCAGGCTGATTATAACTAGTGGCTCTGGGAGCTGTAGACCTCGCGAGCATACTAAAAGTGAGCTATTTGAGGAATGTAATGTGCAAGTGCATTTTCCGTTTTGTGAATTTTTTTTATCTTTTTGATTTTTTTTGCATCATCTTGTGAAGAATGAGGTCCTTTGTGTTTCTCTCAAATTTTATTGAAAACCATCGATTGTTTGATGAGCTATCCTGTTCATCATGCTGAAGATCCTCATCAAATCTTCGCCAAACTTTTATGAGACCAACTTATAGTTACTACCTTTCAAATAAAAAAAGAATAATCGAAATCGGATCTCATTTGGTGGAGATATTCAGTATATGAAATAGCCCCCTTTTTGCCCTTTTTTTTGGGGGAAGTACCCCTCCAATCAAAAATCCCCGACCAAAAAAAAAATTCTAATAAGTCATATAACCTGTGTGCCAAGTTTCGTCCAGATCGGTTGAAAAATGCGACTTGTAGAGGAGAACAGACAGACAGATAGACATCCGGACAAACGCATTTTTGGCCAATGTGGAAACTGAGACGCTTCGCTCGCTCGGTCAATGATATTTAGCAGCAGCGAAAACATCAATACGAATAAATAAATAATGCTGGACAATCCACACAGCACCATCTAGCCCCTTCCATAATAAAAAACAACACAAACATCCACACCAACGGAACAAATTTCTGCAGACATACATAAATTTATATAATAATAATATAATTTGTACATAAATTTGTTCCGAGGCGGGAATCGAACCCGCAACCTCTTGCGTCGCAGGCGGACTCTCGCCCGCTGCGCCACTGAGGTCGTCACAAAGAAAAAATAAATTAACTCAAACACTAATGATTGAATTAATTAATTGGGACTGGTCTGGTGTTCCAAGCCACAGTGGGCACAGACCGCACTAACCGCTGGTGCCATGCGCTCCGTAATTAATAATGTTGGTTAAGCCAGACACACTTGTCACGCATGCTGTGGCAACAGACCGAAAGCCCAGAAGTCGTTAACCTAAGCTACCTGAAGGGTAACTAGACATGCCAGTAGGTATGGCAAATGGCCCGCCTTAATTTAATTAGTGGGTATCATTATTACCATTTTGACTTTATAATTAACTAGATGCCGCTTCGCAGCTTCGCTCTAATAGTAACTAGCGACCCGCCCGCGCGCCCCGCTTCGCACGGGTGCACATTGTTTTTCTACCATATCATGCATGTATTATTCATATAAACCTTCCTCTTAAATCACTCTATTTATTAAAAAACCGCATAAAATCCGTTGCGTAGTTTTAAAGATTTAAGCATACATAGGGACATAGGGACGACGTAGGGATATTGGGACAGAGAAAGCGACTTTGTTTATACTATGTAGTGATGATTGCTTTGCAATTGGTGAGGATCATAGTGGTGAATATAACTATGATCCTCACCAACTGCATGGCTCCACCTGGATGGCTGGCTCTCCTCAACAACTCATTTCTCACGATCATTTTTACCTTGTATGAGAAAGTTGTGGAACGAACTTCCCTGCAGTTTTTCCTCGGAGTTACGACGTGGGGTCCTTCAAAAAGCGGGTTTATCACCTCTTAAAAGGCCGGCAGCGCATCAGCAACGCATCTGGTGTTGCAGATGTCTTGGCCGACGGTGATCACTTTCCATCAGGTGGCCCGTATGCTCTGCCAGCTTTGGCATCATCATCATTAGCCTACAGAAGTCCGCTGCTGAACATAGGTCTCCCTATAGGTTTCCAGGAAGAACGATTCTGAGCCCTCTCCCTCCCGTGACTTCCCGCGGTCCTATAACAATGTCGTCAGTCGATCGGGTAGGAGGGCGTCCCACACTTCGTTTATCTTGGTTTTTCTGTTCGCTTTGGCATTGGCATAAAAAAATAAGGCATTTTCCCATTATTGGGTACGTTCATGTTTTCGACCCTTTCTGGTAGCTTTTCAAGATAAAAAGTAATCGTTACGCTAATCTGTTTTACAAACTATACTAGTACTAGTTTCATCCCGGTCAGTTCAGTGGTTAGGGAGTGGTTGAGCCACAAAAACGTCCAAATATCGTAACTCATTCGTCGTATCTCATTTTTACTAAGAAAGAGAAAAAACAGTTATTTGTAACGAACGGTAACAATACACGGCTAGGCTACCTAGGCTTTTAATATATTTACTGATATCTTACGCATCCCAATAATAGGCAGGTAACAATAAATTCGTGGACGTACAATAATAGCCCAGCGGTCATATGGCTTTCGAGAGATGAAAGCATTATGAAAGGAACCCTTCGTTTGTCTCCCTTTGTGGATAACAGCCATGGAGTAGAAGAAAAGGTAAGACACTTTCTTAAATATGTATTTCAAATGCAGCTTTTTTACTATATACAACTAGCTGATGGAACAAGCAGACGGCCCACCTGATGTTAAGTGGTAACCTATAACAAAGCATTGCCTCGTAAATCACGCACGATGGAACGTGCCCTACGATGCACTGCCCTGCGTCCATCAACTTGAGGCATAGGCGACCACACTCTTCAAACCGAAACACAGCGTTGCTGCTTGGCGGCAGAAAAAGGCGTGGTGGTAGTACAAGCCCGGACAAGCCCTTCACAAAGAGCTCAACTACTCTTCGGCTGTTAGAATTATAAATATTTAGACATATAGAGAAATCAATTATTCAAAATATTTAAATAACAAAAAAGCATCAATATGTTATACCTTAAAACGAGCAGTTCATATTATTAATTATTTTTATTTTAATCTGAATCTCGGAAACGGCTTCAATGAGATTATCATAAAATTTATATGGAAGGGCTTCCGGGGGCGATAAATCGATCCAGCTAGCATCTTTCGAAAATGCTTTTTTATTCGTGTTTTCGGGCAATGAAAAACTCAAATTTTAACATAAATATGACTCTTCCGGACTTTTATTGGCGAGTAAATAGTACATAGTATTGTTTTTTAAGCTACTTCAGTACATGGCGTTATCAAGCAACTTAGCAAAGCTCGGTCACCCAGATATTGAAATTAATAGAAGGAAAATGTATATAAGTAAGATTCATAAAAAAATACAACAGTAAAACCGTTTTGTAGGACATAGAATTAAAACATTAACAAAATTATTTTTCATTGGAAAAACCCTTGTTATTATTTAATCTCTAAAATTGTACGTTCAACAAAAATAAACACTAAAATTGTACGTTCAACAAAAACACTAAAATGTATCATGGATTGCAATCAACATATCGAAATATTATCTTGGGTTGCTGTTAAAATTACCGGTGTTCATTTATAATCAGCTAAAACTACATCACACTAGCAAAATATTGTTGTAAAGCCCAGTGCAAAATATTGTTGTAAAGCCTAGTGCAAAATGTTGTTGTAAAGCCCAGTGCAAAATATTGTTGTAAAGCCTAGTGCAAAATATTGTTGTAAAGCCCAGTGCAAAATATTGTTGTAAAGCCCAGTGCAAAATGTTGAAATAACGTAAAATTGTTTGTATGCCCAGTGCAGATGCAGAATACATTTTGTCGTACGGAAAAAATAAGCCTTTCTAAACAATGAGCGAATCGAAACTGAAACAGCTTCACGACTTTGAGCCCCACACATATCCCCTCAGATCTCCCAGTACCAAGTACTAACTCAAGATTCTTTGAGGATGTCTAAGGGGGGTAGTCAGAGGTACGTCCAAACATTACATTTGGCACAGACCCACATTTTGTAGTAGTTAGTATTCCATACGTGACAGGTTGCAAGCCCATCGCCGCTGTTAGAATACTAACTGGTTTCCTCACGATGTTTTCCTTCACCGTTTGAGAGCACTGGCATTGCGCACATAAATTTTTCGATAGATAAATCCATTGGTGCACGACCGGATTCGAACCTGCGACCTTACGATTAGTAATTCTCGTGCGGTATTTTTGCAATGCGGTTACGAGCCTTACGTAATAGGTACAAAATACTGTTTTGCAGCCCATTAGATAACAGACGCGTGCTATTGATTCGCATGTTTGGGTTTCATTGTTATTAGCTGTGAAACGCGAGCTTTTGATGCGATTCCCTGATTGCATTGTGCGAGAATAATACAGTAATAATTTGCGTAACTCACTGTTTATTTAATACGTGAGAGATTGCAAGCCCAACACCGCTGTGGGCTTGCAAATAATTTCAATACCAATTCTTTGCGCTGCCTGTACTATCGTCGAAAAGACTCTTCAAAACAAAACTCGATTAAAAACAAGCCCATCGCCGTTTTACCGGCGGCTAATTTTTATTATTAGTACCAACCTTTGTGCTAATTATAAAATTTATAATAATGGATTACATATGTCTGTTCTGTTTCAATAAGTTTTATCTTTGCGCAGCATTTCACAGGATGCAAAGAATCGAAACACACGCGCAAAGGAAACGATTATACGAAAATTGGAATATCTTTTATTACCTTCTCATGAAAATTACTTTTCTCGTGAAAATGGAAAGGGGTGGTCTTGTGTGTATTCTCGTGAGTAAAACGGCTATTATTTTCTTTTTTGAAATCGTATTTTGGGTTACTTTTATCTTTTTTTCTTTAGTCCACAGTAAAACTGCCCTTCAGGAGCCTTATGCACTATGACCATTTGCAGCGCGAGCTCGGCTAAGACAAGGCAGGCGGTGTGATACGGTCAGGGCAAAGTATCTCTTATGTTATAAAGAATAAAGCCCAATATCAAGTTTTGACGTTTCACGGTTTGGGGCAAGGAATCTCCTTGGAATCTCCTATTGTCATAGTGAATAAGGCTCCAGGTCTTCGTACCAAGATCATTTTATACAAAGTTTCTTTGAGCACCGGTGGTCTAGTGGCAGTGACCCCGCCTTCCGATCGTAAGGTCGCAGGTTCGAATCCGGTCGTGCACCAATGGATTTTTCTATCGAAAAATTTATGTGCGCAATGCCAGTGCTCTTAAACGGTGAAGGAAAACATCGTGAGGAAACCAGTTAGTATTCTAACAGCGGCGATGGGCTTGCAATGTGCCAAATGTAATGTTTGGACGTACCTCTGACTACCCCCCTTAGACATCCTCAAAGAATCTTGAATTAGTACCTACTTGGTAATGGGAGATCTGAAGGGATATCTACCGTTCCTGGGGATCAAAGTCGTGAAGCTGTTTCAGTTTCAGTTTTCTTTGCTCCAAATTCTTTGAGGACATCCAAAGTAGCGGGATAAGTCGTAAAGATGTTGCTTTTTTTAACTTCTGTTGTGATTTTTGTTTGCACTCATTTGAATCCACTGAGCGTAACTTTCTACCATCACTTGTAATGTATTGATATATAATTAACTAGTTGCGCCCCGCGGTTTCACCCGCGCAGATCAAATTCCGGTATCCCCACGGGATAAAAAGTAGCCTAAGTGTTATTCCAGACTATAATCTATCTCTCTGCCAAGTTTCATGCAGATCCGTTCCGGCATGAAAGCGTAACAAACATCCATCCATCCATCCATACTTACAAGCTTTCGCGCTTATAATATTAGTAGGATTTTTCCCCACACAGAAACATAGCAAAGGGTTGAAGCAACTTTAGGTAAAGATTTTAAACAAATAAATATACAAGAAATTGCTCGTTTAAAAAGTAATTAGATATTATTAGACCTATACAGCCTATACATAGCTCAGATGGTAGTAGCTCTGCCTTCTGCGCCGTAGGTCGTGGGTTCGATTCCCATCGTGAACAAACATTTGTGTGGTGAACATAGATGTTTGTTCTCTGTCTGGGTGTTATATAATATTTTAAGTATTTATTTACAAAAAAAAGTGTATAAGTAGTATAATATCAGCTATCTGGTTCCTATAACAAGCTTAGGCTTAGTTTGGGGCTAGATAGTGCTGTGTGGAAAGTCCAACTTTATTTATTTATATTTTTATTTATACCTACTCTTCCGTAGCGTCCCTGGATGTACCTGTCATGCCACTGTCAATTACTGTCACACCTTCGTCGGAGATAAATCATTCCGCGCCTCGCGGGGGGGATTACCGACGCCGAGGAAGGCACAGTTGTCACGCACGACTCCACTTGAAGGCTGGCCCGAAATAGAATGGATTTAAATATGAAACACCTGAAACAACACGGATAATGAATATAATATCTGGCAATAAACTGATTCGATTATTTTTCTGTCATTTTAGTTAGCAATTTAGCTTTTTCATTTTAATTATTTTTCTAGTGTTATTTTGAGTTGTGTTGTGCACCTAATTTCCTTTAGATATTTTAGTACTAAGTTACTCATACTCTTTGAATTTTTCTAAGGGGTAGTCACAGGTACGACCAAATTTTACATTTACTACATAGCATACCCACATTTTGCAGTGGTTGAAATCTGTTACGTATTATGTAACAGATTGCAACCCCTGAGCCGCTGCCAGAACACTTACTAGTTTCCTCACGATGTTTTCCTTCACCGATTCAGAGCACTATCATTGTGCACATACTTTATTCGAAGAAAAAAAATCCATTGGTGCCACCTGGATTTGAACCTTACGATCAGAAAGACCACTGGTCTGGTGGGATTTAGCGCGCTGGTGCTTAAAAATAATGACTATAAAATATTGATTTAGAAGTTCAAAATATAACGATATGAATTCTTACAGAATGACAACCACGTACCTATTCGAAAATAAGAAAGTGCGTAATGCCCACGGAATAGAGAATATTTCTGTGGTAATGCCAGTGCCAGGTAACTACGTATAATATCAGTATGGACATATAGTCATAACCACCGAAATGTATATACGAGTAAGTAATGTATTAAATATATCAGTCATCTAGTACCCATAACACAAGCTTTGAGTAGCTTACTTTGGGGCTAGATGCTGTGTGGATTGTCCAGCATTATTTATTTATTTAAATGTCCTCTTTTTTTTATTTTATTTGTAATTTATTTTCCTGCAAGAAGTACATTATGGAATGCACGCGGTTCAAATTGATAGGAACAGTTGATCCATGAACCATTTCATGTTGAAGTGGTACTAAATCGCGCTTGCACAAAGTACACAAGTAAAATAAAGCAACACACAGTCGCCACAGAATAATAGCAGCACGAACTTAAAGAACTTTTACTCCAATTATGGTGAACTTGACCAGCCTTATTATAAACAAATCAAACCTGGGTTTAAACCTAGCTCAAGTCACGTTTTCTTATTATAAACAACTTAAACCTGGTTTATCTCATAAATTTAGGATCATCTCAGGTTTATCATTTTCGTATTACAAAAGACACTTTAGTCGAAGACTACATAGTACCTGAGATAGTCCATGATTCATCATCACAGAACATAATCATTCAACAAATATCCACAGACTATAACAAATTATGGCAATCAATCGTTCATTCATTTTGGAATCACCAACTTATCTGAGCCGGTCTGAAGTTAGCCGCTTGTGCATAAATGGCCAATAGTGAATCGAGAATTCTCTAAACAGCTAACTTCAGACCGGCTTAGATAAGTTGGTATAACTGTACTCTCTTGCCGCAGGCTAAAGTCATATGCGCATACTACCTCGTCTTTCGTTTTAACGAATCAATTTTTAGTTTCTCTTCTTGACTCAGATCTCCGCCTTTTTGTTTTAATTCTCGTTATCAACTTGATATTGACAAATTCGTGGCAACCCATGCGTTTTGACATTTCAAATTTAGATCGGAGTCTAGAGTTTGAAATGTATGTTGGATAATGCAGTGCTACAAGTTGTTTTATTGAATAAACTTATGTGGGAGACCAAATAAAATTTGGCAAAATGAGATTTTTATTAGTTAGACCATACTTAAACTAGGGGTCGTTCGGGTTTATCTTTAAACCGTGGTTTAGGGGATAAACTCCGTTTTATAATAACGTCTGGTCTAAGTCTTTGATTTTTCTATAGAGCAGGGACCAACTTCGGTATCAAAGTTAGACCACGGACCAGTTAGTCCTGGCTTAAGCCTAGTCTAACTCACATTTTTATAATAAGACGGGACGGGTCTATACTATAAGTCACTTCCCTACTCGAGCGGTAACGGCATTTTAGACAGCCTACATAGCTCAGTTGGTAGTAGCTCTTCTGCCTTCTGCGCCGTAGGCCGTGGGTTCGATCCTTACTGAGAACAAACATTTAATTTTGTGTGATGAACATAGATGTTTATTGTTCTCTTTCTAGGTGTAATTATAATATTATAAGTATGTAGGTATTTACAACAAAAAAGTAAATAATAATAGTATATCAGCTATCTGGTTCCCATATCATAAGCTTTTCTCAGTTTGTGGCGAGATAGTTCTGTGTAATGTCCACCAATATTTATTTTAATTATTTTTCCTGAAGCACAGATAACATGGTCAGACTGTCTTATGCAATACAGATGCAGATATTGATGGGTTCCATCTGATCAAAATTTTAATTTCAATTTATAATTTTCATAATTTAAATATACTTTCATATTTGATTACCCAAGTGTCAAAGGCACGTCGAGTTATTTGTTGTAACTTATTATTGTACCTATGTACCTATCCTATTTTCAATCATCAATTTTTTGTGACATTTTATTTAATTATTTTAATAAATACTTTAAAGTTGTAAGTTTTGTGTAAAATTAGTAATATTTTATGAATTCTGAAATAAATGAAATTAAAATAGCAATAAAGTATATTATTTTGTTCCTGTTATTCTCATGTAAAAGAGGTAGAAAAGACATATCGGTCATTCAATAAATAAAGAGACTTGTGTCTAGCTCTTAAAACTTATTTTATTATGAAAGTCTATAAAGAGTGAGTCAGGTCGGCTGAAGCTAAGAAAATTGAGGACGCTCGACGCAGTGGCCATTCGTTTCAATTTATGAGGACAATTTCATTATGGTTTTAAAGACCTAATATCATGGAACACGTTAATAGTTTTAAAAGCATTAGTAAGGTATTCAAATAGGTAAATTAACTTTTGCGGGAAATAAATTTATTTATATCTAAATGTCGAGAAAGAATAAGTACCTAAAATGTTTTTTGTGTGATGATTTTAAGCCAGCTTGGTATGTTTATGTACCTAGAAGTATATTTTTTGTGTGAAAATGTTCAATACCAGTATCTAAAAAATCGGAGTGGATATCTACCGTGCCTGGGGTCCTACAGAAACTTTGAATGAATGAATGAAAATACTTTACTATACACAAAAGTACACTTAAAAATATGTAATAAAACAGTATAATGAGTGGATTTATCGCTTAAAGCAATCTCTTCCAGGCAACATTTTGGATGGAGAGGATTGTTAAAATATGAAAGATTAGTCGCAGGTTAGAACCTGTTGACTATTTGTGTACGATCTGCAGAAATTTGTTCCGTTGGTCTGGGTATTTATGTATAATAAAAAATATCTATCTATGTAAGTATAATAATGTATTAAATATATCAGTCTTCTAGTACCCATAACACAAGCTTTGAGTAGCTTACTTTGGGGCTAGATGATGCTGTGTGGATTGTCCATCATTATTCATTTTTTTATTTATTTATGTTCGTAATTCTAGTTGACATACATGAAGCATGGTCGCCCTGCCTTGCACCAGAGTGTTTGAAAGTCCTCCTTGGCGTTCTATTAGAAGAAAAAGTATTGAGTGTCTGTGGATAGAGTTGGATAGAAACTCCCCGCTCGCCGCTCACACTTGACCCTATTCAGCGGCAAGCAATCACCTTCTGACCACGAACTGGAAGTTTCGGAAGTTTCAATTTGAAGAGTATGGTTGACAGTGAAAAACAGACACACATGCCTCAGCTAGTTTGCTGTCCGCGAGGCATTGCATCGTAGGGCACCTTCCTATGGCACCACCACCATAGGAAGGTGCCCTACGATGAAAGTTACTTTTCTAGATATTCGACTTTTAATTTTTTTATTGAAAATTGTCGATTTTTAGGCTATTAAATTTATTTTGTGTATCTTATTAATATTGCATTTTTACATGTGTGTAATGATTGACGTCCTAAAGCATCTTATGCTTTAGGACGTCAATCATTACAATAGTGCATAAGTTAATTGAATAGACCGTAGTAGACAAGTGAAAGTTAAGAAATAAAAAAAGTATAAGAATTTTATTTTTCTATAAGGGATATCTAAAAAAAATATTATGTTTAGGGTGTTTCATAGTGAAATAAGTCAGAAATGATGATACACGCCCTTATCGGATCTAGCACGATTTTTCCTGTAACCCTGTAATGCTTGTTCCATCAGCAAATTATACAAAATAAAAAGATGATAATTTAGATATCACCAATGAATGCAGATAAATGCGAGCCGACCCTGAAACTCTCAACTTTAATAAACAGTTGGGCAGTTTGCAATACTGCGCAATCATTTCGCAATTTTGCACTGTGAAGATTGGAAAAGTATTAAATAAGATAGTTTACTCCATAAACAAGTTTCTACAACGAGTATTTTTTTATATAAAGACAGTCAAACGTAATGTTCCAGACATTACGTTTCACTTTCGAGCCTCTGCCGAAGTAGCACAAAAAGGTGATAAGAAAAGAAATGAGATAAGAAAGCACTATATTTGTAGCTCCAGGCTGCAGCTCTTGTCGGGTAGTGGTAGTTGCAATAAGTTTGGGCGCAGTTTTATACAGACTTTCTGCTGTGTATCAGCCTAAAAATACCGATTGCCGAAATACTGTTACTTCCTACTCCACAACTATGTTATTTTTTGCAGTTTTAAGTAATGTATCAAATTTTATGTGATCGATTCAAAACAATTTTAATTTATATTTGATGTCAACTTTGAATTTTTTTTTTATACTACTAGATGATGGAACAAGCAGATGGTCCACCTGATGTTAAGTGGTAACCATCACCTATAAACAAAACATTGCCCCGTAGGTCACGCACAATAGGAACGTGCCCTACGATGCACTGCCCTGCGTCCATCAACTTGAGGCATACAGATGTTAAGCCTCATGTGCCTGTAATTACACCGGCGACCACACTCTTCAAACCGAAACACAGCGTTGCTGCTTGGCGGCAGAAAATGGCGTGGTGGTAGTACTTCCCCGGACGAGCCCTTCACAAAGAGCTCTACTACTCTTAATTAGAGTTTATTTAGACTTTATTTAGAGTTAAAAAAAAGTTACTTACTGACTATTTCTAAATAATAATAAACTAAACCTGTTTTTTTATCTTTATTATTGTTTTGAATATAAAAGTTGCCACAGGTATACAATATAAAACACTTTATTTTTATGTTTAGGCGCTGTTCTGAACCTAGATAGGTATAAACCAAAGAAGCTAACTGGTAGATATCGCAGACTAGGATCAAAGTTCACTTGTGTATCAATAAAAGATAAGGTTTCCCAAGTAGGTACCAAACTAAAACCTACTGTCATTGTTTTTAAATCTAAGTAAAACAAAATCTCTTCCTTATTTATTTACAATCCTTAATATTTATTCATGTTTAATTACGTTTGTAATTACGAACAGGTACAAATTCAACTTCATCTTTCAAATCCACCGCGTAGGTAGTCGCCTCAACTCTGTTCTGAGGTATTTCGTTTTTAGATAACATCTCATCCAATTCTCCCACCAGAACATCTTCCTTGCTGTCGCTTTCAGTCTCCTCCCGATCCCTGATGGCAGGCCTCTCAGTCACAACTACCTCGGTCACGGACTCGCTCCCTTCTCCATCACTTTTCAGAGGAAATACAATCTTAAGAACACCTTGATCGAAGGTCCAAGTTCCAGTAACGTTCACGTAGTTGGGAATGGTCTTTGCATCGAGGTACATTGTTTCACCGCCTTCTGGTAGCTTGTGAGTCGCTTGCACCATCAGGAAACCCTCTTTAGCTTTCACAACGATGTCTTTCTCCTCGAAACCGCTCAGGGGAATGGTGATTTTGTACTCGTTGCCTTGGATACCGGCTTGGGAAACCATGGTGGGGAAGCGTTGGGAGAATCTGGCCAGCATTTCATCTATTTGGCGCATTTCGTTGGCGACTTGCGCCCAGAATTGTCGGGTATCGAAGACATCTTCTTCGAAGGGGTCGTAATGGCTGAGGTGTTGGCGGTGTTCGGGGGCGTAGGGCGGTGGCCCGTGGGGGTAGTGAGGGGCGGCTGCTGCGGCCGCAAGGCACCCGAATAGAAGAACTGCTAACATTTTCACCAGGATCACTATTACACTTGCCACAATATGTCGCTTGACTGACGCCGGGGGAATGGGTAGTTCCCTTTATAGCTGTAGACGGGTGGAAGGTTATCATGTTATCAACACATTCTGGACTGAGGCACAGAGTCAATAATAGTTTAATTAATGAGCAAACAATTGGCTTCGTGGAACGTGTCTCATTTAAAATTATGTTTACCTACTACCAATATACGGATTTTCCGCCAAGAAAGAATATTTCTATAAGATAAGGTTAGATGGGCGTTGACAATGTAGTTAGCTGTTTGTCTGTTAGGCATTGTTTTGTATAGAGCTGAGAGTGGTGCCATTTCAAAAGTGTCTGTCGCTGGTATAACTTACATTAGCAACTTAGGAAACTTACCCCTGGTTTCTGAAAGCTCGATCAAAGCTAACTGGCTGTCAAATAGCAAGTGACTTGACAGCTTTCAGAAATCAGCGGATAGAAAACTGTTTTCTTCGTTTGAATCCCTTTATATCCCCACTCTATTATACACCACAAGAAAATAACACAATTACATGTAACAATCAAATTAAACTACAGCGAAGTACAATGGTCGGTCTGATTACCCCTATCTCTTCCAGACAACCTTTGGATGGACAGAATTTTATTTCAAATGGCGGTGTCAAATATTATAGACTCCGATAGACTGTTATCTAAAGATTGCGCTCTTATTAAACTAACTAACTATTGAAGTCATTGACCGGCCTACTTAGAACTTGGATCATTCGTAGAGTAACTTAAAAAAATTAAAGACGTGAAATATTTTTTTATATAAAGTTGTGCAACATTTGAAGATTACCTGCAACGTTAAGGGCAACTTTTTCCACTCATACCCCTAATGACGAAATTCTGTAGTGTGACCCTGTCCTTGAGGACAGGGTTTTAATTATTTTTTTATTTATTTATTAAATTTATTATTTAATACAGTTTTTACATAATATTGTACCCTATAAACCTAGGGTCCTCACACTCGTATGAAAATATACAGTTTACAAGCACTTTTTTTAATGTAGGTAGTGAAATATATAGTATGTACGTATGACAAGTAGTTCACAGTGTTAAGAAATATTAGGCAAGTTGAATATACTTAAGAATATTATTATTACCTAAGTGATATTATTTAGAAATGTAAGTATAAGTTTCAAAACTTTTCTAAATGAACCCTGTGATTTTACTGAGTGAATATATTAGGGTGAAATAGAGTAGGCTTGCCCAAAGCACCTACTAGAGGTCCCCTAATTTCATGCCATGATTTTCGGTTCGTGTCCAATAAGGTTCGAATGCTCGCGCAGTAGTGAAATAAAGCGATTATGTCAAGTCATAAACTAAGAGTTTTTCTAAGTTTCATCAAAATCCATTCAGCCGTTGCGGAGATGAGAACGAGAAGTGTAGGTATATTATGTAACACATATTAGCATAGACAAGCCGATCCAAGAATGCCCCTAAAACTAAATGGAAATATATAGGTTTGTACCTATATTTCCATTTAGTTTTAGGGGCAGTCATCATAAGACCTGTCGCTTTGTATGGCTCGGAGTGTTGGGCCACTAAAGGAACGGGTAAAAGAAGAGTGCATGCAGCAAAAATGCGAATGTTGAGATGCATGTGTGGACGTGACTAGAATGGATCAGAATCAGAAATAGGAAGAAATGACTTTATTAGAAGCAGTTTGAAAGTGGTGGCAGTGACCGGAAAAATGAGGAGCTAGGTTAGCGTGGTATGTGCATGTTATGAGAAGGGATGAATCTCATGTAACGAAAAGAGTGTTAGGGATGAATGAGAAGCAATAGGTTAGTGTGGTATGGGCATTGGGCATGATAGAGAAGGGATGAATGTCATGTAACGAAAAGGGGATGAGTGTGAATGGATTAAGGAGTAGAGGCAGGACAAAGAAAAGATGGATAGATTATGTGAACGATGTCTCGTTCACGGGGAGGAAAGGAGTGACTACTGAGATGACGGATGATAGAGGAAAGTGGCGATAATATAAAATGAATAAAGTGAGATAAGGGCAGGAAGAAGAAGAAAGTAATACTCGTAGCTTAATTGGTTCAAAACATTTCCAAGCCATCCACTACATCCACCATAATAATTACGTATTTACCGCCATTGTACGTGGTGTCTTTTCTTGGCCGTCATAATGCGCCATCACACAACATCTTGCTGAACTATTTTGTTATTTCAAACCCATTCCAGTGTTAAACTCCATACCTACTCAATTCACCTATATAGTACCATCAGATTCTAATAGATGGCAGCATACTCTACGCAACAGATGCAACCTTAGAATTTATACTCGAATATTTAGTACGATTAGATTCTCATAGATGGCAGCTTATGGAACAAGGAATTTGAATAATCTAGATTTAGATTTAGATTTATTTATCGCCAATCTATATAAAAATAAATAATAGTGTCCTATTCAAGGAATTTGGATACATCCTATTCCTTGGAGTGGTGTCCTACGAAATTAAAACGAGCTGAAACCATAAAAAAAAAACAACAAAGTTAATTAAGACGAAGACAAGAGCTAATGTGACTCTCGCTCGCACGTTTTGAATTGTTTAAAGATATAAAATCACTAAACCTATTTTCGAAAAATCGCAAACAACCATTTTGTGTGCAATCACATTGCGCACAGTTTAGTAAAAAAATCATTTTTATCGATACAAGTTTTCCTACTTAAAAGTTTGCTTTTCTAGTTTTCGTACTCAAGCAAACTTTTGAGTAGGAAAACTTGCATCTTTCAAAATGATTTTATATCTTTCAAAATGTCGAATCGTGCGAGCGAGAGAAATATTAGGTGTTGTCAAGGAATATAGATAAGCAAATTCCTTGGGTGTTGTACTACTATAGTATTCTTATAACTGTGTGTTGTCAACGCCTTAACGGCTTATTTCTGAAAGCTCGATCAAACCTAATTGGACGTCAAGCACTGACGTGTATTTTTACCCTACTCTATGGAGCCCATGCACGTTCATAATTTTTGTCCATAACAAAGAGTGCCCACAGTAGCTACCTAGGTCTGACCATCTGACTGAAGTTTTGTTTGTCTGGACGTTTTGTATGGAAACCAGCACCTCGAGAAATGCTGCGAGCTCACGAGGTCGATCATCATCGAGGAATTTGATATTCCTTGAAGAGATTTACCTTCGGTTTCCGAAAGCTCGACCAACAATAGTCGGCTGTCAAGTCACTTGCTATCTCTACCTAATTTGAAGTAAAAGATTGTGACTTGACAGCAGAGCTTTCAGAAACCGGGGGTTAGTGTGCCCATATAGATTATTCAAAGGATACGGTCAGTAGTGGTATTTTATTCCCCAGTAATTTGATCAAGTATGAAAAATACCCAGGTAGAAAGCAAATAAATTAGACTACTTGATTAGACCAAACTCAAATTTTTAAGAGCCTCCATTTTCGTAAAAATTATAAAAATGTTTTGAGGGAGAAAAACATGTAAAGAAGCCAGCACGGCAACACTAATAACAAAAAAACATTCACTGTCAGGATGACTTGACATTCTCGTTACTTCAAAGTGATGTGACAACTCGGAATAAACCAAGGAATTTGAATACAAGTAATAAACACTAACTCAAAAGTCAAAATATTTATGAGATCACGTCAATGGCACAACAACAAAACACACGAAATTACGAACAACGCGAAACGAAGTCGAAACACCGTGTGATTTTCAAATCAAGCAAAAAAAATCAACTCTCGCTATTTCAATTCAACATATTGAATTTGTTCCACGACACTAAAAAAATATTCCTACTTTATGCTCCAAGTTAGAGTAAGACATAAACTCTAAAACGTAAGGCACTATCTCTTTCATACGGTGCGTTCCAGGGTATTCGCGTCACGATGTTTGCAAAATACTTTTTATAAAGAGTTGCCAAGCCTTCTTTAAGAAGAATTGTGCAATGTTGCAAGAACATCTTGGTTCTACTTATGTTTCGAAAAAAAACGGAGGGTTCTAGATTTTTTTTAATATCCGTAATATTATTTAAATAATATGCTATTTCACTAAAATAGCACACAGTCTTGCTTCAAGCTCAAGTTTATTTTTATACCAACCTCCATGAATTTGAACAACTCTTTTCTTGAGGGTACCTATGTAGGTACCTACTGCCTACCTTCAGAACAAAATATTCCGATTGTTACATATCTGAAAGGAATAGGTAGGTGTACTAATACAAATTATAAAAAAATAGATTTTTTAATGCAATTATTTATTTAAAAATAATAAAATTAATTTCATACAGACCGCATTCAAACACTCCGCCTACAATTCCGAACTCAATAATACCGGTATTTATCACAACACAAAATATAGGTATCTACCTACCTAGGTTTATAGGTCTAAAATAAATAGGTAACCTACTACAAAGCATTTTAAAGCTTACTCCTCTCAAACATAATTATAAATGCAGTTCGCTAGGGAATGTTATTAACCTAAGCACTTCCTACTTCTGTGGTTCCTTGCTTTCCACCTCTTCAGACTGTTTCTTCACCGGCCCAGTTTGGACGATGGGGACCACTCTCTCATTCGAAGCTTTCGGAGGCGCCTTCAAAGGAGCCGAGATGGACAAAACCCCGTCTGAAGACAACTTCGACGTCACCACATCGGCCTCAATGCCTTCAGGCAGCGGATACCTTCTTGAAAAACTCCTGCTGATGTAACCGTGCTCATCTTGTTTCTCCTCGTGTTTCGCCTCAATAACCAGGTAGCCATCGACTGTTTTGACAGAGATCTCTTCAGGGGCGAAGTGCTGGACATCCAAGTTCACTTGAAACTTGCCCTGTTCTTCCTTGATAGTGGAGCCGATGTCTCTTGCAGCTGCCTGGAGGTTCCTCCAAGGTCGGCGGTAGTTGTTGGCCTGGGGGATAGCGACGATAGTCAGGTAGTCCTCCGGAGTCAGCCCCAAGCCGAAATGCTGGTCGAGGAGTCGACGGGCTCGGGGACGCTCGTACTGTGGCTCGTACTCGAAGCAGAATGGAAACGACATTGTGAACAAAATTGATGGTACCTAGGTACTCGTCACAAAAATGGTTTAAAAAATTCCTTGGGTTTAAATTCTCGATTTTCCGGTAATTTGTAGCGTAGCGACGGAAAATGACAGAAAAGTTGAAGTTGCGTGCGTCAGAACAAATGAAGTTCACCGTATTCTAATTACGAGTTCACCGTTTGCTTTGCTTCTTTGGAATGATGCATGAAGGTTCTCTGCCCAGCATTTTATTCGAAACAGCGCCCCCTAGTGTTCGCCGGAAATTTCTAGAAAGTGCACGGAGCTTCGCAGATAAGCAGTAGTCGTCAACTGTTTGGTCCAAACTCATGCTGATTGATGTATGTAACTTAGTTATGTCACTTGTACCATCAATGGTACTACTGACACAAAGTCGTTTACTTTATGAATGATATTAAAACTAATAAATGATCAGTTTAGCGCAGATAGTCAGATATATATCTTTATACACATTCCTGTCATTCAAATTCCTTGCATAATTATTTTTTTTTTTGCGATAAAAATATTAATTTTGCTAATAAAACGTTCAATTTTATCCATGTATACCTCATAATCCATCACGGAAACCATGGCTGCAGCTAACGATGAAGAGATTTTGGAAGGGTTCCTGTGTCAGTAAATCATCGGGAGTAAGTATAATCATCGGGAGGACTTTGTAACACTAGATAGGTACAAGAAATAGTAGCACCTGGGGAGAGAAGCACTTACCTTGCCGTAACACAGTTTTTAACTAGCACGGAAGGTAATGTTCCGAAACCAGAGTGTGCCAGATTGCCTGATAAGCTAAAATCCCTAGAATAAGACCTCTGTATGGCTCAACTCATATGTATTTCTTTTTGTCTGAAATAAACATAAACATAAACATTCATTTGCTACAATGTGGTTAAGTACAACTAGGTTCTTCAGGTAAAAATGGTCAGCACATTACTATAATCTAGTATGATAATAAAATTATTCGAGTTTTAGGTATTATATTAAATGTTGGAAAACAAAATTAATAGTAAGTATGTCTACAAAATATAATGTCAAAATAAAAACAATGTCAATACACAAATTCAAAATATTATGTTTATTCAATAAAATCACAATGATCATCTTGATCACTACATTCAGATTGACACACTATAATAGGTATGTACCACTCAAATTATACAATTTCCAAATTACAATTACTACGAAATAAATATTTAATACAATAGAATAATAATAACATAACATAGATTTAACCTCTTAGTGATTTCACGGTGCTTCTTCAACGGGGTAGTTGTATGCAAAATAAAAGGTATAAGAATAGATAATACGTAATAGATAAATGACATAATTAACTAAACGGCCTGTTTCTGAAAGATCGAATAAAACTAATGGGGTGTCAAGTCACTCGCTATTTTAACTTTTACTTCAAATTAGATAGAGATAGCAAGTGACTTGAGAACTGATTAGTTTTGATCGAGCTTTCAGAAACACACATTTGACTTGAATAATAATAAGGCTCATTGAAAATAACCTTCCTGCTGGTATTTAGACAATTGGCCACATACATAATGGTACCTACCTACTAAAGTTCGGTGGTACCTACTAAATTGTAATAATTAACCATAATTACATTTAGCTAAGGGGGCTAATCTTAGCCCTGAACCACCATTTATGATTCATATTCATAAGTAAAGTACGAAACTAGTCGACTCATATCATTTATCGCACGTCAATCTTGTTTTATACCACTACTTAGGGGGACTGGTAGAAAATACTTGTGCGTTAAGCCCTCCTTTTGTACTTTAACTTTGTGTCTTGTGGGATAAAAGATAGATAAATAAAATTCAACACAAACCAGTCACATAAATGTTTATGATACCTGACTTTACGCCACCTTGCGGCGAGTAGAGAAAACTTGCAACGAATATTCTAGAATTCCCTTCTCGGTACCGTCTAGTCTGAATATTCTGGAACTCTATTGTCTGTCAAGTTTCAAACTACTCGACAACAGATGGCGCTACTAAAATCATTCGATGATTTATGTACATAAATAATATGACGATTAATTAATAATTTTATCATCGGTTTAAGAGGAACTTAGTCATCTAAAGGAAAATTACCTAATTAAGTTTAAGGAAAATAAAAAAGGAAGGATAAATACATAGATAGGCTACCTCCTACTACGAACTACCTACTACATACTAGGTACTTAGGTACCTACCTAAGTAGGCTAGGTAGGTACCGGTACCTTTATTACCTATCTTAGAAAACGTTCTCATAATGCGACTCAAGACGTTATACCTAGGTGGGTAGGTACCTACTTTGTAGAAGTGATTTTTAGAGTGCAGTAGTAAACTGTAGTGATAGGTAAGAAAAGTGCGCGTCACGCAAAAAGAACGCCGGAAGGAGGGGGAAGGCGTGTGATGGATGGCGCGAGTACCTAATAGGTAAGCTCAAACCCATCCCCTCCTCTATTTTCCAGCGTTCTTTTTGGTTGACGCGACTTATAGGTAGGTAGGTACCAACATAAAAATAAAATAAGTAAACAGGTGCCTGTGTTTGTGGGACGAAATAAATATGTTTTCTTTCTTTCTTTCTTTCTATTACGGTAAACATAAACACTCCTTTATTATAAAATGTAGAGCAACATTGATAACAAATTCCATAGAAAAAACCTACATAAGTATGTGTTCTTCGAATAAGTATAGTTAAAACCACGATTTACAGATTTTTTTAATTAAGTTGATATTTTGTTGACAATTCGGCTGCTATTTTTAGACCAAACATAACCTAACACACAACATCGCCGACGCTAATTCAGTTATCGCCAGCGACCACACACCGTTTCTCTCTTTCACTCACAAGCGACGTCGCATCGATCTATCTCCCTTGAACCAAACGTCCATGCGCTCATTTTTACATCAGTCATTCGCCTTTCATTATCAACAACACTTGTGTGTCAAATGTTTTTGTCTGCGTTAAATCCATTCAGTTTAGTTTTTGTTTACAAACATGGCGCCGTCATCTAAGCTGGGGCGAGGGAAACCACTCAAGAATCAAACCAAAGAAGTTTTGCAAAAGATATACAGATATTTCGAGTCGGAGATAGAGAGGGACCCTAACTCGACGGTCACGGCCGGCCAGCTCGTCGCACACGCGACCGGCGTATCGATTTATGCGCTCCGACGTCTGATTAACGAGAAAACGAGCGTCGCCGTCAAAGCCGATCCAGGCGCCGCGCGCCGGAGATGCAAGAAAAACATCGTCTCCAACGACTACAACGCACAGGCCATGCGCAGGATCATACACAGCTTCTACACCAAAGACGAAGAATTCCCCATCATGAAAGACTTGTACCTCATACTGAAAGGCGACCTCGACTACCAAGGATCCCTGTGCACGTTGAGAAGACACGTTACTAAACTAGGATTCAAGTGGATCGAGAAAGCCGACAACAACAGCATACTCATAGAAAAACACGACGTCAGGTACGCGAGAATACAATTCTTAACTAAAATAGAGGGTTACCGAGCGCAGGCGCGGAACATTGTTTACACCGGCGAGATGGTTATCGAGAGTAGCCGCACTGCTTCCAAACCGAAGCCAGATGGCAGCTCTACACTACTGAGACAGCCGGCGAAAAAAAAAGTAGTAATCCTGTTGGCTGGCGATCAGAACGGCATCCTTAAAAACACGCTTTTCATGTTCGACGGGAACAAAAAAGACATGAAGGAAGAAACAGAGTACAAAAGAGAATACTTCGAACAGTATGAGAAATGGTATAAGATCTTTGTTCTTCCGAACTTGAAACCGAGTAGCATCGTTGTTGTGGACGGCGCGTCGCCGTTCAACAACAGGGTGTCGAATCCGACGCCGCACTCCAATTCGAGGAAACGAGAAATGATGGATTACTTGACTGCTAGAAACGTGCCTTATACCGTTGATATGTACAAACCTCAGCTTTACCAATTAGTGTTAATGAATAAAGATAAATACGGTGATTACAAAACGGACGCGTACCTGCGAGATCACGGACACACTGTGTTGCGACTCCCGCCTCATCATCCGGATTTAAATCCGATTAAATCGCTTCTATCGTCTGTCTCAAGCTACGTGGGGAAAGACATCAACTTTTCTATAGACAGCGTGATGAAGATAGCGAAAGAAAAAATATACTCTTTCGAACTAGAAGATTGGCTGGTCGGCAGCCGGACCGCGGAAGCGGAGGAAAACAATTTAAAAGCGATTGATAAGATCATAGACGAGATTTCAGAAAAAACGTTTATGATCTACGATGATGATGATGACGACAGTGATGATGAGGACAATGGCTCTGACCAGGACTCCATGGATAGTGATTGAGGCGAAGATATTTCGTTATTTTTATCGTGTAGATTAGTTACGTTTGTACCAAAAAGCTTTGTTTTATGTTACGTTTAGCGTTTTATAAAATGTTAAATTAAAAAATTGAGCATTATAAAAGAACTTTCCAAAGACTACAAAGGTGCCCAAAAATATTGTTGTTATTACTATAAAAGATTAGTAGATTATATAAATACTATGATAAGAACGTATTTTGTGTTTTCCTAGTCTATTCATTGATAAGGCGAGCGAAGCGAAACAATCTTACTTATTAGGATCAAGGGGAAGGTCGCGGGTTCAAATCCCGCTCAGAGAATAACTTTGGGGATATTATAAAATCTTTGCGGTTAGGATTAGTTTGTTAGTCCGATAATCTTTCAAAACGTGATCCATAGTATAATTTATGCAAATAGCATGATAAATTAATTTTTATGTTTTCATTTACACATGAGCTTAAGGGCCCGGCGACAGCGGCTCGCAGTTTCGAGGTGCGATTGGCTATTATTTCATTTTATTTCATTTCGGGGAGGTTGTTTGAAAGAATAACTAGGTATCCAGTGACACGCATAAATACAGTTCGAACACAAACGTATTTGTGTTCGAACGTATTTGTGTTCGAACTGTATTTATGCGTGTCACTGGATAGTTATTCTTTCAAACAACCTCCCCGAAATGAAATAAAATAAAATAATAGCCAATCGCACCTCGACACTGCGAGCCGCTGTCGCCGGGACCTTAAGCGTAGGAATAGCACAGTGTCCAGTGGGACTGACCCCGCCTTCTCATTCCTATCGGTCGGGTCGGGTCGGGGTTCGAATCCGGTCGTACACCAATAAATTTCCCATTTGAATTGAGAAAATGTGCGCTGAGCCAGTGAGTGCTTTCAAACGACGAAGAAAAACATCGCTAGGAAACCAGTTAGTTAGTGTTCAGTCGCGAAGTTATCAAGTTTATTTTATTTAAACATAAACATTTATTTAACATGGATGCATCACTGCACCGTTTACCTGCTAGCAGCTTACATTATGTTGTCCGTTTGAGAATGGTAGGTAAGGGGAGGGGAAGGACTCCTTGAATCAATAGCACACTCCATGTTATTTTTAGTTGAGATTGCATTTATAATGCTGCGCTACCTGGAAAACAAGGCCATACAAAATAAAGGTCTGATATTGTTCGAAAGTAGTGATAGGTACCTACATTAGCTTAAGGGGCCGACTACCGTCACAGTAGGTACTCCTTCGTACATTTCAACATTTTTGAAGACACAAAATAACTACATACCTATTATGTATTTATAATTTTTATTTGAATGTTATTATATTTTAATATTATTATGTAGAATCATTGCAGTGTTTGTAATTCATTTACCTTGCATTATATAATTACCTTTTATTGACATGTAACTATTAATTGAACTATGTGAACCTATATGGAAAAACGTGAAATTTTCGTACTTATTAAACATTTAGATAGAAAATTTGTTTGGATCAGAATTTTGAAATTTGCGAGCAAGCATAATTTTTCCAGGGTAGACAGGTACATTGGGAACTAACTGACTGATAAGCCTGTTGCTGTCTCTTTTTGTTGACATTTATTCGGTTAGACAATACAATATAATTGTGCTAACAGCTGGAGCTAATACGCCCAAAAATGCTAGAAAACATGAAAGTGAAGACAAATCCAACTAATAGGTATTATAAACGTGAAAGTTTGTAAGTATGGATGGATGTATGGATGGATGTTTGTTACTCTTTCACGCTGGAACGGCTGAATGGGGAAGCATGTTAGAACGAGTTAATTGGCTCAACATCAGGTGGACTTTGATTTTATCATAACAAAAAACAGATTACCTACCTACTATGGTCTGTTTAAATTATTTCACGGTTTCAAAAGGCACCAGAAAGTTCCAGTAGCATTATTTTTCTACTTTGAAAGTAAAGATTTGTTTGCTTAGGATTATATTTATTGATGAGGACAATAAAATTTACAATATAATTACATGACAGTATAAATAATAGCACAAAATTACTCTTAAAACCTAAATACATCAGTCTTGCTCGTATTTCTGAACTGAAAAAGCGTGAAATAGACCTCAATCTTATCATGATTCCGATTGAGTTTCGTTTTGAAATACGTGCATTATTATAGGTATCAACGAATAACACCTTCGGTGCATAAATTATTACACGTACACTAAAATACACAGTACACTATTTTTCTATTCCCTCTTCTTCAAGCCACGGTTCTTTCGGGACTCCAAACTACGATTCAGAGCACCAATCTCCATTCGAACAGGACCAGTCTTCATAATGGGGACAATCCTCTCACCAGTCGACGGCATAGGTAGCACCCTCGGCGCTGTAACTGATAGAACTCCGTCAGACGAAAGCTGGGACTGCACGGTGTCTGGTAAGCACCCTTGAGGAAGGGCATACTTCCTCACAAACCGTCTGGCGATGTACCCGTGTTGGTCTCGCTTCTCTTCGTGCTTGCCTTCGACGATGACGTAGCCATCGATGACTTTGACGTCAATTTCCTCGGGAGCGAAGTGCTGGACGTCCACGTTGACTTGGAACTTCTCGTGGTCAGCAGTGACGTCGGTATCGTTCAGGGCGAGTCGGTTTACGGCTTCAGATATTCGTTCTAAAGGTTGGAATGCACTGCACCACGGCATCAAAAGCGATGGGCTGTAGATGTATGGAATCAGCGACATTCTTGGCGCCTTTCTTCGTTACTCTGTTCGGTACCTCCAAGTATTTTCGATAAACTGAATGCCGGTCTCGCATGCAGTTCGGTATTTATACCTCGCTCTCAATAGCGCCACCTTCTAGTTTTCACAAGAACTTTTGCGAAAGTTCTGGAAACTACTTTTAGCGCCATCTATTGGTGAGTAGCAGTACCATGTTGTCATCTGACTTTAATTTCAACGCATTCAGAACGTTAAAAACAAGATGGCGTGTACGAAAACGAAGACGAAAACGACAACAAACAATTTGATAAAAACCTATGGACAAGATTAAAACATACTATGGTGGTAATTAAATTCCTTGTAGCTCAGACCAAATCAAAAATACGTTTTATTTCGTCTAAGGTCTCTACCCATTATGGGTAGTTACCTACCTAATAGGTAGAGGTCGCGTCATTTAAAAAGAACGCTGAAAAACAATGGAGGGGTTGTGTGCTTGAGCTTGATGGCTTGAGTGTTTGGTTGTGTGCATACCAAACACTCAAGCCAAGGAATACAGTATGGGTACAAGGTCTTTGAGGAATATAGACTTGTATTCAAATTCCTTGACTCAAGCATCACCAAAAAGTAATATTTGAAACGACTGAAATCGATATCTGAAAACCGTTTTAGAAATCGATATGCAAACCGTATATCGGCTACATACCTAGCCGTTTGCTCGAAAACCGAAAACGCCCATGTCTATAGTACTAATCGCACCCCCTCCCCCTCCTTCCAGCGTTCTTTTTACCTACGCATAGTAAATACTAATAAAATGGCTTTTTAATAAGAACATAAGAGTAGTACCTAGATACAACTTTTTTATTGCAGTCAGTGTGGTACGATTGCAGCATATTTTGACCGGCAGCCCCGGAGCCCCGGAGCCCTACTACGTAGGTACGCAGTAGGTACGCACACGGTGCGGTGGTACCTATTATCTATGGGCGTGACCTCTCGCTAGAGATTACTTTGTCTATGGTATTATATTCCTACACAGCCTACGTAGCTCAGTTGGTAGTAGATCTGCCTTCTGCGCCGTAGGTCGTGGGTTCGATTCCCATCCCACCGTGAACGAACATTTGTGTGATGAACACTCAGACCAAATATTTTTACTTGGTCTGAGGATGAACATAGATGATTGTTCTCTGTCTGGGTGTTATACATATAATATTATAAGTATGTATTTACAAAAAAAAGTATATAAGTAGTATATCAGCTATCTGGTTCCCATATCACAAGCATAAGCTTAGTTTGGGGCTAGATAAGTGCTGTGTGGAAAGTTCACCAATATTTATTTATTTATTTTATTTATTATTCCTTGGCGTGACCACATAAACATGCGTGAAGGTACTGACCAAGGAATTTGAATACAAGGTAGGTATTTATCTCTGTGCCAATTTTCACCAAGATCCGTTCAGCCGTACAAACATCCATCCATCCATACTTACAAACTTTCGCATTTAATAGGTATACCTTTTAGTAGGATTTGCTTCAATGGCCGGCGTCCCACAAAAGACCCCCATGGCTGGGGAGCAAAATAGGTAGTTAATAGGTATGTTAGACAACTTAAGTAGGCACTTAGGTAGGTACCTACTTAGGTATGAAAAACAACACAGTAAAATTTAGATTTGTTCCGCATTCGCCCCACGCGTTCGTCCCACATTCCAAAAATTTCCGCTTTCGCTCCGCCTCTAAAATATTTCTCGTTTCGCCCCACATTTTGTAAAGTATCTACAACAAAGGAATTGGGAGTACAGTTGACAAAAACATTTGATCAATGTTTGTAAAAATATTTATTATTATGTAGGTAGGTACTCACTGAATCATAAATCATAGAAGTTATTAATTAGATACAATTTTAAATAATCAACGATTATGTCGTGCCATGGTAAAAAAAAATCCTTCTTCACACTTTTGCTGGCACTAAGTTAATAAATAATTCTTTTTGGCACTTTCACACACAATGACACGCAACTTGTTGTCAACACGGCGTTACTCTCATTATTGATCTATACATTATCACTTCTTAGTAAGTGTCCATGTTCCGTACTGTTGCGATTGGTCTACTGATAATCCCATGACGTGATTGGCCAAGCACTTAGCCTATTTGGTCTTGAAACAAGGGATTTTTCCCGACCACCTTTTGTTCTCAGAAATTGCATTATTTACCTGCATAGTGTAGTTGTAAGTTTTAAAAATATAATACCTAAATATTATTTACGTAGTTGACCATCAAAATGGTTGAAGGATTGTTTGTTCTGACTGTACTAAAATACATCTCAAAAGCTTGCGGGGCGAAACAGGAACTCAGAATGGGACGAACACGGAAAAATAATATTAACATATCCATAAATTAATTTCGGGGCGAACAAGGAATATAATGTGGGGCGAATGCGGAATTTTACATGTGGGGCGAAACTCTGCGGGGCGAATGCGGTACAAATCAAAATTTACTACGCGAGCATCATGCATGATTCATGATGGATGGACAAGTATTATTCTTCCCGAGAGGTTAGTGGGAGGCAACTAGGCATATAGGCAGATGCACTACCCGTGAGCCACCGCGGACAATGGACGTGTGCTATTTTCTACTGTGTATTGCACTCGTAGTAGCTAGGTAAGTCTATTTTTGTAATTTATGCGATAACACATTGCGTTTTGTTTATCAGTCAGTGGAATGTTGCTAGCTTGCTAGGTACTTAGTTAACAACTTAGTTAAAAAGTAGGTAATTAGTTTAGAACGTTTTGTAATGATTCCGTAATTATTTATTTTAATATTTAACACAATCTTAGTGAATAAATTATAATACACCTACATAAGTGGAGACCGTGTTGTGGATTTTTTTTATTACCTAGTTCTATAGTGTTCAGAGAGCTAATGTGACTCCCGCTCGCACGTTTACACTTGTTGAAGGATATAAAATCACAAAACCCATTTTTGAAAAATCGCAAACAACCACTTTGCGTGCAATCACATTGCGCATTCATTTTGATCAGTACCTACAAGTTTTAAAAGTTTGCTTTTCTAGTTTTCGTACCTAAGCAAACTTTTGAGTACCTAGTAAAACTTGCATCAATCAAAATCAAATTTTTACAAAACTGTGTGCAATGTGATTGCACACAAAATGGTTGTTCGCGATTTTTCAAAATTGTATTTAGTAATTTTATATCTTTCAAAATGTCGAATCGTGCGAGCGAGAGGAATCTTCTCCGAGCGGGATTTGAAACCGCGACCTTCCCATTGATACGGGGCTACGCTCGCGGGTTCAAATTCCGCTCGGAGAATAACTTTTGGGACATTAGGTAGGTACCTATAAAACCTTTGTTATCTGCGAAATGTTGCTGGCAAACACTAGATAAGAATAGCCGCAAACCGGGCTCACTGGCGCGTCTTGGAAGATAGTACCTACGGCCAGCAGCAGTGGACTAACAGAGGTTGATGTGGATGATGATAAGAATTTTTGTACCTACTAACAAGTAATAGAAGTCGACTTATCCAAGGTGGACGAGTTTTATGGATGAGATGACCACTTACTCGTTGTATTATAGTAGGTACTTACCCCGGTTTAACCCCCCTATCTATAATTTAGCGCCCAGCCTGTAGACAGAGTACCTACCTACCTACCTACCTACTGTCCTCTGACAACATTCATAGATTAGTGCCTGTGGTTAGGTGTGCCCTGTTAATTTTGGGATAATAGGTATTACATAAATCTCTTTGGTGTATGTATAAGCACTTACTTAGATAAGTAAGCACGATAAAACGAATTTAAATTTATGTTTTAGAGTGGGAGGCAATACAGAGGATGGCTCGCTTTGCTTCCCAGACAAGTTCGCATTTGGGGTCGCGACGGCTTCCTACCAGATAGAAGGCGCTTGGAACAGTGGAGGTACCTACCTAATCATACTTCACTATCACTATCACTACATAGTATAAAACAAAGTCGCTTTCTCTGTCCCTATATCCCTATGTCCCCATGTCCCTATGCATGTTTAAACCTTTAAAACTACGGAATGGATTTTGATGCGGTTTTTTTAATAGATAGATTGATTCAAGAAGAAGGTTTAATATTATTATTTATAATACATGCATGATATGTGCACCCGTGCGAAGCAGAGGCGCGCGGGCTGGTCGCTAGTAATATTATAAACGCGAAAGTTTGTAAGTATGGATCGATGGATGGATGTTTGTTACTCTTTCACGTCGGAACGTCTGTACGGATCTGGATGAAACTTGGCAGAGAGATAGATTATAGTGTGGAATAGCACATAGGCTACTTTTTGTCCCGCGAGGGTGAAACCGCGGGGCTCAACCTTTAATTGATCAAAGAGCTCAACTTGTTTATTCAAAAAAATTGTCTATCCATCAAGTATTTTATCCTTATCCACCCATACTTACAAACTTTCGCGTTTATAATAGTAGTAGGAGACAAAACTATATAAAAATATAAAATAATATGAATAATTTATTTACAAAGAAAATTACAACTTATAAGTAGTAATTATTTACAAAATGTACAAAATACATAAAACAGTTGAGCTATCTGCAGACCGTTGCAAACGATCAATAGATAGCTCAACTGATCCAAATCAGTGCCAGTCGGAAGCGTACCCAAGACACTGGCTGCATTGCCACGCTGAATAGTAGTAGGATATATTTTTGACTTTGACATTGCGTTGCTGACCCAACTGGTGTCTGTACGATAAGGCAAAGGCGAGAGCATCTGGGATCGATACACGCACGAGCACCCCGACCGAGTGTTCGACCACTCGTCGGGAGACGAGGCGGACGACTCCTACCACCGCTATGCAGACGACGTCGCGCTGATGGTGCGCCTCGGAGTCTCCTTCTACCGCTTCTCTGTGTCCTGGCCGAGGATCCTGCCTGATGGGCTGACCAAGTAAGTTATTTATACAAGGCAGGAACCATTGACTTCTTACTCAATGGTCCCACTCCAACTTTCTATTCCTGGGCAGCTTTATCGGCTTGCTTGGAAGTTTGTCACGATTCTTACCGTTTCAGCACCGTAAACCCAGATGGTATCAGGTACTATACGCAGCTGATCGACGAGCTGTCCAAGCACGGGATCCAGCCAGTGGTCACCATGTACCACTGGGACCTGCCCCAGAGTCTGCAGGACCTCGGTGGGTGGACCAATCCTGTGGTCGTGGACTACTTTGTGGACTACGCAAGGGTACGTGCGCAATTGAATTTCACAAAATCATTAGAGATATAAATTTTATTGACAAAGAAAATTACAACTAATAGTTACAGTTATTTACAAAATGTACAAAATATACAAAATACATATGAAATAGTTGAGCTATCTGCAGACCGTTGCAAACGATCTATAGATAGCTCAACTGATCCAAATCAGTGCCAGTCGGAAGCGTACCCAAGACACTGGCTGCATTGCCATGCTGAATGGCAATGCTGATACGCTGAGCCAGATACTCACCAGCCCTCGGGTCACGCGTCGCCTCGATAAGTCGCCTGGATAAAAGGCCTCGGTACCCCACGGACATAGAGTCTCAACCCCAAGAGGAGCAAATACGTAGGCCCTGTCGAGACCTGCATAAAATAAAATAAAATTAAAAAAATAATTTTTTTTTTTATATAGGTAATGATAACAAAAGCCCTACTTATTAATGGAGTTTACGCCGATTAATAAATAATTTAAGTAGATCTCTCGTATCAGTCGGAAAATCTATTCAGTCAACAGGGCTTTCAACCATTTTTTTAACCAGTAGCAGCGATGGCAACTAGTCACGTTTGGAATATGAACTGTGCGTAAAACGTGGACATTGTAATAACTGTAATAAGTGCCTCTGAATACCATCCCTATAGGATCTTGAGTTGCTAGGTTAGTCGTCATCATCATCAGGCGTAGTAAGTTCAGTAGGTACCTACCTACCTATTGGATAATACGGTCCCTTCATATTTTGGTACTTAAGGCTCCGGTGACAGCGGCTCGCAATTTCGAGGTGCGATTGGCTATTATTTCATTTTATTTCATTTCGGGGAGGTTGTTTGAAAGAATAACTTTAAAGAAACACGCATAAATACTGTTCGAACACAAATAATACAATAATATAAGGAAAACATGCCCGAATCAGAAATCATTTTGGTATTAGTATGTTTGGTCTTAGGTTTACCTAATACCAAAATGATTTCTGACTCAAGCACATTTCCCTTATATTATTGTATTATTTGTGTTCGCACAGTATTTATGCGTGTTTCTTTAGAGTTATTCTTTCAAACAACCTCCCCGAAATGAAATAAAATGAAATAATAGCCAATCGCACCTCGAAATGGCGAGCCGCTATCACCGGACCCTTAAGATCTAAGAAAATGTCTAGCGAGCCTGAGGTAACATACTTTTTGATTTCTGCTTTGGGCCTCCATTCTGGCTCAAGTTCAAATAGTTTCTAAACGTCTCCAGGTACTGTTCGACAATTTCGGCCACAAAGTAAGCACGTGGATAACCTTCAACGAGCCGCTATCCTTCTGCGGCGACGGCTACGGAGGCAACGACGCGCCTGGAGGCAGGTCCAGTGGGTTCGAAGACTACATGTGCGGACACAACGTGCTGCTGGCGCATGGAAGAGTTTACAGAATGTACTTGGAGGAGTACAGTAGGAAACAGAATGGTCAGTCACTTTATTCTAACAGAGTTCGTAAAATATCCTCGGCACCTGTGGATAGGCAATGCAACGACAACCCCTATGTTGATGTGTTCGGGCCACAGTGACCACTTACGATTATGGCTATAACAATTACCTACTTAAATGGGTTGGGATCTTTTCCTTACCTGGAGCCTGATTCACTATGACCATTTGCACCGCGATCACAGCTAAGACAAGGCAGTCGGTGTCATACGGTCAGGGCAAAGTATTTCCTATATCATAAAGAATAAAGCCCAATATCAAGTTTTGAGAATAATGCCCCTGTATTGGACCCGAGTCCCCGTTTGGCTGACATTTACATAAAACAAAACACAGCTGGAACATTGTGTTTCAGGATTCGTCGGCATAACTCTGTCCATTGATTGGATGGAACCCAACACGACGTCTGCGGCGGACAAAACAGCAGCAGAAACTGCCAACCAATTTCTTGTAAGTGTTTAGTAACTTTGTTGTGTTACTAAGAATCCCAAAATACTTAGGTAAGTAACTATAGGTACCTACCTAATCATTTTTGGAAACAGATAGTGGTCTGTATCGCTGCGATGTCAGTGAGTTTATTACTCAATACTTAAGTAGGTACCTGCCTACTCAATTGGATAACCTGTCATGCTGTATGGACCTGAGTGGCAACCAAAAGGAGAAGAAAGGAAGCATGCAGCAGAAATGCGGATGTGTGGAGTGGATAGATAAAATATAAGATAAGCAAATTCTTTATTGCACATAAATAAAGTACCTACATCAGGCGAAGTTAATGTTAATTTGCATTTTCTTCCAGTGAATATGGAATAGAAGAAGAAAACCTGTTGTGCCGATCACATTTATGATGACTAAATACCAGACCAGACCCAGAAAAAATAGTTAATTGACTCAGGCGTGACTTTGCGGAAGTCCATTGTTAAATATAAATTAACTTGAACAAAGCAATATGTAGTAATATAAGTTTATTCCGGATTAGTACTACATATTGCTTTGTTCAAGTTAATTTATATTTCCAGAAAAAATATATCCGTAAATATTAAACCCAGTTTGTCTTTATACTAATTTTCAGTTCGGTTGGTTTGCGAACCCGATATTCTCCAAGCATGGGGACTACCCCGCGGTGATGCGGAGGCGAGTGGATGAGATGTCGCGGCGGCAAGGGTACAAACGCTCCCGGCTACCCACCTTCACTTCCGAGGAGGTGAAGACTATACAGGTAACCATGTCTACCTAGTCCTATCCTACGATATGAGGGTGTCTGTGGAACAATCACTCTCAAACTTTTGTCACAGACCGGGTCAAAAATTAGAACAATACAGTTCGTAACCTGGATTTGTATAATAGCATAGGTAAGGTACGTTTTGCCCCGAAAAATTACCGAGAACGAGGTCACCAAACCCACCAAAGGAAAAATATTATTATATCAATGTTGAAGTGTTAACTATTACCATTAAAATTAAAAAAGATAAATGAATAATGTCTAGTCCCTGGTGCTTATTATGGCTACAGAAGCTCCTGTTTATGGTTAAATTAAAACGCTGTTCGTTTCGGATTATGAGCTTATAATTGACTAGCGACCCGCCCGCGCGCCCCTGCTTCGCACGGGTGCACATATCATGCATGTATTATACATATAAACCTTCCTCTTGAATCACTGTACCTTTAAAAAAAACCGCATCAAAATCCGTTGCGTAGTTTTAAAGATTTAAGCATACAAAGGGACATAGGGACAGAGAAAGCGACTTTGTTTTATACTATGTAGTGATGATAATGTGTTAATTATTAATGTAGGTACAAGGTAAAAAGCAATGCTATGGTACTTACCTATGCCAGAACAATAATGAGTGAAAGATTATAGTGTAATAAAGCCCTTCACAAAGAACTTTACTTCTTTGTTACAGGGTTCATTCGACTTCATGGGTGTGAACCACTACACGTCACACATGGTGTCGGCGGGAGGGGGGACACGAGAGTGGCAGGGGCGCGGCCGGGGGAAGGGGAGATCACAGCCCTCCTTCTATGGAGACATGGCGGTCACGCTCACGCAGAAAGAAGAATGGCCGAGGACCAACTCTACGTGGTTGAGGGTATGTCAATCTTATCTTGTCAAGTCACTATTAGTTTCTTGTGAGTCACCAGTTTCTTTCAAAGTGTGGTGAAAGCATTTTGAGTGCGTTTCACGAGGCTCCTTTCAAGCACTTGACACTGTTATGACGACCTCAGTGGCGCAGCGGGCGAGAGTCCGCCTGCGACGCAAGAGGTTGCGGGTTCGATTCCCGCCTCGAAACAAATTTGTGTACGATCTGCAGAAATTTGTTCCGTTGGTCTGGGTGTTTATGTATAAAAAATATCTATCTCTGTAAGTATATAATGTGTTAAATGTATCAGTCATCTAGTACCCTTAACACAAGCTTTGAGTAGCTTACTTTGGGGCTAGATGGTGCTGTGTGGATTGTCCAGCATTATTATTATGTTATAGAACTTGTTAGGTTCTTTAACATGCCGGTTTCCTCACGATGTTTTCCAAAGAACCCTAACCTAAAAAGCTCTCAATGAAGCGCTGAAAGACTTGTAAAATGATTATAATTCTCAGGTAGTTCCTTGGGGCTTCCGCAAAGCGCTGAACTGGATCAAAGCCTCCTACGACGATCCGATGATGCTGATCACCGAAAACGGCGTTTCCTTGGAGCCAGGTCTCCACGACCCGAAGAGAGTTCAATACATATCCTCCTACCTGAAGTCCCTTCTTGCAGCTATAAACAAAGACGGATGCAAGGTAGTTGGGTATACCTACTGGAGTCTGCTGGACAACTTTGAGTGGATGAGAGGATATTCGTAAGTACATATAATGTTTGTTGTAGCCAGTTCAAATACCTATATCGGTGCCAATTCTGTTGTTTAATTTTCCTAACTTAACAGCACTAAAAATATTGCCATCATCATCATCATCTCAGCCCGGTGTCCCCCACTGCTGGGTATAGGCCTCCTTCATTTTCTGCCAGCCTCCTCTGTCCTTTGCGTCTCGGGTCCAGGTGTTTCCAGCGACCCTTACGATGTCGTCGACCCATCGCGCTTTCGGTCGGCCTAGATTTCGTCACTATAAAAATATTGCCATCCCTTTCTAAAAGACCGAAACAACAAGGACGGCTATAATTTTAGAGCTGTCAGTTTATGATAATGCAACAACAGAATCGACACCATTGTTGTAGCTAGTTGAATGAAATGCCTAATACCTAGGTATTTCTTGTTTGCTTAGGCCCACTACACTAAGATCGATTTGTGATAATTTTGTGTACTTTTATTATACAACTAGCAGATGGCCCACGATGATAAGTGGTAACCATCACCTATAACAAAGCATTGCCTCGTAAGTCACGCACGATAGGAGCGTGCCCTACGATGCACTGCGCTGCGTCCATCAACTTGAGGCATACAGCTGTTATGCCTCAAGTGCCTGTAATTACACCGGCGACCACACTCTTCAAACCGGAACACAGCGTTGCTGCTTGGCGGCAGAAAACCACGCCTTACCACCACTGGTAGTACTTCCCCGACGAGCCCTTCACAGAGCTCTACTACGTATTTCTTTATTGCCTATGCCCCAATGATGTCTGATCGTTTTATGTTCTTTTATCTTTATTTTTGTTTTTCAGGGAGCGATTCGGCCTGTTCAAAGTAGACTACACATCTCCAAACAAGACACGCACTCCCCGTCTCTCAGCTAACTTCTACAGACAAGTGGCGAAGACCAATTGCATCCCGGAAGAAGACCTTTTGTATACCGCATAAGATTTAGTTTGCTTTGTTTTTGAGCCAGTTACTTTTTGATATTGTGACTATTTGTGGCTCGAGTTGAGAAGGGCTGTAAAATGAAAACAATAAAAATAATACAACATTATATTTTCTAAAAATACTATATACTTACAACTCAGCTTATTTTAGTTATGGCTCTTGCACACTAACCCCCGGTTTCTGAAAGCGCGATCAACACTAATCGGCTGTCAAGTCACTTGCTATCTCTATCCAATTTGAAGTAAAATCTGAAATAGCAAGTGACTTGACAGCCGATTAGTGTTGATCGCGCTTTCAGAAACCGGGGGTAAGACTTATCGAAGGAACGAAAGAGAATGAACATAGAATGAACAATATTCCAAATTGACAGTTAACTTTCAATCGTGCAATCATTACTGCAATTCCCATTATCCCAACAACTTGACCAAATAATACTAATATTGTCATCCCATTTCCCTTCGCTGTTGTTATCTAGTTCATAACTCCTGGGACAAATGATGACATCTTTTGATCCAGGAGTTATGAAGCGTGTTGGCTATTTTTTTTAGTGAGCTATAATGTTTTTTATTTCTTCACTTTTTTTATTCATTTATTCCTTGCTTTACAAGCCTTAGTGTGCAAAGGGCAATATTTGGAAGACACTGTGTAAGGACACTTAATAATATATTAGCTATATTCATGCGAAAATTCGCAAGTTTAATACATTTTAATCCCGGAGGAAAATATCAATACTTATATCAATTAAAAACATTTTAATTAATACTGAAAATGTTAACAGGTGCTAGTTTATTAAATATATTTCAAAAACAATATGGATCCTGTATGAATCAAATCTATACAGAACTTTTTTTATATAATAGGGAGAATCGAGTATTTTTAAGCAATGATTAAACCTTTGGTAAAGAAAAATACTCTTATTAGGTACTCCGTTAAATTAAATACAAATGTCACTATTTGTATTTAATTGTAATATTTATGTATATTTAAAATGTAACTGTTATCAATTTTCACAAAAAGTTACATTTGTAGTTTCAACATTGACTTATTTTAGAAAATTGTTTGAGTTGAAATTAAGTTCTTCCAAAAAATATCTAATGATAGTATAATATGAATGATATGATGAGGCATATTTGAAAAACCTAATGCAAATATAAAAATAATTAAATTTAATGGAATATCAAATAACTTCTAGGCCAAATTATCATTTTGTGGAATAATCACAGATTTTAAATATCATATTGAATTTGAATGCTTGAAAATGAAGTACCTATTTAAGACATTTGAGGGTGTCGAGAGGGAGGTAGTCAGAACCATGTCCAAAAATTTATATAAGACACATTTGGCATGTAAATACTTGTCTTGCACAGGTAATTAATTTAATCGTGATAACTGATCATAGCCGCTGCTACAAACATATTTTTATGGATTTAGTCTATTTCATCATCATCATCATAATCAGCATCATCATCATAATCAGCATCATCATCATAATCATCATTAGCCTAAATCATGCCTAATCTTTAATCTATTTAGGTTTTAGAGTTTACCCTGTTTTACCCACTTAGTCGGTTAACCAGTGGCTTGAGTTCAGGAATTACCTGAGGTATGAACAACGGGTATGAACTCATGACTGCGGCATCTTGCATTGCTTACAGTCCTCCATTCCGTCGTTGAACTCCTCGATCTGCAGCGTCATCTCGAAGAAGTTGTATTTCTCGTGCACGAGACGGGTCGCCTGCTCGAGAACCTTCTGTGGACTAACTCCAGTGCCTGCAAGTAAGGGTTTTGTGATAGATATAACTTTTAATAAGTACTTTGTTTATAGGTCCATTACATTTTAGTAAACCTCAGTCACCTTACAATTTTTAATATTTAATACACTTATTTTAAAAATGTACAAAATACATATGAATCAGTTGACTGCAGATGCAGACCGTTGCAAACGATCTAGAGATACCAAAACTGATCCACGTCAGCGCCTATCGGCACCATCCTTAGACGCTGAGAGCATTTTAATAGTATAGCCCTTTGTGAAGAGCTCGTCCGGGGAAGTACAACCACCACGCCTTTTTCTGTCGCCGAGCAGCAACGCTGTGTTTCGGTTTGGTAAGTGTGGTCGCCGGTGTAATTACAGGCACATGAGGCTTAGCATCTGTATGCCTCAAGTTGATGGACTTAGTGCAGTGCATCGAAGGGCACGTTCCTTCGTGCGTGACTCACGAGGCGATGCTTGGTTATAGGTGATGGTTACCACTTAACATCAGGTGGGCCATCTGATTGTTCTATCAGCTAGTTGTACAAAAAAATGCCAGGCTGAATGGCAATGCTGATGCGCTGCACTTATTAAAAAGACAAATTTTGGTGGACTTTCCACATTAGCACTATCTAGCCCCAAACTAAGCCAAAGCTTGTGGTATGGGAACCAGATAGTAAATACATACTTATAATCCTACTAAGTATGGATGGATGGATGTTTGTTACTCTTTCACGCCGGAACGGCTGAACGGATCTGGATGAAACTCGGCAGAGAGATAGATTGTAGTATGGAATAGCACATAGGCTACTTTTTATCCCGTGGGACTACCGGTATTTAAATCAGCGCGGATGAAACCGCGGGGCGCAACTAGTATAAAGTGTTACTCACGGATGGCCAAGTGCGCCGACAGGGCCGTCTTGTCCAGCGACAGCGCCCACATGCGCAGATTGTGAACCCGCAACACGCCCGGCAGCGACAGGAAAGTGTTAGCTACCTCCTGGCACAGATAAAAGAATATTATACTAGCACAGGCCCCATCCCATACATTGAATCGGTCCCGTCCTAAGTCGGGCTATTCTTCGGGCTATTTGGTTTTGCCCGCAAATCTAAGCAAAATAGCCCGCACAGCCACTAGATGTCGCTAAGTTGCGTTGCGAGCAAGCGGCCGGCATCTCGTAAAATGCACTTGCAACCAATTTATGTATTTTTTTTTGTTTTGTAGGTAGGACATTGGTAATTAAAATATGAAATATTACATACATTATTGAAATGCCTGAACGAATCGCAAAAAATCGTTTACAGTAAGTAGCGCCATCCATCAATACACAAAACAAACTTTTGGAAGCAAACAACAACGTAGTACAAATTACAGCCACCAGAAAAAGGGACATTAATATTGAAAATAAAACATTTTCAAAAACACAAAGAATTTGATAAAAGCATAATTCCTCATCTTCCCGTGCTTATGGGAGATTTTTTCACAGTATAACTCAGGCTATTCATGACCATAATCGAAACCTGTATCGCCATCTATTGAAGTCTATTCGGAACTAAAAAACTGTTCCTAGAGATGGGTGCCCATGCGCCTGGTAGGTCAAAATGTTCATTTAAATAAACTAGATTCTAGAGAATAACGTTACCATCACAATGACGGATAGTCAAATTTACCTGAAAATCGATGCCTCTTGGTGATCCCTCCATCAACACGAGAAGGGTATCTTTGATGATGTTGAAGGTGGTGATGAGAACCAACACCGAAAACAAGAACGTGCAGATCGGGTCCACGAGGCTCCAAGTGGGCTGGAAACAAAATCGATATCAGCTTTTGCTAACGTCATATAAAGTTAAACCATCGATTTTATAATAATAATATAATAATAATGCTGGACAATCCACACAGCACCATCTAGCCCCAAAGTAAGCTACTCAAAGCTTGTGTTATGGGTACTAGATGACTGATATATTTAATACATTATATACTTACATAGATAGATATTTTTTATTATACATAAACACCCAGACCAACGGAACAAATTTCTGCAGATCGTACACAAATTTGTTCCGAGGCGGGAATCGAACCCGCAACCTCTTGCGTCGCAGGCGGACTCTCGCCCGCTGCGCCACTGAGGTCTTTGAATCGTTGAATGTTTGTGTGTGATGATTTTAAAAGGTACATTCTTATTATTACCTTATTATGGAAAAAAGGTAACTATTCCATTCAAGAACTGGAATCATTAAAAAGAGTAACTTTTTGAAAGACGAAATTATTCTTTGGTTAGATATTGTAGGTGTTGTATAATCAACGTCAAGAAAATGATTTTTAGGGGCACTATAGGTTTGGTTACAAATATTGTATCTTGAGTTTGCCTGGAGATCATAATAAATAATTTTATTCATTCATTCATTATTAATGAACAGTTAATAAATCATTCGTTCCACTAGGTAAGTTGAAGCTACCTTGTAGTAGATGACGTTATCGCATAGAGCATAGAGTTGTTCTCCATAATTTTTATTCATTCATTCAATCATTATTAATGAACGGTTAATGAATCATTCGTTCCACTAGGTAAGTTGAAGCTACCTTGTAGTAGATGACGTTATCGCATAGAGCATAGAGTTGTTCTCTGTAATTTTTATTCATTCATTCAATCATTATTAATGAACGGTTAATGAATCATTCGTTCCACTAGGTAAGTTGAAGCTACCTTGTAGAAGATGACGTTATCGCATAGAGCATAGAGTTGTTCTCTATAATTTTTATTCATTCATTCAATCATTATTAATGAACGGTTAATGAATCATTCGTTCAACTAGGTAAGTTGAAGCTACCTTGTAGTAGATGACTATGGCGGCGACCAGTACGCCGAAGCTCTGCAGGAAGTCTCCGAGTACATGTATGAAGGCGGCTCGCACGTTGATGTTCTCTGCCTGTGCGTGGTGGTGGGATGCCGAGCTCTCGGCGTCAGAGTCGCCGCTCTTCTGGAATTTGCAAACAATATAAAATCATCAATCAAAAATAAATATAAAATCTATCAAAATAAATCATAAAATAAATAAGACCTTTTTGACTTAAAACTTTTTCGTTTCTGAGACAACCCAGTTTCCTGACGATTTCCTACACCGTTTATGATGCAATGTCAGTGATTGCGCTCAACATTTTATTGAATGAATGAATGAATGTAATTACACCGTCAACCACACTCTTCTAACCGAAACACAGCAACGCTGCTTGGCGGTAAAAATATTCAGACTACCTTTGAATGGACTGACTCATCCTACTAATATTATAAACGTGAAAGTTTGTAAGAATGGATGGATGGATGGATGGATGGATGGATGGATGGATGGATGGATGGATGGATGGATGGATGGATGTTACTCTTTCACGCCGGAACGGCTAAACGGATCTGGATGAAACTTGGCAGAGAGATACATTATAGTCTGGAATAACACATAGACTACTTTTTATCCCGTGGGAATACCGGGATTTAAATCTGCGCGGATGAAACCGCGGGGCGCAACTAGTATGAAATAAGTAGGTACCTTAAGCTTAATGGTGCAAAAAAACGGGCCGGCCTTAAATTTTTATTTCATTCGTTCGTAAACATTATCATTGACATGTTAAGAAAAAAATATAAAGTGTGACCCGATTTTTTTGCATGCCGATGTAGTTACCACGATCGGCTAGGTTGTAGTTACCTTGTTATTGAGTACAGGGTTGCTGGGGCCATGCGAGTGGCCGTGGCCGCCGCCGCCGTGGCTGTGTCCGTGCTGGTGCAGGGTCAGACCCATGCTGGAACCATTCACAACATACATAAATTCATTTTCCCTTCCCCCCAACCTCCCGCCATCTCCCCTAGGCAAGACTGAAAAACAGCGCCTGGTCTCCAGACTAGGCAAAAAAGCTGAGTCTTGGCTTTTTAACTATACAGACAAAGTCCAGACCACTATCCCCTAAATCCCTTGGCTTATATTTAATAATAAATAAATAAATATGTTTCATTCTTTCTTTCCTATAATATATCACTTCTCCAGTTTTTTATTTTTTATTATGTATTTGTGTTTCATTGTAGTATATTTTAAGTAAAATTGTAACTGTGTAGTTGAATAAATGTATTTTCTTTCTTTTCTTTCTTCTTATAAATACATACTAATCACCAACAATGGAGGACGAGAAACAGAAAAAGGATTTTTATTGACCAACACAGAAAAAAAGGTCAAGTGCGAGTCGGAACGCGCACGACAGGTTCCGTACCATCCCTACTATCCCTACTAATATTATAAATGCGAAAGTAACTCTGTCTGTCTGTCTGTTACGCTTTCCCGATTAAACCTCTCAACCGATTCTAATGAAATTTGGCACAGACAATCTTTAGACCCTGAGAAAGGACATAGGCTACCTTTTATTGCGAAAAGTACGCAGACGAAGTCGCTGGTACCAGCTAGTTATCTATAAAAACGGCAAATAAAAGTCTAGGTCAGAAGAAGAAGTGGGGCAAAAGCGAGTACCATAATTAGAATTACGTACTCAACCATACACATAACTATTTAGTTTGTTATAATTTAGAATTTGTAATTAACGTGTATCAAAAAGTTTTCTTTCTTTCTTTCTCTTTAAAAAATATAGTACCAATTTTTTTTTAAAATACACCTTCAACCCATTTCCTTACTTTTACCCCGCTATTGCATTTTCCCCTCATGACTATACAGTATACATCTTATTTCACTTCGCAGTTTGCAGGTGCTGGGTAGGCTAAACAAACGAGTCTAGAATAGGTTAGCGGATTATATATATATATAACTCTGTGTATTTGTTTCAGTTCATTTATATTAGTAAAGTACGATCTACTAAGCAAATGTTTAGTTGTATGCCTTTGTCAATTTGCCAAGATATTTTGCGTCAAACACCAGCTGTGCAAAGCAGCTGTTTGCTAATACACAGTAGGTATCATCCACGACAGCAACTAAACAAATCTAGTAGAAGTCGCTGCATTTTTTTATTTATTTATTGAAATCAGTACATCTCACTCTATCTCTACTACTGTTATCGATAATGTGCGAGGGAGAGGCATTGATAACCAGCGCCATTTTGGTTTCGTTTCTTTATATTTGAAGTACGTTTGCTGTATTTTGATTGACATAATAACAAGCTACATCACGCGGTTTCACGTTAATTACGATCCCTCATTTTTTTATATTTTTTTATTTCTTTATATATTTTTGGACAAAATTAAACAATGAGACCACATTGGTGAGCTTATTTCTAACGAATTTTCTACCAGCCAACCTAAGTTATGTAGAAAGGGGTATTTCCATTTTTAAAAAGCAGACCGTGAGGGTAGGTCCTAAAACTAATATACTTATGTAAATATCTTCAAAAAACTACTTCCTTGTATTGTGGCTAGTTCTTTCGATTTACGAAACAGTACGAATGGTACTCATACGAGGTTTACAGGGACGCCCACAGCCTGTGTGAACAACATCACAGTGGCATCTATCTCGAAGTCCAAATTCACAATGTCAAAATACCGGCACTACCAAGCTCATCCAAAAATCAACTTTATCTCCTTAAGAATAGTACTCACACGAGGTTGACGGCGACGCCCACAGCCGCTGTGATCAGCATCACAGTGGCGTCTATCTCGAAGTCCTGGTATATGACGCGCTGCACCGCCATGTACACCAGAATGCCGGTCACTACCCAGATGAGGAGGACGGACGTGAGAGCGCCTATCACTTCCGCGCGGTACCAACCAAACGACATCCTGGTGGCAAAAACAGGTTATGGGCACAGAAAATAATAACTGACTTATATACCACTATCACTATACGAAAACGTGTAAATGGTCTTTAGCTATTTTTATGAATTTTTAATTTGTAAGTACTGTTTGTTTTCCTGAGAAATAAAAATAAATAAATAAAATAAATATTTCAGGATCATCATCATCATCAACAGCCCAAACAAGTCCAGTGGACATAGGCTTCCCCATACGTTTCCAGGAAGAACGATTCCGAGCCTTTTCCATCCACCGACTACCCGCGGTCCTAACAATGACGTCAGTCCTTCGGGTAGGAGGGCATCCCACACTACGTTTTCCTGGTCGTATGTATCAGGTCGTTATATTTCAGGGTATGGGCACATAAATAAATACTGGTGGAAATTCCACACAGCACTATCTCGCCCCAAACTAAGTCATAGCTTGTGATATGGGAACCAGATAGCTGATATACTACTTAAATACTTTTTTTGTATACAAATTACTCATAATATAACACTCAGACAGAACATACCTATATCTATGTTCATCATACAAATGTTTCTCGGTGGTAAAGATCGGATTTGTCATAGTGAACTAGTTGTGCCCCGCGGTTTCACCCGCGCAAAGTAGCCTATGTGCTATTCCAGACTATAATCTATCTCTCTGCCAAGTTTCGTCCAATTCCGTTCAGCCGTTCCGGCGTGAAAGAGTAACAAACATCCATCCATCCATCCATACTTACAAACTTTCACGTTTATAATATTAGTAGGATGATTGTATGACATCGTTTGATTAACAAAGGAAGGTTACAATCTTTCGCGTTTATAAGATAAAGCTTGGGTCCCACGGTGCGCAAAATCGCGGACGCACGCAGACCAGCTCGCACGACGCACTGTGGGACCGGCCTGTCCGTGATAGCACAGACACGTCTGTGACGGTGCGCCGGTATCCATCGCGAGTCGGTAACTTCAAAGGTGCGGTGCGTCTATCTCTATATATTATCGTCTATCTCTTTCACTTTGCATTTTGAAATGAAGTTCGAAAAGATCTACACAGACCGACACGCACCGTTGGAACGGCCCTGCCTGCGGTGCGTCGCCGTCCGTACTCGTCGGCTGTGCGTGGCTGATCCGTAGAATAGCGCACCGTGGGACCCCAGCTTAAGTAGGATAACGCCCAGCTCAGCTGCTGTGAAGTTGAACCGCGTGACTTACCGCCTGGTGGCGGGCCGGCTTGCCACCCACAGCGAGAACAGCGAGATCATGAAGCTGGCGAAGTCGGTGAGCAAGTGCGCAGCGTCCGTCGCTATCGCCAAACTGCTTGACAAGTAACCACCTGGAAGAACAAACATACAGTTACGGAAAACTATTATACTACAAACTAATACTATACTACTACTATACTACTACTACACTCTACTTTGTGGCCAAGGGACAGTCAGTCAAATATTAAAAAAAAAGTACAAATACTGTATTGTTAATAAATAAATTAAAAAACCCTTTTTAAAAACAAGCTTTTAAAATAGTAGTTCGCCCCGAACTGAGATTTCGTATAGCGACGCGACGCTCCGAAAATATAAGTAAGTGGTAGTCAGAGGCAAGTCCAAACTTTGTATTTGGACTCTCTGGCTGCCACCTACTTACTAAGTATGGTAACCAAGTTTCAACTGAATTGGCCTATTTATTGAAGAGTTCCGTTGAAGACCTTGGCTCCATCATCAGACAGGTCGCTATCACCATTTGATGAGAACTAAGTACCTTATTAATTTATTTTCAGAAAAAAATATATAAAAAGCAAAGGAACTGCCCGACCAGTAGAAAAACCTTGATGCCAACGAAACTTTTAGAAATGAGAGCTCTTGGGTCGTTGGTTATCTTAATTTTACTTTTTTGTTGTATCTCAAAACCTGGGCTACCTAGAAAAAAACTTAAAATGGTTTTGGAATGTCCAAACCAAGTTCTTTCATATGACATATAACTTTATTTTTTTGTGTAACTTTTTTAATTTTCGCCCCCTTAAAAACCCCCATATTTTAGTAACCCCTTATCTGATTTTACTCATATTATACTTACCAGTAAATTTCTCAAAACAAGCTATCGACTTACCAAATTTCATGCAGATCGGATAAACGGTTCTCAAGTTATCGTCGGACAAACATACACACATACATACACACATAAAATGCCAAATCGCCCAAGTTGTTTGTAAGATTTTCGTTCGCTTCGCTCACTCAATCAATAAATGCCAGCTGCATTGTCATCTAAAAAAAACGTGTATACAAAATTTTAGCTCAATCTGTTGAAGATACATAATATTTGCTTGCACTCTGGACCTTCGTTCTGAATAAATTATGCTTTATGTTATTATCCAAAATATTAAACAGAAAAGACTTACCTACAATTTCTGCTATCATAAATACTACACATAGAATGCTGGCGATGATGAGTTTCCTTCGCGCCCGTTTGTCTATTTCTTCATTCCTGGATCTGTGACAATGCCCTGAAAAATAAAATGAAAACATTTTAGTCTTTGATTTAGCCAGTTGCTCTAGAGCACCAGTGGTCTAGTGAGAGTAACCCCACCCCACCTTCTGATCGAAAGTTCGCAGGTTCGAATCCAGTCGTGCAACAATGGATTTTTCTTTCGAAAAATTTATGTGCGCAATGCCTGTGCTCTTAAACGGTAAAGGAAAACATCGTGAGGAAACCAGTTAGTATTCTAACAGCGGCGATGGGCTTGCAACCTGTCACTTATGGAATGCTAACTACTGCAAAATGTATGTGCCTAATGTAATGTTTGGGCGTACCTCTGACTATACCCCCCTTAGACGTCTTCAAAGAATCTTCGTCGAAAGAAACGTCGTCAAAGTTATCAATTGGTACTAAGAGATCTGAGGGGATATCTACCGTGCCTGGGGACCAAAGTCAAAGCTGTTTCAGTGTGATACAAATAGATTTATCCAAGTCAATTTATAAATGAAGAGGTGTGTCTGCTAGTTTGTTACGTTCTCACGGTTCTAAATCACTGAAAAGATTTAAATGAAAATCAAAGCTTTCATTCTAGTCGTCTCAGATGTTAAGCGTAGCCTCACGTGCCTGTATTTACACCGGCGACCACACTCTTCAAACCGAAACACAGCAATGCTGCTTGGCGGCAGAAAAAGGCGTGGTGGTATATCTTCACCGGACGAGCCCTTCACAGAGCTCTATTAAACTTGAAGCTAAGAGAATAAAGTACTTAACATGTCTAAATAAAAATTAAGTAAAAAGCAGCAGAGTGCCTGTCAAAGATAGAAGACATCGTATTGTTTCGATGACATACGGCATTGGCAAGCAATTTTTGCGCATTGGTCACGGTTATGCCCGTGAAGGCTTTAGGATGACATCATTCAAGTTATTATCACAATTTTGAGGTTATAGTTTTGTGATTATATTCATAAAATCTCTAAATATATATAACTCAAAGGTGACTGACTGACATAGTGATCTATCAACGCACAGCCCAAACCACTGGACGGATCGGGCTGAAATTTGGCATGCAGGTAGATGTTATGACGTAGGCATCTGCTAAGAAAGGATTTTGATCAATTCTACCCCCAAGAGGATGAAAGTTTGTATGAGATTTTCAAAGTAAACGAGCGCGAGCAAAGCCGCGGGATCAGCTAGTTATATATGTAGATGGATATACAATAGCAAATTCAAATGGATTTATTTTCCTTTATAAAGTGAACACAAGAGGTAGGCAAAAGTAAAGATACGTATGGACTGTGTGAAAGCATGATGATTGATGAGATAATAAGAATAAGGTAATAGATAATAAGAAAGGAATGGCTGAGATAGATAGATGAGAGCTGGCTCTTTTTTGTCTGAAATAAACATTATCTTATCTTATCTTATCTAGATAACGGCTGATAGAAGAGAAAAATCTCTTAACATCTCTATCTCTCTAGATCTAGACGGACGGAGAAAAAGCCACTATAAACTATTAAATACATAGGTATCTTCTCAAAAAATGTGGCGGTTTAGTGAGCTATAAGGTCACGAATTTGCCAATGTCAATGTTTTATTGACTTGAAACAAAAAGGCTGAGTAAAAGAAGTATAGTGATACAACAAAAGGAAGCGCACAAAAAGATACGTCTTGTTTCCACAGCGTCAATACAAGGTTATTTCTACAAGAATTAGGGTGTTTTTCCACTGAACTTTGGTCGCGAACTGGCGGTAGATTCACTTAGTTTAAAAGACGTTTCAAAGTGGTCCCTGTGATAGTACTAAATAAAGACTATTTTGATTTTGACTAATCAGAATTGAAATGCGCATCTATAACTATACATGGGACCCGTCCGAACTCTATAGGTTAATCACCACACCACCATTACCAAAATTAAATTAAAACCATCACTATCATCACTACATAGTATAAAAGAATGTCGCTTTCTCTGTCCCTGTCCCTGTGTATGCTTAAGGGCCCGGCGACAGCGGCTCGCAGTTTCGAGGTGCGATTGGCTATTATTTCATTTTATTTCATTTCGGGGAGGTTGTTTGAAATAATAACTATCCAGTGACACGCATAAATACTGTTCGAACACAAATAACACAATAATACTTGCATTGGTTGCCAATAAACAACCTCCCCGAAATGAAATAATAGCCAATCGCACCTCGAAACTGCGAGCCGCTGTCGCCGGGCCCTTAAATCTTTAAAACTACGCAACGGATTATGATGTGGTTTTTTAATAGATAGAGTGATTCAAGAGGAAGGTTTATATGTAAAATACATGCATTATATAGTAGAAAAACAATGTGCACCCGTGCGAAGCAGGGGCGCGCGGGCGGGTCGCTAGGTATATAATAAACTAAGGTATAACTTTTAATCCTTAGATTAAAGGTAACATAATTATGCCCATAGTTCTATAGTGTACTAACTGCGTCCCGCGGTTTCATCGGCGCAGATTTAAATCCCGGTATTCCCACGGGAAGAAAAATAGCCTATGTGTTATTCCAGACTATACCTAATATATCTCTTTGCCAAGTTTTATCCAGATCCGTTCAGCCGTTCCGGCGTGAAAGAGTAACAAACATCCGTCAATCCATCCATCCATACTTACAAACTTTCGCGTTTATAATATTAGTAAGTAAGATAAGATCGCGGAAAGTCTGTGGAGACGGTTCAAAACCGTTTTTACCGGAAATATGACGGATGCCTTTTGGACTTGTGCAGGCTAATGACGATGATGACCAGTTCACATGGCCACGTCTCTGATTAGTGCAATGTTGCGAGAACCGCAATGTCAAAACACAGACAGTCATCAAAACAATATACGGTATACTTACACCATTTCTTATCATACGTAAAATGTCTTATGTAAAATGTGTTAGTTCTTCATATCTTTGTTCACAATAAACAATATATCTTTGCTTAGTTGGGATGGGATTTTCAGCATCCCGTCTTTGAATGTCAAATTGTAAGTTCTTTTTGTAATTGACTTGCGTCTATGTCTATTTTAAATCTTGTAGTATTGAGTTTTCGAAGGATGTCAGATCCGTTATCCACAAATAAGGCATTAAGTAATTTAAGGCAGTTCATCAAATATATCATTGCTAATATATTATGACGTCAGCATGTACCTACCTACATAGGTGCATAGTTTAGTTCCCTATAAATAAGAAAAAAAAACAGCTTCACGACTTTGATCCCCAGGCACGGTAGATATCCCTTCAGATCTCCCAGTACCAAGTAGGTACTAATTCAAGATTCTTTGAGGATGTCTAAGGGGGGTAGTCAGAGGTACGTCCAAACATTACATAAATAAATAAAAAAGATAACAAATATACCTACCTGTTTACATCAGGGTACAATTTTGATCTCAATTCAAACAAAGACAAATGCCTTATTGTGTTTATGTTTCCGGAACAAGGTGACAAAGGAATTCAATGTTTGTGAAACGCTTGTTATATTGGTTCATGATTCAGTGCAAAGGTACCAGCCAAGAACAAAGGCCCCTTGCGAGGGGAATGGGAGGGAATGTACTAAACTTGACCCTGGCTTCCAGCACCAGGGTTGAATACTAAGGCTGCCTGTCCACTGAAGCGCAACGAGGCTGCGGAGCGGAGAAACGGAGAAATATAAGCCAATAGGATTGCATAAAATCTCCGCTCAGCTCCAGTGGACAGGGATTCTGGATAATATTTCTCCGTTTCTCCGCTCCGCAACCTAGCTCCGCGTCAATAGACACTAGACAGGCAGTCCTTGTGTTACGGCGATCACCTCCGCTGACGCAGAGGTGACCGACTCATCGAACCCGCACAACAAAATAAAAATAAATAAATAAATAAACAAGGACGCTCTACACCTACACTGACCCCTCATGAGGGGTCGAGAACGCATTCCCCGTTAACGCCCATTCTGGGGCGAAGAATCGTCATCTCACTTCCCCAGCAACAGCCCAAGCCGAGGGCCGTACCTAACTGGTGCCTTTGCGTTTGTTGCCAATAAACCTTTTTGTATGGCAGAGCGCAATCGTCATACGAAAACCACAGTACTTTCGAAAAAAGTCAGATTTGAGAATGCGTAATAAAAACAATTCGTCCCGACATCTCATCTGCAACGATGCCGCCCGCCACGCTGTTTCAGGGCACCAGGACTAGTTGGACGCCGATGAGAGGGACTGGCGGATATAGGATCATAGTGACTGGCGGAAATGGGGAGAGGCCTTTGCTCAACAATGGGACACTATGGGCTAACAGTAATAGTGATAATAAAAACAACACTCACGCTCAACTTCACTGATGCTGCCATTCCGCCTCTCGATCTCCTCGCCAGCCTCGTTGGTCTCGATGACGGCGCAGCAGCCGGTGGAAGGGTTGCCGTGCACGCAGAATATGACGCGGCGACCTCGCGCTGGACTGTCGGTGCCGTACGATACGACGCCATCCTTGAACCTGGAGACAAGGACATGAACAGTTACTTAAACCTGGAGACAAGGACATGAACAGTTACTTAAACATTCTTCAGGCTAACTTTAGGCTATGTTTGATATGCAACGTTTATAATAATGGGGTTACAGCAATAGTCTTACTCAAGGAACAGAGAAATACCCTACAGTCTTACACTTACATAACCACAGTTTGTAGAAATCATGCTTAAATTATTATATTGCTTTGACATGACAACATTTATTATTGTCATAAAGAGTCATATTATTATGGCGATAGTGGCTTTAGCAGTTTATATACAAACATTTTCATTGTGTCCGTTTCAGGCATTCCAGAAACATCATTAAAGGAGCTTTTCCAGCCATAGAAAGAGTGTAAGGAAGTATGCTACACTGTAATGCACTAATCATCGCAGTTTGGACAGAGTAGAAATGGTTCTTCAACTTGGTTATTAACCATCAGTAGTGATAGGTCGAAACAAGCCGACTACTCCAGCACACCCATGATCACTATCTTCAGCCATGAACCGCAGAACCAAAGAAGATCAAACTGTCAGCAATAAGCCAGATTCAGTTTATTCCTTTTTTTTAAAACAACTCACAACACCCTCAAAAACAGGAAAAAGGCGTAATAGAATCACCAATGCCCAAAAAATGAACCGGAGGCTGATTAGACACAGCCTTGAAGGCCCGTGAACAACTGAACTGCTTACAGTTCATGCCTCGAAGAAATGGGGAAATAACCGTGTCCACGTAAGCGCCTCGTTTTCCACGCTAACTGTAAACATATCAAATTACCCTTTAGACTCAGAGCAATTTCATGCAATTTTCTGCTTTATACAGCTGAGTGGATAATTCTTTACGTTCGTTCCGATGTTGTAAGTACCCTAAACCAACGAGTTTATTATGAACTAGTTGCGCCCGGCGGTTCCACCCGCGCAGATATAAATCCCGGTATTCCCACGGCATAAAAAGTAGCCAGACGTAGAGAGTATTCCAGACTATAATCTATATCTCTGCCAAGTTTCATCCAGATCCATTCAGCCGTTCCGGCGTGAAAGAGTAACAAACATCCATCCATCCATACTTACAAACTTTCGCGTTTATAATAGTAGTAGAATAATGTTATGAGAGTGAATGAAGCGAAAGAAAGCGGTATACATACAAGGATCGCAGCAAGTGGAAATCTGTGTTCTCTGCCTATCCCTATGGGAAACAGGCATGATATTATGTATTTTTGCATTTTCAATATGTCTCGACAGAATACCAGCACCTAACAACCTTCCAGTGTCAGGCTTTATGCTGAGTCGAAGCTCTTTTGCTGTTGTAGCACAAATAGGTAATACAAGATGCTGCAACTGAAAAGACTACACCCCGCTGAAATCCTCAAGGTGCTTGATTAGAGAAATAATCTAAGGATATATATATCTGTGAACCATTTTCACACACATAGTTTTAATAGGTAAGTTTAGCGGCGATGGGCTTGCAACCTGTCACGTATGGAATACTAACTACTGCAAAATGTGGGTATGTGCCAAATGTAATGTTTGGACGTACCTCTGACTACCCCCCTTAGACATCCTCAAAGAATCTTGAATTAGTACCTACTTGGTACTGGGAGATCTGAAGAGATATCTACCGTACCTGGGGATCAAAGTCGTGAAGCTGTTCCATTTTTTTTTAGTTTATACCAACAACATCTATTATATAAAATAAGGTACCTAATGCACAGTTTGTTTTCAATGTTATATTTATGCCACGTGCTCTGTTTGACATGATGACGTAATAACACGCGCTTGCTTATAGTATCCATGCAATAATATTTATGTTGCACACAAGAAACATTAATTGAGAATAATTTATTCCATGAATCATATGATTTTGTATCAGTTTTTGCCCAGTGCTTCGACTCAGAATAAGTGATGCTAGAAATGAAAGAATAATGGTCATGAATAATCCATACAAAATTTACCAAAAACCGAAAACCGGCGAAAACGAAACATATCTCAGTTTTTTTTTGTTATTTGATATACATCCTACTACTATTATAAACGCGAAAGTTTGTAAGAGTATGGATGTTTGTTACTCTTTTACGCCGGAACGGCTGAACGGATATGGATGCAACTTGGCAGAGAGATAGATTATAGTCTGAAATAGCACATGGGCTAATAAATAATAAGTATTTTTATCCCGTGGGAATACTGGGATTTAAATCTGCGCAGGTTAAACCGCGGGGCGCAACTAGTTGAAAATAAAAGAATGTTCAAGTCAACATTAATACTTAAGTAATGAAAATGAATATTGAAGGACTTTCCACACATCAGTCTAGCCCTAAACTAAGCAAAGCTCCAGATAGCTGATATAATTACTTCCTATAAACTTTTTTATCAAGCTAATAAATGATAGTTTTTGACGAACTGTTAAATTGAACTATTCATCTGAACTGGAGCGTCAAAAGACATTTAATAAAATTACTGAACCAACTAAGCTACCCGTTTTATTGTTGTTCTTATTGACAAAATAGCCATTAGACCATGAACCGACCTTCAGCCAAGGCTGACCAGAACTTACCGGTCATCTTTATGGTCAAGATGAACCATAACATTTATTCCAAGAAGGGCAAGAGGCAATTTATTTAAAACATAAGATAAAAAAAAAAAAAAAAAAAAAAAATGTCATGTCATGGTCAAATAAGGTAAAAACGAAAACATCCACGATGATGGAAGCAGGGCAGTGCATTGTATGCCACGTTCTTATCGTCCGTGACTTGCGAGTAGAGAATACAATCCCGGGATTTTCGGGATCAGAAAACAGCCGGGATCCCGGGTGTTTTCTGACCTTTGTATAATCAGCTCTGGAACCTTAGCTCAATTTCTTCATGAGATTAATAGTGCTTATTAAAAAAAATTGCTTAAGGAAATCACAAACATTTTATGAAGATTTTATAAAATCTATCCCTAACCTCAAGTTTTGCTTTGTTCTGGGATATGGATAGTTTAACGTGGAATGATCTTAATTTTGTTTTTTTGCCTCTAAAAATGGTGCCCGATTGTGTGTGTTGTTTATTCTATAACATATTATTTTAGTACACATTTAGGCAAATCTACTATGGCATATGCTATGCCAACCACAATACTTCGTAGGAAACAACACACAGCAGTATCAGACGTGATTAGACATAGTAATAATAGGATTACATTCCACTACCTTGTAATGATAATTATTATGATTAGTATATTGTAACTTAGTGTGATGTTTACCAAGTATCTCGTTTAGCTTCATTTAACGACTATGCACATCAGGTAATAACTTTAATTGAATTGACCAACAACACATAAATGAATTTGGTTTTGATACTATGAGATAGGCAAAAGAGCCTTATATTAAGTACTGAAAGTTAAAGTTAGTTTTTTATTTAAATAGCCGTGATGGCATTTCGCTATTTTAGTGTGTTTAATTTTTGTATATTTTGATAGATTTTCAACATACGTTAACCGAGATATCGAGGTTTAGATTGATACACAAAAAAAACGACGAAAAATCAAGGAAATAAATTCTTCATCAGGTCAGGAGGTGATCGCGTGGTGCCCTAATCAAGGTCAGAAGTAGGCCAATAAACCCTCTTCCGTAATATGTTTAAACTAGATATGGAGCTGCCTACTACATGTAGTACATAGTCGCGCCGATATCCGATTAGATACCTAAGTAAATGCGTACATATCAAGTAGGCGCAGCGGATTACACGACATTATCACCATACAGGAAAACAGTAAGAAATCTTAACGCTTTAATTGGTTGGTCGTTTTTTGCAAATCATTGATGATCAACCTCTTAGAGGTATTTTTAGAAGAAAGAGATAGGAAAACAAAAACAAAAACTGAAACAGCTTCACGACTTTGATCCCCAGGCACGGTAGATATCCCTTCAGATCTCTCAGTACCAAGTACTTACTCAAGATTCTTTGAGAATGTCTAAGGGGGGTAGTCAGAGGTACGTCCAAACATTACATTTGGCACATACCCACATTTTGCAGTAGTTAGTATTCCATACGTGACAGGTTGCAAGCCCATCGCCGCTGCTAGAATACTAACTGGTTTCCTAACGATGTTTTCCTTCACCGTTTGAGAGCACTGGCATTGCGCACATAAATTTTTCGATAGAAAAATCCATTGGTGCACGACCGGATTCGAACCTGCGACCTTACGATCGGAAGGCGGGGTCACTTCCACTAGACCACCGGTGCTCTATCTAGATAGGAATACATGTATTAATGGAGAAAGTTACTATCGTTTTCTAAACCTTGCTAAGACAATCACCTAAAATGATTCGTATTTTGCAAGATTTTATTATATTGATGTTTTCTGGTGACCGAATAATCGCAAAAGGAACGTGCTAATAGACTTAACCGACTCTACATTCCCACTATGTCTTGTATTTCGATGTATTTCCTATTCAGGATGTTATTAGGTAATGTGTATACATATAGTCGGTATGCTGAGTTTCACATAACCAAAATAAAATGATGGTGGGAAAACCATTATGCGAATTGGTATGTTATCACGTGTTTTGAGAGATTGTTACGTTTTATAAATCTTGTCAGGCTACAGAGCTCAGTTAGTAGTAAGTGAAGCTTAATTTTCTTCTAAATCTTGCAACTGCTCCTAAAATAATAGGTTACTTTTTGGGAATCCGTGGGAATACCGGGAAATAAATCTGCGCGGGTGAAACCGCGGGGCGCGAAACAAGGATTTGGTCACTAAATATTACAATCTTTTAGAGGTTAGTTAAAATGGGATTTTAGCAGGTCTTTTTTTGATTAGGTACCTTGTAAATAATCTAATCTTTCAAAATCTTCGTTCGGTTGTTTCTAAATCTTACCACCGGAAAGTGTCCCTTTGTTATTGAATTATTTGTCCACGTCAACAGCACAACGCACACAGTGCAAAACATTCATCAAATTTACAATTTACAAAAAATCTAAAAATGTGTGCCAATCACAGGCCTGCACAACATGCAATTTACAACGTCAGATTGGTTTAGCACCTTTTTTTTTTTTTTAACTGAATAGACCGTCCTTTGACTACAATCTTACCTGATGTTAAGCGACGATGTAGCCTACGGTGGAGCAGAACGGTCTAGAAGACACCTATTCACTCTTGCCTTGAAGAGACTCATGTTATAATGGTCAGGAAAGACAGACGACGGTAACGAGTTCCATTCCTTAGCGGTTCGCATGATAAAGGTTGAAGCGAAGCGCTTCGTGCGAATTGGTGGTATGCTAACTAGAAATGGATGGTATTGAGCCGTACGTATATTTGTCCTGTAGTGGAATGGAGATGGTGGAATGAGGTCATGTAGTTCCTGAGCACATTCACCGAAATGTAGCCTATAGAAGATCGATATAAGAATGCCAAAGGCAATATGTATATATTAACTTTTTAGGCACATTGTGTTATAAATTACAACGCCAATAATAGGCGGACTCAACATTTTCATTATTATCTGACTTGAAGTAAAGTAACAGTTTGAATAAACTTATTACTAAGCGAGATCACGCATATAAACACCCTGTCAAGTATACCGTAGTGTACTTTTCTAAAAGATCAATAATAAAACTTACAGCAAGGGTTTCTTGTCCATTTCGTCCATAAGCACTGAGTTTGTCAAGGATAGAACGGATTCACGGAAAGTCTATTTCATTATAGGTCACGGCACTTCACAACACCACGGCCTAAGCACTAATTTGAATCTAATAGATATCGAGTACGCTTGAGTTGTAGGTAGTTACAGATAAGATATTCCTTGCAAACACCAGTTAGCGATAAGCACGGTACCTAGCTAATGTGTTTGTGGCAGTGCGATAAGTGCATCGAAAGCATTTCTGTGACCAGGGACGAGTTTCTTTAATGACAGTCATAGTTCATAGTTGATTGAGTGAGCGAAGCGAACGAAAATCTTACAATCAACTTGGGCGATTTGGCATTTTATGTGAGTTTGTTTATTATAAACTAGCTGAACCCGCGGCTTTGCTCGCGCCAAGGAATTCAATGTTTCATACAAACTTTCATCTCCTATTTTATCCCATTGGGGGTAGAATTTGATCAAAATCCTTTCTTAGCGGATGCCTACGTCATAACATCTACCTGCATGCCAAATTTTAGCCCCATCCGTCCAGTGGTTTGGGCTGTGCGTTGATAGATCACTATGTCAGTCAGTCCGTCACCTTTGAGTTATATATATTTAGATGTGAAAGTTTGGATGGATGTATGGTATGAGTGTATGGATGTTTGTCACTCAATCACGCAAGAACGGCTGAACGGATCTTGATGAATTTTGGCATAGAGTTCGATTATAGTCTGGAATATCACATACTTTTCATCCCGTGGGGATACCGAGATTTAAAACTACGCGGGTGAAACCGCGGGGCGCTGCTAGTGGGCGATGCTAAACAGCGGCGATGGGCTTGAAACCTGTCACGTATGGAATACTATCTACTGCAAAATGTGGGTATGTACCAAATGTAATGTTTGGACGTACCTCTGACTACCCCCTTTAGACATCCTCAAAGAATCTTGAGTTAGTACTTGGTACTGAGAGATCTGAAGGGATATCTGCCGTGCCTGGGGATCAGTCGTGAAGCTGTTTTTCAGTTTCAGTTTCAATATAGTATACTTGTCACTGTCACTTTCAAGCTATTGAAAAGAGACAGCAACAGACTTATCGGTCTGATAAGCTACTGGCGCGCTCAAAGACGACTATGAATAAGGGCCATAACATATTATAATTATACCTACCACAGTGATTATGTACCTACTTACAGTTTTCATGATGATTTTCGAATCAGTGTAGGTAGGTAGGTAAGCCATCAGTTATCATTATCAACCACAAATATTTGTTTGCGCTATCAATGTGGCGGGAAATGGGCGGGAAGTAGACAAACAAAGGGTCAACCAGACTTTTAATGGGAAATATTTGTGGAACATGCAAACAGCCACATGATGTTATGCAATTAAGCAGCTGTCATGATATGATTGAGAACATACTTTAGACTTTTAGCCTAAACTTTGACTTTTTTTAACCGTTAGAATACTAACTGGTTTCCTCACGATGTTTTCCTTCACCGTTTAAGAGCACACGCAATGCGCACATAAATTTTTCAGTAGTAAAAATCCATTGGTTCCATCAGATTTGAACCTGCAACCTTACAATTGAAAGGTGGGGTCAGTCTCACTAGACCACCGCACCGGTGCTCTTTTCACTTTGACTTCTTGCTCACACATTTTAACATAGAATGTGTCTTCTCAGCATTGGTTGAGTGGAACTGGCACTGGAGTCACCACCACATGGAGTTTTAAGACTTTTTAAGACGTTTCAAGATGATCCTTGTGATTTTATTGATTAAACATATTTTGAATTTGAATTAAATAATGTCTAATAATGAATGCAACATGGCTTTTTAATATGAATTTTGTCACATAGGTACCTACCTATCTTTATAAACCGAGTCACCTTAATAGTTTTGCCATCCATTGTTATAATGTATGTCAATAACAAGTACCAAATTATAATAGGTAAGGTAAGTACCCAGATATCTCATAACTTTGTTGAGCTACTATTGACTTAAATTAATAGGTACTTCAATGGTGCCAATTCTGTTTTTTAATTTTCCTAACTTAACCTATTTTGTCAGCACTAAAAATATTGTCGTCCCTTTCTAAACGTCCGAAACAACAAGGACAGCCATAATTTTAGAGCTGTCAGATTAGGTTAGTTTAGGATAATGCAACAAAAGAATCGACACCATTATCATCACATATTATACTGTATGTTCAATTCATTCATTGTATATTCAATATCAAGTTTTAGTGTATCTAACACTTATTTCATTAGAATTGAATTAAACAATAATATTTACATAGGTGTGTGTGGGTCACACTCTGGACCACCTAAAATGATAAAGCAAAAAGGTAAGTAGGAAAGTCCAAACATGCTCTACAACATTGAAGAGTAGTAGAGCTCTTTGTGAAGGGCTCGTCCGGGGAAGTACTACCACCGCGCCTTTTTCTGCCGCCAAGCAGCAACGCTGTGTTTCGGTTTGAAGAGTGTGGTCGCCGGTGTAATTACAGGCACATGAGGCTTAACATCTATATCCCTCAAGTTGATGGACGCAGGGCAGTGCATCGTAGGGCACGTTGCCTATTGTGCGTGACCTACGGGGCAATGTTTTGTTTATAGGTGATGGTTACCACTTGACATCAGGTGGGCCATCTGCTTGTTCCATCAGCTAGTTGTATAAAAAAAAAAAAAAACATGCATAATAAGACGAATCAATAAGCTGAACTGGCCATAGCCCACCAACTGATTAGGATTTAGGAATAGTGAACAAATAAAGACTCAACCAAAATAAACATTAGGCACAATGATAGGTACCTACAGCAGGATGGCAATCCAACCAAATAATAGAATTGGAAGTTATATAAATACAGATAAATAATACAGTACCTACTAAATTAGACCTTGTACCTATCTTACTAATCTTTATCTCTGACTGTTTGTTTACTAACAAATAATGTCAACAGAAGTAAGTACCTACCTAACTAATGAAATAAAGAAAATATGAATAATAAAAGACCTTAGAGTACCTACGTATTTGATAATTCTAAGGAGACTCGAAAATTTTGGGATTGCAGCCAAAATGCAGCTGAATGGTCATCTAGTTGGGACATCAAGGAAAGTGTTGTATCTTAAAAATTCCTATACCATAGACTTACCCATTGACTGTAGGCTGTCCTCCTTGGTCCAATACGCTGTTCCCGACCAGACATCCTGGTGTTTCTGACCTGGTTGCGATGTGGTGAGCTTCGACATCCTCCAAAATAGCAGCACGGTCCTCATTCGATTTATTCAACTTATCACTAGACAAACTTTTCGACCGGTATCTGGCATTCAAGGGAGCCAATGTTTTATCAGTAAAAGCACTCAAACCATTCAGTTTTCCATCATTGGGATGTTTTTCGTTAAACAAATTAGCTGACATTTCGATACAAAAATTATCGCGTAGCGTACGTCAACGCCAGTTGTCAATCTCAGCTGAGGCGCACACCGACTGCGACTGACGTTAGCAGAAGCGACCTAAACGTTTTGCCAGCAAGTGGCAGCCAGTACTTGGCCATTATACTAACACGCGGCTTGTTTAAATCAGAGCGATCTCTTTTGTGAGAAGAACAGAAACTAGGATATTAAAATTAGCCGAACATACTCGATGGATTAAAAACTTTGGCAAGTATTTAGGTAGAAACTAAAAAACCCACAAACAAGAGTGAAGGCAGCTCCGCTATTGTGTTTAGACAAAAATTGAACCAAAGCAATTTTTTCATGCAAAGCAAAATGATTCGATGATTGATAATTTTAAAAACAAATTAGGAAGTATAACTAATCTCTTGGCATTTCCTCGTTAGTTTAACCATATATTAAAATCAAGCAAGACTTCACACAGGGGCAAAAAGTTGGTACCTCCTACGCTTCGGAAAATTCGGAATCGGAAAATACATAAATAAATGACGTGCATTCCACCACCGCCAATGTCATTCATGTTCAAGTAAAACGGGTTTTTTTTAACATGTGCTTGGTTTTTTTTTTATTTTATTTATTTATCTTTATAAAAAAATTATAACAGTAGTGAAATATGTAGCAATAAGGAAACCAAGGTTTATAAAAGTAATGCTACTAGAGAGTCTTATGTCGATAGTTTCTAAACTAGGTAGGTATGTATACAAAATAAAAACATCAAATAAACTGGATCTAGGTAAGTGTAGTTCTAGGAAATATGAAGGTTATTTTATTTATAGGTAGTTTTCTATATTAGCTAAGAAGTGAGACTTTAATTTAAACTTCATGTTTTTTGAGGTTATGCTATTAATGAGATCAGTAGGTAGTTTATTATGTAAGCGAGGAACTAGATAACTAGCTGTCCTCTCGGTTGATATGTATCTTTTACGTTGTTATAATCAATGCTTACAGGCCAAAAGCCAAGCATTTAAACCTAGCACCTAGGTACCTAACTTGATAATAAGGTATAGGTAGGTACCTATAATTAAATAAATAAATAAATAAATAAATAATGCTGGACAATCCACACAGCACCATCTAGCCCCAAAGTAAGCTACTCAAAGCTTGTGTTATGGGTACTAGATGACTGATATATTTAATACATTACATACTTACATAGATAGATATTTTTTATTATAAACATAGAAAACACCCAGACCAACGGAACTAGTAACTTAAAATAAAATATTAAGTAAGAATGCTTCAGAATAATCAATCATTGCATCGACTGACGGGAATTGAAATGCTGTAACCCCGTGTTTCGAGGCTGTACACTTGACCTCAGAACACGTGATCAGGGTACACCAACATCACACGTATTGAATATTGAACCTACTAGGTAGGTAGGTACTTCATTTGAAAATGTTTTTAACCGACTTCGATACAAGGAGGAGGTTCTCAATTCGTTTTTTTTAATGTTTGTTATGTACCTACCTCATAACTTTGTACTGGATGGCCTGATTTTGATGAAATTTTTTTAATCGAAAGCTGGTGCTTGTCATGTGGTCCCATTTAATTTGAGTCTGACGAGTTGATTTTGAGTTATAGTAGAATTACCCCCGTTTTCTGAGAGCGCGATCAACAAACACTAATCGGCTGTCAAGTCACTTGCAATCTCTATCTAATTTGAAGTAAAAGCTGAAATAGCAAGTGACTTGACAACCGATTAGTGTTGATTGAGCTTTCAGAAACCGGGGGTTAGTGTATTTTCCAGTGTAGGTATTTGAAGTCTGTTTTTTTCTTGCAGGAATTATTGATTGAATATAGAGGTCGGAGTACCTACTTAGGTAGAATGATTTTACGTGTACCTACTTGCATCAAGGTTTCTTAGCATGGATATGGATGGCTCTTTTTCCGGAAAGTTCGTATATAATTACAGGATTAGGTGATATATTATGATTAAAGTAGGTAATAATTTAGTAACAACTTCATTGGAAACGCAAAGCGAGTGTATTATAGGTAAATTGATTTTATTAACTTTTTAATAAAAAAATATAGTAGTTTTTTGATTTCGCCGTATGCTTTCCACAAATATTTATCCAATTTATTTGAAGCTTTTTTAAATTGCTGTGCTTGCAAATTTTTGACGTTTTCTACGCAAATCCGCACGGAAAACACGTATCGGAGATTGGCACACGCTAAGGGAGGCCTACATCCAGTAGTGGGTAAAGTTAAGCTGCTGATGATGATGATGTTGGAACTTTTTTACTTTACGCCTCCACGTAATATTTTTGAAATTCCGGAATAAATATTTTTAAAATAACCAATTCCGGAGGCGTATCCATGCTAATATATCGTTTGAGGTCATTGATCCTTCCAACCTCTGTTGGATACTCAATCAAAAATGTCTGACTAGAACCTACCGCGTACCTGGGTAGGAACCTAAGAACAAGAAAAAACAATTACCGTTTCTAACTAAATTCCTTGGTAGGTACAACAGAATAAAATAACTAGTACTCAGGTACATGTTAGGTACCTTAGTTTTATTTCCAGTGAACACAACTAACCAGCTGTACCTACCTGGGGGGGACGTATCAACTTATTTTATGAGCAAAAGGTATAGCGTTAAATATTATAATGATTATAAAATACCTACTCACATTTTGCTTGGACACTTGCATCGACTGAATAGGTAACAATAACAATAAAATTGGTTGCACCCACCTGATATCTCAAGAGGCAAATCAGTAGGTACTTACCTAATGCTGTTATAATAGCACAAATATATTACAAAATCTTGAGACCAAGGATTATAGATTCTATTTCTATAGTGAGAAAGTTCTTTCTTTGACAACGAGTTTCTTGACGAGTTTGAACGATCCACGTCTGTGTTAAATTTGTATCACAAATGCTATTTGCTATGGCAGCTAAATAGCAGTCCTTCCAAGGTTATTAAATAGTTAGTAACAGATCTGAAGTTTTTTTTATATACAACTAGAAGGTAAGGTACCTAATGAACCAAGTGGGATTCGAACCCACTAACCTAATCAGGTATTCGTCGGGCGGGATTAAGGCTCCGGTGACAGCGGCTCGCAATTTCGAGGTGCGATTGGCTATTATTTCATTTTATTTCATTTCGGGGAGGTTTTTTGAAAAAATAACTCTAAAGAAACACGCATAAATACTGTTCGAACACAAATAATACAATAATGTAAGGGAAACATGCCCGACTCAGAAATCATTTTGGTATTAGTATGTTTGGTCTTACGTTTACCTAATACCAAAATGATTTCTGACTCAAGCACATTTCCCTTATATTATTGTATTATTTGTGTTCGAACAGTATTTATGCGTGTTTCTTTAGAGTTATTCTTTCAAACAACCTCCCCGAAATGAAATAAAATGAAATAATAGCCAATCACACCTCAAAATTGCAAGCCGCTGTCACCGGACCCTTAAGATAAGTACAAGTGCAACCGTGTTATAAAACGTGGACTAAAGTAAGATCTGTATAGACCATGTAGCATCTACCAGGACTACTTAGTACCAGAGATGGTGGTCCATACCATAGTTTATCTAATATCCACAGACTGAAACGACTTTGACGACCTCAGTGGCGCAGCGGGCGAGAGTCCGTCTGCGACGCAAGAGGTTGCGGGTTCGATTCCCGCCAATTAGAGCATGCTTCAACTAAGGGTACACTCGGGTTTATTTTTAAACCATGATTCAAACGTTACCACGTCTATGAGATAAACTACGTTTTTTAATAACGTTTGGTCTAAGTTGGTTCTATAGAGCAGGGACCAACTTTGATACCGAACTTAGGCCATCATGGGGGTGATTGGGATACCCCACGATACGAAGGACTTAAATTTTAGGTTTGGACGTCACTGTTCCGGCCACCCTGTATTTAAATTAAACTAATACCTTAAATTATTATTATTAATATATGTGTGTGTGAGTGAGCACCGGTGGTCTAGTGGGAGTGACCCCGCCTTCCGATCGTAAGGTCGCAGGTTCGAATCCGGTCGTGCACCAATGGATTTTTCGAAAAATTTATGTGCGCAATGCCAGTGCTCTTAAACGGTGAAGGAAAACATCGTGAGGAAACCAGTTAGTATTCTAGCAGCGGCGATGGGCTTGCAACCTGTCACGTATGGAATACTAACTACTGCAAAATGTGGGTATGTGCCAAATATGTTTGGACGTACCTCTGACTACCCCCCTTAGACATCCTCAAAGAATCTTGAATTAGTACCTACTTGGTACTGGGAGATCTGAAGGGATATCTACCGTACCTGGGGATCAAAGTCGTGAAGCTGTTTCAGTTTTCAGTTTATTAATATATATGTACCTATAATACATAACTTGATGACATCGACTTGTTACCAGCTCGAAATAGGAAACAGCAACAATAAAAAGTCTGATGACCTCAGTGGCGCAGCGGGCGAGAGTCCGCCTGCGACGCAGAGGTTGCGGGTTCGATTCCCGCCTCGGAACAAATTTGTGTATGATCTGCAAAAATTTGTTCATTGGTCTGGGTGTTTTCTATGTATAATAAAAAATATCTATCTATGTAATTATATAATGTATTAAATATATCAGTTATCTAGTACTCATAACACAAGCTTTAGTAGCTTACTTTGGGGCTAGATAGTGCTGTGTGGATTGTCCAGCATTTAAAAAAAAAAAAAAAAAAGTAGGTAACAAATAGGTTCTATTTACCGACCAATTTGGCGACCATGCGGTCAAGCGTCACAATAGGAAGCCATTTCTTAGTTGACGTGTTTTTGCTGCGGAAGTTCGGACGCTGGTCAGTTTGTTTTCTTCTAATAGTCTACTAGTGCTAATTGTCCTGATGAATACAATGTCAAGTTCTTACATGAAAAAGCGCATCACATGGCAATAATCGGCCTTCTTCTCAGGGCTGGCGAGCATAGCAAGTAACTATGGGTTGTGATTTAAATTTTCTAGAAGCAAACATGCAATATATTGCAGACAATATCGTACAGGCGTTTTAAATCAGAAAAGTCAGCGGTGTGTCAATGAACGCTAAAATGCAACAATTTTATTCCGACAACGCTTTGCCAAAATCTTCACGTGGATGATACTAAGAGACATAATAATGGACACGACACACAGGAGACTAATTTGGTCGTAATTTAACTATTACTTACTTAACACTGTCGTTTCAGTTCTTCAGTTACGCTCTCTTTAGTACATTGTTAATAATTTCTATGTTGTCTGCGTATTGTGCGTCTAATAAACATTTAGGTATATTCTAAATAATCTAAAGAAACCTAACTGCAGCTTTATCGGTTTGTTTGTCAGAATCTGTGAATTTCGTATTGTTCGGTGGTTGCCGTTACCTGACAAGTGCGTCAGGTACTGATGAATGCTTATGTAAACAAAGAAAGATGGGAGATCGGATCATAATAGGATAACAGATAGGGGAACTTATGAAATAAGGGTGATAACTTACTCAAAAAATACCATCAGATGTTGACAATCTAAGCTTTCTAAGCAATCGGATGTGGTTGCTCGTATTTTCATAGAAGGAGCTCTGGGCAGCTCCTTCTATGAAAATTATACGTGCTTTGTAAAAAATCAAAATGAATTGTAAACTTATATGGTAAAACTACATTTGCTCTTTCAGACTTATGTAGGTACCTACTTATTAGAAATCGAGTGGTTCACGACTAGTGAGAATGAACTTGACCTGATTTGAGGCAGGCATAGGACGTAGGTGCGACCTGGTGGAAGGTCAGACAGCTCATGCATAGATGACAGTCCTTTAATAGGGACGGCACCGATGTGACTTGAATTTTCTTCGACATCCTCTTACCAGGCTATGAAGCTATTTCAACACGGACTTATGGAAATAAAACGTGGTCGCTAACTGTTGGTCTCAAAAATACTGAAAATTACATAGCGAACTTCGGAACGAGCTATGGTGGGAGTTTGAAGAAGCAAAGTCACCGATATGGCAGACCATATACCTACCACACCTAGCTTGCAGCACCGACTACGACTGATCGCGCGAAGAATTCCTACAATAGTAGGTTATTCCTGGAAATGTTTGGAGAGAGACGCCTACTTCTTCAAACGGATGATATTTTAAATCAGAAGAGTAATAATAAAAAAGTATTTTCTAGATAATGTAAGCATGTTCGGAACAAATCATTTAGCATGATAAAACACTTCTCAAATTTTACAAGACGCTACGCACCAACCCTCTAGGTACCGTTTACATTGCGGCGAAAATTCAACACTACCTCGACGCCACAAGATACCAAAATCATTTTGACCAGTACGAACGCAAGAGTCGAAGTCCCATGAATGTAGCAGTGATGTACACTGACCATCTCATACCGCTAACCAAATTCACGTGAGATAGCCATCTTGGCACTGGATTATTGCTGAGAATGGTGGGCCACTCGGAAGAGCTTAGGTCCTCGTAAGTCTGAGCTTGTGGTCGCAGACAGCTCAGTAAGTGAAGATACGCTGTGTGACCAGCTTCTAAAGCGGCAGCCACATCGCCTTCGGCGAAAACATCTAAAGCTCCCCACTCCACGTACCTTGGAGTTTCTTTTGTGCCAGTCAGCCGCCTCAATGCCACATAGTCACCGCATTTAGGAATAAATATGTCAGCGACGCTCGTCTCTCTGTAACTAACAGGCGAGGCAGCTACCTCTCCAAACAATTTTACCAACTGCTCTAGAACTTTCACTTCAGAGTCCAGCTCATCGTTATCTTCTACCATCAGATAGCCAATCAGAGCTGAATATCGATCTACACTTCCAGTGGTTGACATCTTCGGCCGCTCCATTGCCCAGATAATAGGTCCACGAATGCTGAGGATATCTCCACTGTATCCTTGTCGACCCCAGAAGTTTTCTTCGTACTGGACCAAAAATTTCTTAGCTCGCCCGGGCAGCATACCATTTGTTACGTCAACATTTTCTTGTGACAGCAACTGGTCATCAACGTGAATTTTGTAGAGCTCGTCGGGTTTCAAAGCCAGCGCTAGTAAGTTACAGACGTAAGTGGTCTCCCCTTTCATAGTTTCCAAAATAACCTGCTCATCTGCACACGTTCTGATTTTTTTGATAGGTTTTGTGATGAAGGTTATATCAGCTATGCTCTTCTGCAGCCTATTTGCAAGTCGTTTTCTGCAGTAGCCTAATAGTTTTTCTCGAATTCTCGTGTTGTCTCCGTCTAGATGGTTCCTCGCACTGCTAGTCCTATAGCACTGGTGGAGATAGAAAAGGACGGATACCGTGTCCGCAGGAGCTCCACATACCAGTCTAACCGTCATGCGCATAATTTCTCTTGATGTTGTGAAAAGTAATGCATCACAAATGTGTTTCTCCATCGTGGTTCTGTCGTAGAACATCAGTCTGCTTCTGTCCGCCTCCGTGTCCACTTTGTTCGATTGGAAGAGGTCCTTCATACTTTGATCGAGTAGCGTTTGATACTGGTTCATCTCAAACTTTTCTACAAAGCATAAATAATTGAAATCATGGAAGTCTGTTGCACATTCGACGGTGCTGCCGTTCATGTGTTGGAACAGTTTGTTGAGAGACTGCGGCTGTTTCACCTTTCCTGGGGCGACAATAGCATCTGGGAGAGGTAGGTTGAAGTCTCTAGCATACTTGGCTATGTAGTATCTGGCGACATTGTCTAAAAGCTGCCGAGCTGTACTGTCGTAGTCGACATCTTCGCCTGGATCAGAGTCTTCATCGTCTGATAGGTCCTGGAAAGTCACGTTGCACTTGGATTGGCTCAAGGTTGGGGCAGCTAAGTCAAGAACAACAATATCCATGGTATTACCGAACCGTTTCTTCAATTTATGAGCAGTGACTATACCAGGAAGGCTACATCCTAGAATGATCACGTCGGCCTTTACTCGCTTTTCGTGGTGCTCCCGAAACGCCGAGTCGAACTTTTTTACCATGGATGAGTTGGATGATTTGGAATGAATTACAACTGTGAGATAAAATGTGAGGCAATAATTTATCAACAAGCTAACTCAAAATGTCATAATTTTACTGTACCTCAACCACAAATTACGTAGTTATTGTATAGGTACTCTTTGCATAAATTAATAGACCATAGATGTACATGTACCGTCAGTGTGTTACCTATATAAACCCCCTTTTCCATGATCGCAATTTGTTAAAAGCACTCTTTGCTTTACTGTCAAAGTTTTGTATCCGATAGCAAGGAATTTCCTTGTCCGATAGCAACTATAAAGGTGCTTACACGGGCCATTTTTTGAACAATAATTGCTTGGCAACACGAATCAATCAATCTGGAGTAATTAGTGGAGCCATAGTGGAGCGATATGAAGCAATTTCAAGAAGCAATTTAGGAGCAATACTGGTGAATCTTTTGAAATTGCTGCTTATCGCTTTGATCCATTCGTTATATTCGTGTTTCCGAGCAATTATTGCTCAAAAATTACCCATGTAAGCGCAACTCAGAGCCAGTCATGATACATTTGGGATAGATGGGTAGGGTCCCATATATGATAACCAGGAGGTAACCTATGTAAAAGGTACTTGCGATAAACACAACCTTAGGTCTCTGGGCGTCCAAGATCACAAATGGTATTCCAGGGTGCAAATTTACATGGGATAAAAAAGCTATTATGATGTAAGTATGGGTACCTACCTAACGTCATACGTTATACATATAACAATTTTATAGCGCATAGATATGTATCGCCGTATGTCCCTGACTTACTGTGGAGGTCATTCGCACTGTGACGTACCATTACCTAGGTAACCATTTGATCGATCGAGATCGCTTGTTTGTCGCGTATTATCAGTACTTATGACGTAAAACTACTTAGTCACACCTGCTGCTGCCTTGCGCCATGGTCACTGTGACCCTTGTCATCATCTTTACCACCAGCTAGAAATCTACTGCTGGACATAGGGCATCAATTTACACCCAGAAACATACACATCCAGAAATTCGTAAGTTTCAAAGAATTTGGATAGGTATTTTATAGAAGTAATCATCAAAGTTTTGATTCCCACCACCATCTCGGTCACTCCGTACTGCAGGTAGGTCCGCATTGGGAGACGTTGTAAGAACCTGACATACCTAGGTAATCCTCCCCCAACGCTACCACCAAGGCAGGACCGTTTATTCCATCCAGTCCTGCCAGAATTTCGATGATACATCCATGGGCATGTCTACCTAGGAAGACCATGTCCACATTAGCTATATCTCGTGGTACCAGTAACCTTTGACTAACCGCTACATAGCTATAAAACAAGATAGCAACATTCAGAATGTTTGAAGCGTGATCAAGTTAGGTCACACGTCATACGAATGGCAGACGACTCGCCTTAATGAACTCCCGGCTGGAATAGGAGACGGCGCTTGTGCGAAACGTGCGCCCGCGCACGTACGCCACTGGGTGTGCGTTTTCATTACCACACGAGGCATGTTGCAGAGTATTGTCTAGCCAGGTGCAGTGGGAACAACTAAATATACGCAGCATACGATTTGCAACACTATATTATCATAATATTGAGCACAAATAAAACGCATTAGCAGAACTTACTAGGGATTAATTTAGACACATATTATCACTACTACATGAGAGAACAAAATCAACGTACGACCACCATAGTGGATTTCCAGAGAGTAGTCATCGGAAGGAAGTGAACGACCGAACTGTCAAAACATGCCCATAGAGTAAAACGCAACAGATTTGAACAGATTATATTACAATGGAGAGAATACACATAATTTAACAAGGCAAAAAAATCGTGAAATGAATATCGGTGCATGACTGTCTTTCCCGTGGGCTTCTTCTCTAATCTCTTGGTCTCCGATAACTTAGCTAGAGGATGAAAATCGTACTGCTTGGACTCAAGCGGTATTTCAAGAATTTACATTAGTTAATTCACCAACTTTACTTACTTTTGAATATCATAATAGGTCTGTGACGATCTACCGATGAAGTGGAGTTTACTGCGTAAGGTGTAACCACACGAAGTGATCGCTACGTAAACTTCAACGAAGTAGCAAATCAGGGGTACTATTCTAAACAAGATACACTTTCTGTTTGAGGAACACGCATGCGGAAAACACTTGTATTCCAGTTGTAGAGGCCTCGCATTCCGATTCTAAGGTTCTGGGTTTAAAACCAGTCGATAGCCACTCTCTTGAGAAAACCGCGTCGAACTTAAAAAATTCTAAAACATGCGTTGAGTGCTCCAAAAGAGGCGCACCTTTCACCACACTGTTTCGAAAGAACAAGTGACATAATAAAAAAAAGAAAGTAGAAATATAAATTGTACGAAAATTACATTAGTTTGTGTTCAACAGAAAGGGATTTGTATCTGACAGGATTATACAGGGGTTTTTCAAATAGTCTTGAAACAATAAATTCAACGTGACTTTGAAGACCGCATATGCATGCTTGTAAGCGTCAAGAGTGTATTAATTTCTACTCTTTTTTTATAGACTCCAGATATCGCTATGCGACATTATCGTATCGGACGGCAATGCAAACGCACTTTCAACTTGTTTGAATGGCAACGATCTCGCTCCCATTCTACCGGGACTATTAGTGTGAATTTGCCAATTATACTGTTGCTACCTGTCTAAACTTATACACCCAAGGGTATAATTTTATCGATATCATTCGCTGTGTAAAAGACATGAACGCGCATCTTCAGTAATTGCATGGAAATTAAATAACATGACATTTGTACGGAATTAATTTCCTTCTGTTTTGATTGGATTAGTTTTTTATTGAAATAGATTATAGAATTTGTAATAGTATTATCTACTTAGTACGCGGCTAGTTATAGGTACTTTTGTCAGAATCAAATAAATTAAGATGTTTTAATATTATGTATTTCATAATTCTATGTTATTAAAACTTTATTATTAACCTGAGGTTAACTGCAGCACATAGGTTATAGTTTAAATTGTTATGGATAAGTATCTTCTTTAAAAATTCAATTGAAACCAAGGCTGTGGGTGCAGTTCCAACGTCCTGACTCTACATTTTACAAGGTTGTTAGACTTCATGCTTTCTTCACCAGCAAAGGTCGAGGCTAAAAGAAAAAACATCAGGATTGCACATCAGTTTTGAGGTCTAAGTTTATACTTAGACTAAGTATATAACTAACTACTATGAAGATATCTTAAACTATTAATGAATTATTGTACCTACCTTATTGCTACATAGATTGCAGCGCCCTACAGGGTACATGTACTCGCTTATTAGCTACCTTAGACCTAAGCTATAATATAACTGATGGATGTACATGTTGGCAATAAATAAATCTAAATCTAAATCTTCATCATCACACTTGAAGAAGATCTCTGCTGGAAATCGACCCCCATACAATCCAGGAAGAACAATTTTGAGACTTTTCTATTTTATTTACTGACTATTATTAGGACCCAAGATAGTCCGTGGGATGGCAAAAAACTGACCACCCCACGGACTATCTTTTCTATTCTTAACTATAAATAATGGGTAGGGTATGTAAACCGAATGGCGTGATTTCAAATCAAGACCCTGATTGCCTAACGGCTCGTACAAGTCTCGACGACTCGTCATATTTAGATGCTAAATGCCTAGTATTAAGGCATATAAATTGTCTGCTAAGATTATTTAAATGAAACTAGTTAATCGATGAAGTTCCCAGGCAGGTATCACGATTCAAGTCGAATTTTCTATTGCATGGTTGGTGGCATAGAATGTATCGAAATATTCCCTGTAAAGAAGTCAGGATCAGTGAGCTAAGGTCACTATGTAAATACGAGTACGTCATCATGTGCCTAAAAAGGCCTGATTTGCTGTCTTCATCACACATGGTGAATTGTTGACCGCAAGTGTTGGTATTATGTGGGTACTGCTGATCCTGGTTTTTGATATCCACGGCACCTGTCGGAACCAGGTTCTCCGGTTTCCGAGAAATGGAACTTGATGTAGGTAAGTACTGTTTCAATTAGCCTTACAGCTCGTTTGGTGTGATTTCATCCGCAATATGTTTTTGTATAACAACCTATTACATCTGCCTTCTGCCTCAGCTTTTTTATATAGAAGTGGATGTCTACTTGTTTACAAAAAAAGTTATTTTAACTTTCTCCTTAGTTCTCGGATTCCCTTATAGGATTTACTTTGTTTTAGGCTGAGGAGGCGCCCCGGTAAACTTCTAAAGTTGTTTTTGCTTATTGAGTTATTGCTGATTACCTAATTTATTTTGTCCTGCTTCCACAAAGCTTTAAAAATATCAATCCCAGGAAAGAACTTGTTTTTACTGCATTTTTTATAGTAAATGATTCCGATGTTTGTCATCAATTTGAGTAAACAAGATAAGTTATCTCAGTGTTTCTTACTTATGTGTCACAAGGTGTCGATTCTGTTGTTGCATTATCATACACTAACTTAATCTGACAGCTCTAAAATTATAGACATCCTTGTCGTTTCGGTCTTTTAGAAAGGGACAGTAATATTTTTAGTGCTGTCAAATTAGGTTTTAATTAGGAACTCTTCATCTGAATCTTCTCGGTGTTGGTCGCGTGGAACTGGCACTAGAGTCACCTAGTTTTAAGACGTTTCAAGATGGTCCTTGTGATTTTATTGAATAAACATATTTTGACTTTGACTTTGAACTAAACAACAAAATTGACACCACTCACATCACAAGTGTTTCATGCGCTAGTGCCCTACGCTGGAGATGGAAATCTTAAGCCGCCTGAAGGCCTCAGCCATGGCTCCGTCTCTGCCGTTTTGTCGTCTTGTTCTTCTAGGCTTTGATCGCGAGGAACTGGTGCTCTTCGACGTTTCAAAGTGATCCTGGTGATTAAACTGAATACAGACCGTTTTGGTTTGACATGCTTCCTAGTAGGTGGCCCGTTCTTGATGGACGACCTCTTTCAGAGCTCTACTCCACCCGATATTGAGTGGCATCACGTCTCCTATTATTTATTTAACGTCAATTGGTGTCAATTTTGTTTGACGACCTCTGTGGTGCAGCGGGCGAGAGTCCACCTGCGACGCAAGAGGTTGCGGGTTCGATTCCCGTCTCGGAACAAATTTGTGTACGATCTACAGAAATTTGTTCCGTTGGTCTGGGTGTTTATGTATGATAAAAAATATATATCTATGTAAGTATATAATGTATTAAATATATCAGTCATCTAGTACCCATAACACAAGCTTTGAGTAGCTTACTTTGGGGCTAGATGATGCTGTGTGGATTGTCCAGCATTATTTATTTATTTATTTATTCGTAGCCTGTAGCAAAGTATTGTCTTACGTAGCTTACAAGTTACTCACGATACGAATAAACGTTCTTTAATAGAGATCTCTTGAGCCTGTAATTAGATTAACCCCCGGTTTCAGAAAGCGCGATCAACATGGCACTGATCGGCTGTCAAGTCACTTGCTATCTCTATCTAATTTGAAGAAAAAGCTGAAAAAGCAAGTGACTTGACAGCCGACTAGTGTTGATCGAGCTATCAGAAACCGGGGTTAGTGCACTTTCAGTAGACGTCACAAGCACAAGTGCTAGAAGGAGTATCTTTGAGGCGCACTTAAAATCCTTTCACCACACTGTTTTGGAAGAACTAGTTACACACAAGAAGAAGTAGTGGACAGCATAGTAAATTTAACATCATTTAAACTTACCACATATAATTGTGAAAGGAATGTTTAATGCCCTAGATAAATAAATTCACAGTTACATAACGGATGCACATATTTATTTAAATTTCAGTAAGCCTATTTTACGAATATAACTTAACACCCACACGGAACTGAAACCTTGTAAATGACAGATTCCTGCCTGATTTATATTTCAAAGCATCTAGAATACATACAAGGGGCTAAAGGTGTTGGGTGAAATGTCCACAAAATAAATAAATGTAAGTTTATGAGGAAATACCCTGGAGATCAAAGTCATAATGTTTCTGTTATTATTTCTTTTTAATTAGCGCATTCTGATTATTATCTGAACCTAATCATGAAATTAAACGGAAATGATGATTTTCCGTTTCATTTCATAGTTATTTTAGAGTTCATTCTCTAGGGATTCTCGGTGCACTTTATCTTTGTTACCGGTGGTTTAAAACTATGTATATAGTCACCGTACCATAATAAACATATCAATAAATAGCAAGGAAATACAAAGTTTACAATGAGCCAAGGAGTAAAAAACTATACACCTACTTTCGTTATTTACCGACTAAGTGTTTGTGTTTTATTGCAGTCTGTCGGATAATATAAAAATAACATAGGCACGCGATAGGAACGTGCCCTGCGATGCAATCTGCGTCTATCAACTTGAGGCACAGATGCAAAGCCTCATGTGCCTGTAATTTCACCACTCCCTTCAAACCGAAACACTGTGATTGAGGGCAGAACTGGGCATGGTAGTACTTCCCCGAGCGAGCCCTTCACAAAGAGCTCTACACTCACAAAATGTGCGAGCGAGATGTCCCGTGGTTCTCAGCGCAAAACCTGCAGAATAGGGACATACCTTACCTCCTGTGACGACCTCAGTGGCGCAGCGGGCGAGAGTCCGCCTGCGACGCGGAGGTTCCGGGTTCCATTCCCGCCTCGGAACAAATTTGTGTACGATCTGCAGAAATTCGTTCCGTTGGTCTCGGTGTTTTCTATGTATAATAAAAAATATTTATCTATGTAAGTATATAATGTATTAAATATATCAGTTATCTAGTACCCATAACACAAGCTTTGAATAGCTTACTTTGGGGCTAGATAGTGCTGTGTGGATTGTCCAGCATTATTTATTTATTATTTATTTATTTATTTATTATTTATATCAGTCATCTAGTACCCATAACACAAGCTTTGAGTAGCTTTCTTTGGGGCTAGATGGTGCTGTGTGGATTGTCCAGCATTATTTATTTATACCTCTAGCTAGAACCACAAGATAATCTTGCATACGTGATTCGAGAACACCGTACTTAGTTTCCATTAACGTAGCCATAACCACATTAGGAATGGCATCGGCATGATCAAATGACATACAACCGAAGGGATCAAGCGGGAAGACACCTATTTGCAAACATGAAATTTACACAACAAGAGCCTTAGTGCAATCACAGCTTATTGCAAAATAGTTTTATTGCCAGCGAGATAGAGCGCGTTCTTGCTTATCAGTTCATGGCGAGTATTGGTGGAGTATTATTATGATTATTTGCAATGAGTGCAACAACCCAGCACGTAGGCAAGGCGCACCCAGTGGTTATTCAGCACATGGGCTTGTACTGAGCATTTTTTGATAGTTCTCAGAAGTATGAAATATCATCGTATGTTGCCGTCAAAACAGGAAATTGTTCAATACAAGCCATTTTTAGTAAGAAATTGGTCTCATATCTATCAAATTTTCTTTCAAATTAATCCTACTAATATTATAAACTTGAAAGTTTGTAAGTATGGATGGATGGATGGATGTTTAAAAGAAAGAAAGAAAGAAAGAAAGAAAGAAAGAAAGAAAGAAAGAAAGAAAGAAAGAAAGAAAGAAAACATATTTATTTCGTCCCACAAACACAAGTAGGTACTTACTTAAAACTAACAGAAAATAAAATTATAACCTACACTAATAAAGACCTACCTACCGTTGTGCGGGGCAAAAAGGTCACGTCTCAGCTTAAATGCTGCACTAAACCTAGGTACGCTGGTGTTGTTGTATGTTTGTTACTCTTTCTGAATGGATCTGGATGAAACTTGGCAGAGAGATACATTATAGTCTGGAATAACACATAGGCTACTTTTTATCCCGTGGGAATACCGGGATTTAAGTCTGCGCGGGTGAAACCGCGGGGTGCAACTAGTGTTGTATAAATTTGGAAAGATAAAAGTATTTTGGTAGTGATGAGAATGAGAACACCGGTGGTCTAGTGGAAGTGAAGGCGGGGAAGGTTGTGGATACGAATTCAATAAGTTTTACCTTAAAAAATTTGTGCGTAAAAATTCCAATGAGGAAAAACATCGTGCGAAAACCAGTTTGTATTTTACCATCGGCGATGAGTTTGCAACCTGTCATGGGAATACTATAATTGCGATTGTATAGGTTTGAGTCAATTTTTTTTTAATGCCAAAGCTGGGAGACGAGCATACGGGACACCTGATGGAAAGTGGTCACCGTCGCCCATAGACACCTGCAACACCAGAGGCGTTGCTGATGCGCTGCCGACCTTTTAAGAGGAGATAAACCCGCCTTTTGAAGGACCCCATGTCGTAACTCCGTACCTAAATGTTATATTTGAACGTCATATTTATATTTATTTTATTACCTACCTCTCTGCCTCAGATGAGATAATATTGTATTCAATTCAACGTCATTTTTCACCAGATTGTTATGTAATTTTTGTAATGAAAATTACTTTCGCAAAACCCGAACATACAGAATCACAATCATTTTCGAATTTGTGAATACAAGGTCCATTTTAAACTGGTTTGGAGTTCCGCAGGATAATTATAAAAATAATACTCAGCAAATTATAAAACAAAGATCTCATCTTATATACATAATATGTATGTATGTATATAAGTCAGTCACCTTTGAGTTATATATTATATATAACTCAAAGGTGACTTGACTGACATAGTGATCTATCAACGTACAGCCCAAACCACTGGACGGATCAGGCTGAAATTTGGCATGCAGGTAGATGATATGACGTAGGCATCCGCTAAGAAAGGATTTTGATCAATTCTACCCCCAAGGGGATAAAATAGGGGATGAAAGTTTGTATGAGATTTTCAAAGTAAACGAGCGCGAGCAAAGCCGCGGTATCAGCTAGTATTATATATAACTCAAAGGTGACTGACTGACATAGTGATCTATCAACGCACAGCCCAAACCACTGGACGGATCAGGCTGAAATTTGGCATGCAGGTAGATGTTATGACGTAGGTATCCGCTAAGAAAGGATTTTGAACAATTCTACCCCCAAGGGGATAAAATAGAGGATGAAAGTTTGTATGACATTTTCAAAGTAAACGAGCGCGAGCAAAGCCGCGGGATCAGCTAGTTGAATATAATATTGAAACATCCTTGTATAAAAAAATTGTTTATGATGCAATGGGCAGGTAAATTGGCTAGAAGAACCGATAGCCGCTAGAGAATAAAGGTTCACGAATAGCGACCACGAAGCGAGAAAAGCGTGGATATGTATCGACGACACCAGACAATGGTATTGATTTCCACTGATTGTTTAATAAGTAGGTATTTACTAGTATACCTATAGATACATAAAAATTCAATTATTTATTTAATTTAGGCAAAATTACACACAGCATTACAGTTTACACCCATGTGCTATGGAATGAAAAAGAAATAACAAGATCATACACAATAAATTAACATATAGAACTGATTCGAACAATTATCAGTCATCTGGCTCCCATAGAGGCTTTGGCTTATTCGGGTCTAGATGTATAAAATTTCCACCCAATATGTATACGAAACTCTGGAACTCGCACAGCGTAAGTTACTTAAACAAATAATATTGACTCTTCCAGTCTAATAAGCGCGCCACTAGTGAACCTGTTTTTGACTCGCGACTCGAGTCAAAAAACAATAAACGGTCCCTTTTCAGTTTGGAGCGTGGTTATCGGAATCGTAAAAATCATACAAAAGAAAGATAGGGACCAAGCCGTAAGTTTGTTGTCAGGGGCATTATTCTCTATACTCTATGACATAGGAGATTCCTTGCTCCAAACCGTGTGAAGTCACGTGTTCTCGGGCATTATTCTTTAACACATAGGAGATACTTTGCCCAAAAGATCACAACGTGGTCTAAACGCAAACGCGATTGGATTGGTCATAGTGAAAAACGCCCCTGTTCTTTTAAGGCTTGAGGTCACGTGGTACTGGCACCAGATTCACCTATAGCGTTGCAAAGATATCCTTGCGATCACTCGACTAAATAGCTTTTGACTTGGACTTTACTGTGTTGTTCAGAGATCCACTGGTGGTGGTGATAGCAGCCTTCCGATCCTAAGGTCATGGGTTCAAAACCGGTCGTACCCCATAAGTTTTTCTGTTCAAAAGTTTTTGTGCCAGTGCTGCAGTGCTCTCAAAGCGTTGAAGGAAAATATCATAAGGAAACCGGCATTAGGAATCTACAAAGTTCTACAAATATTGTGCCTGAAAAGAGTCTCTCAGAGGCGCACTTAAAATACTTTCACCACACTGTTCTGAGAGAAACTGGTGACTCGACTAGAGAAGTTCCTTACTAACTAGGAACTAAGATGATACAAAACTAATCATAGTAAACATCAAACATAGGCTCGTGAATCCGGATTCCATTGAATCCGAATTCCAGGAAATCCGATAGAGATAAAACTTTAATGCCAAAGATCATTCCCTACTCCACAAATAACAATTACGTCCTGATAAGCCCGATGTAATCGATTGTGACGGCCCCCCCTTCAATATCAACCTATCCTTTATATCCCCCTAAACTAAACTACCTACACTCTGTTATCTAAACTAAACAATATACCTACAACCCTATAAATTCTACTTATCAAATTAAAATCCCCAGACTAATGAAAAACCCCCAAAGTGACCTACCTATTCAAAACCTAAAGAATATAAATTCAAGACAGAATCTAGCTAATCCAGAATGACCATAGTTCTTTTAGAATGAAGTTAATGTTAAAATAAAGCTCAGGAGAGGATATCGTGACCTTAATCGTTATCCAACCGCAAGGGCTGGTGTCTTTTTGCCAAGCGAATCCTGGATCTCCCTCACTATCAAGTGCATATAGATTAGATGACGTGACAATATTAGAACGGTATCAAACAGCGAATATCACAGATTATCCGGAGACAGTCTGTTTACGATAATCGGTGCCTCTCCTATTGCTTCTGCTTGGGGTCCAGGCCTCCGGACGTACACAAGAAGTATTTTGGAGCGGGCCCGCTCTTTTTATAAACCAATACCTATAAGGCATGGTACCAATACCTAGAAGGTATGGTAGATTATTCATATGAGTATGACTGTCGATGGTAGTCGTGAACGACTAGTTTGTGTTAGGTCATACGATACTGTCTTGGTGCAGTCGTTGTGGAGCGGACATAAACCGAGGAAATAGGTCCCTACAGATTGATGAAAAGCCTGTAAATGATCGGCTTGCAAGTGAATAAAGTATTAGCTACTGCATCGTCATTAAACCTGCGTGTACTCGAATTTCACAGTGTTGTAGACATGGACAGTTAAGAAACAATGAGCTATTGTCATTAGGATTCAAGTTCTGTGATCTACTCTGAGTTATCTTTAGTTAGTTACCTTTGTAGTAGTTCATCAAAGAATCTAAGTATCCCCATATGCTAGACTTACTGGGTGATTGAAGTAAAAGTGGAAACAAGCATATAACAGAAAGACAAGTTTATTGTTTACTTCTAGCAAAGCATGTCACACAGTGACAAGTATAATTATTATCAGATAATTATAATCTAATTATTTATTCTATTAGTTAGACATAATATATTTATTTCGGTATTGGTCCACCACTGACCACTGAACAAGGAGGCTATTTACTGGTCACCGGAGTTCACAGTAATTAGCTTACTCGTCATGTGTGTTCCCACAAAACAAGCAATGTAATTCTTGTTCCTCAGGAGAACGAAAGGTCAGAAGGAATTCTTTAATTCTCCCTACCACCAAAACCGGGAGGTAGCAATAATTTACTGTGGTTTCAATGACCACAAGCCTGAAAATAGGCTAGCAAACTTTAAGGGACTTCGGCTCTGATGGAGCGGACATAAGCTAAAAAATCACACAAAAATATTGGTAATTAGCTTCGAATAATTTAAGGTTCTTTATTAATCAGAGTGGGTTAATCCCTTACATTAAATTCAGTCGTTAGACTGAATAATTTAGGTAACCTTTAATCATTCGAAATTACCACAATACAGTACAATAGACTTAACTTTCAGTTGACCGCAAAATAACACTGAAGTTATATTTTATAACAAACACAGCGGCGCTGGATTCAACTGCTTAGTAAATTTATAAGAGGCAAACACTGTCTCTACAAACTACCAGCTATTAATTACACCTTTTATACTATTAGATATAAGTCCAAAACGAAAACTGAATTTATCCGCTAACTCTTTGAACTCAATTTAATCGACCCCTTCACGCTGCTTTAATTCGACTTTTCTCACACCGCGATTCACTGTGATCGACTGTCTCTCTCTGTGATTCAGAACTAACTATCTCACTGACTCTAAAACTGACTGCCTCTCTCCGTGGCTCTCAACGAACTCTAAAATTGACTGCCTCTCTCCGTGGCTCTAATCGAAGTGTAAAACTGACTGCCTCTCTCCGTGGCTCTAATCCAAGTGTAAAATTGACTGCCTCTCTCCGTGGCTCTAATCCAAGTGTGTCCCACTGACCCTACCATCACTCTCTGTGGCTCTTATCGAAGTGTAAAACTGACTGCCTCTCTCCGTGGCTCTAATCCAAGTGTAAAATTGACTGCCTCTCTCCGTGGCTCTAATCCAAGTGTGTCCCACTGACCCTACCATCACTCTCTGTGGCTCTTATCGAAGTGTAAAACTGACTGCCTCTCTCCGTGGCTCTAATCCAAGTGTAAAATTGACTGCCTCTCTTCGTGGCTCTAATCCAAGTGTCCCAACTCCCGGGGTGGTATCCTCGTGGTTCAACCCCTGAAAGTCTCCGCCCTGCTCATCGCATTGCGTAGACGCATTCGGACAACGATGCGATTCGTAGATCCCAAAAATAGTAAAATTTGGCGTTCGCCAATCAACGACGCTGACGTCACTCATTAGGGAGGCACCCTTTAACCAGCAGGTGCCGCCGCAAGCCTCGATCTTGAAGCTCCAATATGAAAAAAATAAAAATGCGTGTGTGCATAATAATATTCCAAACAAAATATGTACATTAATGAATCTGTGGCATTATTTACAATAGAGTGATGCAAACCAACTCAAAAGCATTACAACGATTTATTGCAGCATTGTACATAGGAAATCATATTATGTCGTTTACATAATATTCTATTGTGTCCTGTGTGAAGCTAATGTACAATAATGTAAGTCTTCAGACTCAGATCTTGTCGATTCGAACGACAATAAAGTTTATTTCTCCTTGAGAAGATAAAACGTCTTATCAATATGTACGGTTATTATGATACAAGTTAGGTACTCCTATTAAATGTCATATTACGGTAACGCATTTTAAAGCAACGCTCCCGTGATGTTAGAATAGTTCACCAGTGGTCCTTTTGTAAACACATCTGTTTGCTATATCATTGCTCTGAGATTGAGTTTTTGTGTCCGTCTCTGTTTTTTTTGTGCGTCTGTCCTTAAATGGATTCTAAGATTTTCAGCGCGACGGGAAACATTTCTTGTTAAAAACAAGGAATATTCTCAGATAGCAAGTCCTTTTTTTATGATATTGGCCTTTCAAAGTGGTTCGAAAGTTGCGTTCGTTTGCGTGCACGTGCACGTCAATTGATTTGTTTATTGGTTTCCAAGAAACAAAAAAAAACTTTGAGCCTGCCCAAATATCTAACATCACGTGTTTTGAAACGGTTTTTATTAAGTACCTAACGAGTGTTAAGATAAATAAAAAATATTCGTTTAATATTTTTGGGGTTCGCTACACGATGTCTCATTAAAAAATTACATAAAATCCTACATTTTCCTTCAGTGTATGACAGAAAGTTTATTAACATCAGGCACGTGAGATTGTCACATGATGGTCACCATACCAACTGCTATTAATCTGTCGTACAATGTTGAATAGCACGAACAGAGGTGAGCAATGTGTTTATTACGATTTCAAAATAGATTGAAACTTATCACGACCATCATGTGATGGTTTTTTCGTCTTCTTTCCGGCACCTGCTCGTCATTTTGGTTTGAAGAAGCCACCGCGTATTCACATGAACGCAGTTAAATAAAACTAGAAAACTCACGAGATGTCTTAATAGTTATTTTAGTCATGGTATTTTTTTTTATAATATACATTATACGTTAAATTTGGCTAGAGTAGTTAAATAAATTAAAGAAATCAAATAAATTTTAATTTACGTCTGTTTTTAAAATACTGTCAAATTACATAAATAAATCATCATAATAAAAAATCTAAACAGGTTTATTTATTTATTTATTTATTTATTACATAAATGAGGTGACTTCATGGTTCCTAAGTCTCGAGAATTTTCCAGACTCATTGCTTTCATAATCTTTAAAAACCGTAATCTTTGGCCAACTCAAAAATTCATAACTCGAAAACTATGAAAAATCACAGAGTATACATGGGGGTAATTCGGATACCCCAAGTGGTTTATTTATTTAACTAGAACGGCATCAGCCAATTACACTAATTAATCAATCAATCAAAATCAAAAAGTCGGGAACGATGATATCTGCATCAGAAGTGTAAATTAGATTCGTTTTTTTTTTTTTATACAACTAGCTGATGGAACAAGCAGATGGCCCACCTGTACCAATTGGTAACCATCACCTATAAACAAAACATTTCCCCGTAGGTCACGCACAATAGGAACGTGCCCTACGATGCACTGGCCTGCGTCCATCAACTTGAGGCATACAGATGTTAAGCCTCATGTGCCTGTAATTACACCGGCGACCACACTCTTCAAACCGAAACACAGCGTTGCTGCTTGGCGGCAGAAAAAGGCGTGGTGGTAGTACTTCCCCGGACGAGCCCTTCACAAAGAGCTCTACTACTCTTAAACTCGTAACTCGTTTTCTGTCATCTATCGAAGCAACATAGCATTTTCATTTTAATTGGTTTTCTCGTGTTTTTTTGAGTTGTGTTGTGTAATTTTGGTGGTATTTTAACCAACATTACTTGTGGTCTTAGCACAAAGTGTAAGCATTTGAAATGAAAGTGTATTATGTGATATCGTGATTTGACCGAAAATGTTTCAAATGTTTTGAAGAAACCGCCACCATTTTCTTCAAAACAATTGACTGACTCGACTTTCGACTGACGTGACTAGAAACATAGCAAAGAGCATATAATCTATCACTTGACACTGGCAAGATTGTCGATAGACAGGAGCCAAAAAAAAAAGTGTAAATTAATACAGACTATTCAGATTAAGAGTCCGGTGACAGCGGCTCGCAATTTCGAGGTGCGATTGGCTATTATTTCATTTTATTTCATTTTGGGGAGGTTGTTTGAAATAATAACTCTAAAGAAACACGCATAAATACTGTTCGAACACAAATAATACAATAATATAAGGGAAATGTGCTTGAGTCAGAAATCATTTTGGTATTAGGTAAACGTAAGACCAAACATACTAATACCAAAATGATTTCTGATTCGGGCATGTTTCCCTTATATTATTGTATTATTTGTGTTCGAACAGTATTTATGCGTGTTTCTCTAGAGTTATTTTTTCAAACAACCTCCCCGAAATGAAATAAAATGAAATAATAGCCAATCGCACTTCGAAATTGCGAGCCACTGTCACCGGAGCCTTAAGATTAGTACTATAAAGAATGATAAAAATAATGCTATAACAGTGGACTTGACACTATCTTTTGATACTCGCTATACTTGCAGAGGGAGGCTTGAGCGGATGTACTCGTATAAACTCTTTGGCCTCCAGCGGGGCGTATGTTAGTCATCGCTGGGTGTTTGTTTGTGTAATTAAAGTAAGCCTAGCTATCTCCCGCATCATGGCTTTGATAACATCTGCAATTTACACTTACATTAGTCTGCAAATAGATAAACAAATTTCGTCAGCTGCTTTAAAATAATCTGTTTATTTTTATCTTTGTGACTCATCTTGCTTGACGCGCTTTGTCGCTAGCCTGGGTTCCTTGCACAGACGAATGTTCCTTGCCCAATTAACTATCAGTACCTACTAAGTACTACCGCTGATCTTGCTTTCAGTGTGGACAATGTATGAGTACCTACTGCAATTTTTATCTATGTATTCTTTTGGTTTTCAAAAACAGAAAGCAAGTCATGCACGACTGTACTAAACATCTATGTTCATTACACAGGTTTGTTCTTGTGGGGATCGAACCTACAGCTATGAAGGCTATGAAGGCCAAGTTACTACCAAAATGTGCTTTGGGGGATATTAAACTGAATAATGGTGGTCGCAATTTTGCAAAAAACCCGCATGCGTGCTTGTAGTTTGATGGTTCGAAGTGTGTGGTTGCCGGAGAAATTTAGGCATAAGAGGCTTAACATCTGTATAGCATAGCGGTGGACACGTTCTCAAGGTAAGTGACTTACTAGACAATCATTTGTTTGTCAAAGTCAAAGTCAAAATATATTTATTATTCAATAAAATCACAAGGACCATCTTGAACCGTCTTAAAACTAGGTGACTCTAGTGCCAGTTCCACGCGACCAACACCGAGAAGCACAGGCAACAAACTCGGCTTGGTATCTATCGCTCTTTTGTATGATCCTCGTTACAATCTAATAAAATACCTCCACTATTGAAGCTATATAATACATGTAATCTAACAGAAAAAGGAAAAGTAAACAGATTCATAAAAGAACACACGCTTCAAACTAATAATACTAATGCATAATTTATTTTGACAAATTAATAATTTGTTTTGACAATGGTTACTACTTAACATCAGGTGAGACATATCCTTGAAAGGAGCCTTTTCGAGGCGCACTAAAAATCCTTTCACCACACTGTTTTGAAAGAACTAGTGACCCAACAAGGAGAAGAAGATATCAAAATAAAAAAAAACATTTCGTGCTTCTTTGCATATTATGTGCAAATAATTTACAAAATAACGTACCTGTTTATTGTAAATATTCGAATATAGTAACGGTTAAATCACTGAAGTTCAGAAAACAATGTTTGTTCCTTAATAAAACAAGCAACACTGTATGTAGTTTCTCACAATCGGCTATTGTTCGAGCTAAAATAAGATCAAGGTACCATTCCTTTCTAGACTAGTATTTAGGTCACTTGAAGCAAATTTGTGTCAGCTATAATATTATATTAGCAAACACACAATACCTACCAGAATTTTAGGCAGGCCCTTCATTTCAATCCTTCCTACTACCATTATTTAAACGCGAAAGTTTGGAAGTATGGATGGGTGGATTTTTGTTCCTCTTTCACACCGGAACGGATGAACGGACCTGGATGAAACTTGGCAGAGAGATTACAGTCTGGAATAGCACATAGGCTACTTTCTATTCCGTGGGAACACCGGGATTTAAATCTGCTCGGGTGAAACCGTGGGGCGCAACTAGTTCTGAAATACTTTATTGTTTACAAAAAATATTCACAAAATTTTGTACAAAAGATTACTTCACGTAACCACAGAATATAAACATAAAGGGTTGGCTATAGCAATCCTTGTACCTGAATTGAGGGTTGGGGATAGGGGGGATGCAAGTGGGGGTAGATGGCAAGTCTTCCCCTTGAGTCCTTTTTTCTAGGAAATGAAAAAAAATAATATAATTTTTCAGGTAAGTTACTAGTTAGGTTAGGGTTTTTTTTTTTATATGAAAAAAATTGGTAGTAATATTTTATCTCTTTGACAAAAAGACTCAAGGGAAGGAATTCTCATTAGGTTAGGGTTATTTTTTTTTTTTTTTTTTTTAAAGTGAAGAAATTTGAAGGAAATTTTTTGGAAATATTTTTTCATTTCCTAGTAAAAAGAACTATAGGGAAAGACTTGCCATCTACCCCCACATGCTTTCCCCCTATCCCCAACCCTCAACTCAGGTACCAGGGTAGCTATAGTTTAACCAACATGAACGTAACCATCTAGCTAGACCATAATGTAGGTCACACTGATTTCGCTAGAAGCTTCCTAGAAGTTCATAGATCTCTAGAACGTCACGTAGGCACGTAGCCGTTTACGTAACCCGACGTAGCGTCCTTCATCTACGGAGCTACGCCGTGGCTACGCGATTGTTCAGGTATCATTGATTGATAAATAATGCATGCATTTGAAATTGCATGTGCGTCATGTCAGTAAACTGACATGACACACATGCGCATCACAGGCGACGTAGATAATATAATATTTCATCATAAGATAGCCAAGCAGCGTTGCTGTGTTTCGGTTTGAAGAGTGTGGTCGCCGGTGTAATTACAGACACATGGGGCCTCAAGTTGATGGATGCAGGGCAGTGCATCGTAGGGCACGTTCCTATCGTGCGTGACTTACGAGGAAATGCTTTGACGGTTACCACTAAATATCAGGTGGGCCATCTGCTTGTTCCATCAGCTAGTTTTATAAAAAAATGTGGTCATCTGCTTGTTCCATTCGTAAGAAGTATTAAAAACCTTTTTTAAGTAAGCATTTTCGTTTTATGTTTTATCCACGACATTGGGGAATTGTAATGTAGAAAACTACAGTTATCCTAAAATTACAGATCAAAACCTACCGAGTTGCAATGTGTACGTGCCCAGAAGTATCTTTATCCAGTTACAGTATCCTAACAAAATTTAAGGAAAAAGTCCACTGCATTTAGCTATGAATAAACTCATTTTTGGAAACGAACAGGAAAATTAAAGTTAGACTGACCTTAAAGAATTTAAATAATCGCCAATGTGGTCAACGAGAATTGCCAATATAGTCATGAGTAAATTTTCAGACAAATTTCTTCACCCGAATGGCGCAATGTCGTCTTAGACACTTAGCTTATAGTGATAGCCTAACTATTATTGATGACCCCTGTGGCGCAGCGGGCGAGAGCCTGCCTGCGACGCGAGAGGTTGCGGGTTCGATTCCCGCCTTGGGACAAATTTGTGTACGATCTGCAGAAATTTGTTCCGATGGTCTGGGTGTTTTCTATGTATAATAAAAAATATTTATCTATGTAAGTATATAATGTATTAAATATATCAGTTATCTAGTACCCATAACACAAGCTTTGAATAGCTTACTTTGGGGCTAGATAGTGCTGTGTGGATTGTCCAGCATTATTTATTTATTATTATATATTATAAGATAACCGAATGAAAGCTATGTATTAGGCCTATGTCTAGTCTGAAGCCCCTGCGATAGGCTAACGGTGATGAATCATAAATGAAGCTATGTAGCACAAATAGTACCTACCACCTACCCAGGCACTCATTAGGCATACCATAAAAGGTCATTAGGACTTTAATTGCACCTTGCGAATATTCTATACACTTATAGACATTTTATATGTAATTAGGACAGTTAAGTGAATCCTACTTGTTTTGTGTACAATCTTGAGGTCCTTATAATATTAGGATTGCCTGAAAGAAGCTGCTTTCAGCGATAAGGCCGCTCAACTAACTTTACTAAGTTACATATGAATAAGACATAGGTCTACAAAATAGTTTAGCTTTAGGTATACATACTTTCGTTATCAAAATAAAACCACTCTTTCTTAAACAGGTAAGAGTGATATATACGCTTCGGTCAATAAATGCTTTCGGAAAGACTGACTTCCTTATTCTCTAAAAAGCAACGCTATAATATCAGCAGGCTATAATATCAACGCTATAATATTATATCTATTGTGACGCTCTTCAACACGCACAGGCCTTAAAATGGAGGTGGGCGGGCCGCCTGATACGCACAGAGGACAACAGGTGGACCCGAACAATAACCCTATGGAAGGGACCAACAGGAACAAGGAGAAGAGGCCGACCACAGGAAAGATGGCAGGACGACATAATCGAGCGAGCTAGCCGGCAAGGAATGGACAAAGAAAGCGAAGGAAAGGGGGCATTGGAAGCTGTTGGAGGAGGCCTATACCCGCCAAGGGGTTCTTAGTCGATAGTATAATAAGTTTTATTTTGGATTTTTTTTTTGTAATAAGAACAATAAAGGCTTTTTTATATTTATTTATTATTATAATTATCTATTGTAGAAAAATAAGCCACTTCTTAGCTTCCTTCTTAGCGAATATGAAGACATGCATTCTGTAATATCCTATGACGTATGCCAGGTGAAAGGTACCGGGTACTTCCCAAAGCTAGAGATCATTCTTCCTCATGTTTTAAACTTGTTTTATTTGAACTAGGTGTAATGTTATTATTCTTAGAAAATATCTTCAAAATATAAATAACTTCTGATAAGCAGGTAAGTGCAGAAGTGTGGCCTTTTCGAAAATGGCGTCACCGCCGATTCTGAAAGAAGTATTATTTATTCTATGGTTACCTTTCTCTGGACACAATGTTTCAGAACTTTATAGGCTCTACCTTACGATGTTTTTTTTCACCGTTTTAAGAGTCAGTACTCTTGAAACTAAAAATTATATAATGATGGCGCTAAGTGAGTCACCTAGGCGCTTAGCTTAGCGCCTATTATCTACCTATCTTTATACCTATTATTCGTAGCCCTATCATGCATTTTTATTGATGTGGTTTATTTTCTGTAAACAAACATTTGTTGTGCCGCATTCATTTTCTGCTGGGGAAGTCTTACCGTTAGCCAATTCTGAGAAAACATTGCTAGTTTTATTTTTTAATAAGCGTCAAAATTTTAGACATGTCTAATTTATTTTTAGACCCACTTATCCACTGACCTATTAAAGCCAAGGATTCCGTCTAAATACATTTATTTACTGACAAAATTCAGCGAAAAGTTTGTTTACCGCAAGAGCGCCATACTGAGTATTTTTATTGCGTGGTAGTGGTAAGCTTCGTTCAGAAACACAAGAACAAACCGATGTTTAATCAGTGTTGCGTTATCAGCTCCCGTGCGCACAGGCAACACGGCGGTCGCTTGGTGGGGATACGATTTGCTCGACTTATATATACGAACGCGAGCCAACCCGTTCATACGTGAGCTAACCGTGCTCGAGATAGCTCCGCGAAAAATGTGCAACATGTGTACCAGAGTCGAAACTATCGAGGCGCCTATCGCGCCGGCGCCGCCGAAAATATCCAGAATGCTGGAGAAGATGAAGAGGAAGCATAACATTGTCACTGACCCGGCTTGCAACGAGAAACAGAAGGAGGTGGAGTACCAGCCTGACCTCCTTTCTGTATCCACGCAGTACTCCAAAGTTGCGTACGATATGTTCAAGCAAGGGTTGGTGCGTCTTCAGGAGACTAAGGCTTATGTGTAAGTACCTTTATACCTTTCTTCTCGTGTGACATAATATCCCATGTTCCCTCAGGCGTATTGTGAAATATTAGCGGTAACTATCGAAGGCTACTAGAATATGAGTACACTGCATAAAAGTCCTACATAGGTTGGTTAACAACACTAAACACTCTTAAATTCTGATGACCAGTCAAAAAGTTGATGCCCAGCGCCGGCGTCTGTCTATTCTTTCGAATACTGTTTGGTATTCGTATTATTCCAAGAGCAAAGTGTACTATCTAGAACCTAGAGTGCTACACGAGTCGCTTCTTAGAAAACCTAAGATGTACTAAAACCAATGAGTTAGAAACAGGTGGGTTATCAGACAGTGATTAAAATTCTCACGTTCACAAACCACGTGAACGAGCACTTCGTAATAAATTAAGCCTCTACTAAAACGGATACTTTTTTATTGCACTTTAACTGGATCTTCAGCTGTTCGAGAAAATAGATTATTGGCATAATATTGTTTCCTCTTTTTACTGCTGTTGGTTTCCTAAAAATAAATAAATAGTATGTCTTAATAAAAAAATCTAGTCTCAAAAAATTATGAATGCATAATATTTTCTTTTTTATATCTTACGTAGTTTCTTAAAAATCATCTTTGGGTACTAAAGCGTTATCATTCAATAAAATCACATGGATCGCTTATATAAGCGAAGGGGATTAGTCGCCAGTTCCACACGATCAAGCCAACAAGCATTGCGTGAAGAACATGCAAGAAACATACATTTTTTACTTACTGATGTAACAAGCAGATGGCCACCCCGATGTATGTAAGTGGTAACATCTCTACAAAGACACAAGGCACCAGGCAGACACGATACACCAGGATACACGTGCCCTGCGATTATTTATGCAATATTATTTCAATTCCCCTGCGTTCATCAACTTGAGCTGTAATGTTAAGCCTCATGCCTGTAATTGTTCCCCTAAGTATCACTTTGAAACTAACAAAGTTTTCCTGGAATTTTCCACTATGATGGAGAACACAAATTCGCTGTAATCATGAAAAAGATGACAAATCTTTACTATGATTGACGTTAACTCATGTATTTTTATCATGAGAGGAGATAACTCTTTTTGGCATGAAATATAACTTTTTTTAATACTTCCTGCATGACCGTTGATCGTCTCCGTGTTAGTAGAATAACAAATTTAGGTGACCTGTGGTTTAAATAGAAACATGTAAAACGAAACTAACACTTGCTTTTTTCAAAAAAAAACGAACAGTCAACTTTTTTTCTAAATCAAAAATCGGGTCGCTATATTCGTTCAAGTTCTTGCTGGTATTTTGTACTAAGCTGTATGCCGACATTGAAATAGTTTTTAAATAAAAAATGAAACACTGAAAAAAAATTAAAACAGCTTCACGACTTTGACGGCACGGTAGATATCTTAGTACCAAGTCTACATCCACCCAAACATTCACATTTATAACATTAGTGGGATTACTAGCTGCCGCTCTCATGCAGCTTTACTTGCATAATGTTGTAAGTGTTCATATTTCCAGCCGTTCCTGGTAATATTTCAGCATAAAAACCTATACTAATCCAGATTTATGAGCTTTAAATGGTTTGGCAAATGGTTGGCAAGTTTCATGCTTACCAGTTCGGATTAAAATGCAAATCTTATGACTTACAAAAGCGGATAAAGTTTCAGTAAATCTGTAGTGCATAGCTAATTAACCAGAGGCTTTGTGTACTCAACTGTAAAGTGAAAAGAAAGAGTTGGTTCTCAATATAGTATCAGCCTCAACCAGCCTGCGAGGTCAGCTGTCTGTCATAGATTTGCGAACAACCTCGAAGGTATTATTCAAACTGGACAGTAACTAACTTACACTATCTTGATTCAAGAACCAATAATCGTAAGAGCAGTAGGTACTAGGTATTGCTCTTTGTGAAGGGCTCTCTCGGAGAAGAACTACAACTGTCCTGCCGCCAAACAACGTTTGTGCTTCGGTTAGAACGTGGATGTCGGTGAAATAACAGGCACATGAGGTTGATGGACGCAGGCAGTGCATCGTAGGGCACGTTCCTTACGTGCGTTACCTAAAAATAAGTTATCTGTCTATATTACAAAAGAATTCTAGTGAACTCATGATCCGAACTTACGTTATTTATTCGTTTCGTTTATGGCATAACTGTCCATCAATAGACGTAGACAATCTTGCTATCAAGGGATTTGAATACTAGTATACTATATTCCTTGCTTGCTGTAGTATACTTTTTAGTCAAGTCAGTCCTTGGTAAAGACTGCCTTCATTTGTTTTAAAGAAAATGGTGGCGGTTTTCTTCAAAACCTACGAGAAATATTTGGTTAAAATAGGATATCCACTGTATACACTTTCACGCCCACTGCACTTAGACTTAAAATACAATGTTCACGAAATAACTACATGAGTAACAAAACATTTTTTCTTTTTAATGGTGTTAAAAAGAAAAAATGTTTTGTTACTCTTACTAAATGTTGTGTTGATAGAAAGAGAATCACAATTGTGCTAGGATTACTAAACTCTATTGTCACAAAAGTTTGAATTACTTAATTTGTGGCATTTTCAAACTCGCTCTTGGTCTAACTTGATGTCAATTAAAGTGCATCGCTGATGAAAAAAAGTTTTATAAACTAGGTCTGTCTGGGTGCTTCGACTCAGAAATTCAATCAATTATATTGCCTCTATTTAGGGCACGAGTTGTATTTATCAATGCAATTGAAAGCAATTATAGTGGCATCGTATATCAAAAATACATTTATCTAAATACCCTTATTTATATAATTATTGCTGACTCAACTAACTCAAGGAAAATATATTATTATTATTGGCAGTTTATTCACCTGCTCGAAGCCTGCAGTGATGATAGTGATTTATAATTTTTTTTAACCCAACTAGCGTCCCGCCCGCGCGCCCCTGCTTCGCACGGGTGCACATTGTTTTTCTACTTATCATGCATGTATTATACAAATTATTTCAAACCTTCTTCTTGAATCACTCTATCTATTAAAAAAACCCGCATCAAAATCCGTTGCGTAGTTTTATAGATTTAAGCATACATAGGGATATAGGGATAGAGAAAGAGACTTTGTTTTATACTATGATTTTAATTGTTAAAATGTAGACATAAACGTTGGCAATGATGCAGACATAAATGTTGCCAGTGGAATAGTTGCATTGTTTATCATTAACAGTTAATTATAGCTAAGAGCATAAGTTGTTTACTCTTGCTGGTAGAACAAGCACGTAGCCTTTCTGATAAACAAAGCATTACCTCACAGCTTCAACGTGTCCGACGATGCACTAACCTGCGTTTATTAACTTGAGGCATACACTGTTAAGCCTCCTAACTATAACATGTAATTTCACCCGCAACAACTCCTTCCTAACCGAAACGCAGCAACGTTGCTCGACGGCAGAAATAAGCATGGTAGTATTTCCCCGGACAAGCCCTTCGAAAAGAGCTCCAATACACTACGCTCTTACGTCACTATCACTACACAGTATAAAACAAAGTCGCTTTCTCTGTCCCTATATCCCTATGTCCCTATGTATGCTTAAATCTTTAAAACTACGCAACGGATTTTAATGCGGTTTTTATAATAGATAGAGTGATTCAAGCGGAAGGTTTATATGTATAATAGGTACATGCATGATATGTGCAACCGTGCGAAGCAGGGGCGCGCAGCCGGGTTGCTAGTTGTAGTATATGCTGTTGATGGTCCAATAAACTAGTGGCTCTGTGAGCTGGTAGACCTCGCGAGCACACTAAAAGTGAGCAATTCACTGGCTTAGCGGTAGGTAGATATAATTTTTCCGATTTTTGATTCTTTTGATTTTATTGATTTTTATTGTTTTTTTTTAATCATCTTGTGTAGAATGAGGTCCTTAGTGTTTCTCTCAAATTTGATTGAAACCCGTCGTATTTTTGATGAGCTATCCCGTTCATCATGCTAAAGATCCTCATCAGATCTTCACCAAACTTTTATGAGACCAACTTATAGTTACTACCTCTCAAATAAAAAAAGAACAATCGAAATCGGATCTCATTTCTCATTCAGTATATGAAATAGCCCCCTTTTTTTCCCCTTATTGGGGGAAGTACCCCTCCAATCAAAAATCCCCGACGACAAAAAATTCTAATAAGTCATATAACCTGTGTACCAAGTTTCGTCCAGATCGGTTGAAAAATGCGACCTGTAGTGGAGAACAGACAGACAGACAGACATCCGGACAAACGCATTTTTGGCCAATGTGGAAACTGAGACGCTTCGCTCGCTTTGCTCGCTCGGTCAATTATGTGATCACCATCATTCATCAATGACATCGCCCTTGTCAGAGATTGGCTCGGTGCTAATGACCGACGCTGCCGGGGTGTCACACCACACGGCCATCCGATTTGGTCGCCATCCAAATTAAAGTTTCAGTTTTCAGTTCTAAAAATACTTTTTTTTATAGTCACGTACTGTTTTACTTTTAAATATAGTTTCCTGTTTATATTTGGAATCGTATACAGCAAAATTAAGTGTATATTTATGAGAGATGATAAATATGGCAACAATAAGGTTTGCTGAAAGAAAACTCTTATCTAGGGTTAAACTCGCCTTTGTACATGACTATTATGTATTTTTTGTGTAAATCATTTTGTGTCCAATAAAGAACAATGAAATCCCAAAGATTAAAAGTACTAACCTAGTTTTTAAACTTAATTTGAAGTTTCATAAAATTACATCTGAAGCAGGAATCATGTCAGCTAATTGACCGAGCGAGCGAAGCGAGCGAAGCGTCTCAGTTTCCACATTGGCCAAAAATGCGTTTGTCCGGATGTCTGTCTGTCTGTCTGTCTGTTCTCCTCTACAAGTCGCATTTTTCAACCGATCTGGACGAAACTTGGCACACAGGTTATATGACTTATTAGAATTTTTTGTCGTCGGGGATTTTTGATTGGAGGAGTACTTCCCCCAAAAAAAAGGGCAAAAAGGGGGCTATTTGATATACTGGATATCTCCACCAAATGAGATCCGATTTCGATTATTCTTTTTTTATTTGAAAGGTAATAACTATAAGTTGGTCTCATAAAAGTTTGGCGAAGATCTGATAAGGATCTTCAGCATGATGAACAGGATAGCTCATCAAACAATCGATGGTTTTCAATCAAATTTGAGAGAAACACAAAGGACCTCAATCTACACAAGATGACGCAAAAAAAATCAAAAAGATAAAAAAAATCACAAAACGGAAAATGCACTTGCACATTACATTCCTCAAATAGCTCACTTTTAGTATGCTCGCGAGGTCTACAGCTCCCAGAGCCACTAGTTATAAGCGTACAGAACAGCTGTACACTTTCATTTTTCATTTTTTTTCGTGCAAGTATTTACTTGACTTGTAGCTGTGCTTCTTGGCATAGTTAAATAAAAGTTTATGACACGACACGGTATGAGTAGTTCTACTTTTAAAAAATCTGTGAAATACAGACTGAACTTAAAAAAAAGTTACAAGAAAGTTTCTTGTAACTTTTTATTTGAGTCCATACCTATATTTTGTATCATTGCATTGACCCTATAGTTTTTCCATGACGTCATTGTCATCATGCAATTTTCGCAGATGCTCAGTACTAATGACCGAGATCCATCACAATTTGGCCCCCATTCTATCATCACATCCGCTTGTTAGCCAGATTTGTACCTGAAAAGTTTCCGGGTTGGATTAGGAAGCAGAATTCAGCTGGTTTAGCACTTCAGTAGAAAGCGGTCGTGAGTTCGTGACCGGGAGTTGATTTAATAATATTTTTACCTATTATCCTTCCTTTGACATTATCGTACGTCCTATTTAATATTATTATATGAACACGATGTTTGCATTCGTACTTCCTACTTAAATATAAATGCAAAAGCCACGATGTTTGGCTGTTTGTGGCTCAATCGTCCTAGGCTTCATCCGTGGTCCTAGGTATATTAATCGATCGAAATGTTACTTAGAACAAAATATAGTTCGTTACGTACATTACATACATACTCTATAATGATTACTTTTTATCCCGAAAAGTTACCGGGACCGGAGTAACGAGCATGCACGATTCTAAGAAAAGGTTAGCAACAATACGAGGGAAGCCGAAGTGAGATGGCTAAAAGAGCTTAATTATAATAATAGTTATTTATTTCAAACAATAGTCCATAAAAACAGTAAATAGGTACATATACTTAAAAACTGATAAAAACATAGAAAAGTAAATATTAGCAATCATTCAAAATTATATTTATTAATCTTGTTTTTGATATTGAAACTAGTCAAGCATCATACATTTTGTATTTTAAATTGTATGCAAATTGTTTGTAGTGTAGAGTTAGCTCTACTTAAAATGCATAATTTATTAATACTTATTTTTAATGGATGCTATGTAATCACTTAGTTTTAGTATACGCAAGGCCAGATGGTCTACAAATTAGAATTAACTTCCGCACTATGCAAGTAGTTCTTCGATAAATAAAACCCCAACAATACATAACCCTGACGACGTCTTTGAAGAGAATCATAGTGTAGCCTCAGACCAAATAAAAACTAAGGACAGACTTCTGTGAACAGCAAAGTGAAGCCAGTTTTCTAAAGATGTGTTGCGGTCAAACTACGCCTCGCCCCGTGTACATACACAACTAAACGCACACACACAGAAAAGTGAAGCCAGTTTTCTAAAGATGTGTTGCGTGGGCCGATTTGGTGTGTGCGTGCGAGGCGTAGTTTGACCGGCTTCACTTTGCTGTGCACAGAAGTCCGTCTTTTAGTTTTTATTTGGTCTGAGAGTGTAGCAAGATTATAGCTTGTAGTGGTCAGAAGAACAGGCGGCAGTGTTATACTCTGTTAAAAATATCTATCTATTCTACTGTATTAAATATATCAGTTATCCAGCACCCAACACAAGGTTTGAGTAGCTTACTTTGGGGCTAGATGGTGCTGTGTGGATTGTCCAGCATTATTGTTCTTCTTCTTCTAATTTAAGAGCAATGCTCTTGTCGGCGTAATTGATGCATCAATTATTGTGCATCATTACTTTTTGTTGGGAGGTGTTGTACAGTAGTTTCCCCTTGCTTTCTGCACCGCAGTTTAGAGGCCGGCGTGCCGCCCTTTAATGTCCAGTCAGAAGCCCTTCCAGAAAACTATTCTTCGGCCTTCTGCCAGTACTGATACAGCTGCTGCCCAGTATCAGGGGAATGCCTATTTACTGGCGGCATTTGATCGCCATGTCACAGGATCGTCATAGGAAAATGGAGCATTTTATAGGCAAGCCTTTCCCACCAAAACTTACCGCTACTTCCTCTTGACCCTGCCGCTGCTTGGTCGGGGACTGTTTATTCGATATATTCACAGCGGGCCACCATATCTGGTGGTCGTTCCACTATCCGCCACCTGTGGACCCCGTTGGTAGCCTGTAGCTCAGCCCCAAAATTTTGTTACTATTATTTAATTGTCCAAGTTAGTAGTTTACATGGGTCTTAAAAAATTACACTATTCCAGCCTACGTAATAAAAATGACTTTGATTATAATCAGTACCTACGTGATAATTGTCCTTGTTATGTTTTGTGTGTAAACGATTATTTTCTAGGTCATATTGTGTGCCTATCTAAATTGTCTTGAATCATCAGCCATGACCATCAGAGGAACGACGGTCCATCTATGCTTATCTTAAACTAGTTATAGCAAAACAAGATGTTTCATACCATCTACCTATCCATTACCTAGTTATATCTCTCATTAACCAGTCCTTTTCTGGTTTACCAAATTGGTAATCTTTAGATTTGAAGCAGTAACACCTACGTGTGTTCAGGCACGTAGTAACCATCCATGAATGCTGTTTAATCAACTTCTGATGTTATTGCCAATCTTCAAACTAACAAACTAATTGACATTTTTAAAAGGAAATTGAACCTAATTTTCTTTGTCATAAGGCTGCAGCTATTGTTTCCACTCAGCTCTCGGGCGGCTCGTGCCGCTTTCACACGGTAATGTCGAAGGAAATGATATTTTGTCATTTGTTTATTTTAATGGTTTGGGCATGTAGAGAGGATGGATGAAAGGAGATTAACAAAACAGGTGCATCAGGCGAGTGTGAATGGGACTGCTGGGAGGGGAAGACCTCGGAGGACGTATCTGGATCAGATAGCAGACGTTCTCGAGAAAGGCCAGGTCAAGAGTACCCTAAACCGACGAGAATGTATGAGGAATGTTATGAGATTGAATGAAGCGAAAGAGGTATGTAATCGTAGCAAGTGGAAATCCGTGGTCTCTGCCTACCCCTATGGGATACAGGCGTGATTTTATGTATGTATGTATGTTTATTTTAATCATTGTTGGTATTGTAGGTTTTTATCGCGTGCAGAATGTGTTATTGAATCAAATGGGGTGTTTGTATATCAAGAAAACAATGATAACACATGAAATACAGAACAACAACCAGTCCACACAACAGTTAAATTTTTTAAAACGATACAATAACATCGAGCTTACAAAATAAAGAAATATTTAGCATTGCTTCTTTGTGTGTCTGTATTTTGTGTGTTTATTCCTTTTTTCAACAAAAGAATGGATAATTATGGCAATGACTTCAGATGAAGGTGGGTCTACATCTTATACCTGTCGAGATAAAACAGTCGAAAGATCATTGCTATCTGTGCGAGCTGACAAAGGTAACTAAGCAAGTACTCGTATAATATTGCGAAACCTTCAGCTAGATCGTGAATGACTTACAAAGTATTTTTCTTGAGCCAAAAATATCAAGAAAACATATGAAATAACTTTTTTTTTGAAAGAGATAAGATAAGAAAATTCTTTATTGCACAAAAATGATGTACATAGGCGAACTTAATGCTAATTAGCATTTTCTTCCAGCTAACCTTTGTGTTATGTGGAGTAGATGGTAGTGCTTTAATTGAAAATAATAGAAACACCTTTAAACTATTAACAACGATAAAAATACATAAGTAGGTACCTACTCAATAAATATTTACTTCCCTAACAATGCATACATACAAAATAAAAAATACATACCTATCTACTAAAATAAAATAACCAAAATATATTATACATAATACCATATTCTATTATAATATGCTCAATTTTGTTGAGAAGTCTGTTTGGACATAAAATGGTGAGAGTTCGCTATGGACTTTAAAATTATCATAATAAGAGACATTTTAGAGAGATGCAGTTTCTTTCTCTTTTTTTTATTCCAATAGTTGATGGAACAAGCAGATGGCTGACCTGATGTAAAGTGGTAACCTTATCGTGGTATGAGAAAGCAAAATATACAGCTATACCTACTTAGTAAACTTCTCAATAAATCCTTGTGAAAATATTTCCTATACCTACACGGTAGACTGCGTTATTCGCGAGCGTACAATTCGTATTGTTTTCAGTTATCGACTATAACGCGTCATTCTGACGCAAATAGTTTTTGTCTTTTGTCACTAGTTAAAACAAGTGTTTTAAATAGTTTTGGTCATCAGTTAGAAATACGAGTACCAAAAAAATTCATACAACGAAAAATTAATATAAACAAAAGTTTTGTGTTTTTATATAAAACTTTTACAAAAATTCTTTTTTATCAAGAACTTTGATTTAAATTTACCTTTTTATGTCTCATTCTCATCATAGTAATTTTTCTCAAATCAATTTTTTTTTTATTGAAAAAAAGTTTAATTTTCAATAGAAAATTAACATGTCATATTATCACCTTTTTTAAAAAAGTCATTGGGATTTTTGTATGTTAAAATCTCTTATTTCTGATGGTATAAAAAATATACATTACTAAGGTAAAGGATTTCAGACAACTCTTTCAAAAACCGACTTCAAATGCACTGGAAAATATAATACACTCTCGTCAAATGACCCTTTGGATGGCAATAAATAAAAAACAAAATAGCTACATTAAAATATTCAAATAGCGCCATAGCAACATCGTGGATGTATCCGGTACTAAATTTTTATTTTTTTTTTATTTTGATCTAATAACAATGAAACTAATACCACGCCTAGCCTGTCGCGTCGCGTATCTTGTCACGGAAGACCAGCGATGGTTGCGTATCCTGGCTTCGTATCCTCTATGGTATTTATGCTGAGTGGCGGCCAATTTATGTATGTATGTCACTTACTTATTTGTCATGTATGTTTTTTTATCTAAAACTTATGTACGTTATTAATAACACTAGCGACCCGCCCGCGCGCCCCTGCTTCACACGGGTGCACATATCATGCATGTATTATACATATAAACCTTCCTATTGAATCACTCTATCTATTAAAAAAAACCACATCAAAATCTGTTGCGAAGTTTTAAAGATTTAAGCATACATACGGACATGGGGACATATTATAGGGATATAGGGACAGAGAAAGCGACATTGTTTTATTATACTATGTAGTGATAATGTTAATAATAAATATTGGTGGACATTCCACACAGCACCATCTCGCCCCGAACTAAGCCAAAACTTGTGACATGGGAACCAGATAGCTGATATACTAGGTACTTACTTGTGTACTTTTTTTTTGTAAATACATACTTAAAATATGATATATCACCCAGACACAGAACAAACATTTACGTTCATCACACAAATGTTTGTTCATGGTGGGAATCGAACCCACGGCCTACGGCACAGAAGGCAGAGCTACTACCAACTGAGCTGTGAAGGCTGTCAATTCTTATTTATTGGTTATTATTGTCAGAATTGCCACATAAAATATGAATAAACATATTTATCAAAATTTCATGAGGAGGGAAGAAAGTAATGTTACGAGAAAATTGTTCGGTGGTTTCAGAAATTGTAACACAACCAACGAAATGTAATGATGACTGTGTAAAAGATAAAATTAGTAAGAAAAGAGTAAGCACGTGATGACGAATGATAGAACAAAATGGAACAAGAAAACCTAGTGAAATGATAAAAAAAACTAGTGAAATATTAAAAAAAGTTTTTAGTTAGGGTATTATAATTATTTAGTTTAAATTTTCGAAATTCGAATTGAATTCTTGAGAAATAATAAAATTGTGAGTTGGTAATCAAACGCTCTTGGGATTTACCACAGAATATAAATAGACACAGCTTCACCATAAGTACTACAACTACTTCAAATTTCCTGCAAATTTTCTAAGTTAGGAACATACCATTGCCATTCACCACACTTGACGACCCAGATAACCGTCAAGCCGAAGTGACTCTTTGATTTATTTTGTCAAGCGCAAAGCAATTAGCGATAAGGGGGGAAAAATAAGTTTACGAACACACACTTGAAGAAAATTTTGTAAACAGGTTACGGAAACAAATATATCTTGTTTATTTTTAGTCGTTCTACGGTATTTTTATCCAGTTAAATCACAAGGATCACTTTTTTATGAATCATCGAACTGTCATGATGAACGACCAAAACGAAGCTTAAGGCGTTGACAACACCTAATATTTCTCTCGCTCGCACGATTCGACCTTTTGAAAGATATAAAATCACTAAATACAATTTTGAAAAATCGCAAACAACCATTTTGTGTGCAATCACGTTGCACACAGTTTAGTAAAAATTTGACTTTGAAGTTTTCCTGCTCAAAAGTTTGCTTATGTACGAAAACTAGAAAAGCAAACTTTTAAGCAGGAAAACTTGTACCGATCAAAATGATTTTTTTACTAAACTGTGCGCAATGTGATTGCACACAAAATGGTTGTTTGCGATTTTTCGAAAATGGGTTTAATGATTTAATATCCTTCAACAAGTCAAAACGTGCGGGCGAGAGTCACATTAGCTCTTGTCTTCACCTTAAGCAGAATTTTACACCTGCGAACGGCGGTCTTAACCACCCTTAGTTTACGATGAACACCAGTCCTCGCAATTATTAATAACAAGAACGCCTTTTCCCTTCTTGCCATATAGGTAAGCCAAGCCGATGCCGGATTTCTCAGTACATATAAGATATTTATGTGCAAGCCTGAACGTCTTACATAGTATTGAATGCTCAATACAATTTTTATCGTGGCATTTAAACAAATTACTCGGCTGTATACAATTTATTGATCGTAATGAACAGGTTCAATCATTTTATTTCACAATCTTAAAAGATATTGTGAATTTAAGTGAAGTGCACCAACTAAAGTTATTATCAGAAACAGGAGGCCAAAACTATCTACCATAACATAACATAAACTTCAAGGATAAACAGCTCAATGGTCAAATGACATAACATTGTAAAGCAGCGAAACATTTTCATTAGTTAACGGTTGTTTTGTCAAAATATGTTGTCATAGTAAATAAGTTTTGTCTCTTTTTATACTAAAATTGACATTTTAGTATAAATTTGACATTGACATCAACATTTTGACAAAGCAACTTTACGTTCACGCTTTACTTTGTCTCTGAATCTAAGTCTTCGTAGGTAAATAAATTATTCTGTTGCATCATACTGTAAAAATATATTTGTGACGTCATAATAAAATATAATCTGAAAGTAACATGATTTTCTGTCATATCATATCATCAATATGACAGCTGACTGATAGTAACTATGATTGATTAAGTAGATTCATTGTTTGGTTGCACATGATACAATAGCACGTCCCTCCACTTGCATAGTATGCATGACATGCATTATTGAAGAATGATAATTTTAGGTGAAACTGTAGATTGAACTCAACATTGAGTACTTAATCTATTTGTTTTTTTTTTCTAGTCAATGAATGACAATTTATGAGTACATTTTTAACGTAGCTATTCGTAACGTAGGTACTTAATTTACTATATACATAAACAAAAATGACTTTTAACTGACATTTATCTCGTCTGGCTTGCCAGAACTCATTATCTAAAATTTCTGGCTTAAAAATTATGTGGCAATTTTTAAACATTATCATCGTGTCATCTCTTTCAAATATTTGTTTTATAATCGTCGGGTGACAAAGACAGCAAAATTAAACTATTTTAGACTACTTGCAAATAAATAAACAGCGATAGTCCGGACCCCAAAAGGAAGTTACGCTATAGGTATCACAAACTACAAGTAACAAGTGATTGACTATATTTTCAGATTATAGGTACGTACAATTGTCACGGCACTAGAATCAAACCCGTTTCAGCCGGTTACAGCGGTTAGTGACAAAAGTCAATAGAAATGTATCGCTCAGTGTCGCGTCACAGCACGTCACCACAAGGTCACATCATCTGGTTGCTGACCTGCGGATCGCCAGTACCGACCACATATTAACCGGCAATAAATAATCCTATTAGTTATGTTTGCACATCGTATCGTTCTATTAACCTACCACACTATTAGTAACCAATAAGCACATTGCAAATATGTATTGTAATAGCCAACGATTATAAAGAAGTTTGTTGGTAGATTGTTAGTATCGCGGGAAGCCGGGGGATGGAATGGTGGTGGCCCAATACAAATGGTGGTGGCCTGAATGTGGTAGTATACCAACATTACCTTCATAGTGAGCCGTTGGAAAACCAGCGCGGCTTACCATCTATCCGAGCTATGAAAGCTGAACGAGTAGTCAATAAACCTTCAACAACGATGTCATACAATCATCCTACTAATATTATAAACGTGAAAGTTTGTAAGTATGGATGGATGGATGTTTGTTACTCTTTCACGCCGAAACGGCTGAACGGATCTGAATGAAACTTGGCAGAGAGATACATTATAGTCTGGAATAACACATAGGCTACTTTTTATTCCGTGAGAATACCGGGATTTAAATCTGCGCGGGTGAAACCGCGGGGCGCAACTAATAAGTTATAAAATTGTCTAGGTATATTATGTAGTTCAATCACAATTATTAAGTCGAGTGGCTAAGATGCGGCAAGTGGTATTTGATTATTTCCTTATAAATCGGGGTCATCTGTACATATACCTACATTTTAATTAATTCTGTAATAGGAACTTCAGATTTGACCTACTTCAGTATAATAATGGTATTGCAATGTTGCCAGCCCTTGGGGACTTTAGATTCATTAGGTATGTTGCTTATATCGTTCCATCAGTCAACAAAAAAAATTGTGTTCATATTTTGATTTTTCCTACGAAAAGGATGATTGGAGATGCTGAGATTTGAATCCAGACAACTTTTAGTATGTGAAGGAGACGCTTTAGCACAGAGTTACACCCCATATGAATATGTTTGCTATTTCTAATGCAATTAGAATATACCTTAGAATATAATATACCTGCCTTCCTACCTTACACAAAGCATTTACCATGACAAGTCGGATAAGATACCGGCGGATTTTACCACCTCAAAATAACGCTACTATCAGTTATACATTATTTTCGTATGCTTGATTGATACATCGTAGAACCAATTTAACCTCACGAGGCACAGATTTTTTGTAACTACACCCATAAGTAGTGAATTCAATAAAACTGTACCTAGCAAATAACTGTTCGTTCTGTCTTTCACATACAAAGACGCACTAAAATTCATACGGTCAAGTTCAATGGTGAATTAACATATTTATAATCGATTTCTGGAGAAACGTGGGATTTTTTAAGGGATAAATTGTGTCCTGCACAACGCAACGTGTTGTATTATTTATGGTATTATTTTGTATTATTTATATGGCGTGGTTCTTGAGTTGAATGGTCGAGAGAATATCTACATAATATTTATATGGATAAATCTATGTTTCTTTTGGACTCATGTAATGTTGACCGCTTAATACGGATCGTTTCATTTTCTAATGAAATAATGGTTACAAACTATTCAGTTGTGTACAGTTTGTAGGTTTATAAGATTAAGCAGAATGGAAAAACAAGGTTTCAAACACGTAGTCTGGTAGAATTATCTGAGTGGGGATTTTCTGTTAGAAAACAACCTTAGATATGGTACATAAACGTCATGTAGGTAACAGATATACGCAAAGATCTAATATCTTCTTTCCGAAGTTTATCAGTAACGATAAAACGACATTAGGCTGAAAATTTCCGCTACGAAACAAATATCTACACATATTATCCTTTCTGCTAGATTATAAACACCTACTAGAGGCACCTTTACGTACCTACTTTAAAGACATTGCATAATTAGGCCATACCTACTACAGATAAGAGACACACCACACCTACAGTTTGTAGAGATTGCAAACTTTCATTGATAAAAAAGCTAATAACTTGACAAGGAAAGTTGCAACTAATGCAAGTGATCTAAAAATAAATGACAATTGATTTGTTGATTATCTGCAAAACGTTGCGATTGATCAGATTAACTGATCCGAAACGATACATTGATTCTTAAATAGTTATTAATTAATAATTTCACATAACATTTCTTGATGTTTCATTAAAGGACAGCGTTGTCATGTCACTAAGGTACACAAATTTTGTATAGGAATATTTAGGTATCTCGTTGACTATTCATAGTGTCCGTTTTGACCATGTAAGCGCATCTAGGTCAAGTAAGTAAACATTGCAAAGCAAATCCTTAATGTTTCTTCATTTCAAGGTGTTGTAGAAAGTGACAGACGTGTGCCGAGGCACGTAAGGCACTGCCGATAACGGAAACTAACATTCATAATCGGAATGATACGATCGTTAATACTTAGCTGTAAAAAACAGCGAATATTATTTAACAATTTTTATATTGGTGCAGCAGTGTTTTTGGGTAGATTGCTTATTGATAATACAACCCACATCAGGGGCAGTGCTTTACCTAAGCCTCTATTTACGTACCGACATAAAGGCATTGAGTTAGAATCCTAGGATTCTAACTATATATCTATCTATGTAATGGAGCTGGTGTATGGAATATGATTTCATCTTTTTATCCTTATTTTTTCATGCGGGGTCGGCACAACATGTATTTTCTCTCCTTTCATCTATCATCCGTCATCTCAATAAATTGTATGCAGAAAACAAAATATTACAAAAACAAGTGGCTCAAAAACTGTGACCGATTTAGCACGTCACTAAAATAGCTTAAAGTCACGAGTCTGGCTGGTGGCGAGCCAACCACAGCTTTCGCCAAATGCACTCACTTTTAACTGGTATTCTACAAAATATTTGCACAGAGACCTAAATTTAAACATAAATAAACAGAAATTGTGATCGCAAGAGATCGATACTTTAGTGAAATAAAATAAATACATAGAGGAAAATTATTGGATCACACTAAAATTTAAACTAAAAAAGAACATTGAAACTAGGTGGCTAGACTCGGAAGAATTAACTAAAGGCTAAATCAAAATTAAAATGGTCTTTATTCCGTGCAATCACAGGGAACACTTTGAAATTGAATAAATAAATAATGCTGGACAATCCACACAGCACCATCTAGCCCCAAAGTAAGCTACTCAAAGCTTGTGTTATGGGTACTAGATGACTGATATATTTAATACATTATATACTTACATAGATAGATATTTTTTATTATATACATAGAAAACACCCAGACCAACGGAACAAATTTCTGCAGATCGCACGCTTTGTTCAGAGGCGAAAAAAGAAATAAAGCGTTAAGCAGGGTCAACTTTTTCACCCATATGCTATATGACACAATGCCTGGAACGCAATGAAGTCTGGGACTACCAAGAATAATAAACTCGCATTTATTTTATAAGCTAGATTTTCTAGTATATAACGTGTGAGTACAAGTACCTATATAGTGCTCGAAGTGTGCCTCGTTGGGACTACTCAAAATATTCACCACACTGTCAAAACAGCAGAGTGAAGATTTTAAAGAACCTTGTGTCATTATAAGGAGAAGAAGAAGAGTATTTATTTAATTACCTACCTCAATCACACTCATAATAATATGGGTTAGTAAATACTTACTAACCGATTTTTTGAAAATGTTAAAGTTATGTTTAATAATAACCTAATTGTTATCTATGACCAACTTAAAATAGGCTTGTGTGTAAAACCAATTATCATTTGTGACGTAAAGTTTATCACATTTAATGCTATCGATTCGAAGGATAATAAACGAGTCACGAGACAATGTATGAGTGCAAACCAAACATGAGTGACGTAGTGACACACCCAGATTCTGGTTAGATAGGTATTTACTATATACTCACTATTATGTCTTTAATAGGTATTCATTACATAATAGAGGTATGAACCTACGCTAGCAAACAATGCATAGGTAATATTAGGCAGGTACGTAGATATAACGTGCGGCTGGAACTCCAACAATAACACAACCGTGTCAAATTTGTTTGTAAATCATTTACATAAACGATTTTCACTTGAAGAGGTATTTTAGAAAAGGATTATTTACTTACCTGATCTATAATCTAAACAATAAAAAATAATATACCTGAAAAATCAAATATTAGTCCAAATACTTACAACTACAAATAAATAAAAATCCAAATATTAGGGCAAGAGATCGCGCTTTAGAAAAAACTTTTATTCTAAAATAAAGATTTACTTAAATGGGTTGTAAAAAAAAAGTTTGAATTAAATTTTTATGTGCACGAATATATACTAAAATAAACAAAGATTTCTCGCTTGTCCACAGAATCCTAACTCGTACTTCCCAGCCCTTCCACGTAGCGATCGCCCTTGTGGTTCTTCTGCTATGGCTGACGCGGCCAGGCAGCGCCGGCAACCTTCGAGGATGGAAGGCGTTGTACGTCGGGGCAGTCGCCATACATCTAGGAGCACAAGTCTGGATGACACTAGTCTCTGGTGAGTTTTATTTTTTACATAGAAATCAATAGTGTAGTCGCTAAAATGAGGATGTGAGGGAAATCAGAGGTGTTTCGGATAAAAATGGTTTACACGGATGGCAATTACTTTTTACTGCTGGCACTTTCGAAAATATAAAGGGACTTAGGTATACTATTGCTATCTCAACTGCGCGCACTTTGACGGATCCTCATTCTAATAAGTACGTTGGTGATAGCTCTCACATGGAGAAAGCTTATTTACTGAGGGACCTGTATGACTAACGAATAAAAACTAAGTAAACAAGTTATCGGCGCAGTAAATGTTTGAAATTGAGTTATTGTAAGCGCACGTAACTGTTAGAAGTTGACTGATAAGATTTTTTTCCAGCATGTTGCGCTTAGTCGCGTAGTAGGTCCCTAAACAACAAAAATAACTTCTTAAGTTATGATTATCATAATTTGGGTTACGATGATTTGGACTTTGTCGTAAAAGAATACGTAGAGTAAAGTCTCCTGTTACAACAGAATTACCACCATTATAAAACTCAGTAAAAGATATGTTGTTATCTTTTATTATATATATTCATAATCTATTGCCATTGATTGCCCTCAATTGCTATTTGTAAAGATAAAAATTACTTTGTACTGACTTCAAAAAGGGAGATTCTCGTAGGTTTCTTTCTTTGTGTGTGTCGTTACGAGTATAAAAATATTTACACTGAAAACTTTTATCTAAAGGCTTTTTAGTCATAACTACCTATGTTTTTCAGTAATTTTGAAGTCGTTTTTTATAAAGAAGTTAATTATAAAGCATCCGCTTAGTTATTTAACTTAGCATCAGGCATCATTAACATTACAAATGACGCAATAAAATCCTGCAATATTTTTTCTGTAAGCTTAAACTGGTCGAGCCCCATTCAGTATTGCATTCAGCTTTTTGGGCTCCCGCGCGCCGATATGCGGATGCAATCTTCTGCATAATGAGAATATCTTATAAATTAAACTGACAAGTTACAAACTATGCTTTTTTATGTAGTATCTGAAAACTTACGACTACTTTTGACGACCTCTGTGGCGCAGCGGGCGAGAGCCTGCCTGCGACGCAAGAGGTTGCGGGTTCGATTCCCGCCTTGGAACAAATTTGTGTACGATCTGCAGAAATTTGTTCCGATGGTCTGGGTGTTTTCTATGTATGATAAAAATATCTATCTATGTAAGTATATAATGTATTAAATATATCAGTTATCTAGTACCCATAACACAAGCTTTGAATAGCTTACTTTGGGGCTAGATAGTGCTGTGTGGATTGTCCAGTATTATTTATTTATTTTTATTTATTTATGTAGGATATTATACAATAGTTAAGTACATACTTTATTTACAAAGAAAATTACAACTAATAGTTAGAATTATTTACATAATGTACAAAATATACAAAATACATATGAAAAAGTTGAGCTATCTGCAGACAGTTGCAAACGATCTATAGATAGCTCAACTGATCCAAATCAGTGCCAGTCGGAAGCGTACCCAAGACACTGGCTGCATTGCCACGCTATAGTTAAGTGAGTATTTCAGTATGTCTGCCTCGAGTGTATGTAACTCAAAATACCTCGATGATAAATAAATAAATAATAAATAAAAAATAAAAATAAAATAAATAATGCTGGACAATCCACACAGCACTATCTAGCCCCAAAGTAAGCTATTCAAAGCTTGTGTTATGGGTACTAGATAACTGATATATTTAATACATTATATACTTACATAGATAGATATTTTTTATTATACATAGAAAACACCCAGACCATCGGAACAAATTTCTGCAGATCGTACACAAATTTGTTCCACGGCGGGAATCGAACCCGCAACCTCTTGCGTCGCCGGCAGGCTATCGCCCGCTGCGCCACAGAGGTCGTCGTTATCGTAAAATGATAAATGTAGTTAATTTTATGGTTCAATAAAAATCTTGCTAACATTAGCTCTGTTTATATTCAGCAAACGAATAAACTTCTTAAATCCGATACATTTTCCGGTCGTTCCGGTCAAACTTTGTTTCTTTTTATTTCAATGTTTTTATTACAACAAACCTTCAAAATAAACATAATTTCATTGAAGGTTTCTGAATCGAATATTCTGTTTTGTTCTTAAAATAAATCATCTTACCACCTGCCTACCTAGTCATTTCAAACCCTTGTACTTTTGTACTTGAGAAACCTTCTATGTTGATTGATATTATTGTCAGATCAGGTTTTTTGCTCTTTAGTCATTATTGGTGAAAGAATTAGCCAGACTAGAACACTGCGTTACCGTGCCCTAGCTGTTACCGAGATACGCCGCGTGGAGGCTTCTTTCATGTAACCAAACCCTTGTTAGATTTATGTACCTACTTAACATATAATCCCAACTAATATTATAAATGCGAAAGTAACTCTGTCTGTCTGTCTGTCTGTCTGTCTGTCTGTTACGCTTTCCCGCTTAAACCTCTCAACCGATTTTGATGAAATTTGGCACAGACAATCTTTAGACACTGAGAAAGAACATAGGCTACCTTTTATTGCGAAAAAAAAGAGATGAAGAGATTAAAAGTACGCAGACGAAGTTGCGGGTACCAGCTAGTAAAAAATAAGTGCTCAATCCTCATCCCATCCTCATCTCAGTAATTTTCGACATGTAATGAACGTAATTGTGTAATCCTGATTATTACAACTAATTGATAACATGTCTGTAGCTTTGGGCAGTGGACTCACATTATTTTCACAAGAACTCGGCGAATGTGAACTGCAAATTGGCTAAAAGTATTTTGCGTGTGCACACAATAAGTAACCTTACTTCGTACAATTTTAAAAGCATCGGCAGCATTAAAGACAGCGATACTTATCTTTTTCTCGTGTATTTATAACTGTCAAATACGAACTTTCGTTGCACTGGTTTATTTTTAAAGGTTTTATTCCTTAAAATATACTTGAACCTACCGATAACATTGATTTTGCTTAGCTCATGTTTGCCGGCAGTAACGGAAAACTTAAAACTTCAGCCTAGGTAAGCTCTCCCTCACAGACGTAATACGACGAACGCACGTTTGCATTTTCCTACATTCAAACATTCCAAACGCACATTCGTAACCGTGTTCGTAAAGCAACAGTGCGTAACTTTGTGCGCGTCGGAATACAAAATGCACTGAAAAGATGTACCACAATTTGCATAAACGCAATCGTAGAACGTAGAATTGCAGAGGCGCCTGTGCGGGAGAGCCTTTATTAATAGTTTTATTTAAAATATAAAGATATAGATATATAACTAATCACCAAGGGAGGAAACCAGTTAGTATTCTAACAGCGGCGATGGGCTTGCAACCTGTCACGTATGGAATACTAACTACTGTAAAATGTGGGTATGTGCCAAATGTAATGTTTGGACGTACCTCTGACTACCCCCTTTAGACATCCTCAAAGAATCTTGAATTAGTACCTACTTGGTACTGGGAGATCTGAAGGGATATCTACCGTGCCTGGGGATCAAAGTCTAGAAGCTGTTTCTGTTTTTTTTTTAAACCAAGGGATCACCTATTTGACACTATATTAACAAAGACCAAACATGGTCTTCAAGCTTAGAGTTATAAATGCTCTAAGTCTTCAAGAGTGAATTTATTTTACTTCATTTGTTTGAAGAATTTGCCACGCTTTGTTCGGTTGGTTTGATAATGATGTCAATATGTAAGGATATGGACGATATTACGAGTATGTAAGACAAAATTGAACCAATCAGGAGCCTGATTCACTATGACCATTGCACCGCGATCACAGCTAAGACAAGGAAGCCGGTGTCATACGGTCAGGGCAAAGTATCTCCTATGTCATAAAGAATAAAGCCCAACATCAAGTTTTTACGTTTCACGGTTTGGGGCAAGGAATTTCCTATTTTCATATTGAATAATGCCCCAGTGTGATGCAACTGTCTAACCATCTCTCTCTCTTGTCCAGGTATCGTGCTCTACTTCTCCCTGCCCCGGCATGAGTTCGGCCGCGTACAGACGGTGCTGTTCCCCGTGTACTACGCCTTCAACGCAGCTATGAGCCTCATTTCTGTCCTGGCCTATTTCAGGACGCAATGCCTCACCAAATTCGAGAATAACTCTTGGATACAGGTAAGAAAAATTACATCTAACATCTTTCTCCCTCCTTAAACGCACATCACGTTATCTTTACTGTTATCACTGCCCCCGGTTTCTGAAAGCTTGATCAAAACTAATCGATAAAATGATAAAAGTCACAAGCTATTTCTGCTTTTTTCACTTTAAATTAGAAAGAGATAGCAAGTGACCAGACAGCCGATTAGCTATGGTTGAGCTTTCAGAAACCTGGGGTAAGTAGGTATGTCAACGAGTATATTGAACATATGAGTAATAGTAATAACTCATCATCATCATCAGCCTACAGAAGTCCACTGCTGGACATTATTTTAGGTATTATTTTATTAAATTCATTTATTCTCGGTTCAAAAATGTTTGCACGTAAACCTACATTCCCCAAGTAAATATTTCTGATTTCTATTTTCTGGACATTATAAGCCTCCTCTATACGTATCCATATAGGAAGCACTAAAGACCTTTATCGTAAACTAGTGAAAACATACACTGGCAGGCATAATTATTATATAGTTTTTTTTATACGTTTTGGTAAAAAGTTCACGGCCACAAAACAAATGAATAAAAATTAATCTCATGTCAATAAAATTAAATGGCGCTTACACTTTAAAGGAGGTTTGTTACTGCCTTTTAAGGTGACACCTCATTGGCAAACAACGACCTCAAACTGTAAAATCGTCAATTTTATTGTAATGCAGATTAAATTCGGTCTCCGTCTTTGGTTTATAGTCTGTATACCAGTAATAAATAGCTTTTTTTGTTATTTGTATGGGTTCTTCGAGTAGATCGAATGTGTTTCTGTATATTTAGCAACTTATTTAGCTATCAATCATTCTAATGGGATTGGTACTAGTACATAGGTTCAAACTGACTGGTATTCAATGACTTGCTGTTAATTGCATTGCGATTGGGTATTGAGACTTCATCCTTCGCTCTTTATTATTTCACGTCAGCCATTCTAACCTATTATTTGCACACGCAAAATGTATCGTTAGGTAATCATTATTAAATTATCATCTTGTAGTAAATGTGAGGGTCAACGTTGATTCGCAACTATATAGGTACTTATACAAGGATTATAATGAAATAAATAAAGCATTGCGAAACAGTGTTCATTAGTGTCCCATACCCGGATATCCGGTTAATAATTAATAAAGAGTGTCAATTATTATAAATCCATAGATTGTAGACTAAATTAGTTGGGTTTTTTCAAAAAACTGCTATTTGAAGCAAAAATTGGTCGCTGCCCATAAGCCCATATTTTTGGATGACGTAGTCTGCGGATGAAACAAAAATTTTGGAAATAAAGAGATTCCAACCCAATAGTTTAGTTTCGCCGTGTTCATTAGAAGTTTTTTTTATACAACCATCTGATGGATCAAGCAAATTACCCATCCCCTATGACAAAGCATTGCCTCGTACGTCACGCAGGATGGTAACGTGCCCTACGATGCACTGCCCTGCGTCCATCAACTTGAGGCATACAGATGTTAGGCCTCATGTGCTTGTAATTACACCGGCGACCACACTCTTCAAACCGAAACACAGCGTTGCTGCTTGGCGGCAGAAACAGGCGCGGTGGTATTACTTTCCCGGAAGAACCCTTCACAAAGAGCTCTACTACTCTTTGATATGTACTGAATATTGTACATATTGTTTCAGCTATCGCTCCTGCTAGCCGTATTCAGCATAGAGATGTACGTGCGGCTGTGTCTGGTGAAGCCGATGCTGCGCGCCAAGCACGTCAAGACACAGATGGAAGACGCTGCAGGTGGCGGCCAGGAGGTAATTATATTATCCTTTATTCATATTCCCTGCCATTTTACAGCGGCTCTATAGAGTGTATACAACTTGTCACTGTCACTTTCATGCCAACGAAGAGAGACAGCAACAGACCTGCCGGAGTGATGTCTGATAAACTAAAAGGAGCACTCAGCGACCAATATGATAAGAGGGTTTATCTTTATTTCTACTTTTTTTTCGTTATCGATCGTGTTACTGCTGGGTAAAGGCCTTCTCCAGAGGCTTCGAATTCTCCGTATCTTCTGCTTCCTTTCACCATCGATCGTCCCACCAGCAGCGCTTTCCAGCCGTCTGGTACTAATGGTAACATTGTCTTTGTTCACTTGCCGCCGTCTACTATTCGAAAAGAAAAGATTGAGACATCTGGCTGTTATTCAAAAAGCTATCCTCATGTTTGTGTTCTTCCTGCCGTGTCTAACTTCAAGTGTTGGTAAATCAATATTCACTCCTCACGACTTTTTTTTCCATGTGTTCGCGCGTACAGTGGATGGTTCCGAGTGGCCTACCAACTTGGAGCCACCCACTACACGCGCTATGTGCCATCTTATTCGTGTCGACTTTAGACATCAAGCGTGCTCTGTTGCTAAAAACTTGCGCATTAAAACCCTTTATATCTATGCTATAAGCTTATCTAAGACTATCAGTCAATAGGTCCAACTTGTGGATACATAACACAAAAGATTGTGGATGCGTGTAGAGCAACGTTTTTCGTTATCTTATCCTTGACTTTGATATAATGGCACGATCATCGATATTTACAATCACCAAGGGCCTGATGAGAAGAAAACTTTATTTGTGTTTGAATATAGGTAGGTACATAGGTGTTTTTCAAATATAATACCCTCTTATTCATATTCCCTGCCATTTTATAGCGCCTCTATATACATTATTTTTGTCACAGTCACTTTCATGCCAACGAAACGAGACAGCAACAGACTTCTGCGACTTTTATGAATAAGGGCCTAGTTTACCCCCCTTGATGATGCCCTTAAAAATAATCTGTTATCATTATCAGTGTCTACAATAGGTACATAATACTTTAAAATAAGACAAAAGATTGTGAGCGCGTGCAGTGCAACGTTTTTGTTAGATAACAGGAGTCTGGACTTAGGTAATCAGTTGATCGATGCTTCGATTGCTTTTTACAGCTTTACCTACTTACAGTATAATGATATAATGTACCTAATATAATATTATATAATATATATAAACAAGTTTTAAACCACTTTTAAACATAATCACCTAAAAAAATAGGTATCTCTGTTTTACGTCACCTTCTTACGATGTAGCCACAACACCACCTGTGGTTTGTTTGACTATGGCCAACGAGATGTTTGTTTTCTTACTACATATTTACAATAGTACGAGTAGGTAAGCAATTCATTCATCCTTTGGTTGATAAACTATACCTACTTATTCACATATGTATATAATATATATTCTGCACTAAGTACGTACTAGAAAGAAAGAAAGAAAGAAAAGAAAGAAAATATATTTATTTCGTCCCACAATACAAGTAGGTACTTACTTAAAACTAACAGAAAATAAAATTATAACCTACACTAATAAAGGACCTACCTACCGTTGTGCGGGGCAAAAAGGTCACGTCTCAGCTTAAATGCTGCACTAAACCTAGGTACCTAGGTACCGTACTAAACGCCTACTTAGGTACACCTATGTAAGTTTATTTTATTTTGCAAGCACAATTTTATGAACACAGGCATTAGCAATCCTATAATCGATTTTATGGAAACACGAGATACCTATTCAAACAATTTGAATAAAATTTTATGATTTCCAATTTTACGAGTTTCATATTTTATGGTCCAAACTACATAAATCTATTAGATAGTTAATCCGTTTTTAGAAGTTGTTAATTTATTGTTACCCGAACACAGGAAGATAGCGAGCTTTTCCTGTGCCTACCTGTATAAAAACTCAGGGTCACCAATTGGATGTGGTAGACCCTCATATATTTTATAAACTTGTGGTAAAATATTTTCAAAATAGGTACCTACCTACTTACCTACTATACTCTGAACACACCAGACAGAGATATGACCTTATAAAGTCTGATTAGACGTATCAAGAACAATAAAATAAAGTACCTACCTAGGTAGGTGGTACCTACATAATGGTTATTATCATTAACTTTAATAGGTCAAAAAAAGTCAAAAGCAAGGCGAACCTTCCAAACGAAATGCTGACTGGTTTGGTTTTCTAAAGATTGGATTTTTAAACCAAACTTGATCTATAAATGGCCTTAACAGATTCATCATCATCATCATCAGCAGCCTACAGAAGTCCACTGCTGGACATAGGCCTCCCCTATCCGTTTCCAGGAAGAACGATTTTGAGCCCTTTCCATCCACCGTCTACCCGCGATCCTAACAATGTCGTCAGTCCACCGGGTAGGAGGGCGTCCAACACTTCGCTTTCCTGTTCGTGGTCGCCATTCGAGAACCTTTATTCCCCAGCGGTTGTCAGTTCTTCGAGCTATATGACCTGCCCATTGCCACTTCAACTTGCTGATTCTGAGAGCTACGTCGGCTACCTTGGTTCTCCTACGGATTTCCTAATTTCTGATTCTATCTCGTAGTGAAACTCCTAGCATAGCTCAACAGATTAACAACAGATTAACAGAGTAAAACATCAGGAAAATACTAAAAATGGTGTCCATGAACTTTTTAGATAATTAAATCCAACAAGTTTACCACAGCTTCAATTGGTAGGATATTATTAGCTTAGTAACTGATTGAAATAATCACACACGTCACACTTAATACAATACCTGCTTACCTACATGATGTTACGTAAGTTTCCATTCCAACCTTTGCACCTTCACACCTTTCTTCGAGTCAGCTCTCCACGTGGACCGAATGAATCACTATTTCAATTTCTTTGAAGGCCAAAGAACACGGTTTCAGGTTACAGGTATAACCATTGTTGCATTCAATCAGACACAGGTACCTCCCTAGGTAGTTATAACTAACTAACGATATTTGTATGCCTTTCACATAATATGCCTTTCAATCAATTTTATTCTCTTGGTAGGTATTTTATATCTGTTTCGGCTACAGATTGATTTTCACTGTAGTGGTTTTTAGTGTTCATCTTTTTATTACAACCCATCCTACAACTTTTCATTTGAGTCATCTCCAATTTTACTAGGTATATACTAAACTAACCATACATATAACTAGCAGACTCACGCTGTGGTTTCGGAAGTCTGTCTTGCTTGCGTTCTTTTTTCAACTTTTGAAATCAACGTATCTCCGATTTCACTAGGCATATACCTACTAAACTAACCTAGGTATATACCTAAAATATATAGTACCTATAGTTTAAAATATAGTACCTAAAATTTCACCATGACTTGTAAACTGTTTTTACCAATAAATATTCTGTATCTGTACCAGACTTACGTGGTTTCGGAAGTCTTACGTTCTTCTTTCAACTTTTGAAATCGTTTTCGATTCATTTTACGTGTGTTTCTTCTATAATATTTTCTTGATATATTTTTGTAAGTCATTATCATTTCCCGTGGTTCGGCGATGTTTCCCGATGTTGTATTAATAAACGATGTTCTTTGTCCACAGGTGGGAAAGCTCATCCTCGGCGAGTTGGCCCACTGCCCGCGCTACCTCCGCGTTCTTCGCACCTTCCGCACCTACCACTCCACTATCGCCATTGGCACTATGATCTCGCTGGGCTGCTCCGTCTACTCTACCATGATCATCGTCGACTCCATGTGCCGTTAGACACCTAGCTGTGATAGTTTAGCTGTGTAAAATCTTACGCTTTTGAGCTTGCCTTAGAATCCATGTTAAAATTATCCTAACCTTTTTTTGTCCTCTTTGTGATCCACCTGTGTCAGTAGAGTTATCACAATTTGGACATTTTTCACGTTTGGGACAGTTCGTTTTACAGATTTTACATAGCTGTTTTTTCAGTGTCAGGCACTGCTTATAATGCATTAATTATATTATTATAATTTAAAAACGGACTGTAAAGTCTATATACATAGTATTAAATTGTTATAATAAATACTGAACTCTTAGTTAAGTTGACGCCGTGTAGATAAATTAAGTGTATGAGCGCTGGCCGCGTGTATTTATTTATACGAGAACTACGAAAGGTGGAGTACGAAAGGTAGGTACATACCTACTGGCGTCAATTTGATGCGGTAAATCGTAAATTTTATCATTCTGAGGTATATCAAATTTAACTGTTTATTTCAATGGTACTTGCCAATAACGTAGATTTAAGGTAGCGCTAGCTCATTAACTATGTAGTTGCTTGATTATAATGAAACTCATATGGTTTGCTCTCTAATTTCCTGCAATACTGCCATTATTTATAGGACCTAATAATCGTAGTATACCTAAGTAGTTATAAAGCTCGTTTTCTCATACATTAATGGAATAAAGCACAACGCAGGAAGTTACGAGCAATACAACCTTTGAGCATTCGTTTTGGCGATTAATGTTATAGTGGTCCTTACCTATAAGTACTACTAGGTGCATACTTAATCAAAACTTATCAGAAAAAAATTATGGGCAACTAGTTGCGCAACGCGGTTATTCCAACGGAATAAAAAGTAGCCTATGTGCTATTCCAGACTATAATCTATCTCTTTGTTAGTCAGTTTCATCCAGATCCGTTCAGCCGTTCCGGCGTGGAAGAGTTACAAACATCCATCCATCCATCCTACCATACTTACAAACGTTCGTGTTTATAATAGTTATAGGATATTGGTGCCTGAAAATTCTTCATTCAGTGCCTAGTTGTTGGGTGGTTTCAGTATTTTTGTCAACAGCCTATGCCTGAATACCAGAGGGATTATTATAAATATAAGGGAACCTAGATTATCTATAAGTATAGAGGCAATGTTTAATCAATTTCATGTGAATTTGTTTTGTGATAATTTGTAAACGATCTGAGTGTTTTGTGCAGTTATTTATTTGTGACTGAAAGAATTGAGCGAGAATACGAAAAATAAAATATCGTGTAACCGAGACTTCTGCATTTTTTTATTTCTGTCGGCATGTGTAGGTAGATAGATAGGTTTTTTTGTTATATGTGATGTGTTAGGTATATGTAATGATAACGAAAAAAAAGTTTTTTTTTCGTTATATGTGATGGTTACCACTTAAAATGGGCTAGACCATTTGCTTGTTCCATCAGATCAGCTACCCTTATATTGTCTAAAAAAAAGCGAATGTGTGAAAGTTGACATGCATAAGAAAGGAAGAAGTGAACACCGAGTTGATGAATGATAGAAAGTGGAAGAAGAAAATATGTAGCACCGACCCTTTTTATTGAAGGGGGGAAAATGCCATCGCATTTCCTTGGTATGGTATGTATGGAAAGTGTGGGAAAAGAATCGAACGAATATTTCAAAAAATATGTTACCTACTGTCACTTGATAAACTATGTCAGTGTCACCGTCAGCTGTCTATGCAACTGCAAAACAAAAGTCAAAACAAAAATGGCCTTACGTGGTATTTTGCTATTAGAGTTTAGAAATAATAATGCAATATTAAACAATGTTATTTGATTCGTGTACAGATACAACACAGTGTTCAGTGACTAAGGCAGAGATTTTATCACTAAACATATGTTTCAGTCATCGCGGTGACCATGTTGATCATAGGTAGACTAAAAGAACCCGAAACAATGACGAGTGGTAACAAAACCCATGTTTTCACAAAAATGATAATGGATAGATGTAAAACAGTATTAATACTGTCAAGTGTTGTGTGTGCTATCGCCGTGGTAATATCTCTTCAGAAGTTATTGAATTATCATGGCAGAATTTCGAAGCCATTCTCCCCTTTGCCAGCTGGACTTTACGGTAACTACATTGAGATTGTGTCGGATAGTGCTCCATCAGAGGCACCGAGTTTTCACAATGGAGCTCGTGACGCAGAAGCGGTGGTCTCTCTTAACGCTGCTCTCGAGATGAAAAAGAATGGTAAGGCTGACAAGGCGCTTAAACTCTTCCAACATGCATTCGCACTTTCTCCCAAGCACGCTGACATCCTCAACCACTACGGCGAGTTTCTAGAAGACACCAAAAATGATGTAGTGAAAGCAGATCAATTGTACACACGTGCACTTACAAACTACCCAGATCATACTGGAGCATTGATGAATAGACAACGAACCGCCAGCATAGTAGAGAACCTTGACAGAGAGATGTTAAGGAAAATAGATGACAAGCGAGATGCATTACAATCTATACCAGAGCACAACTCAGCACTCCGCAGAGCAAAGAAGGAGGCTTACTTCCAACATATTTACCACACAGTTGGTATTGAAGGAAACACAATGACTTTGTCTCAAACAAGAAGTATTCTGGAAACTAGAATAGCTGTGTCAGGAAAGAGTATTGATGAGCATAATGAGATTCTAGGCCTAGATGCTGCTATGAAATACATCAACTCAACCTTATTATACAGGTTACGTGACATTTCAATGGGAGACATCCTAGAGATACATAAAAGAGTGCTAGGTCATGTGGACCCAGTGGAAGGGGGTAATTTTAGGAAAACCCAGGTGTATGTAGGTGGCCACATCCCTCCTGGACCATCAGAGATTCAACAACTTATGAGGCAGTTCTTGGATTGGCTCAATTCAGAGGATGCTTTGGATTTACATCCTGTAAGGTAAAAATATATTATTATTTTATTATGCGCTAGCCACTGCAGTTTTTGTCATATAATCATGCAAGATAATCAGCAATGAAACTTTTTTCACTTTATCTGCCGCTAAGGGTATCAGTAAGTGGAAACTAGTAAAAAGGTCTACAGTTCACACTACCACAGTTTAATTTCTTAAAAAAAAGGATCCCATGTAATCAGTATTAAAAAAATCAGTACCTACATACAAAACAAAACAGTACAGTAGAAGTAAAAAAACAGTTTATTTGACGAAATATTTTATTCGTTTTATGGCACTAAATTCTACATTCCAGATATGCAGCCCTAGCTCACTACAAGCTAGTCCACATCCACCCGTTCATAGATGGCAATGGCCGAACGTCACGGTTACTTATGAACCTACTGCTCATGCAAGCCGGCTACCCGCCTGTCATCATCGCCAAGCAACACCGCCACTTGTACTACCAACATCTGCAGACGGCTAATGAGGGAGATGTCAGACCTTTTGTCAGGTAACTGTCAGTTTGTTTTAAAAGGTTTTCATTGGCAACATTGCTAAAATCGCATAAAACCGAGAATAAAGGTTTTCGAATGAGAATACAAGGTATTCAAGCACTGATCTGTAACTAGTATAATACTGTATTATACAAGTTTCGAAAGTTTTATTGTATCATCACTACATAGTACATAGTATAAAACAAAGTCGCTTTCTCTGTCCCTGTCCCCATATCCCTTTGTATGCTTAAATCTTTAAAACTACGCAACGGATTTTAAATTTTATAGATAGAGTGATTCAAGAGGAAGGTTTATATGTATAATACATGTATGATATGTGCACCCGTGGGAAGCAGGGGCGCGCGGGCGGGTCGCTAGTTAATAATACAGATCAGTTTATTCAAGGTACCAAATATATTGTACTATTGTAAAGATCGCCATTGCTTGAGGGATGTAGTAGGCTCAAACTAGTTTTTCCAGGAAATACCTAAATTAGATAAAGGTTTGTGCACCTTATCCCCAGTGGATTTTTAAGGTTGATGATGATGATATAACCTACTTATGGCCAAGAATGTTCTAGGACAGCAGCTGTAGCAGTACCTGCATTGGTACATAGTTATAATTTCACCTACTCAATCTAGAACAAGCTGGATAGGTAGAAGGTGTTTCCTTATTATATAAAGAACACAAAAACAAAGTGTCTTCCCCTTAAATAGAGACAGTAAGAAAAGTGATAATGGACACATTCTTCGTTAAGTTAAGCTAAAAATTTAGGTCATTGTAAAATTACTCATTAGCCCGCTATTGTGGCTAGATTGTAATATAAGTAGAGTACCTTAGTAAAGTACACTATTTAAAAATATATATATATCTTTACAAACAAAACAACATTCCAACGTCACATTGTAATTCTACCATTGATAAAGAAAGTAAACAAATTACTTTCTCATTTTGTCATAGTCTAGGTAAAGCAAATTTCTCTCTGCAGTAGAAATAGTTTCATGATCATTATTTTTTATAGATCTTGATCTTTGGTGGAGTTCCAGATGTATGTGTTTGAGCCAGTAACTCCGTTGGTGAAGACATGATTCATCAATCACATTTTTAAGGATTAGTTCATCGGACTTTTCCTTGCAAAGATTTTGTCATGACACGCCACGCTTTTTACCGTTGCAATAACTATAGCATTCACGCCTTTTTTTTCAATATCATCTGCGATCAGTCTCAGACTATGAGCAGGTTTGTGGTGGGTCATTTTTCTTTTAGAATCAGCTGTCTAGTGAGTGCTTCTCCTCTTCATTATCATGTCATCTCATCCAGTTCCATGATGCATACATGCAGCATTCACGCCTGACGGAATAAATAAATAATACTGGACAATCCACACAGCACTATCTAGCCCCAAAGTAAGCTACTCAAAGCTTGTGGTATGGGTACTAGATAACTGATATATTTAATACATTATATACTTACATAGATAGATATTTTTTATCATACTTACATAGAAAACACCCAGACCACGAAACAAATTTATGCAGATCGTACACAAATTTGTTCCGAGGCGATGTTTGACGAGGTGATGTTTTGTAACGTTTCAGATTCATAGCGCAATGCACAGAGCGGACGCTAAACCTCTACCTGTGGGCCACGAGCGAGTTTTCTCACATGGTCCCGGCTATCGGAGAGCCACACATACTGACAGGCGACCCTATGGAGGAAGACAATTTACTATGACCCTTAGCTAATGAACTTTAGGCACAAATTCGTTGAAATGTAGGTATGGCTTGTTTAGTTTTGTTAGTAGAGCATAGATAGTATTTTGATTGATCTACCTTAAGGTGAAGACAAGAGCTAATGTGACTCTCGCTCGCACGTTTTGACATGTTGAAGGATATAAAATCACAAAACCCATTTTCGAAAAATCGCAAACAACCATTTTGTGTGCAATCACATTGCGTTAGTAAAAAAATCATTTTGATCGGTACAAGTTTTCCTACTTAAATGTTTGCTTTTCTAGTTTTCGTACATAAGCAAACTTTTAAGTAGGAAAACTTGCATCAATCAAAATCAAATTTTTACTAAACTGTGTGCAATATGATTGCACACAAAATGGTTATTTGCGATTTTTCAAAATTTTATTTATTAATTTTATATCTTTCAAAATGTCGAATCGTGCGAGCGAGAGGAATATAAGGTGTTGTCAACGCCTTAAAGATTTCCACATCTAAGACCGCTTGTACTTCGATCTAATTTAATTGTATATTTAGTTAAACACATAATTACGGAATTAGCGTAAACATGACTTCCGTTCTCATATTTAGCCGCTCATTTTTTAGCGCAAGATGTTAATCGTGATTATTCTAAATTCGATTAGTAATCGTTGTGCAAGCGGCAAGTGACTTGTCTGAGAATTATTCACTTGCTTTTGATGATATTTGTCATGAAAAAAGCTGCGTGGCTATTTCTAGAGCCAAAGTTTTTTTATTTGTCTCTCGGTTGATCGTTAGCCGGAATTAGGGTAGTTGAATGACTTGTCCTAATTAGGGAGGTATCAATTGTAATCCCCCTCCGCCTTATTGTACGGTTTACAGTTTTATAAAAAAACAAAAGGACTACAGTAGATAAAATCCACCCAGTGAAAGAGCTATACCCATAGGTAGGTATTACCCGTGTAACTTCACTTCTTTTCGTGATAGTTCTTTCGAAACAGTGTGGTGAAGGGATTTATCTTCAGTGGCTACTGTCCCACAGCACCGACGAAACTGTAAACCAGTCATAAGACAGTGTCTTCTGTGATCATGTATGTATTAACCTATATAATTTATGTAAGTTAAACTTCCATTTAGCTACAATGCCTGCAGGCAGGCTCCTGTAGCAATATTAATTTATTTCTTTTGAATCTAATGTTTAGGTTATTTATTGTGGAAAAAAAACGTTGACCAAGCGATTGTACAGAAAAGTCTGGGGTTTTGTTTTGTTTTCTGTATCTTCAGGCCGTTTCGGTATGGAGACTCGTTAGTTCTCAGAAAGCCCGGTAGAGGCGCTTAGCGAATTTCCATACAAAACTGTTCGGCTCGGTCGCGAACTGGCGCATAGTTTTGTTTCGTAGAGATCCTTGTTAGACGTCCGTTGGCGGAACAATAACTTTTAAACTTTGTAATAAGTATTTGTTTTCATTTTATGTGATTATAGACATAGACATAGACAGTATTTTATTGGCCACAAAAACACACAGCATACAATTAGGATATTGTAGGTAGGTATAATAAAAAAAAAAAAAAAAATATTAAATAGAAAACGACTTATTTTAAACATTAATTAAAATCAACTTATTATTAATTATGTACTTCTCGCTCGCAAATTTCAACACTTTGAAAGATAAAATCACTGAACTTATATGGAGAATCGCAATTGACAGTACCTACATTGTGCACACAGTTTACCAAGTCCAGTCGGGGTAGACATTTAAATAGGAAAAATTCCGGGGAGCGATTTTTTTCAAAAATGGTAAGTAATGGCAAAGTTGTTGGAAATTTAATTTCTCACAAGTTTGGTCATGATCATTTTTACGCTAGGATCTATATTTGCAGAGTTATACTATCAAGTTTGTCAAAAAAATCGTAATGGGTGGAATTTTATTTTCTTTAACTTTGGTTCTCGCACAATTTTCTTACTCCACGATCAATATTTTCGGATTTATACTCAAACCGGAGCTGAAATTGTTTTTATTTTTCATATATTTTGTTGAAAAATAAAAACAATTTAAATCAATACAATTTATTTAATTTTCAAATTAACGAGTTATTTCAGAAAAATGAAAAAAAATTAACTTTCAAACAAGATGGCGGCGAACCCTCTACCGGGATTAGTTCGAAAATCGAGATTTATACTTCCAACCACCCCACCCTACGTTTAAAAAAAAAACGTTCCCCGGATTTTTTTCTATTTCAGGCTAGTTTTATGTCTGCCCCGACTGGACTACAAAGATATTATTTTGATCAAGTCTTCCTGTCAAAAATTTCTGTGATTTATTTATAAATGTTGAAGCAAGAATTACTTAGAGACCTACTTTAGAGGGTGTCTAGCACAGACTAGTAGGGATGCTAACGCATGTGTCAAGACTCTTATTATAATATGATTATTAACATTTTCTTACCTATGGACTGCATGCACAGATTGAGTAGGTACATAACTAAGTAGGTAGATTAAATAGTACTCCAAAGATTGTATGTACCTACTTATGTACTTAATTGATAAAGGTCTATGTTTTCTATGTGAAATCAAAGTATTTTTGTACGAGATTATGAATGTTTTAAGTTTTGAGTATTGTCTTCCAAAATAAGAATAATTATTGATTGCTAATATTATTTGCATTTCCATGATACCAGTACAAACTGTAACTTTATTAAATTGTGTATAAACTTATGAAGTTTTTTCTCTATCCTCTGACGTATTCCTAACGCAGTGCAAAAGGTCTTCAGGATCAACTACCGTGCCTACCTAGTAGGTAGTTCAAAGTCGTGAAGCAAAAGGTTCGTGTTTGTAATAAGCTAACCAAACCCAAGTTGTTCGTGATTCGTGATCGTAACAGCCGCACCGATTTTGATGAATCTCAAAATATTTTTTTGTGGGGCCACACGAGCGAAATTTTTTTAGGGGTGAGTCGCGTATATTCTGCTGCATTTGGTTTCATACAAAAGTCTTGTTTGATTATCACGGGGCGCGACGCAAAATGGGTAGACAAAATGACCCAACGCGATTCACATCTCAACAAAAATTACGCTTGTGTGGCCTCACACTTATATTTCATAAAGGCTTTTTCATCCCATCTATTCGAAAATAACGACTTGGTTCGCCTTTATGTGCACCTAAAGGTGGTGTTTTCTATAAGACTATAAGTTCAGATCTGTGTTTTTGGCCTCTTTCCAGTACTTAGCCAAAACTAATAAAATATGAGGGGCCTTTTATTTTCTCATAGTGGGTGATGAAAAGTAGAGTGTACCACTCGGGAGCAAAATATATTTTTGGCTCGGGCGACGTACTTTGAATCCCTCGCTACGTTCAGGATTCTACTAAAGAATCCCTCGCTAAGCTCGGGATTCTACTCTAGAATCCCTCACTTCGCTCTGGATTCAAAAAAGCGCCCTCGCCGTAAAAATATGATTTCGCTCCCTTATGATACAATCTAAGTGGCTCTGTGAGCTGGTAGACCTCGCGAGCACACTAAAAGTGAGCAATTCACTGGCTTAGCGGTAGGTAGATATAATTTTTCCGGTTTTTGATTCTTTTGATTTTATTGATTTTTATTGTTTTTTTTAATCATCTGGTGTAGAATGAGGTCCTTAGTGTTTCTCTCAAATTTGATTGAAACCCGTCGATTTTTTGATGAGCTATCCCGTTCATCATGCTAAAGATCCTCATCAGATCTTCACCAAACTTTTATGAGACCAACTTATAGTTACTACCTTTCAAATAAAAAAAGAACAATCGAAATCGGATCTCATTTGGTGGAGATATTCAGTATATGAAATAGCCCCTTTTTTGCCCCTTTTTGGGGGAAGTACCCCTCCAATCAAAAATCCCCGACGACAAAAAAAATCTAATAAGTCATATAACCTGTGTACCAAGTTTCGTCCAGATCGGTTGAAAAATGCGACCTGTAGAGGAGAACAGACAGACATCCGGACAAACGCATTTTTGGCCAATGTGGAAACTGAGACGCTTCGCTCGCTCGGTCAATTATTGCAGCAGGAGCTTCGAGTACTATGGGAAGGTACAGGCACATGAGGCTTGACATCTGTATGCCTCAAGTTGATGGACGCAGGGCAGTGCACAGTAGGGCTCGTTCCTATCGTGCGTGACTTACGAGGCAATGCTTTGTTACAGGTGATGGTTACCACTTAACATCAGGTGGGCCATCTGCTTGTTCCATCAACTAGTTTTATAAAAAAAAAGTTTTTTTCTGATCTTTTTGACTCGTGTGTCGTGTGTTGCTTGGACCGAAACAAAATAATACCTACTGCAAGAACTCCATTTCGATTAGGCACCGAATCATCTATCACTACATAGTATAAAACAAAGTCGCTTTCTCTGTCCCTATATCCCTATGTACCTATGTATGCTTCAATCTTTAAAACTACACAACGGATTTTGATGCGGTTTTTTTTAATAGATAGAGTGATTCAAGAGGAAGGTTTATATGTATAATACATGCATGATAGGTATAGTAGAAAAACAATGTGCACCCGTGCGAAGCAGTAGCGCGCGGGCGGGTCGCTAGTTGTTTATAAAAATGTGCGATGTTATATAATCCTACTAATATTATAAAACGCGAAAGTTTGTAAGTGGGTATGGATGGATGGATGTTTGTTACTCTTTCACGCCGGAACGGCTCTTGGCAGAGAGATGGATTATAGTCTGGAATAGCACATAGGCTACTTTTTATCCCTTGGGAATACCGGTATTTAAATCTGCGCGTGTGAAACCGCGGGGCGCAACTAGTATAGGTAATCATAATAATAAAATTACGAAAGCCGGCCTTGGCCCAAAAATGTGTTTGAATGGAAATTGTGTGTTTTATGTGGATTTACGAGATGTTCTTCTTCTTTCTTCTTTTTATGGCTCCTGTCATAGACAATCTTGCCAATGTCAAGTGATTCAGAGATTATACTCTTTGTAGTTATGTTTCTAGTCACGTCAGTCCAAAGTCGAGTCAGTCAATTGTTTTGAAGAAAATGGTGGTTTCTTTAAAACATTTGAAACATTTTCGGTCAAATCACGATATCACATAATACACTTTCATTCCAAATGCTTACACTTTGTGCTAAGACCACAAGTAATGTTGGTTAAAATACCACCAAAATTACACAACACAACTCAAAATAACACCAGAAAAACAATTAAAATGAAAATGCTATGTTGCTTCGTTAGATGACAGGAAACGAATCAGATAGTGGCATCAGCACTTACCGAATACAAAGAGAAAAAATTTATACATACTCAACTATGTGAATTAAATAAACCTTTTTTCATAAAATGATGTTTGATTGATCAGTGTTGACTTTCAGTTTCTAGCATGATTTGCTTTGGCTCATCTTAAGCTCAGCTATAGAACCATGCGTTAGCATCCCTACTAGTCTGTGGTTAGAACCTAAAACATTCAGGATTCATGAGTTCTTCAAAAGACCTTCTGATGTCCATATTCATATGTGTTTTAAAAAATTATGAGATAAAATAAACAATTTTCTGTTCTATTCTATATCACTTTAACTGACTCGTAACTTTAAGGTCAGTCATACGGTTCATAACCACGGTTCGTGATAGGAGTTATCAGTTCCAAATTCCATCTCCATCCAGTTTTTTATAAACAAATTCCTTACTGAATATCCATATAAATTAACAATAGCATTAACAAACTTAAAAATATTTCGGAAACGGTTTTTTTTTCATGTGGCAAAAAGCACAAGTTAGACCGCATGTGGAGTAAGTACTGCTCACATCTTTGGGCTGGAGCCAATCTCCCCTACCATCTTCCACTTGATCGGATACAACGTAGGTAGGGCAGCTCGGATTGTCAACGACCATAAGCTCACAGACGACCTTGAGCCCCTAAGTCTACGGAGAGACGAGGGTTCTCTGTGTGTGCTCTATCGTCTGTACAATGGGGAGTGTTCTGAGGAATTGTTTAATTTGGTTGCTGTATATCACCATCGCACTACACGCCGCAAAACAAAATTCCATCCTTACCACCTGGATGGCTGGTTCTCCTCGACTACCTACTCGTTTCTCACGGTCATTTTTACCTCGAACGAGTAAGTTGTGGAACGAACTTCCCCCTGCGGTTTTCCCTCGGAGTTAAGACATGGGGTCCTTCGAAAGGTGGGTTTACCTATCACCTCATAAAAGGTCGGCAGCGCATCAGCAACGCCTCTGGTGTTGCAGGTGATTATGGGCGACGGTGACCACTTTCCATCAGGTGGCCCGTAAGCTCGTCTGCCTGCTAAGGTATAAAAAAAATGTGGCAATAGCAACGCCTAATACGAATGCTGCTGAATTGAATTGCGTACGATTCACTCAAATTTGTGACCATTTTAGGAAAATTAGAGGAATTGCTAAGGATCTGCCAGGAATTTGGGAAATGGATTGATTGCAGATGAAATGCTCAATGTAACCTTTTTAACCCTGCTGTTTACAAACTGAGTCCAACTAACTACCTACCTACTATCGAGGTAATACTGACACGATATTATGTAACGTTTTTCCCCCTCCACTGGACCGATAGGTAGAAACAACCACTTGTATAAATAGTGGTCAATGCAGCAGGGGAATACCTACACTTGAAGAATCGCTTCGTGATGATAAACTTTCGTTGATAAAAGAGATACAGAGCATGAAAGGTAAGGATCAATTTTATTATCACCTAATTTATATAGTAATTCATAACCAATGAAATGAATTAATTTGAAAAAAAAAACGAACACCTTAAAATACAACTGTTTAACGATAATTTTAATTTAGCTTTATACCTAACTCGTCTTATTTTCATTTTTAAGTTGAAACTAATAATCTTCATAATCATTTTTTTTTCCAAATAAAAAAATGTTTCTTGAACTCTACAACTTATTTTCCAACTTTTTTTGCTCTTACAAAAACTTATTAGACAGCCTATACAACTCACTTGGTAGTAGCTCTGCCTTGTGAGCCGTAGGTCGTGGGTTCGATTCCCACCGTGAACAAACATTAGTGTGATGAACATAGATGTTTGTTCTCTGTCTGGGTGTAGGTAATATAATATTTTAAGCAGGTAAGTACCTATTTACAAAAAAAGTATATAAGTAGTATATCAGCTATCTAGTTTCCATACCACAAGCTTTGGCTTAGTTTGGGGCTATATAGTGCCGTGTGGAAAGCCTGCCAATATTTATATTTATTTATTGTCTATCATCGATTCTAAACTAAAATTATCTGAAAATCATACTGTGTATTAACCGTCGCTAAAAAACTTTTATATTTCAGATACTTAAATTCAAAATGGTTATAACAATCAGGATACTGATACCTCTGGTATTAATTTGTCTTCCATATCTCACCACCGTGGAGTGTCTCTTTAAAGGAAACCACCGACCATTGATGTGGCTGACAAACATTCCGAATTCAAGGAAATTGAATACACTTGCATTTATCGGCACTCGCGATCCACCCACATTCGAACCATCCCTCAGAATCTTACCCAGAGTGTTACTTTTGTCTGAAAAATTAGCACTCGGCATACGTGTCTTTGATATGGGCGTACGTCGGATCAACAATGATTTCGCTATGTACAACAGTTCCTTCAGCATGCGAGCGCAATTCAAGGATTCGGTGAATACCATAAAGACTTTTTTGAAAGACAACCCTGAGGAATTCGTTATAATGATCATGCACGCTGAGTCAACGGCCATCAACTCAACTTTGTCTGAGTGTGAAATCCTTAGAACAAAGTATGTTCAAAAATATCCGAATTTATTCGAAGAAAATTGGTCATTGGACGACACCGTTGGACAGCACCGAGGAAAAATCTTGTTGCTAGAAAAGAGTCTCGAGTTTATAGGATGTACCACTCCCATTCCCACATCATGCGTAGTGCGCGATCAGCGAAGCGTTTATATAGCAAATGACATATCAAATTTGAAATACGCTGAAGAACTTCAAGATGAGGTAAATAAACAAAATTCCAAGTGCTACATATTTTACCTAACGACAGACCGTGAAATTAATTTTCCTAAAAATTGTAACGGTACAGCAAGGATAAATTTTATACAAATAGAAAACAGGAATCCTCTTCAAACAATTCATGCAATGAAATCAACATTTAATAATACACACAATTCTTTTTACACCATTGTAGCAGATTTGCCGATTATTGATTTGATTATTAAAGTTGTTAAAAGTAATACTAAGTAGGTAGTCAACAATGTACCTATAATTACACAGATGAAAAATAATAAATGTTACTAAAACAATCATTTCTCATTCATAACAAGGCTTATATATAATACAAAGCATTACCCTTGTAGGAAGAAAATTATTTATGGGGCATGTCTTGGTACAAAAGTATTAGGAGAGCATGGACACGTCACCTCTATCGCCTTATACAGGTAGGTACTTACCGGGTATGGTTGCTTCGGTAAGTGCAGTATCGGACGCGAACCGACACCACAATGCCACCATTGTGGGTGGGATCGGATTTCCACGCAGCACACGCTAGAGCAGTGCTCAGCGGGGAGCGTTGTGCGCGTTGAATTCTGTTAAACAGGATCGGACAGAACCTCTCTACCAAGCGTACCTAGTGAAAGCTATGCTGGTAGATGAGACGGCTTGGAAGGCCGTGCCCTCTTTCTGTGAGATCCGTTTTGGTTCGGAAAGAGGCCGCCGAGCGAGATCGGGAGTCTTATCGGGAGTGGACCGATCCCGCTCGAAGGAGGCGGCGGCGGGGTGTAGGTAACGGCCACCCCGCGCTGCCTGCCCCATGAGGGGCGAGAGTGGTACTCCCTGCCAAGTAGCGGGCCTTTCGGGCCTGTGGGCGGTCGGAGCGAGGGCTCCGGCTGGCAGTAACGGACGCCGAGACGGCGGCGGTAGGTACATCATGCATGTGTGTGCCCCCAGCACTATGAGTGCTGGGGGCTGCAATGGATGTCGTTTCCGGGACTTGCTTTTTAGCGTTATGCGAGAGGGGCACGCAAATTTTCATATTAGAGTCGTCGGAGCCCCTTGACATGCATTGAGGCTAGCCACCGGGGTGGTTTTAGTGAGTCGACGAGTCTGCCAATCTCACACTACCCTTAGCGCATCCCTCGGTGCGGTAGGGTGTCTGTTTGCAGATTTACTCCTCGTTAACAAAAAAAAAACTGGCCCGTGACTGGACCACTACTCAACTGACAAGTCTTGGTTGATCAGGCTTGAGCAAAGATCTAGCCAATATCTACTTACCTAACAAGTTTGTCACGGCCATTCACTAGCGACCCAGACTTGGGCCAAGACTGGGCAACCTAAAGACACACTGGAAGTGTGTGAAAGGCGGCTGCGGACCGGGAGAGGGAGATAACCTCCGAATTTGCAATCCACAGCAGGAGGCCTGGACGTGGTGGAAGGTGAAGGCGAAGCCTCCATGTTATCCGTCCCTCATAATAGATTTGGGCGGCGGCACTAGTGAGTAGCTGTCGCCCAACAAGACCTAAGGTGGCGCGCGCCTCTCGAAAGAGATCCGAGGAGAGCCAATAAGAGGCCGAGTGTCTTTCTGATGTGTATGAACGTAGCAATACTATCTAGTCTACCTACCTAAGCGTTCTGTATATACGTATACTCGCTACCTTGTCTGTGGTTCAGTAATAAACTTGCCCTGCACTAGAAAGGTCGTTTCCTTAATACCTACCCTCCGATACTCCATTTGGCAACGAGGTGGTTACCCGCGCGTGAAGTTTGGTGATGTCGAAAATGACTACTTACTTAGGAAGTATTTCGGATTTCGATCACAAGACGGGAGACTGGTCGGTATATTTAGGACGCCTTGATCAGTTTTTCAAAGTAAACGCAGTGGAAGAAGCGAACAAAAGTGCAATTTTGATAACGCATTTAACCGACGAATCCTACCGTCTTCTGCGAAATCTTGTGTTTCCTACTGAGTTGGATACGCTTCCCTATGCTGATTTGGTGAAGAAATTTAATGCGCATTTCAAGCCGAGGCGTTGTTCTTTTGCCGATCGGGCAAAATTCTATAGCGCCATGAAGGCGTCAGACGAAACTTTGGGAGAATGGGCGGCACGACTAAGAGGTCTAGCAATTCATTGCGACTTGCCTCGAGACTACAGCGTTATGCTATTTGTTTGTCGGCTTACAATTACGAAATTGATTATATTACAAGCGAAAATAACGCGATAGCAGACTATTTCTCTCGGGCTCCTGTATGCGACGATAACATAGAGTTAGAAATCGATGAAAGCGCTTCTTATATAAATTTTTTGAATGAAGCTGATTTACCCATTTCCTATGAGAAGGTACAAGCTGCTGTGGCATCCGACCGAACTTTGCAAACAGTCATGAAGTACGTGCGTAATGGTTGGCCACGTAAAATTACTTGTAGGAATATTCAACCGTATTTCTATTGTAAAACAGACTTGCAGGTAGATGATGGATGCTTAATGAGAGGTCACAGAATAATAATTCCGTTTTCACTTCGTGAAATGATGCTAAGAGAATTGCATAAGGGCCATTTCGGCATGGTAAAAACAAAATGTTTGGCTCGTAGTAGGATGTGGTGGCCCGGAATAGACAGCGATATTGAAGGCTTAGTGCGCGCTTGCGCAACGTGCAGCGCGTTGCAGGCGTCGCCGCCGCGCGCGCCACCCGCGCCGTGGCCGCGCCCGCTCGCGAGCTGGGAGCGCGTCCACATCGACTATATGCAGGTCGGGCAAATGGTTTTCCTGGTCGTGGTCGATGCTTACAGTAAATGGTTGGAGTGCCTAATAATGGGTAATGGTTTAAATACGAAATGCCTAATTCAAAAATTAAAATTTTTATTTTCTACATTCGGCCTACCCAAAGTCATCGTATCCGATAATGATCCAAAGATATGTAATGAGGAGTTTATTGGGTTCTGTAAAAACGCGGGCATAAAGCATTTAACTTCTCCAATATACCATCCTTGTAGTAACGGTCAGGCCGAAAATTCGGTTAAGACTTGTAAAAAGATGATTAAATGTATTCTACAAAATGTTGAAAATAGTCTGTCTTGTGCTCAGATTACAGATAAGTTATTATCGTTCTTGTTTGAATACCGTACTACCCCCCATTGTAGCACTGGCGAAACCCCGGCAAAGCTCATGTTTAATCGAGAGTTGCGATGTCGCTTGGATCTAGTGTTGCCACCGATGAGGAGTTCGGCTTCTGCCAGTGCCGCTCTGGAGTTGAACAGTAGTAGAATATTTAATGAAGGTCAAAAAGTATGGGCAAGATGTTATCAAGGAAGAAGACCCTTTTGGAAGATAGGCAGAATTATCTGTAGTCTGGGCAACAGAATGTAGTGTTTCTATCGAAGGTCTTGGTACACATAGAAGGCATGTCGATCGGCTGTTACGGTTTTCGATAAGGGAGGGCGATGAGGCACATGTAGCGTTTCAGACGCCATCTCGTCTCCTATCGTCAAATGGGTCGAGAGGAGGTTTCACCGCAAATCCGGCTCATAACGTTTCTCCTACTCGTATTAGTGAGATGGAGTCTGATTCGGGTAGCATTGAATCGCCGCCGCGCCGAGCTAGCCGAGTTGTAGCGGAGACGCAGCTCAGCCCGCAGCCCGGGTGCTCGCGATCACAGCGCCGTTCTATGACGTCGCCGCCGGCACCGTCGCCGTCGGCACCGTCAGTGCAAGCGCAGCCGTCTGCGCCGCATATCGGGAATGCTGCTAGTCACCACTACAACTTAAGACCTCGATCACATGTTGTTATTAATTATAAGGAATAATGTTTGTTTTAAAAGTTATAACTTATGTTTTCTATTGTCGCCAGGTTTTCAAATTAGGACGGAAGGAGTGATGTGTATGAACGTAGCAATACTATCTAGTCTACCTACCTAAGCGTTCTGTATATACGTATACTCGCTACCTTGTCTGTGGTTCAGTAATAAACTTGCCTTGCACTAGAATGGTCGTTTCCTTAATACCTACCCTCCGATACTCCACTTTCAAAGTATGGAGACAACGCCGTGGAAGAGTGCACATGGTGTTAAGCAGGACCCCGTTGGGTTTTAGTCGGTAAGAGTCCGACATAACTCTTCTGTTGTCACCACAACAGAAGAGTACCTATCCATGAGGATTTTCATTTCCATGATACCAGTACAAACTGTAACTTTATTAAATTGTTTATACTTATGAAGTTTTCTCTCTATCCTCTGACGCATTAACTTCATAACGCACTGCAAAAAGGTCTGCTGAAAGTATCTACCGTGTCTAGTAGATAATTCGAACTCGTGAAGCAGAAGGGTCGTGTTTACTTGTAGTATCCTAACCAAACCTCAGTCGTCCGTGAATCGATAACGCAGTAACAGCCGCACCTATTTTGATGAATCTTATGATGTTGTTAGTGTGAGGCCACACGAGCGTAATTTTTTTTAGTTGTGTGTCGCGTAATTTCTGCTGCATTTGGTTTCATAAAAAGTCCCGTTTGATTCACACGGCGACGCAAAATGGGTAGACGAAATGAACCAACGCGATTCACATCTCAAAAAAATTATGCTTGTGTGGCCTCCGTGGCCTCACACTATCGTAAAGGCTTTTCTTGTAGGAGCTTGAGCCATGGGAAGGTTTTTCTGAACTTGTTTGACTCGTGTGTTGCTTGGACCGAAACAAAATAATACTGCAAGAACTCAATTTCGATTAATTTATTTTAATGTGCGATGTTATAATATGTTCATAATAATAAAGCATTTCAACTAGACAACTGGAGCAGGCCGCGGCCCGGTAGGCACACTTGCATAAAAATACAATATTTAGAGAGATTTCGTTCACTACAATCAAACATCGGCGCACACAGCCTCTCTGATACAGAGTACCGATCTAGTTTCATTTTAATCAATTTATTAATAAGCGCTATCTATTTTGTAAGCTATTATACATATTTTTTAGGATCGCGTCACACGAGGCATGTTGTAGGAAACAAAACCACACCTCTTTAGAAATAAAGATTAGATTGGCATGATATTGCGAGTGAAAGTAGCGAAATCCTGGCACCTACACAATAACACCACAATGTTTGTTATTCATCTTTATTCAAAACAATATATGGTTACATAAAAACTGGCCATTTCGAATAAGGTGTTCCATTCCAGATTTATATCTACAATCTCTTACAGAAAACTAAATGATATTCGAATTATTTTCGAAGCTACATAATTTAAGAATAAAATGTGAAACGGAGTACCTATTAAACTTAAACGCCAGAAAGCGCATTTACGTCACAAACCATGAAAAATTACATTATCACAATAAATAAGTCGCGATACAAAGAAACATTACAATAGTCTTTCAATCAGTTTTACTATTTTTATTAAATTAACTATAAAATAAACGTTTTACGATTTTTAATGAGGATGCCAAGTTGACAATGATTTTCATATCGATATGAAGTGTAGTTACATCTGTGTATAGAAATTTATTTGCCGGTCTCATGTCTATCCCCCTCATCGCCCTACGGTCAAGCCGCGCTGCGCTGCAGAGCTTGGCTCCAGCGATTCCTCTACTCCTGCATTACCCGTGATCCGATCGCCATCACATGGCCAAATCACAGGAAAACGCCCGTAATCTAAAACACTAATCAAGCCTGAATTGGACACTTCTCTCATCTAAGCAATTAATCACTTTTTTGTTATGCCGAGATGTTACTATTACCTCACAGAGCACGCCGGCCTTACCCTGTGTGAAATTGCACTGCGTCTATCTAGTACCTTCAAATCGGGAACTCAGCAGAGGTACTTTCACTAATAATAGGCTTGAACATTGTTTTAGAATACGAGCATTACCTAGTCAGTAATGGCCTTATTAGTCACCACATAAGTTGGTTTAAACCAAGTTCTAAGATATATTGTGAAACGTTAGTGTCAAGTTTGAGCTAACCAGGACCATTTGGTATATGATTTTTTTCTAGGTGGTCGTGGTACAGTCGGCGACACAAGTAGATTAACAACTTTAGTTATCCATTTTCTTCTTTAGCAAAGAAATTGTAATATTTATGGCTTCACATAACTTTCATTAAAAGTGAGTATGTTTCAAAGAAATTTTACGTTTAAAAACCAAAAATGTTGATCTAAATGTTGATCTACTTTTGTTGTTGAGCATACAAAGATCCTGGTTTCTGATACCCACGACACAAAAACTCGAGTGCGAGATCAGAATACTATGAGTGTCTAAGTTACATATCAAGTAACTCGATAAAACATTATTTTCTAAGATCCGATTGAGATTACAATATAATAATTAATTTAATAGTTTGTATATCAGAACAGAGTTTTCTTAGACTTTTTAATACAGTGGGTATCAGAAACTCTTTAATTAAAGTAATAGGTACATAGATATAATCGATTCATTTCTTTTAATATGAGGACACTATTAACAATAGATTTTCTAGTGTTCCTGACTCCTACGCCAGGTTTTCAAAGATTAAAAGGCAAAATATATGTGAATTACAACAATTATAGGAACAATTTTATTTACAAAAGCAATTGTACTGATTACATGCTAGAACATTAATCAGAGTAATTCATCAAAATAGGTAAAATATCTATTTTGGAGCATTACCTGAAAAAGTAAACTAACTGGCGCTTTTAGAATATCTTTAATCTGATTTGTATTGTCATGCAAAAATATAACTACCATTTCCATAAATACCGTAAAACGCAATTATTAACAAACATTTGAATACATAACATTTTCAAATAATAACACCAAATTCTACATATGTAGAATTTGGTGTTTTTATTTGAAAATGTTATGTATTCAAATGTTTGTTAATAATTGCTTTTTTGGGGTCATTTTCATTCACCCCTGGAATTCTATCCACCCCGTTTTACCCCGGTATGTCTTTAAATCAACGTGTTTGTTTAAAATTATAATTCGATCAATAACTTCAACCTTGATTTTGCATTCTGAACTGTACACAACACCGTTTAGAGTTCACTATACTATGTATAAATTGACATGATGCACAAGCGCTATTTTGTTAAGCCTTTTGTACTTCCGAATCTCCCGTTAAAAATATTTACAAAACCATTATAGGCCATTAGTGTAGTTAAATGCATTAATCAGTAAAAAGGCACTTAAAATATTAGATGAAAAGAAATGAAAAAAATATTATAAATTAAAATTGAACGCACCTCAATAATATTAATCTAGAAACCGTGTGATGATTGATGTAATGTGTCAAAGTTAGGCATTGAGCCACGAACTTATCAGCGGCAGCACCTAGAGACATTTAATTTACAAAAAATAAAGACAATGCGTAGGTAGGTACTTTAATCAATAAAAAAACCAAAAACAAATATGTATAGCGCAGCGTACAAGCGCTATAACATTATTTTCGATAATCTTTTGTCTAAACTATTTCATTTCACTGTAAATATAGAAACGAATGAAACTGATAAGTTGGCGCCCAATACTTACAGACATTCCATACAAACACTACATTCGAACACACGGGCATTCCCCGTTGTTCAGACAAGTCTAAACTAATAATAGCACACTGTTATCCGAAAATTATTAGTAAAAGACCGGACAGTTTTTGTGCATAACACTCCTACAGTAAACAGTCTCACGTTTGACGGCACAACTTTACAATAAGCTAGAAATCATCCAGAAAATGAACCTCGGCTAAAACAGGCAAACTAGAGAAACAATCAGAAAGCGGATCTCAGTAGGCCAGCTACACGCATCCATCTAGTTTCATACACAACGAATTCGAGTTGTAACATTGTCCGCCATTTTGTTATGACCGCCATTTTATGGCTGCGATGCGCGTTTTAATATTAGATTTTAGTCTATTTCAACATAATTTCGAGTTCTCCTAAATTTTAATCTTATTGACTGCGATTATTCGCGTTGAGTGACTTGAAGCAATGATTCGCCACGCGATAAAAATACCAAGTTACTTTGGATCAAACTGGCTGGTTAAATTAAGGCTGCCTTAAACTCGGTCCGATATAGGGCTGCCGCTAGGCTAGCTTTTTACCAGTTAAAACTATCTCAAAAGACCTGATCCTCTTCCTCATTACAACCAAAAAAATCTGCAACTTAAATAAACGGAACATTCAGCATTCAGTAAGTACGCCACGCGATAAAAATACCAAGTTACTTTGGATCAAACTGGCTGGTTAAATTAAGGCTGCCTTAAACTCGGTCCGATATAGGGCTGCCGCTAGGCTAGCTTTTTACCAGTTAAAACTATCTCAAAAGACCTGATCCTCTTCCTCATTACAACCAAAAAAATCTGCAACTTAAATAAACGGAACATTCAGCATTCAGTAAGTACGTCCAGTTTGAATAGAAGTTCCTTGAAACAAGACACCGATCGGCGAAAACTCGTAATATTTAAGGCTACGCCGACGGTAGATATCAACTATTGCATTTACTTCTTTTCCTATTGTGTCAGGAGCGTACCATGCTTTAAGATTTATTCAGACATGAATAAATAAGACATTTTTGTCGTAAGCGTATTCTATGTTGACAATTGACACTGAGCGGCATTAACAACTCTATTGATATCAATACGATACGTTCAAACTAATGGCAATATCCTCTGACTGACGCACCACGTGGTCTACGCAGAACGAAAATTCCTATAAGAAATGCGTTCTGCGCAGCATAGTCACGAGATTCAGAGGGTTTGTTTATTATCGCTGATTGAACCGTCGGTGTAACATTAAATATAAATAGGAGCATAGAGTATAAGGGGGTGAGGTCTCGCCGCCATATTGCTAGAGAGAGATAGCACAACCTGCTGTAGTGAGTAGAAGGAGCCCGCGCGGGCCGCTCGACACTTCAGTATAAAATACACTAGTTACCGATCGCTTTTAGCTGAGGATTGCTTTAGAGACAATATTCTCAAGTCAGACTTCAAAGCTTTCTCACAATTAAAACTTTTTCATAGCCGATTGTCAGAGCAAACCACTGCATTTATTTATTAATAACATTTATATTTTTTTCAGAAACAGTAATCCAAATACAGCACTAGTGCTCATGTAAAATAAAGCTTGGATCATAATGCGACTCTATAGACTGTATCCGCCTTGAAAACCAAATCAATTCATAATTCTTGAGACCAATGAAGAACGAACAAAATCAACCCCTGCATCACCATGAATCTTCAACTCGGAAACCATCCAAACGTGCAGTTGAAACCTTTTGCATCTGACCTCCACAATTTGAAAGCTCACCATCGCGCATAGTGATTGCATGCGTAAAGCAATCCCCAGTTCAGCATGGACAGCACAGTACATGTGATATAACAATGTCCGGTTCGTTCGTTAGTTGCTAGTGATGCCGCGGCTGGATGCGACGCGAGATGTGCTCTTCCTGTTGCATCTTAGAGCGGAACTCCACCACCTGGTCACGTGACTGGGCGAGCACGGCCAGCTGTTCGTTCAGCAGCTCTTCCCACTGAGTCGCGTACGCTGCGGGAATATAAATAATAAAAATAAATATTGCTGTGGACTTTCTACACAGCACTGTCATATATCTATAACTAGCGACCCGTCCGCGCGCCCCTGCTTCGCACGGGTGCACATATCATGCACGTATTATACATATAAACCTTCCTCTTGAATCACTCTATCTATTAAAAAAACCGCATAAAAATCCGTTGCGTAGTTTTAAAGATTTAAGCATACATAGGGGCATGGGGACATAGGAATATAGGGACAGAGAATACAATATATCAATAAATGTATTTTCTTTCTTTTCTTCTTTATCAAGCCCCAAAGGGAACGGCGCGCGGCGGCCTGATTACGCTAATGTCCGGCTATCGAGATGGCTTTCAGTTTCACATTCGATTCCCATCCATCCATATTATATTGCTATTACACAATGGGAATCAAATGTCAAACTGAAAGCCATCTCGATAGCCAGACATTAGCGTAATCGGACCGCCGCCGCGCCGGATAGCTAATATAGTAAATTTATATTTTACAAGTCAAAAACCACAATGCAGGGGGAAAAGATTATTCTAATACGTTATAAATTACTTTTAAGGCTCATGTTGAATTAGTTCCGCCAATGTTTTTTTAATAGCTGAGTTATTTTATTACGCACGATAAAAATAAAATAAAATAAAAATAAAAATTGGTGGACTTTCCACACAGCACTATCTAGCCCCAAACTAAGTTTATGCTTGTAATATGGGAACCAGATAGCTGATATACTACTTATAATACTTTTTTTTTGTAAATACATACTTATAATATTATATAACACCCAGACAGAGAACAAACATTTATGTTCATCACACAAATGTTTGTTCACGGTGGGAATCGAACCCACGACCTACGGCGCAGAAGGCAGAGCTACTACCAACTGAGCTACGTAGGCTGTCGAAAATTGGTACATGGCTAATTTAGTTGTTTGATTTTATGTTATAAAAGCAAAACAAAAGACGTAATTACAATTGGATTAGTAATAAGTTTGAATAGTGTTTTTATAAATCCTAGAAGCCCCATGAGAGACAGCATTGGCATTAACGTCGGGAGCGATGACCCGCGTGAAATGTTACATTACACCTCGCGAATACCTTTAGCGTTACCTTAATAAATAATGATCACTGATACCCGCAAATGTTCACGAATATTCGCAAATTTTACGTTCCGTAATGTTCACAAATAGTCGGAAATTTTACGTTTGGCAAATTTCACAAACAGTCGCGAATGTTACGTTTGGTAAAGTTCACAAATAGTCTTGAATGTTACGTTTTAGAATGGTTACGTTTGGTAATGTTCTCGAACGTTCGCTGTACCTAACATCCGGTGACGTCTTGTGCCAGTGCCGTAACTCGCGAGGAAACGTACTCGCTTTGTTGGTGAGCGCCACATGCCTGCAAAACCGAGCTATACTACACTACTCTGCATACTACTTATGCGTATACTCGTCCGGTTAACATCAAACACTATTTACAGCAAAGCTTACCCACCTACCTATTGACTTACTATCTTGGCAGTTTAACATACTTATGCTGCAGCGCGTGCTGCATGTAGTCGCAGGGAGCGGGTGCAGACACACTCACCCTCCTGGTCGTAGTCCACGTCGCGCGTGAGCTGCAACAGCTGCGCTGCAGCGCGTGCTGCATGTAGTCGCAGGGAGCGGGTGCAGACACACTCACCCTCCTGGTCGTAGTCCACGTCGCGCGTGAGCTGCAACAGCTGCGCTGCAGCGCGTGCTGCATGTAGTCGCAGGGAGCGGGTGCAGACACACTCACCCTCCTGGTCGTAGTCCACGTCGCGCGTGAGCTGCAACAGCTGCGCTGCAGCGCGTGCTGCATGTAGTCGCAGGGAGCGGGTGCAGAGACACACTCACCCTCCTGGTCGTAGTCCACGTCGCGCGTGAGCTGCAACAGCTGCGCTGCAGCGCGTGCTGCATGTAGTCGCAGGGAGCGGGTGCAGAGACACACTCACCCTCCTGGTCGTAGTCCACGTCGCGCGTGAGCTGCAACAGCTGCAACAGCTGCGCTGCAGCGCGTGCTGCATGTAGTCGCAGGGAGCGGGTGCAGAGACACACTCACCCTCCTGGTCGTAGTCCACGTCGCGCGTGAGCTGCAACAGCTGCGCTGCAGCGCGTGCTGCATGTAGTCGCAGGGAGCGGGTGCAGAGACACACTCACCCTCCTGGTCGTAGTCCACGTCGCGCGTGAGCTGCAACAGCTGCGCGGTGCGCTGCAGCGCGTGCTGCATGTAGTCGCAGGGAGCGGGTGCAGAGACACACTCACCCTCCTGGTCGTAGTCCACGTCGCGCGTGAGCTGCAACAGCTGCGCTGCAGCGCGTGCTGCATGTAGTCGCAGGGAGCGGGTGCAGAGACACACTCACCCTCCTGGTCGTAGTCCACGTCGCGCGTGAGCTGCAACAGCTGCGCGGTGCGCTGCAGCGCGTGCTGCATGTAGTCGCAGGGAGCGGGTGCAGAGACACACTCACCCTCCTGGTCGTAGTCCACGTCGCGCGTGAGCTGCAACAGCTGCGCTGCAGCGCGTGCTGCATGTAGTCGCAGGGAGCGGGTGCAGAGACACACTCACCCTCCTGGTCGTAGTCCACGTCGCGCGTGAGCTGCAACAGCTGCGCGGTGCGCTGCAGCGCGTGCTGCATGTAGTCGGAGATCGCCTTGTGGTTGTCGAGCACCTCCTCCTCGGCGCGCTGCATCTCGTCGATGGCCTCGTGGAAGTTGTACATCTCGGCGGACATGTCACCTTCCTGTGAAAACAAGTTATTTGTTTATTAGTTGAATCAAATAATATCTAATCACCTTTTTAAATATGGCTTCAGAAAAAATAAAACCATTATCAACGCAGTTTTTGACTTCCCATGAAAAGTAATGCCAAATGTCGCTTCAAGAAAATCAGCTATAGCACTATTCATGGATATGACGAAAGCGTTTGATCATGTTGAGCATAAAACTCTCTGCAAACTATAAGCCTACGGAATTAGAGGTAATGCTAATGATTTAATAAGGTCCTACTCCAGAAACAGAACATAGATAACTCAAATTAAAAGCATTTGCTTTAAATACCTTAAGAAATTATGTAACAGCAGGAATGTTGTTACGGAGTCCCACAAGGAAGTGTACTAGGTTCACTATTGTTTTCAGTTTATACCAACAGTGACATTAATTTCAGATGACAGCACAATTTTATGTATTGTAGACGTTCACAATTATCATAGTGAAACTAATAACTTTGTCATCTGTAAATCAATGGCTTCAAAATACCCTAAAAATAAATCTAGTTAAACAAGTGTACACGTACATTGAGTGAGCGCAGCTGCGCGAGATGGTCGTGCCCCGCCTCCATGTCGACGTCTGCGTGCGCGTCGGCCGGCGAGTCGGCGCGCGCGCCGCCGCCGCGCGACTCCGACGTGCCCAGCTCCTTCACTCTGCAACCACAACCACAACCACTCATCACATCACTCATCACTCGGCACGCGACTCCTACTTCACTATCACTACATAGTATAAAACAAAGTCGCTTTTTCTGTCCCTATGTCCTCATGTCCCTTTGTATGCTTAAATCTTTAAAACTACGCAACGGATTTTGATGCGGTTTTTTTTAATAGATAGTGTGATTCAAGAGGAAGGTTTATATGTACAACTAGCTGATCCCGCGGCTTTGCTCGCGCTCGTTTACTTCGAAAATCTCATACAAACTTTCATCCCCTATTTTATCCCCTTGGGGGTAGAATTGATCAAAATCCTTTCTTAGCGGATGCCTACGTCATAACATCTACCTGCATGCCAAATTTCAGCCCGATCCATCCAGTGGTTTGGGCTGTGCGTTGATAGATCACTATGTCAGTCAATCAGTCACCTTTGAGTTATATATATTATTTAGATTTAGATACATGCATGATATGTGCACCCGTGCGAAGCAGGGGCGCGCGGGCGGGTCGCTAGTATCTATATAAAGACGGTGTTTACTCGTTTCGATCACAAAGTTTTATAATAAAGTTTTATAATACAGTCTACTCTGTTCCATCACAGGAATCAATTAGAAACATGCCCTGCGTTCCTCGCGTAGAGCCTAGAAGAACGGGCAAGAATATTTCTTGCCTATTCTTTTAGGTTTTGGTCGCGAGGTACTGATTGAATAGTAAAGAATAATAAAAGAATATTCAATGAAGAAATATAGTAGATATAAAAGCGGCATAGCTATTTAATGTTAATTGTTTATTCATATTTATATATAATTGACGAAAATGTTTTGAAAGTTTTGAAGAAAACTGTCACCATTTTCTTCAAAACAAATGACACCCGCCTTAATGACTGGACTTAAGTTTTTAAAGATCAATCGAACGGCGGACATGTCCATAGGCTGCGGTAACCGCTTCCCATCAGGCGAGCCGTATGCTTGTTTGCTATCTTGGTAGCATTAAAAATAAATAAATAAATAAATATTGGTGGACTTTCCACACAGCACTATCTAGCCCCAAACTAAGCTTATGCTTGTGATATGAGAACCAGATAGCTGATAGACTACTTATATATATATATATATATTTTTTTGTAAATACATACTTATAATATTATATAACACCCAGACAGAGCACAAACATCTGTGTTCATCACACAAACGTTTGTTCACGGTGGGAATCGAACCCACGACCTACGGCGCAGAAGGCAGAGCTACTACCAACTGAGCTACGTAGGCTGTCCATAAACGTTCCATAAACGGAGCGCAGTAGAAGTATGGTAGAGTAGGCACCTGTCTGCATATCTGAGCGTATTGAGAGAGTGTTCGCAGGAGGAGAGCGCGGGAGATATCATGGCGATCATGCACGTGCGTGACTTGTCGCCTATGAACGAATCCCGCAGCACCTACGACAAACACAATACATCACTACATAGTATAAAACAAAGTCGCTTTCTCTGTTCCTATGTCCCCGTGTCCCTTTGTATGCTTAAATCTTTAAAACTACGCAACGGATTTGGATGCGGTTTTTTTAATAGATAGAGTAATTCAAGAGGAAGGTTTATGTATAATACATGCATGATATGTGCACCCGTCCGAAGCAGGGGCGCGCGGGCGGGTCGCTAGTATTATTATAACACATTGCATATAACTCACTACATACAGTGAAGTTTCAGTTACATTTTTTTATTAAATTAAATAAGATTAAAAAAAAAAAGGAAAACATCGTAAGGAAACCAGCATGTTTGAAATACACATGTTTTGTAACTACCAATTAAACATTTAAGAACTGTTTCAGCCGAGTTTCACTAATGATAATAGCACGATCATAACAATTTTTTTTTACGTTTTTGTTTTAGTTAAAAATCGGGACCAATTTCATGGGCACAGTACTAGAAATTTTGTTTTGGTAGTTATAAAATAAATAATAATAATAATAATAAATAATGCTGGACAATCCACACAGCACTATCTAGTCCCAAAGTAAGCTATTCAAAGCTTGTGTTATGGGTACTAGATATAACTGATATATTTAATACATTATATGTATACTTACATAGATAGATATTTTTTATTATACATAGAAAACACCCAGACCATCGGAACAAATTTCTGCAGATCGCACACAAATTTGTTCCAAGGCGGGAATCGAACCCGCAACCTCTTGCGTCGCAGGCAGGCTCTCGCCCGCAGCGCCACAGAGGTCGTCAAATAGTGGTGTATAACCTAATAAGTGCCATAACACATGAGTCACATGTGTCAAGTGCTCGAAAGGAGCCTCTTGAGGCGCACATAAATCCTCTCAGCACACTGTTTCGAAAGAAACTAATGACTATGACACAAGAAGAAGTAGAAGGCAAGGCTAATGTGCGATATTATCCGTGGTCCGCGAGCGGAGCAGTAGTCACGTTACCTGCGTGAGTTTGGAGACGCGGAAGGGCAGATGGTTGTTTCCCTTCATGCCGAGCGCGCGGATGCACTCCTTCAGCGCCAGCAGGGACTTGTTGATCTCTGCGCTCTCCATTCCTAAACATTCATTCAATTATTATCACACATTCACTTGAACTTCAGTATGGGCCCTCTCCATTCGCAATTTATTCAATTTTAGTCTATCCGACTAATATTATAAACGCGAAAGTTTGTAAGTATAGATGGATGTTTGTTACTCTTTCACGCCGGAACGGCTGAACGGATCTGGATGATATTTGATTATAGTCTGGAATACATAGGCTGCTTTTTATCCGATGGGAATACCGGGATTTAAGTCTGCGCGGGTGAAACTGCGGGGCGGCGGGGGGGCTACGAAACCGGCCTGTGTCGACGTCGCAACAGGTACAGGCATGCCAGTAACTTGCATGTCCATTACTGTTCCATTTTACTGGCATGTGTTTTTTGTCCTTCATTGTAATGAGATCTCTAACAGTGCAATATAAGGTACACCCTCGTCTGCCTGTTGGCGGGGGGCGCTCGTAGTTACGGGTCATAGTAATGAGATCTCTACTGGTACAGTATAAGGTGCATACTCGTTTGCCTGTTGGCGGGGGGCGCTCGTAGTTACGGGTCATAGTAATGAGATCTCTACTGGTACAGTATAAGGTGCATACTCGTTTGCCGGTTAGCGGAGGAGGTGTCGGCGCCGCGCTCGTTGCCCGCGAGGTCGATGAGAGAGAACTTGCCGTGCACGCGGTGCATGCCGGGCGACCTCACTATTATCTGGAACACGGCGTGCGACCGGGACGAATTCGAGTTCGCACTCGTCTGCAAACAAAATAAAAAACCATTCATATTCCCCAAGTTTTTTTTTATGCCTCCTGTCTGTACACACAATCTTGTCAGTGTCAAGTGAATTATTCTACTAGTATTATAAACGCGAAAGTTTGTAAGTATGGATGAATGTATGGATGGATGGACGTTTGTTACTCTTTCACCCCAGAACGGCTGATCGGATCCGGATGAAACTTGGCAGAGATAGATAGTCTGGAATAGCACATAGGCTACTTTTTATCCCGTGGGAATACCGGGATTTAAATCTGCGCGGGTGAAACCGCGGGACGCTGCTTGTTGTTCTATAACGACGTTACTTAATTCCTTAATAGAAACTGAAACTGAAACTAAAAAAGTAGCCTATGTGCTATTACAGACTATAATCTATCTCTCTGCCAAGTTTCATCTAGATCCGTTCAGCCTTTCCGATGTGAAAGAGTAACAAACATCCATCCATCCATACTTACAAACTTTCGCGGTTATAAATTTAATAGGATCCCTATCACACTAGTAATAGAGCGCATTCTCACTTGTCCTGAGGTCCTCGCTGCGTTTCCGTGGTGAATGAGCTTCAGTACTTCGTCTACGTTATCTACGACCTTCTCTGTGAGTCCTACTATTTGGACCTGCTGCTTGCCGTCCTCTAGTACCCGTAGTTTCGCCTTGTCTGCTAACAAGTCGAACACCTACAATAGAAAGGTACACATAAGAACTAGAGCAATATTATCGTCTCAATGTCCTGTAAAGTGAACACTGTTAAATGAGTGAATTGTTAATGAGTGTTAGAATAAAGGCAGCAGTATCTTAAAATAAATATGTAAAACCAGATAATAGTTGTGTCGTAAAATTATGTAGAGTAAATAATGAAATAAGAATGTCATGTAAGAGTAGGTAAAAATAAAGCCAGTATCTTCATAAATATTAAAAAATATGCCATTGCCCTAATCCATTTTTGATAGCGTTTATGTAGTAGACATAGCACAAGTTATAGCACTGGGATATACATACGACACAAAATAAAAAATATTTAATAAAAAAGAAATCACTACATAGTATAAAACAGTCGCTTTCTCTGTCCCTATATCCCTATGTCTCCTTGTATGCGTAATCTTTAAAACTATGTAACGGATTTTGATGCGTTTTTTTAATAGATAGAGTGATTCAAGAGGAAGATTTATATGTATAATACATGCATGATATGTGCACCAGTGCGAAGCAGGGGCGCGCGGGCGGGTCGCTAGTAATAAAATAAATAAATATTGGTGATGGCATTATGTAAAACGAATAAATTTTATTTTCTACCTACTTTGTGCATAAAGAAATTAACTAAAAAGTATATAAAATTACAATGAAATGTACGCTTACCTTTCCAGAGTATATTTCGAAAAAGGATGCAGATACGATAAGGTTGAGCGGCTTGTACTTGGGCGACTTCAGGAACATGAAGACATCGCGCGCCGCCATCGCGTAGATACCCTTCTTGCAGTCCTGTGTCTTACCCTGGAATGAAAAGTTGCACTTTATTTATATAAATAACAGTGACAACACAAACTAAACAAACGGCCAAAACGTCGGTGTGCCAGTTAAGGTGAAGACAAGAGCTAATGTGAATCTCGATCGCACGATTTGATTTGTTAAAGGATGTAAAATCACAGAACCCGTTTTCGAAAAATCGCAAACAACCATTTTTTGTGCAATCACATTGCGCACAGTTTGGTTGCTACAATTTGGTACAATTTGTTTGCGATTTTTCAAAATTAGGCTTACGGAGATTTTATATCTTTCGAAATGTCGAATCGTGCGAGCGAGATGTAAATTAGGTCTTGTCAACGCCTTAAGAGGCAGCATACTGAGCGCCGCTATTTCGCTCGTACAATTCTCAAGCTCAATTCAAAGCTCTTGGTAGTTCCAAAAGCCAGGACCAACCTATTGTACGAAGCTCCTATGACATGGGCTATCAACAGTTTGTGCGAAGAGGAAGATTTTTACCTTTTTGTGGTTGCTCTGACGAGATTCACAGAAAGAGCCTTGATGTCTCTTAGTAGATAAGTTAGGTAACAGTTTAAATTGTTTTGAATGTCGATTTAGTATTTACTGTTATGGCATTGAAAAAATAAGAAATAAATAAACTGAACATTTGATTCGATCGGGTTCGATTCCTGCCTCAGAAAAAACTTGTGTACGATCTGCAGAAATTTGATCCGTAGCGCTGGGTGTTTTCTATGTATGATAAAAAAATATATATCTATGTAAGTATATTATGTATTAAATATATCAGTTATCTAGTACCCATAACACAAGCTTTGAGTAGCTTACTTGGGGGCTAGATGGTGCTGTGTGGATTGTTCAGCATTATTTATTAATAACACAAACTAAGCTGATGCTTATGATTACGGATTGATATGTTACCTGAAAGTCTCCCCCCATAGTGTGCGTCTTGCCCGAGCCGGTTTGTCCGTATGCGAAACACGTCGCCATACCGCCCTCGAATATCGTCGCCACCAGGGGTTTTGCTGTGTATCTGGACAAAAAGAGAGCATTGCAGACCGGTCTTGGCTATATTATACACTAGCTGCGTCTCGCTGTGTCTACCTCGTTCAAAAAGTAGCCTATGCGCTATTGCAGACCATAATCCATCTCTGTGCCAAATTACGTCCAGATCTGCCGTTCAGCCGTTCTGGCGTTTTTGAATAACAAACATCCATTACACTAATTAATGTGACTTTAGTGGGATGATCAATAATCATGTATGCAAGCGAGTGGCTAATAAGATTATTCCATACAAGAGATACTATCTTGAAACTTCTCACTTTTACGAGTCAATGATTTCGAGTCTTATGAATATCACTAGTCATTTCGAAAAACCGTGGTGAAAGGATTTGAAGTGCGCCTCAGAGAGCTCAAGAGGCTAATTTCGAGCACTTTACAACTGCATTAAACAATCCGAATCTATCCGCCAGTTAAATATCTTTACCATAACATTACAACGCCTTATACCTAGACATCATCATCATCCGCAGCCTCCTTAGCCCACAGCTGGGCATAGGCCTTTTTTGACTTAGCCCACAGCTGGGTATAGGCCTCTCTCTGCTCTTGCCATTCCGCACGATCTTAGGTTTATATATCCAAACATACTTATAAACAATTTCGTTGGTGCAGGAGTCGTCAAAGGCGTAATCGAAGCGGAATTTCTGATTTTCTAAATATTTTGTGAGGTCGACTTTGTTCTTGGGCTCGTGCACTATCATTGTGTCCTTCATGGGCACGCTGATAACGTCCACCTGGGGAATAAAGCAGGCGAACATATTAATAAATATTGTTGGGTAATGCGTTTTTGTATAGTAAATTATAATTTGTTCATTGTGGTGAGAGACGCAATGGTTTACCGTTTGGCGAATCTGCCATTAGACTTCATATCATGTCACTGGTTTCTTTCGAACCTGGCGCTGAAAGAATTTATAGTGCGCTTCAAAGAGGCTCCGTTCGAGCATTTGACACATGTTAAAGAATTTTTTAGTTTATTATATACTACATGCCGATTTGTTATGCTTAAGATTTCCCTTAAGGGCCCGGCGACAGCGGCTCGCAGTTTCGAGGTGCGATGGGCTATTATATCATTTCGGGGAGGTTGTTTGAAAGAATAACTATCCAGTGACACGCATAAATACTGTTCGAATAAAAATAATACAATAATATAAGGGAAATGTGCTTGAGTCAGAAATCATTTTGGTATTAGGTAAACGTAAGGCCAAACATACTAATACCAAAATGATTTCTGATTCGGGCATGTTTCCCTTATATTATTGTGTTATATGTGTTCGAACAGTAGTTATGCGTGTCACTGGATAGTTATTCTTTCAAACAACCTCCCCGAAATGAAATAATAGCCAATCGCACCTCGAAACTACGAGCCGCTGTCGCCGGGCCCTTAAGTATAGTAATAATAATAAACACTACTTAAAAACCTAATGATAATAAAGTTATGCCAGTTGAACCATGTATGTGACAACAGTGACAGTAGTAGGTACGTTGTCCGTGCTTGTTGAACCATGTGACAGCAGCTGTCAGTGAGTGACAGTGACAGTGTGTATGTAGCCTCACCTCTTTCTTGTTGAGCTCCTTCTTGTTGAGCGGGCGCTTGCGGACGCAGACGGTGATCTGGTGGTCTTCGACCGGCTCGTGGCCCGTGAGCGGACGGAACTCGAGCGTGTTCGTGTACTCGCGGATCATCGCTAGGAACTCCCAGTTCGGGTTGCCGGGATCCATGTTCATTAGGGCCTCCTGGAATGTTACACCTACTTATCAATATGTGCTGGGGCATTATTCACTATGACATTAGGAGATTCCTTGCCCCAAACCGTGAAATGTCAAAACTTGATATTGGGCTTTATTCTTTATGACATAGGAGATACTTTGCCCTGACCGTATGACACCGGCTGCCTTGTCTTAGCTGTGATCGCGGTGCAAATGGTCATAGTGAATAAGGCTCCTGGACTAACTACCAGCTTAAAGACAATACGTGCTTATTTTCGAGCTAAAAGCATGCCTTTCGAGCCTTGCTCAATAAAAGCACGTGTGAACAGGTCGTGCTGGTAAATCAGCATGCTTATTTGGTAGTAACAACGTCGGTTGATTTTTGAGCATGCTCAAAATAAGCATGCTTATTTTTGAGCACGTGTGTCAGTGCCATAACTCATCATCATTGGACCACCGGACGTACGGAAACGTAACATCATCTTCATGGCTGACCAAGCATTTTACTTCAACTTTGTTATGCGGACAGCCAGAGATACTGGGGCATTATTCACTATGAAAATAGGAGATTCCTTGCCCCAAACCGTGAAACGTCAAAACTTGATGTTTGGCTTTATTCTTTATGACATAGGAGATAGTTTGCCCTGACCGTATGACACCGGCTGCCTTGTCTTAGCTGTGATCGCGGTGCAAATAGTCATACATAGTGAATAAGGCTCCTGGTGTTTGTTTCTTGGTAGGTCAGCGTATTACACCGTCTACCACAAGAACATGTGAAATTATAGTCAATGTTAAATTATATTTTGTAAAATCATAATACAAATGGTATCTACCATTTGCACTACCAACGACATCTTCCAACAGGACATTTTTTTTTTTTTTTTTATTGTTTGATAGCTAGACGTTTGACTGCCATCTCACCTGATGTAAAGTGAAGATGCAGTCTAAGGTGGAGCACGCTTAGCTATAATCCACTTATTCACTCTTGACTTAAAAATTCAAAATTCAGAAGGAACGAAGAAGATACGATTAATTCACCACCACTTCTTGTACCTTCTCACAAACAAATACCTATATACTACCACTCAATCACATCACAAACGAATCAAAATCGTTCATTAGGAAATAGCGTACGGATGTTCGTCTCGGTAGGTACCTTCTCTTCCTTGAGTTCAGCTTGCCGCTGCCTCCTCTTCTCCCGGTTCTCCTTCAGTCTCTCCACCTCCTTGACTACGTTGGATCTCCGCACGGCGCCAGAGGCCACCGCGTGCGGTACCGACACGGTCGACGAGACGCCCACAGCCGCCCTGGCGGACGACCCTCCGACAGGGGCTCCACTGAACTGGAATAATAGACGTGACACTTAGCGCTCACTTCACCATCTCTGAGTGGTAACAACCCGTCGTAAAAATTATCCTGTCTACTTCTGACTCGTTAAAGCAAAGACGGCAATAATTTAATAAGACGAATAGCACTCCTCAGATCGTGAAAGTCACCTATGGCTACAATAAAATACAAGGATACGTTTTGTTGTTCTTCGAGCCAACAAAAACGCAACGCAACACTCCGACAAGCGAAAGAATGAAGAGACAAATACTGGTGTAGTATTTTTTGGATGCTTTTCACACTGATAACAGAATTAGTCGAAAAGTTTTTAAACATAGCGTTACTCTACATTTTTATTTATCTGGCTCCTGGATGCGACTTGATTGTACAACAGATCACTAACTAGGTCTCAGTACTGATACAGACCTTCATGGAATGCTGCGTTCTGTAATAAAGGTGGCATTAAACACGCGCGAAGTTTCGCGAGTGGGAAGTATAAACAAACAAACGCACTAAGCTCGCCTCAGAACTGCTCAGTGTTTTATTAATCTGAAGGTAAGTGTTTTAAAAGTCTGAAGGTAAGTGAAGGGTCAAGGAATTGGAATTAAAATGAATATCCAATGCAGGTGCATTAGTTATAGTCACGAGTATTGAACCAACAAAAGTTTCATGAGTATTGAACTTGATATCTGTAAGAGAATTCTCATAAAGATATCAAATTCAATACACATGAAATTTTGGTAGCTGAAAACTGTGAAGGTTTACTGTTGTGGTTTCTTGGGTCCAGGACGGGTCTCATTTACAATGAACTTTCACATGCGGTGTAGGTAGTTGACAGTTTACAAAAATAACATTCAGAATCGCGGCCCGCAAGCGTCACCAATAGCGATAGCCATACATACTTACGGAACGCATCTCATCAGGGAGTTATGCCATTAAGAGCACCCAACACCTACAGAACTTAACTATACGATGAAAGTAAGTTCGAATGAGCCGTGGTCTCTAATGATAGAGTTTATGGCCGCCCGAAGACTTTCGTCAGGAAGATAATTTTAAAACTGATGGCAAATCGGTTTTGGCTGTACAAGGACAATATAACCTCCTTGACGTGACCGCGTCTTGGAATGTGCGGCATGTGGATCCCTTGCTGCACGGACGCAGCGCTGGGCACGCTGCCGGCGCGGGTCCGGCCGCCGGACACCGGGGGCTGCAAGGAAGGAGGGATTGAGGGATAGGAATAGGTTCGGGTAGGGACTTAGGTGAAAAACTCCTTAGTGCACAGTGAGCCGCAGCGAGCAATTCGTGGGCGAAAATGGCGATGTAATCAGTTTAGCACACAGTTTAATCGCTACGACTCATATACACAACACACCATACAAACATTGGCCATTACCTTCAATTGGTAATCGAGGATCCTTGGGTAAATAATAAGAGCTCCATTTAAAGCTACACTTACACTGGTTACTGAAAAACCTGCACAAGTGAGGGGCTGAAACGTGTCCAATGAAACAGAATTAAAAGCAAAACCTAGAGAATAAAAGGGAGGGCTGATTGGTCATACCTGCTGAGTGACTCTAGAGTTGGCCACCGGCTGCGGCGGAGGCTGCGGCTGCGGCGGCGGCACGTTCTCCGCGCCGCGGCGGCCCGTCGTGTCGCCTCCGTGGCCGTTGGTGTAGTTGGGTACACCCGCGCCCACACCAGGCGCGTTCGAGAGACGCATCTGGTTGTTGCGCGTAACCCGCGTAGGCGCTGGAACATTCAACAGACTTCTATAAGCACAGTTTGATTTGCAGATAACGAACGTAACACAAGATGAGTTGAGAAGATCGAGGAATAAATGCCATGCGATCGAAAAAAGTTTGAACTGAATGGAGCTAACAGTCAGCAGAAATAGGATGGTGGGACTGCAACGTACGTTGGAAAACATGGTGAGATCGAAGTGGAAATGTTCTTCTCTTAGAATCTTAGAAAGGTTGGCAAACTAAGAGGTAGCTTCTAACAAAAAACAAGGATGATACACAGAATACAAGAATAACAAGTCCATGAATCAGACAACTGGCGCGAATACAAGACCAAGGAACAAATTGCTAAAATAAATCCTAGGAACGTTCTAGCGGCAACCCAAAAAGTGCAGAAGCGAAAACAAATGGCTAATATCGAAACAGGTGCGGTTTTCTTACGTGACTTGGCATTCTGCTCCTCTTCCTCAGCCGCATCAGGCGAGGTCGGTTTCTCAAACGCCTCGTACGGAGCGTTCTGTTCTGAGTCCGCGACGCGATGCCGCCATCGCAACCATGAGCAACACATTTTGTGGTTTATCAGTCCGTCAATATGAATAGATACATTGCTATTCAGTTATGGGAAAGACAATAGGAAGGTGTTTCTTTTTGAATGGTACAGTATCATATTCACTATGGAGTTTCAAAAGTTAGTGGAGATCGTTTCATTTATCCTATCTACTAATTACTGTCACGAAAGAAAACTGCGGAGTTTGTTTGTGCCAACCACAGAACACTGTTAGTAAGTCTAGAACGTGACATGTGCTTGATAGACTGATTCGGAATGAGAGCGGCCTGCGTTGGTGCAAAGCGATCTTGAGACCACCATATTAGGAGCTCTTTCCGCACTCAAGGCAATGAACCATGACGCATGTGCATGATGAATTTAGTCAATCACTGCAAGCAGTATTTTGTTTTGATACAAACCGGCACTTTGTCATACTAGGTCGGCGGAGAAAGGGAGTAATGGACTACCAGAATAACGCGAACCTTCGAGCTCTTTTAACAATTATATCGAAACTAGTTTTGACGGACAGGCAACATTCTCTGGAGCAGAGAATGTTTCAAAGTGTATTGTGTCTCTATGTCAACCCACAACACAAGACTGACTGCCTCAGAGTTCAATTGGAAAATACTAGGACTATCAACTAAAATTGGAAAATGGTCGTCCATACACATCAAGCATACGTATAATCCTTTTGTCAATATACAATAATGAAATATGTGACGTCACAAGCTTCAGAACCATGACTGAAATCGATAGAGCGAAACGGTTCAACATTCATTATGAACTTGGCAATGAATACGGTTCTCTAAGGTAGTTCTTAATGGAAGTAATAAAGCAGAAAAAACTACAGTAATTTAATCCGACGTGATCTGAAAGCCGACATTATGTGACAAAGCTGTAAAATAAAACATTATCTAAATAGTCTGACGTCCAATAGGCAGACTAATAAAGCCAGCGGCTATGTCATATTTCTATTTAATTTGAACCCTAATAGGCTTTCCTTTTGTGTTAAATGCATAGATAAATAAATAAATAAATAAATAAATAATGCTGGACAATCCACACAGCACTATCTAGTCCCAAAGTAAGCTATTCAAAGCTTGTGTTATGGGTACTAGATAACTGATATATTTAATACATTATTATGTATACTTAATAATAATATATACTTGATAACACAAGCACGTCAAGCCGCAGCGAAAACAAAATTGAAGTCACACGAATTTCAACCTTATAAGGTAGAATAACAGTTCATGACCTGACTCAATAGGGCTCACGAAACCCTATGCAATTTTAATCATCACTACGAATATCGATTTAACAAACAATTATTTAGAATCACAGCGCATGTTTTAAGAACTATGAACAATAATCTGTCGCAAAGGTAGTGCTTAAGGCAACGGTCTAGAGCAAGATATGAAAAGAAATCGAATGGAGACTGGCGCATAGCAACGGTTCACCTGACAACGGTTGATATGCCACTGATCAATAGGTATTCATCCAGGTCGTGGAGTTTACTACTACGGGGGTAAAACTAAAATAAAATAAACACACTATATATATCAAAATTAAGATTCTCAATCTTAAACTCTCAAACCACGCCAAATATGTGCACCCAATTTATAACAACAAAAGCTCTAACACAAAATTCCCGGAGAGGTTAAATGAAAAAGCGAACCAATTTGTGAGCAGAGGATACAATGCAAAGATTTACTGCCCTGAACTGCCATGACCTGTAAACCCTGCAGTGCCAGCCGAGCTTATCGCGAGATCGCGAGCATTATCCATTGAGGAACATTAGTCGGCGTTGCTGGAAGGGTTCCTAATTCCTAACCTAAGACGGAACATCATTGTTATTAGAAAGGACTTCTGGGCCCTAACCACAATCCCTTGAAGCATTCTTATTTCAATATTATTTTTATGTCAATGTCTTATGTCAACTGCATAGTCTGCTTTATGATCAAAAAGTTAAGTAATATTGAAATAGGAATGCTTCAAGAGATGGTGGTACTGGCCCTGAATGTACTCCAAGAATAAAGGCGCCAAAGGCAAGAGTGTTCTGCAAAACACTTGATCGGATCGAGATTTTGATGAAGGCATAGGTAACTTTGGGAAAACATACAGCGCTAAGATAGTGCTCTTATATGGAATGGGTTGCATTTAAGAAGACTAGTTTTTTTAGGGGCGTTCACGTTTGTACACGACAATAATAAACGAACAATGGGAAACATTCCAGCTTAAGAATGAAAAGTGTTCGCGTGCACATAAGTACATTCAGTAGGCGGATTGCTTGCACACGTCGAAAAGTTGTTACTTCCTTGGCAAAGGAGATTAATTTCAAAGTCTTCCCAGCGATAATCAGTTGAAGTTTATACCACTGCATGCCAATGATACGCCGCTGTTCCAGTGAGACGCGACTCGACAGTTCAGTTTTGAACTATTGACATCGTGGAATGAAAAGCGAGTGAAGCGAATTGGGATGATTTGACGTGCAAAATTTCATTGGCTCTGGTGGAGGATCTCACGACTTTTAATTTGTCTTCACCTTTTGCCAGATTCGTTGGTAAGGTGATGAAAAAGCAATAATTTGAATAAATCCTACTAATATTATAAACGTGAAAGTTTGTAAGTATGGATGGATGGATGGATGTTTGTTACTCTTTCACGCCGGAACGGCTGACCGGGTCTGGATGAAACTTGGCAGAGAGATACATTATAGTCTGGAATAACACATAGGCTACTTTTTATCCCGTGGTAATACCGGGATTTAAATCTGCGCGGGTGAAACTGCGGGGCGCAACTAGTATTATATAACACCCAGACAGAGAACAAACATCTATGTTCATCACACAAATGTTTGTTCACGGTGGGAATCTAACCCACGACCTACGGCGCAGAAGGCAGAGCTGCTACCAACTAAGCTATGTAGGCTGTGGGTGTGTATGTGTGATGAGTGTAAAATACTAGTCATTATTACGTGTCGTAAGTGTGGATTATAATTATCTACATGTCAGTATCCCCATGTCTCACAGGGTTTTAAGCAGAGGTGTTCGTTTTCGTGGAAAAGTATTTAAGTCGGGGGTTAAATAATAATATAAGGTACTGATAAGTTTTGGCCGTAGTGTCATTCTTTCCTCAATTTCAATGCGTTTTTTTTAAACTGCATCAGCTTTCAATTATCCGATGATAACATCGGCGTATCCGAAATCAATTTCAAAGAGATGGCCAAGATACTAAAGAGGCATTAAACGGAACTTAATCCGATTTGTAGTAAACATTTCAATTAATGTCTCTAAATGTGGCTTTTTGTATCGTAGAAATTCGTGGAGTCTTGTCACAAATTCAGGGGGGTTGCGGCTTGGGTCATTAGCCAGTGCTTACTTGCTTGGTTGACTGATTCACTACAAGGTGCGATATCCTCATTCTTGGACCATCGTACACAAAAAAATCATAATGTTATCATGCGGTTCGGGCATGTGGGTGGACCCCGAACATCTATCAGGCTAGGTGATCAATGACCTTTCTCAGTTCCAAACAAATCAAAAATTTTATAAAACGTTATAGTAACGCTGCGTAACGGGAACCTTAACAAAGTTAAGTCGAGTTCGCATACTTAAATGGGCATACTTTAGGAAACTGTTCAGAAAGAAACTCCTAATAAAGACAGCATGAATCAATGGAATACAAGATACGTATTGTAAACTTCTTTGTCATTTATTTAAATAGGCATGAAAATAGACTGCAATGCAATTCATTTATAACTTTACCTTAAATATCCTCGAGAAGGTTACTCAGCTACCGAAATAGGCAATGTCAACAATTCCCTTTAGCATAATACCTTGACGGCTTTCCGAAACGGGAAACTTTCTCGTGTGCCATCAGTATGCAAGACTCGTAGACGGAAATCAACTCCCTGGAGCAATACACTGAGCACAAAGGAACTTGAGGAAAGGAAGATAAGAACGAGATTCGAACGAAAACAAAGAGGGTTGGTAAACTTACGGCCTACGTTTGCCCGGCGCGTCTGCACATTTGGGCGAGCGCATTTCTCGTAAAGCACTGGCATAGTAACGTGAAAAAGAAAATACTAAAGGTCAGGTTCACAGCACTATCCTGTGTAATCCATTAGTACGATTAGTTCAGAATTAGGTAGATAGAGCCGGTGCCAGCCAGTGGTGTATACGGCCGGCCGCGTACTGTCCGCGCGTACCTCCAACCCACACTTATAGCGGGCGATGGAACTAACGGAGCCAGCCTGGCCTGCCATGTAAAATTCATCAACCCCAAAATACATTGTTATCGTGACACGCCATCGCCGTGTGCATTAATGATAATGTGGAAAAATATGCCCCTAAGTACCCCATGTAGGAAGGCGTTTATCAGTCAAAAGGAAGGAACTGAAAACTCAGTTGAAACATACCCCGATCGGGTAAAGGTCAGTATTTGAATAAAAGCCGTTATAAATCTAGTTGACTTTTGACATTGACGGACTCTCATGCCGCTATCTTGAAGAATCCGGACATTGATAGCATTTTAAGAGTTCTTGAGCGCGGAAGCAGGGTGCTAAGAAAACTAACGAACGAGAATGTTTTTTACTAAGCTAGTAAAATATTCTTAGGTATAATAAACATCCAACACTCAGAAGCGCAAAGAATCTTATTTGATAGTGTTCGTACCTGACGTCATTAATATTTTAATTACTTGGGTATTTGTGTTGTTTGAATACTGGGAAGATAACAATTCATTGGATGAAGGTACAATGCACTTGGCGCTAACGGGTAGCTTCCCAGCGAGGTGTCATAAATACTTATGACACCATCAGTTAATGTGAGAACAGGCAGTTACGTGTCACTATCGCATGGCAAGACACCTTGTTATTTGGATTGTAATCCAATTAGATCTTGCATATTTCAGCCCTCCACTAAGCACCCACTTCGTGAAACGTATTGTTTAGGCGTGAGGCGTGAGTACTGTAAACCCAAACACCCCTCACAATACAATAAAGGGTGAATATTTTTCGAAAATGCTAACCTTCAATGAAGTGCAATGTCAAGTCCATATCGACGTTATTTGCCTTGACCGTGGCCTCGTATTGTGGACGTTTGTCTCAGATCGGAATGTCACGTTATGCTAACATGAGAAAATAAGATTTCTATGAAATACAACATCAAGATAACGTGTGTTCTAATGTGCTTCTAATGTGCGAAAACTATTAAAATAAAGTGGCACGCATAACCAGAAATCTCCAGAAACTGATCCAGAACTGGCACAACCAAGTTTTAGTTTGAAAGAGATCTAACCGCAGCTTAGCTTCGACAAATTGGACTCAAGAGTACACGCAATCAGGACGCGGTACTGGACCGTAGCGCAGTGACCGAACTCCCGATCGCTGCCAAATGTACGTTGCGCAAGATTGATTGACGCAATCGCCCCCTTGGGAATCTCAGGCACGTGACCACATCAGCGGCTTTATATTTGCCGATGTAACCAAATAAACAAAGCCCAGTGGTAGTATTTCAGCCTGACTGGCCCCACGGGGTTTAACACGCGTAAAGGGACTCATTCGTATATGTAATAAATGACCGAAGTTATGAATGGCACGGTAATGGAATTCGTGCATAGGACATGGAATTCCACCTTCTAACGAAGCACTTATCTACCATGTAATTTAGGGAAAACAACAAGGAATGTGAGGAACTATAGATTTAAATAAAGAACTTGCAAGCAGTCTACGGGTTTAATTTAAAATTGTTGCGTTGCTGTGTGTGACTACAATAAAAATAACAACCAATTAGTAAGTGTTTTAACAGGGTTAATAATTGACAGTGGTCAAACTGGTCTTTGGTGATTGAAACGTATTTTCGGAACACAGAATGGCTTGCTTTACTAAGTTTATCAAGATCAATCAGCAGATCTAGCTTTCCCTCATCTACAGAGGTCACACAACTCTACCAGTAAAGAGCAAGCCGGTGAAATGGCTACTACATCAGAGTAGGAAGCGTGCTGCGGCAATTATGAATGTATTATTATCACGGAGGTGACATGTCACGGTCGTTGACACCAACTGTGAATATTGTAAATAGTGCCTTTTATGTGGCTCATGGGTAGCACGATAAAAGGTAAGTAGTATTACAATTATTATGAACTTTATAAGCTTTTAATAGTCCTCACGACACCTTTAAAGGTTACTAATGTACCTTACACATTTTTTTTCATGGCAGTTTGATATTAAACCAACCATTATAAGATGGTTGTTTGTTGAGTAGATCAACAGGTCGCTTTCCTTCATAATTACAAATATAAACAAAGTTTCAGGACATTTGATATTTCGCGTGACCGTCCACCTGTTTTGGACAATAAATGGACTGAGACCGTTGACCCCGCGAGTCGTGCAGAACTAACCTTCCTTTATGTTTATCTCTTTCTAATCAGAAGCGGCGGAGAGAGGCGGAAACTGGGTTAACGTGGTGGGTGCCGGTGAATCATAGCGTGATGGGAGGTTTCAAGCAATTGTCAATATTGTAAGCTCTTGGCTTCATTTTAATACACTTTCTACAAAATTACCAGGCCTATAAGAACTTTAATGTTAAAAACTGACGTAACAAGCATTTTAGTGTCGAAGGTCTTTGTCGTGAAAAGTTATATAATAAAATTTAAACAACTTGACTGTCAATTATCACCACATTATATGTAATGATGCCAAATTTTAGCCACTAACCCATGCGAACGACAATTAAAGAGATATTATGAGAAATCATTGGTTTGGTAGTGAAGTACCACATCACCGTAATCCTGTAAAAGGAGGCAAGCATGAAGTCTATGAGGGAAAAAGTCACACCACAAAGACAGTGACAAATGCAGATAATAACACAAAAATAGAATCCGAAAACCACGAACAAAGGCTCCCAAAGAATAAGATTGTAATTAAGATAGTGCTCCACACAAGTCCACACCATTTGTACGCGAATGTGGGACTAATAGGATCATTGTAGGTACATCAAATGATGATGATAAATCTAGATTGTAATGACATAGCTCTTGGCCATTATACTTAAAACAGTAATTTGACAAGAATATCATTTATAATTTGTGAAATATTGTTTGCAAGGTTCTAGTCTTCAGTCTTCTTATTCTCGAACGCCATACCGTTCGACAAAACCTACACACCCACATTACCTACCTTCCTTAGGACCTACAATCAAATAGTTCTATAATGTTGTTTTTTGCCCAAAGCATCTACAAAATCTGTGCACCATATGACCATAGAAATAAACTGCACAGTTGGCTAGATGCACTTTTTATAGAACATCCTAAATTCTATTTTTATCAGAAACTTAATTCAGATCCCAGCTTGTATGATTCATGGACTAACTAAATTCGTAGTTGTAATAAAACTTTTCGCGTTGGATCAAGATATCACGAAATCAGGCTAACAGAGAGAATATGCGACGATGTTTTAAAATAAAGAAACACTCACCTTTTGTGGCCACTGGAATAGATTGTCGCGTCATGTCCTAAAACAGAAAAGAAAAATTAGGGTAACGTAAGCTTCAAATAACGTGGCAAAACACAATAAAAAATACAATAAAAAGCCACGGGAAGAGAAGAGAAAGGAAAACATGTGAGACCCACTTCTTAACTACGTAACCCTCATCCATTCCTGATCCAAGAGAAATTTAAATTAAGCAATGTTGTGCTTACAAGATTTAGCCAAAAGTTCATTCTAGGAGCGGTCTAATTTCCGTGAATATCCTCTTTAATTTACAGCTTACATGAGCATGTTGCCGAAATCGTGAAATAATACTGAAATTGTATTTACAGTAAGGCCGATGACAAGACGGGACGAATATATCTCAAATCAAAACGCACACAACGCTATGAGAACGTACAACCCACAACCTTTAATACATCACACACAATATACGAAGAATATGCTACTTAACTATTGAAAGTGTATGGAAACTTTAAGCTCAACCCTTGCAGAACTAGGTCACTTCGAGGTGCGGTTATTTCCTCATTGCTATCAAGAAACCCGACAGTTACCTGCGGGATGCATTTGCACTTTGATGAGACGTTTCCTGTGCCGCACTCTAATCTCTTAGATTAGACTTTGATTGCAAGACTGCCACTGTATTCGGACATTATTATTTCGGACGTTTTTATATTATTAGTCTCGCTTTCTTTCTAACCAATTTTCTTTTGGCGACCTCTGTGGCGCAGCGGGCGAGAGCCTGCCTGCGACGCGGTTGCGGGTTCGATTCCCGCCGTGGAACAAATTTGTGTACGATCTGCAGAAATTTGTTCCGATGGTCTGGGTGTTTTCTATGTATAATAAAAAATATCTATCTATGTAAGTATATAATGTATTAAGTGTATCAGTTATCTAGTACCCATAACACAAGCTTTGAATAGCTTACTTTGGGGCTAGATAGTGCTGTGTGGATTGTCCAGCATTATTTTTTTTTCAATGTAGACGCCATCAGTATAATCAGCAACTAACGACATCGTTAATCAAAGGCAGTCGACAGAACAGCCTTTAGCTCTATCCTATCTCTTCCACTAAATTGACTTTAACATAATTATTAAACATCTATATTCGAGCGAGTAACACAGATAAGTACTGAAAGATGTAAAACATTTTAGCTAAAGCTGATTTCGTGGAAAACAGAGCAAGTTTAAAAATAATTAATGAATTTCTATTTATTAAAATAGTGATAGAGACAAAAAAAACTGATGCAGATGTTCTCTTCTTATTTTTAAACCACACAGAATCACAAGTTTTATTCAGGCGCGCCATCTATTACAGCCATTCAGAACTAGTGAATAACATGTCTCGATTCAAAGATAGAGGTCACCGCTGCATTAAACTTTGATTTTCAATTCCATGAATGACCCAATTCAGATTATTTCAGATTCGCAGATGGTTAAATAGATTAGATGACGGTTCTTGCAGTAAATTGTAAATCATGCGCTAACTCATTAGCCTTAACAGTTTGATCAAGTTTATAATGATGCTCTGAGCAAATATAAAACTAAAGCCATCTGCAATCGCTAAGACAAAATGTTACCTACGTCATCAGAGGGGTTTGCTCATCTATTTAATTCTCTTCCTGAACATTTACTCTCCATTCAAAATAAACCAACAATTCAAATTCACAGTTTGAAAAAACGAATTCTGAGGAAGCGCGTGGATTCCGTCGGTCTGAGTGAGCCATTCATCCATTGAAGCTAGCTGAATAGCGGGTTGAATACCCAGCGGTGTTTGCACGATGATTCATCCTCATACGCGTGCACTTGCCAGGTTTAATGGAGGCATCTATTGTTATGATGACGCTTCAAGCTTATCGGTAGCACTCTTTATACCACATGAGTTGGGTCTTTTAGTTGTACTTTGTTCTGGTAAGACGTTTTTGAAAGATATGCAGCTTTTTAAGGACACCCTTGATATCCAATGTTACTTTCACATGTATAATATTTTAGGCTATATTTCCAAACCAAGACTACCACTACACATTCGTTATAATTATAAACAAAGACAATTCCTTAATTACTATCAAGCAAATCTCCTTTACTGTGTATAATAGTGTGACCATAAAGTTTACCCCTTAAGCCGCAGGTGATTTGTTCCCAAATAGGAGTGCAATTGACTATTTAATTTACAATCATGCGCGAAAATATCCGTTAACAGTGACATTCGACAGTCCCGGGCGTGGGAAGGTGAATCAGTAGAAGGTGATGTCACTGGTGATACCCAAACTTACTTCTAAACGTGAGATAACAACAAATATTTTGCACAATATATACACATCGATCAAAAAGAAATCAGTCAACTTACAATGCATTACAATATTTACACAACTATAGAAATTGGATTGTGTTTTTGTCACGCCTATTTACAAATAAAGCGAATATAATCGCGTCATGAAAGCGTACAATCTGACGGGGACGTGACGAAAGCACAGTCCGAACAACCAACAAAACACCATAACAAGCCGTTCGTGTGCAAATCATAGATCGTGGAACGTGGAGCAACGGAATCGAAAGTAAGAGAACAAAACATGGTGTCAGCGGAGCTGATGCCCTCGTGTATAATGCATTGTGTCGTGGAGGAGGATCGTACCGATCGTGAGTTGCGCACGGGCAGCGTGTGTCCGGAGTCGCCAGCTCCGGCGGCGGCGGCGGCCTCGCCGTCACCGGCCGCGAACCCGCCGTCGTCCGACGAAGACCCGGAGAGATCCTTGTCGCAAACAATCACGTGCCAATCAACAGAACATAACACAGTGCTGAACTTACTGAATATCCCGCCGCTTGCTGTCTCTGGTATTCAAATAAAAGAAAAAATGCCGCGAAAGTGTGTCCCTAATGGACTACGAGTTATAAGTGAAACTTTAATTGCGAGCTATGTCTAGCTAGTGTGAAAAATCGATGAGATCGCCGCTGTCCGACGTGCATCCAAACGCTCCTAAACACGTTGGAAGGTCGCATGACCATCAATCACCCTCAGATCGAACGCAGGCACTACGGCCACTACGGGGAGCACGCAATTATCGGAAACTACGAGCCGGTGGAAACTATTCATTGGCGAACTACTCATTTACGTGATCTCCTAGGTGTTTAGCGTGCTCTAGCAAACGGTTGCCTTGGTAACGGTGCAATTTAACAAAATAAATAACTATTCGTCAAGCGATGATCGCTACAGTGCGATGTATGATCACCTGCCAATTGATGATGTATGGGAACATTTTCTACATTTTCTCTCCGCGTCAACCGTGCGACCGGATATCGAGGAGTTCCTTCGTCTATTTCACTGCACGGGAGAGATTGCTAGATGAAACACCGGTATGACGACTACGACGTCATTGTTTTTAGCGTTACCAAGGGAGTGCGGGCGTCATTAGCGAAGCACATTCGCCTATCTTGGGCATGCTAGTACAACTGTGGCGGTGTCGATTAGCAACTGGTTCTTCGCGAGTCAAACAATGAGAGTGGTCGCGGGTTGGTACGTACGCCTTCACTAATCAATAGTACTCGAACTTCCGTTCCATTTTATCGCAAAGCTAATGAATGGGTAAAATGGGATTTGCTAAAACGATCCACTAGTATTTTTATTTTTTGAAAGCTGGTAAGAGGAGACTGCGGTCTCTGATGTCATATATCTCCGCTTTGTTAGCTACTGCAGCTATCACTAATGTAAAAAATATGCAAAGAGATGTTAAACAAAAGCAGGATCGCTTACCTCCATGTTTATTCACAAGATATTAATATTAATTCCATAACCCACAAAAACGTTTAAAAACAACAAGGGATAAGTGCATTCATAATTGTTAACATTTAGAATGGATATGTTGAATTCAAATCATAGTTACGATAACGACCTCGCGAGTGAAACGTATGAGGTTTAGATTGGAAAATTGTTTTACAAGAGCTGGTTATTGACCTGAAACATAATACCTACCGTGTTGCACGTTCTTGAAATCCCTCGAGATTTACCTTCAAGAATCGTTAATTATCAAATGGAATTGTATATTCATTCTCGTACCGTTCCTCGTTAAGTACATAACAATAATGTTGATTGAGTTAGCGAAGCAAACGAAAAACTTACAGTTGCGTCTTGGCATTTTATGTATGTATGTTTGTCGAGCTATAACTTTAGAACCGTTGAGCCTATCTGCATGATATTTTACTGAATATCAATAACTTATTAATTTATACAGCTAAATAAATAGTTATAAAAAGTTAAATTAAGATCCAAGAGCTCCCATCTCTGAGAGTTTCGTTGACATCAAGGTACCTACTGGTCAGCTAGTTCCTTGGCTTTATTAAGAACCCGGCGACAGCGGCTCGCAGTTTCGAGGTGCGATTGGCTATAATTTCATTTTATTTCATTTCGGGGAGGTTGTTTGAAAGAATAACTATCCAGTGACACGCATAAATACTGTTCGAACACAAATAACACAATAATATAAGGGAAATGTGCTTGAGTCAGAAATCATTTTGGTATTAGGTAAAATTAAGGCCAAACATACTAATACCAAAATGATTTCTGATTCGGGCATGTTTCCCTTATATTATTGTGTTATTTGTGTTCGAACAGTATTTATGCGTAATAATAATAATAGCCAATCGCACCTCGAAACTGCGAGCCGCTGTCGCCGGGCCCTTAAGAAATTAGCTAAGTTAGTATTCAATCATACCAAACTGTCTATCAGTGATACAAAGCTGAATGATGATAAAACACGATTCCATTTGAAAACTGACCAATGCAATACCTGTCCACGGCACACCCCTTGTCAACAGGACTGAAGACTTACCCTGGCCAGTTTATTGGGCATGGACTGTAGGTGCGACGAGTGGTGCCTGGGTCCTGCGTTTAGTTCTGGGTTCAAAGCTAGGATGGCGTCGATCTCCACCTCTTTGCCCTTGGTCTCGCCACGCTCGTACCATTCCACGGTGACGGACCGAGTCTCGAGGTTGACCCCGGACACGATCGCTGAGTGTATACGACCTGCAATTAAACATATGTACTCAGTACAAGCATTTCACATAAACTAAGAACTTCGTTAAGAACTAGGAGGAAGATTACGTTGATTTATACCTGTATGTCTGTACCATACCTACAAAATTTAAGATATAGAGACTAAGAATAATTAATATTTATCCGTAAGATAGGTATCATTTTGAAGTTATTAAACCTTTCCTTCAAAAATGTTGTAGGTACAATCAACAACAACAAACACTGCAGTAGAATGGCGTTCAGATATTTGAGCAGTTGGATCGACTCCACCTTACACAATAACAACACTAAATAAATATTCCAAAGACGTATGTACCTAGTGCATAACTAAACATAAAAAAGATTAATATCCATACGAAGTGTGATCATGAATATAATTTGCCTAATTTTCGCCTACTGTGTCAAGGGATGTTTGTACTGTGTCTGCCTACTGCCTAGAGATTACAGCCGCGAACTATTCTATACTTTCACTGGCACATTACCTACTCTTTTCCAATAAAGGTACCCATGATGAAGACTAACTAAAACCTCGATCACCACAAAACATCATCGAATTTAAATCAAAACATGATTGCTATAGAAAGTTCATTTCCTAAAACACCCTTCGCACAAGTACGTATACGCCATACCGCAAACAGCCGGCGTCTAATAACCTTTAGGAGACCGGGAAGTCTGGGACAAGAGGGGGTGACTAGACACATAAAACACCACGCACGCCTATATATACAGCATGGCATCTTTGTTATCTTACTAAGCTAATATTACAGATCAAATGCATCAAAAGCTTCCACATTCGTTGGGTAAACAAGATCCCAATGCACAGCGAAGACCAATTTGAGAACATCTCTCAATTTTGCTTAAAGATACAAGATTTCATTTCTTTAATTTCTCACAATTATAATGCTTTCCCTCTTTCATCTCTATTGTGTTCTGGGCAGTGCAAATAGTTTAAACAAAGAGCTAATTATAGTGGCAGGACAAGGTCGCCGACCTTTCTCATTCCGAGCCGAGACGGGGGCGTTTATTGATGCGAGTCTAAACAGTTTGATCTGACAAAAGCATCAACCAGTAACCCATGATGTTAAATGGAGCTTTGACGTTACGATATTCCTTCCTCTATAAGAGTTAAACTAGTTGCCCGCGAATCCCATAATAGCCGTGCTTAAATTGTAGCAAAATTTCGATTAGGTGTGAAGTGAAATGTCCAATTAAATTTATTATTATAAACACGCCATCTAGTTCTTATCAGAAACAAAATCAGGAATTTGTTAAAACCAGATAATCTAGTATTCAAAAACGTGATCATTCTTTGAATAATGTTGTACAGATTACAATAGCGATGAATAATATCTAATGACGTGTCAAGTAAATATAACAAAGAGTTCAATCAAACAGGTAGATACGCGTGCAATGCAAACACAAGATAGCTCGTCAACTTCTTAGAAAGTTCCGTTACGTTCAAGGCCAAGAGCGAGTCATCGTTTTCAGAAACCAATAACTCATTCATTCATTTTGTTCAAAACTTCGCTAAAATAAAAACGACACGAAGTTCTGTCGCGTTTGTAGAGCTTGTAAATTCTGATAACGGCTACGCTTGAATGAACTTAGCCATAAACAAACTCTTAAACGAACAATGTTTAGACGTAAAACTAGTATGTCATATAGATAATTTCACACTTTCACAAAACGGATATAAAACTAGGCTGTAGCGCTAACGAATTGGCTGTAACATTGTCATAAATCATGTCATCAGTAATGTTTCGAAAAACTATTTGGAAAGTTGCAAGTCGTTTTAAATATTATTTTTGGTGTGTTTTCTAACAGCGCAATGGTAGTAGAACTATGAACTGTTCAGCACTTCAAAGCGCTTAGTTTAGTAAAGCAACTGCAACTGAACCCGCTACTAAATGCATCAAATGAAATCAAACAATGCGTAAGCAGTTTTAACCGACGACTGCGCCCGAGAGAGAGCTTGATATTGAACACAAGACAATTACCATGGTTACGCATCGCAGACGAACCAATAATAATAATATATAGTACAATAATAATAAACCCTAATAGATAATAGATGACAGAACTGCATGAAAACTAGCTCAATACCTGAGCAATAACATTTTTTTACAATATAAAATGTAAAAAAATATAATTTTAAGTAATTTAACGATAATTAATGAATCTATTGGATATATATTTATTTATTGCCTCTCCGCATGGAGTTTAAGTAACAAAACTCAAGCAGGATTAGTTTATTTTGCCATACGTTTACATCACCATCAATTTAGTTCAAATAAGGTAGGCGAAGTCGTAGGTCCTTTATATAGCGATACATTTGGCAACATTTGCTAGTAAAGGTTATTAACATACTTTCGAAATGGTTAAGTAGATTTGGTACTTACCTATCCTTGCGAAAATTCTACTACACCTACTCCATAGCCTGATCTAGAGCGTTTTTGGAGAAAATTCAATTGAAGGAGCTCATAATCTGGTGGTTTTTTGTAATGGTTCTTAAATTTTCTTTGAATAGTAACTCGATTGACTCACCAAATCATATTTTTTTTGATTTTCCAAACGCAGCGCATTAAAATATTAGTTATTGTTTCGGGGGGATATCTGGATACCGGAAATATAAGCAAGCAAAATACAGACTATAACTACAATATCGTAAAAATTTACAAGGAAACATCCGTTTCCATAAACATAGACATTCCAATTAGAGCTGACTGACGGACTCAATGGTAGCCAATGACAGTGATCAATGGACACAAAAAAAATAACTAGCGCAATGACACAGATTTCATATAATTTACATACGTAATAACAGTTCTATGTAGGTTACTATACTAGTGGAAATTAGATATATTTTTAGGAATTGTGACTTCGGTTGGATTCGATACGTATACCCATCATACTTAGTATAAATAATTCCGTCTAGCTAGATTTCAGACTATTTTAATTAGATTTACATCACTACATAGTATAAAACAAAGTCACTTTCTCTGTCATATTCCTATTTATGCTTAAATCTTTAAAACTACGCAAGGATTTTGATGCGGTTTTTGTTAATAGATAGTGATTCAAGAGGAAGGTTTATATGTATAATACATGCATGATATAGTAGAAAAACAATGTGAACCCGTGCGAAGCAGGGGCGCGGGCGGGTCGCTAGTATATCAAAAAGATGAAACATAAGCATGCGGAAATTAACGAAGGTAAGTTAAGTGCAGCTGCACATGAAGCAGATTATCCTAGCTGACGATATTAGGAATAACCAAGGAATATGTGGCTCGCTGCCAAATTGAACACCTGTTTGTCCAATGCTTCCTGACTCTAGTATCTTTAGAGACAATGTAGAGATGAGAGTTCTAATTAAATTGGTAGAGAAATGCTGCGGCATTTTTATTCAGTCGCGGTGTGATCGTGTCATTGACCCCTTAACGCATCGGCTCTGAGCTAGTTATAATCAGTTTCCTTGCAAGTCCGTTCAAATTCGCTAGCTAGGCTACAAACAGAACAGACAAACCAATCGACATTTCCTCAATTAGTGAACATGAAAAAACATGTCTGCAATTGAATAATTCCAGAAGCTAGAAATAGGAAATCTAATATTGTAAGGTAGCGTTAATGTAAATCGTGTACCTACCGTATAAGGAATTACGTTCACGTGGCCGTGTCGTCTGGTTCTTGAAGACAGCACGTCTTAAAGAACAGAACGAGAGTCAAGAAATCTAGCATAATCGATCTATAGTCTAAAACGAAATCCAAAATAAAAATACAGTTAAAAATAAGGTAGTCATTAAAATGATCCGATGTATGTAGTTCAATGGAAACTAATTCTACTTGTTTCTCACGGTAGACGGCAACAAAAGGAGAAAATAACAGGCTACGAGTAAAAACTCAGCAACGCATAATGATTCATATTCATACGATTAAGTGAAGTAGAACTAAGTTAGGTAGTCCAACACAGACCAAAATATATAACTTGCTTGTTTTGAATTAACCTGTGGTGGACTTTTAGTTGAGTCTATTTTCAAAATCAACATAAAGATGCACTCAGTTTTCGAATTCAAAGGGACATTTACGTTATCACAACTTTCAACCGAATGATGACCCACACTTATACATATAGTTGAGCTTACATAGTAAAATCATATAGTATGCATATGTCCAAAAATGGAATAGACAAAATTGATGATTGAATGAGTGTTCTTAAACTTATTGACTAGTATCATCACTTCGGCAAGAGTTCAGTCCGATCAGAAAATGCGATCAGCAAATCTAAATAAAAGCAACTTCCACACAGCAAAAATGAGAGAACAGTAGAAACAGAGTTCAAAGATCTCAGTGCGAGGCAATCTTACGTATCTGTATAAGGTCAAACTCGTGAAATGACGGCTAAGGCCACCGTCGGCTTTCCCCACAAGCGTAACTAGACGAGTTCCGAGTTCTGAATCCGACAAAGGCTGAACTTATGTAGAAAGCAAGGAGGCGGCGCAATTCGCACGTGTACCATAATAAATATAAGCCAAATAAAAATTTTCATTTCATTTTCATTTCATTTCATTTATTCATTTATAAACTAAACTACTAACAGGTCTATTTAACGCCAGGAGATATGACCTAGTAAGGGTCAGTAAATAAACACATTAGGAAATATTTCAGAACATTTTGTTCACAACGTTGTAGGCTTACGTATTGCTTAGTACTTCTATAAGGCAGGCGACCGGTGCCTAAAAATCTGATTTCCAAGTGAATTCAGGCTGAAGCACACAAATTGAACAGATCTTACCGTGGTGTGAGCTGGCAGCTAAGTGTATGTCACGAGTGCACGACTCGAATGGTGAACGGTTACGGTAAAAGTAAATTGGCGTAAGGGCTCACGAAGCATGCAATTTTGTATCCTTGTCTATTATTTAGTAATTTTCTGCAATATAAATAACAAAAGTGTTGAGATCTAAATAAACTTCCTGAAGCCGTATTTCACAATACTACCGGAACTTTTTGACAATACTACCTGTCGGAACGTAGATGAGTCAAGTGAGCTTCTTGAACAAGCGGTAAAAGTATGCTCGTATCAGCTACTGGCATCTCTGGTGACAGAGATTATAGGCCGCTTTAAGGCCTCCGTGATGGCTTAACAAGCGGCACGAGACCATTGAAACTCTACCTTGCAGACGAAGTAAAAGTAGTCAGTAATGAGCCGGTTACGCGCGTAGTAATTTCGCAAGACGACCGTGGCCTACATCTGCAACAATTGCCGTTTCAATATTAACATTATTTATAGACTTGTGTTCCGGTATTTTTGTACCTTTGGCTTTCTATTTGAGTTTGTATTTGATTGTTCATACAAAAGAACAAAGCCGTAAGTTGGTCGCCTGTTCTCCTGGCTCCTGAAACACTGTATTAACTAGTTCGGGAGCCCATGGATTCAATATTGAATTGTACCTAAATGTATAAGTCAATAAAGGTGTTTGTAATTTATTTGTATTTCTATGCTTTGTCGCGTGGAGCTGGCAACTAGATTCACCTATTAGCTCTAAGTCATTTCATAGTGATTCTTCTGAATGAACTGAATAAAATACCTTTTGACTGACTTTGTACTATTTCTCTCTATATTTTTTTTTCAATAAACCAACATATATTAATGAAAATAATTTCATGTGTTAATCATCATTATCATTGACTGATTAAGCTAACAGAGTTAAGTAGCATTTAAACCATAATTATAATACATACATGCATATAATACATACATGCATATTATGTATAATTCGTAGTCAATACTAGCCGGTTTACAACATGAGTTGTTGACGTATGTCGATATGTAGCTTTCAGCAATCGTATTTTATGTCACAATGTAATACACACAACCACAGAATACAATTTGCTTTGTGTTGCTAGTCTGTGAGTCAGCGATACAGTCGAGACCAGACGACAGCCCCCGCACAATCGAAAACAAGTCGATTCAACCACGAACTCTCATTATTATCATCATAGCCCTATTATCATAGTTGATACCTACCGTAGCAGGATCTTTGTTAATAATTAAAAGTTCAAAAATGCTTAAAACCATGCCAAATATCACATATCAAACATTTCAATTAAAACATGTCCATCCAAGGTTGCCTGGAAGAGATCGCTCTCAGCGATAAGGTCGCCCATTGTTTTACCTTAAATGTATGCTTTTACTCTGTACTGTGTTTCTGTGTGGTGAACAATAAAGAGTTATCTATCTATCTATCTAACATGTCATTATCAAACATTTATTTTTTTGTAATTTTTTTATTCAATTTTGTTATTAATTTGTTGCATTTTAACCCTACTATGACGTCCTGCAAGGAATACGTCGAGTTACCAGTAACCCTGTAGAAACGCTTTTGCTAGTAAGATTTAAGATTTAAATTTGAGTAAGAAAATATAAATATGATACCTGTATTCTGCGCGTGATTTATTACTTCCGTAAAAGCGGTGTAGGTGATTTAATTGGAAGGTGGGTAAATATTGCAATAAACCTACTTTGGACATGAAGGTCACGAAAGTGGGCCATGATCTGATTGCAAAATTGAAGACGAGATAACAGATTAATTAAGTGTATGCTATCTTTCATATGCAATCGTGACACTCCGAACATTACATAATTAAAATTAAATTGCGTGTTAAACAATAATTAAATTTCTGATAAGCGTGTTTCGTCACGTCCCGTCATCAGCCTGACTCTTCAAAAACCATCTTCTTCTTGAAAACGTTCTTGACAGACAGGCCTTTTCATTTGGGGGGTTTGTTGGAGGAGTCAAGTTACCACGCTTGACAGTTGACAGGTGCAATGGTGATGACAGTATTGGTGATAAGCAATGCTGTTTCCTATTTCTGGTTCTCCCAATTTTTTATACTTATTGCTGGTGGAACAAGCAGAAAGCCCACCCTGATGTTAAGTGGTCACCATCACTTATAACAACGTGCCCTAAATGCACTGCGTCCATCAAATTGTAAAAAAGATGCCTCAAATGCCTGAAATTTCACCGGCAACCACACCCTTAAAACCGAATCATAGCAACCCAAGATGACGGTAGTACTTCTAGATCGAAAGCTCGCCACCATTACAGTTAAGTACTATACGTACAATACCCTCTGTTCCGTGATACCAACATAAAGCTTCTAAATATAGCTGTCATGAAATGTTTGGTATGCGAGACGCGCGACGCAAGGACCGCTATTATACAACTTAGATATATCTCGCGATGATGTAAGCAAATCACTAGCCTAACTAAACATCAAACAAACTTGCATTAACGACATTCCATCAAGCTGTACCAACTCAGATATACTTGTGCATGGAGAACCACTTCTCTTTCGAATACATCCAATCCAAACGACATGTATAAAATCTATGGAGAATAAATAAAATGATTGTATACGTACGTATTCTGCAATGTTATTAAAAATACATTGAAATATTAGTATAGTATATACTGTACCGTACGTACCTCTTTGTAAAGATTGTATTAGTAATAATTAGTTATTGGTGTCGATTCTGTTGTTGCATTATCCTAAACTAACTTAATCTGACAGCTCTAAAATTATAATAGCCGTCCTTGTTGTTTCGGTCAAATTCAGTATAATATACGACAGAATTGGCACCAATTTCAGCTAGTTTTTAAATTCTTGCATAACCAGAGCCACGACGTGGTACTGAATGCAAGTTTAAAAAATCCCTTCAAACCGAACACAGCATTATGATGCTGGTTGTTAGAGAAAGTTGAAAAGTACGGCACCCTATACTCAACGTCAAAACGCAACGATAGCGCGTTCTAATTTTGCATGTGCTGCCATCTAGTCCTGTTTTTGGTAAACCTTAAGTTACAGAATAAAAAAATGTATGATTATAATTATAGTATGTATATCGAATCAGTTGCCGGAATCCACTGACAGTTGAATATAAATAAAGCTAGATATCCTTACTTTTAAAGAAGTGAAGAGCAAGATAATTTACACTTTATGTGTATAGTGCGAACCAGCGCGTAATGTATAAAACCACTTCTACAGATGCTGATCTTTTCAAATAAAGCTTACAAAGTTATCAAAAAACCATCATCAACTTGAAGAAGTGCTTTTCCATTGTTGTTCAGCCTTTTCCATCCACCTACTTCACGCGATCTTTACTATGTCATCAGTTTATCTGGTGGAGGCTATCAACGACTATTTTAACATAAGCAAACCCAAAACGGCATTGGCGCCAAGACAAAACAATAAAATACAACACATAGATTTATAGGCGCTTAGTCAGACAATACCCACCTTTATACAGAACATATCGCAGAACTTACTGACACACTGAGTTTCACATATCATGCAAGTCGATGGAGATCGTATTTACATAAAAAGCTAGTAAAGCCAAGAGCTGGTGGCTAATTCTAGTAACGTAGTTTATAGGTCGCCCTAAGGCCTCCGTCTCGGTTTAAAACCAGCTAAAATCGACCGACAAATAAACGCACCTTCTGAAGCACGGATGCGCTTAGAAGCGGTTAGCCGGTTACCGATAATACCGAAATAGTGACCGCGCAGAACATTAATTACTTAGATTATCGCATTAGCAACACTAATAGCATAAGAAGAAGAAGACCAACATATGTGTACCTATGAAGCCACAGATAGGTAATAACGAAGCGAGTTTAAATTGAATACAAGAGTCACAGGAGGTGGTTCTCGGAACTAGTTTTCTACGTAAGTGTGGCCATGGTGTAGTCTGCTGACGTCATCATGGCAACAAAAATGAAATGGAAATTGATTGCGCTATTTGTCCTCCACGGTGAAAAGCTAAAGCTATGAACATTTCAAGTGGCTTTGTGAGATCGTGTTCGAACGCGTATCATTTTGTGCCCCCATTATACTTTGAATGCCGCGAATAAATTCGCTATGGCGAATAAATAACTACCAAAAAGGCTATGTCCCACGTTTCGCCTAACCATAAACTTATACTCTTGATAGGCTTATGCATGCGAAACTATTTTATCAAGTTAACTAGACAAAAAGCTCTCCTTATGCCGGTAGCTCTTTAAATCAATGTATATCAAAAGCACGAAGCATCAGGTTAAGAGCAATGAGGAATGACATCAGTAGACGGAACCACTTGTCACCCACGCGCCGCCTACCTACAGGCACTAGCCTTGCAATACCCTGTAAGAGGCGCTTGGCAAAGCCGTTTGCGAAACAAGACTGCCAGAGCTTATATTGACTGATACAGACTTGTGTCTGGAACAGTTCAGAGCCACTTTTACAGTCTTGGATTGGTCAATGCAGAATCTATAACATTAGGACCACGTCGAAAGGAGCCTTTCTGAGGCGCATTGTGTCGGAAGAAATTACTGACACGACAAGAAGAAGAGCCACATTTGTAAGGGTTACAATGAAGAAAACTTTGTACTCAAATCAGAGAAAAACATAGAAGGTACCTAGTTACGTCACTAGGCGATGGCATACGTGCGTGCGTTGTCACGTGGCTTTAGAAAAGTTTAGGTATAGGATCTACATAGAGCATGTCTTCAGTGGATGAGCTCTCTGAGATGCGAGGTTCTATTTGGGAGACGGATCTAAGCCAACGTGAAGTTAGCCGTTAAGCTAAGCTGCAGACAATTTACAACCTTACGCCATAACCGTAAATATGGTTTAGTGTACACTAAACTATATTTTTGGTTCCACGTTCCACGGCTAACTTCACAATCAAATTACGTCGATCGTACTATATTCACTTTTATAGGCAGAGGAATTCAGAAGAAAAAGGTAAGTACTTAGGTGTGTAATAAAACCACAAAACTGTTGATCCAAGTCTAATAAAGACACAATAATTGGTCCCGTAAACGTAACCAGCCAATCAGTGATAACGAATAGTGTCGATGAACCAAAGTCTCGCCTGTAGAACTCATGAAGTAACATGAACTAAAACAGTATGTCATTTATTTATGCTGATATATTTATTGTCAAATTATAAACATTAGGAAAGTAACTCAAACCTTACCATTTTTATTTTGAAGTAGCTGTTGCGTCCGTCTTTGTTGAATAGGACGCAAGATTACACTTTATAAATGTCGTAGTAATTTATCTCTGCTCTAGCATTGGATTTATTCAAGTTCAGTTTACACAGAAAAAATACTGTACAGACTTACAGACTACTGTACGATCCTCAGACGCGGTAGATATCCTATCAGACCTTTTAGTGCCAAGTAACACCACAAGATTACTTGAAGATGTTAAATAGGGGTAGCCAGAGGTACGTCCAAACATTACATTTAGAACCTACCCACAATTATGTAACAAGAAAAACAGTTTTTAAAGAATAATTTGAATTTCTCACCAAGTAATGACCATATTGGCAGCAATAGCCTTCGGAAAGCCCCGCCAAGTATTTTTTTAAGACTACCAAAACAACGTAACATGTTCTTGAGCTGTTGTTGAAGATGGACTGCATTTTAAATCAATTAACAAAGTTATGCTGGCTACTGGCTCTGTGGGCGTTGAAGGATTTTTTTCTTCTCCAAGACAATTGGAACTGAGATGTAACGAGTAGATAAAACCAATTGTCCTTTGTCCAGAAACTGCCAATTTCGGCATCGATAAAACAGAACTTGAAATTTTCTAGTTAAGCAACTAAGATTTATCTGTTTAGAGTTACACAACGGTTTAATGTGATGTCGATGTCGCATTTGATTAGGTGACAATGGAGATGGAGTGACTTCCTCTAATCATGCAAACTCATTTCCTTTACAATTTATCCGACATTTTATTTAATTATTTACATTCACCAATCTTTGTTATACGTTTCCTTAAACCTTACTGAAGTATTTTTTGTTCGATGTACCGGTAGAAAGTTTTTGAAAACCTCTTGCGTGATTCACCTGACCAAATAAAATAATGACAAATATTGACCAACTCCAAATAATCTTAAACCGCTCAAAAGACGAAAAAGGAACATAATCATCAGAAAATTCATTATTTTATGAGCAGCTTTTAAGGAAAAGGGGACACAAATCGGATACGACCTAGTCCAATCAGATATCAAGTTAGTCAATATTTGGTATCGACTTCACCCACTAACCTGAAAGTCCTAATTTCCAATCTATTATTAACTATTATCTTCAACGAAAGCCTATTTTCACTAGCTACAAGTAACTGAACCACCAATTTAGTGTGTTAGTGGCACATTAGAGTGGCCTTAATGATTTGAAGTCCGTTTTTAACACTATCGAAACAAAACAATATAACACAGCACTGGTATTAGCTTTCTTATCATAATCGTGGGTCGTGTACCTATTTATATATTTAGGTAAGTAAGTAATTAAAAATCCACCCTACGCATGAAATACCAAAATTATTCTATATATGTACCCATATGAAAAATAGTAGTCACCAGGTAGGTCGGTTAAGAACCTTAATATCATTATTATTAAATTGTACATGCAAGACGTATTAGGTGGTATTTAAAACACATACCATAACAAAGTAATCCCACACACGACACGAGTGATGACTTCATAGTAAAATCGAAAGCTGCGCCTGACTATTTTTGTACGCTATTGGTAATACTGCAGATGCATCATGATAATGTTATGTAAGGTCCTATATATATGCTAAATATAACTGGTTACAAATTCATTGAAGAAAATCTTACTAAGTAGTACACACACACGTTTACGTACGTGTTTTTTTTTAGTGCAGACTGAATCTACCTCGTAATAAATTTTCATATAGATAGCGGCATACAGAGACACAATAATTATCTTATTGGGTTATGAAATGTCTGAATCAAATTGAAAATCACAAAGTGTATCAATCTGATTCCATCTTACTGTAGGCAACTGTACCCACTACACTAAGTCATGATTACCAAATTGCCGGCTAACACACGCAATCCAATTCACAAACTAGCGTCCGTTGATAAGTTTTTGTTCAGCCACCAATCAGACACGGGTAGAATACACCAGGCGAATAACCACTCTTTGGATAAAAAAACAATATCAATCAAAATCCGAACGATCTTTATTCAGCACAATCGCTGACGTACATTCGACTCTTAAAGCTTTTGAGTCTATACTATACTAGTTTATACTGTTCACAATATACATAAGTAAAAAGTTTAATACCTATTTATATTTGATATGTTTCACATTATATACTTAAATAGGAATTAAACTTTTAATTCCTATTTATGTGTGTCCTTAAACTGTAAAGCGGATTTAATTCTCCGTGTGGTCTTCACAAATATTATTATGACTAACTGGCGGTTTCTGAAAGCTACATCAAAGTTAATTGGCTGTCAAGACACTTGCTATTCCAGCTTTTACTTCAAATAAGATCATTAATAAGATAGAGCTGATTAGCTTTGATCGAGCTTTCAGAAAGCCGCAGTTAATTGTTATAATATTAGACTTTAAGTAGGTACTTGGACTAGCGAATGAGCTCGTGCGCACTCTTATCTATTTAATTTGTAAGATCTTCAATAACTAATTTGTAACGTTCGAGCAGTGATCCGCCTAGTCTGCGCTGACCCTTAATCTGAGGACATTCGCCCACGTGGTGATGACGCAACGGAAGGTCACTAGACCAGCCTGTTATAGCTGTGTTTACTTAGATAGAGCTTGAATAACTTAGGACGATCGTATAGGAACACTATAGGAAGCAAGAAGGCTATTATAATATGGTAACTACATATGGCTTTAGCGTGGTTGAGAGTTCACAGCAGAAGATTTCGAGACGCGCTCGCATCCTACTACTAATTTGAAACGCGAAAGTTTATAAGTATGGATGGAGGGATGGATGTTTGTTACTCTTTCACGCTGGAACGGATCTGGATGAAACTTAGCAGAGATATATATTATAGTCTGGAATGAAACAAAGGCTATTTTTAACCCGTGGGAATACCGGGATTTATATCTGCGCGGGTGTAACCACGGGGCGCAACTAGTCTTCAATAAATTCTCAAGACAAGTCACTTTTGTTCAATGAAGATTAGAAGCCAGCTGAACTAGAACAACCCACAGAGGTCATCATTAAAATACGTCGCCAATGAACTTAGCAAAGTTCGATGAGCCGAACTCTTGAACTAACACTCGATCAGACGATATGAACTAAGCAGTGACCAAACACACGTTAAAGGTGAATTCACTGTTGAACATCTAAAGCAAAGCTAATACCTATATTTACTCAAGCTGAGGCTAACCAATCCCAACTAATATTATAAATGCGAAAGTAACTCTGTCTATGTCTGTCTGTCTGTCTGTTACGCTTTCCCGCTTAAACCTCTCAACCGATTTCGATGAAATTTGGCACAGACAATCTTTAGACCCTGAGAAAGAACATAGGCTACCTTTTATTGCGAAAAAAAGAGACGAAGAGATTAAAAGTACGCAGACGAAGTCGCGGGTACCAGCTAGTAACAAATACCGAGAGAAACTTCTAGAACAAGCTGTCGTTGCTTTAATAGGTGGGGGTACATTTAGATCTGGGTATCAATTAAACATTCACTTGATTAAAATCTCGAGTTCTAAAGTCGCAATATCATCGATGAAGTGAACCGAAGAGGAGAAATATTAAACTCCGAGAGGGCACCACAATGGAAGGATAACCCGTTTCACAAGATATCGGATAAACTAGTAGGTTTTACGTATACTCAAAAGTAACTTAAAGAATGACACTCGTGCGTGATCTCTGAATAAACCTAGATAGTAATGTTTGACAATTCGAATAAAAACTAACTAAAACTGGTGGAGTATGAAGGATATTCAAATGTGAAACGAATGCTTGGGTAGTTGTGCGGTTTGCAATCGATTTAATAATAGTATGACCTCAGTACGCTATATGAATAGGAATACGTTTAGTCGACTGTGGTAGGTGACAAGTTGACTTATGGTTAGCTATAACTACTGTGATTTATATGTTTAAAAAATACGAGCATTTATAACTATAATTTCGAATGTACAGCCAAACGTAAAAATTAGTAAGCGAGATAATCGCAGATCACGATTCATATAGCAATACTATCAAAATGTTTCTAAAGTATTTAGAGTGAACAACTTTTGTCCAAACTTTCCCCATTAAACATTCTGTAGATTTACGGTTATAGAATTGGAGTTACTGAGATTTACTTAGTTTCCACATCACAGGCGTATTGGTTGAGTTCACAGCAAATAACTCGAAGTAACAATCCGACAAAGCAGTGTTTCGGATGTCGGTCGCCGCCGCCTCACTGCGCGAGGGAAGCCGCTCTCCCATGACTCACGTCTTGATTATCGACTGCGAACGAAGTTATTACTTGTTTGCCTTTGCAGTTTCATCAAGGAAAGCGAATTGGTGGCACGGCAAATTCATTAAAATTAAACAACGTTATCAAATATTTATACACGTTATATTGCATTAAAATTGCATACCTATCTAGGAATACTTTGCTCTTTATAACGCAGAAGACAAACATTTACTTAGTATAAAACATGTCACGATGAATGCATAGGGATACATTTTCGTCGACTATCGTCACCACTTTGCAAGTATGTATTTAGTAGGGTGCTGTGGCGCATAGCATGGCCAGAGACAGTCTCTCGGATCGATGACGCAACCTTGGCCAGTGAGCTTTGTGGGCGGCACGCCATGCCATCGCCATGTGCCTGCCAGGAAGTGTTTTCATCGCAACACCATTACGATAATTCCTCATGTTTTCATTTTATGATAGATAAATATCTCTCAAACGAAGGAATACATCACGCGGACACGGCGGAAAAGCTTCGCGCTGTCTTATGTCCAAGACAGACATATCAATGGCCATATAGGATATGTCTGACTTGGATGAGATGATTGTAAGTTGCTGGGCAAACCTTAGTTCCCAATAAACATGCCCAGTCAGACATTATAGCGTCCCGAGAAGAGGTGCATGAGAGAACAGTTGTCTCTTATGCTGCTGTATAAATCATCTAGAATTCTAGACTATGTATTTAGCCATCCAGACAATAACAGAGGTTTGCATATTCATATCTTTATGAACATTCATAAAATGTTAGTTATAATCATCATGAGGATTCCCCAGCCTAAAAAGTCTATTGCCAGGTAAGGATAGGTCTCAGGAGGCAATGGGATGGATGGGTTCTTTACCCTTGTTTCTTAGTGTCGTTATTTATAAAAAATTATCAAAGGTGTGACGAAATAAATACTATTATTCAATGGCAAGACCTGTCGATACCTACTCGTCAGTAGGTACTAGAATTGGCATTGACATAAGGAAAACAGGCAGTTATTGTGTTTCAGACTAAGCCCTATGTCAGCTGTTGTCTGTCTGTTGTCCACTCAATAGTTGGTGTCTGTCTAGCCAACACAAATGACTAGTTATCATCGTGAAGCCTATAATCTGGGTAATAGTCCATTGTTTTTACCTATTTACCTAATATCTATCCTATAGTCCCAGTAGGTATCCTAGTACTATTATAAACGCGAAAGTTTGTAAGTACGGATGTATGTTTGTTACTTTTTCACGCCGGAACGGCAGAATGAATCTGGATGAAACTTAGCAGAGAGATAGATTATAGTCTGGAATAGCACATAGGCTACTTTTTATCCCGTGGGAATACCGGGATTTAAATCTGCGTGGGTGAAAACGCGGGGCGCAACTAGTACTTTCATATAAACAGAAATAAACAGAGTTCTTACATCTGCGGTGGTGCATGGCGTGCTTGATGGCAATCAGAGGTTTGTAGGTGATGACACGACAGACCTGTCAGGTCAGTATCTGCATCAATCGCTACCTTCAGATCCAGGGTCACGGATCAGAACTAGGATAAGCGCGCAGGATTGGCCTCCACTGAACTCTTTGCCTAAAGAATTTATTATTGCAAATCGTAGGTTTCCTTTGACATAGTAGCGAGATTAGAATCTTGGATATTACATAATGTATCCTCTATAAGAATGCAAATGTTGTTCGAGAGATGAGCTCCACGATTTCCCTTGAACTGGATGGGTTGTACCGACTACCTATGACCTTGTCTAATAATACCATGCGAGGCGCACCGGCCGTATTGATGGCTTCCTGTCAGAAGGTACCTACTCAACAATTATAATCGTTAAAACTGGATATTAATATTTTTTACTCATCCTGATGAAGTATAGTGACACCTAGATTTTAGGTGTTATTAACCGACCAAGGATGAGTCCGACTCGCGGAAGAAGGGTTCTATCGAGAAAAATAGGACAGCAGATAGGTAGGTATGGATTATTATAGATCACTGTATTTTTAAAGGTCAGAAACGCGGGACCCTAGAAGGAAGACGACTTCCAAAGTACTGAAAAGTAAGAAAGATCTAACATAAACGCTCAGGGAACCAAGGATTATATTAAGTACCATTGATTTGCCTAGTTTACGAAGTTTCGAAGTAATAACCTACGTGAATATACTAATAGAGCGTCGTTGAGTTCGGCCCGACCACTAGCTCTTAGTGAACCAGGCTTGGTAGGTTACCTCGAGTAATGTCGCGTCCTGCACCGTATAAGGTAGCACGTAGCGCGAGGCCGCCAACGCCGACCACGCCAGGCCGCGATACAAACCGCAATATTAAATTGAGATTTTTTATTACATTTACATTTTTGGGACCGCTGCATGTTGAAGATATAAGATTTGCAGGAACTTGGTAGATGGCAAAAATAGGCTAGCAGTATGTGTAGTCAGGCAGTATGTAAATGTTATTGAACATTAAGATAAGTTTATTTAGTAAGTACTGAAATGATAGTAAGCTTACAGTACACAGACCAAAATGCTTACTATTTTAGCTAAAACCTAAAAATAATCTTAAATTGTTACTGATAACATGTTATACATACTTTGTGTAACTCTGTACCTATATCTGCTGCAAAGCAGTGATGCTTGAGTTGCTGTGTTCTGATTTTAAAGATAGGGCAGCACTGATACCTTTTAAATCAGAACATACTGCAATATAACAGAGATGCTCTGTGCGAGTTGGACTCGCACATGAAGGGCTCTGTACCATTATCTATAAAAATGGCAAAAAATCATGTTTTGTTGTATGGGAGCCCCCTTAAATATTTATTTTAAGTATTTGTTGTTATAGTGGAAACATAAATAACATCATCTGTGAAAATTTCAACTGTCTAACAATCATGTTGTATGAGATACAGCCTGGTGACAGACAGACAGATAACAATTTTAATCATTAAGTAATCAGATCAGAGCCCTAGTAATAGGGTTCCCATTTTATCCTTTGGGTATGGAACCCTTAAAATGATGGTTGATTAATTGTGGACATAGGCAGGTCAGTATTGTATTTCTGATTAGGTATGTGTTTTTTTACGTTCAATATATTTTTAAACTGCCAATTTGATAATATGTCCAGAGGGACATAGGTACCTATTAGATGCTTTGGATCAGAGGATCTTAGGTCTGTCTCTGAAGCACCTAGGTACTTTTTAAACTAAGATATAAACAATAAAACAAGAGGGTTTTTTGTTACTTTATCAGATGCAGATGATAAAAGGATTTACGATGGTGATTTATGAAACCAGAGAGGTGAACTTACAGATGCAGATGTTTACTAACTCTGGATATTGTTTCAAAATAACAATAACAATAGTTTCTGAATATTTAAATAGCTGTTCAGATTCTTTATGGTTGAAAGATTTGAATACTACCAAAAGGTCCATTGTCTAGCATTTTTAGTGTTATTAAATGTAGCAGTTTGGTTGCATAACAAGGGCTTAGGTATTTTAGAAATATTCAGTACAAAGTAGATTATTAATAAAACAGGATTCTAACAGGTTATTTAAACTTAACTTTTTTTGCTTTAATTTTAACTAGGTTTGTTTAGTTTTGAGGACATGTGTTTCAATACACACTATGAACAGCTTTATCAAACTGGTGGACATTTAACAAAGCCCAGTTGGCCCCAAACTAAACAAAGCTTAAACTATAGGAATAACACCCGAATACTCAAACGCAACTCAGAGTTGAGCATGTCTCAAGTCGTGGTTTTTTGACAGTTTTTAATGAAATTCCGTCAAAAACTCGTCACATGAGACGTGCTTAAATCTGAGTTGCGTTTGAGTATTCGGCCGTAAGATACAAAATACTTGATAACATCATCAGAAAGCAGAGTTTAATACCAACTGACCTGCATGGGTAGTTAAATATTTCTGGTATTTAGCAGGCTATACAATTTATTCAGGAAATTGTTGAACCACAACATGGGTAGTATGACAATACACATTGAATCACTATTACTTTTGTGAGGTTATATGCATGAATTTTGTTATATTTATAAATTTTACAACTGACAAGAAATTTTAAGGTACATACAGGCACTATTCTGTGCTACAACTATTCATTTAGGGTTCACACTTTTACCGCTACTAATTACGGAATACATTAAATTTCAGAAGCTCGGCATGATCGCAGAGGATGTTATTATCCTCCGAAGAAGTAAAATGTAAGCTGCTAACAAGGCTAGGCAGCAGAGCTCTCGAGAGCAAGGCGAATCAGCAGAACTGCGGTAAATCATTACGATAGATATGCGTGTCATCGACCGGACCACAATATTATAAAGCGACGACAAATACACCGCGAGTGGGAAAATTCTAACACAATTCACATTTCTCGTACTCACCATCTGTTCTTTTTATGTTGATGTTGATTCCAGACTGGATCTTCACAGTACCGTCATCCATTTTTGCACTGATCTAGGCACCACATACACTGTAGAACATTATCTTGCTACGAACCCTTGTTCAAAAATAGTCTAACACATTGGGAAATTACACATGAGAACCGGTGAAAATTACAAAATAAATTTCTACACTACACCCAGATTGACAGTTAGATCGAGCTAGGCCCAGCACACTTCAGACTGGAACGTTTGTTTGAAACAGTTTGAAATTTGTTTTACCACAAGAGTCAAATCAATCACTTTCAAATAATTAAAATTGCAAAACGCTATTAAATAAACTTGTAAAAGATTGTAAGAATTTATGATTGAAAAAAAATCTGCAACGGGTTAATTTATTTGGTTCCAATCAAAATCATGATTAAAAAATCATAATTTTGCCAACCTTGCCAGCCAATGCGACTTGATGTTTTGGTTGGTTTGCTTGTCTCGGATACGAGTCTTTTGGCTTGACTAGTTATGTTAGACTTGTTGAACTGTAAATCTTCAAATTAAAATATTAAATGCCTACATAAAACATGTTATATCTTCGTCCAAGGCTGCCTAGAACAATCTGTCAGTAAGGTTTTTCCATAGATTATCAGGTAAATTACAATAATTCACAAAAGCAATTTGCAATCAATTCTTTCAATCAGTGCTGCCAGCGTAGGCGGTTTATCGCCATCGTTTATCGTTTGTGCTACTCAGCAGGCTGATCGCGTAACTTTTGTTGCATTCAAAATCCGGTTTCATATGTCAATTTTGGCAGTTTTGCCATCGCAAATCTCAATCAAGGGGCTGGACTAAAATCAGATGAAAAAATCTGAGAGGCAACTGGTCGCTTTTTAGGCCTTTAGGGACATCCTCAGGGACATGCCATTATGTAAGGCTTTTAATAAAAATCAAAGTCACCGCATTCAAGCTTGCGTTGAGGTGCTGGGTGGAGCAAGCCCGCAAAGCCCGCAAGCGAAGCGAGCCGACCGGCGTCTTCCAAAGCGGAGCGATGGTTGAGCGGGAGAAGCGACGCTCAGGGGCGACCTCGCGAGCTTCTGGCTTCTCGATTTTTGTAGACACTCTAGGGGTTGGGACTATGTGGGAGTCGGGGCGCTCTGTGTCAATTCTGTCACACATTTTGAACCTTATCTACTCAAGTCGGGGTGCTCTGTGTCGGTTCTGTGACACATTAAGAACTTTCAGATTCCGAAAATCCCGTTTTTTTGTGGAAACATGACATTGTGATACTGTCAGATGAGCAAAAATCTCATGTAAGTTGCGCTTTGTAGGGAAAAATTGGAAGAATTAAAAGAATTTATTTCTCAAAAACTAGGCGTTTCCGTGAAACAATATTGTAGATGTGGGCTTTTTATGTGTAGACCTATGTGTGATAAAAATTTCGGCCTCCTAGCTGAGCTCGCATTTTGGAAACTTGAGCCACTTGGTCAGTTAAATTAAAGCGCGGGTTAAATTTCTGCAAGCAGGTTAGACCTGCTTGCAGAAATTTAACCCGCGCTGCCTCCAATCAAACACCAGCAGTCAGTGAACCTTGCAGCCAGTACCAGTATTTATAAAAGTACAATAAATAAGTTAGGTACCACATGAATGACGGAGACGCGGTATTGTTTGTGCCTTATTGTTGCTGGCAGACGAACCAGAATCTTTTTAAGTAGAAAAGTTTATTTAGCTAACATTAAATAAAAAACAGCGAAAAATTTTTATTTTCATATTTCGGCTCCTTTTTAGGCTTTTGCTACTTGCTGTTACAAATGGCGATATCATATCAGTCCCTTGTAGTTGGCAGCACTGCATTCAATCAATCAATGTTGCCAATCAAATCAGTCATCATCAGTTAAGTTAATAATCAGTCAGTCAGACAGTTTGGTTGGACAGAACCATGGGGAGTCAAGTTCTTAAGCATGAAATGCCAACAAGGTGGGAGTGCTTTACCGTAAAAGACAGCGCTATAAGTAAAACAGAGGTAAAAAAGTTTATGCTTAAATTTCTAAAATGACTGTAATATGACTGTAACACAGCCAGTCGGAAGCAGAAATTATCAAAACAACAACATTCAAAATGGCGGGCGGTGTGTTTGCCACACACAATGTTGTTTGCTAATTTGTGATTGTAAAATTTGCTCGAAACTAAATGTTTTCTACCAGTTCACAATGTCTGAAGAACCTAGAAAAGAGACTTAGTGCGATAATGAGTCTGACAATGACGACCCAAATCTGCGTTTTCACCGATTTCCACTACGGTGAACATGGCCCAATAAAGTAAGTCTAAAATATTACAGTATACCACTATCACCATCGTATCCCATAGTAAAATAAGATCTAAGCTATCTTTAAGCCTTTACTCATTAACATCTTCAACAGAGTAGGTACCTAGGTAGGAGTTGAGCGCAGAGCTATCAGGTTAATAGGTGAGCAACACATGGCGGAGACTAAAATCCTGAGTCTCAAACACCCTTGAAAGTTGCTTGCTTATCGATATGCAATTCTAGGCTGCGATTGTAATTTTGTATGTACCTATGTATTTCTTTTCTTGTTGTGTATGTCAAATAAATGTATTTTCTTTCTTTTCATTTCAGAGAATGCGCCCAAGAACTGCATGACCTTATTCCGCCACAGGACAAGTAGACACACGACCCAGTAGCATCTATACCTGGTAAGCACTATTCGCATGAAGCACTTCGAATCTGCTTTCATTAAGCGAACCGCTAAAGATTGGAACTCATTCCCGTCATCTGCTTTTCCTGACATTAAAAATACCTATCAAAGGCAAGAGTGAATAGGTTTCTTTTAGACCATTCTGCACTAACATCGACTACATCGTCTCTTACCATCAGGTGAGATTGTAGTCAAAGGATGCTCTATTCATTAAAAAAAAGGTACCTAGTATACCTATCAATAGAATAAACTACTTAATTATGGTGTGCTGAATGTCAGTAGATACCTATCTACCTACTAAGTACACTTTTGTGTTGATGTAAGCAATCTATCTTCAATGTGGTCATTCATTCATTCCAGGGCACAGATATGGGCCGAATATTGTTACCCAGCTGGGAACTGGTCTACTAAAGTCACTAAAAAGCTTATACCAACAACATAAGATGTTATGCAGTAAGCATTTTGATGGCACTTCTTGTACCAGCAGTTCAAGGAAACGATTGAATAACTTTGCCATTGCAATTGTAAGCAAAGGTACAATGTTAAAGCTACGACAGGAACAATGTGCAACTCCAAGTGACACACCCTTTAATAACCTAGAAGCAAAAATTCAAGTAAGTAAATTTTTATTGATCGAGTGAGTGTATGCATCCTTTTATTCAAATGCCTATAATTTGGATGTTTTCAAGCTCATCATTGCTTAGCATCTGAGTGCGAGAGAGAGGTGAGATTGAACTTGGAGATTGAACAACATTGAGAGAGGCGGTTAAACATTTTGCTTATAAGTTATACATACATATAAAAAAAAAAATATATGTATGTCCATGGATACTATCGGGGAACCAGGGAAGGAAGGCTCAGCCGCTTTAGTCAATTTTCATAAAGTTTGGTATGGAATGGCTATACCATAATTCTGAGAATGGATATAGATATATATACCTTTATTATTGTGTTCATTAATATGCAAGTGAAATCAACCAGCATACACTAAAAACTGAAACGGCTTCACGACTTTGATCCCCAGGCACGGTAGATATCCCTTCAGATCTCCCAGTACCAAAAAAAAAAAAAAAAAAAACAGCTTCACGACTTTGATCCCCAGGCACGGTAGATATCCCTTCAGATCTCCCAGTACCAAGTAGGTACTAATTCAAGATTCTTTGAGAATGTCTAAGGGGGGTAGTCAGAGGTACGTCCAAACATTACATTTGGCACATACCCACATTTTGCAGTAGTTAGTATTCCATACGTGACAGGTTGCAAGCCCATCGCCGCTGTTAGAATACTAAGTGATTTCCTCACGATGTTTTCCTTCACCGTTTAAGAGCACTGGCATTGCGCACATAAATTTTACGATGGAAAAATCCATTGGTGCACGACCGGATTCGAACCTGCGACCTTACGATCGGAAGGCGGGGTCACTCCCACTAGACCACCGGTGCTACACTACACTTGTAATATATATGTATACAGTTATCTGATCTACATATTCATTCATTTTTGTTTGTAATATTTCAGGGAATTTCTAAAACCCATGGGGAAGAAACAACACTAGATATTACTCTAACTCAACCATGCTGCGAAGCTGATCTTATTTATTTTAAGGTAAGGGTTAAACGCAACGGATTTTGATGCGGTTTTTTTAATAGATAGAGTGATTCAAGAGGAAGGTTTATTTATATGTATAATACATGCATGATATGTGCACCCGTGCGAAGCAGGGGCGCGCGCGCGGGCAGGTCGCTAGTCATTTATAAACAGATTCTGAAAAAATAATTAGTAATTTTGTACAAAACAATAACACATTCCACAGACGAATCAAACGAACGCCATGAACGCGCGCGCGGCGAAGCTTGCGGAGATGTCGGAAGAGGTGTCCCGTCGGGAACAAGCCGCCTTCCACTCGCATCGCGGGCCCCCGCCGCACTCGCTACACAACCATGCAGGTATTATATAGGACTACCCTCATTTCATTAACATTTTTAAATTACAGACATGCATTTAAGGTAAATATTAAGGAACATTTTACACTGCACTAAAAAAACTTAAACAGTTTTATGATCTTGATCCTCAGGCTCGGTGGATTTCTCCTCAGATCGCTTAGTACCAAGTACTTATTTATTTATTCTTCCTTTATCATTCTTCATGTTATAGGTATATACATAGGTTGTTATATTATAGAGCGGCGGCCCTATTACACTAATGTCTGGCTATCAAGATGGCTTTCAGTTTGACATTTGGTCGGATTCAAATCCCAGTTGGATAGGTAGTAACTTTGGGATCATTGTGAAAAACTTTAAGTTAAGTATTACGTTTATTAATTATTAAATATGTTTGGAAGGTCAAATGCAACAAGCCATGCATCCGGGCCCCTCGCCGCAGCAGCAGCAGCAACTACATCATCTGCAACAGTTGCATCAGCAGCAACAACAACTACAACAACATCACCAACAACAACTTCAACAGAACCAACAACAACTCCAACAGAACAACCAACAACACTTTCAGTCCCCAGGCCACCATCAACACGCCGCCGCCGCCACTCCACAAAGGTTCACAAACATAATTCATACTAATTTAGCAATATTCAGAGCCTGTCCTCTCAACTGAATGCTTTCTGTCTGTATTGTGAGTCCGGGTAGTGATGGAGCGATAAATGCCCCTATCGGGCGTTCTAAGAAATCTCTTTAAGTATATTTTTTGACGACCTCTGTGGCGCAGCGGGCGAGAGCCTGCCTGCGACGCAAGAGGTTGCGGGTTCGATTCCCGCCTTGGAACAAATTTGTGTACGATCTGCAGAAATTTGTTCCGATGGTCTGGGTGTTCTCTATGTATAATAAAAAATATCTATCTATGTAAGTATATTATAATGTATTAAATATATCAGTTATCTAGTACCCATAACACAAGCTTTGAATAGCCTACTTTGGGGCTAGATAGTGCTGTGTGGATTGTCCAGCATTATTTATTTATTTATTATTTATTTATATACAACACCCTCGCAATACAGAAAACCAGTAAAAATTATATCAAAGCAAAAAAGTCAACTTTTACACTTTTTGTGTGTAATTCGTGTTTTTTTCTCGCATCTTAAGTAAGTGATAAGTATCTAAAAAAGCGGAATGGTTGTTATGCTTTAAGTTATATTAAAGGTTCCTTTGTTATGATATATAATTTTTAAAACTCAAGAGTCACGCTTCATTTTTTTATTTTGACAGATATGACTGGCACCAACCGCTGTCGCCACAGAGGTCTCAGCCGCCTGTTGCTCCAAAACCACAAGTAAGTAATTTCATATTGAATTCCTATTTACTTTAAATACAAATTATACCAGAGCTAAAGTGATATAAACTTTAATCCCCAGTCACTTTGCTCGGATTTTTTGTTTGGTTTTCTAGTTTGGTTATTGATGGTTTAATTTTTACAGCAGATGACAAGAAGACCCGAAGCAGAATCAGATGAGTTTTATCAAACACAGACGCAGCAACCGCAGCCTCAGTCTAGCATGATAGAACCTGATGAAGGTAGGAATATGCATTAGAATCAAATTTTTTTAAAACTCTCCCACAAAACAACGGTAGTAAGGACGGAATAGGGGGGGGGGGGGCTCTAAGTTTGTTGAAACACAGAAATGCTACTTAGTCCCGGGCCTTCTTATAGAGCTCCACTATTACAATAAATTAATATGAATACTATAACGCTGGTTGTCAAAGTAAAATATATTTATTCAATAAAATCACAAGGATCACTTTAAGACGTCGTAAATTTGGTTACTCTAGGTGCCAGTTCCACGCGACCAAAGCCTAGAAAAACAGGCAACAAACTCGGCTTGGTATCTACCGCTCTTGTATGATCCTCGTTACAAAGTAACGTCGTGTCTACACTATGTAATGTATTGTGTATTGACAGTCTACATAGCTCAGTTGGTAGTATCTCTGCGTTGTCTGCAACTTTAAATCTTTGGAACTACGCAACGGATTTTGATGCGGTTTTTTTTAATAGATAGAGTGATTCAAGAGGAAGGTTTATATGTATAATACATGCATGATATAGTAGAAAAACAATGTGCACCCATGCGAAGCGCGGGCGGGTCGCTAGTATATACACAAAAATAATAATAATAATATATTAATGTAAATACAAATACATTTTGACTTTGGTCAAAATTACATCTTGTGGCTGTAATTTCTCCGGCAACCATACTCTTCAAACCAAACACAGCAATGCTGCATTGTGGCAAAAAAGACAACTTCCTATGTACATACCTTCATAATTTACAATAATTAATTGATGTTTCTTATTTTTTCAGGTGATTACTAAAAGCCATAGTGAAGAAGCAACACTAGATGTTACTCAAACTCAACCATGCTTCGAAGCTTTCAAGGTACAGCCAGTGTTAAATAGTTATTTTTATCAAGAAGCTGATGAAACAAGCAGATGGCCCACCAGATGTAAAGTGGTAATCCACTTAAGGTGAGGATAACACCTAATATTTCTCTCGCTCGCACGATTCGACATTTTGAAAGATATAAAATTACTAAATACAATTTTTAAAAATTGCAAACAGCCATTTTGTGTGCAATCACATTGCACACAGATTAGTAAAAATTTTATTTTGATTGATGCAAGTTTTCCTACTCAAAAGTTTGCTTATGTACGAAAACTAGAAAAGCAAACTTTTAAGTAGGAAAACTTGTACCGATCAAAATGAATTTTTTAATAAACTGTGCGCAATGTGATTGCACACAAAATGGTTGTTTGCGAATTTAAAAAATGGGTTTTGTGATTTTATACCCTTCAACAAGTCAAAACGTGCGAGCGAGAGTCACATTAGCTCTTGTCTTCACCTTAACATCAGGTGGGCCATCTGCTTGTCGTCTATAACAAAGCATTGCTTCGTAAGTCATACACAATAGGAACGCACCAAAGTACAATAATCATAGAAACTAGCACAAACAAAAACAGCAACGCTGTTTGTCAACAGAAAAAAGCATGGTGGAGATTAGTTCCCCGGATGAGCCCTTCATAGAGAGCTTTAGCACTCTAGTATGCTATTGGTGTCGATTCTGTCGTTGCACTAACCTAAACTTAATCTGACAGCTCTAAAATTATCGCCATCCTTTTCGTTTCGGTGTTTTATAAAGCTACGGCAATATTTTTAGAGCTGTCAAATTAGGTTAAATTAGAAAAACTAGACAACAGAATTGACACCGTATCTGTTATCTGTTATTGGATGGTCTTCTCTCTTGTGGCGGTCAAAATTATTTTATGCATCTATTAAATATTTTTTTAGCACAATAGGTAGCCTACCTACTATAATCTAGCATGCAAATAAAGAGAAATAAACCGATTATGGCCTATTAAATCTAGTAAGAGTCATCTTGTTTTAAATAACTAATAACCAATATATTTTATTATTTTCAGGCACCTGCAACGGCTGCAAAAGGAATTTTGAGAGAGCTGGACTTGAGTAGATCTGCAGAATTGACCCCTAGAAAACGAAAACTTTACGCAAGATGTAGAAAAAACTATAGAAAAAAAAGGCTTCGAAAAAAAATTAAGAATCAACGTAGTTCCGCCTTACAAATATTAATATCTGATATAAAATATAATTAAAACAAACATCTGGATCATTAGACCAAATATTTATTAGTTATATAGATTTCCAGTGGTTGCATGATTGTTCTGAACATTTTGAAAATAACAGGTTATATGTTATTATATCCACCATATGCATATGTTCAAAACGGCATTGTTTATTAAAAAATAGACGATTCACAGAAGAAGTAAAAAAAATAATACTTCACAACATATAAAAACTTGTAGTTACTTCTCAGTTTAGTATCGCACCGTGAAAACAGTGAACTATGGATAGAAAGTTTTTTCGAACTTTCACGGTTTTCACGGCAGATCTAATTCACGTTTTCATAGTATTAACTTCTAACAGTGAGTGTAATTTATGGATTTATTCTGTGTGATCTATCTGTCAGGAGAATGGTCTATATTCAATATTCATCAATTTGCAAAGCAAAAAGACCATTTTTCTGAGAGATGTACAGTCATATAGTAAAAATCATAAATTTGCACCCCTGAACCTATAAAATCCCCTACCTATAAAGCTACCTATAGCTATATATACCATTTTAAATTTCGCGCCAATCGATAGGTCTGTGGGATTAAGTTATAGCGCTAGTGTGGTCCCGTGTTGGCATTTTTGCTCTATGGACTAGTGCTTCTTTCCGTAAGGATATATGTGTTCTGTGGACAGAACTTATTTCATGATAAAATTTTACAATTTTCTTTTACATTCGTCGTTCGTGTTCAGCTTAGCTTAGCAAGGCCATATAATAACGTAAACTTAAATTTTAGTGATCGGAATGGATATTGAGCCCAAACTGTCCCATAAAACTAAAAAGCGTATCAAAGAAGTCAAAAGAAAAGCTCGTCCCGGTGAGTAACCCTCATACCTTCATGTTGTAATTTTCATCTGTATGGATAGACATACTGCTTTTTGCAATTTAATCCTAGTTTTAACTTTAGACATTAACTGGCTTATAAAAAGGTCAAAGTAGGTACTTTTCAGGTCACCCATGTCCCCTATCAAATAAATTGTTTCTATCACACAGATTGATAAATATAACCATGCCTACCTTGCTTACATAGATCAGTACTTATTACTAATTAATTGTACCTAACGATAGTACATTTTAATAGTAAGTATCAACAATTGTTTTGTGAACATCTTTATTTTTGAAAAGTAGGGCACATGCATATCCTTGTCATTTCAGTACTTACATAAGAAATTCCAGTCTTTATTTTGGTTTTTAGATCATCCTGTACCTAGCTACTATGTTTAATTTATTATCATTAATGCGCCATAAACAGGTATAGCATTATAAAATACCTACAGTGTCTGCTAATACTAGTACCTAATATTTTACTGTCCCATATTCCAAAAGTTACAGAATTGATCATCTTACAAACTTTATTTTGTTATAGAACTAGCTGATAAGTACCAATGGACAGCCTTGAAGTATGCTGGCAACTTTGATAAATTCTTGAAATTTAATGACAATGTTGATAGAATCAATGAAAATGAAGTGTCACCACAGGAGTTCATTGACAAGTATGAGAAGATTTATAAGCCAGTTGTTATCACCAATGTCCAGACTAACTGGAAAGCAAATTACAAATGGACTTCTGATAGACTTGCCAAAAAGTACCGAAACCAAAAATTTAAGTGTGGTGAAGACAATGAGGGTTATAGTGTTAAGATGAAAATGAAGTATTATGTAGAGTACAGCAGGACAACGACTGATGATAGTCCACTCTATATTTTTGATAGTAGTTTTGGTGAGCATTTGAGAAGGAAAAAACTTCTGGAGGACTATGAGGTGCCTCTGTACTTCCGGGATGACTTGTTCAAGTATTGTGGTGAAGAGAGAAGGCCTCCATATCGCTGGTTTGTGATGGGTCCGCAGCGTTCCGGAACAGGGATTCATATTGATCCTCTTGGTACAAGTGCTTGGAATGCTTTAGTATTTGGTCACAAAAGATGGTGTCTTTTTCCCACACAGACTCCCAGAGAGATTATCAAGGTGACTGGAGCTATTGGAGGGAAACAGAGGGATGAGGCCATCACTTGGTTTAATCTTATCTATCCAAAGACTCAGCTGGATTCTTGGCCTAAGGAGTATAAACCTGTGAGTCTTGTAGTACATTTTATTTATTTAGAAAAAAACAATTACAATACATACATTTGTCTACAGCAGTAGGTTTTATATAGATTTTACTCTGACTAAAATTATTCTCATAATTTACAGGTTGAAATACTCCAGAAGCCAGGGGAAACAGTGTTTGTCCCAGGTGGCTGGTGGCATGTTGTCTTGAACCTTGATGACACAGTGGCTGTGACACAGAACTTCTGTAGCCGAACAAATTTCCCTGTGGTCTGGCATAAGACAGTGCGCGGGAGACCTAAGCTGTCTAAAAAATGGCTTAAGGCATTACAAGCTAATGAGTCTGATTTATACAAGGTGGCCAGTTGTATGGACTTGAGCCAAGGAACAGGGGTTGCATCTGACAGCTCCTCCAATAGCAGCTCATCCAGCAGTGACAGTGATAGCAGCTCAACTGAAAGTTCTGAAGAAGATAGTGGTCAAGAAAGCATCACAGCACACAAAAAAAAGCGCAGAAAGAAATTATAGGAGGACCACCCTTAAATATACAATATAATTTACATGAAATATCATAATTTAGCAGGTAGTAGTGTCGTAAGTGTAAACTTGTTTTGTACTAGCACCTTTTACCTATATTTGGCTAAGATTTACCTATGTACCTACTTGTTGTCACTAAACATGAGTTAGTATTGATTTTTCTGCTAACAGACCACATTATGATATAAATACAGTATTACTGGAAGTTTGTTATTAGTATTTTTTTACCTATGTTTTGTATCCTATAAATTACTTGAAACATCATTCTACATTTGGATAAAAATCACTTGGCAGGTAAAAATACCTATGTATGGTAGGTACATCATTACTTACTTTAGGTTCAACTTTATTATCCCAACTAATAATATTATAAATGCGAAAGTATCTGTCTGTCTGTCTGTCTGTTACGCTTTCCCGCTTAAACCTCTCAACTCTCAACCAATTTTGACGAAATTTGGCACAGACAATCTTTAGACCCTGAGAAAGAACATAGGCTACCTTTTATTGCGAAAAAAAGAGATGAAGAGATTAAAAGTACGCAGACGAAGTCGCGGGTACCAGCTAGTAGTTTATAAAACCAAAATCACGCAAATATGTATATATATATATATAGGTAGCTATGTAGTGGAACTACCTATGCTAACTACATATAAACTATATACCTATTATTATAATGCTGGACAATCCACACAGCATCATCTATCCCCAAAGTAAGCTACTCAAAGCTTGTTATGGGTACTAGATGACTGATATTTATTACATTATATACTTACATAGATAGATATTTTTTATTATACTAGGTACCTACTATATATAACTATACATAGAAACTAGAACTACAGTAGTTCTAGTTTCTTTATGTGGGCTATTTGTTGCATGCAAGCGATGCGTGCTAGCTAAGCAGGTAATAGGTTACGTACGAACACAGAATACTTATACTCAAGAGTACGTGCGTACGAAGCTTTGCTGCCCGTCCAAAGATGGCCTTCTCTATGACATGATTGTGTAGGTGTGCCCCAAGAGTATATAACGCTACGCTAAGGTGTGCCTTTACAGAAAAACAATTCCGTGCCCTCTCTCTACATACATATTCACGGGTTTTTGTTTAATTCATAATTTGTGTTCACTGATCAAAGGAATTTAGATACTACGCCTCTACGCCTAGTTTATTGTGGTCAGTGTTCTAGTATTCCTTTAGCCTTTTTTTCCTAACCCAGCAACATCGAATATTCACCGTAAATAAAAAAAACTTGGCTAAAGGTTTCGTATCCAGCCAGCGCCAGAACAAATGAAAGAAAGAAGTTTGTTTGTAGTCTATTAACGTTAGCGAGTTCTCCTCTGCCCAAAGAGTATACAATAACTTGTCTCTGCCTGCAGCTCTAATCCTTGTGTCAAAGCCCAAAGGTTTTCTGAAATTTTTTCAAAATGCTGAAATCAGCTTCTGGAACCCTTTTTGCGGTGTTGAAAAAGTCCGCAGGCCCCGTAACTAGGATCAGCGCTGTGTCCGTGCGTAGAAGCCACGGCGGCCCTGCCGAGTCTGATGAAGAGTTCGATTGCAGGTAAGCTACCCTTGTTGACGTTATGTAACTAGCTGAAAACAAAGAATATCTATCCATCCAGTAACTCCTCCTAGTCCCAATAGATAGAAAATAAGACTCCTAAATAATGTGCAATCCTGCATGCCTTGAAGAAATTGACAAAATGGAAGTTGCGAAAATATAACCTTTTCTTTATTTTATTATTTTATCATAGTGTAGATGTAGGTAATAGATTAATTTGCGGCTGATATTGAGAACTTTGCGCTCAGTAGTAAGCATTGTATGGGTTGAATCACAGCATTGATCTGCAGACACGGTAGTTACTGAGACTGAAATAGTGATAAGTTCTGATTGGTGTTGTTGTTCATTTCAGATATGAGATGTTCTTCAACAGAAAAGACATTGATGGCTGGGAAATCCGCAAGGGAATGAATGACCTGTGCGGTATGGATTTGGTTCCAGACCCAAAGATCATCAAAGCCGCCATGCATGCATGCCGAAGAGTTAATGACTATGCCCTTGCTGTCAGGTTCATTGAAGCTTGCAAAGACAAGTGTGGCAACAAAGTCAATGAAATCTACCCCTACATCATCCAAGAAATCAAACCCACACTTGTAGAGCTTGGAATTGATACACCGGAGGAACTTGGCTATGACAAGCCAGAGCTAGCTTTAGAGAATGTTTATGAAATGTAAAGCCCAAAGTTATTATCAAACTAAGTTGTAGAAAATTTATATAAATAGTATTGTTGTTGACTTTTTGTTTACAATTTGCAAGACACCGCTTCAACTAGTTATTTTTCTTGCTTCACCATATAAAATCGGCAAGCTGTTGTCTAATGTATTTAATAAATGGATACATACTAAATTCTATAATTTTTGCTATAGCCAACCCGTTTATTATTATAATCAACCATTTTGAAATGTGCAAAAAGGAATATTTTATGAACTCATAAATTTTTAGTTCAAAATATTGTCACAGTAAAAAAACTACAGTGTACCTATAGCGCCATTCATTTTAAAGCAGCGGTCTATTGAAATGCTGGCCAACACAACAGCCTATCTCCTTCCATCAGACAGAGGGTGTCACTCCGCTGTTTAGGTATGTTCGGATGTTCGGCCGGCACCTAAACCCGTGAAGTAAATCAGTTAGGTAATATGCTATGCTGTATGAAGGGACAGGTTGCACGCGCTACTTGGCACTATTCACGTCAACAGTAGACAGACATAGCAATTATCCAGCTCAAGAGAACTTACGGGCCTTCAGGCCATTTTGGTGTTAGTCGGCCTTATGGTAAAGTACATAGGAAAGCCTGCTTCTGTTAGGTATTATATTAGTGAATTTGATCCTTATTATATAGATTGCATTAGCTACCTACCTACTAAGTTATTCCATACCAGTGGCCTGTCCCAGTTTCGCATGGGTAGACACAATTCTTTTCAAAATTTTAGGATAAACTTAGACTCGTGCTTCGTTGTCTACGCCTTCAGCCGCCTACCCCGCGCTGCCACGCCCCGTCCCGTGAGAACGAGCCCTGCGCCCGCGCTTTATCAAGCGAACTAAAGTTTTTAAATTCGTAATATCTTTTGAATGAAACGACCGAATTAAAAAATTCAATAATTAATCTACAAGCATTGAAACAGCCTTGCATACAAATTGATTTATTAGGATAAGGATTAAATATAAAGGTCTAGCTAACATGGTCTGTTTTTGGTCGTCATTTCATCAACATAATTATGTATTTATTTATTTATTCGTATGGCAAAGATATATATAGGTACCTAACTCAAAGGTGACTGACTGACATAGTGATCTATCAACGCACAGCCCAAACCACTGGACGGATCGGACTGAAATTTGGCATGCAGGTAGATGTTATGACGTAGGCATCCGCTAAGAAAGGATTTTGATCAATTCTACCCCCAAGGGGATAAAATAGGGGATGAAAGTTTGTATGAGATTTTCAAAGCAAACGAGCGCGAGCAAAGCCGCGGGATCAGCTAGTCGTTCTATAAAAACACGTATAAAATACAATTACGGTTTGAAAGTTATGGCCGGACCAACATACCTACGTACCTACATACATAAAATGCCAAATCGCCCAAGTTGATTGCAAGATTTTCGTTCGCTTCGCTCACTCTGCGACGCAAGAGGTTGCGGGTTCGATTCCCGCCTCTGAACAAATTTGTGTACGATCTGCAGAAATTATGTAAGTATATAATGTATTAAATATATATGTCATCTAGTACCCATAACACAAGCTTTGAGTACCTTACTTTGGGGCTAGATGATGCTGTGTGGATTGTCTAGCATTATTTATTTATATTTATTAATCAATTACACCTTGGGTTACATTATTGATGTTTGAGTAGGGATCCCTAATTTTTTCCAGTAATACTACAGTACATAAGTATAGCCTATGTTGCTCAGGGATAATTTAGCTTTCTCATGGTGAAAGAATTTTCGAAATCGGACTAGTAGTTTTGGAGCCTATTCGTTTTTTCCATGTTTTTTTCTGTCTTATGTAGGTCCAGGTACCTATCAGTTTTATACAGGCTGCTTTGCCGCAGATCTCATATTTCATACTTCACGATCTCACGCAGTAAACCATGAGTTAAACAAGAATGTTCACGTTAATACTTTAATGATTGTTATACACACATTCATACCATATATTTACAATAATTTACTTAACAAACATAATTGTGCTATAATAAGTATTTACGAAACATACACTCTTTGGTAAGGTACACAATAAATTAAAAACAGAAATAAACTATAAAGAAAAGTAAAAAACTCGGCAACTACCGAAAACGAAAAAAGTACCTACCTATTAATTTACTTGGCTTGTCAAATATTATGATGAATTTTTTTTCGCTGATCACATTTATTTTAACTTATAGCCAATTTACAGTTACGGGCAGTAGAAGGTATATAGATAAACCCTATATTACTGCCTTAAGAAGGTACATCAATCAATAATAGTCTATTAGCCAGCGGCACTACTGACCTTATCTCGTGTTTTATTTCTCGTACACATATTGGTCTTAGATGCAGATCATACACGAGCTATGATTTATAGCTTTCCATTCCAAACAGTCTATTCCCAGTAGTTGACCATTTCAACAATATATATTAACCATTAGCTAAGTTGGTACATCGTGTACAACAAATGAGCCCTAGGCACCATTACTTAGGCACCATTACTTAAATCTGTGCCCGAAATAAGATTTCTCCCTTACATAGGGCTCTAAACATTTTAATAAATTTATTTTACATATCAGCTTTACAAATGAATCCTGGTATTTGGGTAAAATCAAAATATGACCAAATGGTAATTATGGTAAATAAGTTCATGCATGACTCGAATTACGTAAACTAAAAGGAAGAGAGCGAAATGGAAGGAAGTTATAACTATTACCATAGGATGCAAACAGGTACATTACGTACGAATTAAATTATTTTTATTATATAACAACAATGAAATTACAACATGGACTAGGTAAACATATTATGTAAATTACAATTTATATACTCTTCTAGGTATATATTTTACAAAACTTATTGAAATACAAAAGTATTTTGGTACCTACCTAACCTACTAATCCAAAATATCATCTAACATTATGTATGCAGGTAATTTACTAAGTAGGTTACTAAGACTAGATTTTTTTTCATGACTTGCGACGACTAGATTAGCGAAGTAAAATAAATAGCTTATTATAACAACAGTAAAAAGTAAAGTTAAATAAAAGTAAATAATAAATTAAACAAATCAATAATTAACGCAACAAACTCTATTAAATTAAATTAGAGGAATGTGTAAAAGTAATTTATTATTAGGGGATTCCCTTGTATGCTGGTAGTCTCAAAAAAAAAAAAAGGTTCAAGAAAAATGTTAATAAAGTCCTTCAGGGTAGGCAACGCACTGACAACGCCCCTGGTGTTGTTGTTGTCTATGGGCGACGGTGACCGCTTACCATTAGGTGGGCCGTTAGCCCGTTTGCCTATCTTTTACATAAAAAAAAAGCCTCCGCTCCGACACTGGTAATTTACAAGGCTTTTTACAAAATCAAAATGGTCTTTATTCAGTACAATCACAGGAGTCACTAATAAACGTCTTATACAAGAAAGCTTTAGTATAGGATTGAGGCAATCCTGTTTAGCTAGATGCCAAAAAAAGAGATGCGTTTGTCTTAATTATTATGTGTACCTATAAATACTTAAAACATGAGAACATTAAAAATAGTAAAAAATTATGTACCTAGTTACCCACTACAAATAAAACAGTGTTTATTTATTTATTATCCACAAATCTATAGTCGGAACACACGAGCACACAAGGGTAATCCAACTACAATAGGCACACGAAATATCGTGATAATTGCAACAGCATATTGCACAAAATCTGTTCCCGCAACATAATCCTACGGCACATATGTACGATCAATAATATTGATGACAAAACCTCGGACTGCGATTCATTTATATAAAATCAACATTGATTTGATAGTACGAATGCAACCACAAATATAAATAAAGTCTTATCATTTCAATAAATTAAACATGAGTTATAACTTTACACCCATTTCATGGTTTTACTATTCCGCCGCACTTCTAACGTGGAATCTAGCTCGAAAGTCACCGTAAACGCGAATGAAAAAACACAGTCACGCCCTCACCACCTAGACAACTACATACAGCACGATGAATAGGTCCGTTTTCCGCAACCACACTTAACATAGAGACAAGTTTATAATGCCTGATTTCAACAACCGACTTCCTAACTTTCGAGGTAGTAAATGTGCCCACTAGCTTTATTAAGCTAAAATACGTTTACTGGAAAAATAAGTCATTGTCAAATTTCTAAGAAAAACTGTAACGAAATAATGGGGGAATGCTAGTCAACTATGCTTCAAACTGGTTGATGTAAACAGGCATTAAAAGTCGATGGAAACGGCCGATGATATTCATTAGTTTAACTCACACTCACGCCACTTAATTCACAATTGGATGATCCAGCCAGATACACGATTAGACTAGGCCAAGCCTGTGACATAACTACATCAAGAATAGCTATAGGTCGCGTCACACAAAAAGAACGCCGGAAGGAGGGGGGGATGATGATGGCGCGAGTGTTTTGTATGTGCAAACACATCCTCTCCACTGTTTTCCGGCGTTCTTTTTGGTTGACGCGACCTACAGCAACCTAAACCTTGGTGAATAAGCTTTCGTTAGTCTTCTTATCCTGTCGACTAAGCTGCTCACGTAACATGTCATTCAGAAAACCTTTGCCTATTCTACTAGCTTCGTTCTAAGGGTACGCGTCCACCGCATCGGCATCGCTGCGTACGGAGCGTCGGTATTTACAAAATGCCGATGGGGTGCGTCCACTGCATCCGGATTTTGCATTAACAGTATCGGTATTTTCAACTCCGAATGGCGCGTTCACTGCGGATGACGTCATCAGCAGAAATACCGGTCTCTGGCGCTGAAATGCCGATCCAGTGCACGCTGTACCATACAAATCAATACAAAGCAACAAATTCGTCCGCTCCGTACGCAGCGATGCGGATGCGGTGGACGCGCACGTTAAGGGCCCGGCGACAGCAGCTCGCAGTTTCGAGGTGCGATTGGCTATTATTTTATTTTATTTCATTTCGGGGAGGTTGTTTGAAAGAATAACTATCCAGTGACACACATAAATACTGTTCTAACACAAATAACACAATAATATAAGGGAAACATGCCCGAATCAGAAATCATTTTGGTATTAGTATGTTTGGCCTTACGTTTACCTAATACCAAAATGATTTCTGACTCAAGCACATTTGCCTTATATTATTGTATTATTTGTATTCGAACAGTATTTATGCGTGTCACTGGATAGTTATTCTTTCAACCTCCCCGAAATGAAATAATAGCCAATCGCACCTCGAAACTGCGAGCCGCTGTCGCCGGGCCCTTAACGGCTCAGCCTATGCTATCTTTGCATGCCATACGTTATCTGGCTGTTTATCTGTGTTTCAGCCTACAACGAGAGTACACTACACTAGGCAGGATTGTGTAGATACGATGGACACTATTGCGTGGGTGGGCGGTATCAGAGAGGGTTGAGTGGGGTGAGAGGGGGTGGCGGGCGCTAGGGGCGCGACACTAGAGGGGCAAGCTCCGCGGACGCTGACAGCTAGGAATCCGTGACGACCACTTCTCGCTCCGATTTCACGTTCTGAAGTTCATAATTCACATTATGATGGGTGCGCTAGAATAAATTCGGGTTCCATTAACAGTGTAGCGCAGACCACGTTATTTATCGGTATCGATGTCTATAAGATAAATTCTAGATAGTAAAACTAACTACGTAACTGATGTAAACATTGATTTTTAACAACATAACAACTAACAACATCTTTCTCAAATATCAATACAGAACTCTTTCGTTCGACCCTCTCGTTCTAAGGAGTTGCCAGTTTATATTTGAGAACGTAGGTATGTAGTTCTCAATATATTTATTTTATTTGTCTAATGTTTTTTATTCGCTAAAAATATTTAAATTAAATTAAGTATAAAAAAAATCAAAGATTTTATAATGTCCCAAAAGTTATTCTCCGAGCGGGATTTGAACCCGCTACCTTCCCCTTGATAATTTTCCTTATGTGTAAACTAATAAAAAAATCAAATAAATCAAGTTTTTATAGTGCAAATTATGAGAAAAAAAAGTGTTACAACAATGTCTCGTACGTTCAATATGTTTATGCAACCACTGAGACAAAAAGTATCATCAGTTTTTTTGAAGAGCATAGGTACCATCACGGAATAGAGAAAACCCTATTTCTGTGGGTACCATAGCTTAAGGCCACAACACCTAATTTACCTCTCGCTCGCACGATTCGACATTTTAAAAGATATAACACTAAACACAATTTTCAAAAATAGCAAACCACCATTTTGTGTGCAATCACATTCCACACAGTTTGGTAAAAAAATCATTTTAATCGATGCAAGTTTTCTTAGTCAAAAGTTTGCTTATGTACGAAAACTAGAACAGCAAACTTTTAAGTAGGAAAACATGTATAGATCAAAATGAAATTTTTACTAAACTGTTCGCGATGTGATTGCACACAAAATGGTTGTTTGCGATTTTTCATTTTTCGAAAATGGGAGTAGTGATTTTATATCCTTCAAGAAGTCAAAACGTGCGAGTGAGTCACATTAGCTCTTGTCTTTACCTAAACATAGAATAGGTACATACCATGGCCTTGGTGAGCACAGTGGCGTCCTTCAGACTGAGAACCTGCAGGACTTGCGTGTCTGAACTCATCATCATCTGCGCCACTCCTCCGCCCATGGAGATCGTCTCGATGGTGTCGCCGTTTTGGTCAACCTGTCATATATTACACGGCGTTTAAAGCACTCGTACACCACATTGAATTATCTGCAATTATCATTGTGGTAATAGGAATATGTGTAGTGGACCAACTTTCGGTTGGAGGTACTATCAAGTCTTAATAAGTATAAAGCTGAAGTTCACCAACACACAACAGGCCGCCAATTATTATAACAGGTAAATATTTACCCTCTCATCTAATTTTATAACGGCTCTATTGAGTATTCTTGTCACTATCACGTTCATGCCAATGAAAAGAGACAGCAACAGACTTATCAGTCTGTTATGCTATTGACGCGCTTATCGACTACTATGAATAAAGACATCAAAGTTTAGGCAGTCTGACTAGGACTAGCCCAATCATTTAGATGTTTCTGAAAAGCTTGAACGGCCTGTTAATATTTTGATGGACAAATGACTAAAACATAGCAAAATAAAATAAAAACGATACACACCTTGTCATGCAGACACACTGTGCAAATCTGAAATTCGTGCAACATATACAAATAAAACGAAAAAAAACTTACACAGTCATATTTTATTGCTAGCAACAAATAGTTCACTCAAACCAAATAATACTGGAGCAAATTTTTCTCAATCACGACTTACCGAGTGCGAATTTCATGGAGCTTTGCAAATCGTGTCAAATCTCAACACAATTGACTAAGATTTCGCCCAAAAAAACTATCAGACGGATTTAAGACAAAGCAGTCGTTAATAATGTGTCTGTTTCGCTTCAAAATTTCAGTTCCCACAATATCATAAAAAATATGGTCATGAGAAGGAAAAATATGCTTCAATATCAAGCAAATAAACTATGAGCACGTCAACATGAATTAAAAGTATCTACAGGAAAACAATAAACAAAACTAAAAAATTTAACAGAATTGTACATAATAAAAACTGTTTATTCAATAAGGACATCTTTCTGAATACATTTGGTGTGTAATTTCATAAATATTTTTTTTTTAATCGCCTCATAATAAATAAACAGCTCGGTGTGTAAACTGTGATGTAACATAATAAATTGCGACATAGTTCACCAACAAATTAACGTGGTTAATATTATTATGAAAACCAACGGAATTCAAACCAGAATCTTTGGCAGAGGCGATACCAACGCTTTATTTATCCTAAAACTCTTGAACGATTTAAGTTTTAGCAAGTTTCTAAGAAGCTTGTCTAATTCTAAGATCGCTATTATTTCTGGTAGGTATTAGGCTCGAAGTGTTCAGTCCTCGTCGTATATATGATATGAGAACAGCTGAAAGTGCAGGCCAAAAACCGAAAATGCTCAAACATCACGGGGCCGATTCTAACCCAGTGATTTTTTTGTCACTTTACATATATATCACGGCAACTAAGTATACATAACGTACAAAAAAGTCACTGGGCTAGAATCGGCCCCCAGTACAGCAAGTAATCATAATTATGTCGCCTGTTTAATTAGTTGGTGAGCTGTTGTAGTCTGTAGCCTAGAATATATCATAGCGCGTAGCTATTATTAAAAACTGTCAAGCCTACAAAAAATAGCATTCATTCCCTAGTAGCGACATACCCTCAACATAACAACGGAAGCGCAAAAAATAAATTCTGTAACAAAGTCGTCAACCAAAAACTAAAATATTTAAATTACAACAACAACAATAAAATATTATTTACACATCATGCAACACACAATAACATTTCCTTGTCAGTATAGGCCGGTAGCCTAAGCACAACTCACACTTTTTAAAACGCAACGCGAATCTTCGAAACATACCATATACTATGGTTTAATAATATAAAAAACAACATGTACCTTTTTCTACAAGCAGAAACAAAACAGATGACGCGATAAGTGTTAAAAAGTGTGTTTTCATATGAAATCTCACTCTGACACAATAAAAAATCACAACACAATCGTGGAATTAACAATTATGAGCAAATTCAGTTCGTAAATCTAAATAAAATACTTTAGAAGCAGTCATTATTTTATAAATTGCACAAAATAGTTTAACTATTATTTTCGTTGGTTTGTGCCATAGATTATTTATAATTCACTGTGCTGGTCAATGACCCCATTTCATAGGTTTACTTGAAATCGGCACTTGAACAAAAAAAACTATATTTAATCGCGATTTGGTTATGCCTACTATCAAAATGGGTCTTCCCGTATTCTAGTGATTTCTAGTATTGATTCATGCACTTAAGGCGTTGACAACACCTAATTTACCTCTCGCTCGCACGATTCGACATTTTAAAAGATATAAAATGACTAAAAACAATTTTGAAAAATCGCAAACAACCATTTTGTGTGCAATCACATTGCCAATATTTTAGTAAAAATTTCATTTTGATCGATACGTTTTCCTACTTAAAAGTTTGCTTTTCTAGTTTTCGTACTCGAGCAAACTTTTAAGTAGGAAACATGTGTCGATCCAAATGATTTTTTTACTAAACTGTTGGCAATGTGATTGCACATAAAATGGTTGTTTGCAATTTTTCAAAATTGTTTTTAGTGATTTTATCTTTTAAAATGTCGAATCGTGCGAGCGAGAGGTAAATTAGGTGTTCAACGCCTTAAGTGCATGAATCAATACTAGAAATCACTAGAATACGGGAAGACCCATTTTGATAGTAGGCATAACCAAATCGCGATTAAAAATAGTTTTTTTTCGATTTTTCAAAAATGGAAGTGGTGATTTTATATCCTTCAACAAGTCAAAACGTGCGAACGAGAGTCACATTAGCTCTTGACTTCACCTTAAATTACGGTTCTCAGTGACCAGTAGTGAAAGAATTCTATGACTCATTAGGACTATTTTAGGAACACATTCATTTTACAACTAGCACTATCTGCTATCTCAGCATAATTCTAAAATACAAATAAAACAACACAGCATGCAGTAACTTAGTAAATAGTAAAACTCTGGCATATCTAACTAAATATAAGTATTATGTTTTGTTTGGCATAGACTTACAAAATAATTTGTTAAAAATATAAGACTTTGGTTTTGGTATCCCTAAGCGTTTTCTAACTGGTTTTAACTAGTTTTCCATTCACTCGCGGCTCCACTCACGCGTTAAGGGCCCGGGACAGCGGCTGGCAGTTTCGAGGTGCGATTGGCTATTATTTCATTTCAGGGAGGTTGTTTGAAAGAATAACTATCCAGTGACACGCATAAATACTGTTCGAATACAAATAATACAATAATATAAGGGAAATGTGCTTGAGTCAGAAATCATTTTGGTATTAGGTAAACATAAGGCCAAACATACTAATACCAAAATGATTTCTGATTCGGGCATGTTTCCTTTATATTATTGTGTTATTTGTGTTCGAACAGTATTTATGCGTGTCACTGGATAGTTATTCTTTCAAACAACCTCCCCGAAATGAAATAATAGCCAATCGCACCTCGAAACTGCGAGCCGCTGTCGCCGGGCCCTTAACTACTCGGATAAAACATAGTTTGCATGGTTGTACCAGTTCACAAACTATGTATGTATATTCTACAATTCATCGAATCCCGGTTAAGGATATGAGCGGGATAAACAAAGACTCAGAAACACTCCTATCTATAATATTAATATGGTTCCTATTTAGCATTTTAATACCTTCTCTACATAATTGTAAAGTGTACTAATTAAAATCACTCAAATAATATATTTGAATAAATGCAACTAAAATATCACAAAATTTACTGGCACTATTATGACTAATTGCACAGTGTACTCTTCAAAATAGATAAATCAATTTAAACTAAAATTGTACTATTTATCTGTAACTTATATTCTAATAAAACTTTCACACCTGGAAATCTAACAACCCTCATAATAGTCGAAATATCAAAATAGTCCTTTAAATAATCGAAAGTAAGCAATCCTTGGTAAGCCAAAGTCAGCCTCACACATTTCTAATTCAGCCTCATTTCGTTCCATTTTATAACTCTGTGGACTTAGCATCCCATTTTTCTATTGTAACTTGTCCTAACGGTTTCGCCTTCGGATATGCCACTCACAACTCGACAATAATGCTAGTCATAATGGTCATAAATGGTGACGTTATCTTTGTAAAATAAACGAGCAAGCAAGCCAAACTACGATCGTTACTAGGCAAGGTTGAGCTTGGATGGTGTGCCTAGTTTCAATGTATTCTCCTACTTAATAGTAGGCAGACTAAGCGAAGCGTAAGGTTTCGCGTGACCATATTATTGTTTGGCACATGTATCGTACCGATAGCTTCACACTGCATTTATAGACTAGTTGAACCCACGCGGCGTCACTTCGTGACGAAAGCAGCGAAACACCACGCGATATAAGATATGAGTATCGATTTCGAGACTAGCTTTGTAAGCGAGAGTGAAAGGAAATCGGCGCGTTTATGGCACACCCCGCTAATCTAACCATTTCCTCATCTTTACTAACCTACCCTCAACGGTAGGGAATCTGTGTACTTATAGATGTCGCCCCACCAACCTAAAAACCAAGAGCGCCTTCACGCATCAGGTTTTCAAGGATGGTTCTAGTACATCAACGAGTCTGTCCTTCTCACACTACCCTCCGTAATACACATGGAAAAACATCAGATTTACAAAGCTTAGCTTTTATGTTCTACATTCTACAAGGACATAAAAGCGAGTGTAGTCTGATGCATGTCCGTGTGGTATGGTGCGCGTCACGCAAAAAGAACGCCGGAAGGAGGGGGAGGGGGTGTGATGCACTGATCTCTATTAGTACCACTGGATAGAATGTTGGCGTTTTTATGATGCCATTTGATAATCGCCATTTTGGCGCTGCGAGTGGGCAGAGTGACAGGTGAAAGTACTCGTACTCTCAAATATGCAGCCATTATGATTATTGCTGTCATTTTAGTAAGCAATACTCCCGAGGCAGGGCTTTAAATGGGCACACAAAGTAATTGTCTTTTGAATGTCTAAATTCTATCCAGCGTACTTGTATATTACAGATCCGTGTTGTGATGGCACGAGTATTTTGTATGCGCAAACACATCCCCTCCACTACTATCCAGCGTTCTTGGTTGACGCGTACGATACTGTATGCAGATGAGTGTCAGTGAGTAGGCACAGGCGGGTAAGGCGCGCCAGGCTAGGCTAGTAGTAGTCGCGCTCCGTCTCCCGCTTGATGGTGACGCGTCGCACCTGCATGAGCGGCGTCACGCAGACGCTGTCGCCGGACATCTGCGCCACCATCTGCTGGTACATGGGCAGCGTCACCACCTGCGACAGCGGCCGGCCTGCAACACAACAAACTGCATTGTATCACAAAACGTTTTAAGTACGTTTTGCTTTGGCTATGTACAGAGCACAAGATGTGTAAATAAATATTGGCGGACGTTTCACACAACACTATCTAGCCCACCAACGAACCAGCTTTTTTTTTGTAAATACATACTTATAATATTATATAACACCAGATACAGAACAAACATTTATGCTCATATAAATTAACTTGAACAAAGCAATATGTAGTACTAATCCGCTGATCTAATCTCCTTAAGCTGGAATAAACTTAATTAGACTTCGACACGTGTTTCACCTCTCTACGAAGCATCTTCAGGAAATTGACTCGCTGTGCACTGAACGTGTTACTTCGTCGAGCGCCGAGCTGAAAGTATACTTTGTTACGTTGAAGTCTAATTAAGTTTATTCCAGCTTAAGGAGATTAGATCAGCGGATTAGTACTACATATTGCTTTGTTCAAGTTAATTTATATTTAACAATGGACTTCCGCAAAGTCACGCCTGAGTCAATTAACTATTTATGCTCATCACACAAATGTTTGTTCTTGGTGGGAATCGAACCCACGGCCACCTGCAGAAGTCACAATTACTACCTGACTGACTGAGCTGTGAAGGCTGTCAAATATAAATCCTACTATTATTATAAACGCGGAAGTTTGTAAGTATGGATGGATGGGTGGATGTTTGTTACTCTTTCAAGCCAGAACAGCTGAACGGATCTGGATGAAACTTGGCAGAGAGTTAGATTATAGTCTGGAATAGCACATAAACTACTTTTTATCCCGTGAGAATACCGGGATTTAAATCTGCGCAGGTGAAACCGCGGGGCACAACGAGTATAGATATAATAATGTGTTTAGTATATAATAGTAGTAGGTGGTGTTAATTAATTATAAGTTTCACAATTACATAAATAGTAGTTAATAAGCTTGGAGTCGATATTTGTAATCGATAGATGTTATTTCACATAACGACTATCGATTTCAAAACAAAAATAAAGAAGAAGCAGGATGGCTTCAGGAACTCTTGGAAAAATCGCTATGGGGCGATGGTTTTGTAATGTATAACCGGAGGTTTTCATAGTTCTATGGATGTAATACGCTGATAATATGCAATTAGTTTAACTACAGTCTCACTTGTTTGATTGATTTAACAGTGGGTACTCACAGTCTCCGTCCTCGCCGGTGATGATGATCTGGTTCTCGCCGAGTCCCTCCACGGTGTTGATGTCGAGTGAGACGGCGTTCCCGTCCGCGTCCACTGTCTGCACCACGCTGCCGGCGCCCACCTCGCCGGTGTGAATCTGGAACGTTCCACAAACGTACTCGTTACCAACACTGTGCACAAAGGATTTTAAGTGAACCACTTCTGGAATGTTCCACAAACATACTCATTATTTTGATTACCAACAGTGTACTTAAAGTAGCCTCCTAAGGCTCCTTTAAGGTATGCGTCCACCGCATCAGCATCGCTGCGTACGAAGCGGACGGAGCGTTAGTATTTACAAAATGCCGATAGGTTGCGTCCACTGCATGCGGATTTTGCATCGGCAGTATCGTTATTTTCAAAGCAATTTCGAATGGCGCGTTCACTGCGGATGACGTCATCAGCAGAAATACCGGATCCGGCGCTGAAATGCCGATCCAGTGCACGTTGTACCATACAAATCAATACAAAGCAACAAATCCGTCCGCTCCTTACGCAGCGATGCGGATGCGGTGGACGCGCACATTTAGAGTACTTGACACTTTTTGCAGTGCTCTCAGTTCGACTTTGGCTTAAGTTGATCGATTGAAGTGGAATGGAAAAAACGATCGACGTCGGTCGACTAATCCATTCTACGTTCGACCACGAAAAAACAACTTTAAATATGTTTTTGTTGTAATTATGATGTAAAGCTATAAAGTTTTGGAATTCTGAAATAGTCATCTGATATTGTTATGAAAGGACACAGATTTGAGGAAGCATACATCAAACACAAGTTATATCCAACGCGAACGCGTTACAAACATTGATTAGAAAGGGTAGAACATCTCACCACAACACACAAAGTTAAACATTTTCATATCAAACACACTAGAAAATAACCAACGATTCATTGAAAATATCTAGGGATGGCTTTCAGAACTACGTCCAAATATCACATCTGGCACAACGGTTGTATGGAAGAGACCGTTCGTAGCGATAAGACCACCCTTTGCACCTCTAGTTTTTAAACTATTGCTATTATATGACCCCCTAAAGGTATTTTCCTTTTAATCCTTTCCAAATTCCCCTATTAAATACTATTATTTTAATTAGTTCAGGAGTTATAACTTGAGCCCTATTTTATGCCCTTTTATTATGGTTTCCAGTGCCGCTATAAAAATCTCCTATAATAATCCTTGTATACCCATATGTTGCTGCAGTTGGTACTCCAAACATGGCTGCACGCCCATCGCCGCTGTTAGTATACTTATTAGCTAGTGAGTTATAAGAAAAGCTAAGCTTACAGTCGACGGCCGATGCATCGTAGTCAGCGACTGGTGGCCGGTGGCTAGAGCCGAGTTAGTAAGACAAGGGTACTAACACTCACCACCTGCGCCGTGGTGCCGTCCGGCAGCGTGATGATGGGGTTGCTGGGGTCCAGGTTGAGGATGGACACGGAGCCGTCGGGGTTCGTGTGGCTGGTGGCCGGTGGCTAGAGCCGAGTTAGTAAGACAAGGGTACTAACACTCACCACCTGCGCCGTGGTGCCGTCCGGCAGCGTGATGATGGGGTTGCTGGGGTCCAGGTTGAGGATGGACACGGAGCCGTCGGGGTTCGTGTGGCTGGTGGCCGGTGGCTAGAGCCGAGTTAGTAAGACAAGGGTACTAACACTCACCACCTGCGCCGTGGTGCCGTCCGGCAGCGTGATGATGGGGTTGCTGGGGTCCAGGTTGAGGATGGACACGGAGCCGTCGGGGTTCGTGATGGAGTGCAGCACGGCGGGCGCGTACTGCATGTTCTGTTCGTAATGCACACGTGCAATCTAATATTAACTTTAGAAGGTAATACATCTTTGGATCAAAATATGTTTACGGAACTGTGAAAAGTGATGAATTGAATGTTAACTTTTAGAAGGAAAAACATCTTTGGATCAAAATGATAATATGTTTACGGAACTGTGTGAAAAGTGATTGCACACAACTTGATGCTTGCGATTTTACATAAATAGTTTCAGTGATTTTATACGTTTCAAAACGTTGCAATCTGCGAGCTAGTCAGCGCCCTAATGAGCCAGAGGTTTTTGAATTTCACGACCGAGTAAAGGTGAAGACAAGAGCTAATGTGACTACCGCTCGCACGTTTTGACTTGTTGAAGGACATAAAATCACTACTTCCATTTTCGAAAAATCGCAAACAACCATTTTGTGTATAGTGATTATATATCTTTTAAAATGATGAATCGTGCGAGCGAGAGGTAAATAAGGTGTTGTCAACGCCTTTAAGACGTGTGTGTGGTGTATAGACATCCATACTTCGACATCGGAGAGCGTCATCTGATCGATGCAGACTTGCTGCGTCGTTAGCACAGCTTGTTGCTGCTCGTGCGAATGTTCGTGCGAATGCTCGTGCGACTCCAGCGAGTGCTGCGGCGAGCCCGCGCCTTCCAGGCAAGCCGCTAGCTGATACGTCAAACCACGCAACGAACAAGACGCCACGCACGGAACAATAAAACATCGTGCGCGGAGGCAACGCAAGTATGTCAGTTAGAAAGAGACGAATCACGCACAAACCGACCACGGAACATGACGAGATGTATAACAGTACCACAAACGTGGACGCAACGTAAGTATGTTACAGGTACAGAGAGACACGAGTATATATTGTACCACGATCGGATTAATAAGGCACGCGTGAGTGTGGGTAGATGAACGCACAAATGTAGAAACGTAGTATACCATACATGGAACAATGTATACCACATAATATGGCACAATGTATACAACATGGAACAATGTTTACCACACGTGGACCAATGTATACCACGCACGAGTGTGGGTTGAGAACATGGCAAGAACCACGCACGGATAAATAAGGTGGTATTGGGCAGAAAGTTCATTTTTCAAGCGTAGTGTGTTGTTTAACGTTACCGAATCCAAGCAGCATTCCAAATGTGACGGCAATGATAGATAAAGAAATTGGATTAGTAAAGAAAGGTATTATATTTGTAGGTACATTTTAGTTTCTAAATAAAATTGTGTACATTTTGGTTTCTAAATAAAATTGTGTAGCCTATATCTATATCTGGAAGAGATCGTTGTTAGCGATAAGGCCGCCCATTGTATTATTACAATATTTTTTTTTAGTTTTAAGTTAAAATATATAAATATCTTTATTTTGCTGTAATAATCAATAAAGAGTTATCTATCTATCTAAATGCATAAAATGTTAATTACTCATGATGTTAATATTTTATAATACAATTTTGAAAAAATTTAAAAAAATTGGTTGTTAGCTTTCCTTTACATAATAAGTTCTTAATGGTTCAAATCCTGCTAATTTCATCATTTTGAAAAAAAATTATTCCATAATTGATGATATTAGCACACGCCCGCGCCCGAAAGAGGCACTCATAGTGTCCATACAAAAACGGTCTCACTATAATAATAATAATATATCTTTATAAAAGAAAACGACAAGTAAATCTCAGTTTTGGTGCACAATGTGGAGTACCTACATGCGAGGACGCGACTTACAGAAGAGTTGTGAGGCTTGTCCTCGTCCTCGTTGAACGCCGGCAGGAGGTCCTCGCGGCCGTGGTACTTGTAGCAGTTCACCACGATCTGACGCAGCGCGTGAGTCCACGACATCTGACGATTTTACGCAACACATACAGTATTTCGTTTATATACAATAAAAAAAACTTAGAACATTTCCAGGGTAGGCTATAGCAATCCTTAGTACTTGGGTTGAGCATTGGGGGTCGGGGGTCTCAAGTCCTTCCCAAAAAAATAATTCGACTTTTCACCTTTTTAAAAAAAAAACACCTAACCTAACTAGTAATTTACCTATGTTCATCAAAAATTTGTGTAATGAACACAGATGTTTGTTTTCTGTCTGGGTGTTTTATAATTATTATAAGATAAACATGTTTTTACTGAAAAAAGTACTTGTAGTATATCAGCTATCTGGTTCCCCATATCACAAGCTTTGGCTTAGTTTGGGGCGAGATAAATAAATAAATAATGCTGGACAATCCACACAGCACTATCTAGCCCCAAAGTAAGCTATTCAAAGCTTGTGTTATGGGTACTAGATAACTGATATATTTAATACATTATATACTTACATAGATAGATATTTTTTATTATACATAGAAAACACCCAGACCATCGGAACAAATTTCTGCAGATCGTACACAAATTTGTTCCACGGCGGAAATCGAACCCGCAACCTCTTGCGTCGCAGGCAGGCTCTCGCCCGCTGCGCCACAGAGGTCGTCAATAGAAATATAGAGATAAGTAGTGCTGTGTGGAATGTCCACCAATTTTTATTTTATTTAGGTTAAAATGTGTGGCCATCATATCCGAGCTAATTTATTTTAGGAGCTAAGCTAATTTCCGCGATCCAAAGCTCTAAATTCTAATGACGTCAGTGAAAGTAGTAATAAGTGTATGGTAGTAATGGCTCACCTTCTGCTTCTCGTCTTCAGTCCGCGCGTCCATGCGCACATTGGCCCACGGCAGATCTTTAGGCCACCACGGCGGGCGCGTCGAGTCGCGGCCCCAGCCCGGCTTGCCGCGCACTAATCAGTAACATTACACTCTTTTATACTGCTATGGAAAGTATAGATAGATAGATAACTCATTACTTAAACCTAAAGAGCACCTAAACCTAAAGAGAACCGATGGTCTAGTGGGTATATCATTCTGATCATAATGGTCGTGGTCGTCGTAACTCATGTGCGTAATGCAATAAAGTAGTGAGAAGAAACTTGAGAGGGGTGGGTGTGTCTCGGGAGAGAGGTAGGGAGTGGGGAGAGATAGGGGTGTGTGTCGGGAGGGAGAGAGGTGGGCGTGTGTGTGTGTCTTTTGGGGGTCGGGATACAGAATCTCTCGTCCGATCCCCAACACACTTCTCCTAATTTTTGTTGAGTGCCTACCATAAATCTAGATCTATATTTAAGAATACAATAGTATTAATACAATAGTATATGTACTCAATGTATGTATTTTTTTGCACAAAATAAATTTTATTTGAATTTGTGTGAGGAGAGCGAGAGGTGTGTGGGTGTATGTAGGTATGGGGAGAGCAATAGGTGTGTGTGTGTGGGCAGAGCGAGAGGTGGGTGTGTGTGGGCACAGCGAGAGGTGAGTGTGTGTGGGGAGAGAGAGATAGAGAGAGCAAGAGATAGTTGCGTACAGAACCGACTCACCCATGGAATACTTGAGCATGAGCGGTATGAAGGCGCGCAGCTGCGCCTGCGTCATCTTCTCGACTGGCGTGGGGATGCCGTCGATGATGAGCGGCGGCAGCTCGAACAGCGAGGGGTCCTCGGCCGGCGGCGGCGGCGCCTGCCCGTGCCCGCCCAGCCCGAACTAACGCTCGTTACTCAGTACGTGTGCACACACAGCCGGACTGGCAATCCTACCACAACCTAACATTACCTAACCTAACCTCGACAGTAACCTCCAATACACTACGCACCGCCCTGACATCGGTGGCAAAAGACAAAAGACTACAATGTCGCAACTATAGATTAAAATTTATTTTAAATCATCATCAGCCTTTAGAAGTCCACTGCTGGATATTTCTATTAAGAACGATTTTGAGACCTCTTTGCACCACCTTTTCATATATTGAAAGATTGATACCTGTCACACAGCTCCGAGTTAATCCTGTCATAATCCTAATGTGGACAAATTGCCAGTCCGAAGAATTAATTTAACATGCTGCTAGTGATTAAAAAAAGAAAGAAAATATTAAAGATATTACATATCAATTAAGCGTAATCATAATTAAATCTAAACACATAAGCTTAACATTAGACTGCCCTTAAACATTAACGTCGAAGTGAATGTAGGTACAATAAAATGTTAAACATGCATGATGCGAAAAGAAACAGTAATAAAAAAAAAAAAAAATGACTTATCATCAGTTACCTACTTTCATTTAAAACTGACCTGTATGGCAGGTACACTGTAAATGACTGTAGCGATAAAATATTAATTACATAGATCATCAAAATATGTTACAGAGTAGTATTTTGATGTAGCCCTGACTACCTCCCAAGGGAAATGAATGCTGTCTGCGGGAATTAAAACAAAAAAATTGCCACTGGCAACAAAGAGATGAAGGTGATGTCATTTTTAAACTGAGCGAAATACGGCGCAAACGAAACATACATCAGATTTTTTGTTATTTTATGTAAGTACCTACAATGAAAATCATTAATTCTTTTTCATTTTTTGAGTCGCTAATTTAGTTCAATTGCCTTTTTTTAAGGCAATTAACTAAATTAGCCTCGCATGACATGAAAAAAAATTGGTTGACTTTAGATGTACATAAAATAAAAAAAAACATATGTTTCATTTCTGTCGGGCTTGGGTCACAAATGACCATTCTTCTTTGAGTGTGATATGTGGACTGTTCAGTTCGATCAATATAGATTTAAGGGGAAGTCGTGAGCTTATCATATTCGTAACAAATAAGATATGGAGTCGTGAGCTTATCCAGACAGAAGAACTTCTACTCCGCTGTGTAGAGTTTGGTTGGTTAGAGAGTATGATGATCGAAAGAGCGTGATCTTTGAGTGATGTGTGGATTGTTCAGTTCGATCAAAATAGATTGAAGAGAGTTTATCATGTTCTGTCATACACAAGCAGCAGCGTTATTCAATATGACCAATCCAACCGCGTTTGCGTTTAAGTTGTGTCATCACACGGTTAAGGCAAAGTACCCTCTATGTCATCCTACTATACTTATAAACGCAAAAGTTTGTAAGTATGGATGAATGGATGTTTGTTACTCTTTCACGCCGGAACGGCTGAACGGATCTGGATGAAACTTGGCAGAGAAATAGATTATAGTATTGAATAACACATAGGCTACTTTTTATCCCGTGGTAGGTAATACCGGGATTTAATGTGCGCTGGTCCATCTATAAAAATGAACTTTATATACAAAGAGCTCATATAAATAAATAAAAAAAAATTTGATAAAAAATATAAAATCAAAGAAAGTCCAGATTTAAAGTGTTATGTCTCATAAATAATAATTTTATTTAAAAACTTTTTAGAGGCGTTTTAGCCTGGATAAGTCGTAGTGATAAGAGTGTTACACACAACTAAACGGTGTTTAGTTTTAAGTGTTAGTTGTAATATTATGGTAAACAAAGAACCGCGGGGCGCAACTAGTAAAGAATAAAGTCCAAGATCACGTTGTGACTTCACACGGTTCGGGGCGAGGAATCTCCTTTGTGATAGAGAATAATGCCCCAGTTGTGAGGTGAGGTATCGTGTGTGGTGTTATAGGTTTGTTCACCTGTTGCTGCAGCGCGTTCTCGAGCTCCTCGACTATCATGCTGCGCAGATTGCGCACGACATCCTCGAGCGGTTTCGCGCCGAACACGCGGTACGACGTGTTCGGCTTGCCGGGCGTCGCTATCAGCACCACGGCCTGCTGGCCGACGCGCGTCGCGAACTCCTCTATGGTTTGCTGGAGATTACAGTATTTTTAAATCTAGGTACATATTCCCAATCTCTTCAACACACTGTACAGAACAATAGGCATTGAGGTTAAGCTCGAATATAAACAAATTAACGGACATCCCTTATACGGGTTGCAGACCAAGAGCTAAGCTAAGATAGTTTAGCTTAGCTCGCATAGCTGACGCAGTTTTCCATACTTGTGTGCAGACCGCAAACTATGCGAACTAAGCTATGTGAGCTAACTAAAATATGCGAAGCTAAGTTAGTTGTGTATGCCGATGCGCAGCTACACGAGCTAAGCTAAGCCCCTCCCGCTTTCCCCGCACACCCTTTGCACATCCTTCGCCAGTGCTGTCCAGTGTTCTTTGTCGTACGCACGGTCGTTTATAGTAGCTGTTGGTGTGCACGCCATTTATTTCTAGCTTAGTTTAGCCTAGCTTGCTTGGCATAGCTTAGTTTAGCCTTGGCATAGCTTAGTTTTCGGTCTGCAACAGGCATTAGAAGGCGTCCGACCTATGACAATAAAAAAAACACGCCTTTCAAAGGTGCCCCGACCGCCGAGGGGATATGGTGTTGCATTTATTATACTACTTGAGGAACTTGTTTATATGCCTTAAATTTTTCTATTCGTTTTTTTTATAGTGATTACTTCTGTAATCACACTTCTTTCCCGGAAATCACAAACATTTTTATAATGTCCCAAAAATGATAGTTGCTTGTCTGTTTGAGGTAGCGATATCATCGGAAAATGCAACAAACAATTCCTGAATCATAAACCCACATGAATGCAGAAGTTTGAAAGACGATGTTTGAATGTTTGTGTCTCAATCTCATACTAAACACTGAACCAATTATATTGAAACTTTAACCAACTATTTATAGCTTGGGTTATTGGTATTTGGTACCACAGCATCTGAGGAGATCTCTACCATTCCTGGTATTTAAAGTTGATTGATATCCTATTTCTTTATTCATATTGAAAAAACAAAAAATAAACAATTTAAGGGCCTTCCCTTTACAGTAACATAATTCCCCAGCGTTTAACTGTCCTACAACCAAATGGCCTATTTATAGGTATACATACTCTCAACTTTCTAAGGAGTCTGTTCTGATGACGTTTCCGGACGGAAGGGTTGGTTTCGAAGGAGTGCGGTCTCTTTCGTTTCTTGGACGACGCTATGGCGGCCGCCGCGGCCATGCCCACTGGACCTGTGATGCAAATGGAATGTGATAAGCGTAGCTTAGCATTATTTTAACTACAAAGACCTATTTCGACCTACTTAAAATGAACAGCATTGGGCCGCGTCATGTATAAATAACGATGGAAGAAAGTGGAGGGGATGTGTTTTCTCATGAGTACACTCGCGCAAACACACACTATGTATATATATAATATGTATTCTCCTTTTGTTAGTCACTTAGATAATTCAGTTTCTTTGTGATTTGACTTTGTTGTTGTTATTAGTTTTTATTTGAATGTGTTTTGACGCCGCGCCGCCTCGCTGTGTCGAGGCGGCGAGGCGGCGTCGCGGCAGACCGCGCATGAGATGGGGAACGAGCTGAACGCGTATGAGAGGGACTGGCGGATAATGGCTCGTGATAGAAGTGACTGGCGGAAATGGGGGGAGGCCTTTACCCAACAATGGGACACCAAAGGCTAGTAGTAATAGTATAGTAATAGTGTATTTTGACAAATGTCATGGTTTATTGTATTTAGAAACAACCCCAATTGAAACATATCGTCACTTACCAGCTGCAGCCAAGGTCTTGGTGACTTCATCACTCATGGCATTCTTTCTCATCTCATCATCTCCATAGTTGGATCCAGCTGGAGATGATACACATTCCTCTTCATCTTCTGACCCTCCGCTGAGTCCTTCCACTTGGGACATCTCCTGTTTACATCATGCATTATAATACATATAGGGCCAGTATTTAACATACTAGCCTTACAAATTATTTTTATTTAATAAATAACACTGTGATTTGGATCAGTTGAGCTATCTTTAGATCTTTTGCAATGGTCTGGAGATAGCTCAACTGTTGTTTTTGCATATGTAAGTACCTGTTTGTATATTTTGGACATTTTGTATATCATTGTAGGTATTATTTACTATTGTAATTTTTTGTAATAAATTCTTCTGGTTGTGTCACTAGTTTTTTTTCAAGACAGTGTGCTAAAAAGATTTTAACAGCGCCTTTTAAAAGAGGCTTCTTTCAAACATGAGTTTGACATACCTCATCTCCGATGTCCATGGACTCAGTGCTGACAGCAGAGTTCATGTTGTTATCGTCCTGGTCTCTATCCACCATTGGTCAATTTCAACGATCACAACAGGGTCTAACACTCTTCTTTAGCTTTACTCTGCTTATAAGCTGTAGGAATAATTGAATTGGTTAAACATACACAAGAAAGATAGGTTCCTGCTAAATTTTCTATGCTGAGTCTTTTCCAAGAATAAGGGAATCATTATTTATTTGTAGATCAAGGTTTTAAACTTCATAAGCATTATATTGTGTGCTCTAGGTTTATTATTATTTTTGCAAGTAAATTCCTACTTGAAAAGAACAAATTTATTTTAAGAGGCCGCCGTCGCAAAATCGAACGAAGTCGAGCTCTTGTTGCGGACTGAGAGCTGGGCGCGAGTTTAAGCTAGAATATTTTTTTTTTTTTTTTACGTATTCTAGTTTTAGACTTCGTAACATCGAAGAAATAACTGATAGTTTGAAGCGTAAAATTGCGCCCGAGCGGCGTTTTTAAACATTTTATTTTAGAAACTTGAAAAAATTTATATTTTCTCAATGCATAGAGATAAATGCAAATAGGTATGTGACTTCATTTACTGGTCTATGGTGGGTCAATACAAAGGTAAAGAATACCATTTTATGAAATTGTGTGTTACAAATAAATTTATTAATCTGTTGAAAATAGTAACTTTTTATTTTTTTTCCTAACAGTCCTTTTTATGAAGAATCACTTTTATTTGCTTTTATTTTTGTGATTGTGAAACGTAAACTGTAATTACAATAAGGGTTAACTCAAACTCGAGAAACGGACTTGCTGTTAAAATCGTGCAGGAGCATTCTTAATGTTTTATGTGGGGATAGTGAAACAACCTACAGAGCAGAAAGCAGAGCTACTACCAACTTCTTCTTGTCATGTCACTAGTTACTTTCGAAACGATGTGGTGAAAGGATTTTAAGTGCGCCTCTAGAGGTTACTTTCGAGCACTTGACACATGTTATAGAGCTCTTTAGGTTCTACAACATGTGGGTTTCCTCACAATGTTTTCAATCTCACTACCAACTGAGCTGAGGCCAGTCAGACCCATTACTTCTCAAAAACATACCTACAGACAGACATTCACCAAAGTTGGGCTCTAATCATAAATAAACTTTACGCTTACAAATAATCTTATCTCTGTCTGAAAATACCTGGAAGAATAACTTCAGGGTTAAGTCATTTATTTACTCAAAAATAAATTAAATTTCACATACATAGATGAGAAACAACCACTATGTACCTACCTACTTCATCTTGGTTAACAAAGATTTTTTTTTATCTTAGATGTTGTGAAATGCATTGGTGTAACTTTAGCACACTCCACTGTGACTACACAATGCTTAGTTTATTTTATATGGTACTTTACCAATCCTATAATAAATAAGATAAATAAATACAGAATTGTTTTCTATGGGTAAAAACCACTGATCTGTATTAAACAGTGTACCTACTTGTATAATACAGATCAGTGGTAAATACAAATCTTTCTTCTTGATAGGTAGTACCTAAGTAGTTTAGTTTCCTCCTAACTACATGGTATTAGACTCATGTATTATTGTCTGACCTGATTATTTAATTTTCTGGCATGCAGGTCAGCCATCTAAGTATTGATTTTTGGGGTGGAACTTTGGTAGTGTGTTCTCATAGACCAAAGTACTTTTAGAAAAATACCTAGTTTGTTAATCCTGGTCATTATAGTTAGTTTAGGTCCCTAAACCGACATAGGTAACCTACCCATCACATAAAATAACAGTGGTAGTACCTATTCTATTGAGTGGGCAGCTAGCTAGAGAAAAATCAATATCTAAGCTTCCATTATGGATAGGTACAATGAAGCCTGGACCAACCCTCGTCCATTCAAGACTAGAAGACATGCATGAGATGCTAATCACAGGATAAGTATTTAACTCCATTTGCGCTGCTAATAAAATACGGACTTTACTCTAAAATTTGTAATGCACCGAATGCACGTAATCTCCGAAAAGCTGTGTGTCGCAAACTGTTTTGTTTATTTGGTGCATTGTGCCGAACGAACATTTTCGAGTCGACGCATGACGCAAAGTCTGCGGCGGCGTAAAGGGTACCTAGTCCAAAATGAATAGCCATCATGGGGGAACCGCGCATTCGAGCAGGCCCAGACAGCATAGAAAGACTACGGCTGCGTACGCACCTGCGTGATTTGAGGCACATTTTCCAATCCAATTAGAAGTTCACCAGACTCCTTGTGATGTAACCGGTTCAAAACAATATTTTTTAGAACTATTGCACCTATTTTGTCACTGATTTTAATAAAGTCACACAGAGCACAAAAGACCCCGAAAATTCTGTGTCCTCCATTGATATCGATCGGTGAACGCGAAACGAAAGCCGTATTGACTCCATACTTTGAAGTCGCCATTTTGTACGAGTCTGCGCGGTGCAGTTTTCTCGTACTTTTCACATGGAAAAGGAAACCACCCTCCGTATGAGGGGGGATTTAATTTTTTATTAGTAGGTAAAATTAAGCTTATTTCACGAAATACTTACCAGATTTTAAGTCCTAATATTTCAGAATATTTAATAAACAGTTCTTCAGCCCCAGTCATCCAGGAAAATCCTAGTTTATTTTCGAAATTGGTCAAATACGTCACTGCACTAATGCCATCTCTTGGCATTTCCATCAACTATTTTTGACATTTGCAAAGTAAACAAACTTCCATCATCATCTGTTTCTGTTTGTCAAACTCTATTTTGGTTCGTAAAAAACTGTAAAATAACCTGAGTTTTACTTTACTCCGTGTTGTGAAGCTGCGAATAACGGTTTAATATTCGCGCGTGAGTTTCATTCGACAAGATTCAACAACGCAATACATAAAGGTAGGTTCTAAACATCCTACAAAATTTATAGCACTACGTCCTACTCCTGTTGTCTACAAATTATATACAACACAAGGTGGTTATTAAATAGAGCAATATAGGTAAACAGGCTTTCCTCTTACCTACCTACTTACTCGCTCATGAAATAAGAATTAAGGTTTGCTTATTTTCATCACTATGTAGGTAATTTCTATGTGTAAAATGCTAGGTAGGTAGGTTTCATATGTATAGCCAGGAGAGTAGGTATGTAATTAGGTTTAGAACTAAAGTATTTCAAAGATTTCAAATGTAGAAGTACCTAATTCTCCTCACGCAACGTTTTTGGGTAAACCACTGCTCCTTTGTCTAAGTCTAAGTAAAAATTATGTTCTTGTGATAAAAAATTAAATTTGCTTAGTCAATTGACCCAGTTAGTAGATGGTTCATGTCCATATTTTGAACCCACAAACAATGGTAAGATCAAATGGAGGGGCTGCTTCCACAACACCAATAGTTCTTCCTTGTTCTCCCAAAGTGGTATAATATTGATTTGAAGGATGCATGCCTGTGTCTATGATGTACTTCATGGTAAAAAAATATCTACATTACCCACTGATCTGTATTATACACTAATACAGCCATATAATATGTCATATATATATATATATATATGTATATATATATATATATTGACAGCCTACATAGCTCAGTTGGTTAGTAGCTCTGCCTTCTGCGCCATAGGTTGTGGGTTCGATTCCCACAGTGAATTTGTGTGATGTACATAGATGTTTGTTCTCTGTCTGGGTGTTATATAATATTACTTATATTTATAAATGTATTTACAAAAAAAAGTATATAAGTAGTATATCAGCTATCTGGTTCCCATATCACAAGCATAAGCTTAGTTTGGGGCTAGATAGTGCTGTGTGGAAAGTCCACCAATTTTTTTTTTAATAGAGATCAGTGTCTATCAAATCCCCCTACTAGTCTGTGATCTCTACCTACCTAGGTATCAAGTATTTCCACTGTTGGTTGGTGACATTATGACAAAAAAAACAACAAATTCTGTTATTATAATCAGTATTGTATAATCTCTTGATTTCCATTTAAAATATTGCAATATATTCTCTATAAGTACCTAAGTACAAAATTTTGACCTAAATACATAGCACTTACAGTCTAAATGACTAAATTATGAAAATTCCTATTAAAAGTAATAAAAATCACATTATTAAGTAGTTTTGCTCGATTAATATAAGATATAGTTTTCACCGTGGCCGTTTAAACTCACTGGATTCTTCAGAAGAACCTGTAACCAGAAAACTGATCTAAATTGCATGCTTCAGAGATTGGCCAAGCACCTTCAGAATCACAATATAGTATTTTATTGTAGACTTTTAAAAATATAAGGTAGTACATAGTGTAAAAGTAGTAGTACAGTCTGCCCTATTGAAGTGCCATCGACATCCAGACCTAATGCATTTAGGAGATGATAGGGCTTTTTTTTTCATTTTGATGCACAGTTTGGGAAGCCCTGGTTTATAATACCTATAACAGCCAGACAGAGGGCAAACACCTGACATCATCACACAAATGTTTGTTCGCGCTCAGTGAGGATCGAACCCGCTGAAGGCAGAGCCACTACCAACTGAGCCGCGAGGGCTTATAGGTATAGTGTACCTACATCACGCAAAAAGGACCCATCCTTCCGGCGTTCTTGGCGAGGGGGTGTGATGGCGCGAGTATTTTGGAAACACATTCCCTCCACTGGTTTCCAGCGTTCTTTTTGGTTGACGCGACTTAACCCGAGCGAATTAACATGACACGCTCGGAACTCGATACTTCCCCCGCTCCACCGCGCGGCGCCCCGCTATTGCCCTCGCAAGGCGACGGCGGGGCGCCGCGCGGTGTAGCGGGGGAAGTATCGAGTTCCAAGCCAGGTGTCATGTTAATTCGCTCGGGTTCTAGGTACCTGTGGAGCGATGGCAGTAGCGTCCCCGCCAGCCGGGCTCGCAGGCGCACACGCCGCCGGCGCAGCGGCCGTGCCGGCAGGCGCGGCCGCAGTCGCCGCCGCGCCGCCCCACCTCGCAGTGGTTGCCGCCGAGCCCGGCCGGGCAGCGGCACTTGTTCACGCCTTTGCACCGCCCGCCGGCTAGGCAAGGGATCACGCACTTTGCTGGAACATTAACACTGGCGGTCAAACGATACAAATAGAAATAGCTAGGCTTTAATCACTAGGCACGGCAGATATCCCTTATTTACAAATAGGTAGCCACAGATTTTTAAAACTTAACTACCAGTGGGCGCTGGAACTACAACAACATAGGTATAACATGTAAGGTGCGAGCACTTGGGCCTTACATTTTGGTCCTTCGAGACGGATATGAATCAGCGACCTAGGCGATCCGGTTGATGGTGAGCACGATAACCAAAACACAAGATTCACTACATAGTTCAAGGTATATTGTTTAGGTTACAAGATTTAGGTGGCTAATGTTTCCCTAGTTCCTCTTGCGCGAGTAGGTCACGTACTAAAGTTAAAATGTTATGTTTAAAATGTTACGATATGCAATGCACAATACACCCCATAGCGAGACGTCCGTGCAGATCTCATTTCCCCACCACGTATTAGATGTTACCATATAATAAGAGTTAAGCGCATCACAGACGATGAAGATAGGATACTTCATGCTACTATATCATCTTAAAATAAATTATCGCTCGCATACCTACCATCACTATGAGCCGTGGGACCTACAGATTTGCTCGTGGGTATTTTTCTTATTGTACGTCTTCTTAAATAATCTTATACTTACAGAATTCACATCGCCTCCCGTAGTATCCCTTAGGACAATCACACGTGTCCTTCTGTATACACTTGCCTCCATTGAGGCACTTCTGAGAGCATATACCTGAAACAAACAATATGTTTAAATCCTACTTGGTAACCATATTTAGTTAGTAAGTGGCAGCCAGACACGTCCAAACACAATGTTTGGACTTGCCTCTGACTACCACTTACTTGTATTTTCGGAGCGTCGCTACACGAAATCTCAGTTCAGGGCGAACTACTAGTATTATAAACGCGAAAGTTTGTAAGTATGGATGGATGGATGAATGGATGTTTGTTACTCTTTCACCCCGGAACGGCTGAACGGATCTGGATGAAACTTGGCAGAGAGATAAATTATAGTCTGGAATAGCACATATCTCGTGGGAATAGCGGGATTTAATTCTGCGCGCATTTTAAAATCTTTCATTTACAGTAAAAAGTTTTATACGTTGATTATATTGGCATCATTTTGGATTCTCGTAAATTTAATGATTATCAATAGCTCTTTGTTATAGAACAAGCGGTCACCATGCGTCCTACGGTGCCTCAGATAAGAATGGCACACAGCAGTGCCAGGCCCTATTGGAAGAAGAATCCACATGTAAGTCTTCTGGGTTCCGTGTTTTTGCTTGTATAAACAACTTGTCCTCTGGAAGAACTCCGTGACTAAGCTGCGCAGAACGCATTTCTTAGATCCATTTTCGATCTGCGCAACTGACGCGTTTCGTCATTCAGCGGACAAATTTTTGTTTTATAATCCGGATTTAGATGTAGGTCGTGTCACTGTCATGTTGAGTATGGATTTTAGGAGGACAGCCTACACACACAGCACCATCTAGCCCCAAAGTAAGCTACTCAAAGCTTATGTTATGGGTACCGTCTACTAGATAACTGATATATTTAATACATCATATACTTACATAGATAGTTATTTTTTGTTATACATAGAAAACACCCAGACCGACAGGACAAGTTTCTGCAGATCGTACACAAATTTGTTCCAAGGCGGGAATCGAACCTGCAACCTCTTGCGTCGCAGGCGGACTCTCAACCGCTGCGCCACTGAGGTGGTCAAAGGAGGAAGATAAGGTAAAAGTTGTGTATTTGCAGCTCGACAAAATAATTCGCGTGGACCACGCCGGCGAGCTGGGCGCGGACCGCATTTACGCCGGACAGATGGCGGTGCTCGGCCGCTCGGCGGAGGGCCCGCTCATACAGCACATGTGGGACCAGGAGAAGCAGCACAGAGCCAAGTTCGAGTCGCTCATCAACGAGTACAGGGTGCGGCCGACGGTGCTCACGCCGATATGGAATGTCGCCGGATTCGTGCTTGGAGCTGGTAGGTGCGGGAAATTTAAAACAGAACAGCGTCACCACTTTGGTCCTTGTTAGGCACGTTAGATATCCCTCAGATCGGTACTAACTAAAACTCTTTAAAGATTTCTAATGGTGGTAAGAGTAGTCATAGGTAGGTACCTATGTCAAAATATGTAAGTTTTTGGCTGATACTAACATTTCTTAATACTCTCTTTATACTCTCTTTATAAGTGACAAGTTACAAAAACATAGACGAATATAAAAAAAGGAAATTTCTGTTGGACGTCATCCTTAAATCATGAATGACTGCCAACGATTTAGACGATTTTTTTTCTAACAAGCGCTATCTCTACGATGATTTGATTCAGCATACCAGGCATAAGTACCCAGATTGGGCTTTATTTTATGAGTCACAGCCCAAGTCCTAACAGGCTGGTTTTGTTTTTACGAATCCCTACTATCCCTACTAATATTATAAATGCGAAAGTAACTCTGTCTGTCTGTCTGTTTCGCTTTACCTCTCAACCGATTTTGATGAAATTTGGCACAGACAATCTTTAGACCCTGAGAAAGGACTTAGGCTACCTTTTATTGCGAAAAGTACGCAGACGAAGTCGCGGGTACCAGCTAGTTTACAATAATCCCGCAGGCACAGCCCTCCTCGGCAAAGAAGCCGCGATGGCGTGCACCGTGGCCGTGGAGACAGTCATAGTGGAGCACTACAACGACCAGCTGCGGACGCTCCTGGAGGACCCCGACGTGGACCCTGAGATCCTCAACACCATCACCAAGTTTCGGGATGAGGAGCAGGAGCACCATGATACAGGTAAGTCGAACTGGTTATCAAAGTGGACGCCAATCTTACTAATAAGTCCTACTAATATAAATGCGAAGGTTTGTAAGTATGGATGGATGGACGTTTGTTACTCTATAACTCTAGAAGGGCTGAACGGATCTTGGCGAAAATTGGCACAGAGATAGGCTATAGTCTGGAATAGCACATAGGCTTTTATCCCGTGGGAATACCGGTATTTAAATCTGCGCAGGTGAAACCGCGGGGCGCAAGTAGTTATCTATATAGTGAAGTGTTATTGCAAATAATATGTAACTCTTATGAATAAATGCAAGAAAAAACCGACACCGAATACACTCACATATACAGGGTGGCCCAAATATCGTGGATCAAACGAACCAGGGTGATAGGGGACGTGATTTCCAACAAAAAATCTTTCTACAGCATGGTCATAACTTAATTTCACAGGATGCGCTCAAAGTGAGTAGTAAGTTTTTGTAATGCTTCAAAATTGACGGGAAAAAATGAATCGCTTTTTAAATTTGGTACCCAGAGCTGCAATTCATTTTTTTTTGTAATGATACATTATCTGGTCATAATACAACACCTTTTGTTTTTTTGTTTATTATCAACTTTTTTCTGTATTAATGAAATTGTAAATAAATCGGTAGTTTATTTGAAAAAAACAAAAATGATCATCACTTTTTATCCAATTAAGTTATGACCATGCTGTAGAAAGATTTTTTGTTAGAAATCACCTCCTCTATCACTCTGGTTCGTTTGATCCACGATATTTGGGCCACCCTGTATAACTATAAAGCTAATGGTCAGATCTTACTCATTAAGAAAACACGCGAAGCACCAGCTTTCAAATAAAAAATAATCATCAAAATCGGTTCACCCAGTCGAAAGTTATGGCGCTATTCTGAGGTAACAACACAAAAAAACCAGTCGCTATGACATACGTTTTGTATTATGTTATCTAGTGTATTCGAAGTCGCTCTTTTTTGCAAAAATGCATATAATTAAACTAGGTGAACACGCGGCTTCGCCCGCGCTTGTTTACTTAAAAATTTTAACTAAAATAAAAGGGTGAACCTTTGGGGGTTGAGTTTTACGTCAAACGATCATAAGAGAAATACGTGTGCGAAATTTCAAGTTTCTAGCCCTAAGGGTTTGGCCTGTGAAAAAATGTTAAAACAAACAAGCGACGTATTACAGGAATCAGCCATGGAGCAGAGCAGGCGCCGTTCTACAAGGCTCTTACTGAAGTCATTAAGGCGGGTTGTAAGGTCGCTATCGAGATCTCCAAGAAAGTGTAAATTGGTTCAATTCGAACACAGAATTCATTTAGAAAATGCTGCATTGCTGAATTCATTTATTTATTTACAATACATAAATACCTACAAGAAAAATATTACTGCGTAATAATAAATAAGTAAATACCACAAAATAATGTCCAATGTAATGATCTGTAGATATAGTAAGAGACACGCTTGTGTAGAAACGAAGTGACTCAAAAGACAACTCTTTTGAGTCACTTCGTTTCTACACAAGCCGAATAAAGAGCAAATAAAAACTCAAATACCGAACAGCGATGTAAAATGAAACCTTAAGGCTCCGGTGACAGCGGCTCGCAATTTCGAAGTGCGATTGGCTATTATTTAATTTTATTTCATTTCGGGGAGGTTGTTTGAAAGAATAACTCTAAAGAAACACGCATAAATACTGTTCGAACACAAATAATACAATAATATAAGGGAAACATGCCCGAATCAGAAGTCATTTTGGTATTAGTATGTTTGGTCTTTTTTTTTTTATACCACTAGCTGATGGAACAAGCAGATGGTCCACCTGATGTTAAGTGGTAACCATCACCTATAAACAAAACATTGCCCCGTATGTCACGCACAATAGGAACGTGCCCTACGATGCACTGCCCTGCGTCCATCAACTTACGTTTACCTAATACCAAAATGATTTCTGACTCAAGCACATTTCCCTTATTGTATTATTTGTGTTCGAACAGTATTTATGCGTGTTTCTTTAGAGTTATTCTTTCAAACAACCTCCCCGAAATAAAATAAAATGAAATAATAGCCGATCGCACCTCGAAATTGCGAGCCGCTGTTACCGGACCCTTAAGTAACACAAGTAAAAATAGGCACAAATACTATTTTTGTATATAAAATATATTTTATTCTGGGTCCTATGATAGGTACTAGTTACAAAATGTGATACCTACTCGTACTTCTGTACCTATTTGTTAATGCAATTTCCGATTTTCAGGCACTGCAAAACGTTTGTAATATACCTCATTATCTAAGTAATTGTTTGTTGTCTTTATATAGTCTAGATATACAATATTAACTGTTTTTCATTTATTCACAAAACCAACATAGGATGGATTTGACCAAACTAATAGCCTTGTATTTAAATAATTAATTAAATAAATAAATAATAAATAAATAAATAATGCTGGACAATCCACACAGCATCATCTAGCCCCAAAGTAAGCTACTCAAAGCTTGTGTTATGGGTACTAGATGACTGATATATTTAATACATTATATACTTACATAGATAGATATTTTTTATTATATACATAGAAAACACCCAGACCAACGGAACAAATTTCTGCAGATCGTACACAAATTTGTTCCGAGGCGGGAATCGAACCCGCAACCTCTAGCGTCGCAGGCGGACTCTCGCCCGCTGCGCCACAGAGGTCGTCAAATTAGTTCAATAGTTTTGACTTGTATTGAATAGTTTTGCCTTGTAAGTCCTCTGATGTGTCTGGTGCAGATCTGACGAGTAGTTTTTGAGTCATAGTAGTACGAGTGTATTTTACAGTGAATTTGAAGTCGGCTTTATACCCGCCCGCGCGCCCCTGCTCCGCACGGGTGCACATATCATGCATGTATTATACATATAAACCTTCCTCTTGAATCACTCTATCTATTAAAAACCGCATCAAAATCCGTTGCGTAGTTTTAAAGATTTAAGCATACAAAGGGTCAAGGGGACATAGGGATATAGGGACAGAGAAAGCTAATTTGTTTTATACTATGTAGTGATAGTGAAGAGTTAATATTCCGGAAAATTGGTGGCAGCAACGCTTACCTCCCTCACAGTTCCGGCCCTGGTAGCCCGTAGGACACGAGCAGATCCCGGGCGCAGTGCAGTTGCCTCCGTTCATGCATTGCGGATAGCACAGCGCAGTCCTACAATGCTGGCCCATGTATCCGTCGGGGCACTGGCAAATCTTCTCGTGGTTACACCAGCCTTGATTCGCGCATTTTTTGTCGCACTCTGGGTCCGGCCCTGTAAGAAACGTGTTGATGCATTCATTTTCGAACAACAAAATCAATGTTTTAGGTCAGATATTAAAACAAAAAAGGTTAAAAAAGATGCTTGGGTTTTGGAGACATTGTGCATGCGAGTGCCTTGTCGTCAGAGGCACTTGGGAAAATATAAATAAATAAATAATGCTGGACAATCCACACAGCATAATCTAGCCCCAAAGTAAGATACTCAAAGCTTGTGTTATGGGCACTAGATGACTGATATATTTAATACATTATATAATTACATAGATATATATTTTTTATTATACATAAACACCCAAACCAACGGAACAAATTTCTGCAGATCGTACACAAATTTATTCCGAGGCGGGAATCGAACCCGCAACCTTTTGCGTCGCAGGCGGACTCTCGCCCGCTGCGCCAATGAGGTCGTCTTATATAAAAAAATGCTTCGTTTAGTAGATACTTAGTTGGCGACAAACAAGTTGTTTCGCAAGTAAAATAGATTCATTTCAAAATAATATAATGCGCAGCTTAGGGCTCACGTGTTTCATTCAGTGGACTATGTTTATAGCCAACTTCTATCACTGACATTTCTTGTAAAAAATGTGGTGTCCAAAGCTTGAAACAGCACACTTTCATGACAAGTTAGTGATAGTAAACGAATAGTTCTACGAAAAGCGAATGAAATGATACGAACCTAAAAACACAAATGCTGTGAGCAGAGGCACCGTGTAGCCAGCCGTCGTCGAACTCGGTGGCACCCGGAAAACAATGCAATGTGTTAAAAGCGCCAGCAAATGAAAAAACTACATCATCAACGAAAAACACTACCATAAAATCATAATGAACTACATTTTTTTGTTACGTAGACCAGGGGTTCCCAATTTTATTTGGCCATGGAACCCTAAATTGATCATACATTTTTTGGCGGAACCCTAGCTGGCGGTTTTTATAAGTTTATCTTGCAGTTTGAATATATGCAGGTTAGACTCGGGAGAAAGAATAAATTATACTTGAGAAATAATTATTATAAGTATTGCAAAACATCGACGCGATGCGACGCGATGATGCGGCGCGGTTATGAGTATTTTCCACGAACGTTTTATTTAAATCTCGGACAGACCGCGGAGCCCCTGTGACACTTCCACGGAACCCCTGGGTTCCGCGGACCACCATTTAGGAAACCCTGACGTAGACTATCCTTTGGTAACAATCTCACTTGATGGTAAGCAACGACAAACCTACATTGGAGCAGGCCACGATATAGAAGACCTATCCATTCTTGCCTTGACAAGACCCAAATGGTAGTGATCAAGAAAAACAGTCTACGGCCACGATATCTTACATCCCCTCTCTTTTTTTGGTTTAGTAGTAGAAAGATCCTTTGAAAATTTTAAGGGGTAGACACTAGACCGTGGTAGGTAATATAAGCAAGCTATTCGCTTTCAAAATTGATAAGTAGGCTGTATAAGAATAAACATTATACAAACCAACTATTGTAACACATTTTGGTAAATTAAATAACCCGTTCTACGTATTGATTTAAAAAACCCAAATGACTCAGTTATTGATGATGTCAAACATTGTTCTTTAATAACCATGTTTTGGCTAAATCTTAAATGTTTACACCTTTTGCGTAAATTCCCATAAGTCACAAAACCGCAACGACATGTCAATCGCTGTATTGTTCAAGGCGTTTACTTCAACGAAACATTGAAGGAAATGGCCTCGGTACCTACACAGTCTACCACAAATTAGTAGCGTAAAGCAAACATTACGAGTGGGTATGATCTGAAAATAGATGAAATGCAGTTATTCTGGACTTCACATAACTTGCTGCGGCTCGTGTCGTCAGCGCACATAATCTAAGTGGGATTAATAGGCTTTACCGGTTCGTAGATAGATGGATTGAGCTGGTGGAATGAAGGGCGGTTTAAATAGCTTATTTGAAAATCAAAGCGTTATATCTGTGTTTCTGTAGCTGTTTCTGAATGTCAGGGTCTTATTTTTATAGTTACTATGTTACGAAATTGGTTTTCAAAGTTTTTTCGAATGCATTATAGGTTTATAAGTAATACATCCACAGAAACGCAGATATGTAAGTGTTAAAAATGCGTTGGCGATACAATACCTGTCCTTTCTAAATACACACCTCTCTGTGCGCATTCCTTCTTTAGGTTTAACCTTAATGGGGTGCCTTTTAGGGGTAGCCCTCGGCCATTTTTCAGAACCAAACCTATTTCTAATGTGGCAATACCACTGCTGTTGCCAACGCAAGGCAATCCTATACTGAATTCTGAAAATAAAAACAAAGCACGTGAGCAAAACACGATAAATTATACAAATAATATGTTATCCTTAAAAACGAAGCATTTCAAAATGCTTTGAAGGTATGCGATTTAATATGTATATATGTATCACCTTTAGGAGTTTTAGGCACCCGACCCTGTGTTTTAATCGAAAGCACTGGCGGTTTTAATACTTTGAGATCGGATGACGTCAGCGTGTCGAAATTGTAAGAGTATCTCTTCTTTGATCGCCACGTAAAGTTGACGTAGCCCACTTCTGAGGGTATTGTGGGCAACTCGTGAGAGAAGTTTGGGTCCAAGACATATGGCGATACGTGCCCGTTCAGTATTGCAAATACTTGCATTGATATACCTGAAAAAAATCGATAGTTAATTACTTGCATAGTAAAATATGCGTGAGTTTATAGTTCTAAGCGTTTATTTTTTTCAATATGTCGACTTCTAAAGAAAATCCCGAGTCCGCATTGAAGTTAGGATATTATGTTCTGTGGCATTGAATCGACGTAGTTCGAATGGCGGCCGTTAAAAATTCTCGCTAAGATAACTACCTACCATAACGTTTTTTTGAGTCCCTATTATTGTAGCTATCAATTCATTTATCACGTCAAGTATCACTATTACGTCTTTTAGTTAACGTACCTGCTAATACAAATTCTGTTATGTAGGTAAAGTTGCAATTAATTCTATAAAGCTTAGATAAGAAATTCTGTAACGAAGTAAGCAGGGATGTCTAAACCACGGTCCGTAGCTCGCGCCACATACTTGTACGGGCCATAGTAGAACGTAATTAAAAATCGTGTCGCAGAGACAAAAGTTCTGTCAACCCGAATATATTATTTGTTTTTGCCCGTTAACTTTTCTAGGCCAAGCCGTGGTTTAAATTATGATTTAGATGAAATGCATTTGTGTAGGTAAGCCAAAAGGTTTCAGTAGGTTAGTTTCAGTAAAATTACAAGGATTACTCAAAAAAGTACTTAAGAGTAGTAGAGCTCTTTGTGAAGGGCTCGTCCAGGAAAGTTCTACCACCACGCTTTTTTCTGCCGCCAAGCAGCAACGCTGTGTAGGTTTGAAGAGTGTGGCTGCCGGTGTAATTACAGGCACATGAGGCTTATCATCTGTATGCTTAAGTTGATGGACGCAGGGCAGTGCATCGTAGGGCACGTTCCTAGCGTGCGTGACTTACGAGGCAACGCTTTGTTAGGTGATGGTTACCACTTAACATCAGGTGGGTCATCCGCTTGTTCCATTAGCTAGTTGTATGAAAAAAAGAACAAATCGGTCTTATAATTTTTGGAACTATCATGGTTACGAAGATAACTTCTGATTTACAACAGCATATTTACCATAATTTGTGAGTTGAAATATCGGGAAACAATCAAACTTACAAATCATGGTTAATATCCTGTTGTAAATCAAAAACTGGTCTTAATTCAGTACAATCACAGGGATCACCTTGAAACGTCTTAAAACGACGTGCACTTACCACTGAACATCCGCACCTGTCGCTCGTCGATCCACATGGAGATGTCGTGCTGCTTGGCCTCGGGGTCGCGGTACTCGCGGCGGCCGGCGCCCAGCGTCAGCGACATCGCCAGCGCGATGCCGGCGCAGAACCGCGCGCCCAGCGACGCTGATCGCCACATGCTACAGCAAAGCTCTCGTTAGCTAGTGTCTCGTCCTGCGGCCCGAATACTAAAGGTACTGTGAAACACGTGCTCAAAAATAAGCATGCGCATTTTGAGCATGCTCAAAAACCAACCACAACCACAACCATATTGTTGACTGTCTCTTTTTTCCTTTGTCTTTTTATATATTATCATGTAATCAAAAATATTGCACGCCTAGTTTTAAGTAGAATACATTGGACATTATTATAATTATGTGACATCTTCTCATACATGTATTTATGCAATAAAATACTTTGACTTTGACTTATTTATAAGCACGACCTGTTCACACGTGCTTTTATTGAGCAAGGCTCGAAAAAAGCATGCTTTTAGCTCGAAAATAAGCACGTGTGTCAGTACCTATCGAGATGGCTTTCAGTTTGACATTTGATTCCCATCCATCCTCTACAATTCCTATTACACTATGGGAATCAAATATCAAACTGAAAGCCATCTCGATAGCCAGAAATTATCGTAATCGGGCCGCTGCACTGAGATCTCTATTGTAATACCTATATCAACTTTCATATTTATGTTCTCTAGCTTTTTTGTCATCCAAGTGTAATGTCTGTAGACTCGAATTTGGACAAACTAGCGACACAACAGAGGTAAGTGAGGTTTTGTCCTGTAATATATTTGGAATGTACCTATATGCTATTTTTGAAATAAACTAATTTTATTTACTAAATTATTTTTTATCACCCCGATTTAGCGTGGTGCCAATCGAACATGCAATTCATGTCTTTTCAACTGAGCAGCAAAACATTTTCAAGGTATAAAACAACAAAGCTCACTTTAAGAACATGCTGATCTGCTGACCCATGAAATGTAGTCCAATAATAAGCATCTAACTGGCGTATAATTTGTTTGTCCACCTTACAGAGTCCGGCTCGAAGAACCAGAAAAAAGCGAAGAAAAAAATAAATTATCACAGTTAACATAATTGATTGGGACCGTTTGGGACGTGCTTCCACAATGAAATTATCGTGAGAAACGGCCGACCAACATAAAAAACCGACAACTTCATTAAATATCCCCTGTCAAAATGTAATGTGTATACTAGTTTTTTCTACTCGCTCCCGATGTCAAATTATAGTTACAAAAGGTGTTAACAAAAAAGAATACTCTACACTAGAGAACCACTAGAACTGCGCAAAGGGATGACCAACTGTTTTGTTTTATTTTTCTATGAATTTACTTAGTTTATCTGACATTGGTTAGTTACCTACTTATTTCAATATGTAAACGGTGTCAGATACAAAAGTAAACAACAAAAACATTGTTCGCCAGCTAAAGGTTAAAAGTTTTTATAATAATCGTTTGAATTTGATAACCTAACCGCTACTGGAGTTAATTTACTGCTCGGCTTGCTAGAACAGATAACCCCAAATTAGCACAACGTTGAGTAACTTATAGATACTATAATTTAATTGATATAAAGTTAGTACATCTGAGCATATACGTATGCCACGTATTAACTAATAGTACTCGTAATTTAATGCTAAAGTAATTTATGCGCTTTATTTAGGTATCTACACTTCGAACTTTCGTTAGGTTGATATTTTTTATTCATAATATTGTACCTATTTCTGGCTAATTGCCAGAGTTCCACGACTTCATTGTTTTCAAAAAATAAAAGCTAATAGGCATATTGATTCCCAACGGGTCCACGACAATTTAAAAATAATATTTCCTTTTCCAAATGGTCCATGAAATTGTTTGCTCAATATTCATGTAACCTAATCAAATCAATTTTGGAAAACTTACTCAAATTTGATTAACAAAGTCAAAACAACAAAACCTATCTATCCTAATATCCAATAAGAATCAAATAAATTAAAAATACCATAGTTGGAAGGAGCTGGAAGATAATGAATTGTTACTAGGGAGTACCGTGTGGCTGCTGTGATCAATCGAGGCCGTGCATCGGGTGTGGGTCACACCACACACGTCACTTTGCGAAGCTCGCCGACGCATCCTGGCGATAAGTTGTGTTGTGCGAATGACCGCGCTTGCAAAGTCGTAACTCGACCGAATATACAGGGTTACAGGAAAAATCGTGCTAGATCCGTTAAGGGCGTGGAGTACCCATCATTTCTGACTTATTTCACTATGAAACACCCTACCCTAAACATAACCCTTTTCAAGCAATTCGACTTTTAATTTTTTTATTGAAAATTTTGTGCACCTTAATTATTATTATTATTGCATTTTTACATGTGTAATAAGATGCTTTAGGATGTCAATCATTAAAATAGTGCATAAGTTAATTGAATAGACCGTAGTAGACAAGTGAAAGTTAAGAAATAAGAAAAAATACTAGAAAGTTTATTTTTCTCTAAGGGATATCTAAAAAAAATATTATGGCAATTGTTTGTGAAATAAGTCAGAAATGATGGGTACTCCACGTCCTTAACGGATCTAGCACGATTTTTCCTGTAACCCTGTATTTAGCCTCGGACCACAGCTGCAGGCTAAAAAAAACTTGATGCCATTCTAGTCATCAACCTACGTTTCACGGCTTAGGAATACCTACCACGTACGAACAAATTTGTTTTCATGTTTATTTTGTATAATCATTAGTGTTCATAGTTTTTACCACAAGTTGACTCAGTCTTTAACATGTTACTCCGTAGTCTGTATTGCTTGTTCTATTTTAGACCAAGTATATCCAAGCTATAAATATATTAAAATGTTGTGCTTCCCTGGCCAAAGCACTTGTTAACCTAACCAGCCGCTCAGTCGACTTGATTCCCGTTGAGGGAACAGGTAACCGTGTAAAAAGCAAAAAAAAACAAGAGTCCGGCTGACGGGCAGCGGTCGCCTCTGTCGTGCGCTTCCAACCACAGCTTTTTACTTGTTTTACTCATTTTATAAGCTATACATTACGGTCACAATATTATGTTTCACGTCATTAAGTTACCTGATAAATTGCATTTATAAGACTACGTGTTTATTCTGTTTAGCCGTATTTTAATACTCAAACATGCTTAGCTGTTCAATTAGAATGGTTGTGTTAAATTCACAGTTCAAGAAAAATTTAAATTGCCTTAGTAGGTAGGTACCTACTATGGACCTACGCAGAAGTCCTTACTTATTTTAAATGCCTTTTCAAGACGCATTATAACTATAACCCATCCTCGGTGCGTTTTAATTGGAACTTCTAGATGGCACTTAGGTAAGTATACTTAATTGTAAAATTAATTGTTAAAATAAATCAACAAGTAGGTAGGTTACCTGCTCGTAAAGAACGTTGTGAGGTTACGTTACTTACGGTTTATTAGTAAAGTTTGCCGTAATTACGACATGTTTGGCTACTAAAGATCATTTATCTGAAGGTTTGTCTGAACCTACTAATACCTATAAGATCCTTGTGTCGGTGCATCGCTCTTCAAACATACCTATGCTTAGGTAATAGTTCCTCTATTAATAACACATTGTTTACAGTACACCAGATAGCAATGTTTACGTGTTTTAGCTTTTAATCTCCGGTTTCAAAATGAATACGATCATTCATTATAAACTCGCATTTTAAAAAGTCATTGTCATTGTAATAATCCACTTATATATTATATATATTACCTAAGTAGGTATAAAATAAAAAGTTGTGCAATAAAAACATAAGCGGGAGAGAACAATGCGTTAAATTCCGATTCGATCAGACAATTAAGTTTTAAGTGGGATCAACGATCCTTTATTTACAGAGTTCCGATCGGTTATCGAAATTAGCAATAAGTCCATGAAGGTACAAAAAAAAATGATAAATTCAAAAACTACGCTTAGGTACCTGTCTGATGTTCCAATCAGTGTAAATTCACAACACACACACAATCATAGTTTTAAATGGTCACAACACAATTCGCGAACTACGTAATAATGGGCGAATTCGGGACAAGTGTGCCTACATCGACGACTGGGCACTGACTGTGACTGACTGCATGACGAGACGAGTGGCGACTGAACTAACCAAGGTACAGAAAACGCTGAACTATCTGCCCTGTCCATACACTGGCGTGAGTAAGCCAGTCTGGCTCACTCACAGTTGCTACAAAAGGTCCTGCGCAGGCGATTCTACGCTTTTATCTTCAAGAAATAAAGTTTTCTCATTGCTTACAGCTTCACCGGGGTTAGTAGAAGCACCACTGGGGTTTCTAGTGTCCATTAGGCAGGTACATTTTAGATGAAACTAAGTAATATTCATATTTTGCTTCGTCTTTAAAAGAAGACTTCAGGATAAACTGGGTATTTAGATATGTTTCATCAACATGAATCCACATTTAATTTATTAATTTAATTTATTTTTAGTTATTAATTGTTGTAAATAAAAACAAAGAAATGAAAAGCTTTCAGAAATGCGTTCTTCTGAGTTTTCGTCAAAGGGATTTGTTTTTTTGCCAGGTTTCAATGCCAGTCTTGCGAATGAATGGCGTTAAGATTATGACCAGTAATTCTACCTGATGCTGGACCATTGTTTAGTCTAAAGTTCATAAATTAACTGAAGAAAGTACTTACCTACCTATTTATTTGGTCGATATCAATCAAATAGTTTTTCAACAACCGACCATACACTAAACCAAATTATAGAGAAATACTCCGAATTTAATAAACCCCTTTATTTGGCTTTCATAGACTTCACAAAAGCCTTCGATAGCATTAAACACAGATCCATATTTACTGCTTTAGAACGTCAAAATATAGATAAATATACCTAGACCGGCTTAAAATAATTTGGGTACAATGTTAGCTCTGCAGATATAAAACATCATGGCTCCAGTCCTCCGTTTAAAATAGATAGGGGTGTAAAGCAGGGTGATCCACTCTCGCCCAAACTGTTTACGAGCAGTCTTTAGGAGATATTTTTAAGACTAACCACTGCATCGTCCACCAAAGGCATTGAAATAGGCAAAAAAAGGCTTTCAAACCTAAATTCGCTGACGACATTGCCCTTTTCGCAACTATTGGACCCGAATTACAATGCTGCAAGATCTCAGCATGGCGAGAGGCAAAGAGGCTGGTCTTCTGATGAATCAGTCAGACTTAAGTCATGACCAACAGCACGAGACGTACGGTCGAGGTAGACGGGCATCAGATATAATGTCGATGAGTAGGTACATTTACTTGGGCCAGTTAGCACCTTTCGAAAAAAGGCAAGACAAGGAAGTCAGCCGCCGCACCGTGTTGACAACGCCTGAAAGAACTACTGGTCCATGAAAGAGCTGATGCATGGCGGCCTTCCACTGTCACTGAAGCGTCAACTCATCGATATGTGTATCCTGCCTGTCCTAACTTACGGTGCTCAAACGTGGTCACTAACTGAATCTCAGAAGACTAAGCTAGGTGTTTGCCAAAGAGCGATGGAGCGCAGTATTCTTGGTGTAAAGATAACGGATCGAGTTCGAAACACCACACTGCGCTCCAAAACTGGTATCGCTAATGTAGGACGCAAGGTGACAAAGCTGAAATGGGAGTGGGCGGGTCACGTGATCCGCATGAAGCCTGAAAGGCGGGCTAAAGGAGTCATTGAATGGACACCCGCAGACAGTAGAAGACGTCGCTGCCGCCCTAGAAAACGCGTGACCGCGTGGCCTCCTTCCACAACAGGTGGAAAGAGCTAGCAGAGGATCGGGTAGAGTGGCGAACAATGGGGGAGACCTTTGCCCAGCAGTGGGACAGTATAGGTTAACAAAAAAAAAATAGTTTTTAAGTAGATATGTAAAGGACAGTCTGTAGCTTACCCAACTAGCAAAAAAAAAAACAAAATCAAAAATACATTTATGTAATTCTTTATAACTTGCTTGTCTACTTAAATGAAACCCAATCCATTGCAAAAAATGTTGTTGACCACTGATTGGACAATATCGTTTTGGAGCGGTTGGTATTTTTGACCTGATGCGTCTACAATTATTACCTAATCCGCAGCTGCTCTCTAATTCAGGGGTTCCCAATTTTATTTGGTCATGGAACATACATTTTTTGGCGGAGCTGGCGGTTTTGATAAGTTAACCTTGTAGTTTGAATATAATGCAGGTTAGACTCGGGAAAAAGAACAATTTTAATTGCAAAACATCGATGCGATGCGACGCGACGATGCGGCGCGGTTATGAGTATTTTCCACAAACGTTTTATCATTATCTCGGACAGAACCCCTGGGTTCCGCGGACCACCATTTAGGAAACCCTGCTCTAACTAACTTCACTTTATCAGTTCGTTTAATTTTAAATTAAGTTTAAATTTTTGAATGTCTGAGACCGGCTAACGTGACAATATGCGATTCGTTTTCATACTTTTTATTTTTTGATACTGGGAAAAATGCTTTACGCATTACCCCCCACTGGAGGATGGGAGGGATATGTGGGACTACTAGTCTTAACTATTTTTTACTGACAACTCACTCAGCACTACACTTTTCATATCACGTTACGTTGACGTTATTAAGTACCTAATTAGTAACGTTATTTTGGTAATTTTTGGGTAATTTGAATTAAATAATAATAAATAAATAATGCTGGACATTCCACACAGCACCATCTAGCCCCAAAGTAAGCTACTCAAAGCTTGTGTTATGGGTACTATAATAACTGATATATTAAATACATTGTATACTTACATAGTTAGATGAGAGTTTATTATGCATAGAAAACAAATTTCTGCAGATCGTACAAACTTGTTCCGAGGCGGGAATCGAACCCGCAACCTCTGCGTCACATGCGGACTCTCGCCCGCTGCGCCACTGAGGTCGTCTGTTAACATGGCAACACCGGCCCACGCACGCAACAGTCATGTTATAGAACTGGGCTCACTTCACTGTTCGCAGAGCTCCGTCTTTACTTTTTTATTTGGTCTGAGATAAATAATTAAACTCTTTTGAGGGTTTTTTTATACTACCAAGGTAGCAAACAAGCATACGGCAAAACCTGATAGGAAGCGGTTGTAACACCAAATGTGTCACACTCGCGTTGCTGACCCTTTAAATATGGTGTAAAATGCCATCGCATTTCCCTTCCGCCATGGGGGTTTGAGGTCAGTGCATGGGGATGACGGAAGGGGGTGTGTATGTAAATAATTAGACCTAAGTTAGGTATCTAGTAGGTAGGTAGGTAGGTGCTCATGAATTAGGTAGGTACCTATACTGTATGAAGTAAAATAAAACGCAAATTAATTTCTTAAAATTTATTTTCTATGCAACATAAAAAAATATTCATCATAGTTACAATAAATTATAGTTACTTATGCGAACTAAAATGTAAATTATTATAATTCGTGAACAGAAAGTGTTCGCACGAGGTCAGATCAAAAATTCACAAAATCTAGAAGTCACCTTGTCATGTTATAAATTTTAATTTACTGAAAATGCAACTAAATTAACTAATTCAACATAAATACCAATTCAAAAGCTTGCTTAGCAATATTACCTATTATGTATAATAACCCGAGCCAATAAAGAAAAGAAATCAAACGGCGCATTTTACCTGCTACTCCAATCTTGTTAACAATACAGTGTGAGGAAATGATTATCGTGCCTGGCTTTGATTTAGTTCTTTACTGGCGCGAATCAACGCAACTCTTGTATCCTTGAGACATTAAAAAGACAAGACAGCAATTAATAGAAACGCTTGTAACTCATACAGACAACACTGAGAGAATGTACCTTACAACAGTTAATAATAACTACTTTTACAGGTAGGTAAAATTATAACTTTTCTATAAAATTCGGCGATTTTTCGTTAACACAATACCAACGCGAGCATGCTACATATCTTAATAAAACAAACGCATAAATTGCTTACTTCAAAATACAGAAATACCATTATTGGTAATCACACAGAAACATCATTGATAACAGATGATCAAGATATCTTAAATCTCGCGTCAGTTGAACGACTAATTAATATCCAATAGTTAGGTATTTTGTCAAAAGATGAACATTGTTATTGTGACATTTAACATTATAAATGCAGACGTTGTGCAGATTGATTTTCAGAACATGAAAATTACATTTTCTTCGTTAATACAATTTTTATTTAAGGCAAGTATTCTCCTAGGTACAATTTAAATCAAAAATGAACACACTATGAATACAATTCTAAGAATTTTGGAGGAAAAGGCAGTGACGAAATCACCATCGAGGTCGGTGAGTAAACAACAATGTAATTTGAGTTTTGAACCGTAACAAATATTAAGACAAAGATTATAATTCAACAGCGCGGTACAACAAGCGAAACAGACGAGAAATCGAACAAGGCGTCTACCGTAGTAATATTATATTAAATTCTTACACACATAGACATGAAAAAGACTCCATAACGAATAACTTAAAGGGGTTACGATAACAGTGCCTTCAAATATAAATATGCAATGTATAGGTACCAATAGTTACAGAGTAAGCTCTAAATCAGAACGATCAAACCTTGCATTAACACGCCACTGACTATCGTTATAATAAATTAAACCGATACAATAAATAAACTCACGATAATATAATAATAAACTGTCAGTTGCCGCGACAGTCAAGTTTTACAAACAACGTTCAGATCAGATCATCACGCGATTTATAACGTCGTTTAAATAAAAGTTACATACATATATTCAAAATCAACATGGTTTGACCGCGTGGAATGTATTTGTAAAAGACCCGACACCTTTCAGGCGAAGAAATAAATATACACAAATGGAATAAGGATAACTGTCGAGCCAAAACATAAGTGAATAAGTTACCTGACAGGGTATAGAAAAGTAAATTCAAATAATAATATAGATGCACAAAGCGAACGCGTAAGCTGCCTAACATTAGTTAACACGAGATCCTAGCCTTACGATCTAACTTTGAGATAGATTCAGAGATTTCGTAAACACCGGGCAGAGACTGCATATTTTTCGATCTACATCGACAACACACTGGTTTTATCAATGTCTCTACCTCTCTCGAACCAAAAACATGATATAAATTGAGGTTGCGAACAAACCTCACAGATTTTAAATAGATTAAAAAGTTTTACTGGATAATTACACAAGCCTATACATTCAGAGGTTATAACTACACAAGAGCGACGATTTTCGGATTCGAGATTACTGACAGAGATTCTAAACAGTACTAGATTTTAATCTGTATAATAATATGCATTAGAACAGGTATTTTATGTGCTGAAGAAACAACAGGCATTTTAAAACAATTGCCTAAATATATTCACATTCAACGTTCATAAATACCTAAAGTAATCATTAGAATGCTTAAGAGCCAGAGATGGACATCATCGCAGTTCAATAGATATTCAGAGAAAGTGTCACATATGCACTGGTGGTTGTGATTTGTCTGCAAGGTGGGTTAAACTGTAGATTGCACAATTCTCGACCGAAGCATTTCAAACCATACCTATCCTATCACGTCACAACACCGATATCTGCCCGCGCCCCGTTTCAAGCACCAACGTACGTCCGGTGGCCAGACCGATAGTATCAAAAATATTCTCCTATACATTTTAGCTAAACGAAAATAAAGCTAGAAATTCTGACGTCCAAACACTCGATGCGTACCTATCTAAGCTATTTGCATTGCTACCTACGTGCATTGCGTATCTTTATAGTAATTCGTGATTTGAAACTGTGTTCATCATGTTTAAATGATTGGTTCCCTATAAGTCGAGTCCCTTTACGTCGAGCCTAGAGTTCTCGCTTATTACCCCTATGTCGAGTTTCTCGCACAGACATTTTGAAAGTAGGTACAATAGACTCTCAGACTCGACGTAAGGGGACTCGACACAAAGGGAACCGTTTAAATAAGTACGCAACAAATGACAGAATAAAAACTTCCATTTTTTTTCAGTTTTATATAAATATAAATTTGTTGTTTGAAGAGACTTAGATAAACATTTTACACTGAAAATAACTCTTTTATGGTCCATAGTGAGAAGGTACTTTTGTTTTATTTAACTATAGATAGCTTACAAAAATAATTACAGCGATGAAGTAGTAAGATAATTCGCAGGAATACGATCATAATTTGTTTTTTGAGACAATTTTAATGCTCAACGTTAATTCTTATTGGTCATAGTACTTTCTTCCGAAGTATCTATAGTATGTAGATTTTACACAATATATTACCAATGAAATCTCCTGACTCCGCCTGTTGTATTAAAATAGATAAATTTAGAGAAAGTCTGACCACCGTATACCAGAGCTAATTAAGTTTATTTTCCTTGACAAAAATAGCTTTTCTTACATTTCGATTCCCTTAACTACGCGTAATTGATATCGAGCCGACAGCCTACCTCGACTAAGCGAATTATTCTGGTATTCCTATTTTCCGATCCCAGCGTTTAAAATTTGTGATATTATGTACAATTACGTACACGCTCCGTCCGCGTCTATTGTGTACATTATTATGTACTAAAACGACGCAATTTACAACAGAAATTAAAAATTCCAGCTTTAAAAACACTAAGATCTTGAAAAACTGGTGAATAACTGGTGGATGAAGCATAGCTTTTTAAGAAGAATTACGAGTATGAAACGCGTTATAACAAGATTTGTAAATATTTAGTGATGTATGATATTTCTAATGATTATTATTAATTTTAGTATAATTTCTACGCTATATTTAAACTGGGTTAAATAGTGTGCTATCTACCAGAAGTTTCAAAACCTAGTGCAGTTGTCAGATTATGATGACTATTTCATTACTTAAAATCAGTCTCATAATAAAATAAATCAACATTAATTCTGATATATCCCGATCACTTCACTTGCAAGTTCTAGTAACATGTTCGACTTGAGGGTTTCTGAATTGCTCCATTAATGTAGAACCAACAAGGTGGTAAGTCATTCGACAAGATTCGGAAAAAAGTGATCGGAATGAACAAATTCTAATCTTGGTATAACCACCTTCTGTTTAAAAGCCCTCTCTATGATGATGCGGCCAAATAATAAAGTAGGCGCCGTCTTATCCTAACTTGGCCCTTACTCTAATATATTTTAACTAAATGATAATCGATCCTATTACGTACTACCATACCGACGCACCATCGGGATACGGCGAACGCTTCACGTTGTGTGACAAGTAAAGCCATATGATAATTCACGCGAGAGAAAGAGACGAATAGGTGTTCGTCGAATCCTGACAGTGCTACCCCTATCAGCATAGGTCGCGTCAAGTAAAAAGAACGCCAGAAGAAGGGGGTGATCAAACACATCCCCTCCACTGTTTTCCAGCGATCTCTTTAGATGACGCGACCTCTACCCGAATAAACATAAACCCAAATAATTGGAGTTTGGACGATAAGATCGCATGTACAAGTGCGTTGAAACGCTTTAAGAAAATGGCAGTAGCGGATAGTCTGGACACCACGCGTGTAATGTGGCCACAACTAAGACAATAGTAACGACAACCTGGTACTAGTAATAAAATTGTAACGACGACTGTACCCTCGTCAAGAGACCACGCTTTACTATACTATACGCTATACATTATTTCCTGCCGACTGTCAGTATTTCCTAGTGTACAGGCTATTACTCAGTTAACGATAGTAAAGTGCAATACAGACGGATAGATACTTGTTTACTTCAGCTGCTTTTTACAGTTCTCCATATTAATTCTAAATAACGTGTCCTTAAGCTACCGCAGATTTGAAGACTGATGGTAATCCAACGCTCATTTTGAGTACAAAAGTATATGGGTAATATTTCAAAAAAATTGAAAATTATTAATTTTCACTTGATTCTACCACCTGTGCAGGGCCGCGTGTTCCAATCCCAGCAAGCTGAGTAGTGCGCGTCACGCAAAAAGAACGCCGGAAAGAGGGGGTGTGAAGGCGCGAGTATTTTGTATGCGCAAACACATCCCCTCCACTGCTTTCAGCGTTCGTTTTGGTTGACAGACCTATAACATTTTGCACTCAAAAATGAGCGGCTGCCAACCAATTATAACAATACGATACATTGACTTGGTGCTCGCCACATTACGCCACACCCAAACGTATGTTAACATCCACCTTTTGACCTTGTCTAGAAGGGCGAAATTCGTGTGACGTGTGTCACGCAATTTCGTCGAGGATTATAGACAAACTTTGTAGACAAGGTTTAGGCTTAGATGTCGGTTTCCCCCTTTAGACATAAGTGGGGGGCTGAGCGTTCCCCCCGGGGGAAGCGGCGACGGGCGCGGCAGGGGCGGGGGGCGGCACGGGGGGAGGGGGCAACACCCGCGCGCCCGGCACGTACTGGCCGATGAACGAACCGTCTTCCGTGAAACGACCTGGAAACCAAAGATTCATATTAGTTAATGTTTTAAATGGAATCGATAGTAGAGAGAGAGGGTTAGTTTGAGTTTCACGTTTCACAAGTCCTATAAGTTTGATATCACGGTTCAAATCTTTTTCAAATTACCAAAGGTGATAAGGTGACGATCATGGCCGGAGCCTGGTACATAATATACAAAGGGAAATTAAAACCAAAAAATTACTACAAGCGGCTCCGCTGGTTACAAAAGAAACCCAGACATAAGCCCTATTTGTTATACCGGGTCCGAATTATAATTATCAATTCCGAGTTTCATCCAAATCCGCTGTTACGGCGATAAGTGGGAAAAACATACATAAACATCGCATCTATATTAATAAGGGAAGTTCTTTATATTCGTTACATGCTAAACTATTAGCTAGAATTTTTACAAGCAAAACTTAATTAATTTACGTGCAAATTAACTGGCTTCTAATAAAAATAAAATGCAAACAAAATCATACCTCAAAATAATAAACAAAAATCAATCGTCGCTCGTGCAAATGCAAGGGAGAGAAAGGGACGGAAGAGAGGATATAATATCGAAAACTAACATAAATAAATGCAAAAAACCAACAAAGCAACGTGTGTAAATATAATAAGTAAGAAAACACTGCAACTCACATCAAAATAATATCATTTTTACAACCTAACTTGCTTAACTTAAAGTGTACTTATAAACCTAACTTATGCAAAATAAGTAAAAAAAGAGATTCCGTGCGAAATTCTAGATCCAATAAAGACACGTGAACAAGTCTTTACTACCACTATTTTAGAAATAGTACAATAAAGACCCTGAACGCCCGATTACCTAATAGCACAGTAAATATACTGCAAAATATAATTCAAAACTAAATTCACAAACTTGATTTAATAACAAAAAGAAAGAAAAATTTCACGGGCGATTTCACTTTTAGATAAACCAATCAAAACGAAGATCAAAGAGCTTGCGGCGATTGGCCAGCCAGTACCGGGCTGTTCAATCTTTGAAAATCGAAAATGTGATGTCATGGCACTACGTGTACGAACGTAGCTTATATTCAGCCAGTTGATTTGATTTTTGTATAGATTTTTACTACAGTACGGGTATTTTTTCTGTGATTTGATTACACAAGTAACGAACTAATCTAAACCTGTATTTTAGTATATAATATGTTTGAAGGGATAGGGGTTATCGGGAGGTTAAGGTGGGTTTAGACGAGCGTAGCGAAGGCTCCTGATGCGGAATCTCCTTGGGCGGATGGGTTTGGCGGGCGCCGTTTGCGTCCGTATTGGCCGATGAAAGATCCGTCCTCGTTCATGCCCGCTGTAAACCAACATGCATACAGCCGAGCGCACACAAAAACAAACTCACATGCCTTCGATGTAACGTCCAAAGTTGAAAAACAAAAATAAAAGTTAGCGTTACAAACATGTACATGCTAAAAACAATTAAAAGCTGCGTTGAGGTAGAACTACGCGATTTTAAAACATTTAGAAAAATGTATGAAGTAAATAAAAAAATCGAGGATAATAATGAAATTTTCAAAAGTCCATGACTATTTGTGGTCCAAAAGCAATTAAAATTACTATAGTTTTGAATTTATGAGTGTTGTTTGGTTCCACAACATAAACATCAGATAAGTTTTATACTGAAAAATATGTCTTTTAATTCTTTTGTTGTTGATACAAAGGTCTATGTCTACGCCATACCTGTTTCTCCTTCGCCATATTCCGCCATGGAGTCGGTGTCGCTCTCAGGTCCAGGCTTGTTGCCGCTGCTCATAGAATGCCGGGACTTGTTGTCAAGTCTGTAAACAAAAAAAAATATAATTAAATTAATATAAAGCGTGGGGATCAGGGCAGGAAAATGATGATGAAAATTAACATATTATTATATTTCTATCATACTATCACGGACTTTGGACAACTTTATAGTTACAAAGCTACGTCGGATTTTGAACCCAATAACCATAACCTCAACTCAACCCAATAACCATAACTCACGGATGAGTGTATTCATGGAAGGCAGCATCAATGTTTTATCTCCATGCTGTGTCCATTGCACTTTGAATTCTATTACTATTGGTGCACAGTACTCATGGATGCATGTATCGTGTATTCATGGAAGGCAGCATCAAGGTATTATCTCCATGCAGTGTCCATTGCACTTTGAACCCTATAACGATAGCGCGTAGACTCACGGATGCTTGTATTGACCAAACATTGCATCAAGGTATCCATGCTGTATCCATGCTCCTCCATGCTGTACCCCCGGAATTTGAACTCTATTACTAGTACTGCACAGTACTCACGAATGCGTGTATTCATGGATGGCAGCATCAAGGTATTATCTCCACGCAGTGTCCATTGCACTTTGAACTGTATTACTATTAGTGCAGAGTACTCACGGATGCGTGTACTCGTGGAACGCCGCGTCGGGGTAGTCGCGCCGGCCGTGCTGCAGCTCGCGGTCGTGCACGTCGTACTTGCCGCCGCGGTTGCGACGCGCCACGCACACCAGCACCAGCACGAGCAGAAGGAACGCGAGCGCCACCATCACGCCGATGAACCAGCCCGCGGTCGCCATCTTGTCGTCCGGCTGGATCAGCGGGTCTGGCCAGTTCAAAAACAAACATCAATAATCATTTAGTTAGTAAGCATATTACACGTCATGGTACAAGATGTGCTATCAACACATAAAAATATTTAATAAAATTCAATTATTCTAAATAAATAATAAATACATATTGGTGGACATTCCACACAGCACTATCCAGCCCCAAATTAAGCCAAAACTTGTACTATGATGACCAGTAGCTGATATAATACTTATAAAGTATTATATCAGCTATTCATATAATAAGTTCCACCATATTAAAAAGTCAAATAAATTAATGCGATTTTTTTAATAGATAGAGTGATTCAAGAGGAAGTTTTATGTGTAAATACATGCATAATATAGCAGAGAAACACTGTGCACCCGTGCGAAGCCGGGGCGGGTCGCTAGTTTAAGTGATTGTTATGAGATTAAAACTATTGTGCAAAAGGATAACGTACAGGACTCACCGGAAGTGGTGTCGATATCCTTCACCTCGCTCGTACTGAAGTATTCTCCGTCGTGCGCCGTCATCTTCACCTCGTAAACCTTGCCCGGCTCCAAGCCTGTCAGGATCACGAAATCATCGTCGGTTATCTCATTCGTTCTCGACCATTCGGGGTGACCTTTCAGCTTGTACCACGCCACGAAGTGCGTCCCAGGGTGGCCATCCAGTGATGGCAGCCAGCGGACTATGATGTGAGCGGTGCCTTCCTTGGCGGGCAACACTGACGCTTGGAAAATCGGTAAATCAGGCTTCGACGTGACGACAGATTGCGTGGACTGTTCCACGTAGTATTTCTCCCCTTCGCCGGCCTTCGTCTTAGCTCTGATCTCGATCCTGTACTTGGTGTTCGGTTCCAAGCCGGCCAGCTTTGCGCGATCGAATTTGGGGTCGATTTCTTTCTTGCGCTCCTGGAGCGGCCCGAGCGCGGTGCCGATGACTTTCTGGTAGTAGACCTTGTATGCGGTGAGGATTCCGTTCTCGTCGACGGGTTTGTCCCACTTGAGGAGCATCGCCGAGGAGCCGATGGGGTAGGCAACGAACGACTTGACCGTGCCCGGCTTGCCTTCGGGGGTCACGAAGCTGAGGGTGTCGCTGGGCGGGCCGTTGAAGCGGCCGTTGTACACCAAAATGCGGGCGTAGTTTTTCTTGAACGGCTTGAATTTGGATACTAAAGCGCTCGAGGAGTCCGCCTTGACTAGAGTTTCTTTGAGCCGGTCCTCCTCCCCGTCGGTCCAGGTCTGGATCTTGTATCCCTTGAAGTGTCCTTGCACTGATTCCGGCGGGACCGGGTTGAAGTTGAGAAGCGCGGTGGTTCCCGAGGTGACTTGTTCCAGAGTGAAGTTGGTGGGAGCGAGGCGAGGCACGTCCTCTCCCGACCAGCCGATGATCTCGATCGGCGTCACGTTCGCTGTGCCTTTGAAGTTCACTGCTGTCACCTGAGGACATTATTCAAAGAGTCTATTTTTAGATGATATTATGATTGGGTTTTCCTCAAGAGCCTTAAAAGACCTTTGTATATATTTATTTAAAGAGCTTTAAAAGACCTTTGTACTTTAACATTTGATGATTTTGATAAAATATATAAACCATTACATGGCATATTTGTCTTATTCAGACTACAGTTGATAGAGTTTATTCTGAGACAAGCTGTGATACTCCCAGTGTGTATACATTATGTAAGCTTAGAATGTTGTATATCAGTTGACTTGCAGCTTTACTGCGTAAGTGTTAAGTGTTAGTTTACCTTGATCCTGTACGGCTGGAAGGTCGGCGTGTTGGTGACCAGGTACTCTGTAGTGCGGTAGTCCCGGATCTGCTCCTCGCTGCTCTCGTGGCCGGTGATGTTGCGCCGCCACGCCACGTGGTAGTAGAACCCGGGGCCGTTGTGCTCGATTTGAGGCATTTTCTGAAATTATATTATTATCATGTTTTGCTGTAACATTCATGAACTATTGTTACAACCTTAGAAAACTTCCAAAAGTCCTTTCATAAGAGAGGTATGCACATGAAAATTTACCATAACTATGTATTACTATACTATTATATGTGGCGATTTAAAAAGGAGGCCTATACTCAGCAGTGGATGCATACGGGCTGAATAGATAGATGTATTACAAAACCTACCAAGGTTATGTTATGTGTGATGTCTTGTAAATACGATTTGTTTGTACTTTGATACAGTTTTATTTGAATGTAGTAGGTAAGTTATTCTTTGTAGTATTCGAGTTCAAAATCCTTAAAGAACGGACTAGACACATACAAGCCAATGCTTTGGTTTGATCCCATCTTACATTAACGAGATTTCAATTCTAAGTGAAGTCGTGTAAGTAAAGCGTAGTTACTGACCGCCCAAGAGATGAGCATGTTGTTGGGAGCCGTGCCCTCTCCCTTCACGTTATCCGGGTTCTTGTAGGGCACGTCCGGCTGAGTGCTGCACACCTCCGAGTGTCCGGACGGAGTGGAGGGACCTATCTTGTTCCACGCTATCACACTGGAAGTAAAAATGAAATTTTAACATAGGCAATGACGAAGAGCTTATGTAATCCTCGCTCGCACGTTTCGTGTACGAAGATTTAAAATCACCACAATACAAGAGGATTTCCCAACGTAAAAAAAGTATGAAGAAATATAAATATATTGGTGGACTTTCCACACACAATATCTCGCCCCAAGCTAAGCCAAAGCTTGTGATATTGGAACCAAATAGCTGACATACTACTTATATACTTTTTTTTTGTAAATACATACTTATCCTACTATTATTATAAACGCGAAAGTTTGTAAGTGTGGATGGATGTTTGTTACTCTTTCACGCCGGAACAGCAGAACGGATCTGGATGAAACTTGGCGGAGAGATAGATTATAGTTTGGAATGAACATAGGCTACTTTTTATCCCGTGGGAATACCGGGATTTAAATCTGCGCGGGTGAAAGTAATGTTGTATAATAACACACAGACAGAGAACAAACATCCAGGTTCATCACACAAATGTTTTTCGGCCTACGGCACAGAAGGCGGGGCTGCCTCAGGAGTAATACGTGGGTTGTTCACCGGAAGGTGTAGTTGGCCCACGGGCTGAGCTGCACCGCCCACGACGTGTCGATGGCCGGCACGGACTCGGTGGCGAAGTCCCACGAGTCCGGCGTGAAGGTGGTGTTGTACTGTATGGAGTAGCGCAGGATGGGCGCGCGGTTGTCGCCCATCGAGTGCCAGCGCAGCGCGGCCGTCGACGCGCCGCACTCTATGCTGTCCAGCGCGGGCGGGTTCGGCTTGTCTGCACACAACCACTGGGGCTTTATTCACTATCACCAATCCAATCCAATCGCGTTTGCGTTTAGATCACACCGTGTGTGACGTCACCATAACCGTGTGACGTCACACACGGTTAGGGCAAAGTATCTCCTATGTCATAAAGAATAATGCCCAAGATCACGTTGTGACTTCACACGGTTTGGGGCAAGGCATCTCCTATGTCATAAAGAATAGTGCCCCTGGACATAACTACTTACTAGTACTTGTTAAAAAAAATTGTATTTGCGCAAAAAAAAACGGAAATGGACAGTACAATACAATTAGACAAAAATCGCGGAATATAAATCTCGATTTTCGAAACAATATTAAATACAAAGGTTTAACACAAATATTAATATATTTTAAGCTAGTTTCTTTCTAAAAAATTATATAGTAAAAAATCAAAATCGTCGACCATTATGAATCAGGGCTTTCACGTTTAACATACCTTGCACAGTAAGCGTCGCTTGCGCCCTCGCCTCGTCGATCGCCGTTCTCGCAATGCAGGTGTACTCGCCGGAGTCCAGCTCCGTGGTGTCGGAGATGAGCAGCGAGTAGTCGTTGGTCATGCGGAAGCGCGGCTGGTTGTCGAAGTCCAGCTGCTCGCCGTCGCTGAGCCAGATTATCTGCAGCGTGAGAGAGTCGTCCGCGTTGGCGTTGCAGCGGAAAGTGGCGGAGGAGCCGGCGGCCACCTCGTAGTGCTCCGGCTTGTCGGTGATCACGGTGCGCTCTGGATATACAAGGGGAGTGATCACACATTTGTTGATGTGCATGTACATTACATAAAGCACCTGGGACTTGCGTGCGAATAGCCTATTCGCAAATGTTCTTCGAGCGCGACCCATAGGGGGGTCGTGACCCACACAAGAAGCCTTCCTCGGGGGGTCGCCGGCAAAAGGAAAAAGGCAAGGTTCTACACTACAGTAAAAAAAAACACTATTTTAGTGAGAAGAATGGCGTATAACTTTTTTGGCGGTCGCCAGAATATTTCCACCCAAAAAGAGGTCTCGTATTCAAAAAGATTGAAAAACATTGGAATAGAACATACCCCAGCAGTGGATGATACCGGGCTGAGATAATGATGATACTTAATTAACACACGAACTCTGAAGATCAGCCGAGGAGTTCAAAATATCGTCCATCAAATCTATTTTTTTATACTTTTTGCTGATGCATGCAGATGGCCACCTGATGTTAACTGGTAACCATCACCATAAATTGCCCGAATGCATTGCCCTGCGTCCATCTACTTGGGGGATTTTCATATGCCTGGTAATTTCACCGGCAATCATGCTTTTCAAACCGAAACACAGCGTTGCTGCTCGGCGGCAGAAAAAGGCATGGTGGTAGTTCTTACCCGGGCAAGCCCTTTCAAAGAGCTTTACTACTCTGAACAGTACAGGAAACACCTAAACTAGAGACGCACAGGACAGATAATAAAAAAAATAATAATAATAATGCTGGACAATCCACACAGCACCATCTAGCCCCAAAGTAAGCTACTCAAAGCTTGTGTTATGGGTACTAGATGACTGATATATTTAATACATTATATACTTACATAGATAGATATTTTTTATTATATACATAGAAAACACCCAGACCAACGGAAAAAATTTCTGCAGATCGTACACAAATTTGTTCCGAGGCGGGAATCGAACCCGCAACCTCTAGCGTCGCAGGCGGACTCTCGCCCGCTGCGCCACAGAGGTCGTCAAATAGCTATAATATAGATAGATAGCTTGGAAATGGCCTGTGTGAGTACTTACTCTTGACAGTCAAGGATCCAAAGGCAGATTTCTCTCCGAACTTGTTCTTCGCGTAGCACTGGTAGGTCCCCACGTCGGTGTACGATACGTCGCGGATAACAAGATCTCCGTCAGGCGTTATGTTGTACCTGGAAGATTGAAAAAAATCTCTGGTTAGCACTAATTACATTTACTTAAATGTTAACAGTGGAAAATGTTAAAAAAGTCCTTCAGGGTAGGCAAAGCACTGACATGCCCCTGGGCGACGGAGACCGCTTACCATCGGGTGGGCCGTTAGCCCGTTTGTCTATCTTTTACATAAAAAAAAAGAACAATGTTATAGTTTATTCGTGAAGCCTTTAAGTAGCCGTATAGAAGAATTTGTATGTAGTGCCATCCTCATCATCTTCCTACCCTTCTCACACTTCATGTGGGGGTCAGTAGCTTCCCTCCACTTTCCTTTATCTGCCATCATTTCAGTAGTTACTCCATTCACTATCCATATTTTCTTGGCATACTGTACTCCTGCATAATACATATTATCTAAGAGGCTAATGATGGCTTACAGCAAAGTCCTCATTGCGCAATAACATCCTACTAATATTATAAACGCGAAAGTTTGTAAGTATGGATGGATGGATGGATGTTTGTTACTCTTTCACGCCGGAACGGCTAAACGGACCTGGATAAAACTTGGCAGAGAAATAGATTATAGTCTGGAATAACACATAGGCTACTTTCATCCCGTGGGAATACCGGGATTTAAATCTGCGCGGGTGAAACCGCGGGGCGCAACTAGTTATTTATATTTAAATTCATTATGTACCACAAATAATGAATATTAATTCTGGTTGGACAATGCTGAGAATACATAAGCGAGTAGGCGTACTTGAAAACATGCCATTTTCTCGATAAATGCTACGCCATTTATATTTCATAGCTGATCATTCAACACTAACGACCGTATATCAGTTAACTTATAATATAACTGATTTAACTTGTACGACTGTAAATTGTCCTTTAATAACGTAACCACGACGTCGCGTCGTCCTATTATTTTTGGTGACTATACCCAGTTGTCGTTATTAATAAAATAGGGGAAAGAAGTTCAAAGGACAACAAAAGGTCAATGAATATTTTAACATCAAATTACGAAGCCTTGTTAAAACCGCGGGCGCTCTAGGGGATGATCATATTGTCAATGATTGCAAATATTTTTGGGGAAGTCGTTTTTCAAATATTAGTTTGAGCGCTAAACTATTCCTAGCGAGCAATAAGTTTGTATGAACTCACTTTGATGCCGGACGACCTCCGCGTTCCGTCATCATATTCGTCATTTTATACGCTGCGACATCAATACTAATTTAAATATACCTCAATGACAAATACCACTTTTTTTTTTATATAGAACCTTTTTGTTATTTTTGATGATATTATTTTGTGATCGACACTTTCGTGTATCTATTACTAGTTGCGCCCCGCGGTTTCATCCGCGCAGATTTAAATCCCGCTATTCCCACGGGATAAAAAATTCCAGACTATAATCTATCTCTCTGCCAAGTTTCATCCAGATCCGTTCGGCCATTCCGGCGTGAAAGAGTAACAAACATCCATCCATCCATACTTACAAACTTTCGCGTTTTATTAGTATATACGAAATTAAAAAAGAAACGGTGTATACGAATTGTGGGGTAACGTGCACTTACTTCCCTCCGGTGACGTCGACATCGTTCTTCATCCATTTGACGATGGGTTTGGGAGCTCCGAAGACCCTGCACTTCAGTACGGCCTCGGAACCTTCCACCTTCGTCAGATTCTCGGGACCTTCTTTGATTTCGGGAGGGATTGCTGGAAAAACATACGTAATATAACATTGCTGAACAAAGCAGAAATCACAAAATAGTCGAAAACAGAAAAAACACGAGTATTGTACAATATTTTAATCGCTTCTCTTGGGTCATCGTTATAGTCATGAGATTGAGATTATGCTTAAAAAATCTCAAGTGATTGCGAATTTACCTTGCAAACAGAACAGGCCACGCGTCCAATTGAATTTCAATGAGTTCATAACTCGCACTGGCTACTTTAGTATTAACTTTGGTTAAGACCTTATAGAGCTTAGTTAATTTATAATAACGCTAAATTACATGGTCCCAGAAATATGAAAATACAGTCCAGTTCAGCAATTTACTTTCAAGATGTTTGCTTTTGTGAAATTTGTCACGGCTGGTTTGTAAACCTATCAATGAAGACGAAAAAAAACGCGTATGTTGTTCTTGTTGGTTGATACAGTTTCAAACGAAAATTGTTACACTCAATAGAAATACGATAAAATGCCAAATCTGTTTGATAGATGGCTACAACCTCCTCAAGATTCATATCTCGTGGGAAGAGCAATAAAAATCTAGTTTATTATCCACATCTCCCGTGGGACGCCTCGTAAAAGACGACAAAGAACGACAATTTTATTATCCCTCTTGTCAATTACGGTTCTAATCCCATTGGAAGTAATACGCCATTCAATGTACTACTAGTATAATAGCTTATATTCCTCATATCTCGTGTAAAGGGACGTTCATTGAATAGCTCGCCAATGTATGTTGTAGTTTCGTATTATTAATATTTTAAGACATCCTCAGATATATCTACCGTGGCCGAGGATCGAAGCCATGAAGCTGTTTCTGGAGTTGTCGAAACTAAGACCCAAATCCGCAATCTGCGCATATTCGATTTGAGGATACGCAACAGCGTTCCCTTTTAGTAATCCTATCTCTTATTTAGTAGCCCTAGTTTGTATTATTATTATTTTTTTTTATGTAAAAGATAGGCAAACGGGCTAACGGCCCACCTGATGGTAAGCGGTCACCGTCGCCCATAGACAACAACAACACCAGGGGCGTTGTCAGTGCGTTGCCTACCCTGAAGGACTTTATTAACATTTTTCTTGAAGCTTTTCATGTTAAATCTTGGCGGGAAAACTTCTGATGGTAACTCATTCCACAGCCTATGGGTGGATGGTGGTATGGATGGTATGGCCTATTAATGGCAACCTTGAACTAGTTATAGATCCGAATGTGTTAGAACAAGTTGCCTTTATCTTCAATGGGTTCATGGACACGCCAGTCGTCTCACATAAGGATATTTGGATGCACAACTTCTTACCAATATAGCAATAACATCAATCCAAGGTAGGCTTGAAGATATTTTTTTCAGATTTTTAAGTCCGGTCACTGATACATGTGGATTGTGACACAGTGTTGAACTTAGTTCAACGACAGCGTGGGTAAAATTAAGGTAAGGAATGACCTCATCTCAAACCTCGTCATTTTTGAACTAGAAATAAAATAACAAAATTCAATGATGTTACTGGCATATGCATCATCAAACAACTGTAAATTTTGTTCAAAAACACCCAGCAATTGGCGGTCGGCAATTCTACAACGATATCTCTGTGTAGTGCATGCAGTCTCTGTGTGATTGTTGTAAATATAGACTTGGTTGTTTCTTTCTAGTCAATCACAGCTGCACATCGACGCTTAAGAAACGCGTAAATCACAATAAACCAATCACCGTCGAGACAGGACATAATTGTAGTCCCGTTTCGTAGATTCGTGTGTGGGCGTGCGAATGTGTGCTACCAGGATGTATCCAATCTCGGGACAGCTATTTCTCCTAATAATTGAGCTAGTAAGTCAGTGTAATGGCCAACCTGGGTGACGGAGTGGTAAGCGATCGCATCGGCCGATCTAAGGTCGTGATTTTTAATCCTAAACGCACACAAGTAGAGTTTTTTGGCAAGCCGATCAATGACTTTGGAATGGGCCAAGTATTTGGAAAAAATCCACACATTTTATATTTCAGAATCGTATGTCATAGAAACATGCTGACAAATAACTATGCCTTCTGTCTGATCATCAAACGTATAGTCAAGTGATTATTAGGGACATCACAGGAAACCCAGCTCATAACAATCTAAACCGTCGATACACATCTTTAGGGAGGTGGAATACGCATCTAATAAAGTAATACAATATCCGCTACTGTCCCTCTTTCTCATTGTGTTTGTAAATATTTGTGGACTTTTCGGCTGACTCACCACTCTTGGGTTATCGAACTTGCCACGAAAAAAATATATCCCTCTACGTACGTACCTACCTATATTTATTCTATACCTACCTGTCTACATGAAACAAAACCCGAGGGTATGACAGTCTGTACATTTTGTAAGGGCTTTTAGGACGTGATAGAAATAGCTATAAAAATATATTTTTCTTTTTCTTCTCTGTTGTTTTATTTAATCAAACGTTTCACAAGGATTTCTTTGAACTTAAGTCAACATTTAATCGAAGAGGCAAGGAATATCTTAGATACCATATGAAATGGATATATTCGAAGAGATTTTTTAAGTATCGGTACATTTTGTAAGGGCTTTTAGGACGTCATAGAAATAGCTATAAAAAAATATTTTTCTTTTTCTTCTCTGTTGTTTTATTTAATCAAACGTTTCACAAGGATTTCTTTGAACTTAAGTCAACATTTAATCGAAGAGGCAAGGAATATCTTAGATAACATTTGGAATGGATATATTCGAAGAGATTTTTTAAGTATCGGTTCCTTGAAGTCTCTAAAAATCCAGAACTTTGTCCAAAAGAAGTCGGGGGAACTTACCAGTCGGATATAAAGTTACACCCCTATTCGCGTGGCTGCACACCCCTTATCGGGGATTATCGAATAGATAAAACGTGCTTCAGTTTGTACGAAACATTAGGAGGCCGGCACGTTTTGGATTTGGACAGTCTTTAGATGGATTGCGGGAAAAGCCGAAACGTAAAAGGATCTTGAGATTTGAGATTGGACTAAATTTCATTTACGAAACTTGAAAAACCTACTTCAAATATCATTCTTAGTTCTTAAAATAATAAGCGATTTCCTGAATTGCTACTGATTACTGATTTACTTTTCACTACTACACCTTTAGTAAATTATCAGAAAGTAATTTGGCTACAATATTACGTGATGGTAAACGACGATGTAGCCGACGGTGGAGCAGGACGATCTTGAAAAACAAGACGCTTATTCACTCCTGCCTTAGATAAACCTAGATTGTGTAAACTTATAGCATACATATCCAATATAGTAGAATACTTATATAACAAACGACGACCAGAGAAATGTATTTTTTTACAGAAGCAATACAAGTTATTTCTTTGCATTATAATGTTCCCCTTCGTATTCCATCTAGACACGCAATCCCATAAAACGGTACACCCCCGAAGCTCACATATCTCGGTGTAGGAAAAGCAATTACTAGGACAGCCACACCTCAGATATTAGGGGAGGGCTCAGGTAGACCGCTGACGTCACGCTATCGTTTTAGGACGTGAACTCAGGGAGCGAAACTCTCGACGCGGCCGCTACGTTTCGCGAATCGAGTCTCTCTCGGATTTAAATAAGTATCTTCTATCAATGTCACTGCTAACTCTGAATAGTATCTAACTACATTACCGACAACGGAATCCTTACTAATATTATAAATGCGAAAGTTTGTAAGTATGGATGGATGGATGTATGGATGGATGTTTGTTACTCTATAACTCCAGAACGGCTGAACGGATCTTGGTGAAAATTGGCACAGAGATATGTTTTAGTCTGGAATAACACATAGGCTACTTTTTATCCCGTGAGAATACCGGGATTTAAAGCTAAGCGGGTGAAACCGCAGGGCGCTACTAGTTAATCATATTTTACCCAGCATTGCATACCTTTATTTATTAATTCAGGCGCATAATTAGATGACTTTGTGCTAGCCGCTATAAAACGTGAGTTTAGAGGTATTTCAAGGCACCTCGCCACGCACACGCTCAAACGGACCGTAGCCTAACCTACGGTCCGTTGTAGCGTCTTTGTCCGGAGTATCAATAACATTTTTGTGCCGTATGTTTCCAACCTTACAAAACGATCGACCGTGCAGCTGCACTATGGTTTTATATCTGTCTTATTTGGAGATGCGCCTTACTAGGCTCGCCGAGGTCGATTGCGACATGCCACGCTAACTATAAGCAAGTTAGTGTTTTTATTAAAAAAAAATTAAATAATGCTGGACAATCCACACAGCACTATCTAGCCCCAAAGTAAGCTATTCAAAGCTTGTGTTATGGGTACTAGATAACTGATATATTTAATACATTATATACTTACATAGATAGATATTTTTTATTATACATAGAAAACACCCAGACCATCGGAACAAATTTCTGCAGATCGTACACAAATTTGTTCCAAGGCGGGAATCGAACCCGCAACCTCTTACCTCGCAGGCAGGCTCTCGCCCTCTCTATTACATCTCTAAAAATACATAATTGCTTTTAGAATGAAAGAAAGAAAGAAAGAAAACATATTTGTATTTAACTTTTGTGTATTTAACTTGCTTTCATTCCACAGAAAATGTGATTATAGTACACAGAATCCGTACAGATTTTGACAAAAGATGTTACCATATTTTATATGGAACACGAATAATGTTTTCTTTGAAGCGTTGTGTTGTAGAGAAGACTCAGAGCAATGCCTTTCTCATAAATAAAATTGTGAAGGATCAAAGTTACTCCAGAAATGAAAACTGAATGTATTGGTGCGAGTCTCTATCTATGATGATTTTGGGGCAAAGCTGCTTATAAATATGTACGATGTGAGTCCGACGTCACAGCCATAATTCATAATAATTCGAATTGATGCTTCTGTGAACTCACTGTGAGCTTCTATTAGGAGTTGATTGATACCTGACTAGAGCTGTCACCTCTCCCAAAAAAAATACGATACGTCCATCTTTAGTTGGCATTGCACTGTGCCCTTCACTGGTGAGACTTACGTCCGTTTATGAGGAGCACGGTTGCAGAATTAGGTGCGGTGGCAGAACTGGGTGAACTTTTTCACAAGGATCATTTAAAAGATCCCATTTTTATGGATCCTAATCCTTATTACAGAGCCAATGCGACGCTCCCGTCGACCTAGCTCCAGTCCGGGCCTATCTAGGTCATGGCTGTGCGTGATCCCGTGATGACACAATTTTAAACGGCTTCAGTTAAGATTTTCAGTTACATTATTGTATGTTGATCTTTGGAAACATTGAAGATCGCGTTTAGTGGGTGATGAAAACAAAGACATTTTAAGTAGTTTTCACAGAGATTACTTGTATATCTAGAAACATGTAGACGGTATACAGGAATGATATGAGAATTTATTTATAAATGAAGCTAAAAATAGTATATATCTAGAAACATGTAGGTATACAGGATAGATATGAGAATAAATTTATAAATGAAGCTAAAAATATGCAATATGTCATTATTGTTAGGCAAACAGTAATAGCAAGGGATGAAGTAAGTTTTAAAGTTTATAGAATTACATCTTCCCATCTAGATAAAAAGTATGTATATACTTCTTCAGAACGCAGGATTTCTTTAATCTAGATCGTTTATGCCGAGTAAACAATCAGAGAGCCACACTCGCATAAATGAATTTCAAATTGCATGGTTCGGTTTCGGTCGGCGAATAATTCCCGGTGTATTTTTGTTACGGCAATGAACCGTTGTTGTTCAAAGCATATGAAATTATGTTGTGTTGCATGACATCATCGCCCCCGAATACCATTCATGTTGTACGAATGCGCGCCTCTCGACCAAGATCTGAGTTTTGTCATGCGTTTGATAATAACAATTTTGATAAACTTGTTACGGTCTGACGATTCAATAACGCTTGAGGTGAACTTTAATTAGTAACTGATAACAAATATATTTCACAGGATAGAGATTTCCAATACTGACAGTTTTACTGGGAGCCACGTGGCTTTGCGATAGTTTTAATTTTTTATTAACGTACCACCAGCAAAAGATACGCCTAGACCCCCAGCTTGCTCAATTTCTTTTGTTTTTGTAGGAGCTTTGTATGTTCTGGGTCCAAAGTCCAAATCTCTCAGTACAACTGGTTGACCAGACGACTTTGCAATGCAAAAAACTCACTAAAGAGAACCTTTACTCCAAAAAAAAAATATAATAACCAGCAGATGTGGACTTTTATACTTCTTGGTGATGCAACAAGTAGTTGGCCCACCTGATGTTAAGCTGAAACACTCACCTAATAGCAAAGCTGCCTCGCAATTCACGCATGATAGGAACGTGCCATCAACTTGAGTGATACACATACAGATGTACTGTTATTACACCGGGCTGGTTTTATTTAAATGTAGTTTTTCTCAGTGCTGATGTGATTATTTGAGTAGTTTATTATAAGGTAAATTGTTTTTGTCTAAAACCACTATCTGGCAAAATATGTTATTCAATAAGTACATTTGTTTTATAAAAGTATAATTTTAATTATGTTTATTGAGTTGTTAAGCTTTTATCATTTCTACAAAAACACGAAGTGTACCTAAGAGTAAGTACTGTAAGAGTAGTAGAGCTCTTTGTGAAGGGCTCGTCCGGGGAAGTACTACCACCACGCCTTTTTCTGCCGCCAAGCAGCAATGCTGTGGTTTCGGTTTGAAGAGTGTGGTCGCCGGTGTAATTACGGGCACATGAGGCTTAACATCTGTATGCCTCAAGTTGATGGACGCAGGGCAGTGCATCGTAGGGCACGTTCCTATTGTGCGTGACCTACGGGGCAATGTTTTGTTTATAGGTGATGGTTACCACTTAACATCAGGTGGGCCATCTGCTTGTTCCATCAGCTAGTTGTATAAAAAAAAAAAACCTAACCAGCATGCTTTTGTAATCGCATTAACCTTGAGTTTTTTTATCTTGTCTTTAACACGACATGTTAATTTTTCCTTATGCTAAGTAACGGATATGGTCCTAGGGTCCTATATAAATTTAATTGTAAACCACTTACTGGCATCTCGATGCTTTCAAATGTTCCGAATACTTTGAGCTACGAGGTCCTCGATTCGAGGGCCACTCAAGTTCGTTCGCACTTATCGTCTCCACTGGGTCACAACTTCACTAGTTCACAACCCAAGCTAGGGCATAACTTTATTTGCTGTACGTGCTCAACAATAACATAACATTTTTTTATAAAACCAGCAACATTTGGGACCTTAGGGTTATAGTAATAAGTGGTATTTTCATCTGTGAAAGCAGAATCGTGCCCCGTGTGTGCATTTCCTATTGTGGTGATAATTAACGAAGAGTGACAGTTATGTGTTTAGCGAGAGGAGCTTTGTCGTTTCCCTAATAAAGGTCTCTATATTGACGACCTCTGTGGCGCAGCGGCCGAGAGCCTGCCTGCGGCGCAAGAGGTTGCGGGTTCGATTCCCGCCTTGGAACAAATTTGTGTACGATCTGCAGAAATTTGTTCCGATGGTCTGGGTGTTTTCTATGTATAATAAAAAATATCTATCCATGTAAGTATATAATGTATTAAATATATCAGTTATCTAGTACCCATAACACAAGCTTTGAATAGCTTATTTTGGGGCTAGATAGTGCTGTGTGGATTGTCCAGCATTATTTATTTATTTATCTATTAAAACTGACAAAATTCTCTCGTCGTCTCTATTAGAATTGACGAAGATACATTTGATAGGATGAACTAGTGATGGCAGATCAACCTTGTCAGAAAGCTTGACAGCAACTTTGCACAATACGACTAGATAGCGGAACAGTCATAAAATGTTTTTAGTCTCATTTTATCTAATGTGCACTACCCAAAAACATATTTTAATTAACCAAAGGTTAGCTAATAGATAGCGTAGAATAGTAACTAGCATCGCAGGGCACGTTCTAATAGTAACTGGCGAGGCAATGCTTTGTTATAAGGTGATGGTAATCGATCACTTGATATCAGGCCATCTCCTTGTTTCATATTTGTGCAATAAATAAATTTCTATCTTTATATCTCACTAGTAGCGCCCTGCGGTTTCACCCGCGTAGTTTAAAATCCCGGTATTCCCACGGGATAGAAAGTAGCCTATGTGTTATTCTAGATTATAGTATATCTCTGTGCCAATTTTCACCAAGATCCGTTCAGCCGTTCTGGAGTTATAGAGTAACAAACATCCATCCATCCATACTTACAAACTTTCGCATTTATAATATAAGTAGGATTGCGTGGATCTTAAGAGATAACGAACTACCGTGATGGGAAGGTGGTTCAATATATGGCCACAAATGCGATCGTCGTAGATAGAACTAACAATAGCTAGCTTTGAACACGAAGCCCGTGTGTCTACAAAAAAAAACAATATAAAAAAAAAACAACATCCCATTATTGGAACATGTTTTTTCTAGCTTTGCGGTTGTGAACGGTAGCAAGAGCTCGCTTTGTCACGTCATTCTGTCAGACCTTTTACTGAGCAAAGGAGCCGTGGTGAGCTCACTCATCCGTGAACGTTCTTGCGTAACTTGGATGAATGAATATTGTAAATTGTATGCAGTATTAATATCATAATATAGTGTACATATAAATACAATTTTAAATTGAATGGGGTGTTTTATGTTATAAAATATGATTTCTGAACAGGGTCCATAGTTGAACGGATGGATTGATTCTTCCAATCTGGAATTACTAAGTATTTATAGGTATGTATTTACAAAAAAAAGTATTATAAGTAGTATATCAGCTATCTGGTTCCCATATTACAAGCATGAGCTTAGTTTGGGGCTAGATAGTGCTGTATGGAAAGTCCACCAATATTTATTTTATTTATTTATTTACTATAATAACAATGACCCAAGATCTAAGAACTTTATAACAGGGCGCCTGTTATAAAGTTCGTCTGACATAAGGTTATAAATTTTATTCTAAAATTATGATCTTATTTGTTATTTTTCTTTTATGAAATGTGTTTTGAAAAGCAGTGTTTGTCGGTTACGATGGTTCTCGTAGTTCCAGACGATATCTACAAAAGCAATACATTCTACAACTACACTCACATTGCACGTTAACGTAGACATCCTTGTAGACATATCCGATGGAGCTGGTGGCGTTGCAGCCGTAGTTTCCGGTGTCTTTCTTCACCAGATCCGTGATGATGATGGAGTTGGAGGTCACCTGAGTAGATAATTAAACTGAGATATGTTTTTTATACAACTAGCTGATGGAAAGATGGACCGCTTGATATTAAGTGGTAACCACCACCTATCACAAATCATTGTTTCGTAAGACACGCACAACATAAACGTGCCCTACGATGCACTAACCTGCGTCCATCAACTTGAGACACAGAGTACTTACACCGGCGACCACACTCTTCAAACCCACACAAAGCAACGCTGCTAATAATAATAATAAGGCGTTGTGGTAGTACTTCCCCGGACGAGCCCATCACTAAGAGCTATCTACTACTCTTAAAGTATGAAACTTTTGTCATCATCATCATCATTTCAGCCCGTTTGCACCTACTGCTGAGTATAGGCTTCCTCTTTAATACGCCTCAATTTACGAGGCGTATCGATCCATTTCTAGCACTTGCTACAATGTCGTTTGACCAACGGGCGGGTGGTCAATTTTTTTTAACTTATTGAAGTCAGTTTTAAAAATACGGTGTCGATCTGGGGCTTTCCCCACTTCTTCACTTGCTTCAATTTAAACTTCTAAAATAATAATAATATCTTTAAAATTTCTTATCTAGAAAGCTAGATAAGAAATTTTGTGATTTAACTCTCAGTTGAGAAAATTTTGAGAAACTTATTGAATGTAGCTTACCTGTCGCCGAGGGTTAGGTTCGGCTTGCTCGATAGGCTTCCCGTTATGTATCCACGTGATCTTCGGCTCTGGAGTACCGCTGGCCTCACACTTGATCTCCGCCGTCTCGCCTTCCGCCTTGTTCTGGATCTCAGGCTCCACGGTGAAGAACGGAGCGGCTGTGGGGAAGGTCAATTATTAAAACATTTTACATACTAAGGCCGTATTTTAAAACACACTGAAATACTGAAAGATTGAGCAATCAAAAGAAAAATATTTCGTTAAGAGTTTGGAGTACTGGAATGCATCGGAATCGTAGTCAATATGGCAGTAGCTGTAAGAGCCAAGAGACATCAATATTTTAACATAGGATTATTGCATACAAAATGTAAATATACAAAATAGAAACGTAACAGATTGTCAATAAACACAGGCAACAGTAAATTAGAAGAGAACTATTGATGTGTGCTCCACATAAATCTCGGCCTCCACTCGAAGTAAGCAACCGTAAACAGTTTGAAGAGGCAGCGAAAACAACTAACAAAACACAATCGAAGGAAAACACAATTGAATGAATGAATGAAAATGCTTTATTGTACACCTTACAAACTAACAAAACAAGTGAAACAAGGATTAACAACTAGAGATATGTACAATTCGCGGTCTTATCGCTAGCCTATCTCAGGGCCTTTTTGGCGTACAGTTATGTTTTCTTTTGTTTTTGGTACTGTTTCTTCTTTCGTTTTGTCTCTGTTTATAGCTGTAATTTTGTATGTACCTATGTATTTCTTTTCTTGTTGTGTATGTCAAATAAATGTATTTTCTTTCTTTCTTTCTTTCTTTCTTTAGCAAGCTATCTCTTCCAGACAACCTTTGGATGGAGAGGAGCCTATATAAAATATTATGGTACTCTGTGTTTCCGCTATTTACTTCAGGATGCACAATGACAGCTAAGTTTGTAGGAAAACAAAAACCGTAGTCCACACCAAACGAAGTGATAAAAGAGAAGTGATGAAACTGAAACAGCTTCACGACTTTGATCCCCAGGCACGATAGTTATCCCTTCAGATCTCTTAGTACCAAGTACTAACTCTAGAATCTTTGAGGATGTCTAACGGGGGTAGTCAGAGGTACGTCCAAACATTACATTTGGCACATACCCACATTTTGCAGTAATTAGTATTCCATACGTGACAGGTTGCAAGAGAAGTGATATTTGACTAAAAAAATTGAGTGAGTTCATTCTACTTTCAAATCCCCGAAAACAATTCTACAGAAAATCTACATAAAAGTTCAAAACATAGGTATCTTATTACCGGGTGTGACTCAACTATTTCCTAAGCTCCGAAAACACGCATCAAGGAGAGCCTTCAACCGTAGGGACGGACGGCGGGGCGCGAGTTTACGACGCTATAAAGGGAGAAACAGCGATTGGAACCCGTGATCCAGGTTACGGAGCTATTTGCGTGACCTGGCAAGTTGCATTATGTCACAAAGCTTCAGTAGCAAGCTAACGTAATGCAACTTTATTCGAAAAGACCTCCTTTACATGTCAAAAAATAAATATAGGCGCATACACCCACGGAACAGAGATACACCGATAGCTTGATGCCTACATTTGACCCCAGCAGCTCATCAAAATGACTCAACGACTACCAATAGCATGGTTTGAAGGTTCTGTTAAAGTTTCCAAGAGAGATATCTTGGAATCTTTCCTGTATATTCTGGTATTGACATGTTTATGTGAGAGGTTCCTTCAGATAGGCTACTACATTATCATGTCGCTAGTGGTGCTGGTGTCAATAGGCGAAGGTAATCGCTTATTATTAGGTGAGCCGTATACCAAATTATGGCCTAAAAACCGGACAAGCGCGCGTAGAAGCCTGAGGATTCCAATTTTATTTTGAGGAGCGAAGCCTAAAAGAGTTTTTCAAAGTTAACCGCTCCAAATGTAAGCGGTAACGCTGACAGAAATATCGATTTCGTCATGATGTCATTCGTACTTCCCGGGAACTAAGCGACTTGTTTATATAATTCATAAACTGAAACCATGTGGAAAAATAATGCAATTATATTTTGTGTTCAAGAAGGACGAAGCAGTTTTGTAAAATTTTAATGTTCATCGTCATTTCCTATCAGGAGCCACCAGCAGTGCAGTTCTTATCGATCGCTTAATTTGAAACTTAAAATCGTCAAAATTCGTTCCAATAGCCACGCGGCTGACCGCGAGGCTGCTCGCTTTGTCAGTACGCGGCTATTGACGAAACCATTTTTAGCGAATTTTTGACGATTCTAAATGTCAAATAAGCGATCGATAAGAACGGTACTTGCACGGCTGTTCATATTGGCGACTCGAATAACCGTATGAGCACATATCGAATACATTTTCAAAAAAGATTTTCGTCCACGTCACTATATCCTCAACAAACCTGGATCCACGATTAACATCACAATACAATCTAAATCGGGAACACTTGTGCAACACAAGCATTCTCTAATCTGATAGATATAATAACGTATTAATCGATATCCGTGTTTAAAAATGAAGCAAAGAGTTTTTGATGGTAAGCCATAAGAACGCATAAAACAACAAATAGTTGTACCTTAGTGTAAATGGAATGGATCCATACTGGCATACGAAGACGACTCAAATAAATATGAGTATAACTTGAGATTCCTTTAATTCATATCAACGACGATGTATGTACGAGGGGAGGTCCAAAAGTCCGCGGAATGGAGGAGTTGTAATGAAATTAAAACAACGAAACTATTTTTCCTTTTCAATATAATTACCTTTGAGCTTAATACATTTTTCAGATCTAGAAATTAACTTATGTATACCATCAAAAAAATATTTTTTCTCTTTGCCCTCAAAATGAGCCAAAATCGCCGCCTTAACTTCTTCATCGTCTTGAAACATTTTTTCCCTTAGATCTTTTTTCAAATTTGGAAATAAATAATAATCGCTGGGGGCTAGGTCCGGGCTGTAAGGTGGGTGGACGAGTGATTCAAAGCCGCACCGGTCTAGAGCAGCCATCGCAACTTTGCTCTTGTGTACTGGTGCGTTGTCTTGCAAAAGCAACACACCGCTTGAAAGTTTTCCCCACCTTCTGTTTTCGATGGCTTCCTTTAATTGCTCCAATATTCTTGCGTAATATTCTCCGGTAATGTTGACATCCTTTTCTTTGCAGTAGATCAACAGGATTCCTTCACAATCCCAAAAAATCGTAGCCATAATCTTTCCGGCCGACTCCGACAGCTTAAACTTCTTAGGGGGTGGTGTGCCCTTTTTATGCCACTGCATCGACTCCTGTTTGGACTCAGGTTCAAAGTGATGAACCCAAGTTTCATCGCCGGTAACAATCTGCTCCAAAATAGGGGTAGATTCTTCGCTACACAGCTCCAAAAAGTGCTTTGACGCTTCGATTCTTTGTTGCATGTGCAGCGGCGTGAGCATTCTTGGCACCCATCTTGCACTGACTTTGACATGCCAAGATGATCGTATAGGATCCTCAAGATGGTCGTGTCTGATACTCCTACTATTGCAGAAAGCTGTTTTTTCTTCAGACGAGCATCTCCCAATATTAATTTTTCAACTTTTTCAACGATATCCGGAGTGGTGACCTCAGCCGGCCGTCCTAGGCGGGCGTCATCTTCAATCGACTCTCTGCCTTGTTTGAAAAGACCATGCTACTTGTAAATCATGGTTTTACCAGAGCACTGATTTCCATAAACGGCTCCCATCTCATTCATTATGGTAAGCGGAGGTTTTCCTTGCTTGGTAAGGAACTTTATAACGGCACGAAACTCAATTTGCTCCATTGTTGCAGTTTTTTTCCGGATTGACTTGTTTGCAGGGCGATATCTTGTAAATGAATGATGTTAAAGGGCTAAAAATTTACATGTACACCCTTAATGAGTACCTAATTAGCGACATACCAAAAAAAGGTAGCTACCTGCATCCTTTCCCCCCCGTTCCGCGGACTTTTGGACCTCCCCTAGTACATACGCTGAAACATCTTTGCTAATGTAAATTTTATAGGTAGGTAGGTAAATTCTTTAAACACATTTCATTATAATTATCATACATATTTACAGATCGCTTATTTTTTATTAATTATATTTAGCTAATGAAAATTTTAGAGCATGGCATGGACCTTGGACATAAAAATCAAACAGTATGGTATTAAACGGTCTCGTTATGCTGCTCCCCTACTCTAAAGGGCTAAAGGAGGATTATGTCCAATGGAACGATTATGCAGATTGAAATAATACATAATACACTATGACAATTCCTTGCCCCAAACCGTGAAACGTCAAAACTTGATGTTGGGCTTTATTCTTTATGACATTGGAGATACTTTTCCTTGACCGTATGACACCGGCTGCCTTGTCTAGCTGTGATCGCGGTGCAAATGGTCATAGTGAATCAGGCTCCAGGCACATATTTATAAGTACAACCTTCTCGCCCCCTGACTGAACACAAATCCTACAAGCTTAGGAGTTCGAAATTCAAATTTCCCGATAAATCACTGGCAGTGACTCAAAATCTTTTGATGCCACTGAAGATCGTAGATCCCATCACGTTTACATTATCTACGAAGCGAATTCTGTTTATCCGTTTATCCATTGGCGCGGAATAAGATCTACATACGAGTACGTTAATAAGCCCATGACGCGTATAAGATTTTGCCTTCGTGGAATTTGCAATGTTTATTGAATTCAAAAATAACATGTTAGATGCTTGATATACTGCGTGTGTACTGTAATCACCACCGACCAAATCCGCTCATCATTGCACACCAAACTACACGATGCTCTTCACAATGCCAAAGACAGGCATAGATTTTTTTTTATACAACCAGCTGATGGAACAAGCAGATGGCCCACCTGATGTTAAGTGGTAACCATCGCCTATAACAAAGCATTGCCTCGTAAGTCACGCACGATAGGAACGTCCCTTACGATGCCCTGCTCTGCGTCCATCAACTTGTGAGGCATACAGATAAGCCTCATGTGCCTGTAATTACACCGGCGACCACACTCTTCAAACCAGATCAGATGGCGGACCATCGTTAAAACTATGCTGGCTCAACGTCGGGGGAATCACGACCCTCAGTAATGAGGAATACGACGCGAGGGAGGAGGACTGTAATCACCGAAACATTGCATTGGGAACGCGTGACACTGCTTGAATAAGAAATTTTCGAATATCGAATTTTAAATATCTCGATATAACAAGGGATCCTAAAGAATAAAAACCGTTTTGTTTATTTATTTAATACTTTATTGCACTAAAAACAGAGTACAAAAGGCGAGCTTAATGCTAGACAGCAATTGTTGGATAGATAACAATTTTTCGGCTCTAGGTGTTACGTTCCTCACATTCTTTAGGAATCAGTCTCTCTCTCGTAAAACATTACGTTACTTATTCCAGCCTAGCCAAAGTTTCTTACCACCGGTTTCTGAAAGCTCGATCAAAGCTTAATCGGCTGTCAAGTCACTTGCTATGTCTATATTATTTGAAGTAAGAGCTGAAACAGTAAGTGACTTGACAGCCGATTAGCTTTGTTTTAGCTTTTACAAACCGGCGGATAGCGATCCTTCCAATTCTGACGTTAACAGTAGGTATAAGTTGGTAGCCGACTACACAATGCAGCACCAGATGACAAGTTGCTATGTCTTTCTATGAAATTCCCTCCGAGCAACACGATAGCGAGTATAGTCGGCAGTCGAGTATAGTCGGCTACCATGTAAAAACACCTACATATAATTTAAACACCGTTAAAGTTCTGATTTTGATTTAATTTGTAACGGTTAGACTAAAAGCTCTGTGAAGTAACTATTCAAATGAGTAACATCGGCCTGGTTTGATATCCTTACAGGACGCGGAAGTGGTAACATTTGCTTTCTTGCTCATAAATCATCATTACAAGTAAGTTCCTGTTGGCTAAGTGAAGTATCAGCCCTTTGACAGTATTCATAAAGAAACAGCAGTGTGATTGCATACGCATACAATAACAGTCCTCAAAGTGTCTTTTGTTTTTTTATTTGACACGATGTTCCAAACTAGGATTGTCCGTCCACCTCCGTATGAAGACTAGGAAGTGTAGATATACTCTTTCTTTATACTGTGACTAGTTGCTCCCCGCGGTTTCACCCGCGCTGATTTAAATTCCGGTATTCCCGCGGGATAAAAAGTAGCCTATGTGTTATTCCAGACTATAACCAATCTCTCTGCCAAGTTTCATCCAGATCCGCTCAGCCGTTCCGGCGTGAAAGAGTAACAAACATCCATCCATACTTACAAACTTTCGCGTTTATAATATTAGTAGGATTTAACTTGACCTTCTGTGCATTCGATTGCTTCGTTATAACATGTTAGGTCGAGAAGATGGGCTACTGTCTTTATATTTATATTTATTACTGTGACTATGCATAAGACAATCTGTGATATTGATTGCTCCGTTATTGCATACGGGCCAGCAACTGCTGCTGTTTCGTTATTTACTGTGGCTCGTTCAAAGGACCATCGCCCATTGTAAGGTACGCCCCGGCCATGCTATCGTGAATTATTCCGAGCTATCAGTCAGGAATCGCGCCAAATACTTAGCGCCTGGCCCTATAAGTATTGTAATCGGAATTCTGTTTGGCACAATAGGCCTTTGTCATGTTCAGGACAAAATAATTATGCGAATATAATAGGTTCATATATATATTTCGTCTGTCTAATGTTGCAAAACCCAATAGATAAGTTAGAACAAGCTATTTTCTAAATTTTATTTCGGAAATAGCTGGCAATTTACTACTGCAAAATTCTATCAAATAGGGACAAACCTGCATCATCCTTCGACTATCTCAATTGAAGGTAAGTGAGGATGGAGCACTTGAGTCCAGAATAGAATAGGCAGATGAAGAGACAGGACGTTAGTAACTGCCGGTCTAAACCCCGTACCTTCCTATTACCTAATATCTAAGACTACTACTGGTTTCGTATGTGGGCTATATGTAACGGCTGGACAGGGTTTGATTTCCTATCACAATTTACTTAATCCTACTAATATTATAAACGCGAAGGTTTGTCAGTATGGATGGATGGACGGATGTATGGAAAGATGGATGGACGGATGGATAGATGGATGGATGGATGTTTGTTACTCTTTTACGCCGGAACGGCTGAACGGATCTGGATGAAACTTGGCAGAGAGATAGATTATAGGAATAACACATAGGTTACTTTTTATCCCGTGGGAACACCGGGATTTAAATCAGCGCGGGTGAAACCGCGGGGCGCAACTTTTACTGGATATGTTGTAGGTCTGGGCGTTCCGGTGTTGTGGTTCTAAGGGTAAAATGGACAAGGGGATATTCACAACAGTTTGATGTTAGAATCGTTCATGTTAGAATCGTTATTAGCGACTCGCACAGTCAAAGGAATCGTCCCCCTAATACTATGTAGTACGCAGAATCTCTGAAGTTTTATTTTGCCATTCATGACTTCAAGTAGTCCTTAAGCGTAGAAAGAAACAAATAATAGAAGGAATCCGCTCTCCGCGTGTCGGCTATCGGGCCCACAAAAAAATAAAGCAAACCCTATCTACAAGCTAGCTAAAAAGAAACCTTGACATTTCTTTAGAATGACTTTACTAAAACTTAGGCAGTCTTTCGCTGTCAACAAAGGAACCTTGAGCCTCTCTTCGACTGTTTAAGCTTACATGATTTTTATAATCAAAATGGATTTCTTGTGAACTGTATAAATGAAATAAAATCAAATCTAGGTTAAACCTCAGTTGCTTGAGCCTTAGATAAAGATGATGTCAAGTTTCTAGTAACATTGGCAGCCGTTCACCTTCTCACTCGATCGCCAATAACTTAGATTTCTATATTTAGTCATGCGTTAACTTAGGGATATCGTAAGAAATATCAAACAAACCTTTACTGAGACAACTAACCTGATACTCTTATAGGACTACATACATAATACCTATGACCGTATTCGAGATGAATTAATTCAAAATAAAACTATGAAGATCTAAGTTGCTCAGATTTATGATAGTGACGTCATTGTCGTGATGCTTGGTATCGATGATGGTGACGTTATTTTAGAATAGAATATAAGTTTATTTTCGTAACTTAATTAAGGGTCCGGCGACAGCGGCTCGCAATTTCGAGGTGCGATTGGCTATTATTTCATTTTATTTCATTTCGGGGAGGTTGTTTGAAAGAATAACTCTAAAGTGACACGCATAAATACTGTTCGAACACAAATAATACAATAATATAAGGGAAATGTGCTTGAGTCAGAAATCATTTTGGTATTAGGTAAACGTAAGACCAAACATACTAATACCAAAATTATTTCTGATTTGAGCATGTTTCCCTTATATTATTGTATTATTTGTGTTCGAACAGTATTTATGCGTGTCACTTTAGAGTTATTCTTTCAAAAAACCTCCCCGAAATGAAATAAAATGAAATAATAGCCTATCGCACCTCGAAATTGCGAGCCGCTGTCGCCGGAGCCTTAAGGGTCTGGTTGTAGTCACCGTTTAAAGCTAAATTAGAGTACCTAATACGTTATTTAAAAACAACAGTTATTGAATGATGGTTTACACCTGGCCTCCGGAATATCATAAGAGGCAGTCACCAGAATTCATTGTTCTCTCATGGATAAGTTAAGGAATGAGTTTGTTAGAGGCAGTTTGAAAGAGGCACCAGTGACTGAGAAAATGAGGAGCAATAGGTTAGCGTGTTATGGACATTTAATGCGGAGGAAAGAATGTCACGTAACGAAAAGAGTGTTACGTATGAATATGGATGATTATAGTAGTAAAAGAAGGCCTAAGAAAAGATGGATTGGATTGTGCGAAAGATGACATGGGTAAGAAAGGAGTGACGACAGCGATGACGGATGATAAAAGGAAGCGGAGAGAAAGAACCCGTTGTGGTGACCCCACATGAAGTGGGATAAGAGCAGGAAGAAGAGTAGAGACTCACCTTCAATGTTGAGTGTGATGGAGTAAGACTTGGCGGTGCCTTCTCCGTTGCTGACCTCACAGGTGTAAGTGCCTTCGTCCTCGTACGTCGGGTATCTGATGACGAGGGTCTTGCCGTAGTTGTCCTGGGTAATGCCTTGCGTGGACTGGATGCTTCGACCGTTCTTCTTCCACACTATTTGCGGCAGAGGCCTGGGGGGTGAAGTTACTATTCAAAACGCGCTCCGTCCGAGTCAAGGTAATTTTACAAACACAATTCCTCTACCTGATCATACCACTAGCTAGTCTATTCGAAACAGTGTGGTGAAGGATTTTAAGTGAACGTCAATGAGGCTCTTTTCGAGCACTAAAGAATTGAAGAATGATTTAAAACACATTTTGAATGCCCACTCATTTTCTCGTAAATCTATCTAATAATAAGAAATAACACCTAATGCAAGACATTTTGTCTTCTGCGACCATTATTATAATTCTGTGCATGGCATAGCTGTTGATGAGCTGAGCAATATTTCAGTTCGCCGTTTGTAAAATAGCGAATGGGTTCAATTCTAGAACAAAAAGACGCCAGAGATATCTAGGTCAACAATAATAAGATTGGATTGATTCTATTATTCCTATTGCCACTGTTCACCAACGCAATAACCAACTGTTTATCGAAGGTATGTATTAAACCTCTACACGTCTATCGTAGAAGATTGAATTTAATTTAAGCGGGATCTTTGTTATCTACAATTTATGTTTCAGGTTTAGGGATTCATACAAGCAAGATCAAAGGTTTGACTCGTGTCCTTGATACGAAATATTGTGTTGGTTTAATAACAACCCGTTAATGTGTTGGTAAACAACGGTATAATTGTTTAAGCCATGTTGCGCATTTGTGTTTTTTATTCAATGTCCATTAAACACGATGAAACTTCGTAAACCTCTAGCCAGAGAGTTCGTAATTTGAGAGCAGCAATGCAGTAATTTTCCTAGTAAGTAATAGTTACTAAGAAAAGCTAGAATCTCGGTCATAGAACTTTCTCCGCCATCTCAGTGGCACAGTGAAATAGAGTGAACACTAGTTCTCTAAACGGTCACAGTCTAAGCCCATTTCAGCTAACTATGAATATCAACAAAACAGTGATATCCAACTATCTGCTCTAAGATTTTAAATATATCAAAGGGTTTTAGGACATTTTAACTTACGTAGGGCTTATGATTTGCAGTTGGACAACGTTGGCTAAAAATATGTAAGAATAATTATGTAAATAAGCTTACGTTCCGCCGTAGATGCAGTAAAGTTCGACCCTCTTCCCCTTCAGAGCCTTCTCGACCTTCCTCGTAGTATATTGGCGTTCAGGCTGGTGTCGGTTCAGAGACGGCGATATACCGGTCTGCGTCACTTGCAGGTAAATCTTGTTCCCGAACTTGTATTCGTTTCTGAAGATCGAGTTCGCCGTGCAAATGTACGCGTAGTCAACACTCGCGTCGTAACGAGTCACGTTCGAGAACCACAGGTTTCCTTCCGGGTCCAGCGTCATTCGGGAGTTGTTGATGGTTTTTAGCTGACCCTGATCGCCTTGCAACATCCAGTAGACTTTAGGCTTCGGGTGACCATCTGGGGGCTCGCAGGTTAGCTTGAAAGGCTTTCCTTCATCGGCCTTCACGACTTGTTGTCCGTCGGTTTCTTTGAAAGAGTTGAGTTCAGCTCTTCGGACGAAGACCGAGTTGGAAGCGGCGATACCCCACTCGTTGACGGCAAAGCACTGGTACTGGCCGAGGTCTTCGTCTCTTGGCTGGCTGACAACGAGGGTACCTCTGCCGGATTGCTGAGAGATACGATTGTCGTAACTCGTGTATTCAAAGGGCTTGCCGTTCTTTATCCATTTGTACCTGTTGACAAAATGGATTTTAATAAAAGGTTTTATGGATCTATGTTATCGATGCCGTATACGGCACGGTATACGTATACGGTGGCATGCTAAAAATGTTTAGTGGAATTACATTAATGTAAGGACTCGTATCACTTACATAAAGCCTAACAAGCGGTGTGATCTAGGTTTTTCCTCACGTGAAGAAACTGGCTAAAGCCAGGACGCAGTTTTCCTAGTTTGTTAGATTTCTTTATTGTAGACGCTATCGATTATACCACCCGCTGGGTTGTTAGCAAGTTTTCTCACTATAATAAAATATATTTCATGTTTTGTTGCTTTACGCGAGTTTTAAAAGCACTAATGCCTATTAAAAGGTTTTTCGGTTTAATTATTGAAATTTTGATGTGAGCCGCGAGAGTAACATAAAATTTTATAATTGATTACTTTGACCCAAACCAGAATACTCTGCATTTTTTTTATGAGTTCACCGTGACTTACATTCATTCATTAGTCTGGTAAGGTGTTACTGAGAACTGTAGGAAGCATGGTTGAATTACTCAAAACTATTGAACAGACTATGTTTCACTTTAGGTGAAAGGAAATGGCCAACGGATGTGTCGACCTAATGATTTAGATTAGAGAAACCGATCAAGCAATCACATTTTGCCAGAAAACCGATTTGAAGACAGAAATCATAAAATTATTCGAGCGGATAAACTATGGCTATTGATGTGGCACCTTTGGAATTTGTCAGTTTAGTCAGAAGGTCAAATGCTCTACAAAAGCCAGGATAACTGCGAAAACATCCCTAAAGAAGGAAATATTAATTTTTTTTATACAACCAGCTGATGGATCAAGCAGATGGCCCACCTGATGTTAAGTGGTAACCATCACCTAAAACAAAGCATGGCCTCGTAAGTCACGCACGATAGGAACGTGCCCTACGATGCACTGCCCTGCGTCCATCAACTTGAGGCATACAGATGTTAAGTCTCGTGTGCCTGTAATTACACCGGCGACCACACTCTTCAAACACAGCTGCTGCTTGGCGGCAGAAAAACTCGTGGTGGTAGAAGTACTGCGGCGCGGCCGAACCCTTCACAAAGAGCTCTATCTACTACTCGTAAAATTCACGAACTAGTCTAGGTAAAGGAACCACATCGCTCTAATTCAAGAAGTGCCTCAGTCCACAAAACAACACCCACTTTATGGGATACAGACCGTCGTCGACGCCTGAAGAAGCATAACTTCCGAACCGTGCCAAGTGGGACAGACACTCGCTTGGCAGTCTACACAGTAAGTAATAGACGCACAATGCGTTATATAAGCTTTAATGGGCGGTTGTTCCAATGCTCCAGATAGCTGGATCTTGAACTTTGCCAGAATTTGAACCGGTTCACCTCAGGGACCGGTCAATGTCTTCGAAAGGGCATTTTTTGTGACATGTAGAACAACAAAGTTTTGTGTCGTTTACTAAAAATCAGAACTACATAATAATATTCTAAAGCAGGTATATGCCTTCAAGAGTCAGGACTTCACCGCAAGGTAGACGAACTTAAAAATAGCTTAACAGGCATTCTAACTTTGTGTTACCGAATGTCAATATCGCATGGAACGTGCCCAAATACCATTCACCACACAAATACTAAGAATTCTTGTTTCTTTGTATGTATCAACTGTGCAATGTACGTAGACGTACATAGTTGATTGAAGGAAAGCGCGATAGGGAACCACTGCGCCGATGTAGTGCGAATTATTGATTTAGCTACGGACTTAAGTTTCCGCACGTAGGTTTTTATCAGTTTTAGCAGTCGCGTGCTCCTAGTCATTAAAATAAACCCTATATTAAGAGAACATTCGTTTAACTAACAACAGTTAAAGACTGTCATTAGATAAATGGACAATTTTAACGGACAAGCTTTACCAACCAGATTCTAAATCTTTTTTTATTCTCCCTGCTTGCTGATGCAAACAAGAACAGATATCACAAGAAGATGGCTCTCATGATGCTTAGTGCTAACCATAACATAACAAAGATTTTCTATGCGGGTCATACGCGGCATAAAATGAGTCCAAACATACGATAATATCCAAATCAACTTGGACTTAGCCTCAACTAAAGCTCAGATAGCATTAAACCCATTGTCTTTAAGCTATTTTTTGCGTCACCAAAATTCAGATAGTATTTGTTCGGATGGTAATTTAGTTGTCCTATCATTGTACGAAATGAAATCGTTATTGTGACGCATAATCTAATAATTTTAAACAGCATTATTACCATGTAAGTATGTGACGTGCTGACTTTAGTCGTAGCTTTGTGCTTGAATTATATTAAAAAGCTGACTAATTTATTACTCAGTTTATTACTCATTTGCGAAGATAATTATAACATACGCATCACATGCTGTGTCTGCTCCCGTAGCAGCGATAAAACGTGTACTGGATAAACCATAAATAGACTAAGGGATAGTCCCTCGGGTACGTTCATGTTCTGGTCAAGAGATAAATCCTACTAATCCTACTAATATTATAAACGTGAAAGTTTGTAAGTAAGGATGGATGGATGGATGTTTGTTACTCTTTCACGCCTGAACGGATCTGGATGAAACTTGGCAGAGAGATAGATTATAGTCTTGAATAGCACATAGGCTACTTTTTATCCCGTGTGAATACCAGGATTTAAAAATGCGCGGGCAAAACCGCGGGGCGCATCTAGTCCCTTATAAAACAAGTCTTACAACCCAATAGGTCGCAATAAATACAAATAAAATATTTATATTAATTATTTATACTAGATGTATTTTGTTGGCAAGGTTCACGTCAAATCACGAGGAAGGACTGATAGGCCAATCAACTCATATTTTTTAAAGTTTTAGCAAAATATGTTTTGTTTGCTTCATCATAAAAGTTAATTGTCCTGTTTTCAGCATAGTATGTGACAGAATAGCAACTTTTTTACAACATACAGGTTAGGTTAAGTGAAACTTTTGATAAAAAAATATAGGTAGGTACACAACATTTACGAAATGTACAAAATATACAAGAAACAATTGAGCTATTTTAGTTGCAAACCGTTGTGAACCATCTAGAGATAGCTCAGCTGATCCAAATAAGTTCCAGGGTCCCAAAGACGCTGCCTGCATTGCCATGCTGAATGGCAACGCCAGTGATAGTTAATAGTACATTATGGTAATAAGTAATAACTGTCTATATCCACTCAATGACATAATACGGCGCCCCTCGCGATGACTACATCCACTAGTCGTCGCAAGGTTGATTCATTAGATGAATAATTCATGATATTTATTTGTTATTACTATGATAGATTTCTGTATGAGAATAGGGGATTGGCTGTGTGTCAGTGTAGGAAATCGCTCGTAAAGTGGAATTGATTGATTCATCCTATTTCTATTTTGTTCCTTCTTCTATTCATGGAATTTTATTTACAGAATTATGAAAGAGCTTTATTGCAGTTGAATATTTGTTTATCCTTAACTAGCGACCCGCCCGCGCACCCCTGCTTCGCACGGGTGCACATTGTTTTTCTACTATATCATGCATGTATTATACTTCTCTATTCAGTGTATTATACATATAAACCTTCCTCTTGAATCACACTATCTATTAAAAAACCGCATCAAAATCCGTTGCGTAGTTTTAAAGATTTAAACATACATAGGGACAGAGAAAGCGACTTTGTTTTATACTATGTAGTGATGGTAGTGATGCTGAACAATTTTTTTATGGTTTAATTCGAATAAATCACACGACTAAAAGAACAAGGCAAACGACTTACGGCTATGTTCCTTGTTTTCCTAAAAATGATACAGTTTTACAAAATACACCAGTGTGGTGCCATTTCAAACTACACATTGAGCAATTGTTTGGTGTTTTTTCAGTGAGATTCTTGAAGACATGTTATTGTTCACGGAAGAACGCGACGTGACGTGCGCCGTGCCCTAAATGCGTGCACCATTCACAAGCTTGGTGCATCTTTATTTTCGGATTGACGAGTTCCGTAATTTTAAAACACTTAACACCTACAGAAGCTTTCAAATCCCATACTCAGTTCCACAAAGGATTTTAGCAAAGTACGAAGCCACATAAACTTCATACTTTGTGGTAAGTACAAACAAGGAACTTGCACTGTAAAAAGGGGAATAGTTATGAGAATTAAATTAGCTTATGATAAAAAGTATGCTTGGGTACCTATATCAATTTACATAGAATACTTTGGCAGGAAGCCCAATGCGTTAGCCAGGCTTTTAAATTCGTCATAAAAGTGACGAGACCGAATCTTATCCAACCAGTTTTTTTAGCAACACATGGGTGTAACGGTCGTTTAATGATCGCCTTTGCTAGACCTAGAGGCAATTTTGTCATTTCAATAATAACATAGCAATAAGCTTCTCGAATCTTATTTATTTAAAAACTTTCACACCAACAATGTAGTGCTAGGAGGACTTAATGCTAATAGCATTGTCTACCAGTCTTCCTGGGCGTGCAAAAAGATGGTGTGGCGAATCTTTTGTATTCAGTATGTCAGTATGTCTGTAATAATTAGTATTAGCAGTTGTAATGATAATAAATAGGCAATTACAAATTACAATGAGACTATTGCAATATAAATTGTACTGTTGTAACTTGGTCTTGTCTGTAATATCTAGGTTTATGTTTTACATATTCAACTATAATAGTACTTGTTAATTGTTCTGTGGTACACGGTACTGTATTACCATGTCGTTAGGTAACAAAAATTAAGCTAAGTAATACCTATTAGTAGTCTGGACAATTATATTGTAATGGACATTACTTTAAAAGCTTTCTGCTTCAAACCTCTAATGAAATTGCGGTAGGTTTGGTATGGTGACAAGTTAGGTTGAACTTTATGCAAGTAATCACTTAAAATGAAATTTGAGCATCGATTTGAATTTATAGAAGACGGTAACGCGTCCAAAGGGTGGTAGGTACATAAGTCGATCGGTTGGGACCACCAGAAATAAAATTGCTTGATTATAAGACTGTCAGCGTTGAACTGCTGACCGCGGATAGTTCACTTACTTGGGTGCTGGTTCGCCTTCCGCCTCGCATTCGATAATGAAGGGTTTGTCGACCTCGCCGGCTTGAGCCACTTGGAACAGGATCTCTTCCTGAGTCGGCTGCTTCACCATCTTTGGCGGTGACGTCACTGTGGATAATGACGCGATTACTACCTTCATTCCATGATACAACTGTTCAGGGGTACATAAAAAATAAATGTTTACATGTGCCTGATGCCCTGGGTTTTGTGGCACACAGCACTGTTAGTAGTAGCCTTCACTGTGGGTTGATTCATTCTGTCTAGGCGTCATAATAGATATTAGGTAAATAATGTATTAACAAAATAAACAGCTGGTAAGTAGTTGCTTAGTTAGGGTATTTGAAATACTAATGTGAATTGCCTATCACAATAGAGTATTACTAATTTTGCAAGAGGCTTGGTTACAATACTTCTTGGCCATAAAAAAATCTCCAGCAAAGACTTACCTAAGGGGTATAAAAGTTACCTACTATGCTTAAGTTGCAGCTTTTGCTTGTATGCATGTTCCGTGCCATTGTCACAAACAAAATATTAATAAAAATAAATATAGCTATCATAAAAATCCAAATACATTTAAGTGGTCAGAACCACAGATCAGAACTGATAGGAGAGTTAATTCTCTGCATTAGGTGATTACTTGGTGGGTAATTTAATAAAGTAATTTATGATTTTTCATGATTGAACATGTAAGTAAATGAGTGGCTTTGTGTGGGTCCTGTCTGACCCTGTTTAGAGCAAGGCTGTTTTTTTTTATATCTATACATACATACATAGAAAGTTTTAGATATTGAAGACTTTATATGGCATTAGCATGATGATACATAATAATAATAATATCAAGCATAGGGGGAATGTAATATTTAACTCATACAACCAGCTAATTCTTATAATACTAATAGTTTATTAGGTAAATCAACTGTCAATTTTATATATTAACCTTTATTATTATGATTATTACATAATTAAAGTTTGTTTTGTGTCTGTAAATTATAATGCATTGTAGTAGTAAAAAGAAAAAGCATTCTATTTATGTACCTACTTAAGTATATTTTATCAGTATCACTTGGCACAAGTTTGGCTTGATTTGAAATATAATTTAGACATAGGTACCTAATGTCAGTTAGAACAGGATGAGAGCATCATTCTACAGGTGATTATCATAACATACCAGTGTTGGTGTCATATCTAGTAATGTCATCATCAAAATCTAAACCTCAACAAGGCCAAACCAATCACTTTATTACCCAGACCACGCCATCAATTAAAATGGAAATGGCTTAGGTAATCTGTAAATAAGAGCTCTAGTCATGTATCAATAACAAACTTTTCTTTACATGATTGCAAATTTAAGTTTGTAGAACATGAGGAAACTGGTAATTTTTCTGGCAGGGAATGAATAGGTAGGTATCACTGTTATGTTCTTTTTTTGTATCTACCTACATTATATGCTGTGTGTTTTTGGGGCCAATAACTTTCTATGTCAATATCATTGCAAAAAAGCCTCAGATCCTTGACAATAAACACACATGATGGTAGGCTGGCACAAAATGAGAGGTCACCCCGGTTACCCACTTGGTTTGACTCGGTATAACCCACTATATCACAGCGGGAGATAATGGCCAGCCTGAGATGATAATGATGAAATCTCACAGTTGCAAGCCTATTTTATTTTTTGATCATAAAATAAAATACAAAAACCTTGTTGTGTTGACAATTACAGGGCTTTTGTATGGTATCAGAACAAAAAGCTGAGTAGATAAGTACTTATTTTGACAGCTAAGATTATGTATGTTGTTTTTATTAGATAGGGTACATGTTGTGCAGTGTGCAATCCAATTCTGTTTATAACTGTAGTACTGTTTATAAAAGTACTGACAACTCAGTTTGAAAATTGTAAGAGAGGAATTTGCTGTGGTAAGAGTGAAGGGTTGCATTGCACCTACTGCATTTCTGTGAGCTACAATAAATTAATAGAGCATACATAAATGAAAGGTTGAATGAACTACTGTAATACGATAAACAATATATAATCTAGTGGTACTTACATAGCGCCGCGGCCTGGCAAACCAGCGCAGCGAAACATAGCACTCCACAGGTCCCCATGATAGTTCCCGGTTTGAACTCGTATATCTAACAAGAAACCAAACAAACCACTTTAGATATTCAGCCACATTTCTCCGGCACACATGTCCACGATGACCTAATCCGAATAATAAGCTTGGATCACAATGACAACACCCACTATAAATAGTAACAACTTTATCACAAAACTACCGACTTTTTATAACAGAAAAACTGATTTTTCCATGGATTAACTTTTAGAAGACCCTGCAGCTTTTCCATTAACACCACAAAACACGAGAAAACCGCACAATATCACAATTTGTAGCCATACACGGCAAATCGATAATTTACATTCCACAGTCGGAACTTAGATTTAACATGTCTACAAGGGTTGTGGATATTATTTAATACAATAAAGTATTACCTAAATGCTTGTTTTAATGTAATAACATCGCGAAATCGATCAGAAATAATAAAATTCTCGGACAAAAGGCGGGGCCTCTAGCGCTGTCGTTCGTTCGGCAGTTGACGCAGTGTTGCCAGATGAGAAAATTGAAAAAGCGCTGTGCTTCAAAAACGCGGATTTTCAACCCAGTGATTCTTTTTTGTTTTATAATTTATATCAATCTTTCTCTCTCGATCCGTGCACATAATAGTTGTTTTTTACAGAAAGGTAAGGGAATTTAAAAATTTAAAAGTAAAAACCAAAATGACAGTAAATACATACCTATATTAGCAGTTTCTTTATTTATCAGCAGCGCGGCAGCGGGCAGAAAAACTATTAACAAAAGTGAAACGACGCGACGTTGGAACATCTGAAGACGATGCTTAGAACCTAAACTTATTAATATACCATCAAACCATCATCATTCGAAAGAAAATACATCCTCAGCATCGTTTCTAGATTCTCCAATGTCAGCTTTTGGAAAGTTATATATTTTGGCAGTCATTTTCGTCAACATATTTTTCGACGCTGTAAAACTATTACAGCAGCCCTCATTTTTTCTGACTGCCTGGTCAGCTAAAAACTACGTCATTCACAGTTAACAAGCGGTTTCTCTTGTCCGTTTTGATGAATTCCGATTATAGAAAATGACGGACGGACACAGATTAGCTAGATAGGAAAAGGCAGGAAATGCTCCACAGGATAGGCTATAATTATTAGAACCAAGGACAGCCAAAAAAGGGGATGTTCTTCTAATTCGATAAAAGCGGATCCGCGTAGGCTAAAAGCAGAAAGCGGACTCCTTGTCAAAAAAGTGGAGTAAAAGCGGAAAAGCGGAGCATCTGGCAACGTTGAGTTGACGGTTCAATGACTGATGCCATAGACAAGACAAATAAAAAAATAATTTAGTCCATGCCGTATGCCCATGGCATTTTGCATTTTGGCCAAGGAATTTGATTGGCCATGCATGCATGGTGTTGTCTCGCCTACTCACATTGATAATCGCTATTCAGTCATTACCTGTTTCGCTTTCCATAGACAATTTTTTTTTGTTTGCTTATCAAAACGTTTCGTTTTACATCACTCACTTTGATTACATTAACCCAAAGAGTACTAGCAAGGAAATTGAACACAAGTACATATTCAAATTCCTTGAGTACTAGAGTACTATAAACGGTTACACTCACACACATTGAGATTTATAGATGTTTGCACAAATTTGTCGCTACATTCTACTATTCCTACTAATATTATAAACGTGAAAGTTTGTAAGTATGGATGGATGGATGGATGGATGTTTGTTACTGTTCACGCCGGAACGGCTGAACGGATCTGAATGAAACTTGGCAAAGAGATACATTATAGTCTGAAATAACACTTAGGCTATTTTTTATCCCGTAGGAATACCGGGATTTAAATCTGCGCGGGTGAAACCGCGGGGCGCAACTAGTTAGTACATATATCTAGAATGAACTGTACTATAAGTAGTATGTAAGTCCATTAAATGTACGTACCTCACTCATTATTTTATGGGCCAAGATGAATGTGTGGGCGTCTCGTTGTAGTCCAGATTTTTTGCGTGTGCTCTTAGAGCCCGCGAAAATCTAAATAAGTGGCGCACTGACAAAACTTAATGACCTCCTCGCACTTGTCTAAGATGCGTGTGACACGTGCCTCCGAACACAGAAATAGGGTTTTCTCTATTCCGTGCCTCCGAATCACTAACTTCATAATATTGCACCTCCGCATTGAGGTCAGTGAACTCCGCGAAGTAATTAAGAAAATACTAGAAACTATTTGGCAAATGGGGTAACTTTTAGATGTATGTCAAAATCGTTCTTTTTGGGAATGTTTTGTCCAAGGAATTTGAATACAAATTTTGTGATGTTTTGTTCTAAGTTATGTACTCATACTTTTTTTACTTTCATCAAAATTAGCAACATATTATAAAGTAACCCGAGTCAATTCAAATACCTTCTTTGATAACAAAATGGGTAAGTTATCTAGGTAAATTCGTAAACACATATGTATATATTATAGGTAATCTGATATTTATTTTAATACTTATAGGTTTCCTAAGGTTGAGCTTATTGCAAAAAACTACCCAGGAGGTTCTGGGTATCCTGGATCCCTATCAATTTCGTTAAGCTGGTATCCTAGCTTTACGAACCCTTCTTCCAATTTCGATACATTCTGAAACTTTTCATAGTATCATCTCGGGAACGAAGACGCTCACCACTCAAGACTGTTTAATTCCATTTTAAAGGTATCACATTTTTTGCAGATGATAAGAGACTAACTATTCGACATAGCTCCCATTGTCAGCAATCACATGCATCATCGAATTCGAGCACTTACTCTAAATCTGATTTAAATTTTGGGTTATCGATCAATCGTCATAACGGTCTGAAAACACCTAATAGTCTTGGGAGCCAGGGAGAATACTATAAGAAATATGAACACGATGTAGTTCCAGTCAAAGATTCTAGTCTAAGCCATTCCAATTCAAATATTAGTGACAACAAAAAGTCTTTGACCAATTCCGAACTAGAGAAACTAGAAACAAGAATTTTCAAAAATGTGTCCCAAGTGCTGCAGACTGGTGATGGTTCTCTCAGCAGCCTCGAATCAAATATTAAATTCTTCAAAATCACTGTGGAAAAGATATTTGATAACTTCTATACCAGCATGCGAGATTTCGAGCACTACAAAAGAAGATTCAATGCTATCCTAGATAAGAGTGTGGACGAATCGATTGACGACATGGAAGACTTCATTAAAGATATGATTGATCACATCACGTCTTCGGAAAACTCTGCTTCTAACGTCAGTCGACAGGTCTCACAAAAGTTAACAGACACCACCACGCTTGAAACGGGGGACAAAGATACCGTTGGCAGTACTGGCAGCATTCTCACAGAACCTAATCTCTCTACCGAAGTTCTGGAAGCGTATAAAAACGATCACTATCTCACAGATTCAACGTTAGACGAAAACGCGCCGAGAGGAAAAGGCATGAAGGTAGAGGAGATTCTCGACATTTTCCTCCTAAACGGCGACCCGTGTATCCAAATCAAAATGAACGACCGGAACCAACTATCGGAGATTAACATCCGAAAACCTAGCGAGAATCTTACAGCTGGTATAGCATCAGCCGACGACCTTAAGTCATTGGCTGCAAAAAGGTTGGAAATGGAGCGATACGTTAAACAACATGACCATAACATTCCTGAGCGAAACATTCCAGTAAAAAATTCCTACGCAAAGAAAAACATATATTTGAACGAAGATTTCGCCCGCAACGATAACAGCGAACCTTCAAAGTCACTTATTTCCAAAATCTGCAATATCCTTTGCAAGAAATTCCGCAAAAGCTCTTTTTATTGATAAATTGAAATAAAAGTTAAACTAAATTTAACAATGTTTATTGTGGACTAGACATTGAATAGAATACAAGTTAGCTTTACAAAACCTCCTAACATAATTATATTTTGTAATCGGCTACCGATAATCGTCAATATGACTAAGTACAATCTTTCAGTAGCTTACCGAAATCGGACATCTGTTCCCGCCTGTGACCATCATTAAAATATTTTAACATGATAGATTATATTAGGTTTTCCGTGGTAATACATTAATGAGTATTCCACGCGTGAACCTAGCTGAGATCAGTAAGGATCATAGTGATGGGCGTCACAGCAAACAGACCATCACACTTAAAACTAAAACCTTGGTCGAGGTTTAAAAATTAACAGATCACAACCCAGCGTTCTCCTCAAAATTAATAGTATACCATCGCAGCATATCTATGTGCTTGCTCAGTTGAAGGGCAAACTCCTTCTTCATGTGCAAAAATTCCCTGATTACCGATAAATCTAGCATCACAAACGCTTGTCCGTCGATTTCCTCCTGCTTCATTCGGTTCGCGATGAGTTTACAATCTTCCGTATTGCTGAGATATGCGTAGACGTCGTCGACGGACCAATCTAACGGGTTCTGGGATAGCTTGAGCTTCCCTCCCATCCAGGACATGGCCATTTTCTCGAACATCTTGTTGTCGGACGGCAGAGGGTCGTACGACGAGAACTTGAGCTTCTTCAGTTCCGGTTCCTCGCTGTCCGAAACGTCGGAAATGTTCTTAGCGTCGCGGGAGTTAGAGCTGTTGGTATCGTTCTCCGTGTCGCTGTAGGGCGTGGGTTTGTTTGGCACGCAAGTGTTGCTATAGAGGGTGTCGATGTCCTTTTTATCCCAGTGCGCTTCCTTCACCTGTATCGCGCCGCCGGGTTTTATATCTAGTTTTGGCTGGTTTTTGGCTTCTCGTTTCGTGCGTTGGTTGGAACTGTCCGGGGAGTTGGGTCTAGTTCCGGATTCGGACGCGGGGGCGGAGCCGGCGCTGTGCTCGCTTTCGGCTGACTCTCTGTCCTTGTTGCTCTCGTTGTCTGGGTGGATGGGTGGCGCTCCTCTCTCGGGTCCCTTGGGTGGGCCTTTTCTCTTCTTCCTCCGGCCGTTGAGACTGCCTTTCGGTCTGCCGCGACGCTCGGTCCCGTTATCTGATAAAAAAAGAAATACTATGTTGCTCATATTCAAATGAGGCCTAACTTCGTTTTTTTGTTATAGATGTTTCTTAACACTAGATGGGCTAGCTTGTTCTGGCAGAAAGTAAAACTCTTTGTACAGAGCTTGTCTGCGAAAATACTACCACCATGCTTTTTACTGTCGCCAAGTAACGCTGGCGACAGAAAAAAAGCATGCACAGTTAAGAGAATCCTAGTATACAATAACTTTGTCTCATTTTTCGTAGGACTCTGCATCATTTGTATCGTCAGTAAGTACTCCACAATCGACTTACTACTAAAACATTTTATTCTTTAAATCTGCAAATCTAAAAATTGTTTGTAGCTGTTGGTTTCCCAATAAATAAATAGACGGTTCTTATAAGCAGGCGGGTCATAATGCTTGTTCATCAGCAAAGTAAGGTGCACACGTGCTTATTTTCGAGCTAAAAGCATGTTTTTTTCGAGCCTTGCAATAAAAGCACGTGGGAACAGGTCGTGCTTACAAATAAGCATGGTTATTTGGTCGTACGTCGGTTGATTTTTGAGCATGCTCAAAATAAGCATGCTTATTTTTGAGCACGTGTGTCATTAGTACGAGAGGAGTACATACGAAAGGTGGACTTCTCCCTGGCATGGCAGTTGACGGGACAGTTTTCCGGGTACTCCAGCGGGCCGAACAGGTTGGGGCAGGCCTGCAGCTTGGCGCAGGCGGCGCGGCAGTAGGCGCCGACGCCGCGCGACAAACGCACGATAGGCACGTACGCGTGGTACGTACTAGTCTTCAGTCTGTTGACAAACGATTACACAATTACACAGTCAAACACACATACAAATAAATATTAGTTTTTTTTACTAGCAGATAGCTCACCTGATGTGATACCTGATAGGTTCGTGGCATTATACCTACATTGAAAGTGCTTGTTTGAACTCTGTTAATTCGTACGAGTGTGAGAACCCACACAAACCACTAGAGGTTTATAGGGTACAATATTATATATTAAAGGAACTGTACTAGATATTAAAGTTTAAGAATATATAAAAAAAATGTAAAGTGGTCACCATCAGCTATAACAAAGCATGCCTCGTAAATCGCGCACGCCCTGCGTCTATAAACGAATAAATAATAACATCCAGACATCAAACATGTCATTGTTCATCACACCAATGTTAGTTCTCGGTAGGGATCGAACCCACGACCTGCAGCGTAGAAGATTCACCAAACGAAATGCGGCAAATTATTCTGAGTCGACTCCGATAGACCAATGTACCCAAAGTATGAGTGTTGAATTCAAATCACAGTCTAAGCACAACTCAAGCTTGGGGCACCACTTAAACAAAATATAAGAAACAGACCAGTAACTCACTTGGCCCTCAGCATTTCCAATCTCATTCCCTCCTCCGGCGGCCCCTCCACCTCCCAATCCTTCAGCAGCTTAGCCGGCTTGTACGACGCAGATATTATCTTATTCAACACCTCTTTCAACACCAACGACAAAGGCCCCGGACCCACATGCTTCGGCAGCTGGGACAGTTTATTCCTAGATATCGAGGGACCGGCGTAGCATTTGTAGTTGAAGTATATCCTCTCGCACCATTCGTCGGAGGACTTCATCTCCTCCTTCACGATCCTAGTGTCTTCCTTCGGTTTCTCGGGCTCCTTTTTAACCGCAGTCGGATCGGGAATGTGCAGCGCGTAGTTATTAGTGTCGCACCAACCGGCGGGGAACAGCAGGTCGCTGTCTTGCGAGCACCAAAACTTTTCCCCGATAGGTAGCAGTTCGATGCATAGCATGTGTTCCGCGATCGCGTCTACCGACGCCACGTGGATTTCCTCGTGGTTGTGCGGATTGACGGCTTCCAGCTTCATGTCGACCTGGATTTGCGGTAAGGGGACTTTGTTGCCGAAGCAGTAGTCCGGTGCCGGGTTGGCTTTCTTGGCGGAGAGGTACTCGTCCCAGTCGAAGGGTCCGTCCCAAGTGTCAGGGGGTTTAAAGGGGAAGTTGTTCCTGGCGGCCCAGCCGACGGGGTAGATGTAAGGATGCCGCGCGTCGCACAGCCACGCGGCCGGGTCGGCGTCCGCCTCGAGCTCGTCGACGGTCACCAGGAAGTGGAAGTTGTTGAACACCTTGGCGACGGTTGCCGGCCGGATGGTCTTCATGTCCTGAGGACTGAGAGCTTCCAGCTTCATGCCCGTTGAGAAGTTGTGAGCTTCTAGGTTTTGGTTCGGCTGAAAAATACAAAAAAAAATATTTTAATATCAAATAGAAACTTTAACATTTCTCACGAATTCTGGAAGCTGGCTTTTTTTAATACAACTAGGTGATGGTACAAGCAGATGGTCCACCAGATGTTAAATGGAAACCATCACCTGTAACAAAGCATTACCTTTTGTCATGCACGATAGGAATTTGCCCAACGATACACTGCCCTGAGTCCGTCAACTTGAGGCATGCAGATGTTAAGCCTCATGTGCCTGAAATTACACCCGCGACACACACTCTTCAAACCGAAACAGCAACGCTGCTTAGCGGCAGAAAAAGGCGTGGTGGTTATACTTCCCTCCGACGGGAGACGAGTCCTTCACAAAGAGCTCTACTACTTGATGATCGGGCGTTGATGCGCGCATTGGGTATCAGATGGGGCAATCAGATGGTGTTGGAAAACATCAAAATCATAGTATCTGCTAATGCGTCAACATTTTAAGCCTACACTCTACCACGTAACCCTCCAATCCTAAGCTCCAAGATTTCAAATTTTCATCATGTTCGTTATAACACTTCTAATAAATATCTCACCACAAAGAGATCAGCTGGCGTTGGCTCCTGGATGGCTTCCTCTGCTGTCAGCCTCAGTTGAATGCTCAGTTTGTTCTTGCAGTAGAACTTGTTTATTTTCCCTGGATACTTGAACTGCCACGGAGCCCCCTGAATTATTTAAATCAATTCAAAAAATCAATAAACACAATTATAAAACAATAATGAAGCAGGAGTAATTTTCTAATAATATTGCTTCTGGTTGAACAACACACTAGTGTGTGTGTGTTGGGTACTAACCCAAAAAATTTATGTGCACAATGCCGGTGAAGGAAAACACTGTTATGAAACTGACATGTTGTTTATGAATCTATTAAGTTCTATAACACTGTCGAAGGGAGCCTCTTGAGGCGCACTCAAAATCTTTTCACCACACTGTTTCGAAAGAAAGTAATGACTCGACAAGAAGTGACACAATACCATGTTTGCAGTCCCACAGCTAACTTATCTATCAGACGTGATAAATGGTAATCACAGATCAATAGCATATTGTGTAAGCAGAGCAATTTCGAAAGTTATCAAGTGTAACCATGTAGTGTCGCGAATGTAACTATAGAAAGATTTTTATGAAATTATCTATTTACCACCACTACCTGATGTTGAGTGGTCACCATACTATAATCACTTATAGGATACGCACTTTGGAACCTGGCCTAAACGATGTACCAACGGTTGATGTGTCCATGAACTTGAGACATAGGTACAGATGCTCATGTGCCTCTTACAACATCATAATAACGAATTGATACTTCTAAGAAATATTCTGTGGCCTCTTATTTCAAGGCTTTTGGAAGCTACTAACGAAACCGAAATAGATAGATAGATAGATAGAAAATTCTTTATTGCACATAAACAAAAATGTATCGTACATAGGGGAACTTAATGCTAGAGAGCATTCTCTTCCAGTTAACGGAAATACAAGAATCAATAAGTTTTTTGTCGCCATTTGAGAACCTTTCTACCAATTGAACCTTTCTTCTATGGATTATAGTGCAACTTTGCAGTACGAAAGGCCAAAATGAAGAATGTACTACCTTATTGGTAACGTAGCCAAAGCTGCTAAGTCTCGGGTTTGAGAAGAATATCCAGAACTGCTGCAGCTCTTCGTCAGCACCATCGTAGCGAAGCAGCAGGCGACCTCCCACATTCTCACACACCTGCGGGATGCCACACTCCTCGTTTAGATTGACTCCTTCTCCTACCCCTCACTTCTCTGATGACGACCTCTGTGGCGCAGCGGGCGAGAGCCTGCCTGCGACGCAAGAGGTTGCGGGTTCGATTCCCGCCTTGGAACAAATTTGTGTACGATCTGCAGAAATTTGTTCCGATGGTTTGGGTGTTTTCTATGTATAATAAAAAATATCTATCTATGTAAGTATATAATGTATTAAATATATCAGTTATCTAGTACCCATAACACAAGCTTTGAATAGCTTACTTTGGGGCTAGATAGTGCTGTGTGGATTGTCCAGCATCATTTATTTATTTATTTATTTTATTCTCTTTAAGGCGGCACGGGACGGTTTTTGAACAGCCGTAAATCTACTAAAATGTAAAAAAATACATGAAGAAAAACAAAAACTTTAAAATTGAACATGTAGGTACCTACTCGAGCGCTGTGTACAGACAGTCAGCCGTTAGGACGTTTCAATGTGATCCTTGTGATTTTATCGAATACACCTTTTGATTTTGACTTTCGCCATGGATGACATTGACATGGATCACTAACTTTATGCTGCGTTGGGGACCTATTTGCAACTATTATTGCAGGAGTGTGTAGCTTCGTTATTATACCAAATGTACTGAAAACCACTGAAACAGGTATTGCAAAAACTGGCAAAAACGCAATCGCAGAACGCGCCTGTGCGGGAGTGTCTATAGCGTGATGTTTGTGTACAATTTTCATCTAAGTTATTTTTGTTGCTGGATTTTTTACCTATATTTCTAGTTCTAAAAATATAAATACGTTACTGGCTGTAGGTATGTTAGAAATCTAGTCAATGTATCTTATGGGCTGAGGATTTGCATCCAAAATAAATCTAGTAAGTACCTTTATGAGAAATTCTAGTAATTTATACCTATAAATAGTAAAGAGCACCGGTGGTCTAGTGGGAGTGACCCCGCCTTCCGATCGTAAGGTCGCAGGTTCGAATCCGGTCGTGCACCAATGGATTTTTCTATCGAAAAATTTATGTGCGCAATGCCAGTGCTCTTAAACGGTGAAGGAAAACATCGTGAGGAAACCAGTTAGTATTCTAACAGCGGCGATGGGCTTGCAACCTGTCACGTATGGAATACTAACTACTGCAAAATGTGGGTATGTGCCAAATGTAATGTTTGGACGTACCTCTGACTACCCCCCTTAGACATCCTCAAAAGAATCTTGAATTAGTACCTACTTGGTACTGGGAGATCTGAAGGGATATCTACCGCGCCTGGGGATCAAAGTCGTGAAGCTGTTTCAGTTTCAGTTTTTCAGTTTTTTGTATGTGTTTTTTTTTGTGAAAGCAATCGAGCAAAGCTCGGTCACAAGTTTTCTTTCTCACTCTGACAATATTACGCCATCTAGATAAGTTTGCGATGACCATGGCTTCAAGGACAAGGATTGTAGCAGATTTGATCGGAACAACGCGTTGAGGTCGAAGCCCGATACGTTAGATAAGATTAGAAAATTCTTTATTCCACATAAATAAAGTACATAGGCAAACTTAATGCTGATTAGAATTTTCTTCCAGTTGACCTTTGTGTTATGGAGAGTGGGGTAGTGCGGTGGTACATTGCAACATATTAGAAAATTATTTATTCAACATAAATAAAGTACATAGGCAAACTTAATGCCTTTGTGTTATGTGGAGTGGGGTAGTGCAATATATCGGGCTTCGACCTCGTGGTAGGTCTTCTCTGGAAATGGAAAAGCTGACAAGATACCTATCTTGTCTGCTTTTCCATTTCCAGAGATTGTCAACTGTATGCTATTACCATTAACCATTTTCGAGCTAAAAACCTGAAATAATTACTAGAGGCAGAGATTAATGATCTTGTACCTAGATATTTTTAGTTGATTGATTATTTACATGTTTGTCCTTCATGCTAAGTCTAACCGAAACACAGCAACGCTGCTTGCCGGCAGAAAGTGGTGGTAAGTAGTAGGTACCAGTGGTAACTACTTCCCGGACGAGCCTTTCACAAAGAGCTCTACTATAAAATGCTAGATGAATCTAGGGCGGGTACTTACCGTGGCTATCCAGTACCGATACGGGTCTATGACGTTCTGCACTTCGACCTTCATCCCCACTTTGATCCTGTCTATCGGCGACATTCCTTTGTTATTCAACGCCTCCAAGGACACCGACTGTCCGTCCAGCAGCGCTTCCTTCATTATGTCTATAATCGTGTCTCCGTATTTCTCGTTGATTTCATCAGGCGGTTCAATAAGCTCGTCGCATTTTCCGCACCATCCTAAAATTAATTAACCTATTATTAATTTTAATCTAATATTTTGTGTATGTGTTATTATATCTTTGGACATCTGAATAAAACAAATTTTAATTTAATTTAAAATTAAAAGTTCTCTTATGCTAGAGCAGCAACTTATTGCCAGGGTTTTAAACCCGCGCCTACATATACAGATCTACCCAAATACTCACAAGAGGCAGATAGATGACCTTGTTATTTTTAGATTCTTGATTATTTTTATAATTTGTCCTTCGTGCTGTCTATTTATCCTTCATTTAATTTTATAAGACTAGTCCCCGGTTTCTGCAAGCTCGATCAACACTAATCGGTTGTCAATTCACTTGCTATTTCAGCTTTAACTTCAAATTAGTTTGAGATAGAATACCTAGCAAGTGTCTTGACAGCCGATTAGTGTTGATCGCGCTTTCAGAAACCGGGGGCCTTAAGTAAGTTCATAAATAGCGAATTAAGTATAATGAGTTTTTCAGTTGTGATCGTTTTAATGATGCTCTTGAGGGTTCGATTCCCTCGAGAAAGGATTACAGACTGATTCTCTGCCAGAACATCGTGCATCGATGTATTACCTAATAAAGCGTTCAATAGACCAGCACGTCAAACAGATACAGTTGATAGTCGTAAAGAAGCGACGTTCTTCGAAGCATGGAAGTTTTCAGATAAAATACTACTAATCGCAGTTATCGATCTGTTTAGTAGTAGTAGTACTAGTAGCGCCCTGCGGTTTCACCCGCGTAGTTTTAAATCCCGGTATTCCCACGGGATAAAAAGTAGCCTATGTGCTATTCCAGACTATAATATATATCTGTGCCACCTTTCACCAAGATCCGTTCAGCCGTTCTGGAGTCATAGAGTAACAAACATCCATCCCTCCATCCATCCATACTTACAAACTTTCGCATTTATAATATTACAAGCTGGTACCCGCGACTTCGTCTGCGTACTTTTAATCTCTTCATCTCTTTTTTTCGCAATAAAAGGTAGCCTATGTTCTTTCTCAGGGTCTAAAGATTGTCTGAGCCAAATTTCATCAAAATCGGTTGAGAGGTTTAAGCGGGAAAGCGTAACAGACAGATAGACAGACGAGTTACTTTCGCATTTATAATATTAGTTGGGATAGGATAGGATTACTACTAGGTGTACAAGGTACTTACAATAAATAAAAATAAAAATAAATAATGCTGGACAATCCACACAGCACTATCTAGCCCCAAAGTAAGCTATTCAAAGCTTGTGTTATGGGTACTAGATAACTGATATATTTAATACATTATATACTTACATAGATAGATATTTTTTTTTATTATACATAGAAAACACCCAACAAACTTACAATGATTTTTAATATACAAGAATTGCTCATAAAGGTATTAGATAGTATACTGATCTTACCTAAAGGGTGCACTTTGGTAGAAGATATATCACACCAAAAGTCATCAGCAGCACCGATGAACTTAATTCTCAGAAGGTGCCCGCAGACCATAGTGATCTCTGCTATCCAGTAGACATCTGGGTTGGTTTTGTGGCATACTTCAAGAAGCATCCTTTGTCTGATGCCATTGTTCAGGCTTGCCTCCACCTGACACATAAAAGTAATCTATTTAGTTAGTTCTTGACTATAATCCCCCCAGGCGTGGTACACATACCTTTAGATGTCTTTGTACTTCATTCCTGGGTATAGATTTAAATTGTGATAGGCACATAAAAATAATATCTTGGTAGGTGGGTGAATCAACTTTTAAGACACTCCTTTGACAACATTATGAACAACTAAAAATAAAAAATAAATCATCGAAATATTATGAAAATATACTGTTAACATTTGCACAAGTTTATCTATTTTTAGGTTTTGCAGTGGGGCACGACATCTAAGCTAATATTAACGAGTTTTTTTAGAAAGTGACGAGGGTGACTCATAAATATCCATTGCAACGCTGTAGAGCGACAATAAACCTACGCGCACCAGCTGAGAACTTAATTTAGGCTGGGGGGGCGGTAAAGCTAGGTAGAGATTTTTTGATCATACCAACTAAATATTAGACAATAATCGCCTTAGATGACACCAAGGTAGCGTCATCTCTTGATAACGGTCATGAATTTTTATCGGTAACTCTGTAGAACTGATGTTTTGATCAAAGTTTGGGACAAAAGTTTGGATGCACGAAAAATATAAAATATTTGTCAAACTTTTATAAATGTTAACTTTAAACGTAAGTTTATCTTTTTCTGAATCATAATATAGGGTAAAAAGGCTGTGCATTCATACCTTTTTTTTAAGATACGTCCTAAATTGTATCGTCATCTAGGCCTGGGGACACATGTTTTTTGTATGGATAGTGCTTATGTTCTGCTGAGTTACCATAATAAAGTCAAAAATTTTCCTATTAACTATAAAATACTATGAAACTAGCATGTTAGGAAAGGATCTAAGTTTACGTTAACATCAAAACAAACATATTTTATAAGGAAATTAGGATTTTTATGCTCTTTGCATGACAGGGACACAAAAGGAGTGCCTTAAAAGTTGATTCACCCAGGTACTTACCTATAATATTTTAATGGCAATCAAAGGGGATGTCAGAGGCATCTCCAAAAGCTACAATCCATTTAGTCTTTATTCTGGAGCAATCCTAAGTGTAGTGAGAGATGCAAAATACCTCACTCGACCTTAAAATATAGTTGTTCCCAAGATGGACACTCTAATATAATTTCTTTTTTTACACCTTGGGTTGCATTATTATAGTCTTAGGAGCCTATTCAATGCAAAGAAATAATGAAATCTTTCCTTTTTATTTATAATACTAGTATAGATGACGAGACTAGTATGACGACCTCTGTGGCGCAGCGGGCGAGAGTCCGCCTGCAACGCAAGAGGTTGCGGGTTCGATTCCCGCCTCGGAACTAATTTGTGTATGATCTGCAGAAATTTATTCTGTAGGTCTGGGTGTTTTCTATGTATAATAAAAAAATATCTATCTATGTAAGTATATAATGTAGTAAATATATCAGTCATCTAGTACCTATAACACAAGCTTTGAAGCTTACTTTGGGGCTAGATGATGCTATGTGGATTGTCCAGCATTATTTATTATTATAGATATGGTCTGGACTATGGACTACATTACATACAACAATAACGCCAATTAGCATTACACAGTAAAAAAAATATAATGATGAAATAATATGGTATTTTTCATGTTGGGTAGGTATGGTATTACTTATAGTAGGTGTTACCTATAATATTTACCGTTTACTCATTCTAGGCTTGACCAAAATACTGCCTTGATAAGGCTAGTAGTTTATGATATGTGTCTATGATTTATTGCTGTTTCTAGAATGTTTTCTTTTCTCTTTTCATTTGTTTACCATTCACTAAAATGATGTTGAGTTCATTTCATTCATTGTATAGAGCATGCTGTGGTTAGATAAAATTGAAAGAGCACCTGATGTTATCCAAACTGTATGTAAATTAATGTAATTTTGTATACCTACCTATCTTTTAAATTTTGAACCTTTTTTATCTTGTTTTGCTTTGTGAAGTGATGTTTATTGTCACAATGAAACAGTTATTCTATATCATAGGTAGTATAACCAGATTTATATTGGGACATATGGGTACCTACCTAGTTAAAAATAGAAAAAATGATAGTGTAGTGTACTATGTCCTGTTTTGCAGGTGTCGTAAGTAAAATGTTTTAATTTATTGTGTAACAGCGAAGGTGTAAATTCGTTTAAAAAATAAATGGTTGGTTTAATAAATTGTGCAGATCCTTTTTACTAGTTTTTAAAAATATTAAACAAGTACATGTCCTAGAAAAATAACTTTAGCTTACATGAGAAAATAGCTCTTCAGGAACAGCGACGCCTTTTACAGTTTCTAAATAATTATTCCAATCAAATTCTACCATATTTATTTCTAAATCAAGTTATTCATCAAAAAATATGTAGTATCCCAAAACAAAATAACCGAGTTACATTCTCTTTGCTACACACACACGAACACAGAGAAAACAAAAAAAATCCTTCCTTACGTACGGCACACGAACGACGAGCGAGCACCAAAACCTTAGAGCATTTACAACACCAAAACTTCGCCATTCGTATTCGTTCTGCTAACCCGAGTCAACTCGAGTTAGCTCGAGTTGGTGTTTATCCCGAGTTGGCATTTATATCACTAGAGCAGTGCTGCCATCATCTCCGCCCGCCCCGCCACCCGCCTTCATTATCTATGCCAAAGAATAAATTCAAATTCCTTCTTAATTCCTTGATCCATGCGTACATATAGGTATATATGTATATATACCTTGGTATATACCAAGGAATATAGTTAAGACAAAATTCCTTGGTAAATACGGATATACCGTAAGCTACCATCCTTAGAGCATTTATAACGGGAGTTGCCAAGCGCTACTTTTAGTACTAAAATCTTTCTGCCGGTTTTCGCGGGAGGCGAGGTAGTACGGTACACAACACATTTACATAATCACGCATACTAATGCAGAAAAATTAAGCGTCCCTATAAACGCACACGCAAGTAAAAGCTGTACACCAACACAAAAACAAAAACACAACTAAAGAATTACTGTTGTTACACTTTTGTTTAGTTACACACTAACACAAAAAACTAGTGATGGGTTATAAAAAGACCGACAAAATGAATGATTTCATATGAATGAAATCAGGGTGGTTCAAAATCATATACTTTTCCTTTTTTTAGCCAAGATTAACAAACGTGTACCTGTCTAGCCTAGTAGGTATTACTAAGTAAATAGAGTGCTGGCACCGACTTATTAAGACTTATTAAGAGTTTGTAGAGCGTAATCTCTAAAACTACTGAAACGATTTTAAAAATTATTTTACAAATAGAAAAGCTACACTGTTGTTGAGTAACTTTAAGCTATATTCTATTTTCGCAAGTAGTAAGTAATCTTTCAAGTAAGTAGTCTTTCATGAATGCATTTTTAGATAAATTTTTTGTTTCTTTATTGGTATGATGTGTCCAGTAGTGGACTTACATAGGCTGATGATGATGATTGGTATGACGGGGAATGGTGATGAAAAATAGTGGCGACGATAAAAAAGTAGCCCATGTCCCTCTCCAGCTAACATACTACAGCTATACAAAAATCACGTTTATACGATTCTGCGTTCAAAAAGTACAAAGAAAATAGCAATAAACCAACGACACAGCACAACTAAAATTTTAAGGGAGCTCCATAAAGCGACGTATTGAAGGCAGAATGACAGAGACAGTTTTTGTAGAGTCCAATACTGAACCTCCTTTTTTTAAATCGGTTAAATATGGGTACAAAAAACACATCGCATTTTATTCTAATTTTACGTTCATTCCATCATTCATTCAATCGATTTCGCTCAACTAGTCCCCACACTACGCCTTCTACCAAGGAATATAAATTCACCGACACCTCCTACCAAGACGATGGCGTCGTATTAAAACTGTCGTAACTGGTATTCCATTAAACGTAATTACAAAACCAATTGACTAAAATATCACTTACTTGTGATAGGAAATACCGTGTTCCCTAAAGTTTGATGTCTCTGATCTCCTTTTACACCGAAATACCGCACAATTCACCATTTTTACTGAGCACTACTTCGCGACACGAAACGACAACTAATGGCCGCGGTGATGAGTGAAGTAGTTTTATATAACGTGCATGGCCAAATCGCGTCTTATGGCCGGCAGAGGGGTACGCCTTGCGTTAACATCTCCATTATAAATGCTCTAAGCTACCATCGGACGCGTCCGATAATTTGTTCCAAGGAATATAGGTACCTATTCAAATTCCTTTATTTGTTCCCACCTTGCGTGGACCATAGATTAATAAGAAGCATTACTTGATCCTAGCAAGAAGCCGACCTATTTTTTAGATTTGCCACCTTAGCCGTTTTCAGGCTAGATTTAGCAAAATTTTTTACAGTCTGAACTGAAAAATATCAAGCTAAACCAAACGAGATTGGCTGGTTCAAGCGAAGTAGGTAGAAAGTATTTAAAAATACAAAAAAACTAGTTTATTACATTGAGTGAGAATGGTCTGAGACCATTTTGGGTTGTATGTAGGTATATGTTTTTTCGCACGGTGCGGCGGCGCGCCGGCGTGATGTCATCATGACAGTCCGAGCGTTTTTGATGGATATTGAAATCTTTTTTTTTAATACAAAATAAATATTGTAAATAAGCGATTTATTTTAAAATAATAGTTTTTTGGAGTAAAATACATCTTAGAGTACCTTATAAACCGATTTCTAATAATGAACCATATGATCTGTTTTACACAACTTTTTTTTTAAATAAGTTAGCTGAAACGACCTCAAAAACTAATAAACTTGTGTGTTAGCCCTTTTTTATGACCAAAAATTACTTCATATATTAGATAATTATAACTTTAGCCCTTTCAACTTGTTTTGGGCTATGGAGTTTTCAAAAATAAAGATGGCAATACTGATCCTACCTAGCGAGTACCTAGCTATCTTATTACCTACAACCTCGCCGTACCTAGAAAGGTAGCTAGTCTGTGGCTTATAATGAAAGTTTTATTACATTCTCAATTCTCATTCTTTGACAGTCGCAGCGAAGTCGCATCCATGGAATTTCTCAAGAATTTCTCAAGATTTTTTAACTACGTCACACACATCACCAAACAAAGAGTAAACAATAACTTGCACATCACAGGCAGGCACAGCAGCGTAGCATAGGTACCTATTTACTACAAAAATAACAAAAGTTTTTCGTCTAAAGTGAAACTTTGTGTGTTGCGTGAAAGTTTATATAAATATTCGTCTAAAGTGATACTTTATGTGCATACTTCCTCGTTTAGCGCCCCAGTGATTGTGCGACTTTGCGACTTCTGAAATGGATCGTTTCACGAACGATGTGTTGTGGTTGTCCCTGTCAAGTGCCGTAGCTAACAGTTCGGACGATGAGGGCTGCATGCTGGTAAACTCGTCACAGAGCGTGATTATCACAGGCGCGTACAACGGGATCCCGCAAACTTTGATTCTGAATTTGATATCATGGTCATTCCTGATAATACTGTTCTCCGTGTTGAGGCGAACGGCGTGGAACCACGGGCAAATGGCGCTGGTGCAGCTCTCCAAGAGTCGATGGACAAACCTGTTCTTTCGGGGTGGAGACGGAGACGCACTGGTGGAGCGACGTCGGAGCAATGATGAGTTACTGCAAATTGATGAAGGTTTCTTCACTTGGCTACCGGCAGTGTTTAGAATCACGCGAGAACATGTTCTTGCCAAATGCGGCCCTGATGCCGTCCACTACCTATCCTTCCAGAGACATTCCATCACACTCATGTTTATAGTAACTCTAGTCTCAATTTGTATCATATTACCAATCAACTTCCAAGGAAATAATTTACAAGTAGATGCTAACACTTTTAGTAGAACCACACTACCAAACTTACAAGGAAGATCTTATTGGCTTTGGGTGCACACCCTGATCAGCATTGGGTTTCTACCAGTGTCAATTCTCATTATGCGGAGGTGTACTTTTCGGAAACCGATGCCTCTTTCTATGACTGGAACCATTATGATAACCAACATATCAAAAGCTGATAGAACAGAATCAATCATAAGAGCATACTTTGCTCACAACTTCCCACACATTCAGATTGTAGACTTACGATTAGCTTTTAATGTCAACAAGCTGATTGAAGTTCAAGAGAAGAAAGAAATGGTAAGCGAAGCTCTAATTTACGCAGACACATACTACAAGGAATTTGGGAAGCGTATAACTGTCAAACCAAAGTGGCTAGGACCTAAAGTTGATGCCTTGGATTTCTATACTACTGAGGAAAAAAGATTGAAAGATGAAGCTAAACGATGTAGGGCAATAGTTATGAATGATCCTCTAGGCATTGCATTCTTAACCTTGCCTTCCTACCAGCTTGCTGAGCATGTCATCAATCATTTTAGTCTGCATAGAGGATGGGTCCTCAGTCATGCAACCAATCCCTCCGATATAATCTGGGAGAATCTGAGTGTACAGCCTGGTGCTTGGTACATCAGAGCTTTTATCATCAATGTAATTCTGTTTATCATACAGTTTTTCCTCACAACGCCATCTGTTGTTGTTAACTTGTTTAATACCTTCGTAGCCAAGCCCGAATCCATGAGCAAGGTAACAACTGTGATATTCGAGTTTCTTCCGACTTTACTTCTATGGACGATGGCTGCCGTCATGCCCGCGATAGTTTCTTTTTCAGATAGGTTTCTGGCTCATTGGACCAAGTCTCAACAAAACTATTCTATAATGACGAGAACAGTTTCCTTTCTACTCCTCATGACTTTAATTCTGCCGTCGCTAGGTCTTGCTAGTGCAGAAGCGTTCGTTCGCTGGACGTTCCACCAACAAAACGACACGATGCGATGGGACTGCGTGTTTCTGCCTGATAAAGGCGCTTTCTTCGTCAACTACGTCATCACCTCCGGCTTCATCGGAACCTCTCTTGAGCTCATTCGCTTCCCGGAATTATTCCTTTACGTCTGGTATCTGTTACTGTCGAAATCGAAAGCCGAAAAGAGGTACGTGAAGCGAGCTATTCTGTATGAGTTTCCATTCGGAGTGAACTATGCATGGAGCATAGCTATTTTCTCCATCACTATGGTTTACAGCCTCGCGTGTCCTTTGATTGCGCCCTTCGGTTTGATCTACATGATGCTGAAGCATGTGGGAGATAAGCATAACTTGTACTTTGCGTACATGCCTTGTGACATGAGTGGCGTTGGTGGCAGCCGTATACATGCCTCAGCAGTAAGCTTGATTCGAGTATCGGTCCTACTTCTACTGATAAACATGGCAGCTTGGGTGGGGCTCAGAGCTGGGTTCGAAGCGCGCACTATCATTCTAATCATGGCTTCTATTGTCGCTTTTGGAACATTTTTGTTATTGAGTCCATTCCCGAGCTGCACTCCTCCTGCGCCGCTGCAGGAAGATTCAGGCATCCGGATAATCGAGTACGTAGCTCCTGTACTCAACAAGTCTATGAATACTCCGCCGAGCACGACGCCTACCACGCCAGATTACGGCGCGATATCACCGGATACCACTCATTCATACAGCCCGGGCCCTATCAGCATATAATTATACTTAATATTATTATACCTAGTTTAATACTATGGGTATAGGTTAGGTAATAGTCTAACTAGGTAATTATTTTATTAACTTCTAGTTAAGATTCGTTACCAGATTATACCGTGTGATAAACAAGAATTAATGTATTTGGCTTAGCGGAGAATTGGAACTTTTACAGAGATTGATAACGACATAAAAGTGCAAATAAATATAATATTTTGTATGTTAAGGGTCCGGTGACTGCGGCTCGCAATTTCGAGGTGCGATTGGCTATTATTTCATTTTATTTCATTTTGGGGAGGTTGTTTGAAATAATAACTCTAAAGAAACACGCATAAATACTGTTCGAACACAAATAATACAATAATATAAGGGAAATGTGCTTGAGTCAGAAATCATTTTGGTATTAGGTAAACGTAAGACCAAACATATTAATACCAAAATGATTTCTGATTCGGGCATGTTACATAACATTACATAAAATCACGCCTATTTCCCATAGGGGTAGGCAGAGACCACGGATTTCCACTTGCTACGATCCTGACATACCTCTTTCGCTTCATTCACTCTCATAACATTCTTCATACATGCTCGTCGGTTAAGGGTACTCTTGACCTGGCCTTTCTCTAGAACATCTGCTATCTGATCTAGATAGGTCCGCCGAGGTCTTCCCCTCCCAACAGTCCCATTCACACTCGCCTGATGCACTTTTTTCGTCAATCTTCTTTCATTCATCCTCTCTACATGCCCAAACCATCTTAGCATACCTTTTTCTACCCTCATCACTACGTCTTCTTGCACTCCACATTTCTCTGTGATCACACTATTCCTCATTCTATCACACAAATTCACACCACACATACTACGTAACGCTCTCATTTCTACTGCATTCACTCTACTCTGATGTTTTTTCTGCCATACCCAACTTTCACTACCATACATTAATGTCGGCACTAACACTCCCCTATGTACAGCCAGTCGTGCCTTTTTGGACAGTTTCCGGCTGCTCATAAACGTGTGTAGCGCCCCATTCATTCTATTTCCAGCAGTCACTCTCCTTTCAATATCATTATCATGCTTTCCATCTCTCGTAAACAAAGTCCCCAAGTATACAAATTCTTTCACTTGTTCCACTCTTTCTCCACCAATCAAAATATTACATTCTGTCATACATTCATTCCGGGCATGTTTCCCTTATATTATTGTATTATTTGTGTTCGAACAGTATTTATGCGTGTTTCTTTAGAGTTATTTTTTCAAACAATCTCCCCGAAATGAAATAAAATGAAATAATAGCCAATCGCACTTCGAAATTGCGAGCCGCTGTCACCGGAGCCTTAAACAATGGATAGGTACAATTTTGTTAATAGTGATAGGAGAAATCTTATTTACCTACAGCAAGTGTGTTCATTTTATAGAGCACCTTCGAGCTCATATCAACTGCCTTTGTTATTCCATTGTGATTACTTAAAATTTAAACTGAAAATAATAATTAAGAATAATTTATTCTTTTATTTCATTTCTCACATATAAAGTGATAAATTGTATTAATTAACGCAAGTTTGTAAACAGATCTGATATTGATGTTTATCCCTGTATTTTTTTGTATTTTTTTTCATTTCCTAGAAAAAAGGACTCAAGGGGAAGACTTGCCATCTACCCTCACTTGCATCCCCCCTATCCCCAACCCTCAACTCAGGTACAAGGATTGCTATAGCCAACCCGTAGATGTGATTATTTGGCCTGAAAGCCGTAGAACACGGCAATTGCCGTAGCATTAGCAACACTGTTTCGTGACGCGACGCGAACGTTCCGATAATATAATTAGGTGGTAGTCAAAGGTAAGTCCAACCAAACATTGTGTTTGGACTTGTCTCTGGCTGCCACTTACTAACTAAGTATGGTAACCAAGTTTCAACTGAATTGGCCTATTTATTGAAGAGTTCCGTTAAACAGACCATGGCTCCATCATCAGAACAGGTCGCTATCACCATTTAATGAGAACCAAGTACCTTCTTAATCTTTTTCAAAAAATAAAATTTAAAAAGCAAAGAAATTGGCCGAACAGTAGAAAAACCTTGAGGCCAACGAAACTCTTCGAAATGGGAGCTCTTGGGTCATTGGTTTTTGTAATTTAATTTTTTTTTATTTATTTCAAAAACCGAACATCCTAGAAAAATAATAAAAATGGTTTTGAATGTCCAAACCAAGCCCTTTCATAAGACATGTAACTTTTTTAATTTTAGCCCCCTTAAAAACTCCCATAAATTTAATAACCCCTTATTTGATTTTTGTTTTGACGAATTTCTCAAGTACAAGCTATCGACTTACCAAATTTCATGCAGATTGGCTAAACTGTTCTCAAGTTATCGTCGAACAAACATCCAAACATACATAAATACATAAAATGCCAAATCGCCCAAGTTGATTATAAGATTTTCGTTCGCTTCGTTCACTCATCAAAAAAACCGCGTATATTTTATTTTATACTAGTTGCGCCCCGCGGTAACACCCGCGTAGATTTAAATCCCAGTATTCCCGCGGGATAAAAAGTAGCCTATGTGCTATTCCAGACTATAATCTATCTTTCTACCAAGTTTCATCCAGATCCGTTCAGCCGTCCCAGTGTGAAAGAGTAACAAACATCCATTTTTTTTTTAATACAACTAGCTGATAAATACTGTTCGAACACAAATAATACAATAATATAAGGGAAATGTGCTTGAGTCAGAAATCATTTTGGTATTAGGTAAACGTAAGACCAAACATATTAATACCAAAATGATTTCTGATTCGGGCATGTTACATAACATTACATAAAATCACGCCTATTTCCCATAGGGGTAGGCAGAGACCACGGATTTCCACTTGCTACGATCCTGACATACCTCTTTCGCTTCATTCACTCTCATAACATTCTTCATACATGCTCGTCGGTTAAGGGTACTCTTGACCTGGCCTTTCTCTAGAACATCTGCTATCTGATCTAGATAGGTCCGCCGAGGTCTTCCCCTCCCAACAGTCCCATTCACACTCGCCTGATGCACTTTTTTCGTCAATCTTCTTTCATTCATCCTCTCTACATGCCCAAACCATCTTAGCATACCTTTTTCTACCCTCATCACTACGTCTTCTTGCACTCCACATTTCTCTCTGATCACACTATTCCTCATTCTATCACACAAATTCACACCACACATACTACGTAACGCTCTCATTTCTACTGCATTCACTCTACTCTGATGTTTTTTCTGCCATACCCAACTTTCACTACCATACATTAATGTCGGCACTAACACTCCCCTATGTACAGCCAGTCGTGCCTTTTTGGACAGTTTCCGGCTGCTCATAAACGTGTGTAGCGCCCCATTCATTCTATTTCCAGCAGTCACTCTCCTTTCAATATCATTATCATGCTTTCCATCTCTCGTAAACAAAGTCCCCAAGTATACAAATTCTTTCACTTGTTCCACTCTTTCTCCACCAATCAAAATATTACATTCTGTCATACATTCATTCCGGGCATGTTTCCCTTATATTATTGTATTATTTGTGTTCGAACAGTATTTATGCGTGTTTCTTTAGAGTTATTTTTTCAAACAATCTCCCCGAAATGAAATAAAATGAAATAATAGCCAATCGCACTTCGAAATTGCGAGCCGCTGTCACCGGAGCCTTAAACAATGGATAGGTACAATTTTGTTAATAGTGATAGGAGAAATCTTATTTACCTACAGCAAGTGTGTTCATTTTATAGAGCACCTTCGAGCTCATATCAACTGCCTTTGTTATTCCATTGTGATTACTTAAAATTTAAACTGAAAATAATAATTAAGAATAATTTATTCTTTTATTTCATTTCTCACATATAAAGTGATAAATTGTATTAATTAACGCAAGTTTGTAAACAGATCTGATATTGATGTTTATCCCTGTACTTCAATGTACTTTCAATACAATTAACTACATGATTAGTTGTAATACCAACTAACTTGGTGCACAACCGTTTAGACTAAATTCTAATAGGTACCTACTGATTGCTGCAAGATTATTTATATGCTTCCCTGTTCAAACTAACATGTCTAGCAAACTTATATGTTTTTAATGTAGATAGGTACTGAATAGAGATATCGATGACTATTGTGAAATTACCTTTTAGGTGGGCTTAAGATAGTGTCTAACTAACTGTTTCTCTTGCATAATATTACTAATAGATGTTTACCTATTTTGTTTTAACTTTGTTGTTTACCTATGTGAAATCAACCTAAGGAGAAAGCACTATCTGCTGTAACACAGTTTTTAAAAACTAAAACAGCAGACAGAGTCTACTATTTTATTTTGTGATCACTTTTTTGAAAATAAATATTTGTATTATTATTATTTGTTAACAGACACCCTTTGTACCTTTATTATATGTGATAATTTTAGAAAATTATTTCCTCAATTACATAAATAGGTAGTGATATCATCGAGTAGTCGACCACTACGTGTATCTGGGTTAGACGATCTAACTAGTTAAGTCCAACTTTGATAAAGAGGTCAGCAGATGAATCCAACTCGGATAGGCAACGTTCGGGAAATTACGCCACATCTTCTCGTCACACATACCGCAGCACCTCAAAACGAAAGTCTTCAACCAGTGTGTGTTGCCACTGATGACATATGGAACAGAGGATCGTGGAAAGTCGGTAGATGGAAAAGGCTCAGAATCGTTTTTCCTGGAAACGGATAGGGGAGGCCTATGTCCAGCAGCGGACTTCTGTAGGCTGATGATAATGATGACGATGATAAACATACCTGAATAATTAAATTAAATGAAAAAATTGTAAATATTATCTCGGAATGTACCTACATTACGAGATAATGTTAAGTACTACACAAAATTAAGTACTTACCTATCTACTATGGGAAAGGATGTTAATTTGTGAATCAGCGCACTGATTAACAAATTAACAGCGTAATAATGTATTAACTAATGGTGTAATAAACTAACTACATACATAATTTGTAGGTGAGTAGGTAATCAGGTAAAGAACCAACCAAGCGCCAGAAAGACGGAGCTCAAAACTCACTAAATTATGTAGGATTCGGAAAGACTCCAAGCAGAATTACTTATCTACGTCATTACGCATAAATGAGTTATTTCAAGTCAAGATTTTTGCAAGTCGAGTCAGATAATCTATGCGCAGCGCAAATCACTTGCTCTCCGCGCCGCGTGATCGTTAGGTCAGTCTAAGCGAACTCATTATCTCGTCAACTTGTGTGTTTTTTAGCAGTTTTGACTAGGTAGCCCTAAAATTTGCTTGAACATTATACCCTTTCGGCTTGTTTAATTGTTTGACCCTTTTCAAAAACTAAGGTGGCAATACTGATCCTACCTAACTGTAACTACCCCTTGATAACTACCCTAACCACTACTATGTACTTGCATGGTACCACCCAGTATCACCTTACGACGCGACCGTGTAGGTACCTAGCAGATAAGTACCTAGTCAAGGACAAGAATAAAACAAGTATGTACCTATTTTTAGATTTATTATATTCCTTGAGCTAATCTATAGTTATCTAGTGTGTCTGTGGAATACCTTGATTATGGCTCCTGTGGGCATGGCCAAGGAATTTTTCTTGGGCATGGCAATGGCAATTTTTGGAATTTGGATACTTATCACAGCCTGGATCTTTTAAAAGTTTATCCTAATATATTTATGTTAAAATAAAACTAGTAGTCCGCCCCGAACTGATTTCATGACAGTGTTGCAAATGAAAATTTTTAGGCGGCCGTGTACATTAAGTGAAAAAGCCGTGTTTCTTAGGAAATTGACCAAAAGTGGGGCCGTAGCACTGCTTAAAATAAAAGGAAAAAGTTTTAATTTTCATTTTTAACATTAAAACAGCGACATTTGGGTAATGTTCGCAAGTTTTCTCCATTTTTTCATTTTTCCAGCAAAAAGCCGTAGATTCTGCTACAGCCACAAGGATGCGGCCGTAGCTGTAGATGTGGTTAAACTATAGCTACCCTGGTACCTGAGTTGAGGGTTGGGGATAGGGGGAAAGCATGTGGGGTTAGATGGCAAGTCTTTCCCTATAGTTCTTTTTTCTAGGAAATGAAAAAAAAATTTCTTCAAATTTCTTCACTTTAAAAAAAAAAAAAATAACCCTAACCTAATGAGAATTCCTTCCCTTGAGTCTTTTTGTCATAGAGATGAAATATTACTACCAATTTTCTTAATATAAAAAAAAAGACCCTAACCTAACTACCTAGTAACTTACCTGAAAAACTTAATTATTTTTTTTCATTTCCTAGAAAAAAGGACTCAAGGGGAAGACTTGCCATCTACCCTCACTTGCATCCCCCCTATCCCCAACCCTCAACTCAGGTACAAGGATTGCTATAGCCAACCCGTAGAAGTGATTATTTGGCCTGAAAGCCGTAGAACACGGCAATTGCCGTAGCATTAGCAACACTGTTTCGTGACGCGACGCGAACGCTCCGAAAATATAATTAGGTGGTAGTCAAAGGTAAGTCCAACCAAACATTGTGTTTGGACTTGTCTCTGGCTGCCACTTACTAACTAAGTATGGTAACCAAGTTTCAACTGAATTGGCCTATTTATTGAAGAGTTCCGTTAAACAGACCATGGCTCCATCATCAGAACAGGTCGCTATCACCATTTAATGAGAACCAAGTACCTTCTTAATCTTTTTCAAAAAATAAAATTTAAAAAGCAAAGAAATTGGCCGAACAGTAGAAAAACCTTGAGGCCAACGAAACTCTTCGAAATGGGAGCTCTTGGGTCATTGGTTTTTGTAATTTTTTTTTTTTGATGTATTTCAAAAACCGAACATCCTAGAAAAATAATAAAAATGGTTTTGGAATGTCCAAACCAAGCCCTTTCATATGACATGTAACTTTTTTAATTTTAGCCCCCTTAAAAACTCCCATAAATTTAATAACCCCTTATTTGATTTTTGTTTTGACTCATATACTTACCAGTAAATTTCTCAAGTACAAGCTATCGACTTACCAAATTTCATGCAGATTGGCTAAACTGTTCTCAAGTTATCGTCGAACAAACATCCAAACATACATAAATACATAAAATGCCAAATCGCCCAAGTTGATTATAAGATTTTCGTTCGCTTCGTTCACTCAATCAAAAAAACCGCGTATATTTTATTTTATACTAGTTGCGCCCCGCGGTAACACCCGCGTAGATTTAAATCCCAGTATTCCCGCGGGATAAAAAGTAGCCTATGTGCTATTCCAGACTATAATCTATCTTTCTACCAAGTTTCAGCCAGATCCGTTCAGCCGTCCCAGTGTGAAAGAGTAACAAACATCCATTTTTTTTTTAATACAACTAGCTGATGGAACAAGCAGATGGCCCACCTGATGTTAAGTGGTAACCATCACCTATAAACAAAACATTGCCCCGTAGGTCACGAACAATAGGAACGTGCCCTACGGTGCACTGCCCTGCGTCCATCAACTAGAGGCATACAGATGTTAAGCCTCATGTGCCTGTAATTACACCGGCAACCACACTCTTCAAACCGAAACACAGCGTTGCTGCTTGGCGGTAGAAAAAGGCGTGGTGGTAGTACTTCCCCAGACGAGCCCTTCACAAAAAGCTCTACTACTCTTAAAAGTGTCTCTAACTAGCTAGCTCTACTTCTCTTAAAAGTCCATCCATCCATACTTATAGACTTTCGCGTTTATAGTAGGATTTCGGCTCCTTTTTAGGTTAAAGAACTTAAAAATTCGGCTACTTTAGGCTAGTCTGTGAAAAATGGCGATATTAGTCCCGGTTTCGTTGGCAGCACTGGTCGCGTCACGGATGAAGACGTCACAATATCATCACTCACTCACACACACACACACACAGACAAGACAGGCAAGGCACTGGCGGGCGCGTACCTACCTACCTTACCTACCTACCTATTTCTTACAAAACAAAAGACTTTCCAGATGGTAGGTACTGAAATGGAAGTGTAAACAAATATTCGTTTAAAGTGATAATTTGTGAGTTGCGCGGGACTGCCATTATGTCAATACTTTCTCTTTCAACGCCCCAGTGATTGTGTTGCGACATCTGAAATGGATCGTTTCACGAACGATGTGTTGTCGTCGTCCCTCACGAGTGCCGTAGCTAACGGTTCGGACGATGAGGGTTGCATGCTGGTAAACTCGTCACAGAGCGTGATTATCACAGGCGCGTACAACGGGATCCCGCAAACTTTGATTCTGAACTTGATATCATGGTCATTCCTGATCATACTGTTCTCCGTGTTGAGGCGAACGGCGTGGAACTACGGGCGAATGGCGCTTGTGCAGCGCTCCAAGAGTCGATGGACAAACCTGTTCTTTCGGGGCGGAGACGGAGACGCACTGGTGGAGCGACGTCGGAGCAATGATGAGTCACTGCAAATCGATGAAGGTTTCTTCACTTGGCTACCGGCAGTGTTTAGAGTCACGCGAGAACAGGTTCTCGCCAAATGCGGCCCTGATGCCGTCCACTACCTATCCTTCCAGAGACATTCCATCACACTCATGTTTATAGTAACTCTAGTCTCAATTGGTATCATATTACCAATCAACTTTCAAGGAACTAATTTACAAGTAGATGCTAACACTTTCAGTAGAACCACACTATCAAACTTACAAGGAAGATCTTATTGGCTTTGGGTGCATACCCTGATCAGCATTGGGTTTCTACCAGTGTCCATTCTCATTATGCGGAGATGTACTGGTCGGAAACCGGTGCCTCTATCTATGACTGGAACCATTATGATAACAAACATATCAAAAGCTGATAGAACAGAATCAACCATAAGAGCATACTTTGCTCACAACTTCCCTCACATTCAGATTGTAGACTTACGATTAGCTTTTAATGTCAACAAGCTGATTGAAGTTCAAGAGAAGAAAGATATGGTAAGCGAAGCTCTAATTTACACAGACACATACTACAAGAAAACTGGGAAGCGTATAACTGTCAAACCAAAGTGGCTAGGACCTGAAGTTGATGCCTTGGATTTCTATACTGCTGAGGAAAAAAGATTGAAAGATGAAGCTAAACGATGTAGGGCAATAGTTATGAATGATCCTCTAGGCATTGCATTCTTAACCTTGCCTTCCTACCAGCTTGCTGAGCATGTCATCAATCATTTTAGTCTGCATAGAGGATGGGTCCTGAGTCATGCAACCAATCCCTCCGATATAATCTGGGAGAATTTGAGTGTACAGCCTGGTGTTTGGTACATCAGAGCTTTTATCATCAATGTAATCCTGTTTATTATACTGTTTTTCCTTACCACCCCGTCTATTGTCGTTAATTTGTTTAACACCTTCTTAGCCAGGCCCGAATCACTGAGCAAGATTACAACTGTAATATTCGAGTTTCTTCCGACTTTACTACTGTGGACGATGGCTGCCGTCATGCCCGCGATAGTTTCTTTCTCAGATAAGTTTCTGGCTCATTGGACCAAGTCTCAACAAAACTATTCTATAATGACCAAAACAGTTTCCTTCCTACTCCTCATGACTTTAATTCTGCCGTCGCTAGGTCTTGCTAGTGCGGAAGCGTTCGTTCGCTGGACGTTCCACCACGAAAACGACACGATGCGCTGGGACTGCGTGTTTCTGCCTGATAAAGGCGCATTCTTCGTCAACTACGTCATCACCTCCGGCTTCATCGGAACCTCTCTTGAGCTCATTCGCTTTCCGGAATTATTCCTTTACGTCTGGTATCTATTACAATCGAAATCGAAAGCCGAAAAGAGTTACGTGAAGCGAGCTATTCTGTATGAGTTTCCATTCGGAGTGCACTATGCATGGAGCATAGCTATTTTCTCCATCACTATGGTTTACAGCCTCGCGTGTCCTTTGATTGCGCCCTTCGGTTTGATCTACATGATGCTGAAGCATGTAGGAGATAAGCATAACTTGTACTTTGCGTACGGGCCTTGTGACATGAGCGGCGTCGGTGGCGGCCGTATACATGCTTCAGCGGTGAGGCTGATTCGAGTATCGGTCCTACTTCTACTGATAAACATGGCCGCTTGGGCGGGGCTCAGAGCTGGGTTCGAAGCGCGCACTATCATTCTAATCATGGCTTCTATTGTCGCTTTCGGAACATTTTTGTTATTGAGTCCATTCCCGAGCTGCACTCCTCCTGCGCCGCTGCAGGAAGAGTCAAGCATCCGGATGACAGAGTACGTAGCTCCTGTACTCAACAAGCCTATAGACACTCCGCTGAGCACGACGCCTACCACGCCAGATTACGGTGCGTCATCACCTGTTACCACTCACTCGTACAGCCCGGGTCCTATCAACATCTAAAATACTTAATATTATTATAGTTAAATAGTATGTACCTACCAATTTTATTATCTTCTAATTGAGCTTCGATACGAGATTGTACCGTGCGATAAACAAGACTTCATGTATGAGTTCGGTCGATGTGGCGTAGCGGAGAATTGGAAGTTTTATAGAGATTGATAACGACATAAGTGCAAAATAAATGCAATATTTTTATATAAAACACTAGTTAGGTACAATTTTGTTAATAGTGATAGCTGAAATCTTATTTTACCCACAGCAAAAGTATGTTCTTTTTAAAGGGCACCTTCGAGCACCTTTCTAATGCCTTTGTTAAGTTTGTTATTCTATTGTGATTACTGAACTTGGAATTTAAACTGAAAATAATATTTTAGGGTACGAACAGTTTGTGTCTTTATTTTATTTCTCACATTGCCAGTGTGTAAACAGATGCTCACAATTTTATTTCATACCTGAAATTTATTATAGCTTCATGCATTATTAACCACTTGGGTTTAACTGCGGCCCGATTACGCTAACGTCTGGCTTTCGAGATGGCTTTCAGTTTGACATTTGATTCCCTTAGTGTAATAGCAATTGTATAGGATGGATGGTAATCAAACTTCAAACTGAAAGCCATTTCGATAGCCAGACATTAGCGTAATCGGGCCGCTGTTCAGTCAGACCAAATTTTAATAAATATTGCTGCATGATTATGATTAATTGATACGCTAAACCTGTTTAAAGTACTTACATAGTTTAACTAAACTAACATGAATAGAGCTACATAAGCAAAACGAATCGATGACTATTATAAAATCACCTCATAAGTGGGCCTAAGTAAGATAGTGTAGCTATGTATGAATCAATTTTTATTGTGATTATTTTTGGCTGTCTAATTGTTTTGCCGGCATATTGTTAATAATAGATGTTTGCTTTTTTGTTATCAGACACCCTGTGTATATAGATGTGATATATTTTGTATTTATTTTAGGAAATTATTGCCTCAATTACATACATGTTTTTACTTTATTTTGATTTTCCTTAATTATTAGCGCATGCTACTGATTAGGTAAAAAAAATGTCATGAGTCAACATCAGAACATCATTCATTTGAACCTGTCAACGTACTTAAATGTCAACCAAATTATCCTTCCGTTATTTTAAAACCTAGGTACTCATGTGATAATTTTTTTTTTCTAGCATTTGTATCTATTATACCTACCGGCTGTACCGAGGAATCACTATCACTACCTACATAGTTTATAACAGTCGCTTTCTCTGTCCCTATATCCCCATGTGCATATGTATGCTATCTTTAAAACTACGCAACGGATTTTGATGCGGTTTTTTTAAATAGATAGAGTGATTCAAGAGGAAGGTTTATATGTATAATACATGCATAATAGGTATGTGCACCCGTGCGAAGCAGGGGCGCGCGGGCGGATCGCTAGTGATAATATAAAACTTATCTGAAACTAGCTTTTGCCCGCGGCTTCGCTCGCGTTAAGAAGTATATTATTATTATTATTAATCATATACTTCTTATTATATATTATTGTATGTTTGTATTATTGAAATTGACAAACTTTCATACAAACTTTCATCCCCTATTTTATCCCCTTGGGGGTAGAATTGATCAAAATCCTTTCTTAGCGGATGCCTACGTCATAACATCTACCTGCATGCCAAATTTCAACCCGATCAGTCCAGTGGTTTGGGCTGTGCGTTGATAGATCACTATGTCAGTCAGTCATTCACCTTTGAGTTAAATATATTTAGATGGAAAGTCGAACTTACCACAAGAAACATTATTTATTACGAACATGGAAAGAGGCAAGGAGGTGCCACATGTTTTGTACCTACCTATGTAACTTGTTTTGTGCTATGCTAATTATTATGGGTAGGTACTAGGTTACCAGCTCAGCTGCTTACTAAGTAGGTATATCACATGACATCATAGAACCCTCGCCGTGTCGCGTCGACGTTTTTTAATTAGCTCCTTATTTGGTGAAGCCTTGGTGGAACTACTTACCATGGTCTGTACTGTTTATTGGATTTCCATTAGAACCAACCAGGCCGCGTATTACTTTCGTATGAATGAACCTCAAGACGAGTCAACAACAACACACCTATTATGATAGGTGCCTAGGTAGGTAGGTATTATCCGAGACGATTTTTCCAGAACACTTCCGTTTTAGGTTATGAGAACAAGACACCTCTGAACATCGTTCAGCCGAAACGTAACTAGGTACCTACCTAGGTAATTAGGTAGATGGTACTACGTACTTGCAGATCCTGAAGGGTCCCTTTAGGTTCCCTGTAGGTAGGCACCCTTTCCTTCCGAATCGTGATTCCCTGCTTTGTCGGTATTATGACGTAGTACCTATGTCATTATTTCAGAATGTGGGTAGGTACTATGCGAAGGGATGTTAATTTGTTGGATGGATGTATGGATGTTTGTCACTCTTTCACGTCGAACGGCTGAAGGCTGAACCAAGGAATATAACTAGTATTCAAATTCCTTGGGCTGAACAGATCTGGATGAAACATGTCAGAGAGATAGACTATAGTCTGAAATAGAACATAGGCTACATTTTATCCCGTGGGAATACCGGGATTTAAAACTGCGCGGGTGAAACCGCGGGGCGCAACTAGTTAGAGGATTCGGAAAGATTCAGAGAAGTAGCTAAAGGAAATATTATAAATTGTAACTTGTAGTGCTATCTAGCGAGTCACGTAAGTACTACTAGTTAGTCACCGCGCTGCTTAGAGCATTTAGAACTTAGAATTTAGCATTTAGTTCTAAATGCTCTAAGCCGCGCTACTAGATAGAGGGGAGGGCACGCATTATCTTTATTACTATTATCAGCAAAATAATTTTATTAGGAATGCTCTGTGATTTTTAACATACTACTGAATGAAACATTGTGTCAAATTCTCGAAAGGAGACTTTTTAAATTTATAAGCGCCTCTATCGGGCGTTGAGAACTCACGCGTCTCCGACGACGCAAGACGTTACGAAAAATCCAAGGCGCGATAATATCGCGCGTTCTTAGTGTGTACCTATGTAACTTCGTGCGCGTCCTAATTCAAAATATCTGTGCGAAAAACGACATAGGGGTAATAAATAAAAGAGAACTTTCTAGGCTCGACGTAAAGGGACTCGACTTATAGGGAAACAATCGTTAATAACATTTGGAAACATAGGTATTTATTTTTCAAAATCAGTCCACCAATAATACCTGTATTCCAACGTCTGTGAATAATATAATACCGACCTAATGCTCTGCTGAATAGATTTTGATGATAATTGGAATAAAAATAGTAGGTATGTAAGGAATGATCAGTGATCGAAATCCCATTAGAAAAAAAATAAACAAACCACTTAAAAAATGAGTTTTATTGTTCATAAATTAAATTACTAGTTACAATGATGATGATGATGGACTTATAAAAAGTTTTTTTTATAATGGTGTGTGCTAATAATTAAAACAGAAAAAATTCCAAATCAACCACAACAAAATTTTAAAAACTGACTAAAATTAATAGCATACAACATTATCAAAAGCTTACATTACTATTTTGACTAGATCCTCACAAATGGTCAAATGAACCACATAACTGGACCTAGTTATTATTATTATGTAGTAAAAGAAATATCTAGTGGGATTTCTTAGGCTTAGACAGCTTCTCATATTTGCTCTTTGATGAGAACCAGAGACCAAAAGGGATGGCTAAAGATGGCAGGGTCATGACAGCGAAGGCTGCCCAGTCCAGAATGTGAGATGAGAACTTGCGATCATAGTCCTTGAAGGCAGCAATAGCACCTTCACCGGGGTTGCTGCTGTAGGCAAATTGTACCTGGAAAACATCAGAATAATTTAGAATGTTACCTTCAACCTTCTTGGCAACAGTTTGATGGTTATTCTTCAGTATTTTGGTAGTTAAGAAGTTTTTCATATCTGGGAACCCTTTGGGGTCAACTAACTCTCCCAACTGCTAAGAAACAGTGACTTAGATGACAGTTGTCAGGTTTTTAAGTAGGTACATTCTGTCAACCTGTAAATTCCCAACTAAGACATGCTCAAAGAAACTTGAGATAGAAATAATATTTTACGATTGTAATTTTGTAAATTCCTACATACTTATAAAAAAATATACCTATAATATGTAACACACAGACAGAGAACAAGACAAGTATCATTGCAAGCCACAACATACAGTACAAAATTCATACTTATTAGAATATTGTAACATAAAAACAAATATTACAGTGCAGAAGGCAAAACTTGAATATTAAATGCTCACCTCTGTAGCCTCTTCACTGGGTCTGTATGTGACTTCAGCTGATGAGAAGTTGAAATATCCGTATTTGTTAGACCTAACAGTCACTACATGGGTGACATTTGTCCGGGGAGGAATTCTGTCAATCTCAGCCGTCAGCGATCCTCCAACAACACTGAACACTTCAGGGTGAAAGCCGTTGTCTACCAGTTTCACATCAACAGCTGGCGCGGTGCCCACGTTATGCAGCGTATACTTCAGGAGAATGTCCATATTCTCAACCAGGTATTTGTTCAGATGTTGTTTGGACACCAGCAGCCTTGCTACCGCCGGCTCATCGTCTGCCGACGCAACTGCAGCGACAATCAACATCAACGACAGTAGTTTCGCGGCCATTCTTCTGTCTTAATTATTCTGAAATAAACGAAGAATGGTTCCGATTAAATGTTAATGAACACAGATTTTTGCTGCTTTTACGCTGATTTCTGTATGAAAATTCTCCTACGAGATAACTGCCTGAAAGAAGTAGCAGCTGATTTTTATGAGAATTATTAAAAAGAGCTACCTTCGTTTCAAAATTCTTTTTCCAACAAAATATTTCCAGATTTCCCAACTTCCCAAGTGAAATTCACGCAAGCAACCAAAAAAACGAAACGATTGGAAATTGGAACTTGGGTCTTGTCATGGTTGGAAGAAAGATGACAGATCGTCGGACGTGGCTGACGTTTCACTCCACGCACTCAAAATTGTTGCCAACAAAGTCATGCATGATTGACGTAATGATGACGAGACGTTGAATTTTAATATTAAACGTCAGTTGCCAAAAATTCAAGTGTTGCTTGTGCATCTAAAATACTTTCTACTTAATACTTCTTACTACTACTACTTATACTTAATTATCTGTAGGTAAATTATACTAACTGTAAATTAAACTTAATTTTATCAAAATTAAAGAAAGAAATAGAGTGGGGTATCGTTGAATAGAGAATTAAAAATAAAGTTAAGGTTTCTTATACCGTCTTTCCTTTTGTGCAACCATTTACTATCTATAATGATTTTAAGTTCGACATTTCTAACGCAGTCGGGATTTTAGATTTTTTTAATGTAATATCTTGCTAGGTACTACTTCATTAAAATTGGAAAGTATCGATACCTGTGGAAAGTATCGATACTGCAAAAGTATCGGAACAAAAGTATCGATTCCAAAAGTACTCAGTATCGAAACAAAAGTATCGATAATTTTTGCGGATCCCTACTTGTATGTAAGCAAATGACATTCTCTCTCTTCAAAGAGTTTGATAGGTAGGATATAATATATGTGTTCTGTCTGTGTTTAAGATTCTCTGGCAAATGAAAGAAAAGATATTGCAAATGCAAATGTTTGCTATTTTATTTCAGATAAAAATGTGTAAAATAAGTTGTCACGGAATTATTTAGAGTAGAGTAGTCCCGTAGCGTCGTATTTTGTGATATATCATACTGAAAACTATGACAGATACAGAAGATATTCCCAAACAACCCGAAAATGGCAAATTAGATGACGAAGCTCTGGAAAAGTATTGAAATACATACGTTTTCGTACTTCCTGTCCTAGGTACCTATTTATTTTGACTATTGAATAAACTATATCAACTAATTACAGATTAGCAGTTGAGGAGCTTATGCGAGAAGCAGTGCAAGGCGCCGCTAGAGCTGAAATAGTCGGTCCCTCCGGTTGGGTGAAAGCATCACAACATAAAACAAACAAACGTTTCCTCGTCAACACAATACGCAATGTTGTAAGCTCCAACAAGTACCATTACTCCAGAAACAAGCGGTACTCGAGCAGAAGATCCTCTGATCGTGACCACCATCCAGAACCTTCGATAAAAAAAGATAGAACAAAAAGAAAACACTAAAATGGAAGACTATGATGTAGACCAAGTTTTGAAAAACATTTTTAACCATGAGGATCCCATGTGGAATGCTACAGATAAGATCCATCTTATTATTAAAGAATTAGAGTATTGTAAAGAAGATTTAAAAACATTTATAAGTAGTAGTGTTATTGATATATCAGGCATTCTCAAAGAAAGTGATGAGTTGTGTTCAGAAAGCAATTTATTGGTTGATGATTTGAAAAAGTGTCAGAGAGAAATTGAGATAGAGACTATGGCGGAAATTGTTGAGTCTATAAAAAACTATGAACACCTTGCCAAAGAACTGAAGTTGTTTAGCTTTGGGCTAAATTTGATAGATTTTGTTGAAGGATTAGGTGGTTTTATGAAAAAATTTCATGATGGTATTGAGAATGGAAATTACCCAGAAGCTGTTGAGCCTTTGTGTGCAGTCCTCAGAATGTTGGATCTCTCATTAGATGGTCTTAACTATTTAGAATCAGTTCCCAATATTAGAGAAATGGCTCAGTTTGCATTTGACAATATTGTGCAAAATCTATACAGTAGCTTTGATAATTTGCTGAGTTTAACAGTCAAGGACTCTTCACAGAAGAGAGTAATAACCATCACCATAAACATGGAAGACAATATGGAATGCTTTTTCATAGTGAATGGGCTATATACCTGCGAAAAGCTAGCACCAAAGGTTGAAGAATTTGCTGATACCCTTATGAAAGAAGTTCTCCGACCAATCATTCATTATGACAGCATAGTGTCAATAGAGGATGATCATGTCATAACTGTTACAAATTTACGCAAGCAAGCTCATAGACAGCCATACAAAGATGTCATTACAAAACACAAAAAAGTTCTGAATGTCCTTAGCAAAAAGATGCACTTTCCTTTAGACTCTGAAAAATCTGTGTTTGAAATGATTGGTGAGCATCTTAGTAAAGAATATAGTAAGATGATAATGCATGAATGTTTTGTTTACACTATCCCAACAAATATAGCAGATTTGAATGTTTACGAGACTGTCGCCAAAGATATAGCAAAGTTTCAGCAGTACCTTGAAGAAATTGTATTCTTCCCGCCGGAAAGTTACATATCCATTCTGAGCTATCTCACAGACATAGAGAAACACTTTGCTCAATCTGCATCTCGCCATATTCTAGAAACCGCACGCACAATTATGCTAAAAGACCTCAGTTTGTCTATGTCAATAGGAGTTCTTGGAGTGGAATCCTTCCCTGAATCGAGCAGCTCTAGTTCCAATCACGAGGCTTTGTGCCGGCTGGAAAAGAACATCCCTAAAAGTCTCTTCTTCTTCCCGAGGTGTATGATATCAAAATCAGCTCAAGAGCTGCTGGATCATATGTATACTATAATGGAGCAGGCTAGTCAATGTGAAGATGTGGTGTGCAAGAAGTTGTATTCAGTAGCAAGAATGGTGTTTGATCTGTATGAGGCAGTTGTGCCTTATCACCATGAAAAGTATCTGCAGACCATTCCTCAATATGTTGGTGAGCATCTCCATACTGCATATTTATAGGTATAGTTAATGTCTATTTAATTAAATAAATAAATAATAATTTAAATCAATTAACTGCTAGCTGACACCTGCCTTAGGTTTGTTTATGTTTTCTATCCTGTTCCTGGTGACTTTTCGGAATGAACTAGGTAGTAAAAGAACTAGGTATGTATATGCCAATACAGCTTAACTTACCTGTATTTGTTCCAAATATCAGCCTGATTGTTGCAGTGGATAGGGCATGATTGAGCCACAAAATCCCAACATCGTTACTTTATCATTTATATATTACTAAAGAAAGAAAGAAAGAAAATACATTTATTTGACATACACAACAAGAAAAGAAATACATAGGTACATACAAAATTACAGCTATAAACAGAGACAAAACGAAAGAGGAAACAGTACCAAAAACAAATGAAAACTAGTTAGTTGCGCTCCGCGGTGTTACTCGCGATTAAAAAGTATGTCCTTTCCTAACGGCATCCGCACGGGTGGACATACGACACCCCGCCCACTTCCCTGCCCAATTTTCATCCAGAGCTGTTCTGAAGAGGTTGACAAACATCCATCCATCCAAACTTGCACATTTATAATATTAGTTAGAATGTTTTTGAATGTTTTAGAATGCTTTTAATTGATAGTGGGCATTCAATTACTACCTACTTACTTAAGAAGGCTCCTGGAATCTCGCAGTAAATTATTTAATTCATATTCAAAACGAAAGATTGCAAATACCAAAATTGAGACTCAAGACTCTGTTTTTACTCACGCTCATAATTGTACTCATCCGCTTGTCCCGACCCTTTACCGTAAAAAAACATTGTTCCAGCTCTCTTCCACAACAATTGCATGTATCTGGCGCACAATCTTCTGACCTTCGGAGACAAGTGGGTGCAATCTTTAGAAGGTCGTGAGGTCAATTACCCCGTGTCGTTCATTGACCTGGTGCAGAAAATCCGTGACTTGGGCTACCGACACTTGACCATGCATATGCAGCAGCAGCGGAAGCAGATATTAGACAATATACGCTCTTCTGGTAAGCTCCTGTAAACTTAGCTGGGCCATTATGCATCAGTGTAAAACATCGTGCGTGTGTTATCTTATGTGTCAGTGACCCACATAGCTCAGAGCATAGAGTTAGCAAGTTGAACTGACAATGGGTAGCTCATATACCTACGACTCGAAGAACATAACCAAACTGTTGCGCGGAATACATTCGGTGGATGTAGAGGGCCAAGAATCGAACTTACTAGAAATATATAGGGGAGGTCTTTTTTCAGCAGTGGGTTGTGAGAAAAATAAATACTAATTTTAATTTCAGATCTAAACTGCATAGTATCGAAAGACGTGTTAGGTGACAATGCAGAGGCAGCTATAAGACAGTGTTTGCGGCAGCTGCATCTGCTGAAGAATGTCTGGATTGGAGTCTTCCCGGCTAATGTGTTTACCAGGTTAGATTATGGAGAATACTAGTTGCGCCCCGCGGTTTCACCCGCGCTGATTATAATCCCGGTATTCCCACGGGATAAAAAGTAGCCTATGTGCTATTCCACACTATAATCTATCTCTCTGCGAAGTTTCATTCAGATCCGTTCAGCCGTTCCGGCGTGTAAGAGTAACAAACATCCTATCCTACTAATATTATAAACGCGAAAGTTTGTATGTGTGGATGGATGTTTGTTACTTTTTCACGCCGGAACGGCTGAACGGATCCGGATGAAACTTGGCAGAGATATTGATTATAGTCTGGAATAACACATATGCTACTTTTTATCCCGTGGGAATACCGCGTGTTGGCAGATATTTAGCATTTTACCGTATTTAGCTGATACATTTTTAGTTCCTAAATAATAACTAGATGTCGCCGCAGGAAAGATTAGCACGCGCTATCGTTGCGTTTCGAGCAATGAGTGATATCAGCAATCGTAGGTATGAATATTTTCCGATCACCGGGATTTAAATCTGAGCGGGTGAAACCGCGGGGCGCAACTAGTCCATCCATACACACATACATATATCACAAGTCACAAACTTTCGCGTTTATAATATTAGTAGGATTATATTTCACCTATTTTGACCATCTTGTCGTGTCCCTAGTTTAGTGAAGAAACAGTGTGGTGAAAGGATCTGTTTTCCTGCGTTCTTCTTGGTTGACGCGACTTATAGGAATGTATTTTAAATTTGGTATTCGCAGATTGATGGCCACTCTCGTGAACATGTTCTTGGAAGAGCTGATCCACCGCGTGTGCACCGTCGAGGACATCTCCGCCGACATGGCGGCGCAGCTCAGCGATATGTACTCCCTCGTTCTGCAGAAAGCACCTCTACTCTTTGCGGTATGCATTGGTCTGTCAACAAATAAAAAAAAAACAAATAATAAAAACAATAAAATTTAAGGCGGCTCCCATAACGAACGTCATTTTTTTGTCGTTTTTATAGATAGTACGGAACACTTCGGGCGCGCGTCCGACTCGCACTTGGCTGGTTTTTTATAAGTATCGTTGGGCTCTTTCCTATCATGCGTGACTTACAAAGCAATGCTTTTTTAGGTGATGGTTACCACTTAACATCAGATAGGCTATCTGCTCGTGCCATATATGAGATCGACGACAAAAATCCTCGCTGATGAGTATTTGCGCATTTGTATGCGTTTGCGGACGCGCTAGAGTGTATACAAATATGGAGCGCAGCCAAGTGTTATAAATAGCGCGCGGTTTTCGAACAAATTATATCGAAACCCAGTCTTTAGTTAGACTGTAGAAATCAGGGGAAGCAGGGGTAATGGTGATCGTGTCGGGTAATACCGCTCACTCCATTAACTTATTAAATAAGGTACATTGAAACACAGCGAGCACGCTGCAGCGCAGGGGTTGTAAAACTTGAGCAGGCAGAGTCTATCAACCTCAAAAGTGACATAAGACAAATGAAAAAACAAATAGAGCATTTTTCTCTCAGGTGATCGGCATTCCCCCTTCTTCCTCTAAATAGCATGCCCCGCGGCGACATGACAGGGCCACAGATCTGATTGTTGTTCTCAATTCCAGGTCACGACCGACGTGGAAACCCACGTGAAATCCTGGGTGAAACTCCAAGAGCTGATCTTCGTTCTCCGCGGCACTCTGAAGGACATAGACCGGCACTGGGGCGACGGCACTGGACCATTAGCGGTGCACTTCCGCATAGAAGAGCTACGCAGCCTCATCAAAGCACTGTTCCAAAATACGCAGATTCGAGCCAATCTGCTGGCTAAAATTAAATAAAAATCGTGGGAAATCCTACTTCCTACTAATATTATAAACGCGAAAGTTTGGAAGGATGGATGGGTGGATGGATGTTTGTTACTCTTTCACGCCAGAATGGCTGAACGGATCTGGATGAAACTTGGAAGAGAGTTGGATAGTCTGGAATAACATATAGGCTATTTTTTATCCCGTGGGAATACCGGGATTTAAATGTGCGCGGATGAAACCGCAGGGCGCAACTAGTATTTAATATCATAAAAAAATCTTTGGTCGTAATGACGCATTTTTTTTTGTTAATTTGAGATCATTTTCTCTGTCACTTACAAACAAACGCGTTGGTGGTTAGAACTATGTCAAGTGGCATGCATAGTGCTGGTGCTTACAATGTTCGCCACTTGTGAAACTGCAACAGATAGCTTTTTAGCTACCAAAAGAAAAAAGAGGACCATAATTCCTTTTTTATGTTGGTTTTTATGCAGGCTCATGAAGGAGACAAGTTTATTCTTTAATAAAATAGTAGGTATTTTACCACATAGGTAGATACATAAACCATGTTTTAACCGTTTATTAAAATAAATAAATATATGAATAAAGGTTATGTAGGTAATTATAAAATAATAGTGTATTAGGTATGAAAGTTAAAAATACCTACTTTTCAAATTATACTTGCCAATAATAATATTATAATTGTCACCAAAAGTTATTATAATCCAATAATAAAAGTAATTTAAACTTAGGTACCTATGGAATAAAATGTGTTTAAAAAATAATGCTTTTTGGAAATCTGTTTATTTGTACGACGCAACCTCTTGCGTCGCAGGCGGACTCTCGCCCGCTGCGCCACTGAGGTCGGTGTCAGTGTTTCACCGCCGTGGTGGCAGTACCCAATCCAAGCCAGAGAAGAGAATGCTTAGCATGTGTTCATTGCAGCAGGCGAGGTTGATGAACCAGAGGCCTAATCACGAATGAATTTTGACATTTGTGGCTTACGCTATTAATTATTTTATACTACTACCTACTTGTTGGAACAAGCAGATGGCTTACCTGATGTTAAGTGGCAACCATCACCTTTAACAAAGCATTGCCTCGTAAGTCACGCTCGATAAGAACGTTCCCTACGTCCAGCAACTTGAGGCATACAGGTTGTTAAGCCTCATGTGCCACACCGGCAACCACACTCTTCAAACCGAAACACTGCAACGCTGCTTGGCGGCCTTACGTAGCAATTACGTAGTTACTAGTTAGCCACAGACCCAACTGACCTTTAATGAGGTCGGTGGGAAGAGCCCTTCACAAAGAGCTTAGGTACTCTTTTTATTTTAGGGCTAAAAGTTTCTAGTTAAGTCTTTCAATTGTTTTGAAGAAAATGGTGGCAGATTCGAAAAATTTTCGGTCAAATCACGATATCTTATTTACACTTTCATTCCAAATGAATGCGGCCCTTGTTTTATGTTGACCCGCCGCGCCATGCAGTCGGTGGTCACTCACTGTCACGACACGACCGACCTGCCGAGACTGTCAATGTCAAAAACAAAAAACTAAAGGGCAATCGGGACGATCAATCAAACATACAAAACATAACCTAAAAAAAATTAAAAATAAAGGAAAATCATCGGGTTTTTCATAATAAATTATGATAGCCAACACAAAATGAATGTTATAAAAGTGATAATTCAGCGCCGGGCTGCTGGGCAAGTTTCTACCCGTGCCTACGCCACTACGAAGAAGAAAACACCAGATCATGATGAAGAAGAACAATTGCCAAGTATTAATTTTTCCTTTCGTTTCTAAACTGCCTGTTTGTCTATTTCATATAAGAGGTATATATAACTGAAGAAATATTTAAAAATCTTTTATACCTTCATGAAATATTTCTATCCTCAAAATTTCGTCCAGTTTTCATATTAATTTGAGTATCAACCTATGAACCTAGTAGGTACCTTATTTCGTTCATTTCAGTATTCAAATACCCAGTAAGTAAGAACTCGGACCGGCGAATGTATGTTTGGGGTCTTGCCGAGACGGGAGCCCTAGGCTTGCACCAGCCGCGCGGTAAAAGAGGCAGAAAGAGCTATATAAATGACTTCAAGTTTGCTTGGCATCCTATGAGATCCAGTTTTGCTGAGAGGTTCGACGTAAGTATTGTATTCAGGAATTTGAGTAGTAATATCTGTTAGTATATTATTACACAGATTTTATACTAAGTACCAGATATTAGGTACATACCTAGTCTTTTACATTTTTCTCCTAAGAGGCTGGCTTCTGGTTTAGCTATCTGTTTTATGTTATGGATAACAATTAGTTATTCCTATAGCTCTAAAAGTTATAATTAATAGTAGGTGTTCTATCACAATAACTAGACTAATTTATATGATTGCAGATTACTGATGCTGCCTGTGGTTATGGATTCACAGTGGCTGCCATAAAAACGCAAGGACAGCACAAGGTGTTTGGTACTGGTATAAACACCGACTCACAAGTTGGGTTCCACTCACCTCGCAGAGGTCATCCATTGGAACTACTGCTTAGTCCTGCACCAGTTTATATTCCTTACAAGAGCTTGGAGACAAAGGTAAAGTTGATTTTAGGTTTTGATGGAAGATTTACTGCAAATGTTGCAAGAATGTCCTCAATTACAGTCATACAATAGCCATAAAAGGGCCTTATCCCAGGATCAACACCCCTGGCCATAGACTAAAAGATAAAACTATTTGCAGCCTACTTTATCCCTCAACATCACACAATCTTCACAATGTGTCTTTCCAACAGTCGGTCACCATTCAAGCACTTCTACCAGAAGAAGCATCGTCGTAATTCACTGAATGCTGCCAAGTAGGAATAGTTCACTGATCTTGTCAAAATTGGACTTACCTAATAGATTTTTCTGATTCTGTGAATACTCTTATAATTCCAGGTAATCGGACTAGCTGCTGGCCGAGCTCACACAGCGATACTGACTGACAATGAAGGAGTGTTTACACTCGGCAACAATGCTTACGGCCAGTGCGGTCGGAAGATAAACTCTAGTGAAGAGTACAAGGGAAGCATGGTGTCCCATAATATCAGGACACTGGGCAAGCAGAAAATTACAAGTGTTGTCTGTGGCCAGGATCATACGTAAGTTATTTCGAATACTTCGTTGAATATCATAGGTTTTTGGCTAGATGTACAGTACTACTTACTAGTTCGATACTTTACTATGTAAAGTATGGAAGAACCCTTCATACAACATCAAAGAGAAATGCCTTTCGGCTAGCTAGGTAGTCACGAGTTGTGATATACCCAGCAGTATTTAGTAGGTAATTAGGTATTGGTAAAAATCTTGTGGTGAGTTAATCAATACTCAACTATCTTATCTCCAGCGACCAGGATATAGCCAACACAACTAAACACTGTCATAAAAAAAACCATCACTGCCAAATAAAGAAGGATACATATTTTCAGTCTGTTCGTAACAGAGTCGGGGAAGGTGTATGCTTGTGGATGGGGCGCTGATGGTCAGACAGCGGTGGGAACCTTTGACAGCCAGGATAGGCCGGTTGCCGTGCGCGGTGACGTCACCAGCGAGAGGATAGTGCGCGTCGCGTCTACTGGCGACTGCGTTCTAGCCCTGAACGGTGAGTAGTACCGTGTTACTTGTAGTTTCTGATATCCATGACAAAGGGAACCCTAATGGGGGCTATACATGTGGCTGTTAGGTGGTAATTTTTATTTCTCTTATCAGAAAATGGCGAGCTCTTTGGTTGGGGCAACTCAGAATATGGACAAGTGCCGATGGCGACGGCTCAACATCAAGTCAACATGTCCTACTCCTTACTGGGATTTACAAAAGGACTGGGCAGGATCGTAGATATAGCGTCAGGAGGATCCTTCTGCATGATTTGTAATGGTAAGAATATCAATTTTTTTTTTTATACAACTAGCTGATGGAACAAGCAGATGGCCCACCTGATGTTAAGTGGTAACCATCACCTATAAACAAAACATAACATAACCTAGATGGTTTTATATTATACTGGCCTTCATTATTGTACCTTCATATTTTGAAAAAACGATCTTACTGAAAAAAAAGGTAGGACCAGAACCAGAAGAACAGTCTAGCTAGACTAGCTCTTGCTTGCCTGGGATTGTGTGTAACTAACACCTGGATTCCATAATAGTGTGGGTTTTAATGTTTTAACGTATAAACATTCATTGACATTGACTTTAATAAGTATTGTGCCCACTTCCCTATAACTTACAAAGTGGTTTATCCCTATTTACATCAGATACAATCTGAAGGATTGCACTTATGAATACATTTTTTAACAATATGTGGGGCCGCTACTTAGCGGAATTTTGATCCTAAGTGTTTTTATTTTTCAGAAAATGGTGATGTTTTCGTTTGGGGTTATGGAATCATAGGCCTTGGACCTAACATTCAGCACATGGCCAAACCCAAGCAAATCCCACCCGCTCTCTTTGGTAGAAATGAGTTCAACCCTGAATGTAGAATTGAGAAAGTATCCAGTGGTATCTCACACCTAGCAGCTATTACAAATAATGGGGACCTTTATATGTGGGGCAGGAACAGACATGGATGTCTTGGACTAGGGAATAAGAAGGATCAGCATTTTCCTCTGAGAGTGTCCATAGGAGCCCATGTCATAAAAGTCAGCTGTAGTGTTGACCATACAGTAGCAATATGTAAGCCATTTATGTGATTTGTTAAGTTAAAAGACTGTTATGTTTATGTTATAATAAAATGATTAGCTGTATTTCTGCAGTTTTTTTGCTGCCCATTGAGGTGTTGTAAATTATATTGAAGCTTGTTATTTCAAGTCTCAAATCTATTTTTATTGCTTAGCTTAGTAACTAGTATTTACAGTTCTAATAAAAAAAATGTTAAATATAATTATTTCTGATTTTCTTCTTTTTCACTTTTACACATACAGAATGTGTCTGTCTTTGTAAATGTCTTTGACCTTTGAAAAATATAGATCAGGAGGCTCTCATTCAAGTCATTGCTTGCATTCATCATGGAATGGCTCAAGAGTGCGGAAGTCACGCCAGGCAGGCGGCAGAAGCGATGTGTGGTGGAGGTGGCATCCACATCGCTTGCATGGCTCACTGAACAGATTCACATAACTATGTAACCAGGTCATGAATGATCTAACAGCGAGTTCGGGCAATGTTGGAGAATAGAAATGTAGCATTGCAGCGTGAGCATTTTCCGTGACTTTTCTGAATACATGGTGACGAGATTCTGTCCACAAGTCTAATGTCTCACCATATCCTTTCACCATGACCCATTCCATGAGTAACCCTTTGAAGGCAACTACAGCTTTGAGCACATGACTAAGGTTGATTTGTACCACTGCATTACTTGCAAAGGGTCTTGAGATGGTGATCTTCATGTCATTGTATGATCGGTCTATGTTGTTGATTACGTTGTCTACTTGCAAGGGGGCGACGTTATGGTTGCTTTGAAGTTTTCCACGTCTTTTCGTACTTCCTGAGTTTATGTATGAGCGCTTTAGTGAATTTTGGCTGAGAAGAGTATGGGCGAATGAGCTGTACTCGTGGATTTTATCCGTCCATTTGTAGCTATTCACTAGTTGCGTATACAACGCCTGTCTGTCTAGTGTTGTTTCTTGGCTGAGGTATGTTGTGTTACCCAAGTTGAATGGAGCGGTAGGTATTGGTAGCCCGTTTACAGTTTGTTCTAAGTCCCGTAGGTTGATGTTAACGTTGTTAAGCAGCTCTTGTAGCTCGAGCAGGAACTTATCCTTCCCGTCTTCACCGTGGTCTGCGCGAAGACCATTGGAAAGAGTCTCGAAGACATGACTGACGCTCGATCGTAATGTTCTGAGCGCTGTGAGGCCTGAATTCAACTGGTCCACGTTGATAGATTGATTCATTTTATACTTTAGAGAAGACTGGTCCACTTTGGTCGGTTTTAATTTGTATAAAATTCGCACAAAACAACACGCGACCGCCAACGAACAAAACAAGCAAGTAAGCAAGCAAGTAGTTATTGTAATTATTGTATACTCTTTGCAAGCAAGCACAGACCAGTGTTGCCAATGAAAATTTTTAAGCGGCCGTGTACATACAGATACATACATGATTGAGGTGAAAAAGCCGTGGAAAATCAAAATCCGTGGAAACGCAACGGAGGGCCGTAGCACCGCTTAAAAAAAGGAAAAAGTCATTTGGGTAATGTTTGCAAATTCTCTCTATTTGTTTGAAAAATTATACAAATACTTTCTTAAAACCTTCAAATCTTTAATTTTTTGGTAGGTACATTGAGGGTTAGGTAGTGGGTTCTCTGCAATCATTTTTGCTGTTGTTACTTTTCGACATTATAGTGCCTTTCCTCTCGAACTCCCTCCTGTCAAACAATATTTGGGTGAGTGGGACGGCGCGGCGCGGCGGCACTATGGTCTCATGGATGTGTCAATATGGCATCGGAGTAACGCTTCGTACTTATCAATCGGTGAATTAATTAACTGCCGTAGAATTTGCAAAAAGCCGTAAAATCTGCTACGGCCACAAGGATGCGGCCGTAGGCCCTGGATTTCGTGTTTCTTTGGCTTAAAGCCGTAGAACACGATAATTGCCGTAGCATTGGCAGCACTGGCACAGACGTAGTTTTTGTATACTCTTTGAAGCACAGCACAGCACCCAAGGAATTTAAATAATGTACTTGTATTAAAATTCCTTGACAGCACCAAGGGCGAAGTTTAACATGGATTGGTCATGAAATAATAATACCAATAGTAAGAGAGACGCAATAATACGAATTATACCTATGAGTGAGGGAAAGATCATTTAAAAATGTTCTGTCCCTCTCTATAGGTATGTATACGTTTTTGGAAATGTTTGTCACCAGCTTGGTGCCAAACTTACCGGCTGGTCAAGTGATTTTAAGTGTTTTCTTGCCGAAGTTCTATGAAAATAATGAGTGCCTACCTAGGTCTCAGTTAACGTAGAGCTATGTTCAAATGTGGTGCATTGTAGTACCTATTTAGCGCGTGTTCGCAAGTGTGTAGAAGTGTGTTCGTGTAAGAATCGAAATGATCGCCATTTCGATTCTTACACGAACACACTTCTACACACTTGCGAACACGCGCTAAATAGGTACTACAATGCACCACATTTGAACATAGTCTCGCGTTTTTTTACATTAGGTAAATTGAATGAATGATTTAGTGCGCGTCGTATGTATGCCAACGTATTCAAATTCCTTGATGCCAACGTAGTATCTAAATTCATTGATGCCAACCAAGGAATTTAACTAATATGCCAATAATTATAAAATCGAACATTGGCGGTCTCTTTTTGTAGCACCTTCCTATTGACAACTACTTATAGATGGCGTTGAAATCAAATTTACAGGTTTCCCCGATTCTACATTTAGATGGAGCTGGCTGGTCTTTTTTTTAGAGAAGATTATGATTTTTTTATTATTCATCAACGTATCTTCATAGGATCGTCTAGGTATATATTTTGTCTATGATCGTCCAACAAACGTACTACTTACAATACTTCCCGAATACGGTTTTAGCCTAAAAAGAAAACAAAAGAGAGTGAACATTTAATTTTGTTTTTTTTTTCAATGTAGTTGCTTGTAGAAAATAAGCTTTTATCATTTATTTGCTATTTGGCCACAGTTTGTACAGTTCATCGTCCTACTGCCTGGGTTCGTTAAGAACGCATTTTGTATTTAATGCTCTTTACATAGCGCTTCTACGAAGCTCTTTAGTATGCAAATTGCAATTCCTCTATTTTGCGCTTGGTTGTATCGTCCGCTTGTAAGTAATCTCTTGCAAGTGGACATCTGATAGGTTTTAAATAGCCGTTTAATAAAATGGCAGAAATCTATCAAAACATCAAATGGGCTCGTAAGATAGTTTTCGGGATCGGTCGGTGGTTAGAACGTAAAAAAACGACCTTTTCTAGTTACCTGCTATGTGTTTTTGCTTGTAATTTTTGTCTTTTTTACGAACTTAATCCCGGCAGCTAGGTACTACTCTACTCATTATGGCGCCTGCAAGCCAGGCAGCGTTATAATTATGTGCTTGAGCTTATACAGCAACTTTTTTTTTTATACAACTAGCTGATGGAACAAGCAGATGGCCCACCTGATGTTAAGTGGTAACCATCACCTATAGGTAAACAAAACATTGCCCCGTAGGTCACGCACAATAGGAACGTGCCCTACGATGCACTGCCCTGCGTCCATCAACTTGAGGCGTACAGATGTTAAGCCTGATGTGCCTGTAATTACACCGGCGACCACACTCTTCAAACCGAAACACAGCGTTGCTGCTTGGCGGCAGAAAAAGGCGTGGTGGTAGTACTTCCCCGGACGAGCCCTTCACAAAGAGCTCTACTACTCTTGCAACTAGTTGCGCCCCGCGGTTTCACCCGCGCAGATGTAAATCCCGGTATTCCCACGGGATAAAAGTAGCCTATGTGCTGCTATTCCAGACTATAATGTATCTCTCTGCCAAGTTTCATCCAGATCCGTTCAGCCGTTCCGGCGTGAAAGAGTAACAAACATCCATCCATCCATACTTACAACCTTTCACGTTTATAATTATTAGTGGGATTACGGAGTGGTGGCTTTTTGTCATTAAAAATGTAACAGAGTATTTCTCCAAAATGTAACAGAATTCGTAACTTTTCCTTCCTTAATTTCCTAGAGTTATGTAACGAATTAGTTAAATTTCGTAACAAATAGTTTTTCGTTACGTACATTTTGTTTGAGAAATACTCAACAGCTCTTTTGTAAATTGAGATTTTTAAGACGAAATAAACATAATACTTATTCTATTCTAACTAAACCTAACACTGTTTTTTTGACTGATCATGTTCTATTTTTGAATACTCATTTTGAATTTGAATCTACAGAGCTACGCGATCGCAGTCCTACGCATCTACAGTGCTACGGTGCTACGCGCCTTAGGTGCTACGCGTCCACTGTGCTACGGAGCTACGCGCCTACACCGACCGGCCCTATACTGCCATCCAAACCGTAAACAGAATTAACTTGTAATTACAGGCACAAGGTATGCCTCAAGTTGATGGACGCAGGGCAGTGCATCGTAGGTTCTTATCGTGCGTGACTTACGAGGCAATTCTCTGTTATAGGTGATGGTTACCACTTTACATCAGATGGGCCATCAGCTTGTTCCATCAGCCAGTTGTATAAAAAAACATAACAGTACATCAGCACCTCATGCAGGCCCAGTACATCAGTATGAAATACTTTTATGGTTTCTCCGATTCTCCTTATCGGGATCTCGCATATACTTGCGAGCTAGGGAACGCCCGCCACTTTTTCCGTGTACTGTTAACATATTTATTTCTGTATGTAGGTATGCCATCTGGTCGTGGGTTAAAAACCGGTCGTAGGTACACTAATGGATATTCTCTTCGATAAATTTGTGCACACTGCCAGTACTCTCAATCGGTGAAGGAAAACATCGCGAAAAAGCCGGTTAGCATTCTAATGCGGACGGGCTTACAACCTTGTATGAATTTTATTTTAACAAAAACCTTTTTTAGCCTATCCTTTTCAAATTAAACCGCCGAAAAAATTAAAAGCAAAATAGTTAAAACCTTTTTTACTTAACCTTAAAAACTTCTTTAACTAATACATAATTATGGCGACCTCAGTGGCGCAGCGGGCGAGAGTCCGTCTGTGACGCAGAGGTTGCGGGTTTGATTCCCGCCTCGGAACAAATTTGTGTATGATCTGCAGAAATTTGCTCCGCTGGTCTGGGTTTTTTTCTATGTATAACAAAAAATATCTATCTATGTAAGTATATAATGTATTAAATATATCAGTCATCTAGTACCCATAACACAAGCTTTGAGTAGCTTACTTTGGGGCTAGATGGTGCTGTGTGGATTGTCCAGCATTATTTATTTATTTTATTTATTTATAATTAAGGAATTTTGAATCGGCGACAAACAAGCAATAAATTAATTACGTAAAGCCGATACAGCCCAGTTAATAGTAATATTCCTCGAAAGTTTAATTAATTTAGGCGTGGTTAAGGACAGTCCGTTGTAAAAAATATGAAACAGACGGACCAAATTTTTGCCTATCTAATATTGTTCAGTTTGTTTTACTCGTAGAAAGAAAGGAAGAAAGAAAGAAAAGACATTTATTTAAACATACCGCACACGACAAACTGTACGAAACATAATATATATATATATATATATATAAAAGGGAAATATTCTAGACAGATAAGACAATAAACATAGTAATGACACCTAGAGAGAGAGAAACGATAAAACTATAATAAAGAAAAATGTGTGTGTCACATCTCCGAAATATGACTGTGGAACGCTGCCACGCACGGTCTGCATAAAAAGCCCTGAGCTCAGCATCAGCTGAAAACTAATTCCCAGCGCTGGTTTTCAGCACAGGGCTCAAAGTAAGTGACGCACGAACTGTATTGTAAATTAGTTGCTTGGTACACACATGAGTGATTGAGATGATTGATGAGATAATTTATGAGTTAGCGTAGCACAGTATATTATGTAAGACGTTATTTACTTTATCGCAAAAAGAAAGGATGAACTTGGAACGCTGTTGACTGAACAGTCACTGAAAGCAGAAAAAAAAACACGACCAGCGGGAACGACTCTATTAATCACAAAACAAGCTTTAGAGAATTTAAAAATAATTATTGAAATCGGTTAACAATCATTAGCATATAACTATATATAACTAGTAAAGTAACATCTCTCACTTAAAATAGGAAGTATGTTACTTAGGAGTACTTTAGAAATAGGAAGGTACGAATAGGTACAGTAGTACAGTGGAAAGGTAGGTATAGTGCGCGTCACGCAAAAAGAACGCCGGAAGGAGGGGGAGCGGGTGTGATGGTGCGAGTATTTTATATGCGCAAACACACCTCTTGTTTTCCAGTGTTCTTGTTGACGCGCACTACGCGAATCAAGATCGCAGTATCCTCCGATAGTTGGCCACCACCACCATGAAGTAGAAGCTGGCGAGGAACATCAACAAAGAGGCCGCGAGCTCTGCGCCCTTCAAGCCGTAGTACATGCTGCCTTTCGCGACCGCGACGGCCACGCCAGCGCCATGGACCACGCGTACAGCTCGCACAGCGCGGGGCTCGCCCGCAGCGCCGCCGCCGCCAGCACGCCGTGCGTCGCCGCCAGCACCACGCCGGTCGCGCCTTCCATCCACCACACTGCGTGCACGAGGATGGGCGAGCGGGCGCGGGCAGTGGGGTTCACGACTTCGCTCCAGAAGATCATGAAAGCGGCGGCCAACAGCGCGCCCAGCACAGCGATCGTCAGCACGCCAGTTCGCAGCGACACGCACCAGCAGCGCTCCAGCGTCGGTCACGCGTCCAGCACGCTCTCCATCGCTACCTCCATCACGGGTGCCATTCAGGATTATTGCTCTTGAGTAGCTTTCGACGGAACTCTAACTATAAATCAACCGATTTTCGGGCTCTAGAAATGCTCCAGACACACTTTGAATTCCCTTTTGAACACCCCCGCTTAATATAGTATAACTCTATGAAAAAACCTATTTGACGATATTACGAGTAAATAAATAAATAAATAAATAATGCTGGACAATCCACACAGCACTATCTAGCCCCAAAGTAAGCTATTCAAAGCTTGTGTTATGGGTACTAGATAACTGATATATTTAACACATTATATACTTACATAGATAGATATTTTTTATTATACATAGAGAACACCCAGACCATCGGAACAAATTTCTGCAGATCGTACACAAATTTGTTCCAAGGCGGGAATCGAACCCGCAACCTCTTGCGTCGCAGAGTATTTATATAGTCGGTTTCGGAGACTAATTAATAAGGAAATCGTGGACTACACGTTATCGGTCGCAGATACATAGGGCGCGTGCACACTGTGAATGCTGTGTGGCCAAAAGTCAGTCAAAGTCAAAATTATATGTTTATACAATAAAATCACAAGGACCACCTTGAAACGTGGTTCTTCAAACTAGGTGACTCTAGGTACCAGTTCCACCCTCTCTGGGTATACTTGTTTTGCTTCTAGCCGACGATAGCTATATCCCATCGCCGCCTTTAAGGCCTTCCACATTGCTGCTCTGCCTCCGTAGGTAAATTGCTATATTATTGTTTTATTCGGACGGAATTCTGACCATAGGACTTCAAGGTGTTTTGTATGTACACCACAATGAATTAAAAGAAAGCTATCTTACAAATTATACTCTTAAAACTTCTGGTTAAGGATACGTTGATTGTCAGTCGGTCACGTACGTTTCATATTTAGATAGATAGGCATAAATTGTCCCGTCCTGTCTCTCGCAGGGCGAACCCGAAAATTTTATCATAAAGGACGTACGGGCGTCAACCCTACATTTGCGTAGACTCCGTTTTATTTGTATTGAGTCTCAGCCAGGGTTGCCAACTTGATAAACATGTGTTTTATTGATTTGATAAGTTAGATAACAGAATTAGAATATATTAATAATATAATCAGAATTAAGTCAAACATAAAAAAGTGCTAAAATTTAAACTAGAACATATTAATATCGACGACCTCTGTGGCGCAGCGGGCGAGAGCCTGCCTGCGACGCAAGAGGTTGCGGGTTCGATTCCCGCCTTGGAACAAATTTGTGTACGATCTGCAGAAATTTGTTCCGATGGTCTGGGTGTTTTCTATGCATAATAAAAAATATCTATCTATGTAAGTATAATAATGTATTAAATATATCAGTTATCTAGTACCCATAACACAAGCTTTGAATAGCTTACTTTGGGGCTAGATAGTGCTGTGTGGATTGTCCAGCATTATTTATATTTATATTATATTAATATGTTTTTTAATAATTTGCTTTTAAACTTGCTTAGATCTTACCTACCTAAGGTTTTTACAGCTGCAACATTACTGGCCGTTCAACCATGTTTTTTTTTAAATAATTATAAAACATTAACTCTTAGTTATTCCTTTACTCATTTAATAACTGCTATCTAAAAAACTATTGCAAAATATCCTACCGAATATAAAAACCATCCGAAGTCGGAGTATTAGATTGTTTATCATATTTTAATCAAAGTGTTAGTAACCCTGCTCGCTGGGCCAGATCGTTCTTTCAACTTTCGTTATTTGACAATTTATAAAGTTCTTTGTGATATTTTTGAAAGCGTTGCTGAAGTGGTTTTATGCTTGAGGGCTTTTGTTGAGAATTTGAATTATGAAGTGGAGCGTCGATGTTTTTACACAGTCCTTAAAAAAAGGGAAATTGTAGTATATTACAAGCAGAACTTAGCTATTCTATTTTTACTTTAATATTAACTAATGAGAAGTCCTTAACTTATAGGAACTATAAAATATAGTCCTTCATGTTTTTTTACCACCTAGGTCAAACGTTTGACCGTAATCTTAACTGAAAGTAGTAGGAAAACTACTTTGAATATAAATTATATTTCTGTGTTGCAATTTTTTCTCGGAAAATTTGTTTGATGCTTCGCGAATGTCGAAAATGAAATGTCGAAATCTTCAAAAATGATGAAATGTGCGAACGCGAATTAAGTCTGCATTTTTTAACTCATTTAATTATAAGCTCTTTGTCAGATGTACCTTTAGTCCAGGAAATATGAATGCCTGGGTAAACTTAAATTGATTCTAAACAATGTTTGATAGCTTTGTTTCTTAGAAAAATAACGCAAAGTACGACCCTGATTAACATTAATGCGTTCTACTTCGAAATTCCAAGTTGTTTTTACAAAAGCTCGCTTAGTATTTTTGCCAAAGACAACCAGTTAATTAGTTGTGAACTTTCGAAGTACCTAATATTTATCTCGTCCCCGGGCGTCCTGTCAATAACCTGGCCAAGCCCAGCCGAGCTCGGGGCGCGTGTTATTGCAAAGGTCGACAGCGTAGGTACCGCCTTTAATAACACGATTACTCGGCTTTTAACTGATTACAATTAAAATAGATACTAAAATTTTAATGCTAACTGTTTGTGGAGCTGTTATCATTTGCTAAATTAACATTTGTGCACATAGAGTTCGTAGACCAGATGCTATTGATTGGTTTTTGTTGTTTTAATTAAATTTTGGTGAGGATGGATTTACATGGTGAACTGCCGGTTTCTGAAAGCTTGATCAAAGCTGAGAAGTCTCGATCTCTCATAATTTCTCTCTATCTAATTTGAAGTAGAAGCTGAAATAGCAAGCGACTTGACAGCCGATTAACTTTGATAGAGCTTTCAGATGCCGGCGGTAAGTATCACAAACATGTTAGGTACTTTAAATTAAATATCACATAAGTAGTAAAAACTATTCTAGCGAAAAATATTGCTAAAATTTCGTAATTTTAAGTATACCAGAATGAGTCTTAGATAACTTAGTGTAGCTTTCTGTAATATGTCTGAATGATAGGTAAGGGCTCTATTAGGAATGTTGTCATTTTGGTGTGATCACGCTGGGGGTGAGCTATGAAGGCGACGTGCTCGAAGGGCGCACAGAGACAGGTAGGTGCGGAGACGGCAGGGCCTCGGCGCCGCGGCCCGGCCGGCGCGCGGGCTGACGGCGGCGACGGCGGCGGCGGCTTGCACCGACCTTGGGCGCGCTGGCCCAGTTCCCGGCCGGATCGAGCGCGCACTGCTCGCATACAGCCTCCGCGACTCTGAACTTACCAGTCGCCGATCGGAGATTTATTGAGTGATTACTTCGCGAATAGATTGTTGGTCGAGAGGCGCGAGGGGGGTTCGGGCGAGGGGAAGGGCGCGCAGGTGCGCAGCGGGCTGGTGTGTCCCGGTGGGCGCGGTTAGTCCCGCGCCGCGCGCCGTCCGGGCCGGCCGCACAGTGTCCAGGCCGCATGAGCGCGCAGAAGTGGTAGCGCGTGCTGCGCGGGTGGTATGCCCGCGCGTCGCCGGCATGGCCCCCGTGTTGGCGGCCCTCGTGCTGCTGGCCTTCCTGCCCGGTGAGTGCCTCCGTGCCGGGAAGCAACAGGCGCCCGCCGCGCCCCCGCGTTTGTTTACCCCATCGATCCCTAGATTGATGCTCAGAGCTGAGGTGTTGTGAGTGGATCCCCGAGGATGTCGAGGTGACGAGCCGCCTGCCAGCGGTCAGGTAACCGTCCGCTCTCTCTATCTCCAGGAGAGCGGACAAGCGGGTACTTTGACAAAAGCTAACACTGACAATCATGTGTAGCACGTGTTAGCAGGTTCGAGGCCGTAAAAAGGAAAAATACGGTTTTACGAGTAAATCTGTATTTGTATTTGGTAATAACTATGGTTATGAGAGCATGTTAGCTGACGAGGAAATTTTATAAAACACGTCTCGATTCAGTTCATAAAGGATTTAACAGGTGTCTTAGATAGTACCTACCGACCTACCAAGACTAAGTACTGACTTTTCAGATCATTTTACTGTTAAGATGATACTACAACTTGAGCTTGTTCCTACATACTGCTTTTTTGTGTGACTGGATTTTATTGCAGCTGATCTCAATTATATTTTAGTTTTATAATAAACATAAAACGAAATCGTATACTAAACTTAAAACTCTATAATTTTTAGTTAGCTCAAATTTGAGGTACAACCATAAATAATGCTCTGTATACGTCCACCACACTGGTTCTTTTACTTCCGCTGCGAGACCATTTTTAAGGTCACGATAGCGCAAAAGTCGTTGACCTCATGCAGAGGCTCTAATAAAGAACCAGTAACAAAAGAATGTCATAAACATTGTGGACACTTCTTCATTAACTGTTAAAAACTCCTTCAAAAGGGTGGCAACTCTTTAGATACACATGATATCGTTGAATTTATCAATTCTCTGAATGAGGTTGTAAAAATTGTTAAGGCTCCGGCGACAGCGGCTCGCAATTTCGAGGTGCGATTGGTTATTATTTCATTTTATTTCATTTCGGGGAGGTTGTTTGAAAGAATAACTCTAAAGTGACACGCATAAATACTTTTCGAACACAAATAATACAATAATATAAGGGAAATGTGCTTGAGTCAGAAATCATTTTGGTATTAGGTAAACGTAAGACCAAAATGATTTCTGATTCGGGCATGTTTCCCTTATATTATTGTATTATTTGTGTTCGAAAAGTATTTATGCGTGTCACTTTAGAGTTAGTCTTTCAAACAACCTCCCCGAAATGAAATAAAATGAAATAATAGCCAATCGCACCTCGAAACTGCGAGCCGCTGTCGCCGGAGCCTTAACAAACAAGTTTTAGAGAATTGTAACAAAGGTTCAGCAAAACATGGTATTTGTACTTGATAGTTGTGTCGCGCTACGGGGTTTTAAAATAAAGGTATAATCACAATTCCAAGTATGACTCTATTACTGCTGATTTTGACTCTACTACGGGTAATTCTGGTATTCCTTCTTGCTATTAACGTTCTTTACGTATGGATCCAGACACGGTAGAAATCCTATCAGATTTTTTTATTCACAGGTGTACAAAGAATAATCAATTTTATAATAGCTATAGTAATGATTAATTTTCAATAATCTCAATTGTGATCATTTAAGTATTTTTAGGCTTAGTATTTGTTAGTATTGTTTCTCGCTCATGTTTTTAAAAAAATTTTATGCTCACCTGTAACTCCAGTGGCATTAACTTTATTAATGCTTTTAAGCGCAATGTTACGGTATACACTGTGTTGGTGATTAAATAAATAAATTCAGATCAAGGTAAACAAAGCCAAAGGTAATGGACACTTACAACAAGGACTTATAAAAGAACAGTGAGCCTTCATATCCGTGTGTATTACCTACTCAAGATCTTAATAACATCTAGCGGGGCAGTCAAAGCCAAAGGGTTATTCAATAAAATATCAAGGATTGTGCACATGACAAACTGCCAACTTTTACAGTAGCTTGTGCTACTACGTGACAGGTGAAGCTCATCGCCGCATCATTACAAAAGCATTTCTCATCTATTGTTACGTTAAGTTTCTTGCGCGACAGCCTTTCAAAATATATTACTGAGAATTTTCCATGAAGTTACGACTTTGACTTAACAATATATCAGTAAGCAGCTGTGCGCAGATTCCTTAATGTTCTATAAGCTATATTTTACTGTAATATTTAACTGAAACCATTTCATTACCTTCAAGGGCTTTACTGATTAAGAGTTTTTTTGTACGTGCATGCTTAGAAATTCGCATTTAGTACTTGGGCTTATGAGCAAGCTTGACAACACACCATGGATGATAAAACAAAGATATTACACACATCTTACACATGATAAAACAAAAAAGGGGAAAGGCTCATTGGAAAAGTTCCCCAAAAACTCCAGCACACACAACAAACCTGCTTGTAGTCTAGATACTGATGGCAGATAAGAACTCAAAAAAAAAAAAATTGCATGCTAGTTCGCGCATAAACATGCGTTCGGCACACAGGTGTAAGCACGTATTACGTCAAGTTTTAATGGAAAACCAACCGCGGGTTGGCTATCAAGCCCCGTGATTAAGCGCGTACCAAACGAGCGTCCTAATGAGTTTAGACGCATCAAAACGCACTCGAAAAGCCTAAATCTAAAATGAATGTTCATATTGAGCGTTGCTTTTATGACACTAAAGAAGTCATATACAAAATTTAAGACAAACTCCTTGTTCGATATTTTTGTCCATAGTGAAATTCGCAGTACACACTAGATATGATCTAACTAAAAACAGCACTATAATAAATATAAACAACAGATTCAACTCAAAATCCGCGCCAAAATGGAAAACAGTTGTGCCAATCAAACAGCAAAAAAATAAACAAAAAATTGAATTAGGAACCATAGACAAATTGTCCATTCCCGATACTTTTTTGACTGAATGTATTAACCATATTTTCTAAAAATATGGTTATTTTAATTTCAGAATTGGGTTTAGTTAAGAAGCATACGATTCCTTTAAGACTTTTGTATCATTAGTCAAGAACGCTACTGTGAATCTTTCTTTCTTTATGGGTTGTGATTACATGGGTAAAAAGCACTCTATATGCTATTCCAGGTTCCTACTTCAACCCAAATCCTTTGAGCCTTCGGAGAATAATAGGTTTTATATGATTGGTAGGATAATAGAGCGATTATAATAATCGCTGGTTTAGCGCATCTAAAACGAAATGAATCTCTTTCTATTGAGCAGTTGACTTGGAACGCTACTGACGAATGTGGATTCCTTTTCTTCTTAGGAATCCTCAATGAATTTTGAGTTGGCACCATGATGCTAAAGAATCTGAGGGGATATCTGCCGTGCCTGTGGATCAAAAGAAGCTGTTTCTAATAAGCAGTTACCTAATATAGTTTAAGATTATGACATCTATGAAAATTGCTCGACTTTGCATAAAGTGTAGATGTTTATACGAGTACAGAGGACAAAATTTAATAATCAATAATATTATTGAAGTTATAAATTATTATTATTGTAAGCCTTCTGTGTCCCAGTGCTGGGCAAAGGCCTCCCCTCATTCCCACCACTTTGTGCGATCCTGTGCTGATATGGTCTTCCCTTCCGGCTGGTATCGAGAAACTTCATAATGCTATATTCATAAAATTCATTACAGCTTAGTTTGTGATAAAATGTTGTACGTTTCATATCTGTTCATCTTTGGCAGAGTTTCTGCTCACATTTAGTTTGCTACCTTAGCAACAAACATAAAATACAAGATAATATACATTTGATAAAGAGATTTGCATTGTTATTCAAAAAAAAACTTCACTATTTCTAGGTAAAGAGTAACGGTAGAGAAGTTAGCGAAAACCTAGCTGAAATGATAGGTATTTTATTCTTATTTTTTTAATAGTCGTATTTACTTGACCTATACACTTTCTTCATCATTATATTTATGTTACTATATTGACCTCTCTATTTATCTCCTGGCTCACTGCTCTTATTATTGATCCCGATACAGATACCAGCTACCCACGACAAACAAGTCTAGGTCACTTTGTCTAGTCCTTCTAAAACCCACGTTTTTTACATTCTTTAGCCTGCAAATAAGCTTTTGCTTTAAATTAATAATTTAGGTCGAATTGTAAAACAGGTGCGATATGATTTCTAAAGGACGTTGAATGTTTGTGGTGTGCTGGTTGAAATACGTACGTACCTAATTTATTGGCAGCCATGCTCTTATTGGTCTTAATATAATAAAAACAGTCTCCGGCGTAGGTTTAATTTAAAATTCATTTATGTTTAGCTTCAACATAAAAAAATGATTAAAAATTCTACATTTTTTATGTTGGCTTTTCTATACAGTAAGTTTTTAGATTTTTGATTATTATAAAGTAAATTAAAAGTAAACAGCCGTATCCTATTGTGGATGACTTATAGAGCTCTATTTTCGAATATCCGCCGCGGTGGCACCAATTTAAGTTGGTAAGCTCACCCAACCTTAGCTGTACCAGATTATCATCTTTTTTGTCCCCATAGAAAATATATTATGTTATCAATTTGTGAGCATTATTTATAATAAATATTCTTCTTCGTGTTTTATAATTATAATACATTTTTAATTTAACAGAACGAAACGTAAAAATGTATCTAAAATTTTAAAACAATTTCTCTGCTATAAGTTAACCGATGATATTACAAGTTGTAATTTACAACTACATTTTATTATTACAAGAGCCCTAGAAAAAGGACATTTTAGTACAAAGATTGCCGACAAAAATGTCCTTGTTCCTCTTTGTTGTTATAAGCGTTCCGTGGAACCTTCGAGAAACAACGCAATATCACAAAAACAACTAAAATCCAATCTTCCAACAGTAAATAGCCTCTTGACGTTCTCTAAATTAGGTTTTATTCGGCCGGAATGGCTCTCCAAGTGTATCTCCAAGTGTAACCATCGAGCTCATCTCTTGGACAGTCAAAGGAATCTAAAGATCATACGCCTTAATTTTATTATGAATTATGACTATTTTTGAATAAACTCATGAAGAAAAGAAAAGTTCGCAGCATCCTAGCGTGTTCTTTCTTCAAAGTCGTCGTAGAGAGTGCTACGTGCCTCTACGAGGAGCTACGATATGCCCAATCATTGACATTTACCTGGGTTTGCTTTTTCCAAACGTTTGATTCGAACAGTTTTTTTAGATTCAAATCGCTGTGACGATATTTATATTATGTATATTCTTAGGTTCGTTGATATTATTATGTATATTCTAGGTTCTCAAATTATAATCACATATAATGTAGATAAGCCATGTAGAGCCAATTTTAGTTAAAACGGTGTACGCAGGTCGATTAGAAACGCCTTCTAGTACAGTGAACACTACACAGCGTTTACATTCAGCTCATGTCCGTGGCAACGCGAACATCAACACTCTCTTTCTCTCTATCTCTCTCTCGAGTTACCGCACGCGTTGCCTTTCGAGCATTGCCCATGTCACTGCCCATGTCCCATTAAATAGATGATTTGTATTGTAATTTTATAGTGTTCACTAAGCAATCATACGACTTTGGATGAAATGGTCCTTTGCATGTTTGGATGCAAAAAGGGTTTGAAAGCTTTTATTTATGCTAAGTTCAATTCAATTCTTTTGTTAAGGCCTTTCCAGTGTTGCATTCACGTTCGCCAATATCAAATTTTACCTTCGTAGGAGAATGAAGTAATGCTTAATTATGAATGAAGTACCAATTCTTAACCCAAGCACAATAAAGAGAAATACAAATAAACAACGCAATTCTAAACCATAACACAAAAAAGGGTAGTAAAAAATCTTTTTGCCTTTATTATGCTGATTCGTGACATTACTCATATTGTTTGCCAATGCTCTGTCAAGTTTGTATGAAAGCCATATATTTATTTATTTTTAGGAAAACCAACAGCATAAAAAAAAGGAAAAAAATCAATTTTGTAGCATAAGGCCATTAATAGGTTTTACGAATAGATATACAAGTTCTAGTATTCGACATATCATTTGATGGTTGTCATTTGACAAAACCCGACACAAAGCAAAGAGATTGTAAGTAACGCTCGTTCGGTCGGAACGAACGATATCTCTGACACAAAGCATAAATACGACCCAACAAACCTTAAGATAAGACATTCCGCACCGAATTCACTATCTCTTCACACCTGTACAAAGAAGCAGAGCCAATGAAGGGGAACGATAACCGAGGGTGGTAGCACCCAGGTTGAGTGATCGAGGGATTATGAGGAAATATCCTGAAAAAGCTGCGAACAGTATTGGCTGTTCCAATAACAATATTTCAATGCTTTTAAGTAACAGTGTAATAATGTTGAGCCTGAGATACAATCAACGTAGGTAGAGGTCACGTCATTAAGAAAGAACGCTGAAAAACGGTGGAGGGAATGTGTTTGCGCATAAAACACTCGCGTCATCACACCCCCTCCTCCTTCCAGCGTTTTTTTTTGCGTGACGCGACCTATTATAGGTCGATTGTATACCTTTGGTACATACTGTATAATACAGTATGTACCAAAGGTATACAATCGTCACATATCATCAGTTAAGACTGTCTATTAAACGTAGAATAAAAACTAATGCTTGAAAGAGTTTTTGACACAATACTCACGTTGCAGCTAAAAAAAAATTAAAATGTCAAGGTATTTCACTAGTTTAGGGTTCAAGATTCCCTGGCAACGCCAAAATGTGACTTAGGAGGATGAACACAGAACATGGTAATGTAGATTGAATATTATTGTTTGCGTAATGAGACGAAAGAAATAATAAAGCATTTTAGTTTCGCGTTGTATTTCTCTGCTTTTGTATAGTTCGTTTAAAATAATAGACATATAACATCGCTTACACTTAGCAGCTCAAATACGCAGGGACATGGGCAAACGCGTGCGGTAACATGTGAAAGAGAGATAGATAGGCAACGCAACGCGAGAGGCAACGCGTGCGGAAACATGTGAAAGAGAGATAGATAGAGCGCTGACTTTCGCGTTGCCACGGACATGAGCTAGAGTAGAGAGAGTAGCTAGAGTGTAAACGCAGCATAAGAACCGACGGACGTTACCGAAAACGCTTCTGAATTTAAGAAAAAAGCCCTGCAGAGTTAATAAAATTTGTTGGTAGAAACCCTGGGTACATCCCTGGTAGGGCGGTACACAATAACTAAATATAAATGGAGGCTATCAATAGCAATGCGCATGTAGGTGACGGCGCTGACGGCCCGCAGGCCGACGGTAATGGTACGAAAATGATGGATCGTTGCAGACGTACAGAAAACCTGAACATAAATCTCTTTTCAAGTGATCCCTACACGTAGTACACTACAAGCGCGCGGTAAGCGAATTGGGTATGAAAAATGTACGCTGTGCTGCTCCGGAATATAACTCACTTTAAAATGTTCTAGCTGAGCCGAACTAAGAGCAGTAGTTCAAATGGAAAAGGCTCTCGATTGTAATCCGCATACACGGTGGACATTCCCAGTAGTAAAAATAGAAATATTAGTGCTTTAGTTATTTATGTATCGAAGTAAAGTAAATATCGAGGAGGTGCTCAATTCGTCTGTTTTTTTATGTTTAACTTTTTACTGAGTGGATAGATTATGATATTTTTTTAATCGAAAGCTGGTGCTTGTCATGTCATTGTGGTTCCATTTAAGTTTGAGTCAGATCTGTCGAGTCGTTTTTGAGTTATAAGTAGTATGAGTGTATTTTCCAGTGAAGTCTGTTTTTTCTTGAAAGAGTGTTTTAGGTAGCTACTTGATCAACCAAAATAAATAAGTTAAATAAACATTAGAAACAAAACATAATAGGTACTTACGTTAATTTTTTGTTTATTCGTTTTCTTTTTGAAAGTTAACAAGCTAACTAAATTAAATAAATTACAAACGAATCTTCGATAGGTGTATCAATAGTTTAGTTTAGCTCTTGAAATCAATTCACCCGTATTGCCATAGTGACAGATTACAGAAGAACCGAATGCGAAGGCAAAACCACAAATGAACACATGAAGCCACTACACATACATACCTGACACGCGCGGGATTTTCTGATTTATGAATAGCCCACAGATTATACACAGCTAGTATGGTGTGCCCACAGAGTATATAATATCCGTGGGTTGTTTTTGTTCCGGTTGCGGCCGAAAGTTAATTGGTATTGACACAGATTTATGCTCGCTGTTTTGTTTGGTATTTTGTACTGCGGCCCGAACGGACAGTCGGAAAAATGTATTGTACGCGACGGGAGTGGCAATTGTTAGCATTAGGAATACTTTGTGAGCGCCAGATGGTGGCTGAGGCCTGTGCTCAAGTGAGCTGGACGTGCTTAGTAACAATGAAAAAACAACCTTATTTATTTGATATTAACGAATACATAAAAAACTTATTAATTTAAAACTTAGCCTATATTCCGGCTAACTAAAATTCAGTCTTACGATGTCTCTTTCTCATTCGGTTTATTCCTATTCGTTGCGAATGCGTGCGGGAAAGACAGACGGCTTAACCTACAAGAAAAATAGACCCTTTCCAGACCATTGCTTAGGCATGGAAAGTAATGTTGAAAAACAGTTTTGAATAGTTTTTTGAGCACCATTCTTCATATGTATTTCTCTTCTCGTGGAACCGGCACGACTTACCTAGCCTAAGACGTCTCATAGTGATTTGGACTTTCACTCCCATTTTACACTCTTTAACTGACATGTTAACAAGACGAGGTAGGAACATGCCAATATCGCAGAAAGCAGTGCAAAGGTCATACAAAAAAGAAGACAAGAATGTGGGAACTAAACTTCCGTCATTTTAGAAAGTAATAGAAACCATCACAAATAGGTATTTATATTTAATTATTTTACACTAATTTATACAACTGTCTGTGAGGGCGTCTTGAGCCCTTGTCAGACCAACTGTGCGATGTTTCTCTTCGTGCTCTGTAATAATAGCTCAGGGTCTGAATCCAACGTACCGTATTTACCTACCAGTTATTACATCAGTGTTCTAATTGTACCTTGCCCCGCTCTGTTACTAGAGCGTGGGTAGTGATGTTCATACGCTCGTGCTATCCCTTCTCCATTTCTAGTGCAAAAGACGGCTCTCGAATTCTAAAAGCTACGAGTACATTGAGGCCTGTTAAAAAAATGCGACAAAACAAACGAGTTAGAAACCTGTGATTATGTTTAAGAAAAGAAAAGCGTTTTGTATGCGAAGTTTATTCTAAAAAGGGCATGATATAAATTTTCAAAATGGTGTCCCATACAATGCGTAGATTATTGAAAACTATAAACCAGCGCGTAGCCACGCCGTTGATTATCCCTTTGAGGCACAACCCAACAATATACGTCTCATCCTGGCAACTCTGAGGTTTAGCCGTAAGTAGTTGCGAGATTATTTCTGAAGCCTTATTTAGTTACAAATTTTGATCACAAAAGGCGTTTTTTGAAGAGTGATGATCCTCTTGTTCTGTGAGCCTTGGTGAGCCTTGTACTTTGAAGTTTTGTAGAGATATGTTATCATTATTATTTATGATTATGACCTATGTTTGAATTATATCATTTTCTTCTTACATCACATCTTTGAATTATTTCTTGGTTTGTGCAGTACTAACTTTACGAGCAATTCGATTCTTTAAAAAGGGTTTTTATAAAGTTAAATACTTGAGAACTTCTTCTTTTTTTGGAAATCGCTAATTAATAATTTTTAAAATATATAGGTACATAATTAGGGTTAGCAATTACAATGTTCCAACTCTAACCCCCGGTTTCTGAAAGCGCGGTCAATACTAATCGGCTGTCAAGTCACTTGCTATCTCTATCTAATTTGAAGAAAAAGCCGAAATAGCAAGTGACTTGACAGCAGATTAGTGTTGATCGAGCTCTCAGAAACCGGAGGTAAACCTCCCGTTTCTGTAGTCATGAAAATGCCCGTTTGTAACTTCACAAGCTCCAAGCGGACTGAAACAGCAGGGGATTGCCAAAATTGGCACAAAAACGTTTACATTATAGGTATTACGTTGTCGTCGAAACCAACCCGTACAAGCTGGGCTATTGATAGCACGTGCCAAGTTTGGCACGCGCCAGGGCCCATGTGGCCGATCTACGGACTAAAAGGGAATTTTATTTGTAGGACACTTTACCACCCATTTTCAATACTAGCTCAATTACTGATGGTAAGTCACATAAGCATGCTGTGAATTGTTTCAATAGCTGTGATTAAATTTAATTAATATTAATTTGACATAATTATTAGGTACTTACCGTCTAGATAACTTGACATTATGGCAACGTCAGCTACCTTTAGTTTAAAACACATAAATTAAACATCACATAAATTACGGCAAAGACAAAAAGAATCGCAGCATATCGACAAAGTCCAAGTGACTTCGTTTATGACGTAGGTATGAAATGAACCTCTTTATATCGTTTGCTTGGTAATTCCTCTCTCGAGGCTATCAAAATGTTACACTGCATAAAATATTCCCAGATTAAATCAGGATATATTTTCTTTTATAATTTCTCGTTGGTGTTAAGCGCCAAGGGAACTATACAATTGATTTATGGGCAAGATTATAAAAGAAGAAACAAGTACATATAGGAACAGATTTTTTGGTTTCGCGAAATCACCCGTCGTAAATGTTTTTGTCAGTAATAAGGCACAGATAAAAATACACAAATAAAATATGTACATAAAAAAGTTCAATTGTTTCACATGCCGTCAATCATATAAACATAAATTCTGGAACGTTTTGGATCAAACTTGGATTGGGTAAAGTTTTTGACTGAATAGCTCCTTTCTGTCCGAAAACAAAACTTTAGAAGCTAGTACAAAAGAGCTTATCAATTAAAGGGATGGATTTTTTTATATACACATCAGCGTGAAAACCTGGAAAGTTTGAGGGAGTGAGTTTTGAAAGATTACAGATAGCTTGGCGTGTAGAAAAACTTAAACTCTAGAATCACGAAAACTCCGATGCGAATATGGCCGCGCAACAATATCACACGCCCCCCACCGCGCGCCTCTCAGATTAAGAAACATGTACCTTTGCCTTTCGCCTGAATTATGTATGTATGAATAGGTAGGATAAAAAAAAGAATATAGGTAGGTACTACATAATAGTAAAGGCTAGGCCGTTAATCGAGATGAGAATGTTTTCAGCCAAAAGTATCGGTGTACTGTTCTGTTTGGCAGTTTAAGGCGTTGACAACACCTGATATTTCTCTCGCTCGCACGATTCGACATTTTGAAAGATATAAAATCACGAATTCCAATTTTGAAAAACCGCAAACAACCATTTTGTGTGCAATCACATTGCGCATAATTTGGTAAAAATTTCATTTTGATTGATGCAAGTTTTCCTACTCAAAAGTTTGCTTGAGTACGAAAACTAGAAAAGGAAACTTTTAAGTAGGAAAACTTGTACCGATCAAAATGATTTTTTTACTAAACTGTGCGCAATGTGATTGCACACAAAATGGTTGTTTGCGATTTTTCGAAAATGGGTTTGTTGATTTTATATCTTTCAACAAGTCAAAACGTGCGAGCGAGAGTCACATTAGCTCTTGTCTTCGTCTTAAAAACAATACGAATACACATGAAGTACGTAGTCGCCCGGCGACAAAGCCCTTTAAATAAATACATAAAAAAACAGTTGAGCTAGCTGGCTTGCGAACGATCTGGAAATAGCTGTTTCAGAAACCGGGTCTGAAAGCGCAATCAACACTAATCTGCTGTCAATTCACTTGCTATTTCAGCTTTTACTTCAAATTGGACAGAGATAGCAAGTGACTTGACAGCCGATTAGTGTAGATCGCGATTTCAGAAACCGGGGGTTAGTCGATTTGAGGCTATACGGGAGCTTATCTGTGTATATAGGCTTATGTGTGTGTTATAAACAGCCGCTACTATGCATAGCGACGCAACAGTTACATTTGGCACGAATCTTGCGACCAGTGAGGCCATTGCTAATTGAAGCTCGCGAGCCTTGCTGCCAGAAAGAGAATTGCTGAGTTAATGTGGAGGAGACTAATTAGGCGGGCTGGGCGGCGACACAGTGGGACCAACTTTTCTTAAGCTATGACTAGCTTAGAGTAACTGCAATCTATTGTAACGCTTTTCTGGATATCCGCGACTTAATTTGTTTTTACCACGTTTTATAAACAGATGACTTAGACATAGACAATCATTTATTTGCCAAAAAAACCCACAAAATAAACAATCAGTTTATAGTACATTATGGTACTAGTGTGGAACATTGGTGATTACCGCTGAGGCGCCATTGAGATCTTAAGAGAGCCGAGGACGGTAATCATCAAGCCACACGTGTATCATACGACGTTTTTCAACACATTTGTGAATAAAATAATAATAAAAACTCACAGAACAGATATTTTTCCTTGGAGTTTTCAGGTAGTAAAGTTTCCATACGTTAAGGGCTTCACATCATAAATCGGGCGGTGTACAACATAAACCATTTTCTTCGTAAAGTACTTGTAGACATTTTAATTAATAAATAACTATAATTTCAACTGTGAAAACGAGTTGTGAAAAATCTTTCGCTTCGGCGGGATTTTTTATTTTATTTTTGATTTTGATGTTCTGCCACGTAAAAAATGGGGAATTTAATTTTTCTTTTATTACAGAGAAAACAAAAGTTATATTTGAGTGAATGTTTTACTTATTATACACGTACGAGTTAAAATTATCTATAATATAAGAAGTTGCATGAAATGAGCAAGCAATAGGAACATTAATTTATTTGTTCTATTGAATACGATCTTTTTTTTGAATAAAAACTTTTTTAGGAACAAAACAACTCAACCAATAAAATTAAAAAAAAATCTATAACTCACTAGTGGGTTAGCAATGAAAAAGTCACAGTTTGAATCATGGGAGTCATTCTGTGCCTAATTGCGGTGACCGTAGAGCCACTTTATGAGCAACTGTGTTGAAAAAATACATATGTAGGTATACCCACATATCGGATAGGTCAATTCTATTGGGAAATGTTTTGCATGGTCAGAGAGTAATAAACCCCATAACCTCGAGTATTTACCATAATTTGTGGGTTTTTTAACTGGGTGCAAGTACTTTTATCATTATCAGAAATAAAATCATTTATTTATTATTCTGCTGCGTCGTATGTAAAATCAGGAATATTAGTGGAACATTAAAGAATCATGATGATTTGAGATTCATCCCAAATTTAAAAAACTAAAGCGCCAAGCCAAATACTTACTTGCTATGAAGTTGGCGAATTCTTCATCACCCTCCTATATGTTATAACTAGATAGAATGTGCCCGAAAATCAGACCGAAATTGCAATTTGGAAGGTTTATTCATATTGGAGCATATTTGTTAGCGGCTGCGGTATCGGTACGCATTAAATTGCTTTTATACAGTTTTGTACTCTATATTTTGTATTTCCAACTACTAAATTAAATGCCGGACAATAAACATTTCCTTCTTATACAATTAAAAATGAATGGAACATTCTCAAAATTAGATTAAATTCAGTTGGCTTGTAAGTGCCCAAGGTAAGTTACTTAAAAATTTAAGAGTTCGTCAAAGTTTTCTAACCTTCAGACTGATCTCGTAAGACAGTTAATGAATTATTGCCGTGGAAAGTTCCACTGCTACCACTTTATAGCGATAAACTTCGATGAAAGTCGTGCTCTTTATAAACCACTGAGAAATTTAAGATCATTAAACGATCCTCTGGTACTTTGAAGCAAAGTTCGGTTTGTTATTTTTGATTAGCTTAGCGGCATAGACTTGCACATAATAGGTACATAAACGTGGTATATAATATCAACGTGCGCTATGTGCTATTATTTTAATAGAGGGAGTACTGCCAGTCAGCAGTAAATGCAGAAAACCGCAATATTCCAAACAATTTGACAGAAAAACTGCTGAATGAAATTGCTTCACAAATAAAGAGCTATTTCAAATAAAGAACATTGCGTTGCTCTGTGTACTCTCTGCACTAACAAAGTCAGTCTGTCAGCACTAAGTAGGCCGACAACGCATTCCAAAAAGGACCTTTGCTACATTATTATAGCTCCAAATTTCGCTAGACCGGTCTTCTAACAAATACAGTTTGTGTTTTCCTTTGCCTACAAAATGTACAATGAAGTGAATGTTATTCCGTCAACCGTTCAACCGTTCTAAAGCACTGTAGCTCGAGAATACACTACAACTTTGTACCAGTCGCGTCTTACTGGGTACTTTGTAGAATGTCAATACCTCAGCACTAAAACTGGTCAAATTCTTCAATTAAAAATCCAAACTCAGTTTCTTAAAAGCGATAGCATCATAAGCGTGTTACATTAGGGTGTAGACCATCGGCAATTTACTTCACGCTCGCTCGTTTCAACATTTTAAAGGTATAAAATAACTGAAATTATTTATGATAAATTGCAATCAACCAAGTTGTACCTATCAATTATTATTAAAAGAGAAGTTAGGGCTCATTGTGTGTGGCTCGTCCGGGAAGTACTAGCACCATACCAATTTATGCCGCCAAGCAGCGTTGCTGTTTCGATTTGAACGATGCGGTTGCTGGTGAACTTATAAGCTTCTACTACCAAAGTTGATAGACGCAGGGCAGTGCATCGTAGGGAATATTTCTATAGCGCGTGACTTGCGAAGCAATGCTGTGCTTGCGAAGCAATGGTAAAGGCATCTGCTTGTTCCATAGGCGAGTAAAATAAAAATTCTCAAAATAATATTTAGCTGCAATTGTATTGGGTTACCAGACTGATAGAATGTCTGCCTTTCTTGAGAGACAAGACGCTTCCCAAAGGGTTCTTTGTCGCATTGTGGCCGCTACAAACGCTTGACACTGGTAGGCTCTAACTTTGATAACGTATTGTTACTGCGTTGAGAGGCAAATTGTGGAAGTTGGACACGAGTTGGAATGCTTAAAGAAAGGACTTTGTAATGTAGCGTGTGAAGTTGGCAGTAGTTTTCATCCAATTTAGAAGTTACAAATGGTAAGCTCTAGAATGAATAGTCACCGACGCTGTGTACCAACTGTTAGCGCAAGTTGTATTCTGGGAATTGTGACGGAGGATTGGATTGGACACTAGCTTTCGTATACGGCTTCATTCGCATGGTTAGGTACTTAATTGAATAAATTAATAGCTGGACAATTCACACAGCACCATCTAACCCCAAAGTAAATACTCAAAGCTTGTGTTATGGGTCTATTAGTACCCATAACTGATATATTTAATTCATTATATACTTCGATAGATATTTTTTATTATAAATCCAGACCAACGGAACAAATTTCTGCAGATCGTACACAAATTTGTTCCGAGGCGGGAATCGAACCCGCAACCTCTTGCGTCGCAGGCGGACTCACGCCCGCTGCGCCACTGAGGTCGTCAAAATAATAGTAAAAGCTTGATCAAAAACATGGGTCAATAAAGTTTTTGAAAAAAAAAAACGTTAGGCCAATGTATGTTTTGGTTTACAATGCATAGACGTGACATTGTATGAAAATAACACATTTCGTTAAATCTAAATAAAAAAGAAAACAGTTTTCAAACGTCACTAAGTACATAACCTGTATTCTGTAACACTTTGGGTTTCTCTATTCCGTGCTTTTACCTATTGAATGTAAAGCAGCCAAAGACTTTCCGTTCGAAATTCAAATCCGTTTGAATATAGAGACAATGTGTCATTGTGACCCGTGACTCATTCAGTTCAATATCAACTTGTTCCCGCCCCTCAAGTGATCGTCAATTGACAATCGTGATATATGATCCTCATCAAGGAAAGTAATATATATTCGCACTTCCCATACTCCCCCGAACGATGGCGTCACTAAAGTAATGAATATCTTCACTCGCGTCCGGGCTCACCTGCTGAAACTGAGGTAAATGCTTGTTCTTCATTAATATTTCGGTATTTGCGCTCGGCGTATGTTCGTAAGAGTCTATTTGCCCACTTGTAATTTATTTAGGGGTATGAAAATCTCGTAGCTTTCGACTTCAAGAACTTAAATATATTTTTCGGTTATAAAACAATAAGGTTATAAGTTATTGCAAGATTCTGAATGTAAGAAGTAAATATACATATACCTACTTACTAAAACTGCACTTACCAGTTCCAGCATAAAGTATTTTTTTTGTATAATTAGAAGCTATCCACTGTATCGACAGGACTCAATAGTACCTTGCATTACTTTTACAAACCTTAGTGGTTTTCTTAGTGCTATTTAAATATATTAAATAGCACTAAGAAAACCATATTTTTCTCATGATGTTTACAATCAATCCTGTCGCACCGTTTCGGCTTTACGTTGAGTTTTGGGACATCCTGTATATCACGGTAACTGTCAATTTCCTATTGAATTTTGACAGTTACCGTGATATATATCTACAGTGACATTAAAGTCACGGGGCTAGAATCGGCCTCCCAGGGCTTTTACTTATCAGGTGATAAAACATTTATGTACTCGATTTATACTTCGTGAGGTATCGGTCCATGCTGATCTCATCAATCAATCATTGGGGTCGCGGGCAAAGAAAAATATCCTACGCACCTTCGTTTATTGGTTTGTTTATTCGTATAATATTCGGTAATCTTCGGGACGGAATCGTAACTAATCGGTTTGACTCAGAGCGCAAAGCGCGTTTTCTGTGTGGCAATTGTTTTATGACGTAATAATTATTTTAACTAGTATTGGAGCGATTACCAAGAATTGCCTCCCAAGTCACGCACGATCTAAACGTGCCCTACGATGCACTGCCCTGCGTCTATATGAACTTGAGGCATACAGATGTTACCTTATGTGCCTGTTATTTCAATTGAAACCATAATCTTAAAAGTGAAACACAACAACGCTGCTTGGGGTCAGGATGGTAGTATAATACTTCCCCGGGCTCCACAAAGAGCTATACTACTTTTATGATTTCTTAGGAAGCTTCTTCAGTCCTTTGTTTTCCAAAAAGCGAACTGAATTGGGTTTCAGTTGTTTTGTGCTCACATTATTTGTTTGTTGTTATTGAATGCTAATTATTGAGAGCTTTCTTACTTTTGATGTACCGAAATAAAGAACGTGTTTTTGTAAACCATATTTTGTGACCTCCACTTTGGGTGGCTATTGAAGCTTTTTACTTGAATCAAACAAAAATGAGTAAAAAATTAATCATCGAGAGAATTTTGGTTATAACAAAAGAAAATTTCGATTTCTTTGATCTGCTTACAGCCGGTTTCTGAATGCTCGAGCCAACGTAATCGGATATCAAGTCACTTGCTATTTCAGCTATATCATCAAATTAGATAGGGATAGCACGTGACTTGACATCTGATTAGGTTTGACTGAGCTTTCAGAAACGGCCGTTAGTGTTTTTCCCTCAGTCAGTCATGAAACTCACGGCGCTCAAAATAAATCAAATCACTTATTTAATTAATTAATTTTCATTTTATTAAAATTAATTAATTTTGATTTAATTTTTTTTAAGTCCTAGTTAATAGTTTGAATGCAATAACTGCTAAGCTAGTTGAAACGAGAAAATAAAAATAAAGTTGTTATTTGACTCTCGTTGAAAAATGGTTCATTCTGTGTCTAGAATGAATGTCGACGTTCTGAAGCATGAAGGTATCTCATCTGTTTGAACTTCAAACAGATGAGATACCTTCATTTTGAACTGATTTGAATCCATGTTTATCTGAAGTGAATGCAATTTATAGCTAAAACGGAAATGCTTTCGTCATGCAAAAATATGCGAAATCCTTGTGATTTGATGCAAGTATTCTTTCTATTCCTAGTAAATATTTGTTTTCTCATATATTTCCATCGGGATAAACGTATACACGGTCACGCATCAGGCTATTCACTGCTGATTTTTATGTCCTTGTAGTCATCATTTTTTAGGGTTCCGGTATACTTTAAGAGTCTGCTCTCCGTCTGTTATTAGGCTATCTCATGAACCGTGATAGTTGAAATTTTAACAGTTGATGTATTTCTGTTGCCACTTTGACAACAATTAATAAAATACAGAATAAAATAAATATTTAAGAGGGCTTCTATACAACAAACGTGATGTTTTTGCCGTTTTATAGATGTTACGGTACCCTTCGTGCGTGTGTCCGACTCGCACTTATCCGGGTTTCTTTGGCTTTGTGTACCTTGATCTGTATCCGTGTATACCTTTTCCTTTTTACTACTTTACGAAGGATACTTAATATTATGGGCACCCAAATAATTCAAAATTTCTTGGCAAAGAAACCAAATAACACAAATTCAAGCCACATTATAACAAATCCCCCCCTAACTCCTTAAAACACCTTCATAATTTTAAACTTTACCTGCGATTTTATAAAGCCCGTGTCATGTATCAAGCTACGATCAAATTAATATTGGATGGCTTCCACTTCACACAGCTTTCGGCTTTACAACGTCGAGATAAAGTGCAATTTCCTGTCACGTGTTCGAGGGTGTGTGTTGCGTGAAGTTAGTAGGCTGAGGTAGAGTTATGAAACGTCAAACTTTAGCCGGACTTATGACGGTGAAATTTCATGATTGTATTTTTTATGATTATTTTTTATTGATATTGATTTTTTTTAATGTATGATATGAATGTGCCCTACAATGCAGTGCCCTGCGCCCATCAACTTGAGGCATAAAACTGTTAAAACTCATGTACCTGTTGTGCCAAAGGCACCCACACCCTTCAAGCCGAAACACAGCAACGCTGCTGAAACAGACATTGTGGTATAGCTTCCCCAGACGAGCCCTTCACAATAAGGTCTACACTTACTTTTTTTTTGTTAACCTATTCTGTCTCACTGCTGGGAAAAGGTTCTCGGCTAACTCTTCCCACTTGTTGTGGAAGGAGTCCAGGTCGTCACGCCAGCGTTTTCTAGGGCAGCTGCGACGTCTTCTACTGTGTGCGGTGTCCATTCTGTGACTCCTTTAGCCCGCCTTTCAGGGTTCCTGCGGATCACGTGACCCGCCCACTCCCATTTCAGCTTTGTCACCTTGCGTCCTACATCAGCGATACCAGTTTTGGAGCGCAGTGTGGTGTTTCGATCTCGATCCGTTATCTTTACACCAAGAATACTGCGCTCCATCGCTCTTTGTCAAACACCTAGCTTAGTCCCGGTTTTAATCTAGAAAAAAACAGAAAGAAAAAAAACAGAAACAGCTTCACGACTTTGATCCCCAGGCACGGTAGATATCCCTTCAGATCTCCCAGTACCAAGTAGGTACTAATTCAAGATTCTTTGAGGATGTCTAAGGGGGGTAGTCAGAGGTACGTCCAAACATTACATTTGGCACATACCCACATTTTGCAGTAGTTAGTATTCCATACGTGACAGGTTGCAAGCCCATCGCCGCTGTTAGAATACTAACTGGTTTCCTCACGATGTTTTCCTTCACCGTTTAAGAGCACTGGCATTGCGCACATAAATTTTTCGATAGAAAAATCCATTGGTGCACGACCGGATTCGAACCTGATTAATCTAGAACTAATTCAAATTATTAAATCGAGACTCATAGCATAGCTTCGTTCGGCGTTTTGCTGCCTCTAGCAACCCTAGTTAAAGGTATGCAGGGTACGTGGACTCTGTAAATTAATTACAAGGAAATTAGAGGGAACACTGAGGGTAGCTCCGGGTGCTTCTAGCTTCAGCTTGTTGGAGAGGTTGATAATGGAATATTTATTTAGCTGCTCTGACAGTGCACAAGAAATTTGATCACAAATTTGTTTGACGTCAGAGTGATAACAAGTAAAACGATAAATGATGATTGATTACGAAAACGATCTGCGACATGTAGCTGGCAAGCATTGGATGAGAAGAGCCGAAAACCGGTGGCGATTCTTGGGAGAGAGAGACCTACGTGCAGCTGTGGGCTAACAATGTTAGCCTAACATAAGTTGATGAATCTTCATGATTAGAAATGAAGAGTAGTAGAGCTCTTTGTGAAGGGCTCGTCCGGGGAAGTACTACCACCACGCCTTTTTCTGCCGCCAAGCAGCAACGCTGTGTTTCGGTTTGAAGAGTGCGGTCGCCGGTTTAATTACAGGCACATGAGGCTTAACATCTGTATGCCTCAAGTTGATGGACGCAGGGCAGTGCATCGTAGGGCACGTTCCTATTGTGCGTGACCTGCGGGGCAATGTTTTGTTTATAGGTGATGGTTACCACTTAACACCAGGTGGGCCATCTGCTTGTTCCATCAGCTAGCTGTATAAAAAAAAAAAAATGATGGATGAGGACCGTCCAAGCAGTCTTGGCCTGCCTTTGCTTGATATCACCAGTATTTCAGAGGCTTGGAAAAGTTGGTTAGGTAAGATAAGGCGCTTACGCAAACACCTCCCGCCTGGCACAGCGAGATTGGCAGAGTCAACAATGATAACATGTCTGCGCCTGCGACACGCCGGTTCAGCCTGCCTCTACGCTTCGTTTGAAAAAATAAATAAATAAATAAACAAAATTTGCAAGTGAAATGCTACCTAATAATTTTACCTAACACTTTTTGCATGCCCAGGAAGACTGGTAGAAAATGCTATTAGCATTAAGTCCTCCTAGCACTATATTGTTTTGTGTGAAAGTTTTTAAATAAATAAATAAATAATTAGTATCGCTGCAATTACAGACTCTTTAAATGTTAGACTACCCAGGCATACATTATCTAACAGCCAGGCAAGAGAAACGAGGTTAGAATTAAAGGCATTTGCAAAGTGAAAGGCGAGTGAATGAATGAGCCCCTTGTGGCGAATGAATGGGAACTTAAGACCGGTGAGACGGCGAACGATATCTTTGAAACGCGATTTTAAACTAGCTACTGAAACTACGATAGCTCAAGTCTTGACGTCTGATTGATGGCTTGTTAAAAAGCTATTTAACCTGCAAAATGTTGAAAGAGAATAGTCGTAAAGCAGTATTTTATGTTTTAAACTTTAATAACATCTAGTTGTTATCTAACTTGATTTATGGCTTTTATGATATGAGATGGAAATGTTATGCTAAGTGTGTTCTGACGAGCGGACATGAAATTTGGAGGTGTCAAAGTTAAGTGGCAGATTGTCACAGGTTCTTAAACTTAAGATAAAGACTACTGTTAATGTACTTTTCGCACACAGATTTTAACATTTTTATTGATAATAAATCACTTTTTATCACATAATTTATGTTTGCAGTGCACACAACTTGTTTGCCATTTTTGGGATTCTGTACCTAGGGTAAAACGGGAACCCTATTACTAAGGCTCCGTTGTCCGTCTATCTGTCGGTCACCAGGCTCTATCTCATAACAAATACAGTTGAATTATAACAACCGCTATAACAAAAGGACTAAAAACAGTATAAAGTAAATATTTAGGGGCTCCTGATTTTTTGCGGTTTTTATAGATAATGGGATAGAACCTTTCGTGCGCGAGACTCGCACTTGGCCTGTTTTTTGATATAAGTTCTGTGTTTTGTATATTTCAAAATGTTAAAATGTGCGAGCGATAAGTACCACCTACATTAACAAAAAAGCTCTCCTCTCTCCTTTTGCACCCTTTATATTTTTCCCCAGGAATGTAATATGCCATGATAACACGCAAACAATTTATTTATATCCTTTTCTTTCGCTTGTCTGTTCCATCCTTAATTAATCCATCTTCGTTTATCTAAAAAAGAACATGTATGTTATTTATTCCACGCAAGTATTTGTAGGTTTCGGGGCGGACAATCAAAAAGCCGGTTTATGCGTATGTTTTATTGTCACGACATAAAATATTCTTGGAGAACGAATCTTGATAAAACAATAGGCTTGTTTAAGAAAGTACGTTACGGTAAAATCAGAGAATTATATTTGTTTAAGAAAATCAACGAGCTTTTCATGAACCAAGAATTTTGTTTTTAGTCTGCGTCTATCATATTACGAATATCCATTTACAAAATATGTTAAATAAATATAATATATTGTTAGGAGTGTTGTCAGTGACGCACGCTGTGGTGGCGCTACGGTGCTGTGTGGCGCGCATAAAACCAAGCGCAGGCCGAGCGCTGGCTTCTTTGCTGGCTGGCTTTTGATGCGTAAGCATCAAGGGAAAGTCGTTGTGATTCGTTCTGGATATTTAATTAGGTCGTGAGAGCTATATTTTTCGGTGTGGTTAATCTGTGTAAAAGTGTTTAAAGTCGTGTTAAGTGTGTCTTGTTCCATTCTGGTTATTATTTTTCGATGTAATAAAACTGATGTTTTTCATTATTAAAATTAGGTTACCGGTTTATGTTTTTTTTATCTTTAGTCCACTATCGTGGCTAATAATATGTATATTTCCATAATTATCAAATACATGTTAATCACACAAAACCCCTGTCCATCTTTGACCTAGTGTGGGCATCGAACCTACTACCTACAGTTATTATAAAACCGTGTATGATAAAACACAACACCAATGGCACGGCGCCGGCTTCATTATGCCGCGCCCGCAAGGAATTCCACTCTTCGGCTGCCCGCATGGTAAAGGTTGAAGCGAATAGCGCTTGGTACGGGTAGGTGGTATGTCGAATAGGAATGGGTGTCACGCTGGCATCTGGTTATCCGAATTCCGATGGAATGTGGTTGATGAAACTTAATACATACTAGTAAAAAGATTTAGTTATAAATTACAGTTTTTTTGTGCATTTTGTTTATTTTTTGCGAAAGATCGGCGCACGCGTCTAATACGTCCTTGTTTTTGTTTTCATTTTAACAGTTCACCTTTTTACTCAACCTAGCACCTCTACAATCACAGCCCAAGCAGAGACCATTGCGTCTAAATACACGTTTGTAACTTAGTTCAAGCAAGGTTCAACGTATTTTCACTGTAAATTACATAAAGAGACCAAATTGTTATATTGTACAAAATAACCAACAAAAATTGTACTCACTCAACACATCACAATATAAGTTACTGTTATAAAAACCATTTTTTATGTGAAAGATAGACAAACGGGCTAACGACCCACCTGATTGTAAGCAGTCACCGTCACCCATAGACAACAAGAACAACAGGGGCGTTGTCAGTGCGTTGCCTACCCTGAAGGACTTTATTTACATTTTTCTTGAAGCTTTTCATGTTAAATCTTGGCCACATCCAGTAACCATCTAGTACTTATGACTGTTTCTGAAAAAAAAAAAAAAATTAGTGGACATAAAATTCTTTCCTTTTGTAACCTTGGTTATCCAGCCAGTTATTTTATAATGAATTAATAAAAACTACGAGACATCAGTTCAACATCATTTTTTATTCGCCTGGCTGGTATAGGTCTAGTAGTTTCGATACCAACACCACAGATAATCCTAATTTGGGGTCAGTCAAGACAATATGTGGTTGATGAGCATTAGTTTTTTAATTCGCTTGAGTTGTTATACGCCGCGCACTGCGCGCTCCACGTAGAATTAAATTTTAATTAATGCTATACTAGTTTTGCGCTGGTTGGAAGCAGAAGTGGGCTCACTTTGGCAGAGTTAGTGATGTGACCTAATAAGTTGAGTGCATGTTTATTAGGCTAAAGCTTAAAATGGTTACTGCCGCAGACTACCGCCCATTTCAAGATGACAGACTGCTTGACAACAGACAGTGACAAGTGAAAATCAGTGATTCAAAAATAAATGTATTATTAATTATCTTATTATTACTACTACATGCCTTTGTTTTAGTCTAGATAATTTGTACAGCATCAGGGGCAACTTAATTTTTAAGACATGCCCCTATTTTCGAGTCAATAGCCCGGGACAGCATTTGTTTTAGATGGAGACGTTAATGACGGATAGTAATTGCAATCTATTTTTACTATAAATAAAGCAAAAAAGCGCACCCTGAATCAGCGATGCCAAAAGCCGTAGCTGTAAAATTATATGGACTTCACAAAAGGTGTGCCTAAACGTCGATTATACACACGCGCTCACCGACCCTTTAAAAATGTTAAAATGCCATGTTTGAACACCGAGCGGAACAAAAGCTTGTCTATTCTCGTCACATCACTAGTGAACGGGCCCGGTAGCACCCGGTAGGCCGGAATTTGCATGAAACATTGGATATTATACAAGCATTTCGTATTCTATTAATGCTTCAAACTTCAAAGCGCGCACAGTATAATACATTCTCAATTTGAATGCGGGCTAGAGTGTTTTTGAGTATCATTCTGCGGATTTGAGAGTAATTGAACAATGAGGGACGCCGATGTTATGTCAAATAAATTATTGTGGCTTCCATTCCTACAAATGTTATTTTGTCAAATATTTTCTCATTTTATTTTACCGTATTTGCGTCATTGTTGTGGGTAGTCATGTTTTATGTAGGTAGGTTCACTCGTAAATAAATCAGTTGTTGTCTAGTACTTGAAGCGTTTCCTTTAATCACGACATGGTGGCAGCGGTTTTGTGATAATTTAGTGTGTAAAGTGACTAAAGTTATTCACAATTGCAAGTAAAGTACTTAACCAGTGTCGATTGATATCTGAGCATTATTAACAAAGTGATATACGCGTATATTTTCGATAAGCAATGGAGCACGCTCGCCCGCCGTCAGAATTAAACATGGACGACGCCGGGGGGCCAGTCGGCCGGGCCGATGCTTGGAAAAAATGGAAGCAACAATTCCTCCTGTTTGTCAAGGCTTCAGGAGTACACACGGAGCCCTCAAGTGTGCAAGCTAGTTTATTGGTGAACCTAATTGGCCCAGATGGTTTTGATGTGTATCAAACTTTAACTTTCGAGAAAGAAGAGGAACGCGATGACATAAATGTGTTGTTGAAAAAATTTGATAATCTCTTCGTGACAAAGTCCAACGTGACACTCATGCGATACAAATTTTTTACACGCAACCAAGAAGATGGTGAATCGATTCAACAGTATGTCACGGCACTTCGCCTTCTAAGTAAAAAGTGCGAGTTTGAGACTTTGGAGGAGGATCTGATCAAGGATCGGATCGTATGTGGCATTCGCCAGGCTACGGTCAGGGACCGGTTACTGAGATGCGAGGAGCTCAACCTGGACAAGGCGGTGAAAATGTGTCAGGCGGTGGAGGCGTCACGGGAAAGTGAGCTTCAAATGGCTAGCACGAGTGGTGTCGAAGGGACCCCGCATGTCGACAGTGTCGCTTATAGGTCGCGCGGTCGAGGGGCGCGTTCGTGGGCGCAGCGCGCGCCGCATGCGTCGTCGGGGCCGGGGGCCGCCGACGCCTACGCTGCCGGCGCCGGGGGGCGCGGCCGCGGGCGCAGCGCGGGCGGCAGCAATGCAGCGGGCCGCGCGCAGCCGCCGCGCCAGGCTCTGTGCGCGGCGTGTGGCGGCGCGCGGTGTGCTGGCGGCGAGACGTGTCCAGCGCAACGCGTCAGCTGCTTCAAGTGCGGTAATCGTGGACATTTCGCTCGCAATTGTAAGTCAAACTATTCTTATAATAACAGTGGTCGCAGTCGAGTAGATCGAGTGTACGAAGTTGAATGTGATGAAGCAGATTGTTACAGTGACTCGGAAGATGACTCATTTTATATTTCGACTATTGGGGTCGGGGGTAGAAAAAGTGGATCAGAAAACTGGGTCCAAGATGTATGAACGGTACGGAAAATTTCAAGCTCGATACGGGAGCCGATTATAACATATTGTCCTTTCGAAGATTCTGTGAATTAGGCTTTAATGAAGCGTTAATTATTAAAAAGAAGATACCATTGTTGTCTTACACACACGATGTCATACCGTTAAAGGGAATTTGTATTTTACCCTGGTCATACAAAAATGTTGTATATAAACTAAAGTTTGCAGTAGCGGACATGGAATGCAGTAGTGTGTTGGGACAGAAATCATGCGAGCTATTAGGATTAGTAAAACGTATAAGGTCAGTCGAAATATCGAACTATGATGATTTATTCAAGGGATTAGGATGTTTGCCGGGAAAGTATCACATTGTTATTGATAGATCTGTTCAACCTGTTATTTGTGCGTCTCGAAAAATTCCTCACGGGCTTCGAGACCGGTTAAGGGAAGAACTGAGTAAAATGGAACAGTTAGGCGTCATTAGGAAGGTCAATCATCCGACACAGTGGGTTCACCCGCTAGTGCTGGTCGCTAAAAAGAATAACGGTATCCGGATATGCTTAGACCCGCGCGAACTAAACCGTGCGGTGCAACGCGCACATTTTCAGCTCCCAACAGTATCTGAACTGGCATCACGCCTACACGGGGCACGTTTCTTTTCTGTTTTGGACGCCAATTCTGGGTTTTGGACAGTGGAACTAGATGATGAAAGTGCCGATCTTTGTACCTTCAGCACACCCTTTGGTCGGTTCCAATTTTTGAGACTCCCCTTTGGGATTAATTGTGCCTCAGAAGTGTTTCACGGGAAGCTACGTCAGCTTCTGGAAGGTCTGGAAGGAGTAGAAAATTACATAGATGACGTTGTAGTGTGGGGTGAAACTAGGCAAATTCACGACACAAGATTAAAGGCACTATTAGACAGAGCGAGAAAAATAAATCTGAAGTTCAATAAAGAAAAGTGTAAAATAGGTGTTCAAGAAGTTAAGTACTTAGGACACATTTTTGACTCAAACGGAATGAGGCCAGATTATGAAAAAATTAAAGCAATCAAAGAGTTAAAATCCCCAAAAGACAGGAAAGAGGTAGAGAGATTTTTAGGCGCGGTAAACTACTTATCTAAATTTATTCCGCATTATTCTGAGATAGCTATTCCGTTAACTAGCCTATTGCGGAAAGGTAGTGATTGGCGTTGGGAGTCAAGCGAAAGCGAAGCGTTCGATCGGCTGAAGGAGGCGGTGACGGGCGCTGGCGTGCTGGCGCTGTACGACCCGGCGCGTCCCGTCGTGCTGTCAGTGGACGCGTCGCGCGACGCGCTGGGCGCCGTGCTGCTGCAGGGTGGCCGCCCCGTCGAGTACGCCTCGCGCACGCTTACGGATGCACAGAAAAGATACGCTCAGGTAGAAAAAGAGATGTTGGCTATCGTGTTTGCGTGTGAGCGTTTTCACCAATATGTCTATGGTCAAAAGGGGGTCGTTGTGGAGTCAGACCACAAACCTTTAGAGAGCATTTTAAAAAAACCATTGATGTCTGTCCCAGCGCGCCTGCAACGTATGCTTTTGCGAATTCAAGGTTACGACCTGATTGTAACATACGTGCCTGGCAAATATATGTTTATTGCTGACATGTTGTCTTGTGCCGCGCTTCCCGATTTATATAGTGATGAGGTGCATAATAATGTTGTGTATCAGATACAGATGATGGTAGGAAATGTACCGATGTCGAACGATAAACTGACTCTAATAAAAAAAGAAACTAAACGTGATACCGAATTGCAAATGTTATCAAAGTGTATTAATTCTGGGTGGCCTGACCATAAATATAATGTTCCAAATGAAATTAAGTTTTATTGGTCCTTTAAAGAGGAGCTACTAGTAGTGGATGATGTTATTTTTAGGGATAATTTGGTGTTAATTCCTAAAAATGCAAGAGGCGACATGCTAAGGATTATCCACGAGGGCCATTTAGGTATAGATCGGTGCAAGCGGCGCGCGAGGCAAGTCATGTTCTGGCCTAACATGTCACGGGACATAGAAATGTATGTAAAAAGATGTCACACCTGTCAGGAGCACTCAAACGCACCCGCTAAGCAGCCCATGCTACCAATTGAGATTCCCGAGCTGCCTTGGCATAAAATAGGTTCAGATCTCTTTGAGTTTAAAAAGCGACATTATTTAATTTTGGTTGATTATTATTCTAACTTTGTGGAAGTCTGTAAATTGAGTAGTTTGACGTCAAAGGCAGTAATACAAAGCATGAAAAATATTTTTTCGCGTCACGGCATTCCCAGCGTATTGATAAGCGATAACGGAACACAGTATTCCAGTCGAGAGTTCAAATGTTTTGCCAACGCTTGGGGATTCGACCATGTGACGTCATCGCCTAACTATGCGCAGTCGAATGGAAAAAGTGAACGCGCGGTACAAACGATTAAAAAATTATTAAAAAAATCTATTCAAAGTAACGGTGATTTCGACTTAGCTCTTCTGAACTATAGAAACACGCCTAGGGACGGTTTGAGTTCTCCAGCACAGCTCTTGATGGGCCGAAGGCTACGTTGTCAATTACCAGTGCATTCAGCTATTCTAAAACCACAGCCAATAGACCCATCAGAACATTTAGAAATGTTAAACAAACAAAACAATGTGAAAATGTATTACGACCAGAGGTGTAAAACTTTATCTACTCTAAAAGAAGGTGATTCCGTTGTCTGTATTGACGGAAAAAATAGAAGTAGGGCAAGAGTGGTAAGCCAGGCTAATACTCCTCGATCATACATTGTCCAGACTAGTGCAGGTGGCAGGTATAGACGCAACCGTCGTCATCTAATCAAATGTGAACCTGACATAGAATCAACCCAATCACCAAACACTAGTGTGAGCAATGAAGATGAATTTTGTGACGCTAAGGAGGAGGTTGAGAATGTAGACACTAAAAGTACAGAGTCAAACTCAGACTTAGGTCAAGATATACCTAAAGTGTTTACATCCCATCCGCCACTTACGCGCAAAGCAAAAAAAAAAGCGGCGCAACGCACTGTTTAAACCCACAGCAAGTAGGTATTGTATAACAGGTACCTAGGTACCTACCTACTGTTTAATAATTACTGTAAATATTAAAAAAAAAATTACATCTGGTTTTGGGTAGGTAAGTATTTCATTTTCCATATAGGTAGGTACATGTTTGGAAATAAATATAACACTTACATGATTGTGTGTAAGTCTTAAATATTTTATGAGGGGATAGATAGGTGGGACAGATGCAAGCACAGAGCTGACTAGGTTCTTGTACCTAATATTATTAGGTCTATTATTTGCCTGCCAATCTTTACGTAACTAAATGTGTACCTATACTTTGTTATCTAATACATATATTTCGTATCAATATTAATCTATGTTAGTCAATAAGTTATATAGTGATGAGTGTAGTTAGTAAGCAATAATGTTCATTGTTTGGTGGGGGAGATGTTGTGGGTAGTCATGTTTTATGTAGGTAGGTTCACTCGTAAATAAATCAGTTGTTGTCTAGTACTTGAAGCGTTTCCTTTAATCACGACAGTCATTGAATTGTAGATAAAAGATTTTTTTTTTCTGGCATTACCTATAAGAAAATATCAAAGGTTATGTTAAAACTGGAACGTGATACATGTATTATACATACACATACAAATACATACCTACTTATTATGTTACCTATATATTTATGTGAACAAAACTTGATGTAGTACCTACCACTATTTTGTCTGCATGATTGGTAAACGACTGATTCACACAAACGTGTAGTTTTACAGTATAGACACAGCCTTCACGATAATGGATGAAATATTTATACTTAAGTAACAAGTCAAATGGTCTTTAGTAAGGTACTAAACTAAAATAAAATTATCTAACAAAATGACTCAAAATACTGTCTTTTGAACCAAAAACAATGAAACAGCTCTAATAAACGTTATTATCCCCCTTTCTTAGCTCCGTTTATGGTACCTGACCGTTATTCGACAGACAATCTTGCCAGTGTCGAGTAATATACAAAAACACTTTTTAATCAAGTCAGTCCTTAGTGGTTTCTTCAAAACTTACGAAACATTTTCATTCGTATCGGATATCACATACAATACAATTGGCGATACATTACAATTACATAAATTCCAATACAATGGCAATTTGGCGTACAATTATACACTTTTATTCTAACAATTATAGACTTTGTGATAAGACCGGAAGTAATATTGGTTAATAAAACCCACCAAAATTACACAGAGCTACTCAAAATAACACTAGAAACACAATGAAAATGAAAAAGCTATAGGGGAAGCAGGGGTAATGGCGATCGTATCGGGTAATACCGCTCACTCCATTAACTTATTAAATAACGTGCCTTAAAACACAGCGAGCACGCTGCAGCGCAGGGGTTGTAACGCTTGAGCAGGAAGAGTATCTAAACCTCAAAACTAACATAAGCCAAATGAAAAAACAAAGAGAGCATTTTTTTCTCATGTGATCTGCATTCCCCCATCTTCCCGTATTGTTTCCCAAAATGCCAGCAAGATAATCCGCCACCATTCCGTTGACAAGAAAGTGAAAATGATAAGAGAATTCGGGAAGCCGTTACAAAATGACAAACAAAATAGTCGCTTTGGTATAAAAAAATGACAGTTATTACGTATAATGTCCCAACACTTTAGAGCAGGCGTTGTTTGGCGGTACATTTGCTTTTACCAAACTAAAGATAAGAAAACGTACCTAAAAAAGGCAAAATACATCTTCCTTATTACAATTCCGTCTGACTCCGCCCCTCACTTCAACAAAACGCTCCCTGGACGCGTTAGACAAATGGATGTACAAAATGGAGCAATGGTGATGTAGAGATATCACTTTCAACTTTAAGGTCATTCAGTTCGAATTCAGGTTGCTATCAACTTTTCTTTGACCAAATGAATATCTATTTTTTTTTATACAACTAGCTGATGGAACAAGCAGATGGTCCACCTGATGTTAAGTGGTAACCATCATCTATAAACAAAACATTGCCCCGTAGGTCACGCACAATAGGAACGTGCCCTACGATGCACTGCCCTGCGTCCATCAACTTGAGGCATACAGATGTTAAGCCTCATGTGCCTGTAATTACACCGGCGACCACACTCTTCAAACCGAAACACAGCGTTGCTGCTTGGCGGCAGTAAAAGGCGTGGTGGTAGTACTTCCCCGGACGAGCCCTTCACAAAGAGTTCTACTACTCTTAATGTAACTATGTGTAATGTTATATTTTTTGTTTATACATTTATTATTTTACATTTATTTTCTTGCTTTTATTTGCCGTATGTTCAAAAAACATTGTCCAAAGGATCCATTTCAGTTTTGGAAGTAATACCTTGTGTATTCTGCAATAAAAGGACATCAAAAAGTGGCTGTTTAATAAAACGGTTGTCATAAAAAATCCCCAGCGAGCTATTATTGGAACAACAATCGATATTAGGGAAAGAAAGTTACTAAATTGGTTCGTATTTGGCTGAATCGCACCCGTCTTTATAAACAAAGATTCGATAAATTTTATTTTAACTTAATTTCAGAGGTGTTTCAAAAGTTTTCGGAAATCCATCGCAGCACGATAAGTTTTATTCAATAGCTATTCAAAAACACAAACATTTTGAATAGCTTTGACTAGTTTTTTGAATAGGTTTTTTTGATAATACGAGTATAATCAGTTTCTGTAAAATAATAACGTCAAGAAAGTGATTTTTAGGTTAAATACTACGGGTAAGAGCACCGGTGGTCTAGTGGGAGTGACCCCGCCTTCCGATCGTAAGGTCGCAGTTTCGAATCCGGTCGTGCACCAATGGATTTTTCTATCGAAAAATTTATGTGCGCAATGCCAGTGCTCTTAAACGGTGAAGGAAAACATCGTGAGGAAACCAGTTAGTATTCTAACAGCGGCGATGGGCTTGCAACCTGTCACGTATGGAATACTAACTACTGCAAAATGTGGGTATGTGCCAAATGTAATGTTTGGACGTACCTCTGACTACCCCCCTTAGACATCCTCAAAGAATCTTGAATTAGTACCTACTTGGTACTGGGAGATCTGAAGGGATATCTACCGTGCCTGGGGATCAAAGTCGTGAAGCTGTTTCAGTTTTTTTCATACTACGGGTTTGTTTACAAATATAGCATCTCTGGTTTGGACAGAGTATAGTGTTATTATCTTCTAATACATATTTTATGTAAGTATTACAATTAGGTACAATATTTTGCAATACATAGGTACTCTCAGCTTATGGTATTAAAGATCTTGTTCGCAGCATCTTTTTGTATTGTGTTTGAAGTTTTTTGCGGCAAAAAGTATCCTCTAAATGGGTTGTAATGCATCGATGGCATCGACACGTATACGATAGGCTTTCCGGATAAAATGCTACAAACTTTTTTATCTCTGTTATTCGATTGAAATGAAAACGAAATACATTCGATGGATTGTGTTTTGTTTTATTTATTTTTTTCATGAAAGATGACTATTGTATTGAGTGTTGAATAGAAACAGTATAAATTATTGAAGCGATACTGATCATCACATATATTTTGGTTGTAAATATATAACCACTTATAAAATCTATCCTACTATTATAAACGCGAAAGTTTGTATGTATGGATGAATGGATGTTTGTTACTCTTTCACGCCGGAGCGGCTGAACGGATCTAGATGAAACTTGGCAGAGAGATAGATTATAATCTGAAATAGCACATAGGCTACTTTTTATCCCCTGGGAATACCGGGATTTAAATCTGCGTGGGTGAAACCGCGGGGCGCAACTAGTCATTAATAATAGTTTGTTCATAGTGAGAGCTATGATGTACCTACTTGATATCAACAATAAAAATCATGATGTCAAGCCATCAGCACGTATGGCAGTCTCGTTAGAACCAACCACGGAAGCTCGTTAGGATGATATAACAGTGGGTCCCAACATCCCCATCTCCCCAAAGGCTCATTTTGCTCATCTGTAGAAAATCATTACCCATTTTTTCGCAATAAACGCCCGGTAATATCTCATGTAGGCATCGTTAAGGAAACTCGTACATACAAAACACATTTAGGTATTATCAAGCGAGGCACGTGCGTGTGATGTCGTATTATAGAATGAAAGCACTGGCTTACGCACACACACCAGTAATTATTTGCGTTATTATTATGTAAAGGTTTACACATTGGTTACACGGCGTGCAGCGGAGCGGCAACGTCGCATATTTCGTCACAGATCTGAAATGAAAGTGTTGCCCGTGTGTCGAGGAGCAAACGTTTACAGAAGTTATAGGCTTGCAGAAAAAGCACGCTTATCATCTCTATCTAAGTTTCCATAGTCACTATGTGAAATCCGCTCTGACTATACACAAATAAACAATCATATTCTCATACTACCCGTAAATAAAGTTTTATCAGATCGGCATCCTTAGATAGTGGGATGCCAATATATTGTTAGATGTAGGTAAATACCAATCCTATATAGCTGCACATAAAAGTAATGCCTTGTTGTATGGTTTCTATCCTGGCGTACTCAACACATGATGTACATTTTCTTAATCATTACATTTCGGGTTTGTCATTAAAATAATTATAAAGATATTTAGAAAGTCGTCCACCCTTGTTCATTATCCATCGCCCACTAGGTAATACCTTGGTAAGTGTTTTTAAATATATTTAAATCGCAGATGATCGTATGTATAGTTGAAGGGATGTGATTTTTTAACGATAGAGTACTTGCGCATTCGGTTTTCAGGATTAATCTTTTTATTTCCTGTTTAGCCGTTTCTTGTGAGACTGCACGGGGGAAGTTCAGAGTGTCAACCGCAAAAAGGGAATGAGTGCTTTGAAGTGAGGGCGGATCTTTATGCTAATATTTGTGATATAAAAACAGTCCACAGCGGTAATACAAATATTACCAAACAAAGCAGTATTGAATACGTTCATATGTTTTTCGCTGTACCTACTTAGCTTTTAGGGACTATTTTGTGTATTTTGCAGTGCATTATTGAAGACTGTTTTTTCTTGCAAGATTTATTATATTTCTTTTTTATTCTAATGTCCTCTCAGTCTGAGTTTCTTCCTAGGACAATTACGACACAATTACATTCTTTAATGTATTAGTCCTTGAAAAAACCAAGCAAAAACACTCATATTTGCAAGCCTATAGGATGATTCATAGACAAAGCAGTAGGAAGCTTAGTAGCTTTACGTAAAACCCGTCCGCATTTTAATTTACAATATAGCAACTTTTGCAGAATTGTTTCTATTCAGACAAGATTCAACAAAATAACCAGTAAGAAAATTATTAAATGTGTAAAAGAAGCATTCTACGGCTTAAAATAATAAAGAAAAAACTATCAAAATGTAGTTACAAGCACATCAAAACTCAAGTATTCTTAAGGAAACTAAAACATTTTTGTATCCAAGTGTCAAAGCAATGTTTGTCCTCAACCGCTTGCATAAAGAGTTGGATCGAGTGCCTCTTTCCCTCTTCACGTGAAGAAGCTCTTTGAAAGGCTTCGATTTCATGCCTCACTAAGAACCTAGTTATAACGGCTATTAGGGATCCTTTTGTAAATAATATTGTCGTTTAGTGAAATAAAAATTATGCTTGTATATTTGTAGTAAATGCTTCAAGAAAATGGTTCGATTATGAATATTAAATACTTCAGGTAGCATTGTGGTTGTGTTGGCATACCTACTATATAACAGTAACCATTGTCACTTAACTTTAAAGACAAGAGTGAATAAGTGGATTATAGCTAAGCGTGCTCCACCTTAGACTGCATCTTCACTTTACATCAGGTGAGATGGCAGTCAAACGTCTAGCTATCAAACAATGAAAAAAAAACATCCTGGCAGGGAAAAAATATCGACATTCATTGAACAAATGTTTGTTATTAGTGGGGATTGAATCCACGGCAGAGCTACTACCAACTGGGCTTTGAGGGCTATCATTAAACATTGTTTAATTTCTGTCACTGTTTATCATTACCCATTGGTAAGGGACAATAAAAGTTAAGAAAGTTACGTCTTTCGTAAATAAAGCAGGCATTAGAGTCAAGCCTACGCTGGTTGTGAAATCAAGCGGCAAATGAAACACATTTCTAGAAAGCATTTCCATAACGTGTATGAGAGTGTGTTCGCCTTTTACTCGAGAAAATACTTTTACCCCCTCAATTTACCTGGTCTTTCCAGCGCGCAGATAAGAGAGCTCATATTAAATTTCCGCCAATTTTGCGAATTCAGCGAAACTTCCAAACCTTTAACTCTCGACTTAACCCTAATCCGCTGTCGCGATGTCACCGCCAAAAATGGCGCGTGGTGGTCTAAACGACTAGAACGACACGACCGGTGAATAAATCTAACCCAGGTTTGACCGACTCCAGCGCTGCAGTCACTGCAACACTATAAATAATTCACTATGCAGTCCGGAACGCGGCACATGCATCTTGTATGTGGCATTTGTTTATTTACATTAGTCAGACGTCTGCTGGACTGCGGTGAAACTTCTTGAAAATTCATTTGTTTAAAAGACTTTCGGGTTTTTTTTGAGGGGTTTCGAACAATTCTGTTACGTTTCAAAATTTAAAAGTCTAAACCAGCGTTAGTTTAGTATTTTGAATTCTGAAACAAGTCAGTTTTATGTAACGTTAAACATTGGTGCACGTATTAATATTCATTAGTCACGAGACTGTTACCGTGTACCTGCCACCTTCCGCCATTAGACTTCTTATTCACAATGATGGTTTGGTACTCAATTATTTCGTGTGGAAGCGTAAAGTATATATTCTTTAGTAATTCTCGACAAAATAAGAACATTAGATTTTTTCGTTATCGTTCGAATATCGTTGTGATTTCTACCGATTTAATTACTTTAATTTCATTAGACAGCTTAAGTTAACAACGTGTTTTTTTAATAAATCTGAAAGTGGAAGATTTTTAAACAAATTACGTTTTGCTGTGCGAAATTCCCCGAATCCATGACCAATTATTCTCGTCAGCTTCAGTGGTTGTTTCTCATTAAATTTGCCGGAACAGTATTCAAAAATTATATCCAAAATTTAGGTTTACCGCGAGTCACCGTGACGGGGTCTTGCCGGCCTGGCGCCGCTATAGGGTTGACTTGAGTAACGACTTTATTCTATAGTTTCTGGTGTAATTTGATTGAATAATAACTTAACTGTGTTTGAGATGTCGCTTCATGTGGTGATTAGTATTATGTATAAAGGGATTCACTGTTCACTGCAAAGTTATCAAGTTCGATGCTTGTTTTACATACCTAATACCAATTGATGACATTTTCATCCCTTGCGAATAGGCACCGACAAACAGTGAAAAAGTACAGTTTTGGTAATGTTTGAATTTTTTATGGTTTTTCTGGAACACTTGTAAAAGAAACTCTTTTAATACAAACAATTCGTTGCGATTTACGTAAAAGTCAAGATCCAGTTTTGTCCATTAGGCAACTGTTCAGAACGCCTCTAAACACAGATATCTGGTATTATATATCTGTGACTCTAAACAAATCTGACAGTAGCCTGTTTATTTTCGCCAAAACATTGTATGCCCCTTTGTCATATCATGACAACTGATCTAGCTTAGGGAGAGACAACGCGATGGCGAGGTGTGAAATGGGTTCGCCTTTTTACTTATTGTTATTCAAGGAATCTACTGAATTATATTTTTTTTCAACTGCCTGATAATGGTGTTTAATATAGAGCTAAGTTTGGAGATGTTGCATATCACTGAAATAAAATACAAATAGTTTGCTAGCACAATGCCTCTATATTTATTTATGTTTTAATTCCTACTTAGATTTTATTTTACGCTACGTAGAGCTCTTTGTGAAGGGCTCGTCCGGGGAAGTACTACCACCACGCCTTTTTCTGCCGCCAAGCAGCAACACTGTGTTTCGGTTTGAAGAGTGTATGGTCGCCGGTGTAATTACAGGCACATGAGGCTTAACATCTATCTGTATGCCTCAAGTTGATGGACGCAGGGCAGTGCATCGTAGGGCACGTTTCTATTGTGCGTGACCTACGGGGCAATGTTTTGTTTATAATTGATGGTTACCACTTAACATCAGGTGGGCCATCTGCTTGTTCCATCAGCTAGTTGTATAAAAAAGAAATTTACGCTACAATACAGTAGTCTTCTTAAGTTGATTTTTTTAAATAGTTGGTAAAATTAAATACCCTTATGAGTAAGTTAGTAGAATTCTTTGTGAAAGGCTCGTCTTGGGAAGATGAATAAAGCCCTATTTTTTATTTTATTAAATTTTACTAAAAAAACTTGTGGTGCCTAGGTATGGTAACAATAGTAGCAGTAGGTAACAAAAGTACCACAACTATTTACTACCATCTTACTTTGTTATTCCAAGGAAAATTCCAGTAATTTTTCCAACCCGTTAGCCCTGTCCCATACATCACCCTCGTTAATTATAACAGCCCATAATTCAAGAAGTCTTAGCTGTGACGTGTACAAGCTGGCAAATTTAGCAATTAACTTCACAAATAAGTATGTGATAAATTAACTTCAAAACAACCCTGCCATTTTAAGTGTAAAATATCAAGCTTGAGAACGCCATGGCATTTCTCATTTTATTTTACATATTCTATAATAATTTATGAATCAAGTAAAAGTGTTGGTTTCTTTATATATATTTAATTCGGAAAGATGGTACATAGGGACTTTCTTAATATAATACACAAAAATAAATTCATCTATAGAGAGGAACCCAGTCGTTCTATTTTCAAATTTTTCAAATGAGTTTTAAATTTAGAATGGAATTTTTAAATTGCTACCGTTCAATTAACTATAAAATACACATTGTGGAAAGTCTTTTGGTATGATAATTCATGGAAAAATATTTGTAAGACAAACTAAAAAATAGTTTATTATGATTGTCATCTAGCTTTTTTTTTTTTTTTTTGACGCCGGGAAAAATGCGTTACGCATTCCCCCCCATTGGAGGATGGGAGGGATATGTGGGACTCCCCGGTTTCCGCTACCGGTATACCCACTAAACAACCCAGCGGCACTCCCGCGTCGTCTTTGTTGTCTATTATATGCTCAATGTAGATAGGTACCAAAGGCTAGATTTCGTTTCGAAGTTTTAAGCTATGGATGAAGGAAAGTTAAGTGATTGCTTAAGAACACTGGTGTAGGTGCATGATGAATGGCGGTAGTAATGAGCTGCCGCCGAGCTGTCAATTTGACAGCTGAGCGCATTGCAAGTTTTCTTGAAGTATGAAATATGAAATAAACCCCCAAATAATAAATTACCGAGAGCACCGGTGGTCTAGTGGGAGTGACCCCGCCTTCCGATCGTAAGGTCGCATCCGGTCGTGCACCAATGGATTTTTCTATCGAAAAATTTATGTGCACAATGCCAGTGCTCTTAAACGGTGAAGGAAAACATCGTGAGGAAACCAGTTAGTATTCTAACAGCGCCGATGGGCTTGCAACCTGTCACGTATGGAATACTAACTACTGATGTCTACAAATGTGGGTATGTGCCAAATGTAATATTTGGACGTACCTCTGACTACCCTCCATAGACATCCTCAAAGAATCTTGAATTAGTACCTACTTGGTACTGGAAGATCTGAAGGGATATCTACCGTACCTGGGGATCAAAGTCGTGAAGCTGTTTCAGTTTTCAGTTCTCTGAAAACTGTAAATGTAACTCTCGTAGATACATGTAGCACTAACTAAAAAATACGCAAAAAAAAAACCAAATAAGATGTTAATAATAAAGGAATGAAAAATATGAAAGCTGAGTCATAGCAGGTACTGTTTAAAAGCATATCTTTCAAAATTGCAGTGAGAGAGAACAGTCGAAATAGATACAGAAAGGCTGCATTTTGTACCTTTACACGATTGATTTCATCAATGTAACTTTCTTGAAAGACAAAGTACAACCCCGCAGTATAAAACTACAAATTGTTACAAATACGCTATAAATTCATTGCGCTTTCAACAACAAAATACATCCGTCTATTACTGTAGCCATAAATAGTTATTTGTTATACAAGAGTGCAAAGTTGCTTTTTAACCGCGTGCTCAATTTTGATGACCGAGCAAGCGAAGGATTCTAAAATTTAATCACGAGCGCAGCGAGTGATTCAAAATTAGAATCCTGAGCGTTAGCGAGGGAATCAAAAGAGCACGAGGTGAAAAATCTTTGCACTCGAGTGCAACACGTAACTTTTCATTCCACCTCAGCGAGGAAATGACTAAATGCAAAAAAAAAACGTTTACAATCACATGCTGGCGTCAAACAAACTTCCTCGTCGCTAGAATCACTCATTTTAGATTTTTCACTTGTTTTCAAGTTTCTCGTTTTTAATAAAAGGTTTAACAATGACGTGAAAAAATGCCGCGTAAAGAACCGCGTACAAAGCAAATTGAATAAAGAACACCAAGAAGGTTCCGAGTCTGAGTTTTTAACAAATTAAAAAAAAGTTGTATGATATATTCGGCATCATAGAGGTAGCAGTAAATAGGTTTAATGTTTTTTTTTAATTCACAAACTTAGTGCACACGATGTTCTAAATTCAATTTACTTTATCCTCTAGAGAATAAAAACGGCTTTTGCACTCAGATATTGAAGAGCAAAATTACTCTTGCCGAGATGGTGGGATGAAAAATAAATTACCACATTTCAAACACATACAACACAAATATCGGCATGATCTAGTTTCAGTTACCTGCCGATCCGAGCTTAACCGATCACGTCCGAACAAACCCGAACAGGACACTTTATGGGCTATATAAGTGAGCAATATGGCAACCCAAAGGAAAAATATTTTGGCGAGAAATTTGCGACATGTAGTGCCATTAAGGATTTATAGTTGTCTTCAGGAAGTACTAGCCGACCGTCACTTGACGTAAAATAGATGTGGTGCGAATGGCCGTTGTGGGCTTTTGTTTCCTTTCGTTGGAGAGGTACGGACCAGCACTTATTCTTTTATGTGTCTGTTAAGTATTCTTCGAGGATAAAGCCGAATGTGGTGTTCCTATTATCAAACTACATGTTACTGCTGTCGTACGATCAAACCAAAGAGCTAGGCGTTCGTTTTACTTGGCGGAGTAGCCATAATGAAATCTCAACACAATTTGCAAGTCCATTGGGTTTCAAAACTTTAACTGATCGTGAGCTATCTTTAGATAATTTATAGCTCAATTATCAGTCAAGGGGCTGACACTCGTTAATGTTAAAATATGTGAACGAGAAGTATATTAACTGTAGTTTTTACCTTAATCCTATTTGAAATTCATTGTTTTCTTTGTCAAATTTGATTAAAAAGTATTAGCATTTTATGAAAACGACTAGCTTTTGCCCGCGGCTTCGCTCGCGTTTAGAAGTATTATTATTAATTAGGCATAGTTTTTGCGGCTTTACTTTTGTTAAGCGTGTGTAAAAAATTGGGGGGTTGAATTTATCAAAATCCTATTGAAGCGGACGTCTTCATCATAGTAGCTCCAATCTTTAATTTCAGTTCAATCAGTCGAAAATCTAAGAGGATTTATACAAACTTTCATCCCTATTTTATCCCCTTAGGGGTGGAATTTATCAAAATCCTTTCTTAGGGGATGCGTACGTCATAGTAGTTTTATGCATGCAAAGTCAGCCCGATCAGTTTAAAATTGACAAAATTTCATACAAACTTTCATCCCCTATTTCATCCCCTTGGGTTGGTTGGTTGGTTGGGGGTGGAATCGATCAAAATCCTTTCTTAGCGGATGCCTACGTCATAATATAATCTACCTGCATGCAAAATTTCAGCCCGATCCGTCCAGTGGTTTGGGCTGTGCGTTGATAGATCACTATGTCTGTCAGTCTGTCACCTTTGAGTTATATATATTTAGATTTCCGAAACCTTTCTATAAATTTGTTGCTCATCAAGCATGCATTAATCACATGAATTTTAGAAGCCATCGCGACAACTCCCTAGCTCGATTGACGTAATCTGCCCTCTCCATCAGCACTCCAAAAACATTGATAAAAATATACCGCTTCGTCGAACATAAATGTTCCCCCTTCCGTCAAACGTGGATCACGTTCCCGAGAGGAACTATACATTGATCTCGAAACAGCATTACACATGAATGAGAAAGAAATACGTAAAAGCTTTGGTGTAAATAAGGAATGAGTTCGGTGTGAATGTGGAGCGGAAGAATAGGAATGGATTTTATTTCTTACATTTTGTTTGCTTACTAGGTTTTACGTGTCACAAATGTACTAGGACTGTTAAACGGGATCAAAATTGATTCTAAATTCTTGTTTAGTACTCACTTTTAGAAATCGGTTCTGAATTATTGACTTTTCGCTCACTCGTAAACGTGTAGCTTGTTTTCACAAAAGCATAAAAATAAAAATTTAATAGTCGAAAATATTTAGTTCACATTTTGTGGTGAACTGTACTTGTGGAGTAAAATGAATCTTTGTTTTGATTCATTTTACTCCACAAGTACAGTACCGGCAAAAATGCAACAAAATATCTTGAAAACTGAAAGTGCAATTAAAAGTGACTTTAGTTTTTATTTATTTAGTCGGAAACTTGCGGCAAGTGCGAGCCGTTTCTGCTCGTTCTAGTTTAAAGTGCAATAAAGATGGAAAAATGCTAGGAGAGGTTCTAGCTGGACTTTCTAACAAACTACGGTACTTTGTATGATGCTTGCAAGTAGGTCGACTAAAGTACTCGAACGTTAAGCTTAAACCTACTCTCTAAAGAAATTATTTAGTAGGTAAACACTCTTTCACTGAATTATTTTGAACTCACTGGGCAATTTCCTAAGAATTCCCAACCTATTTATGTAAGTTATCTGTATTTACTAAACATTGATGGACGCAGGGCAGTGCATCGTAGGGCACGTTCCTATTGTGCGGGACCTACGGGGCAATGTTTTGTTTATAGGTGATGGTTACCACTTAATATCAGGTGGGCCATCTGCTTGTTCCATCAGCTAGTTGTATATAAAAAAAAAACATTACACATGACTGTGTAAGTTATCGGTCCAAATATAGTGAAGTATTTTTATGACATGACAATACTTATGTAGGTAAGTGACTGTAATTCTTCTTCATAATAACATGTTATATTAAACTTAATAAATAATAAAAAACTTTAATCTTAAAATAATAATCTTTTTTTATTTAGTTTTATGGTTAACGAAAATCATAAAGATTTTTATATTGACCCAAAAATCCAAGTGGGATTCAAATCCACGAACACGGTGAAAAAAAAATGCTACGACTGATGCTCGACCCAATTTTTGCTTTCAATGCAAGTAAAAGTCCACCTAACTTTCCACTAGGCACGTCCACCACTTCAAATAATATGCACTGCACTTATATCGACTCATCGATCTAAGAATCAAGCATCCGAAACTTTCTAGCTCAACAAATATCGGTGCCATAAACCAGCCGCGCCGGTGTTCCATAGCGCGTTATGGCTCGCTGCTGAATCTGAAATGAGTCGCCTAAACGAATGCGTAGGGAATTGATTACACCCGCCGGAAAATGGGGATAGCAGGTAGGTTTAGGTAAGGCGTCGTGCATACTACATTATTGTCGCATTTTTTTATATTAGTGGACTTTCCACACATCACTATCTGGTCCATTAGCAGATTATACTGAACCTTTTGTTTTTGACGTGATCGTAATGATATAATGCATTGTAAGTATGTGAATGTTTATTAAGACTCTAGGGGATCTATTAACATATCCAAATACCTGGCTTTCCTGGAAGATATCGGGGGTCTATCTAAGAACAAGCAATAGCAAAAATAGTAATCGTTTGATGAGATGAGATGATAAATGAGTTATCGTTTGATAAATAAACAAATCGCACCGCTACCGCAGTTCTGCTAGATTGTCAATTATTAATTCCAACATTGAACCGACATTCCGACATAGATTCGATTTTCCGACAGAGGACCGACTGGTTTTCCTTCGGAAAATAGAATCTGCCTACATACAGCCCACGACGCATTTTGCTGCTATTGCTCATTTTGTTGTATTAGGTGGTCAGAATCAATCACAAGGGACAGGAGAACAGGTGCTCCATCAACTGCGTCTTTCTACAGTTACACTTGTACTGAGATGGGCCGATGCAACTCCATTTGGCAAGGTTTTATCTGCAGCAGCCAACTCGGGTCCTCGGCCGATTGAGAGGATCCAAGGTTGCACTGCAGTCCGTGCTCAGTTCAGTTCGTCTCAGTAAAGACAGTCTCAGGCCTTCTAGCGGGCACAGCTCACGTACCAAGCACAATAAATCTTCACAAAAATGAATCCAACTTGCGCGCGCCTTATCCCCCGTCAGGCGTCGATCGTTTCGAGGCGCTTAATAAAACGTTTTCATTGAAGCGAAAAAATCTGCATTCTATTTCATGCTTCCCTTTAGAAGCGAAAGTACAGTCTCTGCACTAGATGGTTACTCTTTATACTTTTTAAAATTAGTGTGTGTTTTTGTGTCCATGTCTGTAAGTATACGTCTTTGACGTAAGTAATAAAAGGAATGGGTGAAGACGGCTCAGAATGGTTCTTCCTAGAAATGTATATTGGTCTGTGCCCAGCAGTGAAATTATTCAGGCAAAAAAAAACTAGCTGTAAACCCAAAGTAGCTGCAAATAAAACCTTGCCTAGTCAGGTTACATTGACCCTGGGATGGGACTAAGTAAAGCTGCAAGGAGACAGATGGTGGAAACCTTGTTCTCCTATCCTCTTAATCCAGAACTCGAGAAAACCTGAACCAGCCAACCAGACGTAATATTGAAGTTGCTTTTTAATAAAGTAATGAGATTTAATCAGTTTAGTCACTAAATCAACGACCTCAGTGGCGCAGCGGGCGAGAGTCCGCCTGCGACGCAAGAGGTTGCGGGTTCGATTCCCGCCTTGGAACAAATTTGTGTACGATCTGCAGAAATTTATTCCGTTGGTCTGGGTGTTTGTATGTATGATAAAAATATCTATCTATGTAAGTATATAATGTATTAAATATATCAGTCATCTAGTACCCATAACACAAGCTTTGAGTAGCTTACTTTGGGGCTAGATGATGCTGAGTGGATTGTCCAGCATTATTTATTTATTTATTTATCAAAGTAAGAAGTCACAAGGATCACTGTGAAACGCCATAAACACAGTTGAATTTAAAGACCAGTTTCAAAAAATTACAAGTAACCATCTTATTGCCGTTGATTGTACTTTCTGAAAATTGCAAATAACCATCATATTGATGTTGATTGTACTCGTAGTTTCAATGGAGTAAGACTTATTGTTTGTTATATGAAGGCTTTATTATGAACGGTCAAATGGCTAAACGATTTATTGTTTTGATAAAAAGATCTGTTCAATTGTATTTCTCAGCGTCTGTTGTATTTTGTGGGTGTGGGTCGGATCCTTCGATGTAATGCTTGAGTTGTATATCTTTTTATTGTTGTTAGATTGAAAAAATGAGCACCGGTGGTTTAGTGGGAGTGACCCCGCCTTCCGATCGTAAGGTCGCAGGTTCGAATCCGGTCGTGCACCAATGGATTTTTCTATCGAAAAATTTATGTGCGCAATGCCAGTGCTCTTAAACGGTGAAGGAAAACATCGTGAGGAAACCAGTTAGTATTCTAACAGCGGCGATGGGCTTGCAACCTGTCACGTATGGAATACTAACTACTGCAAAATGTGGGTATGTGCCAAATGTAATGTTTGGACGTACCTCTGACTACCCCCCTTAGACATCCTCAAAGAATCTTGAATTAGTACCTACTTGGTACTGGGAGATCTGAAGGGATATCTACCGTGCCTGGGGATCAAAGTCGTGTTTCAGATTGAAAAAAAGAAACAGGACTACTACTTTTATCCCCAGACGCGGTAGGTCCCTCAGACCTCTTAGTACCCATTGGTACATTGGTAAGAGGGAGAGAGAGATTAAGATGTGTAAGAGGTATCTTACTTAGATGTCTAAGGGAGATCTTAGAGCAAACGTCGTCTTTTTAAATTTGCATTCTAAATTCAAATTGCCAAACAAACTGACAAATATACTTTTAATTTTTTTTTTTACAGTAAACTACACTTACAAACAATCGACGAGCGTGTAATCGTTTGAAAGTTAAATTTGAATTCCAATTTCAAATCGCCATCCGCTAACCACCGCATCAGTACCATCAGAGCGTTATCTAGAAGACAGATTGGGCATCAATCTTCGTTAGCATTGTCACGGGACAAAGGTTCCCGCACCGTGACGCGAACCAGTCACGCAGATTTACAATTTATTCTAAAATATCGCCATTTATCAACCGAACAAAACATGATAACGGTTTCAGCGATCTTTTCTGTATCTTTTCATATGGTTGCACAATATTTGTGTGTATTATAGAAGATTGATAATCGCCATTAATCGCCAAACAAGAAGACTATGACAAAAGTTCTGCAAAAAATACAATTTTGATAAGTAAAAAGTTCCCCACCTGAAAATTGGTTTGGCTGATTTGGGTAGTACCTGAGGCCTACCATACCACCATATCTAATTATGCTACCAAGCAGCGTTCCTTTGTATGGGCTTAAAGAAGAAGGTACCGGTGAAATAACAGGCGCATGATCAGGCTTAAGGCGTTGACAACACCTAATATACCTCTCGCTCGCACGATTCGACATTTTGAAAGATATAAAATAACTCAATCCAATTTTGAAAAATCGCAAACAACCATTTTGTGTGCAATCACATTACACACAGTTTAGTAAAAATTTCACTTTGATCGATACAAGTTTTCCTACTTAAAAGTTTGCTTATGTACGAAAACTAGAAATGCAAACTTTTAAGCAGGAAAACTTGTATCGATCAAAATATTTTTTTTACTAAACTGTGTGCAATGTGATCGCACATAAAATAGTTGTTTGCGATTTTTCGAAAATGGGTTCATAGATTTTATATCCTTCAACAAGCCAAAACGTGCGAGCGAGAGTCACATTAGCTCTTGTCTTCACCTTAACATCGGTTTGCCATAAGATGGGCGCAGGGCAGTGCACGATGTTGTCGGTCGGTTGTTGTTGTTGGTCGTTGGACACGTTGTTAGGCAATGCTTTGTTGAATTGATCGCTTTGTTGTTATGTGTGTGCGTGTGTGTTGTCGTCATAAATAAAAACTTTTTCTTTCTTTCTTTCTTTCTTTCTTTCTTTCTTTCTTTCTTTCTTTCTTTCTTTCTTTCTTTCTTTCTTTCTTTCTTTCTTTGATACAGATTCTTCTCTCGTTCATTTGTCTCTAGTTGCGCCCCGCGGTTTCACCCGCACAGATTTTAATCCCGGTATTCCCACGGAATGAAAATAGCCTATGTGCTATTTCAGACTATAATGTATCTCTCTGCCAAGTTTCATCCAGATCCGTTCAGCCGTTTCGGCGTGAAATAGTAACAAATAACCATCCATCTAACCGTCCATCCATCCATCCATCCATACTTACAAACTTTCGCGTTTATAATAGTAGTAGGAAGTAGGATATAAAAAATCTTATCAAAATCAGTATATCAAATACATACAACCTAAAAACATTGCCGAAATCCAATTACTTGATGTCGCGTCGATACATATCGAAACATGTGGGAGGTGTGCTGTGAACAACAGAAGTACCTACCGCGAGCGATATGTGCTGACATTGTGTGGACAGTGGACTCGACTGGCACTGAATATTTATGTGTTGCCAGTATTTAACTTTTTTTTTATGCATCTAGCTGATGGAACAAGCAGATGGCCCACCTGTGATGTTAAGTGGTAACCATCACCTATAAACAAAACATTGCCCCATAGGTCACGCACAATAGGAACGTGCCCTACGATGCACTGCCCTGCGTCCATCAACTTGAGGCATACAGATGTTAAGCCTCATGTGCCTGTAATTACACCGGCGGCCACACTCTTCAAACCGAAACACAGCGTTGCTGCTTGGCGGCAGAAAAAGGCGTGGTGGTAGTACTTCCCCGGACGAGCCCTTCACAGAGAGCTCTACTACTCTTAACTATTCAACATATTAAGAAAAAAGTGGGGATGCTAAAACTAAAGTTAAATGATCCGCGTCAATGAAAATATCTTGCTCGTTGTTGATAATAAAATATTTAAGTAAATTTCGTATGGTTCGATTTATTGGTTGACTACAACCAAGTGCTTTGATGCTACGTACCTCTGGTTTCTAAGAGCGCGATCAACACTGATCGGCTGTCAAGTAACTTGCTATCTCTATCTAATTTGAAGTAAAAGCTGAAACAGCAAGTGACTTAACAGCCGATTAGTGTAGATCGAGCTTACAGAAACCAGGTAAGAGTTTTTACTAACGTTATGCCTAAAATGCAAGCAACAAAGTTTATACAAAGTGCAAGGGGCTAATTGCCCAAATACCTACCTACGTGTACCTTTGTTTTTACTTTTTTAAAGCGGACAGTAATAATAGGTGTTTTAGAGAAAATATTAGATATATTCTGAACAAGCGTGTCACACTGGTGCCAATTCTGTAACTAATTTGACGGCACTAAAAATATTGCCATCTCTTTCTAAAAGACCGAAACAACAAGGACGGCTGTAATTTTAGAGCTGTCAGATTAGGTTAGTTTAGGATAATGCAACAACAGAATCGAAACCACTGTCAATGGCATTTTCACTTACCATTACATGAAATTGCGGTAAAGTATTGCCATAAATTGTAAAAAATATAGCTTATGTTTTAGCGTACGTCAATAACGCTTCAATGATGCTCTCGCCTCATCGATCAGTGTTTCCTGGATGTTTTGATGGATTCGCAATGTTCACAAGCACCCAATAAACCATTTTGTTGATTGAATATGTTTACGTGCGGGAAAAGTTTATAAGGCAAAAAGGGAAGCTGCGATTTTAATTTCAATTTCATTTTCCTGTGGAAATTTTCCGAAATAATAGAAAATGGAAGCTAGTAATGGCTCCAACTCATTATGAAAATTTAATATTAAGATCCATCTGATAGGTTGTAAGAAGGATCATACAAAAAACGCTAGCCGATCTTGCCTGTTAAAAAAATCTCTTCAATAAAAACGTGAAATGCTAAATAAAATAGGCTTATGAATGTGATCCTCTGGTATGATAGGTATTTTCTTAGATCTCTTAAAACTTAAGGCTCTCCTACACACGCGTGATAATAACGCGCGTTCGGATTTTCCTATATCCAAACGCGCGTTAGATTTAGTTTTTTATTTAATGCAGCAGAGTTATTTTCGCAGCAATATGTAACTTCACGCATCCTAATACAAAATGTACTGAAAACAGATATCGCAATAACCCAATCGCAATATCGCAATTGCATTATTGCAAAAACGCAATATCGCAATCGCAATATCGCAAAAACGAAATAACGCGCATGTGGGCGAGAGTCTTTATCTAGTACACAACTCTAGATCCTTTAATCAGAGGGATCGTCAGAGTAGTACTTGATAACTTCATATAAAAATACATCCAGTTCTCAGTCATTACTTTAATAAAACTGTACTGCAAAGTATTCTAAACCTTTATAACAAGTGGATTGAGCTGAGCACTAGCCACGAGCTAACAAGCCACCCTTCAGCGACATAGAAACGTATGATTATTATGTGCTAACATGGCCTTTTAGTACTGTTGTTGAGTTTCTGCAGAACTTTAAAGCAGATATTATTGTTTTAAAGTGGGAGTGAGATTTTCATTTGTAGTTTTGTGTTGGAACCAGTTTTCTTTTTTGAAAGCTAAAAAAAGTGTTATAGAGTTAAAATTCGTATGTTACCACAACCGGGTATAATAATATGAGAAAAATCATATATTTGCATCAATGTTGTGGGTACATAGAGATGACTATAACATATAAGATTGCTAGCACTCATTCCCACTAGGTAGGATGCAAATTGAAGGTGTGGCTTTTTACTAGTTGCGCCCCGTGGTTTCACCCGCGCAGATTTAAATCTTGGTATTTCCACGAGATAAAAAATAACTTATGTGCTATTTTGGACTATAATCTATCTCTCTGCCAAGTTTCATCCAGATCCGTTCAGCCGTTCTGGCGTGAAAGGGTAACAAACATCCATCCATCCGTCCATACTTACAGAGTTTTGCGTTTATAATTTAGTTGGATTAATACATTTAAAATATTCATACATTCTCTCCCCCTCCCCCCGGCCCTCCCCCCTTCATAAATGTAGAAAATAACATCTTGATAGCTCTATCACGAGGTTGCTATCTGCGACGAATTTCATTGCATTCTGGATTCATAGAACAGAAACATTGCTTTTGAGATAAGATCTCAAACACTGCAGTGACAGTCATGATGGCTGGTCCACAACAGATTTTCTATTAAAATAGAAGAGATATGGAAGGCTCGGAATGAGATAAGTAATAGCAGGACAAGCTTGACATAAGCTGTTTTTTTTTAATCTATACTATCCCACTGCTGGGCAAAGGTCTCTCCCCGTAAAGTGAAAAATTTTAGAGTTGGTTACTCTGTTGCAGGGCAAACGCTTCGCTTTCTCGACTTCGATCTAACATTGTTTTGTTCTTTACCTATCAGATACTATAACGATGTCGGTATTTTAAATGATATTGTGGCTTCGCGAATTTCTAATATATACCACATTGGCAAATTTCAAATAGCACAAGACTCATTTATTTATCCTAGAAGAATTTCAGATATATAACTTTAATGCCGTTATTTCAATCTTTTATTCTATTAGGTAAAGTGTTCGTCATATTTCACATCGGGTAAGCAATTAAAAAAAAATATGATGGTTCAGTCACAACTTGTCATAAAAAAATATGTTATGCTAAAAAAAATACATTATATGCATTAAATCCCGTTGGTCAGTTGAGTATTGAGTATAATCATAAAAATAATGTATAAATATGTTACTCATCATAAAACACAGAGCTTCAAATCCATTGTTTAGCGAAATAGACACACGTTCTGCTGATTTGCTACGACGTAGCACTTTCGTAGCACATCTACGACGTAGCAATTTCATCGGTTAGTAGTGGTGGTATTGGGATAGGTTACTATGAAATGCAAGCACTCTCATTGGTGACAGCGAGTGGGCGCTTATGTGAATTGGTTATTTCGTTGTACATTTTGTCAACGTAGGTACATATGTATACGGCCGGTGTCTGAAAACTGATCAAAAATAATCAGGAGGGTTATTTTGATTCCATTTGGTGTCGGATTCTGAATGAATCAAAATAACCCCCCCTTATGTCAAGTCACATGCTATCTCTATTTTATTTGATGTAATAGCTAAAACAGCAAGTGACTTGTCATCCAATTACGTTTGATCGAGCTTATAGAAACCGGCAGTTAATTTACAAAAATATTAACAGGACAAAAACCTATAAAACATTGTTTTTTTTTTCAAACTTGCAATTTTCTAAATGCATATTGTCTCGGAGTACAAAGGTTTTAGCTAGTGAGAATATAGCATAAACGAAATCGTGGAACTTAAACTAGTGTTTCATATTCATCGTTTGGTTGCAGCCCAGGGCTGTCGCTCGTTAGTTTTTACTGTTGATTAGTTCTGCCAGGGATGCCCAAAACTGACGTTTCCAACAAAAGGTCACTATAAACCCTGTATCGTGCTTCGTTTGTTTTTTATTCAACGGGACCCTTGTGTTTTTGAGCCTGCTATAATAAATTATTCTGGAGTTCTTGCACTCGGGTTTTATTTAAGAGCGTGCATGGTAAATGATGTTGTAAGCTTATGACGTTATGGCACAAAATCTAATGACATAAAGCTTGCTGGTAACTGATGTAGTGTCAAACGGGGTCGTTAAGAATAAGTTATGGACACACAGCACAGTTTGTTGCTTTACCGTATTCAAGTTGTTGGTGCGATCCCTGTCCATGACAAAACATGAATTCTTTATTTATTTTACTAAAGTTTCAAATATTTTGTAATAGCCATGGTTGCAGGCAGACTCACAATATCTTCCATATCAACGATACTCGAACTCGAAACTATCGTGGGGCCATATCTTCCTATTATAGAGAGCACTTCCATAAGACAAATCCCCATTTAGCAAATAGTTTTTGCTGGTAAGATAATAAGTAAATAAATAATGCTGGACAATCCACACAGCACTATCTAGCCCCAAAGTAAGCTATTCAAAGCTTGTGTTATGGGTACTAGATAACTAATATATTTAATACATTATATACTTACATAGATAGATATTTTTTATTATACATAGAGAACACCCAGACCATCGGAACAAATTTCTGCAGATCGTACACAAATTTGTTCCAAGGCGGGAATCGAACCCGCAACCTCTTGCGTCGCAGGCAGGCTCTCGCCCGCTGCGCCACAGAGGTCGTCAAATCAAATCTTTAATGATAAAATAATGATTATTTTATCAAATGAATGATAGTGTGATAGCAAATGAAAGTATTTTAGCATCGCCATATACAAATCATTTTGTTTTTTTTTAATGCAAATTAACAAAAACCCTCTGCCCTATCTCAGTTTGCACTGGCCCTAAAACTCCAGCACCCGAGCTAACCACTAGCTCCTGAAAACTTTACAGCTCGGTATTGTCAAAACTTGCTTTTCACAAACAGTTCACAAGTAGAAGTTGGAAGTGAAACTGTAGTTACAGCGCTGAAACCCGCATAGTAGCAACAAGCGGTGGTAAAAATAATTAATTAGCCAGCCCTCATCACAAGCTGTTGCGACATGAGTTTGTAGGACTGTTTACTTATAAAGCAGGTAGCATCTGCCTGCTTACTGGTAACTTGCCGGCTGCCGATTACTAATTCGACGACCTCAGTGGCGCAGCGGGCGAGAGACTGCCTGCGACGCAAGAGGTTGCGGGTTCGATTCCCGCCTCGGAACAAATTTGTGTACGATCTGCAGAAATTCGTTCCGTTGGTCTGGGTGTTTATGTATAGTAAAAAATATCTATCTATGTAAGTATATAATGTATTAAATATATCAGTCATCTAGTACCCATAACACAAGCTTCGAGTAGCTTACTTTGGGGCTAGATGGTGCTGTGTGGATTGTCCAGCATTATTTATTTATTTATTTATTTAATTACTGGAGAGAGCACTTTGCGCGGTTGGTTTCGGCTCTAGAAACCAATAGTCAGTCAAGAAAATGATCTTTAAATCTAAAAATATGCAAGATAATGCGGATTAATTTATTTAACTTAAAATTAGATCCGATGGAACCTAGATTTCCACATGCTAAGAGTGCTATCCTGACGCACCTTTTTTGCATAGTTGTATATAAATCATGTTTGGACCAACAACATAATATTTAGTCTCCAATCCATGCAGAAAGATAAACCATCACTCTCTCCGTATTAACGACCTCTTACTAGTAAGCGCCGGGATACCAGCGCCGGTAACCTGCTTTCAGCGTTAATGCAGCACGCGCAGATGTCGTGTTCTGAATGACGACTCACATACAAATTATAAAAAGTCTGTTATTTGTAAAAAGTCCTGGAATTAACTCTTTAATGCGAAGAGAAAAGGTCGTCGAGGAAGACTTTTGTTTTATAAATACACATTGCTGTATGCATTCACAAAACGCAATTAGAGTGAATGTATTTTTCTCTATTAGTTGTTCTAGAAAAATAATGTAAATAATGCATTGTGGTTATGAAAAGTAATAAAAGAGCGAGAGAGAAAGACTAAGATCCGCATGAGAAAGAGAGAGGGTTTTATAACGTTACGAGTATGCAGGATTTTTTTTATTTATTAAATTAGTACATTGCCATTACAGTTAAAGCCAACGCGACAATGAAAGTAAATGTGTACGTAGCTAGAATGCATTTAAAAACCTTGTATGTACTGTGTTTGATAGTCGCCTGTAGCAGTCACAATACAATATTCACTCGTTCTCCGATTCATCACAATCTTCGTGCCCTCGTCCCACGCTATAGTTGCTAGCTGGGTTTTCTCCTTTCACTCTCCCTACATCATTCGTTATCGGTGCTCACTTATACTCGTATCTTACTCGTGACTTCTTTCACATAGACCATACATCTTTTCTTTGGCCTGTCTCTTCTTCTAAAAGCTTCCATCCAACACTCTTTCCCCAACCATATCTAACATTCATTCGTTCTCCGAATCACACATTAAAATCTTTTCCTCCGCGACTGCTATTCACTGCTGAATCTTTATGACAGCCGTTTTAAACCCAAAACACTCTGATAAAACTTTATTGGCACTACAATAAACTTAGTTCTCTATATTTTTCATGGTACAACTCGCACAAAACAAATTTTACTGCGTGTCATAACATTATATCATTCAGTATAAAATGGAATGAAAATAAAATAATTGTGATGAAAATGAATACAATAGCCACAGCATAGGTAGGTTTTAAGTCTACTTAAATGAAATAAGTACACCTACATACCTTCAAAGTATTTTAGGATGTGGCATATAACATACAGACAAATAAGTATGATATGAATAAAAAAATAAAAAATAAATAAATAGAAGTTCAGGCCTCACAGTTAAGTAGATAGAAGCTCTGCCGCTGTCTGTTCATTACCAATAACAAACATTTGTCTAATGGAATGACGTTTCACTATGTAATAGACTACTTTACTATGTCTGGTTGTTTTATAAATTATAAGTTTATATAAAAATACTAGCGATCCACCCGCGCGCCCCTGCTTCGCACTGGTGCACAATGCACATATCATGTATGTATTATACATATAAACCTTCCTCTTGCATCAATCTATCTATTTAAAAAAACCGCATCAAAATCCGTTGCATAGTTTTAAACATTTAAGCATACATAGGGACATAGGGACATGGGGATATAGGGACAGAGAAAGCGACTTTGTTTTATACTATGTAGTGATGATTAAGTGCTATACCAACTATCTGGGTTTCTATTGTACAAGTTTTGCCTAGTTTTAGGCTAGATAGCAATATCGATGATAGCAATATCCACCAATTTTTTATTTTAATTTAATGAAACTATTGAATATTAAGATGTATTTTTATCGGAACACGGTGTGTCTTCCAAGTTTGACTACTGCACTCATATATAAATATTTGTATTTATTGATACGAGTGCAATTACAAGCATTCGAGACTTAACACTACCGTCACAAAACGAAGAATGCACTAAGTTCTCCAAGTAACCTTGAGTAGATGTGTGTGCAACAGATGCTGGCAAAGTAAACCACCATGTGCTTATATTATCACTTAATTTCATTATAAACCAAATAAAAATAAAGATAAAAGCGAGTAAAACCTTTGAAATTGCCCGGATATCTGGCAAATCTCTTGGACAAGAACATCGTCCGAAACTTGAATAGCTATTAGCCTTTATTTGATCACGCCACTAGCATAAAAGTTAACTCGTAGCTTGATGGGAATTAGGCATGCTTCAGTGGTTACCGAATGAGGTTGCTCATGCATTGTTTAACTGAGATTATGGATAAGTGACAGGATATAGCAGGTCGGCACGTTTTTGAATCAAGCCCCCTATTATCTAGTTTGAGCATTGGTGTAGATCACTTCAGTATTCGGTATATTTTATTGAATTAACTTGATTTTAGTATAGTACTTTGACAATGAGATTTATTGATGGTTGGATCACAAGTTTCTCAGCTCAGTTGACTCAGCTTCGTGAGTTGTAGGTAGTGAGTTTGATCTCTACCGAGAACAAACACTTATTTGTATCAAAGATTGGTACAAGTAAGTGTCTGTTTGAACAAAGGTGTTTATTCTGTATTTCAAAATTACCTGGTTCGTAATAGTACACACCTGTGCACTACAGATCAAGCTAAACAAAGCCAAAGAAAAATGACGCTTACTGACATTTATATAAACAATGAAGCAGTTTTAGCCTGAGGCGTATCCGTGTGTACAAGCTTTGCTTGATTTGGAACTAGATGGCGTTGTGTTAAAGTCTTCCTATTTTAAATTATTTATTTATCCCTTGGCGTCAGTGATAATTCAAGTGGTTCATCCGTTCATACCCGGGCGAGCTTCTTAACAAACATCTCTCTCAAGTTAGTACTAAAGTTGAGACAGTTCAAAGCGATCTTTATGATTTACAGACACTTGTTTTTGCATTTCAAAATCATCAAAACGTATAGTATTCTTTTATCTGTGTCAAAACTCGTGCTAGCTCCAGTTATCTTTTAATGTCACGGAAGCGCTACGCATAAGCACATTAGGCACCCTGTATTAGGTTAGATGATAATAAGCACCCCGTGTCAGGTTTTATGGTATTATTTTACGAGCCGCATCTCGTAATATCGCAGCGGATTATTATAAGCAAGTAATGATGATGACGTTTCGCAGAATTTTATTCAAGCGTAAATGTGTTTTTGAAATATTAACAGCTAAGTAGTGGATTTTATTGCAAGCGTGTGTTTTTCCGAACACCTATAACTCGCATGTATTAAGAGAACACAGAGTATACCATAGACTGTCTCTCAATTAAGCGACCTTTTTGCATTAGTCCAAAAAAAAGATAAATAAAATTTCAGTACATTCTCGTATTAATAAGAATGATGACATCGCTCATAAACCTACGCTAATGAAGTCTGTCATAATCTTAATTTTATTCATAAAAAAATACTTTGATTCAGCTTCAGCGATAAGTAGTAAAATTGAAATTGCAAAATCCCAAGTCATAACTGAAGTCCTACAACTGAAAAGGGAGCAATTTAATAAAATCGACAGCCATTTCTGCAAAACATCCCGAGGAAATCACAATGAGACGATCGAGAGTTAACGACGCGATTGTTCGTAATTGACTTGCGGTTGTAAATCCGGGAATCGAGGTGAGAAAATCGAGTCCACGATCATATGAGGTCACATCACTGCAGTGGAGTAAGACCCGACTAACAAAAAGAATTAAATAAAGTAGCTAATATGTTCGTAACCGGGGATTGCATATAGTCAACAAGCTTTTGCATCTATTGTAAATATTTACCCCCGGTTTCTGAAAGCTTGATCAACACTAATCGGCTGTCAATTCACTTGCTATTTCAGTTTTTACTTCAAGTTAGACAGAGATAGCATGTGACTTGACAGCCGATTAGCATTGATCGGGCTTTCAGAAACCAGGGGTTATTATGTTTTTTACAACTTGCTGATGGAACAAGCAAAAGTCCACCTGATGTTTAGTGGTATCACCAAAGCAAATCATTTTTTATAAGGAATAAACCTTACCTAAACTTCAATCTCACATGATGGTAAAGACAATGTAGCCTGGAAGAGATTGGTAATATACTGTAGTGGACAGGAAAAACAGACGGCCGTAATGAGTTCGCATAATGAAGTTTGAAACAAAACGCTTGGTTTGAATAGATGGTCTTAGTCTTCATGTTGTGCCACTAGTTCCTTTCAGAATAGTGTGGTGAGAGGATCAAAAGTCCGCTCCATAAAGGCTCCTGTCGACTTGCCACAGTCATGTTTTAGAACTGTTAAGGTTCTACGACATGCCAATCCTACTACTATTATAAATGCGAAAGTTTGTAAGATGGATGGATGTTTGTTACTCTTTCACGCTGGAACGGCTGAATGGATCTGAATGAAACTTAGCAGAGAGGTAGATTAAAATAGCACATTGGCTACTTTTTATCCCGTGGGAACACCGGGATTTAAATCTGCGCGGATGAAACCGCGGGGTGCAAACTAGTATTACATAAAAAAGCTAAAAGTCGAAGCGCTTCGCTTCAACCTTCATTATGCGAACCGCTAAGGAATGGAACTCGTTACCGTCGTCTGTCTTTCCTGACTATTATAACATGAGTCTCTTCAAGGCAAGAGTTAATAGGTGTCTTCTAGACCGTTCTGCTCCACCGTAGGCTACATCGTCGCTTAACATCAGGTGAGATTGTAGTCAAAGGACGGTCTATTAAGTTAAAAAAAAAAAATAGGGGGTATGCTATCCAGGATATGGATAGTGGCTATGCGACTTTGCCTGTGGTGGCATGAAGGGAAGTATGAGTGTAGAATAAGTGAATGTCTAAAGATACGAGTGTAAGTTGTGCCAATGACATGTAAATCCCGCTGGCGCAGAGAATTGGCTGCTCTTTAAACTCGATTAGAATTCAAATTGAATGGGTGTACGACTAGTTTAGCTTGCTAGTTTTACGTCTGTTTTGTTTCTCAAGAGGCTTTTCACAGAAGATAGTTATAGTAGATAGTTTGTTTTGTTGTGTTAGTGAATTTGTGCTTGTGGTGGAGAATATAAATAGACTAATAGAAAAGCTTAAGAATTATCGAGTGAATATCGATTTATATCGATTTGTCTGTGAGTAATACAGAAAAGGGGAGGAAAATACGGTGATATATTATATGCAACATATATCATCGTATACTTCGTTGTATCCTCTAAATCGACACATAAATATCTTGATTGTTTCGGTATTTTATAGATAACTACATTGTATACCCAGTTTTTAAGCATGACAACAGTATTTGAAAAATGAAAATTTTTATTGGCAATAATTAAAAATCTACAGTAAAAATTCTAAATAAATAAATAATGCTGGACAATCCACACAGCACCATCTAGCCCCAAAGTAAGCTACTCAAAGCATGTGTTATGGGTACTAGATGACTGATATATTTAATACATTATATACTTACATAGATAGATATTTTTTATTATACATAAACACCCAGAAAAACGGAACAAATTTCTGCAGATTGTACACAAATTTGTTCCGAGGCGGGAATCGAACCAGCAACCTCTTGCGTCGCAGGCGGACTCTCGCCCGCTGCGCCACTGAGGTCGACAAATATATATATATACATACTATATGTATATTAAATAATTTATTGATTTTCTTTTATTTTTAACTTACCTAATGATGGAAAAATTGTCCTTCTTCTTATTCTTATTCTATCCTTGATGGAACAAGCAGATGGTCTATCTTATGTTAAGTGGTAAATATCACAGCTACCAGTTAATAGCAGCATACCATCGATTTCAGCGGACTTATCGACGCTCACTCATCATTCTTCTATGCTGATGCTCTTAGAGAAGAGGGAAAGCTTAAACTAATCATAAAGCGCTAGTCTGCGCAACACTTAGCAACAGCTGCCGAGTGAACAAGTTGAAGTATAATTCCGTCTTGAGAAGAAGTCGAAACTACTCGCATCCATCGAGGGCTCCTTCGAGTTTCGAGTTCACTCGGAGTCGAAACTTGGAGGAGATCGTTTGTTTCGAGAAAACTTGCTAAACGGTAACTTTGAAGTTTTGGGTAAGTGGAAGTCGGTGGCTTGTAACGTGTCTCTGTTGACATACTAATTAATGTGCAATTGTGCATGTTAGCAAACTGACTATAAGCATCAAATTTTGTAAGAATAAACTATTCTTTCCTTGACATATTTATCTAGTAGCTCTTGTCAAACTATAAATGTTGTTAGCTGCACCCCGTGGTTTGACCAGCGTACTTTTAAATCCTGGTATTCCCACAGGATAAAAAGTACCCTTGCTATTCCAGACTATAATCTACCTCTGTGCCTAATTTCATCCAGATCCGTTCAGCTGTTCTTACAAACTTTCGCGTTTAAAATATTAGTACGATTATCTACTTAGCAGCCCTTGTCGTAAAATTTTTATAAGCCGAGTCTAGTTTATGAAATTTTATACAATACTAGCGACCCGCCGGCGCGCCCCTGCTTCGCACGGGTGCACATTGTTTTTCTGCTATATCATGCATGTATTATACATTCCTTCCTCTTGAATCACTCTATCTATAAAAAAAACCGCATCAAAATCCGTTGCGTAGTTTTAAAGATTTAAGCATACATAGGGCCATAGGGATATAGGGACAGAGAAAGCGACTTTGTTTTATACAATGTAGTGATAGTGATAGTAAATAGTGATAGTAGGTGTGAGATATCATATGATCAATTCAATATTATACGTATTTTCTAAGATAGGTAGAAATCAAAACGCGATAAACAGTAAGCGTCGCGTCGTCCAAATCAGATACAGCTTCTCTTTCCTCCATTTAAAACCTCCAGAGACGGCTTCTGAAAACATTTCATGTAAATATTTATCTCGGTTCACGACAGGGACTCGACGAGAGCATTTACACCCATATTGCGCAGCATATGCATACGATAGCGAGTCGTGGCGTGTCATTTCGCATTTATTTCCCGCTGCATTGCTACAGATATAACGCAAAAGTGACGTGGAAATCCATCGTGGAGAATTTGTGGCATGTTGTTGCTTTTGGGTTTGTATGGAAATGTTTTTTTTTTGTTGCTCACGGTAATTAAATATATAGAAAATACTTGATTGCACACCACATTATAATTACACATACTGAACAAAAAAAAACAACTGAGTGATACACAATGGGCGGTCTTATCGCTAAAAGCGATCTCTTCCAGACAATCCTAACAAATTAATGATAAAATTATGATTACCCTACTACTAGGCTACTTTTTACCTCGTGGGAATACCGGGATTTAAATCTGCGCGGGTGAAACCGCGGGGCGCAACTAGTCTTGAATAAAGACTTCTTTTTCCTGCCACTTCATGTAGGGTCGGCACAACAGGTTTTTTCCCTCCACACTCCTCTATCAGCCGTCGGCGTCGTCTCAGCAGTCACTCCTTTCTTACGTCATCGTTCACATAGTCCATCCATCTTTTTTTGAATGACTTGGTTGTGTGAAAAAGACTTGAACGTGATAGCAAAACATCAATACTTTTAGCGTTACATTTATTGTATGGAATATACATATACAAGCTACTGCAAAATATGTGTTCCAAATGAAACATTTGGACTTCTTAACGTAGTAGTTGTTACTAAGAATTCTGAAGGAATATCTACGGTGCCTGGGGATCAAAGTCGTGGAATCGTTTCTGAAACTGAAACAGAGGATAACCTCCGTAAACGTGAGCTTGTTTTATTGTTAAACCACCTCCTCGGGCATGGATACGATAGAATTTGACAGTAATTTTCGATAAATTTGAATATCGAATCGGGATACAGATAATCTAATCCGGTTTTTAGCGCACTAGATCACTTAAGTAGGTAACTTGAATATAATATTAAAATTTTTAATTCATATTGGAATGTATCATACGAAATTTGATTATTAGCGTAAGGCGTAGCTTGTTATTATAAAATAATTTTAGCTTACGTTACCTATGTATATAATTATAAATTGAATTTAATTTAAATTTACATTCTTACCTAAATATGTAATTTGTGTCCAAATATATTATTATTATTATCGAAGGAACGTTTATATACAAAAACCGCCGCGCAAGTGTAACTTGTCAAATTTTATCGAATCGTTGGTCCATGCTCGAGGGGCAGATGCTATTTACAGCGTCGGTACAGGACGTAACTGCCAGTTATGTCACTTCCGCCACCGCGGCGGGCATGGGTGAAAACCGCTTCGTGAGTTCTCAGCCTAAGGCTGAGAACTCACGAAGCGGTGTGCCCGCCGCGGTGGCGGAATGGAGTTTTATTTTCAAAACTCACGAGACCGGAGTTTTGTGCGGTTACGCACGCACTAAAAGCCGCCGGTACAAGATGACTGCCGGTGCAGCGGGAGCCGCAAACAATCGCACACGCCGCGGGCGTAAAACGCGTCGTGAAATGTGGGTTAATTTTTTACTTAAATATCTGTATTCTACAAAGGCTGCGGGCCCGCAACCGCAGCGGGCACGGATGAAAACCGCTTCGTGAGTTCTTAGCCTAACCGTCGCTTTATACTATTACATTATTTCCACAAAGATATTGAAGCTGACAAAGTAATATCTTCAAGATGCGGAACGTGCCTCACAGCGTTCAATACCTCTCGCTTGCTAGATGATATCGATTATTTTTCTATTTTACTATTTGCCTTTCCTTCAACGCATCCGTGTACATAGCACTAACACTGAGTGAATGCAAGCATCAACTTCACGACTTTGATCCCCAGGCACGGTAGATATCCAGATATAACAAACAGGGCTACGGCAAACTCCCCGCGCTGCTGATAATTATTACTTTATAAATATTGGTGGATGTAGAGTGTTAATATTGTATATCCTAGTTTCCTATGCGAGCGGTAAGCTGGAATAAAATCACGAATGACTCTAATTACAGACGTATGAGTTCATTAAAAATTGTACATTGAAGTGTTTTTAGCACGATTCGCAACTCGACTGTGGGTTCGCGCCTACTGAGCTACATTTTTCATGCATCAGCATTCTGTTAGGTAGGTACTAGCTTAGACAATGTTGTCCCTACAGGGATACTCCACGCGGCACCATCTAGCCCTAGGCAAAGATTGTAATATGGGAACCAGCCATGTGATATAATACATCATCAACATCATTACCATGGTGTGAAGCTGTTTCTGTGTTAAAAACAAACGCAATAAATATTTCAGAAACCGTTTTTTATATTGGTCTCCCGGGGCCTTTAGTGGTGACTCACTGGTGTGTGTAGCACACAGCGCTATCTAGCCCCAACCTAAAAAAAGCTTGTACAATAGAAAAAAATGTTTGTCCTTCATGGAAATTGAACCTACGTAGGTATGTCTTTAGGACTAGGTACTTTAGATGTGCTAAAGGCTAGCTCTGTCTTTGCTCTTTAGGCAGATAGCTAAAGCCAACTGAGCCGGGAAGCCACCATACATGATTACCTAAGAGAATAATGCAACGTTTTTCGCTTTCAATTTTCTCCCTCCTTCGATTGATTCTATTATACAAAAACAAAATAAAATCCTGAGTTACACACACAGTGAACTGAAAATAAATTAAAATAAATAAAACAATGAATAAATGATTGTGATTAAATAAAGTGTCCTCTAATCCTATCTAAGAATTCCAGCCCACGCATCAGGGGTCATTGCAATTTCAGCATGTATTCAGTACAAGCTTTGAATCTCAATCGGCCGGCCGTAACTAGGGCAAAACTGAGCTCGGCCCTGTTGCCATGGCAACGCGTGCCCCCGCACCCCGCCCGGTCGCCTGCCCCGCCGCTGTTGCTTCCACAGATTACAGACTGAAGAATCAGCTCGTTCAGAATGCTCTCCTTTATTTTTCCCGACCAATACTTATTTTGATTTCTTGGTTTATGGCTGGTTGGCTTTTGTTTCGATGCACTCGACGTAAACACTACGAGCTTTCTCTGATTTTTCAATTTTCTGATGTTGTGTTGTGATTTTTATATTACTGACACATAGGTATACCTACATTTAAACCTTTCAAGAAAAGGAAAAAAAAGATTTGTATATGATATGCCATCATACCCTAATACATTTTGAAATTTAAAATGATTTGTGAAACATGACTTGTATGGTATTTCTAGTCCGTGTACTAAGCAAGTGAACCCGTGGGCTTTAGCTTAGTATTATCTATATCACTACCCGTTTCAGCCACCCTTGTTGGCTGGGGCTCAGTAGGTACGTGGTAATTAAAGATCCCCCCCGATTGAGATCCGACAAATACGTTATTAATCCCTTTCTATACGTATTCTTGTGCGTAGATAATATTATAATACTGAGTGTAAATATATTATGTTGTTGGATTAAGCAGAGATTAAGACTCGACGCAATTTCAAATTTAGCACGTAATACAGTTGATTTAAAGTTTAAAACAACACGCGCTTTGTCGAGGCGGTTTTTACGGCTGCCATGAAGTCAAAATATGAAAAAACCTTAAAAGATATAATTCGTAGAAAACGAAATAAACAGAATAAATGTACTTAGTGATCCAAGGAGTGTGAGAAAATTACCTCTATAACGTTGACAGGAAAATAACTAAAAATGCGAGCAGTCCATATAAGATATGACACAGACAAGGGTCCAAGGGTGATCTAACCTGTGCCAGGTGTGCTTATTTTGTATTATGTCATCCAATTGTCATCTGTATAATTCCCTTTCTTTCTTATCTTATCTTTAATTCATCAATCACTGGATTCCCCTAATATACAGGGTGAAAAAGAATACTCCCACAAATATGACGCAAGTACCTGGAATACCATCGATTAATAATAATAACGAGCTTTATTATTTTTTTTTATAAAAAAAAATTCAGTCTGAGAGTTGTCAATGATTATTCAGTTCAATTCATTTAAAAACTAATTATGCCAGGGCTCCAACGCTCTTGTAATAACGATATTCCGTAAAGCTGGACTGGTATTGAAACAGTCGTAAGCTCCTCCATTTTCTGACGTGAAATAGAAACTGTGCTATGTACATAAGTAGTATTGTAACTTAGATCGTAGAATGAGCGCAGCGCTCGTAGCTTTCCTGCTACTTAAAAACGGTTGCTAGAAATAAATTTGTTTTTATCCGGTTTAAGCTTGCCTTTATTGTTTTTCGGGTCATTTACGAACTTCGTTTCATATACTTTTTTACTACATGCTGATAAAACAAGCAAATGACCCATCTGTTGTTCAATGGTAGAATCACCAAATCTTTGTAAATCACGCATGATATGAACTCCGCTAATTTATAATTTTTTGCATTAAAATTTATTACCTACTGAATCCTACTACTACTATATTTTTTGGTAGCACTATTTACATTTACACCCTTTATAGTTCCCGCCCGGGAGTAATAGTTCCCAGTTATGCACATGATGTATGTTTCCCGCGAACGTGCTGGATAATGAAGTTGTTAGGTGCCAATATCTAGCGTGTTTGTTTGTTTAGGCCGACAAAGGGTTGATTGGTAATCTATTTACCCTAATTTCCATGTTTTCGTGCGAGGAGTTAAACAAGGGTAATTTAATGAGAATTGAAGCTGGTAAGACTAGTAATGATGATCACGAAGTCTTGAAAGATTTATGTGCTCTTGATTTCATGGGTTGGTAAGTGGCGGTGCAATTACAAGCACATACCAATGAATGAAATGTAAATGAAAACAATTATTATTTATGTTATACAGAGTAATGGACGCAGCTATGCTAAATAGGGCACGTTCTAGTGCTGTATGAGGCAATGTAATCGTTTATAGGCACAGGTTACATCAGAGAAAATTTATCTCGCTAAACCCTAAATCAACAACACACTTCACTTAATTATCTTAATAGAATATTGATTGCCTAACCTTCATAAACACCTATCCATTAAAAATATAACAGGAGAGGCAGCGGTGCGTCCAAACATGAAGACCATAATATGAGAGGCAATAGCTACCCATTCATGCCCAGAAAGGGAGGGGGTTGTAGCCCCCACCACCCCTCAACTTAAGCACAGTGACTGTTATAGTACAAAAAATGTCCGTTTCACTCTCACGTATTTTTATTTTTGTTGAAATTTTAATTTAAAGTATACCCTATGTCTAATTCTTATAGTGGTAGAGGCCTTTGTTAGAATAGCAGTGGTCTGTGCTTGTTTGTTTGGGGGTAGTAAAGGTATTTTCAACAATAGACGATAAAAAAGTCAAATAATTTCCAGTTATTTTGTATAATTGGCATGTGTGCATGGTCTTATCTACAATTTTATTTCCCGTTGTTAACTGCTGACAAGAAGTTAAAAGAAGTTGCAAATCGTTCTGCCTTCATGTTTTGTCCTCTAGCTCCCCTATAGATAGATAGATAGAAAATACTTTATTGCACACAACTTAAGGATACAACAAAAAAACAAACTTAAAACTAAAAGTACAATGGGCGGCCTTATCGCTATGTAGCGATCTCTACCAGACAACCGTTGGATGAAATCATATACACATGTAAATTGTCTTATAGACTACAACCTGTTTCAAATAACTAGAAAGAAAGAAAGACATTTATTCATACAAACTACACATGACAGCTTAAGGACAGTTGCACGGAACATATAAAAAGGGAACTAAGCTAATTATACTAGATAGGCTAACGCAGAAATGACACTTATGGAGAGAAACACACACACACTGAAACAGCTTCACGACTTTGATCCCCAGACACGGTAGATATCCCTTCAGATCTCCCAGTACCAAGTAGGTACTAATTCAAGATTCTTTGAGGATGTCTAAGGGGGGTAGTCAGAGGTACGTCCAAACATTACATTTGGCACATACCCACATTTTGCAGTAGTTAGTATTCCATACGTGACAGGTTGCAAGCCCATCGCCGCTGTTAGAATACTAACTGGTTTCCTCACGATGTTTTCCTTCACCGTTTAAGAGCACAAAAAAAGTAAAAAAGAAAAAGAACACAGAAAATTAAGTGTGCGTGTCATATCCATGCAATATGCACGTGGAACGCTGCCATGTACAGTCCGTATAAAAGGCCCTGAGCTCAGCATCAGCTGAGAACGAATTCTCAGCGCTGGTTTCCAGCACAGGGCTTTAACTCAAAGGGTAACTGAAAAAAAAAATCTAATCTCCATTATGTTTGCCCTTGTACCTTATTTATGTGTAATGAAGAATATTATATTCTTTTCTATAACTGTGGTCTTCAGGCAAGATGAGGTTGTACATAATTCTTGTGGCACTATTTAGTAGTCTGTGGTAGAGGAGGTAACCGAGGCTCACGAAAGGTGGTGGGATTGGCGCCTACGGTCGAAACGAGAGAATTCTTGAGTGGCTTTCTCGTATTCCGTGATAATTATAATGTGTATAACTCATGGACGAATGTGTAACTTTATGAATTCGGCTTGGATTTTTCAGTACGTTTCAGGTTTTGATTCATCACATTTGCGCGTTTACGAGTTGTGTGCTCGAGTTGAATGTGTTTATTTTTTCGAGTAACATTTCAAGGAAGAAAAGGAAAAGAAAAGCTGTTTTCTTTCGTCTTTGACGTTGTTAATATTTTCAGGAAGTTTCTACTTAAAAATATTAAAAATTGCACGTATAAAGGTTTGATTCAAAATATTCCGTAGCCCTAGTGTAATTGGGGACTCAAATATTCCGCAATTCAAATTGAAAGCAATCAAAATTACAATGAAAAACGTATTTCAATATTACATTTTCCTGGCATGCTCCTATTGAAATACTTATGCACCTCAATACTGGGCTTTGAAATTTAATAATTTAGGATTATGTACGCATTCCTATTTGCGTTTAATTGAGGGACATTTTAATATCAATAGTAAATAATGTCGCCGTCCCCACCGAATAAAATCGTAATCGACTATTACGATAGTAGTGCTTTTATTTGAAATAACTATTCTAGAGGTCCGATTACACCTTGTGAATTTTTTTCAACAGATTCGTACGAGTATTTACCGAGTTAGCGATTTTGTAATGGATCTAACGGTTTTATTCGATTGAACAGAAAAACACTTTTTTTCCTGGAATAAAAACGTAACATATTAATACTGACTACGCAATGTATCATTTTTTATGGTAATGTACTATTACGATTTTATTCGGCGGAACTTTTGATTTTTCAATCACAGTGAAGTCACTTGCGATTACACTCGTAAAATAAATGGAATTGTTATATTGATTACTGTATCATAAATCAACAAAAAGAAACCCATTACCTTGATTTTACGATAGTGCGAAAAGCCCATCTTTTTAATAATTTTCAGTTTAGCCTCAGACTGGAAGTACAACTAAAATCGAAGTTGGACGAATAAATGGCGTCGACGATAATAAACGATTTTTTTTGTGCGCAACCTACCTATACGTTTGACATCGGGATGTTTATTCACAATTTTCACAAACTACATACTTCACTTACTAAATCACTTTTGGGTTCAGTGTTCTGATCGTGCCACTATATCGTTGTTGTAGCTGGTGAACGTAGTCCCGCGACCAGTAACTCCAAAAGTCTTGAATCATTCTTTGTGTGAGCTGACAGGTGGACAAATTTGACTTTTTTTTAAAAGATGTATCGACTATACAAATTTCGGTTTGCGCATCAAGAAGTTAAGAAGTTTTCTTGGAGAGCATGGCTACGAAGAAGCACTAAGAATCAATTTTTAATACCGAGTACAATTACTGATTTTTTAAGCCTTAAAAAGATTTATTCTTGCAATTCGCTCTTTGTACGAGCAAACCGAAGAGATAAAAAGGCTTCAATAGAAGAAAATTACAGGCCCCAAGTAAAACGAAAGGACAGAGCCAATAAATTAAAAGGGAAGCCGCAGTCGATTCAACACACACCAACAAAACAGTTTTTGAGAAAAAGTTCTCAGCGTCCCTCAATCATAAGTAGGCATTTTCCATTGTAAACAAGAATAACCTATTTATTATAATTTTACAGTTTTTGTGGCACCTCTATAGCGAAAAGGGGATCTGCCGAAATAGGAAGTTGCTTGTTGCAATTTAATACCTAAGTACAACAAGAAGCACAAAGAGCTATCAAGAATATATCGTTGTACTAGTTGCGCCCCGCGGTTTAATGCGCGCAGATTTAAATCCCGGTATTCCCACGGGATAAAAAGTAGCCTATGTGTTATTCCAGACTATAATGTATATCTCTGCCAAGTTTCATCCAGATCCGTTCAGCCGTTCCGGCGTGAAAGAGTAACAAACATCAATCCATCCATCCATCCATCCATACTTACAAGCTTTCACGTTTATAATATTGGTATGTGTTATACTGTGGAGTTTTGAGAAAACAAATTTACCACCAACCTATCAATAAACCTCTGCACGAAGACTTACTCGGGTTGTGGCTTTCTTCGGCTTTTCCAAGAAGCTCATAAGTTTTTCGAACCCATGAAAGAGAAAATGAACCGAATAACCAAAATCTAGATTAGGTAGATGTTTCATTTATTGTTATTTGTTTGACGACCTCTGTAGCGCAGCGGGCGAGAGCCTGCCTGCGACGCAAGAGGTTGCGGGTTCGATTCCCGCCTTGGAACAAATTTGTGTACGATCTGCAGAAATTTGTTCCGATGGTCTAGGTGTTTTCTATGTATAATAAAAAAATATCTATCTATGTAAGTATATAATGTATTAAATATATCAGTTATCTAGTACCCTTAACACAAGCTTTGAATAGCTTACTTTGGGGCTAAATAGTGCTGTGTGGATTGTCCAGCATTATTTATTTATTTTTATTTATTAATCATTTAAAATTTAGATTGTATGTTTTTTTTTTCAATTTTATTAAAATACATATCAAAACGTGTTCCTGATTTTTTTGTTGTTTGTGAGTATGTCAAATTTTGTTTGTATTTTAATATGTGTATTTGATACCATTAAATTTCTTGAAAATAACTATCAAAATGATTTTTTTTCGTGTTATATTGTAATTATTACCATAGATAATTTGCACTAAGTAATACACGGTATTCAGTTTTTACAATATCTAATTGCCATAGGAAATTATCGTATTACAATTTTACTATAGTCTCCATAGTTGGTTTAAACGCCGAATACTATGGTAATATCATATTACCGATACAGTCAACAAAGCTTTTTTGGAGTCTATACGATCGCAATCGAATGTTACTGTAAGATGTCTATCGATAATTCCCGCGAATAAAATCGTATTGTTGCTTTACCGCGTAAAGTAATGTCAAAATTTCTGGTATTATATACTTTTAGCCATAACTTTGTTTGGGTAAACACAGTATTTTTATGAATCATAATTTCAATATTGAATAAAATTTAGCTATCTTTTGGTATATAAACAATCTTGGTAAGTAGGCCTACTAAGAAGTTATAGTCAAAAAACGGTTTTTTAATTCTCCTGAACATTTTGACTTTTGCGATTACGATTTTATTCGGTGGGGACGGCGATGTTATTTTTTTTAAATCGTTGTCAATTTATGTTATGATAATCACGTAAATTAATTCTACCACAGACGTGTAAAGGAAAGTTTTACCGTGTATGAAACCTTTTTGGTTCGTCTAAAATGCAATTAGATTTTCAAATTAGCTACAGCAAAACTTTTCAGTTAGTTCTACGTGACGCCACCGTTCGAGTTTCAAACATCAAATACATTCCATTTTCAAATGTAGACCGTTTGTTCGAAAGTTAAACACTCCTGGAACGGCTAGGTAATATTTGGAATTCAGTTTAGTATCGATAATGGCTATAAAGTAATTTGCCTGCCATACCAGTTTGAGCTCGCTCGTTACAATTGTTGGCAGTTGGAAGCTCAGTACGTAATATCCATTGCATTGGTTCAGGTGAATTCACAGAAATAATGTAACAGCTCAGAATGCATATAATATAATAGCTCGGTATGTGTGAAAATGTGCTAGCTGCGAGTATTTAGCTTGCGAAATATTAAGGAATATGATCACGTTTGTAAATGTATCGACGATTTGATTGAATCTAGTCACTAGCGCTAATAAGTGGTTATGAGTACCTACTCATAACCACTTATGTACCTACATAAAGTTATTTCTCAACATTGTTATAGCGAGCTACTAAGTCACGACGTATAAATACGTATTTCTGAAAATCTTCATAACGACTATAATTCCGTTGATATTTTCACTCCTGTAATCATTATGATCTGTCTTCAGAAAATTGGGTACCTATTTATTGTGACCTGCTGAAAAATTTAAGAGTAAAATATATTTTTTAAAGTATGGTAATTCGCATACTAACGTATAAAGCGCATACGAGCAGATAAAACGCGCAATTACAAGGCACAGTCAGAAAGCAAGACCCTTTGTGGTTGCCACCGATTCAGAACACGGTAATTACTGCTTATAGTGCGGCCGTTTTCACACTGGAAGAATATAACAAAATGTTTGGACTTCTTTTGTTTGCGCCTGAATGGAAACCCGTGGGTGCTATTTTTGCTCTAGCTTGGCTTCGAGAAGATATCATCATCAACAGCCTGAATATGTTCATAGCAGGACATCATAGGCCTCCTCTAAATTTACTTATTTAAAATATTACACGAGTATTTATCGCGTATTTACCTTTTTTTATTTTCCCGACGTTTCGGTAAATACGCGATAAATACCCGTGTAATATTTTAAAAAAGTATGTGTTATGATCGCGAAAATCCTCTAAATTTGGTGGGTGGATTTTGTGAATCGTAGTTATTTTTGCACGGTGCTCTAGCGGCCCATTAGGAAATTCACGTCCGGTCATGAAGGTTCCTATTTAATGCCGGAACCGCAACAGCACGCCCCGGCTTTGAGATGTACCTAAAAATATAAAGATCTATATGGTGTATCAAAAATTTGATTCAGAGAGAAAATTTTCATTTATTACGAATAGGTACATGGAACAGAGAAACATGCATTTTTTATAATAATAATAATAATCATTTATTTCAGGCAATATAGTAAAGAGATCTTAAAAATACAGGACTCATAGCATAAATATCTCACAAACTAAAATATATAAAGTTAAATGACTGATTTATTTTTTTATTACAGAAACAAAATGTATCATGAAAAAATAAAAAAAAATATATTTTCAGGAATTTAACCCACTCAGCCTGAAAACGGGTGATATACATTTCGTGTTTAAAGCATGCCGTTTTACACAGTTTCAGTATATTCGTGTGCATCCAACTCGCACACAAGCGTATCCTTAGTGAGCGACGCACACAATGAAGGAACAGAGAAAAGGTGACAGGAGCACATAGGGACACGACATACAATACCTATATAAAGCAGTTACAACAAAGGACTTTCAAGGATATTATAAACACTACGCAGTTCTGATATTAGTCTAACGTACGCTATTTATATTTCTGTCACCAATTCGAATTGATGTATCCGATTTACAGGGTACTTAGGGGTGCTGGAAGGTAAAATAAAACAACACCTGCATCGTAATGCTAGAGAAGTATTGCAACTGTTATCCACCTCTGCAAATAAGAGACAACATTAGGGTATGGATGCTGGAATGTACATAAGATTCAACATCTGTCTCGTAATGCTACAGAAGTATTGGAACTGTTATGCATTCCTGCAAATAGTGGAAACATTTGTTTGAGAAGCGAAAAAAAAGCAACCCGTGATATCAACGAGTTAAAATTTCAAAAATTTCAACGCTTTTTTAAATATTGCTTTGTGTATTACGAAGATTTAAGGCATGAAAGGGTTAAAACTAGTAATATTGTCTATTTAGAAAAAAAAGTGTTGTTGAAACAATTTTAGATAAAACAATGAATAATACATGTTTTTTTAATCCCCACATACTATTAAATCTTGCTAAAAGCTAGCAACCGCGCAATCCATATCCCACGGTTTTACTCCGGTGCTGTCAGCACGAGTCAATGTTAGCTTGACATTTTAATTACCCCCCGTCGGGTACGAGTAAGCGAGTCGAATCGAACGTTGTTTTGTTTTGGCCCCTGCATGTTGCGAGCGCCAACAAAAGTACGGAACATATTGCTTTGGTATATGTTTTTGGTACATAACTAATATAATTAGAAGATATAAAACTCATAATTTACTTCAAATCTCATAACGAAAAAGAGAATTACTTTCAACTGGAGTCCGTTGAATACTTTAGAAAGTAAGCTATTTACAAGAAAGCGACAGCGCTAACAGAGTTTATTGCAACCACGCCACACAGCGCTAGCAGAAATGAATCCATATTCCTCCAGCGCTAATATCAGCCAGTGTAGCGCTGGAGCGAGTAGATTAGCCGGCTTCAAAACTTTATTGCTGTAGTGTAAGCACGGGCGTGTAAGGGCTATTGTTTTATGGAGATGCTGAATTTTCAGAAGAAAATGATTCATGAAACGATAAAAAGAAAAATATCGTGGTGTTAAAGAAAAGTCTGTGAAAAACTACACCAGTGTAGAGTGATTTTACTGATTTGATAACTCATATTATTATAATTATGAACAATATATTCTTATTTAGTTATATTTAGTCTTATATAAACCCTTTCTGTTCTTTGCACTATATACTTTTAACAAGTTTTTTCTAACTGGCTGTAATTTATTACCTACTTTAGTCGTGAATATTCATTTTATGGAACTGTACCGGCGGCCATTTATAATCGTGCACATAATTTCATTTGTATTCGAACCGGTACGCTGTCTAGAGTGTCGACGCGAAGTGTCAACATATCCTATAGGAGTACATAACAGTGATAATGTAACCTATATTATGTATTTCCATTATATTTGCAAATATTTCCTCCCTCTCACATTGCGTTATGTGGGTTCCATGTGCCATTAATTTGGGGCGTTGCATGCGAATCGTTTTCCTTTGTCAAAGGACTCCAGTGGCGATTTCATTTCAGCTGTTATTCCATTTTGTACCTTTCAATTCCTGTTCATTTCCTACTACTCCAAAAGAATAATAAATATCTCTTTCAAGAAAAATACCGACTTCTAATACACTGGAAAATACACTCAAATTACTATAACTCAAGAAATACTCGTCACATCTGACTGAAATTTAAATGGGACCACTTGACAAGCACCGCTTTCGTTCAAAAATATATCATCAAAATCGGTACACTCAATAAAAAAATATGAGGTAACAAACATACAAAAATATACAGTCAAATTGAAAACCTCCTTTTTCAAGTCGGTTAAATATGCCACCATTTAACAAACCCGGTTCCGTCAATAGTGCAAGTAGCTTACCTAACATAAGCACAATCTTATCGTGCATAATGCTAACCTACTCTAATCTTAATGGCCGCCTCAGGGAAGTGGGCTACTTGGATCTGGGTAACTTTGACCCGGGATTATCGTTGGGTGTTCGAATATTTCGAAAAAAGCTGCGATTGGAAATTACGGCCTAAGAAATAACTTTTCTGCAAAAAACAACATAAAACAGCTAAGTACGCAATTTACAATTTTCTTAGATGACTTTTTTCTGGAAGTAATTTAAAAAAAAAAATACATCAAAAAGTACTGAACCGATTTTAATGAAATTTTAAGAGACCAATCTGAAAAAATAAAAATTGGTTCAAATGACAAATAACCAATTTTAAAAAACCAATCGAATTGAAAACCTCTTCTTTTTTGAAGGTTTTCTTCTTCCACTCTCCTCTATTATTCGTTATCCCAGTGCTCACTCCGTTCTTACTCATGTCATCTTTCACACAATCCATCCATCTTTTCTTCGGCCTGCCTCTCCTAAGCCCATCCACATCCATTTCCAACACGCTTCTCGTAATATGACTTTCTTCCCTCCTCATGACATGCCCATACCACACTAAGCTCCTCAACTTATCCCATTGAAGATAAAAATACTGACAGCTTTCATAGCTTAGTTGGTAGTAGCTTTGTCTGCCTTCTGCGCCATAGGTCCTGGGTTCGATTCCCACTGAGAATAAACATTTGTGTGATGAACATAGATGTTTGTTCTCTGTCTGGGTGTTATATAGCATTACTAGTAGGGCCCCGTGGTTTCACCCGCGTATTTTATTATATTCCCACGGGATAAAAAGTAGCCTGTTTGTATTCCAGACTATAGATAGATAGATAGATAGAAAATTCTTTATTGCACAAAATACAGTGTACATAGGCGAGCTTAATGCTGGATAGCATTATCTACCAGCTAACCTTTGGGTAATGGGAAAAACATTTTAGGTAGTGCACATTTGACAAGGACAAAGATAGCAAACTATAATATTATATTTCTGGGCAAATTTTCAAAAAGATCCATTTATCCGTTCTGGAGTTAGAGTAACAAACATCCATCCATCCAACCATCCATCCATCCATACTTACAAACTTTCGCATTTGTAATATTAGTACGATAAGCATTATTTACAAAAAAAAGTATGTAAGTGGTATATCAGCTATCTGGTTCCCATACCACAAGTTTTGGCAGACGAGATTCCAACCCAATGTAGGTTTATGTTTACTGTTTACAACAGTAACTTTTATCACTGACGGTGAAAACACTGTTACGAAAACACTCACAACACAAGAGACGACATTTCCCCAAAAATTAATAATATGGAGCGGTGAACATGTGGTTTAACCACTCAATTCGCGTGCAAAACGCCGAGTTACATGCCCAATCGGCTGATTGATGATTAATGGTTTTATTTGAAACAATGTGAGGAAAGCTGTTTTCAACTCGGTTCAGCTTTTAGCTTTGTATCTGCTGGTTATTATAATAATATACAAACTGAGAACAAGATGTCACTTTTTTTTTCGGGTAAATAGATAGTCGTGGTCATTTATACGACAGCCTACGTAGCTCAGTTGGTAGTAGCTCTGCCTTCTGCGCCGTAGGTCGTGGGTTCGATTCCCACCGTGAACAAACATTTGTGTGATGAACATAAATGTTTGTTCTCTGTCTGGGTGTTATACATATAATATTATAAGTATGTATTTACAAAAAAAAAGTATTATAAGTAGTATATCAGCTATCTGGTTCCCATGTCACAAGCATAAGCTTAGTTTGGGGCTAGATAGTGCTGTGTGGAAAGTCCACCAATATTAATATTAATATACCAGTTTTTTTTGTTAAAATTAAGGTATTTTACTGTTTTTATGTTGTAAAAAAACTAGAATCAGAGATTCAGGAACCTGAATACCCACTTGAAATAGAGTATTTTTCATAGAATTCGTTTAATTATAATTCACCAATTCGAACAGTATTGTTGCAAGTACTGGAATTAGAGATTTGATTTTTTTATCTAGCTGATGTAACAAGCTGACGGCCCACCTGATGTAATGTGGTCACCATCACCTATAACAAAGCTTTGCCTCGCAAGTGACGCACGATAAGGACGTGACCTAAGATGCGTCCATCAACTTTAGGCATACAGTTAAGCCTCATGTGATGACAGTCACCACTCTTTAAAGAGAGACACAACAATGCACTCTATAATGGGTGATTTTTTTTTATAAAACCAGCTGATGGAACAAGCAGATGGCCCACCTGATGTTAAGTGGTAACCATCGCCTATAACAAAGCATTGCCTCGTATGTCACGCACGATAGGAACGTGCCTTACGATGCCCTGCTCTGCGTCCATCAACTTGAGGCATACAGATGTTAAGCCTCATGTGCCTGTAATTACACCGGCGACCACACTCTTCAAACCGAAACACAGCGTTGCTGCTTGGCGGCAGAAAAAGGCGTGGTGGTAGTACTTCCCCGGCTGATGATGTGTGATGACTGGCATCACATGAGGTTTAGGTAACATCTGTATGCCTGATGTTAATGAACGCAGAGCAGTGCATCTTAGGGCACGTTTCTATTGTACTCTCATGAGTATTATTATTATAGAGATGAAAAGCGATGACTCCTAAGTTTAGTAATCCCTTCAAAAGCTTAGTACTACTTCGATATTGTATGAAATGGCTCTAAATACACCCGCACTCGCGGTTTAGCTCACTTAGTGATTATTTGAGCGAGTGTGTGAGTGCTTAGTGGATTTCAGTTACAGTTCGCTCGTAAGCCGCAAAGTGCCTTTTAGTTTGGATATGTTCCCATTCAGTATAACAGATATGCGTGCGAGAACAGCCTAGCTTAATGTGAACATTCATGTCTTCATATTCGTGTTACGTTGTTTTGAAAATAGAATAGAACAGTTTAATTTGGCACATAAACGCGGGTAGATAGGGCATTGCATGATAAAGAAAAACAAAAAACTAAAATTTTCATTGGCATAAGGATTTTTAGACGACCTCAGTGACGCAGCGAGAGTCCGCCTGCGACGCAAGAGGTTGCGGGTTCGATCCAAATCGGAACAAATTTGTGTACGATCTGCAGAAATCTGTTCCGTTGATCTGGGTTTTATCTATGTACTAGCTGAACCCGCGGCTTTGCTCGCGCCAAGGAATTCAAAGTTTCATACAAACTTTCATCCCCTATTTTATCCCCTTGGGGGTAGAATTGATCAAAATCCTTTCTTAGCGGATGCCTACGTCATAACATCTACCTGCATGGCAAATTTCAGCCCGATCCGTCCAGTGGTTTGGGCTGTGCGTTGATAGATCACTATGTCAGTCAGTCAGTCAGTCAGTCACCTTTGAGTTATATATATTTAGATAATTAAAAATATCTATCTATGTAAGTATATAATGTATTAAATATATCAGTTATCTAGTACCCATAACACAAGCTTTGAGTAGCTTACTTTGGGGCTAGATGGTGCGGTGTGGGTGGATTGTCCAGCATTATTTATTTATTTACATACCATTAAACTATTTTTGATCCTGAAAGTATAGCAGCCATCCTTGATTACATACTGCGAATAATTAATTTACAGTATAAACAAAATACAAATGAAATAGTTGGGCTGTCTGCAGTCCGTTGCAAAATAAAGTAACTTACATTATTCTAATAGTTAGTTACAATTTTCGCGCAAAATACATAGTTCATTATCATCTACAGGATACAGATAATCTAGTCCGGTTCTTAGCGCACTAGATCACTTAAGTAGGTAACTGGAATATAATGTTAAAAAAAATTTTAATTCATATTGGAATGTATCGTACGAAATTTAATTATTAGCGTAAGGCGTAGCTTGTTATTATAAAATAATTTTAGCTTACGTTACCTATGTATGTATCAAATTATAAATTGTATTTAATTTAAACTTACATTCTTACCTAAATATGTAATTTGTGTCCAAATAAATAAATTATTATTATTATTATTATTATCTGAACATTCAGGTTGACATTCAATTTAAATGCAAATAAAAATCGGTTCCAAACAATCCAGCAATTGCGGCCTTAATTAAGCAACAACAAAATTCAGGCAAATAAAATCAACTGCAAACTGGGTCGCATTACGGTTGTACACGCAAATGAATATTATCTGAAAAGGGATAATTTAATGCTTAGGTCATCATCATTGCAGTACAACATCGGACTTCATTTATTGGTAATTGTTCTAATGTTTTTTTTATTGAGGACATAGTAAGTCATTTAAAATAAAAACAAACCTGTCTGTTAACGTAAAGTATCAAGGTAAAAGTTTTTTTTTTTAATTTTGTGCTGGCTTGGATACAAAGTCCTTTCGCCAAGTCCCCTTTGTCTAACAGTTTTATTTAAGTCACTTCATTCACTTTCTTTCTCACATGTTGTATGTTTTGGTAGTCGCGCACGTAAAACTTCCAAAAGTCAGTTTTTGCAATCACATGTTTTCAAGGTAAAAGTTTTTATTAGTGTGTGTTGCCAGTGATATCCAATTCTACTTGCCTCATACAAAAGCAGAAAATAGTTCAGAAAAATGTCCCTTTAATAAAATATTATGTAATTTCTAATGAAAATACTCTTATTTTATTCGGATCATTACATCGTTAATCGGATCACATGAGGCGTGGAAGTTAATTATTATGACTTTTAATGAATATAAATTTAAACGTTACCCAAAGTTATCAAACTTGTATCTTTGTTTTGAATAAGTACAGGGCCCGTACCACCATCTCTTGAAGCATTCTTATTTCAATATTACTTTTCCGTCAATGACTTACATCATCTGCATAGTGTACTTTATGATCAAAAAGTAAAGTAATATTGAAATAAGAATGCTTCAAGAGATCGCGTTTGGCCCTCTGGATTATCGAATACGCTTCATGGTTCATACGTATATAAAGTTATTCAATAATGTAAATCCATGTGTGAGTGCGATCTCTCCTTTTGTGGTTTTAATTCCAGAAAACAACGCAGCCAAAGTGGGTGTGTGCATAAAATGTCAATTTAAACAAAAATAAATAGTCTCGCTTTCTTCTGCAAAACAAGTCAGTAAAACTAAAAGCCTGATAAAGAAGAATTGATGGCAACATAAACTACAAAACTTAGCGAAAGGTCGCACAAAAAATATTTATTTCAGTCAGAAAACTATTAGACCGAGCCCAAGAGAGCTGCAGATTCGGAAATAAATTACCGGTCTTTGTCAGCGAGTTCCAATGTATTCGTCCCTCCCTCTCTAATCTCGTACAGTCGAGTATACCTATCACCTTCTAGCTTTCATACATCACAGGAATAAGAACCTAGTAAGCTCACCAAATGAGTGTTTATTGCTGATCCTTCTAGCTGGACTCTTCTGAACCCTCGAGCGAAATTGAACCTTGAGCCATCGAGCTAAAGTGGTTTGTTTGCGTGGAGTGGTTCAGGTGTGCGGAAAGCCGGTTTATCCAGCCGTTTCTCTTACGGCAGATGTGGAGCTGCGGACGGAACTTATGAGGATTTAGCCAATTTGCTGAGAAAAGTTAGGAGCTCTAAGTTATTTTGTCAGTAGGTCTTTTAATGAAAAATAATAATAATAATAAAGCTTTATTGAGGACAACATCGACAGTATATCATAAAGTACATATAGGTAGGAGTACTAATTGCTGTCCTACAATCGGCGGTCTTATCGCATGTTGCGATCTCTTCCAGACAAACGTTATTTATACTGAGACAGATTGAATTGCAAGTAGTAAGACGCCTAGACCAATTTTATGGGAGTGCTTTTCTACTGTAATGTATATCTCTCGGTTTGATTCAACTGACATTTTACTTGCACAGGGATTTACGAGTTAGCATCGGTGTAGGTACTAAGCCGGTCATGCACCTATGAATTTTTCCATTCGAAATATGTGCAATGTGCAATGCTCTCAAACGGCAAATATCGTAAGCAAACTCATGATTAAGTCAGCTACGTATGTATTACCCATGTCTTTTCTGTGGCCGAGTAAGCTGTGAGGTCGGGAAGTATAGGTGCTGGGCAACTCGTTGACGACCTCTGTGGCGCAGCGGGCGAGAGCCTGCCTGCGACGCAAGAGGTTGCGGGTTCGATTCCCGCCTTGGAACAAATTTGTGTACGATCTGCAGAAATTTGTTCCGATGGCCTGGGTGTTTTCTATGTATAATAAAAAATATCTATCTATGTAAGTATATAATGTATTAAATATATCAGTTATCTAGTACCCATAACACAAGCTTTGAATAGCTTACTTTGGGGCTAGATAGTGCTGTGTGGATTGTCCGGCATTATTTATTTATTTTATTTAAAACCTTGTCCCAGGCAATACAGCGATTCCTAAATAGGGGTATCGGTGAAAAAAAAACCTTACTGGACGCTATTTAAATCATCTACCAAGATGCAAAGGCTTGTCAACTTTTTAAAGTAGAATTGGTAAGCGTCATGCTAAACATAAAATTATTATTTACTAGTTGCGCCCCGAGGTATCACCCGCGCAGATTTAAATTACAGTATTCCCACGGGATAAAAGGTAGCCTATTTGATATTCCAAACTATAAACTATTTCTCTGTCAAGTTTCATTCAGATCCGTTCAGCCGTTCCGGCGTGAAATAGTAACAAACATCCATCCATACTTACAAACTTTCGCGATTATAATAGTAGTAGGATAATTTGTACGGACCTCAAACTAACTGAAACAAATGCGTATCTTAATGGGTATCACAACACCTCAGCTCAAACGGAATGCTAGTAAAATGTATATGATACTTTTGGGCTCTTACTAACTCGCTTGTGTTACCCGCAGTTTCGGAGCAAGGTCCTCACGAGAAACGTCTGCTGAACTCTCTGCTAGCCTCCTATAACACCCTGGAGCGGCCTGTAGCCAACGAAAGCGACCCGCTCGAGGTCCGCTTCGGCCTTACGCTACAGCAAATCATTGACGTGGTAAGTGTGACCCACTTTACTAACTAATCTATATTAAAATAAGTAACACTTCTGGAAGGTAAAATACTCTTTTGAACAACGCGACACGATGAGACTCGACTTGTCGAGATTAATTACATTTTGATCAATAACATTTTGAAACTTTGGCGACAAGTTTGGAACTACATAACGAGATACTTCTCTCGACAAGGGTCTTCAGAGAGTCGCGTTTTGTTCCAAAGGAGTGTGGAACTTAAAGCGTGATTCAAACAACGTTGCTTGCCGCAGCGGAATATTTGGAAAATCGTTCATTTCATATTGTGTCAAACTTGACAGATCAGCTAGACCGTAGTGCCGCGGCAGGTGATGTGGTGTGTATAATTAAGGCGAAGACAAGAGCTAATGTGACTCTCGCTCGCACGTTTTGACTTGTTGAAGAATATAAAACCACAAAACCCATTTTCGAAAAATCACAAACAACCATTTTGTGTGCAATCACATTGCGCACAGTTTAGTAAGAAATTCATTTTGATCGGTACAAGTTTTCCTACTTAAAAGTTTGCTTTTCTAGTTTTCGTACATAAACAAACTTTTGAGTAGGAAAACTTGCATCGATCAAAATCTAATTTTTACTCAACTGTGTGCAATGTGATTGCACACAAAATGGTTGTTTGCGATTTTTCAAAATTGTATTTAGTGATTTTATATCTTTCAAAATGTCGGATCGTGCGAGCGAGAGGAATATTGGGTGTTGTCAACGCATTATATTTCCTCGTGAAACTAAAACTCTTTTTTAAAATTTTCGCGATATGTACGCGCTACTACTACTACGTTATTTATTGTATATCTTCTTGTAATGGTTTCCTTATTAAACATTTTTAATGAACATAAACACGGAAAAAAAATTGTGTGTTCTTTTTGAGAATGATTAAACAGGTACAGAATACACTATCAATTCAGTATCTAAAGACTGAGGATAATTCTAAATGACCTTAAAGATTTTACCTATAAATATGACTACAATTACTTTTTATGACGTGATATTTCAGTCATACGAATGGAGAGAACGATACGAGGCTTATACTACAACTAGCTGAACCCGCGGTTTGCTCGCACCAAAGAATTCAAAGTTTCATATAAACTTTCATCCCCTATTTTACCCCCTTGGGGGTAGAATTGATCAAAATCCTTTCTTAGCGGATGCCTACGTCATAACATCTACCTGCATGCCGAATTTCAGCTCGATCCGTCCAGTGGTTTGGGCTGTGCGTTGATAGATCACTATGTCAGTCAGTCACCTTTAAGTTATATATATTTAGAAAACTGTTTCATTTACATTTTGTGCCAGTTGAAAAAGAGTTTTGGTTTCGCTACTAATGCCGTAGTAATAAGTTTTGTATAGTGTTTAGTTAAATATTAATTATTGAATAAGTATTTAGGTCGGCTGTTTTTTATGTTTAGATCATTATAAATGCAGAGTAAATTCGCGCGAAATTCGTATAATATTCAAAATACGAACGGAAAATCCCTTTAGAATATACAAATTTGGAGGAAAATTCAAAGAGTTTTGTTTATATTCTCTGCATGTCTAATGATCACTATCTACACGGAGGCGTGAGTTTCAATGTAGATATCAAAAAGTATCACAAATACAGGAACTCTTTACAGATCACCCGATTTCGCACACAACTTAGATTATTCAATCACAAACTCTTGCATTTAATTTGGTAGAAAATATGGTTCTGTCTTGATTCATTGAACCACTCTGATTATATTCTGCTAATGGTGATTTAATAAATTTATTTATTAATTAAAGATAAAACAGAGTTAGATTTAGAGCCCCCGCCGACTGGAGGCTTTCTTTCAGGCGATAGTTTGGTTGGGTCGTACTGCTAGTGCACATTGCGACCGATAAGTGAATCGCAGCAGTGCACTTAAATACATCTTTATACTGATTAAAATCCCGATCAAACTATCGGTCGATAAAAATTCTGTAGTCTGCAGTGTAATTATCTTACCTACAGTGCAAGTACCCTTCTTGTCATCACTTAATTTGGACATTGAAATCATCAAATTTCGTTAAAACTGGTTTTATTAATTGATGAAACGAATTTTGACGATTCTAAATGTCAAATTAAGCGATCGATAACAACGGTACCTGCACTGCTGGATTCGCTTACAAGTTGTGTGCCAAATCGTGACGTCTGTATAATCTGAAACTTGAATAAACAGTTCATTCAGTTATTGAAAATGTTCGAGCGAATAACAAAGTTGAAACATTGTTTAGTTTGTATTGTCCGTATAAATTACTTATTCGTTAATAGAATCAAAAGTTCAAAGCTCAGCTTAAAATTACAATATAATTGTATTGAAAATTATTGGTGACCGTTTGGTAACTTCGAATTTCGTATAAGCCATTACATTTGACTTATCGTTGCTAAACTGAGGTGGGTATAAATGGGTCATGATTACTGGCTGAAAAATAACATACATACAGATGGTAGGAATTACGTAAATACTGCGTAACGTTTGAAAGTGTAAAGTAATAAAATTACAAAAGATAATGTTTATATAATCGACCTATAACGCCTATACTCGTATATGCATACATAAATATAGCAATATGAAATTACAAAGTATTAAAAACAAAAATGTTTTCAATTGATAAAAAAAAGTACTTGTCTTCATGTCTACCGTATACTTATCAATCGCTTAATTCTTTTTGCAATCATTCGAATTTGTATAATATCGATATTTATCAATATTTCTGCACCAATATTTATAGAATTTCGTGTATATCGAGGAAGTGCGAGGATATTGATTCTGGCTTTTGACCCCTAAGGTATTAAATTTTGATAATATTACAATAATAATAGCTTTATTCAATGTAAAGATATAATAAAGGAATTAAACATTTTCAAAACAAAATTAAAACCATTTAAATTAAAAAAAACATTCTATGCACCACATCTCACTACTAAGCAAACAAATCCAAAAGCCTGTGAAGCTCCAAGCAACACTAAATAAATGAGGCTAATTGTAAACACCTCGCACCGTTCACAATTAGGATCCGCCAACTCGAGGGGCAACGGTGGTCGGCACATTCCAAATCCCGTCACGTACGGTGCGGAAACGCGCCGTTTCATGCGTTCAAACGACCGCCCACTTTTAACCTGAGTGTGGCTATATTTCACGGATTGTATAGACTAAACATGGATATCACGTAGCCTGAACTATTGGGAGTTTAGGTAACGTACCAAAAAAAGAACGCGTAACTTATAAGATACCGAAATAGCAGGAAAATAATGTAAATCCTGACCGCCTAGATCCCAAAAGGGCCAAAGGTCTGATGAGTTCTATCAAAGCCGAGAAAATCAAAGTTTCGATATTCACTTAACCAAACTAAGCATAGCAGTTCTGTTTTTTTCCGAAATAGCAGAAAGTTCAGATTAATCATTGAACTCCGAAGCGGGTCCGCTGCAGTATAATGACACGATCGCCGATGCAATGCTCGTTCCGAAATCTAGAATTACCGCGGAAATTGAAACCCTGGAAATCCAGTTAGCGTCTCTACGGTTACAAAAGTGCAGCGGACACAAAAGTTCCACATAAAAGACTAAAAAAACGAACGCGGTTGGAAGGAAAGCAAGGAACAAAGTACGGCGACGACGGTGCCCGCAGGCATTGCAACTTATTCGCGCTCTTCCACGACATTATTTCCAGTGGAAGTGGAGTGCAGTATTGAATACTGGTATCTCCCGCAGCACGATGCTCACACAAACGACATTTCCTATTTCGACGCTCTCAGACCCGGAAAAGTGCGTCTAAAGGATTTCGTAACCTTTGAGGTTGCATCGCGAATTCAAAGTAAAAAGCTTTCAGACGACCTCTGTGGCGCAGCGGGCGAGAGTCCGCCTGCGAAGCAAGAGGTTGCGGGTTCGATTCCTGCCTCGGAACAAATTTGTGTACGATCTGCAGAAATTTGTTGCGTTGGTCTGGGTGTTTTCTATGTATATAATAAAAAATATCTATCTATGTAAGTATATAATGTATTAAATATATCAGTCATCTAGTACCAAGCTTTGAGTAGCTTACTTTGGGGCTAGATAGTGCTGTGTGGATTGTTCAGCATTATTTATTTATTTATGTAATCTTTTCAACTACATATAATCTGGGCAATATTTGTCGGTCAGTAAAACGCAAGCATGCGACAATTGTACACTAAAACATATCGGAACGAATAAGAATAGCCATTAAAACTCTGTTATTCGCTAGAATATCTTTTTAATTACTGCGTCACAACGACCTTTTGAGTTGAAATGGATTACAAAGTTGGTAAAATTATCGTGGTCACAGGATAAGACTTTGTGGCCTGTCTGCACATTCAGAAAATTAAATTGCTTATAATTATGTATGAAAAAGTTTTGGGAGACTGGGTTTTAATTAAAAAGATTGGGAAAAGGAGATTAGAAGCAGGAAATTGGTATTTAGAATTTTTTCTGCATGTGGACCACCTTCTGCTGCTTCACTTGGCTGGTTACTACCACCAAGCTGATGGTACAAATCAAGTGAAAAGATCTATAGTAGTATAAATTTATGATTGGTTGAAGTAGCAAGTGTGGTTTGGAGGTTCTGAAATCTGAGATTAGGTGTGATGTTCACAAAGTTTTATTGTTCTTTCTTGCGACGGCTTCCGTTCATTTTACAAAATAAGGATGAGAAAAATCAAATTCTGACCACGAACGTCTGGCTCAACTTGGTAAGTGGTAGGAGCCGAGTATGGCGCCTTCGCCAACCGCCCCCCGCAATCAACGGTAACTTCTCCAGATATGCAACGTGTTTCTTCATTGTTCAACACGCTAACAGCACAACACAATTTAATGCACTATTTTGAAAAGGTCACTTCGTAGAGTTGTCAGAGCACTTGATCGGTTGATGGTGGCGGACGTGAGGGCGCCACCTCCGCGGCAGACATGTCGCATGGACTATCGGTGTTAAATTGTTGTAATATTATGATCTATATTAGATTGTGTGTCCGGCGACTCGCGAAAACGCTTTTAACAGAACGCATGAAGGTCCATTTTCGCGGGCCGCCCTGCCCTCGGTATTGTTGCCTCAAAGGTGTGGAAAAGCTGTCTAGATATCATACTGACTGCGCCCTTTCTGTTTTGTTGACATCGTCTAACCAATAGGACGAGAAGAATCAACTACTTATAACCAATATATGGCTGTCATTGGTAAGTGTGATTAAATAACCATAACCTAAAACTTAACACTAAAATTTCTATTTATGAGTTTCTATCTTTTCTTCTTTCATTTTTCCATTTTCAATTTTCTTCTTTTTGTTGTGATATTTCTTCTGTTTTCTTCTGATCTCTGACTGTTTTTTTCTAATTTAACTGCATTGTGGGTTATGCGGGCGGTGTTTGTATCCTCTGTCATGTGTGAGACCGCTTCTGGATGATTCGTTAAATCTTGTTGTCAGACCTTGAGCTCGCGCAAGTTCCTCGTAGTTTGTAGATCCATTTGTGTCATGCATCCCTTGCTATTTATTTAGTGATGTAACATTGGACAATATTTTGTTCGACTATGAGTTGTTTAATCTTCTACCATACAGACACTTTAGAATGGTTACTCTGTATGACCACGGTATTGGTTGAATCGTGTACTTAAATAAAAAATAAAAGAAGACGTCAGTGGTTATATAGAATGAACTTACATGGAAATGTTTGCAGTAAGTTGAAGCTAAAATTACGAGGTAATTATTTAATTTTATTTTGGGATCACGTCCCATGTATAGCCCACAACGCATTAATATAACAATATGCACTAATGGTTGACGCTAATATACGTTTACATAAAAGAATAATTCAAATATAAAGTCTGTTATTGCTATTGTAAACTTATATAAATTTTAAATACAAAGCGTAAATTACAAGACACGAATTATATTATAGGGTGGTCAGTTATTAGTAACATATTATGGGTTGGGCTATTTATGTATTTGAGACTTGTGGTCAATATGCATAATGTATTGTTATATGAGTATGAGATGGTATTACACTGTAAATTGATTATGCACACCCTGGGTACCTGCCGTTAATTTTTTTTATGGTTTTGCGTTACCAGATAATAGCCTTTATGATACTATGCATGGCCATGGAATGATATAACATCTATCAGAGTTATTATAAATGTCATACAACAACTTGATATAGAGTGCCTGTGGTATAAAACTCACCGGGACGAATCATTGATATAAAAATAAAAATTTTAAAAGAATTTTTATGAACGATTTTGTTTTTTTGTTTTTTACATACATTAGAAGAGCACCGGTGGTCTAGTGGGAGTGACCCCGCCTTCCGATCGTAAGGTCGCAGGTTCGAATCCGGTCGTGCACCAATGGATTTTTCTATAAAAATTTATGTGCGCAATGCCAGTGCTCTTAAACGGTGAAGGAAAACATCGTGAGGAAACCAGTTAGTATTCTAACAGCGGCGATGGGCTTGCAACCTGTCACGTTTGGAATACTAACTACTGCAAAATGTGGGTATGTGCCAAATGTAATGTTTGGACGTACCTCTGACTACCCCCCTTAGACATCCTCAAAGAATCTTGAATTAGTACCTACTTGGTACTGGGAGATCTGAAGGGATATCTACCGTACCTGGGGATCAAAGTCGTGAAGCTGTTTCAGTTTTTCAGAAGTGTACATTACAAAAGCTTGTACACCGTTAGAAACCCATTTTGAATTCGAATCGTTTTATTTTATTTATTTAAGCTTTGGTTTCCGAAGTTTTGATTATGTATTTTATTTGATAAAAAATATATAAAAGAGAATGCTAATGCATACTTTTGATGTTGGCTCTTAACACAATATGCATTACGTGTGATTTTTCTGATAATAGTATGTATATTGAATGAGTAGTTTACCAGCAATAAAGGTATGTTGTTGAGCTGATAAAATGATAATTATTTTAGCATTTACCAATACGGCAGCATAGACTCCTCTAAGTAGTCGTTCCCTTATCCCTTGTCTTGTTAACTGAAAGTGTTTGTTAATGACCCCGCAAGGAACGTCCTAGAAATATTAGCTTTGTAGGTGAAAATGTACTGTCATGTTTGTGTATGGTATAACAATATTATTACCTAATGTATATTAATATGTATACATTTTTGTAGTTTGTGATTGTCTGCATGCTGTCATGTTGTAGACAATTTTATATTACCTTGTAGCTGTTGTTTATGTCTGTGTTTTTGCATGCTTATATCAAAGCTTGATCTGGACCTTTGTCATGTTCCACTCAAGGTAAGTTTTGACTATAAATATTGTAAATGTGTTGTCTATAATTTATCTATTTGTATTCTCTTATGGGCAAAATTTTGTCTATAAGGTTTTCTTATATTATAATGTTTTTTTTTATGTTACATTAACATCACATTAAATAATAATCATTTTATGAGTATAGATATGATAACGTATGTATGATCTTCTCTTCATTTTATTACTTCACAACATATTTGGATATTAATGTTTTTTGATCTTTTTGGTTTAATCATTTTCACGCTAGGGTAGGGTGACTACGTTTTTTTAGACATCCTTAAAGAATATTAAGTTGATAGTTGTAACTAAAAAGATTTAAAGATATATCTACCGGTCAATCGTGAAGCTGAGTTTCAACCGTTTGGTAAATCAAGAAAACTAAACGGATTCTACTTCAGTTTCGCTATCATAAATACATAAAATAGCATGGATTCTGAAAAAAGATTTAGAGTATTCTGCAAAAACAAGACATATCATCTAGATATTGCTAAGCGTGGCTTAGAACTTGAAGCAACTGTGTAAGAACAACACGACTGAGCAAATGCGCAGTCCAAATTAATTTAGTTCGTCGCCTGAACATACTTCATACTCGTATCATTGTGGAACTCTGGCACAACTCTGCTAGTTTTAGTATGAAACTAACATCCACTAGCGAATGTGGTGTGGTGAATTATCTGTACTTCTGTACTAATATTATAAACGCGAAATTTTGTAAGTATGGATGGATGTTTGTTACTCTTTCACGCCTGAACGGCTGAACGGATCTGGATGAAACTTGGCAGAGAGACAGATTATAGTCTGGAATAGCACATAGGCTACTTTTTAGCCCGTGGGAATACTGGGATTTAAATCGGCCCGGGTGAAACCACGGGGTGCAACTAGTATAATAATATCATATTTATATAAATTTAATCTTGAGTTGGTACTCGGTTGGTACCAACAGATCTTGGAGGATATCGATCAAGAGATTTGAGAGGATATCAATAGAGACTCGAGAGGATATCGATCAAGAGATTAGAGAGGATATCAATAGAGATTTGAGAGGATAGCGCTCATAGTGGTCGATTTAAATCATGAAGCTATTTCTGTTCTATTCAACATTACTCAGTCCCACGATTTAATTCTAAAAGTAAATCATATTGCAAAGTTTTCTTCTATCATGTTTAAAGTTGTTCCCTCAAAGGTATACTTTGTTATAATTGAAGCAAAAGTTAACTTTGGTTATCTGGTTTTAAACGATTCCAAATAATTGGATTTTAATGATTTATTTGCAGTTTTGTGACTGTTATTCGTTCACGGGATCGGCAATTTACATAATTTTATATGAATCTTAAATGAACGCATACTTCTATTATATGAAAATACTTTATTGTTATTAATATAAGTAAATATTAGTTAACAATCAGTACCTACATATACACTTTTTATATTAAATGCATTAATAAATAATATTGTAATTATTTGAGTTAAAAAATAAATATTTATTATTATTACCCATAGGCGACTTCATTGTGTGCATGTCTCCAGCTTCCTCATATTGAAAATGTAATTTCTATAAATGCCAATATTTAAAGCATAATTAGTGCACTCATAGATTTGAATCATAATTTAGCTGCCAAATAAACAACGATGCTATAAGCTTATAATAGTGTGTAAGCTGGAGTAACATGTCTCCAGCTGCCTCAGTCAGTGTGGGCAAACGGCTAATGATAGAGATATATAGTAAACGCAAGGATTTAGTACCTATTTAGTGCACCTGGTACCAAAAATTTCAGGTCTGTAGCTAGGAAACTCTTCGAGTTATAAGACTTCATCAACGTGTAAGCTGGAGTAACGATACGTGAAAAAGCATATGCTCGTTCTCTGGAATGGCTGGAGCTAGCAGGTTGCTTTAAGTCTCCAGATTTAGTACCAAACGAATTAGCGAGGTACCAAATATTTGAAGTGTCTCTGTTCAAAACTCTATGAGTTACAAGCTTTTCCAGCTTTTTTTGTTTGTCCAGCTTGCACATGTATGGATCTCAGCAACCACAATAGGTACAGACTCGGTTGATGTCTCTGAACCGAGCTATGAATTAGTGCACTCGTTACCAAAAATTTGGAATCTCTAGGACAAGCAGTTCTGTTGTAATCAGCAAAATAACATTTTACCGCCAAAAGTTCAAAGCATTTCGACGCGACCATAAAAATGATGCGTTGCCGCTCTGAAGGTGATATTACGCTCTGCGGATTTGAACGTATTTTACCCGCGATAAGAGTCTTTTTTGTATGCACTCAGTCCTTTAAATTTCTGAAGGCATAATTATTATACCCTTCTCTTTCCGATGTGCGTTGAAGAGCGGGGCGTTGTGTGTTGCCATATCTAATTAAATAGTTTGGTATGGTTTGACATTATTTTTTTTTTTTGATAAAATATACCAATTATATTGCAGAATTTGCAGGCAAGGCAGGGAGCGAGCAGCAAGTCCGTCCGTCCGTATTTTGACAGTTTGACAGCCAATCTAATCTTGCTAGTGTCATGTCAAGTGAATCGTCATCAGACCTTTTTTTTTTTTGTTAACGGCGAGGAAACTCATTTACGAGTAAACCGGTCCGGGGGGGACCGGAATTATGTGGGACTCGCCGCCGAAGCGGAATACCCGAACTAAAACCTCGCCGGTGTTCCTCTCACGCCATTCACGCCGAGCCACGGGAACTAAGGCCATCCGCGACTCGACTGGCGAAAACCTCTCATACTGAACGCCACATTTTACATGCGCCGTCCCTCATTCACTCTAATCTCCTCCACGTGGCGTAGCAACACTGTTGCGCCAGCATTAGACGGGGGCGCTGCACTTGCACAAGCGTGCAAGTGTTAGGCGCATCACCCCGCCCCATTCCTCCACTCCGATCTCCTTGCATTCTCATACATCCCTTATGGCTTCATGGCCCTGGCCCCACGGCCCACTTCCGTCGCCTGTCAGGAACACGTGACACTATAACGGAGCCCTTGAAGAGGAATCTCTTCGAGCAGTTGTCCTCCTCTAGGGACCTCCCGCCCGAAGAATACACACACCTTATGGCATCACAGCCCACATTCGTCATTAATCCCTGTCAAACTGGGTAGCGCTCTCCTCCCGCATCACGCATGCGCCACATCGTCATCAGACCTAAGTCAAGTCATTCGAATTTGAGAGGTTAAAATATACCAATTAAATATATTGCAGAATTTGCAGGCAAGGCAGGGAGCGAGCAGCATGTCCGTCCGTCCGTATTTTGACAGTTTGACAGCCAATCTAATCTTGCTAGTGTCATGTCAAGTGAATCGTCATCAGACCTAAGTCAAGTCATTCAAATTTGAGAGGTTTTCGATTTGCAAAAACGAATCCTTCCTACCTATATAAACCAGTATTGTGGTAGGTAGCAGTTAAATAAATAATTAGGTAAATTTAGATTTACGTAGGTACCTAATCATTTATTAGTTTTACTACTTAACTTCTCCTATGGGTACTGTGTTAAAGAACTGGCGCTTTGAGTGGGTACCTATGTAGATACAGATACAACTCCGTTATTTTAACACTGCCAAAAAGGTAAAAAAAGGGGCTACCTACCAGTAAAAACGCACCTCTTGTATCTATGTATGTTTCTTACGCATCGATTTGGACATCCGCATCGCACCAATAATGCGGATGTTCATGCGGATGTGACAAAAACAAAAAATAAAATAGACGCAACCAGTGACTGGCGCGTAGTATCACCTTCAGAGCGGCAACGCATCATTTTTATGGTCGCGTCGAAATGCTTTGAATTTTTGGCGGTAAAATGTTATTTTGCTGATTACAACAGAACTGCTTGTCCTAGAGATTCCAAATTTTTGGTACCGAGTGCACTAATTCATAGCTCAGTTCAGAGACATCAACCGTGTCTGTACCTATTGTGGTTGCTGAGCTCCAACATGTGCAAGCTGGACAAACAAAAAAAGCTGGAAAAGCTTGTAACTCATAGAGTTTTGAACAGAGACACTTCAAATATTTGGTACCTCGCTAATTCGTTTGGTACTAAATCTGGAGACTTAAAGCAACCTGCTAGCTCCAGCCATTCCAGAGAACGAGCATATGCTTTTTCACGTATCGTTACTCCAGCTTACACGTTGATCAAGTCTTATAACTCGAAGAGTTTCCTAGCTACAGACCTAAAATTTTTGGTACCAGGTGCACTAAATAGGTACTAAATCCTTGCGTTTACTATATATCTCTATCATTAGCCGTTTGCCCACACTGACTGAGGCAGCTGGAGACATGTTACTCCAGCTTACACACTATTATAAGCTTATAGCATCGTTGTTTATTTGGCAGCTAAATTATGATTCAAATCTATGAGTGCACTAATTATGCTTTAAATATTGGCATTTATAGAAATTACATTTTCAATATGAGGAAGCTGGAGACATGCACACGACTTCATTTTATATGATTATGTGATGGCTGTAGAGCACCGGTGGTCTAGTGGGAGTGACCCCGCCTTCCGATCGTAAGGTCGCAGGTTCGAATCCGGTCTTGCACCAATGGATTCTACTATCGAAAAATTTATGTGCGCAATGCCAGTGCTCTTAAACGGTGAAGGAAAACATCGTGAGGAAACCAGTTAGTATTCTAACAGCGGCGATGGGCTTGCAACCTGTCACGTATGGAATACTAACTACTGCAAAATGTGGGTATGTGCCAAATGTAATGTTTCGACATACCTCTGACTACCCCCCTTAGACATCCTCAAAGAATCTTGAATTTAGTACCTACTTGGTACTGGGAGATCTGAAAGGATATCTACCGTGCCTGGGGATCAAAGTCGTGAAGCTGTTTCAGTTTTTTGTAATGGCTGGGTTCATAATACTCCAAAAAACACAAAATACTGAGTTGATACTTTTTTCGGTGAAATTGAATGAATTCAGAAATGAATTCGGTGAAAATCTGCGGGGATATCTAGTCTGATCAAAGTGGTAAAACTGAGTTAAAATTCAGATTGTCTGATTCTGTTCCCTAATCTCTATTATCGCCATAAACATAACCCTAAGGAGCATAAACTAATACCAAAGCTTAATAAAGTGGAGTCCATTCTAACACGTTGACTAACCATAAAAGCTCTAATGGCCATCAACTGTTCACAACTATATAACCCTACAGCAGCGCTGAAACACGCGGTGTTCGTCTTTCTGGGTACATTGAGGCGTAAATTGACCGATTCACTCTGAAACATATTTTAATGTAAAATAAGCTTTAACACGCTGGTTCAAGGTTCAATTGGATAAAGCTAACAATAATCGGGATTGATTGGATGACATTAGGCGTCAGTACCTAGGTCGTCTCTCAATGCCAAATCGTCATGAAAAAAATTCAAAAGATGACAAATCGGTTGAATCGGCCCCAGGAGAGCCTCTTGATGATGAATTTCCATTGTATTGGGGACTATTATTTCATACTTTGACGATCAACTTGAGTGTAAATTATCGGAGATTTTTTTTACATTTTAAAAACCTTGTATGACAGCCTACGTAGCTCAGTTGGTAGTAGCTATGCCTTCTGCGCCGTAGGTCGTGGGTTCGATTCCCACCGTGAACAAACATTTGTGTGGTGAACATAAATGTTTGTTCTCTGTCTGGGTATTATATAATATTATAAGTATGTATTTAGAAAAAAAAAGTATTATAAGTATATATCAGCTATCTGGTTCTCTCCCACATAACAAGCATAAGCTTAGTTTGGGGCTAGATAGTGCTGTGTGGAAAGTCCACCAATATATTTTTTTATATATTTTTATATTTTTTTGTCTCCAAAGTATTATACAGTAAAATATATATCAGTATTTAGTTTACTTCAGTCGAAGTAAACCTCCTGATACTGTAACTGTGTCAAATCTGTGGTCAAATCCAAGGAATTTGAATACAATATATTCCTTGGTCAAATCCAAAGTGATTGACAGCCAACCTTTCAAGAGAGGACATTAAGACAAGCGGTGAAGGGGTGACGACATCTGTCCCACTTCAACACAGGAAATTAGAGGCGTACACTGTCTCGCTCCCACGCGCACTTCAAGTTATGACAGCTCAGCATCTGACAGTTTCATAATCGTGGTACAGTTGGCGGGAAATGTTTTAGTGCTGAAATTATGAACGCTGCAAAATAGAAGCTTTGGATTTATTAAGGGTAGGAAGGTTCAGGGTTGAATGATAATAGGTAATATAATAAATGGAGAATGCGGATTATTTTAAATGGATGGTGAAATAGTCTTTGCCTACTGCTACTTTCATTATAATAATAGTTATTTCTCTTATTTTTGATGCACCTATATATACCTACCATAGAAACTGTGTACCTACAATAGAAGACACATGCGTGTTTAATTTAATTTTTTTATATATATTTACAGTCATCATGAGACAGTTTTTATTAAAAAATATTTATTTGACTACAATCTCATTTGATGATAAGTAACGATTAAGTGCAAGGTTTATTGCAAGTTTCAAGACGACACCTTTTTTTTACATTTATTTTCCTTTACATCTTTTAAATTTAGTGAGCACACACATAGTGTGAAACCGCTTGTTAATCTTCTCTATCTCTATCTAGTTAGGTAAAACTGGTTTCAAATTTATACTGTCACATATCAATGATACGAAGACATGATCGGTATCATCATTGTAGCATAAATTTTTACAGGGAACAAGTAATTTTTCAGATCTCCGCAAACTACGCCAGCTTTAATACGTTCGCTGTTTTTAGAAAACAAAACTAACGTCATTCTAAGGCCGACCTTCGCGTCTGCCTTCATAGATATCTCAATTTGTGGCTTTCGTAATATCACACGGAGGGCCCAAGTTTAAGACATCAAGTATGAATGAGCGAACGACACATTTGAAACCGACGAGAGGCGAAAATCGTCCAAGGTCGAGGGGAAAGAAAAGTCACCGAGGGAGAGAATTCCACGTAGAACCTTGAAGTTACCATTTGTGTAATGAGAACCGGATACTTGGGAATATAAGATGTTTTAAAAATAATAAATAATTACGGTACGATATATAGGTGTTTTTTTAATGATGATTTTTGCCATCATTTAGACAGAAAACCTTATCTTTTTGGCAATGCAGTCCATTGAGTCAGTCAATTTGTTTTGAAAAAAAAAAACTTAATGGCGATTTCTTCAAAACCAACGTAAGATAATATTTTTGTTTAATAGGATATCTAATTATACACTTCCATGTCAACTTCTCATACTTTGAGCAGACACAGCAAGACACCACTTAAAATACACCCCATTGAAAATAACATTAGAAAAACTATTCTAATGAAAACGATGAGGGTGAAAATAACATTAGAGAAACTAATAAAATGATTAAGATGAGGGAAAGACAATCTCTTCCGGGTAATATGGTTTTTGCAGCTTTTCGCGGTCAATCGAGTAATAATCAGAATAATCAATTTATTGGTAACAGTCATTACAAGTCAGGGTTTCATATATTGTTCAGTGGTAAGTACATTAATTGTACCTACCTGAGAAGCTCGCCTCAAGAAGCTGACATGATGTTAATGAGCAAATCATCAGCAGGTTATTTAAATTCAGATATTCCAATAAATAATAATAACAATTGGTTACAAAAGCGGAAAAAACAGAGTCAACTTACGTGTATTTTTGTGCGGATCCGCAATAAAGCACTGCTTGCTGCCCGGCCATAGATATTGCTACAAGTTGAAAACTTTGCTAATATCGCAGAGGGCTCAACTTTCAAGGGCCCAGGCGTATTGTTCTAAACAGGGCGATATTAACGGGTTGTGTCTATATTTGATGTACTTACTTGGTACTTGGTGAGCGGACTGGTTTCCGCAAGTAGGCCGCAAATGGGCCCTTTTTGCGTGTCGGGTGGTGGATGCTAGCTCAGCCACCCGATGTCCTCCAGGAAGGCCAGCAGCTCGCTGATGCTGGTGCAGGCTTCCCCAGGCGTCTTCGGTGCTCCAAGGTATTGTGCTCGCTGAGGTGCTACACTGTTGCACTCCAGGAGTACATGTGCGGCGGTTTCCTCTGTGTTGAGGCATCCTCTGCATAGGGGACTGTCTGTAACACCCAATGTAAAGAGATGCTTGTTGAGTGAGCAGTGGCCCGTGACAATTCCGATGACGAGTCGGAGTTTGTCACGTTTCAGGTTCAGGAGTTTTCGGGAGTATCTCGGACTCAGGTCCGGGAAAGCCTCCTTCGACTGCCTGCAGTCCTGTGTACTTGCCCAGTTGTCTTTATGAAGTTCAAAAGTTCTGCTTCGGATCCAGGATCGTGCTTGACTAAAAGGTAGGGGTATTTTTGGCTCTGGTCCTGCGGTCTGCATTTCCGAGCCCCTTCTAGCCAGGGCATCTGCTCCGTCGTTGCCTCTGGATCCACTGTGACCCTTGATCCATTGTAAGGTGATGCTCCTGTTGGACTTACATACCTCTTCCAACAGCTGGTGGCATTGTATGGTCAGTCCGGAGTTGTGTTCATACCTGTTTAGTGCATGTAGTACTGCAGCACTATCCGAGAGGATTCTGATGTTGTAACCAGTTACCTTCCTTCGTAGTACTGCACTGGCAGCTTGAATTATGCCAACACATTCTGCCTGGAAGATAGAGTTGTGTTGGCCCAGAGATGCAGCTATATGGATGTTTAGGTCTTCCGAGAACGCTCCTGCACCTGTGCCTGTTTTGGTTTTTGAGCCGTCTGTGTATATACGTATTTCATGTATACCAGAGCTGTCACTAGGCTCCTCGTGTAGTTGTATAGTGTAGCTCCTAGTCTGTATGTGCATTTTAGGGATCCTGTCATAAACGGAGAGCAGAAGAGGGTTATTGCCTATATATTCTCCTATTATGGTAGTGTGGCGTGCTCGTGTGTCTGTTCCCCATAGTTTTAGAGCCCAAAGTCGAAAGGCAGCCGCAGCTGCTTCCTGTTGCACGTGTAGGTGTAGGGGTGTTAGATCTGTCAGGGCTTCAATTGCTGCCGTGGGGGCAGTCTTCATGCAGCCTGTTGTCGCTACACATGCAAGTCTCTGAAACTTTTGTAACTTATTTGTCGCGGTGACCTGTTTTGTCCGAGGCCACCATACTAATTTTTGCAGCTTTTCGCGGTCAATCGAGTAATAATCAGAATAATCAATTTATTGGTAACAGTCATTACAAGTCAGGGTTTCATATATTGTTCAGTGGTAAGTACATTAATTGTACCTACCTGAGAAGCTCGCCTCAAGAAGCTGACATGATGTTAATGAGCAAATCATCAGCAGGTTATTTAAATTCAGATATTCCAATAAATAATAATAACAATTGGTTACAAAAGCGGAAAAAACAGAGTCAACTTACGTGTATTTTTGTGCGGATCCGCAATAAAGCACTGCTTGCTGCCCGGCCATAGATATTGCTACAAGTTGAAAACTTTGCTAATATCGCAGAGGGCTCAACTTTCAAGGGCCCAGGCGTATTGTTCTAAACAGGGCGATATTAACGGGTTGTGTCTATATTTGATGTTATTATAGTTCGCTAGGCGTAGTTAGATTACTTCGGGATAGTAACGGCGTGATTTATTTTATATGGGTAGTTTAATTGCTGGAGCTTGTTTTCGGCTATGTCATAGATTAGTTAGGCTTTTGAAGTAACGATTAATGGCCGTTAAACCATACAGGCCTTAGAGTTACTCGAAAACCGCCACCAGAATTAGAAGTACTTATACGTACACACGGTACCCGCGATTAGGTAAGCGTGTAAGGTTCTGCGAAATGTAGACGGCAAGCACTGGACGAGAAGAGCCGAAAGAAGGCTCAGTGCAGTGGCGTTTTAGACTCGACGGCGTGGCTTACGAGGCAATGCTTTGAATGCAGGTGATGGTAACCACTTAACATCAGGTGGACCATCTGCTTGTTCCATCAGCTAATTGAATAAAAAAAACTCTAAACTTAGGTCTCTTTAAAGTTTAGAGAGACCTATTCTAGATAAATATGAAAACCATTAGTTAGAAAAAACAGTAATAGTAATGAATAAGTCAATAAATTAATATACCATGATGTTAATTTCATTGGCAATTAAAAAAAAAGTTGCATACACATACATAATAATATTATAATATCATTCAATTTCATCTTCCTAAGTTAACTGGAACTGAGGCTACAAGAACTGAGGCGTAAGTGATATTACATTACCGATTCAGCAGAGCGAAAATGTGAGTTCTATAACCGTTTCAACAAAACCTATCGCATAAACTAGAAAATATTGCTATATCTTCTAAAACGTATTCCCTATAGAACTAGCCTTCTCAAGCGGTATATATGAAACTAGCTGAACCCGCGGCTTTGCTCGCGCCAAGGAATTCAAAGTTTAATACAAACTTTCATCCCCTATTTTATCCCCTTGGGGATAGAATTGATCAAAATCCTTTCTTAGCGGATGCCTACGTCATAACATCTACCTGCATGCCAAATTTCAGCCCGATCCGTCCAGTGGTTTGGGCTGTGCGTTGATAGATCACTATGTCAGTCAGTCACCTTTGAGTTATATATATTTAGACGTTACAATCCTCAAAGGATCGCTGTGAAATTAGAATCTTTGGGATCGACAATGTCACTAGGATGTATTATGCCGTATGAGTTTGTATACTAGCTTTTACATGCGGCTTTACGAGTACTTGCTAGTTAGGTTTGCAGCCGTAATTAATATTTCAAGTGTATATACTTAAAAGTTAAATCCAAATCAGTTTAGCCGCTACGGCAGATCTCGTTGAGGTTGTTTTTGGCAGTCTTACGCTCAAGAGCTGTAATTGAATGAAATGACAATATCACGCTCAAGGCTGCACGGAAATGAATGAAATTTGGCACAAATGTAGTTAATTATCAGTCTACAGTACTTATTATTCCGAACAATGAATATAATTTACAGGGTACTAAAACAAACCAACACCACGCGAACAAAACCGCAAGCTCATATGATTTAGTCTGTGTGTCAAGTAATACAATTTATTTCATAACAGGGTGTTTGAAACCTAGACTGGTTACCCATACATAAAAATTGGGATAGATAGGTTCACACACAAGGGATACACTTGTCAGTGGCGCATACAAATCTTGTGCCGACTAAGTCAACATCGGAAAACCCATCTCGTTATGCACGCTCCCTAAATCTTCGAACCGCTTTATGTTTATCGGTAAACACGAATGAGCTGTCATAATTCGATGTAAAAGAATTAAAGGGGCGAGACAGATGCGAGCCCCAATCGGATTTACGAGCTATGATATTCATTTTATGTTATTCATTGCCGTTTTGTGATAATTCAATGGTCGATTTCAATTCAGCAACAGACCATTTACACACGTGAATGATTAATAGCTTCTGCTTATTATCATGTTTATAAAAAATTTATAATAGATAGTAGTGTAGAGAGAATAGTGTGGGTAAAATGGTCGTCGGCTGCACCTAAACTGGATAATTGCGGTGCAGCGCTAACTTTCAGACGAGGCCTGTAGACACAGTGTGACATGCAAGAAACGGCAAACTAATACAAAACTTAGAAAGTAACACAGTAAAAGTACAACAACATAAAAAGGTAAAAAATAATAATAGCAAAAACAAGAACAACTACAATTAAATCATAAACACAAAAAAATTAATAAGGTATTTTAAAATGTATATTACAGAGACTAAGAATGAGAAGGCATATTTTACCAAAGCAATGCTGCTGAGATCGTAATACGGGCCATTACGGACCCTGCCAAAACTAGCTTATCAACTATCATAAATCAAAACACATTGTCACCCACTTGATAAATTACTTACTTGGTCCCTATACGTATCAGTTTGTAACATAATAGTTCCGACGCTTAGGCTCAGTTTCTATTAAACTCGAAAGCGAAATTTGGCTCCTTATCATAATGCTTGTCATGCTGTCATAAATAAAAGATTGACATCATAAATGAAAGTTACATAAAGTTCAGCGCAGTCATCGCTTTGGTGGGTGACCACTAGTGGCTTTTCTTTTGAGTTTCTTCGTGCTTAAAAGGGCATATTTAAATACTTGTCAGGCACTACGTCGACTACAAAAGTAACGGATATTTCTAGTGATCCAATTTTTTTTATGTTTTTTTTTAAATACTATCTGTTATTTCGACCTCCAACCTTTTTATTTTAATTATTGTTAATTTTAATCAAATAAACAATTTTGTGTATGTGTTAACCTCGGCAGTTATGATTTCCGTGTTTCAGATTATATCACGATTGAAACTCCCAATATATAAAAAAAAACAGCTTCGTGACTTTGATCCTCAGGCACGGTAGATATCCCTTCAGATCTCACAGTACCAAGTAGGTACTAATTCAAGATTCTTAGAGGATGTCTAGGGGGGTAGTCTGAGGTACGTCCAAACATTACATTTGGCACATACCCACATTTTGCAGTAGTTAGTATTCCATACGTGACAGGTTGCAAGCCTATCGCCGCTGTTAGAATACTAACTGGTTTCCCAATATATAGCTCTTCATAAAACGATCATTAGAAGTCAGTGAGCCAGTGACACATCGCAATCCCGATGTACTTTATATTCATCGTATTTGCTTTCAAAACAATTATTTGGTGAGCCATGATCATACACAAACACACCCAAACAAATGGATCTAAATGAGGGTCTCCATTAACACAACAACCACCATCATATTACCCATATAAATAAACAAAGACAATTGTGAGCGACACTCACAGTTTGAGTATTCCGTGAACGTTACTTTGACTCACTCAAGTCATTGCTTTTTTTAAATTCAATAACATAAAGTTTACTTTGAATAATTAAAAAAAAAAAACGGAAACAGTTTCACGTCTTTGCTCCTCAGGCAGGGTAGTTAAGGTTTTCTAACCAAGGTTAAGTAACGCGCTAACAAAAAGAACATAATATTTACAGAATAACCGAAAAAGTAATAAGTTTAAACTTTATTGTAATTATTATAAGGATCTTCGAAATGAAGTACATACTGATTCCTAAAAAAATTTTAATTGATTGATTGAAAATACTTTACTGGACATAAAAATAACAGTACAAAGGCGAACTTAATGTTATAAAGCATTATCTTCCAGATATCCTTTGTGTATTGTGGACATACGATGTGTCAGTAGTGTAAAAATACAGATAAGGTACCGACAAAATGTTACAAGAGTGTTTTTTCCCTTTTAGTACAGAACCCTACAAATACCCAGGAGTATAGATGCGATGTTTTATAATAAATTAATTATGGACACGGTTATCTGGGAGATAAAAGACATCCTTTAAAGGGTTAAAACTTATTATATTAACAATTTTTTTATACTTATTTGTTTACACATAAAACAGTTTTACTAATGCTTAAAATTTAATAAAATCTAAAAAACACATAGCTGATTACACGTCACAATTCTTATTTATTATTTACATATTTATTACCCGTTAGATTTATTTTCTAAATATTAATAAACTGAATTGAAAATTATGCTGACCTAATCTAAAAGTTATGGCTTTTAAAATCTGAAAACAGGTAACATTTAATTGCCACAGTCGTAAAACAACTTAGAATAGTATTGCACCTTTTTGAAATATTATACCTGTTTTGAAACACCCAGTAAACTTCGTCCCTCCGTTTTTATTATACCGCAGGAAATTATTTTTACAGGCAGTTGAAATCACCCAGGACACAAATTACAGGGCCAAGCAAAAATGGCATTATTTAAATTTTTATGAGCGCACAAAAACTCTGGACCCTTGAGAATCGCCAGATGTTACAGCTTGAAAGAAAAAACTAAGCTTTATAAATGTTTTGTAACTTGAAACAGATTGAATGGCAAAATAAACTGCGAGTGTTTTTCGTATCGCTGTGATAGATGCTACGACACGTATCGCCACGAAACTGGTTTTGTAGCACCAAATAATGTTTATAGCGGACAGTTTTAGAGCAACAACTTTATCTAGGTTTTTGATTTTTCAGTTACAGCATTTTACTATGTTTGCATTATTACTTATTATCAGTTCATTTTATAAATTCATCACAGTTCAAACTCTATCACAAATATCATCACCTATTTTATGCACTTTTCAATACAACTTTAATTTTTCTCTAAACCATTTCTTTTTATTTAACTAATCCTTATTTCCTTCCTTTTCTTTGAACTAACGATTTCGTTACGTGTAACAGGAATGGACTGACTACAATCTAAGGTGGAATGACAGCGAGTACGGAGGTGTCAAGGACCTCAGGATAACACCCAACAAACTGTGGAAGCCAGACGTCCTTATGTACAATAGGTGAGAATGTAGCTGGAAGGTCAGAAGGGAACTTTGGTGGGAGGCTAAGATGGATCATGGGAGATTAGAAGGGACTTGGGAGATTAGAAGGGACTTGGGATATTAGAAGGGACTTGGGAGTTTAGAAGAGAGTTGGGAGATTAGAAGGAAACTTGATGAAGAGGCGAAGTATAGAAAGGGGAAAGCCAAGAAAATGATGTCTAAGTGGAATTGTAAAGAGATAGAGAATGTAGGCATAAGGAAGTAAATGCGAAATCTGGATGAAACGAAAAAAATTAAACGTTTTGAGTTTATCAGGATGATTCGGGTAAAGTGGAAAGCGGTGTATAATGGATAGTAGATGTTCATTGGATGAATAGCATGAAGGCGAACAGGGTTTAAAATATAATAGGATAGAAGAAAGAAGAGACTACGTTTATAAACAGAAGAAACAGGGAAGATGAGGTCAATATGGGGAACTGTATGGAACCGGGGCAAGGTTCATAAGATTCTAACAATGGGAGTACACATTGTTCGAATCTTATGAACCTTACCAACTAGTAAGTTGGGGACATAAAAGGGTAGGAAACCTGAAAAATATTTTAAAAAGGAACAACGTCTGATAAAAAAAATATACGAGACATTTGAACATCTTTGTTAAATCAAAAGTAGACAGAAGTAGTTTTGATTTATTTTTAAATTTTTAAAAAACAGTTATTATGTAAGAAGTATAAACCACCAATTTCGATTGAAATAATCAATAATCCCAAAAAAAAGACATGAAATAAGTCACAACAGGAAGAGTCGACATCGCGAGCGAGAAATTGTCTTTGCAATAAAATTACAGAAAAAATAGGGACGAATAAAAAAGGATATGATTTATCCCATCCGTTTGGGGAATTCTAAATTACTGAAATGTTAAACAAAGGATTTTTATAATGTTAAAGGGGTTTTTTATTTCTCTGTGGGGTAATTATTTTCGTCCCAATTTTATCGGGAATATCAGAGTTCAAAGGGTTAAAAAAGGTTTTTATTGGATTTTTGAAGTGTTTATTTATGAACTACGAATTTATTACTCTTCATAATTATGATACATGGCATATAAAATATTCCACTTGCCGTCTGTACATGCCGTAAATAAATAGAGTGGCTAGTGATATATTATGTTATGTTCACAAGCGTAGAGCTCTTAGCAAAGTTTTGGCCTAGTTTTGAACCTGAAAAAAAGAAAGAATAACATGATAATATAATATGATTATAATATTTTGGCTAAAGAATATAACTATGAAGTTTCAGTTAAGTAGTTTAAATAATTACATTACTAAATCGGTAGCTCAGATTTTTGCTAATTGTGAACACAACTTCGCACTAAAAGCAAAGATGAGAAGCTCAAATTGCGAAAGTGCCACCAAGAAGTTTAAAATCTTGAAGTAGGTACTTACGAGTAGGCAAGTTCTAATAAAGTTTAAAGTTATGCAAGCAGAGCCTTCTCGTCTACGAGTATTTTATAATTTATTTTTGCATTTGGCATCCAAGAGTTTATTTGCAACAGGCGTAAATGACTCCGCATTTTCCGAAATGCAAATAGCTATGCAGATTACGAAATTATTTATCTAAACAAAAAACGACATCATCCAGAGAAGATGAAGATAAATTATAAGCATCACCATGACGTCATTGTGATAAACAAAGATGGTAATATCGAATAAGGTCAGTGAGTTATATTAAGGTGAAGTGGGCTGATACTGTGTCGCTCTCGTAGTCATGTGTCGTGTCGTCATAAATAAAAACTTTTTCTTTCTTTTCTTTCTTTTTTGATACAACTTGCTTTACTAATGCAAAAGAGACAAAAAAAGAATAAACGTTGACAAGCATCGAAAAGTCCTCAAAACACCCCTCTTTTTCGTCCAGAATTTCGTCATTGTCGTCTTTTTGTCATTGATTAGCTCCTAATGTTTTAATATCTTTAAATTAGGTACATTCATAAAAATAGTACCGACTAGACTTTTCAAAATGAAAAAAAAAAAGAAATATTTTTAGATGATTCTAGAAAATCTGTAAAATGGTGTCAAAAAAGTTTATTCAGAGGTTAGTCATAATGTGAGACAGAAACCATAAATGATAGAAAAATAAAAATGTAAATATAAACCTGTTAGACGTTTGTATTACTCTGTGAAAAACCTACCTTACCTGTGAAAAAATGCAATGCGGCAAAACCATAAAAGTTATGATATAATAAAAGAAATAAAATCTGCTTTAAACTGTGTTAACTGAGTCTAACCAGAGAACATTACACTCGCTAGTGGCATAAAGTTCTACAATAACAGTTGGGCTGTTGGCTTCCACAGGTTAAGCCTTAAAACTTATGCGCAGAACTATTGTAGATTGCAAGATCTGACTCGGGGTTTGATTCCCGCGGCGGAACACCTGCGCAATCAAATTTTAGCGCGTCACATAGTTTGAGAGTGATCGAGTACATTCCTTACATTATTATTAGGTACTATATTATGATTTTCTATTATTACATTATTTCCTAAAAATGCGAAGGTATGTGTAACCTTCACATTTTTATTATTTTCTCGTGGTTTTCCGTAGCCCGTTAGTCTGAAAATGAAATTTTGGTTTCGTTCTGCCCACTTGGGTGCCTACTGTAGCTCCTATTTATTTACCCAAAAACAGCAACCGCAGCGATTTATAGTGGGTAGTTTAAACATCGTTAGGCTGACAAACAAGCGAGAAGTGATGCTGGCTTCGGCCCAATTTATTTCATTATTCCGTGAGAAAATTCAGATCCAGCTCTTTTTGGACAAATATATTTATGCAGAGCAAGCACAGAACGCTTGGGCATTTAATTCAAATTATGTTTGAATGTAAATAACATAGCCGCATGATCCAAAGTAACCTTTCTAGTTAGGGGGGGTTATTTTGATTAATAAATTTAAATTAGCTTTATAATCTACACGGTGCATTTTGAGTCAGTTTTAAGCCACTGGTTTAAGTTGGGTTTTCGTTCGAATCTTTTAGAATTTACTCGAATGCAATTTAGGTATTTATATTTCTTACCATTTATTTATTTGTTTAAGGAAGACTAACAGCACACCATACATAAAAATCAAGAATACTATATAAAACAAAAGGCTAATAATAAGTCTCCACATATAGACATAGAATAAATGCTTATTTGAGCACAGAAAAATCGGGTGCAAGCTACATACACACAGAAAAAAAAAAAATACAAATTTCAGAAAGCTATGTGATGATAATGATAATTATGAAACAATATATAGTAAAATAATAAAAACATATACATAAATCTAATCAGCCGAAGAATTCCGAACCAATATAAATCATACATTAATGTATGCTTAGTCTTGGAGTAAGTAGGTGTAAGTTTTGTATACATAAGAAAAACTCGCGGCATGTACAAAAATTTCATATAAAGATGAGGGGTATAGGTATAAATTCTCTTATAATATTTCCTTAATAGAGCCTACGCAAAACTCTGGGTTCATTGTTGAGCAACATGGCTTTTCATTTTCGGTCCCTTGTTATTGTCGGATGTTTTCCCCAAATATAAGGATACATTTTTCAAGAGCGCACAGACCATAATAATATACTACAAATAAGTATCTCTGGGTAAGATAGTGGCTGACTTCATTGAACGCAATTACGAGTACATCTTGCATATGAAAAAACAGCCGCTAAATTTGATAAGCAACTGTTACACAATGGAAAATATTTTTATATGGAAGATAGATTGAAAACTTATTTATCACAGTGATACAAAACAAAAAAAAAGAAGTAAACATAAAATTTATAATGCAAATATTTTTTATTAGTCTTACCGCCGGTATCTGGAAGCTCGATGAAAGCTAATTGGCTGTCAAGTCACATGCTATCTCTATCTAATTTGAAATAAAAGCTGAAATAGCAAGTGACTTGACAGCCGATTAGCTTTGATCGAGGTTTCAGAAATCGGCGGTTAGTGTAATTTCTGTTTTATGCTAGTTCTGTTAAGTGTAGTAAACGTCCTCAGGTGTAGTCCCTATAGCGACTTGAAGTGCTTTAAGTTTCAGAGCAAAATAAATATGTTTTCTAGTAAAACTGTGTATGCAAAGTTGAAAGGCACCCAAAAACGGGACGATGAGAGTGCGACAAACAAATCACGAAATAGCTGAAAGTTACATTGTTTTCGAAGATAGCTCTGGCGCGTCGCCAACGAAACGCTTAGTTTCGACTTTTCACTGAAATACCTCGGTATTTAAATCCAGTTTACTTGCGCGTTTTAAAAGCTGGAGACAGCGCTAACTGAATCACGCATGCACGTGATAACTGGTTTGGACTGAAGTGTACTTATTATACATCGTAATGTACTTTAATCTATAGTTATTTCGATATTTTATATATTCAATATTAACAAAGGTAAGTTACGCTAAAAGGTTCTCACTTTAGGCATTTAATCATATTCTTCGTCATTTTATAGGGGCTCTATAAAGTATACTTGTCAGTGTCATTTTCATGTCAATGAAAAGAGACAGCAACATACTTCTTGGTCATTTTAGCTAATAGAGCCACTTACAATATTGACGTCTAGATTAACATACAATAGGTACATACCTAAAATCACACTTTTTTCCCATAGGGGTAAGCTGACCACCACGGATGTCCATTTGATACGATCCTGTCATACTTTAACATAATAGAAATTGCATATTTGGTACCATTTTCATTTAAAACGAATTTCTTGGTAGGATAAATTGTTTGGATAAAATTTTCCTAGACTTGTTTCTCGAAACATCGTAACTACATTCATTCATCTTCGAAAACGTTTAACTGACTTTATTCGATGGTTGTCTGCGTCTTAGTATAAAAATAATAAGTAAGTTATAATTCAGCAGAGTGTAGTAAAAAAGCTAATTTACAAAGTAAACCGAGTGTCGAGTTGGTACAATGCTATTCCCCAGACAGAACCTGCAGATTAGAGTTACATGAAGCTATCTCACAGCCATTACATAGATAAGATACCTATTAGCTAGTCCAATCTACAGCAACATGTTAATGTAGAAACAGATTACGACCAATTTGCACTATCATCATATTCAGCCTGTACCACACCGCTCTAGGTAGGTACCAAAACATTTGTGTAGGCATGTATGTAGAACGGAACAACAATGTGTATTCAGATTATATTCTAACTAGCTGAACCCGCGGCTTTGCTCGCGCCAAGGAATTCAAAGTTTCATCCCCTATTTTATCCCCTTGGGGGTAGAATTGATCAAAATCCTTTCTTAGCGGATGCCTACGTCATAACATCTACCTGCATGCCGAATTTCAGCCCGATCCGTCCAGTGGTTTGGGCTGTGCGTTGATAGATCACTATGTCAGTCAGTCAGTCACCTTTGAGTTATATATATTTAGATAGAAGTCTTTTCGTTATAATATTTTCAAGTTGGACTCATTTGTTTGTTTGTTCAAACGTCAATATTTTTACACGTAGTACCGATATAAATTCCTTGGTTTTAACTTAGGTTTTAAGGGTACGATTGCCAGTGCAGTAATTGTAGGCAATTTTTTTCATATTTTGCTTGACTTGTAAGGCAATGCATTGGCATATCCAATCAGGAAACAGTAAAAAAACTGAACTTACTTTAAACAAAAAATATTGCGAATTTAAAGCTTCTAAAAGATTATTATCTAGAAAAAGTTATATGTACCTAATGCCGTAGCTATCCCATTGACGAGCTCTAGAATTAATCCCGCTAGTACCTGTTCCATTTGAAAATTGTTAACACCCATCCACTATATTGGCAGTGGCCCAGTTTCAATTCCGATGATTAATACCGTGAAAGCCTTATCCATTTCAAGTTTGTGCTTTTCGAAACTTGGCACATTTCGAAAGTGCCATTTTGGCAGGTGAGAATATTTTCGATAAATCATTTTGATTTTGAATCTATGATATCTCTTTACTACCGGCTAAAAGCTCCGTATCGAGAATAAATTTTGTACATACATAAATACGACGTGGAAATTAATAAATTATAAGTTCAAAACAATTGAAGGTATCCAAACAATTCTAAATTCAATTCCTTGTCATACAAATGTAGAACCTTAGGATTTTTTTGTTGTAGTAGGTATATAAATTCCTTGGTAGAATCTAACTCTCAAACGAGCTGTCAGAAAATAACAAAACCTCATTATTCATAGCAATTAATTTTGCAGTACTAATAATATATCCTTTGATGTAGTAAAATAAATTAAATCAAAAATATATGCTTTGTTCGCTACAATATATCATCTGCATACAAGCGAAATCCCGAGCACATTACGCAAATGAGAAAACCCAATACAATAACATAAATAGCATTAAAACTGCCAATAAAAAAGTTTATTGGTATTATAGCAGACACAAATCATTTCAGCCATTGGTACAAACCACTCCACTCGGAAAATGGTTAACACCCATTTACAGTATTGCCAATAATATATTGGTACAACTGTGACATATATTGGAGTCAAGTGCTGCCAGTTCAAAAGTAGAAAATAATTAACAAATTATCAATAAAATGGTAAAAAATTGGCGTTAGTACCAAATGTCAGAAGTTAGATTATAACTTGAAAATATACAGTATTTTTACCAACTTTGAACGATTATCTACACGTTGAGTTTTCATATGACATAGGATTATGAATTTCCTGAGATAAAAATTAAACTACACATCATTCATTTATTGCAAAAAATTATGACCAAGAAAAATGGTTACACTTTCGTGGCTGTAATTCTAAAAGACACGAAAATGCAATGAAAAGATGTCGCTTACGCGATCTTCCGCCAGTATAACCTGAGGTGGAGGGTCTATAAAACCGAATACTGGCAACCCTGCCCAGGGCTGGCACGCGGCCAAACGCCGGCCGACACATTCGATTATGAAATGGTTTTAAATCACTTACGAGGCTGTGTACTAGTAGCACCTTGTTTACTGTCTCTGTGTCGTTTAGATGCTTACCGGGTTAAAGTAGACTATAGTTACACCGAAGTGTAACTTGTGACGACGCCAACGGCCATTAACATAGAAACAGGTAGGATAGAAATGATGCGAAGACGAATATTTCATTGAATTAAATCTTGAAACGTCTCAAAGCTAGGTGATTTAGGTGCCAGGTCCAAACGGTCAAGCCAACAAGAACATAACGCCACCAGCCGTTTCATGTTCAAATTTAGGTGAGAAAATGTGCAATTTTTGGCTCAGGTCTGAAAATGATTGACAATAACTTAAAAAAGTTGCTTAAATTATTGACATTCATCAGTAGAATTAAGTTAAGCACAGGTTGCTGTGGTCAGTAACTATATAGTATATTTGAAATAAAAATAACTATACCATAAAATTTGTCAAATCCAACTTATTAATTTGAATACAATCGGTTAACACTTTTATTTGTTACAAGACGGTGTGAATGCGTTCTACCTTAATACGGATTTGTTGGCGGGCCGCCAGCTAACGCAGTGGTTACATGCGAACCAACGTGCCTACCGTTCATGAATAGTATACGAGCACAACAGGAGAATACTTTTGTCGTAGTGTCGCTCGGGGCGATTTCGACTCTTCTACACTCGACTTTATCTTGTTTTTTGCAAGTTTTAAGGCTTACAAGGGTTCGTGAGAGTCGGTCTGGGGTCGTGTTGGCGAGATATCATTAATATTGCTTGGTTGGTTGTCAGCTGAGGTCTGACCAAAAAAGCTTTTGGCTAAACAAGCTAGTCCAGGCGTTTTTATTGTATATGTATCCTTTGCTTTAGGCTATCTAATAAATAGTTTTGTAAACATAGAAACCAAGTCCATTTTTTGGTAAAAAAAAGGTGTCCAACTGAAGGATAATTGCAACAATACTTTGTTGTCTCCGCGCATTAATAGAGCTTCTAGCCAAAACTTACGTTGTCGAATCCTACAGCCAACCATAGCATATTATGCCAAATAGATTCAGTTCAACCCAGTTTGAAGCAGTTTTATCAAAGCGGCGACCACTTCTCACTGAGTCAGACATTCCCTAGATGGCAGCCAGACAAATTACAGTTTAACTGCCAAGCTTTGCCTGAGTTCTGGTGGGCAAGAGCTGAAATTAGGATTTGTTTCTTCAAATTGATATTTTAAGATTTCTTTAAAGCTCCCGAGGGATTGCCGTCAAATGATGACAGATTCATTTTCACAATTAAAAATAAAAACATAAGCGACTTATTTGATACATGTATTTGAATAAAAGTTAAATACAGCAGTTGCCCGAAAATAAATCGTATTGTAATTGCCTATTTTGTATCTGTATATAAAAAAGATATAAATAAAATAATAAAATAAATAATGCTGGACAATCCACACAGCACTATCTAGCCCCAAAGTAAGCTATTCAAAGCTTGTGTTATGAGTACTAGATAACTGATATATTTAATACATTATATACTTACATAGATAGATATGTTTTATTATACATAGAAAACACCCAGACCATCGGAACAAATTTCTGCAGATCGTACACAAATTTGTTCCACGGCGGGAACCGAACCCGCAACCTCTTGCGTCGCAGGCAGGCTCTCGCCCGCTGCGCCACAACAAACAAATTTGTTCAAAAAAGACAAAAGATAAACTAAATATAATGCTTTTTGGCGTAAAATAAAATAGGATACATCTAACCTGAACTTTTAAATACAACAAAGTTGATATTAAATATATACTAACATGTTTTTTTATTTTTTGTGAATAACTATGAATGGTTAACCAGCATTTTGCGTAACTTTCTTAGTTTTAAGTGTAGTCTAATTTTTTCATCGTTTCAGCTCTATCTTTTCTTCACTTTCCTAAACTATTATAGCATAAAAGCATTTAATGCAAAGTGACAGCACAGTAGGAGATGCCCGACATTGACGATTGGTACTTGCCTGTTTTTATTTTTTTTATTTAAAAAGTAACAATCGTCGCTCAAGAGGTTTTTTTTAATCTGCTACTCAGTGCTGCCACTTCTAAAACAAAATGTAAACGTACATGGCACTCTAGACGCTGATTTGAAACACCACGGTATCGTCTTCTCGCTTTATCAGGCTTTCTTTTTAATTTATATAACACTACATTTTCCTTTCTTCTTGTCCCTTCAATTTTTTCTGCTGAAGCTAGAGGACGATGTCTGTAATGTCAATGATTTTACAGATTTACTTTAATCATTGAAATTACAGAAATAAAAATCAGTCCCAGAACATCTGACGCACTAAACTAAACTTAAAATTAAAAGCTATAACTTATAAACGCTAGTGTATAATTTTAAACTGTATTTAAAAATTAAACGTCAATGAAAATTAAGGACATTCGAGAAATAATTGCCACTATTTAATTTGAAAGCTTTATCGTTTTTAGCTTTGTTTGATTTTATTATCCCTCGTTTTTAATATCGCAATCTTTTGAAGATCTCGACCTATTTTATAGCTTTAAGTATTAAACGAGTGAGATAATAAACTTTTTAATCAATTTAAAAGGGCCTTCTGATTATAGAATGCTTTTAGATAGCATTTTGTCGGCCATTGCGAGTCTTGATGAGGGTCACTCTGTTTAGCTAATTTATTTCTCTGAATTTCCTGCTAAATAATGAATTTAGTTGTTGATTTGATTACGAACAAAAAAACTGGCCACCTCGATAATAATTTAAATTTCGAATACAAATCTATTCGATTCCAATTTCAATGTCACCGTAATTTTCTCTTTTCTTTTGACAAAGTACACTTCGTACAATAAACAAATGTAGTTTTTGAAACATGATGGTTTTCTGACTATTGTATTATTGATACATAGTGCTGACGAAGGTTTTGACGGGACTTACCAAACCAACGTGGTGGTCAGAAACAACGGCAGTTGCCAGTACGTGCCCCCGGGCATATTCAAGAGCACATGCAAGATAGACATCACATGGTTCCCCTTCGATGACCAACACTGTGACATGAAGTTTGGTAGCTGGACCTACGATGGGAACCAGGTAGAGTTAAGTTAAATATCTATATTCTATCGATCGAGATAAAAGTAATTGAATAGCCTCTTAAATAATTCAGTGCTGCGTCTCTGTTTACCCAAGCACGTTTAAACTATAACCAAAAGAGAACAACACTAAATTATTTTTGCACAGAATCATTATTTACAAAATAGGATAATCAATTACATGACTGTTCGATGGATATAGTTATGTTTTCAAATAAAAAAATTCTTATTTTAAGTTCTGTTCAGAATTTATGAATAAGAATTCTTCTAATTGGAATAAAAAGTCTTAGATTAGATACCTAAGGGAATAGGGTGTGTCAATAATGCAAGGGAACCTTGTGAGAAACCAGAAGGATATTATTATATCCCAAACGTTTTGAGTGTACTATTTTGCATGGAGCAAAACTTTTGTACATAAATCAATGTCTATAAAATACGTCTCTTTGCAATTACCATACGAATACGCTCCATTTTTAAATTTATTGAAAATACTTACGCTGATTTTGAATATTTTTTGAATTTATAAATCCTTGAGCTAAATTCACATAAAATAATAATTATATGCACACTTTTTATAGTAGTTAGTTTTATATGTATTTACTCTTTCTGCACTGCACATGTTGTAACTAAATGATGTAAATAACCGTAAAGAAATTGCGTCAAGTGGGAGCCAAACGACATGGTTTCCTGAAATATCCTGTATATTATTTCGTATCAGTAGTTAATTTTTTTCATTTTGTCTGCCTGATTTTCTTTTACATTTTTGCAATTGAATATGGTTCATTTTTTGGGTTTCTTTATGAAATTATTTTTAATGACCTCATTAAACTTGTCTTCTTTGTACCTACATGTCGAGCATAATTAATTATAAAATACTGTCTTTTATATCTCTCTTGTGCAACTGAATCTTTATTTTATTCACCGTTTATTTAATTTGACTGTCAATATAGTAAAAACGCAATTTAAAAGCGGCTGTATAAAGTATACCTGTCACTGTCATTTTCATGTCAACAAAAAGAGATAGCCACTGACTTATCGGTAATTTTAGCTAATGGAGCCCTCAAAGAACAATATGAATAAGACCATAAATACTTCTAATCGTCTTTTAGCAGCCATATAAATTTACAATAGTTAAAATGCTTGATAAATCTTTGAGGTTTTACCTACGAATAAATACTTTTTTCAAAGAAGTGAGTGATTACACAGTAAAATGACAGTTATTTAAAAACACTATCCTTCTTGTGTTTTTCGTTTTAGGGATTCAGAGATTGTTTCCTTATGTAATTCAGCAATCTATATCTTCAATTTAAAATTGTATTTCGCGTAGTTACCACAAATTGTTTTAGACAAATGTTGTCCAAAACGCAATGAAATTTTTGATGTATTTCTCCAAAAACTCTTGTATTATATGAAGTAGCTAGCGTATAAGAATCTACACCTTTTAATTACATATAAATATAATTTTTATATTTACATAGATTAGTATCAAGTAGTTTATTACATTGTTTTCTTTTGTACGAAAAGTGCACTAATGTAGGTACATTGAAATTAGTAGCAGGTAAGCATGAAATATGCATGTGATAATGTAGTTAATTAATTTTACGATGACAGGAATCACTGCATTTTTATCTCATATGAATAAAATTAAGGCCACCAGAAGTGCTTTCGTGAAATGAATGAGCTATTTAAGTATTTATCAAATCGTAAAAGGGAAGCACCAAATATCTGTAGTTTATCATATATCTTAGTATACATCCTTTATTTTTAATTTAAGGCATGGAGAATCAAGTCATTTATTTAGACATTTCTTATTATTTTATTTTTGTCATATTATTCTTTTATTAGACGATGCCTGCAACTTCGTTTGTCTGAAATTGTATCAAGTGTCCTTATGAGTTGATTCTATAAGTAACGAGTTGTATTTATTAAAAGTGATAGCTTTGAAACTTTCAAATTTTATAACTATTTTAGCAAAGATTTTATAATGTGCCAAAAGTTATTCTCCGAGCGGGATTCGAACCCGCGACCTTCTCCTTGATACGGGGCTGCGCTACCACCTGCGCCACCGGAGTTCTAATCACATTTGAGGAAAAACTCTTGGAGATGCTACTACGGTACTTATTTTAACAAGTTGATAGACGTAGGTCAGTACATAGTATTGTACGTTCAACATTGACGACTTGTAAGTCAATGTTTCGTTTTGATTACCACTTATCAGGTGGGCCATCGGTTGGTTCCATCAGCGATACTACTCACTGATGGAACCAACAACAACAGGTCAGCGGAACCAACAACAACAAAGGTTTTGTAACACAACTGTTTTGTAAATAGATTAAGTTCATCTACAAACAACGCTTGTACGTCCCGAATAACAAGTTTTGAATAATTTCTAAGAGCAAGCAGTTTTCCCGCACTGTCTCCTACCTACCTCGTTACTTTGTCTGGATGCACGAGTTCAAGTTAATCTAACTTTGTCTAGCTTCCACTCATATTGTCTTTGTAACTTGTTTTAATGAGCCAGTTTTAATTAAAACGCTCCAGAATTTTGTAGTATTACACAGAGCTTACAATGAAACATCGAAGACAGAACAAATAGCAAGATTTTATGTGTGTAACTCAAGCATTTATAGCTTCAACTTCTGTTTCAATGAATAAAATAGCAGCATTATCTAGGATTAGTAGGCTAGGCTAGGAAAACATCGTGAGGAAACCAGTTAGTATTCTAACAGCGGCGATGGGCTTGCAACCTGTCACGTATGGAATACTAACTACTGCAAAATGTGGGTATGTGCCAAATGTAAGGTTTGGACGTACCTCTGACTACCCCCTTAGACATCCTCAAAGAATCTTGAATTAGTACCTACTTGGTACTGGGAGATCTGAAGGGATATCTACCGTGCCTGGGGATCAAAGTCGTGAAGCTGTTTCAGTTTTTTTTTATCTAGGATTTTGAAAAGGGATTGCATCAAGATATTTTTTCTATAATGCTTTTACTAGGACCCCGAAATACAAGACATTAAGGTTCTTCAAAGAACCGGTGGGTTTTCAAAGGCTGATCACAAACGAACGAGCATCAACTTTATTTTATAAACAAAAAACTATGTCGACCTCCGAATCAAATATGATTCAATTGTTTCCTCAAACTCGTGGGCTATATGGTCATACCCATGTCAAAGGAATTCTCGCAATAACAACGCAATATGCAATAACAAGGGTACAAAGACTCCGAGTTACCTTTGACATTTCAACCTTCGTAAAATCCTCGATATTCGGAGACAGAATGTGTAATATCACTGTTTCTGCTGGAATGCAAACGCTCGTGATTCTAACCTGCAATTACAGTAAAGCGCATAAGTGGTTTGATTAAATTATACAAACATGTTGATTAAATTGTTTTTAGAAGAGTACCTATCCTTGTTTCACTGTAAGTTATTGCTTTACTGTAAGAATAGAAACAACAAATGATTGATTTCTGAAATATTAGATCCGTAAGCTGCGCTAAATAGCTACTTATCTACGTGTAAATGTCAGAATAAAAACGCATTCCAACCAAATTATCTTAATATAATAATATTTTATAATATAAACGAATCCTTAGTGCAGCTAACTGTACTAAAGTTTTTCTGAGCAAGGCTCGTATTTTGATCTTAGTAGTAATAGCTAGTTATTCTCGCACGATGATATTTTTACTGTTATTAATTTAAATTGGAGCGTATACCGTATGGTAAGATTACTACTATTATTTATATGTAGCATGTCTCCTTATTGCACGAATTTTTCAAGTCAATTAAAGGAGTATAAAGACATTCGGTAAAGAACCCGATAAAGGCATGATTATGATTACCCCATAGCACGGTTTACGTCTGTGGTTTCCAAGCATGACACTTAGTTCGACTTTGAGTATGTGTATGAGGTTACATGAGATTTCGCCCTAACAGCTGGATTTGGTGCTAAAAGATGAAAACGGAGGGGACTTGTCAGATTTCATCACGAACGGAGAATGGTTTTTAATAGGTGAGTTCACTTGTCATATATTTCTTCTACATCTACTTTTTTCAACTAAATACTAAAATCGCCATATTATAAACATTTATAGGCATAATCTCATTCATTCTTTGAAAAATCACCTCTTAAAGTTTTTACATCATTCTCATCTTGCAGAAAGTAAGAAATCATTTTCATAAAACTAAATGAAATAACGTAATCAATCATCAACCAATCAATAAAGTATTCTTTGTATGATTTGATTAATCATACAAAGAATTTTGACCCTTAAATCCCTTGTCCAGGAATGCCCGGCAAGAAGAATACTATAACATACGCGTGCTGCCCAGAGCCGTACGTTGACGTGACCTTCACAATCATGATCCGAAGACGGACGCTGTACTACTTCTTCAATCTGATCGTGCCTTGTGTGCTGATTTCGTCCATGGCACTCCTGGGCTTCACACTGCCGCCGGACTCGGGAGAAAAGTTGACGCTTGGTCAGTATTTTTCTGTGCCTAACTTATTTTATTTGACGGTTATATCTCTGTTCATAATGAATTCTCTAATAGAAGTACATTTACGGAAACCTAATTTACCCATGAAAATTAACATACACCAATATAAAAAATGCGTGTCTTGGGACACGCTTTTTTTTCATCCACACTTGTTAAGACATACATGGTTTCTGTCTAAAACAGATATGTGGGTGAATCAACTTTTAAGGCACTCCTTTTGTGTCCCTGTCATGCAAAGAGCATAAAAATCCTAATTTCCTTATAAAATATGTTTGTTTTGATGTTAACGTAAACTTAGATCCTTTCCTAACATGCTAGTTTCATAGTATTTTATAGTTAATAGGAAATTTTTTGACTTTATTATAGTAACTCAGCAGAACATAAGCACTATCCATACAAAAAACATGTGTCCCCAGGCCTAGATGACGATACAATTTAGGACGTATCTTAAAAAAAAGGTATCAATGCACAGCCTTTTTACCCAATATTATGATTCAGAAAAAGATAAACTTACGTTTAAAGTTAACATTTATAAAAGTTTGACAAATATTTTATATTTTTCGTGCATCCAAACTTTTGTCCCAAACTTTGATCAAAACATCAGTTCTACAGAGTTACCGATAAAAATTCATGACCGTTATCAAGAGATGACGCCTACCTTGGTGTCATCTAAGGCGATTATTGTCTAATATTTAGTTGGTATGATCAAAAAATCTCTACCTAGCTTTACCGCCCCCCCAGCCTAAATAAAGTTCTCAGCTGGTGCGCGTAGGTTTATTGTCGCTCTACAGCGTTGCAATGGATATTTATGAGGCACCCTCGTCACTTTTTCTAAAAAAACTCGTTAATATTAGCTTAGATGTCGTGCCCCACTGCAAAACCTAAAAATAGATAAACTTGTGCAAATGTTAACAGTATATTTTCATAATATTTCGATGATTTATTTTTTATTTTTAGTTGTTCATAATGTTGTCAAAGGAGTGTCTTAAAAGTTGATTCACCCATGTGCTTAAATTTTCCTTTGAAATGACAAAACTGTCAATAAGTGAGTAAATAAACTGAGATCCTTTTTAGAACGCCGCTCATTATACCATTTAAATGACCACTAAATCAAATTAATAAAATACAATATACAAGTGTTCGAAAAGAGTCTATTTGAGGCGCACTCAAAATAATTGCACCACACTGTTTTAAAAGGACTAGAGACACGACAAGAAGAAGAATATTGTTTATGAGTTTTTTAAGGTATCCTATAAGCATAGTACAAAGATCCCATGTCGTTGAAATATAGACAGAAACAAACAAGCGAAATAGTACATTGTTCACCGAGAGGAGAAAGTGACCGATTACCGTCGAGGGTGTCGTTTGAAGCCCGAGCCGTAGGCGAGGGCTTTAAAACACCTGAGATCGGGAATCGCACTTTCTCTCGAGTGATACATAGTGCTTTATACTACACCTACGAGGAAAATAAAAAACTAAAACTGAATCCTCAAACAACACACAAATTAAAAATGGCGCCAATGGCGTCTGTAATTTTCACATGTTCTTTTTTCAAATTGTTTTTCCTGCCGCCGCAGGCTAGTTATAGTGCCAGTGTCATTTTGCGAACTTGGAGATAAAAACTCACTGTAAAAACTTTTTGGCTTTTGATATTTAGGTTACCGACGCATAGTCTTACCCAAAATTAAAAAAGAAAAACCACGTAAGAAATGGATTTTCATACACTTTTCTCTCCCGCTCAGATGCGTTTTCTCCCCGCATGTTTGTTCGATGCAATGACGTACTTTCTACCGTAAATTTGATAAAGTATCAAGGTACTTTCCAAGCAGGTGTAGTATAAATACTTTTATTCTCTTTATTAGGTAGTAAAGCCCTGCTAAGCTGTAAGAGTATAAGATTTTAGCTCTTTAGCATCATAAAATTTTCTCTACAATATTTTGAGCCATGAATTATACTGTTACAATGTATTTATCTATAATGAGACCAAAGTGTTTAAAACAGCTCTCGTGGAATAAGACTGTACCTAAAATTTAATAGGCAATATTCTAACGAAGACGTTGAATTACTCTGACTCGAAAATTACCTTTTGAAATTAGACACAAAGATCCAAGATTTCAGTTCAGATTGGACAAATTTTAATTTTAAAGGTTTCTATGAAATTCTGGGATTTAACAGCGTTTACCTTATAAACTATTCGGAGTATTTCAATTGGGCTATATAGCGTGTAACGGAAGGGGGGTATCAACCCTGAAGGAGGTGAATGTGCTCATGAAACTCAGCAACTTTCCCCAAAGAACATAGGTCGAAATATGAAAAAAAAATTTGGCCCTCCCTTACAAAACTGACTACCAGCTGATTGATTTACTAAGGGAGGGCCAAATTTTTTTTTCATATTTCGACCTATGTTCTTTGGGGAAAGTTGTTGAGTTTCATGAGCACATTCACCTCCTTCAGGGTTGATACTCCCTTCCGTTACACGCTATATAGCTGAAATTACTTAAACTCTATTAGTTATTAATGACGAACAGTGTTCATTATTTATATTCGCTTGTATTCATGAAAATCCAGCTTAATTAGCTTTGGCTGGTGCCTGCAGGTATCACGATCTTGTTATCAATGACCGTGTTTCTGAACCTGGTTGCCGAAAAGATGCCTCCTACATCGGAAGCTGTGCCTCTAATAGGTACCCGCACTATAGAACAAAATATAATAAAAACCGCACGCTATTTCCTTTATGCGGCTGGAGTGATGGAGATGCATTTTTGGATCTTTACTTTTTATTGCATTCACGGATGATATTCTCGTAAAACCGGAACGGGACTAAGAGCAACTGAGCCAGTCTAAAATGATTTTACGTGGATTCTCAGCGCAAAAGCATTAAATTTTTTATTGGAAATAGCGTGCAATGCAACATGAATATTAGAGATCTAGACCGTGGAATGACTGTTTTTGTGTGTTCTAGTTATCAAATCTAGGTGTAACGTGTTCACAAAGAAGTGGTAAGTATAGATCGGTAGATATCACGGCACCGCATTACTCATCAACAATGAAAAGGTTTTGTTTGGGATAGTTCGCCATTTGGAGAGTTGTGTCCTTCAGTGCTGAATGTGCCGGGGATAGTATTGGGGTGTTAACCATGTGTTTGTTCGCAGGAGTGACTATCCTTCTATCGCTGACGGTGTTTCTCAACCTGGTAGCCGAGACCCTGCCGCAGGTCTCCGATGCTATTCCCCTGTTAGGTACACTATCCACACCTTACCCCGACCGTTCTTTTTCATCCCACTATATCCTATCATTTGTTTTCTCTTCACAAAAGTTTTCTCCTTATTTGATTTCTTTTCCATCTTTCTCACTATTTTTATCTTCTGTTGGTTTTTGTTTTATAAAAAAACTGGTTAATTAAGAGTTATTTTAAAACATTACAAGGAGTAAATTATGTGCTTACCTGAATTTTGCAAATATCGAAGTTAATAATCTATAGTTTAATGTTGCTATTGAGTGGTTCTATCGTTTTAGTTTTACACTAAACATACCATTTGCTATTTTAAGCGAGAAATCTCACATATTTTAGTTCGAATAGTTAGTATAGATGTGGAATAAAAACAAACAAAATCCATGTTCTTTGTTGTAATTATTTAGTTTTAAATTAATTTTGGGTTTAGAGATCTTGGAATCGATTTCGTTATTCTTTGCTTACGCTTTGTCTTTTTCATAATTGTTTTCTCCTTTTATTCTAATCGATACTAAATCGTATTTTTTACTTTTAATTCAAACAAGTTAAGTGGCATGGCATGGGTCTCTGTTTTTACTCTAAGCGAGAGCTTTTTGCCTTTTTTACAGATTCCTAAGGTAAGTCTCATTTATTTCATTGTAATTCATTACAGCTACGGTATGTAATACTATGTATTATTATTCATTCTTCTATTCATCTATATTATAGCGTACCTAAGCGTAATCGATTCCATGATAAAAAAAGTTTGGTTGAATGAATATTTGCAAATTGTGTTTTTGTTGACTGGCGTTTGGCTGCCGTATTTTTAGGATACTTGGAGGGCGGTGCAAAATAATAAACACGGGTAATAACCTCCTTTTTTAAATGAATCATGAACAAGCTAAAAAATAAACATAGTAATAAAACTCTCTCTAACTAGAAATTGCATGTCTTTATTTTTTGTTTATGATTTTACTTGAGCCCCTGATACCGACTCAGCACACACAGGTTAGAAGTCTCTTTTTGTTTTCTTAGGGAATACCCAAAGAACGATGTAAATAGAACCTTTTATTTTTATAGAATTATATTGATCTTTACAGGTGTTACAATTCTCCTGTCGCAAACTGTTTTCTCTCTATTGGTGGGGCACGTCATCACAAAAACCTCAGAGGCGATCCCCCTAATAGGTGAGAAACGTCTCCGCGTTAAAGCTGAAATATAAACTAAATTTAAAAAATAAATAATCAGTTAGATCCAGATAAATAAGAACAGAAAGAGGGTCGAGGGACATTTTGAACTGAACCCTTAAACATTCAATAAAAGTGTTCTTCGGTATGCTGAGTAACACTTTTATAGAATGTTATTGCACCAAAAACTGAGGTTTTTAACGCATAACAAAGGTCTAAATAGATGAGTTTATTGCTTTTTAATTGTAAGTCTCAAATGAAAGCCTAGATTTATCTACTTTCTGTTTTAACTTGCATTTTAGATTCACGTCTCGGGGCCTCCTCTAATGTGCTTGAGCTCTTGCGGCTCTCTCAACACTTGATAATAAAGTTTTTGCACTTTCGATTTAAGCTAGAGAAACGTAGCAAACGAGTTCAAAGGTAATAAATAAATAAATAATGCTGGACAATCCACACAGCACTATCTAGCCCCAAAGTAAGCTATTCAAAGCTTGTGTTATGGGTACTAGATAACTGATATATTTAATACATTATATACTTACATAGATAGATATTTTTTATTATACATAGAAAACACCCAGACCATCGGAACAAATTTCTGCAGATCGTACACAAATTTGTTCCAAGGCGGGAATCGAACCCGCAACCTCTTGCGTCGCAGGCAGGCTCTCGCCCGCTGCGCCACAGAGGTCGTCAACCACTATTATCGATCTTCTTGTAATGTATTAAAATAATCTCCTGCGTATTTTGCCCACAAAAAGTTCCTTTCTTATTCTTTTTTGTTCTTCTTCAGACATTGTAGTTTGGCGATAAATTATATTAATAAGCATGAAGGTTGAATAAACACAACTCTCCGATAAAACGTGTTTTAAATGATTTTCTAAGCACATTTGCTTGTAGTTTAAAAGGAGGTTTTGCGAAGGTTTAATACAAAGTAGATGCGGGTTCGTGTCCAGCCTCCAAGTATCTCGGTACAGTGGTCACAACTGGTCTTTGGCGTGGCGTCCTATTGACAGCTGGCAAACTATTGACAGCTGGCAAACTATTGACAGCTGGCAAACTATTGGAATTGACAAAGGAAACGGAGGGAAGTAATAAAGTTGTCATCTGCAGCTAATTGCTATCTGATTGTTTAATAGTTGTTCCTTTGTTTAATGGAAACTAAGACATAAGATGTAATTTAATTATCACTTTGAGTAAGGAATAGACCGCTAGGTATTTTAATACGACTCAACCTGGAAATGTTTGTTGTATTTACTATTTGTGCCTTTATATCACACTAGTAGCGCTCCGCGGTTTCACCCGTGAAGATTTAAATCCCGGTATTCATACGGGATAAATAGTAACCTATATGTTACTCCAGACTATAATATATATCTGTGCAAATTTTCACCAAAATCCGTTCAGCCGTTCTGGAGTTATAGAGTAACAAACATACATCCATCCATTTATCCATTCATCCATTCTTCCATCCATCCATCCATTCATCCATCCATCCAATCCATCCATCCATCCATACTTACAAACTTTCGCATTTAAAATACTAGTAGGATAGTAGGATTCATAAACCACTTGGAAGTTAGCACAAAAGTGCATTTTGCGTGAACGGGCGCTTTCGATACAGCAAACACTACCAGAGAAACAAAGCTCATTTAAAATGTAGATTAGGTACTGCATGTTCGTTGGATGCATGGCTTGTGTCGTTGTAAAATAGACCATAAATCGAAACCACCTAATACCATAATAAAATAACCGCAGCATAAAGTTGAATAAGATAAAGTACCTAATTTTCTCCTTAAGTTACGTTGTTTATGATTTTCTGTGGTCTTTAGATAATGGATGTATATCAAAGCTGAATCGAAAGGAATGTTATATTTGCAATTCAATATTTATGTGAGAGAACGATTCCAACTTGTTATTTTACCATCAGTGACAATCCCTAGTCTTTGACATAAACAAGTGACTAGCAAGATATTAGTGAGGCACAAAAAATATTCATTATAAAAAAGGTCATATTTCTTATACTTTAAGGCCAAAAATAAAACGACTGACTATTCCAATTATGAATTAGAAAATCGCAAAGAAACAGGTAATTCAGAAAAATCTTTTATTTTTGGCGAGATTGACCGCTCGCTGTCTAGTTATTTCGGCCTCCTGTGCTGGGTTCAATCTTCACCGAGGAAAACATCGAAGACCATAAATGGTGGTTTTGCACCTGGGTGTTATAAAATTCTTTATATGGTTTCCTTATTACGAGTTTTGCTCACTCAACTCAAATGTTAGAGGCTAACGATCGTGTTCCGTGTGACAGGGACATACTTCAACTGCATCATGTTCATGGTGGCATCCTCAGTGGTGTTGACGGTGGTCGTGCTTAACTACCACCATCGCACTGCCGACATACATGAAATGCCACAATGGGTAAGTAACTAACATACAATGAAATGTTGAAAGGTGTGGTAAAATGAAATGATTTTGTATTGACAAAACTCACAAATGGTAACAATCGCAGACAAAGATATTGGTTTGTGACCCGGGACACGGGATCAGAATATTGAATCAAGAAGCGTTAAGACCTCTGCAAAAAAACTACTTTTTAGGATCATTGTACTAAAAAATCAATACATAGAGATACAGACAGACATATTGTGGCCGTAGGCATACATATATTTCCAGAAAGAACGATTCTGAGCCCTCTCCATAATTCCCGTGGTTAGTTACATCCGTTAGGATCAAGAATAATGACCCATTTTTTTTCTGAGAAAATTAATAGGAAATGTAACATTAAAATTATTACATAAATTTTTTTCTCCAAATACAAAAGAAAACAATTTTATTTATTTTCATCATCTTTCGCAACAGATAAAGACAGTGTTCCTACAATGGCTACCTTGGATCCTGCGAATGTCGCGGCCGGGCAAGAAGATCACAAGGAAAGGGATAATGATGTCGAACCGGATGCGAGAGTTGGAGTTAAAGGAGCGGTCGTCGAAGTCGCTGCTCGCCAATGTGCTGGATATGGATGACGATTTCAGACATGCGCCACCGCCGCCTAACAGCACCGCTTCCACGGGCAATTTAGGGCCAGGGTATGTACGAAACCTCTTATTTTTCTTTTATGTAATATTACTAGCTGATGGAACGAGTAAATGGCCCACCTGACCTCCTCATCTATAGGAAAGCATTGTCTCGTAATGCACGCACATACGTGACCTACGATGCACTGACCTGCGTCCATCAACTTGAGGCATACCAGGCTTTTTATAAATAAGTGCTTTTTTTCCATTACTGGAGTAAACTTACACCTTATGCAAGTGATGTGGGAAATAACTGTCCCCGTCATATTAGCTAGTATTAGTTGAATGTTATAAAATAAATAAATACAAATAAATAATGCTGGACAATCCACACAGCATCATCTAGCCCCAAAGTAAGCTACTCAAAGCTTGTGTTATGGGAACTAGATGACTGATATATTTAATACATTATTTTTATTATGCATAGAAAACACCCAGACCTACGGAACAAATTTCTGCAGATACACAGTGGACTGTAGTTTTTTATTATTCTTATTAGTGTAGTTTGAACAGCTGTACCAATGACCGACAAATCGCGACAGCGACTAGTACCCTTACATAAGTTTATTTAAGACCGAGATCAAGCGTTTTGCAAACGTGTTCCTTGAGATGATTACAGATCACATTTGCAATCTGCTTTAAAGTTGCAACTGAACACCACAGCTCCACTCCTACTAAATGTATGGCACGTCACGTACCACTAAGTGGCAGTCGCGAATTGTCCATATACGGGAACCTTAACGAGAGACGGACTGATGGTCACACGTACGCTAACATATGCAACACAGAGTGAATGAATGAATGACGTGATTGTGACGTTTACGTGGTTCTTTGGATATGTTTACGCGACTAACTTCATCGAATCGCATAGCATTAATTGCGTACGTGAGATCAGAGGGGTTATTTTGATTCATTCGGTATCGGATTCGTTACGGAAAGTTAATTGACAGTTTTTTAAGGCATGTACTTACCGCGCGTTTTGTCTTCCAATCAATCATCGTGAAATTCCATTCCACGTAGATAATAATAATAAGTGAATAATTTTTAGCGACGGGATGGCAACTTCAGTAAAGTTACAAGCAAATGTATTAACACAGAGTTTTTACATAGTTTTTAAACGACACGATAGGCTTGCGACCTTTCACGGTAAGGTTTCCGCCGCCGAATAACTGGCGGAAAGTAACTTGTAATCTTTTCGAATCCTAATGTCAAAAGCTTAGAGTGAGAATGTCAAAATCGTGTTTAGTTCGTTTCCGACAAGGATTTTAGGGAGCCATCGTATTCTAAATTAAAAAAACCCGTGACGAATCCGATACCGAACGAATCCAAATAACCCTGTTCACCTTTACTAATTTGAACATCATAGATCTGTGACCAACCCCATCTGCCTTGTCACATCTGTAGCAATGAAGACGGACTGTATCAATCGTCCTGTAGGTGCTCGATATTCCGCACGGACATGCGTCGCTCGTTCGTGCGGCCGTCCACGATGGAGGACGTGGGCGGGCTGGGCCAGCACCGCGAGCTGCATCTCATCCTGCGCGAGCTGCAGTTCATCACTGCCAGGATGAAGAAGGCGGATGAGGAGGCGGAGCTCATCAGCGACTGGAAGTTCGCGGCTATGGTTGTTGACAGGTAAACGTTTGTGGTCTATTCTAACTTTTTTATATTAATGTTACTAGCGACCCGTCTAGCGTTCCGCCGCGAAAGCAAAACGAATATCTATCAATAACAAAATGCTCAATGATCTTCTAACATTAAATTCGAGTGAATAAAAATAAGTCTTAGGGTTTTTCACGTCGGTGATATGAAATCACTGACCGTTTTTCAATAACAAAATCAAAAAGCATTTATTTGGAACACTAAACGCAAGTACATAAACAGATGGAAAAACGATGATATCCGCAGGAGTTAAAAAACTGTCGCGAATACTTGGCACAGGGCTCTATGCGTAGAAGGTATATAGGAGCTAAACTTAATTCTAAGAACGTAAGTAGTAGCAATATTAGTGTAATATAAGGTTTATTTTCAGGTTTTGCCTGTTTGTGTTCACGTTGTTCACGATAATCGCGACGGTGGCCGTGCTGCTGTCTGCTCCGCACATCATAGTCCAGTGACCTACAGCGGCTTCGGCCGAATAACTCGAGAGAGACTAATATTAGCGTTACCGAACGATATTTATTACTATTTATAAACACGTGGTTCAAACGCACACGTCGCATAAATAAGTCGAAAGACATTAAATCTTAAATTAAAATAAAACCTTAGTTAAGTCCGATTTTAAAACGATTGTGATGTATTAGGAGTGTTGACGAGATTAATTTGTTAAAATAATTAATGTAATTGATAATGTTAATAATTTAAAATTTGTACTTCAATGGAATGATATGGTTTTAGAAACATGAAAGACGAGGTAACCACAGTGAGGATCGTGGTGATGTCGAATAATCTTGTAAAATAGAGAATTAAAAATTAAGAAAAAAGCGAACTGTACTATCGATTGGATTCGGTATCCTTTGGTGTAAAATGAGAGATCACGATCGAAAACCTTGAGAGGATTAATGTACATAAAGGATCAAATATAGGTAAAGCGTGGATATCTTAAATTTTAATAATTGCGTCAGTTCGCCATTGTAAAAGGATCTTTAAGAGGAATGAAATTGGGTTGTCAGTTGGATAAATGAAATAATAATAAAGATAAATTGTACAGAGTAGAATAACCGCAGGAATTGTTAAAGTTGTGGAATTGACGAAATCACTAAAGGAACCAACTAAAGATAGATAGTCGAGTAGAATCAGGAATGTGCGTTTGTGAAAAGGCTTTGTTGTGACACGATCATTCAATAAGATGTGTTAGCTTATTATAAGTATGAGAAGAAAATATAACAATTAATAATGGATGTTTAGCGAAATGGTTGTTATAAGATTGACTCCCATACACCAACATGTTATAGTACTCATATAGAAACAAAACAAACAAACACTAGCCAATGTAGCAACAGTAATAATAACCTTTTCCTTATATCCGACCCATGTACATAGAGTAAAATTGCTATGTGTATTTGTATATAAACGTAGAAAAATCGGAAAAAAGACTAACATTATTCTTCACTAACAACTAGTCTTTTTGGACTAAAGCACTTTATCTTCTCATTAGAAAAGGTACTTCTAATCGTCAAGTCCAAAAAGACAAAAGTCACCAAAGAATTTGTCAATTTCGTGAGTTTCAAATGGCGAAATTCTTTGTCAACTTTGTGAGTTCAGCTCATTCAGAAACTTTGCCATTTTTGTAAATTACGACTTTTGACAATTCTGGTGTTTACAAATTTCATCAGAATTTTGTAATCGCATAGTCATATATCTATAGCACTACTGTAGCATCTTTTTATCATAATAATAGTCGTATTATTTATACAATTAATTCAAGTCTTGTCTATGTCCGTTCCTCGATTTCACTCTTATAGGTGTCGTGATAGTTTAGTAAATGTCGTGTCCCTCTTTTTAGGAAAACTGTCCATTTTACGCAGAGAGAAATGGACTTTCGTAAAACATTTTTCTCTTCTCTACGGCTCTCTGTAAAAATAAATGTGAAAGTGTACAATAGAATTACAATTAAAAATGTATACTTAAGGAAGCTCACTAACTATAGTGATAGGTTAAAGTTACGCATTTCTGGGTGTTAACTGTAATGTTTTCTATGTCTTTGATTTATTTGTTTCATCGAAATATTGTTTACGAAATTGTATGTTTCAGTGTCGGATCATTTTCTAGTGCTAACGTGGAGAATATTATCATGAATGCGGAGAATGTAAAATTGCGTAAGACGGAAAGAGATCGACATATTTTAGACTTTTTAATGATTGATTGCTGGATTAATACGATTAAAATTTCAATTTAAAACTGGCGAGAGGTTTCGTTTTTCCCCTGTATTTTGTATAAGTTTTTCTTTCTCTTCATTTTAGTTTGCTGCGCTAAAATAACATATCTTTGAAGTTATTATTTTTTGTAAACATTTTGTATTTTTGTCCACAGTAAAAAATAAAATTGTTTTGCTAAATTTTGTAGATTAAAACTTTACACATGTGATCTTTCTCGTACTTACTCCTGAAACTACTGGAAAATGGTTCGAACTCAAAAGTAGTGAATAAATATTTACTTATTATATAATACATTAACTGTTTGTTGCACGTGTTGTTTATAATATTATTATACTTTTGTTGTCCTATTGTATAGTTTATTGAATAAATAACCGTATGGTGCTTACAAAATATCAAGAAAATTTACGTGCATGTTAAAGTATCGTTATTTTTCCCTATTGTGTGTCAAATATGTTTAATCTTCACAATGTTACAAAATCGTATCTATTTATTTGTGTATTTAATTAAATTTTATTAGTGCCAAACATGGGGTTTATAAATAAGTTGATTTATATAGGGATAAATAAATGATAAAGTTGAGGAAATTGTTGTAAAATACGATAAAAAACGAACTAGGGTGTTTGTAACTTAATGTAACCTGTGTAACGTAAACTGTAGGCTTTGGGCCGCCCCTGCAAGTTCGTGAGCCAATTTTAAACTTATTTATAATAAAAAAATATGAGAGGTTGTGAATAACGATGTGTAGCTCGCAGTAGCGGCTCAACGCTCTTTTAAAAAATACAATTAAACGTAGAACAATCTACATTTCTAAAACGAAACTAATAAAACGCCTGTTCGGGACCGGGTCACTATAAAACGTACAAAATTAACTGAAAATAATAAATGCGACAAAATTACAACGTTCGCAGTTTCAATCTATTCTTGTTACTGACTTCCTTGCTCTATTTCAAAAACTTTTTTGAATACAAAGAAAGTCCAATGTCTATTTATTTCAGATGAACCAAGTTTTTAAAAACAATTAAAATGAAACATTCGGGCTTACTGCACGTAATTTACGTACATTTCTAAAAATTTATCCGAATTCACACTTACACTTTACCTAAAGGAACGTATACACTAAGATGGACATCGTCTGCACTATTTTCATAAATACCATTACTACTTGACTATTTTAAGCTCTGTTCTAAAAGACCTTGAAAGTACTCAGGCAAGCATAATGGAATATTTCTAATAGAATAGACTAAACCGTTTCTGGCCATTCAAAATATTGATTGCATGTAGTGTGGACGGTCATAACGCTTTTTTATTCTTCTAACTGTCAGCATACCAGCAACTTAATGCTTTAAATATAAAACAGGTATTTTGGAATTTCATGTACATTTCTACTTCTGACGCTGTTAGTCTAAGAATATTATAATGTCTACTTCTTTTGTTGCCCTTTCTTGTGCATATTTGGTTATTTTAGTGATAAGACTATCACATTACGAACTTATACTTCAAACTATTCAAACCACCATCGCGTATTTTAACAAAATGCTTTTGTAGAATATTTTCGTAACTTTTCACTCCTTGACTTTCTTCTATTCCCTTTTAACATTAACCTATTAAAGAAAAAAAGAAATTACTATCAGAATTAAGACCAACTTGTCATACACAACTAACATCAGTCATCGGATCCGTTTTAAGTAAAATAGACAAAGAAATCAATACATCGCGTAACTCTCTTCCACACAAACAGCACACTTTCATACATACAACAACGAATCCCAAACACCCAAACACCAGTAACAAAGGCACCCTGTAAAGTGCCTCTCTGTAATATGACAGTTGACATTGGTCAAAATTACTCACGTAGGTACCCGATATTATCAATACTTACCAACATTGTGTTCCTGGGCTAAACCATGAATGAAATAAGATAAATATTATCACGACTGCAGTAAACTATCTCGTTGACAAGATGCATTCGCTTCTCCTCATGCTTTTACACAAAGTCATCTAACACCGCCATTGTTTTGTCAACTGCAAGGAATGTCCTCAGGATCACGACTTTACCCTCACGTGGACAAGCAAAAACCCTCCCTACAACGGAGTGGCGAATTCTTGAATGATCAAGCGAGCTCACCTGAAGCGAAGCTCGATCTTGATTATACTGCCTTCACTGAGGAGAAATTATTTACTTGTAGCTCCTTCCACTTTCTATTTTAGAAATGAAGCGAAAGCAAATTGTCTCCGGGCTGATTTAAAAACCCAGTTTAATGTAAGTTTTTAATCAAAAGCCCCTATGGAGGTTTTTATAAAGAAAAACTAATAATAAAAATAAAATACAAAGGTAAATTTGTAAAGTATAAATACGCGAACGGGTAAAATGTTTATTCGTTAAATTGACTATCGTAAGTAGTATTCGATTTGTATAAAACTAATATAATTAAAGCAATCTGATTTATACTACTCTGTTGTTTTATTTAACCTCCTTGAATATTTCATTTTATAAGTTTTGTGTTAAGTTACTATGAAAAGATGTTATAGAAATGATATTACAGAAAGCCGTTTTATACGAAACCTGGGAAGTGGGAGTATGAATGGATCCGTATGTATTTATTGTCATCGAAAACCACTCGAATTTAAATTTCAATAAGGATTCGAATTTCAAATGTCCGATATCCGATTTACATGATTTACCCATGCTGCCAGCTTGCAGTAACGATTTCCCTAGAAATCTAAGCGAGAGATCTAAGAATCTTGGAAATTTTATAGTATTCGACAGATTTTGTTCCCATAACGTTAGATTTCTAACCATTGAATTATAATAAAGTGTCAAAGGAACCCAGTCGAATCATGGTTACCACGATTAAATATGCGAGTCTTGAGAAGGTGACGGGCTTGCAACCTGTCACGTGCCAAATACCAACTACTAGCCATAGACATCCTAACAGAATATTCTTTAATCCACCATCACCATCTTTGATGAAAAGGTCGAAAACCCAATACATTAGAACGAAAAATAGCATAATACGAAAACAATAACAAACAAAAAGCCGGATCAACACTAATCGGCTATCAAGTCACTTGCTATTTCAGCTTTTACTTCAAATGAGATGGAGATAGCAAGTGACTTAACAGCCGATTAGTGTCGATCGCACTTTCAGAAACCGGGGGTACACATACTAATTTAATTAAGGCTCCGGCGACAGCGGCTCGCAATTTCGAGGTGCGATTGGCTATTATTTCATTTTATTTCATTTCGGGGAGGTTGTTTGAAAGAATAACTCTAAAGTGACACGCATAAATACTGTTCGAACACAAATAATACAATAATATAAGGGAAACATGCCCGAATCAGACATCATTTTGGTATTAGTATGTTTGGTCTTACGTTTACCTAATACCAAAATGATTTCTGACTCAAGCACATTTCCCTTATATTATTGTATTATTTGTGTCCGAACAGTATTTATGCGTGTCACTTTAGAGTTATTCTTTCAAACCACCTCCCCGAAATGAAATAAAATGAAATAATAGCCAATCGCACCTCGAAATTGCGAGCTGCTGTCGCTGGACCCTTAAGTGCCGAATTTTCACCCTGCTTATGGGTGCTCTGGGTCAAACGACACGGCAGCTTTAAAAGAGGAATTTGATCGACCCACCCACCTCAATGTTGGGAGTTTCTCCCTCAGCGCTCAAATTACCTAAATTTTCCCGGAATTTTCGCAAATTCACCATGAAAACCCAGTATTGAGTTTACTAACTTTTTTATTGGTTGTGACAATGCGATTCAGGATTCAATTTTGGTGCTCTAGGTGTTGATTGTGTTATAATCTTTTTGTGGTATAAAATTAAATGTTTTGGTTTTTGCGGAGGGCAATAATAACATTGCCCTGCGCATTTTTGCATTTTTGCTCGACTGTCCAATTTACTTAAATCCTATCTATCTATACAGCTACGTCTTCAAAAGAGTATTACAATGTAATTTGTGTTTTCAAAATAACAGAGGATAAAATGGGAAAGAATATTTATATATGGCACTGATTTGGATCAGTTAAGCTATCTATAGATCGTTTGCAATGGCCTGCAGATAGCTCAACTGGTTCATATGTATTTTTTATATTTTGTACATTTTGTAAATAATTGTTACTATTAGTTGTAATTTTCTTTATATTTATATTGTTTTATTTATTTGTGAGTCTGCTAGAGCAGGCAGCAACAGCTGTGAAGGAGGTCGTTCTTAGGTGAGGTCCTCTACTAGTAGATCCCACCTTACCTTCACCCAATTGATAACCGAGTGAAAATATTTTTTTATAAATAAATTATTTTCGTGAACGTGTACCAATAGGTTTGCCTTACAAAATGGCTATGATTAGGTAATTAAACTATAAGATTTTATTTTTTTAAATTAGACTTTTGGTTACCAAACGACTTCTAACAATTTTACAGTACTTATCATACTTGGCCGGCGGATTGGTGGCCGTAGTGTCGGTGTCAAGTACTTATGAGACAGGGAAAATGCAGCTTTTCCCTGGACAAAGAATCAGACGACTAAAAAGTCGTCTCTTACATATCTGCAAAGGTAAGTAATAGAGTTGGGTATCAACTAAAAAATAAAAAAAACTTGGTAGATGATTTTTCTCAAGTTCAAGTTATTAATAAAGTGATACTGAACAACACAATTTTATCAATCGCCTTACGCCACTTTATCACGTTACAAAAAAGGGGCTATCAACTTTTTTCCATAGGTGTCCACTTGTTTTCAGTTAAATTTAATGAGTTCCGTGAAAGTTTTAAAAAAGGCAGGGCCAGATTGGGGCTAAAGTTCAAGCTGACAATCTTAAGAGTTCGCCGAGCAGAAGGGCCAACAAATCAAAAACTTTGACAGTTAAAATGTGGATGTTTTAACCACAATGCCATTATTTTATCTCTTATAAACTGTTGTTTTTGGGATACGCTGGATTTATTCTTTTTGTTTTCAATATTTTTTTTCGTATTATCCAACGAGCAAAGAAAAATTCATTGGTAAAAAAAGATAAGATTTTGACGTCAGTCATCACTTAAAATCGTGCTGCCTAATTTGACGAATTTATGAATGAATTTAAACATATTAATTTTAAGAATGTGATTCTAATTTGGACTTTATTGTAACCAGAGATCAGATATTTGACCCACATTAATTTTAGATAGCTGTGACAACTGAATCGCCACCAATGAGTAATCTTATCGCTAAAAAGCTATTTTTCCAGACAACCATGATGGAATGGAGATAAGCTTATAAAAATATATTTTTCCTTGTAGGTTTTTACTGAATTGCGTCATCATAGTGAATCGGACTTGTAAACCGAATTTTTAATGTATTTTATTTCGTAATGAAAAACTGGCTTATTTCAAAAGACATATAATTTTGTTTAATTAATCTCAAGGATCTTTTTCACTTGAGTAGATCTATGTGCTTTAAGTTACACAGATCGACCTTCACACATAAATGGAACATCTTAAAATCTAAATGCGGATACAGTAGTTCAACACAAATACAGAAGTTCTGGATAGTCTTGGATCATCTCAGTAACATTTTAATTTTTTCTAATATAAAGAAGGTTGTAGGTAGAATCCCCCAAAGATAATAGTGTCCGACTTTTTTTCCACTATCATGTATGTGAAAGGTCGATTCACTTCGAACCATACTTCACCGACCCTGTTGCTAAATTCTTCTTCAGTGTTTTCTTCTTGAGCCGCCGTTCCTTCTTCGGTAACATCGATTTCAGCTATGTGGACTAGTTTCGATGCGAACAAATTAGGCGTACTGGATATTAAAGGAAGTGTAGCATAGTTCGCGTCAAACAAATGTCTTATACCCATCCGATTTAAACCTAGCGTCATATCCAAATTGGAATTGATTTTGAAGCGTGGCAGACGTAATTCCACTTCGTTATGAGTGAAATCATCTACCAATGGTCTCAATTCATCAAATAACGCGCGTAGCGACAATCTCTTGAAGTTAGAAAACATGTTTAGTAGTGATACGCCGTAGTTTGGTAGCATTATGAGCATGGAGAGGCGGTTGTCTTCCCCGATGGGGAGTTCAACGACCCTGGCTTGCAGGTCCTTTACTTCAGCGAAAGGGTAACTGGCGCGGCTGAACATCATGTTGACTTCTCCAATCTGATTTTTGTAGCTGTCATAAAATGGCTGTTTACGAGTTATGGTACTGTTGAATGGAATTTTCCACTTTCCCTTAAATATCAATGCGCTGTATAGCAGCAGCATCGCGTCTTTAAAGTCTGTGCTCCTAACTAACGATGGAATTTGTCCACGAGTTACCTTTGAAATAGCCGAGTTCACAACAGAAGCTATATCCATGTAGTCGAAAGGAAGGATGAGAAAACCAATGCCATTGGTTCTAGCAGTTTCGTGGAATTCATCAAAGGTCAAAACTTCACTATCAATAAGTACGTTGTTACCTTCTACTACATTTATTGCGTCTAAATTACCGAATTTGAACAACTGGGAAGCTTCTGCAATTTTCATTCTGGCAACAGTTTTATTTTTCGGTAATCGTAACGCTTCCTCAATTTGTAGTTTTGTGTCTCCAGCGGCACCTTCAGAAATAACTGCAAGCTCCGTCCAGACACTGATGGGGGAAATAATCATATTCTTTCCAGAATGATCTAAATACGTGTGATGTATTAGTTCGATGGAAAAATTACCGATCCTTTCCGTGAGTAAATTGCTGGTGAGTTCATCTTGTGCATAGCAAGCCGTGGAACAAAACAAAAGAAACGCTATAACTAGCATTATGCTGCAGTGTATCACTTTCAAAATATATCTGTATTCTTGCCTCAAATGGATATTGAGGAGCGCACAAACAAACACATTCAGTAGGCAACACTGTTCAACTGTTGAAGTCACGGAGCGAAAAACCAGTTCACACGATTCACATATATACAATATACCTACTACAGTTAAGAATGATGCTGTAGGTCGAAGGCCAGTAATTATAGTTGTGAATAGATGCAATAATAATAACTAAACGTATGGCATGTCTGACCGGCTAAACCGACTGAAGTTGGAACTTGTAAGTATCGTGTACGGTAAGTAATAAGTAGACGCTTTTTTCGAAATGTAATGATTTAAATTATTATGTTGTAATTGAACGAACAATTAACGAACGAACGATTTATGATTTGAGTTGTATAGCTCCGTCCGTTCTGCTGTAGATTTTGAGTTTGATTCCCGCCGTGGGCAAATATTATAACCAACGCATGATAAAGATTTGCACTCTGAGTTTTACAATATATTCCCATAGTTTAGCTTGGGGCTAGATAGCACTGTGTGAAAATTATTCGCAACTTATGATCTTACTACAAAACTCTGTCAAACGATAAACTATCCTTATATACTCTTGCCGTCTCCTACCAATACATATTAAAAAAAACAGAGAGCTCTAACTTAAGCATTATTTAAACTAAAGCCCTATTTTATAGTTTACGGGTATTTATTTAAATTAATTGAATTTTTTTTTCTCCAAAATAATCTTTATTGACAAAGAAAATTACAACTAATAGTTACAATTATTTACAAAATGTACAAAATATACAAAATACATATGAAACAGTTAAGCTATCTGCAGACCGTTGCAAACGATCTATAGATAGCTCAACTGATCCAAATCAGTGAATTTAAATTTCTCCATGTTTTTAAAAGGTTTCTTAGTTGTTTTTTTGTTATTAATATTATTGTTCTGGAAAATAAATTTAACAGTTTATAGCTCGACGAGCTTGAAGTCGCGAGCACTAACTAGGTTAAAAATATATTATTATGGTTATAAAAAGTGCGACGTGCAAAGCCGTGGGATTTATCGCAAGGGGGCGCGGGGGGAAGATCATGGTCAGCTTGACTGGCGTATTTTGCAAAACGGGTTTGAGAATTGTATGAATAATTGCTTTGATAATATTATTTATTGCATTGTCTATTACATCTGTTGTCTTCTATCATTATTGTTTTATTGAATTTTTTTCAAAATAATCAAACATTTATTTACAAAGAAAATTAGAACTAATACGAGTATGTACAATTATTTCCTAATGTTATGTACATTGGTTTATTCATTGATGCCAATTCTGTTGTGTAATTTTCCTAACTTAACCTAATTTGACAGCACAAAAAATATTGCCATCTCTTTCTAAAAGACCGAAACAACAAGGACGGCTATAATTTTAGAGCTGTCAGATTAGTTTAGTTTAGGATAATGCAACAACAGAATTGACACCAATATTTATTCTATCCTTATTTTTTTTTCAGAATATTTCAGAACAAACATTCATTTACCAAGAAAATTACAACAATGGTACAATTATTTCCATAAGTACTACATTGGTTTTATCTGTTTTTTGCCGACAGTAACAAAAATTTGGGAACAGGTTTTGTTTTACATACGTGCGAAAACATATTACATTGGTAATTCGTTTATTTTATTGGTTTTTACCTAGTTTTACATGGTGTTTATTTTCCCAATAAAATGGATAAATATTGAGGTTTTAGTCGAGCACAATAAAAAAATAATTTTGTTTAATTTTGTTCCCAAACTAGTGATCAACTTCTACTACTGACTGTACGCTTTGCCTAGAACGTGACGTATCGCTGGTCACAAGGAAATTGAAAGAATTTGTTGGTTTTTATACATTTATACTTCAAACATTGGGTCTTTGTTTGAAGTTAAAATTGCGGGGTTTCTAATTGAAATCGAACCGAAACCTGTTTTTTCGAGTCTTACTGTAATTGGATATCGCTTTTCTGGTTTGTCAGCTCTTTTTATTGAAAAATTTTATCTGTCTGTATCATTGATATTCTGTAGAAGCGTTTATTTGGTGATAAGTGAAGCTGAGCTGATATCTGTGAAATTGGGTATACTGATAAATTGTAAATTTTTCAAAAGTGCTAATGCTAAAGATTTTTCCGTCGTCTTACTACAAACAATACGTTAGAAGCATGCATTTATTCACCGTATAAACGCTACACTGCCATACACACAGATTTCAAAAGGCTATCACTGATAATTAGATAACGTGATAAGCCATCTAAATAATTACATGTGAGTAACGCTCCATCAGATAAAAATCCTTCCGTCTTCAGACTAGTCGAAAACAAAGATAGAAATATTTCTACCGTCCTCAATGAATATGCAGAAATAGCGACACTTACAAAAGCAGGTCATTAAATTTAACATTCAGCCGCTAGTAGAGCGCTCGACCTCGCTTCGCGTCATTATGAACACTCTAAAATATAAATGGGATTAATCTTACGACATGTTCACTTTCGCCCGCTGAGAGTCGGCCTGATAGCTACGAAAAAAAATACGGGAAAAAAGAAAAAAACAGGTCTACAACGCTGATCGTCAGACAAGTTAGATATATATCCCTTTAGATCTATCTTTTGACCGCTTTTTCTTTCTTTCTTTTGACAGCTCAGTTGGTAGTAGCTCTGCCTTCTGTGCCATAGGCTGTGGGTTCGATTACCATCGAGAAAAAACATTTGTGTGATGAACATAGATGTTAGTTCTCCGTCTTTGTGTTATATGATATTATAGTGTATTTACAAAAAAAAAGTATATAAGTAGTTCAGCTATCTGGCTCCCATATTACAAGATTTGGCTTAGTTTGGGTGAGATAGTGAAGTGTGTGTGGAAAATCCAGCTTTTACAGTTGTGGAGGTACCTACGCCTGTGTAGTACCTAGCGTTGTAGTGCGAGTAGTGTGCGATCGTATGTTGTGTTGCGATCATATGCCTAGCCTGCCTAGCCTACTCCTCCTACCTACAACTGATTCCTACTACTTCCTAGGGTTTCTATTGGGGTTCGAAGTTAAAGACGCGATTACTGACTGAACATCTTTATTGAAAAAGTCACCTTCTTATATGCTACCATTTAATGTTAGGACAATCATTGATCTGCATAGCGAGTGTGTTTACGTCAGCCAATGAGGAGGCGTCTGAGGGACAATGTATGGCGAGCCGGTGACAGAGCGCGCTCCGCCAGAGCGAGACAGCGCCAACGTAAATATGGCGCGGATCGCCGCCACCCGCCAATGGCTGCGCGCGTGCACGCAGTGGTTGTCGGCGGCGCATGCGTCATGTTCCCACAGTACCCCCCATCAAGCGAAGCGTACGGATCTCTTGACGGTGCGGCCGTATCTGGTCACGTACGGTGCTGCTGCGGCCGGTGCTGTTGTAACCGGAGCTTCGCTGACTGGAGTAGAACTTGCGTCTTCGTTACAGATGTATGCTGGTTTGAGTCTATCCAACGATACAACTGTGACTCGCCTTGGCAACTGGATTTTGAAGTACTTGCTGTGCTTCTGTAGTACCGGAAATGGTCCGTCGTAGGGTGGTGTAAGAGGCGCTCGGACTGTGTCGTTCCTTATGAACACATGCGTGCAGGTAGCCAAATCCTTGTGCACGAACGGTCTTGCGGTAGTTGTGGCAGGGCGTTGAACTGGCGCTAGCGCCGACATTGCTTCGGTTAGACGTCGCACAAATTCTGCATCTTCAATCTTCGAGCTTGATGGAGCAATGAAGTCTGAAGGAATGCGTAGAGTCGTTCCATAGGTAAGTAGCGCCGGACTGTAGTTGTTTTCTTCACGTAGCGCTGTCCGTAGTCCGAGTAAAACAGTAGGCAGCTCCTCACTCCATTGCGTAGTTACTCCTCTTGCCATGAGCGCTGCTTTTAACGTTCGGTGAAATCGCTCTATTTGGCCGTTTGACTGCGGATGGAATGGTGTTGTCCGGATTCTTGTGATGCCAAACTTCTTCATCAATGCGCTGAACAACGACGACTCAAACTGTCTTCCTTGGTCGGTGGATATCCGGTGAGGGCAGCCAAATCTTGCGATCCAATTTTCGTAGAGTGCTCTCGCGACGACTTCCGCTGTTATCTCTCGTACTGGTACAGCTTCTGGCCACTTGGTGAATCGGTCGATCATCGTCACGCAGTATCTGTAGTCTTGAGATAGCCGGAGTGGTCCCACGATGTCGATGTGAACATGCTCGAACCGTTCGGAGGCCGGAAACGTTCCTAGTGGTGTGACGTTGTGGCGGTTGATCTTCGCTCTCTGACAGCCGATGCAGTTTCTGGTCCAGGTGTTCACGTCCTTGTTCATCGAAGGCCAGAAGAACTTTGATGTGACTTGCTTTCTTGTTGTCCGTATTCCCGGATGACACAGTTCGTGTTGCGCTTTGAATGCAGCTTGCCGATGTGCCACGGGTAGGTATGGTCGTAATGTGGATGTTGACTGCTCGCACGTGATTGGCTGGTTTATTCCGGGTAGAGTGACGTCAACGAACTTCAAATTTGGTTGCAGCCTGAGTTGTTTCAATTCTTGATCGCTTCTTTGATCTCTTGATAGAGCTTCGTAGTCTATGTTTGAAGGACATCGAATCTCTTCAATCCGTGATAATGCGTCGGCGACCGAGTTCTTCTCTCCTTCCACGTACACGATCTTCGAGCAGAACTGGCTGATGTAGTGTAGCTGCCTTTCTCGTCGTGGTGTGTCACTGCTGCTTGGAGGTCGCGACAAAGCGAAAGATAGTGGCTTGTGATCCGTGAGTATTGTGACCTCACATCCCTCGATTAGGCGGCGAAAATGCTTGACAGCGGCGTACATTGCTAATAGCTCGCGATCGTACGTGCTGTATCTTTGCTGCGTGCTGCTCATCGTTTTTGAAAAATATGCAAGTGGCTTCCAGGTTCTTCCAATTTTCTGTTGCAGCACTGCCCCGATGCTGTGATCCGATGCGTCCGACATGATGTTGAGTGGTGCGTTCAATACTGGATGCGTTAAAGTTGTAGCTTCAACGATGCTTTGGCGGCATTTTTGAAAGGCTACTTCGGCTTCCGGCGTCCAATCAATTGGTGTCTTGTCATTCTTCTTCCTGTCATGTAGGTACTTGTTGAGCTCGCACTGGTGGTCGGCTTGACGCGGCAAACAGTCTCTGTAGAAATTCAGCATTCCCAGGAAGCGGCGTAGCTCTGCTATTGTCTTTGGTTGAGGAAAGCTTGAGATGACTTCGGTGCGCTCGGTCGTTGGTTTGATTCCTTCTTCAGTTACTTCATAGCCCAAGAAATTGATCCTCGACTTGGCAAATTCGCACTTGTCCACGTTGAGCGTGACTCCATACTTGTCCAGGCGGCCCAAAACTTCATGAAGTAGCGTCTTGTGTTCGTCTTCATTGACGCTGCTGAGTAGTATGTCGTCCACGAATGCGAAACAGTCCTTGATGCCTCCGAGAACTTCATGCATGAAGCGCTGGAAGGTCTGGCTTGCATTCCGAAGGCCGAAGGTCATGCAGCGAAATTCCATCAATCCAAACGGTGTTATGATTGCACTCTTCTGAGCGTCCTCCTTAGCAATCGGTATCCAGTAGTACGCCATTTTCAAATCCAATTTTGAAAATATTTTCTTGCCGTGTAGATGGTACGTGAAATCTTGAATCCTGGGTATCGGGTATCTGTCTGGTTGCGTAACAGCATTCAGTCTTCGGTAGTCTCCACAGCAACGTAAGCTTCCATCTTTTTTCGTAACGACGTGCAGCGGACTTGCCCACGGACTCTTTGACGGCTGGCAAATTCCCATTTCCATAAGGCGCTCGAACTCAGCTTTTGCGGCTTTATATTTGTCAGGAGGCAGTGGACGCGCTCGTGCATAAAGCGGTGCTCCGGAGGTCTCTATGTGGTGCACAACATCGTGTTTTGATGGCGTTTTCAATGACATCGGGCGTAGTACGTCAGGATACTTCTTCAAGATGTCGTAGTACGTGTGATTCTCGCTGATTACATGGACGGTCTCTTGGTTCGTGGCGATTTGAATGGCGTCGATGGATAAATCAGTGACCTTGTCAATGAGTTTCTTGCGATGTAGATCAACCAACAGCTTGAAGTGACGCAGGAAGTCAGCTCCCAAGATGGATGTCTTCACGTCTGCCACCACGAAAGTCCAGCGAAAATTTCTCCTTAGCCCGAAATCCAGCTGTAAACTGTTCTCGCCATAAGTTTTAATCTGTGTCCCGTTTGCTGCATATAAGCTGTAGGCGCTTGACACCTGTTTCTTTCGAATTGCCGTTGTGCAGGCTAGGACCGAAATATCGGCACCTGTATCCACGAGGAAACGCTGATTCGTGTTGCGATCGTAGACACATAGGCGGTTACTAGCAGGGACAACGCCGACCTCCGCTACGGTCGGCGTGTGTTCTAGTTTGGAGTCCGACTTGGAGTTCCTCTTGGCGCACGGTGATTCGCAGCGTCTTGCTCTGTCACCGAACCGGAAGTGATATCTGCACAGCCATGTTCCCTCCTTTATCTTCGCTGAGCTTGAGCGAGAACGCGAACGTGTGTGAAAGGGACGGCGATATTGCGATCTTCCTCGGTTGTGTAGCTCGGTGACTTCTAACGTGAGCTTCTCCAGTTGTTTGGATAACACGTCGAATTGAGTAGCTGTGACTTGTTGGCTGGGGCTAGCAACATTGATGGGTAAATCCAGGCTTGCCTCAGATGCTTCAGCATTCTTCACTCCTTCCGTTGCGTCCATTGCGTGTTTTGAAAAATCTTCGAACGTCGAGGGTCACCAAGTGTGGAGGTACCTACGCCTGTGTAGTACCTAGCGTTGTAGTGCGAGTAGTGTGCGATCGTATGTTGTGTTGCGATCATATGCCTAGCCTGCCTAGCCTACTCCTCCTACCTACAACTGATTCCTACTACTTCCTAGGGTTTCTATTGGGGTTCGAAGTTAAAGACGCGATTACTGACTGAACATCTTTATTGAAAAAGTCACCTTCTTATATGCTACCATTTAATGTTAGGACAATCATTGATCTGCATAGCGAGTGTGTTTACGTCAGCCAATGAGGAGGCGTCTGAGGGACAATGTATGGCGAGCCGGTGACAGAGCGCGCTCCGCCAGAGCGAGACAGCGCCAACGTAAATATGGCGCGGATCGCCGCCACCCGCCAATGGCTGCGCGCGTGCACGCAGTGGTTGTCGGCGGCGCATGCGTCATGTTCCCACACAGTGTAGAAACGCTAGTTACGGAGCTGGTGAACATTTCAGTATGTGATTTGCTCACATCTTATGAACAGGGATTAACGTTCCTCGCAAATGATACAATCAGAAATGAGGATATCCGCAGGTAAAATAAATCAATCACTAACATGCGTGAGAAGACGTGTGCGACAGCCAGTAAGTATAATATCATATAATGTTTTCTACTATAAGTAAAACATTAATAACTCAATTTCAAGAAGCAAGACCTTTGCGAACGAAAAACCCGAAGAAACAAATGCACACGGCGCGTACATTTGTACAAACAACCAGGCACTTTAGTATATAAATTATACAAAGTAAACAGCTACATGCCTTCAGCGTAGGTGCTCTATCTCCTATGTTAATGAGGCCGCTTAACCTGGCGTGCCGACGGAATTACCCTCACCATAGATACAGCTTGGCCTAGAGTTCACCAAACATTTACAAATCAAATGATTGTATTGTTTTAAGTTCTTTCTCATAGACCAAGCCATTATGGCCCGTTTTAAACACACCCTTCTAATCAAATTAGCCTGAAGTAGAGTAATAGAGTTCTTGACTAAGGAATCCCCCGAGGAAGTACTACCACCATGCCTTTTCTACCGTCAAGCAGCGCTGCTGTGTTTCGGTGTGAAGAATGTGGTTGCGGGTATAAGGCATATAAGGCTTTTTATCAAGTTGATGGACGCAGGGTAATGCATCATAGGATACGTTCCTATCGATATCACATATGAAAATAAAAATGAAAATATCTTAACTAATTTTGACTATTTCCCTGGCATGGTACTTGAATTAAAAGTTTAAATATTATGACCACATCGTAACATAAAATGTTAGTAATTAGTGACTTATCGAGGCGACGCGTGACCCGGGGGCTGGCGAATACCTGGCTCAGCGTATCAGCATTGCCATTCAGCGTGGCAATGCAGCCAGTGTCTTGGGTACGCTTCCGACTGGCACTGATTTGGATCAGCTGAGTTATCTATAGATCGTTTGCAACGGTCTGCAGATAGCTCAACTGTTTCATATGTATTTTTTATATTTTGTACATTTTGTAAACAATTGTAACTATTAGTTGTAATTTTCTTTGTCAATAAATAAAATGTAATTAGTTGATTTAAAATATACATAGGCGTTTTTTAGCTATCATTTATTTTATTTATTTATAAGTATATAATGTATTAAATATATCAGTCATCTATATAGTACCCATAACACAAGCTTTGAGTAGCTTACTTTGGGGCTAGATGGTGCTGTGTGGATTGTCCAGAATTATTTATTTATTTATAGTTGATTAGTTAAACCACCCGTCTTTAAGTTAGTAAACTGTGGCCCTAGTGTAATAAACACCTGAACTTCTAGAACCATGTCGGAATAACATTGTTTTCCTTTCCCTAGAGAGGGGTTTAGGTAAAGATTTTGGTTGGAAAAGGGGCTACAGCATTTGGAGTATTGAATGTATGAACGTACTTGGAAAATACCCACTGTAAGTTACGTTTGTAAGGTTTTCTAGCATTTCAAATTTCTCTGTAAAAGCTCTCTATAGCTCAAAAAACGTGTTATGTAAAACATAAATAATAATGACCGTTATGTAAAATAATTTATTGTTATATGATATTATTGTTGTTTTTAAATATAATATTATTATTTAATGTATATTTTCTGTTAAATTTTTCTTTAAAAAACATGAGCCCTTTTTAAGGAGCTCTACTACTCGGTAGTTAGTTGAACTTAACATTTAAAATAAATAATGTCCACTTAAACAAGGTGAATGACCCTCGGATACCATAAAGTACGATACAGTGCATTATATGAAATTCAGGATAATTTTATTAATGAATGTACTGACAGTCTGTCCACGTATCTAATTAATATTATTATTGAACATTCGGTGCAGAGGAAATGTAAATGGACATTTATTAATATTATGTTACGTGATCCTGAAAAAATATAATGATAAATAAAACATGTAATGAGGTTTAAAACAATCTCAATTCGAATAATATTATGTCAAATTAAAATAAATAAATAATTCTGGACAATCCACACAGCATCATCTACGAGTAGCCCAAAGTAAGCTACTCAAAGCTTGTGTTATGGGTACTAGATGACTTATATATATAACTAGCTGAACCCGCGGCTTTGCTCGCGCCAAGGAATTCAAAGTTTCATACAAAATACAAAAAAAATACAAATACAAAATAACTTTATTGACATAATACATAGTAGGCACAATTCAATATTGAATCCATAGGCTCCCGAACTAGTAAATACTGTGTTTCAGGAGCCAGTGGCTTCTCCCATAATTTTGAAAATAAAGGTTATGTCGAATAACATTTTTTTTTTTTTTTTTTGAAAAATGTAATAAGCTAACTAGGTATACAATTTAGGTTTACTACTTACACATAATATTCAAGAGGTGGGTGGTGACTTTCAAAGCTAATTATATTAATTGCAAAGACACTCCTTTTTAACTAAACGGATATAAAATTAAAATAATAATAATTAAAAGTAGTTGTTTATCTGCATAAATTACAATGCGCATGATGTCGTAAAGTATACAAACTTTCATCCCCTATTTTATCCCCTTGGGGGTAGAATTGATCAAAATCCTTTCTTAGCGGATGCCTACGTCATAACATCTACCTGCATGCCAAATTTCAGCCCGATCCGTCCAGTGGTTCGGGCTGTGCGTTGATAGATCACTATGTCAGTCAGTCAGTCAGTCAGTCACCTTTGAGTTATATATATTTAGATACATTATATAATTACATAGATAGATATTTTTCATTAAACATAGAAAACACATGGAACAAATTTCTGCAGATCGTACACAAATTTTCTTGGAGGCGGGAATCGAACCTGCAACCTCTTGCGTCGCAGGCGGACTCTCGCCCGCTGCGCCACAGAGGTCGATCAACATGTTAATGAAGCTTTTATGGTTAGGAAATTTTGTCACTACTCTTATTATGATCCTCTGAACAATACGGACCGACACAATTATTTGTTTGGTTGAGTTAGTTCAGTCCCAAGCTTTTTTGTCATTTAATCAGATATTTATATACCGTGCTTGGATCACAAGGATATCTTTCATTTGTCCCAACTACTAGTTCTCATTCCACGGTGGATCTGTCAAAAGTAACCTCAAGATGCCAGCACAGACATATAATATAATTTCCGAGTTAGTAGGCACAAGTACCTGTGGGGATTAGATTGAAGAGACTGTAATGAGAAAATGTAATCAGCTCATAACGGCTCTCGCGCGGTGATTTCAAATTTAATTCTCAATGCTCAGATCGATATGGGTATACGCATAATAATTGTGCACAGTAATGTAACAGCCTTCTCAGCTCAGGTGGTAGTCAAGGTGAAAAGGTATTTATTTAGTAAATCACAAAGATCACTTTGCAACGTCTTAAAACTAGTAGAATCTAGGTGCCAGTTTTATGATGGTTTTTTAGTAAAAAAATTATAAGGCTGAGATGTAGTGAATTTAGAACACCTGGGTGAATTAAGTATACAAACCCGATTTATTTTTTTATCTTGCATTATCTACCTCATCATTGGCTAGTTCCATTAGCAAGTAGTATAAAAATCTTTATACTCCTGTTCGTGAGATACATATATATATATATATATATATAGTATGGGGAAATGCTACCAATATGGAAAAAGTTCTTATTTGTCAAAAGAGATCAATTAGGATAATATATGGTCTACATAGATTAAATTCAGTCAGAGCGTATTTTAAAAAATCTAAGATCTTAACGGTTATATCCCTGTTCATAATGAACTCTCTAATAGAAGTACATTTACAAAAACATAATTTACCCATGAAAATGAATATACACCAATTTAATACTCGGAATAAAAAACAATTGCATGTCCCAAGAACCAGACTTGTCAAAACATACAAACAAGGTTTCTGTCAAAAACTTGATATGTACAATAAATTACCTTTAGAAATGACAAAACTTTCAATAATTGGATTTAAAAACAAACTCAGAACCTTTTTAGAAGGCCACCCATTTTACAATTTAAATGAATACCTGAGCTGTTCATTCTCTGATTTGCAAACGTAGTATGTGTAAGTGTATTAGAATAAGACATTGTAAAAATTGACATGCCAATGTTATAGCACTGTAACGCAATGGTTAAATAAATAAATATCAAATATAAATAAGTCCTAGCATTTATTATTGGTTATTATATTCGGGCGTGTTATACCAACTTTGCTGCCTACTAATTCGCAAACAGACTGCCAGCCGACATAATTTCAACAAGCACACAACTTCAAACAAATTGGCCTCAAGCATCGAACCCAAGTATATTAACGTTCAATGGTTTAGAGTGGTATGAAGATTAGATGGTAATTCGTGTGGTGAGGACATTAGCTATGAAGGCTGTGTGTGGTTTTCTTATTGTTTACTAGCAGGCGCCCGCGGCTTATCTCGCGGAAGGTAACAATCAATTATACTTAAACTAGCGATCCGCCCGCGCGCCCCTGCTTCGTACAGGTGCACATATCATGCATGTATTATACATATAAACCTTCCCCTTGAATCAATCTAAAACTGAAAACTGAGACAGCTTCACGACTTTGATCCCCAGGCACGCTAGATATCCCTTCAGATCTCCCAGCACTAAGTAGGTACTAATTCAAGATTCTTTGAGGATGTCTAAGGGGGGTAGTCAGAGGTACGTCCAAACATTACATTTAGCACATACCCACATTTTGCAGTAGTTAGTATTCCATACGTGACAGGTTGCAAGCCCATCGCCGCTATGAATCAATCTATCTATTAAAAAAAACCGCATCAAAGTCCGTTGCGTAGTTTTAAAGATTTAAGCATACATAGGGATATCCCTCATCCGTCGGTCCCTCACTGCTGAGGATCGTATAGGGATTGAGGGATATAGGGACAGAGAAAGCGACTTTGTTTTATACTATGTAGTGATTAGAATACAGGTATCATATCAAAACTACCTTTAAACTAAAAAAACATTAGTAGTTTAATTATTTTACACGGAATCAATAAGGTCCTCTTTGGTTTTTAGACTATCCATGTTACGAACTGTATTTATTCTAAGGTTCATTCTAATCGGTTGGATAGTTTGGGCGTGATTTTTTTATTAAACAAAAACTAATATATTATATGAAAACACTTTTTCACTATCTTGATTTTGATACCCATATTGCTATGATAGCGAAAAGATTTTTTTTGAATGTGAGATAATATCGCTCCTTTCCTTTCCACGTGACTTTTTGTTTTTTGTTATTTCAAAAGACACTTGGAAAGTTGCGACGAATCTTTTTATACTAGAATCATCAAAATCCATCCAGCCGTTTGGTTACTACGTGGTAATAAAGGAAATATCGAAGGAAAGATACATATATACATGGATAGATACACGCCAAACACATAACTCTCGGCACTCGGGTAAAAAAATAAGTAGGTCAAATTCTTGCATTTGGGAGTATAATCAAAATTCAGACAATCCGATAATCCAATGGAATTGCCTCCGCCCCGCGAAACATTGTTCACCTTAATTTCATAACCAGTTGAAAACGCAATCATAATTTAAGTGTTCTCATGTGGAGATACAATAAAACTGAAATGTGGGCAACTTACTTTATCTAACCAACGGACTGTCAACTCTATTCCTAGTGCCATAAAGTCCAGGTTTGTAGGTGTTTGTGTTTCAAGAGGGGGTATTATTAAGTTGGTCGGTATGTCTAATATAAAAATGTATATTCCTTTATCTTCCTTGCGCTTTGTATTAGTACCTACTCTCCGAATATGGAAATTCTGGTTTCATATTCACAAGAATTTAAAATAGGTTTTGAAGAGAACGTTTAAAATCGAACTCCGCACGTGAGCATATTATTTAGTTTTATTACTATTTTTATTTTTAACTAGAGCTAATAAATAAAATATTAAAACAGAAATTTCGTAGCTTTCTCAGAGCTATCGTGGCAAATTGCTACGGGCGTAGCAACCGCTACGTGTTTTGCACATGATTGGTCATTGGTACAGACTAAGCTACACAATGCCAAAGAATAATGCACCTTACTACAAAGACATAAAAATCGGCAGTCTTTATAATACTGCTTACCACAGATTATTTAATGAGCTTAAAATTGAGAGTAGTAATAAGCATTATTTATTATTTATTGTCCTTAGACAATAAATAAATAATGCTGAACAATCCACACAGCACTATCTAGCCCCAAAGTAAGCTACTCAAAGCTTGTGTTATGGGTACTAGAAAACTGATATATTTAATACATTATTACTTACCTAAATAGATATTTTTTATTATACATAGAAAACACCCAGACCAACAATGTGGTGTGCAATACAGTATTTTCTATGTCACGGATGAGATTCACATTAATTACATAAAATAATTTGGGTAGAGGTCGCGTTATTTTACTTGAACGCTGGAAAACAGTGAAGGAGATTGTGTCTGCCCCATATATAGCATTAGGAATCTGCTTCGCTGCGGGGTTTCTTATTTCATTAGTTTGCGCATACAAAAAACTCGCGCCATCACACTCCCTCCCGTTCCTTCCAGCGATCTTTTTACGTGTCGCGACCTTTACAAATAATTGTAAGCATAGTTAAAGTCAAGGGATCAGGAATAATTTATTAACACGTCTTAAAGTTAGGTGAAATTAGGTCATTTGCAAGGAATATGGCTCAGCATCAAGTGGCTGTTTGACCGGCAATGGGTTTAATTTTTCTAACTTAACCTAATTTGACAGCACTAAAAATATCGCCGTCTCTTTCCAAAACACTGAAACAACAAGGACGGCTATAATTTTTGAGCTGTCAGATTAGGTTAGTTTGGGGTAATGCAACAACAGAATCAACGCCAATGAGTCGATTGAATGTTTTTTCAGTCAGTAAATCTTCAGCGTTCTATGTAATATTATATATCTACGTTAGCTTAAACGTTTAATAGCAAGCCGCGTCGATAAATCAAAATAACGTGCCAATAAAGACATGTACTAGCTCGTTTTGCCCCTCTATGCAACGCAAACATATTTTTATTTCCTCCATGACATCGTTCAAGTAAAGCTCGTGGACCACTGATTAAATAATTGAAAAAAATATCTCGCTGTTTTATTTTGTTTGATTCATCATTTGTGTTGATCGAGCTCTGGATACCGGGGAGACTACCGGGGGAGAGACTACTAGAGTAATATGTATAATCTTTTAAAATATATACTGTGTGTAATAAGGAAACTACTCAGATTTGTGTAATGCTACTAGAGAGCCTTATATACTTTAAAGTTTATAATTGACCGAGCGAGCGAAGCGAGCGAAGCGTCTCAGTTTGCACATTGGCCAAAAATGCGTTTGTCCGGATGGCTGTCTGTCTGTCTGTCTGTTCTCCTCTACAGGTCGCATTTTTCAACCGATCTGGACGAAACTTGGTACACAGGTTATATGACTTATTAGAATTTTTTTGTCGTCGGGGATTTTTGATTGGAGGGGTACTTCCCCCAAAAAAAGGGGGCTATTTGATATACTGGATATCTCCACCAAATGAGATCCGATTTCGATTATTCTTGTTTTATTTGAAAGGTATAAGTTGGTCTCATAAAAGTTTGGCGAAGATCTGATAAGATGGCCAGGATCTTCAGCATGATGAACAGGATAGCTCATCAAACAATCGATGGTTTTCAATCAAATTTGAGAGAAACACAAAGGACTTCATTCTACACAAGATGATGCAAAAAATCAAAAAGATCAAAAAATCACAAAACGGAAAATGCACTTGCACATTACATTCCTCAAATAGCTCACTTTTAGTATGCTCGCGAGGTCTACAGCTCCCAGAGCCACTATTATGTAATAAGAATCATTCATTGTTCAAAATAGGTAGGTAAGGTACAGATAAACATAAACAGGCAGTGGAACTTCTAGGTATGTCTCCAATTTTGTTGGTGTACAATATTTTCAGCTTTCATGCAGTTAGATAGTTCTTAGATATTATCTCTGTACTTATTTCACTGGATGCCCAGCTGTTATTTTATAGCATAGCATAAAGCAACCAGTGGACTAGTTTATGTCATAATATAAAGTTTAAAATGAATTGTTAAACACTGTAGAACGTTTACGGACTGAACGTGATTTACTTAAACTTAATAAAAACTACGTAGAGGTCGCTTCATTCAAAAAGAACGCCGGAAAACAGTGGAGGGGATGTCTTTGCGCATACAAAACAATCGCCTATTACACCCACTCCCCCTCCTTCCAAGGTTCTTTTTACGTGATTTAGCTTAGAACAAAAAGTCTAAGATGGATTACGCAAATTGCGATACTGAAGGGGAGATGGGCAGCACACTTGGAAAGAAGGGACGACGAGAGGTAGAAAGACGGCTTCAGAATAGTGGCCAAGAGGCAGAAAACCACCCGTTGGTTACATTGTAGTGAGTTTGAGAATGTTCTCTGAGAATGAGTGGATGACATTTGCAAGGGACCGGAAAGAGTGGCGATAAGAAGGCCTAACGCATACCTAGTCTGAAAAAAGCCCAAAATAAAGATGTACAAATAAAAAAATCGCACAAATTGTAGTGTTACTCGTAGCTTAGTAAAAATCCGCTAAGATCTTGACCTTTCTAGATAAATGCAACTGGCAAAGATGAGCACGCTGAACGCAGTTTAACAACTTGTTTCGAGCAGAGGTGACCGCTCAGCATCAGGCGGGTCATTTCCTTCTTCGCTCTCCTATTTCACAAAACCCTCGGAAGGTACTCAAAGCGAACGCTAAGCCGTGTTCAAGAAACACTGTAACAAGATATGGCTGCTCTGATTTTACGATGAAACTATAGTAAAAGCTAAACTGTCAAACTGAAAGGCAAATTGAGTACGCAATGTCCCGGCAGTTTCAAAGTTTATTCTTTTGTTGCTTTCTTCTGCAAAAAAGATTTGGGAGCTGAAATGTTTTAGTTTTCTATGAAAATAACAATCCCTTTCTCGTAGTTCCGAATATTCTACCCGCACTATTCTGATACATGGAATATTCGTGTTATTGTGGGTCAGCAAATTGTCTGTTCCAACTTTGACAACTTGTTTTACCGTTTTCCGGATTTCGTATTCTGCAAATTCAGATTTCGTTTTTCTTAATTCGGAATTTTTTAGGTTTGGGATTACCGGACCTGCTGTAGGGATATTTTAAATCAGTCGCAAATCGTTTCCAATTGGAAATAGGTGAATACCCGATAATCCCGAATGCCTGATAATCTCCCACAGAGTACTCATGCTACGGGCATCGAGCCTAAAATGGTGCTTATTGTAGGTTCCTATATAATAGCTGCCAAGCCAAGCCGATGGGGCTACAGCTTCCTAATAGCTGTAGGAACCAAGCCGAGTTTGTTGCCTGTTCTTCTAGTCTTTGTTCGCGTGGAACTGGCACCTAAAGTCAACTAGTTTTAAGACGTTTCAAGTGATCCTTGGTATTTTTTTTACTTTGACTCTGATCGATAATAAGTAAGAGATCTGAGGGGATATAGTACCTGAGGATATTGAATTCATTTTTATATATTTCTATTAACCCTTTGGCAACCACTGCTATGTGTATATCCCCCTTCAGATTCTGATTCATGGTGTGAGAGTAAGATATGCACTGACGTCCCGCAGTGGGGTGTACTACAGTTTCTTTTTCCCGCAGGCAGCCAAGCCCCCCTTTATCCCGTCACTCTTCTCGGCCCGACGTCAGTCGTAACCACTGATATCCGACTATTCTGAATGGTAGTCCGGCTCGCGGTCGTTGTGTATTCCTTGGTCGCCACTCCGTAACTGAAGTCCATCGTCCATCGTCTCTTCTAGCCAAGTGTCCCGCCTAGCTCCACTTCAGAACCTAATACGTGTACTACTTAGTGTAGAATACACTTTGGGTATGTTGTCTGCTGTATTGTCTGCATGTTTCTTTCTATTTTACCTTAAAATAAATTAATTTAGCACGTAGCGTGCCTCCGCAGAGTTAGAAGGAAGTCTGCTTGCAGTTGCGCTGGGCTTATCAATGATGGATACGGGAAGCTCACGCGATGCCTGCAGTCATCCATCAGCACCTATCTGCATCGCTAGATTACATTTGCATCAAAAATAACCGTGTTTATATCATAATACAGATAAAGAAGACTTTCTGCTCCTGGAGCGACGATGGGATTGCAACTTGTCCCTTATGTCATACCAACTACAAAAAAAATGAGGTATAAGGTTAATGTGATATTTGGACTTACCTCTGACTTCAACCCTTACGAATCACACTAATATCATAAAGTAGTTGAACCCTGCGGTTTCACCCGCGTAGTTTTAAATCCCGGTATTCCCACGGGTTAAAAAGTAGCCTATGTGCTATTCCAGACTATAATCTATCTCTGTGCCTAATTTCATCTTGATCCGTTCAGCCGATCTGGCGTTATTGAGTAACTCCATCCATACTTACAAACTTTCGCGTTTATAATCTTTAGTCATTTACTTATAATTAGTAGGATGTTTTTAAAGTTCGTCTGAAGACTTTCTGCTCCTGTAGCAACGATGGGATTGTCACCTGTCAGGTATATACTAACTACTGAAGAATTTGGGTGTAAGCTTTATGTGATATTTGGACTTACATCGGACTTCACGAATCACACTAATATCATAAATGTGAAGCTTTGTATGTTTGTTACTCAATAACGCCAGAACGGCTGAACGGGTCTGGATAGAATTTGACACAGAGATAGATTATAGTCTGGAATAGCACATAGGCTACTTTTTATCCCATGGGAATACCGGGGTTTAAAACTACGCCGGTGCAACCGCAGGCGCTGCTAGTGTGTAATAAATGTTTTTTGTTACATTTTTTCTTAACCCTCAAAGACTCTTCTACTTTGTACTAAAATGTCCTTGGGGACATAATACTGTGCCGCATCTATTCAAACAATATAATAAGCTAAAAAAAAACTATAAACCAATGTGTGTAAAACCACAGATAAGAGAATACTGGTAAAACGCAAGTTTCAACCAAATTATAACGTATGCTCGGTAATTACTTCGTCATTAGTTACAAGCGAGTTACTTGTAGGCGTCTGCAGTCGTGCGTTGAAAGTAGGGCACTCCGCTGCGCGGTTCGTAATCCTGTCTTATAGCACCAACTTGGAGTCAAGGTACATTCTCCAACCAAGTTTGTAAGTACCTTGTTACGCCTAGCACTACCTAGAACCATAACATCTGGATCGATGGCATCACCCCGGCATTGACCGTCTTTTGGATGGATAAAATTCTAGTACCTATAAAGAACAACTTTTATATTCTGATAATGATGGTAAAAGTTCTTATAGTAAAATGTAGCGAAAGCTATTTGGTTTTTACTGCAAATTTCGATTTATTTAAACTTTATAAGCCCACAAGATTTATATTTAAAAGTTGAGAATTAATTTCGAGTTCGTCATAGTTTACGAAATTTACTGATAACTCGTTTATACTCCCGGAAGTTATAGAAAATTCGCTTGAAACCTTTTCAGTTCTATTTAAATTTAGGAAACATTGCATCGGATTAACCTGGATCGGTCTTATAACATAACTAGCTGAACCCGCGGCTTTGTTCGCGCCAAGGAATTCAAAGTTTCATACAAACTTTCATGCAAACTTTTTTTCCCCTATTTTATCCTTGGGGGTAGAATTGATCGAAATCCTTTCTTAGCGGATGCCTACGTCATAACATCTACCTGCATGCCAAATTTCAGCCCGATCCGTCCAGTGGTTTGGGCTGTGCGTTGATAGATCACTATGTCAGTCAGTCAGTCAGTCAGTCAGTCAGTCACCTTTGAGCTATATATATTTAGATGTTTTATGTTTTATTGCAAGTATATTCCTACTTATGCTACAAAGTATCATCAGCATGCTGATCGCGTAACTTTTGTTGCATTCAAAATCCGGTTGTCTATGTCAATTTTGGCAGTTTTGCGATCGAACAACTGCCTAAATTGACATAGACAACCGGATTTTGAATGCAACAAAAGTTACGCGATCAGCCTGCAGCTATCTAGTTTTTTACATAGCCGGGGAATAAATAGTGCTGTTGGTATCGAAAATGTCTGACAATATTTATCAAATTAAAGGTTTTGTTTTTTTTAACTCTCCTCCGTATTCTTATCAAATCAAAATTCATTTCAAAATGATCCTATGATTATGATAATTTCTTGATCAAAAAAATTTAAATATAAAAATTAATTAAGTTTTTTAAAGTTCGATTAACATTTTTCATTATTTTATTATTTTGTAACATGGATCATTTAAGAAACGGTAGGAACCATGGCATAAGTTTCTTTTATGCTTGGTTCCGTTGAACTGGCACCTAGAGTCGCCTAGCTGAATTACAAAGTCAGCTTTGTAGTTCAATTAAATAAATAACCCTTTGACTTTGAGTAGGTTCGTGTTATAACTGTGCATCGCGCGTTTATTCAAAGCTTAAAATAATAAGTAATTTATGAAGCTACTAGTTGCGCCCCGCGGTTTCACCCACGCAGATTTATATCCCGGTATTCCCACGGGATCAAAAGTAGCCTATATGCTACTCCAGACTATAATCTATCTCTCTGCTGAGTTTCATTTAGATCCGTTCAGCCGTTCTGGCGTGAAAGAGTAACAAACATCCATCCATCCATACTTACAAACTTTCGCGTTTATAATAGTAGGATCTTCATATTGCTTTCCTAGCTCACAAAGACCCAAGTAACATATCGGCGGAAACTTTAAACCTTCATTAACGAACACTGTGGAATTTCGCCGCGAACTTATTACTTTGCATAATTATTATGTCTTCAGAAACAGTAGAACGAGTACGAAGTAACGCACCGCGGGAATCTTTAGAACTTTTGCTGTTGGAAGTTTATTGTGTTATTTATTGGTGCCTTATTTCGCAGGCAATAAACGCAAGGATTATTTGATATAGAGCTTAAAAAAGAAGCGGTAGTAGGCTTGTAAGCCGTCATGTTAGATTTACCAAATGCAAAAAGTAATATTTTGTCGCCTGATCTTATTTTACATTCACATACTATAATCTTGAGGTTGTAGGTAACTGGTTTATGAAACTGAAACTGAAAAAGCTTCACGACTTTGATCCCCAGGCACGGTAGATATCCCTTCAGATCTCCCAGTACCAAGTAGGTACTAAATTCAAGATTCTTTGAGGATGTCTAAGGGGGGTAGTCAGAGGTACGTCGAAACATTACATTTGGCACATACCCACATTTTGCAGTAGTTAGTATTCCATACGTGACAGGTTGTAAGCCCATCGCCGCTGTTAGAATACTACCTGGTTTCCTCACGATGTTTTCCTTCACCGTTTAAGAGCACTGGCATTGCGCACATAAATTTTTCGATAGAAAAATCCATTAGTGCACGACCGGATTCGAACCTGCGACCTTACGATCGGAAGGCGGGGTCACTCCCACTAGACCACCGGTGCTCTTCGGTACTGGTTTATCATGCCTTTTTTATCCTATCCTTGCGGATGGAACAAGGACTTGATGCTAGATATAGGGCAAGACTTGCCATCTACCTCCACATGCATCCCCCCTATCCCCAAACCTCGACTCAGGTACAAGGGTAGCTATAGTTTAACCACGTGGCCTACAATGCCTGCTGGGGTACAAAGCCTTGAGGCAAATAGTAGTATAAAATAAAATATCTTAATATAGAGGTACCCTTTATTGACGTTCCGTTGTATGAACCTTTGTGTTTTCACTAAGATGGTGGTGAGATTAGTGTTTAGTGGGTTAGTGTGCTAGCTCACAAACTTCGTAAATATTGGCCAATTTCATCTTCATTTCTTCGTACCACAGCTCCCGTCTCTCTTAGGCGAGTATCTTCTCTTGCCCCCTATCCTGATGTATTCCACCTGCTTTATCGTCCTAACTTTCCCCTTCCTCTTGCACAACCTAAAGCACTTCCTACAGCAGTCACATAGGTTGCAGAACCTGCAGCATTGACAACAAAAGACAATACGCAGGCATTCCTTGCATCTACCCATAATTTTGCGATGTTTTGGGGGACCATATTATTATGTATATTGCGTTGAACTAGGTCATTTTATTAGAAAATACTCAGAATTTAAAATACGGCTCATTCTGTAAACATTCTGCTTCTTCTTCTTTCTTCTTTTTATGGCTCCTGTCATAGACAATCTTGCCAATGTCAAGTGATTCAGAGATTATACTCTTTGTAGATGTAGATAAGTTTCTAGTCACGTCAGTCCAAAGTCGAGTCAGTCAGTTGTTTTGAAGAAAATGGTGGCGGTTTCTTCAAAACATTTGAAACATTTTCGGTCAAATCACGATATCACATAATACACTTTCATTTCAAATGCTTACACTTTGCGCTAAGACCACATGTAATGTTGGTTAAAATACCACCAAAATTACACAACACAACTCAAAATAACACTAGAAAAACAATTAAAATGAAAATGCTATGTTGCTTCGTTAGATGACAGGAAACGAATCATTCTGCTTCTTCTTCGCTCTGTTTTTGGCAGTTTCTGGCACTTGTCTGTCATTCAACCACAGAACAGTAATATCCTCTTTAATAGATTAATTACTTTTTAATCAAGTTATGAATGTATGTATTCCTTAGTATCAGTTATTTGTTTTAAAGACAATGGTGGTGACTGTTTTTTATTCTTATGATACTTTACGTTCAAATCGGGATTTGCTTATTATACTTTCATCCCAAATGTTTACACCTTGTGCTCTCAATATTTTTGGTAAAAATTATAAACTGAAAACTATGATAATTAACTCAATTTATTTTAGAACTGAAACAGCAATAATTTATTAATAACGTAGGTATGTTGTTACAAAATACTCAAACAAAACAAAATACTATTTGTAACATCTATTATTTAAAACATTATTTTATTATTTTTCATTATTAAAAAAAAAAAAAAAGTTTCCTTCTTACTAGCTCAAAAGCGTGGCGAGCTATCCTTTGCTGGGGTCCCAAAGCATAGGTACTGCCGATCATTCTTCTAGCAGGCACTCGCCTGATGTACAGTTTGGCATTTTGGTTCAACACTTACCTTTTTAAGTTAGGCTCTAGGTATTTTAGTTGAAAGATACTGACTATGCAAAAGTTAGTTAAAAAAAATTGCAGTTAGAACAAGTATAGGTGCTTATAACACAAGCTTTGAATAGCTTACTTTGGGGCTAGATAGTGCTGTGTGGATTGTCCAGCATTACTTATTTATTTATTTTTATTTATTTATTGTCTAGCCTAGCTAACCTATTGGCACGCTTCGCAATAAGAATAACAATAATTTATTTTGTTGTTTAATATAGTCACTGTTCAGTGCTAGTCAGCTGGTAAAGGCTAGGATGTGCCTTCTGCGTAGGCCATGATACACAAACTGTCATTTGGTTGTCTGTTTAGGTGATAAAAGCTCGCAATTGATTTGCCGTAATTTTATGAAAAATAGATATTCGAAAATGCACTCTTTAAAATGATAGTAACTTGGCTTTGGGTCCTAATGGATTAAGCCAAATGCGTAGGTCTCGGCCAAAAGTCTCCAAGGATCAGACACAAGGCAGGAGGCCTTAAGATTCTTGTTGAAGTTGAGAACTTGCATAACAATAGTAGTTGTTGACTGCCACGATTTGATTACGTTGGGTTGAAATCTGGAACGGAAAATACATATTTTCAACAAAATCTTGAGGTAATTTAAGAAAAAAATTTAACTTACTATTACGAAACTAGATTACTTATTTATAGTAGTAATTTATACATATTTAAAGCCTTCATGTGCCTGTAATTTCACCGTCACCTAGTATATAAGACGTTTCAAAGTGTTCCAATCATAGGATTGTGCTGAATAGAGATCGTTTTGATTTTGATCCACAAACTTCAAACCGAAACAGGACGCTGCCAGCTGGCAGAAAAGGGTAATTCCTTGGACGAGCCCTTCACAAAGAACACTACTTGCTTTTTTTTATACTATATACTACTAGAACAAGCTGATCTTTACCTTCATCCATGTTGTCCTCAGCAAACAGTTCACTGAACTCCAACAAGTCTGAGTTTGGTTTTGCAAAGCTGAGATACAGGTAGTTTTTGGATACTCTGAAAGATAATAACTTGAGGGACGGCGTGATTTGGAGTGTGGCTAGTTTTATGGCGCAGTGGCGGGGGCGGACGGGACCATCCGACTTTGCTTGAGACTGCCATCGCCGGGCCATGTGGGTCCGCCTGAAAGATATTACGGCTTTTGTTTTGTCACTACGGTTAGATATATATCATCTACTAAACTAAACGAATTATGGACAACTTTATATGAGCAAGTACAAAGCTTCACTCACAGCTAAAACAGGAGATGCATTCATTAACAAAATATATAATCTATCGTAAAAGTTCATTTATTTTGATTACTTTTTTTTTGATTTATTTTGATTTATTTTGACGACCTCTGTGGCGCAGCGGGCGAGAGCCTGCCTGCGACGCAAGAGGTTGCGGGTTCGATTCCCGCCTTGGAACAAATTTGTGTACGATCTGCAGAAATTTGTTCCGATGGTCTGGGTGTTTTCTATCTATAATAAAAATATATCTATCTATGTAAGTATATAATGTATTAAATATATCAGTTATCTAGTACCCATAACACAAGCTTTGAATAGCTTACTTTGGGGCTAGATAGTGCTGTGTGGATTGTCCAGCATTATTTAATTATTTATTTATTTCAATTGGCGGCACGGTTTGATAACGTGAGTTTGAATAATTCCCCGCTGTTAGACTACTAACCAATACTACTAAACACAATTTCTTAACCGGTTCGGGGCCTAACGATTCAAATATCTCTGTGCCTTCTTATTAAGTATGTCAATAAAACACATTTTTACTTTAACTTTTTTTTTACTAATTTCCTTACGATATTTGCCTTTGCAGACTATAAGACAGACATTACAAAAATAATTTTTTTGTTGCAAGTTGGTAAAGCCAACAATTTTTAATCTTCTCGCCAAGATTACATTTCATAAAGGTACTAAAAGTCTACAACTTCCAGCGTTTCCGAGGAAAACCAAACAAAAGTTAGGACGTCTCCGTTGGCGCTCGTGGATATTTATATACCTGTTTACCGACCTGCGCTATAGGAGCGCTATAGGAGAGCTAATAGTGAACCCGGTCCGGAGACAAGCAGGTCACAGCAGGGAAAAGTTTCTGTTGAAGTTGTGCCAAGTCTCCACCCTTTTTGCGAGAACCGCTGTAGAATAAAGTGCTCCATGACATGCCGGTTTCCTGACGTTGTTTTCCTTCACCGTTTGAGACAACTGGCGCATGTTTTTAAATAGTAATCTCATTTGTGTGTAGCCAGTTTTGAACCCAGAATCTAAGGGTTGGAAGGCGAGGCCGCTATCACGAGATCAGTTATCCTTACCTACTTACTGTGGTGTCTGTGCGTTCTGAAACTGCCTATACCCACATAAGCGACTGCCACATAAATTCGAGAAGCAACAGACACACAACCTGTACTTTAAATTTGGTGTTTTAATGTATAGCTGAAGCATTTTACATACCAATTAGTGAAGAGTTTTTTCAGTATAACTGGAATTTTGATAGTCATTGTAATATCACTGTATATTTAGGTCGTGGGTTTGCTAGATTACATCCGTCATGAGGCGGTTGCTGCTGCTTGGGGAACAGGGAAAAACTATATTTTCCGGGAATCTATCACTGGTAATATTGGAAAAATCATGACAACAATAATTGACATGACAAAAACCCAAGAGTATAATGCTACCAAAGAGTACAATCAAAAAGACTGTCAAGTCATAGAGAGTATAGTTCAATCATCAAAGAATTTTCATGCATTAAATTCCTTGAATCATACTCAAGGAATTTATTATTAGATGCTAAATCAAACTCGTACATCGAAAATAGATAAAAAAACATTTACAGATTTTATTTCTTTAAACTGGATTTAGTTGAATATAATAAAACCACGGCCAGAATCGAGTCTACGACCTTTGGAAGCTTGGTTCATTGCCGCTAAACCATCGGTGTTCTAGTTTTGTCTATTAGCTGTGTATTTTTTAAAACCAATATACTTTTCATTTATTTAAATACCTATCGTATTTTGTGCATTTAATAAATAATAAATATTGGTGGACTTTCCACACAGCACTATCTAGCCCCAAACTAAGCTTATGCTTGTAATATGGGAGAACCAGATAGCTGATATACTACTATAATACTTTTTTTTTGTAAATACATACTTATAATATTATATAACACCCAGACAGAGAACAAACATTTATGTTCACCACACAAATGTTTGTTCACGGTGGGAATCGAACCCACGACCTACGGCGCAGAAGGCATAGCTACTACCAACTGAGCTACGTAGGCTGGTACTTAACCAATGGCCCAACGAAATAATTTCATTTCCTGTGTAATACCTTCTCGCTAGTCGAAGGCGATATTCTCTTCAAATCCATTTCCGATTCTCAAGTCCTGTTTTTGATCCTTCAAGACACTTCAGAAACTCAAGATCTTCGTTAAGGTGTTGGAATCAGCGAATCGAAATAATCACTACAATCTCAGCAATTCAATTCAAATTCCAAATTCGAAGATTGGACATACTTACATTAACAAAGGTAAAAAGAGAACCGGTGGTCTAGTGGGAGTGACCCCGCCTTCGTCGCAGGTTCAAATCTAGTCATGCACCAATGGATTTTTCTGATGAAAAATGGAAAAGCGCAGTACCACTAGCACTCTTAAACGGTGAAGGAAAACATGGTGAGGAAACCAGTTAGTATTCTAACAGCGGCCATGGGCTTGCAACCTGTCACGTATGGAATACTAACTACTGCAAAATGTAGACTGACAAATGTAGATCCTTAGACTTCCTAAAAGAATCTTGAGTTAGTTCTTGGTACTAAGAGATCTGATAGTACTAAGCTTACCTCCTCTAGCTGTACGTACTTACATCCAATCGAAACTTTAGCACGTGACCCTAAGTGCTACTTCATTCGTGTGGACTAAACCACACTTAATTGGGCTTCCGGCATGTGCTGATTTGAACAACTATTGAATGTATAATACTATTCCATTCATGTAGGATATATAATTATTTTTGAAACCTTCTCATATTAAAATTAATACCCGAATGACCGAGCTTTGCTCGGTGGCTGAATCCTAGCTAGATCGATTTATCACCCCAAAAACGTATGCAGAGGGCATACAAAATCTCATGAAAATCGTTGGAGCCGTTTACCAGATTCAGATAATTTTATATAGGTATACAAGAATTGCTCGATTGGAGGTATTAGATACAAAAATTCGGTAGGATTTCGATAGTTTAAATACAAGTACGTCTGAATACAGTAAAAGTCAAAGTCAAGGTTTGTTAAACTGACTGCCACCATATTCTTCAAAACGAATGACGGCCGACTTTGTGGCTATATAGCCCGAAGAACTGAAAACCGCTAGAAAATAAAGGCTCTCGAATCGCCCGCGAATTGAAAGACAAAGCGTGGACACCCTCCTACCGATGAACTGACGACATCGCTAGGATCGCGGGAACTCGCTGCTTGGAGGGGGCCCAGAATCGTCTCCTGGAACTGTACTTCTCAGGCTGATGGTGACAAAAACAGGATTAGTGTGTTGATCAAACCCGCCCAACAGGGTACCTGTGAAGGCTTTGACGGGATTACAATAACAAATTAATAATTGGATCGGAAGGTACGGTGCAGTCGATCGATGTTAGGACTACTCAGAGAGAGACGGGGCCGGAGTGAGAATTTTGTCACAGATAAGAGAATTTCTGTGAATTTTGTACTCAGAGGTACTAAAGAAATGAGGATTAGTTTTTTTGGAGTTATTTACTGTTAAAGGACTTGCCAATAATAAACAGCTCCAGAACGATTTGATTCCTCTCCATCCACCGACATTCCGCAATCTTCGCAATGTCGTCAGGGTTGGAGGGTAAAAGGGCGTCCTATGCCTCTTGTTTCTGTTTGTGGTCGCCAACCTAGATCCTTACTCCCCAGCCAGTTGTCAGTTCTCCGAGCTATATGACTTGCCCATTGCCACTTCAATTTGCTAGTTCTGTGAGCTATCTCTGTTCATTATTCATAATTATGATAGGCAGAAGCCAAAAATGGGTGTATATTAATAAAAATAAATTTTTTTGACGACGTCTGTGGTGCAGCGGGCGAGAGTCCACCTGCGACGCAAGAGGTTGCGGGTTCGATTCCCGCCTCGGAACAAATTTGTGTACGATCTGCAGAAATTTGCTCCGTTGGTCTGGGTGCTTATGTATAAAAAATATCTATGTAAGTATATAATGTATTAAATATATCGGTCATCTAGTACCATAACACAAGCTTTGAGTAGCTTACTTTGGGGCTAGATGGTGCTGTGTGGATCGTCCAGCATTATTTATTTATTTATTAATAAAAGTACCTACTGTAAAATCCATCCCTGGCGCATAAGCTCCCTAATTCATTGATTTCCTGAACGACTCCCCCATTACAAATACTATATCTATAGATACCTGTAGATACGTATACAAAGATGAAACGGTAAAACGGAGTTACGATAGCATTCGACTGTTACATTGATTGCTTTTGCTAATTAGTATTGTAACGATCGAAATGCCTTATCGTTTCTGATGATATAGCTGGCGGTGGAAACATTATCTTGTGCAACTTTGTGATATCATGAAAATTTTAACCCTATAAGGGTTGAATTTTGAAAATCCCTCAGAACATCTCTAAAAACACAATTACTTATATACTACCCTCTATCGGTTATAACTGCGTTTTCTATAATGTCAGTCAGAGTAGTAGAGGCATGCTATTTAAATCATCTTTTATAAATGTTAAAGGCCTAACTAGTAGAGCTCTCTTTTGGAAGAGCTTGTCTGGCGAAGTCCTACCCCCATGCCCACTTTTGCAGTCAAGCAGAGTTGCTGTATTTAGTTTTGAAGGGTGTGGTTGGTGAAATTACACAGGCACGTTAGGTTTCTGTTTAGGACATCTACAAGTCGCAAGTTAATGGACGGTGGTCGCAAGTTAGGGCAGTGCACGTAAGGCACGTTTCTGTCGTGCGTGAAGAGACAATGCATTGTTATGGTTGATGGTTACCACTTAACATCACCGGGCAACCTACTTGTTCGTCCAGTAGTAGTAAAAACGATGTAAGTGTTTCACTTTCGAAGTTCGAAGCTAAATGTAAAAAAAATTTAATAACAAGTCCATTTCTTTTATAATTTATACGAAATTTCATATATTAGGGTTAATTAAAATGAAACAGTATTACAGTGAAAACATATTTTATATCCGCTGTCACAAAGAGATCAATGGACGCGTGATTTCCATGTTTTCAGCATTGCACAATAATTCATCGTTAAAATAAATGCAACGTGTTATTTTTGCAACTCAAAAACTTTATTTTCGCAGTAACAAACGGCACCGAAGTATATTTTCGCTTTTATTAAAGGTTGCGGTTTCAGTGGCTTACGAACTTGTATATCTGTAGATATTTTATTCTGCGAATAAATGAGAAATATACTTTTCATCCTGAATATCCTTACTGCTAACTTGAACGCTAGTTACGACTCTTCCTAATCGACTTAAAAAAAGTGGGAGGTTCTCAATTTAATGTATGGTTTTTCAATGATTTATTTACTTATTTTCAGTGTATTTGAATACTTTTTTTATATATTTAATTATCTTTTTATTATGACTTTATTCCTGTGACTATATTTACTAGCTGTGTAGAGAATAACAGAGTAGCGGGTAATGGGAGAAGTTTTTCAGCACGTTCCTGATACTTCTTACGCAAGGCATTGACCCACAAGATTTTTCATGCCGATATGGGACGAGATAAAAGTAATAATTTCGCGCTCGTATATAAAAGATAATCGCAATATCAACCACCGCAGCTGTGCCACAGCTTTGCGCTGTAACAAAATACAACGGCCAAGTGTGAGTAGGATATAATATGTTTTTACGATTCCGTACTAAACAAAGCCTTTTCAGATCGCAGGAAGTCAGTGGGTAGAAAAGGCTCTGCATCGTTGCGCAAAAATTAAGTTGAATAACAATTTATTGTGCTTCTTAAGGGGCATCATACCGCGCGCCACTATCTCACTCGCACAATTGAACATTTTCGCAAATATAAAACCATTGATAGTATTTATGTAAAATCGCAATCGGTCAAATTGTTGTCAAAGAAAAAAATGTATCCAAGCAAGTTTTCATACTTAATAATTAGAAAAATATAATATAAATCTTTGTAATGCCACTGACAACAACATAACCATTTACGATTTTACATAAATACATATAATGATAGCGGCGCGCCGAATGCTGCCCTTAAGTATGTAGAGTTAAGTATGTTTTAAGAGTAGTAGAGCTCTTTGTGAAGGGCTCGTCCGGGGAAGTACTACCACCACGCCTTTTTCTGCCGCCAAGCAGCAACGCTGTGTTTCGGTTTGAAGAGTGTGGTCGCCGGTGTAATTACAGGCACATGAGGCTTAACATCTGTATGCCTCAAGTTGATGGACGCAGGGCAGTGCATCGTAGGGCACGTTCCTATTGTGCGTGACCTACGGGGCAATGTTTTGTTTATAGGTGATGGTTACCACTTAACATCAGGTGGGCCATCTGCTTGTTCCATCAGCTAGTTGTATAAAAAAAAAAAAAAAAAAATGTAGAAATGCAATGTGGTCATAGAACTTGCGCAAAAAACTAAACAGTTTGGTCGATGTATAACGTTTCATTAGTTTATAGAAAATGTACTGCGATGATTATAGCGCTTCATTTTTGCGCGTAGGTGCAAACATAAAGATTTTAAAATATCCCATAAGTTATTATACGAGTAGGATTTAAAAACACGGGCCTACGCTAACCACCTGTTCTTCCTCACCCGTAACGCAGGGATATGCTATCTCCCACTCTTCTTCATAGTCGGTACTTCATTCCTGAAGATCGTGATCAACCAGGTGTAGTTCTGGAGGCGTAGACAGCCTGTCTCCAACGACTCCGATACGTAGCCATCTGGACCACGCTGTAGAATGATGTGTCCCTGTCTCTAAGCTGGTCAGATCTGCGACGCAGAGGTTGCGGGTTTGATTCCCGCCTCGGAACAAATTTGTGTACGATCTGCAGAAGTATGTTCCGTGGTCTGGGTATAATACAAAATATCTATCTATGTAAATATATAATGTATTAAATATATCAGTTATCTAGTACCCATAACACACGCTTTGAGTAGCTTACTTTGGTGCTAGATGATGCTGTGTGGATTGTCCAGCATTATTTATTTATTATTATTTATTATCTGGTTTGTGATCTTCCACGGGGTATCGTATCTACCACACCCGGCGAGTAACTGAGGAATATGCTACTACGGTACTTAAGCGGTAAAATTTGATCTAAAATACAGTACCCTAACACCCAAAGACAATACTCGTATTTTTTATTTAGTACCACACAACGTGGCAAAGAAACTATCCTATTCCGACTACGGTTGGCTTCTCTAACTAAATTATTTACATAGTCCACCCCACTGAATCAATCTGAGGTGGAAAAAAGGTCCCAGATTTAGGGTCCGCAGTATTTTACGTAATTGGGCCCTAAGCCGTTGACAGTTTTGTTACTCGTCCCTTTCTTTACGAATTCAACATTTATAAAGGTACGTAGTGGCACATCATAAAAATGTGTTTGTGATAGTGAAGGAGTTTTTATAAGGACATTTTTAAATTCATAGTGATGTTTGGGTCCTAAAAATAATTCAATGATGTGGAATGATTTTATTGTTTATGTATTATATAATAGAGTATATAATACATAAATTATAGATATATAAGAGTAGTTATAGATTATAAGAGAAGTAGAGCTCTTTGTGAAGGGCTCGTCCGGGGAAGTACTACCACCACGCCTTTTTCTGCCGCCAAGCAGCAACGCTGTGTTTCGGTTTGAAGAGTGTGGTCGCCGGTGTAATTACAGGCACATGAGGCTTAACATCTGTATGCCTCAAGTTGATGGACGCAGAGCAGGGCATCGTAAGGCACGTTCCTATCGTGCGTGACATACGAGGCAATGCTTTGTTATAGGCGATGGTTACCACTTAACATCAGGTGGGCCATCTGCTTGTTCCATCAGCTGGTTGTATAAAAAAAAATATTATGTGCACGATCTGTGCAATATCTAGAAGTTGAAGTTAAAATATTTGAATATGAACTATCTCCGATTAAGTTAAGGTACTTTACAGTTATGACATTAAAAAATATCTTCAGAGTTTTTTCTGAATACCATTTTGTAGTAAGGCAGCAGGTTGGCATAAAAGCCTGGTCACCTCTTCGAAGAAACAATCATAACTGTATTAATGTCTTTCTTTCGTTCATAATGCTTTTAAATCTCTTTCAATAACACGCGAAGAGAGCATTAGAAGAAAAACCTCGGCATTGGCACTGTACCTGAAGCATCAGTTCCTATAGAATCGAGATGGTTTTTTTTTAATGTAAAAGATAGGCAAACGGGCTAACGGCCCACCTGATGGTAAGCGGTCACCGTCGCCCATAGACAACAACAACACCGGGGCGTTGTCAGTGCGTTGCCTACCCTGAAGGACTTTATTAACATTTTTCTTGAAGCTTTTCATGTTAAATCTTGGCGGGAAAACTTCTGATGGTAACTCATTCCACAGCCTATGGGTATGGGGAAGAAATGAGCGAGAAAAACGGAGAGTACGAGAGACCCAGGGTTCCAGAATGTGTGGATGAGCTCGATCCCGGTGCCGAGAGGAGCGGTGGTAAAATCTCAATGGTATTCAATTACGTCGTTATTACAAAAAAATAACCAAAACAAAACATTTAAAATTATCAACCAACACGCAATCCTATCCTACTAATATTATAAACGCGAAATTTAGTAAGTATGGATGGATGTTTGTTACTCTTTCACGGAACGGCTGAACGGATCTGGATGAAACTTGGCAGATAGATAGATTATAGTCTGGAATAGCAATAGGCTACTTTATAGCAATAATAGCTAATAGCAATAAATCTGCGCGGTTGCAACCGCCAGGCGCAACTAGTACAATATAAAACGATTTATGAATGCCACAAAATAAAAATATTTGAGTGGTTTTTAATGGTATCAAAAAGATTTTTTATACCAAAGATAGTATTCTCCTATCTGTGACCATAAGTCATCACGCCTAGCAGGCGGATTGGTGACCACAGTGTTGATAGGTATATGTATACCTACTCAGGACAGTATTTCCTGAGTAGGTATATGTATTGTCCATTTTCCGGTGTGTTTCTTAGTCGCCTTTGCGAGCCATCCACGGGAGGTGATGCATTGGTCTAACTCTTTGCAGGGAGCACCACGGCATCTCCGCCAAAAGCCATCACTGGTTTCAACTCGTGCTAGCCTAACTACCATGAAAAGAAACTTAACGAAAAGAAATCTCGGTTTCTTTCGCTGTTTTGTTGTGAACCTTCAGAAGGTAAGGTTTTTATTTGACAATTATTATTGTTTTATTCTGGTTGATTATGTTTCGTCTCGCTTAATGTAAGAACAAGAGCAGGGCAAATATTTGTACCACACAGCCCGTAGTCGAAAAGGTTTTTAAATGATGGATAATGTCTAGAGACTTTTTATGTAGGTACAGTAAATTAACATTATTTCTTCGTTATTGTTTTAACAAAAATTTGCATTTATGGCCTTGCTACAAAAAATCTGTCATGTGCATACCATCTCTTACCAATTCGTAATGACAAACAGAGATAGCGATAACTTTAAGCATTTTTTAAATTAAAGCACCATTTTATAGTATGAGTGTTACAATACATATTTTAAGAGTAGTAGAGCTCTTTGTAAAGGGCTCGTCCGGGGAAGTACTACCACCACGCCTTTTTCTGCCGCCAAGCAGCAACGCTGTGTTTCGGTTTGAAGAGTGTGGTCGCCGGTGTAATTACAGGCACATGAGGCTTAACATCTGTATGCCTCAAGTTGATGGACGCAGGGCAGTGCATCGTAGGGCACGTTCCTATTGTGCGTGACCTACGGCGCAATGTTTTGTTTATAGGTGATGGTTACCACTTAACATCAGGTGGACCATCTGTACAAACAGATCTGGAACAATCCATCAACTAGTTGTATAAAAAAAAAAACTTTTTTACTAGCTTGAGATAGTTTGTACATAATGTTCACCAACATTTAAATAGCAGGCTATTCGTACATTGGTGGACATTTTCACAAGTTATAATAGCATATTAGATTAACCTAATATTATTATTAAAAATACACTTTCTTTCTTAATCAAAAGCAAAACCACAGGCGCAATGATACCAGTAACAAAGTATATTCACCGCAAAACTTTTCCCATTAAAAATCAACCGTGAGGCTTCATTTTCGCCTACAAATGGAAGTAGGAAGTATGAATAATAATTGTTTTTTTAAGCAATACAAGGTTGTCGCGACGGAAATAAATTGAATAAGCCGATGTGGTTTTATAAGTTCAAACCGATTTTGTGGCTTGTTTATTTATCATTACAGCAAAGATGAAAGAAAAGTTTCAATGGTGGCCAGAAATTCAGCCCCAGGTTGACGAGAAATTGTAGTGACGCGTAATTTTTCATGGACTTTAGTTTCCCTAAGAGGTGTTTAGTAAAATCTTCTCCTACTCCTACGCTCTATTTCTTTCTTTATTTTTTATAGCTCCTGTCTAAGGACAATCTTGGCAGTGTCAAGTGATATCTGTAATTTATCGAGGTCAGTGGATAATTGAAATTATTTTAGATAAGTTTCTAGTCACGTCAGTCTAAAATCGAGTCAGTCTCAAGGAATATTTATAGATAAATTCAAATTCCTTGGTCAGTCTATTGTTTGGAAGAAAATGGTGGTGGTTTCTTCAAAACGTTTGAAACATTTTCGGTCAAATCACGATATCACATAATACACTTTTATTCTAAATGCTTTTTGCCACTTTGTGCTAAGACCTCAAGTAATATTGGTTAAAATACCGCCGATTACACCTCACAATTCAAAATAACGCTAGAAAAAGTTAAAGTCACACACGATAGGAATTTACGATGCACTGCCTGGCGTCCTTCAACTTGAGGCATACAGATCATTATAACCAACAACGTCTTACAGCTAAAAGCTCTTGAGTCCGGGAGCGATTTGAACCACAGGTCAAGTATTTCGATTGAGATGACGTTGCGTGTTCGGGGTTGCCTACCATCGGTCAAAACAAATCGATTCAACCTAAACAATATCGATCAAAACAATATCGATTAAGCTTAAAAATACAGGCAACAACCTTCGGCTTTATTTCTACGTTCTTACGTATAATCCTTGTAATAGTATCTTATATGAAGAATACACGTTTATTCTGCAATCAGCTTTTATTATCACATTCACAAACCACTATTAAATTACACTCTACTGAATTATACACGTTACTCAAAGTTAGATGTTGCCTGTACGGCGGTCGAATCACAACTGTCCCTCCACCGCGGCGTCGGCCATATTTTATAATGTTCCAACCAACTGCCCGATCACGTCAGTCCCGAGTCAAATGACTGTCCGTTGACAGTCTGTATTCTACATCTCTTTCTTTCTGAAAATTGAAAAGACTTGGTTATGGTGTCACTTTACATGCAAAATCAATTTACAAACCATAACCCGATTGATAATCCTTAGATGGGTTTTAGTCCGACTCGTCCCCATCTTCCATACTGTCTTCATCGTTTACTTCTATATCAGGAGCAAGAGATAAGCCTGTCTCTTGATTGTCTTCGTCTTCTAAAGAGTCTGTGTTTTGCTCGTGCTCTTTATTCATTACCTTCCAAGTGTACCACATTTCTGCGGTATGTTTCACCAGTGGTATCATTCGTGATTTCTACGTCACCTGAATTTGGTATTGATTTAGTAACTGTGTGAGTAGTCGGTGCAAAAATTGGTGTCAGCTTATTTTGTTTCTGGAAATTCTTAACAAATACCTTATCTCCTTGACGTAAATTATGGTTGACTGCCTTGCGCTTCCGATCGCTGTAGTTTTTTCCAAGTTCTTTTACCATTTTGTCTCGATCTCTAACTTCAGACTGCTGATCCTTATTTTCGATGTCTATAAAAGATGGAATTTTGTCTCGGAATTGACGTTTGTAAAACAGTTCAGATGGAGTTTTACCAGTCACTGAGTGAGGAGTACTGTTGTACATCATCAAGTAGTAAAGCAGCTCTTCTCTCCAGTTTTTTTTCTCTATTTGGCTGATTTTAATGCGTTTGAGTATGCTTCGGTTTTGTCTCTCCACTTCGCCATTCTGCTGCGGCCAGTATGGAATAGTGGTATGTAGCACAATACCGCATTCCTGAAGATAGTTCTGGAATTCTTGACTGATGAATTGTCTCCCATTGTCGGCGGTAATGGTCACCGGATATCCCAATCGTGAAAATATTTCTTTCAGGAACTTGATCAAGTCTGATGAAGCTATGCTTTTCGTGATTTTAATTTCTTTATAGCGGCTGAAATAATCAACTACTACTAATAAATAGTCACCTGTAGGTAGAGGTCCTAACAAATCCATGGCCACGTCAATCCAGGGTTCTATTGGCAACTGCCGGCGTTTCATGGGAATAGGTGGGTTTGGTGCAGATACTAGTGTACAACTTTTACAGTTTCTTACCGTAGACTCTGCATCTTTGTCAATTTTCGGCCACCAGACCTTAGTGCGTAGACGTTGTTTCATGCAAACAATTCCTGGGTGCCCTTCATGTGCCGCTTCCAGCACCTGTGGTCGTAACGTTTCGGGAATGACTATCCTACTGCCTCGGAGTAAGATGTCATCTTGAAAACAGAGTTCAGTTTCGAAGACTTTGTAGTTTGTTACTTTCGGATCCCAAATGTGTTGGTAGAGTCCTTGTTTAACCTTGGTGATTTCCGTATCTTCACTTGAACTTTTCTTAATGTTTTCTAACGGCACTGCTATCGGTCTCGAATGTGCAATCACTTGATTGATGTATTCGTGATCTCCTTTACATACTGAATCAATAGAACTGCAATCACTGGAGCAAAGCCTGGATAAAGGATCAGCTATGTTGGACTTACCAGGCCGGTAAACAATTCTGTAGTTGTACGACTGCAATCGGAGGACCCATCGTTCAATACGAGCGCATGGCTTGGAGTTTTTCCCGAATATAACCTCTAATGGCTTATGGTCACTGATTAATTCGAACTCTTTTATTCCATACAAATACATTTTAAAATGTTCAACTGCCCAGACTAAAGCCAACGCCTCCTTTTCGGTTTGGCAATATCTTTTCTCACAATCAGTCAAGCTTTTGTTGCCATAAGCAATAACTCGAGGGCCATTTGAATTAATTTGGATAAGAACTGCCCCCAAACCAACTGGGCTAGCGTCTGCGATTACCTGGGACTTATCCTGTGGGTCGTAGTATCCCAGTGTTCTCACACAACTGAGTGAGTTCTTAAGCTCCATAAACGCTTGGTTTTGCTCAGCATCCCAAACTTTCTGAATGTTAGCGTTTTTTCCCAGTTTTAGTCGTAACAGTTTTCGTAGAGGTTCTGTTAAAGTAGCCAAATTCGGTATCCATTTTCCAACAAAATTGACTAGGCCAAGGAAGCTTTGCAACTCTTCGATTGTGTTTGGGGCCCTGAACGTTTGTATGTTATGTATATACTTATTCAAGGGTTTGATTCCTTTGGTTGATAGCTCATGTCCCAAAAATTCAATTTTACTTACTCCGTATACACATTTATCATTATTTAGTAGAACGTTGTTCTCTTCTAATATCTTGAGTGTTTGCTGTAGCCGTTGATCGTGTTCTGTTTTGCTGGATCCGAACACAACGATGTCGTCAATAAAGTTAACGGTACCTTCACATTTTAATAGAATGTGTTCCATTATTTTTTGGAATAGCTCTGGGGCACAAGATATGCCAAACATAAGTCTCTTATATCTGAACATGCCCTTGCTTGTAATAAATGTCGTGATAAATCGACTGTCTGGGTGGATCTCACATTGATGAAAAGCGTTTTTCACATCAAGCCTAGAGAATATCTGCGCTTTTTTGAAGTGTGGTAGTAGTTGGTCCATTGTAGGGAGAGGATGATTCTCACGAACGATTGCTTCATTAGCTCTTCGCATATCTATACAGATACGAACATCCCCGTTTTCCTTTAGGATTGGAACCATTGGAGATACCCATTTCGAAGGTTCAGTGACTTCTTCTATAATATCAAGATCCAATAGCTCTTGTAATTTTTTGTTGACTTTACTCTCCAACGGAATAGGGATTCTTCTGTATGGTTGGCAAACTGGCTTAGTTTCTTGTTTGATAGGGATCTCAATAAGAACATCTTTGAATTTGGAAAATGTTGTACGGGATTCCTTTGGTTGCACCAATTCTAAAACGTTTACTTTGACTCCCAACTGCAATATGCCCAAAGCAATTGAAGTATTTTTACCAATTATGTCTTTTGTGCCATCTTTTATCACATAGAAAATTCCAATCTCTGTTTTGTTGTTGACCGTGACTTTTGCTTTAAATGATCCCAAGACAACTAATGGTTCCTTGCTTCCATAGGCATAAAATGTCTTATCCGGTGTCGGATTCATCTCAAAAGCATCAATTTTCTGTTCCTTCATTTTTTCCCAAGTCTTGTCTGTCAGTAAATTACATTTGCATCCAGAATCAATTAACAGTTTTAATTTTTTACCTCCAACTATGCAATCAACCGTAGAGTCTTCGTCAAAATGGAACACGTAATCAATTTCTTCTGTCTTTTTGTCATCATTTTGTGTTCTTGGCTTTTTTGTAACTGTAGTGTCTTTTACCTGCGGGTAGGATTGCCTTTTCCTTGGGTTCTTCGTAAGGCATTGCTTCTGGAAATGTCCTGTTATGTTACATTTGTGGCATTTTACTTTTCTGGCGGGACAATCCATTGTTTGAGCTGTATGCTTGTAGCTACCACACCTAGTACACTTGGTGTTGTTTTTTGTCCTCATATCAATCTTGTTGATGCTACTACTAGATGGCTTCTGGTTAAAATCTTCCATCTGTCGGTTCACATTTTCCAATGTGTTGGCTTCGATTATTATGTTTTCCAGAGTCATACTGTCACCGCCTTTGAGGATTTTTTTCCGCAATTCTGCTGACGAACATTTCTCCGTAATTTGATCTATAAGATGCTCTTTTTTGTTAGTAAATCCACATTTATCTGCTTGTCTCCTTAACCTGACTAAGAACTTTTCAAATTTTTCTTCAGGTTCTTGTTTCATCAGGCGTAAAATGTGTCTTTCGTACACTTTGCTTTGCTTTGGAGAAAAGTACTCATCCAGTTTTTCTAGTGCAATACTGAAAATATCTTTAGCCGGATCATCAACACTCGATACATGCGCACCTGGTATGTTGTAATATATTTCTTGAAGACTTAAACCGCCCATGTGAAGCAACGTTGCTCTTTTCTTGATAGGCGCCTCTATATTTGCAGCTTCCAGGTATATACATAGTCCTCTTTTCCATTTCTCCCACCTTATGCCGATGCTGTGAGGGTCATTATCACAGTCAAAACTTTCCAGAGGTGGCAATGATGACATCATGTTTGGCTGAAATTAAACAGTTTTGGTAATTTATGCTGATTACATGCTATTATGCTATTTTGCCTCTCGGTAAATGCCTTTTGTCAATATGTTACTTGAAGAATAAATACAGTACCTAAGTACAAGATTATAAGTACATACATCCGATCATTTGAGTAGTATTACTTTAGAATGGAATAGGATAGTAATATTACTATAATCCTTTGCAGAGCTAGGTACTTAAAAGGCATGTGGGTAGATTGAAATAAATATTTAGCATCATTAGTAATGAAAGAAATGTAATCGAAACTTATGCAGGTAGTTACACAAAGTAATTGACCTATATCTTGTTTGTGTGATACTTCTTTTCCCTTTCTTTTTATTTTTAAAATGGTTAATTTTATTTCCAAAAACCACCAAATGCCTTGGACCATCATAACAGTATGTCCATCTTTGTGGACCATTACCTTACGTGTCCATTAGTCAACAAGAACATCCATTATTTGGATCAAAAATAAGCATGTCCATTATATTGGACCACCGCATTATTTTATACTTGTTTTACGAGGGAAAAACTCTCACACAAACACAGTTGAAAATTTATTTGCGTATTTTTATTGTAATTGTAAGTATATAATATTACTTACGGTTTTACTCCTCGTCGCCACTGAAGAATACACGTTTATTCTGCAATCAGCTTTTATTATCACATTCACAAACCACTATTAAATTACACTCTACTGAATTATACACGTTACTCAAAGTTAGATGTTGCCTGTACGGCGGTCGAATCACAACTGTCCCTCCACCGCGGCGTCGGCCATATTTTATAATGTTCCAACCAACTGCCCGATCACGTCAGTCCCGAGTCAAATGACTGTCCGTTGACAGTCTGTATTCTACATTATATAATATGAAGAACTAGTAATAATAATAATAATAAAAGTTTATTTTGGAACTAGGGTACACTATAAAACTAAAACTAGTGTAACAATACTGACTGCAAAAGTATAAAACTGTGTCGCAGCCAGTAACGCCCTCCTCATGGCAGGTTATTCCCAAATTTAAAATTAAATCAAAAGTAGGTACACTATCTATAAGCACTAGAAAATAAAAAGTAAACGAGTATGTAAACATTAATACACTAAAATATAGTGAGGTGCTAATCAAATTTATTCACAAAATCTTTGATATTTTATGGCAAAATAGGTGGCATTCGAAAAAGATCTCATTCCGATCAGTATTCACAGCAAACAGAAAAAACAAGGATGAAAGTTTCTTAGTTTAAGCAACTACCTATCCCGATACCCCGATCCTGTCCAATTAAGGTGCAGATAGGAAATCAAATAAGGTTAAATAGTTCACGCTTTCATTGCCAATACGTGACTCTACGGGGTCAAATAAGTATTATTCCCACCCGGAAATACTCTTTTATCGATTAGATATCGACAAGGAGCTAAAATTAAACTAAAACTAAATATTTTATTTACCCTTTTAAATATTAAAAATAACTTTAAAAACTAAAAAGAAACGGAAGGCAAAATTACGACGTCAGCTATGAGTCTGTAAAATCTACAACACTTTTCGTATGAACCTGAAATATAATACAACAAAAGGACATCCGTTGGTGCTGGCGCGGCGGCAGATTCAGCTGAGGATCTCAAGAGGCGCAAATATGCAGGTATCGACAGGGCCTACGTATTTGCTCCTCTTGGGGTTGAGACTCTAGGTCCGTGGGGTACCGAGGCCTATCGGGTCTTCAAAATTTTATCCAGGCGACTTATCGAGGCGACGCGTGACCCGAGGGCTGTCGAATACCTGGCTCAGCGTATCAGCATTGCCATTCAGCGTGGCAATGCAGCCAGTATCTTGGGTACGCTTCCGACTGGCACTGATTTGGATCAGTTGAGCTATCTATAGATCGTTTGCAACGGTCTGCAGATAGCTCAACTGTTTCATATGTATTTTGTATATTTTGTACATTTTGTAAATAATTGTAACTATTAGTTGTAATTTTCTTTGTTAAATAAAGCTATATACAACAAAAATATTCAACACAATACACTAAAATACTAGCACAGTTCAAACAAAAGCTCAGATCAACGTTTCGAATAAACTACAGCTACCTACTACGTACAACGTAACATTGGTACGAAACTTTATTCAATAGAAAGTCAAACAGTGGAGGCGAAATTAAGACAACTCCGACTACATAAGCATATAGGTAAAATAAGTATATTAGTTTAATTAACAAGGCACCAAACAAAACAATCTAATAAGCAAAGTTAAGTGCAAAGTCGGAGTCTGACATACGTCCTACGGTCACAAGCGATAAGGCATAAGCGGTTTTTAAGAATTTAAACTTCTTGCTCGGGATTCTATCTTGATCGTTATCACTAACAGTATTCAGGGATGAAAAATATTTTGTCCATTATTCCAGTAGCACCTCGTTAGTTAAGGAAATACGGTTCAACCAAATTGAATCACTGTTGAATGGAGCAGAAATAAAAGGAATTCATTGAATTGAATGATTCACTTCTACGTTTACAAGGTTCAATTTGGTTGCTTCATCCAAATTGAACGGCAGAAGTGAACCGTGTAATATTTATTACCTTTGGTACCATTAGAGACAAAACCGACAGAGCCACGCCCGATTTTTACACGCGTTATTGACACGCGGCAAGACGCGGCGCCTAACTACATACAAAATTTAATCGCGCGTGACAACACGCGACTAGTCGCGCGCGACGTGTCGCGTAAGTGTGGTCTTGTATTCTTACGTAGATGGTCTACGCCGAAACCTCTACGATGTCTACGACGTAGCTTTGTCTATACAGTCATTCGTCAAAGTGTCATAGTCTCATGTTTTTTAACGAAACACCATAGCTTGGGCCACATACATCGCGTAAACCGATTTCTATCGCTCCCGGGACGTGGCACAAACTGAGTTAGCGTTAGATGTTAGCTAGGAGGAAACTATATAGGTATCCCCACTGTATAGTATACATACGCATTTTGAGGATACTGTCATTTTAAAGTAACTTAACTCTTTTTTACATACTAAAGAATGAAATTTTTAAAAGAGGAGGAATGGAACGAGGTGAGACAGGCACACACGCAAAATTTTTATTTAACGTGTGTGCCCGTCTCATTTCTCATTCTATTGAACGGTTTTCGAAAATTTTCCATCCGTGAATGCAAAATTTGTTTGTTACGCTTTTACGTGAAAACTACTTAACGAAACTTTGTACACAATTGGAGGTCTTATAAGTTACAAATGAAAAAAAAACACACTTTTTATCCCGTGGGAATACCGGGATTTAAAGCTACGTGGGTTTAGCTAGTTTCATTATAACTCAATTGAAATTAGCGTGATTAGTCACACGGGATTAAAAATAATTGGCTTGAGATTTTGGGTGAATGAAAGTATATGCTTTTGTTTGCAACGTGCGAAATATAACACTGCTAACAACAAAACACGTGGAAATAAGTATACACAGCGCTGCTGGAGTGCCTTGCGCATCCAGTATAATAATAGCTTCAGGATGCTGTTGGAGCTGCCACGTTTCTGCAGTGCATCGGGAATGTTAGCGGAGGCACGCGTAGATGAAAAAAAATTAACAGCTTCACGACTTTGATCCCCAGGCACGGTAGATATCCCTTCAGATCTCCCAGTACCAAGTAGGTACTAATTCAAGATTCTTTGAGGATGTCTAAGGGGGGTAGTCAGAGGTACGTCCAAACATTACATTTGGCACATACCCACATTTTGCAGTAGTTAGTATTCCATACGTGACAGGTTGCAAGCCCATCGCCGCTGTTAGAATACTAACTGGACTTCTACGCAATCATGTGCAACAGAACAGCATCCCTATTGCACAGGTTGCGCGGCAGCACCAACAGCTACCTCCGGTTGATAGCGGACAAACTGGACGTCGACACGACGTCGACGCGACCGCGACGCGACGGCGACACGACGTGTTCATGAAGCACTGGACACTGGTTAGTCTGTGTGCTTTGTTTTATTTGTTAAATGTATCTGCCTAGTTTTAATAATTAAATGTACCCATCTAGTTTTAAGTATTTATGGCTGAAATACCCTCCGTGTGAATGCTGAAAATAAACGATATTTGATTTGAATAAGTATTGCATCATTGTTTTTTTTTGTTGTACTTAAAAGTTGTGTGCAATAAAGTATTTTCTATTTATCTATCTACAATATAGTAAATAAACAGTGATACATGCATATAGAGGCGAAGCCTAGACTAAGGATTCATTCACACGTGATGTCGAGCTGAAATTACAAGAACTTAATTAGATATCTGTGTGCTTTGTTTAGTAAGATGAAGCTGCTGGGATTTGTCGTCAAAGTTCTGAATTGGACTATTGTTGAGGGAGTTTGTGTATTTTGTATGAAAGATAATATAATATCTAAGATTTTGTACTGTCCCAAATGTTATGTCTCATTGTTAAGTCTTCTCCTTTTGGCTTTTTTATACTCTTTGCTGATTGGACAAGCTAATATCCCATCTGTCAAAGTCAAAGTCAAAATATGTTTATTCAATAAAATCACAAGGATCACCTTGAATCGTCTTAAACCTAGGTGACTCTAGTGCCAGTTCCACGCGACCAACGCCGAGAAGAACATGCAACAAACACACACGATACTATCGTGTGCCCTACGATACATACTGCACTGCGCCCACCAACTTGAGGCATAGAATACAAAGATGGCGTGGCAAACAGTTTTTAGGAGTTGGAATAAATAAATAAATAATGCTGGACAATCCACACAGCACCATCTAGCCCCAAAGTAAGCTACTCAAAGCTTGTGTTATGGGTACTAGATGACTGATATATTTAATACATTATATACTTACATAGATAGATATTTTTTATTATATACATAGAAAACACCCAGACCAACGGAACAAATTTCTGCAGATCGTACACAAATTTGTTCCGAGGCGGAAATCGAACCCGCAACCTCTAGCGTCGCAGGTGGACTCTCGCCCGCTGCGCCACAGAGGTCGTCAAATGTCCCTAAATTTTTATCCCAACGATGACATTTGTAGGTACGAGTACATCGTTAGTCAAAAGTACTCGTTAAACTTAAAGAGCTAATTTCTTTGTTTACCGCTACTAAAGAAAAGGAGGGCGAGCCAATTTGACCTGCAGTAAGTAAAGTTTGTATGAGAACGGCTCCGTTGTCAAAGTTCACACGGAAATGCACGAACGGTATATTTATTTGATAAACAACACTTAAAATAAATGTATGGTGAAGAGACAAAATATCGAAGAATATCAGTTCGTCGCGACCAAAGCCTAGAAGAACTCGCAAGAAACTAAGCTTGGTTCCTAGCGTTTTTTGTCTTCGCGTTAGGTGAAAGGTGTGTAAAGGTTGTCGAAATAAACAATTAAAAAACCCTTGTTAGCGGTTAAGGCGTTGACAACACCTAATGTACCTCTCGCTCGCACGATTCGACATTTTGAAAGATATAAAATCACTAAGCCTAATTTTGAAAAATCGCACAACCATTTTGTGTGCAATCGCATTGCACACATTTGGTAAAAAAATCATTTTGATCTATGCAAGTTTTCCTACTCAAAAGTTTGATTATGTACGAAAACTAGAAAAGTAAACTTTCAAGTAGGAAAACTTGCATCGATCAAAATGAAATTTTTACTAAACTGTGCGTAATGTGATTGAACACAAAATGGATGTTTGCGATTTTTCGAAAATGGGTTCAGATATTTTATATTCTTCAATAAATCAAAACGTGTGAGCGAGAGTCACATTAGCTCTTGTCTTCACCTTAATATTATTGTGAAACCAGTTAATATTCTAACAACGCAACGGAGATGGACTGCAACCTGTGATGGAATACCAACTAGCGCAAAATGTGAGAATGTGTAATGTACCTCTGACTACCCCCTTCGACTCTGGTTCGAATCTGATTCTGAATCTGGTTTGTACTTGGTTTTAAAAGATAAAAGATCTGCAGGGATACCTACCGTACCAGAGGATTAGTCCTGAATCTGTTTTATTTCTCAAGAACAAGTCGAAAGAAGAAAAGAAGCGGCATTTCTATCGTTACGTCTTCACATTTTAATTTATAAGTGTCACTAGTTGCGCCCCGCGGTTTCACCCGCGTAGTTTTAAATCCCGGTATTCCCACGTGATAAAAAATAGCATATTATTATGTGTTATTCCAGACTATAATATATCTCTGTGCTAATTTTCAAAAAGATCCGTTCAGCCATTCTTGAGTTATTGAGTAACAAACATCCATCCATCCATCCATCCATCTATCCATACTTACAAACTTTCGCGTTTATAATATTAGTAAGATAGTAAGATGTGTTTGTCGAATCGCGAAACTGAAGTGGAGATGGGCAGAACACTTGGCAAGAAGGGACGACGGGAGATGGACGAAGGCAGCAACATAATTGTGGCCAAAGGATGCTCAAAGACCTAGAGGCAGACCACCCGCCCGTTGGTTAAACGACATTGTAGCAAGTGCTGGAAATAGATGGATGAGACTCGCAAGGGACCGAAAAGAGTGGCGTAATACAGGAGGCCTACACTCAGCGGTGGGTGCAAACAGGCTGAAATGATGATGATGATGAAGTCATGTGAACCTTGCGCCAGAGAACGGTTCTTTTACTTCCACGATAAAACAATTCATTCCTGTTTATGTTCGCAATCAAAAACAATGTAGATGAGTACTCTCATTAACTTGGCCCTTAGTAATGTCGTAGTTTTGCGGAACTGCCTCGACATTTCCGTTGTCTGTATTTCTTCTACTTACGAATGACCCACACAATTACTTTTTTACTTTTTGTGGTCACAGAAAAGGCAATGTGATCACATAGCCATACAACCTTCATTGTTTTTAAGGCTTATGATGGTATAAATAAAGGTGTTTTATTAGTTTGAAGACAACGATTCGCTATCTTCTGAATTAATGGCCTCCGCGTATGTCTCACCAATATTATTCTAGTAGGTGATAGGAATAAAATTATAAAACTTAATAATTAATCTTAAACGGTAATAAATAATTTTATTCCTATTACCTAAATTTTTTGCTATATTAATATTTTCATCGTTGTAGATGCCAGTACATTAAAAAAAACATTATTTTGTTTTGTGTTGCAAATAATAAGTTTATCATATTCAAATCCACGTATGTAACTACCTACTGCAATTTTTTTTTTTTTTTTTTATACAACTAGCTGATGGAACAAGCAGATGGTCCACCTGATGTTAAGTGGTAACCATCACCTATAAACAAAACATTGCCCCGTAGGTCACGCAATAGGAACGTGCCCTACGATGCACTGCCCTGCGTCCATCAACTTGAGGCATACAGATGTTAAGCCTCATGTGCCTGTAATTACACCGGCGACCACACTCTTCAAACCGAAACACAGCGTTGCTGCTTGGCGGCAGAAAAAGGCGTGGTGGTAGTACTTCCCCGGACGAGCCCTTCACAAAGAGCTCTACTACTCTCTAATATGTGTGAGTTACGTCCAAACACATTTACATTACATTGTAAATGTGTTTGGACGATGTGTTTAACTCTGACTACCTCGCGGTGCTGATAGATCTGATCATGAAGCTGTTTTTTGTTTTCTGTTTTTCTAAATCACGGGTTGGGTTTGCGTTGACATGTTACTATTATCATGAGAATAGGTAACGACCTAAAATCATAAATCAACCTTTCCCTAACTTCAGCCTTGTTACTTTATTGTACATTCTACCAAACAAATTAAGTACATCCCAACACGAGCCCACAGTTTCTCAAACCCATAAAGTCATTTCCCAGCGCGGGACCACATCCGGCCAGCGATTCCCAACACTTGTTTACGACCCATAAACGGGCCCCTTTTACTTTTTACCGTACTTCTCGATCGTGCTCGAAAGTAGCCAAGTGGGAGTTGATTGGGCAGAAATCCTATGAATCTTGGCCGGACAGTCAGCACTTGTTTGTTTCTTCTGCAAGTTCAATAGTATAATCATAAAATTAAAGTGCGTATTCTGTGCTTTCATAAAATACTAACGGTCTGTCCCAGCTTCGCATGGGTATGGTACGGCATACGACCTCAGTGGCGCAGCGTGCGAGAGTCCGCCTGCGACGCAAGAGGTTGCGGGTTCGATTCCCGCTTCGGAACAAATTTGTGAACGATCTGCAGAAATTTGTTCCGTTGGTCTGGGTGTTTATGTATAATAAAAAATATCTATCTGTGTAAGTATAATGTATTAAATATATCAGTCATCTAGTACCCATAACACAAGCTTTGAGTAGCTTAATTTGGGGCTAGATGATGCTGTGTGGATTGTCCAGCATTAATACATTTTTTCAACATTTTAGGTAGTCATAGATTTGCATTGCACGCACTTCTCCCGTACTTTGGTGTCCCCGCCCTCGGGTGAGAACGCGCCCCGTTTCCCGCGCGTTCGCAATTTAAAAGCGAACAAAAGTTTTTTATTATGCACATAATCAAGATTTGCTAAATAGTTATCACATATTTTAGGGATTAATGATGTCTTTTTCACTGATATTTCCCATTTTATGCCACTTCACGGAAAAATTTAAAAATTTAAAATAGTGCCAACCGCTACCAAATCTTATTAAACAAGAAATTAACACTATTCATCTAGACTGTGATAGAACAAAAATGACACCAACGCCGTAAAATTGCGTGCAGTTTGGCAATTTCGATATCCGAATGTTATAACATAAGCTTGACTCTGAGAATACAGGTACTGCGAATCTGAAGGTTTCCCCTTTGCCAGAACAAGTTGAGGAAACTTTTGGAGTTTTTTCTCGCGAGTTAAACGCTATCTGGATCTACTTTCGAAGCAATTTCCTCTAGAAGATGGAACGAGTTACAGAGTAAGTTTTAAACTCATTCATAGTTCTCCGTCGAGGTTAAGCTGTGCATTTAGACTTTTAGTATATAAAAGACATTGGACTAATTATTTATTCGATCCAAAACAGTGTATACCGTTACATTTTGTTTGAGAAATATATTGAAAACAAATTAAATAACACGATAGTTACATGCAAAAACAGCATGCTCAATATATTGAGCATATTTTTTGTTTCCGTATACGGAGACAAAAAATTATAGATGTGTTGTATGTATAAATGTATCATAATATGAATGTAGATCACTATAGATGATCTATCATCGCTTCCCTTACTGACGTCAAGATATGGGCGAACCTTTACTGCGTTTACCAATACATTATAAATATAACCGCCAAAAGCTAATTATTCTAAAACTCACCTAATGTTGAACAATTTACCATACTATTAAGTAATGTGGTCGTCAATTCATAATGCATTCAATAATCAGGAAATTGTTGGTAGTCATTCAAGTGAATTTACATTTTAGAATTTCACGTTCGTCAAATTAGCTGACGTACGAACATTCAATTCCAACATGTAACGGTGTTTCGTATATAATAAATAGCTCCCACGCCACGAATGTATTAAACTCTGGATCATATTTATTAGAAATACAAATAATTACACTATATGTATTATAATATAGCTCTTTGTAGGGCTCGCCTGGGGAATAACTACCATCATGTATTTCTGCCACCAGTGCTGTGTTTGGGTTTCATGAATGTGGTTGCTGGTGAAATTACAGACACATAGGGCTAACTGACAGTGTATTCCTCAAGTTGAGGCAGGGCAGGGCAGAATGGAATGTCAGTGGTCAGATCAAGTGAAGACTTTCAGTGGCTTTCCTATCACCACCCAGTCAGAGGAAGAACACGAAACACGAAGCATGGGCGCCCTGAGGGGAAGCCAGTGGATGGAGAGGGCTCAGGATCGTTCTTCCTGGATATGTTTAGGGGAGGTCTATGTCTAAGAGTCGACTTTTTAGGCTGGTGATCATGATAAAATATAAATTAATAAATATTGGTGGACTTTCCACACAGCACTATCTAGCCCCAAACTAAGCTTATGCTTGTGATATGGGAACCAGATAGCTGATATACTTGTATACTTTTTTTTTAAATACATACTTATAATATTATATAACACCCACACAGAGAACAAACATCTATGTTCATCACACAAATGTTTGTTCTCGGTGAGAATCGAACCCACGACCTACGGCGCAGAAGGCAGAGCTACTACCAACTGAGCTACGTAGGCTGTCATGATGATTCTTTGATAAATCCAAAGTTGCCTGGATGAGGTGTCAGATTGCTTTTAGGGATTGGTTGGACCGCCCATTGTATTAATCATAATTATAATAACTTTATTGCGAATATAGGTAGGTACATGGAAATACAGATGTCAGGGTTTATAATGATAGATCCCCCATATTATTATATATATTATAAGTATCTATTTATAAAAAAAAAGTATTTTATCAGCTATCTGGTTCTCATAATCACAAGCATTGACTTAGTTTGGGGCTAGATAGTGCTGTGTGAAATGTCCACCAATATTTATTTATTTATTATTCAACTTAATAATAATTCCAGTTTGTTTTTATATTCTGTTAGGTTGCGTGCAATAAAGTATTTTAAATCTATCTATAACTTGGGGCCTTACTACAAAACGGTGTCTAACTTTAAACAATGTCTAAAATTAGCGCTGTCTCTGTTTGCCATTACGCAATGGCAAGAGATGTCAAAAGTTTTGGCAGTGTTTAACGTTTGCCTATTTTTTTGTAGTAAGGCCCTTGAGGTTTAACGTAGTTTCTATATGTTTTTGACCACTTTTCTTATAACTTTCCTCGTGCACCTGCAACCAATCTTCCATATTTTAACAATCCTCTCCATCCAAAGGTTGTCTGGAAGGAATCGCTTTTAGCGATAAGACCGCCCATTGTACCTACTACTTTATTTTTATATTACCAAGTGTTCTTTTTTTTCTGTAAATTTTGGTGTACAATAAAGAATTTTTCATTCATTCATTCATTCATTCTATATTTTGGTCCAGTTAGAAGATAACTCCACGTGATCTAACACTCAGGGGGTTTCATTGCAGAGAGAGTTGCATGTTGGTACGATGTCTACGCTACAAATATTTAATTTGGAGTACCGTTCAGTTTCAATCGGTTGTACCGTCGATTCGATTGACTGATGGAACTCTGGTGGGTTGATTAATTCGGGAGAACTAGTCAAAGCTAAAGTAAATACCTTTAATACTGCAACGCTGCTTATATTTTTTTTATACAACTAGCTGATGGAACAAGCAGATGGCCCACCTGATGTTAAGTGGTAACCATCACCTATAAACAAAACACTGCCCCGTAGGTCACGCACAATAGGAACGTGCCCTACGATGCACTGCCCTGCGTCCATAAACTTGAGGCATACAGATGTTAAGCCTCATGTGCCAGTAATTACACCGGCGACCACACTCTTCAAACCGAAACACAGCGTTGCTGCTTGGCGGCAGAAAAAGGCGTGGTGGTAGTACTATTAACCTGGATTCGGATTATAGACTACATTTTATCATAAAAAACCAGGAACGTTTTTTTTATATCCCACAGCATTATCTTAGACCCAAAGTAAGCTACTCAAAGCTTGTGTTATGGGTACTAGATGACTGATATATTTAATACATTATGTACTGGCATAGATATATATTTTTTATTATACATAGTAACGCACCCAGACCAACGGTACAAATTTCTGCAGATCGTACACAAATTTGTTCCGAGGCGGGAATTAAACCCGCAACCTTTTGCATCGCAGGCGGTTTCTCGCCCGCTGCGCCACTGAGGTCGACAATAAAACAGGTCCACTTTAAGGCCCTAGAAATATTAAAGCACTGGGAATATGGATGTTAGCAATCTCTACTAGTACACAAGCTAAGTCACGGGCGGGAGCTAGTTGATAGTGGATGGTATTTTAAAAGAAGATAAATCGTCACCTATTTTCATACTCGCATTAAAAGCCGAAGTTTCCAGAGCCACTAAAGACACGCAGTGCCATCCCTCCCTGGAGGACCCTTCACGGAACGATAAACACTCCCAAGAGCTCTCCTGATCAAAGGTACTCAAGCACTTTTCCAAAGAGGATAACTGACCATTAGGAATTTTCGATCATAATTTTTCAGACTAGGAAAACTCGTGGCGTAGTTGCTTGCTCATTCTTTACATTCAAGTACGAAGTGTTACTGAAGACATTCTTAGAAGTAGCTTACATAAAAAGAATAAGTGCTAAATAACATAATACCTAGTCGTCATAAGGCTAGATTGTATTACTATTTGAGCCAGCTAAAAAAATATTGCGCGCTAAATAAAAATGGCCTAACGGCTGTTGGAACCGGGTTCACGTATTCCAATTAGAATGCTGGCGCAAAACACGATCAAACTCCAACTGTCAACAACTTTTAACTAGCTGAAATCTGAATCTTGCGAAGGTATGGCGTGCCTAACCTACAGCTGTTTGAATTTAGAACGGTGGCGACTCGTTTGAATTTAGAACGGTGGAACTCGTTTGTATCGAGCGTTTTGATTGGCCTTTGTAGAAATTGTAGATTTGTCTAGTGCGGAAATGTGACACTTTTTATTGCTGACACAGGAGGGATAAATATTTTTTTGTTTTATTATTTACCTACACTTGAAGAAATCACAAAGATTTTCAATTCTGTCCTATTTTGGGGCGCAAGGTAGGTAAGTAATTCTTAGATCACCGATAACAGAATACTGGGTGTAACATGCCAATGAAGCACTGCCTATATCGATCAATTTGAGTCATACAAAAGGTGTTTGTGCCTGTAATTCCCATTCATTGTAAGCCCATCAAACTGAAACAAAGCAACGCTGCTTGTCGACATAGAAAGGCATGATGGTAATGCTCCCCGGACGAGCACAAAGATTCAAGGGGCTAACCTACAGAAGATCGATAAGCAAACAATTTTGCGACGGGGTTTGCCATGACACTGATTCTTATTTTTTTTTTATACAACTAGGTGATGGAACAAGAAGATGGCCCACCTGATGATAAATGGTAACCATCACCTAAGTATATCAAAGCATTGCCTCATCACGCACGATAGGAACGTGCCCTATGATGCACTGCCCTGCGTCCATCAACTTGAGGCATGCAGATGTTAAGCCTCATGTGCCTGTAGTTACACCGGCGACCACACTCTTCAAAACGAAACAGCGTTGCTGCTTGGCGGCAAAAAAGGCGTGATGGTAGTACTTCTCCGGACAAGCCCTTCATAAAGCTCTACTCTTAAAATATATCTATTCCATTAAAAGAAATGTCCATAAAAGAATTATGACGATCATGTCGTATACCCATCGTATATATGTATACCTATATTTCTGTTGCAGCCAAAGCATCGAATAGCCAAATAGCCAATCGCCCTCTAATGGAGAGCTTGCACGGTGCAATTACAAAACAGGGAAGTAACGTAATTGGGTTACGAGACACCGAGCTAGCGAGTCAAACGACAGAGGAATGACTGAACCCCGTCCTGTGTGCAACTTTAATTTATATGCCTTAAGGTACTGACACACATGCTCAAAAATAAGCATGCTTCTTTTGAGCATGCTCAAAAATCAACCGACGACCGACCAAATAAGCATGCTTATTTACTAGCACGACCTGTTCACACTTGCTTTTTATGAGCAAGGCTCGAAAAAAGCATGCTTTTGGCTTGGAAATAAGCATGTGTGTCAGTACCTGTAAGCACTAGCCTATATTCTGTCCAAACTCAATCCTACTAATATTCTAAACGCGAAAGTTTGTAAGCATGGATGGATGTTTGTTACTATTTGACGCCGGAACGGCTGAACGGATTTGGATGAAACTTGGCAGAGAGATAGATTATAGTCTGGAATAGCACATAGGTTACTTTTTATCCCGTGAGAATACCGGAATTTAAATCTGCGCGGGTGAAACCGCGGGGCGCAACATGTAAAAACATAATCATTTTAAAAATTCTCAGGCATGCCAGTTCTTGAATTTGGCGAAGAAAAAAATTATTGGTATAATTATTCGCCTATTTTTACAACAGTTGGTTTCAGACGGGCACCCTCAGTCCAGAAGACTAGATTATCGAAGGAAATCCTGTGGAAAGTATACTAACAGCGCTGCAGCAGTGATGGATTTGCAACGTACGGAATACCAAATTGAGCAAAACGTGGGTATGTGAATCCTATACACTGGATGTATAAAAAAATCCAATCAACAAAGAATCTTATGTTGTTGGTACTTGGTACTAAGATCGTAGGGGATATCTACCGTGTCAGGGATCAAAGACGTGGATCTCATTTTGTTTATTACCAAACTCTAAACCAATATCATCAGTAACTATTTTAATGTAATTGTTTTTGGCAAATAAATGTATTTGTATTTGTAATATGTTCTTTACTCAGAACAATCATAAGGATCACTCTGAATCGTTGTATTAGGTGAGTCAAATACTTTTTAATCTAAGAGTGAGCGATTCTCGAAGTTTAAAAACTTATGCTAAGCTAGCTCCCATGTTTCGTCCTGGCAGCTGGTAAATGTGATTTCTTCGTAAATTGCAACATCCAGCTTATGAAGTTTACATTATGTACATAGTCTATAGTAAAGATAGTTTGTTTATGAATCCTTATTCAAGTAACTTTTCCGAGAAATTTCAGATGAATGTTTGAGCGGAAATTATTACATTATAGATGACTAGTTGCGCCCCGCAGTTTCACCCGCGCTAAATTTAAATCCCGTTATTCCTACGGGATAAAAAGTAGCCTCTGTGCTATAATCTATCTCTCTGCCAAGTGATATCCAGATGCGTTCAGCCGTTCCGGCGTGAAAGAGTAACAAACGTCGATCCATCCATCCATTCATCAATACTTACAAACTTTCGCGTTTATAATAGTAGTAGGATGGTTACCACTTAACATCAAATGGGCCATCTGCTTGTCCCATAAGGTCATAGTATACAAAAAAAAATGACTAAAAACATCAGACTATCAAGCTCCTAACTTTTCTCATTCAAAATATAACTATTATAGGGATATGAATATAATTTATTCAAATTATAAATCAACAAAAAAATCTTAGATGTGAAGTTAACTATGGTTTTCTCGAATCCGTCCATTTTTCACTCAATAACCGTTAGGGCGGATTTATAAGTAATTTCAGACTCCTATCAATACGGATTTATGGCGCTTAAGATAATAATATCATTATTATAATATTTGTTACGTTTAACGCATATCACGTTCCATTTGTGTAGCATTAGTATATGCCAGATTGGCAATTTTATGAACCCCTACGTTGTGCTGGCTGTCATTTGTGTGCTTTTTTCTGCTTTGTCATTTGTATTTTGTTATTCCATAGTTTTGTGGTATCCTATTATAAACGCGAAAGTTTGTAAGTATGGATGGATGGGTGTATGTTTGTTACTCTTTCACGAAAAACGGCTGAACGGATCGGGATAAAATTTGACACAGAGATAGATCATAGTATGGAATAGCACATAGACTACTTGTTATCCCGCGGGAATACCGGGATTAAAAACTACGCGGGTTAATCCGCAGGTCGCAGTATTGCAATAGAAAGGTTTTACAAAAAAATAATCATTTGCAAAGAAAATAATTTTACAATATGTACAGAATACACGAAACAGGTGAGCTATCAGCGGACCGTTGCAAGCAATCTAGAGATAGATCAACTGATACAAATCAGTGCAAATCGGGAGCGTCTTCAAAACGCTGGCTACAGTGGCACGTTGAATGGCAATACTCATCTGATAAAAAATATTTAAAGCATCAGCTAGTCACCCCACATAGTTTTGCTTAGACATTTTGTACGATTTTTTCCTGAAAATAAAAAATATTATTATAGTTAAGGACTAGGTTTCTGCGTTGTATAAAATGTCCCCTCCAATATTTGTTCATCTAATACCTTTACAAGCAAATCTTATATATTTATTTATATCACTATCATCATTACATAGTACGAAGCTTTTCATGAAATTTAGCTTGCAGGGGATTCTTGGGCAATAAATCGATCTAGCTAGGATGCGTTTTTGGAAAATGTTTTATTTTGTTAAGCACTCAGATATTATCTATAATATACACACCATTTAATCTACAAAATAAGCCTACTTATTTAAATGAATAAATAACGAATATTTTGATAGCCCTTACTTCATAGTTTGATAGCGAATGTAACCTCCAATATACCACAGTACATTGAGTCTAATAAATAACAGCAAAAAATATATTTCCTAAACAGGATTACCAATCTGCGGCCGACCGGCGACGCTAAAGTTACAAATTGACCCATCCTTAATCCGGAACGGCCCGGGATTCGAACGTATAATCCCGGGATACAACGAAATAGTACGAAAGGTCAAACTATCAGCTCACAACAGTTTTTGTGCATAACTATGTTTAATGAGTTTGTTGAAAGATAGATGGCTTTTGTTATTCTAGATCCCTTTTTCACAGACCACGGTTGCCAACCGTTGTACTTCAACAAAATATATACAGATCTATGGAGACTATCTACGTCTGCCGCGCTACCCCACCTTGGGCGTTATTCACTATGACCAATCCAATCGCGTATGCGCTAAGACCACGTTGTGACGTCACACGGCTAGGGCAAAGTATCTCCTATGTCATAGAGAATAATGCCCCTTACCTCGTTTAAACTTAGCTCAAATGCGCAGGGACATGAGCGACATGGCCAGTGCGCGAAAGATAGTAAGAGACTCGTGCGGTAACGCGAGAGCGAAAGAGAGAGAGAGAGAGCGTTGACGTTCGCGTTGCCACGGACATGAGCTAAGTGTAAACGAGGCGCTATGCACACCTACGCGACCACAACGCGGGCAAATAAGTTCACGTTTGACGTTTCAAATTCGACGCTCCCGCATCTCGTTCGCTTCCCGCGTTACAGACTTCACGTTTGATTTTTAAATTAGCGCTCCCGCATCGCGCTCGCTTCCCGCGCTGGTGTGGCTGCAGCCTAATTCACTTGGTGTTCGCTTGGTAGCCACAACCAATAATGACCTATGGTGGTGCGATGGTTATGCAACCACCAAATAATTGTAAATTGGAACAGATTCACGACTCTGATTCCTAGGCAAGGTAGATAGAAAATATTACATTTGGCACGAACCCACATTTTGCAGAAGTTGGTATTATACACGTGACAGGTTGCAAGCCAGTCACCGCTGCTATTGTGTTAGTTTAATACAAACAAAAAATAGCATAAAAAACACTCAGTAAAATGTTATGAGGTAACAAACATAAAAATAACATTTGAATTGAGAACCTCCTCGCTTTTTTGAAGTCGGTTAAATAAGTCCCCGCATACTAAGAACTCATACGGGATGTTTTCAATTTCCGACCGTGATTGCGTGAAGCGTGTGCTTTCATCACGTGATCAAACCCACGAAATATCACAAATAATAAGATTTGGGCATTGATTTATATTGAGAATTTGTTTTCTTGCCATCTGAGGGAAATAAGAAAAGCGAAAGTTTCGTAAAATAAACAAGAATCACACACTAAGGTTCGTGCCATTCAATATTATAATAAATCATAATGTAGGTATTGATCGAGAATCTGGGTTTTCAATGGAAAAAAAAAGTTAGTTGTGTGGTTTGCGAGATCCTACTGCTTAGCATTTTTTTGTACACAAAAATAATTAATAAAATATATAAAAATATTAAAAAATTCTATTCTACTCATAAATATTTATTTCCTCTACGCCTGAGCTGACCTTTCCCTATTGAAAGTTTAAGTTTAATAAAAACACGTCGAATTCTGGGCAAGAGAAACCTGGCAATACTACAGTAAGCGGCTACAAATCTGACACGTCCCGAATCTAGGTGTTGCGGTATTCAATTGCCGGACATTTTTCACAGAGGCCATGCGGTGTCATGGTGCAGTCAGCATCAAAAGTCGATGTAAGAAACCGACAGCCAGAACAGAGAAGACAGAGAAGGACTAGACTCTCATACTCGACCAGTGCGAACCGCACTGGTCGAGTATGAGAGTCGAGTCCACCTCCTACCACGAGTGGATGCTCACTGGTTGGCCGATAACACCAAAATACAGTGGTGGGAGGTGCTACTCGACTCTACTCGACCAGTATAGACCAGTATTAGTCCAAGTACGAACTCCATTATTTGAGGACGTCCAAGGGACAGGGACTACAATCAAAAATCGATGTTTTTTTAAGAATTTCGTTGCTAGAATGTTTTTTCGCTAGCTTTATTTTAATCGAAGTTTTTTTTGTTTTTTGCATAGGTATAGTTAGCAGAACATAACACTATGCTTATGCTCATTTTATAATACTTACTAGCTGCGCCCCGCGGTTTCACCCGAGTGATTTTTTGTTTTTATTTAATTCCGAACATTTTCATATTTATTCACCTTTTAAACCTTCTCTGGACTTCCACAAATAATTCAAGGCCAAAATTAGCCAAATCGGATCAGCCATTCTCGAGATATAGCGAGACTAACGAACAGCAATTCATTTTTATATATATAGATATGAACTTTGTTCGAAAGATCTATCTATCAATAATTCACACAAAATGGCAAAAAAACAAAAACCCCTTTTTCGTGGCAAGTGTTTCGAGAAGGTAAAAAAAAGGATTTCCTCAAAAAGTGCTCTAATAATTTTTATGCGTACTCAATGCATACAGAACAACCTTTACAAATTTTTGGGATAGGTATAAAAAAATATTTTATAAAAAATCTTAGCAATCTTTCTTCCCTCGCTGCCTGTACTCGTAGGTATACTAAAGCCCCGGTGACTTGCGTTTGCTACCCGGTCACGTTCTACAGGACAAGGCGTAGCAACGAGTAGGTATGCCCGTTTGTTTGAACCGACATCAAAAAACGAGGTTCACAATTTAATAGATAATTTTTATTTGCACTGGAACAAGTTATACTGTTAAATATTTTTATAAATAAATACAAATAATCAAAAAATGTATATATAAAGAGGACAGATATTACAATTTGGTATTAAATATTTTTGGACAATTTTACACGGCACTATCTAGCCCAATAACCATAAAGCCCAATGTGGTAATAATAGTAACCAGATAGTTGTTTTTTTTAATGCATGCTTTTTATTAATGTAACACTCAATACAAACATCGGTGTATTTCGGTTCGACAGTGCATCAAGAACATCTAGAATCCAGTCTCTGCTTTTGATATTCAACCAAATATTTAGTTAGTCTTGTTGATGTCAGTCTGAATATTCCATTTTTGATATCCCTCACAGATCAGCAGCAGCCTTCTTCTCTGTAGGCCGTGGGTTCGATCCCAAAGAATAAACGAATGTTTGATGAACACACCATGTCTAATAAAGTGTTTACAAATGTAACAATTTTAACAGCAATTTGTTGACCTTAGTACACTGTGGCTGTGGCTGTACAATGTGGAATTTCAATCAATATCTATTTCTTCAATTGAAAGTTCATTCTGACATGTCTATGTTAAATTCAATACACGTCGTTCGTCCACCTCATAAGAGACCCATCTCGTCTCGATTATTAATTTCCAGATGTGTGAGGTTCTGCTCAGCCTTTTACTACAAATTCGAACGCTCTGACAATAAACACTACCGATGTGTTACTCGTTTATAGGTCACGTACACAATATAAAATAGGTCATGAACGTAATGATTATGAAGACGTTACTCGGCACTAAACATGACATTTACGTCGTTCGTCCACCTCATAAGAGACCCATCTCGTCTCGATTATTAATTTCCAGATGTGTGAGGTTCTGCTCAGCCTTTTACTACAAATTCGAACGTTCTGACAATAAACACTACCGATGTGTTACTCGTTTATAGGTCACGTACACAATATAAAATAGGTCATGAACGTAATGATTATGAAGACGTTACTCGATATTAAACATGACATTTACGACGTCATAGTTAGTGACGTGGCGACGTCCCTGTCATTCTCTTACCCTTACGATATGACGTGGTATTTCAATAACCTACACCTAAGGCCATGACCGACGAGCGAGTAAAACCGCGGTCTTATGGCTCGTTGGTAAAGTTCTAGTACTAATGTCGACGACGGGCGAACTAGATCTTCACCGATGAACTATAAGACCGCAGTTTTAGTAGCACGTCGAGGAGGCCTTAAGAGCTTGTTTCATAGGCATAGCATGGAAATTCAGCCTTTTTTAAGAGTAGTACAGCCGTGTGTATGAGGATGAGCCCGCTCTTAGTTTCTTACGTGTGTTCTTGTAGGTTTTGGTCGTGAGGGAGTGGCACTAGAATCACCTAGTTTATACTCAGACCAAATAAAAACTAAAAGACAGAGTCTTGCGGACAGCACGAATGAGGCCAGTTTTCTAAAGATGTGTTGCGGTCAAACTACGCCTCGCCCCGTGTACATACACAACTAAACGTGCAAACACAGAAAGTTTTCTAAAGATGTGTTGCGTGGGCCGATTTGGTGTGTGCGTGCGAGGCGTAGTTTGACCGGCTTCACTTTGCTGTGCACAGAAGTCCGTCTTTTAGTTTTTATTTGGTCTGAGAGTTTACAATACGTTTCAAAGTGATCTTTGTAATGGACCTGAATCAAGACCATTTTGATTTTGATCATTCATTCTTTATGGCTGGGATGTGGGATGGATTAGGTAATTTTTGGTGGTCTGCTTAGAGCGAGGAACTCCACTTATTGTCTACCCTAAGGTCTACCTACGACATAAGAAACACACGTAGATATACCTTACTTTTATGCTATTAGTGTATAAAACCTATACAATAAATATTTTTTATCTTTATCTATCTATCTTTAAAGCATGACAGCTAATTATCTGACGACTGCTAACGCTTTGGTCCATGCTCAAAAACCGTAAGACCCGATTTTCTTCCTAACCCGTTTTCATGGGACAGTGTAACAAAAATGACGTCATGTCAGGCAGACGACGACGTGACGGGGCGTCTCTATTTACCCTTTTTCGACCGTACGTGCCTGGAGCGAGGAGATGAAATTCCGGGATGATTGAAATACTGGGGAAGATGTTAAATGTAACTTTTTGTCAATTCGTGCTTGCTTCCGTCAAGGTTTGACCGGCATGAATATTCTAAGAGGGATACAATCGCTCACTAAAATATAACTGTCTGTCCTGACACCAACACGAGTAGTTATTGGAATCATAGACACTAAAAAATCTTATCATAATGTGAATTTTTACCCTCTTATTCAAAATCCCTGCCATTTTATAGCGGCTCAATAGAGTATTCTTGTCACTGACACTTTCATGGCACCGAAAAGAGACAGCAACATACTCTGCATATCAAATAGATGAAGCAGGTCCTGACTCGATGGATTGACGACCTTGTAAAAGTCGCTGGAAGTCGCTGGAGAAAGCCCAAAATCCTTTGTCCTGGACATCTATTAGATATTTTTATATTCTTTTTGATATCTTTAACTAGTGAACCCTAACCATCTATCTTGTTCTAGGATCCTGTGCATCTAAAGATTGTCTGGAAGAGATCGCTTATTATCAATAAGACCGCATTGTAAATTTGTTTTAATTTGTCATATTTTGTTAGGTTTTAAGGTGGACAATAAATAATTTTTGTATATTCATTATATTAAGAACAAAGACGTCAACTCGGATGTGATGAGATGTCAATGTTTTGTAATTGAAGACACTCCACTTACTTCGTGTCATCTTCACAATGTCTTCGCATCAAACGAGAGACTGTATTCATAACCTTCATTCCCTAACGGTTGTCGATAGCCTTTTCGTGCAATTGAATTTCGTATATTGAAGCCATTCTTCAAACGCTCCCTTCCTAACCCCATCATAGAACGAAAGGTTCAGAAAGAACCGCAATCAAACTCCCTCCAAGCAATGATCAATCCAATCTCGTTCAAATAATGCCGGTAATATTTCAAGACCCTTCGCAAATAAAGCAGGAATACAAAAGCTGGCATAGTTTCAAAGTAACACAGAGAGGCAGTATCCTATCACAACTCAGGTGCCTTTTGTACCGAGATAAGTAACTGTTCAATCGAATTACACAATGGAAAGGTCAGGCAGAGACCTCTGAAGGGACTATAGGAACAATGGATATTTTATTTGGTTGTGTTGCAGAGTTATTGATTGGGTTTGGGGAACACTGTTTGAACTAGGAACCTACTTGTTTGGGCTGTTTTAGTTTATTTAGTGTGATTAAAGTGACGAGAGGATCGTGAGGCTTTAATAAAAAAAAAAATAAAAAAGCTTTTTATTTCTTACATAATATAGCAGGTAAGTACAGAGTTTTTAAATTGTTAGTTTCAACTTCTTAATTTATTTGTTAGAAGGTACTTATTTCTAATGTTTAATTTTCAAATTGGGTGAAGGCCTCCTCCAAAGATGCCCATTTGTCTCTTTCTTTTGCTATTTGGCCCCAGGTTGGACCATGTGGCTTTATAGCATTACAATTAAGAATCAAACTAACTTACCTAGTGCTGTTTGATTCCAATTATGCGAAGGTCTCGTCCGAAGACCATTATTACTTGCAGCATTACGAGTTGTGGTGCTGTCTCTGTCACACTTCAGATCCACGTCATAAAGTACAAAACCTATCTCCTGTCTCACTCTCACGCGTTGGTGCAGGCGCCGGTGGCGGCAGCCGACCGGGAGCGCACCTGCAACTTGTCATTATTTTCAGAGAATACCCTGTTACTCCTTGTCCCCGTAATATGTATTTTACTTTTCCACGAATGGGTACATTGTATTGGGATGGGTGGGATCCTAATGGTCTTCGGACGAGACCTTCGCATAATTGGAATCAAACAGCACTAGGTAAGTTAGTTTGATTCTTAATTATACTTCAGGTCTCGTCCGAAGACCATTATTACTTGCAGATGTTTAGAGAACGTCATAATATTCCTGACAAAATATAGGAAAGTTAAAATACATTGACGTTTTGTATCTTCGTCATGGATATTTAAAACTTAGTAGATTGTGACAAAAAAAAAAAAAAATAAATAAGCTAAATAGCTTACAGAAAAGTAATAGATTTTTATAATAGATAACTGTTTTTAGCAAGCACATCTTCTCTTTCATGATACATTAATTCTAACAAAATAGTTAATACAATAAGTGTGCCTGATTAAAAACTCAAACTTGTCCACTAAATAAAGTACCTGACCTCAGCAAAATCATTGTGGTTTAAACTATAAATTTATCTATCGTTGTATTTTAAGAATACATTAGAGGTATCAACACAACCTGCGGACTTTTGTACCGCTTTCAGGTTCACGTTCAGCCGACGCGACGGACGAGCGGCTGGGCGGGCGCTATGCGCTCCAAACATCGATAGGTACGTCAAATACCTGCTACTACGTATCTGTTACGACTTTTTTGCCTTATGGCTAAATAGTAAATTTTTTCAGGCTTATAAACAATAGGTAATCGTCTGTATTGTCATGGCGCTGCTGGGTAAAGTTAAAGTTTTATCTAATGCGCTTGCAACACTGTCGATGTCGCGGGGCATATCGATGGAGTTTCGCGAAAGAAATGTAGCCTGATTAGTGCCTGAAGGATTTTTTATTAATTCCCAGCTATAAATATTTTAATGAGATCAGGAATTTTTATTGTTAATCATAACCTTTTCTATAATTATTATTGTAATATTTTATCATCTACATATTCAGTGCGGAGGCTATTGCTAGCAAGCTTACTACGAGATAGCCTTTGAAATGTAATAGGTATCATTGAAATAATAAAGATCAAATGCATCACATAACACATCATTGACGTCAAAGAAAGACAAACCTTGGGATCACTTGGATCCCATTAGATGGTTTAAATTTTAAACCCATAAAAATATATTGCTGTCATCAAATGTTATTTTTAAATTAACTTTTACTTAAAATTAATCTTAAATTATTTTTAGATAGAGTGAAAAGATGTAGTAGGAAGGTACATAATGTAGTAAGTATACTATAACCAGCTCCTTTTCCAAATTCTATGGTTCGGACGGAATTCACTTTCAAAAAATGTTAAGCTGTTATAAGTACATATAAAACATAATTATTGTGACAATAACAACTGGGATGAGATAAACTAATACTGAATAAGAGTTTTATCCTGCAAATGATACCTAGGTACCCTAAAAATAATAAACCAAGAATGTCTCTGGAATACCTCGAGTTATCATCGCTTGCCTGATAATTTCACCAGGAGAAGATATTATGTGTACCTAAAGCGGGTAACCAATATTTATCGGGTCCAAAACATATTTTATATGAAACTAACTAAGTTTAGTCTATAGCGGATACCAAGGCTGTGATCGCCAGAGAGGTACTAATACTAAAACACCTTCCACTTTACAAGTATATACGCGTCTACTAAATCATTCAGAACAGAGGTCGAAGTTTCCATGATGCGTATCTTTATAGTTATGAGAGCTTGCAAATGCATAGTTCAGTCGGGGTTTCCAAAATTATTGGCTATTTCTGTAAAAACGTAGGTACTCTGCGAGTTCCCATTGCGTCGGTATGTTATCATTATTATTATTATTTAATTGTTCGAAGATTAGTAGTTAGTAGGTGCTATATCATTCAAATACGAGTATGTATTTTTCGATTATGTATTGCCGCCTACCCTTAGTAGCACGTTACACGTTGCTATATATCTACCCTTAATAGTACGTTGCAATGGAGAAGTTCAAAAGCAGGCCGTAAAAGGCGTACTATTAATTGTAACGTAAAAATATGCGAAATAAGTTCTGAGTGCGTCCAGTCACGTGAACTGTTTGTCACAGGATACATCCGAACCTGTAGTTGACGCATAGAAAAAATTTTGAGTCATTGAACCTAGAATATTAAGTTACTTCACTACTATTAATTTCTTATTGTAGTCATCAGTTAACCTTTTTAGAATAAATTTATTGTATACATCCACCCATTATCTAACGGCAGGATACCTATGCGGATGTCAACTATGACAATAAGTTGCACTTTTTTATTATTTAAATACATTCCGTATTTTTTGAAAAATATGTAACTTTTACTCTTCGGAATGCAAATAGACATATTATTAGTAGGTACTTAAAATAAAGCCCAACAATTTACATTCGGCATTTTTGAAGGTATGTGCCTTTTACTAAAGTTTATAATAAAACCCAGATTGTTCATTATTGTTCCATTGCTTGTCCGTTGCTGTTGCTTACGCATTCGCTGTATTAATAAATGTATGCAAAGGCATTGTAAATGTAAATATTGTAAAACAGGTTTTACCAGTTTTGTTAGCACAAAAAGCTTCTTTTAAATAGAATGTAGGCATAAAGTTATATAATAAATTGAACTATAGTTTGATTTAAGAAATCATCCATTTGAAAATTTTCTAGCTGAACAAACTTTTTCAAAAGTGTTTCAGGTTCAAAAATAAAGATGTTTGCCAATGGCTTAGACACCGTGAAAGTGTGCGAGATAAAAAATTATCTTCACACGGTTCACACAATTGATATAAAATCAGACTGTAAAATACTTCCATTGATAGGTTAATTTCAAGTAGGTACATAAATATTGATTCAGTAGAAATTCGAGACGAATATATCTGTAAAGTTTCGTTTAAGATATATGTATACCCTATACAGTATCCTCAAACCCTGGATAATCAGGAGAATAAACAGTTAGGTACATATTGATTCAATAGAAGTTCGAAAGAAGATACGAGTATCTGTAAAGGTTCGCTTATGAAAGATAGGTATACATACAGTATCCTCGAACCCTGGATAATCAGTTATATTATAACAGGATCATCAGTTATATTACACCTTTGGTCATAAAAGTATCTCAGCCCGTCTGCGATGGTTTAGGTACCTGCGATGTTGAAGTCAGCGCCTCGTAGTCCTCTGGCACGCTGCGTGGCTGCGGTGGCGGCTCGACGGTGATCCCGCGGTGCTGCTGCCGGCTTCTGGGTACTGGTATAGTGACGCGGCTCGCCGATATCTGATCTGGTCGCGACATCCCCCTTAAGTTTAGAGCACGTTACCTCACTGAATTTTTCTTCTAGGTGGCGGAGGTTTAACTGTAGCGCGCGGTATCGTGCTGGAGATAATAGCAGTTTTTTCTCTCCGCACCCGATTGAGAGCTTTTGATTAAAGATACTCCAGGCTAGCGCCAAATAAAGTTCCATCGAGCTTAATATTCTTCACAATATCTTGTTTAGGCTGCGACTTTCGATAGAGACTGTGTAGTCGTCCAGCGTCACTCAAAGAGTTCATGATTTTCTGTGCGTGAGATAGCGCATCCTTTGATGACAAGGCTCAGTTCAGCACTTCGGACCGACAGCGGATAAACAGCTAGATAGCTGGTTTTTCTTGCCTTAGCTCAATTTATACTTTTTTAACATCTTTAAGATTGATATAGCCGCCTCGAATTTTAAACTGAGTTTGGGTTGTTGTTGCAGTTCTCAGCTGGTATTTAACCGACGGGTAATATTGTATTATGTGCACCTACGAAAATCAACACTTTCTTTCTGTACGGAAGAATCTTCACCCAATATCATTAGGATTTTAGGGTTGAATATAATTTTTAGGTTTATCTTGAACCGTTGGTATTATCAGTGACTCGAGTACTGGTATGACCACACTTGTGCTTCATACTGTTCCTGAAGTAGGTAGGTACATTTCATCTGTATGAACATGTTAAAATGTAGGTACTTAGTAGTAGAATGTAAGTACTTATAGTACTTTACAATTTTTCAACGCGATTTACACGGAGACAAGCTTAGTCTTGTGATGTACCTAGGTACATAATAATGTCATATGTTAGGTTACATAGGTAGTTTCATGGCAATGAAGAAATCATTTTGTATAACAGATTTTTTTATGTCTCTAGGGTGCATCAACACGTTTCTTGTGAAGAAATATTATGTAGGTATCTTCTCGTTACATATTCTGGTATTGTTGATCAGGAAGGACACTCAACACGATTTACGCGGAGTTATTAAAATATTAAGTAGCTGGTACATGCAAAGGTAGGTACTACGTACAAATTATTTATAGGTACCTATCTCTTAGGTTTACCTATCTCAAGATACTATCAACACGATTTACGTGAAGAAGCATAGATGGTACGTACGTAGGTATAGATCGGTGGTGTGCTCGTCACGATTTACGTGCGAGGATATCAATTGATAGGTACACAATGCTTACTACTTATTTACCCTCAACGCGATAAACGCGAAAGGTCTTCAAGGAATGTACGATTATTTGTATCCGAAGATAGGTACGTTCAACACGATTTACGTGAAGAAATAATACATACTCTCAACATGATATACAAGTGAGACCTTGGTAATATCAATATATAGGTAGGTAGGTATATCACCCTCCACCGAATTTCGAACATTTTATGGTATGGGTAAGTTGGTAGTCTTCGAGAAAATTCTAGTCGTCAAAGTATAATAACAATATGAATATATCTTTACTATAAGAAATACTGGGTTTACATACCTTGTAGGTAGGTAGGTATATTACATAGGTATGATCCAAAATTCATCTTCATAATTATTAACCTTGTGATATTTATCCGATTCCAAAGATGACGAGCTACCTTACTAGGTACCCGGTCTTTTACATTGCAATTTTTGAAGTTTGCGTTTCAGTTTTTCACTGTTTTTTCACTACTTCGATAAAAATTAGCATCGAATTGTGAATGCTTTCGTTTTCCCACTTCAAATTCACCTAAAAATCACAAATTTGAAGAAATTGAAAACTTTTTGTGTGACCTAGAAAACACAAAAACACGTAATGACAAGTTGCAGGTGCGCTCCCGGTCGGCTGCCGCCACCGGCGCCTGCACCAACGCGTGAGAGTGAGACAGGAGATAGGTTTTGTACTTTATGACGTGGATCTGAAGTGTGACAGAGACAGCACCACAACTCGTAATGCTGCAAGTAATAATGGTCTTCGGACGAGACCTGAAGTATAATTACTTCAGGGCACGTCCATAGAAGTGCTGCATTGCATTGTGTGCATTACTTTGAGATGTTCAGGTATTTTCTCACGTGTCTGTAAATGCACCGGCACCCACGAAGAACTATTAAGAGCTGTTTTACAAAGACTTATACACTAACTAGCTGATCCCGCGGCTTTGCTCGCGCTCTCATACAAACTCTCTTCCCTATTTTGTAGGGCACGTTCCCATCGTGCGTGACTTACGAGGAAATGTTTTATTATTCGTTATGGTTACCACTTAACATCAGGTGGGTCATCTTTTTATTCAACCAGCAAGTAGTATAATTTTTTTTACCAACTTGTGACACAATAAACATGTTTTATTATTTTTAATAATAATATATGTGCCCTGCGGTTTCACCCGCGTAGTTTTAAATCTAGGTATTCCAACGAGATAAATATGCCTATCTATGTATATGCTATTCCAGACTATAATCTATCTCTGTTTCAAATATCATCCAGCAGTGCAAATACCGTTCTTATCGATCGCTTAATTTGACATTTAGTATCGTCAAAATTCATTAAAATGGTTTTATCCATTATTGAGATCATTTTTAACGAATTTTTGACGATTCTAAATGTCAATTAGGCGATCGATAAGAACGGTACTTGCACTGCAGATCCGTTTAGCCGTTCAGTTACTCAATTAACGTTATTGAGTAACAGACATCCAAATTTTCACATTTATGTTATTAGTGTGATGTGATTTTATTCACCTCAATTTTTCCACGAACATGATCAGGTTCATTTCTATATGAAAAAACTTATTAATTGGGGTCATTCAACCTTGAAAGGATTATCTAAATATATATAACTCAAAGGTGACTGACTGACTGACATAGTGATCTATCAACGCACAGCCCAAACCACTGGACGGATCGGGCTGAAATTTGGCATGCAGGTATCCGCTAAGAAAGGATTTTGATCAATTCTACCCCCAAGGGGATAAAACAGCGGATGAAAGTTTGTATGAGATTTTCAAAGTAAACGAGCGCGAGCAAAGCCGCGGGATCAGCTAGTTCCTAAATAATTTTGGCTAAATAAGCGAAGTATATTAAGACTTAGCAAAGAGATCCCTGACTAAAGACCGTTTTGATTATCTAGATAGGCTGCATTGAATTACCACTAATATATCTAACGACCCCAGTGGCGCAGCGGGCGAGAGTCCGTGTGCGACGCAAGAGGTTGCGGGTTCAATTCCCGCCTCGTAACAAATTTGTGTACGATCTGCAGAAATTGGGTCCGTTGGTCTGGGTGTTTATGTATAATAAAAAATATATATCTATGTAAGTATATGTATTAAATATGTCAGTCATCTAGTACCCATAACACAAGCTTTGAGTAGCTTACTTTGGGGCTAGATGATGCTGTGTGGATTGTCCAGCATTATTTATTTATTTTATTTATATATATTTCGTTGTTGCGACAAATCCGTGCAGTACGTTGTCGTGTGAGTGTAGCTTGGGTGTTCACACGCCGCCTACCCGGGCCTGCATAACTAATTCACGGTGACTTGATGAACTGGGGCGGACTCCGTAAATTATGTATTCATACTTCATTTTTCTTAGATTATTTCTAGCTACTAGACGAGTGAAAATCCCGAGAACTCTACCTGTATTTAGCTCACATGTATGATGCCAATTTGAATGTTTTCAGAGCGCGTGGATGGATACATTGCATAAAATTGCCAAGAAATAGTACTTCCCCGAGTGAATCCTTTACAAAAATCTTTTCCTACTGCTCTTAAATTGCTATGGAAACGCAATATAATCAATATTTATATAACCGGCTAAGTATCCTCGTATGAAGTGGATAGGAAGTGATTTTGGGATAGTTATTAAATAAATTAATAATGCTGGACATACCACACAGCACTATCGAGCCCAAAAGTAAGCTAAAAGAAAGAAAAGAAAGAAAGAAAATACATTTATTTGACATACACAACAAGAAAAGAAATACATAGGTACATACAAAATTACAGCTTTAAACAGAGACAAAACGAAAGAAGAAACAGTACCAAAAACAAAAGAAAACATAACTGTACGCCAAAAAGGCCCTGACTCAGCAAGCTACTCTGTATATGCCTATTATAGTCAACAGTGAGTGCCAACTAGCAGCGGGCTATATTCTCCTAGATATAGATCTAAATAGAGATAAATTATAAGATACCTAAACGTTTCTTTGCTACAAGGTACTTTATTGACAAAGAAAATTACAACTAATAGTTACAATTATTTACAAAATGTACAAAATATACAAAATACATATGAAACAGTTGAGCTATCTGCAGACCGTTGCAAACGATCTATAGATAGCTCAACTGATCCAAATCAGTGCCAGTCGGAAGCGTACCCAAGATACAAGTATATGTATATCAGTAGGGTTCTTCTACCACTTCACTTTCTTCTACCATTACTTTTCCCACACTTCACTTACTGACGACTAATATAGTAAAATAACATTATGAAAACTTTTTTCTTTCATTTTCATACGTTCTATAATTGCAGTCAAGTCAAAAAGTATCACAAATACTTTGTCAAGGTTACATTTGCAAACTGATAAAGGTATGTGATATTTTATTAGCCACAGATATTCTCGGTTTGGGGTAAATACGAGCGCGCCCAAACGGCCCGTCGAACCAGCGAACGATAAAAGATTTATACTGCGGCGGTGTCTTCAATATTCCGTATTTACTGCTGTGTTTTGTGGCTGAATCCATTAATTCAGCAGTGTTGCCAACCCAATGAATCCAAATTAAATATATAAACCTTTATTACGGGCCTACGACTTTTTATTTTTGTAGAGCTGGTAATGTTTAAAATGCGATCGTTGACTTCAAGGCATTTGATCACCAATCAATCACCTAACAGCTTTTATTTTAACGTCTGACTTCGCATATTTTGATGCAATTAGATAGATAGAAGTTAGAAAGTACTGTATTGCACACCACTTATGATTAATACGACGACCTCTGTGGCGCAGCGGGCGAGAGTCCGCCTGCGACGCTAGAGGTTGCGGGTTCGATTCCCGCCTCGGAACAAATTTGTGTACGATCTGCAGAAATTTGTTCCGTTGGTCTGGGTGTTTTCTATGTATATAATAAAAAATATCTATCTATGTAAGTATATAATGTATTAAATATATCAGTCATCTAGTACCCATAACACAAGCTTTGAGTAGCTTACTTTGGGGCTAGATGGTGCTGTGTGGATTGTCCAGCATTATTTATTTATTTATTTATTAATAGATTGCAGAACATCATAGTGGTTTACAATGGGTGATCTTATTGCCAAAATCGACTTCTAAGAGACAACCATAGAAAGCACCATAGAAAATCGTTGAAGTGGCAAATGGGAAGGACGTATCTCGTACAACCGGAAATAAATGTTCTAGAATGTTTTTATTCGAAATTTAAACTTCTTGAAGTATGAAGGTAGCCTATATCTATGGTTTTGTTCATTTGTGGTTACAGACTCAATAACAGTGCTCCATACACCGCTCGTGCAAAGAAAGGCATACGCGATCCAACGATTAAATTCAACTCCGATTGAACAATTATGAAGTGAATATAAATGGTCATTTTGAAATGAACTCTATTGTTATAAAATCTGATTAATTGTTTTAAAATATAGAATGAATGATATATTATGATAAAGCTCAAATTGCCATTTGCAGATAAATCCAGGTACAATGGTGCATCATTAGTAATTTGTATTTAGCCTCGTACAAACACATTTTGTTGGAATATCTCCGAAACAATTCATTTCAATTAGTTTGTTTTGAAAGGCGTTGCAATGTATGAATTTAATTAAATAATTATTAGGGTTAATTAAAGTTTAAGTTTTTAATTTTATGTTTTCTTTGATGTTTTATCATAAGCAGTGTTGTCGCTTAGCAACAAGGCTCTTAAGCTAATAAAAACAAATAAACAAAAGCCTCGAGCACCCACAGTTGGGTAGAAACCTCCTCTATAATTCCAAGAGACTGTCTTATTTATTTATTTAATACTTTATTGCACCAAAACAAAGTATAACAGGCGAGCTTAATGCTAGACAGCATTTTCTACCAGCCAACCTTAACAGGTAGAAGAACTAGGCTTAATGTACTAACAATTAATTGTGTTGTCTTGAGCTTGTCTTGTCATTTGATTTTCAGCCAAGATTTAGATTTAGATTTAATTATTTCCAACATGTACATACATCGGTTATATTATAGCTTAGGTCTAAGGTAGCTAATAAGCGAGTACATGTACCCTGTAGGGCGTTGCAATCTATTCTAGTTCATTCATAGGTACTACTTGACTATAGGTACGATAATAAGAAGGTATTAGGCCCATAGTATACAATAGCTTTGGCATGCAGCTACAAAAAAAAAGTAATAAGCTAAATGTCTCGATATAATAAAGTCAAATAAGGTAGGCACTAATGTCAACTATTGGATTAGATAAATTAAATTTAAATTGTCTTTTTTACGGGAAAGTCACTCACAAGTATTTTATCGGTTAAGAATTCTTCTACGGAGTAATAGCATTTAGATAAGAGTAGGTTTTTTAGATTATTATTAAATAGGATATCGTCAGACGGTCTGCCTTGGGTTCAACATCCATCTCTTGGCCTCACACTAACTGCCTTAACTGCCTTCATCTAACTGTTGTCTTTCCGTCTAGTCAAATGTACTGCCCATGTTCACTTAATCCTTGCGATCATACCTTCATCTTCAACTTTAGCTCGACGTCGAATCTTTTTAGATATAACCTTTGTGTAATTAAAAAAAAGTTGTACTTTATTATTTAAATCGGTTACGTAATTTATGTATAACAACGGAATTACGCAAAGTCACGCCTAAATCAATGAATTAATTAACGCACGTAACTTTTTTGAGTAACGTTAGCTTATTAAATGTTTTTTTTTTATACAACTAGCTGATGGAACAAGCAGATGGTCCACCTGATGCTAAGTGGCAACCATCACCTATAAACAAAACATTGCCCCGTAGGTCACGCACAATAGGAACGTGCCCTACGATGCACTGCCCTGCGTCCATCAACTTGAGGCATACAGATAAGCTAACGTTACTCAAAAAAGAATTTTTACTTCTAAGTAAACGTTTAATGTATTAACACGATTCCACAAACAATAATCTGTTGGGAGCTGAAAGTCCAATTTTCCGCGGTTTGACACTGCAATATCTATTCATGAGTTTCGTTGACATGTACAGCACTAACAGTTTATGTCACGCCAAAATAGAGTCTATTACAACGCGATACGGTCGTTGAATGAATATTCGTCGATGTGAATAATACCTTCGCAAATGTATAGGGTTGGCGAACTTTGTACAACTTTAAGTGGAGATAAATCATATTTCTAACAAGCATCATGTTAAATTTCTGTATTTTGCAACTATTCGTATGTAGGTGATTAAGATTAATCTAAATTTGTAGATAAATAAAAAAAATTAAAATAAAATAAATAATGCTGGAAAATCCACACAGCACTATCTAGCCCCAAAGTAAGCTATTCAAAGCTTGTGTTATGGGTACTAGATAACTGATATATTTAATACATTATATACATACATAGATAGATATTTTTTATTATACATAGAAAACACCCAGACCATCGGAACAAATTTCTGCAGATCGTACACAAATTTGTTCCAAGGCGGGAATCGAACCCGCAACCTCTTGCGTCGCAGGCAGGCTTTCGCCCGCTGCACCACAGAGGTCGTCAAAAGAGATGTAGATATAACATTTATTACTTGAAAAATCTATTATTTGTATGATCCATTTAGGATAGGATAAGGATAGCATCCTGACAAGATGATTATTATGATTGTTTGAAGAAAAGCTAATTGTTTTTTGAATTTTGATTTTTACTAGTTTTTTAGTGTACAATTTAGTTAATGAATAGTGTACATCATATTATGATTTTACTTTACTTTAAATAGGTTAAATTATTCAATAAGAAAAACTGTAAATTTAAGTTTTTTTTTCTTTCATTAAGTATTTCTGATTTATAAAAAAAAATACTCTAAGCAACGTGCGATGCGTTGCATGGCTACAAAGAAGCTTTTTAAGTAAGAATAAAAATTATGTTTTTTATGGTTATGTTTATTTGTTTAACTAAGTTGCTTCGCTAATCTCCTTGAATTTACTGTGACTAAGCGTAGTTTATAACACAAGTAATTCAATTAATGTAATTATATTAATTATAAGAGTAGTAGAGCTCTTTGTGAAGGGCTCGTCCGGGGAAGTACTACCACCACGCCTTTTTCTGCCGCCAAGCAGCAACGCTGTGTTTCGGTTTGAAGAGTGTGGTCGCCGGTGAAATTACAGGCACATGAGGCCTAACATCTGTATGCCTCAAGTTGATGGACGCAGGGCAGTGCATCGTAGGGCACGTTCCTATTGTGCGTGACCTACGGGGCAATGTTTTGTTTATAGGTGATGGTTACCACTTAACATCAGGTGGGCCATCTGCTTGTTCCATCAGCTAGTAGTATAAAAAAAAAAAAAAAAAAAAATACATACTAACAAAAGCAAAATAAATATTTTTTCGAACATAAATTAATGTAGATATTTAAAAAAAACCGTGCAAAAATGATCTCCATATTCACATGACATATTGTTATTTGGTAGCAGCCCTATGACATCTTTTTTAAGCCATGACGTGACAGAAATCGTGTTCATGCAAATTTTACAGTTACAAATTCAGTTTTCTATGACTACAAAATAGTTCTAAATCATAGGGTTGTCACGGGCGGAATAACTTTGCTAAAATGTAAAAATAGTAGATTGCACGCCATTTCTGTGTAAATGACAGAGATGAATTACCGGTTACGGAAGAAAACCGATTAGAAAAACCGATATGTATTCGTTGCGATCAAAGTTTTTTGCTTTAGTACGTCACCAGATGAATTGTAAGATGAACGATAGAGTATTGTAAAAAAGCATTTCATTTGTTAGACAAAAAAAATGGTTTAATATACGTACTTTCGAGCCACTTATCATCTATGGATGGTCAGCGGCGTTTCGCTGAGACGGGACCTGTTTGTCGCACTACACTCGGCATAGGGAGGACTTTGTACCATAGCATCTTTTTATATACTTTTTATTTGTCTTTTTAATTTTTATCTATTAGTTAGTTAAATTGTGAATTTTTTATCCTTGTAAATTTTTGATCCTCATATGTTTGTGTGGCAAATAAATTATTTTCTTTCTTTCTTTCTTTCTTTACTTAGCTAAAAATTATTCTATCATACTGCAGGTCTGCAAAAACGTTTTTATTGAGCACCAAGACAACCTGTAAAGGATTTGAGGCAATTGGTATAATAGTAATGTTGTGCCAGTTATCTAGGTACATTACTTATTAGTAAGAAAAATTAAGTGTAGGGGAAGCAGGGGTAATGGTGATCGCGTCGGGTAATACCGCTCACTTCAATAACTTATTAAATAAGGTGCCTTAAAACACAGCGAGCACGCTGCAGCGCAGGGGTTGTGCAGCTCACACTTGAGCAGGGAAAGTCTTTAAACCTCAAAACTAACTTAAGACAAATGAAAAAACAAATAGAGCATTTTTCCAATATGGCATTCCCCCATTTTCCTCTACTAATGCAAAGCCAATTAATTGTTAGACATTTTAGAAAGAAAGAAAGAAAGAAAAAGTTTTTATTTATGACGACATGATACATGACAACAAGAGCGACACAGTAACTAATACACTAATCTAACAAGAATAAATCTATTTTAGTTACAGGTCCCAATTGTTTGATTCCAAAAATCATCCATTTCGGCTTTGCCACGAGATGTTGATAACGGTTCGGATGATTGAAACCTACACATACAATTACATTTCATCAGGTAAGAAGTACCTACACAAGGGGCGGCCCTATTTGATGACCAATTTTCGGCTGACTATTTGGCGAGAATCAGCGGAAATTACAATAACTATGCCAAGTATGACAAGACTGGCAGCGGACAGCTACCCATAAACTGTTAAAAAGTAAATGGGCCTTTATTCTATAATATATAAAGGCCACTATCGACTGGACAATTAGACATAATTCCAGATAATCTAGATCACGCCTCAATGGTTTGCTGAAAAAAACTCTTGATAGGGTTAAGCTCGCCTTTGTACATGCCCTCTTTTATATATTCTCTTGTCTTCTGTCCTCTTTTTAAATCAAAAAATTAAGAGTTAAAATAGTTAGGGGAGTTTACTTTGGTCACCACGCCAGGAAAAATCCTACTACTATTATAAACGCGAAAGTTTGTAAGTATCGACGGATGGATGGATGGATGGATGTTTTTTACTCTTTCACGTCGGAACGGCTGAACGGATCTGGATGAAACTTGGCAGAGAGATAGATTATAGTCAGGAATAGCACACAGAATACTTATAATCCCGTTGGAATACCGTGCTTTAAATCTGCGCGGGTGAAACCGCGGGGCGCAATTATTAGAATCATAAACTAAGAAAATCCGTAGAAGGGTCAAGGTCACGTCCTATGGGTATATGGACATTACCACTGTGACTAATTGAACTAAGAATGTGAACGTCATATACTATCTCGTATACAAACGCTGGGGAAAGGGTTCTTAAGGCGTTGAGAACACCTAATTTACCACTCACTCGCACGATTGACATTTTGAAAAATATAAAATAACTGAACACAATTTTGATCGCAAACAATTATTTGAGAAAAATTTCATTTTGATCGATGCAAGTCTTCTCACTCAAAAGTTTGCTCAAGTACGAAAACTAGAACCAAACTTCTAAGAAGGAGATCAAGTATCGATCAAAATGAAATTTTTACTAAACTATTCGCAATGTGATTTCACACAAAATGGTAGTTTGCGATTTTTCGAAAATGGGAGTAGTGATTTTATATCCTTCAACAAGTCAAAGCGTGCGAGCGAGAGTCACATAGCTCTTGTCTTTACCTTAAATGGCGAACACCACCTGAAAGATATAGTCGATGTCCCTATGGACTAACGACATTATAAAGATCGCGGAAAGTCGGGGAAGCCTCCGAAGATTAAGATCAGGATGATGATGATGATGGCTGTATTTTTGTATAAAAAAAGTGTTATTTGAGTTGTAAAGTTTGTGCTTTTTATAGAACGTATGTATAATCATACACATACTCTTAGCTCTTATTTATTATTTAATCTCTTAAAAGCATCTCACACGCTGCGACAAAGTGGCGTGAAAATCGGCCATTCATGACCGCGATTCCTCAAAATGGGGATTTTACTGCGATATAAATACGGCTAAACGTGATGGAGATGGAAACTTTTGTTTTTGTTTGTCGCATCTAACAGATTGAGAGTATTCCTAACCCTACCGTTGGTTTCTTTTTATTACTTTATGATTTCTAATACGTTAGCCCAAAACAATGTAGTGCCAACCAATAAAACCAAGTAATATGTACCAGTCATCCTGAGCGTGCAAAAAGATGGTGTGGCGTGTTTTTGTTGATTTCAAATTGTTTGTTTGTTTCGTGTTATAAAACTGTTGTGTGAGAGAGAGAGGGTTGAGCTAGTTGTACATTATAATTGTATGTTTATTTATGTAAAATTTAATATAATGAATTACTACCACAAGCCTACTTTCACCACCAAGCAGCGTAGCTGTGTTGGAAGGATATGGTTGCCGGTGAAATGACAGGCACATGAGGCTTAACATCTGTATGCATCAAGTTGATGGAGAAGGCTGTGTTATCATAGGGCACGTTTCTATTGTGCGTGACTCGAGACAATGCTTTGTTATACGTGATGGTTGTTACCATTTAGCATCAGGGGGCCATCTGCTGGTTCCATCAACAGGTACAGTATAAGAGTATTTCTCTAACAAAATGTACGTAACGAAAAAGTATTTACGAAATATTGTTACGAAATTTTACTAAATAGTAACGATTTTTCTTTCTTATGTTACTATTTAGTAAAATTTCGTAACAATATTTCGTAAATATTTTTTCGTTACGTACATTTTGTTCGAGAAATACTCATAAAAAACTCAAGAGCCAAGAGTTTTGAAGATACTCGTGATGATTGAGTGTCGGGACTTCTCCCTTATAAATAAAAGATTTTGGGTTCGCTTAGGAATACATCCAAAATTGTGTGACCGAAAGAAAATTACAATCTTATATCATAAGTTTATCTCCTTGGTGAATACGATCTTAGATAAACTTTTATGCGGAAAGTTCAGTAATTCTGTGATATAATTCACTGGTTTGATCGTAAATTAAACAGTAAAAATGATAATTACGTTTGAACAAAGCAAAGAAACAACATAACTTGAATTGTATTTTTTACCATTTTTATTTGGGATGATTGAAAATAAGGCGCAAAACAGCGTTTCTTCCATCCAGTCCGAGTCTCAATGATATTTAAATTTGGAACAGTGGACCAATCATGCTAATTTTGAGCGGAATGTCAAAACAAAATCTCAGTCAAAACGTTACTCAAGCTTTCTTACTTTATAACTTTTCTTACTTATTTTTTTATTATGCCATGTGCTCATCTTTTTTGGTAAGTATAGATGATAAAGCCAGCATCAGTGTCTAGGTCTAGTAAGAGTGACTCCGCTGCATTGCAAGGTCGTGGGTTCAAATCCATTCGAACCACACACGATCGGAATGTGCACTATCCTGCACCCGTCAACATAAGTCGTGCAGATGTTTAGCTTCATCCTACTAATATAATAAACGCGATTTTTTGTAAATATGGATGGATGGATGTCTGTTACTTTTTCACCCCGGAACGGATGAACGGATCTGGATTAAACTTGGCAGAGAGATAGAGTCTGTAATAGCACATAGGCTACTTTCTATCCCGTGGGAATACCGGGATTTAAATCTGCGCGGGTGAAACCGCGGGACGCAACTAGTATCACCTGCCTGCAATTTCACTGGCACACCTTTCAAATCGAAACAGCAGTACTTTTTCAGACGAGCCCTTCAGAAAGAGCTTCAACAAATCCTTGTATGGTAAATACAAACAACAAAAAAAAAACAAACAAACAAATACAATAACGCATGATCGTTTTGTCAAAAGACCGAACACGCTGCGCCGTTTCGCCTTTATTGCGCTCGTGGCTCGGCCACTTGTGGTAAGGGCCTCTACTGACTGACTTTTATTTGCTAGTCTAGTGATTTAGTAACACATTCTCAATCTGAACGTTTTTCTTGCTATAGCTTTACAATGTCGTTATCACTATGATTATTAAAAAAAATGCGTATTTAATTTCAATTCATTATTTAAAACAAACAGAAGTTTTTATTGTTTGTATGCTTTTATGAAACTGAAACTGTAACAGCTTCACGACTTTGATCCCCAGGCACGGCAGATATCCCTTCAGATCTCTCAGTACCAAGAACTGATACAAGATTCTTTGAGGATGTCCGTCCAAGGGGGGTAGTCAGAGGTACGTCTAAACATTACATTTGGCTTTTATATTACCACCTAAATCTGTACCCAGTTGTATAGGCACTAAATATATATTTTATCTTTCAAAACCATGGTGAAAGTTTTAGTTGAGCATTCCAAGAGGAGATTTGATTTTGACATACAATGTATTCACTCTGTAAGATAAAATCCAAGTTATGTAGTATATAAATTTCTTGGATAAAATCATATAAAACGACACAAATGTCGAGAGACGGGCACGTTTACAAAGTTCACAAGCGAAAGGTTCCTAAAACTTATAATCAAAATCATACAATGTTACACTATAGAAATTGCAAGCTTACAAAATCCTTGTGTTGAAAATTATTCTTGTGATGTCAAACACTAAGAACATTTTGACTATGTATATATGAATGAAAAAACGGCACAAGTAACGTATAGATCGATCCGTACTTGCTTACACCCCGATAGCATTTTGAAGTTTGCGCATAAACTTGATATATCGCAGATACGATCCGACCGTATTGAAAATTGCTGAGGCATCAACCCTATATACACTCATGCCACATCTTTTTGTGGTTCCGTACAACTTCAAACGAATATGTGATAACGTGTAATATTATAATATAAAATACAAGCGACCTGCCCCGGCTTCGCACAGGTGCAAAGTGTTTATCTGCTATATGCATGAATTATACATAGCCTTCCTTTTGAATCTTTCTATCTAAAAAAACCACATTAAATTCGTTGCGTTGTTATATCTTACTAAAATACGCATAGATAGATCTAAGCAAACATAGGGACAGACAAGCGGGGCGGGAAGCGACTTTTTTTTACTAGTGGTAGATATTTAATTAAAAAAAAAACTGATATAGATAGGACAAAATTCGTATGTCTCTCGCTTTGTTCTTCTAGGGTCAGTTGCGTGGAGCTGATCCCCAAATACATTGAGTCTATAATATCTTTCAATGTGATCCTATATCCAAAAAACCCTTTGTTTGAAGGGTGTCGTTGCCAGTAGAGTTACATGATGGCTTAGCATCTGTTTTCCGCAAGTTGTTGAACGCAGGATAGTGCATCGTCGAGCGCGTTTTTATTATGCGTGACTTGTGAACCATGGCTTTGTTATTGCATCACCTATATGGAGTCAAAGCGATAGCAGTGTCGAAAAACTTCTCAGTTTTTATTGATACGGCCCTCGGGATCAAAAATAACCCTTCAGAACCGGCCGCTATTAACTAACAAAGTTTAGATACGACGCCTTTTTATAGCTGTTTTGAAGTAGCTTATATACAATATGCATAGATCAAGGGTCTAGTTCGTAAAAAAGACCATTTTGTAAAGGATTTAAATTTAGATATTCTAGTCAGTGGTGGCGATTTCGGGGATTGCCAAAACTGTGGTGCTTTAGAACAAATACAGAATATTTTTTCTCCGGGTAGTGTTTAAGGATACTCTGAGTATGAACCTACCTAGGTGGTTTAATCTATCATTTTAGATATTGCCTCACACGTTTTTTCAATGCAAATGCTGGCTTGATAGTTGAAATAAGCAAGATGGTAGTAATTCCCTGATGTGAACGCCGAATCAATTTAAAAATTATCAAGTCTAACCATCTTTCTACTTTAGTTCAGTATCTGTCTGTCTGGTATGTACTATTTTTTATAATACATACATCTTTAATTCCAAGAAAAATACAAACAACAAGTACTTGCCAAATGTACAAAATACACATGAAACAGTTGAGCTATCAGGATAACGTAACCATCTAGAGATAGCTCAATTGATCCAAAGCATGCCGTAATATATGATTCTGTATTCACAAGCTGTTTCTAAATCAGCCACTCATAAAACCAACACCCTTTTGCTATAAAATGGTGCCTAATTTTAAACAATATCTAAAATTAGTGCTGTCTCTGTTTGCCATTACGATGGTAAGAGATGGCAATAGTTTAAGCATAGTTTATCGTTTGCCTATTTTTTTGTAGTAAGGCCCATGTCTATTAAGTTTGTACCGTCTATTGCCAAGTCAACAGGTTTGGAGCTTATTAGCCGAGTCTACAAATACAAGACGTAAATTGCAGCCAGAAGCCTAGCTACAGGTGGAGTATGTGCCTCTGGGGAAGTATTTTAAGACATCATGAACCAACGCTGATTTAGTGCTAGAACTTCCACACATAGAATGTGAAAGTTACGGGTTTAGAACTAACAAGAAATAAAACAGCAGAATATGCTGAGTTTCTTGCTGCTACACATACTATGTTATTGTTTCTTTTTCTTAACTTTATGGATAGAAAGGGGAAAATATACAAAACAACTGGTTTGTATGGATCGGAGTGTTGGGTCACAAAAGGGGCGGATGAAAGAAGAGTGCATGCAGCGGTGATGCGAATGTTGAGATGAATATGTAAAGTGACGAGAGTTAAGCTAAGGAATGACTTCATTCGAGGCAGTTTGAAAGTAGAAAGGCAGACTTAAGAAATGAGGAGTAATAGGTTAGCGTGGTGGCATGTTATGAGAAGGGATGAATGTCACTACTGAAAAGCATGTTAGGTATATAATGTGGATGGAAGTAGAGGTAGGCCAAAGAAAAGATGGATGATTGTAGATTGATGAAACGACCTCAGTGGCTCAGTGGGCAAGAGTCCGCCTGCGATGCTAGAGGTTGCGGGTTCGATTCCCGCCTTTAAAATTAATTCGGTAGTTAGAATTGACGACTATGTAGTCATGTATGTCCGACGAGAGGTGCATTAGCTCGAATATTGTGTCCGTCTATAAAACTGCCTTCATCTTATATAGCGTTTTCATAATAGGTGGTCGTTGCTTTCAAATCGAGGCAGCAAATTTAATTAGCGCACCGAGTGCCTCCCTTCTTTAAATAACGTTAAAACATGTTTCAATTTCCGCCGACTGGTTTTGAGTACCTGCGCCTTCTAGTTGATAAACCTTCTTTTGATATCCTTTTTTATTCCTTTATTATTAGTAAATTGATAAACCTTCTTTTTATTCAGTTATCTTGCAATTTAATTACCACATAAGTAAAAAAATATGTTTAAAATATACCTACGCGTCGACTTGAGAACCTTCTTCTTTTTTTTCGTCGGTTATAAAAACAAAAAAAAAAAAACAAGTAAAATCATTATTACATATTAGATGGAATCGATTCTAATGAAAACTATGCACGTGTAAATGCTTTTTTATTTGTATTTTTTTTTAATAATAATTTTAAAATAATGTTAGAACAAGTAACTTTGATTAAAATATACTAGAAATAGTATCTAGTGCATCCATAAGTGTGGTGTACCTAGTGCGCGGTTGTAGTTCACTCGGTATTTCACATTCTCATGAATAAATCTTCAACTGGAAGAACAGTTAAACCAAAACTCATAAAACATTAACCAACCCTTGGTCACGAACAACATGATTAAATGCATAACCCGCGCATAAACATCAAAATAATGAAACGCCGGAACTACTTCAGTACCGAATAAAACTACCACAACAGGAATTCGAAATCACCCATGTAAGGTTTAATTTCGTCGGTATGAAATCGTGCAACGAGAATTACCATATTTCGTACGATTTGCTTTATAGTTGGATAATATTATGGCGAGGAAAGTAATGAAATAACTAAAACAGCAATAGTTTCGGGAAATTACATGTGGATTTAATTCTGTATTCTTCGTTTGGAACAGAAGCAAACTGCAGCGGCTAATTAGAATGTGTAATCAGCACTATAATACAAATAGGGGCATGTGTGGTAAGGTTGCTTCTGACGCTGTTTAAGGCGTTGACAACACCTAATTTACCTCTCGCTCGCACGATTCTACATTTTGAGTGATATTAAATCACTAATCTCAATTTTAAAAAATCGCAACCGACCATTTTGTGTGCAATGTGATCTCAAACATTTTAGTAAAAATTTCATTCTGATCGATCCATGTTTTCCTACTCAAAAGTTTGCTTATGTACTAAAACTACCTACTAAACCTAATGTTAACCTATTGTTATGCCTTTTGTATAATTAGTTGCAAATAAATGTTTTGATTTGATTTTGATTTGATTTTGAAAACTAGTAAAGCTAACTTTTGAGTAGGTAAACTTGCATCTACAAAAATGATTTTTTCACTAAACTGTGCGCAATGTGGTTGCCCACAAAATGGTTGCTTGCGATTTTTCGAAAATGAATTTATTGAATTTATATCTTTTAACATGTCGAATCGTGCGAGCGAGAGTTACATTAGCTCTTGTCTTTACCTTAAACTATTTCATAGGATATACCAAAGTACCATATCCAAAGAAGAATCGACAGTAATTATGTAGGTAGGAAATCAGCCCCTCGAGCATGGATCATCGATACGATAAATTTGATAAGTTACATGCTTTGCACGGCTGTTTTTGTAATAAACGTTCGTTCTTTATTCAAATTCATCGAAAATTACTGTAAAATTGTATCGTATCGATGATTCAGTATCGAGTAGAAAAATAAAGAATAGGTACCCTACCCCAACACAGAAGTTACTACGCCGCAGGTGCTTTACGAGGAAGCTGTTTTGTTATTCCATGTGGAAAACCCATCCAAATATTGATAAGTGATCACAAAGAATAAGACCAAGAGAGGAGTAAATTTTCTTTTCTTTCTTTCAAGACTCTTTCTTTCCTTTTTTCTTCTTTGGAGCATCGAGCTCCAAAATCGGCGATCCAAAAGCCTCGTTTTTTCGCAAGTGAGTTTCGTCGTTCGTAAGAGTTATCTTCCAGCAAACTTTGAGTTGCACTTTGATGTGTTCTATGATAAAAGGCCAACTCTTTATTCAGGCTTTTCAGCAGTTCTTTGTTTTTTTTTTGCGAGATCTAAGAGCCTAAGCAGACGTCATTCCTTTTCTTTTTTTGTCAGTTGGAGCATTTTTGCACTTAAGCTATGATGGAGGCCGGAGGCAGAAGGTTCTGGCGCAGAGTTTCCCAATAATATTGACTGTACAAATAATACCCGCGCGCAACGTTGGGCATAATAGATTGCACAGTTGAAAAACGAGATTGTAGGTACCTACTTCTACACCTCGGAAAACATATTTTCGACATTGATCGTGTTTGCATCGGTCACAAGCAGCATTTTTGTGTTCTGATTGAGTGTGTCAGTGGAATTACAAGGACGTGAGGCTTAACATGGTATAACCATCACCTTTAACAAAGCATTGCTTTACATTCTACTGTTTAAAGTCCCGCTTCTATGGAGGGCGTTGATATCTGCGACACAGTTTTATACTTCTGCAGATATCATCGATCCCAACTTCGTGTTACCTTCTTGTAATGGTTTCCATAGTAAACATTTTTGATTTGATTTTTGATTTTATTTGCCTCGACCTTAGCACTTAACATCAGATGGGCTATCAGCAAGTAAGTAATAATATAGATAGGTAAGCTATTATTATATGAGCTATAATATATAATAAGCTATTTTAGTCTTCTAGGTAATCTACATCATAATAATTCCTCCTTCTCTCATATTTTCTTTCTAAATAGATTTTAAGTCATAAAAAGTTTTAACATATAACTATGGCATATTTTACTTACATAACTATTATTCGATGTAACTGCATAGTCTGGCATACCTAACCTTCTAACTTTTTAACCTGAAATTGCTTTGCAACTCAATCTTCTCAAAGCAAAAGTTTCGTCAGCATTTACCATTTCAACCTTGATTTTACTGAGAAACAGCAACTGTCAAATGACGTCCGGCACCCTAATTGTCTAACCCCCGGTTTCTGAAAGCGCGATCAGCACTAATCGGTTGTCAAGTCACCTGTTATCTCTATCTAATTTGAAGTAAAATATGAAATAGCAAGTGACTTCACAGTCGATTAGTGTTGATTGCGCTTTCAGAAACCGGGGGCAACTGATGTTCTAATGCACTCTTTATCAAATGTATGTTCTACATAATTATATTATTCATCTTTACATATTTAAGACGAAGACAAGAGCTAATATGACTCTGGCTCGCACGTTTTGACTTGTTGGAAGATATAAAATCACTAAACCCATTTTAGAAAAATCGCAAACAACTATTTTGTGTGCAATCACATTTCGCACAGTTTAGTAAAAAAATCATTTTGATCTATACAAATTTTCCTACTTAAAAGTTTGCTTTTATAATTTTCGTACTCAAGCAAACTTTTGAGTAGGAAAACTTGCATCAGTCAAAATGAAATTTTTACCAAACTATGCGCAATGTGATTGCACACAAAATGGTTGTTTGCGATTTTTCAAAATTGGAATTTTGTGATTTTATATCTTTCAAAATGTTGAATCATGCGAGCGAGAGAGATGTTAGGTGTTGTCAACGCCTTAAGTGTGGTGTATAAGACTAGATAAGCGATACGTCGAATTCCGCATGAAAGCAGTTTATAACTAAAACTAGATTTACTGGCTTTCCACGTGCGTGTTGTGGCGGTACCAACAATCTTGAAAACAATGATTTTCTTCAGAACGAATAAAGTCGAGCTGTTTTCAGGAATGACGGGGATTTGAGTGTTCAGTCAATTTCGCAAATCGAGCCCGGCTAATTGGAGTGGGCCGTTAGGTCAAGTTACCTTATGAATTGAAGTGGTTAAAATGATCCTTCATACATCACGTAGCACCTGCAGTAATGGTGCATAAACTTTAGTTAGACTTTTCCAGACAAAGATTTTAAAATGTCCCAAAAGTTATTCTCCGAGCGGGACTTGAACCCGCGACCTTCCCCTTGATACGGGGTTTCGCTAACCAACTGCGCCACCGGAGTACTAATCACACTCGACGAATAACTCTTAGACATGTTTTACTACGGTACTTATGCGACCGTGACAGTTCCAGACAGTTGTGTCTTATATACAAAAAAAATGAAAAGATATATATTTTTCAGTTAAATAAGGTTTCTAATATTATGTAAGTTTACTATGCATTTATTATGTGCGCGTAAATTTTTTATATTGACTTTCCGTTTGTAAACATACAATAATGGTTTTTCAATGACTAGATTTCATTTGTGCTACAAACTGCCATTTGTCAGCTTTGCATAAGTTTTCCCTACTCTAGGTTCGTATATTTTTAACCAGTTTCTGGTTATTTTGATAAAAATGTAACTTATATGGTAATTTAGGGTAATATAAACTGTGTTTATATAAGTTTCTCCCCAATCGAATCGGTAGTTAGGGCGCGAATGAGCCACCAACATCATAATTTTCACATTTGTATTACTAAGAAGTAGGTTTTAAAAAATGCGTCCTTTAAGGAAATGATACACAGAAAAAAATTACTTATTAATCACAATCAAAAAAACACAAGCGACTCTTAATCCGTGTCATTTGCTAAAACAACCTTTTTGAGTAAGGACATAAAAGTGATTGAGCCACTAATAATGAGTAAATTCTTAAGGAATTTCATTTGCAAGGGTTCGAAGTGCCGTGTTATCCCTTTGTTGAGATTCCTCTACCAAGTTTATACTGCGCGTAAACCGTACAAAAAGTCGAGTCGAAAATATGATAATTTTACGCGTAAAGAAAGCTTGGGAAACATAAAAATAAATGAAAACCTTGGCATTAAAAAGGGGTTTGTAATTTATTCATTTGTTTTACTCAAATCTTTACAATAACAATACTAATATAAACATAATTTCATACAAATTCGATAAATGAACATTTCTGGTCAATCACTAATACTATAAAAAAGTCATGTCTCCCCTATACGTTGGACAGCCAAATCCTATCAGAAGCAAACATAGGATATTATTCATACCATAACATATCTACCAGTTATTATAATTATGATAGTCATAGGCAAGTACAATAATGTTTTGCAGAAACGCAAGACTGAAACAAACATCGCAGGATCTCATTTCAGGGTTAACGAGTTATAAAAAATTCTTTATAACCTAACACCTTCTCAAAACACCGCTCCACAGCTTATTAGTAACTGAAAGCACCACAAACAAACTACTTTCTTAGTGGAAGGCACTAAAGAAATTAAAAAGTTTTCTTCCGACAACTTGCTTACATTAGAGGCTACTCTATTTAATTGATTGAACTGGGGGCTTCCCTGATCGGACCTACATTTTGAACACAGAATAAATAATAGTTACCTCAGATATGCATCAAGCTATACACTCCTCGCTTTTATATCGTTTTAGTAAGAGTTATTTTTCTTTGGCGGTGTACCTTTGATCAGCATCCATAATTTAAACAAAATCACACATTTTCCCCATACCAGGCAGAGAACAGGTTTCCACTTGCTACTATCCTGACATACATTCTACATACATACCTGACTCACCTCTTTCTTTTTCAGTTCTGTCCATCTCAAGGGTGCGTGAGAGAATCACTGTTCGCGATAAGGCAGCCCATTGTATTACTACAGTCGTTAGTTTTTGAGTAAAAACTGAGCATCCTTATTTGTTCTGGTAATAATAAAGTTATCTATCTATACCTACATAGCTTGTGGGCTTGGGAACCCTTTACCTGTCTTTTCTCTAAAACGTCTGCTATCTGATCGACACACGGTCGCCGAGGTTTTACCCTCTCAACAGTCTCGAACGTGGAACGGAGAAATCTCGACACTAATAATGCTAATCTCTTTTCGGAAAACATCGTGAGGAAACCAGGTAGTATTCTAACAGCGGCGATGGGCTTGCAACCTGTCACGTATGGAATACTAACTACTGCAAAATGTGGGTATGTGCCAAATGTAATGTTTGGACGTACCTCTGACTACCTCCCTTAGACATCCTCAAAGAATCTTGAATTAGTACCTACTTGGTACTGGGAGATCTAAAGGGATATCTACCGTGCCTGGGGATCAAAGTCGTGAAGCTGTTTTTTTTTTTTTTTTTTTTTCTTTTCATCCATCCTCTCTATCCATCTGTGTATCCTATTTGTATCCGTATGTACTTGTGGCGGCGTCCTATAAAGGCGCCCTCTAGGGGCAAGCTAGACGAAGGATATCCCGAGAAAGGAAAATGGCGGAATGATGTAAGTCTTTTTTACCTCAATTTATTACAAACGTGAAAGAAATTGAAGTAAAAAAATAGCAAGATTATGGTTTTATTAGATAATTCGTAGTCTTGATTTAATGTTTTGTTTAGCATCTCGAAATGCCGCTAACTTGTACACATATTTGTACTGAGGCGGGAATCGAATCCGCAACCTCTGCGTCGCAGGCGAACTCTCGCCTGCTGCGCCACTGAGGTTGTCAATAATAATAAACTTATCATAGAACTAAAAAATGGATTAGACAGTCTTCCATTATTGTCATTAAGACGACTTTAAGATGAATTAAAAATCATCCACATATTCAAAACGAGCTAGTTATTTTACAAAAAATGATAACAATCTAAAATAAGTAATCGATAACACGCTTCACTCAGACATATTGAAAAACATGTAAAAAACGTGCTTTCTCACACATAGCTTATGTGTGGAGAATGAAAATCTCCAAAAACCTTTGAAGCTTTGTATGTACTTGCTTGTATGAACAGTTGACTCAAAAAGTCTTTTGTTATAATTTTTACACCGTCTAGAGAGATTTATAAACAGACGAAGGCAAAGGGCGCCCCATTAAAATGGTCTAAAATGACGCTTGTTTTATAAAATAGGTACAAATACAGAAGTAATAGTAGAACTCGTTGGGACTTGATGAGTTTGTTCGGGGAATTAATACACTGCATATATACTGGATGTACAATATATAGATAAAATATAAAATCTGTCGCTAAGCTGTAATGCTTTTTTTAAGTTTCCAGTTTAAATTGGACCAGACCGGAGGGTTCCGCATGACCCGAGTTATTCCCAAAAATACTAAATTCTACGATGGTCTTGTTGTTGATGGTATGCTTGAAATTAAATTCTTGCCAGAATCAAGTGATCTTTGTGATTCAACTACTAAATTAAATGCATGTCGCGAAAGAAACATCTAAAGGATTGTACCTACTACAAAACGGTGTCTAACTTTAAACAATGTCTATAATTAGCGCTGTCTCTGTTTGCCATTACGCAATGGCAAGAGATGTCAAACGTTTAGGCAGTGTTTAACGTTTGCCTATTTTTTTGTAGCAAGGCCCTTAAGGTCTAACCGTTCTAGGGCTGTTAAAGGTTATCTCATTTTCAAAAGAGATTTTTATCTATCTATGAGTGCTAAGGTTTTCTCTTTACGCCATTTTAGGCCCCCCGCCTCGTTAGGTGGTATGTCCTCGTGATTTATGAGAAGCGGGACACATCTCAGTGTTTCGCTTATATCTACTCGTCGGAGTGGGTAGGGTGACAACACGCCACTTCTAGCGAAGGACGTGTTTACATTGGAATTGGGGAGTTTGGTTGTCGTCGCTGATATTGTTGCATACATAGAGTAAATAAACATATTGGTGGACATTCTCCACAGACTAAGCAAAGCTGGGCTAGTTCCCGGTTAACTGACATCGGGTATCACTGGCATGACATTTTCAACCGCATGTCATAGTAGTTAAGGTTTAATTTAAATTGATTTATTCTTAGTATCTTCACCGCGCCATCGCTGGTTTGCGCTGGCCCTTCATCCACATTATGCTCGTTGATTTATCCTTTTTTTTAAAACACTTGATAAATTTTTACCCAGATAAGAACAAACATTAATGTAAGTTCATCACAAAGTTGTATTTTTAAATAAAATTGTATATAGAAAAAAGAGCGTTAAAAAACCAACTAAATGTGGTTTAAATAAAATACGACACCTAAGAGGTTAGATATTGAATAAAACTGACCACGTTTAGATATACCCACTGGCAGTTTTTAGAGTTGTTGGGTTCTTTGTGAGGAGCTTGAACATAAAAATAAGTGAAGGTAAAAAGTACTCCATACCAATTACCGCCACCAAGCAGCGCTGTTGTTTTCGTTTAATGGGTGTGGTAAAACTACAGGTAGATTGAGGCTCATATTAATTTTTTTATGCCTCAATTTTATGGACGAAAATCTGTGTATCGTGTTCCTATCATTCGTGACTTGCAAGCTACATATGTTTACCCTTTAAAATCAATTATACTATCCATTTTTCCTATCACGTAAGAGTATAAAATTGAAAACGCCAAGTTTAGAACAAGTTCGGGTAAAGTGACATAATAAAGCTGAACTTCATAAAAAGCAGGACATTTTTACATCCTGTTAAAAGAAAAATTTATCTAACTAATTTATTCTTTTAATTATGAAATCAAAAGAACTTCCTCCATAAAATCACAAACATCAATTGAAATGGTAATAAGCACCAAGCTCGTTAACATTTTATTTATTTTTATTGCAACATTCTTTTGCATCCAATTTTACCAAAAGTCCAACACCACAGGTTTTTTAATCAAATCGTATCCTGTCATCGAAAATAACCGGAATGCATGAATTCTACCAATCCACGAATTGATACAGTCCAATAAACTTTCGAATACAAATAAAGGAAGTAATATAAATAAACCATCTCCAATTACATTCCCTTAACGGTCGTCCTACATTACAAAACGAAATTAGATTCGTATCTTTACATATTTTTACATTCAATTACAATTTGTGGAAAGGCGTGTAAAAGCAGGCACAGACCAGATGGAATATAATTAGTGGAACTTGTAGTAATAACTATTGCTACAATTATTAGCATCATCATTTTCAGGCTGAAAATCGTCAGCTCGCGTCGGATATTAGACGTCTTCTGTATATTTCCAGGAAGAACGGTTTCAGCTATCTCCATTTTTCGAATTCCCGCAATCTTTACAATATCGGCGGTCCATTGGGTGGGGGTAACCTAACCTTCCGCTTCGTGGATGTCATTCGTGAACTTTTATTCAGTTAACAAAGTAAGGCTTCGTTGCAGCAAAGTTGGTTGAGGGGTCATCCGACGGGAGAAATATGACTGACCCAGGCAATGACAATAAAATTATTTCTTTTCAAATAATAAGCTCTTATAAATGTAAGCCCATTACTATTACTAGTGGCTCTGGGAGCTGTAGACCTCGCGAGCATACTAAAAGTGAGCTATTTGAGGAATGTAATGTGCAAGTGCATTTTCCGTTTTGTGATTTTTTGATCTTTTTGATTTTTTTTGCATCATCTTGTGTAGAATAAGGTCCTTTGTGTTTCTCTCAAATTTGATTGAAAACCATCGATTGTTTGATGAACTATCCTGTTCATCATGCTGAAGATCCTTATCAGATCTTCGCCAAACTTTTATGAAACCAACTTATAGTTACTACCTTTCAAATAAAAAAAGAATAATCGAAATCGGATCTCATTTGGTGGAGATATCCAGTATATCAAATAGCCCCCTTTTTGCCCTTTTTTGGGGGAAGTACCCCTCCAATCAAAAATCCCCGAAATTCTAATAAGTCATATAACCTGTGTACCAAGTTTCGTCCAGATCGGTTGAAAAATGCGACCTGTAGAGGAGAACAGACAGACAGACAGACATCCGGACAAACGCATTTTTGGCCAATGTGGAAACTGAGACGCTTCGCTCGCTCGGTCAACTATTACTATTAGCCCATGGTGTCCCATTGTTGGGCAAAGGCCTCCCCCCATTTCCGCCAGTCACTACGATCACGACCCTTTATCCGCCAGTCCCTCTCATAGGCGTCCAGCTCGTCCCGCCATCTCATGCGCGACGCCGCCTCGCTGTGTCAGGGCACCACTCGGTAGTGGTTTTAGCCCACAGGTCATCCGGCATGCGACAGACATGACCGGCCCAGTCCCACTTCAGCCTAGCGGCTTTATGTCCCACATCAGAAATTTTAGTTTTGGAGCGCAGAATGGTGTTGCGGACGCGATCTGTTCGTTCAATTCCCAGGATGCTGCGCTCCATTGCCCTGTTGGCAAACCTGTAAGCCCATAACAAAAGTTAATATACAAGTTAGTAGTAGTTAGTATAACCCCGTTGCCAGATATGTATGAATTTGCGTCATCACTGAGCCGCACGCTTAGTGAGGCACGAGACAGTGAAGAGTTTTTCTCGTGCCTCAGTAAGCGTGCAGTGATCACGTAAGTTCATACATATCTGGCACCGGCTTAACAAGGTACACGTAACAAGATTACATGAAATTCTTTAATATATTATGCTTTAAAATAAACGAATGAAAATAGATTGCTCTTAGAAAAAAAATATGCTTAAACAAAGCCCGCTAGCGTTGCATTGCATGCTCGTCACAACGTCATCTACATATTTATGGTAAGTAAGTAAAGAGTCAGAAAAATACAGAAGTCTGCCAAAACACTCCATCCATCAGCGCAAAAAAATAATGATTCCTGAACCCCTAAGACACTTTTTCCCAAAGGCCTATTTATCCAATAATCTACTCGTAGATCACAGGTAAAAGCAAAACGGCCCTAAGCCAAAAGACAATAGACAGTATCCATAAAAATCATAAATTTTCGTCACCCTACATTACAATACGAACCGTAGATCGAATCTTCAGATATTTAGTTACGTTACATACACGTCGTATTTTATACGAGTGAACGAAATGGGAACGTAAATACTCGCTTTTATGCTCATTTCCATTTCGCCAGTCGGCACACTGCATGTAACGGCCGCGAATCTGTAGGTTCTGAAGCTGGTCCTGAGACCGCGAAACTGAAGCAAGATAGAAGTTAGATAATACTTTATTGCACACAACATATGGATATAAAAAATAAACCTTTAAGTAAAATAGGCGATCTTATTGCTAAACAGCTATAACTACCAGACTAAAGTCGGTAATAAGAATCAAAGCTTTCATTATTATTTTAAAATTTAGCAGTATGCAGCCAAACAGTACATTTTAAATCTAATGTAGGAAACTATCTGAAAATATAAATCTCCTCTCAATAATGTAATACGAGTACGTAATGCATACGTTTGCAAGAATTTTAAAAAACTTCTTTGAAGACCCTCTGAATGAGTGCATGAATGGAGCCTCTACGAAGGGCATCAAATCTTTGAATACTTGCGAATATTTCACCGTCCTTTTTATTTTTTAAAAGAATTTCCCTTATTTTATTTAAAGCTCTAACCCTGGGGTAGGTAGTAAAAACTTTGATGATATACAGAAACACGAGAGCTAGAATTTTAAAAATACTACACAAGCGCTTTTCTTTTCTGTGCATGAAAACAGTCACAATTTTCTTCAAAATACCTAAAAGTTAACGTGGTGTGCGTTTTTATTCAGTTCACAGTGATTTTTCGACTCTGCTTGACAAGATGTCACCCTATAACAGAAAAGAGAGGTGTGGACAAAAAAAATGGTAATAAAATACATCAGCTTGTACCAAATCATTGATCAAAAACTATGAATGTGTTTATGGACGTTTTAATTGAGTCACACTTATACAAACCGACACAATATTTTTTTTAAACGCACAAATACCTATGTTTAATAAATCCTGTTTCAAAGAATAACCGTCGTCTTAAAGCTATGCGTCCACCACATCAGCATCGCTGCGTAAGGAGCGGACGGATTTGTTGCTTTGTATTGACTTGTATGGTACAGCGTGCACTGGATCGGCATTTCAGCGCCAGAGATCGGTATTTCTGCCGATGAAGTCATCCGCAGTGAACGCACCATTCCCAAAATATCCAATGCCAATACCGCCAATGCAAAATCCGGATGCAGTGGACGCACCCCATCGGCATTTTGTAAATACCGACGCTCCGTCCGCTCCGTACGCACCGATACCGACGCGGTGGACGCTTAGCTTAAGGCGACATCACAATATATACCTATAATAGCACAGCTATATCTCGTGTCAAGTCTGCCATATCGAACCATCTTGAGTACGGAGTGACAGCGCCTTTCACGCAGAGCTGTTGAGCCGAATACGCACGCACAGATAACTGAATAGTTACTAAAGGACCGTCCATGAATTTGGTAACTAATTTCATTTTGCTACTCAATTTAGGTCTGCAGGTAATTGGTAACTTATAAAATAGAGTGCTCGAATCCAAAGGTACGTACAGCAGTATCTTTGGATTCGAGCACTCTATTTTATAAGCAAAATACATTTTTTATACCAAAATTGAAGCCACTCTAAAATAAATTGAAATTAAAATTAAAGATATGTTTATACAATAAAGTCACAACGATCATCTTGAAATTATGTTTAAAAAAATAATAATAATAATAATGCTGGACAATCCACACAGCACTATCTAGCCCAAAGTAAGCTACTAAAAAGCTTGTCTTATGGGTACTAGATAACTGTATAATACATTATATAATTACATACATAGATACTTTTTTATTATACATTGAAAACACCCAGACCAATGAACAAATTTCTGCAGATCGTACACAAATTTGTTCCGAGGCGGGAATCGAACCCGCAACCTCTGCGTCGCAGGCGGACTCTCGCCCGCTGCGCCACTGAGGTGTTGTAGGGAAGTCACTAAAATAAAAATAAATCTATGAAAAATTCTCAAAAAAGCTCTTCATGTATCGAACAACTTATTTATTTTTATCAATATACGTATAAATAAATATAATATGTTTATTATTATGTGTTTCTATGCGTAAGTATGTTGATTATAAACAATATAAACAAGTACAAATTTTAATCAATATAATAATATATAATATATATAAAAAAAAACTAATTTTAACTGTATTATTCACAATTTACCTAAGTTTTGTCGCTGATATACCGGAATACATTTATATTGTAACGTATAATAATAAAAATTTGAAGGTATGTCCTATGTCCGCATTCGGGCATTCGACGATGGTACATTCCGAGACCTACTCCTCAAAAACTTCTGTCTGACACCAACGTACAGTACTAGCAGTAAGCAAACATAAAATTGTAGAAGTAGGTAATGCGTTGCAGCTAAAGTTCTCAGCCCTCTTCAATCCGGGCTAGTGTTGAAGTTGATGTTGATCTGGCTCCTTCTTCTTCTTATCGTGTCACTAGTTTCTTTCGAAACAGTGTGGTGAAAGGATTTTAAGTGCGCCTCAAGAGGCTCCTTTCGAGCACTTGTCACATGTTATAGAACTTGTTAGGTTTTACAACATGCCGGTTTCCACATGCTTGTCATCTGGCTCCTGAAACACAGTATTTACTAGTTCGGGAGCCTATGGATTCAATATTGAATTGTGCCTACTATTATGTCAATAAAGTTATTTGTATTTGTATTAATTTATTTGATTTTTTTTTTTATACAACTAGCTGATGGAACAAGCAGATGGCCCACCTGATGTTAAGTGGTAACCATCACCTATAAACAAAACATTGCCCCGTAGGTCACGCACAATAGGAACGTGCCCTACGATGCACTGCCCTGCATCCATCAACTTGAGGCATACAGATGTTAAGCCTCATGTGCCTGTAATTACACCGGCGACCACACTCTTCAAACCGAAACACAGCGTTGCTGCTTGGCGGCAGAAAAAGGCGTGGTGGTAGTACTTCCCCGGACGAGCCCTTCACAAAGAGCTCTACTACTTTTATTTATTCTCTTATTTATTTGATGATGAAATTGGGCTAACTTCGATGCATATTAAATGACTAGAACTCCCAGTTACACCTCTAGGGGTGCGTCTCTGAAATTCATTACATAACAAAACCACCAAATCCACGAGTAAGATTTTAGATTCTTAAATTATTTATTGCCGTCTACGACCTTGCTACGATATAATAATGTTTTATAGTCATAAACCGGACGCATTGAAAGTCTTCAATGCGGTATTAAAGTTATAGAATAGGTAATATTATAGAACGTTAAACAGCAGAGAGCACCGGTGGTTTAGTGGAAGTGACCCCACCTTCCGATCGTAAGGTCGCAGGTTCGAATCCGGTCGTGCACCAATGGATTTTTCTATCGAAAAATTTATGTGCGCAATGCCAAAGCTCTCAAACGGTGAAGGATCATCGTGAGGAAACCAGTTAGTATTCTAGCAGCGGCAATGGGCTTGCAACCTGTCACGTATGGAATACTAACTACTGCAAAATGTGGGTATGTGCCAAATGTAATGTTTGGACGTACCTCTGACTACCCCCCTTAGACATACTCAAAGAATCTTGAGTACTTGGTACTGAGAGATCTGAAGGGATATCTACCGTGCCTGGGGATCAAAGTCGTGAAGCTGTTTCAGTTTTTCAGTTTAAACAGCTAAAACTCAAAAATCATGAAATTCGTTGTTATGAGACCTCTCACAAATACACACACAATACAATACAACAAAAATACCCGCAAACTTTCTAAATCTTTTTTCGAAACGTTTGCGAAATACAATGGAGGGGAGGAGAGTCAGTTGCCATGGAGACAGCCTTGCCTCCCCTACAAGGTCGCAAGTTTATACTGGGTTGCAATGGATGTAGGGTATAATTTATGGGCATAATAATTGTTCTAAATCCTTTCGCTTGCCTAAGATTCATGTTTGATACCTTGACGCTCTCGGATTTTACAAAGAGAAATGTTCTACATATTTTGATCACTAAAAATTATTTTGACTAAAATATCTGGAAAAAAACCGAAACAGCTTCACACGTGTGACCTTTATTATTTAAAAAAACGACTGTAAATACGATTATTCAAAAACCCGATCGATGAAAGCATTAACTTGTAGTGAATTACGTCATGGTCGCCGATTTGTAAACCTGTATAATTTAGTTGTTTGAAAAGTTGAACACAGCCCCGGAACTCGAGCAATTTCACCTGTTCATTGAGTAAACTTTTCCGAAAAATGTTTTGGAGTTGGTTTTCGCAGGTTTTCTCCAGTAGTTAGTCCTCGAATCCTGAAGTAAAAGCGCCATAATTTTTCATCGCTCGAAAATTGAAATAAATAATTTAAGAAAATTGAGAGAAAAGAAACACTCCTTATGCATGTCTACTTACTATGGTCTACCTAATTTCGATTCTCTTCTATTCTATTGTGTATGTTTTGTATTATTTAAATTATTAGATCCGAAATGTTAATGACAAATTTACAATTATTTCAATTTTACAATTATTTTATCATTTTAACTTTAATCTGGACTTTACTTACTTTTTGATTTATATTATTTTAATGAAGTTCATATTACCTACTTATATACTTACGATGCCTGTGCTAGCTGGTTATTTTGTTTGTATCTAGTATTAAGTTTTGTGTATTTGTCTCTTGGCGATCCTAATAAATAAATAAATAAAATTCGCAATGCTATAGAAATATACCTATTTGTATTAGAAATTTTTCGAAAGGGCATTCATTGACAGGATTATTTCATTTCATTTCCCCATAACCTGTGATAGAAAATATAGTGAGGAAACTACATAGTTAGTATTCTAACAGCGGCGATGGGTTTGCAATCTGTCGCGTATGGAATACTAACTACTCCACTGTGGGTATGTACCAAATGTAATGTTAGGACGTACCTCTGACTACTCCCCTTAGACATCTACTACTGAGAGATCTCAAGGGATATCTACCGTGTCGTGAAGCTGTTTCCGTTTTTTTTTTCAGTATTCGAGCAGCGATGGGTTTTCAGCGACTGTGGGTTGTTTGTTTGTCACAACCTTTAAATAAATATTAAGTTTTAAGAAGGGAAACTAGTTTAATCAGCTGTTCCCTCAGAACTGAGACCAGCGATGTCAGAGTCGACAGTAGCTCTGCCTTTTCACTGTAGGTAGTGGGCTCAATCCCAATGAAGTAGAAATATTTGTGTGATGATTATAATATTATGTAAGCGAGGTAGTGCCGTGTGATAATGTTTAGACGTGAGAACCGCTAATTGGCTTTTCTGACAACCTAAATTACTTACGCCCGGTTTCTGAAAGGCCGATCAACGCTAATCGGCTGTTAAGTCACTTGCTATTTCATTCAGTTTTTACTTCAAGTTAGATAGAGATAGCAAGTATCTTGACAGCCGATTAGTGTTGATCGGCCTTTCAGAAACCAGGGGTTAGAATTTAGGTTTGACAAGCTGTTGGTCTTCCTAAAAATAAAATAAATAAATAAAAATAACTCGGCGTGAGGCGTCGATAGAAATTAAGGTCAACAGAGTGAGTACTGACACTCAGTGTGTCGTGGTTTTGGATTTTATTCGTTCTAAATGCGTCGAAACAGAAAGCTGCTTGAGTGTCACATCTATATAGTCTGTATTATTCTAATCTAAAGCCAAGCCATTTAAAAGTTGGCTGGAAGAGCCCGCACGATGTTCTGTGAACTGTCATAATGAGAGCTTCAATTTAAACTTTTTAACTCGTCGTTTTGTTGTTTACACTGTTTGAGCAACAAGTCTGGAGGTTAATTAGTGGTAAAAGTTAAACAGATTCGCCGGGATTTTATTTAGATTTTTTAGAGTTTTACGCTCGGCTTGCTTACTTCGGATGCTGGGAAATAGTTTTGTGAACCGAGTTTTTCTAGCGCCGAATGAGTTTTGTTCTTTTAAAATGCAATAGTTAGGACGTAGCATTGCAGTTTGTGTATTGGTCCATAAAAGACCAGTGTCTGCTTAACATCTGGTGTAGGTAATTATGGACAAATTTACTTATAAGTAAAAAAAAACTCGCGTGGGGATTCTACATAGTTCGACTCATTGTATAGATTTTTACACTTGTATTAAAAAACTACAGGGCTGTTAGGTTAAGTACAAAGCCAAGCGTTTGACAGGCGTGCAAGGTCTAACATGCCATGTGAATTCTAATGATCGTGAAAATTCCGATGTGAGGAAAAATCATGATCGAGGTGAGATCCAGTACCAGGTGAGAGAACCTTATATTCCCCGTGTTTTTTTACATAATACCTAATGTTATTATATTATTATATTCATATTAACCACTGCCTTGTCTTTAGTCATAAAATGCCACAAGAAATGTGTCCTCGGCTAATCCCCGGCTCAGGAGCGAAACAGGTCAAGAAGAAAACACGTTCTCGAAAGTGAAAACTGAGACGTGAATGTAAACGTGTACGTGGAAGCGTTTCTTTCAGTTAAACGGTGAATGCTTCACAGAATACCAAGTTGTTTTCTTGTTACTACTTTTTAAGGAACAAGTATTGCCTATCTGATGTAAAGTGGTAACCAAGGTAACCTTGGCAAGGTTGACCAAAAACTACTGTAACGTCAGATTTATTTGTCAGGTGTTTATTTGTCTGAGGAATTGGCTCTCCATATAAAAAGACTATAAAAATTGTCTTTTTATAAGGAGATAAATAGTCTTTTTATAAGGAGATACCTCAAGAATTTGTATCATGTTTCCACAGAACAACTTAGTTTGGCGCTAGAAAGGGCTGCGTTAAAATGGCTATAGGGTTAAAATGCTGCGTTAAAATACCTATATTTATTTTAATTAATATTTTATTCAATAAAATGGCTATAGGGACTTACCTATATTTATTTTAATTAATATTTTATTCAAGTATTGTATCAGCTAATTGTAGGTATAAAGAACTGTTTAGTTCGTGACCAGAAAGCGCTGTGTGAAAATGTACTAGCTTATACAACTCCGGACGCTACCAAACTGTATCACCAAAAAGTCAAGCTGCTATAAGCCATTATGCCACAGATTATACGAACAAATAAACAAGGTGCAGTGCCGTTACGAGCCATCTCGCCCCAAATGTACCAGATAATGGCCTAATGTCCCCATGTGAAAAACTAACGGGACGCGGCGCCTTTGTAATGATCCATTAAATGATGCCCTATTTTGCTAGGAGCCACTGGTGTGACGTCATAATTTTGCTATCACGATTCACGGCACAGATTACATAATATGGTGCCAAAGTGTTGCCAGCTTAGGTATTTCTAAATCGAGTTAGATGCCACCATCGACAAAAGTTTTAAAGGGCGTCATGCATTCAACTTCAGTGACATAGCTACAGAATTATCACTTATTTTACTAACTTAATTTCTTTTATTCAATAATAACGTAAATCAGTTTGTCAGGTCTTTTATATTGAATTAAGGCATCGCCATTTCCAAGCGGTTGAACACGAAAATTGTGATACGAACTTTTTCCTCATTGAAAGTATGTATTGCGCCAACCTTAGCTTTTCATTTACTCACACATCAACAGCACACTTCACGTACTCCTTATGTTGTGGTGCGATGTGTTTGATAGATTCCTTGTATCGAAAGCGTCTGGAGTGTCTGGTCTGGGACTTGAGGTACCTACCAGGACATTGCTCTGTACTCCCAGGAGTGACATGTTACTATCGCGTGAAACAGAAGTGGAGAGCTTGTATAAAATGATGGATAGATGTCAGTATCACGTATTGGTTGAGTTATTATATTCCTTGGTGTGAGCTAACGTCACAAGAAAGTAAACTGATATTTATAAAAATTAACCAATCACGACAGCAAATATAATTAAATTTGTCAATCGAATGCAAAGAATATAATTCAAATTCCTTGATCGAATGGCAATAAAACTTTATGGTAGGTAAAAAACATGTGAAGCTAAAAACAGGGATGTAGGAATTTGAAAATGGAATTCAAAAAATTGTATTCTACTCAGCAAAAATGTAATAATTTGAAAATAGAACTTACTACAGGCATACAGTAAAGGTAGATTTTAATCAACAATTTGAAAACAGAATAGAAACAGTCTAGTTAGAATTGCAGACGCGGCACGTGAATGGAATTCCATTCAAGAGACTGGCTGGAGCTTATTCTATTAAAACTAGAGGCAGTCGGTAACAAAAGTAATTCGAGTTGTTATCCATGTGAACTTTTCCTGCAGACACGTGTTTTAGAACTTTAGTCGTCAGGGAAACTGAGACTAAAGTGGCACTGAGTCGCTTTTCTGAGGCACTCTTCTTCCTGCGCTATTAGTATGATAATAGTGCTTATAACTTTTTCTTGTGTAAAAAGAAAAAATGAAACCTTGGATTAAGATTGGATGTTTCAACAAAATTGGAATTCACTCTCTTTTTTATGAGACTTAAATGTTGTTTCATAAAGTTTATAAATCGAAAATTATACACCCATATTTTGTAACTACCAGAAAAAAATAAGGGAAATCAAATCCACACTAGCTTTATGTTTTAAAAATATGATTTTTTTTATGTTTAAAATGATTTTTTGTTTGTTTGTTTGTGATTTGATGTTTGCTAAACTGATTACCAAAATTTTTTTTTGTTTGCCAACATCTATCAAAATATTTTTTAGTAATTATGTTATACCTTTCAAAATGTTAAAATGTGCAAGCAAGAAGTACTTTGACACGTGTCAGCCCCTCAACTTAACATTTATTTGTTTATCTACTTTTTACAGTTTTTTTTTATCGCAAATAACATAGAAATATAAGATTTAAGATGTTACACTTCTGTCGTTGTATGTACACTTGCATCTGACATGCCGTTATTGGTATCCAATACGTTATTAGCATTACAATAAATATTAGTAGACTCCCATGCGACTCCGTTCGTTGTTTTCATCAACCATTCATAAGATATTCCACTTCTTAGGTGGCTCTCAACAAGATACTGAATAACTTCACTAATAGAGAGCCTTTTAAGTTTCTCCTATAATTTTTATCAAGGACAAGCCTAGACATTCCATCTTCTCAATTCCAGTCTTTTGCCTAATGCTGCGAAGCCATGACGTTCTTCTAGTACCTTCTCTTCTTCTACCCAGATATGATAATCTGTACTAGAGTCAAAGTCAAAATGTATTTATTCAATAAAATATTAAGGATTACTTTAAAACGTATATAAGGAAACAGTTCCACGCGATCAAAGCCTAGAAGAACAGGCAACAAACTTACGTCTTGGTTTCAATCGCTCTGCTGCACTCTGCTTGGAAAACTGAAACTGAAACAGCTTCACGACTTTGATCCCCAGGCACGGTAGATATCCCTTCAGATCTCCCAGTACCAAGTAGGTACTAATTCAAGATTCTTTGAGGATGTCTAAGGGGGGTAGTCAGAGGTACGTCCAAACATAACATTTGGCACATACCCACATTTTGCAGTAGTTAGTATTCCATACGTGACAGGTTGCAAGCCCATCGCCGCTGTTAGAATACTAACTGGTTTCCTCACGATGTTTTCCTTCACCGTTTAAGAGCACTGGCATTGCGCACATAAATTTTTCGATAGAAAAATCCATTGGTGCACGACCGGATTCGAACCTGCGACCTTACGATCGGAAGGCGGGGTCACTCCCACTAGACCACCGGTGCTCTTCTCTGCTTGGTTTCTACCAAAAACGATAAATAGGATTCAAGTTTAAGGAATTAATAATAATGCTGGACAATCCACACAGCATCATCTAGCCCCAAAGTAAGCTACTCAAAGCTTGTGTTATATGGGTACTAGATTACTGATATATGTAATACATTATATACTTACATAGATAGATATTTTTTATTATACATAAACACTCAGACCAACGGAACAAATTTCTGCAGATCGTACACAAATTCCTTTGTATGTATTGTTTGTACTATTACTATGTAACTACTCTTACTTCTTATATATTTTTTTATGTTTTAGGCAATCAGTCAGTATATAAAATATGAATTTTATGTATGTATTAAGATGTGGTTAGTTTCGTAGTTATCTATACGGAGCAGAATGAATCTACTATTGAGGCAAGAAACTTGGAATTTCTGAAATTGAATATTCTATTACTACTTATAGAGGTACTTTGGCGACGTAGCTATATGCTTTCTTAGTAGATATATTTACAAAGCATCAGTGGTATAGTGGGAGTGAATTCGCCACCGATCGCTAAGGTAGTGACTTCGGATCAAGTCATGCTAAAAGATTTTTTCTTTTGAAAAAAATATGGAGACACTCCCTAGTAAGGTACTCAATCGGTGAAGGAAAACATTGTGCCTTTTTAAGAGCTATCTCTTACGTAGTAACCTATACAACAATAAGTGTTTATCACAGGATGATCAGAAGCGAAATCTCCGCGGGCACCGGTCCGAAAGTTTGTTTGCCCTGTCACACGTAGATTTATGAGTTAGGCCACAAAACTAGTGCTACTTAGCAGATTGAGATGGTAGGGGCAATAGCCTTGGAACTCACTTTTCCTGGAAAATCCTGAATCAGTTATTAAAAAACAACATCAGCTTCACAATTTTATTTAAATAATCGTATTACGGAGAGACTCCTTATCACAATAAATAAATAAATAAAAAATAAATAATGGTGGACTTTCCATAAAGCACTATCTAGCCCCAAACTAAGCTTATGCTTGTAATATGGGAACCAGATAGCTGATATACTACTTATAATACTTTTTTTTTTAATACATACTTATAATATTATATAACACCCAGACAGAGAACAAACATTTATGTTCATCACACAAATGTTTGTTCACGGTGGGAATCGAACCCACGACCTACGGCGCAGAAGGCAGAGCTACTAGGATATTATGTTCTGTGGCTACTACCAACTGAGCTACGTAGGCTGTCACAATAAGTAGGTACTTTCATTTAAGGCGAAGACTGCGGCTAATGTATAAACCTCTGGCACGCGCATTTCAACATTTTGAAAGATCTTTGCTGCAATTAAATTGCACACATCTTGGTCGATTTTTAACCGACTTCAAAAAAAGAGGAGATTCTCTACGAGTATTCTCGACTTTTTTTTTTGTTTGTGTTACCTCATGATTTTTTACTGGATCGACCTATTTTGATGAATATTTTTTTGAATAAAAGCTGGCGCCTGTCATGAGGTCCCATTTAAATTTTAATTTATATTATTGAGTCAGATCTGACGAGCAGTTTCTGAGATAAAAAAGAAAGATCAAAATACATTAAAATTTATTTAACTACACGACACATTACTTAAGAGTATAGTAGAGCTCTTTGTGAAGGGCTCGTCCGGGGAAGTACTACCACCACGCCTTTTTCTGCCGCCAAGCAGCAACGCTGTGTTTCGGTTTGAAGAGTGTGGTCGTCGGTGTAATTACAGGCACATGAGGCTTAACATCTGTATGCCTCAAGTTGATGGACGCAGGGCAGTGCATCGTAGGGCACGTTCCTATTGTGCGTGACCTACGGGGCAATGTTTTGTTTATAGGTGATGGTTACCACTTAACATCAGGTGGGCCATCTGCTTGTTCCATCAGCTAGTAGTATAAAAAAAAAAAAAAAAAAACTTATTTATAGGTAACAATTTTTAGATAAAAGATACTACAGCTAAACATAAAAATAAATAAAATAAAATGAAAGTGTCATGTGTGTACTTTCCAGTGTTCAGTTCAGTGATTTCACATCTTTGACTGTGATGAAGTGTCTACTACCTGTGCAAACTGCCTAAAAGGCAAGATCATCCTGTGGGCGCAGGTAAGCCGATGCTCACACCCTAGTCTGTATAAAGGCGCGATTAAACGACGCGGGCTAGCCCGATCCTACGCAAGCCGAGCCGTCCGTGGAGATGCGGCTCGGCTAAATACGGACGCAAGCCTGCTCGTTTAAACGACGCGGGCTAGCCCGATCCTACGCGAGCCGAGCCGTCCGTGGAGATGCGGCTCGGCTAAATACGGACGCAAGCCTGCTCGTTTAAACGACGCGGGCTAGCCCGATCCTACGCGAGCCGAGCCGTCCGTGGAGATGCGGCTCGGCTAAATACGGACGCAAGCCTGCTCGTTTAAACGACGCGGGCTAGCCCGATCCTACGCGAGCCGAGCCGTCCGTGGAGATGCGGCTCGGCTAAATACGGACGCAAGCCTGCTCGTTTAAACGACGCGGGCTAGCCCGATCCTACGCGAGCCGAGCCGTCCGTGGAGATGCGGCTCGGCTAAATACGGACGCAAGCCTGCTCGTTTAAACGACGCGGGCTAGCCCGATCCTACGCAAGCCGAGCCGTCCGTGGAGATGCGGCTCGGCTAAATACGGACGCAAGCCTGCTCGTTTAAACGACGCGGGCTAGCCCGATCCTACGCGAGCCGAGCCGTCCGTGGAGATGCGGCTCGGCTAAATACGGACGCAAGCCTGCTCGTTTAAACGACGCGGGGTAGCACGATCCTACGCCAGCCGAGCCGTCCGTGGCGGCTACACATCGCGCTGTTGAACCGAGCTGTCCGCTTGTTCGTTCTTCAATATGGTGTCTGTGACATCTGTTTAGAAGGCGCGTATTAACACAAGCCGAGCCGCAGATGGCGCGCGCGCCTTTGATCTGTGTCGAAAAAACCGACAAGTGATGGATCGTGCGAACTTTGCCGAGCCGCGCCGAGCGCAGTTGTTTACACAGCGCGTGGCGCGGCGAACCACGAGCGGAGCCAGGCTCGGCTCGCGTGTTTGCGCGCCGTTTAAACGCCGCTTAAGCCATCCATCAGTCGACGCGTTGAGTGGCTACGGCTAGATCCAGCGCCGTGCGGCGGGCGACGCGGCCACTTTGTCTACGTCACAACTAGGCGAGATACGACATGACATCTTTACTTCTCCATTGTGTGCTTTGTGGACTGTCTCTTTAACCGACGAAAACCGGCATTTCTCAAGTGACCACGCCACGCCGTTGATTACCACGAGAATTTTGCAGGGTTTAATGCGAAAATTATGGCGTTGAAGCGGTCATGCTACGTGGAGAGTCTATCGCGAGAATTATCGAAATAATTGTTACGATGATGGACATTGACGTTGGACGTTGATGTGGCCAGTATATTAGAAATAGCTTTTCATACTATAAACTGCGTACGTCTTACGGACGTTTCTGAAAGCTCGATCAATTTTCGATCATTTGTTTGAGGATGCGTTGGTTCATTGTGATTTTTCATAAATACTTAGTTTTTGAGATTTTGTATCTTTCAACATGTCAAAACGTGCGAGCGAGATGTACATTTAGCTCTTGTCTCCGCCTTAACCAAGGAGCACAGTGAACTATCGGAAGAGCTGAAGGAAGGACTAATCGGTGCACCGCTGCATGAGACATGCAAAGAATGGGCGGCATTTCTCAAGTTACCTTAGCACCAGTTTAAGCTATAGGCTGCTCTCCATCTAAAGGTTGTATGGAAGAGATCGCTTTTTAGCGACAAGACCACCCATTGCACGTTCTATCTCCTTCATTATTATAATTTGTTTGCTATTTTGTTATGTGCTAGTACAATAAATGATATTCATTCATTCAGTTTTGATGTTTGCATTCGCGATTCGTATCGAGTCGAGTCTAAAAACTTTAATGGCGATTCGATTTTCGACCTGTATTACATTGAATCATAAATCACGCGCATTTATTTTATTCTAATACAGTATAAACTATTTTTAAATAAGTCTCTTCCTTTAAACGTATAAACTATGGTGAATCTATAAACACCAATTCCTCACGACCGAAACCTGGTAAAAAAGGCTTGTACGTAAAACTCATTTAATGGTGCTGATAATCACTTTTAACCGCAAAATGAAAGTCTTATAAAACTGGAAATAAAACAAAAATAAAACTGGAATTTTTTAAACGTATTTTAAAACATTACAATTTTTTTTTGATCTTTTGCAAACTTTTTTTGTTTGTCTGCATACGGAAAGATAACGTAAGAAACTGATGTTTAGCTTCTTGTTTACTTAATACTGGCTCTGTCTTATTGCATGCAGTTGTGATTAACCGCCGACAGCTTGACAAATACTAACGCACAACGGAAAACTTGAGTCATTAGTCTTAAGCTTGCCGCAGTGAAAACAAGAACGGCAGATACACTTACAGCGAAGACAAAACGATTTGGTTAAAAAGTTTGCTTATGTTCGAAAACTAGTAATGCAAACTTTTTGGTGGAAAAACTCGTATATCTAAGGAATTTAGATACTATTAGCGATTTTTTGGCAACCCCAGAGGCGCTTCTGATGCGCTGTCTGCCTTTATAGGGAAAAAAATTCAAACTCAAATTCATTTATTTTACTAAAGTGTTTAAACATTAATAATTTTGCCATTGGTCCCCGCACTAGGACAAGCCTGTGTCGCGGGAGGCCGAATACAATATACACTTTACTTAGTTTGAACCACAAATATGTTACAGTAGCAGAGCAAAAAACAAAAGGAGAGATTTAATTTATTCTACATGGGCGATTTTATTTTTAACTGCAGAACACATAAAAGGAAAGGAAAGCTAAACCATTTTCAGACATAAGTAAACTTTTGAATAGGAAAATTTATCGATATCGAAATGATTGCATCACGAATGTGATTGCACACAAAATAGATGTTTGCGATTTTTCGAAAATGGGTTTATTGATTTTATATCTTTCAACAAGTCAAAACGTACGAACCAGAGTCACATTAGCTCTTGTATTCGCCTTAGGGCAGTTGTCATAATTATGTAATCAAAAAAAAAAAAAAGGGTATCAATAAATCTCGATATACATAATTATGTAAATACTACGTGCTTATAACTCGCATTGGGCTCAGCAGAGGACGTTAACCCGAGTAATGGAGGAAGCATGTTTAAAGTTGTGACAGTACACAACACGCCATTAATTAGCTTTTTATTGGCTCGTTTTATGGGCTGTGTACTGAAGTTAGAAGTTTTAGGGGCTTTATTAGCTTGTTGGTTATGTTAGTCATCGACCTACTGAGTAGTTTGGATATTACAATCCACTTAACCAGAATTAATGAGATAGGGGTTAGTTCTCATCAGGCTATACACTAATCTAATTTATGTCTTAGTAGTAAAAAAATCGTAAGGGTTCCGTACCCAAAGGGTAAAACGGGACCCTATTACTAAGACTCCGCTTTCTGTCCGTCTGTCTGTCTGTCTTTCTGTCTATCTCCGGGCTGTATCTCATTAACCGTGATAGACAGTTCTTTCCATATATTATGATGTATTTCTGTTGCCGCTATAATACTAAATACTTTATAATGCTTTTATAATGCTTGTTTCCTTTATGTTTTGTCAGTATTCATCAGAATAAGTCCTTATTATTGTGGTGTTTTTAACTGTCGTCGATTTTTGTTACCTATTTCATAATTTTATAATGTAAATCCGTTATTGGCTGCATGCTAGAAATTTAAGTATATATAGTGTATTTTTAAGAGCTGTGGATTTTGTTCAAAAAATAAAATAAATAAATAAATACTTAAAAACAGAATATCTCTCAGACAAACAACAAACGTGTCATGTTAGTGGGTAGTCATCGCTTTAATGTTTTCGTTTTTTCATGCATTTTTTTACATTTCAGTAGACTTACAGCCGTTCAAAAACCGGCAGGTGTCGCCTTAAGACAATATACAACGGAGCTTTTTCCAACGCGCTTGGCGTGTTTTCAGTACATACCTGGTCCCAACTGGCTTTCCGGATGCCATGAGATATTGTCTGTCCGGGCAGTGGCGACCAATCTATCACTGATGGACCGATCCTTGTCGTATTCGTTCCAGTCTTACGGAAAACATGGAAATGTGGCCCGTATGGTTTTGTTTACAAAGATTTTTATATAAAGAACGCAAATGTTGCATAAATGGATATACCATGAAGAGTAGGTAGGTACATACTTTCAATCAACAAATGAATGGAATTGAAAGATAAAATTTTACAGCTGCGTTCGTAAATAAATTCGAGCTGAAGAGATATTTCCGTCTTGAATTGTTTAATTAAGACAACAATGATTGATATCTGTCGCGGAGGAAAAATAATAAGCTTCAAACTTAAATGAGTACTTTGATGTCATTTCCTTGAATGAATTTGAGGTGAAGTGTACTTTTGGGAATGAAATGAATACCTAGGTTACTTGAAAAGAAATTAAAATTTTATTAAAATTATGAATTGGGTCTGTTTTAGTCCAACTTTTTTATAATATATTATATATATATTTTATACATATATAATATTTTTATTTTTATTTTTATAATATATTATATACATACCTTACTAAATGATAATGTTTAAATACTAATTAATGTCATAACTGACGAAAACTTAAAACTTTTAAAAGCCCGTTATAATACTACAAGATAGGCTGGAGCCTTATTCACTATGTCAATAGGAGATTCCAAGGAGATTCCTTGCCCCAAACCGTGAAACGTCAAAACTTGATATTGGGCTTTATTCTTCATGGCATAGGAGATACTTTGCCCTGCCCGTATCACACCGGCTGCCTTGTCTTAGCCGAGCTCGCGCTGCAAATGGTCATAGTGCATAAGGCTCCAGTTGGTTAATCTGGAATCTCATTGGCTGAATTAACAGTGATAGATAACATTACGCTATCTAAATATTTTATGGTAAAGTATAATAAAAACTAAGAGATAATAACAGTTCTACAAAAAAATGATAGAAACCTCGCAGGTGAATTTTAAAGAATCAATAAAAATAGCTTTAAAAAACTTTATAAAGCACTAGCTGAACCCCGCGGCTTTGCTCGCGCCAAGGAATTCAAAGTTTCATACAAACTTTCATCCCCTTGGGGGTAGAATTGATCAAAATCCGTTCTTAGCAGATGCCTACGTTGTAACATCTACCTGCATGCCAAATTTCAGGCTGATCCGTCCAGTGATTTTGGCTGTGCGTTGATAGATCACTATGTCAGTCAGTCACCTTTGAGTTATATATATCTAGATATTCTATTTCGCTTTTTGGCAGTGCGATCACAACAGCCAGAGAAAAGGCATACCCTTTTATTATTGCTCTGAGTCGGTAAATATTAAATTCTAAGCGGATAGCAGAGAACAAAATGAAACATATTTTGTCAACGTCACAATAAAATTCCACGAATAAAATTTAATAAAAGAATGACATTTGGAGGAAGGAAGCTTGAAAACTTTCGTGTCGCCAGTTTGTATAAGTGCGGGTTGAAAAAAATTCTATTCTATTTTTCCTATCCTATCCCACATTAGTAGAACTATTTAATGCAGTAGAATAGGAAAGTATACAAAGAGACATTTTAAATGTTTGGATGTATAGATGTTTGTTATAATTCGCGCGTTGCGCTCGAGGACATGTTCAATTTTTATGTTTTCGTTTTTTTCATGTATTTTTTTATATATCAGTAAACTCACAGCTGTTCAAAAACCGTCCCGTGCCGCCTTACATTCAAAGTCAAGTCAAAGTTGTATACGCCTTCAACGGTTGTAAGAGTCTTAGGACACGCTAGGATGAGACGGTAAAGACTAGGACTATCTCACCAGTACCTCCCACAGTCATTACTCACACCCCACATTAACCCTCCTAACTGGTTTCGATTCTCCGCTTCCACCCCCGTAATTTACTAAATACATTATTATTATCCTAAAGCATGTGTCAGACGTGCTGGCAGCCGACAGTTTTTTAGTGAGATAGTCAGTAACTAGCAGATGGCACCTGATGCTAAGCAGACCATTAATAATTGCATAATCACTATTAATTCTGGAGTTTTAGCTAGTGTAATAAAACAACTATGATATGAGTACCAACAGTAGCACATGTAAAAAATAAACCTTGTATAGATTACCTAGACGCACAGAACTATAAGAAGCTATGCCTAGAAGAATACATGAAACTACATTAATTGGCCGCCACTCATCGGTCGGCCTCGGCCGATATAGCAGCACACGCTACTATATCTCGTCTTCCGTGACACCACTATAACTCCGACTTATTTATTTATTACATAGAATCACCCCTCCATCTATACAGGAGCTCCCAATACGATAACGTAGTAGTATATTTAGCATTAATTAATAACATTTATACTCCACTAACGAACTAATAAACAGCTTCACGACTTTGATCCCCAGGCACGGTAGATATCCCTTCAGATCTCCCAGTACCAAGTAGGTACTAATTCAAGATTCTTTGAGGATGTCTAAGGGGGGTAGTCAGAGGTACGTCCAAACATTACATTTGGCACATAGCCACATTTTGCAGTAGTTAGTATTCAATACGTGACAGGTTGCAAGCCCATCGCCGCTGTTAGAATACTAACTGGTTTCCTCACGATGTTTTCCTTCACCGTTTAAGAGCACTGGCATTGCGCACATAAATTTTTCGATAGAAAAATCCATTGGTGCACGACCGGATTCGAACCTGCGACCTTACGATCGGAAGGCGGGGTCACTCCCACTAGACCACCGGTGCTCTTAACTAATAACTCTTAACGAACTAATAACATTATTATTATAGCAATACATCTAAAACAACGATTTTCGACGCGTGACCCGAGGGCTGGTGAGTATCTGGCTCAGCGTATCAGCATTGCCATTCAGTGTGGCAATGCAGCCAGTGTCTTGGGTACGCTTCCGACTGGCACTGATTTGGATCAGTTGAGCTATCTATAGATCGTTTGCAACGGTCTGCAGATAGCTCAACTATTTCATATGTATTTTGTATATTTTGTAAATAATTGTAACTGTTAGTTGTAATTTTCTAAAACAACAATAGGAATAAAAAAGATAACAATTAAAAGACTGATTATTTTTTTTTTTTTTTAATAAAAAAATGATTTAATAAATTAAAAATTTTTTAGTTTCCTGATTCTAAAATAAATAAAGCAACTTGAACTTGACCCTCAAAGACCACCACAAGCTGTAGTCTCGGCTCTGCACTCGTTAATGGCTTCGCCGAAGCTCATACGTACTTGCTTACCAACTAGAAGAAGAAATCTTACTTGACTTGCTGATGACAAGTGTGGAAGCTCCGTAAAGGTTAATGACTCGACCTTACAATGCCCCTTTGTCCTAGAACACTTTAATGGATCATTAAAAATAATTATTAGTAACAAGGGCTTCCATAACCGGGATAGGTACCTACTTACGGCTGAGTGCCAAAGTTTCACATATTACCTATTGATTGGTTCGGGTAACTATCTTCGCATTATCATTATGCAAAGATTTTCGTGGTAAGGGATACGTAGCCAGGGATATTATTAATTATGACGTTGAATTTTTCATTTTATGCCGATGCTGATGTTTGGGATTGACGCATACTATCGAAACGAAATGTGTTATTGGTTTATTATATTACAAAGCATTGCCGTCCAAGTCACTCACGTAAGGAACGTGCCCTACGATGCAAGACGCTGCGTCCATAAACCCCAGTCATTATTTTGATACTCACGCGAAGTGCTTTTATTTATTCTGCCCAACAATGACCACTCTAGACCATCCTAATAAAGTGAATTTCAGAAAAAGTCATAGTAATTTATTGGTAATAAAAAATTTACAAGTCAATGCACTTCCATATAAGAAAAATAAAACAGTAAAACATAAAAAAATAAATTGACAATTGTATTACACTTACACATTTACAGGTAGGTACACATTACCTACATCGTTAGGTACTAATAAATTCGTCGAAAACATTGACACCCTATGAATTTTAGTGATACATAAGTAAACTGATAATATTTTCGTCAACTGACCAGAAGACAGGTCAAAAAAAAATTCGCTTCGTTTATTTTAACATCAAAACATAAACCATAACATCAATCATGTAAAAACAATTAATTAAAAACCAGCCGGTGAGCTTAGCATTAGTAACTGATTTTATTTAAAGGGGGTTGTTTTTTCTAAACAACTATCTGATGGAACAAGCAGATGGCCCACCTGATGATAAGTGGTTACCATCGCCTATAACAAAGCATTGCCTCGTATGTCATGCACTTTAGGAACGTGCCCTACGATGCATTGCCCTGCGTCCATCATTTTGAGGCATACAGATGGTAAGCCTCATGTGCCTGCAATTATACCGGCGACCCAGCGTTGCTGCTTGGCGGCAGAAAAAGGCGTGGTGGTAGAACTTCCCCGGACGAGCCTTTCACAAAGGGCTTTACGCAATCTTTAAAATGGGTTTCTACGCTGCGTTTTCCGGTTCGCGATCGTCATTCGAGAATATTTTATATCGAGAACAGTTTCATCCAGATCCTTTCGGCCGTTCTGACGTGAAAGATTAACAAACATCCATCCATCCATATTATAGTCTGGAAAAGCACATAGGCTACTTTTTATCCCGTGAGGTGAGAATACCGGGATTAAAATCTGCGCGGGTGAAACTGCGGGGCGCAAGTAGTAATATTATAGTAGGATAGTAAGATTATTAGGATAGTATTGATGCTTGTAGTGAGGTGTAACCGGTGCTAATGTCCTGAATATCGTGTTTTCGCTCGACCAAATCCCGATATTTCAGCCTAACTGAGCGTTAGCAAAAAGATCATTTGAATTGAAAGGTATGGCTTAGCTCGCCTGATGGATGGCTCCCAGTTTAAACGGTCGAATGCTCATCTATCAATATTTTTGAATAACAGAAATATAACAAGTAAGACCAACTACGGTAGACAACACAGGTCTGTTGGTACGACCCTTTAGGGGCTATAAGTCAACTTAACCATTGCATTTTTTTTTTTATACAACTAGCTGATGGAACAAGCAGATGGCCCACCTGATGTGAAGTGGTAACCATCACCTATAAACAAAACATTGCCCCGTAGGTCACGCACAATAGGAACGTGCCCTACGATGCACTGCCCTGCGTCCATCAACTTGAGGCATACAGATGCATTTGGATCATTATAGAGCTAGATCACCATAAATGAAAATGGCTTCGATTAGTGCAGGTCACCGCCATCATCATCAACCTACAGAAGTCCACTGCTGGACATTGGCCTCCCCTAATACGTTTCCAGGAAATACGTTACCTAATACGTTTACATCGAAAATCCAGTGTGCGTTAATAGTTTACTTATGTTTTAAACATAGTCGATTTCAGAAGCAAGTGTTGGCTACGTTTTCAGGAAGCTGCCGTGGAGGATCAACAAAACTTTAGCACTTAAATACATTGTTTGAGACACACGACAGACTGAATTTAAAATTTTAGTCTTGGTAGGTAAGTATTTACGAGTTGTTTATTCGCGTAAATAAGTTTATCACGATTTCTAACTCAAGGTCTATTTCAGTATTATCACTATCACTACATAGTACGAGTATAAAACAAAGTCGCTTTCTCTGTCCCTATATCCCCATGTCCCTATGTTTGCTTAAATCTTTAAAACTACGCAACGGATTTTGATGCAATTTTTTTTATAGATAGAGTGATTCAAGAGGAAGGTTTATATGTATAATACATGCATGATATCGTAGAAAAACAATGTGCACCCGTGCGAAGTAGGGGCGCGCGGGCGGGTCGCTAGTTTTATCTATAGTAGTGCGCGTCACGCAAAAAGAACTTCGGAGGGGGTTGAGAAGGCGCGAGTATTTGGTATGTGGAAACACATCCCCTCCACTGATTTTCAGCGATCTTTTTGGTTGACGCGCATTATACTTTACCACTGATGAAACAAGCAGATGGTCCACTTGATGTTTAGTGGTAACCATCACCAGTAATAAAGAGTTTTCTAATTTTATAAATGCGATAGTTATTTATTATATTTACATATATAAATAAAAAGGTTCGAATATTCGGACGTCAAGGCTAGACGGACCGATCAAACTTAATAGTTTGATCGACCGTGAACTGTCTTTGACTGGCTTAAATGTAAATTTTTCCTCGTTTTACGACCGATTTCTTTAAAATATCGTAAGTGAAATCTGAAAATAGGGACGCCATAAAAATCCATCGTGATATTCTGATTTTACGTCTCGAGATGTGAGGGGAACATTAAATTATTGATTTTTTTGGATTTGTGTACTAGGTTTTAAGAGTAGTAGAGCTCTTGGCGAAGGGCTCGTCCGGGGAAGTGCTACCACCACGCCTTTTTCGGCCAAGCAGCAGCAACGCTGTGTTTCTGTTTAAATAGTCTGGTTGCCGGTGTAATTATGGCACATATTCGCTTACGCCACGAACATCTAATAATTATCTTATTATTAACATCTAATTAAAATCTAATACTCGCGCCATCACACTCCCCTTCCGGCGTTCTTTTTGCGTGACGCGCACTATTACACCCCACAAAATTTTGCCTATCTCATAATGTAACGTACAATCCACAAAACTGCATATCCAATAAAAGGGTATCTTTGCAATGCAGTAGCAACGTGCAGTCCATTCCCTTTTATATTTTCCCAGGAGTTGCAGTGTGAAACAATATTTTACAAGGAACGTACGATGCTTCTTGTCGGTTCCAAGTGAGAGGGTAGTTAACTGTGGGACACATCTGACAGTACTTGCTACAGCGTTGGGGAAGTTTATTTTATACTTTTCAAAGTACTGTCTGTTGATGCACACTACTGTAAGTACATTATATGAATACAGAACAACAAAAGTAACTTTAAGAATTCGCACTTATCATAGTTATCAGAGTTATCCATAGTTTCGTTTTCATTTAGAATGATAAACCTACCCAAATTCTATGCTAATTTAAAAGGTACCAAACTTTACTGAGTGATTTTAGTCAACTGATTCAAGCATGTTGTGGTTATGCTTTTGCGGAGTCTTCTCAATGATGTAGGTAAGGAGGCGAAACACGTTCCGAATTCTTACTATGTTTGCTTTGATGAATTGTGGTTGAGCCTACTTTATGTAAGTACTTAGGCTTTGCATAATTATTTATCGTGGTGCTTTAAGAAAATATACACACGCTAGTAAGATAAATGGAATTGGTAGTATATTATTAGATAACTAGTTGCGCCCGCGGTTTCACCCGCGCAGATTTAAATCCCGGTATTCCCACGGGATAAAAAGTAGTCTATGTGCAATTCCAGACTATAATCTATGTCTCTGCCAAGTTTCATATATATCATTTCAGCCGTTCCGACGTGAAAGAGCAACAAACATCCGTCCATCCATACTTACAAACCGTCTCGTTTATAAGTAGGATTTGGGTATGTCTTGAGGCTCTGCGGTATCAGACGATGGTACCTAGAGAAATAATAGCGTTAGCACTCATTCTTAAAAAAAAAGATCCTTTGCTATTTTGTATTTACTTCGTAAATGTAGTAGAAATATTTTCTGCTACAGGTATTATGTCTGATATATTGAGACGATTCTTAATGGATACGAACTGTTCACTCGTTGAATTTTAATTGGTTTTCTGCTCCGTTTATTTTGAAGCTTTGAGGTACCCTAATGTAAACAATATTGTTTTGTTGCCATCAGCAACAACATAATCAGAGAATGGGATCACTCCCTAGTCACTAGACAATCCCACAAGACACTGATGCATAAAATTATCTGATTAAAACTGATATTGTTATTCTTCTTCTTCTTCTTCTTGGCGAGTCACTAGTTTCTTTCAAAACAGTGACGTGAAAGGATTTTAAGTGCGCCTCAAGAGGCTCCTTTCGATATTTTTATTACCATAGCAATCACTTATTACCAATAGCAATCACTTAGACAATCCCACAAGACACTGATGCATAAAATTATCTGATTAAAACTGATATTGCTATTACCATAGCAATAACTTTTATGCCCATCAAATAAACACTAGATGATACAAAACATGAATAAAAATGTAACTTCACAGTGAAATTGACATACAATTAAAACAATCAATAAAAGAAAAGCGAATCGAAAGGACAAAAAGTGCTTGAAAACAATAAAATTTAATTGCTCAAAACATCGTGCCGATGAAAAAACTAACCTATTCTTGTGGTCATAAGAGTTGTTATTGCATAAACCAGCAGTGCAAATAAAATCAGGAAACTGTACTAAGAAAGGACGCGTTGAGAATTTCTTGTGATCTTTTGATTTTGTATTTTAAAAAGAGATTCAAACGTGGTTGTAGTAGTTTCTTGCAAATAATAAATTAAATGGAACAGGTATATGGAAACAGACATGGCTATCAAATAAATGTAATGAAATGTCATCAAAATAACTTTTTTTCCTACTTGCTATTTTAACAAACATGACCGACCTGGTAAGTGGTAACCATCACCTATGCCAAAGCATTGCCTCGCAAGTTAGCACAATAGGAACGTGCCATTCGATGCACTGCCCTGCGTCCATCAACTTGAGGCATACGATATAGATGTTAAGCCTCATGTACCTGTAATATCACTGGCAACCATACTCCTCAAACCAAAACACAGTAACGCTGCTTGGTGGCAGAAGTAGGGAAGTTAATAATTTAAGAACCAACATTGTATGCATTATTATTTGTGAAATAGCATAGAATTGTTGATTAGGGTAAAATAAGACTGTTTGATCGAACTACAACCCACAGGGGTAATGTAACTGCCCTTTAGCAGGGGTAAAATACCCCATATACCCTAAATACTTAATTGTTTGTATGGAAGTTTCTAGTTTGGGATCAATTTCCACACGTTTATGCGTAAGGAAATGTTAACTTTGTCCAAGAAATTATAGTTTCCGAACCCATAGGAACAGGTTGGGACAAGTTTGACACCTTTCTGTGCAGCTTTTTGAGATTGATTGTGATTTAGCTAATCGATATTTCTACAGTCAACACCAAAAGTACTATAACAAAGTGTTTTATAAATATTAAGAAAATACAACTTTTATTATGACAGACTACATAGCTCAGTTGGCTCAGTTGGTGGTCTGCCTTCTGCGCCGTAGGTCGTGGGTTTGATTCCCAGCGTGAAAAAACATTTGTGTGTTGAACATAGATGTTTGTTCTATGTCTGGGTGTTGTATAATAGTATGTATTTACAAAAAAAGTATATAAGTAGTATATCAGCAGGTTCCCATACCACAAGCTTAGACTTAGTTCGGGGCTAGATAGTGCTGTGTGGAAAACTCGCCTATATTTATTTTATTTTTATTATGGGAGCTTGTAACCATGGAATACCAAACCAACCAAACATTTTAAGCCAGTGCGGTGAAATGCAACAAAGGGTTTTTCTGCACATTAGGCAGCAGACATAGGATCAAGGAAACAAATTACGCAATTACGACCATTATACCATAATGGTTCTTTGAAAATAAGGCTAGTCTTGAGAGAACCTTTTTAATGAAGTAATAAATCTTTTTCCAAGGTTTCGGCAGCATCTGGCCAACACTGTCTGGGCAAATCAGGGTTCTTTTAGAAAATCTGGGCTGAAATTCTGATTGTCTTGAACTGCCTTTTTCTGCCGCCAAGCTTCTTTGCATTGTTAATTTGTTAATCTAAATATATATAACTCAAAGGTGACTGACTGACATAGTGATCTATCAACGCACAGCCCAAACCACTAGACGGATCAGGCTGAAATTTGGCATGCAGGTAGATGTTATGACGTAGGTATCCGCTAAGAAAGGATTTTGATCAATTCTACCCCCAAGGTGATAAAGTAGGGGATGAAAGTTTGTATGAGATTTTCAAAGTAAACGAGCGCGAGCAAAGCCGCGGGATCAGCTAGTTACTTATATTTTTCACCTGAAGCTTGAAATAATAAAGTGTCTTCGTCGTCTGTGATGTGTTTTACATGGCATAGTCTTCGTCTAAACACTACCATGCTCGAGCATGCTTAGCTAACAAAAACCTTCAGGTCCACAAAAAACCATCACTCTCACACTAATTAATGGATTGAGCCGCAGGCTCGTACAATTCATTCTAACTGATTATTCATTTATAGGATTATTTTAATGTGGTGATGCAACTAGTGGCCTACCTCGTTTGTATCTACGTATATAAGCGTGCCCTACAGTGCAAGCATTATTACGTTAAAGGACTTTGGCAGTGTGGCAGGAGACTGGCTATCTTAAGACACCGATAAGAAAAAGTAAACCGAATCATACCGATCGGTATGATTGTCATGTCACAGTTTTTTTCGAAACAGTTTGGTGAAATTTTTATAAGATTTATAGTGTTTACTACACTTCTTCTTCTTTCCTTTATAGTAATAAGGTAGATGGAACCACGGTCGCATAAGTACCGTAGTAACATGTCCAAGAGTTATTTGTCGAGTGTGATTAGAACGCAGGTAGGGCAGCCCCGTATCAAGGGGAAGGTCGCGGGTTCAAATCCCGCTCGGAGAATAACTTTTGTGGGACATTATAAAATCTTAGTGTGGTGAAATTTTTATTAGTTACAGGTATATTGAGCCAAAAATATCCAAACATAGAATAGAGTGACCCGGCTTTTTGCATACTGACCCTATTCTATTCTCTAGATTTCTCGTTTACTTTCAATCAGCTGACATCACGCATTCAGCGGTTGTTTGAATAAAACTGTTCGGATTTTGGTTTGCGTAAACTTTATATTTCTCGATTAAAAACAAATAAAATGGTCGTTTTCGCTACCTCTGTATTTTCCAACTGAATGTGACGGGCGAAGTTAGGCTAGAAACTAGGCGACAAGCGTTCTGACAATTTAGTTACGTTTCCTATACACAAATACAATACACAACAGTATTATTAAAATTTGTAATTTGTTTTATTATTTTATATAATAATTTGAAATAAAATGTTTAAATGTAAAATTACTGTGCCACCCCTAAATAAATCATCCAGATGTCCACTTTACTCTGTGTATCATGTATCATGAATCGCTCACGTGCGGTCAAGTGCCGGATGACAATTTGCTGATTGAGTAGCTGCTGCTAGTAGCTGTTGCTAGTAGCTGTCTCCACCATCGGATAATCTAGATTTATTTAAATTTTTGTTGTCAGTTTGTTTGTAACACTAGATAGGTATAAGAAATAGTAGCACCTGGGGAGAGAAGCACTTACCTTGCCGTAACACAGTTTTTAACTAGCACGGAAGGTAATGTTCCGTAACCAGAGTGTGCCAGATTGCCTGATAAGCTAAAATCCCTAGAATAAGACCTCTGTATGGCTCAACTCATATGTATCTCTTTTTTGTCTGAAATAAACATTATCTTATCTTATCTTATCTTATCTTATCTTATCTTATCTTATCTTATCTTATCTTATCTTATCTTATCTTATCTTATCTTATCTTATCTTATCTTATCTTATCTTATCTTATCTTATCTTATCTTATCTTATCTTATCTTATCTTATCTTATCTTATCTTATCTTATCTTATCTTATCTTATCTTATCTTATCTTATCTTATCTTATCTTATCTTATCTTATCTTATCTTATCTTATCTTATCTTATCTTATCTTATCTTATCTTATCTTATCTTATCTTATCTTATCTTATCTTATCTTATCTTATCTTATCTTATCTTATCTTATCTTATCTTATCTTATCTTATCTTATCTTATCTTATCTTATCTTATCTTATCTTATCTTATCTTATCTTATCTTATCTTATCTTATCTTATCTTATCTTATCTTATCTTATCTTATCTTATCTTATCTTATCTTATCTTATCTTATCTTATCTTATCTTATCTTATCTTATCTTATCTTATCTTATCTTATCTTATCTTATCTTATCTTATCTTATCTTATCTTATCTTATCTTATCTTATCTTATCTTATCTTATCTTATCTTATCTTATCTTATCTTATCTTATCTTATCTTATCTTATCTTATCTTATCTTATCTTATCTTATCTTATCTTATCTTATCTTAGTTACTGCTTGACATCTTTGTCACGATATCAAAATAATGTATTCTACTTTATGACAAAGTAAAACTTAATCAATAAATAAAATAAATAAACATGTTCTAAATTTAATTACTTTTCTATACAAAAAAGCATTTTTACGATTTTTTTCAAAGAAATTTAAGCTAGTAGAAGGAAGAAGAAATAAACTTTGAAGATGTCAATAATTCAACAGCAAACAGCCATTTTAGTGGCCGCACACTAAATCTGGCACCGACTACCTAATTATTGCTCAGGAAATCCATAATCAAATTTTACTTTTTCTTCTTTTTAAGGTTACCAGTCTAATATTGCTGCAAAATAGGAAAACATACATTTTATCGAAAAGAGTCTCAATTTGAATTCTTAGCTTTTACTGCGTACTGTATTATGTGGAAAAGCTCATGCAATATCAGGTAAAGGGTGCAGATAAAAGATTTAAGCTACTAACAAACCGACGCGATCAAGGAACTGCGAAGTAGACGAGTTGTTTGAAATTAATTTTTTTTTTAGGTTTCGTCTTCATTTCGCATAAATGTTAAAGAATCAAAGTTCTTCAATATGTCCATCAGTTCATCGAGAGTAGGCCTTTTGCTTCTTCGAGATCCTATCTCTCAGTGGCTATCGATTTTAAGAAATAACCTACTCTATACTTTTTCGACAGTTGCATAAAAAGTTTATTGGAACCTCGCTTATAAAATTTGTGATATTTATTGTTCAGAATCCAGAGCAAATAACCAATATGAAACCTTGGAAATTTCACTTTGTCGACAGCGCGACAGCAAAGAGGCGTAACCGCAAAAACTTATTTTTGCTGTCGAGAAGGGCTATTAAAAGTGGGAAAGGAAAGAGTGGGCTTCATTAAGCCACGTCACCGCTGGAGTCAGCGCGTGACACGAATGAACAAGAGGATTGGAGAATATTCTGGATAAATGTAGGCACAAATTTGCTGGTGAATTTTAAAGTGTTTTGGGAACGGACTGTTGTCTAATGAGACGGCGGATTTAAATTTAAAGCTGTATGTTTTATTGGTATAGAAAAAAATACGTATTTAAACTTATGCAGAAGTTGAAATAGCGTTTTTATGTTTGTTTATGTTTTTTTTTGTTTTTAAAGTTTTTTTGTCTCAATCTTTAGGACATAATACGTACTTTTTTATGACATAACAACGTCATAAAAAAGTACGAATTGCAACCAACGTAGATGGCGGCATCTCAAAATCTCGGGTGCCAAATCGTCCAACATGTATAACCGCGTCACAGTCATATAAAATATACGGTTGAATTGAGAACCTCCTCCACTTTGAAGTCGGTTAATAAAGTTCGTTTATGATGTTAGTACACGTTGTGAAAAACATTAAATAAATAAATAAATAAATAATGCTGGACAATCCACACAGCACTATCTAGCCCCAAAGTAAGCTACTCAAAGCTTGTGTTATGGGTACTAGATAACTGATATATTTAATACATTATATATTTAAATAGATAGATATTTTTTATTATACATAGAAAACACCCAGACCAACGGAACAAATTTCTGCAGATCATACACAAATTTGTTCCGAGGCGGGAATCGAACCCGCAACCTCTGCGTCGCAGGCGGACTCTCGCCCGCTGCGCCACGGAGGTCGTCAAACAATATGCAAAGTAAACTCGAATGAAAATAAAAATCACGTTAGGTACTTACTACAGTGTAACTAATTGATATTAAAATGCCCGTAAAAGTGTCTCAAAAGTCGGAGATCTGCTGCTGAAATGTTAACAGTTTATATGCGATGTTTTCCTTTACCGTCTGCATTTACATAACTTGCAGATATTAAAATAGCGGGGAAAAGCTTGTCCCGAAAGTCGGTGTACGTAAGCAATTTCCTAAAAAAGCTACGTTACGTAGAACATCAGCTTTTGAATATTATACATTTATGTTGGTTTTAGACGAGAGAATTAACTAATCCTACTACTATTAAAAACGCTAAAGTTTGCAAATATGAATGGATGGATGGATGTTTGTTACTCTTTCACGCCTGAACGGATCTGGGCGAAACTTGGCAGAGAGATAGATTATAGTCTAGAATAGCAAATAGGCTTTCCTGCGCGGGTGAAACCACGGGGTGCAACTAGTATTGAATAAAATATTATTCTACGCTTATTTTGATAACGTATATATTAAAATATCTTTAAATGTTTTAAAACCTCGTCTCCAAGTAAGCTGACTTATTGGACAGAGACGTTATTACGTCGCTACTCAGGTGCCAGGTGGATAGAACCTTGCTGTTTTATCATACTTACACTATCTACATTGTAATATGACGACAGACATGTGACTTTATTTTATCCGACCTACAAGATATTTTTTTACCCTCAACAACTTATCCACTGTTCTTCAGAGGGTAAGGTGACACTTTTTCTTCAAAAATCTATTAATAACAAGACGTTCCAACGTGAGTCAAAGTATTCAGTAAAGGTACTGATACACGTGCTTATTTCTGAGCTAAAAGCATGCTTTTTTCGAACCTTGCTCAATAAAAGTACGTGCGAACAAGTCGTGCTAGTAAATAAGCATGCTTATTTGGTCGTAAGGTACTGACACACATGCTTATTTTCGAGCTAAAAGCATGCTTTTTTCGAGCCTTGCTCAATAAAAGCACGTGTGAACAGGGCGTGCTAGTAAATGAGCATGCTTATTTGGTCGTACGTCGGTTGATTTTTGAGCATGCTCAAAAGAAGCATGCTTATTTTTGAGCATGTGTGTCAGTACCTGTACGCATGTTGATTTTTGAGCATGCTCAAAATAAGCATGCTTATTTTTGAGCACATGTATAAGTACCTTAAAGTGTTTAACTTTTAAATGCCAATAAGGTGGTATAGAATTTATACAAGAATCAACAGTTTGTCAATTTCGTGGAATGATACCAGGACCTAAATTAGAAAGTGGTTTTTCATGGACGATATAAAATAAAAAATCTAAATTGTCAAACGCAATATAAAACGCTGAATAAATAATTTAAATCGAACGCAGCTGCTCATGGATTTAATGTCTCCGTGAGACAGAGACAGATTAATAAGTATTAAGAGGGAAAGGGATGGCGATATTGCTGGGAAGATTAAAAACATGTATGTTCGATTTTTATCGTAATTTGGAAGAACGCAGATGTTCGTACGATATTGGATTTTTATTTTGTAAATAATGTTTTATTGTATTGGCATAACTAGTTGCGCTCCGCGGTTTCACCCGCGCAGATTTTTATCCCGGTGTGCTATTCCAGATTACATACATCCCCCTTCCAAGTTTCATCTAGATCCGTTCAGCCGTTCCGGCGTGAAAGACTAACAAACATCAATACCTACAAACTTTCGCGTTTATGATAGGAGTATACTTTATAATAGGAATTATTTATTGAATGTAAGTACTTGTTACAATACAAAATACACAAACGGGTGAGTTATCAATTATATTATGTTGGTGGGCATACCGACGGCAATTTAAGACGTCCGAATAATGACGTATCACCCATGACGTCATTACTCACACACAGTGCTCGAGGAAGGGGCTATCCCATTGATCAACAGTGGTCTGATATATTGAGCGTTCAGCCTTAAAGGGGTAAACAGTGAACAAGTAAACAAGCCATTCTGGGGCGTTATTCACTATGACCAATCCAATCGCGTTTGCGTTTAGATCTCGTTGTGACGTCAAACTGTTAGGAAAAAGAATCTCCTATGTCAGAATAAAGCCAAGATCACGTTGTGACTTTACACGGTTTGGGACAATGAATCTCCTATGTCATAGAGAATGATGCCCCTGAAGAGGTGACCTTGTCGAAAGATCGCTGCGGTTGGAAATGCAGTCATTCGATGAAGGTCATCGAAAGTCATGTCAGGAACCAACAGCAGAAATCAAGCAAAATTGACAAGCTCCTCTACATGGGTCACCTCTGCAGAATGCTGAGACCAACTCACCCATGCTCTTCCGTTCGTCACTAAATGCAAACCTCATCATTGGTTAAAGGTTACCTAAATCTCTTCAGACCAGGAAGTACATAAGTCACATGATTTCAGTCTGTTTCAGGAACTAGAGTTCACGTTTATACTTCTTATTCAGAAACAGCGGTTATCGCAAATCCTTCACTGCACTATAATATAGAAAAATAGAGGCTTGTCCCTTTTTTTATTATAATATACTAAACAGAAAGGTGCTAAAATCTGTTTAAAATAACAATCACATCATAAATGTGAATGTTTGTAATGTATGTATGGATGGATGTTTATTATTTTGTTGATTCGTTGACGATAACGCCTGAGCAGCTGATCGGATCTGGATGAAATTTGGCACAGAAATAGATTATAGTCTGGATTAGCATATCAAGATTTTTATCCTGCTGGAATACCGGGATTCAAAACTACACGAGTGAAGCCGCGGGGCGCAGCTAGTAATAACTAACACATTCGATGACTGTATCATTTGTAATATAATAAACGCATTCCTAAAGTTTATCTCAGGAAGTTTATAATTGCATTGTCTGACCAAGCTGTGTGTTACTTTAGAAAACTAACCAATAGATAAAGCAACCAGCCGTTTTATGATCGGTGAGCTCTAGCTCAGTGTAACTGAGGAACTAGTTCCTAGAGCGAAGAACTCAAGCCTCGCCATATTTAAACGTCAGAAGACAGAGCTACAACCATTTGTTTAGCTGATCATGCTGGCTATAACATAATAGTACAGTTTAAGCTCAATTTAGCGGATCCCTGGCGGCATTAAAATACTTGTTGCTATTGGAACCATGCCAGATTTATAAATCTAGCAGTGTGGTGAGGCTTTACGGCGAGAGACGTGGGTTTTGAATTTATTTATTACTTCTGCGCCCCGTGGTTTCACCCGCGTAGTTTTAAATCCAGTTATTCCCACGGGATAAAAAGTAACTTGTGCTATTCCAGACTATAATCCATCTCTGTGCCTCATTTCATCCAGATCTGTTCAGCCGTTCTGACGTTATTGAGTAACAAACATCCATCAATCCATCCATACTTACAAACTTTAGTTAGTAGGATAGGATTTATTTTAAGCCTGCATCGTCCCACTACAGGGCAAAGGCCTCACTACCCCCTCTTCCACTTTTCTCTATCCGTGCTATGGACGACCAATCTCAGTGTTGGTCTGCCGCGAGGTCGTTTGCTGTTAGTTTAGGGGCCCACTCTGTCGATGCTCTAGCCCAAAGATCGTTCGACATGTGGCAAACGTGCCCAGCCCAGTTCCATTTTAGACATTAGACATAGACAGACATTTATTTGCCAAAAAACACTTAAAAACAATAAAAGAAATGACAAACAGTTAATAATTAATAATTACAGTACTAGGTATGTAGATGTTTCTGTGCTGCAGCAGCAAAAGGGTCTCGACTCAGCGTATGCCTCACCACTAATTTAGTAGTTAGGCACTGTTATTCTTACCTTCAGCCAATAAACCTTGTGAGAGGTTTATAAGTGTGGAGTGCGAGTTGAGTGAGTTTTTAAATAAACTAATGGGTTTTGAATGTAATACTATATTGGTACTCACCACACCAGGAACCAAGCTGCAAGTTCGTTGCCTGTTCTTCTATGCTTTAAAATAGCACTGGAACAAAATGGAACTCACTCCTAGATTCTCCTAGCTCTATACGGACGTTTCAAAGTTTTTTTGTATGTACAAAATTGGTAGAATAAGCTGATAGCATGATCCAATTCGACTTAAATAAATAGCAAGAGTAAGTTAAGAGTAGAGAGCTCTTTGTGAAGGACTCGTCAGGGGAAGTAGTAGCACCACGCCTTTTTTTGCCGCCAAGTAGCGTTGCTGTGTTTCTGTGTGAAGAGTGTGGTCACCGGTGTACTTACAGGCACATGAGGCTTAACATCGGTATGCCTCAAGTTGATGGACGCAGGGCAGTGCATCGTTAAGCACGTTCCTATAGTGCGTGACTTACGAGGCAATGCTTTGTTATAGGTGATGGTTACCACTTAACATCAGGTGGGCCATATTCTTGTTCCATCCGCTAGTGGTATAAAAAGACACCTTTTGAGTTTGAAGATTACATTAGGTTACAATAACGGAGAGTCTTACAGCTAACAGCAGCACACAATAAAGGTGCGCGTCGACCGCGTCCGCATCGCTGTGTACGGAGCGGACGGAGCGTCGGTATTTACAAAATGCCGATGGGGTGCGTCCACTGCATCCGGATTTTGCATCGGCAGTATCGCTATTTTCAAGCAATTCCGAATGGCGCGTTCACTGCGGATGACGTCATCAGCAGAAATACTGGTCTCTGGCGCTGAAATGCCGATCCAGTGCACGCTGTACCATACAAATCAATACAAAGCAACAAATCCGTCCGCTCCGGACGCAGCGATGCGGACGCGGTGGACGCGCACGCTAAGCGGTATCTGTTTAGAAGACAAGGTTTAAAGCACACAGGTGCGAAGTTTCCGAGTGTATCGCAAGTCCCACTTGAGTTTACCGAGTGAAGTTGTGGCTTTATTTTACCTAGAAAAGTTTATTGTCAGACGATTTATATATAAAATCTAGTTCTAACTGACTTATATAATGATAGCGACATAAACACGGAATATTATTTATTTTAGTGTTGTTGCAAATCGAACTAATTTATTTATTTATTGGAAAACCAACAGCTTATAATAACTTAAATAACATACCAGATATAGAAACGAGAGAGCCAATTATAGGTTTTCATAAATAAAAACATTATAAAAACATAACCATTATTGTAAGCACAGTACTCGAAAGTAACGTATCGAAAAAGAAGGATGAATTTGTGAATTTATAGATAATTCATTGCCAATATTTAAGAGAAAGAAGTGGCAAGCAAATGCTAGTTTTAAGATTATCTTGGGGTATTGTAGAAATAAACTTACCTCTACTCTGAGTTAGAGCTTCAGAGATAAATCGACTTATCCTAACCAGAACTATAAAAGTTCGAATATATACTGTTTGCATATTCTGGCGATATGAGTAGTAGAGCTCTTTGAGTATGGCTCGTCCGGGAAAGTAGCACCATTATGCTTGTATCTGCCACCAAACAGCGTTGAGGATGTGGTTTCCGGTGAAATAGAATAGAATAGAATAATAGAATAGAATAAGTTTATTTGCAACACATAACATAAAAAATAACAGGCTTACAGGATTAAAAACATTGTTTTTGGTATGACTACACTTTCTTATCATCATCATTAGCCTGAAGAAGTACATAAAGTCAAAGTCAAAATATGTTTATCCAATAAAATCACAAGGACCATCTTGAAGCGTCTAAAACTAGGTGACTCTAGTGCCAGTTCCATACATTGAAAGACACTTGTCAGAAGGCAACTAAAAAGAAACAACAGCAATTGCATTTTGTTTGTAATTAAATAAATGTAGTTAGAACAAAAATAACCACAATACGTACAATTTTGAATACATTTAATAAAATTCCAGCAAGGAATACCTTCATTCTCAGGTGGCCGCTGTAAAACATCTTGTTACCGAACCGGCCCAAACGGTAAGCGCTCAAAGACTTGGCAGCTCACACTGTTCTCGCTAACTTCTTTTGTTTCCGATTGCTCCAGGCTAATTAATATTTCGTTGTCCCGTTGTATCGAGTAGGTAGCTTTGTCTTTGTGCCGGAACGGGTTCGCAAATGCTACCTCTGAGAGAAAAACCTTTTATTTTATGCTTCATTTCATTAGGCATGTTATTTTGTTACAAGGGTCATACAAAAGACAAAACAGTCTCGCTACATTAATCCCCTGGACATTGTAGATAATATCCTTAGATCTTTTCTAGCACATTTAGGGGGTAATCAGAGAGTTGTGCAAATATTATACTTAGCGCATACCTAGATTTTACAGTAGTTGGTATCCCACACGTGACATATCGCAAGCCTATCGCCGCTGCTGTTCTAACTGGTTTCTGCAGTGTTTTTACTTCACCGATTACGATTACTGTTAATTGCACACATACATTCTTGCTGCTAGGTACCTACGACTCGTGGGTCGGATCGGGATTCCGCGCAGCACACGCTAGAGCATTGCTCAGCGTGGAGCGTTGAGCGCGGAATTCTGATCAACAAGATCGGGCAGGACCTCTCTCTACCAAGCGTAGTGGAAGCTATGCTGGTAGATGAGACGGCTTGGAAGGCCGTGGCCTCTTTCTGTGAGACCATTTTGGTTCGGAAAAAGGCCGCCGAGCGAGATTGCGAAAGAGCCGATCCCGCTCGGAGGAGGCGGCGGCGGGGTGTTGGCAACGGCCACCCCGCGCTGCCTGCCCCATGAGGGGCGAGAGTGGTACCCCCTGCCAAACAGGGGGCCTTTCGGGTCTGTGGGCGGTCGGAGCGAGGGCTCCGGCTGGTCAGTTGCGGACCCCGGGAGGGCGGTTGGCACAGCGTGGCATGTGCAGCCGTAGCACCACGAGTGCTGGGGGCGGCAGTGGATGTCGTTCCCGGGACGTGCTTTTTAGCGGTATGCGAGAGGGGCACCGAAATGTTCTTTTTAGAGTCGTCGGAGCCCCTTGACATGCATTGAGGCTGGCCACCGGGGTGGTTTTAGTGAGTCGACGAGTCCGTCAACCTCACACTACCCTATCGCATCCCTCGGTGCGGTAGGGTGTCTGTTTGCAAATTTCCTCCCCGTCACAAAAAAAAAAAGGTACCTACGACTCAGACCAGAAGGGCATTTTGACTACTAGTACTCCAAAAAAATGTTCGGAACTAAGCTGCATTTTCTTGCTTGTTTCTTGCCTATCCTAAATGATATCCAGATGGTGGTGGTTTTGAGGTCTATATACCTAGACTTCGAACTCCAAATGGCACTTCTCGTCTCAGCCAGCTTGCGACAGAGGTCGTCAATTCATCTTAGAATCTAATATTCAAAGTATGATAAATTACAAAAGTTGACGCCAGTAGAAGCCGTGCGCGTCAGCTTGCTAGCTTTAACTTGAACCGCGAAGTGTTTCCGTGGTTTTCCTTCACTTGGGAGCAATGCCATTGCGGATATCCTTATAAATTAAATATTTCTTAGAAAGACGTAATTTGAACTCACGCCTTTCCACCAATTCCACCGGTGCTTCACAGTCACATAGCTACAACATTAATGCCGTGTTTCTAAGAGCGGAAGCTACATGCCGATACTTAGCCGCAGGTAATTAGCAGGCTATTAACCGCCCCGCGCTAACTACCCGAGTGACACCTCACGACGAGGTAACCAGCTGGTTCACTCGGAAGCGTCTGGAAATGTCAAAACCAATGTTTTTGGTTCAAGCAAGGTGATAGTTGCTAGACTTAGAAGCGATACCAGAACACGGGCAGTCTAGCGGTAGCTTCTTGTCATATCACTTGTTCTTTCGTAGTGACAGATTTTAAGTGCTTAGGCGCACAAGCTCCTTTCGAGAACTTTTTATGTTAAGCTGGTTTCTTCATGTTTTCCTTCTACGTTTGAGAGTACTGACTCTGTGTACATCTGTGCACTAATTTTTTGAAAAAAAAAACAAACTTGTTGGTGCATTGCTAGTCTTGAACCCACAGACGAAGCATCGGAAGACGGGCAACCACTAGACCACCAGTCCTCGCAAACGACACACTGCCCTGCGTCCATCAACTAGAGACATCCTGTTGTCAAGCCTCGTGCGCCTGTATTTAGACCAGCACCCACGCCTTCCGCCAAAACACAGAAACGCTGTTAGACGGAAATAGGCATGGTAGCAGTTCTTCCCCGGACGAGCTTTTTACAAAGACCTCTTACTTTTATTAAAGATAGAAAGAAAGCATATACAGAAAATAACCTCTTAAATCTCCATTTTTCCCTAGATAATATCCCCTAATTCCCAACGCCCAGCTGTTCTATTCAACCTACGACACATTCGCAAGAATACCCTCTAATTATCCCGGTTAATTAGTTTGGTGAGTAATAAGAGGTTGATTTATACCGCCTTTGAATGTCTCAGACGGTTATGAGCGTTCTGAATTACTGATGAATTTGACGTTTTTCGTAGAGTATCTAATTAGCACACTGTATTGTCTGTTCATTACGAACATTCTCCGTGGTTCCTGGAGGAACTTTGGATATGCACCTACGTCCTTAACGGTTATGTATTTTTATTATAATAGTACAGTATCACTACATCACTACATAGTATAAAACAAAGTCGCTTTCTCTGTCCCTATGTCCCTATGCTTAAATCTTTAAAACTACGCAACCGATTTTGATGCGGTTTTTTTTAATAGATAGAGTGATTCAAGAGAAAGGTTTATATGTATAACTAGCTGAACCCGCGGCATTGCTCGCGCCAAGGAATTCAAAGTTTCATACAAACTTTCATCCCCTATTTTATCCCCTTGGGGGTAGAATTGATCAAAATCCTTTCTTAGCGGATGCCTACGTCATAACATCTACCTGCATGCCAAATTTCAGCCCGATCCGTCCAGTGGTTTGGGCTGTGCGTTGATAGATCACTATGTCAGTCAGTCAGTCACCTTTGAGTTATATATATTTAGATATATGCATGATATAGTAGAAAAACAATGTGCACCAGTGCGAAGCAGGGGCGCGCGGGCGGGTCGCAAGTTTTATGTAAAACACTGATAAAATTTCATATTTTTCTAACGAAATATTGAACTATTTGCAACATGTCACTTGTAACTACAAAATGTGGGTATGTGCCAAATGTAATATCCTCAAATAATTTTGAGTTAGTACTTGGTTTATGAGATCTGAGGGGGTATCTACCGTGCTGGGGTCATCAATCATCAATCAAAGTGGTGGGTGAAGCGGTTTCGGTTAAGGGCCCGGCGACAGCGGCTCGCAGTTTCGAGGTGCGATTGGCTATTATTTCGTTTTATTTCATTTCGGGGAGGTTGTTTGAAAGAATAACTATCCAGTGACATGCATAAATACTGTTCGAACAAAAATTAATCAATAATGAATAATGAAAGAAAGAAAGAAAGAAAAAGTTTTTATTTATGACGACAACATGTTATGTAACCAGCTACAACACCTGGGTTTCTCGCGAATCGCACCGCGTTTCGCAACGATTAACCTGCCGCGACGGATACAAAGGAAATGCTTACGCTGCATTTCAACCAGGTGTCGGACCGTGTGAATTTTTGGACATATTAAAAGTGATTCACTTCTGTTCTTCACTTCAGACATTAGTCACGTACTTTTAATTAGAATTAATTAGTAATTTAATTATTTTCATTAAATTAATTTTAAACAGTTCGGTCATTTTGTATCCGCCCTCGCAGCCGTACATAATTGGCGCAGGCGAAAAGGGATACTCGCGGTCGGTTTCGTGTCGAACATTTCCGCAAAAAGCCGCCCGTGTGGCTATCAAGCTACAAAGAGTGTCAGAATCTATCTACAGTTCGTGCTGCTTTGGGAGTATCCAGCCATCGATACGTGGGTGCAAAGGGACCGGAATCATGTTCACGTGAGTACACTAGATTCTTTTTAGTGGTTGCTCACTTCCTAGATTTTAATCCTTACCTACTAACATCATCATCAGTGGGAAGAAGTCCTTTGCTGGACATACCTACTTAGGCTTATAAAATAAACCTAATTTTTTTCGATAACGAAAATCTAGTATAGTTAGAGTAATAGATAATAGCATCATCATCAGTGGGAAGAAGTCCTTTGCTGGATATACCTACTTAGGCTTATAAAATAAACCTAATTTTTTTTCGATAACGAAAATCTAGTATAGTTAGAGTAATAGATAATAGCATCATCATCAGTGGGAAGAAGTCCTTTGCTGGACATAAGTACTACTTAGGCTTATAAAATAAACCTAAATTTTTCGATCACGAAAATCTGGTAGAGTTAGAGTAATAGATAATAGGATAGATAATAGGCGTAATATAAATTTCTTTAGACTAGAAAGAATTTTAAAATTAAATTTTTTTTTAATTTAATTTCGACTAAATTGTAGATAAATCAATAGAAGAAGAAATAGATACAATTTATAAATCTTTGAAATTACTACATACCGGAATTGGATTAATCGGATTGAATTAAAAAACGAGTATCATATATGCGGACAAGCCGAATACGATCGTAACCTAGTAAGACTCCAAAGAAGTAAGATTCCAAATTGTACCACCACCGACAAAACCCTTTCAAGTACATTAAGATTTACTTAGTGTATCCCAAAAGTTTCTGACTATATTCGATGCTTTCTCGAAATATGCTCAAGCATATTCTCTGAAAGATGCTACCGCTGTAAGCGTTGTTCAGGCTTTATTAAAGTTCTCTTCTCATCACGGCATCGCTCTTTCTATTATAACTGTTAAGAGCTCTATTCATAACTTTACAAAATTTATCTCAATTGACATTATAACCGGTCACCTAGATCCTCGCGATCCCGTAGATATGAATGCAACTCAACTAATGCAAGAATACATTCAGGATCACTATAGGAAGCGTATGTTAAAAGTTTTACGTCGCACTGAAATAACTGAGAACATTAATAAGGGTCGAGAACTCGAACGCAATTATAATCCTGTACAAGAGGTATTGATTAGAAACCCTATGGCAAATAAACAGAAATTAGCGCCCCGCTTCAGACGGGATACGGTTGTAAAAAAATTGCCCATACATATTTACACTAAAAATAAAAGAAAGCGACGTGTACGTAAGTCACGTCTGAAACGAGTACCTCCTCATCCTGACCTTGATCCAAGGCCTCCATCTGGTACAAGCGGACGAGATAACACTCGAGTCTTAATGATGGACCAGGGGTCCTGCCTTTAACACTGGGACCCACCAGAGTTATTTCCCATTACCATTCCTTTGTCCAGGCTATACAGATAACATTTAGTTAAGATTACGGACTGTATAAGAACGCATAAAATATATTAATAAAAACAATTAAGACACCGCTTTTAAATAATAAAAAGTCTTTACTTTACTTTCCTCACGTTAAATATCTAAAAGTTAAATTAGATGATATTAATTTCTAAACAATTTTCATCATTCAAGGTCAAACTCATAGACGGCCTAGGTTCGGTTATAAAAAGCATTAAAATAGGATTAAAATAGGACAGTTTCAAATTGGAAAATTGATTTGCCTTCATTAAAAGTAAGAGCATTCATCATTCAGAACTTATAGGTATGACACATACCTATAAAAGCAGGATAAGTAGATTAGATACTTTATTTAATAAGGAGGAAATTTTAGATAGGTATTAGTTTTAGGGATTATTTAAGGTACCTAATGATAATTTCTTAATTATTAAGTTTTCGATTCGTTCGTCCAACTAACTATATCCTTTACAGATTATCCTTATCCCCTAATCATGATGACAAAATCCTATCTCCTACCTATCCATTTGTGGCAATTCACGACAAAGATCTATTGTCTATGGAGACTGAATGTCCGAAGTATAACCACGGTCACCTTTGCGAAGACAATTCAAGCCACCACAACGGGGACCAACGGACCTGCATCCAGGAACTTTTACTTCGACAGCATATCCACCAGTCCTGCCATTTCACTTCAGCTTATCTTCGGAAGCCATGGAGCAGTTAGATGATCACCACTACGTGTTGAGCTTGCCTAATCTCACGAAAGTTCGCCTTACTTGTTTTCAAGACCTATACAGGATGCTGCAGGGTAGTTATCTGGCCATCATACCTCAAGGATGCGCACTTCATACTTCAACCTTAACTGCAAGTAACCATCAAGATCAAAGTAAACGCACGGATGTTAAAAATTTTGGATATACCGGTCAATGAAGAGTAGGCGTATAAAGCACCAGTGAAGAAGACCATAAAACTGAACACGATTGATTTGAACCACCTACATTCTAGTAACTATAAAATAGCTCTTCAAGAACAAGTCACTCTGAACTCAGAAAACAATGAAAGCATAATTATACCACACAACGATTCCGCTCTATACCATGTTCGGTGCAGCTGCACTTTTCATCAACGCGCTCTTATTTCGAAAATTGAATAAGCCACGAGTTGACTCAATAAAGTTAAACGAAGTCTACTCTAAGAAGGAAGATGAGTCAGACCATATAGAAACCAAAGATGGAGCTGCTTCCAGAGAACTAGCTCATCCAATATCTACACTATTCTCGGCAATAGCCTCAAAATAGATGCAGATCTTTCGGAGGGAGATGTTATGTAACCAGCTACAACACCTGGGTTTCTCGCGAATCGCACCGCGTTTCGCAACGATTAACCTGCCGCGACGGATACAAAGGAAATGCTTACGCTGCATTTCAACCAGGTGTCGGACCGTGTGAATTTTTGGACATATTAAAAGTGATTCACTTCTGTTCTTCACTTCAGACATTAGTCACGTACTTTTAATTAGAATTAATTAGTAATTTAATTATTTTCATTAAATTTATTTTAAACAGTTCGGTCGTTTTGTATCCGCCCTCGCAGCCGTACATAATTAACACACACGCACACACATAACAACAAAGCGACACACTAATAATAAAAATAAACCGCAGATATTTATAGCATAATAATATTATAATAAATAATAATAAATCAAAATCTGTCAAAAACCGCCGCTGACAGCAGTCACTTTTTTAGCTATATTTTTTCAAAAATTAGTTTTTCAAGAGTTTTTCTCTATTTATATAATCCATCTAGCGTTGCGTTCGTTGTAACGTTGAATCACACCATCAGAGTATTTGGAAGATATCAGGCAGCCCTATTTTGCTGTTCGCATCATGACTGCCTACGGTACCTACTCACCATGGAAACAAACGTCAACAACAACATGTCAATGTGATGAAAATGATGAAAAATGTGAAAAACTATGATAACACGGCTAAAAAGGAAACAAGCGGAACAACACGCACGCCCACCATCACCGCCCGCCCCGTCTTCACCATCGTGCTCCTCATCGGAGGATGAGTTTGTGACTCCGCCCGACACGAGCGACGAGGGCAGGCCTCCGACGCCGCCGCCGCCGCCACCACCTGCACGACGGGGACGTCCACCGCTGCCGGCACGCTTGGGGCCTATGGGGCAACCTGCTCCGCGCCCGGCCCTCGCTACCGGTGGTGTAGTGCGTCGCATACGATGGTCTCAAACCATGAATGAGAACTGTATGCGAGCCTACTATGAGGCTACAGAGGGGGGAACCGTCCTGACTGCGTATCGTGATCGGATCCTGCCTCTTTTTCAGATCCTTGAGCCAGCCTTAACCGTATCTGCCCAACGACTGTCGGATCAGGTGCGAGCTATCCAACGGTGCAAGCTGTTGGATCAGTCCGTGCTTGACCGGCTCCGCCTGGAGGCGCTGGCTACTCACACGACTCCTTCCTTGACGCACGATCTACCCGTCACGTCATCGGACCGGGGCCTGGCTATATTACCGTCATTGGTGACGACACAAGAGATCCGGGTGGATCCTGAAGTCGACGAGGGGGATTTAACGAGTACGAGCGTAAGTAGCCAGGTGAGTGAGCAATTGAGGAGGGCTTTGGAGGATGCTATAAGTCAGTATCGATTCACACCTGGCTCTAGGCCACGACTACCACGTTTGCCCACCCATAGACGCAATCTAGCGTTAATGGGAGCCCTGAATACTTTGCTAGTCCCGTACATACGAGCTAGCGTAGATTTAATTGATACACACTCGATAATGTACTGTGGCGCTATCGCGGCGTGCCGCGTTGCTCATGTCAAGTTTCCGGGCACTGACCGATCAACGCGTCCTGTCGGGGTTGCGCCTGCATGGCAAGTGCGGATCGAGCGGCGTATTGATTCGTTCAGGACTCTCATTGCAAAGCTAATTTGCTTCAGTCGAGGGAATAATCGCCCCCGAGTCATGCGTTTTGTGACGCAGGCCTTCGCAGGAACCGATATCCGGCCTCAAGACTACATGGCATGTGTCACGGAACGCATTGACTACATGAAGCAGAAAGTCTATGCATGGGCAAACCGTATACGTCGCTACAAAGAGCGTGTGGATAGATATTGGCAAAATCGCGTTTTCCAAAGTGACCAGAGGAAGGTATACCGGAGATGGGAGGGAACTGATCAACGTGTGAGTGACGGGCAAATACCGAACGCCAATGCCATGATTGATTTTTGGCGCGGTATATGGTCGGAGCCCGTCGAACACACAGAGGGTGATTGGATGAATGTTGTCGAGCGGGAATGCGAGTCCATCGAATCCATGAGGTCTATTGTCATAGACACCGAAGACGTTAGTTGTGCGATCCGTACGGCTCAAAACTGGAAAAGTCCTGGGCCGGATGGATTGCATAACTTCTGGATTAAGTGGATTCGAAGTACACATGACCGCTTGGCGACACAATTCCAAGAAGCTCTTGAGTTTGGTTCCCTTCCTTCATTTATGACCACAGGTAGCACCTTCCTGCTCCACAAGTCCGGTAGTACCACGGACCCAAAGAATTACAGACCCATTACGTGCTTGCCTACCATCTACAAGCTTCTTACATCCATTCTGACCACAAAAATTAATGCGCACATTGTCGCGAATAATATTTTGGCCCCTACTCAGAATGGATGTAAGGTTGGGTCCCGTGGTACTAAGGAGCTCCTCCTCATAGACATGACCATTAGCCAACAAGTTCGACGGAGCAGGAGGACTCTCTCTGTTGCCTGGATTGACTATAAGAAGGCCTATGATTCGGTGCCTCATTCATGGTTGGAAAGGGTTTTAGAGTTGTATAAAATTGATGCAACTCTGAAATCATTTTTAAGCTCGTGCATGAGGCAGTGGACCACAGTTCTTCGTCAACCAGGCGGTAGCGACAGCTCTGCTGATCCGATGAACTTCATAAGGATTGAGCGGGGTATTTTCCAGGGTGACAGTCTGAGTCCATTATGGTTCTGTCTGGCGCTGAATCCTCTCAGCACTTTGCTGAAGGATTCAGGGCTAGGCTGCAGGCTTCGGAGGGGAGGTGAAGTTATAAGTCATCTTCTATACATGGATGATCTCAAACTCTTTGCACCAAAGCGTCAAGACTTGATGGAGCTGCTAAAAACTACACATGTGTTTAGCGACGCCATCAAGATGGAGTTTGGTGTAGATAAGTGTGCGGTCTTACATGTGGAGCGGGGGAAAGTTGTGAATTCTCCGAATTTGCAGCTTTCTGAGACAGTTACACTCAAATCTCTCTCCGAGACTGAGACCTATAAGTATCTTGGTATATCAGAGTCGTTGGGTGTTTCAGTAGAGGACATCAGGAAATCCGTAAAGGAGCGTTTCTTCGGTCGACTGACAAAAGTACTTAACAGTCTTTTGTCAGGTGGCAACAAAGCGCGTGCCTTCAATGGTTGGGTGATGCCTCTACTGATATACTCCTTTGGCATACTAGGATGGAGTCAGACTGAGCTGGACGCCCTGGATAGGAAGGTACGTCAACAGCTCACATTGCATCGTATGTTACACCCACGCTCGTCAGTTATGAGGCTGTACATCCCGCGGAAGTGGGGGGGTCGTGGCTTTTTAAATGCCAAGAACCTCCACAACCGTGAGGTATGCAGCCTCAGGGATTATTTCCATAACAATGAGTGCGCGATACATCGCGATGTTGTAGCTGTTGATAAAGGACTCACACCGCTCTCCTTGGCGAACGAAAATTGGCGTAAACCTGCGGTACTGAGCACTGAGAGTCGCAAGGACGTATGGAAGAGCAAGGAGCTACACGGAAGGTTCAACCGGGCCTTAACAGGGCCTGATGTAGACCTACTCGCTTCGGTTAACTGGCTACGCTTCGGAGACCTCTTTGGGGAAACCGAGGGTTTTGCCTGTGCAATTTCTGACGAGGTAATGATGACGAACAACTACCGAAGGTATATCCTGAAGGACGGTACGGTCGACATTTGTCGAGCATGCCGCCGTCCTGGTGGGTCACTCAGGCATATAATTTCGGGTTGTTCGCATCTTGCTAACGGTGAGTATTTGCACAGGCACAACCTAGTGGCCAGAATTATTCACCAGCAACTTGCCCTTCAATACGACCTTGTTGACTCTGAGATGCCGTACTATCAGTACGCGCCGGTGCCAGTTCTCGAAAATGGTCGTGCATTGCTCTACTGGGATCGCTCTATCATCACGGACAGGACTATTGTTTGCAATAAGCCTGATATCGTGTTGGTCGACCGATCTCAGCGCCGGGCAATGCTCGTGGACATCACTATCCCGCATGACGATAACCTCGTGAAGGCCGAGAAGGAAAAGCTCAGCAAGTACCTTGACTTGGCCCACGAGGTAACCGCCATGTGGGATGTTGATTCGACGATCATTGTCCCGATAGTCGTTTCGGCGAACGGCCTTATAGCGAAGAGCCTCGACCAACATCTCAAGAGGCTCTCGCTAGAGGGTTGGCTCAAGGGTCGGATGCAGAAGGCAGTGATCCTTGACACGGCTCGCATTGTTAGGAGGTTCCTCTCTCTGCAGCCCTAACCACCGGTAGCTTGGGCCTAGCCCCGCTGTCGGTGGCATTCTAGTTTTTAGGTTTTTTATAATATAATGTTTTTTATTTATTTATTTTATATTGTAAAAAACTTATAAATTATGAATATAAATAAATAAATGGAATATAATATATACATAATTTTAATATAATATAATAATATAATATATAATTTTAAGCATAATCCATTCACGGAAAGCCGTCAATATTTTGCTCTAAAATTAATCTGCGAAACTTTTCCCTAATATATAATAGCTAACTAGATAACCCATAGATGTATCTTCAGCTTTTTAATCTTTGTCCATAAAAACAGCAATAAAGCCAAAACTCCAGCAACTTAGCCTTAGTTTATTACAAGTTGAAGGCAATGACCTCGCAATGTGATCAGGTCATTGAACCTAGAATCTGGATTGGGCTAAAGGTGGAATGCGTAACCTTAAAAATCGATGAGATCACTGAAAACCTAGATGTGAGCGAGTTTTGCGTGGTAAAATGTTGTTCCAATAGTTGAATTTTAAACTATTATTTTTAAGCAAATACCTAAGTGGTTCTGTAGTTAGTTTTTATGTTAAACTCAGTACTGTATTTGACAAAACATGGCCAGGTACTTTACGCAAGTTATGAACGCGTTCTGCGTTTATACATTACTAGTTGCGCCCCGCGGTTTCACCCGCGCAGATTTAAATCCCGGTATTCCCACGGGATAAAAAGTAGCCTATGTGTTAATATGTATCTCTCTGACAAGTTTCATTCAGATTCGTTCAGCCGTTTCGGCGTGAAAGAGTAACAAACATCCATCTATCCAACCACCAAAAAAAATCCTATTTATACATTTCCGAAGCACAAGTGCACAAGTTTGCGACGGAGTTTAATTATTCCGAGAAAGAAGCAAGATTATCGCACTCCCTTGTGTGACAGAGTAACGGACCTTAATTAAAACGCTTATCTCAACCCCAGATAAAAAATCTTTTTTCAAAAAGTCTAACGAAATTGTATTTAACTAAAAAAGTATTAAGGGTAGTCTAAAACGATTAACTTAGTTTTAATTAACTAAAAGGTTCTTAAGTTGACTTCGATAAACTTAAAAGTAGCGCTGTTTGTCAGAAAAACATATTTCAGTCTATATTTACCGAGTACCTACCTACTGCGTACTTGAAAAAAAATCTCAATTTTTTATTACATTTATAGTGTTTACACTCAAGGAAATCACAAAGATTTTATAATGTCGCAAAAGTTATTCTCCGAGGAATTTGAATCCCGCTCGGAGGATTATAAAATCTTTGTGAAAAAAATCTGTCTTACTATGGAAGTTAGACCGGTTTTTTTTTAATACTACTTCCTATTGGAACAAGCAGAGAACCGAACCCACCATCACCTATAACAAAGCATGGCCTCGTAAGTCACACGAGGTAAGAATGTGGCCTACGATGCATGCACTAGCATTCATACATTGCACCGGTTTGAGATCACTTTGATAATTAGAATTTACATAATAAGTTAAAATGATTAATTTCATTTAATAATGATAATAAGTTAAGGTCGTTTTCAAAGAACTAGGAAATAACCCTGACAAAGGATTTAGATAAGAGCTTATAGACTTAAATTGCAATTAAAGCTACCTAGTATACATAAAGCTATACACGACATAGAGCCGTGTGAATTGGCTCGCTCTCTCAAAGGGCCTCACGGTACGCCGGTCAAAAGTATATTGCTGTGTACATAGCCCCTTATGTAAATCAAACGTGTATTTTATTCCGGGTTTAAATTCAGGCGAGGAGTTTTTGAGCAAAACTTACACAAACTGACAGCTAAGTTCAACAAGAAGGAAAAGGTTACGTTTACGTTGAGTAGGAAAGAACAGCACTGATATTCGGCCGGGGACTTATCACTCATCAGGGACATTATTCAATAAGATAATAGGAGATTCCTTGCCCCAAACCGTGAACGTCAAAACTTGATGTTGGGCTTTATTCTGTATGGCATAGAAGATACTTTGCCCTGACCGTATGACACCGGCTGCCTTGTCTTAGCTGTGATCGCGGTGCAAATGTTCAAAGTGAATAAGGCTCCAGGTCTATCCCCACACATCAGTGCCGTGTCAGGGACGGGGCAGGAAGTTCGTTGCCTTCGTTGCTTCGTTGTCAGCACGGGCACGGACATGTGTGAATTATGCAATGACATTTTTGTAGACTCCTGACGACACGTCCCTGCCTCGTCCCTGACACGGCACTGATGTGTGGGGATGGACTTTTAGAGTGGGCAACACCACGGCGAAACAACCTTATAATAATATAATACACAAATCTTAGCATAACAAACTTTTTCAAAAAAAAGCGTTGTGTATTTGACACTTAAACATACAAAAGCAAATTACGCAATATCATTTACTTTGAACTTCCCCGAACTAAGCCGAACTATGCGGACCAATGCACTGATAGAACAAACATTTGCTATAGGTTGGAATCAATTGAAATTAATTTATGAACATAAATACTTCCCAGGAAATGTGGATGCTAATTGATAATGCTTATGTTAAATGGAATGTTTGGATGTGGTAACAGCCTATCATCATCATCGTCACCAGCTTTAAGAAGTCCACAACTGGACATAAGCCCATAAGCATTTACAGGATGAACAGTTTTGCGCCTCGACCAAAGTTCAGGCCTATACCCTGATCATAGGTTCAACGCAAAGCAAATTACAATGCCATCTTTCATTTGCTTTAGTATTTTATTATATTATCGTTCGTTAAAAACCGTGTTTTCATTTAGTAAGTTCAATAAGACGTTGGTTGCCATGAGCATGCAAGTACTAGGAGTACATGACTCACGAGAGCTTACTAATATATCTTTTGAACCTACGATGCTACCTATCTACGGTGTAACAAGGCGGAACAAAAAAGTCTCATTAGTTACGTTAAAGTTACATTTTTAAATAATGTAACTACTTGGAATAAAAATGTCCAGCTAGTTACATCAATGTAACTACAATGTAACTAGGTGGAACGGACGATGATAAGTAGAATTATAAACAAGGTTTGTTGAACTGACAAAAAACAAAAACTGACATTTAGATGCACCTAGCTTTCAGACATTTTAAGGTGATATTTTGATTCAACTGAATTTTAACTTCGAACGATCTATTTTTTGAAATTTGTCTTTGTGACGACCACGGAATAGAGAAAACCCTACGTGACGACCTATGGTCTTATTCGTATTAAAATTTAAATATTACTAGCGACCCGCCCGCGCGCCCCTGCTTCGCACGGGTGCACATATCATGCATGTATTAAACATATAAACCTTCCTCTTGAATCACTCTATCTATTAAAAAAACCGCATCAAAATCCGTTGCGTAGTTTTAAAGATTTAAGCATACAAAGGGACAAGGGGACATAGGGACAGAGAAAGCGACTTTGTTTTATACTATGTAGTGATAAACCAACTGACTGAAATCTGTTTAATTCGTGTAATACCTAAAGTCAAAGATCAGGGTGGTGATCGCCACCTCTTAAATCTTTCTTGAAACGTCAATTTCGTACCGCCAGCTACCAAATATTACACGTCATTCATTCAACCAGTTATAGGAATAGCTGTTGAGTAATTTTTAAGTAAATCCCATAGCTGAACCCATTTACTTAACTTCATTTACATAGTCGCCCATCTTCGTACTAGATCAAACGTTTACTTAACTTAGTTAACCTATTAGCGGCGACATCAAGCCACGCCAAGGATGACCTAACTTAAAATTGTGTTTAAATCCTGCCAACCTATATCCCCACCCAGCCAAGGAGATAATTAATTTAGGTACACCCTATATTAAGCCAGCTAAAAGCGGTGTCTACACTTTGGTTAATATAAGGACAGTACTAAAAGTGGAGTACGAAGTGGAATGAACCGTGAGCTTTTCGCTCCATAAGTTTCGCACAAAGCGATACGAGGTGACCATTACTCTGCATTTTTATGGGATTTTGTTAGGACATAAAATGTGAATAGCGAGCCAAGATTTCGCTTATGCACGATGATGTTTGGGATTCAAGGCCAAGTTATACTTTGTTCGATGAGCTGTACATAAGGGTGATTTTATGTGTTTACTTAAAACCAAGATATGCTATGATAAGACTAAGGTACAAGTAATGACTTAAAGGCGTTTATTGCATTGTTTGTTTACTAAAATGTCGGAAACTTTAAGTTAATTTTCATGTGCTTGATGCCCATTTTTCTATTGTTAAGATTTAATTTTATAATCTGGTTACAGTATTTATGAATATGTGGACATAATATTGTTAGTTATAGAAAATACCGTTCTAATAAGTACATTATTTTTGTGGATTCAAAAATATGTTAATCTGCTGATATGATACATTTTAATTAATTAATATAATTTAACTGTTTAATTGATCATTATTAAGTTATAATCCAGTCATGATTAGCCTACGTAGCTCAGTTGGTAGTAGCTCTGCCTTCTGCGCCTTAGGTCGTGGGTTCGATTCCCACCGTGAACAAACGTTTGTGTGATGAACACAGATGTTTGTTCTCTGTCTGGGTGTTATATAATATTATAAGTATGTATTTACAAAAAAAAAGTATATAAGTAGTATATCAGCTATCTGGTTCCCATATCACAAGCATAAGCTTAGTTTGGGGCTAGATAGTGCTGTGTGGAAAGTCCGCCAATATTTATTTTATTTATTTATTTATGATAGCTTTTACGAATCAGGTACATTTTAACAATGAATGTTTAAATAAAAACAGTCTTTCTGTCCTAGAAAAATTAAACTCATGGTAACACTCATGGACGTGCTGTTGACATTGCGTAGTAGAGACTGTACCGCGAAATTAGGATATCGGAACAACGGTCGATACAGGCGCCAATACCCAACCAAAGGAAATAGCTGAATATACAGGATCACACAATCCACGGCCCTATTCATTTGTGGACGATAGATTTTTGACGACATTGTGTGAATATGTGAATTTTGACGTACGATTTGTAATTATAGCTTTAAGGTTAAAAGATAACTGTTTATCTGTGAAAAATAAGTCGTTTTCTATTTAATATTATTTTTATTATACCTACCTACAATGCCCTAATTGTATGCTGTGTGTTTTTGTGGCCAATAAAATACTATGTCTATGTCTATCTGTGAGCACGTGTATTTTTTGTAAATGTGCGTAATTTTCCTGCAGACAGTCGAAGTCACACTCTCTCTCTTATATTGTCACTAGTTTCTTGTGAAACAGTGTGGTGAAAGGATTTTAAGTGCGCCTCGAAGAGGCTTCTTTCGAGCACTAGTCGAACTCACTAGAATATTTTAGCTCCATTTGTTAACCGTTAACATATAATAAACATAAACGTTAACAGTTAATGTATCGCTTACTCTTGATCGAACTAGCGAGGATTTATAGCGTGGATGTACGTTAAGGACATTTATTTGTGTAAAGGAAAACTAGGAATACAACCTTTTAAACAAAATCACATGAAACAGTTGACGTTTTTGCAGACCGCTGTAAACTATCTAGGGCTAGCTCAACTGATCCCAATCAATGCAAATCGGAAGACGCTGACAAAAAAAACGAAACTTGAATTCCAGAAGTTAGTTAGTCTGTGAATAAGAATGAGGAAAATGTGGAGAATCTTGACATTTCAGTGTCTGCAGACAGGTGGATCAACCTTTTGTTCGAGGAGTGGGGAAGAAATGGCTAAACATCAAGTGCAGATTTCATCGACACTCGGTTGTTTTACATTTATTCCGGTACCGCCAAAATGTGTACAACAGGGGCTACTCTGAAAAACGATAACCGATATTTCGCTTTGCGCAAGTCGACTTCTCTTGTGCAAAAAAAAGGAAACTTGATATACCTAACCTACGCAGAGTAGCGGAGTAGGGTATAATAACAGTAATCTAGAATTCCAAAGGTAAGAATGTATAGTCTTGTCCGCAAAAAGAACGCCGGAAGGGAGGGACGGTGTGATAGCGCGTGTATTTTGTATGTGCAAACCCATCCCCTACACTGTTTTCCAGGGTTCACAAGTGATCGCAATGTACCGTAAATTGCGTTTGGGAAAAAATTATCTAAATAGACATTATGGTCGCATAATGCCTACTTTCGTTCTCACCGGTATTTTTGTTACTTCTGTTGCCTGCTAAATGTACAGTCAAACACAAAACTAACTGCAATGTTGAAAACATAATCAAAAATACATAGCCAACGGACAAAGCACCTTCTCTTTATTGGAATTCGGTTAAAAATAGTGCTATACGTGTTTCAAATAAACATTAATGCAATATAAAGACACAAACAAATGCATTTAAAACCGCAGCTTCAGAAACAAATTGCAACGCCAACTTAAAATGCTCAGAGAAAACGCTAAGCAGTGTAGTAAATTACAAAATAGATTAAAAGTGTCCAGCGAAAGAGAACCCGTAGCCAGCAAACCCCAGCGAGAATGAAATTCTGCGGTCGCTACCATTTATAATAACTCAGGTCTATATTTCTAAACTAGCGACCCGCCCGCGTGCTCCTGCTTCATACGGGTGCACATATCATGCATGTATTATACATATAAACCTTTCTCTTGAATCACTCTATCTATTAAAAAAACCGCATCAAAATCCGTTGCGTGGTTTTAAAGATGGAAAATATACAAATACAAAGGGACATAAAGACATAGGGACAGAGAAAGCGACTTTGTTTTATACTATGTAGTGATAGTGAAGCCACGTTTGTCTTTGGATATAGATGGATGTATAGATAACTCTTTATTGATAATCACAACAAAATAAAGGGGCAAATTTTTACCTAAAAAACTAAAAATTGCAATCATACAATGGGCAGCCTTATCGTTAACAGCGATCTCTTCCAGGCAACCTTTGGATGAACAGGACTGAACATAAAAACAGACGTGGGGGGGAGTCTTGCATGAGTTAAGTATATTATGCCCTATTTTTTTTAAGTAGTTATGACCTACATAAACTTAAACAGATCTGATAAATATTACTATCAAGGATTCTGCTCGATAATCGCAGTTACATTCAATTGAATCGACGAGAGATGACACCAATACTGGGGTTAAATACAATTCGTTGTTCAGTTGTTTTTTACTTTCACTCAGAAAATGACTATGATCCCGTCACAAATTTCAATCGTGACCTCACAAGTGTCAAAAAGTCGGCACACTTGGTTTCAATCTTGTATTCAAATTCCTTGGTTTCAATACATATCGTGATACTTGTATCATAATATCTGTGGTACTTACCAATTCATACCAAAGAGTATACAATAACTACGACCTAAACCAGTTTGTGTATTTCACCCTGTCCCCTTAAAAATGTTTTTTCTGCTTGTCAACCCAACAATTGGCTGTAAAAATGCTTTATTTTTGCTACACAGGACACGAATGCAATTTTGCTATTGCAATTCGTGCGGCTCATGGCGATATTCATTAGATTATACAACAACACGCTCTGGGTTCAAATAAACAAAATGAGATATTTTTAGTCACGTAGATACTGTCCCACAGGAGTCTGATTTTGAAATAACAAAAAATTAGAAAAAATAATGAATTTTGGACGCATAGGGCTCTTGTTCATAATGGTCTTTGAGCGCGCTAAGTATCACACTGCTAAGTATGTTGCTGTCTCTTTTCGTTAGGATGAAAGTGACAGTGACAAAAATACTCTATTGAGCCGTTACAAAATGGCGGGAATTATAATAAATAGGAGGTGTGTATATTATAAATTAATGGGAATGTCAAATTAAATAAAATCGGTCAATAATCAGTCTTTTAGTCTTTTTGTCAAAAAAGTGGGACTGTATTTTTCTAACTTTTATGTATTAAAACATGTTTGAATGATATTAATTATCACTAAATCTTTGTAATGCCATTGACTACAACATAACTGATTGCGATTTATTTAACTAAATTCAGTGATTTTATAACTTCAAAAAAATCGTGATAGAGATTGTAGGACAATCTCTATGTATTTTCACCCTTTTTAATTCTGTCTTGAATTAAGTTCTTATTTATTTATTTTAAACTTATATTTTTTCACCTTTTAAACCTTCTCTCGACTTCCACAAATAATTCAAGGCCAAATCGGATCAGCCGTTCGCGAGATTTAGCGAGACTAACGAACAGAAATTCATTTTTATATATACCTATAGAATAGATTGTTTTGCATTTGTTATTTGGATAGATAAACAATAGTTATTAATATAAACAAACTGCAATTTGTCAACCCCTAAAATCTTATCAAAATATGAATGCACTATACTGTTATGTTATGCGTGTAGGAAGTAATGGTTTAGGGTTCAGTGGCCGTAATTTCCCAGATCGTAATCCTTCAGGTCCCCATCAAGGTCTTATAACGGTTATTATAACGAATAAATAACGCGAACGATCTCTTTATGTCGTTAGATTACGCTTTTACTTCGTGGTTTTATAAATGGGTTATTAGATTAAATGTTTTATTTATGAGGTAAGGTAGCGGTGTTCTATGGAGATTTGGCGACGCACACGGAAAAAGTCAATAAAATTATTTTAATTTTATATTATAATCTAAACTTGGGTTGGGGATGTCTGTAAGACAGTGCATTTTTTTTTGCACGATTTGAAAATTGTATATTAATATTATAATTAATTTCAGATTCATTAATCCATACCTAAATTAAATTGTCATTACAATTACACAATTTACAAAGTATAAGATCGAGGTTTTTTTTTTTTTTATACAACTAGCTGATGGAACAAGCAGATGGCCCACCTGATGTTAAGTGGTAACCATCACCTATAAACAAAACATTGCCCCGTAGGTCACGCACAATAGGAACGTGCCCTACGATGCACTGCCCTGCGTCCATCAACTTGAGGCATACAGATGTTAAGCCTCATGTGTCTGTAATTGAGGAGGAGAGAGGTGTTTTGTAGTTCAAAAAACACGAATACAGATCCAGCTAAACAAAGTCAGTTTACAAAAATATGTAGGTAGGTTAGGTGTAAGTAGGTACAAGTAGGTACTTTGATAACAGGGGGTTCGGTGTACATTCACAAAGCAAATCTCTTGTCTGCTACGATTTCTCGTAGAGGGTATTCATCACGTAGCGCTGCTGCTACGAAAGTTTACTGCCGCTACGAGTATGTGAATAATGTATCTTTGTGAAGTTTTAAACCAGCCATCGGGATAGTGGACCTGTGAGATATGCAAAACTCGACCAGAAGCTCATTATTATACAGGTGTATTTGGTTTGCATTTCAAGTTGGATTTGAAAACCGCATTATAATATTCGTATCAATCAATGTATCTTGGGTTTATAAGTTTTTATTTTATTCACAAGGGCAGGTCTAGGTCGCGTCAGCCAAAAAGAACTCGTGAAAACTGTGGAGGGGATGTGTTTGCGCATCAAAATACTCGCGCCATCACACTCCCCCCCCTCCTTCCAGCGTTCTTTTTCCGTGACGCGCACTATAACAGTTGTACTTAATATAAAAATACTATGATCGCTTCTTTTAACTAATCTATTCTATATAAAATTACTGAAGTAATTTTGATTATGAGAAGCTGTAGTTTACGTCTTAAGCATAGCATACCTACATTTTTTCAAGAAAAAGAAAAGTTAATTTAGTACTCGTCTATGACCAGCTAAGGCTAAGCCGGTGTAATTACAGTCACATGAGGCTTAACGTCTTTATGCCTCAAATTGATGGACGTAGGGCAATGCATCGTAGGGCACGTGCATATTGTGCGTGATTTGCGAGGCAAGGTTATAGTTATCACTTAACATCAGGTGGGTCATCCTCAATAATTGTTACTTGGTACTAAGGATTCTAAGGTTATCTAACGTGCCTGGGGATCAAAGTCGTGAAGTTGTTTCAGTTTAGGTACATCTATCAATGGCTATGGCAGATTTGTTCTTGATTGTACGCCTCTATTTATTTAGGACATCGAATGTTCTGGGTCGAGTATTTGCAAAGGATAACAATAGACACACGGAAGCTCCTATTGATTTAATTTAACTAGTGGCTCTGGGAGCTGTAGACCTCGCGAGCATACTAAAAGTGAGCTATTTGAGGAATGTAATGTGCAAGTGCATTTTCCGTTTTGTTAATTTTTTGATCTTTTTGATTTTTTTTGCATCATCTTGTGTAGAATGAGGTCGTTTGTGTTTTTCTCAAATTTGATTGAAAACCACCGATTGTTTGATGAGCTATCCTGTTCATCATGCTGAAGATCCTTATCAGATCTTCGCCAAACTTTTATGAGACCAACTTATAGTTACTACCTTTCAAATAAAAAAAGAATAATCGAAATCGGATCTCATTTGGTGGTCTCATCCAGTATATCAAATAGCCCCCTTTTTGCCCTTTTTTTGGGGGAAGTACCCCTCCAATCAAAAATCCCCGACGACAAAAAAATTCTAATAAGTCATATAACCTGTGTACCAAGTTTCGTCCAGATCGGTTGAAAAATGCGACCTGTAGAGGACAACAGACAGACATCCGGACAAACGCATTTTTGGCCAATGTGGAAACTGAGACGCTTCGCTCGCTTCGCTCGCTCGGTCAATTATGCTTATATACCAACTTTTGTGAGTATGTGCCAAATAAAGTATTTGGACGTACCTCTGACCACCTGCTTTAGAAATCATCAAAATATAAGAATATAATCAGTTCTTGGTATTTATTAATCTGCGGGGATATCCACCGTGCCGGGGATTAAAGTTGTAAAGCTGTTTCTGATTTGTCAGTTTTTAAATAAACACGAAATGTTTAAAAAAATTACAAATGCTATTCCAGATTACTATATAATTGATATTATTAGGCCGATGATGATAAAAAATAAAACCAGATTTAGGAAAACCACAATAAAACAGCCTACATAGCTCAGTTGGTAGTAGCTCTGCCTTCTGCGCCGTCGGTTGTGGGTTCGATTCCCACCGTGAACAAACATTTGTGTGATGAACATAAATGTTTGTTCTCTGTCTGGGTGTTATATATAATATTATAAGTATTGTATTTAAAAAAAAAAGTATTATAAGTAGTAGATCAGCTATCTGGTTCCCATATTACAAGCATAAGCTTAGTTTGGGGCTAGATAGTGCTGTATGGAAAGTCCACCATTATTTATTTATTAAAAACGATCCTCATTAACTTTTATTTAATACGGGATATTTACCATGGTTTGTGAGTGTAAATGAAAATTGTGTTCATGGTGAAAACAATTTCAAAATTTAAAAAAAAAGTTTCAAAAATTGTGTATTTTATTAATCATCACTGAAGCGTCTTAAAGAAACTATTAGGTGAATCTAGCGCCGTAGAATGTGCCTACTCCATGTAATTATTGGGTAAATATTTTACCTAATAAGACTTCACTTTTAAAATAAAAGAGCTAGTCTTATACCCCTGATCCTCATTGTCATTACCCATGAGGAGTAGAGACCCTTACAGTAAAACGTGAAAAGGGTCAAAATTACCCCAACTTGCAATACACTCTACAGCTCGGACCACAAGTCAATGAATTTTTTTTCAAGCTTTCATATCACATTAAATTTCTAAAGTAAAACTATCGTCAAATATGAAAATAGAATTATTATATTAAATTTTTAACGCCCTTGACTTTTGGATGGATTAAAATGCTATGGTATCACATAATAATATGTACTAACATTTTGCTGGAGTTTCTAGGTAATAGTATCGGGCGCTTTACCATAGACGATAACTACACTAGGTACACGATAACTGCACGATATCGTTGGACTGGTTTCCTATACATTTCTACTAAATGCTTTCAGACTTCTTCTTCTTATCGTGTCACTAATTTCTTTTGAAACAGTGTGGTGAAAGGGTTTTAAGTGCGCCTCAAGAGGCTCCTTTCGAGCACTTGTCACATGTTATAGAACTTGTTAGGTTTTTTACAACATGCCGGTTTCCTCACGATGTTTTCCTTCACCGTTTGAGAGTACTGGCATTGCGCACATAAATTTTTGACAAGAAAAACTCATTGGTGCTTTCAAACTGTGTCGTTATAGTCAACGTTATCGTCGAACACAGACTGTCGTCCCGAAATCGGGTAACGACAGTGCGTCGCAGTGTGAAAACGCCCGTGTCTCATACCCAATATCGTTCTGATATCGTCGGACGATAACGTTGTCATCCGAGCTAACAAGTTTTTTTTGTTGTGTTTTCGTGTACGAGTGTTGGTGTTGTTATCGTATATTGGTAAAACGCCCATTCCCAGCCATTTTAGCTTTATTCTTGACTAGCTGGTGCCCGCGACTTCGTCTGCGTACTTTTCGCAATAAAAGGTAGCCTATGTCCTTTCTCAGGGTCTAAAGGTTGTCTGTGCCAAATTTCATCAAAATCGGTTAAGAGGTTTAAGCGAGAAAGCATAACAGACAGACAGACAGACAGACAGAGTTACTTTCGCATTTATAATATTAGTTAGGATTGATTGAAAGTAGTATTTTGATTTCTGAGAGAATATCTACCATGCATTGCAGTAGTGAGCCACGACGGAGATCGTGACTGTCGTTTGGTATTTCTTTAATACTAAAAACGGATGCTTGTAGTCCAGTCCATAATAAATGTCCGCCATTGTACTAGACTCCATAAATACAGTAAAACGGGTAAAATGAACCGAACTCCTTATTTTTGTTTGCAACTTCTGAAATGAAGATATGGAATTGTTTACTAAGGAGCAAGGGTTAGGTATTAAGTAATTTCCTTGAGTTTTCTTTATATAGGTGCTTGAGATGGTTTCTTTCTTAGATTAAAATACAGAGGTAGTGGTATAGTGTGAGTCTAAATTACACTTAGAAATATTCGAAACCATCACTACCCTAAAGATGTACCTACACTGATGGCCTCCACAATTGGTATGATTCACATACTCTTTAAAGATCCGTAAGTATCCGTATGTGTAACTGTACAGTAAGTATCCATAAGTGGAAACCTCAATCACTTCTTGGTGTAAAATTAAGTACTAATACTACGAGTACTAAGAGTTCGTTTGGTCGAACTCTTTCACAAAAGGATTACAGTTTCTACGAACGTAGAGGTTAATAAGCAACACCAGAGGCGATGCTGCAGCCTTTCAAGAAGAGATAAACCCGTCTCTTGAAGGACCCCATGTCGTAACTAAGGGAATACCGGTGGAGAAAGTTCATTCAACAATTTATTCGTGCGAGATAGATAAAAATGACCGCGAGAAACAAGCAGTTCTTGAGTGAGAACGAGTTTTTTTTTTACAATCCACACAGCACTATCTAGCCCCAAAGTAAGCTATTCAAAGCTTGTGTTATGGGTACTAGATAACTGATATATTTAATACATTATATACTTACATAGATAGATATTTTTTATTATACATAGAAAACACCCAGACCATCGGAACAAATTTCTGCAGATCGTACACAAATTTGTTCTAAGGCGGGAATCGAACCCGCAACCACTTGCGTCGCAGGCAGGCTCTCGCCCGCTGCGCCACAGAGGTCGTCATTCTTGCGACGTGACATTGGCGAAGTTGGTAAGGGGGTAAGCCCCACACATGCCATTATACAAAAATTGAATTGAATTAGCTGAGAATATGATTAGCGGCTTTATTTATTAGCGTCGTTGAGCGCGCCAATAGCTTACCAGACCGATAAGTCTGTTGTTGTCTCTTTTCGTTGGCACGAAAGTGAAAGTGACAAGAACACTCTATTGAGCCCTTTAAAATGACAGGGAGGTTAGTGTTTATGGGCCTTACTACAAAAAAATAGGCAAACGTTTAACACTGCCTAAACTTTTGACATCTCTTGCCATTGCGTAATGGCAAAAATAGACAGCGCAAATTTACGACATTGTTTAAATTTAGACACGTTTTGTAGTAAGGCCCTATGGATTTAAACACGTTTTAAACGCCGTGTTTTATATAGTGACATGCGTGTAATCCCCAGTTTACGCCACCACGACTACAAAGCAACCGCAGCTATACAAACTAAAATGATTATCAATCAGCAATAACGTTGAATCAGTGCAGTCATTCGTAGCTAATTATGACTAAACGATATTAAATTGTGGTTGTACTACAATATTAATTTGATGCAAATTCAAATTCGTATTTAATTTTATTGTTTGTTTGGTGAAAGGCTTAGCAGCATTACCTATGTGTAAAATGTGATAGATTTATGAAAAAAATTGGTCTAATGAGCTGCGGCCCAATTACTCTAATGTCTGGCTATCGAGATGGCTTTCAGTTTGACATTTGATTCCCATCCATCCAAGGAATATAGCATCCATCACCAGCAATTATGATACTTTATCCATCATTATGTTGTTATCACACGATGGGAATAGTGAGAGAGTAATATTCCTTGATCAAATGTCAAACTAAAAACCATCTCGATAGCCAGAAATTAGCGTAATCAGGCCGCTGGTCACCATGTACTACTTTATCTTGCCGTAACGTTCCGTCCAAATTCCTTGGTTCCCAAAGAGCATACAATAGTTCCGTCCAAGGAATATGGATAAATTCCTTGGTTCCGTCACCGTATTCAAATTCCTTGCCGTCACCCCTTGAGTCTGCCAGTTTGCCAGTCATTTTGACAGTGACGGTTGCTTCATTTTTTTGAAATTGACTTTTACCACTTTCAGCATCATGTCACAATGTTCCAGCTCAACCAAGCATACTACATCCATACTACAGATTGCAAAAAAAGGTTCGAAGTTAAAACTTTTCTTCCAATTAAGATGTTTATTTCGTGCGGCCGGTTAGGGTCAGCCCTCACTACAAGGACCCCATTCGTCCACGTTTTTTTCTTATTATCATAATCTCAAAAGTAAAATAAATGTAAGAAGTTTCTATGAAATAATATCTGAGTGATAATAGTGAATAATCGATTGAACCTGATTAAGATGTAATAGGTTATATACCAACCAGAGTGGATATAGGTGCGGATAGTTATTAGATCAGGTAAGAGATAACATGAGGCAGTTTAAATAAATCAAATCTCGATGCCTCCATGTGTTTGACTTTCGAACATGTTAGTTAATGATTGCTACCGTTGAGTATTCTGGCCAAGGTGGTATGCGGTCATAAACAATCATGAGCCGGCGCCCCTAAGCCCCGAAGTTAGTCGCAGGTGAAGTTTGGACTTGATTTATGCGCCGCGCAAATCGCGTTCTAAATTTGAATTCGTTAGTGCGGATTATTATTTTTTTCTCGTGTGCCAGTGAGGATTTGGCTGAGTCCCGGACATTGAACTCTTGACTTGATATTGTTTGTTTTTTTGTAATTGTATTATGTACTCAAACAAGAGTTAAATTTTTCGCTCTGTGTTTTGCGAAAGATAAACTAGAAGAAAAGCGCCGAATAAAACCACGTTCATACGAATTGCCCATTAGACAAAAATCTCTTCTACCATATTTGTAACAAGTAAAACAATAAATCAACTAATAGGTACTCAATATTACGAGCTTCCATTTTCTTTGGGAGAAAATAAGAAAATAAAGCAGAAATTTTTTACGTGCCTACGGCTTTCGTAACTAAGTCTTTGAAAATGTAAGTGATCAGATTGTGTCTTTATATGAGAAAACTACATTTGTATTGTAAAAATCTTATAATAATAATTGTAGCATCTAAGTGATATAAATATGAATAAAATATTTTGTACCCATTCACAAAAGCTTCTGAATTTTTCATTGAATCGGGTATATTGGTACCTATTCAAATGAGTGTCAATCGTATACATATCCAGAGTAGGTTTGTGAATAAAATATGTCTTTATATCTTTCACTAATTCGTTCCCTATGCGCAATGAAAATTATAATGCCTCAACAAAGATACTTAACAGTTCAATTCTCTATGACACATTGTTCCAAATTTAAACAAGAAAATCTAATTATACTCTGGAGTTCCAGTGATTTTAACGGCAGTCAATTTTTCTCGACTCCCGCCCGAGGTTTTTGTGCATTAAAACCTCTCGGATCCGACTCGTTTCAATAGACAAATGGCATTAGAGCTATAGAACTTCCAGTGCAGTCCAATGTTTTTCAATGAATGAAAACTCGAGTTAGATGTACGGTTGCGGGAAAATCCACTGATGTATTTAAATTTAGAACCTAGCTTAAGCGTTTTAAACAAAAGTGAGAGTGAACTTTTTAGTTTTGGACGATATCGTTTTGTAGTTACTAGCCAGGCTTTATTCAAATACGTAATATTCATTTTTAAGCCCAATTTTGTGCAGAATTTCGATTATTTTCCCAAAACTGGTGATTAGTGGAAATGCAAAATGTGCTCTACCTTTTTACTGATTTATTTTGAATTTTTAGCAAAAAATGTAGGTATTTTGTTGAAAATTACTGCTAAAAGGATCTTTCTTTTTATTATTCACCACTTAAAATTTTGTAAATAATGTTGGGGCCAATAAATCTTTATTGGATAGATATTTAGCATTTCCGAGTGAACATACTCTCAGGTCAACGACCGTGGTCATACAATATTATCAATAGACCTCAGACCAAATAAAAACTAAGGACAGACTTCTGTGAACAGCAAAGTGAAGCCAGTTTTCTAAAGATGTGTTGCGGTCAAACTACGCCTCGCCCCGTGTATATACATACACAACTAAACGCACACACACAGAAAAGTGAAGACCGGCTTCACTTTGCTCCGCACAGAAGTCCGTCTTTTAGTTTTTATTTGGTCTGAGCAATAGACAAACAAAATGTATTTCGAATTGTTTTATCTCGCCTCCTATTGGCCACTCGGGAGTTAACTTCAAAACATTCGAAATATGAATTACAATCAATGAACGGATTATCCCCAAGCCACTGCAAGACTGAGCACCGAACGAGATTACAGCTTACAAAAGTGATAGCTGGTCCGGATAAAGCTGCATCAAATAAATTGTAATTGATAAATATTTTCTTACCACTGTGTTTATTTTTCATAAATAACACAAACGGAGTGGCATAAAAGAGGGTTTGGTTTTGGGTCAAGTCTGAGAAAGAGTCTGGAATAATAGAAATTATTTGTTTTTCTTTATAGGTATGTTAATTTTGCGTGATTAACCAACGCAACGTAACATTAAAATTAGGTAGGTATTACACAGACTGTAAAACAAATATGTATTTTCTAAAGCTGAAGGTGCATTAACACACTGCACTTATCTACATAAAATGTGTAAATAAGTGCAGTGTGTAATGTACCTAATTACGACGTCTTGGTTTTATGAAGTGATGACATATAAATTCAACTGTGAAAAAATCATTCATTCGGAAACATTGACTACATACGTTTTCAATGCAACAGTTTTACGCTATGATCTCTTTAAGAAAAAATGCTGCAAATACGTTGCCAGTCAGTTAATTTGCTTCGTAGGGACAGAACAAGCTATACTCATTGTGGCTGTGATTAAACATCGAAGTTGGTCACTTAGCGGCTTATATCCAAAACTCGAAGAAGAGGAGTCACAAGTTTGCACTCCGCATTTGTAGGCGGTGGGCTTTATTAAGAGCTATTTTTGGAACGCTTAATAAGTTGGTATCCATAAATAAGGGTTCTTAAGAGCACGCAGCCGACTGGTTATAAATTATGTGTTATTTTCCCAGAGCCTACAACAGTTTGATTACTTGGATATTATTTAGATAGAACGATTTCCGGCAATCCTAAGCAAGTATAGCCCGTTTTTGCTTAAAATATTAAATTTTCTACGATTTTTTAAGGTTAGGTATTTTTGCTTTATTAATTCCTAGAGAGAGAATATCTCACATTTATATTATAATACTGAGCATTATTATTTGTCTTTTTAGGGGTTCTTATACTGTTGTAATTATCAAAACTTTTAATTAAAGTTCTCTACTATTGAGTTTGCTTAAGCTAATGTGATACGTAAATAATTTATTTCTACTATAATTACGACTTAAAAAGTTCAAATTCAAAACCTACGGAAACCAACTCCAAATCTCAAGAGATTTATTAGCACAACTGGATTTTGTTTTTGCCAGTTTGTAAATGACTTTGTTTAGGTACTTAAGCCTCTCTCATTTGGATCTCAGACACCATTCCTCTGCGTAAAAAATACCGTAATTCTTTGAGGGGATTTGTTATTAAATTCTTTATTGTACCTTCTTTACCTACACAGAAACATTGACAAAATTTGTCAATGTTATTTTATGACAACATCAGTGGCGCAGCGGGCGTGAGTCCACCTGCGACGCAAGAGGTTGCGGGTTCGGTTCCCGCCTCGAAACAAATTTGTGTACGATCTGCAGAAATTTGTTCCGTTGGCCTGGGTGTTTTCTATGTATAATAAAAAATATCTATGTATAATTATCATGTATTAAATATAACAGTTATCTAGTAGCCATAACAAGCTTCGAGTAGCTTACTTTGGGACTAGATGGTGCTGTGTGGATTGTCCAGCATTATTTATTTATTCATTTATGTTTTTGGGTTTTTGCGTTTATGAGTGACCCATTTTCAAAACAATCCTCAAAAATATCATTGGGACCAAAATCAGATGGCGTCACTGGAGTGAAAGCCAAATACATCCCATACGGCTTCGTGACTCAGCCGGGTGATTTCGGTCGTTTTTCTCCCCTTAATTACATTTAGTCAAACATTCCGATCTCCGGTGGCTTAGAATATTGATAATGTATCGCGTGTGAGTTATTAGGTCGTGTAATGTTTAATCCTATCACTGGCCTTTGTTTTTCGGTTGGTAAAAACGGGCTGGTTGTTTTTGCGTTATTTTATAAAAAGAGTTTTTATTTTTATACTCGTACTTACCACTGCTTTATCAATTGGCTCCCGAATTAGTTTGACCAGTATTTCCTAAAACACTGGTCAAACTAATTCCTTCTAAATTATTCTAATCTATTTCTTCTAATTATTCTAGTTATTATTATATTATTTATTCTAATTATTCTAGTTATTTCTAATTGTTCATAAGCATAAGCATAAAAAAACACTATTTAATATTTGTAAAAAAAACACTATCTCGCCCCAAACTAAGCCAAAGCTTGTGATATGGGAACCAGATAGCTGATATACTATGTACTTGCATACTTTTTTTTGTAAATACATACTTATCATATTAATTAACACCCAGACAGACAACAAACATCTATGTTCATCTCACAGATGTTTGCTCTCGGTGGGGATCGAACCCACGGCCTGCGGCACAGAAGGTAGAGTACACTAAGTGAGCTGTGAAGGCTGTCAAATACACATTTAAGAATACAGTACCTACAGTGTTACAGCTCGCTACCAACATCCTACTAGTCTGTGCTAGCAACTGTTGATAAGAACACTATTATTTCTGGGATAGACAAACAGAATGTTATTCGACTATTATCATTCAGATTGCGTTCTAACAAAGGCCTTCAAATGAAAGGTTTATGCTAAGCTTATGTGCTCTAAAAAGCGGTTACCGTCATATGATCCTTACCTCATAGGCTAACTATAAAAAATCTTTATGTATTCTATCCTACTAATATTAGGAACGTGAAAGTTTGTACAAGTATGAGATGGATGGATGTTTGTTACTCTTTCACGTCCGAACGGTTGAACGGATTTGGATGAAACTTGGCAAAAGATAGATTATATTCTAGATTAACACAGGCTACTTTTTATCCCGTGGGAATACCGGTATTTAAAACTATGCGAGTGAAACCGCGGGGCGCAGCTGGCAGATAATATTAATTCAACCTCAGTTGGTTTTCTTAGTAGCACTAAGAAAACTGAGGTTTGTAAGAATAATTATACTAGAGTGCCATATTGTTATATCTCATACAAAACTAGCGACCCGCCCGCGCGCCCCTGCTTCGCACGGGTGCACATTGTTTTTCTACTGTATCATGCATGTATTATACATATAAACCTTTCCCTTGAATCACTCTACTATTAAAAAACCGCATCAAAATCCGTTGCGTAGTTTTTAAGATTTAAGCATACATATAGGGACAGAGAAAGCGACTTTGTTTTATACTATGTAGTGATAGTGATACTTTTAAATATTGGTGGAATATAAAAATCTACGCGTAGATTTCCATGCTATGTCAATCAAATCTTGAAGTTTACACCAAATGTTTAGTCTCCGTATTACCATAATATTCACATAGCGGCCGCTACCTTAGAAACGAGAGCTTTAGTTGCTATGAAACGCTGGAGTTTGTTTATTTATTTGCTAGGGATCCATTCACTATTTACTAAGTATCAAAATTAATCAATAATACGATGGAAGTTTTATAAGCAAACAATAAATAATTCATAGATTTCTGTGACACAAGTTTACTTAATACAGTTTTCAGTGTTCTCTCTTGTTATGTAACCTCTGTTATAAGTTCACCAAATAAATAAAAAAATAAGTAAATAAAGTTGTCTCTAAATTACTGTTACTGTTAGTTTGTTATTTGTTAAATTAATAATAATGTTTAACAGTTAAACATTTATTTAAGAAAGAGAACATGTCGGTGAACCCAAATTTTTCAAGAGACTCAAAAAACTAAATAACATTCAGTTTAATGGCGTTTTATGGTTTTTTTACACATATAATGTTAAATTATGTGACGACCTCTGTGGCGCAGCGGGCGAGAGCCTGCCTGCGACGCAAGAGGTTGCGGGTTCGATTTCCGCCTTGGAACAAACTTGTGTACGATCTGCAGAAATTTGTTCCGATGGTCTGGGTGTTTTCTATGTATAATAAAAAATATCTATGTATGTAAGTATATAATGTACTAAATATATCAGTTATCTAGTACCCATAACACAAGCTTTGAATAGCTTACTTTGGGGCTAGATAGTGCTGTGTGGATTGTCCAGCATTATTTATTTATTAAAATTATGGTAATAAAAGTATTTTCAGACGTATTATCATTTTACGAAGTATTTTTTACCACAGAGAATCAAACCCGTCAAAATCGCTATTTTCATAAAAACCTGACTTGTTCGCTTTCTAAAATAACCGATTCAACTATTACTTCATACTACTAAATTTAATACTTACATTCAAAAACTACTCGTCAGATCTGGCTCATATGGGACCACATGACAAGCACCAGATTTCGATAAAAAAAAGCAATCAACAACAAGGGTGTTTTCTATGTATAATAAAAAATATCTATCTATATAATTATATAATGTATTAAATATATCAGTTATCTAGTACCCATAACACAAGCTTTAGTAGCTTACTTTGGGGCTAGATAGTGCTGTGTGGATTGTCCAGCATTATTTATTTTATTTAATCGTCAAAATCGGTCCACCCAGTAAAAATTAATAAGGTACTTCAAAAACGAGGCAATGTTTCGTAAAACATAAAAAAATCGAATTGAGAACCTCCTCCTTATTTAAACTCGGTTAAAAATAAAACAATATGGATAGCTGTATTCTGAGGTGGTCCACCCTATGTCACTATTATTTATTCTGTGCCTCAGGGCAAACATAAACTTCAAATGAGTTTGTCAAACAAAGTCAATACACTCAGGAACTACTTTCTGAGTGTATTGACTTTTTGAATGGAGAACTCAGAGGTACATTGATGTGAGAGTCACACTGATGTCCCGGTCGCTCTGCCCATCGACGGCTAACATATCTGCAATGTCTTTACTATTATGTTATTTAAAAAAAGTTTTTTTTTTTTTCATTGTTGTTTGACTTACTACACTTCTTACTTATGTATTAGTATTATTGGTTTGAAGCGTGTGTTCTTTTATGAATCTGTTTACTTTTCCTTTTCTGTTAGATTACTTTGTATTATATAGCTTCAATAGTGTAGGTATTTTATTACATTGTAACGAGGATCATATAAAAGAGCGATAGATACCAAGCCGAGTTTGTTGCCTGTTCTTCTCGGTGTTGGTCGCGTGGAACTGGCACTAGAGTCACCTAGTTTTAAGACGGTTCAAGATGGTCCTTGTGATTTTATTGAATAAACATATTTTGACTTTGACTTTGACTTTGTACATCTCACTTAGCTAGCCTCTACCACCTGTGCTTCAAAGGTTTTGACTACTGAAATGGCATGTCAACCGTTGTTTTTTTATACAACTAGCTGATGAAACAAGCAGATAGCACACCTGATGTTACGTGGTAACCATCACCTATAACAAAGCATTGCCTCGTAAGTCACGCACGCTAGGAATGTGCCCTACGATGCACTGCCCTGCGCCCATCAACTTGAGGCATACAGATGTTAAGCCTCATGTGCCTGTAATTTCACCAGCGACCACACTCCTCAAACTTCCCCGGACGAGCCCAGCACAAAGAACTCTAGAAAGAAAGAAAGAAAGAAAGAAAGAAAATACATTTATTTTACATACACAACAAGAAAAGAAATACATAGGTACATACAAAATTACAGCTATAAACAGAGACAAAACGAAAGAAGAAACAGTACCAAAAACAAAAGAAAACATAACTGTACGCCAAAAAGGCCCTGACTCAGCAATTGCTGCTTAACAAAGTAGGTAGCCTACCTTGCCAAGCGGCGCTGGTTTTCAGTCAGAGCCTTGAGTAGGATGACGTCACGTCAACTCTACTACTTAAATCATAGTTAACTTTCATAGAATTCGCAAAATTCACGCGCGAAGAACACAACCCTTCTCCGTCAGTTATTGGTACCAATTTACGTATTCAATATTGAACCGTAGTAAAGCTTGCTAAGATTTCTTGACAATCATGATTGATCGCACATCAATTTATGAGCATAAAAGCGATTGCTGAGGTAGGATGTTGAATAGGGCAGATATTTATAAAATATGCATGTAAGTAATTCCTATTTGATTTTGTTGGATATTATTTGCTAGTGATACTATCAAAAATTCAATTAGAGCGTTACCTCATATCCCGGTCAGCAGCAGCACTAAGGAGCACTATTCTTCAGGAACCATCAATCATGCCAGATTTAATATCGAGGTGGCTATTGACACATTAGATTTTGTCATCGTAGGTTCTTTATCGATTATTTTTGGGGCCGTATCTTGATTTCTTGCAACGTATACACATTAGTAGGTAATTCTATTACAGCTTGATGGAATAAAGCCTCCCGCCCACAGGTGCGTCCGGACGCGCGATCTGGTTTGTCCTATTGTAACACGCAATGTAAAACGTAAATGTCACCTACATACAGACGCGTATATGTGTACGTTACTACTTACGGACGCGCCTGTGAGCGGGAGGCCTAAGCAAATGGCCCCCCTGATTGTCAGTGGTAACCATCACCTAAAACAAAGCATTGCTTGGCAAGTCACGCATAGGAACGCGCCCTATGACGCATTAACCTGCGTCCATACTTGAGGTATACAGTTAAAGATGCTAATAGATTCGTCTGTATGTCGCCAACTGTACCCACTCCACCATAATTGCATTAAACTCGAACGCATCAAGACGTTTTTATTGTGTTTTTGCTAATTTCCCCAGGGGGCGATGCGACGGTTAGAACGAATACTTACCCACTATACCCACTTGTGTATATACTTGCGTTTAGATTATTTGCTGATAGCATTTGTTCTTCAATTTTGAGTCATGTGCTCACAGTTATAACGTGGTCTAGAATGAGAGGCTTCTGAAATCACTAATCACATTTTTGATATGTTAACTCAAACCATTTTGAGTGGACTGTGATTGCACACAAAATGGTTCAGCGATTTTTCGAAAATGTAATGGACTCTTTCAACTTGTCGAAAGTCTCAAAAAAAGGAATCATCATTTTAATTTTTGAGTAGGTATTTCAAAGTCATTTTCTAGTAACTAGACAAAAAATTTTAATACTTATAAAAAATGAGACATCTCCTCTCCGCTCCGCTCCGCTTGATCTATTTTCACCAAAGCTAAGCGGAGAAAAGATATGATTATAACGAAATCGAATCGCCTATTTTACATATTAACTAAGAAAACAGTAGGATAGTTAGGGTACAGGCTCCTTTTTTGCGTACAATGCGAGAAAGCCACGAGTAACAGCTAGTGAGAAATATGTACAAAGTTTTAAACCCTTCTTTCTTTGATATTTAAATAAAGAAGTTTTCAGCCAGCGCTTTGAAATTATTATTCCAATTACGTCCTCCTCACATTTCATCAGCAGCGCAAAATGGCTACCAGAGTTTTAATGAAGATAAATGTACCATTAATTACATAGTACGTTGAGGCTCTGGAGTTGAGGCTGTGAGCTCAGGGCCTGGTACATAAAACGAGAGACGTAGGGTGGTTTACACATTTTAAGTTCCGATGCGCGCAACGCAGCATCACGATCTCGTTACGATCGTGATCGTGAACGGCATCTAGAACTCCAGATAAAAAAAAACTTTCATAGATAATTATTAAATCTTCTTCTTCTTCTTGTGATGTCACTTGTTTCTTTCGAAACAGTGTGGTGAAAGGATTTTAAGTGCGCCTCAAAGAGGCTCCTTTCGAGCACTTGACACATGCATGCTAAGGAACTTTTACGGCAATAAACAATTGTTCTACAAAATACAATTATTATTTAATTCCTGCAGATTCCTGTATCCATTGGATAGCGTCGTTTTCAAGGGTGAACAAGTCGTTCGTTTCAAGATGATCCTTGTGATTTTATTGAATAAACATATTTTGAATTTGAACAAGTCTGCTGGGTTGCCATCGTATTTAGTGAGTGGACAGTCTTTTATGATGCGTGCAACTTCTCCACACTCGCACGCCGGTGACTCTCTCCATCCACATTAATTTGTGCATGAATGCTCGGCTGCGGCCGCACCCAGTTCTAAGTCAGTTGACCTGGCACGACTGTTTTCTGGGCAGAGAGAAGCCTGGTGGTTCCATTATTATTATTATCGATATGGCTGGTTCAGAGCGCACCATGTATTAGTATTAACAGACGATCGCACCGCACCGTGACCTTGGTGCGCTCCGGACCATATTCGATAGTGTGTACATCGGTCCGCCGCACATTATTATTATTACTGACGGTCCGCTCGGTCGGATGGTTCTGTCAAAGGATTTGGTGCGGTTCGCGCGTTGTTCGCTCGTGTGGCCCACGCACCGCACCGTTTAGCGCTTTAGTCGCAATTCTGCCTCTGAGCGAGACACGCGTAACGAAGTTGTAATGGCGGCGGCGTCGGAGCAAGAAGCCGTAAATATTACGGAGAAAAAGTTGTCTTAGTTGTAGTAGTTGTTATACGAAAGTCTTCATCGTCTAGTTCCTTTATCAGTCGCATATGACTGTATGAGTCTCTGTATCTTAAATAAAATTTTGCCCATTCTTTCCTTTTTTTCCTTTGCCTTTGGATAGGCGTGCTAGCTACGACGGTTTCCGCAATTAAAGCTATTTTAGCTTCCTTTGACAAGGTTGGAGGCATGTCTGACGCGATCAAGCACGGATAGCACACTGGACCATCTCGTGTGCGGTGCGGTGGTGTGGCGTGTCGAGCGCACCGTACCGGTCCGGCGGTTCGGGCGGACAAGTTCGATCGTCTATTAATGCTTTAAGACCTGTGGACGCGACTAAAAGGTGCGGAGTTTGATGCGCTCGTTTGTTTCGTTAGCGCACGGTCCGTTGGTCCGGTCGCACCAAATTCGATCGTCTATTTGCAACCATCGTCGTCGCACCAAACTTCATGATAAACTCTCAGTATGTATAATTATTTACATCTCACTCGCACTTTTCAACATTTTGCTGGTAAAATCACTGAACTTTCACAGATGTGGTACTTACCTACAGCATCTTTTTAAAGATCCTTTGATGGTATTTAAAGGGTTGGTCGGAGGAAGCAGCTGAAGGATCCATCTCCTCACGAAAACCCTTTTAATAGACAGTAGGGCACGGAGTCTTACAAAGACCTTTGTTGCTTAAGAATTCGCTATTTATTGAGTACGCCACCTGATTTCCCATAGGGCGGCCTATTCAAGGCAGGTAGATGTTTCCGTTTTATTGTTGACGCAAACCGTGCGGAAAATTAGTTTTTTCGGAACCTTGTCGAGACAGCACCGGCTGTGTTGTGGTAGCGACCGTGCCTTAGGTCGTGGGCACCAATCCGAGCGTGCACCAATTATATAGTTTTTTTACGAAAACCCATAGACAGTAGAGTACGAAGTCAACTTTTGAATGCTTAAAAATTAGTTTTTTCAAAACTTTGTCGAGTCAGCACCGGATGTGTAGTGGTAGCGACCGTGCCTTAGGTCGTGGGTACCAATTCGAGCGTCGAACCACTTCTCGTACATTTAACAATTTGATACATGGATGGTAGAATTGTGACAAGTAGCAAACTCATCGCCGCTGTTCGAATAATTTTAAATTCACAATGTTCTTGCGTGCTGTAGACATTTTGAATGTTAAAATATTAACATTCAAACTGTGCCTGCCGCAGGTAACATTTTAATGTTCTTAAATTATTTCATTTAAGCGACCAAAGCCAAGGACTTACACAAATAAATCGGTATACTTATTTTTAAATGCAGTTTGTTGCCACACTTACCTAGATTGCAGCTTTTTAAAAATCTGCGCCCGTCATTTTAGTATTTTATAGCAGTAAGTGTCATAATATTAGATCGATGGATGGAAAAAAAATTTAACTGAAAGCCATCTCGATAGCCAGACATTAGCGTAATCTGGATTGACACGGAACATAGAAAATTAGACGATAAAAAATACCTGCACCCAATAATTTCAAGAAGAATAATATTAAGAGTAGTAGAGCTCTTTGTGAAGGGCTCGTCCGGGGAAGTACTACCACCACGCCGTTTTCTGCCGCCAAGCAGCAACGCTGTGTTTCGGTTTGAAGATTGTGGTCGCCGGTGTAATTACAGGCACATGAGGCTTAACATCTGTATGCCTCAAGTTGATGGACGCAGGGCAGTGCATCGTAGGGCACGTTCCTATTGTGCGTGACCTACGGGGCAATGTTTCGTTTATAGGTGATTGTTACCACTTAACATCAGGTGGGCCATCTGCTTGTTCCATCAGCTAGTTGTATTAAAAAAAATGTATAAAAAATATACATACATACATACCTATTAATGGGCTGTCTCTGCTAAGCGAAAAGACGACGAGGCAACAAATAAACAACATCGCTAACAACAAATCATCCAGAAAACCGTAGTTTAAAATAGACTCATTTTCATGGGCAAGTTTTCCTTTAAAGTCGCTTTTAAGAATTTTTTTTTTTTTTTTTTTAATACAACTAGCTGATGGAACAAGCAGATGGCCCACCTGATGTTAAGTGGTAACCATCACCTATAAACAAAACATTGCCCTGTAGGTCACGCACAATAGTAACGTGCCCTACGATGCACTGCCCTGCGTCCATCAACTTGAGGCATACAGATGTTAAGCCTCATGTGCCTGTAATTACACCGGCGACCACACTCTTCAAACCGAAACACAGCGTTGCTGCTTGGCGGCAGAAAAAGGCGTGGTGGTAGTACTTCCTACCACCAAATCTATCTAATTAGCCCACATTCACCCACTGCTGGGTTTACGACTTCTCCTTAGCACGCCACTCTTTCCGGTCCTGCGCCAACCGCATCCACTCGACTCCCACTGTCCCAAATATGTCATCACTATCACCACCAAATATGTCTAACTAAATAATAATAAATACGAACTCAATAACACGGTCGTCACTGTCGTAGTGACGTTCAGAATACCTCGCCAACTTTACTTACGGCTTACCTTTGTTTATGGCTAGGGATGTGCCGTTTTTGCGCCGGACGAATTAACATAATAATTCCTTTGTAAGATAAATTGGCGTGCACTGTAGTGCTCGTCTTTGTTTAGCTTTTTTAAAGCGCTAAAAAGCTTTCGTAGAAAAAGAAAAAAGTCTGAGCGTGCGCGTAATTTGCTATTTTATTTTAGCTTAGATTCTGTCGACGTTCTTTGGCTGACGCTATCAGATGTGAATCTACGTGTAATCGCCGGTTTCTACCGGTTAGTTCTATCATCAACAGCCTTATATATAGTCAGGTCGACGGGTCGCTCATCGAAAAATGTTATTATTTTGCAAAAAAAAACTACATCAAACGACGCTTCCGAACTGCAATGTAACTTTCTTTTACAGACTATTTTAAGCTAAAACTGTACTTTTAACAGGGAGTTCAAATTTTATGTTGTACTACTTGCTAATGGAACAAGTTTATGGCTCACCTGATGTTAAGTGGTAACCATCCTCTCAAGTCACGCACGATATGAACATGCTCTGCACTGCTCTGCGTCCATCAACGTGATGAAAGAAAACTTTTTTATTTGAACCAAGTTAAAGATGAAAAAAAAAAACAATAAACAGCAGGTAGAAAAAAACAATAATAACAGTAGGTAGTGAAAAATAAAGTAGGTACATAACAGAAAATAATTTAACATGTATGTAGGTAAATAGGATTCCTAAGTTACCCATGCATCGTTGTGTCAAAAAGGACATTGTCTGATGCATTATGTTACGCCTGATGTTGAAGCTCATGTGCCTGTAATTTCATAAGCATCACCCTTCAAAGCAACGCTGCGTGACGCTCTGAAGAACAGTGCATAAAACCTAAACTCCACTGTTCAAGATAATAAACATCAGAGTAACGAGTTCAGACGCGACGACTAACAAGCTGGCAGGCTGGGTACATGTGACATCTAAATTTTGTTGCGAAGCACCTCTGACACTCCATTACCTGCTAGAATTTATAGAAGGGATACAAGTCATGAGCAGATGGACCTTTGGTGATAAACTGAACATTATTGCCCGGGCCTCTTTAGCTGTAGCTGTCATTGAAATCAATAAATCATTTTTAGTAAACTGGGTCAAATTTTACAACGTCTTGCCAAACAGCATTACTAGTTTAAACGAAAAGGCATTTAAAACTTTTATAAAAATACATTTATTAGACAAGGCATACTACAATATTGATCAATTTCTTGCCGACCGCAAATTATTGAATGACATTGAATTATGAATTTGTATTTAGTAGGTTTTTATTTTAATAATAAATAAATAAATAAAAAGCCTGTTTATTCCATAACTTAAATTAGGTATACAATTTCATCAATACACATGCATTTCTAGTATTATAAAATTTTTAACTTTTTTTTTTTTTTATATTAAGTAATAATAATTTTAGTATTCATTTAATTAAATATTTTATTATGCTTATTATTTTAATATATTTCCCTTTTTTTTTAATATGTATGTTTCTTAGTTTAGGACCCCTCACGGGTAAAGGCCTCCTCCAGTTCTTTCCAGCGGTTGCGGTTTATTGCTGCTTGAGTAAGTAGGTACAGATATAAATATTATTTTCCTCATAACTTGATTGATTATTTTCTTTATAAGAACTGGAGGGTTTTGGTCTTGCTTTCCCGCGGTGACCAGCCGTATTGGGATGCTGCTTTCATTCGAGTAATATCTTCATTTTCGCAATTTGGAGAAGGGGGCGGTGCTATTATTGGTCGTTTAGAATAATATCCTTTGTTTTTGCAGATGGCTCTTTTGTTGGAAACGAGAAGTAGTTTGTTATATTTCTGTTTTCATTATGTATTTTGTTCTTTTTTGCTGCTCTACTGCTTTCTGTGTTACTCGTCTTCGGGCCAGGTTCTATAAATAGAGCTCTCTTTTTTTTGTTTTTTTCTTCGTTTGGTTTGTCGTTTTGCGTAGTGGTTGGCTCTCGGACGATCAATTTGTTGTATTTAATGAACGCCTTATTTCCTTTTTCTGTTTCATTTTTCAGTTGTTTTTGCAGGTCCTTTCGTTGCTGAAGGACTTTTGGGGGAAAGTCTTCCTTTATATAAAAGCCCGTTTTTTCTAGTTTGTGCTTGTTTTTCATAATTAGAACCTTTTTACCATATGTGGTTAGGCCCACATTTATGGGTCTAGGATTCGTTCCTTTCTTCCCAATACGTCTTGCATGCTGAATTTCGTTTGAGTGGCATTCTATTTGTAGGTCTTCCAGCAGAATTTTAGTTGTTATTTCTTCCAGGTTTTTATTTTAATAGGTATTTTTAATTTAAATTTAGTAATTAGTATTATAGTATATATCTTTATTATTGTTAATATATTTTGAATAATTATTTTTATACACTGTTATGTACCTAATTATGTAAATTTGACATTCTAAAGTGCAATGTATATCAAGCCTATGAGAAAAATAAATGAACTGAACTGAATTTAAAAATCGAAAAATTGCATATTTTTTATCATTTGATAAGTTTTTGTTATAAATTCCTATGACTTGAGTCCCTTCTTGGGCAGGTCCTTCACAATATAATAGAATACTTTGAGATCTAACGGCATAATTTATGTCTGTCGCTTGAGCTAGGCTAATGAAATAAAAAATATACCCACACTATTATTTTAAATTGAAAAGTATGTCTGTTTGCTGCTTTTCATGTTGCTTACAATATCTGCTATTAAGTACCTGCTTGAAAGAGGCGTACCTATTCTCCAGCATCATCATCAGTTGAAAGGTTATAGGCCTTTCCCATACATTTTCACGAAGAAAGGTTTCAGAATCGTTCTTCCTGGAAATGTTGTCTTAATACAACGAGTTGATGGAACAGGCAGACAACCTACCTGATGTTAAGTGGTAACCATCACTTAAAACAAAGCATCGCCACGTAAGTCACGCACGATATGAACGTGCCCTACGATGCACTGCTCTGCGTCCATCAAATTGTGGCATACATTGTTAAGCCTCATGTGGCTGTAATTGCAACCCACACTCTTCAAACCGAAACACAGCGTTGCTGCTTGGCGGCAGAAAAGGCGTGGTGGTAGTATTCCCTGGACAAGCCCTTCACTCTTACACTTATGTACAAAAGGGGCTAGTTGGACTTCCCGCGATCATCTTATTATGAGAGTTCCCTTCTGACTTCAGGACCATATCGATCTTAGAACTGACAACCTTGAAAAGTGTTATTAACAAGAAGAACATTATGTTTTCAGCTTCTAAAAATTATCGCGAATCATTAACACAATTTTTCATCGCACGCCGCCGCCGGCGCCGTCTCGGTTGCATTTAATTTTGTATAATGTGGTCGAGCTGTATATTTATACCTCAGCTTTATGTCCTAAGGAATACGAAACGAAAGTGAACGAAGTCACGGGTACTAACTAAGTATTTGATAAAGCCATGGGCTTGGAATTACTCAAAGGATATTAATGACTTCGCAAATGCACCTGATTGTGATAAATTGCTGATGGCGTAAGCACCTTCACTGTTTTATATTTTTTATACAGAGGCAACAAGCTTTTGTGAGCATACCTGAAACAACCATGGATTTTATATTATTTCGTTAGTATCTGAAGTTAGATGCTTGAAACCGCTGAAAAGAAACGGACGATTGAAAGCGTCCAACGAAATGCAAATAGTTCGCTAAACTGCGAAAGATCCGATTGGTTACTGTGATTTGATTAGTCAAATTTGTCGATCCTTCTTTCTTATTTTATTCATAAATCAAATTCCTTGATATTAATTATGAATATTTGCGTGACGTGACGTTAAAAATAAATTTTGGAAGGCGCCAAATGGCTTGTCCATTGTTGTATCAAGCCAAGATGTCATAATCTGTTGCAGAAATAGTTTTAGAGATAAAGATAAAAATCCTAACATCAATTTGCACCGTATTTCTATAAACAAAAATAAAAATATATAAATCACCTATGCGTAATACAATTTTAAAATATTGTTTTAGTCGAAATTAATTTTAAAAGATGATTTTTAATTGACTTTATCGTTAACACCCTAAGGTATTAGCTTAAGCTAATTTTATTTATTCTCTATATTTAACGGTCTGCAGATAACTCAACTGAGTCGTGAGTATTTTGTATATTTCGCAATAACTTTAATATTTTTTTATTAAATAAATAAATAAATAAATAAATATTGGTGGACTTTCCACACAGCACTATCTAGCCCCAAACTAAGCTTATGCTTGTGATATGGGAACCAGATAGCTGATATACTACTTATATACTTTTTTTTTTGTAAATACATACTTATAATATTATATAACACCCAGACAGAGAACAAACATTTGTGTTCATCACACAAACATTTGTTCACGGTGGGAATCGAACCCACGACCTACGGCGCAGAAGGCAGAGCTACCACCAACTGAGCTACGTAGGCTGTATTGTATTTCCAAGTAAGAAATATTATAATTATCTTTAAAATACCCGTGTCCGCTGCTTCAGAACGTTAATAAATTATAAAACCAATCTCCAATTATCAATACGAATTTTCCGATATCAATATTTATTATTATGAACAATTTTATTACCGATAAAAATTTTATCAAACAAAGCCATGTCTCGATGTAATAAATCAATCTCCCTATATTCATGTTATATACTATAATATTTCATTTTTATTAATTAGTCGCACTTAATAACAAATTAACGTGTGCTAAGCATTGCTAGGTTTCAGCTTGAAGAGTGTGTTTGATGATGTAATTACAGGCACATGTATGAAGACAACTATATTATGCATACCTATACATGGACACAGGGCGGTGCATCGTATATTAATTGTTTATATTTGCGTAATTTGCTTTACTTGCTTTGAGATGATGGTTAGCACTTAACATCAGGTAGGTAATTTGCTTGTTACGTCAGCATGTAGTAATAAAAAAATATGAGAAAAAAATCAATTATCACATTTAATAATTTCTAAAATCCCGTTCGACACTTCGTTTTATGGGAGCAAAACATTTATATTCATTCATTTTAAAACGAAAAAAAGGAGTGACGAGTTATAACCCAGAATAACCCCCTCTGTCCACACATACTATATCTCTTTAATTTTGTTATAGTTTGTGCTCATCCTGGTTTCAAAGTGTGTGGATGAACTCTGCAGTACAATTGGTAGAATAAAGACGACAGCCAATATTTTTTATCAACTTTAATTTAAAAAATGTGTTCAAGGAATGTCTAGCAAATAAACGGTAAAATTGAACTATCTTATCAATGCACGCTAGGCATACGTGGTTTATGCGCTTAGCATAACATAGGAAGTGAAACTATGACCGATCCCCGATCCGCTTGGGTTAAACGTCATTGTCAAAGATGTTGTATGCTACAAGTAATTTATTGTTACCTTCTTTTGACAGAGTTATAGTTATAGTTATACAGGGTGTGGCGTAAAGAGTGGATAATCCTTTACCTACGTGTCATCATAACTGTTCAGAAAATTGAAATTTTGCCGGATAAATTATTTACGGTTTTCGAGTTAATGGAGTTTTTCGAAATTTTAATATTTTTTCACCCTTGTCTATTCTTTTATCAAATACCAATTGCCATTTGTGTGTCAAAGTAACAGATTTTTTTTAGAAAAATTTTAAGCTAAAAAAATATTATTTGATATTTTTTCGAAAAGTTTGACCTCCTGTGGAGCAAAAAAAAATACACTGTCCCCTGAATGACCAACTAATAAAAAACTTGGCCACTTCAATGAGATTCCGAAATTGTATGCACTTGGTATTTCCAGCTTTTAATTTGAAGAATATTCCTGTAATGATTGACCAAGGCCTATTTTCTTAACAGGCCTTTTTCCACAAAATTAATTATTTTGATTCTCTGGATAGTCCTTTACCTACTTGTAGGGAATATAATAGCTATGCAGCAATAACAATAAAATTACCTAGTAAAAATTTCACGATTTTGGAGTTATTGAATATTTTAGAAATTTTAATATTTTTTAACTCGAAAACCGTAAATAATTTATGTGGCAAAATTTCAATTTTCTGAACAGTTATGATACCCCCTACACGTAGGTAAAGGATTATCCATCTCTTTACGCCACACCCTGTGTATATAAGGCCGAAAATCATTCAAATATTTTTCGGCGATTTGTTGTGGCAAAATCCGGTTGCGCCTCAGATTTAAATAAGCTCATGTTCGATACACAAAACAAAACTCTGACTTTCATCGTAATCGCCTTACAGGTTTAACCCTGTCAGGCGCTATCCATCAGATATTATTGGCGTTTTTGTTTTTGACAATTGTATGTACTAGTCAAAAACAAAGACGGCAATAATAATTATGCACTATACGTAGAGACGGAAATATTTTGATCTGTAACTCCGTCTTCATTTTGCGCGTCAATAGCTTTTTTGTGTTATTTCGTGGCTTTGTCTCTTCGACAACACTTCCCAAAACTTCAATAATGTTTGAATAAAACCAAGGAATATAAATATAAATATAAAGTATAGTTCTAACAATAAAACATTGGCAACTTCACTCCATCACTTATGCAGATGCCCTGGTAGGGCATCTGCATAAGTGATGGAGTGTCAACGACTGTCAAGCAATGTTTGGCATTGTTTGGATGGACCTGAAACTACAAAAACGTAAAAAAAAAACAGACAGATAAACATTCATGTTATTATCATCATTAAATTGTATTTATACTCAGCTGACTTCCGATTGAGCGCGTCAGATAAAAGAGTATTTCGTGAAATCCAAGTGAATTATTGCAGCAGATTATCTTGCTGATGAGGCTTTATGATAATAAATATTATAATGTTTTATTGTCATAATACAAAGGCAATTAAACTCCGTACATTCACGCATTTTTACTGTGTGGGGTAGACGTAACTAACTTAGAAAATCGAATCGAACCCACGGCCTACAGCGCAGAAGGCATAATTACTACAAACTGAGCTGTGTAGGCTGTCGTACCAATATTCATTTATGTTATTATTTATTCGTAGGTTATATTTTTATTTTTTTAACAAATATTCTTCATCATAAAATCCTTCTTCTATTCCTCAGACATAGTTCGCTCTAGTACACGGTAGATATCCAATCATGAATAGTGAATAGGGGTTGAAGGCTAAGTGGGTCCCGACCACAGTTCAAGCGCAACAGGAAGTACCCATCTATTGGAACTTTGGGTTTCTTAGAAAACCTTGGCTTTTAGCCAAATCAGGCTGGACTTTGGAAGTCTTCAGCTTTAAAGGCTAGGCTTTTAGGCTCTATGATGCTCGACTGGACACACTTTCACTATAAATTATAATTACCAAAGGATTTTACGCAGTCTCGGCGTACCTACAATTTTCTTATGCAATCCTTTCCATCGAGGCTCCACTACTACTACGAGTTTAAAACTATTTGTTATTGAAGTCGATTGAGTCGTACTTGCTGACACAAGATGGGCGACAACTGACTCGCTTGATGTTTTAGGCAATCATTGTGATTGCTTTTAACGATCCGACTATAGTCAAGTCTTAAGGTGAAGACAAGAGCTAATGTGACTCTCGCTCGCACGTTTTGACTTGTTGAAGGATATAAAATCACTAAACCTATTTTCGAAAAATCGCAAACAACTATTTTGTGTGCAATCACATTGCGCACAGTTTAGTAAAAAATCATTTTGATCGGTACAAGTTTTCCTACTTAAAAGTTTGCTTTTCTAGTTTTCGTACATAAGCAAACTTTTGAGTAGGAAAACTTGCATCAATCAAAATAAAGTTTTTACTAAATTGTGTGCAATGTGATTGCACACAAAATGGTTGTTTGTGATTTTTCAAAATTGTATTTAGTGATTGTATATCTTTCAAAATGTCGAATCGTGCGAGCGAGAGGAATATTAGGTGTTGTCAATGCCTTAAGTGTAACTCTAGTAACTATATTACTAATGTGTTTGTATTTCATAGTCAACCAAAATCGTTTGTTCACCATAAACATTTATTTTGTGTCGAGGCGAGAATCGAATCCCTTATGCCAGAGAGTAAATTACCTATTGATTTGACCGAACACACTGCGGTGTCGCTTACGTGTGACACCGCAGTGCAAGTACCTTTCTTATAGATCGCTTAATTGACATTTAGAATCGTAAAAAAAATCGTTAAAAATGGTTTCAATAATGGATAAAACCATTTTTAACTAATTTTGACGATTCTAAATGTCAAATTAAGCGATCGATAAGAACGGTACGTGCACTGCTGGTGTCAATTCTCTTGGTTAGTTTTCCTAATTTAACCTAATTCGACAGAATTAAAAATAGTGACGTCCCTTTCTAAAAGACCGAAACGACAAGGATGGCTATAATTTCAGAGCTGTTAGATTATTGCAACAACAGAATCGGCACCATAGACGGAAACAACTTTTTAAAATCCAGTTTAGTTTTAGAAATTCCTCGGTACCATTATTTGGGTTGAAGTGAACTGATGAAAAGTAAACTGTTCCCAGCTTCCATTGTTTGGGCTTCGTCAGAGCGTGAACGAAAATAGGATACGAAAACATAAAATGCCAGTCAAAAAGCGAGGAAACGCGCGCTGCCCTGCGCCTGCGGTCAGCTTTAGGGCTGGCACATGTATTTAATACTAGCGACCCGCCCGCGCGCCCCTGCTTCGCACGGGTGCACATTGTTTTTCTACGATATCATGCATGTATTAAACATACAAGAGTAGTAGAGCTCTTTGTGAAGGGCTCGTCCGGACCACCACGCCTTTTTCTGCCGCCAAGCAGCAACGCTGTGTTTCGGTTTGAAGAGTGTGGTCGCCGGTGTAATTACAGGCACATGAGGCTTAACATCTGTATGCCTTAAGTTGATGGACGCAGGGCACTGCATCGTAGGGCACGTTCCTATTGTGCGTGACCTACGGGGCAATGTTTTGTTTATAGGCGATGGTTATCACTTAACATCAGGTGGGGCATCTGCTTGTTCCATCAGCTAGTTGTATAAAAAAAAACCTTCCTCTTGAATCACTCTATCTATTAAAAAAAACCGCATCAAAATCCGTTGCGTAGTTTTAAAGATTTAAGCATACATATGGACATAGGGATATGAACAGAGAAAGCGACTATGTTTTATACTGTGTAGTGATATATTTATTTTAGAAATCAAAATATTTTTTTGCATAATTGTGTACCCTACGTCCAGTTAAATAGGCTATTGTTTAAAATTTTTGCTATTCCAGACTATAATCTATCTCTCTGCCAAGTTTCATCCAGATCCGTTCAGCCGTTCCGGCGTGAAAGAGTAACAAACATCCATCCATCCATACTTACAAACTTTCGCGTTTATAATAGTAGTAGGATAATGCAACTTTCACCTATTGTCCCTATATAAAGTTCGCTATTGCCTGGAACAGGATATTAGAGAAAGAAGGCTTGGGTTAGATAAACATCATAAGAAAACCAACATGCATTGACTTAATAATATTACGCTCTGCGACAACCCTACGCTCGATAAGGTTGTCTATGTGAAAATAAACAACGAAACGAGGGCACCAATATGTTTGCCGACGGTACGTGGCCTGTCCGGAAAAATAAACCCTATTCTAACTGTAAACCAAATTAAATTTACTTAGTGCAGTTCATTTGGTCCGTAACGAGACGGTAGCAATTGACTCTGGTGGTCGGATTGCAATGTAGCGAAGACAGCAATTAAAACTACTACAACTTTACTACCTATAGAATAGATAGATAGATAACTCTCTTTATTGATTATCACAACAAAATAAAGACAACACTTTAGCTTAAAAACTAAAAATTTTAATAATTCAATGGGCGGCCTTATCGCTAACAGCGATATCTTCCAGACAACCTTTGGATGGACAGGACTGAACATAAAAAGAGAGGTCTTCAAATCTGCTAGAAGTTTATTTAAAGTACATAATCTAAGTTTATTTAAAGTACAGAATAATTTAGTGGTGAAAAGAATCTAGGCTAGTGTTAGGTCTGTGTGACTACCCTTCATAACCTTTTAACCATATCATTGACAGAGTAAATTAAACCTTTAAAGGCTCCCCGCGATACAGGTTAGTCCTGTGAAGAGCGGCCCATTGCATGTTTTATAATAATACTAGCGACCCGCCCACGCGCCCCTACTTCGCACGGGTACACATATCATGCATGTTTGATACATATTCTTTCTCTTGAATCACTCTATCTATAAAAAAAAACCGCATCAAAATCCGTTGCGTAGTTTTAAAGATTTAAGCATACATAGGGACAGAGAAAGCGACTTCGTTTTATACTATGTAGTGATTTTGATTCTTGTTAACTAAATTAACGAATTAATTGGTATATGACCTTTTCATTTAATATTGAGGCTCATCCGAAATTTCAAACATATTGCTGGACTTTCCCAACAGCACTGTCTAGCCCCAAACTAAGCCAAAGTTTGTAATATGGGAACCAGATAGCTGATGCCTTCGGATGTAAAGTAGGGTTCCTTCCACCGTGATCTCAAGACTTCGGCCTCGTAAGTCCAGGTGTGCTGGAATTGGTTCCAAATGGGAATCGAATGGCGAACCACGTTGGGCTGCGAATAATAGCTAGAGCCCCTTGAGTTATTCCACCTGGTGTAGGGGAGCTGGGTGCAATAACATTACTTTATAAATGTTGGTCTTGTCTACCTTGTCGGCTTGTTGGTATGGTGGCACCTCAAATCGCTATTCAATATTCGAGTTTAACTGACATTTTGACCACTTTGACATTTGTGATTTTGTTTTTGGAAATTTAGAGAAAACGAGAATTTTACATTTTGCGAATTTAGTTTTGCAATTGCCAGTCTGACGGGGGGCGGGGGAGTTTTGGAGGTATGCGGACCCGTTGGACCCAGAAGGTTGGTGGAGAGGATACCAGCTGAGACTGATACCGAGTTTAAATGTTCGAAGTGACAGTGTTTTAATTCAAGAGTTATAATTATCATAGTTACAGTGTTTGTAATTTTTCTACTGACAAAAGCAAGCAACAAAGTCCGCACTAGCTCTGGAACTATTATCTAGAAATGCTATCACCCTTAGATAGAGCCGAGCACGGCATCTGTGGACTATTGACCGAGCATCTGCATACCGTCTGAATTTAACGCCTCCGCTGCATTTGAATAATTCCTCTAGTACCTACAGATGTGCGCAAACCTAACCGTTTGGTACCCAGAACTCTCAGATTGTAAAAAAAAATCTTCACGCAATTTGATGACACGGTCGATTCCTTTAGAGAAGAACTGATTCTTTGAGCATGCTGATGCGTAGTCAGAGGCACGTCTAAGTATTTTATGAGGCACACACCTACTCACAATCTTCAGCAGTTGTTATTCCAAAAATTGTTCAAATTATCTTTATACTAATCTACTTACTATCTAATTGTTTTTACTGTATGTGATATGCCCATTGCCGCTGTCTGCAGTAAAAGGTTTTTAACCTTATTGCCTTCCTTTTCCGTTGTTCAAAATTATCACCCATTCGTTTTATCACCGAATAGTAACACTAACAACCGGTATCTAAAGCTAATCGGCTGTCAAGTCACGTGCTGCTTAAAATTCTTTCACCACACTGTTTCGAAAGGACTAGTAACACGAAAAGAATATATATATTATATATTAAACTAACTAACTATTCTATTAAATGTTTAAACAAACTGTTTCATAAATACTTAGTAACACGCCACACCATCTTTTTGCACGCCCAGGATGACTGGTAGAAAATGCTATTAGCATTAAGTCCTCCTAGCACTATATTGTTTTGTGTGAAAGTTTTAAATAAATAAAAGAAGAAGGTATCCGCTATCTGGTTTTCATGTTACAAGCATTGCTTAGTTTCAGACTAGATAAGCTCCGTATCTAGAGGATGTGGGTTCAAATTCCACTCGGATGTTTTAGGGACTTTTGGGACTATATGAAAATCTTTGTAGATTACTCTGTATGGAAAGACCACTAATAGGTATAGATATTTATTGGATACAGGCATCAAGTAGGGACTTTCGGAACCCTATAATGAAAATCTTAATAGATAATGCTCTATGGAAAGTCAACTTAAATTGATATTTATTATTGGATACAATTTTTCTTTTTCGCACAAAGCGCTTTGCTTCCACTTTCCTAGTGCAAACTGCCAAGGAGTGGAACTCTGCCGCCGTCGATGTTTCCGTAACGTTGTAACTTGGAAATTTTTAAGACAAGAGTGAATAAGTGGATTATAGCTAAGCGTGCTCCATCTTAGACAGCATCTTCACTTTCCATCAGATGAGATGGCAGTCAAACGTAAGCAACCTTGCAATAAAAATAAATACAGGCATCTAGGTTTCACAAGAGCCGAGCAGCGGGTAAAAGCTAGTATCCCAAGGCAACAATGTAGTGACCTAGGTCACATTGAACAAACAGCGTTGCAAGGTCCTCCACTTATTCATGGAGTGCCGAGCTGCGATTTCCCAGGAGCTGGTTCGCTGAAGCTGAAATCTATACCTATGCAACTTCGATGGCGTAGTGACTAATCTGCTAAGATTGACAGAGGTGCTGGTTCGAAAAAACACAAGTAAATAACACACTTATTCTATATGGTAGGTAGAAAACCAGCCTCACAACTTTAATCCCCAATCACTGCTCAAGCACCTCAGAGCTCTTAGTACCAAAACAAAACTATTCGTGGACGTCTAAGAGGGTAACCCCTGGTTTCTGAAAGCGCGATCAACACTAATTGGCTGTCAAGTCACTTGCTATCTCTATCTAATTTGAAGTAAAAGCTGAAATAGCAAGTGACTTGACAGCCGATTAGTGTTGATCGAGCTTTCAGAAACCGGGGGTAAGTGAAATAAAATTTCAAATATTACTATTGGCATACCCACATTTAGCTACAGTATTGGTATTTCGAACGTGACAGGTTGCGAGCTCATCGCCGCTGCTAGAATCTAACTGGTTACCTCGCGGTTTTTCTACACCGATTGGGTACACAACACATTTCGCTAATACACTCACTCCCACTAGACCAGCGGTTCTATTCTCGTTAGAGGTACATATTTCTTTTAATAGTGTACTTTATTATTTTGTAACAATACTCTTCTAATATTACAATCTAGGCATATATACAGCTAATAAGTAATTTAACACTGACCTAGTTTTTTAAAATATGCTACAACTAAGAATATGTCCACTGGCACTTTTCTTACTGGTAAAGACACTTTGTTATTGTGTTCTTGATTAGAGTTTTTCAAATTCACTGCATGAATTATAATTTTACACTACTACGTTCATAAGGTTTAGTTCTTATATGTCTTCTCACTAGAAACGCAAACAAACAACAAATGTAATAGATGCATTGACACATTGCAAAAGATTTAAGTGGAAATGGGCTGGCCATGTTTCACGTATGGAAAGTGATAGGTGGACCAAAAAAGTGACAACATGGCCAGGTCCACAAAACAAAAGGAAAAGGGGAAGACCAAAAGAGAGATGGATGGATGAGATAAAAAAAGAGGGTGGCGAGGATTGGATGAATAAGGCAAAAGATAGAGACGCTTGGAGCAAAATGGAGGAGGCCTTTACTCGTTGAGAGATCCTTATTAATTATCATATATTATTTTTCCTAATCAAATTTAATTGTATTTAAAATTAAAAATTTTCTAATTAATTTAAATGTATCAAACCAGTATAATTTTTTTTTTGTGTTTGTTAATATGTGATTTATTTTTAGTTAATAAGGAAATAAAAAAGGTTTATTATTATTATTATTATGTCTTCTCACTACGTCCGTGTTGTCGAGGAGCTGGATGGCTTCGACGTTCACATGATTATGAACATCTTCGTGAGCTTCTGCATATCCTACTACTATTATAAACGCGAAAGTTTGTAAGTATGGATGGATGGATGGATGGATGAATGTTTGTTACTCTTTCACGCCGGAACGGCTGAACAGATCCGGATGAAACTTGGCAGAGAGATTGATTATAGTCTGGAATAACACATAGGCTACTTTTTATCCCGTGGGAATACCGGGATTTAAATCTTCGCGAGTGAAACCGCGGGGCGCAACTAGTTTTTTATAACGTTCTCAACGAACTGTATTCAGGTCCCGGTGATCAACTGAAAATTGTCCAGCTTCAATATCGGAATATTGGCATGGTAATTCCATTCGTTCTCACTTCACATCAAGTAGTTTTTTAATGGAATGCAATTAACACGCGTTGGCACTTGAGCGGCTGGTCCTGGCGTGTGTCGGTAGAGTTGAGAGGAGCTTTGCGTAGGTAGGTCACCATTTTCGACAACCTCTGTGGCGCAGCGGGCGAGAGCCTGCCTGCGACGCAAGAGGTTGCGGGTTCGATTCCCGCCTTGGGACAAATTTGTGTACGATCTGCAGAAATTTGTTCCGATGGTCTGGTTGCTTTCTATGATTATTAAAAAATATCTATCTATGTAAGTATATAATGTATTAAAAAAAAAAAAAAAAAAAAAATGTATTAAATATATCAGTTATCTAGTACCCATAACACAAGCTTTGAATAGCTTACTTTGGGGCTAGATAGTGCTGTGTGGATTGTCCAGCATTATTTATTTATTTATATTTATTATTTATTTACTCAGATGTCGGACATTTTATGATTCAGTTTTATTTAGCGAAGACAAGAGCTAATGTACCTCTCTCTCGCACGTTCGACATGATGAAAAATATATAATCACTAAATCCGTTTTCGAAAAATCGCATTATACCATTTTGTGTGCAATGCTGCTATCATATTGCACACAAGCGCATAGCCTGGTGATCCGTGTAAAAAACTGTGTATTACTTCAGTAGTAGTGTAAAAAAGCAAAGTTGTGACTCGCTACGTTCGCTGATTTGTTTACCACATATTACATACCTGCCCCTGAAAGGACCTTATTATTCTCAATTCGACAGCCTACATAGCTCAGTTGGTAGTAGCTCTGCCTTCTGCGCCGTAGGTCGTGGGTTCGATTCCCACCGTGAACAAACATTTGTGTAATGTACATAGATGTTTGTTCTCTGGCTGGGTGTTACATAATATTATAAGTATTTATTTACAAAAAAAAGTATATAATTAAGTAGCTGTGGCTGGTTCCCATACCACAAGTTTAAGTTTAGTTTGGGGCTAGATAGTGCTGTGTGGAAAGTCCCCCTATATTATTATTATTACTATGATTGCTAAGAGCCTAAAGTACGAAAACTAGTAAAAACCGAGAAGGCTGTTACTCAAAATAACAACACACTCTTCGTTCGTCTACTTGAATTCCCCTCGTTCTTCTTGTATTTCCTATTATACCAGGGTAAATAGAAAACATGGCTATAGAGTTATGTTTTTTTTATATTTACATACAGTTACTGTTCGACTTTCATAGACTGCCTTTCCCATCCCTATGACCCCGCTCAAGTAGGTGCACTAATTGAATTGAATTTGGTATCCGTCGGTAGGTATTCAATAATTCTAACCTCTCGCTTGTTCAATTATTGCAACTGCTCAATTGAATCCAGTACGATTGATTTCTTAATAGAATACTGAAACAGATCGTGGAGTTCTTGCAAGTACATTGAACTGGCTCTTAGAAATAAATGACTAGACTTGGGTGCAGTGAATCTGGCATAAACATTCGAAGGCTTAGTGGTGGGTCGTTGAAATAAAGCGTGTTTATCCCATCCCACGTATATTACAAATAAATAAATAAATAATGCTGGACAATCCCAAAGTAAGTATCTAGTCCCAAAGTAAGCTATTCAAAGCTTGTGTAATGGGTACTAGATAACTGATATATTTAATACATTATATGTATACCTACATAGATAGATATTTTTTATTATACATAGAAAACACCCAGACCATCGGAACAAATTTCTGCAGATCGTACACAAATTTGTTCCAAGGCGGTAATCGAACCCGCAACCTCTTGCGTCGCAGGCAGGCTCTCGCCCGCTGCGCCACAGAGGTCGTCATATAGGTGTCATGTCAAATGTAATATAAGTAACATATCCTTCTTATATTACTAATGCGAAAGTTTGGATGTTTATTAATAAATCACGCCAGAACTGAACGGATCTGGATGAAATTTGGCACAGAGATAGATACAGTCTGGAATAGCTCATAGGCTACTTTTTGTATCGTGGTAATACTAGGATTTAGAACAACGCGGGTGAAACCGTACATTAACATAAGGCTTATCATTTGTATGCCTCAAGTTGATGGACGTAGGGCAGTGCATCGGAATGCAATATGCGTGACACGAAGCACAGCTTTGTTTTAAGTGATTTAATAATAATACTAACACAAGAAGTAATGTCAGATTCATTGCTCTCAAGTATAGCTTCAATAGGTATTGTAAGAGGCTATTGTGTAAGTTTTGAATGGATTGTATTCAGCTAAATTGCATTCAAGAACAATCTTAGATCCTGAGTTTACCTGAGAACATTTCTAATAACTAGGGCACAGATTTTCAATGTGTAAGTAGGCACTCAGTTATACTCGTACAATAAAAATGTGGCAGAAAATATATGTGTATTTTTCTCATAAAACTGCCTCAAAGACTACTACTTATCAAAGACACTTATGACTACGTAACCAACGCAAAATTTAAAGGCCCTACCTACTTAATAGTAACTCCATCAATGGAAGTCTGGAAATATTATCAAGCTAGTTGTGGCCCGCGGTTTCACCCGCGCAGATTTAAATGCCGGTATTCCCATGAGATAAAAAATAGCCTATGGTTGCTATTCCAGATTATAATCTCTCTGCCAAGTTTCATCCAGATCCGTTCAGCCGTTCCGGCGTGAAAGAGATACAAATATCTATCCATCCATCCATAGTTACAAACTTTCGCGTTTATAATATTAGTAGGATTAGCAGTTGTCTTCGCTTTCAATACGAAAAAGTTCTGTTACTTGCAGTATTCTTCATAATGACAGCGAGTAATATTTCGAAACTGAAATAAACTGAAGGTCTATAGTAAAAGAATAACAAAGCCAAGTGGTACATTACTCAATTCTCAGCCAATAGGCAGGCCTTTCGACATGCACACGTTTTAGTACTATTTTGATGGAATAAACAGATGGCCAGTCTGAGTTTAAGCTCTTATGCCAGATCGTGAATCCACGTGATAGACAATTTTCTATAGTTTTTGGAAACCCAGTTCACTATTGTATAAATAAGCGCCTGCACTTTTTTGAGAGCCCCTGTTCCATTTTTTTCTGCATGAGCTCAGCTCAAGACCATATTTTAACTTTCCTAATTAATAAATTTAAATACTGGTTGTCTTTTGTTTTTCGTCGTGTTTCGCAGTTAAAATGGACACTGGAGCTTTATTATTTAAATTAAATCGTAACAACAATCATAATAAAGAACGGTAGGAAACAAATCGAAACTTTTTTGTCCATTCTTCTGGGCTTGGTCGCGTGGAACTGGCACATAGACCTAGCTTTAGAAATATTTTCTTGCGATTCAATTGGCCATGTGCACGTGCAAAGGCAGCGAGTGTTGCTGACAGCTAAAAAACGAGCACATTCCGAGGAATGCGCTTCTCCCCGCGCTCTGATGGTTTGGTACACCGCGCTATGTGATGCTATTTCTTTGAGCAACATATAAATCCAAAATCTAATCCAATCTGAATGTACCTTACCAATCCAAAATCAAAGCGAGCTAATCGCAAAGCGGTAACCACTATAATTTATTTATTAGGAAACCAACAGCGATACAAACAATTTGTACTGTCTAGATTAAAAAGTATGGCCAGTTATAGGTTTCCACTACTGATTCCAAGAATATAGAATAGTAAGCGGAGCATTGTGGAGGTACTTACGTTATATAAATGAAAATGGTTCAGAGTCCTATAAGACTATAACAGAGCATTGTCCCGCGAGTTACGCACGATACGCCCTGCGTCCATCAACTTGAGCCATACAAATCTTAAGCCTCAAGTGCCTATAATTGACGACCTCTGTGGCGCAGCGGGCGAGAGCCTGCCTGCGACGCAAGAGGTTGCGGGTTCGATTCCCGCCTTGGAACAAATTTGTGTATGATCTGCAGAAATTTGTTACGATGGTCTGGGTGTTTTCTATGTTTAATAAAAAATATCTATCTATGTAAGTATATAATGTATTAAATATATCAGTTATCTAGTACCCATAACACAAGCTTTGAATAGCTTACTTTGGGGCTAGATAGTGCTGTGTGGATTGTCCAGCATTATTTATTTATTTATTTATTTTATTTAATTTCAGATTTTCAATGGCGGCAGAAGTAGGCTTGGTGGACTGCTCAACATGAGTGCTGCTACTTTACCTTATTATAAATAAAGCCAATCATGAACAAGAGCTTTAAAAATCAATGTCAGCTCATTATCCGCTTATATTCCGAAGTGTTTCCATGAAATAATCGTGAAAATTTCACAAAAAAAATATAAGAAGCTAATTAATTCACTTTCACGGTAATAGAATTATCTCTGTAACGAGACGCAAAATGTTTTCCTTAAGTGTTCCCACTTGGTTTCTTCAGAAGCTATATTTGACTAAATGCCGCCCCCGGTTTCGCATGCGTATTAATTCTCCTTTTGAGATTCGTTTATTGAACGAATGTAATATGATTCAAAAGGGCGTACTGTGGACCAGGCTCACCAGCGATAAACAAACATGGACTAGAAGGGGGGAGGCCTTTGCCCAACAATGGGATGACCTATAACTAAAACACTTTAAATAGAAATAATAGCTATATCAAACAAAACAAGTAAAACAAAAAAAAAATAATGAAATTTATGTAAAAAAAACTTAGTTAAGTTATGGGAGAATTACATAAATAAATAAATAAAAATATGATTCAAAATGCCTTCCAAAATTAGCTATTTTTTGCATGTTGTAGGGATAGTACCGGAGCTGGTGTTTTATATTCTAGGTTTATGCCGATGGGTAAATCCGTTTAGTGATTTTATTGATTAATACCCAAGGAATATAGTGTACGTAGTGTAGTGTGGGACGCCCTCCTACCCGATGGTCTGACGACATTGTTAGGATCGCGGGTAGTCGGTGGATGGAAAGGGCTCAGAATCGTTCTTCCTGGAAGCTGATAGGGGAGGCCTATGTTGATGATGATGATGATAGTGTACGTAGTATTCAAATTCCTTGTTAATACCGATTGGCTTTCACTTTGACACCTATGTAGGCGAACCTATATTGGCGAAAATGCGCGGTACACTTCAAAGGCCATTAAATTAAGCAGAAGAAGAAGTAGGTATCTCCCAATGAGTGCTCGCTCTTGGTAAACACTGGATGAGAAGAGTTGAAATAAGTTTTAATGATTAAATTAGTTACGTTGTGGTAAATTACGAGCTACATTTCGAACGTGCACGAAACCCGAACTCCTTACAAAGTCACGAGCTCTCAATCCACCCGTAGTTTCGGAAACTCGTGCATTGTGCGAGGCAGGTGTTCAGGCGCCGAGATTCTATTATCAACTCCTCACAGCTATCGCAGGTTGGCGTCGTACGAGATTGAAGATACGTCGGGCGCGTATTGATTGGGCGCTTGTCTACGTCGGTATCACGTTTCTTACAGCGAATACTTATTTCTCTTATGTGGTAGAAACTAGCTTACTTAGATAGAGTAGAATAGAATACACTGTTTTTTTAAACAAAATATACAATGTCTGTCGAAAAATTTATGTGCGCAATGCCAGTGCTCAAACGGTGAAGGAAAACATCTGGAGGAAACCAGTTAGTATTCTTACAGCGGCGATGGGCTTGCAACCTGCCACGTAAAGAATACTTACTAACTACCTACAGCAAAATGTAGGAATGTGCTAAATGTGATGTGTGGACGTACCTTTGACTGACGGAAAGGGGGTTGGACGTTCCCTTAGACGTTCTCAAAGAACCTTGAGTTACTACTTAGTTCTAAGAGATCAGGGGATATGTACCGTGCCCACAGAACATAATATCCTGGCTGTGCCTGGGGATCAACGTGAAGCTGTTTCAGTTTTTTAGAGGCCGACATAACTTTGGACTGACTTTACCTACTATACAAGTTTAATTGCACCTCCAACTGGCAACATTGTCTGACGTCTGTCGAATGGTTGAATGACGGACAGGTGCCAGAGAGGAGCAAATTTTTCGTAGTATTTACTAGCATAGCGTTATATACTCTTGGTATTTACATATATTCCTTGGAATATTGTTTTATTTCATGTCAAGTAATTTCCTTTAGAAAAAAATATTGACACTATGTACATAAAGATAAAGTACAGAATGAAACCAAGTATTTTCTGTTTTATGTCCAATAAATAAGAATAAAAAAATACCTCGTCTGTTTATTAATTGCCAATGCTCTTTGATCATAATGAGCGCTCGCTGCTGGCATTGGTTTGCACCACGAGACAGCAGTATGGGTTCGTTAGTTGTTTCAATGTCTGAACGTATTGCATCTATGCAGAGTACAGATATAGGTTACTATTAAGTTGAGTTAATTATAATTCTTTTGATGAGTACCATATTCTAACAAAATGTGCCAACCTCTATCTACCCCCATTAGACGTCCTCAAAGAATCTGAGCCGTGCCTGGGGATTTTATTTTATTTATTTATTCAGCAAAACTTAAATAACAGTTTTAATAATACAACATCGTGAAACCTAGCAAGGTTTGTGTCGATGTTGGCACTGACTCGAGCTGTTGCAAAGCATAAACGTAAAATTAATATTTATAGTAGGTAGATAGTATAAATAAGTAGGTAAGTACACTTATGCTAATAATTATGAATGTATAAGTCACGTCACGCAAAAAAGAACGCCGGAAAATAGTGGAGGATCAAACTTGTGAAGTTGTTTCTGCTCTATATACATTTTCTTTCTTTAAGGTACACACGTGCTTATTTTCGAGCTAAAAGCATGCTTTTTTCGAGCCTTGCTCACTAAAAGCACGTGCGACCAGGTCGTGCTTATAAATAAGCATACTTATTTGGTCCTACGTCGGTTGATATTTGAGCATGCTCAAAATAAGCATCCTTATTTTTGAGCACGTGTGTCAGTACCTTTAAACACACGTTGTCAGTAAGTAGGTACCTAATACATTTTCAACTTCGAAAAGAGGAAGTAAGAATCATTTTCATTTTACAACACGGCACTTATTTATTTTGTGAAATAATTCTTAGTAAATACTAATCTCGGTTTTAACAATCAATCAAGTTTTTAATCCTATCGGCACGTTTGCTGACATCTTAAAGATTATCTTTAATAACGGGATTAAGCGCAATAACCTATCTGTTAACGTTAATCGCACCGAAAAAGATACAGCTCATTATAAAAGGGTAAAGTTTTTTGGAAAGAGCATAGTTTGTCGAACACCTTACAAACAAAAACAGGTAAGAGTTTTAAAGTATTAATTATAAAATTGCATCTTCTTCGATATAATTTGTAGGTACGTAGGTACCAAATACAATAACAATAACAAACATCAACTAATTTAGAGATTTCCAATAATGTAACTACCTACTAGATAAAATCATTAACCAAATGCATTGTGACCAAATGCAAATAATTCATTACGATTAGATTTTTAATAAATAATGGTAGACTTTCTACACAGCACTATCTAGCCCAAACTAAGTCAAAACTTGTGGTATGGGAATGAGATAGTTGATATACAACTTATTAACTTTTATTTGTAAATACATAAAATATATAAAAGTGAGAGGGCATTATTACAACATCTGTACTTTGAGGTCTCAATCTAACATCAAACACACAAAGATAAAAAAAGATAAAAAAACTTAAAAAGTTTTTTTATCTTTGTGTGTACTAACAAATTGGATTAATATGATTTGAAATAAATGAATTGAATTTAATTATAAGTAGCATGTGCTAAAACGAATCTTTCTTGCAGCGAAAATGAATTCAATGCTGATAATCGCTTCCTTGATCGCCGTGGCGGTCGCCACTCCCGTGCACCGCGGCCTGGTGGCTCCCGGCATAGCTGGCCCCGCGCCAGTCGTCGACAGCCCCATCGCTGTTGGACCTGCCATCCTTGACTTCGCACCTGTGGCTGTCGGACCTGCCATCGTTGACTTCTCGCCCATCGCTGTTGGACCCGCCATCGTGGAAACTTCGCCCATCGCCGTTGGACCCGCAATCATTGACTTCGCGCCCATCGCTGTCGGCCCCGCAATCATTGACTTCACTCCTGTGGCCGTCGAGTCCGTCGTCGAGCCCGTCGTCGAGCCCGTCGCCCCCGCTGCCTCCACCCCTCTGGTTCAGATCATCTTGAACATCAACAACCAAGCTCAAGAGATCTCCGTGCCCGTCGTGACTCCCGTCGTGCCCAGCCCCGTCGCCCTGCCTGAGTTGGTCGTCCCTGGCCCAGTTAACATCGTCGAAAGCGCTGACGTTGAGGTCATCCCTAGCCCCGCTATCGTTCCCGAGGTCGTTGCCCCTGGCCCCGTCAACATTGTCGACGGCGCTGACAATGTCATCGTCCCCACCCCGGTCATCATCGGTACCCCCGAGCTCGTCGCCCCTGGCCCCGTGAATATCGTCGATGGCGCCGAGAATGTCCCCAGCCCCGTTGCCGTCGGAACCCCCACCCTTCCCGCGGTGATCGAGCCCGTGGTTGTTGGCACTCCCATCATCCCCGCTCCCGCTGTAGTCCTCCCCGAGACCCTCAACTAAACTATTGTTTTGAGATGTGGTCGAGAACTGTGAACGGCTACATTTTAATATGTAATAAATACTTGTTCAAAAATGCTTTCTAAAGTTTTATAAATAAACACACAGTTCTACATTATTACCAACTTCTTTATTTTCATACCTAAACTACTGCCTCTTTTAGGAATAACCAGTATCTATCCTAAAACATGGCCTACATTTCATAATACCAGTAATAGAGCTCACAATAAAAGGACCAGACCAGTAGTGGCTCATTTCCAATAATTGACGTTAAGCTGAAAGGCATGCCTAATGTGCGCGATCGTGCTGTGAGAACAATGTGCTTGATTTACTGGAAGGCCTCATACGGCCATTCGGTGTTTATCAACGGCTCACTGGGTACTTATTTACTAATATACCCAGTAAGTGGGTATTTGCCATGAATAACTACTGACGTTTGTGGAATTGCCAGATACCGTAAATAATACCCTACCAAATTAATGTGCGTACGCTGAATACGTGATACTGAATATGAAGAAGGTAGCTTGAACAGGCAAATGAACCGAACAACGTATTTTTTTTAAGAGTAGTAGAGATCTTTGTGAAGTGCTTGTCCGTGAATGAACTACCACCACGCCTTTTTCTGCCGCCGAGCAGCGTTGCTGGGTTTCGGTTTGAAGAGGTTGGTTGCTGGTGAAATAACAGGCACATGAGACTTAACATCTGTATGCCTCAACTTGATGGACGCAGGGCAGTGCGTCATAGGGTAAGTTTATAACGTGCGTGACTTACGAGGCAAAGCTTTGTTATAAGGTGATGGTAACCACTTAAAATCATATGGACCATCTGCTTGTCCCATCAACTAGTTGTATAAAAAAATACAAAGTAGCTAGACATAGGTAATAATCATAAGTATAGCCAGAAAAACTAGCTCGCTTCCTCCGGGTTGGCTTGTTTTATTGCTCAGACAATATGTAGAGAGACCGTTGATTAAACACGCGCTCTGTAGCGTCTATATTGTGTGGGTGGTGTAATTCATGGGAGCCAACTTTTTCTGTAAGGTTGCTAAAAACTTGTAAACGTGTTCGTAACATGCAGACAGGATTTTCAAATGAATGTTCGTTCAATCTTTGGACTTGGAAATGTATATTTTTTGACTTTATGGGTACATACTTACAATATTTTTACATTGCACCAGAGCAAGTTCTCGTTTCCAACTAAAACAAAAGCACGGCTGTCCCGCACGGTTGCCAAAGAAAGCTCATATCAAAATCAAAAGTGGAAACGCTTGTGATTGGCCGATGTGCGATGTTGGCGGCCTGCGGGCGTAGCGCATCAGCCAATCGCCAACTAATAAACATACCTACATGGACACATTGAACTGATTTTTTGGTTTTTACGCAGGCAGTAGAGCTAGAAGGAGTCCTTCTAGCTATACTTTTTTGCGCCAACATATTGTCCTTCTGAAGGACAATGTGTTGGCACAAAACGCCACAGACTGGGTCTAGCAACTAGGTTTTTTTTTGTTTGGTGTGAGATCATGACGTAATTATGGAAACGAAAATGGCTTACAATTACGGTCGAACAACTATTTTCCAATTTTTGAATAATAATAATTAGAAAACTTATAAAAATATTAAGAAATTCCTGCAAAAACAAGTTATGTTAAGTTATACCACTACAAATATACCTACAAATTAATATATCTTAGATGCAAACAAGTATTCTTACCAAAATTTGACTCAGTACCTACTAAAACTGCAATAAATATACTGAATACTGAAACTAGCAAAGCGTCCTAAGTGATCATCTCATAGTTTGTACCACATAACCTAAACATACACTGAAAGGAACATGCAAGAGCAGCTGTAATCGTGGTACCAACTGCATCGTGAAAATGTAAGCCAGATGGTCTCTTTTGGTCTCTGAGTAATTTGCAAACTTCAATAAAAATAAAGTTATATTCACAAAAAAGAAATACATATAGAAGTATATAAATAAACAATAAATAAAATACAAATCAAACAGTTGAGCTATCTACAGACCGTTGCGAACGATCTAGGGATAGCTCAACATACACAGTTTAATGTGTAATCCTTGGCTTTTAAATTTTTATTTTTCACTTGATATTACATAGTCTAAATTAATTTCAGTTCTCTATTTTATGTATAAACATTGTAGGGAGAATGCAATAAAACAGCAGACAAAATAAAATCTTATAATTTATAGTGTACACACATTTTTATGGAAAAAAAAAAAAAATTATAGCTTGTTTTTCATATCTCAGAATGGCGCCAAAATTCAACCAAATATATAACTACCAAGAAAATTGTATTAAAGCCAGGGCGTGAGAAAGACTTTTGCCCAGCAGTGACTTCAAAATGGTTGAAGATGGAAATGTTGATCCAACTTTTAACAAAACAGGGTCATGCTTCGAGGTCAAAACTAGATGTTAGGCCACTTATTTCTAGTAGGCATAGTAGGTCTGAGCACATATTTCGTAATTAACTAATCTATTAAATGGTGGCAGCCAATAAAAAACTATATACTTCACACGACGAAAATCACGTAGATATATATTATAGAAATACAGATACGGGCGATAAACATAATCCTCTCTCGGTACATTTTGCTCGACTGTCATTTTAAAACCGTGCGATTACGCACGGTTATTATCACAGATACAGCTTTATTACTTCAATCCTAAGGTACGATAGATATCCTCTCAGATCTCTTAGTACCAAGTACAAAATCTAGATCCTTTGTAGATGTCGAAAGGCACGGAGGTCCGTCGGAGGAATGCAGTAGGTGCGGCTTCGATTCCCGCCTCGGAACAAATTTGTGTACGATCTGCAGAAATTTGTTCCGTTGGTCTGAGTATTTTCTATGTATATAATTAAAGAAATATCTATCTATGTAATTATATAATGTATTAAATATATCAGTTATCTAGTACCCATAACACACGCTTTAGTAGCTTACTTTGGGGCTAGATGGTGCTGTGTGGATTGTGCAGCGTTATTTATTTTATTTATTCATTGGATGGATTCAAACCTATGATTGAAAAACGCTCACCCACTAGACCAAAGGTGCTCTCATACCACCATACATCCACTCGCTTATTACATAACACAAGCGACATAAACACCGCGATTCTGCGACGCGACCGCAGCGGGCATTCGATTGGCATGTTGGACATGTCGCAGCTATTCACGACATGCTAGCTCCCACCACAGGCATCGAGTAACTGTCCTGTATATTATGTACCTAACATTCTGGTATGTAACCATAGTATAGTTGACTAGATAGAAACTGAAAACTGAAACAGCTTCACGACTTTGATCCCCAGGTACGGTAGATATCCCTTCAGATCTCCCAGTACCAAGTAGGTACTAATTCAAGATTCTTTGAGGATGTCTAAGGGGGGTAGTCAGAGGTACGTCCAAACATTACATTTGGCACATACCCACATTTTGCAGTAGTTAGTATTCCATACGTGACAGGTTGCAAGCCCATCGCCGCTGTTAGAATACTAACTGGTTTCCTCACGATGTTTTCCTTCACCGTTTAAGAGCACTGGCATTGCGCTCATAAATTTTTCGATAGAAAAATCCATTGGTGCACGACCGGATTCGAACCTGCGACCTTACGATCGGAAGGCGGGGTCACTCCCACTAGACCACCAGTGTCTATATTAGTGAAAATACCTATATTAGTGTTCTAAACACAACTTATGAAACACTATCAACAAAACATAAATCTACTTAATTCTTACAAGGGAGGGGTTGGGAGGTTTATCGCTAAGCAGCGATATCTACCATACAACCATAGATGTCAGTAACAATATCACTACATGTATAAAACAAAGTCGCTTTCTCTGTCCCTATGTACCTATGTATGAATCTTTAAAACTACGCAACGGATTCTAATGTGGTTTTTTTAATAGATAGAGTGATTCAAGAGGAAGGCTTATATGTATTGCATGCATGATATGTGCAACCGTGCGAAGCAGGGGCGTCGGGCGGGTCGCTAATATTTATATAAATTCAAGTTTTTCAGCACCAAATAGAACGAAAACTTTCAAATGAAAATGTTGTAAGGTACGATACCGGAAATCCAAAAACCGCTGAAACCTGTAATTTTGGGAAGCCACTTAGCTTTTTAATTTTAATTGGTTTTCTAGTGTTGTCTTTGTAAAAAATATCTGATTCGTGACCCGAGGGCTTAGCGCATCAATATTTCTATTCTGTTGTTTTTAAATACTATTACTTAAGCCGTCCTATGTTTTATTTTATGTGCAATATTACCCTACTTTTTTATTACTATTAATTGTTTCCATAATACTAGATGTAACGCATTGGATTATTTGTTTCTGTAATGTTATAATCTATCGTAAATAAATAATTTGAATATAAATTGTCCTTCAGCGAAATAAAGTAGCCCACATCTTGGGGACGCTATCTTAGATCGTTTGCATCGATCTGGTGATAGCTAGACGGTTTCATGTGTTTTTACTTTTATTTATTAATAATTAAATTAAAATAACAGTAATAATAATTAAAATAAAAACCCTTAGTAATTGCAATTTTGTTTGTAGATGTATTTAGTGAAGATTTTCATCATTAGGCATTCTCTCGATAAACGTATTCTGAAAACAGTAGCAAACGCTTAACCTCAAGTAGAAAATCAAACTTATATGTCACTTCTCTTTAAGACCCACTCTTTATATACCAAGTAAAATTATTGCAGGCAAACACCATCAATGACTATGTTTATGTATTTTCATCGCAATTTCGATCGTTCAGAAACCGAATCCTACATTAAACTACCCTATCTGTGAGCTCATTCGTACCCCTTCGAAAACACTTTTTTTCTTATCAACCCAATAATATCGTTATTCGGATTCTCCGTGCGAGCGTAAATTTCACAGGCTTGGAGTAATCGAGGTGAATAGCTTTGAGCTTTTGAGGCCTAATTTTTGCATGCTAGCCACTGCCTGCGGTATTACACATAATATAAAAAAAAACACATACTTTAGGTTAGGTTAGCCCCATCCCTACAGTCAGTGGGTTAGCCTCTTTGTATAAACGTATAAACACACATAAACGTCAAACGCTTCCAAGCGACTATCCGTGAAAATATATAGTTATTTAATGACTTTACAAATAGACATAGTTGTACAATTATATTTTATCTCTAGATCGTTTCCGACGATCTGCGGATAGCTCAACAGTTTCATATGTATTTTGTACATTTAGTAAATACTGTATTAATTGTAATTTTCTTTGTAAATACATATATTTATTTACAAAAAATAGAGCATCATCCCAAAATAAATATATTTATTTACAAAGAATGTATTTTTGTATATAATAATAAGAAAAATATTATTTTGTAATTCCACAACTAGAGTTAATTAGCTACAGTAATTTTACAAAGAAAATTATAATGACAAAGTACACGTATTTACAAAATGTACATAATACACATAAAACAGTTCAGCTATCTGTAGACCGCGAACTATCTATAGATAGCTCTACTAATCTTTATAAATTTCAGATTAGCAATACCTTATTCAACATCAGGTATCTAAAATATCCCAAGGAGTAAAGATTGAACCGAATAGCAAATTCGAGCAGGAAACTTATAGAAACGTGCAAAACACTTACCCCTGGTTTCTGAGAGCTCGATCAACACTAATCGGCTGTCAAGTCACTTGCTATTTTAGCTTTTAATACAAATTAGATAGAGATAGCAGTGACTTGACAGCCGATTAGTTTTGATCGCGCTTTCAGAAACCGGGGGTAAGCCGACAAAGCGTGTTGTGCGTGCCTCGGCAGCCAATATCGATGCACTACCTGTAAGCAATTTGGAATATCCCTTCTCCCCTAGCGCCACTTCAAACATGACACAAAATGGTACTTTGAAGATATTTGCAATAAAAACTTAGGCGTATACCGAAAATTATAGCTGCAGGCCGTAAATAATCGGTTGCTTCAATCAATGTTTTCATGTAAAAAATGACGCATGAGTGGCTCATCTGATGTTGTGCAGTTACTCTACCTAAACTAGCATAACCTACAGAGCAAGTGTTTTATTTTTTTATTTGAAATTGTATTTGTTTGTTATTAGGTCTTGTCTTGTGTAAATAAATAAATAAATAAATAATGCTGGACAATCCACACAGCACTATCTAAGCCCTAAAGTAAGCTATTCAAAGCTTGTGTTATGGGTACTAGATCACTGATACACTTAATACATTATATACTTACATAGATAGATATTTTTTATTATACATAGAAAACACCCAGACCGTCGGAACAAATTTCTGCAGATCGTAAACCAACTTGTTCCACGGCGGGAATCGAACCCGCAACCTCTTGCGTCGCAGGCAGGCTTTCGCCCGCTGCGCCACAGAGGTCGCCAAAAACAAAAAACAAACAAACAAATATAACATAATTACTGCTTCATTTAATGAGAGAAGCCACTGGCTCCTGAAACACAGATTCTTAAGATTTAGACCGTTCTGTTTCATTGTCGGCTACACCGTCGCTTAGCACCAGGCGAGATCGTGGCCAAAGAACGGTCTTTAATAACAAGAAGATTTATTTAAAAATAAAAAACCCGAGTGCCCGAACTAAAAGTATGTAGGTAGGTAAATAACATAATGTTTTAAATTTGGTACTTTTTAATATTGAAATCCTTTCTTCATTCTTGACGAATGATAAAAATGTAATGATCGCAGACAGTCGGAGGCTCGTGTACCTATGTCCTAGCAGTTTACTGACGCCTGTGGTTGTATAACTCAGTTTGATCACTTTGGGGTTACCAGCAATCACATTTTTTTATTACAAAACTCTTAATATCTTCGAAACGGCTTCATAGATTTTGAAGTGTTTTTTTCTAAACGATTTGTATGACCATAGAAAAGGTTTAATGATATATTTTAGTATCACTCATGGCCTAGTTCACTAAAGTGACTTAACGAATTTTGCGTTCTGGTTTTGTCTTTGAGGGTTTACTTTAAATCAAAAACTAATACATTATATGAAAACACTTTATCACTCTCTTGATTTTGATACCCATATTGCTATGATAGCGAAAAGATTTTTTTTTTGGGAGAGAATATCGCTCCTGCTTCACTTCCCACGTGACTTTTTGGATTTTTTTATTCTAAGGACACTTGGGAAGTTCCGACAAATCTTTTGATACCAGAATCATCAAAATCCAGCCGTTTGGTTGCTACGTAATAAAGGAAATATCGAAGGAAGGATACATAAACATATATATGCATACATGGATAGATACACGCCAAACACATAACCCTCGGCACTCGGGTAAAAAAATGAAACAAACTGATGTGGTGACTTGTGACGGTGCGTGACTTACGAGGCAATGCTTTGTTATAGCAATATAGCATTGCGTGGCATAGCAATAAGTCACGCATTATAATAACATGCCCTACGATGCAATGCCCTGCGTCCATAAACGTGAGATACACACATGGCTTCATCTGCCTATAGCTATAAGTAAGCGATACAACTGCCACATTATCCCAGTGGATCTGGAAAAGGAAATTGTTCCTCGAATAGCGAGCTCATAGGAATCCCCCTTAAGGTTGGTTATTTCAATCGTGGAATTTAATTTGAGCGGTGGACAGACGCCGCACCGCTCCCGAAGGTTATTCGAGAAACAAGGGCAGGTGTTGTACCATCTCTCGCTGTCAAACACACAGATTGGATTTTACCGCAATCTAGACATTGCAAAGAAATAATAGTGGATTGTTTACCTAGGGAGCAAATATTTTAGCGAGAGTCTACTCTACTCGAGCTTAAAATAGTGTTAATCCCGAGATACACTCTACTTTTTATCGCCCTCTATGAGAAAAAAAATAGGTAAGGGATCTGCCATACAGTAATAAATTGTCCATCTAAAGCGCGATATGGTTTTAATTTTTTACTAAAGCGAAAACTAGTGGACATGACAACAAAAGACTAAGACCATAAATAAATAATAAACAATGCTGGACAATCCACACAGCACCATCTACCAAAGTAAGCTACTCAAAGCTTGTGTTATCACATAACACACATACAAAGCACTCTGTAGGTGCGGTGCACTTTTATACACCTAGTATATCCAGTAACAAATAGTCCGTCCTACGTAAAGCTATAGTAGTATAATAGTATAATAGCTATAGGTAGTAAAGCAGTGTACAGTAGGTACAGAGCGATAAGGACGATGCTCCGCCGTGTAGTAACACGAACATATAGCGACTTATCTGCACAAATAAATCTACCTCGCGGCTGAACGGGGCCGGGTCGTCAGGAGCAAGGGTCAGAACATTCCCTATCATACCCTAAAGTGCTGACAACCACCTGGCAACTTCCCGCGCACACACTTCACCATTTTCAGAAAATGTTGTATGCCACAGATATTTTACTGAAGTTAGTTACTAAAAAAAATTACAAACTATGTTTTGGAAAATTACATCACGAATCAGTAAAAATATTATTTTGACCTGAACTAATTTTCTTGTGGAAAAGTTTGCTGAACTAGAGAAGAATAAGTACCTAATGCCGACACTCGGTTGTTTGCGATTTTATAACTTCATTTTTCTTTGTTCTCTTCTGATATGTATGATACCTGTTTTCTGTTAATTCCAAGCCTAATTGTATATGTTGTGTGTTCTTTGTGGCAAATAAATAAATGTCTATGTCTATTTTCATGATTTCAAATCTTCAAAAATGATTAAATGTGTGATTGAGAAGTGGTTTGACGGTTGTCAGCCCCTTAAACCTTCCCAGAAGTTATTAGCCCTGGCAACACGTGCAAGCTGCATATTAATATGGTGTATCTTTTGTGATCTCACTTTCCTACATTTGAGCACAAAAAGTAATCCAACTGAGTGCAAAAATCTTGCCATGGATTTTGACGCCATCTAGCATCAAAATAAGCGAAGCTTGCATTATAAGGATCAACTTAACTATAGGTACCTACGTCAGATTTAGAACTTGTCTCGCTTGCTCCTGTTTTATTTTACTAATATTATAAACGTGAAAGTTTGTAAGTATGGATGGATGGATGGATGGATGGATGTTTGTTACTCTTTCACGCCGGAACGGCTCAACGGATCTGGATGAAACTTGGCAGAGAGGTAGAGTCTGGTATAGCACATAGGCTGTTTTCTATCCCATGGGAATACCGGGATTTAAATGGAAGTGAAGAGAGAAACTGCCACGAACAGAATTTAATAAAAAAATATAACTTGCTGAAGGAACCACAATGGCCCATGATGGCAAAAGGTAACCATCACCTATAACAAAATTTGTTCTAAACAATTAAATTGCATCGTAGGTCACGCTTGTTATGAACGTACTGCCCTGCGTCTGTCAAGCTGAGGTAAATAGCAGATATTGGACCTCATGTGCCAGAAACTGGTAGCCGGTGAAACCACGAGAGTAAGAAGTGAATTAAGAGAGAAGAGAAGATTGAAAATAGAGAGAGGCAGGGCAAAGGCCTCTTTTTCTTTTTCTCTCTTCTCTTCTTTGTTAAAAAAAAGTATTGTAGGTACTCTTGACATAATTATTACAGGTTTGTTACCCATTACAGGGGCAAAAATAAACATTTCAGTATTTTCAAACCACCCCTAACACCGCCCGGGTACGAACCTGGGAACATAAACAGCGCCAAAACGCTTTAGACTGATAAGATCGCAAAGAAACTAGGTTAAAGTGCAAGAATTTTGTAAAAATAATTCCGTACTCTCGTCGCAGTAACTAAAGCATGCGATCTTGAATAAATTGGCTGGTGCCTACAATATAGAACTACATTGTAGCACCAGCCAATTTATTCATTCCCCAATTCCCTATCTTTGTCCTTATTTTTTCAATTCCCTATCTCTATCCTTCACCTAATCTGCACTTTGCAATTTATAATGAATGAATGAAAAATTCTTTATTGTACACCAAAATTTACAGAAAAAAAAGAACACTTAGTAATATAAAAATAAAGTAGTAGGTACAATGGGCGGTCCTGTCGCTAAAAGTGATTTCTTCCAGACAACCTTTGGATGGAGAGGATTGTTAAAATATGGAAGATTGGTTGCAGGTGCACGAGGAAAGTTATAAGAAAGGTGGTCAAAAACATTACACAATATTAAAACAATAAGTAAATCAGGTACTTATACAGTAAATAGTTAGGTACATTACATTCTATACATACATATACTATATACTATACTAATACTATACTAATACTATATAATTATATTATACATAGAATGTGTGACTATAAAAAAATAATGCGGCGGAATTAATGCGACTTTTTCATAAACATGTATTGTTCTGTATGGCATATAAGTCAAAATCAAATTAAAGACAAAGTAATAGGAATTTATATTTATTTAGTTCAATGTAAATAATCACTTTGTCTTAAAGCTAGGTAATCTAGGCCAGTTCCACGTTCAGTTCTAACCGCTGCTCGCTCACACTGCTGTCTTGAAGGTAATAGCTAAAAATCTGTGTTTTACTCATTCCAATATTAATATGCACTGACTTTATATCTAGCTGCAATACGCATACTGATAAGTCACGTCAGTCATAAATAAATAATAAATAAATAAATATTTGTGGACTTTCCACACAGCACTATCTAGCCCCAAACTAAGCTTATGCTTGTGATATGGGAACCAGATAGCTGATATACCTACTACTTACATACTTTTTTTTGTAAATAGATACTTATAATATTATATAACACCCAGGCAGAGAGCAAACATCTATGTTCATCACACAAATGTTTGCTTACGGTGGGAATCGGACCCACGACCCACGGCGCAGAAGGCAGAGCTACTACCAACTGAGCTGTGAAGGCTGTCATATCAGTAATGATAGTATCTGCTATTCTATATTGCTTACATAAGAAATATACAATAAAAAAAAATCTGCTAATAAAATTTCAAAATAACTCTGTGGCGCACTCAAAATCCTTTCACCACGCTGTTTTGAAAAAACTAGATCGGAAGACATGCTAGAAGACTACTGTGTTAAATAGAGCGCCCTGTCAGTGGATTTCCAATGAGGATAATGACAAAAGCGCCTTCAGTTACGATGTTAGGAAGATATTTGGGGGAATTAAACACACCCACAGATATTTTAAGGGATGGCGTGTATGCAATATCAAAGCCACATGCAATTTCGACCCGCGATGCCAGTAATTAATGTGAACTGTAGGTAGGTATAATACATGGCTATACAGGATGTATTGCTCGGTGTATTTTACTACATCAATGTGATCATGTGGTTTTATTGCGTTAATAACTTTTGAATTTGACTAACCGTGCGGTGATCCACTTGAAGCTTCGATCGTCTGTGATTTCAACGACACCTAACCGAAACACAGCAACGCTGCTTGGCAGCACCAATATTTATCGTAATTAATAGATTAGGAAAAAGAAAAAAATAGAGGACTGTACAAAGGCGAGTTTAAAAGCAAACCAGAGTTTTATTAGTAGAGTTTATTTCTTTATTTTGAATACCTATCTAGTGTAATTGTGAACGCATATCTCCTCTTTGCCGAAGGTTGGGTGCTGGAATCTGCGACACAAGTTTTATATAAGCAGTTTTCAGTGTTCTCTTGTGATATTGTTACCTCTGTTTTACGTTCACTAAATAAAAACATTGAAATTTGTTAGTAGAGTTTATTAGGACACCCTGTAAACAAAGCCACGAAAGCGTGTCATTGGTCTGAGCGTAGCTTACACAATGTAGATAGGTGCCTATCATCCTAAATCACATAATCACAGCGTGATACCGCATTTCGCGCTGGACCTGGGAACGTGGAAAACAAACACCAAAACAGAACTGTTGTTTCCTAAAAATAATCCACCATTATAACTAGTAGTTCGCCCCGAACTGAGATCTCGTGATGCGATCCGAAAGCTCCGAAAATTTAAGTACATAGATGGTAGTAATCAGAAAGATCAAAATCCTTTGGTGACATCGAAAGAGTGCAGTATTTGTTTCTTCCTTTGTTCAACAGCTGTATTTAATTCGTCCGTTATACCAAACACAATGCTTGGACTTGCGTCTGTCTACTACTGACCGCTGTAACCGCTTTTTTTTGTGTAACTGTAACCGCTGACTGCAACTTTGTATGGTAAAGAAGTTTTAACTCAATTGGCCGATTTATTGAAGAGTTCCGTTGAACAGACCTTGGCTCCATCATCAGACCAGGTCGCTGTCAACATTTTATGAGAACTGAGAACTTTTTTAATTTATTTCAATAATTTTTTTTATTAAAAAGCAAGGGAACTGACGGACCAGTAGAAAAACCTTGATACCAACGAAACTCTTAGAAATGGGAGCTCTTAGTTCGTTGGTTATCTTAATTTAACTTTTTTGTTGTAACTCTAAAAGCAGGCATCCTAGAAAAAAAATAAAAACGGTTTTGGAATGTCCAAACCAAGCCCTTTCATATGACATGTAACTTTATTTTTTTGTGTAACTTTTTTAATTTTTGCCCCCTTACGAAAACCCCATATTTTAATAACCCCTTATCCGATTTTACTCATATACTTACCAGTAAATTTCTCAAGTACAAGCTATCCACTTACCAAATTTCATGCATAATGCATAAGCGGTTCTCAAGTTATCGTCGGACAAACATACATACATACATACATAAAATGCCAAATCGCCCAAGTTGATTGTAAGATCTTCGTTCGCTTCGCTCACTCGATCAATTATTATCATTTAATTTTATACAATGTAGACAGCCCACACAGAGCAGTTGATATTAGCTCTGCCTTTTGCGCTGTAGGCCGTGGGTTCAATCCCCACCGAGAACAAACAGTTGTGTGATAAACATAGATGTTTGTTATGTTTGGGTTTTATAATATACTAGCGATCCGCCCGCGCGCCCCTGCTTCGCACGGATGCACATATCATGCATGTATTATACATTATACACCTTCCTATTGAGTCACTCTATCTATCATTTTTACTGTTTTGTACCTACTTGTTTAATATTTAAATTGATAATTTTAATTTTATGTAATTTTAACTGCTTTAATTAATGTAATTGGTTTTCTCGCCGTGTTAATTAAAGTTTATAATAAATAAATAAATAAATAAAAAAAACCGCATCAAAATCCGTTGCGTAGTTTTAAAGATTTAAGCATACATAGGGACATGGGGACATAGGGATATAGGGACAGAGAAAGTGACTTTCTTTTATACTATGTAGTGATTTTATGCATGTACATGCAAAAAATAATGAATAAGTGATTTAAATATCAGCTTTCTGGTTCCTATATTATAGCTTTGCTTGGTTTTGAACCCACAACCTTAGGATCGGATGGCCGCTAGTGGAGACGCATGCCGAGACCCTTTCGCTAATGATACTCAGATTTTTTTGTTTATAATTGTTTTATATAATCTGATTATTGTAGAATAAAAATTAGACGAAAACATCTATGTCAACGCGATTGTTTGTTTTAGTTTAGATGGTGACCGAACCCACGGTCTTCGTAGAAGGCAGAGCTACTTCCGACTGGGCTACTAGGGCTGGTTATAGTAGCAAATACAGCCGCCATATAACGATGGCGCGCACTTAGCAAAGCCAGGCTGTTGGCACAAAAGTAATTAACAGATGTGGTATTATGGTGGTATAGACGTGGTACTCGACGAGCGCGCGTCAAAACCATTAAAATATTTGATTGGAAGCTTCCCAGAAAAATCTTCAAATCAGAGAAGCGTAACAGCATTTTCCCAAAATTACTTTGACGTCAACAAGTCAAATAAATTAATTTTTAAATTACATTCTATGTCTTCAAAGAAGTTTTGTGAAATATACTTTCAGCTGTAATAACCTGGGGGAAAATAATCTGGTAGTCCGTGAAAATAACTATGAAGAAATCCACGACTTCTGCTGAACACTAAGGTTTGAACATGTCTTTCTGTATATACCGGTCTACTACAGGTTGACGACCTCAGTGGCGCAGCGGGCGAGAGTCCGCCTGCGGGTTCGAATCCCGCCTCGGAACAAATTTGTGCACGATCTGCAGAAATTTATTCCGTGTTCTGGGTGTTTTCTATGTATAATAAAAACTATCTATCTATGTAAGTATAATGTATTAAATATATCAGTTATCTAGTACCCATAACACAATCTTTGAGTAGCTTACTTTGGGGCTAGATGGTGCTGTGTGGATTGTCCAGCATTAATAAATAATAACATATTTAATACCAGCCTAAGGGTATCCGTACTGGGCTACCCTACCATGCTTAGTTTTACAAACGGGTACGCATCAAGCTACACACTGCTTGTTTTTATGTCCTTGAAGTAAGTTTCATTGTTTTGGATTTGTATAGCTTTGTCTGTATCGGTGTACGTAGTAGTCTCTAGGTCTTTGTCTCAATCTATGGGATGTGTAACCTTCTTCCTCTGTCGAGTCAACAGCATATCAAACTTTATACTTTTGGCGTGAGCCCAGTAGGAGGGGACCTTAACTGCCTGGTTTCAGTCCTCGCGTGTGTAGGTGAGTAACCTGATGTATGGTCATCTACCACAGAACAACGACGTAGTTTGTCAAAGCGATGCATCAAGGGCTACCTGTTCAAATCGTCCGAAACGTCGCGTCGAATAATTGAAACGGAAGCGACCGTCGTTGGCCATTGCAACTCTATTAGCGAATGACTTTGTTGATGAAGAGCTTCTGGAACGGACTATTGTTTCTCGTAAACTGCTTGTGTAGTATGTACTTCTTGCTTACCTGTGTTGCCTTGCACTCGTATGAAATACATGCATGAACGGGTCACAGGCGTTTCCCTTCAGGAATAGCAGTTGTATGTTTGTCCGAGTGTGTAAGAGTTGAATCATTAATCCTATTGAAATTATACATCGACGGTTGAATGATAGAACAAATAACAGTTTTGTTTCTAAAGATTTTCACATTGGCTAAGGTATCCTAAGTAAATCAGAAAGGTACCAGTTCGCTCTGTCTAAAGATATTGCGTTGGTTGTCAACACAACAATGTTTCTGAAAGCTCGATCAACACTAATCGGCTGTCAAGTCACTTTCTCTGTCTAATTTGAAGTCAAAGCTGAAATAGCAAGTGAATTGAAAGCCGATTAGTGTTGATCGAGCTTTCGGAAACCGGGGGTAAGTCTAGTAGAACATTTCGAAAAACGCGCTACGCTTTTATTATTTTCACAGGTCTTTCCGGTAAGCTTTAGATCTGTGTCGTCACTTCCGTCCGTCCCAATTACCCCGCACGTGGACTGGATGATGTAACCAAATTATATCGACGTTTGGCGGCTGTTGCTAAATGGAACAACGTATACTCTATAGGTAGTGCTCTATTTCCTGGAACCACTTTGCTTATAAATTGCTGAATGATTTCTTCCTGAATACTCTATGAGGAAATATGATTGGATACAATGTCATGGTAGTTACATTTTTTTTCCGTTAGGAACTAAAGTTATTTTCAATTGTGTTTTTTTTGTAATACAACCAGCTGATGGAACAAGCAGATGTCCCACCTGATGTTAAGTGGTAACCATGACCTATAATAAAGCATAGCCTCGTAAGTCACGCAGATAGGAACGTGCCCTACGATGCACTGCCCTGCGTCCATTAACTTGAGGCATACAGATGTTAAACTTTCATGTGCCTGTAATTACACCGGCGACAACACTCTTCAAAACGAAACACAGCGTTGCTGCTTGGCGGCAGAAAAAGGCGTGGTGGTAGTACTTCCCTGGAAGAGCCCTTCACAAAGAGCTCTACTACTTTTGGTAATTAATTGGTTGTGTAATTTAGCGGTTCTAAAACCGAAATCATTTCAGGTAGCAAAGCGTAAACATTTGATATGAAAGTGTATCGTGTGATTTCCTAATTTGCATGTAAATCTTTCGAGAAAGAAGAAAACTGCCACCATTTTCTTCGATACAAATAAGACGGCCGTCTTTTCTATGGGCTGACGTGACTAAAAAGTGTTTAAATTATATCACTTGACACATACAATATTTTCTGTCGAATACATACCTATATACAGAGGAAAATAGAAGAAGCGTTCAAATAAAGGATGACGTAATTGTTAGGTACTTCGTTTTAGGCAGATTTTAAAATTTTGATGACTGCATCTGGATAGCTACTAGTTCATTGCTACTTCTCATTACTAAGCTTACTCAGGACATCATTGATTTGGGTAATAATATAACTTCTAAGCAAATAAAAGTATAATTAATGAAATAAATTTAGTCTGATCTTTAATATTCACCCTTACCTCTGCGACGAAAAACTTTTCCAAGCAACTGGAAAAAGTTAAGAAAGGGATGATTTAAACGAAAGATGAGGGTTGGGACGCTCAATTGTTTCAAGGGTTTGTAGGTACCCACAATTTGCACGGGTAAATTAAGCTATAGAGGCTTTGAGGAAAACTTCGGACTTTTTCCCTGTGTTGTATCACTGGACCTTTCTTGGACTTCACTGCGTCAACCTAGTAACCAAGAGTATTAGAGCTCTCTGTGGAAAGTTCGTTCTGGAAAGAACTACCAACGTATGCCTCTTTCTGGCCACAAGCATCGCTGCTATTTCGGTTTGAAAATGGTTGCCAGTGGTTGAGGCTTTACATCTGTAAGCCTCAAGTTGATAGACGCACTTGCATTGTAAAGCACGTTTCTATCAAGCGTGACTTAAGATACAATGCTTTGTTAGGTGATGGTGACCGCTTAACATCAGGTGGATGTTTTCCCTGGAGAATACAGTATGGGGTTCTTCAAAAAAGGCGTATTAAAATATTTAAAGGGTCAGCAACGTAAGTGTGACACCTCTGGTGTTACAAACGTCCATAGGCTACGGTGACCGCTTCCCATCAGGTGGGCCGTATGCTTGTTTGCTACCTTGGTAGTATAAAAAAAAAAGGTGGGCAATCCAACCGTTGCACTAGCAAGTACTATAGATAAATTCCTACAATGAAACCTACTTTTACATAAACAATACAAGCTGTCGCTTACGGCTTCGCTCGCGTTTTAGTACTATTTAAAAATTTTTCTGTATTGGGAAAACACAAACCATGTTCATGTTTCCTATTAGTTCCCCGTAGTTTTTTTGGAGATGAAAACTATCTAAGTTTCAGCGCAATAGGTTCAGATTCCGCCATTAATTTAAATATTCAATCCTGAATTTCACATTTATTTTTACAGGACTAAACAACCAAGCACCGTCACAGCTTTTTTTATACAACTAGCTGATGGAACAAGCAGATGACCCACCTGATGTTAAGTGGTAACCATCACCCATAACAAAGCATTGCCTCGTAAGTCACGCACGATAGGAACGTGCCCTACGATGCACTGCCCTGCGTCCATCAACTTGAGGCATACAAGTTAAGTCATGTGCCTGTTACTACACCGACGACCACACTCTTCAAACCAAAACACAGCGTTGCTGCTTGGCGGCAGAAAAAGGCGTGGTGGTTATACTTCCCCGGACGAGCCCTTCACAAAGAGCTTTACTAATCTTGCTTCTAACGCTATCGAATCACTTTTCCCTCCACATTTCAAAGCATCAATTTTGTAATTTTATTCCCTTTTGCCCTACTTCGTCGTCACTCGAAACTCCAGCTCGCTCTAAGTTATGCGGATTTCGTCCTTTGTCCGCGCCGCGCAGATAGTCCGGACGAACGGACCCGACGCGCGACGAACGGTCTGAACGATAAAGTAGGAATCCTACTAAACCAACTAATAACTTACAACGTTATTACAACTAACTTTATTTATGCATGCGTTTCTTATCTTCTTAGTTTTTTATCATCTTATTTTTATAGAGCACCGATGGTCTAGTGGAAGTGACCCCGCTTTCCGATCGTAAGGTCACAGGTTCGAATCCGGTCGTGCACCAATGGATTTTTCTATCGAAAAATTTATGTGCGCAATGCTAGTGCTCTTAAACGGTGAAGGAAAACATCGTGAGGAAACCAGTTTAGTATTCTAGCAGTGGCCGGCGATGGGCTTGCAACCTGTCATGTATGGAATACTAACTACTACAAAAATGGAATACTTAACTACTAAAAAATGTGGGTATGTGTATGAATGGTTTTTTCCTTTAAAAAATAGTAGGTGTACTAAGATACATATCCCGGAAGTACATAAAAGAAAATTTTAAAAGCCTATGGTGCGTGTAGCCTAAAAAGTTGAGTAAAAGCTACATAAAACAAAAAAGAACAAAGAACACTTACTAAGAATATAAAACAGGTCCTCAAAAATATTACAACCCTGCTCCATGCAAAGCTTTACCTTCCTACACCATTATTGTGTACTTGAAATTGAAAAATATTTTCCATCCATAAAGCATCCATAAAATACACTCCATTTTTTCATGTTTGTCACTTGCTTACGATTGCCACCTTTTGTTTAGGATCTCTGATATTACGCTACCCACATCTTATCAGTTTTTTACTAGATTTACTTTTATGTCTTGATGTAATGTACGTAAAATTTTGTTCTCAAACTGGTTCTCATGTGAGTGAATTATTGTAATTCTGTATGAGAAATAAAGATTTATAAACCTAAAAATATTTTAGTCCAACAGTAAAACACGTCTATCAGTCTAGGCAGGGGTTGTTATTTTACTATGAATTCGCGTTTGCGTTTAGATCACGTTGTGACGTCACACGGTTTGGGCAAAGTCAAATTCTTTGGGGCAAAGTATCTCCTAAATCATAAAGAATGCCCAAGGTCACGTTTTAACGCTACACAGTTTAGTACAAGAAATCTATGTTATCCTAGTAATATTACATGCCTATAGTTTGGATGCTCAAGAGAAAAGTGAACAGGTATTTTCTAGATAAACGTGCCACATCAGGTGAGATTGCGGTCAAATCTTTTACCTTAAGGGCCCGGCGACAGCGGCTCGCAGTTTCGAGGTGCGATTGGCTATTATTTCATTTCGGGAAGGTTGTTTGAAAGAATAACTATCCAGTGGCACGCATAAATACTGTTCGAATACAAATAATACAATAATATAAGGGAAATGTGCTTGAGTCAGAAATCATTTTCGAATTTTTTTTTTTTTTTTATTTCGAAATCATTTCTGATTTGGGCATGTTTCCCTTATATTATTGTGTTATTTGTGTTCGAACAGTATTTATGCGTGTCACTGGATAGTTATTCTTTCAAACAATCTCCCCGAAATGAAATAATAGCCAATCGCACCTCGAAACTGCGAGCCGCTGTCGCCGGGCCCTTAAGGATGCAAAAAACTGCTTGGGGCAGAAATAGGCATGGTTCTTTATCGTCCCGAGTTTCGTATTACATAATTAATTTAACTTCCGCGTGGCCGAATTGTACCTGAATTTTTTCTCAAAAAGAAAATTACCGCAGAATTTGTATTAATTAGAATCGCGAGAGCTGTAGTAAGCTTTTAAGCCTCGGATTCCCTTCATTGCTGTTAATGCTGGTGTTTTCAGGAAGGAAGATTTTTTTTCTTCGAGGCCATGCAGTAGATTCGGATCATTTGAGCTACCTCTAGACGATTTGCAACGGTCTGCAGATAGCTAAATTGATTCATGTGTAATTTGAGACTTTATTTGACTTTATTTTTACAGTATATGTACAGACAGTAAACATACTTTATTTTTACAGATTATATAGGTAATAATTATTTAGTAGGAACACGGCTTATAGCTCTTACATGCACGGTTTTTGAATCGATTAAGATAGATACTCGTAGATAGATAGAAAACTATTTATTGTACACCAGTAGTAATTGTTCACCGAGAGGAGAAAGTGACCGATTACCGTCGAGGGTGTCGTTTGAAGCCCGAGCCGTAGGCGAGGGCTTTAAAACACCCGAGATCGGGAATCACACTTTCTCTCGAGTGATACATAGTGCTTTATACTACACCTACGAGGAAAATAAAAAACTAAAACTGAATCCTCAAACAACACACAAATTGAAAATGGCGCCAATGGCGTCTGCAATTTTCACGTCATGTTCTTTTTTCAAATTGTTTATCCTGCCGCCGCAGGGTCGCACTGCCAGCCCGACACCATCCAACACACAGCTAGTGGCCAGTGTCATTTTGCGAACTTGGAGATAAAAACTCACTGTAAAAACTTTTTGGCTTTTGATATTTAGGTTACCGGCGCATAGTCTTACCCAAAATTAAAAAAGAAAAACCACGTAAGAAATGGATTTTCATACACTTTTCTCTCCCGCTCAGATGCGTTGTCTCCCCGCATATTTGTTCGATATGCAATGACGTACTTTCTACCGTAAATTTGATAAAGTATCAAGGTACTTTCCAAGCAGGTGTAGTATAATAATTAATTTTATCTAAAGCGAAGTACAATGGTAAGAAGTTTCTATACCGTTGCAGTTGTACACATCGTTTACACATCATGTTTTATTTCATACGTGTATTCCAAGTATTTAGTAAGATTATTATTTTACTTATTCACGGGAAGCTATCAATTAACAGATGTATTGTTTGTTGTTATCAGTAGTTACACAAAAATAATATCCAAAATAGAATTTTAAGACAAAACAGAAACATGTCACGAGTTTAGTAAAATAAATACCAAGATAAATTACAATGATTTGAAGACAATGTAATTTATTTATTCAAATGTTTATAAAATCCATCATTCTGGACGCGTACTCGAGTAACGAGTAGGCGTTACTACTACGGCCCATTGGAACAATAACTTGACAGATTAACTGAGAGCTCTCCGAACTTACGAGATTTCACTTCGTTGTTGGGCTTGATGTGCGGAGAAAGAGCTAGCTCATTCAAATTCATTATTTTAAGTTACAAGACTATCCAAATCCAATCGAATACTAAATCTCGAAGTAAATCTGATTCCTATTCTTAACTATCTAACTAAACCATAACATATAATGCATTACGAGAGCAGGTACTTCCTGAAACTGAAACAGCTTCACGACTTTGATCCCCAAGTACGGTAGATATCCCTTAAGATCTCCCAGTACCAAGTAGGTACTAATTCAAGATTCTTTTGAGGATGTCTAAGGGGGGTAGTCAGAGGTACGTTCAAACATTACATTTGGCACATACCCACATTTTGCAGTAGTTAGTATTCCATACGTGACAGGTTGCAAGCCCATCGCCGCTGTTAGAATACTAACTGGTTTCCTCACGATGTTTTCCTTCACCGTTTAAGAGCACTGGCATTGCGCACATAAATTTTTTTCGATAGGAAAATCCATTGGTGCACGACCGGATTCGAACCTGCGACCTTACGATCGGAAGGCGGGGTCACTCCCACTAGACCACCGGTGCTCTAGGTAGGTACTTCCTATTTACAAATAAAACATTATATCAGCTAGTGGGTTCCCATATTACAAGCTTTGCTTTGGGCTAGATCGATAGATGTCTAGATCACCAATATTTAACATTTATTTATTTTAGTTCCCAAGTGATCCAGCTGAACAGATCAATGCAAGGGGTGGCTATGATAATAAGCAAACGCACTCAAACTTCGGCTTTTGGCTTTCGGCTTCGGAAGTGTGTAAGTTTATAGATTTTGCGAATTTGGAAGTCAACGTTACGACTTCGAAACAGGAGAAGAAAAACCTTTGTGTCAATATTTTGTGTGGTAAAGTATTTTTGTTTTGTTATGCTAAGACCCTTATTCATAATGGTCCTTGAGCGCGTCAATAGCTTATCAGACCGATAAGTCTGATGCTGTCTCTTTTCATTGTTCAATTCAAAATAGCAGGGATTATGAATAAGAGGGTTAAAGTATTTAATTTATGTGGGTAAATTTTGTCAGTAAAGGGTTTGAACCTGCCCAAATCTAAGATTTATAAAATAAACGAATGATTAAATTGGTAAGTTGACACTGATTTGGATTAGTTTAGCTATCTCTAGATCGTTCTCAACGGTCTTCAGATAGCTCAACAGTTCCATTGTTATTTTGTACGTTTTGTAAAAACTTGCATAGGTATACATTGTTGTTTTCTTAAGTACCTAGTAGTCAAAGTAAATATTTTGGTGAGATGTTAAAATAATAAAAATGCGAATAAATTGTCTAAAATGTGAGCAAACATTTGTTTCAAGAATTAATAATATTTGCTTAAAACATGATAAGAATAGTGCCAATGATATTAAGATAAGGATGTTTTTAAAGCGAGGACCTTTTTTGAGGACCCTCGGTTCGACTTACCGAAGATTCATATTCTGCGAACGAATTTAATCCTTTTTGTATAGACTTTTGTATAGATAAAGACTTTGTACCTACTTTGACTTTGTTTATAAGACTTAAACTTAAAACAAGTTGAATAACTCTTAGGTAGTAATATTGCACGATTTTTGCATTTGAGTTACATTTCTAAAGTAAGCGCTTTTGATTTGGCTTGATTTTCGGCTTTTATTTATCTAAATATATATAACTCAAAGATGACTGACTGACTGACATAGTGATCTATCAACGCACAGCCCAAACCACTGGACGGATCGGGCTGAAATTTGGCATGCAGGTAGATGATATGACGTAGGCAACCGCTAAGAAAGGATTTTGATCAATTCTACCCCCAAGGGGATAAAATAGGGGATGAAAGTTTGTATGAAACTTTGAATTCCTTAGCGCGAGCAAAGCCGCGGTTTCAGCTAGTTCGGATATAAAAGTCACATTCGCTTTTTAATAAAGTGACAGAACCAGGAACTGTAAGGTGTAAGGAATAACTGTAAAAGTATGGACTTAATCCTACTAATATTATAAATGCGAAAGTTTGTAAGTATGGATGGATGGATGGATGTTTGTTACTAGAGTAACAAATAACTCCAGAACGGCTGAACGGATCTTGGTGAAAATTGGCTCAGAGATATATTATAGTCTGGAATAACACATAGGCTACTGTTTATCCCGTGGGAATACCGGGATTTAAAACTACGTGGGTGAAACCGCAGGGCGCTACTAGTGGAATATATAATCAACATTTCTTGATGAGTGGTCATCGCTGCCTAGAATTCAATTACCCCACAGAGTATTCACCGAGGACGTATTCACTGCGGCATAACTACACACCGGGTCACCTCATATCCAGGTGTCCAGGTTATCCCGAATTGATTGGTAGGTAACTTGAAATCAATTAACAATCCACCTGCTGGTATTGACATGTACCAATTTGAATTTATCGTGATTCCCGTGAACGTTTACACTGTGGTTTAATTTGAATAGACACCAAAGGTCTGGTGGAATATTAATCAATCGGTTCAACCCTCTGTATAGCAATCTGAGTTATCCTGAGATAAAAGATAGAGACGCTTCATTTAATTTATAGGTTATGGGTAGGTATAGGTAGAATGTAGGAGGTAATTTATAGGTTATGGGTAGGTATAGGTAGAATGTAGGAGGTAATTTATAGGTTATGGGTAGGTATAGGTAGAATGTAGGAGGTAATTTATAGGTTATGGGTAGGTATAGGTAGAATGTAGGAGGTAATTTATAGGTTATGGGTAGGTATAGGTAGAATGTAGGAGGGTAAAGTATGCCTCTCTCGTTGTTGTTGCCTAGTTGACACAAATTTTAAACACCATAGTTGCTTGTGGCTTTTTTATATTATTTATAATTTGTTGATGTAAGTATTTAACATAAAGAGCTTAAAACTATGTTAATAGTGCGTTTACTTACCCTTCATAGGGTAGGAAACGCACTGACAACGCCCCTGGTGTTGTTGTCTATGGGCGACGGTGACCGCTTACCATCAGGTGGGCCGTTAGCCCGTTTGTCAATTTTTTACATAAAAAAACAGAATAGTGAACTTCATCCGCGTGAAAGTTATGTCAGTTAATTTAGAAATTCACAAAATATCTAAGCATATTCCACTGAAAACCTGAAAGACACGAGTGAAATTTGAGACCCAGGATCTCGCTTTTAAAATATGGATATTTTTTTTCTGTAATTTTACTGAAATTCTATGCATCTTTGAAATTTGATGTATTTTTCTGCGACGAGACTGTTCCCCACACAGAGGAATGCAATGGTATAATCTCGATAAGACCACTGCATTCCGTCTAACAAAAGAATCGCTGTTCAATCGTTTTAGCAAAGCTTCAAACAACGTGTACTGGCACGGTCAGTGACGAAGCGAATGTACTTACTACAATGATTTACTTAAACTTTGTGACTACTGAGGCCGCGCCTTAGTCGGCTAAGCACGTATTGACCATGTTTTTTCTGAGGATAAGGCCCAGTAGGCAGAGGGGACGGTATATGTAATCATATACATATCAAATCCAGCCCCAAAAAAATTCAATTCAATTCATTTATTCAATCATAATTGTTTTAAAAATTATATATGAATGTCACTTACATCTAAAAACACATTATTATAATTAATTTAAATCTAGGCTAATATAAAAACGACAAAAAATAACTTAAAAAGAATAATATATATAATAGGAGCAAATGTTTACGTAATCCCAAACTTGCTAATAAAATCAATCCAAACAAAACTTTTCTGCATTTCTGATCGAGACAGCATCACTGACTAACCCACATTAACAACCGAAATATTTAGTTAAATGTCAAGTTTTTCCTAGGGTGGAGGTTAGTGCGCTATCAAATCAGTCCACATGTGACACAAAGCTAATAATAATTGTACTTATTACATTTACTTCTGTATTTTATGTGTCATGGTGTGTGTGTTCAGTTACGTTTACGTTTCTGAAGTAAAATTATTACCTATTACTTATTTCCAGCGTTCTTTTTAAATCTCTCAATAATTCTATAGGTATACCTACGGTTTATAAATGAAACAGTATTTGAGTACTTCTCAAACAAAATGTACGTAGCGAAAAAGTTTTTGTTACGAAATTTTACTAATTCGTAAACTTTTCCTTCCTTAATTTCCTAGAGTTATGTAACGAATTAGTAAAATTTAGTAACAAATAGTTTTTCGTTACGTACATTTTGTTTGAGAAATACTCATTTAAGCAACACTCAAATAGAAAACCAATAAACCTGTCTTCAGTGTCTGGAAGTTACAGCCGTGACTATTGTATTTAATTTCCAAAGACATCGACGTTGCTAACTGTACCCTTCAACAGAAATCTATCGGTACTCAATCCAATCCTGCTCCACCCAGAGCCGGGTTTGGCAGTTAATTAGACAATAGCAGTGGATACCGGCGGAATGTGAGGCATCCACGGCGTTTGTACCAGCGGCCGCATGCCGGCTGGTTGACGACTGTTTAACCAGCTCGGAAGATTAGGAGAAGGCAGTTTTGATAGCTAATCCACATGGATTACCCACCCATGGCTTATGGCTCACCCGCTGCGCCACTGAGGCCACCAGTGAGGTTACCTCACTGGTGACCTCAGTGGCGCAGCGGGTGAGAGTCCGCCTGCGACGCAGAGGTTGCGGAATCGATTCCCGCCTCGGAACAAATTGGTGTATGATCTGCAGGAATTTGTTCCGTTGGTCTGGGTGTTTCCAATGTCTAATAAAAAATATTTATCTATGTAAGTATATAATGTGTTAAATACATCAGTTATCTAGTACCCATAACACAAGCTTTGAGTAATTTACTTTGGGGCTAGATAGTGCTGTGTGGATTGTCCAGCATTATTTATATTTATATTTGAGAGCTGGAACCGTACCAATAAGTCTTTGCGATTTAACTATCTGATTTGTTAAAACAACGGACAAAAATAGGCCACGATAACCCAGTTTCATTATGGAGTTGAATCGCGATAAAATTTCATGGTTTTACCCCTGCAGTGCGATTCCGTCTTTCACGCAAATGACCGCGCTTACTCACAGGACACATGACTATAACAAGTGCACCTCAGAAAGATGTGAAAAAAGTAGTTACATATAACAAGATGTTGTTCTAGATCACTGTCAAACTGAAAGCCATCGATATCCAGGCATTAGCGTAATCGGGCCGCTGGTTCCAAATACCTTATCTACCGTCACAGGCTCGATGTGCATATGAATGATGCAATGCGGGTGATAACTAGCTCTCGTTGACAACTCCACAAGATCACGATTTGTTTATGAAGTTGCTCCACCGACGGGCGTTCCCGTTTGTTGATTGAGCAGAGGGCATTCCCAATCATTCAAATAATATGACAGTCCGATGTGCGATTTGATCTTGAATTGACTATCAACTACCCGCGGCTTCACTCCTGTAGTAACGGTGATTCCTTGTAATATCGGTCGATCGGTCGAAAAAATATTTATAGTTCGGGATGTAATGTATAATAGAGACAGTGAGAACGGTCTTGTATAAAAATGTATGACGAACGATAAAATATTACATATCGGGATGTAATATATTTACATTACATCTCATAGTCAAAAGCCGGCTTAATTTTCGTAATGATTTTCGTAATGTGTCCAAGTCCAAGCCATTGCGTAGCGCATCGTAGGACTTCGGTTACGCCGTAGCGTTCTCGTAGCGGTTTCCTAGAGAAATGTACAAACTTTCACCATTAGCATCTCGACCAGCGCTCTTACTTTTAAAATATTACCCTACTTGTGTAACTAGTTAACCTAGTGTTTTATGAAACAGGTTCCGTGGCAAACTCCAGTTTTGAATCCTTTTCTTGCTGTCAAAGCCTACGAATAAGCTACGGATTGCTACGAGACTATGAACGTCATAATTCAGTACAAACGCGAGGATCGTTTGAAACATCTATAAACTAGGTGACTAGTGAGTCTGCCGCCAGTTACATATAAAGCAGATGGCCCGCCTGATATTAAGTGGTAACCATCACCTACAACAAAGTATCGCCTCGTAAGTCACGCACGCTAGGAACGTGCCCTAAGAAGCACTGCCCTGCATACATAGTGGTTAGGTATTAGTAAGTATTACATAAACCCTGTATAGGGTAAAGCAACATAGTCATATTTCTTAACAAGTTGGTTCCGAATGTTCGTTTGGCGATTATAGAAAATAGGTACCTATACCAACATAATTATTTCGATGGTTTGTCCAATGAGCCAAGGAATATGGAAAGCTGCGAAAATGCCAGCTCTGTACTATATAAGCTAGGTATATGAATAAAGGGGTGCTAGGTCGGGTAACCTCCACGTGGTGCACCCCGGTAACACCATGAAACGCGCCAGCAGAGTACTGCGGACGCGTTTCATGGTGGCCAATAATCCGACAAAAGGCGCGCACGTTCCAATGATCCTCAAGGCTACGCCGCAGGGCTACCCATACGGAAAGGCTTGGGGGGAGGAACTAGTGCTGCGCATCTCGGCGGGGCCCAGCATGGCCTTGTCAGGCGGGACGGGTGCGCCCTTTTCAGGGCGTGCTGGCAGGGGATTCTCACCCCTGAAAAAAGAGACGACGATGTGGAGCATCGGAGAAATAAAAAATGGATAAAATAAGTAGTTGCGAAAATGGTCCCCAGGTGGGTCCCCGAAAGGGGGAATCCCACCCCTCTACTGCGGTGGAGGGCTGCCCCTCATACTCTGGGGGGGGCAACAACTGCTTCGTAGGCCGGCGGCGTTCTGCCCGCCTTCGTAAACACAACCCTAGCGATACAACGGAATTTGAAAATGCATACGAAATGGATAATGATAATTTGGAGGTGGAAGCACTCGCCCAAGAGGCGAGCGTCAACACTAAAACCCTTGGCTACCCTACAGTACCCAAGGTAGTAGAGGAGTGCCTGTCGGAGTCAGACACCGGCAGGAGCATGGAGACGGTGCCATCCGATACCTCTCGAGGCCGATTTTGGCTGAAGAAACGTGGCGTGGAAGACTCTGAGTCCGACTCGGATTTTACCGTTACGGGAAACACTTCGTTGCACAGAGTGACGAAGTTTTTAAAAAGTGCAGGTAGAGGCCGCTCGCCCACCACTGGGCAAAACGTCCTTGACGCGACTGAAGAGGTGACGATAGCCATGGAGAAGACGCGGCGCACGAGAGTGACACGCCCATCGTGCATGGCTGGACTTCTGGCAGGAGAGGTTGGAGACCAGTTGGCGTCATCCCTCAACAAACAGGTGCTAGATTGCGTGAACGTTATTAAAACGGTCTCACGCAAGTCCGGCCACTTAAGTGGTCCATTTCAAAAGTCCCTTAATGAAGCGTCGCAATATATTGTAGAGGCTGTTGAAGTACTTCGCAAGCGCTCTGTTTCCGAAGAAACAGCCAAGCTCCAGGAGGACAACACACGCCTGCAGACAGAGCTTGCTACTCTCCGTAGGGAGTTTGCTGAGTTAAGAGCAGAGATACGGCAGTCTCAACCAGTGAACAAGCCTCAGGAAAGAGCGCAGCAGCTGGATGTACAGGAGCTGTCACGCACCATAATGGTCCAGGTGGGGACCATGCTAAATGCCCGGCTGGAGGCAATCGAGGAGAGACTCCTTCCGGAGGTGCGTCTGCGGCCTCCACTGGCGGCAGACAGAACCCGTGAGCGGCAGGCAGATGCTAAACATGTACGTAGGGCAGCACCTGAAAGTGTGCCCGTACCTGAAGCGTCGACGTCATTCGAGAGCCAAGTGGGCTCTGCTTCTAAACCAACCAAGGGAAGGAAAGGCAAAGGAAGCCTGGCGGCCGAAGAGGCGGCTCGACAACCAACCTCAATGCCCTCCGCAACGCCTCCTGAGGGCGCGGCGTGGACCACAGTGGGTGGGAAGGGCTCCAATAAGGCGGCAAAAAAGAAAGCCAAACAGGCGCCTGGCGTCCATGAGCCTGGTGTATCGAAGAAATCGACACCACGCACGGTGAAGCTCCGTTCCCCTCGCTCGGCGGCTATCACGTTGACCCTGCAGGCTGGTGCTGCGGAGAAAGGCGCAACTTATGCCACCCTCCTCACAGAGGCAAAAAGGCAAATAGACATCAAGAGCCTCGGCATTGATGATCTACGCATTAGAACAGCGGCAACCGGCGCTCGGATCCTGGAGGTTTCTGGTGAAACAGGCGCTGAAAAGGCAGACTCTTTGGCTGAGAAGCTAAAGGAGGTCCTGAGTCCTGACGCAGTGCGAGTGCAGCGGCCGGTCAAATGCGCCGACATACGGGTCACTCAGCTAGATGATTCCGTAACTGTGGAAGAAGTCACAGCTGCTGTGGCTGAGCACTGCGGCTGCGCCACTGAGGCTATTAAAGCTGGTGCGATATCCGCGCGTGGTTCGATCCTGCTGAGTTGCCCTGTAGAGGTCGTAAATAAGGTGGTCAAAGCTGGCCGGCTCAGAGTGGGCTGGATTCTAGCGAAGGTGTCACTGCTTGACCCGAAGCCTCTTAGGTGCTTTCGGTGCCTTGAAATCGGCCATGTCGGCAGCAAATGCACAGCTGAAGGAAGTCGCGACGGCTTCTGTTTCCGATGCGGTAAGCCTGGTCACAAGGCTAGGGGTTGTGATGCTGAGCCGCACTGCGTTGTGTGTGCGGCGGCTAGCAAGCCTGCATCACATCAGGTTGGTGGAAAAGGATGCCCCGATGCCAAAGGGCCCAAGAGAAGCCGTAGAGGCCGTAAAAAGAGGGGGAAACCTGAGGAGAGCCCCAAAGCCTCACAGTCGTCCCAGCGTACAACTGCGGAAGAGGATTTGATGGACACCGTAATTTAGATGGCTCTTCCATTTTTGCAAGCGAACATCATGCACTGTGCCAGGGCTCAGGACCTGTTGGTCCAGACCATGGCACAGTGCATGATTAAAGTAGCCGTAGTTGCCGAACCATATGTGGTTCCTGCCCGGGATGATTGGGCAGGTGACCATGATGACTTGGTGGCAATCATAGCCCCATCCGCTGCTGGCTCCCCTCCGTTTGATAGAGTAGCAAAGGGTAGGGGATGCGTGCTGGCCGTCGTGGGCGGAATAGCGGTAATAGCAGTTTACTTCTCACCGAATCGGAGCCTCGCTGAATTCGAGCAAATGCTCGTGGATGTTGGGGCTCTGGTCAGGCAAGTGACGTCCTATCCTGTGCTGGTTGCTGGAGATTTCAACGCCAAATCAACGGCGTGGGGATCCCCAGCAACTAACGTACGAGGAGAAGTGCTCGAAGAATGGGCGGTGTCCTTGGGGTTAGTGATACTCAACCAGGGATCCGAAAACACGTGTGTGCGGCGGCAGGGGGGGTCAATTGTGGATATCACATTTGCATCCCCTCACTTGGCCAACCGGGTCCAAGATTGGAGAGTGGTGGTGGATATGGAGACGCTGTCGGACCACAGATACATCCGTTACAGTGTCTCCGCATCCAACGGCCCCGGAAGAGAAACTCCCTCCACTGTCAGAGGTGGCCCTCGTTGGGTGCTGGGACGTCTTGAGCGGGAGGTTGCCAAAGAGGCAGCCATAGTGGAGGCCTGGTTAGCTGGCTCGGATCTGGTTGAAGAGGTAGACGTGACGGCGGAAAGGCTCGAGGCTGCTCTAACTCACGTGTGCGATGCGTCGATGCCGAGAGCCAAATCATTTCCACCTCGTCGTCAAGTGCATTGGTGGCACTCGGGACTGCAAGACTTGCGAAGAGACTGCGTAGTTGCGCGCCGCCTGTACACTAGACACAGGAGGAGGAGGGTCCGTGACCAGAGCGTGGAGAATGGCCTGTACGAAGCCTATAGGTCTGCCTGTATAGCTCTACAGGTGGCTATCGCACAGGCCAAAGAGAGCGCGTGGGAGGAGTGGTTAGCGACGCTAAACAGGGACCCGTGGGGGAGACCTTACCGATTCGTGAGACAAAAACTCAGACCCTGGGCTCCCCCACTGACAAGTAGCCTTGAGCCGCAGCTGCTGGAGCGAGTTGTGGATACCCTATTTCCCCAACGGGATGAATGGGTGCCACCACTGATGACTGCACCTGAACCAATAAATGGAAACGAAGAGGAAGTGGTTCCCCCGGTAAATGAGGTGGAATTTGGAGCAGCTGTTCTAAAACTTCGGTCGAAGAACACTGCTCCCGGACCAGATGGCTTACCAGGACGCGCCATAGTAGTCGCGATGGGTGAAATGGGAGAGGGTGTGAAAGCACTGTTCACAGCGTGCCTAGAGCGAGGCCAGTTCCCGCAGGCTTGGAAAACGGGAAAGCTTGTCCTGCTAAGAAAATATGGGCGTCCAGCGGAGATGCCTTCAGCCTATCGCCCCATTGTGCTGCTCGGCGAGGTGAGTAAGCTCTTTGAGCGAGTGCTCGCTACTCGTCTAGCCGAAAGCATGGAACCGGGGCTACACGAGGCGCAGTTTGGCTTCCGCCGGGGCCGATCCACTCTGGATGCCATCGCGCGGGTTAAAGGCTTGTCTGAAGAAGTGGTCTCTCGGGGTGGAGTAATGTGGGCAGTGTCCCTGGACATATCTAATGCGTTCAATACTCTGCCCTGGGAAACGGTGAAGGCAGCGCTTAAATACCATGGTGTGCCAAGCTACCTACAAGCGGTCGTTGCCGACTATTTTAACGGCAGAGCGGTCGAGTATCCGACAAGGGATGGTTGGGGAAGGAAAGCGATGTCATGCGGTGTTCCACAGGGGTCAGTTCTCGGACCACTCCTGTGGAACATCGGTTACGACTGGGTGCTACGTGGAGCCACTCTGCCAGGAATAGGTGTGACGTGCTACGCCGATGATACACTCGTGTCGGCCTGCGGAGACAACCACAGGGCGGCGTCCCGACTTGCTACCGCGGGCGTTGCCCAAATGGTCAGCAGGATTAGGGCTCTGGGGCTCGAAGTGGCGCTGGATAAATCCGAAGCCCTTGTATTTCATGGGCCAAGGAATAAGCCACCGCCTGGAGCAGCTATAATGGTGGGCGGAACTTCCATCACCGTTGGGTCGACGATGAAGTACCTTGGAATCGTTCTCGACGGTAGATGGAAGTTCGATGAGCACTTCAAGCGGTTGTCCCCAAGACTGGTTGCTGAAGCGGGAGCGTTGGCGAGAATACTACCAAATCTGGGAGGTCCAGGAGGAGCATGCCGGCGTCTGTATGCCGGAGTGGTGCGCTCGATGGCGTTGTATGGAGCGCCAATATGGGCTGATGCTTTGAGCGCCCGAAACATGCCGCTGCTGCGACGCCCGCAGCGAGTCATGGCACTCAGGGCTGCTCGAGCCTACCGTACGGTGTCTCACTCTGGAGCGTGTCTGCTGGCTGGTAGTCCACCGTGGGACTTAGACGCAGCAGTTCTTGCAGACCGCTACTGGCACGGAGTAGCGGTGCGAGAGGAGGGCCTGCGTCTTCATCCGCGTGAAGTTGCCCAATTGAGAGATGAAGCTCGAGACCTGCTATTCCAGAAGTGGAAAGAGCAGCTTGAAATCCCGGGAGCTAGCCGGGAACTAGTTGAGGCAGTTCGACCTATCCTCCGCGGGTGGGTCGAACGGAAACATGGCGTGCTGTCATTCCACCTGACACAGGTGCTGACTGGCCATGGGTGCTTTGGTGAGTACCTGTGTCGGGTGGTTGGACGAGAACCAACAAATGAGTGCCACCACTGTGGAGGAGGTATTGCAGACACGGCACAGCACACGCGCGAAGAGTGCTCAGCCTGGGCGGAGCCTCGCGCTGCCATGTCTGTAGTGATTGGACAGGACCTGTCTCTGCCAGCTTTGGTCGTAGCCATGGTGGGCAGTGAAGAGGCCTGGAATGCGGTCGAGACCTTCTGTGAAACCGTTATGACACAGAAGGAAGCGGCGGAGCGGAATCGAGAGCAGGACCCAAACTCTCTTCCGATTCGCCGCAGGAGGCACGGCCAGCGGCGTCGGGCCTTCTTGGCCCGAATGCCGACTTAGGCAAGACCCGCGGGCGACAGATCGGGGGATTCTGTCGCCTGCACTGTGAGGGTCAAAGCGGGAGGGCACCCCAGTGTTCAGGGTGTCTTCACTTAAGAAAGAGCTTGCTAGGCAAGAAAGGAAGACGGGTCCGCAAGGTCAGTTGCTGGCGTGGTCGCGGTGCAAACCGAACCCGTAACCTCGTCCCAAGCACAGCAGAGGAACACCCCAGGGGTTTTAGTCGGTATCAAGAGTCCGACATAACCCTCTAGTCCCCCCCGGCTAGTTGGTATCTATAAAGGATTTCCCCTGGGCAACAAAAAAAAAAAAAAAAAAAAAAAGGTATATGAATAAAAGACGCGAAAACGACTCGAAAGTACTGAGAGAAATAATTTCAAAGCAGCGGCGAATTTCCTCGAGTCAAGTTTTAAGGAAATGCGGAAATACTAATTCCACAAATGTACACGGTCCTACTGCCTCGGCTGAAAAACTGTGTTATATGCTTGTAGTATACCTTACCTACTTACTCGTACCTTCTCATATACGAGGGCTAAGAAAAGTTGAAACGAGTTTATTTGGTTTGGCGCAATTATAAAAGCATCAAACTCACATTACTCAACAAGCTTTAGCAAGATTGCTTTTACGGCCTTGTTGTAAGCTTCATTTTGCATTGTATTCTTGTCTTTGGCATTGTATAGCTTGATCTGTTAGTTATTTAGGAGTCTAGTTAGTTAGTCTAGATGCGTACCTAAAACGTACCTGTATAATATTTTATACCCTATATATAGCGTGTAACGGAAGGGGGTATCAACCCTAAAGGAGGTGAATGTGCTCATGAATCTCAACAACTTTCCCCAAAGAACATAGGTCGAAATATGAAAAAAAAATTGGCCCTCCCATAGTAAATCAATCAGCTGGTAGTCAGTTTTGTAAGGGAGGGCCAAATTTTTTTTTCATATGTCGACCTATGTTCTTTGGGGAAAGTTGTTGAGTTTCATGAGCACATTCACCTCCATCAGGGTTGATACCCTCTTTCCGTTACACGCTGTATAAGTCTAAGAATGCTAATAGTAAATAAACATCTAGGTAGGTACCTAGTAGTACCTAAAAAAAACTAACACTTCTTATTTTAAAATCTTTACATACGTTCTATTTATCTGTGTATGTATGTACCTACTAGGTATCTAATTAATTTACAGTAAGTACTACATACCTATTTACAGCCTACAGTATTTTAGAAGTCGTTGTTGCGATTTGGAAATTCACTGGTTTCCACATTCCTATGCAAAATACCAGTTTTAAAACGCGTGACTAATGAACTACTTTTATACCTTGTCATGGGTTTTTCATCCAAGTAGAATACCTACCTATATGACAAGAGATAGGTAGGTCAGGAATATGTTTTTATAAACATCATATTGTGTACGAAAAATGTCATCGATTTACGTTCAAAAGGTGTTACAGGAAGGGAGCTAGCGGTAGGTGATTTTCCCCTTTTTATTGAACTTTTACGTTCACCTATCTGCGTTTTATGACTCCTAATAGATTTTGAAAAGGGCTCAATCACAATATTATACCTACGTAGTACGTATAGGCCGGTCCTACTTTGCCACCCACCTTAACAGACTTTTTGATAAGTAGGTGTACTTATCTTTTCTGGTATGTGTAGTAAAAGGTAAGTTAGCAAAGGATCTAAAATTACAGTAGTATCCACACCACAGAGTAGGTCATAGAACTGTTACGGCATAGGTAGGTAGGTACCTGAGACACTGATGGTACCTATGTATAACTTTTTTGATATATCTACCTACCTATCAACAGTAGCGCTTACGCGATTTTGACATTTTTACACAAAGCTACATTGGGATTCAAAAGATACCGTAATATTGACAACACCTCAAGGAATTTGAATATTCAAATTCCTTGCAACACCTAATTTAACTCTCGCTCGCACGATTTGACATTTCAAAAGATATAAAATCACTAAACTCGATTTTGAAAAATCGCAAACAACCAATTTGTGTGCAATCACATTGCACACAGTTTGGTAAAAATTACATTCTGATTTATGCAAGTTTTCTAACTCAAAAGTTTGCTTAGGTACTAAAACTAGAAAAGCAAACTTTTAAGTAGGAAAACATGTACCAATCAAAATGAATTTTTTACTAAACTGTTGGCAATGTGATTGCACGCAAAATGGTTGTTTGCGATTTTTCGAAAATGGGAGTAGTGATTTTATATCCTCCAACCAGTCAAAACGTGCGAGCGAGAGTCACATTAGCTCTTGTCTTCACCTTAACTTAAAAGAGGAGATCCCAACCCATATTATTGTTAAAACTTGTTCATGAATAAAATTATTTTTGTTTTTTTTTATGTGACTTTCCGTTACTTATAGGTGGCGAAAACCTTTCCGTGAAATGTCGTAGACAACCCTGTCGGTTAAAAACTATGTAAAAAACTGTTTTATTACATTAGCGATGGGATGGCAACTTCAGCAGAATTAAACTCTGCTGAAGTTGCCATCCCATCGCTAAAAAAATATTCACTTACGTATTAATCACGTATTATAATTTTACCTACGTGGAATGGAATTTCATGTTGATTCATTGAGAGATAATACTCGGGGCAGGAACATGCCTTAAAAAGCTCTCAATTGGTTTTCCGTAACGAATCCGATACCAATGATGAATCAAAAAAATAACCCCTTGTCTTGTTGAACTTGACGATGAGGTATTAGGTTTGTTTTAGCCAAAGACTTTGTACTTATATTACAACACAAAGTCTTTGGTTTTAGCGCTATCTAGGACTTGAATGCATAACTTATTAGTGCAAACATATCTAATACAGCGACATCTAGTGACAAGTAAAAAGGTAGAATATATGCTGAATATCCTTTAGTTTAGAAAAAAAGCTTGGAACGTAGTAGCATTGTTCATTCTCGAATGAACGGTGGCCGGCTCCACCGCCACAGAACATAATCATCCACCGCTGCGCTGAGCAATGAATGAATGCAAAGTAAATTTTGCCAATTTTTGCCGTTTGTTTGGTAGATTTGTTTTGTGGGCGTCGGCTATCATGTTGTGTTGCTGATAATTTACTGATTACAAACAGATAAGCCCTAGCGTGTCCTTAGTAGTGAACTATATAGATAAGATCTAGGGCTATTTCATACAATTTGGACGGTTTTCGAAGTTCTGTTCTGTATCTCATGTGAAGTAAACTTGTGTGTCATTCATTGTTTGGTTTCGATTTTTTGTTTATTTACTAAATTTATTCCAAGCTTACCCTGAATTCAATTTTATGACGGCGATAAAACGAATAAGCTAACTAATAACCACAACTTTTCATTCATAAAACTGGAACAATCAGACAGAAAAATTCATGTTCGTGATTATGGTGACTTGTGTCGTGACTCATACAATACCCTCTTACAAACTCCCATTCTAGTTTCTAGTGCGTGAAAATGCTGATAAATACATTGTTAACGTTTCTACTATGTGCTAGTGCGAATAGCCAGTCCAATAAAGATCTCTACAACGGACAAATCAATAATGAGTTCTATGGGGGTAAACAGGATGGTACTAGACAAACCAGACTCCCTAGCCCAGGAGATAGTGACTACAGGACCTATGTTTATAACAACAGAAGATATGGAATTGACCCAACAAGATCTAACCCATACAATCCAAACATAAACCAACCTGGAGGTTTTCCATACAATCCGCTGTACACCAATCCGTTGGATGATCAGTATAAATTTGTAAATGTAAGTTTATAACTAGGCCCTGTATAGGCCTCATCTATCCTTGTACTATACCATGCCGGCATTGTATTCATGAATCTAAAAGTATACTGCTGGTCAAAATGCCATGCGAGAGACTTGCGGTGTGTCAGGAACTTAAACCTATGTAAATAACTCATACTTATTCATAGCTGATACAGAATCACTGTTATAAAAAAATAACTTCTGGACACTTAAATGCCTCTTCTTTTAAAAATTACTATCACACTATCAACAATTCGAATTCACTGCCATATAATTTGTAGCTAATAACAGCACAGGACAGCACAGACAGTAATAATAATAATAGCCTAATAGGTAATAATGAAACTAAAGAAAGCCCTTCAGCCTTTTTACCATGACATATCCTCCTGAGCCCCCGGTATCGCCTATGATACTTCAACTAATATTTTTTTTAGAGTAAGGTATGCTTTCTAGATCTTAGTTTAGTTTAAACTATTGGTTCTTACAAAAGTGCCTTATTTTAAAGTTCATCTTTATTTCAGAATCGTGACCCTAACAACCCGGATGCACTGTTTCCTGGTATCCTCGGTGGATGGAGGGAGGACCTGCAGGGTCGCGAGAGGCGAGATTCCAAACAATTGAAGAGGGACATTTTTGTTACTACTAATTATGGCCAGGTTCAGGGATTTAAGGTAATTACTGTGAATGTTATAAATGACAGAAAATTACAATTTAATGATACTTACCTACCTTATCTTACTCAGTAAGTAGGTACTATTATAAACGCGAAAGTTTTAAGTATGGATGGATGATTGTTACTCTTTCACGCCAAAACAGCTTATAGTCTTGAATAGCACATAGGCTTTTTTTTATACCATGGGAATACCGGAATTTTAATCTGCGCGGGTGAAACCGCGGGGCGCAACTAGTTTATAAGCGAGTTGTGTGGCAATTTATTGCTGAAATTATTGTATTAGCTGACCTGCATACAATCTATTTTTGTGAATTGTAACTATTAGTTGTAAGTAATTTTCTTTGTAAATAAATGTTTTTTTTTATATTTTTTCGCTGCACTTAAGGTTTTCTTTTCTTTTCTGTGTGAATTCTTACATAATTAATGTTGTTATTTTAGGTTTATCTATATGACAATCCGGATCCACAATCAGGGTACCGACCGTGGCTGACTCCAGTGGAGAGGATCCAAGGAGAAGCGTCGGTCTTCCTTGGCATACCTTATGCTAGGCCTCCAGTTATGGAAGGAAGATTTAAGGTAATAAAAGAATCCTATGTCATAAATAAGTAATGTCAGGAGTTTGTATTGGTTGTATGTATTTTTTTGTGTTTTGTAAAAAGAACCACTCCTTAGTAGGTAAATAAATACAAGGCCTTCAACTAGGTATTTTCTTAGCTGTCACCTAGGCACTATCTGTACAAAAGTATATCATTCTAAATATATTACTAGGAAATAAGTGACAAATCAAAATGGTCTTCATCACTACATAGTATAAAACAAAGTTGCTTCTTTGTTCCCGGTTTTTTTAATAGATAGAGTGATTCAAGAGGAAGATTATAGTGCATAATACATGCATAATATAAATAATAATTAATTATTTATTATTATATTTAAATTTGTAAGTACTGATGGATGGATGGATGTTTGTTACTCTTTCACGCCGGAACAGCTGAACGGATTTGGATGAAACTTGGCAGAGAGATAGATTATAGTCGGGAATAGCACAAAGGCTACTTTTTATCCTGTGAAACCGCGGGGCTCAACTATTTCAGTATAATCACAATTTTGAAATGGAGCATAAATCAAATCCCTCAAGATCCTCATGCCGGTTCCTCACGATGTTTTCCTTCACCGTTTAAGAGCACTAACATTGCGCATATAAATTTTTCGATAGGAGAACCGGATTCGAACCCACGACCTTACGATCGGAAGGTGGGGTCACTTCCACTAGACCACTGGTGCTCTGACTGCTGAGTAAAAGGCATCTTTTCACATTCATAGTCTTGCGCCTGGTGGCCTGCCACAAAATGTGTTTGTTTGCAGCCCCCTCGCCAACACCCTGGCTGGCAGCTGATGCAGGCGGTAGACTGGGGTCCGGCCTGTCCCCAGCCCGTCCGCTTCACCGGAGCTACCAAGGGCATCCGAGATATGGACGAGGACTGCCTCTATCTGAACATATTCTCGCCTAACGTGAGTTTGGCCTCAGTTTCTGTCACATATGGTTCCTACTCAGATTCCATCAGCAAATGTATAACAGACATTTTTTCGACTAACCTTGAATGTGCAGACTAATTTTATCCATGGTAGATAAGAAATCCTCTAAAATTTTTATCATATCTAAGGGGTTATTGTTAAAGGCCTTGATACCTAGTCTAGACAGCCGTTACAGCTCAGTAGGTAGTAGCTCTGCCTTCTGTGCTGTAGACCGTGGCTTCGAATGTTGACAACGGACATTTATATGATGAACATAGATATTTGTTCTCTCTGAGTGTCATTACTACATAATACATAATAAATTCGCTTCCCGCTGTCTGTCTGTCCGTCTGTCCCTATGTATGCTTAGATATTTAAAACTACATAACGGATTTTGATGCGGTTATTTTAATATATGAGCTATTCTAGAGGAATTATTATATGTGTAATACTTAAGGCTCCGGTGACAGCGGCTCGCAATTTCGAGGTGCGATTGGCTAATATTTCATTTTATTTGATTTCGGGGAGGTTGTTTGAAAGAATAACTCTAAAGAAACACGCATAAATACTGTTCGAACACAAATAATACAATAATATAAGGGAAACATGCCCGAATCAGAAATCATTTTGGTATTAGAGTATTTAGAGTTATTCTTTCAAACAACCTCCCCGAAATGAAATAATAGCCAATTGATTTGATTTGAATCGCACCTCGAAACTGCGAGCCGCTATCACCGGACCCTTAAGAAGCCGGGGAAGTAATAGTATAGTGTTTACTATACTTTTTGAGTATTATAATTTGCAAATAAAATACAGGTATTGTTTAGTCCCTGGCGCTTCTTATGGTTTTGATGTGGTGAGCAGAAGCTCCTGGGTATGGTGAAATATAAAATGCTGTTCGTTTTCCAATTTGAGCTTATAATGATGATTTTTTTCAATTAATGTAGGTACAAGTAAAAAAAGTTATTTTTATGATATGTTCCGAGTGCAACGGTCGAGACCAAGTTGTATGTTTAGCATTGTTATGGTAGGTATGCTGGAACAGGTATTATATCAGCTATCGTTCCAAAAGCATTCGAAATGGCCGGCAGCTGTTAGCAATCGTAGTAATTACAGCTTCAATGGGCGGCACGGGTCATTAATTGGGAGCCTGATTGGGTTATACTGCCGACAACCATATTAGTGATTAAGGGAATGACATATGGCTCATACAGTTGACCCGTCATTGACTGTTCAATCGGTAGTATTAAATTACGTGTGACTTAACTTTCCGAACGTAACTCTAGACCTCTGAAATTCAAGAATTTATTTGTTGATGTTATCAGCATTGTTGATTGCGCGAAGCGAATGAAAACCCGTAAATTTCTCAAGTACAAGCTATCGACTTACCAAATTTCATGCAGATTGAATCAACGGTTCTAAAGTTATAGCAGGACAAACACACATAAATACATACATAAAATGCCAAATCGCTCTTTAAGGCTCCGGCGACAGCGGCTCGCAATTTGGAGGTGCGATTGGCTATTATTTTATTTTATTTCGGGGAGGTTGTTTGAAAGAATAACTTTAAAGTGACACGCATAAATACTGTTCGAACACAAATAATACAATAATATAAGGGAAACATGCCCGAATCAGAAATCATTTTGGTATTAGTATGTTTGGTCTTACGTTTACCTAATACCAAAATGATTTCTGACTCAAGCACATTTCCCTTATATTATTGTATTATTTGTGTTCGAACAGTATTTATGCGTGTCACTTTAGAGTTATTCTTTCAAACAACCTCCCCGAAATGAAAAAATAGCAAATCGCACCTCGAAATTGCGAGCCGCTGTCGCCGGACCCTTAAGAGTGAGTATACTACCACGCCTTTTTCTGCCGCCAAGCAGCTTTGCTAGCCAGTGGTTGCCGGTGTAATTACAGACACATGAGTCAAAGTCAAAATACATTTATTCCATAAAATCACAAGGATAACTTTGAAACGTCTTAAAACTAGGTGACTACACTACTACCAACTACCAACTACTACACTATACTACTAACTAGGCTTGGCGTCTGTATGCTTCAAGTTGATGGATATAGGGCAGTGGAGTTCATAGCGTGCTTTGTTATAGAAAGAAAGAAAAATTATTTATTAACCCAATAAAAAATACATAGTAACGTAAACGTACTGGACCGGCAGGTAACAAAAATAATAATGTAACTAAAGACTACAAAAAATATAATAATAATAGAAAAACATAAAAAAAACAGAGTCCTGCATGTTGTAGGTACTTAATTATGGTATTAGTAGATATAGGTGATGGTAACCACTTAACATCAGGTGGGTCATCTGCTTGTTCTATTAGCTATTTGTATATAAAAAAGCTATTGTTGTTATTTCCAGACGGAAACCGGCGCCACCGCGCAACGATTCCCAGTGATGGTTTATATCCACGGCGGACAGTTCATGTCAGGCGCGTCCAACCACTTCCCGGCGCAGATGATGGCTGCCTTCTATAACGTGGTGGTCGTGTCCTTCAACTATCGCCTCGGAGCCTTGGGTGAGTCACATCATCAGTAAAGGCCGCGGGGAACTGGCGCAAGTTACACCTAGTTTGTAAGACGTTGAGAAGTGAGCCTTGTGATTTAAATTTTTATTTCAAAAGATTAATTTTGACTTCTTTGAAAACCCGCTCTCAGTTGTATGTCCGTATGTGGACTAATGTGGAGGAATTAGGTTTGCCGTAGTCACAGGCAGAGTTGATCACAAGAGATGCTGCAGTTCATTTCATGGGGCATGAACACGAAGTCTTGCGGTTTATGGGTAGGATGAATAAGAATCTGATAAATGGGTGTTTTGAGAAGTCTCCTAACTCCACACTAGCTTAAAAACGGGCGCACACACACACGTTAGTGAGTGAATCTCAGAAAAGACCTACTCTATTGTTTGTCAACATTTTGTTTACTCATGATTTGTAAGAGGCAGCAATAATGTTATGGCGTTATATTGAAGGACTTCTATGTTCATGCTCAAATATTTGTCCTCGGTGGTGATCGAGCCATAACTTAAAGCGCAGAAGACAGACAGTAACAACTGAGAGGCCTGCATTAGTAGGTCTTCACTACATAGTATAAAACAAAGTCGCTTTCTCTGTCCCTATGTCCCCTTGTCCCTTTGTATGCTTAAATCTTTAAAACTCCGCAACGAATTTTGATGCGGTTTTTTTTAATAGATAGAGTGATTCAAGAGGATGGTTTATATGTGTAATACATGCATGATATGTGCACCCGTGCGAAGCAGGGGCGCGCGGACGGGTCGCTAGTTAATAAATAAATGCTCATTTCGTGCTTGCAGGTTTTCTATCGACAGCCGACGAGAACTCCCCCGGTAACTACGGTATCCTCGATCAGATAATGGCGCTGCGCTGGGTGCACGAGAACATAGCGCCCTTCAACGGCGACCCCTCGTCCGTGACCCTGTTCGGGCCGGGCGCCGGGGCGGCGTCCGCGGGGCTCCTGGCTGTGGCGCCGCAGACCAGGGAGATAGTCACCAGGGTCATAGCGCAGGTATTACCGTCAGACTGACATTTAGCCGTATTTGATCTTAAACTAACGAACCGCCCCGGCTTTTGTTTTTGTACAGTGTTTTTGTTTTGTTGTTATTTTTTTATGCCAAAGCTATTTATAATATAAACCTTTCCCTTGAATCACTCCATTATCAATCTATCTATTAAAAAAAATGGCGTCAAATCCGTTGCGTGGTTTTAAAGATCTAAGCATACATAGGGAACGGCAGCGGAAAGCGAGTCTGGTTTATACTATTTAGTGAAAATGATTCATTTATTGCAGTCAGGTAGATGTAATTTCAAAGCCTCATGACCATTTGACTAACCAAATTTACCATACAACAAACTATTTTACGGTTGTCTGGTAGAGATCGCTAGCCTTAGCTTAGCGATAAGGCCGCCCATTGTACTTTTAGTTTTAAGTTTGTTTTTTTGTTGTGTCCTTAAGTTGTGTGCAATAAAGTATTTTCTATCTATCTTCTATCTATTTCTATCTTTCCACAGAGTGGTTCAGCCCTAGCGGACTGGGCGCTGATAGAAGACAAATACCGCGTCCAGAACACGTCCCTGGTGTTCGGCAGACTGCTGGGCTGTCCCATCGACTCATCCTGGAAACTGGTGAACTGCCTCCGGCAAGGAAGAAGCTTCTATGAACTGGGGAATGCCGAATTTCAGGTACTAAGGCTCCAGATTGAGTCCTAGTTTAGTTTGTATAGTTTGCAGTCTGCACACTAGTGTAAAAAACCACAGCCTACATAACTCAGTTGGTAGTAGCTCTGCCTTCTGCGCCGTAGGTCCTGGGTTCGATTCCCACCGTGAACAAACATTTGTGTGATTAGCATAGATGTTTGTTCTCTAGAGTAGAAGAGTAGTAGAGCTCTTTGTGAAGGGCTCGACGAACGAAAATCTTTCAAACAACTTGGGTGATTTGGCATTTTATGTGTGTTTATATGTCATACGAAAGGGCTTGGTTTGGACATTCCAAAAACATTTTAAATACTTTTCTAGGTAGCCCATTTTTTGAGATAACAACAAAAAAGTTAAAATAAGATAACCAACGACCCAAGAGCTCTCATTTGTAAGAGTTTCGTTGGCATCAAGGTTTTTCTACTGGTCGGCCAGTTCCTTTGCTTTTTCAAATATTTTTTTCTGAAAATAAATTAATAAAATACTTGGTTCTCGTTAAATGGTGATAGCGACCTCTTCTGATGATGGAGCCAAGGTCTGTTCAACGGAACTCTTCAATAAATATGCCAATTCAGTTGAAACTTGGTTACCATACTTAGTTGGTAGGTGGCAGCCAGAGAGTCCACACACAAAGTTTGGACTTACTGACTACTACTTACTTATATTTTCGGAGCGTTCGCGTCGCGTCACGAAATCTCAGTTCGGGGCGAACTACTAGTATAAGTATGTATTTACAAAAAAAAGAGTATAAGTAGTATATCAGCTATCTGGTTCCCATAACACAAGCTTAGGCTTAGTTTGGGGCTAGATAGTGCTGTGTGGAACGTCCACCTATATTTATATATTTATTATTTTGATTTATTTTTTATTAACTTCAGCCGCACGTCGGTTTCATCCCGTGGGGCCCGGTGCTAGAGAATAACCTGACGTTCCCCGGCGACGGTTGGTACGAGGGCTGGCGCGCGCGCGACTGGCGCTTCCTGGACGAGCTGCCGGAGGCGCTGTTCCGCGGGAGGCGGTTCAACCGCGCGCTGCGGTATATGACCGGGGTCACCACGCAGGAGGCGGCCTATGTACTATGTGAGTACGCATTCATGCGCATTTCAGTTGACATCCGACAAGGAACTTCTCGCTCGAACATAAGAACATTGAAAAATAGGCGAGGGTGGGGGGTTGAATGTCTGTGCGAAGCCGCAAGAGACAGGCTATTTTTTAATAGCGCATCGTGCTTCTAGTAAATACAGGTTGGCCAAAAAGTCATGGATCAAACGCAACTAGGGGTCATTAGCTGCAAAAAATTGTTCTAATACTAACTGATGACCCATCAACCCCTAGTTGCGTTTGATTCAAGACTTTTTGGCCACCCCGTATATGTTTTATATCTTTGGGTTTTCTACACAATAAATTCATTGCGTACACATTATTTAGTTTTGGTAAATACATGCTTATTAGGTGTAAGTAGGTATCACATGGACTCTGCCTATGCAGACCCGATGGTTACATTGAGACACAAACATAGAGACTGGGGTTTTAAAGTTAATTTTCTATGTTCATCACGCAAATGTTTGTTAGAATAGAATAGAAAAATATTTATTTTACGACACAAAAACACAGATACAATTGAATAAGACATGTTGTAGGTGAGGATCGAACCCACGGCCAATTTATTACATAGAATCACCACTCTATCTTTACAGGAGCTCCCAATACGATAGCGTAGTAGTAGATTTACCATTAATTAATAACACGACTAATGAATTTAACATTATTATAGCAAAACATAAAAACAATAGGAATAAAAAAGATAACAATAAAAAAGATACTGATTAAAAAATAATAATAAAGTATAAATTTTTTAGTTTTCTGATTCTAAAATAAATAAAGCAACTTTTGCGAATTCGCTCGATGAACATTGAAATATATCAGTAATCTCTGCCACTAGATTAAGATTACTACATAAATAATTCGAATGTTTCAGACAAAAACAACAGTCTGGCGCCGCGGTTCGAGATAACGGAGAGCTGGTTCGACCAGAAGGTATTATATTACATTGTAACGAGATATACAAAAGAGTGATAGATACCAAGCCGAGTTTGTTGCCTGTGCTTCTCGGCGTTGTTTGCGTGGAACTGGCACTAGAGTCACCTAGTTTTAAGACGGTTCAAGATGGTCCTTGTGATTTTATTGTTTAAACATATTTTGACATTGACTTTGAAGGTAGCGGAGTTGGTGCAAAGATACAACTATACGTTGAACCCGCGCGGCGTCTACGAAGCTGTGCGGTATATGTATACCTACCATCCCCAGCCGCACAACACTAGCGCGATACGCGACCAGTATATACATGTGAGTTGTATACGCATACATAGACATACCCCCGGTTTCTGAAAACGCGATCAACACTAATCGGCTGCCGTCACTTGCTATCTCTATGTAATTTGAAGAAAAAACTGAAACAGCAAGTGACTTGACAGCCGATTAGTGTTGATCGAGCTCTCAGAAACCGGGGATAGACAATAATTTATTTACTGCAGCACACAAAATACAAAACATGATACTTAAATATACCTAAAGGAAGAATAATCATAGCACAATAGAAAGTCATACTTAATACAGAAAAATTTATATTAAAAAAACAATGTTAAGAAATCATACATAGACATTTGTGGCGTTAAATGAATCATACCATAAATTAATATACATAAGAGTAGTAGAGCTCTTTGTGAAGGGCTCCACTACGCCTTTTTCTGCCGCCAAAACTTTCTGTGTTTCGGTTAGAAGAGTATGGTCGCCGGTGTAATTACAGACACATGAGGCTTAACATCTATTACCTCAAGTTGATGGACGCAGGGCAGTGCATCGTAGGGCACGTTCCTATCGAGCGTGACTTACGAAGCAAAGCTTTGTTATAGGTGATGGTTACCATTTAAGGGTCCGGTGACAGCGGCTCGCAATTTCGAGGTGCGATTGGCTATTATTTCATTTTATTTCATTTTGGGGAGGTTGTTTGAAATAATAACTCATCAATACTGTTCGAACACAAATAATACAATAATATAAGGGAAATGTGCTTGAGTCAGAAATCATTTTGGTATTAGGTAAGACCAAACATACTAATACCAAAATGATTTCTGATTCGGGCATGTTTCCCTTATATTATTGTATTATTTGTGTTCGAACATTATTTATGCGTGTTTCTTTAGAGTTATTTTTTCAAACAACCTCCCCGAAATGAAATAAAATGAAATAATAGCCAATCGCACTTCGAAATTGCGAGCCGCTGTCACCGGAGCCTTAACATCAGCAGTGCAAGTACCGTTCTTATCGATCGCTTAATTGACATTTAGTATCGTCAAAATTCGTTAAAAATGGTGTTATCCATTGTTGAAACCATTTTTAACGAATTTTTGAACTGCATGTGGGCCACCTGTTTGTCCCATTAGCAGTTGTAGAAAAAAGGCGAAACCCACGCCAGAAACACCAGCGATTTATCTGTTTTTGTTGCAGCTTCTATCAGATTTCCTGTACCGCGCGCCGACCGACAAGCTAGTGAAAATTCTCCTCGAACAGAAAGTGCCCGTCTACATGTATGTCCTTAACACAACTATCGAGGCCTACCAATGGCCAGAGTGGCGTCAGTACGGCCACGACAACGAGCATTACTTCCTCACTGGCGCTCCTTTCATGGACCAGGAGTTCTTTCCCGTCAGGCAGAGGATAGATAGGCAGGCGTGGACGGCCAATGACAGGAATATGAGCCATTTCTTCATGAAGGCTTACACTGACTTCGCTAGATACGGGTGAGTTCGGTATTTTTGTTGTAAAATATAATAATAAATAAATAATTAAATATTGGAGGACTTTCCACACAGCACTATCTAGCCCCAAACTAAGCCAATGCTTGTGGTATGGGAACCAGATAGCTGATATACTTCTTTACTTTTTTTAATATAAAGTTTTTTTTTATACTACCAAGGGAGCAAACAATGGCCCACCTAATGGGAAGCGGTTACCGTAGCTTATGGACGTTTGTAACACCAGAAGTGTCACACTCGCGTTGCTGACCCTTTAAATATTTTAACACGCCTCTTTGAAGAACCCCATCCTGTATTCTCCAGGGAAAACATCAGGAAGCGCATTCCATAACCTAGATCACGCATAATGGACCACCTTAGAGTCTAAATGCGGACACAGGAGTCCAACTCAAGTATCAAGTCCATAACCTAGAGTGCGCGAGAGGAAGTTCCTCTGAAACCGCACAGTGCGCGACCATCCTGGCTCCAAGGCGTGTGGGTGGACTCCCTGCCTATGGCGAGCAGAATGTTGTAAATTATTGGCAGAAGAAAGAATACATCATGCGAGAAAAGTGTAAGGTGGTGAGAGAGACAAGCGTGGATGTGGATGGTTATAAAAGAGATTACAAAGGAAGAGCCTTTTCCTGGGGGAAGGCTGCAGATATAACGTATCATAGAGAGCGAATGAAAAAAACAGTAGTGCCGACATACTAATGACAAGCAAGGCTATTTATTGTGTGGTGAATAGAATTGTGTTATTTCCAGTAATCCAACCCGTTCTCGTATCCTCGGCGTCCACTTCGAGGAGGCAGAAGAAGGGCAGCTGCGGTATCTGAACCTAAACACAACCTTCAACTCCACTATCCAGCTTAACTATCGGCAGACGGAACTGGCTTTCTGGACGGTCTATCTGCCCACTGTCGTCGGCAGAGCCACGCCTACCTACCCGCCTTTCACTGAGGTAACCGGACATATTTAGACGCCTTTTCTGCCGCCAAACAGCGCTGCTGTGTTTAGTGTGGTCGCCGGTGTAATTACAGGCACATGAGGCTTAACATCTGTATGCCTCTAGTTGATGGACGCAGGGCAGAGCATCGTAGGGCACGTTCCTATCGTGCGTGACTTACGAGGCAATGCTTTGTCATAGGTGATGGTTACCACTTATCATCAGGTGGGCCATCTGCTTATTCCATCAGTTGTTAATTAAGTTAGTTGTATAAAAAAAAAATTCGGGTGTGTGTGTGAGTGTGTTTAACGTCTGTATGCCTCTGTTGATAGATAGTGCATCATAGGACACGTGTGTGCATGACTAACGAGCAATGCTCTGTTATAGGGACGGTCCCCAAGCACGGTAGATATCCACTCAGATCTCTTAGTACCAATTACGAACTCAAGAGACTTCTAAGCGGGGGTAGTCAAAGTAATGTAAGCCTGAATATACAAAATTCATAAAATGGAATGAATTCATAGACCTCTATGGTAAAATTCCGGTTAGTGTCGACTATGTAAATATTCAATTTAGCATGATGTCACAAGGTGTTTTTTACGCAACCCTTTTTACTAAGGTCACCAAATGTAACATTAAATATTTGTTTATTTAATCTGGTTTCAGTTTTGGTGGGAACCGAAGCAGCCGCTACAGATTGCCTTCTGGTCGGTGTCGAGCGCGTGTCTCGTGCTAATAGTGCTGTTAGTCGTCTGTTGTATGCTCTGGAGGAACGCTAAGCGGTGAGCATCTTACTGTTTTATTTTGCCAGACCCCTCTAAAGCTCTCTCTCTCTCTCTCTATCTCTCTCTTATGCTTTATGTTTTGTCAGTATTCATCAAAATAAGTCCTTAGTATTGTAGTGTTTTTTTAACTGTCGTCGATTTTTGTTACCTATTTCATAATTTTATAATGTAAATCCGTTATTGGCTGCATGCTAGAAATTTAAGTATATATAGTGTATTTTTAAGAGCTGTGGATTTTGTTCAAAAAATAAAATAAAGGATGATTCACGCTACAACGCGTCGCGAGCGGGCCGTGCCGGTCACTCATGTCTCATGTTACACCGGTGCCCGGGCTGTTTGGGTGTTTTAAGAGTCCGGTGACAGCGGCTCGCAATTTCGAGGTGCGATTGGCTATTATTTCATTTTATTTCATTTTGGGGAGGTTTTTTGAAATAATAACTCTAAAGAAACACGCATAAATACTGTTCGAACACAAATAATACAATAATATAAGGGAAATGTGCTTGAGTCAGAAATCATTTTGGTATTAGGTAAATGTAAGACCAAACATACTAATACCAAAATGATTTCTGATTCGGGCATGTTTCCCTTATATTATTGTATTATTTGTGTTCGAACAGTATTTATGCGTGTTTCTTTAGAGTTATTTTTTCAAACAACCTCCCCGAAATGAAATAAAATGAAATAATAGCCAATCGCACCTTGTAATTGCGAGCCGCTGTCACCAGACCCTTAAGCTGCCTGTCCATTGACGCGGAGCGAGCATGAAGTTGTAGATAAAAATGGAGGCCACACTTGGAACAACAACTTGAGTCAAATACCTACGTATCTCTATCTCGCTCTCTGTGGGCAGACCTCTCTTTTTAGTGTGGACTATAGTACTAGTATAGTATTCTCTTATCTGTGACTATAGTATTGCTATCTATCTATTTAGAAAGAGAGGGTCTGCCCACATAGAGCGAGATAGTAATACATAGGTTATGCTTCAAGTAGGTATTCGAAGTGTGGTCTCCATTTTTATCTACAACTTCATGGGAGCGAGGCTGCGGAGAAATATCAACCAATATGATTGCATAAAATCTCCGCTCAGCTCCAGTCATGCCAGACTTTAATATTTTTAAGAGAATAGAGATGTTGCAAAACATAAGGAGCGGTTTACGGTTCTAACCACGCCACGTTCACGAATAAAACTTATTTGATAATACGCATAATAATATTCAAAGAAATTATTCCTTGTATTTTAAACCTACTAATCGGTTAGTGTCTATTTCACCATCCCTACCCCCGGTTTCTGAGAGCTCGATCAACACTAATCTGCACTGTAAAGCCACTTGCTATTTCAGCTTTTTCTTCAAATTGGATAGAGATAGCAAGTGACTCGACATCCGATTAGTTTCACTACTACACCCGCTTTCAGAAACCGGGTGTAAGTAACGCTCTTTGTTTTTGACTTGTCCAAAGTAGAGCCGGTTTGTTGGAAGAAAGTCATGTGTGTACGATAAAGAATAGAGACATCAATATTTTATCTGACAGATGGCGTTACAAATAGATATGTGTATTGAATAAGCTAACCTTTCTAAATCCTCTTTAACAGGGCTGCGCCTCCGAAATGGAAAATGGTACCGGCGATGTAGGTGAACTAACATGAATTAACACTTTGTAGTTGCTTTTTATTTGTGTTGTCTGTATTGCGATTTAGTGTGGGATACGGTTGTGCTGCATTTTTGTTTTGTTTTGCTAAAAATTCCTAGTAATGTTACTGCGCCATCGGTCTCTGGGCGAATAACTCAGGGATCAGGGAATACGGTAGCCACTTATGGCTCCGGTGACAGCGGCTCGCAATTTCGAGGTGCGATTGGCTATTATTTCATTTTATTTCATTTCGGGGGGGTTGTTTGAAAGAATAACTCTAAAGTGACACGCATTAATACTGTTCGAACACAAATAATACAATAATATAAGGGAAACATGCCCGAATCAGAAATCATTTTGGTATTAGTATGTTTGGTCTTACGTTTACCTAATACCTACCAAAATGATTTCTGACTCATGCACATTTCCCTTATATTATTGTATTATTTGTGTTCGAACAGTATTTATGCGTGTCACTTTAGAGTTATTCTTTCAAACAACCTCCCTGAAATGAAATAAAATGAAATAATAGCCAATCGCACCTCGAAATTGCGAGCCGCTGTCACCGGACCCTTATGCGATTGTAGCTTCATCTACAGGTCTGATATAAACATTGTAACAATGTTATATAATCCTAAAAACTAGCCCGCCTGAACCTGAACGCTTTTGTTGTACTCCGAAGTGAAGCCGAGTTGAGTCGAAAATTAACTGCTCATTAATGTACCACTCGCTCGCACGTTTCAACATCTTGAATGGTTCAGTGATATTATTTATATCACTGAACCTAAAATAAAAAATCGCAAAGTTGTGTGCAATCACATTACACAAAGTTTAACAAAAACATAATTTATTTTGATACAAATAAGTTTTCCTACTAAAAATATGGCATAAGTACAAAAACGACTAAAGCCACTAACTCTTCGTCTTCTCTCCGTTTGTGGCACCTTCTGTCCGTCATTCGAGACATATAAGACCACATAAGTATTACACTCTTAAATGTTATGGCCCCCTAAGACCTCAAGTAATGTTGGTTAAAATACAATTTTTACACTTGTAACCTCCTAAGACCTTATGTAAATACAAATTTAAAATTACACTGAAGGAACAATAAAAATGAAAAAAATCTAAAATAATACTGGTAAAACAATTAAAATGAAAAAGCTATGTTACTTCCCATGACACGATTCCCACCAATAGCTGATACTGACTTACAATATTGCCAGAGAGACGGATCGGTTTTACGACGGCGACATATTCATGGTCAACGAACTGGAACAGAGCGGCATAGAGAACGCGACGCGCTCCAGAGACAACATCTACGAGTACAGAGACGTGCCGGTGAAGCGGCCGCATACGCCGCAGGCGCTGGCTAGAACCGTGAGTTACATTGCGTTACATCAGAGTGAGAGCGGTAGCCTGCCGATCCTGGGGCCTAACCCTCGTACTACAAAACGTTGCCTGACTTTAAACAATGTCTAAAATTAGCGCTGTCTCTGTTTGCCATTACGGGAAGATGGGGGAATGCCGATCACCTGAGAGAAAAATGCTCTATTTGTTTTTACATTTGTCTTATGTTAGATTTAAGGTTTGGATACTCTGCCTGCTCAAGCGTTACAACCCCTGCGCTGCAGCGTGCTCGCTGTGTTTTAAGGCACCTTATTTAATAAGTTATTGGAGTGAGCGGTATTACCCGACATGATCGCCATTACCCCTGCTTCCCATACGCAATGTAAGAGATGGCAAAAGTTTAAGCATAGTTTATCGTTTGCCTATTTTTTTGTAGTGAGGCCTTAATTGTCTAACTCTCTGGTAATCGTAATTGCCACAGATGAGGGATTATGTAGTATCGTAATGTCACAGATGAACTTGATATGTAGTACATAAAGTTTGAAACTCGAAACCCAGAATATCGCCATGGTAATGGGTTACAAGTTAGACAATAAGGACCCTGAGCGGTTTCGCACTACGTCCGTCCGTATCCGTGTAAATACGGATCAAAAAATCACAGTCAATAATCTTCTCAGTCTCTCGTTTGACGGAAGCCGGATCTAGTGCGTAAACTGACATAGAAATAGCTCTACGACTACTCAGGATAGTATTTTCACGGGTTCGGGTCGGATGACAACCTTCATAGCTCAGTTGGTAGTAGCTCTGCCTTCTGCGCCGTAGGCCGTGGGTTCGATTCCCACCGTGAACAAACATTTGTGTGATGAACACAGATTTTTGTTCTCTGTCTGGGTGTATTATGTATTTTATATATGTATTTACAAAAAAAGGTATATTGTATTATATCAGCTATCTGGTTCCCATATAACAAGCTAGCTTCTAGTCTAGAGCTAGCTTCGTTTGGGGCTAGATAGTGCTGTGTGGAGGTCCACCAATATTTATTTGGATCGACATTATCTATAGATAGGCGGATTAGTTCTATTGGTTTTTTTTTCTATTTTTATACTACCAAGGTAGCAAACAAGCATACGGCCCACCTAATGGGAAGCGGTTACCGCAGCCTTTGGACGTCTGCTTTAAATATTTCTGTTAATTAATAATATTTATTTCTCAGAGCGCAGCTTAATATGTATATAATTTATATTTAACTGTGGATTTAGTTATATAAAACAATGCATGTTGTTACAGATAAGTCAGCCTACAACTCTGCACGCGTCGCGCCCTCCGTCCGAGGCGTCCACCGGCTCCGCGTTGTCGCTGAAGGAGGTGTCACGTGACCCGCAGCCGCTCCCGCGCGCGCGTTCCCGCACGCAGCTCGTGCACGGCGTACCGCAGACTACCGTCTAAGGCCCGTGTTCATATTGGTCGCTGAGCGCTCAATTAAGTTCTATCCCCACACATCAGAAGACTCATAAGGTCTAAGGTTCATATTGGTCGCTGAGCGCTCCATTAAGTTCTATCCCCACACATCAGAAGACTCATAAGGTCTAAGGTTCATATTGGTCGCTGAGCGCTCCATTAAGTTCTATCCCCACACATCAGAAGACTCATAAGGTCTAAGGTTCATATTGGTGGCTGAGCGCTCCATTAAGTTCTATCCCCACACATTAGAAGACTCATAAGGTCTAAGGTTCATATTGGTCGCTGAGCGCTCCATTAAGTTCTATCCCCACACATCAGAAGACTCATAAGGTCTAAGGTTCATATTGGTCGCTGAGCGCTCCATTGAGGTCTATCCCCACACATCAGTGCCGTGTCAGGGACGGCGCAGGGACTAGTTTCGTCAGGAGTCTACAAAATAGTAGATTGTATCATAAGGGAGCTAAATAATATAATCACGGCGAGGGCGCTTTTTTGAATCCAGAGCGTAGTAAAGAATTCTAGAGTAGAATCCCGAGTGTAGCGAGGGATTCTTTAGTAGTATCCTGAACGTAGCGAGGGATTCAAAGTACGTCGCCCGTACCATATTTCAATCTAATGGGTCGGGAATAATAACGCAGATTATAGGCTATATTTTTTACAGAAAGACTAGATAAATGTAGACATTCAAGAGGTCGAAAGATGGTCTCATACAATAAGTTGTAAGGTAAGCATAATTTATTTTCGAGGTAAATCCTGTGATTTTAGTTCGATTGAGAAACAGGTCCGCACTCTAAGCTATAACGTTTATTGGATCCACCGTTAGTATAAGTGATATTTAGGCAACACTGCTCGCTTTTATGTCCTTGTAGTAAGAGTCATTTTACTTTGGCTTTATTTCGCTTGATCAGTATCCTGTGTACTACATGGGATTCTATTTTTTTATCATAAATTATTTTTATGAACCGAAATGAAACAGCATTCCAATAAACTAAGTAAATAAATCCGTCCTGTGAAACAAAATAAAAAAATATAAGCAGTACATAATGTTTTTGTAACTTTGTGCCTGACTATTTGAGCCATTACCAGTTAGACTGAAAATGATTTTGACAGCGGAAGGGAATACAATGGAATCTCGTACACGCGAACAGGCAATAATGCAGCTCCTACAATTTTTTTGTATGGTCATTTATAAAACATGGTATCATTCTGAACTCAAACCAGAGTAGTGGAACAAAATTGCAAAATTATGTTATTTGTGTACACACACGGATACGTACGTATGTACACAAATTACATAATGTACACATGTTATTTCTGTCTTCCATTGTATTCCATATTTTATTATTTTTAAGTTGTGTGTAGAATTTTTATGTGAATATTTTTATTCAACGAAATTAGGTAAACTAGGTTTACATTTATTTGCATTTAGCTTACGTCTTGGTAAACTTAGTTGCCTCAAAGGTTTTTTTATTGTTTTAATTTATACATATAATTATGCTTTATGAATATTATTAAAATTAAAACACTGCCAATATTTAATCGTACTTAGATTTTTTATCGCTAAAAGTACATACTTAAGTAACGTTTGTTTATGTTTTTTATTGGCTTTATTTTTTAAGTAATAAATTTGAGAAATAAAATATTAAAATTATTTTATCAACTAAATTTACTTATTTGCAATAAGATTATACAATTATACCTAGTATAGTTTATGTGTAGGTATTAATAGTTACTGTTTGTGATTGTCTGTCCGTCCAATTGTGCAATGTGTCTCTATGATGTGCCTTGAAGGAATTTTGATAAGTAGGTATTTATTTATACAACACGTACCTAATGAGTAATGATGAAATAAACACACTGAAACATACCTGTTCGTCTTTTTCTTCTTGAGTAGGAAATCCGAGCATCTTTGAATAAAAAAAATTGAAATAAATTTAAGATTCCGCGTGATAAAGCTAGGTACTTATCTTGATTTAATTTTATTCTGAAAGAATCAATGTCGATTTTCTTTAGATGTCGAAGAAGTGGCAAACACTGTATTAAACGAGTTGTGGAGTTGATCGAGTTTAGGCAAACGTGTTGGACTAGAATAGAAAATTCTTTATTGCACAAAAGGAATCACATAGGCGAACTTAATAACATTTTCTTCCAGTTAACCTTTACGTAGTAATATTAGTAGGATATTCTTTGGGTAGAGCCAACGATAGGGCTCAGTGAAGCGAGATACCTATGTCCAGCAGAGGACTGCAGCAAAAGGTTGATGAAGAGAAAACTCCAAATTCAATACAATTTTATTTTATTTAAAATCTATTTACAATTCCAGCTCAGTTCTCACACCGGCAGACTTCTGGCAGCGTAGCGGCGGTATACTTGCCCATACAGACGGGGCCGCACACTTGGCGAGACTCCACACTGCCCAGAGGCAGCAGCCGGCCCGGCTTTATCATCAGATCTACCACGTAGTTAGCGCGGAGGAGGCCAGCTGGGTAGTTTTCATCTACTTGTTCTTTTTCCTCCTGCAAATACAGTCACATATTTTGTTAGCCTTAACAAATGGGAATGAAATGGGAAGGAATGGCGAACTTTAATAGTTGTAATTAAAACGTTTTCGCTAGGAAATGGATTGGATGACAAAGTTGGCGAGTATTTTCCTGTAGTAGGTATAAGGTCTACCAGAATCTCATGGCATTAAAAAAAAAATAAAAAAATTGTGATTTTTATATGGCAATTTCTATCCAATCAAAGTACGAGATCTGTCAACCGCTGCTGAGATTTTGTGATTTCTTCTTGTTATTTTTGTGAACATTTCGAAAAAGCCACTTTGATCTCCAGCGAGAAATATTGTTTTCAATGTGTATCGTAAAATAAGCGGAGAAGAAGGCGTAAATCAAACTCAATCTTTGATTTAAAAGCGCGTCGTAGAGTTGACCGGTAAGTTGGACTGAGTTGTTTTGATACTTTTAGTTTATTTTACATATTTCTTACTTAATTAATTGTAGCTTCTTTATAGGGGTTTCCAGTACTATTACACGATGAATCGGTGAGGGTACATCGAATGGTGGTGTATTTTCTATGCCTTTCGTATCGCTGATATAGAAGAATGGCTTCGTGCAAATGATTTACATTATGCAAGATAGAAGAGCAAGATAGAATAATAATAATTGAAAGGCTGTAAGAGCGATTCATAATAAATACCTCTTTTTCTTCATCATCTGATGAAGAACAAGAAATGTAACTAAAGCTCTTGTAATTGTTTTCAAGTTCTGAATGAGGTTTTAAGTTTTAGTAAGATTTAAATGATATACATACATACATATAATAAATTATTACATAAAGTAATGTACGATTTATTTATTTTTCACTAGCGACCCGCCCGCGCGCCCATGCTTCGCACGGGTGCACATATCATGCATGTATTATACTTATAAACATTCCTCTTGAATCACTATCTATTAAAAAAATGCATCAAAATCCGTTGCGTAGTTTTTGTTTAGTTTTGTTTTAGTCCCTATGTCCCTATGTATGCTTAAATCTGCATACATAGGGATATAGGAACAGAGAAAGCGACTTTTATACTATGTAGTGATGACATATCTTCCGAGAGAGGGATAAGAACCTGGCGTATAACAACTATTCTTCATACACATAATATTATACATAAACTTCATGTTCATTAATACTAGACATAAATAAAAATTAAAAAGTATCAAGATCGTTTAATCCAATTTCCCCAGTATTGCACGCAACAAAATTCCCCATTTGCCATGAGATTCTGGTAAAAATTTTTCTTCAATCATCATTCATTCAGCGTCATGGGATTCACTCCTAAAATCTCAAACACACCGTCGTCCACACATCGATCGAACAGCGGTATTCGTATATTTACGTGTTCGACGCCGTATCGTCGTATTTGGGAAAATCAGACAAAGTTCCATTTATGCGTTTCTGTGTATAAGTGCCAAACGACACACAGCGTAATATTATGTTGCGTAGCAATATTTCGACAAAAATCTACGCCTGGTGTAGGTAACACGCTTGGTGACTCAACACCGATGATAGATAGATAGGTAATACTTTATTTTACACATTGATAGCGAGGCTCTTGTAGAGGACGGCGCGCTCCAGCGGCCCGCCGCAGCGGCCCCAGCCGAGACCTAGCACGGGAGTGTAGGTAGAGGTATATTACCGGGTCGAGCTCCGGCACGGCTATTTGGCACCACGCGTACGCACTGCAGGCGCGATGCAGCGCGCACGGCAAGCCGATGCGGTCTGCGAGGCTCTTGTAGAGGACGGCGCGCTCCAGCGGCCCGCCGCAGCGGACCCAGCCGAGACCTATCACGGGGGAGTTTAGGTCGCTCTGCGAACAAAACATTATGAGAATATTTGACAGCCTTCATAGCTCAGTTGGTGTAGCTCTGCCTTCTGCTGTAGCAGTGTTTAGGTTTGAAGGGTGGTTACCGGTGCAGGCACATGACTCTTAATATCTTTATGCCTCAAGTTGCCGGACGCAGGGCAGTGCGTGGGTTACGAGGTATTTTATTTAGAAAATGGTTATATGTCACATCAAGCAAAAATAACGCTGGAAAACAGTGGAGGGGTTGTGCTTGCGCATACAAAATACTCGCGCCATCACACCCCCTCCTTCTCCTTCCTGCGTTCTTTGTGACGCGCACTATACCACCTACCAAGTGGGTTAAAGATGGGAAAGAGCTAAGGGAATCTTGATCCCAATCGAAAGCGCTGGAGACAAGCAGTCCACTCCAGTAAGTACAGGAAAGACAATAGCTTTGAACGTAGCCGGCGTGTCTTTGCGGGTAGTCGGTGGATGGAAAGTTCTTAGGCTCTCGTAGACTTCTTTTAATTTTTTTTATTAATTGATTAACAAACCAGCCATTCAGCCCATTATATCAAAATTTCACATATAAACAAGCATCTTAATACTAAATAGCTGAACGGCCTTCTAGATGCGAACACAGCATGCATTGTTTTATTGCTCACATACGTAACTAAATAAGAATACATACATACATAATGCTGGACAATCCACACAGCACTATCTAGCCCCAAAGTAAGCTATTCAAAGCTTGTGTTATGGGTACTAGATAACTGATATATTTAATACATTATATACTTAGATAGATATTTTTATTATACATAGAAAACACCCAGACCATCGGAACAAATTTCTGCAGATCGTACACAAATTTGTTCCAAGGCGGGAATCGAACCCGCAACCTCTTGCGTCGCAGGCAGGCTCTCGCCCGCTGCGCCACAGAGGTCGTCAAAGAATGAAGTGATGATAAAAATACCTAACTGACAACGACTAACTTCCTAAGGCTGTTGATAATGATAAATATCATTGAGTGACCACGATCTTCAGTTATGAAGTGCCGACCACAGAGAGAACAAGTAGGTAATCTGGCTAGTGCCATCAGAGTAGTATAGTGAGTACGTACTTACCATGAGATCGGCGACGTGCAGTAGCACACTCGGCATGGAGCAGTCTCTCTCCTGCGTGAGGCCGCACATTTGCTGCGCCACGAACTCGCCCAACAACTGCGCGCGCAGCTTGAGGCTCGACGACACCTTCAAACAAAGGCTGCTTTACTTCCATTACTTAGAATAGTGCCACCAACTTACATGAACTGGGGCCTTAAGGTTCCGGTGACAGCGGCTCGCAATTTCGAGGTGCGATTGGCTATTATTTCATTTTATTTCATTTCGGGGAGGTTGTTTGAAAGAATAACTCTAAAGAAACACGCATAAATACTGTTCGAACACAAATAATACAATAATATAAGGGAAACATGCCCGAATCAGAAATCATTTTGGTATTAGTATGTTTGGTCTTACGTTTACCTAATACCAAAATGATTTCTGGCTCAAGCACATTTCACTTATATTATTGTATTATTTGTGTTCGAACAGTATTTATGCGTGTTTCTTTAGAAGTATTCTTTCTAACAACCTCCCCGAAATGAAATAAAATGAAATAATAGCCAATCGCACCTCGAAATTGCGAGCCGCTGTCACCGGACCCTTAAGGTCTCTATCCATTACACCGTATCATACAATGACCGTGTTATGAACGTGTCAGGCAAAAAAGTATTCTTTGTATTGAAAAGTACGGGACTATGCTCACTAGACCGTTCCGTCACCAACCAACAACGTCGCGTGTCATGCACGGAGCGTATCAGCACCGGCAAAATATTCTCATCGAGAATAGTTGCCGCTCCGTTGTTTTGACAGCCTACGTAGCTCAGTTGGTAGTAGCTATGCCTTCTGCGCCGTAGGTCGTGGGTTCGATTCCCACCGTGAACAAACATTAGTGTGGTGAACATAAATGTTTGTTCTCTAACTGGGTGTTATATAATATTATAAGTATGTATTTACAAAAAAAAAGTATTATAAGTAGTATATCAGCTATCTGGTTCCCATATTACAAGCATAAGCTTAGTTTGGGGCTAGATAGTGCTGTGTGGAAAGTCCACCAATATTTATTTATTTATTTCATCACACTGTTTCGAAATAAACTAGTGACACGACAAGGAGAAGAATAAAATCACGGATCACTGAAACGTCTTAAAACTAGGTGACTCTACGTGTCAGTTCCACGCGACCAAAGCCTAGAAGAACAGCCAACAAACTCGGCTTGGTTCCTACCGCTGCTCTTTTGTATATGATCTTGTCTAACTCGAAGCCCATTACCATGACGATATTCTGGGTTTTAAATGTCAAACGTTCTGTACATATTATGTTCATTTGTACCATTACTTTGTTGTTTTTATTTTTATTTTCCATAACTTCTTCTTCTTAACTTTTTCTTTTTCTTTAACTTAAGCCAAAAAAAAGGTTTCTTTCTTTCTTAAAACCACGACACGAGCTAGGTAAACCTTTTTTTTAAGAAGAATAATATGAGAATAGGTTAAAATCCGACACAGCATTAGGTACTTCTATTCTCGATCGATGCATCAACTATCTACGAATTATTTAATCGAAGAGCACTATCTAGAGCCAAATTAAGCTTACACGCGGATACAGATCAAGCTACACAAAGCCAGTTTTTATTAAAAAAGCAATATATACTCGTAGACTACGACATAAACGCGAGCAGTGTATAATAATCGTAGCCTGATGCGTAACCTAACTATCTTTATCCTATAAATCAACCACATTTTATGTTTCTTTTTCTGACCTCCTCACACTTGTCGCGATACCGCACCTCGTAGTGCGCGTTCTCTATCTCGAAGTAGTGCATGGATTTGGCTCTGGAAAAAACAAATAATACGCTGGTAAATTAAAATAATGGCAGAAATTATATATAGTCTAAATTACATATAGGCTTTACACGGTTCATTTCTGCCGTTTATTTTGGATGACGCGAATCATCGAATTTCATCCATTACACTACGAATCCTACTAATATTAGAAACGCGAAAGTTTGTAAGTATGGATGGATGGATGTTTGTTAGGTACTCTTTCACGCCAGGGGCCTTATTGTCTAACTTGAAGTCCATTACCATTGGGATATTCTGGGTTTCAAGTGTCAAACTTTCTGTACTCCATATCAATGTTATCTGTGACATTACGATACTACATATTCCCTCATCTGTGCCGATTACGATTACCAGCGAGTTAGCAGAACGGATGCATCTTGGCAAAGATATAGATTATAGTCTGGAAAAGCACATAGGCTACATTTTATCTCGTGGGAATACCGGGATTTAAATCTGCGCGGGTGAAACCGCGGGGTGCAACTAGTAAATAATAAGTCCTTAGCAGTAATTGTATTTATGTTGCTGATATAATATATTTTTTCTTGTATAGTCTCTAGTGTGAACACCCCCCTCAACTGTTTTCGAACGTTTTTTTTTGGTTGACGCGCACTACACTTTAGAACCAAATACGCACAAAATGATGGTTTGTTTACTAACGGATCGCCGAACCATATCTTCAGCTTGAGTAGATACGAGCGCAGGTTTTCGTCGTCCGGCGTCGGCGGGAAGCGGAGACGCGGGGACGAGCTCACATCCAACTTGGACCCGGATTCTGTATCTATATTCAGATTCTTCTTGTCGAGTCACTAGTTTCTTCCGACAGTGTGGTGAAGGATAAGTGCGCCAAAGGCTCCTTTCAAGCACTTGACACCATGTTATAGAACTTGTTAGGTTCTACAACATGGCGGTTTCCTCACGATGTTTTCCTTCACCGTTTGAGATTGGTTTTATGCACATGAATTTTTTTACAGGAAAACTCTTTGGTGCACGACCGGTTTTGAACCCACTACCTTAGATTCGGAAGGCGGGGCCGCTACCACTTGATGCACTGCCCTGCGTCCATCAACTTGAGGCATACAGATGTTAAGCCTCATGTGCCTGTAATTACACCGGCGACCACGCTCTTCAAACCGAAACACAGCGTTGCTGCTTGGCGGCAGCAAACGGCGTGGTGATAGTACTTCCCCAGACGAGCCCTTCAAAAAGAGCTCTATTACAAGCTCTATTTATTAAAGGTGTTTGTACCAAAAGCTGCCGGCTCGCCGGCTTTACCCGGCAGATTTGGTTTGGATGCCCAAAAACAAAAAAAACCATACAAAACAAGCCATACAGAATATCCGGCGGGCCGGCGGATTTGGTGTATAGACACCTTAAGCCTTAAGGTGTCTATACACCAAACCCGGCATGCGAGAGGTAAATTAGGTGTTGTCAACGCCTTAAGGCTTAAGGCGTTGACAACACCTAATTTACCTCTCGCTCGCACGATTCGACATTTTAAAAGATATAAAATCACTAAACACAATTTTGAAAAATCGCAATCAACCTATTTGTGTGCAATCACATTGCACACAGTTTGGTAAAAATTTCATTTTGATCGATGCCAGTTTTCTTACTCAAAAGTTAAGTGGGAAATCATGTAATAATCAATATGATTTTTTTTCAAAAATGTTCGCAATGTTGCACACAAACTGGTTATTTGCTATTTTTCGAAAATGGGAATAAAATAAATAAATAAATAAATAATGCTGGACAATCCACACAGCACTATCTAGCCCCAAAGTAAGCTATTCAAAGTTTGTGTTATGGGTACTAGATAACTGATATATTTAATACATTATATACTTACATAGATAGATATTTTTATTATACATAGAAAACACCCAGACCATCGGAACAAATTTCTGCAGATTAGTGATTTTATATCCTTAAACAAGTCACATTACCGTAAAGTATGACGAAGCGGTTATGATTTTCACAAGCATGTGTTAAAGAGCTCACATGGCGATCTGATGTCGTGCCCGGAAGCGGCGTCATACGGCGGCTGATGGAACATGACGATGTAGGTCGGGTGCTTGAACGGCGGCCGCTGACGCAGGATCTCAGACATCGTGGCGAATGTACCGCCGAGACGCTTCTGGACGTAGAACCCTTCCTGGAATACCATAGTTATGAATGAATGGACACACTAGATAGATAGAAAATACTTTATTGCATACAACTTATGAATACAACAAAAGAAACAAAAAACTAAAAGTACAATGGGCGGCCTTATCGTTAAGTAGCGATCTCTACCATACAACCGTTGGATGAAATGGACTCATGAAATTTAGAAGGGGTTTGTGTGCGAGGATATAAAAAAATGAATTTGTTTTCATTTTTCAATTCAATTCATTTTTTAAACACAACACACAACAGCATATTTTGAAGACCCGATAAGAAACAGCGGCTCGATTACGCTAATGTCTGGCTATCGAGATGGCTTTCAGTTTGATATTTGATTCCCATCCACCCAAGGAATTTCGATACTTAATCCATCCGTATGTTGCTATTACACTATGGGAATCAAATGCTCCCGTCAGAAAGTAGTATTAGATAGCCAGACATTAGGTTAATCGGGCCGCAGGACTGGATTTCAAAAGAGACTCACCTGAGTGTAGTCATTGATATCCAACCGGCCAGTGTACGCGAACTTAGCGGACGGATGGTGCCGGAATATGGCCTCTAGCGCTGGCTCCCACGCACCCACCACGTAACGCGCCTGCTTGTTCTCGACCATGCTGGAGAGTAAGTCAGTGTCAGTCGTATGACGTAAGTATGACGACCGCAGTGGCGCAGCGGGCGAGTCCGCCTGCGACGCAGAGGTTGCGGGTTCGATTCCTGCCTTGGAACAAATTTGTGTACGATCTGCAGAAATTTGTTCCGTTGGTCTGGGTGTTTTCTATGTATAAAAAAAATATAAATCTATGTAAGTAAGTATTGTATTAAATATATCCCACTAATAAAATATGGTTATATATATGGTTATATATACTATGGTGTTGGATGGATGTTTGTTACTCTCACGCCGGAACGGCTGAACGGATCCGGATGAAACTTGGCAGAGATATTGATTATAGTCTGGAAGAACACATAGACTACTTTATATCCCGTGGGAATACCGGGTGTTGGCAGATATTTAGCATTTTACCGTATTTAGCTGATACATTTTTAGTTCCTAAATAATAACTAGATGTCGCCACAGGAAAGATTAGCACGCGCTATCGTTGCGTTTTGAGCAATGAGTGATATCAGCAATCGTAGGTATAAATGTTTTCCGATCACCGGGATTTAAAACTGCGCGGGTGAAACCGCGGGGCGAAACTAGCCAGTTATATAGTACCCTTAGTACAAGCTTTGAGTAGCTTACATTGGGGCTAGATGGTGCTGTGTGGATTGTCCAGCTTTATTATTATTATTAATCTGACAGCTCTAAAATTATAGCCGTCCTTGTTGTTTCGGTGTTTTAGAAAAGGACGGCAATATTTTTAGTGCTGTCAAATTAGGTTAAGTTAGGAATGTGTCAGTCAGTATTGTATTATTTTATCTGTAGCTGCATGCCACTATGCTATTGTATGAGCCTACCTACTTATTATTGTATATTGTGTAGTAGTATATAAATGTAGTATGAACTATTGTACCCACCTATTTTTACACTAGTGGCTCTGGGAGCTGTAGACCTCGCGAGCATATTAAGTGAGCTATTTACTGCCTTAGCAAAAGCTATTTCAGAGTTTTGAAAGAAACCTATCAACGTTGAAGAGAAGTAGAAAATACCCACGCCCACTACTTCTCACCTGACACCCATCCCTCACCCGCAACATCAATGTCGTGTAAAGTGTTTTCTGAAAGTCTTTAAGTGCACTTTTTTAATTCCTATTTTAAGGCTTATTATTATGCTGATGCTCTCATTCAGTGAAGGAAAACATCATGATGATAATTATCAGTTAGTATTCTAACAGCGACTAAACGCTTGCAGCCTGTCACGTATTGAAAACTAACTATAATGCAAAATGTTGTGTGTGTGTGTGTGTGTGTGATGTGATGTTTTTTCTATTTAATTTTGTAAATTTTTGAGGAATGTAATGTGCAAGTGCATTTTCCGTTTTGTGATTTTTTTGATCTTTTTGATTTTTTTTGCATCATCTTGTGTAGAATGAGGTCCTTTGTGTTTCTCTCAAATTTGATTGAAAACCATCGATTGTTTGATGAGCTATCCTGTTCATCATGCTGAAGATCCTTATCAGATCTTCGCCAAACTTTTATGAGACCAACTTATAGTTACTACCTTTCAAATAAAAAAAGAATAATCGAAATCGAATCTCATTTGGTGGAGATATCCAGTATATCAAATAGCCCCCTTTTTGCCCTTTTTTTGGGGGAAGTACCCCTCCAATCAAAAATCCCCGATGACAAAAAATTCTAATAAGTCATATAACCTGTGTACCAAGTTTCGTCCAGATCGGTTGAAAAATGCGACCTGTAGAGGAGAACAGACAGACAGACATCCGGACAAACGCATTTTTGGCCAATGTGGAAACTGAGACGCTTCGCTCGCTTCGCTCGCTCGGTCAATAATTTGTCTCTAAAAGCCTCAAACACCTCTTGTTTTAGTTTAGTTCACCTGTTATAGTGTATCTATTAGTAGACATGAGTAGTAGAGTTCTTTGTGAAGGGCTCGTCCGGGGAAGTACTACCACCACGCCTTTTACTGTCGCCAAGCAGCAACGATGTTTCGGTTTGAAGAGTGTGGTCGCCGGTGTAATTACAGGCACATGAGGCTTAACAACTATGCCTCAAGTTGATGGACTCAGGGCAGTGCATCGTAGGGCATGTTCCTATCGTGCGTGACTTACGAGGCAATGCTTTGTTATAAGAGATGGTTACCACTTAAAATCAGCTGGGCCATCTGCTCGTTCCATCAGCAGGTTGTATAAAAAAATAGACTTACTAATGTATGGTCCCGAGTTCAAGGTATGCGTCTGCGCCGTCTTCAGTCACACTTGTTGCGATCAGAGTGCACAGAGCTGTTCTAAGCCCGATGTGCTCTATATTCAAGTTACTTGACACTACCTGACAGAAAAAACAATCAGGAAATATTTACAAATATGTAGTATTTAGTAGAATTTGTAATAATAGTGTAAATAATAGTTTGCGGCGGATTTATTCAATTTACAAAACCGTTTACGACCTCAGTGGCGCAGCGGGCTAGATTCCGCCTGCGACGCAAGAGGTTGCGGGTTCGATTCCCGCCTCGGAACAAATTTGTGTACGATCTGCAGAAATTTGTTCCGTTGAGTCTGAGTATTTATGTATAATAAAAAATATCTATCTATGTAAGTTTATAATGTATCAAATATATCAGTCATCTAGTACCTATAACACAAGCTGTTTAATATATATGAGGGAAATACAGAATTTGCGGCATAAACACATTCACAACACTATTTTGTATTATCTATTAGTTTATTTTCCCTCTTTTTGGCGTTTTGGGTTGGGTATGTCAATGTCACTGTCAACTCGAAAAAGCCTGGATCCTTCAACCGCGATGTTGGCGACACAAGCGCCAATGACCGATGTGGTGAAGTCGGGAACGAGTGGGGCGGCTACTCGCACTTCGAAAATTTCACGAACAATCAATGGCGGACTAAAACATTTGGTGAAAAGGAAAACTTACAAAGCGGAACATTAGAGAACTCTTGTGCAGTATAAATACAGGCTAGGAGTTGTGACAATTGGGGTGAGTTTAGATTATAAGATAAATTTGTGTATTTTATGTATTTTCTGTGTTACACCCTAGCACGTGGACCGGCGATTGAATCACAGGTAGCTTCGGAGCCAGGTTGCGGTATGTTGGTCTTCTAGATCAAACACAAGCTTTGAGTAGCTTACTTTGGGGCTAAATGGATAATGGATTGTCCAGCATTATTTATTTATTATTTGCACGGTTAACTTCACAATGATTTTAAATAGGTTAAAACTTACTTCTTCTCCCTTTCGCGAGGTGAAAAAATCCTTTGCTATTTCTTCCGCCATGAGTCCCGATAGCACGGTGCATGTCATTATTTTGAGGCTTATGTCAATGCGCTAAAGAACGAAATAAAAGTAGTATAAATGGTTGGCTTTGCTAGTTTTTGTATTATCTAAATTCTTTGATAGAACTTGTTTGGATCACAATTTAAAAATCAAATTTTAAACTGCACTGTGTGCAATGCTCACAACTTGGTAGATTACAATTTTTCATAGTTCAGTTCAGTGATTGTATACATTAAAAAATGAAAAAGTGAGATGTCTTAGACGGTGTCATTCATGATAATTTTTTTTTTATATTGCTTATTTTGTGTAACATATCTAAGTGCAATGTGACATATCAAAAGAAAAATAAAGGTTATGATTATTTTTTTATTTATTATGTAGCCCTCAACCAACGGGCCTGGAAATAATTCCCAGCAGTGGGATAATTGATGATAGCTCACCGTCAATATGTTGATGAGTTCTTGCATAAAATCGGCGTTGAGCATAGCCCGTGTGCTGACATGGTAGTTCTGAAGATTTATGTAGCACTGCACCGCCAAACGCTGGGCTTCTATAGGGTTGTCTTTGACTGGAACAAATAACAGCTTCAAGACCCAACCATACGAATAAATTAATCTAATAAAAAGCGACGCGTATCATTAAAATAAATAAAAAGTTTTTATTTCAGATACAAGATCCATAGACTTAAAACTATACATAAAATTAAAATGAACACACACTATTTGAAGCGTGATATAGCCCACCCAGGATGTTAAACATTAGCTCTCACTCGCACACTATGTTAAGCATCACACGAGTAAGCGAATAAACGAATGAGCGCCACCATGTTGGTTTTTTTATTGATACTTGCTATATTCATTTATATATGGCTATGGTCCTTGACTCCACCATACTCTTCTCTGTATGAAGTAAGAAAAAAAGAGGTTGATTGCACCCCCTCAAATATCCTCATATTTGTATCGTTACCGTAGTTTACCTTTTTTATGGCATATCCAGTCGTAGTAGGTAATTTAATGTTTTGACGTACCTCTGACTACCCCCTTAGACATCATCAAAGAATCTTGAGTAAGTACTTGGTACTGAGAGATCTGAAGGGATATCTACCGTGCCTGGGGATCAAAGTCGTGAAGCTGTTTCAGTTTCATATCCAGTAGTGAACTCACTCGCGCTGATAATGATGATAATGATGACAAAATGTCTGTGGCCTAATTTATAGACTTCAGATATAAAACAAATACCGACCTCAGTGGCGCAGCGTGCTAAAGTCCGACTGCGACGCAAGAGGTTGCGGGCTCGATTCCCGCCTCGGATCAAATTTGTGTACGATCTGCAGAAATTTGTTCCGTTGATCTGGGTGTTTTATGTATAATAAAAAAAATATCTATCTATGTAAGTATGTAATGAATTAAATAACACATAACACATGCTTTGAGTAGCTTACTTTGGGGCTAGCTAGATGATGCTGTGTGATTGTCCAGCATTATTTATTATTATTAAATAAAAAAAAGATAGCGCTACTGTTTTTGTTTCTGTTGATTTTATTGTCTAGATAAAAAATAAAAAAAGATGGCTGTACTTACATTTTTTGTTGATAACCCTCAAGGAAGCGAACGTCTTCGGCTCGACGAGGCTGAAAGCCGCCTTCGGGATGATTCGGCAAAGTTCGGCGAGCGCTCGCAGCGAGTTTATTCGAATGTAGAACCAAGCTGCTGCGTCGTCGCCGAGGATCGCTGAAGGAACAGAGAAAGAGTATGTAGCTTTTTAAGTTCTTCCTATCACGAATGTGCTAATTACTCTATGGAGTGATAAGAAAAAAGATAACCCTACTAAAAATGATAATGTACAGTTTTAAGTTAGCTTTGCCTCTGCCTGTCTTTCAGTACTTAAAACTTATCTCTGTATAGTTTTATAAAACCTGCCGAAAACTACACGTCTGATAATTTCCCACTAAATATCATTTAGTACCTTACCTACCTAGGGACTAAGATGCATTTAGGCTTTTTTGTGTGATGTGTTTCATGTTTTCTATAATCGTATATCGGTTTATACGCTTGTAAAAATCGACCGCATCATCACATAGCATGGTCACATAGTCTGACACTCGGCATGTAAAAAAATTACTTTCGAATTTACCCGAAATTAGTATGCAGTATATATATTGCATTATTATGTATGTATGTATGTAGATTTTACATACATAAATAAAAGTATCTATCCACTGAACAGCCATAAATAAAAGAAGAAGAATAAAAATATCTACTTCCTACTCTACTTCAGTTGAGGGTCTTACCACAAAGTGCTTCAATGATGTTGGTATCGGACATGCGGACGGCGGCGGGCAGTAGCTTGGTCATGTTGGCGACGCCCATGGCTGCGTCCGCCAGCAGTTCCACGTTGGAGCTCAGGAGTTGGTGGCAGAAGACCGTATCTGTGCCCGTCTCGAACAATGCCTGAGAACTAAACTTATGTATACTTGACGACCTCAGTGGCGCAGCGGGCGAGAGTCCGCCTGCGACGCAGAGGTTGCGGGTTCGATTACCGCCTCGGAACAAATTTGTGTACGATCTGCAGGAATTTGTTCCGTTGGTCTGGGTGTTTTCTATGTATAATAAAAAATTCTATCTATGTATATAATGTATTATCTCGTACCCATAACACAAGCTTCGAGTACCTTACTTTGGGGCTATATAGATAGTGCTGTGTGGATTGTTCAGCATTATTATTATTATTTTATGTGACATCCGATCTTCTTCTTCTTGTCGTGTCACTGGTTCTTACGAAAGGATTTTAAGTGCGCCTCAGAGGCTCCTTTCGAGCACTACTGATTTAGTATTGTATTTATTGTAGTAATCGAATGGCAGTAGTACTGAAATTTTATTCAAAGTTTTCCATCATTTTAGAAAAGAATAGAATAGAATAGAAAATTGTTTATTTTATCTCATATTTTTTTAAAACACTTTTACAATTTGTTTGATGACAAAAAAGGCCACCACTCAGCATTTGCTGTATGAGCTCGAGCCCATACAGCGCTGGTTTTCAGTGGCGCCATAACTTAGCAGTGATGCTGTGTTTCGGTTTGAAGAGTGTATTACCGGTGAAATTACAGGCACATGAAGCTTATTTATTTAATTCTTTATTACATGAAAGTTTGCATAAAACGAGAGCACAACTATACAGCATTTTCTACCAGCCAACCAGAACTTGACTTACGATGTAATGCTTTGTTATAGGTGATGGTCATAAGTGGGCCATCTATGTTCCAACAGCAAAAAGTGTAAAAACCCACTTGTCAGGACAACATTCTTTTTAATAAAAAAATATTTTTCATTCATTCATTCATTCGCTCTTGTCATGTAACGAAAGGAGTGTTAGGTATGAATGTGGATGGATATAAGAGTAGAGGAAGGCCAAAAAAAGATGGATGGATTGTATGAAGGATATAAAGGGGGGGGGCGGATGATAGGGGGATGTGAGAGAAAAAACCTGTTGTGCCGACCCCACATGAAGTGGGATAAGGGCAGGAAGAAGATTCATTCATTCACTCTGGTAAAATAAAGGGTCTCACATCTCGTCCATTAGAAGTGAAGGACATCTTCGTGAGCACAGCCAGGCAGTGCGGCTTCATAGCCGGCAGAGCCATCTCGAGGTAAGCCAACAGGCGCAGAATGCAGCCCGACTGGTACAGATGGGCCGCGTTCTCTTCCGTTTCCACGTAGTTGCGGAGAACACCTAGCACTTGCGTGTGGACGTCTCGGAACTCGTACGACTGTTGAATAAGTCAAGATTTATTTACACGTTACATCGTTCCGGAAATAGAACTCTAGCTCTAGCTTGTTCCGAGGCGGGAATCAAACCCGCAACATCTTGCGCCGCAGGCGGACTCTCGCCCGCTGCGCCACTGAGGTCGTCGAACTATTTCATGAATCGCACTCTAGTTTGCACTTGGAAAGTAAAAGCAGAGCGCTTTGTGCCATAGTGTGAGACAGGTCCATGAAGGGGTGACACTTATCCGTGCGTCTAGTTGTCCGCCGGAAGAAGGGCGACAGGAGAATGTAATAAATAAAAATAAGTGGCCATCTCAATAGCGCTATCTGATCTGGGCAACATTCAGGTCTTCTCTTCATAAGTACTTAAGAATGGACATGAAAAGTAGATGACATAAAAATCGGCCACCACTCGGCATGATTGCCTCATCACCACCTTGTGGTAATCCGCCGATAGACTGAACTGTTACTAATTTTAGTGCTAACCTCCAAAATATCACAGAGATCCAGCACGCCAGTAGAAGCCCTGAAGGTCTTCTGCACCACCAGGTCTTTGTACCGACATATGAGCTGGTCCACGGTCCGTAGCGCTGCGTGCTGTATCGCCAAGTATTTGCTCTGCATCAGCGCTAGCAGGGAAGGCCAGCTGAACTGCTGGTTCTTGGTCACCTCTGCCGCGCAAATTGGGTCGTCTAGAAGATTGCTTAGAGTCTGCAGAAGAAAAAATATAGTGGACTTTCCACACAGCACTATCTCGCCCTAAACTAAGCCAAAGCTTTTTTCTACTACTTATAGATAAAAATATTGGAACCAGATAGCTGATCTGCTGCTTTATTTTTTTGTAAATAAATATTTATAATATTATATAACACTCGGACAGAGAAAAACCATCTCTGTTCATCACACAAATATTTGTTCTCGGTGGGTATCGAACCCACGGCCTACGGCTCAGAAGGTAGAGCTACTACCAACTGAGCCGTGAAGACTGCCAATATATTATACGAATAAGAGCAGTTAGGGAGGCTTAGAATATGCCTCCTTCTTAACGAATGCAGGCTTAGTTCCTCGTCTACACAGATAACATAAGACTTGGTCACAACTACAGACTAGTAGGGATGCTTACGCATATCACAACACAATTAAGAATATCTGATGTGCCTGGAATCTCCGCGGTCACGTTTTTTTTTCGTTTTTATCACTAAAGCTTGTCCACAGTGCGTTGGAATTCGTCATCAGAAATATGGGCATCTAAATTTCACGTCTCATTTATTATAACAATATTACCTGAAGACAGTTCTTCTGAACATCCGGGTCGAGGCTGTTCTTCATCCTTGAGAATAAGCTGCTGAGGATATTAGCGGAAACCAACTGCTCGCAGCCAAGCGGTTCTCTCGTAAGCTCGGCTAGGACTGAAGACGCAAATTCCAATACGAACACGTCTTCTATCTGTGTAACAAACAAGACATACATTCAAGACTTTAAAAAAAACAATGCAAAAGCAAGTATTTTTAGAGAAAATTAGGGAAAAATGAATAATGAGTCAAAGTCATAGTCAAAAGGTATCCTACTAATATTATAAACGCGAAAGTTTGTAAGTATGGATGGATGGATCAATGGATGTCTTACTCTTTCACGCCGGAACGGCTGAACGGATCTGGATGAAACTTGGCAGAGAGATTGATTATAGTCTGGAATAGCACATAGGCTACTTTTTATCGCAAAATAACAAGGATCATTTTGAAACGTCTTAAAGTTAGGTGACTCTAGGTGCCAGTTCCTCGCGACCTAACTCTGGAAGAAACAACAAACTTACGACTTGGTTTCTACCGCTCTTTTGTATGATCCTTCTTACGAAATATAATACAACTAGCTGAACCCGCGGCTTTGCTCGCGCCAAGGAATTTAAAGTTTCATACAAGCTTTCATCCCCTATTTTATCCCCTTGGGAGTAGAATTGATCAAAATCCTTTCTTAGCGGATGCCTACGTCATAACATCTACCTGCATGCCAAATTTCAGCCCGATCCGTCCAGTGGTTTGGGTTGTGCGTTGATAGATCACTATGTCAGTCAGTCAGTCACCTTTGAGTTATATATATTTAGATTAGATAGATATTTAAGTTCCAGTGTGATGACAAACGAATTTAGTGATCCGTAGGCATAACAGAAAAAGGTACCTATAAGAATGCCTATAAGTAATAAAATTCATAAAACAGCAGACGCTACGTTTCAAACTAATAATCCTACTAATATTCTAAACGTGAAAGTTTGTAAGTATGGATGGATGGATGGATGGATGGATGGATGGATGGATGGATGGATGTTTGTTAGTCTTTCACGCCGGAACGGCTGAACGGATCTGGATGAAACTTGGCAGAGAGATACATTATAGTCTGGAATAAGACATAGGCTACTATTTATCCCGTGGGAATACTGGGATTAAATCTGCGCGGGTGAAACCGCGGGGCGCAACTAGTACCTAATACATTACAACGTACGACAAATATGATATCACAAATGCAATGAGTATTACCTTCACCAGCATAAAGGCTATTTTCCTCAGGTTCAGAGGGTTTGCTAACACCTGTTCTGGGCCTCTCGGCAACTGGCATAGCTGTGCCAGGGCTTTTAGCGCAAACCTCCTTATGTTGAGCTCACTATGCTCTACATGGGGTACGATATAGCGAATGGCATTCAGATTGAAGAGGACGAATCGGTTCATCATGTCTTGAGCTGAGAATTTCGTAATTGCTCGCAGAGTCTGTAAAAGTTATTTTATGTATTACTTACTGCGCCCCGCGGTTTTCTGATTAATCCTAGGCATTCCTCATCTTCTTTCAAATATATTTTACATTCGAAAACGTGCTATGCCATTTAAGATTCGTTTCTTTATTGGTGAGGGTGTACCTACACGCAAGCTAAGCTGACCATGCAAATTCAGAAAAGCGTAAAAATTGTGCTTTAAAGTTCAGAGATTCAGCCTATTTTAAAACATAGCTATGAGGATCAAAATAGTTTGCTTAACGGTCACCTGACATAGTATTTCACGTTCCGAAGATTCGAGCAATAGAATCGAGGTATGAGCACTCTCAGGGGTTATGTTGTAGGGATGGAAGGTAAGGTCTTTCTTGTCAGCAGAACGGTTGTCCCGTTCTTTTTGCAAAGGCTTAGCCATGGTGAGCAAGATGACCAAAATCCACAAGAACTGCCAATGTTTCTAATTCTTTGAGTAGTTGTGCACTGAGCATACAATCACTGAGATGAAGTGCCCGCCCTTGTGTTAGTTACATATCTAAATTCCTTGGTTGATTACAATAATCAAGGAATATAATACTCTCTGACGAGAGACAATAACGGTTGATTAGGTACCATTTTGACGTGATTTTGACAGTAGTGTCAGTGGAAAATTTTTACGGCGATTTTCCTCAAATTATTTGAAAAACTTCCACCTCTTTCGTGTCACAAAAAGACACCGTCTCGTTGTGAATTTGAATTGTCACTTGTCAAAACAATCTACAATATTGCGATGCCGATATATTTTTAAGTTTTTACTTTATGCATAGGAGGAACATAGTCGTGCGTTTCATAGGCAGTATAGCCAGAAAGTTCAGGACAGTACAGGAGGTGTGGATTCTCCCGTGGTGGGGAGATGGACGGTTGGCCGCAGCACCACTTTGGGCAGTCGATATCGTGGTGTTGGTCGTCAAGCTGTGCTCAACTTGTACCATGGCAGTTATGAGAGTGCTGATACCACCAGTCATGAAGAGTTTGCACGGAGAAACTGTTTTGGTAGGTAACTAATTACTCTCTCATTACTCTCTCTGAGCAACGGCTCAGCAGTGCCAGCCTCGCTAGGCTGGTCTTTCAAACCAGCCCGTCGTATTATTGATATACTTAAACATTGTAGGTACTATTAAAAAGCAGAAACATTTATCATCACCACTTCACTACATAGTATAAAACAAAGTCGCTTTCTCTGTCCCTATATCCCTATGTATGCTTTAAATCTTTAAAACTACGCAACGGATTTTGATGCGGTTTTTTTTATAAATAGAGTGATTCAAGAGGAAGTTTTATATGTACCCGTGCGAAGCAGGGGCGCGCGCGTGGGTCGCTAGTATTTAATATTCTTTTGGTTTATCTTATCCTGCTTTTTTTGCAGCTCTTCCTATAATAAGGTGATTTGTTTAAAGATAACTGGAGCTGGTCACGGTCTAGGCCGCGAGCTGGCGGTACAGTTTGCAGAACTGGGAGCTACAGTTATCTGTTGGGACAGCGATGCAAGACGAAACAATACGGTGATTGAAGAGATACGCAAGAAAGATGGAGAGGTTTGTGTGCGGTTAGGTCACTACTTTGCTGCTGCAGAAAACAGTCTCTTCTATTCTTGATAGTACGACTTGGTTCGCTTTGATTAAGATTTGTTTTATCGACATCATCATAACACCCAAAAGGCCCAAGATCGAAATGACTATTTTATATACCTAGAACTAGCGACCCGCCCGCGCGCCCCTGTTTCGCACGGGTGCACATTATTTTTCTACTATAACATGCATGTAATAGACATATATAAACCTTCCTCTTGAATCACTCTATCTATTAAAAAGCCGCATCAAAATCCGTTGCGTAGTTTTAAAGATTTAAGCATACATAGGGATATAGGGACAGAGAAAGCGACTTTGTTTTATACTATATGTAGTGATTTATCGCTGAGTTTTGGTGTTTCCAGTGCTACGGTTTTACAATAGATGTTACAGCGAGGGAACAGGTGCTAGCCTTATCGCTTTGCATCCGAAGGCAGCTGTCTGAAGTGTCAATAGTCATCAGCAACGCGGGAGCAATGACCTGCGCACCGATCAGCCATATCCGACCGGATGCTGTCGCGAAGCTTATTGAGACCAACTTACTGGCACATTTTTGGGTAAATATTTATGTATCTGTATAGTTTGCCGTATGTCAGAAAAACTCTGGGTGAGATCAACAACCTAGTGGAGCCCTAACAACGGGAGCGGCGCCGCGGCCGACCCAGACGGAGGTAGCGGGATGACTTCGATACGTTTGATGAAAATTAGACCTCAAGGACCCAAAACCGTATAGAAATTAAGAACCCAAAAATAACCCAAATAAAGAAGAAAAAATGATAGGTAGTTTTTTTGTTGTAATCGCGCTAACTTTTTATTATTGTAGATAATTCAAGCCTTTCTACCGAGTATGATCGAAAGGCGGCATGGGCACATCGTGGCCATAAACTCCAGTGCCGGTTTGATGCCGTGCGCAGACATGATACCATATTGTGCAGCTAAATTTGGACTGAAAGGTAATTTTAGGAGATGGCTGGCAGGAGTTTAGAGAGACTGGAGCCTCCAGCTTCCACACACACGCACCACATTAAAAGTGAGCCTTCAGATTTTATGGAACACTAGGTTAGGTGCCAATTTTCACATTTATAGTAAGTAGGTAAGTATATCATCTAACTACTATTATAAATGCGAAAGTTTGTAATTATGGATGGATAGATGGATGTTTGTTACTCTTTCACGGCGGAACGGCTGAACGGATCGGGATGAAACTTGACAGAGAGATATATTATAGTTTGGAATAGCACATAGGCTACTTTTTTTCCGTGGGAATAACGGGATTTATATCTGCGCGGGTGAAACCGCGGGGCGCAACTAGTATTAGATATAGTCGAAATGATGACGAAGTAGGATTAATTGATTACTTAGGGCACGTAAATATTATTTCAGGGCTAATGGACTCTATGACCGAAGAGTTACGACTGGACACATGGACGAAGAACATCAACATAACGTCTGTGTACCTCGGAACTGTCTCTACAGGGCTGTATCCCTCACCGACACATCGATTCACTTCTTGGTACTCTGAGATCACTGCTAAAGACGCAGCTAGGATTATCATTGAAGGTATGCATGTGTACAGCTTGACCGAAGAGCAGAAAACAATAGGGCCGCCACTTTCCATACATTTTCGACGCTCACTCACATGCGATCTTGCTCGCACCTATGCGAAATACCAGCATGTCAAATTAGTTCCGTTTCTACTCTTTCTGGTCGGACTGTACTTTTTGTTTTATAAGGAGCCTGATATTTAGGGGCTAGTTTTTGTAGGTCTGACGCAGATGTAGGTGTTAAGTACCTTCTGCTCCAAGTAGTGTGAACCCCAGTTTAACTGAATAGACCGTCCTTTGACCTCAATCTCAACTGACGGTAAGTGACGATGTAGCCTACGGTGGAGCAGAACGTTCTAGAAGACACCTGTTCATTCTTGCCTTTAAGAGACTCATGTTATAATGGTCAGGAAAGACCGACGACGGTAACGAGTTCCACTCCTTAGCGATTCGCATATGAAGGTTGATGAAGCGAAGCGCTTCGAATTGGTGTTGCAGTTAGCCAATGTATTTTTTTCGGCTGTACTAATAAGTAAGTCGTACAATTGTTAGGTTAAATAATCTTATGCTGCCCTCGCCCGGTTTGGACATTTTTGAGAAATAAAAACTACATTTCCTAGAACCAAACATTGGAAGATGCTGTTCATGACATGTTCAGAAAAGGAGCCTCTTCGGAGTTGCATTCATTCGCTTGGGTTCTTTTTTGTATATATTATGTAATAATAAATAGTGCTTATGCTTTCTTAAGGCAGAGTAAATAATAACTGTACCTATTAGCCAGTACTTGTACCTACTCATTTGTTTTTCGCCTTACAGGAATACGCAAAAACCACAAAACGATCTGCATACCTAAATTTATGAAGTACCTGATTGAACTTAGCAACCTTATGCCCTACAGAATAAGGATCATTTTTACAGACTTCTTTAACTTCGCACATAGAGGATGGTTTTGTTTCTGTTGATGCAAAATTCTGGTCAAGTTTTGATTTGTTTACCAATTTGTAGCAACTTAGACTTATGATTGATATTTTAAGGTTTATTAATTTAGGTAGATATGTATGTACCTATTTGAATTTATTAAATCAAAGCAAATGATATTTTGTTTAACTAATTTTAATTAGTTACTTTTTTCCTAGATTCATCTGAGGTTGAGGTTTTGGTTCTAAAACCAACAATGCAGGTACTTTTTATACAAAGGTATAAAAAGTTAATCTCACTTACCAGGCTAATTGTATTCTTCAACATCTGTCTGGCTCTTGTCAAAGCCTCATCATCTTATCAGTACCTCAAAACCATATTAGGGGAACTTTTAAAGATGTTAGAAAATTATTTTCTTGTTAAGTTTTTGGAACATTTTGTACTGGGTGACGGACTGGTTTACACCTAGGCTACTGGTAGACTTTTGTTGCCTGATGGGTGATGGTAGGTAGTTAAGCCTTCTGAAGAAAGCTATCTATGGACTTGTGACCACAGACAAAAGATGCAATATAAAAAAATATTTATAAGCATGTATGGCCTTGCATTTCATAAACCTTCACAGTCATTCCACATCTATCACACATAGCCACGTTGTTGTGAATCAAAACATGTGCCTCTTTCTCCTTCAGACTCTTTAAATTCTTCTCGCAAATGTTGCATTTGAAGGCCTTGTGCTGTTGAGAATGCCTCATAAGAATCCCGTTTGTGGAGAAGCTTTTACCACAGCATTCACAGAGATGCCGAGATGGCTCTGGTTTGGCAGTGTGCCCTTTCACATGGAGGTACATTTCTTGATGGTTTGCTGAGGTCAGGTGGCAGATTTTGCACCTGGAATTTGGAGGATTTAATTAGGGCAAAATTATTGATTTGTATATTATCACCACATTTATTTTGTCAACTGTTTAAACACTTCTGACTGCACTTTTCAAGTCACATTTATAAGGACGAAGGTCCTGGAGGTTCTGAGTTCTGAGAGAAGTAAACTTTACCCTAGTATTTGATTTGAGAATCTAGGTTAGTATTCTCTGGAATAGTAAACCGTTGTAGGTTTTACTTACCTGTACATGTTACCATTAGTATTCTCATGGTCTTTCTTTTTATGCTTCACCAGTGCATCATTGCCCATGAATATGTGACCACAAATATCACATTTCCTTGCATCTTCTTTAATAATGTGGGTTCTTGCATGTCTGTACAGCTGAAACCTATCTTTGGAAACCTCTCCACATTCTTTACACCTAAATGTGCAACCTGTGTTATCGTTGCGGCACATTCTCTGATGCTGTATAAATTTTTCTTTGCTCATAAATTGCTCCTTACAGTTACAAGTCAGAGTTAAAGATGAATGTGAGACAGAGTGTTCAATCATTTTCTGCCGAGAGTCAAAGAGTGTGTCACACTGTACGCAGGTTCTAGAAGCAATATCACATATACTGACATGTTGGCATAGCTTTTGGATACTTTCAAACTTTGTTTTGCATCCATAGCAGGTGTGGAAGTCCTTTTCACTCTTTATAGGCTTAGCCTCTTTAAATATCATATCTTTCACTATTTCAGCATCAGAATCTAGGACATCAATTTCCATACCCAAGTTCATAGCTTTTTCTTTCTTATTTGGACTCGGCTGTTTAATAGATTTGAAGGCTGTTAGCTTGCAAGCTTCAATAACTTCGTTTTTATCCAGCATATTGACTATAGATGGAATATCTTCCTTTCCCAAGTTGTTTAGATACTCTTCAATATTCGCGGTGTTATTTAGGAACTCAAGAAGCGAATCCGAGTTATATTCCGAGTCAGGAAGAGGTTGTACAGGAGCTTTTGTATCACCAGCTTTTTTCGACTTTTCATGTGAAGAGGACTCCAACCATTCTTGAGAACATCTAGCGTTTAGTTGAAAATGATAGAATTGACTTAGCTGCGAGACACAAGACATGCAGATATCAGTCGGGAGCGGGTCGTTTGGAGCCACGATCAGCGAGAGGCAAGATCTCAAATGTAAACTGATAGTTGGGTCTCCAAAGATAGAAACATGGCTAGATTCCGCATCTAAGCACAACCTACAGCAGTTATGAATATCGTCACACATTTTTAGAAAACTTTTCTTTGACTAATTCGATCAATTGAGATTCTGAGATTAAATAAACAGCCATCAGCTGCCGGCCGATGCCGGGCGCCGGGCGGGTACAGCTTTCATTTCAGTTCAATCAAAAAATCAAAACAAAAACAAACAAAGCCATAGAACAAAACGAACCTCATCATGACAGACAGAACCACAGACACTGTTCTGTGAACTTCTGTGGACAGAGAAAAGAACAGGAGGCTTATTCACTATGACCATTTGCACCGCGATCACAGCTAAGACAAGGCAGCCGGTGTCGTACGGCAAAGTATCTGCCCAATATCAAGTTTTGACGTTTCACCTTCGAGCATTTACCAATGGAGATGTTATCGTTGTAATCCCGCAAACATTTTTATCTGCCAAAACTTACGGGGGACGAGGTAAACGCGCATTGCACACACATAAATCAAAATCTTATACATGAAAACGCTCACATTAACGATCCCGCAAACTAGCTTAAAAAACGCACACAGTTTTAAAAACACAGCGTAGTTACGGTGTCTAGACGTACGCACACTACGATCATCTCTAGTGATGGGCATTCACTAAGACCGGTAAACTTGAACAATAAATGAATGAATGAAATGAACATGTTTTTAGGGTTTCGCACCTCAAAACGTACCAGCTTTTGTGTTCAAAAATAGAATTTAAGATATTGGCGAAGCTTTTGTACAGAATGGTAAAAATTCAGCAATTTGGACCTGGTATATTAGGTATAATTGAAGAAAAAAAAACATAATTGTGGATATTTTATTAAATTAGATTTATTGATTATATATATAAATATAATAAAGAAAAAAGACGTAGACTATGAAAAAGACATTTACAAAACCTTAAAAGAAATTATTGACTGGCTTCAAATGAATAATCTCCGTGTTAACTTGAGTAAAACTAAAGTGATAAATCCAGCATTATTAATGTAAAATATCATATAGACATCATTAATGACGACCATCATCATTAGTGACAACCTCAGTGGCGCAGCGGTCGAGAGTCCGCCTGCGGCGCAGAGGTTGCGGGTTCGATTCCCGCCTCGGAACAAATTTGTGTACGATCTGCAGAAATTTGTTCCGTTGGTCTGGGTGTTTTCTATGTATAATAAAAAATATCTATCTATGTAAGTATATAATGTATTAAATATATCAGTCATCTAGTACCCATAACACAAGCTGGTAGCTTACTTTGGGGCTAGATGATGCTGTGTGGATTGTCCAGCATTATTTGTTTGTTTGTTTGTTTAATTCTGAGGTGACAACATTCTTAGGATTGTTTATAGATAAAAGTTTGACATATACAGAGATTTTAATATAAAAAAAAAATAGCTTCGGATACGCTCTTAACCATCTCATAAAGGTAGCAAGCACTGACACTGTATTGACCTCGTACCATTGATCAGGAGCTTGTTCAGGACAAGTTCTCAATGTTGGTATAGCACCGTCAACCAATTTTCTTCTGTTATTTGGAAGAGTTTAAAAACTTTCCGTCGTAAAATGTTCAGAGCAAAGCACACTCGTTCTTTTTGGATTCCAAGTTAACTTTTGATCACAATACTTTGTCCACTGTTCACGTAGGTTTTGATCTTTCGGAAATCTGTAAAAATTTGTCGTTGAAAATAATTATGAAAATGACTTAACTTTCAGAAGTGGCGCTTTGCGCCAAGTCTGTAAGATCAGTTTCATGATCATAAATAATAATAGAATATTAATATACATATCGCTTGTTTTAAGAAAAACAGTAGGTAAAATACATCGCATTTTAAAATATTTTTACGTTCATTCTATCAATCATTCAATCAATTTCACTCTACTAGTCCCCACACTATGCCTTCTACCAAGACGTTATGGCGTAGTAAAACTGTCGCTAATCTGTGACAAATGGTATTTCGAAAATCAATGTTTTACAAAATTACAAACACAATTTGACAAAAATAACACTTACCTATGATAGGAAATACCGTGTTCCCCTAAGTTTGATGTCGCTGATCGTCTTTTACACCAAAATACCGCACAATTCACCATTTTCACAGAGCTCTTATTCGCGACACGGAACGACACGAATGGCCGAGCGATTGCGAGTGAAGTAGTTTTATATAACGTGTATGGCCAAGTAGCGCCATATGGCCAGCAGAGGGGTACGCCTTACGTTAATATCTCCTTTGGTAAATGCTCGAAGCGTTTCACGGCTTGGGGCAAGGAATCTCCTTGGAATCTCCTATTGTCATAGTGAATAAGGCTCCAGCAGCAGACAGCAGAATACAGATAAAAAAATGTTGTAAGTGTCAGTATCAAAGTCAAACCTTTACTGTCACTGTCACTGTCCTTTGCCTGCCTTGCTTTGCTTGCTTGCGTCAGCAGCCGCAGTTGCCGTCCGTTCAACGGACTCCGTTGTTTGTTGTTGTGTGAACTTGTGTGTGATTGACGATTGTGTTTGGATTGTGTTATCTACGATTTTTGGGGATCGCGCTGCGCCGCCTTTGACCGTTTTGCTCGTGATCATCGCAATTATTTCGAAAGAAGATAAATTCATTAGGATAAAAATTCGTTAGTTGTTCAAAGAACAGCTACTAAGTAACGTACTCACCTCGAATCATTTTGTAGGTAATGAGACGAAAAATAATTGTTTACTGACATGTAAACTACGGTCAACTTCACTGATCGTATTGAGAGGACAGACACCTAACACTTCAAGCAAGGATCTTCAGTGGCCAAGATGACGTCCAAGGAAAGTTCTCCTGATTCCCCAGAAGTAGAGACTCAAGAGTCCCTTTTGTATTCCGCCAGGCATGGCGAACTTTCTGTCGTAAAAGCTTTGCTGGAGGCTCACAAAGAAGGCAAACTCACTTTTGATGTGAACTGTAAAGGTAATTTTTTCCACTACATCTCCAGCACCTAGTGTATTTTACTCTCTCTCGAAAAGAAGGATAAGTATCTAAAAAAAAATATCTAGCTTTGTAAGAGACTGGTGCTTGATGTAGGTTTGTATGTAATAAAAATTAAAAAAGGCCATAATTATGTAGAGATCATCCATTCTAAAAATGCACGCCCCTCTACCTGCCTTCACCCACACAAGCAAATGAGGTGTTGATGAGACATGAAAGTGTCACTTTCACATTCGGCAGGAAACTGAATGCCGAATAAAATTATCAGGTGTCATGTATTGCGTCTATACACCTCATTTGCTTGTGTGGGTGATGGCAGGTAGAGGGGCGTGCATTTTTAGAATGGATGATCTCTACCTACATAAAACTAGGCAAGGATACCTTCTTGTAATAGTGTTTGCTCATGAAAGTAATTTTTTTAAGGCAGTAGGTAAATAGGCTGAAATGGGTTTAAAATGTTGACTTCCTATAGTGTGCTACCTACCTAAAAGCCTACAATTCAATGTGTAGGTAAATATTCTAAAATAGACATTAGGCCTCATTAGGCGGTGTCCTTGAGTTCTTGTTATTTATTTAAATTATGAATGGGCTGAACTATGAATGGAAATAACCACTCCACTGAGATCATTTTTATGCAAATTGGAAATGTTGCTAAGATTAAAAAAACTAGAATTCCTTAAAAAGTCATGATGATTCAACATAATTCCTACCTATTATGACTATTAAGTTTGTTTTTATGACTCACCTACTCATCATTTATTCATCAAACAATAAATTTAAGTATCTATTTCTTATCTAATATCAATATAAAATAAGTAGGTGTAGGCAGTATCTGTTCTGATTTAATCCACTTTTAATCCACTTTTAACTTTAAGAATGTCTTAAATGTTTGGCAGTTTTTACAAGTATTAGTTAGCACTCAAATCTCTTCAAAACTTGGAAGAAAGCTCACATATTTCAAACTAGCTGCGCCCCGCGGCTTCACCGCGTAGTTTTAAATCCCGGTATTCCCACGGGATAAAAAATTGCCTATGTGCTATTCCAGACTTAAATCTAACTCTGTGCCAAATTTCGGCCAGATCTGTGCAGCCATACCATACATCTAAACTTACACATTTATGATATTAGTGTGAGTAGGCACCTACCTAGTTCTTTTATTTTACAGGTAAAAGTAAAAGCAACCTCGGATGGACACCCCTACAGTTAGCAACATACTTTGGACATGCAGATGTCGTGGAAGCTCTACTGGAGGCCGGGGCTAGTGTGGACGAGGTCAATGAGACCGGAGACACAGCATTACACAAAGCATCTTTCATTGGAAATGAGGTGAGATCATAGATTCTCTGTTCCCTGGGTGAGATTATAGATGACTAGGTACATCACTGCATAGTATAAAACAAAGTTGCTTTCTCTCCCTATGTCCCTATGTATGCTGAAATCTTTAAAACTACGTAACGGATTTTGATGCGGTTTTTTTTTATAGATAGATTCAAGAGGAAGGTTTATATGTATAATACATGCATGATATGTGCACCCGTGCGAGGCAGGGGCGCGCGGGCGGGTCGCTAGTTACAAATATAAATAGGTATAATAATTTATTTTAGTGTATTTTCTGCACAGCACTATCTGGCCCTAATCTAAGCAAAGGAAATAAGAATAGGAACCAGATAACTAATTCAAATAATTTCTTATAAGTACCCTATGGTTGAAAAGTTTCTGGTTCTTTTGAATGTAGGTACATAGGTACATGCAGCATCCCTACTTTTTTTTTTATTTATTGATAGCTAGACGTTTGACTGCCTGTAAGTGAACCTGAATAGTACCTGAACTTTACCTGAACCTGTAAAGTGAAGATGATGAGATGATGTAAAGTGAAGATGCAGTCTAAGGTGGAGCATGCTAAGCTATAATCCACTTATTCACTCTACTACTAAATGACCTTCTCCTCATAGTAGCTTATTCTCCTACTAGTCTGTGACAGTCATAGCCTATTTAATGTATCTCTTATTTCAGGAACTAGTGATCCTCTTGCTCAACTACAAAGCTGACGTAAATATAATGAACGGCGAGGGTCGCACAGCGTGTGACGTCTGCAAAACTCGCGATGTTCAGAGGCTGCTCGAGGCGGCTCAGAGGTCTGAGAGGAATGAGAGGGAACGGAGGTTGCTCACTGCTGCTAAGGAAGGCCGAATCGAGGATATACAGGAGCTGGTTAGTCTACTGCTAGTTGTTTGCCTCGTATTTCAATCTCGCGGATACTATCCGCCAAGTAGCCAATCTAAGCTGAACTACGAAGATCTTTAACAAATAAAGCTTTTGTTTTAGAATGTTATAAAAAATATATTTTATTTTTATCAATACTATGCTCTAGAATAAAATGATAAATGCTTCATTTGTAACTTAAAATTTAGCTCAAAATTACCTTGGACAAAATTATTTTTACAAAACACCCTAACCAACCTAGACTTAGACCATTTTTAAAACAATGTTCCTGTTATATCATTTCGTATTTCTCCATAGTGTCCCCGTTAAAAAAACACTAAGCTTAATTTATTTTATTTGCACTTTTCAGCTAAGCAGCCCACACCCGCCCAACATAAACTGCGTGGACACACAAGGCAACACGTGCCTACACTGCGCGGCTTACAGAGGTCACGCTCGGCTGGCTGTGTTGCTATTGCAGAACGGAGTCGATACTACACTCAAGAACAACAGTGGTGAGTCACAGCGTCATTTAGTTATTACTAGCGACCCGCCCGCGCGCCCCTGCTTCGCACGGGTGCACATATCATGCATGTTATAAACATATAAACCTTCCTCTTGAATCACTATCTATTAAAAAAAACCACATCAAAATCCGTTGCGTAGTTTTAAGGATTCAAGCATACAGGGACATGGGGACATAGGTATATAGGGACTGAGAAAGCGACTTTGTTTCATACTATCATTTAGTTATTATAAAGGGAAAAGGATTTTAATATAACTTTAGGATTAATAGGTCCCCAAATGACGACCATGAACTGGACGATGAAGCACAAGGGGTATGATAGCGGGGATGCTTGAGCATTGTTGCCACCTACCCAAGGTCCTTCTCCGCTAAAAATAGTGGAGAAAAAAGGAGTTTGGCTGGATGGGGTGAGGTTAGCAGGGAATAATGCACAATACACCCCATTGCGGGACGTCCGTGCAAATCATATTTCCCCACCATGAATTAAAATTAGGTTTGATAAGTATGTATAAAAAAAGGTATTTTGTGTATTACATCAGCTATTTGGTTCCCATATTACAAGCTTTGGCTTAGTTTGGGGCTAGATAGTGCTGTCTGGAAGTCCACCAATATTTATTATTTATTATAGTGAGCCCAAGTGTAAGCCTGATGGGCAGATGACATTTAGAAATTGTTCTTTCTTGAAGTGTAAAAGTGCTATTATGTTCAGTAGTGGACCTTAAGTTCTTTATCAGAGACAACATCAAATTATGGCGAGGAGGAATTTATTTTAATGTCCAGACAAATGATAGTAGTGATAGCAGTAAATTATTTCTGTACAGGACAGCTAGCAGTGGATCTAGCTCGGGACACAGATATGCGAGAAGTCCTTAGCGTGCGACCAGTGCACCAGCTACAAAGGACCGCGGCTAGATTCGAAGGTCCACTGTTGAAGAGGTCTCGGTTTCTTGGCTGGCGGCGTTTCTGGGTCAGTACAAATCCTTGAGCTTTAAGTAAAGGCTATTTTTATTGGCACATTTTTATAAGAATTGCTTAAAATTTCGGCCGTTTGGCTTAATTAATGGTGTTGTAGATTTTTAAATCCGCTCAAGTTGGCCCATGTTGGTTACACATTACATACAAATGTAAATGAAGTAGTAAGTATCTCAAACGTGAGCAGTATTGTCTGGATATTTGGAGTTTAGATAATCAGTCTGCTTATCCTCCCAGCCCTATCAGCAGCATAGTGAACTGAGTAAGCTGGGTTATGAGTTTGGGATTTGAGTCACACAAAATTCAGAGACAAAACAGTCTGATTTTTGTGTGACTAAATTATTACCAACATGGAGTTTTGGGTTTTATGCCTACCAAAATATTTCCAAAAAATTCAAAAAACTTTTAGACTGAAACCTAAGTGTTGTGCTAATACCAGGCGGTCCTCCAACGCGGCGTGCTGCTATACTACGGGTCGCGCGCGGAGGCGGCGCGCGGCGAGGCGCGCTGGCACGGCCGCAAGTACCTAGACGGAGCGAGGGTCGCGCCGGCAGAGACCGCGCCCGCGCTCATGATCGTCAGCTGCAGCGACGGCGACACGCAGCGGCTGGCGGTGCCGCCCGAGGCGGACGTCGCGCGGCTCCGGCAGGTCAGTGAGCCGCGCTGCTGCTCGTCAGCTGCAGCGACGGCGACTGCAAATAAAAAAGGACATGTACAAAAAAATGTATAGATAGGTACCTAAAACTATGACAAAACAATATAGAAACATAAAACAAAGCAAGCATGGTTTTTGTTTCAGGCGTGGATAACAGCGTTCAACGAGCACATTGCGTACTCGGGACATTACCTGTGGGCCGGCGCCTCGCCCGACTCCGCCAAAGAAGCCACGGAGGAACTGGAAGATGAATGCAAACCTTTAGGTAACGCGATAAGACCGCCGATATTTGGACGAAAATAACTGCTTCTGCTGTTGTGACTTTACCCATAGGTACTGTCCTCAGTAAAGTTTTTATTTATCCCACTAATATTATTATAAATGTGAAAGTTTTGATGTTTGTTTCTCAATAACGCCAGAACGGCTGGAGGGATCTGGATAAAATTTATATCAATATGTGTCATGATCGCGAAAGCTTAAAACCTACTGAGCGTTAGGGGGTCTGGTAGAAAATATTTGTGCATTAAGCCCTCCTTTTGTACTTTAACTTTGTGTTCGGTGCAGTAGATTATAAATAAATAAACGTTATTGTTGTCAGGTTCGATGCAGGATGCTCTGACGGCGTCCGGGAACCACATGGCGCTGCTCGAGACACAGCTGAGAGAATGCTCCGCCATCCTCGCAGCGCTCGACAATTCCACCACCATGGCCTCTTCCTTACACCACTCGGCTTACATGGTAAACTATTACATATTATGACATCTTGTCTTAGTAGTTACACCCTTTTATATAAATTTAGTTTTATAATTTACTAGCGACCCGCCCGGGCGCTCCTGCTTCGCACGGGTGCACATGTCATGCATGTATTATACATATAAACCTTCCTCTTGAAACACTATCTATTAAAAAAACCGCATCAAAATCCGTTGCGTAGTTTTAAAGGTTTAAGCATACATAGGGACATTGGGATATAGGGACAGAAAGCAAATTTGTTTTATACCATGTAGTGACTATGTAGGTTTCTAAGTTATTTTTCGCTTGCACCTGCGTGCGACAACACGCAGACAGACAGACAGACAGACAGTACAGTCTGTACTGACTCTCTGTACTACAGACATTGCAGACATGTTAGCTGCTGATGGGCAGAGCGACCGGGACAAATTGCGTGACTTTTATTATTAACTAGTGGTTCACCCGCCCCGCGGTTTCACCCGCGCAGATTTTAATCCCCGTATTACCACGGTATAAAAAGTAGCCTATGTGTTACTCCAGACTATAATCAATCTCTCTGCCAAGTTTCATCCAGAACCGTTCAGCCGTTCCGGCGTGAAAGAGTAACTATCATCCATGCATCCGTCCATCCATACTTACAAACTTTTGCGTTTATAATATTACTAGGAGGTATCTAACTTATTTTTCGCATGCACCTGCGTGCGTAAACCCGCAGACATAGACAGACAGACAGTACAGACATTGCAGACATGTTAGCTGCTGATGGGCAGACCGACTGGGACAAAGTGCGTGACTTACATTAATATATGGATGGATATCAGTAGTAGAGGAGAGAATAGAGTCAGGAGTAGAGGTAGGCCAAAAAAAAGATGGAGGGCTTGAGTAAAAAATGACATGACTATGAAAAGAGTGACTTCCACCAGAAAACTCTATAACATAAGCTTACTTTAAAATATCTGATTATGTAGATGACAAAAAAGCTTGGGACTGAACTATGCTCCAACTCATTCGACATCCATATTATTTTGTAAAATTAAATAATGCTGGACAATCCACACAGCACTATCTAGCCCCAAAGTAAGCCATTCAAAGCTTGTGTTATGGGTACTAGATAACTGATACACTTAATACCTACATTATATATTAAATAATATTAAAGAGGAATAAACCAAAAAATCGCTAGGAACCAAGCATAGTTTCTTGCCAGTTCTTCTAGGTTTTGGTCGCGACGAACTGGCGGTAGATTCGTCTAGTATATGAGACGTTTCAAAGTAATCCCTGTGTCGCTTTCTCTGTCCCCATGTCCCTATGTATGCTTAAATCTTGAAAACTACGCAACGGATTTTGATGCGTTTTTTTTAATAGATAGAGTGATTCAAGAGGAAGGTTTATATGTATAATACATGCATGTTATAGTAGAAAAACAATGTGCACCCGTGCGAAGCAGGGGCGCGCGGGCGGGTCGCTAGTTATTAAATAAAGGCCGTTTTTTACTGAGACGACCTTGTGACGGGGAAACCTGTTGTGCCGACGCCACAGCAAGTAGAATAAGGGCGGGAAAATGATGAAATACCTTGTGATTACCTTAATAGTATTAAGTTAAACAATGATGTATGTTTATAGCGATTCCAACACGCGTACGGCACTGGCCAGGAGGCGCTGTCGTCGCTGCGACACTGCGCGGCTCTCGTCGCGCAGGCGAGGGACGCGGACGCAGGCCGGCTCAACAGAGAGGTATACTATGTTAATGTTGCTATCTAATAAATATATTAGTGGAGACCAATAAATGGCCCCAGGTAACACTGGGGCCATTTATTGGTCCTTGACCATTTATTGGTATCTTATCTATTTTACTATTGTTTTTATACAACCAGCTGATGGAACATGCAGATGGCCCTGATGTTTAATGGTAACCATCAACAATAAAAAAAATACTTTTATTTCGGACAACATCAATAGGAGGTTTAGTAACACAATAAATTACAGTACATAATGGTTAGTACATGTAACAAAGCATTGCCTCGTAAGTCACGCACGATACCTACGATGCACTACCCTGCGTCCATCAACTTGAGGCATACTGATATAGTGTTACAATGTGCCGATAGTTTTCCCAAAAAAAGCTGATGTTAATGATGATCACTGAATTTTGGCGTATTGTTGAATTTACAAAGACACACAGGCAATATGTTTCTGTATGTCCAAGTCAAAATCAAAATCAAAGCGTTCTCTATTCAATACAATCACAGGGATAACTTAGAAACGTCTTATATACTAGGTGGATCTACGGCCAGTTCGTCGCGACCAAAGCCTAGAAGAACTGGCAACAAACTAAGCTTGGTCCTAGCGCTTTTTTTTATGATCCTCTTTACAAAACAATATGGATATCGGATGAGTTGGAGCATAGTTCAGCCCCAAGCTTTTTTGTCATCTACATAACCAGCAGTGCAAGTACCGTTCTTATCGATCGCTTAATTTGACATTTAGAATCGTCAAAATTCGTTAAAACTCATTTTATCCATTGTTGAAACCATTTTTAACGAATTTTTGACGATTCTAAATGTCAATTAAGCGATCGATAAGAACGGTACTTGCACTGCCGATAGTTTATAGTAAGCTTTTGTTATGAGTTTTCTTTATATTATGTTTTTGAATTTGCTAATCGACAACTGATGAATCTTGCTTGGGACTTTGTTATAAAACCGTACACCTACATAGTCAAAAACGAACAGGGGTATTCGTTTATCCTACTATTTCCATTTTCATTTAATAAATGCTTTTTTCAGATTGAAAGGAACAGGGTACTAGAGGAAGCCCTAGCCGCTTTGGCGCGGACGCATCACGCTTTGGAGATGTCCGTTGCCGAAGAGCTGACGAAGGTAAACTTTTTCATTATATCGCAAATGATAAGCAAGTAATTTCCTTATAAGTGTAGAAAACACTAAAATTAAACACTTGTATATAAAATTGTTGTTTACACAATAAAGACAACAGTTAATTTCCTTTTAGCAGACCAAAAGAAAGAAGAAATCGAAATCATCTTCTACACTGAACGACTCAAAGGAAAACTTTTTTGACGTGTTTGAAGGTAATTCGAAAGTACTCTGGGTGAAACGGCTTTTAGTTATAGGACTGCTTCATTTCATCTCATTTTCAAGTTCTAATACATGTGTCAACTTCTCGAAAGGAACCTCGTTGTTTCATTTAATATATAGTTCATTCATTCATAATAACGGATAATGATAATGGTATAATTATTGTATAATTTATATAATTACTGAACAGAATCAGACGATGAAGACGATACGTTGGTGACTGCGGGGCTATCGAGCCCTCTCGGTGCGCTCAGCCCCTGGGGAAGCAGCCCTGACCTCACCAGGAGAACTCCGATCGGTAGTGTCGATGGTAAGTTGAACATACTTGATTAGCTTTAACAAGACAGTCTTATGAAATAAGTATAAAGAAATATTATCATAATATAAAACTTAAATAAAACATAGTTTGCTATCTGTGTTTGCAATCCTTACGTGTTTTCGACATGTCAAATAAACGTGTTTTACTGTTGCATCACCTTACATGGCGCAGCCGGTAGGATACTTTCGCCGAAAACAAAATTAACATAGAACGTGTAAAACTCCTTAAACTTGGCTTGAGACTTGGACTAGTAATTAAAACAATGCAATATTTTTTTATGCTACAACAGTAGCATTCTCCATAACGCTGGTCTGTTACTGTATTTTGTAGTTTAAATTATCTCTTACATCTTCAGGGGACTTAACACCGACAAACGAGGAATCAAACGCTTACCCTCGCTGCTTATCCGGCGCGTCCGGCTCATCCGGCTCGAAGGACTCGCTCCACACCGCCTTGAGTCCGACCTCGTCCCGGGGCACTCTGGTGTCTCAAGGCGGACATGTGTACCGGAACGCGAGGCCTTACCGGAAACACACGAGACCCAGGTACCTATGTGATAGAATTGAATGAAAAAGGTTAGTTTGCTCGAGTATATTGAGCAAAACTAGGATTTTAATAGAGCTCTTTGTGAAGGGCTCGTCCGGGGAAGTACTATCACCGCGCCTTTTCCTGCCGCTAAGCAGCGTTGCTGTTTTTCGGTTCGAAGAGGTTGGTGGCCGGTGTAATTACAGGCACGCGAACCAGCGGCGGCATGGCGATGATGCTGAGAATAATTAACTTGAAATAAACATTATTCTATTACGACATTTACACTTTTTTTTTCATACATACATTCTCAGTATCTTCGCCGCGCCTCCGCTCTGGTTTGCGCTGGCGCTAAAGGCCGATACGCACAAAGAGTGCAGTTCAGTAACGTATTCATCAGTGTCAGCGAAAATTGTAGCATACATTTTGTGCGACGCTATCCGTACTCGTCAGTGAGAGTGACGTCACTGTCAACTTCTGCAGGCTGATCGCGTAATTTTGGCAGTTTTTCGATCGCAAATCTGCCAAAATTGACATAGGCAACCGGATTTTGAATGCAACAAAAGTTACGTGATCAGCCTGCTGGACAAGGATTCTACTGGTTGGTTCCGTCATTTCAGCTACATTACATTTTCATCAATCTTTGCTTATTATTTGACGCAATTCAATTTGTTTTTTATTTTTGTTTCAGTTCTGAAAGGTCGGTTTGAGTGTTATTTTCTGGTCACCACTTAAAGCTCAACTTTGACTATCGCAATGATTACAAATGCCCTAAACACGCACCATTTTTTATATTTTTGATTATATTTTTATGTTTTTTATTACTTACTTAAATGACGCTAACGAATATACATGAATGTTTTATATTCCAAAGAAAGAAAAGTACAAAATGTGATCTGAAGCACTTATTGTGATATTTTTATAATAAATTATGATCAAATTTTTAGTGACAGTAAATATTATTACAATAATTAACTAGGTAGGTACATAAAAATACGATATAAGAATTTATGACAAATTACTAAATGATTTTTTTTATAAATTAATAGTTATATATTAGGTATACATTTAGTTTTTCATATTTGCAATGTTTCATAAATAATAATGATACAAAATAAGAAGTATAAAATAAAATCAAGGAATTTATGTACATTATAAAAGTCTTATGATAATATAATTTTAGTTTAATCAATTATAAATAAATAATGCTGGACAATGCACACAGCACTATCTATTTATTATAAATTTTAACTCGAATAATTATGAGTTTATACCTGACAAAGTTTAATCAAATGTGATAAAATTGTGACATTTTATAGATTATTTTTAAGCCTACTTATGTGACCCATTTTATTTTTGCTTATTATATGAGTATTATTTTCAGACGGTTTTTTGTTTAATCACCTGTTAAGTTTTTCATTCATTTGCCATCTTGAAAGAAAACCACTACTTACAAAAAAATTTGACAAGTCTGCTCGATTGACAGGTGAGATTTCGAATGTCTCTGGCCACGTTGGTGACTTATAGCTATTAAACTTTTTGCCGTGGTTTAATCATATAGTTCGATTTTTGTTTTCAGAGTTCTAGGACATTCTTTTTTTTATAGCCACATATTTGAATTCAACCAGGTTTATGGGAATAATGCGTTCGGCCTAGACGTTACATTTCATTGAAATCGTCTCAAGCCTTGACCTTGAAGCTTGCAGCCGGTGAGATCTATAAATCATTAACTGCACGCTTGTCCCTCGTTGGGCGCCAGTGCAGGTAGTACGGCTGCGCAAGGCCCGTAGAGGGGTAGAAAGGGGGAGGTGCCGTCGCCCAGTCTCGCAAGCTTCCAATCCTGCCAGTTGCGCCGCAGCGTCTGCCGCGGAGACACGTCTGTGTAGCGCTCGCGTCCACGTCGCCCACATGTCGCTGACACTGATTTATTCGTGAGTCTGATCTCTGATCAATTATGTACAGATTTTTGGTTGATCAATAGAATCCATCAATTAAACCAACCATTTTTGTATTACTGAAACAAAATAAATCTAAGACTAATAGGAATTGACGCATTGGCAGTTGACTATTCCTATCACCTATATGATGAGGAGGTAACTACCTACCTTCTGACCTCAGCTGATGGTAATTTCTTACTGATAGAATAAAACATGTTTCATGATTTGAATTCACTATATGCACCAACATCAAAAATTCTAAGCGATACTATTACGTCGCGCGCTGAGACACGATGAATCATTTATGCAGCTAAAAGTTGGAAATGTTTGGAATTTTCCATAAAAATCAATAAAGCTGAGCTTTAAGATGACATTAAGATTGTTATAGGGTGCTTCGCCTTATATCTCAAAGCGTTCACGTTCATAACTAGGTACCTACATGCCTACATATTTTATTGGAGTGATCGTAAAATAATCGTAACATGATGGTTATCCTATTGCTAGATTTACATGAAACGTTTATTTGATTATGTCGCCATAAGTACGTTAATGACTAGCAGTTATTTTCCGTGTTTATTTATTCCTATTTGAGTAGAGGGAAAAACATGGATAAAATAGAGATTGATGTTTCTCTGTACCTATCTGTGGTACAGCTGAATGATTAAATACTGTAAGCTAAAGTTAAATTGAGTGCAAGAGTTGAAATTGACACAGAAAGTTTGAGGTAGTTAAAAAGTTAAATTGACAACTCCGCTCCGAGCCGTGAACGACGAGTGAGGCTCAGTATTGAACTGGGTTTAGGTGAAAATCCTGACCGTCCAGGCTGGAAGATATTGCTCATCATCATCATCATCAACCAATTGCAGTCCACTGCTGGACATAGGTCTCTCCCATGGCGCGCCACTGAGCCCGGTCATTGGCTCTCCCCATCCAGTTTTTCCCCGCCACCCTGCGCAAATCGTCGCTCCACCTAGTCGGAGGGCGTCCCACACTCCTCTTGCCCAAACGCGGTCTCCACTCCAGAACTCGCTTATCCCAGCGGTTATCAGTTCTTCGGCAGACATGACCAGCCCACTGCCACTTCAGCTTACTAACTCTTTGGGCTATGTCGGCTACTCTAGTTCTCTGTCGAATGATCTCATTTCGAATCATGTCTCTCAGAGAGACTCCGAGCATAGCCCTCTCCATAGCTCGCTGAGCGACTTTTAATTTGTGGACTCGCCCTACCGTGAGTGTCCACGTTTCGGCTCCGTATGTCATAACTGGTAGGACGCACTGATTGAAAACTTTTGTTTTTAAGCACTGTGGGATGGGTGACGAGAAGACCTGACGCAGTTTCCCAAATGCTGCCCAGCCCAGCTGAATTCTCCTACTTAACTCCTTCTCAAAGTTGTTTTTGCCTAACTGTAGGATCTGCCCGAGATAGACATATTCCTGAACAACTTCGAGGGGAATTCCAGCGACTGTGATCGGTACTGGGGTAATATGCTCGTTGATCATGATTTTTGTTTTATCTAAGTTCATACCCAGTCCGACCCGACGCGAGGCATCAGCTAAGCTGGTCAACATCTGTTGGAGTTCCTGCGGCGATTCCGCCATAATGACAATATCATCGGCAAACCGGAGGTGTGAGATGTACTCGCCATTAATGTTTATACCCTGTCCGTTCCAGTTAAGCGTCTTAAAGACATCCTCCAACGCGTTTGTGAACAATTTGGGGGATATAACATCCCCTTGTCTCACTCCGCGCCGCAGTTGGATGGGCTTAGACTGCTGATTTTGTAACTGGACGGTCATTGTGGCAGAGTCATAGAGACATCTCAACACCTCGATGTATCGCCAAGGAAGATATTGCTCACAGTGATATAATTGCCCATTTACGAGAAATACATTTCTCGTAACTATGGATTGAGATGTAAAGAGTTTTCTATCGACCTATCTGTAAGTTGCATAAACTGGCAATTCGGTAGGGGTACAGGCAATGTGCCTATACGTTAACAGGTTTATACAGATTTGTTGCGAATCAATTCTATTGCGTATTCGTGCCCCGGGCAGGCGGTGACGATGGGTTAAGCGGTTAGTCTAACATGATTTTCGCGACCCACATAATGCGTAGCTTATGTACATATGTACCTACCTCAGAAAGAACGAATATCCATAGGGATATATAGAGCAAATTTTAAAACTGAACAAATACTGACTGATGAAGCAGTCCCGTGTACATCTTAGAATGTCTTAAATACGTTAGGCAAAGTTTTCAAGACTTTAAAATAAGAGGCAGCAATAACGAACGTAGTAATAGACATAAGATGTGTCTGGAATCTGTTAAACATAGACTTTCTTTTTCCGAAAAACTACCTCAGGTTATGGGACCTAAGTTATACAACAAACTTCCTCTATACATAAGGCTTCTGAAATGTGAATACTCGTACAATAATAACATTAAAAAATTACTGCTGGACAAAACCATATACAATGTAAGCGAGTATCTAGCTAATGACTACACGCATTTTAAGGACGAACTATGTTTATTGACTAGGTAAATTACTTTTTAAAACACAAGTTTATACAATTATTTTTTTTGTTGATCCTATTTGTTACCTACCTACAATTTGTTAGACGACGCCCTTTTACAGCTGACACTATTGATATTTTTCATTGTTTTTATTTTGTGTGAACTGACACAATTCTATTAATTATTAATGTCTATGTGTTTGCTTTAGATCAATAAATAATTTTCATTTATTTTGACGAAAACAATAATAACACGCAGATTATGATTTACCTAACTACTTACAGACTGTTTGTTCTAGAGAGATCCACGAAGCATGACTCTTCCATTAGCGGTCTTTTTTGTTTTGTGATCAGGATTTAAGTCTATAGGTAATGATTATAAAAAAATATCTTATCTTAAGCTGGTATTTTAACTAAATCAATAGTCGTTTATTTATTAATATTCACTTGCAAAAATATCCTTGCTGGTTGACTTGAATTTTAATTACTTAGTATAGGTAAATGCCTGTATCCTGTATTTCTTAACCTTATTATATTTGAATTTCATTACATCGTCTGAAATTCAAGTTTTAATAAAAGTTTTTTGACTTCAACTTCACAGAGGTTATACGAAAAGTATCAGGCAAAAAATATGGAAAAAACATTCCTTCAGAACCCCGATTCTTAAGCCTCCTTATCCCATTGACCTCAAAACTTCACAAGGACGCTACAGAATGTCACTGGAGAAAACCGGGACAAACGTAGGTTTACCCTTTGGATATGTTGTATAGGTCGCCGTCTTTATTATGTTAATCTTGTTGAGGACATATAAAAGGATTTTACGAAAAGTAGCACACGAATTTACAAACATGACAGAACATTACCTACGACTAGGTAATAGCAAAAAAGTAATAGTAAAAAATGTAGATTGAATTAAATTGCAAACTCTGGATAGTGCTCCGTAAAATAAAATGTTTTATAAAGATTTAGACATTAAAAATTAAAATGAATCATGCATCAAGCAGAAAGCAATTTTCCAATTCCGTTATTGTTTGGTTACGGAAAAGTGCGTGAATGTAACTTACACTTGATTAACCCCCAGTTTCTGAAAGCTCGATCAATACTATTAGGCTGTCAAGTCACTTGCTGTTCCAGCTTTTACTATAAACTAGGTAGACATAGCAAGTGACTTGACTGCCGTGATCGGCAAAGCTGATGCTTTGATCTAGCTTTCAGGAACCGGGGGTAAGTCTTATAAAAGTACTGTATGTGCAAAATCTTGAAAAATGAAGTTGAACATGCGTGAATTAGTTTTATTTGAATGTCACAGAATAAATAATAGTACTTTTATTAATAAGTGATGGGTAAAGCTCGTAGGCGTTACCTACAAACGTCTACAGTTCTCGGTCATCACTACATAGTATAAAACAAAGTAGCTTTCTCTGTCCCTATGTCGCTATGTATGCTTATATCTTTAAAACTACGCAACGGATTTTGATGCGATTTTTTTAATAGAGTGATTCAAGAGGAACGTTTATATGTATAATACATGCATGATATAGTAGAAAAACAATGTGCACCCGTGCGAAGAAGGGGCGCGCGGGCGGTTCGCTAGTTTAGTGATACATCAGTGCAAAAAGAATGTCACGTAGTGTAGTAGTAACCTTAGAGAATGCTCAGTAATTACCTAACGAGTTGGGAGCTAATAAAAGCGTAGGTACAGGATAAAGTTATTCAACAAGATAAAGTTTGTAATTAGGAACAGCATTGAAACGGCATGCCTGTTCGCCGGTTTGCGAGATTAAAACAATTCTTGACCTGTCAGAATCAAAGTATTTAATTATTTTGCTAACAAGAAGATTTATTAAAAAATTAAAAAACCCGACTGCCCTCACTAAAAGTACCTATGTAGGTAAATTAGATAATGTTTTAAATTTGGCTCTTTTTGATAGTTAAATCCATTCATCAGTCTTGACGAATGATAAAATGTAATGATCGCAGGCAGTCGGAGGCTCGTGTACCTATGTCCTAGCAGTTTACTGATGCCTGAGGTTGTATAACTCATTTTGATCACTTTGGACTGACTGTTGGCAACCGCCAACAGTCACAATTTTCGCTAAAGTGACTTAACGAATTGTGCGGTCTGGTTTTGTCTGTGAGAGAGGAGACTTTAAATCAAAAACAATACCATTATTTGAAAACACTCTATCACTCTCTTGATTTTGATACCCATATTGCTATGATTGCAAAAAGATTTTTTTTTATGTGAGAGAATATCGCTCCTCCTTTCCTTTCCACGTGACTTTTTGATTTTTTTTATTCTAAGGACACTTGGGAAGTTGCGACGAATCTTTTGATACTAGAATCATCAAAATCCATCCAGCCGTTTGGTTGCTACGTGGTAATAAAGGAAATATCGAAGGAAGGATACATACATGGATAGATACACGCCAAACACATAACCCTCGGCACCCGGGTAAAAATTAAGCTATTTCAGCTATTTAGACGACATCAGTGGCGCAGCGGGCGAGAGTCTGCCTGCGACGCGCGACACGCGATGAGGTTGCGGGTTCGATTCCCGCCTCGGAACAAATTTGTATACGATCTGCAGAATTTTTTTTCGTTGGTCTGGGTGTTTATGTATAATGACAAATATATATCTATGTAAGTATATAATGTAATAAATATATCAGTCATCTAGTACCCATAACACAAGCTTTGAGTAGCTTACTTTGGGGCTAGATGGTGCTGTGTGGTTTGTCCAGCATTATTTATTTTATTTGTTTTTATTTTTGTGTGACCCTCTGGGGGAGAACTACCGCAGTGACAAGCCGCAGGGTGTCGTTGCCGGTGAACTTGACAGCCTACGTAGCTCAGTCGGTAGTAAATCTGCCTTCTGCGCCGTAGGTCGTGGGTTCGATTCCCACCGTGAACAAACATTTGTGTGATGAACATAAATGTTTGTTCTCTGTCTGGGTGTTATATAATATTATAAGTATGTATTTACAAAAAAAAAAGTATTATAAGTAGTATATCAGCTATCTGGTTCCCATATTACAAGCATAAGCTTAGTTTGGGGCTAGATAGTGCTGTGTGAAGAAGTCCACCAATTTATTATTATTATTATTATTATAACTTACAAGTTCATGAGACTTAATTTGTGCATGCCTTAAGTCGGTAAATGATGTTCAAATGTTGAATGTTAGTTTAATTGCGATCTTAAAAAAATCCCGTCTAAAAAAATCCTAAAAAAGTCGAAAAATCTTCTGACGCTGACTATACCAGAGTGCTACGGACTGTTCTCTTGGGGAAATTAACCTTTAGTTGGATTATAAGGGAAGTAAGTAGGTTTTGGGTCTGGAAATTTCAGCTTGGGGTTAATAAGACTTTCAATGGGCCTTCTTAGTTACATGAATGAAAAAACAAAATATTAACACGAATTTTATAAAATAATTCGGACGACCTCTGTAGCGCTGCGGGCAACCGTCCGACAGACGCAAAACGGGCTGGCCCATTTATATTAAAAAAAAACTTCCAGAAAATAAATATATTTTCTTTCTTACATTGCAGATAAAATAAACATTTATCACATTAGACTGAATACAAAATTCACTAGACGCCACAAAAACGTGTAAATTGATTCAGAAGTTTGGATAATTCTAATTAAAGGAAAAGGAGATAGAAAAACCAAGTAGGTAATAGCCTTGTCCCTCTAAACCCGATTGCCTTGAGTTTGAGCAAGCTGTAGGTAATCCAGTTTCAGCGCGACGAGGGTTGTGTCCGCAATTCTTTTGAAATTGCGATGCCTTTTGGGAAAACTTCGGAGATTTATTTTTCTTCCGAAGTAGGTATAACTGCCCCAGAACTGATACATGCATAAATCAGGATTTAAAAACAATGTAAATTGATTTTTACGGTGTAAGTCTCGCGAGTATTTTTGCAAATATTTCACAGCCTAGTAAGGATGCAAATATTTGTAGGAAATTCGAACTAATCGGAAGTCGAATGAATGGAAGTTTCCAACGCTTCTTCACTCATAATAATGGGGTCATGTCCGCGATTTTGGCTGACAATCTTGCCAGTGTCTTGAATGATAAAAATGATGGTTTTTCAAAACCTACGAGCAGCGTTTCTACTGCGACAACGGGAAGATATATTGTCGCAACACATCTGGCCAAAGAATTTGTCCTATCGCGAATCATCTACGCGAATAGAAATGCTTTTCGCGCTTCTGTCGGAATATTGACGCACGTCAGAGGGTTTTGTCGCGACAAAGATCCTGCGGATGGCTACACTTCACGCGCTTTAAAAGAATCGCTTGAAATTAATCATAACGTCGTTCTAGATTATTGCGATGTAGTGAAGTTTTTTTGTGTGGCCGAGCACTTCGAAGTGAATCGAACACAAACTTTTATCGTGACAACGCGAACACGAATCTTCGTCTGCAAGCCTGGCCGTAGCATGTCAGTAATTCAGTAAATAGGCTACTTTTTACCCATGCAGTGTACCACGAAACCACAGTGGCAAGTGGATGCAGTCATACATAATACAAAACAAAGTCGCTTTTTCTGTCCCTTTGTATGATGCTTAAATCTTTAAAACTACGCAACGGATTTTGATGCAGTTTTTTTTAATAGATAGAGTGATTCAAGAGGAAGGTTTATATTATGTATAATACATAGATGCGTGATATGTGCACCCGTGCGAAACAGGACCGCGCGGGCGCACAGTGGGTGAAAATTCGTAGTTGCCTTTCATAGGATTTTTGAAAAAAAATCTTCCTTAATTGGGGGATTTAAGTAAACAGATTTGTTACAAAACTCAAAACATTACATAATTTTGTCGTTACGCGACTTTTTTGCGGTTAAACACCATGTAATACGAGTTTGTGTGTTTCAAATGTATGAAAACGAAATTTGTTTTCATCATAGCTTTTTTTTTTATTCGAATGTAAAGCTGATACTTTTAGGTATTATAGTAGAACTTGTAACAAAGCTATAAAGCTTTCGATCTTAATCTGGAACGGACCGCTTCAAAAGATATGATTTTTACAAAAATGCCAGTTTTAGTGGTATTCATGTATGGGGTAATGTTCTACTAAGTTCGAGTTTGATCAAAAACTATGGTCATTATTATTATTTGATAGGTATCTTATCGCTTTTCAATGACTTTTGACCTTTTATCTAACCGATAAATAACAAAACTATTCAAATATAATTATGCAAAAGTGATATTTTGAATTACGACTAACAACTACACTTAAACCATAACTGTATTCAAAACCTACTCATTATTGTTCCACTAGGTATGACAAAATATTTGGTTTAATTAATTAGGGTGATCAAGGTCATATTATATCGAAAAAAAAACTATTTAAAAAAGTAATATTTTATTTACAACTGCTATATACAATGAAGCGGACTTATTATTAATCTTATAACTCTAATATATATACAATAAATAAAACAAAAGCACTAATTACCGACATGCAATTCACAACTTTACCAACTATCACAGAAATACTACCTACCTATATAAATAACTTACAACAGAAACAACTAAATATAACAACGATTTAATAAACAAATGATTTGATGCTTTACAAAGAAAAGACAAGGAGTGGTCGGAGTCACACAAGTTTCCTACTATCTACAAATTCTATATTTTCTTTAATCTACCCTAGAAGTTAATATCAATAACAATTTAGCTTCATCTGACATAGGTAAACGAAGTTGGTTTATTTTAAGCCTAAAACTAGAGATATAGGGATCATATGATATCATTAAATGATGGATAATATCCTCATTTGTTGCAATTCTACTAATTTTACGTGACTGAAACACTCTGGAATGCTTAAAATCTTTGTTTCGAGCCTCAGATGCCTCTTCAGAGATAGTATAAAGTTATTGTGTTCAATTATGTCCGCTCCATGTATGAGTAATTTATGCACGCTTGAAGGCATATAGTACCACACATAGAGCTCAACATATCTTTGAGCTGTTGAAGCACAATATTGTCGGAACTTTTCCACATCAACAAACTCTCCGCAAGATATTACCTGAATAATTACGCCTAAGCTTTTAATTAACTCTATATCTACACCCGTGATTCGCGCAGTAATATCCGGATTTGCGAAAAATCTTCTAGCAGTATTTCCATCATTGGTAGTGCCTGCACCTTGTTTCACAACATCCACAAGTAGCCCCATTGCCTCCCGAAATTTGTCTTGGATATCCTTTTGCCTATCGGCCAATTGTTTTTTCTTGTCGTCTCCTTTTGCTTGCCATTTCTTGAAGTCAAGACGGTAAGCTATATGCAAAATACATTCCATGCATCTAATACGTGCATGTAGAGTAGAAAGGCCAAACTTAAAGATATCGACAGATTGGTGTCTCTGTGATACCATTGTGATGTCATTCATTTCTGTGGGTTTAGCTTTGCAGATATCAATGTTGATGTTGATGTATCAGAAAGATGAGATGTTATCTTGCCATCGATCATAGTAATGTGAAGTTTGTGTTTAATGCTGGCATTATCAACAACACTCGGCTATAGAACAGTAATTTCGCTTTCTATTGACGCCATTTCTTCTTTTATATTTAAATCATTTTCCTTGGCAAATTTAAAATATATTGGCCGACAATAAAATGTTGAGGATGCTTTAAGATTTTCCCAAACAATGTCATCAGTGTTTTCTTTCAGTAGTCTTAATGGTACAAATGAACACATGAAAATACTTGAATCATCGCCTTCTATTTTTTGTTTGTAGTTGCTATGTCCAGAGGCGCCATCAAATCCCCACTTACTGACCAGAGTGTAATTACTGCCAGATTCAGTTTCCACCGTTTTACAAAGTCTGTTGACAGTTTTATCTAAAATAGATTGCAGTTTGAGTTTAACTTCGGTGTCAGTTATAACCATGTCTTCTTTTTTTACATAGCACTCTATTTTCTCGGTCTTTAGAGCATCATAAGATGGAAAAATATCACTTCCCGTATCTCTTGTTGTTTGCTTTAAAGTGATGTACCTATTGCCATTTTGATAACTTCAGTGATGTTGTCAAGCCCAGTGCCTTATCAGCAGAGCAGGTTCGGTTGTTCGACTTAATGCAAGATCGAAAGATTGATGCATTCTCGGGGTGTTTGTGTAAATGCTTTAATAATTCAGCGAAGTCATTTTTTTTCTATTTCAGGTTTCTTGGTTAAAGCGAAGTAAAGAGTGTCAAAGTCATAATTGGCGAGAACATCTTCAGTTCTCCTTCTTTTTTGTAATGGATGTAAGTAAACAAATTCTTTTCGTGGAGTAAATGTAGAGGTTGATGTCGACACAGATACACTTTCAGGCACAGTAAATTCCATTGATTTTTTTGGTGTTGTTACTATACATTCACTTACCGAGACTTCTTCATGTCTATCTCGAGGACATGAGAGTTGTTCACTTCGAAATTGTTGAATGTTGAGTTGCTGCTAAGAGTTGAAGCTAACACTTTTTCAAACAAAACGTGTGCACTGAATGAATTTTGCCTCATAAGTGCAAAAATGTCAAGATTTGACACTAGTCCTTCCATACTGAGCAAATTAGAATTAAGGTAAAGAGAACGTTTCGGTACTAATTGGTAGCCAAAAGTGCAATGAAATTTAGGAACTCTCAGTATTTATAGTCTAAACTAAAATCTAATAATGCGTTATCAGGAATCATTAATTAGTATTCCATAACAAGAACCCATGGTACCTGTAAAAGCCATCTAGGTACCTAAAAATAGTACCTGCACTCAATAAACAAAGAGCCTAATCATTCAAATTACCTGTTTTGTCAAGCACTGACCCTAATCACCCGAACGAGTAAATCAAAAATAATTTACCACACAATGCGTATTGAAGACAGGGACAGTAATGGTGGTCTCTAGGTAAGGCTCTACATAAATAAAGGGGAATCAATAACAAGATAGTACGTAAGTGATCGAAAAAGTAAAAACTATGATCGTAATTCAAAATATCACTTTTGCATAATTATATTTGAATAGTTTTGTTATTTATCGGTTAGATAAAAGGTCAAAAGTCATTGAAAAGCGATAAGATACCTATCAAATAATAATAATGACCATAGTTTTTGATCAAACTCGAACTTAGTAGAACATTACCCCATACATGAATACCACTAAAACTGTCATTTTTGTAAAAATCATATCTTTTGAAGCGGTCCGTTCCAGATTAAGATCGAAAGCTTTATAGCTTTGTTACAAGTTCTACTATAATACCTAAAAGTATCAGCTTTACATTCGAATACAAAAAAAAGTTATGATAAAAACAAATTTCGTTTTCATACATTTGAAACACACAAACTCGTATTACATGGTGTTTAACCGCAAAAAAGTCGCGTAACGACAAAATTATGTAATGTTTTGAGTTTTGTAACAAATCTGTTTACTTAAATCCCCCAATTAAGGAAGATTTTTTTTCAAAAATCCTATGAAAGGCAACTACGAATTTTCACCCACTGTGGGGCGGGTCGCTAGTAATTATTATAATTGCGAACGTTTTTAAGTATGGATGGATGTTTGTTACTCTAACTCCAGAACGGCTGAACGGATCTTAGTGAAAATTGGCACAGAGATATATTATAGTCTGGAATAACACATAGGCTACTCTTTATCCCGTGGGAATACCGGGATTTAAAACTACGCGGGTGAAAACGCGGGGCGCTACTAGTATAACCTAAATCTCAGTTTAGACCCTGTAAAACGAAAGTATACCTTCAATCCACAGAACGAAACATCGATCCGTCCACGGTCTGGCTTGGCCGGCCGCCAGCTCACCTCAAACTGACCGCAATAATTGCTGTGCTTGGTTGTACAGTGGGTTTATTGGTAAATAAACCTACATTTAATACTAGGTGACACTTTGAAAAAACTGAAACTGAAACAGCTTCACGACTTTGATCCCCAGGCACGGTAGATATCCCTTCAGATCTCCCAGTACCAAGTGGTAACTAATTCAAGATTCTTTGAGGATGTCTAAGGGGGGTAGTCAGAGGTACGTCCAAACATTACATTTGGCACATACCCACATTTTGCAGTAGTTAGTATTCCATACGTGACAGGTTGCAAGCCCATCGCCGCTGTTAGAATACTAACTGGTTTCCTCACGATGTTTTCCTTCACCGTTTAAGAGCACTGGCATTGCGCACATAAATTTTTCGATAGAAAAATCTATTGGTGCACGACCGGATTCGAACCTGCGACCTTGCGATCGGAAGGCGGGGTCACTCCCACTAGACCACCGGTGCTCTCAACTCAACTTTGACACTTTTATATCCTTTTTTAATAATTTCTAGTGGAGCCTATTGTGCCTGGGGCATTTTAATTTAGTACTATATACGTATATTACAATTTAGCTACAATAGCGGGCTAATGAGTAATTATTTTTCTACCTTTTTTAAGCTCAGAATGTGTCCATTAACACTTTTCTTACATAAAGAATATTCGTGACGGGGTTTTAAAAGCAATTTGAATCCAATTTACATTATGTACAGTACTTGCATTGCAGGTTTTTTTCATGATATAGGTAACATCTACTTAATTACTTATATCACAACATTAAAACTAGAAAAGTTTCGACAATCACTTATAAATCAGTGTTGGTTACAGAACTATGTCATCATAATAATGGAATTCAAATAGACAAGTATTATACACCCTAACTCGTTCGACATTGAGACTATTATCGTTTGCATTCATAGTGAAGTGTTAGCAAAGTGGTAGAGCGCCGACCGTCGCGACGGAGTGGAGGCGCGCTGGTGTAAGATGGAAGATAATGTTGGCAGCTTCGGTAACTACAGGTAAGTGCCTCTACAAGGTACTACTATTAATTTCTTCTGTGGTACTACTTTTAGGTTAGGGAGATGACAACTGCGAATGTACTTCTCGCTCTCGCATTTAAAAACTATATAAGATAAATATCTGCGACGAGCTTTTCTCGGATGCTTAACAAAGCCATCTACTGAAGTACCTAGCTTAATAAATAATAGTATTTTTACTCGTTTACCTATTTAGCTATGATTCCATATTTGTTTTTGAGAGTACGTAAGGCTTTTGTATGTTTAAGGCCACAGCCTAAACTCATGAATAAAAGACATAAAGGCTTTAGATATTTTACCCCAATCTGGTAACACTGTCTCATGCTTAGGTAAAACGTACTGAATACTAAATTTCAGCATTGTAGTTACTGAATGATATGTTTCTGAATAATTACATTAGTATTTATTTTTATTTGCATAGAAAACAATAATATATTGTAGATAATTAATAAATTATACAGCGTCATATATTATTTCAAAATTTAATCAAAAAACCAAATGTTACCAAATACCACACAAAATATGTATTCACCCAGGGGGTGAACTTTTTACCGAGAGCTTTCTACAAAATGTAGTCGGTAATTGATGGATAATGTTTCTCGTAATTTAATTGGCACCTGCTTATACCGCGTGGGAGTTAAACCCATCTGCCGAACGGAATATAATCGGCTTAAGATAATTAACTTTCATAGCCGTTTATAATTCAAACAAGCCTTCCTAGTCTTTTTTCGAAAAACGTACACACGGATATAGGTAGCTATTTATTTATTAGGTTCGCCAACATTGTATACACAACGCTTATCTATACTAAGTACATAAAGATAAAAGCGTTAATCTATGTGTATTAACTAACATAAGACTAACATTAGTTAAGACTAACATTAGCTGTTAAGTTTTTATTTGTGTGTGTACTAACAAATTGGACTTAAATGTTCTGAAATAAATGATTTGAATAAACCTATTACAGACAAACACCACTTGCTAAGATGTTAAATTAATTAAAAAGTATATATATATATTTATTTATAATCTGAATCTCGGAAACGGCTCCAACGATTTTCATGAAATTTAGTACCTATGCATAGGAAGTATAGCTAGGATTCATTGTTAAAAAAATTTTCGCATATTTTGAATATTATATTATACAAACGACAAGTTGTTTGACCGTGTTGTCAGTTAGCATACATGAAGGGAACATGCAAGCGAAGCTGCGAGCGCCCGCTAGTAATATACATCTGTAGAAAGTTTGTAGAAAGTACAAAACAGTTTCATACATCTGTAGAAAGCTTTGCGTAGATTTCTCACAAACTCTCTCCCCTTTAGAAGCACTCAACACTTCTAAGAGTTTTACTCATAGAATAGCTTAGTGAAATAATTATTAATGTTTTGATCGTAACCTGAGGGGTTATCTACCGTGCCTGGGGATCAGTCGTGAAGCTGATTCTGTATCTTCTGCTGTTCATATTGTATTCATTTTGGTCACATTGCGAGTCTGCGTCCCCAAGGTCGGTTGGGCTCTATCGATCGTATATTCCGGACCCCTGATTACGCATCGTGCGACAGGCTTACGACAATCGTACTAATAATAAGTAATCATTGCTATAACTTTTTATATTGATTAAGATAACTTTGACAGCAATGATAGCTAAAGTACAATTCTACTAATCTAAATATATATTACTCAAAGGTGACTGACTGACTGACATAGTGATCTATCAACGCACAGCCCAAACCACTGAACGGATCGGGCTGAAATTTGGCATGCAGGTAGATGTTATGACGTAGGCATCCGCTAAGAAAGGATTTTGATCAATTCTACCCCCAAGGTGATAAAATAGGGGATGAAAGTTTGTATGAAATTTTCAAAGTAAACGAGCGCGAGCAAAGCCGCGGGATCTGCTAGTATTATATAAACGCCAAAGTTTGTAAGTATGGATGAATGGATAGATGTTTCTTACTCTTTCACGCCGGAACGGCTGAACGGATCTGGATGAAATTTGGCAGAGAGGCTACTTTTAATCCCGTGGGAATACTGGGATTTAAATCTGCGCGGGTGAAACCGCGGAGCGCAACTGGTATAAAATACTTGCAAACTTATTTTTTTAACTGCGATGTTCACTTATCTTCATTTGCATTTTAATAGTAAGCTTCACGATTACTTCAAACTTAAATATTCTGAATTCATTTCTTCAACTTTGGTTGTACATTTATTCTCACAAACCCAGTACTTTGTGTAATTAGAACACAATATTGTTTAATCGTTGTTCCCAATAAAGTACCTAGGTCAAACAAAAAATACCTAAATGATTTAGGTATTACAATTGCCAAGAAATTATACACAGAACTTTAAACTAGACTCGGGAAAAACGAGTGAGAAAACTGTGCTCACCTATCAAGAATGTCGTACTTGTGACGTCATCAAGAGTGGGGGAGTGGAGGAGGGGTTTCAATAACAAAGAAGACATTAGCGATAACGAGACCATTCTGATATTTAGGACATTAATCAGAATTACGAAGATTAAACGGCTAACGGCTTTTGTATGCTGAAATGGTTTTAGAAAAGGTAAAGATGTGATATCCCAAAAGTTACGTTAAGATAAAATATAACACGCTCATCGCCAGTGTATTATTTTCGATACAATAACCGGTGTCTTTCCAGTCCAGTAACCGTGAAAGACACATAAAACATGGGTATTTTCGCAGGCTCGACTAATGAATGACCTAGGAAAAGACACCATAGTGTGTCGTAAATGATGGTAAAAGAGGTATTTTACATCATGTATCATGGGATTTGAACTAAATAAATAAATAAATAAAAAGCGTTTATTTCAGACGACAACAAGTCTATATAAGAACGTAGTTACTATTTTGAAAATACTTAAAATTAAATTAAACTAAAAAGACACTTATTTGTGAAACACTGAGGACGGCGATCAATGTGAGAAATATATTCCTCCATTTATCGTCCTCTAAACTAAAGTCTAGTCTACATAATTTATAGTCAACCAATACAGCGCAGTATTGTAAGTCCAGCAGGCTGATCGCGTAACTTTTGTTGCATTCAAAATCCGGTTGCATATGTCAATTTTGGCAGTTTTGCGATCGAAAAACTGCCAAAATTGACATATGCAACCGGGTTTTGAATGCAACAAAAGTTACGTGATCAACCTGCAGTTCTGACTTGCAACTGAGCTCATGTTTATTTATTACATTCAAGTCAGTCCAAATCCAATGCTGTGCCCCCATGTCACAATTTTTACAGAATCAAATAGGAACCAAGTAGCTTTCCTTCTTTAAGCTGTCATCCTGGATGGCTGGATGGATATTTGTTACTCTATAACTCCAGAACGGCTGAACGGATCTTGGTGTAAATTGGTACAGAGATATATTATAGTCTGGAATAACACATAGGCTACTTTTTATCCCGTGGGAATACCGGGATTTAGAACTATGCGGGTGAAACCGCAGGGCGCTACTAGTATAATCACTTGTATTCAAATTCCTTGGTATAATCATATAATTGACAGCATGTCTGTGCTGTCAAACTGACTTGTCAAATGAATCGTTGACTAAACCAAGGACTAAATACAATACATTCAAAACACGACTTGTGTAGTCACTTTGGATCGTAGAAAGCTACGGCGTAGATCCTCTACGCTCGTAGAGGCAATCGCTACAGAAGTGCTCACTACGCGGTGTTTGTTACTAGGTATTAAACTTTTTGCTTTGATTCACTCGAGAGAAAATGTCCACGTAGGGTTTACGATACATTTCCTAGAAAATGATTTTTAGCAATCTCCATCCATTTACTGTCTGCCATGTGACATCAATTCTAAAAGTTAATACGCTTCGCCATCCTATTCATGGTAGCCATTCGAGACCCTCTTCCCCAGTGGTTGTCAGTTCTGCGAGCTATATGGCCTGCATATTGCCACTTAAACTTCTTGTCTCAATTGACTTGTTTAAACTAAGTTAGCTGTGGCAGCTGATTTCATTATGCAGCACCCAGACAGCGGGCGCAGGACCTAATAAATTGTTTTAATGAATATTGCATTACGGTAGTGCAGCGTGATGCATTTTACATGAGGCTGAACACTTGTAGTGCAGACTTGTAGAATGCAATACCCAGACAATGGAGATGGTTTTTAAAAAAAAAGTACGGTAGCGGTACCATAGGCGATTTTTCGATGATGTGTTTGTTTGTTTGTTTGACCCTAAAGCCCCGTATTAACAATGGATAACATTTGTTTAGCAACAAAATTGACTGGCAACAGTGCGTGTACAGAGTCGATAACGGCATGTCCAAGTCCAATGCAGCAAATTCAATGTTGACAAGCTCTCGGCCGAGCAACAAAATGCTGACGGGTGTTGACAGTTTAGCAATAAATGTTTTCCATGAATACGGGGTGGGGCTTAAAGCTATGCGTCCACCGCATCAGCATCGCTGCGTACGGAGCGGACGGAGCGTCGGTATTTACAAAATGCCGATGTGGTGCGTCCACTGCATCCGGATTTTGCGTCGGCAGTATCGGTATTTTCAAAGCAATTCCGAATGGCTCGTTCACTGCGGAGGACGTTATCAGCAGAAATACCGATCTCTGGCGCTGAAATACCGGGATCCGAATAGCGCGTTCACTGCGGATGACGTCATTGGCAGAAATACCGGTCTCTGGCGCTGAAATGCCGATGCAGTGCACGCTGTACCATACAAATCAATACAAAGCAACAAATCCGTCCGCTCCGTACGCAGCGATGCGGATGCGGTGAATGCATAGCATAAGAGCTCATCCGTCGACGTTTTGCCGACTGACGCCGACACGTTGACGGCAGCCGTCGACAGGTGGTGACGGCTGCAGCTGTGCCAGTGCCGTTCGTCTGTAAGCTCTTGGCAACGTTCTGCCAAATGTAATTTGACATTTTCACATAAAGTTATGCAGCAGGAAACTAAGCAAACTTTTACTGTGAAAATACAAGCGTGAAAAACTAAGGGTAGTTAAATTATACAATTAAAATAGTTCTTACACAAATATAACTCCCAGACCATTTTTACTACCACCTACAAACAACCCCAAACTAAGCAAAACATGTACCATGGTAACTAGATAACTAATAAAATATTTTTTTTGCAAATACACAAAACGAACATTTCACAGATACTCGTAGTTGGGAATTGAACCCACATCCCACAGTGTAGAAAGCACCGTCACTACTCTAACAGCTGAGGGCCGACCGCCACCATCGAAATTGATCTGTCAATATTAGCATTTGTGAAAACTTTCTTGAAAACTTTACTGGCTTGTATAAGTTGACCTCTAACACACATATGCGAAGATTAGCTGACATGGTTTTGTTGTCTTTGGACATTTTAAACTTTTTTGTCGTTCTATAAACTTTTTTTTCGATAATTTTCGATTTTCTCTATCAAAGTGTAGAAGACTTACATATGACTCCCTCCGCGCGCGTTTACACATGGCTAAGCTCAGTTCACTAAATTTAGACAGTAGCATTTTCGCTCTAGATTTGTATACTAACGGCCGGTTTCGAAAAGCTTGATCAAAACTAATCGGTCGTCAAGTCACTTGCTATTTCAGCTTTTACTTCAAGTTGGATAGAGATAGCAAGCGACTTGACAAGCGATAAATGTTGATCGAGTTTTCAGGAACCGAGGGTAAGTTAATTATCTTGCTAATTAACTTAGTGTATACCTATATCTGATGAATTTCGAAGTGAAGGTCAAAGCAAAAAGATATTTATTCAATAAAATCACAAGGATCACTTGAAAACGTCTCAAAGCTAGGTGACTCCAGGCGCCCGCGCCCCTTCCACGCAACCAAAGCCTAGAAGAACAGCCAAAAAACCTAGGGCTTGTTTTTTTATACAATTAGCTGATGGAACAAGCAGATGGCTCACCTGATGTTAAGTGGTTACCATCAGCTATTACAAAGCATTGCCCGTAAGTCACGCACGACAGGAACTTGCCTTACGATGCACTGCCCTGCGTCCATCATCTTGAGGCATACAGATGTAAAGCCTGATGTGCCTGTAATTACTCTATAAACCAAAATATGGCAACGCTACTTGGCGGCAGAAAAAGGCGTGGTGGTAATACTTCCCCGGACGAGCCCTTCACAAAAAAAGAGTTCTACTACTCTTTTGTATGATCCTTTAACCACGTACTTTTATAATTAACTAGTTGCGTCCCGCGGTTTCACCCGCGCAGATTTAAATCCCGGTATTCCCACGGGATAAAAAGTAGCCTACTTATGTGCTATTCCAGACTATAATATAACTCTCTGCCAAGTTTCATCCAGATCCGTTAAGCCATCCTGGAGTTATAGATTACAAACATCCATCCATACTCACAAACTTTCGCATTTATAATGCCTATTAGTAGAATGTAGCTAGGTATCTAAACCTTAGATATCTGTTAGATTCTAAAGTATGGCATGTTTCCATAATTGTGTTATTGTAAGTATAGGTAACTAGCGGCCTGTCCCAGCTTCGCATGGGTGGACATATTTTTTTTCAACATTTTAGCATAAACTTAGACTCCCGCGCTTCGTAACACACGAAGGTGAAAATACACGTGCCAGTAAAATGGTACAGTAGCGAGATTGCATGTTACAGGCATGCAGGATTTACGGGCACATTGTGTGAGTTAACGGGCAAGTTAACTCGTCAGGTTAGGTATCGCGACGGTCACACATGCCGGTTTCGTAGCCCCCCGCGTCCCCTCGCTTACGTGGCATGCCAACACGTCAGGTACTGGCATGCCTGTACTTGTCGCGACGTTCACACATGCCGGCTTCGTAGCCCCTCCCCCCGAGTCCCCTCCGTCACGTGGATGCCAGTAGCTGACCTAAAATAGAATGTTGTGCTAACTACTTGCATGCCAGGTAAAGGCATGCCAATTAGCGTATGTGTCTGTAGCTTGCATGCAAGTGTGCCAGCTACGGACATATACACATGCCCGTAGCTGGCACACCATTGTGCCCACGCTGAGTGAGAACTCGCCTAGCTTTCGCGCTTTCTAAAGCGCGCTAAAGTTTTTAATTTCGTAATATCTTTTGAATGGAATGTCCGATTTAAAAAATTCAAGAAGTAGTCGATAGGTATTGGAACAGCCTTGCATACAAAAGAATTTATTTGGATAAGGACTAATATGAAGGATAACATGGTCTGTTTTTGGTCGGCATTTTTATCAACATTTTAAATACAGAAAAGTTGTTGTAGTAACATAACTACAATAGTTAGATATATGTTATTGCTGACTTAATTGTAGATAATGATGTGTTCTTTAATATTGTGGAACATTTTTTTGTTCTAACGTCTATAGTTTCCGCAGCGCATGCGGTGAAAGATATTTTATATTACACCTCGGGTTACATTTTTTAAGTTTTAGTAGGGATCCCTAGTTTTTTTCAGTAATAGATGTAGCCTATGTAACTCAAGGATAATTTAACTTTCTAATGGTGAAAGAATTTTTGAAATCGGACCAGTAGTTTTTGAGCCTATTCGAAACATACATACAAAGTTTTCCTCTTTATAATATTAGTGTACATAAATAGCTCTCTCATATCCGTAAAATGTAAAATCTCGCCTTAGTTTTGGGTGGCGTGTAATTATACTACCATCCCTTACCTACTACTAGTGAAACGTCATTAAATTGCAGAAAATAATATTATCGACACTCCCTACGTATTGTCGCGTAACTGCCAGATACACACTTATTATATATACGTTTGATGCATTTTTGGCATCTACACATTATTATCTATTTGGGTAAACTATTACCTAATAACTCGAACTGACTGTCTTGAGCTGCACCTACAGCTTTAAATAAATATATATAAATAAATAATGCTGGACAATCCACACAGCACTATCTAGCCCCAAAGTAAGCTATTCAAAGCTTGTGTTATGGGTACTAGATAACTGATATATTTAATACATTATATACTTACATAGATAAATATTTTTTATTATACATAGAAAACACCCAGACCAAACGAACAAATTTCTGCAGATCGTACACAAATTTGTTCCACGGCGGGAATCGAACCCGCAACATCTTGCGTCGCAGGCAGGCTCTCGCCCGCTGCGCCACAGAGGTCGCTTTAGCTGCAGTAGAATCTTCAGGAACTTCCATTTTAATTGCTTCTATGAAATCGTTGTATTTCTTACGCGTGTGTGTAAAAGGTATAACAATATACCATTTCGAGTAAAATGTATAAGTAAATGTTGCGCGTGTGTGTGTGTCATGTATTGGCTTGCAAGTGCAAACACTAATCTAAACGCAATCCTCATTAGTTCCACTAAACTAGCCATAATGTAAAGCCGCCATTAGCTGTCAACTGAATAATTGTAATTGGACTAGTTGCTACCCCCGACTTCATCTGCTCCCAATAATTTACTAATACTTAAAACGAAATAAACTGTTTAGGTTCTGTAATTATATATCTGTATATTTCTGTAATTATATATAAATACCCATAACACAAGCTTTGAATAGCCTACTTTGGGGCTAGATAGTGCTGTGTGGATTGTCCAGCATTATTTATTATTTATTATTATTTATTCAAGTTTAAACTATCGGATAATTTATGGAAGAGTTCCATTATACAGACCTTGGATCCGTTATCAGACATTCACTGTCACCATAATAAGAGAACAAAGTAGGTACCTTCTCTCCTATAAGTCTCGATCAAATATGGTAATAATAACTCAATTATTGATTGAGTGAACGAAGCGAACGAAAATCTTACAATCAACTTGGGCGATTTGGCATTTTATGTATGTATGTGTGTTTGTCCGACGATAACTTGAAAACCGTTTATTTATCCGATCTGCATTAAATTTGGTAAGTCGATAGCTTGAACTTGAGAAATTCCCTGGTAAAATCGGATGAGGGGTTATTAAAATATCGGGTTTTTTTAAGGGGGCTAAAAATATAAAAGTTATGCAAAATATAAAATGACATGTCATATAAAAGAGGTTGATTTGGATATTTCAAAACCATTTTAATTTTTTTTCTAGCTTGCTCGCTTTTTGATATAAATGAAAAAAGTTAAATTACCTACTACAACTACCAACCAACGACCCAAGAGCTACCATTTTAAGAGTTTCGTTGGCATCAAGGTTTTTCTACTGGTCAGCTAGTTCCTTTGGGTTTTCAATTATTTTTTTCTTGAAATAAATAAAGAAGGTACTTGGTTCTCATTACCTGGTGATAGCGACCTGTTCTGATGATAGAGTCAAGGTCAACGGAACTTTCTTTAATAAATAGGCCAATTCAGCTGAAACTTGGTTACCATTCTTAGTTAATAGGTGGCAGCCAGATACAAGTCCAAACACAATGTTTGGACTTGCCTCTGACTGCCACTTACTTATATTTTCGGAGCGATCGCGTCGCGTCACGAAATCTCAGTTCGGGGCGACCTACTAGTTTATAAAGAAAAACAATAGAAATAAGTGAAGGTATCAGCTTTTTGTATTAATGGTTTTTAACATGTACTGGTAGGTACGTATCAAATCATGAAATAAAGTATCCACCTTCGGGATTTAATATAATATCATGCAATTCATCCAATCGACTTAGCCGTGAAAGTTTAACATACAAACAGACAAAGCTACAGACACACTTTCGATATAAATAATTGGAGGAAAGTCGGATGGTTATAGATGAATTGGCTTTTCTTGTAGCGATATATGTTTTTATGCTTCAGAAAGATATTAAATGTTTGTGGACCTCTCTGTGGTAGGTAAATTATAAAAAAGTAGCCACACTTTTTACTTATTGTATTGTCTGCTTAAAATAAACTAGCCTAATTAAACTGAAACAGCTCTACGACTTTGATCCCCAGGCACGGTAGATATCCAGCAGATAGGCAGCAAACGAGAGTCCGTCTGCGACGCAAGAGGTTGCTGGTTCGATTCCCGCCTCGGAACAAATTTGTGTACGTACTGCAGAAATTTGTTCCGTTGGTCTGGGCGTGTTCTATGTATAATAAAAAAAATATCTATCCAAGTATATAATAAATTAAATATGTCAGTTATCTAGTACGTACCCATAACACAAGATTTGAATACATACTTTGGGGCTAGATGGTGCTGTTTGGATTGTCCAGCATTATTATCGTTATTATTATGTATATCTCTTCATATCTCTCAGTACCAAGTACTACCCAACTCAAGATTCTTTGAGGATGTCTAAGGGGTTAGTCAGAGGTACGTCCTAACATTAAATTTGGCACATACTCACATTTTGCAGTTATTAGTATTCCATACGTGACAGGTTGCAAGCCCATCGCCGCTGCTAGAAAACTAACTGGTTTTCTCACGATGTTTCCTTCACTGTTTAGGAGCGCTGGCATTGCGCACATAAATTTTTCGATAGAAAAATCCATTGGTGCACGACCGGATTCGAACCTGCGACCTTACGATCGGAAGGCGGGTCACTCTCGATAGACCACCGGTGCTCTTTACAACCTAATAGGCACTATATAATGTAGTAGTCCCTTTCTTCAACTGAAGCAACACCTATTATGATTTCAGCATTTTAATATGAATCAATTTAAGTAAAAGAAACCAAGCTGCACCTAGGTACTGAAAAAAAATCGCTCTGATTTTTAGACTTCAGAAGCTCGATAATAAGAGAAGCATTGTCGAAGCATAATCCTACTAATATTATAAACGAGAATGTTTGTACGTATGGATGGATGGATGTTTGTTACTCTTTCATGCCGGAACAGCTGAACGGATCTGAATGAAACTTAGCAGAGAGATAGATTATAGTCTGAAATAGCACATAGGCTACTTTTTATCCCGTGGGAATACCGGGATTTAAATCTGAGCGGGTGAAACCGCGGGGCGCAAATAGTATGAGCATGAATTGGTTTTAAAATAAAATGCTTAATTAACTGATTCTACTTCAACGATAATTTGATACTACTTAAACACTACAACACAATTTTTTTAAGTTTATTTATTGTCATAATTAAGCTACCTTATTAGAAGAACGAAAATATCTAATTATCTATGCAAGCAGCGCAAGTATTCATTGAGAATTTTATCTCTTATATTGCTGCAAACTCTTGAATGTGATGTTTTAAAAACGCCAGCAGATTTGTGCTCTTATTAACATCTCTGAAGCTATCCAAGGCAGGAAACCCCAGAATCTGATCGTCCAACTCGTCTTCTACTCCAATAAGAATGTTCCTGACGTAGGAATCCAGCCTATAACGACAAAATAGTTGTTGAAAAATTTATTGTGGTGAACCTTAGCTTCTGACTAATAATGATATGACGTGTTTAGATATTTACCTTTCTATCAGAGCACCTTTTTTACCAGTGGTAGATGCTTTTCTTATCCGTAGCTTATCATTTAATTGAAATACACTCCACGTTGAATATATTTTGGGGATCTAGCAATTATAATAATTGTAAACAAACATAAACAAAGATGCATTATGACAGATCCAGGTACGATGTAACATAGCGCCATCTGCTTTCAGCTTTCACTTTCGTACCCCAATCCAAAGTGGTCCTTGTGTTAGAAATAAATAAAGACGACCTTGTAGATTCCCCTTCCACTTTATCCTCCTGCTGTGGTGGGAGTCCAACAGATGGGTGTATTCATCAACTGTAAGTACAGTCAGCGATACAGGCTGCTTATCAATTTAGATTTATAATCGAGATCCCGATTTGTATTGAGATTACTAGCCTTATCTTAGTTTCTTTTCTAATTAAATCACTACATAGTATGTATAAAACAAAGTCGCTTTCTCTGTCCCCATCTCTATGTCCCTCTGTATGCTTAAATTTTTAAACTACGCAACGGATTTTGATGCGGTTTTTTTTCATAGATAGAGTGATTCAAGAGGAAGGTTTATATGTATAATACACATGATTATGTGCACCCGTGCGAAGCAGGAGCGCGTGGGTATTGGTATAAAAGTATCAAAAATGTATCTACTGTATCAAAAATATTTAATGTTGGGGGGATGACAGCCGTTCAACAACTTCTCGCTCGCACATTTTATCTCAGCAATTATGCTGAGACCCGACTTGGCCCAAAAAACAACGGAATCTCACTGGCCAGAAATATTATTACCGTTTCGTCCATTTTTCTGTTTCATTAATTTTTTGCATTGTTCTCTATGTGTTTTGTGTATTGTGTGTCAAATAAAGTATATTTCTTTGTGTCGCTGAGTGTACTGCGGCTACCAGCGGGAAACGAAGCGTTAATCTAGACTGAATGTTTGCTGTTAAACAGGCTCTGTTTCTGTTAAATGAAGGCTTCTATCAAAGTAAATTTTTATTAGATTTATAGTGTTTACTACACTTCAGGAAATCACAAAGATTTTTCCGCTCGGAGAATAATTTTTGGGACATTATAAAATCTTTGTTACTTTTTGCAGTGCATAGATAAGTCAAAACATTTTCAATCTTTTTAGCCCCTTAAAATACATTTAACTTGGTATAAGATGTGTATTTTTTTATCAAAATAATTATGTTTTCTCATAGAAATAAATTCATTTGCATTCAATAAAAAACCGTACAAGTTTTATGAGTATATTTTTCACGCCAATATTTGTTCCAGTTAAACATATACCATACCATAAAATGTTATTACTAAAAATATTCAGATCTGTAAAAGCATTCCATTTCAAATGCTTTTAACTTACATCATTCAATTCAATTTACATAAATTTCAATTTCATACAATCTAGGTACTCGAAACGGTGCTGAAATTTTTATTAGCTGGTTTTATTAAACGATGAAATCTACTCAGAATGAAACTGACAAAATACATGTATTATGATATCGAATAAGGACGGACTTGTGACCTGTCACGTGTGGAATACAAACTACTGCAATACGTGACAATGTGCCAAGTGTAATGTCCGGACGTGCCTCTGACTAACCCCATTCGATATCCCCAAAAATAATCTGGATAAACGATATCTATCGTGCCTTGGGATCAAATTTGTGAAGCTGTTTCAACTTCAGTTACAAAATATTGAAACACGAAGTGCATAATAATGAAAGAAAATAAAATTAAAAGCTAGATATTTCGTAATGTATCCCTATTACTCCCCCGAAACCTACCAAGGTGACAATCGACCGGGTGCAAGCCTTTATTCTCTAAGAAGCCGTGCTAACGTATAAGGCCATACAACATCACTACATAGTATAAAACAAAGTCGCTTTCTCTGTCCCTATATCCCCATGTCCCTATGTCCCTATGTATGCTTAAATCTTTAAAACAACGCAACAGATTTTGCCGTTTTTTTAATAGATAAAGTGATTCAAGAGGAAGGTTTATAATATGTATAATTCATGCATGATATGTGCACCCGTGCGAAGCAGGGGCGCGCGGGCGGATCGCTAGTTTAGCCTAAATATGAGGCGATCGAGTTTTAGGACTCCTCAAGGTTTCAGACGCTTGACCCGGGACCGCAAACGGTTTTGTGTCAAGGCCGCAGTCTTCTAATTAGGCTCAAAACTTTCATCAAAAGCTTGGTTGCTAAATTTGAGTTTTACAAAGTAGAAAATTAACTATTGCCGTTGTCTGTATTCGAAGTTATTTTGTTTTGAGTTTGTATTTCAATAAACCATTAGAGGTTTTTGTAAGTGTTATAATTCTCTGATTTGCAACGTTAGTAGATACGTATGGAATACCAACTATCATTTGCCATGCTAATAATAAGTGTAACGCAATGGTTATAAATAAATAAATATCAGAATTGGCACAACTTCTTAGTGATGAATATGGGGAAGGGTCCATTGCGATCCATCTTCTTCTCGTGCGAACCCATTTTATCCCGAAATAAGAAATAAATGAGCCGTGCTAATACAAAATTAGCAAGCTTGGGAAGGAACATACTCAGCTACAGGGATGCTTTCAGTAGGTACTATTTTATGATATTATGTATATTATAACTAGTTGACCCCGCGAGCTTAGTACCGCCTAAAAGTCAATGAGCGGCAGATGTTTATGAAGTAGAATATAAGAATGAACGTTCTGAAAATATAGAAAACACAACAAAAAAAGAATTGGTGAAATCGGCCCAACCGTTCACTCGTGATGCCGTGACCAAGGGAAATGGGTTCATATTTTTGTAGTATTAAAAGGTTCACCTTGTCTAAGCGATCCCCAACTGACCCGTATTTTGTTTATTTGCCTTCTGAAAGCTACACTGCACATAAAACTGAAAATACTTGTCCGAATCGGAAAAGCGGCAGGTTTTTATTTTCAATTATCGATGGCCCATTCGGCTCGTGGGCGAGCAAACAGTTGGGGTTGGTCACACTACTTGACAACGATTGGAGACCGCTGGATTCAGCCAGTATTATTGTATCAGTGCCTATCTAACATTCCTCGAACCGAAGTACAGCAGCGCGGACAGGGAGCAGAAAAAAGCATGATAGTTCTTTTCCGGACGAGCCTTTCACAAAGAGCTCTACTACTCTTTTTCTTTCTAGTATCAACAGTAATCCGTTTACGCTAGAGTAATACGTTTTGGCCGCGTGTATAGGGCGCATCACGAAAAAAGAACGCTGAAAGAAGTGGGAGGAACACATCCCTTCCACTGTTTTCCAGCATACTTTTTAAATGACGTACCATGCCCTATTAGTTTAGACAATGGTAATGGTGCTCAGAATCGCACTCTGCAAAAACTTTGACTTACCTACTAGAAAAATAAATCACTTGATATAGAAATACACATCCCCTCCACTGTTTTCCAGCGATCTTTTTAAATGACGTGACCTCTACCTATTAATTAAAACAAAACGAATGGTGCTCAGAATAACACTGCAAAAAGTTTGAGACTTGATATATAGAATAAATCACTTGTTAGAGAAATTATTTTTGTGACCGGTTATGTCACAGATGCATCGGCTGGTCCCTAATCATGGCCCGAGAGTTAGTATCGGATTGTATTGATCGGGATGCCGGCCTTGAACACCTCGCCCGGTCCCAGGATGTCACGCATTAGCGGCCTTTTTACTGGGTGTTTGAAACCAGTCGGTGGCTGGAGCGGGAGGGGTAGGAGGGTAGACCTTACCTTGTGAAACAAAAGGATGATTTAGGAAACAATAGAGAACCAAATAGGCCGAAACATAACTGGGAACGGGAGTAAAGCATGTACGAACCCTATTCTATCCCTAGTTCCGGGTGGAAGCTACACGACACCTACACTAGCTAAGAACACATTGCACGTCCTATAAAATAGGTTCTTGAAAAGTAATTACTCACAATGCTGGGGTGTGGGGGGAGAGCCGTCATTGTCCGGCTTCAAGGGGCAATCCATCTCTTCATTTATTCAGTGGATTCCAGTTTCAGCGCTACCCGCCCGACCCTTGTGGTAATTGATAAAGTTATAGAACTAGTGACTTGCCATAGCTTAAACAACGACAGACATGTACGCAATTTTATGAAATGCTAATCTTATTTTCATAATTTTTGACCTCAAAATATAACTATAGTTATATTGTACGTTTTAGCAAAAAGGTCAGGTATGTGACATATGATTTTGGACGTACCTCAAACTACGCCTTTTAAACGTCTTCAAATAATCTTTGTAATGAACATCTAGTTTTTGTGTAACCAAAATGGCGATTCTATTAACCTTGTACCTAATAATCTCCGACGGAAGATGTTAAGAGCTAAGGGTAGGTTAGGGTCGCAACGTTATTCCAAGGCACTGATGGTTTACAAACAATTGAAAGGGTAGCTTGGTCTCCGCCCTTGGCCCCATTCCTCGATCCTTACTAACAGCTGGAACGCCATTTTTTAAATATTTCTTATTACAATGGACAGATCATATTTTCTGAAGTGTTCGTGTCAGAAGATAAGGAACAAAAAGGAATATTAGACCTTTTAAACTGTAATACACATCTTCTTTGCGTGTTTCAATTTCATTTCCATGAAAACTTTCACGAGATATCACTATAAATTTAAATTGTGAATTCCATTCAGAGTGGTAGTCAGTCAATGGTGCCAATTCTGTTGTTTAATTTTCCTAACTTAACCTAATATGACAGCACAAAAAATCTTGTCATCCCTTTCTAAAAGACCGAAACAACAAGGACGGCTATAACTTTAGAGCTGTCAGATCTGGAGACTTAAAACTACCTTCTAGCTCTAGCCATTCCAGAGAACGAGCATATGCTACTTCACGTATCGTTACTTCAGCTTACACGTTGATGAAGTCTTATAACTCGAAAAGTTTCCTAGCTACAGACCTGAAATTTTTGGTACCAGGTGCACTAAATAGGTACTAAATCCTTGCGTTTACTATATATCTCTATCATTAGCCGTTTGCCCACACTGACTGAGGCAGCTGGAGAAGTGTTACTTCAGCTTACACACTATTAAAAGCTTATAGCATCGTTGTTTATTTGGCAGCTAAATTATGATTCAAATCTATGAGTGCACTAATTATGCTTTAAATATTGGCATTTATAGAAATTACATTTTCAATATGAGGAAGCTGGAGGCATGCACACTCAGATTAGGTTAGTTTAGAATAATGTAACAACAGAATCGACACCAATATTGCTGTAAGATAATTGATTGTACCTTCTAGAGTGTGCAATAAAGTACAATTTTACGTTTAATATTTTTTTATTCCTGTAAATCATCCATCCGTCTTAAGTTCTTTTTTTTTACTTATCTTTTTTAAAAAATCAAAACACGTTATTTAATAATTAGCACTACATAAGGGAACCACTAAGGTTTATTAAAGTATGTCAGTATAGTTATTAATCTGGGCAAAAATGGTAAAAAGCCAGATATTATAAAATTGTACGGCCCATACTTACCTACTGTGGTAATAATAAATCTTTAATAAACTCGAGATCGATGACTCCCAGGGTTGTCATTTGATTTGAATTTGGAATCTGAAAATTTATATGAACCGTACAGCAACACCATTGATAACTTACAATCAAGCTATGAAGGCCACTAAACTCGATAATAAAAAAGCAGAATATTAAAACATAAAAACATTTACAATGAGAATTTATTCGAATGAACCCTTGCTTTTATACATGTGTAAAAAGAAGAGTATTCCCCTCGGAAAAATAAAGCTGCCTTCGTCAGTTCTATAGAACTCTGAGTGTGACAAGGGATTTAAGCTAGCCCCCGCGACGGAGAGAGTTTTATATCTCCGAAGGGAATAATCTACTCAGTATTTGTTACCCTTGGGAGTTAATCCTTCGTTAGTGTATATTGCGCACTGCTTTATCCCCTTCAAAGATTATTTATAGATGACAATCTACTTTTTTACTGAATAACTTTATAATATATTGCAAATATTATATGATTACTATATAATGAAGAGCCATGTTTTTCCATGTAAAACAATGTTTAATATTTTTTTATCCGCAATCTCCTCGGAAAGATGTAATATTCTTTACTGACATTGAGAAATTTAATATTCCGTACAGCAGAGATACCGCATTTATTTAGTAATCCCACCACAGAATAAATAATAGTCCCAACTGAGTTGAGGGTTGCAAACGGTTAGATATAAAACGTTTAGATATTTTTCTCATTTTTATTTTATGTTTTTCCAGAAAACGTTTCTTAAACACGGAGGGTAGGTTATGGCCGGGCCATTACACTTTACTTCTTCTGAACACGGGAAGGGAAGTAGGCACAAGCAATTCCAATGGGACTGATAACCTTGGCCCCTTTTTTGCGGGTCGATAGCATTCACAGTTGAGTCGAGACAGCTCGGAGGTTAGACTGGCGAATCGATAGCAAAGGTTAACTCAGTCATGTTTTATGTAACCTAATGGGAACCTAGTTTTATTGGCTGACTGAAATTCCGCAGTATCTTATTCATAGGCAGGACTTGTTGGTATCTCAGTATCTACAATTTGGTCGGCAGATATGGTAAACTCTAGATGCCACGCGACCAAAGCGTAGAAATACAGACAAGAAACTTTTTCTTGGCTATGTTCTAACAAGATTTAATGCTTTAAAAGATTAATTGCTCATCTATTCTGTAACCATCGTGAGAATCGCTCATTGGCTTCTCTGATAACTTAAGGGGCACCATACGACGTGCCGCTATCTCGCTCGCACAATTGAACATATTTAAAGATTTAAAATAATTGAATATAGTTAGGTAAAATCGCAATCGGTTAGTTTGTTGTCAATGGCATTACAAAGATATAGTGAAAATAAAATATTGATCCAAGCATGTTTTCACACTTAAAAATTTGACTTTAGGTTTTTCAAATTTTTATGTATGAAAACTGGCTTGGATCTAAATTTTTTTTTCGCTTTATCTTTTTGATGCCATTAACAACAACTTAACCGATCGCAATTTTACATAACTACATTCAGTGATTTTATATCTTCAAAAATGTTCAATTGTGCGAGCGAGATAGCGGCGCGCCGTATGCTGCCCCTTAATTACGAGTACTTACCAAAAAAGCTTTTATACGCTTTTCTTCCTAAAAATATACAAAACTTTGATAAAAATGTAAAATTAAAAAGTAATTCAGATGCGTTTGTTCCAGGACCGCACTCCCCGTCGCTCAGTTCAGCCGCGGCGACTTCTCTCTCTGGTCAGTGCTGAAGAACTGCGTGGGCAAGGAGCTCTCCAAGATAACCATGCCGGTGGTGTTCAACGAGCCGCTGTCCTTCCTGCAGCGCATGCTGGAGTACCTGGAGTACGCGCATCTGCTGCGCATGGCGGCCGAGCAGACGGACCCTGTTGCCCGGATGGAGTACATCGCTGGTAAAGTCCACCGTTATCCCAACATCTGCAGGCCTCAAGTTAATGGACGCAGGGCAGTGCATTGTAGGGCGTGTTCCTATCCCTGTGCATATGGCCGAGCAGACGGACCCCATGGCCCGGATGCAGTATATAGCTGGTAAAGTCCGAAATTATCCCAAATAACAGTGACAATTTGGAAATTACAAGAAAGTCAACGAATCTTTGCCTTTTGGATTAATTTAAGAAATTGGCTCTTTTGTATTTTCATAAACTTTTTTACTTTTATAGCCTTCGCCGTAAGTGCCTTGGCATCGAACTGGGAGCGTCTCGGCAAGCCGTTCAACCCTCTTCTCGGAGAAACTTACGAACTGGAAAGACCAGAGTTTCGAGCAGTTTGTGAACAGGTATATTCTACTTAAATTCTTTTGATTTAAACTTGATTCGCGTATTCTAGATGTTTGTAACTGATGTTTCTTTAATAGGTGTCCCACCACCCCCCAGTGTCAGCGTTCCACGCCGACAGCCCTCACTTTGTTTTCCACGGCTCTGTGCATCCTAAACTCAAGTTCTGCGGCAAGAGCGTCGAGATCCAGCCCAAAGGACACGTCACGGTTGAACTCCCCAGGTAAAAGACTCGTTTTTATGGCAACGAATTTTCTTCACATTTTACTTTCGTACTAGTTATACATATACATAGTTTTTACCTTTAACTGTTTTGACATGCCTAAAGATCATGAGCACTTGAAGTTCCAAGGGGATGACTTGTTTTCATAAGTAGGTACCTACGTATAATTTTTCTTTTATTTCATCCCTGCTGTAGTTTAAGGGGATATTTGCTCATCTTAAGAGTGGTTCCAATGAGAGAAACTTGGATAGATACATCGATCTATCTAAAATATTGGCCACTACGTCTATAAAAACTGCCTAGACTTTGAACACCTCAGACATCGTCAATGATTCTGGTTACCAAGAGATCTGAGGGAATATCTACTGAGCCTTGTTTATTGCATTCAATTCAATTTAATCATTTTAATTGCAACTAAGAGTACCCGAGTACAATTTAAAGTAAAATGTAATTACACGTTTGGGCCGAGCTCCCAGGCACTTTTGTCGTCTAAATAATCCTTAAGGTGGAGACAAGACCTAATGTAACTCTCGCTGGCACGTTTTGACTTGTTGAAGGATATAAAATCACTAAACCCATTTTCGAAAAATCGCAAACAACCATTTTGTGTGCAATCACATTGCGCACATTTTAGTAAAAAAATCATTGTGATCGGTACAAGTTTTCCTGCTTAAAAGTTTGCTTTTCTAGTTTTCGTACATAAGCAAACTTTTGAGTAGGAAAACTTGCATCAATCAAAGTCAAATTTTTACTAAACAGTGTGCAATGTGATAGCACAAAAAATGGTTGTTTGCGATTTTTCAAAATTGTATTTAGTGCTTTTGTATATTTCAAAATGTCGAATCGTGCGAGCGAGAGAAATATTAGGTGTTGTCAACGCCTCAAAGTAATAGTGAGCCTTTTTTGTCAGAACAGCTTTAATCATATTTCCATGCCTTACTTTTGCCACTTCCAGCTGGGGTGAAGCCTACACCTGGAGCAACGTTAACTGCTGCGTCCACAACGTGATAGTCGGCAAGCTGTGGATCGAGCAGTACGGACCCATGGAGGTTGTCTGCCATGGCGGAGCGGGGCTGAAGGCGAACCTGTCCTTCAAGCCGGCGGGGTTCAACAACAGGGACTTGCACCGAGTGGACGGATACATTGTTGATGCTAAGTTAGTTTCTAGTGCCATTAATTTTGAACTGTCACCGTCTTTTTTTTAATTTAATAGACTGCCCTTTGGCTAACATCTCACCTGATGGTAAACTACGATAAAACAGAACGGTCTAGAACGTACCTGTTCAGTCTTGCCCTGAAGAGACCCAAATTGTAGTGATCAGGAAAAACAGACAGTTTTGTTTCTTCGCAGCAATTTCATAATATACCTACAAAGATTTTCATGATTTCGTTTTTCTTGAACCTTTCTTATTAGTGCCCTTGCAAACCAGTTTTGGACCCTCATTTTGACAGTATTCAGTGATAATAATTTATCTTAAATATTCCAGAACGATGAACCAGAAGGTTGTTTGTCGAAGAAGAATGTCTCAAACATCCTAACGTCTTTTCTACGTCCAATTCTGGAACACACTTACTTTACTACTCTTATTTTACTTTACTACTCTTATTGTGTACGATCTGCAGAAATTTGTTCCGATGGTCTGGGTGTTCTCTATGTATAATAAAAAATATCTATCTATGTAAGTATATAATGTATTAAATATATCAGTTATCTAGTACCCATAACACAAGCTTTGAATAGCTTACTTTGGGGCTAGATAGTGCTGTGTGGATTGTCCAGCATTATTTATTTATTTATTTATTTCTAGCAAGAAACGCATCCGTTTCCTGTACGGCAAATGGACAGAGTTCATCAAGGTCTGCAGCTCAGCCGCTCATGAGCAATGGGCGAAGGAGAAAGGCGATGAGAGCAGCTCGCAGACTCCTTCTCACACACCAAAGAAGGTTCTAGCCAAGCTGAACAGCTTCAAAGTCGGGGCTCTGCGCTCTATGTCTATACAAGACGTGAGTATGCTCTTTTTGTTTTCCACCTCTAGAGTTTTTGCCAGCATTTTCACAACAAAGTGCAGAAATTGGTTCCGTTGCGTTGGTCTGGGTGTTTTCTATGTATAATAAAAAAGTATCTATCTATGTAAGTAGACAATAATGTATTAAGTATATCACTTTTCTAGTACCCATAACACAAGCTTTAAGTAGCTTACTTTGGGGCTAGATGGTGCTGTGCGGATTGTCCAGCATTATTTATTTATTTATACCTAAAGTGATAACCATTTTTTTTTATTCCAGAACGATGAACCAGAAGGTTCCGACGACATTCCAAAGGCTGATGAAGCATACAACATCGACATACCAGGGTCTGTGACACTGTGGGAAGCTCGCCCAAGACCGACCAACAGCGCACAGGTCTGGTAGATTTTTGAAACAGTTTTCGCTAAAATCCGTACTAAAGCCCTCGTTGTATGTTAGATGACTATCTAACTTGCGCTCTGCTAAACATCGAGTGTCTGTAATTCCACCGGCACCAGCAACCTTCAAAAGTTCAAACCGAAACACAGGAACACTGCTTTTCATGTAGGCATGGTGGTAGTACTTCCCCGGACGAGCCATTCACGAAGAGATCTACATTCATAAAACTGGTCTCTTCTCTATTCTATCTCTCTTACCCCCAGTTTCTGAAAGCGCGATCAACACTAATCGGCTGTCAAGTCACTTGCTATTTCAGCTTTTACTTCAAATCAGATAGAGATAGTGTTAGAGGTTGTGAAACTTAGAACGGCAAGCGTGTAACATGTCGTTAGCGTTGACTTGAAAATATAAACTTCGGTTCCGAGTATGACGTCGTATGTTTTTATTAGAATGAATACATCAATTATTGTGTCAATTATAATAAAGATTACTTAAGATTTCTAATAAGATGGACAACACAATATACATGTCAGACAGGGGACGAGGCGAATCAAAGAGAGAGCGAACCCCAGGATAGGATGCACAGATAACATCTACAACTATTGTTCAATGTAATGCATAGACTATATTTCTAACAGATAGCAAGTGACTTGACAGCCGATTAGTGTTGATCGCGCTTTCAGAAACCGTGGGTTAAACTCATAACTTCCCTCCAGTACTACCAGTTCACGGAGTTCGCAATGTCCCTGAACGAGCTGGAACGCGACATGAAAGGGCAGCTATGTCCGACTGACAGCCGGCTGCGACCCGACGTGCGGCTGTTAGAACAGGGGGACATCGACGGAGCCGCTACGGAGAAGACGCGGCTCGAGGACAAGCAGCGGACCAGCCGGAAAGTGCTGAAGAAGTCTTCGGAGGCGTGGCAAGCGAGGTACCTAGCTCCTCTTCCTGACTACTTCTTCCTTGAAACACTGATAAAACAGTAATTGTTTCCTTGAATGAGTAAGCTATGGAACTTTCTTCCTTGAAAGACTGATAAAATGATCGTTTTTACCTCGAACGAGTAAGCCATGGAACTGTTCCTTCGGTTTTTTCGGAGTTACGACATGGGGTCCTTCGTAAGGTGGGTTTATCTCTTTTTGAAAGACTAGCAGCGCATCAGAATCGCCTCTGGTGTTGCAGGTGTCTATGTGCGACGGTGACCATTTTCCGTGGTCGCCCTTATATTTGACTTGACTGACAATGGTGACTTCGGACAAACAGACAAAAAACTTCACGATTGACATTTTTTTTTGAGGTTTATCTTAGCTGGAATGGCAGCAGTTTCATACGGACAGTTGTAGACATATTCGAACATTGACGTGGCGTCTTAAGTTGGGCAACATCCGTCCAGCCGCTTAGACCCTCAATTTAGAATAGATTATTAGAACGAGCTTCGAGGTTAAACAACGGTCTTGAAGCTGTAACTATATTTACTTATTTTGTTTTGTTCAAACTCGAGTGGCAACAATGACGTAATTATTTCTTAGTAGTGGCAAGCAAGCCGGCGGCGCCGGCGGCGCAGGATGAAAATACCATCCAATCAAACGAAGCTGGTATTTTCTTGGATCTACATTGCAATTTTTTTAAGGTGAAGACAAGAGCTAATGTGACTCTCGCTCGCACGTTTTGACTTGTTGAAGGATATAAAATCACTGTACCCATTTTCGAAAAATCGCAAACAACCATTTTGTGTGCAATCACATTGCACACGGTATAGTAAAAATTTCATTTTTATCGATGCAATTTTCCTACTTAAAAGTTTGCTTTTCTAGTTTTCGTACATAAGCAAACTTTTGAGTAGGAAAACTTGCATCAATCAAAGTCAAATTTCATCTAAACTGTGTGCAATGTGATTGCACACAAAATGGTTGTTTGCGATTTTTCAAAATTTGATTTTGTGATTTTATATCTTTCAAAATGTCGAATCGTGCGAGCGAGAGGTAAATTAGGTGTTGTCAACGCCTTAAAGAGGAGGCCTATACCCAGCAGTAAGTGCTGTATAGATAGATACATTGCTTTTTAGAACCCTTTGTCGAATATCGACGCATTGTTTGAAATGCAGTAACCAGTTAGTTATAGTTAGTTATATAGTTGGTTATGTTTGTAAATAGTTTTATTTTAACTAGTATAACGCATTGGACGTGGTCTGTAATGTTGTACTGATATTAATAAATTGAATTTGAGTTAGTAGGTATTCTAACAGCGGCGATGGGCTTACAACCTGTCAAGTATGTAATGGAATACTAACTACTGCAAAATGTGGGTATGTGTCAAATGTAATGTTTGGACGTACCTTTGACTACCCTCCTTAGACCTCCTCAAAGAATCTTGAGTTAGTACTTGGTACTGAGAGATCTGAACGAATATAGATATCCGTTCAGCACGGTAGACCGTGCCTAGAGATCAAAGTCGTGAAGCTGTTTCAGTTGTTTCTGTGTGTGTTTGAAGTGCAATTTTCTTTTTCAGGTGGTTCAGCCAAGGTCAGAATCCTTACACGAAGCAGGAAGACTGGCTCTATAACGGAGGCTACTGGGATAGAAACTACCAGCATTTGAAAGACGTCGACATATTTTAACAAAAATACCGATCTACCAAATGAACTCAGTTGGATCAGCGAAATAGGTGGATAGACCAAGAGTTTTATAAGTTCAGATTGTAGACAGCGTGAAGATAATGTAAAATTATCATGTTTAAGAGAGATCTGAAATTTTCTCTCCTCGCTTTCAGTATTGATATACTTAGCACAATCAAAGACGTTGGTTTTTTCCTACTTACTAGCTTATCTTTTTTATTTTTCCTTTAAGTTACTATCAAATTATAATATACTAGTATTTATATGATGTACTTATTTATTAAAACAATAAATTAGCACCTCATAACAATCTTGGCCTCTCCATATATTTTTCGGCCAAAATATATTACAATCTTTAGCGTTTGTTGTACTGTCTAGTTTGTGGTAAGTAGGTCTTAGTGTTGTAAGTTGTTTGACTGTAGAGATGTCTTATATTAGACTTGGATATATTGGATGTAAGTAGGTACTGACAGCTATGGAATGCAGATTATTTGGAGTCTGCAAATAGTTATCATATTTACTGTGATTGTGTAGAAGAGAACGAGCGTAGAAGATTGCCAAAAAGCTAAATGAGAGGAATATTTAGAGTAAAAACAATATTTACGACAGCATTAATGACTAAATACATGCAACAGCAGCGTTAAAATAATAAAGGTCTTTATTTTTTATGTTTACATCTTGACCTACCCGATTACAATCCTACTACTATTATAAAAAGTTTGTAAGTATGGATGGATAGATGAATGGATGGATGTTTTCTTTTTATCCTGTGGGAATACCGGGATTTAAATCTACGCGGGTGAAACCGCGGGGCGCAACTAGTAGGACCATAATTGAAGCAAAATAATTAGGAAGCTGATACTTATTTAATTTAAAATAATAAAATAATAACAATATTTTTGCTTTAATAATAATCCTACATGACGTAAGTCTAGTACCTGGTTTTATTTTTGTTATTCGTTCATTGTGTAGCTATAGTGTATGTACCTTTTTTTTTTGTATACAACTAGCTGATGGAACAAGCAGATGGCCCACCTGATGTTAAGTGGTAACCATCACCTATAAACAAAACATTGCCCCGTAGGTCACGCACAATAGGAACGTGCCCTACGATGCACTGCCCTGCGTCCATCAACTTGAGGCATACAGATGTTAAGCCTCATGTGCCTGTAATTACACCGGCGACCACACTCTTCAAACCGAAACACAGCGACAAACAAACCTAAAATAAAGTCATATTGTATTGTAGTCAATAATAGGTACATAAAATTTTAATTTACTGAGTGCTTCCGTTTTAACAAAAGTTACCTAAGCTTAGCTTATGCATTGTGTATAGTGGTTATTATGGTCTGTGGCAATATTACCCACGCACAAAAAAATGCAAAATAAAATTGATGGTTTATCTAGATACATAAGTTAACAGTTTGTAGAATATTAATATGTAGATAGTTTTTAATATTATTTAATAATTTTCTCAATATTTAGAATTAAATCAAGCTAAAAAAGTTATAATATGTTGCAATGATAGAAATACTCTTCTTAGGTAAGAGTAATACTTATGTTAAAAAAAAACATAACATGTTTTGTGAAACTTTGAAAAAAAATATTGAGTCAATTACTAAGTATTATATAAATAAATAAATAAATAATGCAGGACAATCCACACAGCACTATCTAGCCCCAAAGTAAGCTATTCAAAGCTTGTGTTATGGGTACTAGATAACTGATATATTTAATACATTATATACTTACATAGATAGATATTTTTTTATTATACATAGAAAACAGCCAGACCATCGGAACAAATTTCTGCAGATCGTACACAAATTTGTTCCAAGGTGGGAATCGAACCCGCAACCTCTAGCGTCGCAGGCAGGCTCTCGCCCGCTGCGCCACAGAGGTCACACACAGAGGTATGATCTAAAAACAATCAAATAATTGTTTATCATACTATTATCAAGAGTAGGAATATTTCAAATATATTATTTGGAGTAGGTACTATATAGAAACTTAATATAATTTTTATTATATAATTATTCGTAAATTATTGCATTTTTAAGCAGTATATCACTATTTATATTTATTGACCATAAATATTTACTCACACTTGTTATTTTTTTCAATTGTATGGTAAATTTGATAATAAATTAGGTAAACCAACTATTAATGGTAAGTTATCAAAGCTTGATGACAAATTATGTAGAGTTTTTATCCAAAAATAGCAATAAAATAAATATGTAATGTTATGTAAAAAAATCCTTTGTGTATTAAAAGATTAAGAAGAAAACTATTATAAAAATTCTTTCTCTTAAAAAAAACTAGTTTTAAGTGTTTAGCAGTATGTTCAGGCTGTATTAGGTCTAAAACAAATATACTAAAGATGTTTTTGCTTAGGTTTGACTCAGAATGGTCATTGATTATTATAGTTTGCATATAAGTGACTTTACTAGTCTTTTGTGAGAAGGTAATATAAATTAACCTGAACAAAGCAATATGTAGTACTAATCCGCTGATCTAATCTCCTTAAGCTGGAATAAATTTAAATAGACTTCGACACGTGTTTCGCCTCTCTACGAAGCATCTTCAGGAAATTGACTCGCTGTGCACTGAACGTGTTGCCTCGTCGAGCGCTGAGCTGAAAGTCAATATGTGTAATGTCCATGATACTCGTAGTATGTAGATGAAATATTATTAAAGTTTGCTGGTTATTTTGTGTAGTATTGATGTGATGTGAAAATGTTATAGTAGTGTTATTGTAAATTCTTCATTTAAACTCCAATTGCTCCAATCATTATAAAAGTATTGGTTCGAGAGATAAAAATAAAATTAAATGTAAAAGATAATTCAACTTATGTTTTGGTCACAAGACCAATCCAAAATCCAATCAAGCAAGGTAAATGGTAACTAAATTGAGGGGGGGGGGGAAATTATTTATTACTTATTTACCAGTACTTACTTTCATTAATTATCACTGCACAAAGAAAATCTACCAAGCTTCACTCTCTACTAAATTTTCTAAAAATAACACTAACTTGATATAGGAAGACTATTCACGTTATTAAAATAATCAATTTCAAGATTCGATTTCCAGGAAGAACAATTATGAGCTCTCTCCATCCACCGACTGCCCGCGATCCTAACAATATCGTCAGTCCACACCGGATAGAAGGGCGTCCGTCCCACACTTCGAAATATATTAAAAAAATTATATTATTAACTAGCGACCCGCCCGCGCGCCCCTTCTTCGCACGGGTGCATGCACATTGTTTTTCTACTATATCATGCATGTATTATGCATATAATCCTTCCTCTTGAATCACTCTATCTATTCTAAATTCTTCTATCTATATTTTCTATCTATCGAAAAAACCGCATCAAAATCCGTTGCGTAGTTTTAAAGGTTTAAGCATACATAGGGATATAGGGACAGAGAAAGCGACTTTGTTTTATACTATATAGTGATGATGAATATTTTGCCTCCATTGGATAATTTTTATTTAGCTGCAGTTCCATATCATACGTGAATTGTCTCCTGCGTATACGTTTAGTGTTATTTTTTTAAGTGTTTAGAATTATATAAATATACTGACATACAAGGCTACTATAGTAACAATCAATGTGCCGTAGAGCCTTAAAAATAGTGTAGGTACAAAAATAATTTATAGTATTGGATGTGTATATAAATATAATAACCAAGTGAATGTTACTTGAAAGATTTAATAAAACAGTCAATGAATCTATGTTTTTTTTTGCCCTTTCATGTTAATGTTAGTAATTATAAAAAAGGGTGTTCCGGGTGGTCCGAGGGTGTATAAAACAAACAAATGATATTTTACTTTATTCCATGTATTTAATTAGGTACTTACACGCTATCATCACAAGCTTAACCTAAATATTCAAACACACGTTGATTAGCATTCAACTTACGTAAAAATTGTAAAATGTATATCCTAATTTTCTTTATAATTTTTGTAAGTAAAAAATGGCACTATACACATCAAAATTAATAAAAATTTATGTGGAATACAAAATGCATATTATTAGGTACACACAGTCAAAGATATACTATACATTCATATTTAGGTATGCCACTGCATAATTTTATTTTCGGGCAAGAAGAAAACTGACATCCACTAAAACTGAACTTACTAACTTTACTAAATCATGAAAAAGCTAAAGCATGCAAATACAGGGGTCTAGGCTCCGAATATGATTTTGTCCCATTCGGTGTCGAGACCCTTGGTCCGTGGGGTCCTAGCGCAATAAGGCTTTTTAAACAAATTTCAAAAAGGTTAGTCGACGTCACAGGAGACCGAAGAGCTGGCAGCTACCTCGGCCAAAGAATTAGTTTAGCTATTCAAAGGGGGAATGCTGCCAGTATCTTCGGATCCTTGCCCAAAGGGACGCCTTTTAATAATATATTTTAGTTATTAGTTATTGTATTTTTTAAGGTTTTTAGTTTAAGGTCTATAAGTCATTATATTATTTTTATGAAAATAAAACTCACTAAATCATTAAATTAATATATTGTGATGTTATTTTTATCATCAATTCTTTGTATGATTTTGTTAGAATAACCAGAAACCTAATAAATAATTCGATTAACTACGATCTTAGATTTGAACCTAAAGTAAGTGACAGTTATAAAATTATTTTTCAATTATTTCATTTTCCTCCCAAATGAAAATGTTTATCAACGGGGAAGAATAGAAGAAAGCTTAATTAAGCTTTCTTCTATGTTCTTATTCGTAAATGATTATCGAACCAAATATTTATAAATGAATCTAGCATTTTTTATCTCCTACATAAAACTATGACTTAAGAAGTAGAAATTCTAAACCTAAAATTGTAAATTTACCATAATATGATTGCTTATTCGCTTCAACATATCTGATGGTGTGGAATTAGACCGGCTCCCCACCATTGCCGGCTTACGTAGTAGCTACGGACTCCCAAAAAAAATAATTGAAAAATTGAAAAATTTTAGGTACTTACTTAGATATTACAGATTAAGCAGGTACTACCTACAACTTTACCAAGATTTCATTCATTCCATTTAGGAATTCTGTAATCAACTAGATGACTTCAGAAGTTGACGACTTTTACCTAGGGGTGTTTCACTTCCATCATCAAACTTGGTTCATACTAAGAAGAAAGCTCATGAGGAAGAATGGAAACTGTTTGATCTAAAACTCTCAAATCAGCCACTAGAGTGTTTAAAAGTGACTTGACGTAATTTTTTTCCTAACAGGTCACAGTGGCTTGTTAGGAAAAAATTAAATCCACCCTTATTGGGTAATAAGCGCACGTTAGATATTTATTATATGAATGGTTTTAAAAACAGTTTTCGTTTCGTAATTTAGTAATAACTTGTTCGTAGTTTTCATTATTAGTTTTTTTTTTAGATGATTATGTACAACAAGAACTACGTTTTCTTATAAGTTGTAGATTTATTGTGGTTCCAGGCCGGAGTCTAAAAAGTCTTTGAGGTATAGTGGCACGTCCCTGGGGAATATTCTGCATATCTGAAATAAAATGAAATACGATTAACAATAAAATAAATACGAATAATGCCTTACCTATATTATTAGTATGCAGAAGTATTTAGTATTCTAACAGCGGCGATGGGCTTGCAACCTGTCACGTATGGAATACTAACTACTGCAAAATGTGGGTATGTGCCAAATGTAATGTTTGGACGTACCTCTGACTACCCCCCTTAGACATCCTCAAAGAATCTTGAATTAGTACCTACTTGGTACTGGGAGATCTGAAGGGATATCTACCGTGCCTGGGGATCAAAGTCGTGAAGCTGTTTCAGTTTTTTTTTTTCAGAAGTAATTTGTTACCGAGCAGAGTTCATACGTCGTATGCTGGATTATTGTTTTAAGATCAAAAGGGATTAAAAGCAATTGGGGCAAGAGAAGTACCTAGAGCATGGAGGATAGGACAGTAGATTTAGGACAAAAAAATAGGTGATGGTATTTCAAAATTGAATAAAGTTACCATGTTGACGTAGTACTGCGAGCTGGGTATGGTGATCTCGTGGTAGTTCCGGCGGACGGCGTTCACGATGCTGTCGGCTGCCTCCTGAGGAGTCAGGATCTTCATCAGCGACGGGAACTTGATCTTGGGGTTCTTGCAGAGGCCGGTGTCCACGATGTACGGGCAGATCGTTGTGAATTTCACCTGAAAACCAACGCAGCTCATGAAGAAACACTATTTGAAACACTTTTTGTTTTTCTGTCTGTCAAAACCCTTTTTTTAGAAACATCTAACGGCAGCTTGAAATTGGTGCTAATTCCTTCAAATTAAATGGCTAAAATTGAAAACCACTAATCCTAAGTCTAAGTTACCTCACATCAATTTATTATATATTTAGAATTCTTAGAACAGTACACCTTACTGTACTATTTGTGTGGAACAAGATATATCTTATTTAGCACATCCACTTACTCCGCTGTAGTCCTTCTTATCCTCTCTCAGTTCCTCGTGCATGGCCTCCATCAGACCACGCACCGCGAACTTGGTGGCGCAGTATGGCACCAGGTTCCGCAGACCAACCACGCCGGCCATTGAGGACATGGCCACTATGTGTCCGTGGTTCTTCTCCATCATTGATGGTAAGAAGCTTTGGAGAAGCTGTGGACGAAATTATAAAGAACTAGTTGCGCCCCGTGGTTTCACCCGCGCAGATTTAAATCCTGGTATTCCCACGGGATAAAAAGTAGGCTATGTGCTATTCCAAATCATAATCAATCTCTCTGCCAAGTTTCATCCAAATGCGTTCAGCCGTTCCGGCGTGAAAGAGTCATCCATCCATCTATCCATCCATCTATTTACACACACACACAAACACACTCGATCTTACATACACGCAGGCACACTCTCATATTATTAGGCTAAGAGTAAAAACTAAAATATTTTTTTCTTTGTATTCAGGTACTTACATACTTAGTTTCCTTTAGTTCATTGATTGATGTTTAGTTTCTTGATTTAGGTTTATTTATAAGTACGAGCACTTAACATGGTTACCATAGATATGGATATAGAAGAGCGGGGTCCTCTGACACAAGTATTATTTACTTAAAAGATGGCCCCAACCTTGTCAAACTAATATGTAATTTGCGCTACTGATATAAATAAATAAATTTGAATTTATACTTACAAACTTTCGCGTTTATAATAGTAATAGGATTTGGAAAGCTCTTAACAGACAGAAATAGACCACCAATTTATTGCCCTTTGGGACAATTCTAAAAGTCCGTGCCACCAGTATATATGTAGTTCTACATTCCATAATCTAAAATGTTGTCAGGTCTTAAAATATGAATAATTTAGAAGTACGTGAACCAACAGAAAATTATGTTTGTGAACGGCATTAAATAAACGAAATACACACCCAAATATGCGCAATGATGTTGACTTCAAACTCTGCCCGCACTTCCTTCTCTGTGTGGGCAAGAAGAGGCTTGCACGACATGATGCCGGCGTTGTTTACCAGCATTGTCACCTCCCCTACTTCTTGGCGAATCTTTTCAGCCAGTGCGATTATGGCCTCACGGCTAGTCACGTCACCTCTGAAAAAGAGCAATGTATTCGCACTATCGTAACACTATTGTAACTAATCGTTCTATCTAGGTGAAGACATTTTGTATGGTGCAGACAATGGAGTACTTCAGATAGAAGTAATAAAAATATAATATGAAAAAGAAAGAATATAGGGACACCAGACAAAAATATACAAAAAAGTAAAATGGCAGCCTTATTGCTAGTAACGATCTCTTTCAGGCTGAGTGTTCTTGCCGCTCTCACTGAACGAGCCGCGTGTAACGTTCCCTTTTATGAGCCTTAAAAATGATAAAACTTTTTTTTTAATTTTCCGAACGAGCTAATTAAAACCTATCCGTGGCAAACTCAGACATTTGTTAACAATAATCTATGGTTAGGTATATACAGTTATTGTTATCTACGTCATAAAAAAGGCTTCGTGTATGAAAACGTGCTATTTTACTTTATAACTATTGAAGAATCAATTGTGTCGCAACTCTGTTATGATTCTGAGGAATAACCAACAATGTATTGTTATAGGTATTTTGTATTTAAGTGTTTCATCAGAGTAGGTATATTCTGAGTTTCTGGTACTCAAAAACGTTCAAGCCGTGCGAACCCGTTTCTCCAGCGGTTTTTGAAAAAAGAAAAAGAAAAAAAATATTGTAAGAAGGATGATACAAAAGAACAGAGCCTAGTTGGTTGCAAAGTTCTTCTAGGTGTCACCGCATGAAACTGGCGCACCTAGAAATATGCTGCAACTTGGGCTTAGACGTTTTAACGTGACCCTTGTGGTTAAATTGAATAAATACTTCGTGACACATAAAACTCTTTCTAAAAATAATCTAAGTTTGCAGTTATATATAACACAAAATACCAAAACGTTTTTACACCTTTAATACCAAATATTTGATTTTTGCGTCGGTAAATACTATAGACACTACCGCGCGATTAGCAGAAATAAGGCCCGTCAGGCTGCTTGAAGAACTTTTACATCTGAAAAAATGTAACCCATCTGTGGCGAGGTTTTATTAGAAGAGGTTTGCATAGGGCCTTTGACCTTTACTATTTAGAAATTTATCGATTTTTCTAATCGATTCTGACAAGTTTTTCAACCAATTTTTTTTCGTACAATCACTAGTTACTTACCGAACTTTTTTTTAGTATTGATTTTGGAAACTTGATTGGTATGAAGCGGTTGTTAATATAAAAAAGTATCTATCGGCTATGCAGGTACCTTTATAGAGTTAAGTAATGATCAATAAACTAGTAACTACGAACTACTAAATATTTGAAGAATAAGAGCTGTACTCCGATCCTGATTCTATGCAATACAAGCCCGTTTTCTTCATACAAGCCAACTCAGAAAAAGTCTCTCGTCACATAAGAAACAGATAGGTACTCAGCTAGGTGAAGCTTAGCTTACTCGTATCTATGCGCTTTGCCCTTCTGTTCCCTGATGATGTCCACGGTCTCCTGGTTTCCTTTCGCGTTGATGTCCAGGCACACAATGATGCCGCCCAGCTTGGCGAACCTCAGGGCCGTTTCTCGGCCGATGCCGTGACCAGCGCCTGTGATCTGTAAAAAAAATTGAATTTAGTTTAAAATGAGGAGTGACTGGCAAGACAAACTTCCTTAGGTACTACGTACTTTGTTATGGTGATAGTATCCACGCATATGCGGGTAAGGTTTAAAAAAACGCATGTCAGTCCAATCTTTCGTATTTTATCAGATGGCAAGCACAAGCCTCTTATTGTAAGTTTGAAAAGTTGGTGAAGAAAATTAGCAAATCTGTTTCGCCTGTTTCACATATCCCTAATAAATCTATCCCCTAAATACCTTAATTACTTAATCATAGTTCTTAGATAGACTCGGTCAATATTGAGCTAGGGGTTAGCCATGATTCATGATTTATATTCCAATAAATAAATAAATAATGCTGGACAATCCACACAGCACTATCTAGCCCCAAAGTAAGCTATTCAAAGCTTGTGTTATGGGTACTAGATAACTGATATATTTAATACATTATATACTTACATAGATAAATATTTTTTATTATACATAGAAAACACCCAGACCATCGGAATAAATTTCTGCAGATCGTACACAAATTTGTTCCAAGGCGGGAATCGAACCTGCAACCTCTTGCGTCGCAGGCAGGCTCTCGCCCGCTGCGCCACAGAGGTCGTCGTAAATATGTGCTATGTTGAGGGATTTAACTGTTATGTTGGTAGTTTAGTTCTCCGCTACAGTTGAGATACACGAGCTCGGAAGTGTTTAGATTCAAATACCACCCATCACCCATCTAAGTGACTGCGCATAACGTGGCCACTCTTCGAATGACAAAGCAATTTACCGCACAAGCGAATTCACGTTTGGATTCTCATCAAAGTTATCTTCAAGGTTTAGGTGAGAGTACCAAATAGTCTTCCGACCTTTATGGATGCAGAGATATGGCCGAATGAAATAATGTATTAATTAAATAATAATATATTTATAATTATTAATAATATATTAATGTAATAACATAAAGCATAATTATACTTCCGTTAGCGCTACGAGATACACAATCGCTTTTAAGATAGTAAGACGTAAATATTAAAAGAATGTAAAAAAAGAAAAATGATTTTTTTTACTATTCCAGGCAATATTCGTTTATGATGATTTAAATAAATAATGGCGGACTTTCCACAGAGCACTATTTAACCCCAAAAGCGCAAAAGTTACCGCAGCTTGTAATATGGAACTATATATTACGACTATTAAACCATTTAAGACTATTAACATAACACCCCAAATAGAGAAAAAAACATCAATGTTCATCGCACAAATATTTGATCTAGATGGAGATTGAACCAAGAGCCTACTGCAAGACATGGCTACTACCAACTGGAGCTGTCAAGGCTGTCAAAAATAAGGGACTTGTATGAAATTTTCAAGTTAATTTTTAAGCTGCCTAAAATAGGTTTTTTTTTAATACAACTAGCTGATGGAACAAGCAGATGGCCCACCTGATGTTAAGTGGTAACCATCACCTATAAACAAAACATTGCCCCGTAGGTCACGCACAATAGGAACGTGCCCTACGATGCACTGCCCTGCGTCCATCAACTTGAGGCGTACAGATGTTAAGCCTCATGTGCCTGTAATCACACCGGCGACCACACTCTTCAAACCGAAACACAGCGTTGCTGCTTGGCGAAAACTGCATATAGGTGAATAAAATAGACTCACAAGTATAATCTCCCCCTTGACACTCTTCGGCTCGGGCGGCACGGCGAGCAGGTAGAGGCAGTGGAACCAGGTAAGCGTCATCTTGATGTACAGCACCAGGATCTCCAGCGCCAGCGCGATGCCGTTGTAAACCTTCATCGCGATTCCTTGCTCGTCAGTCCTGGAATAAGGACCACTTTGTACTCTTCATCATCTCTCATCTTGTACTCTTTTTATGTAAAACTTGCTGGCTAAGTGTGCACCATCACCATCAAGCATTGCCTCGTAAATCATGCATGATAGGAACGTGCCCTACGATGCACTGGCATGCAGATGTTAAGCTTCATGTGCCTGTAATTAAATACACCGGAAACCGTACTCTTCAAACTGAAACACCGGCAGAAAAAGGGGTGGTGGTCGGTGGTAGTACTTCCCCAGACAACCCCTTCACAAAGAGCCTACTCTTACCCCCGGTTTCTGAACACGCGATCAACTCTAATCGGCTGTCAAGTCACTTGCTATCTCTATCTAATTTGAAGTAAAAGCTGAAATAGCATCTCCTTCCTTTCCAGCCGTGCGATCAAAACTGGTATCACTAATGAGTTTTTCTGTTTAAAATGTATGTGTCAGAACTCTCAAACGGTGGACAAAACTGGCTGTCGTAGAACCATAGTCATAGTCTTTTGAGTACTTGGCACCACATGTATTAGATACTGGTAGCGCCCCCCGGTTTCACCCACGCAGTTTTAAATCCCGGTATTCCCACGGGATAAAAAGTAGCCTATGTGTTATTCCAAACTATAATCTATCTCTCTGTCAAGTTTCATCCAGATCCGTTCAGCCGTTCCGGCGTGAAAGAGTAACAAACATTCCATCCATCCATCCATACTTAGAAACTTTCGCGTTTATAATAGTAGTAGGTTGTGCCAGTACTCAAAAGAAGTCTCCTTAGGGCGCAGGGGTAGTATGATTATATTTTACAGTGCATTGAAGTATGTTTTTTCTCGAAATAGATAATAACGATTCCCTTCTATCGCCATCTGTCTCATAACGACTGAAGATGTGCTTCTTATCACGTTTCTAATTTGTTCGGTTGTTAACAATAGTTGTGACTCGACAAATGCCAGACATCATGTAATTGTCCGTCAAATGGTATAATTACATGAATGCAATAAGACCACCCGACCACTGGACTTTGATCCATTATTAACTATTTCTATTCACTACAGGTAACATACAGTTTTCCATGAATTGATAAGCAGTTTTCCGCGTGTATTGAATAAAAAAAATGCTGGGGTTTAATGCGATTCAATCTCTTGGATGCCTGCCTGCCTTGGAGCCATGCCGATTAGAGTTCGATGGTGCAGCCCTGTCAAGAAGATCGTAGATTCAAATCCCATTCGTATAATAACTTTAAAAAATCATAAAAATCTTTATGATTAGTTTTTCTACAATTCTGTGAGCAGCATTGAATCTCGATAAAGACCTATGTACATATATAGGTACCTATTGAAACGTGTCGACAAAGTTCTAATAAAATATTAATAAAATAATGTCAAAGATTATTTTTTGAGTACATAAGTACTACATTATTACTGCTTACATATTTTTTTAAGTACTTACAACCTACAAAAAGTACAGTTGAAGGAATATAACCTTATCATAGTTATTTTTGCCCAAGTTTAATCGCCGTGGCATACCAATCCCTCGATAACAATCTTCGCATTCAAAAACCTTAATTTAGTTTTACGAACACCAAACATTTTTATTCTTTTGTAGGTTGATTTTTACCTATATCTGGTATTTTGTTGCAATTAAATTTCAAGGGTTTCTGGACACGGTATTGCGGAAGAGATTGTATAAGTACCTTCACGATAATACCACCCTTCAAGGATTATTCTGTACTTCAATAATTGTAAAAAAAGAAACAACGTGATCTTTGTACCTTTACTTTACAAAATCCATATTATTTTGTAGAGGATCATACAAAAAAACACGAACCAAGCTTAGTTTCTTGCCAGTTCTTCTAGGCTTTGGTCGCGACGAACTGGCGGTAGATTCATCTAGTAGGTATGTATACAGGGTGTCCCAAAAGGTTACGTAACTAGGAAGAGGGGTGATAGGGGTGGTCACAAGGGTCACCAGAAAAATAATAGAAAAAATCCCCTCTGGGTATAAAAAAAAATAAAAGGCATTTTTTAAAAAACTAAAAATTTTACGCCTTGCCTTTTTTTTATTTCAATTTGAAAAAGGGTTATTGACGATATAAAACTACGCAACGGATTTTGATGCGGTTTTTGTAATAGATAGAGTGATTCAAGAGGAAGGTTGTTGTTGTATGATATGTGCGTGCACCCGTGCGAAGCAGGGGCGCGCGGGCGGGTCGCTATAAGTACTTAATATGGTAGAGAAACTCTGTGCACCCGTGCGAAGCCGAGGTGGGTCGCTAGTGGTACAAACTAGATCAATAAAAGTAAGATAGGTAATCTAAATGATAATTTTGTAGGTAGGTGGTACCTACTTACTGTTATTTCAAACAAACCGTTGCTCGATGACATTGAGTCTGTAGTTTTGAAATAACAATGTTTCGTAGTTGGACCGTGGTGCAAGATGGTATCCCACAGTTGCGCAGGCGCAAACATGTTATGGCGTCCGCAGCTTTGTCTACGATAGTGAGACCAATTCATAATTTTTTAAATGCTAAGACTCTGCCTACCTCTATCTTCATATAACATACTTGTTATTAAAAAGTGGCCAGTATGATTTTCAGTACCATCACTTACAGTATCAATTTTTAAAACTAAAATATTTAACGGTAATCAATGTAATTTATCTTTGTTCTCAGTTTCATTCTAATCGGTCCATTATTTGAGGAGGATTGGCTGTGTTTTCACCAACTAGTATTTATACTGTGGTAAATGAAATATTGCAAAAAAATTATTGCGGAAAAGTTTTTTCGGATAAAGCATCAGTTATTTGATCGAAATATAAATAATTCGAACTATATTTCGGAGGAACCATTTACAAAGGTGCAGCAAGTATGTATTTCAGATCCAAACAAGTTTTAGTTTTTATACATTTTTCAGAGGATACGAACTTTGCTGGATCGACGTAAATAACTCAGGCAAAAAGTGTTTTAAAATCACAAAAAGCTGTGAATATTCCTGATTTTTTAAATGATTTCGAAAGAGGAGGTTCTCAATTCGACTGTTTTTCTAGTAATTCTTTTCTTAATCGAAAGCGGTGCTTGTCATGTTGTCTCTTTTAAATTTGAGTAAGATCTGACGAGTAGTCTATGACTGTATTTTCCAGTGTATTTGAAGTAGATTTTTCCTTGAAAAGGTAATATGATCGACCGTTCCGATTGATCGAAAATCAGTTTAAAGACTTGGTGAATTTATTTACCGACAACTCTAAGTGACTTCTAATGAAATCTCTCAATTATTAATCATCAGGTTTTTCCTAGGTAAACGTGCCATATCGTAGACCGCATCATCACTTAACATCAGGTGAGATTTGCGGTAAAACGTAATAATAAAAAAAAAGATTCTTGGGAGACTTCAACGTCATAGACAGTCATAGTTAAAAAAAATTACACTTTAACTTGAAAACGGTGACGAAATTAATTAAACGATATCTTAAATCGTTCGATATTTAGTAATAATATAACTAGACCGGTTGTGGCAAGTCGTTGCGCAAGCGCCGCCGGTTTCACGGCGCAGTGCGCTCCCAAGATCAAGGACCGCTCAAGGGCACTGTTGAATGCACATTTACGTGTATTCATGTTTGAAGGTGAAAGCTATTTTTTTTTCAACTAGGCTTTGAAACTATAGGTATTATTAGAGGCTTCGTAAATATTCAATCTAAATATATATAACTCAAAGGTGACTGACTGACTGACTGACATAGTGATCTATCAACGCACAGCCCAAACCACTGGACGGATCGGGCTGAAATTTGGCATGCAGGTAGATGTTATGACGTAGGCATCCGCTAAGAAAGGATTTTGATCAATTCTACCCCCAAGGGGATAAAATAGGGGATGAAAGTTTGTATGAGATTTTCAAAGTAAACGAGCGCGAGCAAAGCTGCGGGATCAGCTAGTTAAATCATAAAATTACTTAGGAACGTACAAAAACGAGGACCGAGGATAAAAAATGGCAGTAAACTCATCACATCTCCTATCGTTTTTTGTAAGATTCTGTTGAACAAGATTTTTGATTTCTTAAGTGCAATTTTCTTTGATAAAAAAAAACGCCACAGGGTTCTTAGATTATATAGTTTAAAAATAATATGAAATTTCTTTTGTACCTATTCATTTTGTATTTCATACCTTCATGTCAACTTACGGTATCAAGTACGTAGGTAATCTTTTTTTTTATATTTATTTAAATGGGAGTTTTGTCAAAATGATCATGCCACCCCCGCCCCGTACAGACAGTAAAGTACCTAATCATTATAATATTAACTTTGACTTAACTGAGTGTGCAGATAAACCTTTAAATGCAATCATTTTAGAATATATTTGTTTTCAATAACTTAGTTAAGCGCATTCGCAAAACGATGCAGTGGTGGTAGACGGCCATATTTGTATAAAACCCAAACCTTGATCTGAAGCTTGATGATTGCAAGTACCACATACCGACTGTTACTTTTAGCCTTCAATTCCAGTTATCATACCTTTAAAAGCTTACCTAACTGGTTCAAGTTTTTACGCTAATTATAGCACTTGCGAGTAATCTAGATACGTGATTATGTCTTAAAATAATGCTTATTTTTGCAGAAGCAGTATTGAATAAGAAACATTATGCATTAGGATCATTTCCGTACTCACTAAGAAATTCAAAGTCAACAGGTATTTATGCAGCTATTATACAAGGATAATTTTTAAATATCGTACAGCAAGGTCAATCTAATATTAGGCACCACCCACGTTATACAACGTTGACTGATGGAACAAACACATGCCCATCTGTGATGACTGTCACAAACAAAGCGTTGGTTGTCTCGCATGTCTTGATTCATATCAACTTCACGTTCATACGTGCCCTACGATGCACTTCTGTGCATATGTCTTAAAGGAAACTAACACATAGTCCATCTGATGGTTAGTGATGACTGTCACAAACAAAGCGTTGCCTCGCAAGTCCTGCTATGCACGTGCCCTACGATGCACTGCCCGCGTCTATGTCTTATTAGAGGAACATACACGATATTAAGAGTACGTATCGATTCCTACGGTTTTATTTTATGATCCTTGACAATTTTTTTATGAAACTTTAGCTACTGAATAAGTTAATCAGGCTATGTTTAAATAAATAACTTTACAAAGAAAATTAGGGAAAGGCCTTTTTCCAACTGGGGGCCTATTCACTATGATCAACCCAATCGCGTTTGCGTTTAGACCACGTTGTGATGTCACCCGGTTAGTGCAAAGTATCTGCTATGCCATAGAGAATAATGCCCCTGATTACGATGGTAAGCCGTCCTTATTACGTCTAGACAAATTGGGGAAAGACAGATGTCTACTAAGATACTATAATTACTAGAGATAAACCATTCTAAAAATGCACGCCCCTCTACCTGCCTTCACCCACACAAGCAAATGAGGTGTATAGATACAATACATGCCACCAAGCAATTTCATTCGTCATTCAGTTTCCCGCCAGACATGAAAGTGTCACTTTCTTGTTCGGTGGGAAACCGAATGACGAATAAAATTATCAGGTGTCATGTATTGCGTCTATACACCTCATTTGCTTGTGTGGGTGAAGGCAGGTAGAGGGGCGTGCATTTTTAGAATGGTTTATCTTTACCTACCTATACTATACTTATTGATCCTTCGCTTAGAAACTTTGTGCTAATTCATTCATCCAAAGATCACATAAGGCATAATTGTTTATCAATTATGTAATCGGTATCCTGCGGAAGGACTGGCCTTGCGATCTGCTCACAGGTAGGTTCCGATTGAAGGTAGTAGATTTCCCTTCAAGCAGTCTTCTTCTTCATTCCACACTTTTACGACCGACCCGCGGTTTCACCCGCTATGACATTTTTGAAAATTCATCGAATAGAACATTGATACGCGTTTTTTCTCGTATGATGGTTATTTTAGGTGATTATATACGTACTCAATATTTCGAAGTGGCAATGTTTTAATAGCTCGTAAAACCCACAACCGCTACGGAAAGATTTTTGAATTGCGACCATGAACCGGAAAACGAAACATGAAATTTAGTAATTTTATTAGTTCGTTTAGAGTTTAGATGTTGAAATGTGCGGACGAGAAGTTGTTTTACGATTGAATGCGCCTCAAAGTTGATACACATAAGGCTGAATAAATCGCATTATCACAAAATCTCCTCATCCAATCAAGTGTAAAGAAAGAAAGAAAGAAAGAAAATACATTTATTTTGGACACACACGATACATACACTTGTAGGTACTTGTAGGTTGCACAAGTGTAGGTAAATAGAGGAACATCTGCAGTTGTAATGCCACTACTCATCTATATTCCTAGGTCTAGTAAATCCGCTCTGATGTGCTTAGGCAGTAAGACCAGTCTTGGAACTTGTTTGGAAACCTACACCACGTTGAACTGACTTACGTAAAGAGTGTAAGTGCAGCTAGATTACCTACAAGATGTAAGCACGGTGTGCTTACCTGGCTTTTCTCACAAGAAGATAGAATTATATGTAAATCATCAAATGATATGATCACTTATTACCTACTGCGAATCTATAATACCTACTGTAGTTATGTTCACTGTTTAGCTCAGGATCTGTCTTGAGAGATTTTCATTGTGTGTGTCGCTGATAGTAACAGCTGTGACGCATCATTGCTAGTTTTCAGACAAACTTTATCAATTTTCGTGAGGATGAGAGCTTAGAGAGAGATGTGAAAGATCGCTAGTTATTTTTGTTGATCTAAGATGTTATCTTCACATAAGTTTTTGACGCAAATAAATTTCACAGATTTCTGCAAAGTCGCGCCCGAATTAATTAATTACCAGAGAAATTGTGGAAAATATGACGCTAGATTGGTTTCATAATCAAGCATAGTCGTCATTGTTTATTGATTGTTATTTGTAATAGGCCAATTACGTAACTAAAGTAGGTCTTTCCTAGGAGTCAGGTTTGTGACCATATTAGGTTTATTGGTATCTTAGATTCCGCTGAAACGGCCTGAAGTGGTACTTACTCAAGAAAAAAAAGGCTCTCTCCAGTTTTAGTGAGCAGCGATACGTTGAACCACATAACACGATCACTTCATATCACCCAGCAGAGTGAGGTTAGGACCGCGCCAACGCTCCCGCGTGACTGACTTTCTCTGCCAATTGCAAGCTGATGAACAATGCGAACATAATTAAAGGATGCATTTCGAAAATCAGCATAATTATGACGCTGCATCCTGAGCTGCATCCTGCGGATCGCTGTGCGCTCGACCGGCAATGCACTTATTGCCACTTAGGCGCAATCCATATTGAGACGCAAGCGGAGTGGCAAAGAGGCGAAACCCGGTAACTATGTCAGCTGTCCATTTGAAAAAAAAAGCGAAGTGGCGACTATATTTGAGACGGTGCGGCTGCGGCGAAGTGGCTAAGCCCGAATAGGACAGCTGTAGCTGTCCTCTTCGAAAAAAAAGGTGAAGTGGCGACTAGTTTCAATTGGATAGTATTGTAGACGATGCACAGGATACATTCTTGCTTGATACGGCGTAAGCTGCATGGCACAGCTTGCAGATGGTGCTTGCAGTTTGCTTTTCGAAGTACAAGTAGGTACCTTGCGCTGAAAGTTCTCCTCCATCAAGCATTAACTCACTGACAAATCGCAATGAGGCCTAGCGGCCAGTCAGTGTCTGTGGCGGAACGGATGACAAAATGGTGATAAACACATGAGCTCCTCTTGCGTCTCAGACTGTTGATATGTGATTCGGAATCTGACAGTTTATAGAGGCTTTAATATCATGGTCATGTCTTAGTTTGTGTCTACATGTGAATTGAGCCTTAGATATTTTTTATGCGAAACGGTGACCGTTTTTTGACGGTTGTTTTATTCTCTGACAATGCAACTACAAACTCACAACCTGGGCCAAAACTTTTGTGCACCAGTTTAATGGTGGTAGTCCAGATATAGTCGTAATAACCTGTTTCTAAAAACATCCTTCTTTCTTGGTACACGTCCAAAAAATTGTACTTGATAAAAAACAACAAAAAACTTTGGCGCATACATTTGAAGAAGGTTAATCAAGCCAGCTGACGGTCTTAGACGGCCTCCAATACTTAGAAAACTGTGGCCTTAGATTGATACCGGTTCAAACAGCTAAGTAGGTCTTTGGGTCATTTGAGCACGGGGTCTAAGCTTACACCAGTTGAATGTCCGTCAACTATAACTAGCTCATTATAATATATTTTTTGGCAAAAATGACAAAGATTTAGCTTGATGTTCTTGATTGAGAACAAGTGTGCAATAAACTGACTTTATTTATTGAAAATAAACTTTAGCCAACCGTACAGTAACTACACCTACACATACTACAAAAATCCCACTTTATATTTTCATGTAATCTAGTCAAGAAAACAAAACACACATCATGCTATGTGTGTTTTGTTTGTTTGACTAGATACCACAGACCGTTTATCTTCTGATTGTGATCTGCCTGACACAGGAAGTTCTGATTCGCGGTCAAGGCCATGATCGAACACATAGTTTTATAGAACGTTTATAATGCACTTTGTGACGATCATATTGTAAACAAGTGCACGATAACATAAATGCTTTTTTTCGAGTTGGTAAAATTGTGTTTTGTAATTTTTGTTTTTAATTTTTGTTGGTAAAATATTTGATGTTTATTCAGACATTGAGCTATTTCAACCGACAGGCGATTCAAAAACTGATAGATTGTGTCCCTTCTTCTTAGGATTGTAACCCTTCATTCTTCTATCACTCGTTATCTCAGTAGTCACTCTTTTCTTACCCATTTCGATCTTTCACTCAATTTTATTCATTCATATTTTTACCTCTATACCTAAATCCCATCTACATCCACAATAGTTATATTTTTTGTTACATAACCCTTCGCGTGACATGCCTATCATTTCTTCTGTTACTGGTCATCATCAAGAGCTGAAGAAGTCAACGTATGCCTTCCCTACATTTTCAGGAAGAACGTTTCTGAGCCCCCCATCTCCATCCGCTGACTTCTCGCGATCTTGACACTGTCGGTCTATCGGAAGGGCGTCCCATGCTTCGTCTTTTCTTTTAGTTACCATTCGAAAGTTCCCCAGCGGTTGTTGATTCTTTAACCTATAATTATGATCAGCCCATTACCAATAGCGATAAATTCTGCCAACTATGTACCGACAAGTCTATGATACCGACATAGCTCGCCGAATTTGTTCACTTTGGTTAATTCTTTAGAGATTTCTCATTTCTGATTATATTACGTTGAAACTCCCAGCATAGCTCGATTGCCCATTGTGCGATTCAGTGGTGCCACTGTTAAATTATTATCTTAGGTATCTATTCTCCTCATTATTATCTTATCTATTCTCCTCATTATTATCTTATCTATTCTCCTCATTATTATCTTATTTATTCTCCTCATGTTCACCAAAATGTTCGATAAGAAAAAATGGACTGTATTATTGATCTTGGAATGGTGTAAAAGTTATCGAAACGAAACGAAATTAGTTGACTCTGTGTTCGGGTGACAATAAGAATCCTAGTCACTTACCTCCAGCTCCTGGGGGGTGATGCTTCTTGTCGCCTTCACAACCGAAAGGTTCCAGCCGAGTCAGATCCCTCTAGCTAGATTTCACTTTTCTTCGACTGTCAGGTGCTTCCGATGTGTTGCGACAATTCCAGGTGTAAAAGAGACCTAGGACTTTGCACCCCGGACACAGTAACGAGCCAACGTGTGATTCAAAATAGTTATTAGGTATAAAACGAATAATTAGGGGTTCTGTCCGATGACGCGATGTTGATTCAACGATAAAAATTTGTCCAATGTTGAATACATTACCCACCGCAGAACCTAATGCCTAATTAATCTAATTGCGCTGCAATTAGATTCAATTTACGTTGCAACTGCAATATTCGTAACACATACCTAAACCACGGTCCACGATAGTTTAGTTATTTTATTGTGTGTCGTGTGAGATCGCTTATCATACCAGCAGCGGTCATTGAACTCTTTATTTTGTTAACTGAATAAAATAAATTGCATTAGCATTCCCATTCAACATGACAATACAAACTGCGTCATTAGGACGCTCCGAATGACACTGATTTGGATCAGTTGAGCTATCTTTAGATCGTTTGCAACTGTCTGCAAATCACTTACCTAACTGTTTCATATGTAGGTATTTTGAGATTTTTTTGGGCACCTAAATACTTTGAATTATTGTATTATTTTGTGAATTTTACGGATTTAATAGAAATAAAAAAAAATATCTATCTATGTAAGTATATAATGTATTAAATATATCAGTCATCTAGCACCCATAACACAAGCTTTGAGTAGCTTACTTTGGGGCTAGATGATGTTGTGTGGATTGTCGAGAATTATTTATTTATTTATATAGTTAACAAAGTGACGTAGGTATTTTGGGGTTAGGTAAAGTTTAGCTTATTGGGTTCAAAACAAAAACTACCATTATCATCATCTAAAGCTCTAAAAAGGCATCTGAATTCTGAACAACAGCCTCGCTTGTAAAATTCCAGGATCTACACTTATAACCTTACTCTATCCACCAGCAACAAAACAATGTTTCATAACTAAAATTTCAACTTATAAAATTCAAACACCGTTAGTAGCAGGTATGTGGTCTATTTGACCACAATAGATGTTCATGTATTGTGGTCAAACCGTCAAAACTGTACAAGAATCCGACATTTGGACACACAATAGGGCACAATGCAATAACTCATACCTACCATAACCGATGTGAACCTAAACAAAGCATTGGTAACCGTATGAGTACATTGTTCGTGAACAATACTCGTTGCTTTAATAGACTTCAATTATTTGCGATATGTATTCACTCGCGCATTTTATTTGAATTGGAGTCAAGGTGTTACTATCAACTAGTAGGTACAGCAGTGCTGTTTTGACTATAAGCAGCGCTTATAGTCAATATAGCATTCTAACGCTGCCAATATTTAAAAGCAAAATATTATAAAGGCACGAGGCTTGCAGATTTCAATATTTTTGAAAATATGAAATTACTCAAAGTATATAGTTAGAAAAATATCAAACCACCAAGTTTCAGAACACAGAAATATAGGATCCTAATCTCTGTTCCGTGTTTGTGTTTCAGAGCATAGCATTAGTACAAAGGCTTGGTAAATTATGTCATTTTGGTTCAAACAAGTTTATTTACCTAAAAGTTTTATTAAGGCCTTTGGATCGTCTTTAATATACGATTACGTACGTAGATACGTATACGATTTTACATATGTGTAACTTTTTCATATATTTTCTTGAGGGGCTACCGTGTCTGTGATCTATGTCATGAATCTCTTTTCTCAATGGTATTCTTAGAGATTTCTTGTGGCCAATCCTTGTTGTACTGGCACTGTTTCGAATGGAACTAGTAACACGACTAAAAGAAGTTGTTTATTCGTGTACTCGTTTGGTTCATGAAAATAGGCAACTAGGCACTGCGCATACGCATTGTCGTATTTGTGTAATTATCTGACGAATACGCGAACGAAATAGCGATGGAAAATGTCACCATAAAAGGTAGGTACCTATAGGTAGAGGAAGGATATCCTTCACGCTATGTATTCGAGAGGAAACAACGCGATTTAGACAAGAAAGCACGCATACTACAGCTATTTAGATGCCTTCACATGAGTAGTTACACAACAAACCACAGAATAGGGAATTTATACTAGGTGATTGTCAGCAATGGAATGGCACGTTCAGTCCATTGACCTTTTACGTGACTGTGTGTGACATTGAAAGTTATTTTTGTATGGTTTATTTTACACTAGCGACTCGCCCGCGCGCCCCGGCTTCGCACGGGTGCACGTTGTTTTTCTACTATATCATGCATGTATTATACATATAAACCTTCCTCTTGAATCACTCTATCTATTAAAAAAACCGCATCAAAACCCGTTGCGTAGTTTTAAAGATTTAAGCATACATAGGGACATATAGGGACATAGGGGGACAGAGAAAGTGACTTTCTTTTATACTATGTAGTGATGATAGTGATAGTGATAGTGATAGTGATAGTGATAGTGATAGTGATAGTGATAGTGATAGTGATAGTGATAGTGATAGTGATAGTGATAGTGATAGTGATAGTGATAGTGATAGTGATAGTGATAGTGATAGTGATAGTGATAGTGATAGTGATAGTGATAGTGATAGTGATAGTGATAGTGATAGTGATAGTGATAGTGATAGTGATAGTGATAGTGATAGTGATAGTGATAGTGATAGTGATAGTGATAGTGATAGTGATAGTGATAGTGATAGTGATAGTGATAGTGATAGTGATAGTGATAGTGATAGTGATAGTGATAGTGATAGTGATAGTGATAGTGATAGTGATAGTGATAGTGATAGTGATAGTGATAGTGATAGTGATAGTGATAGTGATAGTGATAGTGATAGTGATAGTGATAGTGATAGTGATAGTGATAGTGATAGTGATAGTGAAGTGATAGTGATAGTGAAGTGATGATGATGATGTACTTAGTGTTTGACAAAATTAAACAAAAGCACTACAACGACATAATTTAGTATTAAAAACGCTTTCTTTTGACGACCTCTGTGGCGCAGCGGGCGAGAGCCTGCCTGCGACGCAAGAGGTTGCGGGTTCGATTCCCGCCGTGGAACAAATTTGTGTACGATCTGCAGAAATTTGTTCAGATGGTCTGGGTGTTTTCTATGTATAATAAAAAATATCTATCTATGTAAGTATATAATGTTTTAAATATATCAGTTATCTAGTACCCATAACACAAGCTTTGAATAGCTTACTTTGGGGCTAGATAGTGCTGTGTGGATTGTCCAGCATTATTTATTTTATTTTTATTTTTTTATTTCTTTACCTCTCGACCGAACCACTTGACGAATTGACTTGACGAACACGAATAGCGATGTGAACTTGGTGGCTCGTCATAACAAGAAAAACAAATACGAATAAAGTAAGCAGAACTTGTTAGCGTCCAACAATTTTTTATTCCCTTGCGAAGCGGCAATAATTTTTTCCACTCGATTTGCATTCCTCGACAAGTCACTTAGCTAAAGGTAAGACTTCGTAGTTTTATTACCGACGCGAGACGTGACTATAAAAATACGAAACTGGTATTTTAATTAAGCATATGAAGTTTATCTATAAGTTTATTTTTCCTGCGACACAAGTGGCGATGGGCTTGCTTTGTTAGTCACATAAAGAATACCTACTTGGACAGTAAGTCGCTATTCTAACGAGAAATGGTCAAAGGACCTTTAGTTAGAAAATACTATTTAGTAATACATATTAAGGCTCCGGTGACAGCGGCTCGCAATTTCGAAGTGCGATTGGCTATTATTTCATTTTATTTCATTTCGGGGAGGTTGTTTGAAAGAATAACTCTAAAGTGACAAGCATAAATACTGTTCGAACACAAATAATACAATAATATAAGGGAAACATGCCCGAATCAGAAATCATTTTGGTATTAGTTTGGTCTTACGTTTACCTAATACCAAAATGATTTCTGACTCAAGCACATTTCCCTTATATTATTGTATTATTTGTGTTCGAACACTATTTATGCGTGTTTCTTTAGAGTTATTCTTTCAAACAACCTCCCCGAAATGAAATAAAATGAAATAATAGCCAATCGCACCTCGAAATTGCGAGCCGCTGTCACCGGACCCTTAAAACTTTTTGGATTTAGGGATTACTGTGGCGTTACGGAAACGACACAAACGAACACTTATGTACTGACTCACTCACAAACATAGATATCAATAAAGAAACTATAAACGTCTATACAGGGTTTCTGCTGGTAACATGACGGATTCCTTGAAGGACGACATATTAGGATTAAAATACAACAAATTAAACAACCAAATATTCTACCAAAGTTCAGTAGTTTTTGAGTTAGTTATATTTTGAGTTTTTTAAGAAAAACCTTTGTTTAAAATCAGTTGAAACCAATTTAAAAATGATTTACGGCGCGACTGTACCAAAAAACTAAGTTATTATCTAACGCCAATAATCAAATGTATGTCATAATGTCATACATCATAATCTCGCGTGAGATGTATTTATTGATTAGCCATTTTTACGTTTATTTTCGGGTTTTCGGCATGAGTCATTGAACTAATTATTCATTTGGGTTAGTCACATAGCTCTGGCGCTGGCGTTTATTTAGGGCACGCGTAGATTGGATCATCTCGGCTATCTTTAGATTTTAAGTTGAATGGAAAATACACGTATAGTTTTTTTTCAATGCTACTATTTTTTATAGTTAGATTTGGTTTAGGATAGACATTGTGCTTACCTGCCTACCACCATGGCTATTTAGTACTTATGTATAGTTTTGCTGTGTTTTGGTATAAAAGGTGTAGGTGCCGCGATGCCGGTGAAATGATAGGCACATGAGGCTTATTTTATGCCTCAAGTTGATGGACACAGAGCAGCGCATCGTAGGGCAATTCACTCACGTTTTTACCGTGACTTGCGAGGTATTGCTTTTTATACGTGATGGTTATCGTTTGACATCAGGTATATTCTGCTTCATCCACTGTCAAGTATAACAACATAATAAAAAAATATTGACTCACCACGGCGCCTTTTCCACTAAACTAGGTGCTGCTCCATTCTTGGTCTCCACTGAAGCCATTTTTATATCTGAAATGAAATTATGATATTTAATAAATGCGAATGAAGTAATAAATTAATACGTTCGTATTGTTTTATTCGTTTGACGTTTGATAATATCTACGTTACGTTATATTTTATGTACTTACCTACCCATGACAATATGACATACCAAAACTATACCATATAAGAAAGTAGTATTGGATTTTAATAAGATCAACAAAAAATCATTGATCATAACATGTACATATAGCTACTTGTATTACATATTATTTGTTATAATAATAACCATGATATATGTTTGCTCTCATGTTAATCGATAGAAGTACCCACGAGTTGAACGACTATGATCATAATGGATTATAATATAAACCAAATAATTCAAAAGTTCAAGTACCCTAGATTTAATAGCGTGCAAATATTATTGGCCTTATTCATTTACATACTTACCTAGTCAGTATCATGTCATATTCTGTGGTGCTATAATTTCAATAAATCGAGCTTATTTTGATAGCGAACATAAGAAATACTCGTTGTATATACAGGGTGTCCGGAAGGTCGATGCAAAGCCGTGAGGGGGGGGGGGGTCACCTCGTTACCCATCTATTCAGGTTTTTATTTGGTGTTTATCGATTGAATATACACATCATGCTAGGACACAAACAAATTGTTAGGTACTAGAAACTGTCTGTTTGAACACTATGAACGAATAAGCATATGATTTTAGTAAATTTTTTAAAAAATCATGGATGATAACTCGGAATTTGACGACATTGGACTAAGGTAATCTAGCCTGAATAGATGCGTAACGAGGTGACCTACCCCCCCCTCACGGCTTTGCATCGACCTTCCGGACACCCTGTATACTATGTAAAAGATATCATATATTATTTATTTATTTGTCTTATTTACCTACATCATAGTTATACAATATAATTATAATTCTTACATTGTGAATTTTCGGACTTGAATGAAACGCTATGTGCGAAAATTAGCAAAATTTATACCTAATATACATGTATAAAATATATATTCAAAATTCTTTAAAGCAGGTATTTTTTTATAAAAACAACTTACTTAATGTTTTAGGCATTATTTCAATAATTGGGTAAGTTACCTATGTATCCAATTAGCATTTTACAATAGGTATTTTGTTAATTTTCGCACATAGGTTTGAATTATTTTATACGAGTATGGTAATAGGTTTGACCCACACACAGTGTATCTCAGGTAATAAGAGAATACTATACGTACTACCAAGAGTATCCAAATTCCTTGAGTACTACATTCGTTGAAATTCGTAGGTTTAAAGACATTTATTCTCATAAAAACATAATACATAGTTCACTTAAAATGAGATAAGAATGGCGATGCTATAGGTGCCTATAACAGTATATCTTTGCCTCTGGATGGCTGTCGGTTCTTGGTACGATAAGTTAGGTAGGTACATTTATGGCTGCAGAACAGCTGTTCCAGGTTACAGTGTGCGGACGTGTTTATTGAGCTTTGACTTGAACGAGTGAATGTTATCGCATTCTTTAATGTCATTAGGTAATTGGTTGTATAGCTGTACTCCTTCAAATAATATTGTTTTCTTTCCGTAGTTAGTTCGTATTTTATTTAAATGTAACTTATGTTTATTTCTGAGATTGTGCATATTAGTTTTTTTGTGTAATTGAATATTTGATTGTATTGAATTATTTAAAATGTTTTGAATAAGGACGCAAGTGGAGTATATATAAATTTGGTGCAAGTTTAATAGATTTGTTCGTTCATATAATTGTTTAGTTGGCGTTAAGTAATTATAGCAATGAAGTACTTTAATTATTTTATTTTGTGTTCTTTGCAACGGGTTAAGGTTTGTTATAGCGGCCGATCCCCATACTTCTATCAAGTAATCGAGATGTGATTTAACTAACGAATTATAGATGATAGAACGTACTTTAGTTGGGATACAGTACGATATTTTACGTAAAGCCCCCAGCAATTTAGTAAGTTTAGATTTTACTTGGTCAATATGAAAACTCCACGTTAGTTTGTCATCTAACCATAACCCAAGATATTTTTCTTTACTAGTTTGCTGAATTAACTCGTTATTTATGGTGAGAGGATTAAAATCTGGTATAGGTTTATTTTTCGCAGCAAAGAGCATAAATGAGGTTTTGGCTGTGTTGACTGTAAGTAGGTTATATTTAAACCATTCATTTAGAATATTTAGGTCTTTTTGTGCGTCTGTTATTATATCGTGGATAGATTTATCGAAGTAAAATAGACATGTATCGTCCGCGTATAGTGTTAGGTGTCCTGATAATCCTATTGTATTTATATTATTTAAATAAATCAAAAAAAATAGGGGGCCGATTATGGAGCCTTGAGGAATGCCGTAGGTGACGTTTTGTGACGTACTTTTGTAGTTATCTATTTTTACCACCTGCCGTCTATTAAATAGGTATGATGAAAACATTGCAAGCGCTGTTCCAGTAACGCCTACGTTATACAACTTTTGAAGTAACTTTTTATGACTTACTGTGTCGAATGCCTTTTTTAAGTCTATGAAGATTCCCAACGCTAAGCTTTTTTGGTCTATGTGTGTTTTAATTTTCGTCACTAAGTCTATGGTAGCTGTTAGAGTACTTGATTTAGGGCGAAAACCGTATTGTTGGGCAATAAAAAATTTTTTTTCGGTTAGATATTTGTTGAGTCGATTGTACAGAACTCGCTCGAAAATTTTTGATAAGACCGGCAAGACCGATATCGGCCTATAATTACTTGGGTCATTTCTAGTTCCTGACTTGTGAATAGGGCTTACTTTGGCAACCTTAAGCGTATCTGGGAAAACACCTTGTATGAGGCATGTATTTATACAGTTAGATAAACGCTCAGAAATTAAACTTTTTAAACATTTAATAGCCTTCGTACTAATTCCATCTATACCGGTACTAGTGTTGATGTCTAGATCATCGATAATTTTGCCTACTTCGTCTGCAGTGCACGGTATTAGATCGCTCAGAGTGGAGTTGTGTATGTGGTTATTATCATACATTAAAATATTACCTGTATTTTCGTGATAATGTTTGGGTATTTTGTTCGCTAAGTCTTCCCCGATTGATGCAAAAAATGAATTGAGTAGGTTACAAATTGCATTCCCTTATTGTTGTGTTGTGTTGTTATTCCCTTGCTTTGTTTTGTTTGTGCGCAGAGATTTTTTTTAACTAAAGGTAAGATATACGTCAATTGGATTCTTTCGCTTTTTGAAATTGATATGTAAGCGTAGGTAAGGTACATGTTTTCAATCACCTTGTATACCTATACCATAGTCAATAATTTTTTTGTCATCAAAAACTCATTATGTACTATCTATTTGATTATACAAACTAAACGCTAATAACAATAACGGGCTTTATTTAAACTAGTTACTTTAGTGGCTCTGGGAGCTGTAGACTAAAAATTCTAATAAGTCATATAACCTGTGTACCAAGTTTCGTCCAGATCGGTTGAAAAATGCGACCTGTAGAGGAGAACAGACAGACAGACAGACAGACAGACAAACATCCGGACAAACGCATTTTTGTCCAATGTGGAAACTGAGACGCTTCGCTCGTTTCGCTCGCTCGGTCAATTAAAATCATAAAAATTAATCAACGAAATACTTTTGTTACGTTAATTAACTTTTGAGGTACTTACACCAAAACAGATTCTAAGGCAGGAAAAAAATTAGCGATAAAACCTGTTTCGTATGATATTTTTCCTTAAAACTGCGTAATGTGGATGTGGGCAGGTTTGTATAATTATGACTAATATTCTTTTATTCCTTAAATAATACCTATTATCTGATTAATTTCTTTTGATTTATTTATTTGTATTTTTTAAATTTTTCAGATCTCTAGTTGAATTATCATTCGTTAGTTAGTTCATTTTTGTCGACTTGATCCTATTTATAATTTATTTATTTAGTTGAAGATATTCAATACACTTCACTATCGATCAATATAGAGTGCAAATAAAGCATGTACAATGATATTTGTATGTAAGTACATATACAGTCGTGGTCAACTAATTAGGGACATGCAAGATAGTGAAGAACAATAACCGGTTATGTACATACAAATATAAAACCCTATTGATTTCTCAGTAACTATTATTTGCATAATTTGGTCCGATTATTATGCTTTAAATGGCTGTAAATAAAAGAATAAATAAATAGAAAAAAGTATTTAATATCAAAGGTTGAACATGTATTCAATTTATAATTCAATAATTCAAGTTATAATTCTGTAGCTGGACATTTAATTAAGGACAGTAAACTATAATGAAAAATAGAGTTAAACAAAACTAATAATCTGCAGTATTATAATATCTTTAACCGCTCCATTTTATTACGTGTAAAATCAGTACCCAGTAGCAAAACCTTTGTTAGTAATTACCGCTTGACACCGATGTGGCATAGACATTATCAGTTTCTGGCATGTTTCGACAGGAATGTTTGCCCATGCCTCACAAAAAGCTTCATTAAGTTCATCTAAAGTTGTGGTACGATAAGTGGCTACTTTTTTCTTGATTTCGTGCCAAAGGTGCTTGATTGGGTTAAGGTCCGGGCTATTTGCTGGCCAATCTAGCACCGATACTGACTGACTGGTAAGAAACGACTTGACTGAACGGGCGGTATGTTTCGGGTCGTTATCATGCTGAAACGTCCATATAATAGGGAGATGCTCCTCAGCATAGGGAAGCATCGTTTCCTCCAATATTGCCTTGTATTGATGTTGGTCTAAGTTACCCTGAACTTTCCTCACAGGTCCCACTCCACGTCCAGAAAATGAACCCCACATTTTAATGTTTCCACCGCCATGTTTCACCTGCTTTTTGTGAATCTTGGATTCATTTCCGCTTTTAATGGACGCCTTACGTATTGCCTTCCATCTGAAGAAATCAAATTAACCTTGGTCTCGTCAGAGAATAATACCTACATGTTGCCATTGGGCGTAGGTCCAATGTCCATATTTACGTGCAAACGCCAAACGAGCATTTCTATGTTCTTTCTTCAACAACGGTACTTTGCGAGCCACTCTTCCGAACAACCCTGCTTCTACCAGACGTCGTCGAACGGTCCTCGCTGAGACACCAGCTCTTTCGTCTGTCCCAAACACTTCGTGTTTAATTAAAATAGAGCCTAGAAACGGATCTTTCTTAGCTAACCTGGTTATCATTCTATCTTCTTGCGGAGTTGTTTTTCTCGATCTTTTTGTTCTGGGCACATTTAAATCTGTGTTATTGCGTCTGACATGTTGCACTGCATTGTATACCATAGTTTTTGAACAATTTAAATGTTCTGCTATCCTTCGGTATGGCCAACCATGCTCGACAACAAACTTCATGATAATTTTTCGTAGTGTTGGATCGCAACTTTTATTTTTACCCATTTTTCTTCAAAATATTTTTCAAAACTTAAAATAAATATCGGGATTGCCGCCAAAACTACCACGAAACAATAAGAGAAGAAGTAAAAAAATATTGAGATTCAAATTTTGAAAAATAGAACGCAATATCTCAGTGTCCCTAATTAAATGGCCAGCCAGCATTATTTGAACAAATAGCACTACGATAATCTATCAGCTATACTGTAAAGAGGTTTAATGTTTAAGAAGTTGTTATTGTTTGTATAATCGGGCACATAAATGACTAATTATACTTACATGTAAGAGATATGGAATATGGTTTAGACTCGTTGGAAAATAAAAAATAAATTCACAATTCGGTTTAACCAAAGAGTGTCCTTAATTAGTTGACCACGACTATATATGCTTATTTTTTTCATTTTAATTTTGACTTCCAAGTTTGTTAAATGCACATAATACTGACATAGGTAAATCAAGTTAGAATAGTGTGGAATGTAAGGAGGTTAAAAAATGTTTACTTTACATAATTATTTTGACTTTTAAATATTGTTTTGAAGAAACCATTTAGTATTAAAATATTTAAACTCGAGTTTTTGTACTGTCACCCTCGTTACCAAACATTAAGGGCCCGGCGACAGCAGCTCGCAGTTTCGAGGTGCGATTGGCTATTATTTCATTTCGGGGAGGTTGTTTGAAAGAATAACTATCCAGTGACACGCATAAATACTGTTCGAACACTAAAATATAAGGGAAACATGCCCGAATCAGAAACCATTTTGGTATTAGTATGTTTGGCCTTACGTTTACCTAATACCAAAATGATTTCTGACTCAAGCACATTTCCCTTATATTATTGTATTATCTGTGTTCGAACAGTATTTATGTGTGTCACTGGATAGTTATTCTTTCAAACAACCTCCACGAAATGAAATAATAGCCAATCGCACCTCAAAACTGCAAGCCGCTGTCGCCGGGTCCTTAAACTTTTTACACAAGCTGTAAATTAAATTAAATTATTAGATTATCTATCAAAATTTTACAAACAATTATTGTTTGTAAAATTTCTTCTTGCTAAAAAAGGCTTCTTGTTATTATAGCAAGAAGCCTAACCATAATAATGAGCAACGGAACATAACGCAACTGAAAACTTGCTAAAATTCAGGGTATTTTGATAGACATACGAGATTTTTTTATTTAGAGAGAAAAGAGTATGTGTAAATGGTTCCAGGAAAACTAAAAATAATCATTTATATTACTGGCCACATTCACTGGAACTAAAGATAGAAACAGGTCCTACTAATATTATAAACGCGAAAGTTTGTAAGTACTTATGGATAGATGGATGCATGTCTGTTACTTTTTCATGCCAGAATCTGGATAAAACTTGGCAGAGTATATTGTAGTCTGGACATAGGCTACTTTTTATCCAGTGGGATTACCGGGAATATTAAATCTGCGCGGGTGAAACCGCGGGGTGCAACTAGTATGAAATACAATAAAATATCAACAGTGGCATGTTAGGTAAGTACATAGTTTGTGTGATTTTTACCGCAAATAATTTAACGCGTTAAAAGCAATTAAATTTCTGAAATTAATAACCAAACCTTGAATTTTTGTATTTATGTAAATACTGTTATCAGTTACCTCTACTGTTAAACTACCAAGGAAGTTATACTCATATCTAAACAAATATAATTAGACATTGATTAAAACCATAATCCAAATAACATAAGTCCCCATACTCACATAAAACCAAAGAAATTGAATACTAAAACGAAATAAATATCTTAATTCGAAATTGGAATTTGCACAATAGAAATGTCAAAAGAGCGGGAAACGTTCTGAAAGCGCGCCGCGTCCGCTCCGCTCTCGGTTTGGTGGATAACTGCCGAGTCGACACATCCAACACAAGCTTTGAGAGTACATTATGTACATACAGATTCCTATTTGCATTTTACTACCGGCTTCATTTATTATGAGCCGGCTCATAATCATAGCCAACCACAGATACAGATTGAATAATATTGACTAAAATAGGCACATACCTACTTACATACATACAATTCAATATTAGGTTTAGGAGCAAATAGTTTGAGGGAGTAAGTCTAAGTACAGATCTGTGTTTTGCAAATGTTAGTAGAAATAGGTATCATGACGGTCAAACAAAAAATAACTTTAGCTTACTTACAAACATACCTGCTACATTACAATAAATACCTACACACTAAAGTACTATTATTTATTCTATAGTATTTATTTACTAATGGTATATGAACACTCGGCAACAAATTAGAACTGGGATAACTTTTATGATACTAGCATGAAATCTTTGTGATTTCCAAGGTGATTTCGTACCCTTTCCGTGTATGTTAGTACAATTATAGACTGGTTGTTCGATGTTGATAAGAGACTAGATGTTTTTTTTTCGCATGACATCAAATTACTCGAAGGCTGTGAGCAGTTTCAACTTGCCGACAACTCGGGCAAACTTTATTCAGACACAGTGTCCCAATTTTCACTTTTGATTTTAATATTTTTGTTAGTGTCAAGTCTAACATAATCAAATTATTGAAGCTGTTGATTACTAGTGATTATACATGCTCAGCGTTGATTACTGTCAGGTAAAAAAATAAGCTAAATGTAATGTGATAAAGTTTGCGTTGCATTGCGTTTAAAAATTGGTTTTAAAAATTGTATCAACAAGATGTTGATAGGGTGGGGGCGTGGAGTCAAAATACGAACTGCAGCTCAATGTCAAGGGCACAACTCTGCTAGATCTACAAAGTGACTCGATGGGACGTTGTATGTCCCGAGCGGTAAACAAACCTGTAGGGAAAGTCACCTCAGACTGTACATTGAATAAAAGCGTTCAAACAACATTTTTCTGGAAAAGTAAGACGAAAATCAAAAAGACCAGGAAGTTTCTGAAAGCTCGATCAAAAGTAATCGGACGTCAAATCACTTGCTATCGCTATAGATAGCGAGCTATTACATCGAATTCTAATTCGATGTAGCTCAGCAGCTCGCGGTGTGTGCGGGCTGCCTTCTTGCAGCATTCTGCAGAAATCGATCTTGTCTCTGGGTAGTGACCCTGTATCTTCCTAGGTGTCGTTCGGCTACATCTCCTGTAGCCCTGTACCGTGCCCATAATCGGCAAATTACGCTTGGCTGTGTGTTAACAGCGCCAGCGTCCGCAATATCGCGTTGACTGCGGCCAGCTTCCAACATACCCACAGCCCTCAGCATCTCTTCCCGCGTTAAATGACGACGTGACATAACGTCTAACGTCTCAAAAGTTTCTAAAAAGTTGGTGGTAATGGTTTTTCACAAGAAAAAAAAACGATACTAAACAAAAATCACTCATCACTTTATGCTAGCAAACCCCTTGCTCTGCGAACAAGTTAGGTTTTCCCTCCATAATTTGAAAAGCTTTTGCTTTTTTGTTATAATTTTTTGAATTTCGAACAAATTATTTAATCCTCTTCCAGCCTACATTTATAAATTTTAGTGGCCAGTACTTTTTTTACGAGTTTTCACAAATATATTGAAGTATTATGCTTGTTCCCCAGACTTTGTTGAGTAGTGTATTATAGCAATAATTGGCTGGCATCGTCTGTACAACATGTGACATTCTTGCTATAGTAGGCAATTATTTCATTCAAAACTGTCCCTGGTATAAACAGCAAGTACAATAATATGTTATGCAATTTTTGTATTCAATTGGATGCTCAATTTTTTTTTTTGTTTGGTATTTCCATATGTCCAAAACCTATAACTCCGAATTCCTTTCCGAATGCTGCTAGTGCAGCATAACGTGCATCATGATTCTTGTAATTAAAATTTTCAGTGATTAGGTATCCGATAAATCTCAATAAACTTTATTAAATCAGCAGAACCGAATTCTAAAATACGAATGAAAAAAAAAATCTAAACGTTCAACACTTGAATGAAAAATTCGCCAACGCAAATACGAGCAATACTTGAACGAACGCACCAATAAATTGTACACGCAAGTACAAGTCTGTGTTTAGAGTTTAGACAAAGCAAGACTTGAAAGCAATAATCTCCTAAACATAACCGTATTGGTGTAAACAAAAGACAGTTGCAATTATTTCTTGTCAAGATTTGCATTCAATAATTTGTATTAAATTTTTTTACTAGTATCCGCGTGTAAACAGTTGCTTGCAATTCTTGAAGGTCATTATTGCGCTTCATTTATTGCATGCGACTATTGCTCTTGTACGTACAAGAAAATGGCATCATGTAAATGGGCCTTTAGGGTGTGTAAGGGTGGCGTGTGTTGGGTTTGAAAACATTTATAACTCACTCTTCTTTAACGGCCTGGGTGGACTTAGATCTCCACTTTTTTTTATGCCTAAGCAGACAGACGAGCATACCTGATGGGAAGTGGTGGTTTTTTGTGTTTTTCACTGTATCAAACCTTTAACACAAATAGAGCTTAATATTTAAAAGTAAAGTAAAGTAAAAATGTGTTTATTGACATAAGACAAGCACAGTTATAATTTGAATCCATAGGCTCCCGAACTAGTTAATAAACTGTGTTTCAGGAGCCAGTGGCTTCTCCAATTGAATTAAGCAGTGATTATGTTAATATTACACAACACAATAAATACATTTTCCAATTTAATTAATGTATTATTTATTTATATCATAATTATTCGAACCAGCAGTGCAAGTACGGTTCTTATCGATCGCCTAATTTGACATTTAGAATCGTCAAATTCGTGTAAAATGGTGGAACGATGCGATTTGATTGGTTCATCGACTTAAGCCGATCGACAAATAGGCGATCGACAAGAACCGTACTTGCACTGCTGGTGATTTAATGAAAACCTTGAATTCTAGATATTTGCTTGTTTAAAGGTAAAGCGAATGGCGGATATTGAATTACCAAAACGTACAAAATTAGTTCATATTTCGCTCAAGTACAGTCTGGTTATATTCTGATCGACTTGCCCTTGGCAAAAACCAGCCATTTTGAAACTGTATCTGTAAAGGGTTATTAAGAAAAGGGCTGCCTGTAAAAAGAGATTAGTAACATTTTTTATACTAGCGACCCGCCCGCACGCCCCTGCTTCGCACGGGTGCACATTGTTTTTCTACATATCATGCATGTATTATACATATAAACCTTCCTCTTGAATCACTCTATCGTTGAGTAGTTTTAAAGATTTAAGCATACATAGGGACATAGGGATTAGGGACAGAGAAATCGACTTTGTTTTATACTATGTAGTGATAGTGATAGTGAAGTAAGCCAGCACTTTTTTTTGAGACGTTTATAAACACAGGTTATTTTACATAAAAGTAGATGGCAAGCGTCGGCAAGTATTGATCTGTGTTTTGCCTGGCGGCGTATAAACATTAAAGAGTAACAATAACAACACAATTAACATAAATAAGTACACTCTTATAGTACTTATAGTACCTATAGTCAAGTAGTACCTATTAATGAATTATTGTACCTACCTTATTTCAACATAAATTGCAGCGCCCTACAGGGTACATGTACTCGCTTATTAGCTACCTAAGACCTAAGCTATAATATAACTGATGTATGTACATGTTGGCAATAAATAAATCTAATCTAATCACTCACACTCACTTACTATCCTGGCGCATAAACCCCGAAGTGGGTCTTGGCTTCCGACACAATAGCACGCCATCGGCTTTGGTCGGAAATAAATATTTATTGTTATTAGAACAACGTCGCCTCTCTTTCCCGTTCCCGGTTCCGTTATTATATTACTATAATAATAAATATTGTTGGACATTCATCACAGCACTATCTCGCCCCAAACTGAGCCAAAGCTTGTGGTTGTGGGAACCAAAAGGGGTTACCACGAGTTTAGTGCCGACCGCGATCGATCGTAGATCGCAACGATCTACACCGAATTTCAAGGAAATTAAACAACGGCATCTAGCGTATTCTTTGAGAAGCTTAAGGAAAGCTTCTCAAAGAATGCGAATAATATATAATATTTATAATAAGAATAATGATAAAAATAACAAGAATTTATTAGCAATATAAGAATAATATATAATATTGAATTTCCTTGAAATGCGGTGTCTATCGGTGTGATCTTCGATCGATCGCGGTCGGCACCGGAACTCGTGATAGGCCCTCTGATAGCTGATAGGTACATATGATACTTTTTATTTTTGAAAATACTTTTATAGTTGTAATGTTATATAGCACCCAGACAGACAGGGCTGTCGTTAATAATAATTACTCCTACAGCATCTAACCCGACGAATGCACATATCAAAATGCTCATAAATTCTGTACAGGCGCTTCTCAACTTTTTTTTTCTTTTTTTGTACAGTCTCAAGATGAAATGCAGAGGCCAGCACACACTGCCACTGCCATTCAGGCCTGTGGCTTAGCGGTAGAGACCACTTCGAATATTTGGTAGTAGACTTTGGCCGGGGTGGTGTTTCCGTAAAAAAAAATTTTACGGCTTACGCTTCAAAATAAAAAACAGAAAATTAATTAAAAAATATATGATCACCTTCTTATCTAAGTTGGTAAAAAATAAAAAAGTGAAAAAGTAGGTATGGTGATGAATTTATAGATTTCATTGTGTTGAACTTAGTATCTACCTATTAAAGATAAAGTAACCTCTCGTCCATTGACTTGAAATAAAGATGAGCACTCACTTTAACAATAAACACACATACACACTAACTGTATATTCAGCGTTATATACCATAATTATTATCACCATTCGTTACTTGTGTTTATTTTATGAATGTTTATATGCTGTCAGGCTGGACTAGAGAGACGAAAATTCTAACCCCTAACACCAATGTACCTAGTTTTCCATAAACAACAAAATATCTTTATCTTATCTTTATCTTTACTTATACTTGCTTTATTGAAAAACATTTAAAACAGCCAGAAAAAGCAGAACTTATAAGGAAAAAAACAAAGGTACAATACCTGCTAAATTTATTTATTTATACAATCAAAAGGATAAATAAAATTTATGTTATTTTTTTTGTGTGTATAATAATAATAATATTGGTGAAAATTCCACACAGCATTATCTAGCCCCATTATAAGCCAAAGCTTGTACTAGCTTATAGTATATAAGAACCAGATTTCTGATATAATACTATATACAGCTATTTGACAGCCTACGTAGCTCAGTTGGTAGTAGCTCTGCCTTCTGCGCCGTAGATCGTGGGTTCGATTCTCACCGTGAACAATCATTTGTGCGATGAACATAGATGTTTGTTCTCTGTCTGGGTGTTATATAATATTATAAGTATGTATTTACAAAAAAAAAAGTATATAAGTAGTATATCAGCTATCTGGTTCCCATATTACAAGCATAAGCTTAATTTGGGGCTAGATAGTGCTGTGTGGAAAGTCCACCAATATATTTATACATACTACATGACATAATACTGCAATACTAATTTGTAAATACATACTTAAAATACTATAATATCAGAGAGTGAACAAATATCTATGTCTATCACACTATCTGGTTCCCATATTACAGGCATTGGCTTTGTTTGGGGCTAGATAGTGCTGGGTGGAAAGTCCAACATTTTTTTAAATAGGTATACAAGACTCGCGCGGTTGCATCTCTGCTTTATTCTTTATTGTACACAACATGATTTACACAAAAAAATACATAGTAGTCATGTACAAAGGCGAGCTTAACCCTAGATAAGAGTTTTCTTCCAGCAAAGCATAGAGGATAGAGAGAGCTGATTATAGTGGTGGGAAGGTGTACAACATAAAAGAAAAACATTGAAATAATAAGAGAGAAATCCTAATAAATTAGATACAGTACCTATGTGCAAAATGAATATATATATAAATATATATTTATAACGCAAAGCTTTGCGTTTTAAAGCAACGCTTTAAAACGCAAAGCGTTATAAAATATACAATGTGTTCCATCTTTAGGCTCATATTTTCGATAATTTCTTATCGGCCAAGTAAACAGCTCGCCAGTAAGTACTTCTCTTCGTCCTGTGATGAACGGTTAATTTGTAGCAACAAATCTCGTACCTAGGCATTCTAGTCACTAAAGTCACGATTACGCAAATACTTTAGTGATTAGGCTCATTAATTATTTAGTGATAATCGGTATCGTCTCTGATAAGATATATTTTGAACAATTTATATTGTTATTAGCATCAACTCCACAGTAGTGACTTACTACTTGGACAGGACAAGCATCATGTAAGTTTTTTGTATTATTACTAAATGCGCCCCGCGGTTTCACCCGCGCAGATTAATATCCCGGTATTCCCACGGGATAAAAAGTAGCAAAGTATAGTATAAAGCAAAGTGTAATAAATAGCAAAGTATAATAAATCTCTCTGCCAAGTTTCATCCAGATACGTTCAGCCGTTCCGGCGTGAAAGAGTAACAAACATCCACCCATCCAATACCTTTCGCGTGTACCTATAATACTAGTATTAATGGATTGGAAATCTGCTCTCTCAAGCTACTCCTATATGAGAAGCAGAGCAGAAAAAGTCTTAGGACTTCCTGATTCCCACGCATGGTCGGCATACCTACCCCAGCGCGCGTGCTGTTGTTCATTTAAACTTTGGAACCAAAAATAATAAAAATTAACCACAATAACCGAAAAACGGTAACAGATTGACCAAATTTTATGTTTTTCTTAAATGCCCATAATTTCCAAACTGCATGGGATAAATTTTTTTCTAATTTTTCTCGTGATGTTAACAACCAATCCTGTCGCCCCGTTTTGGCTTGACGTTGAGTTCTGGGACACCCTGTATAAGGTCAGGTACATACATATTTATCTTGATAAGAGGTCAAACTATTTCTTATCTCAGAGAGACCACACGGTCTACATTAAAATTGTAGCCATGCAGCTTATGTTGAAGAGATCTTGGAAAAGTTTTATGGAAAAGATAGGTACATTTCACTTAATGTTAAGTGGTAACCATCATGTATAACAAAATAATGCCTCGCAAGTCATGCATGAACGTGCCTTGGTATGCACTATTTTAATCTAGTGTTAGTGCTTACTCATATCCAGCTAATATTTATACATTTTACGACCTCAGTGACGCAGCGGGCGAAGTCCGCCTGCGACGCAAGAGGGTTCGATTCGTGCCTCGGAACAAATTTGTGTACAATCTGTAGAAATTTGCTCCGTTGGTCTGGGTGTTTTCAATGTATAATTAAAACATATATCTATGTAAGTATTATTAAATAATTAATACACAGGAGAATAGTGTGCATTTATTAGATCGACCTACCACTCCAAATTACAAAAGATAATACAATGCACTGGTAATTGCCGAAGCAGTGATCACTCGCGTCTATATACAAGTATATCATACTTAGTTAGAGCGAGGTGTCTACGCATAGATAATTACAAAGGCTTACACTCATTTTGTATTAAATTAACCAAATGTTTCTTGCTCTGCCTTTACTTACTGTAATATTTTTTAAGCTAATGTACCTTCCTTTATGTAACCTTTCTTGTAAATAAAAGAATTTTTATTATTATTATATTATTATTATTAAATACATTAGTTATCTAGTCCCCATAACACAAGCTTTCAGTAGCTTACTTTGGGGCTAGATGGTACTGTGTGGATTGTCCAGCATTATTTATTTACTTTAATTAAAACAATACCTATGAACTACTTTGTTTAGGTTTCATTTTACTATTTACAAATTCAAAGTCACAAAGTATTTAGTGTGCATGTCTCCAGCTTCCTCATATTGAAAATGTAATTTCTATAAATGCCAATATTTAAAGCATAATTAGTGCACTCATAGATTTGAATCATAATTTAGCTGCCAAATAAACAACGATGCTATAAGCTTATAATAGTGTGTAAGCTGGAGTAACATGTCTCCAGCTGCCTCAGTCAGTGTGGGCAAACGGCTAATGATAGAGATATATAGTAAACGCAAGGATTTAGTACCTATTTAGTGCACCTGGTACCAAAAATTTCAGGTCTGTAGCTAGGAAACTCTTCGAGTTATAAGACTTCATAAACGTGTAAGCTGGAGTAACGGTACGTGAAAAAGCATATGCTCGTTCTCTGGAATGGCTGGAGCTAGCAGGTTGCTTTAAGTCTCCAGATTTAGTACCAAACGAATTAGCGAGGTACCAAATATTTGAAGTGTTTCTGTTCAAAACTCTATGAGTTACAAGCTTTTCCAGCTTTTTTTGTTTGTCCAGCTTGCACATGTTAGATCTCAGCAACCACAATAGGTACAGACTCGGTTGATGTCTCTGAACCGAGCTATGAATTAGTGCACTCGGTACCAAAAATTTGGAATCTCTAGGACAAGCAGTTCTGTTGTAATCAGCAAAATAACATTTAACCGCCAAAAATTCAAAGCATTTCGACGCGACCATAAAAATGATGCGTTGCCGCTCTGAAGGTGATATTACGCTCTGCGGTTTTGAACGTATTTTACCCGCGATAAGAGTCTTTTTTGTATGCACTCAGTCCTTTAAATTTCTGAAGGCATAATTATTCTGCCGTCCGATTTCTAAAAGACCGCTAAGTGACATTTGATCATTTTTGAGTTTTATGCACTGTGAGACAGCGCATGTTTTTCTCTATAAACCAGTCCGGGTCATATTTTTCTATCATTTATAAGTACTGAGATTTGGAGACCACGTACACCGCTATCTACATCTGTTTTGGAATTTTTCAATTCTAAAATACGGTTAACTCATTTTACATCATTAAAATAAGGCAAAACGTATCTAACGTTGAATTTCAAACTTGTATTCCATCTGCTTGACAAGCTTAGAAAACAGCTACGTGCCTTTACGATTCTATTTGACCGTTACTAGGCTTTACAAGTGTTTTAGACTTTTATAACCTGCCAGTTCCGGCTACGTATTGCAACGTCTTAAAGGCAGTTTTTATACTCGTACCAAACTTAAAAGCCGCTAAGCAAACTTAGTCGGCTAGTCATTGGTCAGTTAACGTGAAACTGAAACAAAAACAACTCTAAAAGACAGTGACTGTTTTTAAGTCATGAAAATATAAGAATGCATGTTAGCAATAACTACAGTAAAAAACCGCTAAGCGACAATTCAACGCTAAAAAGCGTCTATGTACCGTGCGTTTCTGTGCGCCCCGCACCCCAGTTAGTTGCAACTTGGACGCGCTGTAAAAGCAGGACGTGCGGCGCGTTGGCGCGGATTCCCGCCAAAAATGAACTCGAAAGCGAGGTAAAGATAAATATATTTATTTAAATTTAATTATGCTTCTGTTTTACAAATACCTTTTGTAAAATAATTATAATTGGAACTCTTTAGAAAAATTACATTTCGTTTTTTGTTCTCGTTATAGCCATAATAGTTTAAAATGTTTGATTTTATATCTAGGTTTCAAAATTCAAGAATCCGTTCTATGCTAGAAAAATGCAATCTATCGGGATCTCAACCCTGCCTTCCCCACAACAAAGGAAACCAGGCACCACCGCTTCATCAACTCACCAACTCAACCGAAGTATGCAATAAAAAACCTAACAACATCCCAAAATATTCAACTCCGGAGAAACTGGTAGAGGCAATAAATGCAGCAGAATATTCTATGACGCTGCCTGTTTTCCGAACATTTGATGAAACGAAAACTTCATATAACTATGGGCTAAATTTTTCTGAGCTGATTGCAACTATTGGTGCTGATTCACTTATTAATAAATATTGAATAAATGTCTTTGATCTGTAAGGAAACTATGCTACCGCCATCCTGTAGCCTCACGGAAAACTGTGATTCGCCTTTTTGTCAAATGATAACCATGATGTTTTGTCCCCAACACCGGTTATCAATTCACCAACAGCAGATTTTTCGTCCGATGATTCGGTAAAAGATAAAAATTATTGCCCGAGTGAGTCTTCATCCGATGATGATGACCAGCCATGCAACAAAAGATCCCGTCATAAACCATCCACAAACTTAATCGAACCTCGCCAAGAAAACAACACAATACAGCCGGAAGCTGTTCTTTCCCCTGATGCACCTGCTATTATTACAACGGTAACCAACTCTATACCAATGAAAATCGAATCAGCTCACGAGAAAAAAAGTTAAAACAGAAGCAAAAAAAGTTATTGAGCTATAACGTGAAGACAGGGTGTGATGAAAAATGCATAAAAAGATAAGAGAGATAAGATAAGTTCGGCTAAGTTTAAATCAGATGCGCGTGAAAAAATTAACAAATCATATTGGGCTTTGTCGTGGAAAGAGCAAAGAATATTTGTACTGATTTTGCATGCCAAACTTGTTCACTAAGTGTTATGCCATAGGCATTAATAGTAAGCCTTATTATAAGTATTAATTTAAATATGTGATTTTAGAAGTTAATTTTTGTGTTTATTTTAGAAGTGTCGTTTATTTTTTTAAGCCTATTATTAGATTTTAGTCATTCAAATAAGTATGAGATTATTGAAGTTAATTTTAGAGTTTATTTTAGAAGTGCCATTTATTTTTTTAGCCTATTGTTAGATTTTAGTAATTGAAATATGTGATTTTGAAGTTAATTTTTGTGTTTATTTTAGAAGTGCAATTTATTTATTTTAGCCTATTATTAGTTTTTAACTTCAACTACATTTAATTACATGGTTCCTATTAAAAAATTAAGTTTGCGCAGCTTAAAAGGTTTCATTTTGTATATTAATAGTACTGAACGCTCATTGAAAGCTTTATTATGAGATAGCATATCCGTTTCCGTCGTTTTTCAACCAGTTTTCGAACTTTTATACCCGTATGCTTCCGGTCAAGTGGCGCCATCTGGCGGCCGTGCGCCATTTTGCTTCGTAAAATGTGCAGCGCCATTTTAGATTCATTGGCGTTTTGTTTTCCGTCGAAGCAACTTGTGTCTAGCAGATCTCTGCTACGACCGTTGCAAAATATTTTAAGTTTATATCTCATCTCAAAAGGTGTAGAAAATAATAACTATATTCAGTGAAGTGAAATTCTGTAATTCGAACTGTGCAAAGAGGAGAAAAACCGTGAGTACAACCCTCTTTATTATAAATTGATGACCGTGATCAATTTTTTAACGATATTTCGTTCGGATCACGTTAAAAAAAAAAAAAAAAAAATACCCGTTTAGGAATTATGCTTTGTGCAAACTTGGTTTTTCAGAAACATTTCTTTTATTATGTGACCTGTTAGGTATAAGCCTCTGCTTTCACACCAATGCTATGGCTGGTATTAATACGGCAGAAGCATTGTGAGCAGTAGTATATACAAATTATACATATATGCTTTTTTTCTATAGCTGTCGGTACTGATCGAACAAGTTCAGGATTATATTTTTGTTAATATGGATAGCAGAGTGCTACAACCAAATAGGCTTATTTTATTCTTGCGATGAAGTCCAAGGTCACATGTTTTAAAATCAAGACAGAGCTAAAAGGATGTACCTGCTTTAAAACCCCCTATAGGTATTTGAAACTAGTATCTAGGCTAGAAGTCTAATACCATAAAGACACTTCAGGTATTCATAGACCTTTGGAAACAAACGAAAGGGGGAAAACGTATGATACCTTACGTCAACATGCTTATACGATTAAAAACTAACTGCATCATATAAATACAATAATTTAGTTTTATTTTATCTTTAAACAAAAGTTTATTTGCAATTTATCTCTTGAACTTATCATAACCGATAACAGTGTGGATCTAAGTGTCATAACTGAAGAAACTTTTCTAAATTTTGCTACCCGCTTTATTATTATTATAAGTACTTAATATAACGGGTGACCGACCCGAATATCGTAGGGATTATAACGAACAAAGATTGATCCCTCTTGACCACCCCTCGCGGGGGTTAGGCGTTCTGTATAAGTTTTTAGTGATCATGAACAAAGGTTGATTCTGTAATAAAGGCAGAGCCTTTTTTGGCCGCCCCTCGCGGGGGCAAGGCGTTTTGAAAATCTATGTTCCATCAGGTGGAACTGTTTAATAGCACAAAAAAGTTGAACCTGTCAAGTTAAAAAGGCAAAGGTACTTTAGCCACCCCTCGCGGGGGTTAGGCTTTTAAAAATCGATGTTTCCATTACGTGGAACTAAATATGAACAATGTGCGGGTAGGTAAGTAAAATGGTAAGTAAGGTTTAAAAGAGCTTGCCCAATATTATGGAGAGTTCTCTAAAGAAACGCAATCAATCTAACAGCCACCCCTCGCGGGGGTAAGGCGTTTGGAAATATATGTTCCATCGCGTGGAACGAAAATGAACAATTTTGTGGTTATATGGTAAGGTATAATAAAATGGCTTTCTCAATATTATGCAGGAAGAAATCCAATCAAACTAACAGCCGCCTCTCGAGGGGGTATAGGCGTTAGTTAAACGGTGTTCATCAAGTGTAACCGTATAAGATTTTGGTAAATGAACCTGATCTCATAAGTTTGAATCTCTATCGCAAGAGAATTCTTATCAAACATACTGTCGCCTCTCGAGGGGGCTAGACACTTATAAAACGTTTCCACCGCATGGAACGAAATTTTTTTATGCTAACATGGCCTGGCCTGTCAAAACGCAAACATGCCTGCAACCAGTACACCCTGATGGGTGGATGTTTCTAGAGCCAGTTTCAGTCGCTTCTCGAGGGGGCTAGACGATTATAAAACGTTTCTACCACGTGGCACGAAAAATTTTATCACAACGGCCCGACTTTTTCGAAACACAAACATGCCTGTTAAAAGTACACCGTCGCTGGGTGGATGTTCTTGGAGCCAGTTTCCATTGAAACCTTCCAATACTGGGGTCAACCCTCACTATTGTTATGATGGGAGTCTTATTACAAAAAGAGTTTAACTTTATAATAAACTAGCGACTTGATCGTGAAAATATAAGGCTCCGAGAAGTTTAAGGTGACTAAATAATGCACTTTAATATGGTGTAAAAAATGGCTAACTCAGATAAAAAAAAAAAAAAAAAAAAAAAAAAAACAAGGTTATCGTATTAAAAGCCTAGCCTAGCGTCTCCTATAAAAATATGACTTTTACATTTTTGCTAAAATGTTTTTTATAAGGATTTTCTATATTTTTTTTTTTTTTTATGGACATTATTTTAACTGTACCTACTGTTGTACTGTACTGTAGAGTAAATTTTATCTGGTTATGGAACCAAAGCTAATAATATGGTGCTAATATGCTGTTCTGGGTCTTTTATATTGCATCTCGGGCAAAATGATACTTGAAAAGTACGAAAAAAAAAAAAAAAAAAAAAACCTAACCTAACCTAACCTAACCTAAGGCTAACCTAAGCCTAACCTAACCTAAGCCTAACCTAACCTAACCTAAGCCTAACCTAACCTAAGCCTAACCTAACCTAAGCCTAACCTAACCTAAGCCTAACCTAACCTAAGCCTAACCTAACCTAAGCCTAACCTAAACCGAACCTAACCATGTGTTCGGGTACGTTAGTGTATGTTTAAATAAAAACAAGCTTTGAGCTTCAAGTTATATAGTAATAGCTTACGTATATACGTATTGCTGACTCAGACTCTGAATAGAATGTGCATCACTGTGATCACATGTTTTGTAGTTTGATAGTAGACATTGAAAAGCCAAGGGTGGTTATTAATTTTTAGTAATCAATTATCTGCTTTCATAAAAACTTAATCCACAGTGTTCATCATTACTGTTAACAAAGTTTATGGATTCCTTGCTGGGCTAGCCTCGCCAAAGACCTACCCTACCACAGCCTAAAGAATCAAAGCTTCTTAAAGAATCGTCTTGGTGACATGTACGTTTCCTGTTGTCGACGTTGCTACCTAGCTCTGACAGTTTTATAATTGGTCTTGGAGCAGGTACACTCTACTAGTGCATTGTGTCCATAGTTCAGATAACTTATAATAAAGTGCGACAACTGTAGGTACTGCAGGTTTATCTACAAATAGGATGTATAAAATCAATTCATGACTATGATAAAATGGAAATAACTTATCCTTTCTTGTCCTTGGATTACTACGAAATTCATTTTGGCATGTTATAATGTTCAAGTGCGAAGATCTGGTTGTATTTTTATGTCACTACTCTCCTACCAAGTGGCATGTATTATGACTAGCCTATGTAAACATAGTGGTTATAAACAGGCTTTAGTAGTTCACTTGTTTGCCACAAAAAAAAAAAAAAAAAAAAAAAATTACTTGCAGCCTATCTACAATTCTATTTTTTGAGAAATAGCTAACCATCAAGCTTAGTTCATGACGCGTTAGTGGGTACGTGGGTTTTTTCTTTTAATAGAATATATAGTTCCACAGTAAAATTTTGACGCGCTAACCTCAAAATTTTAGCTCTAGCAACACCTTTGACCAACTTTTATATATGGTAAAAGATTTTATTTTAAAAGGTATACAAATACGAGTAGTTTCATGATTAAATACATACAAATATCTATTATAAATACATATAATTTGCAATACTCCGATAATATGACTGTAGGTTGAAACCGTTATTAACTTCTTGTTTTAGCATTTGAAATTCATTTTATGAGCTCTCAATATAAGCATCATTTCTCTCTGATTTGCATTTTACAATAATCCTATATGAAGCTTTCATGCAAAATGCTTGGTTCTTATGTTATGATGGGGACATTTTTTCATTAGTCTAATGTTTTTTGGATACTCTTAAGTCAGTAATGAGAAAGTAGGTAAGTCAAATTTCCTAATTAAAGTTTCCGGTTGAGGTAATGGCAAAAAGCGGTATCAATTAAATACCACAAAAAACCATAACGATAGATAAGCCGCTGATGTCTCCATTATTAGACCTCTATGGTACTAAATAATGTTATCATATTTAATGTTCAATACTGATTGCATTAATTATAAATGTTTGTTAATTATTATCAGTTGACTGATCAAGCTAACTCAAATTCCTCATCATGAATCATTGAGTATAACTATAAATGACTTATTTATGTAACAGCCAAAATACTTCAATTTGCTTGATACAATAAAACGATAACAGATTTTGCTAAGCGTTCTTCACACGCAGTCTATTGACAGTGCCGTGCTATTGCAGGCTGGATAAAATCATTGTTTATAGATGCTACTATTACAGTACATCTAGAGTAAGATCTATAAATCGCATTCACAGACATTGTGAACTGAACCATGTGTAAGCTATGAATGTATCGAGTGTTGTTAAAAAATATTTTATTTTTTATTTTTATTGATTACTTTTCTAATCTTTAGCTCAAGCTTGAGTACCTAATGAATTGTAGGCTGAGAGCTATCTATAAAGGACATCAGTCATTTTCGATAATATAATACATCTGTCCGACGTATTAAATAACCTTACTTTGTTTGAAATTACATATTTATTAAAGAGGACCATTGCCTGACAAAGGTAATGGTAGGATTTAGTAGTAATTGGGATAATTTTCCTAGTCACTATGATAAACTAGTTAATTTATGGTTACTTACGATCACTATTTAATACCTGATCATACCTAAATCTGACATATACTTTTCAGTTACATTAAGTAAAACTGAAGCTTTTTCATGTATTGTTATACATTATCAGTTGTATTATTGATAATAATTTATGAACGCAATTAATAATTCTTTATTAAAAAATGGTAATAGTACAATATAGGTTGCCATTACAGTGTTTTACCTACCTATTGGGTTAAAATATTTTAAGTTCACATTGGCGCTAGAGTTACCTACCTAGAACTCACAAGTGGCGACACCAGGCGATAACAAACAGATCCTCATAATAAAGCTTTCAATGAGCGTTCAGTACTATTAATAGCAGCGTTTTACCTGAAATAAAACGCATATTAATATACTTACCTCATTGAAAGCTTTCATTTTTAACTCTGCCTGCTGAAACTAAGCCAATGAATCTAAAATGGCGCTGCACATTTTACGAAGCAAAATGGCGCACGGCCGCCAGATGGCGCCACTTGACCGGAAGCATACGGGTATAAAAGTTCGAAAACTGGTTGAAAAACGACGGAAACGGATATGCTATCTCATAATAAAGCTTTCAATGAGGTAAGTATATTAATATGCGTTTTATTTCAGGTAAAACGCTGCTATTATCCATTATTTCCTCATGTCAATACATAAATAATATAGGAAAAAGTTATGGTTAGCTGTTAAATTCATAATATGTTAATAATATTTAGACAGTATTGCCTACTCTAAAAAACCGTTAGCACAAAATGTTTGTCCCGAGACTGTGTTTAAGTCGAGAAAAATTATAAACTTTAGGGTTTCAAAATGGTAAATAGGCAGTTAAGGGCCTCAAACGTTGTTTTAAAAAGTAATGTTTATATGATTCCATAAAACATGCAATTCAAAAAAAAGGGTAAGTCACATAACGGTCTTTAAGTTACGAAATTGGTGATAACTGTGACTATTCTTCAAACCACTGTGCGTTTTTAATAAAATACAACACTATAAGGCGACTATACTTTAGCTAACCGTGTTTAAGTTTTGCAGATAGTCACATTTTGAAATTTAAATCCTTATCTAAAACACAAAATGTTAAATAAAAAATTACAAGATTATCTTGTGTTCTAATGCGATAGATACACATAAAGCTTATAAAATACAAAACATTTTGGCATTTCAATAAAAATTCTAAGTCTTCAAAAAGTCTAGAAAACAACATTTCCCACGTTTTTGCTTGTAGCGAAAATTTAGGGTTTGTCACTTAGCGGCCTTTTAAAAATCGGACGGCAGTATTATACCCTTCTCTTTCCGATGTGCGTTGAAGAGCGGGGCGTTGTATGTTGCCATATCTAATTAAATAGTTTGGTATGGTTTGACATTTTATATTTTTTTTTTTATAAAATACACCAATTATATTGCAGAATTTGCAGGCAAGGCAGGGAGCGAGCAGCACGTCCGTCCGTCCGTATTTTGACAGTTTGACAGCCAATCTAATCTTGCTAGTGTCATGTCAAGTGAATCGTCATCAGACCTAAGTCAAGTCATTCGAATTTGAGAGGTTAAAATATACCAATTATATATATTGCAGAATTTGCAGGCAAGGCAGGGAGCGAGCAGCATGTCCGTCCGTCCGTATTTTGACAGTTTGACAGCCAATCTAATCTTGCTAGTGTCATGTCAAGTGAATCGTCATCAGACCTAAGTCAAGTCATTCGAATTTGAGAGGTTAAAATATACCAATTATATATATTGCAGAATTTGCAGGCAAGGCAGGGAGCGAGCAGCATGTCCGTCCGTCCGTATTTTGACAGTTTGACAGCCAATCTAATCTTGCTAGTGTCATGTCAAGTGAATCGTCATCAGACCTAAGTCAAGTCATTCAAATTTGAGAGGTTTTCGATTTGCAAAAACGAATCCTTCCTACCTATATAAACCAGTATTATGGTAGGTAGCAGTTAAATAAATAATTAGGTAAATTTAGATTTACGTAGGTACCTAATCATTTATTAGTTTTACTACTTAAGTTCTCCTATGGGTACTGTGGTAGGTGTTAAAGAACTGGCGCTTTGAGTAGGTACCTATGTAAAGAAAGAAAGAAGAAAGAAAGAAAATATATTTATTTCGTCCCACAATACAAGTAGGTACTTACTTAAAACTAACAGAAAATAAAATTATAACCTACACTAATAAAGGACCTACCTACCGTTGTACCTATGTAGATACAGATACAACTCCGTTATTTTAACACTGCCAAAAAGGTAAAAAGAGGGGCTACCTACCAGTAAAAACGCACCTCTTGTATCTATGTATGTTTCTTCCGCATCGATTTGGACATCCGCATCGCACCAATAATGCGGATGTTCATGCGGATGTGACAAAAACAAAAAATAAAATAGACGCAACCAGTGACTGGCGCGTAGTATCACCTTCAGAGCGGCAACGCATCATTTTTGTGGTCGCGTCGACATGCTTTGAATTTTTAGCGGTAAAATGTTATTTTGCTGATTACAACAGAACTGCTTGTCCTAGAGATTTCAAATTTTTGGTACCGAGTGCACTAATTCATAGCTCGGTTCAGAGACATCAACCGAGTCTGTACCTATTGTGGTTGCTGAGCTCCAACATGTGCAAGCTGGACAAACAAAAAAAGCTGGAAAAGCTTGTAACTCATAGAGTTTTGAACAGAGACACTTCAAATATTTGGTACCTCGCTAATTCGTTTGGTACTAAATTTGGAGACTTAAAGCAACCTGCTAGCTCCAGCCATTCCAGAGAACGAGCATATGCTTTTTCACGTACCGTTACTCCAGCTTACACGTTGATAAAGTCTTATAACTCGAAGAGTTTCCTAGCTACAGACCTGAAATTTTTGGTACCAGGTGCACTAAATAGGTACTAAATCCTTGCGTTTACTATATACAGGGTGATTGGAAGGTGGGTGCAAAGCTGAAAGGGGAAGGTAGTCTAGACCATTTAGAACCATTTAGGCCATAGTTATGTTCTACGAAGTCTGACCATTTTTTTTTTACCGATTTTTTTATCTTATTCTTGATAAAACCCGAAATTTCACAGTTAATTGCTAATACTTGCCAGGTTTCTTGATAAATGTTTTTTTTTATATTTTTTTAAATTAAAGTAATGTGTAAGCAATGTAACAAAACATGGTTTAAGCATCTATGTCATCAGACATTTTTTTGGCAGACACTTTAAGCTACGAAAATTTTCAAAGATTAAAAGAGACAGGTTTTTGACGCTAAGTTAAAAAAAAACGGATGGTGCTTTTTTCGTTCAAACTTTTTGGAAACATGCTTGGTTATTACTCTTTTATTTGAGATATTATTTACGCGGTTATGTTACAAATTAACAAAATTGGGACCTAAAAACCAGATTGAGGGAGAAAATTTAAATTTTTAGGCAGACTAATAAAACAGCATTTTAATTTAAATTAATTATTTATTGGTGCTCAAAATGATTTCCGTGATTCTTTACACAAGCACGGGCCCGATGTCTTACTTCTGTTGTTGTAATTTTTAACATCATCTCCAGCTTCATCGTTTGAAACGCTGAAATTATTCGTTTTATTAATTCTTCTTTAGTATTTATCTCTACATTACTGTAAACAAGTTCTTTGGCACGACCCCACACAAAAAAGTCCAATGGGGTCAGGTCTGGTGACCGAGCGGGCCAGGGGATTGGCCCATCTCTACCGATCCAGCTGTGTGGGAAGCAATTGTTTAGGTGTTCCCTCACAACTAACGTCCAATGAGCTGGACAGCCAAAGAACCATTGCCATCTGCTCTGCCGTACATAAAGATGATATCCGCATATTCTTCATTGGAAAAAGTAGCCATACTCGCTTCACAATTCAAAAGCAGCGTAGGAGCGCACTAAATATCAACTCAAAAAATGTCAATTCAACTTAATCACAACACAATAGTCTGAGATCAACACGTCTAGGAGCGCAAAGCTAGGGCAATGGCTACGACTGGACACGGTGAAACAAAATTATCCAATACACAAGATATCAAAACGTGCAGGAGCGCTAAGGGCTACAACTGGACACGGTTAATTGCGAATTAGCGCGAATACGAAAATAACGTCAAGTCACAAGGGCACTTGTTAATTGACTAACGAAAAAAAAAACAAAATAAGATAAGAACTAAGTCGACTTTGCTATAAACCAATGCATTCTCCCTCCCTATTCTCTATTCTATTCATTGGGCATGGGTACCTGGAAAAACGCTTTATGGCACCGCGCGCGGCGGTCTTAAATTGAAGAATACTGTCAATATGGTTCTCGCACGTGCCTAATTCTTAGAGTTCTTAGAATTAAGTAGCTCTGTTATCATTTTAAACTCACAAAGTATGTTTTGTTGTTTGCCTAATGTGATGATGGTGTGCTTGTGTAAGGAATCGCGGAAATCATTTTGAGCACCAATAAATAATTAATTTAAATTAAAATGCTGTTTTATTAGTCTGCCTAAAAATTTAAATTTTCTCCCTCAATCTGGTTTTTAGGTCCCAATTTTGTTAATTTGTAACATAACCGCGTAAATAATATCTCAAATAAAAGAGTAATAACCAATCATGTTTCCAAAAAGTTTGAACGAAAAAAGCACCATTCGTTTTTTTTTAACTTAGCGTCAAAAACCTGTCTCTTTTAATCTTTGAAAATTTTCGTAGCTTAAAGTGTCTGCCTAAAAAATGTCTGATGACACAGATGCTTAAACCATGTTTTGTTACATTGCTTACACATTACTTTAATTTAAAAAAATATAAAAAAAAACATTTATCAAGAAACCTGGCAAGTATTAGCAATTAACTGTGAAATTTCGGGTTTTATCAAGAATAAGATAAAAAAATCGGTTAAAAAAAAATGGTCAGACTTCGTAGAACATAACTATGGCCTAAATGGTTCTAAATGGTCTAGACTACCTTCCCCTTTCAGCTTTGCACCCACCTTCCAATCACCCTGTATCTCTATCATTAGCCGTTTGCCCACACTGACTGAGGCAGCTGGAGACATGTTACTCCAGCTTACACACTATTATAAGCTTATAGCATCGTTGTTTATTTGGCAGCTAAATTATGATTCAAATCTATGAGTGCACTAATTATGCTTTAAATATTGGCATTTATAGAAATTACATTTTCAATATGAGGAAGCTGGAGACATGCACACAGTATTTAGCCAACTAAATATGTGTATTTTTCAAGAGGGTGTGCATGGCCTAATCCCAAACTATATAAGGAAAAGCGAAAAGTACTCAATGGAGGGAGCCTCGGGCCCGATTTTTATGAAAACTAAATCTGAATCATTGGATTTTTGAAAAAGTTATATTGAGTCCCGATATTTCGGCACACATTTTTTTACTCGTGGTGCAATGGTGCCGAATTATCGGCATGCACGCCCTATTACGCTGTCTTTAAATTAAAATAATGTCCATGATAGCTTCTTAAATAAATAAACTCAATTTTCAGGGCTGAAGAACCGCAGGTTATCGTCGTGTTCAGGATCATATTCGAGGTGATATGGACTCTCCTCCGCCTCAACTTCCAACTCCTCAAGGCCTTTATAATGTGGATCGTCCCCGCTGAGCCTAAGGATGTCAGCGAGGAAATTGTGCTGGTGAGCTAAACAAAATGGTAGTCAGAGGCAAGTCCAAACATTGACCTACACTCCTAAGAGACTTGTGTAATCAGAAGAGGATAAACATACCTACACACACACTATATAGGCATATAGAAGCGAGCAGTGCCTAGCCCGAAGCATATTCGTTTGTATATCTTTGTATTTTGGATGACTATGGACTAATACTACTACTACTGTACTTTACTCGACGACCTCTGTGGCGCAGCGGGCCAGAGTCCGCCTGCGACGCTAGAGGTTGCGGGTTCGATTCCCGCCTCGGAACAAATTTGTGTACGATCTGCAGAAATTTGTTCCGTTGGTCTGGGTGTTTTCTATGTATATAAAAATATCTATCTATGTAAGTATATAATGTATTAAATATATCAGTCATCTAGTACCCATAACACAAGCTTTGAGTAGCTTACTTTGGGGCTAGATGGTGCTGTGTGGATTGTCATTATTTATTTATTTATTTATTTATTTATTACTAGTATTTAATTATGTATGGTCATTACCTTACTTCTCAAGATAGCCTAATCAAATCCGATTTATATTTCGAAAGGTGTTAGCTTGGTTATCTTACCTACAGCTAGATAATGGTAGAGTTTAGAATACAAAGGTTAAGGCGTTGACAACACCTAGCATTTCTCTCGCTCGCACGATTCGACATTTTGAAAGATATAAAATCACAAATTCCAATTTTGAAAAATCGCAAACAACCATTTTGTGTGCAATCACATTGCGCATAGTTTAGTAAAAATTACATTTTGATTAATGCAAGTTTTCCTACTCAAAAGTTTGCTTATGTACGAAAACTAGAAAAGCAAACTTTTAAGTAGGAAAACTTGTATCGATCAAAATGATTTTTTTACTAAACTGTGCGCAATGTGATTGCACACAAAATAGTTTGCGATTTTTCGAAAACGGGTTTAGTGATTTTATATCTTTCAACAAGTCAAAACGTGCGAGCGAGAGTCACATTAGCTCTTGTCTTCGTCTTAAGTAGTTTAGGATAGCAAGTTTAGAAGCTTTTAGAAGGCATGCTATTTATGATTATTACATTAAGCCGCTATTAATAAATAAATCTACGCTAATGTTTGTGAAGAGGAAAGATTTTTATGTTTGTAACAGATAAACCCAAAAAACTCGGTATACTGGTCCGATTTAAAAAATGTTTCACTATTAGAATGCTACATTATCCCTGAGTATAAGGCTATATATAAATGTTTAAAAAATAAGGTCCTTAATCATAATGGTCACTGAGCACACCAATAGCTTATCAGACCGATACTTGCTCTATCTTTTCGTTGCAATTCAAATTCCCTGTTTTGTTGGTATGAAAGTGATAGTGACAAGAATATTCTACAGAGCTATAAAATGGCAGGGATTTTTAATAAGAGGGTTAATGTCCACATGTGTGATGCCAAGACGAGCCGCTAGTAATCTATATGATTCAGGTACAAACTTTATTTCCAGATAACCGGCGCAGGGCATGGCATGGGCCGCGAGATGGCGCTACGGTTCGCGCGCATCGGAGCCGTAGTGGTCAGCATAGACATCAACGCAGCCGGCAACGACGAGACCTACAAGATGATCAAGGCGGAAAAGGGAAAGGTGCACAAATACGAGTGAGTTACCCTGAGAAAGAAAGAGATAAAAGTATAGCGCTGAATTCAAATTATCTTGAGCGGTCCTCCCTCTTATCATAAAAAAGGAGAATGCGGCGGGAATTTACTAGGGAAAATTGCAGGTGCATCAAATTACGTTCTGATAATCTCGTAATGCTTGCAATATGCCCAGAATTGACGTTTGGATTGAACCATGAACTGCCTTACTTCCAACAACTTGAATCTCTGGTGACTGTACCTAATTTGACAGTCGACCTCCTCCCTGAAGTGGCATCAAACGGCGGCTGATGGACCATAATGACGTCATCATAGTAGGTCGTATACCTACTTGAACGCTATGTGTGAATGTGTACTAAATTATAAATTCCTTCTAGATGTGACGTCACCAACCGCGCAGCAGTCTTCCAGCTGGCTGAGAAAGTCAGCAAGGAAGTGGGAGATGTGACCATCCTCGTGAACAACGCTGGCATTATGCCGTGCAAGCCGATACTGCGACACACCGAGAAAGAGATTAGGAGCGAGGTTGAAATCAACATCAACGGCAATCTTTGGGTAACCAGCTCTTTGTAATATCTAGAGTTCTAGAGACAGTCACTTCACAGCGTGGGCCAGATGGCTACAGATCGGAGTCGTTGGAGACAGGCCATCTACGCCTACCAAACAAAACCTGGTTGATAACGATCTTCAGGAATGAAGTACCGATAAAAAAAAATAAAGACGCTAATGCATTTCTAAAACAGCAAACAAACCTCACATAAATATGACCTCCACCTCCTCCAGATGATCCAAGCGTTCCTACCCTCGATGCTGGAGAACAACCACGGACACATCGTCGCCATGTCCTCCATGGCCGGGAAGATGGGGCTCCGGAACCTCGTGCCTTACTGCGGCACCAAGTACGCCGTGCGAGGCATCATGGAGGCGCTGGCTGTGGAGCTGTATGAGGACCCGAGAGACACTAGCGGGGTATGTTTTTATTAATTACAAGCAGCGCCAGGCGGTTTCACCCGCGTAGTTTCACCTGCTTTTATCTTAGATGGGGTTACTGAGAAGGAAGTGTTAAAGCTGATTAATTCCATATCCACGAAAGCTGTCGGTGTGGATGGCATTCAGGTCAACATGCTGCAAATCCTCTCCTTAGAGCTCGTTTCTGCAATAACTCACATTATTAACTTTTCTCTTGAAACGAGCTCATATCCTTCCATCTGGAAAAAAGCTTTCGTTACTCCTCTCCCTAAAACCCCAAATCCCACTACTGTATCCGAATTCAGACCCATATCCATCCTACCTTCCCTATCCAAAATCTTAGAGCATGTTGTCCATAAACAACTGTCCCACTTTCTCCATCGTAACAACCTTTTGAGTCCCTGCCAGTCCGGTTTTCGCCCCGGCCACAGCACTGTCAGTGCCCTGATAAAGGTATCCGATGATATTCGTTGGGCTATTGACAATCAGTTGGTCACTGTTCTGGTATTACTTGATTTTAGCAGTGCCTTTAATTCGGTTGATTATGACATACTTCTATCCATTCTTTCCTCTCTTAATATTTCTCCCTCAGCAATCTCCTGGTTTAGCTCTTATCTGTCGGGTCGCTCGCAGTGTGTGCGGTCTGAAGAGTCAGTCTCTGAATGGTGTGACATCACTGCGGGTGTACCACAAGGGGGTGTTCTCTCCCCTCTCCTTTTTTCTGTCTTCATTAATGCTGTCTCTCAAGTAATTTCTTCCCACTCTCACCTTTATGCGGACGACCTGCAAATTTATACTCATTTTAAAGTCGACGAGATTTCCTTAGGCATTAACCGAATTAACGCTGACCTCCAAAATATCCACTCGTGGGCAAGTGCTTTTGGTCTCCTGGTTAACCCATCGAAGTCTCAAGCTTTAATCTGCGGTAGCCCCTATATGTTGAAAATGGTTCGCAAATCTCTCCCTCCTCCTTTGTTGTATGCTGATTCCCCCATCTCTTACTCCCCTAACGCTAAGAATTTGGGTGTAATTTTTGACTCTCAGCTATCTTGGCTAAGTCATGTCAATGGAATCAGCAAAAGAGTACACTTTTCTTTTCAATCCCTTAAGCGTTTCCAGAAGTTTTTACCCCACGAGACCAAAGTCACTCTAGCGCAAACTCTTTTGTTACCCCATCTCGACTATGCAGATTCCTGTTTCTTAGACGCTACGGAGGAGATCTGCAATAAATTGGAACGTCTTCAGAACTTATGCATCCGATTTATTTTCGGTCTGCGTAAGTATGATCACGTTTCAATGTTTAGGGCCCAGCTAAAATGGCTGCCTATCCGTCGTCGACGTGATCTGCACATCCTGTCTCTGCTCTTTAACATTCTCAACAACCCTCTCTCTCCTTCTTATCTCCGTGAGCGTTTCGATTTCCTTATCCCACATGGTGAGTCCTGCAGAACATGCAAATCTCTTTTACTAAAAACACCTCTTCACTCTTCAAGTCGCTATGGTGGCTCTTTTACTATCCAGTCAGTCAAATTGTGGAATTCTCTCCCTCATTCTATCCGCGCTAGTCCCTCGCTTGGTATATTTAAAGCTAAAGTCAAAGAGCACTATCTTTCCCTTTGAGTATGTATATTATAATATGTATATATTTATCATATATATCGTAAGTAGGTATATATATTATATATTTTGTATATAAGTATAAACAATATATGTATGTTTAAGTACATATGTCTTGTGTAGATTTAGGTATTTATTTTATCTTGTTTTTTAATAGTTGTAGTAGTTATTAATATAATTTATTTATCCTCTCTCATTTTGTACACGCACCCACCTCTAATTTCAATCTCTCACAATCCTTCAAGGTTTGCTGGAAGAGAACTCTTTTTAGGGTTAAGCTCGCCTTTGTACATGTATTGTTATTTAAGTTTACTGTATATTTTCACTGTGTACAATAAAGAATAAAGAATAAAGAATAGTTTTAAATCCCGGTATTCCCACGGGATAAAAAGCCTATATGCTATTCCAGGCCTATATGCTATTTCATCAAGATCCGTTCAGCCGTTCTGGATTTATTGAGTAACAAACATCCATCCAGCCATCCATTAGTGGATTTGATCTTTTCAGCTTCTTCTTGCCGTGTTCTTGCGTGTACTTTCTTTCACAGTGTGATGAAAGGACTTGGTGCCTATGTCCTATTCCAGATTATAATCTATCTCTCTGCCAAGTTTCATCCCGATCCGTTCAGCCGATCCGGCGTGAAAGACTAAAAAACATCCACAAATCCCCGTTAACGGGGATCTTCAACGGGGATTAGAGGAATAAGCCCATCCAACCATACTTACAAACTTTTGTGTTTATAAGTAGTAGAATTAGTAGGATACTCGGATTTTATCATCAGTCGTTCTTCATAAATCAACCAGGGTCAACTTTACTCCAACCTAACTCCTCAGATAAACCTGACTACTGTCTGCCCGTACATTGTAAACACGGGCCTCTGCCTCAAGCCTCGCATCCGCTTCGAGGGGCTCATGAAGACCGTGGAGCCGGGAGACGCCGCCGACCAGATCGTGAACGCCGTGAGAAGGAACTACTCTGAGATCACTATCCCCAGCGACCTGTACTACACCAATAAAGTAAGAGTTTTTTGTGGACATTCCACAGAGCACTATCTCGCCCCAATTGAGTCAAAGCTTGTAATATGGGAGCCAGCTGATATACATATTACTTTTTTTGTAAATACATACTTAAGTATATAACACCCAGACAGAAAACAAACATCTATGTTCATCACACAAATGTTTGTTCTCGGTGGGGATCGAACTCATAACTCGAGTTCCATTCCAACTGAGCTGTGAAGGCTGTCAAATATAATTATTTTATTGGTTTGATTATCGGTCTAATACGATTAAGACGAAGACAAAAGCTAATGTACCTCTCGCTCACACTATTCGACATGGTTAAAAGATATGAACTCACTTACCTCATTTTCGAAAATACGCAATAACCAATTTGTGCAATCACATTGCACACAGTTTATTAAAAATTTCATTTTGATCGATGTATGTTTTCCTACTTAAAAGTTTGCTTAAATCTAGTAAAGCAAACTTTCCAGTCGGAAAACTTGTATCGATTAAAATGCTTTTTTTACTAAATTGTGTGCAATGTGACTGCCCATCACAACATGTTTGATAGGATGATTCTGACGAGGCCGATGTTATATGAAATTAATCTGTTTCAGCTTTACAATCTGATGCCTCCTAACGCATCGAAGGTGATGCTAGACTTCATCCAAACTGGACTGGATCCTCATGACTAACCTTCATCATCTGTTGAGTTACCGTCAATATGACCACGATGGAAATCTGTCTAAATGCTTGGAATACGTTTTTTGGCACATCATACGCCCTTACGGCACTTTTCGTGTTTCCACACAAAAATGCGTGTTACACCAGCACAATGCACGCGTATATAATGTGCCAAAAAAACTCAGACTAGTTTGTTGTGGTATGTCTGTCGATGGGCAGTTTTGTTACCAAATAAATTTGTAAACTCTTAAGTTGATACTTTTATTAGCGAAATACCATTGATTAATTACTATGGTAATTGGTTCATCACTGTAATATCAAGATTCAAGATACTTACACATACAAATAAATTATTACAGGCCACCGATGACACAAAACTTGTAAATCCTGAAAACAGCATAAAATGAAAAAACTGTTACAAATTAAAATCCGGCGTGACTAGCGAATGAAACACAAAAAATATAATTTTGACGATTATCGCTAGGATTATCGCAAACAAAATCATTTTTTTGCAATCTACACATTATCTGTATGATTGTTAGGTAATCCTTGATTATATGTTGTAGCTACACGTAAGACATCATGATCCTGAAGTTGTTGCTGGCAAATTCCTCCCTTAAGACGAAGACAAGAGCTAATGTGACTCTCGCTCGCACGTTTTGACTTGTTGAAAGATATAAAATCACTAAACCCGTTTTCGAAAAATCGCAAACAACTATTTTGTGTGCAATCAGATTGCGCACAGTTTAGTAAAAAAATCATTTTGATCGATACATGTTTTCCTACTTAAAAGTTTGCTTTTCTAGTTTTCGTACATAAGCAAACTTTTGAGTAGGAAAACTTGCATCAATCAAAATGTAATTTTTACAAAACTATTCGCAATGTGATTGCACACAAAATAGTTGTTTGCGATTTTTCAAAATTGGAATTTGTGATTTTATATCTTTTATAATGTCGAATCGTGCGAGCGAGAGAAATGTTAGGTGTTGTCAACGCCTTAATCAATTCCAGAATTAACATTATGGTGGGGGGGGGGGGAGGCATATAGCTCGAAGAACTGCCAACCACTGAGAAATAAAGGATCTCGAATGACTACTACGTACTGAAGTAGAATGGTTAACACGACCTCCAAATCTATAGATAGACGACATTGTGATCTCGAGAGGGTTCAGAACAGTTCTTCCCGGAATGAGGATCAGTAACGTTATTTGTTAAGTATGCAGATTTCTAGCCTTAAACAACCCAATAAATACTGTGTTTGTCATTTCTTAAAGGATTTAAATAATTTAAAAAACAGAATGATCAGAATGTTATAGCGCAAAACATCGTGTTGTGTTACTGATCCTCATTGTTTATGGGAGGCTTTTGGCCCAGCGGCCCAACAATTGACATAACGTGCAACTACAATTACTATTTTTCTTAAACTTTATTTAAACTTCAGCTTAAAATGAACTAGTAGGTGCCCACTTTCCTAAAATTGCTAAGAATCTTCTAAAGATTGATGGCGATGACATTTTACGTGAAACTACAAGAACTTATGCTATATTTTATATAAATATTTTATTATATTTCTTAAACATATTATTTTAAATTTAATCTAATATTAGGTTCGTTAGTTTCGTTACACACTTTCTCAAGTTTGCTAAGAATCTGCATCGTTACTCACACTAACGTAGTTGCGGTGGTCAGTGGTGAAAACTGACGCACACTAACTTCAAAATACATCTTTTTTTTTTTATACAACTAGCTGATGGAACAAGCAGATGGCCCACCTGATGTTAAGTGGTAACCATCACCTATAAACAAAACATTGCCCCGTAGGTCACGCACAATAGGAACGTGCCCTACGATGCACTGCCCTGCGTCCATCAACTTGAGGCGTACAGATGTTAAGCCTCATGTGCCTGTAATTACACCGGCGACCACACTCTTCAAACCGAAACACAGCGTTGCTGCTTGGCGGCAGAAAAAGGCGTGGTGGTGGTAGTACTTCCCCGGACGAGCCCTTCACAAAGAGCTCTACTACTCTAAAAAAAACATCTCCCTCGCACTTTCAATATTTTTGTTGATATAAAATAACTGAGTGAAGTTATAAAAATCGCAAATCACAAAGTTCCGAAGAATAAAATTTCCAAGGTTCAACCTACCAAAAGGCTTGTATGAAAACTTAGAAAATACTTTATGGTACAAACCTTGTATAAACCTAATATAAACTTTTACTCAACAGTAACAGTTTCTTCGAAACCAGTTTTATTGTAATTTTTCAATACTTCATTCTGTGATTATAAAAAAATAAAATGTTAATCTAATAATCTAATAATCTAATAATACTATAAACGCGATAGTTTGTAGGTATGGATGGATGGATGTTTGTTACTCAATAACGCCAGAACGGCTGAATGGATTTTGATGAAATTTGGCATGGCAGAATATAGTCTGGAATAGCAGATAAGCTACTTTTTATCTCGTGGGAACACCGGGATTAAAAACTACTCGGGTGTATCCACGGGGAGCAGCTAGCTTCTTCTAAAATGACGAAATGTGCACGAGAAGTTGTAGAAGCTTGTAGCCTCATAAGCTACTCGTATAGATTGTCTGTTTCTCTTAGGATTTGGTAGAGAGTGTCTTAAGGAAAGTGGTTGAGTGCCGTTTTGTTGGTAGACATTGTCCAAATGCTTCTAGCAGTAATGGCTCCTGGTCAACTGCATTCCTGAAAGTTAAATTCGCATTCGTTAAATTAATTAAAAAAAATCTATCTATTACTACAATATAATAAAATAAAACAAAGTCGCTTTCTCTGTCCCTATATCCCCATGTCCTTATGCTTAAATCTTTAAAACAACTTCTTTTTTTAATAGATAGAGTGATTCAAGAGGAAGGTTTATATGTATAATACATGCATGATATGTGCACTCGTGCGAAGCAGGGGCGCGCGGGCGGGTCGCTAGTATTCAATAATATTCATCCATCCATCCATACTTACAAACTTTCGCGTTTATAATAGTAGTAGGATAATATAGATCAGCTTGGACTTGGTCTTACATGATACTAGTCTGGTCCTAGAAAGTTACCTGTAATCTTCGACCGAGACCTTTCCATCCTGATCCACATCCAATTTCTTTAGAACCAGCTCAACCAGCTCCCTGACGCCTTCGTCAGGGTCTTCGTCGCCTGGTTGTTTTAAGAGGGAATTTCTGAAAATTATTTATACCTTACAATATACACACAATTATTGACATGATCTTACATAGCTTTCTTTCTGTGAATATTACATTCTTTGCAATATAAATATTTACACTATTAGCACTTACTGTGAATACAAAGGTTATTTAGTAGGATAGCAAGTTAAATTAGTATTAATAGTTTAGAAGGCATGCTATTTGCTATTGCATGACGACCTCAGTGGCGCAGCGTGCGAGAGTCCGCCTGCGACGCAAGTTGCGGGTTCGATTCCCGCCTCGGAACAAATTTGTGTACGATCTGCAGAAATTTGTTTCGTTGGTCTGGGTGTTTATGTATAATAAAAAATATCTATCTATGTAAGTATATTATTATAATGTATTAAATATATCAGTCATCTAGTACCCATAACACAAGCTTTGAGTAGCTTACTTTGGGGCTAGATGATGCTGTGTGGATTGTCCAGCATTATTTATTTATTATTTATTTATTTACTTATTACTACAAGGGAGGCCTACGTCCAGCAGTCAAAGTCAGAGTCAAAATATATTTATTCAATAAAACCACTAGGATCACTTTGAAACATCTTACAACTAGGTGACTCTAGGCGCGCAGTCACGCCTTTTTCTGCCGCCAAGCAGCAACGCTGTGAGAAGAATTCGATTCTAATTTTTCTTATATGTAAGTACGGGGCATAGCGACGACGACGCGACGCGGCGACGACGCGACACGTGGTAAAGTGCGACGTAGTGCGACAGCAGCAAGAGTAGAGTAATAGAGCTCTTTGTGAAGGGCTCGTCCGGGGAAGTACTACCACCACGCCTTTTTCTGCCGCCAAGCAGCAACGCTGTTACGTTTTGTATAGTGTGGTCGTCGGTGTAATTACAGGCACATGAGGCTTAACATCAGTATGCCTCAAGTTGATGGCCGCAAGGCAGTGCATCGTAGGGCACGACCTATCGTGTGACTTGCGAGGCAATGCTTTGTATATAGGTGATGGTAACCACTTAACACCAGGTGGGCCATCTGCTTGCTCCGTCAGCTAGTTGTATAAAAAAAAGTTCAACTTGACCATAGCCTCGAAAAACAGACAGTGATATGGTGATAACTATAACTAACGGAAATTTGTTCCGTCCATCTGGGTGTTTTCTATGTATAATAAAAAATATCTATCTATGTAAGTATAAATGTATTAAATATATCAGTTATCTAGTACCTATAACACAAGCTTTGAGTAGCTTACTTTGGGGCTAGATGGTGCTGTGTGGATTGCCCAGCATTATTTATTTATTTAGTTCCACGCGACCAAAGCTTAGAAGAACAGACAGTGATATGATAAGTTGTATTAACCTTAGCAGAACAAACATCTCATCCCTAGTTATAAACCCGTCAGCGTTCAGATCGTACACATTGAAGCAGTGGTTCCTCCTCTCCTCATTGGTCCCCTTTAGCAGGACGCTCAGGCCGCGCACCCAGGGCTCGAACCGCAGCGCCCCCTCTCCCCCGCTGGCTCCCCGCTCCCAGGTCACCCACACGCGCTCCAGGATCGCCTCTTCCGTCACCAGGTCGAAGGTGTTGTGCATCACATCGCGGAACGTGTTTTGGTCTATACCCTGGAAGGAGATATCTGAAGTTGGTGCCGTCTTCCTTTTTTTACGACTAGCTGATTGAACAACCAGATGGCCCACCTGATGTTAAGTGGTAACCATCACCTATGACAAATCATTGCCTCGTAAGTCACGCACGATAGAAACGTGCCCGACGGTGCAACACCCTACGTCCATCAACTTGAGGCATACAGATGTTAAGCCTCATGTGCCTGTAATTACACCGGCGACCACACTCTTCAAACCGAAACACAGCGTTGCTGCTTGGCGGCAGAAAAAGCGTGGTGGTAGTACTTCCCCGGACGAGCCCTTCACAAAGAGCTCTATTACTCTTACTCTTGTGACACTATCAAAATTAGATTGGATCTCGGTATTGTTGCGGTTCGGAAACAACATTCACCTAAGTGAACGTTCTTATTCTCATGCGACAATATTTAAATTCGTTTGGATCTCGGTATGTTGTTAGTGTGGCGCTATTCAACAAAATTCACCCAACTCCATTCACCCCAAGCGTGTTTTTGCGAGTGGAAATATCACGGAATAGAGAAAACCATTTCTGTGGAAATATCAACGCGAATCCGCAAGTGAAGTCACTCGAATCCGCAAATCCACAGAGAAGTGAACGTGAATTAACAAGGTGAAACTCCTCGTGATTTTGTGTTTTGGAGAATCGACCGCGATTAAAAAAAAAAGTACGTCGCTATACATCCTCGATCCATGTTTATATTAGAGGAAGATGTGGGAATGCCGATCATCTAAGAGAAAAATGCTCTACTTGTTTTTTCATTTGTCTTATGTTTAGTTTTGAGGTTTATAGACTGCCTGCTCAAGCGTTACAACCTATTCGCTGCAGCGCGCTCGCTGTGTTTCAAGGAACCTTTTTGGAGTGAGCGGTATTACCCGACACGATCGCCATTACCCCTGCTTCCCTAAAGACAAAAGAAGCCTAACGCTATTTTCACACATATTACTCACATGATTTTATAGCTTTGTGCGGCGAGCCAGGCGAAAACTAATCACAAAACAGTTTAATTCGAATGCTAACATTACTCCAAATGTTGCTAAATTGTTCCAAATAAATGTGAAGCATTTTACCGATTTTGTGAATTGCGTGCGTCCATATTGTGTACGGGCGTGTAGGGTGGACAAATTGAGTGCAGGCATGCGAAGATATCCAGATACCTAATAGGTTGAGACAATGATCTTTTTTACGGTTTTTTATATGGTAGTTTTACTGAAAGAAGAGGTATGTTTGACTGTTGTCTTCATAATTAACCCACTGACCTACCAGACAACATTTTACTTTATTAGATTTGTGCAGCTTTTACTTCATGTCCATTTTACCTACATGAGATGGGCATCTAATGATATCGCGAAGTGTCTCCCATCAGCCAACTTGCTATGCCCGGCTTAGCCTGACCTGTGACAGAGGCACAAGGGCCAACTAAGTACCCTGTGACCTCAGACCAAATAAAAACTAAAAGACGGACTTCTGTGCACAGCAAAGTGAAGCCGGTCAACCTACGCCTCGCACGCACACACCAAATCGGCCCACGCAACACATCTTTAGAAAACTGGCTTCACTTTTCTGTGTGTGTGCGTTTAGTTGTGTATGTACACGGGGCGAGGCGTAGTTTGACCGCAACACATCTTTAGAAAACCGGCCTTATTCGTGCTGTCCGCAAGACTCTGTCTTTTAGTTTTTATTTGGTCTGAGCCTGTGACTAGTTCTTTAATAAGTTTCAGGACTCTTTTTTTATGTGAATATTGCCTAGCCGTATGACAATATAAAAAGAGTAGATTTTGCCAGCTGCAACGAAAGCCCCAAGTTTGCATTTAGTTTAGCATCTCCATGATTTTGTGTCAGAGTTTTTTTTCGCACTGGTTTCGATATGTGTTCATTCTTTTATAATTTTATTAGGATTAATAAGTAATGACGGAAAAAGCAAGTGGATCTACTAGCTTAAGAATAAAATAATCCAATACGAAAAAAGGTTACTGAATCATACTGAAACATAGCCCTGTAACATCATCGTGTTTATTGTTCAGATACGCGGGTTCGCGGCAACTTTTCTAGTACTTACGAAAGAATTTTATAGCCCTGTCTAGAATTTACAACACCAGACGTCAGAATTTTGTGTAAATATTTACTTGTAGCTGATGTAATAATCGTTCTATACCATACCTACTTGAGTCACTCACGCTTAAAGATGTAACGGCTCTATACCTACTAAATTCACCTAAAAGGATTTCGTTTTAAATTGAACAATGTTTTTTTTTAATTATTGTAAAAAAGTATTTGTAAAACGGGTGCCGCAAGTTTCATAGCTTAGTCCACATCTTACGGAAAAATAAAACTGACAAAAGGCTTTACAGTATTATTTATTTTATGCCGTAGAACCTGATAAGTTTTAAACCAAAGTTTTGAAGAATTGTGTCAAGTGTTCAAAAGGAGCCTCTTTGAGTGGCACTTGACAACCTTTCATCACACTGCTTCCAAACAATCTAGTGACACGACAAGAAGAAGAATAATTATTTAAATCAAAACATAAAGTTATTTGCTTATTTCATACCGTTTTTAAAATATAAAAGTATAAATGACTAGTTGGGCCCCGCGGTTTCACCCGCGCAGATTTTAAATCCCAGTAATCCTACGGGATAAAAAGTAGCCTATCAGCTATTCCACACTATACCTATCTTTCTCTGTGCCGAGTTTCATCCAGATCCGTTCAGCCGTTCCGGCGTGAAAGAGTAACAAACATCCATCCATCCATGCTTAAAAACATTCGTGTTTATAATAGTAGTAGGATACTTGGTGCCAACCCAACTAAGTAAGCATTACATATCGTATATTTACCTCGTTTTTAGGCGGTTGTCCCACGGCTGTCGCCGACGCCTGGGCTGCCGTCACCAGCCGACGATACATGGAGTAGAGAGCCTCCAACTCATTCCTGTAAAATGAAATCACTAGAATATTTACAACTAGTAACCTACATATGTACTTATCAACTCAATACCCGAGACTACACACTCCAGCATAGTGTTAGCTAAGCAAAAGGTACCTCCCAAACACCCTAATTAAAAAGTGATGCGCTTTGCCGTTTATGTATTTGACGTTTTATTATTGAGTCTACCTGTCTGATAAGACTGATAAATCTTATCAACGAATTTTACTCCAGTTTTTACTAAACAATATCTAAGGCGTTTGTTTTTCATGGCATCTACCGTCGCGTCCGGTCCTCACACAGAACTTAAACCACACACACATTAAAATAACACCAAACACACTTAAAAACAAAAAACAATCGTAAAACTCTTCACGACTCTCCAAAGCGAACTTATATCAAACAACTTTTAATATTATTAAGCCATAAAAAAGCAAAACTGTCTGCCAAAAAAAAAACAAAACATTCATACGGCTGAATACTCAAACGCAACTCAGATTTGAGCACGTCTCATGTGACGAGTTTTTGACGGAATTTCATTAAAAACTGTCAAAAACCACGACTTGAGACGTGCTCAAATCTGAGTTGCGTTTGAGTATTCGGGTGTCAAACTGTCACTTCACACCGCTCCTTACACAAATTCACATAAAGCTTGGTTATGAAAAGTTAATTCTTTTAATAATAGGCTAACTTGGAAAAGTGCGTGAACTTGTATAAAGTTTCTAAATGTTTTTCCTTCAGCTTGCGAGACGGCATGGTTCGCGCCCTGCGCTCGCCCGCGTACTGAGCCAATGCCGACGATACACAATTTACGGGTTATAGGGCTGAACAAGGGTACGAAATGGGGCGGTATTTGACCTAGTAAGCACTTTGCTACGACCTTTTCAATCGGAGATTTTGAGTAGGAAAATGAACCCCAAGTTTCTGAAAGCGCGATCAACACTAATCGGCTTAGGACGAAATATTAGAGTAAACATTATAATATGTATAAAATAGACTCTGACCCTTACTTGTCAGAGGGCACCACTAGACTAGTTATTTAAAAAAAACATAATCGTTTGTCTCTAATTTAAAGTAAAAGCTGAAAAAGCAAGTAACTTGACAGCCGATTAGCGTTGATCGAGCTTTCAGAAACCAGGGGTTAGTAATCCACAAAGTTTTACGAAGTTTCCGCAATTGGAGTTAAAGTATGAACCAAACATTCGAAACGAGAAAACTAACGAAAATTCAGTCAAGATTAAAATTCAGTCATTAATACCTATACTTATGTGATACAAAATATCTAGACAGGTTAAGACCTGTAAAAAATTCTGACAAGAGGTAACCCTTGTGGTTTTTCACTTTAGCCTTTTTTAAGAATGTACCTATCATGATGATTTGTGTTTTGCCATGGTAGGCATGTCGGAAGTGAAGCTAGTAAATCTTTTCCCCAACTCAATATTTCTTCGAAAAATTTAAATAAACGATTCTTTCCATGACAAGCACAATACCCACATGTACAACTCCACTTCCGTGTTTAGTAGAGTCGGAAGGCATGTTAAACTGTCAGTTTCGACCAACAGTTGCGTCAGTCAGTCACGGTCAAGCAACAGCCGGCCAAGAATCTTGGCATAATGGTAAGCATAATGGTTTGACTTCTTGAGCTTAGGGTTTAGTTCAGCTACTCCATCTCACGATCAAGCTGGTAGGCCACGAGGGGACATTAATCCCCGGTTTCTGAAATCTTAATCAACACTAATCGGCTGTCAAGTCACTTGCTACTTCAGCTTTGACTTCAAATTAGATAGAGATAGCATGTGAATAAATATATATAAAAAGAGGTTGAATAACTTGTTAAAAGAAAAGGTATATTATAGTATTAATGAATTTCTGTTTGACAAATTTGATTAGGTTGACTTTATTGATTATGTTATTTGAGTTGACATTTTAAATTATATTGTAATTGTTAGATAATAAAAATTTTGCATGCTTTAAAGTAGAACATGGCTGAGCTTACTTAATTATGTGTCACCCTTTTATAACCTGTGTTTCGCAAATAAATGATTATTGTATTGTATTGACTTGACAGCCAATTAGAGTTGATCGTGCATCCATAGAAACGGCGGGTATGACTGTTAGTCCATCATCCTCTGTCTGTAGAAGTTTATTCGATTGTTGGGTTCGATTCCCGCCTTGGAACAAATTTGTGTACGATCTGCAGAAATTTGTTCCGATGGTCTGGGTGTTTTCTATGTATAATAAAAAATATCTATCTATGTAAGTATATAATGTATTAAATATATCAGTTATCTAGTACCCATAACACAAGCTTTGAATAGCTTACTTTGGGGCTAGATAGTGCTGTGTGGATTGTCCAGCATTATTTATTTATTTATTGCTAGCCATCGACTTATCTATATTTTTCCAGGAAGAAAGGTGAGATGAGCTTTCTCCATCCACCGACTTAACGCGATTTATGTGATGTCTTTGGCTGAAGGTCTCGGCAGAATAACAGCGCCTAACTACAAAATTAGTGGTGAGGCATACGCTGAGTCGTGACCCAGAGATGCTCCAGCACACAAACACCTACATACTTACTGTTATTATTATGAATTGTTGATCATTTCTTTTATGGTTTTATATGTGTATGTGTGTTTTTTGGCAAATAAATGTCTGTCTATTTTTTTTACTAAATTAGTTTAGCGCATGAGATGCGGTACCCTAATATCATTACAATCTGGCCAAGTAGGCTAATGAGAAATTTTGTTTCGACTTAATTTTATAGAATAAGTATTACTAAGAATGTGTCCATTGGCACTTTTCTTACAGTCTCTACTTAAGGCGACACATTGTTCTTGTGTTCATTAAAAGTATATCACTACACAATATTATGTTTGTCACTGCACTAACTCAAAAGGTTTGGTTCTTTTGAGTCTTCTCACTAAATAACCTACATATTTCTTAGAACTACACTTACCTAGATACAGTTTATTTGATGTTTTTATTTTGTATACATATCTACCTAGTTTAGAAGCTATCGATATAAGACTCTCTTATTTTAATAAACCTTAGTGGTTTCCTTATTGCTACATATTGTTATTAACTACTTCACTGTTATAACTTATTCACTATTGTTATAAAAATTTTATAAAGATAAATAAATAAAAAAAAACTTTGTCTGTGATGTCTTTGGTTCTTTTGAGTCTTCTCACTTTGTCTGTTATGTCTCTCTATGTTACCGCGGTTTCTCAAGTCTGCTATATAAATAAAATAAAAATAAATAATGCTGGACAATCCACACAGCATATGGCAGTACATTTACCTGTTAAACCTGGTAGTCTTGAACAGCAAATCAAAGACCTTCTGCGCTGGTCTGGCGCCTAGCGCCGGCGGCTTAGGCTTCGGCTTGGGTTTGGTGACGGGCGGCGGAGCAGCTCGCGAGCGCTCGGCTGCTGCCCGGCCTGCTGTCAGGAATAGCCGGACGCCCCGCAGCGCTATCACACTCGCTCCCATGCTGAGCTGCTTTGAGTCTGCCTTCGATCCCATACTCTTACGCTTTATCTAAACCCAACTGAAAATACAGATTGCTCTAACTCTACGCTTAATCCAAATCAGTGTTCAACTGAAAAGACAGATGCTCTACCATTCAATGTCATATAGACGACCTCAGTGGCGCAGCGGGCAAGAGTCCGCCTGCGATGCAAGAGGGTTCGATTCCCGCCTCGGAACCAATTTGTGTACGATCTGCAGAAAGTTCCGTTGGTCTGGGTGTTTATGTATAATATAAAATATCTATCTATGTAAGTATATAATGTATTAAATATATCAGTCATCTAGTACCCATAACACAAGCTTTGAGTAGCTTACTTTGGGGCTAGGTGGTGCTGTGTGGATTGTCCAGCATTATTTATTTATTTATATTTTGTAGTCAATTTAATCACAAGAATCAGTAACTAGGAAGACAATTATTTTTGTTATTTTACAGCGAAACTGGTAATTACAAAGTCTCAATGAATTCTAGTCGCTGATAATCTAACAAACTAACGTCATCATTCAGAAAAGTAGGTAGGTGTACTTTGGTTACCCCCGCTTCTGAAAGTCCGATCAAAGCTAATCGGATCAAATTAGATAGAGATAGCAAGTGACTTGACAGCCGATCAGCATTAATCGAGCTTTGCTACGACAGAGCTACGCTGCTACGCTGCTACGCAGCTCTACGAAATTTACGTTTTACTCTTATTGAACGTGTTATGTATAACTAGTAGCGCCCCGCGGTTTCACCCGCGTAGTGTTAAATCCCTGTATTCCCACGGGATAAAAAATAGCCTATGTGTTATTCCAGACTATAATATATCTCTGTGCCCATTTTCACCAAAATCCGTTCAGCCGTTCTGGAGTTATAGAGTAACAAACATCCGTCCATCCAACCATCCATCCATACATCCATCCATACTTACAAACTTTCGCATTTATAATATTAGTAGGATTATAATTAGTAGCAGTGCAGTAGCTTGCCGCAGTTAGAATATAGGTTTCGTCACTGACATTAAGTGTGCATTTATTCATCGACAAATAGTTCACTAGATAATTAGCTTGCTTAGTTCGAACCTAGTTTCTTGTAAAACCGTGCCATGCACTACCACTTTAGCTGTTTCTTCTGTTAATTGCTTTAGAGCCTTTTCTCATGTATCCGGCTGTCAATAAATGATTCAATAAAAACGCACGGCCTGTGCTCCCTATTGTTAATTCATATCTTATTTAATATGTGACAATCTGTATATTTGTAACACATTAAATTTGGGCAAGTTTAAAGCCTGTACCGAACATGGTGCACAAATTATTAAAGTATAAACAAACAACCTACTTACCTACCTACTACCTTTTATTTTTCACAAGTTTTTTTTTTTTTTTTTTTTTTTTTTTATGTGCGCAATGCCAGTGCTCTTAAACGGTGAAGGAAAACATCGTGAGGAAACCAGTTAGTATTCTAACAGCGGCGATGGGCTTGCAACCTGTCACGTATGGAATACTAACTACTGCAAAATGTGGGTACGTGCCAAATGTAATGTTTGGACGTACCTCTGACTACCCCCCTTAGACATCCTCAAAGAATCTTGAATTAGTACCTACTTGGTACTGGGAGATCTGAAGGGATATCTACAGTGCCTGGGGATCAAAGTCGTGAAGCTGTTTCAGTTTTCAGTTTTATTTAAAGGGCTTAGTCGCTGTGCGGCCACAATTTACAAGTTGCATTTATTTATTTTCTCGTAGAGTCACGTCAATCTCGCTCGTCGGCCACGTCAGTCATTTCAGTCGTCAGTCGCGTCATTGTCGTGTCTCCCGTTAACCCCCCTCCTAATCCGAAGCCGTGAGACTGTAAAAAGGCAATAGATTCCATTAGTTTGGCAGTAGGTAAGTGCAGGAACGGCGATGAGTCGGCTGTAATTACGGCATAGCGTGATATAGGTCGCGTCACGTAAAAAGAACGCTGGAGGGAGGGTATCATGGCACGAGTGTTTTGTATGCGCAAACTGATCGCCTCCACGTTTTTACAGCGGTTTTTGTGGATGACGCGACCTTGTAGGTATATAGGTATTTAGGTAAGTCCAATAAAGTCAGTGTGTAGAAATACTGCTCCCAGAAAGGATTGTTTTTTTTACAAATACCCACCTAAAATTTACTTTCTCAATTATGATTACATAAACCAATGACAAAAGTGCACAAATTGCACAATAAGCACATTTATTTTCTTAATAATATTATGTACCAGACAATGCATGGTAGCAATCAATGGAGTATCCGATTAACATTTGTGAAGAAGAAATAGAAATACCTAACTTGACAGACATCATACAAATTTTTCCAGAAAAAAAATTAAAATAGGGTTTTATTTAATTTTTCAGGGATTATACGACATTATTTTATAAAAATTATGAAAATAGTATTTCTGGATTTTTCAAATCCGCTCCAAGGTGTCCACACGAACGAAAATGGCGTGTACGGGAAGATGGGGGAATGCCGATCAACTGTGTGAGAGAAAAATGCTCTATTTGTTTTTTCATTTGTTTTATGTTAGTTCTGAGGTTTATATACTCTGCCTGCTCAAGCATCACAACCCCTGCGCTGCAGCGGCACCTTATTTAATTGCAGAAATTTGTTCCGATGGTCTGGGTGTTTTCTATGTATAATAAAAAATATCTATCTATGTAAGTATATAATGTATTAAATATATCAGTTATCTAGTACCCATAACACAAGCTTTGAATAGCTTACTTTGGGGCTAGATAGTGCTGTGTGGATTGTCCAGCATTATTTATTTATTTTATTTATTTATTTAATAAGTTGGTGGAGTGAGCGGTATTAACCGACATGTTAATATTAGTTACACGCAGCTACAAGGAGCTGTATTTTTCCACCCTGTATATACCACAAGGTGACAGAGTGGATCCCACGGGAAGGAAAACGGAAAAAGGGAAGACCAAAAATGAGATGGAGGGACATTTTTACTCAGCGATACGGACCGGAATGGATGAGGAAGGCAAAAGAAAGGGACGAGTGGAAAGATGTAGAGGAGGCCTACGCCGTAGAGGCGACAACTGCTGAGGAGGAGATAGGATAGTTATTAGTTAAAACAGTGTAGAATTAAGTAGTAATAGTAAAATACCTAGTAATTGTTAAAGGCAGCTGAATAAAGGCTTTTTTTTTTTTTTTATTATATACCACAAGGAAGTGTACATTTTAAAACATACGTGCTGACTGAGCTACGCTGCTACGCAGCTCCACGAATTGTTGTTTTTATCGCTGTCTCATTGATACTACTTGTAATGGAACAAGCAGAAAACCCGCCAAATGTTAAGTGGTAACCATCACCTCGTAAGTCGTGAACGATAGGAACGTACCATGAACGTACCCTATGATGCCCTGCCCTGAACAAGCAGAAGATAAGACCCTCCAAATTTTAAGTGGTAACCATCACCTCGTAAGTCACGCACGATAGGAACGTACCCTATGATGCACTGCCCTGCGCCGCCCATCAATTTGAGGCACACAGACGCAGTGGAGCAGTTTTGTACGTGAATGTTTTTAACTTTAAATTCCACGAAGGTACACAAATCAACATGATAAACTAAATAGATAGTATCTATGCACGTATGGCACAAAACGATGTTTCTACATGCACGCTAGCTAAAGACGATTTTTACTTTCACAATACATAATGTTTAGAATATAAACAAGGGAACGTAAAATTAAAAATTATCTAAACTTCAGATAAAAAAATTATACATCTTGCTAATAGAACAAACTGATGGCCTACCGGATGCTTAATGGTAAACATTACATAGAACAAAGCAATGCCTTGTAAGTCACGTACGATACGAACGTGCCCTACGATGCATCGAAATCCATTCAAAAAAGGCATTCAAATAATATTTCTTATCATTGCACAAAAACACACAATTTAAGTACCACTTAACGTTAATGCATTTTTAACAAGCCAACCTAATAGTTAAGTAGTACCTAGTATTCTCTTATCTAATGTAATTACAGGCACATGAGGTTTAACATCTGCATGCCTCAAGTTGATGGACGCAGGGCACGTGCATCGTAGGGCACGTTCCTATTGTGCGTGACCTACGGGGCAATGTTTATTTATAGGTGATGGTTACCACTTAACATCAGGTGGGCCATCTGCTTGTTCCATCAGCTAGTATATAAAAAAAAATCTCCGGTAGTACCTACCTATCTAGGTACCTAGTACCTACATTATTCAGTTTTAAGACAACCGTTCTTATAAAAAAAAAAGCAAAGCAAATAACACCGTGTGTAGGCTATGGTTTTTATTTGTTTTATGGTGACATTTGTATACCAACACCGAATCTAATAAAACCTTAAACAAATGCCTATCTCGACTCCAAGTAATCTAAGCATTTTTAACTCCTCAATTTTACTATAGCCTTGTTTTGTGCATGCAACGTTTATTATCGATCCACAATTAGCTAGCACAAATCTGTGCCGTGGAATGTGGATCCCCCTACGTTCTACACAAGCACAGGTTTCTATGTATAAGTAGAATAGGAGATAGTACCTAGTCGTTGAGTAGGTACTCACGTGATCGTCGATGTACACACACACACATAGAACTTATTACATGTGATTTATTTCACTTGTGCGTAGATCGTTTCAACTGATTTGTCTGTTGCTAAGATACCAACCATTTTGGTGGTATTGAATTTTTTCGGCGACGAAAGGGGCGCTCGAGGCCGGGGTAAGTAGGTATGTTGCTAATAATTATACAATCAAAGGTCGGTTGTATACCTACCTACCTAATAGCTGAACAAGAAAATAATAGGTACGGTTTAGGAAAAAAACTTGAAAAAAAAAGAGCACCGGTGGTCTAGTGGGAGTGACCCCGCCTTCCGATCGTAAGGTCGCAGGTTCGAATCCGGTCGTGCACCAATGGAATTTCCTATCGAAAAATTTATGTAAAAATTTATTTATATTTACGCAATGCCAGTGCTCTTAAACGGTGAAGGAAAACATCGTGAGGAAACCAGTTTATAGTATTCTAACAGCGGCGATGGGCTTGCAACCTGTCACGTATGGAATACTAACTACTGCAAAATGTGGGTATGTGCCAAATGTAATGTTTGGACGTACCTCTGACTACCCCCCTTAGACATCCTCAAAGAATCTTGAATTAGTACCTACTTGGTACTGGGAGATCTCAAGGGATATCTACCGTGCCTGGGGATCAAAGTCGTGAAGCTGTTTCGGTTTAGGTATGTAATAAAAACCATTTTTAGAGAAAAGTAGGTAAGTTTCGCTTAAGATTACAAGCGTCAATTTCTTTAAAACAATGACTTCAGTTCACTCAGTCATCTACAAAGCTTTATTAAAGGTACTTACCTACTTGGTAGGTTCTAAATTCTGAATCAAGGTTCGACAGAGAGCAAAATAGAAAGAGTAGCCTTAAGAGCCTCACAGATGGCTGTTCTGATTTTTAAGTAGGTGGGTATATAGGGCAGGTAGGCATAGGTTCTGAAAGCCCGATTAAAACTAATCAGCTATCTAGTCACGTGCTATCTCCATCTAATTTGAAGTAAAAGCTGAAATAGCAAGTGTCGTTACAGCTGACAACCGATTAGTTTGATCAGGCTTTAAGAAACAGGCGGTAAGTGTGCTTTTTCACTAACGCGGAGCTGGGCGGCAGAGGAGAAACGCAATTTATTCATTCAAACTACTTAAGTTATATTTTAATTGTTATTATATTTTAAGTGATAATTATAAGGAATACAGAAAACTTACATTGTAGGTATGTTTTTAATTAAAGTCAAAATATGTTTATTCAATAAAATCAAAAGGATCACCTTGAAACGTCTTAAAACTAGGTGACTCTAGTTGCCAGTTCTACGAGACCAACGCCGAGAAGAACAGGCAAAAAACTTGGCGTGGTATCTACCGTTCTTTCGTAGAACCTCGTTACAATGTAATACTTATAATACCTAAACTATTGAAGCTATATACATACAATAAACAAAACAGCACACGCTTCAAACTTATTCATCAACGCCGAGAGTTTCTAATCGCGCCACTTGATCTGAATTGACCAAATTTTTTTCTTGCAGCGCTTTTACTAAAGATTTCAAACTGCTAATTCTTTTAAGATATCGGCTGGTTTTTTTTTGTAGGGTTTGAATTTTTGTTCTTTGTTTAATAATCATGGATTTAAATTTATCAAGTTTAATGCGCATTTCGTATGCTCGGGGAGTTTCAATATCACTTGAATCCATCGAGTATAAAATGTTGCGTTTTCGGGTAGTTTCAATATCACCTAAATCAATAGAGTCTGAAGTTTTGCGTTTTCGAGGAATTTCTTTATCACCTAAATCCATCGAGTCTGAAATTTCGCGTTTTCGGGGAGTTTCAATATCACCTAAATTCATTGAGTCTGAAATTTTGCTTTTTCGTGGCGTCGTCGTAATAACTTGAAAGTCCGCTAAGATAGCTTGTTGGGCGTCTGATTTCTGAAAATAAAGATTAAGTTAAGATAATAATAACCATGTAAGTTAAACGTTGCTTATGTAAGTTTCATTCAATATATCTATCGGGCCAAATTAAAAAAAAGAAGTGTATTATAGTAAAAAAAACAATACGACCAACTGAAAAAAAAAGCATTCTTACCAAATCACTACACTGCTCATTAGACTTTTGTTTTTGCGGTCGGGAACAAGATGCTGATGACTCAGTGACGTCCTTGGTATCCTATAAATCATTGATTTATTTGTTAAATACCTACATAACTAGTAGTTCGCCCCGAACTGAGATTTCGTGACGCGACGCGAACGCTCCGAAAATTTAGGTAAGTGGTAGTCAGAGGCAATTACGAACATTGTGTTCGGACTTGTTTCTGGCTACCACCTACTGAATAAGTATGGTAAAGAAGTTTCAACTGAATTGGCCTATTTATTGAAGAGTTCCGTTGAACAGACCTTGGCTCCATCATCAGAACAGGTCGCTATCACTATTTAATGAGAACCAAGTACCTTCTTAACATATAAAAAAAACAAAGGTACTACCCGACCAGTAGAAAAACCTTGATGCCAACGAAACTCTTAGAAATTGGAGCTCTTGGGTCGTTGGTTATCTTAATACCAAATTTCATGCAGATCGAATAAACGGTTCTCAAGTTATCGTCGGACAAACATACAAATATACATACATAAAATGCCAAATTGCCCAAGCTGTTTGTAAGATTTTCGATCGCTCACTCAAACAATAACGTAAAATAACGTACTTAGGTAATAAAAAACAATACACACCGAAACTATCTGACACACATTTATTTTTGGGACCGCCCATTCAAAAAGTCTGCGGCTTTTATTTAATGGCTGATACATTTCTTCCTTAAAGTGTACAGAGCATATCGTGCTATGTTTATAAGGGAACCAGCTGGATCCTCTACCTGTGGCTCCCATCCATTTTTCTTTCATTTTGGGGTCTTTCGGAAAACTGAAATAAATTAAATATTTTCGTTAACAAAGACTCATTCTTTTTAAGTGCAGTCTAATTCATTAAAAATCACCCATAAATTATTAAATCTATAACTATAAGAATCAAAGTCCTGATTGACTGACTGACATATAGACAACGCACAGCCTAAACCGCTGGTCGTAGAGACTTGAAATTTGAGGAGTACATAGTTCTTACAGCGTAGACGTGTACTAAGAAGGGATTTTATAAGAATCAAAGTCCTGATTGACTGACTGACATTATAGACAACGCACAGCCTAAGCCGCTGGTCGTAGAGACTTTGAATTTGAGGAGTACATAGTTCTTACAGCGTAGACGTGTACTAAAAGGGATTTTATAAGAATCAAAGTCCTGATTGACTGACTGACATTATAGACAACGCACAGCCTAAGCCGCTGGTCGTAGAAACTTGAAATTTGAGGAGTACATAGTTTTTACAGCGTAGACGTGTACTAAGAAGGGATTTTTCAAAAATCAACCCCTAAGAGTGTAAAAAGGGTTGAAAACGTTTGTATGAAAAATCGTATTCCTTCAACCTAGGAACTTGAAGCTTAGAGGGCATATACCCCAAAGTCAATAATTAAGTTTGTCATTTTTAGTTTTTGAGAACTACCCCCAATAAGGGTGCAAAGGGGTGTTGTAGTTTGTATGGGAGTTTTTTAACGAGTGGTTCGATTGATTTCAAACTTGGAGTAAATATACTTCTAAATAAATAATTAAGAACGACATTTTTATTTTTTGTAAACTACCCTTAATAAGGGTGCAAAGGGATGTCAAAGTTTTTACGAGAATTTTTGTACGCATAGTGCGATTGACTTGAAACTAAAAGTAAAAGTAGATAAATAACAAAAAAAAATTAATTTAGAGTTTTATCTCGGGTGGAATGCGCGAGCGGCGTCAGAGGCGCAGAGGTGGCTGGCGAAGCGCGGGAGGGGCCCTTAGAGGGCCGCTAAGCTGGGACCGCTGTATCTAAGTTCTTAGGCGCAATGTTGTCGATGTAGCCTATTTTATTTTTCACGTAGGAGTATAGGTATCATCATTACAGAATCAACTTAGCTCCCCGTCATAACTGAGGTAAGTAGTTACAGGTACCTGCCTATCTTTTCACTCTGTCGATCCAAGCTTACCTTAGTAGAGTTAGTAGAGTGCGACGCATATTTTTATCGAAATTTCGCAATTTTTGCGCTATTTTGGTGACACAATACGCGCGGGTGAAACCGCGGGGCGCAGCTAGTTTAAAATAAGACTAATCTTAATTTTAAGAATAAACGGTAACAGGCCACATTTGACACATCATCTCAATTTAACAAAATAGTTTTATAAAATAACTAGCTGATCCCGCGGCTTTGCTCGCGCTCATTTACTTTGAAAATCTCATACAAACTTTCATCCCCTATTTTATCCCCTTGGGAGTAGAATTGATCAAAATCCTTTCTTAGCGGATGCCTACGTCATAACATCTACCTGTATGCTAAATTTCTGCCCAATCCGTCCAGTGGTTTGGGCTATGCGCTGATAGATCACTATGTCAGTCAGTCAGTCACCTTTGATTATATATATTTAGAAAGAAGAAGAAGAAGATAGGCATAAAATAATTATAAACTAAATCAAAAAGAAGTCAAGAAATCATGATAGTCATAACCACAACCATACTCATGAACTCATTTTCATACTCATAAACATTTTTTCATAATACCTACTAAGTAAAATCTGAAACAATTAATTGGATTGAACCTTCATCCGTGGATTGAACAAAGGTGGAATGCACGTTTCGCATTAACCTAATTTTTTTTTATCATACATACAACCTGCTTGTTCATAATGTTCGTGCGTGATCTCTTTGGTGATTGGAACTTTTTAGGGAACTTGGAACGTTTTACTCAAGCACATTCCAAATTCAAATCGGCTAAGTACTTACTTTTCCTCCCTAGGCCGCTGTAAGTAGTTACTTTTCCTCCCTAGGGCGGAAAAGTACGTACTTGCATCGAAAGTGAGTGAAATGCTATTTTGCTGCCTGTTTTTAGGGGGCAAACTAAGTCTTTTCGAATTGATGTGATAAAAAGTAAATTTTGTCTTGTGATTGTTTTAAGGTTACATACAGACCATAAACCGGTGTTATTGGGGACTCGTGGTGTTATTTGGGACATCCAAATTTTTTATTTTCATCTATTCATATTTTTTTCCCATTAGTATTATGAATTGAAAAATGTTATGTAGCAATAAATATCTATCTAAGTATATAATGTATTAAATATATCAGTTATCTAGTACCCATAACACAAGCTTTGAATAGCTTACTTTGGGGCTAGATAGTGCTGTGTGGATTGTCCAGCATTATTTATTTGTTTATTTTTAATACTATAACTATCTATGCATTTCAGAAGTTGTCGTTTGGGGATTTATTGGTTGACACAGGGCAGAAATAATGAGTTTTTGAATAAGATAGATTTTTGTTAAAATAATTAGGTGTCAAAAATTGGTCTGCAACAAGAAATCCATAAATGTTAGCAAAATATCATTATGACTAACCAAATATATGGTTATTGAGGATTAAAATTAAGTATTCGGTTGGTTAATAAGTGCTATTTGTATTTGGATTTTTCGTGCTCTTTTATAAGCAGTGATATTTGGAATGGCTTTGGTGTTATTTGGGACATCCATCCCAACCTGAACCTTGAAATTTTAATAATATTGTGGTGTTATTTGGCGGTCCAAATAACACCACGATGTTAATTATGAAACTATTCAGATTTAAAAATGAAGTTTAATTTGCATTCTAGATAGCACCACTTGGCTGGTTATTTGAGACACCCATATTTTATTTATTTATAGGGATATGGCTGCATGTACATGAGTGATGCCACCTCTAAAATAAATATAGTTATGGAGTAAATACAAATAGCGTGGAGGAAATTAGCTTTACTTATATTCTGAAAATGGCCCGAATAACACCGCTTTACTATAATAAAAACAAGTAAATTTGTAAACTTACACGTGGTAGGTAATTCCATGTTGCCAATAATTTACTTTCTTGCTTGCATTTCTGCATGTGATGATCGCACATTCTGGCATTTCTAAAAAATTTCTGACGAAAGACGACGCGATTTTGCCGAGCGAAATTGTATTCTCCAAAGAGAATGTAAAACTACGAGAAGAGGCGGGACTTAGTAAAGAGCCAATAAGAGCCAATGGGATCCTTTTACATGGCACTTCAATACCAACACAACGCATATGTACGTCAAACAACAAGTTTTACCAACCTATCAGCATATTATATAGTGCTGCGCGATGGCACTCGCTTTTATATCGATAAAATATGCGAGATCGAAATCCAGGTTTTCTTGTAATCCATTTATTGACTGAATCCACGGTTAAGTACAACCTAGGTCCTGAAGTCCTAGGTTGGACTTAAATATGGATCTGATATGAAATAAAAAGCTTTTTGCATTAGTACATATAATTTTTGTACCTAAACCTATTCATTTTATGAATTAGTTTTTCATTTATTATAATGTTTAGTATAAGCAGGACGGACACGGTGAGCTTGACATGTTCTGTAACAAAGTATTTTTATTAATTTCTTTTTTAAGGGTTCCGTGACACAAGGGTTCGCAATTTCGAGGTGCGATTGACTATTATTTCATTTTATTTCATTTCGGGGAGGTTGTTTGAAAGAATAACTCTAAAGAAACACGCATAAATACTGTTCGAACACAAATAATACAATAATATAAGGGAAATGTGCTTGAGTCAGAAATCATTTAGGTATTAGATAAACGTAAGACCAAACATACTAATACCAAAATGATTTCTGATTCATTCAGTCCGATTGTATTCTCTAAAATATCTAATTCAATGTTTACTGAGCCTCATCCAAAGAAACCAGACTTCCTTTTTCTATAATTTTACGGCTCGCTTGATCTCCACAATTTCATACGTTATGAATCGTTTTTTGGAGGTATCGCCGTAAAATATTACATTCACTGAACAATAACAATCAATTTCACATTTATGGACGTAATTATTGATAAATCTGCTAGAAATTTACAAAAACAAACAAAATACGAGTGGAAACTACAAGTAAACAAAGCAGACAGACGAAGAAGAGAGTGAGTTGTGAAAGAACGACAGAACACTGATTGAATGGAACGATCATTCGTTCCAATCAATCAAGCAATTCAAGCAACAATCATGTCAAATCAGTCAATCAGCCATTATTTGCCATGCTAAGTCCATACAAAATTTTTGACGTTCCTTGTTGCGTCAGGGTTGTATTCTCTTTGGACTGAATGAGTGAATGATCGTTTGTTTGTCCATGTTGCGGCGACACGAGTCACGTCAATAATGCACAACATGATAATGTACCGGATGATGACCGGTGTGCGTTTAATTAAGCCACTACTAACCAATATATGAAACTCTGTTTTTTTAATAAATAAAATAATAATAATAAATAATTTGCGGTAAAAAGCCGTTTGTCAGGCACCAAACTTGGTGCCAAACAAACCGCTGAGTAAAGTGATTTTAAGTGTTTTGAAAACTTTAGAAAGTAGAGAGCAAAGTGTCCACAATTAATCATATAACGATTGTGTTGGCGTTCAATTACATTTGTAGAATTTAATTATTTAAAGCCAGAAAAAAATAAATGGTCGCGGCTTACATAACCTCCTTTATTGCAATTTTTCAGCACATTTCTTAAAATATATTAAAACGGCGTAATTACAGATAATTAGAGCGTTTTAGAGGATGGATTAAACTATTTCACTGCCGACACTTGCTTAAATTATCATAAATGAAAAAAACAACTGGAGCCCAGGCAACATCATAACTTTCGCTTGGGTAATGAATTGTATGATGGTGGCAACCCATAAATTGTATGTACAGTACGGCCGGCGGATCTAGACCGGCGTTAAGTTCGTTCGGAACGCTGCGCAGTAGTCACTTTTAGGATCGAATAGGTGGTAAGACGCGGGGTGCGCGGGGTGTCACTTTGAGATAGGTATGTGGTAGATTTTAGACTATTTTTCAAATGTTTAAACTATTTTTGTCTCGCCTGTACCTGCGCACAATTTCCGAAAGCGCAACTTCAGACCGGTCTAGATCCGCCGGCTGTACTGTACTTGCAAAGGCCTTGTACATAGACGAGGGGCTGACGTCTAGAACCGATTTCCATTTTCCAATTGCTAAATAGTTCTGTGACTTCTTCGAAACTTATTTTCACGGATTCAGATTGGATGCAGTGCGAAACCGCTGAACCGCGAAAGTGTAGCTGTAGGTACCTATAGTTCAAAGCTGGACCATTTATGTCGAAAACTTGTAGCATAAAGTAAGCAGTACGAGGGCTGCACTAAAAGTATCGGGAATGGAATATTGTCAAATTGTCAATTTTGGCAGATTTGCGATGGCAAAACTGCCAAAATTGACATATGCAACCGGATTTTGAATGCAACAAAAGTTACGTGATCAAGGGGCAGATCCCCAGATAAAAGAAATTTATTAGAAAAAAGAAAAATATAAAGAAAAAGATAAGAATATTAATTAGCATGCTAGTAGTGATAGCAGCGCCATCATCGCAATTTGGTACATACAAATTTCAGAAGATGACGCTAGCATACTAGCTACCTACTTTTTAAAACTTCAGTAGAGGTATAACCATACTGGAGCCTTATGCACTATGACCATTTGCAGCGCGAGCTCGGCTAAGACAAGGCAGGCGGTGTGAAACGGTCAGGGCAAAGTATCTCCTATATCATAAAGAATAAAGCCCAATATCAAGTTTTGACGTTTCACGGTTTGGGGCAAGGAATCTCCTTGGAATCTCCTATTGTCATAGTGAATAAGGCTCCTGCATACTTTGCACTAAACCGAACTGCTTTATCGACAATCAATACCATGAAGTTGCAGTGGTCTGATGGCCAGCCATGGGCCAGCCAGCAGCCAGCCCCGCCAACCTGTCTTGGACGCATGTCAAAATTGACAGTTAAATAAATCACAACAACGCGATTGCGATTGCGAAGGACTTCGTTCGTGGTTTGTTGTACCTACTTCGCTTCGTGTAAAAGATTGTAAATCTGTACTAACGTATATGATAATGAAATAGACTTTTATCAGTGCTTTCACTTACTGCAGTAGTTTCAGTGCTTTTACTACTGTGACGTTTGCTACCCACTGCAAGTGATTTGCATTCGAGGGTGAGTTTTTTTTTGTTGTTTTGTAGTTCTAAAAGTTTAAAGGCTTACCGAGTGTAAGGTTTCCTATAATTTGGCCGGGACAATAGTCTATAAAACGTTCTACTTATAATACCAATAAATCTGTTACATTTGGTAGGTAAGGTACCTACCTACCATCTTACCAACCAAAATAAATAAATGGTATGCGTAGTGACTACAATACATAGTTCAAAGTTAGAAACTACTAACTATACTGGTATTTTTGGTTAGGCGTATTCTAAAGAACACCACAACGATGACACAAAAATCATTGTATGGACAATGTAAGTGAAGACAAACAAGACTAAGTAAAGTGCACCTCCGGTCCTTGATCCCGAACGGATATCGCAGCACCTACTTGCAGGTACTTATCGACGGGTTATTGGACCAAGTTTCTAGAATTATTAAAGGTAGATACCTACCTAAGTACAGTAGGCATGTAAATGCTCGGGATCTCGCTAGGAGGTATCCTTCCGTTCTAAATAATACGAGTATGTTTAATTTATGATACCAATTTCTCCTGATACCTATTAAACTTCTATTGCCTTCGGCTTATCCGTACATCTGTGAATTAAAATTATTATAATATCTATCATTTAATGGGTATGTATTAAATAAGGTTCGTAACCACGACTCTTTCTTCGGGAATTTTAATTTACGAAATTATTATTTTTATACCTACTTGTCAGAAAGTTGACTGAACAACTATCACCATCATCTGAAACAAAGAATTGTTACGCTCGATTGGACAGTGCCCTACACACTGCCCTGCGTTCATGCGTTCACGGATGTTTTGCATCATGTACCCTGTACTTAATTCACCGACAACCAACCACACCCTTCAAACCTAACCACAGCATGCTGGGTTAAACTATAGCAATCCTTGTACCTGATGAGTTGAGGGTTGGGGATAGGGGGGATGCAAGTGGGGGTAGATGGCAAGTCTTCCCCTTGAGTCCTTTTTTCTAGAAAATGAAAAAAAATATAAATTCAAATTTCTTAACTCAAAAAAAAAAATAACCCTAACCTAATGAGAATTCCTTCCCTTGAGTCTTTTTGTCATAGAGATGAAATATTACTACCAATTTTCTTCATATAAAAAAAAAACCCCTAACCTAACTAGTAACTTACCTGAAAAATTAAAGTATTTTTTTTCATTTCCTAGAAAAAAGGACTCAAGGGGAAGACTTGCCATCTACCCCCACTTGCATCCCCCCTATCCCCAACCCTCAACTCAGGTACAAGGATTGCTATAGCCAACCCGCATGCTGCTTAAGGCGTCGGAAATAGGCATGGTGATAGCACTCCTACTTGCCCGGACGAAACCTTCACAAAGAGCTCGCAGGAACTAGGATTTTTCATTTTGTGCGACGATTGCTTCTTAGCCGGGCTGCGGATAAGATGGAAACACAGTAGCTTTCGCTTTGTAACAAACATAATGCACCAATTTTCCATAGACCAAGTACAACACAAGACCGTATCATTACATGTCCAGTTTTTCAATGTTTTTTCTCAAATTACACCTATTTTCGTAATACCGAGGTAATGAGCCATTGTGCGCAGTAAGGCACAGTTACGCTGACGTGCAATCTGTCTATTGTTGGTGTATACATTAATCGGGCAGAGGATATCTGAATTCAACGTAAACCTGAGGATATACTACCTACTTTTGTTACAAATGATAACATCTAAGTGAGTAAGTTTAATGCTGCTCTTATAGTCTCATTTCACTGCATGGGTAAGTAGTTTTTTAGCTATTAAGTAGTAACAGAACTTACTAAATTCTATCGTCTTCTAGAAGACTGAATTCTATTGTAATGAAAAACTGTAAGCGGCTAAAAACTAGTTTAGCAGCGGCGATGAGCCTGCTAAACCTGGAAATCGTGCAAGGTACTAAAAGATCTGAGGTAGCTACGGGTACATTACTGGGGATCAAATCTTGAAGCAGTTTTTTTTTGTTTCTGTAGGTACTTCTAAAAGTGTTCATGGCTTCATGCTTCCTAGGTAACAAGTGTTACCAATTCTAAAAAAAACGAATTCAAATTATTTCCTCGTCATTACATCCATCAGAACGCGGTCGAGACAATGCTACTTGGATTTATCTGATCGACCACTGACACTAATGATGTCGGAAAGAGATGCAAAACCACAGATCCATAGTTAGACCGAGACGAGAGATATCTTAGAGGCAATAGGCGTAACCCCGGATACAGTAATTGGAGGACGTGACGAAGGACCAACTAAAGTCGACAAAAAGTTGATGCTGAAATAATTGCTTAGAAGCCACTACGGCGATTCGCTCAAATCATTGCCAGAACGAATTCAGCTTCTGTGTAATTGCTGGAACGGTTTTAGAGAAGGGTTTATTTGTTTAGGAATACTACGTTCAACTGGCTATCTACTGGCACTGACATCCGACCCTTTTTTGACCCAATTTTGACAGCCTACACAGCTCAGTTGGTGTAGTAGCTCCGCCTTCTGCGCCGTAGGTCGTGGGTTAGATTCCCACCGTGAACAAACATTTGTGTGATGAAGGTCACCTTTAGTAATGTTATTAAAAATGTTTAATGTGTAATCATTTGTTTGAACTTGCAGTAATTTTATACAACTTACCAAGGTTCCTACCTCTATAAGGCAACAAGTCGAGCTTACCTCTTAAGGCTGGATTTTCTAAATCCAGAATAACTCCAATACATCCTTCCGTGTTTTAAACGAGCTACACAGTCTTCGCATTCTATAGCACACATGCAGAATAATACATGTACCCGTACTAGTATGGAACCGATCTATCTAGGATCGGAAGTGCCCTGTATGGTGACGGAAATGTCAATCCGCTGTAGAATGTGCACTATGTGCATTATGTATGATGGAGGAGAGATGGTGAAAGTTATTATTATTATTCTACCCTATTTTACAGAAACAGCATCACGACTTCCATCCACAGGCACGGTAGATATCCACTCAAATATATATAGAAACATAGAATAGCAGGCATGCAGGCACACTAATATCTACTATAGTGTTTATCTTCCTTATACTTTTTGTGGAAGGCCTATGTCCAGAAATTGATGTCTTCAAACTGGCGATAATGAGCCAAGGGAAGAGTCGAGGATTCAGATCCCACTCGGTATATATCTTTTGATTAAAATAATCTTGGTAATTACCTTTATTACTATCGACTGTAGTATCCCTTATTTTGTTCCCGAAGTTTTTTTTTTATTTTAGTTTAGCTTTTAACACTAAAAGCTATACTAAAATAAAAAAAAAACTTCAATACGGAACGCTAACACATATAATGTGTAATATGAAGTCAGCATTGGACTCTGTAGTACCTAATTCAAAATTACAAGGATCATGAATAAAAAAAAGGTGTCATTTCCACGCGACCGAGATGCTAGAAGGCAACTAACATACGACTTGGTTCTTACTTGGCACACTGCATTTACATACCTACACTTACTTACTTACTACTACTACTACTTACTTACCAATTCACCCAACGATATGGTAATTCCTCGGCTATCTGCATGTGATGTTTTATTCCTAAAGAAAGTAGGCAAGAGACCCAGTTTTTTGATACCATTTCACAGAAAAAACTAGAAGGGCTGCAGAAAGTCGTGACCTAGTTTTTTTGCTCTGTTTTTGGATGTACCCTTTTCAGTCAGCTTTTTTGGGATTTGTATTCTATACGCAACGTTGCCTACCGCTGTGAGGCATATTCAAAATTTCCTTTTCAGTTCACTGGTGGTGTAGCGGCCCCCCCTTTGGAAGGTCGCGGATTCAAACAGGTGTTCAAAAATTTATGTTCCAGTGCCACTCTCAAACGGTGAAGGAAAACATCGTGAGGAAACCAGTGAGTTTTCCGCACCGTGTCTGGAGATCGAGCAGCTGTTTCTTTTTAAATGTAATATAAGCTATTTATTAAATTAATGTATTCATAATATACTTGTTGATTTGTAGAATTGAGATGAGTCTGATCTCTGCATGATTTCTCAACTTCAACTGGTTAACGACCTTACATGACTCCACTACTACATTATACTTGATCGCGTGGGGTTGATTGATGTTATGAAATTGATTACGTGCTGTTTCCCCCCATTTCGCTTAATAACAGCTTGTGTCAACATTTCTTGCTGTTTTGTGAGATTTACTTGTTAAGGAAACAGATTTATGCTTGTGCCTTGCGACGATATCATCACATTATACAGCCTTATTGACCGCCTTCACAGCTCAATGGTATTAGCTCTGCCTTCTGTGATGTAGGCCGTGGGTTCGATTCCCACCGTGAACAAACATATTATTTGTGTGATGAACATAGATGTTTGTTCTGTGTCTGGGTATTATATAATATTATAAGCACGGAATAGAGAAAACATTTATATTTCTGTGATTATAAGTGTGTATTTACATAAAAAAAGTATATAATTAGTATATCAGCTATCTGGTTCCCATATCACAAGCTTTGGCTTAGTTTGGGGCGAGATAGTGCTGTCTGTAATGTCCACCAATATTATAGGCACTGAATTCTAACAATTCGTTAGTTGATTGCTTGTTTTTCTAGACTTGGTCACGAGGAACCACTTAGATTCAGCTAGTTTACAGACGTTTTTAAGGGATTCCTTGTCATTCAACTGAATAGAAGAATCATTTGACGTCTCGCACTCCTTTCATCAGTAGGCGGAGTTTTGTTCGATTTTTTCTGTTGAGCGAGCTTGGGTTTTGGACTTGGGACTTGAGGTACTTTTGACCCTTTTATTTCCATTATATCTTATTTTCAATATTTCATCATTTGTTTGTATTACCAGAAGGCTTATTATTTAAAAACCCCCACCAAATAATTTATTCCGACCTAAAAGTACACTGCCTTTCCTCTCGCGGCTGTGTTTAGTATTTGGAACGAGAATATAATTTCTGTTAACGTTGTCCGCAGACCTTCTCGTAATGTATTCCAAACCACGACAAGGACCTGAATCGTTTAATAGAATATTTTAGAATACTTTCAATCCACACCGTTTCGAAGGAACAATCGATTCATTTCTGAACCTATAAAATAGCATTGGATTATTATTCAAATCAGCGTTTTTGTTTGGGCCTTTTCTAATAATTGGACTTATAAATTGGTTCATTTTCGCCTTTGTGTTGTTCTTGTATTCCATGGATTTTGGCTTCATTTAGTCGTCTTAAAAAATAAAATACGTTTGATAACATAATGGTTTTGAAACGTTTCTCGATTTACTATGACTTAAAAAACCTTGTCAATAACCTAAGAAAATGCATTATGTTTCGTTTGGCATAGTTTACATCGGATCCTCAGATTACACACAATACTACGTTCACAAGGCACTAAACCATATCTTTGGCGATCTTTGATCTATCGAAGTGTGATAGACTGAGAAATACTGGGTTTGTGTTCCTAATAACTACCAAGATTAGAATCTATCTGCATACAATGTTATCGTAGTTAATTTCTTTTTCTTGTTTGTCACAAGTTCTTTCGAAAGACTGTGGTGAAAGGATTGCAAATTGCAAAGCACTATATGAATTACTGGAGAGCCTCAAGACGAAAGTCTTCAACCAGTGTGTGTTGCCAGTGATGACATATGGAACTGAGACGTGGTCGCTTACTATTGGCCTCATCACCAAGCTCAAAGTCGCACAACGAGCTATGGAGAGAGCTATGCTAGGAGTTTCACTACGAGATAGAATCAGAAATGAGGAAATCCGTAGGAGAACCAAGGTAGCCGACATAGCTCTCAGAATCAGCAAGTTGAAGTGGCAATGGGCAGGTCATATAGCTCGAAGAACTGACAACCGATGGGGAATAAAGGTTCTTGAATGGCGACCACGAACAGGAAAGCGAAGTGTGGGACGCCCTCCTACCCGATGGACTGACGACATTGTTAGGATCGCGGGTAGTCGGTGGATGGAAACGGCTCAGAATCGTTCTTCCTGGAAGCGGATAGGGGAGGCCTATGTCCAGCAGTGGACTTCTGTGGGCTGTTGATGATGATATGAATTACTAGTTGCGCCCCGCGGTTTCACCCGCGCAGATTTAAATCCCGGTATTCCCATGGGATAAAAAGTAGCCTATGTGTTATTCCAGATTTTAATCCATCTCTCTGCCAAGTTTCATCCAGATCCGTTGTGCCGTTCCGGCGTGAAAGAGTAACAAACATCCATCCATCCATACAAACTTTCGCGTTTATAATATTAAGTAAGATTGTCTAAAAATTCTTCAACAAACTTAAAAGCACACTCTGCTGAAATATTGGGAAGCAATAATTCACAAATAATGATGCGAAAATACCCCGTTTTATTGAAAATATTGATCACGGAATTTATTCATTATCTTTTGTCTTCCTTGGTACTGTTTTCCTTCCAGTGAAAGCCTGACAATGTCGTTTTAGCACAAGATTTTTAATATATACATTTCGCCCTGCTCATTCACTTTGTTAGTTTCTTATATAAATTGTAGGACTTTAGACTTTTGCTCTTATGTTTGTCAGTATAGCTTATACAAAATCGGATAAAGACAGAAGACAGTGAAAGAAGAAAATTGGGGTAAAATAGGGGTATCGGAAGATGATACAAAATTGGGAAAAGAAAGTTGAGAAAGACTTGGTAGTCATATTAGTATAATTAATTAACGGCCGCTTTCTGAAAGTTCTATCACACGTATTATAGGAAATCACACGCCATTTCAGCTATTAGGTACATAAAATTAGATAGAGATAGCAAGTGACTTGACATCCGATTTGTTTTGACCGAGGTTTCAGAAACCTCCCGTAAGGTCAACAAAATCTATACCTATAGCTAAAAGACTGAAGATCTTTCCTTCCAATAACATGTTGGTAGTATTGATACGACAGTAATTTGTTCTGTAGTTCAGCAAAAACTGTTTTATCGTTGCTTAGTTTCGACACAACTCAGAGTTGCATACTAGTGCTATAATGTTTTAAATTTAGTTCATTGCCTTTAGTTTGCAACTTGTGTGGTAGGTAAATACAATGCTTATTGCGTTCTCACAACAGTCCGAAGAGAACACCTGGCTCATTCCAGTCTCATTTAATAAATAGGGGATTGAGAAGCACATAATATAATACTTTCTTCCTTCCACCAAACATGGTGGAAGGAAGAAAGCCATTTCGAATTTCGAGAATAGTAAGATAGAAAATATGATATGGCTGCGGGTAGAAGTAGTAGGACAAAGAAAGCATGCATTAAATGTGTGAAAGATAAGTAAGAAATGAATAGTGGGCTCCGAGCCAACCTGTAGGTCTACTATAATATTATACTATAATTCCCAGACTTAACTGGCTAGCGAGTGTGAAAAAAAATGATAAGAGTCACTGGTAGATAAAAGCGGAAGAATAAATTCGTACTTCAACTTGAGACAAGAGGGCCAACCGCGATCTCTTGAAGCATTCTTATTTCAATATTACTTTTATGTCAATGTCTTATATCAACTGCATAGAGTCAGCTTTAGGATCAAAAAGTAAAGTAAATTGAAATAAGAATGCTTCAAGAGATCGCGGTTGGCCCTCTGGTTAGGATGATGATTAGTCCCCTTAGGCCTGTTTTCCACAAAGTATTATGTCTTATCGTCTATGCATCCGAAGGTTATAAGCATGAGAATACCAAGCTTCTGATAAGTAACCAAGAGGCGTTTCTTCGAGCTGTGTCAGTGCTCAATGACATTACGTGCGTGTGTCGTGTCGCTAATTACCCAGTTACCGATAATTATTCATACTGATGTTTTTAACGTAAGTAATTGCAGACGATTGTTGTTTAGTCAGTTTGTTTTTTGTGATATGTTGATTGATTCAATGGGAAATAGAAGTTCTAGTTGTGTCAAGCGTGTCAGAGTTGGTCGCGTGGAACTGGCACTAGAGTCACCTAGTTTTAAGACGTTTCAAGATGATCCTTGTGTTTTATTGAATAAACATATTTTGAATTTGAATCAAGTGTCTGTAGAACGATGGCATTATTTCATACAGAAAGTTAAGTGCGGTCGCCATTTATGAGTACCTAGATTATGGTAACAGTGTGACATTTTCATCTTAGCGTGCAATGGGGTTTCACAATCCACACATCACCATCTATCCCCAAAGTAAGCACTCAATGCTTGTGTAATGGGCACTAGATGACTGATATATTTAATACATTATACACTTACATAGATAGATATTTTTATCATACATAGAAAACACCCAGACTAACGGAACAAATTTCTGCAGATTGTACACATTTTTTTTCCGAGGCGGGAATCGAACCCGCAACCTCTGCGTCGCAGGCGGACTCTCGCCCGCTGCGCCGCTGAGGTCGTCTATACAGTATAACTTATTCCCGAATTTACACGTCCGAAATTGAAAATTAAATCCAACAGAATAATACAAAACCCTTCGGCTAATCCAGTTGTACAAACCCTTGGGACTATTATTACGAACATTTGGGTCTCGGCTCATAAATTATAAATAGGTAAATCCTTCAAACCTATTTAAATATTCTGCTGTGGATGAACTTACGTTACCAACCGTGTTGTTGTTCCATGCGTGGTCCTGCAAATTTTAATAATGTCGGCGCTTTTCATCACACTTGGTCTCGGTTGTGCTAACTTTTGTATAATGGCTGACAAAAATTTACGTTAATTATAAAAGTTGATTCGAATTCATTGCTGAAAAATGCTGACAAGCGGTAAACATATTTCATTTTTTTTCCACGCACTATAGGAACATTTACATTCTGGACCACAAACATAATGTCGAGACGATTTGGCGCTGCACAAAAGTCGAGGATGTGGGTACGCGAATCGCGAAACTGAAGTGGAGATGCGCAGGACATTTGTCAAGAAGGGACGACGGGAGATAGACGAAGGTGGCAAAAAAATAGTAGCCAAGGTATGCTCAAAGACCTAGGCATGACCACCCGCCCGCTGGTCAAACGACATTGTAGCAAGTACTGGAAATGGATGGATGAGACTCACATCACAAGGGACCGGAAAGCTGTGAACGCGTATTTCTCGCAAACAAACTTAGAAGGCCTTGGTAAATTTTAATACCGTGAATAATATTTTATTTATATAGTTTGGTTTATTTTAGCATAGCACTGATGCTACCAATACCATTTCCCCAAACATTATCCACGTAGTTAATCATATGTTCCATAATCTACATCCTTCCATTATATATGTAAATGTTTTCATAAATTAGCTTCGAATGTCACCGATAGAGATACTTGAAATACGACCTTCGTAGAGGACGTTGAGTAGGAATCAACTGTTTGTTAGCACTTTTAAGTCTAAACTACTTACCTAATTTAGCGATCTAGGTCCCTTAGCTTTGCTACAATATACGTTACAAGGTTATATTTGTCTGGGGCTAGATGACACTTAGGTTATGTTAATCATGTGTTTTTTAGTCCACACTGCATCTTATTTCGGTAACATATTGGGGTTATTCTCTTGAATCACTCTATTAAAAAAAACCGCATCAAAATCCGTTGCGTAGTTTTAAAGATTTTAGCATACAAAGGGATATGGGGACATAGGGACAGAGAAAGCGACTTTGTTTTATGCTGTCACCGTGTGTTTGAACTTTTTAAAATACACCATTATATCGATAAGCATGCTAATCCACAGTTGGATGTGGATGCCTCTCCCAAGACTAGCCAGTGCGCTCGGTCTTTATTTATTATTACAATGCAACAACAAACTAACAGCCCTAAAGCCAAAACGTTTGCGCGCCAGGTAGTACAAAAATAGAACATCGAATTCGAATTAATAGGTGGACAGGTATTTAGATAGAAAACGCATACAAATATCATTAAATAGACGGCAATCAATGTTAAAAACGTCTAGGTCAGGCTGCTGAGCGATCAGAGTGTTGATAAGTGTGAGTGCGCTCGCCGTAGTGCATACCGCGCGGTGTCGGTGCGGCACGCGGGCGGCGCGAACAAACGACGTGCGCGTGCACGCAAGTAGCGGTCGGGCACGTAAAGTGCACACTGGCTCAGGGTAGACGGATTGTCAATACTACCATGTAATAGCTGGAAGTAGTGGCTCATAATAGCACATTTCCGTCGAAGCTCGAGCGTATAGTCCCACCATGCCACGAACAAACAGGGATGGGTACAGAAAGGGATAATACCCGTATAATTTCATATATAGATACCTACCAAATTTCTTTTGTACACGTTCTACCATAAGCTTATACTTCACATCATGTGGGTCTCATATCAAAGCATTGTATTCCAGTTTGATCTAACGAATGCATAAAAAAATTTTTTTCTTGTCTTCCAGTGTTTGCCAGTTACATTATCCAGATGCTTTTTAAAAATACAGGTACAAACAGTTTATAAACTCTGACCTCATGCGGGATTCCTCGACCCTAGTTTATAAAATCAGATCAGAAGCAAGACAAGTCTGTGTCTTGCGACCAGACAGACTGTATCAAATGACTTGGCTAACCGAGGATTCGAACTCGATCGCTGCAAGCATCGCCCTTGACTTCAGCCGTTCAGCGGAGCGCGGCAGAAACTAATCACTTGTCATTAGACATAGTTGCCTCATTTAGATAATTTTTTGGGTGTTCTTCTGGGATACAAAAACTTGTTGATTCAAAGTAGCTTTCTCTGTTTTGTCTCAGTGTCGGTTTTTTTGTGTTTTCTAATGTCTTATTCTCAATCAACAGTGGTCGGTAGCCTTTTAAAATATTTATTTTATCGACATGATACTTTGTGAAATGTTTTCGTGTATTCAGACATGTTGAAACTGACACTTAACGCTTATACCGTTTACGTCATGTTCCCAGAAAGGGTGTCGGTAAAGTATATCGGTCGGGTTTCGGAACGTGTTCATACATTTGTTTAGGCATTTTCGCTCCCACATAATGTTACTTTGCGATTTTACATAAAATTACGAAACCACTTGCTACGATTCTGAGTATTTCTGATATCACCTGTACTCATCTTTTGCTTCATGCCTTCCTCATACATTCTAGTCGGCATATAGGGTTCTTGAATTGGGGTCTATACAAGATTCACTTTATGATTGCGGAACACATACAGATTGACAGATATTCACGCCAAATTTTTTTAAACAATTAAATTTATTTAATGGTGTATTTTGCCAAAATAGAACTTGTCTAAACCTCTGAAACGTATTTTTTTTCAATTTAGCTAATAGCACTGAATACGTCACAATACTACCCACGTACACGCTAATAGTATTGTTCCGTATTACAGTAACAGCCTGTAGTTGCTGTTTGGCAATTACCCACACTACCTGGTAATTTTCACCGCTCCAGCGAACGTTGCAATTAACTCAACTGACATTTTAGTGGAAATATCGGTTCGATTTCACATTCGATTGACTGATTTTTCCCGCAGTCGGTTCGTATTTTAAAAACCCCTATTTACCTTTAATAAAAATAGAACGATTAGTGTGACGCAGAACAGCATACGGGTTTTATCATGAGATTTTTTGTTAATGTGCATGTGTTTTTTTTCAGGTATATACAACTACCACTACCGGAGGATACTCATAAGGTACAGTATATGCATATCTACCTAACTGCTTACGCGGAGAAAGGTTCTGATGATAATAGTTATTTGTTATACAAGAGTGCAAAGTTGCTTTTTAACCGCGTGTTCAATTTTGATGACCGAGCAAGCGAAGGATTCTAAAATTTAATCACGAGCGCAGCGAGTGATTCAAAATTAGAATCCTGAGCGTTAGCGAGGGAATCAAAAGAGCACGAGGTGAAAAATCTTTGCACTCGAGTGCAACACGTAACTTTTCATTCCACCTCAGCGAGGAAATGACTAAATGCAAAAAAAAAAAGTTTACAATCACACGTTGGCGTCAAACAAACTTCCTAGTCGCTAAAATCACTCATTTTAGTTTTTTCACTTGTTTTCAAGTTTCTTGTTTTTAATAATAAGGTTTAACAATGACGTGAAAAAACGCCGCGTAAAGAACCGCGTACAAAGCAAATTGAAAAAAGAACACCAAGAAGGTTCCGAGTCTGAGTTTTTAACCAATAAAAAAAAGTTGTATGATATATTCGGCACCATAGAGGTAGCAGTAAATAGGTTTAATGTTTTTTATTAATTCACAAACTTAGTGCACACGATGTTCTAAATTCAATTTACTTTATCCTCTAGAGAATAAAAACGGCTTTTGCACTCAGATATTGAAGAGCAAAAATACTCTTGCCGAGATGGTGGGATGAAAAGGTTATTTTTGTTGTCATTTCCCATAGACGCATTATTCATTTGAGGCTTACAGACTTACAGCTTAAATCCACTTGTCCCACACCCTTAATCAGTGAAGCTCTACGCGTTCTTTCCCTTGACATTGGCTGTACTGTACGTACATCCTTTCGAACACTTTCCAGACCAACGCTACATGAACCCTCGCTTGTTATGATACCCTGAATATGTCTTAGATTCCGAAGGGTCACACGAGCTGGTATATAAAGTTTTAATCGGATTACTAAGTGTGATATCCGTTTGATCCGTCACTTTTTTGTCTTCCCCTCTTTCCGTTCTTGTGAAGGTTGTGTGTAAAAGGCAAAATAGATTAGATTATAAAGTCGATCACCAAAATCCTGTGTGGATTTTTGTGATCGACTTTATAAAATACATTGAACAAAGGCCTCAAGTCACCTTTTTTCGGAATAAAATACTAAAGGTGTCTGGCGTTCTAAAAGTTACGTGTTTTTGTCGTTTCTTTTACAAAGTTATAAGACGAGGTTATCAGATAGTCTTGTAAGTTTAACAAGCATAGGTATACATAATACTATTTGCGCCCCGCGGTTTCACCCACGCAGATTTAAATCCCGGTATCCCCACGAGATAAAAAGAAGCCTATGTGCTATTCCAGACTATAATCTATTTCTCTGCCAAATTTCAATCAGATCCGTTCAGCCGTTCTGGCGTGAACGAGTAACAAACATCCATCCATCTATCCATACATACAAACTTTCCCGTTTATAATATATTATAAACTAATATAATAAAGTAGTAGGATTGACGTAAATTCGAAGCGAACATTTATTTTTTGAACGTCCTCAGAATTGAAAAATAATTTGCTCTTCATAAACGATTTAAGTACTCGTGAAAGGCCCTTCATAAAGAGCCCTACTACTCTTAAATTAATTATTATGATAGATTAGTTTCTTTATTGGCCGGGTATACTCATAGAAACATTGTCAGAGATTGATTTCCAAAGTGATACTAAAAGTACGTACAGAAATCGTGCAATGTAAACAATGTTTCGGAACAAATTGCGCCGCAGGCAATGCGAAAAGCCTGAAGTCGCCCATGTCGCGATACAAAATGTCGCAGTGAAGATGAATCACGAACAGTAATGCAATCCATGAGTAAATGTCGTAGATCGTGAGACGCTCCCATGACTATTGGCGCAGAATAAGAAATAGCTACTACATTATTGACAAAACCGTGCGGTATCAGTGCACTTCGTGGTATTTTGATCTTTTCAGTTATTTTGCAATAGGTTGAATAATAGCTTTATAGGATCACAATTGCCCTCAGTAGTATTGCAGCAGTAAATGCCACTTAGGTACAATAGGTTCCACGACAATCACGTTTCTTCAGATAGTCCTCACAGCTTAGTTGATAGTAACTATAGCTCTGCCTTCTGCTTAGGCTTAGTGGGTTCGATCCCCACCAAGTAAACATTTTGTATAATGAAAATAGACGTTTCTTCTCTGTCAGGCTGCTATAATGTATTGTAAGTATCTGTATGTATTAAGTTGTTACCTTCTTAAATAGTTGCGAATTTTTTTCCTTAAAAGTGACGGCCAATTCAATGCATTATCTACCTACCTGATCGCAGTCCAACACGCCATTGCGGACGCAGGTTGGACGCGTTTGGTGTGCTCAACAAAAAGTTTTACATCATATCGCTCAGATAATTGGAAAGTTTGAAAGTCCTCCAAAGGACGATCTTATTCATTAATTCAGAATCAAAGACAAATCCTCAGCTACACCAACCAACTTCGCTCGTTACAGACAAGATTTTACCCCGAAAGGAACCCAAATTCAAAAGTGAATTTCAAAACATTGTTTTGGAGAGTTTGAACACTGGCTCTGAAAATGACTTAGAAATTAGAATCGGGGTTTATTATAAAAGCTTTCAAGCAGGTATCGAAACTTATAATGGATTGGGGTGGTGAGAACTGCTAATGTATCTCGCTCTGGCATTTATAAACTTGTTAAAAGATATAATATAACCGAACACATTTATGAAAAATCGCAATTGACCAAGTTATGTGCACACACCATCATCAACCTATCCTATATAGTCCACTGATGGACATTGACCTCCCCTATACGTTTCCAGGAAGAACGATTCCGAGCCCTTTCCATCCACCGACTTCCCGCGGTCTTTTGCGCACACAGTACAGCAAAAATATAATTTTGATCCAATAAAGTTTTCCTTAAGGGCCCGGCGACAGCGGCTCGCAGTTTCGAGGTGCGATTGGCTATTATTTTATTTTATTTCATTTCGGGGAGGTTGTTTGAAAGAATAACTATCCAGTGACACGCATAAATACTGTTCGAACACAAATAACATAATAATATAAGGGAAACATGCCCGAATCAGAAATCATTTTGGTATTAGTATGTTTGGCCTTACGTTTACCTAATACCAAAATGATTTCTGACTCAAGCACATTTCCCTTATATTATTGTATTATTTGTAACAGTATTTATGCGTCACTGGATAGTTATTCTTTCAAACAACCGCCCCGAAATGAAATTAAATGAAATAATAGTTAATCGCACCTCGAAACTGCGAGCCGCTGTCGCCGGGCCCTTAAAAGCTTAGGCTTAGAGCTCACTGATTTTATATCTTACATGTTGAAATATATATACAGGGTGGCCCAAAAATTCGAAATAATCTATATCCTGTATCTTTTTTATAATTAAAGGATTGATATAATTTAATAATAATAGCCGCTATTGAAATAGCTAGATTCAGAAATTGGTAACTACTAGCTCTCAAAAGCTCATTCAGTTCCGTTGTTGTAAATTCTGCTATGAGCCAACCACACTGGCGTCCACGTGAGCAAGCCTCATTAAAAAACTTTTATCCCGCACAATGCTGTAACATCACACGTCATACACAATAGTCGAACGACCTAATTCACACTGACTGGTTGTCTAGTGGTACCTGGCCCACCTTCCGATCGTGGGTCCATAACCGGTCGTGCACCAATGAGTTATTCTGTTCAAAAATGTAGTGCGCAATGTCACAAACGAAGGAAAATTGCGTGATAAATCCGACATGTCATAGAACGTAGAAAGTTCTAAAACATGTGCCGAGTGTGTAGAAAGGAGCCTCTTTGAGGCGCACTTAAAATCCTTTCACCACACTGGTTCGAAAAAACTAGCAACGCTTAAAGAAGAAAACTGGAGAACCCTCCATTACCACTGCATTTAGGCGACTACAATTAATTATACATTAGAGAGCAGTGGACGCGATGGAAAGTGATAAGACAAGGTAACGATGTGATATACTTTTACTCGAGGACTTGTTAACCTAGATACTTTAAGACATGCAATTAAATGTGAAGAGAAACAAGAGCACGTGTTGTTATTACGTTCTCTTCGATGAGTTGATGAAGCTTTCGGTTTCGGAAATATTAATATTCGTAGCATTTTGTTTCTGAAATTGGCAATATCCACCAGATAACAGTTTATTGTTTTACTTTAAAAAAAACAATTAAAAGATAATGCCTAAGAGATGGCATGTAGAGACCGGCATGACGTAGAAACTAATTTCTAAAACATGTGTCAAGTGCTCGAAAGGAACCTTTTTGAAGCGTACATAAAATTCTTTCACCACACCGTTTTAAAAACACTGGAAACAAGATATGAATAAAAAGACTAAGTAATGTTTAAATTTAAGTGACTTAAAAGTATAACTATAGCTATACTTTAAAGTTTAAAGTATATTTATAGCGGCTCTATAGAGTATTCTTGTCACTATCACTTTCATGACAACGTAAAGAGACAGCAACAGACTTATCGGTCTGATAAGCTATTGTCGCGCTCACCGATCATTATGATTACGGGTATAAGGCTTATTTAGGTCTTAAAACAAAGAAGTTTACAGAGTTGTCCCTTTTTGTCATAAAATAGTCATCATACTTGTAAGAGAAAATAAACTTAGCCAAGTAAAGAGAAGTAGGTAGGTAGGTACGTGTTTATCGAAACTGCCAAGCGCGAAATCAATAATAGTTACATCTTCACTTTCCCTCGGGTGGGCCATTCTATGTAAGTCAAACGTATCTTACAAAAAAAAACGCAATAGGCTTGTTAAAAGTAAGTCAATTTACAATGAGGAAGTGGGTGATACAATTAAGCCATATGACTATTAAACTAACACAGTTACTTAATTACATGCACGATAACTTGAAGTGTGTGCTACTTTTGATGCTGTCACTACTGTATAAAATTATCTCGTTTTACGATCAAATAACTTACTAATGTAATCGATGTTATAGTAACTATAAATCCAGTTCAAATATTATGTAAAACGGAAATGGATATGTCAATATTACTAAAAACCCGTAGGTCGATTTGATATGGTGGTTATTCCGTCAACGCAAACAACTTTCAGTTCAGATGGTTTCAGTTGCGATTTGAATGGACTAAGCGTGAAGTAAGTGCACTTGTGTTGTGAAATTAAAACTAAACTAGGTGGACTGTCAAAAGAAATTACTTTATTTCATACAGGGGCGTTATTCACTATTGACTAATCCAATCGCGTTTGCGTTTAGATCATGCTGTGACGTCACACGGTTTGGGCAAAGTATCTCCTGTCATAAAGAATAAGAAAAATTCCCAAGATCACTTTGTGACATCACACGGTTTGGGGCAAGGTATCTCCTGTCATAGAGAATAAAGGCTCAGTACTGAATTAAATAATCAAATGCGACTGAACCTCGTGTATATCCGCTATGATCCAGAATTGTGACGATGATGTATGCATTATTTCACTATGACAAAACCATTTAATTTTATCCTGTAAAGATAGAGTAGTGATTAAGAGAAGCAAATAAATAAATTATATAATTACATATGTATCATTAAAAAAAATCGCAAACTGATGTGTATAGATTTGTAGCGTAGTCACACTCCATATAGGAATCAAAGTGCCATATCAGTTCTATGACATTTTACGATTCTTTGATTTATTACAAAACGTGACATCTTTTAATATTGACCGTGGTAAATGGGAGAGTCATGGTGATATTCACAATCTTGGAGGCAATATACGTAGCTGATTGTATAGTCGCCTATGATATAACCGGCTTTACTTGCTAGCGCGTAAGCTGTTTTAACGGTACGAGCTTGCTTGTTGATCCTAGACCTACAGGAACATTTATGCGTTATAATGTTGATTGATACCGGTTTCGAATAGGTTTCGTAAGTCACAGTTAAGTTTCCAAATGTCTTACTGTCGATAGCATGGTGGTGTGACCCTGCCTTCCGATCCTAAGGTCGTGGCTTCAGATCCGGTCGTTCACCAATGAGTAAATATGTTCACATTGCTAGTACTCTCAAACGTCGAAGGAAAACCTCGCGAGTAAACAGGCATCTCGTAGAACCGTTTCGAAAAAACTAGTGACAAACAAGAAAAATAACATTCCACGCCAGCTTAAATCATATATGAATTTATATGTAATGGATTGATTTGCATCAATCCATAAAATAAAAACATTGCATAACTTTAGAGTCATACGCGTAACAAACATTAACCGTAACATTTTATGAATCAAATCCATTAAAAACCTTGACATGTTCAATTGTGCATCCTCAAATCCGGTCGTAAATACGGATGTCGATAATGCGTGTGTTCGATCATAACAGTGCATAGCATAACGTGTTGCACGGAAGTTCACAAAATATGCTACCACTTTATGTATGTAGTCCTACTGTTCTTCCACTTTACTTTTTCTTTTAATTATTTTCCGTTGTTTTTAGCTCGTACATAAGTGGAACTTCGGTAATTGTTATATTTTCATAAAACAGGCTTATAATGGTATCCCCAGGCACGGCCGAGATACGCCCAGATATCTTGATAGTAAATAAATCTTTCTAAATAACATAATTGATATCCATCCTTATCTCTTGGTAATAAATAAATCTTCCGAAGTAATTTTTCTTCTAAGCAAGAGTTTTTAAGCTGCTATCATTTGCTCCTCCTTAAGGCTCCTGTGACAGCGGCTAGCAATTTCGAAGTGCGATTGGCTATTATTTCATTTTATTTCATTTCGGAGAGGTTGTTTGAAAAAATAACTCTAAAGAAACACGCATAAATACTGTTCGAACACAAATAATACAATAATATAAGGGAAACATGCCCGAATCAGAAATCATTTTGGTATTAGTATGTTTGGTCTTACGTTTACCTAATACCAAAATGATTTCTGACTCAAGCATATTTCCCTTATATTATTGTATTATTTGTGTTCGAACAGTATTTATGCGTGTTTCTTTAGAGTTATTATTTCAAACAACCTCCCCGAAATGAAATAAAATGAAATAATAGCCAATCGCACCTCGAAATTGCGAGCCGCTGTCACCGGACCCTTAAGTCCATACCTCAATGGTACATTTCTTTGATTTTTGTAGATTTTAGTTTTTACTCAGTAGTTTTTACAAAAATTTACAGGGATAAGAATAGGTAAGTAATTATTTATTCGAAAATTATAAAAGGTATTAGGATACTTCCTATTTCCAGTAACATGTTTTGTGGTTGTAACTTCACAATAGAAAGTAGCTACCAAAATGAAATGTAAACTTATTTTCTGAATCGAATATCGTACCTCTCGTACATTTAAAGGTCAGAACGGTAAGATTTGTTGGTCTTGCTCTCCCGAAACGATTTGTCACAAGTTCGTTAGTTAGTTCGGCCATAAATAAGGGAAAGGCAGGTGTCCTTTATTGGAATTTGTTTTTTGTTAAAAAAGCAAATTACGAAGTTGCTTTGTTATAAAGTGTCGAGCTTACTGTGTTTTTATGATATTCTATTCTGTATGTTTTTTTTTTGTATGGTATAATTACGACTGTGTATCTGTTGGACGTATTTATAACTAACCCCCAAATGAAATCTACGCAAAAACTTCAATGTTTTTAAGAGAAGTGATATTTTTTCTCATTTTGGTTCTTGTCATCTAAGGATCACCAACGTGTTTTAGTGATATTTTCTCTAATTTTAGTTCTCATAAGCCATGTTTTGCAGCAGGGATTGTTTTTCAACTGTTATGAAATTGATTTGTATACATAATTACGCTGCATTGCCTGGAAGGAGATATCATACAATCTGTACTAAAGCATATGTCACCAACATTTGCCCATAAATCATACTTGTATCGGACACCAACAAAACCAGGCCATAAAATAGACCATCAATCATCAGGGTAGTCGAAATTCCCGAATTCATTCCAATTTCCACTACAGACTAAACGCAGTTTTGTAGGACAAAGCTTCAAAAGCCTGGTGATAATGATTGGGCTCCATCTCATAAGCAAACTTTTTTAGGAAAACTGATTGGATCATAATTATATTTCTGCTGAGCCAGCCGTGTGCAATATTATTGCACACAAACAATTGTTGTTTTTTGGTTGATTGCGATTTTTCAAAAACAAGTTACACATGTGCTTCCACTAATTCTTACTCACTGGTTTTCATTTTCTTCATTACTTCATTTCACACTGTTACAAAGCTAACTAAAATATTTACTTTCTTGCCTTTGTAGTTTCTGCTTTCGTAAATATACCAAAGTAATTATTTTGCTCGTTACTTGTAGGTCGTTGAACTCGTGACTAATTTGGAGTACCAACACTATCTACTCTGCAGTAATTGGACTCCACGCGGACTATGAGCTAAAAGTTCTAAAAGTTCAGATACAGGATTAAAAAAAACAATTCTCGATTTGGATTCCAAAAACATTGTTGCATATTACTCTGAAAGTTTGAGTGAAAGTAAGATTAGCATGACTTTAATCTGAACATTGCATTTTTATTGGTGATTTCATTATAACCTCGTTATTTTTTAACTGCCGAAAAAACCCGTAGAGCGATCTAAAAACTCTGGTCACTAGCTTTAAATTCGGTTAACAAATTTCTCTATATATTTTATTACGTCTGCAAAAGCCGTTCTTTTGAATATAGTAACTAAAACTTGCACATTCATTGTTTCAGTAACCTGGCTGGCTTAATCCGCAAACAGCAGATTAAAATTGGTACGCTTCCGTTGTGAAATGTCGCCAGAGCGTGGCACCGTATCTGGGCCAGGGTTGCTTTGTTAGCGCGAGCTGGTAACTCTCCGAGAACCAGGTTCTTTTAATTGGTGGTCTAGGTATTTTTATCTCAGAGAGCACTTTGGCGCTTCACAGGGCATGATGCTACAACTATAGAACCTTTTAACCTTTAGAATAGAGGCTTCTGCACGGGCAGCTAACCAAATGACAATATTTTGGTACACATTCAAATTATACAATACACAAAGTAAACATTTGCATTCAATCGGATATAGCACATACAATTTGTGGTGTGGGCGTGCGCCAATGTATTTCCAATCATCTGATAAGCTGAAACCTCGAAACGCTCATTTGCGTGGTTTGCATGTATTTCACGAAAAGGAAATCAGATAATCTAAGGTTTTGTTTAAAAATAAATAGACTTTAATCCCATGCATGGTAAACAAACATCAACTCTAACAAATTACAAAGCTAGGTTACAAGACGGTACATCCCTTTTATATTATATACCTACTCCGCTACGCTCGCTTCATTCAAACAAAGGCATATTGAACTGAAGCAGGGTCAACAGTCTCACTTCTATGGCTAGATAGTTCATGCAGAGTAAGGCACATGTTGATAAGATTAGTAGAGCTCTTTGTGAAGGGCTCGTCCGGGGAAGTACTACCAACACGCCTTTTTCTGCCGCCAAGCAGCAACGCTGTTTCGGTTTGAAGAGTGTGGTCGCCGGTGTAATTACAGGCACATGAGGCTTAACATATGTATGCCTCAAGTTGATGGACGCAGGGCAGTGCATCGTAGGGCACGTTCCTATTGTGCGTGACCTACGGGGCAATGTTTTGTTTATAGGTGATGGTTACCACTTAACATCAGGTGGGCCATCTGCTTGTTCCATCAGCTAGTTGTATAAAAAAAAAGGCACGGCCACGAGCCTTGCAGATTGCTGAAGAGAATATATGTGACTCTTAAGGCTATTATTTTGGATGTATAATTAACGGAGGTGTTCATTTATGATGTTTGGAGCTTGCTTCCGGTTGAATGGTGGGTACACTATTCAGTTCCACAGGTATGAACCAGTAGATCTTCAGTGCTGGGACCTGTCAGGATGCTACTCCAACTCCTTATATTCTCCATACACTCACAGAGAGTAGCGTTATACTGCTCCCATTCCATAATGACCGATTACCAGGAAGACTGGTAGGCAACGAAACTGGCATAACTTTCGCTCGGTCCGATAAACAAACAGGCTGTAGCCCGGTGAGGCGTTGCGTTTGCTTCACTATTAGATGAAAGTAGCCATGATACTGCAGCCATAATAACTATTACAATTCAATAAGGTGTGTCTGTTTGCCAAAATGTACTCCTAGATCTAAAGCTATAGACGTGACTGTTCGCATCCTCAATAAACTTCAAAATTGAATCGCAAAGACGCAACACCTTACTCTCTAAAACGCATTTAGCAACGAATATTTTTGCAAGCTATGAGTATAAGTGCGCCACATGTCATTGGAACTTGTCGAAGTCATATGCCACGCCACGTGCATGATTATTCAGCGTGGCATAAATAATACATGCATTCAGTGAAAGTGGTCATAGGGAGAACATATTTTGTAAGGCGCAGTGAATACAAGTCGCGGGCGGGGCTAGTTAAATAAATGAGTATGTGTTATAAACCATGATGATTACCGGTAATTGCGCAAATGAAACAGTAAACGGTATGGTTAGATCGATCTAGCTAATTGGTTTGTTTGTAATGCGATGATAGAATCGAAAGTTCAATGCCAACTCTATCAGTCAAGAGCACCTTTCCTATGAAAGCGAGAATTGATTGTAAATTTCCTCCTCTTTTTTGTTTTATATTCATTCATTATGACACAAGCAATTAGAACAATGTTTTGCATTAAGGCGCAGCATACGGCGCGCAGGTATCTCGCTCGCACAATGGAACATTCTTAAAGATATAAAATCACTGAATGTGGTTATGTAAAATCGCAATCGGTCAAGTTGTGGTCAATGGCATTACAAAGATTTAGCAAAAATAAAATTTTGATCCAAGCAAATTTTCATACATAAAAATTGGAAATATATAAAGTCGCATTTTTAGGTATGAAAACTTGCTCGTATCAAAATTATATTTTCGCTAAATTTTCACAATGCCATTGACAACAACTTAACCGATTGCGATTTTACTTAACTATATTCAATGATTTTATAATTTAAAAATGTTCCATTGTGCAAGCGAGATAGCCGCGCGCCGTATGCTGCCCCTTAATGCATTACTATCAAGACTTCGAAGCTTGCTTATTCTAGCTCATTTATTAACCCTCAATTATGTCTCTCTGCATTGCGGCATGAATTATTCTAAGTCGACCATCAAGACTTTCACTGCGGGTCGTAAAAATACCGAATGGACTACAATATTTTGAATCACCCTTTCGTGGACGTTGCTCAGATTTACAAGAACGCAATTAACAACTTTACTTCAACACCTAGAAGTTTAGACTATTTAAAAGTACCTAAACCTCGTTAAAGCTCCTTTGTTTGCGTATGTCGAGCTCTAGACCAGCAGTATGAAAGGTAAAGAGGTTAACCGGGTCAGGGTCACCGCATAGAGTTAGCGCCAAAACTTTAACGAGGCAACAGCCAACGATGTGCTTGATTCAGTCTCTTTACCAAGCAAATGCTTTTTGAGTTTTTAGTGAAAGTGATTTCAGAACGCTTGGTATCGTAAATTCGTAACGTCCATGAAAATGTAAATTGAATTTTGTTTTACGCTTTAATTATTTTTTACGTAACGTACGTGCTTACACGAAAAATCCATTTGCCATATTGTTTATACTCTCACATATACTAAAATATGTTTTATATGTAATCACTCGATATAAAAGATACTTTACTTATTGCGTGGTACAAACTTTATAGCGCTATTGTTTTATAAGATCTCTTTCATCAAGGATTTACTTTGTACGACCTATTGTTCGACTAAAACAATTATATCACAAGCATTGAATTAAGAAAATCTCGGAGTATGCGAATCTGATGCATATCGTGACGCCAGCTTCCTCATTGCCATAAAATATGTGTTAATCGACAAGTTGATTAAATTTTGATTGCGTTTTCCGCCCTTCATAAAATTTAAGCACGATCGTTGGTGTTTCGCAACAGTTTTGTTTTATCCACTACTGTTTCAACGAACAATGCTTATACAGATGTTGCTACTGAAGGAGCAATGGAAACGGTACGCTACATGAGTCGCAGGTTGTGTGTTGGTACCGGGTTCTCTGGCAACCCTATCATCGCTGATTCGTTGCTGTCTGTCTGTCTGAGCCAGCCAAGCCAGTCAGTAGCTGTTTGGCGCGCAATCTGCTCGGACGTGTCCTGTTTTACCAGTCATTTGCCGACCGCGTGTTTTCCGCGGCTTCAATAATTGGATTGTATTGACTTTGTGGAGTTTTGACTGTATTGCGTGTTTTTTGTTATACTTATCGCAGATTCGTGTAGCGGCCTTAAGGTATTTTTAGCTATTTTATGCTTAATGAGTTTTTGCTGTATGGTAAAATGAATATTCAATGGGAATGGATTGCTGTCAGTAATCAACACGTTTCAAATGTTAATTCCCACTATTTAATTATTTAGGTTTTTTCCAAATATTTACTCAATATGGTGTGTTTAGAAACTTGATAAGAGTTAAGCTTTATGGGTTAACAATAATCTTATCAATGTTTTTATTTATATTCTCGCTGTAGTTTAATAGATCGCACTAAGTGAACAAGTGACGTCAGATCCTAAATTATTTGTGAAAATTTAGTTTTGTAGTTTACATACAACGCATACAACCCTTCTTTGACAAGGGGGTATAATGGATATAAAATGCCTGTCATTTCGGCCGCTATCGTAATGTCCGCACAAAAAAAGGTCATCCAAAACAGCAATTACTAAGTTGTAATATACGGACGTAAATATTCTTTCAATCTACGCCGTGATGACTTGGTACACAATACACCCTATAAATAACTCATAATGATAACCCTTCACCGAGAAAGGACATTGGGGACGACCTTGAACAAGAATGGCGCCCTATTAAAGTTCCAATGCCACCTTACAAAACTTGAGATCATGAAGTAAAATTTGAACGCTATGTTCTACCTAATGCTTACGAGCAATAGTCATTTTTGCACTTTTCATGACGTGTGAACCAACTAGCCTTAGTTTCAGAATTAGATCGTATTAGCTTGTTAGTCATTTTCCTGATTCCGGATTGAAATACTTTTGCGTAATCTATCGGAAATGATCATTGATCAGTCAACCTGTTCAATCGGGTTGTCACTACACTTAGGCTGTATTGAGTAAAGGCATTTGGTATTTTTTTATAAGGATAATTAAAATGTTGTAATCAATTTCACTTCGTTCAGTATTACTACTACTTTTATTACCTTTTTATGTTATGTTTAGGTTCAACATTGTCGCATCTCTGTTTTCTTTTGTTTTGCGATTCAAAATGTCCATGTGATATCATTATTTATGGCTTACTTAAAGTGTGCTTACACGGGCAATTTTTTACTTTCACCGAATACAACCAACTAAACAAATACATCTAAAATAACCAAATGGAAATATGGAGTAAAAGGATATTGTTGAAAACAACGCAATAAACAGAAGGTCAAGGCTAGGATGCCGAATTGCGACACAAGTCACATGGCCATTCTAGGAAATGCAATTCTGTTGGCAGGCAACACTACTTTTCAAAGAATAAAGCTCCTTATTTTAAGACAGTCGAAATAATATAGCAGGGATAATCCAGTGTAAGAAGATAGTACCTATTTAATAAGCTTATAATTTTTTTTCAGTAACGGTAGCAATCTAAAAGTAAACAATAAAAACTTAATCAGGTAACAAAACTCAATTAAAAGTGGTTGACATTTACAACTCGATGTGTTCCAAATATTGGTTATTGTAGCGGTATGTTGCCAAATACAAGTTTATATTTTTGTTCGTCATAGAATCAACAGCACTCGGGCTACCTAATTTTTGTAATTGTATACAATAACAGATTCATACTCTGTATTAAACAAAGTTGTTTTATTTATAAGTCACTAAAGAAGTTCAAAGCCAAGATGAAAGAAGCCTGTCGGCTGCGTGCAGTTTCCGTCTCAAGATGAATTTATCTCCAATCAAACTGGCTTTATGTTCTTAATCACTAGTAATTTATTATGATCTATAGCGGTAAGTCTTCTAGCTCAATCGTAATCTGTGATGTCATCATTACTTGATCCAAACGGGTTATGCAGGTAATGATAGTGATCTATCTCTTAAACTGATATAATGGTGCCGCATCTTGAATAACTGTACATCCAAAATCCATACGTAAATATCAGACGGTTATGCTGGTTTTAGACAATAGCCAGAATGCACAAAGAAAGATGGGCCACCATAGTCACAACCTGGAAAGGACCGAAACGGAATAGAAGAATAGGCAGGCCAATGACTAAATGGACAAACGAAATTAAGAGATTCCTGAACTCACTAAATTGGACTGAAGCGGCAATAGATCGCAACCGTTGGAAAGAACTGGAGGAGCCCTTTACCCGTGAGGGGTCGTAAACTAAGAAACGTTAATAACAGATTTACAAATAATAATGATAATAAATTGCAAAGTTATAAAATATTTAATATAAATAAATAAACAAATAAAATTCAAAATATTACTTAAACTAAAAATAACATAATTATTTTTAATGTTTTAAGTTAAAACATTAAAAATAATTATTTTTTTTATAACTATTATGCATGTGTGGTATGAAATTGTATACCTAATTTATGTTAAGGAATAAACAGGTATTTTTTAAATGTTGGTATAGTGGTCAATGTCCTGCAAGCTGATGTAAAATGCAAAAGTGTGAACAGAAATGAGTCTGGTCGCGAATCTGTCGTAATTTTCTATATTTTTTGAGAACTTGCATCTATAGACAATACTAAGCAGGTTTATACGTGACTACTTTACTAAGAGTAATCTACGTGATTGGGTAATGTTTTCCTACTCAATAAGTATACGATTATAACTCTTGTGCTTATGGTACCTATAGGTTCTATTATCGCATAGGCTTCACGTTTCGTAAGTGCTGAGGTAGCCGAGTGTAGCGACCGAGCCTCATAACGATGATGTGTCTACAGGACCTTAATCTAGTAGGATTTTCTTGCCGCCAATAACCATTTTAAGTTGAACTATCCCTGATTATTTTTATGAATATTGGTAGTTTCTGCTTCGTCTGGTATGTAGTTGCTCATGTTTCTTGGGGTTTCACTGTGTGTATTCTCACACTGTGTAGTTTTTCTCACGAATGTCGAAACACTACGTAGGGCTTACTTATTTAACTAATGTTTATCGCAATATCTATTATCTTGTACGACTACAAAATAAATAATAAATATTTTTTCTCATTAGAACCAAATTCTCAACATAGATCTAAAGAATTCTCCATAATCCAAATCACAAAATAAAATAGTATTATATTTAACCTCATTATGCGTCAAATGACATACGAGTAGTTCAATTTTCTCGTCTCCGAAATGAAAGGGGTAATCTCGTTCGTCGGGTTGTGCTCTGACATTTTGAAGAACAATGGTGAGGTTTCCTTTGTACCGTGAACTCTTTCAGGGTTCACGGTACAAAGGAAAGCCTTTTCTAGAACGTCATCCGTCTTTGCAGTCATCGTCGGCCTAGTCGTGTTGACAAATATTGGGTTACTCAGTTGTTGTTTCTCGTTAGTTTAAACAATTCCCAATTCAAAGATATCTAGAACAATTACATTGTGCAGTTTGCATTTGTGCGAATGTTGGGATATATTTTTATTTTTAGTATCACTATTAGTTCCGGACGATAAATTCGAAACACTTTCACAGCATTGCGTGTATATTGTATTACATTATTGCTGTTCTAAAATTAATGTCTTACCGTAAAACGGGGTGGATAGAATTCAAGGGGTGAATGAAAATGACCCCAAAAAAGCAATTATTAACAAACATTTTCAAATAAAAAGACCAAATTCTACATAATATGTAGAATTTGGTCTTTTTATTTGAAAATGTTGCGTATTCAAAATGTTTGTTAATAATTGCTTTATTGGGGTCATTTTCATTCACCCCTGGAATTCTATCCACCCCGTTTTACCCCGGTATGTTTTTTAAATCTATTTATTTGAACACAAGAAATATTAAATTCATTCAAATGACTGCTGAATGAATATTACTGTTTTCTTTGTTTTGTAAACTTGTTTAATTTAAAATCGGAACCTACGAATATGGCTTGTAATATCAGAACAAGTGTGGAATGTCCACCAATATTTATTTAAGTAAGTGTACTGTCCAATTGGCATGAAACGAGATTGCTTCATTCAATTTCTAGAATGTCTAATTCACAATGAATACCATGCAAATTGACACCCACACGCGGTCAAGTTGACTTGATCAAGCCCTAAATCTCATGCAAATTAGCATACTTCATCGCGTGTGTACCTACAATATACGTTGGATAGGACATTGGAAATGATCGTCTCATGGAAATAATCCTCTACATGGAAATAATTAAACAAGAAGAACAGTGATGATGTCTATCACTATATAGTATAAAACAAAGTCGCTTTCTCTGTCCTTATGTCCCCATGTCCCTTTGTATGCTTAAATCTTTAAAACTACGCAACGGATTTTGATGCGGTTTTTTTTATTAGATAGAGTGATTCAAGAGGAAGGTTTATATGTATAATACATGCATGATATAGTAGAAAAACAATGTGCACCCGTGCAAAGCGCGGGCGGGTCGCTAGTATTGTAATAAAGATATTGTTTTAGCTATTCCTCGAAATGAAATCTGTAAAATCTGAAATCTGTGTCTGTCTTCATCCAGTTTCGCGACCTAAGAAATGAATCTTGTATTAGTTAGCAACTAGTCATAACATCGCGAAATACAGATGAAAGCGCAATGAACTTGTTCTAAGGCCGGTGCCAGATATGTATGAACTTAAGTGATCACTGAGCCGCAAACTTAGTGAGGCACGAGAAAAACTCTTCACTGTCTCGTGCCTCACTAAGCGTGCGGCTCAGTGATCACTTAAGTTCATCATACATATCTGGCACTGGGGTAATGCGTATAGGAGTTAATAACGACTATTCTTAGTTTATAGTTTTGTGTGATTCATAAATTTTCTGTTTCTGCTTATGCTGTTTAACGTGTACCTATATCTTTTGCCGTTTCTAGATTTTGATATTTCTAATTATACCTCTTTTCTGCTGTTTCAAGCTCTGCTTGCTATAGCAGTGTGCTTTGCTTGTGTTGCCTCTCAAAATTATTCTTTTGTGAAGCGTTTGCACAGAAATAACAATATCAGTAACACCACACGAGGGTTTTTATATTGCAAATCATGTCGATTGAAAATATACGACCGATAAAATTCTCTATTTTACTCGCTACAGGGTACAATTTTTATGTTTCCGATGGAGTCGTAAAATCTGTAATGGCACATTGCCAACCTTATGATTATTCACCAATGTGCTTCCGAAATATATTTTTTTAATATATCGCATTTTGAAAACCCTGTTACTTATCCCTACAAACTAGATTTCTCAATATCTTACTGCAAAGCTCTTAAATTGTAGGTAATGATTCAGACAGCCTTTGCTTGTTTGTGTAATTTACATGACGGTTATTAAATAAAGTCTATTTTTTAACTGTAGGTGTAGAAGTAGAAACCAGAGTTGATATCACCAACTCAATAGGCTGACATGACAACGTTACCTCTATGGATGGCTATTTCAATTCTCTCGCTGCGCCTAAGTGTTACGAGACCAATGACCAGAGTCATTAGTCAAGAAACATTAGTCCACCAGCCTTTTAGATATGACGACCTCTGTGGCGCAGCGGGCGAGAGTCCGCCTGCGACGCAAGAGGTTGCCTGTTCAATTCCTGCCTCGGAACAAATTTGTGTACGATCTGCAGAAATTTGTTCCGTAGGTCTGGGTGTTTTCTATGTATAATAAAAAAATCTATCTATGTAAGTTTATTAATGTATTAAATATATCAGTCATCTAGTACCCTAACACAAGCTTTGAAGCTTACTTTGGGGCTAGATGATGCTGTGTGGATTGTCCAGCATTATTTATTTATAGATATCCTTTTACTATTATAAACGCGAAAGTTTGTATGGATTAATTAATTTATCATCGCCACAACACAATGCATATTGTGCTGATTTGATACTACTGTTTCAGAGGCCATTGTCCATCAAGCAACACGTAACTGAACTGCTCCAAGGAATGCGCGCGTGCTCATCTCTATAAACTTTTTGTGCGAGATTGAAACGTTCATGTTTAGCAATAACTTCTTCTTTCGCATCGATAAGTTTAAAAATAATAATATTTTTAGTTTGAAAATAATATTTTTTTTTAACAATTTTGGGAAAATTTACAGCTAGGCGGGTATACATTACGTATTTTATAATAAATACATGCAGCATACAAAGTTGCTACACATATACTGACGGCCAATTACAAGTTTCCGCGGATATATAAAAAGTAGGTATAACAGTAACAATAGACGACGAATTATACATAATTTAGAAAGTTAAAGTTCATACTTGAAAGAAGTAGTCGCAATGCAAGCGTCTAAGCTTGCTTGCTAATAATATTTCACATAGTGATCGATCGTGTGACTAATCTTCCTTATAAGAACTTCTAATACATATATTAACAATGCTTGCTATCTCAATTAACCTCTTGTTATTTTCCCCAAAAATATGATTATTACTCCGTCCGTTGTTAGCTTCACGAACCAAAGCGCTAAATACACTAAAAGTTGTAACCTTACTCCTCGGAAACATTGGAATTGCAGATTACCTCGTTAGTGATAAAACGTGTTAGTTTGCGTCTGTTTGAGGTTTATCTTATTGGCTTAGTAATCATTTGAAATTGTGTTCCATTAATCTTTAGGTATAAATTAATATGTCTTCCTTTTTATTCTATCAAAAAAACTTGCGTGAGCTTTATCGTGGATTCCCCGAGTAATGAATGAGGTCGATCGATCAACCCTCAGGCTTAATTAATCACAATTTTTATCGAAAAACACGAAAGAACAACAAATAAGTAACTTTATGTAAGGTACTGGCAAAAATAACAATGGTATAAGGTTAAATGAATTCTATGAACTATTATACCTATATACCACCTCGTTATCACAAGTTCATAGCGTAGACATAGATATAGTTGCAAATAAACATTATTTGATTTGATTTGATATTCCTAAGAGAATCGTCGACTCTTATTTTCTCGACTTCAGAAACTAAAGAATCTAAAATGGTAGAAGCTTCTCTAATTAAATCGTAGTAGGTATTTGCTAAAGCTTTTGTGTCAAAAGCAACTCGCATATACTTTCATCGGTACAAATTTCTAGACCAGTATATAACCCACAAATATGTAACCTATTAGTAGTACACGCAACTCGGAACGTTCCAAGTAGAACTGGGGTATTCGTCTGTTTTCCAGTTTCACTAAAGCTTCAGAATAAACAGTAATTACCTACTACCAAGGCTGAGCTAGACTAACTGTAGTGTACAGCCTACGCAAGACACAATGAGGTCGACTAGAACTGGCCGCTGGGAGTATCGCGTGTCTATACCTACACAAACAATATTGCTAATCTTATTTTCTGGTGGAATTGCGAGGAGAGTGAAATAAAATCGCAGAGTAATGAAGTCCAGCAGCAGAATAGGACATCAAAGTTATCTTTCGATTTCATTGCCATCTAAAACGGTCTGAATGCTGTCTTCTATACTATACTGATTCTCAAAGTATTGTGTCCTCGATGTGAACTATTCCCAACAAGATGGCCCATTGCATTGACTTGATCACACAAGTGTTTCTTCCCTACTGCAGTCTTCTTCTTTCGAGTCAATTGCTAGTATCTAAATTATTTGGGAATAGCTTGCGTCATATAACGTGAGCCCAGTAGGAGGCGACCTCGATTCCTCGTCCCGTTGCTTGATCCAGGTCCTCGCGTGTGCAGGTGGTCGAGCACAGGGGACAGGAGAACTGCTCTCCGGATCTAAGTCTAATCTATAGATAGCATGCATGCATCCATAAACTCCTATATCTATAATGCTTACTGTAGTCGAAAAGGCTTTCCTAGATCTAATCAATTGTTTGATATCCATATCGTAAAACATTTTGTTTGTTGGTGCTCTCGCGACGCGCAGGCCTTTCATGAGTGAGACCCTTTGCAAATGAAAGGTTTCAACAAGGGGTTTAAGATTAAACTGCCTGATACGAGTAACTTATCAGGGATATTATCGTTTCAAATATTTTATCTATGTTGTTTTTGTATTTAATATTATGTTGTTGGGGCTTCGAAGTTGAATCTAGTTCTAACCTTGGCGTTATCAAAGCCTTATCATCATAACTGTCTGTTATTCTTTGAACTTTTGAAAAGAGTTCCGCAAGGGACTGTACTTGTCCCATTTTTTTATCTATTCTTTACAAACAGCCTTAGTTACGCATGTGTCACAAAATTTGCATAACACGTAATCTACATGGCGAACCAAAAATTGCATCATAGCTTTAGCTCATCGCAAATTCGAACACACGTGGGTGGATTATAGACCGCACATAGCTATTTATATGAAACTACCGAATATTACCCAATCACAGTATCTGGGCTACAGTATAACATCAGTGCTTCGACTTCCGATTTATGGCTTGAAGAGCTAAAGGGCATCTATTCGTCTTGATTTATTGTGGCCAGATAATGCATTGCGATCACTTTAGTCAGTACTTGATCTTATGTTTCAAACCGAATTGATGATGTACTTAGCTGAGTACTAAAAGGTTAGGTAAATGCCGAGTAAAAAAATATTGATTAGTTCCCGCCACATTACAATTTTAGTACGAGCGTATAATCTAGTTTTTGACTTAGAAAGGAAGGACAGAGAAACTATAATACTATGATACAAAGCCACAAAGTGTAAATAGAACTTTTTAACACCGAAAAAATGGCCTTTGTTTGTCTATGGTTTCTATCAATTGCAATGGTTTAGTAGGTCATTGCTAGACTCTGTTTAATGTAGTAAGAGAACAAACCTACCGATATACGAACCTACTCGTTGTTACAACATAGCATGTGTTATTTGTCATTAAATACTACAAGATGTCTTGACTTGGATGTAGAAACACTACATTTATATTAATGCATTTTTATTCTTGGTATTTAACCAATTCGGTCGGTTTGATATTTATTTTTGTCGGGACAAGTTTTATTTTACGTTTATTTCTGTCCTTTCTTGGCAACATTTGGTACTATTTATCTACAAGTATTTATATTACTAAGTTGCACTCTTAATTATTCAAGGTTTTAGCTACAGCTTTTACAGCAATAACTTTATAATCCAATTTCCCATACTATATAAATGGATCTTGTTATTGGATTCCCACGTTTCTATCGCAACTCTTTATTATTTAAATAAAGATGAATGTTTGCTGGTCTCGCTTATCTGTTTTGATCCCAGTTGTTTACCACTAGCTATCACCCACTAGCCTCATTTTAAATATTCATACGTATATTAGATGTGTTTGCGGAAATGAGCAGTTCATGCCGTGAGTGAAGGCCATAAAATTCTAACTGTGATTACCGTGAACTTTTGTAAAGGTGCTTAGGGAATTATGTTTTGGAAACATTATGTCAAGTTTTCTCAAAAGTAGTCAGGGCATTACCCCCAAACTCATGAAGAAAATAATTTGCAAACATAGCGAATGTTTATTCAGAAGAGTAGTGTCTATTTTTATAAGGAGGAATGAACACTATGACCTTTTTATTCATATTCACTTCTTATAAACCACCAATACCTAAAACGGTTGTTAAAGCTGCTGCGACCATAAACTTGGCTTGTCAGAAAACAGTGCCAATGACAAGACTATTTTGTAAAGCTTTGATATAATGGCTGCACATTTAAGTGTTTAAGTGGTAAGGAAGTCCAGACACATAATATACAATGTACGTACCTAAACAGTTAACCTGGAAACCAAATTGAGATAAGTCGATCATCTTGAATCAGATTATGTTGACCTCTCCATCGTTGTGTAGGGTCATTATAGTGTAAACAAAGCAGCTTGGTCACTTACTAAGGTATATTGTTTCTTTTTACTAAATTATACTCACACGCAATATATGCTAGGCTTGATATTATCTCAAATATCTTAGTTTCCAAGATCATTAGAAATGTATAGGGAAGGCACAGACAGCCAAGTCCAATCAGTACATAAAGTCATAACGACTTCGAAGCAAAAGTAAGCCCGTGAATTGTCTCCAATAAAAGGAGAGAAGCGTCCGCATCGCGAAGCGGGATATGGAAAACTCCCAGTAATAGGACAATATAGGCTAAGGATAAAAAAATTGATCAGAGAAATTAAGAATAATCACGTCTTTCACAAGCCGGTGCTAAACCAAGACGATGTAGAGCAAACGGAAAGTAAACTAGCTAACCACGAACAACCATGTCACAGTGTAAAGGCCGCCGAAACTGGTTCACCAAATAAGCAAGCCCTTTGAGGCCGAATAAAAGATTATGCTCTTCAAAGGCAAAAGCCACTCGCTCGGAATTATGATGGGACAGGTATTCGGGCGCAGTCAGCCCATTGGCGGTTAATGATCCGTGAAGCCTATTCGTAGATGATTGGGCGTGTTGTCACAATGGATCATCGTAAGCCTTTGTACACGAGCCCGGAGTATTGAGGAATATAATTTCTGAATTCTCATTAAGCGCTGGACGTAGGTCTCCCATGACTTGCTAATAAGACCAGTCTTGACTCTTCTCGTCACTTTACGCATTATGGGACATAAAATGGAAAATAAATCACAATGGTGGTCGGGACGGAGGTTGTCAGAAAACCTGCCTCATACCATTACGTCTGCTATAGCCGAGACTGACACCCTAACTTGCACTCAAGCACGAAAACTCCAACAACAAAATGTAACCAACGCAACGGTCACCTATCCAAATAGTGTACTCGTCGAATGTTGACCATAGCGTTAGTTGTAGCTTATTTGGTCGTTCCTACTTGATGTACTATATATACAGGCCATGATTCAAGACTTTACAGTGACAGTTTAATCAGATAAAATACTATAGTAATGGACGGTCGTGGAATAGACTCCGACTTAGAGCACGTTTTACAATGCTTCCCAAAAAATATCAAAGTCAACGGAAGTCTGAAGGCTACCCGATTTTGCGTTTTCTTTGGCACGTACCTTTCAAAAGCAAATTGTATGTATTTAGTTAGCTTCCATTCCACGCACACGGAAGCGTGCCAAGTTCAAGTAAAACGTGAGGTAGGAAAGACGACACGTATTTACTAATCAACTTGTGGATCTGCCTCGGTTAACGCACGGGTTTACACTCATGGTCAAAATAATAATAAGAGTAGAGCTCTTTGTGAAGGGCGCGCCCAGGTAAGTACTACCACAGCGCCTTTTTCTGCCGCCAAGCAACATTGCTGTTTCGGTTTAAAGAGTGTGGCACCGGCGACCGCCGGTGTAATTACAGGCGTATGATTTTTTAGTAGTTCTTTAGTAGCATACTCTTCTTATCTGAACCAAGCGGCGCCATGGAAAACACAAAATGAATACTTCGCTTGTTGTATGATGATGACGATGAGTCAGTGAGTATGAGCACACCTTTTCTCGAGTTCTGTATACGTATATTTGTGGTTGATGAAACTGGATGAATCATAAAGTAAAATGACGACGCAAATAATCGCCGCATGGCAGCGTCACACTAAAATTTCAATCAAAGCCACTGAATATATTGTATGGGGTGTCCCAAAAGTTGAAACATACGCATAATGTTATGAGTGTGAGTGAAGCGAAAGAGGTATGTCAGGTCAGGATCGTAGCAAGTGGAAATCCGTGGTCTCTGCCTTAACCCCTATGAGAAAAGCCACTGAAAATATTGTAAGGGGTGTCCCAGAAGTTGAAACATGCGTATATCCAATGTTATGAGAGTGAAGAGGTATGTCAGGATCGTAGCAAGTGGAAATCCGTGGTCTCTGCGTACCCCTATGGGAAATAGGCGTAGATTTTATGAATGTAATAATATGTCAGACTTGTAGATGGAGCCACGTTTCATAAGTACCGTCGTAACAGATCACCATGCCAACATCTGACGTGGCTAACAGGCTCTACAGGTCCATATACGAGTTGGTCTATGATTGAGACTGTAAAGGAGAAGATACGATGGAGCTGACATCGTCATGGCAATGACGCAAGTTCCTTAAAAAAAAAAAAACTGATCACCTATGAGTTATTCGCCCGGTGAGAAAATAATCTAATGGCGCAGGTGAATACGGGGATATCAAAGTCGTCGGTTCAAATCCCACGTGGACACTTATGGGACATTATAAAATCTTCGTTATTCCTTAAAAGCCGCGAAACACACTACTGCTATAAAAATCTAATCAAAAATGAATGCCACTATCTACAATATACAACCATACGGTTATGTAGGTGTACTTCTTTTAAATAGTTAAAATATAAGACCTAAAATTTTGTCTACAAAATTGTAACAAGTTGAGCTAAACTCATATTGTATGAAGAGCTCTTCAGTAAACATGCTAATTTCGCCAAACTTTACAGCACTTTTAGGGTTCCATCAAAAGCTGGTTGTTGGTGTAAATGTACTGCGAGACATTTAACGGTCCCTGAACCCAAAGGGGTGCTATCTTCAGCTCATAAATTTTCGAGCAAGAGCCTCACAAATATGGCTAGTGCTCGAAGGGAGGGCGAGTTAAAAGTCTAGTCTAAATTGAATCTTGAATACTATAGATTCAAGATTCAATTTAGACTAGTCTAGGGTCGAAATCAAGGTATTGTTTTAAAGTTGCGCTGTTGAAGCTTAAATATGGGCTCTGTTGAAATAAGATACTGTTAAACTAGATATCGACGTTTGAGAACACGATTTCGAGTAAAATATATCTAATTTACCTATCGTCAAATCAACAAAAACTGAAGCAAGCAGCTGTTGTGCTGTTTTACTCACTTTTAAGTTTATTTTAGGAAGATAATCAGAGGAGGTACGTTCAAATATTGCAATACTCTTTGCTGGACTTAATATCTTTTGGACTTGTAAAGGTATATTCAGTTATGCATCTGCGTTCTATTCTTTAAACTTGCCCTCATAACTTCACCTGTCAGATCCACAATTTGACTTTTTGTCCCGAAACAACAATTTCTGTTAAATTGCAATGGCATTTAATTGCATGTCTTCTTTTTAAATGTAATTTATATTTAGAATTCGATTGGAATGACACATCTCTAGCTGACTCATAATGAGCACGATCTTTAGATTGTAAGTAATTTGTCGTCTCTACGTTTTGGTGGCAAAAAATATCTCGTTGATAAAAACGTCACAAACACAAAGGTAAATGTAGACACGGTTGGCTATCTACGTTCCAAGTTTGTTTTAGAGTTGCATTGTATCGCATGAGCCCATAAATAGTAGTCGTATGACCACTATGACAGGTAGCCAATGTTGACGTAGACCATCAGTAGACGAACTGTTGTAACCTTGACCTTCAAAGGTCACGGGGTGCCCGCCACCATGCATACTGTTTAAAAACCCTACTGTGCTACAGAATAATGCATAGGCTACACAGTTCTTGGCTATTGTAGTGGCACATTTATGGACACGACCTTTCTATCTGGTTTTGGAAGAAACTAGTGACACGACCAGAAGAAGAATCTAGCACCTATTTACGATAAAGAGAATATTATCCTACTATTCTATTATAAACGCGAAAGTTTCTATGTGATGGATGTTTGTTACTCTTTCACGCCGGAACGTTAGAAACATAATCTGACGGATACGGACTCTGCGATGGTCAAACCCGTCCTTGATCGGTTAGCCATTGACTGATTGTAGATATATTATCAGATGCAACAAACTCTAAAACATAATAGGCCTTATGAAATGTGATAAAAGCTGATCCATGCTGAGGCTTGGAATAACTTGGATTAACTCTCTTGGCAATGGATAATAATGGCAAACAGTGACAGCACAAGTAGTGTTACCTATAAGATGTTCCGAGATAACAGCCATAGATATCTGCTAGTACCACTGTATTGGGCCAATATGGCATGGCGTCTCTTAAGTAAACATTTGCTCTGGTTCTCGGACTCCTCAAACAATCGAGTTTGGACAGGTTAACAATGTTAGTTTTGTGGGTTCATTCGTTTCCTTCGGTCAATTACACACAGGTTCGTGGTGAGCTTAGCGTTTGGATCCCAAATGCCAATAAACCTTAATTGAAGGGCAGGCTTTACTGTTAGCTCAACAAATTACATTGAATGTTATACAAAAAAATGATGGGTTCAAATGATCGCGGACAAGTAAACTGGTAGTGGTAGTAAATTGGCAAATTATAAAACATTACCTACAACTTTATTAAAGCTATTTTTTGTTATAAAATTAATTAGATCACACGCTTAGGACTGAACTAGCTGCAACACAGTTTAAAAAGTTTTTAAGGAGTTTTTAAAGAGCTAAAATATAGAATCACATGTAACGTGAAATTTCCTTTTAACCTAAAAGATAATAATAATTAAAAATATCTTGTTAAATGCTTTTCTCCTTGATCACAAGATTTTTCCACCATTAATTCGTAACAAGCACATTAAAACACAGACAACCGTCAAAGGGAAACAAAGTTAAACGAAATAATTCAAAGTTTTTACTACATTCGGTGATGAGCGCCAGAACTTTTTTGACGTTTTAAACTGAAATTCAATCTTCTGTATTCAATTAATTTAAAGAAATCACTTTGTAAGCTACAAACTGCTTTGATATTCAATCCTACTACTATTTTAAACGCGAAAGTGTGTAAGAATGGATGGATGGATGTTTGTTACTCTTTCACGCCGGAACGGCTGAACGGATCTGGATGAAACTTGGCAGAGAGGTTATAGTCTGGAATAGCACATAGGCTACTTTTTATCCCGTGGGAATAGCGGGATTTAAATCTGTGCGAGTGAAACCGTGGGCGCAACTTGTAGTTAATATTATCTGGTTTCCATTCCAGGTATTGATATTCCGCCCATCTTTGTAGATAACATTATTGATCGTTATTATAAACATCTGCGAAGCTGTGGAATTTCGTATGAAGCTAATATTACGCTTCGCGTAGCACTAACATATCTGTATTGTACATTGCAATATACTTACATTAATACTTTGTACGTGGTAGATCTGTGGTGATTACCTATCGTGCTTGGAGTTTGAAGTGTAAAGCTTTCCGTTTATTTTCAGAGAGGTACAAGATATTGTATGTTGTAAGTAAAGTTTAAAAGAATTAGGTAGACGACTTGAGTGGCGCAGCGGGCGAGAGTCCGCCTGCGACGCAAGAGGTTGCGGGTTCGATTCCCGCCTTAGAACAAATTTGTGTACGATCTGCAGAAATTTGCTCCGTTGGTCTGGGTGTTTATGTATAATAAAAAAATATCTATCTATGTAAGTATATAATGTATTAAATATATCAGTCATCTAGTACCCGTAACACAAGCTTTGAGTAGCTTACTTTGGGGCTAGATGGTGATGTGTGGATTGTCCAGCATTATTTATTTATTTATAGGTATGCACCCCTGACAGCTCGGTTGGTAGTAGATAGCTCTACCTGCTGCGTGATCTCCACTGAGAACAAACATTTGTGTATTGAAGTTAAAGTTGTTCTTTTACTGTCTGGGTGTTATATGTCAGCTTCAAATTAATATGATCATCTAGAGTAGTCAAAATTATCTAAAAAAACATTCACACATTGTTCACCTTTTTTTATGCTTTTAGGCTGAACTAGTGTGACCTTACCAACCTCAACACCTAAATTATGTACCTAGTTTCATGAACAATAAATATCTTTATCTTTTAACAGAGTATATGGAACCATTTTATATGAAATAAATAAGCTTAATCATGTGTTTTTTGTTTACAGGTGTAATGCACCTTCAGTACTTCTGAAGACCACCGCCTAAGCAGCCCCATTAGGTAAGTACTTCCTCAACTTTATATCATGACTTCTCTCTTAGGTAGCGTTCACACCAAACGTTGTCCGTGCTTCCTAAGCTGTTACCCGTGAGCTCCAGTGATCAGTGAACGAATCTGTATTTATAAGACGTTCACTCATTCGTCACGAGATTTCCTAAGCTAGCTTTAATGAACATAAATGATAAATATTACCCTTAGAAGTCTGAAATTTGGCTCTTGTGATGCAGACTAAGAATTATATAAAATTAGCAATTCACACGATAACGACGACTTTGGTATGGCATGAAAATGGAGTGAAATGAATTGCAATCAATTAATTTGACAAAATATAAGCAATGCTTAGAATATTGCCATCGCTTACCAATACAGTAACAGGGCTAATTTTAAGCATGTATTAAAATTTAAATGGAAGATGAAACATGTGAACCCCTCTACCCGATAGACCGAGGGAGGACCTTGCTAAGATCGCAAGAAGTCGGTGGATGAAAGGGGCTCACAATCGTTCTTGGAAGGCTTACGTCCAACAGTTCATCTCAAGGAGATGATAAAAAAACTTAAACAGCTTTACGACTTACTCTCTCGACTCACAGTCGGTTCACTCTCGGTTAAAAACGCTCACAGTCGCTGAAAATACGTTGGCTGTGAACGCAGCCTTAGATACAGCGCCGCGCAAACATACAGACGCAGACAATATCACCGGCAGACAATGCGCCCTTACCGCGCTCTTTGAGATACGTATCTTGAGAAACAAACCCTCCTTACCTTACCAAACGTATTCTAAAACATTGCTAAATGAGATAGCAATTGTTTAAGCATTGTTGCATTCCTTTAGGAATGTTAAACCATTTATTGCTCATGCATGATATATGTATATACAAATAAACTGAAGTGTAGTTACCGTATATCGTTCTTAAATGACCGAGCGAGCGAAGCGTCTCAGTTTCCACATTGGCCAAAAATGCGTTTGTCCGGATATCTGTCTGTCTGTCTGTCTGTCTGTCTGTTCTCCTCTACAGGTCGCATTTTTCAACCGATCTGGACGAAACTTGGTACAAAGGTTATATGACTTATTAGAATTTTTTGTCGTCGGGGATTTTTGATTGGATGGGTACTTCCCCCAAAAAAAGGGCAAAAAGGGGGCTATTTGATATACTGGATATCTCCACCAAATGAGATCCGATTTCGATTATTCTTTTTTTATTTGAAAGGTAGTAACTATAAGTTAGTCTCATAAAAGTTTGGCGAAGATCTGATAAGGATCTTCAGCATGATGAACAGGATAGCTCATCAAACAATCGATGGTTTTCAATCAAATTTGAGAGAAACCCAAAGGACCTCATTCTACACCAGATGATGCAAAAAAAATCAAAAAGATCAAAAAAATCACAAAACGGAAAATGCACTTGCACATTACATTCCTCAAATAGCTCACTTTTAGTATGCTCGCGAGGTCTACAGCTCCCAGAGCCACTAGTTATAGTGTTACTCTATATGAAAACCAAGAAGCTAGTCCTAAAAATGAAAACACTTCACTCAAAGCGGCTGAAACATGAAGAATAGGGTTTCGTGAAACAAAAATAACAATAAAATATGCAACTATACTATATTTAGCAACCAAATACACAAAAGAATAAAGTTTAAAAGAAATCGTAATTTGAAATAAAAAATAAAGTATTTACCAAGAATTTTATTATTAGACGAGCGTGGGGGTAAACCGCCCCCGACAATCGAGAGGCTCCTAAAACTGTTCTTAGAATTTGGAGAATTTTCGTCTTGAGTTTCCCTTTATGCGTATTTATACAATAATGGTCCCAAAATGTCACCGTAGGCGGTATTTATATTGGGAGTTCAGAATATTTCACCAAGTAAGTAATATTTCGTAATTTCCGACCATTCAATTATCGGTTGTATCAAAAATAGGTATTATGTCTTTTATTCTGAGATATATATCATAGTTATAAATTGAAAGGTATTTAATGGAATCGTAAGGATCACTTTGAAATGGTAACTATCACCTAACAAAGCATTTCTTCATAATTCATTATGCACGATAAGAGAGTGCCCTACGATGCACTGTCCTGCGTCACACAACTTGAGGCATACAGACGTTGAGCCTCATATGCCGTAATTTCACTGGCAACCACACTCTATGGTGGTAGTTCTTACCCGGACGAGACGACGGATAATTCTTTTCTGTACATGATTTTACTTCCGTGCTAATCGATAGTCTATTATATTTATTCTATTCTCACACCAGCTGCCTTATTACCTGCATAATGAGAGTGTGTGCATGTTTGCGAGGCATATCAATTAAATCTAGTCTAGGTGCGCCAGGAGGCAATCAGTGCATGGCACTCGGTAACGAGAACAGTCGTAGGTCGACCGTATCTTCTAAAGCCTAATAGATATCTTCTGAAAAATAGCGAATTATTTCATGTCATTATTTTTAAAGCTATTTTGTCTTATGGGTGGCTGCATTGCACGGCAATATACGTGCTTCGTCTGGGCAGGTCATAATATGATCATCCACTATGTATGAGATGGGGTACGGTGGACACGCAAGCCCATGAACTGCAACTAGGCACAATGGCATTGCATTTTCAGCAATCATTCTGCATCTCTTGGGTCACTCCTGCAACATGCTTGGGTTCGTCGCTGTAAAAATAATCAAAAATTTAAAAAAAAAACTATTGCGTCGATGGACGTCTGTACGCCTCAAGTTGATGAACGCAGAGCAGTGCAACAGCATTTAGTATTCAAAAAATGCCGATAGGATCCTACCGTAATACGTATTAATACGAATTTTGACTGATCACTCGTCAATTCGTCATCCGCTAGCGTTTTTACGTAATAGTATCACGGGTAGCATCGCGTTTCAAAGTCTGTTTCCGCCTATACCTCATCTAATTTCACGGCCGCGTCCGAGAAAACAATTAATGTCAGAAAGCTCATATCCGCGCATTTAGAATGGTAATGGTAGTTTCGCTTTCAAGAATTCGGCTACCATGACGAACAGAAGTGCTATTGTTGTGCTGTCAACAACACTCACCCAAGTGACCACAGACTAGTAGGGATGCTTACGCATCAAGTGACCGAAGAATCCGCAATTTGGCATTTTGTACGTCTCATTTTTTTTGGCGTCGTACTTTATGTACATTTGCCATTGCGTCTCTTCTTGTCGACAACTTGTTTTTTTCTAATGTTAGAATTCGTATTTGATAATTCGGATCTTGTTTCTACAGCTGGTTTTGTATGAACATTTGATGAAGTCCCTTCGGCTATTTTTTTTTTTAATTTTGTCATGTATAATTACATTTGTTTTACTATAATAATTATTATATATTTTTAATTACATACATTCACGCCACTAGAACGGGTGGCGTTAGTGTTTTGGTAGTGGAAATGCCAACGTGAATGAACTGAAGCTCTCGGTCGAAGTGAGCGGGGGTCCACTATGAGAAACTCCCCGTGATTTTGTTATTTACGGAATAGCACTGCAGTGTCGCGAGCATCAGCATTGAAATAATTATGCTGCTTTTGTTTTAGAAAGTACGTATGCGGCTTAAATGATTTAAATGCTGTAGTTTTACCTACAACTGTTAAACAATCCGTGATCAGACTGTATGCCTCAGGTCATGGACGGAGGACAGTGCACCGTAGGGCACGTTCCTATCGTGTGTGACTTACGAGGCAGTGATTTTTTATAGGTGATTACCGTCAGTATCAGATCAGTATGGATTGTGGGAAGGACAACATTGGTAAGAAAGGAGTGACGACGGAGATGATGGGTGACAGAGAGAAGTGGAGAGAAAAACCTGTTATACCGACCCCATGAAGTGGGATAAGGGCAGTAAGATGATGATGATGACTCAGTATGACGTCTATCGCAAAATCGACAATTATTTTGGTTTTGAATGCTTGCTTCAATTTAAAGAGGTGAAAAAACCAAGATATTATAGTCATCCGGTCCTGTTTGAGGATCTCAATGTTTCCTTTACGATATCTTTTTTCAAAGAATAAGTACTTGTTTGTGCTTTGAAAATCAATGTAAAAGAAACACCGACTTACCGACGTACTTCAAAGTAAGTAGGTACTCAATGTAAGTACCGATGTGACTGAGCATCACACATAATGAAATGTGCCGTCGAAAACGGCGGGCGTACTGTTTAATCCCAACTAATATTATAAATGCGAAAGTAACTCTGTCTGTCTGTCTGTCTGTTACGCTTTCCCGCTTAAACCTCTCAACCGATTTTGATGAAATTTGGCACAGACAATCTTTAGACCCTGAGAAAGAACATAGGCTACCTTTTATTGCATAATATTCAAATTAAAAGTACGCAGACGAAGTCGCGGGTACCAGCTAGTACGATTATATACCTACGATGTATTGGGCGTGTAATTTCGCACCTTATCTTACTGTAGTGCTTTCATTTTTTTTTATTGTTTGATAGCTAGACGTTTGACTGCCATCTCACCTGATGTAAAGTGATTTGATCATTGAGTTTCATAAGACTTTGTGTGTATGTGCTATGTACCAAGTGATTAATAGGTAATTATACATAGTTAATATGTATAATTACCTATATAAATGGGTAATTTCTTATAATGCTCGGGGCATTATAAGAAATTACCCATTTATCACTTGGTCTATGAAATACACGGATACCCAACGAACTACGGTTTGGAGGTTGAAGTGGAAGGTATGGTAGTATATAAAAACATTTTTCATCCCACCATCTCGGAAAGAGTATTTTTGCTCTTCAATATCTGAGTGCAAAAGCCGTTTTTATTCTCTAGAGGATAAAGTAAATTGAATTTAGAACATCGTGTGCACTAAGTTTGTGAATAAAAAAAATCATTAAACCTATTTACTGCTACCTCTATGGTGCCGAATATATCATACAACTTTTTTTTAATTTGTTAAAAACTCAGACTCGGAACCTTCTTGGTGTTCTGTTTTTCAATTTGCTTTGTACGCGGTTCTTTACGCGGCATTTTTTCACGTCATTGTTAAACCTTATATTAAAAACTAGAAACTTGAAAACAAGTGAAAAAACTAAAATGAGTGATTCTAGCGACGAGGAAGTTTGTTTGACGCCAACATGTGATTGTAAACTTTTTTTTTGTATTTAGTCATTTCCTCGCTGAGGTGGAATGAAAAGTTACGTGTTGCACTCGAGTGCAAAGATTTTTCACCTCGTGCTCTTTTGATTCCCTCGCTAACGCTCAGGATTCTAATTTTGAATCACTCGCTGCGCTCGTGATTAAATTTTAGAATCCTTCGCTTGCTCGGTCATCAAAATTGAACACGCGGTTAAAAAGCAACTTTGCACTCTTGTATAACAAATAACTATTAATGGTGATTTCGGTAGTTGAAATGTGCATGAGGCAAATAATGCAAAATGCATAAGATTCACCTACAAGAAACGCAACGTCACGTCCGTCCGGGGAAGTCCCGGATAACTTCTTCACAAGCCCACTACTAAGGAAGCTACGCCAAGCAAATTACCTGCCAAACCTGCTTTCCATTCATAAGTCAACTTGCTACCTGAATAACTATTCCATGTTCCAATTCGGTTAGTCTAATCTCTAAAGTCACTTTCTTTGTGCCTTCATGTCGAGCATAGATTTAACATGTCACGAGAATCGAGGCGCAACTACAGTACACACCCGAACTACGCACAAATCACAATGGTTCACGGTTCGAACCACATGCGACACAATGGAATTCTGGGGGTTAACTCGACAAAACGATGAGGTTCGTATTGACATGTTAAGAGGCTGACAACCGTCAAACAAGTTTTGAAAATTCAAAATCAGTGATTTGTATTATAATAACTCTCTAGAAAAAATCTACTTCAAATACACTCGTAGTAGTACGAGTGTATTTTCCAGTGTATAACTCAAAAATTTCTTGTCAGATCTTACTTAAGGTCCCGGCGACAGCGGCTCGCAGTTTCAAGGTGCGATTTGCTATTATTTCATTTTATTTCATTTCGGGGAGGTTGTTTGAAAGAATAACTCTAAAGTGACACGCATAAATACTGTTCGAATACAAATAAAACAATAATATAAGGGAAATGTGCTTGAGTCAGAAATCATTTTGGTATTAGGTAAACGTAAGACCAAACATACTAATACCAAAATGATTTCTGATTCAGGCATGTTTCCCTTATACAGGGTTACAGGAAAAATCGTGCTAGATCCGTGAAGGGCGTGGAGTACCCATCATTTCTGACTTATTTCACTATGAAACACCCTACCCTAAACTTAGCCCTTTTCGAGATATTCGACTTTTAATTTTTTTATTGAAAATTGCCGATTTTTAGGCTACTAAATTTATTTTTGTTTATTTTGTGTATCTTATTATTATTATTATTGCATTTTTACATGTGTAATAAGATGCTTTAGGACGTCTATCATTAAAATAGTGCATAAGTTAATTGAATAGACCGTAGTAGACAAGTGAAAGTTAAGAAATAAAAAAAAATATTAGAAAGTTTATTTTTCTCTAAGGGATATCTAAAAAAAATATTATGGCAATGGTTCGGCAGATGTTTTTTAAAATATCTACGTTTCATCAGCTATCTAACGAGGTATAACAATCTAGGGTTTGTATTACATTTCGTGGAAAAAAAGTAGTTGGGACGCTCCAGGTAGCAGTTTTAACGGTCCCGCGCCTATTGTCCTTCAAGTTAAGACGCACCGTGCGAGCGAGACAAGTGATGATTTATGTAAGTGCGAATGAAAGAAAAAATGTGTAGAGACCGGTTAGGGCTGGGATACAACAGGGGGTACAACAGTTTTGGTTGTCAGTCTGCTTTTGTGCTTCGTACATAGTAGATGTGATATCGTTTTGCTCTTTTTCTCGACTTGGCTGTGATTCTGGACTATTTCTTCTGATTTGTGACTACTGTGCTTGCTAACCGGACTCTGATTTGTACCTGTGATACGGAAGTGTTGAAGATGACGTCCTACACACCTGAGGAATATGCTGATATGCTTATTTGTTACGGATACTGCGATTGTGTGTCTGCGCAAGCTCGCAACGAATACATAACTCGCTACCCCGGTCGTCGAGTGCCGGATGTGGCCGTTTTTGACAGAGTCTATCGAAGACTTCGAGAAACTGGCTCTGTTTTGAGACGAAATACAGACATGGGAAGACCACGAATTGATGACGAAGAACAGGACAATGAGATAGTGCAACGCTTTCGAGCGGATCCGACTACTTCCACTAATATTGTTGCCCGTGATCTGGGACTTTCGCAATGGAGAGTGTGGTTTACAGTGCATACTGCTGGCCTATACCCGTACCATTACACGCCGGTACACGTTATTGAAGAAGGAGACCCCGCGAGAAGATTGGACTTTTGCAGATTTATGCTAAATGCTGACGTAGAAGACCCAGATTTTCTAAGAAATATCTTGTGGACGGATGAGTCCAAATTTGATAAAGATGGCATAACTAACTATCACAACGCCCATTACTGGGCCCCAAAAGAGCTAAGGAATCCCAATAAGAAAAGAGTGAAGGGGTCCCAACGAAGATTCAGCGTGAATGTGTGGATGGGCATTATCTCCAATCATTTGATTGGACCTTACTTTCTCCCGGATAATCTAAATGGGGAAAGCTACGAAAATTTCCTGAGAGCAGACTTAAGTGATTTGCTGGATGATCTGCCACTCAACCTGATCAGGGACATGTGGTTCCAACACGATGGCTGCCCTGCCCATTTCAGGAGAAGTGTCAGAGACTGGCTGGACACAAATTATCCAAACAAATGGATAGGACGAGGTGGACCGTTGCCATGGCCAGCAAGAAGTCCGGACCTAACGCCCATGGATTTTCACGTGTGGGGGTGCATGAAAAGTCTTGTGTACAGCGAGCCGAATCCAGTTTCGTCTGTGGAAGACTTACGAGAAAGGATTGTGGATGCAGCCAATAAAATGAGGACCACGTTAACCACTGGAGTAGTAAAGACTGGTCTCCGTAGAAGGATGCGACAATGTATCAGAAATAGAGGCGGCCATGTTGAACATGAACTGTAGAATAAGAAAAAGTTGTGTGAAAATCTTTAATAAATGACATTTCATGCTTACCTATTATTTTATTTTACTTTTTAGGGCTAGGTATAAATTTTCTTCTCCACTGTCGCCTATAAAACTAAATTTTTTTCAATGCATTTGAATAAAACCCTAGATTATTATACCTCGTTAGATAGCTGATGAAACGTAGATATTTTAAAAAACATCTGCCGAACAATTGCCATAATATTTTTTTTAGATATCCCTTAGAGAAAAATAAACTTTCTAATATTTTTTTTATTTCTTAACTTTCACTTGTCTACTACGGTCTATTCAATTAACTTATGCACTATTTTAATGATAGACGTCCTAAAGCATCTTATTACACATGTAAAAATGCAATAATAATAATAATAAGATACACAAAATAAACAAAAATAAATTTAGTAACCTAAAAATCGGCAATTTTCAATAAAAAAATTAAAAGTCGAATATCTCGAAAAGGGTTAAGTTTAGGGTAGGGTGTTTCATAGTGAAATAAGTCAGAAATGATGGGTACTCCACGCCCTTCACGGATCTAGCACGATTTTTCCTGTAACCCTGTATTATTGTATAATTTGTGTTCGAACAGTTTTATGCGTGTCACTTTAGAGTTATTCTTTCAAACAACCTCCCCGAAATGAAATAAAATGAAATAATAGCCAATCGCACCTCGAAATTGCGAGCCGCTGTCGCCGGACCCTTAAGCACCAGCTTTCTATAGAAAAATTATCATCAAACCCAATCAAAAGTAATGAGGTACAATCGAAGTTCACTCTCGATCTAGAGATTCGAAACGCAACACTATGAACCTCGTTACCTAAATTGGCGTATTTCCTACCAACAATCTTTTTTTTTCGAGTGAACCTACCTTCAGAAACTACGACCTTTCGTCCCCTAGGGAATTTTGGTCAACAAACACACAAAGGCGTAAAAAACAGCTCCTGAAAATAAAGCCACATTCAACATTATCATATGTTTATTTAATTGTTATTAGATCTTTAGTGGTTATGTGGAATATAAATGTGGTAAATTATAGAATCTAAATATATTTGTTTTATCTACGAAGTGCTAGTCTTCTTCCAAATTCAACATATATATATTGTTTGGTTTGCTTACTTGGCTTGGCTTCGTGTCGTTTGTTTGTTTCTTGCCAGTTTTCTAAAATGTTGCCAGATTAAGGTTTATTTTTTACGTACTTGATGTTTCCAGTACCTTATTGTAACCTTATTTTTTGTAATGTAGTACTTACATAGGTACATACCTTTTCTATAAATATATATTTATCTTTTTACTTTTATTTAATTGTTATTTATATTTCGCCCATGATGGCACCCTAACAACAAGGCTTAGTCTGAAAACCAGCTCCACTCTCTAACCCTGTTAGAGAGTGGCATCAAGCTGAGACTAAGCCTTTTTGACTGACTCACACAGGGAGAGGCTTGTTATTTTTGTGTAGGTAGGATCTTTATTTTTTAAGTGTTTGTTAATCTACCTACTGTGTATTCTCTACCTACTGCCTTTTTTTCTGTTCTCTCTAGTCTGTATGTTTCTTCTGTGTGTTGTCGTCAAATAAACATATATTCTATTCTATTCTACATATTTTCTTATATATTCAAACATTTACTCGTAGCAACTGCTTTTTTTCCGTGGGTAGTGGTTAAAAATAAGATCTGTAGTTCACGCGAAAGTTTTCGTTAGAAATCATTGCACACCCTCTATCTTCAATTTCTGTTTTCCCCAACGTTTGTACACAACACATACAATGGTGAAAAACGGAAAAGCCAAATGAATGGAACTCACTAAATATTTTATTCCAATTCTGCCGCTGAGTTTTTCACCTGATTAAATTTCCTTTTTCCAAGGCGGTACTCAAACACCCACGGTCGCCTCGTGCCAAAACTCGTATAGGGTTGTCAACTGTTGTTACTATATGATGGCAGATGATGATAAATATGCTGAAAAAAATCCTATTAAATTTATTAAACGCGAAAGTTTGTTAGTGTGAATGGATGTTTGTTACTCTTTCACGCCGGAATGGCTGAACGTATCTGGATGAAACTTGGCAGAGAGTTTTTTTTTAGATAGATTATAGTCTGGAATAGCACATAGGCTTTTTATCCCGTAGGAATACCGGGACTTAAATCAGCACGGGTGAAACCGCGGGGCGCAACTAGTCATAATAAATGTGACCTTGCCTGGTTTTAGCCCGCAGCTGCTTTACCTGCATAAACATACACAACATAAACATACATAATTAAGTACTACTTAATTAACATGACATGAAAAATATATAAAACTATTTTGTTAATGCGAACTCCTTGACAAAACAGCTAAAAACACAGCACTCAAAAATGTATACCCTCTTAGAGGTTTCAAACTCAGTTCGTTGTACGTATGCGCTTTTGAAACTTTAGTTGACTAAAGTTCGATTTTCTAGCCGCAACAATGGTATGTCATGTTCTAAGTGGTGCCAAAGCTTTTAGCGTAACATGGCAACGTTTCGTACAACCCTAATCCTTAGAGCGCTTACAGACCCGCGCATATGGCTGGACTGCAACTTGCAGTCATTCCGTCTCACGCTTGTTTATCAGCGTGTTCGTTAGACAGAAAAGTCTAGTAAGACAGGACTTTATAATAATGGGTCTTTTTCAGATGTGTTTTTAGACTCGATAAGTTTCCTTACGTTCACGAGTTCGCGCATGGTAAAATTCAAAAATGGTCGCGTTGATACTCGGCTCCAGTGTGGAGGGATCTCAAACATTCGAAATATCAACATTCCAGGCACAAAAGATTTTCTATTTTTCCTCGTTCGAGGAGGCGTCGGTTTTCAGGTTAATGGAGAAACTCACACGCTTGCTAATGTTCCGACATATCTACCTAAATGAATCCCGAGGGTTCAAGAGTTATGTACGAGGTTTCAGTCTGCGAGAATTTCCAGGATATTAAGCACTTCTAATGTAGGCAGATAGGTAGGCACATACTTTAAGTTAAGTTATGACCAATTTACTCGTTTGTTCTAATTTCGGAGCCTCGCAGCAATTTATTCGGTAATTTGTCACAACGCGCTTGAATTTCAGTTGACGTAAGTACATTTCCTGACACGTTTCAGGCGGATATAACTCGCAGATGAGTTTTCATAAAGGGAGGGAAAGGGGGGAAGGGAGGGAAAGATAGGAGTAATTAAGTTTGATAAAGATGTCATTAGGAAAGCGGAAAATCGGTGGATGAAGGAAGCTGTAAATAGTTCTCCCTGGAAACGTAAAGGCTTGTTAGAGATAACAAACATGTGTGTGATGTGATGAACATAGATGTGTGTTTTCTGAAAAAGTATTAAATCAGATATCTAGTTCCCATATTACAAGGCATTGCTTAGTATGAGTCTAGATCGTACTGTGTGGAAAGACCACCAATATTTATTTATTTAAGCCCAGCGGTGGCCTTCTTCAGGATGCTGACGATAAACCTGCAAATAATCCAAGCCCTATCTTTCTGCTTATGAAACTGAAACAGCTTCACGACTTTGATCCCCAGGTACGGTAGATATCCCGTCAGATCTCCCAGTACCAAGTAGGTACTAATTCAAGATTCTTTGAGGATGTCTAAGGGGGTTAGTCAGAGGTACGTCAAAACATTACATTTGGCACATACCCACATTTTGCAGTAGTTAGTATTCCATACGTGACAGGTTGCAAGCCCATCGCCGCTGTTAGAATACTATAACTGGTTTCCTCACGATGTTTTCCTTCACCGATTAAAAGCACTGGCATTGCGCACATAAATTTTTCGATAGAAAAGTCCATTGGTGCACGACCGGATTCGAACCTGCGACCTTACGATCGGAAGGCGGGGTCACTCCCACTAGACCACCAGTGCTCTTTCTGCTTATAGATCGTTAAATTTGTCAATTTTCTCAAATAATCCTACATTTTCTGATAAAACGACCTAAAAATATACCTGATAGGTGCCAAATTCAATCTTACAAAACGTAGTAAATTGTTGAAGATGGTTGGAATATAAGCTTTATTATGTAGGAAATTTATTCACAAAGAGTAGGTAAACTGTGAAGGTATTTATCGATTTGGCAGAATTATTTAAGAGCTTTATTCAACTTCTGAACTGAGGCGTGAATAAAGCGGTTTATCAAGAGCTTTTGAGCTGATACCCTTCTTTTCAGAAGTCTGTTTATTCACATCTTAAAGTATTTAAGAGAGAAGAAGTATTAAGTACCTAAAGTATTTAAGGAGAGAGTTTATTGTTAGGCGGGAAATTATTGGAAAATCCCTTTATGTTTACCCTTTTCATTGTTTATTTCCTGAAGTTTCGTTTAGCGACAGACAAACTCTTTTTTATTTTTTATTTTATTCTGAAAGCTACATAAACTAGCTACTATACATCAAATAAACCTTAGACCTATAAACTTAAGAGCTTTTTCTATGGAAATATGCTTGGATCACGCTTGGATGGATAAGTGCATGTGGCAAACTATGAACCTTTTAATAAAAACGTTTGTCTTGACGTTACACCACGCCCTCTTCGAGCAACGAACTGAAACATAAACCCTACCCATCGATCAATGAAGTAAATATCCCACCTGGCTTGAAATGGTAACCATTACCTAAAGGTAATGGTGGTGGAGGTAATGGTGATCTGTGGAGCAATGCTATTTTAAAAAATAGCATTGCTCCACAGATCACCGACGACGTGACGTTTTCTACGCACAGCCTTGGTCCTTCAACTTGAGTTAAACTTTATGTATACGGGTTAAAAGTAAATATGTTTGGAGTATTCCTATACCCTATGCAGGTTCATAGACAGATGTGATAGAACACCTACCAAATGTATGTACCTAAACTAAACCATGTGTACCTAAGCACTGTATTGAGTTATTTCACCGGCCCACGCTCTTTCAAGATATATACATATAGAAACGCGGTTTAACGGTAGAGATTCACACCCTCTACAAGGAACTTTAGTAGTACTAACTAAGCTTATTCATAGTTATGATGTTTCATAGCATAAATAACTTTCATCTTATGGTAGCTTTATTAATAATCGGAATTCATAGTAACGTAGGTAGCGTATTCGTGCGATGTACCGATATACGCAAAACACGCAATCAAATAACCCTCGCCATTTAACAAAACTTTTATATTCGAGGTGCCTGTAACTGCTATAGGTAGTTTGATGAATTAGGCTGTGTTTACATTGTATGCCCGCTGTAGAAGTGAACTAACACTCAGTCAGTTCACTCATTAACTAGTGTGAGTGAACGTAAGCGTTCGGTTAGGTGAACTATAAGTAGAAGAGCAGTAATTTGCGTAAAGATTTCTCTCATCCTGTTCGCAATGGAGCTTCATTATTATATTATTTAGGAGAAGAATCGTATCAGAAAATGTTAGCGACCAAGCCGTAAACTTGTCTATTCATCTAAAATAAGTCGCGTGGAAGTGGCGCGTAGACTGAGGACATTACAAAGTGATAAAAAAATGTTACTAAATTACGTACTGAAAACTGAAGAAAAAACTTATTCGAATCAAAATGATATTGTTGCTAAAACTACGAGTATGTTATTTCCAAAACTTGTTCGTATGCTGTTTCATATTGAATACAGGAATCATTATGTGGTCTGGCTGTTGTCAGTATCTTAATTCCGATGAGAAGTCGGCTTTCCATTCCGTGTTTTGAATCAATTACAAATAAAATCGCACTGTGGTTGTGAATAATTTCACGTCATGTTTCAATTAGTTGGATGCTCGTTTTTACTATGGAATAATCGGTGTTTTTTGGTTTGCTTATTCAGTTGTCCTGAAATAATAAAATAAATATGGTATTATATCACCTATCTGGTTCTTATTGTACACGCTTTGCTTCGTTTGGGTCTAGAAAGTTCTGTGAGGAATATTACCAATCTTTATTTATATTTTAAAATATACATCATTGTATTCAACAATATTTTCTATTAAAAAAGTTAAAAGCATTAATTAGCTCGTTAGCTCTTGAAAGTGCCGTGATTACGATTGCAAAAAACCTTCGAAAATCTATTGTTTTTTGTAAGCGTAAACCACCTTGAAAGTTTGAAACTTGTGACACAAAAAATAGACGCCAATCAAAGCGTCTGCAATGGCCGGCCGCTGGAGAAATGTGCTGTCATCAAGGTTGCGGTGAAGTAAACTCGAAGCCTCGACTCTTGGGACTCGAGCACGGATATAGATTGAACTAGATACGCCTGGAGAATTGGCACCAGCATTAGCGAACTGCTGGCCTTCCTGGAGACCATCGGATGGCTGAATTAGCAACCACCAACCGACACGCCAAAAGGGCCCATCAGCGGCCTAATTGCGGTAACCAGTTCGCTCACCAAGTACCAAGAACTAGATACGCAAGGCTTTATTTGCGTGCTCTCCCCTCCCCCTCCCCATTAAGTTAGTATCATTTATATTTTTTAAGTCGAGCAGTTTGGAACAAAATTTATCGCGACGTGTCTGCCAAAGAGCTCTAGAATGAATTAACTTAGATGGCAAAACCATGAAAATATGCAAAGCAGTCTGATGCAGCTTCAGCTAACTTGATATTGAAGAGACTCGCTGGCAGCTAAATGTGTTTCGAAGTGCCGTAGTTTTGAATGAGTCGGGACTTTTGGAGCAAGCTCATTTGATACTGCATGAACAAATTGATGTCTGGTGTAGTTTGTTCGCGCCTTATCCTATCCTATTTCTTACTAGGTAATATATGCGAAAGTTACAATGTGTTGATGTTTGTGACTCAATCACGTCCTAACCACTGAACCGATCGTAATTTAGAACAAATATAAATAGTTAAGTATGGATTAGCATATACTGTTATATATATTAGTATATACTCTTCATGCGCAATGCCTGTGCTCTTAAACGGTGAAGGAAAACATCGTGAGGAAACCAGTTGGTATTCTAACAGCGGCGATGGGCTTGCAACCTGTCACGTATGGAATACTAACTACTGCAAAATGTGGGTATGTGCCAAATGTAATGTTTGGACGTACCTCTGACTACCCCCCTTAGACATCCTCAAAGAATCTTTAATTAGTACCTACTTGGTACTGGAAGATCTGAAGGGATATCTACCGTACCTGGGGATCAAATTCGTGAAGCTGTTTCAGTTTTTTTTTTTTACTCTTCATCCTGTAAAATCGGTAAAAAATACGAATAAAGGGAAAACGCCCCGCCCGACCTAAAATCTCTATCCCATCTCTGACACCTCATGGATGGAACAATAGGTGATTAACGGAACGGCAACGCACGTCCAAGTATAACATTTGGCACATACCCACATTTTGCAGTATTTGATTTTCCTTACGTGTCAGATCCATCTCCAGTCAGCCAGAATACGAACAACAGAATACCTAACGTGTAACGCAGGATATTTAGGAATTTATAATTCTAAGATTAGCAATTATTTTGTCCACAGGTCGGCAAGCAGGCCCCGTCACGCTGACGTCATGACGCTGCACTGGTGGATGCACTGGTTCTGGGTGACATCGCTGATAACCTTTCACGGTGAGTCAAGTTATCAACAAAAAATACTTTAGTGTGAACATCTGCCAAGGCAACCTTATGTCATTTTTATACTTATTACTTATTTCGACCAGCGCAGCGTGATCCACGAATAAAAATTGAATTTCGTCAAGAGATATTTGATTCTCAAAATCATCTTACACAGATATGAAAGGTTAATGATGATGGTCTGATGATGATAGCTGTCTCTGACCATCACATTAGCTAAACTATACAACGTAATGGTACAATACCACAGCTAAGTGGTAAACGCTTCGTGTAGCCATCCCACTTGAACATGCAACGTGCCTATTATATTATGTTCGTTAACCCTATTATGGATTCAGTGTCCATTGACAAACAATTAGGTCAAGTGGTCAGCTCGGATTTCAGCCTATACAATATACATGACATATTCGATACATATCTATATCTAATGAGTTATTATGTTGCAGCAAACGTTGCAGAATTAAAGATCTTCTGGGAAGAGATCGTCCGGAGAATTACTACCGTAACTCGTTTCGTCTGTGATCATTTATTTGTTCCAATTTGAGGGGTCTAGATACGATGTCATAAAAGGCACAGAAAAAAATACATTTATAAGGAGAATCGTAGGAAATGGACGGCGCGTTACTGGGGGGCGAACGAAATAACAAAAACACATCGCACGATCTCGCAGCGTTTAACTTTAAACAGCTCGAAGTCAATACTGTTTAGTCTGATACATTCGTATCCGTGCGTCGTTCGTCCTTTCCAGTGGTTCTTACACAAATAGCTCTACAATAATCATGTTCTTATCCTATCCTACTACTAATATCATAAATGCGAAAGTTTGTAAGTATGGATGGATGGATGTTTGTTACTCCTTCACGCCGGAACGGCTGAACGGATCTTGGTGAAAATTGGCACAGAGATATATTATAGTCCGGAATAACGCATTGGCTACTAATTATCCCGTGGGAATACCGGGATTTAAAACTACGCGGGTGAAACAGCAGGGCGCTACTAGTTTCTTATAATGTTGGTTTACATTGGCAACTAACTGCACACCATCGTCCTCGGTATTTATAAGGTCGTCCCTCATGCAAGTACAGGTGTATGCCCTCGTTGTAGGGCATAGGGATCAGTCAAGCAAGCGTAGTCTAGTTTCGGTGGACCCACAGTCACATATACAGAGGGTTGGGTCGTAGACTCTAATTCAATAACAATAATAGTTGACTAATAGAAAACTACTGACTAATAGAAAGAAATCTGTTGTTATAATTATCTCATGTATAAGAAACGTGCGTCACCGCACTTATGCTTATTGCAAGTGCAATTATCACATAACTGGCAGTTGCATATGATTTCTCACGAATATTGTATAGTACATGTGAATTGCACATGCACTATACAATATTCGTGGGCATTTCATACAGCTCCATCTAGCACTAAACTATGCAAAGCTAGTAAGTTAGTTTATTTTATTAAATTTGTCTAAGACTGCTAGTGTTTGTTATCTTCTTCTTCTTGTCGTATCACCAGTTTCCTTCGAAATAAAAGGTGAAAGGAAAGTGCGCTTCAAGAGGCTCCTTTCGAGCACTTGACGCTGTTAGAGAACATTCGTTTCTGTACTAGGGTGTACTAGTATTATATGAATATGAAAATAATAAACCATAACCAATGAATAACATTTTGTTCTAATTGAATTATAATTCGTAACACTCAAAGCTGCTTCATCCGATAAAAGAAATGATAGCACAGAATTCCAGGAAGAGAATAGTTCGTTTTAGAAATCGCATTATGAAAAACACATTTTCCCAAATCCCAGTGGAACTTTGCCAAGTTTAGGGACACTCAGGTCTAAAGTATTATGTCGCCGAGCGCCGCCACCTTTCAGGAACAAACTTTTATAAAAGTTCTGTTAGGTATTCTTTATTATTCTTTAGAAAACTACTTTATTTATATTCTCGTTCGAAAATTAATAAATTGGGTTCGTTTTTTGGCACTTTCCGATTTGTTTGGTTATAGAATAGAATAGAATAGAATATATGTTTATTTGACGACAACACACAGAAGAAACATACAGACAAGAAAGAACAGAAAAAAAGGCAGTAGGTAGAGAATATACAGTAGGTAGATTAAAACTGAAACAGCTTCACGACTTTGATCCCCAGGCACGGTAGATATCCCTTCAGATCTCCCAGTACCAAGTAGGTACTAATTCAAGATTCTTTGAGGATGTCTAAGGGGGGTAGTCAGAGGTACGTCCAAACATTACATTTGGCACATACCCACATTTTGCAGTAGTTAGTATTCCATACGTGACAGGTTGCAAGCCCATCGCCGCTGTTAGAATACTAACCGGTTTCCTCACGATGTTTTCCTTCACCGTTTAAGAGCACTGGCATTGCGCACATAAATTTTTCGATAGAAAAATCCATTGGTGCACGACCGGATTCGAACCTGCGACCTTACGATCGGAAGGCGGGGTCACTCCCACTAGACCACCGGTGCTCTTTATAATAACTTTATATTAACAAACACTTAAAAAATAAAGATAGCCTACACACAAATAACAAGCCTCTATCCATGAACTGGCTCGGTTACCTACCACCTATAACAAGTCTCGTAAGTCACGCACGTTTGTAACGTGGCCTAGGATGCACTGCCTTGCGTGCATCAACTTGAGGCATACAAATGATAAGCTTCATACCTGTAACTTTCAAACCGAAACACAGCGTTGCTGCTTGGCTGCAGAAAAAGACATGGTGGTACTACTTCCCTGGACGAGCCCTTCACAAAGAGCTCTACTCTTAAAATGTGTTAAACATGGGGTATTTTTAAAAAAAAAATTGTTATGTGTTTGAACACTCGCATCTCAAAAGATAACTGCTTAAAAAACCTTTTAGAGGAAGTAACGTAAATTCATTTTGAGTACTCGCTCCTTTTACCTTGACATATGAAAAGCATACGACGTACGAGGTACTGCTTACATGAGTCAGCTACACTTGTACCTATAGGGTGACCAGATATTGTTTCCAACTTGATAAAAAGGAAAACCTCTTTCATAAGAGCTATTTCAACAATCGGAAATGTTTCTGCTTCAAAACTTCAGCTTCTGTCTTTTTTTGTTTTTATGCAAACATAGCAAGAGAGACATGTTCTGTCCGATTGTTTTATCTTTTCACTATAGTGGTCTTTTTACGCAGCCATTTCCCTTTCAACCTAGCAGTTATACTATACTACTACATTAAGTACGATGCATAAAAAAAATTCGGTATCGAATTTACTAGAGGTGTGGGTACCCTACACCTGATTAATAAGAAGGGCTTCACGATGCCCCAAAGAAGGAGTTCTATCGAAATACTGCTGTTGTATTAGTTGAAAGGCTTACGATTAGGGAAATGTTTTGACAAGGGATTACCTAAGGGCTATGGATTTAATGAATAAATAAATATTGGTGGACATTTTGCACAGAACAGCCACAAGCTAACCAAAGCTTTTACTATGGTAATCAGATAGCTGTTATAATATTTTCACTACATTCTATTTTATTTTATTTTTTGTAGCACTAATAAAGAATAACACGAGGAGGACCTCCCTTCGACATCCATAAAGAATCTTGAATTAGTACTTGGTCTAAGAAATCTGAGAGGATATCTACCGTACTTGGAGATCAAAGATGTTATTTATGTTTAAAATATTTTATCACATTCGTCAGCATAAAAACGTCAGGTGTGAAAACTAGCATGGCTTCCAAGAAAATTCTATTTAGACGCAGCAACCGTTACTCTGATCTCATTAGTGATGTAGACCAACGTGTACGTTTCAACAGGATTAGAATGTAGGTCGCCTTTATAAGTCCGTAAAAGACCTTGATGTCGCCTGTTTTTTGTTTCTTCTTTGTTTTGGTAACAAGTTGGGAGAAACAGAGCTGTCTCTTTCTCTCGACAGACATGGGAGGTGTCTGTCGAAACGGATTTGTCAAACGGATGTCTATTCCTACATCTGATACTTAGTAACTGGTTTTTCAGTTTTTGCTTTTCTGGATAGGTGGTATCCTTTTAAACATTTGTATGATAAAAGTGAACAGAAGTGTATCAGTTTTTTGACGAAATGTTCCTCATTGGTCTGTAGTATCCAGTTAAAAGGTTTGGTTCAATATTTTTGCTATGAATTAATACATTTCCATAGTATACGTCCAAACGAAGCCTTTTTGTTGTTTTCCCTGAGGCAAAATTTACGGTTTTGAAACAAAATACAAAACAAATAATAATTTACCCACTGTGTCAGGAATATTATGATATAACAAGGGCTATGTAAAATACGCGGAAGGATAAATACCATCCTATGTATAATATTATTTATTAAAACAAGAAATTTTAACAAATAAATTACGTAAATTCTCGTAAAAATCGGCAGCTATGTGTGCCCTTAGCAAAGGCAAAGGACAATGCGAACTCAGGATTAGATTATTGTGTTTCCCTTCCGACCCTGTCGAAGATAACCTAGTTACAGTCTGACGAAATTGCGTTGAGGGACTTGGCGAACCAACTGACGCGAAGAGAATTCGAGGGGAATGACGTAAAGCAACAAGAATGAAATCGGACAAGTATTTGTATTTTTCATACAACTAGCTTATGAATCGAGCAGCCTACCTGGACTTGGGCTGCAGTGGGACCTAACGTCAGAATAATACATAATAATAATTAATTTATATTCTCGCATTTGGTGGCTCAGTTGCCTGATAGTTTGTGGATTCGGTTCCAACCGAGGACAAAAAAAATTGTTTTCCTAACCTTTTCCCAGCTTGATAAATAATAACCAATATTTTGAGTGTTATGTGCCCACCTCTCCTCTCTAAATACCTAGGAGTATATAGCATGTTGTTGTTGCTATAAATCAGAAATTAACTTACGCTAGACACGCTAGTGTCTATTATAATAAAAATACATAAAAAGTTCGCCCCGTTTCGCAGTAAACACAGGAAAATGGCGCACTAAATTAATCCCGTGACACGGAACTTATTACAAGAAAAATTCAATATCAAAAACTTATTGGTTGGAGGCTTTACAAAAGGTTTTACAATATATTGATATTTGTAATGATAACGTTCCGTATATTTACAAACTATCTACGGCACTTTGGTAACTGTTAGAATACATTCGTGTTTGATATTTTGATAATTTTCTTTAAGATATTATAAAAAGTAATGTATTTTACAAAATACAGCCATCTATTTTTAGACGAGTGACGTCGTAGTGACGCACATCACTTTTACTGTAGCCTTAACAAAGTGAGTTAAAAATATAAGAAACTATATTTATGACGCACGTTTTCTAATCCCCGGATATTTAATACATCGTACAATTGTTTACAATGTATTTTTGAAAAATTAATCCAACAAAATACCTTTGAAACGTTTTGGACGTGTTCGTGCGATTGAGGAAGGGGTGAAAATAAAACGACAGTGCTTACCTTCTTTTTTTGATGTGTACTTTTGAAATATATAACCACTAGCTGGTACCCGCGACTTCGTCTGCGTAATTTTAATCTCTTCATCTCTTTTTTTCGCAATAAAAGGTAGCCTATGTTCTTTCTCAGGGTCTAAAGATTATCTGTGCCAAATTTCATCAAAATCGGATGAGAGGTTTAAGCGGGAAAGCGTAACAGACAGACAGACAGACAGAGTTACTTTCGCATTTATAATATTAGTTGGGATAATAGAAACTCGAATCTCATTGTTCAAAAACCAAGGGTATTCGTTATTTACGAACTTATTCAGTAGTTATACACTGAGTTAATCTTCCGGTTCAACCGCACGCGATATGTTGCGTGCTTTAAAAAATAAACCTCTTAAAATCGGAATATAATTAATTGATCATCGTAGATCTCTCGATTTATGTACACCTTCATTAATATTTCAAAGCCGTTTCCCCTTTTACCTGCAACCTCATATAGGTAAGCATAGGTACACCCTTAAACTAAATGAATCATTTGTCAGATACTGTTATGGGTAGTTTTAAGAGGCTGGTCAACCATCAAATAACTACTGGCTCGCTTGTTTCAATGTTTTTGAAGATATAAAAGCACTGTACGTAATTTCGTTACTCTCAGTAAGTAAATCTCAAACAACCAAGTTTTGGAAAATAGCATTAGAAAAGTTTCACAAAAACACCTCAACCGAAAAAAGTTTTCCTGCCAAAAAGTTTGTTTAAGTAGGAAAGATAATCAAACTTGCGACATTGTGCGAGCGAGAAATTGATCTACTGTTATCATCCTGGGTTTGCAGTGAGTAATAAAACATGCAACTCATGCGCATAGAATTTAAATTTAAAACCTTTTTAGTTCTATGCAAATCTTATATCGGTCGATCGTGTTTATTTAGTAGCCGCGCGCGTCACACATTCGAACTGCCAATATTGTAAAGTGCTTCATTTCAAACATTTCAACCGTTTCTGTATACATTGATCGAAATGCATAAACCTATACTTCGAAACGGCAGTATCATTATTGATCTACTATTATTGTTCTACTTATGTTTTGTGTATGTTTAAATTATGAGGATAATTATGTACACAACCAGCGGTGTAAAAATATAATATTTGTCTCTAACAGTAAACCCACAAGCTATAGTCGGCTTTGTAAGTTGATCATGTCTTTCGGGCTGTAAGTTGGTCATGTCTTATAACCAACTCCCAATAACCAACGGTGCTGGGCAAGTCTATTCGTCTTTTAAAGCTACATGCTGGTGGAATACGCAGTTGGCACACCCGATGTTACCATCACAAAGACTGCTTTGTGACACTTGCGAGGCACTGGCCTCGCAAGTGTAATGCACGTTAGCCTGCAATTTCCGTAAGAGCTCTTCACAATAAGCTCTATTATACATTATTATCATACATTGGTGAAAAGTGGCCCCTGTCTGACGCAGTTAAAATCATCTAGAATCGAAAGGATACCTTAGGTAGGCTATTGTATATTTTTGGTTACCTAAGCGTCACCTTTGGCTTCTGGTTTTCGCACCATTGTTTACATTACGTTGTATTTGTTTACATTGCCGATACTCAAACGTTTGTTGTTCAGTTTACTGTAAATTTCAATTGTTCAATTAAAAGGCAACAATGCATGTCGACTGGCCGATAAGAACCATACATGACTTAATTAAATGATACAATGTTAAAATATACTCATATTCTAATGATTTTATGTTGAAAGCTTTTGAAATAAATTAAAATAATTGGGGTCGCTTATTTGTGATTTTACTTTCGATAGCTCAAGCGAGGTTACACAGAGGGAAAAATGGAAAAGAGATAGGAAAATCGGCACGCACTGACCTTTGTCTGGCTGGAGACCTTCAGGATACGTCCAAGCTTTCTTCTCGTCTTCCACTGCGCTGGCGCGGATCGCAAACATACGATTCACACGCACAGAATATGGTTTCCCACGACACCCATTAATGTTTATTGTTATATTTGTAAAGGAAAATAGCGGAGAGCGGTAACGGCGGTTTAGAGTAGCCCGTAAAGATCACTTTCTTCCGAAGGCGCGGTAATTAGCGAGATGCGTATGCGATGACGCTTCTATTTTGACTGTTAATGGCGGTTATGCGATTGCGGCGATCTGCGATGCGATGTCCATCCATAGAGGGCGCTTGTGCGCGCCTTAGGGAGAGGATTATTGGATAGGTAGGTAAAATAATGTAACCTCACTATGATAAGAGATGGCGTTACCATTTCCGCCCGCTCTAGATGGGTCACCATTTAAAAGCAACCATAAATGAGACTAGAAAAATAAATATCTCATAGCGCAAGGGGAGACTAGGATGAAACCCAATATCTCATATAGGAGCTCATAAAGAGCAATCTAAAACTAAAGACATGAGAGTAGTGCTCTGTAATAGAGTAGAACTCACAAGTGCGGGAAAATTATATTTAAATAAGAAGCGGTGTTACTACATATATGAATTGATAGATTAGATGCTTACAAACTACTTAGATTTAATTTATAATACTAAACTACTGACGCGGTATTGGGCATAGGCGAACGGTCGGACGAAGTAGACTTGATCCATTAGCGGATTTGACAGTACAAGTACGGACTACTCCATCCCTTGAAGGATGTACTTTCTCTACGATTGCTAAAGGCCAGGCTAAACTCGGTACATTATCTTCTATCACGACTACTACCACTCCTGGAGCGATAGGCGTGGAATGCGTATTCCACTTCTGTCTAACCTGCAATCCATGAAGATATTCCATCCTCCATCGCTGCCAAAACGATTGAACTAACTTGTCCAATAGTGGATGCCTTTGCAATAGGCTGAGATTATCAGGCCCTACCTCAGGCGCGGGCATCGAGCATAAAGGCGCAGTATGTAAAAAATGACTCGGCGTAAGAGCTGAAGGCTCTGCGGGATCAGAACTAAGCACTGTCAGCGGGCGCGAGTTAAGTAAACACTCTACTTGAGTGAGGACAGTAGAAAGTTCCTCATACGAAAGAAGCTGCTGACTGATTACACGGTACAGATGCGTTTTAACTACCTTAACCATGCTTTCCCAGGCTCCACCCTTGTGCGGAGACCTTGGGCTGATGAACGACCAACTGAAACGACCCTCAGCTACCTCAATTTTCAGCTTAGGATGATATTCATCATTTAAGAATTTATATAAATCGCGTATATATGCAGCGGCGCCTTTAAAATTAGTAGCATTATCCGAGTACATTACTTGCACAGGACCGCGACGCGCAAGAAAACGCTTGAGCGCGGCTAAGAAGCTGGGAGTGCTGAGGTCAGTGGCGACTTCGATGTGCACAGCTCTAGTCGTTAGGCATGTAAACAGGCATAGGTAGGCCTTTTCGCTGCGCACTCCACGACGGCGGATCGGAGTGTAAGCGATAGGACCGGCGTAATCGCATCCCGTATGCGTGAAAGCCTTGACTGTTTGATGTGTGCGACATTCGGGTAAGTCGGCCATGAGCGGGTAAGTTGGACGAGGGTTAAGTCGAAAACAAGTATTGCACATGTGGACTCGTTGTCTCACAATGTGGCGAGCGGACAGGATCCAGAACCTTTGTCGAAGAAGCGACATTAGTAGTTCAGGTCCAGCGTGTAGATATTTTAAATGATAATAATCTATCAGCAAGTTGACAATATGGTCACTGCGCGGCAAGACGACCGGGTGAATCTGAGCATAATCCAAACCAGAATTAACGAGACGACCGCCTACACGAATCAGCCCGTTTTCGTCTATAAAAGGCCTTAACCTATTGAAGGTACGAGAACCTACTTTATTTTTGCGGAGGTTATCAATTTCTTCTGCAAAATATTTCATCTGCAGGGCGAGTAATAATTTATTTTCAGCGAGCTGAAGTTGATCAGCTGTTACTGCAATAGTAACACGGCGGGGCATTAATTTAGCGAACGTAAAAACGTATACAAGAATGCGCAGTAGTTTAGACCACGACGACAAGCGCAATGCAAGTTCGTAGACTGCACACTCCGTCACAGGCGTACATACAGCATGAGTCATAATTTTTTGCTCAGGTATGTTCTCGATTGGCTGGCCATCAAGGTATCGGAGAGGCCACTGGGAAGGGTCCAGTATGGCCCAAGAAGGCCCATGCAACCACAGAGGGTGCGAAACTAACTTCTGAGGCGTAACTCCACGCGACAAACAATCAGCTGGGTTCTCGGTACCCGAGACATGGTAGAAGTGGTCGGCCGGAATATTCTCCGTTGCCTGAACCACGCGGTTAGCCACAAAAGCCTGCCACCTGTGAGGCGAACTTCTTATCCAATAAAGGGCGACTTTAGAGTCGGTGAAAGCGTATGTTTTGATTGGGAAGCGATTAGAATAATTATTCAACACAGTGCGCAATAGCTTAGTAAGTAGAACTATACCACAAAGTTCTAATCGAGCGATTGTGAGCGGCTTAGTCGGTGCGACCTTTGACTTGGCGCAGACTAAGCGAATAGTGTTACCACCGTCTGACCTGACGTGTAGGTACACTACGCCACCATAAGCATGCTCGCTAGCGTCAGAAAAACCCAAGAGAGTGACAACGCAGTTCGCATACACACCAAGATGACGCGGTATGCGCAGCTCATTGAGCGCTGGCAGTTCAATACAGAACTGTCTCCACAAATTAATAATGTGGGGCGGGGGTGTATCATCCCAATCCAAGTTTAAATGCCACAGCTGTTTTATTAACAACTTGGCGAAGAGAACTGTGGGAGCCACAAATCCCATAACATCCCACAGGCGGGCGATAGTAGATAAGATGGAGCGTTTAGTACACTCATCATCTGCGGGAGGCGTTATTTTATAGTAGAAGACGTCAGAATCAGTCGACCAATGCAATCCTAATATTTTATGTTGCACTGATTTGTCAAACTCAACCTCTGTTGAAACCTTGTGCGAAGCGGGAATGCTGTCTAAAACAGCGCGAGAACTACTATTCCATTTGACTAATTCCCACTGCGCGCCCTTAAACAATCCGATCAGCTGCTTAGAAGCGGCGACCCCCTCCTCCTCATTCCTCACAGAAAATACGACATCGTCCATATACAAAGATGAAGTAGCTATATCTCTAGCGAGCGGGTACTTGGAGCCGTCATCCTCGATCAGCTGTCTGACCGTGCGCATTGCATGGTACACAGACGAGGCTAGACTGAAACAAACTCGATTGAATTGATAAAGCGTCAGAGGATCTTGCGGTTTGAACCGATACAATATACACTGATAGCGACGATCACATTCACGGACGGCGATCTGTAAAAATTGTTGACGGCAATCTGCAGTCATAGCGACGGCAAAAAGGCGGAAATTCAAAATTATTTGAAAAAGATCACCTTGCAAATTAGGTCCATGATGCAGTATGTTATTCAGCGAAATTCCAGAACTAGTTTTACAGCTAGCGTCGAGAACTATGCGGAGACGCGTCGACGTCTTATCCTCACGGATAACACCGTGGTGCGGGATTACATAGATGGGCGATGAGTCATCGGACATATCTGGAGGTGCGGGTGAAATATACTTTTTCTCCAAATATTCTTCGATCACGCCATCATAAGCGGTTCTCAAGCTACGTGAAGCTTCTAGCTTTTTCTCAAGACACAAGAAACGCCTGCGTGCGGTTTCGTAGGATCTACCTAACGAGTATATATCCTCACTAAATGGTAGGCCAACAGTGTATCTACCACTTGTGGGATCGCGGGTTGTAGTACATTTATAAAAGTTTTCACACTCGGCGTCAGCAGGACGCAGAGCGGGCGGCGCGGAGGGAGGCTCCTCGAGCTCCCAGAATCTTTTAATAAGATTATCTACACCATGCTCCTGTACTAGGCAGCATGTTAAAGCCTGGCGGGAAAATATTGTAGGTACGGGACCCATGACTACGTATCCCAATACCGTACGTAAGGCTTGCGGGGCCTGCGAGACGTCAGATGCTTGAGTCACGTTAGGCAATAAAAGGTGGACGAACAATTGCGCGCCTATCAAAATATCTATTTTGTTCGGCGTTCCGAATGTTTCGTCTGCGAGCGGTAATTCGTGCAAGTGTGATAGGACAGTCGTATCTACCACGGCCTTAGAGCATTTATAACTGGAGATGTTAACGCAAGGCGTACCCCTCTGCCGGCCATAAGACGCGACTTGGCCATGCACGTTATATAAAACTACTTCACTCATCACCGCGCGGCCATTAGTTGTCGTTTCGTGTCGCGAAGTAGTGCTCAGTAAAAATGGTGAATTGTGCGGTATTTCGGTGTAAAAGGAGATCAGAGACATCAAACTTTAGGGAACACGGTATTTCCTATCACAATTAAGTGATATTTTAGTCAATTGTTTTTGTAATTACGTTTAACTTATATTCAATGGAATACCAGTTACGACAGTTTTAATACGACGCCATCGTCTTGGTAGGAGGTGTCGGTGAATTTATATTCCTTGGTAGAAGGCGTAGTGTGGGGACTAGTTGAGCGAAATCGATTGAATGAATGATGGAATGAACGTAAAATTAGAATAAAATGCGATGTGTTTTTTGTACCCATATTTAACCGATTTAAAAAAGGAGGTTCAGTATTGGACTCTACAAAAACTGTCTCTGTCATTCTGCCTTCAATACGTCGCTTTATGGAGCTCCCTTAAAATTTTAGTTGTGCTGTGTCGTTGGTTTATTGCTATTTTCTTTGTACTTTTTGAACGCAGAATCGTATAAACGTGATTTTTGTATAGCTGTAGTATGTTAGCTGGAGAGGGACATGGGCTACTTTTTTATCGTCGCCACAATTTTTCATCACCTTTCCCCGTCATACCAATCATCATCATCAGCCTATGTAAGTCCACTGCTGGACACATCATACCAATAAAGAAACAAAATATTTATCTAAAAATGCATTCATGAAAGACTACTTACTTGAAAGATTACTTACTACTTGCGAAAATAGAATATAGCTTAAAGTTACTCAACAACAGTGTAGCTTTCTATTTGTAAAATAATTTTTAAAATCGTTTCAGTAGTTTTAGAGATTACGCTCTACAAACTCTTAATAAAATATTTTTTTAAAAAAAAAACCGACTCCAAAACTGCTATCCAATTTGTTATGAAAAATACACTAAAAAGTTAAAAATAATTGCATTATGGATTTATATTTCAATCTACTTCCAAACAGGTATCCATTTTTTCAACAAATTGTTATTATGACATTATACAATTACTGATATTTTTGGAGTCGGTGCCAGCACTCTATTTACTTAGTAATACCTACTAGGCTAGACAGGTACACGTTTGTTAATCTTGGCTAAAAAAAGGAAAAGTATATGATTTTGAACCACCCTGATTTCATTCATATGAAATCATTCCTTTGTCGGTCTTTTTACAACCCATCACTAGTTTTTTGTGTTAGTGTGTAACTAAACAAAAGTGTAACAACAGTAATTCTTTAGTTGTGTTATTGTTTTTGTGTTGGTGTACAGCTTTTACTTGCGTGTGCGTTTATAGGGACGCTTAATTTTTCTGCATTAGTATGCGTGATTATGTAAATGTGTTGTGTACCGTACTACCTCGCCTCCCGCGAAAACCGGCAGAAAGATTTTAGTACTAAAAGTAGCGCTTGGCAACTCCCGTTATAAATGCTCTAAGACCACGGCACTAGGCAGTGTGTCAGTAATTTGATCAACCACCAACGGCGAAATATTAAATTTAATATTTTTATCAAAGCGCGAATAGAAATCTAAGCTTATAGAACTTGAGTGTATCATCTTTTCAGCCCCACCGAACCCCTTGATAATAGTACGTCCGATGTTATGAACCTGAATATTTAACAGCTTACATGCCTCTCTTGTTATAAAATGACTTTGCGAGCCTGAATCTAACAAAGCACGCAATAAATGCCTATTGCCTGTACTATCGTATACTGCGATTTGAGCGGTTGCAAGTAACACGGTACATTGCTCGTTTTGAATCGGCTTAGACTGCGGGGACTGCGCTAAGGCAGCAATAGACGTCGCACATAACGCAACGTCCGCACGCTCAGAGCGCGCTGGGCCGGGGTCGCCCGATAAGCGGGCGGCAGCGGCGACTGCCGTGGACTGCGGTGCAGTTACAGCGGCTTGGGGTGCGGGTTCGACTCCCGACACAAAGTGCAACAAACTGTGATGGCGAGAATTACAAGAGCGGCAGCTCGTATCTGATTTACAGTACGAAACTCGATGTTTTATGCTAAGACAATTTACACATGCGTTTCCCTCCTTAACGGCTTTAAATCGTTCTTCGGGGGTTAATTTATGAAACTCAGGACATTTAAATAAATGCTGATGCGTTATGTTTTTACATAAACATTTAGAAGCGGAATCAGCGGTGTTTACATAAGCGTGATATTTTGGAGGCGATGATTTAGCATTAGTGCTTTCTTTCGAGTTATGATTGCGATTTGTATTAGTAACCTTTTTAGCGACGGCGGCGGCGGGAACAGCGACGGCGGCCGACGTCGTGCGTTCATAAACCCTTGTACGATTTTTTATAAATAACTCAAGGTCAGCAAATGTAGGTATTGAAGACTCAACACTTAACTCGAAAGCGCGGACAGTACTTGAATCTAATTTCTTTAAAGCGATGTAAACTAGAATCAAATCGCCTAAATTTTCTATATTTAAATTTTTCAGAGCGCGGACAGAGCTAATAAACTGCTCGTTAAACAAATCAAAGTTAGCAGCTGACGCAGTACCTAACGGTTTGAAGTCGAACATCTGATTTAGATAAGCGGAGGCTACCATGCGCTTATCTTCATATTTATCAATTAGCGTTTGCAATATCAGTTCATAATTCTCTGCGCAAGGAGTAATACCTGAACACAAAGTCTCAGCCTTACCTGACAATTTACCTACTAAATAATATAGTTTTTCTGCATCGGTGAGCGTTGGATTGTCATGAATAGTCGACTTAAAACAGGCATAAAACACTGGCCATTTCCTAATGTCTCCTGCGAATCCAACCAACTCGATGGGCGGTAGTCTGGGCTTAGCTTTACTGAGAGAAACCGATACAACATTATCACTTGGTGACGACGGCGAATGTTGTACTTGCAATCGTTTAATACGACTGTATAATTGTTCGAACGCAACCAAACTTTTGTAGTCAGGTTTTGCAGTAGGAGTAACAACTAAAAGACGCGAGTTGTAATCATCCAACACCTGTATAAAATCACTGCGTAACGTATCTACACTAGCGCTTCGATCGAGGAACTGTTCCCTCGATCTAGGAGAAACACTCGATGACGAATCATAAATACTCTGAATCAATTCAAAAATAGCTTCTCTTTTAGCTTGTAATAATAACAGCTTGGAGTCTACTGTGCTGTCGGTGACAGAAACATTATCGGCACCTTTCGATGTTGTAGACATTTTAATTACCTACGTAACTTACTACAATCAGATATTACGCGGCTGAATACAATATATCAGATGACTAGCAACAGAAAACGAGAAGTGTGACCTAGTTAACTCGATCGGGTTATATCATAGCAATAAGATTAGCCGGGCCTCAGCTGATCATACAATGAACAAAGAACCGTACGACTACTTATTTCCGACCGGTAACTTGCGGGTAGATATGAAAAATGTATTTTACGATGAAAATTAGCGAAATAAATGCAATTAATTTATCAATTTATGCGAGTAAACACCATATAAAATAGGGAACACACCTTAAAATTATAGTATGTTGCGAGATTAAAATGATTTTGTCAGATTTAACACGACGCAATGTCGCGGGCGGGACGTCACAATGACGAAAAGTATGACAAAATTATCCGAAATACGCAATGTACTTCTTGGGGACAGCGGTAAATACACTTATTAGATCAGTAAATTAGATATTCTAATAAGGGCGGAATTTAAAAGAGGATGCAACCATCCGGCTCGAAGGACCAAAAAATGGGGTCGCTTATTTGTGATTTTACTTTCGATAGCTCAAGCGAGGTTACACAGAGGGAAAAATGGAAAAGAGATAGGAAAATCGGCACGCACTGACCTTTGTCTGGCTGGAGACCTTCAGGATACGTCCAAGCTTTCTTCTCGTCTTCCACTGCGCTGGCGCGGATCGCAAACATACGATTCACACGCACAGAATATGGTTTCCCACGACACCCATTAATGTTTATTGTTATATTTGTAAAGGAAAATAGCGGAGAGCGGTAACGGCGGTTTAGAGTAGCCCGTAAAGATCACTTTCTTCCGAAGGCGCGGTAATTAGCGAGATGCGTATGCGATGACGCTTCTATTTTGACTGTTAATGGCGGTTATGCGATTGCGGCGATCTGCGATGCGATGTCCATCCATAGAGGGCGCTTGTGCGCGCCTTAGGGAGAGGATTATTGGATAGGTAGGTAAAATAATGTAACCTCACTATGATAAGAGATGGCGTTACCAATAATAATAAGAAATGCTGGACAAACCACACAGCACCATCTAGCCCCAAAGTAAGCTACTCAAAGCTTGTGTTATGGGTACTAGATGACTGATATTATTTAATACATTATATACTAAGATAGATAGATATTTTTTGTTACACATCCAGACCAACGGAACATTTTTCCGCAGATCGTACACAAATTTGTTCTGAGGCGCGAATCGAATCCGCAACCTCTTGCGTCGCAGGCGGACTCTCGCCCGCTGCGCCACTGAGGTCGTCATATAAAACATATCCTAAATCAAGCTTAAAATGATAAAAACTTTTTGAGCTATAGTTTCAAAAGACGAAACGTCGCAAGTTTTATCACCTGCAAATATGATCCACCAACACCTCTGTTTTTTCTTTCCAGCGAGCATCGGAACCGCAGCGCCCCAGTTAGAAGACCCACACATCACAACAGATCAGCCTGACCTGCCGTTACGCGTGACGCGTCAGCCTAGAGCCATGTACTTCGACAAAACCCCCGCCATCACCACTCTAGTGCCTCTAAACGTCACCGAGAACCAAACGGAAAAAGAAACTGAGCCACACACAGACAGCAATATATCTATAGCTAACACACCTGCACCTATAGCTAATACAACAGATGTAGTACAACCATCGGTTTTTGCAACAACAGACAACAGTACCGAAAGCGACGTAAAGGCCAAAGCAAATGTAACAGAAGCGATTGTGACAGAAGGACAGAACACTACGCTTGCGCCAAAAAGGCGGAACCTAACCAGACCTGACGTTATAAAAGACGAAAGAAACGTGGACGGTGCGGCCGAGAGTCGAATATTCACGGAAAAGCCGCTGTCTTTAGAGACTACGTATCAGCAAACTCGGGTCCCCCCGAATATAGAGTCGTCTCGGAGAGTTATAGATCAGAATGAGAATGGGATGGATACGGGAGCTATCGCTGGTATATCCTTTGCTGCGTTGGTACTTGTAGCTTTGGCTGGAAGCACAGCCTTCGTACTATATCGACGGAGGTACCTTAATAAGCCGCAGACGTTGAATGACAAGTGTTCCAACCCAGACTCCAGTGGGTATTTGGATGACAGCACTATCAGGGTAAGTATTGTACGTATTGTGTTCAGTTTTATTAAACTAGTTTTATTTTATTTTTTGATTTGCTCCTGGTTTTTGTTATAAGCCTGAAAATGTCAACTGCATTTTTCGAGACGATCGTCAAGCCGCGTTGCTGTGTTTTGGTTTGAGTGTGGTAGCCGGGGAAGTTACAGGCACAGAGGCTTAACATCTGTGTGCATCAAATTGATAGATGCAGGGCAGTGCATTGTAGGGCACGTTCTTAACGTGCGTGACTTACCTTTCATCAGCAAGTTGTATAAAAAATAAGTTCATGCTATGTTTTCTTAAATCATGTTTCCTTCCAGCCCTAAGATTAAGAGTCATAGTCAAAAAGTTTTTATTCAATTAAATCACAAGGATCACTTTGAAACGTCTTAAAGCTAGATGAATGCATCAGCCAGTTCCACGCGACCAAAGTAGTAACCTAGTAGGAAGTACGGAACTTCCTACCGTTCTTCTGGTTTATTTATTTATTTATTTAAATTCACAAAACAGATTACAATCAATTAAGCAATAATAAAAAAGTTACAGTTCATACTTTCTTAGATCTAGATTCGTAATCAAATATGTGAATTTGACAATTGTATAGTGTTGCATGCATTAAATATTAATTTCCCTAAAACTAAAAAAACAGCAAAGGGCATTAATTATAATTATTAGGTTCATAATATTTCGTTAGCAAACTCTAAACACACCGCTTATACCTGCTAACGTTACCATCAAAAATATCTACATTAATAAAATTGTTTGAATTTGCCAACTCGTTGTATAGACGACACATACGTGGTAAAGGACCGTGAAAAGAAACGTTGTTTCTGTATACTTTTAGGGTAAAGGTTGCGGGATTACGATATCTATAGCAAATATTCATATTAATGGAGGATAATAAACTAGGACAATCAATAGTGGAATGGAGAATTTTGTGAAGATAAATGAGGTTGACGTAATAATCTCTTCTATATGATAAAGAATCGACCTTAGTGGAAGTAGAAAGTAATTATACCTACTTTTATATCCCGATAGTGACCGTCCCAATTTGTGACGGTAAGAAAGAATTTTAAGGCATCTATTTTGAATGGCCTCAATTCTATCAGTATGGATTTTAAGAACCTTAGTAAACAATTCTTCAGCGCCCCTCTTTCTTATTCCAGGACAACTCCGAGGAGATGTACAGTCTCGACAACGACAGTTTCCTCAACTCCCTGGAAGCGATGACAATCCAGAACTACTGGACCGACACGGTGAAGCACACCAAGTTATAAGAGCCGTGTGGCTGCAGCGGGACCTCTGACAATACCCCACTGTGCCATTTGACAGAACTGCTCATTTCGAACTCATATTAGTCGCCATATTGATATCAATAATCAATTAGCGGTGTTAGGCAGACTTATCTTGGGAAACGTTCGATATTCAAAATTTTGCATGTAGTTTTCGGTAGATTTTTCGCCATTTCTTTCAATTAATGTTTTATTCATTGTGTAATGTCCCAAAAGTTTTCCAATAACTTTTTGGACATTATAAAATCATTGTGGCTTCTATTAATATCATTCTAAAACGTTTCAGCACTATATACGACATATCAAGTCGGGCCAAAACAGTAGGTTTGACGCATTTGTCGGTTCCAAAATATTGTAGTAGTTTTTTTAATATCATATCTCGTGCGATAGTCGATCGAACGTTTCCAAGTATGGCTAAAAGTGTTGAAGTACTTAAAAACTCAGCTGTAATTTTGTGATAAGTATGAACTGAATCGATAGACTACAAAGTGAAATAATGAGAAATAAGAAACATGGACTAACGGATATGTGACTAAAATCTCGGTGGATTTCGGCGACTTCGATTCTGGACTCAAATGTATTGAACTTAAATTTTAACGTTTTCTATATTATTATAGTGATTGACGTAAATATATTATTTCTGATTTAATGTGATAGTTATATTAATATAATCTGATGATGATATCTTCTTTTTACCAGGGAACGCTTTCCTAAAGTACATATAAATTTTTCGATCGTTTCTGAGAAAAGTCCCCTGTAATGTAGCGGCCACACCAACGTCTAACGTCAATGCCGATCATCGCAACAATTATTGCGATAATTCTCGCGTTGGACTCTCCACGTAGTGTGACCACTTCAACGCTATAATTCTCGCGATAAACCCTTTGACTTTACAACGGCAATGTTATTGCCGTTGTAAAATTCTCGCGGTTCTCAATGGGGGGCATTCCTCGAACCGTACCTAAATGAACCGCGCCTAGGCGAAGCGCAACCGCTTCAAAGAAGCACTTGCGTGCGCTTCGCCTAGGTGCGGTTCATTTAGGTGCGGTTCGAGGAATGCCCCCTCAACGGCGAGTCGTGGTCACACCAACGTTCAACGTCCATTATCGCTATAATTATTGCCATTTCTTGGTAGTGTGGCCAAGGGCTAAAACTACGGATTCAAAATCAACACACAGCCTACGTAGCTCAGTTGGTAGTAGCTCTGCCTTCTGCGCCGTAGGTCGTGGGTTCGATTCCCACCGTGAACAAACATTTGTGTGATGAACATGGATGTTTGTTCTGTCTGGGTGTTATATAATATTATAAGTATGTATTTACAAAAAAAGTATATAAGTAGTATATCAGCTATCTGGTTCCCATATCACAAGCATAAGCTTAGTTTGGGGCGAGATAGTGCTGTGTGGAAAGTCCACCAATATTTATTTATTTATTTAAAATGTTGGATTAACCAAATTGATCGTTCTTATTCTGTGTAATAAGGTCGACTATTTGAAGTGACCTGCATTTAGATCCGTAAAAATACTATTATTTAATTTATTTTAGATAAATGTAATAAGAGAAATAAGATATTGAGGCCCCAAATTTAATTTATTTTTAATTTTTAGTAATACATGCGTTGTACATTAATATTATATGTAACATAGAAATGTGTTTCAAAGTATACCTTTAAATTTTTCTGTTTTTCGCTTTAATATATTATATTCTAATATTAAACTCCTAGGTGAGTGACATGTCTCATTTATCCATGTGATTATTATTTAGATTAAATAGTATTTATTAACTAATAATATAAACCTTTATGACAATTTTTAAAAGGCTATGTGATTGAACACATTCTACAAAAAAAAACACAAAGCACCCGTAGCGTAGCTTGATTTGATTCGTAACACCTTATGGTACTGACACACGTGCTTATCGGGCCAAAAGCATGCTTTTTTCGAGCCTTGCTCAATAAAAGCACGTGTGAGCAGGTCGTGCTAGTAAATAAGCAGGCTTATTAGGTCGTACGTCGGTTGATTTTTGAGCATGCTCAAAAGAAGCATGCTTATTTTTGAGCACGTGTGTCAGTACCTTTACCGATCGACTTGTGAAGCTACGTTCTGGGTGGTTGCCATTTGGATGGGTGGCCGCTTAAACATACCAGAGGAGAGGCCTAAATAACTTCGTGGTTAGAGTTGGTCACTAGCACTATATGAACTTATTTTGTAATCATTAGAAGTATATAAATATTTATTGACAAAGAAAATTACAACTACAATTATTTACAAAATGTACAAAATATACAAAATACATATGAAACAGTTGAGCTATCTGCAGACCGTTGCAAACGATCTATAGATAGCTCATTAGAAGTTGGTATTTTGATATAATTCTTGGTAATTTCTTGTAGAAGTAGTTACTTGATATATTTATGTGGAAAATTATAAAATAACATTCATTATAATTATTTCATAAATTACAGTATTGTTAATACTTTAACTATCTAGAAACAACAGAATAGTACTTTAAAGTATATAATAATATGTTCTTGGACGTGCCTCTGACTACCCCTCTTCGGTATCCTCAATACATCTTGAGCTGGTACTATAATAAAGGTACTTAGAGATCCGAGGGGGTGTCCACCGTGCCTCAGGGTATCGCAGGCGCATACGGCATTCAACTTAATTTTCATAACATTCAAAATATTTTGATTGCAGTCCAAAATATAATGCCTTCTATTTATACTATACCTATAATATATCCCCGTATATTTTAAGCACCTAACCCAGTAACAATTTTGTAAATAAAATATTATTTCAATAATAAGTGATCTCAAAACATCGTTTTATATGTTTAGGCATGTTAATTAATAAAATAAAATGTTAATTTATTAATTACGCTTCAGTTTTATATTATTTCGCATTAATTTATACATTTAGTGAAATTGTTTTCTGTAATGTGATTCTTCCGTCCAATTTTGTTTGACTTTTTAATGTTATTTGCCAAACAATGTATTTTTATGCGAAATTGTTTTATACATTTAAATATTTTAAACACAAAAGTAAGAATGAGGATACACACAATGTGTAAAACTGGTTTCCTAAACTAACCTAATTTGACACCACTTAACATCAGGTGTGCCATCTCTGTCAGGAGCAAGGTCGACATTTTTTCCGGTTTAAAACTAGATACGGATTTTTATCTGTGTCAAATTAATTCAGTTTAGGATAATGTAAAAACAAAAAGCACTGCTGTTTATATACTTTTTATGTATAACGCTTGCATTTTATAATGTACTTAATTTTAATTGACGACCTCAGTGGCGCAGCGGGCGAGAGTCCGCCTGCGACGCAAGAGGTTGCGGGTTCGATTCCCGCCTCGGAACAAATTTGTGTACGATCTGCAGAAATTTGTTCCGTTGGTCTGGGTGTTTATGTATAATAAAAAATATCTATCTATGTAAGTATATAATGTATTAAATATATCAGTCATCTAGTACCCATAACACAAGCTTTGAGAAGCTTACTTTGGGGCTAGATGGTGCTGTGTGGATTGTCCAGCATTATTATTATTTTTGTAGCGCGGAAAAGACCATTGCAATATTTTCATATCAATGTTCATTTCATTGTCTAGATTAATTTCGTTTTGACGTGGTCTAAAGATTCTTACTGATTTCTTAATTATAAGATAAGATACTTTTTTCCGCGCACTCTTACTTATTACCTGTTTCATTCGTCGCTACTTCTCACTATTGTTAAGAGGCTGGCAACCACATGTCACATAAAATCTAATGTATGAAAACTAGATAACAGTAAAGTGGTAGACTTACGTATTGGCGTAAACTTGTTAGTTTTTGGTGTCCGCGAGTTTTCATAAAAACATTCAGTACTGAATGTTTTTATGCTCTTGCCTTGTCTTTGCCATGTCTTGTCTTTTGCGTGATGCGCGAGATTTGATGGTGGTCTGCGTCTTAAGAATAGTGTGCGTTAAAACGTAATGAGTAAGTGACGCTTTTTGTTAGATGAGTTTTTTATTGGCGTAGGTTACACTAACTTACCTATACTTGTGTGTAACACCATATACATGTATTTTAGGTGATAACTTAGATTTATTAACATGTATTTCTCACCACTTATAAAGCGACTGTTTAGCTCAATTCCATGGCAGATTATATTGTTCACAACCTAACAAAACATGCTGAGTGAGACAAGGTCTAAGTACTTAGGTATACCTTTTTATAATTATGTTCAAATCAATGTCCTAAAATTTAAACGTATTATAACTTGAAAATTATATTGTACATAATTGTTTCATAACCTTGGGATTGATAGCAATTATTATTTATGATAGCTTTTCTACACTTTACAATAGCATGGGCGCTCTCAATGTATGACAGTTTTCACTCAGTTTCATTTAGGTACAAAGTGCCAGAATCTTACGCAAAACTTACGTTTCTACGTTACGTAGTAGTCACGTAGGTAGGTACCTACGTTACGTAGTAGTCACGTAGGTAGGTACCTACGTTACGTAGTTGTCACGTAGGTATTATTGAAAATAAACCCCTTAGATTGTGTAGTAAGATAAATGTATGTGGTTTGTGAGTCTTGTATTGATAACATAATGTAGGTAATTAAATCTATTTTTACTTGATTTTCTGTGTTTTGAATTACCAACCTAGAAAAGCCAGAGAAAAAGTAGGTTTAAGGAATGTGTTTATGAAGTAAATGAAGCGAAAGACCTACCATAGGATCGTAGCAAGTAGTAATCCGTGATCTCTGCCTACCCCTATAGGAAACAGGCGTGATTTTATGTAGGTATGTAAAGTCAAAGTCAAAATATGTTTAGTCAATAAAATCACAAGGATTACCTTGAATACTAGGTGCCTGTGGATTATTTATTGAGTGAACGAAGCGAACGAAAATCTTGCAAACAACTTGGGCGATTTGGCATTTTATGTGTGTATGTATGTATATGTTTGTATGTTTGTCCGACGATAACATGAGAACCGTTTATCCGATCTGCATGAAATTTAGTAAGTCGATAGCTTGTACTTGAGAAATTTACTGGTAAGTATATAAGTAAAATTGGATAAGGGGCTACTAAAATATGGGGGTTTTTAAGTTTTTGTAAGGGGGCAAAAATTAAAAAAGTTACACAAAAAAATAAAGTTATATGTCATATGAAAGGGCTTGGTTTGGACATTCTAAAACCATTTTAACTTTTTTTCTAGGTAGCCCAGTTTTTGAGATACAACAAAAAAGTTAAATTAAGATAACCAACGACCCAAGAGCTCTCATTTCTAAGAGTTTTGTTGGTATCAAGGTTTTTCTGCTGGTCGGTCAGTTCCTTTGCTTTTTCAAATATTTTTTTCTGAAAATAAATTAAAAAGGTACTTATATTGGTTCTCATTAAATGGTGATAGCGACCTGTTCTGATGATGGAGCCAAGGTCTGTTCAACAGAACTCTTCAATAAATAGGCCAATTCAGTTGAAACTTGGTTACCATACTTAGTTAGTTAGTGGCAGCCAGAAAGTCCAAACACAAAGTTTGGACTTGCCTCTGACTACTAGGTACTTACTTATATTTTCGGAGCGTTCGCGTCGCGTCACGAAATCTCAGTTCGGGGCGAACTACTAGTTTATTGAGTTTAAAACCTTCAATAGTGGTTCCAACCGAATATCAACCGAACGACCAACAGAGCCGAACATTCTGCCTGCCTGCCTGTGCCTGCTTTCCTGGACTGCCATCCAACCAAAGAGAATGTAAAACTACTGCCATCTACCAGCGAGGCTACGACTACGAACAAGCACGACGCGACGACGTGACGAACTGTCCGCCGCACTGTTTTACCGACTGGTCTAAAGTTGTCTGCATTTTTAATAAGCATGAAATGTAAGTCCATCCATGCCATTGTCATTGTCAATAATGATTTAAATGTCAATGTCAGTACAGCAAAAATCATTTTTTGTTTGCTTCTGCTTGCTTTGCAGAGTACCTAGCTCTAGCTAGCTAGTATCTATTTTTTTCTTGGATTTTTTTATTTAGTTCCTTCTCTTCCACCAACAGCAGTACAATTTTAAATTTTGATTTATTAGTGTCCTAGTGCAGGTAACATTCTTATATAATAAAATATTCTAAAAATGGTCCAGGCGTGGTACATGGATGAGGAAACTAACGACCAGCGTCTAGAACACCACAGGAGCCCTCCAGAATACCTGCCTCTGGAGGACCTACACAAGAAAACAGGAGTGGAATATTTCAAAGTAAGTTTGCGCTTTTACTGAATGCTGCGTTATCGCAAACTACTCGTAGGTATCACCTTATTTTTACATACCAACTCGCTTCATTGATACCGTAGAATTTGTCAGTAGGTATCTTTCTCTTTGCGCAATCTTAACTTAACTATTGGCTCATTTAGGTTTATTACTCTATTTGTAGTTATGTAGTTACATTGTAACTTTTTAAAAACAACCAATGTGGGACTACTTTGACATAAAACACACACATTTTTACTTATGCATTATTGCATCAATTGAGATGCTGCCATAAAAGAATAATTTGATGATACCAATAATTAAAAATCCTTTCCAGCTGAATGTAGAGACATATGCTACCGATGGTACCTTAGATAAGTTGAAACAAGAGCGAGGCTACACATATGAAGATGAGATTGTTTGCTCCAAGGAATGTCTGCAGAACTATGAGGAAAAACTCAAATCTTTCTTTGCTGAGCACTTGCACACTGATGAGGAAATTAGGTATGTAATTAAAAGCTTCAACATTTATTATTAAAGCTATATTATTTCTACATGTACCTACTTACTAAAAATTACTAAACATGTACGTGTTACTTTTCAAATGTATGTTGGGTAAATTTTGCTTAATGTAAGTACTTAAATTAGTAATTTTGTTTAACCTTCAAAGGTTTATTGCTGCAATATCTCGATAACCTGTAGGGTAAAAGTACCGGCTATCGACCATTTAAGGGGCTCCTTGACTTTAGAGTTGATTTCTATCCTAATGCTGTACCTACTTGTATCAGTGATAGATAATTTATAAAAAATATATATTTGTAAAAATAGCAAATATACCGGTCATCGGCCTCTTCACTCAGTTATCGTCCACCAGCGCACTGGCTATCGGCCACCTAATTCACGGTGGAAAAACAACTCTTATTCTGTAGCAGTATAGGGTTTATAATAGTAAAAAAGTAAAACAATTAATATATTGACAGATTTATATATAACCGTATGTTGCGGTAGCTGCTTGATTGTATGATAAATTCTTTAGTTTCGTGTATTTTAAAAGATACCAACAAAAGCATTGATCACAGCCAATATTCATTTCGCACTCTTCTTCAATGTCACGAACCACTTTCCGAGCAAGTGCTACCTATGCCACCTGAAAAAAAAACAGGCAATTCCAACACCAAGCACATCAGCCAAAATGCATCCATAAGCTTCTTCGCCCCCGCGGTTAAAAAGTAGCCTATGTATTAATTCAGAGTAAGGCTATGCCAAATTTCAATTTACCGGCCGCCTTTAATTTCCTAAGTAGAAAACAGATTTACTTTTTCCTAATTATCGGCGTTCTTTTTTCGAAGGCCGGAAACAGGTTTTATTATTACTGGTTATCGGCCGCTAAACGTTCGATATTTTCGAAGGACATATGTTTGAAAATATGAGGTATACTGGCGGCCGGAATCTTGTTGTAAAATTACAAAATTCTAGCTGTTCACAAATATAATGGAATCTATGTTGTTGAATTTAAGGTTTCTCCAATAAAAGCAAAGTTAAATGAAGTTAATAAACCGGTTATGCGAACACCCGGTCGGAAAGTAGATTTTGAAATAAATCGTTATAGTTCCCCGAGTATAGTTTCCCGACCACCAAAAATATCACAAATTATGAAAAGTTTGATGAGTTTGGGCACTGGAATATTGAAATTAAACATGCTAAATACACACAAACCAAACCAATGAACAATAAACCAACAGCAACACTTAAGGCTCCGGTGACAGCGGCTCGCAATTTCGAGGTGCGATTGGCTATTATTTCATTTTATTTTATTTCGGGGAGGTTGTTTGAAAAAATAACTCTAAAGAAACACGCATAAATACTGTTTGAACACAAATAATACAATAATATAAGGGAAACATGCCCGAATCAGAAATCATTTTGGTATTAGTATGTTTGGTCTTACGTTTACCTAATACCAAAATGATTTCTGACTCAAGCACATTTCCCTTATATTATTGTATTATTTGTGTTCGAACAGTATTTATGCGTGTTTCTTTAGAGTTATTCTTTCAAACAACCTCTCCGAAATGAAATAAAATGAAATAATAGCCAATCGCACCTCGAAATTGCGAGCCGCTGTCACCGGACCCTTAAAAACTTATCTTTGAAAATACCACCTGCTATTTTTTTCGCTAAATTTGACACGCGTCCACACACCACATTTTTAAATGGCGACAGTGGGCTCAGTTCGCAAATTTCCAGGTCATGCCGTTGGATTATGTACCGTGATGTTTGTCTGGATCGAATGGCGCGAAATTAGAAAGGAGCTGTCTTTTACACCGCCTATAAGGACAAATTACGTGTGAAGTGGTCGAAAAGGGGTAGTGGTCAGGAAACCCGTACGTTTACCCTATTGTGTCTCAGACGAAGTTTCAAATTTTATTAATGGAAGCTAGCAATAGGTAGGTATTTATAAAACTCGAAAACTAGATAAAACTGGTTTAGAAATTAAAGAACCTAAAATGTTCTGAAACATGTGTTCATTAAAAGGACCCTCTTCGACGCGCACTTAAAATCCTTTCACCACACTGTTCCAAAATAAACTACCACAAGTACTCCAGATACTTTGAGGATGTCTAATCCTCAAAGTATCTGGAGTACTTGGTACTAAGAGATCTGCGGGGATATCTACCATGCCTGCAGGCTGATCGCGTAACTTTTGTTACATTCAAAATCCGGTTGCATATGTCAATTTTGGCAGATTTGCGATGGCAAAACTGCCAAAATTGACATATGCAACCGAATTTTGAATGCAACAAAAGTTACGTGATCAAGGGGCTGATCAAAGTTGTGAAGTAGTTTCTGCTACAATTCACAAAAAAAATCTTTAACCATGACCACATTCTCCGTTTTTCAGGTTTGTTCTGGACGGTTCTGGCTATTTCGATGTTCGTGATGGCTCCGACCAGTGGATTCGTATTGCGGTGTCCGCAGGCGACATGATTGTTATTCCCAGCGGCATCTATCACCGGTTCACGCTTGACACCAAGGTACATAGAATAACTCTTTCAACAAAAGACTTCAAATGGACTGTAAAATACACTCGTACTAAGTACTAATAAACTCAAATCTACCTGTCACATCTGACTTATCTCATTAGTATGTTTAAATTATCATGATTGCTACATTTATTGACCACCCCTAGGTACAGTTATTAGTGCCAATTCGGTTTTTCATTTTCGAGTATGTTTAAATTATCATGATTGCTACATTTATTGACCACCCTACAGTTATTAGTGCCAATTCTGTTGTTTAATTTTCCTAACTTAACATAATTTGACAGCACTAAAAATATTGTTGTCCCGTAAAGATCGAAACAACAAGGACGGCTATAATTTTAGAGCTGTCAGATTAAGTTATCTTAGGATAATGCAACAACAGAATCGACACCATTAACCACTTAGTTATATCATTGTTTTTTCTGAAAATATATCTGTCAAGTGTCAATCCTTCTACTTTGCCCGTCACCTTAACACAGAATAAAAGAATTACTTTACTGTAATTTCCAGAATTACATAAAGGCTAAGCGCCTCTTCATCGGCGAGCCGGTTTGGCTGCCTTACAACCGGCCTGCGGACGAAATGGACTGTCGCAAGGAGTACGTCGACAAACTTAGGAAGGGATTCGTTGCACCTGTCTGTTAGGCTGAAAACGAACAAAAAAACCATATAAGACCTCCCAGCTCAGTCAGCTGGTATTCGATACATGTTTTTTTGCAGAAAAGTTATAAGGACTATTCGTTTTCTGTACCGTTCATGCCGATTTTGTAAGGAGGCTCGATGAACTCATGAGTCGTACAAAAACGGCGTGACGGTACAGAAAACGAATACTATTCCTCATACTCATATAGGTACTTATAAGTTAATGGTCAACTCTAATGAGGTTTTAAGGCCGTCTCAAGGCCTCTAACGGCTGACGTCAGCTGATATATCACAAAAAAAAACTGTGTTTAAGAATTCTCAATCAGAAGCTCTCGTCAGGGATAATATACTCCTTGTTCTGAAGAATTACCTGAATAATAAGACCACGTTTTGTCTTATTATAGACGTAATTTTAAGATGAAACCAATTGTGATTTTTGTAGGCAGAAAATAACGTAAATAACACACATGAAAGGCATATGTTTGCTCAAAACGAGTGTTAAGCTACTAAATTTAAGTAGGATTTGGTACAACTCGTGCCAATGAAACAATGAATCTAAAATGGCTGGCTTTTAACTCTCATAAGTGCGAATGAAATAATAATATAGTGAGTGAGTGAGATTTAATGATACCCGCCGTCGTTTGAGATTCTTTTATTCATTGGGACGCGTTTTGTAATATTCTAAATCAAATATATTCCACTTCATTTATTATAATATATTAATAATAATGAGAAGCGTTTACAGTTCTCAAAGTTTTATAACGTTATTTAGTAGTTAAAGTATAATAAACTTATTTTGTTAACATATTATAGTACTTTAGGTATTTTGTTAATAAAGTACTCGTTTATAAATTATTGTTTTAAATAATAGGGAACTAACCGAGCCAACCTGATTTGTTACAAAATACCACAACTGACACAAAATCTTTCTAACTAGGCACTTATTTTAGTTACAAAGTAATTTTATGTAAGCATCGATATTTCACTGTTTTCGACCACAATTATTTACACTACATTTCAAAGCAGTGCCAACTTTTTTCTTCTACTTTTCACGTGAGTAAATACCTACCTAGTTTAATAGTTGTATAGCTTCGCTAGGACGCAAGTGGTTCAGGTTTACTTTGATTGACGACTTACCCAGTAGTATGTGCAAAAAATAGTAGTAGTTTCGGTTTGAAGAGAGTTGATATTACTTTTTTTTTTTTTATACAACTAGCTGATGGAACAAGCAGATGGCCCACCTGATGTTAAGTGGTAACCATCACCTATAAACAAAACATTGCCCCGTAGGTCACGCACAATAGGAGCGTGCCCTACGATGCACTGCCCTGCGTCCATCAACTTGAGGCATACAGATGTTAAGCCTCATGTGCCTGCAATTACACCGGCGACCACACTCTTCAAACCGAAACACAGCGTTGCTGCTTGGCGGCAGAAAAAGGCGTGGTAGTAGTACTTCCCCGGACGAGCCAAACACAAAGAGCTCTACTACTCTTTTTACTTACAGGCACATGCTAAACATCTGTAAGTAAGTCAGTCAAATCACGCGTCGCGAGTCGCAAGTTGATGGATACAATGCTATAGATAGTTTATAGTATAGTATAGTATAGATAGATAGATAATTTATTATCGTCATCTTCGTGTTTATTTAGTCGTGTGAGATCGACACGAGCAAATAAGATGTTAACCCTGCTGTGTATAAAGCAGGTCCAAGTCCACATAGGACTTGCCATCAGTTACTGAAAGCTCGATCAACACTAATCAGCTATCAAGTCACTTGCTATCTCTATCTAATCCCAACTAATATTATAAATGCGAAAGTAACTCTGTCTGTCTGTCTGTTACGCTTTCCCGCTTAAACCTCGCAACCGATTTTGATGAAATTTGGCACAGACAATCTTTAGACCCTGAGAAAGAACATAGGCTACCTTTTATTGCGAAAAAAAGAGATGAAGAGATTAAAAGTACGCAGACGAAGTCGCGGGTACCAGCTAGTTTGAAATAAAAGCTGAAATAGCAAGTGACTTGAGAGCCGATTAGCTTTGATCGAGCTTTCAGATACCGGGGGTTAGATAAGCAATGCAGCCGAGCCGACTACTCCGGCTGATGGGAATGATGATGGGAGGGAGGGGGGTCAGTAATGTTTATGTAACTGTATGTTTTGTAGGTAATTTCTACTAGGATCAGCTAGATAATTATATGCAAGAAACTCTGTGGTGGTAGGTACCTGCATATTTTTGAAAGCAATGGTTATGGCTGTCTCATGTTTTATTTGAAACCTATTTCTGTTCAGGCGCATAAAAACTGTACATACCTATAACTTTTAATGCACAAGTAAAGAGTTTCTTGAGTCTATGCTTCTGTTACTCTTTGATGTTTTGACAAGTAAAACTTCTGTCTCGATAAAATAAATTACACGACTTGTCATAACAAAACGTAATAAAAAAGCAAAATGCTCCCCTTTTGGATAAACACCGAAGAACAAAATAACAAGTTGTAGGTAGGTATTTTATTTCTTTGTGAAACGATATAGTTTTGTGGATTTTTCAATGTCCTGTTATCTCGATTCTTTTTTAGGCCGCGATTTCACCCGCGTAGTTTTAAATCCCGGTATTCCCACGGGATAAAAAGTAGCTTACAGTGCTATTACAGACTTTAACCTGTCTCTGTACCAAATTTCATCCTGATCCGTTCTGGCGTTTTTGAGTAACAAACATCCAAACTTTCACATTTACTTATGATAAATTACTGTGATTGTTATCTAGTGAAAGCGACCCGTCTTTAGATCCGAAGCGAAGGTCGTAGGTTCGAGCTCGGTTCTGGACCAATGGACTTTTCTAACAATGACAGGTGCTTTGAATATCACCAATTATCAAAAGGTTCTACTCTCGGCACCTGCGGCGCGATGACGCTAATGTCTGGCTATCGAGATGGCTTTCAGTTTGGCATTTGATTCCCATCCATCCAAGGCATTTAGCATCCATCCTGTTCTCAGATAACGTCAGTAAAATGGCGGCCGAAGGAGGCGGCGGCGGCGGCGGCGGCGGCGCCGGCAGTGGCATCATCGTGTTCACTCTCTGGTATATTGCGATCGCGTGGAGCTATTACATGTGAGCGAATTTACCTGTAAAAAACTAGCATTCTCTTATCTGTAGGTACTTAAGGGTCCGGTGACTGCGGCTCGCAATTTCGAGGTGCGATTGGCTATTATTTCATTTTATTTCATTTCGGGGAGGTTGTTTAAAAGAATAACTTTAAAGAAACACGCATAAATCCTGTTCGAACACAAATAATACAATAATATAAGGGAAATGTGCTTGAGTCAGAAATCATTTTGGTATTAGGTAAACGTAAGACCAAACATACTAATACCAAAATGATTTCTGATTCGGGCATGTTTCCTTTATATTATTGTATTATTTGTGTTCGAACAGTATTTATGCGTGTTTCTTTAGAGTTATTCTTTCAAACAACCTCCCCGAAATGAAATAAAATGAAATAATAGCCAATCGCACCTCGAAATTGCGAGCCGCTGTCACCGGAGCCTTAATAAAGGGGAATTAGGAAGACATTGTACATATCTATTATTTTTTTTATATACCTTGTCTCATTTTTTGTTAGTTTGTAAGGTGTACAATAAAGTATTTTCATTCATTCATTCAAAGGGGAATTGAGTTCTAAATAGGCGACCACGAACTTGAGTACGAAGCGTGGGACGCCATCCAACCTGGGGCGTTATTCACTATGACCAATCCAATCGCGTTTGTGTTCAGATCACGTTGTGACGTCACGCGGTTACAGCAAAGTATCTCCTATGTCTAAATATATATAACTCAAAGGTGACTGACTGACTGACTGACATAGTGATCTATCAACGCACAGCCCAAACCACTGGATGGATCGGGCTGAAATTTGGCATGCAGGTAGATGTTATGACGTAGGCGTCCGCCAAGAAAGGATTTTGATCAATTCTACCCCCAAGGGGATAAAATAGGGGATGAATGTTTGTATGAGATTTTCAAAGTAAACGAGCGCGAGCAAAGCCGCGGGATCAGCTAGTCTAGAATAAAGTCCAAGATCACGTTGTGAATCTACACTGTTTGGGGCAAGGAATCTCCATGTGTCCATGTTTTATTTTATTTTAATTAGTGATTTGTTAAATCGTTTTTATAGGTACTACATAACGCATTGGTTTTTTACTGTAATGTTGTGTATTTGTTTTTAAATAAATAAATATATGTCATAGAGAATAATGCGCCGGACGGACTGACGACATTGTTAAGATCGCTATTCGCGAGAAATCGGTGGATGGAGAGGGCTCAGAATCGTTCTTCTTGGAAATGTATAGGGGAGCCCTATTTCCGGCAGTGGACTTTTTCAGGCCGATCATGTTGATGATTTCGGTTCTAAACTAACAAAAAAAGTTAAGGATATGAAAAAAAAGTAAAAGTTAAGGAGCTTTGACGTTCGCATTGCCACGGACATGAGCTAAATCGCTTATCGCTGTTAGCGATAAGGCCGCCCATTGTATTGCTACAAAGTGTTAGTTTTTAAGTAAAATGTGTTTAACTAATTATGTTGTGGTAATCAATAAAGAGTTATCTATCTATCTATCTATCTAAATGTAAATGCTGTACTAGGTTGTGGTGGTCTATGGCCAGTAGCGGACTTTTTTCAGGATAATGACGGTGTATTTTAGAGTTAGCTCAAAAGGTAAATAATATTTAAGATGTTTGTTCTGTGTCTAGTCTTGAAAATTCGAAAAGCGGCGATAACGCGCTGTTAAAAAAGTCCACCAATATTTTGATTGTTTATAATAAAAATACTACAAGGTTGTTGTAAACTATCACGTAAGTAAATCTCAAAACATCTATTTTTACCGAGCCCAGATTTTGTGGGTAATAAATTATCTGTTTGGCGTTGTTACGTCTACCACTTGGCAAAGAATAGAGCTGAAGAAATTGTTTACGCAAGGGAAACGAGAACACAGACCGATTCACATTTCAAGGCATGTAATCTATTTTCTTGAAAATCTGAGGGCTTGTCTAATGTGCAAGAAGCTACGGTATTCTATATCATGAAACAATATACCTACAATCGTATTTCTCTGAAAAACGTTTTCAGGTTTTTTTTCAGGCCTCACCAGTGGAATATCTTTCCTAGGGCTCATATAGGTACTTAGAAATTTGCACACCGGTCGTAACTTAATTCAGCAAAATACCAAAGCTGTCCCAGCGGTAACGTTTTCAGCGGCTGAAAGTCCAAGGCTAACCCTCCTGCGAGTTCCCACGGGGTGGTGCATCTAGATCTAGGGCACTTACCCCACGTTACGTAATTCCTACATTTACGTAACGGCTGAGGGTGAGGTGAGTCTGTCCGATATCAACATATACATATATCATCACTACATAGTATAAAACAAAGTCGCTTTCTCTGTCCCTATATCCCTATGTCCCTATGTATGCTTAAATCTTTAAAACTACGCAACTGATTTTGATGTGGTTTTTTTAATAGATAGAGTGATTCAAGAGGAAGGTTTATGTGTATAGTGTGTATATCTATATATTTAGTTTCTATTCAGTACCTACGAAGGTATAATGAGAATCAGTCTGAACTAGATAATAAATATGTGGATAATAGGAGCTTAGTTTCGACCAAAGTATAAAGAACTACTGGCAAGACTGGTCGCGTGGAACTGGCACCTAGAGTCACCTAGTTCCAAGGTGATTCTTGTGATTTTATTGAATAAACATATTTTGAGTTTGGATGAAGTTTGGCTCGGTTCCGTTGCTATAGTTTAGTATGTACCTAATAAAATGGAGGTATAATACCTATACAATATGTGCCTTACCTGATTGGGTATAGAGATTCTGGAAATCTTATGAGTTCCCAGACTTCAGAGAACCGGTACATCGGTTTTGGAGAGTATTAGATATAACATAGTGTCTCCCACCCAAAGCACTGTAGCACGACCTGAACTTATCCAGTTCCAAGCAGCATTCAGAAATCTAGGGCACCCTCCTCCCTCCACGCAGCGCCAGTTACGTAAGGGGGGAGCTGGAAAGGGTGACCTTTTTCGCTGCGGGTGTTATGAAACGACCGTTCAATATCTGCGAACTCACAGCTGTTTGTATTATGACTTGTCACCGTTTATGTAGCTTGTAAATCATAAAACATTTAATTTTACTGTTTGTGAATCTAGGCTGGCTAGAATAAACTTTCCTACCATTTAAGACTTATAAAACTTTTTCGTTACATACTCTTACAAACTATTATTAACAAATATTCATTTAAATAAATTAAAACGGGATATAATAAAAATTATGTGTAACAGACAGATGAAATCAAAATCAATGTTAGGTACGTACTCGTATAAGGAAAAAAGTAAGGTACTGATAAAAAAAAGTTATTTACTTTTAGGTACTTAAATTACAATTTAATTCAGTCACACGAAATTCATTAACGGTATAATAGACTTTATTTATAATTTCAGAATTCAGAGCCAGCTTTACCTATCTGGTTTTGGCATTAGAAAAAGCGGGGTCTTGAGGATTGCTAATTAGTAGCATTTCCGTACCGATCTGTAACTTTTTTATGTAGCCAACACTGATGTAGAAGTTCTTATGCTGCTAGAATATCGACTTGAAGCAAATTCAAGAGTAATCGATCCAATTTCCGTGTCGAGTGTAAGCCAAGCCAACAACACACCCTGACCTTGCTTCTCTAATCTTAATTGGATAAGAAGCCTGGCACGGGAGGTGCAACGCTCGCTTGAACTTGGACTTGGCTAGCACCATGTTCCGATGCCATAAAAATACACGTCCCTTGAACTAGCGCATTGCTTACGCTTCTGTGAGTGGTTTGATGACAAAATCGGTCTGATAAAATTTATAATTGCATTATTGTCACGTATTGCATATGCATACCAACTTCTGAAATGTGGGTGGCTACTGTAATATTTAGACGTACCTCTGACTACTCCCCTTAGACTTCATGCCTTATCTACAATGCCTGTGGGTCAGTCGTGAAGCTTTGCATGTGTGTGCTTTCAGAATTGATAGTGTACTCTCACTCCCTTTTATTATTTTGCTCTCTGAAAAATTATCTTTCGTTGCCTTTTGTTACATAATCAAACTTGAAGCCCGCTATTCTACCAAAAACCATGTAGGTATTTAGTTCGTGGTATTATTATGCCCTGGAATATCGTAAGTGTAGTCATTGATATATTTAATACGTAAATGATTTAACTATAAATAAAATACTCTAATATTGCTGACCTACATCAACATTATATCGACGTTTTGTATCAATTACCTACGTGTGGTTTTGTGGGCGAATACGATATTTGTATAGATAAGTAGGTACCTACTGCTTTACCTATAATAGGTACCTGTATTTTTTTCACATCATACGAATCATATAAAAATTGGGTATTTATTCAATTTGTCAATTATAGTCGAGGCGGTCACGCATGGTGATATTTCTGTTAGGTGATGATGATGATAATATGCATGCCCCATCATTATCCTAGTTTCCTAGTTTTCCTTCGTTTTATATAAACCCTAATTTTGACACCAATTACGAAAAGAATTACTTGAAAAACGCAAAACTATTTCTAATTTTGATTGTACGTTCTCATGATAATTTTATCTTTCTTTGGCCAGTAAGATTTTTCTCATCAATAGTACCTACAACATAATTAGCATCGTGTCCTAGGTAGGTGACACTAACAAAGTTAGTTTCATTATAGCCTGTGGAACTGTGGACTTGCGTAATGCCTAGCGAGCGCTGGTCGATACCATTTGACCCAGTTTTTGTCTGAAGTATGAACCTACTGGATATGAATGAACCTAGATATTAGGTAAGTTGTGCGAGCAGTAGGTACCTACTTGTTCATTTAGGTTTGTTGCTTGTTCATGAAGGTCAAGAGACCTGAGGGGATATCAAACGCGCCTGGGGACCAAAGTCATGTAGCTTCTATTTTTCTTATGTCTTGCTTGGTCGCGTGTGACTGGCTTGATTCATCTTGTTTTTAAAGTTTCAAAGAATACTTTCGATTTTAATGAATGGATGAATAAAAATACTTATTGTACACCAAACTGAACATAATTACACAAAAAATAAAAATAAAATTGTAAAATACAGCGGTGTTATCGCTTATCGATTCATTGAATACTTAGAAAGAGACTGAAAGATGGACAATAAAATGCTACCACAGGCTATTTAGATAAGTGTCTTCACCGTACTAGGCAGAATAATTCTCTAGCCATATTTCGGAAGCAGTTCCCATTACTTTCGACAATGCGTGTTTTGTCTGATCGACATCTAAACTTTGCATGTCGATCAGAAAACCCATTGCAAAGGCCTTGACTTTGGGGAGTTTTATGGGGCTTTATGATTTGTGGGTAGATAGGTATGTATTGTTGGGGTTAGTAGTAGCAGTTGTAGTGTTGTCACATATATTTTAATAGAGCACATTCCTATACGCTTGTCTAAAGTACAAACCCACCGTAGATTTATTGTTTTGGGCCAAAACAATAAATCTTCGGCGGTATTAGGGGTTTGGTTTTTAATTCTGGCCCCGTTTCTGCTACCGACTTTCTCCACCGTATTCTAGTTGTGGTCTTATGTTATGACGTACTAGCGATCCGCCCTGGCTTCGCACGGGTGCAATGCATAAGTATTATACATAATAAACCTTGCTCTTGAATCACTCTATTCAAAAAAACTGCATCAAAATCCGTTGCGTTGTTTAAAGATCTAAGCATACAGGGATGGACAGACAGACAGCGGGAATCGACTTTGTTTTATACCATTGTAGTATAGTAGTGATTTATATCGTTCTAGTGTTCGCTAGCTCTAATGTAAGCGCTAAAGCGAACATTAGAATTTGAATAGCTCGGTCTATTATTTGATAGTAAAAAGACAATAATTGTACATCATTCGAGATGCCGTTTGGCTGCCAGCCAGCATCGGTGGCGGCCGGCGTGCCTGAGCCGATGTTTACGATAACTGTTAGCTGTAGAATGCGCCTGGGATCGAATTATTGAACGTATGGATTATTTCATGAGTTACAAACATACCCTGCACTACCCTGCGTCCATCAAACTGATTTGTACAGATTTTGAGCCTGCTGTACCTGTAATTTCATCTTGTACTAGTTGGATTCCGATTTCTAATAACACGTTTTTATTTCCTTCTTTCCAAGTCAAAAAAAACTCGAACATACCGCCCACATAATATCGTAGGTACAGCAGGCAGCATCGTATTTGATTGAAGTACAGCGGCATTCGTGTATTTGCATTGGTATTCTTGTTCGTGAGAATATGCTAATAGAATCTTAAAATGTCTAGCTATAGATATGACTTATTACCTACAGCACAAGGTCATCGGGTCAGTCGAAACGCAAATCGGACACGTATAAAACGCGACAGCTTGCTTCTTGCATTTCAATTCTGTATCACCGAATGAGAGTGAGAGTCACGTTCAGCCACGATAGATCGCCGTCCATTTCTATTAGTTTAACATAAACCACTAACTGTTTCCTTGACTACACTCTCACATCCGCTGATCAGACAAATAAAACTATGTATTTTAAACATCTGTAAATGCACCAATCAATCCAACAACGAATCGGCTGACGTGTATAATATCTTCATCGACTTGCTGACGCGGATTAGCTGTGATCTGTTGTAGGATAGTAGGATTCAATGAGGGTCCGATTAACCATGTATATAGGTAGCAATATACATTTATAGGTACTATAATACAGACTGTATAATAAGGATAAGCCAACGTCTAAAGGTATTCAAATAAACCACAAGGATCTTGACATGAGGAAGAATGAGAACTTTGAGTCCAGACAACAACCGCTCTTTCGTGTGATCCTTTGTTATAAGCGTATAATAGCACCAACTATATATGTTACACAGGTCCATTTACTAAAGGTACCTATCGACTATGCCATAACATTTTACGGTCTTGAAAACGGCTTTCATGGACGTAAATCTAAAGATAATTTTAACATTTTAACCTTGTCATTATATTCATTAGACACACTGCAATGAGTGGCCGGACTGATTGGTGACTGATAGCTTTTTTAGCAGATTTTATTTGAAGCTGCTCATCCGTGAAGGTGTTGTCTGTACCTATCTACACCTACCTTACCGGTGTGTATCAAACCATTTATAAACGGTTGAATTCTGCGGTAGCCATTCGTGTCTCAGTCAATGCTCTAATGCCGCGTCCGCACGTTTGCCAAACCTCAACAAGCGCCCACAAATTCAAACGTGTGGATAGAGTGTTTGCCATGGTTTGTGAAGGTTTGCAAGCGTTTGTAGCCGTTCCGATCGAGTGTCGGTTTTTTGACACAAATCAAAGGGAATTTGCCGCAAGCGCTTGCGACGCATCCACACGTTTGTGCGCGCTCAGTTTGGTTTGTGTACTGGAGTACTGAAAAAAAGTAATTTCGTAATTACCTGGTACGGTTTTTATGAATTTGTAACATCCACCATCTTCTTTGCCGTACTTTTCGTTTCTTTTTATTTCTTTTATTGTTTTTATAGTAAAAATAACTCAAGGCAAATGCAATAGCCGATACGAGCTCAACGTCCGCCATGCTTGCCTGTACAGAACACACTAACTCACTCGCAAGCATGTGGATGGCGCTGTTTGATTCCCTTATTCAAGCCAAACGTTTGTGGAGGTTTGGAGTTTGCGGCAAGTGGCAAGCGTGCGGACGCGGCATAAAATAGGCCATCGTTTTTCAAACCAATCTCAGTTAATATACCTAATTAACGTGCTATGACACAGACTTGAAAAAAACATACCTTCCATGTGAATCTCTGAAAATACCTAATTAACGTGTTACGACACAGACTTGAAAAAAACATACCTTCCATGTGAACCTCTATAAATATATAAAACCATTACCTACAGAACACGGTGGTATAGGTATCTATACGCTGGTTTCATTATTTTTCCTTTCCAACACTGCATATTTTTCATGCCGCGTCCGCACGCTTGCCAAACCTCAACAAGCGCCCACAAATTCAAACGTGTGGATAGAGTGTTTGCCATGGTTTGTGAAGGTTTGCAAGCGTTTGTAGCCGTTCCGATCGAGTGTCGGTTTTTTGACACAAATCAAAGGGAATTTGCCGCAAGCGCTTGCGACGCATCCACACGTTTGTGCGCGCTCAGTTTGGTTTGTGTACTGGAGGCAAGCAGGCGTGCCGACGCTCGCACAAAATGAGTGGTGAATGGACGAATGATGACATCTTCTATTAAGTAAATCATTGAATAATATAATCGGCATAATAATATAATAATATATTGGCAATAGCCGATACGAGCTCAACGTCCGCCATGCTTGCCTGTACAGAACACACTAACTCACTCGCAAGCATATGGATGGCGCTGTTTGATTCCCTTATTCAAGCCAAACGTTTGTGGAGGTTTGGAGTTTGCGGCAAGTGGCAAGCGTGCGGACGCGGCATCAGAATCCAGCTAGTTTTGTTTTTAAATCTTTGCCAGTTTATTCCGCTCTGAATACCAGCCCATAAAACCGTGAAGCAACAATACTAAACAACACCATTAAACATTGTTTGCCCTTGAATATCAACCTTGAGTGGGAAATGTCAAAAATATACCAACCTTGGGAGAAGAATGTCATAACTCCCGCACTTTGCAGCCCTCTGTCATAAAGAATCAGATTGTTAGATTTATTCGTACGGCAGTATACGTCAGCATCTTCCGTTGCCAAACTTCAGAGAAAATTATTTTATTCATAGGTTTAGGTACCTAGGTAAGTTCTGTTATCAAGAAGAAGGGCTTTATCTTGAAGAACCTTGCTTTGTAGTTCTACACAGAAAGATATAACAATTGTCATCCCGTTTATGAGTTCCACCACAGGTCCTGAACGAATGAAAGAATCATCTACCTATATATCCAACTCTTCTTCCATTTCTAAGTCAAAACAAATATAAAAGCATTGGTGTAGTTATGAATATTACTTACATTAATTTTTTTTCAACAACGGCGCATTCATTGTATAATTCTTCATCGTATTAATCTTCGAATAACATGCGATTTTCTACATATTCGCAGAGATTGTATAAGTCTTCGTTGTGTTCATCTTCAAATATCATACAATTATCTAATATTTTACATAACTTTTCTTCGATTTTAGATTTCTATCTCTTTACTTTCACATGCTAGCTTTTGTCTTTTAGTAAATCCTTCGTTCTTTTCATCGCTTGAGTTCATTTTATCAGCTGTATCGTGATACCAAAGAGCACAAGTTAAGTGGGAATCTTTGGCTGCGGGAGCATAATTTAACAAGGTTTCTATGTATGCACGATAGGCATATGTATTGTTTGGAGGTGATACAAGCTTCTGATTCAAATAAACATCTAGTTTTGACTGAAGAGTGAATGAAGCCAATTATTAACTGGGGCTACAATGCTTGATGATGATAATTTTGTTGAATCCTGATTGACTATTTTAGCTTTTATGTGTATCAACGTGTGGGATAAATCCATATAGTCATCCCCCGTCCCTGATACTTGAAACTCTATGGGACCATCATCGGCAAGTGATGAAATGGGTTTGTAGTGTATCCATAATCGAAAATATACAGAAAAAAGAAACAAGTGTTCAGATGATGATAGTAACTTTTGGACTGTTGTGTAACGCAATCGCATTTCTACTTTGTTAATGAGAGTAATTCCTAATGATCTTGATGGTGTTGAAAGATCGAGTTTTGTTGACTCATTTTTACGATTCAAGGAATGTGGAAGTGATAGCTAACACAATCGCATTTGGACTTTGTTAATTAGGGTAATTTACTAAGGTGATAGTGTTGAAAGACTGAGTATATAACACGCTGGGTTTCTTCGACTGTTCACATTCCCTTGCTTGTGCATTGCAATTCTTTATATTAAATTCAGTGAGTTGTGTATTAAAAGTGATCTCCAGAGAACAATGTCGGTAAGTTATTTTCAATGTTATTTAATTGATGTGTTTTAAACTTAAATGATAGGTATAGTTTCAAAAACTACAATGTTGTATGATTTTGCAGAACTCATTCAATAGAGAGGAAGAAAATACATACAAACAATACTATTACGCTTGTTCAGATGATGATACTCAGGAGCTAAGAATAATTGAAAAAGATCAGCTGCCACAAAAGGAATTAAAAAGAAAATCATCAAGTGAAAGCTTAGACGCATTGTTTGAAGTCTCAAAAATAAAGAAAAGAAAGTTATCATCTACAATTTCTCATGCTCACCGGGAAGGTGGCAATGTTTTCTTGTCTACGAATGAAGATGATGGTCCTCGGTCAAAGTACATGATAAAAATAGAAGTTTTTAATATGCAGAAGATAAGCAAAGTTGCTTCAAATGAACAATGGAAGCATGCTAGTTATCGACTTAAGTATTTTGCCAATGACGGCAACCAAAACTATGAAAATGTTAAAAAAATAATTTTTAATGCAACTAAAGAAATTGTAACAGTTCCAACTTCAAAAAAATACCATTTTAACAACTAGTAGATAATATTTTTAGTAGTAGTTATTACATAATTACATGAAACAATAATCCCTCATTAAGTAATCTTTTAGGATATTTTTAAAGTTTACCTGCTCTTCATATAAATAGTTTATAAAAATATTTAAGTAGCATCAGTTTAGTTTGAAATCTTAAACATGTAGCATGGCGGATGATCAATGCTACATGTTTAAGATTTCAAACTAAACTGATGCTACTTAAATATTTTTATAAACTATTTATATGAAGAGCAGGTAAACTTTAAAAATATCCTAAAAGATTACTTAATGAGGGATTATTGTTTCATGTAATTATGTAATAACTACTACTAAAAATATTATCTACTAGTTGTTAAAATGGTATTTTTTTGAAGTTGGAACTGTTACAATTTCTTTAGTTGCATTAAAAATTATTTTTTTAACATTTTCATAGTTTTGGTTGCCGTCATTGGCAAAATACTTAAGTCGATAACTAGCATGCTTCCATTGTTCATTTGAAGCAACTTTGCTTATCTTCTGCATATTAAAAACTTCTATTTTTATCATGTACTTTGACCGAGGACCATCATCTTCATTCGTAGACAAGAAAACATGGCCACCTTCCCGGTGAGCATGAGAAATTGTAGATGATAACTTTCTTTTCTTTATTTTTGAGACTTCAAACAATGCGTCTAAGCTTTCACTTGATGATTTTCTTTTTAATTCCTTTTGTGGCAGCTGATCTTTTTCAATTATTCTTAGCTCCTGAGTATCATCATCTGAACAAGCGTAATAGTATTGTTTGTATGTATTTTCTTCCTCTCGATTGAATGAGTTCTGCAAAATCATACAACATTGTAGTTTTTGAAACTATACCTATCATTTAAGTTTAAAACACATCAATTAAATAACATTGAAAATAACTTACCGACATTGTTCTCTGGAGATCACTTTTAATACACAACTCACTGAATTTAATATAAAGAATTGCAATGCACAAGCAAGGGAATGTGAACAGTCGAAGAAACCCAGCGTGTTATATACTCAGTCTTTCAACACTATCACCTTAGTACATTACCCTAATTAACAAAGTCCAAATGCGATTGTGTTAGCTATCACTTCCACATTCCTTGAATCGTAAAAATGAGTCAACAAAACTCGATCTTTCAACACCATCAAGATCATTAGGAATTACTCTCATTAACAAAGTAGAAATGCGATTGCGTTACACAACAGTCCAAAAGTTACTATCATCATCTGAACACTTGTTTCTTTTTTCTGTATATTTTCGATTATGGATACACTACAAACCCATTTCATCACTTGCCGATGATGGTCCCATAGAGTTTCAAGTATCAGGGACGGGGGATGACTATATGGATTTATCCCACACGTTGATACACATAAAAGCTAAAATAGTCAATCAGGATTCAACAAAATTATCATCATCAAGCATTGTAGCCCCAGTTAATAATTGGCTTCATTCACTCTTCAGTCAAAACTAGATGTTTATTTGAATCAGAAGCTTGTATCACCTCCAAACAATACATATGCCTATCGTGCATACATAGAAACCTTGTTAAATTATGCTCCCGCAGCCAAAGATTCCCACTTAACTTGTGCTCTTTGGTATCACGATACAGCTGATAAAATGAACTCAAGCGATGAAAAGAACGAAGGATTTACTAAAAGACAAAAGCTAGCATGTGAAAGTAAAGAGATAGAAATGATTGGTCATCTTCATGGTGATATATTTAACCAGGAAAAGTTTTTAATTAACGGGGTTGAAATGTGTGTAAAATTAGTTCGCTCTAGAGAAACATTTAATCTTATGGCTTCTTCAACAGATTTAAAATTTAAAGTATGCATTACAGATGCAACTCTTATTGTTCGTAGAGCACGAATCAATCCAACTGTATTACTAGCCCATCAAAAAGTGTTAGCTTCTACAACTGCTAAATATCCTATTACTCGAGCAGAAGTTAAAGTGTACCATACCTTCTGGTGTTCAAGGCAAAACTCTCGATAATATTTTTCTGGGGCAAGTCCCTAAAAGATGTATTGTTGGATTTGTAGACAATGCAGCATTTAATGGAAGTTTGACTCAAAACCCATTCAATTTTGAGAACTATGATTTGAATACATTTTGTTTATACATTGATGGCCAGCAAATACCTTCAAAAGCTTTGCAACCATCGTTTGAAAGCAATATTTTTACTGCAGCTTATCATACACTTTTTTCGGGGACAGGTATACATTTTCTCAATGAAGGTAATGGGATATCTAGGGAGCAATATGCAAAAGGATACTGTTTGTTAGCGTTTGATCTAACGGCTGATCTCAGCTCAAACTCAAATACCCATTGGAACCTAATAAAACATGGTAGTGTTAGATTAGAGGTTCGATTTGAATCTTCACTTACTCAGACAATTAACTGTATTGTTTACGCAGAATTTGATAATGTTATTGAAATAGATAAGAACCGTAATGTAGCCGTAGACTATAGTAGTTAAGTTGATGTTGTATAAACCTAGTTTTAAATATGAAATAAAAAACATAAGCAAATTATTCCAATCCTTTTATTTCATCCTACACTTTATAAAGAAGTTCAGCTTACTTAGTTTAACATTCTTGATTTGAGAATAGAACGCATCACAACTTTACAATGAACACAACTGAAATTCAAAAATATTTGCATTTCATACACCCTATGTTACAAAAACATGTTTATCCAGCAAACAGGTTACCTTTACATATTAACACTCCAATATACTTAATAAGTAATTTGGACCCCGACAGTGAACCAGGCTCCCATTGGATAGCCATTCACATAGATAACAGTGGAGTTGGTCAGTATTTTGATTCTTATGGACGACCACCTGTAGGAAATCATAGAAGTTTCTTGAACAGGACTACAAGACAGTGGGATTTCAATAGGTATAGACTACAGCATGACTTGACTTCAGTTTGTGGAGAGTATTGTTTAACATATTTATATTACAAGTATTACGGAAATACAATGATGGATTTTGTAAAATTATTTGGTAGCAGGAAGCTAGTCAACGATATATTTGTCTATAATTTATTTGGAATCTGTTTTAAGGTCAATAAAAACGTGAAATAAATTCAAGCGTGTTTAAATTTGTGAGTGATACCCTAATCACCGAAGTAATTAAGCAACAATGTAGTGTTCGAGCAAGTAAAGTCATTAGTAACAATAGATATCCGAATGCGAGGACTCTTAGCAGCTAATAAGCTAATGGGTAATTAGCTAACGAAGTAGGACCTATAGAAACCGAACGCTATCTCGCAATGCGCTACAGCTACAATAAAAAGGACCGCACAGATTGACTCAGCAACCCCGAAAACCTTTTTTTTTTTTTTTTTTTTTTAGGATTAGGATTAGGAGGTGTACCACCCCACTGGATGAGCCAGTCCCGGTGAATCCCTACTACTAACAGTCGTTACAATTTTTCTCGTAGTTAGAAAATAGTGGAGTATAATATTATTCCTCTGATTTTATCAGTTTTTCAAATGTTTTATTGGGAAACATTATCCAGGAAACTATGTTCTTAGTCATCGTAATTTACTAGGTTGTACCTACATCTTACTCAAGTCCTGTATGTTTATTGTTCCACTAGAATGTTTATAAGCACTTTAACATTCAGAATCGATAAATCCAATGTTTTTAAACATGTATGTTATTGGAATCACCGAATAATCTTCCATTTGGAATTAATTATCAGGTGCGTTGCTGATAGACAAATGTTTTGTTTATTGAATCTCAATTGCTTCGGTGTTTGTTTTGACTAAAGCTATAGGTATTCGGTTTATATAGATGGAAGATAAATATAATATCGGAAACGTAAAATCGAAATACTGTAGGGTATGTAGGCCTGTTTACCGTCCACGTCCCTTTCCCGTCCATTCGCGGCACTACTAGTAAATAAACCCAAAAAATAGCATAATTCACATGCACACATTGATTATGAGTATTTTGGCGCCTTCTTGGATGTCCAAGTAGACACACAAACAAGTTTCAAGTTACTAGTTCAAGCGCAACTATTATAAACAATATAATCATTTTGTGGTCAGCTGTGATACGATGTGAATGGGCTAAAAACAACAAAAAAAATAGTGAAGTGTAGGCGCTTTCACGCTAAGTTATTCACTTATTTTTATGACTTTTAGAGTATTGGTGATTTGTATGCCTTCATAATAGATCAAAAAATATGTTTATAATGTTTTTAGCTTAAAATTTATATTATAAGTTATTTAAATTACGTGGACGAGAACTGTACCATGCTTTTAAAAGAAAATCCCTTTTTCGTCCAGGTGGTCGGCGAACTGGCAAATCATGTCAATAAAGTGATTGCTTGTATTTTTTTATGTATGAAAGCTAACTGCTGCTTTTTAAGAATATTGAGCCTTATTACTCCTCCTAAGTTGATTAGCCAGTTTTCGTCCGGGCTAATATGATTAGATCAAGAAATACAGATACTCATAAAATGCTGGTGGTCGAGAACAGGATGGAGTAAATACGACTTCCAGATTTCGACCATGATTTTAATATGCATTATATAGAATAAAAGTCTATAAACTTTAATTTTCAGCAATAGAACAATGTGTATTTATGCCTATTTTATTATTTTCTTGAGGTTTTGCTTAATTCACATATAAATTTCCTCTAAAATTCTTCGTATTACTGTGGACGAAAACTGATACAGCCGACCAGTTTTCGACCATTTAAGAAATTATTGATTATTCCTCTCCAAGCCGGAGGTCTTCGATGAGTTAGAGGACTTTTCAGGCGGTTGTACGCCTCGCAGGTATCATGTCCAGAATCCAGTGACAAGGATGCTAGTCACACTGACCCGGCACTACACAGAATGTATATGTAACATAATGTATTATCCAGAGATCAGCCTTGACAATAGTTTTGAAACAGGAAGAAAATTATGGAAAATCCCCAGGAGAAGACGAATCACTTCGGATCTCTTCCTAATTCTAATTCGTGGTAGGGGAATTTAATCTGCACGGACGTTCCGCAATGGTGCGTATTGTGCATTATCCCTCTGCTAACCTCACCCCAGCCAGTCCAACTCCTAAAAATAGCGGAGAAGGACCTTGGGTTAGTTCCGAACCTTAGTGTTCACAACTCTTAAAGGCGGCTAGTTTCCTGTTCTGTAAGAATTCCGACGTGTTTTCAATTCCTTTCTTTAACCATGAGAGAAATCCAAGGGTGTGGAGCAGGAGTGTCGTGGTGTTATTTTTCACCATATCGGCACCACATTTGATATCATATGCCACGTTCAAACAATCCGACAGATTATACGTATAAATCTGAAGAGTATAATCAGGCCGTGTGCGTTTGAGACCATGAAAATGACTTCAACTTTGTTGAAACCTTAGCTGTTTTGCAGTCCTTGCAAAGATGTCAGGTTGACTGGCAAATCTGGCGATACATCGAATTGCTGAGATGTTTATATAATGATGCCACCATGTCTGTTCAGGTCCAGAACCACAAAACCTATCCAGTTGCGCCCCGGTTGAAAATTGACAGAATTGGCATTAAGATTAAAGGCGAATACATCTTGCACTTGGGATTTGCTGATGACATCGTCATATTGGCAGAATCATTGCAGGACTTACAACCGATGCTAAACAGCCTAGCTGCTGCCTCACGACGCGCGACGGGTCAATCTGGGTATGAACTTGGATAAAGCTATGATAGGGACTAGGAATATGTCTGCCTCGGGTAGACCCTGCGGGTGAGAGATATCAAGACCGAAAAACTTAGCTGGGTTCAGTTCGTTCTCTTCGTTTGGGAAATTTCTTCAGGTCTTCGGCCCATCCCTTTGTGTTTGAAGACGAAAGTTTAAACCAGTCGTCCCACCCGTTATAACTATGACCTATGCTGCCAAAATGTGGCACTAACAGTAGGGTCGATCCACAAACTAAAATTCGCTCAGCGAGCTATGAAGAGAGCTATGCTCGGAGTTTCTCTGAAGGATAGAATCCGAAACGAGGTAATACGACAGAACTAAAGTAGACGACATAGCTCAAAGGATTACCATGCTGAAATGGCAGTGGGCCGGCCATGTATGCCGTAGAGCCGACAATCGTTACAGCAAACGAATACTTGAGTGGAGACCACGTGTAGGTAAGCGTAGTGTAGGACGTTTTCCAGTGAGGTGGGGTGACGATCTGCTAAATGTAGCTGGATGAGAAGAGATGAAGACCAGGATAGAAATCGGGTCGAAGATAGGTTGGTGATGATTATGATGATGATGATGATAATATGCTACGAATGAATATTATAAATAATCAATTATACAAACTATAATCCAAAGAAACATTTCTTCTGAAGTTGGCAAAAATGATTTTCGATACCTAAATAGTACCTATGTTTTGAACTTTGAATGCAGAAAATTTTATTATTACTATGAATTTTGAAATATATGACATTATTAATTAAATTAGTTTCATTTCCATCAATTTTACTCCTTTATTTGATATATTTTCCCATCAAAAATGAATGGACGAAAACTGGGTAGCAGGTGGTCGAAAACTGGAATTTCTGGACGAAAACTGGGCAAAACAGGGTTTTGAGATTAAAATATTTTTATAAAATTCCCAGATTACTTCACAATTAAAAACTTTACATTAAATGAAAATAGAGGATATAAGCTTTGTGAAAGAAAAAGTTTCACCTCTAAAGACTTACTATAACATAGATTTTTTGGTGATTGAATGTGACAACTCCGCTAACTGGACGGAATCAGGCGCAATAACCCTACATACCAACTGTGTTTTTGTCACGAGTAATTTGAGTTTTACTTAGGACATACAGTAACAGGATGATTCAAAGTAATAGAAATCTGTATTCGTTAAACTTCGATGTTACAGCTAAAGTTATCGTTAACAAGATGATGATGAAGGCCAATGACAAATAATAATAATAATAATAATTTATTTATCAAATAAAAAAGCACATAGATAAGGTACATACAATTTTGGTACATACAAACTTACGGGATCAATAATTAACATGGCTTGTAGATGAATACAGATTCAAGACCCTACACTAAGTCCTTGCAGACTTGTGCTGTAGGTGACCCTTCCGATTGCGTTATACAGAAAAAACAAAAAAAAAAACATAACTTTAATAACATGTAAAATTTGGGAATTATATGTCGATTAAATGAATTAATAATAATTAAATGAAAAAAAATAAAAAAATATTGGCATGCAAGATCACAAAAAAAGTTCTAATAGCAAAGTTAAAAATTCATGTTTCAATAAATATATTTGACAATTTACGCCCGTTATTTATTTGTGTAAGAGTGGGGAGGGGTGTATGTATGTATGAGGGGGAGGGGTAGGTAATGTAAATATATGATATGGAGTGTGTCTATGAGGGTTCTCCTGTTAACACAAGTCTCCTAGGAGCTAGGGTTTCACATGAGAACTCTCTAGAATGTTATGTGAGTGTTTTGTGTTGGGGGGTGTGAGTATGTGGGCCTCTGCTACTGCCAGTCTCATAAGAGTCAATGAAATTGAAGTTTCTGTAACCCTTCGTCTGGCGTCGTCATCAGTAAGTGGACTGGACATCCCCAATTATTTGACTCAGTCACGGAATGTTGGCCAACTGGACGGAAGGTTCCATTAGTTGATATTCGTGCATTTTTTTTGCATTTGTTAGTAAGGAAACGTGGTCATTTGATATAGGCTATGCATGATTCATTGATAGTCGTAGCTTTAGGAGTTTAGGCATTAGTTTAATGTTTTACAGTTTCTTTTTCTACCTCCGTTCTTTTCGTAGGTACCTATAAACTACAAGCTTTCAACTGTCATCAGGAATGCATTTTTTCTCAAATTAAATTGAGAACGAATAATAGGTAAGTATAATAGGTAAGTCCCTACTTAACTTACCTAGTCTAAGAGGTATACGAGTAGTAGCACAGAAGAAATAAATAGTAGTATCATTCTAGTTCCAGTTGCAAAATCATCGACGCAAAAATTCATTCATCTCGTCTCCAGAAGCTATTATAGTTATTATAGCGAGAGATGATCCATGGCGAGCCGAGTGACCCCAGACAGGAAGCTGGATAAGTGGCCTTCTGTCCTGAGTCAGTCGCCGGACGTGGCCAAATTGCTCCTATGCGATGCAAAATGGCGCGTCTACAATCATAATGAGGTTGGTTCAAATCAAACTGTATCTGAACTTTCTGCCAATTTCCTTTGAAAGAAATGTAAAGAGCTCGACACCATGACCTATTTCTGCCTATACCAGCGTTTGAAGGGGATGTGAAGTGACTGAAATGACAGGCACATGAACATGATCCTAAAGTTTATGGATTCAGCCTACAGTTAAAATGGTGCCAATAAAGTTACGGCAAACTGAAATATATTCCGGTTTATTTCGAAGTCAAAGATAGACTTATACAAAGCCAGACTTATTTGCTAAAAAACAATTTAAAGTGACAGAAAGAGTAAAGATAAGGAAATGTATAAGCGCATAAGATTCATTTATCTGTATTGTATTTGTTTGCAGCAGCAAAATGATCTTTGACAATTTCGGGCAAGTTTTATCGAACCACGAACAGCCTAGTTTTGTAAAAAACAACATTTGTTTCGTATGACAACGATATGTGATGAATAACAGGTTAGTTGTCTGTGCTGTGCTGTGACGTGGTGGAAAGATTTACAGTTGATTGTCGTTGTGCATGAGTTGCTCGTGATGCTGAATGAAGTAGTGTAGTGGATGAAGTACTTAGGTTCGACAGATAAGTCAAAGTCAAAATATGTTTATTCAATAAAATCACAAGGACCATCTTGAAACGTCTTAAAACTAGGTGACTCTAGTGCCAGTTGTGCACGCGACCAACACCGAATACCGAGAAGATACTAACCCCTGGTTTCTGAAACTTCGATCAACACTAATCTGCGTCAAGTCACTTGCTATTTCAGCTTTTACTTCAAACAAGATAGAAATAGCAACTGACTTGATAGCCGATTAGTGTCGATCGCGCTTTCAGAAACCGGGGGTGAAAGATCTACAAATCGGAAGTTTGAAGCTGTAAGCGCTAGATCTAAAGGAGTGTGCAAGTTTGTATGGAAATAGCGAAGGATTCCACTAGTGACTTAATAATACTAATTTTACAAGGTAGATACAATTAAGTTCATATAAAAATCTAGTCCCTCCCATAAAATAATACCGCAGTGATGGATGACCGAGTTAATTGAGAGAACTTATTTGAGTATAATAACAAGGTAGGTAATAACGAGTGGTTTGAAAATGTTTGTTTTGTCCAGCTTAGTAGGATTATAAGTAGGTGCTTAGCAGATAGGTAGGTATGTTTGTGATGTGTGTGGTGACTCATAAGTCTCTTAACACAGTTATGACATGACATGAGTCTCAAGTAAGTGCCTACATAGGTATAACACGGCATGAGTGATGGGTTTAAACATAGCTATTGTGAAATAGGTAGGAATGCACATCCACACAGAAGGTAAAGTTTTCAACGGTAATTCTTGATCAGAGTGCATTTTATGAAAAACTTACCTATAATGATAAAACAAAAACAAAATGATAAAACCTTTGTGTCAAGCAATTCATAAAACGTTTTGTTTACTATTTATACATTTGTACTATCAATTAAGTAACAGCAAAGTTTAAAGATTACACTCGAATTGTGTATTTAAACTGATGCATGTATTAATTATTCAATAAAATTTAGATTGGACCGGTTCGTGAATTAACCCGAGGCACCCCGGGGTTATCAAACGCGTGCGGGAGTATGATACGGGATCTCAAAGAGAAACAATAAAGAATAGAGCTCTTATAACGAGAATAGATAAGAACACAATTTTTCTGCAAAATAAATGAACTTCAAATATACTGAAAACGTAAAAAAGCAAAATACACAGTTATATTTACTTGGATGATATGACTTTTTCCAGTAATTTTAATTTAAAAGTACTGAACCGACTACGAGACCAATCTGAAAGTATATTTCTCAAAAAAAAAGAATCCGCTTCATAAATAGGGAGTTATGCGGTTTGTAACTGCATACATAACATGCACACATACAGTCACAAACAAACAAATACAGTTGATTTAAGAACCTCCTTTTTTTTGAAATCACGGCAAGTCGGTGGATTAAAGCCCCAATATAATTCTTCCTGGAAAATGTATGGGGAATGCTTTTGTCTAGGTTTCTTCATGCTGATAATGATGTTATCCGCAATCTATACCACACATTAAACTATATATTTTTTATTGACAAATACAGAGCTTTATCATTCATCCGTGCTTCAACGTCGTTCAAAAAATGTTCGTTTTAAAATATTAATCTTGTCAATATAAGAATCAATTAAAGAGCGTAAAAAATGGGTTGGATTTGCCCCAAATCAGCTTGTCTCATCAGAAATCAGCAAGTAGATTAAGTTTATAAGAAAAACAAAAAGCGTAAGTATACCACAAATTGAGATATTTGTAATACCTTCCTCTGAGCAAAAACCTAAGTAGTATGTCACAAGCGTCCGTAAGGATATATGTGTTCTGTGGTCACAAGTTGTGATCTATTATAATACTTTCCTGTGAGCAAAATTTACATAAGTAAATCGTAGGTATGTAGTAAAAAAATATTAATAAGCTTGGCTCCCCCAAGTCCCCCAATCCTATTGTGCGGGTTATATTACTATAACATTTTATAGACGCTACTGATGATGTTGCTTCCTTCTGGCATATTTTTATCGTTCATAAATCTTCATTCGTAATAACCAAACTCAGTCAGATATAACTTGCTATAGGAATACAACTCAAATGTGAATTATAATGGCAATTATTAGGTCAGTGATGTTTTGACGTGACATGTGCTTGGGACGCTCCCACCAGGAACCCCACAGTCGTGGGAAAGAGCAGATTACCATGACGCTTTTGTACATTGTGTGACTGCTGATGATACTTACCATAATAACACGTAATATATTTTATAATCTATAGGGGTTTCGCCATATTGCATGCGAATTATGGTAAATATTCGTTTTCAAATGCTTATGTTCGAATCAATAATTAATTGGATTGCCTACCTTCATCTACTTCACAAACCGCTTCATGACTTTGAACCCCAGGCACGGTAGATATCCCCTCAGATCCCAAAGTACCAAATACTCATTTCTCGACTCTTTGAGGATGTCTATGGCATGGAATGGAAGTCAGAGGTGGGTACGTCCATATTTTATAATGCACTTTTGCAGTAGTTGGTATTCCCGTGGTAAGTTGCAGATCTATTATCTATTATCTATGATGCTGTTTCAGCTTTTTCTTCAAATTATATAGAGATAGCATGTGACTTGACAGCCGATTAGTGTTTATCGCGCTGTCAAGTCACATAATTAGCCCTGCGATACCATCGCCGATGCCCTCTGGACCATCGCCGCTAGTAAAATATACTAAATGATAACGACGTTTTCCTTCGTCTACTTCTCCTGCTAAAATTAGTAAAAATTCTGCCAAGATCCTCTACGTCTCACACGACATCGCGTCCACAGCTAACGATTGCCAGCTAATTTCGGAAGCAGAGTGGTTTATTTTTATTCGTACAATGTGTTTACATAATATACATTTCGTGAAATGTGTAAGAATGATTATTCACTGCTCTTTTAAAAATAACAAATTAAAAAGTTTGAGGTTTTATTGAAAAAGATTCAACATAAAATTTAAAATATTTTCTCCACAATGATATGTAGATCATAAGTAGTTCAATACAATTATAATTGTCCCTCAAGTTATAATCCGACTTTCAGTTTATACGAAAATGAGTCAGCCAATAAAATCCCCTAACTAATCGATTAGACTTGTTATATCGATTTATAGGTAATCGGGAACCTTGAAGTTAATATCTATCTATTGTGTTTAGGTACGTCAATGGTTCTATTTACGAAGAAACGATTTTGTTCACATGTCGGGTTGTATGTGATCGGATTGATCGGTAGCATGTGTTCACGTTTCAGGGTCGAAATGTTGTATCGATTATGGAGAAGATGCCCTTGAAAAAGAGTGTTTTTAGTATTTTTTGCTACTTTGCTATCAACTTAAATTACCTACTGCCTGTTTGAAAGTGGAATTACTGTACGGGTCGATTAATTGAACTGTACACGCTATATGTTGAAAACCAATTCATTTTAGTTTCAGACAATGAACAATATCTCATAGAGTGTAAGCTGAAGTGTTAGACACACTATCGGATAAAAGTTTTTACACTAGGTATCTGACTTTTTTACTTTCTCTATCTTTTCTATACAGATTCCACGAAAACTAAAATTTGAAATTAATTTGGTTTAGATAAAATTTTGGTTCAGACTAAATTATATTTACGGTTAACCATACCTACCCTAAAACCTCCAACTGTCAAGGTTCATTTTAGTATATAAGACTATAGGAGAATTCCGCACGAAGCTACTTCCATATTGTCCAAAAGGACACTCATTTTCAAACCTTTGAATCCTCAAACATCGTCTCTTCTAAGAAAAAAATCCCTTCCCTTTTAATTCCGACGAGTGCGTGCTCGAAATTTCAGGCCTAGAAGAAAATTTATTTTTCATGAAAAAGACAGATCTTGATATAGTAATTGAATTCCTTTTTAGACAAGACGATTCCACTCAGTTATTGTTTATTTTTAAAATTTGCTATCCAGTCTGCTGTATGCAGTTCTGCTAATGACATAGCAACAATACAGACTGTGCTTATTACAAAGCAAACACGCTCAGTACATTTATTACGTTTTCCTCAAAGCCGTGTCCTCAAACCCGCATAGCAACCGTCTCGTCGTATGCAGATGGCTCGGTGCTAAATATAAGCGCTGCAGTTGGTACTTGGTACAAGATGCGCCACATTCTTGGCTTCAACTTTATTGGCGTTGTGATAGGGCTGTTAAACACTTTCACTGAAAACACTTACCATACTCAACATGCGTCATTGTGTAATTTGATTACTCTCGGAAGATAAGTTGTGCAATATTTAGATAGGTATATAATACGTTACGGTACTCTTATCATGAAAAATATTGACTGATGCACACCTCTAAAACTTATCAAATTCTTATTTAACAAAAGAACACGGAGAAAAAGAAAGTATCTTAGACAGAGATGTACTTTATATAGAAAAGTAGAAAGCCAAGATCTGACATTCTCTTGTTATTGTTAATTTTTACAAAAATTATTTCAAAATTCGATAATAAGTTTGAAGTTTATGTAACCTACGCAGAGTGAAACACTCATTGTTTATCAATCAAGATCACCTTACCCTGTTGAGGGATAAGTTACCACTTATCGATGAAAACCAGTGCTGTACCATCAAATAATTACCTAAACTATAATCACTGTACTAACCCTTCACAACAGTGTTTAAACTCAACACAGTACGCAGTATTCTAACCAACCTTATCTTATTACGGGAATAACCCCGTAAGCAATCTAAAATTAGTCAACCCTTGCTGGAGTAAAATTCTCCCTTTTTTCCTTGTTGGAGACATCAGAGTATTCCGGGACACGCCGCTCCCGGGCCGCGCCTTATATGGCTACACCAGACATAGATCTAGATATCTCTGTCTAACCACCACTGCAAACAGTTTTAGCTAAGTTTCAGAGAGCAAAATTAAGAATGGACCAAGGATCGACCCCTGATGCAACCCGTAGGAACCAACATAATATAGGTACGTATTACAATAAACATGTTGTTCAAAGTAACAATACACTTTTGGTAGTTTAAATAACCAAGGTTATGAAGAATCTGAAAATGATGAAATGAAGCAACGCGATAATATAGTCAACAAATCCGTTTTAACGCACGAACGGAATCTTCGCTTCGTTGCTGAAATTCGAGAACCAATAAGCCAATATATCGGATTAGAGTACCTAGGTAGCGGAACTTTGTGGGATTCTATAAAAATCAGCTTACTGATAAAGATTTTTGTTATAATTGTATTATGAAATAAAATTCCTATTTAAATAAATAAGATTCTATTTAAGTAGGTATAGGTACTTAGGTTTTTTGTGAACCAAAACAAAATAGCCAAATGCACCTGCATTTGCCATGCAAATTGTAAAATATTTTCTTAGCAGGCACAAGTTTTCGGTTTTTTTTAAAGGTGCAAAATAGGCAACGTACCTATAGGTACGTTATAAGAATACATTCATTTTCGGTTGCATAAATTATTACCGGCGTAAACCATTTTAAAGTGACCAAACCAGATACTTGGCTGGGAGTCGATCCCGTTACTTCCCGTAACCCGAGACAATGGCCGTTTGCCGCGCCCGCGAGTGCCATGCCAAGTATAATATAACAAATGGCGCGGTTCTCTGCTTCCTGGCTAGCGTTGTCAGAAAACCATTTAATTTTATTGTGATGTGAGTGAGACTGCGAATCAATAAAAAAATCATTATTATACAAACCATTTTAGAAATCCTTCCTTAGGTATTTATTTTTATTATGCTCCAAAAATATGTGTTATCTTTCAATCGCAAGAAACAGAATGTAAAAGAAAATATTGGCCCCAAAGGTAATACGTTGAAGACACGAGTCTAGATCGCGACCGAATGGGGTCGTCACTATAGGCCTTGATTTGACTATCATACTCAACATGAAAATACGTAGCTTCGATAAAGGCCAGCGAAAAAGTGGGCCCGCGTGGATTCGAACTCGCGGTGTCTGCACCATCGTCATCTCATTCATTCCGGTAACAGTTTCGCCTTCACCAACAGCGCATTCGTATTTCAGACGAAAATAAGCACTCAATTCGGTTCGCGTGTATGTATATGATGTATTATAATTTTGTTTACAATAAAATTTAATTGATATTGGTACTTTTTTACTAGGTATAAGGTTATCACAAAACGATTTTATATTAATTTTGCTTCTTGATTATTTTTTCTTGTTCTAACGGATACCATAAATTGAAAATCGCCGGGATTCCGGAATCACCGCATTGATTCATTCGAATCCCATGGCGCGCCCACACTCGGCGGATGTACGTTTAGTAACGAGCCGGGCGCAGTATTGTGCAGTGCAGATATCCCATCCGCCTACATTGTATGCAAGTGCAATATGCGTTGGTAGGTACCTATTTAATCTACCTGCAGTTCAAGTATCCTTCTTAACGATCGCTTGATTTGACATTTAGAATCGTCAAAATTCGTTAAAACTGGTTTATCCATTGATGAAACCATTTTTAACGAATTTTGACGATTCTAAATGTCAAATCAAGCGATCGTTATGAACGGTCCTTGCACTGCTGCTACTAGTTCATTCTGTGTGGTGAAAGGATTACGTGCGTCCCAAAGAGGTTCTTTTCGAGCACTTGACAATGGCTTTTCCGTTTGAGTGTTCCGTTTTTGTAAATTACGCTTTTAGATGTTTGAAAAATGATTTAGAAGTGGTAGGTAATAGCCAGATAAGATATACAAAACCCCTGTCTATCCACACGGATTTGGACAAATTAAAACACAAAATTAATTAATAAGTCAGAAAAAACCTTGTTTCAAAAGGTGTTCTTTTATAGAAGCGTGTCTCAAGATTAGAAATATACCAAAAACATCTCAACAACTAAAATTTGTGTAAAACTAAAAGTAAGTATAATAGGTAACCAGAGATCGTCGCACTCGCCAGCGACAGAAATAGCTCAAGACGATCTAGGCATAGACTATAGCCTATACTAGCATAGTGGTAGTGCACTTGCCGGTGTCATGGGCTGGGGTTGATGCACTAGCCTGAAATAAACGCACACTTCTGTGGGGGACATTGATGCAAGAAATGGTTTGAAAAAGAACGCAGTGGGAGAGGTATCTTGTCTTGACACATTTCGTAGGTAAATAAATATATTACCTTCCTTACTACTGATACCATCGACGGGAAGGATATTATGGTTCCCCTAACTTTTATATAACTTGAACTTTTTTTGTTATACATATTGCGTTTCCTCGGACGCTATTTTCATCTACTAGAAACTTAACAATCAAAAATTTGTTAGTGGGAAGTGTTTGAGTATGATACATTTTTGGAAGTTAACTGGGTACTGACATCACATTATTTACGTACCTACCCGTAAATATCATGAACACAGGAACCAACAAACAAAAACACAGAACAGGGCCTAAGTTGGCGCAAAGTAAAGAAGTTAATTTGGCAGATCAAAGCTATTAGAAGTTAATTTGCCCATTTCTCGCAAAGATCAAAGAACCATGCAAATAGGAAAAGGAATAGTAATAAATTAATACCTGCAGGTGGAACAACACAAAATAAAATAGAGCTGTGATGATTTCTGCCAAGCCTATGAAATGCCGTGGGGAAACAAACTGGCTCGCTGCCAAGATAACTAAAGATTTTGTTGACTTCAAAATGTTGATAGATAGATAGATAGATAGATAAACTCTTTATTGTACACAAAGCAAAAAGAAAGCATATACAGAAAATTGAAAAAAGAATAGGTACAATGGGCGGCCTTATCGCTAAAAGCGATCTCTTGATGTGATGCGTTTAGATAAAGAAACCTACCTAATGATTTTTTAGCTACCTAACCTCAATCGTTCAACAACTAGTTAAATTATACATCTTGGATATATCATAGCCTAGTAAATTACGAGGTATTACTATATTTTTACTACGATTATTTTCATACTTTACCGTACAACAAGTTAAAATATTTGCCACCTCGGGTAACAAGGTACTTACCAATGCCAAACTATCTATGATAGTCTGGATTTCAAAACAAAACGGCTTCCTCTTTTCAGTGTCATGACATCAGTGACAGTGACAAGAATACTCTATAGAGCCGGCATAAAATGGCAGGGATTATGAATAAGAGGGTACCTACCTATAAATAAATAAATAAATAAATAATGCTGGACAATCCACACAGCATCATCTAGCCCCAAAGTAAGCTACTCAAAGCTTGTGTTATGGGTACTAGATTACTGATATATTTGATACATTATATACTTACGTAGATAGATATTTTTTATTATACATAAACACCCAGACCAACGGAACAAATTTCTGCAGATCGTACACAAATTTGTTCCGAGGTGGGAATCGAACCCGCAACCTCTTGCGTCGCAGGCGGACTCTCGCCCGCTGCGCCACAGAGGTCGTCAATGTAAGCAAATAGGAGGAATATCAAAACTGGCATCATAGTCCCTACTAATATCTTGTCTAAGATAAATCATATGAAGAGCCAAAGGATGCACCTAAATTTGCTACGGGCACTGCCTACGCCAGTGCGCATTAAGCTGCCTCATGATCTAGACTCTGGTACCAAGCTCTGTACATCCTACATTCCACACGGATTACGCAACATCGTACATGCAATCATTGATATCCCTAAGGTGATCTGATTTGAAATTTATGTATTTTTATCTAATGTAACGAATTTATTTTGGGTTGATTCCGATGGTCACTTGGGGAGTATTCTGTTCAAGTGTGTTTCAACCATGCCAGTGCTTTCAACGCCTACTTCTCACTATTGATATTTGTCCCTCAAGAGAACAGAACAGCAGTGTTTGGCCTTTAGCAGTGTTTGGCCTTTGACGACCTCAGTGGCGCAGCGGGCGAGAGTCCGCCTGCGACGCAAGAGGTTGCGGATTCGATTCCCGCCTCGGAACAAATTTGTGTACGATCTGCAGAAATTTGTTGCGTTGGTCTGGGTGTTTGTATAATAAAAAAATATCTATCTATGTAAGTATATAATGTATTAAATATATCAGTCATCTAGTACCCATAACACAAGCTTTGAGTAGCTTACTTTGGGGCTAGATGGTGCTGTGTGGATTGTCCAGCATTATTTATTATTATTATTATTATATTATTTTCTTCTGGGCTTGGTCGCGGAGGACTGGCACCTTGATACACCACTCTTTGGAAATGGATTCATGCTATTTAATTGAATAAATAACTTTTAACTCTGACATTGATATGTAACGCAGAGATGGGGACGCAAGGATAACGCAGGGATGTGTGTAGTGCTCAAAAGGAGTCTCTTTGAGGCCCACTTTAACCCTTTCACCACACTGTTTCGAAATAATCTACTGACAGGACAAACAACGTCCAAGAAAAGATTAAACCATGTTATAGCAATAAAGTTGAATGAAATTGAACATTTTAAACGATATTGCTGGATTCGATTGATTCTTGGCATGAACTTTTTATTGGCATGTTTATTGTAGCCGAAATAAACCAGTACTTGTAATAAGTGCCCAATCAACTCCACTCAAATATACTGATGAATGTGAGAACCATATCAACCAATGGTCCTTCGGATAAAAAGTACGAAGGAATCAACCCACAACGCCTCCCATTAATACGAACGAAACTACCGCCGAAGTAACCTTCCGAACAAACCCAGAGAAAACCGTTGGACTAAAAGTAAATAATTTAATTTCAAAAGCGTTTGGATTCCATCCAACAGGGTATCTAGCCGATAGTTGCTATGCCAAAGCGGATTGTTCTACCGATGCCAATACCAATGCGATTTGGCAGGCGCACGTATCCTTTGCAGCGTAAACAAGATATTTTTATTGATTTGTTTTTACAACAGAATGTAGCTTATCAGCTGATTCCGAGAAATGTGTGATCGAGGAAGATTTTTGTAACGGTATGTTTTTATTTTCAATTTTGTTCTTTTTGTTTTAAGGGCACGCTTATGGGTTCACTATTATTCAGTTGATATTTGCGGCGCTTTTTCAGACGTTAAGTAATAATCTTTTTTTCTTTTCAGGGGCACTTTGGAAAAAGGTGGAAGAGAACCAGAGGGTGAGAGTAATTGTCCCACAGCTACTCAAGGCTCTATCGATTCCGGGATCACAGTTTTAAAAAGTCCCGGTAACTACAGGTCGACAATCTTTAGCTTAGCTGTATAGAAATCATGACCTGATAACCTTGTTTCAATGATTATTTTACCAAAGTTGTGGAGCAAACACTTTGATAAAGTACCTAGGATTGCTTAGTATGTCATGTTAGGCTAGTTAGGTTAAGTTAGCTTGTGCCTTGAGTAGGTACTTATCCTACATGGCTATTAGTAAATATGTAGGTTTAGGTCCAATAGATTATCTAAACTTTATTCCGTAATTACACCGCCGTCAATTTCTGATTAGTTCTTATCCTTCCAAGGTTGCCTGGAAGAGATCGCTCTCAGCGATAAGGTCGCCCATTGTTTTATCTTAAATGTATGCTTTTACTCTGTACTATGTTTCTGTGTGGTGAACAATAAAGAGTTATCTATCTATCTATCTAAAATCTCTGTTCATCTTCGGTGTTCTATCAGTAAATTTTCACTTTTCCTTTCACTTAAATGTAAGTGTCACTTACTAAGTGAAAGGAAAAGTGTAAATTACCTTGCATTACTTTTAACTGTATTTATCTCGTTTTTACCGAGTTCCTGAACTCACATGGAACTCAAATTGAATTCGCAATATCGACCAATCTACCGACCAAATATCGACAATACCGATTACACTAGAAAAAATAAATTTACCCAAAAAGAAAGTGATTTAGGAACGAATTCATCGTAGGCTTTTTTTTTTATACAACTAGCTGATGGAACAAGCAGATGCCCCACCTGATGTTAAGTGGTAACCATCGCCTATAAACAAAACATTGCCCCGTAGGTCACGCACAATAGGAACGTGCCCTACGATGCACTGCCCTGCGTCCATCAACTTGAGGCATACAGATGTTAAGCCTCATGTGCCTGTAATTACACCGGCGACCACACTCTTCAAACCGAAACACAGCGTTGCTGCTTGGCGGCAGAAAAAGGCGTGGTGGTAGTACTTCCCCGGACGAGCCAAACACAAAGAGCTCTACTACTCTTAATTAAACGCTACGCTTAATCATAAAATATAACATACCTAAATGAGTTTGTCGATCTTCAAAATCTTGAAGCGCTTTTTATGTTTTTTTCATTGTTCGCAGCCTCCGACAAAACCAGCGGTTCAATCGAAGCAGATTTCACTGAAAACGAATAAATTCCTAAGAAAATGTACCTAAAGATGATGGAAACAAAACAAAAATTATATACCTACATTTTTGCTAAAACTTGACTGTGCTGGCAATTTTACATAGAATACAATTATTACAAAAAAATTGATGTTGATATTTATTCGAGTGTTGTGATGGAAATAATTCTGAGACCCCAAGATACAGGCTTTTTGTCTAGTTTGGGCCTCGCCGTTAATTTAATTATCTGTATCTACTAAGATACCTACTATTGTGTCATAAACTTAATAATGTTTGTCTCGATTTCATCTTATTTCGTGGTATAATCGAGCTATTTAAAAAATCTCATCAGCTCAGCAAGTGCTCAGAAAGTTGCAGAAAGTCTAGAGCTATCTGGTACTTTCGAGCACTTGCTCATAACAAACATAAGTCCTATGTGATCTTTATTCTATGCCTAGCAACGTTGAGATTCCATATTTGTATAACAATGTCCGACGGCAGGCTGTCATTCGTGAGGTTACAAGCGATAGACAACAGTCGACCTTCACAGCTCCAGTCAAGTTCAATGCCGGTGCCAATACCTATGCTACGTGGAGATCGCAGAGCAGACTGAGTCACGCGCGTTGTGAAAAATAATAGGGTATTTAAACGAGTAAATCCGAAAGCAAGAATAGGTGGATTATGAATATTCATCTTATTATAGCATGTTAGCTAGCATAAAGTTAAGGTATGTGTATGTCAGTCACTACATAGTATAAAACAAAGTCGCTTTTTCTGTCCCTGATATGTCCTCTTGTCCCTTTGTATGCTTAAATCTTTAAAACTACGCAACGAATTTTGATGCGGTTTTTTTTAATAGATAGAGTGATTCAAGAGGAAGGTTTATATGTATAATACCTACATGCATGATATGTGCACCCGTGCGAAGCAGGGGCGCGCGGGCGGGTCGCTAGTATATCATAAAAAATAAGGCGATTCGGAGGCAGGCCAGGTAAAGTACCTACCAGGTAAAGGCAAAAAAAAAGGCAAAAAAAGGCAAATCCAAAGGACACAAAACCAAGAAAGTTGCCTGTTGCCTGCGTAGGTCTATGTACTTTTGCTACTTGGTTGGTAAGCGGCATGAATTCCTCAACTAGGCCATGATATCGTGATATCTATTTTTTTTTGTTTACTTATAGGGGCTGGCTACCGAGTGCAGAGTTGCAACAGGCGGCGGGTTCTGCGGGTGCCCCTCCTCCACCGCCGTTCCCTCCGCTGTCAGTGCCGCCGGAAAAGAAGGATGTATAAGTTAGACCTCATTTATAAGCTTACCTGTCATTCTACCGGGTTTGTGTTTACTCCTTAAAATATATTTTTAGAACCCGGCACCATCCGCTGCCAGTAAGCCGGCAGATGCTCCACAACCCGCCAAATAGAACTCAAGTTTATCATGACCAAGCATTCAGAGGAACGCTGGCAGCGCTTATTTTAGTGGAAAGTAGAAGCAGTAGTTCGAAGGCTAACCATGTTCTTGTGAGTTATTGTTAACATGATTGGTAAGCATAGATCAAGCTTAGATAAACGATTCGGAACTGAACTTCAGTGCAAGTACCGTTCTCATGGATCGCTTAATTTGACATTTAGAATCGCCAAAATTCGTTAAAAATGTTTCAACAATGGCTAAAACCAGTTTTAACGAATTTTGACGATTCTAAATGTCAAATTAAGCGATCGACAAGAACGGTACTTGCACTGCAGATTCATAAGTAGAACTATTAAAGCTCATGCCATACACGCAAGAGTGAACTCACTTTTTGTTCACTGGAGAATATAGGTAGTACTTTATAAGGCTAGTAGCATTTTTAAAGCTATGGTAAAAAAAATGTGTGCTATTGACACGAAACAGCTGCAGTTCACCTCGCTGGGGCTTCCAACCACTCCACTTTCATCCCCGCTTTCTCTCTTTCAATGGTTACATTTGGCGGGGATGAAAGTGTTAGAATACAGAAAACAGTTAGAATCTAGATTCTAACTCAAACATAAAAAAATACAGTCGAATTGAGAACCTCCTCCTTTTTTGAAGTCGATTAAAATACCTTTCCCCTCCTGTCGTACTTAGCAGGTACCAATAGAGTTCATTCGAAAGTCTGGTGGAAGGGTGCTAAAGTGCGCCTCAAAGGGACCATAAAGTACCTACCTACCTAACACAGTAGGTACCTACCTACTAGTGAAAACCATCATGTCAGTGAGTTAAAAAGTGGCTATCTTATGAAAGACGAAAATGGTCGAATTTGTAAGCCATTCGCCAATAATTGTTATCGTGCTATCGGTGACAGCAGTTGGCATTGCATCATGTTTGCTCCAATCGTTATCATCTCCTATCAATATTTGTCACGCACGTAGGTAGATACATATTCAAGTATACTACAGTCACTCAATATTAGAATCTTTACACCTATTCAGTAAAATCACAAGGATCATACAATGTTGCAATTCTGCAATGATAAAACTTGAAGAAATAGGTTCACGTATCGGTCTCAAGCACATAAACACAAATAATTCAGTTTAGTAGCTAACAATGTGCTTGTCCTAAGGTAATACATACACTAGAGCATTTTCTCGAACATTTCTATGTAATGTGACATTCTTACGAACGGTAGGTACGATACAGGTAAAAGCTCAATTTCCAAAGCATTTCATATAATGTAACGTTCCTGCGAATGCTCGGCGCTCGTTCTGTTACAAGTAGGTAAATGATCTAGTCTTTATATACACGTCTTAAGGCTCCGGTGACAGCGGCTCGCAATTTCGAAGTGCGATTGGCTATTATTTCATTTTATTTCATTTCGGGGAGGTTGTTTGAAAAAATAACTCTAAAGAAACACGCATAAATACTGTTCGAACACAAATAATACAATAATATAAGGGAAACATGCCCGAATCAGAAATCATTTTGGTATTAGTATGTTTGGTCTTACGTTTACCTAATACCAAAATGATTTCTGACTCAAGCACATTTCCCTTATATTATTGTATTATTTGTGTTCGAAAAGTATTTATGCGTGTTTCTTTAGAGTTATTATTTCAAACAACCTCCCCAAAATGAAATAAAATGAAATAATAGCCAATCGCACCTCGAAATTGCGAGCCGCTGTCACCGGACCCTTAAGATGAAAAATATTTTTTGTTAAAAAAAATAAAGAAAATTACTGAGCGAAACAATATTTGAAAATTCACTTTTCCTTCATTTTCATTCATTCATCGCATGCGACATTCCACTAGTACACTAATTGTAATAGGTACCTATTAAAACTTAATCTATTTAGATGTCAGGATTTCGATGACACCCAGATAATCATGCGGTTTAATTTACCTGCTTACGTTTTTTCGAAATTATCAAATGTCTATTATAAATATGCAATTTACTCCTGAATAGACTGCAAGCTGCTAGAAAGCGTTTCCAATCCTACAATGCCCACAAAATCTGCAATCTCGTGGGAAAGTAGTTTAGCCAATTCGAGGTGACGATTTGACGAAGCAGTGTTCTCTACATAGAAAACAGATTTTACGCGTCTCAGCCACTTTGGTCTATATAGCTTCACCATCTCATTATTACAAGTCATCCAGTTAGTCCATCTCGTTACTACAAGAATTTGGACATTTTCGGTTTTAGCTATACCTAATAAAATCTCCTAGTACTCCAAACCTTCGAATAGTGAGGTTGTTTATTTTCGACATTTCCATCGTTTTTTATAGCTTTGAAGCTAAAAAAACTATGGAAATGCCTTGGAAATGCTTTAAATGCTACAAAATGCTACAAAAAAATGAGTCTTGGCCCAAAAATCTTATAACGGGTTCCCGTTTTTGTTTTGCAATTTGTCTCATTTTCAGGATTATAAAAACTAGAATTTGAACTTTTTTCGGTTTTATTACAAAATATTCTAGCACTCCAAAACTTCGATTAGAGAGGTAGTTCATTTTCGACATTTCCTACCAGTTTTTTCTCGATTCTGGGCATCTTTGAAGTTCCGCCACTGGAAAAAATGAGTTGGACCAAAAATCATAAAAGAGGGTTCCCGTTTTTATTACGGCCCCCTAAAAATAGCATGTAATTGTATTAAAAATGAACTTTTGGAATGGCGTCGTGCTGCCACTTCGTGATTATTCGTGCTGTTAGAAATTCTTTGGGACATTATATTCTATCGCTATGGTCGTGAAAGGGTGCTCTCGTCTGAGATTACTTTCGTTCGCTACAGAATGCGGTTTGGGCGGACCGTTGCGTGTCTCCATTCCACCTGGAGAATGGTTTTTTTTAATAGCTCTGTGAAGGGCTTGTCCAGAGAAGTACTACCATCATACCTTTTTATGTCTGACGCTGTGTTTTGGTTTGTAAAGGGCTGCCAATTAAATTATAGGCCCATGAGGCATAGGTGGGTACATTTGATGGACCCAGGGTTTCATCGTAAAGCATGTTATTATCAACTATCCTAGGTACCTACTCATTTTCTTCTACTAAGAATACCATTATTCTCAAAACTAAATTTTAACGTTTAAATGCGAGACATTATTCTTAAACCAAAAAACACACTAGGTACCTGTTGTTGCACTAAGAATAATTTATTTCGAACTAGGTACCTATCATTTTTATTAAAATCGTCTGTGATTCGCAACGTTTGGTCTTGTTTGTTACATGAAACCTTGTTTCTTTTCAATTTACGCCCTATTATAATTTTTTAGTCGGACTGTACCTACTTGGCACAAAAAACCTGTAGCACCAAAACACCGTTCAGTTTCGGCATTATCTCCGTGCAGCAATGGACACTGGTGTCTGGTGGACGTGTGCAGCGGGGTCATCGACCGCTGTAGTGACTCATGCAGCTCCTATTCCATTGCTAATCGCAAGAGCATTCGACTTGTCTGCAAAGCTCATCAGCTAGACAAAATCAGTCGTGCGTTTATCGTGATTCACCTGTTTGTTTTTTCTTTTGAAATATTCTAAAGAAAAAATATTTTTTGTAAACTGTTGAATTTATATGGTGACAGACAAGAAACTTACCCATTTTACAGCAACATTTTTTTTTTTTTTAATATTTTTCTAGACGTGCAATTATAATTTGACCTCCGTATTTTAGCGAGAATTTAAAGCAAGAGACGTTCTATAAATACCCACTTATATGTATAAGGTAAATGTAGAGGTAAGGACGTAAAAACCGGTTGCCGATTTTAGCATGAGGAAACTCGCTTGATCGGGTGAGTCGGCCAGTGACTTCGAAAACTTTAAATACCTACCTAACTTAATTTATAATGAATGATTCAATGAGTTCACATTATTATTTAGGTAGTATTATTTATTCTGTGGCATTATGATATTGTGATGTGAAATTTGTGATTGTAAAGACTCATGGACTCATGATCTATGGCAGTTCAATCTTTTTTAAATACGAGTCACCTACAAAAAGGGAAGCCGACAATCGTTAGTCAGATTTGTCGTCGTGCATTTCTTGTAGGTAAGACAATTCTGTCTATGAGACGTTTTGTTTCAAGTTTGCGCGTTTTCATACTTTTTGTAAACGAATAGTAGACTGTCGTGACTCGAGTCTGCGGTCAACCTAAGGGTTGAAAAATTCTTACCCCCTTGGGCCATAGGGAGACAAAAAGTTATACGCCATTCTTCTCACTGAAATTGTGTTTTTACTGTAGTGTAGAACCTTGCCTTTTTCGTTTTGCCGGCAACCCCTCGAGGAAGGTTTCGTGTGTAAGTTGCGAGCCCTAGGAGTTTCGCAACCCACAGATAGAAAAACATAGGTACCTACTGATCGAAGGTCTAGTCCATTAGAGGTAGGTATGTTTCGTTTCAGGTTGATGATGATAATTCTGTTCTACTAATGCTTTCGCGATCTGTTAATTAAACTATGTACTATACCTACCTATAGGTATCGAATCCTATAGCTATAGGTGATCGAAACTAACAAAATTAGAGTTCTCGTAATAGGTATTACCTAGTAGGTATTAAAATCTTTTAACCCGTATGATTGCGTCAACTTAAATGGCCCGATATGCATACATTTTTACACACGTCGCCTAACTTATTTAACATTTTCTTTCATTTCAGGACCATATTATACGCGGCGCGCCGACCGAGGGGACTTTATCAACGAGTGAAATATTTGCATTTAAATATGTTAAGTACAAAATAGGCATAGAACACAATGTCGCGTGATAAAAATAAAAATACATATCCGATTGTCCACGTCTTTTAGTGTAACCTTTAGGTATTTAGTGGGATATATCTCGCACACCCATACCTAGACACTCACGCACCGAATGTTTGAAAGTTACTGTGATATATAACCGTGACAAAAAAGTCGCTGGGCTGGAATCAGCCCCCTGAGGAGTTTAGCACGAAATTAGAATAAAGTCGAATATCGCTGGGATACAAAAATGTAAAATTAATTCGTTACAAGGAATTTAAATTCTTTATCAGCAAAAACTGCTTTTTTATTGGTACATTTACTAAAATACATACTTGAACAAATTGCATGAATGTAAATCCAGATTGCGCTGGTTGGAGTACTCCGGGGGCGGGGCCGGAAATTGCTTGTATTCGCCGCGGATGGGCGATTGGCCTGCACCCATTGGGATTCTGAATCAGAATGGGCTTTCTTGAGAATGGGCCATTTTGAGCACGCGGAACATTTCGCGAAAGGGACTTAAGTAGGTCTCAATACCTATCAATTCAGAACGTGAGATATTTTCATTTGAAAGAAAACATCTCATACTACCTAATAGGTACATATAAGTACCCCACTAGCAACAAAACCAAAAATATCTTCAGATATCCACGGACATTTTACCAAAACCCCCAGATAGCACAATCGGACATTGATAACACCATTGCGGCACCTTAATCCTTATCATAATGATATTATCAATGTTCGTGAAAGTTCCACGATGATTCCACCTATGCTCAGAGTGGTCACGCGAAATTGGTTACGGATTTACGCAGGATTGTGCTTACTGGTTATAGTTTTGCTTGTACATGCGTCGAGTGTTAGGTGAGTTGTTCACTCACATACAATCTTAGCTGTTTTTTTTTTATTTATAGGGGGAATCTTTTGGTGGTTTAGTTGCCAGAAGTTTGAGCTGAGAAAGTTTGAAGTTGCAGATTGTCGCGCCTGCTTTTCGGGCTGTCTAATCTAAAGGCATGTGACAGATTAGATATCGTTAATCTTTTATACGCTGATCATGCTTGAGCCTGTTTAGCTAGATTATGTCGCACTTGTACACCTAAGTACTGCTAAAATGTAAAAAAAATGCGAGCGAGAGGCGCCGAGCTAGTAGGTAGAGGAAGATGGGGGAATGCCGATCACCTCAGAGAAAAATGCTCTATTTGTTTTTTCATTTGTCATATAAGTTAGTTTTGAGGTTTAGAGACTGCTTGCTCAAGCATTACAACCCCTGCGCTGCATCGTGCTCGCTGTGTGTCTAGGCGCCTTATTTAATAAGATTAGACTGAGCGGTATTACCCGACACGATCGCCATTACCCTTGCTTCCCCTACCTACGTCCTACCAAAAAAGTTATCCATGAAACCATCCAAGAATAGTGCTTGCCCTGGTCCATCAAGCTAAAACAAAGTTTTTTTCTTTCCCAAACTTTTCAAGTCAAAAGGAGATGACTAAAGTAGGTACCTATATCACATTTTATCCGAATTCCATTTTGCATATTTTGAGGGACTTCGGTCTTCGACTTCGGAGACTTCGAATCAAACTTGTGTCATGTCTCTGTATCAGTGCTCTATCGGCGATATGGAATGAATGATTGACATATCAAGAAATATCAAATAGTACCTACCAATAAGTAAAGACAGGTAGAAGATATTTTGTCTGCCTGCCTGCAGGTAGATATGGCAGCCAGTTAGTACCTAATAGTCATTAAATGACGTAGGTATTTTGATTGCGGCATTGGGTGCTAGGATCTGCTGGCATCAGTCTGGCTGGCCAATGCTTGCCAAACTCTCTTCTTTAATCAGTGGCACAAACGGCCTGCTCGATGCATGCAGCTTGCGTTGCGTGGCGTTTGTTTGGTAATCTAAGCTAAGGCAGGTAGCTCTAAAGTGCATCATCGGACAACGAAGATACTACAATGTTAATATTTACGCTCCCACATTCACTATAGGTCAGTATCCATACTACCGTAATATGAAATCACCAAAGAGGTTGAAAAACTGTTATTTTACCTTCGCGTTTTTTCTGTTTTCCTCAAAACCATGACCCATCAATTACATCAACATAAGAAAAATAAACAGCAGACAGCAGATGTTAAAATTTGAATATGGAACCGCGTGATAAAAAACATGGCAAGGTGCCGCGCCGTGCCAGCATTCGGCTTGTGGCACTGACATTGCCCGGCTAAGGCCGATAAAAATAGGGCAAGGCCGAAACAGGCGTACTGAGGGTTATATAATTTGACAGCGGGATATTGATGAGGGAAAGCGGACAACGACCGGTGCGAAGGCCAGAACTACATGTAACTTTTATAGATGACCTATGTATCCGCTGGGTATATTTACGTAGACTATTTTGTATGTGAAACACATGATGGATGAATGACGATCACATGATGCATGGGGCATCGTAGATAGGTTGGTACTTAACGTCCGGTAAGTTTTTTGACATCGTACGCAGTAATTTTTATAAATACCTAGCCGAAGAACTTTCAGTCAGGTACCTTTCAGTTACCTTTAACAGGTAAGATCAAAAGATTTGCCCGCCATGCGGTAGGTTCAAATCGTTCAAAGTTGAATGTGTTCAAAATGTTCAAATAGGTATGTGCCACACTAGCGCAACAAACTCCAGTTACCTACCTACCTGTGGTCTAGTTACGCGAGCAAAAACATACAAAAAAAATTACCTACCTAGGCACATGCACATTAAAAAATATAGGTACCTAATAATATCGACGTCTTTTTGAAGACTTTGTACAGCTTATGAAGCTGTACATGATTTCAAAAGCTTTGCAGTCTTCAATGTGTGAAAATGTTTGAAAGGTAGGTACTTAAATAGGTCTGGCGCCGGGGCTAGGCCAAACTCAGGCACATTATCACATTACCCACATTTTGCAGTACCTATAGGTCGTTTTACGTAAGGTACGTAAGTACCTTACCACCTACACAATGACAAGTCGCAAGCCCCAATTTTAGAATAGGCTATATTCTAAATACTTACCTACTCACAGACTAGTAGTGGTACTGGGCAGGTTTCCTTCACGAAACAAAACTCAGACTTGGGGTAGGTACTTACCTACCTACTTACAAGTACCCCTCAGACCCACTGATCTCTAATTTGAGTTTCAGACAGCTACCTACTAGTCTAAATTCCTTGACTAGCATCAAGTCCCTACCAAAAATTTTCCGAATACCTAAATTCTAAACGCGATAAGAGCCATCAAAATGGTGCAGATAATTTTGCCAAACCGTGAGAAAGGAAACGGACCTACCGTTCATACCTACTATATTATGCATTTTCATTTCATTTCATTTATTTATTCATCTTTTGACATATTTACAATGTTCTTAGACAGGTCACATACAGTTTACAAGTTTTATTATAAAATAATTGGAATTAAGTTATTATTATAACAATAGTAAATACACACAAATAATTGAAATTTAAAAATTAAAACACTGAAGAAAAAAGTCAATCGTCCTAAGAATAAAAAATGTTGCCAACAAATAAATAAATAATCAAGTCTGCAAAAGCATCGTCCGGACTAAAATTACATACTGGGGTAAATATTAAGTAAATAAAATATAATTACAATTACTATACAGTAATATCTACTATATATCTGTTATAAATATTGTTTTGTCTGCCATGGCTTCTTCAATTTTGTAATAACTTTTCTGGATTAATTGTTTTTTTATGAAGGATTTAAAACATACATCATTCATATTTCTTATTTCTAGTGGTATTTTATTATACAATGTAATCGATATACAGTAATAACTTTTTAAAATTTTGGTGAGTCTTGTTTTTCGACCTAATAACCGATCTTTATGTCTTGTATTATAATCATGTGTTTCTCTTACAGTCGTCAGATGATTTATATTTTCCCTAACATAAATTAAATTTTGGTATATAAATTCCCCTGTCATAGTCAAAATTGAAAGATCCCTAAATCTGTTTCTACAAGATTCTAGCTGTCTTATGCCTAGAATGTAACGTACAGCACGCTTTTGAAGAATGAACACCCGATTAGAATCCGCTGCGATGCCCCAGAACACAATACCGTACGTCATTATGGAATGAAAATATGCAAAGTATACTTCACGAGCTGCCTTTTCTCCCCCAATTTCTTTAATTTTTTTTATTGCGTAAGTTGCTGAGCAAAGTCTTTTTGTCAATTGCTCTAGGTGCGTAGCCCAGGTTAGTTTGCTGTCTAACCATACACCTAGGAATTTAACGTTATTGGTAGGAGCAATATTTAGGTCATCTATAGCATTCTCAATACATGTAGGCAAAATTTTAGCTGATCTAGATCCCAAAGCAAATTTAATTACATTTGTTTTATTTACATTTAATAGCATGTTATTGGCTGAGAACCATTGTTTTAAATTATATATACTCTGCTTGATCTTATCGCTTACAATTTCGCTGCTTTTATCTTTTATAATTAAGCTTGTGTCGTCAGCAAACAGCACTACATCAACGTCTTTAAAAACTACCGATACATCATTCACATATATCAAAAAAAGTATGGGTCCTAGAATCGAGCCCTGGATATTTACTATAATATACCATTCAAATAATGTGTAGGGTGAATGTAGGTAGGTATGTTCATGTGGTAAGAGTAGGTAGTTATCGACCGTGACTACTCTTACCGCACAGGCAGGAACTAGGTCTAGGTTAGGTACCTACCTAGTTCCTGCCTTTGGTAAGAGGGTAAGAGTAGGTACTATCGAGTTGCACACGCACTGTTGGTTTTTTTACTTAAAAAGTGCCATCGTTATTTTATTCAAAATAAGCAAGATTAAAATCGTCTACACTGTTATACTCTAATTATTTAATTACATATATACTAGGTATAACTATTTAATTTAAAACCTCTGCCTACCTCTTCTATCAACGATTACACAGTAATCTTTGATCAAAGGCCTACCTCCATGTTGAATTTGAATTATGACATAGGTAGGTACATAGCACGTCATAGATCCTAAAAAAATATGATCGACAAAAATTACCACGTACTCGATTTTTGGAAATGTAGTAAGTACCTACCATTGGTTTAGAGTTGCGAATTATTGATTCCGCTCCGATTTCGGAAGTGATCTACCAGAACTTCAAAATTAGGTACACAGACTAAAAAGAAGATGGGCTTACAAATTGCGGCTATCCTTATCCCTAAGCACGATATTATGTACATACAATATATCCATTTTCTTATATTCATTTTATGCATGTGCATAATGCTCCTAGTTAAGTTCTATGGATTGTAGGTATTGTTTTTTTCCAATATAAATGTATTTTCTTTCTTTATTTTCTTTTCACGCACTGGTATGAGATACTGAACGTCAACAGATTTATTCTGTTAGTACTGCATCATACACACACACATGGGAGTTCTCCTGAGAAACCTGGAGTCTTATGATACTTGTGTAATCAGGAGCTCTCAGACACACAGACATGATCACACACCCCTACACATAATATTTTCCTATTAAGTAATACACAATAATAACACACATACAGTTACACAACGCCTACACTACACACAAAACACTCCAAAATTTTCATTTTTGCTAAATTTATGTAACTTTTAGTTTAGTTCGTGAACGTCATCTCCTCTTTGCCGAAGGTTGGGTGCTGAAAACTGTGACACGAGTTTACTTAATACAGTTTTCAGTGTTCTCTCTTGTTGTGTAACCTTTGTTATAAGTTCACCAAATAAATAAATTGAAATTAAAATTGAATATGCAACTTGACAGATATTTTATGCTTATTGTCTGAAATAAGTTTGATTAATGAGATCTGCTAACTGGCTAGTGTGGCTTAGGTTCAGATCAGACTATAGGTACCATTCAGAAAATGTTTTAGACGAACTAAATCAGTTTCGTGCTTTTAAATTAGCCGCAATCACTACCTAAGCCTCTGGTCTTGCGATCTGGCAGCTAGGCAAGCATCAGCAGCAAGGCCAAGGTTGACAGGGAAGGGGGGCGCGGGACGTCCGCGGGCTTAACGCTCGGCGCGGTCCCGCACTCCAACCATTCTGCACCTCGCAGTCGACTCTGACGGTTGTTCAAGTACCAGGTAAGCGGTGGCCACTTTAAATTCTAATCTACCTTCGCTATAGAAACTCGCCCCCGATGTGCTCCGCCGCGGCATGTACCTATCAAATGTTAAGATTTCTGGTGACAACTTAATGCAAGTAAAGATGTGTTTGATAAAATCGAGTGTCGTCTCATCGATAAGATATTATCAGGCGTCAAGAAGTTGGAGTTGCATTCAAATACCGCGCATGAAAGTAACCGGTGTGATAACAAGTTCAGGAGGAAGTTTCCCTCCCAAAAGTTTTGAAGCGGTACCCAAACGGCGGGAAGCGTAAATCCGCGTGCGTGGTGCGTGTCGCGCATCGATCCGACGACTACCCCTCACCCTCGCCCTTGCCACTCCCGGCTCCGATACATTCATTTGGGAAAAATATCATTCCATCATCGTATTTAGAATTTCTCAATTTCTTTATTTATTTCCAGTAGTTTTAGTTGTGTTAGTGCATGTTTAGTCGCTAGTTCAAAAAATAGTGAAAATGGGTGGTTGTGCGACGAAAGAAAACAAGGAAAACAAACCGGCTGAAGATTCCAATGGGTGCGTATTATCCTCAGACCGGTATGCACCGCAGCGCGTGGCAGTGCTAAGTGTTTATTGGAAAAGTTTGTGATTTTCGAATTGATTAATAGTGTATTGCTCTATATAGTTTTGTTTCGTGACTCACGCACCCCGGTGGTGACTAAATAAAATTCAATCCGCAGTTTTATGAACCCCATAGAATTGTAAAGTAGAATGAGCTATAATGATGAGCAATGAACCTAAACGGGATGCAGACTATTGTCATGTCCGGGCTAAGCATTTGTTTCGTTACATATTTTAGAGCTGGGGGGAATCTCTACGGTTCTCTAAGTTAGGTTAGGTAGATACTCTATATATTTTTCAAAACCTATAAATCTCGTTCCATTTTTAGTTGCTACTACCCACCCATGTTGTAGTGTCTCAAAAAATATTTTCACTGTTCACCACAAAATTTCTTTGTCCTATTATGTATAATAGTTTATTTACCTATTTAGAGTCAATTAGATAAATGCAGCGCCGTTTGTGATAGAACCATTTTGATTCGGGAAAATTGACTCCAGAAGGTTAGAATATGTAACTGACCTCAATGACAACTAATAAGTAGAAGGTACATAATAGTTCGTGGAATGCATACAGTTGATTCCGTAATCTGACTACCTTTATGAGCTGGCTGCAATACCTGCGCCGATGTATTGAAATGAATAAAGTAACAAGAAACTCGCGATAACACGTTCGCTAGCTAGTCGTGAGTGGGAGGCACGGCTGCGCACTACAGAGAAGCACACGGTGCGCAGTGAGCTGACACATCCGTTCGACTTGCGCGTGTCGGTCAAGGCGACCTCTGGTGAAATTACGTAATTCCACACAAAATCAAGACGACACTCCAGGGTGTGTTCGGAAAACATTCTTATAGGAGACAGTTCGCGATCACCTTCCTTTCCGTTACTAGTTATTCGAAATACTTTGTTATTCGTGTCTAGAGATAATCCATCGTCATCATGAATTATAAACTCAAAGTAACAATACCTGTGGTCGTTTGCGGTGGAGCCGTTCTCGTGTATTACCTCATCAGGCGGTTTGTAATTTTGCACAAATAGTAGTTACCATTCGGATTATTCCGAAAAAGTCACTATCAAATTCGTGGATATTTGTTTTTAAGACATTATATATGAATATATCTAGTTAAAGGTAAACTCAACATAGTTCCTACTTATATCAACCTAAATATGTACCTACCTACTTCAAAAATTTCGAGTGTGCGGAATGTTCACCAATTATTTTAAAATTTACAAGGTACCTACTTCACCAAAACTGCACAGATTATGTAATAAAACTTTGTGTTCCGATGTAGGTATTCTCTACTTCCGGTCGATTACGGAATCAATGGGTAGGTACGACCCTCTCTATTTTGTTCAAAAAAAAAAAGAAACGGTTTGACTTTGACCAAGGAATTTGAATACTACGTGACTTGACCGTTTGAACGAGTTTGACGTTCACTGGTGGTGCCGCGCGTTTGCGTTGATTTTTCAGAAGACACCTAAATTTCTGCAAATTATTTCAATTCAGGACTAAAAATGTGTACCCGAGCTACTTGTGCAGCGTTGAAAGCGTTAGAATCGTAATTTAATTGATAATACTCGTGGGAACTGAAGTGAAATCGTTACATTAACATTGCTTTCGTTTTTGCAGGAAAGCCGCAGCCATGGTAGACGCCGCAACCATTGAGAAGTTGGAGGCTGGATTCAGCAAGCTCCAGGCTTCCGACTCAAAGTCGCTGTTGAAGAAGTACCTCACCAAAGAGGTCTTCGAGAGCCTCAAGAACAAGAAGACCTCATTCGGATCTACCCTTTTGGATTGCATCCAGTCTGGTCAGTACTTTACCTTACCTATCTAATTTGTGTCCGCCATATTTAAATTTTTCCTCGGCGATGCATTTGAGCTTGGTTGGCCTGCTCGTTCTTGGTGATGAATGACGTAAAATCGATGATAGTACTTACGTTTTAGTAATTTACTAGCTGCATACAGCTTGTAAATTGCTTGACATATAGCTTGTAAAATCCCTAAAATTGGCTTAGGCCTGCTATGGTATTTGTAATTAATTAGCCACCCCTGCCCTGAGGTTTTTATTTAGTCTTATTCAGAACATCCAGATTATAAACAAAGTAGGTACCTATTGCAGATAGATAATCTGATAAATAAACTGGGGATCTAGCATAATTACCCATCACCAATTATTTTCTACCTGGGGCCTTATTGTCTAACTTGGATCCCATTACCATGGCAATATTTTGGGTTTCAGTGTCCAACCTTCTGTATTACATATCAAGTTCATCTGTGCCTTTACAATGCAGTGCTGTTTATTGTTACCAGAGAGTTAGACAATCAGGGTGCTGGTAGGTACCATCCAAGTAGGTACCAATGCAACCAAATACAAATTTAAGACACCAGTTGAAGGCAGATTGAAATCACACACAAACCATTACTAATAATATTTATTATAAACAATGCTATTTAGATCTGTGACTTGGGAGTCTTTACTGTTACCTGAATCTGGTTATCTTTACATAATACTTATGTAACACACTTTCTTTTCAGGTGTCGAGAACTTGGACTCTGGTGTCGGAATCTACGCACCTGATGCGGAATCTTACTCCGTGTTCGCTGAGCTCTTCGACCCCATCATCGAGGACTACCACACCGGGTTTAAGAGCACTGACAAGCACCCTGCCAAGAACTGGGGCGATGTCGAGACCCTCGGCAACTTGGACCCTGCCGGCGAGTTCGTGGTCTCCACCCGCGTGCGTTGTGGCCGCTCAATGGAGGGCTATCCTTTCAACCCCTGCTTGACTGAGGCCCAGTACAAAGAGATGGAAGACAAGGTCTCCGCCACCCTTTCTGGACTTGAGGGTGAGCTGAAGGGTACCTTCTACCCTCTGACTGGAATGTCCAAGGATGTCCAGCAACAGCTGATTGATGACCACTTCCTCTTCAAGGAGGGAGACCGTTTCCTGCAGGCTGCCAACGCTTGCCGCTTCTGGCCCTCTGGTCGTGGTATCTACCACAATGAAAACAAGACCTTCCTGGTGTGGTGCAATGAGGAAGACCACCTCCGCCTCATCTCCATGCAGATGGGCGGTGACCTGAAGCAGGTTTACAAGCGTTTGGTGACTGCCGTAAACGACATCGAGAAGCGTGTGCCGTTCTCTCACCACGACAGGCTTGGTTTCCTGACCTTCTGCCCCACCAACCTGGGCACGACTGTGCGTGCGTCGGTGCACATCAAGCTGCCTAAGCTGGCGGCCGACAAGGCCAAGCTGGAGGAGGTGGCCTCGAAGTACCACCTGCAGGTGCGCGGCACTCGCGGCGAGCACACCGAGGCCGAGGGCGGCGTCTACGACATCTCCAACAAGCGCCGCATGGGACTCACCGAGTACGACGCCGTCAAGGAGATGCACGACGGCATCGCTGAACTGATCAAAATCGAGAAGTCACTGTAAATTTACGATCTCGCGTCAGTATTTTTTTTGTATTAATTTATCGTATTCGTATGATTGGATTGTCCGGAAGGGCTGGAGGGCACTAGTCAGCGACGCCCCAGGCGGGCGTCCGACGCCCTTCGGTCCGTAATGATTTGAAAAGTATTTTCTATAAGGAAATGGAAAATAAAGACAGCTAGCTATTAAGTCCACTTTCGTATTTTATTTGTTACTTGATGACATCCTATCTAGTAGGTTAGGGATGAACTTTGATACCTTAGCGCAAGGTTATGTACCTATAAAAAAAATATAAGCCCACGAAACAACATTTCACTTAAAATAAATGTTTACGCTAATTCAGATTACATACATTATGTACTAAAGTAAAAATAAAAGTACTAAGCAGGTACTAGGTATGTGTACCAACTAGGTATGTGACGATTGATTTGATTAGGTACCTACTTATTTTCTCTTCGGTGTTGGTTGATAAAAAAAGTAGTGTCCCCCTTATTCAAGCTCGAGAGTGGGTGGAGTAGGTACCTATATAATACTTTGATTCTATAAAGGGGTAGGTTAGACTTAGCAGAGCTCTGTATTGTGAAGGGCTCGTCCGGAGAAGAACTACTTACCACCCACCCACCACCACCACACCCTTTTCTGCCGTCAAGCAGTTTTGGAAATCACTGAATGTAGGTAAAATAAAATGCTAAATCTGTAATGTCGTTGTCAATGGCAAGCCTAGCGTTTTAGATGTACTCTTGGTTGGGGTGTTACAAGATTTAACTAATAAATGTATTCTGGGTAAAATTGGACCAGCGGTACAACATTGGACCATACCCAAAACAAACACTTTTCATTACTGAATGTTTTGGGTGTGGTCCAATGTTGTACCGCTGGTCCAATTTTACTTTTTTAATTTAAAACTTTCATTATGTAATGAAAAGTGTTTGTTTTGGGTGTGGTCCAATGTTTTACCACTGGTCCAATTTTACCCAGAATGACTATATTTTTATCCATGCAAGTTTTCATACATAAAAATTGAAAAAAAATTACCGCTGGTTTCTGAAAGCTCGATCAAAGCTAATCGGCTGTCGAGCGAGTCCAAGACATTTGAAAATTAACGAGTTATTTCAGAAAAACTTTAAAACAAGATGGCGGCGAACCCTCTACCGGGATTAGTTCGAAATTCGAGATTTATACTTCCAAGTTCCAACCACGTTGGTGACGTTGGTTCCACTCGACGACGCTTAAAAAAAATCGCTCCCCGGAATTTTTTCTATTTAAATGTCTGCCCCGACTGGCCCAACAGCCGAGCCTTTGATCGAGCTTTCGGGTGCCAGTAATGTACAGCCATGGATTGTACATCCTTGGAAAACACAGCCCGGGATTGATGTACATTTTGGTCGCCAATTCCATGACTGTGTAATTCAAGGATGTGTGTATCTTCCAAGCCGTAAAAAATTAACACACATTTGGAATACACAACCCTAGAAAACGCTGCCAATGGCATCCAAATCTGGGTCGTACAATCCCAGCACGTGTCATGAAAGTACAACCATGGATTACACGTTACCATCCATGGAATATGATGCCTAATCCTAAAAATACAGCAATATCGATAAAATTAAAACCAAAAAACAAACTCAACAAGCAGCGACGATAGAACACATTCGACTTCGATGAGAGACGATTGAAATTATAAAAAAATGCAAAAAAAAATTGAACTGTGATTTGCTCCCATTTTACGCCGATGACACGAGTTTCGCGAACATTTCCTCATCATTTTATAATTTTTTAAATACACCATAGGTAAAATGAAATAAAATACATGTACTTAAAGTATGATAAAAAACCATTGCCATCCATATTCTATGGATATTGAATATAAAATAAACCCTACTTTTAGTATTTTGAAAAATCAAGTAGTGGACAGGGATTATTGGGTGTACATTATCATCCCGCATATTAGCAAGCCGTGCATTATTGGCTCCCGCCCTTAGTAGAGAGAGAGAGATTGGAGAGAGATGTAAGTAGACTGTACTGTAGAATAGTACATTCTCTTTGGATTGGAATAGTAGATGATGATTGATGCTATAGCGGCCGTTTGTTTTTGTTCTTATTCTCTGTTTCTAAATTTTTGTAAAGTGCTCTGCTTCTGTCGGGCCGTGCGTGAGACAACAGAAGGAAATATTGTTGAACGACCATGGCTACTCCAAAAAGTGAAAAAGATATTAATTTACCGCTATCCAGAGTCAAAACTATCATGAAGAGTTCGCCAGACGTCGAGGCCGTTGGTCAAGAACCCCTCCATTTAGTTACAAAAGTTACTGTAAGTCTAATCCTAGCATTTTACCCCGTTATCATTTATAACAAAACTAGATTCACTTTAAGGTATGTTACATAGATTAATGTGAATACGTAAAAAAAAATTGAATTAAGCAAAACACCAAATACCTATACATAGTCCTCTTGCGAAACAGTGAAGTCGACAGGATAGGACGTCAGCAAGGTTAGGTAGGTTTGCTCTTAGTTAGATACCTACTCAATATATTTATTTTTTATTTATTTCAGGAGCTATTTGTAATAGACCTAGCCAAAAGAGCATACAAGAATAGTAAATCAAGCCTGTTAGAGTACAAGCACATTGCTGAGGTTGTTCAAGAGGATGACACCTTAGACTTTCTTCGAGAAATCATACCTAGGAAGATAACGGTTAAACAGTTTAAAGATATGATGACAAAGAAAGCGGCAAAAGGAGATCAGTCTGATGACTCTAGTGAAGAATCAAGTGAAGAAGAGAGCTGTGAAGAAGAAACCAGTGAAGAATCTTCCAGTAATAATGAACAAGAAAGCAATGAAAAGAAGCCAGAAAAATTATAGATGATTTTAGTTACTGGAAAAAATACAAAAAGCATTTACTTAAAATGAATAAATTGAAGACTAATCAGCATGAAACATTGAAATCATTTATAGATCAGAGAGGAAAGCATGCTGCTAAAACTATATAGTGTTAAACCATCACAAGCATATGTCATTGAAGAATCTCCAGATGAAAGAACTCATTGACTCAACTTCTAGAGAAGTCAGATTCAGATATTAGATTCTTCTCAAAACTTAAAGACTGACCATGGCTATTTAGTTTAAGGGATACCAACACATTTCCAAATCATTGCTAGAGCACTGTTTATATCCTACTACTATTATAAACGCAAAAGTTTGTAAGAATGGATGGATGGATGTTTGTTACTCTTTTACGTCTGAACGGCTGAAAAAAACGCAGCTGAATGAAACTTGGAAGAGAGATAGCTTATTGTCTGGAATACCGTGGGAATACCGGGATTTAAATCTGCGCCGGTGAAACTGCGGGGTGCAACTAGTATAAATATATAGATATGTATCACATCCTTGATGCACGGGATACACAAGGCTAGTTTTTCAAGCTAGGATAGCAAGCTAGTGTCAGTAAGCTAGCAAGCAAGTCTATTAAGTTATCCATGTCTACACAAAGCCAGACTGACACTAGTTGGCTATCCTAGCTTGAAAAACTAGCCTCATTGTATGCAAAATGGATCATTCATCTATCAGAATGTCAAGCAGCTGGCCCACTAGTATGTGGGTATCTCCTTTTAATCATAATTTTTGCTAGATTAAAATGTTGTATGGATCTGTGAATTTTCTATGTATATTCCTGGATTAAATGTTGATTAATTAGATGAGTTTTGTTTTTAATAATAGCCTGCCAGCGCCATCTATATTTCTATATCCAAACATTAAGAACGTTTCCAACACACTTGAAAAGATGGCAGCACATCGCCCAATAGCAATAGTCTTTAGTTTTGTGCCTAGAGGGCGCTATTAGTTAATTCTCGTTAATAATACAAGAAGAGCTAATGTGACTCTCGTTCGCACGTTTTGACTTGTTGAAGGATAGAAAATCACAAAACCCATTTTCGAAAAATCGCAAACAACCACTTTGTGTGCAATCACATAGTGCACAGTTTAGTAAAAAAATTCAGTTTGATCGGTACAAGTTTTCCTGCTTAAAAGTTTGCTTTTCTAGTTTTCGTACATAAGCAAACTTTTGAGTAGGAAACCTTGCATCAATCAAAATCAATTTTTTACTAAACTGTGTGCAATGTGATTGCACACAAAATGGTTGTTTGCGATTTTTCAAAATTGTTCTTAGTTATTTTATATCTTTCAAAATGTCGAATCGTGCGAGCGAGAGGAATATTAGGTGTTGTCAACGCCTTAATATTAAAAACGCGAAAGTTTTTATGTATGGATGGATGGATGTTTGTTGCTCTTTCACGTCGAAATGGCTGAACGGATCTGGATGAAACTTGGCAGAGAGATAGATTATAGTCAGGAGGCTACTTTTTATCCCGTGGGAATACCAGGATTTAAATCAACACGGGTGAAATAGCGGGGCGCAACTAGTACGATATAATAGCGGCAAGTAATTCAGGCAAATTCAAAATATGTTTATTCAATAAAATCACAAGGATCATCTTGAAACGTCTTAAAAACTAGGTGACTAGTGCCAGTTCCACGCGACCAACAACGCCGAGAACGAAAGGCAAGTGATAACGAGATGCGAAGTGGCGACTGCAGTGAAGTGTTAGGAGTTAATGATGACCCTGTCTGACATTAAAAATTTGAATTATTTCGGCTCATAATAAACAACGCTTTAGCCGAAATACTTACAATGACATGCGCAAATAGGTTCAATTTCCCAAACGCACGACTAACCACAACCTTCGGCCGGGCCTTCGCATGAAGGTAAAGGTCTGCAAATGTTTATTTTACACTTATTACTCGCTTACGTGTTATGTAGCTGCTGTAATAGTTATTTATTTAATTTGGCTTAGCTACATACCATTAAGTATAGCAATTTAAAGAGTAGTAGAGCTCTTTGTGGAGGGCTCGTCCGAGGAAGTACTACCACCACGCCTTTTTCTGCCGCCAAGCAGCAACGCTGTGTTTCGGTTTGAAGAGTGTGGTCGCCGGTGTAATTACAGGCACATGAGGCTTAATATCTGTATGCCTCAAGTTGATGGACGCAGGGCAGTGCATCGTAGGGCACGTTCCTATTGTGCGTGACCTACGGGGCAATGTTTTGTTTATAGGTGATGGTTACCACTTAACATCAGGTGGACCATCTGCTTGTTCCATCAGCTAGTTGTATAAAAAAAAAAAAAAATTCACGGTGGCTTTCTTTCAGTCAGTGCTGGACATGGTCTCACGGCATACTAGATCGAAGGTATATTTTCCAGCGGTTCTTTTGTCTAGATATATTTGTTCAGAAAATAATTCAGAATATCGGAAACGGCTCCAACGATTTTCATGAAATTTTGCATGCAGTGAGTTTCGGGGGCGATAAATAGATACCTTAGTTAAGATACATTTTGAGAAAAATATTTTTAGTTAAACTGAAAGCCGTTAGGCGTGCATAGTCTCAAGTCGCCTTGAAGCTGTGTACGCGTAGATTACGATAAAAAAACCGCATTCCGAAAACGTACGGAGATATGAAGTATTGTTCGTTTTCATACGAATAGACTAAAAAAATCTACGTTTTCTAATTAAATATTGCACTTACGGCAAAAGTGTTGGGAACTTGTAAACGACTGTTGTAGAGAATAAAAAGCTGAAACTAATAACTGAACTCGATAGCATTATAAAATTAACACATTTTGACATCAACATTTTTAAATGATTGTCCATCGCGCTCTAGCCTCTATACCTACGTTGACTCACGCTCTACTGCGACGACCGACGACGACGCGCCGGCCGCGATGCCCCTAGGATAATGCTGCGACGCCTCAGGGCGTCACGACGCGACGCACAGTTTGGGAAGCTCTGGCTTAGGTCATTCCACTGACCGATTTTGATTGATAGTATTGCCAACAATTATCTTTCATCGATTTACTAACAGTTTAATATAGGTATTTGCTTGCAACTTGTGAGATTCATATAATGCGTCTGAAAATTGCAGTAATAAGCAGGGGAAATTGCGATCATGTCGGGTACTACCGCTCACTCCAATAACTTATTAAATAAGGTGCCTTAAAACAGCGAGCACGCTGCAGCGCAGGGGTTGTATTGTAACGCTTGAGCAGGCAGAGTATCTAAACCTCAAAACTAACATAAGACAAATGAAAAAACAAATATTTTTCTCTCAGGTGATCGGCATTCCCCCATCTTACCGTATATATTTCCAAATAGGTAAGTTGAATAACTCTGTTACGTCCGATTGTTCAAACGTAAATATTTCAAAATGTTGGTTCAAGTGGACGACACCTGGCAAAATGGCGTTAATAATAATCAGTGGTAAGCGTACGAAATATTTCCTCAGGTATGTATTGTTTGCAAAACCATATAGGTAGTGTAAACCTCATAATACCGTCATCATAACAATGCACTTTGTGGTAAAACTTATTCTGATATAGGTGCCACCGACCTACTATGCATACCTTACATTGCGTTGGATCCTAGTAAATAAAACAAATAAGGAATAAATATTCGTGAACACAACTCGCAACGCAACTCCGCACAACACTATCTAGCCCCAAACTAACCCAAAGCTTGTGATATGGGAACCAGTAGCTGATATACTACTTATATAGGTACTTTTTTGTAAATACATATTTGAAATATTACATAACACCCAGACACAACAGAACAAACGTCTATGTTCATCACACAAATGTTTGTTCACGATGGGAATCGAACCCACGGCATACGGCACAGAAGGCAGAGTTACTATTAACTGAGCTGTGAACGCTATCAATAGTTATGAATAAATGCTAGTAAGACTGCCTGTATTTAATACGTCATAACTAGGTACTTTATCATCATACTAGTTGCGCCCCGCGCTTTCACCCGCGCAGATTTAAATCTCAGTATTCCCACGGGATAAAAAGGAGCCTATGTGCTATTCCAGACTATAATCTATCTCTCTGGCAAGTTTCATCCAGACCCGTTCAGCCTTTCCGGTGTGAAAGAGTAACAAACATCCATCCATCCACACTTACAAACTTTCGCGTTTATCAGTGACTAGCGACCCGCCCGCGCGCCCCTGCTTCGCACGGGTGCATAGGTATATAGGTATACCTATGCACCCGTGCGAAGCAGGGGCGCGCGGCACATCAAAATCCGTTGCGTAGTTTTAAAGATTTAAGCATACAAAGGGACATGGGGACATAGGGACAGAGAAAGCGACTTTGTTTTATACTATGTAGTGATATTAGTAGGATATGTACCTACTACATCAGTCATAAATTTCCATATAAACTACGTCTCTTGTCTCTACTCTCTACTTTGCACAATTTTTTGTTTCATTTGGCTATGACTCTTTTAAAACACTAAATACCTATTATATTAAGTATTATAGAGATCTGAGGTTTTAGTATTAGGTATTAAAAGCATAAAAAGTAGCTAAATCATGCTAACTACGGTAGGTATGGTATCCAGTCCACATTAGTTTCCCTAAGCAGCCATGTAAGATAAGAAAGATACAAAGTTTTTTATTTTCGTCCTTGATTCGCCTGCCTCCATGTTTGTTGAGGCTAATGTGATCCTACTTTCATCTAAGAACATGGATGTAAATAAATATATATATGTATAATCACTACATAGTATAAAACAAAGTCACTTTCTCTGACCCTATGTCTCCATGTCCCTTTGTTTGCTTAAATCTTTAAAACTGCGCAACGGGTTTTGATGCGGTTTTTTTTAATAGATATAGTAATTCAATAGGAAGGTTTATATGTATAATATATGCATGATATGTGCACCCGTGCGAAGCATGGGCGCGCGGGCGGGTCGCTAGTATAATATATAAATGTATAATATATAAAACAATATTTACAAGCTATATTTTACTACCTATCTAAATGTTTGTACCTACCTAAGTGTTGAGAATTTTCATACAAAAGACATAAACGCGCTTTAGCCTGTTGTGTTCAGATTCGGCCTAACAGAAATTAATAATAATAAAAACTTTATTGAGGACAACATCGACAGTACATCATATAAAGTACAAATAGGTAGGAATAATTATTATTGTCCTACAATCGGCAGCCTTATCGCATGTTGCGATCTCTTCCAGACAACCGTTATTTTTATTGAACTTGAATTCACAAAATATTTAAATAAGTACTATTCTTTTATTTTTTTTTGCCACAAAAAGCATATTAGACACATACTTGTTTTATGTTAAGATAAATTTAAGGTAGGTAAGTTACAAAGATATGTAAAATTAAATATAGATAATTATAATACCTAATATAAAAATTGCGAGAAACTAAATTAAAACGATGCTCAACCTATTTATTGACAAAGAAAATTACAACTAATAGTTACAATTATTTACAAAATGTACAAAATATACAAAATACATATGAAACAGTTGAGCTATCTGCAGACCGTTGCAAACGATCTATAGATAGCTCAACTGATCCAAATCAGTGCCACTCGGAAGCGTACCCAAGACACCGGCTGCATTGCCACGCTGAATGGCAATGCTGATACGCTGATATGCAATGCTCAACTAATAGCTTAGGTGAATGTAGCGAAATCAAACGAAGGGCCTCAAATTGCATGCCATAATGATTTATGTAGGAAGCAGGTGAGCATAAAATGCACTAGGTAAGTACTTACCCACTACAAGGTTAACCACTAACATTTCGTAGCCACAAAATGAGTTGCAAACACTATGTATCTACATAAGCTGGTACTACATAATGAATAGTAAACTCATCATCAGCGTAAAGAAGTCTACTGCTGAAGTTACCCCCGGTTTCTGAAAGCGCGATCAACAGTAATCGGCTGTCAAGTCACTTGCTATTTCACTTTTACTTCAAATAAGATAGAGATAGCAAGTGACTTGACCGCAGATTAGTGTTGATCGAGCTCTCAGAAACCGGGGGATAACCTCTTCTTTTCCTACATACCGACGTTTCCTTGAAGAATTCGATTCTGAACTCTCTATCCACCGGCTTCCCATGATCTTTATAAAATCATCGGGAACGAAGAATCGAATGAAGGGACGAATCGAAGGGACTTCAACTTGCTAATTCTGCGAGCTAGTCGTTTGCCTTGGTTCTTCTTCGGGTTTTAACACTTCTGATTTCATCAGGTAGCCCATATCTATATGGGTAGAGTTTCTTGTGAACGAACTATATCTACCTACATATTATAGTTAGCAATCTTAGTTAGTCTTTCTTAGTTTTATAACACTGCTTATTGAATTTTGTCGATGGGTGTGGCGAGAAGATGTGGCGTAATCAAGTCAACAAAAAGTACCGAATCAATAAAAAAACTTTAAAACGTCTTAAAACTAGGTGACTCTAGGTGCCAGTTCCACGTGACCAAAGCCTAGATGCCTCTTTTGTATGATCCTTGTTACAATGTATTATTATTACACGCTTGAGCTTGACTTTGAAAGCAGTTGCTGATTGAGGTGATACCATCTAGTCAAGTTCAATGCTGCGAAAACCCAGGCTAGGCGTGTTTTTTCTCCGCTAAAAAGAGTCAAATCCACCTGACTCCAACTTTTCGAGATGTATCAATACCGGTATCAGACCAGCTCGAGTTTCTAGGGTTTACGTTAACTAGCAAACTGAATTTAGGATCGTTCATAGAGTCCAAGGCCAAGACAGCTGCGAAGAAGCTAGGCATACCTACCATCGAAAGTGAGGCAGTAGGTACTTCACACCGGGACAGCTGCTTTATCTGTACCAAGCGGAAGTCCGGTCATGTATGGAGTACTGTTCTCATCTTAGGGATGGCTCTGATAAATACCAAATTGAGGCCTTGGAAACTATTGAGAGACGAGCCATAAGGTTGATAGGTATCGACACGTTGTTCGAGTCTAAGCTCCTAACACTTGAACATCGCCGCAAAGTCGCCTGATGTTTATCGGTATTTTACAGGATAACTTTCGGAGTGTGCGATGGAACTCTTGGTCCCCCGTCCCCGTTCTACCATCGGACCACCAGACGTACGGAGACGAGGCATCCGCTCATGGTTGACATACCTACTGCCCGCACAAAGCGTTTTGCTTCTAATTTTATAATGCGAACAGCCAAAGATTGGAACTCATTACCGGCGTCTGTTTTTCCGGCCTATAATTTGGATGTTTTCAAGAGCCAAGTTAATAGGTATCTTCTAGGTTCTAAGTGTGCTACACCGTAGACCGCATCGTCACTTACCATCAAGTGAGATAGCGGTCAAATGTTTTACCTATAAATTCTAAAAAAAAAAACAATATTGTCGTCCCACTCGTCACTGAGCCACCATACTTGATCGAAAATAGGTCCTCAAGAATACAAGTTTTATTGTAACGTTCCGGAAATACCGACGATGGTCAAGAGTTCCACTCCTTGAAAGCGTGTTCTAGAAATATAAAAGCAAACCACTTTTCAAAAATCTAATCAAGAACATAAACCTCAAATAATTTCAAATATCTAAGCGGCCATTTTGCTACCTGCAGGCATTACTTAAGCACTTTTTTGTTTGTGGAATTTGATAATAAAATGTAAAAAGCGAAGGAACCAAATCATTTCCTAATGCATTCATGTAGTTTATTTGTGGGTAAGTAACTACCTACATTTTCTGTACCAACTCTTAACAAATTGAAAAGGTACGCAACGATAATACCTACCTATCTAAAAGCTCTTTCTAATGACTCAAATAAAACGAACTAAAATAGAGTGCTGTTCTTATCGATAGAGTAGCACCTAATGCATTTAGTATAAGTACTAGGTGTAACATAATGTCTACTACGACTTTAGAAATAAGTTTATCGTTCATGAAATGCCGTTTTGAACTTTTCTCCAAAATGTGCTAGACACAGCGAAAAGTTTAATTTTTACAGCTGTAATGGCTTATTCCCAGAGGTTCATGGTTCTATTGTTTTCTATTCGGTCGATGGGACCGATGGGTCCATGAAAAATATTCATAGAATTTTTCAATATTCTTACATATATGCCAACTAGTTGCGCCCCGCGGTTTCACCCCGGTATTGGCGGCGGCGCGCGGCGGCGGCCCGCCAAGGGTCCCCCGCCCCGCGCTTCGCCAGCCACCGCTGCGCCCTTAGAGCATGCTCTAAGGCTGCGCCTCTGACGCCGCTCGCGCATTCCACCCGAGATAGCCTAAATTAGTATATTTTTTGTTATTTATCTACTTTTACATTTAGTTTCAAGTCAATCGCACTACGCGTACAAAAATTCTCGTATAAACTTTGACATCCCTTTGCACCCTTATTAAGGGTAGTTTACAAAAACTAAAAATGTCGTTGTTAATTATTTATTTAGTTAATTTTTATATTTACTCCAAGTTTCAAATCAATCGAACCACTCGTAAAAAAACTCCCATACAAACTACAACATCCTTTTGCACCCTTATTGGGGGTAGTTCTCAAAAACTAAAAATGACAAACATAATTATTAACTTTGGGGTATATGTCCTCTAAGTTTCAAGTTCCTAGGTTGAAGAAATACGATTTTTCATACAAACGTTTTCAACCCTTTTTATACCCTTAGGGGTTGAATTTTGAAAAAAACCCTTCTTAGTACACGTCTACGCTGTAAGAACTATGTACTCCTCAAATTTCAAGTCTCTACGACCAGCGGTTTAGGCTGTGCGTTGTCTATATGTCAGTCAGTCAGTCAGTTAATCAGGACTTTGATTCTTATAGTTATAGATAGGTCCATGAGATTTAACTAAAGTAGGTAAGTAGTAGAGAAGGTTCTTACAAAATAAATAAATAAAAGAAAAAATATTTCACATACAAAATGCTCAGGGGCTTCTAACCTGTCAAACATCCATTGACTGGTAGGCGGTACGAAGTTCGCAGGTTCAACAGCCTAATAAACGTTTATAGACGTTTAAGACGTTTATTAGGTTATTTATTTAAGATTGCCAACAAAAGATACACAAAACGGGCACTGCACAGGCACCAAACCTAGGCTAGGCACACAACAAATTATTTAAGTTTTTTACCTAAAACAAACTTAATAAAACTTATGTATGTTCAAATGTCGTTTACCAACGCTTTCGCAATCCCCCTTTCGAACTTCGAGTCTAAGGAGATTACGTATGTTACACACTGTATAACAGATACGATAATGCTCGTATGCAGGGCCTTATGCTCATTTCAAGCGAGTTTATCTTACGGTGGAGATGAATCTCGTTCGATTACTCACTGACATGATGTCGGTCGCCACGTCTCGTCATCTCGTCGCGTCGTCGTTGTCTCGCATTTAAACTTTGAATGGTGAGAATGGCGATAAATTAGTTTCACGAGTTATCGAAAGAGATATAACGTCTCCACCGTGAGATAATCTCGCTCGAAGTGAGCATAAGACCCCAGTTCACATCCAGATAGATAACTTTGTATGTTTAGCACAAAAAACAAAATGAACCAAGTGTGTAGAGATAGATAGATAGATAGAAAATTCTTTATTGCACATAAACAAAATGTATCGTACAAAGGCGAACTTAATGCTAGAGAGCATTCTCTTCCAGTTAACCTTTGTGTAGTTTTGAAAAAACCGAAAGGACAGTGCACACACATGGATGATGGGTGTTTTTTTAATAATAACTAAACAAATAGGTATTAAATATTCGATATAAGATTATATATTAAAAGAAGTATACACACATAATAAATATTAAAAATAGGTACATAGGTAGGTTTTACTTTACTTTTCGTAGAAACGTGCGTGACTCGTTGGGGATGTACCTATGTAACAAGTAGGTAGGTAATACCTGAATATCTAGTATCTAGTCGAATGAACGGTAATGCTTGCATTACCGTTCTGGTTTGATGAGCAACAAACCCAATGAAGAGTATGAGAATGCCTATTACCCACATTTGTCTGATTTGTCACATGCAACCATTTTGTTAATGCGAAAGTGGCTGTTTATATTGATAAAACCACTAGACCGATCAATGTGTAGCAGATAGGTATAGACAAAATGATAGATAACAGACAAGACGGGATAAGTCCCGTCTTGTCTGTCTTGTCTTGTCAGGTAGGTACTCTAACTACCCAGTAATCTCTTGTCTGTGCTCTAACTTATTAGTTAGTCCAACCCCCGGTTTCTGTAACGTCGATCAAGCAAGCCACTTGCTATTTCGGCTGTCAAGTCACTTGCTATTTCGGCTGTCAAGTCACTTGCTATTTCGGATTTTACTTCAAATTAGAAAAATAGCACGTGACTTGACAGCCGATTAGTGTTGATCGACGTTTCAGAAACCGGGGGTTAGACTAACTCTTGAGCTCTAACTGTTAGAGTAAGGAACCTATGCCCTGATTTCTTGCGCGACCTTCTCTTAGCAGTTGAAACATTTCTGAAGGAACAAAAAAAACGAAAAACTGAAACAGCTTCACGACTTTGATCCCCAGGCACGGTAGATATCCCTTCAGATCTCCCAGTACCAAGTAGGTACTAATTCAAGATTCTTTGAGGATGTCTAAGGGGGGTAGTCAGAGGTACGTCCAAACATTACATTTGACACATACCCACATTTTGCAGTAGTTAGTATTCCATATGTGACAGGTTGCAAGCCCATCGCCGCAAAAAATGAGACTTAGAAATATTTTTTTTTTCAATTTAGGATGATCTTACTGGCCTGGCAAAAGTCCCTTCATGCTTCCTCGGTCCGCGGTGCATTCCACCAACATTGATTATTTTACAAAATAAAGAACGGTGCTGATAAGGATCTAACGGATGTACTTATCCTTTACTTATCCTTAAAAGTTATTTGGCTTAGGTAACTATTTTAGTTGACATGACAATTACTTAGGTACCTACATAATGCTACATACAAAAATCCTTGTAACATCCGAACAAACAGATCGAAGATATTTGTCTTGAGAACTGCAAAGAAAAGCGCAAGTCTATACATAAATAATTCGGGTCAAGTATGTACGTGTGTATTATACCTATATGTACCTAATATGTATGTTATGTTATGTCAATTGCGTGTTTAAAAATTAAGAAATAAAAAATTTGAATTATTAAGTAATGAACAAACTCGTTAAAAGTGGTCAAATAAGTCGCTTTGCATTTCGTAAATCAATGTCATTTTTGGTCCTGTACATATGCAAAACAAACAAACCTCCTTTTACTAAACTTTATTTTAATAATTCACTCACGCATTAGGATAGGTAGGTCACAGCACTGAACTAATCGCACTATTGAACTGTAATATTGCAAAAAACTGAAGAATACCAAGACTACTATGAATTAGGTACCTAGTCTTCTTTGATTTGTGTAATCTTTGATTTTTATTTTAACACACTTCAAAAAGGGTTTGCATTTTGTAATTTTTATTAACCGTCGAAATGAAGGTGACGTATTTACGTTTTACATTGCGTACAAACCAGATACAGCGTCTGTGGGCGGGAGGCCTAATAAAATAATACCTATGTTAGTCCCTTAAGAGTCCGGTGACAGCGGCTCGCAATTTCGAGGTGCGATTGGCTATTATTTCATTTTATTTCATTTTGGGGAGGTTGTTTGAAATAATAACTCTAAAGAAACACGCATAAATACTGTTCGAACACAAATAATACAATAATATAAGGGAAATGTGCTTGAGTCAGAAATCATTTTGGTATTAGGTAAACGTAAGACCAAACATACTAATACCAAAATGATTTCTAATTCGGGCATGTTTCCCTTATATTATTGTATTATTTGTGTTCGAACAGTATTTATGCGTGTTTCTCTAGAGTTATTTTTTCAAACAACCTCCCCGAAATGAAATAAAATGAAATAATAGCCAATCGCACTTCGAAATTGCGAGCCACTGTCACCGGAGCCTTAATAAAATTTATCAAAATTAGGCCATTCAGCGTGGAAATGCAGCCAGTGTCTTGGGTACGCTTCCGACTGGCACTGATTTGGATCAGTTGAGCTATCTATAGATCGTTTACAACGGTTCTGCAGATAGCTCAACTGTTTCATATGTATTTTGTACATTTTGTAAATAATTGTAACTATTAGTTATAATTTAGTTATTAGTTATTATTATTTTAATTTAGTTAGTTAACTATTAGTTTAAATAAAGTGATAAATACTTAAAAAAAAGAATACTCTGTAAAAAGTTACGCGTGGTCAAACATTACAATCAGTGAGTGAACAATCATTCCTTGTGTTCCTATACTCTTAGGGTTGATGCTGCCCTAAGGGTGGATAGAAGACATAACTAGACTAAAGCCTCAAAAATTATAGTCCAGTCGGGGCAGACATAAAACTAGCCTGAAATAGAAAAAATTCCGGGGTGCGATTTTTTTTAAACGTTTAAGACTTAAACGTTTAAAAAAAATCGCACCCCGCATCAAGATTTATACTTAGTATAAATCTTGATTTTCGAACTAATCCCGGTAGAGGGTTCGCCGCCATCTTGTTTTAAAGTTCAATTTTTTCGTTTATCTGAAATAACTCGTTAATTTTCAACTTTCGAGCAAAAATGATAATGGCAAAGTTGTTGGAAATTTAATTTCTCACATGTTTGGTCATGATCATTTTTACGCTTGGATCAATATTTGCTATCCATTATTATACATTATTTATTATCATACATTATTATCCATTATTATACTTATACTATCAAGTTTATCAAAAAAATCGTAATGGGTGGAATTTTATTTTCAACAAAATATATGAAAAATAAAAACAATTTCAGCTGCGATTAGAGTATAAATCCGAAAATATTGATCGTGGACTAAGAAAAAGTGCGAGAACCAAAGTTGGCGAAAATAAAATTCCACTCATTACGATTTTTTTGACAAACTTGATAGTATAACTCTGCAAATATTGATCCTAGCGTAAAAATGATCATATCATAACCAAACTTGTTAGAAATTAAATTTCCAACAACTTTGCTATTACCATTTTTGCTCTAAAGTTGAAAATTAACGAGTTATTTCAGAAAAACTTTAAAACAAGATGGCAGCGATTTGTTGAATCCCCTCTACCGGGATTTGTTCGAAAATCGAGATTTATACTTCCAACCACCCCCCCGACGTTTAAAAAAAAATCCCCGGAATTTTTTCTATTTAAATGTCTATCCCGACTGGACTATTATAAAATAAAACTAATTACGTAACAAAAAATTAAAAATAGATTTTGATGATTTTATAATAATAATAATAATAATAATAATGCTGGACAATCCACACAGCACTATCTAGCCCCAAAGTAAGCTATTCAAAGCTTGTGTTATGGGTACTAGATAACTGATATATTTAATATATTATATACTTACATAGATAGATATTTTTTATTATACATAGAGAACACCCAGACCATCGGAACAAATTTCTGCAGATCGTACACAAATTTGTTCCAAGGCGGGAATCGAACCCGCAACCTCTTGCGTCGCAGGCAGGCTCTCGCCCGCTGCGCCACAGAGGTCGTCAAATTTTCTTTGGGTCGGTCAGGTCGTCAAACTTAACCTAAGTTTTATAGGTGTTTTGCAGTTGACAGTTCTTTATTTCAGTTATTTTTTACCATTTTGACTTTGATGCCAATAGAAAAATGGATTTTTTGATCGAAAAAAGTGATTTTTGATTGAAAGATGAAACAAAATGGCGGACAGCTGAAATCTCCTAACCTGGTCATACAATGGTTGTCCCACAAGAATCAAACCCCTCTTTCAAGCGTAACATGCGTCTCAGTCAGCCCGCTACGCCACAGAGGTCGTCAAACCCATAATTACCCATGTTTTCTTCATAGCGGAAAATCCTCGTGTTCACAATCGCTAATTTGACTTGAAACCACAAAGACATGACGTGCACAAACAATGATGCGCAATTACAAAAGGTGGTTACCTACCTAATGCTTGGAAGCCCCTCAATTAACTTGTGAGAATGTAGGTGGTACTTTAAACTTTTGTACCTCCTACCATTAGTAGGTACCTAGATAAGGTTTAATGTGTGTTATAATTATTATGGTGTATACATTCATTGTGATGCGAGATAAATTAGGTACGACTGTAACTTAAATAAAAACTTAAATAAACAACTATTTTACATGTTACTGACTTGTCTTTTTTGTAAATATTTTTTTTTAACCGACGACAGTGTCTACGTTTTGGCAGCTTAGGTCAAAACAGGTACGACACTGCGGCCCGAATACGCTAATGCCATAGTGTAATAGCATTAACAATTTTATAGGATGGATGGGAATCAAATGCCAAACTGAAAGCCATCTCAATAGCCAGACATAAGCGTAATCGGGCCGCTGCTGGTCTAGTCTGGACTCTGTAGTCTGCTCAAAAGACTAGCATAATTATTATAGTAGGTAGTTATCAAATCAAAGCAAAAAAGCGTAGACCAAATTATCTGGTCCATCCGACATTCTAGATTCTCGGTCTATAATCTTAATTAAAATAAAGATAGATATTTAGATAAATCAAAATGATGTCCTTGTGATACTGACCTGACCAGACTACCACCAGCAACAGTCAGCGCAGCGTTACTAAATAGGTAAGTCGTTGTTTCAGATAGATCATTCACTTTCATTAACATTAGACCACCAATCGGAGCTGAGGTCACACTTTCAAAGCAACTTGATAAGCACGTCTGAAAAAAAAAGAATTTGTGATTGAACCTGACCATAATAATAACGTTCGACCAAGCTTCGTTCCACTGCAATAATAAACATTACCTCATAGAGTACCTACTACAGTCGTACACCATCAGCCTTATTATAAACAAATCAAACCTGGGTTTAAACCTAGCTCAAGTCACGTTTTCTTATTATAAACAACTTAAACCTGGTTTATCTCATAAATTTAGGATCATCTCAGGTTTATCATTTTCGTATTACAAAAGACACTTTAGTCGAAGACTACATAGTACCTGAGATAGTCCATGATTCATCATCACAGAACATAATCATTCAACAAATATCCACAGACTATAACAAATTATGGCAATCAATCGTTCATTCATTTTGGAATCACCAACTTATCTGAGCCGGTCTGAAGTTAGCCGCTTGTGCATAAATGGCCAATAGTGAATCGAGAATTCTCTAAACAGCTAACTTCAGACCGGCTTAGATAAGTTGGTATAACTGTACTCTCTTGCCGCAGGCTAAAGTCATATGCGCATACTACCTCGTCTTTCGTTTTAACGAATCAATTTTTAGTTTCTCTTCTTGACTCAGATCTCCGCCTTTTTGTTTTAAATCTCGTTATCAACTTGATATTGACAAATTCGTGGCAACCCATGCGTTTTGACATTTCAAATTTAGATCGGAGTCTAGAGTTTGAAATGTATGTTGGATAATGCAGTGCTACAAGTTGTTTTATTGAATAAACTTATGTGGGAGACCAAATAAAATTTGGCGAAATGAGATATTTATTAGTTAGACCATACTTAAACTAGGGGTCGTTCGGGTTTATCTTTAAACCGTGGTTTAGGGGATAAACTCCGTTTTATAATAACGTCTGGTCTAAGTCTTTGATTTTTCTATAGAGCAGGGACCAACTTCGGTATCAAAGTTAGACCACGGACCAGTTAGTCCTGGCTTAAGCCTAGTCTAACTCGCATTTTTATAATAAGACGGAAGTTTAACACCATAGCGATTAAGGTATTAATATTTATATTTTTGAAGTTTTAGGTTTTTTGCAGTCAGCGAAAGTCCATAGGGCGAACTGTAGCGCCCTGCGATTTCACCCGTGTAGTTTTAAATCCCGGTGTTCCCACGGGATAAAAATTAGGACGCCTATGTGGTAATTCAAACTATGATATACCTCTGTGCCAATTTTAACCAAGATCCGTAAAGCCGTTCTGGAGTTATACAGTAACAAACATCTATCCATCAATCCATCCATCCATACTTACATTACTTACAAACTCGCATTTATACATAGTAGGATAGGATAGGATACAAGAACTAAATATACTAATGTTACTGTAGGTAGGTACTTCTCCTTCTCACATCTGACATTTTGAAAGTATATTAAATAAATAACTTTTGACTTTGACCTTGTTATTATTCAAATAATTTGAAGGATTCTGCCAAGAAAGCAATCTTGACAGGAAACTTTGATCAAACAAAGAACACATTTGAAAAAGCGTTTCGATTGTAATCGAAAGAAAAGTCCTTAGCAGTCCCCTAACAACCTAGTCACATAATAACTGAGCTGATGACTGATCAAAGCACAATTTGTGAACAAGAACGTGAAAATGTGATATGTAGGTAAACTTGTACTTAGCACAAGAGAGCATGTAGGTAATTATAGCCATTTCCGCCGGTTTGCAATGCAATCACCTATGAGTAACTAAGATATGCCAGTTTATTCAGTTCCTTTGAAGCTATTTTAATTATCCGCCGGTTTCTCAAAGGGAGCTACACAATACCTACAATCTTTTTATTGTGAAATGTTGGGCAACCCGGAACATAGTCGATTACAATGTTACGCCCCGGTCATTTTGGTTTCTTTTGACAAGCCTTGTGATCACCCTACATACACCTGGCTGTACCAGGGGCGTTTTTTGTATCCTCTATTGAATAGATCCTACGCATAAAAATGAGTCAATCCGTATAGTTTTTTTTTTACAATCTATAGGTAAAACGTTTGACCGCAATCTCACCTGATGTTAAGTGATGATGCGGTCTACGCTGTAGCACGCTTACCTAGAAGAAACCTATTCACTCGTCTCTTGAAAACCTCCAAATTGTACGCATCCGGAAAAACCGACGCTGGTAAGGCATTCCACTCTTTGGCTGTACGCATAATAAAGGTAGACGCAAAGCGCTTTGTGCGAGCAGTAGGGATGTCAACCATGAACGGATGTCTCATCTCCGTACGTCTGGTGGTCCGATGATGATGATAGTAAGAAGAATCGAAGTTCAAATAATTTAAAACATTATTCTGTAATAGCCAGATAGGTAGGGGAAACAGGGGTAATGGCAATCGTGGTAATACCGCTCACTCCAATAACTTATTGAATAAGGTGCCTTGAAACAGCGAGCACGCTGCAGCGCAAGGGTTGGGTTGTGACGCTGACTTGACGCAGAGTTTCTAAACTAACATAAGACAAATGAAAAAAACAAATAGAGCATTTTTCTCTCAGGTGATCGGCATTCCCCCGCCTTCCTCTATAGCGGCCGTCATGATGGTCTTTCTTTCTTTCTTCTTTTTATGGCTCCTGTCATAGACAATCTTGCCAATGTCAAGTGATTCAGAGATTATACTCTTTGTAGATGTAGATAAGTTTCTAGTCACGTCAGTCCAAAGTCGAGTCAGTCAGTTGTTTTAAAGAAAATGGTGGCGGTTTCTTCAAAACATTTGAAACATTTTCGGTCAAATCACGCTATCACATAATACACTTTCATTTCAAATGCTTACACTTTGTGCTAAGACCACAAGTAATGTTGGTTAAAATACCACCAAAATTACACAACACAACTCAAAATAACACTAGAAAAACAATTAAAATGAAAATGCTATGTTGCTTCGTTAGATGACAGGAAACGAATTAGTCATGATGGTCGATTTAAAAGAAACCGAGGTTTTAAGTCCGCTTTCAAAACTGTTGCAATCAGGATAAGACGCAACGAGTTGGCACCGCTTTCAGACTGACAGACGGTCTGGTAGGTACCTAGTAAAATTTTGACTTTATCACTATACACTACCTACACCACAAAATAATTTAAAAGAATACAAAAGTACGACCTGTAGTCGTAGGTCGGACTTTTGTTTGTATTGGGCGTGTGCTAAAAAAATATGTAAATAAATAAATTAAGCCATCCAACATGCAACAGTAGGAGACATAGTAGGTAGGTACGGTAACAATTTTGACATAAAATATAAAACTATTATGTCACCCACAAATAATCGATATTGGTTTTCTTACCAAATAGTCCTTCAGCTTTGAATCGGCCACCTAGGCACCTGTTCGATTTACAAACTCAAATAAATCCTACCGTCTGTCCAGCGCCCGCTTTCTCAATGTCCCTGCTCTATTACGTAAACCACCGTAGTAGCAATTCCTGCTTCGATTACATGTAACACGACCTGTTTGTATACCTACTGCAGAGCAAGTGCTAGGAGCCTAGGACCATAAATAATAACAGGTAACCTAGGTCCTATTTATTCTGCTAAAGTGATTTACAGATTTACTAAAGTTACTATAATAAAGGATAAATAACCCATGTCTTCTGACTACATTCGGTAGAGTTTTAGAACACGGAAAACGTAGGTAATAAACACTTATAAATAGGTAATTATAATTCGTAGACGAACATAAAATTCACTGGGCTCAGCGCGTGCCAATCAAAGACTTGTATAAATTAAATTGTTTGGTTTGAGCCGACCTACATTTCATCTGCATCGGAAAATCAAGGTGAGGCTGCATGCGGGCGGCGGTACTCTACCGTAGCGCGAATGCAAAGAAAAACAAAACTTGCGCGGCATTCGCGATTCAAACGTAAAACGGAGCGCACCGGAACAGCGTCCGATAATTTTAAAATTCGAACAATATTTTCGCGTATGATCGAACTGTTTTGGGACTATATTTTTATTGATTATTAAAATGACTATTTACAGCAAAATTGTTCAAATAATACTGGTCAGTGTGTGATCCTTGGACAGGATTAGATTGCAGGTGTGTTTACCTAGTGTTTTTGCAAGCGGAATGTGTGGTACTGGTAGCGATCTATTATTATAATTAAGTAGATAGGTACCTTGGAACCCACAGGTTTAGGTTTAGATTAACTAAAATATTTTTGCTACATTTTCTGTGTGTATTGGTACAGGTACTTTTATGATAGTAATAAATTGCTATGCTATTACCAGTATATCATCAGAGGTAAGTATTATTATTAAACTACATATACCAATTATTATTTATTTATAATCGTTACATACCTACCTGCTTAACTATTAAATTTTTTCACTCATTTATGCTAATAGTAAAATAGTTGAATGTTAAACAAGAAAAATACGAATTATTATATACTTACATAAGCCTACTAGGTAGGTATAAAAAATATATAATTTTTTTTTACAACTAGCTGATGGAACAAGCAGATGGCCCACCTGATGTTAAGTGGTAACCATCAACTATAAACAAAACATTGCCCCGTAGGTCACGCACAATAGGAACGTGCCCTACGATGCACTGCCCTGCGTCCATCAACTTGAGGCATACAGATGTTAAGCCTCATGTGCCTGTAATTACACCGGCGACCACACTCTTCAAACCGAAACACAGCGTTGCTGCTTGGCGGCAGACAAAGGCGTGGTGGTAGTACTTCCCCGGACGAGCCCTTCACAAAGAGCTCTACTACTCTTAAATAAAATGGCAACAAAATAATAATATAAAATGGCAACCCACTAGCTAAAGGAACAAAGTATCCAAATGATGCATAAAACTCTTACCTGTAACTGTAACCTGTATGAAATAGTTTTTTACACGTACTATACTTACTTTATGTACTTGCACGTTCTTGTCCTTGGCATCCTATTTTCACGTCGTCGTTAAAGTGACGTATTTTCTCGTAGATAATGGTTCTGACCTCTGCTAGGAGGTAGCTCAGTATTGTTATTGTGACGTGAATCAACCATTACAGAGATAAACAGATTCTGAAGGTGCTCGACAGCTTAGCAGTTAGTTTACTTACTGTAGGTATCATGATACAATTTGTAATTCCAACCAATTCAAACAATAACGAAATTCTACAATAACATGATAAATATTTAAATGAATAATATAAAATTAAGTAAGGTACTTCTTCACATACAATAAATGCTTTATACCACGCCATTTTCCCTAAGTGGTTCTATGCTTGATAGAGTCGAGCTCTCTATGTACCTAATGTAGTTTAGTATAGACTAGCATCTCACCCGCGCGCCCCTGCTTCGCACGGGTGCACATATCTTGCATGTATTATACATATAAACCTTCCTCTTGAATCACTCTATCTATTTAAAAAAACCGCATCAAAATCCGTTCCGTAGTTTTAAAGATTGAAGCACACATAGGGACATGGGGACATAGGGACAGACAAAGCGACTTTGTTTTATACTATTTAGTGATATTTTACATGATTATTCATTTACTGCACACGGTCTTTTGACAGAATTGATAACATATCCAGCCGTCGGCCGAGCACTGGTCGTGTCGAACGAAATGGATGTAGGATACATCTAAATGTGACAACATGTTAGGGTCTATATCGAATATTTTGGGTTGGACTTATCAAGAAATCTGAAGGTATCAGATCAGAGACCTAGACCTTTTTTGTGATGAGATTCTTTGTTATTGTTTTCTTTATTTCTTTAATCTATAAATAGTATCTAAAATAATCATAAATAGGTATTTTTTTATGATTTACATAAATAATACCTTTTTTTAAGGAGATGCGAATTCGCACCTGCACTCCTTATGAAGACTGTTAAAAATATATACCGTACCTACTTTTTTTTTTTTATCTTTATAAAAAATTAATAACAATAGTGAAATATGTAGCAATAAGGAAACCACTAAGGTTTATAAAAGTAATGCTACTAGAGAGTCTTATATCGATAGCTTCTAAACTAGGTAGATATATATGTATACAAAATAAAAACATCAAATAAACTGGATCTAGGTAAGTGTAGTTCTAGGAAATATGTAGGTTATTTTATTTATAGGTAATTTTCTATATTAAATTAATTACCTATTCTGTCTATGGATAATTTTGATGATCAATAAAACCTAATTAATGATACCTAAGGCCTAAGAGGTACCTATCTGATTGTACAAGAACATGTAGTATTGTAGCTTTTAATGACTTCTAAACAACAGTTAAATCACTCCGTGACCATTTATTGAGTAGTTACTAAGTAGTAGGTACATTATTATAGTCAGTCAGCGCCAAAAGTAGAAAATAATTATTCAACTGTGTATACATGTATTTGAATAAGATTGAAGTATCGGTAACAAGTTAATTTATAATAACTGTTCTATTTAGTTACACATTTTAGTGGCTATTTTATGTAGGTACGTAATATTGTCTTATTCTCATGGAATCAGAAATTTCTAATGCCGACTGTACTAAAATACTGAATAGGTGTGGAATGAAATCTATTCACTTAGTGCCCAACCAATACCTTACCTCTTACTTTAGTGACCTTATTAGTCGACACCTGCTAGCATTCTCTCAATAGGAAGGCAAGAAATATATAATATAACGGAACGTTAACATTGTTCACACTTTATTAAAAAAATCATTTTGATACAAGTTTTCCAACTTAAAAGTTTGCTTTCCTAGTTTTCGTACTCAAGCAAACTTTTGAGTAGGAAAACTTGTATAAATCAAAATGAAATTTTTACCAAGCTGTGTGCAATTTGATTGCACACAAAATGGTAGTTTGCGATTTTTCAAAATTGGGATTAGTGATTTATACCTTTAAAAATGTAGAATCGTGCGAGCGAGAGGTACATTAGGTGTTGTCATCGCCTTAATTTCGTCAGTCCTCACATCTCAGTAAGCAGGAGTCTTCTGTAATCTTCTGTAGGCTGGATTCGATCCCCACCGAGAAGATGCTTGTGTACCTACCTACCTACCTAGTTTGTGTATGGTCTCTCTTAATTGCTAATGTTTTGTTTGATGTAATTTGCGTTTGTTCCTGCGGGAGTTGACTGATGCAATCAACCGGCTTCCGTTTCCGCTCAGTTAAATGCGTCTTGACCTTAACTGCAAATATATTTTAGATGCACTTAGAAAGGTACCTATTAGATTATAGTCAGATCTACGCAGTACCTGCTCTGCGTAAAATCTTGACTTGGTACCTACTTATACTGTTGCGTCTCGCGGTTTCACCTGCGCAGATTCAAATCATGGTATTCCCACGGGATAAAAAGTAGTCTATGTGTTATTCCAGACTATATTCAAACTCTCTTCCAAGTTTCATCCAGATCCGTTCTGCCGTTCCGGCGTGAAAGAGTAACAAACATCCATCCATACTCACAAACTTTCGCATTTATAATATTAGTAGGATTATAATATTAGTAGGATGATCTTGGGTGATATTTTATCATACCGGGGAACAAAATCGCTAAGCTGTTTTAGTTTAGGTATTTCTGTTTTCGTAATTTAGAAAAATATGAAAATCTTATTCTTGCACGTGTACACACGGATACGCATCAGACTCTACACTGGCTACCTTTTATGGTTTTTATATAAATTTATTTAATAATTATAGGTATATAAATAAATAAATAAATAATGCTGGACAATCCACACAGCACTATCTAGCCCCAAAGTAAGCTATTCAAAGCTTGTGTTATGGGTACTAGATAACTGATGTATTTAATACATTATATACTTACATAGATAGATATTTTTTATTATACATAGAGAACACCCAGACCATCGGAACAAATTTCTGCAGATCGTACACAAATTTGTTCCAATTTGTTTGTATGCCTAATAAATAACTTAATACAGAACTTTGACGCTGACTGTACTGTTCGTACTTTAAATTACAAAAGAACTAAGAGTTAGTTTACCCATGAAATGTATTTCTTCAGTCAGCCTCGCCTAAATTTACGTCTGCAAGAAAACTACATTGACCTTGGACAAGTAGCACTTATGAAACATCTGAATTCGTTTTAAATTACAACGGAAGAAGGCTACAGAATGTAATTAATTGGCATTGTACCAGGTACCTATGATCTGGTGGTATAATGTGTGCAGTTAATTTCAAAATATCAGATGGGCACAATAATAATACTATTCCAGGCGTCAAGCCGTTTATGATAGACCAGTTGCGCCTCGCGGTTTCACCCGCGCATATTTAAATTCTGGTATTCCCAGGGGATAAAAGTAGCCTATGTGCTATTCCAGACTATAATCCATCTCTATGCCAAGTTTCATCCGGATCCGTTCAGCCGTTCCGGCGTGAAAGAGTAACAAACATCCATCCATCCATCCATCCATCCATCCCTCCATCCACCCATCCATACTTACAAACATTCACGTTTATAATATTAGTAGGATTAACGCTCGCCATACTATCACTATGGGCCCAGTATCATAAGATACCGTAACATGAAAATATATATTTTCATCCCACCATCTCGGCAAGAGTATTTTTGCTCTTCAATATCTGAGTGCAAAAGCCGTTTTTATTCTCTAGAGGATAAAGTAAATTGAATTTAGAACATCGTGTGCACTAAGTTTGTGAATAAAAAAAAACATTAAACCTATTTACTGCTACCTCTATGGTGCCGAATATATCATACAACTTTTTTTTAATTTGTTAAAAACTCAGACTCGGAACCTTCTTTGTGTTCTGTTTTTCAATTTGCTTTGTACTACGCGGTTCTTTACGCGGCATTTTTGCACGTCATTGTTAAACCTTATATTAAAAACTAGAAACTTGAAAACAAGTGAAAAAACTAAAATGAGTGATTCTAGCGACGAGGAAGTTTGTTTGACGCCAACATGTGATTGTAAACTTTTTTTTTGTATTTAGTCATTTCCTCGCTGAGGTGGAATGAAAAGTTACGTGTTGCACTCGAGTGCAAAGATTTTTCACCTCGTGCTCTTTTGATTCCCTCGCTAACGCTCAGGATTCTAATTTTGAATCACTCGCTGCGCTCGTGATTAAATTTTAGAATCCTTCGCTTGCTCGGTCATCAAAATTGAACACGCGGTTAAAAAGCAACTTTGCACTCTTGTATAACAAATAACTATTACCTTATTGTCTTGTCTGTGGTGTCCTATCTTTTCGTACCTATTTTCGTCATCTGTGATTCCATAATGCGCGCGGATTCCACGTGCGGAAGCTAACCATAAGGTCAGGGTTCTGGTGTATGACTTTTTGCAATGGACTTTGACACGTCTGAGGTCATCTTTATGATGTTATTATGTATTATGTGTTACCAGGAAATGATTAGTAGTTCTTTCTAAGAATCAGTTTTGTTGCATTCAGCTAGGTAAGGTAGGTTATAGGTACTTACCAAATCATTAGTTTTGTATGGTTTTTTATCGAGCTGGTATTTCCTACTTATAGCACCTACGTAAAGCTAAAGTTCAATTAGCTATGTAGCTGATACGTCATAATATATGATCAGCTATGCTAAGTTCGCCTATCCCATTTTTGTGAATTAGGTTTTGTTTGTGAAAAATTTGTAAAAAGCACAACTTTTTGAGTTTAGTTCAGTTTTTTTTAGTTAACTTCTCTAACAACGCAATTCTTCTTCTTCGACTTTCAGTGACCGAAATAATGAGGTAGGCTAAGTCAGGCACTGGTGCATAACTTCGCCTGGCATCTTTTCGGCCCATTTCAGTTTGAAAATAATTAATATTTGTCATTTTTTTTTGCAAACGTAAATGTGGCAATAAGTAGGCAAAGTTCGGGTATTTGACGGTTCTTTATTTTCAGACTACTTTCATTCTGAGTCCCTGATTTAACAGTTTTCGATTTACCAATTTATAGTTTTGATTATTCAGCCTGTATATGCAAGTACATAGAAAACAAACCCACTACAAAAAACATGTTTCCAATGTACAACAACGCTTGTCAATGGACAATAGAAATATTTCTCGTAATTATTCAGTCACAATGAAGTAGTAGTCCATACAGTATTCTTGATGAATAAAAAAAGGTATTGTTTTGACATAGAGATAATTATGTTGGGAAGTAATAATGTTCTAAAAGATGACAAACTCAACACCTCTCATAGCTCAGTTAGCAGTAGCTCTTCCCGTAGTGCTGTGGGCCGTAAGTTCAATACCCACCGAGAACAAACATTTCCAAAGTCAAAATCAACAGGTATTTTACTTACCTACTCAATTTAGGATCACTTCTGAAACGTCAAATAGGTGATTCTGATTTCATGCGACCAAGCCAGGTAGGTAAGAGTAGTAGAGCTCTTTGTGAAGGGCTCGTCCGGGGAAGTACTACCACCACGCCTTTTTCTGCCGCCAAGCAGCAACGCTGTGTTTCGGTTTGAAGAGTGTGGTCGCCGGTGTAATTACAGGCACATGAGGCTTAACATCTGTATGCCTCAAGTTGATGGACGCAGGGCGGTGCATCGTAGGGCACGTTCCTATTGTGCGTGACCTACGGGGCAATGTTTTGTTTATAGGTGATGGTTACCACTTAACATGTGGTGGGCCATCTGCTTGTTCCATCAGCTAGTTGTATAAAAAAAAAATGTTTTTGTTGTTCATCATACACAACAACGGTAGCGTTAAATCAGGAAACAATCTACTTTTGACAGCCTACGTAGCTCAGTTGGTAGTAGCTCTGCCTTCTGCGCCGTAGGTCGTGGGTTCGATTCCCACCGTGAACAAACGTTTGTGTGATGAACACAGATGTTTGTTCTCTGTCTGGGTGTTATATAATATTATAAGTATGTATTTACAAAAAAAAAAGTATATAAGTAGTATTCAGCTATCTGGTTCCCATATCACAAGCATAAGCTTAGTTTGGGGCTAGATAGTGCTGTGTGGAAAGTCCACCAATATTTATTTATTTTATATATTATTTATTTAATCAAAATCACAAATCATGGTAAATATCCCGTTGTAAATCAAAGTTATGTTCGTAACCATTATAGTTTCTAAAATTATATACCTGGGTACCTAGTCTTTTCTTGTAGGTTTTTTGTCATGGCCATGACTGTTAACTTTTTAGTTTTTATCAACATCTCAGTAGATTTACTAACTTGGTGACGTTATTCGTATATATAGTAACAAGAGGTACTTAGGTACATAATAAATTCTCATTTTGGCGCTCATTTTTTATTAAAGGTAATTTTTGATAGAACAAGCAGATCTTCTTGTCGTAGGTATCATCACTAGTTTCTTCTGTATGTGAAAGGATTAAAATCCTGATGTGAAGTGGTAACTATCACATGCAACAGAGTGCCTCGCAAGTCTACCTCTTTTGACTTAGTCTAGCCAGAAGCCACGACATAGTTTATAAAAAACCTCCGCTGCTATGTGATAAGAACCTAGATATTTAGATAATCGCAGAAAATAGAGGTCACTAAGGATTGCCGTACTGCAAAAATGACGAAAGGCAGTTTAACAGCTCCACGAAGTGAATAATTTATAAATTGCTATGCACAAATTTTGCACAATAATTACTTGCATTTAATTTTGCATACAAAGTGGATCGCGGATAGTCGGAGCTGGAGAGGACACAGAATGATAGATAGATAGATAACTCTTTATTGTTCACCACTCAGAAACATAGTACAGAGTAAAAGCATACATTTAAGGTAAAACAATGGGCGACCTTATCGCTGAGAGCGATCTCTTCCAGGCAACCTTGGAAGGTTAAGAACTAATCAGAAATTGACGGCGGTGTAGTTACGGAATAAAGTTTAGATTGTATTTCGTCGCATCATTCTTCAGATATACAGTTAGAATGGCTCTTACTGGAAATGTATAAGAGAGCCTTCAACCAACAACCAACGGTGGAATTTTTCAGGCTTTGTCATTTCCGCTCAGTCACACACACACACACACCCCGTCGCCTCGGTCGACAAGACTTGATTCTTGATTCTTTTTATTCCCAGTCGGGAATAAAAAGTTTCACTCGTTCATTGTTGACGAACGCTAGTACTGTTACCGGCCAAACCCGATTGCAGATAGCCTAGGCCAAAAGTACTAAAAGTGAGCAAGTGACTTGACAGCCGATTAGTCTTGATCGGCCTTTCAGAAACCGGGGGAGAGTCGCGGAATCGATAACTGTACGAACTCAATATAGGAATGTTATATTGTTAAGTGAGCAAAGTTGCAAGCGTGAGCCACTAATTTATATGATGTATTTCAACTTCTCAAAATATGGTGTAATACATACAATTACATAAAAAAATCGTAAAACGTTGTGTCAAACAAACGTAGTCATTAACCATGACACTGAATCGAGGTTCATCTACAAGAAACGAGCAAAGCACGTAGCACGCCAAGTGGCACTAGAAAATGAGAGCTTAGGATTCCGTACATTCTCTACTGTGCAAGAAAAGTCGAACGCTGTAAACTTGTACAACACAACACAACCTAGTAGTTCAAAGGAAAAACATTATCGGATCTTTAGGTAATTTTAATATTTTCAATATGTTATTCGCAATATTATTTCTCGAAGGCTAAAAACATTTATAAAAAAAAAACAAAATCTAAGATGATTTCCATTTATTAAATTTAATCAAATCACATGGATCACTTTGGAACGTCCAACCTTTGTTTACAATTAATTATTTACTCAAATGCATAAGATACTTAGTTTCATGAAAACAAATAAAACTATAATGGATACATGTAACTATACCTAGTCAAAGACTGATTACTCATAAGTTGCACTTATTCTCTCGTAGGTAGGTGACAAAACCCTCGGGAACAACACTATTTTAAGCTCGAGTGAAGTACTTTGAATCCCTCGCTTCGCTCTGGATTAAAAAAAAGCACTCGCCTTTAAAATCGTTTTTTGCTAAACAATCTAATATTTTTCCATTATAAGATAATTATTATGAGGAAACGCTCAACTACAAAAATATTTACCAACTTTAATGTGCGATGTATCCGGACCATTGTAAAATGATGTGCCCTTCTAAGATAAAAGTAATAATGGATCTACCACTGGTATTAAACTAGATTTGCACAATATGTAGGTATTTACATTGCTACAGAAACAAATCCTTGTACGCAAGTAACTGTTAAAAAAACGTTACGAGATGTAATAAAACGCATGTAATTCTGAGTTGTAAATATGCGACCAAGCACATCAAAGATCTTTTATCTGGACCCCGGTCGGCATACATAGTTTAACACGTCGCTTCGGAGCATTATGAACTCATCGTGGTTATTATAATAATTTTCACTTGAAACAGGATATTTTTAGATAATCAGCTATTTTAAACACTTTGAATCAATAAGTGCTAGCGTAACAAAATAATACCGAGGTAAAACGGGTTGGATAGAATTCCAGGGGTGAATGAAAATGAAACAAAAAAAGCAATTATTAACAAACATTTTCAAGTAAAAACACCAAATTCTACATATGTAGAATTTGGTGTTTTTATTTGAAAATGTTGCGTATTCAAATGTTTGTTAATAATTGCTTTTTTTGTTTTCATCAATCATCAAAATCATTTTGATCGATACAAGTTTTCCTACTCAAAAGTTTGCTTATGTATAAAACTAGAAAAGCAAACTTTTAAGTAGGAAAACTTGTATCGATCAAAATGATTTTTCTACTAAACTGTGTAAAATGCGATTGCACACAAAATGGTTGTTTGCGATTTTTCGAAAATGGGTTTAGTGATTTTATATCCTTCAACAAGTCAAAACGTGCGAGCGAGAGTCACATTAGCTCTTGTCTTCACCTTAACGCCTTAACTCAAGAAAACTTACTACGTACTTTGTGCAACAAACAAGCGACTCGGCTCTTTTCCTACGGTTTTTTGTATGATAATTGTTAATGTTTCCAAAATCCGCAATAAATGAACAAAATGAAATGTAAAGATTTACCCTCGGCTCTATAGTATTCTTGTCACTTTCACGTTCATGCCAACGAAAAGAGACAGCAACAGAGTTATCGGTCTGATGTCTGATAAGCTATTGGCGCGCTCAAAGACCTATGAAAGGCTATACAACATTAGAGGTGTAGGCAAAACAAAAAGCAAGCACAGAAAGATCTTCAAGTTTGTTGATCCCAGTACAATGTCAATCGAATCTCTAATCGTGCCTCTAACTTATAACCTATTGTGATGATTCTTTCTTTAACGAAAGCTGCGGCCCGATTATGCTAATGTCTGGCTATCGAGATGGCTTTCTGTTTGACATTTGATTCCCATCCATCCAAGGAATTTAGCATCCATCCCAAGGAGTTTAGATACTAGATCCATCCATATGTTGCTATTACACTCACTGTGGGAATCAAATGCTCTGCCCCTATAAGGGTTTTTGACACGTTCCAGGCTCGATGTCAGACGCAGCAGAAGGTGGTGCCTCCATCGCGTGGCGACTGCTAGCCACGCTGGAGGGCGGGTCCCTGCTGTTGGCCACCTCAGCTCTGCTCGCCTACACGGCCAGCATCAGGGCAGCAAGGACACGACGACCGTGCAAGACTGTGTTGGTAAGTTTAGCAATTCTAGTCAGAAGCAGTCAAACCAGTAAAACACAAAGACACTAAAACTTGTGTGAAGCACAAGTTTTAGTGTCTCAAATCTTCGTTGTTTGAAAAGTATCATAGTTCTGTGTGCTACAGCATCAAAAGACTCGATTCAGCTTAATACTAACCTAAATACCTACTGTGAGAAAGATAAACTCTAGTACCTATATACCTACTGTAGGAACCTACCTTTTATTTTATGAGATATTCCTTGCGTAGGGGTATCAACTTCTTGTCAGATAATACACGGCCAGCAGTGTTAAAAAAGCAAAAAAATTCATACTTCCTTATACTGAAAATCTTCGATTACAAAAAATGAGACTTGCGCATTTAATCAAGTGTTAAGTCACTCAAGTTGCAAATCTCACCAGATTTTGTTCTACATGGAATACGAACGAGAAATTACAAGGAGGTACTGATAAATAAGCAGTTTAAAATAGATGGAGATCAGTGAATGAAATAATAAACCCCTTTAATTTCCAGCTAACCAATACAACAAGTGACTTGGGCGCTGAACTGAAAAGGCGATTGGAATTGCACGGCTGTACCGTGTGCACGGCCACGAGCGGCGCGACGAGCGGCGCGGTCAGCGAGAGTGTCGACGCGCTCGTGGTCGTCGGAGCCAAGGCAAAAGCTGGCGGGTTGGACGCGATCTCAGATTTGGTGACGGAAGATGTTCAGGATAATCTTAAAGTTGGTAACATACATACCTAGACCTTTTGTTGAACTCGGTGAAGTGCAACATCATTGCACGTCATCCATGATCTCTAATTAACATTATTAGCATTGAAAAGCTAACTGATCCGGTACAACTGATTGGCTGGCTACTATCACCGATCTATTAAATTTCTACCTTTATATAACTCTTGCGATGCCCATAATGCAAGGTGCATTATGGGCATCGCACTTACACGACACATTTCCGACGACAAAGTATTGAAGGTAAGGGCGTATCATCAGGTACTTGGGTACTATATTGTAAGCGACTTTTGGATGTTTATTTTGCAGTTATTAGAATCGTTATCATCGCGAGTAAGCCGCGGTGGCAGCATAGCGTGGGCGTGCGCAGAAGCGGAGGCAGGCGCGGGAGCATTTACTGGCACAGCGGTCGCATTCGACGCCGTGCTTCAGGCTAGCTTACAGCACGTCGCTAAAGTGTAGGTAGTTCATCTTGTCTTTATTTTATGAACTGTATCAGCTCTATCTTGTACGCTTTGGTTGTAAATTCGAACATAGGAATGCTTGCTCTTTGTCTGAGTGTAATAATACAAGTACCAACAGAAATGTTTTCTCTATTCCGTGTTACTACCTAAATTAGATGTACTTAGATATTTAAGAAAATCATCAGAGCACCGGTTCGCATAGAACCTACAAGCTTTAACCAGTTTGGGGGTAGAAAGCGTTGTGTACCTATCTAAAATGTCAACCAATGCTTAGTGTTTCTATGTTACAGGCACAGCTGTGAGCCTGTATGGGTTGGTCGAAGTGACAGTGCAGCGGAACAAATAGTCGCCGCGCTTGTGTCACCCGGCACACCGCCTGACGCTTTTACTATTAGGTACCTATATATTTACTAAACTACTACTAAACAAGCCCTTTTGTATCCAAGGCCAACTCATGAGACGAAAGTTCAGGTTTGCCTCCATGTCTATGTAGGTGGGTACATAAGTTAGGTACCTATCGATAGGTAATAGGTATGTACGGATTTTAATTATTCGATATTTAGCTACATCATCGTTTGATAGCTACATACTTATTAACATATTTTTTCGAGTTAGATAAATTTAAACCTCAGTTTACTAAGTTGACTACTCGATTCAACCATAGCTTACTAAGGTTTTTTTTACTGTTGTATTATTTCCTTGTACCTAGATCTACCTTGTTTTTTTTACAGAAATGCCGCTTATAAAATAGGGAAGTACCTGTACAGATGGCTGAAGATGATCACTTAAAAGCAATTCCTCTAACTGCCTACACTAATTAAACTTTAGAACAAGAGAAAGGGGAGTACGACGCGAGGAGTGTACCCGGCGAACTTCGTGCCGCCTACGCCACACAGCACATACTTATTTTACTCTTTGCCTAACAGTCAACGAATGTCTCATATTATGTATAACAGTTTTTAGAAGGTTTGTCTAGGTGCTCACATTCGTCTATTTTAGGTACATATAAATCAGGTTACATACTAACCCTTGCAAGTATATAAGTTACGGAACCCGTGAACATTAAGTAGGAAAATGGTTTTTTTTATTCTATGATTTGTGCAATTTTTTTAATGTACTTAAGAACCTTCTTCTGACAATACCTAGCCTACAAAACAAAAAAAGAAAGCGAAATCGGTCCAACCGTGTTTACGCGTGATGCCGCGATGTATTCCCTCCTAATTACACCTAAAATAAAATAAATAAATAATTTTGTGTGTTTCAAATTACTTCAATTCCCTGCCTACGATGCGTAAGCATCTCTACTAGTCTGTGGGAGGAGTACCTATCTGAATTCCTTGGGTGGTACCGGGTGGTACGCTATCTAAATTCCTTGGTGGTACCTCTCTCTATACTGTATGCCGTGTAAGTAGATATTCCTTGGTATGGAGCACAGACTAGTAGGGATGCTGTATGTAGTACTAGTTGTGCCCCGCAGTTTTACCCGCGCGGATTTAAATCCCGGTATTCCCACGGGATAAAAAGTAGCCTATGTGTTATTCCAGACTATAATCAATCTCTCTGCCAAGTTTCATCCAGATCTGTTCAGCCGTTCCGGCGTGAAAGAGTAACAAACATCCATCCATCTATCCATCCATCCATCTATACTAGGATGATCTGTTTTTTTTCTTCTCAAAATGTGTCTAAAATCATTTATTGAGGTCAGTGCTCAAAACATAGATTTGTCCTTAGAGCATTTATAATGGAGATGTTAACGCAAGGCGTACCCCTCTGCCGGCCATAAGACGCGATTTGGCCATGCACGTTATATAAAACTACTTCACTCATCACCGCGGCCATTAGTTGTCGTTTCGTGTCGCGAAGTAGTGCTCAGTAAAAATGGTGAATTGTGCGGTATTTCGGTGTAAAAGGAGATCAGAGACATCAAACTTTAGGGAACACGGTATTTCCTATCACAAGTAAGTGATATTTTAGTCAATTGGTTTTGTAATTACGTTTAAAGGAATACCAGTTACGACAGTTTTAATACGACGCCATCGTCTTGGTAGGAGGTGTCGGTGAATTTATATTCCTTGGTAGAAGGCGTAGTGTGGGGACTAGTTGAGCGAAATCGATTGAATGAATGATGGAATGAACGTAAAATTAGAATAAAATGCGATGTGTTTTTTGTACCCATATTTAACCGATTTAAAAAAGGAGGTTCAGTATTGGACTCTACAAAAACTGTCTCTGTCATTCTGCCTTCAAAACGTCGCTTTATGGAGCTCCCTTAAAATATTAGTTGTGCTGTGTCGTTGGTTTATTGCTATTTTCTTTGTACTTTATGAACGCAGAATCGTATAAACGTGATTTTTGTATAGCTGTAGTATGTTAGCTGGAGACAATTTGACAATTTTTCATCACCTTTCCCCGTCATACCAATCATCATCATCAGCCTATGTAAGTCCACTGCTGGACACATCATACCAATAAAGAAACAAAAAATTTATCTAAAAATGCATTCATGAAAGACTACTTGAAAGATTACTTACTACTTGCGAAAATAGAATATAGCTTAAAGTTACTCAACAACAGTGTAGCTTTTCTATTTGTAAAATAATTTTTAAAATTGTTTCAGAAGTTTTAGAGATTACGCTCTACAAACTCTTAATAAAATATTTTTTACAAAAAAAAACTGACTCCAAAACTGCTATCCAATTTGTTATGAAAAATACACTAAAAAGTTAAAAATAATTGCATTATGGATTTATATTTCAATCTACTTACAAATAGGTATCCATTTTTTCAACAAATCTTATAATTTTATTATTATGACATTATACAATTATTGATATTTTTGGAGTCGGTGCCAGCACTCTATTTACTTAGTAATACCTACTAGGCTAGACAGGTACACGTTTGTTAATCTTGGCTAAAAAAAGGAAAAGTATATGATTTTGAACCACCCTGATTTCATTCATATGAAATCATTCATTTTGTCGGTCTTTTTACAACCCATCACTAGTTTTTTGTGTTAGTGTGTAACTAAACAAAAGTGTAACAACAGTAATTCTTTAGTTGTGTTATTGTTTTTGTGTTGGTGTACAGCTTTTACTTGCGTGTGCGTTTATAGGGACGCTTAATTTTTCTGCATTAGTATGCGTGATTATGTAAATGTGTTGTGTACCGTACTACCTCGCCTCCCGCGAAAACCGGCAGAAAGATTTTAGTACTAAAAGTAGCGCTTGGCAACTCCCGTTATAAATGCTCTAAGGATTTGTCTCAAAATGGCAGAAAACGAATTCGTTCTGGTTATACTTTAATTCCCTTGGGTTGTATGTACATAGGTACCTGTCCAAATTCCTTGATTCCAGCAGGCATCCAAGGAATTTGAATTACTAGGTACCTATTCCTTGCACCTACTTCTTCTTTCTTCTTTTTATGGCTCCTGTCATAGACAATCTTGCCAATGTCAAGTGATTCAGAGATTATACTCTTTGTAGATAGGTAAGTTTCTAGTCACGTCAGTCCAAATTCTTTGCATTTCTGACGGACTGACTGAACTGTCAGTGTCATAGAGTAAATAAAGGTCAGGGTCTATCATGAATGTCATCCTTCCATCAGTCAGTCATGCCATGCCACGTTACTGTCTAGTGTATTTCTTGTTACTGTCACTGAACGCAATGGGGAAATGGACGTGTCTGCACAATTAATTTCCTTTTTTATTTAGTTGTGATGCTCTCAGCACTCTAACTGATAATCCAAAAATCATTTACGATTATGTTTAGTTTGTGTGAATTATTTTTTAGTTCAAATTTGCTGCTGAAACATGGAAGAGGTAGGTTACAACAGCACTGATTAGGTTTTGTTGTGTCACAATAAAAACAGTGTCATCATTTGTTTGGTTATTATTGTGGAATGTGGTGTTTTCAGGAACTTAACGAGCATGATTTGGAGGAAAGGCTTTATGCTATGCTCCACCATGTGGACGAGACTCAGAATAACGTAAATCAAACCACATCTAATCAGATTGATGCAACCCAACTGTTTGAAAATGGACCCAGGAATACTATACGCCGCTACTGGCGTAATAGTGCTGAAACCAATCCACATACTAAATTCAATACAGCCAACCCGCACGTAAAAGTAAACACAAATAATACATATGTGAAAGTAAACACTAATAGTCCACATGTTAAAGAAAACACACTGAAATCGTTAACATCTGCCATTATCAACACCAGTTCTAAGGCAGATGACACTAAACCCAAAGAAGAAAAAAGTAAGTCTCCAACACCACCACCTGCCATTGTTGATCTGTCTATATTTCAGTCTCCAATTCCACAAAATGCTCTAAAAGTTATTGAAATTATTGACCATGATGATGAGAACAATAGACAAGTTCTGCTGGAATCCAGTGATGAAGATGAGGTTGTTGAAGTTGCTCTGCCACCAAAGCCAACCATCACTATTGAGAGCTCAGATGATGATGAACTCTCTGTAATAAAACCAGATTCTGTGTCCAAAACTCCTCCAAAACAGAATGATAAATCTAAGGATAATAGTCGAGCTATATCAGCAAGCCCGGTGCCATCTGTTGTGTCCTCGGTTTCTGATGATTTCATTCGGGGGGATTGTATTGCTTTGAACATCTCATCCCGCCAGTCAGACAATCCCAGTTTCGACTTCAGCCTCCACGGACCTGACCTGATAATCCAGAACACACCATCTAAAAAAAAGAGGAAGAGGAAAACTAAAGAAGCAGTCACTTCCACACCCATTGCCACAGAAAAATCTGCTAACCAATCACAAGAATGTTTTGCTACTCCAAAAAGCAAAGCTAAGAAAAAGAAAAAAGCTAAAATGAGCATAGTGATACAAAAGAGTGTTTCTGCACCAGAGATAGATGATTGTGACAGTGATCAATCTATCATTTACATAAATAATAACAAGAATTCATATACCGTAACTGAAAAGAGTTTACCGAGTGCTGATGTATACGAATCTGACTCAAATCAATCTGAAGTGCAGATTCAAATCAAGGAAACTAACTTGGCCCAGAGGAAAGAAGACGTGACTAGTTCTGACAGCAGTGTTGAAAGAAACACTACCCTCTCAAATGCCAATGACAAATCAGAACAGTTTATAACTTGCGATAGTATTGTGGATTTGACGGAAAATGACAATTTTATTACAGTTGACAACTTAGACATCAGTGAGAGTATTGTGATGGCTAATGTGATTGGTTTCACAGAATCTGAAGACTCTGGAGAGGAAAATCTTGGATACACTGACAATATATCCAAGTATGTCTCAAGCAAAGTACCTTCAATATTGAATGCAGATCTTGACTTTGACAACTTGAAAGGAAAAGAAAAGTTTTGTAAAAAGAGGCGTTACTCTTTGACTACTCTTCGTGCAGAAATGGAAAAGTTTTACAATGAGAGCTGGGGTGGGGAGGATTTTAACCATAGAGAGATCCAAAAGAATATGTCACGTAAGTCCATATTACCATGGACAAATAATACAAGTAGACCGTCATTGTTCATACAAAAAATCGTAACCCGGAAAAAGCTCCAAATCCCGTATTATTACTAGATGGCAGCACTAGATAGCCTGGAACCTTTATTACCCAGGAAATTGTATTGTATTATTTGTCCATGATATTACACAATTTTACCAGAAATATTTTATTTAGGAGAACTGATGTCTAGATAAATACTATAATCATCAGTTTATGTAAATCATCCTCGGCTGGACATAGACGGACATAGACATCCCCTATACATTTTTTGGAAGAGTGACTGTGAGCCCTCTCGCATCTACCGACTATCTAAGAAACCTGCTGTCATTGGGAGGCCATTCAAAAACATATTTTATACTATCAATTATTAAGAGTAAGATTGATTGTTGATTGAAGCTAAGCTTTCCCAAGTGCAAAAGAGTATACATGATTTTAATATAGAATTTATCTTGTGTTCCAGGTGACAAGAACCTATGGGCTATTGACCCTAAAGATAGAATGCCTTCTTCATACAATCAAAGAAATAAAAAGTAAGTTATAATTACTTTTATAAGTTTGTTCAAAATAACAAGTTCTATCATAGATGGCACATAATGCCTGGCATACATAACTTGCCGGGCAACTGCTACTTATGAACTAAGCACATAACCACCTGCATGGTAAAGCCATCGGACATGGTGTGTCTGTCAACAATGAAAAGCACAAGAATTTGAAAAAATAATTTCCTATGCCTAAATGGCGTTGTTCATGTAAGGAACTCTATAGGTTTTGTAGGCAATTTACTTTATTTAGGTACTTACATAATTGATGAGTACATTGTATCATAAACAACTATATTTTTATGAATATCGTTTAGTTTCAAAATAATGCAGTGTTAGGTACGTGGTCTACGGGCTATGCTTATGACTCCCGACCAATACCAACGTCTGGGGAAAGCAGCGCAGCGTCTTATAATACAAATAAACAATAAAACGAGTATCGTATTATAGTCTGTGTCCCTACATTATTCTTTCGTTCAATTTTATCCAACATAAGTAGATAACATCTTAAATAAAATGTTTATTTTTTTATGTTGCTGCCATGGAATGAGATGACATAACACATGGTTAAACCAGGTTTAAGCTTTAGTCCACGTTTTATATTGAGAGGGCAAGGGGTTCATAACTTCATTCTCACTAACTTTGTAATTTCAATAACTAGTTATATGCCGATCACGAAACCGTTATTATGTTATCGTTATCAGTTATAGTAACGTTATGTTGCTTTCAGATGTAACTACTGCAATCGCGCAGGTCATCGCGATGACTCTTGTATGCGAAAGCCTGCCGTTTGCCACATGTGCGGTAATAGCGGTCACTACGAGTCAAGGTGTCCAAGCAAAATCTGTGTCAATGTGAGTGCGCATATCTATGTAAATCGGAATAATTTCAAACCCAATGCTCAGTCATAGTGGTTTCTTGTTCGAATTCAACTCTTTCGCCCTGTTCCAACTCTGTGTCAAATTTAATGCAGTCCGTATAATCATCATCATTCACAGCCGGAATTCACCCACTGTGCACTGCTGGGTGTATAAATAATGAAATCACAAATATTTTTATAACAAGTATCTAATAACAAGACGTAAAAGAGCCCTAAAATGTAATTTTATGTTATTTCAGTGTGGTTCGCCGAATCACATTTTCACTAACATCTGCCGCAATTGCTCCACTTGGGGACGGATTACTTGCGAAGAATGCAAGCAGAAAGGTCACCCGTCCAGTCACTGTCCCGACTTGTGGCGCCGGTATCATAACACGGTAAATATAATGATTTCATGTTATACATATACTATTTCGGTGAAATAACCTAATAGGTTATTTCACCGAAATAGTATATGTAAGTGAAATTATTCTGTCTGAAATGTGTGTATATTTTTGCAGACTGACATATCCATGCCTATGGAAAGATGTTTCCATACAAAGCAATGGTCTGAGTTGTACTGCAGTGGATGCAGCCGCCGCGGCCACCTCGTCCACACGTGTCGCGGCGCGCTGCCCTTCGCGAGCCATCCCATCAGCAGCCCTTACGTCTGCGTATACCGCCCGCTACACACAGAGGAGCGGGACAACAACAAACAGTTACTCAACAAGAGCTTCTCACAAGACTCTACCATTTCGTCTGCCACTTCTTACCGCCCCGACGGAAATAAGCGACGGTCCAAATCCCCTACAGCACATGAAAGTCACTTGAACAAAAAGAGAACGACTTCTCTGTCGGTCGCCGATGAAACTAAGACGAACCACTTCAATAAAAGCCCCGCTAATGTCGCGCGGCAGAACCCAACACTTAAGGAGGTCGTCGTGGACGAAGATAGGAATACAGAGCCCAGTAAAAGTAATGCGGACACGGTTAAAGATACCGTCACTGAAAGAGCACCTGACTTTATACCTATAGGCTCATCCAACCATGACAACAATGGACATGTTATTCAAGATAACGAAGTGTCTGATACAAGTGAAGCTGTAACATCAGCTAGAATTTACGTCACTGACCACGTATTTGATCTACTCAGAAAAAAAGAGCACCAGGAATGGTTGAAGACAACTGTGAAAAAACTCAACCTAACAGTCCAATGTTGTGGCGGTGCATACCCATTCTTGAGCATCAAAGGTAAAGTTGATGATCAAGAGTCGTTCCAATATTTGCTGCGAGATAAAAACTGGGATAAAAATTATAGCGAAACCGAGGCAAATAAATCTAATAATGATACAAATGATTCCCAAATGTTAGCAGTTGATTCAGTGCCGGTTCATAATAATATAAATTTACCTAAAAACAGATATACTCTACTGCGTCAACTCAACAAGGCTTTAGATTCTTTGCAGCAAGATTTTGGAGATCCGAAGGCGATACACAAGGAATTAACTTATTTACAAAATAAACATGAAAAACTTCTAGCACAAAAAGTGATAAGCCCTAAAACGTTATCAAACAATCGCACTAACATCAATAATATGCTTAAAAAACTCAACACTGTACTTCTGGGTCAAGCTGGACTTGCTAACGGAGCAAGCAGTGTGATTGAGTTGCAATCTTACATAGAAAAGCTCAGTAGCTCGAGAGTAAGCAATGTCTCAATGGGACTTCGCAGAGAAATCGGGCGACATTTCGATAGCATATTTTCTTCTAACGCCAGAGATGACTACTCGGAGCTACTAAAGAAGTATGATCCAAAGTCATCTAATCAAACCACAAATCCTTTAAACCAGGCTAATACTAAGCAAAAAGATAAACCATTTAGGCCCAGTCTCAAGAAAACATCGACCATTCCATCTCATCAACATGAAAGTCTTCAAACAGTAGAGACCGCTCAAGATTATAAAAAAAATATACAAATAAAAAAGTTAATGTTCTATCACTCGAGGCTAAAGAGTGCCCAGCATAACGGAAAAGCTCATAAAAAAGCTAAAGCAGACTTGGCCAGAAGGGTTTATTCTAGCATTGCGTTTCTGCTAAAGAATGACAAGTCGTCGTCCAAAGCATTGAAGAAAGCTAAAAAAGTTCAAGAAGCAGCACAAAGTTTCTTGTCGGCAAATGTTTAAACTAAGATTAGAAGATGTGGAGATATATACGAGTGCGTAAGAAGTTGGCGACAATCAGAAGCGTCCAAGAGGAGATTTCTTTTTTCGTCGGCAAGTTAACGATAGCATGACTCCTTTCATTGGGTCTTGATTATTTACCTACACTTGCCGGTTTTATATGATAGCACTTTAGTGTGCGTGTGAATTAAATAAACTTCATAGTGTACTTTTACATGTTTTAATCACCATTATACATAGTTCTATCCTACCTACTTCCTGCTATGAAAGTATCGATGTTTTGTGGCTCGATCACGCTTTAAATATATAAAAAAGTTTACTTTACCTACATTGCATACTAATAATACTGCTAGTTCATTAAGCGAAGCGAACGAAAATCTTACATTAAACTTGGGTGATTTGGCATTTTATGTATATATTTTTCTAGGATGCCTTTTTTTTTAGATACAACAAAAAAGTTAAATTAAGATAACCACCGACCCAAGAAAGAGCTCCTATTTCAATTTCGTTGGCATCAAGGTTTTTCTACTAGTAGACCCTCTGCTTTTTCAATTTTGTTTCTTAAAAGAAATTATTACCATCTAATGAGAACCAAGCACCTTCTTAATCCATCCATCATCATCATGGAGCCAAGGTCTGTTCAACGGAACTTATCTTTAAATAGGCCAATTAAGTTGAAACTTGGATAACATACTTAACTAAGTAGGTGGTAGCAATTTCAAACGATGTGTTTGGATTGGACTCGCCTCTGACTACTACGACTGACTATTATTTTCGGAGCGTTCGCGTCGTGTCACGAAATCTCAGTTCGGGGCGAAATATTATGTTGATTAATTTATAGAGATAAGATTTGATTGTTTGTTTGCATTGAGCTAGGAAACTAGTGAAATTGTATGTTTAAAAGAAGCTTTCGGCAGGCATCTTCCGGGCCGTGTAGGTCGCGCGCGCCGCGCGCCGTGTCGTCGTCATTTCGTTCGTTCATGAAGTCATGTCATCATAAAGACGCGAATGTGACGACGGATGACCGCTAGGATACTAAAGGTAGATTCACATTTGGCTGTTGTGCCGTGTCGCGATGCATGAGATAGGTATCGGTTTCATACATTTACAGCCTTACTTATAAAAACTGCTTAAATAGGAGTTTTAGCATTGTTTAGTTAAGAGGTGTTTAGCGCCTTTAGTACTACTTTAATATTTCTTACTTATAAAAAATATTTAAGCAACGATTAGCAAAGTATTGGTTGAGCTCTCCTTGTCTATGGAAATGATCAGTTTTGCATCATTTTTCTGATACTGGCCACATTTTGCACCAAAGAAAAGTAAAGATGACACCGAAACGGTGACGTTCAAGGAATTTGAATACAAGTGTCTTATCTATATTCCTTGGTGACGTTACTACAATTCACGACACTAGTTGCGCCCCGCGGTTTCACCCGCGCAGATTTAAATCCCGGTATTCCCACGTAAGTAGCCTATGTGCTATTCCAGACTTTAATATAATGTATCCCTCTTGACGAGTTTCATCCATACTCTGCGAAAGTTTGTACTTGCACGCCGGAACGCCTGAACGGACGTTCAGCCGTTCCGGCGTGAAAGTACAAACTTTCGCGTTTGCAATACCTATTAGTAGGATTTATCATGAGTTTGCCCAAAGAATTTGGATACTTGTTTATTCTTCTTAGGGTTTGTCCAAGGAATTTAGAAACGGTTTGCCGAACTTGTTTCAAATTCCGCAAATACGTAGTACCTACCACCTTTCTACCTACCACTAACTAGTAGGTATGCTAACGCATCTACCTACCTATCTTTATTGTAAGGAAGCTGAATTGAAAAGTTGAAGGACATTCCTGATAACAACTTGTGTATTTATTGAATTTCATTTCATTTAACAAAGTCTAACAAACACAGCACCTCCACTCCACACACTACGTTGATAGGTGATGATCTCTATGTGGGTGCCATCTATGGCGCCGATGATTTACGGAAATCCGCTGGATGTAATGATGGAGCATTGTGATGCCGGTGCGATGGCCACTAACGCACAGGCGTGTTATTGCTTGCTGGCTCATGCCATGAATATCTGATCTGCGCGGTCTTGTTGTATCTTAGGTCGCCCCAGTATCTTATAACCGCCATGACTTGTATTTCAACCGGTATGTCTCCTCCACGGCTGTCTTCGGTCAAGTCATGGCGAAGAATTTCAATCACAGAACACATATATCCTTACGGATTTCAATGATCCTCAGCATATTTTCTTTTGAGAATTGGTACCTCCCTCTGAAGTCCTCTTCAGAGTTCAACAAGCGTATCCCACCTTTCTCTGAACTCTCTCTCTGGGCCTCCACTGCTGGATTAAGTTTAGGCCGAAGACAGTACCCCCGACCGTGTCGCGAAAAACGCGTAGGTACATCGTTCAAGTCCTCCTTTTTTAGGAAAAAAATATTCTCAGTTGGTAAACAAGATAATCATGGCACACAAACACGGTATATATCTTCTTCTTCTTGGACCGCAGATTAAAAATCTGCCACTTAGGCTCGCTAAACCTGGGGTCGAGGTTGTTTAATTTGACAGCTCTCTAAGCATTGGTTTTAGAGGCTGTTTAGCCCTATTATGTGTTTATAAGTAAGAAAATCCTTAAGTAACGGTTTAAGCGTGGTTTAACTTTTAAATTGCGTTTATAAGTAAGGCTGTTAGTACGGAAGCGTTCACATTACGCGCTGACGCGATCCCGGTCCGCGTCAGGATGGGTGAGGTACAGGGGGCGGAGCAACGATGCGACACGACACAGCACGCGGCAACGGATGGGTCGGTCGGACTGGTGTGCATGCGCTAGTCTTTCTGACGCGTCAGTCATGCTCGTACAAGTATGGACGACGAACTGATTGAATACGTACGGGGCGATAATATCGCATTATGATCATAATCATTATTATTATGATGCGATTTATGATCCAAAATATAAGCAATCTAAGGATCAAGCTATAAGAGTAGCTCCAAAGAGTAAAATAAAGTAGCTCTATTCGAGAAGTTGAAAAGATAAAATGAAAAAAAAACTATTTGTTTTAAAAGCGTTGCCAGTGCCAAAAATTGCATATCTTCAAAGTAATTTGAATATGAATCGGATGATTCACTAAAAAATATTGCGAATGTGTACTCTCCGAGAACCAAGACGAGACTGCTGATAATTCGTCAGAGTGGGTCGCGTAATGTGAACAGTAGCCATCACGACAGCGAGCATCATGACGCGACAAGTCAGCCAAATGTGAATCTAGCTTAATGATCTGTGCGGATGACGAACGACGTTGTTTACATACATTCATTTCATTCGATTCGATCGAAATCGAACGAAAAAAAACTCGAAAAGCTCGTCTCGGAGACGTCGGCCGTGTGCACTTGTTGAGTTTTTGATAAAAATCTGGCGCTGACTGATAATATAACGGGTGTAAATAGAAATGGAACTTCCTTCTACCATCTGGTTCCCAAAATTGGAAATATTGTTTGTGTTTACGTGTGCTCTGAGTTGTATTTGTGCACGGAGGGTTAGTAGTTTGTAGCGAACGTTTGTTTCACAAAATTATTGTAGAAAAATGTTGTAACATTCGTATTTTTCCACTAGTTTGCTGAAGCAGGATACTATCCACAAGGGTATTACAATGGCCAGCCTTACGATAAGATAGAAATGGCGTTGTCAAAGTTGGAACATGGTAAGTAATGTAGTAGGTGTAGACACCTGCAGAAAGGTTAAAGATAAACCCTTGTCCCCTTTGAGCCTTTTTTTTTTGAGCCTTAGCTCTAAACTTTGTTATTTACCTGTAGGTAACTTCCAGAATACTTTTCTAAATTAATTTTTTCGTGTTTATTGAATAAATAAATAACTTTAGTCTAATTTATTTTTTACGTAGGTAGTACCTAGGATAGGATAGGATAAGATAAGTAAAATACTAGTACATATTATGCATCAACAATTTAAAAAAAAACAGCTGAGGAACATAGAACCTCTTTTTTGGAAGTCGTTTAAAATACAAATTATATTGGCAATCAAAACAAAATATTCTAAATTACTTCATCATTAGATTCCATCATTAAACATGCCAAACCTGTGTTATGTACTTCAAAACCTTGAGATTTATTCAATAGACAGTGAATTGAATTTCAGCTCCACAATGGGTGAGCGACTGGCCTGACGCTGCAGTGAAACTCGGTCAAGTATCTGGAGTAGCCCTGGATAATGAGGGGCGGCTGCTGGTCTTCCACAGAGCATCGAATGTGTGGGATGCCAATACCTTCACAGAACGAGATGTGTATCAGGGAATTGGGGAACCTCCTATACCCCATCCTACTGTACTAGTTTTCAATGATACAGGGGAACTGGTAGACATGTGGGGACAAAATCTGTAAGTGTTTATTTAAAACTAGCGACCCGCCCGCGCGCCCCTGCTTCGCACGGGTGCACATAATCATGCATATATTATACATATAAACCTTCCTCTTGAATCACTCTATCTATAAAAACAAACCGCATCAAAATCCGTTGCGTAGTTTTAAAGATTTAAGTGTACAAAGGGCCATGGGGATATAGGGACAGAGAAAGTGACTTTGTTTTATACTATGTAGTGATTATTTGATACCAATCTTCCATGTCTGAGGCCTTGTTTGCATGATGGCAATGCTTGCAAACAAATGTTTTTGGTACTTTCTCTTCATGGTGCAACCATATTATGCAAATACCCTCATTGATCACAGTGGCAATGAAAGCGGCATGGGATTGCAACTTTAATTATGTTTGATGTTGATAAGAATGTGACAGTCAACAATGTGCTACTAATAATTCTGTAAATACTGAACCTTAATAGTCACAACAAATATTTTAGATTGAAATAGATAAATATAAAACCTGCTGAACTAGGTAGGTAGATCATTAACTAAAAATTAAAACAGTCTTTAACCACAGGGATCACTTTGAAACATCTTATAAACTAGATGAATCTACCGCCAGTTTGTCGCGACCAAAGCCTAGAAGAAGCTGGCAAGAAACCAAGCTTGGTTCTTAGCATTTTAACTAACTTAATTCTTAGTTGAAATTATTATACCATTAACGTAACTTGGTCATTTACAGTTTCTACATCCCGCACGGGATCACAATGGACAAAGAGGGCAATGTCTTTGTGACCGATGTGGCCCTGCACCAGGTGTTCAAATTCGATGCTGGCAACTGGCAGAAGCCGTCGATGATCCTTGGAGAAAAGTATGATACTAAAATGCTTGATTTGCTTTTCAAATACCTTGATTTAATTGAATAATAATATTTAGGCTAAAATGACTCAATTTAGCCTTTTATTAGGTAGGGGTCGCTTCATTTAGAAAGAACGCTGGAAAACAGTGGAGGAGATGTGTTTGTGCCACTCATGAAGGAAAGGAGTGTATATTTAAATGTCTATGTGCATACAAAACACTAGCGCGATCAACCCCCCCTCCCCCTATTTCCTGCGTTCTTTTTACGTGTTCGTTTTTACTTAAGGCTAATGCTGTGGCCACACTACCGAGAAATGGCAATAATTATCGCGGAATGGACGAATGTTGGTGTGACCACGACACGCCGTTGATTACCGCGACAATTTACAAAACGTCAATAACATTGCCGTTGTATTATGCCGCGAGAATTATTGCTTTGAAGCGGTCACACTACGTGGAGAGTCTAACGCGAGAATTATCTCAATAATTGTTGCGGTGATGGGCATTGACGTTAGACGTTGGTGTGGCCGCTACATAATGAAACTCGAGAATTATAAATGAAATAAATACAATTTTATTTAAGGCAACACAACAGTAGTTAAAATTAAATTACAGGACTACAACATAAATACATAATTAAACCAATCCAATTGATCAACTTCCATCGACGTCGACGATCGATCGATTGGTAACACCCTTAAAGCTCACATTTTGATCTAAAGCGCTATGTTATTAGTTGTAGTAACCAATATGTACGAGAAGATGGGGGAATGCCGATCACCTGAGAGAAAAATGCTCTATTTGTTTTTTCATTTGTCTTATGTTAGTTTTGAGGTTTAGATACTCTGCCTGCTCAAGCGTTACAACCCCTGCGCTGCAGCGTGCTCGCTGTGTTTTAAGGCACCTCATTTAATAAGTTATTGGAGTGAGCGGTATTACCCGACATGATCGCCATTACCCCTGATTCCCCTACATAGTGCTTGTTGACTCCAACAAGCGCTTTGTGTTGCTGATTCGATACAAAACCCATGATGTTTTGTTTTCTTGTTTAGATTCGTACCGGGTAACGACGACAAGCATTTTTGCAAGCCGAGCGCGGTCGCTGTGCTGTCAACCGGAGACTTCTTTGTCGCGGACGGATACTGTAACCATCGGATATTGAAGATGGCTGCCGATGGATCCATCATACTGCAGTGGGGACGCTGTGAGTACTAGATAAAGGGTAGTAGTACCACCTGGGTCTCACAATGAGATGGTGACAGAGAGAAGAGTTGCTGCCTTTCATTGCCAAAGTTACAGACATACTGGATTATTTTTAGCTAAGGCAAATCTGAATGAAAAATAAAAATAGTAGCATCAAACCACTGTATTTATCCATACTTATAAACTTTCACGTTTATAATAGTATTAGATTTAAGTTGATCAAAGAATCTTGATTGGTATTTTAGTAGTCACTGAACTACTTACTAAGTACCACCCCCTAACCCCTAGTTGCGTTTTATCCACGACTTTTTGGCCACCCTGTATAAGAGGAAGACGGGGGAAAGCCATACACCTGAGGGAACGATGCTCTATTTATTTTTTCATTTGTCTTTTATTAATACAATTTTGAGTTAGGGAGGCTATCTGCTCATACGCCACAACTACTGCGCTGAATCACTACATAGTATAAAACAAAGTCGCTTTCTCTGTCCTATCCCCCTATGTATGCTTAAATCTTTAAAACTACGCAACGGATTTTGATGCGGTTATTTTTAATAGATAGAGTGATTCAAGAGGAAGGTTTGATGTATAATACATGCATGATATGTGCACCCGTGCGAAGCAGGGGCGCGCGGGCGGGTCGCTAGTATAATAATAAAATAATGAATGTTGACAGCCCACGGTGATTCTCCGTTCGTAATGAACGTCCCACACGCGCTGACGCTAGCGGAGGAGCGCGGCGTGTTGTGCGTCGCGGACCGCGAGCGCGGCCGCGTGGCTTGCTTCCGCGCGGACAACGGCACCTTCCACAGTAGCTACAGCAACTGGCTCATTGGACCGCGGCTGTTCAGCGTCGCGTATGCACCTGTGCACGGTAACTATACTAGCACATTTACACTCTTTGAGTTTGATAGAATTACGAATGAGGGCTTTATACCTAAACAGATTTGCCTAGAAAGCCGGTTACCATAGCGGACAACGGCACCTTCCACAGTAGCTACAGCATCTGGCTCATTGGACCGCGGCTGTTCAGCGTCGCGTATGCACCTGTGCACGGTAACTTCTTCTTCTTCTTGTCGTGTCACTAGTTTCTTTCGAAACAGTGTGGCGAAAGGATTTTAAGTGCGCCTCAAGAGGCTCTTTTCGAGCACTTGACACATGTTATAGAGCTTTTTAGGTTCTACAACATGCCGGTTTCCTCACGATGTTTTCCTTCACCGTTTGAGAGTACTGGCATTGTGCACATAAATTTTTGAACAGAAAAACTCATTGGTGCACGGCCGGTTTCGAACCCACGACCTTATGATCGGAAGGCGGGGTCGCTACCACTAGACCACCAGTGCTCTTTACGGTAACTGTATTAGCACATTTACGGCCGAATACTCAAACGAACTGGAAAGCGAAGTGTAGGACGCCCTCCTACGCGATGGACTGACGACATTGTTAGGATCGCGGGTAGTCGGTGGATGGAAAGGGCTCAAAATCGTTCTTCCTGGAAAAGGCCTATGTCCAGCAGTGGACTTCTGTAGGCTGATGATGATGATGACTCGCACGCAACTCAGAGTTGAGCACGTCTCAAGTCGTGGTTTTTTGACAGTTTTTAATGAAATTCCGTCAAAAACTCGTCACATGAGACGTGCTTAAATCTGAGTTGCGTTTGAGTATTCGGCCGTTACACTCTTCGATTCGAGATCTTCGAGAAAGAAAAATTATTTATTAACCCAATAAGAAAAAATACATTGGTAAGTACAGGCAGGTAACAAAAATAGTAATATAGACTAAAAATAATTATAAAAAAAAACAGTCCTGCATGGGTAGGTACCTTAATGTGCGTTAACAGGTCCCTGGCTCAGTATTTACGGTTTAAAGAATTTCATTTACAAAAAATACATAAGTCACTTATTTATTTATTTTTTCAAAATAATTAGAACGGCTTACGGCCAATTATACAGTAAAAAAGATAGAATTAAATTAAACAACACCCAAAGAAATAATAAAGTCTACATAAATGTCAACTTACATGTAAATATAGACGACCTCAATGGCGCAGCAGGCGAGAGTCCGCCTGCGACGCAAAGGTTGCGGGATCGATTCTCGCCTCGGAACAAATTTTAGCTTACTTTGGGGCTAGATACTGCTGTGTGGATTGTCCAGAATTATTTATATTATTATTTACTAGTTGCGCCCCGCAGTTTCACCCGCGCAGATTTAAATCCCGGTATTCCCACGGGATAAAAGTAGCCTATGTGTTATTCCAGACTGTAATGTATCTCTCTGCCAAGTTTCATTCAGATCCGTTAGCCGTTCCGGCGTGAAAGAGTAACAAACATCCATCCATCCATCCATACATACAAACTTTCACGTTTATAATACTAGTTGCGCCCCGCAGTTTCACCCGTGTAGTTTTAAATCCCGGTATTCCCACGGGATAAAAAGTAGCCTATGTGTTATTCCAGACTATATCTCTGTGCCAATTTTTATCAAAATCCGTTCAGCCGTTCCGGAGTTATAGAGTAACAAACATCCATCCATCCATCCATACTTACAAACTTTCACGTTTATAATATTAGTAGGATTTGTAAAATAGTTGTATAACAGTGGATTTGTTTGTTTCAGGCGGTCGTCTGTACGTAGTGAACGGCCCAGGCGGCGTGGTCCCAGTGCGCGGGTACGTCATAGACTTCACGACCGGCACGCTCATTCAGACGTTCGGAGCGGAAGGCGGCCTGAGCAACCCGCATGACGTCGTCACGTCGCCCGACGGCTCCAAGGTAAATAAACACGCATAAACTGTCCGTTCTTCATTTTTTTTTTCTGTATGTACTTATGTGTGTCAAACACTTGACGTTCACATTAATATTTATTCAGAACAGTATGTACAGTGCACAAGTTACAAAATAACGATGAGGCTGCAATAGTTAAAAACTGGTGCAGTCTCAACGCCCACCTCCAAAACCAATGAGTATTAGCTCTGCTATTTAATTAACTAAAAAGCTTAAAATTACGTAAGTATATAAATCAAATCAGTAGTTACAAAAACATACAAAATAAAAACTGATTACACAGCAGGACCACCCCATGAGTGTGTGTGTGTGTGCGTGCGTATGTGTGTATGTGCGTGTTTATGTATGTGCGTGTGTGTGTGAGCGGACATGAGCTGAGTGTAAACGCAGCACAATACTAATTAGGATACATAATCTGGATTTAAAAAATTAACAGTCATGGACATTTTTTGGTCGTGGACATAGAATACACAAATACATAATACAAAAAACATAGGTACTTGAAATTTATGACAACTATTTTGTGTGTGATAGCTGTGCTGGTATTCTGTGGTGAGCTTAAGGCTCCGGTGACAGCGGCTCGCAATTTCGAAGTGCGATTGGCTATTATTTCATTTTATTTCATTTCGGGGAGATTGTTTGAAAAAATAACTCTAAAGAAACACGCATAAATACTGTTCGAACACAAATAATACAATAATATAAGGGAAACATGCCCGAATCAGAAATCATTTTGGTATTAGTATGTATGGTCTTACGTTTACCTAATACCAAAATGATTTCTGACTCAAGCACATTTCCCTTATATTATTGTATTATTTGTGTTCGAACAGTATTTATGCGTGTTTCTTTAGAGTTATTATTTCAAACAACCTCCCCAAAATGAAATAAAATGAAATAATAGCCAATCGCACCTCGAAATTGCGAGCCGCTGTCACCGGACCCTTAAGCCCAGATCTTGAGAGCTGAGTGGCATTTTGGATTAGTGGAAAAATTTATGGGGCCCCGAGCCTCTGGATAATATTTAAATACCAGTGGCATTGAAAGCTAGTGTAAAATTGTGATAAGTACAATGTAAATTTGTATCTTCTAATAAAAGTAACACAATAAATGGCTGCTTATTGCGTTACTTCCTACTATTATAAACGCGAAAGTTTGTAAGTATGGATGGATGTTTGTTACTCTTTCATGCCGGGACGGCTGAACGGATCTGGATGAAACTTGGCAGAGAGATATATAATATATTATAGTCTGGAATAACACATAGGCTACTTTTTATCCCGTGGGAATACCGGGATTTAAATCTGCGCGGGTGAAACCGCGGGGCGCAACTAGTTTTCACTTAAAAATTGTTTTCAAAGCTTGCAATCTCATAATTTATTCAGGTGTACGTAGCAGAACTGAACCCGTATCGAGTTTACAAGTTCGTGGACGCGAGTCTCCATAACGCGACAGTGGCGCCGCCGCCGGAGAAGACGGAAGCTGCTAAGAATGCGACGCATGTCAAGCCGACCGCTACCATCGGTGAGTAGGTGTGTTGTGTACGTTTTTTATACCACTAGCTGATGGGCCACCTATAACAAAGCCTTGCCTCGTAAGTCACGCACAATAGGAACGTGCCCCACGATGCACTGCCCTGCGTCCATAAACTTGACTAAAGAAGAAAAAAGGACAATCCACACAGCACCATCTAGTCCCAAAGTAAGCTACTCAAAGCTTGTGTTATAGGTACTAGATGACTGATATATTTAATACATTATATACTTACATAGATAGATATTTTTTATTATATACATAGAAAACACCCAGACCAACGGAACAAATTTCTGCAGATCGTACACAAATTTGTTCCGAGGCGGTAATCGAACCCGCAACCTCTAGCGTCGCAGGCGGACTCTCGCCCGCTGCGCCACTGAGGTCGTCTGGCAGTAAAGAATAATGCCCAATATCCCGTTGTGACTTCACACGGTTTGGGGCAAGGAATCTCCTACATCAAAGAACAAAGGTACGGACACACGTGCTTATTTTCGAGCTAAAAGCATGCTTTTTTCGAGCCTTGCTCTATAAAGGCCGTGCTAGTAAATGAGCATGCTTATTTTGGTCGTACGTCGGTTGATTTTTGAGCATGCTCAATATAAGCACGCTTATTTTTGAGCACGTGTATCAGTACTATATTGCCCCAAGTGTGAATTGAGCCTTGGACGTAGCCTTGTACTATATTTTTTTTTGTTATATTTATATCTGCAATCAGTCTCTTGACTTTAAGCAGGTTTGGTGTTATGTGCAGGACATGTTGAGGAATTTCTCCAGTAATAAATTCCCCTTTGTTCATTAGTCATAAGTAAACTCTACGACAATATGTTGTCGCTTCAGCCTTCTAGCTTATGGCGGTCAGCTGTGATGCCAGGTGTTGGGGTGGTTGCTTAGCCGTTGCTTGTACTTGGTCGAGTGGAACTTTATTTCGTCGCTGACGGTGTTGGTATCCAGTTCGTTGTGTAGCTCTTCGATCTTTAGGAACCATGGTGCATTGGATATGTTTCTTAAGATGCCATTTGACGCTCTTTGGATTATATCGACATTTGATGTACCAATAATTTATTTATTTATTGGGAAACCAACAGCGGTACTTACAAACAATTTGTACTTAGTCTAGATTAAAAAGTATGGTCAATTATAGGTTTCTACTACTGATTCCAAGAATATTGAATAGTAAGAGCATTGTGGAGGTACTTACGTTATATAAATGAAAATGGTGCAGTCCTACAAAAAAACATTGAGCCTAAGTTTTAGATTTCTCTTGTATAATGTGTGTGTATGTTGTGAACAGAAGTGACGTCAACACTGGTGGGCGGTACCCTGTGGCCGTGGTGGTGGGGCGCGGCGGGGGGCGCGGGGGGCGCCCTGCTGCTCGCGGCGGCCGCTCTCGCGCTGCGCCGCGCCTCCGACACCGGTAAGGAACTAGAGAACGAACCGCTCTTTACTTAGATACCTCACACAACAAACAGGACTATTAGAATGATTAGAATGCAGCTCCTTGCTTAGTTACTTCAGCACCCGCGGCGGGAGAACCGCCCTTGTAGTATGACCCTTGTATATTTAACTCAACTTTACCAATATTATCTCTGAACATCTGCATGTTGAATATATCGAGAATAAAGTCTAGTATAAGTGATCAAACAAGCTTACCTAGTGATGTTCGATCATTATTATACGAAGAACTTTATTCGAAGATATATGAACCCTGCCCACCCGACCCATTGGTAAAGTTGAGAAGTACATAGGTTCTTGAGGCTCTAAAAAGAATGGCACTGACAGATAGAGATAGAGATCAATAAAAGAATGATGTGTGCATTTAGTTTTTTTTAGGGCTGAGAATCAGAAGTGCGTTGGTTGCCAGCTACACAAAAGGAAGCTGGTTTTAGAGTCACGCAGACGTTCACACGTTTCGGCTGGCAGTTCCGACGGTCAGCGTGACTCTGAAACCAGCCTTAGATACCTCAACACGACCACTAGCCCATACCAAAATGCTAATAGGAATACTTACTATTATTACTTTGGTGATATGTTTTACAATATTAGCAGTATCTAGAAGTTTTATAGATACCATGATAAGTTAAAAACAGTTGATTGATACTATCTCCATTTATACTGCTAAGACAGTTCATAAATAAAGATCATCAATGTTTTAAAGGAATTATAATTATGTAGATCTGACTTTATTTTGTCTTTGCCAAGTCTAAAGTTGAGACGGAAATATTTTTACCTGACTGATAACCTTTCGCCGAGATGGTAAATCCGCACTTAGACTTATAAATGAGCTTTATTAACTTAATGTATGACATGATACATGTTAAAACAGATATTTTAATCTGTCAAGATCTGTTTCTGATCTGATATCTGTTAACTAAACTATATTTAACGCTAAGAATATGAATAATAGTTGGTTCATAATTATTTATTGTTATTATTAGAATGGAAGATAATCGGCCGGTTTCTGAAAGCTTGATTAAACGTAATCGGATGTCAAGTCATTCACCATTTCAGCTATTAGATCACTGACATAAATAATTTATTTAAGTCAGTGTATTAGATACCTACATCAAATTAGATAGAGATAGCAAGTGACTAGACATCCGATTAGTTTTGATCGGTTTTTCAGAAACTGGCCCTAATATCTTTATTGTACACAGATTTAAAATAGAAAAACGAAAATTTGTCAATGGGAAGCAGGGCTAAAATCATAAAATCTCTCAAGTTTAAGTAGCAATCATATAAAATTACTAAAAAATGTTTGATATTCGTGGCAATTATTATGATCTCAACACAAAAAAAAATTACATGAAATATTCCTATTTTATGTAAGAATACATTCCTATACATTTGTTTTAGTTAGACATAATAAAGAAAAGTTTTACTTGTTTTCAATTATTATTTGCGTTTGTATGCTATTGTGATGTTAAAAGTTTATGAAAATGCAAAATATAGTTATTGGAAGCAGCTTTGTATTTTTATTTTTGCACCTTACACACTCTTGCACTTTGCTTGGAATAGAAGCATGCTAAACTTTTATCCTTCAAACTATTCCTTGTTTAGACTTCAAACTTTTTCCACAAAATGCTCAGTATTTTTTTTTTATTTAGTGAGGCATACGCTGAGTCGAGACCCTTTTGCTGCTGCAGCACACAACACCTACATACCTACTGTCATTATTATTAACTGGTTGTCATTTCTTTTGTTGTTATGTATGTGTATGTGTGTTTTTTTGGCAAATAAATGTCGCACTTTTGATCTTTTCCAATTCAATTATAGATTTGCCTTGAGCCATGAATATCAGAAAACTGACTTTCTTTGCACGAGCCAGTGAAAGATGGTATTAACTGAAATTGTTAAGCTTGAGGCTGACTTGACTTAACAATTCGAGTGAGGCTATAGCAGAATACTTGGTCTAGAAACTTGATTTAGCTTCACAGAGAATGAGCGTTGGATAAGTTGTAACCGATTTACATTATGCTGAGCCGCTACGACTTTGAGCAAGGTAAGTAATGAGTTTGATTAGGTATAGCATAATGTTAGAATTCGTTTTTTTTTTATTTAAAGGGCTTTGTCGCTGGGCGACCAAACTGTCCTGTTAGCATTCATGCCACCATTTTTTTTATTTTTTGCTTTTTTGTAGTAGGTAGTCGTACTAGAAGTGTTGGAAAGGGACCACACACATTTATTGTTATTACCGGAGCCATTAACGAAACCAATTGCTTATCTATATCTTTCACGAGTTCCTATGTGACTAATATCAGCAATAGTGTAAACATGTGATAACGATTATTGCCAATTCTTTTTTCATTTTCGCAGATTCGTTTAGCGCATCGCTCGCACTCAACATTTTATCTTCAAAAATTTTAAAATGTGATTCACTTAACTGTATTCCGAGTATCACTCACTGACGTCTGTACCGCGCGAGCGTTTTTCCAGGGGTTTTAGTATGCAGATTGGAGACATGATAAGCTCTCGTTGTCACCTAAGAAGTCTTGTCTCCATACATAAACCCCTCAAAACAGGCTCGCACGTCACGGACGATAGTGAGTAAAACTCAGAATACCTGTACATTGCGTACCAACCTATCAGTAAGTAGATGTCCCAAAAGTTATTCTCCGAGCGGGATATGAACCCGCGACCTTCCCCTTGATACGGGGCTGCGCTACCACCACTGGAGTTCTAATCCCGCTGGAGTAGACCCCCCCGTCGCGTCTAGACTATGCAAGACTAAGCATGTAATGCCGGAGATGTAACGGGATTTTTATTACACACAGATAGATAGAGTGAATGTTGTACAAACGGTTTTAAACGCAATGATAAGTCGTTCCAATAGGTCGTAAGAGCGTTGCCCGTCGCCGCTGGGAGTACGGCCAGGGTGAGTTCAAACTGCGCCGCCTCCTGGAGAGACGACGCTTCACGCGGGTGCAGTCCGACGACTCTGATGAAGAACCCTCGCCGATGCTGCGACAACCGCCCGTTACTGCTTGATGATGATGCGCCTGTTTTATCTAGAGCCTATACCTGACTATAGTGTCACCAACTTATCGGAACCGGTCTGAGGTTAGCCGGTTGTGTATAAATGGCCAATAGCGAATGGAAGATGGCCCAAACGGCTAACTTCAGACCGGTCCAGATAAGTTGGTAGCTCCGTACATTCCTCTTTAGCTCGTAATCAGGAGCGCCGCACCTGTACCCGTAGCATAATTATCTAAGCTGAAGAAGTATAGATCGCATCAACCAAAAAGAACGCTGGGAAACAGCGGAAGGGATGTGTTTGCGCATACTAAATTCTCGCGCCATTACACCCCCTCCTTCTAACGTTCTTTTTGCGTGATGCGCACTATAAAATGAGTTTTTACTTGGTAATGAAATCTCACCGCTGTTGTTGGATGTATTGCTGTCAAAACCACTTTATTTATAGTTTATTATATTTTTCAACGGAGGCCATATTTTGTCAAAGAACTGGCTCTGTCGGAAAACAATCAATGGCTCATTTTACGCGTGCTATCGCTCCAGTTTGGTTTTAGAAAATAGTCCCGCTCTGATAGAGTTTTGCTTACTGTTTTGTGTAAAGCGAGCTTGTTCCCCGAGTGGGTTTTGTATGGAGTCAGTATGGAGCACACGCGACAAACAGTACTAAACGGCAACTTCATACTTTGAGCTTATAAGTAGGTATTATTATCGCCGCTCGCAATGGAAAGCCTGATGATCAAGTTGCACCAAGAAACAATGCCTTGACGATAGCTTCAAAAGAAACTAGTCCAATGCATTTAAGTAAGTTTTTATTTATCATTGCAATAAGTTTTAAAGTTATATAATTTCAGCGCTAGATAATTATAAAATAATTTAATGCTTCCTTGTTATTAAGAATCGCAAAAGATCTTCCTGTAAGCTGATAGGCCTATTAATTTTAGCCTAAACTCAGTCCTAATAAATAAATAAATAATGCTGGACAATCCACACAGCACTATCTAGCCTCAAAGTAAGCTATTCAAAGCTTGTGTTATGGGTTATATACTTACATAGATAGATATTTTTTTATTATACATAGAAAACACCCAGACCATCGGAACAAATTTCTGCAGATTGTACACAAATTTGTTCCAAGGCGGGAATCGAACCCGCAACCTCTTGCGTCGCAGGCAGGCTCTCGCCCGCTGAGCCACAGAGGTCGTCCTACTTAGTTTTAAGCAATATTAATTAGGAATGTAAACACTAAAATTATGTCAGGAACAATAGGTAGGTAATAAAGTATTTATTAAAAAACTAGTCACTAACGATGTCCAACAACTGGTTGCTTATGGCTACCCAAGAGACACACGCCACACGGCCTGAAATTCGGTGGCAGAATTGGTTTCATACAAAATTACGTGACTCACAGCTTTTTCTGTATGAAGCAAATTCTGCGACCCAATTTCTGCCCGTGGCCTCATTAAGCACATTAATTAATAAACTAATTCGTAAGAAAGGAACAAAGGAAAATGATCTATAAACTTCCTTCCACCTTTCTACGTTAGCTATATGATATAAGAGTAGTAGAGCTCTGTGAAGGGCTCGTCCGGGGAAGTACTACCACCACGCCTTTTTCTGCCGCCAAGCAGCAACGCTGTGTTTCGGTTTGAAGAGTGTGGTCGCCGGTGTAATTACAGGCACATGAGGCTTAACATCTGTATGCCTCAAGTTGATGGACGCAGGGCAGTGCATCGTAGGGCACGTTTTTATTGTGCGTGACCTACGGGGCAATGTTCTGTTTATAGGTGATGATCACCACTTAACATCAGGTGGGCCATCTGCTTGTTTCATCAGCGAGTTGTATAAAAAAAAAACTACTTATTATAAAACTTGTCGATGCTCCTAAAGGTGATAATTAACTGCTAATATACCTTTCGCTTGCTTTTCTAGTTTAATACTAACGCAAACATTTTTGTAGGAAAACTATTTTGGATCAACATTATAACGTATGTGCAGTGCAATGTAATTGCATTCTATTTTTTTTGGCGTCGCACTTTTGGTGCAATTCTACTCAGTTGATTGAGATTTTACGCTAAGTTTTTATAAGTTCAATGATTTTTAACCGACTACAAAAAAGGAGGTTCTCAATACGGCTATTTTTTATGTATGTTACCTCATAACTTTTCACTGGGTGGAACGATTTTTACAATTCTTTTTTCAATCAAAAGTTGTTGCTTGTCATAAGGTCCCATTTATATTTGAGTCAGATCTGACGTGTAGTTTTTGAGTTATAGTAGTAAGTATAAGTGTATTTTCCAGTGCATTTGAATTCAGTTTTATCTAGAAAGAGTTATCGATCTTATAAATTCTTGAAATGTGCGAGCGAGAGGTACATTAACAGTGACAGTTGTCATCACCTGAAGCGTGCTTTATTTTGCATCGGAACAGATTCCAGTTATCTTCGCGCGATGATAATGTGATTTCGTGGAGACAGTGTCGGCTCGAATACAGGACGAATTTCGCACGACATTCCTGAAACAAAGTATTTATTTATTTAAAACTTTCACACAAAACAATATAGTTCTAGGAGGACTTAATGCTAATAGCAAGATAAAGATAAGTATATGAGAGCTTTTATTGCAAATTGCCTTTATGATGATAATGATACCTTTCTAAGCATCTATGAAAACTGGAAAACCAGCAATGTAGTGGTAGCAACTTAAATAGAGGCATAAATCCTAGTTATGTACCAAATTTATTTTAATAAAATTATTTTGGATGTTAATTAATTTTAGATTTCAGAGGCAAGTATATTTAATCTGCCTTCATATTGATTTATCTAACATTATATGAATAGTCATTTATTCTTTACATTTTTAGATATGTAAGTGCCAAAATATTTTTTCTAAATTAGCTGTATTTTTGATGATTCCAGTGTTTATTAATTGTTGTCTGTGCTTAAGTTTGATATAATTATGTCGATGTTCAAAGATTTATCATCTTATTTAGGAACTATCTTTCTATCTGTACAAATTGTGTGATAATGAGAATAAATGTGCATATGATAAACTTTGTTTTCTGATCTTAAGCAGAGTACTAGATTTATTTACAAAACTCACAGCATTATAATTCATTCTACCTTCCTACTATATTGTTTACTGGTTACCACCACCACCACCAGTGGGGCCGTTATAATATCTAGCTTCCTAACAAATAAAGGTAAGAGACAACTCCTAGGCAATGACAACTATAATGTTCCTAAGTAGGTAATCCGTAATGCAGGTCACGATAAACCGGCTTAAAAATATGTAGTAAAAATGTTTTTCGTGTCAACAAATGCGTAACGTAGGTATCCAAGTTACACATTTTATAAACATGATTATGTTTCCATTTTCGATCGTCGAAGTTGCTCTTTCTACACACATAAAGCTTCACAAAGCCAAAGAAAAATTAGCTTACCCAAAGGACAAATAAATAAATAGGAATGTCCACCAATCCTCACAGCACTATCTAGCCCCAAACTAAGCCAAAGCTTGTACCTAATATGGGAACCGGAAAGCTGATTTAATACTTATAATACTTTTTTTTGTAAATACATACATACTTATCCTACTACTATTATAAACGCCAAAGTTTGTAAGTATAGATGGATGGATGGATGTTTGTTACTCTTTCACGCCGGACCGGCTGAACGGATCTGGATGAAACTTGGCAGATAGATAGATTATAGTCTGGAATAGCACATAGGCTACTTTTTATCCCGTGGGAATACCGGGATTTAAATCTTCGCGGGTGGAATCGTAGGGCACAACTAGTACTATCACAACCAACTAACACCCAGACACAAGATAAACATTTATGTAAATCACACAAATGTTTGTTCACGGTGGGAATCGAACCCACGGCCTACCGCGCAGGAGGCAGAGTTACTACCAACTGAGCTGTGAAGGCTGTCATAGCAGTGGATAGTCTGATGTGTAACCGTGTGTACCCCATTTACTGCAATAGTGCAATGCTCACCTCGTTCCAGCACGAACAGCACTCGGTCGAGCAGTATCACGGTCTCCACCAGCGGCGCTAGCGTGAGTCGCAGAGTATAGAGTGCGACCACTCTGTGCCATTGCTGCAGCAGCGCCTCGCCGCGGGACCACGCGTCCGGGCTCGGGGGGAGAGGGATACTGAGCTTCTGAGCTGCGAATGTGCAGTACCTGGAATAGACAATTGTTTTTTTATCTTCGTTTAACCAATTATATGCGTTTTTTTAGGATCCTAACACTACCGATCTTGTGTATAATAAGGATCAGTACCGATCTTACTCTTGCCTACTTTTACGACATTCTAAGCCATGTTTTGTAATGTTTATGGTGTTTATTTTTTTAAAACGGAAATTAAATGAATGAATCTACCATATACCTACCTACAAGCAAAGCTTTTAACAATATTCAATTTCATTGGCTAGAAATTGCCGCTCAAAATCACTTACTGATGATGTGTGGTTTTCACTAAAACACACTAGTGTGAAAGCCTTTTGACTAATGTTTGCAATTTGTGGTATTATTTTACTTATATAGATCAACTGCTTCATGCAAGTGATGATAGGTAGACATTCACTAGAATGATGGACTAACACTATCGTAAGGATCGCGGAAAGTAGTTAGATGGAGATGGCTCAGAATGATGATAATGAACTAGAATTAAAATTACAGTTATTAACAGAATGTGATGATCAGTAATTCAATACCTTTCAAAGGTTAATGTATCTGAATGTTTGATACTTCTGATTTTTGAGTGTTTAAGCACGGGACTGTAATCAACTAACATCTTCTCCAAGGCAGCCCTGTATGCATGGACCTGAAATTAAGCATGATTGCTATTAATACACTCAAAGGTTGAGTTTCTTCATGAATAACACATGACTCCCAAAGTTTTGTGGGTATGTGCCAAATGTTTAGACATACCTCTGACTACCCCCCCCCCCCTTGACATCCTCAAAGAATCTTGAGTTAGTACTTGGTACTGAGAGATCTGAAGGTATATCTACCGTGCCTGGGGATCAAAGTCGTGACACTGTTTTTTTCTCCCACTTTTTCAGATTTCAGTTAGGTACTATGTCAACCTAAAAAAACACTTGTAAGTGGGTCAATAAATGACTTATGAGTCATTTATTGACCTTTTTATAATTATGAAGTTCTCACCTTCAGGTCTTCATATTTTCCTTTCATGAGTCTTTCATTATAAGTTTCAATAGCATGACAAGCTATCTCCCTACTACAATAGGATAGGTGACTGTTCTGCATCTTTACATATTCACTCATTGGGTATCCATTATCATCCTTATCACATGTCAACTTCATGAAGCAGCAACCAACCACACAAATAAACTTTACTTTAGAGTTATTAGCAAAGTGCTTCAGTAGTAAAGGTCCCAAATCACCACAAGGATGGAGCCCAATCAGGCCGTAAGATTCTATCTCTTCTGGTAACGAAATATCTAGCAGTTGCCGGTCGGAGTGTAAAGTTGTGTTAAAGTGGATGGGCCGTTTTAACTCAGACATTGCTTTCGGTGAAAGATATTTGTTGGCTGTGTACTCAAGTTCTTCATCAAGTTTCCTGTAAAATAAAGATGCATTGGAAATGTCACCTTCAGGCAATCAAAGATTACATTGTATCATGAGTACATACCAAGTCTACAGACCTAGCTTCTTCTGTAAGCTGTGGTTGGCACTCAATTCCTGCTGTGTACAGCTCATATTTGTATGCCAGCATCCTCACTAAGTGTCCTAGGCCAGAGCCAAAGTCAATCACAGCATCACAGCCACTTTTTTTAGCAACATCATCAACAACTCTTGCCATTAGCGAAATTTCGTGTCGTTTTTTTAACTTAACATGTTTTAAAAACAGATTTTTCAAGTTTGGGTGGCTTCTGCATTTATCTGTGGTAGTATCATAAAAATTCTCCTGTTCTTGGTGGAAATTACTCTCCCTTGGAATGCAGAGTGCCTTTACAGAACTTATTAGGGCGAGAAATGATAAAGGATAAACTTGGTTTGCATATTGACCACTCAATATCTGTCCCAGCTGTTGAGGGTCTGTATTTTGAAAACTTTCTCTCCAGCTTATTGGTAGTTTGTTCCAATGATCATCAACAAAAAAATCCTGTTAGAAGGTAAAATTGATTAACTTTAAATACCTGCCAGTCTTCTACAGCATTTAGGATTCATACGTACCAAGACGAATAAATCAAGCATCCAGTCGTACATTCGTATTACTTTCAGAGACATATCAATGCACGATTTTATAGTTTCTACTTGCGTAGACATTCTGTGTGTGCGGCTTTTGCACTAAAAGATGCGTCAGCATCCTAGTAGTCTGAGATTAAAAGCTACGTAAGACAACGAATAACAAAACACTAACATCTAAATAAGGTAAGTTTTAGTCTTTTAGTAATTCAAATTATTCAAAACAAACAAAGAGTCAAAGACGTCTGGTTGGTAAACAAACAGCAACACAGACTATTGGGCCGTTGGGCCGATGCTGACTGACGCCAACCATGCGTCAGCCAGCATCCTAGTAGTCTGTGCAGCAACCCAAGAGTATATAACGCTACGCTAACAGCAACGTTGGTTTTTGGAGGGCGGTTATTGTACGTACGACATGGACAGCACGACAATGTCCAGCACGATAATTGGAAGTCAATTTGGTACTTTTCTACAAGAAAAAAAATCTTAACAACCTAACTGAAAAACAGAGTTGCCGATGAACATTTTTAGGTGGCCGTGTGCATGAAGTGAAAAAGTCGTGTTTCTAAAGAAATTGACCAAAGGTGGGGCCATAGCACGCCTTAAAAAAAGGAATAAGTTTTAATTTACGTTTTAGAACATTAAAAACCTTAAAACAGCGACATTTGGGTGATGTTTGCAAATTTTCTTCTTTTGTTTGAAAAAAATATGCAAATATTTTCTTAGAACCTCTCCAACCTTTAATTTTCTGGTAAGTACATTGAGGGTTAAGTGGTGGGTTCTCTGGAATCATTTTTGCTGTTGTTGCTTTTCGACATTAGAGTGCTGTTCCTCTCGAATTCCCTCCTGTCAAACAATATTTAGGTGAGTGAGACAGCACTATGGTCAAATTCTACAAAACTATTCGTACAAAACAACCGGTGAATTAATTAATTACCGTAGAATTTGCAAAAACCGTAGATTCTGCTACGGCCACAAGGATGCGGCCGTAGTCCGTAGATTTTGTGATTCTTTGGCCCGAAAGCCAAAGCCAAACAAAGGCAAACACGGCAATTGCCGTAGCATTGGCAGCACTGCTGAAAAAGTAGCAAAGTGGACACGGATTATTGGGGTATACATTATTATCTCGTGCATTATCATGTCGTGCATTATTGGCTCCCGGTTTTGTGTAGCAACAAGGGAGCCAGTAATGTACAACCACGTATTGCACAACCTTGGAAAACACAGCCCGGAATTGATGTACAATTTGGTTGCCAATTCCATGACTGTGTAATCCGCGGGTGTACATTCCAAGCCGTACAAAGTTAGCACACATTTGGAATACACAACCCTGGAATACGCTGCCAATGGCATCCAATTCCGGGTCGTACAATCCCCACACGTATCAGGAATGTACAACCATGGATTTCACACCCATGGATTTCGATGCCAAATCCTATGCTTCATTTACACTTGCCAGTTGCTTACTCAGTAACTTGAATTGAACAAGAGTCGAGCTTGTGCAAGTGAAAAGGTGTATTGATGAAGATCTAATATGATTGAAACTTTGAATATAGATTGTTACAAATGTATACTTTGTGAACTACTGTACCTACAACAATTCATAGAAAAGCCTAGCTAAATAGCTGTTTATGATTTAATTAGTGTCTACGATATCAATCAATTAATTTAATGATGTTTGATGACGGTATAAGGCAGGAGTAGGTACTCTGATGATATGTCAAAAAAAAAGGTAATTCGGTTCCGAACCATCCAAACTTTATTATCCTGTTATCCGTAGGTACCTCTATATAGAACTAACTCACCTTGGTTTTCAGAAAGTCTGGGTTTTGTTAGTTAATAAATAGTAGTCGTTCGCCCCGAACTGAGATTTCGTGACGCGACGCGAACTCTCTGAAAATAAAAGTAAGTGGTAGTCAGGTGCAAATCCAAACATTGTGTTAAGACTTGTCTCTGGCTACCACTTACTAAGTACGGTTACCAAGATTCAACTAAATTGAATGAAAAAAAAAAGAAAGAAAATACATTATTTGACACACATAAGTACATACAGAAAAAAAAGAAAATAAGAAATACAGAACGGACAGGAAACTACAATAGGTATAAAACATATTACTTACAATAGAAGAAAAAAAAAAAGTCTGTGGCTAGTCCCGTCCCGTTCTGAGTAGTGCGTACGTACTGTATGCCAAAAAGGCCCTAACTCAGCTTTTGCTGCCTAGCAAAGTTGGTACCTAGGTAGCCTACCTTGCCAAGCCACGCTGGTTTCAAATTAACCTATTTATTGAAGAGTTCCGTTAAACCGACATTGGCTTCATCATCAGAACAGGTAGTTATTGCCATTTAATGAGAACCAAGTCCCTTCTTAACTTATTTAAAAAAAAAATTGAAAAAGCAAAGGAACTGGCCGACCAGTAGAAAAACTTTTATGCCAACGAAACTCTTAGAAATGGGAGCTCTTATGTCACTGGTTATTTTAATTTAACTTTTTTGTTGTACTTTAAAGTGGGCAACCTAAAAAAAAAAATGGTTTTGGAATGTCCAAACCAAGCTCTTACATATGACATGTAACTTAATTTTATTGGGTATATTTTTAATTGTTGCCCCCTTATAAACCCCATATTTTAATAAACCCTCATCGGATATTACTCATACAGGGTGTCCTTAAGGTCGATGCAAAGCCGTGAGGGGAGGGTAGGTGGTGACCTAATAGATGCGTAACGAGGTGTCGTTACGTATCTATTCAGGCTAGATTACCTTAGTTTTTTTTTAATTTTTTTCATTATTAAACACCTCCCATTTAGTCAGTTATGTGGATACAGATGATTGTTTTGGTGTTTATCGATTGAATACACATTATGCTAGGACGCAAACAAATTGTTAGGCACTAGTAACTGTCTGTTTGAACACTTTGAATGAATAAGCATATGATTTTGGTAAATTTTTCAAAAATCATGGATATTATGATAACTCGGAATTCGTCGACATTGGATTAAGGTAATCTAGCCGGAATAGATGCATAACGAGGTGACCTACCCTCCCCTCACGGCTTTACATCGACCTTCCGGACACCCTGTATACTTACCAGTAAATTTCTCAACTACAACCTATCGACTTACCAAATTTCATGCACGGTTCTCAAGTTGTCGTCGGACAAACATACAAACATGAATACGTACATACATAAAATGCCAAATCGCCCAAGTTGATTGTAAGTTTTTCGTTCGCTTCGCTCACCCAATCAACAAAAAACCTATTTTACCATTGACCAATGAGCTAAGTATCATATTTTAAAACGTTGATCGAAACATGTTAATCGAAAACTAAGCACCTAGATAGAAGATGGGCCCGACTGCTTTTATATAATATTGAAGCACCTTCAGTAAATCCATGAGCAACGGCATAGCCATACCATACGGTGTGTGGGTATTAAAAATTTACAAGGAGCCATGCGTTTTTCTAGAAAAACCTACCACGTCATATTCTAGCTTCCTAAACCAGCATTAATTTTAAATAATAATTAGGTAAACAAAGTGTTTATTATATACTATACCTATTACCATATTCCGAGTTATATTGAAAGCTTAAGGGTGTCCTTGACTGGACAATGTAGGTGCCTATATAAACGAGCTGATTTTGTTGTTATGACCAAGAGGTATTCAACGAAGCCTAGAAGGGGGCTTAGCTTTCCCATTAAAAAGTTTGCTACTAAAGCAAACTTTTTAGAAGGAAAACTTGTACCTACTATCAATGTGAAACTTTTACTTACCTGTATGAATGTATAAATATTAAGAATGCTAACTAGTTAATCCTACTAATATTATAAACGTGAATGTTCGTAAGAATGGATAGATGGATTGATGGATGGATGTTTGTTACTCTTTCACGCTGAAACGGCTGAACGGATCTAAATGAAACTTGGCAGAGAGATACATTAAAGTCTGGAATAACATATAGGCTACTTTTTATCCCGTGGGAATACCGGGATTTAAATCTGCGTGAGTGAAACCGCGGGGCGCAACTAGTAATATATAAATCAAGGTACGTTTCCTTTATTATTTAATTTTGTGTTACAAATCAATAAGTAACTACATAATAAGTACGTACATAGGTATTTCATGTTTGCTGATGAATAATGTAAGTATCTACGATGCATCAATTTTCATTATCTAGGTAAGTAGGTACAGAACAACTAATAATATTAAGAAACTATACATTACTTCACTATCACTACATAGTATAAAAACAAAGTCGCTTTCTCTGTCCCTATATCCCTATGTCCCTATGTATGCGTAAATCTTTAGAACTACGCAACGGATTTTGATGCGGTTTTTTTAATAGAGTGATTTAGGAAGAAGGTTTATATGTATAATAATACATGCATGATATTGCAGGAAAACAATGTGCACCCGTGCGAAGCAGGGGTGCGCGGGCGGGTTGCTAGTCCTACTAATATTATAAACGTGAAAGTTTTTAAATATGGATGGATGGATGGATGTTTGTTACTCTTTCACGCCGAAATGGCTGAACGGATCTGGGTGAAGAATGGATCGGTTGGCAGAGAGATACATTATAGTCTGGAATAACACATAGGCTCCTTTTTATCCCGTGGGAATTCCAGGATTTTAATCTGCGTGGATGAAATCGCTGGGCGCAACTAGTTTGATATAATTAAACGTTAAATAATAACGTTAGGGGAAGCAGGGATAATGGCGATCGTGTCAGGTAATACCTAGGTACCGCTCAATCTACGCTGCAGCAGAGTTGTAATGCTTGAGCAGACAGACAAGACAAATGAAAAAACAAATAGAGCATTTTTCTCTCAGGTGATCGGCATTCCCCTATCTTTCTCTACATGGCTTTTTCAGTCTGTGTCACTGTCATGCATTATGCACATGAAAAATACAAATGTGACGTAAAATGAGACGCCGAACTTCTCGTGCCGCTACGTGGTGAATAGCGGGAGAAGACCTGGCCAGTGAAGTGGCGCCCCTATTATTTTCTACTTATGTCAGCGAAGCTCTGGGCACCTTCTCCTGCATTGGACATATTCACCACTCCCGTCGGGTGGGAACGGCCGAGCACTCGCGGTCGCTCCCGGGCCCCTCCCTGCAAAGGGGGGGGTGCAGGCCCCGCCGTAAAGGTGGGGACATTTGCGGGCCCCGCTGTAAAGACGGGCGGTCGTCGGAGGGGGACTGGATGAAATGTGACGTCCCAGTTCCCCTCCAACAAAGACGACGCGGGAGTGCCGCTGGGTTGTTTAGTGAGTAATACCGGTAAAGGAAACCGGGGAGTCCCACATACCCCTCCCATCCTCCGATGGTGGGGAATGCTTAACGCATTTTTCCCAGCGTCAAAAAACAAAAAGGATATTGCAACAAACAGAATCGACACCAATAGTAAGATTGTCAGGAGCCATAAAAAATAAAATACAAATATTAAATACTTTATGTAGAATACCTACCTTCCAATGTAAGACTAATCTTAGATTACCTACCTATGAATTTGTTATGAATGAATGAATGAAAATACTTTATTGTACTCCTTAAAAGAAAAACAGTAAGTACACTAAAATAAATAAGGAATAAAACTAACTTTACAATGGGCGGTCTTATCGCTGAGAGCGATCTCTTCCAGATAACCTTTGGATGGAGAGATTTGTAAATTAAGGAAGTTGATCGCAGGTGCACGAAAAAACTAAGTTGATAGTATGTAAACAAATAGATCAAATAACACTCTAAATAGATAGAAGGATTATATACTTAAATAATATTAAATGCATACATAGATAGTTATAGATAGATAACTCTTTATTGTTTATCCCACAAAAACCGCCTACTTGCGGAAACCAGTCCACTCACCAAGTACCAAGTACCCCACAGAAACATAGTACAGAGTAAAAGCATACATACTAGGTAAAACAATGGGCGACTTTATCGCTGAGAGCGATCTTTTCCAGGTTATATGTAGGTATTTGCAATATTGTATGCAATACACCGATATGGGTAGACTGTTGGAACTAAAATACCTTTGTAATATCTATTAACACAGGTTTACAATAAATGATTCTTATTGATATTATATCACTATCACTAGGTAAGTATATAGTATAAAATAAAGTCACTTCCCGCTGTCTGTCTGTCTCTCCCTCCGTATGTAGGTATGCTTAGATCTTTGTAACCAACGCAATGGATGTTGATTCGGTTTTTATAATAGATTCAAGAGGAAGAAAGATTTATAAATATATGCATTTACATAGTAGAAAAACACTGTGCACCAGAGCAAAGCTTGGGCGGGTCACTAGTCCAACTATAAATAAACTGGAGAGAGGTTCGTCCTGAACTGAGATTTCGAGATGCGACGCGAACGTTCTGAATATACCTATAACTAGGTGGTAGTCAGAAGCAAGTCCTAGTGCACATTGTGCTTAGACTTGCTTCTGGCTTTTACCTACTAAGTATGGTAACCAATTTTCAGCTGAACTGGCCTGTAGAATTGGCCTTCTTGTGGTTAAAGATATTTATTTCTCAAAGAACACAGTGTACTGGTCTGACTCCAGCTAGGTAACAGTGCTATACATAAAAGTAACTATTGAAAGTAGGAGTAGGTTGACAGTAAGTATGCTTATTGAAGAGTTCCGTCGAACAGACCTTGGTTCTATCATCAGAACAGTCGCTATCACTATTTATGAGAACTGTGAAACTTCTTAATTCATTTCAAGAAAAAAATAAGAAAAAGCAAGGATACATTTATTATTGGAAAAAATTAGGGATCCTTACTAAAACATCAAAAACGTAACCCAAGGTGTAATATATAATTACATGTCTTTCATCGCATGAACAAACTATTGAACGATAGAACAAGAAATTGTTCTACAATATTAAAGAACACATACCTACCTTATTATCTACAAATAATTCAGCGATAGCATAGGTATGTCTAACTGTTGTAGATGTTACTAGTTATAACTACTTTTCTACATTTTGAATCATCATCTTCCTGTCCTTATCCCACGCTAAGTAGGATTGGCACAACGAGTTCTACTCCTCCACTCTCCTTTATCATTCGTCATCTCGGTCTCATGTCATCCTCCAACACTCAGATCCATACAACACGACAGGTCTTATGATCGTCTTGTAAACAATCCCCTTAAGTTTAAGGGGCATTCGTGGATCACATGTTGTTCCTGAGACCTGTCACCATTTCATCCATCCCGCATTTATTCTATTTTTCATGTATCGGTCGATCTCACCGTCGAGTCGTTCTAAATGGATGAGCCGAGGTACCGAAAGTCGGAGCAGACTGGTAAGAATACACCATCTGAGGCAATAGGGGTGAAACTGGAGGGAACACCAAAGTCGCAGAACAAGTGCTCGGTTTTTGTCCTGCTTATCTTCAGTCCGACACTCTCCAATTTCTCCTGCCATTTTCCCAGCCTGCTCTAGACCTCAAGCGCATCTTCACCAACAAGAACAATGTCGTTGGCGAACAGCATGCACCAGGGTGCTTCTTCCTGTATGCCCAATGTCAGTGCATCTATAATCAGGAGAAACAAATATGGGCTTAATGCCGACCCCTAGTGCAAACCTACAGCCACACTGAACTTGTACTTTTCTAAATTTTGAATGTTGATAGAAATGCGACAAAAACTGATTATTATCTACCTATAATTATCTTTCCTTTTTAATAATCCTTGTCCAAATAAATATTTTAGTCTGCAAGGCTGTTTCAATAGGTACCTGTAGATTTTTTTAATCGGACTTTTCATTCAAAAAATATTACAGTTTTAGTGCGCTTTGTAAAGCGCGAAAACGAGGCAAATTCTAACTCAGCGTGGGACTTGGTGGCCGAAGGCGTGGGTTACGAAGAGCGGGATTCTAAGTTTATCCTAAAATTTTGAAACAAATTATGTCCACCCATACGAAGCTGCGACAGCCCGCAAGTACATACTTCAAATTTCCAATCGCCCAAGTTATTTGTAAAATTTGCATTCGCTTCGCTCGCTCAATCAATAATACTGGTGGACTTTCCACACAGCACTACTTAGCTCCAAACTAAGCAAAGCTTGCAGGTGATATCGGAACCACATAGCTAATTATAATACTTTTTTGAAAATATATGCCTACCTACTTAATTACATAATACCTAACATTCAGACTGAGATATTTTGTGTAATGAACATAAATGTTTTTCTCTCTCTATCTCGATACCCACCAAACATCGAACCCACGGTCCACAGCGCAAGCCAGATCTACCTACCTGCTAGCCAATTAAGCTGTGACGGCTGGCAAATATAATATGTTATGTTTACACGACTATGTTTACAGTTATGCTGTAACTTTAAACCTGTTCATAATACACATCACAAGTGCTTAAGGCCTGTGCCCACATGAGCTGGAGTCCAGGCGGCAACGCGCGGCGGGGCGTCTCGCGTCGTCGAGGCACAGGCGCCTTTAAGGTGCGCCGCACCGCTTCTACGTTTTCTTAAGGCGTTGACAACACCTAATATTTCTCTCGCTCGCACGATTCGACATTTTAAAAGATATAAAATCATAAATTCCAATTTTGAAAAATCGCAAACAACCATTTTGTGTGCAATCACATTGCGCATAGTTTGGGAAAAAAATCATTTTGATTGATGCAAGTTTTCCTAATCAAAAGTTTGCTTGAGTACGAAAACTAGAAAAGCAAACTTTTAAGTAGGAAAACTTATGTTGATCAAAATGATTTTTTTACTAAACTGTGCGCAATGTGATCGCACACAAAATTGTTGTTTACGATTTTTCGAAAATTGGTTGAGTGATGTTATATCCTTCAAGAAGTCAAAACGTGCGAGCGAGAGTCACATTAGCTCTTGTCTTCACCTTAAGGCAAGGATATCCCAGAACCTCCAACCTCCAAGACTTGCAGCACTTGAACAGCTAGATTTTGTTAGATTTTCTTCTCAGAGATTAATAATAATGAAATGTAAAAAAAAATTTTTACACAGCGCTAGTAAATACCTATTAATCCATATCTTTTGATATAACTTTGACATGATTTCAAGAAAAAGTCTCGTAATAATGGATGTTTGAAACATCGATTTATTTTTATCGAGAAAATTATCATTATTTACGTTTCTATCTTCACACAGCGCTCGAGTACGTGTTCAATTTTAATGTTTTCGTTTTTTCATGTATTTTTTTACATTTGCGAGGGTGCCGTGCCAACCCGCACCGCAACTACTGCCATTTTGTCATTCCGTTTCGTTTTTTTCGGTCCAAAATGTGAGAAGGAAGTATAGCCGCCTGCGCGAGCCTGTTGAGTCAAGCTTCATAGAGACAACGCCGCGACCACGCTTCGACTCTACGCCGCCTGTTTCTCGCCCCCGCCTCGACTCGGCGTGAATTTAGTCGGCAACGGGCCTTAGGATTCATTTGAATTAAAGGTACGGACAGACGTGCTAAAAAAAGCATGCTTTGCAACTATTCACATTAGTAGCACGTTTGTCTAGGCGTTGCTAGTAATAAGCATGCTTATTTCGAGATTTTTGAGCATACTTCTTGAGGCATGGGTAGAAGGGGGCTTCAAGCACGCCTGAACAGGTTCGCTTATGAGCATGCATATTGTTAGGTAGGACACAGTTTCAAAAAGAGTTTGTATGAGGCTCTCGTTCTATATAGATTTATATCTGGTTTGAGCCTGGTGCCAAATAGCACGCCTACCCATACGTTTGCTTTGAGCATTCTTATTTATGAGTCATCTTCCTGCCCTTGTCCCACGCTAAGTGGGGTTGGCACAACAGGTTCTACTCCACTCCTCTCTATCATTCGTCATCTCGGTGGTCACTCCTTTCTTACTCATGTCATCTCTCACACCGTCCATTTGTCTCTTCTTTGGCTTACCTGTCTTTCTAAAACCAATCACCGCCTCACTCCTCAACTTATCAGTCACAGTCAAAATTCCTCTTATAGGTATTCTTATTTGAGAGTGTGCTTAAAATAAGCAGACCTATTGGTGGCAAATGTGAACAGTTGCAGAGCATGCTTATTTCAAGAATGCTTTTTTTTGAGCACGTGTGTCAGTCCCTTTAAAGCAATAAAAGTTCTCGCCCGGCACCCATTAGCGGAATGGCATCGAAAGGTATTTTTCGGAGAAGAATAAAAATATAATCTATCTGTATGGAAATAAAGTTGAAATTTCAATGTAAACGGTCATTCGTAATAATATAAAAGCATACTGTCATAGTGAAACTAAAGGTTTTTCGGTTAAAATAATTAAAAAAATTGCCAAGTTATAAAAACGGCAAACTAATCACATTTTGCTGTATGGAAGTTCCCAATATTTATTGTATTCTGTTTTTTATTTTATTTTGTTGGAGCGGTGAGCGGCATCAGAAATAATTATATCATCTGTGAAAATTTTGGTGCATTCCTCGAAGCGCACCTAAATGAAGTCCACCCAAGTACCTCGTCGAAGCGCACCTGTCTGGGTGCGCTTCATTTAGTAGGAATAAATCTTTAGTTTTAACTTCTCGAAGCGCACCTATGACACCTAGGTAGGGCCTAGTGATGGGGTAATAGAAACTGTAAAGTATAATTTAATATATCTATTTTTGTTTGGAAATACACATTATTTAGAAAATCAGTCTTACAGAACACTAGAACATACATAACCGTAGCAAGGTTCGCGAGCATTCCTTTGTAATTGGATGGACTCGTCAAATGCATTCAAATCTGCCCTAAGCTGGTTTGCGTTGCGCTTGATATGTGTCACCGCTTCCCTTACTTGCACTGCTGTAGGAGTTAATAGCAGGGCAGGATTTCTGATTTTTAACTGTCCGTACCTCATTAACTATAAGACTTATAGTTTGGAAAATCAGATATAGTTGAGGATATTTTCTAGTGCATCAGAAGACAAAAACACAAATGGTGCCATTTAACCTGATAGAAAAATATTACAAAGTTACCTCTAAGTGTAACTTTGTGAATAGAAAAATGAATAAAATAACATAAAATTTGTACCAAAACATTACAAACGTAGAGAGATATTACAAACGCATAGTATGACAAGAAAATGTTTTTATATGCTATACAAATATTATTAAAAACACCTAAATACCTAATAAAATGCTACAAAATCTCGGCTGTCTGCGCACCGTCTTGCTCAGTAGGTACTACACAGAGAGTGCAAAAGAGCCACGCTTAAAAATCCTCAGCTTAATTTAACTACCTGGTCGATAACTAGTCGCTTTAATAAGTTAGTTAGTAATGCATTAAAATGTGAATTTTATGTACTTACCCCATCACTACTACCATAAATTGTCATAGGTGCGCTTCAAGAAATAAAAACTTAACATTTATACCTACTGAATGAAGTGCACCCAAATGGGTGTGCTTCAAGGAGTAAATGGGTGCGCTTCGTCTGGGTGCGCTTCATTTAGGTGTGCTTCGAGGAATTCCCAAAAATTTCAATTGTATATCACGGTTCATGAGATACAGCACAGCGGAGTCTTAGTAGGTACCTAATATATTAGGGTCCCGTTTTACCCTGTGGGTATGGAACCCAAATAAGATAAACTTATACAAATAGTAACAGAAACAATATTTTTAAGTGCATTAAGGCGTATATAGGAACTTGTTGATGGATCCTTGTAGTAAATTTTACTTAGTTGGAATGAGTCGCAGCCTTACATCATTCCTTATAGTAGTAGTAGTAAAATGTACAAACAAAAAAAACTACCTGTTTATTTACTATGTGAAAGAAAATAACATTCTTCAATGTTTACGATTGAAAATTGGCTTCTACATCTAAACGACAGATTTTGTCATTTTTCTTTCACTTAAATATTGGCGAAGATGTTACCTCCAAGTGGTAGATACAAATGAATTTGTAATGTAATGATTTTTTTCCCTTTGCAATAATTCTGTGCATTACTGTGTATGTAGGTACCAATCTATACCACTCTTTTGGGACCGAAACGACATGCGCTGAATGTCATCGGGTCCTTCATGCGCCTTTAGAAGATTTAGGGCCAAATAGGTACTCAAACGCAACTCAGATTTGAGCACGTCTCAAGTCATGGTTTTTTGACAGTTTTTAATGAAATTCCGTCAAAAACTCGTCACATGAGACGTGCTCAAATCTGAGTCAACTCAAGTCTGCATTAATCTGAGTTGCGTTTGAGTATTCGGCCGTTAGGTAGGTACATGAATGAAACTAAAAAATATAGGTAGGTACATCATCAAAAAAGTCTTATTTTAAAGAAAGACCGAATCACTTAGGAGATTTGAACACTGAACTGAACTGAATTTTTGTATGTAATCATTTAGGTACCTACCTACTCTGTCGATTGACATGCATTTTATCACTCACTGGCGGCCAAAACATGTTTTTTTCAAAATGGCGCCCTAGTAAGTAGGTACCTATGCCAGAGCTACATATAAAAATGTTCGAAACCCAATAGGTGATTATTACAGAGCATGGAAATAAATGGGTTTGTGGATAACGATAATTTATGTAGACTATGTAAGCTTAACCCCCGGTTTCTGAAAGCGCGATCAACACTAATCGGCTGTCAAGTCACTTGCTCTCTCTATCTCATATTTTGAAGTAAAAGCTGAAATAGCAAGTGACAGCCGATTAGCGTTGATCGCGCTTTCAGGAAATTAAGGCGTTGACAACACCTAATTTACCTCTCGCTCGCACGATTTGACATTTTTAAAGATATAAAATCATTAAGCCTAATTTTGAAAAAACGCAAACAACCATTTTGTGTGCAATCACATTGCACACAGTTTGACAAAAATTTCATTGTGATCGATGCAAGTTTTCCTACTCAAAAGTTTTCTTAAGTACGAAAACTAGAAAAGTAAACTTTTAAGTAGGAAAACATGTATCGATCAAAATGAAACTTTAACACTAACTATGCGCAATGTATTGCACACAAAATGGTTGTTTGCGATTTTTCGAAAATGGATTCAGTGTTTTTATATCCTTCAACAAGTCAAAACGTGCGAGCGAGAGTCACATTAGCTCTTGTCTTCACCTAAGCATACGGCGCGCACCACTATCTCACTCGCACAATTGAACATTTTTGATGATATAAATAAAATCACTGAATGTAGTTATGTAAAATTGCAATCAGTGATTGTATTACCTTCAAAAATGTGAAATCATGCGAGCAAAATGGCGGTGGCACGAATTTCACTTAGACTTGCACCATTCTTCTTAGGTAAAGGATATGCATGTGTAGGTAGGTTTTGTGATATAATATGTGCGTTACTGGGCTAATTTTCATACATGCTTATCACTATACATATTTAAGTGACGTTATGGTGGCTGACTTAAACACCATAGATGGTTTTAAGCCTTGCCTCTGCCTCGCTAGCTAGAATTGGCCTCAAGAAGAAAGAAAAGAAAAGTTTGCTTGAGTACGAAAACTAGAAAAGCAAACTTTTAAGTAGGAAAACTTGTATCGATCAAAATGATTTTTTTACTAAACTATGCGCAACGTGATTGCACACAAAATGTTTGTTTGCGATTTTTCAAAAATGGGTTTAGTGATTTTATTATATCTTTCAACAAGTGAAAAGGAGCGAGCGAGCGTCACATTAGCTCTTGTCTTCGTCTTAAGAAAAATTCCATGTTTTATTATATTTTACTTTCCTGAGCACTAGAAATGATTTTTTTCTATTTTGGTGTTATTAAAAACGAGTTTTTTTGCAAATATTTCAAAAATGAAATTATTTGCGAATTTTTATATAAAAAAAACCGCAATAGCTAGTCGTCTTTCTATATATCAGCACAAATAGTTTTTATTATTTATTACTTAAACAACATTAAACTAATAGAATCCATTCCTTTCTAGTCATAGTGTTCAAGAAAGTAAAATAAGATAAAAAAAATTGATATTTATATAAAAAAGATATCAAAGATGTATTACCTTTATTTAGGTATGATATATTTTTTCAGAGCGGCCTAGAACAGCTGTCATACTAAAGACGTTTCAAGGTTATCTATTAATTACCGGACACCCTGTTTATTTATATAAAATCACGCATGGATTTTAACTTGCTACGAGATCCTTACTAAATACTTACCTCTTTTACTTCATTAACTCTCATAACATTCCTCATACATTATCGTCGGCTTAGGGTAAGTACCTACTTTTTCTGGTCTTTCTCTAGTCTAGAACATCTTTTTTCATTTGAATCATCAGAATGATCTAAAACTAGTAGTTCGCCCCGAACTGAGATTTCGTGACGCGAACGCTCCGAAATCATAAGTAAGTGGTAGTCAGAGGCAAGTCCAAACATTAGGTTTAGAATTGTCTCTGGCTGTCACCTACTAACTGAGTATGGTAACCAAGTTTCAACTGAATTGGCCTATTTATTGAAGAGTTCCGTTGAACAGACCTTGACTCCATCATCAGAACAGGTCGCTATTACCATTCAATGAGAACCAAGTACCTTCTTAATTTATTTCAAGAAAAAATAAATTGAAAAAGCAAAGGAACTGGCCGACCAGTAGAAAAACCTTGATGTCAACGAAACTCTTAGAAATGGGAGCTCTTGCGACGTTGGTTATCGTAATTTAACTTTATTATTTTATCTAAAAAAGCAGGCCCCCTAGAAAAAAATTAAAAACGGTTTTGCAATGTCCAAACAAAGCCCTTTCATATGACATGTAACTTTATTTTTTGGGTAAGTTTTTTAATTTTTCCCATATTTAATATCCCCTCATCCGATTTTACCCATATACCTACTTACCAGTAAATTTCTCAAGTGCAAGCTATCGACTTACCAACTTTCATGCAGATCGGACAAACGGTTTTCAAGTTATGGTCGGACAAACATACATACATACAAACAAAATATTATGTACATACATAAAATGCCAAATTGCCCAAGTTAATTGTAAGATTTTCGTTCGCTTCACTCACTCAATCAATAAGACGAGCCAAAACCCTTTGTCCACAAAGTTTGTTTATGAGGTAGGTAGGTAATGTGAGTGCAGCAAACATTGAGTTAGAATCATATAGAATCGCAATCTCTGTCTAACAACACTCAAAATATGTCCGAGCGCCGTTCTACATACCTATACATTGTTACTTCTATACATTATTGTTACTTCTATACTATACATTGTTCGTCCCGAACTGAGATTTCGTGAAGCGACGCGAACGCTCCGAAAATATACAGGGCTACTGGTAACTCGACGTATTCCTTGCAGGACGTCATAGTAGGGTTAATCATTTGAAACCAATTTAAAAATGATTTACGGCGCGACTGTACTGAAATTTAAGTTATTATCATAGTTGACGCCGTAGCAGACCTTTGTTAATAATTAAAAGTTCAATAATGCCTAAAACTTTGGCAAATATCACTAACCAAACATTTTATTTTTTGTAATTTTTGGTATTACTTCATAAAAAATGTAGTCTAGTGCAAAAAAAAGTACTACACCTGGTGTACAAATTACTAGGAAAATATCCTTGTCTTATCAGTTATTCAGAAAGGTATGATTGTCAATACTTTTGCATGTGTGCCAGGGAAGAGAAGAGTTTTATGGGGGGCAGGTAAAATTGCGAGACGGTCAACCTATTGTTTGGTATTCGTATTATTCGTAGTTTTTACCTGCGCTTGAACTCCAAACACTCGGGGAGCTTTGTGATTGGTCGCTATTGTTCTCTCGGCATGACAGGGGGTGCGATTTTGCAAAATTTGGTCGTCAGCGTTAGTTAGTTTCAACTCTACGTCGCGCAAGCTCGTGTTTTGTTACTGGCTATTTCCCTAACTGTTGCTGCGTATCTTGCTCTTGTGCTGTGCTGTGCCTTCATAAGCGCTGACTATGGCTGCATATTCTAATCCTGAATACGCTGACATAATGTACTGTTACGGACTTTGTGACGGTAACACTGCTGAGGCGCGGCGAGAATATCAACTTCGCTTTCCCAACCGCCGACTCCCCCACGTTAGTGTCTTTGGATCGACTTATCGGCGAATATCTGAAACTGGCAGCGTCCAAAAAAGCAGGCAAGTTGACACTGGTCGTTCACGGAGATACACGGCTGTGGACGAGGAGCTTATTCTTCAACGTTTTATTGACGATCCTAACACATCGACAAACATCGTAGCGCGTGAGCTTGGTATGTCACAGTGGAAAGTCTGGTCTGTAGTTCACTTGTCAGGCCGACATCCATACCATTACAAACCAGTCCAGTCATTAGAAGAAGGAGATCCGCCGAGACGGCTTGAATTTTGTCGTTTTATTCTAAGTGCCGACGCCGACAGCGAAAACTTTTTAAAAAACATTCTGTGGACCGATGAGTCATATTTAGATCGTGATGGTATCACAAATTACCACAACTTACATTACTGGACACCGAAAGCAGAAGCAAACCCTAAAAAACTGAAACCAACCGCATCCCAGCGAAGGTTCTCGCTTAATGTTTGGATGGGTATTATTGACGACAAATTAATTGGCCCACATTTTTTACCCCGAACACTAAATGGGGAACTTTATGAAGATTTCCTCAGAAATCATTTATCAGCACTGCTTACGGATGTACCGGAAGAAAGATGAGCAAACATGATTTACCAACATGACGGATGTCCAGCCCACTTCCGAATCACAATTTGACAATTGCTGGATGAAAACTATCCAAACCGATGGATAGGGCGCGGTGGACCGATTCCGTGGCCTGCACGAAGCCCTGATCTGACGCCGCTAGACTTTTACGTCTGGGGTCATATGAAAGATCTAGTTTATGTGACCCCAGTAAATTCAGTTGAAGAACTAAGGGAGAGAATTACAAATGCGGCGGACCAGATGAGGGCAACAATCACATCAAGAATAACAAAAACCGAAGTAAGGAAGCGAATAAGAACATGTATTTGAAACCGAGGGCAGCACATCGAACAAGACGTGAGAAATGTGTGTAATTAAAGTTTTTAATATTGATTAAAAATAATAATAATGTTCACGATTTTGTTTTTGATTTTTCGAATAATCACCTTTTTGTGAAACGCACGCCTGTACTAAATCAAAAACGATTTTCATAATGTAGTCCATGATTTTGTATTAACTTTCATACCTTTTTGGATAGCTGATAAGACAAGGATATTTTCCTAGTAATTTGTACACCAGGTGTAGTATTTTTTTTTGCACTAGACTACATTTTTTATGAAGTAATAGCAAAAATTATAAAAAAATAAATGTTTGGTTAGTGATATTTGCCAAAGTTTTAGGCATTATTGAACTTTTAATTATTAACAAAGGTCTGCTACGGCGTCAACTATGATAATAACTTAAATTTCAGTACAGTCGCGCCGTAAATCATTTTTAAATTGGTTTCAAGTGATTTAATCTGGGATTTTTCATATAAAAACTAAAACTTAACTAATTAAAAAACTACTGAATTTCGGTAGAACATTTGGTGGCTTAATTTGTTGCATTTTATCCCTACTATGACGTCCTGCAAGGAATACGTCGAGTTACCAGTAACCCTGTAAGTAAGTGGTAGTCAGAAGCAAGTCCAAATATTGTGTTTGAACTTGTCTATAGCTGCCACTTACTAACTAAATATGGTAACCAAGTTTCAACTGAATTGGCCTATTTATTGCAGAGTTCCGTTGAACATACCTTGGCTCCATCATTAGAACAGGTCGCTATCACCATTTAATGAGAGCTAAGTACCTTCTTATTTTATTTCAAGAAAAAAATAATTGAAAAAGCAAAGAAACTGGCCGACCAGTAGAAAAACCTTGATGCCAACGAAACTCTTAGAAATTCGAGCTCTTGGGTCATTGGTTATCTTAATTAAACTTTTATGTTGTGTATCTGAAAAAGCGGCCATACTAGAAAAAAAATATGATTTTTGAATGTCCAAGCCAAGCCCTTTCATATGACACGTAACTTTATTTTTTTGGGTTACTTTTTTAATTTTTGCCTCCTTAAAACTCCGTATTTTAATTCAATTCAATTTATTTATTTCAGATGTCAATCCATAATTTGTTAGTAAACTTAATTAAACATGTCAATGTTAATAACCCCTCATCAGGTTTTACCCATATACTTACCAGTAAATTTCTCAAGTACAAGCTGTCGACTTACCAAATTTCATGCAGATCGGATAAACGGTTCTCAAGTTATCGTCGGACAAACATACATACACACATAAATGCCAAATCGTCCGATTTGATTGTAAGATTTTCGTTCGCTTCGCTCACTCAATCAATTATATCGTTTGCAAATACCAAATGCTCGAATGTAAACGTTATCTCGCTTGTATAATGTTCAATGTCGCTTGTACACTATGCCATAACTCAGGCCATGCGTACGGACAGGGAGCAGAGGGAGCAGTGGAGACGCTATTTAAACAAAATGTATAGGTAAAGAGGTAATACATATTTATTGTGAAACGGGAGTTTGACACCTTTTTATGGGTTACCTATTAGCAGACATCTTATACCCTGGATTAACACATTATTAACCGAGCGAGCGAAGCGTCTCAGTTTCCACATTGGCCAAAAATGCGTTTGTCTGGATGTCTGTCTGTCTGTCTGTTCTACAGGTCGCATTTTTCAACCGATCTGGGCGAAACTTGGTACACAGGTCATATGACTTATAAGATTTTTTTTGTCGTCGGGGATTTTCGATTGGAGGGGTACTTCCCCCAAAAGAAGGGCAAAAAGGGGGCTATTTGATATACTGGATATCTCCACCAAATGAGATCCGATTTCGATTATTCTTTTTTTATTTGAAAGGTAGTAACTATAAATTGGTCTCATAAAAGTTATATAAATCTTGTGTTGACAATAAAATATATCAGCATCTGCATCATCAGCATCAGCGTGTATTGCGAAATAGGTACTCCGTGCGTTGATTCTGATAGTAGGTAGGTACCTACCTAGGTATATGTAATATACCTACCTACCCCACTTCAACAACATTAAATCATAATGTATCATTAAATAATATTTTGGTCCGTAGTATGTGCCAAGGCTAAATTAAGGTAAAGACAAGAGCTAATGTGACTCTCGCTCGCATGTTTTGACTTGTTGAAGGATATAAAAGCACTACTCCCATTTTCAAAAAAACGCAAATAACCATTTGGTGTGCAATCACATTGCGAACAGTTTAGTAAAAATTGCATTTTGATCGATACATGTTTTCCTACTTAAAAGTTTGCTTTTCTAGTTTTCGTACATAAGCAAACTTTTGACTATAAAAACTTGCATCGATCAAAATTAAATTTTTACTAAACTGTTCGCAATGTGATTGCACACAAAATGGTTGTTTGCGATTTTTCTAAATTGTGTTTAGCGATTTTATATCTTTTAAAATGTCAAACCGTGCGAGTGAGAGGTAAATTAGGTGTTGTCAACGCCTTAATGATAAACCCTACTATGATAATTTTTTTATGAACGTATGGCGGTGTTATATGAACTTACTTACAAATCTATCATAAACTCTAGTTTTTCTTATTACATATACGTCCAAATAGTATATTTTTTTATAGAAAACTTTGTACAGTTAACTTTTTAGATAAATATTATGATGATCAAAGTGTTGAATACCTAATATATAAAACAATGTACTCTGTGCCTCATATCATGGACAAAGAGCTCGAAACTCCGAGATGCCTCCTAGATGGCGCTGACTCATAGGCCGGAAACCTTGCTAGCAGCCGTTGAAACAGAAAGTTGAAACTCGAAAGGTTGATAACAAATTAACGCATCTTTTTATTAATAGATGGAGCTAAACAACAAATAATAATAAAAATTAAGTTTATTAGACATAAAAAGAGCGTACTATAGCAAAAATAGTTATTTGAATAAAATCACAAAGTTGTACAATGATCGGTTAAACAGATGGGCTCTTTGATTTCAAAACTAAGTAAGAACTTGTGTTTTGGGAACAAGTGATCCTCCTTGAGTACTACAGTTATTATCTATGATAAAAACAGTCTGCGTTTAGGATTGTGAACATTATAAAATTTTATTGTAATAAAGGTTTCAATTGAAAATCGTATCGTATTTTATTTTATTTTTTAAATTCAACACATCATTGTACCTACTATACTACATGGAGTTAAACACAAAATGATTTTATTTTTAAATTAGTAAGGATTCACATTCTAGAAAATTGTATTTTATTTTATTATTTCGTTCATGCTAATAAAAGGATGCTCCTTTTATACCTACAATATCAATTTGTATATATTTGTCAATGTTTTGTTTGGTATTTTAGGGTTATCAAGTCATATTTATATTTTTTATGAATGCATTCCAATCTTTTAGTAGGTAATCTTGTATGTAGGTACTGGGTGTTCAGAATTTATTTCTTGTTTAAATTCCTACCAATACTACCATCCACTACCATTATCAAGGATACCTAATGGAACCTAATCTAAAATTAAGAATTTCCCTCTGTTTGATAAAAGAGAAACATTTTTTATCTGTGCTACTTGTCTTATTGACGATGGGATAGTACAGTTTTTACCACTAGTCCATCTAAACAAAGCATAGGCTTTTGACCAATCAGAACAATGGTCACCAAGTCCATGGGCGTGTAATCCTGGCTGTACAATCCCAAGTGTACTTGGAAAGCACAGCCAGGAAAACACGGCCCGCAGTTCATGTACATGAACTCCTGGCCGTGTTTTACAGGGGTGTACATTCCTTGGTGTACATTCCCTGCACACATTAGGATAGCACGACCACGGATTTCATGTACATTTGGACGTGAAATCCTGGCTGCGTATTCCTGCCTGTACATTCCTGGCTGTGAATTCTCGGGCTGCGTAATACGTGGTTGTACATTAACCGGACCCTAGCAACAACAACAGAAATGTCATGCTCCAACGAGCTTAGAACGCTGCGGGTCATGCTATGATGATATGTCACTGTCATAATGACAAGTCTGCTGGGGTCGATTATATTTTTTTCCATGGATCACTATTAAAAGGCGGCGTGTGCGATTGTTTGCGGCTCCCGCTGCACCGGCAGTCATCTTGTACCGGCGGCTTTTTGTGCGTGCGTAACCGCACAAAACTCCGGTCTCGTGAGTTTTGAAAATAAAACTCCATTCCGCCACCGCGGGCGGGCACGGGTGAAAACCGCTTCGTGAGTTCTTAGCCTTACTCAGATGATACCATACCAGTGTCATAAATTATATTCCTCTAGTATTTATCTTCATTTTAGAAGTACCACCTATTTAATTTTCACTTCGTTTTGTTTCCTAGTAAAGATCATTAACACAGAGCTACCATTAACTATAAAAACTAGAAATTCCGCTTTTTGCGTTGAAAATCCGCGTTTTTAAAGCACAAAGCTAACATTTTCAACTGTCTCATCTGGCAACATTGGGAAGAAAAAGAAAGAACTACAAGAACTATTTAAATTAAAACTTGGCGATGAAGTAAAAATAATTTTTAAAATCCAAGGCAAGGAATTTTTAAAATCAGTCAACAATGCATGAAAACCGCATGTATGCACGTCCGTGCTGAAGTTTTAATAAATAAGCCAAACGTGTGTGGTTTGCGACTTTTCTGAATAAGAGTGGGTTCCCATTGTAGAAAAATGTTCCTGAAGAAGGAATTATTGAAAGCTATTTCATACAGAACGCGGGTAAAATTACCGCTCTCATACTGGATCCTTGTGTGTTTGAGATTCGTGTTTACGATTTTGCCGCAACAAGGCTACATACACCCCGACGAGTTCTTTCAAAATGTTGAAATAATCGCAGGTAAGTACATACATAAAATACGCTTTATCTAAATTTTTATAGGTAGATGATATACCGGTACTATAACTACCCTGGTACCTGAGTTGAGGGCTGGGGATAGGGGGGATGCATGTGGGGGTAGATGGTAAGTCTTTCCTTATAGTTCTTTATTTTAGGAAATGAAAAAAAAAATTCTTAAAATTTATTCAATTTAAAATAAACAAAAAAATAACCCTAACCTAATGGGAATTCCTTCCCTTAAGTCTTTTTGTCTAGGAGATGAAATATTATTTCCAATTTTCTTCACTTTAGTAAACAAAAAACCCTAACCTAACTATTAATTTACCTGAAAAAGTGAAGAATTTTTTTTCATTTCCTTGAAAAAAGAACTATAGGGAAAGACTTGCCGGTTAAACTATAGCTACCCTGGTACCTGAGTTGAGGGTTGGGGATAGGGGGAAAGCATGTGGGGGTAGATGGCAAGTCTTTCCCTATAGTTCTTTTTTCTAGGAAATGAAAAAAAATTTTCTTCTCTTCACTTTAAAAAAAAAATAAAAAAATAACCCTAACCTAATGAGAATTCCTTCCCTTGTGTCTTTTTGTCATAGAGATAAAATATTACTACCAATTTTCTTCATATAAAAAAAAAACCCTTACCTAACTAGTAACTTATCTGAAAAATTAAATTATTTTTTTCATTTCCTAGAAATAAGGACTCAAGGGGAAGACTTGCCATCTGCCCCCACTTGCATCCCCCCTATCCCCAACCCTCAACTCAGGTACAAGGATTGCTATAGCCAACCCGACTTGCCACCTACCCCCACTTGCAAACCCCCTATCCGCAACCCTCAAACCAGGTACCAGCGTAGCTTTAGCCAACCCGATATACCTAACATAACATCAATTTTCCAGGTGATATATTCAACATCGAAGTCTCAAGAACATGGGAGTTCCACCCGAAATTTCCAATCAGAAATATATTTGTACCAAAGATAATACTTGGACCACCTCTGTATTTTATCCATTTAGCAAATCCATTCACCAAGTTCTATCTAAACATTGATTTAAAAACCCCATACTTCTTGTTAGTAATTCCCAGAGTTTTTATCTGCTTATTGTCACTAGTCAATGATTATTGTTTGTACAAAATATGTGTTTTGTTTGGCCAGAACTATAGGAACCGTCTTAAAATATTTGCAAGTTCCTATGTAGTTTTAGTGTACTGTTGCAGAAGCTTTTCAAATGCATTTGAAATGTTGTTCTTCTCAGTGCTTCTTCTGTTAGTGGCTGAGTGTATGATTCAATCAGACAAACTAATTTATCATGAAGAGTACATAACAGAAAAGTATGAAAAAGCAACAACTGCTGTTGAAAAAGTTAAACTTTTTAAGTTAAAAACTCATTTACCTGCACACTCCCTAAATCATGTTTCATTAATTTCTGCAATAGTTGCTGTGGGAATATTTAATAGACCTACTTTTGTTGGGTTTGCTTTTGCACCAGTATTTTTCTGGCTTCACCGAGGATTGGGCTCAAAAGTTATTGGGTTTAAAGACTTTCACTATAGAATGTCAATGTTTATAATCTGTGTAATTCCTCCAATACTATTACTTATTGTAATAGACTCAAGTTATTATGGATATCTGACCATAATTGAGGTACAATCTTTGGAAGCATCTTTGGATAACTGGGTGGTAACTCCTTTAAACTTCTTGAGGTATAATTTGGACCGGAGTAACCTCAGCCAGCACGGGCTTCATCCCTGGTGGCTGCATATTGTTGTGAATGTACCTCTGCTGTTTAACTTTCTGGGTATCCTGGCTATAGGTACATTAACCATGAACATGTACAGGTAAATCCTTTCTTATTTAATAGTTCATTTCATTGTGAATATATATTATATTTTTCCAAAGCAAGATCAAAACAGCAGTACCTATATAATTTATGTTTCAGATTTATCTGCGGCAAATATAGCCAGCTACCGAGGATACAAAGCATCACAGGACTTATGATGTTTTCACTTATTATTCCTATCGCAGTCCTCTCACTCTTTCCTCACCAAGAGGCGAGATTTATAATCCCTGTTTTGCTACCTCTGGTCTGTCTCTACGGCAACCACCTTCATGAAAACGAAGCTGATAAACAAAGCACAAGGGTATTCAAAAAGATAATTCGCGTAGCGTGGTTCACAGTTAACATAATCATGACTATCTTCTTTGGATTCATACACCAAGGAGGCATTTACCCGTTCGCGAACAAACTCCACTGGGACATTAAGAGTGTGTACGGAGTACATACACATGTGATTACAACTCACAGCTATAGTATACCAACATTCCTTCTGCAATTAGAAAGTACATCACAACTTTGGAGGGACAGGAAGACAGGGCGCAAGTACAATCTAGCCCCAACTACATTTATCCACAAGTATGGATCACTACCAATGGCGGACTTATTCACAAAGGTTGATGATGAACTATCCGACGCTGAAAGGCTCTTACATAAACATAAAAAGCAGTATCGATTTTACATAGCGTCGCCTTGTTCTTTAGAACTGAAAATTCGCGCAGCAGCTTCTAAATATAAATATTTTGATCTCATTGAAGAATACTCTTACTACCCGCATTTCTGCACGGAAGCTTTCCCCAGGTTTCCACACAGCCGCGACCAGTTATGTATAGAAAATAAAGCTTTACGTATGAACGAATCTCTAGTTGTAGATCTGAATATTCTACAAAGAATCTCATGTTTTTTAAAACGGTTTTGTCTAAGGATTTATAGTGTAAAAGTAAAAGACCCAAGTACAAATAATAATTGACGCAGCTTATAAATTATAACTTATGCCTAAGCTAAGCTAATACCCTATAAAAATTAATAATGTGAGCGCGCCGCACAGTGGGTGAAAATTCGTAGTTGCCTTTCATAGGATTTTTGAAAAAAAATCTTCCTTAATTGGGGGATTTAAGTAAACAGATTTGTTACAAAACTCAAAACATTACATAATTTTGTCGTTACGCGACTTTTTTGCGGTTAAAGACCATGTAATACGAGTTTGTGTGTTTCAAATGTATGAAAACGAAATTTGTTTTCATCATAACTTTTTTTTGTATTCGAATGTAAAGCTGATACTTTTAGGTATTATAGTAGAACTTGTAACAAAGCTATAAAGCTTTCGATCTTAATCTGGAACCGACCGCTTCAAAAGATATGACTTTTACAAAAATGCCAGTTTTAGTGGTATTCATGTATGGGGTAATGTTCTACTAAGTTCGAGTTTGATCCAAAATTATGGTCATTATTATTATTTGATAGGTATCTAATCGCTTTTTAATGACTTTTGACCTTTTATCTAACCGATAAATAACAAAACTATTCAAATATAATTATGCAAAAGTGATATTTTGAATTACGATCATAGTTTTTACTTTTTCGATCACTTACGTACTATCTTGTTATTGATTCCCCTTTATTTATGTAAAGCCTTACCTAGAGACCACCATTACTGTCCCTGTCTTCAATACGCATTGTGTGGTAAATTATTTTTGATTTACTTGTTCGGGTGATTAGGGTCAGTGTTTGACAAAACAGGTAATTTGAATGATTAGGCTCTTTGTTTATTGAGTGCAGGTACTATTTTTAGGTACCTAGATGGCTTTTACAGGTACCATGGGTTCTTGTTATGGAATACTAATTAATGATTCCTGATAACGCATTATTAGATTTTAGTTTACACTATAAATACTGAGAGTTCCTAAATTTCATTTCACTTTTGGCTACCAATTAGTACCGAAACGTTCTCTTTACCTTAATTCTAATTTGCTCAGTATGGAAGGACTAGTGTCAAATCTTGACATTTTTGCACTTATGAGGCAAAATTCATTCAGTGCACACGTTTTGTTTGAAAAAGTGTTAGCTTCAACTCTTAGCAGCAACTCAACATTCAACAATTTCGAAGTGAACAACTCTCATGTCCTCGAGATAGACATGAAGAAGTCTCGGTAAGTGAATGTATAGTAACAACACCAAAAAAATTTATGGAATTTACTGTGCCTGAAAGTGTATCTGTGTCGACATCAACCTCTACATTTACTCCACGAAAAGAATTTGTTGACTTACATCCATTACAAAAAAGAAGGAGAACTGAAGTTGTTCTCGCCAATTATGACTTTGACACTCTTTACTTCGCTTTAACCAAGAAAGCTGAAATAGAAAAAAAATGACTTAGCTGAATTATTAAAGCATTTACACAAACACCCTGAGAATGCATCAATCTTTCGATCTTGCATTAAGTCGAACAACCGAACCTGCTCTGCAGATAAGGCACTGGGCTTGACAACATCACTGAAGTTATCAAAATGGCAATAGGTACATCACTTTAAAGCAAACAACAAGAGATATGGGAAGTGATATTTTTCCATCTTATGATGCTCTAAAGACCGAGAAAATAGAGTGCTATGTAAAAAAAGAAGACATGGTTATAACTGACACCGAAGTTAAACTCAAACTGCAATATATTTTAGATAAAACTGTCAACAGACTTTGTAAAACGGTGGAAACTGAATCTGGCAGTAATTACACTCTGGTCAGTAAGTGAGGATTTGATGGCGCCTCTGGACATAGCAACTACAAACAAAAAATAGAAGGCGATGATTCAAGTATTTTCATGTGTTCATTTGTACCATTAAGACTACTGAAAGAAAACACTGATGACGTTGTTTGGGAAAATCCTAAAGCATCCTCAACATTTTATTGTCGGCCAATATATTTTAAATTTGCCAAGGAAAATGATTTAAATATAAAAGAAGAAATGGCGTCAATAGAAAGCGAAATTACTGTTCTACAGCCGAGTGTTGTTGATAATGCCAGCATTAAACACAAACTTCACATGACTATGATCGATGGCAAGATAACATCTCATCTTTCTGATACATCAACATCGACATGTGATATCTGCAAAGCTAAACCCACAGAAATGAATGACATCACAATGGTATCACAGAGACACCAATCTGTCGATATCTTTAAGTTTGGCCTTTCTACTCTACATGCACGTATTAGATGCATGGAATGTATTTTGCATATAGCTTACCGTCTTGACTTCAAGAAATGGCAAGCAAAAGGAGACGACAAGAAAAAACAATTGGCCGATAGGAAAAAGGATATCCAAGACAAATTTCGGGAGGAAATAGGGCTACTTGTGGATGTTGTGAAACAAGGTGCAGGCACTACCAATGATGGAAATACTGCTAGAAGATTTTTCGCAAATCCGGATATTACTGCGCGAATCACGGGTGTAGATATAGAGTTAATTAAAAGCTTAGGCGTAATTCTTCAGGTAATATCTTGCGGAGAGTTTGTTGATGTGGAAAAGTTCCGACAATATTGTGCTTCAACAGCTCAAAGATATGTTGAGCTCTATGCATGGTACTATAGGCATTCAAGCGTGCATAAATTACTCATACATGGAGCGGACATAATTGAACACAATAACTTTATACTATCTCTGAAGAGGCATCTGAGGCTCGAAACAAAGATTTTAAGCATTCCAGAGTGTTTCAGTCACGTAAAATTAGTAGAATTGCAACAAATGATGATATTATCCATCATTTAATGATATCATCTGATCCCTATATCTCTAGTTTTAGGCCTAAAATAAACCAACTTCGTTTACCTATTTCAGATGAAGCTAAATTGTTATTGATATTAACTTCTAGGGTAGATTAAAGAAAATATAGAATTTGTAGATAGTAGGAAACTTGTGTGACTCCGACCACTCCTTGTCTTTTCTTTGTAAAGCATCAAATCATTTGTTTATTAAATCGTTGTTATATTTAGTTGTTTCTGTTGTAAGTTATTTATATAGGTAGTTAGTATTTCTGTGATAGTTGGTAAAGTTGTGAATTGCATGTCGCTTATTGGTGCTTTTGTTTTATTTATTGTATATATATTAGAGTTATAAGATTAATAATAAGTCCGCTTCATTGTATATAGCAGTTGTAAATAAAATATTACTTTTTTAAATAGTTTTTTTTTCGATATAATATGACCTGGATCACCCTAATTAATTAAACCAAATATTTTGTCATACCTAGTGGAACAATAATGAGTAGGTTTTGAATACAGTTATAGGTTAAAGTGTAGTTGTTAGTCGTAATTCAAAATATCACTTTTGCATAATTATATTTGAATAGTTTTGTTATTTATCGGTTAGATAAAAGGTCAAAAGTCATTGAAAAGCGATAAGATACCTATCAAATAATAATAATGACCATAATTTTTGATCAAACTCGAACTTAGTAGAACATTACCCCATACATGAATACCACTAAAACTGGCATTTTTGTAAAAGTCATATCTTTTGAAGCGGTCCGTTCCAGATTAAGATCGAATGCTTTATAGCTTTGTTACAAGTTCTACTATAATACCTAAAAGTATCAGCTTTACATTCGAATACAAAAAAAAGTTATGATGAAAACAAATTTCGTTTTCATACATTTGAAACACACAAACTCGTATTACATGGTGTTTAACCGCAAAAAAGTCGCGTAACGACAAAATTATGTAATGTTTTGAGTTTTGTAACAAATCTGTTTACTTAAATCCCCCAATTAAGGAAGATTTTTTTTCAAAAATCCTATGAAAGGCAACTACGAATTTTCACCCACTGTGCGCCGGGCAAGTCCAATGTCGTGTGCATACGTCACTGTCGTGTATTCCTTGAGCGCCGAACCTAGATGTCGTGAAGTAGGTACCTACCGGTAGAATCAAGATACGTTTTACCACATTAAAATGCAAGACAGAGAACGTCATTAAAACATGGTTAGAATCTCACTCAGCTCAGTGACTAAATAGGTTAAGCTAAACTAGAATCTAAATACATAACTGTAAGCATTATCTTTGTTTACTGGTGCTTGTTTTGAGCATTTAAAGTTTATTTTACGTGTGGCAGTTAAAAAAGTTTATGACACTACATTTATTTTGTTTGATAACTACTAACATTAACATTTGTTTGGTGATAACTATTATTCTAACTCAATGGTGATAACAAAAAAAATATAATATAGGTACTTATGTACCATAGCTTTCACTTTATTTCACCAAAAAATGTTCTAGTCTATTATTTTCTAGTATTGTTTATGTAATCTGAAGACATCTGATATTCTCTTTATTTGCTCATGTCCATTTACAGATAACTCTGAGACAATGCCATTTTACATTCCAGATTAATTTTTATATTATTTGTTCTTTTTTTTTATAGGTAGTTCCTAGCTTTTTAAATCAATTCATTAAAATAAAACAAAATGTATGTAGGTTACATATTATGTTCACAGGGTGATGATTTATTAGAGCATATTATACATTGTCATTTATATTAATATATTTGCTTTATTTTTAAATTACAATGAGCTTTATTATTTGGCACATGAAAAATACTGCTAACTTATAACTTTTGAACGACTGCTTACAATATCAATCTCTTATTGTTATAAATTTTATTTCTAATTAAGTAGGTAGGTACAATTGATGTACCTACACCATGACCTGTAATGACTGTTACCAATAAATTGATTATTCTGATTATCATTCTAATTATGTGTAGTGCTCACACACAGGGTTTAATTCATGGTTTGGAACCACATAAATTATACGTTTTATGCTTTAATGAAATTACATGTACATAACACAAGTACTCATGTGGCACAGAAAGCTGTCATGGGTGGATATTAAAAAAATTGCTTCCCTACAATCCCCAGTCACGATAAAAATCCCCTCAGGCCAAGTACCAACTTGAACAGCCAACATTTTAGGATGTCTAGGGGGTAGTCAGAGGGACGACCAAATACATTATTTGGCACATTCTAAATTTGATAGTAGCTTGCCATGGGTGATAAGAAAATTGTTATAAACCTCGGTGTGCGAGCACTTCACCTCACTATATGTACTTATATAATTTTGTAAAGCCGGCACTAGATATTGCTTCAACCGTTTGATTGCTGTGCCACAAGGGACTTGTCTCCGTGCCACACAGTAATTAAACTTTTGAAGCTATGTCTGGGTTATTATAACAATAAGGCATATGAAACAATTGAATACAAGTTGGTTGTGATGTGAAGATTTTTTTTCTACCCATACACAATACATGTATACAGACAGATTTCAATAGTGTCAGTAATTTTAATAACTTACATCTAAAATTATCAATGCTCCTAGATAAACATACTCCTAATTATAAAATGAATTCTGGTCTATTGGGTATATTTGTTTGTGCATATTTTCATTTGTGTTGTAAAAGTTCTTTTAGTAATTAGTCACAATAAAAAACAGACTAACCCAATAAAATTATCTATTTATTCAAACGAACCAATAAAAATATAAAAATGTCTATTAAAATAAATAATACACAAGGAAGGTAAAAATATGATAAAAAAAAATAACTTACGTTGTAAGTATAAGTGTAAAAATAAAATACGCAAATATTTAAAATGGCAAACAAATTGTAGTATCAACCAAATACCATCGGAAGTCAACTTGTCAGAAAGAAGTCTGATGTAACTTATTAGAAAGCTGGTCGATACGGTAATTCTAGGTGTTAGCGATCCTATGAGAAAATTTATTGTATGGACAACTTAACGTAGAACCTTCTAAATAAGCAGTGTATTTGCTATACGGTAAAACACTAGCATCACAGCATGATTGTACTTTGTAGGTACTGTTTTAATCACTAGATACTTCCAAAATAAGATGCTTGTGTGATGGTAATTCGCGATAAACTTTGAGTTCGATTATTTAATACGAGCACGGTTCAAATTATGCTAAGTTAGGGTAAGTTTTATAAAAGGTTTTAGTTACATCTTTGTTACGGAAAATTAGCATCACATCTGTTCCTACTCGTCCTACTCCATAAGAATGTCTATTTTCGTGAGTAACAGCTAGCTTGCAGCCTTACCGCCAGCCCAAAAAGGTAATGGGAATCAAAAACTTGATGATAACAGTCTAACACTATCTAAACCCCATAAACTTAACTAGAGGGTAGTTTATATCGACTTGTAAAACATAACTGCCAATATTGCAAAACACATCACCAAAATTTTGATTCCGATCACTCTTGTATTCTTAGCATCAGTTAGCTGCTTTAATCGAAATGCCTCAATGAACGGTTGTTTATACAACTGATGTACCTTCCTACTCCATATGAATAGCGTCGGGATAACACCACGGCATGTCCTCGTTGAACTTAGCTCTGTGCGCGTTGTTTTTAGCGTCGTAGAGTAGTGCGTTGTCGACGTACGCGTCACATCCACTGCACCAGACAGAGAGGTCGGCGAGGGAGAGAGACAGCGAGTGTGAGCTTGCGGCGTAGTGCGCTTGCATGTGACCCTTCACTCCTCGAGCGCATGCCGTCTGGAAAACAAAGAACGTTTAACTTGTATATTATTACTAGTCGCGCCCGCGGTTTCAACCGCGCAGATTTAAATCCTGGTATTCCCACGGCATAAAAAGTAGCCTATGTGCTTTTGCAGACTATAATCTCTGCAAAGTTTCATCCAGATCCGTTCAGCCGTTCCGGCGTGAAAGAGTAACAAACATCCATCCATCCATACTTAAACTTTCGCGTTTATAATATTAGTAGGATTAACAATCACTTAAAAAAAAAAAAATATTGTTGACACCTTTCGCTTTTATTATTCTTCCTGGAAGCATATAGGCCTATGCCGAGCAGTGGCCTCTTTGAGCTGATGATGATGCAAGCCTAAGTATATTTTTTTTAATGTAAATTATCTAAGAACGTTGTGGGTACTTACAATATAGCAATGCAGGCACACCCAGTTTTCGACAGTTTCATCGCAGTTGACACACTTCGCTCCCTGTGCAAACGTCACTCCGGTCGGAATCGCAAATAAGGATTCCAAATGTGGGCACCACGGCTGTGGTATCACTGCAAACATGTCTCCATCAACTATAGCCTGCATGTTTTCCGCTAGATAATCGACTAACGTGGCCTTTTCTGGGGTAGAAGTAGACCCTCCTTGATGAAGGACATCTGATTCTGTGCTTGAATTTGGAATAGTATCTTTTTTCAAACTCACTTTGACAATTTCCGACTCATTTGAATTTGAAACGTTATCTTTAGAACTTCCCTCGTCCGATTTATTTGAATTTGGATCTTGAACGAAAACTTGTTTCGTGCTACCATCTTTGGATTTCGAACGCTTCGGAGTTTGATCGTCTTCATCGTCAGTCCCACAGTGTATGCCATCGGAACATTTCTTATCTAAGCTGAGATTTTCCATATTCAGTTCTAAAGACGATTCCTGCCCACTCGTTACACTAATTCCGCTTTTGTTAGTGTCATCTAAAGACTTATCCGTTTCGCAAGACGAGTTAAGATCGTCTTGTAAGCCTCTTGAAGGCAACGGAGGCTCTAATACATTTTCGGATGGCAGCGCGAGTTGAAACTTCAGCGACTTCCAGTATTTACTTTGCGTTTTGATGACGTCATTTATGGTTTCGACGGCAGAAGCATGGCAGGTAGGTTTTGGGTTATAGTGGTGCAGGATTGGGTCTCCTAGGAGGGCTTTAGTGCACATAGTCATTGCGTAGGAGATGCTGGTGACGTTGTAGCCCCCTTCGAGGCAGAGGATGACGCGACCTGCGGCCAGACCGCGCAGGTATTGCGTCATACGACCGAAGCATTCCGGTGTTACTTTGCAACCTGGAACATGTTTATATCAAGCTCAATCCAATTTTCTTATATGATTTCATGATTTGAATAAAACTCGCCTACTTATGATAAAACTAATAAAAATAATAAAAAAAACAAAATGTTACAGTTTCAAATTAATTTTATTAACATGCTATTGTAATGACTGCGCCTGACATGTAATGACTGTTACCAATAAATTATTATTCTGTAAATTGAAATTGTGTTTTATATTTTATTGACGTTACACATGAAACACGATGAGTTCTATGACTTTACAATTTTGTTCCTCTTATCCCGCTTCATGTAGGGTCGGCACAACAGATTTCTTTCCTCCACTCTCCTCAATCAGCCCTCTCTTATTTATTTAACTAGCGACCCGCCAGCGCGCCCCTGTTTCGCACGGGTGCACATATCATGCATGTATTATACGTATAAACCTTTATCTTGAATCACTCTATCTAATAGAAAAAACCGCATCAAAATCCGTTGCGTATTTTTAAAGATTTAAGCATACATAGGGACATGGGAACATGGGGATATAGGGACAGAGAAAGCGATTTTGTTTTATACTATGTAGTGATTCTTTATTGTACGAACAAGACTCATTTATCAAACAGTCCGTCTATCTTGACTTGTCATCACTACATCTATTCAATAAATAGTTACCTCCAAGCGGATCTCCGATGCATGCGTCGAATCCTGCCGATACGATCACTAGCTCCGGGTTGTACTCGTACGCTATCGGTAGAACTACTTGTGTGAACGCTGCTAGGTACTCCACATCGGCCATTCCCCTCTGAGGAGTGAAAGAAAGTTAAAATGTTGTAGTATGTATAATAACTCATTTTAACAACTCATTTATTCTCTCAGACACAAAAGGTTTACACAATAATAGTATTAGGTAGTATATGTGAAGGGTATTATGACTATATACCTGTTTTGTGTGAGACTGGTGCCCGAGATAGGTTAGAAACCTGTATTACATAATCACTCAGAACTTCTTATAAACTAAATTAATCCCAACTAATTTAAAAATTCTGGGAACTATGGAATGGTATCATCTGCTCTGTTGTTTATTTTCCTAATCGGTCAGTACTAAAAATATTGCCGTCTCTTTCTAAAAGACCGAAACTACAAGGCCAGCTTTAATTTGGAGCCGTCAAATAGAATAGAAAATACTTTATTGCACACCACATAATAAATACACATAACAGAACAACGAAATAACACCCGAGTGATATAAAATGGGCGGCCTTATCGCTAAAAGCGATCTCTTCCAGACAACCTTGGGATGGACTGGATTTGACAAATTAGGATAATGCAACAACAAATCGATACCAATGTCGAATGTAATAAGTATTAATTACCTTATTCCAAGGGATGTTAACGTTGAACCCCTCTCCCCTCCCGCTCCCCACCGCGGTGTGGTCGGCGTCCTTCGAATTCGGGAAGAACGATCCGTGGTCGTACCTATGTAACGATATGTACAAGATCTGCAACAAAATGTATTATGAGCTCCTTTCATATTACCAACACACCGATACCAAATACGCAAAAGGCCCCACAGACGTACGGCACAGTTGCGACATGAACTGTAAAAAGTGTTGCCGTCTGGAAAACAAAGAACGGTTCATTTTGACGACCTCAGTGGCGCAGCGGGCGAGTCCGCCTGCGACGCAGAGGTTGCGGGTTCGATTCCCGCCTCGGAACAAATTTGTGTACGATCTGCAGAAATTTGTTCCGTTGGTCTGGGTGTTTTCTATGTATAATAAAAAAATATATATCTAAGTATATAATGTATGAAATATATCAGTCATCTAGTACCCATAACACAAGCTTTGAATAGCTTACTTTGGGGCTAGATGGTGCTGTGTGGATGGTCCAGCATTATTTATTTATTTATATATTATTACTAGTTGCGCCCCGCGGTTTCACCCGCGCTGATTTAAATACCAGTATTCCCACGGAATAAAAAATAGCCTATGTGCTATTCCAGACTATAATCTGTCTCTCTGCCAAGTTTCATCCAGATCCGTTCAGCCGTTCCAGCGTGAAAGAGTAACAAACATCCATCCATCCATCCTTCTATCCATCCTCTGCTTGTTCCATCAGCTAGTTGTATAAAAATATAAAAAAAACCATCCAGTGTAGTTAGTGGCGTAGGATACTTACTTGGTTATCATCATAAGTAATTCTCTGCGTTCCGTTCCCGTGATGCACATCCCAGTCCAGTATCAGTATCCTCTTCAGTCCGTGCTGTTCTATAGCGCACGTGGCGGCTATGCCGGCGTTGTTGAGCAGACAGAACCCGCTGGGGGTGTCGTCGTCTGCGTGGTGGCCGGGCGGACGCACCACGCACACAGCTGAGCTCGAATGACGCGTCAGAACTGAGTCTATCGCCTGTAGGAATAAGGTTTTAATTAGCTTGGCAAGACTTTCTGGAACAGGATGAGACGAGCTTGCCTGTGAGAATAAGGTTGAAAAGAGCTTGGCAAAACATTCTGGATTTTAAGATGTGTCGAATTGGGTCGGAACTGACATCCTATCCTACTAATATTATAAACGCGAAAGTTTGTAAGTAAATATGGATGGATGTTTGTTACTCTTTCACGCCGAAACGGCTGATAGGATCTGGATGAAACGATATAATTATTAAAGTCTGAAAAAACACATACGCCTTTTTATCCCGTGGGACTGCCGGGATATAAATCTGCGCGGGTGAAACCGCGTGGCGCAACTAGTTTGAAATATTTTTTAATAACTACACCAGTGGGAATATGGTTCAATTCAGCTTGAGGTGACTGTTAGGATTGTGGTTTAGCTTTCAAGGTTTTTAAGGTATGAAGTAGGTTCAGGTCGAGTGTTGCGTTTGTATAGAGTCTGAGCCTACCCAGTGGATATAAAGCTATATTTAGGTTGGCAAGACTGTTTTTACCTAAAAACATCTGCCTTCTTGTTTTTTTAAATAATTTTTTTTGTTGCCCATTTTGGTTGTGTTCACGATTTTTTTTTGAAACAAGACCGTCCATTGTACATTTTTGTTTCCAAATTAGCATTATACTAGCGACGCGCCCGCGCGCCCCTGCTTCGCACGGGTGCACATATCATGCATGTATTATACATATAAACCTTCCTCTTGAATCGCTCTATCTCCCTGCGCTCCCTGCGGATGTTTTCCCTGGAGAATACAGTATGGGGGTTCTTTAAAAAAGGCGTATTAAAATATTTAAAGGGTCAGCAACGCGAGTGTGACACCTCTGGTGTTACAAACGTCCATAGGCTACGGTGACCGCTTCCCATCAGGTGGGCCGTATGCTTGTTTGCTACCTTGGTAGTATAAAAAAAAACTATTAAAAAAGACCGCATCAAAATCCGTTGCGTAGTTTTAAAGATTTAAGCATACATAGGGACATAGGGATACAGGGATATAGGGACAGAGAAAGAGACATTGTTTTATACTATGTAGTGATAGTGATATTAAATAAATAAATAAATAATGCTGGACAATCCACACAGCACTATCTAGCCCCAAAGTAAGCTATTCAAAGCTTGTGTTATGGGTACTAGATAACTGATATATTTAATACATTATATACTTACATAGATAGATATTTTTTATTATACATAGAGAACACCCAGACCATCGGAACAAATTTCTGCAGATCGTACACAAATTTGTTCCAAGGCGGGAATCGAACCCGCAACCTCTTGCGTCGCAGGCAGGCTCTCGCCCGCTGCGCCACAGAGGTCGTCGATTATATACATATTGTATATATATATTGAAGTTGTTTTATTACCTGCAACACGCAGCCTGCCGCCATTGATGCGCTTTCTAATGTATCAGGATGGAAGTATACAGAATCGTATGAATTCTTCTGACTGTTCAAATCCCTCAGTTTTGTTGTAGCTAATTCTTTTAACCTAAAAAAAATGTTTTTTAATACATCTAGCTGATGGAACAAGCAGATGGCCCAATGGTAACAATCACCTATAAGATATAACAAAGCGTTGCCTCGTAAGTCACGTAATTACATTCTATAAGAGTAGTAGAGCTCTTTGTGAAGGGCTCGTCCGGGGAAGTACTACCACCACGCCTTTTTCTGCCGCCAAGCAGCAACGCTGTGTTTCGGTTTGAAGAGTGTGGTCGCCGGTGTAATTACAGGCACATGAGGCTTAACATCTGTATGCCTCAAGTTGATGGACGCAGGGCAGTGCATCGTAGGGTACGTTCCTATTGTGCGTGACCTACGGAGCAATGTTTTGTTTATAGGTGATGGTTACCACTAAACATCAGGTGGGCCATCTGCTTGTTCCATCAGCTAGTTGTATAAAAAAAAAAAAATTCTACCAGTCACAGTCTTGGCGTGCAAACATTATTATTAACATACTAGCTGACCCGGCAGACTTCGAGTTCAAGTTCATTTATTTCGTAATTATAAAATAAGGATACACGTCATAGAAAATATCTAAAATAAAAAGCAATAATAAAAATAATACAATAAAATGATTAGAATACAAAATTTTACATAATAATCATTAAAAAATAAATTCGTCAAACCTATAATAGGCTTGCTCTATTAGCCAATTTTGTAATGTTGCGTTGACTGAGCTTTTTTTATAGTAGTGTAGTAGTTTTCGTACTGTCTACATAAATTTTTTTATTTAATTCCGAGCATTTTCATATTTGTTCACCTTTTAAACCTTCTCTGGACTTTTCCACTCCACAAATAATTCAAGCCAAAAATTTGCCAAATCGGATCAGCCGTTCTCGAGATTTTGCGAGACTAACGAACAGCAATTAATTTTTATGTATATAGAAGATTAACATCAGGCGGATAACAAAAAACTCACCTATCTAAATGTTTCTGCGTGTGTACAGTCAGTATTTCAGAATCGACCGCCACTCTGCCCATCAGGGAATGCACTCGCTCCAACAGTCCAAAGTCTCTATGCCGTTCGTGTATCCTCATTATACGCTCAGGGCATTCTGGGTGGCCCCTGGAACATTCGGGGAAGAATAAGGGTTATTTTCCATTGCAATGAGGTACAATTTAATTGAATATTGTATTTACAATAAGCTGTCAACGCAAAGTAGTAATCTCAAAATAGAGTATGTAGGTGCATTGAAAGTGCTTGTAAACTGTATATTTTCATACGAGTGTGTATGTATGTACCCATACAAACCACTTAAGGTTTATAGGGTACAATAATATGTCAAAACTGTGTTAAATATGTATTTAATAATCAATAAAAAAAAGGTACTTAAAATAAACTCTTATCAGACTCCCCCTCTCTTTTTATGTTCTGTCCATCCAAAGATTGCCTGTAAGAGATCGATGTTAGCGATAAGGACTCTCATTGTGGTATTGCAAATTTTTAGTTTTTAATGAAAAATGTATATCTTTATTCTGTTGTGATAATCAATAAAGAGTTATTATGTATACTTTTACTTTTACTTTGTAATACGACCTAATTGACATTTTCATTTTTACTTTCGCATTGATATTTTTTTTAACCACTATGATATAAAAAAAAAATTCTTTATGACAGACGGGCATGCGGCTCACCTGACCGTAAGTGGTCACCGTCGCAAATATACAAGAACAACTCATTGCGTTGCCTACCAGGGTTTAATTTAGAGCCTCTCGCCCCCGGAACAGATAAAACATTTGTGCTCTCGCCCACAGGCGCGATCTAAACGCGCGTCCAGACGCGCGATTGGATTGTCCTATTGTGACACGCAATGTAAAACGTAAATGTCACCTAAAACGTAATGTACAACGCAATCGCAGGACGCAGAATCGCAAAACGCGCCTGTGGTATAGAGCCTTAATTCAACTATGTACTTAAAAAAATTACAAAATAAATTTCCTCTCGATTTGGTACTTACGGTTCGCAAATATTCTTGTGCTTCAGCATAGCTTGGTCATAAATGTAGGATACTGCGTGTCTTGGAATGGTAAGGTCGGTCACTGAAAACACAAATGTTAAGATAAACTATCAGACCTCAGATCGTCTCTTTTCCTCTTTACGGAAAACATATTTATGTTTCTCTCAAAACATTGCCTATGCTTAAATTGATTCAATTTCTTAGGAATTTGTTTTGTGTTTCGCTATCTTGCAGAAGACAAGGTCTACAGTCCCTCGTTGCCTAACTATCGGCTCTAATGTTGTCTCCCTCTTACCTGAAGGAATCTTATGCTTCTCAGACTTTTTTATTCATTAATAGCTGCGCCCCGCGGTTTAACCCGCGTATTTGAAAATCCCCGTATTCCCACGGGATAAAAAGTAGCCTATGTGCTATTCCAGAATATAACCTATCTATGTGCTAAATTTCGTCCAGATCCGTTCAGCCGTTATAGCCGTGGTAACCGTTTTCCGAAGGCCTATAATTTGGATGCTTTCAAGAGAAGTGTGAACAGATATTTTCTAGGTGAACGTGTCACATCGTCGACCGCATCATATGCGGTCAAACTTTTTTACCTATAAGTAGTAAAAAAAGCGCTTCTGGCGTTATTGAGTAACAAACAAACAAACAAACAATTTCAAGAGTAGTAGAGCTCTTTGTGAAGGGCTCGTCCGGGGAAGTACTACCACCACGCCTTTTTCTGCCGCCAAGCAGCAACGCTGTGTTTCGGTTTGAAGAGTGTGGTCGCCGGTGTAATTACAGGCACATGAGGCTTAACATCTGTATGCCTCAAGTTGATGGACGCAGGGCAGTGCATCGTAGGGCACGTTCCTATTGTACGTGACCTACGGGGCAATGTTTTGTTTATAGGTGATGGTTACCACTTAACATCAGGTGGACCATCTGCTTGTTCCATCAGCTAGTTGTATAAAAAAAATAAAATAAACGTGCAATCTTTCACATTTATGATATTGATGTTCATTATTGTATACAAATGATTTCCACAAAAAGGATATTATAGTCATGTACAAAGACGATCTTATCCCTGGGTAGTTATCTTACAGATAACTTTAGAGGATAGAGAGCTGATTATATTGGTAGGAAGGTGTACAAACATAAAAAATATACATTGATAATAAATAAGGTAAATAAAAATAACTCACCTATACTCAGATGGTTCAATCTCTCTGCAATTCGTTTTAGAGTCTCATTATCTTGCAGTGGATAGCAGTCTCTCGTGGGGAAGCTGTCAGCTCTAGTCTCGTCTCCCTCCCACCTCAGGGATACTGTATGCTTCTCTTTCCGTCCATCGCACACGTTAGGCGGCCCGGTTGTCGAATATTTCGGCTGGTAGTTGAAACAATTCCAGTACTTTTTCTGTACGTAGATGCAATTTAGGATCGTTTCGCGAATCCTGAGAACAAATACTTACGTTTAATAATCACGATTTTAAACGCAATTTTTAAAAATCACGCTTTATCATACAGGGTATTTTAATATCCTCAAATATCAAATTAATATTCTAAATTAGGTATATAATTTTTGAGTAGGCTTGCCCTTAACTGCTTAATACTTAGTTTAAAACATATTATTTTCTAAATTAATTATGTGTTATGATCGCGGACGTTTAAAAAACAATATTATTTTCTGTCATACTCTGTCATACAGGGTCATACTGTCATACAGGGTGTCCCAGAACTCAACGTCAAGCTGAAACATCATGAGAAAAATCGGGAAAAAAATGAAATATAAAAAAAAAAAATCATTAGTTTTGACTGTGATTATTATAAATATTAAAAAGGTTATGGAGTAACTTTTGTATAATAAGTATATTTAGTCGTTTTGAGTAAAGGTGAAAATACCCATGACGGTAGCTAACACACTTGCATGCAAGCTACAAGCACATGCGCTAACATATGATATTTAGTTCACTTCGGATGTTTTCCATTGTAAAAAAGACATATTGTAACACAACACATTGCCAGTAAAATCCTGCATGCCTGTGCCCGTTACTGTTCCATTTTACTGGCATGTAAAGTAAAGTAAAAATGTGTTTTATTGACATAATAATGCACAGTTATATTTTGAATCCATAGGCTCCCGAACTAGTTAAAAAACTGTTTCACCACGAATGATGTGTATTTTCACCATAAATGACTACGCCACCTCATTTCGATTAATCCTGCACTTGTTCTTACTCTGCGCTAGGTTCGGTGAGCGGAAGCGCGGGCGGGGCGTGGCCGAGAAGCGTGCGAAGCGTCAACGCGGCCGCTTCGGAGAGCGAGCGCAGGCAGTATCCCCCTTCGAGCACAACGCACAGCGCTGCGCTCACGCACTGCAGCATGTGCAGCAAACTCGCGTAGCAAGCCGGGGTTAGCTCCATCTCACCCTGCAAACAATTATTCACTTCTTCTTCTTATCGTGTCAATGCTTTCATGATGCTTTCATATAATTTTGGCTAAATACGTGGCCACCTCAACAGCGCCACCTGTGGCTGCACTAAGGTATTCCCTCGTGCAGGTGTTTGGGCATGAGGGGCACACTATAAAATATATTATTCACTTACACACCTCTTTCAAACAACCGACTGAAAATACGGCTAGGTTTGACCCCGATCAAAACTGAACTGTCTCTTGGTATTTCAGCGTGTAATTCAAAATAGCTGGTTTTCTTAAAAATAATTAATTAAATAGATAGATAGAGATAGTAACATATCAGCCGATTAGCTTTGACCGAGCTTTCAGAAACCGGCGGTTATACTATAACTCAAAAACAACTCGTCAGAGTGACTCAAATTTGAATGGGACCACATGCCTTGCAATAGCTTTCGATTAAAAACAGAATCATCAAAATCGGTCCATCCTGTAAAAAGTTGTGCACGTCAACCAAAAATAACGCTGGAAAACAGTGGAGGGGATGAGTTTGCGCATACAAAATACTCATGCCAACACACCTTCCTTCCTTCACCACTCCTTCCGACGTTCTTTTTGCGTGACGCGCACAATAACATACATAAAAAAGAGACGAATTAAGAACCTCCTCATTTTTTCTTCCGTTATATCTCATAGCATAAAGCCAAGCGTTAACCCAAATCCCAACCTTTTCATCGCCCAACGCGGCATCGAACCCAGCCGACACCAGCACAAGCTCAGGCGAGAACTGAAAGAGATAGAAATACGGTCAACGTGCAAGATAGAGGGAGATGCAATACCTCGGGACAGCCGTACGCCGCGTCGTATCCGGCTGATATTATGATGAGTTCCGGCTGGTACTGCGGCGTGAAACAAAACAATACTATAATGTTGGTTGGTTGAAATGAAATAATTTATTTGCGTGAAGTATGGTACATATTTAATGATTATTATGGTTAAGGTGAAGACAAGAGCTAATGTGACTCTCGCTCGCACGTTTTGACTTGTTGAAGGATATAAAGTCACAAAACCCATTTTCGAAAAATCGCAAACAAGCATTTTGTGTGCAATCACATTGCGCACAGTTTAGTAAAAAAATCATTTTGATCGGTACAAGTTTTCCTGCTTAAAAGTTTGCTTTTCTTGTTTTCGTACATAAGCAAACTTTTGAGTAGGTAAACTTGCATCAATCAAAATCAAATTTTTACTAAACTGTGTGCAATGTGATGATACAAAAATGGTTGTTTGCGATTTTTCAAAATTGAATATAATACAATAATACGTTACGTTTACCTAATACTAAAATGATTTCTGACTCAAGCACATTTCCCTTATATTATTGTTTTATTTGTGTTCGAACAGTATTTATGCGTGTCACTTTAGAGTTATTCTTTCAAACAACCTCCCCGAAATGAAATAAAATGAAATAATAGCCAATCGCACCTCGAAATTGCGAGCCGCTGTCGCCGGACCCTTAATAGACATCTTCAAGCGTCTTGAGTCCAAAGAGGTTACTGGTACCAAGAGATCTGAAGGGATATCCTTATCTAGGGATTAATATCCAGAGCATATGTTTTGGTCTGTTATTGCTAAAGACATCTCTTTTAATATGTGTAAAAAGGATTCAGTGGGACAAAGGTTTATTTATTGAAAAAATTTAACCACGTTTTGTCCTACCTCAAATTCAAATTCAATTATCCATCATTTCAACACTGTGACATAGACATATCAGCGAAAGCTGCTCGTCTATAAATAAATACCTCCAACGCTAAGGGTAACAGCAGCTGATGCCATACAGCGATATAATCCCCATCCTGCATCCCTGTATTGTTGAGCGGAACGTTGCAGGTGTAGCCGCAGCCTCGCCCGCTCCCCGTGTAGTTGAAGTTGGATTGTCGCAGATTCGGCCAAAACGCGCCGTGCTCGTAACGGTGGATCGAGAAGTAAAAGACTCTAGAAAATAAAATAACAACACTTTTCAACAACCATTTACAGTTGAAGAGAATGTTGGAAGAGAGAAAGGAGACCTACCTATAATACCTATACCTATAATTTGGATGCTTTCAAGAGAAGAGTGAACAGGTATTTTCTAGGTAAACGTGGCACATCGTAGACCGCATCATCACTTAACATCAGGTGAGATTGCAGTCAAACGGTTTGCCTATACCTATGTAATGAAAAAAAGGTCTAGAGAAGGTTTCGGGTAGTCATTTGAACAGCATTGAGACAAAATTACATTGTAGCTCTTTAGGTCAAAGTCAAAATATATTTATTCAATAAAATCACAAGGATCACTATGAAACGTCTTCAAAGAAGGTGACTCTAGGTGCCAGAACCACGCGACCAAAGCCTAGAAGAACAGGCAACAAACTCGGCTATAACGGATATAGATTCAAATCTATTATAGGTTCTGATTGGCACTGATTTGGATCAGTTGTGCTATCTCTAGATCGCTTGTAACGGTCTGCAGATAGCTCAACGGTTTCATATGTATTTTGTACATTTTGTAAATACAGGTGGTCGGGTACCTACTTCATACAGCGCCATCATTAAGAGCCCGGCGACAGCCGCTCGCAGTTTCGAGGTGCGGTTGGCTATTTTTTCATTTCGGGGAGGTTGTTTGAAAGAATAACTATCCAGTGACACGCATAAATACTGTTTGAATACAAATAATACAATAATATAAGGGAAATGTGCCTGAAGCAGAAATCATTTTGGTATTAGTATGTTTGGCCTTACGTTTACCTAATACCAAAATGATTTCTGACTCAAGCACATTTCCCTTATATTATTGTATTATTTGTATTCGAACAGTATTTATGCGTGTCACTGGATAGTAATTCTTTCAAACAACCTCCCCGAAATGAAATATTAGCCAATCGCACCTCGAAACTGCGAGCCGCTGTCGCCGGGCTCTTAAGAATCAATAATCATTTATTTGGTAGGCATGTTACACGTGCATCTAGCTCCTTAAGATTATTGCAATGCTATTGGAGTCTTACCTAGGATCATCATAGAACAACTGCTGCGTGGCTTGCCCGTGGTGTACATCCCAGTCAACTATCAGTATTCTGAAACAAAAACATTTATTGTTTTAGAAAAGTTGTTTTCACCGTATAGTGACGACCTCAGTGGCGCAGCGGGCGAGTCCGCCGGCGACGCAAGAGGTTGCAGGTTCGATTCCCGCCTCGGAACAAATTTGTGTACGACCTGCAGAAATTTGTTCCGTTGGTCTGGATGTTTATGTAAAATAAAAAATATCTATGTAAGTATATAATGTATTAAATATATCAGTCATCTAGTACCCATAACACAAGCTTTGAGTAGCTTACTTTGGGGCTAGATGGTGCTGTGTGGATTGTCCAGCATTATTTATTTATTTATAGATTTTGACTGGCGCAGCCATACTGGATCAAAAGATTTTTTATTTAACTATTCATTTATTTAAATAATTAGTAGGGTAAGATAATTGTTAAATGTGAGATTACATATACCTACTTCCGATTAGATCATACGATAGGTGCGCTATTTTGCATCTCCCCACGCATTATGCATCTCGCAATGCGGTCCATTAATAAGGCCAATTGCTTTGTACGATAAACGAAAGTTTACCTTTTCAGTCCTTTATTGTCTATTGCATGCTTAGCTGCCAAAGCAACGTTGTTGTAGATACAGTAGCCACACGGTTCAGCGCGCATCGCGTGATGTCCGGGCGGTCGCACGAAGGCTGCGCCATTTTGTATCTCCCCATTAACAATGCGCTCTACCATGTCTATGGTAGAGCCAGCAGAGATAAGGGCCAGCTCATGGGTACTCTGCATTATAAAGATCTTATTTATGACACATAATTAGATATGGATCACTTGCGTCTACATACGTGCAAGCGTAAAAATAGACTTAGTTAGAGTGAGGTTTGTCTATGCATTCACTTTTCTAATGATTAGTTATGAGATCGTGTTACGCGTTAAGTTTTTTCCTGTTTTTCACCTATTTTTATTTAGCTATTTTATGAGATACTGTGCTTTATTGCATGTATTTTTTAAAAGTAACAACTACTTTAATTATTTATTTTAATTAAGTTGTTTACATATTAACGACCTCTGTGGCGCAGCGGGCGAGAGTCCGCCTGCGACGCTAGAGGTTGCGGGTTCGATTCCCGCCTCGGAACAAATTTGTGTACCATCTGCAGAAATTTGTTCCGTTGGTCTGGGAGTTTTCTATGTATATAATAAAAAATATCTATCTATGTAAGTATATAATGTATTAAATATATCAGTCATCTAGTACCCATAACACAAGCTTTGAGTAGCTTACTTTGGGGCTAAATGGTGCTGTGTGGATTGTCCAGCATTATTATTATTATATAAAGGTTCCTATTACACAGGGAATTCATTATCAAGATGGCATGAACACTTATTTCTAAAAATAAATCGGCAACTTACAGGATGAATGTAAACAGCGTCAAATTTCGAGGACACCTCCTCCAAGTAACCGTGGTTTTGGTTCTGATGCGTTGTTTCCATCAGTTCGTAAACGGAAGGCGAGTGAAGGAGGTTTAGTTCTTCTCTCGTTGCGGCTCGCGGTTCGAAACTCTTGCATTCATCTATGAGGTTTAGTTCTTGACACCTTTGGTGAACCATAATGGTGATAAGATAGGGATAAGATTTATTTGAAAGTTTATTGCATAATCATAAGTTTATACCAAAATATTACAGTGTTTTAGTGGTAGTAGATCACCTAAAGATTTTTTAGTTATATTTGGTTAAATTCAATATATATAATATTTGGTCAATTCATAATAATGCATCCATATTTTATTCAAAGCTGACTTAAATTCACCCTAGTCTGGCGGCCTCCCAGCGTTTTTATTTGAAGAAAGTATACCTGTCAATAATTTTGATTAGTCTTTCTGGACATTCAGGGTAGTTCTCATCCCAGAGACACTTGTGCTCCGCCATGCGTGGTTCCGTCACAAAACCGGTTGATCCCTTCACTTTTGTCTTTGAGTCCATTGCCTAGAAAAAACATTAGGGGCTAATTACTACAAAAAAAATAGGCAAACGTTAAACACTGCCTAAACTTTTGACATCTCCTGCCATTGCATAATGGCAAACAGAGACAGCGCTAATTTTAGACACTGTTTAAAGTTAGACACCGTTTTGTAGTAAGGCCCTAGATGTTTGAACAATGCATACAAATTAATGCAGGGTTACCATATTTTATTGAGAAAAAGTTACTCATACAATAAATAAAATAGACCACCAAAAAGTTTGCTCTACTAGTTTTTGTTATGCAAACTTTTTAGTAAGAAAACTTGCTTGGATCAAATTATGTATTTGCCGAACTGGATGAAAATGTGCTTGCTAAATAAATACTAAAGTGGCTTATTGCTAGAATGGGTAAAGGAAACCAACTTATGGCTCCAACCATTCTGTGTTCTTGTTGTATGATTATTTTAGATTTGATGATAGGATTTCCACCTAGCCCACACAGAGCATTATTCTCTATGATATAGGAGATACTTTGCCTAAACCATGTGACATCACAATGTGATCTAAACACAAACGCGATTAGATTGGTCATAGTGAATACTGGTGAATACTGCCCCAGATGGAAAATGGAAATTTCAAAATTTACTTACTATTTGGTATGGATCTTGGACTTCACAGTTTAATGAGGTTTTTTTTTTTTGCTGCAATTTCTTTTTGGCTGCAAGCAATGACGCTGAAGGCTGAAAGAAATATAATGAAACTTATATTGCATGGGATTTAAATCCTATTCATAGAGTAACATCTTATCATAGTGAAGGAATGATGAACATTTTCACAACTTCGAGAGTCTATGAATTCAAATATTATACTGTGCTTTCATCTTCTTTTTTGTTTAGGATCCTGTCTGGACAATCTTGCCACTGTCAAGTGATTTTTATTGTTTAGAGTTTTTAGTCAAGTTGGTCCTTGTCCTCATCATATCTTAATATTTATTTTATTTATAGACAAGCTGATATGTCTATGTCAGTGTTGAAATTATTAATAATTGAATTTGAATTGTTGAAATTATTAAAAATTAAAGTGTTGAAATTAGTTATTATGTCAATAAAACACATTTTTACATTTTGTCACTCAGTAAACAGTGGAACACCTGTATAAATGATTACACTTGCATTATGCTGAGTTGGGCCAATCTTGTAACTGTCTCAGTTTAGGTTGTTCAGAAGAAATCTCTTGTGGTTTCATTGTACTAGGATATCTGATAGGTATCAGGATATGAACCGAGACATGGGATTAGTGTTAAGGCAATTTTATTTATTACATTGATTCATTTTCATGAATGAGTAATAAATAAAATGCCAACCAATAGTTTAAAAAGGTTTTTCTACTCTGACAAATTTATTATACCTAGTATTCTGATAATGCTTTGGTTTGGTGGAGGATGCTCATGGATTACATTGAAATAGCATTAAAATGATAACACAGTAGGTACCTATGTAAATAACATTCTTACAATGTTAGGTACTAAGCAAGCAAATAATTAAAAAAAACAGTTATTTTGTCTCTTTTATTCCAGTTTACTTAAGGGGGCCTGCCTGCTTAATGATTTATCAAATTTTTTGATGTCTTGTAAGCCTAACACCATAATACAGTACCCTGACAGCGTTTCATGGCATTCATGAGGTTTCGGCAGAAGGTAGGTATGACCACCAAAATAGTAGGTTCAACAGTATTTACTTTAGCGCCAGCCGACATTGCGCGGGTTTGTATCTTGGCTTTCCGGGCACCATTCCTGGTGACTATATTGGAAGGTGGAGTCACTTTCTTGCCACCATCCCCTGCCGAACGACGCGGCTGCTGAGGTGGTGGAGTCGACTGCAAGCATTCAAATAATCAGAAAGTCTCTAGCTGTTCCGCGCCAAAGAAAATTTCTCGAGCTGAGAACTTACCATGGTGAAGCTAGGTATAATGAAATTTCCACGAGGCACGAATAATGTTACAATAATCACGAAGAAGACATTTGTAGAGAACTACAATCTACACTTTTTAATGTAAACAAATCACATTGTTTCCGAATATAGCACACACACTTTGCGTCCAGTGCTGCCAACGACGCCGGGACTGATATCGCCATTTATGTTAAGCCCATTTTAAGTTCTACTAACAAATTACGGATCATTGACATTGAAATAAACACGAACAATGTTATAGGTTACGTTTTTTGTCATTTTTCAAAGCAACATAGAATCTTGATTTTTATTGTTTTTCTAGTGTTATTTTGAGTTGTGTTGTATAATTTCACTGGTATTCTAACCAACATTACTTACTTGAGGTCTTAGTCTTAGCACAAAGTGTAGGCATTTGGAATGAAAGTGTAATGTGATATCGTGATTTGACCGAAAATGTTTCGAATGTTTTGAAGAAAACCGACACCATTTTCTTCAAAACGTGACTTGACTATGGACTGACTTGACTAAAAAGTATCTAATTATAAAAATCATTTGACTATCGATTTCTTCCCTTCGACAGACTAAATAGAGAGCAAACTTTTCTTATTTGCATCCCTAGCCTAGCAATACTGTCCGTCTTATTATAAAAATGTGAGTTAGACTAGGCTTAAACCAGGACTAACTGGTCCGTGGTCTAACTTTGATACCGAAGTTGGTCCCTGCTCTATAGAAAAATCAAAGACTTAGACCAGACGTTATTATAAAACGGAGTTTATCCCCTAAACCACGGTTTAAAGATAAACCCGAACGACCCCTAGTTTAAGTATGGTCTAACTAATAAAAATCTCATTTTGCCAAATTTTATTTGGTCTCCCACATAAGTTTATTCAATAAAACAACTTGTAGCACTGCATTATCCAACATACATTTCAAACTCTAGACTCCGATCTAAATTTGAAATGTCAAAACGCATGGGTTGCCACAAATTTGTCGGGTGCCAGGAAAGCGCAGCCACGGAATGTACAACCATGGATTACACGACCCCGGAATTTGCGACCATTTTGGTTGCAAATTCCATGGTTGTGTTTTCCGTGGCTGTGTTTTCCAGGCCGTACAAAACTATGCACACCCCCGGAATACGACGCCAAGAATTTGCACAGAATGGTCACCAATTCCGGGGTCGTACATTCCTGCCACGTGTCAGGAAAGCGCAGCCAGGATTTTGCAACCATTTTGGTCGCAAATTCTCGGGTCGTGTATTCCATGGTTGTACAATCCGTGGATGGACAATCCTGACACGTGTCAGGAAAGCGCAGTCAGTATTTTGCAACCATTTTGGCCGCAAATTCCTGGCTGCGCTTTCCTGGCTGCGCTTTCCTGGCTGTGTTTTCCGTGGTTGTGTATTCCATGGTTGCGTATTACCCGGACTCCATGGACTATCTCAGGTACTATGTAGTCTTCGACTAAAGTGTCTTTTGTAATACGAAAATGATAAACCTGAGATGATCCTAAGTTTATGAGATAAACCAGGTTTAAGTTGTTTATAATAAGAAAACGTGACTTGAGCTAGGTTTAAACCCAGGTTTAATTTGTTTATAATAAGGCTGTGTGAGTTTATCTGCAATCTAGACCTTTTTTCAACGAACATTTTTTATTCCACTTCCTCATTACCATAGTAATCAATGGTGGTATAACCTATCACTATCACGCGTCCCACACGGGGTGAAGAGAGAATCATACGTTTTAGAGCGAGACCTACCTACCTGCCTCTTGATGTTTTATCTAATTTTTTTCTTCAATGCTTACGTTTTCGCAAAGTTCATAAATTCAGAATCAAACAAGCATCTAGAGTGGCTTCTTCCTATAATAGTCGTACTACTAGTTTTCTTTCGAAACAGTGTGGTAAAAGTTTTTAGTGTGCCCAAATGAATAGATGCTTCTTTTGAACACTAAATCTAATATCATTTTAGAAGTTTGATTCATTGATGTTTTCTACACCGTTTATTCATGTATACAGAGCTGCAATGGCACTGTGTAAATGAATTTTTGAACAAATCATTGGGACGTGACCTGCGGTTGTGTTCTGCACGAGTGTGTAAAAGTCACTAAATGTGGCTGGATCTAGCTTATAGAGTATAAGTTGGTAGCACTGAAACTCAAAAACCAAAAAGAAGTGAAGTTGAAGTCAATGTCACTGTCAAAATTATCGGTCAGTCAAAGTCAAAAGAAAATGGCTGTCATTATAACCCGTCCGTCAAAAAAGGTTGTTTTTTTCATTGGGAGGGAATCGGGAAATAAATATTGGGAATTTTGTACCATAATACATTACATTTTGCTGTATTTTTGTTTATTTTTATGTATATACTTTCACAGATTTTATTGAAAAATCGGCAATTGCTAATTGTATTTCAGGTATTAATAATCAAATTCTGTTACAAAAGAAACTAATTTCAACACAAAAACACTCATTGCATACCTATCTCTTCACATATAAATGTACTTGTAACAAATCACAATGAAGCTGCCTATGCCCCTGCGGGTCCTTAAGCGAGGGAAGAAGTCTGGGCGCTCTGTCAGTACATGGTCTCCATTGGCCACAGCTTTCAACACTAGGCCGAACTCCAGACCCATGTTTGAAAGTTTGAAGGAGAGAACAGTGAGTTTCAAAAACCTATGCTAAGAATCAAATCAAACACTTTATTCAGGTTTATTAACCTAGAGATTTCTAGGATCACCATAAAAAACTTGTAAACTAAGTAAATCTAGGTCCTAGACTCATAGAGAACCAACAAGAAATTAGCACCTAGAAAGAGTGCAGTATTCCCGGATCATTAGATTATCTACTGTGTCTTAACTAAATCTGTATATATAACCAAAAATGCTTATCTGATGAATTCACTGAATAATTGTATAGGCCATGCATATCCATTCTTTTGCCATTTGCTATTTAATCAATGAAAACTATGCTTTAATGAAGAACAGAAAACCTAAACAATTGTATCAGCACTTTATTTTAAAGATCTTATATTTCAGGGCCTGTTTAACATACCAGAACTCACCAGCTTTGAAGGTTTCCACATACTGAAAGAGCAAGCAATATCTGCCACCGACCGTCTGATAGAGGAAGCTATATCTAGCCCCAGCAGGCCTATGGTGGAGATATTTGATGAACTATCTGATACTCTGTGCAAAGTAGCGGACTTAGCAGAGTTTGTGAGGATTGCGCACCCACAGTCACACTTTGCTAGTGCTGCTGAGGATGCTTGTATTACTGTCAGTGGAGTTGTAGAGAAGTAAGTTACAACTATCTTCTGCCCAATAAACGTCTAGATAGATCACTGAAAATATGCACATAATTATATACATACAGGTAGCATACTGAAAATATATACTACAAGGAAAATATATACTTACTCAAATTCAAATTCAAATTGTTTATTTCAGTAACTTACTACAGACGTGTTTGCCCAGGAAATACATCATCATTGTTTCTTTTTTTTTGTAATAACTGTGTATTACTCACTGGAAGCCCTAAATAAATAAATAGGATATATCTGTAATTAAATTTAATAGTTACTGCCACATAAAAGAAATGAAGGGAAGTCAGTTCACACCCACAAACTAAATTGACAGCCTACGTAGCTCAGTTGGTAGTAGCTCTGCCTTCTGCGCCGTAGGTCGTGGGTTCGATTCCCACCGTGAACAAACATTTGTGTGATGAACATAGATGTTTGTTCTCTGTCTGGGTGTTATATAATATTATAAGTATGTATTTACAAAAAAAAAAAGTATATAATGTACCTACATGGCTATTAGTAAATATGTAGGTTTAGGTCCAATAGATTATCTAAACTTTATTCCGTAACTACACCGCCATCAATTTCTGATTAGTTATTATCCTTCCAAGGTTGCCTGGAAGAGATCGCTCTCAGCGATAAGGTCGCCCATTGTTTTTCCTTAAATGTATGCTTTTACTCTGTACTATGTTTCTGTGTGGTGAACAATAAAGAGTTATCTATCTATCTATCTATCTATAAGTAGTATATCAGCTATCTGGTTCCTATAGGTACCACAAGCATAAGCTTAGTTTGGGGCTAGATAGTGCTGTGTGGAAAGTCCACCAATATTATTATTATTATTATTAAATAACAGCACTATGTACATACAGGTCATTAAGTTGCATGAGGAGCAAAATTCTACTGACGAATCAATAATAACATGACAATATTTTTCCACAATTAGACCCAAATAATTTTACGTTGCATGAGTTATATATGTGGGTTGGTGGTTGGTAGTTGGGCTGATGATGATAATGAGTTTGAGTTATACAGAAAATAGAAACAGCTTCATGGCTTTGATCGGCAGGCACGGTAGATATCCCCTCTTCGTACCAAGTAGGTATGATCTATACAAGTTATACTAAGTCAGAACCTTTTATCACCAGATTAAACACCCACAAAGGTCTATACGAAGCTCTACGTGACTCAGTAAAGCGCGGCACCTCAGGCGATCAACATTTAGCTGAGCTCTTTCTCTTTGACTTCGAGCAAAGCGGCATCCACCTAGAGGAGGGTCCTAGGAAGAAGGTAGTGGCGCTGAATGACCTCATACTGCAAACTGGACAAAGATTTATGGCGGGCGCGGCGAAGCCGAGACGCGTGAAACTGAGTGCCGTGCCGCAAAATGTCCGGCAATTGTAAGTTTTATTAGCCTCCTTAAGCCTAAGCTCCTTAAGGGCCCGGCGACAGCAGCTCACAGTTTCGAGGTGCGATTGGCTATTATTTCATTTTATTTCATTTTGGGGAGGTTGTTTGAAAGAATAACTATCCAGTGACACGCATAAATACTGTTTGAATACAAATAATACAATAATATAAGGGAAATGTGCTTGAGTCAGAAATCATTTTGGTATTAGGTAAACGTAAGGCCAAACATACTAATACCAAAATGATTTCTGATTCTATAGACTGAGGAGGCACGGTTTTGTTTTAGGCGATGGTTACCATTTAACATCAGGTGGGCCGTCTGCTTGTATTAGATTGCTTATTATTATTATTATTATCACATTTATTTATTTATATTCATAATTTATAAGTTTTTTACAATATAAAATAAATAAATAAAAAACATTATATTATAAAAAACCTAAAAACTAGAATGCCACCGACAGCGGGGCTAGGCCCAAGCTACCGGTGGTTAGGGCTGCAGCGAGAGGAACCTCCTAACAATGCGAGCCGTGTCAAGGATCACTGCCTTCTGCATCCGACCCTTGAGCCAACCCTCTAGCGAGAGCCTCTTGAGATGTTGGTCGAGGCTCTTCGCTATAAGGCCGTTCGCCGAAACGACTATCGGGACAATGATCGTCGAATCAACATCCCACATGGCGGTTACCTCGTGGGCCAAGTCAAGGTACTTGCTGAGCTTTTCCTTCTCGGCCTTCACGAGGTTATCGTCATGCGGGATAGTGATGTCCACGAGCATTGCCCGGCGCTGAGATCGGTCGACCAACACGATATCAGGCTTATTGCAAACAATAGTCCTGTCCGTGATGATAGAGCGATCCCAGTAGAGCAATGCACGACCATTTTCGAGAACTGGCACCGGCGCGTACTGATAGTACGGCATCTCAGAGTCAACAAGGTCGTATTGAAGGGCAAGTTGCTGGTGAATAATTCTGGCCACCAGGTTGTGCCTGTGCAAATACTCACCGTTAGCAAGATGCGAACAACCCGAAATTATATGCCTGAGTGACTCACCAGGACGGCGGCATGCTCGACAAATGTCGACCGTACCGTCCTTCAGGATATACCTTCGGTAGTTGTTCGTCATCATTACCTCGTCAGCAATTGCACAGGCAAAACCCTCGGTTTCCCCAAAGAGGTCTCCGAAGCGTAGCCAGTTAACCGAAGCGAGTAGGTCTACATCAGGCCCTGTTAAGGCCCGGTAGAACCTTCCGTGTAGCTCCTTGCTCTTCCATACGTCCTTGCGACTCTCAGTGCTCAGTACCGCAGGTTTACGCCAATTTTCGTTCGCCAAGGAGAGCGGTGTGAGTCCTTTATCAACAGCTACAACATCGCGATGTATCGCGCACTCATTGTTATGGAAATAATCCCTGAGACTGCATACCTCACGGTTGTGGAGGTTCTTGGCATTTAAAAAGCCACGACCCCCCCACTTCCGCGGGATGTACAGCCTCATAACTGACGAGCGTGGGTGTAACATACGATGCAATGTGAGCTGTTGACGTACCTTCCTATCCAGGGCGTCCAGCTCAGTCTGACTCCATCCTAGTATGCCAAAGGAGTATATCAGTAGAGGCATCACCCAACCATTGAAGGCACGCGCTTTGTTGCCACCTGACAAAAGACTGTTAAGTACTTTTGTCAGTCGACCGAAGAAACGCTCCTTTACGGATTTCCTGATGTCCTCTACTGAAACACCCAACGACTCTGATATACCAAGATACTTATAGGTCTCAGTCTCGGATAGAGATTTGAGTGTAACTGTCTCAGAAAGCTGCAAATTCGGAGAATTCACAACTTTCCCCCGCTCCACATGTAAGACCGCACACTTATCTACACCAAACTCCATCTTGATGGCGTCGCTAAACACATGTGTAGTTTTTAGCAGCTCCATCAAGTCTTGACGCTTTGGTGCAAAGAGTTTGAGATCATCCATGTATAGAAGATGACTTATAACTTCACCTCCCCTCCGAAGCCTGCAGCCTAGCCCTGAATCCTTCAGCAAAGTGCTGAGAGGATTCAGCGCCAGACAGAACCATAATGGACTCAGACTGTCACCCTGGAAAATACCCCGCTCAATCCTTATGAAGTTCATCGGATCAGCAGAGCTGTCGCTACCGCCTGGTTGACGAAGAACTGTGGTCCACTGCCTCATGCACGAGCTTAAAAATGATTTCAGAGTTGCATCAATTTTATACAACTCTAAAACCCTTTCCAACCATGAATGAGGCACCGAATCATAGGCCTTCTTATAGTCAATCCAGGCAACAGAGAGAGTCCTCCTGCTCCGTCGAACTTGTTGGCTAATGGTCATGTCTATGAGGAGGAGCTCCTTAGTACCACGGGACCCAACCTTACATCCATTCTGAGTAGGGGCCAAAATATTATTCGCGACAATGTGCGCATTAATTTTTGTGGTCAGAATGGATGTAAGAAGCTTGTAGATGGTAGGCAAGCACGTAATGGGTCTGTAATTCTTTGGGTCCGTGGTACTACCGGACTTGTGGAGCAGGAAGGTGCTACCTGTGGTCATAAATGAAGGAAGGAAACCAAACTCAAGAGCTTCTTGGAATTGTGTCGCCAAGCGGTCATGTGTACATCGAATCCACTTAATCCAGAAGTTATGCAATCCATCCGGCCCAGGACTTTTCCAGTTTTGAGCCGTACGGATCGCACAACTAACGTCTTCGGTGTCTATGACAATAGACCTCATGGATTCGATGGACTCGCATTCCCGCTCGACAACATTCATCCAATCACCCTCTGTGTGTTCGACGGGCTCCGACCATATACCGCGCCAAAAATCAATCATGGCATTGGCGTTCGGTATTTGCCCGTCACTCACACGTTGATCAGTTCCCTCCCATCTCCGGTATACCTTCCTCTGGTCACTTTGGAAAACGCGATTTTGCCAATATCTATCCACACGCTCTTTGTAGCGACGTATACGGTTTGCCCATGCATAGACTTTCTGCTTCATGTAGTCAATGCGTTCCGTGACACATGCCATGTAGTCTTGAGGCCGGATATCGGTCCCTGCGAAGGCCTGCGTCACAAAACGCATGACTCGGGGGCGATTATTCCCTCGACTGAAGCAAATTAGCTTTGCAATGAGAGTCCTGAACGAATCAATACGCCGCTCGATCCGCACTTGCCATGCAGGCGCAACCCCGACAGGACGCGTTGATCGGTCAGTGCCCGGAAACTTGACATGAGCAACGCGGCACGCCGCGATAGCGCCACAGTACATAATCGAGTGTGTATCAATTAAATCTACGCTAGCTCGTATGTACGGGACTAGCAAAGTATTCAGGGCTCCCATTAACGCTAGATTGCGTCTATGGGTGGGCAAACGTGGTAGTCGTGGCCTAGAGCCAGGTGTGAATCGATACTGACTTATAGCATCCTCCAAAGCCCTCCTCAATTGCTCACTCACCTGGCTACTTACGCTCGTACTCGTTAAATCCCCCTCGTCGACTTCAGGATCCACCCGGATCTCTTGTGTCGTCACTAATGACGGTAATATAGCCAGGCCCCGGTCCGATGACGTGACGGGTAGATCGTGCGTCAAGGAAGGAGTCGTGTGAGTAGCCAGCGCCTCCAGGCGGAGCCGGTCAAGCACGGACTGATCCAACAGCTTGCACCGTTGGATAGCTCGCACCTGATCCGACAGTCGTTGGGCAGATACGGTTAAGGCTGGCTCAAGGATCTGAAAAAGAGGCAGGATCCGATCACGATACGCAGTCAGGATGGTTCCCCCCTCTGTAGCCTCATAGTAGGCTCGCATACAGTTCTCATTCATGGTTTGAGACCATCGTATGCGACGCACTACACCACCGGTAGCGAGGGCCGGGCGCGGAGCAGGTTGCCCCATAGGCCCCAAGCGTGCCGGCAGCGGTGGACGTCCCCGTCGTGCAGGTGGTGGCGGCGGCGGCGGCGTCGGAGGCCTGCCCTCGTCGCTCGTGTCGGGCGGAGTCACAAACTCATCCTCCGATGAGGAGCACGATGGTGAAGACAGGGCGGGCGGTGATGGTGGGCGTGCGTGTTGTTCCGCTTGTTTCCTTTTTAGCCGTGTTATCATAGTTTTTCACATTTTTCATCATTTTCATCACATTGACATGTTGTTGTTGACGTTTGTTTCCATGGTGAGTAGGTACCGTAGGCAGTCATGATGCGAACAGCAAAATAGGGCTGCCTGATATCTTCCAAATACTCTGATGGTGTGATTCAACGCTACAACGAACGCAACGCTAGATGGATTATATAAATAGAGAAAAACTCTTGAAAAACTAATTTTTGAAAAAATATAGCTAAAAAAGTGACTGCTGTCAGCGGCGGTTTTTGACCTTATTATTATTATCACATTTATTTATTTATATTCATAATTTATAAGTTTTTTACAATATAAAATAAATAAATAAAAAACATTATATTATAAAAAACCTAAAAACTAGAATGCCACCGACAGCGGGGCTAGGCCCAAGCTACCGGTGGTTAGGGCTGCAGCGAGAGGAACCTCCTAACAATGCGAGCCGTGTCAAGGATCACTGCCTTCTGCATCCGACCCTTGAGCCAACCCTCTAGCGAGAGCCTCTTGAGATGTTGGTCGAGGCTCTTCGCTATAAGGCCGTTCGCCGAAACGACTATCGGGACAATGATCGTCGAATCAACATCCCACATGGCGGTTACCTCGTGGGCCAAGTCAAGGTACTTGCTGAGCTTTTCCTTCTCGGCCTTCACGAGGTTATCGTCATGCGGGATAGTGATGTCCACGAGCATTGCCCGGCGCTGAGATCGGTCGACCAACACGATATCAGGCTTATTGCAAACAATAGTCCTGTCCGTGATGATAGAGCGATCCCAGTAGAGCAATGCACGACCATTTTCGAGAACTGGCACCGGCGCGTACTGATAGTACGGCATCTCAGAGTCAACAAGGTCGTATTGAAGGGCAAGTTGCTGGTGAATAATTCTGGCCACCAGGTTGTGCCTGTGCAAATACTCACCGTTAGCAAGATGCGAACAACCCGAAATTATATGCCTGAGTGACTCACCAGGACGGCGGCATGCTCGACAAATGTCGACCGTACCGTCCTTCAGGATATACCTTCGGTAGTTGTTCGTCATCATTACCTCGTCAGCAATTGCACAGGCAAAACCCTCGGTTTCCCCAAAGAGGTCTCCGAAGCGTAGCCAGTTAACCGAAGCGAGTAGGTCTACATCAGGCCCTGTTAAGGCCCGGTAGAACCTTCCGTGTAGCTCCTTGCTCTTCCATACGTCCTTGCGACTCTCAGTGCTCAGTACCGCAGGTTTACGCCAATTTTCGTTCGCCAAGGAGAGCGGTGTGAGTCCTTTATCAACAGCTACAACATCGCGATGTATCGCGCACTCATTGTTATGGAAATAATCCCTGAGGCTGCATACCTCACGGTTGTGGAGGTTCTTGGCATTTAAAAAGCCACGACCCCCCCACTTCCGCGGGATGTACAGCCTCATAACTGACGAGCGTGGGTGTAACATACGATGCAATGTGAGCTGTTGACGTACCTTCCTATCCAGGGCGTCCAGCTCAGTCTGACTCCATCCTAGTATGCCAAAGGAGTATATCAGTAGAGGCATCACCCAACCATTGAAGGCACGCGCTTTGTTGCCACCTGACAAAAGACTGTTAAGTACTTTTGTCAGTCGACCGAAGAAACGCTCCTTTACGGATTTCCTGATGTCCTCTACTGAAACACCCAACGACTCTGATATACCAAGATACTTATAGGTCTCAGTCTCGGAGAGAGATTTGAGTGTAACTGTCTCAGAAAGCTGCAAATTCGGAGAATTCACAACTTTCCCCCGCTCCACATGTAAGACCGCACACTTATCTACACCAAACTCCATCTTGATGGCGTTGCTAAACACATGTGTAGTTTTTAGCAGCTCCATCAAGTCTTGACGCTTTGGTGCAAAGAGTTTGAGATCATCCATGTATAGAAGATGACTTATAACTTCACCTCCCCTCCGAAGCCTGCAGCCTAGCCCTGAATCCTTCAGCAAAGTGCTGAGAGGATTCAGCGCCAGACAGAACCATAATGGACTCAGACTGTCACCCTGGAAAATACCCCGCTCAATCCTTATGAAGTTCATCGAATCAGCAGAGCTGTCGCTACCGCCTGGTTGACGAAGAACTGTGGTCCACTGCCTCATGCACGAGCTTAAAAATGATTTCAGAGTTGCATCAATTTTATACAACTCTAAAACCCTTTCCAACCATGAATGAGGCACCGAATCATAGGCCTTCTTATAGTCAATCCAGGCAACAGAGAGAGTCCTCCTGCTCCGTCGAACTTGTTGGCTAATGGTCATGTCTATGAGGAGGAGCTCCTTAGTACCACGGGACCCAACCTTACATCCATTCTGAGTAGGGGCCAAAATATTATTCGCGACAATGTGCGCATTAATTTTTGTGGTCAGAATGGATGTAAGAAGCTTGTAGATGGTAGGCAAGCACGTAATGGGTCTGTAATTCTTTGGGTCCGTGGTACTACCGGACTTGTGGAGCAGGAAGGTGCTACCTGTGGTCATAAATGAAGGAAGGGAACCAAACTCAAGAGCTTCTTGGAATTGTGTCGCCAAGCGGTCATGTGTACATCGAATCCACTTAATCCAGAAGTTATGCAATCCATCCGGCCCAGGACTTTTCCAGTTTTGAGCCGTACGGATTGCACAACTAACGTCTTCGGTGTCTATGACAATAGACCTCATGGATTCGATGGACTCGCATTCCCGCTCGACAACATTCATCCAATCACCCTCTGTGTGTTCGACGGGCTCCGACCATATACCGCGCCAAAAATCAATCATGGCATTGGCGTTCGGTATTTGCCCGTCACTCACACGTTGATCAGTTCCCTCCCATCTCCGGTATACCTTCCTCTGGTCACTTTGGAAAACGCGATTTTGCCAATATCTATCCACACGCTCTTTGTAGCGACGTATACGGTTTGCCCATGCATAGACTTTCTGCTTCATGTAGTCAATGCGTTCCGTGACACATGCCATGTAGTCTTGAGGCCGGATATCGGTCCCTGCGAAGGCCTGCGTCACAAAACGCATGACTCGGGGGCGATTATTCCCTCGACTGAAGCAAATTAGCTTTGCAATGAGAGTCCTGAACGAATCAATACGCCGCTCGATCCGCACTTGCCATGCAGGCGCAACCCCGACAGGACGCGTTGATCGGTCAGTGCCTGGAAACTTGACATGAGCAACGCGGCACGCCGCGATAGCGCCACAGTACATAATCGAGTGTGTATCAATTAAATCTACGCTAGCTCGTATGTACGGGACTAGCAAAGTATTCAGGGCTCCCATTAACGCTAGATTGCGTCTATGGGTGGGCAAACGTGGTAGTCGTGGCCTAGAGCCAGGTGTGAATCGATACTGACTTATAGCATCCTCCAAAGCCCTCCTCAATTGCTCACTCACCTGGCTACTTACGCTCGTACTCGTTAAATCCCCCTCGTCGACTTCAGGATCCACCCGGATCTCTTGTGTCGTCACCAATGACGGTAATATAGCCAGGCCCCGGTCCGATGACGTGACGGGTAGATCGTGCGTCAAGGAAGGAGTCGTGTGAGTAGCCAGCGCCTCCAGGCGGAGCCGGTCAAGCACGGACTGATCCAACAGCTTGCACCGTTGGATAGCTCGCACCTGATCCGACAGTCGTTGGGCAGATACGGTTAAGGCTGGCTCAAGGATCTGAAAAAGAGGCAGGATCCGATCACGATACGCAGTCAGGATGGTTCCCCCCTCTGTAGCCTCATAGTAGGCTCGCATACAGTTCTCATTCATGGTTTGAGACCATCGTATGCGACGCACTACACCACCGGTAGCGAGGGCCGGGCGCGGAGCAGGTTGCCCCATAGGCCCCAAGCGTGCCGGCAGCGGTGGACGTCCCCGTCGTGCAGGTGGTGGCGGCGGCGGCGGCGTCGGAGGCCTGCCCTCGTCGCTCGTGTCGGGCGGAGTCACAAACTCATCCTCCGATGAGGAGCACGATGGTGAAGACGGGGCGGGCGGTGATGGTGGGCGTGCGTGTTGTTCCGCTTGTTTCTTTTTTAGCCGTGTTATCATAGTTTTTCACATTTTTCATCATTTTCATCACATTGACATGTTGTTGTTGACGTTTGTTTCCATGGTGAGTAGGTACCGTAGGCAGTCATGATGCGAACAGCAAAATAGGGCTGCCTGATATCTTCCAAATACTCTGATGGTGTGATTCAACGCTACAACGAACGCAACGCTAGATGGATTATATAAATAGAGAAAAACTCTTGAAAAACTAATTTTTGAAAAAATATAGCTAAAAAAAAAAAAAAGTGAAAAAAAAAGTTATTATTATTATTATTATTATTATAGGAAAGACGTGTTTCGCCCCAAAGACCTGGATGACAGGATGTTTTTTGCCCAGCAGTTTTAATTTAAAAAGGCGATATTAGTAATCAGGTGTGCAGTTTCAGCGCGGACGGCGAGGACGTGATAGTGAGCGGCGTGTACGCAGAATGCCCCGAGGCGGCGGCGCGCGAGGCGGCCTATCGCCTGTACCTCGCGCCCGATCCCACGCAGGACCGACTGCTGAACGCCACTCTCGACGCTAGGCACGACATGGCCTCCGTCACCGGCTTCAACTGCTATGCAGACAGGTACGCGCATAAAAAGCCTGTAGACGTCCCCCTCTTAAAAGGCCGGCGGCGCATCAGCAACGCCTCTGGTGTTGCAGGACTATGGGCGACGGTGACCACTTTCCGTCAAGTGGCCCGTAAGCTCGTCTGTCAGCTTTGGCGTAAAAAAAGACAGGCCTCCGACATCGCTTCCTAGGAAGTTAGGGAGTTAGTTCAGGAAACGCTTGGTGGTTTGTAAGTATGGATGGATGGATGGATGTTTGTTACTCTATAACCGTTCTACAAAATATCAAATTTTCTGAACAGTTATGATACCCCCTACACGTAGGTAAAGGATTATCCACTCTTTACGCCACATCCTGTATAATATGCACGTGGCATGCGAAGTAATTCTTTGACATTTAGTTGTATTATTATTATTTGGTTCCATTAACAAGCTAGTATATGAAACATCTCAGGGACACGATATTGAATCCATTTTTTCAAATGCGGCAGTTTCAGTTACCAAAGTCCCTAGCAGTTTTTGTTTTACATAAGTTTGTTTTTATAACACTAGCGACCCGCCCGCCCGCGCGCCCCTGCTTCGCACGGGTGCACATTGTTTTCTATTATATCAAGTATTATACATATTAAACCTTCCTCTTGAATCACTCTATCAGTTTAAAAAATCCTTTGTGTAGTTTTAAAGATTTAAGCATACACATAGGGATATAGGGACAGAGAAAGCGACTGTTTTATACTATGTAGTGATGTTAATTCACAGAGCAATAAACGCCAGTACAATGGAGACGGCTGCAAACGTGCGGCAATTCCTCGACATTCTCTCCGACAACCTGTACGACCGCGCCAAAATGGACTTCGACGCTATGCTCCAGATGAAGAAACTAGAAACTCCGTACCAAGACTCGCTCAGTTGCTGGGACACGCCGTATTTCACGCACAAGGCGAAGACTCAGCTGTTGAATGTCCACAACTCGGATTTCAGTCCGTATTTCTCGTTAGGGGGATGCATGGAGGGGCTCAATATGCTTTGTCAAGAGTTGTACGGGATTTCGTTGAAGTCCGAAGAGATGTTGCCAGGTAAGTTATTACAAATTGATTCGAGCCAGGGGTATACATCCTCTGAATTAAATGCCTCCTCAAAGACATGCTCAAAAGTCTTCAATTTGAATTTAGTAGTGATGAAAATCGACTTTTTGTCTAATTAGACGTTTTCACCACTTTTTGACGATAGAACAAGCAAATGTCTCACAATATGTCAAGTGGTCACCATTGCATTGAAAGCATTGTCTCGAAATTATCTTTCCGCAAGCATGTTTAAACGTAACATAAATTCTTAACGTAATTAACAAGACTAGTGACCTGGCCCGGCATCGCACGGGTATTTCTCTACTATATTACGCACTAGCTGCGACCCGCGGTTTCCCCCGCGTAGTTTGAAATCCCTTTATTCCCACGGTATAACTACTATGTAGTGATAAGTGGGTCGGGTCCAAACAATCACACACTAACGAACCTCTTTTATAATATTAATAGGTTTGATTGTGATTGCCAGGTGAGTCATGGTCCCCCGACGTGTACAAGTTGGCAGTGGTCCACGAGACGGAGGGTCTGCTAGGCCACATGTACTGCGACCTGTACGAGCGCGCCGGCAAGCCGCATCAGGACTGCCACTTCACCATCCGCGGCGGGAAACTGCTGCCCGATGGCACCTATCAGGTAATGCAATATGCAATCAAAGTCAAAAGGTTCAAATTCAACTCAAAAATAAGGATCACTATGAAACGTATTATATACTAGGTCTGTGTTTTTGAATCTGGACCACGACCCCCTCTAGGGGTCGCGGCCTTCCTCGGGGGGTCGCCGGCAAAAGGATAAAGGCAAAGTTCCATACTACAGTAAAAACACAATGTCTGTGAGAAGAATGGTTATAACTTTTTGTCTCTATGGCCCAAGGGGGTCGTCAGAATTCACACACCAGAATTCGACACATAAAAGGGTCACGTATTCAAAAATATTGACTACAAACAACACTGTACTATGTGAATCTGCCGACAGTTCATCACGACCAAAGCCTAGAAAAACTGGCAATAAACTTAAAGGATGATTCACGCTACAACGTGTCGTGACCGGGCCAGTCATTCGTGTTACACCGGGGCCCGGCCTGTTTGGGTGTATTATTTGCACGAATAGTGTGGTTTTGTTAGGGCCGGAACGTGCCGGCGACGGGAAACACTACCCACCGACATTTCAACGACGTGCCCCGTCTAGGCCCAGACGGCGCACGGATGGGGCACGGCCGCGCCACGTTCTGGCATGTATTACTTTATACAAATAGTATACCATAATGTTTGAACGTGCCCCGGCCGGGGCCCGTACGGGGCACGGCCCGTTCGCGACACGTTGTAGCGTGAATCATCCTTGATTCTTAGCGTTTTTTGTAAGAGTAAATAAATAAATTCCTTCCAGAATCCGATAGTAGTGGTGATGCTATCGCTGAGCGGCGGACACCGGTCGGGCCCGGCGCTGCTCGGCGCCGGCGCGGTGGACAACCTGTTCCACGAGATGGGCCACGCGATGCACTCGATGCTGGGACGCGCGCCGCACCAACACGTCTCCGGGACCCGCTGCGCCACTGATTTAGCAGAGGTGCCTTCGGTGCTCATGGAGTACTTCGCATCAAGCCCTCAGGTATGAACGTAAACGTATGTCTTGGAGACGCAGGTATGTCTCAAGGACGCTTGTGTCTCCGAGACACCGACCTGGCAGAGGTGCCTTCGGTGCTCATGGAGTATTTTGCTTCCAGTCTTCAGGTATGATCATACGTCTTAGGGTCACTGGTACGTCTTCGGGACGTTCTGCGCCATCGACCTCTCGAAAATGCACTGTACTCAGGTATACTCGTACGTCTCAGGGACGCTCGTACGTCTCGGGTACGCGCTACGCCACCTAAATCGCGGAGGTGCCCTCAGTGCTTATAACCTGGTGCGAGTGAGATGTAGTTTGACGGTTGACAGCCTCTTAAGATACCTTGTTTCCGCTTGGGCAACAAACTGTGCCTCGTGCAACTATAAGTCACTTTTCAATATCTTAATATCGAATAACAATTAACTATTATTTGAGATAGAAAGCGTTACTCAGAGATATTGAAAAAAAAACTGAAACAGCTTCACGACTTCGATCCCCAGGCACGGTAGATATCCCTTCAGATCTCCCAGTACCAAGTACTAACTCAAGATTCTTTGAGAATGTCTAAGGGGGGTAGTCAGAGGTACGTCCAAACGGTACATTTGTCACATGTATACCCACATTTTGCAGTAGTTATTAGTATTCCAAAGATATTGAAACAGGCAATAATTCTTGCCTTTCCATTCCAGGTGGTCCGTCGCTTCGCCCGCCACTTCCAGACTCGAGAGCCGATGCCAGAAGACATGTTGCATCGACTGTGTGCCTCTAAGTACCTGTTCGGAGCGAGCGAGATGCAGTTACAGGTGACACTGACAAAATATGATACAGATACAGATTCTTTATTGGTAAAAACAGTTGATATGTAATGTGATTACTTTATTGGTATAAACCATATCTATCCATGTAAGTATATAATGTATTAATTACATCAGTTATCTAGTACCCATACACAACCTTTGAGTAGCGTTACTTTGGGGCTAGATGGTGATGCGTGGATTGTCCAGCAATTATTTATTTATTATATTTTATTGTTATTTATTTATTTGTGTGTCGGTAGGTGTTCTACTCGGCACTAGACCAGCATTACCACGGCCCCGGCGCCGCGCTCGGCGGCACCACGCCAGTCTTGCAGCAAGTGCAGAAGCAGTACTACGGACTGCCCTACGTCGAGAATACGGTATTCTACATGTTCTATAGGTCGCGTCAAACAAAAAGAACGCTGGAAAACATGAGAGGGAATGTGTTTGCGCATCCTACTAATATTATAAATGCTTAAGTTTGTATGGATGGATGGATGGATGGATGGATGGATGTTTGTTACTCTTTCATGCCGGAACGGCTGAACGGGTCTTAGTGAAAATTTGCACAGAGATATATTATAGTCTGTAATAACACATAGGCTACTTTTTACACCGTGGGGATACCGGGATTTAAAACTACGCGGGTGAAACCGCAGGGCGATACTAGTAATACTATTATTTTGAAACTACTTCAACAGGTGACGATTTGCTCGGTTACCCAGATATTTATTGTTTTATTAGAGTGTACATTGACTTGTTTGTTGTGCTATATCTGCAGGCGTGGCAGCACCGCTTCAGCCACCTGATAGGATACGGCGCCAAGTACTACTCTTACCTGATCTCGCGCGGCATCGCGTGGAGTGTGTGGAAGCAGCACTTCGAGCGAGACCCTCTCACGCGGAGCGCCGGCGACCGACTGCGCAGCGGACTGCTGAGGCATGGCGGCGCCAAACCACCACAGGTAACAAACTGTTAGGCCGTGCTCACTTTGGAGTTTGGATACGATTTCGTCCTAATTTCATTCGTGCGTAAACGTACGACCACGCACGAATGATCCCGACCTTCCAAAGACTATGGGAGCGCTCACACTGCATGCGATCAGTCGTACGTATACATACGAACGTCCGAATACCATCCGAACGTGTTGGGATTTATCAGGTTTAGGAGAAAAACGTATCCAGTGTGAGCACCCAAATCGTGCGAAAATTACTCGTACGTATACGTACGAACAAATCCGTGTCCAAAGTGAGCGCTACCTTATGGTACAACCACACGTGCTTATTTAAAGCATGCTTTTCTCGAGCCTTGCTCAATAAAAGCACGTGTGAACTGGTCGTGCTAGTAAATAGGGTGCTCTTGACCTGCGGCCTGCATTACGCTAATGTCTGGCTATAGAGATGGCTTTCAGTTTGACATTTTTGATTCCCATAGTGTAATAGCAATTGTATAGGATGGCTGGGAATCAAATGTCAAACAGAAAGCCATCTCGATAGCCAGACATTAGCGTAATCGGGCCGCTGGCCTTTCTCTAAAATTTATGTTATCTGATCCAGTCTGAAATAAACATTGATTTATAATATTTACTCCTACAGGAACTACTCCGCTCTTACCTGAACACTGAGGTGACTCCGAACACGCTTGCGTCTGCGCTGGCAGATGAGCTGGACTACCACAAAGACCATCTCGACACGGTCTTCAAGATTATCAACAAGTGAATCTGCCATCTGAATACATACCTCCAGCGGGCTTTATGTAGTCGAGTCGTTACATCATTGTAGTTGATGGTCACAGCATAGTGAGTCGTAGCTTCCGTCCTAGAGTGACCTGTGAGGCAATTGTATTTATTAGATTACCGCTACCACAGAATGTATATATAAGAATGTATATAAGTGGTAATATAATAAGTACAGTGAAGCCGAATTGGAGTTGGGCTGGTCATTTCGGCCGTATGCCAAGTGAACTGTAGGCAAAAATAGCCACTGATGTTTTCCTGACTGGGCAAACATAGCCCAGGATCACGATGTGTGAAAGGATTGAGGGCCTTTGCCCATTTGGGGCATGTGGGACCTGGAGGGCTCATAATAAAAAAAATATTACCACTTATTATCTGGTCATCTGCTTCTTCAATCACCATGTTGTATAAAAAGTCATGCAACTTTATACGCCGTCATTGGACCATGGATATTGAAGCCTGTAATGACCGATCAGGAGAACAATCAGCTAATTTTGAACGACAATGTAAAAACAAGACGTTAAAAGCAATTAAAATGTTTGAAGCGGAATCACTTGTATAGAGTCCCTAGTCTTTACTTATCTTTCTAGATGTTCATATCACTACTTACGAGACGTTTTCCAGGCTGAGATATGATTCAGAGCGAGTATGTAGTTATTGGCATGCCTGCTTATTCTTTATCTGAGGATCTCGTAAACTCTGTCACAGAACAGCAATTCAGTACATACCTCAAGTATGTTTTGTTTTCTGTATTGCGAGCTCGTTTTCTCAGTTTTCTTTATTATAGTAAATATGTACCTAGATTACTTATTATTAATTTATTATTCTAGCATCAGCCCAGTCGGTTTATAGAGAGTTGTTTTGTCTTCCTATTTTTGATTTGACGAACGATTTTATAAGTAGGTAAATATTGTAAATGTTGCAGTGTGTATGTATGTAAATTATAAAATATAGTGCATTTCAATTGTATTAACTATGTCACGGTGAATGAAAATATTGTTTTAAAATGAATAAATTTGTAAAAAAATACGTCTAAAGTTTTTTTTTATTTTTTATCAGCATTATTATAAAATCCACCAAAATTGTAGACATGCTCAAGTTTATTGATTATTATAAATTCAGGGCAGGATAATAATAAAATCTTCAATTAAAATTATAAATTACATACACTTTAATTATCTAATTACATCTCCTTAAACACAAAACTGAAATAACACAACCTATACAAAATCAAACGCGTAGTTATATTGGACAAGCCTTAGATCCACTTATTAGCAGTACCGCGAAATATTGCGAAGTGCTTGTTTCATTAGCTCCGAAATATTTAGGTACGTCTGTTTTCGGTTAACTGAACAGACACTTAATCCATCAGACGGTACATGTTAATTCAAATCTATATATAAATGAAAAACATCAAAATTTAATTCGATCCCTCGTCAACCTAGCGACCGATTTTCTATCACACGTTATATACATAAAAGTGTAACTCAATGGTACATACATGACGACGCAGTGTCTTGGCTTTCTGTTTCAGGCGCGGGCATAAATGGCGTCGGGCGTTGCCATGCCAGGGGCGGCATTCAAATTTCATACAAAACGCATTTAGGACACCCGTCGGACGGACGTCGGACGTCCGAGCAACGACATGACATACCACCTGTACTAAATAGTACTTTATTTCCATGTATTTTGTATGAAATTTGTGCCGTCCGTGGCATGTCCGCGCCCGACGCTATTTATATGTAGCCCGCGCCTATGTCCAGCAGAGCAACAGAGCCTTACTTTTATTGAATTAACTCTTTTCACTAGCTAGGGGCATATTTCCAATGAGCTATTGTAATTTTATTGCCTTCTACACTAAGTCACACGTTCCCAATAGCCAAAAAAATCAACACAAGAAATTTTGCATTATGAATGTAAATTCTATGAGTGATGGCATTTTTTAAATAATTGAGGCTTTAAAGTAGTGCTTTATGAGAAATTAACATACCTAAAGGTGCGCTTACACGGTCAATTTTTGAGCAATAATTGCCCGGAAACACTAATGGATGAATCAGTTGTAATGAGTGAAGCGATATGCAGTAATTTCAAAAAAAAAATGCGGCAATTGTTTCGGCAATACTTTTTCTAATTGCTCAATATATTCCATATTATTGTATTCAAATATTCTTTGGCCATGAGCTCAGTATCTGACGTTTTTGATATAAATAAATAAATAATGCTGGACAATCCACACAGCACTATCTAGCCCCAAAGTAAGCTATTCAAAGCTTGTATTATGGGTACTAGATAACTGATATATTTAATACATTATATACTTACATAGATAGATATTTTTTATTATACATAGAAAACACCCAGACCATCGGAACAAATTTCTGCAGATCGTACACAAATTTGTTCCACGGCGGGAATCGAACCCGCAACCTCTTGCGTCGCAGGCAGGCTCTCGCCCGCTGCGCCACAGAGGTCGTATAATATGGCTCAATTAGAAGCAATATTGCCCAAACAAATGCCGCTATAAGCTCCACTTATTACTCCCTTGATCCATTCGTCATTCGAGTTGCCGAGCAATTATTGTGCAAAAAAAAGCCCGTGTAAGCGCACCTTTATATACACAAATGAAATTTCAAGACTTACTATCACGAAAACAACTTTTTAAGTAAGTATGCGACATTTTAAGTAGGTATTGGCAGTTTCACGTTAGTATGAAAGGAAGCCAACAGCTTCCTTTCAAGAACATTCTTTCAGATTTCTAGCTAGAAGGTAAACGGTAAAGAAGCGCTTACACGAGCAATTTTTTGAACAATAATATCTCGGCTAATGATGAATGGTTCAATCTGAAATAAGTAGTGGAGTGATATGCAGCAATTTCGAAAAAATGTGGCAATTGTTTCGGCAATAATTTACTTCTAAATGCTCCATCCATTACTACAGATTGAGCCATTCTTGTTGCCGAGCAATTATTGTTGAATAAATTGCTCGTGTGAGCGCCTTTAGAAAGATACACAAATCGGCGGTTAAAACAATATATTGTAACGCCCACTACAATTGGTTTGGTCTTATTACTATTTACCATTTTCTCTTAGATTCCTAGTTTAATTCCCAGTCTACCACAAAGTTTTTTCGTAATAGGAGCTTGTGCTCCGACTGGGTTTTGTATGTAACCCATTGGAAAAAGGGCTCTTAATACGTAAAAAATAGCGCAACAACTTGGGATACTCCTTACTGTAAACCTTGCTCATGGAAGACATTTTGACATGAGCGATATTTTCAGTAAACTAATTTGGTGTATGAGTTGGTACAAATAGGTACCTACCAGGTAAATGTAGAATATCTGCAGGCAGTCGTTCTATCGTTCACGAGGCTTAAGTAGTCGTGTGTCTTAACACTACGTAGATATTATAGTCAAATGTCGCTGCGCTACGTAGTTAGTTACCTGACGTAGTTTGAATCACGTGACACTGCGCGACGTAGTCAGGTGACGTCACACTATGAACATAGTCATGCGGTTGAGTACATAGTCGCAGTCACGTGACGTAGTTTAGATCATGTAAAGTTACGCTACATAGTTATACTGGTTAGGATTGTCTTTATCGCGCTCCATATAATCCCGGTCGATTAGCGATTCTATGCGTTTCTTCAGATCGGCCGGCTGTGGAAGATGAAAGATCAGTTATAGCAATTGCAAACTAGCTTGTAAATAAAGCCTTTGTACGCCCAATGGCAGGATCTAGTGTGCTATACATAACATGACATCTGTTTTTTTAACTACCTAGATTTACAGAGAATAAATAATTTATGATTTATGATTTATTAATAATGGTAGCGTACAGCGTGGTGTGTTTATAGAATTGTAATAATACTTGTGTTTAGAGAATTATTATACCTACTTAAAAATGTTGCATGTCGGTTATCGACGAAGTTTGTGAGACCACAATTACACTTAGACCATGATTCACCAAACTTCAGGCAAATAAATACATTTCATTTCATTCACGACTAATAATTATAGTAAAAATAATTTAAAAAAAAAATGCTCTAAAATCCTTTGCTCCGCTCTGGATTCAAAAATCATCCGGCATTTTATTTTATTTTTTTATTTGTTCCAATTTTCAATTAAAAATTTCCTAAGACATTTTATAAATTACTAGCGACCCGCCCGCACGCGCCTGCTTCGCACGGGTGTACATATCATGCATGTATTATACATATAAACCTTCCTCTTGAATCACTCTATCTATTAAAAAAACCGCATCAAAATCCGTTGTGTAGCTTTAAAGATTTAAGCATACATAGGGACATAGATACATGGGGATATAGGGACAGAGAAAGCGACTTTGTTTTATACTATGTAGTGATTTATTTTAGGTGGGTATGTGTTTAGTTGTAAGTTTTTGTGTAAAGTTATATTTGATTGATTGATTTCGGATTTTAAATCCGAAATAAATAAATAATAATTATAATATTTGTTTGCTCGCTTGGTAAACAATCGACTATTGTGGACTCTGTACCATAGCATCTAAATTCTAAATATATATATATAACTCAAAGGTGACTGACTGACTGACATAGTGATCTATCAACGCACAGCCCAAACCACTGGACGGATCGGGCTGAAATTTGGCATGCAGGTAGATGTTATGACGTAGGCATCCGCTAAGAAAGGATTTTGATCAATTCTACCCCCAAGGGGATAAAATAGGGGATGAAAGTTTGTATGAAACTTTGAAGTCTTTGGCGCGAGCAAAGCCGCGGGTTCAGCTAGTCTTTTTATATACTTTTTATTTTGTTTTTTTAATTTTATCTATTAGTTACTATCTTGTAAATTTTTGATCCTCATATGTTGTGTGTGTGGCAAATAAATTAATTTTCTTTCTTTCTTTCTTTACCTTGACCGGGAACTTGAGCTGGTTGTACAGCTCGGAGATGAGCAGATTGTGCGAGAGCTGTTTGCGCATCTTCATGACTCGCACGATGGCAGCGTCGATCTGGTACTGCCGGTCCTGGAACACACGCTCTTCCGTCGCCTTCTGCTCTTCGCTCTGAAACAACGTTTTACAAATGTTCAGCTGGTTTACAAATAAATATAAATATTGGTGGACTTTTCACACAGCACTATCTAGCCCCAAACTAAGCTTATGCTTGTAATATGGGAACCAGATAGCTGATATACTACTTATAATACTTTTTTTTTTGTAAAAACTTATAATATTATATAACACCCAGACAGAGAACAAACATTTATGTTCATCACACAAATGTTTGTTCACGGTGGGAATCGAACCCACGACCTATGGCGCAGAAGGCAGAGCTACTACCATCTGAGCTACGTAGGCTGTCAAATCTGGTGAAGTGGCAACCGCCATGAGGCCGACCGCTAAAACTAGAGTTGCGAGATCAAAACCAAAAGGTTTGATAACATTTCATAGTGTAGGTCATGTAGATAGATAGAAGATAGAAAATACTTTATTGCACACAACTTAAGGATACAACACAAAACAAACTTAAAACTAAAAGTACAATGGGCGGCTTTATCGCTAAGTAGCGATCTCTAGCAAAATTTAGAAGGGGTCCTTGTGTGCGTGGAGATAAAAAAAAGAGAATGTAATGTCATGTAATGTATGTCATGTAAATCAAAACGGTCTTTTTTCAGTACAATGACAGGGATGACTTTGGAATGTCCTTTATACTAGGTGATTGTAGTGTATCTACTGTATGTGTCACAATGCCTACGTATGTAATCTAGGCTAGAGATTTATTAGCTGTAAACGGACTGTTCTTACATGTAGTCGTTTATGGCGAAGACAAGAGCTAATGTACCTCTCGCTTGCACGTTTCGACATGATGAACGATATAAAACCACTAATACTAAACAGTAAGGTAAACATTTCATTTTGATCCATAGTTTTCCTATGCAAACTTTTATGCAAGAAAACTTGCGAGTACTATAACAAGTGCGTGTGTGTTCATACAGTTTCCTTCATCTGTATTCCCTCATTTGAACTACTACTACTAGTATAAGACCAAGTATGTGTATGTTTCTGTGTGTGCATGTGTGTGTGTGCGAGGGTGTGTACATACAGTTTCCTTCATCTGTATTCCCTCATTCAAACTAGAATACGAATAAGTGTGTGTGTATATGTTTCTGTGTGTGTTTGTGCGTGTGTGCGTATGTGTGTGTACATACAGTTTCCTTCATCTGTATCTGGTTGATCTTGATGCGGAACAGCTTGTTGGTGAAGTCCGCGTGGAAGGCGAAGTGGTCGGCGTTGTCCACCTCGCGGCCGCGCGGCGTCTTCACCAGCACGCGCGCCTTGCCGCACGCCAGCGACTGCAGTGTACGACGTAGCTCGCCTTCCTGACAACATTTCATTTGTTTCATTTAGTTCTAGACTAGCGACCCGCCCGCGTGCCCCTGCTTCGCACGGGTGCACATATCATGCATGTATTATACACATAAACCTTCCTCTTGAATCACTCTATCTATTAAAAAAAACCGCATCAAAATCCGTTGCGTAGTTTTAAAGATTTAAGCATACATAGGGACATGGGGATATAGGGACAGAGAAAGCGACTTTGTTTTATACTATGTAGTAATAGTGATGTGTAACCAAACGTTTTCTTAGCATAGTAACACGCCACGCCATCTTTTTGCACGCCCAGGAAGACTGGTAGACAATGCTATTAGCAAAAAGTCCTCCTAGCACTACAATGTTTTGTGTGAAACTTTTTAAATAAATAAATAAATAGATTCTAAGGCCGCAATCCAAGGCGGGATTCTTAATGATCTTTGGGCGTGCCACAGGCTTATCAGATCGATAAGTCTGTTGCTCTCTTTTCGTGGGCATGAAAGTGACAGTGACAAGAATACTCTATTGAGCCGCTATAAAATGGCTGGGATTATGAATAAGAGGATCACTGTTACTGAACGGGAAAAAAGTTGCAATGTTTACACATTGCAACAGGGGTTACTCAACGGGAAGTTTTCGTCCCATTGTGTCACAGTCTGACTGAAAGGTGATACTCAACGGGCATAACCCTTTATAATTATTAATTAATTGTCTCTTTGTTTTGAATAACATGTGGATTAATAATTGTACCTCTATGTTGGTGGTGGACTTTATTTCGTCGAAAGAGAGGTTGTCTCCGTCATTGAACAGAAGTAGCACGAGCGCTTGAAATAATGAAACTTGCAATTCTTTGTTCCCCTAGAAAGTAAAAACAATAAATTAGTTAGAAAAACAAAAGAATTATAAGTATAGTACAAGTAAGGTAAAAAATATTGATCACACAACAATAATGTGACAAACAGGGCACATCAAAATAAATCATAGGAATGTGTGTGTTAGTAATTATACTTTAAATTTTTAAGAAACTTAAATCAATCAAAGATAATAATTCATCATCATCATCATCCACAATCCCGGCATCACTCACTGCTGGGTATAGGCTAAATAAAAAAAAACTGAAACTGAAACAGCTTCACGACTTTGATCCCCAGGTACGGTAGATATCCCTTCAGATCTCCCAGTACCAAGTAGGTACTAATTCAAGATTCTTTGAGGATGTCTAAGGGGGTTAGTCAGAGGTACGTCCAAACATTACATTTGGCACATACCCACATTTTGCAGTAGTTAGAATTCCATATGTGACAGGTTGCAAGCCCATCGCCGCTGTTAGAATACTAACTGGTTTCCTCACGATGTTTTCCTTCACCGTTTAAGAGCACTGGCATTGCGCACATAAATTTTTCGATAGAAAAATCCATTGGTGCACGACCGGATTCGAACCTGCGACCTTACGATCGGAAGGCGGGGTCACTCCCACTAGACCACCGGTGCTAAATAAGGGAAATAATAATTATTGTTAAATAAATGCTTATTATTGTTAAACCAGGACGCTATTCTGGGTTTCAAGTGTTAAACTTTCTGTACTACATTATCAAGTTCGTCTGTGCCATTACAATACTACACATTCCCTCATCTGTGGCTCTGGGGCTCTATGAGGGTAATTAATTACCCTCATACTACAAAACGGTGCCTAACTTTAAACAATGTCTAAAATTTGCGCTGTCTCTATTTGTCTTTACGCATTGGTAAGAGATGGCAATAGTTTAAGCATAGTTTTTCGTTTGACTATTATTTTTCAGTAAGGCCGTTAGGGTGCTGAGTACTGTACTGTACCTGCGCAAACACGGCTCTGAGTACGCAGTTCCCGAGCGTGGGCTGCCACTGCAGCTTGCGTCCCGAGTGCTTGGCGAGGTAGAACTTGGCGAAGTGGTGGTGATGCCGCGTCAGCTCGCCCGGCAGCCGCACGTCCACCAGCGCGTACGTCGGCCAGAACCCTTGCGTCAGGATGTGCACGGACATGTCGAGGCCGGAGCACTCGCCGCCCGCCGTCAACTGCTGGAATATAACATAAATATGTCGTAGTTGGCATGGCAACGCAAACGTCAGGCATTCGTTTGGAACGCAAGTGTCAACTACCATTGACGCTGGATGGAGTCTACAATCGGCCAGCGGCCCGGCGAGAGAGGAACATTCTGGAATCGTCGGTCGAGCAAAGCAGTCGAAGTAGAAACCGTCCGCGTTCCGTCCGATTACCTGGCTTGCCTAGTATCTTCCTAGATACAGTGATACAGTCATTACGCTATTCCTGTTTGCTAAGTTATTGTGCAATACAAAGTCGAGTCTATCAAGAACATTTTATTTGATTCCAACCTCTACCCATACTACGCCTACTGAGAAAGTTCACAATGTCTGATGATGAAGGCGATGTAAATATGGTTCCGCCGTTAAATATATAATGCCGGACAATCCACACAGCACCATCTAGCCCCAGTAAGCTACTCAAACCTTGTGTTATGGGCACTAGTTAACTGATATATTTAATACATTATATACTTGCATAGATAGATTTTTTTTATCATACATAGAAAACACCCAGACACCATTTTTACAGACAGTTTACCTATGTCTTAAATTTATACATTCAGGGGCATTATTCTCTATGACATAGGAGATTCCTTGCCCCAAACCGTGTAAAGTCACAACGTGATCTTGGACTTTATTCTTTATGACATAGATACTTTTCCCAAACCGTGTGACGTCACAACGTGATCTAAACGCAAACGCAACTGGATTGGGTACAGTGAATAACGCCCCAGGCCGCGTTAACAAAAACAACTCTGTGTGGGTTAGAATAAGGTCGACTCAAGGCACAGTCGAAGGTCTTCAGCAAACTGGGGCATTATTCACTATGACAATAGAGCTTCCTTGCCCCAAACCGTGAAACATCAAAACTTGATGTTGGGCTTTATTCTATATGACATAGGAGATACTTTGCCCTGACCGTATGACACCGGCTGCCTTGTCTCAGCTGTGATCGCGGTGCAAATGGTCATAGTGAATAAGGCTCCTGGTAGTAGAGTAGTGGCATACCTGTTTGTACGTGATATTGATATCCTTGGAGAGCTCCATGTCTTTGAACATGCCTTCGAGCTTGCAAGTGAAGCCGCCGCCGCACTCCTGCTTCAGTTTGGAGAGCATTGACTTCTCCGCGTCCACAGACGCAGACTTGCCTACCAGCAGCCGTTTCGCCAGGTCCTGCAAATTAACACAGTATAAGTTTTAAATGACTTTTAAATGTTTTGTTTTTATTTGTAATAGGTATAGTGCGCGTCACGAAAAAAGGACGCCGGAAGGAGCCCCCTTCTTCCGGCGTTCTTTTTTCGTGGGGTGTGATGGCCCAAGTATTTTCAAATGTGCAAATGTGGTGCAAACACATCCCGTCCACTGTTTTCCAGCGTCCCTGATGTGTATGAACGTAGCAATACTATCTAGTCTACCTACCTAAGCGTTCTGTATATACGTATATCTACTCGCTACCTTGTTTGTGGTTCAGTAATAAACTTGCCTTGCACTAGAAAGGTTGTTTCCTTAATACCTACCCTCCGATACCTCAGTCCCTTTTGGTTGATGCGCATTAAGCATATGTTTGTCGATCATATAAATTGATTCTTTCTTAATAACTTAATTTATTCTTTATTGCATAAAATAAAATAAAACATAGTTGCAAAAATACAATAAGGAGGCCTAATGCGTGCTAATGTTTAATGCTCAAAAAATTTCTACTAGCCTATATAAATTTGATACACTGTATGGGTCTTAGAAGATAGGTGGTCTTACCTTTTTGTAAAAAGCTTCGAACACATCCTTCCCGTGTATAAACCGGAAAAGCACCATGATCTTGTCGAGCAACCGCTCCAGCTCCTCCTCTGTGGCCTCCTTGTTGCCGGCGCGGAGTTTCACGTCCACAAATTTGGCTGGAAATATTTTGAACATTTACCCTCATAACCATATTGAACTCCGAGCGAGCACTTAGCTCAAAATTTAGTTATAAGGAATTTTGGATATCACGTCGGAGTGAACTACGCCTAGTTTAGTTAGTTAATTGAATTGAACCATGACATGGCGGGCGTTCATTGTGCCCGCCAAGCCATGTTTCAATTCAAATAGACGAATAGCAGAGGAGGCCTTTACTCAGCAGAAAGAGATGTTTGAACAGTTATAATAGTGTCGCATTTGTCTTACCTATGAGTTCAGCGGGTTTGTTCTGCCGCTGGTTGATGAAGTACTCGAAAGCTTCCCGCATGGAGTAGAGGAACTTGTCGTTCCTCTGGAAGCAGGTGCTGACCACGTGATCTAACTTCTCCTTGAACTCGAGTAATTCACTGACCATCGTCTTGTCTCGCTCCGGTTCTATTACTATCGTACGGCCTTTTTTCTGAAACAGGAATAAAGCTCATTGCGATTCGATATCTCAATTGCTGTTATTTGATTAGTTTAATTACTTTTGTGTCATCGTTTTACTATCCATTTCTATCCTTTGTTTCATCAATGACCCTGACATAATGTTTAGTGTTATTGTACCTTGATGTAGCTATTAAAGTGACTACAGAGTTCGACAAGTCCGTCCTTCACTCGCCCGAAGAGGCCGTAGAGAGTAGACAAGTCGCTGAGTCGTGGTCCGTCCATGAGGGCTTCTAATCCCTTGCCTAGGATGCCAGAGAGATGTTCACTGAGTAACTGCTTCTCAACAGTATGGATCAACTGCCATCTGCGAATTTATCAAGAGATAATATAGTAGGTGAGTATAATATAGAAATGTATTAATATAGTGGGTATATAGAAATGTATTTTTCCACAGACTGTATGGCCCACGCGGCCACCGTAAGCGCCCCGAGGTGAGGCAGCCAACAGGCTGCCTCACCTAATATAGTTCTTTACAACAGTAAAGAACTATATTTCGACGAATTTACTGCACTTAAAGCGCCTTGAAGCGAAGATTTAATGGTTTGTCATTCTTGCTTAAACCTTTTTTTTTACGATATAAAATCATTAAACATAGATAATAGTAAACCAATTTGTTTGAAATAAAATTACACAAAATGTAATTTAGATCTAAACTAGTTTTCCTACCAAGAAGTTTGCAATGAAAACTAGTAAAGTCTGCCTCAAAGTTTATAGGCAGGAAAACTTGGATCAAAATGAAATTTTATCAGCCTAAGGAAAGTAATCTTCATATATGTATACCTTTATTTGCGTTCCAAAAAGGAATAGGCTAAGGATAATGCTCACTTGGTAGAAGGGTCCAGGTAATTGTTGAGTCTGTCCGTTTCTTCCCGCAGTCGTTTCTCGACGTGCGCTAAGTACTCCGGGACGCCGAGCGTCCGCATTAGTAGTTGTCCCTCCGCGGCGTACAGACGCTCTGTCGCCTCCAGAAACCTAACACATAGATATATGATTACCTCGGCCCTTATATCTATTCCCTGCCATTTTATAGCAGCTTCATATAGTATACTTGTCACTGACACTTACATGGCAATGACAAGAGACAGCAACAGACTTATTGGTCTGATAACCAACAAATAAAAATGGAGCACTCAACAACCAACATGCATTGAGGGTAGTGTACAAGTTACGTAGGAACCTAGTCAACAGCAACACACAACAGGCCATAACTCTTGTAAGGGCATCGTGTATTGGTGATTGGTTAGCCAAAGTAATCTTTGGGATTCCCATCCTTGTATGGGAGCAAAGAATAAATACTTATCTTATACTTCTACAAATTGTGGGCATGTCCATAATGTAATATTTGGATTTCCCTTTGAAAACCCTCTGGATATCTACCATTCATGAGGATGTAGTTTAGTGACCCTATTCTTTCGATAAACTACATACCTTCTTGCTTATTATTCTTATGTTTTTTCTGACCTGTGTCTAATGCACAATGTTGTAAGAACATATTAAACTAAAAAAAAAAAAAAAAAAAAACAGCTTCACGACTTTGATCCCCAGTCACGGTAGATATCCCCTTAGATCTCTCAGTACCAAGTACTAACTCAAGATTCTTTAAGGATGTCTAAGGGAGGGTAGTCAGAGGTACGTCCAAACATTACATTTGGCACATACCCACATTTTGCATATTAAACATTTAATTATAATAAAATTAAACATTTAATTATAATAAAATTAAATGGTATGTTACTTGTGTTCGAAAGCATCCTGGTATATCTGCAGATCGGACAGCATTCGCAGCAGACTCTTTAGAAGTGATATGTCAACAGAGTACCCGCCTCGCTCCGTCTCAATAAGCGCTAATAGCCCTTCTACAGTGCGGGTCTGAACTAATGTGTTCATTGCTATGTGGTGTCGAAATAAGTCAAGGCCCATGTCCCTGAAAACAAAGTTCTATGGTTGGTTTCTTCCAAGATTGTTGTAATTTTTATACATCTACACTATTGGCGCCCTGCGATTTAAAACTTTTTTTTGGGTTTTCACCCATGTAGTTTTATATCCCCACAGGATAAAAAGTAGCCTATGTGTTATTCCAGACTAAAATATATCTCTGTGCCAATTTTCACCAAGATCCATTCGGCCATTCTGGAGTTGTATCCATACTTACAAACTTTTGCATTTGTAATATTAGTAGGATGCTTATTTTTAAGAATAAACAACCTGTAACTTGGGAAAATTTTTAATAAGTCAGAGGCTTACCAAATAGAATGTATGCTAGGATTCTGCAGGACATAAGTGCGATCAAGGTACAAGAATATGCTTCGAATCATAATCATCTGTCGACAATAAGCTCGCCAGCAGTCGTCCATGCGTTTGAGGAACATCTTTCGATCCATACTCTCTGTCAGGAACTGCTTGATGTTTGCCTTTACATGGGCTTCCACCAGGTTTGTAAGATTTACATAAAGTTGGGATGCCATCTGAAACAGAAAATAACAAATAATGTTCATATAAGAATGAGAATGCTGTGCCTCTTTTTAGCTCGACTAAGCAGATTCACATAAATTTTAAATAATTGTGTATATTACCTTTATTTTAAATATTTTATTTGTTTAAACATAAAATAACCTATTTACTTAAAATAATATGAAAAAAAGAAAGATAACTAATAACCAACTATTTAAATTTTAATAGAATACAGTCATACATACATTTCCGTATTTATTTCACATTACATGTCCGTGAATAATTGTGGGTATAGCTGCACCACACCTGGATATGTGTTTTTGAACACATAATAATTACCTGTTTGTTTTTTATTTAGGTACCTTGTGATTGCACATGTTTTCTACAGCCTGGTACAGCACCTCGAGTGAATAAGCAATGGCTTTTGACGTCTGGATGGCGATCACAGCTTCTCGCAGCTTGCTCCATGTTGTTTCCTGGTAGTTTTCGGGAAGGTTCGGCTTACCTACAAACAAACACTCGTTAGCTACAGAATGTCAGAGGTTATGACGACTCGACTAAATGAACGTAAACATACTCTTAAAATTTTTGATGATCAGTTTTTTTGTTGCTGTTCCCGGCTTGTTCATCGACGACGACGTTTTGGTGGCCCCATTAGAACTAGGATTGATCAAGGAGAAATTCGATTTCTTCTCATTGGCACTCATATCGTCGGATTTTGTTTTTTTTCTGCAGGGTTCGCTGGGAGGAAGAGATCGTTTTCTGTTTTGATTACCGACCTCCGCGGTGGAAACTGGACTTTTAGCTGTACCCGACATAGAAAAGCATGATATGCTTAGAGCCCCAACACTATATAATCAAGGTAATAATTAGGTAAAATTAGAAAGAGCTATGAAAGCCAAACAACACCCAATCCAATTCTTTTCTTTTTTTTATTTATTTCCAAAACGTAGAGGTCGCACTCGCGCGCGTACTGCTACGTCATTGTCTGTTGATACATCTGTCAATGTCAATTTTTTTTTCTGACTGCAAATTTTGCTAAGGCGCTCTAGGCATTCAGACTCAGTTAAATTACATGTACCTTTGTCACCTTTGCTTACTATTATTTTAAAAACGCGAACGTTTGTAATTATGGATGTTTGTTACTAATTCACGTCGGAACGGCTGAACGAATCTGGATGAAATTTGGCAGAGAGATGGATTATAGTCTGGAATAGCACATAGGTTACTTTTTATCCCGTGAGAACAGCGGGAATTAAATCTGCGCGGGTGGAACCGCGGGTTGCAACTAGTCGTTCGTACATACGCGTTCTGCTTACGTTTATTTTACCGTAGCAATTACCTGTAGGTATGATGTACCTACCTCAGGTGGGTAGGTAGTCACTATTCCGAAAACTGTAAGTATCTCCCAAACAAAAAAGACCTTGTTAGGTTTTAACATTACGAAAAACTATAATTCCGACGTGTCTGGTGCCGATGCCACAGAACAATAATACCTATACTCCTGTCCGAGGCCAATGCCGATTATGCCTAGTGTTCGGACGAGACGCGAGCGTCTCGTAGGTACTCAAGCAAGGAATATATATTATGTACTTGTATTCAAATTCCTTGTACTCAAGACATGGTCCGAGGCGCTAGCACCACTAGCATGCATAGTGACACTCGCGCCTCGCACGCGAGTCTATCCGCCGGTTTCTGAAAGCCCGATCAAAGTTAACCGGCGCCGCGGCGTCACTCGTTATCTCTATATAATTTGACTTAAAAGCTGCAATAACAAGTGATTTGACAGCCAATTAGGTAGTTTTGATGGGACTTTCTGAAACTGGCGCCGGTAAATGTAGTACATAATAGAAGTTCTCAGAACAAAAAACAATAATTTGCGATAGAATACCTAATGACCTCTAGGTACACACCTTACCCGCGCGCGCCGGCCCGCGCCGGTTTTCCCGGCGCGGGGTGTTTCTTTTGCAGATTTGGTTCTTCAACGGATTCCCTCCCTGAACTGCCTGATTATTGAACTATTTTGAAGTGGATGTGGCAATCGGTCGGTAGCAAAATGGGTAAAAAAATAGGAAATAGCTATGGTTTGCACATAGGTTACTAAGTACACACCTTTAGTCAGATCTAGATCTCAGGAACCCTGATCGCGGAGAAAACCCAAAACCGTTTGCCGCACCCAAAAACGTCTTTATCTTATACTAGCTGGTACCCGCGACTTCGTCTGCGTACTTTTAATCTCTTCATCTCTTTTTTTCGCAATAAAAGGTAGCCTATGTTCTTTCTCAGGGTCTAAAGATTGTCTGTGCCAAATTTCATCAAAATCGGTTGAGAGGTTTAAGCGGGAAAACGTAACAGACAGACAGACAGACAGAGTTACTTTCGCATTTATAATATTAGTTGGGATTAGGTATTTCGAGCAGTGGATCGTTTAGGTAGTTGTTGATGATTACCTACCTAATTAGGTACCTACATTATGAGACCCAACAGATAGGTACCTATGTTATTATATTTAGTTAGGTAGTTCACCTACTTACACTAGGTACCTATTTATTAATCCTACATAAGATAACCGTACAGCCTAACGGAGTAACGGAAAAGCAGGCCCGGAGGAGCAATAAAAAAGCTATTGTAATTAGCTTACAAGTAGAAGTGCACGCAGTGTTGGGTGCCCAGTTGTAGATTTGATTACAACCTCGTGCAGGTCCCGCGAGGGCGGAGTAACAAGTGCCGGGCGGGGGTGCCCCGCTCATTCACCACCCACACAACTACTACCCTCCCTACCCTTCATTTCATTCAGCCGCCGGCACTCCGCTACCGACGGTCGTCCGCGAAACTTGTAGGCGGTTATTCTCATTCCGCCATCCACATAACGCGCGTAAAAAAATGTTCAAAGTTTAGATATCCGATTTTTTTAACTCCCAAAATGGGTGAGCAAACGTTCAACCTGTCGGACGAGCATATAGAACAGCACATAATAACATTGTTTGAAAAACTTGAGTGTTTGCGAAAGGATGCGAAGAACAGTGACTTGAGTGGTAGGATCCCGGCTCGGCTGGAGCTGCGGACCCTGGGGCTGTGGAAGGCGGTGGTGACGGAGTGCGTGGCATCGTTCCTGTATGTGTTTATCTTGTGTGGGGCGGCTGGCGGGGCCGGGGTCGGAGCCTCCGCTTCAGCTGTTCTGCTCTCCACAGCTCTCGCTTCCGGCTGTTCCATGGCTACGTTGACTATGTGCTTCGCTAAGATATCTGGTAAGTGAAGAGTTAGCGACATGTGGGTAGGTTGAACTATTTGGACGTACCTCTGACTGACCTCCTTATAAAATATTGTGTTAGTACCCACTTGGTTCTGAGGGGATATCTACCGTGCCTGTGCATCGTTGAAGCATTTTCTGCTGGAACCTGTACCAAGAAAATCCTAAGAAGTAGTATGTACTAGTACAGTAGATACCTACCTCATAGGTATTCTGTAATGGCATACCTATGAGGTAGGTAGGTACCTGATATACCTGAATAATCTCTAGGAAGGGGGAGGTAAGTATACACAACCATTAAATATTGCCAAAACTCCCCACCTTTCCTAAGAGTCATCTGTCCTTTTCCGATTTTATTTAAAAATATAAAAAGTGGTGTGGTTGGCTCTCAAAATAGAGCACCCCACTAGGCGCATATAATTAGGATGGGGAATAACAAAGAAAATTTCAGTTGACACTGTTTGGGAACTATACCTACGAGTTCGGAAATTCGACACCGGGTCGGTAGGTGAGGAATGCGCAATGGCTCATTAGGTAACGGACGAGCCAAAGGTACCTTTTACGTACCCAATCGCAAAAAATCCAGCGGAACGACCACGTGTGTCTACCTGTTTTTTTTTAACACACCGGTTGAACCATCACGCAGCGGGGTGTTCGAAATTCGAAATGTGCAAGTTCAATCAAAACTATGTTTTGTAGGACCGTAGTTGCGTAGGAACTCATTGGGATTTTTAACACTATTCATATTTTATATTTTTTAATGAGCAACGGGAAACAAATGTTACATTTCAAGAGGTGCATCCATTTTTCTGACTATTATAGAGATATTACTAACTCTCTGTGATTCTAAATCTAAATGTGATTTCTCTCTTCTCTTCTCATAAACCGCTAGGTAAGTAAGTTTTATTTCGTTTATGGTTGCTGATAAAATGGCTTGCTAGGAAAGCCGGCTAGTTACAAGGGGCCAATTAACCCCGGAGTAATTTATTCCCACTTGATAGCCGCTTCGTTGGTTGCGGTGACGACCGAGCGTGCAGATGTTCACTATTATCCCTCTTTTTGTGCGCCTGAGAGATAAAGTCAGACTTTTTTCCGGTCAAACATTTTTTATCGTCATCTTTTATCTAACGGGGTTCCTAATCCTATAATCAAAACGTAATCAAGGTAGCTCTAAGTAGTACCTATCAATAGCACAGGGCATAGGGCGACTCCACATAAAAATAATACTAGAGAAAAAATCTTTTTTGGAACTCTACGTCCATTGGTTCCAGTTCAAATGCGGATAAAGTCGTAGAGCTGATTAATTATTATCCTTTCGCGATATTTGCACCTGAATTCACGAATTTTCACCTTCTTTACTCGTAGTATTTATGAAAATACTTTTAGATGTAAAAAATCTAAGGGCTAATAGCCGGAATATGACAATCTATACAACACGTGTCTCACCCTTCACCCTTTGTCCCCTTATAACTTTATAGCGAACACATATCAGTGGACAATGACATTTTAAATTATATCATCCTAACAATAAGATATGGATAAGCCGTTACAATTGAGCTTAATTCGGGTCTTCTGACATTATCTGCGAATAGCCGTGATGAATTTTAGAGTTTGTGTCGCGCCTCGTGGTTGCCCTCTTTTCACTAATGTGTTCGCGAAAGGACATTCCTATTTAAAGATGGGTCAGAGTGCACGCGATCGATCCGGGAACTCTATTTATGAAGACCAAGAAATGCTGCTGGATTTCCACCGAATGGAATGCATTAATCAGTCCATTTCAGGTTTATGCAACTCGTTTTTGCGTCTCTTTACTCTCGTTTCTGTGAGTGCCATTGCAGTTGCTCGTGGACATTTAATTGCATAGATTACCTACTCACTATATCTTCAAAGAGGACTATGAGTGTGCGGAAGCTTTTGCAAAGACCGATTTGGTTTCCCATGCACATTGTCGCAGACTGCTTGCATGGATGCCTCTGGTCTTATATATTATTCTCACTTGGGTCTCTTCGATTGCAGTTAAATTCAATTCAATTTATGTGGTGAACCCAAAAAGAAGCCACATACAAGAAACCGAACTTCCGGTAACTCGGTGGATCACGAGGGGAAATCTGTTTTTCAAGTCAGAGGTCTGACTGACCTTCGACCTTCATTGAGTAATTGATATGGGCTGAACCAGGTTCGAGTTTCATATTAGAAGAAATATTACCATAACTTACAAAAATAGTATGAACACTCGTAAATAGGTGCCTAAATACAGGACACCGTTATAGGGCATTTTCTTGGACTGTTACCTTATTCATCAACGGGTAAAGTAATCTTACATACATACATACATAAAATCACGCCTATTTCCCATAGGGGTAGACAGAGACCACGGATTTCCTGTAATCTTTCCTCTATTTATCTATCAATAATATAGTTTACTACCTATAAAATACTAGGCATCCAATAATACCCTACTCTAGAGTAGAAAGACACGTAATAATGTTCTTTTAGGATTAAGAAACTGCTCAAAACAACGAATTACTTTGTTATTCCAAGTTATAAAGAGAGCATTAGGATTAAGGAGGCTCAAAGGTACAGCCGTAAGATTAATTCCATTAATTCCATTTCCATTTCAGTTTTGCGGTATTCCCTATGACGGTAACCGTTTCTTAGTGAACCCAAAAGTTTAGACTTGCTAGCGTTTGTTTATGCCTCCAACTTGTGATTCACGTCACGACACCAGTCCCGAATCCACCCACTGATTCTATCTCGGGGAAAATTTGTTATTCCAAAGGGGTGTGACGCACGTGGCCGACCAACTTATGCCCTAACTGCTCAGCTACTTTACTGCTTAGAACTTGTCTTATGGCTTGTTATTGTTCAAAAGAGCACTGTTGGTAAATAGACCTATCGGGAACCCTATCGGCAAATGTGAAAGTACCAACCAAAACCTTTCTTATAACTTTACTCGTGCACCTGCAACCAACCCTCTCCATCCAAAGGTTGTCTGGAAGAAATCGCTTTCAGCGATAAGACTGCCCATTGTACCTACTACTTACTTTTCAATTTTGTGTGTCCTTTTTTTGTAAAGTTTGGTGTACAATAAAGAATTTTTCATTCATTCATTTAACCGTTCAAAACCTTATATTTCAGGCTTAGATCTGAAACAGCAAACAGGCGTAGCAAATGAATCAATGATATTCAGCCGGATATACAGATATTTCCATGTCAATTACGGTGTTTCTTTTCATTTAGGGCCGTTTGCGTAATACCTAAACTTTCAACATAACCAAGTCTATAAACCGAACGCAAGCCCCAAGGTAATCGCGGATGGTAGAATGCGTTAATAAAATTTTACTGCAGCTTTTTATAACAGCTCTTTTGGGCTTTAGGAGCCACACGGGTGTTAAAATATTAAACGCGGCTACGGGATACTTAAATTAGTAATTAATGTTTTTATAGGTCTAGCTAAATGGTAATATAGCGAGACAGGATAATTGGCTGTCATGTTTTGAAGAAGATCTAATGATCTTCTTCAAAACACGACGATAGGAGCTGTTTCCTTCAGAACATCTTGATCAAGATGAGTACATAACCCGAAATCAAATTGCTTTCAAATGCTCACATAATGCGATTAGTAGAATATTAGTAAATTATATGATCTGTTCACTGAAGAGGAACTAACAGAACCACGGAATAGAGAAAACCAACAGAACTAACTAATGGCGCCATCATATTTTGCCGTCAAAAATATCTTTAATAAATAATAAATAAATAATGCTGGACAATCCACACAGCACCATCTAGCCCCAAAGTAAGCTACTCAAAGCTTGTGTTATGGGTACTAGATGACTGATATATTTAATACATTATATACATACATAGATAGATATTTTTTATTATATATATAGAAAACACCCAGACCTACGGAACAAATTTCTGCAGATCGTACACAAATTTGTTCCGAGGCGGGAATCGAACCCGCAACCTCTTGCGTCGCAGGCGGACTCTCGCCCGCTGCACCACAGAGGTCGTCAAATTTCCGGTTTTACAATCTTTGGTTTTACAATGTGGGGATTTTACCGAAAAAACCTAATCTTAGGACTCATTCTAACCTGATATATCTGTTGGTTTAAAACTTATGTTTCACCCTCTTGAACATGGATATATTTTTAATGAAAGAGACACATACAACGGGACTCCTTGCCACCTGATGCTAAGCAGTCACTGTCACCACTGTGGAAATGATTTTCTTATAAGTACTTTTTTCTTGAAACTGTTCATTATTATACTTAGAGGTCGCGTCGCTTAAAAAGAACCCTGGAAACAGTGGAGGGAATGTGTTTGTGCATAAAAAACAGTCGCGCCAACATACCTACCTAGCATTTTTTACGTGACGCAACCACCTCCGATTGTAGCTCATTTCCCAGTTTATGAGTTCAGTTAACGACCTCAGTGGCGCAGCGGGCGAGACTCCGCCTGCGACGCAGAGGTTGCGGGTTCGATTCCCGCGCCTCGGAACAAATTTGTGTACGATCTGCAGAAATTTGTTCCGTAGGTATCCGTAGGTATTATTAAATATAACAGTTATCTAGTACCCATAACACAAGCTTTGAGTAGCTTACTTTGGGGCTAGGTGGAGCTGTGTGGATTGTCCAGCATAATTTTTTTTATTTTGTTTTGTCCAGGTGCGCACGTGAACCCCTCAGTGACAGCGGCGCTCTGCATCCGCAGACAGGTGTCGCCGCTCCGCGCAGCGCTGTACGTCGCGGCGCAGTGCGGCGGAGGCATCGCGGGCGCCGCCGCTATCTATGGGTAAGCCTTTATTTTATGTAAGAGCGATGCCACACGAGTTTTGTGGCTGCGCTTCGTCGCATCTGCAATGGCGAACGCACCAATGGGGCATCACTCCTCCGTCGCTTCGTCAATAGCAAACGCGCCAATAGAGCCTCTCTTCCAATGGTGCGTTAGCCTCTTTTTTTCAGCGTTCTTTTTAAATGACGCGACCTCTAATACAACTTGATAATTCTGCGACCAACAAACATGAGTATGTACTTACTTAAACTTAGTTTGTTCTGTGTTCTGCTTGGGTAGAAATATTACTTTCTAAATTCCGAAATCTTAAATTCTCATCCTAAATATGAAGAAGGTATGTTTTGATGGCTAGGTAAATATTTGCTCAGTGATACAGAATTTATTGAGAAATAAACATTATCTATCAAAGTACTTATGATATCTATCGATCTAAACAAACAGCGGTGGGCTAAAGCAACAGTTTCTAGGGTAGGTACATCCAATCGTGGAAATATGGGATAAGAAGTTGTGTTTGTGTACACAGACAATAAACTTTAAAGCAAACAATAATATTTTATCATAAAATGTAGTGTTTGTTGTCGCGTAGAAAGTTTCTGTCACTTTGTTTACATAAACTTTAAAATGAAATATGTAAGAAGTTTTATAAGCATCTTTACAATTATAGCTGGCCATCTGCTTGTTCGATCTGAAATCAGTATAAAAACTTACACTGATAGACTATGCACTCAGTGGAGTGCTCAGGGTGTAGTTAAAACGGATTGATGTAGGAATGAACTTCATTTATACCGTCGAGACCAAGGAATTTGTGTACTTGTATTCAAATTCCTTGGTCGAGACAGCAAGGTTATGCGTTGCTGTTGTCAGATTAAATCGATGTCGCAAAACCTGAGACGATTTCTCGGTAGGTAAGCACCTGCCCGTACGGTTGGCAGGAAAACAACGGCATATGTTTGTAGTTCTGTCTCATCTCTGCCAATAGGAAAGATACGAGACGAAACGACAAACTACATCAGTCCCTCGGCTTTTACTGATAGCCACTTTCATTATTGAAGCAGAATTGATAGGTACTGCTTTATCGTGGTTTGTACCTTCAGGGTAGATACTATTTGTAACATGTTAATAAATTCGATAAACAAGTCTCTCGCAGTCTAGAAAAAAAAATATCATTAGGTAGGTAAGCACTGATTTTATTTTATTCTTACGAAAAATTTCAGCAAGCCTTATTTGGATCAAAATTATATTTTTGTTATATTTTGTGATGTTACTATTCAAAAACTTGGTAGTTTGCAATTTCACATAAGCTATATTCAGTGGTTCTATAGAAGATTCTTAAAAATCTTTCCGAGGTTTTTAGGTATTTTTAGGTTCGAGAAGCAGCCTGACAAATTCAATAAAAATACCCACAGAATAGAGATTTATATTTCTGTGAAAATACCAACGCCAAAAATACTAAACCTCCAATCAAGACACCTATCATGCTTCCGAGCGAACGCCGCCGCGCGCCGGCGCACTCGTCGCTCACTGGAGTTTAAATACAAATTCATTATTCCATGGAATTTAGATCTTTATTCAATAAAAAAGGTGTTTCAGGTATTTATAGATGTGTTAGTTGTGAGAAATAATAAATCCCACAAAAGGATGCCAGTCTCGCTGATCTAAAGAATTCGCTCACATTCGTTTTGAAAACCTTGATAGGTTTTCAAAACTGATCTCGTTTTTTTGCGATCGCTACCTTGTCATTCATCCTTTCACCCACACCGCTTTGTATATGTCGCAATTCAACAATGGACCGAACGTTTTCAATATTACAACAATGTAGGTTCCCATAGAATCGTACCAGGAATACACCCTCGCCGTACAAAATGTATTGAAATCTGTAACCTTGTGAAGAAATGCTACCTGCCCTTAATTTGATTCGGTCCAATGTTGCGAGAAAAAATTGAATAAGTGCTTCGGGCGAAGAAGGCTTTTTTGCCGGTATAGCTGTGACCGTAACTTCTTCTCTCAGTATTCTATTAAATATTTCCTCGATTCACAGTAGGTAGTCCTTCTTTGAGATACTGTTAAAAAAAATCTTTACTTTGATAGGTTAATGCTATTATAAGTAAATAAATATTGGTGCACATTCGACACTGCACTATCTCGCCTCAAACTAAGCTAAGGCTTGTGATATGGGGATCGGATAGCTGATATAGGGGAAGCAGGGGTAATGGCGATCGTGTCGGGTAATACCGCTTACTCCAATAACTTTTTAAATAAGGTGCTTTAAAACACAGCGAGCACGCTACAGCGCAGGGGTTGTAACGCTTGAGCAGGCAGAGACTAAATCTCAAAACTAATTTAAGACAAATGACAAAACCAAATAGAGCATTTTTCTCTCAGGTGATCGGCATTCCCCATCTTCCTCTACTTCCGTCTTGTAAACGTCTGAGGTGTTTACCTTTATAACTCTTAATGGAATTATAGCGGTCAGCTCCATAAATGTAAAACGAGTCTGAACCAGTCCACTAAAGGTGAGATGTAGTACCTACCTGAGGAATAGTGGCTGACTATTATAATAACACCCATAATCATCATCACTACATGTGGGGTCTCTCTCCTCTCCTATATCAACCTCATCTCAGTAGTCTCTCCTATTACGCATGTCATCCATCCATCTTTTCTCTTGCAGACCTCTGTACCCATCCACTTTCATGGAAATATGTAGGTAAATATACAAGATTTCTTTTCTATGAAGTAAAGGAATGATAGAATGAAAATTATTCTTGGATAAAAAAGATAATATATTTATTTACAAAGAAAATTACTACTAATAGGTACAATTATTTACAAAATGAACAAAATACATGTGAAACAGTTAAGCTATCTGCAGACCGTTACAAGCGATCTATAGATAGCTCGAATGATCCAAATCAGTGCCAATCGGAAGCGTACCCAAAATAGAAATTGAGAATAAACGCTTTCAGTGCTTGTGAAATGAAAATGAAATGAAATAATTTATTCGCGTATGGTACACATATTTGATGATTATTACCTATGTTAAGAACCTCACACTTCGCCAGAAAAACCTAGCTTTTTTTTGTGGTGCTTGGCCGTCTTATTACAGCCGTCGCTTCTTGAAAAACCTTAAAACAGCTGTTGTACCTACCTACACTTACTGGAAATTAGCAGAACCCTCGGTGCCCTTTCTTTAAAACAACTTCTTCCGTTATTTTTCCTTATCATCAAACTTGAGGACATCTTTCACAGATAAAAAAATAAACAAACAGGATTTACGTAAATTGAACCAATTTCCAAGTTACTTTCTTTGTGTTTTGTTAAGTTGTTTCTAAGTAACCCACGGCATAGAATAATAATAATTAGATATCCCTAGTCCTAGTCAAGGTGGCTTCTACTGAAAAAAATATTGAGTGCGAGTATGTAGGTGTACCTAGTTGAACAATTAATTGCTGGTAGTCAACTTGCACAATATATGATACTAGCAACCCGCCCGCGCGCCCCTGCTTCGCACGGGTGCACATATCATGCATGTATTATACATATAAACCTTCCTCTTGAATCACTCTATCTATTAAAATAACCGCATCAAAATCCGTTGTGTAGTTTTAAAGATTTAAGCATACATATAGGGACAGAGAAAGCGACTTTGTTTTATACTATGTAGTGAACCTAGCGCGAGTTATATTATGTTTCCAGTTATACGTCCTTCGTTCTTCAAAAACAAAAAGTTTACAACAAAACCGGTTCGCATAAGGCCCAAAGGAGCACCAAGATAAGTGCACTGAACCCAGACACGACGGCAGATGTTCCAATGCACGTGCATAGCAGCCTTTACGCGCATTGCACGTGTTGACATAGCCCTCAGGGACCGGCACGGAAAAACAAACCTTACCCTCTGGGGAATAGACATGAAATGCGATACAACTGTGTTCGTGGCACAATAAATGATCCTTATGACTCAAGAAATAAAAAATGAGAAATGTACGCTGAAGATGGCGTTTTTAGGATTCCGTTACAAAAAACCCGTTTTATTTACTCATTCAAAAGTTTTACATGGCGACGACAATTATATTATTATATATTTTGAGTTTACATGGTTTTCCACCCATCAGTGAGTACTTACCACAAAACTTCTTTAGTAAAAAGCTAACAAAAAAAAAAGAAAATGCACACAACTTTGATATCCAATTATTCTGGTGTGCATTACAATAAAGAATTTTTCATTCATTATGTATGTAATAATTATCCTCTCATAACTCAATACTGAGTACTACTACCCAATATTCTTTGTAGGCGTGGTTACAGAGGTGCGAGTACGTCCAAAAATTCAAAGTACAAATTGCACAAACTAAAACATAACATCTAATAATGTAGATAATAATTTGTATTACATACATTATAATAACTTAACTATTTTGTTACTTATTTTCTTTATCCAAAATTGTTGCACACTTGTTTAGCGTTTCAACTTCATAAAGGCGAAAGAGACTAACTACCCACAACACAGGATATTCCTAGGGTGGGAGTTAGTGTTCGTACAAAATTGTATGTCAAATTTTGTAAACTTTTTGTAGCGTATTTTTTGTATCAATAAATAAACTTTTTACTTTACTTACTTATACAAAAGAGCATATTTTTATTCTCGGTGGACGCGTACTCTGTAAAATTAAATCGCTTAGCATCTTCTATGTAGATTTGTATTATTATTTATTTAAAGGGCTATGTCGCTGGGCGACCCCACTGGGCGACATACAACATCAAATAAAATACGCCACATATCAAAACATAATCTACCTAATTAACCCTAATTCTGCCAACCTATATAGCATCTTGGCTTGACCCGACTGAGGATAAGCCAAGATACTATTAACCATACCAACATTCATACATCGCCTTCCAAAACAACCTAATCTTAATGCATTGTTACGAACACATTCAGCAAAACATGTACGTAAGCTATACAAGAAAGAACTTATTTAATCATTCATAATTAACTGTTTTGACATGTGGTGTATTTTTTTCCAGAGCACCGGTGGTCTAGTGGGAGTGACCCCGCCTTCCGATCGTAAGGTCGCAGGTTCGAATCCGGTCGTGCACCAATGGATTTTTCTATCGAAAAACTTATGTGCGCAATGCCAGTGCTCTTAAACGGTGAAGGAAAACATCGTGAGGAAACCAGTTAGTATTCTAACAGCGGCGATGGGCTTGCAACCTGTCACGTATGGAATACTAACTACTGCAAAATGTGGGTATGTGCCAAATGTAATGTTTGGACGTACCTCTGACTACCCCCCTTAGACATCCTCAAAGAATCTTGAATTAGTACCTACTTGGTACTGGGAGGTCTGAAGGGATATCTACCGTGCCTGGGGATCAAAGTCGTGAAGCTGATTCAGATTCAGATTCAGTGTATTTTTTTTTATTTTGTATCATGGGGCAGTGTGGTCACCCAGTAACAAAGCCCTTTAAAAAAATAGAAATATAACTTTTTGGCATAAGTTCATGCAGCTAATAATAGTTTTGTAAACCTTCATTGATACGGAATCAAGGAATTTGAATTATACGGAATACTTAATGTTTGTCCTACTCGCACTTGTCTTAAAGGAAGCCAGTTGTCATCTAACACTATACAAGCCGTATTATTAATAATGCCGAGGGGTTCTTATTAATTAAGAGCTGAATGCTTGGAGTTTATGCTTGGCTGTTTAGTTTTTCATTTTAAAATTCTATTATTTTTCACTATATTTTTACTTGTATTAAGTAAAAGTAATACCTTCGCGTTGTTTTTATGTTTTTTCTTTTTCTTCATCTGTTGTTCATCATGTCATGGACTGGTGGTTTAGTAGTACCCGCCTTCCGATCCGGTCGTGGGTTCCAAAGCAGTCGTGTACCAATGTGCCCACTGCCAGTCTTTCAAACGGTGAAGGAAAACCGATGTTTTCCTTCACCGTTCGAAATGCCGGTTTCTTCCCGATGAAAGAAACCGGCATTTCGAACACCCTAAAAAAATCTTAATCAATTATGTTAAGTGCTCCTATAAAAATGCTCCTATCGTGAGCCTTTTTGAGGCGCTCATAACGTTGTTTCACCATAGCGGCCAAGAGCCCAGGTTTTGCATGGAGACGCGTTAAGTGCCCTGTGTCGGTCATAAAAATAAACCCAGACTTGCAAAACAGAAATCGAAATACCAAAAAAACAACACATTTTAGATGCTGTCTAAAAGATGAGGAACCACACAAATACCGCGCCTAATAGCCAACACAAAACAATACATAATCTCGCATGAAAATTCTCTTTGAAAACAACAAATACCTTGGTACCGACCGCCAGCTCGTAAAACTTTCTTGAAACGTCAATTTCGTACCGCGAGCTACCAAATATTAAACGTCATTCATTCAACCAGTTATAGGAATAGCTCACTAGTTTTTTCGTACTAGGTGACGTTTCGTTGGCTTCATGTAACCCGTCAAATGCTTCAAGTTTAGATCGCCTATCGGCGGTGGCAGTTGGATAAAAATTAGGCGTGTATATTAGGATGCAGTTCAAGTTATGCGTCGAAAACTAATCTCAACTGCTTTATCCAATATTATTCGTTATAAAAATACACAAGGATGGAAAACAATGTTTCTTAGTTGTTTTGGTAGTCTTACTAAACCTTTTATATCACTCATCTTGCAGTTTCAAACGAATACTCTGTAAAATATGTTTATTTTTGAATCCTTTATGGGTATGTAGTAATATCTAATATCTAGTATTATCATAATGCTAATAAACTTTGTATTTCTAAAGAACTCTGTAATAATTTTAAGTACACATTACATCCATTCGTAATTTATGGAAACAAGTCGTTTGATATCGATAGGTACATAGTCCCGCCTGCAGCCGTATAACACCGTCTAGGGGTTAAGTGCTATCAATTTTGAATTTGGAACACATCCGTTTACACGTTACATGCATGGTGTGTATGTGTGCGTTCTTGAAAAAGCTGACCAGGTTTTTTGACATTTATTTGTACCACGTGGTGTTGTTTGTGACCAGTGTGGCAATGCTTGCCCGTAGCTGGACACTTTTTAGCAGATGTGGAAAGAGGAACTTTTTTCGCAACTGTTTTGTGGTTTACACCGTTTGATTTTCATTTTTAGTTCATATAAGTGCAGTGTACTCATAAAAAGGTTAGTTATAATGGCGAGAATTAAATACCCTTTACTATAATAATAGATAGTTAACTTAAAAAAATAAAATCCGTTATTGGTTTTCAGCTACATTCATTATGTTACTTATATAATACAAAGAGTTGTGGATTTTATTCAATAAATAAAATAAAATAACTTTATGTACAACACTCATGATTATGAATAAATTCATATTGTTCATTGAGTGAGCGAAGCGAATGAAAATCTTACAATCAACTTGGGCGATTTGGCATTTTATGTATTTATGTATGTATGTACGTTAGGGTGCTTCTTATTTTTCGACTTTTGAAAAATTACTGCGTCAGCCCACCATTCGCTTCTATCACCTAAAAAACGAACCTAGTTTTTTAATTTTTTTTTGTTAGGTTTTTAGGGGTCGTACCTCGTGTCAAAGTTCGAAAAAAAATGATAATTATTACTTGCAGCTCAATGTACATAAAACAGTATATTCATCATTTACACATGATGAAACATACTAATGCAACTCGTTGTCACATTATTCCGTAAAAGTACACTCGTACCCCACCCCTCTCCTCTTCCCGCACGCATCAGTCACGCCTTGAGAAAAGCAGCAAACTAAGCACTAGTTATATATTTGGAACGTACGCGTCGCGTCACGAAATTTCAGTTCGGGGCGAACTACTAGTAATAACATTTTAAATGCTCGCCATTTGTCCCATAAAAGTGTCAAATCTAGCGCTCAATGTAGTATAATTGGAACCCTGTCAATTGACATACTTGACTGGCAGTAATGACGTTAACCCGGCGAAGATTCGTACCAAAAAGAGCATATTGGGAATGAGGTTGGTCATTATGACCATAATGAATTTTCGCAATAACTTCTAATTTATTTAGCATGTTTTTTAACTGAATCTTTGTAACGGTGGTGTAATTCCTAAAAAAAAGGTATGATTGTACCGTTATTTAACCGATACCTATACAATTACGGTATAGAAAAAAAAATGATGGAGCTGGCCCATAGCAGACTGAAATGATATAAGATAATGGGAACATTTATTGTTTTGAATTGCCAGCTGATAACCTAAAATCTTTTGGTGTTATAACACTAAAAGGTTTTAGCTTATCAGCTGGCAATTAAAAACAATAAAAAGTTGTTCGGTATACCAAACAACTTTCATAGCTAACACATACCGTACTAATTGTTTCATTAGTTCTTCTGGTAATGTAAGTTTTCTTCCCAATTTCACCTAGGCCATGTTGTCCTACTTCGTAGTAGGACATGCATGTTAGCATGTTTATGATTATTTAAGATAAAAATAAAGTTTATTTAAGTTACGTTCTAAAGTTAATAAAATTATAATTGTTGATTAATACTAACTTCAAAGGACTGAACCAATAAAGACTTGTTTGACTCATAAATTTCGTATTTATTTGCAAAAAGGCTTATGGTGTGCCATATTACCCGAAGTTACTCTATCTAGTTTTTAAAGTCGAATTCAGATATTATTATTTATTTGTTGTTATTCCTTATACGATAAAGGTGTCGTTATTCTTCTACACTTTAGTCAGTTCAGTTATCGAGGTGAGAGGTAGGTTCTTAATAAAATGTGATTAGGTATTATTGTAAGTGTAAATAACTTTATATAGGATAGATATTTAGCGCCTCGTGGTTTCACCCGCGCAGATTTTAATCCCGGTATTCCCACGGGATAAAAAGTAGCCTATGTGATACTCCAGACTATAATATATTATATCTCTGTGTCAAGTTTCATCCAGATCCGTTCAGCCGTTCCGGCGTGAAAGAGTAACAATATACATCCATACTTAAAAACTTTCGCGTTCGGTATACCGAATAGTAGTAGAATATTGATTGCTTGGCGAGTTTTATTCCTTCCTAAGCGCTTACGCAGGCGGCAGCTAGTGCGTAATAAGAAAGGAGCAAAATCATGTTTTGGATTCCTATCCTACAAATACAATGCCCCTTTCCCAATCCTTAACGAATTCAGCTGAAACGTAATTTATGACCCGGAAAAACACATAGGTTACTTTTTATTTCAATAGATATCACGCGAATGCTTGTATAAAAATAAATAAGCATACTTATCCTTCAGAGGGTAGTAAGGACCCTTATAAATCTTCGTCAGGTTGAATGATGCATTCAAAATCTCTCCCAGCAATAAATAGTTTGTACCATTTTGTAATAATTTATATACAATTTTCAGCCACAAATGACTTAAAAATGTTAAGTTATGCATCTTTGTAGTTTAAATTTACCAAATAAAGTGAAAATTATGATTTTCATAGACTAAAGGATTGAACCAAAGGATTTTTACTAATATCCAAAAATCGCAAGTTACCGAAAATATTTGAAAATTTATGTCACTTAGTTTCTGAACGTCCCGAGACCTTGAAAAACATTTAGCTCACTTTGTCAGCTTTATAAATGGTGGCGGTACCAATTCTTAAGCAAAAATGTTTTGTTGAGGTTATGTTCACAAAAGTTATTTGACATTTCACAAAGGCAACCAAAAGCAAATTGGTCTTTATTCATTTCTAACACAAGGACCACTTTGGATTGGGGTACGAAAGTGAAAGCTGAAAGCAGATGGCGCTATGTTACATCGTACCTGGATCTGTCATAATGCATCTTTGTTTATGTTTGTTTACAATTATTATAATTGCTAGATCCCCAAAATATATTCAACGTGGAGTGTATTTCAATTAAATGATAAGCTACGGATAAGAAAAGCATCTACCACTGGTAAAAAAGGTGCTCTGATAGAAAGGTAAATATCTAAACACGTCATATCAATATTAGTCAGAAGCTAAGGTTCACCACAATAAATTTTTCAACAACTTTGTCGTTATAGGCTGGATTCCTACGTCAGGAACATTCTTATTGGAGTAGAAGACGAGTTGGACGATCAGATTCCGGGGTTTCCTGCCTTGGATAGCTTCAGAGATGTTAATAAGAGCACAAATCTGCTGGCGTTTTTAAAACATAACATTCAAGAGTTTGCAGCAATATAAGAGATAAAATTCTCAATGAATACTTGCGCTGCTTGCATAGATAATTAGATATTTTCGTTCTTCTAATAAGGTAGCTTAATTATGACAATAAATAAACTTAAAAACATTGTGTTGTAGTGTTTAAGTAGTATCAAATTATCATTGAAGTAGAATCAGTTAATTAAGCGTTTTATTTTGAAACCAATTCATGCTCATACTATTTGCGCCCCGCGGTTTCACCCGCTCAGATTTAAATCCCGTTATTCCCACGGGATAAAAAGTAGCCTATGTGCTATTCCAGACTATAATCTATCTCTCTGCTAAGTTTCATTCAGATCCGTTCAGCTGTTCCGGCATGAAAGAGTAACAAACATCCATCCATCCATACGTACAAACTTTCTCGTTTATAATATTAGTAGGATTATGCTTCGACAATGCTTCTCTTATTATCGAGCTTCTGAAGTCTAAAAATCAGAGCGATTTTTTTTCAGTACCTAGGTGTAGCTTGGTTTCTTTTACTTAAATTGATTCATATTAAAATGCTGAAATCATAATAGGTGTTGCTTCAGTTGAAGAAAGGGACTACTACATTTTATAGTGCCCATTAGGTTGTAAAGAGCACCGGTGGTCTAGTGAGAGTGACCCGCCTTCCGATCGTAAGGTCGCAGGTTCGAATCCGGTCGTGCACCAATGGATTTTTCTATCGAAAAATTTATGTGCGCAATGCCAGCGCTCCTAAACAGTGAAGGGAAACATCGTGAGAAAACCAGTTAGTTTTCTAGCAGCGGCGATGGGCTTGCAACCTGTCACGTATGGAATACTAACTACTGCAAAATGTGAGTATGTGCCAAATGTAATGAAATGTAATGTTAGGACGTACCTCTGACTAACCCCTTAGACATCCTCAAAGAATCTTGAGTTGGGTAGTACTTGGTACTGAGAGATATGAAGGGATATAATAATAACGATAATAATGCTGGACAATCCACACAGCACCATCTAGCCCCAAAGTAAGCTATTCAAAGCTTGTGTTATGGGTACGTACTAGATAACTGATATATTTAATTTATTATATACTTGGATAGATATTTTTTTATTATACATAGAACACACCCAGACCAACGGAACAAATTTCTGCAGTACGTATACAAATTTGTTCCAAAGCGGGAATCGAACCAGCAACCTCTTGCGTCGCAGACGGACTCTCGTTTGCTGCCTATCTGCTGGATATCTACCATGCCTGGGGATCAAAGTCGTAGAGCTGTTTCAGTTTAATTAGGCTAGTTTATTTTAAGCAGACAATACAATAAGTAAAAACTGTGGCCACTTTTTTATAATTTACCTACCACAGAGAGGTCCACAAACATTTAATATCTTTCTGAAGCATAAAAACATATATCGCTACAAGAAAGGCCAATTCATCTATATTCATCCGACTTTCGCCCAATTATTTATATAGAAAGTGTGTCTGTAGCTTTGTCTGTTTGTATGTTAAACTTTCACGGCTAAGCCGATTGGATGAATTGGATGATATTATATTAAATCCCGAAGGTGGATACTTTATTTCATGATTTGATACGTACCTACGAGTACATGTTAAAAACCATTAATACAAAAAGCTGATACCTTCACATATTTCTATTGTTTTTCTTTATAAACTAGTAGGTCGCCCCGAACTGAGATTTCGTGACGCGACGCGATCGCTCCGAAAATATAAGTAAGTGGCAGTCAGAGGCGAGTCCAAACATTGTGTTTGGACTTGTATCTGGCTGCCACCTATTAACTAAGAATGGTAACCAAGTTTCAACTGAATTGGCCTATTTATTAAAGAGAGTTCCGATGACCTTGACTCTATCATCAGAACAGGTCGCTATCACCAGGTAATGAGAACCAAGTACCTTCGTTATTTATTTCAAGAAAAAAATAATTGAAAACCCAAAGGAACTATCTGACCAGTAGAAAAACCTTGATGCCAACGAAACTCTTAGAAATGGTAGCTCTTGGGTCGTTGGTTGGTAGTTGTAGTAGGTAATTTAACTTTTTTCATTTATCTCAAAAAGCGAGCAAGCTAGAAAAAAAATTAAAATGATTTTGAAATATCCAAATCAACCTCTTTCATATGACATGTCATTTTATATTTTGCATAACTTTTATATTTTTAGCCCCCTTAAAAACCCCGATATTTTAATAACCCCTCATACGATTTTACCAGGGAATTTCTCAAGTTCAAGCTATCGACTTACCAAATTTAATGCAGATCGGATAAATAAACGGGTTTCAAGTTATCGTCGGACAAACACACATACATACATAAAACGCCAAATCGCACAAGTAGAAAAAAAAACTTGAAACAGCTTCACGACTTTGATCCCCAGGCACGGTAGATATCCCTTCAGATCTCCCAGTACCAAGTAGGTACTAATTCAAGATTCTTTGAGGATGTCTAAGGGGTGTAGTCAGAGGTACGTCCAAACATTACATTTGGCACATACCCACATTTTGCAGTAGTTAGTATTCCATACGTGACAGGTTGCAAGCCCATCGCCGCTGTTAGAATACTAACTGGTTTCCTCACGATGTTTTCCTTCACCGTTTAAGAGCACTGGCATTGCGCACATAAATTTTTCGATAGAAAAATCCATTGGTGCACGACCGGATTCGAACCTGCGACCTTACAGTCGGAAGGCGGGGTCACTCCCACTAGACCACCGGTGCTCTTCGCCCAAGTTGATTGTAAGATTTTCGTTCGCTTCGCTCACTCAATCAATAATTGAGTTATTATTACCATATTTGATCAAGACTTATTTAAAGGAGAGAAGGTACCTACTTTGTTCTCTTATTATGGTGACAGTGAATGTCTGATATCGGATCCAAGGTCTGTATAATGGAACTCTTCCATAAATTATCCGATAGTTTTAACTTGAATAAATAATTATAAATAAATAATAAATAATGCTGGACAATCCACACAGCACTATCTAGCCCCAAAGTAAGCTATTCAAAGCTTGTGTTATGGGTACTAAATAACTGATATATTTAATACATTATATACTTACATAGATAGATATTTTTTATTATACATAGAAAACACCCAGACCATCGGAAAAAAATTCTGCAGATCGTACACAAATTTGTTCCACGGCGGGAATCGAACCCGCAACATCTTGCGTCGCAGGCAGGCTCTCGCCCGCTGCGCCACAGAGGTCGTAATACCTATTACTAATATTCAAAAGTGACATGTCATATGAAAGGGGTTGATTTGGACATTTTATAGAAGGCGGTAGTCAGAAGCAAGTCTAAATATAATGTTTAGATTTGCCTCTGACAACCACCAACTTTATTTTCAAAGCCTTCGTATCGCATTACGAGATCTCATGCAGTTCGTGGCTAACCCTAGTATTTACTTAGTGAATCCAAAATAGTGACAGCATGATGTTTCGACGATGGAGCCTAGTAATGTTGAACGAAATAAATTGGCCTATTGAACTGAAACCTAGTAAGCGTATCGTTATGTTTGGGGTAGTCGGAGCAGAGCACCCCTAAAAAAAGTAAACGGCAAAATACTAGAAAGTAAGAAAGAAACATTACGTAACTACGTGGATTATTTATTAGGTACTAGTTGGCACGCCGTGGTTACACCCGCGCAGATTAAAATCCCAGTAATCCCACGGGATAAAAAGTAGCCTATGTGCTATTCCAGACTATAATCTACCTCTCTGCCAAGTTGCACCCAGATCAGTTCAGCCGTTCCGGCGTGAAAGAGCAACAAACATCCATCCATCCAGGTATTAGTAGGATTGATACAGAACTGTGCAGAACTCAGTGGCTGTCAGTGGTGTTTAAGTCAGCAAGTTGAAGTGATCAAATAGATTAACGAATAAATTTAATAATTACAGAACCTAAACAGTTTATTTCGTTTTAAGTATTAGTGAATTATTAGGAGCAGATAAAGTCGGGGGTAGCAACTAGTCCAATTACAATTATTCAGTTGACAGCTAATGGCGGCTTTACATTATGGCTAGTTTAGTAGAACTAAAGAGGTTTGCGTTTAGATTAGTGTTTGCACTTGCAAGCCAATACATGACACACACACACGCGCAACTTTTACTTATACATTTTACTCGAAATGGTATATTGTTATAGCTATTACACACACGCGTAAGAAATATAACGATTTCATAGAAGCAATTAAAATGGAAGTTCCTGAAGATTCTACTGCAGCTAAAGCGACCTCTGTGGCGCAGCGGGCGAGAGCCTGCCTGCGACGCAAGAGGTTGCGGGTTCGATTCCCGCCTTGGATCAAATTTGTGTACGATCTGCAGAAATTTGTTCCGATGGTCTGGGTGTTTTCTATGTATAATAAAAAATATATATCTATGTAAGTATATAATGTATTACATATATCAGTTATCTACCATGACACAAGCTTTGAATAGTTTACTTTGGGGCTAGATAGTGCTGTGTGGATTGTCCAGCATTATTTATTTATATATATTTAGAGAATTATGTATATTATCATACCTACTTAAAAATGTTGCATGTCGGTTATCGACGAAGTTTGTGAGACCACAATTACACTTAGACCATGATTCACCAAACTTCTGGCAAAGAAATACATTTCATTTCATTTATTTAAAGCTGTAGGTGCAGCTCAAGACAGTCAGTTCGAGTTATTAGGTATCAGTTTACCCAAATAGATAATAATGTGTAGATGCCAAAAATGCATCAAACGTATATATAATAAGTGTGTATCTGGCAGTTACGCGACAATACGTAGGGAGTGTCGATAATAATATTTTCTGCAATTTAATGACGTTTCACTAGTAGTAGGTAAGGGATGGTTGTATAATTACACGCCACCCAAAACTAAGGCGAGATTTTACATTTTACGGATATGAGAGAGCTATTTATCTACACTAATAATATTATAAAGAGAAAAACTTTGTATGTATGTTTCGAATAGGCTCAAAAACTACTGGTCCGATTTCAAAAATTCTTTCACCATAAGAAAGTTAAATTATCCTTGAGTAACATAGGCTACATTTATTACTGAAAAAAATTAGGGATCCCTACTAAAACTTAAAAAATGTAACCCGAGGTGTAATATAAAATATCTTTCACCGAAACCAGCATGTGTGAACGTCGCGACAAGTACAGGCATGCCAGTACCTGACGTGTTGGCATGCCACGTAAGCGAGGGGACGCGGGGGGCTACGAAACCGGCATGTGTGACCGTCGCGATACCTGACCTGACGAGTTAACTTGCAAATGTATCCACAATGTGCCCGTAAATCCTGCATGCCTGTAACTTGCATGCTCGCTACTGTACCATTTTACTGTCACGTGTATTTTCACCTTCGTGTGTTACGAAGCGCGGGAGTCTAAGTTTATGCTAAAATGTTGAAAAAAATTATGTCCACCCATGCGAACCTGGGACAGGCCGCTAGTTACCTATACTTACAATAACACAATTATGGAAACTTGCCATACTTTAGAATCTAACAGATATCTAAGGTTTAGATACCTAGCTACATCCTACTAATAGGTATTATAAATGCGAAAGTTTGTGAGTATGGATGGATGTTTGTACTCTATAACTCCAGAACGGCTTAACGGATCTGGATGAAACTTGGCAGAGAGTTATATTATAGTCTGGAATAGCACATAAGTAGGCTACTTTTTATCCCGTGGGAATACCGGGATTTAAATCTGCGCGGGTGAAATCGCGGGGCGCAACTAGTTAATTATAAAAGTACGTGGTTAAAGGATCATACAAAAGAGTAGTAGAACTCTTTTTTTGTGAAGGGCTCGTCCGGGGAAGTACTACCACCACGCCTTTTTCTGCCGCCAAGTAGCGTTGCTATATTTTGGTTTATAGAGTGTGGTCACCGGTGTGATTACAGGCACATCAGGCTTTACATCTGTATGCCTCAAGATGATGGACGCAGGGCAGTGCATCGTAAGGCAAGTTCCTGTCGTGCGTGACTTACGGGCAATGCTTTGTAATAGCTGATGGTAACCACTTAACATCAGGTGAGCCATCTGCTTGTTCCATCAGCTATAATTGTATAAAAAAATAAGCCCTAAGTTTTTTGGCTGTTCTTCTAGGCTTTGGTTGCGTGGAAGGGGCGCGGGCGCCTGGAGTCACCTAGCTTTGAGACGTTTTAAAGTGATCCTTGTGATTTTATTGAATAAATATCTTTTTGCTTTGACCTTCACCTCGAAATTCATCAGATATAGGTATACACTAAGTTAATTAGCAAGATAATTAACTTACCCTCGGTTCCTGAAAACTCGATCAACATTTATCGCCTGTCAAGTCGCTTGCTATCTCTATCCAACTTGAAGTAAAAGCTGAAATAGCAAGTGACTTGACGACCGATTAGTTTTGATCAAGCTTTCCGAAATCGGCCGTTAGTATACAAATCTAGAGCGAAAATGCTACTGTCTAAATTTAGTGAACTGAGCTTAGCCATGTGTAAACGCGCGCGGAGGCAGTCATTTGTGAGTCTTCTACTCCTTGATAGAGAAAATCGAAAATTACCGAAAAAAAAGTTTATAGAACGACAAAAAAGTTTAAAATGTCCAAAGACAACAAAACCATGTCAGCTAATCTTCGCATATGTGTGTGAGAGGTCAACTTATACAAGCCAGTAAAGTTTTCATTTAAAGTTTTTTAAGTTTTTATTTATTTATTTATTTATTTATTTAATTTAAAAATACGTCAAAGCAGTGATCGATGAAATTTCTTGCCTATTTTATCTGATCTTACATGCCAAATGCTGCTCTAAATAAATTCGATACATATGTATACTAGTTGCGCTCCGCGGTTTCACCCGCGCAGATTTAAATCCCGGTATTCCCACGAGATAAAAAGTAGCCTATGTGCTATTCCAGACTATAAAATATCTCTAAAGTTTCATCCAGATCCGTTCAGCCGTTTCGGCGTGAAAGAGTAACTATAATTATGGTGTGCGTGGTGTGATGGTATGCATCCATCCATACTCACAAACTTTCGCGTTTATAATATTAGTATAGGATTTAGAAAAATCTAAACTAAAAGCGTCTTCTATAAACATCAAGATTTTAGAAATTAACTTTTCTAATGTAGATCTAAGCATCTACGGCGTAGACAGACGGCATCTATGTTGCTACGACGTAGCAAGTCTACGATACTTCTACGCTTTTCTACTATACTACGTCAGACAATCGTTTTGATAGTTACAATGATCGTTTTGTTTGTTAATTTCTCAATAAATAAAATAAATAAAAATAAATAAATAAATAATAGTAGTTTATGAAACTGTTGCATTATGAGGGGTATTAAAACTCGAGGGGGTGTTTAAAGTAGTAAAGTAGTTTTTAATAGTATCCCACGAGAGTTTTAATGCCTAGTTATGTGCAGTTTCATACACTACTTTATCTAATCTCATACATTAGTGTTGAACCTAATAAATAAAATATCAAAGTTAGTAAGAAGAAATCCAGTTGACTGAAACAAAACGTATTAATTGGCGCCAAACCAACCGTATAACAGCGCATGCGCGCGCTGCGCCGCCGCCGCCGTGCCGCGCCGTCGCCACAGACTATCAAACTCTTTGGCTGTACGGTTTCAAGACCCTTGCCTTTTCCAAAAAGAAATAGAACTGTATCGTTATGGTAAAAAAGTTATTTTATACAACTATCTTTGTATGAGGAGCTGTATCATAATTATTTTTTTTAATTTGGTTACGGTATTGCGTTTATAAAGTATATCGATATGAATTCGTTTTGACGTTTATAATTCGAATTTTATGACATGAAAGTAGATAAATAGTTTTATCTTATTTTATTTGTACAACCGACGGAACAATCGTGTACTTGCAAGCCTTTGTTTTGTGACTACTCTTGCCTATAACAATTAGGTAAATGTAAAACAACACAAAAAGCTCTGAACTCATCAAGCATGTAAAATTTAGCGAGCTATGTTTCCATCGGGCCAATTTTTTATTTTATTTATTGAATAAAATCCACAGCTCTTTGTATTATATAAGTAACGAATGTGCAGCTAAATAACGCTGCAGGTCGCCGGTCGATACCCTACCCATCGCTCCCGGATGTTGGTAACGATAGAAACGGCCTGGGTTTTGATTACATTGCGCTTTAGTCAAATTCAAAAGGAATGAAGTTAAATATGTGCCAGTTCCACGCGACCAAAACCTAGAAGAACAGGCAAAGAACTGAGAGTTAATAAAATATTATATATAATTTATATATATACGCTGTGTTTCGGTTTGAAGAGTGTGGTCGCCGGTGTAATTACAGGCACATGAGGCTTAACATCTGTATGCCTCAAGTTGATGGACGCAGGGCAGTGCATCGTAGGGCACGTTCCTATTGTGCGTGACCTACGGGGCAATGTTTTGTTTATAGGTGATGGTTACCACTTAACATCAGGTGGGCCATCTGCTTGTTCCATCCGCTAGTTGTATAAAAAAAAAATATATATATATTATATTATATATATTATAATTAAAAGAGTTAATAAAATATTATAATTAATTTAGCGACTAAGGTACCGAATGAACCGAAAAATTTATACTTATTCAAAGTGTACCCGTGTGTGTAGTATACCCGTGTAATATTTCAAATTAATTGTGTCATGATCGTGAAAGTTTAAAAAACACTGTTCAAAGTGGTTCTTATAACTAGATGTATTAAAAACCGCTGAATTTAATTACTTTTGTTTAGAAAACACGAAAGAGATCACAATAAGTTTAAATTACAAGAAAAAACCTCGAGTTTTTCTTTCATAGCGAGCCTGACTTCAAGAAAATTTTCTGATATTTCAACCTGATGTTAAGAGATAAACATCACTTAACATCAGGTGGACCATCTGATTATTCTATTACTTAGGATGTGTATATAAAAAAATATCATACTAACCCTTCCTTTCTTTTTACATCTCCAATAAAACCTATAATCTTGACTTACATTTATATTCATGAAACTTATATCCATTAACGTAGCCATTAACAACATTAACATAGTTACCTGTTTATGTTGTATAACAAATTCACCAACTCACCTTTCACCCAATTCACCAATATTTGAAGGTCTTATTTATTTTGCACAAATCTTCCAAATCCCTAGTAATACAGAATCAGTCCACCGCCGCATTTCAGACTTACCAAAAGCTCCAATTTCACCCACGTGTATCAAATTATACATATAGTATAGGTATACGATGTGATACATTGCTATGTAGACAGGTCAACGTTTCAGAGTGATCATTGTGTTTTTTTTATTTAATACATTTAGGCTTACAGCTACCGCCAAGGGGCCTAAGTGTTACGAAATATTAAGTTAAATATAATAAATTAAATTAATAAATAAATAAATAATGCTGGACAATCCACACAACATCATCTAGCCCCAAAGTAAGCTACTCAAAGCTTGTGTTATGGGTACTAGATGACTGATATATTGAACACCATCTTTTTGCACGCCCAGGAAGACTGGTAGATAATGCTATTAGCATTAAGTCCTCCTAGCACTACATTTTTGTGTGAAAGTTTTATATAAATAAATACATTATATACTTACATAGATAGATATTTTGTATTATACATAGAAAACACCCAGACCTACGGAACAAATTTCTGCAGATCGTACACAAATTTGTTCCGAGGCGGGAATCGAACACGCAACCTCTTGCGTCGCAGGCGCCAATAGCAGTATACCAATAACAGTTATCGGGTTCATTAAAAACTCAAAACTAGAGTATGAAGGAAAGCAGAAAGAAACCTTTCGCCGAAGTTTGTAGGTACGTTTGTTTCTAGTTTTCTACGGTACTGTATCACATTTTATATTGGAGACCTGTAGAGTAGTATTCAATAGACCCAATAGTTTTCAAGTCACATTCGATTTGGCGCGGCTGCCAAGATTCCGTCGGCAACACTAGGTACAAATAAATAAGTACTGCGACTGTAGGCACTGTACATACATGTATCAAGTATGCATTATTCTGCGACTGTAGGTAGGAGTAGGCACTATAATGTACTTGTATCAAGTATGCATTAGTGTAATGTGCCCATAATGTTATAATCAGTGTGTAGTGATTTTCGTTGTGATAACTAAAAAATGATTATTAGTATTCTGTAGTTGTACAAAATAATCGAAATAATTTATTAGTTCCGACAGAAAAACAACGTTCAATTATGTTGTCATTCAGCGTGACAATGCACCCAAGTCTTCTACACTTCCGATTAACACTGATTTGGATCAGTTGAGCTTTCTTTAAATCGTTTGCAACGGTTTGTAGATAACTCAACTGTGTCATGCGCATTGTCTGTGCATTTTTTTGTCTGGGAAGTACCTACTATCTAACCGACCACGCTTACATATTTCTGCCACGAAGCATCGATGTTGTGTCTTCGTTTGAAGAGTGTGGTGTCCGGTGAAATTACAGGCGCATGAAGCTCAACATCTGTATGATCAAGATGATGGATGCAAGGCAAGTCCTTTCGTGCCTGACTAGTGATGATTATACCTACCTCAGTGGACCTCAGTGGCGCAGCGGGCGAGAATCCGCCTGCGACGCAAGAGGTTGCGGGTTCGATTCCCGCCTTGTAACAAATTTGTGTACGATCTGCAGAAATTTGTTCCGTTGGTCTGGGTGTTTTCTATTTATAATACAAAATATTTATCCATGTAAGTATATAATGTATTAAATATATCAGTTATCTAGTTCCCAAAACACAAGCTTTGAGTAGCTTACTTTTTTTATTATTATTATATAATTAAAAAATATATATATTTCTAATCTAATATGCCTACTGCATTTGAAATGGGCGTTTGAAAAACCTTATAAATTAAAAAAAATACTGTATTAAAAATTGTACGGGTCAAATTCTACAAAAGCAATTTGCTCTGTTTCGTGTGCAACATTTTGTGCGCTCTGCAATTATTAAAGCGTGAAACCGCGAATGGATTCAACAAAACAACGGAATGGTTCCAGCTGCATTGTGGAATAACAGTTTGTTGCATATTAACTGGTTTTTTTTTTTTTTTTTTTTTTTTATACTACTAGCTGATGGAACAAGCAGATGGTCCACCTGATGTTAAGTGGTAACCATCACCTATAAACAAAACATTGCCCCGTAGGTCACGCACAATAGGAACGTGCCCTACGATGCACTGCCCAGCGTCCATCAACTTGAGGCATACTGATGTTAAGCCTCATGTGCCTGTAATTACACCGGCGACCACACTCTTCAAACCGAAACACAGCGCTGCTGCTTGGCGGCAGAAAATGGCGTGGTGGTAGTACTTCCCCGGACGAGCCCTTCACAAAGAGCTCTACTACTCTTTCGTTGAATTCGAGCGCGTTTGCAAACGACATGCTGTGGAGTGCTGCTAAGTACTAACTAACCCTCGTTACACGTTCGTTGTCAGGGGTGCGCGGGCGAAGCGAGTCGTCCTTACTTCATTTCGGGATGTTTTTTCATAAAATACAGTTTTCGTCCTTACTTCATTTCGGAAAAAAATTACATATATGGTTTTGTACATTTTGTGAATGCTTGTGTAAAAAAACATACGAACATTTATTTGCTTTTGTGTTTAATCCAAAGATTATCTCCAAAAAATAATATCTCATCCCAAATTAAATCATAGAAGCCCCTTAGATATGCTCGAGAAATCTTGAGTTAGTACTTGGTACTACGAGTTTTGAGATGATATCTGCCGTGCCTGGGGATCAAAGTCGTGAACTGTTTTGGTTTTTCTGTTATGAACAGGCTTCAAACCCGCGACCTTCCCCACGGAGTTGTGCCATGCAAGTCGCTTACCTGAGATCAATATAAAAGTATCTGTACCTACGTATACACATTATACACTACCCACGCAATCTGAGATCTAAATCATCAATTTAAACTTTTTTCAGCACAAAACAGCAAAAAAGTTGCATAATGATCAGCTACTGTACGTATTCGTACAATTGAAAATCAGGTCCTTCACGATATTTAACTCAGATTAGTACGTTACATTATTTATTACTTGAATTTAATAAGCACGCTCCGGGCACGTCCCTGATTGTGGAGGTCTTAAACCCCGGGTTTAAAGTTAATTTCGCGAGAGCGCAGATTTCCAGCGCTAATGAATATAATGCGCGCTGGCATTCCGAATGCCAGGCTCGTATCGCACCGGCCTTCATTACCTATCTAGATTACGCTGCAGCATAAAAGTAGTATCCACATATTCTAGAAGCGATTCATTTCATTTTTTTACATAGTACGAGTATAAAACAAAGTCGCCTTCTCTGTCCCTATGTCCCTATATCCCTATGTATGCTTAAATCTTTAAAACTTCGCAACGGATTTTAATGCGGTTTTTTAGTAGATAAAGTGATTCAAAAGGAAGGTTTATATGTATAACACATGCATAATATAGCAGAGAACACTTTGCACCCGTGCGAAGCCGGGGCGGGTCGCTAGTTTCTAATAAGTCAGCAGAGTTCATCTACTTTTAAAGTAATCTACATCTTCACTAATGTTTAAAAGAGGAAAGATTTTTATGTTTAGCGAATAAGCTCAAGAGTAGTAGAGCTCTTTGTTAAGTTACCTTATCCATCTGCTTGTTCCATCATATAATTGTAAAATAAAACTATTTCTTAGGTACGGTAGATGACCTTGTCAATGTAGTCAAAATAAATCAGTATACCAGTCAGTTGTAATGGCGTAATAATATTGGGATACAGTAACAACGACGGAACCACGGTATTTTTTAGCATTGCGTGTTTTTAGGTAGACATAAAATAAGGTCCGTATTACGATGAAATAAAAGTCATCCGAGCAAAAAATCTGTCTTACGAAGTCAGATATAAACTTGGAGATCGACCCAATTAGACACACCTAACCTGTTTCAAGTTCAAGACTTTCAAAGAAGTTATTAATGTGACTTTATTTTGCAGTTCAATAACACACCGCCGAATGTTGGCTTATAACCAGCCCAATGTTGTAAAAACTAGGCTTAAGTCTTTTTTTGTACCTGTACCTGTACCTGTACTAAAGACCTCTCCTTATATTACAATTCTTCACAATATAGACGCAATAGCGGGATAGTGAGTAATTTTTATGTAATTTTAAATTCAGCTATATGTATAGCTTAACTTCAAAATATGAATGTATTATCACTTTGGTACTGGGGAAGACACATTGGAGGTTTTAGCCAATATTATTTGTTTTGCTATCACTCTGCCACTACGGCTGTCGCGTTAGGGTGAGTGAAGGGTAGTGAGGGTAGTATAGATCAGTATACAAGTAGGTCAGGTACCTAATATCACCGAAAAAACCCTTCCTTTGTTCAGTGACATGAATAATGAAGACAGATAAGTTTCGCTTCTGTAGCGAGCTGTTCATTTCATGCCTGCACCTCACCTCGCTCAAAATATTAATCAGATTACCAGAGTACTCACTTAATCCTTTTCAATCCTACCCGTGGAAGGTAATTTTTTCAAATTTTTATTTAACACAATTTTCTGCTGGAACAAGCAGATGGGTACTTGGTGTAAGTATGAAAACCGTCACCTACAAAGCATTGAGGCGTCACGCTCGATAGGAACGTGCCCTACAATGAACTGCCTTGCATCTACAACGCAACCATACCCTACAAACCGAAACACAGCATCGCTGCTTGGCGACAGAAAATGGCATGGTGGTAGTTGACCGAGCGAGCGAAGCGAGCGAAGCGTCTCAGTTTCCACATTGGCCAAAAATGCGTTTGTCCGGATGTCTGTCTGTCTGTCTGTTCTCCTCTACAGGTCGCATTTTTCAAGCGATCTGGACGAAACTTGGTACACAGGTTATATGACTTATTAGAATTTTTTTGTCGTCGGGGATTTTTGATTGGAGGGGTACTTCCCCCAAAAAAAGGGCAAAAAGGGGGCTATTTGATATACTGGATATCTTCACCAAATGAGATCCGATTTCGATTATTTTTTTTTTATTTGAAAGGTAGTAACTATAAGTTGGTCTCATAAAAGTTTGGCGAAGATCTGATAAGGATCTTCAGCATGATGAACAGGATAGCTCATCAAACAATCGATGGTTTTCAATCAAATTTAATAAAAACACAAAGGACCTCATTTTACACAAGATGATGCAAAAAAAATCATAAAGATCAAAAAAATCACAAAACGTAAAATGCACTTGCACATTACATTCCTCAAATGGCTCACTTTTAGTATGCTCGCGAGGTCTACAGCTCCCAGAGCCACTAGTATTTTCCTGGACGAGTACTTCACAAAGAGATCTACTACTCTTAACGCTAATTAATAACGTTAGTCCATTAAAACGTTCGATCAACGTAAGTTGACCAAACATTTTAATGGACTGTAAAAAATACAAACAGAAAGTGGAGCGGGTAAGGAATATGACTCTCTGACGAGAGGGAGCGGGTCAATTAAAATTGTCTTCTCGTCTTCTCCGCCACGAAACAGAGAATACGCCCTACACTCCACCGCTTCACTGACGTCTATTATAACAATTGACAATCTTCGCTTGATTTGTTACTGTAACTAACGCTTTTGGCCTTCACTTCTTCTGATAAAAATACGCTGTCATTTTCAAGAAAATATTAACAAAGTTATGAAGTAAAATATACAGCAATTATGTTGAAAATAAAATACCTAATAAAGTACCTAATGTTATACAAAAATAGGTGGTAGCTAAAAATGCTTAACATACCTCATTCTAGTCATTCATGTTCGTAAAGTAGATAGGTAGGAGCTTTCGTGGGAGCTTTGGCTATCGGTCAAACGATTCTATGAATTTTACCGTCTTTGATCCTATTTTTTCTATATGCTTCCAACTTACTCGTACAAAAAGCTTTTAGTATGTTTTCTCTTAAAAACCACCTTCCATAATTCAGAGGTTCCCGCGCGATTGAGTTTTATTTTTCGGAGAAGTATCACAGTCTGTATTCAGTGGAAAATACCATTAACCCACTAAAAGCCACACAATGTAGTTTTATGCCAAAGAGTCTAGATGGGTCCTTACGAAACGGTTTTTTATTTCTCATTGTGTCTCTGTCTTTACCGCAGCAATCTCAGGGTAGTGCTGCCAGTTGTCCGGTTCTATAACGAAGTATTGTCCTGTCCGGCTAAAAACCTTACAAGTTTTTAGCCGGATAGATAGCACTTTTCTGCTAGTTTAGTAATTGAATATTAAACTAACTTGGTCACATCGTGCTTTTAATAACACTGGGTGTCCGCAGGTCTAACAATTGATTTATAATTGCAATAGAAGAGATCTTAAATTTTTTGCTTATCGGCAAAATTTTATCTAAAAAAAAGCATATTTTATGATTTTTATTTAATATCCTACACATGCGTTTATGATGACCCTTCTGTTCTGAAGAAACACTAAATTGCCCTCAAGAGATTATTCTGAAAACAAGGTAAACAAAAATGCATTCTTTCTTTTTGGTTGAACCTACATAAAAAGCCTGGTAGGTGTTTATCCGATTGAATAGGGTAACACAACACAACAATATGTTCACAAGATTATCTAATAATATCCAACAAAAATGGTGGCGCTATTTTTATTTTTCAGCTTTTTCTCGGATCTCTCCTGTGCTCTCTCGACAACACTATTTGTTGTGAACATACAAAGGACCATACAACGCAAAGTGCGGTAGAACATTGAATACGTATGCAGAATACACAGTTTTGTTTTGCTTGTATTTTTAATGGCTTCCGTTCCGTGTGCTTTTTTGTGTGTTGATAATTATTTTCCAGCAAGAATAGCAGGTAGGTATCCAATGTTAAATAGTAGCTACGCCCCGCGGTGTTACCCGCGATTAAAAAGCATGTATATCCGCGGAAACTTGTAATTGGCCGTCAGCATATGTGTAGCAACCTTGCATGCTGCATGTATTTATTATAAACAACCTAATGTATACCCGCCTAGCTGTAAGTTTTCCCAAAATTGTTAAAATAAAAAATAAAATAAAAATAAAATAGTACTTTTTCTCTATATCCTTTTCCGATGCCTAAACCCCAAAAATTCCCCAAGAACTATTTTTGTTCAAAATTTCATCTAATTTAGTACAATAATTGTGATTGATGAACCAAAATTAAAATATTCAAAAACCTCCACATCGCATTACTGTTACGTAATTTTTGTAAAAGTGGTTAGCATTATATTTTTAGTTCCAGTGAGTAGGTATAGTTTTTTTAAATTCACAACTACATTTTCAATAAAATTCTAGTAGGAAAATGTTGCGTACATATTACGTACGTTCATAAGTACCAACTTATGTGTCCTGTTAAAAGAGGGTACCCAAATCAAACCCCAGGTTCGTTTAATAACCTTATCAGTTTCCGAATCAAGCGCTATAATTTTAAACTGGCAGGTTATAACAGACCATAATTCGGTTCTAGTAATGTTACTGCCTTGTAGCCTAATCCCAACTATATATATATATATATATATATAGATATCTATCTGTCTGTCTGTCTGTCTGTCTGTTACGCTTTCCCGCTTAAACCTCTCAACCGATTTTGATGAAATTTGGCACAGACAATCTTTAGACCCTGAGAAAGAACATAGGCTACCTTTTATTACGAAAAAAAGAGATGAAGAGATTAAAAGTACGCAGACGAAGTCGCGGGTACCAGCTAGTGGATAATAAATTGAAATTGATTACAAAATGTATTTTGTAATAAATTTTCATTAACTCTCGAAATACAAAGACAGGTATATTCATATTGGTGGACATTCCACACACCACTTTCTAGGCTCCAAACTAAACAAAGCTGATAATATGATATCTACATAAATGTATTCTTTTAATATAATATGACACAAAACAAACTCTATGTTCATTACACAAAATGTGACATTTTGCCTATTCTTCCAGGCTTGGTCGCGTGAAACTGGCACCTAAGTTTAACCTTAGCCTACCATAGGACTTTGACGTTATCATCATTCTCCTGTCCTTATCCCACTTCATGTGGGGTCCGCACAACAGGTTTTTGCGCTCTCCTCTATCAGCCGTCATCTCAGCAGTCACTCCCTTTCTTACCACATCTTTATCACAGTCTATCCATCTATTCTAAAACTTTTTTTTTTTTTTTTTTACATATTATAGGTAAAACGTTTGACCGCTATCTCACCTGATGGTAAGTGACGATGCGGTCTACGGTGTAGCACGCTTACCTAGAAGATACCTATTCACTCGTCTCTTGAAGGCATCCAAATAATAGGCATCTGGAAAAACAGACGTCGGCAAGGAGTTCCACTCTTTGGCAGACTGAAGTAAAAACTGAAACTGAAACAGCTTCACGACTTTGATCCCCAGGCACGGTAGATATCCCTTCAGATCTCCCAGTACCAAGTAGGTACTAATTCAAGATTCTTTGAGGATGTCGAAGGGGGGTAGTCAGAGGTACGTCCAAACATTACATTTGGCACATACCCACATTTTGCAGTAGTTAGTATTCCATACGTGACAGGTTGCAAGCCCATCGCCGCTGTTAGAATACTAACTGGTTTCCTCACGATGTTTTCCAGACTGAAGAATTACAAAAATTATGTACCTAACCATCATCATGTACGCGACTGTACGTTTAACAAGTAAGAACTCACTGTTTATTTTCTTTACGATTATTTGTTTAGCTAACAGTGTACCCCGGCTGCCCCGGCCGAGCGTGGGAACGGCGCGAGGATGTGTCGGCCTGTATGTGGAATCAATCAACACTGTTCGACCGATGCGATGGCTTGGATTAGAAGATAAGCTTCATTTTCATTGTGTTTCGAGGGGCCGTGGAATAAAAGTGTGTGGTTAATTCAATTATGTAGGTATCAGTTAAAATGCGTGGTTTATAAAACTTTTTTTCACCGTTATCGCCTATCGATACGTTTTGAAACGAATGATATGTTTTTATTGACAAAAAACATTAAAGGAAAAAATATGTCGGTAAATAATATGAAAAACATCGGCAAAAATAATTATGTTATAGTACACCGCTTTGTTATGTATGTCTATTTGTTTGCCCGTGGCTTTGCAGGTAGCTTCAAAAATAAATAAAATAATGGTAATTTTGTTCATTTCTTGCCATTATGTTGCCCATGCAAAAGAGCACGCCCATGAAATGACCACCCACTGTCACAGTGGCGATGTCTCGATATCTCTTTTAATTCAACACTTAGACCCACAGACAAAACGCAGGTACCTAGATACTCTAACTACTAAGCGTTTGTAAGTATCGCGGGGGCTCATAGTGCTCCAATAATTTTTGAGAGTAGCAGAGCTCTTTGTGAAGGGCTCGTCCGGGGAAGTACTACCACCACGCCTTTTTCTGCCGTCAAGCAGTAACGCTGTGTTTCGGTTTGAAGAGTGTGGTCGCCGGTGTAATTACAGGCACATGAGGCTTAACATCTGTATGCCTCAAGTTGATGGACGCAGGGCAGTGCATCGTAGGGCACGTTCCTATTGTGCGTGACCTACGGGGCAATGTTTTGTTTATAGGTGATGGTTACCACTTAACATCAGGTGGGCCATCTGCTTGTTCCATCAGCTAGTTGTATAAAAAAAAAATAGCAATATTAAAAGTATCCAAGTAAGCTTACTCTAATAATACTGCCACAAAGCAATTTTGGCATGACACGAAGTGACTTTCGAGAGAGGCAATATTGTTCTTGCGTTTTCTTACGTAAATGTTAAAAAAGAACAAAATGATCCTGAAAGATGATGACATAGTAAACACTTGAAGTACCCTCAAGGGGCATGGAAAATATTAACTTTTGTTTGCGGAACACATGCGGAAAGATAAATTGAATGAAAATACATAAGTTTGACGCGAGCATCTGTCAAACTAATGTAGGTAATTATTTTATGTAGCCGCTGGCTTATTCCGCAATACTAGGTACCGTACTTTTTCTAACGTATTGTGTGTGGATGCGCTTAGGATTTAGCGCGTTATTTGTCGTAAAATTCCAATCCAGAGTTCCACATAAAATATTCAACGGAAACGAAAACAAAGCTATGTATTTTATTTTATTTTATTTTATTTTATTTATTGTACATATCTGCTTGTCTACATCACAGATGGTACCTACCTAAAGTTGTGTTCATGTTATAAGACTGAGCAACCTACGTGAATCGCATGTTTACATGATGGTACATTAGGTAGGTACATACCTACCTAAACTATTAAGCATGGTAGGTAAGTACTTATAAATAAATCATGGCAAACAATTTATTCAAAGCCTCAATCTAGCCCCAAACCACCGGATAGAAATACCTCAGGTAAAACCTTTTCCAAAATTGAAGAAACTATTATTTGTTTTAGGCTCCATTTAAAATACATCATTGTATTTGGTCTCTTTTAAAATTCAACATAGGTAAGTAATGTTATATTATACACATAGAACACATTGCAACTATCTACAAACTTACTTAGGTACCCACCAACGACGATAAAGATATTCAGAACAAGCCCTACCTATGCGTTAAAGTGCGAGAAATTGTAGAATCTCTATAGAAAAAGTTGCGGATGGAAACTGAAATACATTGCGCTATATGCTGGCCCTTATTTGCCGGGTAAAATACCATTCATCCAAACGTCGACCCGGAGGGCAGAAAGAGTAATTTCACAAATTACCTACCCCGGTCAGAGCGCTCACACTAATTGATCCACTTGTAAAGTGACTATTTGGGCACCTGATCACGCCATCAAGCGTCAGCTGAATATTAAAATGTAATTTCTTTCATAACGAGGCTAAGCTGGGAGTTCACAAGTTCGAACTTGTGGAAATCAATTTTCTTTCGGGTATTTTCATAAGATATCTATCAAGAGAGCTCGCTGTTCGCGGGTTCATAGCTAAATATTCATTTGTGGAGAATTCAAAACACAAAATATGTTATGTAGGTTCCTCGGTTATGTAATGATGTATATAGGTACCTACATAGCATATATAGCTTTTATGACTTCTATCTGTTCCGTAATCTATAATAACAACTATGATATTTTTTTACTGAAGAGCTTGAGCCGCGTCCTGAAACGCAGGTAACGTGACTTTTTTGGTCTTTCCTATTATTATAAACGCGAAAGTTTGTAAGTATGGATGGATTGATGGATGTTTGTTACTCTTTCACGCCAGAACGGCTGAATGGATCTGGAAGAAACTTGGCAGACAGATAGATTAAAGTCTGGAATAGCACATAGGCTACTTTTTATCTCGGAGGGATACTGAGATTTAAATCAGCGCAGGTGAAACCGCGGGGGGCGCAACTAGGGTACCAATAAAGTTACGTTATCAATGACCTGATTATCTTGAAAAAATTGAGCTAACATTAGCTCAATTTTTTAGAATAGATAGAACATATGTTCTATCTATTCTAGTGATATACTGCGACAAACAACCAAAACAGGCTTATAAAAGCATAGCTGCATTTCCGAATTATGAAACAGCAAACGAAGCGGCGGTGTGCTTCCATGTGTACTATGTGCAGTGCATGTTAGGCCTGTGCTTTGTTCCGACGAATTTGATTTTGCCTTTCATTTTACCTCTATTTGTTTTCCTCCTTTTACACTCCGGGCCGAATTTTATTCGCAGGCTTCTATTTTTCAGTTTTTATTTCCGGTTACAGAATGATGATTGCTTTCATGTTATCTAACTGAATATCTTTTTCTTGATCTTGATTTTTCTTCATCTTTTTGTATCTTGAGTATCTTTTTTTGATGAGTTTGTCAGCCTTCACAGCAGGTAGCTCTGCCTTCTGTGCCGTAGGCCGTGGGTTCGATTCTCACCGTGAACAAACATTTGTGTGATGAATATAGATGTTTTGTCTGTGTCTGGGTGTTATATAATATCATTAGTATGTATTTACAAAAAAAAATATATAAGTAGTTTATCAGCTATCTGGTTCCCATACCACAAGCTTAATTTGGGGCGAGATAGTGCTGTGTGGAATTACCACCAATCATTATTTATTTATTTAAATTTTTGTAAAACCTGATAGGTACCAAGTAACCTACTGATAAAACGATATACCTACTTCTTTTTTTGGTCGTTTTACTAGATCTTTTGAAACAGTGTGGTGAAAGGATTTTCAGTGGGCCTAGATGTGGCTTCTTTAAAGCACTTGACACATGTTGTAGAACTTTTAAGGTTCTTTTTACACGCCGGTTACGTCACGATGGTCCCCTTCACCGTTTGAGTGTGCAGTGCATAGAAACACATAATATTTGAACTAAAAATACTGTCTTAAAATGATGCTACATTATTTCGCGCATGTGTTGTTCAACTGAAAGTAATTTGAAGCCCAAAATAAAACTTCAATAAGGGTCTCGGCGATTGTCTTACGTCTTACGCGCTCGTGTAGGTGAGCTAACATGAGTGAGACGCCTCCAAAGTTTTCAAGAAACTTGCTCCTTCGCAGCCTCTCCACAGACGACATCGAATGTACAGTAGTTTTACTCTCAGACACTTGAGGCAAGTCTCGGATTGCAAGTCAAACATTACCACAGAAAAAAAATTGTTTTAAAGTTGGAGTTACAAAGCATTTAACCTACCATAACTACCTACCTAGTATTTAAAGAAAACTGAAAATAGTGCCAGTTTAACTAATAGTTTTACCAAACGTTTGTAGTTTGAGTTTAAGAAATAATTTGTAGGTAAGATCGCAAATCGAAAAGAAATGAAATCTCTGTAAAATAATAAACGCCAAGAAAGTGATTATTAGGATAAGCTAAGCACTACAGGCTTGTTTACAAAATTACATCTTACAAAAATATGCCCTAGGATAGGTACTACTACAGCCAAACTCACTGTAGTAGGGCATATTTTTGGAAACGAAAACGAAGAAAAACGTGTTTATAGTATAAGGGTATTTTTTTACTTTTTTGCCTTTGGAATGCTATTCTAAAAAACTTAGTTAAAAAAAAATCATAATTTTATATCGTCCATTATCTTGAATGCGATGAAAAGTACCTACTTCAGCAGTAGTTTGCGTCTAACAGATATCACAGTGGCTCCAGCTGTGCACTCTGCTACCAACCTCTGTGTTCCGAGGCTCTGTGACCTCACAAACACCAACTTTAATCTAACTTGCAGCTGGCAAACAGTCTGTTTAAACTTAATTAATTAACGCACGGAGGCTGTAAAGAACAGAGGTGGCATTTGCTCGAAAATAAATACCTAAATTTTGTTTATGGCAAATATATCTAAATGTACATTTATTTACATAAAATATTACAAGTATAAGATCTAGGTCACTCTTTGCTGCAATGGCCGGGTGAAGCGAAGATCAACGAATTGAAGCAAAACACTAGATGAGAAAAACCGCATGAATAATAAGTGGTGCATCTTTGCGTTTAGCGGACGTTTACGTTTTATAGAAAAATCTAAATTAAAAATGTTAATGACTAACTTGAAATCTAAATTGAATCTCCATCTAAATTGAAATAAAAGCTGAAATAGCAAGTGACTTGACAGCCGATTAGTGTTGATCGAGGTTTCAGACACCGGGGGTAAATGTATTGAGAAATATTTATATTTAATATTATGATTTAATATATCTCTCTCGTTTGACTTTAAGAAATATAATCGCTTAAAAGCATAAAAGCGTGGCTAGAACCTCTCGAATGAGTAACGAGATTTACATCAAGAAAGGATGGGTTAGCTAAGTAGGTAAATATAAAAAATGTGTTTGCCACTATCATTACTTATAAAATCTTTGTCTATCTTCATTCTGAGAAAGAACCCTCCCAGTCCTTGAACAAATTGATTCAGTTTGTATTATTCTTCCACTTTGAACCCGCATCTGGCTCATTTGATGAATTTACGTCAGCGCGGTTGGAAGTCGCTCAAGCGTTTTATATGATACCTACCTAACGAGAACCTACCTAACTGAGTAGTAGAGCTATTTGTGAAGGGCTCTTCCAGGGTATACTACATCACGACTTTTTCTGCCGCCTAGCAGCAACGCTGTGTTTCAGTTTGAAGAGTGTGGTCGCCGGTGTAATTACAGGGACATGAGATTCATCTGTATGCCTCAGGTTGATGGACGCAGGGCAGTGCAACGTAGGGCACATTCCTATTGTCCGTAACTCGAAAATCAAAATAAAAAAAAATATGATTATTATGGAAACAACTTACGAGCTTTGTCATAGGTGATATTTACCACTTAACATGAGGTGGGCCATTTGCTTATTCTATCAGCTAGTGGTACTTAAAAAAGTAGCCAAGATTGAGCTAGGATTTTATGTTCAAGAAATCTCTCTCCCCATGGTGAGACTTCTCGAACATAAAATTCTAGCTCGATATGCTGCTAGGTGGAGGCTCCGTCGATTATCCTGTGTTTCATGTTTTCTTCCCCTAATACCAACGGTTGTCTGGTAGAGATCGCTATTTAGCGATAAGACCGCCCATTGTACTTTGTTACTTTTAATAAGTTTGTTTTATTATAATTATCCATAAGTTGTGTGCAATCAATAGAGTATTTTCTACATCGGGAGCACATCCCAATCGGTTCAGTGGGCGATTGACCCACAAACATCCCAGCATCCAAACATCGTAACTTCCGCATTTATAAGTAAGAGTAGGTAATTTTTTTACGCCAAATGTAACTCAGTTAGATGAACTATTTTCAATTCAAAACCTTTAAAAACATGCTGCAGCTGGATTTAAGTAAAACCTTGTTTTCCTCGTTAAAACATTTTGTTAACTAGCAACACAGTAGTTGTATTTGCGAGCTGGCACACAAATTGGTGTGATACCTATTTTTTATTGATTGAATAACCTTTGTTTTTTTACTCTGTTAACTCGGTTCGGATAGTTAGGTAGGTATAATATTATACACACCTAAATACTCGTACGTTATTTATGAAGTAAACCGCTTCTCTTACACCAAGCCGTAACAATAAAGTTTTATAATTACGATTAAATAATTGAATCATTGCCGTTTAAATGTGTGTAAATTGCGCGAGAGAGAAGTTGTTTGATGGTTTTCAGTCTCTCGCGTGATAAATAATTTCGACGTGTTAAAAGCTTTGATTATGATGAAATGTTATCGATGTCACCGATCAAATAGTTTGTGAAATCGTTTGAACCCCACCCAACTCCACATTACAGTGAGTAACAAGCTTTGAAGACCTTTGTTATCATTGCCTTTCTGTGATTAGATCAGTCCGCTGTCACAGCCACTCCTTGCATGCTGGTCTAAGTGATATCGTTTGGGGGATAACTTGGGTTACCATGTCCATCACTACATAGTATAAAACAAAGTCGCTTTCTCTGTCCATAAATTAATATCTCCATGGGGTTATGTCCCTATGTATGGTTAAATCTTTAAAACTACGCAACGGATTTTAATGCGGTTTTTTTTAATAGATGGAGTGATTCAAGAGTAAGGTTTATATGTATAATACATGCATGATATGTGCACCCGTGCGAAGCAGGGGCGCGCGGGCGGATCGCTAGTTTTTTATAATTAAACTCTGTGTGACCTCCGTTAAATCCACAGGTTCATAGTTTTAAATTATTTGAGGGTAGATTTTTGATACTTACCTCTGTAGGTCTGAACGGATGCTCTACCGTGCCTGGGGATAAGAAGATAAAATTTTTATAGTAATAATCTCTTATCTGTCGAGGCCATTTTGCGCGAAAGTTTAACTAAAATATAACTGCGGCTTTGCCCAAAGACGGAGGTGAAATGTAAAAAATATAAAAATACATTCATACATTTAACTTACTTGTATTAAAATTATGAATGTATTTATACAACGTCATGATTGTCCCGCAGTATAAAACAAATGCGTAGTCATCATATCACAGATAAAGAGGGGTCTTCATGGCTCTACTCCACTGCAGGCGCGTTTTGCGATTCTGTGTCCGTTTTTTTTCCTTTGTATTATCGCGAGTCCGGACGCGCGTTTATATCGCGCCAGTGGTCGAGAGGCTTTATTGTGTTCTGGGACCTGGCGCGTGGCACTCTGTATTGCTCAATGAGGTAAGAAACCCATCAGCGAAGCAGCGAAAGAGTTTCCTATGCTCTTAGTGCTGCTGATCAAAGGAAGAAAACTATGCAAACCTCCTCTTTCATTCGTCCAAAAAAGTGCCCGTTTATTATCATAGACTTGCACTACACTCTGGTTATTTCTTTGAAAAACCCGCACAGCTGCCTTCTCGTCGTGACGTATGGGGCTGTCTTGTACGGGTTACAAAATATATGCTTTTGTTGCGTTTAACTAGTGAACGCGATAAAAGATGACAATTTCTTTCGGTGAGACTCAGAACTAGGTATTTATTCTTATTTTCTTAGACACACAGTAATATATCTCTATAAAATGAAGTCAAAGCAAAAATACTCATTAGCTTACTTCGCTAGATTGTAATGATTTTATGGCAGGTACATAAGCACTGATAAGCACCATACTTTTGGTAAAAAAATACTAATGTAATACCAGAAAATCCATAGAAGCACCAGACCAGCAGCAGTCACCGAGCAAGAAGTAGTGATAGTAGAAACCAATAATAATAATAATATTTTTTCGCAGGAATGTAGGTACAATAGTTGTTGTTATAAAATTTAGGCCCGTTACATTCTGTCTCATCAAGGCGTGCAAACCGAGGCCCAACAACCGAGGGAATAAAGTTCCTAGAATGAGGACCACAAACCGGAAGACGCTTGACGTACCAGGTGCGTAAAGACTAGCTTCGACACGTCCCGATAGACCGACGAACTTATGAAGGTCACTATGACGTTGGGATAGGTGAAACTAAGGGAGAGACTTATGTAGTAAACGATACAAAACAAGCATGTTTCAACCTACCGTTTAAGATTCCCAGTCGTTGTAGGTAAAATGTGTGAAAATGTACCTACTATTTTATTATAGAGTTACTCAAGTAGAATAAAATCTGAAATTTATTAGGGAGTCTAGTCGGTTCATTGGATTTCATTACTGAAGGGATGGAATGTTTCATTACCGTTATTTCCTTGCCTGGCGCCTGTTATGAGGGAATCCTTTCCGCTTGAGAAGGGATAATCGCTACGTTTCGTTGAAGCGGGTGTCACATCATCATTACCATGAAGAAGTTCACTGCTCGAACAATAGATTTCCGCAGAACGATTTTGAACCTCTCAATCCACAATATCTTTATTTTTATACTCTAGCTCATGGAACATATGGTTACCACTTAAAATCAGGTGAGCTACCACGCTGGTCTATCGTCTGGTATAGGAACTTCTACTATTAGTACAGTCTTCTGGTCTTTATCCAGACAGTGTTTGCGCACCCTATTCCTCAGCGGTTTTCGGTTCGAAGAGATAAATTTGTTTTATTTTTCTTTACTTTAGTATCACTTCATTTTTAAAATAAAAAGGCAAGTGTTTCTTTATTCACAAGCCCCTATAATTTAAGTGAATATTTTGATTTCGTCTAGTGTTTTCAATTTTGCTATTACCTACTTACCTAGAGAGCACCGGTGGTCTAGTGGGAGTGACCCCGCCTTCCGACCGTAAGGTCGCAGGTTCGAATCCGGTCGTGCACCAATGGATTTTTCTATCGAAAAATTTATGTGCGCAATGCCAGTGCTCTTAAACGGTGAAGGAAAACATCGTGAGGAAACCAGTAAGTATTCTAACAGCGGCGATGGGCTTGCAACCTGTCACGTATGGAATACTAACTACTGCAAAATGTGGGTATGTGCCAAATGTAATGTTTGGACGTACCTCTGACTACCCCCCTTAGACATCCTCAAAGAATCTTGAATTAGTACCTACTTGGTACTGGGAGATCTGAAGGGATATCTACCGTGCCTGGGGATCAAAGTCGTGAAGCTGTTTCAAGTTACAAGTTTCTACTTACCTAGGTACCTACTAACTATAATCATCTTATAGTATACCCGGCCAATCACTGCATAACGTAGGCACGGGCCAAATTAATTGTTTGGACGTGCTTCCGACTACCATAGACGTCCTCAAAGAATCTGGAGTTAGTAGATCTGAGGAGATATCTACAGTACCGAATCAAAGACGTGAAGCTGCTTTCAGTTTTCATAAAAGTCCTGCAGTGAAATGTGTATGCAGGTATATTATGTGCAGGCAGATAGGGGAAGCAGGGGTAATAGCGCTCGCCGGGTAATACCGCTCACCCCAACAACTTACGGTGCCTTGAAACACAGCGAGCACGCTGCAGTGCAGTGGTTGTGACGCTTGAGCGCAGCTAGCCTCTCTAAACCTAAAACTGTATCATCAATAAGGCAATGAAAAGATAAATAGAGCATTTCTCGCTGAGGTGAACGGCATTCCCCCGGCTTCTTCTACTTGCGTAATAAACCCGATATCCACGCATTCGCATTAAATCATTTGTTTAGTAAACATTCAAGTTTTTACCATTAAGTCTCGACGCCACCTGCAAAATGAATGTGCGCAATGTGCTATTCGAGCAGGTGGTTTTGTTTTTTTTGTAGTACCTACTCGCAAACATAACCATCGTCCTAACAGCCTGAATAATTCTATATTATGGATATGAAGGCGTCCTCAATCTTGTTTACTCTTTAGGACACATCTTTGCAGTGTCTAGTCTGATGGTAAAATATTTAAATAATAGGTACCTTGTCAAACGTTGTTTTTAAATGTTATGTTTTCCTATATTTAAATTTACTAAAACTAAAAACCTTAAAAATAATAATACAATAAACATAATAACTCAAACATATTATTAAGACGAGTCTCTTTAGGCAAGGTACCGAAGATGCTGGCATCATTCCCCCTTTGAATAGTCAGACTAATTCTTTGTCTGAGGTAGCTGCCAGCTCTTCGGTCTCCTGTGATGTCGACTAGCCTCTTTGCTATTTCTTTAAAAAGCCTAATAGCGCTAGGACCCCACGGACCAAGGGTCTCGACACCTAATGGGACAAAATCGTATTCGGAGCCTAAAGACCCTTTTTTTTCAATATTATATTACCATATTACCTGTTCCTTTATTGTGCTACTGTTTGTATCCAATAAATAAAATAAAGCCAAGCCATTTTGTTTCGATCTATAGAGTTATCATAAGCCTACATTTAGTTTTCAGAGCTGTCTTTTATACCCTGTATCAGTTCAGCGACGAGTCGTTATAAATGTATTAGCTACTAAGCTAATACTAAAACAGTACAGAAGTGGGCCAAACTGAAACTAACTTCGACAAAACAGTGCTATATAACATTAAGGCAACAATGTTAGGAACAGTGAACCTAATTTGCTGCTTGATATGATAAGGTGAGTTTATTAAGCTCGTTTTAGTTATGTGACTCTAATATGACTGGCTTGAGCGAGGCAATACCCTATTTGAGACTAGATAGATTTGTTTATTGTTTCATGTTTGTTTACACAGTCTTAGAGTTAGGAATATTGTTAGTTCGTTATCGTTTTAGAGCTAAGAACGTAAGTTTGTTGCCTGTTCTTAGTAGTACCTAGTAGCCTAGAAGGCTTGGTCGCGAACTGGAACCTAGATTTACTTAGCTTTGAGACGTTTCAAAATGATTAAATGCGTTTTGACTTTCCTTTTTTTTAATGAAATAAATGAGTCACAAATTTAATTAAGTTACGGTTTTATTAAAAAGATAGATTAACCCCCGGTTTCTGAAAGCGATCAACACTAATTGGCTGTCAAGTCACTTGCTACCTCTATCTAATTTGAAGTAAAAGCTGAAATAGCATGTCGCGCTTTCATAACCCGGAGGATAATGATGCAGATTAAAAAAAGGAACGCCCTATGATTTTGACCTCCATGCATGGTAAATATCGCCTCAGATATGAAATTATAAAATGACGCAAAACGTTTGGTCTTGACCGACATGCCAACATTTAGGCACTTAGCAAAATTGCTAAGTGCCTAATACCAGCAGGGGAAACGGGCAATAGGCTGCCGGTTTTACATTATTAACGAAACCTCTACCAACTTATTAAACCAGCCTGTTTTATCCTAAAACTTTAAATGCTCGTTTGAGACCTCGTCGTCAGCCAGCGAGATAATACTCCAGCGGAAACTTTAGCTATAACCCAACCTCATATTTACTTGAGGAGCCTATTATGCTAGCAGAAGCTTAAGATGTTGACTCTCGTCAAGCTTTTAAGAGAACGCTCTTTGTGAAGGGCTCGTCCGGAGAAGTACTACCACCACGCCTTTTTTTGGCGCCAAGCAACGTTGCTATGTTTCGGTTTGAAGAGTGTGGTCGCCGGTGTAGTCACAGGCTTAACATCTGTATGCCTGAAGTTGATGGACGCAGTGCAGTGCATCACGGGGCACGTTCCTGTCATGCGTGACTTGCGAAGCAATGCTTTGTTTATAGGTAATGGTTACCACTTAAAATCAGGTGGGCCATCTGCTTGTTCCATAAGCTAGTTGCATAAAAAACATTTCAGCTTATTATTTACCCTTCTTTCATGCAATTAATCGCAAGTTCTAAATTAAAGCATATGAATCGACAATTGGCAGGATATTCCAATGATTATTTCAATGCGTCAGTTTAATATGATCATGCGGGCAAGGAGTATTTAATCGCTGTAACCAATGACGACCTATGTGGCGCAGCGGGCGAGAGTCCGCCTGCGACGCAAGAGGTTGCGGGTTCGATTCCCGCCTCGGAACAAATTTGTGTACGATCTGCAGAAATTTGTTCCGTTGGTCTGGGTGTTTATGTATAATAAAAAATATCTATCTACGTAAGTATATAATGTATTAAATATATCAGTAATCTAGTACCCATAACACAAGCTTTGAGTAGCTTACTTTGGGGCTAGATGATGCTGTGTGGATTGTCCAGCATTATTTATTTATTTTATTTAATTGAATGTCTTTTGGTCATTAGCGAAACTCACAATTTAAACCCTGTATATACTTCGTGATTGCTTTGTTAAAACAATGAAGACTTGAAGTCTCATTTAAAATTACTTACATTACTTACTCGACGAATAGAAGGACATCGAACAAGGAATATAATTATTCTTAGACATTTAATAAAAAAATTACGCTGCTCACGAATGAATTTTGACATTTATCGCGTTAACATATTTTTAGTTTTTTAAGTTACCGTAAGTATTTTTAGGTAACGTAACGTATTCTGGCGATATGCAACATTTCATTACACACTACCAAGATACAAATACCTATTTATCTAGCCACACTTTTTCTTTTCGAAAATCCTTTTATCCCAAGCAGTTTAGTAGTTGGCTGCTGGTTAACGAGTTAAGTTATAAGTTATTTCTGTTTGTGGACTTGCAGATACTAAGTTGAGTGCGCGTTAATTCATTGGTTCAACTCAACTTCACACACTAAATGTCGACTTACTTACTTACCATTCTACTCTACAGTGGACTAGCTAGCTACCATTGTATTATGTACCTAAGGGAGATCTCATTTCTATTTAAGATTAAATTCGACATACCCAAACCACACAATTACATAATTAAATAAAATAAATAAATAAATATTGGTGGACTTTCCACACAGCACTATCTAGTCCCAAACTAAGCTTATGCTTGTAATATGGGAGAACCAGATAGCTGATATACTACTTATAATACTTTTTTTTTGTAAATACATACTTATAATATTATATAACACCCAGACAGAGAACAAACATTTATGTTCACCACACAAATGTTTGTTCACGGTGGGAATCGAACCCACGACCTACGGCGCAGAAGGCATAGCTACTACCAACTGAGCTACGTAGGCTGGTAATTAAATATTTATTACAAATTTTAATTGTTTACGATTAGATTATTAACTAAGTTTAATTTTCCATGCCGGGCATATATTCCAATATATGATATAGAGCTGATATTTGAGAGCTTTTTAAATGTGTCAATATAAAAATATGTAATTGCCCTTAGTTAGCACTTATTAGTTATTTAATTAAAAAAACCATCCTACTTAGTTTTGAGTATTTTGTAAAGAACTAAGCACATCTTAGTAGGTAAACATAATGTACTCACTAGCCTATTAGGTACGTTAAATCTCCCTGTCCCAACACTTTCAACACCTCTCAGTGAAAACGCAGAGTTGTGGCCGATGTTGGGCATAGCGGTCGTAAATAACCACTTCTCCCGGGAAATTCTTGCAGCGTGGAATTATTTATCACCAAGAAGCTTAGCAATAACTTCCACATTATCGTATCATCCACCCCACTCAAATCGTAACATACGGAATGGAGAGCAAATATACACAGATAGACTTCCATTAAATAGACCATATGCGGCGACATCCAACCAACAATCCGACTAATGCGCGCGCAGACATTTGCAATAAAAATCCCATACGAAACAATAAAAGTAGAGTACAGTCTCTACATATTTTCACAAAAAAATGTAGCAATTAAATTCCTCGAATACTCTGTGCTCGTTATGATAAAGCTCAAAATTCAGTAAATAAATGATAGCATGATGTGCGATTTCAGAGGTGTGATAACATGTGGGGTTAAAGGGGTGAAACGAAGGGTAAAGCGTTGTTTTCTTTATGGTTTTGCAAAACAAAAGACAGAGGGCAAAGGGTAACAAGTTCGCGCCTGCCGCCCGCTGCGCTGTACTTTTTGCCCAAAAAGCGGATTATGGTAGAAAGTGTGATGGCTTTATTTTGATAAGGGTTTTGCACGCACAGTAAGGGACATACATCATAATTTAGGCTCTTTATTGAATTATACTTTTGTGGGAACCTTAATGTTTACCACAATATCTCTCTCTCTCTTCATTTTACCATTAATAGTAACCGAGGAAGTTATTGATTCGCTACGGAAATGAAAGCTGCAATATTTCAGAAACTGCAATAAATTTGAAACTTTGAGCGTATCAATGGCACATTTAAATGATCGCACTTGTCTTCCCGCATGCGAAGATTCGTTTCAACTTCAATTTGCATTTCTATTCGTTTCAATCTCTTTAAGCGCTTATCTCTGAGTAATAGGGCTCATATTTGAAAAGTACTGTCGGCTAATATTGCCAGATTATAAATATGGAGTGTACTGACAAGTGGCACTTGGGACAATTGAATTTTTGAAATAGTTTGCGATACCCTCTCGATTATTTTTTAACAAATGTCGCGGTACATTATCTAACAATACGATGTGGTTTTATCGCGGGGTGGGTCACGCCATATTGGGATACTTTAAAAAACGCATCAGTAAATTAAATGTAATTGTTCGCTTGTTAACTAACTGAGGGGAGCTGTTTTATTATCTTTATATACATGGGATTTGTATCATCTATGACTTTAATGGGTTTGAACTGGGTTCGATATTTTTTTGTGAAAACGATTTTTTTTTATTGGTAAATTGGTACTTTGTCTGTGCGCTGTTTATTTATGGTACAGTAACTTATAAAAACCATGACATTGAAATAAATATTTAAGTGAGCAAGCATATAAGTCCGATAATAATAATATTTGTAGGTACAGATTACATATTTTGATGCATAATTTAGAATCTAATCAATATGAAAATGTTCTACGCAAACAATAGATGCACCAAATCCTTATACTAATAAACACATTGTACGAACGTGCGGACAATGGCCCCAAAAAAGTCCAGTCTAGTCATCGTGACATAAGGTGTGAATGTCCACAATTTGCTGGCCATTCACAACACGCATAAAAGATGTTCCGCGCGTGGCCCATTTGCGCCCACTTGACCCTAACTTGCGCGCATAAATTATGCATAATCATCTCCACTGCATAATAATATTCATCTGTCTATCGATTGACACGGATTGGGTTTTGTCGTGCATGCATACCTACTTACTAATCTTCTGATAAGTTTATAATGAATGTTTGCAAAACTATAATAAAGGTTGTAATAAATATACTCCCAAAACTTTAAAGAGAATGCTTCTGTTAAGGGTCCGGCGACAGCGGCTCGCAATTTCGAGGTGCGATTGGCTATTATTTCATTTTATTTCATTTCGGGGAGGTTGTTTGAAAGAATAACTCTAAAGTGACACGCATAAATACTGTTCGAACACAAATAATACAATAATACAAGGGAAATGTGCTTGAGTCAGAAATCATTTTGGTATTAGGTAAACGTAAGACCAAACATACTAATACCAAAATGATTTCTGATTCGGGCATGTTTCTCTTATATTATTGTATTATTTGTGTTCGAACAGTATTTATGCGTGTCATTTTAGAGTTATTCTTTCAAACAACCTCCCCGAAATGAAATAAAATGAAATAATAGCCAATCGCACCTCGAAATTGCGAGCCGCTGTCGCCGGAGCCGTAAGAGCTTAAGAAAGAAAGAAAGAAGAAAGAAAATATATTTATTTCGTCCCACAAAACAAGTAGGTACTTACTTAAAACTAACAGAAAATAAAATTATAACCTACACTAATAAAGGACCTACCTACCGTTGTGCGGGGCAAAAAGGCTTAAGAGTCCGGTGACAGCGGCTCGCAATTTCGAAGTGCGATTGGCTATTATTTCATTTTATTTCATTTCGGGGAGGTTGTTTGAAAAAATAACTCTAGAGAAACACGCATAAATACTGTTCGAACACAAATAATACAATAATATAAGGGAAACATGCCCGAATCAGAAATCATTTTGGTATTAGTATGTTTGCTCTTACGTTTACCTAATACCAAAATGATTTCTGACTCAAGCACATTTCCCTTACATTATTGTATTATTTGTGTTCGAACAGTATTTATGCGTGTTTCTCTAGAGTTATTTTTTCAAACAACCTCCCCGAAATGAAATAAAATGAAATAATAGCCAATCGCACTTCGAAATTGCGAGCCACTGTCACCGGAGCCTTAACAGATACCGCTGTATTTCACTGTCGTAAAATAGGCTTAAAAATCTTTTTATTTTTTTGGTGTTTTGTATGCTTGACAAGTTAACACTATTTAGACATGGGTCTTCCCAAAAATTTAAATGATGTTTCTAAGCAGGGTATTTGTAGGCATCTTATTTACAAGGTGCTAATGGGTCGGTTTACCTTTTTTGTGATAATTATTATGATTTAGTCTTCAGCCCGCTTAGACCTCGAATAAAATAAACAAACTATGTACCTACCTACTATCTATTCTCATCAAATCGAACCTAACAAACATGCTTTTCAAACTAGCTTCAATAATAGTAACAAACGCCAATGCAACCGTTTATGTGTTGGTGCACATCGTTGGCCCTCGCTTCAGAAGAGTCCAAATTTTTGGGGCTCTAATCTTTTGGGGCATTAGAATAATGTTAGAATTTGTTTGTCTAATTTGCTTAGATTAAATCTAAATCTGAATCAGGTGTGTCGATTCGCTTAAAATGGTCGCTTATTCAGTTGAAACTGGGGGCTTCATTTGCAAGACCATATTTATTTATTTACATACAAGAGCTTGCATTACAGATTACACCAATTAGTTAATTCTAGGACTAGTAGCTCCCTGCGGTTTCACCCGCGTAGTTTTAAATCCCGGTATTCCCACGGGACAAAAAGTAGCCTATGTGTTATTCCAGACTATAACATATCTCTGTGCCAATTTTCACCAAGATCCGTTCAGCCGTTATAGAGTAACAAACATTCATCCATCCATCCATCCATAATTACAAACTTTCGCATTTATAATATTAATGGGATATTGGTTTAAACTAGTAGAGAGTTATTTGATATCTTTTTTTACATCACAAATTATATGCAACATTCTCGTAGAAATTACATTAGCACAGGATAATTATTTGCACCAACTGAGCTGTGAAGCCCATTATTCAAAAACAGAATAAATTGGAATATTTTCATGCTAATTAAAATACAATTAGATTGAAGACGAAAACGGATCATGAAAGCTTACTATTTAGGAATTTAACGATGTTTTTTTTTATTTCCGTTTAAACAAGCTTTAGCTGAGGTTTTAATGAAATCAGGAAAATGGCGAGATCTTTCACCCGTAATGAGGTTGCGATAATGAACCGCCAGGACCTACATCTGCCTCCCTGGAACTGGAATAACTTTAATGAATACACTTTACTTATTTACTTTTTAGTGTTCCAGATAGTCTTATTGGAAGAAACTGACCAAAATATGTTTTTGGAGATCGAGACAAATAATCGGGGTCGTAGAAGGTCCTTTGTAAATTACTTCATATCTCCATTTAAATACACAGGGTACTACACACATCTAGCACAGTTACGTTACGACGCATTGAAACAATTCTACAACTAGGTTACGTGTAATGTTGGATGGTTCGAACAAGGCGGGCGTCCCGTTTCAGAACGCCATTGATTTCACGTCGACAGGTCTGGTGTCGATAGATACACATACCTATGTTCGTAAGTTGGTGCGTACGGTGGACTGTGAGCCTGCCACTGTATTTAATAAATAGTTTGCATATTGGTGGTGGGCTTATCCAGTAGGTGCACAGTACATGGACTGGACACCCATCCAAATGATGGTGACAGGTGCCGGGTCATAATTTTGGGAATTTTGACATTTGACCCAGCGATATTCGACCTTATTCTGTTAAAGTTAGGGATACGATACGTTCGTGCGACCAACGTCATACACGTTCGTGATTAGGCTCTTGCTCTTGAACGCTGGATAAAAAGCTTCCAGTAAAGCTACGTGATTGAAGCTAAGGGGTGCATAAAAGGAAAGCTGCGACGCGGCGACGTTTGTTGCCTGTTTTCGCGTGGAACGGGCACCTAGGTAGATTCACTCAGCTAGACATTTCTGACCCTTCAAAAAGACCCTGAAACCGAAACAGCTTCGCGACCTTGATCCCCAGGAACGGTAGATGTCCCCTAAGCTCTATCAAGTACCATTTAGATACTAACTGAAGATTAAAGATCTATGCCCACACAGTGCCGTGTCAGGGACGGGGCAGGGACGTGTTTCGTCAGGAGTATACAAAAATATCATACATTGTCTATGAACTCTATCACACATTTCCGTGCCCGTGCCGGCAAAAGAAGCAACGAAGTTCCTGCCGAAAGATGCCTGCACGAAAGAAGTATTTTCTGACTTTGTTTGATGACAATAATGTTGTACGTTTCCAGTGTGAGCGTGCCGGGCTATGCTGGCAGCCTGTCGGCGGCGCTGCCGAGCGGCGGCGCGCCGGGCTGGGAGCGGCTCGGCGCGGAGATGGTGCTGTCGGCGCTGGTGGCCAGCGCCTACTTCACGGCCATGGACCGCCGGTACAGTGGCTCCGCGCCGCTGCTCATCGGCACCGCCTATTGCGCGGCCAGTCTCGTCTCCGTGAGTACCTACCTTACACCTTACACCTGCCTTATCTTTCTTTCTTTGGTCTTCACTACATAGTTTAGAACAAAGTCTCTTTCTCTGTCCCTATATCCCTATGTCCTTATGTATGCTTAAATCTTTAAAACTACGCAACGGATTTTGATGCGGTTTTTTTAATAGATAGAGTGATTCAAGAGGAAGGTTTATATGTATAATACATGCATGATATGTGCACCCGTGCGAAGCAGGGGCGCGCGGTCGGATCGCTAGTTTATTTATAATCCACAGGTCAGCTGAAATTTATTTACAATTCCAGGACCTAGCAGCTTAGCATACTTTCTTACAGTCCAACTAAACCAACTTCATGTTGCTAGTGAAATCTTAGCTCGCTTGATAAATTTCTAGGCGTCAAAGGTTTTTCTTCTTCTTGACGTGACACCACTTCATTTCGAAACAGTGTGGTGAAAGGATTTTATGTGCGCCTCAAAGTAGCTCCTTCGTACTGGTAGCTACTTTACTTTCACTTTCAAAGGCTTTTGATAGTATTTCATTATCGTTTGCCGAGCGTCCCAATATTCGTACAAGTGGTAGTACAAGTGCCCAAGTGGCAAGTACATGACATGTAAGCCGTCGTCCGACGAGCCATTATTCAATTCTACGTCTCTACCTGCTTTTGTGATCGCGGCAGCAGCTGCCGGGACCTTTTGTAGGTAGCTTCCTAAGCATCTGCCCGCCAGACAAAAGTGTGCTTGTAAAAAACGTGTATTCTTTCGTTGAAGTAGTACCTAAATAATCCAGTAAGATAGTTAGCTATAGGTATTTTACTATTGATCACTAAGTACTCGCGTGCAGTCTCGAATGATATAAAATGGGATAGGTACCCTATCATAGAACAGGACGTCTGCTTAGAGACCGATTGAATGGAATTGGATGCTAATGAAATGAAATATAAAATTAGAAAAGTTTTTAGCGATTTCTGTTATTTGTTCCAGTCTTTTATCCCTATATACATGTATTAGGATTGGTTGTTATGAAATCGTAGGAAAGTTTGCCTGTTACTATAACGAATAAGGTACCCCTCTGACTCCCCCGTCTCTAAATCCAGCCTGTACCTATCTCAGGCTGCTTTTTAATGATTTCATCAAGCAGTGACGTTGTAACCACAGATGCCGTCTCTGAACCCGGCGCGCTCGCTGGGTCCTTCGTTCGTGCTGTCCCGCTGGGAGGGGCACTGGGTGTGCTGGGTGGGCGGCATTGGCGGCGGCACTCTGGCTGCTCTGCTGCACGAGTGGCTGACGCGCCGCACGACAGGTAAACTTTTAATTATACTACCACGCTACAACAGTCACAAAGCTACAGTCTACATTTTTTTTATACAACCATGCTAATGGAACAAGGAGATGGCCTACCTGTGGTTACCATCACCTATAACAAAGCATTGCCTCGTAAGTCACTCACGATAGAAACCTGCCCTACGATGCACTACCCTGCGTCCATAAACTTGAGGCATACTGATGTTGAGCCTTATGTGCCTGTAATTACAGGTTGATGTCTCCTCAGACCTCTAAGCAAAACATTAGTCAGGAAAATAAAATTTTGAACGTTTTATTGATATCCAGGCCATCCATAAGGCAGGCCCGTCACCTGATATAGGTACATTCTCTCAATCTAGTTCGCCATATCAACGAAGACCAATATGGATAGCACGGTTCTATCAGCTGGTTGTAAAAAAAAACCTAATCTCATCTTGGAAATGAAGTCTGTCCGATTTTTACTGTACACCATGGCCGAATGGGTGGAAGCACTGTAAACTGGTCTGTAAAAGATGTATGTTATATTTGTCCAGAGTCATCCCGCGCGTCGTCTCCGCGCGACCTGGACGAGCTGGACAAGCCGGCGTTCCCGCACCAGCACTACCGCGCGACGTACTGCGCCGCCGCGCCGCGACCCGACACCGCCGAGCCGCTCTACTCCGGCACCAAGTCTCTCTACTGCCGCTCGCCGCCGCCCGCCAGACATGCGCTGCACAGGTAAACTAACTGATACTTCATAGCCTCTCATACTCGACACTGTACCAGATCAAATGCTCCAGTTTTTACACAGGTATCTATGAACTTCGTTTTTGCATCTTGTACCCGAGAATATGTTCCAGTTTTTTTGCAACTTTTACTTTGAGCAGGGAAATGGTTACTTCATTTTGCAGATTCTGGAAATTCATTCTTGAAGATTAACCTTCAAATTTCGCGTCATAGAATTGCGATCAAAAGCATGCTGGTTTATTTAACTACCGAACCAGATATTGTAAAGCAGAATTATTTCTGGCACTAAACTGAGCTGTATTTACGTAGTATCTGGGCTGTTCTGTAGTAAGCTAAGCTTCTAGCTAAGTATTGTTTTTTTCCAGATCCCAATCGGTGTACAGTAAAGGCAGCTCGATCCCAAGCGGCGGGGGCGCTGCAGTGCCCCTCACGCCCGTGTCCGGGGGCGTCGGGGGCGCGGGGGGCGCGCTGCAGTCGCTGGTGATGCGGCCCGCGGTGGTGGCGCACGCGCACGCGCTGGCGCACACACAGAACGCGCAGAATGCGCAGCGCGACCCGCCCTATGGAGCCAACGGCATCAGACAAGTACCCACCGGTAAGCGTGTCGCCTCGGCTCAATCTTATCCTGCTTTCTGTTGAAACTTAAAGAATGGTTTGATTCAAACCATTCTTTCTGGTTGCCGGTATGAGCCCTATCATCTGCATGCCTCAAGTCGATGGACGCAGAGCAGTGCATCGTAGCACGTTTTTTAACTTACTAAGGCTATCTTAAAGCGTTTTTTTATTTGCAGGTGCAGCAGTAAGCGAGCGGCGCGAGTCGCTGTACAGCTCCGGCGGTTGCGCCAGCCTAGGCGGGGGCGCTGGGGGCGCGGGGGTGCGGCGGCTGCCCTCGGAGGACAGTGCATACGGCACGTACCGCGCGCCCCCCTACCGCGCGCATCCGCCCGACCACTACTAGCGACGCGCCTCGCAGCACAACATTGCGCTGCTGTTCGACGTATGAACCTCTGGGAACGTACCTCGGAAATTTGTGACAATAGGGAATAGTGAGTGAGTTCCTATCGTAAACTTCACTTCATAATCGTACCTTGGCTATAACTTTATGACAACAAAGGATAGTGCAGAGTGTTGTATAGTAAATTTCACTTTCACAGTTAACTTAAAAATCGTACCTCTGAGATAACTTTGTGACAATGAGATATAGTGCATGAGGGTCCTAGCGTAAGATTCAGTTTAAAATAAAATCGCGAAAGATGTTGCGTGAGTGTCATGTCGCACCTAAACCTTACATTAAAATCTTATAAGTATATTCCTTGGAGATAACTTTGTGCAAGTGAAGGATAGTGCATGAGTGCCCCATCATAAACTTTTGTGAGAATTATAATAAGGATAGTGCGTGAAGGTCATATCGAACGGTAGGTACCACAACGGTATTACGAAGGGTACCACTGAGCAGTGGTAGGTGGTAGGTACCCTTCGTCGTCAAAACACAATAGGATTTTATTTAAAATTATTGTTTGCCATTTTTTGTAACGTCGTGTTTATACAGGGTATCCCAGAACTCAACGTCAAGCCGAAACGGGGCGACAGGATTGATTGTAAACATCATGAGGAAAATCAGAAAAAAATTGAAATAAAAAAACTTAAGCCGCAAGGCCGCACCTGCGGTATAATTTTTCTAGGGGCACAAATTCACGCGATTAAAAACCACAGCGGTTCAACCTTAGTGCGGCCTAGCCTTATTATATTTTCTTTAGCCGCTCGGACTCTCGAATCCTTGAGCCCGCTCGAGCACAATCCCGCGAACTTCTCGTGAGAACGCGAGACGAGAATGTGGAACCTTGCTTGTCGCTCGTTCCTCGTGCTTTTCTCGCGTTCTCGCGAGAATGTGGAGCGGGCTTTGGGTTCGGACAGTAGTTCTTATACAATAGATCAATAGACAGTGTTTTTTACCAAGGAATTTGAATACTACGTGTGTTTTCCAATGTCCAATGCATTTGGAAAGGGAAGAGCAGGCCGATGTTTCGAAATGTAGACAAAAATCTACGGTTATAAAAACTCCAAACGTTACTACACCAAATAAATATATTTTTACCTATGTACCTATATAGTCGAACTTATGGACTCGTATTAAATTAGGTATTTACTTATGTAGATAATAATAACTTGTTAGTTAATTAAAGAGTTAAGTGTAAGAGACCTACATGATTTACCTAGGTAAGTACCTACTTAAATAAACTATTTGGAAGTGCCATAATTAAAACAGGTTAAAAATGTAAATAAATTTCATAAATAAAAGTCCTCAGTAAGTAGATATTAAGTTGTTGTAATTTTAATACATACCTAGATAGGATATTTAAATATACCTAAAGATTAAAAATGTTTAAATCAATTAAATGTTCAAGACTAATTAGAATTTGTAAATAGGTAAGTAAATAATATACTAGGTAATGTAATGTAATAAAAACATAAGCAGTTACCTAAATGTAAAATAATTCATTGAAATATAATTACTTTATAAGTAAGTATAGGTAGGTATTTATAGGAGGAAGGTGGGTACCTACTTTGTACAACTAAATAGGTAATTACGCATAGACCTATACCTCCTTTCCTACATCCGTGTAATTACGTATAAGTATTTATTAGAATATACATACTTAACTTACAATATTCATTCTACTATGCTTATAGTAATATAATAAATCATCAATCACAATAATGCCGTATAAGCTGGATCTATTTGGTTGAAACCTGGCGTAGAAATAGCTTATGGCCTAGCATATTATAGGCTACGTACCTATTTGAAAACCACTAGCGGTATTCTAAAAACCTATCGAAAAAGCTCTAGACAATTATAATACTGTATTGACCTACTTGTATTTATAATATTTAAAATATTGATAAACATAATTTTCACTGAAATCGGAATAGTAACCTCAATTACTATGTTTCTGCACCGTACAAAATAAAAGATAACATTCATTGTATAATTATAGATTTATTTAATTGTTAAAAACATGTGTTGTATACACTAATATAATATACCCATTACACTTGTATGTAACAAAAACTTGTTTACTAATAAATGTATTTTAACATAATGTTACTGAAGAACCTATACTTATGTATAAGTTTAAAGCTAGTTACACACTTTAATGAAGCACTTCATTCCGATACTGATTTAAAAATGTGCACCTCTCTGTATGTCGTGGGTACCTTAGAGTACCAACCTACTTAATAAATTACTTAAAAATAAGTTGTAAACGTGTTTATTTTATAGATAATTCATCTTTCTATACTACCTATATAAAGGTACCAAAAAAACTGGTAGTCTAGTGTTAGAGCTCCGCCTTCCTGACGTGAGTTCAAAACCGGGCACCAATCAGTTTTTCTGTTTAAAAAACTATGTGCACATGGTCAGTTCCAAGGAATTTTCTTATCTATAGGTATTCCTTGGTCAGTTCTCTCAAAAGGCGAAGGAAAACATCGAGTAGAGGCGCCATGTCGTAGAACCAGTTCTAAAACATTCAAATTCTATTTTTTAATTAATGCATAACATTGAAGACCGTGTCAAATGCGTTAAGGTGTTGACAACACCTAATGTACCTCTCGCTCGCACGATTCTACATTTTTAAAGATATAAAATCACTAATCCCAATTTTGAAAAATCGCTTACAACTATTTTGTGTGCGCAATGTACATGTGTAAGGTTTAATTTATTTAAGAACGGAAATGGTATATTTTTAAAAGGCTAGCACTGGCCACACTGACGGCGGAAATATGGTAGTTTTGCGGTAGGGGGCGCACCTGTGGACTGAGAGGGTTGGCAGACGTCATTCGGCGAGAGACCGCTAGTCGGAGCGGACGAGACGAGGTGCTAACTTGTAGAGTTGTTATATGTGATAGTCTATCGAGGATAATTATACATTAATGAGTGAATACAGTTGTTGTCATTTGCTGAGAACCCTACAAATCAGCAAGTGGGATAACGAAATTTCCGTAAGTAACGTCCACTTGTTCTGTGAGCACAGTTTTATTTTTCCATGAATACTTTCACATTCTGAGTCGATATTTTCTTTGGAAAGGGGGCTTGAATAGTCACATGTATCAATAGGGGTTTGATTTTGAGAATTGCATACTCTAGCACGTGATTATGTTCTTGTTATAAAGGTAGAACAAACTAGACAGCTTAATTTAGGTATTTTTATTTTAATTACATCAGTCTTAATCCGAGGTAATCCGGGTAATCATGTGATATTTCTGCAGTTTAATGTGCTCATTCAATTTAAAGAGTTATGAAGTTTAGATTGATCGAATAATTTTAATAACATTTGTTTTCTTTTGTTTTTTTTGCGAGTTCCACTGAGGGCATGGACGCTGCCACGGCGGGCTGCCTGACACGGCAACATGCCGCGGTGGGTGCAGCCACGGCAGGCACCCTGACGCGGCGACACGCCGCAATGGACGCAGCCATGGCGGGCTGCCTGATACGGCGACACGCCGCGGTGGGTGCAGCCACGGCAGGCACCCTGACGCGGCGACACGCCGCAATGGACGCAGCCATGGCGGGCTGCCTGATACGGCGACACGCCGCGGTGGGTGCAGCCATGGCGGGCACCCTGACACGGCGACACGCTGCGATGGACGCAGCCACGGCGGACTGCGTGACACGGCGACACGCCGCGATGGACGCAGCCACGGCGGGCTGCCTAACACGGCGAGACACAGCGTCGCGCCGCAATGGATACCACTACAGGTGTCCTGGCGCATCAACGCGCCGCGAGAGGTACGGCCGCATGGGAAGCCACCGCAGCGGGTGCAGCCACGAGGGGCTGCTTGACACAGCGTTGCGCCGCAATGGATATCACTACACTCGTCCTGGCGCAGCAACGCGCTGCGAGAGGTACGGCCACATGGGAAGCCACCGCAGCAGGTGCAGTCACGAGGGGCAGCCAGACACAACGTCGCGCCGCAATGGACACCACTACAGGCGTCCTGGTGCAACTACGCGCCGTGAGAAGTGTGGCCCCTTGGGAAGCCACCGCAGCGGGTGCAGCCATGGGAGGCTGCCTGACAAATCGTCGCGCCGCAACGGACACCACTACAGCTGTCCTGGCGCGGCAACGTGCCACGAGAGGTGAGACTGCAAGGGATGCCGCTGCAGCGGGTGCATCGACGAAGAGCTGCCTAACGCATCATTGCACCGCAACGGACACTACAATAGGCGTCCTGGATCAGCAGCAACGCGCCACGGGGTGCGGCCGCAAGAAATACTGTCGCAGCGGGCGCAGCCATGAGGGGCTGCCTAACACAGCGTCGCACCACAATGGACACCACAATAGGCGTCCTGGCGCAGCAACGCGCCGCGGGGTGTGGCCGCAAGGAAAGCTGTCGCAGCGGGCGCAGCCAGGAGAGGCTGCCTATTACAGTGTCGCACCGCAACGGACACCACAACAGGCGTCCTGGTGCAGTAACGCGCCGCGGGGTGCAGCCGCAAGGAAAGCTGTCGCAGCAGGCGCAGCCATGAGGGGCTGCCTAACACAGCGTCGCACCGCAAGGGACACCACAACATGCGTCCTGGCGCAGTAACGCGCCGCGGGGTGCGGCCGCAAGGAAAGCTGTCGCAGCGGGCGCAGCCAGGAGAGGCTGCCTATTACAATGTCGCACCGCAACGGACACCACAACAGGCGTCCTGGTGCAGTAACGCGCCGCGGGGTGCGGCCGCAAGGAAAGCTGTCGCAGCAGGCGCAGCCATGAGGGGCTGCCTAACACAGCGTCGCACCGCAAGGGACACCACAACAGGCGTCCTGGCGCAGTAACGCGCCGCGGGGTGCGGCCGCAAGGAAAGCTGTCGCAGCGGGCGCAGCCATGAGGGGCTGCCTAACACAGCGTCGCACCGCAACGGACACCACAACAGGCGTCCTGGCGCAGCAACGCGCCGCGGGGTGCGGCCGCAAGGAAGCCGCCATAGCAGGCGCAGCCACGAGGAGCTGCCTGACACAGCGTGACGCCGCAATGGACTCCACAACAGGCGTCCTGGCGCAGCAACGTGCCGCAATGGACGCAGCCACGTCGGCTGCCTGATACGGCGACCTACCGCGTTGGAAGCAGGCACGAGAGCTGGCTGACGCAGCGACCCGCCGCTTTGGACGCAGCAACGAGTGCTGCCAGACACCGCGATGCGCCGCGGTGTCCGCAGCCATGAGGGACTACCTGACAGCCAACTACGCGCCGAGAAGGATGACGCCGCAGCGGGTGGCTCGATCGATGCCTGTTATTTAACTAAGTTAATGTTGTATAGCTGGGAAAGGTAGCCACCAGCATTTTGAATTTAATTGACAGATGGCCTTGGCTACTGTCAACGCCAGACCAGTTAAAGTTAAATGTTAAACAGACCAGTTAAAGTTAAAAGTTAAACAGACCAGTTAAAGTTAAAAGTTAAACAGACCAGTTAAAAGTTTAACAGACCAGTTAAAGTTAAAAGTGAAACAGACCAGTTAAAGTTAAAAGTCAAACAGACCAGTTAAGTTAAAAGTTAAACAGACCAGTTAAAGTTAAAAGTTAAACAGACCAGTTAAAGTTAAAAGTCAAACAGACCAGTTAAGTTAAAAGTCAAACAGACCAGTTAAGTTAAAAGTTAAACAGACCAGTTAAAGTTAAAAGTTAACCATACCAGTTAGATATAAAAGTTAAACAGACCAGTTAAAGTTAAAAGTTAAACATACCAGTTAAAGTTAAAAGTTAAACAGACCGTTTAAAGTTAAAAGTTAAACAGACCAGTTAAAAGTTTAACAGACCAGTTAAAGTTAAAAGTCAAACAGACCAGTTAAAGTTAAAAGTTAAACAGACCAGTTAAGTTAAAAGTTAAACAGACCAGTTAAAGTTAAAAGTTAAACAGACCAGTTAAAGTTAAAAGTTAAACAGACCAGTTAAAGTTAAAAGTTAAACATACCAGTTAAAGTTAAAAGTTAAACAGACCGTTTAAAGTTAAAAGTTAAACAGACCAGTTAAAAGTTTAACAGACCAGTTAAAGTTAAAAGTGAAACAGACCAGTTAAAGTTAAAAGTCAAACAGACCAGTTAAGTTAAAAGTTAAACAGACCAGTTAAAGTTAAAAGTTAAACAGGCCAGTTAAAGTTAAAAGTTAAACAGAACAATTAAGAAAAAAAAACCAGTTAAAGTTAAAAGTTAAAGAAACCAGTCAAAGATTAAAGTTAAAGAAACCAGTTAAAGTTAAAAGTTAAAGAAATCAGTTAAAGTTAAAAGTAAAAGAAACCAGTTCAAGTTAAAAGTTAAAGAAACCAGTTAAAGTTAAATGTTTTAGAAACCAGTAAAAGTTAAAGGTTAAAGAAACCAGTTAAAGTTTGAAGTTAAAGAAACCAGTTAATTTTAAAAGTTAAAGAAACCAGTTAAAGTTAAAGGTTAAAGAAACCAGTTAATGAAAAAAAAAAAATTAAAGAAACCAGTTAAAACAAAAAGAAGGCAGATAAAGTTAAAGAAACCAGTTAAAGCCAAAGTTAAAGAAACCAGTTAAAGTTAAAGAAACCAGATAAAGCTTAAGTTAAAGTAACCAGTTAAAGTTAAAGAATCCAGTTAACGTTGAAAAATCAAGTTAAAATTAAAGAATCCAGTTAAAGTTAAAGAAACAGTTAAAGTTAAAGAATCCAGTTAAAGTTAAAGAATCCAGTTAAAGTTAGAGAAACTAGTTAAAGTTAAAGAATCCAGTTAAAATTGAAGAATCTAGTTAAAGTTAAAGAATCCAGTTAAAGTTAAAGAAACCAGATAAAGCTTAAGTTAAAGTAACCAGTTAAAGTTAAAGAATCCAGTTAACGTTGAAAAATCAAGTTAAAATTAAAGAATCCAGTTAAAGTTAAAGAAACAGTTAAAGTTAAAGAATCCAGTTAAAGTTAAAGAATCCAGTTAAAGTTAGAGAAACTAGTTAAAGTTAAAGAATCCAGTTAAAGTTGAAGAATCTAGTTAAAGTTAAAGAATCCAGTTAAAGTTAAAGAAACAGTTAAAGTCAAAGAATCCAGTTAACGTTGAAGAATCTAGTTAAAGTTAAAGAATCCAGAAAAATTTGAGACATTAGTTAAAGTTAAAGAATCCAGTTAAAGTTCAAGAGTTCAGTTAAAGTTAAAGAAACCTGTTAGAGTTAAAGATTCCAGTTAGAGTTAAAGATTCCAGATAGAGTTAAAGATTCCAGTTAGAGTTAAAGATTCCAGTTAGAGTTAAAGATTCCAGCTTGAGTTAAAGATTCCGGTTAGAGTTAAAGATTCCAGTTTGAGTTAAACATTCCGGTTGGAGTTAAAGATATCAGTTAGAAAGAACTTGATGAAGTCCCAGTTAAAGTCAAACTTGTTGAAGTTGCAGTTAAAGCCAGACTTGATGAAGTTGCAGTTAAAGCCAAACTTGTTGAAGTTACAGGTAAAGTCAAACTTGATGAAGTTACAGTTTAAGTCAAACTTGTTGAAGTTGCAGTTAAAGCCAGACTTGATGAAGTTGCAGTTAAAGCCAAACTTGTTGAAGTTACAGTTAAAATCAAACTTGATAAAGTTACAGTTAAAGTCAAACTTGATAAAGTTACAGTTAATGCCAAACTTGTTGAAGTAACAGTTAAAGTCAAACTTGATGAAGTTACAGGTAAAGTCAAACTTGATGAAGTTACAGTTAAAGTCAAACTTGATGAAGTTACAGTTAAAGTCAAACTTGTTGAAGTTACAGTTAAAGTCAAACTTGATGAAGTTACAGTTAAAGTCAAACTTGATGAAGTTACAGTTAAAGTCAAACTTGATGAAGTTGCAGCAAAAGTCAAACTTGTTAAAGTTATACTTAAAGTCAAACTTGTTGAAGTTACAGTTAAAGTCAAACTTGATGAAGTTACAGTTAAAGTCAAATTTGTTGAAGTTACAGATAAAGTCAAACTTGTTGAAGTTACAGTTAAGGTCAAACTTGTTGAAGTTACAGTTAAAGTTAAACTTGTTGAAGTTAAAGTTACACTTGCTGCAGTTAAAGTAACACTCGATGTCAAGTTAGAAGTTTTAGTTAAAATTAAAAATTACGGTTAAAGTTAAAGGTTACGATCGAAGTTGAAGGTTAACTAGGAGGTTTACTACGAGGGGAACTAGGAGGTTAAATAGGAAGTTAACAAGGAGGTTTACTAGAAGGTTAACTAGAAGAGAAACTATGAGGTTAAATAAGAGATTAACTAAAGAGATTAACTAGGAAGTTCACTTAGAGTTATACAAGGAGGTTTACTATGAGGTTAACTAGAAGTTAAACTAGAAGATTAACTAGGAAGTTTACTAGGAGGTTATATAGGAGGTTCACTTGGAGGTTAACTAGGAGGTTAACTAGGAAATTAACTAGAGAAGTTAATTAGGAGATTTACTAGGAGATTAACTAGGAGGTTAATTAGGAGATTTACTAGGAGGAGGTTAAATAGGAGTTCGACTAGGAGGTTTACTAGGACGAGGTTTACCAGAAGGCTAAATAGGAGGTTAACTAAGAGGCTAACTAAGAAATTAACTAGGGGATTAACTAGGAGATTAACTAGGTGAAGGTTTACTAGAAGGTTCACTAGGAGGTTAACTAGGAGATTAACTAGGTGAAGGTTTACTAGAAAGTTCACTAGGAGGTTAACTAGGAGGTTAACTTGGAGGTTTACTGGGAGATTAACTAAGAAGTTAACTAGTAGATTAACTAGGAGGAGGTTCACTAGGAGGTTATCTAGGAAATTAACTAGGTTAACTAGGAGGTTAACTAAGAGGTTAACTAGGCGGTTAAATAGGAGGGTAACTAGGAGGTTTACTAGAAAGATTACCAAGAGGTTAATAAAAACGTGATTTGGTTAAAATTAAAAGCGTGATGGTTAAAGTCAGAGGTTTTAGTTCAAGTTTAGGATTCTAGTTCAAGCTTAGGATTCTAGCTGAAGCTTAACATTCTATTTCAAGTTTTGAATCCTAGTTCAAGTTTTAGATTCTTGTTCAAGTTAAAGATTCTAGATCAAGTTTAAGATTCTAGTTCAAGTTTAGGATTCTAATTCAAGCTTAAGATTCTAGTTCAAGCATAAGATTCTAGTTCAATCTTGGGATTCTAGTTCTAAGTTTTACAGTTAAAGGTTTATCTATAGTTACAAATACTGTTACAGGTAAAAATATATGTAAATATGTTTGATAATTTCAAGGTTTGATAAATTTAAGCTTTGTTAAGTTCAAAAACTGAAAGATTCAAGAACTGATTAGTTTAGATCAGTTTGATAAGTTCAAAGTTTGAATTGTAGATTCAATTTGTAAGAATATGATTGTAAATGAGATCGCCTAGGTAGTCGCGAAAAGTAATTAACCCACCGAGACGTTTCTTGCTTGTTCTTTTACTTGAGATGGGTCGGATAGGGTTGGAACAAGCGTAATCTTACTCTTAAGATTGGAGATGATTTTGCGATCTTTCATTAGTAATATTAGCAGACATGTTATTTAAAGAATGCTCTTTGCCGAGTGTAAGGTTCCACCGGGTGCGTGTATGAGGACATACACGTCGTCAGGATGGTCGAGTGTAAGGTTTAATTTATTTAAGAACGGAAATGGTATATTTTTAAAAGGCTAGCACTGGCCACACTGACGGCGGAAATATGGTAGTTTTGCGGTAGGGGGCGCACCTGTGGACTGAGAGGGTTGGCAGACGTCATTCGGCGAGAGACCGCTAGTCGGAGCGGACGAGACGAGGTGCTAACTTGTAGAGTTGTTATATGTGATAGTCTATCGAGGATAATTATACATTAATGAGTGAATACAGTTGTTGTCATTTGCTGAGAACCCTACACATGTAATTTGCACACAAAATGGTTGTTTGCGATTTTTAGAGAATGGGTTTAGTGATTTTAATATCTTTCAACATGTCAAATCAAAACATGCGAGCGAGAGTCACATTAGCTATTGTCTTCATCATAAACTAGGTAGTTAAACTAAAACTATGTTACAAGTGTTCGAAAGGCTCTCGGCGCAAATAAAATCCATCACAACCTTCGACCAAAAAAGTTCACAACACTGTTTTGAGAGCTAGTAGCACGACAAGCAGGAGTTCCTAGTTCTGTGTTCACACGTGACCGATAGGTATAGGTTATCAATAGAATGGGAAAACATTTAATCACCACCAGCGACGCAATAAAACTAGACTCGCGACAGATATGGCACCCTTGCCAAATTTTTGAAATAATATCCACCTGAAAGAAGCATCCATCAGCTGAAACAAAAAAATATTTTCAAAGTACATAGTAGTAAAGTACCACAGAGTATAATAATCTTATCTTTTTCTTTTTTCTTTCTTTTATTATCTTTTTAATTCTTTTTTATCTTAATATTATAATTATGTTTCTGTGTTAAATAATTATCACTAAAAACCTAATAACTAACTCAATTACTTAAGTTTTTGCCCCATATAATATAAAAAAATATATATAGGTACTTAATTAATTATAGATTTCTATTTTTTTTTTAAACTTTTGTTGATATTGTTCACTGATTTAATGACGAGTTCGTAAGTATTAAATACCCAATACACTTATGTAACAAAACTTTTTCATTCTTTTTGTTGTGCTACTTTTCTTTCGAAACAGTGCGGTGAAACTAAAAAAAACTTGCTTGACTCCGCCTTCCCTCGTGGGTTCAAAACCGGATGTGCTAGATTTTCTGTTCAAAAGCTTATGTGCACAGTGCTAGTAGGTATTATCAAACGGTGAAGGAAAACATCCAGAGAAACAAGCCATGTCGTTTCTTTGAGGTGCACATAAAATCATTTCACCACATTGTCTCCTATGAACTAGTGCCACAAAAAGAAGAGGTAGCTCTATACGTGATATCACCGATCACCACCAGCGACGCAATAAAACAAGACTCGCGATAGAAAGGGGATTTACAAATAGTTTAACTAATGGCCACATGAAAGAAGCATCGATCAGCTGAAACAAAAAAAACAGTTCAAAGTACCTACATTTATTTATTTATTATTACCTACAATGCAACAACAAACTAACAGCCCTAAAGCCAAAACGTTTGCGCGCCAGGTAGTACAAAAATAGAACATCAAATTCCAATTAATAGGTACATCATGTAGGCTACATGGTAGTAAAGTACATAGGGCTATAATATAAATATATGTAGATATAATTTGTATTCAGTATTTCGATTTTTAATAAAAAGTTGAAAATTTAAGTCAAAATTTATCGAACCAAAATTTGTCAATACTCCAATATTTTTTATAACTTTCATCAGAGTGACGAAGCTGATTGTTTTAGGCATAAAAGTAAAACTCATGAAGATATAGTTGCAAAGAAAAAAAGACGAAAAACCTTCTAGGTAGGTACCTACTATTTTTACATATTTTTTTTATTGTTCAGGTTGAAAGTTCTAAAAAATTCTGAAAAAATCATATTTCGAAAATTATGTCATCTTCACTCTCAGAGAAGCTTTTTGTTTACAAATGTAGTATCTATGCTGATACGACCCAACATTCGCACAAATGTTTAGAGGTAGACAGAGAAAGCAAAACACTTCCATGTACTGTCTCACCTCTCGCCTGACTCATTCTTGTTCGTGCGCGCACGGCGTTCGCACAGGTGTATCATTGTTTTTTACTTCGATCGAGCGATGGCGAAAAAATTCCGAAACAAAGACGTGAAAGAACCAAAGAAGATAGATGGATGGGAGGAAAATTATTGGAAGAAGTTTCGTGCAACTATTGACCTCTTTTCTTTTATATTATCCGTTGTATTCTTCGGATATCCTTGATGCATTCATCGAGCTGTGCACTATTTGCAACTACCATGCATGTACCGGCCTTTTACTTTTATAGTTTTTTACATATCCGCTGTATTCTTCGGATATCTCGATGCATTCATCGAGCGGTGCACTATTTGCAACTAACATGCAACTACCGACCTTTTTACTTTTATAGTTTTTTTTTTTTAAATATCCGTTGTATTTTTCGGATAATCCTCGATGCATTCATCGAGCGGTGGCGTGCACTATAATACATATTTTGTACCTAGTGGGTACCTAGTGTTTCGTGCATTCAACGATAACACAATATATTTTTATCTTTACTTATGCACCTACCCACATATACTATGCTATGTGCCTATCAGCCTCTTGAATTCTTGGGATGTATCAAATTAATGGTTATTTCGTTGTATTCTTCAAATAACCGAATTTTGTGAGAAACATGTTCTGTACTATTAAAAATATATTTGGCTAGCAGCAGCGCCCGTTTGGTTTAACCCTTCTACTGCAGCTGTACATTTTATCTTTTAAGGATATTTATTTTGTTTAACAGACCATTTCGATGCATTAGTTGACTGTTCATTTCCTACGGATATCGAAGAAAGGTCTGAAGGAATACCACTGGTATATATTATACCTATGATATTGTTGCTATTTCCAGCGCTGGATGGTATATTATATACTGGAGCTGATCTAAAGTACAGCTCTCGACGGTCTTGCGATATTAGAAGTTTATTTTTGCCGAATAATGGCCATTATTGGTTTCAAGCTGGTAAAAGCCTAAGCCAGCAGAAGCTTCAAAAGCTCACGTTGTGGAGTATGGTGATAATTTTTCAAGCCAATTTGGCCTGTATATTCTACTAGAACTGCTTTCCTTCAAAAAGAAACGAATGTTAAATTTAAGAAATAATCTGAATCCTAAAATATTATCACTTGCTAAGAGTCTACTCTAAACCTGGAAATTGGCACTATGCTGGTCGATAACTGCAGATTTTTTAATAGATAAGCAAATACAAAACAAGGTCAGCTTGGCAAAGTTGTACCGAGCCCGAGGCAATGTCATAATATGTATTGAAAATAATTTTGATATTCCGGATGTGATCCGCACGCTAAGTGATGCGGCTAGGATAGTAGCTGATTCTGATGACGTATTAATGGACACTTGATAATCCCTGATTATGCCACTTGTCGATATATCTTTGTTAAAACCATTCAAAGATAGAAAGAAAAAAAAAAAAAAAAAAGTACTAAGTAATACAGCTGATTCAAGCAGCTGTTTCTCCTTATAGAAATTTATATGTGAGAAGCTCATCGTCTAGCGGTGCGAGGAACCAGCGTGGACGGCGCCGACATCCAGCACGTTCAACCGCGCTGATGCCGGTAGGCAGAGTCGGACGGCGTCATAGTAATACCTGACGAACCTTCGGCGTACCTGCCACAGATAGCTGTGCACTCCGAGCCGCCTGTGCGGCGCCACCTGGGCAGCTAGCTACGCGTAGGTACCTACCTACCTACCGATACACTATCTTAGACTCGCCTCGCCGCCACTGCAAGTACACGCAAGTCGTCTGAAGTTCTTTTGAACGAATGATCGCACCTACCACTAAGTGCTTTGTTTTATGATACTTTTTATGAATAGCGGCATAAGTATTCCGTATTTGCAATTGCAGCGATACAAAAAGGAGTAAAGTATTTTTATAATACCTATACTCAGACTATTGGAAGGTGCAATCCAATTGCAGAACAATCTAAAAAAAAAAAAAAAAAAAACTGGTGTCAATTTATTTTATACCTATTTTAAAACAATTTAAAAAGTACGTATATTAAACGGAACATTTTAAGATGAGAGGCACATAAATGCTTCTAAACTCGTACTCAAGGATCCCGTATGTCTTATTCAATAAATAAAATAAAAGAAAAAAGGTATATTTTCAAGGGCTTATAGCGGGTAAAGGCGAAATATTTTCGTAAGCGCAATGTGCCGTTAACATTAAAATTTGTGAATTTTCTACAAAGCACTTTCTAGCGCCAAACTGGGAACCAGATATTGGAAAATTAATTACTTATTAATTAATTGAATAATAGTGCTTAATAAAAGCTACTTGCTAATTTTTAAGCATCCTAATTTGATACTGAGATTATAATACCTAATGATTTTACACCTACTTAACTCGAAAAGTCTTGAAATTATTCTAATGAGCTTAAAAATAATTCAGATAAGAGCATTTCCGTGATTGGTATTTAGAATATCTAACTACGGCATGTCCAGCTATATAGCTAGTGGTTTACGAAATCCTTCTAAAGGGTTACGTTAGCCCTACTTAAAAATAACGTTAGCTATGAAACATTTCCGTAACTGTTATCCTGCGTGATGATTTGATTTGGAGACACAAAAGCATTTCCTTTCTGCTACAGCAGTTCTATTCCCAACATGATCTGATATGATTGGGAAGTTTATGCTTCAAACACTAATAACAATTGGGGGTGTGTTCTGTGGCTCTGAACGAGTTGGGGGATGTGGGTCCACCACGGAGCAATCCAATTATAATAATTTACCTACCTGGAACTGGTGCAAATTATTTTGGGAAAAAAGGAGTTGCAGACGATAAAAGAGATTGTGATATCCTACGCGTAAACAATAGTTACCTACAATTACATAGGTATAACATCTTGCTACTGCCCAGTATCCACGTCTTACCTAAAGCAGTAATTAACACGATTTGGAAATGGAGTGAGTCACACGTGTCGACAATTTAGTGTTCAAGTCGTAATCTTTTTTCTGAAAATATATAAGCAGACGCATAATCTAGGACGCTTCATATTGATAAGGAGTACGAATTAGATTTTTATGAGTTAAAACATTTTCATAAACCAAATATTGATTTATTTGCGTCACGTATCTACGAGACATTTAAAAAAAGAAAAAAAAAATGCTTGTTTTGATGTTTTCAAAATTAAATTAATTTCCATGCGTTCCTAGCGTTTGAAATAACAATAATAATAAAAATAAAGTTTCATATTCATCAACTGGTATTGTTTGTACCAGTTGGTATTGGTTGGTATAAGTTCTGAACGTCTCAACCGTTCCCTTGGTATATGTATTGAAGAGATATTGGTTCTCTCTCCGAGTAAATATCTTCTTCTTTCTCCTTGCATATCAATAACCCGTTTCATCAAAAAATCTCCCTGGTAACTGTCTCATCAAAAAGGCTTTCCACAGCCAATCTGTCCTGGAATTAGCATTTGGTGTTTCCAACTATTTCTGTTTTTTCACAGGATGCTAGATCACAATACAATGTGTTATGCTTTGGTGGAAGTTTTGTGTAGGTATCTACAAAATAATAATGTTTCTCTTGAATGAAAAAAAAAAAAAGATCACCTTTATTACAGTTTCTTACAACTTGTTTCAAGTATTATCATCTCTAGTATATTTTTTGAATAATCATACATATTTCTTTGATATCATTAAAAAATAAAAATACGTTTAGATATGAAAGTAAAAGATAACTTTCCTTCAAAAACATTTTTTTTTTTTTACAAAGATAACATTCCCTTGTTATTTTATTATTGAAATCCGAGTATAGTACGGTTTATATTAGATTTTGTACTTTTAGAAAAACTACAGATTGGTTCATTTAATTTCGAATTTTATCGAAAATTTGTCATGCTGTTCGTGCTATCAACCAGCCGTAGAAAACAAACATTTTGTTTGATTCAGATTCAGATAATATCAAATCTTTCGATCAAGCTTCCGGGGTTGACTGACAGAATGTAACCTTCTTTAATCAGCAACATCCATAATTAGGAAGATGATAATTGACGTCTTGTTCTGACCGAACAATCCATTGAACACTGGATTCAACAAACGCTTGCTGATAGTGGCATCGATATTTCTGCTGGTAACTCACAGCCTCTACTTTAACCACTTCTCGGGCTAGATTCAGTTTCGACGTCATTTCATGAGTTGGTTTTTTTTTAGGCTGATTTTTTGCGTCAACATAATATTATTTGAGTTCTACCACCTTTTAACTTTTACGATTATGGTTCTGGTGATCAAAATTTTTTCGCATTCAATTTTTAATTTTGAGTATTTTGTTTCATGTTTTTTTTTTTAAAGTTCTATTTATTTAATTTTGCGTTATTTAATAATGCTTTAGTCTAATGTAATTATTCGTTAATAATTTTAATAAGCACCTACTCAAGCAAGCTTTTACGATTATTTTTTTGTAAAGTTATTAAACCTATTGCTTCATTTATTTCATCAATAATTTTTTTTCTCTACCCATAGATAATCAAAGAATATCTTGGTGCATCATTGATCTTGTTCTCTAAACATCTACATTTGTAAACAAAAAGCTTCTCTGAGAGTGAAGATGACATAATTGAATGATCAAGCGAGCTTACCTGAAGCGAAGCTCGATCTTAATTATGTCATCTTCACCGAAGAGAAGCAAGGTCCCTCCCTTCCCTAGAAAAGTTCCCCTGAAGATCAATGTTGCTGTAACACTACTCTGAAGATAATGAGTCAGGCGAGAGGTGAGACAGTACATGGAAGTGTTTTGCTTTCTCTGTCTACCTCTAAACATTTGTGCGAATGTTGGGTCGTATCAGCATAGATACTACATTTGTAAACAAAAAGCTTCTCTTCGGTGAAGATGACATAATTAAGATCGAGCTTCGCTTCAGGTAAGCTCGCTTGATCATTCAAGTATGAACCATCGCAGACCATGCATGAGGTGATTCGGGTACCCCGAGTGGTGTTCTCTGTATCTCTGGTTCTCCGCTTATCACTACTTTCTGGGACACCCTGTATTATTTACTGCCCCCTTGCAGCGATCAGTAAATCCTCCTTGGCATATTTTATTGGTGAAAAAACTTAATTGAATCTTAATCATATTTATTACCTAATACTTTTGCTGAAGCTTTCTAAAGTTTCTGTCAGAAGCTTGGTTGTTTGCGAATTTTGATAACTGCATGCAGTGATTTTGTTTAGTTCCTGGCGCTTCTTATGGGTTTAATGTGGTGAGCAGAAGCTCCTGGATATGGTTAATATATAAACGATGTTCGTTTTCCAATTTGAGCTTATAATGATGTGTGTTAATAATAAATGTAGGTACAAGGTAAAAGGCTATTTTAAAGATATGTTCCGAGTGCAACGGTTGAGACAACGTTGTAAGTTTAGCATTAATAGGGTATGCCTGAACATAGTAAGTACCTAGGTATCTAGAAAAATGCTAGTGAGCTGTTTGACTGTCAGCCTCATGAAATGTGGCAAGGCTTAAACTATTTGGGATTGGGAGTTTGTTGAAACAATAGAAAGTGAGCGGTGGATTCAATAAGTTTGAGAACCTAGGTGGTAGGTGTAACTAGGTGTTAATGTCAGTGCATCGTAGGGTTTCAAAGTATAATCGTAGGCAAAGTATCATTGTAAGCCTTGCAAGTCACGCACGATATTAACGAAAAAGAAAACTAAAAAAAGAATTTAATAACACTTTAAAATTTTATAACGAAGTATCGTTAGAGGTGTTATTATATTGTTTTTTTTCTCCTTATACCTACTACTCACGTTATTAAGTTTCTGCAAGTATTCATCTTCAGCATGATCTGGTCCTTCCCTTCGCAATGTCTCAGTAAATGTTCTTATGGCAGCAGATTTAGTTTGATTATGTCGGCGGAATACGTTGAAATCTATAAGACCCAAAAAAATGGGAATTAAGTTTAATTCCCTCTCGATATTCATACGATGCTCGTAAAAGGAGTGCGCGTTTTTTACAGCTATTTCATTCCTCTCATTGTTAAGGTTTGAGAAATGTATGAAGCATTTCGGTAGTTCCTGAAATTACAAAAGATTTTACAAAATATGTGTGAAGAATTATTTAACCCATCAAAATTACAATCAAATCAAAACCATCTTTAGTAGGTACCTATTAATTGCAAGGATCAATTTGAAACGACTCAGGTACCTATCTATTACCTCGTATGAAAGCTGTTATGGGGTTTGGTAGGTAATAAAGACGTCCCAAGAAGAGAATATATCTCATAAACAGAAGTCAGCAATGATTAAATGATGATTACACATTTCATTACCACGTTTTGTTTTACACATTGTTCTTTTTTTTTGATCAACTTTATATTTTATGTCTGTTTTATTCGTTAACTTTTACCTTATTATTTTGGTTTGTCTTTTCAGTATCATCTGCCTACCTACATAAGTTGCTTATAAAATGTAGATTCGTTTTGGTTTATGCACAATGTATATTATATAGTTTATATTAGACAATAAGAAAACTGTGAATCTAAGAATGAATAAATAAATAAATTATGATCATGATGATTATTCTAGGTGAATTTATTTACAGTTTCTCGCGACAAAAGTCTATAAGAACAGAAAAGAAGAGTATATCTTTCATATAGAGAAGTCTCTATAGCAATGAATAAATGATGTTAATGATTATGGTGATTATGATAATGATGATTACGCTAAGTGAATTTATAGACATGACATAAACAGACATTTATTTACCAAAAAAACACATACACATACAAAACATAAAAAAGAAATGACAAACAGTTAATAATAATAACAGTAGGTAGATATTTAGGTGTTTATGTGCTGCAGCAGCAAAAGGGTCTCGACTCAGCGTATGCCTCACCACTAGTTTATCGCCGCCGCCAATTCCTCGCGACCACAGAACTGCGATCAAAGCCTAGGCTCTTATAAAAACAGGCAAGAAAGTTACCTGGAATAGCTGAAGGATAAAGATGTCGCAACCATTTTCCTGATTGGTGTTAGTCCTGCATCGGTAGAACTCTGCCTTTGTAGACTCGTAGTGGGTCATGTGTAGTCTTTGCAAGTCGCGCGGGTGAAGACACAGCTCCGTTCCTGAGAATATTTTAAGGGTTATCTTACTAGCAAACCATAGATATATCAGAGTAGTGACGGGTGTGTGTTTTTTTTTAAATTAACCTATACTATCCTGCATCTGGGCAAAGGTCTTCCCCTTTTCTTTCTCCACTGAGTTTTTTATAAGTTCGATTACAGTATACGAATTTCGTACCTACATAGTGTAATGCAGTGAGAAAATTGATAAGAGTTCATTGAGGATATATTGTGATAGTGAGTTTCTCGCTTTAAATTATCACAAGCTTGTGTGAGAAGAGAGGGCTTTTTCGAATTTAATATTTTTTTATTCTACTTACTGATGTAACAAGCATATGGCCCACCTGATGTTAAGCGGTAACCATAATATTTCGACAACACCTACTACGAGTGTATTTGAACGCGAAGCACGGTGGGTAGGTAGGTAGGTGGGTATAAAGGTTCCTTAGTTACTTACCCATTTCAATTGACATTTGGTTTTTATAAAACGTAACAGCAGTTTCCACGGCATTTTCATTGTTTGTTTTGTTTGTATTTGTTATTGTGTGGTAACTGTCGCCTAGTTGCTGTAAATTCAAATAACGTAAGTACTTGCATAATGTTTGCAAACAAAAATAAATAGGTACCTAGTAGGTAGGTAGTAGTAGAGTTTTAATAGGAACGCCTTCATTAAAAATCATCATTTTTGGCAGTTGGGTTGCGTCATGCAAAAGAACGCTGGAAGAAAGTGGCGGGTGTGTGTGTATCCATGGGTGAACTCAAGCACCCTTTTTTTAATGACGCGAATGTCTTTGATTGACCAGATGTATAATTCTCAGAAAACGTACGACAAGCAATGCAGCTCTATGTTCGTTTTGCGCGCTCTCCTGCGACTTCCACTGTGACTCAAACAGGGGTATTGCTTCCTGCTTTGCAGTCCTGTGCAAAGCCCTCAGGTAAGCCGGGTGCACGCAAATACTTGACGCTGCGCAGCCTTCGCACATCACATCCTCGTACTTTTGCATTGATGCCTCAATGGCGGCACTTATTTTGGCTTCATTTCTTTGCATTACGTGTTCATGGAGCTGCAGAAAGTTAACCAGATCCTAAAAATTAAGAACATTATTTATTGGTGCATGGCGTTGATAGTGGAAAGTTCTACGGCAAAAGGGTTGTCGAATTAAGATAGGTAACTCACCGTCATCAGAAGATAACTTGCTAAACTTAAGTATAATGTAACTAATTATACTTAATTTTAGCCAAATATATTATATCCAAATCTAAATAAAACCTACTTCCTGTAATTTTATTCTATCTTCATCTTCAGTGTTGTCAACTCCATCGACGTCTTCTAGCGGCTGCCTAGAGGCGTCGAACAGGGTAATAGCCAGTTCCACCGCCTCTTGATGCCGCTCCTCTAGCTCGCTCAGCAGCTGGCATTCCACCACGTCCAGCATGTACTTCTCGTAAGCGACAATAGACGCAGCTATAGCTGCCTTTATCTTTTTATCATTCAGTGCGATGTAGTTGGCCTGCATATAGTCTAACTCCTGCAACGTAAACAAAACAAGCCCACAGTTGTAATCTGTATAATTGGAGGTAACTTTAGACGAGGAAGCCACCAAAAAGCAGGGGCGGCATGACGTCACTAGCTAGTGCCAATGTGTATATAAGTTAGGTACCTGCAACAAACGGTCGAGGCGCTGGGCCGCTCGGTCGGGCGCGGCGAGCGTGCGTCGTGCGAGGAAGGCTTGCCGCGCCGCCTCCTTGGCGGCGGCGTGCAGGCACGGCATGACGCTCCGCGGCATGCTGCGGGCTTCGCTCGCGCTGTCCATCTGTGCGACATACAGATCGCGTGCTGCACTCAATGCCGCTTCCAAGCTCGCAGATCTTGTCGCCTGCAACACCATTGGAGAAACTCAGCCCAAATCCTACTAATATTATAAACGTGAAAGTTTGTAAGTATGGATGGATAGATGGATGGATGTTTGTTACTCTTTCACGCCGGAACGGCTGAACGGATCTGGATGAAACTTGGCAGAGTGATACATTATAGTCTGGCATAACACATAGGCTACTTTTTATCCCGTGGGAATACCGGGATTTAAATCTGAGCGGGTGAAACCGCGGGGCGCGACTAGTTATAGATAAATAAATAAAATAAATAATGCTGGACAATCCACGCAGCATCATCTAGCCCCAAAGTAAGCTACTCACATTTTGTGTTATGGGTACTAGATAACTGATGTATTTAATACATTATTATGCTTACATAGATATATATTTTTTATTATACATAGAGATAAAATTGTAGTTGTAAACGGACACGGGTCCTTGGGGTATAAAAGTTAAATCGATTACCTTCAGGATGGTGATAGGTGTGGGAAGCTCGTCGCAGTTGAATACTTTTATGTAGCTCTCGAAATAATCTACTAGCTCCTGAGCTGTAATAACTTGCCCATTTATCTTTTTCAACGTCAAGCTATCCTCAAACAATCCATTGACCAGCTCTAACAGAGCATCCTTGAATTCTTTAGAGATATCTGTAAAAATTATTTTAGAATTTTTGTATTCGTAGTACCTAAATAGTTGCCCAGGCATGTGCATAGGATATTTTTTTGGCACTTTACATTTAGTGTGTACGTATTCGTTTTATTAACTTGTGTTTTACCTACTTACCTGCTAAACACCCGTCAAAATTAGGGCTGTTAGCTACAGTGAGCCCCGGGTGCGGCATCAGGAAGCATCGCACGGACTCGAAGCACGACTGGATGTGCTGTCTAACCTCTCTCAACTCTTCAGGCTGGCTATCATTGATCTAACGACATTTGAACCAGTATTCAAGTATGAAATTAGGTTTGATAAATATGCTTAGACGTTTTATTTGAAGCATATTGTGCGAGTAGGTCCTATTGTCTTTTGAACATCTTGGATATTAAAGTTAAAGTAGCGGAAAACCTGGGGGAGAATTATTATTTTGTGAAAGGGATCTTGTAAATATATATAACTCAAAGGTGACTGACTGACTGACTGACATAGTGATCTATTAACGCACAGCCCAAACCACTGGACGGATCGGGCTGAAATTTGGCATGCAGGTAGATGTTATGACGTAGGCATCCGCTAAGAAAGGATTTTGATCAATTCTACCCCCAAGGGGATAAAATAGGGGATGAAAGTTTGTATGAGATTTTCAAAGTTAACGAGCGCGAGCAAAGGCGCGGGATCAGCTAGTCATATATAAAATAAGAATGAAATGAATGAAAAATACTGTTCCTTTAGGGAATGTAGCGGAAAACCTGGGAGAGAATTATTATTTTGTGAAAGGGATCATATAAAATAACGAATGAAATGAATAAAAATTCTGTTCCTCTAGGTAACGGTACGGGTTACAAACAGTAGCGCCCATGAATATCGTAGGCGCGGCTTTAGGAAGTTGCAAGGTTTTATTTGTGTTTCTGGTTCCAGCTTTTATTACCCACCTGTAGTCTTTTGTTTAATAGCTGCTGCCCTCCCACTGCGCCCAAGGGGTGCTGGTACGCGTAGCTCCAGTCCCTCACCAAGAACTGTAGCACCTGGAACGGTGTCTCACTACTTTCCGCCGCCAGCTTTCCGTATTCAGTGAATAGCTGGAATGAGACAGTTCCACGGAAGTCGTTCTTTCTCTGAACATAAATATCTTTATCAGGAAATTGCCAAAGCTTATGTGTTCATAGGCCTCACGGAACATAAAAGGACCCTGCGGCCAGCTTGGTGAGGCCTGGGTTTTTTTTCTAAGTGAGCATACGCACAGCCTAATCTTTGCCTAGAAAGTTTTAGTGTGGAGGGTGTTTTATTCCATACAATTACATTAATGAAAGGTCGCATGAGGTTCTAAATTTTAAAGTAAACATAAATTCTTCTGTAAGAAAACGAAGTCGCACGCAAGTAGGTAACCGCTAGTTTGATATGTGGGCCTAATTACCTGCAGATATTGAAGGTGGTCTTCCTGTATATTCATAGAAATGTTGAAGATCTGCACCGAAGACAGCAGGGTGGACATCGCGAAGATTGTTGTGGAGTCTTGTATGGTGCTGCAGCTGTCGAACGTGCCCTGTGTATCCATCAGTAGCACGACCACCTGCAACAGTCGACTATAAAGCTCAGAGGCTTGGGGTAGCAGAACTTTTTGTCTTGTGACTGGAAGGTGAAATTTCCCGGTTAGTATTGAAAAAACACCTAGACAGGAAAACTTAACTTAGCACATGGTGCTTAGTCTATGTTTTCGTAGTAGCCGAAGATGCTCTGCTCCAAGGAAGAACTGTGGACAGAATAGGTTTAGTGCTGAATGATAGTGAGTCCATCTGGTATTTTTAAAGATTTATGGGTCTGTAGGTGTTGAGAAACTATAGTCCTTACACTAAATAATAACTGAGCGATTAGCTGATGCAAGATAACGAAGTTCGTTTCCCTAGCCAAGGTGGTTCGACTCATGTTCTTTATGATCTCCAAAGTAAACACTCATAATCATCAGTGTTTCATCATTACAACTGTTGAGCTATCAGGGCTTGCTATATTCCAATATATTTCCAAGAAAAACGCATTCGAGACCTCCCTTATTTCTTCCCGTGATCTTTCTAATCTACCTTATCCCCGTTTGCCCTCGTCAGTACGAAGGGCTCGGACCACAGCTGGATGCCGACGGTGTCGCGCTCGCAGCCACCGGACCAGCTAAAGCCGCTGAGTGGCTCGTCGTCCGCACCGAGCCAGTTCCCATCAGATCGAGCCGAAGGCTGTATGTAACACAATGTCATTTTACATTGAATTTTAGCGGCATGTCATGCTGCTAACTTACAACTGTCAGGTAATCCAGGAGTTAGGCCACTCAGTCTAATGATCATCGAGCATGACGTTAAAGCGTGAGTTGTGATGTGTGTGCTTGTGATTGTGATGTGTGTTAGATTGTATGCGTAGGTACTGTAGCCCTGAGGTAGCGCAGGAAGAAGTCCAGTGCAAGCACTTGACGCTAACTTGCAGCTATCTTGTAATCCGGGCATTTCGAGATTCAGGAGTTAGGCCACTCAGTCTAAGAATCATCGAGCATAACGTTAGTTGTGATGTGCGTTAGACTGTATGCGTACCGTAGCGGTGAGGTAGCGCAGGAAGAAGTCCAGCAGGAAGGACTTGCCACCGCGCGTGGCGCCGGCCACGGACAGCACGGCCACGGGCAGCGTGCGCAGCTCCGCGCGGCACACCAACGCGCGCAGTGCCGCAGCGCACACGCTGTACGCACCGCCTTCAGCCACGCTCACCACTTGTACCCCGCATGCTTGGTTCACGCTCATGTTTCAAACACTGAAAAAAACAGCAATGTGGTACCAATAACCTTCGCCAATAAAAAACAAAAACCGATAGGTACCTCTCACTTCAGTTCGACTATAATACATACACAGGCCACGCCGATTTATCATTTAATCTCGATAGCGGTTGCGAATAAAATCGTTTTTGTTCGTCGTCTCACATTCTGTTTTAATCTGTATTTTTTCTTATCCTCCTGCTATCAATATCTATCGATTTGATAAAAAAAAAACTTTGGAGGAGTAATACCTACCAGCAACCTTACTCTGAAATTTTTATCCTTTCTTAACTAAATTTCACTCACATAAGAAGAAAGAGAAAGTTAGCAACTTCGTAAGAGGTAAGTAGATAAGACTATTTTGGGAGTGTATTTCACTGACTTGGGATGGGCCAACCGAAGCGATCGCTAGCACTGAACTAACTAACTCATCACATCACCAAGCACAACCAAATAAATTTTATTATCAGCACGTTGTACCTGCCATACATGTGCCCCTCGGCTCGAAAAACCAACACGGTTATTTCCCGAACAACCAAAGTAGTGCCAAGTGACTCCGATTTTATGTGTAATAAATCTTGGAAAAATTTACTAGCAGCGCGGTTACTTTTGCTAAATTACATGAAATAAGAGGAAATACATTGCCATAATATCATAATGAGGCCATTATGATAGTTTTGACCGTGAGCTCTGCAGTCGTTCATTGTATGAGCCGGTTATTGTTGATCCAATAGCATCAGTCAATTTTAATGAATGTATTAAATATGTTTAGTGTTTGTATAGGAATATTATTTAATTTACAGTTGGAATCATTACATTTCTATAGTAATTGAATGAATGTATAGAAGTGTCCTAAACCGGCGGCACCGGCGTGGCCCCTGCCGAAAATCCACAAGCTGAATCCTGAAGTCCTGGTAGCTAAGGTATATCTAATCTATTTACAGTTCGATCGGTGGCCGATGTAGGCAAACTTGAGGTTAGACGTTGGGCTGACCAGCAGACATAACTCAGTGACTTAAAACCCGGCCCCACCTTGGGCAACTAGACCCCAAGATCCATAAGGCCTCCAAGTCCCACTAAACTACCCCGCGGTCCCCGGGCCCCGGATACAGTTGTTTTACGCATCGATATTATTGGTACTACTAATAAGTGGATGAGTGGAGAGAGATCGACTATAAATATACTAGGTACATATCTATTTGCAAAGACTATATCTATCTGGCTGTTTTCTATGTATAATAACAAAATATCTATCTATGTAAGTACATACATTATACATTTTTTATCTCCTCTGGATTTTGCAATCTGCCCGTGCGGGCAGTTTGGTCTATTTTTCTTTTTGCGGACATTTTTTTTTTATACAACTCGCAAGCACAATAAAAACGTGCCCTACGATGCACTGCCCTGCGTCCATCAACTTGAGGCATACAGATGTTAAGCCTCATGTGCCTGTAATTACACCGGCGACCACACTCTTCAAACCACACATCACATTATGGACATTATTCACATATAGTCGTGGTCAACTAATTAGGGACACTCTTTGGTTAAACCGAATTGTGAATTTATTTTTTATTTTCCAACGAGTCTAAACCTTATTCCATATCTCTTACATGTAAGTATAATTAGTCATTTATGTGCCCGATTATACAAACAATAACAACTTCTTAAACATTAAACCTCTTTACAGTATAGCTGATAGATTATCGTAGTGCTATTTGTTCAAATAATGCTGGCTGGCCATTTAATTAGGGACACTGAGATATTGCGTTCTATTTTTCAAAATTTGAATCTCAATATTTTTTTACTTCTTCTCTTATTGTTTCGTGGTAGTTTTGGCGGCAATCCCGATATTTATTTTAAGTTTTGAAAAATATTTTGAAGAAAAATGGGTAAAAATAAAAGTTGCGATCCAACACTACGAAAAATTATCATGAAGTTTGTTGTCGAGCATGGTTGGCCATACCAAAGGATAGCAGAACATTTAAATTGTTCAAAAACTATGGTATACAATGCAGTGCAACATGTCAGACGCAATAACACAGATTTAAATGTGCCCGGAACAAAAAGATCGAGATAAACAACTCCGCAAGAAGATAGAATGATAACCAGGTTAGCTAAGAAAGATCCGTTTCTAGGCTCTATTTTAATTAAACACGAAGTGTTTGGGACAGACGAAAGAGCTGGTGTCTCAGCAAGGACCGTTCGACGACGTCTGGTAGAAGCAGGGTTGTTTGGAAGAGTGGCTCGCAAAGTACCGTTGTTGAAGAAAGAACATAGAAATGCTCGTTTGGCCTTTGCACGTAAATATGGACATTGGACCTACGCCCAATGGTAACATGTATTATTCTCTGACGAGACCAAGGTTAATTTGATTTATTCAGATGGAAGGCAATACGTAAGGCATCCATTAAAAGCGGAAATGAATTCAAGATTCACAAAAAAGCAGGTGAAACATGGCGGTGGAAACATTAAAATGTGGGGTTCATTTTCTGGACGTGGAGTGGGACCTGTGAGGAAAGTTCAGGGTAACTTAGACCAACATCAATACAAGGCAATATTGGAGGAAACGATGCTTCCCTATGCTGAGGAGCATCTCCCTATTATATGGACGTTTCAGCATGATAACGACCCGAAACATACCGCCCGTTCAGTCAAGTCGTTTCTTACCAGTCAGTCAGTATCGGTGCTAGATTGGCCAGCAAATAGCTCGGACCTTAACCCAATCGAGCACCTTTGGCACGAAATCAAGAAAAAAGTAGCCACTTATCGTACCACAACTTTAGATGAACTTAATGAAGCTTTTTGTGAGGCATGGGCAAACATTCCTGTTGAAACATGCCAGAAACTGATAATGTCTATGGCACATCGGTGTCAAGCGGTAATTACTAACAAAGGTTTTGCTACTGGGTACTGATTTTACACGTAATAAAATGGAGCTGTTAAAGATATTATAATACTGCAGATTATTAGTTTTGTTTAACTCTATTTTTCATTATAGTTTACTGTCCTTAATTAAATATCCAGCTACAGAATTATACCTTAAAATTGAATACATGTTCAACCTTTGATATTAAATACTTTTTTCTATTTATTTATTCTTTTATTTACAGCCATTTAAAGCATAATAATCGGACCAAATTATGCAAATAATAGTTACTGAAAAATCAATAGGGTTTTATATTTGTATGTACATAACCGGTTATTGTTCTTCACTATCTTGCATGTCCCTAATTAGTTGACCACGACTGTATATGGAAAACGCCCAATAGCACTTCCATTTTATTTCTATTCCTTTATTAGGGGCTCTCCTGTTTAATCTTTTAAATGAAGTGGTATTTTGCATTTAGCCGATTCGTTTGGATGATTCTCTAGACGTTTTGCGTATGATGTTATTCTGTCCGCTATCTCTTGTTTGACAGGTGCAACTTCAAGGTCATGGTGGAGTTGACTATGTTTGTGAGGTACCACGGAGCATTCACTATCATAAGTACTAAGTATTTTGGATTGGAAGCGCTGAATAATTTCCAGATTCGTGTTAGCCGCTGTTCTCCATAGTTCAGCTTCATAAGACCAAACTGGTTTGAGTATGCATTTGTACTGGAGGAGTTTGTTGTTTAGAGACCAATTTGATTTTCTGGCCAAAAGCCTCAGAGAGTTTCCGCAGTTGCAATCCAAGTGCCTTTCTTTTGGTAAATATGTGCTTTTTCCATGTGAGACGCCGATCTAGATAAATCCCCAGGTAGCGCACGTCTTCGCACTGAGGTATTGGTATCTCATTCAGCTTAACAGCAGGGCATGTTCCATGTCTCAGGGTAAAGGTGACATGCACGGACTTGCTTGTCTTTCAGCCACGTTGAGATGTTGGTGAGACTTTTTTGCAGCGTGGATGAAGCAATAGCTGGGTTTTCATGAGTTGCAAGCACGGCCGTGTCATCAGCGAATGTACTAACAACGACACCTTCAGTTAATGGTAGGTCTGATGTGAAAAGAATGTAGAGAGCAGGCCCCATGACACTTCCCTGGGGGACACCGGCTTTTGTATTTAGTGTGATCCGCTCCGTGCTTCACATAGAAAATTTTTTGGCTAAGGTAAGATTTTATAAATAGGAAGTGGTTTAAAACATATAGATAATGTATTAAATATAGATACTATTTAATGCTATATATATATATGTAGCTTACTTTGGGGCAAGATGGTGCTGTGTGGATTGTCCAATAGGTATTAAGTATTTATTATTATTATATCAATCTAAGTAATACACACATAGGTAATGATAATACCAAAAAAAAGCCAAGATTTTGCTTTCTCTAATGATGATCAGTGGCTATTGGAGCTCCCCTTATGTTAAAATTATGTCTGGATTCGCCCCCGTAAGAGCCCCTCATAACCATATTTGCGGCACAGAGTACCTACCTACGTGATTTGCGGTCCCACCACTGCAAACTTCTAATTCGTCGATATTTGTGTTTGTGACAACTGATAAAACATCCCGCCGATGATGAATGCAACGATCGTTCTAATAATAGAATTCGCCATTTTGAAAAAATGATAACAGCCAAGGCCACCTACGTAGTCTAGTACCTACAAACCGCATTGTTTTTATCTAGCTAAAAGTTGTTTTTGTTTAGTCTGAGCGCGGCTTTAGCGCCACGAGTACGATAGAATTAACATTTCAAACATGTGTGGCCTCACTCCTTTGTTTGGATGAGGAAGAAAAATATTATTGTGACTCATGTTCGCAGTATTCGGTGGTTTATTCAGTTTGGAGAAGCTTCTGGATTCCAAGGAAGACAGATAGGTGAGTGATAATCAACTTTAATAAATTCTGAACCGACGAGAGAGTAGGCTGGCCCGGCAAGGCAACTATGTACATTAAAATAATATCATCCTCAGAGCTTGGTTATACTAGGTAGGTATGTGTGCAGTTAAGCCACAATGTTTTCCCCTCACCGTGTGAGAACACATTAAAAAAAGGCAAAAAATACAGACGAATATGACTGGATACGATCCCGCAACCAAGATCGCGATCGGAAGTGAACATCTAGCGAAACCGCGGGAAGAACTATGTGCGGCAAACATAAACATAACAACAATACGGCAAACATTTCTAAGGCGATTGAGACTGATAATTTCTTTGATTACATACCTACTTATGTACATGTAAATAAATTAGGTACCGTTATGTATTCTGTGATAAGATATTACTCTAAGCCAAAGCTGATAAAAAGTCTAAGGTACCTACGAGTGCGAATGCAAACAGGGTAGTAGAATTAAATATTTGCGAGTAGGTGATGATACCTGCTTGCAAATATTTAATTTGCATTCGCACTAGTAAGTACTTTAGACTTTTTATCAGATTTGGCTTAAAGTAATATATTATCTCAGAATAATAAATAAATAAATAAATAATGCTGGACAATCCACACAGCACTATCTAGCCCCAAAGTAAGCTATTCAAAGCTTGTGTTATGGGTACTAGATAACTGATATATTTAATACATTATATACTTACATAGATAGATATTTTTTATTATACATAGAAAACACCCAGACCATCGGAACAAATTTCTGCAGAAACGAATGGGCGATCTTAAAAATCGTATAGGTAAGTACATGAAAAACGTATGCATCTCCCTAACGAAGGGGAACCAGAAACATCCCATTCCCTACGGATGTTTAGTGATATTAAATTATTTCATTGCGCAAATACATTTTTGATACGAAAAATCCATTAGTGCACGACCGGATTCGAACCCACAACTTCACGATCGGTAGTCATGGTCATTCCCCTAGACCACCGGTCCTCCCTATCAAATAAAGGGTCGAAAATACAAAAAAATCCAATATTTTGCTTCATGCACAATATTGCATAAAATACAGGAACTGTTTTGGTAAAACGAAAACTAAGTAATTGTTTATTTCAGTCATAAAATGAGCGATATGAACAGCAAGAGGAAGGGAGAAGGTGTACAAGTGGTGAGCGTGGCTGAAGGCGGTGCGTACAGCGTGTGCGCTGCGGCGCTGCGCGCGGTGGTGTGCCGCGCGGAGCTGCGCGCGCTACCCGTGGCCGTGCTGTCCGTGGCCGGCGCCACGCGCGGTGGCAAGTCCTTCCTGCTGGACTTCTTCCTGCGCTACCTCACCGCTACGGTACGCATACAGTCTAGCGCACATCACAACTAACGTTATGCTCGATGATTCATAGACTGAGTGGCCTAACTCCTGAATCTCGAAATGCCCGGATTACAAGATAGCTGCAAGTTAGCGTCAAGTGCTTGCACTGGACTTCTTCCTGCGCTACCTCAGGGCTACAGTACCTACGCATACAATCTAACGCACATCACAACTCATGCTATAACACGAGTAGTTCGCCCCGAACTGAGATTTCGTGACGCGACGCGAACGCTCCGAAAATATAAGTATGTAGTAGTTAGAGGCAAGTCCAAACTTTTTGTTTAAACTCTCTGGCTGCCACCTACTAACTAAGTATGTAAACCAAGTTTCAACTGAATTGGCCTATTTATTGAAGAGTTCCGTTGAACAGACCTTGGCTTCATCATCAGAACAGGTCGCTATCACCATTTAATGAGAACCAAGTACTTTATTAATTTATTTTCAGAAAAAAATATTTGAAAAAGCTAAGGAACTGCCGACCAGTAGAAAAACCTTGATGCCAACGAAACTCTTAGAAATGAGAGCTCTTGGGTCGTTGGTTATCTTTATTTAACTTTTTTGTTGTGTCTCAAAAACTGGGCTACCTAGAAAAAAAATTAAAATGGTTTTGGAATGTCCAAACCAAGCCCTTTCATATGACATATAACTTTATTTGTTTGTGTAACTTTTTTAAATTTTTGCCCCCTTAAAAACCCCCATATTTTTGTAACCCCTTATCCGATTTTACTCATATACTTACCAGTAAATTTCTCAAATACAAGCTATCGACTTACCAAATTTCATGTAGGATAAACGGTTCTCAAGTTATCGTCGGACAAACATACATACATACACACATAAAATGCCAAATCGCCCATGTTGATTGTAAGAATTTCGTTCGCTTCGCTCACTCAATCAATTACGCTCGGTAGACATCATTGTATGTTCATTTGCAGCCCGCGGCACAACGGGATGGCACGTGGATCGGCGCAGATGACGAGGCTCTAGACGGATTCAGTTGGCGTGGTGGCTGGCAGCCTAACACGACCGGTATCCTGCTCTGCAGGCCTATTGGCTATCTCGGTGGATATCTCCTAGTGAAGATCACTCGTCAAAGTGTTTTGATATTGACGAATCGTCAACGTCAGTCACCGACCCCAATTTGTTAGTCACCGTAACACTATTTTGACTAGAGATTGCGATTGTCTACGCATAGTGGACAACAAATTGATGACATTACCTATTCGTCAAAGACACTACTCCGAGGCAGTGTTTAATGAATATTATTGATAGGCACCGAAGCCGTTATAGGTAATAAACCGCCTAAAACAAAAATATCCTAAAATATAGTACTGTAATAATCAAAAAGTATTACTAAACTTAGCCGTATAATATTCGATGACATCGTCGTGAATGAATGAATGAAAGTTCGGTGTACAACCGAAGCCAGTTAGTCACGGTCACTGTAAAAGATAGCCAATAGGCCTGCTGGTCGGAACCCATCGTAGTTACGCAAATCGTCAATGGAACTCCTAGAAAGGTTAGATAAATAGCTAACATACTCGACCCCGTTATAGAGAGCTGAAAATGTGCAAAACTCCTGATTGTACATCCCAAGGATATGATTAGGTAAGTGTCAGGGTTTACGAGTTTTAGAATGGCAAAGTGTGTATACGACCTACCCTCAAGGCCTCTGCCTATACTAGAACTGTATAAAGAAGGTAACCGATTAGGTAGTTAGAAGTTTAGAACCACTTCTAATCGTAGGTATAATGATTGACCAGTTTCATGACAAGCCTAAAAGGAATGAGATCCAGCTTCCAGCCTACGGCTTCCATCTGCTGAACTATTTGCCACCTTGTTTCCTGATTTAAAATCTACAGTCTTGATAGACGACAATGGCAACACCACCTCTACGTTAAACGGCGACACGCCACGGAGGTAATACGCGTCCCGCTGCGATAAAAAGACAGGTATGTATTGCAAAATCACTGCCAAATAACATGCCGGTAATGATAACGGAGAGCTAACCCAATATTTTCCTGGACACATCGTTAGAAGAAACAAACCCCCAGACCCATAAATTCATGTGAAAATAAGACACAGAATGATAATGAGGCTTTTCATTCTATCGACCATCTTCCCATGATCTTTCTCGATCCTCGATCCTCGTCCTCGATCCACGAGTCCTCCTTCCATCTACTGGTTTAGGGTCACTATGGGCTCAGTCAGGCAGTAATCGACAAGATATGCCACATCCTTTCGTCACAAATGAACTCTTTGCAGATTGTTGTCTTACTCATGGACACGCAAGGCACATTCGACAACTCCAGCACTGTGCGCGACTGCACGACCATATTCGCATTGTCAACCCTCATTTCCTCCGTGCAGATCTACAACCTCGCGCAGCAAATAAAGGAAGACGATCTTCAACACTTACAGGTACAATCGTAGGTACTTATATTATTGGGGAATATTTAACCGTGAAGTTGCAGGCGCCCTAAGCTTGGAGCTATTTTTATTCGCCCAACCTTGGTAGAAGTATCTGCACTGCAGCACCTTGTTAGATAAAAGAGGGCATTTGGAAATTACTGGACATTTGCGAGGCCAAATGTAGAGCGTAAAGCTGAACTGAACTGACTGACTGAACTGGTAGAGCTTGTTGGTGAAAACTTGCCATAAAATTTGCCTTGACATTTAATTTTTATATCTACTACCTATCTGAGTGTGCTCCTAATTTTGGATTTAATTTTGATTTAGGTAATTTTGAATAATAAGTATTTTGAAATGTTAATTTAATTATTGTAGGTAACCAAATGTTAATTATTTTGACATTATTTTATGAATGTTTATATGCCGTCAGGCTGGACTAGAGAGACGAAAATTCTAACCCCTAACACCAATGTACCTAGTTTTCCATAAATAATAAAGCATCTTTATCTTATCTTTAAAATTTATTTAAAATGTTAATTGCAGCTCTTCACACAATACGGAAAACTGGCGGTGTCTGAAACCGATGCCAAGCCGTTTCAGTCGTTGATATTCCGCGTTAGAGATTGGATGTTCCCGTATGAGCCCTTATGGCGCTACTGGAGGCGAGAAGTATTTGGAGTCTATACTCAATGTATGTACTATTTAATCAACTAGGTATATAAGTATCACTTCATGCAAACAGAAGACTTGCTAAAAATTAATTTTTAACTGTTTAATTTTGGGAAATCCGATCATTTTCGTGATTACATTTTTTGGCATGGCTATTTTTATTTTTGTAGTTGTTGTTTTTAGGGTAAAATTTGCTAGGAAAAAAAACAAACGCTTCACGACTTAATTCCGGCATGGTAGATCCCTTCAAATCTTTTGAGTAGGTCTACCAAGTCAGAAACACTTACGTCCAAATATGATAGGCATAGGTATTCCCACATTTATAATAGAAACAGCTAGTTAAAGGTAAGTTTTTTTTTATACAACTAGCTGATGGAACAAGCAGATGGCCCACCTGATGTTAAGTGGTAACCATCACCTATAAACAAAACATTGCCCCGTAGGTCGCGCACAATAGGAACGTGCCCTACGATGCACTGCCCTGCGTCCATCAACTTGAGGCATACAGATGTTAAGCCTCATGTGCCTGTAATTACACACACATACGTACAGTTATTTTAGAATGAATTCATGCAAATTCTTCAGATTGACCGAAACAAAAATGAGGAGTTACGGGAGCTGCGTGAGCAGATTCGCGGTAGCTTTGACTCCATCTCCTGCTTTCTGATGCCGCACCCTGGCTTCGCAGTCACCGATGAGAACTTCAGCGGACGCCTAAGTGGTAGTTAGACCAATACTAGATGATTATTATTTATGAAAGCTCTATGCTATGCATTAAAATGCCGATTTCGTTTTTGATGAATTCAATCAAAATAAATTTAGAGGGCAGAATTTTATTGTAAGTAACAGACAAAATTTTAAAATTAAACAAAAAATGTTTGATTGTCTACTTGTGAAATAATATCAGGTTGGCTCAATCTAGTTTGGGAAAATACCTAAATACTTCGTTCTAACTAAAGGAAAAACACCGCCCACTGTTCATTTTTTAGCCCGATTATTTAAGTATAGGCACTTACTGTCTAGTTAACTAAATACCTAGACAGTACTTTGGAATTGTTTCAGATTTGCGACCAGAGTTCATTGATTCACTGCTAGGATTCGTACCATCAATTTTAGATTCAACAAGATTGATTCCAAAGGTCATCAATGGACAAGAAATAGCAGCCGGTGATCTCCTCAATTACTTCAATTCGTACATCGAGCTATTCAACAGCGACGAGCTTCCAACTCCCGTCACCATTCTCAAGGTTAATGTTTATTTGAGCCTACATCACTGAATGATCTTCCGGATATTTATATCAAACAGATCCCTAAATTAGCGTTCCAGAAATAAAATACCTACCTACAATGTTTGCATGACGTTTGCAGGCGACAAGCTCTGCGTGCTTGGAAGTGGCGATGAGAGCAGCACGCGATCTGTATGTCGCACAGATGGACAGCGCGAGCGAAGCCCGCAGCATGCCGCGGAGCGTCATGCCGCGCCTGCACGCCGCCGCCAAGGAGGCGGCGCGGCAAGCCTTCCTCGCACGACGCACGCTCGCCGCGCCCGAGCGAGCGGCCCAGCGCCTCGACCGTCTGCTGCAGGTACCTAACTTACACATTGGCACTAGCTAGTGACGAATGATTTTCGTATGTAAGCTCACCTTCTTAGTATTTCAGTCTCTAGAGGGTAACAATCACATCTCGCACCACAACGTTCGTTTGTAGGAGCTGGACGACCTCCTGCTAACTTACGTCGGGCTGAACGACGCGAAGACTCAGAAGCTGATGTCGGAGTCCCGCGCCGCGTACGAGGCGGCGCTGCAGCAGGTGGCGGGCGAGCGGCCGCTGTGCCTGCACCCCGGCGACGTGCCGGTCGTGCACGCCAGCGCGCTGCACGCCGCGTGCGCCGCCTTCGACGCCGCGCGCCGCGCGCCCGCGCCCGGGGGCCTGGACGACGACCGCGCCGCTCTGCTGCAGGTATTACCTACATGCATGGAGCAAACAAACAAGGATAATCAACGAATATAGATTTGCGATACCTCCTTCCTCGAATAGTGTCTCATTTCCTCATGCTTGATACCCCTTCCTTCCCCAAGATTATCAGACAGACAGCTGCCTAGAAGACGCAGCTACCGAGCACCCTTATATACTACACAAGTTCCACATTAAAAAAGTGGGTTCAATTGCAATTTTAACCACATATTAATGACTGACTGGTGTTGCAGACTTTGGAGGCAAAGCTGTCCGAAACGACAGCAGTAAGCGATCTGAGCAATGCAGCGGCGACGTCGCAAGCGTGCGCGCTGTACAGCGGCAGCATGCAGCGCTGCGTGCGCGGCGGCGCCGTGAGCGCGGCGCGCCTGCGCAGCGAGCACGAGCAGGCCGCCCGCGCCGCGCGCCTCGAGCTCGCCGGCCGCCGCAGCCGCGCCTCCGACCATCCCGACTCGGACGACCACTTCCTGAACGAAATACTCAAAGTGAGCTTGCTGAATACGAAGAGGTTATCTCTCAAAATTACGTCATGTTTGTCCCTTAAGGCTCCGGCGACAGCAGCTCGCAATTTCGAGGTGCGATTGGCTATTATTTCATTTTATTTCATTTCGGGGAGGTTGTTTGAAAGAATAACTCTAAAGAAACACGCATAAATACTGTTCGAACACAAATAATACAATAATATAAGGAAAACATGCCCGAATCAGAAATCATTTTGGTATTAGTATGTTTGGTCTTACGTTTACCTAATACCAAAATTATTTCTGACTCAAGCACATTTCCCTTATATTATTGTATTATTTGTGTTCGAACAGTATTTATGCGTGTTTCTTTAGAGTTATTCTTTCAAACAACCTCCCCGAAATAAAATGAAATAATAGCCAATCGCACCTCGAAATTGCGAGCCGCTGTCACCGGACCCTTAAGAAAACCTACTAGCTGGCGAGACAACATTCCATTCCAGGTCGGTTCCATTGCTAGCTAGAGTAGACGTTGACGATGTGCTTACCGACCTAATTTCAGTACATGAAATCAATTAATTCTAGCGAAGTAGGTTACTTGGGTAGGTGCTTGTTAAGTATTTTTCTAATAATTAGATGGATATTATGACCATGATATGCAAAACCTACCCAGTTTCCTGATGTTAAATATGAGTTTAATTATACTCCGCAGTACATTCAAGAACAATTCGATTACCTGGAGTCTGTCAACAAAGGCAACACCAAGTCCGCGAAGCAAGCGGCTGTCTTCAGCTACAACAACCACATGGCGGATGTGTGGGGCCCCATGTCCTGCCTGCATCCCGACAGCCTGCGCAGCGAGCACCTGGAGGCGCTGCGCCGCGCACTCGAAGAGTTCCGCGCAATTGTGGATGACCAGGAACAAGAGAGCGACATTATAGCAGTAAGTGCCAAACTTTAATAATAAATAAATAAATAAATAATGCTGGACAATCCACACAGCACCATCTAGCCCCAAAGTAAGCTACTCAAAGCTTGTGTTATGGGTACTAGATGACTGATATATTTAATACATTATATACATACATAGATAGATATTTTTTATTATATATATAGAAAACACCCAGACCTACGGAACAAATTTCTGCAGATCGTACACAAATTTGTTCCGAGGCGGGAATCGAACCCGCAACCTCTTGCGTCGCAGGCGGACTCTCGCCCGCTGCACCACAGAGGTCGTCAAACTTACCACTTTACCCACTTATTAAGAAAAACCCAGGGGCATTATTCTCTATGACACAAGAGCTTCCTTGCCTCAAACTGTGTGACGTCACGACGACGTGATCTTGGGCATTATTCTTTGTGACATAAATAAATAAATAATTTTTTTTTTTTTTTTTTTTTAAATAGTGTACTTTACTAAGGTACTCTACTTATCTTACAATCTAGCCACAATAGCGGGCTAATGAGTAATTTTACAATGACCTAAATTTTTAGCTTAACTTAACGAAGAATGTGTCCATTAACACTTTTCTTACTGTCTCTATTTAAGGGGAAGACACTTTGTTTTTGTGTTCTTTATATGTAGCACTTGTTTTTTACACTACATTTTACTGATAATAACGCTACACTAACTCAAAAGGTTTTTGCCTTTTGAGTCTTCTCACTAGGTCTGTATTGTCGAGGAGCTGGATGGCTTCGACGTTAACATGGTGCAACAAATAAATAAATAATGCTGGACAATTCACACAGCATCATCTAGCCCCAAAGTAAGCTTCAAAGCTTGTGTTATGGATACTAGATGACTGATATATTTAATACATTATATACTTACACAGATAGATATTTTTTTTATTATACATAGAAACACCCAGACCTACGGAACAAATTTCTGCAGATCATACACAAATTTGTTCCGAGGCGGGAATCGAACCCGCAACCTCTTGCGTCGCAGGCGGACTCTCGCCCGCTGCGCCACAGACGTCGTCAAACATAGGATATACTTTGCTCAAACCGTGTGACGTCACAACGTGGTCTAAACGCAAACGCGATTGTATTGGTCATAGTGAATAACGCCCAAGTTCTGACGATCGCTCGATGATAGGGGATGATATATGGGCTAAGGGTAGGAAGTTGATGATGGTGACTGCTTCAAACCGTGCTTTCAGATATTGGAGCGACGGTACGAGGATCTCCGCGACATGAACATTACCAGCAACGAAGCATTGGTGACGGAATCCTACATGGTTTACACCCAAAAAATGGACTCCAAGTGCACCTCATCTCTGTCGTCCATTCTTATCATACCATGGCTTCTCAAGGTCCTCGTTATGATCCCCAAGTTTCACGAGCAGTACAAGAAGGAGGCCTTAGATCACTTCCGGTCCAAACGTCGAGGCTCTGGCGATGATGACGTTTACATTGATAGACTGAAGTCGGTTAGTATCATTTACTTAAGGGCCCGGCGACAGCGGCTCGCAGTTTTGAGGTGCGATTGGCTATTATTTCATATTATTTTATTTCGGGGAGGTTGTTTGAAAGAATAACTATCCAGTGACACGCATAAATACTGTTCGAATACAAATAATACATATAAGGGAAATGTGCTTGAGTCAGAAATCATTTCTATATTCTATATATATATAGTCAAATCATACTAATACCGAAATGATTTCTGATTCGGCCATGTTTCCCTTATATTATTGTGTTATTTGTGTTCGAACAGTATTTATGAGTGTCACTGGATAGTTATTCTTTCAAACAACCTCCCCGAAATGAAATATAATAGCCAATCGCACCTCGAAACTGCGAGGCGCTGTCGCCGGGCCCTTAAATTAATAATATCTGACTTCAACAAAAGAGGAGGATCTCAATTAGACCATTTGCTTTTTTGTGTTTGCACGTGATTGCTCCGTTTGGTAGGTTATATTGTAATCGTTCTTATAATTCAGAGGTGGTTCCATATAAATTCTATCGAAATGGATTCAGCTCTTATTGAATAGTTCAATTTAAACCAAAAATATTGTTCTAATTAATTTATTATTCAAAAGTAGCCCCTAAGGGAGTAGGCACTTAGTTATGTTACCTGCCTACCTAATTATAACTGTCTCCATTGTCTTTTTTTATTGTTTTAGAAGCTAGATGATGGGTTCGAGAGCTACACACACCCACTGCAGGCCCTGGCTCGAGAATTCGGAATACCCATATAGCTTCTTACCTACTAAAATACATTTTTATACTTTCGATAACATCAACATCGTCTAGGGATATTTTGTATAAAGTTCTTGAACTCTAAAAATACTGGCCGGTTTTAAAATCTTTTGAAGAAACCTTATTTTTTAGGCCTTTTTGAATGATTCCAAATTTGAATTTGAACAAATGAATAAAAAACAAAAGATTTGCGTGACATTGCTATAGCGAAGGTCGAAAGTTACAATTTATCTTCCATAGTTTATGGTATTTTTTTGTGTAAAATTGAAGTTTTAAAACACGTTATCAATTAATTTCGATTTTATACTACTAAATGCATCATGCAGCGGCGCCATTTAACTAGAGATAAAATGTTAAGGGCAGTAGGTATGCTCCAAGCTGGGGCTACTCAGCTGAGTGTTGCTGAGGAGATTGGGACAAAACAAAACGTGATCTCAAGGTTATGGTCACGTTATCGTGCTACCGGTGAAGTGGCTGAAAGACACCCAGGCGGGAAGCGCATTACCACCCAGCGACAAGACCGATTTTTGCAAGTTTCCGCTAGAAGACAACCAAATGTTACGGCAATGCAGTTGGTTCAAAGGCTCCAGTCAGAGCACCAGTTGCTGGTGAGTGACCAAACTGTGAGGAGAAGACTGCATGAAGCCAACCTTCGCAGACCGCTTCGTACTCCAGCACTACGCCGAGGAAATCGTGGACGAAGATTAGAGTGGGCTCGTGAACATTTGCTCTGGGAAGAGAACCAGTGGTCTGCGGTGCTGTTTACCGATGAGTCCCGATTCGGTTTCCATCCCGATTCAAGAAGAGTACGTGTATGGCGAGTTCCTGGTCGTGAGAGCCGTCTGCAACACTGCCCGTCCGCACACAGCGCGAGTGGTGACCAGCTGGCTGCAGGAGCACGACGTGTCGGTCTTAAACTGGCCTGCGCAATCGCCAGACCTAAACCCCATAGAGCATGCATGGGACATGCTCCAAAGAAGGGCTATGAACCATTTTCCTGCAAACATCGCGACTGAAGAGCAACTTTTTTTGCATCTTAGCAGGACCTGGGACAATATCCCGCAGCAAGACTTTGATAACTTGATTCAAAGCATGAAAACCCGTTGCAGGACCGTTTGCAACGTCATGGGTGGTTTTACTGACTACTGATTTTTCGTATAATTGCAAAAAACAGGAAATTTCGCATAGTTTTGCATATTTTTTAAAAACACAACATCCTACCTAAATGTAATTTTTTTTCATATTTTGTTTTTTATTGAATAAAATTTTATTTACACAATAAAAATATTTCTATTGTATTCGAAGGTCTAGTCTACTAAACGGGCTTTTCAAAAATATATACATGTTGCATGTTATTTATAACAAATTTTGAGTAAATTGAGAAAATATGAAATATCCCTAGACGATGTTGATGTGTGTATATGATTTTTAATCTGTCAAAACTTTTTTCGTAGACAACTTTAGGAGGTACGTGAACCTTAGCTTTTTCACTTTGATTATACACAAATGTAAACTACAGTCCGACCAGAAAGAGTAGAAACGGAACTAATTTGACATGCGGGTATTTCGCATAGGTGCGAGCAAGACAGCATGTGAGTGAGCGTCGAAAATGTATGGAAAGTGGTGCCCCTATTATTTTCTACTCTTTTCGGTCGAGCTGTAATGTCAGAAGTGTACTGTTTATTGTCTACTCGGTTGCTGCCAGCTGCCAGGAGATGGCCGCGGCTTCCGTAGCGGTAGATACTCTTGGGCGGCTTCGCTCTCGTGGAAGTGGTGATTACTAACATCTATAAATAAAGTGATTTTCTTATTTGGGTTCGTTTTAATATTTTATACCCTATTACTGTATTTTTTTTACAATTACTGTATTTTTGTTTAAGTTTTTTATTTTTTACGGATCAACAGTTATATGTTAAGTATTACAACATACTTATAATTCCAAATCACCCAAGTTAACTTTAAGATTTTCGTCCGCTTCGCTCACTCAATTATTAATGGGGTCACAAAATAAAACTATTTTATTTTTATTATGTATGACGTTTATTTTTTTAGTATGAGTTACCTAGAATAGGTACCTAACTGCTACAGTCAAACAGTGAAGAGTGCGTTGACAATCCAATTTGGTAGGTACCTACACAGAAAGATAAGCGTACCTAGGACCTATAAGTATAGATTACATTGATCTCATTCTTCGTAAAGTATCTATGATTTATGGTAATAATAATAATAATATAAATATTATTTTATTATGAAATTAAGATAATGAATTATTTTTTTTAGTTATGTGAGATATGCGTTTCTTCCATAGAGCGGTAGATTTAAAAGTAGGCAACTTATTAGTTCATATTCTAGTACGGATTGGTAGTCGCAACAGTCGCGGGTAGGTAATCTAGTCAGCAGTCTTCCGTAGCTTTTCTTCAGTATTTTGAGTGGGCGTCATCGATCAACTGAAAGCATTACAAACTACCGTCAAACAACTTCTCACTCGCACTTTATCAACGGAAAAATAGCAAAAAAACCCAGTTTTTTTTACACAGTTTGGTTACAAAGATTCCGCTAAAGTATAATTTAGTTCGTTACCTGATTGAGGTTGTCCCGGAAGTAGTCGTCTTCATGGTAGCTTCTACTCTCGCGATTCGAGTAGAACATGCTCAACGCGCTTGCTTTGGAATCATCGTGATATTGGTCTTTCTTGGATAAATAAACAAATATTGGGATAATCAGCAGCCACCAGAGAGTGGGTCGGCAGAGTTCTTCCATTTTAGTATTGTAAAGGTTCAAAGCCATCTGTACAGCCTTTTGATTGGCCGTGTTGTTCAGGTCCTGTATATCGGTGAACTGTTGCTGTATGATCTGAAAAAATTCAATGTAATTTCATCAGCTGTTATCTAAAATAAGAGAGAGTTTGAACCCACGACCATCGCCTTGATTCTAGGACCCGCCAATCAACTGCAAAATGTAATTAACAATCTGAAATTATTTTTGTATTACTGTAGTAGGTACAATAAAGCCTACCTACAATAAAGATCTTATAGGTTAGGTAGGTGCAGTTTTAAGAGTTTGTACATTCCGGGCGTACAACAAAAACTTGTAGAGATCTTCCACTCTAAAAATGCACACCCCTCTACCTGCCTTCACCCTCACAAGCAAATGAGGTGTATAGATGCAATACATGCCACCAAGCAATTTCATTTGTCATTCAATTTCCCGCCACATGTGAGTGTCACTTTTATCTTCGGCGGGAAACTAAATGACGAATAAAATATCAGGTGTCATTGTATTGCGTCTATAGGTACACCTCATTTGCTTGTGAGGGTGAAGGCAGGTAGAGGGGCGAGCATTTTAAGAGTGGAAGATCCACCCTCGTTTTAGTTTCACTGACTTAAAATCAAAACGGTATTTAATAAGTACATGGATCACTTTGAAGGACACTGACTCCCGGTACTTGGTAAGAGATCTCAGGGGATCACTGTACCTGGTGATCAAAGTCATAAAGCTGCCAAGCCGCGAAGCAGCGTTGGTGTTTTTCGGTTCGAGGAGTGTGGTGGCCGGTGACATCACATAAGGCTTAAATCTGTATGCCTCAGGACGCAGGGCCTTGCAACGTGGGTCGGGCTCGTTCTCTTCGTGCGGGACTTACGAGGCAATGCTTTGTTATAGGTGACGTTAACACTTAACATCAGGGTTCCTTAAGGTAGTGACACACGTGCTCAAAAATAAGCATGCTTCTTTTGAGCATGCTCAAAAATCAACCGACGTACGACCATAAGCATGCTTAATTACTAGCACGACCTGTTCACACGTGCTTTTGTTGATGAAGGCTCGAAAAAAGCATGCTTTTGGCTCGAAAATAAGCACGTGTGTCAGTAACCTATATGCAAATCCTACTACTAATTATAAACGCGAAAGTATGGATGGATGGATGGATGTTTGTTACTCTTTCACGCCGGAACGGATCTGGATGAAACTTGGCCACTAGAGGTTTATAGGGTACAATATTGTAAAAACTGTATTAAATAATAAATTTAATAAAAAAAAGATAGATTATATTCTGGAATAGCATTTTTTATCCCGTGGGAATACCGGGATTTAAATCTCCGCGGGTGAAACCGCGGGGCGCAACTAGTAAGTTGTATATAAAAATTAAAACAACCTGTAGCAGCGTGTTTTCGTCTTCGTCGTCAGAGTTGAAGCCGTCGATGCACTCCTTGCGCGGTCGGAACGCCTTCAGCGCTTGGCACTTCCCGGTCTCGTGGTCACGGTAGAGGTCGTCGGGATGCAAGCATTTGTCCTTCGCTGCTCGCCGCGAAGCCATGTGCTCCTTGTATGCAGCGATCGCGACATGGATCGCCTCTCTGTTTTTGCTTTTGTTCATTAGTTTAAGACTTTGCTGTGTAGTCTTGATTTTCTAGAAAATAGAATAGACTTTTAATTTTTATAAATTCTTGGACACCTATTGATGGATTGGATGAGACTGCTTTTGGCTTAGGTTTATACTTAGGCCAAAAGCAATATCCGGTGTAACCTACCTTTTTCAGAGGTTAGGTATTTACATACCTAACGTTTTAATATTAATTAGTTAAGTAGATTTACATCAATGAAACCATGTGCATTTAAAAGGACATGTCGCTTTATTCTAGATTTATTTCCAGTTCTTGATATTGTTTCTGGTTTTAACTGTTATGCAGGTACAAATTGTTGGTTTTTTTAATTGTATGTAAGTGAGTATGACATAAATGCGTAACTATGATTGATCAAGCGGTAGGTTCCTATGTTTTGATATGTGGAGAGAATCGTTCTACTCGTTGGTCACATGGTACAATGTCTGACGTTTGTTGGATTATAGGATAATGCATTTGCTTTCGTTTTGCTCGCGCCAACGTCTCTCGCGTTCCTCTCGTTCACGTTGTTCTTGCTCGCGCCTGGCTCGTTCGCGCTCGCGCCTTGCTCGTTCGCGTTCGCGTCTTGCTCGTTCGCGCTCGCGCCTCTCATACTCTTCTTGCAGCAAGTCCTCGATTCTTGTATCGTTGTTCGTCTCTAGTTGATTGAAGATAGTAGTGATGTTCTGCAAAGAACGCTTGCTTAAACAGCCCCGACATATTTTATATTGATAAAACTAGGCAAGTATTTACAATAAGAAGGCAATTTTATCGTATGGTACCTAGTCTGTTTACCTACTAATATTGATTTCTAATATTGTATTTATTCTTTTTTTTTTTTTTTTTATTGTTTGATAGCTAGACGTTTGACTGCCATCTCACCTGATGTAAAGTGAAGATGCAGTCTAAGGTGAAGCACGCTTAGCTATAATCCACTTATTCACTCTTGTCTTGAAAATTCCTAAGTTGTATCGTTCCGGAAATACCGACGACGGTAAAGTGTTCCACTCCTTGGCAGTTTGCACCAGGAAAGTGGAAGCAAAGCGCTTTGTGCGATAATGAGGGATTTCTACCATATAGGGGTGGCACTTATCCGTGCGTCTAATAGTAGTCCGGAGGTGGAATTCAGCGATTATATGTTTTTTCTTCGTTTTTCTTTATTCCAATTCTTAATCTTTATTGTTAAATGAATCCTTGTTTTGTTTTTAATTTGTCTATCCAACCCAGTGATGGTTCCTGTATAGGCATCGCCCTACTTAAGCTTAGGTAGGTACTTTGCTTTTACGAGAAAAGGAAAAAGCCCACCATCTCACCTGATTTTAAATCCGTTCCAAAAATATTTTTTTAATGAACTGTTGATCATCGACATCAATATTTTCAGAATTTCAGCTTATCGTCGTCGACTTTATTTTGACAAAACAAGGAAAATATTTACTGGAAATATTTTTATATAAATTAGCCGGCCGGGCACATAGCGTTTTCTCCAAATAATGGCAAAAAACAATGTAAAAAACATTTCTTTGAAACCTTTTTCTCAAAGCTCAGTTGATAGTACCTATAGAGTAGTAGGTATAATAGGTCGCCTCATAGAAAAAGAACGCTGGAAAAAAGTGGAGAGGGTGTGATGCGCGTGTGTAGTATACCTATGCGCAAAGACAACCCCTCCCCTTTCTTCCAGCGTTCTTTTTACATGACGCGACCTACCAGGGACTGAATTACCGGAAAATAAAGATCGAAAGATTATCGATACGATCGATACATTATACCGTTATATTCCGGTTGCTAGAAAATTTTAATAGCGAAAAATATTGGGGTACCTAGGTACCGAAAACTCGGTATCTATATAAACACGAAACAGTTTAACCTTATACCGTAACCGCTTTCAGTCCCTGCCTTCTGCGCTGACCATGTAAAACATTTTCATATTTTTTCGATAAGACAAGGACATAGTATAAACGCCGAAAACTCGGAAAGTCGATGTATGAACAGGGCTCAGAATTGTTCTTGCTGGAAATGTAAACGGAAGGCCTATCTCCATCCAGCAGTGGACTTCTTCACGCTGATGATGACTATGAGGTTCAATAATATTTTCTCTTTCATGTCATAACATGAAAGAGAAAAGACATATTATTTTCTTGTGGTGTACAAATAAAGGGTTTTCTATCTATCTCTTCTCCTTCGGGGAGTTAATTACCATAATTTCAGCCGCCAAGCCAAGCGTTGCTGTGTTTCGGTTTGAGGGGTGGGCGCCGGTGAGTACATAGTGCATGAGGCTCAACGTTTGTTTGCTGTAGATAAGCAAGGCTGTGTATCGTAGGGCACGTTGTCGATCGTAACCTGCGAGGCTATTTTTTGTTAATTTAATGGTTTTCATATAGAATAGTATTCTATTCTTAATAGAATATAAATTTATTTGACAACTACACACAGAAGAAGCATAAAGACAAGAAAAAAGGCAGTAGAGTAGTACGCACAGAAGATAATAAAGATAATTGGAATGTTGTAGGTAGGTACATTGAAACGATAAAATAAAGAAAGAATGAAACACAAAAAATTAAAATAACTAGGTAGGTATGTAGGCAAGTTACATTACCTATACAGAAAGATAAAAAATTACGTACCTACGTGATAGAAAATTACGTACGTATTCCATCTGAAAGTAGTATAAACTTACTTCAATGAGTTTGGTTTTGTAGGCATCTTCGTTGTAAGAGTTGGGGCGGTTCCTCCTCTCCTGGAACTCCCTGAGAGCTTTGGCCAGAGCCCGCTGGTGCTCTTCCTCGAACTCCGAGCTGGAGAGCGGAGGCTCGCTGGAGCTGTGGACCTGCATACTCTGCCAGTACTCGCCCACGAGGTCAGACACAGCTATCTTGTTGTTCTGTTCGTTTGTAACTCTCAGCAGATTAAATCGCTGTGCAAAACTCTGAAATAATATAAAAGACATAGACAATCATTTATTTACTACTTAGCACACTACATACAAAACACGATAGGTACTTAAATATACATAAAGGAAGAATAATCATAATACAACAGAAAGACATACGACTGAATAATGAATAATAAAAAACAATGATGATACATGCTTAGATATGAAGTATGCTACAGCAGCAAATGAAATTAATAAAATCATTATTCTTCTTCTTGTCGTGTCACTAGTTTCTTTCTAAACAGTGTGATGAAAGGATTTTAAGTGCGCCTCGAGAGGCTCCTTTCAAGCACTTGACACATGTTATAGAGCTTTTTAGGTTCTACAACATGCCGGTTTCCTCGCGATAAAACCATTGAGATTGATTAATTCTGATGGAACTTTCATCAGAACGGAAACTGTATGTAACATATCTTTTAATACTGAATATTTCACACATAAACCTACAAATTTTTGAAGATAAAATCCCTGAATACACTTACATAAGAAACATCGCAAAAGACCCAGTTTCGGGAAATAACAATACAAAAGCAGCAAAGTAAATTTCAGCAAAAGTATAATTTTGAGCCAAACAGTTTTACCTAACTGACCCCCGGTTTTCGAAAGCTCGATCAACACTAATCGGCTGTCAAGTCACTTGCTATCTATCTATCTATCTAATTTGAAGTAAAAGCTGAAATAGCAAGTGACTTGACAGCCGATTAGTGTTTTAGTGTTGATAGAGCTTTTGGAAACCAGGGGTAAGTGTTAGTTTTTCCACTAAAATTCGTAGGTAAAAACCATTACTAGCAAGTGCATTTCATGCCTGTCTATTTCTATGAGAGTAGATTTGTTCGGTTTAGGAAGAAAGTTACCGCAATAAAAGCTGCTCTTTCGTCATCCTTGCTGTTACTCCTCTTTCTCTTGGAGTCAAACAGCTTGACGGCCGCATCCACCGCGTCCCTGTGGACCTGTGCCAGGTCTACTGCGTGCACGCACAAGGGATTGTTGCCGCTGATGTCCATTATCTTCTTATCGTATGCTTCCTTCGCTTCTATGACGGCGTCTTGCGTCTTCTTCATGTTCAATGTCATGTACATTGGCAAGCGGCTTTCTATATCCTGCGAAATACCAACTTTTTTGGATCAAGTTTTAGAATGCTTGCCAGCGGAATAATGTCGCCAGCAGACTTAAGCCCACTGCTGGAGATAGGCCAAAATTCCACGCCTCTGTTAGAATACTGGTTATACTGGTAGGGAGTGCAACAGTGTGGCACCTCAGCGAGCACAACACCGAAGACGCCTGGGGAAGCCTGCACCAGCATCAGCGAGCTGCTGGCTTTCCTGGAGGACGTCGGGTGGCTGAGCTAGCATCCACCACCCGACACGCAAAAAGGGCCCATTTGCGGCCTACTTGCGGAAACCAGTCCGCTCACCAAGTAGAATACTGGTTTCCTGAAGATATTTCCCTTCATCGATTGAGAACACTGACATGGGTCACATACATTTTTTCGGAGCGAAATAAAATTCATGTGTGCCCGATTTAGATCAGACCCGCGATATAACGTCTCATCAGACGTATACCTACACAACTCGTATGGACGTGTACCTAATCAGAAGGTAGGGTCACTCCCACCAGGCCGTTGGTAATTTTGAAGCCATTCAAATATTCCGTCACCACAGCGTTTGCCACAAATTAACATGAACGAAAATATCATGCTCAAAATATTTCTAGAGCTAGTTTTACTGTAAACTGCATAATTAAGATACCAACCCCGATTTCTGAAAGCTCGATCAACACTAATCGGCTGTCAAGTCACTTGCTCTATCTTGTTATACCTATCTCTATATTATTTAAAGTAAACGCTGAAATAGCAAGTGACTTGACAGCCGATTAGTGTCGATTGATCGAGCTTTCAGAAACCAAGGGTTAGACTTAGGAGTTGTACTTAGGTACTTGGTACTGAGAGATCTGAGGGGATATACAGTGCCTTGGGATTAAAGACCTGAAGTTAGTATATGTTTTCTGCCTCAAGCATACTACGTTAGCTACTTTACCTGAGTAAGCTTCTCAAGAGACTTTTGAGCGTCTTCCTCAGGGCCCATCTTCTTGATGCTGTTGAAAGTATCTCGAGCCGCGTGCATCTCCCGCGTGTGGATCTCCTTTAGCTCGGCGGCTGGCACGCTGGGCGTGTTGTCTCCACAAGCTGCGTCCATCCTGGACTCGTATTGCTCACGGCAAGTGTTCACAGCCACCAACAAACCGGCCTCACTTGTCGCCTGCAGAAGAACACCAGTGGGGTTTTACACGTCTCTTTTTTATACAACTAGCTGAAGGAACAAGTAGATGGCCCACCTGATATAAAGTGGTAACCATCACCTATAACAAAACATTGCCTCGTAAGTCACGCACGACAGGAACGTGCCCTACGATGCACTGCCCTGCGTCCATCAACTTAAGGCACACAGATGTTAGGCCACATGCCTGTAATTACACCGGCGACCACGCTCTTCAAACCGAAATACAGCAACGCTGCTTGGCGGCAGAAAATGGCGTGGTGGTAGTACTTCCCCGGGCAAGCCCTTAACAAAGAGCTCTACTACTCTTAAAAGTCTCGCCGTCGTTTAGGAGCGCTCAAGTAGCTTAAATGGCCGATAAAACTGTATCTCTTTTCGTTGACATGAAGACGGCAGTGACAAGTATACTTCATAGAGCCGCTATAAAATGACGGGAATTACCAAGGAATATACCTAGAGGGTATTACGAAACAGGGTTCAAGTTATTTTTGATATTGTTGTAGCAGGGTACTCCCCGCCCGACGTCCCACAATGGAGTGTTATGTTCATATCCGCCCGTGCGAAGCCGGGGCAGGCCGCTAGTGTAATATAATTCCTTACCTTCATGATACTAGTTGGAGTAGGTATAGCGTTGCTGTTAAATATGGTCATATATGAGCTGATGTATGTGAATAGATCACTGGCCTTCACCGCATGCCCGTTGATCATTTTCACTTTTAACTTGTCCGGCCCGAACAAGCTGGAAGCTAGTTCTTTTAAGGCAACGACGAATTCTGGTACAATTTCTGAAAATAGTTTAAAATGGAAAGAATTAGCTTCATAATTGTGTATTGTCCCCCTGATAACATCACCCCAGCCAGCCTAACTCCTTAAAATAAAGGAGAAGGATCTTGGGTTGGTGGCAGCAATGTTCAAGCATCCCTAGTTGTGGTTTGGAGCAGATAACCCAGAACGATTAATATGTTAACCGTTTTTAATTTGCATTATTTTTCTAAAAATACCATGAAAGCTCTGTCGTGAAAAGTGCCCTAGGTTCTAGTTTTATTTTATTTATAAGCTAAGAGCCGGGATACAGATAATCTAGTCCAGTTCTTAGCGCACTAGATCACTTAAGTAGGTAACTGGAATATAATGTTAAAAATTTTAATTCATATTGGAATGTATCGTACGAAATTTAATTATTAGCGTAAAGCGTAGCTTGTTATTATAAAATAATTTTAGCTTACGTTACCTATGTATGTATATAGTTATAAATTAATAAATAAATAAATAATAATTAATAATAATATTAATAAATAATAATAATTATTATTATTAATTATTATAATAATAATAATTATTACAGTGGCGCAGCGGGCGAGAGTCCGCCTGCGACGCAAGAGGTTGCGGGGTCGATTCCCGCCTCGGAACAAATTTGTGTACGATCTGCAGAAACTTGTTCCGTTAGTCTGGGTGTTTATGTATAATAAAATATATCTATCTATGTAAGTTTAAAATGTATTAAATATATCAGTAATCTGGTACCCATAACACAAGCTTTGAGTAGCTTACTTTGGGGCTAGTTGGTACTGTGTGGATTGTCCAGCAAAAAAAAACATTTTATTATTTTATTATTTTTACCGGAAATGCTCCCTGTGAAGTTCTTCTTCCTAACGTTCATGCCAGGATGCGGCATCAGGAAGCATGAGACCGTCTCGAAGCTGGTGCGGATGTGCCGACGCAGATCGCTCAGCTCCTTCGGCATGTCTGCTGTTATCTGAACAAAACACCCTCCGTGGTCTTTCACATTTCTTAAGGGCCCGGCAACAGCGCCTCGCAGTTTCGAGGTGCGATGGGCTATTATTTCATTTTATTTCATTTCGGGGAGGTTGTTTGAAGGGCATGTTTCCCTTATATTATTGTGTTATTTGTTTTCGAACAGTATTTATGCGCGTCACTGGATAGTTATTCTTTCAAACAACCTCCCCGAAATGAAATAAAATGAAATAATAGCCAATCGCACCTCGAAACTGCGAGCCGCTGTCGCCGGGCCCTTAACCATGAAAAACAACTGAAAGTGTCGCAACGGAACTAATGTGTGGTTGTTGAGATCCACGTGTACATACAGTTTTGTTGCCACTTCTTGATGCTGGACTAGGCCTCAAGCGTGTCAACTAATCTATATTTGTACACGAAGATCTCCACAACCACACATTATTTCCGATGTGACACTTTCAGATGTGAAAACCGGTGTGCGAAACGAAAAATTTGGTTCTTACCCAAGGAAGTTGAAGTGGAAATAGGCGGGTCATATAAAGCTCAAAGGACTGACAGACAACCGTTCAGGAATAAAGGTTTTCGAATGGCGATCACGATCTCTGAAGATTGGATAGAGGGGGCTCAGAATCATTACTCCTGCAATGTATAGTATTGTATAGGGGAGGCCTATGTTCAGCAGTGGACTCCTTTAGGCTGATAATGATGATAAAGCTCAATTATTGGCATAGCAAAGTGTAAAATAACACCCCTATAACCAGGAAACAGGGTATCCTACAGGTCATGACTACGACTTTTGAAATTTCGAAGGTTTTCATTTCGGAAATACCTCTTAAGCTTTTTTATGATATGAAACTAAACACACCCTGAGGCAGCCCTATTCTTGGCCTTATAGGGGTATTATAACACACGTTTTATTCACGTCTACCTATATTAAAATCTTTATAAAAAAAATAAATCGAAAGAACAGTACCTTGAGCGTTTCATCCAAGTAGGTCTGACCCCCCACACTTCCGTATGGGTTCTCAAAGTCGTTCGCCCAATTGCGGATGAGGAACTCCAGAACTTGGAAAGCTTTCTCACCTTTGCTGCTGTCGTTTATCAGCTTACCGTATTCTGTGAACAACTAACGAAGAGCACACATATAGAATACATCCCAACAGGGACAAAGTCAAAGATTTATTCAGTTACATCTTGCATCTCACGGATCACTTTTAAACGTCTTAAAGCTAGTTGAGTCTGGTGCTGGTAGTGGTGGTTGTGGTCTGGTCTGGTGGTCTTAAAGTTTTCCTACTCAAAAGTTTGCTTACGTATGAAAACTAGAAAAGTAAACTTTTGGAAAACATGTATTGATCAAAATGAAATTTTTACTAAACTGTGCGCAATGTGATTGCATACAAAATGGTTGTTTGCGATTTTTCGAAAATGTGTTCAGTGATTTTATATCCTTCAACAAGTCAAAATGTGCGAGCGAGTCACATTAGCTCTTGTCTTCACGTTAACATTGATTGATTGATTGAAATGAAACAAAAACAAAAATTCCTTTCCGCATTGTGAAACGCCCTCAACCGTAATCAAATGCTACTACGTAAAACCGAAGCGTAGGCTTAGGCTTAGTACGCTTGCTACGCCGTAGACGGTAGCCGTAGAATAGACTAGTAAAATATTTGGTAGTGTGTCTAGTGTTCGCATGCACTAATTCTTTACTCCGGACTTCTGTACAGCAGAAGTAGTCTATCGAAGGAATAATGAAAGACCACATAAGAAAAAAGTGCCCTGGGATTTTTGTACCGCACAAATGAAAGCACAACTATCAATTCATGCAATACAAAGGATTGATTCGAGATCGCTGTGTATTTTCGCATTTTTCGCTAAAATTGCCTATTGTTTAGACTTTGATGTTACCTGTAGATGTTGTAAGTCGTCCTCCTGGATAGTTCCTCCCGGCAGGTTGTACACCTGCACAGAGGACAAGAGGGTAGACAGCGCGAAGATAGTTGAACAGTCTCGGACGGTACTCTTACTGTCAAAGGTGCCTTGTGTATCCATAAGCAGCACTGCCACCTGAGGGGAAAGAACCGTTAATGCAGCTATTATTACCTAGGTAGGTACCTATTATTTTATATTATCTAGCGACCCGCCCCGGCTTCGCACGAGTGCAATGCTTAAGTAATACACAATAATACATATAAACCTTCCTCTTGAATCACCCTATCTATTATAAAAAACCTAAAAAGCGCATCAAAGGCCGTTGCGTAGCTTTGTAGATCAGCCTGAGCCTAAGCATACATAGGGAGAGACAGACAGCGGAAAGCGTCTTTGTTTTATACAATGTAGTGATGAAGTATCTATGCTATTTATAAAACTATTAAAAGAGTTTTTAAATTAAAAATTGATAATTCATTTATTAATTGATTTCTCCTGTTAATAAATAAGTAAACCGACAGATTTTTTATTTATTTACCTACTATTACACCCGGTTTCTGAAAGCCCGATCAATGATAATCGGCTGTCAAGTCACTTGCTATCTCTATCTAATTTGAAGTAAAAGCTGAAACAGCAAGTGACTTGACAGCCGATTAACTTTGATCGAGCTTTCAGAAATGGGGGTAAGCAGTGTAAATACAATAAACTTTTTAAAAGGAAGGTGTTGTTATGGTGGAAAATAGATTACATGGAGTAGGTAGATTCAAGTCCAGCTATAAACAAAGTTCAGAATTTTCAGTTTGTATCCATATGTTTCTCGTGTTTGTTACCTATGTTTGTTTGTGTGTTCAGTTTGGATGGTAGGATACCTTCTGGCCTGAGGGCATCAGTGATGTCAAGATGGGCTCCGACCACAGCAAAATGCCCGTTGTGTTCCTCTTAGAGCCTCCTCGCCAGCTGAACCCCGTCAAGGGTTCCGAATCAGACCCCACCCAGGTACCGTCCTCACGGGCCGATATCTGAGGATCATACAGCAGAAGTACCTATTGTTATCAATACAGAGACCTTTCATATCAACATTTCATAACCTTCCTTACACAATACTAGCGATCCGCCCGCGCGCCTCTTCTTCGCACAGGTGCACATATCATGCATGTATTTACATAATATAAATAATTTTAGCTTACGTTACCTATGTAAATATATATTTTTTTTTATACAACCAGCTGATGGAACAAGCAGATGGCCCACCTGATGTTAAGTGGTAACCATCGCCTATATCAAAGCATTGCCTCGCAAGTCACGCACGATAGGAACGTGCCTTACGATGCCCTGCTCTGCGTCCATCAACTTGAGGCATACAGATGTTAAGCCTCATGTGCCCGTAATTACACCGGCGACCACACTCTTCAAACCAAAACACACCGAAACACACACAAATTATAAATTGTATTTAATTTAAATTTACATTCTTACCTAAATATGTAATTTGTGTCCAAAATAAAATTATTATTATTACTAGCTGGTACCCGCGACTTCGTCTGCGTACTTTTAATCTCTTCATCTCTTTTTTTCGCAATAAAAGGTAGCCTATGTTCTTTCTCAGGGTCTAAAGATTGTCTGTGCCAAATTTCATCAAAATCGGTTGAGAGGTTTAAGCGGGAAAGCGTAACAGACAGACAGACAGACAGACAGACAGACAGACAGACAGAGTTACTTTCGCATTTATAATATTAGTTGGGATGGGATAGTTGGGATTAGTTGGAATAGTTGGGATTATTTATATAAACCTTCCTCATGAATCACTCTATCTATTATAAAAAACCGCATCAAAATCCGTTGCGTAGTTTTAAAGATTTAAGCATACATAGGGACATAGGGACATGGGGATATAGGGACAGAGAAAGCGACTTTGTTTTATACTATGTAGTGATAGTGATACATTATCCATAGGATACAATTGTGCAGCAACGCTGCTTAGCAGAAACAGGCATAGTAGTAATACCCCGGACGAGCCCTTCACAAAGAGTTCTACTCACCGGTGCATTGAGGTATCTTAAGAAGAAGTTTAGCATGAAGGATTTCCCGCCGCGGTAAGCACCGGCCAAGCTCACTACCACCACGGGGAGGTCCTTGACCTCCGGCCGCATGAGGATGCTTCTCAAGCCGGGCAGGTTCAGCACGTATGTGTGGTCATCGTTCACTTCGACCACTTGCACTCCGCTACCCGATGTCGTCATCCTGGCGGTAAGATACCTGCACAGATAAACTACATACACCTACGTATGTCTGACGAAATGTACAACGAACGATGTCGAACTACTTATACGTGTGTAGAGGAAGATGGAAAATGTCGATCACTTGAGAGAATAATGCTCTATTTGTTTTTTCATTTGTCTTATGTTCGTTTTGAGGTTTAGAGACTCTGCCTGTTCAAGCGTTACAACCCCTGCGCTGCAGCGTGTTCGTTGTGTTTTAAGGTATTATTTATTATCCGACGACCTCTGTGGCGCAGCGTGCGAGAGCCTGCCTGCGACGCAAGAGGTTGCGGGTTCGATTCCCGCCGTGGAACAAATTTGTGTACGATCTGCAGAAATTTGTTCCGATGGTCTGGGTGTTTTCTATGTATAATAAAAAAATGTATCTATGTAAGTATATAATGTATTAAATATATCAGTTATCTAGAACCCATAACACAAGCTTTGAAGAGCTTACTTTGGGGCTAGATAGTGCTGTGTGGATTGTCCAGCATTATTTATTTATTTATTTATTAAGTTATTTAGTAGTAGTTAGTTATCCCATTTAATAATTTATTGGAGTGAGCGGTATTACCCGACACGATCGCAATTACCCCTGCTTCCCCTACGTCTCAGCAAAGTGTGGCTGACATGGGTTTTTCATATTTGAGTGGTATTTTTTACAATAGACTAGTGGTACTCCGTAACATTACCTACTTACATCCGTACATGTCATTAAAATAATAAACACTTACCTAGTTTTTCAAAAACGCTGAAAACTTTCGCTGAAAGACGATGAACAGCTGCGACTGGCTGCGACTGTGACCACCCGATGGAAGGTTTCCACTTTTATATGCAGCTCCTACTTAGGTACATTGATAAATAACAAAACTATGGTTTTGATATCTGCATTCTCAAACCTTGGGAATGACGGAGGAAATAGGTTGACCGCATCGGACGATACCACTAGTTTGTACCTAGTAGGTAATTTAGACAAAGTAGGCACTCACAATTATATTTAATACCTACTAGTTGCGCCCCGCGGGTTCACCCGCGCAGATTTAAATCCCGGTATTCCCACGGGATAAAAAGTAGCCTATGTGCTATTCCAGACTATAATCTATCTCTCTGCCAAGTTTCATACAGATCCGTTCAGCCGTTCCGGGGCGTGAAAGAGTAACAAACATCCATCCGTACTTACAAACTTTCGCGTTTATAATAGTAGTAGGATATACTCGTTTATCTCTATTCACACTGTTCCTCACTCTATCACTAAAAATCACACCATACATACTACGTACCTAACGCTCTCATTTCTACTGCATTCTCTCTTCTGCGATACCACACATAGGAGAATACTACCCATACCCAACTTTCACTACCAAACATTCATGTCGTCGCTAACACTCCACATTCGAGACAGAGACAGTACGATGAAAGGATTCCTGTGTGCCTCAGTGGCTCCTTTCTAGCACTTGGCACACGTTCTAGAACTATTTCGGTTCTATGAAATTCCACTGTCCTCACGATGTTTTCCTTTACAGTTTGGGAAAAATGGCACCACGCACATAAATTGATACTTAGAAAACTCATTGTCGCATGGCCGGTTTTTAACCTAAAACTTCTGGTACAGAAACCCGGTTAGAAAAGAGGGCTCCTGAAAAAGTGTCACGTATGAAAAAACGTGAAATAAGCGCCTAATACGCCTAAGATAATAACTGCCTGGTCATACCTTCCTTGTATCTTTTTGGGACTAGATGCACCAGTAGGTTTTATTTGGTTGCATTTGATGCTGTTACAAAATCATAAAAATACAATGCTGAATTTAAATATTATTTATTAAAAACAATTATTTTCCAAACCGCTTTAAAGCCCCATAATGCGATGCACAATAAAATTGTAAACATTGACTTATAGAGTTGTTGTGTTGTACCAGCCACGTTAGATCTCTTTTATGCAGGTAAGTGTTACTTACTTAAGGGCTCGGCGACAGTATTTATGCGTGTCACTGGATAGTTATTCTTTCAAACAACCTCCCCGAAATGAAATAATAGCCAATCGCACCTCGAAACTGCGAGCCGCTGTCGCCGGGCCCTTAAAAGTTTTGAGTTAAAACACTGCTTTTAGCCGACTTTTAAATAGAAAAAGGCTCACAAATTATGTGTCTTTATTTATTGTGAAATATTGTCCACAACAATGTAGATAAGAAATACGGCTTGCGTGTGAACGTAGGAGACTAGGTACCAACTTGTTTGACTTTTTTTTTTTTTTTTTTTATGTAAAAGATAGGCAAACGGGCTAACGGCCCACCTGATGGTAAGCGGTCACCGTCGCCCATAGACAACAACAACACCAGGGGCGTTGTCGGTGCGTTGCCTACCCTGAAGGACTTTATTAACATTTTTCTTGAAGCTTTTCATGTTAAATCTTGGCGGGAAAACTTCTGATGGTAACTCATTCCACAGCCTATGGGTATGGGGAAGAAATGAGCGTGAAAAACGGAGACTACACATTTATTTAGGCAGCAAATCGGATTTGCACAAAACACAACATCAGCAGCGTTTAGGTACAATTTTTTTGAATAATAGTCAGTAGTGTTTTTTTTATTTCTAGCACCCCATGGTGATTCCAAATAATTGAACCGCTTTTGTCAAAACTTAACTATTTTTCAGTTTTTGAAAATGCATTATAACTTTGCTTAAATAATTATATTATAACACATACCTAGGTACTAGGTAGGTGGACAGGTATAATATAATTTTGTTACTGAAGCCATCGCTGCATCGTCATATTGCACTGTAGGTACCTACCTAGGTATAGGTAACCCATTTTCGGCGAATCGCCATAATACAAAAATATTGAACCCCGTTCAGCCTTAGTATGACATATTTTGATATTACAAAAAGAAGTCGTAGAGTTCAATACCATTTGTATAAAATCACTCGGGAATAAAGTAAGTCCATATTGATTATTTGGTACCTACTTATATCAAAACATTATAGGTAGGTAATATTGTTTTATATCAAAAAACGAACATTTATTGCTTGCATCTTTCACATCATCCTAGCAGCAGCAGTTATTCACTAAATGCATGAAAATGAAATACCTATGTCATGAATAATAACAAATAGTTGTAAAAATATTAGTCGAGATCAATAATTAAATACCTATTAATAGGTTGGCACTTGGCACACGCAGCTTACCTTACTTCTAAACTATCAGGTAGGTAATAGGTGAACCGCTAAATCAATCAGTAGGTTACCTACGTACCTACATCACTGCCTGTACCTACCTACCTAAAGGAACATAAATTGAAATAAAATTTGCTGTTATGATAATTTCTTACACAATTTCAATTGGATTAAGTAAGTAAGTAGGTAAATTATGAACATTATTTTCTCACATTTCCCTACCACTAGCATTTCAATATTTTTCTTCAACTCGAACTTATCGTTTTCCTAGAGTAGGGAGGCAAACTTCATTTTGTAGGTACCTACTACTGATCGTTCTGCTAACTAAACTAACGGTAAGTGAACGATACCAAGCCAGCTTGTCACAGTTGTAGGTGATGCTGTTTTATAAAATCTAAAACTCAATCACTTTCATTAGGTACCTATCTGTGTATGTAAATAGACAGAACGAATGTAATACAGGTTCATATTACGAATAAAATATGACTACGCGGTTAGTAACTGCTATTATTTTATACCAACATTATGGCTGTATTCTAGAACGACGCGCGAATCCACTCAAGCCGAGCTTAAATGTGCGTATAGTTTTAGAATATGGGCATAGACAAAGACAAAATCACATTCTCCCTTGTGCTTAGTCGCAATTGCCAGGGATATAAGCGGTGCGCGTAGCGGAGGTTTGTGCGCGCGGGGTGGGGGTTTGTGCGCGGGTTCAGCAAACGCAGCCGCTCTCGTTGCCGTCCTGCTCCGAGCCCATGGGAGACTGCGTCTGGAGGTCCACGGCTGTTGGCGGTATGAGTAAGGAGTCTTAGCTACAAAGAGTTTTTATTACACAACTAGCTGATGGAACAAGCCGATCACCCACCATAACACATGCCTCGTTTGTCACGCACGACAGGAACGTGCCCTATGATGCACTGTCCTGCGTCCATTAACTTGAGATCAACAGATGTCAACAGATGCTCATATGCCTGTAACTTCACCTTAATTCACTTTACCGAAGTGTGTTGTAATAAGAATATTAAATCTTAGTGTTTTATCACCAAAATTTTCCCACGAGTCCTAGGCAATTTTTCGATTGATTATGCTGAAGATAAATTGTCATCAGCCCATAGATACATAATTTAAGCGAAAATAATTATCTTCTGTCATATCAATTTATAAACATGAGTCTTGCTTGCCTGTCTGCTTGTTTCTTACGTTTTCACTATGGTTTTTACGATGTTAGAGTCAGATATGGGTTCTGGAGACCATTGGCAATTTCGATAGAAGTTTTTCCATAACCATTTCACCGTTTTCACGTTATAAATGCGGAAGTTTCTGACCTTCCTAGCTCTTGTTTTTTCTCACTCATGGTACCAGATGAACGGATCTGGATGAAATTTAGAATAAACATAGCAAACCAATTCTAAAAATTTTAGGTGAATAACATTATATAATTGCTTTTAGTAGGTTAGGTACTACACGGGCGGATGCTAGTGAGACATAAATAAAACAAAAAATAGTACTTAAAAAATGTATTTAAGAATAATCAGCGTGGTAAACACGTATTTACAAATAATAGACGCAACAGCAGTGCAGTACTTGGTCTGTCGGAAGTGAAACATTGAGAGTAATTTAACTACACATAACTGCATGCTTCAGCATCGTCCACATACGCAGGCGAGTTTCGTATGCTCGTATTTCATCAGCAGCGTAACTGACATTACAAATTAATGCTGCATGTAGAATGTAGTAGGTACATATATCTTAGCTCGTACACATATAATGCCGAAGCTATTTTATATTATCAGCTAGACCACAGATACGAAATCAACCTTCGGCTGTCACACTAGCCTCACTCTATTTGTTCTATGTGAGGAAAGACCAATTCTCATTGACCTCTAGACTCGCGTCAAAGTAGGCAGTCCCCCCCTGTCGGATTCTTCACTTCGAGCTATACCATCAAGCATTAGTACTTTTGGGCCGAACCTTTGTGTGTTTTTGCATTGGTACTTTTGTGTGGAACCGAAGATTTACAATAGATTTTATAATGCCCACATAGTTACTGATACCAATTCTTCTGTGTTATTTTTTATCTATTTTTGCAACTTTTTCACATCGCCGTTGGGAAGTAGTAATATAACTACTAAGCAGACAACATTTTAAATTATTATAAACTGGTCCAGTGATAGAAAACATCTATTGCAAATATTATAAAAATGGGCTACATTAAAATGGCAGTTTAAAGTTCAACGTCGAGACAGTTCATTTGTAGTTTTTCAAAATACAATTGAATTAAATAATGTCAGAATACAAATTAAAGAAGTACTTGAATGCGTCTGCACTAAAATTATAATTTATAAAAATAATTAATTACAATTTATAAGCATTATCTAATAATTAAATATAGCACAGGCCATTCAGCTTTAGAAAAAACGTATAAAACTCTGATATATAACAATACAATTTATATTAACAAAGCCTATTAATTGGAATGATATACATGTTTATTATAACAATTAAATGTACTGGCAATGTGTCACTCTGTAGGGAGTTGGAAAGTGCACAAAGGTTTACAGTAGTCAGTCACTAGTCACACCAGATATGCGACTCTGAAGTTGTCGCTGGCATCGTCTTATCTTACTCACTCCTCACGAAGGTACATAATCGAGCAAAGTGCAGAGCCTGATACACACAAAGTTTTTTTTGTTTGGTCTCTCTAAGATTTGCTATAAGTACACTAATCGGATCGTTTGGGTAAAACGCATACCACTTGGACTCTACCATGCTAGCCTTCGGATAAAACCGTAAAATTGATTAAGGACTTTTAGACTCAGTATTAAGACTATGGTGGTGTCGCAGTTAAGGTTTTCATATAAACCAAACATTGCCAGTACAATCACCGATAAGGTTATGAAGCAATGACAATCTCACTAAACACAATACAAAATCATAAGTAGTCTTAAGCACTAATGAATAAATAAAATAATACTAATGTACAAAGGCCATGGGGCTATCTATTAAATATTATTTAACTAAATACACTGTTTCATAATGAGTAGTAGGTAACCGGAAAGGTGATCATGCACCTTATAAGTTTGAATAATAAACAATCTATTTTTCTCATAAAATGTGACAATACTTTAGCCAAATGGTATTCACACAAAGTATGCTCGCTTTAATTGAAGATTACATCTAAGCTGATAGCATGATAGTTAACCGGTAAAGAAAGCCCCATCGCCTTAAGGTAGGTATGTACAAAATATAGAGCAGTTATAAACATCACCGAATGCAACGAAAACTACTTGCAGTCAGTATAGTAATCACAGCTTTCGTAGCTCAGCGTATCTGCGTCCCGCTTGCACATATACAATTGCACCACGTAATTAATATGAGTTGGAGCTATATAAGGCGATGGCATTGCAGCTTTACGGAGTACAATAGTTGCGACCACTGTACTTTTAAATTCGACGTATAATAATGGCCAGCAAATAAGTTGCACTACAAAGCCAGTCGCATATGTATGATGCATCGCAACGCGATGAAACGTCTGTGTTGAAATTTGCTGCTGCTACGCAGGCGTGGCTTATTTTATAGGGTTCAACTTATTGGCCAGCCTTTGGCTATTTCTCAGAAAATCGGATTGTGGATTATTTCGGCTGTAAACAAAACAATTCCGCATATTAAGTATTACAAAAGTAACGTATTTTGCTGCGTTTGCACTCAGTCGTCAATGTTCTCTCGCGTAAAGGACACACGTGCTCAAAAAAAAGCATGCTTCTTTTGAGCATGCTCACAAATCAACCGACGTACGACCAAATAAGCATGCTCATTTAATAGCACGACCTGTTCACACGTGCTTCTATTGAGCAAGGCTCGAAAAAATCATGCTTTTGGCTTGAAAATAAGCACGTGTTTCAGTACCTTTACCGCACGCGCTGTTTTTCGTGCATTTTCCAAGTCGCTGCCCATGTCCCTGCGCATTTGAGCTAAGTGTAAACGCTGTATCAATACGCCGCGCCGGTGTTATTATTGAATAAAAATTAGCCAGTGCACGTAAATGAGTCCACATTCCGTTACCTTAATTGGTTCGTTTTTGTTTGAAATTATCGTTAAAGGCGCTATTTAAAATAATCTCTAGCAATAACACTCTCAATTGCTCATAAGAATTCAGCCTAGCTTAAAATGCTAATTTCAAATAGTTCACAACTACGCTTTGCGTCCAACCTTGGTACAACAAACTCGGCTCAAATTCAATACCGATTCGACCCTAACAGTCACATACTCCCTAGGCTTTCGAATTATGTTCTAGAAACTCCTTTTAGCCAGTTAGAGACAGAGCATAATTGGCATACAACCAGGCCCTTATTCATATTCCCTGCTATTTTACAGCGGTTCTATTGAGTATACTTGTCACTGTCACATTCATGCCAATGAAAAGAGACAGCAACAGACTCATCGGTCTGAATTTATTCCGTGAAACTAGACACAGTCGGCGTACTAACTAATCGAATTTCGAAGCAATACTTTGAACAGATAATAATTGGCTAGCTTTACAAAACTCTATTTGCCAGTCACATATAACATTGGTTTTGCATCCCCAACTCACTACAAAAAGAAATTATCAAGATTACAAGGATCATACAAAAAACTAGCCGTAATCTTGCCTGTTCTTCTAAGCTTTGGTCTTTAGCTTTATTGGTCGTAAGAAACTGGGGCCTAGATTCACCTAGATCATGAGACGTTACAAAGTGAGCCTTGTGGTTGAATTTAATAGACACCGTTTTAATTCGAACGAACACTGTCGGACCGTATAGGTAGGAAATAAGGTCGTTTTTACCCAATACCATTTTGAATTGGTTACTTATCATATTTTGGTTAAAGGCATAAAATTAAGTCAACTCTGGTGTTGCACTATCGCAAACGAACATAGCTTTACAATGCTTAAATAAAGCTAGCTGTCTTTGTTATTTCGGGTTGTTAGACAAAGACAGCAACATTTTTACTGCGGTCAAATTATGTTTGTTTAGAAAATTTAAACAAGACTTAACAGCATTGCCGACTTACTGTACATAAAATGAGAAAGAAAATCCGAGTTTTCTGTAAATTTGTAGTGAAAAACAGAGGTTTTAGTATTTTTAGATTAGTTAAAATGAACAAAATTTGTAATTTTGCCAAAAATATTTTAAATTAAATACTGAGAACTCATATTTTCAATATTCTGTGCTTTTGTGTTAAAATGCATAAGAAAAAGTTCTGCACTGAAAAAACAATGCGGTATTCAAAAAATCTCAAGAGCTTAAAGTTATCGCGTCCTCACAAAAAGTGCGGCGTCAGCCTTAAACAAAGTGGAACCTAGGAGGCTTAGTAATCATCCAATGAGTCATACAAACTCAGAAAAAAATATGATTATTTTTCAATGAATTCGTATAGCTACAAGATTATATTGAATGGTTTATTACATTTCTAGTGAATTCTAAATTCTAATATCACTGTAAAAACTCACACAAAAGCACATAAACTATTCCCGCCCATTCCCATTGGGTTCACAATGCCGTCGGAAATAAAGTTATACTTTTTGTCGTACCCATAAAGATTATTTTTGAATAACATTGATTCACTGGATAAATATTGAAATATTAAAGCGCATAGAGAGAACTAGAAATACGAGATCAGCGCATTACCTAGGAACGTTAACCGCAGGTTTCTGAAAGCTCCATCAAAGCTAATCAGCTATCAGGTCACTTGCTATCTAATTTGAAGACTTAAATAGCAAGAGACTTGACAGCAGATTAGTGTTGATCGAGCTTTAAGAAACCGGGGGAAAATTGTTATGTCATAGAGGAAAATTAAGTAGAGAGCGCCATATGGGCTTGAAAGGCTCTCCTACAAGAAAACATTATTACTTGATTTATCAATAATTTAAACTCATTTGGCTGAGCACCAAATTCGTAGTCTATTTCATGTAGTAAGCGACACCGGTGAGTGTTCCCTGTCTAAGCCGTAAGTCCACGTCTTAAAAACTCCGTGAACAAAGTTGGCCATTTGGTTACTAACGAGTGATATTTCCAACGGCATTAGAAAACACCAGTGTCAAAAACAAGTTGTCAAGTGTGAAAAAGCATTCTCCCGGCGGCCGTGCGTCCGGCGAGTGTCCGGCAAGCGTCCGAAAGCGTCCGGCGAGCGTCCGACAGCGTCCGGCGGGTGTCCGACATGCGTCCGGCGGCCGTGTCGTCAATGTCCGGGCGTGCGGCTAACACGCACAGCCTCCGTCCGGCTCCTTGCTGTCACCAGGCGCCTGACGCAATATAACCTCTTGCACTGGACAAATATTAAGGAATATAGTGGTTTAAATAGTTTTAAGCAATATTTAAAGCGAGAATGTCAGATTATAGTATTGAAGTGAATCATAGTTGAAATCTAAGAGGCCTGGTTTGACAACATCATTTACTATTTTAATGGCTCTCCCTCAGGCGCGATAAGAACGCGCTTTTGCATTGTCCTACATCCAAACACGCATTCACTTAGCAGTAACTTCGTGCGCGTCCTAATAAAAAAAGGCTTGAAAATAGATATCGCAAAAAGCTGATGCGCCTGTGAGCCTTAAGCCGTCATGTCAGCCGGTCACTTGCATGGAATAGTCTTGAAATGCAGGTTTATGCATTTTACCCAGATCCACGCGACCAAACCTAGAAGAACCGACAACAAACTTAGATTATAAAGAATTGACGGTAGTTTTATAAAATCCCTCCCAAATCAGACCTTTTATTTATCTACGCATAGGCAGAAAGAGGAATGTAAATAAACACATTAACAATTAAACATGCAGAAGAGAGTAATTGAATAGAAGGCAAACAGCGAATCGTTTGAACCAGTAGTACCGTACCATAATTTATGTGAAATTAGTAACCTACTGGACATTCAAACTTCCCGATGCCGCCACTTTATTTCACTACCTACTTCAGCTAAATGTTTTGTGTGTAAATAATAAGCACAATAAAGCGCATAAATTCATAAGAGGCGAGTAGACTTTAAATTTAGGGCACAAGATATGACTGGATCGATTTTCACTATAATAAAATTAGTGTTCAAAAAATAACTGAAACAGCTTTTCGACTTCGATCCCTAGGCACGCTAGATATCCCCTCAAATCTCTTAGTACAAAGTACTTAATCCAGATCTTTCAGTGTTCGACAGTGGTGGTGACTTTTTTATTTTTGACAAAATGGTTCTAAATACACAAGTCAGTATTTTGTTAATGTCAGTGTTATTAATATACTAGCTAGAAGAATGAATAACACCTGTTATTAACCACTGTCAAACTAAGGAAAAATTATTAAAATTAATTATTAATTGAATTAAGGTTTTTTTCATCAATATCTTATAAAGGTGATGTACCTACCACCCTAACATCAAGAGGGTCTTACGCTTTTGCCACCAGCAAGTAGAATAAAAAAGTTTTTTTTTGTTACGTCAACATTGCGCGAATGCGCACCGAATCGAATGTGCGCGCATCGTATCATAAGCAAACATGCAAATGTTATAACCAGCATCATGTAAACGAGAGACTGCGCTAAATTTAAAGTCGAAAGCTTATCGAAGCAACGTTACAAAATAAAGAAAACAACTACAATAAAATACGCAAGCTATGACATAAAATATTAGTAGTATGTTTACTTACAACACAGTTGTTAGATGTTAATATACCATCACCGAACGATTCAACACAACACTATGCGGGCAGATTTATTCATGTGGAGTTAGCTGAGAACCGAACAAGAAACTATACAGGATGCTATCAAAAGGGGTTTCGTTCCGTAAGTAAATTGCCGTAACGGTTAATGTATAGCATAGATTTTATGAAATAGGCTACTGCTGGATTAGTTCGTCCCCATATATATCCGGGATGAACGTTTTTGCGACTTCTACCAACTTCCCGCGATTATTATTATATTGTAAAACAAATGCAAACCAAAGTTTTTGAATATGTGTGAGCAACCAACAAAAATATAATTTTTATCCAAACCAATTTTCATTTTCCTACCAAAACTAATTTTCGCACTGAATCAATTTTGGTAGGAACATGTTTCGATTAAATAATATTTTTGTTGGACCTTCGTAATTATTCTCCGAATCTTGGTTGTTCGCGACATTTCATACTAGCTTCAGTAATTATAATATATTGTATAATGTTTAAATGTGCGAAAAAAGTTTGACGGTTGCCTCTTAATTCACGTCTATCGCGTTGCTAACTCCACATCGACCGTTTAATAAGTTTAATTAATTTCGCCAAATTCAACCAAATAATCGCAAGCAACTTCACGACTTTGACCCCGAGGCACGGTATGTATTCACTCAGATCTCTAACCCCCGGTTTCTGAGAGCTCGATCAATACTAATTAGCTGTCAAGTCACTTGCTACTTCAGCTTTTTCTTCAAATTAGATAGAGATAGCAAGTGACTAGACAGCCGATTAGTGTTGACCGCGCTTCAGAAACCGGGGGTTAGTATTTTATTACTTTATCTAGCAATGGCAATTTGTAAACGCTAAATAAATATATAATAATTGTGTTAGTTGTGCATGTATGAACGAGCCTACCGTGTTACTTGTGTGTGGTTAAAAACAGTTACACAGGTTATAGAAAGACTTCCTGAATATTTTGTCAGAGACCGTACCATGAAGTCTATATGCGATTCAATTATTTTAATTTTAATTGGTGCCATTTTACAAGTTCCATGACTTTTATGTCGTCGCGATACGGTCTATTTCAACCAACTTCAAAAAAAAGGAGGCGGTTCTCATTTTTTGTTTGTAACCGCACAATTCTGTCATTTATGAACCAATTTGAGAAACATTTTTTATTTGAGAGGTTATACTCTCAGATTGTTCCCATAGAAGTTTTATCAAAATCGGTTGAGGAGTTTAACTTTTATATCAAAATAACTGGAAAAATTATGGCATCCAAATGAGTAAATGAAAAGGATATATTTTCGGTGTATTTAAAGTAGTTTTTTTTGCAGAAATATTACTATTTCCCCTCTGTTTCAAAATAAATAGATACCCGAATCGCAATAGGACTTTCTGGCGGACCTCTGAATATAAGTAAACATGTGATAAGTAAAAGGATACTGTCTTCGGGAGGCTTGCTTTCGGCGGAGTCCATGCCGGGAAGCGCAGCGGCCACTCTCCGGAATAACTGAAAGAAGTAAGCAAGTATAATAAAATATACTAAATAAGAACTTTATTGAGGACATAATTGAAAAGTTATACACAGTAAAATCACATTGGGATTGTCCTTGATTGACAACCGTTATTCGATCTAATCTAAACTTATGACTAATGCATCAACCAATGCAAAGTTGAGCAGTTTTGGTATCCACATTTCACAATCACCCGAACTAGTCAAAAACTGTGTTTCAGTAGACTGTTTCTCCCTCAATCGTTCTTTTTTTACACTACCAAGGTAACAAACAAGCATACGGCCCACCTGATGGGAAGCGGTCAACGTAGCCTATGGACGTTTGTAACACCAGGGGTGTCCTCGAGTAGGTCATCAGTTTATGCCCATACACTGATTAAATAAATAAATAAATAAAATAAATAATGCTGGACGATCCACACAGCATCATCTATCCCCAAAGTAAGCTACTTGGATTGGAGTTAAACTATGTAGCTAACTATGTTTGGGGGGGGGGGGGGTTAGCTTAATATTTTACAACCATCTGTTGTGCCGAAAAAAAATGCTGCATGGCCAAAAGTCTCAAGTATTTCCACTCACATGAATCTTTGCAAAACCAGTATATAAAGGATTATAATGAGAATTAGAAGTCCACTTAGATGGTCAGACCAAACCCGCTCAGCTCATCAGAAAACACCAAGCTATAGGATAGATATATGTATATGATAGATATATATATATTTGTTTTTTATTTATTAGATATTATATTTAGTTTATAGTTTTAGGAAATATGTTACCATATTATTATTGTGAATGTTAGTATAATTAAGCACGCCAACCTATGTTCTTCTATCTGTTAAGGTTGGCTGGTAGAAAATGCTGTCTAGCATTAAGCTCGCCTTTTGTACTCTGTTTTTAGTGCAATAAAGTATTAAATAAATAAATAGGATGCTCTTCACAATGCCAAAGACAAGCATAGATGGCGGACCATCGCTGCATCGTTAAAACAGTAATGACTCAACGTCGGGGGAATCACAACTCTCTGTAAAAAGGAACGCGAGGAGGATTAGGAGAATATGAAGGAGACATACCTGTTTGACATTATATCCGGCTTTGGCGCTGGTTTCGATAAACATCACGTTCAGCTCCTTAGCTTTGCGGTCGCCGTCTTCAGTCGAAACCTGTAATAGAATCAGATATTATTTTTTAATTCATTCGTTCATTCTTCGTCAATTCTGGGCTAAGGTTTTCTCCAGGAACTTCCAATTCTCCTTATCCCGAGCATCCTCCCACCATCTACCTCCAAAAGCATCAACATCGTCCCGCCAGCGCTTTCTCGGCCGGCCACGAGGCCGCCGTCCTTAATGAACCCATGGGGTGCTGATCTCGCCCGACCCCTTGGAGCCTGGCAGATTTATTTACCATATCGCTTATGCCTGTCAAGGAACGCAACATAGTTTTTCGCACTCTGCCAATGCGCTTTAAGCCGAGAACGCTGCGTTCCATGGCCCCTTGATAAAATTTACAGTTTGAACTTCTGGAAGTCTCAGCGGGTTCAACGAAATGTGTCAGTACCTGTCGCTTGTCTGAGAGATCAGTCTTGTTTCCTACGAGCATGATGATGACGTCAGAGCCTCGTTCGGTGCGAACGTCGTCGATCCATTTCGATGTCTGGTGGAACGAGTTTGCATCTGGAAAATTATTAGTAGATTGTGTTACGGGGTTTTGTAGGAAACACAGTAGTTAAATTTTAATACAGGGCCCATAACTACCTTAAAAACTTAAACACATTAACACATTAATGAATTAGTACTGATGACGCAAGCAGCGTCGCCGTATTCATCAGTATCAGGGTGTTTCGCAGGCGCCCCATAGAAGCGTCTGTAGACGACACCCTTACATGTACCCTTACTTAAGTGTCCGGCGACAGCGGCTCGCAATTTCGAGGTGCGATTGGCTATTATTTCATTTTATTTCATTTCGGGGAGGTTATATGAGTCCTGAAGTGAATTTGAATTTGAAGTGAATGTCAGGGAGCTTGGAAAAAATTGCGCGCAAATGAGGTAGTAAAAATGAGGTCAGGAGTGAAGTTTTCTGAAAGGCGTCCGAAGAAGTAGTATTGGATAACGCAGAAAAGCGAGCACATCGAATAATTTTTTCTCCGAAGCTTTGTTGTTTCCATAAAAAATCTGGTTTTTAAAAGGTTGTTGGTAGTAATTCCCCGGGAAGAGCCTTTCACAGAGCTCTACACTCCACGAACAGTATTCGTAGACTACTCTTAAATTTACATTGTTTAGTGTATTTTGTACCTATATTGTAATTATTTTACAAAAATGATAACACAGATGTTATCATTTTTGTAAAAGTATAAAATCAACTGTATTTATTTAGTGCGAAAATTAATTTCTTTCATACTTTATCGTCACGTCGCCGTCGCAGGTTTATGAGCAGTTACACTTTATCGCCTTATCTGCGATTAAATAATAAATACCGTCGTAAAACCTAGTCCGAATGTTTTATTATTAGTTTTAAAGTAATTTGCTCCCGTGCGAGTGGCCCCTTTACGGTTGTTCATACCAAAGAGGTACATAATAATGAGACAGCGGTCATTATAGAGAACTAGCGACCCGCCCGCGCGCCCCTGCTTTGCACGGGTGCACATTGTTTTTCTACTATATCATGCATGTATTATACACGGATTGAACCTTCCTCTTGAATCACTATCTATTTAAAAAAACCGCATCAATATCCGTTGCGTAGTTTAAAAGATTTATGCATACATAGGGACATAGGGACAGAGAAAGCGACTTTGTTTTATACTATGTAGTGATAGTGATGATGGTAAAACTGCTGATTCAAACATAGTAAACTATTTTTCTATTTTTTATGGAAAAACTACAATTTTAATTATACTCTATCGAATCCTATCCCACTTCCTATCATATTCTACCCCAAATCCGACTTAAGACGTTTCAAAGTAATCATTGTGATTGAACTGAATAAAAACCGTTTTGTGTACCTATGTTATACTCGTAAGTTTAGTAATGTTTGTAAGTGTTTGGGGTGAAAGGATTGCAATTTTGCGCCCCTGTGAGGGAGAATCTTACCTGAAAGTTGATTTGGATTTAACTTATTTATTTATTTAGAATTGCCAACAAAATATACACGAAATTGTAATACATACTTAGTACCAAGTATCGTCCTAAGAAGCTTCGAGGACGTATAAGGGCAAGTCAGAGGTAAGTCCTGACAAAGAAAGGATCGAACTACAAAATCCACAAGGTTAATATAATACTAAATGGAATCGAGTTACGTATGCACCTCTCGGTACGCCAGACAAAGCAAACGTAAAACCGAGTGATTTGTAGGTATTGGCGTAGACTCGGCCAAGGTTCTACCTACCACCCTCGCTTCGGGCGCAAATATTTACCGCTTCAGGGTAACCAAATACCGACGTTACAGCCTTCGGATAAGAACTACAATCGCACGAGACGGATTTAATTAAAAAATTGACGTCTAACAAAAGAAGTAGGGTACCTAAACTTTATTGGAGCCCGTCAAGATCCAAAAAGGTTATTAGACCTTTATGGGTACTGTCTAGGTTTGGGCTTAATTTTTAGTTTAACATTGTGGCAAAATAGGTAAACTGGAAGCGAAGCGAACAAAGCCTCTATACAGCTGCATCATAAGTTATGTGAATATTTTGTTTTGTTTTGACGTAACTAAGTGTTCTACAAAAGTCCCTCTATGGTTTTAAAATAAATGAATTGAATTGAAGTTTTAAGCCAATTACCTTGCTTGTTTGAGATTTTTCATAACAGCTATGATGAGCTACGTTCTGCGCTTCTTCATTAAGATTTAGATGGGTGACCGCTAATGGTATTTACATAGGTACGAGTGATAAACGAATAATTAATTATACTGTGAGTTTTTGTAATGAACATCCGGAGTACCTACTGAGATAACCCTAGTAGAATAATAGAAAATGAAAGAAAAAAAACTCGAGTTCATCTAATCATCTTATCTTCCAAGAAGATAATTATGGCATATCGTATAATGCATAGAAAAATGATTTTCTTTGAAAACAAGCAAGGACAGTCAGCGAACAGTAACAGTAAAGTAATAGTTATTTATTATACAAGAGTGCAAAGTTGCTTTTTAACCGCGTGTTCAATTTTGATGACCGAGCAAGCGAAGGATTCTAAAATTTAATCACGAGCGCAGCGAGTGATTCAAAATTAGAATCCTGAGCGTTAGCGAGGGAATCAAAAGAGCACGAGGTGAAATTTTTTTGCACTCGAGTGCAACACGTAACTTTTCATTCCACCTCAGCGAGGAAATGACTAAATGCAAAAATAAAACGTTTACAATCACAAGATAGGTACTTTTATTTCAGTTTAGGTATTAACTACTACATTATGACAGGTAAGTATTACAGAATAATCTTTAAATTATAACAAAATAATACTAAGGTATAATTAAGAAAATCTGAAAGTAGTGAAAAAATGCCGCGTAAAGAACCGCGTACAAAGCAAATTGAAAAAAGAACACCACGAAGGTTCCGAGTCTGAGTTTTTAACAAATTAAAAAAAAGTTGTATGATATATTCGGCACAATAGAGGTAGCAGTAAATAGGTTTAATGTTTTTTTTAATTCACAAACTTAGTGCACACGATGTTCTAAATTCAATTTACTTTATCCTCTAGATAATAAAAACGGCTTTTGCACTCAGATATTGAAGAGCAAAAATACTCTTTCCGAGATGGTGGGATGAAAAAATCTTTTCTCTTCACAAAGTAGATGTTGCTGACAGTACATACTGGATCCTTATCTAAGTTGATTATTTTTTTTCGGATAAGACACGAGGTTTTGAACAAAACAAATCAGAACAAAATTAAAAGTCCATAGATAGCGATGACTGACTGGTAGATATCAAGTCTTCTGATCACCTGCGGACGGATCGATCCGTCCTCGGGTTGGATCAGCACTCTAGTCAAGGGGAAGCATACGGCGCGCCGCTATCTCGCTCGCACATTCAAACACTTTTGAATAGGTAAAATCACTGGATGTATTTATGTAAAATCGTAATCTGTTAAGTGGTTGTCAATTGCTTTACAGAGTTACAAGTTTTGACACTTAAAAATGGGACATATTTTGCTAACTTTTATGTATAAAATAGTATAGAATCTTTTTGGGAAAATAGCATGAATACCATAGCGATGAGAAATACCACCAAAACAGCGGCCCGATTAAGCTACAGTCTGGCAATCTAGATGGCTTTCAGTTTGACATTTAATTTTGATTCCCATAGTGTAAATGGATGGGAATCAAATGTCAAACTGAAAGCCATCTCGATAGCCAGACATTAGCGTAATCGGGACTAAGACCTGCGGTCCGATTATCGGGCCGCAGGTCTTAGTCCAAACTGTTAAGTTAGTCTGATGCGTCTCCGTGTGTACCTACGTATGAGGCTTTTAGCGAAACAGCTGGTTCATGAACTACCTAGGTACTTAGTACCGAACAACAGTAGCGAATAGCGAGTTACGGAAATACCTATCAGTAATAAAACTGAGACTCGGCTCGGCGAGGTCCAATAATAGGACTATAAAACGAAATACAGTTCACATTTTATGTAAGACATTTCATTTATACATCAAAAGCTAATAGACTTCATGGTTTATGTTTTTACCACGTGACCTGACCCGACTTTGCAAAAGTTTACTCAATCATTTAGAAAAAACTGTTGTTAAGTCCTACTTTTTTCTTATTAAGGCGAGGATATCCCAGAACCTCCAACCTCCAAGACTTGCAGCACTTGAACAGCTAGATTTCGTTAGATTTTCTTCTCAGAGATTAATGCTAATGAAAGTTTAATATTTTTTTTACACAGCGCTAGTAAATATTAATCCCTATTTTTTTATATAACTTTGACATGATTTCAAGAAAAACTCTCTTAGTAATGGATGTTTGAAATATCGATTTAGAGTCATCTTTATTTTTTTATCAAGAAAATTATCATTATTTACGTTTCTATCTTTACACAGCGCTCGAGTACATGTTCAATTTTAAAGTTTTCGTTTTTTTAATGTACCTATTTTTTTACATTTTAGTAGATCTGTTCAAAAACCGTCCCGTGCCGCCTCAGTCGGCATGGGACGTTGGGAGGTTGGAAGTTCTGGGATATCCTCGCCTTAATAATATTATAACGTGATCTGAGCCGGCTTTGCACAAATCACTATCACTACGTAGTAGTATAAAACAAAGTCGCTTTCTCTGTCCCTATATCCCCATGTATGCTTAAATCTTTAAAACTACGCAGGTTACATTAGCTTAGTTTGACATATAAGAATTATTTAATCTATGATTTGTCTATAGGGGTTCTGTAAATGGGAACCAGAAACATAATTTTTGTAGCAGTATAAGTCAAAGCCAAAATATATTTTCATCCCACCATCTCGGAAAGAGTATTTTTGCCGTTTTTATTCTCTAGAGGATACAGTAAATTGAATTTAGAACATCGTGTGCACTAAGTTTGTGAATTAAAAAAAACATTAAACCTATTTACTGCTACCTCTATGGTGCCGAATATATCATACAACTTTTTTTTAATTTGTTAAAAACTCAGACTCGGAACCTTCTTGGTGTTCTTTTTTCAATTTGCTTTGTACGCGGTTCTTTACGCGGCATTTTTTCACGTCATTGTTAAACCTTATATTAAAAACAAGAAACTTGAAAACAAGTGAAAAAACTAAAATAAATAATAAATAAATAATGCTGGACAATCCACACAGCACCATCTAGCCCCAAAGTAAGCTACTCAAAGCTTGTGTTATGGGTACTGACTGATATATTGAATACATTAATATACTTACATAGATAGATATTTTTTATTATACATAAACACCCAGACCAACGGAACAAATTTCTGCAGATCGTACACAAATTTGTTCCGAGGCGGGAATCGAACCCGCAACCTCTTGCGTCGCAGGCGGACTCTCGCCCGCTGCGCCACTGAGGTCGTCATGAGTCAGAATGAGTCAAATGAGTGAGAGAGAGTGAGAGTCAAAATTAGTGATTCTAGCGACGAGCTAGTTTGTTTGACGCCAACATGTGATTGTAAACGTTTTTTTTTTGCAGTCATTTCCTTGCTGAGGTGGAATGAAAAGTTACGTGTTGCACTCGAGTGCAAAGATTTTTCACCTCGTGCTCTTTTGACTCCCTCACTAACGCTCAGAACGCTTTGAATCACTCGCTGCGCTCGTGATTAAATTTTAGAAATTTTTAAATTTTAGCCTTCGCTTGCTCAGTCATCAAAATCGAACACGCGGTTAAAAAGCAACTTTGCACTCTTGTATAACAAATAACTATTATTCAATAGTCACAAGGATCACTTTGCAATGTCTTAAAATTAGGTGACTCTAGGTGCCAGTTCCTCGCAACCAAAGCCTAGAAGAACAGGCAAGAAACTCGGCTTTGTTCCTACTAAACGGATATAGCTATATGTATATGTAGAATGGATTTAACTTACTGGTAATGTCATAGACCACTACTGCAACAGTGGAGTCTCGGATGTAAGAAGGGATGAGTGAGCGGAACCTCTCCTGTCCAGCCGTGTCCCACAACTGAAGCCTCACAGTCCTGTCCTCAAGGTACATTGTCTTGGAGAGGAAGTCTATGCCGATAGTTGCCTGTATAACATGGTGTCATGTTTAATTCACATAGGTATACATTCATTTAGGTAGTATAGTTTATATTAGACAATAAGAAAACTGTGAATCTAAGAATGAATAAATAAATAAATAGGTAAGTAATATAATAAATAAAATATCGGAGTGTATTGGAATGTGGGGAGATATAAAGATCCTGGGGCTAGCAATAGACTACAAGCTTACATTCAATAGCTTGTAACTCTATGGGTCAACATATGCTGGTTACTGAAATATTAAATACACTGACATAGATTGAAAGTCAACAAAAAGAAACAAAAATTTGCTACTGTGCTGTATGGCATACTATGACAGCAACCACATCAATAAGGCATTGATTAATTAGATGGTAGTTGGTGAGAGGACTGGTTTCTAGAACCGTTGTTCTAATACCCTTGTTCTTCTTGTTCTTTTTGTGGGTATTTGTGTGTGTGTATCCAAAATCTTTATTTTTTTTTTCATGAACACACTGGCAGCTTTAATGTGACTATATCACTCATTATTGTCAGTGCACCTTTATTTGCCCCTTGTGCCCAAATACCTGCTGCACAAGGGAAGACCTCAATGCATTCACAAATAGCACTTAGGTACATTGTTATTGTATACTCTTTGGATAGCACTATTGAGGTGTCTACTTATTTAGCTATGTAATTTAAGAATATGAAGAAGAAGTGTGTAGATGTAGCATATCTATAGATTTTATAATACAGCATTCATAGCAGCTCTCTTTGGATTTGATAGATAGATAGAAAATTCTTTATTGCACAAAAATACAGAGTACATAGGCGAGCATAATGCTGGATAGCATTATCTACCAGCTAACCTTTTGATGTTATGGTATGCAAGATATGATGAGAGATATATGATGATGTGACAGATAACTTCAGAAAGTTATCTGTCACATCTTCATATATCGCTCGCCAACTAACAGGACTACATAATATTAAACATAATTTCATTGAGTGAATCCAGTAACCTGTCCTTGAATGCTTATCTAAACAGGTTGTTGTTTATTGACTCACAAAAAACAGATCAAAAATAAATGATGAGGAAACATGTAGGTATATTATTTTATCTGAGATTTAACATAGGTACTAACTTTGATAATTGGTTGGCATAGAAAAACAAATTATTTCCAAAAAGTTTACACACATTGGCACATTGATTAGGTATATTTTGTTAATTTCAGGGCATTACTTCTATAATGTTAAAAAGTGAGATTAATCAAATCATCATGATTCTAATGAATATGTATGAGCTCTGACTCATCAGAGATGTGATGTAATATAAAACTTGTGCATATTATGAGTTTTAAATTACATCATGGCAGCTGAGAGTATTATATCAATTAATTACCTATACCTACAAGCGCCTACTGCATTTTGGTATAATTGATATCTGGTACCAAATAGAGTTTGTTTTAGCTTGATTTCAGATTAAACGGTTTCACCGGCCTTCCTATGTATTCTAGCATTTCCTATTTGAATAATAAATCAATCAATGCTTAGATGATGCCGGTGACTCACCTGGTAAGTGTTGTCAAAACTATCATACATGAATCTAGTGATGAGCGACGTTTTTCCCACTGAAAAAAAAAAGTTTGCAAGTCAATGAACCTTCTCATTAGAACCTAGATGCTGATCAAATAACATGATTGATAACGGAAGATACGCGTGAGAATGTATTGTACCTATGCCGCTTCGTGGCTTCCGAGCGAGTATGCGGAGAGTGTAACCTACATCTGAAACTCGTAACTTTGCTAGAAATATATTGTAACGTCCAGTCCTCAAAATCACGCCATTCCAAGAAGCACTTGCTGCCTCTCGGTTCAATGTAGGTCAGTAATTCGATAGTGTCTAGACTTTAGACATCTATAAACCAGTATCGTAAATTCAAAGCTGGGTATTAAAAATGTACAACGTAGAGACTAATCGACATCGACTCACCGCTCTGTTCTCCAAGGAAAACCAGCTTGAATTTGCGCAGTGGATTACCAAATTCACCTGATGCTGACATCGTGCGCGATTGCTTTAATTTGCTAAACTATAATTTCACAGTAATTTTTATCACAGTATACTACATGAACAATGACAATCCGAGCCAATATCCTGCTGCACAGACCAAACAGACAGAACAGACGAGCGCTGCGCCGCCACGTTACGGCAGACTGCAGACTGAACTGATGACGGCAGCGCGGCCGGCACACACAGCGAACGACGTGAAGCCAACTCAGCAATTTAGTTATATTTTTTAAGTAAAAGCAAAAAACTTAGTCCATGCATGACTGATATAATGAAACAGAAAGTAATTGTAAATTTACGAATATTTATGTAAAATTAAAATTTATTTTCTTCAATCTTTCGTTCACTTGGTTGTTTGTTCCCTTAGAGAATTTATAACTGGAGATGTTAACGCAAGGCGTACCCCTCTGCCGGCCATAAGACGCGACTTGGCCATGCACGTTATATAAAACTACTTCACTCATCACCGCGCGGCCATTAGTTGTCGTTTCGTGTCGCGAAGTAGTGCTCAGTAAAAATGGTGAATTGTGCGGTATTTCGGTGTAAAAGGAGATCAGAGACATCAAACTTTAGGGAACACGGTATTTCCTATCACAATTAAGTGATATTTTAGTCAATTGTTTTTGTAATTACGTTTAATTTATATTTAATGGAATACCAGTTACGACAGTTTTAATACGACGCCATCGTCTTGGTGGGAGGTGTCGGTGAATTTATATTCCTTGGTAGAAGGCGTAGTGTGGGGACTAGTTGAGCGAAATCGATTGAATGAATGATGGAATGAACGTAAAATTAGAATAAAATGCGATGTGTTTTTTGTACCCATATTAAAATTTAACCGATTTAAAAAAGGAGGTTCAGTATTGGACTCTACAAAAACTGTCTCTGTCATTCTGCCTTCAATACGTCGCTTTATGGAGCTCCTTTAAAATTTTAGTTGTGCTGTGTCGTTGGTTTATTGCTATTTTCTTTGTACTTTTTGAACGCAGAATCGTATAAACGTGATTTTTGTATAGCTGTAGTATGTTAGCTGGAGAGGGACATGGGCTACTTTTTTATCGTCGCCACAATTTTTCATCACCTTTCCCCGTCATACCAATCATCATCATCAGCCTATGTAAGTCCACTGCTGGACACATCATACCAATAAAGAAACAAAATATTTATCTAAAAATGCATTCATGAAAGACTACTTACTTGAAAGATTACTTACTACTTGCGAAAATAGAATATAGCTTAAAGTTACTCAACAACAGTGTAGCTTTCTATTTGTAAAATAATTTTTAAAATCGTTTCAGTAGTTTTAGAGATTACGCTCTACAAACTCTTAATAAAATATTTTTTACAAAAAAAAACCGACTCCAAAACTGCTATCCAATTTGTTATGAAAAATACACTAAAAAGTTAAAAATAATTGCATTATGGATTTATATTTCAATCTACTTCCAAATAGGTATCCATTTTTTCAACAAATCTTATAATTTTATTATTATGAAATTATACAATTACTGATATTTTTGGAGTCGGTGCCAGCACTCTATTTACTTAGTAATACCTACTAGGCTAGACAGGTACACGTTTGTTAATCTTGGCTAAAAAAAGGAAAAGTATATGATTTTGAACCACCCTGATTTCATTCATATGAAATCATTCATTTTGTCGGTCTTTTTACAACCCATCACTACTTTTTTGTGTTAGTGTGTAACTAAACAAAAGTGTAACAACAGTAATTCTTTGTTTGTGTTATTGTTTTTGTGTTGGTGTACAGCTTTTACTTGCGTGTGCGTTTATAGGGACGCTTAATTTTTCTGCATTAGTATGCGTGATTATGTAAATGTGTTGTGTACCGTACTACCTCGCCTCCCGCGAAAACCGGCAGAAAGATTTTAGTACTAAAAGTGGCGCTTGGCAACTCCCGTTATAAATTCTCTAAGTTTGTTCCACTCAAAAGAGAATGTAAAACTACGAGAATGGTTCCACTGAGCATGTACTTAGAGCATTTATAACTGGAGATGTTAACGCAAGGCGTACCCCTCTGCCGGCCATAAGACGCGACTTGGCCATGCACTTTATATAAAACTACTTCACTCATCACCGCGCGGCCATTAGTTGTCGTTTCGTGTCGCGAAGTAGTGCTCAGTAAAAATGGTGAATTGTGCGGTATTTCGGTGTAAAAGGAGATCAGAGACATCAAACTTTAGGGCACACGGTATTTCCTATCACAAGTAAGTGATATTTTAGTCAATTGTTTTTGTAATTACGTTTAATTTATATTTAATGGAATACCAGTTACGACAGTTTTAATACGACGCCAACGTCTTGGTAGGAGGTGTCGGTGAATTTATATTCCTTGGTAGAAGGCGTAGTGTGGGGACTAGTTGAGCGAAATCGATTGAATGAATGATGGAATGAACGTAAAATTAGAATAAAATGCGATGTGTTTTTTGTACCCATATTTAACCGATTTAAAAAAAGGATGTTCAGTATTGGACTCTACAAAAACTGTCTCTGTCATTCTGCCTTCAATACGTCGCTTCATGGAGCTCCCTTAAAATTTTAGTTGTGCTGTGTCGTTGGTTTATTGCTATTTTCTTTGTACTTTTTGAACGCAGAATCGTATAAACGTGATTTTTGTATAGCTGTAGTATGTTAGCTGGAGAGGGACATGGGCTATGAGCATTTGTTAACAGCCGCTATTCTTCTACTGCTCTTCATTTTTTTCACCCCGTCATACCAATCATCATCATCAGCCTATGTAAGTCCACTGCTGGACACATCATACCAATTAAGAAACAAAATATTTATCTAAAAATGCATTCATGAAAGACTACTTACTTGAAAGATTACTTACTACTTGCGAAAATAGAATATAGCTTAAAGTTACTCAACAACAGTGTAGCTTTCTATTTGTAAAATAATTTTTAAAATCGTTTCAGTAGTTTCAGAGATTACGCTCTACAAACTCTTAATAAAATATTTTTTACAAAAAAAAACCGACTCCAAAACTGCTATCCAATTTGTTATGAAAAATACACTAAAAAGTTAAAAATAATTGCATTATGTATTTATATTTCAATCTACATACTTACAAATAGGTATCCATTTTTTCAACAAATCTTATAATTTTATTATTATGACATTATACAATTACTGATATTTTTGGAGTCGGTGCCAGCACTCTATTTACTTAGCCTTACCTACTAGGCTAGACAGGTACACGTTTGTTAATCTTGGCTAAAAAAAGGAAAAGTATATGATTTTGAACCACCCTGTTTCATTCATATGAAATCATTCATTTTGTCGGTCTTTTTACAACCCATCACTACTTTTTTGTGTTAGTGTGTAACTAAACAAAAGTGTAACAACAGTAATTCTTTAATTGTGTTATCATTTTTGTGTTGGTGTACAGCTTTTACTTGCGTGTGCGTTTATAGGGACGCTTAATTTTTCTGCATTAGTATGCGTGATTATGTAAATGTGTTCTGTACCGTACTACCCCGCCTCCCGCGAAAACCGGCAGAAAGATTTTAATACTAAAAGTAGCGCTTGGCATCTCCCGTTATAAATGCTCTAAGAGCATGTAGGAAGTTATGGTAATCATCAAGGAATTTGAATACAATATATTCCTTGGTAATCATTACCTACCTAATTTACACCTACGTGTTGGTTCACTCGCGTTTCTGAACGAAGAGTTATTTGACATTGACTGTCATGACAGTGACTACCAAATTCCTTGGTACCTAGTGACAGGTGACAGGAACGTCAGACATCACTGAACGTCACTGTCCGGGGAACAAGGAATTTGAATAAGGTAGGTACTCTCATGACACATCTCCACCTTAAGTTTATGAAACTAGCATGAAACGGACACTGGCAGAATTGTGACAATCAGTCGCAGTAGCCAAAAAAAATGAAGAATAAGGTACTCATCATCATCATCGAGATGACACCGACACCGCACCGGGCCCCGGTATCACCCACTGCTGGGTGTGGCACCGGCCACCGGGCAGTGATACCGGGGCCTATTGGCCAAAGAGAGGCCTATAGGCCAATAACTAGGCCTCCTTCATTTTCTGCCAGCCTCCTCTGTCCTTTGCGTCTCGGGTCCAGATGTTTCCAGCGACCCTTACGATGTCGTCGGGTTCTCTATTCCGTGATGTCGTCGACCCATCGCGCTTTCGGTCGGCCTGATTTCGGCCACCATTCGTTCAAGGCTTTACTCCTCCGGCCATCACCACGTCTGGCAAGGTGTCGTGCCCAACTCCACTTGAGGTTTATCGCCCTGTCACCGACGGCGACGTCGAAGATTTTCGTACGACGCCGGATCTCAGTGTTGCGTAGGTACTCGGTCTAGAAGTGTTATGCCGAGCATGGCTCGCTCCATGGCTCTTTGTGCAACTGGTACTCGGTGCCCAGTTTCCATAATAAGCGTCCAGTCTCGACACCGTAAGTCATAGTTGGCAGGACACATTGATTATTATAGACGGGTTTTCAGGCACTGGAATTTTTCTTGACCGAAAAACATCCTTTAGTTTGCCGAATACTGCCCATCGAAGCCGGATTCTCCTGGATTTATTTATTTATTTATGCTCCTTGCCAAAAGATAAAAACATGACCCAAAGCACCACAAATCCACAGTGAAATGTATTAGCAGGTAAATGAAAACACAATAAAATATTTACATACATTTTATACCTAGGTACATAATAGGTACAATACAGGTAGGTAGTTTAGAGGTACCTACTTATCACAAAAAAAAACATCTGCATCAATCAAATCATTAGGTAGGTAATACCGTATGTAAAATAACGCTGTCTCTCCTGTCCTGTATTTGTATGGCTTTTGGTGAATACCTTATTATAGGCTGGTAGTTAATTGCACCCGGCACCCGTCCCCTCGGGACGGGCGGCATTCATTCATTGTAGGTACATTAGGTACCTATCTATGCATTTACGTAACGTAACTGCATACATAGTTAACTAAATAACGAAATAATAGTACCTACTATGTAGCTTACATAGAACCTAGGTACTATCATTTGTTTTTTGGCACCATATCTTACTTCTAGATAGAAGGTTCTTTAAACTAAGAAACTAACACAAAATATTTTTTGTGTGTTAGGATAGCATAGGACAAGGATAAATTTTATATCAACACATTTTCATGAATCTTACCAAAAATTTTAAACATTATGTACCTACTAATAACATAAAAATTAATAACCCTTATTTTTATATCTCTATAGATCAGGTAGCTTAGCAGCACTAGCTATCAGTTGCTCTAGTCTCTTTCCTAGCTGTAGGGTAATTTTGATTAAAAAAACTAGAAAGGGAAGTAGTCATACTGATGGCCATAACTAACAAAACTTTGGTACATCATGGCGCATTTCTCCTTGGTGGATACATATTCTCCTCGACTACAACAACACCGGTGATTAAATCATAGCCAGTTCTGTTGTATTTGAACACAAACAGAACTACACAGAGTGGAAACAGCAGTGAGATTAGGATGTTCTTCATAAAGGACCTTGTTAGTGCTGCAACAAAGGTCAGTGAACTCCCTGGGTAGAGCAGAACAGTCTCTTTAGGTCGTCCTTCAACTGGTATGATTGCTGCAGCGGTGATGACCCGAAGTCCTAACAGTGCTTTTCCTGGAGTAGCCCCTCCAGTACGGCCTCTTTTGCTCAAACAACAGGCCTGGAATCAGAAAAAGTATTTCAGTTTAGTCTCATCATTTATATCAAAATACATGCAAGTTTCATGGAAACTGAGTTTAGATTTTGAATAGTGAACAGCAGTGAATAGTGCAGTACCTCATAAATACACACAATAATTCTGTAAATTACTTCAAGGATCAATATGTCGGAAGTGAGATCCAATGCAAACTTGTAATCATCATAGTTTTCTGAAAGTTTGATAAAATCAAATTTTTCCACATCTCTGAAACAAAAATTGATTGAAAAATAAATGAAATTGGTATGTGAAAATGGAAAATCAATGTTAAATGTATGTTTTCTAAAAATATATAAGTACAAACTAAATCTATTACTTTGATTTATAGAAAATTCGAAAATGCACTTACATCAAATCAAAAATGTCTACAGCAACAAAGGTTACAATCAACTTCAATATAAATAGAAGCAGGAAGTCTATGAATTCTGCTAGTAGCCTTTTGTAGAGAGGTGGTATTACATACTCATAGCCACCAAACCTGGCTATAGCTGAAAATAAAAATATTGTTTAGATTTACCCAAACATTGCGTAATATTATTGCAGAAATAACTTGACAACACAGATCAAAACCACAAAAGTTACTTTTATTATATACTTCGTTTTTTTAACAAATTGTTATTGTTAGAACATGGAAAGCATGCTTATTCTTGATTGTGTTCTTAATTCTGAATTATAGGTCAGGGGCAGAGGTGACAAGGAGGCCTGCAACAGCCTCTACCCACCAGCTTGATCCACTGCTTTTTAAAATATTAATTAAAGACGTCATTACCATCAGCAGGAGAAATTATTTCCACCTCTGGCATATCCTCAGGGTCGTCAGGAGGATCTTGCACTTGAAACTGCTGTCCGAGAAACTGATAGTTATTATTCAATAGCGGCACGTTTGTTGGACTGTTTTGCAAGCCTTGGAATGTCATCATATAATACGGAAAACATGTGGAGAGGGTCTGATACATCTGCGCTTGCTGAATCCATTGTTGCAAAGCCTGAAAATACGTATCGCGCTCCGACATTGTAGGTATAGCATCGCCCTGTCCTTCACGATTTGCATTCTCAGAAGACGGCCCTGCCTTGATATCACGTATTAATCTTTCAGAGTCCAACATCGTACACTGCGGTGAGTTACGAACAACATCAATTGAAAGAATTTAGCACAATTACCGAAAGAATTAACAAAACAAAATTATCGACAGATCGAATCTAATTATTTTGGTACACGTCAGTTTGTTGACTTATTTGTTTTTGTTTGTCAATTTTGACAAACGGGGTGGGGATACAAGGAATTTGTATATGTCACTGTCATAACAAGTCAGGGATAGATAACATTTTTTAACCATTGATCACTATTTAGTTGTAATGGCACGCGGTTTTGCTTGTGCGAATGCCTACAATATTTAACTTCAAAACAGAACACTGAAAAGCAGGTATAGTGCGCGTCATGCAATAAGAACGCCGGAAGGAGGGGGAGGGGGTGTGATGGTGCGAGTATTATGTATATACGCAAACACATCCCCTCCACTGTTTACCAGCGTTCTTTTTTGTTGACGTGACTTATCACGTCAATTTGTTGAGATCAGTAAAATTTAGACAGGAAAGTAGATAATGCTATGTAAGGGTACTTGGGGTCCAAGTCGTTTTTTATGGAAATAAATATGGCTCATTCAGAAAACAGTATAGCGTAGAACCCTAAAAAACTTAAAATAATATGTATAAAAACTTCACGGGTAAATCCTTAGCTTATAAATGAAAATTAAATATGGCATCATTTCAAACTCGTTTGGCAAAAAAAAACTAGACTCCAGCGTCAGCACAAAATTAAGAAAAACGTTTCAAGTCAGTCAGTGTTGAGTGTCAGTAAGGTGTCAGTCCTTGTGTCAGTCATAGAACATTCTTGGATGAAGTGTACTCTTGTCAAGGAATTTGAATACAAGTATTCGTACACTTTCAGACTTTGTCAATTGTATACTCTTTGATTGAGTGAGTACCTAGTTCTTGAGTTGAGTAATTGAGTACCTACCTAGTTCCAGTTCCATTCCAGCCAGTCAGTTCAGTCAGTTCTTGTTCCAGTTCCACTGTTCCACTAGATATACGCTAGATGCTAGATACCGTAGTTCTTGTATACTCTTTGCTAGATACCTACATCCGAATTTTCCATTCCAACCTCCCATTCACATTTTACGTTGTGTTAACTTGTGTTGAACGAAGCGAAACGAGTGAGGCGAATGGCCGATTTGGTCGGAAGAACGGATAAATATCGTGCGCAACAAATGGTAAATTTGGGTGGCATGGAAGGCGGACTGAGGCTGCTCCATTAACTTTATCCATGCAAAGCTAACAGTGTTAGTGTGACTTACAAGTAATCGTGACAGTGTACCGTGAATTGTTTGTGATTTTGACCCTCGCTTTACGATATTCATACCACGGGGTCAGCTGTGGATACAACGGTAATTATTTATCTACTTTTACATCCGTGCTATACCTACCATAAATTTCTTGTGGGTGAAGGGAAATGTAGTGATTTCTTCGGCGTAAGTAGCTACTGGATCTCTTTTCTTGTCAGGTTCGTCTATTTTTGCACTGTTCTCCACCTATCAGTGAGTCACATAAACCAGGTCTTGCCACCTACCCCCACTTGCAACCCCCCTATCCTCAATCTAGATACAAGGATTGCTATAGCCAACCCCAGATTTCTTACTGAATCTGTAGTGTGGAGGCTAGTCTTCTAGCTTGGAGTCAAATCCAGAGGGTTCTACTAAAGTCATGGTTTTTATTATCACTGTTTTGCACCTACAATTTTTAAAGAGTTGTCAGCAATGGGTGCGGTTAAACTATAGCTACCCTGGTACCTGAGTTGAGGGTTGGGGATAGGGGGAAAGCATGTGGGGGTAGATGGCAAGTCTTTCCCTATAGTTCTTTTTTCTAGGAAATGAAAAAAAAATTCCAAAAAATTTCCTTCAAATTTCTTCACTTTAAAAAAAATAAAAAAAAATAACCCTAACCTGATGAGAATTCCTTCCCTTGAGTCTTTTTTTCATAGAGATGAAATATTAATACCAATTTTTTTCATATAAAAAAAAAAACCCTAACCTAACTAGTAACTTACCTGAAAAATTAAATTATTATTTTTCATTTCCTAGAAAAAAGGACTCAAGGGGAAGACTTGCCATCTACCCCCACTTGCATCCCCCCTATCCCCAACCCTCAACTCAGGTACAAGGATTGCTATAGCCAACCCATGGGTGCTTCAGCAGCCAGTGAATTTCTAGTTAAATTATGAGGTCTACTTTTTTCATATTATATCAAAAATCTCTATAACTTCTTTAAAATGTTGCCTTTTAATAACTTTTTATTGACCTATTAAAGCTGGAAAAGGTTAAACTATAGCTACTCTGGTAGAGATAAACCATTCTAAAAATGCACGCCTCTCTACCTGCCTTTCCTTTGCTTTTGTGGGTGAAGGCAGGTAGAGGGGAGTGCATTTTTAGAATGGTTTATCACTACCTGAGTTGAGGGTTGGGGATAGGGGGGTTGCATGTGGGGGTAGATGGCAAGTCTTTCCCTATAGTTCATTTTTCTAGGAAATGAAAAAAAAAATTCTTCAAATTTATTAACTTTTTTCAAAAAAAAACCCCCTAACCTAATGGGATTTCCTTCCCTTGAGTCCTTTTGTCTAGTTCCTTTTTGTCTAGGAGATAAAATATTATTTCCAAATTTCTTCACTTTAGTAAAAAAAAAACCCTAACCTAACTATTAATTTACCTGAAAAGTTTAAGAATTTTTTTTCATTTCCTAGAAAAAAACTTTAGGGAAAGACTTGCCACCTACCCCCACTTGCAACCCTCAACTCAGGTACCAGGGTAGCTATAGCCAACCCAAACTCTGTTATAATGCAGAAAGAGATAAAAGAAAGGTGTTTGATAACTCTGAGCCTCTTGACACAAAAACTGGTACCTACCAAGTTTGAGTTGCCCAAAATACAAGCAATCCTGAGAATTTCTATCTGCTCCCTGGACTAACACTCTGTTGCTTCCAGTTGTTGTATTCCTTAATGATGTCCCATATTAACAAACTATTTAGTTGCTAGTAACAGACTCTTGTCAGTTTTGTGAGTAAATGTTGTGTCCAAATGGCTCCTTCTTATCATGTTGAATAACAACATTAACAACACAAGTACCTACCTATTTACAACATCCAGATACATTAACATTATGTGTGGGTGTGTGGGTAGGTACTCTATTTTAATGTGGATATCATTCTTATCTTAGATACTCAATGATTATGATGGTAGGTTTATTTACTGTTCATACTGCATCAAATTTAAGCTTGTTTTGTATAACAGTAAGTAGGTAGGTATTAGGTATCTATAATATGTGAAAATGGGCTGCATAGCAGACATGGGCCATGGGCTGGCAACGCTACCTCTTTGTATGAACATTGATGTACATTCTGCTACCATTAGGTATTTATAGATACTTAGTAGGTAGGGTATGGTATGGTATTTCCGAGTTAGTTCACGTGATAAAGTCACTCGCTAGGAATGTATTTATCCAATTATTATGTTGGCGCCAAGTGGTCACTTTTAATAGGTAATGAATATTGTATGTGTGCGTGCCTGCTTCATTAAGTACTTATACCATATACCAAATTGTACGATACACAATACGCCACCACCCTATTAACAATACTACTTAAACCAGTTTACGTTGGACCTAATCTTCTTCTTCTGAATTTTTTTTTTTGTTATGTCGTTCAAACGAAAAAAACAAACTGAAACAGCTTCACGACTTTGATCTCCAGGCACGGTAGATATCATTACGGTAGGTTTTTATTTAGCACATGTAGGTATACCCACATTTTGCAGAAGTTAGTATTCCATACGTGACAGGCTGCAAGCCCATCGCCGCTGTTAGAATACTAACTAATTCCTCACGATGTTTTCTTTCATCAAAGGAATAGGATATGTAATCGAATTCTTTTCCGATTTTCTGAAGTGACTGAGGGTATACATGTCGTAAGGACAGCTATCATTTTATGGACATATAGGTACCTACCTAATACCTACATAAACGAGACCTCTGCGGGCTCGCTAAAGTCGAAATCTTCGAAACGCCTCAAGCTACTCCCATACTGTTTGCTTTTATATCCTTGTAGTAAGCGTCGTCCTTAGCCTTGTGTAGCCTGATGCGTATCTGTGTGTATATTATCTAAAAGACCACAAAATGACCATGAATCACTGTTCTCTGTCTGTGGGCTATCTGATCTGACTCACAGCCTTTAGATATGAGATTCCGTTACCTATTAGTCACTAAGTACCGGTTAAATACCTGCCCGAGGTAAAGCTAAGCCTTTTCTGATGGACTATAGGTTTAAGGCTCCGGTGACAGCGGCTCGCAATTTCGAGGTGCGATTGGCTATTATTTCATTTTATTTCATTTCGGGGAGGTTTTTTGAAAAAATAACTCTAAAGAAACACGCATAAATACTGTTCGAACACAAATAATACAATAATATAAGGGAAACATGCCCGAATCAGAAATCATTTTGGTATTAGGTAAACGTAAGACCAAACATACTAATACCAAAATGATTTCTGATTCGGGCATGTTTCCCTTATATTATTGTATTATTTGTGTTCGAACAGTATTTATGCGTGTTTCTTTAGAGTTATTTTTTCAAAAAACCTCCCCGAAATGAAATAAAATGAAATAATAGCCAATCGTACCTCGAAATTGCGAGCCGCTGTCACCGGACCCTTAAGATAACTTCATTAGGTTGTACCTCGTTGATGTCATTATCAGGTACCAAAAGAAGTTGTAATATCTGCCTAGACTTCCAAGACGATAAATTTGAAAGCTTTAGCCACCTACAGACTGGTGAGCATACGTCATCGTTTCATCTCTTGATTGGTTCTTAGAGGGCGCTTTTCTCAAGGCTACTGCGGCGTCCTGACTATAGATAGACATACAAGGTAATTTTGGGTTCTTTAACATATCTTTTACCGGTTTCTTTGCCCAAGTCACGGCGAGGAAAACCGAAGTGTTACAAAAGTTTTCGACCGCATACATTTTGGCGAGTGTGCGCAGGAACTGCACGATCTCATTCTCCCGTCAGCCTTCTACCTCTGAACAACTAGACCCCCGGATAAGTAATATCGCTATAGCACGAAGCGCTTTGCTTCCACTTTCCTAGTGTAAACTGCTAAGGAGTGGGTGGAACTCTTTACCGCCGTCAGTTCGTAACGTTATAACTTAGGAATTTTAAGACAAAGTGAATAAGTGGATTATAGCTAAGCGTGCTCCACCTTAGACTGCATCTTTACTTTCCATCAGGTGGTAACGTCTAGCTATATTACTAAAAAAAACAGAGAGATGTTATTCGTCTTACAGATATATGTATTCAGTGATTGGACTTTTAGCTTAGAGAAGCAAAGTAGGTATTCAAAACGGTCAACAGGAATCCTTGCTGCGTCATCTCGTCGCCTGCTGTCCGCTTCCCACGAACTCCTTTAAGACCAATTCGTCCGTACGACTCTCTGGAATTAGGGTGAGATTTGCTTGCAGTTCACAGTCCCCTTTGCTCTACTGCGTTGACGATCACAACAATTCGTTCCGATTTATTTGCAAGCGCTCTCCGATAAACTGTTATGTCGTACCTAATGCTGTGATGCTTGCACTGTAATCGATAAGACACATCCTGCCCGAACAAACAATCCAATCCTGCAGATCCACCACCACAGTAGGTACCTAATACACATTGTTGCTCTTACTTTAAAAATATCCTTATGGACAGCTAACTGTTTGAAACGACTATTCATAATAATACACGAATATGATCTCTAGTTTGATGACCCTATTGTGAAATGTAGATGTGTCCTTGCTCTATTAAACTGTGCCATAAATCCTCCACAATAATAAACTCCAGTCAAGATGTAGTTTAGTTTGTTGTTTATTATTCCACCTGGCGCCCAACAACCAAGAACTACATAATAGCACGTACAATGCAAAACCAGAATAATAATACAGTTGCCAGCTGTAGTGCAACTTTGAAACAATACATGGAAATTGTGACTGAAACCAACAAGAATCAGTAATGGAAAATTGCGAAAAGCTCAACTAATGTTCATTGGAAGTCGACCACATCAAATACAAAGAAAGGTGGATATCAAAATATAGAAACTAGTAGAGCGATTTTGGCGTACAGATAAAACTAGGTATTCTGAAATCATTGAACATTATCACTCTCTTGTGCGCCTTTCACTATACTGCGGTCGGCACTAAAGGTTTCTTTCTCTACTCTCTTCTATTAGCTGTTACTCCTATATATTATCAATGTCATCTTTCACACAATCCAACCATTTTTTCTACTTCTACTTCTTTCCTTATAGAATCTTTGAAATATTAATGTAATAATGTGTGAAATTAATAGATAGGTACTTTACAAACCTCTTGGGCATCATATTATATTCTCGTATAATGTTTACTTTAAGCACGAACTGAGCACTTTTATGGGTATAAAGTATAATAAAACGTATAGCTAAATAAAATCTCTTAGAAAGGGCATAGTAGGTACACAGGTTAGAAGAAGTCTCGTTTGTTCCTTTGAATACTTATATGAATAAAATCTAGTCGGTATGATTGTAACTAAATATTTCTGTCTTTTAGTCCCAGCTTGAAAATATATTATTTAGCAGAGGTTAGTTACCAGTGTAGTTACGAGGTATTAGTCCCCAGTCGTGTATAGTAATGTTTCGGTCAGAGACATCAGCAGTGAAATAGAACGGACGGCAGCTTTGGGTCATAAAGTATGCATGAGCGTTCAAATTGATGCACCCGTACGTCCATCGCAAATTGCTAGATTCAAAGGAATTGGTGAAAACGCCGTTTCAATATTAATCAAATTGAGGTTCTTCTCTTTCGGTTTTTCAAAGCCTCGTATTTGCCGGGTGTCACATAATGTGGAGGTACAATAACGTTCCCGATTGACGAAATATCGAACAATTTCTTGCTTAATACCTACTCCGCATATTTCGGATCTCAAACGGATATTGGGTTCTCTAAATATTCATAATCTCTGTACGTTCTTACCAAGTTGCTTCGCTATAATCTTTCTTTACACAGGTGTAAGCTGTAGGAATTCTAGATAGATTATCACCTGAAGCCAGAGGAAACAATTACTCAGGAATGCCACTATTACCGGGCCCTATGGAAAGTATCCGTTTCAACTGCCTACACGATAACATTGGACTATAAATATAAAACTGTGTACTTTAGAGCGTTTCTGAAAGCAGATAAAGCGATGCCTGTCGAACACTTCACTATTTAGTATATTTAGGATAATTTGGGTATGCAACTGTTCAGAACTTTTAAGTACGCCTACGGACGCCTACCATACCAACATAAGACTTTTTGAACTGTCAAAATTTTATATCCTATGTACTATACCTACTACATATCTAGTAAGTACCTACTAACTACCATGACTTTATAGTAATAGTCATGGTAAGTCTTACTAGGTAGATACGCATGCAATACAGTATAAGTAGTTTTTTTTTTCACAATAATTATTCAATAGTCCTTTCTAGTTTGTCTTGGGATTGGGACGCAAAGTCCTCCTTTTATACCATAACAGTCTCCGTCATTGAATAGCCTTGAACATAATAGACCAATACCTAATCCTCCTTACGTCGTCCGACCATCTCTGGACCTGTCTGTCCTCCTTCTTTTTGGCGTTGTGCCGGGGGGTCGGGGTCCAGATAGTTATCATCTTGGTCCACTGGTGCTGGCTCCCTGAGCGTGAAACCTGCCCATCTTCATTGCAATGTTCTAATCTTAATTTTGGCATTTCCTTATTTTGAAATTGGCCTATTGGCGAATGAACGAAATAAAAGAAGATTCGGCAAAAAAGAGCTTCGCATGATAATAAGATTGACTTCGCTTCTCGATGCTATTATTTTGTCGTATACAGCACAGTTTTAAATTAACGTATTTATTCTGAGCGAATAAGGCTTGCGTCTTTGAGCAAAAAATGTTTCCGGACTCTAAACTGATTGATATGCCAATGGGTTTTGTTTATCACGTGAAGGAATGTGCGAGACATCCATCAAAGCCGTCTATTTTCGTTTCGTTCGTGCAATTCGTATTATTACAATAGCACGGGTAGTTTATTACTCGTATTCATGCATAATATTATGTTGAGTAGTTTTGTAGAATGTTGCGAAGGTCGGACGCCCTGTCGTCGCCCTTCAGAGAATTGCGATGAATTACGTTTTTTGAATGCCTCCATTGTGTGAGGAAGTTGCTTTCACTCCATTGGCATTTCTACTTACCTCTCTCGTGAGCTCTTTTTCACCTTTTGTAAAGATACTGTAGTTTTTTCCTGCAGCTTTTAATTTACCACACGTAAGTTAGAACCAAGCCGTTTACTATTAGATTTGTAAGTTATTTCAGGAACAGTAGTGTAGGTATGTAGGTATTTTCTCTATTTGGCATTTCACACAACACGATTCCTAGTCCCAAAATAAGCAAAGGTTGTACTATGGGATCAAGATTAATTATGTTTTTGGTGCCTAGACAAGAACCACTTTCTATTAGATTCACTCCTGTGAAAAGATAAGCGTGTGCTGTGGGTGGAATACCTAATACTGGTGGACTGTACCACGAAGTTACGAATTTGTCTTACATTTGTCATCCAGGAGCATTAATCTTCGATTAGGGTGGGCTTAAAATTGCTATTCTATCATCCAACGTATGGAGGTTATTATCGATAATATCTTATCACTACTGCCTTATAGTCCCGTCTTTGTATTTCGTTTTACTTCTATTTTATGACGTCACACCCATCATCTAGAACGACTTCGCTATAATCTTGATATATTTCGTCCTCCAGCTGGAAAGGGATGGCAGTATGTTTTACGGAATGCCTGAACATTAAAACTTCTACATGACGACCGTTCGCCTCCTTAATCTTTTATTGCTTATGGGTTTAATGGCGTAAGGTCTGATGAGATAACATTTCACTGGAATGGATATACTCACCTACTTCAGAATAGTTTTTAGGCATTCTGCTATCCTGAGCGTTAAGAGCAGTCTTTCTTAAAGTGCCACTGTGGGCGCTAGATTCCCAGTTAAAATCGTACTTGCGCCCATTTTTATTGATGGGAGGTTTGTTTGGTTCAAAAATATCTGTCAAATTTATGTCACAAAATTGTTGGTTTGTGAATGTTTATAACCCAGTCGGTACCTACATTCAGGGATTTTATATATTCAAAAATATAGAAATTTGCATCTTCTCAAGAAGTGGTACATCATGATTATTTTAGGGGCGATAGAAAATAATTGATTCTCAATGTGGGAGGTAGGTCAAATTAGTTTGAGAATCTCTGGTCTAGAGCAAGAACACCGAGAAATAAGTAGCTGCAATGTAAAATTTATTTATGGTGTAGATAATTATTATCTTTGATATTAAGTAAGCAGGTAGTTCCTAAAACTGAAATACCTACCTACAAATGAAAAATTAAGTTTTCCGGAAATAGCTAGCACGGTTAATCTTATAGAAAATATAATTGCTACGAGTATGCTGGTAGGATGACCTTCGCGAAGATATTCCGTCACATATTGTTGGATATCTAGACCTACTCATGAAAATATATAATTACGTTAAATCCCGGGCTGATCCCGGGATGTATTTTTATAAAAACATTAGGTTCTTCTGGTTGACTTTCGCAGTTATTGCAACAAAACTTGGGGAGGTCAAGTAAACTTCAAAACCCATTTATAGTGCACGCTACATGGTTATTTTTACTATAACCCTGCATGATCCCGCTGAGGAAAGGCCGTAAGGAGACCTTTGTCCAACACGCTTACACTATAAAAAAATGTACCTACCTACACCACATACTATAAAGGCCTCGTCAGTCAGTAAGACATGCCACAGTTTTCCAATAGGTAGGTATGTAGAAGAAGATAAATAAGTTAATCCACAATCTCAGCGTAATAGGTTAACGTGGTTTAGTAAAGTACAAATCAAAAATACCGCAAAGTAGGTACCTAGTTAATAAAATGCACATTAACTCCCATTGACGTAATCTAATAGCATCGAAATGGATATCGTAATTAGAGTTTTATGCTACAAATCATAAAGATTGATATAATTGCACCATAAAGCAAGGCACAGTCTGGTCAAAACAACTGGTGCAATCCATAATGGAAAATATGTACAAGCAATTTATTTAGGTTAGCGAAACATCAAAGCCCACAGCTCAGTTGATAGAAGATCTGCCTTCTATATACGTTGTAGGCCGTGTGTACCATCCGATTAGATGATTCCGTCTAATTTAAATTGTAAGTACATATAAACTAAAGTATTTTATCAGCTTTTTGGACCAGAAAGAAGCTTTGCTTATGTTGGGGCTAGATAGTGCTATGTGAAATAATCACAGACTTATGTAAGTACTGCACAAATTCATCACTAACAAGATAATACGGAGCTCTGTTACAGCAACACTAAAACATCTCACAGAGTATGTAGTAATAAAGTAAAATCTTTATTGCGACTGAGTTGTTTAATGTCAGTGACTAAATGTGCGTAATGGAGCGTTAGCGAATATGGAGGTAACCTTGACCAAGAGACTCACTCACGTGCACTTTTTTCTTTAGCGCCATCTGTTTGTTCAACTTTGCCGATCACCATCATCTTCATGCCCTTATCCCACGCTAATCTAATCGACACAACAGGTTTTCTTCTTCCGAAGTATTTCTATTCATCCGATGATGCCTGGAAGAGATCGCTCTCAGCGATGAGGTCGCCCATTGTTTTGTTTAGATGTATACCTTAAGGGTCCGGTGACAGCGGCTCGCAATTTCGAAGTGCGATTGGCTATTATTTCATTTTATTTCATTTCGGGGAGGTTGTTTGAAAAAATAACTCTAAAGAAACACGCATAAATACTGTTCGAACACAAATCCCAACTAATATTATAAATGCGAAAGTAACTCTGTCTGTCTGTCTGTCTGTCTGTCTGTTACGCTTTCCCGCTTAAACCTCTCAACCGATTTTGATGAAATTTGGCACAGACAATCTTTAGACCCTGAGAAAGAACATAGGCTACCTTTTATTGCGAAAAAAAGAGATGAAGAGATTAAAAGTACGCAGACGAAGTCGCGGGTACCAGCTAGTAATATATAAAATGAAATAATAGCCAATCGCACTTCGAAATTGCGAGCCGCTGTCACCGGAGCCTTAACTCTGTATTTTGTTGCTGTGTAGAGCAATAAAGAGTTATTATCTATCTATCAATTGTTTTTAAAGTGCTTTAAATTTTTATTTCTAAATAAATAATGTACAGTTAATTTTTCCCTGATGTGCCCGCTGGGCTAAAGTCTCTCCCAAAAACTACCGCTCATCGCGGTTTTTGGCTGACTCCCCCTATTTACGTTAAGGTACATTTATATACACTAAATGTAACCGCTGTCGATGTGCAACATTTACGATCGAAAACTGGTCATTTACAAACTTGTTCCGTATTTACAACATAACTAATAAACTTCAGTTGTGGAAGCTGTGTTTGTGGTACCTACCTACATACCTACTCATACATAATTCATACAGCAATTCTAGGCGAGTCGCCGCGAATAAAATACAATAACATGCCTGGATTTTTTTATTTTCTATCTAACCGTTTGAAAATAACTTGACTAAATTATTCAATCGCTAACGTTTAGACACAGACGACCGTGTTAATCTCCCAAGAATTTGTCGCTTGTCATTAACTATGATATGTAAGTACTTATATGTATTTTTCATACATTTAACTACATCCATTGATAGTATATCTTCAAAAATCTTGTAATGGGCATGCGAGAAGTTGGTTAACGGTCGTCACCCTCTTATAAGGATTAAAATCCGGGTCACCGTGCTTTGCTCGGTTGCTGAATCCTAGCTAGATCGATCCGAAACCCTGCACACCAATTTTCATGAAAATCGTAACAAGGTCTGTTTTTGGTCGGCATTTCTATCAACATTAAAAAAAAATGAAATCAAATGTAGAAAAGTACCTATGTAGTTATAGTACTTATTATAACTACAATAGATACCTAATTATTATGCCATCGCTGTTATTTATTTATTATTATATTATTTGTAGATAATGTTGTGTTCTGTAATATTGTAGAATATTTTTTTGTTCTATCGTCAATAGTTCCGCAGCGCATGCGATGAAATACATTTTATATTATACCTTGGGTTACATTTTTGATGTTTTAGTAGGGATCCCTAATTTTTTGCATTAATAAATGTAGCCTATGTTATTTAGGGATAATGTATCTGTATATACGCCGACAAGAGCATTGCTCTGAATTTAAAGGAAGAAGTATCTGTATTAGATTTTATTCAGTAGGTAAGTAGATATAGCAACAACATATGACGGATGTACTACGAACTCTGCCTCAAAGTAGTAATATACATCTGTAGCCAAACCTCAATAGCACCTCGCCCACTCCGCTCCACGTGTAAGGTAAACTCGACCCTAAAATTGAAGTAAGTCCAACACGCCCTTTTGATCTTTGCTAAAACAAAAAGTTTACCTTCATTAGAAACTCGCATACAAAGGAGTGGAGCGCGGTTTCCGCAAGTATGTTGAAATAACGCTTTTAAATATTGCTTTTACTCATACTGAAACTTGTCTAGTTTACTGCGTAACCAAAGTACTTATTAATTCCCATTGTGCAGCAAAAAGCTTTTGTGCGGCTATATTTTCCAATAGCTCATGAAGAAGCTCATTTCTGATTCTAGCTAAGATCTTCATTTTACGAAATACTAGCGACCCGCCCGCGCGCCCCTGCTTCGTACGGGTGCACATATCATGCATGTATTATACATATAAACCTTCCTCTTGAATCATTCTATCTATTAAAAAACCGCATCAAAATCCGTTGCGTAGTTTTAAAGATCTAAGCATACATAGGGACATGGGGACATAGGGATATAGGGACAGAGAAAGCGACTTTGTTTTATACTTATGTAGTGATTAATTACCAACCCACTATGTTTTAAGTGTAACGTTGATGACTTGCTGGTAAATAAATATTCATTTAGAGTTAAGAGAATCGTTATTACCTCTCGACAAACCTTGTATTTGGGACACCCACCCTTGGATAGCTACATTATTCAGTTCAGCCAGCTCCCTCGCAAATTATCGTGATCATTGTTGTGGAAATGAATTCTGTCGTTTCAATTTCATTTTCTGCGAGTTACTGAGAGCACATTTAGGACTTAATTTCATATATCAAAACAATAGCAATGAATTTGCTTAGGTTTTGTTTTGATTAATGATATTCTGTGTTTACACAGGCCATAATATTTTATCTAGGTATCCGGATCTTCTTCTATGTACCAAACGATGTTATCAAATTCCACATAAACCAGTGCTCAAATAATCTGCTTTCGTATTGCGTTAAATTTATCATAGTGTTGCCAATCAAATTCAGTTGAAATGTTTTGGCATAGGTACCTACCTGCTCGGAGTTTTGTATATGTAAACTATGAACTAGCTCACAGTGCCCACATTATGCTACTAAACAGCCTTTCGACACTATTCAGTTATGTTCCTACATTAGGTAAGCCACTAAGAAATCCACTGTTGCCGGCTAAGAAATCCACTTCTGCTGAATCCAGCGTCTTTATATGAAAAGCTCAGCCCTTTATGACAATGCTCTCCGCTACCTGTTGAGTTTTTCTCATAACAAAGACCGTTGCATAATACATTATCTCCCTTTTACATGCTTCTGCAATGCATTCGGAGATGCATGCCGCGTCGTGTGCATACAATTCAAACTATCCTTTTAAGCTGTTTGCGTCAGCAGCGAATGAGTCCAAGGCAAAGCCGTCATCTGCATTTGTTGTGCGTCAAATAAACATAAATGTACACTGTACTGTACTCTACTTGAAAAGGACCGTCAGATAATGTGATTGTTAATATGTAGCTTCATACGTAACAGAGTAATTTACTTACCCGTATACTTTGTGCAAAGAACCAGACAGAATATTTGCATAGTTAAAGAACCCTTCAACATGTCTGGCTAATGACATTGACAGCCTACGTAGCTCAGTTGGTAGTAGCTCTGCCTTCTGCGGCGTAGGTCGTGGGTTCGATTCCCACCGTGAACAAACATTTGTGTGATGAACACAGATGTTTGTTCTCTGTCTGGGTGTTATATAATATTATAAGTATGTATTTACAAAAAAAAAAAAAAAAGGTATATAAGTAGTATATCAGCTATCTGGTTCCCATATCACAAGCATAAGCTTAGTTTGGGGCTAGATAGTGCTGTGTGGAAAGTCCACCAATATTTATTTATTTATTTTATTAATGGTAGTGTTCAAACAAATCAGTATAAAAGGCACGTATCATATTCTGGGCAAATGAAATTTAGTAATTCAACTGTAATTGTAAGGTCAAAGTTCAAACATGCCCACCGCGACATGAAAATAAAGTAAATTGGGACAAGATTTCGGAAACACAAACCCCAGCAGTGGCGAGGCAGATGAAAGGTGACATTTGTGTTCGCAAGAGGGAAAGGTCGCTTATTGGCTTAGTTCGGTAAAAGCCTTGGTATTGATGTAACGGAAATCTAATAAGTTGCTTCACTTACCCTAGGAGGCGAGTATAATATCATATGTAATATTGTTTGTCGGTTTTTTCGGAGTGTTTGGCGAGTCGGGTCTCATTTCCTGTAAATCCTGCGATACAGGACTCAACTGTTGGTGTTATGTAACACACATAACACTCACCAGTAAACAGCTAGGTAACTTTTGAACTTTGTTGGTGAACAATTGACGTGGTCCGCTGTATTTTATTAATAGAAAGAAAGTGACCTAGCTGGACCAGTATAGATAAAAGGCTAACAATGAGTGCTTTCGTTAATGATAAGGATAATTCCCTTATTTTCTATCAACGAAAATATTACCTACTTATTACGAAAACTATAAAATAACTTAAATTTATTTTAACTAGCCAGGTTAAATTAAATGAAATTTATTTTAACCTAGAAAGTATTTTATTTTATATGTTTGATCTTCTTTTTACATTTATCACGGAAAATGATCTCGTTTTTGCTAATAAAATCTTTAAATTAATATCGGGGTGGGGTGGACTTCTTGAATAATTTACACTTGCCTCAGTGTTGATGTAGATTTTTGTTTTGCAGGTTAATTCGAGTTTGCGGTCAGTCCGCGCCGCCTAGCCGTCGTGAGAAAACGTAAGTTATAAAAGTAGTATCAAGGGGAAGGTCGTGGGTTAAATTGCCACACGGATAATAACTTCTGGGACATAGTACAATCTTTTGTTTGTAGGCAAACACTCCTAAACTAATAAAACATGGGAACGTAAGTTTATACATAGATATAATCTACCTATTCATGTCTTTTTGATGGGAGTTTTCGCGACATTATTACCTAGTTTTGATTGAAAACCACAAAAGTTCCCCTCAATTCGAAACTAGCTAATATGTTATTACAATTGTTCCGTCTTATGTTTTGAATGCTAAATTGAAAACCCCTCGGCCATATTGATTGACCCTTATCATTCCACTGAAGTTAGCGATCAAACTTTGTAAATGATCACAAACTAAGAGCGTATCAGAACGACATGTGAACAAATAAATAAATAAATAATGCTGGACAATCCACACAAATGAATGATAATTTTTGTTGTTTCTTTACGGGGTGCGTCAAAAAATCTGTATCTAAATAGCTGTCGGTCTGTAGCCAAAGTTTTGTTGTACGTAACCTTTTTCGTATCGTCAGACCTTTTTTGTATTATACTCGTGAGTTCTCAGCACGCCCGATAGAGACGCTCATTGAATTTGGGATATCCTACTACTATTATAAACGCGAAAGTTTGTAAGTATGGGTGGATGGATGGATGTTTGTTACTCCTTCACGCCGGAACGGCTGAACGGATCTGGATGAAACTTTGCAGAGAGATAGATTATAATCTGGAATAGCACATAGGTTACTTTTTAACCCGTGGAAATACCGGGATTGAAATCTGCGCGGGTGAAACCGCTGGGTGCAACTAGTTTAAAATATATAAAATTAAATAGTAATTCAAGAAGACCTGGTAACACCATGCATGACACATAGCGATGTGATTGTAGTTACACCACAGACATAGCTTGAACTAGATTACACAAGTTCTTTCTTGGCTGTTCTTCTAGCCGCCTTTCGTGCGTGCCCTAGTTCAGCACCAATTCGTAAACTAAAACTAGTGCTAAACAACGAATGGGTTTTTACTTATAATAAAACCCACAAGTATTTACAAATTAGAGATAACTCCAAATCAATGCTATCGGAAGCGTGGCTTCATTGCTAGATTTTGTCTTTTTTTTTTTTATAAAATATCAGTGTTACTTACGTTACAACCCGCGTGCTGTAATCCGGCCACATGGTCCATACGTCACATGTCATCTTCCTTCCATGCATGTGATATCCGCAGCATGTGTGCGCTTTGCAATGAGTCATACCGGTCACGGGCTCACCAGCACGACTTGACCCTTATCAGTGTTCTGCCTTATCCACCCACTTTTGGTCACAGGGAGAGGCCTATAGGCCTCTGCCCTGTCTGTCTCCTATGTATCCTAAAACCCTTAAGGGACGTAGCCTACCGAGGTTGTTTAACTATTCGCTAATGGCACCAATAGATGACCCACCTAAACCACCATTACCTGTATATAAGAAAGCAGTGCTTTGTTATAATATTTCGCAAGTCCCGCACATAAGAAACGTGCCTTACGATGCACTGCTCTGCGTCCATCAACTTGAAGCATGCAGATGCCATGTGCCTGTAATTTCACCGACAACCACAACCATCAAACCGATACACTGGAACGCTTCTAGGCGGCAGGAATAGGAATGGTGGTAGTACTTCCCCGGACGAGCCCTTCACAAAGAAAGTTTATTTGGACTTTATGTAAACAAAATGAGAGCTTACACAATTTGAGTTAGTTTCCAATTATAATGAATTGCCACCATTACATACGTATAATATACGGTGTAATATTAAAGGATGAGTAAGTAATTTGAACATATACAGTGGTTTGATCTTAATTTGAACATATTAGTCCTGTGTATGTGCGTCTGACGTGACTTGATTAATTATAATTATTGCTCATCAGGTATTCTAATCTCTTCTCAGTTCTGGATATAGGTAGAATTTCTTACAAGAGTTTGTAACGTGATTAGACATTAGTCTCTATTGTGAAATGAAAATGAATAGACCCACACTGCCATCTTCAGACACGGTAACTACATCTCTCTCGAGAGACCCTCAAAAGTAATTTTTGAGAACCAAAATGAGACAAAGAAAATAAACTAATAACGATCTTAACTTCGGCTTCCGTTTGTCTTAATGAAATTTCTGCCCTTTCACCTAATAGCCGGCCACGAAAGTTTCAAATCAGATCCAATTTCGACGGATCTTTAATCTTAGATGAGGTAGTTGCTCCTACCGAATCAATAAAAGGGATACCTTACGGTAGGCGAAAAGTTTTCTTTCTGTACCTTCTTGTGAACAGAATTAATTGTAAGTTGATACACTCTATTGGGTTTCAATAAGTGCCGTGCGAGCCGGTTTTTGAGCGGGTTTTGTATGGAGACGCGTGATGACGTGACTTCTCAAAACGTCCGGTAGAGCGATCGTGACACTTCACACAACCGTGGAAACTTTTGTGTCTTGTGTCAGATAAAAGCTACCGATGAATATTTAAAATATAAATTAACTTGAACAAAGCAATATGTAGTACTAATCCGCTGATCTAATCTCCTTAAGCTGGAATAAACTTAATTAGACTTCGACACGTGTTTCACCTCTCTACGAAGCATCTTCAGGAAATTGACTCGCTGTGCACTGAACGTGTTACCTCGTCGAGCGCTGAGCTGAAAGTCAGAAGAAGTCTTTCAGCTCAGCGCAGCATTACTTAATAGAACCTGTATGAAATCATCCACTCCCTGCGCATACGTAGATTTTTTTGTGTCCAGTTGCTTCCACTTTACACATGCTCATCACTATCAAAAAGTTAAAAAGTCGATCATAAAGTTTTCGGTGTCGGTAACTGAAAACTTAAAGTGGTCAATTGAAGACGCAAGCAACATTAACAAATATTCACGCATTTCCTTTGGCGCTACTACTAATTGTACTGAGCTGCGCAGGTAACTACGGTGACTGTGTCCGATCACCGCTACATGACAAAGCTACTACGGTTCCTTGTGATGATGTGCCGTGTCGGCAACAAAAAGTGTCTACGTTTGCTCAGCGCCTAAATGAATCATTTAATTTTGATGCTCACTGTACCTACGGATCCGCTTAGTTTATTGCATGTTTGGACCGTGTTATTTCCCCATTGACTGACGTATCACAACCGCAATAAAAATAATTAAGGACACCTATAAATAATTCCATAGTTTTTGCTATTATTATCCTATCTACGTTGCTGTGTGATAATTTGATAGTTACGACCTTTCAGAGCTCTGACGGTCGAATCGTGAGGTTGTTTATGTTTTCAGTTTATTTTGACCGTTTTCGAAAGGAAGGTCTAAGCGTTAATCCCATGTCGGTGATTTGTGAATGGTGTTATAGAAATGTTTGTCCTCTTGTATTAGTTATGAAAGTATTTTAGGTAGTATTTTTTCATCTTGAGTATGCTTGGTTTTATGTCAGACACTGTCACACAAAATAAATCAACTCATCATAAAAACGGCACAAAAAAACGTTAGAAACTGGTACTTAATGACTTGCTCAATTCGAAATTGGTGCGTAGGTATGTGTGTTACTAATTTTTGACAACATTCTAAAACTTACCAATACTTACTGCTTGCACCAAGCGCTTTGCTTCTTCATTCATCATGCGCACACCCAATGAATGGAATTCCTTACCGGCCTCCGTTTTTCCGAAGGCCTATAATTCGGATGCTTTCAAGAGAAGAGTGAACAGGTATTTTCTAGTTAAACGTGCCACATCGTCGACCGCATCATCACTTAACATCAGGTGAGATTGCGGTCAAATGTTTATACCTATAAGTTGTAAAAAAAAATCTTACGCTGGTCACAGCGTAGTAAGTAGGCTTGGGTCACAGGTTTTTTTAATTTTTTTATGGACATGTTTCGTTTGACTTTCTCATTTTGACATTGGTATGGTTGTATTGTATAATTTTACCAATTTTTGGACAACGTATAAGAAGGTATACAGACTTTTAGGCCAATACCTTTACGGATGTTTCGTTAATTATTAAAGTGTATTGGACAATAATTGTGCCATTTTCCTACACAAATAAAATGGGTATGGCGAGATAATTGAATCGAGCGAAGCGTTCAACTATCACCACACACCCAAATGTTCTGTAGTTAACTGAAAATTTGACAAATAATCGGTCTCGCTTAATCACTAGCATCTTTGTACCCATTTTGTTTATAACTTCTCGGTTATACGTTTGAACGCAAACTTATCTGATGCGCTGATGTAGAAGGTACCTATTAATATCTAACTACTCACGTCTTTAAAACATTCAAATTATAGGCATTCGGAAAATCGGACGCCGGTAAGAAATTCCGCTCTTTGGCTTTTTATAAAAGGCTTTAGAACTGTAGGTTGTGGATGGATGAATAAATGGATGTCTCGTTTCTGTACGTCTGGTGGTCCGATGATAGAACGGGGTGAGGGAACCACGCTGTGGAATCGTCATCATTTTTACTTTTTATTTGGATGCAAGCTGGTTAATAGATTAAAAATGTATCACATGTATATTTGTAAAACTATCTAGATGTTAATAAACAAATAAATTCATAATTAATTACTGCAGTAGGCTACTTTCCCAACCCCATTGGGGTTTATTCCCAAATCATCTAGTGTTCTTTAATATGCGTAGCGAAGTATACTTGAGTTGAATTACTTTGCTACGAAACTGCTACGCTACGCCGCACCCGTAGCGTCGTAGCGATATTGTAGACTTAACATATTTGATATTTGAATCCGTAAAATAGGGGTTTTACATTAGGTCCCTTTCGTTTGTCTCAGATTTGTCTAAAAGTGTTTGTGTTCTGAAACACAAGGTATGTTTTTGAAAAGAATTTGATCATTTTAGGTTTAGCCATGGCTGAAATGTTTCGTAAAAATTCGAGTAGCGTTCCGAGAATATTAAGGTCGAATACAATTTTTGGATATAGCTTGTTTCCACTTAAAGTGGATCAGAGTTTATTCAGTTAAACGTTAAAGTTTTAATCCGGGTTTAATTATGGTAATAGTGTAGTTAGGTAGGTTACCCTAAACTATTTAAAGTAGGTACTTAGTTAATAATTGGCCACAAAACATTGCTGGTATCTGTTATAAACGGGTATAAAGCAAGTTAGGTTGGTATTATATTTTGTGCCAAATCGATTTAGCTCTACGAACATGCTCTTAGCGTTGTTATTGATTACATTACCTACGTAATAGCGTCACCATTGTTAAATCACATTAGAAGATAGCGCAAGAGGGCGTGGAACGGTGACGAACGTAGTAATTTCTGCTTTTACTGCGAATAAATCATTAACACTACCAATCAGACCGACAAATGGAGGAGGAGGGGAACGAGCCCGCATAAACGACCAAATGCGAATTCAATGGAGTGATTTTGAAACTATCTATCTTCTTGTTTCACCAGATGAAATACTTCGTCATATCAGCTCCCAGTTTATTTTTTATTTTTTGATAGCTAGCTATCAAAAATATATTATAATATTATAGATTAAAAATATAGTATATTCAGTCAAACGTCTAGACGTTTGACTGAAAAAAACGACTCTCAACTGATACCTACTACACTGAAGTTTATAAGCGCCAAGCGGAGAGCTGCAAAGAAGGACTGCACTGATTACTAATTATTTGCTTATACAGCGTGTAACGGAAGGGGGGTATCAACCCTGAAGGAGGTGAATGTGCTTATGAAACTCAACAACTTTCCCCAGAAAACTGACTACCAGCTGATTGATTTACTATGGGAGGGCCAAATTTTTTTTTCATATTTCGACCTATGTTCTTTGGGGAAAGTTGTTGAGTTTCATGAGCACATTCACCTCCTTCAGGATTGATACCCCCTTCCGTTACACGCTGTATATCTAGATTTTTTTTTGATTCCATACAAAAAATTAAGTATTTGACTTTTAATTTTTAAATTATTTTTTGCACAAGAGTTTCTGCAACGAACCTTTAGGTAAAACTCTCTCTCTCGTTTTGTCTAAAGAGTTCAGCTCATATTGAACTCTAAGATTTTTATGATAAATGTTTTTAATTCTTTCAAATAGATTTTGGTTTTGCAAATACCTACCTGTTTCCAGTCGAGCATCCTAATCTTCTTCCGAGTTGTGGTTGCCATTCGAGAATTAATTATTTCTGAAACCTGCGATGGGTAATCCTAATGCGAATCGGAACATGTCACTAATTGGTGTTTAAAAATGAATGAAATGGCGCGGCGGGTGGGTTTGTACGCAAATAGATAGGAAAACCACATCACTCAGTATAAATAACAATTGAATGCTCAGTAATAAATGAAGTGACGCATAAGTTGTATTATGTCTGTAACATAAACGAAAGCTTAGGTTAAATTATGTTTAAAGCTGAATGAATTTCGATTTACATAATTTTCTCAAGATACTGACATTGCTTAGTAAACTTTTATATTATCATCATATCTACCTTACCTTCCGAATAAATCTATTAGAAAGAAGTATATTGTTCCAAAAACTTACAATCGTGTATTTTGTAGAAAGTATAGTAGGTAAGTAAGGTACAAAAAGCAATAAAAAGAATGCAACAATAAATTAAACACATCTAGTAGTTTAGCTAAGGCTTTTGTAACAGATAGGCTAACCTCAAAAGTTTCCTCTCCGGAGAGCAAAGTTACCATTGTATTTTTTTCCAAATACAATGGTTGCTGCTTCCTAATGCAAATAACAATCAAAAAGCTACCAATTAAAGAACCACTGGGCGGAGATTCCTCCATTGAAACAAAATTATCAAAATACTAGTTGCGCCCCGCGGTTTCACCCGCGCAGATTTAAATTCCCACGGGATAAAAAGTAGCCTGTCCTATAATCTACCTCTCTGCCAAAGTTCATCCAGATACGTTCAGCCGTTCCGGCGTGAAAATGTAACAAACATCCATCCAACCATCCATCCATACTTACAAACTTTTGCGTTTATAATAGTACCTAGGATTCGAAGATTTTATACCAAAAGAGCGATGTCAACACGCGTGGGTGTGGATTATAGTGAGCATGGATAAATAAATTTAGGAGAGAGCCCAAGGAGGAGTGTGTTCTACCACGCTTGTGCCAAAATATGTACCAAAAGAAATTCCTTTCAGAATGGCTTTTGCTTCGGTACGAATTTTTGTTACAATTATTTAGCAATTTTTTAAATAACATGCAAATCTGATTTTGGCTTTATGATTATAACGTACATTTTGTATATATCTAAGCAAAACGGATATATTACATTTTATGTATTTTGCCCAAAATGTTTCTCTCCTTTACTTCGTTAATCTGGGAATGTGAGCCTATTTTATTTTTCATTAGACACCGGAGGTAGGATGAGAAACATGACAGTAAGCGTATAGTGGCAATTGGTGTTGCCATTTATTTGTTACCTTCGGGTGACCTACGAACTATGTCACAGGATTAACCACTAGTTGGATTAACCAATAGCTCCTCGTCATCCTGAAGAAACCTACTACTGGACATAGGCTGGGTGGCCGGGAAATGTATCTCTCAATCCACTTCTTCCAGCTTTATGATGGATTTTAATTTTTTTTTTTAAACATTTTTTATTCATGAGCTGGTTCACATGTTTATGCAAATACGCAAATCGTGGGAACTACTGATCCCTTGACGGTAGCTCAAACAAAATAAACAAATCTCTTGTAAACTGACCTCGTTCTATACGTGTTGGTGCGTCAAATATAGTAACGTTTTCTATAGACAAGTGGCTGTCTGAGAAACGAAATTAACAAATATTATGCGAAAACAACCAACTTGTGTTACTGCCTATTGAACAGTGTATCTATGTTATTATTTGTTTCCTATTTTGTTCGTTTGTAATGTGTACAATGCATTTTTTTTATTCATTTATTCATTGTGTTTGTAATGTCAACTATTTGTACGATCAGTAATTTTATATGAAAGGTTCAAGTTCATTGGGTATTATGAAATCTGAGAATATCTACCGTGCTTAGGGATTAAAATCGCGAATAGGACGTATGTATATCGCTATTTCTTGAACCTGTTTTCAGGTTCTTATTGCTACTGAAGATTAACCGAGTAGGTTTCTACGATTCATAGACCCGGTTTTGACCACATTGAATATAACGGTATGTATTGTAGTCGTAGAAAAACTGCAGGTTTCTCTTCCTCTGAAAAACTGCAGGTTTCTCTTCCATGAAAAAAATATATATTACAGCTTACAGTTAAAAAAAGGAAAACATTCGTTATGAATAAGGTTTTGGCTAGAATAAATGACACATGAACTTTGGCTATAGCCGAAGAATAGGAAAGCCGTTTCGTTGTGAGTTTATTCCCCGTCGGTCACTTGTCTGAAAGCTGGCGCTGCCAGGCGCCTAGCCCATTACTCTTCCATTCGCATTGGCCAAATTAAACTTTTGTTAGTTGTTTTTACGGTGCAATATACATTTTATAACCTCGCCATACGGTCGGTAACACCCGACTCGAACCTTTTTTTATTTTATCTTTTTTCTCTGTCGGAGATTTGAATCGTTTATTGTTGTAAAACTGGAATTGCGGTCATTCGTCACTTTTTTAATCGAAAGCAAAAATTAAATTTGAATTTATTGGCAGTAATTTTCTGGTCTTATCTGTGATCATGGATGACGCATATAATTCTGCCGAGCCGAGATATATTCCCGTTTTTAGTAAAATATATTTTTAATAGCGTTTCAAGGAAAAACGCAATTTAGGACGACAGAAGAAGTATGTTTTATATGTCCCCGGGCGATTTTTTATCAAATAGCCACTAAAAATTCCCCGCCTATGTCTTCGGTCAATAAACATTTTTCCTATACCTGTTCTGTCTCCGTTTCGTGGCCATGGCGCCTCATTTCAAATCGATCGGCACGTTTTCATGTTCTGCAGTAATTTAGACAATTCGATACCCATCAATCATCAATCAGATTCTGCTATTCTGTAGGTTGTAGCACTCATTCCGGTCGTAGGTTCTTTCGTTCTATTTTAAAAATATATCTGCAAAATCTCTGAAACGGTGAGGAAAAACATAAGAAACTCGCGGCTTAGTCAGGTCCGCACGTTTTGATCAGGACTTTCCTTTTGAATATGTGAGATCATCCCTTCTAGATTCATCCTTTCAAACGGAGTTCGATATGGTAATCTATTCTCATGAACAATAAAGGCAGAATTATGTTTCGCAATTTCGAATTAATTCTTTTATTATATTAGTATATAGTAATATACTAATATATACTAATATAGTATATAGCATATTATATTACTGGCAGAAAATCAGAGGGGATATCTACCATGCCTGGGATCAAAGTCGTGTTGTTATGTTAGAACGGTGTAGTTGAATAGCCTTGCCGTCTGCACTGTGGTTGTAACCACAGCTACAACCACAGGGATAGATTCCCTATTTCCTCCTAGGAAAATCATTTGTCTGATGATCATAGATCATTGTGAGGTTCTTCTTCATCCTCGATCTGGTTCTCAAGTTCTCATAGTACAAGCTTTGCCTTATTTGATACTAGATGGTGATGTGTAAATATTTCAACCAATATTTGTTCATTCTCCTTTGTAAAAATATTTACCAACCTCATCGTTATGAAAGCTAATTTTGAAAGATTTATTATGTGATAACTGCGTGATATATTATTCCACGTGCCTGTGTTGTCACGTGACTAATAAGTTAAATAAGTCGTTTGTCCTAATTTCCGCGTCCCAGTTTTCAAGCTTCGAAATGTATTTCATTTTGGTTTGTTTTCTGACTTATATAATTAGAGTGAAAGCGTATAAAGCAGGCATCAGCAATAAATAAATAAATAAATAATGCTGGACAATCCACACAGCACTATCTAGCCCCAAAGTAAGCTATTCAAAGCTTGTGGTATGGGTACTAGATAACTGATATATTTAATACATTATATACTTACATAGATAGATATTTTTTATTATACATAGAAAACACCCAGACCATCGGAACAAATTTCTGCAGATCGTACACAAATTTGTTCCAAGGCGGGAATCGAACCCGCAACCTCTTGCGTCGCAGGCAGGCTCTGGCCCGCTGCGCCACAGAGGTCGTCAAGCAATGTAGGGAATATGGTCCTATTTACAAAACGAATAATTATAATTTCAGCCTGCTAGCACTTTTTTCTGAAACTGACAAAAAACTGAAACAGCTTCACGACTTTGACTCCCCAGGCACGGTAGATATCACTTCAGATCTCCCAGTACCAAGTATTAACTCGAGAGTCTTTGAGGATGTCTAAGGGGGGTAGTCAGAGGTACGTCCAAACGTTACATTTGGCACATACCACGGATGAAGGAAAGGAGGCACATACCCACATTTTGCAGTTGTTAGTATTCCATACGTGACAGGTTGCAAGCCCATCGCCGCTGTTAGAATAATAAGTGGTTTCCTCACGATGTTTTCCTTCATTGTTTCTCACTTTTTTCTGAGTAGAGAAAAAGAATGAAATCTTTTTACGATCCCGTTTGGGTTTCGTATACACCCACCACTTATAACAATGTCGTTTGGCGACTAGGACGATATTTTTTTATGGTACTTTCTGATATAGCTTTCAGCTCAGCCCTCGACGAGGCAACACGTTCAGTGCACAGCGAGTCAATTTCCTGAAGATGCTTCGTAGAGAGGCGAAACACGTGTCGAAATCTAATTAAGTTTATTCTAGCTTAAGGAGATTAGATCAGCGGATTAGTACTACATATTGCTTTGTTCAAGTTAATTTTTATTTAACAATGGACTTCCGCAAAGTCACGCCTGACTCAATTAACTTTCTGATATAACAAATAGATGGCCCACATACCTTGGCCACCGTTGACTGGCTGTTGTCGTCCATCCCGCATCTCTCGCGCCAAGTGTCCTGTTTACTTCAGTTTTGCGATTCGTCTTCATTTTACGTCCTCAACCTATGTGGGTGCGTCCTCATCTCACTCAAGTGATGTTCCGACAAGAGTAATATAAAAACCGTAATTACCACATACCTGTCACCATGCAGCTATCAAATACTTATAGTAGGGGAAACACCTTTAGTCCACTTACTGATATTAAGGTTTGGTTATTTTTGCACAATTTTACGAGCGGCCATACTCGTAACAATATTATGGCATCTCAAAGATATTAAGGGTCCGGCGACAGCGGCTCGCAATTTCGAGGTGCGATTGGCTATTATTTCATTTTATTTCATTTTATTTCATTTCGGGGAGGTGGTTTGAAAGAATAACTCTAAAGTGACACGCATAAATACTGTTCGAACATAAATAATATAATAATATAAGGGAAACATGTCCGAATCAGAAATCATTTTGGTATTAGTATGTTTGGTCTTACGTTTACCTAATACCAAAATGATTTCTGACTCAAGCATATTTCCCTTATATTATTGTATTATTTGTGTTCGAACAGTATTTATGCGTGTTTCTTTAAACTTATTCTTTCAAACAACCTCCCCGAAATGAAATAAAATGAAATAATAGCCAGTCGCACCTCGAAATTGCGAGCCGCTGTCGCCGGACCCTTAAGTGTTGAAAGCCAGCTAATATAGGTACGTACATCCGGCGAGAAAAGTTTAACATTTTTGGTAAAAAAGATAGTACAAAAGATAGTTCTATCTACAAAGGTTTATACTTTGTGTGCAAATGGACGCTTGAATGACGCGTGAATGTGGGACGCTTGGATAAAAATCAAATCTATGCTAGAATCAAAGATTCAGATTTTTTAAGACGACGGAGCTCAACGGAGATCAACAACGCAAAAACGTCAATTTCAAATTGTGAAAATATGTTTGTAATGTGAGTTGTAGCTCAATAGGTAGGGTTTTTTAGTGGAAAAAATAATAATTTCAGGTAGGTACGTCACGCGAAGACTGTACCCCACCTATGCTAATAGTTACACTTGTACAATAATAAAGTTGGGTGACACGCCATGAGTTTCCGAAGGTGTTGAACCTAAAGTGAAAGTACATAAATGTAAAAATAATAATTTCGTGCATAAATATGGGGGGAGCGCCAATGCCTGCTGTAGGTACGGGCTTTAAAGGGTAGTTAATGAGGCTCCAATAAACTAATGACATACGTAGAAACTTTTTTGTACAGGCAGTGATGACATGTACTTTAAGATTTATTTTGATTGAACAAACATGTTTTTCTCAGAACTAGGCCCAAATCATGATTTTAACGAGCATCTGATAAGAAATAAAGCAATTTACACAGTCGAGTCTAATAAGCAAACAACTGGGCGATGTGTTCTCGGTAATGTTTTTGCTAATTTTCCTGAATGAATGACTGAGTTCCATTGAAATACGGGAATAAGCGTCACTTTGTGACGTCGAGATAGGGTCCGACAACGTGCTTATTACCACGCGTACCTCCATGGTCTGAAGAGCCCTCGGCCTCATGTCATGGCATGTCTGCAGGCTCTCATTGCTGTTGGAACACCTGTCATTATCATCAACAAAATTTGACCTCTCGCTTAGTTCTTCTTCTTGTCGTGTCACTACTTCTTTCGGCACATTGTGATGAAAAGATTCTAAGTGGGACTCAAAAAAGCTCGCTCTCTCTTGGTAAAAGATCACATCTTGTTAGCTGTGGAAACAATCAGCAATGGCTGTACCATACAATGTACAGCCTGATAACGCTAATTCGTTAATCCGTGCCACTGATTTAATAATAATAAAATATTTATTTTGGAACAGTAGCAAAATATCAGTAAAAATAGGAAAACGATGATAACTGCAGTAGTCTGTGTTTAATATCAAAGCCTGCCTCCTTATTCTAGGTACAGTAGGTTCCAAACAAATGTGCAAAGATACTATAGCTTTGAATTATTGAGGTGTATATAATCAGGCCGTGTAATATTGTCACGTGTTGTAAATGCACATCCTGATAATACAAAGCCGTTATAGTAATGCCCAAATTGTGATAAAATGTATAAAAAATATTTACCTTCGTAACTTACGAAACTTCTAGGTTCATTACATATTATAATGAAGTCTCGTCATTCGGTCCGCATCCATCTAAATTCTCTAGAGCTGAAATTACACGTTTTTGCTCCAAAAATATGTCACTTTATGTCGGTGCGACAAGTAAATCTTCTCTGTAATTTACGCTTGATGAAATACATCCCCTAGAGTCCTCTTTCTGGTCTGCGTAGTTATAAATTATTCTACATGTATACACTAGCACCACCACGCTGAAAAAAACTGAAACTAAAACAGCTTCACGACTTTTACATCTCGTAACAACTTTAGATTCTTTATTTTCTATTACTGTATTTTCTATTCTGTTTTTCACCCGTTTAAGTTCTCGGGGTAACGTATTCTTCTTATATTTTTTCTCGTAAGTGTTCATTTTTATTATTTCGTGTCTTTTATCAAAAAAAAAATCAAATTATATTCTTCTTTCTCGTCATTTTTTATAACAGGTAACGTACATGTTACATAATATTAATAATGACGTCTGCGTCCTAGTCATAAATTGACCTAGTCCTAATTTCTTTAATTTCTTAGAATTTGATTAAATTTCGAATACGCGAATACGAATAGTGACGTGAAGGGCCAACAAGATCGAATTGCAAGGAGCACTTTAATACGGTTCATAAACTAGATGAATCTAGACGGTTCGCGCCTAGAAGAATAAGCAACAAACTACCTGCATATTTGTTCTTCTTACAGTTAGATAATACACACGCTGTTCAAGCAATAGGCGTTGTTTCTACTCCAATATTGATAAAACTCAGAGACGAAGAGCCGGCGGGTAATCCGTCACGTCTCACCGTATTGATCGATGATGTTGTTTTTAAAGGTCGATTCTAATAAGCGTCCCAAACCTGGTAATTCACCTTTGAATTGCGGATTTTGTAAACAAGATTTTTACTCGGAAGTGCTTGTTTTCCTACTCCCAGACAGAATATCGAGCCCACAGCCTACAGCGAGGCATAGCTACTCGTATTACTAACTGAGCTATGAGGGCTGACAACAGTTTCTGGATACGAAGATTCATATATCAGTTAATGGTTCATAGGTAGAAAAAGTAAAAACTCTGGTTCGTCGTAAGTCTTCGATATAAATCCTACTACTATTATAAACGCGAAAGTTTGTAAGTATGGATGGATGGTTGTTTGTACTCTTTCACGCCATAACGGCTGAACGGATCTGGATGAAACTTGGCAGAGAGATAGATTATAGTCTGGAATAGCACATGGGCTACTTTTTATCCCGTGGGAATACCGGGATTTAAATCAGCGCGGGTGAAACCGCGGGGCGCAACTAGTGAAAAATAAAGGTAGGGTTACCAACAGCAGCAATTGCAGCAAAGCTATGGTAGTTACTTTTATTACCACGTGCAGACAAATAGGCAGACGCAATTTTTTTTTTCTTCCCTCATTACATTACACTTTTTTATATAGAACCTCTAAAACTGTTAACTACCACCTCGCTACCCCTGTTTCTCTGCTCTTTTTATTTTTAATCATAAATACGAAAAGCTGTTGCTAAAATACGTCTCCATGCAATAAACAATGCATCGCATGTATTGTGTGTATGCTCGTTTGTAATCGCCTAGCCTGTTGTCATATTCATCATCAGCCCGAGAAAGTCCATGGCTGTATATCTCCATTGCAGCACACCATTTGGAAGGATGCAGTCGCGCGTTTTGTAAACGTGAGAATCGTTAGTGTGGGCGAAGGCAAAGAGCTAACTACCGCATCGCGACTGTATTCGATACGAAACCGCGACAGCATCGCTACAAGAAGTCGCCGTGCGGGCGAGCGCTTTTATAAGAATTGGACGAGCTGCAGCTCCCTATTAATTACACGGCAAAAGTGTGTCAGAAACAACTGACTAAAATTCAGAAAAACATTTCCAGTTTCGGACGTGCAAAAGCACGTTTATTTTCATTCCGCGAAGGTATACAGACTTTTGACGTAATTTGAGTTTGGATGTTGGAAAGTCGATTACGTCACAACACGGCCGAAACTGGAAATATGCGAATAGTCTCGCATTAGCTTATAGTTGTGCCTATTTTCCGTTCCACGCGAGCAACTGTCCGCCGGATGCTATTAGTTAGATAATATTATGTAGATTGGAGACTTGTCCCGTCCGACAAAACCCTCGACAATAGGAACATAGTTATTCTGCTCGGACGAATGATTGTCGTCCGATTATACGATCTCTCGTCCGAAGCCGGATCTTGGTAATCAGTTCCGTCGATTCCTATCAAACACCTCGTCATTGCCTTTGACATGTATCATACGCTTGTTCATTTTGTCTCTCTTGGCTTGGTCGCGTGGAAATGTTCATCTTTCCTTTAGGACATTTTAAGGTGATCCTTGTGATTCAATTGAATAAACTCCGTTTGACTTTGATCTGTGACAGGTGATACAAGATTTTTGGGTTTGTGCATAACAAAAAGCCCCAGCGAGGGATAATAACTTTATCATCACATTTCGATCATCCAATTATTTGTTATATATTAACAGATAAGAGAATCGCTAGAGGCATAGCTTGCTCGGTTTTAAAGCAATGGACCTACAGCGCAAAAGGCTTATTCGACTAACCCCCGGTTTCTGAAAGCTCGATCAACACTAATCGGCTGTCAAGTCACTTGCTATTTCAGCTTTTAGATAGAGATAGCAAGTGACTTGACAACCGAATAGTGTTGATCGGGCTTTCAGAAACCGGGGGTAACACTGCGATAAAATAATATTCAAAATATATTAAAAAAACTTTCTCGATAACCCAAAACCCGATGCGGTCCTTTCCCGGCCATAACTGAACAAAGTCGCATAATTAGTTTTCTTAACAGTTCAAAGAAGCTTGTTACGAAGTAGCAATCATAACAATGGACCAGAAGTTCTTAATAGTCGAGCTCTCTCAGAACAACAATAGAAACCTAAGAATGAAACACAATGTTCCAAAAAAATACATCTAAGATAATTTTTATAGAATTTTTTTTAGATTAATCAATTTAGGCTTTCAGGGAAGCCTAAATTGATTGCATATGTAAGAAAAAGTAATGCCATCAAAGCATCAAAAAAGTATTTAAGTAATGCTATCTTTCTTCAGGCAATACAGAGTCCCGCTAAGTCATCTGTAAAAAAAAACCTGATGTTGTAAAAATGTTTATCATCTTTAAATATGCAAAAACCTGTTTACTTTAGTCATAACAAAGTAGGTTCTGTAAGTAATACCTGCCTGAGTGCAATTTGCTCTATACCCTGCGGCGGATATATTCCGATCAACCTAGTAAACCAATACCCGGAGAAACCTAATACGCCGTGATACCTTCAGCGGAAGGACGATTGATTTGCTTGCCAGCGATACACGGCCTTGTAAAACTAGACTAGTGGCCTCACTTATCTACTCAAGATATATACATTTTTTTATATGGCTGATGAAACAAGCAGATATGGCCCAACAATAAGACCCCCAACGATGGAACAAGCAGTAAGGCGAAGACAAGAGCGAAAGTACCTCTCGCTCGTTTTGACATAAAGGTTCAAAATAACTAACATAACTCATAATTGGTAATTATTACATAATTTAAATTGTATTTTTATGAAAATTATGTATACACATGTTCATAATTTTCTCTATAATTTTGCATGCTAGGTTTTTCTGGCGAAGTGTGAGGTCCATAATAATCATCAAATATGTACCTCTAGTTGCGCCCCGCGGTTTCACCCGCGCAGATTTAAATCCCGGTATTCCCACGGGATAAAAATTAGCCCATGTGTTATTACAGACTATAATCCTTCTCTGCCAAATTTCATCCAGATCCGTTCAGCCGTTCTGGCGTGAAAGAGTAACAAACATCCATCCATCTATCCATCCATACTTACAAACTTTCGCGTTTATAATATTAGGAGGTTTTAGGAGGAATTAGTAGGATACTTCACGCAAATAAATTATTTCATTTCATTTCATACCACACCCTACGATCACTGCCTGTGTCCATCAACTTGAGGCGTGCAGATGTTGATTTGGAATTGAATAACTGCGATTGTTAATCTACTTTTGTCGCTGGTACAACTCCAGCTATAGTACTATTACTATGCTAACACGAGAACGTTGAACCCCAAGTTTTTCAGTTAGCTTTTAAAATCAATGCAAAAATTTTCTTGTATCTCATGAAGCTGTGATTGTTACAGGGCGGCGTGGCTGCGCAACTTTGAAGCGACGCTGGAGCCAACCAGGTGTCTATGTAAGTACCTTATCTTTATTAGCCTGCTATGTTTTTTAGAGAATCGGTCAAGTGTACCAAAGGCGTGTTTAGGCACAAATACTAAAACTTTCGCATTTACTTTATAATAACTTTATAATAGTTTATAATAATAATAAATAAATAATAATAATAATATAAAAATAATAATATAATAATTTATAATAGTTTAAATCCTTGCAGGATTTAGTCTCGAATAGCACATAGGTATGCTACGTTTTATCCCGTGGGAATACCGGTATTTAAATCTGCGTGGGTAAAAACCCGGGGCACAACTAGTAACTTCACTTTTTTTTAAATAAATAAATAATGCTGGACAATCCACACAGCACCATCTAGCCCCAAAGTAAGCTACTCAAAGCTTGTGTTTTATGGGTACTAGATGACTGATATATTTAATACATTATACATATACTTACTTACATAGATAGATATTTTTTTTATACATAAACACCCAGACCAACGGAACAAATTTCTACAGATCGTACACAAATTAGTTCCGAGGCGGGAATCGAACCCGCAACCTCTAGCGTCGAAGGCGGACTCTCTCCCGCTGCGCCACTAAGGTCGTCAGTGTGTGTGTGTGTGTGTACTTTAATAAGGGTAGGAGATTAATTTCACATTAACGACATAGTCTTTGTTCGCCTACAATACGCCAGATAAATACAGCTTTATTTGAAACGGAAACACGCCGATCGCTTGCCAATGTAAATGAAGCGACCCTAAAACTCCTGCATACATTATCCCTCAACATTTCAATAATAAAAAGTTTCGCATTGAATATTGCGTTCGAGTATATTTATAGTTTTTTCAACTTTTACCCATGAAACCCACAGGGACGTGGGTGGATGACCCTTCAATTGTGAAGTAGCGTTTTCTGTCGCTAACTTTACGACTATTACTCTACACTACATAAACACAGAGACAAGGAGCCCTGTGCCTTTGTCATTTATCACGCTGAATTGAACAAACTTGGTCTTTGAGTTTTTACTTTCTTCTGTCTTATAAGAAAATATTTTAAACTCAATTTTTTTGAACAATGCGCTATCGATCCCTAATCTACGCAAAGCTTTTAATATGGTAATTAGATAGCTGATAGAATACCTCTATAATTCTTCAGCCACAGATGATACATCTAAGTTCTCGGTGGGGAGAGAACCAACCACAGCGCAGCAGTGACACGAGGCTAGTCTAAATTATTGCTAAACTAGTTGCGCCCCACGGTTTCACCCGCAAAGATTTAAATCCCGGTATTCCCACGGGATAAAATGTAGCCTATGTGTTATTCTAGACTATAATATATCTCTCTGCCAAGTTTCATCCAGATCCGTTCAGCCGTTCCGGCGTGAAAGAGTAACAAAAATCCATCCATTCATCCATTTACAAACTTTCACGTTTATAATATTAGAGGATAATTTTAAAAGGCTGAGGTCTTCTCGCGTGAGTAGGCTCATTGAGTAGTGACAGTTAGATAGATCTCTGGAACGAGCGACCAAACCCTCCTTTGTACGTTACTTCATTCATTTATTCGTCGTATCAATGGCTCAAATTAGTTTGCTCCGGTAGGAAACCACTTCTTTGCCCTCATCCGTGCTGGTGTTAAGGCGTTGACAACACCTAAAATGTCTGTCGCTCGCACGATTCGATATTTTGAAAGATATAAAATCACAAATTCCAATTTTGAGTTTTTTTCAGCAAACAACCATTTTGTGTGCAATCACATTGCGCATAGTTTGGTAATAATTTCATATTGATTGATGCAAGTTTTCCTACTCAAAAGTTTGCTTGAGTACGAAAACTAGAAAAGCAAACTTTTAAGTAGGAGTCAAAACGTGCGAGCGAGAGTCACATTAGGTCTTGTCTTCGTCTTTTAATATTGGCGGTCATTTCTCACGGTGCCATCTTGACTCCATCTATCCAGTGTACATGATTTGAAATATTACCTCCTACTATTTATTTACTATAGGTAATAGGTACCAATACTACTACAGTATAATTAATTAATGTAGTTACCGAATTGAGGTAATTTCGCGTAAACAGCAACGGTTTGATTTGCTTTTAGTCTCTTGTCAAGTAATATTTGAGCTATTAGAAGCAGTTTCAGCTGGCACTTATTGGACTATTGATTTTGGTATTGGCTATGCCGATATTATTATGCAAATTGCCGTTTTAATGGAAAAGCGGCGAGCGATATGATTTTGAATTTCACTTGTTAAAATACGTTGGTAAGTAGTGGTGTTTGTAATTGTGATCTTCATCTAAATAGTTGGGAAAATTGTATTACTCTGTGGATAGAGATAATATTATTTAAATAAAACACCTCCGCAGTCCTTTTCTCCATTTCGCTTTTGAATTAAATTATTTATAATAATAATCATTTATTTCAGGCAACATAGTAAAAAAGATCTTAAAAATACAGGGCACATAGCATAAATACCTTACAAACTAAAATATATATATAATTATATGACTTATTTAACTAGCACCTAATAATTTATGCAGACAACGCTTTTAAAACCGTAAAAAGGGCTCGCAACAGTATGTATATTTATGAAAATGCTTGCTAAGTGCTTAAGCGGGCGGAAACAATAACCTTTTGTTACGTGAAAATATCTGTAGAAAATCAGTTTGGAAGCAAAACAAATCTTTCGCTTTGTTGATGAAGTATATAGATATAGAGCAAATGTGATATTTCATACACAAGTTCAGTGATTTTATATCCTTCAAAATGTTGAATGGGAATGAGAAGTACTTTGGCGGGTGTTAGGACAAGCTAATATGAAGTTTTTAAGGCCTGACATCGGGTAAAGGCGGCGTGGACAAAGTTGCAAACCTATAAAAGTCACTACCTAATAATTAGCACAGAAATATCAAGGACCTTTTCTTTTGCTTCTGGACGGTGAATTTTAATACAGTTCATAATTTGTTGGGGAGCCAATAACGCACGGCATGTGATAATGTGCGTTCGGGATGATAATGTACACCCTAAGGGCGCTTGTAGACGTCCGTTTTTTTCACCGGATAACGGACCGTCAATAAACGGCTATGCATATTTTTTTTACCGGACGGATGGACTGCCGTCTATGTTTTGAACTGGTAGTAGAAAACAGGCAATACGTCCGGCAGCGTCAACACGCACTAATACACTGGCGTAGATGACCGCTCTTTCTTACACCGGGCCAGTGTCCGTCGCGCCGAGGGGAAGCGGTGGTGCATCCGGCGTAAATTGTTCGCCGGACCGATGTCCGGTGCATGTACACAAATTCATTATAATTCATACACCACCGCGAATCCGGCAAAAAACACGGTCCGTTATCCGGTGAAAAAAACGGACGTCTACAAGCGCTCTAATAATCCGTGTCCACTTTGCTACTTTTTCAGCTATGTACTAGCTAAGTTGTTACTTTTTAGTATTTTTTGCAGAAAAGTACCTAATTGTCTTCCAATCATCGTGCTGTTCATTGTTATGTCGTACAATAACCGCACTCATTTGTTGCAGTGGTGTGGAGGGTGAGGCGGCAAGATGGACGACACCGGCAGCAACAAGCAACGGCAAGCCACCAGGGTATTCAAGAAAAGCTCTCCAAATGGCAAAGTACGTGTACCTACCTTTCAAAATTCCTCACGCTTTAGATAACATGATGTCGTGTCCAGGTAACAACGAAACATGAACATATAAAATAAAATAGTCTGCAATTCTTAAGTTAAGGTACTGACACACATGCTCGACGAGCATGCTCAAAAATTAACTGACGTACGACCAAATAAGTATGCTTATTCACACGTGCTTTTATTGAGCAAGACTCGAAAAAAGCATGCTTTTATCTCGAAAATAAGCACGTGTGTCAGTACCTTTCAGGATTCGCGATGTCAAATCTACGTTCGAGGATAGAGAATTTTCTCATGTATCTAATTGTAAAATCGTTTTCCGCTTTCAGATAACAGTATACTTAGGGAAGAGAGACTTCGTAGACCACATCACACATGTAGACCCGATTGGTGAGTCGCCTTAGTTACAATACATACAACCTCCTTAACTTTTCCCCAATATAAGTAATATTCTGATCAGATTGTAGAATTTATTTTCGTATAGGTAATAGTCACGTTCAGTCACACTCCAATGCCAGCTTACCTGACAACCAACTCCATTACTGTAGAAAATTCAAGGCCTATGACGTTAGCATTAAGTCCTCCTGGCATTGCATTCTTACTCTTCACATTACACTTTAACTGGAACATTAACTGAAAAAAAAAACCAAGTAGCATTTAATTCGCCCCTTGTCTGTCTTTCCTCTTTTTTATGCAAATAATATGGTTTATTGAACTTACTGGAAATATCAGCTGATTCATATTTCGATTCCAGATGGCGTGGTCCTAATTGACCCAGAATATGTAAAAGAGAGGAAAGTCTTCGGTCATGTGCTTGCCGCTTTCCGATACGGTCGCGAGGACCTTGACGTACTCGGACTCACCTTCCGCAAGGACTTGTATCTGGCTGCTGAACAGGTAACGAAAAAAACGGTAATTGTGTACTCCTCAGTCTTCATTCTTTAGCTTGCTTGTAACTTGGGATGGGTAACTTAGTCATCATCATCTTCCTGCCCTTATTCAACGCTAAGTGGTGTCGTCACAATTGGGTTTCTTCTTCCACTCTCCGCTATCTTTCGTAATCTTGGTGCTCACTCCTTTCTTACTCATGTCATGTTTGACACATTCCAGCCCTGGTCCGTCCATATTTTCTTTGGCCCTGCCTCTCCTTCTCTTCTCCTTCATTCCTCTTCCTTGGATGGGTAACTTAGTAATTACATTTTTACTTAATAATTTCGTCTACTTGCTACTTCCTTTTGCCCAACTTGGGATTGTTAAACTATGGCAGGGATAAATAATAATAATCTATTTTTTTTTACCAAAACTGAATAATTCGGACTTATTTCGCAAGCTAGATAATTTGCCCCAGGTAGGTATATAGCGCAATATGCACCTAGATAGGGATAATAAGAGCTTAGATTTTTAGCTATATGTAGGTAATAAATAAAATACCCGTTAGCTTGCATACGATGCTTTTATAATAACTACTCTGGCTGACCACCAGCCTAAACGACCTTTTTCAAGATAATAAATAATACCCTCGCAAGTGTACCGGATACCACAGGGCACATATTGCTCACGTTGCTAATGTTTTTTCCCGCAATTATCATCTGACCAGTGCGATAAGCTAACTTCAACACACCTTAAAGTATAAATTGTCAAAGAAAACGTTGGTCCTATGTTCGTTATTATTTCAACATATTTTTAATTGATATAATTGTTATGTATTTTTAATTTATATTATAATGCGATTCAACAAAATTTATTTTGGTCAGATTACTCGTATACCTTTGATGTTGGATCGCAAATTAATTTTGTTCTACTTTTCTTAAGATCCTCGAATTTCCGCTTTACTTAGTTCCTTTTAATATTGTTAGTTTGGACGCGCTCGGCTTTCCGCAGTTTGTTTGGTCTTGTTGATTTCGAAAGTAATTGAAATCTGAAACTGGCTTTACTGGAATTTCTTCTTTCATTATCACTTTGGTCGTGAAAATACGCAAGCATTATCGCTTCATAACGTTTTAAACAGTTTATCAAAGCCGTGAGTAATTGAACTGATAGTAAAACCGCAGATGGCGCCAACACAAGTGGTTTATTATATAATCTGCATGTTCAAATTGTTCAACGTTCTTTTGTATGCGTCAACACAACCAACAAGAACCTAAAACGTCTCATTATTTTCAAAAATACTTTACTTTTATTTTACACGGAACATACAGTTAACCCATATGAATTTGTTGAGGCTACTTTTACCTAAAATAATAATTGCATCACCCCAATTCTTACAAACCACGTTCTCGCAAGCTTGGCATAATTCCCAAGAGGCGTTTGCCGAACTTTGTGACGCTATAACGATATCGTTCTCTTGTTCACTGTACTATCATGGATGTATTAAAGATATCAAGTCGGAGCTTAATGTAACATTTCGGTCCACTTCTTCGTCAGATCTACCCAGTAACTGGTCCGCCAAAGCGGCCGCTGACCCGACTGCAAGAGCGATTGGTCCGCAAGCTCGGTCCAGCGGCCCACCCGTTCTACTTCGAGTTGCCCCCGCACTGCCCCGCTTCAGTGACGCTGCAGCCAGCACCGGGAGACACTGGAAAGCCTTGCGGAGTGGACTATGAGCTCAAGGCGTTTGTCGCAGACTCGCAGGACGACAAGCCGCATAAAAGGTGAATTTTTCCTGTAGGTTCCTTTGTAAAGCATGTAGAGACGGTGTCTAAACGTGGTTCTTCTTCGAACTACCCCGGTATTGCTCATCCTCTTTGTGATTACTTAAAACCTAGGTGGGCCATGTGATGACCTAGCTCTCGGGATAAGAAGTAGCACGAAAGGTGAATGATATGCCAAGAGTACTTAATTGTTAGGGTAAAAAATCAATACTTCTATTCTGAAGATGATTAACATGTTAAGCTTTCAAACGCGTCGAACCAGGATACTTCTAATCATTTATCTCTGCGTTCGTCGTTAGCCTAAATAAGTCTACTGCTGTACTACTCAATATTTGCCGGGTTCACCGTAGTCACCACGCTTGACAGGGGATCAGTGACCAGAATCAGTGTTGTAGTCAGGAGATGCTGCTATTCATTTTCTGGTACGTTCTCTTAAGACCTCTCATACGACATGGGTGGTGATCTCCATCACATAGTACAACATAGTTAATGAAGGACCCCTCCGGGTCCTTCATTAACTATGTTGAAACCATCTCGCCTAATGTGCAAAAAGCATGTTATCGTTATTATCTCTAGGTTTCATGGTCATTATTACCCTCTGGTGTTCCAGGAATTCTGTGCGGCTAGCGATCAGGAAGATAATGTATGCGCCGAGCAAGCAAGGCGAGCAGCCTTCCGTCGAGGTCTCCAAGGAGTTCATGATGAGCCCCAACAAAATGTACCTGGAAGCTTCCTTAGATAAGGTACAGATTTCTTTATGTTTTTAACCGACTTAGGAGGTTCTCAATTCGTGGTTTTTTTCTTTTTTTTTTTTGGTAGGCTACCTCATAGCTTTTTGCTGTATGGACCGTTTTTTATTTACGAAAGCTGGTGTTTGTCCTGTGGTCCCATTTAAATTTGAGTAAGATCCGACAAGTAGTTTTTGAGTTTTAGTATTATGTGTGTATTTTACAGTGTATTTGTAGTCGGTTTTTTACTTTTTTAACATCTTCTGCGAGCGTCACAGAGCTTACTAAACTCTTGTTGACTGTTTTCAAACTCTGTTCGACTGTAATGTTACTTGTTAATTCCAGGAGTTGTACCACCACGGCGAGAACATAGCCGTGAATGTGCACATAGCGAACAACTCGAACCGATCCGTGAAGCGTATCAAGGTGTCGGTTCGTCAGTTCGCGGACATATGTCTCTTCTCCACCGCGCAGTACAAATGCACCGTCGCCGAGGCCGAGAGCGAGTTAGTACTATAATTACATTATAACCCTTTGTTTCGCCACACTGGCTATGAGTTAATAAACTAGAATACACTCTTTGTAGCTGTAAAATACAGCTACAGCGAGTGTATTAGATAGCTACTAAAAAAATAACATGAAAAGATTACGCATGCATTCTTCTATAATGTAAAAGCACGCATGATAACGTATTATTTTTTCATGTTATTTTCTTTATGAAATATCATGGTGCACCGGCAATTTTCGAATTTAAACGCAAGTTCAAACGTCTCACCTTAATATGTTTAGCAGCAGTTGTGAATACTTACTGCATTTAAACGTAATTTTTAACCGACTTCGAAAAAAGAGGAGGTTCTCAATTCGGCGGCATACCGCTGAATTGAGAAGACATATCTTTAGGCCATTCTGCCAATTTTTTATTGATTTTGATGCTAAATCGTTTGTTTGATAGGTCATACTAACATACCAAAGAAATTTTATGTTTTTTTTTTTTAATCAATAAACACAAAATGTTACGCTAACAATATGACGTTTTTGTCTGCGGTTTCCTTTTTAAGAAGGTTATGATTTTGCAAGAAGGTTTGAAACAATGATAAAGTTTTTTTTTTTACTTTTAATTATTCCACATGCAGTCGTGAAGACGTAAGATGGCGACGAAGTGTGTGTTAAGTGACCTTTAAACGATTTCTTGTACAGGAAACGAATAATGAAGGTGAAGAAATTATTTGAGTTGCCATTTTTCGGGATGTTTACCAAGAAATTAAAAAGTCAGTCGCTGTAAGTCGTTTTTTGTGGAGTGGATGGATGCGCGCATGTTTATAATAATTTTATGTAAATAACAGATTTTCTTCGATGATCCACCCTAAATGAGATAAAAATACATTTCAAACAAATATCAATTTAATTTAATTATATTCAATACACGTGTGTACTGTTTGTTTTTGTATTTTCTTATAAATATTTGCAGTGAATTAAGTGACTAACTTAATTTGAGTGTGTTTTTAAATTAAAATTGCCACAGATTTTACAAATAAAAACTGGTGAACATCCTGATTTTGTTTTAGCACGTGAGTTTCACTTATTAGTAAAAACTAAACTCCATGATCAAGCTTTTAAGCTTGGACTTTGAATGTTTTGTGTCATCAGTCCCGTCCCGTTCAGAGTATTAAGTGCATAGGTACTGTATGTTAAAAAGGCCCAGACTCAGCTTTTGCTGCTCAACAAAGTTGGTAGGTAGCCTACCTTGTCAAGCCGCGCTGGTTTTCAGTCAGAGCCTTATCTACAGTATTGATTGTATTTTGTTCGAACAGAGAAGGCTGCCCGGTCGGTCCAGGGTTCACTCTCAGCAAGGTATTCACTCTGACTCCGCTGCTGGCCAACAACAAGGACAAATGGGGCCTGGCGCTGGACGGACAGCTCAAACATGAGGATACCAACCTGGCATCCAGCACGCTGTAAGCAACCCTATCCCTTTACATATTAGAGCGGTTTTCGGAAATCAGTGGGTTTAGAGCACTAACTGATAACTCAGGTGTTACAAGCCTATCTCAGGCACCAGTCTCTCACAAAATTAACTAGTTTACACAAAGTTTTTTTTGTTCTTACTGAGGTTCAGTATGTTAAAGATCCTTTGTGAAAGAGAATAAACGTTCCTTTGCTATATTTTTCAATTAGCTTTGTTTTTTTTTTCAGAATTGCCGACCCCTCGCAGCGGGAAAACTTAGGAATCATAGTGCAATACAAGGTCAAAGTTAAATTATGCCTCGGACCACTTGGCGGGTAAGTTTGAATTGAAAAAGAAACTCTTGGAAAAATGTTTATTGTTCCAACTTAAAATAATTCGTTCTCCACTATATCAACTCATGGTCTTATTCATATTGGTCGCTGAGCGCTCCACTAGCTTGAATGTTTACTAAGTCTGTTGCTATCTATTTTTATTTATATGAAAGTGGTGCCAATTCTGTTGTTTAATTTTCCTAACTTATCCTAATTTGACAGCCCTAAAAATATTGCCATCCCTTTCTAAAAGATCGAAACAACAAGGACGGCTATAGTTTTAGAGCTGTCAGATTAGGTTAGTTTAGGATAATGCAACAACAGAATCGACACGAATGACTGATACGAATACATTATAGGACCGCTATAAAATGGCAGGGAATATGAATGAATGAATGAATGAAAATTCTTTATTGCACACCTTAAAACTAACAAAATAGAACATATTATAACAATAATATAAAATCAAATGTACAATGGGCAGTCTTATCGCTAAAAAGCATATGAATAAGAGGGTAACTCTTACCAACTTCATGTTTACAGTGACTTGAGTGCCGAGCTGCCGTTCATCCTGATGCATCCGAAGCCGGAGGAGGAGATGCCGCGCCTCTACACGGAGCAGCCGCGTGTCGACCACGACCTCATCCAGCTGGAACCGCACCCGTGAGTACACAACCTGGGCCCATAACCTGCTGCAACCAATCACACTGTTGCATCTCCTCACACCCTCGCCTCAACACGGAGCAGCCGCGTGTCGACCACGACCTCATCCAGCTGGAACCGCACCCGTGAGTACACAACCTGGGCCCATAACCTGCTGCAACCAATCACACTGTTGCATCTCCTCACACCCTCGCCTCAACACGGAGCAGCCGCGTGTCGACCACGACCTCATCCAGCTGGAACCGCACCCGTGAGTACACAACCTGGGCCCATAACCTGCTGCAACCAATCACACTGTTGCATCTCCTCACACCCTCGCCTCAACACGGAGCAGCCGCGTGTCGACCACGACCTCATCCAGCTGGAACCGCACCCGTGAGTACACAACCTGGGCCCATAACCTGCTGCAACCAATCAAACTCCAGTCCACTGTCCAAACATAGTTTAGTACAGAAATAAAGTATATTAGTATTAAAACAGCTACCTGGTTCCCATATTACAAGCTTCCCTTAGTTTGGGGCTAGATGTGTGATGTGTGGTCGTCCAATATCAATATATTTTTTTAATTAGAGTGACGCGAGGATAGTGAGGAGATGCACTACCCAAAACGTTTTCCGTATAGTCAGGCGGTTTTTTTATGGATACTCTATGAGCTACTCTCCTAGCGAGATATGCCCTACGATGTCAACTTGAGGCATACAGATGTTAAACCTCATGTGCCTGTAATTTCACCTGCAGCCACACTCTTCAATCGAAAAAGGCATGTTGGTAGCGTAGCGTACGAGCGTTTCACAAAGAGCTCTACTATTGATCTCAGTTCTGGGTTCATAACCTATATTACATACGGTTTTTTAAATCCTTGTTATTTTTTCCATCATTTAAATAAATAATAATAAATAACTCTGGACAATCCACACAGCACCATCTAGCCCCAAAGTAAGCTTCACAAAGCTTGTGTTATGGGTACTAGATGACTGATATATTTAATACATTATATACTTACATAGATAGATATTTTTTATTATACATAAACACCCAGGCCAACGGAACAAATTTCTGCAGATCATACACAAATTTGTTCCGAGGCGGGAATCGAACCCGCAACCTCTAGCGTCGTAGGCGGACTCTCGCCCGCTGCGCCACTGAGGTCGTCAGATTTCAAAATTTACATAGTCTGTTGTGTTACAGGGACGAAAACGGTCAAGAGAATGACGATGATATCATTTTTGAAGACTTCGCACGACTCAGACTCAAAGGCGCGGACGCCGAATAAATAAAACCTTACCAAGGTATTTACTATATGGATAAATAGCCGTGGATATAGCACAAACCAGACTCCGAGACAATATCCTTCACGAAGATAGCAAGGCGTTGACGCATTGTATACATGCTCATAATGTTTGAGCTTTTATAATGTTATGCAACAGATTCCAAGTTTTTATTCGCCTGCGATGGCGGCTTATGATGCAGACAACCATGAAACATCTTGCTCGCACAAAAAGATATAGGATTTAAAGGTCTGAAGGACACATAAAAATAATCAAAATTATACTTATGTGGAAAAAAGTATACATAATGTTACTTTCAGAGAATTACCTTTGTAATTCTCTGAAGCTTTTGTTGTGTGCGACGAGAAATCAGAATTCAGATATATTTATTGTATAACTGTAGTACAAAAAAAAATTTATAGCTATGATCAGGTATCTTTAGTAGTTTCATAACTTCTAAAACATCAACCCTCATGCATATGAATCGCTGAGCGTTCCATTAGCTTATCAGACCGATAAACTGCTGTCTCTCTTCGTTAGCAAGTAAGAGACAGTGACAAGTATATTCTATAGAGCCGCTATGGCATAAGAATGAGGGCCTAATTGTGCGAGCGAGCAATTGTTTGGTTGTTACCCTCTTATCGACTCAGCAGGTCCTACCGTGAACAACTATAACGAAGCTATGTAGTTATATTTCGAGTTACACTGCCAACATTGCCTCAGTCGAATTGTAGCATCGACTTGCATGCCACGCAGTGTAATTCAAAATGACAGTGGCGACTTGTTTATAACTTTTCATTGTGTATTAGTTTCGCTTCACAGAGCTAATAGGAGCATTTCTATACAAACGTAGTTTCACTATAGTTCCATTAGGTATCTAACTTTTATTTATATAGGCTGGGATTAAAGCTAATCTTATCCTTAAACTTTCGCGATCATGACATATTATCATCGATAAATAAAAAAGTTGTTCCTGACGCTGAATAAATCCTTGGGTTGATTGTAGATTGTAAGTGCTCTCAAACGGTGAAGGAAAACATCGAGAGGAAACTATTTTGTTTTCTAGCAGCGGCGATGTGCTTACAACCGGGGCATTATTTTCTTACTTGAAGCCCATTACCATGGCGATATTCTGGGTTTCAAGTGTCAAACTTTCTATACTACATATCAAGTTCATCTGTGACATCACGATACTTCATTTATTCCCTCATCTGTGCCGATTACGATTACCAGCGAGTTAGACAATCAGGCCCCTGGTGTGAATGGAAGAATATTAACTAGGAAACAAATTAATTCACGATTAATACTTCACTATTTATTAATGATATGAGCAATATTTATTCTATACCTGAAATAAATAATTATAAAATAAAATAGGCCTTGAATACGCACTGGAACTAGGTTTGTATAGACTGATGAGCTCTGTGGACCAAAACTAAAACTTAAAAGCTATTGTGATTCACAGCACACATGCATGCGAAGAGATCGCAAGCAGCTGTATCAATGTGTGAGTGTGTTATACGTACAATTAAATACATATGCAACAACAGCCTAAACATAACTAAAAGTGAATTTTTACGGCGCATATTATATTAATCTTAAGATGTAAACGTATTATTAATTTTCCTATCAAGTCAGTGTATTTTTAACCTTATTTGTATGTAGTTACGTATTTATTTAAGTATTATGTTATCGTGCAGTGTAATAACGAAATCATTTGACATGTATCCATTTTCTGTGCCGTCGATGTGTGTATTGTAAATGAATGTTTGTTTGTTTTCGAACATAACCCTGAAAATTTCGATGAAATTCGGCAATTGCTTTCTGGAGACGAATTAAAACTGTACGACCTGAAAGTAAACCAGCTATGTAAGATTATTATGTAATGTACAAATACTGCCATTATAACGCGTAAAGCTGAATAGTAGTTTGCATCTGTGTTTGATCCGGGGGCTGTCATTATCCTATTGAGGGCTTAGTATTGTACCACAGAACAACGATCGGGCCACATCGCCCCCGCGCGCGCCCCCCCATAGAAGCGAAGTGAATAATAATACGTGGTTCTCGTTTGGACCAGTAAACGGGCCAACCTACGACAGCGCTTGTCAGTCTGTTGTCGAACATAGTCCGAGCGAGAGAGAGTTTTCGGTCGTTTTACTCGGTTTTACAGCATGATAAACTATGAAATATGTCTTGGTGTCAAGTTAAAAATTGTAAAAACAATAGTTCCAGTGTTACCGGCGTGAAATACCATCGATAAGTAGTAAAATTTCGTAAATTTTAATAAAAAATCTTTCGTCATTTTGAATGCGCATTAACACATTCGTTGTCTTGAGACGCTCGGGAAGGAAGCTCTGTGATTGGTTTTTTGCATCTTACTCTCACAGTAGTCTATGGTCATCGCACTCCCACGACGCTGCTTCGTATGACTCGATAGCAAAGTGATGTGTAAATGGAACATGTTGTAGTGTGCGAAAGTGTGTTAGTTTTAGTAAATGGTGACACCTGTTTTGTATCGAATAAAGAAAGAATTCGGCTCTAGTCACAGGGCGACACGCATGGACTTTAAAGCTCTGTGTATTGTACACTAGAATAATTGGCCCTTTACACGAGATCCAGGATTTTCAATAAGGAGGCTATGGTCATTGATAATAAGATGTAACAAAAGAGCGACTTCACCTATGGCGATTTATATGCAGTACAGCTTACTTTGATTGAAGATTTGATTCTGTAATCAATTGTTTTAATTGACTTTTAAAATTTTAACCTAGCTCTAAGTTACAACGGTGGTATTTTACTTTAGTTAGATAAATATACGAGTACAATTTTTGGTTTTGTCTCTCGCAAGCCGGCGAATGGCGCGGGGTAGAGCCATTTCACAATGTATATTAAATACTTTATTTTATACAATCGAAATAAAGTTTACAATTATTATCACAAATCGGTGCATCGTCAAGAATTTGAAAAATACCGTTGAAATATATGTTTTATTTAAATTAGATAAGATATAATACATTATCACGTTTAAATCCTCTACTGCGCCATCAGAGTAAGCGCCGTAAGGCGGTCACCCGTTCAAGTTCGTTACATAGAGAGTCATGTAATTTGTTCTAGCGTAGTATTACAATGATTACATGCATTTAATAGAATATATTTTTTGTATTTCTATATTCTTGTTGATAGTTTCAAAACTTAATGTTATTCGTGATTTATGAATGTGAAAAAAAGTTTAAATATTATAGTCTGTGATGATTAGAACGCTGTCCACACTTCACAAGCATATTTTATTGGTGATACATTTTTCATCCGATTTCATATTGCGTAATGTGCACGTACACCGAAGACGTGCCCTATGTGACAGTGCACAACGGCCATGACTCTGAAACGTGCGTTAAGTCTCATGTGCCTGTAATGCACGACGACATCCATATACCCTTCAGAACGAAACACAGCACGCGAAGCGAGCACTGTTTTACAAAGTGTCCCACAAATAACGCGATTACTACTAATAAAACTACTAATAGACCGTTTAAATATCGAATCGATTCGAAATATCGATATCGAACTTCAAGATTTACTGGAATACGCCGCAAGTGGCCTTCCTAACAGAATTTACATCAATATCATAGAAGTAAAGGTTTATAAAATTTATAAATAATGTAATATTGCCGCAACCTTATTGATTATACACATGACTAGAATACAATAGAGATACAACTTATTGAAGATTTACTTAGGTGACCTAGTTAACTCTTATAATGTCTTCACTTTTATTTTTGTTCAGTAGGTCTAAATAATTTATGATGGATTACCATGAGATAGCTTTTATCTACTCTATGACATTAACTAATAAAAATAATATTAAAAACATGTCAAAATTATCAGATAAGCTATTCGGCAATTGGTGACAAATGCCCATTAAATGTACAAATTTAGGTATGTATGTTTTCTTAAAATGTTAGTAATTTATTGCTTGGCTGTCTTATTTTCTATCGTTTTTTATATTCGTGAATCCACTTAGATGAACTCGGAATGTTAACCTACTCTTTGGAAGTATGATAATATGGGATTTACAGTACTATTGCTATAGCTTGGAGGAACGCTTATAGCAGACATAGAATATAGAATGAGACTTCTAGTCTCAGTCTATATTCTATCAAAAAGACTTCTAGTCTCATTCTATATTAGATCTATGACTGCTATAAGCGTGATATACAATAAGACTAGAAGTCTCATTCTACGTTCCATCACGTTAGTGCTAATCAGATAGTGTTATAGAAATGTCACGTGGTCTTTCAAAAGTCCCCAACAATGCGTATTTCGTTCTTTGCAAGGAAATCAACTGTAGAGATGTTTTACATTGCTCTTCTTTTTAGGCAATCAGATAAAAATCGGGTATGCGTTGTAACTTCGGTATTGAGTAATAGGCGGCAAACAAGTTTTCCGGCTACAAATGAACCACGCGTGTGCAGAACCAATAAACCACCTAGAATGCGTTCTGCGCATTTAAGTTACGTGGTCGTCTGAGGACAGATTATTTGTGGTCTAGTATGGTATAATGCCATAAATATCAGTTCACTCATGGGTGGATTCAATCGATTTTACCTACAGTCTTATGATATTCGTTTATTCTATACCAACATTAGCTTAAGTGTACAGTTTAGTAATTGTGTATATTATGTGGTGTGTCGAACTGTGTACCTATTTATTTAGTTTTAAAATATGCACTAAAAAAATCATCTAACACCGAGTAAACATCTGTTATGAAGTTATTATGAAATGCAAATAAAAGTAACACTTTTATAACTGAGATTAACATAGCTAAAATTAATCGAAGGACAATGTAGATCAATTTTTGTATACCTACTTTCGATAGATTTTGTATTCTGGGAGGATTCAGGCGAATCTGACGGATTATTATTTTGCAGTTTGCGTCAAACGCCTGCACCTATTCTAGAACGTTCATCCATGTATAGAATAAGTAGACCAAATTATTGGATCATTTTTATTTTGAATACAACGTAGATTAAAATTATACAAATTAATATTATGCAACATTATTAAAGTCCTAGAAATTCAATGTGTCTGTTGATTTAATCGTATTATTTCTAATGTATAAGTTATTAGCAGTTATTAGTGAGTATTGTTTGTAACAGAAGCTTGAATTTACAGCCAAAGCTTTACAAAAATAAGTACAATTTTTATTACGCAAAAAAATTTTTTGACTACATACTGATGCATAAAACACAGATAGCTTGGCTGTAAAACCAATTAATTTATTTTGTTACAACTTAAAAGGCTGTACATCAAAAACGATCAAGTATTGTTAATATAAAGTATTATGTCTAATCATGTTACGGACATGCATTGAGGACCAATGTTCAGCGTCCAAAAACTGCTTTTGTATGTGTAGTGTACCTATACCTCAACATAGGTACCTATGTTCAGGTATACACACCTAAGTACACATTATTATTTAATCATGACGTTTTTGACAGGTATTTATTTATCAAAAAACTATGTACCATTTCAGCAATCTAGCTTCTGTGAGTACATTTTAGAATTAATGATGTCTTGGCCAAATATTTTTTTATTTGGTCCCGAGTGTCTTGGTAGTTGATAGCAAGAAATTATTCAGTTGGTTTCCTGGTGTTCCCATACCTACTTATTAATATGCCTACCTACTATTGCACCACACATTCTTTACTTTTTTAATTTTACATCGAAATGTTTTTGATGTATACTTTTTGAATAAATAATGTGTAATCAAAATTGAGTGTATTATTTAAAATGTTGCATACATTATATTAGTTAGTCCTGTCACTGTTTTTCTGCATGTAGTGCCAGTTCTACTTCCTACTAATAATTGAAACGCGAAAGTTTGTAAGTATGGATGGATGGATGTTTCTTACTCTTTCACGCCGGAACGGCTGAACGGATCTGGATGAAATTCGCCAGAGATAGATTATAGTCTGGAATAGCACATAGGCTACTTTTTATATCCTGTGGGAATACCGGGATTTTAATTACTGCGTGAGTGTATAATAAAGATCAGTGACCAGTTTGTACAGTCCGACCAGAAAGAGTAGAAACGGAACTAATTTGACATGCGTGTATTTCGCATAGGTGCGAGTAGGACCGCATGTGAGTGAGCGTCGAAAATGTATGGAAAGTGGCGCCCCTATTATTTTCTACTCTTTTCGGTCAAGCTGTATTCTTCTGAGCAATATTTATTTTTTGTTTTATGTGTTATGCCCTTAGAGCATTTAGAACTGGAGATGTTAACGCAAGGCGTACCCCTCTGCCGGCCATAAGACGCGACTTGGCCATGCACGTTATATAAAACTACTTCACTCATCACCGCGCGGCCATTAGTTGTCGTTTCGTGTCGCGAAGTAGTGCTCAGTAAAAATGGTGAATTGTGCGGTATTTCGGTGTAAAAGGAGATCAGAGACATCAAACTTTAGGGAACACGGTATTTCCTATCACAAGTAATTGATATTTTAGTCAATTGTTTTTGTAATTACGTTTAATTTATATTTAATGGAATACCAGTTACGACAGTTTTAATACGACGCCAACGTCTTGGTAGGAGGTGTCGGTGAATTTATATTCCTTGGTAGAAGGCGTAGTGTGGGGACTAGTTGAGCGAAATCGATTGAATGAATGATGGAATGAACGTAAAATTAGAATAAAATGCGATGTTTTTTGTACCCATATTTAACAAATTTAAAAAAAGGAGGTTCAGTATTGGACTCTACAAAAACTGTCTCTGTCATTCTGCCTTCAATACGTCGCTTTATGGAGCTCCCTTAAAATTTTAGTTGTGCTGTGTCGTTGGTTTATTGCTATTTGCTTTGTACTTTTTGAACACAGAATCGTATAAACGTGATTTTTGTATAGCTGTAGTATGTTAGCTGGAGAGGGACATGGGCTACTTTTTTATCGTCGTCGTCGTCGTCGTCGTCTAATAGAATGCGTACACAAAATTTCATGACTGTGCTGTTGACCGTTGAAGAGTTCTCTCATTAGGAGTCATTCTTGAGTTCAGCAGCCTGTCATAGTGGATCTTCTAACCGGCTATCCTAATAGAATGCGTACACAAAATTTCGTGCCTGTCCTGTTGACCGTTGAAGAGTTCCTTTATCTGGAGCCAATCTTGGATGTCCGTTGTGGTTATGCATACCTACCATAAAATGCATTATCATCGTCATTGCAAAAATTCAACTCCGTAGGATAGAGGAAGTGGTTCTCCGAACTAACTAAATACATTGCCGACGTATAGTACATTGCAAGTTAGATAAAAGCTTGTAAAAAATACGAAATTTAATTTTAAAAGCCAAACTACTCAACCGATTTTGGTGAAATTTCTATGGGACCAATCTGAAACTATAGGGTATAGTTTCAAATTCAGACAAAAAAAATAATTTTCAAATTGGTTCATAAATGACGGAGTTATGCGGTAACAAACATAAAAAAACATAAAAAAAACATACAGCCGACTTGATAACCTCCTCCTTTTTTTTGGAGTCGGTTAAAAAAAAGGAAAAGTATATGATTTTGAACCACCCTGATTTCATTCATATGAAATCATTCATTTTGTCGGTCTTTTTACAACCCATCACTACTTTTTTGTGTTAGTGTGTAACTAAACAAAAGTGTAACAACAGTAATTCTTTAATTGTGTGTATTGTTTTTGTGTTGGTGTACAGCTTTTACTTGCGTGTGCGTTTATAGGGACGCTTAATTTTTCTGCATTAGTATGCGTGATTATGTAAATGTGTTCTGTACCGTACTACCTCGCCCCCCGCGAAAACCGGCAGAAAGATTTTAGTACTAAAAGTAGCGCTTGGCATCTCCCGTTATAAATACTCTAAGGTTATGCCACTACAATATGCATGGCGAATAGAATGACCGTGCAGGCCATAGCCTGCCCTTGAGACCAAAAAAGTTGCTTCTGCGGTTCTCTTGTCATGATGACATGACCTCTTGAGTATACGTGTTCTGTGGACATGACAGTCGAAGCAGTGTCACGTTTGTTGTAAAGAAGAAGAAGACTGAGAGACTTGACTTTTTCTATAATTTTGTTCACGTTTTATTTGCGAATAATGTAATTATTTACGATGTTCCAAAAAAACTAGTTTACTGAATTACCTAAGAAATACGGTAATGGTCCATTATTATTCGTTAAATGGTCGACAAAATGAATGATTTGCAGAGCCGATCACACGAACATGACTCCCAAAATTAAACAGTGTTGCTCCAGGATTTCTATCTTTATCTAAAGTATAAGAACCGGTAGCTGACGATAAACATGACTTCTAGAGGATTATCTAAGAGGGAGCAGGAAGAGCTCCGCAAGAAAGAAGAGGAAGAGGCTGCGGCCCATGTGAGTACACAAATTAGTTTTGAAAGTTTAGGTTGGCATGATGGCATACTCCTATGAGGCAGAACTGATCCATAAAAGTATTGCGTACAAATAATAGATAGGAACAAAAGATTTAGAATAGGATCAGGGCTACTCCCTGCCAGTTTTTCTGCAACTACAAGGGAAATTTTCATTTATGTAAGTACAATCGAAAATTTTCATTCAAATTGTATTCCAGGTATTCAAAGAGTTTGTGGAGACATTCCAAGATGTACCAAGCACTGCTAGCAAGGTGTGGGTAAAAGCTGGGACTTATGATGCTGGGGCTAGAAGTAAGTTCCGATTTCATTTATATAAACTATAATGAACTGTAAATTAAAATAATAATATCGTATTCAGATTTCTAAAAGTAATTCCATAAACCATAATGTGTCTAGGCCAAAACTTAGATAGAAGGACCCAATTTAGATGCCATTCAAAGCAAGGAAATGTTCAGTCAGATGGTATTACCTCTAATGTTCACTACTTTTCTAAACGGTGCCCATGAAACCTTTTTTCTTAGTGCCACTCAGTATGGATTTATCAAGCAAGCTATGCCATTAACTACTTCGCTGCCGGCCTGATTATGAGGGTGGCTTGAGGAAATCCGATATGTTTTTTTTTTCACAAACTGAGTGGCTCTACTCTGCTAATATGCGGAGCTGGCACACCGCGCTCAACCCGCGCCCCGCGAATTTGCGGGGTCGGCACTGACGTTGTTAATAGCTTCCATATTTTAGTAGTAGGATAGTGTTCCTCAGGATAGTGTTCCTTTATATCCATGAAGTTCATTGTATACTGAGTGCCTAATTCACAATCTCAGAGTAACTATCCATCAGATATAATTATTTCTGTCTCTACTTCAGGATAAATAAAAAGCTGAGTATGTTTATTATATTCCAATTTTATTTTATTTTATTTAGCTCTGTTACATTATTTTTACACCTAAAACTCAATCTAATATTATTTACATTACTAATAACTTTAAGACCACAGAATAGAGGGGACTCCTCAAATATAGGTTTATATAACTTAAAAGACGAGATCCCAACCCATATTATTGTAAAAACTTGTGTTAATGAATAAAATATTTTTGATTTTCGATTTCGATTTTTGATTTATTGTTTTTTCTTGATGATTTCTATGAACTTATTTACATTATAATAAAATTTTTCAGAGGAAGATACATCAGAAAGAGGGAAACTCTACAAACCAACCTCTCGGTTTGACGACAAGAGAACCGGTTCCGATGCTGATATTATTCGCAACCTGGTGCCAAAACAGGAGCCTATGGTCCGCCTCAGGTCAAAACAGAAAGGGCAAGATAAAAAGAAAAGTAATCTCGAGTTGTTTAAAGAAGAGCTGAGACAGTAAGTGTGCATGCCTCAGAATGTAGTGCTTATAAAATACTAGCTGACACAGAGAACTTCGTAACGCCTAATAGTCAATAGCCGCGTACTGACCAAGCGAGCAGCCTCGCGAAGCTGCCTCGCGAAGCAAATCCTCGGTCGGTCAAGACGTGCCTCGCCCGAGGCAAACGCACACGCTGCCTCGCCCGAGCGTGCCGCGTGTCGGTTTATGTCGATGCTCAAAGGCGCCTCAGTACGTTTGCCGCGCTCACTCAAGACGGTAGTGTTTTGGCTCGCTTATTCGTTGCGTGTTAGTTTTGCGTCTCTATTCGACTTCAAGTTAAACTGAGCGTCGATGCTCACGGTGGCTCGGCCTTGCCTCGCGAGGCAGCCTCGGATTAGAAAACTTACAGACCGAGGCCGCCTCGCGCGGCATGCGTACTGCGGCAAATGTCCGAGGCTGCCTCGCGAGGCTGCTCGCTTGGTCAGTACGCGGCTATTGAATGTCAGATGTCAGTTACGAAACCCGGAATCATTTTATATAAAAAAAGATTTTTTATACAACAAGCTGATGGAACAAGAAGATGGCCCACCTGATGATAAGTGGTAACCATCACCTAGAACAAAGCATAGCCTCGTAAGTGACGCACGATAGGAATGTGCCTTACGATGCACTGCTCTACGTCCATCAACTTGAGGCATACTGATGTTAAGCCTCATGTGCATGTATTTTTTCTATTTCACTTTTTCGTCAATTTTCCTAGTTTTTTACAATTAAAATTGGTCCAGCCGTTCTTGAGTCATAAATTGTCTAGGTGTTTTATCGTATTTAGTAATGTTAATGTAAAAAAATGTCTGATTGCTGGTTCCTTATATGCATACTTATTAGCTTTGCATAATTGGCCTTAAAAATTCGCCAGTTTGCTTTCCCCATACAAACTCATTCCAGTGTTAATTGAACCTTCCAGAATTCAAGAAGAACGTTCAGAGCGTCACAAGTACAAGAATGTGCTCCGAGATCGCAACATACCTGGTGCTGAACCAGTGCTGGACATACCTGATATTGGCTCTTATGACACTGGTGACCCCAACACTACCAATTTGTATCTAGGGAATCTTAACCCTAAGGTAAGTGTATTAAGTACCTATTTAGTATTTAAGAATGCTGCCTGCGTTAGTAACTGTTTATCTCATGAACCGTGATAGACAGTTGAAATTTTCACAGATGATGTATTTCTGTTGCCTCTATAACAACAAATAATTAATTCAAAATTAAACTAATATTTAGGGGTCCCTATATAACAAACGTGATATATTTGCCGTTTTTATAGATAACTAGCTGCGCCCCGCGGTTTCACCCGCGTAGTTTTAAATCCCACGGGTTAAGGGTCCGGTGACAGCGGCTCGCAATTTCGAGGTGCGATTGGCTATTATTTCATTTTATTTCATTTTGGGGAGGTTGTTTGAAATAATAACTCTAAAGAAACACGCATAAATACTGTTCGAACACAAATAATACAATAATATAAGGGAAATGTGCTTGAGTCAGAAATCATTTTGGTATTAGGTAAACGTAAGACCAAACATACTAATACCAAAATTATTTCTGATTCGGGCATGTTTCCCTTATATTATTGTATTATTTGTGTTCGAACAGTATTTATGCGTGTTTCTTTAGAGTTATTTTTTCAAACAACCTCCCCGAAATGAAATAAAATGAAATAATAGCCAATCGCACTTCGAAATTGCGAGCCGCTGTCACCGGAGCCTTAAAAAGTAGCCTATGTGCTATTCCACATCTATCTATCTCTGTGCTTAATTTCACACAAACATCCATCCATACTTACAAACTTTTGCGTTTATAATAGCAGTAGGAAGTAGGATGGTATGTAACCCTTTGTGCGCGACTTGCAGTTGGCCGGTTTTATATTTCCACTAGCTGGTACGCGCGACTTCGTCTGCGTACTTTTAATCTCTTCATCTCTTTTTTTCGCAATAAAAGGTAGCCTATGTTCTTTCTCAGGGTCTAAAGATTGTCTGTGCCAAATTTCATCAAAATCGGTTGAGAGGTTTAAGCGGGAAAGCGTAACAGACAGACAGACAGAGTTACTTTCGCATTTATAATATTAGTTGGGATAATGTTCCAGATAACAGAGCAGCAGCTGATGGAGCTCTTCGGGCGGCACGGCCCGCTGGCCAGCATCAAGATAATGTGGCCGCGCTCCGACGAGGAGAAGGCGCGCGGCCGGAACTGCGGCTTCGTCGCTTTCATGTCGCGCAAAGACGGAGAGCGCGCGCTCAGGAATATTAACGGTAACTTATTCACCACTGCTTCTTGTCGTGTCAACGTCAGAATCAAAAAGTATCCTACTAATATTATGAATGCGAAAGTTTGTAAGCATAAATAAATAAATAAATAAATAATGCTGGACAATCCACACAGCACTATCTAGCCCCAAAGTAAGCTATTTAAAGCTTGTGTTATGGGTACTAGATAACTGATATATTTAATATACATTATATATATACATTAATACATTATATACTTACATAGATAGATATTTTTTTATTATACATAGAAAACACCCAGACCATCGGAACAAATTTCTGCAGATCGTACACAAATTTGTTCCAAGGCGGGAATCGAACCCGCAACCTCTTGCGTCGCAGGCAGGCTCTCGCCCGCTGCGCCACAGAGGTCGTCAAGCATGATGGATGGATGGATGGATGTTTGTTACTCTATAACTCCAGAACGGCTGTACGGATCTTGGTGAAACTTGGCACAGAGATATATTGTAGTCTGGAATAACACAGGCTACTTTTTATGCCGTGGGAATACCGCGGGATGTAAAACTACGTGGGTGGAACCGCAGGGCGCCACTAGTTTATTCAATAAAATAACAAGGATTACTTTGATATGTATTAAAACTAAGTGAATCAAGGTCACTGTAACTCTTTCGTAATAGTGTAATGAAGGGATTTGAACGCGCCGCACTTGTTTTTGAATCCATTAGGTTCTAAGTCTTAGAATCTAAGGCATGCAGGTTTTCTCACTATGTTTTACTTTATCGTTTGAGTAGTACTGGCATAATTCTTGAGCAGAAACACTCATTAATGCACGGAGGTTCAAACCCACGATCTTAGAAACGGAGGCAGGGTAGCTACCACTAGACCACCAGGTGCTCTCACACAGACCTACTTTATGTATTAGCAACATCACAGTGGTGCTCATTAACTTAAATTACTAAAGAATAATAGTAACGATCCATACAAAATTTACCCAAGCCCGGCGCAAACGAAACATATCTTGAAAAAGAAGGCAATTTAACAAATGACAATTCTTCTTTGAGTCAAATCTAAAAGATCTTATTCTGTCGTATGGCTAAATAAAGTCAAAATCAGCATTTCCACCTCTTGACTTACTAAAGTTATAATTTTACTGTTCAGTCGTATATTTTCATAAATAAATAAACAAAATTAATTCACAGGTAAAGAAGTATTGAACTACGAGATGAAGCTAGGCTGGGGCAAGGCGGTAGTCATACCTCCAGTCCCGATCTACATACCGCCCTCGCTGCAGCAGCCCTGCAAGCCGCCGCCGCCCTCCGGCCTGCCGTTCAATGCACAGCCGCCCAAACATCTCGCCAATAGAGTAATTATTAATCATGACTGACATCCTTCCATTTACCTTCACAGCTTAGGTAGTAGGTCTGCCTTCTGCGCCGTAGGCCGTGGGTTCGATTCACACTGAGAACAAACATTTGTGCTATGAACATTCGCTGAGTGGTTGCTTTCACATGTCAGTAATTACAAAAATAAAGTTTATAAGTTGTTTGATTTATTAAGTTTGTATGTATGTAAGCCAGGTGTAGGTTTATTAATTTTACGTTGTTTCATAATAAATAAATAAATAAATAATGCTGGACAATCCACACAGCACTATCTAGCCCCAAAGTAAGCTATTCGAAGCTTGTGTTATGGGTACTAGATAACTGATATATTTAATACATTATATACTTACATAGATATATATTTTTTATTATACATAGAAAACACCCAGACCATCGGAACAAATTTCTGCAGATCGTACACAAATTTGTTCCACGACGGGAATCGAACCCGCAACCTCTTGCGTCGCAGGCAGGCTCTCGCCCGCTGCGCCACAGAGGTCGTCAATATTTCACGAGAAGGTTTTTACATGTAACAAAATTAAGAGAATTGCGCAAAAATACAATTCCCATACAAAACATTTTGTACCCGGGGACAGCTGTCAAACATCTGACGTTCATTGACTGTTGGGCGGTACGAAGCTCGCGGGATCAATTATTAAAGAATAAAATTTCAACTAACAATTAATAAAGATTGTCGGACAAGAGCCATAAACAAAAAAGAAGAAGAAGAAAGAATAAAACGCTATATGTAGAGCTCTTCTCTATTAACTTTTATGACTTTAGCAAAGTGTACACCATTTAAATATGAAAATAAGTAACCTAGTGTTTATTTTCATTTAGATACCGCGCGTTCGGATTGGCGATCACTATCCAAACGACCCGGAGGATCGACATATTTACGAAACGGTAATACAAGCAATATGATTGTTTAAGCAATAGTTAGTAGCATCTGTGGTTGATTTAACTGAATGTAACGTAGGTTATCGAGCAGGACTTGATACCTATTACTTCAGACCTGTAGATGGAGCCACGATCGCATAAGTACCATATTCAGATCTCTATGAATTATATAATATTATAAAAAGTCTGAGTGATAGAATGAGGAATAGTGTGATTAGAGAGAAATGGAGAGTGCAAGAAGACGTAGTGATGAGGGTAGAAAAAGGTATACTAAGATGGTTTGGGCATGTAGAGAGGATGGATGAAAGAAGATTGACGAAAAAGGTGCATCAGGCGAGTGTGAATGGGAATGTTGGCAGGGGAAGACCTTGACGGACGTACCTAGACCAGATAGCAGACGTTCTAGAGAAAGGCCAGGTCAAGAGTACCCTAAACCGACGAGCATGTATGAAGAATGTTATGAGAGCGAATGAATCGAAAAGAGGTATTTCAGGATCGTAGCAAGTGGAAATCCGTTATCTCTGCCTACCCCGATGGGAAATAGGGGTGATTTTATGTATGTATGTGAAAGTATAACATGTATTGATTTTTCTCTATTTACAGATTCTGTCGCAGTCGATAGTCAAAGTGGTTGTGCCTATGGAAAGGTACGTCTTTTGAAACTCTCATGTGCCATGCCATGCCAAATGTTAATGTAAAGTTTCAAAGTAAACGAGCGCGAGCGAAGCCGCGGGTTCAGCTAGTTTACTATATGCAAATTAAGTAGAAATTACTGTCACTGGCGTATTCAACTATAATATATTTAATTTCCAGGAATATTTTAATGCTGATCCATCGAATGATTGAGTTCGTGATCCGCGAGGGTCCTATGTTCGAGGCCATTATCATGAACAAAGAAATGAACAATCCATTTTTCAGGTAAGAAAAGTCCAATTTAAAATTATAATAAAAAATAAAATCTAGATAAATATTTTTTGTAAATGTTACGGTTTATTTAGTCTTTTCAAAAATGTTTCCTACTGTTATACTACATGCTAATGGATTAAACAGCCCACCTGATGTTAAGTGGTAACCATCACCATCTACCATAAAGCAAATAGATGGATAGCCTCATGTGCCTGTAATTTTTCAAGCAACTACATCCTTCAATGCCGAAACACAGAAACGCGCTGCTTGATGGCAGAAATAGGGCGCTTGTGCACAATAAGGAATTTTACTGTTCGGCAGTCCGATTTTGTAAGCCGTCCTTCTCTTACTCGTCGTCTTTACCGTCGTTCTATCCTCTTTACCGTAAAAAAATTGAATTGCCGGACAGTAAAATTCCTTGTAGTGCAAAAACGCCCATAGACATGGTGGCAGTACTTCCCCGGACGAGCCCTATAAAAAGAGTTCTATCTTGTCCTTTTGACCTGTCAGTTGTTTTATTTAACAGTTAATTTGTTTGTGTAGGTTTTTGTTTGAAAACCAATCGCCGGCGCACGTGTACTATAGATGGAAATTGTTTTCCATGCTGCAGGGGGATTCTCCGAAGGCGTGGGCGCTGGATGACTTCAGAATGTTTGCGGGTCAGTTATTATGCCATATTTTTTAATAATTTAATGAGTTGAGTTATACAGGATAGTTGTACAAAGGTTGAACACTGAGCACTCTGAATTTACATATTCACAGCCTATAGAACGATGCTTGCTCATTAATTCTTGTAATGTTATGTTTTCTTGTGGTGTACAATAAAGAGTTTTCTATCTATATATCTTGCTCTAGCTCTAGCGTTAGCAGTTCCAACATGCTATAAAATCTTATAATGAACATTAAAATGATAAGGTGAATTATTGGGTGGTAGCGCGCTCGGTCGCGGCTTCAAATCCCGCTCGAAGGATAACTTTTGGGAGATTATACAATCTTTGTGATTGCCTTAAGTGTAGTAAACACTATAAATGTAATAAAAAATTAAAATGATGATAGGAACCAAACTATGTTTCTTGCCTGTTGTTTGTTTTAAGGCGTAGACAGCACAGGTCGCTTGAACAGGCTCCTAGAGTCACTACCTAAAAGATGATGCAAGTTTTGATTTTAATATGGCCTGCGGATGGTTACTTCAACCTGCAACTCACAGGGCTATGTCAGTGTACCGCTTTCGGTTTTTCACGTTTTTTTTATTGAATGTACTATTGATATGTTTACAGGTGGGTCGGTATGGCGGCCTCCAGTTATGAATATGTACACATCAGGCATGCCCGACGATCTGGTAGACGAGGAGGATGCCAAGGATAATATACGTGGAACGCTATCTAACAGGTATTGAATAACAATATAATCTGAACATTGATGTTTGTTCTCTGTCTGGGTGTTATATTATATTATACTAGCGACCCGCCCGCGCGACCCTGCTTCGCACGGGTGCACATATCATGCATGTATTAGACATATAAATCTTCCTCTTGAATCACCCTATCTATTAAAAAAAACCGCATTAAAATCCGTTGCGTAGTTTTAAAGATTTAAGCATACATAGGGACATAGAGATATAGGGATATAGGGACAGAGAAAGTGACTTTTTTTTTTGTTTTTATGTGTTTATGTATAATAATATATATATATATATATATATAATATATATATATAATATACATATATATATATATAATATACATATATATATATATATATATATATATATATATATATATATATATATATATATATATATATATATATATATATATATATATATATATATATATATATATATATATATATATATATATATATATATATATAATATATATATATACAGGGTTACAGGAAAAATCGTGCTAGATCCGTTAAGGGCGTGGAGTACCCATCATTTCTGACTTATTTCACTATGAAACACCCTACCCTAAACATAACCCTTTTCAAGCAATTCGACTTTTAATTTTTTTATTGAAAATTTTGTGCACCTTAATTATTATTATTATTGCATTTTTACATGTGTAATAAGATGCTTTAGGATGTCAATCATTAAAATAGTGCATAAGTTAATTGAATAGACCGTAGTAGACAAGTGAAAGTTAAGAAATAAGAAAAAATACTAGAAAGTTTATTTTTCTCTAAGGGATATCTAAAAAAAATATTATGGCAATTGTTTGTGAAATAAGTCAGAAATGATGGGTACTCCACGTCCTTAACGGATCTAGCACGATTTTTCCTGTAACCCTGTATATACTTGTATATAATGGATGAAATATATCAGTCATCTAGTACCCATAACACAAGCATTGAGTAGCTTACTTTGGGGCTAGATGCTGTGTGGATTGTCCAGCATTATTTATTTATTTATACTATGTAGTGATTATGTATGTTACGTTGTGCAGCCAGCGCGACCGGCTGGAGGAGTTGATCCGGTCGCTGGGCCCCGCGCGCGCGTCCGTGGGCGCCGCCATGGCGTGGTGCCTCGAGCACGCGGAGGCGGCGCCCGAGGTGGCCGCCTGCCTCGCCGAGGCGCTCGCCGGCGCCGCCACGCCGCCGCACAAGCGCGTCGCGCGGCTCTACCTGCTCTCCGACATCCTGCACAACGCGCAGGCCAAGCTCACTAACGCGAGCGCGTTCCGGGGAGCGTGAGTCGCATCCATGCTTGTATCTAACTATGTAGTACTGCGCACATTTATATCCCGGTATTCCCACGGGATAAAAGTAGCCTATGTGCTATTCCAGACTATAATCTAACTCTGCCAAGTTTCATCCAGACCCGTTCAGGCGTGAAAGAGTAACAAACATCCATCCATCCATACTTACAAACATCCATCCATCCATACCTACAAACTTTCGCATTTATAATAGTAGTAGGATGTAATCCTGGTAAGTGGAAGAAGAAAACCTTTTGTGCCGTCTATAAGGGTTCTGTTCCAAGGGATCACTATCATTATCATTTAACAACCAGATCTACGTTAATTTATTGTGTACTATAGTAGCGCCCCGCGGTTTCACCCGCGTAGTTTTAAATCCCGGTATTCCCACGGGATAAAAGTAACACCTATGTGCTATTCCAGACTAGAATATATCTCTGTGCCAATTTTCACCAAGATCCGTTCAGCCGTTCTGGAGTTATATAGTAATAAACATCCATCCATCCATCCATCCATACATACTTACAAACTTTCACATTTATAATAGTAGTAGAATTTTTTCTTGTCTGTATTCCATAGCGCATTGGTGTAACTGTAATGCTGTGTGATTGTTGTCTAAATCAATAAACAATTAAATAAAATTGCAGGAAGATGATGAGTTATTTAGTAATGTAACGTTGGCAGGATCCAGAGCCGGCTGGTGGAGATAATGCGCCACTGCTACGCGGCGTGGTCCAGCATGCCGTCGCGGCTGCAGCAGGAAGGGTTCCGCGCGCGCGTCACGCGCGTCCTGCAGGCGTGGGCCGACTGGGCGGTCTATCCGCAAGACTTCCTCATGCACATCAACGACGTCTTCCTGGGACAAGATAAAGTAATCTATCTATCTTCTATCCATATATCTACGTCTTCCTGGGACAGGATAACGTAATCTATCTATCTTCTATCTATATATCGACGTCTTCCTGGGATAGGATAACGTAATCTATCTATCTTCTATATATATATCGACGTCTTCCTGGGATAGGATAACGTAATCTATCTATCTATCTTCTATCTATATATCGACGTCTTCTTGGGACAGGATAACGTAATCTATCTATCTTCTCTCTATATATCGACGCCTTCCTGGGATAAGATAACGTAATCTATCTATCTATCTTCTATCTATATATCGACGTCTTTCTGGGACAGGATAACGTAATCTATCTATCTTCTATCTATATATCGACGTCTTCCTGGGACAGGATAACGTAATCTATCTTCTATCTATGTATCGACGTCTTCCTGGGACAGGATAATGTAATCTATCTTCTATCTATGTATCGACGTCTTCCTGGGACAGGATAATGTAATCTATCTATCTATCTTCTATCTATCTGAATCTATCTGAATCTTGGAAACGGCTCCAACGATTTTCACGTAGTATGTATGAGGTTTCGTTTCGATCTGGCAAGGATTCATTTTTAGAAAATGTTTTTTATCTGTGTTTTTAGGCAATGAAACCACTTCCGTAGTTGGCGTTGTTAAGCAACCCAGCAAAACTCAGTCAGCTAGAATTATGTAGCTTAAATAACACACGACGTAGAAACGAGAGAGTCAAAACTAGTTATTTACCCTATTTCGTCCCACTGCTGGGCAAATGCCTCCCCCAAGGACTTCCATTTCTCCCTATCATGTGACTCTACCCACCATCTACCTTCAAAGGCATCCAGATCGTCCCGCCAGCGCGACTAGGCCGACCACGAGGTCGTCGTCCGTCAGGACGACTACGACTAGCATCATAATTTTGTTTAATGAACGTGATATACCAGGAGCCGGAACAAGGGCAGACGGAGGCTCCGGAGGCGGAGGCGGCCGAGGTGACGTCACCGGCGCGGTCCAGCGCTTCCGAGGAGTCGTGGGAGGGCGGCGCGCGCGGCCCGCTTGACGGCGCCGCCCTGCGGCGGCTCGCGGCCGAGAGGCGACTGGAGGCGCGCCCCTCGCTCGACATCGATGGCGTGCCGCGTTAGTACCTACACTATTTATAACTTGTCTTTTAGTACTGGGGCGCTATTCACTATGACCAATCCAATAGCGTTTGCGATTAGATCACGTGACATCACACGTTTGGGCAAAGTAACTCTTATGTCATAGAGAATAATGCCCAAGACCACGTTTTCAGGCAATGAATCTCCTATATGTAATCACTACATAGTATAAAACCAAGTCGCTTTCTCTGTCCCCTATATCCCTATGTATGCTTAAATCTTTAAAACTACGCAACGGATTTTGATGCGGTTTTTTTAATAGATAGAGTGATTCAAGAGGAAGGTTTATATGTATAATACATGCATGATATAGTAGAAAAACAATGCGCGCCCGTGTAAAGCAGGGGAGAGCGACCCACCCGGTCGCTAGTAGAGAATAATGCCTCAGTAATGTTCGAGTCGCAGGAGGGCCCGCAGATAGCGCCACTTTCTGGCGACTCGCGGCTGAGAGGAGACTAGAGGGTAGGCCGTCGCTGAACATCGATGCGTGCCGCGTGAGTAGGAGAGCTTTTCGAAGAGCTCGTCGGATGTAGAACTACGTACTTCAAGCGTTCATCAACCTGAGGCATACAGATACGCCAATACTGCTAAAAATGTCCATTTTTATCTAGGAGTATGCTCTCGTGTAAATTTTGTCATGGCGTTAAAAAGTTATATCCCTCCCGCGATCCCTCAAACGACTTCTTGGATACAATGAGGCCTTAATTAGTTATATTGTTGTTCAGTGGATGAAGACATAGACGGCGTGCCGCTGGAAGGGTCGCCGGGCGCGGCGGAGGGCGGCGCGGAGGGCGGCGGCGGGTTCGTGCCGTCGCGCTGGGAGAGCGTGGACGCGGCCGAGGCGCCGCCCTCGCCGCCGCATCGGGCCGCGCGCGCGACCCCGGACCCGCCGCCCGCGCCGCCGGAACCGTGAGTCATTACCATATACGACATTGTTATTTAGTTACTCTGTCACTCTTGCTATGTCGTGTGTCGGCATAAATAAAAACTTTCTTTCTAATATTGTATGCCGTGTGTAGGCCGACAATCAGCGCGGCCAGCACGCCAGCGGGCGGCGGCGGCGCGTCGGACGAGCGGCTTCTGTCGCGCGCGCGGCTGCGCGAGATCGAGGTGAAGGTGCTACAGTACGCGGACGAGCTGGAGGCGGGGCGGCGCGCCGCGCGGCCGGGGCTCTCCGCCCAGCAGCAGCTGCAGCATCACCGCAGGAAACTCATCAAGAAGGTAACTAGCTGTGAGCCATGGGGTCGAGGTGACGGTGCTGCAGTACGCGGACGAGCTGGAGGCGGGGCGGCGCGCCGCGCGGCCGGGGTTCTCCGCCCAGCAGCAGCTGCAGCATCACCGCAGGAAACTCATCAAGAAGGTAACTAGCTGTGAGCCATGGGGTCGAGGTGACGGTGCTGCAGCACGCCGACGAGCTGGAGGCAGCCACAATAACTGTCATCTGTACCCCAAGTCGGACTTTGGTTTTCAGTGTCATCAGGCCGTTTTTGTATAGCGACTCGTTATCAACCCGCCCGAAAGAGGCGCTGATCGAGTCTCCATACAAAAACTCGGGCTTGGGATACTGTTCGTTAGCTTGTACTGAAAAAGTACACTGCGGCCTTTCTCAATCCTCTGTCCCTCCCATTTTGATCCCTCTTCAACTTCCGAACAACCGACTTCCTGCGATCTTTACCATATCATCGGTTCATCGGCTGGCGAACGTTCTACGCTTTGTCTTTCGCTTATTAATGCCGAAACTTATACCCTAGTGGCCACTTCAGCTCAGCATCTTACTCAGCACATTTTGCAGGCGCTGCGTGAAACCAAGGAGTCCATCGAGGATGTGCCGGAACCGGCGGAGCCGAGGAAACGGACGCCGCCCGAAGAAGATGCATACTCGTGAGTACACAACTTACATACTACAAATTCTAGTCAACATTCCTCCGTCTGATGTGTTCCTTCACCGAGTCTATTGTATTATGAATTTAAGGCGAGGATATCCCAGAACCTCCAACCTCCAAGACTTGCAGCACTTGAACAGCAAGATTTCGTTAGATTTTCTTCTCAGAGATTAATAATAATAAAATTTTTAATTTTTTTTTACACAGCGCTGGTAAATATTAATCCCTATCTTTTGATATAACTTTGACATGATTTCAAGAAAAACTCTCTTAGTAATAATGGATGTTTGAAATGTCGATTTAGTGTGATCTTTATGATTTTTTTTTATCGAGAAAATTATCATTATTTACGTTTCAATGTTTACACAGCGCTCGAGTACATGTTCAATTTTAAAGTTTTGTTTTTTTTTATGTATTTTTTTACATTATAGTAGATTTACAGCTTGTCAAAAACCGTTGGAGGTTCTGGGATATCCTCGCCTTAATAAAGTTGTACATGCTATGAATGATAATAATGCTACTATTCTGTTTTTAGAACATCATCTAAAAAGTCGAAGAAGTCCAGGGAACCGACGCTATCACCGCCGCCGAAACGGTCACGCCATGTGTAAGTTTATTCGATGATCGGCTAATGTACACGATGATACGATACCGACGATATTGTAGATCGCGGTGGTCGGTGGATGGTAAAAGCTCTGAATAGTTATTTCTGGAATTCTACGTCCTGTGTGATCTTCTGTAGGGTGTGCTTTGACTGTTGAGTAGGTTCAAGAAAAATATAAATAATTTTAAACCGAGCATGATCTCACACCAACAGGAGCTTTTGATCGGTGAAAGAAACATCCTAAAAAAACAATAAGAGGCGATGAGCTTGCAACCTGTCACACGAAGTACTAACAACTGAAAAATATGTGTGTGATAATAAAATGTGCGCGCGAGAAGTCTTGTGACGGTGATCTGATCAGCGACATAATTGTATCATCTTTTTTCAGAAAATCAAGATCACGATCGCGCTCCAGAGAGCGGGAAAGAGAAAGGGAGAGAGAACGCGAGCGCTCCCGCGAACGGGAACGCGAGAGGGAAAGAGAACGTGACAGAGAGCGAGACAGACGACGCCGCTCGCCGGCCACGCCCCCTGGCCACCACCACAGGAAACACAGCAAACATGCCAAGTACAAATACTGACAGAACCAAATATCGAAGTTATGTGCTTGTTTCGAAACTATGAAAGTTAGTGATTTTCGGAGAGGATGTTGGTTTAGGCAGAGGCACGTCCACGTAACAGTTGGGATAGCGTTAAGTTCCTAGCTTTCATGTAGGACAAGAGTTTCTAACAATAGTTGTTTGAATATTTTACTTTATGATGATGATAATGTTGTTTTAAGTAAAGCGCAATAAACTGAATTAGGAAAAAAGCAATGGTTTTATTTGTTTGTAACACATAATACATACACGGTCGTCCGAGGGGGCGCTGGCGAGATGAATTAGACTCCTGCACCAGCGAGTGGGTACTAGGCACCGAGGACAGAGAGGAGTGGGGGAGACTGCTCAGCACTGGGACAATGTAGGTTGGAAAGATATTATAGGAAAAATATACCTTGTAAAAATGATAGTAAAAGTTATCATGAATTCAGAATGGTTAATTTAGGAAAAACAGCCTCAGGAGTTTGGTCTCCAGGCACGGTAGATATATTATTATAAAGTTCAAACTTCAAGATTATCAACTATGAAAGGGGTAGTCAGAGGTACATCCCAATATTACATTTTGCAGTGGTAGCTATTCCATACGTGACAGGTTGCAAGTCCATCGCCGCTTCTTAAATAAATAAATAACTTCCTACTCTTATACCATCCTGATGTCCCCCTGATGGTTTAGTGGTAACCACCCTGCGTCTATCAACATCCTACTAATATTATAAACGCGAAAGTTTGTAAGTATGGATTTTTGTTACATTTTCACGCTGGACCGGCTGAATGGATCTGGGAGATACTTGGCAGAGCGATAGATTATAGTCTGCAATAGCACATAGGCTACTTTTTATCCCATGGGAATACCGAGATTTAAAACCGCGCGGGTGAAACCACGGGGCGCCACTAGTGAAGCTTAAAGTTAAGCCTGCGGGATAGATAGATAGATAGATAATACTTTATTGCACACCACATAATAATTACACATAACATAAAAATAAAAAACATCTGAGTGATATACAATGGGCGGTCTTATCGCTAAAAGCGATCTCTTCCAGACAACCTTGGGATGGACTGGATTTGACAAGAACGATAAAGGACGTTGGTGTAGAAAAACAATAAAATATTGCTTACATACTAATCTAATAACCTACCCGAATAATATATTATACACAATATACATACATAAATTAAATTATTAAAAATATATATATATACCAATACATGCATAGAAATATGATAATACCTAATATATATACCTACAAAACTAAATAAATATTAATGACACATAATATACCTAATCTACTGGATTGATGAAAAATGATTCAGCAAGAGCTTCTTGAAAATAGGGAGGGATTTAGCAAATCTGACATGTAAAGGGAGAGAATTCCAGAGACGGACAGCTTGTACAGTGAAGGAGTATTCGAGGAAAGTAGAATTATGTGCAGGAGTCTTCAGTTGCAAGGTCTCAGAGGAACGCAGCGAGCGGGGATTGGAGAGATGAAGAAACTCAAAGCGTTCCTTGAGATAGGGAGGAGTGGTAGGGTTAAATAGAATACTGTACAGAAGGGAGAGAATATGGGTGTTCCTGCGAAGGCGAATAGGCAGCCACTTTAGTTTATTGCGGAAATCAGAAACGTGGTCATATTTACGTAAGCCGAAAATAAACCGAATGCATACATTTTGAAGGCGCTCAAGTTTGTCGAGGTGTTTTTCAGTAAGATCGGGATAGCAGACGTCAGCGTAATCAAGGATAGGAAGTAAGAGGGACTGTGCCAGTGTAATTTTGGTGGATGTTGGCAAGAAATTACGCAATCTCCGCAATGAAGCGGCTGAGGCAAATATCTTTCGACTTAGTTCAGCCAGATGGGGCCCCCATGACATATCCTTATCCATTATAACGCCTAGGTTTTTAACAGTTTTACTAACAGGTATGGGAACACCATCAAAATGAACCGAAGGGAGAATAGACCAGTCAATTCTGGAGCAATTCTGGGATCACTTCAGTGAGCCTCTCACCGTTAATAATGATACTTTTTGAGTAATTAAAACTTTGTTTTGAATTTCTCTAACCATTTCATACCTATATAAATAAAAAAATATAAATAAATATCTGGTTTAGCATTTGTATAATACAGATCAGAATCAGTGTAGTTTAGGATCGCAGTAAAATAAAAATCATACTTTCATAAATCATACTTCTATTTATTCATAAAAAAATCATATGAAACACACTCAAAATCAACCTCAATAAAATCATAGTAAATTTCAGTAAAAGTAATTTAAAAATTGCGTAACGCCAATTTATGAAAAACAAATAGAACTTATTGATATTTTTAATTCGTTCTTTTTGTGAGCTAGTAGAGAGCTATCTTTGTGAACATACCTGCGTTTATAATGTAAAACCGCGCCAATACAAAAACGAATCCAAAATGACGTCATCGTGTGTGACAGAGAGGCACATAAGCACATTCATTTCTCTTGCACATTAGTAGAGCGCTCTATAATAGATTGGTTTTTTTACTAGCGTGCGTTTGTTCTGTCTGAAGAAGGCTATCTTGTGTCCTGCGGAGTATTACCTACTTGAATTGAACTCCTTAAATTAACCTAATAAATAATGCATTATAAACTCATAATGGACCTGTATCCGCATTTAGTCTCTAGGGTCTAAATGCGGATACAGGTCCATGCGTGAGCTGCGGAGTATTAAATGTATCTAACACTTAGAAACGAAATGATTGTTTTGTGCACAAACATAGCCTTCATGAAAAACGAAAGATATATTAAATCGTGTTGCCAATACTACTATGAAACAAACCATAAACAAGGTATATTCGCAAAGGTTTAAAACTAAGGAGAAATACACACGCTTCAATATTGACTAGCTAAGCCCTTCATAACATTAATCTTTTTATCTCTAACTAACCCTTAGTGATTCCAACAATTACACCATTCCTACTAAGAGCTATGCATTACAATAATATGTTTTTATACCACCCCAAAAACATATCAGCCCAGTGGAAATCGATTTATCCATACGAAATTAGTTGAAATGCTATTCATCTCAATTTCAACAAACCAAAAAACTGTTTGGAGTGTAGGTTTTTCTGAACTGAGCGACCATAGTTTTCCTTAAATGTTTTCCGCAATAAAGAATGATCGATGTCCGGTAGAAGATCTACAGTAAAGAAAGTCACCCGTACAAATAAATACATGAAGAGCTTTGTAGCAACTATAGCCTCATAAAAATACAATACGAATACCTAGGTACATCATTTGCAACGGGACAGAGCGGGCGAGGCGTGGCACTGAAAAGGCTAATATGCCATTAGCAATGACAAGGCACGTCCGTTGTGTACCATGCATAAAAGCAGGATCATCTAGGGAATCATTATAATACATAACTAAATTTTATTGTTTTTAATTAAAGGACAGCTTCGAATTCATTTGACAGAAGGACGAATGCAATGCGTGAGAAAATAAATTAGGAGTTAAGTAATACTGAGACTGGAGATGTTGCATCGCAATGAATACACTCGCTACTGTTTTACTGGTATGAGAATGCAAACCCGGCCTATGATAGTGAGAAGTAACAAAAGAATCCTTGTGAATTTTGATGAGACCTTTTGTTTAGCAATATGATTATGGGGAAAAAATAAGAGAAGAATGAGAAAAAAAATTCGTATTTTGTTGACTAATGTATTGAAGTTACACGGGTATTTATCGCGTTTTACCTTATTTATTTTCCCAACGTGTTAATATCTGATCCTGCTTTTTTATAAAAACTTACCTAAATTAATAAAACTGTTGAAATAATACTGAAATAAACACTGATATTAAATTAATTAACATGAAATAAACATCTGCAAAATAAACCTGTCCATAAAAATCGGTAAATAAAAACAACTTCATAGCCATTCACTCGTACTATTCTATTCTATTAGTTTTATTTGGACATATTATTAGAAAACTACATTTCTAAATAATTTGGTTATTACCTCACTAATTAAAAATAATTGTGAATCGTATTACTATATTATTTTCAGCTCACGAACAAGCGGCAATCTATAAAAGCGCACAAAACCGTAAATCCGCTAGCTAATTACCAAATAACAGTTCACACCGCTATTCGTATTTTCCCAAATACGACTATGCGATTACTAGCCTATTGCCTATTTATCACGAATAAGTTAATAGGCAATTACACGAGCAAATAAAAACGCGAATAGCGATGTAAAAGCCACCAAATTAACAAACAGTAGCAGTAAAATAAATCGTTGTTTGATGAGTTACAATTTTCTGAGAGATGGCAGTTTTAAGCCGACTCTGCCCTTTGAGCATGGATCATCGATATTATAAAGACAGTAATCCTACTAATATAATAAACGCGAAAGTTTGCAAGTATGGATGGATGGATGTTTGTTACTCACGCCGGAACGGCTGAACGGATCTGGATGAAACTTGACAGAGAAATAGATTTTAGTCTGGAATAGCACATAGGCTACATTTTATACCGTGGGGATACCGGGATTTTAATCTGCGCTGGTGAAACCGCGGGACGTAACTAGTTCACGATAAATTTGAATAAAGAACGAACTTTTGTATACAAAAACAGCCGTGCACGCATATAGCTCGTCAAATTTTATCGTATCGATGATCCATGCTCGAGGGGCCGACATGAAACAGACGATAGTCAGCGATAACGATGACATTTGTTTATACAACAATCAACTATAAAATTGTACAGCTACCTACTGCTTATTCATAACATGCGGCTGTTGCGGACATTATTGGACGATGACTTGTTAATTCAAACATTTGGTTAGCGCTAACGTGAAGCCGATTGCCGACAGAATCCTTTTCATTTTAAAACCGAATTGCTATCTTTACCCGTAGCTCAGGAATGTATAAAAATAAAATAATTATTATTCGATTAATCACAGATTAAAGTAATTGTATTAGTTCTAAATATTGAAGCTAATTCCTAAAACAGCGCTCGATTAAATAATAAATTCTTAAAACTAGCAATAAAATGATTATTAGGAAAAATCTCAAACTTTTCAGTAAAAAAAAGCAACCTACTGAAATTTTTATAAATGAGGGTAGGTATTGTGCGTTTGGCAAATAGGCGCAGTCTACACAATGGTCATTTGTCTAACACTTATAATCTACAGGCTGTCTTTCTACTAATCACAGGGGTTTCAGCTAAGCTATAAGGCTGCATTTACTATAAAAAGGTACACAATTTTGTATTGGTCATTCTAGTGCTATCATGACGCTACAGTTTTTTTTCGACAGTTCATTTGAATGTTAACTGAATTAAGACGTTTTATTTTAATCATGAACCTTTCAACCAGGTCATTATTCTCGTAGCTACAAATTTTCGCCAGGATATCACTAAAACTAACCTAATATAAAATGGGCCACTGTCACAAACTTGAAGTTTGGCACATAAGGATGTGGCAGTAAGGTCTTTTATTGCATGTCCTTTGCACACAAGAACTAGCTGTTAACAAGTATGTTTTAAAACATTTTGATAAAACTATCAATAGTCAACATTGAGAAAGGCCATTTGTTCCATCTAGCTGTCTGATTTACAGGATTATTGATTTTACTTAATTGACTACCATACCACCTTCATTCCTTCTACGCTTGCTACATTTTCGTTTACTAAAATAATTGCTTCATACAAGGGTCGGATTACCTATGTCGGGACCCATAGGCAATGCAATTCTTGGCGGTCTTTTTAATTAAATAATTTTCAAATTCATTAAAATAAATTTTCAGTAAGCGGGGCTTTTAGCCGATCTATCCATAGTCAGTTATATTATCTATAGACACTGCCTAACTAATCCAGCTTGTTTCATACCTTTTAGATATCAGACGCTCCAGAGATTTCTCCGATTTTCATAAGTTGATAAACAGAACCATAATTATACCAGTTCACTACAAACTTAAAAAACACTATGAAACATGTTAAACTATGCCTTCAGAAGGACACGATCGAGGCCATAAGGTGGCCTAATAGCCTTAGCGTTCAGCAAAGTAGCCAACAAGCTCTTATGAACCTGTATATCGTATACCTACTATTTGGACGCTCGACTGGTGATAGCGTAGAAGGAAATGAGGCCTTAAACTACTACATACTCGTATTAATAATAATTTGATTCTTATGTTTACATTACATTAAAATTGTATGAAATTGATTATTATACGCGTAAACAATGTTTATATAAAACACATGGGTTACACAAGAATATTAAAATATTAAATAATTGATTAGATATTTATTCGTAATACACAGAAACATTATTCGTAAAAGTAAAATTATTTTTTATTGCATCATGATCATAGAAAATAAATTGTGATTCGTAAAATTTCTTATTTATATACCTATTTCCCTTACAACTAATTCACACTCTACATGTTTCTAGAGTTTTCTACGTTGTCTAAATTTTTTAAACTTGATTCCAAATTGCTACGAGATCGTTCAAGAATCTAGATCACACTTGAATTTTATTGACAATTTTTTAATAGCATAATGCTATTAACACCTTACTTTAGTAGGTACTTAATAGGTATAAGGTTAATTTTGCTGTAACCACATTATCGAAGTACATATTGCGTGACAAGTGAAGCAATATGATTCTTCAAGCGACAGAAAGAGACAACGCGAAAATTCGTAATGTGGTTCAGCACATTAGTTCTATTTTGAGACGCAATTTTCATTAAAACTACCAGCACTACGGCGCTGTATCGTATATTTATAAAATACTGTGTGTTTATTAATTAATTGCCATATTCAATAATTTTTATTCATTAATTAATTTCATATTTGATCACTATTTTTAAGATAGGTAATGCCAGACAGCATGCAAAAGCGTCCATCCAATTCATTTCCAGTTAGCTTGGTTCGGACCACCATAAATACATACGAAACATAATATTGATCGCATTATATTTTTAAAAACTAAAGCAGATAGTTAAAATATAGCGTATTTATACCGCAAATTATTTTCAGGCTTATAGGTCCGAAATGTGAATTTCTTAAACATTGTCAATAATTTTATCATGAATTCGTATTAATATTTTTATCCGAGACAATAACTCACGACAAAGTAAGAATTATTGAGTAGAATTGGTTTAGCATCTGCCATTTCAATACTCAGGAGCGATTTAATTGAATTCTCGACTGTTTTGTCCTTTTCAAATTCTTTGATAAAATATAACCGCGCCGTCCTTTGGCATTCGGGTAAAAACAACTCACTTCAGCGACTACGTTGTTTCATCGTATGTAAATAAATAGTAACGTAACTTAAATTTTGAAATAATTATTAGCTTAGCTAGCCATCACTACCCACTGGTAATATGGCCAGTTTTAAGCATCGTTGATTTTTGTCATAATTATTGTTGTTAAAGGCATTGTTTACAGGTTTTCAAGGTCAATGGTGCCAATTCTGTTGTGTAATTTTCCTAACTTAACCTAATTTGACAGCACTAAAAATATTGCCATCCCTATCTAAAAGACCGAAACAACAAGGACGGCTATAATTTTAGAGCTGTCAGATTAGGTTAGTTTAGGATAATGCAACAACAGAATCGACACCAATGTCTTTTGATATGCAGGCTACTGTTAAAGTGAGCAAGGTTTGAGTGTAATGTCACCTCCAAGCGCGGCGTAGTCGTTGCGATGTGGACAAGCTTGGTGGACAGGAAGCCGACTGTCATCTGGTTCTGCGAATACGCCAACATCTCACGCGGCCGTCGCTGGAAGATACAAATGTAGTTTGAATTGGTGGACATTTTGATACAGCGCCATCTGGCGTAGGTAAGCGTAGGAACCAGTTGGTCGCGGGGAAGTGGGGCGCTAGATTCACATGGTTGATAAAACGATTCAAAATGAACCAACAACCAACAGTTTTTGAACTGAATAAAGTCAGTTTTTTTGTGTTATATAATAGAGGAAGATGGGGTGATGCCGTTTACCTGAGGAAAAAATGCTTTAGTTATTTTTTCATTTGGTTTATAAAAACGATACAGTTTTGAGGTTCAGAGTTTAAAAAAGGCTGCCTGCTGAAGCGTCACAACCACTGCGCTGCAACGTGCTCGCTGTGTTTCAAGGCACCGTATTTAAGAAATTATTGGGGTGAGCGGCATTACCCCTGCTTCCCCTTATACTTATTTTTTGAAACAGAAACACGAGGCGAAAATACATAGGTAACCGGTTTCCTCGTCATATTCATCTTTACAATTGGCAACACCTAGGCACTTTATAAATACAGACTATACCTACAATGTGACAACCAGACACATGTTTGTTGTTCTCCGTGGGAATTGAACCCACTACCCACAGCGCAGAAGGTAAAGCGACAAACTGAGCTCTTGTCGTTATTATTTAAATTCAATAATGAAATAAGCAGTACCAAATAACATTGGTAGGTTTAGTACAACAATGAAAGCTACAGGGTTAGTAGGTATCAGTGAACGAAATAAATAAAATATTAAACAATAAATATTGTTGCACTCTACTGCAAAGTACTTACGACGCAGGCACTTGTCACATTTCTCGCTCTCATTTGTCAAAAATTTTGAAGATATAGTTGTATAAAAAAAAGATTTTTTATTGAAGGAAAAACTAGGTTTAATCTAAAATGTAAATTAAGCTGCTTTTCCAATAACGCGGAGCGAGACTGCGTAGCGGAGAAACGTAAGAATTAACCAATAGCATTGCATAAAATCTCCGCCCGCTCCAGTGGACATGGATTATCCTATTAATATTATAAATGCGAAAGTTTGTAAGTATGTATAGATGGATGTATGTTTGTTACTCTATAACTCCAGGACGGCTAAACGGATCTTGGTGAAAATTGGCACAGAGATATGTTACAGCCTGGAATAACACATAGGCTACTTTTTATCCCGTGGGGATACCGGGATTTAAAACTACGCGGGTGAAACCGCGGGGCGCTACTAGTTGGTTAATATTTCTCAGTTTCTCCGCTCCGCAGCCTCGCTCCACCCAATGAACAGGCAGCCCTAAGCTGAACTTTTGTAACGATTGAACGCAAAAAAACAAGTTGGTTTCTTTGCTATTTTTCATAACTGAATTTTATATCTTTCAAAAATTCTGAAAGGTGTTAATGTGATGTTGTTTGTAGGACGGTAGTCAACCTCTTAATGCATTAATATATTAGTACTTTGTAATGGAGATCAACTTTTTAACAGCGTGAAGAGTGAAGCGGCGACGACGTTAGGCTCACAGTGCGTCAAACGTTTTATGAATAAACAGCTTTGCATTTACACGCAACTTTAATTTCCCTCGGTTTTTATAATATCGGAGAAATTCCCTAACCTTTTGAAAACCACATCCCAGGCACATCTCTATTGTTTTTGGAGCCTTATTCACTATGACCATTTGCACCGCGATCACAGCTAAGACATGGCAGCCGGTGTCATACGGTCAGGGCAAAGTATCTCCTAATGTCGTAGAGAATAAAGCCCAACATCAAGTTTTGACGTTTCACGGTTTGGGGCAAGGAATCTCCTATTTTCATAGAGAATAATGCCCCTGACATTGGGTTTCAACAGGTTTAAATTTACATTTTGACCCTTAATGCCGCCTCTCTGTCGGATCTCGATACGTCCAAATTAGGAACATTCTTTGCGCCTAGGTATACAGAAAAACATAGCTACTACCCATAAATGATCAAATAATATTATTATGCTTTGGGCGATTCGCACCGTCGCGTCGCGTCGTCACCACTGCGGTGCGAACGGCCCCATTCAGAAACATTGCTTGGGTTTTACGCACCGCGGTTCGAACTGCGTGTGGTGCTAAACGCCTAAACACCCATTTTTAAACCTCTTCTTATTTATAATATGTAATTTTGACCATTCAGCATGATTAATGACTTGTAAAGAAACGACAAAAGCCTTAGCCTTTAAATAACATACAAATAGGTAAGTATTGAGAAGTGGTTTTAAGAAGAATGAAACTGTTTGAAATATTCTAAGAAGCTACCCCAAACGCCTCATGCTTTATAAACTTGAAATGAATAATCGAATTTAAAACCTGGAAAGCCAATTCCTGTTCTTGTAATATTAATAAGCAACAAACTAGCTGATGCTAACGGTCTACGGATGGAGGGTTAGCATAGCAAAGTGCATCTTGTGTAGTGCACATACGGTCGAAAGTGATATATGTATGACTCATGCCCTGTTATTCAAAATGTTTGCTAAGTAGGCTAAAGTTTAGCCTTATGAAATAAATGAAAAATCAAGCAACTCTCACACAGTCGGAATGACTGTGTGAGAGTTGCTTGATTTGCCCTACAATAGGATATCGTTTTCTTTCACTCATATATTTCAGAGAATAGTTTGCTTCAATAATGAGTATCACTGAACATTGAAGGGGATGTGTTGCGTTTGACGTTGGCAGAGCTTTGACGTTTAAAAGACGTTGAAATGAGACAGGTATGAAGTAACTTACCCTACATTCGTCATCTTCACCAATTTTTTAGTGTGAATTGGTAAAATGCATCGAACAACAGAGGTTATTTTTGAAAAGAGTTTGTCTTTGAAAAAAGAACTCAACCAAAGCACAACTTAACTTGCAAAACTTTGAATAACAGGGGGAGGGTTAGCAATGCTCGTGTGACAGGAAAATGCACCTTGTGTCGTGCACAGTAAGGTGTAGTATGCACCTGATTCACTGGTCGACGATCCGCCACGCTCGCACGTCGCCGCCGCTGTAACACACTCCGGATTTCACAACAGAATAGGACAAGACTATAAGACAGACAGAGACAGAGTGATAACAGTTTGATATGGTTATGTAAAGTTTTTAAACGCTATCTGAAATTGGATTCTAATAATACTTTACATGTTTATGACCTCTATATTTCCCACTGACGATTTATAAAAATCACGATAGTGCTAATGATAAACTTAGAAGAAAGTACTAAAGACTGCTTGCTACCTTTAGCTCATTCTCATTTATTGTGTTCACAACTACCATTTTATTTTTTATCTCTTTGTGTCTATAACTAATGTCCGCCTCGACTACAATTAGCTCTAAAAAGTGATGTGGAGTCCTGTTGACCTGTATCACAGGTTTTCTAAACCTACTTCAGGCAGCAGTCTCTCGCAGCTCAGGTTTCTAACTTCTTGTTCTTGAGTTTATTACCTACATTGTTATAAGTACCTAAGTTGAGAGAAAAATAAATAAATAATTATTATTATTCAAGCGCTACATATAAAGAACACAAAAACAAAGCGTCTTCCCCTTAAGGCTCCGGTGACAGCGGCTCGCAATTTCGAGTTGCGATTGGCTATTATTTCATTTTATTTCATTTCGGGGAGGTTGTTTGAAAGAATAACTCTAAAGTGACACGCATTAATACTGTTCGAACACAAATAATACAATAATATGCCCGAATCAAATATCATTTTGGTATTAGTATGTTTGGTCTTACGTTTACCTAATACCAAAATGATTTCTGACTCAAGCACATTTCCCTTATATTATTGTATTGTTTGTGTTCGAACAGTATTTATGCGTGTTTCTTTAGAGTTATTCTATCAAACAACCTCCCCGAAATGAAATAATAGCCAATCGCACCTCGAAATTGCGAGCCGCTGTCACCGGAGCCTTAAATACAGACAGTAAGAAAAGTGTTAATGGACACATTCTTCGTTAAGATAAGCTAAAAATTTAGGTCATTGTAAAATTACTCATTAGCTTGCTATTGTGGCTAGATTGTACCTATTAGTAAAGTACACTATTTAAAAAAAAAATCCGGCGGTGTAGAGGCACGGCTCGGCGCGCGCGCGGCTCGCGGCGAGCGCGTGCGCGGCGTCGGGCAGGCGCGCGGGCGCGGCCGCGGGGCGCAGCGCGGCGCTCCACGCGCGCACGGCTGAGTAGGTACTCACTTGCCGGCGGTGTAGAGGCGCGGCTCGGCGCGCGCGCGGCTCGCGGCGAGCGCGTGCGCGGCGTCGGGCAGGCGCGCGGGCGCGGCCGCGGGGCGCAGCGCGGCGCTCCACGCGCGCACGGCTGAGTAGGTACTCACTTGCCGGCGGTGTAGAGGCGCGGCTCGGCGCGCGCGCGGCTCGCGGCGAGCGCGTGCGCGGCGTCGGGCAGGCGCGCGGGCGCGGCCGCGGGGCGCAGCGCGGCGCTCCACGCGCGCACGGCTGAGTAGGTACTCACTTGCCGGCGGTGTAGAGGCGCGGCTCGGCGCGCGCGCGGCTCGCGGCGAGCGCGTGCGCGGCGTCGGGCAGGCGCGCGGGCGCGGCCGCGGGGCGCAGCGCGGCGCTCCACGCGCGCACGGCTGAGTAGGTACTCACTTGCCGGCGGTGTAGAGGCGCGGCTCGGCGCGCGCGCGGCTCGCGGCGAGCGCGTGCGCGGCGTCGGGCAGGCGCGCGGGCGCGGCCGCGGGGCGCAGCGCGGCGCTCCACGCGCGCACGGCTGAGTAGGTACTCACTTGCCGGCGGTGTAGAGGCGCGGCTCGGCGCGCGCGCGGCTCGCGGCGAGCGCGTGCGCGGCGTCGGGCAGGCGCGCGGGCGCGGCCGCGGGGCGCAGCGCGGCGCTCCACGCGCGCACGGCTGAGTAGGTACTCACTTGCCGGCGGTGTAGAGGCGCGGCTCGGCGCGCGCGCGGCTCGCGGCGAGCGCGTGCGCGGCGTCGGGCAGGCGCGCGGGCGCGGCCGCGGGGCGCAGCGCGGCGCTCCACGCGCGCACGGCTGAGTAGGTACTCACTTGCCGGCGGTGTAGAGGCGCGGCTCGGCGCGCGCGCGGCTCGCGGCGAGCGCGTGCGCGGCGTCGGGCAGGCGCGCGGGCGCGGCCGCGGGGCGCAGCGCGGCGCTCCACGCGCGCACGGCTGAGTAGGTACTCACTTGCCGGCGGTGTAGAGGCGCGGCTCGGCGCGCGCGCGGCTCGCGGCGAGCGCGTGCGCGGCGTCGGGCAGGCGCGCGGGCGCGGCCGCGGGGCGCAGCGCGGCGCTCCACGCGCGCACGGCTGAGTAGGTACTCACTTGCCGGCGGTGTAGAGGCGCGGCTCGGCGCGCGCGCGGCTCGCGGCGAGCGCGTGCGCGGCGTCGGGCAGGCGCGCGGGCGCGGCCGCGGGGCGCAGCGCGGCGCTCCACGCGCGCACGGCTGAGTAGGTACTCACTTGCCGGCGGTGTAGAGGCGCGGCTCGGCGCGCGCGCGGCTCGCGGCGAGCGCGTGCGCGGCGTCGGGCAGGCGCGCGGGCGCGGCCGCGGGGCGCAGCGCGGCGCTCCACGCGCGCACGGCTGAGTAGGTACTCACTTGCCGGCGGTGTAGAGGCGCGGCTCGGCGCGCGCGCGGCTCGCGGCGAGCGCGTGCGCGGCGTCGGGCAGGCGCGCGGGCGCGGCCGCGGGGCGCAGCGCGGCGCTCCACGCGCGCACGGCGCCGTCGCGGCCGCAGCTCGCCACCAGCTCCTCGTCGCCGTCGCCGAGCGTCACCACGCCCGTCACCCAGCCCTTGTGCGCGTTCATTACGCTCTGCGCATGCATAATGTACTTATCAATAACACTCATCATGAACCACTTTACAAATGTAATAAAGAACAAGATCAAATGATAGATAAAGAATGCAAGCACGATTTTATGATCAAGGTTCATCGAGCACGCAAAGATTTTAAAGTGTTTTATTGTTTTGGTTTTGTTTATTGATTGATTGTAAAGTTTGATGACCTAGTTCGACCGGCCTGATAGTGTGCGTGGCGCGGGGCGGCGGGTGCCCCCGCCCCCCGCCCCCCGCGCCCCGCACTCTGCGTGAGCGGTGCTGTGTACGTACATGCGTGAGCGCGTTGGTCTGCAGCGACCAGCGCTTGAGGCTGGAGTCGCGCGAGGCGGAGTAGAGCGCGCGCCGCCCGGCCGCCAGCGCGAGCGCCTGCACGCCGTCGTAGTGCGGCGGCTCCAGCAGGCGGCGCCCGCCGGCCTCCCACGCGGCTGCACAACACAACACATCCATACATTACACTTACCTAACTTTTCACTGCATGGTATAAAACAAAGTCGCTTTCTCTGTCCCTATATCCCCATGTCTCTATGTCCCTATGTATGCTTAAATCTTTAAAACTACGCAACGGATTTCGATGCGGTTTTTTTTAATAGATAAGTAGGTAGAGTGATTCAAGAGGAAGGTTTATATGCATAATACATGCATGGTATGTGCACCCGTGCGAAGCAGGAGCGCACATTGCTAAGTGCTAAGTGGTAACCATCACCTATAACACAGCCTTGCCTCGTAAGTCACGCGCGATAAGAACGTGCCCTACGATGCACTGCCTTGGGTCCATCAACTTAAGGCACACTGAAGCCAAGCCGCATGTGCCTGTAATTACACCAGCGACCACTCTCTTCAAACCGAAACAGCAACATGGCGGCAGAAAAAGGCGTGGTGGTAGTACTGCCCTGGAAAAGCCCTTCGCAAAGAGCTCTACTATTCTTAAAATGACTCCTTCAACAAAAGTTCCGCCTTAAGGCGAATAGTAGTATAAAATCACTAAAGACATTTCCGTGCAATCACATTGCGCACAGTTAGCGCATAGAGTGATTCAACAGGAAGGTTTATAATACATATTAAGCATTGCACCCGTGCGAATCTAGTTCTTTATTTGAAGCTACTTTTTTATTGTACATTAGCATAGGAATTATAAATAAATAAATAAATAATGCTGGACAATCCACACAGCACTATCTAGCCCCAAAGTAAGCTATTCAAAGCTTGTGTTATGGGTACTAGATAACTGATATATTTAATACATTATATACTTACATAGATAGATATTTTTTTATTATACATAGAAAACACCCAGACCATCGGAACAAATTTCTGCAGATCGTACACAAATTTGTTCCAAGGTGGGAATCGAACCCGCAACCTCTTGCGTAGCAGGCAGGCTCTCGCCCGCTGCGCCACAGAGGTCGTCAAAAAAAAAATTAAAATTAAACACCACACAATTTAACACCTACCTCTTGTTTGTTTACCTTTGATAGAAATTTTTATTTTCATTGTGTGTTTAGTGTTAAGTTAATGTGTAATTGTGTATGAATCCGTGACATCTTATATAAAATATATTTTTTTTTTTAATTACCCACTTACTCGAGTCATGCTGCGTGATGTCCATGGTGCGTACATAGTGGTCCTTCGAGCCGGTAGCCACGAGGTCCCCTGAAGGCGCGGGGCTCTGAGCGAGACACATGATCGCGGCCGCATGTCCCGACCACACTTTACACACGCATTCTAACCTGAGATATACAACAACTGGGATTATATTACTACTAGTTGCGCCCCGCAGTTTCACCCGCGCAGATTTAAATCTAATGGATAATAACTTTTGGAATCATGAAATCAATGTGTTTTTCGAAGTTTAGATAAACACTAGTAACAAAAAGATAAGTGTATTTTTTTTTGAATTACCGCAGCCTAGTTGTCTTGAATCAACGTTCGGTTTAAAGAATTTATTTGAAAAAATACATAAGTACATGTAAAAAGTTTAATAAAAAATAACTATCTTTGTAAGTTAATATAGTCGTCTAGTAGCCATAACACAAGCTTTGAGTAGCTTACTTTGGGGCTATATGGTGCTGTGTGGATTTTCCAGCATTATTTATATCCTACTAATATTATAAATGCGAAAGTTTGTAAGTATGGATGGATGGATGTTGGTTACTCTATAATTCCAGAACGGCTGAACGGATCTTGGTTAAAATTGGCACAGAGATATATTATAGTCTGGAATAACACATAGGCTACTTTTTACTTTTTTTTTGGGAATACCGGGATCAAATCTCGGTATTCCCACGAGAACTACGCGGGTGAAACCGCAGTGCGCTACTAGTTTAATTATAGTGTGCAGTAACAAATAACAGTAGTTGGTAGATAGCTGTTTGTCGTAGTACTCACATCCTCAGGTCCCAGAGGCGTAGTTTGTCTCCGACGGCGGTGTACAGGCGATGCGAGTCTGCCAACGCGAGCGCCGTCACCGCCACTTCGCCGCCGATGCCGCGGTTGCTGGGGCAAGGACCGGTGGCGCCCGACGACCTGGAGATATTAACAATAAACTAATCTATTTACCTTAATAACCCTTTATTGTACCTGTATATCCACTGTCACTGTCACTTTCACGCCAACGACAAGAGACAGCAACTGACTTATCGATCTGATAAGCTACTGGAGCGCTCAGCGACGGTACATACCAGAGCGTAGTGAGCGGCGTGCGCGACCTCGTGTCGAACACCCTGACGGCGGCGCCGGCGGCGGCGAGCAGCACGCGCCCCTCCCGCTCCCCCGCCGCGAGCGCGCCCACCGCGCCCCCGCACCAGCCGCGCCACGCCTCCCGCCCCACGCACATGTCCCAGCCGCGGACCGTCCTGTCTATAGACAAAGTTATACATACTTTAGATATAGAAACTCAAAAACGGAGCATGCCCGGTCCACAAGGTCCATTTTCTGTTTGCGAAACTTATATAAATTGTAATCGCATAAATTGTATGAACATTACAGCATATTTGCAGATGCCCACGCCGAAGCTAGCTAAACTACTCATACGTCAGAAAAGATAACTATGGTTAACAAGATCTATAAGGGCGTTAGTACTGGCGCAGCCGGTAGGAGTTTCTCCTCATATAACATACAGGCTTGATAGAAATAATGAGTGTTTCGCAAGCTACAAAAGAGGGCTAGCAGAACAATTAACATCAAGATTATAGTCATATAATTATATATAAAATTATATTTAATTCAATAAAATTAAAAGGGTTACTTCTAATCGTTTTATAATTTTCTGTGGAGTATCTATAAATGTGGTGGGTAGTACTCACCGACCCCGCCACTGTAGAGGAGATGTTCAGTAGCGCACAACGCTAATGCTGCGCCGGCGTGCCCTTCAGCCACGTGTGTGCATTGTATCCAAGCCGAGGGCGCCGCTGTGTTCCCACCACCGCTGATACGCTGTCAGATAAGCGTCGACTCTTTATAAGCATACGTATATTAGATGATTCGAAGAGAATTTGTTTTTTTAGCACCTTATGATTATTCGGCAAGAAACATATAGCGTAACAACTTAGAAAGACTAACCCTAGGTTTCTGAGAGCTCGATCAACACTAGGTAATCGGCTGTCAAGTCACTTGCTATTTCAGCATTTTGTTCAAATTAGATAGAGATAGCAAGTGACTTGACAGCCGATTAGTGTTGATCGCGCTTTCAGAAACCGGGGGTAACTAAGGTCATAATTAAGTAGGTACAATACAACGCTATATGTAAAAGTTTGTTGAGACTAGACAAGGAAAATAAGACGCATCAAAATGAATAGATTTGCGGCCTTTTTGCACAATGAAATTAAATTTATTTAAACAGCAACAACAGGTAACGTATACCATTTTATTCAGTATAATATTGTTTCTGTTTTGATAACATTATCTAAACTAGGATTACCCTTTTAAGAGTAGAGAGTCCTTTGTGAAGGGCTCGTCCGGGGAAGTACTACCACCACGCCTTTTTCTGCCGCCAAGCAGCAACGCTGTGTTTCGGTTTGAAGAGTGTGGTCGCCGGTGTAATTACAGGCACATGAGGCTTAACATTCTGTATGCCTCAAGTTGATGGACGCAGGGCAGTGCATCGTAGGGCACGTTGCTGTCGTGCCAGACTTACGAGGCAATGTTTTGTATATGCTTTGTTTTTTATTTTATTTTGTTATGTATTTGTATTCTTTGTGATGATTACCACTTATCATCAGGGTGGCCATCTGCTTGTTCCATCAGCTAGATGGACAAAAAAAATAAAAAAAAAACAGCGTTAAAAACAGTGAGTACCTAACGCTAGTAAAAATAAAGTTACCTTTTGAACCATTTCCTTGACTACTCCTTGTGGCGAGTTGTCCTGATAGGCGCCGGCGAGCCGTAGGAACACGTCGTCGTCCCGCGCGCGTCGCGTCGCGCCGGGCGACGCGGGCGGGGTCACCGCGCCGCTTTCTCTGCGTTAGTTCACGCGTTAGGAAGCGGGTAATGGCTCATGAAGATAGCGGGAGGTCGATGGATGGAGGTTAAAAATCATCTTGACGTAAGGCCTATCTGACGATGAGGCTGATGATGATGGTTATTGATTTATAGCGTGAGAGGGTCATAGGCACTGTATTGAAGACTTCGAACTCTTAGTTCTATTTATTAGCCAGGTTTCACAAATGTAAAATGGATTTATTTAATAAATTACAATGAATGTTGGTATGGTTAATAGCATTTTGGCTTATCCCCTGTCGGGACAAGTCAAGATGCTGGCTAGGTTGGCAGCAGCATAGGTTGCTATATAGGGTTAAGTATGTAGAGTTTTGATATGTGTATTTGTATTTTGATGTTTTATTATAGGGCAGTGTGGTCGCCCAGCGACAAAGCCCTTTAAATAAATAAATTAAAAAAAATTACAAGGATCACTTCGATGGAGGCTTCTTTGGGGACAGTTTGGTGTGGCAACACATGCAACTTATAAATGCATTTCATATTGGTGTAACGTGTAGGTAAATAATTAGCAGAATCATGGATTTTAGGGTCCTCTTCGATAATGAAACTATGAATTCCAGTATTAGTACAGCCTACGTAGCTCAGTTGGTAGTAGCTCTGCCTTCTGCGCCGTAGGTCGTGGGTTCGATTCCTACCGTGAACAAACATTTGTGTGATGAACATAAATGTTTGTTCTCTGTCTGGATGTTATATAATATTATAAGTATGTATTTACAAAAAAAAAGTATTATAAGTAGTATATCAGCTATCTGGTTCCCATATTACAAGCATAAGCTTAGTTTGGGGCTAGATAATGCTGTGTGAAAAGTCCACCAATATTTATTATTATTATTTATTAGTGTATAAACGTGGAAGGATGTGTGGTTTGTACAATCACTCCGTTCCAGGGTTTAATTCTTACCAGACATTATCCAAACCTTGGCTCATTCTGAGTTGTGAAATGAATGTTTCTTAATTATGTTTATCTCATCAATGATTGTTATTATTATTTGAACTTGAAGCTTAGAACAAATTGTCTTGGTAACTTTTAATTTAATTCATGACAAAAAAGCTTAGTGAATCACATTTTAAAAACCACGAATGACTCAATGCGTAATGATTTCAATGGTTCACAACCTGACAAGATTGTTCCGAATAGCCAACCAAGCAAAATGGATGATATATTTCAAAAGCTAATACTCACACAGCTACACTATAGGATTCCACTCACACAGGATTATAACTACTCTTGATTACTCACACCCTACTTAAAATGCAGTCGCCTTTAGAAATAGGAGTAGGATTTTTTTGCGTTCTACTTGCTTGTGTATTAAGCAGCCGAAATGCATTGTCAATGTTTCAAGAATTATTTAAACTAGATTAAAACTAATGATGCAACTTTTACCTAGATGTTTATTCATTGTATTTTATTTATTTAGTCAACATCGTTATTATTAGTTCTAGGTTCGAATTCCATCCAACATTAAACTTAAGAGTCAATCAACTCGAGCAAGATTTTTTAACACGATTAATAAATTAAGAAATTGTTAACATTCTAGTCTTACCCCCGGTTTCTGAAAGCTCGATCAAACTAATCGGCGGCGTCAAGTCTATTTCAGCTTTTACTTCAAATTAGATATACTCGTAGATAGCAAGTGACTTGACAGCCGATTAGTATTAATCGCGCTTTTAGAAACCGGGGGTAACTCATCTATTTTATATTGCTGTTCTAGAATTTGGTGTACCTCAGTAGTAAGTGCATAAAAATTGCAGCTAAAATTTAAGACTCAGGTACTTTGGCATTGCAAAGATCATGCAAACAACAGTGCACATGCGGGTGGCAAACAAACACAAGCTCAGTTTTAACTATTTATTTACCTATATTATATACAGATAGCTTAAACAAACATAGCTGCCGATAACCGAGTTAAAGCTTAAGTTACAATTGTGACGTTATAATACTTACTACTTAATCAAAATATACATAACAAAATGCGACAAAAAACAATGTAAGTGTCATAAGCTCATTCACTAGTAAAACAATATTTAAATATATGAAATTATAAATCTATGATTAATAATTGCAAGGTCTTTGATTTACTTAAATGGCACTTAATCGTTGTGTAATTTGGTCCATCACCCAATCCCATAACATAATGTTAATTATGATTACAATTTAAACTTATCGGGAGTTAGTAACTTCTATTGTCGAATGTTTTACAGTGCAGTGAGCCAAAGAGATTTAAAATACTGGGATTTCAGACATGATGTCATATTTCTCCTAACTCGCAAAAGAGCCGGCGGATCTCAAAGGTCAAGGCATATCAGTCTGATTGCGCCTAGAAGTTCATATCTAGAGAAACTTGGCATTCCATGAAGCCGTTACCATTCGAAAAGGCTTAGATAAACTAGCTCCCAGAAAGTCGGCGAAGCCAGAAGGATTCCTTCAAAGCTTCTGAATTTTTAACAGCAAATGTAATACATTCAGCTAGGTTCCCTCTTCCGTTGGCCGTGGCTTCAGTCCTCCACAATTCTGAGCTCGGTCAGCAGGCTGCAAGCAACCAGGTACCTACCGTGAGCCCCGCGTTTCTAGCTACTAGTTAAGGGTCTGTTAGTCTTGTGTGCAAAAAACTATAGTTTTATTTCAGAAACTTTAAACTTAGCCATACACAAGTTAAATTTGCAGACAAGACTAGATCCAGATTGTATCTAATGAGCGTACCAAATATGTCCCAGACAAGTTCTATCACAAAATTATGTGCTCAAATAACTGCAAAAACGTTGTCATCTCATCTCGTTTTGAACTGTTTACTTAAAATTATAAATTAAAATATTTTAAATAAAATTTTGTGTGCACACAGTTTTATCGGCATGGCATTGCATACTTTTTCACGTAGCCCAAGCAAAGTAGCATGCAAAGGTAGATGCCAAATTGGTAGAGATGAAGGCGTGAAATAGACAACATAATGTTCTAACTACTGAAGCAACATTACATACTAACTACAACATTATTCTAACCAAATTACGCAGCACTGCTTTGTATACATAAGCCATTATTTAAATTAGATTAATTAAATAACGTTTTAAGCTCAAATGCAAACACAGACAAAGAAGTAAACAATCGGCCGACAGGTATACCTGTCACTGTCACTTTCATGCCAACGTAGAGACAGCAACAGACTTTTTGGTCCGATAAGCTAATGAAGCGCTCAGCGCTAATAGTGACCATATACGGCTGTATCAAGTATTCTGATAAGGCTTACATTCAAAGACAAAAATGAAATGCTACATTTTTTTTCGAACTAAAACCTTAATTCCGGATTAATCTTAATCCAATCGTGAATCGACATAGTACAAAAACAGAATGGTTTAGCAAGTGAACTGCAAAACTTATATAGGGTGTCCGGAAGGTCGATGCAAAGCCGTGAGGAGGGGGTAGGTCACCTCGTTTACACCTCTCATTTAGTCAGGTATGTGGATACAGATGATTGTTTTGGTGTTTATCTATTGAATACACATCATGCTAGGACACAAACAAATTGTTAGGTACTAGTAACTGTCTGTTTGAACACTATGAACGAATAAGCATATGATTTTGGTAAATTTTTCAAAAATCATAACTCGGAATTCGACGACATTGGACTAAGGTAATCTAGCCTGAATAGATGCGTAACGAGGTGACCTACACCCCCCCCCCCCCACGGCTTTGCATCGACCTTCCGGACACCCTGTATGTATTTGTATAACTGTTTGTGTCAACTTGCAGCCATGTACAGTTAATATAATACAGGTGTTCTGAATAAAATAAAGAAATTCCGGGAAAGTCACTTCTGATTCACACTATGCGTATCAAAACTGATGTTTGACATTTACTTGTTTTCTATATTTAAGTAAATAATGTATTCTTTTAGAGCACCGGTGGTCTAGTGGGAGTGACCTCGCCTTCTGATCGTAAGGTCGCAGGTTCGAATCCGGTCGTGCACCAATGGATTTTTCTATCGAAAAATTTATGTGCGCAATGCCAGTGCTCTTAAACGGTGAAGGAAAACATCGTGAGGAAACCAGTTAGTATTCTAACAGCGGCGATGGGCTTGCAACCTGTCACGTATGGAATACTAACTACTGCAAAATGTGGGTATGTGCCAAATGTAATGTTTGGACGTACCTCTGACTACCCCCCTTAGACATTCTCAAAGAATCTTGAATTAGTACCTACTTGGTACTGGGAGATCTGAAGGGATATCTACCGTGCCTGGGGATCAAAGTCGTGAAGCTGTTTCTGTTTTTCTGTTTTTTCTGTATTCTTTTTGAGAAATAAATAATCTTAGACCCGAAAAATCTATGTCAGATTCAGTTATAGAATTTAGTGGAATTTTAAACCATGCCAAGATGATACAATAAATTGTTAGACTGAATTCAAAAGTGATTAGTAAATGAATTAAATTAGAATACTAATGATTTAAACTATAATTTATATATAGATTATTATAAACAGATCTCAAAGTTATCACAAAGAGACACAAACTGAGGTACTTACTGCATAGTATTTATGCGGATGAGCGATTTGATAATTCAACATGCTATCAAGAAATTGAAGCCAAAATGCTTCCTGGAATTCCAAGAGGAGCGGGACATTCCAGCTTAATGTACTTATCAGGCTGATGACGTATTGAAGGGAAGAGGATACAAGGAGATTCGTTTCTCAACTGGCCTCTCGTTATACAACTTTAACCTTAACCACATTGCTTTAGGGTTTCGTTTAGCTTGAATCCCAAAGTAAGATCTACTTCAAATTAATTTACTTTAGCAAGATTCAACAGGATCTTTGTTGTGTACTCAATTTTTTAAACACAATTGTTTTTAGTTCCGTTTAGCTTGATACAATTTCAGATCTATTAAGCAGCCAAACTTTTTACTAATACAAAGAATTTAAGTAAATACTTAGCGTACGTTTGATCCTAAAACAGTAGTGCATAAGGTTGATAATCAGTTTAGCATTCAGTCGATGCATAGCACCACGTCGAAGGGAGAGGATACGTACAAGGAGCGTTTGGCTTGCTACATTGATCGGTATTTTTATATACAAGTTTGATCCTAAGGCAGTAGTGCAAAAGGTTGATAATCAGTTTAGCATTCAGTCGATGCTTAGCACCACGTCGAAGGGAGAGGATACGTACAAGGAGTTTGGCTTGCTACATTAAGCGGTATTTTTGTATACAAGTTTGATCCCAAGGCAGTAGTGCATAAGGTTGATAATCAGTTTGGCATTCAGTCGATGCGTAGCACCACGTCGAAGGGGGAGGATACGTACAAGGAGTTTGGTTTGGCTTGCTGCATTAAGCGGTATTTTTGTATACAAGTTTGATCCTAAGGCAGTAGTGCATAAGGTTGATAATCAGTTTGGCATTCAGTCGATGCGTAGCACCACGTCGAAGGGAGAGGATACGTACAAGGAGTTTGGTTTGGCTTGCTGCATTAAGCGGTATTTTTGTATACAAGTTTGATCCTAAGGCAGTAGTGCATAAGGTTGATAATCAGTTTGGCATTCAGTCGATGCTTAGCACCACGTCGAAGGGAGAGGATACGTACAAGGAGTTTGGCTTGCTACATTAAGCGGTATTTTTGTATACAAGTTTGATCCCAAGGCAGTAGTGCATAAGGTTGATAATCAGTTTGGCATTCAGTCGATGCGTAGCACCACGTCGAAGGGGGAGGATACGTACAAGGAGTTTGGTTTGGCTTGCTGCATTAAGCGGTATTTTTGTATACAAGTTTGATCCTAAGGCAGTAGTGCATAAGGTTGATAATCAGTTTGGCATTCAGTCGATGCGTAGCACCACGTCGAAGGGGGAGGATACGTACAAGGAGTTTGGTTTGGCTTGCTGCATTAAGCGGTATTTTTGTATACAAGTTTGATCCTAAGGCAGTAGTGCATAAGGTTGATAATCAGTTTGGCATTCAGTCGATGCGTAGCACCACGTCGAAGGGAGAGGATACGTACAAGGAGTTTGGTTTGGCGAGCGTGTGCGCGCGGCGCGGCGGCCGGGGGCTCTCGGGCGGCGCGCGACGGGCGGCTAGTGGAGACGCGGCTGGCTGGAGGCCTCTGGAATATCAACATCGCTTTTACTTTTTTAGTGCTTTACCAAAAAAATCCTCTGAAATGTGAAATGACCAATCCAATCGCGTTTGCGTTTAGATCATGTTGTGACGTCACACTTTACGAGTACGCCTTTAAGAGTAGTAGAGCTCATTGTGAAGGGCTCGTCCGGGGAAGTACTACCACAACGCCTTTTTCTGCCGCCAAGCAGCAGCGCTGTGTTTCGGTTTGAAGAGTGTGGTCGCCGGTGTAATTACAGGCACATGAGGCTTAAAGTCTGTAAGTCTCAAGTTGATGGACGCAGGGCAGTGAATCGTAGGGCACGTTCCTAGCGTGCGTGACTTACGAGGCAGTGCTTTGTTATAAGTGATGGTTACTACTTAAATAGGTGGGCCATCTGCTTGTTCCATCACCTAGTTGTATAAAAAAAAACACGGTTTGGGCAAAGTATTTTCTATGTCATACAGAATAATGCCCAAGATCACGTTGTGACGTCACACGGTTTGGGACAAGGACTCTCCTGTCATAGAGAATAATACCCCAGATGTAGCACACTCCACGGCCCGATTACGCTAATGTCTGTCTATCGAGATGGCTTTCAATTCCCGTTCATCCAAGGAATTTAGATACTAGATTCATCCATATGTTGCTATTACACTATGGGAATCAAATGCTTTCGTCAGAGAGTATTAACTTCCTTGATCAAATGTCAAACTGAAAGTAATCGGGCCGCCGGCCGGTCCGCATACCTGAGACTGCCGGGCGCGCTGGGCACGCGGCTCAGAGGGATCATGCTCCGGGGAGACGAGGGCTCCACCATCGACTGCGTCATCACGTCAGTACCGTTCTCCTCCGTCTCGTTCTCTCGTCCATACACGCCCAGGTCTCGGAGCCGGACGGAGCCGCGACGGCCACTAAAAACATTTCAACAATAATTAAATTATGTATTATTCAAACACTGTTTTCTGATCGTGAAAAGACAAAGTCTAGCAATTTAAAAAGAAATAGTAAAAACATTAAACAACAACAAACAGTCGGCAAGCACGCGGGTGAATTGAAGTGGGATTGCGCAGGCCACGTCTGCCGCATGTCGGATGCGTTATGGGCTAACTCCTATTATTGTATTATTTGTATTCGAACAGTATTTATGCGTGTCACTGGATAGTTATTCTTTCAAACAACCTCCCCGAAATGAAATAATAGCCAATCGCACCTCGAAACTGCGAGCCGCTGTCGCCGGGCCCTTAAAAACGGAAAACGACCTCGCGGCAGACAGCGGCGAAGATGGAGAGACCTAAAGAACTGGTCCACAGTGGCCCAAAGTAGAAGCGACTGGAGAGAAGGAAGGGAGGCCTTTGCCCTGCAGTGGGACAGTACAGGCTCCTAATAATAATAATAATAGTAAAAATATGCTGGCAGGATGAGCACGAATGAATTTGACATGTCACGTAACGTAACGTATCCTGGCAATATTCGACCTTATTCTGTTATAGAGGATAGGATACGTTTACGCCACTAACGTCAAATTCGTTCGTGATTAGGCGTCTGGTCCCCATATTACAAGCTATGCTTGGTTAGAACCTAAATAGCTTTGGGAAAAATGGTCAAGACCAATGAGCACCCTCTGTCTAACTCTCTGGTAATCAGATGAGGGAATAATATCCCTCATCTGATTACCCGAGAGTTGGACATGCCATTTTACCAGTTACCAGTACCATTTGCCAGTTAGTCTGTGCACAGATGAAGGTGATATGTTGTACAGAAAGTTTGACACTTGAACTCGAACTAATATATCATGGTAATGGACTTCAAGTTAGACAATAAGGCTGCAGGTCTTATCTTACGAGTTTTTTGCAAATGATCGCGTTGTGTAACCAATAACAAAAGTACATAAGATACAATAATAATATTAGCCACAAGTATAAAGAAAAAACCTAGAAAGGATCTGCTCTTACGTGTTTCTTTGGAAAGGCGCAGGGGTGACGTCATCAGGCGGGGAGGGGGGCGCGGTCACTGACTCCCGCACGCCGTTCGCAGGTGGACGATTCTCCACGAACGTGCTGTCAAATCAATAATTATATTAAATAAAAAAGGTTAAAACTAAGTTATTGGAAACCTCTCTTTACTAACAAATAACTAATTTTGAAGCAAAAGACAAACCGTACTACAAAAATGGTATCGAAAAGTTGGAAGATCGCTATAATCGCTGTATCCACAAATCGAATTTTGCCAAAAAAATGTGTTTTACTATGGTAGACCGGGGACTTTTGAATTGGCCTAATACCTTATGCCCAGTTCGCACTAACGCATCACCGGTTAAGTATGAGAGGTTGAATGTTATCTCAAATAATTGTCGGTTCTGGCGTTACGCGACGCATCTTCCGTCAGATTTGAACTGACCCTTAGACTTCCAGTTCGTGGTCGTCAAGCAAGATGTATAAAAAAAAATGAAGGCTACCTTTCGACCGGCGACACGCATCGCGTGGAGGTCCCGGAGGAGACGCGCGCCAGCAGCGCGGCAAGCGCGGGCGCGCCCCACGCCAGCGCCTCCCCGCCGCCCGCGTCCCCCGCGCCCTCCGCCGCCGCGCGCGCCGCCATGGCCGCGTGCTCGCGACTCTCCTCCAACTGTAAACAACAACATTCTCATTTCTAGCTGTGCCACAGATAATGGTACTGACACACGTGCTCAAAAATAAGCATGCTTATTTTGAGCATGCTCAAAAATCAAACGACGTACGACCAAATAAGCAACAACAAAAACATTCTCATTTATAGCTATGCCACAGATAATGGTACTGACACTCGTGCTCAAAAATAAGCATGCTTATTTTGAGCATGCTCAAAAATCAACTGACGTACGACCAAATAAGATGCTTATTTACTAGCACGACCTGTTCACACGTGCTTTTATTGAGCAAGGCTCGAAAGCATGCTTTTAGCTCGAAAATAAGCACATGTGTCAGTACCTTAAAAGAACTAACTTCAACAAGTAAGCCACTGATCTCTATTAGCGTACTTCTATAATATAGATCAGTGGAGTAAGCACAGGAAATGTGACATCATTCTTTTTTTTATAATTGTTTATTGGAAGTACTGTGCACCGGAAGCCCTGAATAAATTAATAAATCATTTTTATTTATATACTTTAATTAAAACGCAAAAGAAGACTATTAACAGGTGACATGAGTAACGAGTCATCACTGATACGACGAATGATAGAAGAGAGTGGAATAAGAAAACCTGTTCCGACCCCACTTAGCGTGGAGTAAGGGCAGGACGATGATGACACAAGACTAATTTGCATTAAGGTGTACGGTAAGGCTGATGCTCTCTCTCTCGCACGTTTTGACATGCTGAAAGATATTAAGTCACTAAAACCATTTTCGAGAAATCCCCTACTCAGCCCCCTACCCCCCCAAAAATTCAGATACTTTGTCCTTTATCATGGTCTAGAAAACACTTGGTTTTGCCCCCCCCTCCCCTTGAGTATGTAGTTACGTGTTTGATCTGCGCCGTGGCGTGCTGCAGCGCGCTGTGGTGGCGCGCGGCCTCGTGCGCGTGCTGCAGCGCTGCGGCGGACATGCGCTCCAACGCGAACTTGCTCGCCTCCAGCGAAGGTATCTGCTCCAGGATGCGAGGCAGCTCCGTCTCGTCGTTCTCCTCCTGGAAGGAACATTACTTGACACTTTGACAGCCTACGTAGCTCAGTTGGTGGTAGCTCTGCCTTCTGCGCCGTAGGTCGTGGGTTCGATTCCCACCGTGAACAAACGTTTGTGTGATGGACACAGATGTTTGTTCTCTGTCTGGGTGTTATATAATATTATACGTATGTATTTACAAAAAAAAAAAAAAGTATATAAGTAGTATATCAGCTATCTGGTTCCCATATCACAAGCATAAGCTTAGTTTGGGGCTAGATAGTGCTGTGTGGAAAGTCCAACAATATTTTTTTTTTTTTTTTATTACTTTTATGATATATACTAATAGCCTTATTGCCAAAGCGCAAGCTGAGAAATTCGGGTGAGGGGTGCGTTTGACCTCCTTTCACACGTGTCGGTCACATTGCGATCTAGAGATAAGCTACGTTTCATTTCGCCTCGCGTCGTCGCTAGCTGTTGCCATCTCTTTTCGTTGACAGGAATGTGACAGTGACAGCATGCGCGGCGCCAAAAATTTTCTTTAATATTCATTGGTGCATTTTGAAGCTACATATTTCAAGCTGTTTTGTCGTTGCTATTTCGTTTCGATGACAGGAAAATGGCAGTAACAATCACACTTTGAAGAGTCCCTAAAAATGTCATGTCCAGCATATGCTGAGCCTCAGCATCTATGTCCGCCTGCCTGCGCGCGGTGTCTCGCTGGTAGCTGGCAGCCTCGAGGTCCAATCGAGTTAGTCGTTAGTTACCTCAATCTGCATGATCTGCGTCTGCGTGTCCGCAATCGCTGTGCGCAGATAGTCCAGCATATGCTGAGCCTCGGGGTCGGTGTCGGCCTGGCGGCGCGCGGAGTCTCGCTGGCGCAGCTGGCGCTCGAGCGCGGCCTCGAGGTCGGCGAGCGTGGTGCGCGCGGCGCATGCGCGCGACGCCCAGCACTGCAGCCGCGACCACGCCTCGCGACCGGCGCGACCGCTGCCCACTGACCGCGCTGCAAACAACACACGGATTTATTGTTCCATTGAGCGAAGCAAGCGAACATATCAGTGACATTTTATATTACACAAACATTATAAAAATATTTATTGGAGACTTCATTCAAGATGCAAGGTCCTGCTAGGACTAAGCCTGTAATGCGAGACCCATTTATAAAATCTTTGCAAAAAAAGCTGAGTTTTGTTTACTAAGGAAATAAGAAAGAACATGCATCAAATTCGGTAGATAGACAGTTACACAGTCATTATATGTATTTAAATAAAAACATACCATGAAGTCTTCCGGCGGCTCGACTGCTAAGCTTGTCTCTATGTCCCTTTCTGAGTAACGATACTTCCTCCTGCTTCCGTCTCAACACCTACGAAATCAAATAGCATGAGTTATTCGAGTAAACCCCTTTTATAAATAACTTCATACAGCGTTAGTTGCTGGTAAACTAACTTCAAATCAAACAGGAGTCGTAGCTAAGTGTTTGCAAATAAATGTTTTCTTGCTTTCTTTCTTGTTTATACAGAAAAATTCAGCTATATTCATACCCCCATTTTGAGCGATCACTGTCCGCCGACATCATAAATCATTCATTGTTTGTGTGAAGCGACAATGAGCTTGCAATTATTTACAAACATAATATTGAGACGTATCTCGGACACTCTTTGACATCCTCAAATAATCTTAATAACACTGCCAGCACGGTCTGAAGTTAGGCGTTTGTGCATAAGTGGCCAATAGCAAATCATCATCATTAGCTCATAAAAGTCCACTGCTGGACATAGGCCTTCCTGGAAACGTATGGGATACGTTTCCAGCAAGAACGGTTCCGAGCCCTTTCCATCCTCCGACTACCCGCGGTCCTAACAATGTCATCAGTCCAGTAGTCCAGTCCATAAGTTGGTGGCACTACAAAAATATGAGCAACAGAATATGTTTACCTGTTCCTTGAGTTTTGTTTCCGCCTCTAATGACCGGATGGTGTTGGCGTTCTTCCGAGATTCTTTCCGTAACTGTGCTACCTGAAATAGCAATGAAGCTGTATGCCATGCAGATTTCCTATTGGTTGAAATATCTTATTGCAATCTCACTTGTTCAAATTCATAATCTGTTGTAAATAGACCTCAGCAAGAGCGAGATCTCCTGTGACAAATAATTTGCTAGTTGACTGAATTTGAAAAATTTGTTAATAATGTACCTTGATACCTATTTTACACCAAAAATCTACTGTTTTAAAGTAAATCTTTTATTTACAACATTTAATTTCAATTTCTGTCGAAAACGCTCAGACTGTCATGGCGTCTTGAATGACGTCACGCCGTGCGAAACGTTAGAACCGTTTTTGTTCGATGAAAACGTCAACCACAGCAATGTTTAACACGGCGACGTGACGTAACACTTTCTGTTTTAACTCTTCTCTAGTCGTATAGAAGACGTTACCTCCTTGGCTCGCTGCGCCTCGGCTTGCGCGTGCCGCTTGGCCTCGGTGCGCATGCGCTGCACTAGCTTCACCTTATCCCGCTTCATGGCGTGCAGATCGGAGCGCAGCGTCGCCAGCTGCGTAGCGGTGGCCTGCTGCGCACGCTGCAGCCGAGTGTGCTCGCGCTGAGCTGCCTGAAACAACGGTCAGTTCCATTTTGACTTTCATCATCATCATCATTTTCCTACCCTTATCCCACTTCATGTGGGGTCGGCACAACAGGTTTTTGCTCTCCACTCTCCTCTATCAGCCGTCATCTCAGCAGTCAGTCCTTTCATACTCATGTCATCTTTCACACAGTCCATCCATCTTTTCTTTGGCCTACCTCTACTTCTATATCCATCCACATTCATCCCTAGCATTCTTCTCGTTACATGACATTCTTCCCTTCTAACCTATTACTCCTCATCTTTTCAGTCACTGGCGCCACTTTCAAACTGCCTCTAATAAACTCTTGACTTTATTCCTTACAAACATACAAAACTTTCCTCCTTATAATATTAGTGTAGATCGGTGTTTTTCAATCAGTGGGTCGCGACCCCAAGGAGGTTGCGACACGAAGCCTTCCTCGGGGGGTCGCCGGCAAAAGGAAAAAGGCAAGGTTCTCTACAGTATAAACACAATTTCAGTGAGAAAAATGGGGTATAACTTTGTCTCCCTATGGCCCGACAGGGTCGGCAGAATTTTTCGCCCCATGTAGGGGTCTCGCATTAAAAAAGATTGAAAACCCCAGCCAGCCCAACGCCTTCAAATAGCGGAGAAGGTCTTGGGCTGGTGGTGGCAGCAATGCTCAAGCATCCCCGGCGGTGACCTGGATGCCGAGGAGAAAGACCCAATCAGCTCGTGCAGTCCAGTTCTGGATCTGGCATCATTAGTTTCGGAGCAATTGCAGTAAGTACCACATGCTCCACCGTTTCTGTTTCCTGAAGACAGCCACTATGTCGCTCCGATCTTAAAGAGATGGTAGGTCGCAGTGGCCGGTGATTATGCCGATCTCTAGCAAACACTGGTGTAGATAAAGTATTGTTTACCTGTAGTCTGCGTAGTTCCCGCGACATACCGGACACGCGTCGCTCGTACTCTTCCCGAACTCGCTTCAGCTTCTCGCTCGGAGGAGACGACTGCGCCGCTAAAATACACACACAATACAATTTTATATCAATCAAATCAAAGCATTTTTTTTTTACTAAAATAGACCGTCTTTGACTGCAATCTTACCTGAGGGTAGCGACGATGTAGCCATCCTACTTCCTACTAATATTATAAACGCGAAAGTTTGTATGTATGGATGGATGGATGGATGTTTGTTACTCTTTCACGCCGGAACGGCTGAACGGATCCGGATGAAACTTGGCAGAGATATTGATTATAGTCTGGAAAAACACATAGGCTACTTTGAATCCCGTGGGAATACCGGGTGTTGGCAGATATTTAGCATTTTACCGTATTTAGCTCATACATTTTTAGTTCCTAAATAATAACTAAATGTCGCCACAGGAAAAAATAGCACGCGCTGTCGTTGCGTTTTTGAGCAATGAGTGATATCAGCAATCGTAGGTATAATGCTTTCCGATCACCGGGATTTAAATCTGCTCGGGTGAAACTGCAGGGCGCAACTAGTGTAATATATATTGACGACCTCAGTGGCGCAGCGGGCGAGAGTCCGCCTGCGACACAAGAGGTTGCGGGTTCGATTCCCGCCTCGGAACAAATTTGTGTACGATCTGCAGAAATTTGTTCCGTTGGTCTGGGTGTTTATGTATATTAAAAAATATATATCTATGTAAGTATATAATGTATTAAATATATCAGTCATCTAGTACCCATAACACAAGCTTTGAGTAGCTTATTTTGGGGCTAGATGGTGCTGTGTAGATTGTCCAGCAATATTTATTTATTTATATATTTTGTGCTTTGAAATATTTTTTTTGTTATTTGTCACAATTTGACGCAGACTAATAACCCGGTGGGTAGATGACATTGTTGCCGTATAGGTAAGTCCTGGATGCAAAAGGCCCACAATCGACAAGAGGGGCGTCTGAGGGGGCTTATGCCCCTCAAATCCATCAGACGTAACGTTGACTATGTATACAAACTCACACACATACACTACCTCCTCACACACACATCAACTCAAGTATTTATAATTTAATTAGTATATATTTTTAATAATTACCAAGTGATGCCAGTACTTTGTCGCGCTCCTCGCCGGTCGCCTTGATCTGATGATGCAGAGTATTCAGCCGCTGCTCGTAGTGCTGCCTCAGGGAGGCGAGGCGCCTTTGTGACGCTTCCAGCTGTTCCACCAGGCGAGCCTTCGTGTCGATGTCGGAGCTGAGAGCCGCTAGTTGGGCGGACAACACTCGTTGACCTGTCGATTCATTATAGAAATAGTCACATTCAAAATTATACAGGGTATGTATATAGCCTGCCTATGCCCTATGCCCACAGCCTGACTTGACCCAGTGCTGGGTAGCACTGGGTCATGTCAGGCTGTGGATAGTGATAATAAAAAAACTAAGGATGGAGTGCTTTTTAGCTTTATATATTACTAGCGACCCGCCCGCGCGCCCCTGCTTCGCACGGGTGCACGCACATTGTTTTTCTACTATATCATGCATGTATTATACATATAAACCTTCCTCTTGAATCACTCTATCTATTAAAAAAACCGCATCAAAATCCGTTGCGTAGTTTTAAAGATTTAAGCATACATAGGGATATAGGGACAGAGAAAGCGACTTTGTTTTATACTATGTAGTGATAGTGATTTATATATATTTATTCTTCTTGTCGTGTCACTGGATTCAATTTCAATCCAATTTATTTATTTGGTGAACATAAAACAGAGGTTACACAACAAGAGAGAACACTGAAAACTGTATTAAGTAAACTTGTGTCACAGCTTCCAGCACCCAACCTTCTTTTTTAGCCAATTTTAATAGCCTCTCAAAAAAGCTCCTTTAGAGCATTTGATACATGTTTTAAAACTTAAAACATGTATGTTGGTGGCACTATAACTAAATTTGGTTTTTTATTTGTATTTGGTGGTGGATGAATAAACGAGTTTTCTTTCTTTCTATAAGGGTTGCATAACTATCACTAATCGTATCGCGAGCCTCGGATCACATTACAGGTGCATATAACAATTAAGATTTTAACGATAAAAAAAGATGACAGATGCTTACAACAATCAGGATTTTAACGAGATAAAAAAAACTGTTACAAGTGATTAGTTAGACACTCAGGTATACATGTTGAGTTAAAAACAGTATGTCAGATCGTTGATCAAGCGATCCTGAATCTGACCTTTAGCTTCAGAGTTCTCTTCATCGGACTCGTCGTCGTCATCGTCCGAGGGCTCGGAGTCGTCCGCGCTCTCTCCCTCCGCCCTCTCCCTCTCTCCTATGACGTCGGCTGCACTCGTGATGCTGTCGCTCATGTTCAGCTTCCGCTGGAACTCCAGCTCGCCCATACTTCGAGCGAGGAGCTCTTTTTCCTGAAAAAAAAATATTTCCTCAGTAAAATAATTAATCAATAACCCTTATCCCATCCTGATTAATATGCGTCCCAAAAGCTTCCTATATGAAATACTAGTTGCGCCCCGCGGTTTCACCCGCGCAGATGCTGAGTTAGGTTCCATTTTGCAGCACAAAATGCACTACCGTAGGTACCTATATTCCAATATTGTAAAAATAGTACATGCCTATTTTCTGTGTTGCAAATAAACTTATTCTATTCTATTCTACAGATTTAAATCCCGGTATTCCCACGGGATTAAAAGGAGCCTATGCGCTATTCCAGACTATATCTCTGTGCCAAGTTTCATCTTGATCCGTTCAGCCCTCCCGGCGTTCAACCTTATATAGCCTAAAACTAAACAAACCTTTGTATAGCGAAAAAAAATTATGTCCTCTCAAGATTCTCTTTCTAATTCCGCAAACAAATGTAGTTTGTTTTTCGGAAGAAATTAATATGATTAAAAACTCGCCCCCCTACAGCAACAGCGCAGAAACCAGAGCTACCAAGCTATGAGGACTGCCATACATACCTTGTACAGTTCTCGTTTAGCGTCGTCGATAATCGCCGTGGGATCACTGATCGAGTCGTGTCTCGTTCGCGCCACGACTTGCTCTCTCTTTCTAGTCGCTTCGTACATCGCGTTCGACTCCATTAGCTGCGCGCGGAGATCTTCTATCTCGTTCACATAGCCCTAATGTAGTGAAGAAGTGAGATAACGGTAGATTTATAACTTTCTACACCGTTCTAGATTGAGATAAAATTTGAAAGTTAGTAGTAGTAACTTGTAAGTAATAGTATTGATATTACAAAGGAGAATTTGAATTTTTAACGCAAAACGAATTGAGAAACGGTTCTGTATCCCTGAATATTTTTTTATCACATCGTATTTAAATCGATAAAACCACAAGAACCAACACATAAATTATTAGGAAGAATCAGAAAACATGAAAATCAGTGTTACGGAGGTGATTGGGAACTACACTTATCTTACACAGACTTAGGTCGGGCATACACGAACCGCTTGAAGCAGTCAGGATCAGTCGATCCTTCAAGCTTCAAGCTGCGACTGCATTGTGAACTTACAGACTTCCATGTACGTACATACAAGAAACGGTCCAGCAGTTGCGACTGATTCGGGCGGTTGACAGTAGAGTAATCAACGGCGGTTTCAATCTGTTGCCTCTGCAAGAGCGGTCCGTGTATGATGATCACTGGCTAACTGCTCAAGCTGTTCGTGTATGCCCGGCCTTATTACTCACAAACTTTCACCTAAGTATGATTTGACTACAGTTGGCTAATTTTTAATTTTCATAATACCTGAACTAAAGACGTCAAAGAGCACTCATTGCTATCAGGGCTGGTGTCCTTAGGCCCCCAGGTGGCCAGCGCCTTTTCTGCCACCAACTCGCTGTTCCGAGCCGACAGCTGTTCTATGGTCCCTTGCATGGCTTTCACCCTCCGCCTGAGGGATTCCACTTCCGAGTTCAGGATGGCGTTTTCTTGGACCACGTCGCTCCAGCCTTCTTCGCCGTTTTCTGCTATCACACGTTTACCCTGAAAAGAAGAACATAGGTAAATTTGATGATCTTTACTCCTATAGTTTGATAAAGTTAGTAGAGCATTTTATTTTTAGAACACTTTTAAAATGAGTTTTTAAGCTTGCTCAGAGTCATATTTAAGCGTGCTTACAGTCAGGATAATCTGGTTTATATCACAAGAGAGAATTATAACTAAGTGTGTTCCATAACGCTTAGCTTCACTATCACTACATAGTATAAAACAAAGTCGCTTTCTCTGTCCCTATATCCCTATGTCCCCATGTCCCTATGTATGCTTAAATCTTTAAAACTACGCAACGGATTTTGATGCGGCTTTTTTTTAACAGATAGAGTGATCCAAGAGGAAGATTTATATGTATAATACATGCAAGATATGTGCACCTGTGCGAAGCAGGGGCGCGCGGGCGGATCGCTAGTTCAATAATAAAACATAAATAAACCTCGCGGTCCTTAATGTTGAAGGCTTGGTTCGTGTATTAAGAATCATATTAAAGCGTGCTTAGAGTCATATTAAAGCGTGTTCAGAGTCATAGTTAAGCGTGCTAAGAGTCTCACCTGTTTATACTCAGCCAGTTCCAGTTGCAGCCTGGCTACCTCCGCTCTGAGCTGGTGGATGGTCCGCGAGCTGAGGTCTTGGTTCACCACGCAGCGGTTCTTGATGTTACGCGCTCGGTTCGCGTACTTTAGCGTGTTCAGAGTCTCCATGAAATCGCGGTCGCTGGGCGAAACGCACGCTATCATCACTGTGTTGCTGTTGCCTGGTAACAACAAGAGTCCAATACAAAACTGAAACAGATTCACGACTTTGATCCCCAGGTACGGTAGATATCCCTTCAGATCTCCCAGTACCAAGTAGGTACTAATTCAAGATTCTTTGAGGATGTCTAAGGGGGGTAGTCAGAGGTACGTCCAAACATTACATTTGGCACATACCCACATTTTGGAGTAGTTAGTATTCTATACGTGACAGGTTGCAAGCCCATCGCCGCTGTTAGAATACTAACTGGTTTCCTCACGATGTTTTCCTTCACCGTTTAAGAGCACTGGCATTGCGCACATAAATTTTTCGATAGAAAAATCCATTGGTGCACGACCGGATTCGAACCTGCGACCTTACGATCGGAAGGCGGGGTCACTCACTAGACCACCGGTGCTCCAATACAGCTTGATATTTTTTTAACAATATATTTAACTAGTTGCGCCCCGCGGTTTCACCCTCGCAGATTTAAAGCTCGGTCCCGTGGGATAAAAAGTAGCCTATGTGCTATTCCAGACTATAATAACGGATCTGGATGAAACTTGGCAGAGAGATAGTCTCCACCAAGTTTCATCCAGATCCGTTTAGCCGCTCCAGCGTGCAAGAGTAACAAACATCCATGCATACTTACAAACTTTCGCGTTTGTAATAGCAGTAGGATTTGAAGTTTTGAAGTGCGGCTTAGTGCTTACTCTCTACCTATCTTTTTTGAGTATTATATGATGTTTGCCATTTCCAAAATACATTTATTTAATTAAATGACAAGGATCACTAAATGCGTTTTAAAGCTAGGCGCCAGCGCACACCCAAGACTAAAAGAACAGATACACTTACAGCCTATCATTGTTCTTTTGTAAGATAATAATTGCCAGCATTGACCAATACGTAGAAGTAATAAATGCACTATTTACCTCCCAAAGAATCTTGCAGTAGCCTGGTAAGCTTCGAGTCTCTGTAAGGCACGTGCAGAACTTTCCTCGACTTGTCACCGAGAGCTGATATAACGTTTCCGAGTGCTAGCAGGCCGCAGTTTATTGAGATACCTTCTCGAGCTCTCTCGCCAGTCGCGCCTGTAATCAAATAAATAAATATAATGTGGAAATTCAAAAACCTCTAAGCAACAAATATCTTTTAGAATGAAATAATCAAACAGAAATAGCATTCAAACGACACTAGATGGCGTTTTTATCACCTCTAAAGATATCTTAGTAAACATGTATTGTATCTATTGTGGATGATTTATACAGCGCCAGGATAAATCGGTGAAATTTGTGATTGGATTGGTGAATCACTGAAACTCTTGACCATGCGGTGTGATCATGCGGTCGACGTTGCGGCACGCTAATCTAGAAGATGTTTTCTTTAAATGGTAAACATCCAAAAGTAATTTTATAGAAAAACTAGTTGCACCCGCGGTTTCACCCGCGCAGATTTGAATCCCGGTAATCCCACGGAATGAAAAGTAGCCTATGTGCTATTCCAGACTATAATCAATCTCTCTGCCAAGTTTCATCCGGATCCGTTCAGCCGTTCCGGCGTGAAAGAGTAACATCCATCCATTCATACATCCATACTTACAAACTTTCGCGTTTATGATAGTAGTAGGATGTATCTGCATTGTGGATGATTAGTAACTGGATTGGTGAGTTACTGAAACTCTTGACCATGCGGTGTGATCACGCGGTCGACGATATAGCACGCTAATCTAGAAGATGTTTTCTTTAAATGGAAAACAGCCAGAAGTAATGTTATAGAAACTCACCTGTCCGTTTCAACCGTTCCGAGCCAGCCAAGTCAACGAAATGGAACTTGGCAGTCAGGGTTTCGTACTGCTCCGGTTGGTCCGTGTCCGCCTCCCTCTCCGCCGCCTCCAGGTCCGCCAGCCTCCGCTGTCGCAGCAGCAACGAGAACACGGCGTGGGACCGCGACGACGAAGAGTTCATGTTCGTCGCCGCTGTTGTTCTGGCTAGCGCGCCCGCGCGGAGAGCGCCCAGTGCTTCTTGTATACCTAATAATGCGGACCAGCTAGTATTAATCACTGCATACTCGTAGTATAAAACAAAGTCGCTTTCTCTGTCCCTATATCCCTATGTCCCTATGTATGCTTAAATCTTTAAAACTACGCAACGGATTTTGATGCGTTTTTTTTAATAGATAGAGTGATTCAAGAGGAAGGTTTATATGTATAATACATGCATGATATAGTAGAAAAACAGTGTGCACCCGTGCGAAGCAGGAGCGCGCGGGCGGGTCGCTAGTATCTGTATATGACCATTCTTCTCGCAAATAAATATTTCATTTCTTGGTTAAGTTATTTCTTGCGTTCAAGATTTATGTATCAGACTTTTCCGGTCACGACGATGAAGAAACCCGAATAATATTAGGCAATCGACAAGGAGATGATGGGAAAGTTTTGCCGGCGAAAGGAGCCTCTTTGAAGCACACTAAAAATCCATTCACAACACTATGTCGACAAGATGAAGCCCGGGTGTGGATCAAAAAATACACTACACATTATAGCAAGTGCACTGAGCACGTGCCCTATGTGACATTGCACTGTATCCTCTTAGACGTACCTTTCCTGAAATTGCTCCGCCACCTATAAATCATCAAACCGCGACAAAGCAAGTACGATGGGTACTATTCGTACTTCCCCGGATGAACTTTGTCACAACAAGAGGCGCTGCTGCCAAAATCTACGGATTAAGCTAGCAAAAGGTCACGGGGTTCACGCCTCGCACGTGATTAGAATAGCTCGAATGCCCAGGTGGCTGAAATAGCTCATGCTTATCTGAGCAAAAGAACAAATCGATATTCTCACCTCTCACTGGACGCATGGACGCGCCGACTATTTTTACCCCGCCACTTCCGTCTTCTGTTATCCTGAGCGCGCCCTGGAAATACATTTAATGGAATAGTTAATACACTAAACAGCAAATATGAAGCTATAAAGGTTGGGCTTTTAATCTCAAATCTGAAACAGTGCAAACGCACTCTTAGGCTGCTTGTCCATTGACGCGGAGCGGAGAAACTGAGAAATATTAACCAATAGGATTGCATAAACTGGAGAGTTTATGCTCAACTCCAGTTATGCAATTCTTCGATGCCTGTGAATTGTCATGTTTTACTAGAGGATATTACGAACGAGCAGGGCTATTGTAACACAAGTAACGTTAGTAAGTATAGGGGTTATCGTACTTACTCTAGAAAAAGGATCTTTAGCCGGATCGAGTAGATCAACAATATCTTCATTGTAGAGTTCAATGAACTGTGCCTGGACGGAGAACTCTGGTGGTAGCTGGCCTTGTTCTCTGGCGATCTCCGCGCGCTGGTCTGCTCCGGAGAACAGATCTTTGATGGCGCGGGGGATGATTCCCCCTCGCTCCTCGTCACCGTCCCCCTCACCTTCCCAGCCGCTGCCCATTGTGTATGTTTTTCCGGAGCCAGTCTGCAGAGGAAATTGAATAATATAGGAATGCAGGCGTCGAATTTTATCCTACTAATATTATAAACGCTTAAGTTTGTAATTATGGATGGATGGATGGATGTTTCTCTTTCACGCCGGAACGGCTAAACGGATCTGGATGGAACTTGGCAGAGAGATAGATTGTAGTCTGGAATAGCACATAGGCTACTTTGTATCCCGTGGGAATACCGGGATTCAAATCTGCGCGGGTGAAACCGTGGGGCGCAACTAGTACCTTATAAATAAAAAAAAAATGAAACTTCATTCTGCTTATTTGTTCATAATTTCTATCCATAGCCTGCCGCAAAGCTGCCACTTAGCAGTAGGTATATTATATATGAACAATTTTTTATTCTAAGCTTTTCGTAAAAAGCAAAGGTTTGTCGATCATAATGACATCTAGACATCGCGGAGATGATAATGCCACAAAATCATAGAATTTTATTACTCCTGCTAGTAACCACTACAGACAGAGCCCCGTCGAATATGGAACAGAGTTACGTATTTGTACCCCATGATCTTAGGATAATTAAACCTTCGTGATCATGGCACATTAATGCACGGGTATCGGTATCTATATACCAATGGTATTATTCAACTCTCTACATTTTAATGTTGGCGATGCATTTAGTTATGATCAACTAGTTGCGCCCCGCGGTTTCACCCGCGCAGATTTAAATATTGATGCTCGGAAAACATCTTACCTACGATTGCTGATATCACTCATTGCTCAAAACGCAACGACAGCGCGTGCTAATTTTTCCTGTGGCGACATTTAGTTATTATTTAGGAACTAAAAATGTATCAGCTAAATACGGTAAAATGCTAAATATCTGCCAACACCCGGTATTAGATAGATAGATAGATAGATAGATAGATAGATAACTCTTTATTGTTCACCACACAGAAACATAGTACAGAGTAAAAGCATACATTTAAGGTAAAACAATGGGCGACCTTATCGCTGAGAGCGATCTCTTCCAGGCAATTCCCACGGGATAAAAAGTAGGTAGCCTATGTGTTATTCCAGACTATAATCAATATCTCTGCCAAGTTTGATCCGGATCCGTTCAGCCGTTCCGGCGTGAAAGAGTAACAAACATCCATCCATCCATCCATACATACAAACTTTCGCGTTTATAATATTAGTAGGAAGTAGGATCAATCAGTGCAAACGCGTGATTGATTGAGTTAATTGTGGGACAGAAATTCTACACGGAACTACAACTGAGGCATACACCTACGGAGACCACGCCACACTCAATGCGCACCTATTCAAAATAACTTACAATATCCTACTACTATTATAAACGCGAAAGTTTGTAAGTATGGATGGATGTTTGTTACTCTTTCACGCAGGAACGGCTGAACGGATCTGGATGAAACTTGGTAGAGAGATAGATTATAGTTTGGAATAGCACATAGGCTACTTTTTATCCCGCGGGAATACCAGGATCTAAATCTGCGCGGATGAAACCGCGGGGCGCAACTAGTTCATAAATAAACTACGTCATAAGCCTGGGTCCTCGCACTTACCATGGGTCAGATATACCCACCCATACAATTACAAAGAAATTACCACGTACTTACAAAACAAAAGGACAAGGACAAGAATATGTATTCATAGACAAATTAGGTATTCAAGGAAATTACAGTACAGTTCAAAATTTCAAGTCACGCTGATCGATATACCTAATCATGTCTGTTGAGCTATTATTCATCGATGCCCTAACATTTTGTAATTTCCATCGACAAAAGACACAAAAGCTGCCAATAATCTACTATTAACGCGACAATCGAGCAGCCAGTTGAATACAAATCGCAGCGAAGGTTTTCTTTGGAACAAAGTATCGACGCCAGATGTTGAACATTCACTTTCTTAGCGGAACACGGTAATGTATTAATTACCCAAGTCCAGTGAGGGGCGTGACGACAATAATTGTTCCCACGGTCACGGCGGCCGATCACAAAACTCACTTTCTAACTCGTTAAACTTAGATCTTCTTGATCAGTATTGAATCTCTTTCATATTTTTCATGAGCCTATTCACATAAGCACTTTTAATGAACACAAGAACAATGTGTCGCCTTAAGTACTTAGAGACTGTAAGAAAAGTGCCAATGGACACATTCTTAGTAATACTTATTCTATAAAATTAAGTCAAAACAAAATTACTCATTAGCCTACTTGGCTAGATTGTAATGATATTAGGGTACCGCATCTCATGCGCTAAACTAATTTAACAAAAAAAAAAAAACATAAGCTTCGATTGATTGTTAGCAAAATATGTAGTTGTGATTCTACTGCAAAATGTGGGTATGTGCCAAATGTAATGTTTGGACACTGACTACCCCCCTTAGACATCCTCAAAGAATCTTGAGTTAGTACTTGGTACTGAGAAATCTGAAGAGATATCTACCGTGCCTGGGGATCAAAGTCGTGAAGCTGTTTTCTGTTTTTTTTTATTGTTAGCTATCGATGTTGCCACGAAAGCTAAAATTTTCAGCTATAATAAAGACACCTAATGTAACTTCCCTAAGAATAATTGAAATTATGTTTTGATCTCGCAAGAATATGATCTAAGCAAGTACATCAAGGAATATAATACTCTCTGAAAGTACATACCCGTACCATCATTTGACATTTAGACTTTCGATTTCATAAAATCATACTCCATCGCTACTTGAAATTTTGTTGGTTTTGCTTATGAAATACTCTCTGCTCCGTGTGAAATACTGTTTGATGAAATTGAATATGTAGGTAACTACTGTTTAATGTCAAATAATAGTTATTGTGCACGATATTTCAAATCTTGTTTTAAAATTGATTCAAAAGGCGTCTAAGTATTTTTTTAGATCTTTTAAGATTCGCTTTACGCCATTTCCAGTTAGCATCTAACTAACTTAACTCGTAATGTGACGTAGGTACATAATTGAAACTAGGCTCCCCTAAACCGGACACTAGATCCCTTGTAAGGCTGAAACAAACGATTTGTTTTCTAAAGAAGCTTATCGGACCCTCCACACACCCGTGTTCTATAGCAATTGTATTGAAACATCAATGCAAAATTTATGAGCGGCGTCTGACTGTCTGCCATTGGTAGAGATAGCACGTGCTTCCAATGTCTAATGGGCATCGTGACAGCCAACTAACAATAGATGTTGCTCTGTACGTTTACTATACTAGAAAAACGTGTAATAGTTTCAATCTGGGGCTGAGGAGAAAGTCCGGCGCAGAGTAGGTAATCATATAGTTGGGATCATTGTAGAAATTATTGCTATTTTAATAGATGAGATTGTCGTGAGCGATGGCTCGGAAATCTCGGCATGTCAGGTAGAACTTCGGAATGCGGAAGGAAATGTTATGAACTGAATAGAATAACTGGCTGTTATTAATGCGGTTAGCTTTATCTCCCCAACTTTTCTTTTATTAACTAATGCTGGATAAGAAAAAGATTACGCAAGGTAAGTTACGAAACCTAGGGTTCTTGAATCTGTAAGAGGATCGTAGGAATAAAATTATGTCCCAAGTTAGATGGAAATAGTAACATGTGGAGTATCTCTAGTATAACGTGCTAAAAACTGACGGATATATCCTATAGGGCTAAAATATACTCACATCGATATTAATGGTTACAGTAGCTGTTGAAAAAACTATGCAAATAATTATTATGCAACTGTCTAAGTAGGAAAACATGAAAGTTTGTTTATCAGTTATCGAGTATGTGCTCAAATCGCGGACATATTGAGTAAATAGTATTCGCAAGGTCGTTTGCGAAAACTCGCCTACACAGGGACATTAGTGTGCTAAGTAAACATAGGTCATGGTACTGACGTGTGTAAGTATTCAATAGAGTTCCTCATGCTTGGTAAATTTACAGTTGCAGTGTGCTATATTGCATTATTTTAATTATTAGATAATAAACACAAAAAATCTGCCGATTAGGCTTTTTCATGCTTGGGTCGTTTATTTTTATTTTAGAAATAGATAGTACAAATAGCTATGTCATAAATTGGTACTGAGATGTAGTAAGTATAAAACCCACCATCGGCCTTAACACAAAAAGAATTGGAAGCAATACTTTTTAACATCTTTTGATTAATGCAAATTTTCCTACTCAAAAGTTTGCCTAAGTACTAAAACTAGTAAAGCTTACTTTTGAGTAGGTAATTATCTAAATGATGTTTTTACTAATAATCTGTGCGCAATACGATGGCACACAAAATGGTTGTTTGCGATTTTTCGAAAACGGATTTAGTGAATTGATATCTTTCAACAAGTCAAAACGTGCGATTGAGCGGCACGTAGCTCTTGTATTCGCCAATTAAGTATCAACAAGTTTTTGTTACTATTAGTAAATTTGATACCGCGGTATTTCCCTTGACATCTTCTTAGAGGTCATGTAGGAAAACCCTAATCCTTGATGCATGATAATCGTCTCCATTTCTGTCAGTCTATGGCGCCATTAAACTTGCGCACAAGCATCTAGTAGTCTGATGTCATCTGTGTGTAAAATAAGGTGTTGAAGTACGCATACCACGGAAACGACCTTGTACTTTTATACGGGTATTTCGACTTATATTTGCTTTATGACGAGACGAGATAACCATTACTTATTAGGTATTAGTTAGCTACTATGGTGATTCGTGCCCATATATTTGAAGTTTCTTACTACTACAGCAAGCTTTTTTCTCATATGGTGCGACATCGCTTCACAACATAAGAACATTACTCTCATTTCATGTAAGGCAGGTAATAATATTATATCTCGATCATCCCATGGACCGACAAAGTAAAGATTGCGGGAAGTTGGTGGATGGAGAAGGCTTAGAATCGTTCCTTCTGGAAATGTATGGAAGGCGATAGCAATAACTCATCGGTGTACTTTTTCAGGCTGAAGATGGTGATGACTCTCAGCTCTCTTGGTACTTAGGTACTTATTTATTCGTAGCCTAGTAGGTAGTCAAGATCCTTTGGGGATGTCTAAGGAGGATAGTCAAATAAACGTCCAAATACTACGTAAATGGCACATTACCTATATTTTCCAGCAGTTTTTATTTCCTAACAGGTTTTCTATTGCAGCTGCTAAAGAAACTAACTGCTCATCCAACGTCACGTTTAAATATTATATATGCTATCACCAGTTATGCGCATAACCTGTTTCAGTTTAGATAAGTCTCCAAATTTGGCCAGGATCAAGTGTAGGCTCAGGTACACAAGCTGTCATGATTGTGTGCGTCAGAGGCTCCGGCGCCACGCTCTGATACCATCGCCGCATGAGGACTAATTCTAGCCAGATAAGTCAATAGATAAGTAGTACATGGCAAATATGTAGATAGGAAGTCTGATAACGCTGACCAGTAGAGTATATATGTAGGTAATCGGAGAACATCCCCCGATCAATGCTTTGTAATTGTAAAATGCAGTCGTAAAACTTCAGTAATTGATAGTTCTCTTGGAGTCCTTGGAGATGTCCAGGCCTAGATTTTCGTAACGTATGAATTTTCGAAACTGGCTTTGATAAAGTTTATGATAAATCTCCTGATATAACAGCCAGATTAATTACAGATATTAAATAGTCAAAACAGATTTCATTGCTTGACATTGTTGAATGAAAACTATTTGCGTTTCATACTGTGAATGATCACTTTGAATATGCATCTTTGTCTATTACGGCCACCCGCTGTCGCTTGCTTGTCCGTAAAAGGGCTGGCGGCGAGCGTCTGTGATCTATATCTGCTGCGCCCGCGCATACGCATACAAAACGCTGTGACATGCACATTATTAGATAAATTAGAAACACAAGGTAGCGGAAGTGGACAGCTTTGTTGTTGCTGCGCCTTTGGGCGGGTTTTATCATAGAATAGAATAGAATAACGCTATCCGCCTAATATAAATATTTGTCTCTACTTTAGACTTGAGAAAAACAATGACAGATATTTTATTTTCGGTACGCGTTGGTTGAAGCCACATAATACAGAAGCTGTGGTTAAGCTGTTTATGGTATACCTTTGAAAGTAGATGGTGGGAAAAAAGCTCATGATAAAGAGAACTGGAAGTCAAATAAGTACTCTTAGAACGATTCGTTCTACAGGGAGTGTTGGTATGTTATTACGGAAGAAACTATAATTCTCGGTGCAATGAATGTTTATTTACGAATACACATGCACATAGCACATTTATCTGTGCTTACAAACCATTTTCTTTTTAAATGCTTGTTTCCTTAATTGTTAAAAAGCTATTAAATTCTTGTTTCCTTTATGTTTTGTCAATAGGTGTATTCATATAATAGGTCCTAATTGTTGCTAATTGTTAAAATGCTTGTTTCCTTTATGTTTTGTCAATATTCATCAAAATAAGTCCTTATTATTGTGGTGTTTTTAACTGTCGTCGATTTTTGTTACCTATTTCATAATTTTATAATGTAAATCCGTTATTGGCTGCATGCTAGAAATTTAAGTATATATAGTGTATTTTTAAGAGCTGTGGATTTTGTTCAATAAATAAAATAAAATAAAACAAAGCAACCAAAGACGGTGTCGAGTCTGGTTACCTTTTCAGGCTAGGCTCTTTGTCCACTGCTAACAAAACAGACACAAATATGCGGTTAGAATTGCGTAGCTGTTTTGTAACTGGTAACAAAAGATTTGTAAGAATCATAATGTTGTCATGTTTCAGTTCTATATTTTACGCCTAAATATGTTATGTATTATACTCAGAAATATGTAGTATATTTATGTAATGCACTACATTACACAGCAAGATATAATATAAAAAATAAACTTACGCATCAATTTTGGATCCCCTTGGTAGAATGTGAACTTTCTCATCCGTCCGTTAATAATGAGCGCTTATTACTCCAAGGAACACATCAGCCTCCAAGAAAACACTAGTGTTCTAATAATGTAATGAGAAAAAAAAGGAAATATAACTGCATGTAAATGCAGCACCTAAGATTATTTCTTCTGTGGTAGACACATGTCTAGACGAAGATTGCCAGCATTTGTCACGTTCTAGGGACCAATCATTGCAAAGACTATGATCCCGTCTCAACCCAGACCACAAAATAAATAATAGCTCAGACCAGACTTTAATAAGCTACAAATATTTGCAGATCACAAAATTTTGACGAGACGCTAAAATCGTTCTAGAATAGTGACAATTTTTTTATCAATATGCCAAAACACAATGTAATTAGAATGAAAGAATCAAAAGAAGTATATCAGGATCATAGCAAGTGCAAAAGTGAAAATTGGTAGTAATTGCCGGCGCATGTGGGAAACAGGCTTGATTTTATCATCTTATGCAATTTAATTCAATCCTCATCAAAACCTATTTAATAACATCTAAGTGGTTTTGTTTTAACCATGTTTATTCCTCATACATAAGACAGAATAGAAATATGTTTGACTAAAATCGCTCTTAGACATCCTAGGTAACCACCTGATATACCTGAGATGACAGTACCATTTTATATTTCCAGATCACCATACCGTAGTACTTGGCTACTGGGCTAACAGAAGACTCTCTAGAAAATATTACATCCAATGTTTTGTTTCCAATCTTCGAAGATAAAACGCAAACTGATAAGATTATGATAACAGCTACTGGTAAACTCAATAAAGATATCGAGTGAATTGGCATAAAATGCAAAATACTCACTGAATATTGTTTTTCAAAGCGCATGTATGAGGGCATAACGAATTAGAAGTTTAGGAACATACGATACTTGCCCATTTTTTAGCATGCTACGTGTCTACATGTGAAGTCAGTCTTCGCTAGAATGTTCAAACAAAACGTAATACCTACTTATTAGAATATTACGTTTTGCTTACAGTTATCAGTTAAAATAAGGTTCTCGACTGTAGCCCTCTATTGAGCTAAAGGAAATTGCTCATAGCGTTTAAACAATTTCGACTGGCCTCAAACTCTCTCTACCGCACGGTTTTATCTTTCTCTTCCTAAAACCACAAAGTAAACTATGAAACAAGGCGTTCTAGGCGTCCAGGTCTCACAAGCAATACCTAGAAAAACAGTAAAATGACGTATGTAGTTACGTTTCGCTGACTGTTCTGATTTGGTATGGAATTCTCCTGGGGCATTATTCTCTATGACATAGGAGATTCCTTGCCCCATACCGTGTAACGTCAAAACGTGATCTTGGGCTTAATTCATTATGACATAGGAGATACTTTGCTCAAACCCTGTAACGTCACAACGTGATCTATACGCAAACGCGATCGGATTGGTCATAGCGAATAACGCCCCTGATTAGATATGTCAAACGCAGACATTATTTTTTTTACAAAGCCTTCCGGGCAAAGCTGAAGACAACCTAATTTTGTTGAGCTCTATAATTGGGATGTATGTTACCCTCAAGATCTACACACGGGTTATTGCTATGTTGGCCTTCGAAAATAAACTTGTTGCTCAACATAGCCAGGTCGCAACATGCCAAAACCGTTATAGGTACCTAAAAAATTATTATGTAGTCGTGGTGGTGGTACTAGAATTGATCGAAAATAATTGTTAGTTTCACTAGGTTAAAATGTGATTGTTCCATGTTAGAATTATTTTACCTTAACTTGTTTGTGAGGTGTTTAAGGTATCCATGGATCTCATGTATTCATGGATACCCTGTGCGAATATAATATATCTTAAGATAACTATTTTTGTTATAATAAATAATATCCAATTCACCTAGGTAAGTACATCTTGCTGCATAAAAAAAAACAAAAAACTCATAAAAACCTGAAAAAGGTAAAAGGTAGGTTTTGTTAACTATTTTAATTCGTAATTGTCTATTGACAGGACTAAGCTTATAGCACTGCCAAAATATTTATTTATTGAGACATCATTATAGATTTTTATTAAGCCCTAAGGAGATGTTAACTTAAATTAACTTATTTATTATTTTACATACAACATGCACACAATAAAGGTACTTAATTTAAACATTTAGTTTTAATAACAATCTGTGCAATTTCCATGGCTTAAATATGGGGGTGCAATGTTTAAAAATGTAGGGAATTATAATGGTTATATGATTGTTATAACTAGATATAATAGTATAGGTATTAAAACACCAAACTAAATCCAGGTACGAGGTGAACGGACCGCTAGATGAGATCTAATTGAGATCAGTCGCCGGCCAGTTTGATTCATACCTCGACTCTAATATAATTTATGATGACATAATATTAGTTATTTCTAGCAACTGGACCAAAGGAAAGTTAAAACGACACAATTGAACGATTTAAACCTTCTGGAAAAACAAGGTCAGAGATCGCAGTTACTACGAATTTTCTTTGAATGATGATGGTTAAAACAATCTTCTCTATCTCTGTGTGTGTGATTTTTTATTTAATTTGTATTCTGCCATGATACGAATGATACCCTTAACTATGTTCGGAAACCATATATTTCTTTACGGTTTGTAAAAACCTCAGATTTCATTAGTTTGGTTATCGTTTAGCCACTAAAAACGTCATCACATAAAGGATAGATCAAACAAGTGCTTAAAACATGCACATCTGCTATGAAGTAAAGCGCCATGTGGCGCCATCAAATATTTTATGGTTTTTGTCAAACTTGCTTGCATGCAGCAAACCATCATAGCGAGTTAGTTATTTAATGAAGTGTAAATAAATAACATAAACATATACATGTTTGTATATACATGTTTTGTTCCATGATTCACGTAATTATGATATATATACAGTTTCGGTTAGTGTTTGTGGTTTTTGGGTATATCTTTATTCTATCAAATGCATTTTAGTCAACTAGAGCTTAGTCTTTTTTGTGCTTACTGCAACAAAAATCCTACCTCCTGTTTGCTAAAATATATTCTGTTTATTTAGTTTTACTTGTCTACCGGTCGCATGTCACACCAGGCCAGGCCACGTCTGAAAACCAGCTTTGCACTGTACCTACGGTACCTAGGTACCTAGGTTTAGTGCAGCATTTAAGCTGAGACGTGACCGTGACCTTCTTGCCCCGCACAACGGTAGGTAGGTTCTTTATTAGTGTAGGTTATAATTTTATTTTCTGTTAGTTTTAAGTAAGTACCTACTTGTGTTTGTGGGACGAAATAAATATGTTTTCTTTTCTTTTCTTCTTTTTTTTCTTTTTACCACAGACAAGGTACTTGAAAATAGGCATAATCTTCAACAGAATAGAGGCTTGTTTAATCAAAATGATCCCATAAGAATTTTTCTAAAAATTAAATCACCTTCGTTTTATATCTAAAAATGTATTCCGTTCATTCATTCTCATTTTGGAAATTACAAATCCGTTGATGCTTAATCGTGATTATATTGTTTATTAGCTCATAAAAAGCGGTTTTGTTATAAATCCATCAATAATTTAATAACCAGGTACGGATCAAGGCGACCACGTGGGTGCAAGGACCGCCCGCACACCGAATAACAATCAACTTTTATTATAATAAAACTATTAGTGGTCTTTGGTTCGTTTGTTTATCATCAAACTGGTCTTTTCTTAGGCGTCAATGACAGGGTCATTAGACTCGGAGAGCTCCGCAAAACATTTTTTTTTGTGGATAACGATGCAAAATAAATCAATTGCCTATACTTATTGTATTAATAAATGGCTTGGAAATCATAAAATCCACACTGCCTGATACTAGATGTTTTACTCTTTAAAATATTCTTCAGTCAAGTAAAAGCCGGTTTTTAATACTGGATGTGATTTTAACTTTCTGATAAATACTTACATAATTACTAATTATAATTTCAATTTTATTACCGTCTAGTAAATTATGAAGATAAAATCGACTTCTTTGTACAATCTTCTTATGAAATTATTATTTTATCTTCGAATAGACCATATTTTATCTTTTTATTGTCTTTAATTTCTCTCGGTCATTTCCAACATAAAGTGATGGCAATGTTCTTGTGTTGGTGAGTGGTATTGTAAACTAGTAAGTACTGGTATACTCTTAACCGTTGTTGGTTATTTCGAAACGATATTACTTAGAATATTAAAAACAAGAGTGAACAAGTGGATTATAACTATGCAGGCTCCACCTTATACCTACTGCATTTTCACTTTCCATCAGGTGAAATTACAGTCAAACGTCTAGCTATCTGATAATAATAAAAAAGCTTTAATCGTTTATCGTGGCGTGTTACTATCTGCGTACCATACGGAATAAAATGGTAAGACCATTTTATTCCGTATGGTACGCAGATCAAGAGAATTCAATCATTATAAGATTACAAGGCATGTATGACGTTATCCATTTTAAGGAATGATTTTTTTTGTGTCATACTAAAAAATACCCCAGAAGTAGAGGGGTAAGGTCACATAGCTCGGCCGGGGTGAAGCTCAGCTCTGAGGGTGTATTATCCCAGATGTTATCACATTTCCATTTGGTACCCACTTGTTCATATTCTAGTATAGTCTTGTACTTTAGCCACTATTCCATTATGCATGACCAACGCTAGATATGAAACAGCGTCAATTATCACGCTAACCGTTTGTGCAGCATTGGTTGCCTGCGTCCCCTGACACGACAAGGAGACCACGTGGGCGCAACCGCCAACGCAGTTATAGCCGAGCCGTTCTATTAGAATCTGAGTTCACACACAAACGCACGGTTACTGTAATCGGCTGTTAATATAACAACTAGCGTTTGGAACCATCTGTCGTCAGATTTGGCCATTTGATGAACAACCCCGCAAGATGTTGATGTGTTGGTTTTCCTCAGGGAAAACCAACATTTTCTTCAAAATATGACAACTGCTGACTACGTACTACATACTTCATCTTTGTTTTCATTCGCTTGATATAATATAGACATAACCGATTTTTTTTTTTAAATATTGGTGGACATTTCACACAGCACTATCTAGCCCCAAACTAAGCTTATGCTTGTCATATGGGAACCAGATAGCTGATATACTACTTATAATACTTTTTTTTTGTAAATACATACTTATAATATTATATAACACCCAGACAGAGAACAAACATTTATGTTCATCACACAAATGTTTGTTCACGGTGGGAATTGAACCCACGACCTACGGCGCAGAAGGCAGAGCTACTACCAACTGAGCTACGTAGGCTGTCATCATTTACCATACAAAACGACAGACAGAAGCCGTTAAACAAAAGAAGAAAGATAAACAGCAGGTTATGAAAAATACTTCTTAATTGCGTTGTCATTGAGTGTTTTTGTTACAATTTACGAGTGGGCGCGCGTATGTGAGTGATGGCCTGAGTCATGGGCGTAATGAGGAGCAGGGTCAGTATCCTTCGATAAACAATATCCTCGTAATCATTGGTTAAGCGAGACATAATTGACATTCTCGGCTCGTTTTTCGACGATTAGTAGAGGCACAGATAGATAATACCTACTAGGTAGTGGTCAAATTTCAAGATATCTGGATAGAGTTCTTTTTTTAGTCAATGGTCAAACTCACAAATTTATTTCAGTAAGGGTCTAACAAAAGGGTCTAATTCCAGTATCAAAAACTGCTCTACACTCTATTAGAGAAAGCATTACTAGATTTTTCATCTCATAGTCATGTGGAGTATTGTGAAGCCAAGATACCTATTAGCCGGTAGATTTCGTAAACGACATAATTGGACAAGGTCAAAAGCGCCAAGTTGCACGATAAGAACTAGTAGAGTCTATTTTCTAGTAGATTATACGATAGCCCTTTTCTAGTAGATTATACGATAGCCCTGTACATATATCTGTATGCCTCAAGTTGATGGACGCAGGGCAGTGCATCGTAGGGCACGTTCCTATTGTGCGTGACCTACGGGGCAATGTTTTGTTTATAGGTGATGGTTACCACTTAACATCAGGTGGGCCATCTGCTTGTTCCATCAGCTAGTTGTATAAAAAAAAAAAAAAAGCCCTAAATCACCGTGAGGTTTTATTAGCAGCTCCTATGAAACCATTCTAACGTCTTAGCAACTCCACTTCAACAAGATACGACTATCTAGATTTCCATCTTCGATTCAAATAAAGGCTATGTTTACAACTTGTAAGGCTTTGTAGGAATCTTGTTAAGGCGTTAATATGCGAAGCTTAAGTTTTGCACGTCATTGCCGCGCTGTTTTGGAAGATCGATTGACTATTGTTTGCAGAATGATGTCAGATGTAGCTCATTTACAGAACGTTTTCTACCTGTGATCACTAGTAAATTGGTGTTTTCTGGGCAATACTTGGCACGTCCAGTTTTTATCGAGACATAAATCTTGCAGTGAATATCAAAAATAACAAATAGCTAATAGATTTGCATGTACGACAATATTGTTATAAGATACCACAGCCGTTTTGCGTAGTGCAAGCTAAAATCAACAGACTTTTACGCAATCATACAGATTCATTCAATATTGTGGGCCTCCATGTAAAATTGCTTACGGCACAAGAGGAGCCCATCGATTGCGGACGCAAAGAGCGAACGTTCATACTCATACGATGCAAGATTTGTACGAGTAAGTACGTAGAGATCTTAAGTCAGCCACTGAAACTTGCCTCGACTCTTCGATTGTAAGGCTCTACGGATGTCGTAACTGGCGCACAATACTGCGAATGCGAATTTAATCCGAGACGAGGTGGGCGTACCATCTACGTAGTGTTGGTAATTTGAGAGTAATGCTCGAATAAGCGCCGATCTGAGACAAATTGGTGTGACACGGCAAAGATCAAAGTCATTAAAATTGGTTGGAAAACAAACGGTGCGTGACTTTTTGCGGCAGCACTTTGCGTGATTTAAGAGTCTGATGGGTCATTTAATTGATTGATAGTTTTTTCGTTGAAATCTTATATTATCTGTCAAAAGAAACTTAACCAGCTTCACGACTTCCGATCCCCATGTACGGTAGATATCACCAGTACCAAGTAACAACTCTGGACTTTGAGGATATTTTCAAGCCATTGGGATACCCCTTAGTCAGAGGTACATCCAAATATACAAAACAAGTTTAAAGACCATCGCCGCTGTTAGAAAACTAACTGGATTCCTCACAATGTTTATCCTTAAAGATTAAAGTCACGCAAATATTATTTTCAAATTGGAAAATCTATTTGTACATGAATACATTGTTGACAAAACATTACAATCGTTGAATCCCAACTAATATTATAAATGCGAAAGTAACTCTGTCTGTCTGTCTGTCTGTTACGCTTTCCCGCTTAAACCTCTCAACCGATTTTGATGAAATTTGGCACAGACAATCTTTAGACCCTGAGAAAGAACATAGGCTACCTTTTATTGCGAAAAAAAGAGATGAAGAGATTAAAAGTACGCAGACGAAGTCGCCGGTACCAGCCAGTAATATATAAAAACGTCTAAGACTACATGTCTATAACATTCTAGTATACCAAACGGCCTCTAACGATCTCGAGAGAATCCGGATCTTTATTTCTTACATAAAATAAAAATATTGATTACCTAATTGGGTGTCATATATTACAGTCGAAATTACCAAGAACTTATATGGACTTTGTCCGCGACATCAGTTGCATGGACTTTGCTATTTTCAAGTAGACATTTTCTTATACAATAAAAAAAATATATCGCAAGGATTGTAGATCAAATGGTCAAACAAAATTTCGCAACAATAGTATCATAGTATAAGATACTTGTTAGCTTTATGTACATGATTTATTAGCAAAAAATTCTCAATTGAATTGTTCAAGTTTTATTTACCTCAAAATTAAACTGTTGCTGTAATTTTGCAACAATATTGAATTAATCTTCTAAATATATATAACTCAAAAGTGACTGACTGACTGACTGACATAGTGATCTATCAACGCACAGCCCAAACCACTGGACGGATCGGGCTGAAATTTGGCATGCAGGTAGGTGTTATGACGTAGGCATCCGCTAAGAAAGGATTTTGATCAATTCTACCCCCAAGGGGATAAAATAGGGGATGAAAGTTTGTATGAGATTTTCAAAGTAAACGAGCGCGAGCAAAGCCGCGGGATCAGCTAGTTATTTATATTATATATTTTATCACATTAGAATATGTAGTGTTAGGTAGGTAGGTAGTGTAGGTATTATAGATAAAAATGCATAAAATATACCGACACTTTCGCCATTAGATAGATCAATATCATTTCGGAACTAGTTTAAGTGAGCAATTAAATTTTACTTTGACAAAGTAGAGCTGAACACGCAAGTTTCGGCTAGAAATTGGCATTATTATCTACTTTAACATGCTTACTTTATGCTACAAGTTTTCGACATGAATGGTCCAACTTCGAACTACGAGTATACAGACTACGACTTACGAGCGGTTTCGCACTGCATCCGATCTGAATCCGTGAAAATAAGTTTTTTTTTTTATACAACTAGCTGATGGAACAAGCAGATGGCCCACCTGATGTTAAGTGGTAACCATCACCTATAAACAAAACATTGCCCCGTAGGTCACGCACAATAGGAACGTGCCCTACGATGCACTGCCCTGCGTCCATCAACTTGAGGCATACAGATGTTAAGCCTCATGTGCCTGAGTTTCGAAGAAGTCACACAACTATTTGTATAGTAGTTTAAGAGCAATTGGAAATGGGTTCTAGACGTCAATGATACATAGGTAATTATATGATTTATTTATTTATTTTTTACATACACACACGAACCGATAGGTATATCAGTCAATGTTTTTCAATACAATAAGTTAATATTTAGTTTTCAATAGAATAAGTTATTAAGTTTGTGTTCAAAAAGTTTGTTTATTTTATAATTTACATTGTTAGTTTATTCTTATTTTGTTTGTTATTTCTCTTATTTGTGTGTATCAGTTGGGCAAATAAATGCGTTATCTATCTATCTATCTATCTATACAAATAGTTCTATGACTACTTCGGAACGTAACTTGGATTGGATGCAGGAAAAACGCAGTGTGTTGTTTTATGACTTATTTTACTGTATGAAATGGATAGGACTGTGAAGATTGCTCAAAATCGCTCTTCCTGAAAACGTTTAGGTCAGGGCTATGCCTAGAGATGAACTTTAGAGACTGATGATGAATAGATGGAATATTATTATCCTAGCAAAGCAAAAGTTTGTCAGACGAAGAAAATACAGGCCTCTAAGGTTCTATATGACGCCCATGAACCAAGTAGTTCAATACATTATGATCTCACATTATGCAAAGCGTAGATAGGTACATTGAAATCGTGTTGACAGCACTAGGCTTTTGTCATAATAATTATGCATAGAAACAGCATTACTTCGTACTTCAATCTGATCCTAGCCATAAACCGCCAAGTATAGCTACGTGTAAGATAAGTATGTGTGTAAAGGTGTACACGAGTAATTAGTGTCGACTATCGTGGCCTTCACGGTGGTTTATTTAATAGAATTGCTGGCGTAACTTGATATGTGGACTGGTATAGCCCTTACACTGACTTGCTTTTGAGGGCAAGCGTTTTCATTGTTATATCACGCTGCAAAGTAATTGAGTGTTATTACGTCAGGTACTACTAATATTTGATAAAAGGCGTTATGAAGTTTATAAGTCTCAGAAATGTGCATTTTAAAGTGACCCAAAATCTGTAAAACACTATATATACTGTAGAACTTAAATAAAAGATAAGCAGTAGGAAGTCTTTTTTTAGGCACATAATCATATGATCGCAAGGTTTTTACTCAAAGTAAACCTTTTCAAAGTCAATGGAATCCTAAACCATTTAAATGAATTTTCAAGCTTTGAATCGTCTTATAAACAAATAGTTTTGTTCGAGCTTTTACGGTGTTTAGAAGCGTAGGTACATATTATGCCATCCATTACTGTATGCATTAGCCTCATTTCAATAACTGAAGATTGGAAACACGAAAATAGTTTCGCAAATCGTAAACAGTAAGTTAAAATCAAACAGTATTGTTTTACAAATGGGATTACACACACTGCAGCCTAGACAAAGGTTCCGCGTTAAAACAATTTCACGTTTCAGAGCAAACCAAGCCAAGCCAAAGTGGGTTCCTTTGACGGCTAAAACAACGTAGCACTGTTGCACCAGCTAGAGCTAGACTTGTCACATTGCATTTTTAGACCAATTAGGTCAATGGTACGCCAGAGCAAGTTGTTTTTCTGATGAATACTCACAGTTTCAATGTTTTGTAAGAAAATTCGAAATTGGCATGGATAGGGCTTTAAGGTCGCGGTCGGAAACTTGTGTCTCAACTGAAAGTATCTTATCGTAATATAAATTCAAAAGTTTAGATGTTTGTGGCACTTATCAGAGCAAAGTATATAAAGTGACGGAACAAAGTTTTCGCATTTTCCGGATCCAATGAGAGCTTTCGGAAACTGTCAATCAGTCATATAATTGTGTAGATTCGTTGATAAGGGTAACCTCCAAACTATATTTCTGTAGGTATAAATGTTTACAAATTATTTTAGAGCTTGTTCACTAACGAAATACAAATGTATGTGTTTACAAAATCAGTTATAATACGAGTAGCTCTCATCCCACTCGCACCCTACATCGCTAGAAATCTGTCATCTCATCGTACTCTAGTACCACTCACGAGTAACTATCATCTAAGTACTGACCTGTCCATACGCGAGCACAGTGGCGTTGTAGCCATCGAGCGCCGCCTCCACCAGCTTCCTCACGCACGTGTCGTAGACCTCTTGCTGCATGACGGACGGCTCAAAGGCGTAGTCGAAGGTGAACGCGCGTTCGGTGCCGAGGGCCACACCGCCCTCTCCAGCCGCGCCACCCGCTCTGGCGCAGATGCCGCATCCTTCTATCACTTCGCCTGGTGTCTGCGGTCGGATCCTTGGGAAGAAAACAATTCTTTTAACGTTACTCTTCCATAGTTCTGTCAGCAAGTAGTATATAAAAGATTCAGAATGACATTTCGGCACAGTTCGGAAACCTAGACCGAATGGCAGTGTCTTCCATGACATACTCTTCGAGGTAATGCAGTTGATATGGGGGCTGAAATAAGGTGAGCCATCTTGGCACATGTACAAAACACTGGCAAAACAAACATCCCCATTATCTTCTCAACAGCATAGAAAAATATTATGCTGTTTATCAATTACGCCCCGCGTGACCTCTAAGCAATCAAATCGAGGGGCAAAAACTGTCTATCAGAGGAAGCATTTTATCTAGTGTTCAATGCACAATAGAATTAATGACGGCATGTTAATGAAGTGGGTACTTGCGTTCACCAGCTGATGCATCGTTGGGAACTAGGATAGATTTTTATAACGAAACGAATCTAGATGAATTTGAGCCGCAATGTTTTTTTAGTAATAATTATCATATTACTCACTGGAGGATGGTTTATGTCGTTAATGTGGTTATAATAAAGCAAAGATAAGGCAATGCTTATAGACTTGTAATTTATATGGTTTCAAGAATTTGTGGACAAAATAATCAGAGGGTCTCTTCGCCATGCCAAAGTAACGGCTCATTGTTCTACAGCTTGAAGTGTTATAGTTCCATTATTGTGGTTACGTTCGTTGCAGCAAGAGCACTGCAATTCAATGAACAACGGATGTTCCCATTACCATTTCGAAGGGTGCTTTATGGTGACCACCATGACAACGTGTGCAATGCATATTCAATTAATAGTTATGTCGAGAATTGCCCTTAGAGTCGGATCCCTAAACAAGAAGAGGATGTGAAAAGATCGCTGTTAATTTTTTGTGCAACTACTATTAAAAGACTTGGTCATTCATTGGGCAAACCAATTTAAAGTAAAAGTCTAGGTTTAAATAAAGCGAGTAGTTAAAAACATATTTTAGGCCTCCGGTTTGGACACAGTAGAACTTAAACTGGAAAGGTAATGAGATTGTTATAAGTGACATGGGTAGCAATAATAATGGTAGCATTTATAGCTTTGTGGTTCTCGCAACTCTGGTAGAGTTGCGAGAACTCGAAGAAAGGTGATTACCCACATTTCGAAAGCCCGGTGATGAATCATGAGAAGGCATATCTTTAGAAACAAAATCTAGCAATCCTATCTCAGCATCAATATCAGTCCTTATCAAATCAGAAGATGCTAAATAGGTTTATTCATTGCTTTCGTAGAGTCGCAATAACTAAAGGAAAGATTATGTACGAAACCAACTGCTTATTTCCCCTAGTCGAACAAAGAATATGAGTTCGTCGACCCTGCATGAACTGCAAATTACGAGTGCATTTTTTGTAGAAACTATTAATCTAGCTGTGGTTTAGTGGCAAGCATTTTGCAGTGCAGTACACAAAGGTGTAATATTTGTAAGTGCAGGCTGAGTATGGCGTGTTGCGTTAGGAACACAATGGGCACGCGAGCGCAATATGGCAACACTGGGAACTGTGTTGCCAGGTGCTGATCAATCATATGGAGTGACAGTCAGTACGGTTGAACAGATATCCGTTTAAATCGGCTTTTGAAAGAAAGATAATCCTGATCCTAGATCATTGAGGAGCAATCTCTTTGCCTCAGTGAAACACTGTGACAAACCTTACTTTTGTCACAGGGGTTAACCTTAAATTTATTAAAATTAACCTTATCACTGTTCGTCATTAGCTGTAAGAGATAGCAATAACTTCAGCTTTGTTTACATTTAAAAGTAAAACGATGTCGAAAATAATTATTTTCTATTCTCTTTACTTTGTAAAAAAAATCTTAGCGTCTTCAACACAATATCAACAACATGCAATGAATGAACCTTGCTATTTACAACACACAAACAAGCCAACCTCAGTCCAATTAGATCCTGCAATCCACGTATGCCTACAATAAGCAGTCTGGAATGTCATAGAAACGTTAGAGCGTCGCTTCATTTTCCAAGGAAACCTTGCCATTTTCCGCATAGGTAGGACTGGGTTAGACTAAGACCAGTCGCAGTACCGTTGTTACGTCGCGTTGCGACCCACAACTCTGCAAGCCTTTTACGTCGGGACATGTTGCTTATGGATTACGTAGCGGCAATAGAATACACATAGAGCTATCGAACCTCTAAGTAAAGAAAGATTGTAATAGAAGCCAGATGGCTGAAAGATAACATAAACATTACGCACTTTTTATTGGTAAAGTCAATATATCCTGTTTTATAATTTATTAACTGCTTAGTATAGCTTTTTGAGAAACTCACTTAAATTAATTATATTCTATTAAATTTTTACGATACAAAATTACATACCGACGATTTAGAATGAAAAGTCATTTTCAGTTTCTAAAATTGTCTCAACAATGTGGAAAGGCACCCCTTTGACATAATATTGGGAAACCTTGAACACGCCATTATACTGGCGAAGAATGAAGAGTCACTCGACAATAGAATGCAAGGTATAATCGCCGGATATTAAAGCAAATTGTGTCAAACGAGTACAAGTAGCTTTTTTGTGTCGTAACACTATAGTCGTTCAAATGGCATGACATGGGACTTTACAGTTCCAGAAGGGCGTAAAGAAGTCTCAGCAGATCGTATTTTTCCGTCACAGAAATGAATGGCAAAACACTTCTACTTACTTCCATATTATTCTGCCTTTAGTAATTTAGTTCAAGTTCACACACGAAATTAGTAGCGAGTTTTGCAAAGGATGACTTAAAAATAAGCACATTCTGCTCAATACCTTGGTAGCAACAATAAGACAAGTCCTGCAGTCTCCTACTGATCGTATGTACTCTGCAGAAATATTTCGTAACTCGCAACGGACAGCCAGATTGGTCATCAAATACTCTTTACTTTGTAGGTATTGCCTAAGTTCTAAAGGAGCGGCATAATTGCGCATATTGGCAAGCTCTATACAGAAATCTAGAACGTGCGTAGGCAGAACCTTAAAATATTTTGCCACATTCGCCCACTACTCATTGCCGCCAAAATCATAGTGGGCAGAGGTAGAAAACTATAACCTTTGCGTAGCATTTCCTTTCAAACCACATTCAGCGGATGCAAATATTATGACACCCGTTTTGATACAATAAGGCACTAGATAAGATTCATTGAATATTTTATCAAATTTGTATAGTTCAGTAGGTCTATATTAGATGGAATAAAATCACATACACAAATAGTGATAAGGTTTTAGTCTATGTCCTATGGAATATAAATCGTCCTTATAATCCTGAGGTCAGTGAAACCCCAGGGTTATAGATTGCCTCAGGTATATGAAGCAATCCATTTACGATGCCAAAATTAATTAAATGCCGAAGTGACATACGGTCGACATTGAAAATATGTGCGCGGGCGGATAGATTTAAATTTACATTATTAATGCATTCTACAACTTCTTTTTATATGCCGAAATGTTTCCAAGTTCGTAAAGAAACGGAGAAGTTTGAAATTTCCGAATACCCGGTGAGAGACAGACGACCGCTTACACCCCTTTACTTGCAAAAATTTTAACATTGCCTAGAATAAAGAAATCACTTCTTACCAATTGAGAAGCGATGGCAATAGTTTAGGCATTGATTAATACCATTACTTAATACGTCGAGGGCGTTACTTAGTTACTTAGTGTTACGGAGGGTATTCAAAAGACTGAATTTTCAACCAATTGTGTATGCACATGGCGGCCTTAATACATCTCTATAAAGAACGGTAGAGCCCACGGCCGGCCGGCCGCTTCTGAGATTTGGAGTTTGTCTATTCGAAGAAATGAAGTTTGGAATATTTCCGACTGCATTGTTATGTTTGTAAACCAACGCCGGAAAAGCAATAAACATGTCGGATTTATTGTTGTAGAAGCGCGCTGTGTTTTACAATCGACGGATATCGCAGTAGATTGTGGGACGCACACGAATTGTCAAATTAACGGCGCATTTGAAAACGTATGAATATTTCGGAGGTAGATTTGTTTTATTAGTACTTAGGTCTACTATCGTTCACTTTCATATATTTTTGTAATTCAAATCAAGTTGTTCACCACCATCCATTAAATAATAGTGACGTATTTCCACGTGCTTGAAATAAGGAAATAAGCTTCAAAGCACAACAGCAACTATCCATGTCCTTATGTGTAAGCAATTCACATACAAATGTACGTATATGGGGTTTAATAATTACAGAATCGATTAATATATTGATCGTATCTGCATAATGCACACGGTGTTCTGTGGTGCAGTTCACCTTCAAGAAACAATTATTTTGATAGTTTAAAAACAGAAGATGTGATTTCAGAGAGTGTGCTAGAACTCGTTCATCTCAGTTCCCTCATCGGACCACCACACGCATGCATACATCTCGCGCCATGCGCTTTCCCTTGACACTACTGGCACCTGGATTCGCCTAGTTTTAATAAATTGTCTGCCAGACAACACTTTGGTAGAGGGTTTCACAAAATCAATACACCGTTTATAATACCTTCTAGGCTAAACGCCTAATGCCAACACATTATTTATTTACTGGACTGAGGACGACCAACTAGCCCGGTCCCACAGTTGTGAAACTTTTACGTAGGTCGGGCAGGTAGAATAATCGATAGGTATCTTGTAGGTCGTCTTGACCAATTTGGTTAGAGTTATCATTGTTTGATATATTTTTTTGTTACTCGACACTTTTGTAGGTTTACTATCTACCTATATATAATGTAATACAGTATACAATGTAAACAGAAAAAAAAATAACATTGATAAGGCGGCGGCGTGATCTATGCTTCGAATCGAATAGCCGCAGATTTGTAGAAAATATAATCAGGATACGGTCAAAAATGTTAACAATTCTAACAGCGAGAACCATTTCTGTTTTCTTTTTTAAAAATATTTTGTAAAAAGCTGTTACTATGAGTGGGACTGGCGCCTAGCTATATCATCCAAGATTCACCTAGCTTTATGGCGTTCCAAAGCGAGCCTAGTGATTAATCTGTATAAACGACTTATTATTACGGTCCAGGCATTTTTTCAGTGTTATCACAAATTTAAAAATTGTTATCAACTGACTCATTCGAGGAGATTCCGCGTGGAACATACAAGTATACCTTCTCAATAAGTAATTTATATGTTCAACTGAGCGTTACTTTATCTGAGTGGATATCGCGGTCGCATGTTATCTTTGTTATTTATTATTATGAACTGCGAAACGAAATTTTGGGGAAAACTACTAAAATTACTATTACAATTATGTTCTTGGTTCGCACCGGTGTAGTGGGACTGGGAGTAACCCGGCTTCTGATCGAAGGTCGTGGGTTGGAAGCCGGTCGTGCACCAATGGACTTTTTAATGCCAATGCAAATTTTTAAACAATGATAAAAAAAGTGTGAAGAAACCAGTTAGTATTCTAGTTAGTGGGTTCGATCCCCACCGAGAACAAAAATTTGAGTGATGAACATAAATAAATATTGGTGGACTTTCCACACAGCACTATCTAGCCCCAAACTAAGCTTATGCTTGTAATATGGGAGAACCAGATAGCTGATATACTACTTATAATACTTTTTTTTTTGTAAATACATACTTATAATATTATATAACACCCAGACAGAGAACAAACATTTATGTTCACCACACAAATGTTTGTTCACGGTGGGAATCGAACCCACGACCTACGGCGCAGAAGGCATAGCTACTACCAACTGAGCTACGTAGGCTGTCAAACAAACATTGATGTTTGCTCTCTGTCTGGGTGTTATAATGTGTTTACAAAAAAAAATATACCTATTACTTACTTAGGTATAGCAGCTATCCACTTCCCAAATTACAATAAGTACAAGTGGTAACTTTTTTGCGACGCGTTATTTAGTTTGTGGCTAGATAGTGCTGTGTTCACCAATATTTATTTATTTAGTTTATTCTAACAGCGCGACGATGAATTTGCAACTTGTCTGTTGAGGAGTCTACCATGGCTGGAGATCAAGAAGAGATCAATCAAGAGGCTGTTTTTTCCATTCCAATTTACTAACATTCAATACCTACTTGTCCTGTATTTATAAGCGTTAGAAGCAATATCTAAAAAAAGCGGTCTTTCCAGTACAATCACAAGTATCACTTTGAAACGTCTTATATGACAGCCTACGTAGCTCAGTTGGTAGTAGCTATGCCTTCTGCGTCGTAGGTCGTGGGTTCGATTCCCACCGTGAACAAACATTTGTGTGGTGAACATAAATGTTTGTTCTCTGTCTGGGTGTTATATAATATTATACCTAAGCAGGTATGTATTTACAAAAAAAGTGTTATAAGTAGTATATCAGCTATCTGGTTCTCCCATATTACAAGCATAAGCTTAGTTTGGGGCTTGATAGTGCTGTGTGGAAAGTCCACCAATATTTATTTATTTTTATTTATATGTATAGTAGGTGAATCTATAATTGTCTAATCTCTATGCGAAGAAAGGAAAAAATAAGCTCGATGCAACCAGAAATGTTATTTTACCCACAAATTGACGGAATAATAGCATGAAAAATGTCATGTCGAAGGGTCGGACTTTAGGGAGCCCATCGATCGACCTCGCCCTTCCTATCAGGATATTAAAGGGTGACTGAATCTACTCGTAATAAATTCAATTCCTTTCAACAAATACTTATCAATCAAATTTTGAGATAGATAACACTTTATTGATTACCACAACAAATTAGTTTAGGTACAGTTTTTTAACTTAAATACCTATTAACAATGGTACTTTAAGGGGCGACTTTATGGCTAGCAGCGATTTCTTCCAGGCAACCTTGGGATGGACAGGATTGAACATAAAAAGTTTGGTGCCAGCTCTGATTGGCTGCCAGGAAAGCATTCGATAGATAATATTTGCTTGTAAAAGCTGAGTTACTGAAATAAATTAGTTGTAGAGTGCGCGAGTAGGGACCTAAGCTATTCCTTCAGAATATCGTTCAGGTTGCTTAAAGGCAGTGAAAAATACGTTATTTAAGAGTAATAGAGCTGGACTAGAGAGGTAGGCACAGGAATAGCCGGCATAGGATATTTTCGCGTTACAATTGCAGAATCTACAATTGATGTAAAGTGCTCGAAATGAAGTCAAGGCCGAATCGTGAGCAGAATATTCACAAAACGTTATCCAAGATTTGATACGGTATTATTCGATACTTTACTGTAAACAATAGTTTAGTTTGAGCATTTTTTTTTGTCAGCGGTAAACACCGGGTGAGCCCTGATGATGGTGCGGTGGAAGAGACCTCTCCTGGGTAAGGTCGCGGGATCGCATCCAGTCGTGGACCAATGGGTGTGACTCGTTGGGGAACCCACCCTATGAAAACGGCAAAAAATCACGTTTGTTATATGGGAGCCTCCTTAAAACATTTATTTTATTCTGTTTTTTAGTATTTGTTGTTAAAGCTGCAACAGAAATACCTACTATCTGTGAAAATTTCACTTAACAGTTCATATGAGATACAGCCTGGAGACACAGACGGACAGACAGACGGACAGCGGAGTCTTAGTAATTGGGATTTGGGTACAAAACTCTAAAAAGACCGATGTAGGCAGTGTATTTATTGGAAATCTCCTGTGTTCTATGAGATCTTGTGTTATATTCTAACCGCTCGACATCCGGTGGCATATCTGCTTGTTCCATCACTTTTTCTCATAAGAAAATTTTGTAAGATTTAAAGAGTTATAGAAGCCTACCTAATAGATGCGGACAGTACCTGGAAACACTGACCCTTTGATTGGATGAATAGATATTACTGAAATAATCTTTGAAGACAAGACAACTCAAAGTTTTGAAAGCATTAAATGTCGACATTGCCAAGAGCATTGACGCTATAACGATCACTAAAAACATCAATCATTTAACAGGATTTCGATAAAATTCCCCACGCCATTAACGACTGACAAAAAAATATATCTGAGTAGTGTTGAGCGTTAAGGACACCTTAGAGCCATAAATAGAAACGTCAACAAAAAACATATATTTTTAAACTACCAAAAGCACCTTCTAAACAAAAAAAAATCATCAAATCAGTTCTCAATTGGCGTATAAATCACGTAACAAACATACAAAAAGTCCTCCTTTTTTTGATGTCAGTTAAAAATAGGACTGTGCGGTCTACCGTTAATATTAAGGGTCAGCAAACGGCGCGCCGCTATCTCGCTCGCACGATTGAACATTTTGTATAATATAAAATTACTGAATGTAGTTATGTAAAATCGCAATCGGTCAAGTTGTGGTCAATCACATTACAAAGATTTAGTGAAAATTTTTTTTGGAATCCAAGCAAGTTTTTAGACTATTAAGTCTAAAAACTTGCTTGGATTCCAAAAAAAGAGATTATATATTTTTCTAATTTTTATGTAGGAAAACTTGGTTGGATTCAAAATTTTATTTTTGCTATATCCTTGTAATGCTATTGACCATAACTTGACCAATTGCGATTTTACTTATCTACATCCATCATATCATCAAAAATGTTAAATTGTGCGAGCGAGATAGCGGCGCGCCGTTTGCTGCCTCTTAACTGCAAAACGATTGCGACATCTTATTGTTTTCAAAAAAGGCTACCCTTATATTGCGCATATTATAGGCATACCAAGAACCAGTTAAATATGCACTAACTAAAATAATTTATCCTTCATTCAAGTCATACATAAAACGAATATTCGTAGCTTTAAAACTATTAATTTACTAGTATATGCTGACCTGGCTTTGTGCATGGGAAATAAACTCGTAGGTGCAATAAACGAGGCCAATAAGCGGTAAAATTATCAGATTAGGTACATTGACAATTTAAAACTAGACAAGAGGCAAGGCCGTGATGTCATAGGTAGGTACGTGCTACCTCCTAAATGATTATCAAGATTACCTGCATAAATATTTACGTGTCTTATAAACATTTTGACGTAATTATCAAGGGTATAAGATGATTATCTTGTTTAACATAATTCCTAATACTTACATATTGTCATGAACTTAACTATGTAAATCGTAGAGATCTTGTTATCTGAAAAGGAAGAGTTATTTGTTGGTCATCAACATCAACATCATTCATCAACTGATTTCTTTATTTCTCATTCTATCACGCAGGTACCTATTGATACTCCCAGCATAGTTCTCTCCATTAGCCCGAATCAAAATAATCGCAGAAAGTACGTAAGTAGGTACCAAACAGATTTTTTTAGCTAAATATCTGGGCAACGTTCGAACTTCAACCATACGAAGTTGGGCGGGTAAATAAATCAACTTTTTTGACGTGTCGACGTTTTCACCCTTAACATAGATTACCTAAAATTACGCATAGTTAATACAGGTCCTGCGTTTATCAATCACGCGATTTCGACATAAAACGTAGCCCCATTGTCGCATGCCGGGAACAGGTAGCAGACATACCGACTGACAGACAGGTAGGGCGAAATCACTACCTACCATGCACTCCCATTAAATTCCCATTGGAATGACTTAATAGTAACTTATGGTTCTTGGATATTTTCGGTATATTACAACGCCTTTTTCTGCCGCCAAGCAGCAACGCTGTGTTTCGGTTTGAAGAGTGTGGTCGCCGGTGTAATTACAGGCACATGAGGCTTAACATCTGTATGCCTCAAGTTGATGGACGCAGGGCAGTGCATCGTAGGGCACGTTCCTATTGTGCGTGACCTACGGGGCAATGTTTTGTTTATAGGTGATGGTTACCACTTAACATCAGGTGGGCCATCTGCTTGTTCCATCCGCTAGTTGTATAAAAAAAAAAATATATATTCGTAGATATATTTTCCTTTTGAAATCACAGTTGTTCACAGAAAGAAAGAAGAAAGAAAACATATTTATTTGCAGCAGCTTAAATACAGCATAAAACATACAAAAAACAAAGAAAATAAATCAAATAAAAATAACCTATATAAGAGCTGCTAAAGGGACCCTGGCTCAGCATAAGTCAGTCGAAAGGCAACTGACGCTGGTCTTCCGCCAGGGCCGTGCAGTAATGCCACGGACAATCTACACACATATATAATGACAAAAAAATCAAAAATACGACAGATCCAAAAATCAGGAAAAAATAACCAAACCAAGTGTAATATTAACATTAAAAAGTTTAAAAATAAATAAATAAAAGAGGCAAATGAGGAACTTAGGTAATACATACACACAGCAGCACCGATGTGTTTGCTTTTTGCTTGTACTAAGCACGGAACAGATGTTTTTTTTTTTTTATACAACTAGCTGATGGAACAAGCAGATGGCCCACCTGATGTTAAGTGGTAACCATCACCTATAAACAAAACATTGCCCCGTAGGTCACGCACAATAGGAACGTGGCCTACGATGCACTGCCCTGCGTCCATCAACTTGAGGCATACAGATGTTAAGCCTCATTTGCCTGTAATTACACCGGCGACCACACTCTTCAAACCGAAACACAGCGTTGCTGCTTGGCGGCAGAAAAAGGTGTGGTGGTAGTACTTCCCCAGACGAGCCCTTCACAAAGAGCTCTACTACTCTTAATGTAATAGATAATAATAATATATAATGTAAGTAGATACTTAACTTCTAACTAAAAAAAACTGTTACGTAGGTAAAAATAAATTGTTATTAGGAATATTTATATTACCTAAGTACCTTTTATACCTAGTTGGTGGTTTGAATTCTTGTAAAACATACAATCATAGAATTGCATGTTTAAGTTTAAACAATTTCTTGACTCATTAGCAAAATAAACTACCACATGATCAACATGGAATAAGCAATTGGGCACTTGATGTACTGTCTATGATGACAGAACTGCCCCACAAAGCTTTAGGCATTGCACTGCATCCTCTGACAAGTGTATTTTAAGTAAGTAATAGAGTTTCCATTTACTTGACCAAACTAGGTACCTATATACCTATCAGTAGATTTAATATTTGGATTGGATATTATCTAATCAATAGTGTTACTTTCAATTTATTCATAACTGCACACTTTAAGACCTAACATTATACTTACCAAGAATATCTATTTGAGAAAAGGTATTGGCCTCATCAGACCAAACATCTATTTCATTACACAGATGTTTGTACAGTGCATAAGACTGAGCTACATCTAACTCAACTGTGAGGCCTGAAGTAAAACCATTAAAACCCTATGCACTTAGTCTAAGTGGATAAATAGGTACCTTTTTTTTTTTTTTTTTTTACGATGGGAAAATGCATTACGCATGTCCCTCGGCCTGAGGGACGCCGAGGGGGTCTGTCGGACTCACCACCAGACTGGTGGCATACCGACTAAAAACCCATCGATATTCCGGCAACTCACCTTAGTGCCAATGCGTCCTCAAACCGTTCGTCATCAGACGATTCGTTCGATGACGCAATAGCACTTGACAGGGTTACGGGTTCCCGGTCGGATTCAACCGCGACCCTGTCAGTGAATGTCCGCGTGAAGCGGACCCTTCGAACCACCCCTTGTGGGGCGGGGGGATGTCCCGGAACATTAGGGATATCCCCCGGAAACGGAGGCCTGGGCAATGCAGGGCTTGGGTTCCTCACACCCGGACCGAGCTGGCCTCCGTCGAGCGCGAGGAGACGAAGCAATTGCCTCCGCCTTCTGCCTGCTCTCTTTTTTCTTTGCGGGTCAGCACGAGGGTCTTGCTCCCTCAGGCGCTCCGCTGCCTCTTTCTGCGACATGACGTCTTCGCAGAAAGAGACTACAGCCTGCCAAGCTCTGTCACTGTCTAGCATAACTTCGATCATGCTAGGCAGCGAAAGACCTTGCCCTACAACTGACACCAGTGCTTGACGTTGGGAAGTCCAAGCACTGCACTCCTGCAGCGTGTGTTGCGCCGTGTCCTCAGCTGCACCACAGTGGTGGCATACAGGACTGGCTTCCCGTCTGGCTATTTGATGCAGGTACCATCCGAAACATCCGTGTCCAGACAGTACCAGTCTAAAAGTAAGAGCTCCGTGCTCTCGTTGCGACCAGTCTTCCAATTTGGGCCTTATTGCATCTAGGGTCCACCGGCCAAATGTAGCAGACTCTAACTCTTCTGACCACTTTTGAAGAGCAGTTGTTCGAGCCTGTTCTGTGGCTTGTCTAACCTCCTGAGGAGCCAAGCGATCTCCTTGCACACGTCTTTCTACCTTGTCGTGGTAGGCCTGGGCAAGCACTAAGGCCTCTTTTTCCCACAGCAAGGTAGGATAAATAGGTACCTAGTTTAGTGTTACACTGTGTGGTCGGTACATGTATTACAGTATTCAAACGTACCTGACTGCAACCCGCACACTAGACTCGTCGCTGGCCATGGTTGCTCCCACCTACGCAAACAATATCAATATTACTTAAAATTCTTCTAGAGTAACTCACAGGAAGGTATACTTCTAAGATTCTAAGAAGGTAAATGAATTTTTTTTATTGGCAATAAGTAAATAACAAAATCAAAAGTAAGTGTGAGGTAAGTACCTACCTAGGTAATCTAGTTTTAAACAAGCAAAGCACCACAAAACTTCTTGTCTGGGGTCTTTGGTCACTGTAGGTACCTGAGTATCAGATACAATATCACCGAAGTAATAAATACCGGTCAGTCAAGCATTTATGATTATTTTTACTAAAGAAATTCTATTATTATAGAAATTTATTTATATTTACACAGATTACTAGTAAAATTGGAACGACATAAATAATAGGTGGATGTACCAAATTAAAACAAATAGATGTTGAGCAGTTTAGTTTGAAAAACAGTACACAAGTAAAACTTACAAATGGCTAGAGCTCCCTAGTAATAGCTTCACCGCACCACATTTCACTAGCGCACTGTCTACGTCGGAACTTCGGAAGCGACCCGCTTGATCAACAATATCGTTATTTATATTTACTATCATTCACCATTGTCTTAAACTCCTGAGAAAAAACTAACGTACAAAATAAGGTAAACAATATTAAATTAATTTTTGAGTAACGTACGTTGTAGATAACGTATTTGCCGCAAATCGGCTGCTAACGTACTTTATTTTATTTAATAATGAGAGCGCAAAATAAAAAGATCAGACAAAACACACAACCATAGACGGAAACCGTTTGACAACTAAAAGTCTGCCTACTCTACCTGCAGCAGTGTTACCAGGTCAAAATTATACAATACCGTGTTGACAGTTTAAAAATACGGTGTTTAAGCCCCAAATTACCGTGTATGGACTGAAAAAATACCATGCATATTACCGTGCAACATCAAGAGAAAATGTCATATTTTTCAATAATTATTATTTTTATTTATTAATTCTTAATCATTTAAAATGTGTCGCACGAAATTAAAAGTATTGTTTCACTGATTAATGCACTGTGCACTTGCCAAACATCAAACACCAACAAAATTATTGAAGAAAAAGAGAGTGCGAAGCGAGTTACGACTTTGCGAGAAAGCGATTCATTCATTCAATATTAAACAACCAATTTTCATACACTTTAATTGTTTTATTAGTGGGCAAAGGGCATACTTTTTCATTTAGATTTTCGTCAATCATAATTAAATAAATAAATAAATAAATAATGCTGGACAATCCACACAGCACTATCTAGCCCCAAAGTAAGCTATTCAAAGCTTGTGTTATGGGGACTAGATAACTGATATATTTAATACACTAGTGGCTCTGGGAGCTGTAGACCTCGCGAGCATACTAAAAGTGAGCTATTTGAGGAATGTAATGTGCAAGTGCATTTTCCGTTTTGTGATTTTTTTGATCTTTTTGTTTTTTTTTGCATCATCTTGTGTAGAATGAGGTCCTTTGTGTTTCTCTCAAATTTGATTGAAAACCATCGATTGTTTGATGAGCTATCCTGTTCATCATGCTGAAGATCCTTATCAGATCTTCGCCAAACTTTTATGAGACCAACTTTTAGTTAGGTACTACCTTTCAAATAAAAAAAGAATAATCGAAATCGGATCTCATTTGGTGGAGATATCCAGTATATCAAATAGCCCCCTTTTTGGCCTTTTTTTGAGGGAATTACCCCTCCAATCAAAAATACCCGACGTCTAAAAAATTCGAATAAGTTATTTAACCTGTGTACCAAGTTTCGTCCAGATCGGTTGAAAAATGCGACCTGTAGAGGAGAACAGACAGACAGACAGACAGACAGACATCCGGACAAACGCATTTTTGGCCAATGTGGAAACTGAGACGCTTCGCTCGCTTCGCTCGCTCGGTCAATTATATACTTACATAGATATATATTTTTTTATTATACATAGAAAACACCCAGACCATCGGAACAAATTTCTGCAGATCGTACACAAATTTGTTCCAAGGCAGGAATCGAACCCGCAACCTCTTGCGTCGCAGGCAGGCTCTCGACCGCTGCACCACAGAGGTCGAATTATTTACATATTGACTGTCAAGGTAATTCATAATTAAAAATACCGTAGAAAATGACACGGTAGTGAAGCATTACCGTATACCGTGTTTTAGCCAAAAATACCGTGCATCTACGGTAATTACCGTGTACCTGGTAACACTGGCCTGCTTCAGGCAGCAAAACAAGACAGACAACTGACAACTCTGACAAGTGAAACAGCTGACCATCAAGCTGTCAAAATGTGAGAAGTTTGCTAAATAAAAAAATGTTTTACAACGCCACTAACCTTAGAGCATTTATAACGGGAGATGCCAAGCGCTACTTTTAGTACTAAAATCTTTCTGCCGGTTTTCGCGGGAGGCGGGGTAGTACGGTACAGAACACATTTACATAATCACGCACACTAATGCAGAAAAATTAAGCGTCCCTATAAACGCACACGCAAGTAAAAGCTGTACACCAACACAAAAACAATAACACAATTAAAGAATGACTGTTGTTACACTTTTGTTTAGTTACACACTAACACAAAAAAGTAGTGATGGGTTGTAAAAAGACCGACAAAATGAATGATTTCATATGAATGAAACAGGGTGGTTCAAAATCATATACTTTTCCTTTTTTTAGCCAAGATTAACAAACGTGTACCTGTCTAGCCTAGTAGGTATTACTAAGTAAATAGAGTGCTGGCACCGACTCCAAAAATATCAGTAATTGTATAATGTCATAATAATAAAATTATAAGATTTTTTGAAAAAATGGATACCTATTTGTAAGTAGATTGAAATATAAATCCATAGTGCAACTATTCTTAACTTTTTAGTGTATTTTTCATAACAAATTGGATAGCAGTTTTGGAGTCGGTTTTTTTTGTAAAAAATATTTTATTAAGAGTTTGTAGAGCGTAATCTCTGAAACTACTGAAACGATTTTAAAAAATATTTTACAAATAGAAAGCTACACTGTTGTTGAGTAACTTTAAGCTATATTCTATTTTCGCAAGTAGTAAGTAATCTTTCAAGTAAGTAATCTTTCAAGTAAGTAGTCTTTCATGAATGCATTTTTAGATAAACATTTTGTTTCTTTATTGGTATGATGTGTCCAGCAGTGGACTTACATAGGCTGATGATGATGATTGGTATGACGGGGTGAAAAAAATGAAGAGCAGTAGAAGAATAGCGGCTGTTAACAAATGCTCATAGCCCATGTCCCTCCCCAGCTAACATACTACAGCTATACAAAAATCACGTTTATACGATTCTGCGTTCAAAAAGTACAAAGAAAATAGCAATAAACCAACGACACAGCACAACTAAAATTTTAAGGGAGCTCCATGAAGCGACGTATTGAAGGCAGAATGACAGAGACAGTTTTTGTAGAGTCCAATACTGAACATCCTTTTTTTAAATCGGTTAAATATGGGTACAAAAAACACATCGCATTTTATTCTAATTTTACGTTCATTCCATCATTCATTCAATCGATTTCGCTCAACTAGTCCCCACACTACGCCTTCTACCAAGGAATATAAATTCACCGACACCTCCTACCAAGACGTTGGCGTCGTATTAAAACTGTCGTAACTGGTATTCCATTAAATATAAATTAAACGTAATTACAAAAACAATTGACTAAAATATCACTTACTTGTGATAGGAAATACCGTGTTCCCTAAAGTTTGATGTCTCTCATCTCCTTTTACACCGAAATACCGCACAATTCACCATTTTTACTCAGCACTACTTCGCGACACGAAACGACAACTAATGGCCGCGCGGTGATGAGTGAAGTAGTTTTATATAACGTGCATGGCCAAGTCGCGTCTTATGGCCGGCAGAGGGGTACGCCTTGCGTTAACATCTCCAGTTATAAATGCTCTAAGCCACTAACAATGTAACTATAACGAATCAAAACGTTTTCTCTACATACCACAACCTAAATATTTCCTGTTTGATTTGAATTCATACTCATACTGCATACATGTATATAATTATTGTATTCTTGTTCTATGAGCCTGAGGCATACGTACTACGCCCTCTAGACATTGTGCTGGAATTAATTTCAACCGAAATTACTGAAAATGAAACGCGTTTTAATTAAAATAACAGATGGCACTGTACACAACTCATTATATGGTACCTTAGAAATGGGGTTAGATGGCAGCACTAATTCAAATAAATAAAATTACAAAATTCAAATCCAGTTAGTTTAGTATTAACAGTATAACTAACTAGTATAACGCATTTGATATGAAAATATTGAGACCAAACTTACATTTAAGTAGAGGAAAAATAAAGAGAAACTTTGTAACAGGAAAAAAACACTTATACCTATAAACAACATTATAATAAAAATCAAAATACTAAAACCATAGACATTAACAAACATTATAGTTGGCAACATTTATTAATCCTACTACTAGGTATTATAAACGCGAAAGTTTGTAAGTATGGATGGATGGATGGATGGATGGTTGTTACTCTTTCACACCGTAACGGCTTAACGGATATGAATGAAACTTGGCAGAGAGATAGATTATAGTCTGGAACAGCACATAGGCTACTTTTTATCCCGTGGGAATACCAGAATTTAAATCTGCGCGGGTGAAACCGCGAGGCGCAACTATATAGTTTACCATACGTATAGGGGGTTTCGGGGGCGATAAATCGATCTACATAAATAGGTAGGTATAATATAGCTAGGATCTAGGATTCAGCAACCAAGCCAAGCTCGGTCACCCAGATTTTATTTCTATTGTGAGCTAATTAAAGTGCTTTTTTAGATTATAGTAAACGATCTAAGCTAAGTAAATTTACCTACTTGAGCGAGCTTTGATTATTGAGCAAAACTATCCTCACAAGTTTAATTCAGAGTGGAATAGAAAAGCGGTCGTAGCGTCTGACATAATGCAATAAAGATCTTGCAAACAATGTCAGGAATTGGCTCAGCGAAGCGAGCGAAGCCGGGAACGGTACAAAAGGGGAATCTCACAATAGAGTTTGAGAAAATGCAATTACGTCCGCTTAGTTGGACTCACTTCAGATTACTCACTTCAGATTCAAAGACGACTGAAAGCAAAACAACGAATGGTTTAATCAGCATTAGGTACCTAGACACTCTCAGCAACGTGTGTCAGTGATGTAAAGTTTCCCCTCATAATATAGAGGAAGATGGGGGAATGCCGATCACCTGAGAGAAAAATGCTCTATTTGTTTTTTCATTTGTTTTATGTTAGTTTTGAGGTCTACGAGTATAGACACTGCCTGCTCAAGCGTCACAACCCCTGCGCTGCAGCGTGCTCACTGTGTTTCAAGGCACCTTATTTGATGAATTTAGGTATTGGAGTGAGCGGTATTACCCGACACGACCGCCATTACCCCTGCTTCCCCTAATGCTTAGAATAGGGAGGATTTTCTTACAAGAGGGCCTTTTATTTATATGAAGAATTTATCCGCTCTTTTGATAGGGTTAGGTTAGTAGGTACGTACCTAAATACAGGGTGTCCGGAAGGTCGATGCGAAACTGTGAGGGGGGCAGGTCACCTCGTTACGCATCTATTCAGGCTAGATTACCTTAGTCCAATGTCGACGAATTCTGAGTTATCATACCTAATATCCATGATTTTTGAAAAATTTACCAAAATCATATTATGATTTTGGTAAATTTTTTTTTTTTACCAAAATCATATTATGATTTTGGTTCATGATTTTTGAAAAATTTACCAAAATCATACTACTACATACTAACATAGAAGGCTCTCCCTAAAGTCTAACTTACCTCACTAAAAAAAGGTAGTAAAAATCAAAATATAAACAATATCGCAACGACTCAAAAATTTGGTTTAGGTACGTACGTCTTGCCTAAAAATCCTTTTTTGTAATGACTGTACTTTTATGAGGCCGTTGATGACAACAAAAATAGCTAAAAACGGAACCCGCGGATTCAAGCGAGTTTGAGACCCGCGAAATGACGATCGACCCACAAAAATTTGCGATGTTTTCCGTACCACCTATAGCAGAGGTATACTGGCTATTCCGGGAGTATTCTTGTGAAAGCAAAGCTTGTTCTTGTTCCTTTGTAGTGCATAGTTTTCTCTTGTAGGCATAACCGTCATCTGGCCAAACCTATCCCGTTAGATGGGTAGGGGAAGCAGGGGTAATGGCGAACGTGTCGGGTAATACCGCTCACTCCAATAACTTATCAAATAAGGTGCCTTAAAATACAGCGAGCACGCTGCACGCTGCGGCTACGCGGCTCTAGAGTGCGGCAGAGTCTCTAAACCTCAAAACTAACATAAGACAAATGAAAAACAAATAGAATATTTTTCTCTTAGGTGATCGGCATTCCCCCATCTTCCCGTAGGTAGGTACTAGGTACCTACATTACATTCCCTTTGTGAATGTCCGGTGCTAACCGACACCGGCCCTCGCGGCTGCGTCATTAGTCCATAACGAGCAGACTGTGAATTTCAGTGGTTTTCAGTAAAGTTGGGGTAAGGTATTTTTTATACAACTAACTGATGAAACAAGATAGCCCACTTGATGTTAAGTGGTAACCATCACATTTACCTATGAATACAGGTAGGTATAGGTATTTACCTATATTCATGTAGTCTCTGTTCCGTGGGTATATACAGGGTTACAGGAAAAATCGTGCTAGATCCGTGAAGGGCGTGGAGTACCCATCATTTCTGACTTATTTCACTATGAAACACCCTACCCTAAACTTAGCCCTTTTCGAGATATTCGACTTTTAATTTTTTTATTGAAAATTGCCGATTTTTAGGCTACTAAATTTATTTTTGTTTATTTTGTGTATCTTATTATTATTATTATTGCATTTTTACATGTGTAATAAGATGCTTTAGGACGTCTATCATTAAAATAGTGCATAAGTTAATTGAATAGACCGTAGTAGACAAGTGAAAGTTAAGAAATAAAAAAAAATATTAGAAAGTTTATTTTTCTCTAAGGGATATCTAAAAAAAATATTATGGCAATGGTTCGGCAGATGTTTTTTAAAATATCTACGTTTCATCAGCTATCTAACGAGGTATAACAATCTAGGGTTTGTATTACATTTCGTGGAAAAAAAGTAGTTGGGACGCTCCAGGTAGCAGTTTTAACGGTCCCGCGCCTATTGTCCTTCAAGTTAAGACGCACCGTGCGAGCGAGACAAGTGATGATTTATGTAAGTGCGAATGAAAGAAAAAATGTGTAGAGACCGGTTAGGGCTGGGATACAACAGGGGGTACAACAGTTTTGGTTGTCAGTCTGCTTTTGTGCTTCGTACATAGTAGATGTGATATCGTTTTGCTCTTTTTCTCGACTTGGCTGTGATTCTGGACTATTTCTTCTGATTTGTGACTACTGTGCTTGCTAACCGGACTCTGATTTGTACCTGTGATACGGAAGTGTTGAAGAGGACGTCCTACACACCTGAGGAATATGCTGATATGCTTATTTGTTACGGATACTGCGATTGTGTGTCTGCGCAAGCTCGCAACGAATACATAACTCGCTACCCCGGTCGTCGAGTGCCGGATGTGGCCGTTTTTGACAGAGTCTATCGAAGACTTCGAGAAACTGGCTCTGTTTTGAGACGAAATACAGACATGGGAAGACCACGAATTGATGACGAAGAACAGGACAATGAGATAGTGCAACGCTTTCGAGCGGATCCGACTACTTCCACTAATATTGTTGCCCGTGATCTGGGACTTTCGCAATGGAGAGTGTGGTTTACAGTGCATACTGCTGGCCTATACCCGTACCATTACACGCCGGTACACGTTATTGAAGAAGGAGACCCCGCGAGAAGATTGGACTTTTGCAGATTTATGCTAAATGCTGACGTAGAAGACCCAGATTTTCTAAGAAATATCTTGTGGACGGATGAGTCCAAATTTGATAAAGATGGCATAACTAACTATCACAACGCCCATTACTGGGCCCCAAAAGAGCTAAGGAATCCCAATAAGAAAAGAGTGAAGGGGTCCCAACGAAGATTCAGCGTGAATGTGTGGATGGGCATTATCTCCAATCATTTGATTGGACCTTACTTTCTCCCGGATAATCTAAATGGGGAAAGCTACGAAAATTTCCTGAGAGCAGACTTAAGTGATTTGCTGGATGATCTGCCACTCAACCTGATCAGGGACATGTGGTTCCAACACGATGGCTGCCCTGCCCATTTCAGGAGAAGTGTCAGAGACTGGCTGGACACAAATTATCCAAACAAATGGATAGGACGAGGTGGACCGTTGCCATGGCCAGCAAGAAGTCCGGACCTAACGCCCATGGATTTTCACGTGTGGGGGTGCATGAAAAGTCTTGTGTACAGCGAGCCGAATCCAGTTTCGTCTGTGGAAGACTTACGAGAAAGGATTGTGGATGCAGCCAATAAAATGAGGACCACGTTAACCACTGGAGTAGTAAAGACTGGTCTCCGTAGAAGGATGCGACAATGTATCAGAAATAGAGGCGGCCATGTTGAACATGAACTGTAGAATAAGAAAAAGTTGTGTGAAAATCTTTAATAAATGACATTTCATGCTTACCTATTATTTTATTTTACTTTTTAGGGCTAGGTATAAATTTTCTTCTCCACTGTCGCCTATAAAACTAAATTTTTTTCAATGCATTTGAATAAAACCCTAGATTATTATACCTCGTTAGATAGCTGATGAAACGTAGATATTTTAAAAAACATCTGCCGAACAATTGCCATAATATTTTTTTTAGATATCCCTTAGAGAAAAATAAACTTTCTAATATTTTTTTTATTTCTTAACTTTCACTTGTCTACTACGGTCTATTCAATTAACTTATGCACTATTTTAATGATAGACGTCCTAAAGCATCTTATTACACATGTAAAAATGCAATAATAATAATAATAAGATACACAAAATAAACAAAAATAAATTTAGTAACCTAAAAATCGGCAATTTTCAATAAAAAAATTAAAAGTCGAATATCTCGAAAAGGGTTAAGTTTAGGGTAGGGTGTTTCATAGTGAAATAAGTCAGAAATGATGGGTACTCCACGCCCTTCACGGATCTAGCACGATTTTTCCTGTAACCCTGTATATACAGATTAGATGAATTGTTTTTGAGTTAGTGATAATCACTGCTAATGGAACTCGCTCGCATCGTATTTCATTTTGAAAGATATAAAATCCCTGAAGTTACCTGAGTATTTCTCAAACAAAATGTACGTAACGAAAGAGGAAAACGTTACGAAAAAGTACTTTTTCGTAACATCTGAAGAAAAGTTACGAAAAAGTACTTTTTCGTAACGTTTTCCTTTTTCGTTACGTATATTTTGTTTGAGAAATACTCACCTATTTTTTTGAAATATTTTGGTATTTATTTTACAAGTACCTACCTACCTGCTAAGTATATAAGTATATGTAAGTCTAAGTGTCTAAGTCTTGAGACCCCGAGATTTGAATAGGGACCTTGTGAAAAATTTGAAGAATATTTGGGATTAAAAGGATAACCACGGAACAGTGAAAACCCGGGTTAACAGTGCGAGGGGTGGGGGTCATGGACCCCACGGGTCAAGTCATGGTCAATACCATTGGGTGGCCGAAAGCTCCATCGAACAGGCTGCTCAAACAAACGTTTACTACGGTGCTCGTAAAAAATTGCTAACAATGCCCTATGACTCTAGAACTTGAACTCCAGGTCGAAGGCCCCATAACCTATTGTTTTACAGGCTTTGTCGAGTAGTGCACTCAAACCACAGGTTTCTTGCAGACGTGGATTACCGAAGAGTTTATGGAGGGCACAGAATATTCAGAACAGTAGGTACCAAGACTAATAAACAATAGCCAATGTTGTGAACTGAGGTAGGCTGTCACTAGCCTACTCAATTCTGAGTTATCATACCTAATATCCATGATTTTTGAAAAATTTACCAAAATCATATTATGATTTTGGTAAATTTTTTTTTTTTACCAAAATCATATTATGATTTTGGTTCATGATTTTTGAAAAATTTACCAAAATCATACTACTACATACTAACATAGAAGGCTCTCCCTAAAGTCTAACTTACCTCACTAAAAAAAGGTAGTAAAAATCAAAATATAAACAATATCGCAACGACTCAAAAATTTGGTTTAGGTACGTACGTCTTGCCTAAAAATCCTTTTTTGTAATGACTGTACTTTTATGAGGCCGTTGATGACAACAAAAATAGCTAAAAACGGAACCCGCGGATTCAAGCGAGTTTGAGACCCGCGAAATGACGATCGACCCACAAAAATTTGCGATGTTTTCCGTACCACCTATAGCAGAGGTATACTGGCTATTCCGGGAGTATTCTTGTGAAAGCAAAGCTTGTTCTTGTTCCTTTGTAGTGCATAGTTTTCTCTTGTAGGCATAACCGTCATCTGGCCAAACCTATCCCGTTAGATGGGTAGGGGAAGCAGGGGTAATGGCGAACGTGTCGGGTAATACCGCTCACTCCAATAACTTATCAAATAAGGTGCCTTAAAATACAGCGAGCACGCTGCACGCTGCGGCTACGCGGCTCTAGAGTGCGGCAGAGTCTCTAAACCTCAAAACTAACATAAGACAAATGAAAAACAAATAGAATATTTTTCTCTTAGGTGATCGGCATTCCCCCATCTTCCCGTAGGTAGGTACTAGGTACCTACATTACATTCCCTTTGTGAATGTCCGGTGCTAACCGACACCGGCCCTCGCGGCTGCGTCATTAGTCCATAACGAGCAGACTGTGAATTTCAGTGGTTTTCAGTAAAGTTGGGGTAAGGTATTTTTTATACAACTAACTGATGAAACAAGATAGCCCACTTGATGTTAAGTGGTAACCATCACATTTACCTATGAATACAGGTAGGTATAGGTATTTACCTATATTCATGTAGTCTCTGTTCCGTGGGTATATATATACAGATTAGATGAATTGTTTTTGAGTTAGTGATAATCACTGCTAATGGAACTCGCTCGCATCGTATTTCATTTTGAAAGATATAAAATCCCTGAAGTTACCTGAGTATTTCTCAAACAAAATGTACGTAACGAAAGAGGAAAACGTTACGAAAAAGTACTTTTTCGTAACATCTGAAGAAAAGTTACGAAAAAGTACTTTTTCGTAACGTTTTCCTTTTTCGTTACGTATATTTTGTTTGACAAATACTTACCTATTTTTTTGAAATATTTTGGTATTTATTTTACAAGTACCTACCTACCTGCTAAGTATATAAGTATATGTAAGTCTAAGTGTCTAAGTCTTGAGACCCCGAGATTTGAATAGGGACCTTGTGAAAAATTTGAAGAATATTTGGGATTAAAAGGATAACCACGGAACAGTGAAAACCCGGGTTAACAGTGCGAGGGGTGGGGGTCATGGACCCCACGGGTCAAGTCATGGTCAATACCATTGGGTGGCCGAAAGCTCCATCGAACAGGCTGCTCAAACAAACGTTTACTACGGTGCTCGTAAAAAATTGCTAACAATGCCCTATGACTCTAGAACTTGAACTCCAGGTCGAAGGCCCCATAACCTATTGTTTTACAGGCTTTGTCGAGTAGTGCACTCAAACCACAGGTTTCTTGCAGACGTGGATTACCGAAGAGTTTATGGAGGGCACAGAATATTCAGAACAGTAGGTACCAAGACTAATAAACAATAGCCAATGTTGTGAACTGAGGTAGGCTGTCACTAGGAAGTTATAGTCCAGTCGGGCAGACATAAAACTAGCCTGAAATAGAAAAAAATCCGGGGAGCGATTTTTTTAAACGTCGTGGGGGGGGGTCGGAAGTATAAATCTCGATTTTCGAACTAATCCCGGTAGAGGGTTCGCCGCCATCTTGTTTTAAAGTTCAATTTTTTCGTTTTTCTGAAATAACTCGTTAATTTTCAACTTTAGACCAAAAATGGTAATGGCAAAGTTGGAAATTTAATTTCTCACAAGTTTGGTCATGATCATTTTTACGCTAGGATCAATATTTGCAGTTATACTAAAAATTTAAATATAATTAAATATAAGTTTAAATATAAAATATATGAAAAATAAAAACAATTTCAGCTCCGATTTGAGTATTAATCCGAAAATATTGATCGTGGAGTAAGAAAAGTGCGAGAAATAAAAAGTTAAAGAAAATAAAATTCCACCCTTTACGATTTTTTTGACAAACTTGATAGTATAACTTTGCACCCGTAGAGGGCTACCTCCATTTTTATTTATTTATTCAGGTCTACCAACAGCTGTTACAACAATACATTTTAATAAACTAAACTTACATCTACGTACGTATGTACTATTTAGAGCTAATTGCACAACTAATTATAGGTAAACACTATATGCATTAAAATTAACTAAGTGGAAAGAGTAACATTACGGTGAGTATATAAAATAAAATAAAAGGAGGAAAAGTGATTGTTTAGAAAAATGATATAAAAACACATTTTTTTTGTGACAATAAAAAAAATCCTTAACTATTTGGTAAGTTCTCGACCAACTCTCCATGAAATGAACTAATATTTTCAGTTGATGAACCCGCCTTCTAGGAAGTGCTTTTTGCATCATTTTTTTAAGTTTACCGTAATTTCTATGGACAATGATACTAATTGAGAGAGAGTTGTTAGTTGTGTATAGTACCTATTCTCTTATCAGTGGTTGCGTTAATTTTCCCTTTTGCCAGAAAAGAGGAGATACGCAAATATCGCATAGCCATGTCTTTTTATTGTTACTTTTTTTCTTTTCCTTTTTTGTTACCTACCTTCCTGTACCTATGTATTTTTGGGTTAATAAATAATTTTTCTTTCTTTCCATGTGATGGTATCGCTTCCGATAATGACAATAAAACCTTCTGGTTTACTCGAACCTGTGGTGGGTCAGCAGAATGCAAGTAAAGTAAAATACCTATATTACTATAGTTTTGTTGTTTCCGCGCAGGCGTCCACTTCGTCACGCGCCGGCGCTCTCCGTGTGACCGACAAATTAATGCCGGCTGGATTTACGACGCGACGTGTGCTTAGAAACTTAGCGTGACATTAAGAATAAATAAACATTGTACGTATACCATAGGAATGAATAATTGTACCTATAAAATCGTTACCTGATTGACTGGCTAACAATTAAGTGTAACAAGAGTTGTTACTCTTAATTGTTAGCCAGCCAAAATAAAAAAACGAACGCACTTCTGAATTACCTATTACAAACCCACTGGTTTTCTGAAGGCTCACGATGTGACCTCCATTTGTCCCTACGTAGGATAGGTTCGCTTTTTTTTTTCTAATGCTAATGTTTGGCTACCGAGATGGCTACCGAGATGATTATAATTGCTATTACACTATGGGAATCAAATGTCAAACTGAAAGCCATATAGGTAGGTATCTCGATAGCTAGACATTAGCGCAATCGGGCCGCTGATCTCTAGCTGTAATTTGAAGGTATTCTATTCACATGCTGCATATTATTAAAAGTAGCAAAATAGAAATACACACTTACCCGAAAGAAGAGAGGCGAATGGTCCCCGGACCAGACGCGGGGTTTCTCAATATGCCCGTGATAAACCCTTGATTCATTGTATTGCACCCACTAGATAGATACCTAGTGTATCTATGTAGGGTTGTATCTACCTACTATTCTACCTATTTGTTTCTATTTGTTTATTTTGATACTGAAGAGCTGTTTATGTGTGGCTCGTCCGTAGAAGTAGTACTGTGTGACCGAGCTTTGCTCGGCTGCTGAATCTTAGCTAGATCGATTTATCACTCCTAAAACGCCCCCTGCATACTAAATTTCATCAAAATTTGAGCCGTTTGATATTCAGATTATAAAAAACTGAAAACTGAAACAGCTTCACGACATTGATTCCCAGGCACGGTAGATATCCTTTTAGATCTCTCAGTACCAAGTACTAACTCAAGATTGTTTGAGGATGTCTAAGGGGATAGTCAGAGGTACGTCCAAACATTACATTTGGCACATACCCACAGATTATAAACAAATAAATATAAATACTAGATTGCTCGTTTAAAGGTATTACATTTCTAGGGTAAGCATTTTCTTACTCTATACCTACTTGAAAATCTACCGAAGCCGTTTGCCACAGCTGTCTCTACCAAGTTACAAAGACGCAGCATGAGACCAGACTCATAGACAAATATAAAGGAGCATAGCGTAACGCGAAAACGCTAGAAAAAACGCTCAGCTCCTTGGTTGTTATCAGAACCGATGACGGCTACGGCTATATGAATCAGTTTAAATCTTTAAAACTACGCAACGGATTTTGATGCGGTTTTTTAAATAGATAGAGTGATTGAAGAGGAAGGTTTATATGGCAGTAGAAGCAGGGGTGCGCGGGCGGGTCGCTTGTTTATATGTACTGACCTTGGTACACAGACCATCAACATGTACCTAGTGTACATTATTACCAATTATTTATTTAATGCGAAACGACGTCATTTAGGTAAGTATCAATTTACCTATTCAATATCGTTGAAAGAACATAGACATGGTTGTAGCAATTCACATAATTGTTATGTTAGCTTTTTCATAGTACTTTCTGTTCAGCGCTCGAGGAAACATTACCTTCTTGTCATTTCGCGTCGTCATGTTTAGCACCTATGTACCAAATTATATGCTTTGCAGGTTTATAAACCGTATGATTGCGTGGAACTAGTACTTAGATTTACATTGCTTCGCAGTGATCCTTGTAAGTCAACTGAATAAAAACCTTTTGATTTCGACATTGAATAGTCGAATCTAAGTTCGATAAACTAATATGGCTAGCCAATACTCGTTTTTTTTTGCATTTGAAATATTTTCTTTTTTTCTTTCAAATTGCATCATATGCAATTTGAAAGAAAAAGAAAATAAATTACCTTTATTTTGGATACAACACAATATACTCGTAAACAGAACGGACACATAAATTAGGTAGGAATAAAAGGTACCTAGTCTAAACTATATATATATATATATATATATATATTATATATAATATTATAAAGAGGAAAGGTTTGATTGTTTGTTTGTTTGCATTGAATAGGCTCCGAAACTACTTGACCGATTTGAAAAATTCTTTCACCATTGGGAAGCTACACTATCCCCGGTGAACATAGGCTATATTAAATTTTCAAAAAAATTTGGGATCCTTACTAAAATTCAAATAATGTAACCCAAGGTGTAAAAAAATTCGTAAAATATTCTTTACATCGCGTGCACTGCGAAAACTATTGATGATAGAATAAAATAATGTTCTAAAACTATGCAGAACACATCATTATTTACAAAAAGTGTCGCGACAGTATATGTCTAACTCTTATAGTTATGCCACAATAAGTGTTTTTTTATTTTAAAATTTTAATTGAAATGCCGCCGCTATAAGAGGCTCTTTATTTGTATCTTGGTATTAATCCTTATCAAAATAAATTACTTCATATTCAAAACTGCTTTAATACCTTTATGAAACTTTTTAAATTATTCAATTCGGACATTCCATTCGAAAGATATCACAAGTTTAAAAATGTAAGTATTAGAAAAAGGTCGCGTGGTAGCCACTCACCCTGCTTGGCGAGCTAGGCAGCACCTTAGGGTAGGGGCCGCACGGGTCGGGGGAGGAGCTTTAGTGAGGCAGCGAGCCTGGCCTCGGCTGGCGGATCCTTGGTCGCAGGAAGGATCCGCCGGCTTGGATTGGAGGTGGCGTTGCACAAGACCGAGGCCGTATTTTTCCACGGGCCTCGGCAGCGCATCCCCAGTGACGCCCACATTATGGTGGAGGGCGTCAGGGTCGAGGTGAAGGCCGAGATGAAATATCTGGGCCTGGTGCTTGACAGCAGGTGGCGCTTCGGCCCGCATTTCATCGGGCTGTCAAAGCGCCTTCTTAAGGTTGCGGGAGCGCTTTCCTGGCTCCTCCCAAATTTGGGCAGGCCAAAAGCGCGATGCCGGCAGCTATATGCCGGCATCTTGAAGAGCATGGCCCTTTACGGGGCCCCTATCTGGGCGGACTCCCTTCAACGAAGGGAGAACGCCGCCGCACTCCGGAGCCCCCAAAGGGCCATCGCGCAGCGGGTCGCAAGAGCCTACCGCTCGGTGGGCTTTGCAGCGGCCTGCGCTCTGGCGGGCACCCCTCCTTGGGAACTCGAGGCGTGAGTGCTCGCCAGAGTATACGAGTGGACGGCGAGGCGTAGGGCGCTCGGAGAGCGCCCCGCCTCGGAGGAGCGGGAAGCTGTCCAGCGGGAGGCGAAGGATGCCATCGTCCAGCACTGGAAGGTGGACCTCGCCTCCGCCGCGTTTGGCCACCGAACCTTGGAGGCACTCGGGCCAGTCCTGCAGGACTGGCTCGACCGGCCTCACGGCTTTTCATCATTCCGTCTGGTGCAGGTGCTATCCAGGCATGGATGCTTTGGGTCGTACCTGCACCGGATCGGAAAGGAGGGTGCCCCGTCCTGCCACCATTGTGGCGCGGTGGAAGACACGGCACAGCACACCCTCGAGGTGTGCCCGTCGTGGGCCGAACCGCGCCGCGACTTGGTGGCGGTAGTTGGGCCAGACCTGTCGCTCCCCAGCGTGGTGAACTCCACGCTGAAGGACGCGACAGGCTGGGCAGCGGTCGCCTCCTTCTGTGAGGACGTAATGTCCCAGAAGGCGGCAGCAGAGCGCGCGCGGGAGGCTGACCCTCAGGCGCCGCTCTGCAGGCGGAGGAGGGGTAGGAGAAGACGTCTTCCCTCCCCTCAAGGTGATGAATAGCGGAAGATAGGCGTGGAGGCGCCATCTCTCGCATTGCACTATTCGCCACCTCCGTCGAGCGGGAATGATCGAGCACTCGCGGTCGTTCCCGGGACTCTCCCTCCAGGAGGGGCGTGTAGGCCCCGCTGTCAAGGCGGGCGGTCGTCGGCGGGGAACTGGACGAAAAGGCTCTGCCAGTTTCCCAGTTCCCCTCCATGGTGACGACGCGGGAGTGCCACTGGGTCGTTTAGTGGGTATACCGGCCCTCACAGGCCGGGGAGTCCCACATATCCCCCCCATCATCCAATGGGGGGGAATGCGTAACGCATTTTTCCCAGCGAAAAAAAAAAAAGGGGCCGTACGGGTGGGGAGTCAATGTCAAGAAATGAAGTCGGCTCCCCTACGCAACGGTAAAAAGTTAAGTAATAAAAATAAAAGTTCATTAAAAAAATAATGTTCAAATTTTCTTTATACTTTTCTTTTTTAGTAACCTAACGCAAATAGAAGGGTTTAATTGTGTGTGTATTATAATTTTGAAATTATTGAATGATCAAGCGAGCTTACCTGAAGCGAAGCTCGATCTTAATTATGTCTCCTTCACCGAAGAGAATGTTTACTAATGTAGTATATGCAGATACGACCCAGCATTCGCACAATGTTTAGAGGTAGACAGAGAAAGCAAAACACTTCCATGTACTGTCTCACCTCTCGCCAGACTCATTATCTTCAGAGTAGTGTTACAGCAACATTGATCTTCAGGGGAACTTTTCTAGGGAAGGGAGGGACCTTGCTTCTCTTCGGTGAAGGAGACATAATTAAGATCGAGCTTCGCTTCAGGTAAGCTCGCTTGATCATTCAATTATGTCTCCTTCACTCTCAGAGAATGTTTACTAATGTAGATGTTTAGAGAACAAGATCAATGATGCACCAAGATATTCTTTGATTATCTATGGGTAGAGAAAAAAATTATTGATGAAATAAAAGAAGCAATAGGTTAAACTTTGCAAAAAAAATAATCGTAAAAGCTTGCTTGAGTAGGTACTTATTTAAATTATTAACGAATAATTACAGAAGACTAAAGCATTATAAAATAACGCAAAATAAAATAAATAGAACTTTAAAAAAGCACGAAACAAAATACTCAAAATTAAAAAATTGAATGCGAAAAAATCTTGATCACCAGAACCATAATCTTTAAAGTTATAAGATGGTAGAACTCAAATAATATTAAGTACACACAAAAAATCGGCCTAAAAAAAAAAAAAAAAAAAACCAACTCATGAAATGACGTCGAAACTGAATCTAGCCCGAGAAGTGGCTAAAGTAGAGGCTGTGAGTTACCAGCAGAAATATCGATGCCACTATCAGCAAGCGTTGTTGAATCCAGTGTTCAATGGATTGTTCGGTCAGAACAAGACGTCAATTATCATCTTCCTAATTATGGATGTTGCCGATTAAAGAAGGTTGCATTCTGTCAGTCAATCCCGGAAGCTTGATCGAAAGATTTGATATTATCTGAATCTGAATCGAACAAAATGTTTGTTTTCTACGGCCAGTTGATAGCACGAACAGCATGACAAATTTTTGATAAAATTCGAAATTAAATGAACCAATCTGTAGTTTTCTAAAACTACAAAATCTAATATAAACCGTACTATACTCGGATTTCAATAATAAAATAACATGGGAATGTTATCTTTGTAAAAAAATGTTTTTGAAGGAAAGTTATCTTTTACTTTCATATCTAAACGTATTTTTTTTTTTTTTTTAATGATATCAAAGAAATATGTATGATTATTCAAAAAATATACTAAAGATGATTATACTTGAAACAAGTTGTAAGAAACTTTAATAAAGGTGATCTTTTTTTCATTCAAGAAAAACATTATTATTTTGTAGATACCTACACAAAACTTCCACCAAAGCATAACACATTTTAGGTATTGTGATCTAGCATCCTGTGAAAAAACAGAAATAGTTGGAAACGCCAAATGCTAATTCCAGGAAAGATTGGCTGTGGAAAGCCTTTTTGATGAGACACACTACCAGGGAGATTTTTTGATGAAACGGGTTATTGATATGCAAGGAGAGAGAAGAAGATATTTACTCGGAGAGAGAACCAATATCTCTTCAATACATATACCAAGGGTACGGTTGAGACGTTCAGAACTTATACCAACCAATACCAACTGGTACAAACAATACCAGTTGACTGATAAGAACCTTTTTATTTTTATTATTATTGTTATGTCAAACGTCAGGAACGCATGGAAATTAATTTAATTTTTAAAACATCAAACCAAGCATTTTTTTTTTTTTTTTTTTAAACAAATGTCTCGTAGATACGTGACGCAAATAAGTCAATATTTGGTTTATGAAAATGTTTTAACTCATAAAAATCTAATTCGTACTCCTTATCAATATGAAGCGTCCTAGATTTTGCGTCTGCTTATATATTTTCAGCAGAAAGAATATACGACTTGAACACAAAATAGTCGACATGTGTGACTCACACCATTTCCAAATCGTGTTAATTACTGTTTTAGGTAAAACGTGGATACTGGGCAGTAGCCAGAATTATACCAAGTAATTGTAGGTAACTATTGTCCACGCGTAGGATATCACAATCTCTTTTATCTTCTGCAACTCCTTTATTCCCAAAAATAATTTGCACCAGTTCCAGGTTGGTAATTTATTATAATTGGATTGTTACGTGGTGGACCCACATCCCCCAACTCGTTCAGAGCCACAGAACACACCCCCAATTATTATTAGTGTTCGAAGCATCAGTAACAAAAAAAAAAACTTCCCAATCATATCAGATCATGTTGGGAATAGAACTTCTGTAGCAGAAAGGAAATGTTTTTGTGTCTCCAAATCAGGTCATCACGCACGATAACAGTTACGGAAATATTTCATAGCTAACGTTATTTTTAAGTAGGGCCAACGTAACCCTTTAGAAGGATTTCGTAAACCACTAGCCATATAGCTGGACATGCCGTAGTTAAATATTCTAAATACCAATCACGGAAATGCTCTTATCTGAATTATTTTTAAGCTCATTAGAATAATTTCAAGACTTTTCGAGTTAAGTAGGTGTAAAAACATTAGGTATTATAATCTCAGTATCAAATTAGGATGCTTAAAAACTAGCAAGTAGCTTTTATTAAGCACTATTGTTCAATTAATTAATAAGCAATTAATTTCCCAATATCTGGTTCCCAGTTTGGCGCTCTAGCGCCAAACTGCCTTTAAGCCTTTCTAAAGTGCTTTGTAGAAAATTCACAAATTTTAATGTTAACGGCACATTGCCCTTACGAAAATATTTCGCTTTTACTCGTTATAAGCCCTTGAAAATATATCTTTTTTCTTTTATTTTATTTATTGAATTAGACATACGGGATCCTTGAGTACGAGTTTAGAAGCATTTCTGTGCCTCTCATCGTAAAATGTTCCGTTTAATATACGTACTTTTAAAATTGTTTTAAAATAGGTATAAAATAAATTGACCAGTTTTTTTTTTTTTTTTTAGATTGTCCTACAATTGGATTGCACCTTCCAATAGTCTGAGTATAGGTATTCTAAATATACTTTACTTCTTTTTGTATCGCTGCAATTGCAAATTCGGAATACTTATGCCGCTATTCATAAAAAGTATCATAAAACAAAGCACTTAGTGATAGGTGCGATCATTCGTTCGAAAGAACTTCAGACGACTTGCGTGTACTTGCAGTAGCGGCGAGGCGAGTCTAAGATAGCGTATCGGTAGGTAGGTAGGTACCTACCTACCGATGTACCTACTTCGCTAGCTGCCCAGGTGGCGCCGCACAGGCCGGCTCGTGTGGCGCGGGCTAGCATTGCAACGAACGGCGGGCGGTGGCATAATCAGGGATTATCAAGTGTCCATTAATACGTCATCAGAATCAGCTACTACCCTAGCCGCATCACTTAGCGTGCGGATGACATCCGGAATATCAAAATTATTTTCAATACATATAATGACATTGCCTCGGGCTAAAAGTACATACTTTGCCAAGCTGACCTTGTTTTGTATTTGCTTATCTATTAACAAAAATCTGCAGGTATCGACCAGCATAGTGCCAATTTCCAAGTTTAGAGTAGACTAATAGCAAGTGATAATATTTTAGAATTCAGATTATTTCTTAAATTTAATATTCGTTTCTTTTTGAAGAAAAAAAGTTCTAGTAGAATATACAGGCCAAATCGGCTTGAAAATTATCACCATACTCCACAAAGTGAGCTTTTGAAGCTGCCGGCTTAAGCTTTTACCGGCTTGAAGCCAATAATGGCCACTATTCAGTAAATATAAATTTCTAATGTCGCAAGAACGTCGAGAGCTGTACTTTAGATCAGCTCCAGTATATAATATACCATCCAGCGCTGGAAATAGCAACAATATCATAGGTATACCTACCAGTGGTATTCCTTTAGACCTTTCTTCGATATCCGTAGGAAATGAACAGTCAACTATTGCATCGAAATGGTCTGTTCAACAGAATAAATATCCTCAAAAAATAAAATGTACAGCTGCAGTAGAAAGGTTAAACCGAAAGGGGGCGGCCGCTAGCCAAATATAATTTTAGTACAGAACATGTTTCTCACAAAATTCGGTTATTTGAAGAATACAACGAAATAACCATTAATTTGATACATCCCAAGAATTCAAGGGGCTGATAGGCACATAGCATAGTATATGTGGGTAGGTGCATAAGTAAAGATAAAAAATATGTGTTATCGTTGAATGCAACGAAACACTAGGTACCCACTAGGTACAAAATATGTATTATAGTGCACGCCACCGCTCGATGAATGCATCGAGGATTATCCGAAGAATACAACGGATATGTAAAAAAAAAAAAAAAAAAAAACTATAAAAGTAAAAAGGTCGGTAGTTGCATGTTAGTTGCAAATAGTGCACCGCTCGATGAATGCATCGAGATATCCGAAGAATACAGCGGATATGTAAAAAACTATAAAAGTAAAAGGCCGGTACTTGCATGGTAGTTGCAAATAATGCACCGCTCGATGAATGCAACGAGGATATCCGAAGAATACAACGGATAATATAAAAGAAAAGAGGTCAATAGTTGCACGAAACTTCTTCCAATAATTTTCCTCCCATCCATCTATCTTCTTTGGTTCCTCAACGTCTTTTTTTCGGAATTTTTTCGCCATCGCTCGATCGAAGTAAAAACAATGATACACCTGTGCGAACGCCGTGCGCGCACGAACAAGAATGAGTCTGGCGAGAGGTGAGACAGTACATGGAAGTGTTTTGCTTTCTCTGTCTACCTCTAAACATTGTGCGAATGCTGGGTCGTATCTGCATATACTACATTAGTAAACATTCTCTGAGAGTGAAGGAGACATAATTGTTAAAATACCCGTGCGAAGCCGGGGCGGGCCGCTAGTCAATAAATAAAAGAAGGAAACAGGAACAAATTAAAAACAATAAGTAGGGAAACTTTCAAGGAACAAGCTGATGGCCCACGGCATGATAAGTCTCTCTGTTCAACAACTTGAGGCAGACAGATGTTTAGACTCATGTACCAGTAATTTCACTGGCAACTAAACTTCAAGGTGGCGAAAAGTGTCTATATCACTCTTGAATGCAATATATCATCAATAAATTGAGCGTTTGCGCTCTTCGTTATCGCTCGGATACATTTGTCAAATAGAATCTAATGGCGGCAGCACCCGTCAGGTGCACAGAGATTTTTCACGCAATTTACTGCAAATAGAGTTTACAGGCTTGTTGATTTTATTCAAATACGTTTTTGCGTAGTTTATCTGCTTCTGCTTCTGATTTTTGTTTTATGTTTTAATGCGGCTAAGGCACTTACGGTACATTGTATTCATTCTTGAGGAAACATCTTGTTTTTCTTCTACAATATTAATTTATATGTCTCGAGTAGAACTCAAGCTTAAGGCACTGTACCATAACTATTATTTATTCGGTGACTGGGACAATATCTCAGTTGTACCATCTTTCAGTAATACTATCCGTCAAATAAAAATATTTTGTGCTCGCATGTACATAAAGTACATATTTTAATAACATCCCGACAGAGAACATCTATTTTCACAACACAAATGTTTGTTCGGTATGGATCAAACCCACGGCCTACAGTCCAGAGGGCAGAGTTACTATAGCAACTGAGGAAGTGGAGGCTGTCTTATAATCTCTTCATTTGCCTGTCGACTCTTCCTACTAGCATTAAAACAGTCATAAAAATAACACTAATACAGGAACTTTAAGATAGGTACAGTCAGCAAGTCAAGTCTAAAGATATTTATCAATTCGAATACGTTAAAACAGAATCTAGGTTCCAGTTCCCCCCGACCAAGCCCAGAAAACAGCTGTTTTACTGTTTGGTTCTTTTGTTTCATCCTTGTTAAGCTTTTTTCCGATAGGTGGGCGGGGATCAGCACACCATGGGTTTCTGACGGACGGTGACCTCGACGTCAGCCGAGAAACCGCTGCGCTGGCGGGACGATCTGGATGCCTGTTAAAGAATAGTAGGAGGAAGCCATTGCCCAGCAGTGGGATGACATGATAAGGAAAAAATACACCGTGATTTACAAAATTTGGTTGTGATCAGTCACTATAAAAAATTGATAGTAGCTGTTTCAGAGTATTTCAAAAACAATTTATGCGAACTTTCGTTCCTGACTTTACCCACTTAGGCAAGTAGAGTCCATAAGAAAAACCTGTTTGTTTCTTGACTTGAAAGGAAGCGGCAAAACGCACAGTTTTCTTCTGCTTAATATTGGCAAAGATGTCTAGCTAGAGTAGCGAAAGGAAATATTCCAATAGGAGTTTTTAAAACTTCACGTCTTTCTAGTTTTTGTTGTCACCGCCATAATGCACCGATGTGTTAAGGGGCTGACAACCACTGATATATAAAATCACTAAACTTATTTAGGAAAAATCGCAATCAACGTTGTGTGAGTGACAAAAAAAGACACACAGATAGGTAATTAAGTAGATAGATAGATAAAATTTTATTGTACACTTGAATCCTAGTATTACCTACACTAATATTATTATAAACGCGAAAGTTTGCAAGTATGGATGGATGGATGTTTGTTACTCTACACTACCCGGAACGGCTGAACGGATCTGGATGAAACTTGGCAGAGATATAGATTATAGTCTGCATTAGCACTTATGCTACTTTTTATTCCGTGGGGATACCGGGATTTAAATCTGCGCGGGTGAAACCGCGGGGTACAACTAGTACATCATAAATCTAGGCGTAACTTAACAAAGTTAATAAAGAAATCGATTTCTCCTCGAAGCGATTTCTTTCAGTCATCCTTACAGTTCGGCATAAATATATTTTTTGTCATAACATGTTTTCCTACTTATAAGTACAGATACATAAAATCTAGACAAAGAACCGCTGTCTTTGTTAAACATTTGTGTGAAAAAAGGGTTTGTTCTCTGTGGAGATCGAACACCCGACCAACAGCGCAAAAGCCATAGCTACCAACTGAGCTGAAGGCTCTGAAGGCTGCAAATCTGAAACATCTCTGCTAAGACTGAAACTAAGTAAAAACGGTCACTGTTATAGGAATTTAATCTATCGTCGGTGTCGTTTGATGCCGCATCAGCTGTGAGTTAACAGAGTAGTTTGCGAGTCGGCCGACCTTAAACGGACCTACGACTGAAATAAAATATATCGTAGCGGTAAACGTTTATAGATCCGGCCACAGAGTATAATATCAAGGAAGAGACTACAGCTATAGCGTCCGGTAGGTAAACGTGCTTGTTTTGTGGCAATTTCTTGCTGCAATTAGATAGCTGTCCTGCTTACGATGTATTTACGTGAACAAGACAGATACACAGTTGCAGGTTGAAATAGCCGCAATTCAATTTCTAGCCCGTTTACAGGCCTCTAAGGTTACTAGTCGCAATTCCAAAATATTAATTGCAATTTTTCGTAAATAAGCTCAGTAATTTTACATCTTTCTAAATATCTTTCAGAATTGAAATGTGCGAACGAGAAGTTCTATGACGGTGGTCAGCCCCTCATAGAGGCACTACGGTTGTCAGCCCCTAAAGCCATGGAGAAACAAGACACAATAATACTAAGTGGATTGGATAGGTCGCGAGAACGCGCTCTTTTGGCCCACCTGATGTTAAATGGTAACCATCATCATGTTATAACAAAGCATTGCCTCGATAGGTCACTCACGATAGGAACGTGCCTTACGATGTATTGGCCTGCGTGATGCGTCCATCAACTTGAGGTATACAGATGCCTCAGGCACATGAGGCAGCGTACAGATGCATCATGTACCTACCTACCTGCTAATCACAACGGTCACCACACTCTTCAAAACGAACCGCAGCAATGTTGCTTGGCGGCAGAAAAAGGCTTGGTCACGACGACTACAAAGACCACGGTCTTCCTAGGACGAGCCCTTCACAAAGAGCTCTACTACTCTTAAAAAAAGCACTATTCGTGATTTGGACTATTTTGGACTAGGTATCCATCAATACCTGGCTTTATAGTGTCCACATACAATTTGACAAACTGAGACTACAAATTGAGAAAACAAGATCTAAGGTACCTCTGAATTATTCACAACCCAGCCATATGAAATCATAACCCAGCGCGATAAAGCTAATTTTCCCTCTACGTTGAATTAAAGTGATTCAAGCAGCCGAGGGTGTGTGGCGAGGGGCGCGGGACGGGGGTGCGTTGACCTCGGGCCGGGTTTACGAGTGCATTTGCACAGTGACACCCCCCGACCGCCGCTGCGCCCCCGCGCCATGCGTGCACGCAGTGACAGCGCCGATTCTTGCCAGGTACGGATTACACACGATTTTAGGGAATTATAGAACAACTAGAAGCACCCTGCGGTTTCAACCGCGTGTTTTAAATCCCGGTATTCCCACGGGATAAAAAGTAGCCTATGTGTTATTCCAGACTATATTAAATCTTTGTGCCAATTTTCACCAAGATCCCTACAGCCGTTCTGGAGTTATAGAGTAACAAACATCCATCCATACTTACAAACTTTCGCATTTATAATATTAGTAGGATATGGAACGTTTGACTGGCTATATTCTTCAGCTGGTTTTTAAAATTCCCATCTATGCGAGTCACAATCGTAACCTAGAAACAATAGGTGGGTGAGTGGCCTATCAGTTATCTACACAAAAACAGTAAAATTATGATTTGTAGTTTGTTCATGAGTTATATGATATTCATGAGATGTATTCACAGTTTAGATGCTGAGATTATGTATGTTTTCAACCAAAAATACGTAATAAGTTTATTAAAAATATTGTGGTCCTTATTTTAAATATTCTATTAAAACTTTAATAAGCAATCCTAAGTAGTTAAATCCTAACTAACATACCTAAACATTATTAAAGTGAGATCAACAAAAAGTTGGGTAACTTTATGTTAGCATGTGGCAACCCAATTTCCTCGTAAAAAGCTGCCAATTTTGATTGATACGGTCAAGATTCGACGACACGTCGCGATTAAATTAAAGATGGCGTCCAAATTGCTTTCGGCTTGATTATCGAGCTGATGAGAACCTGTTGAGAAATGGTTTTGCTACTTGCATGGCCGGGAGCTTTTTACTTTAGCGCCAACTTGCCTTGCAGTTTATTAATATTGGATGCACATTTTCATGTGATACATGAACTTTAACTGATTTATTAGGTAGTTACGTATAGTTTTATACCTAGGTACATATTATGTTACTAATTAACTAAGTACCTAATTATGTACACGACGTTTTATATACAAACGAAGGAATTCGCACAGGATGCGCGTGCGCGTTGATGTCTTTTGTTTGGTCATGCATCAATAATTACCCAGCATTATGTACATCTTACACATACATAGTACATCTTACATCCGCCATATTGTATCTATATCTATAGACTTCCGACGTGAACTTTCAAAAAGCTTCCGACGAGCCTGGTTCCGTTTCCGCAGCTTGAATACCTTAACCTATTCTCTCTTTGAACATCGTAAGAAGGTACTTTCTTTCAATTTTTGTATTGTGCAAAACTTTTGTTTTGGAGTGTAAGTACGGCTCTCACCGAAGGAATCGTCCGGGAAAGAACCTTTCAGAAAAAGCAAGTACTTCTACAGTCAATCTAGGTCAAATCAGATCAAGGTGTGAAGGAAATATTAAGAGACATCTTTAATAACTTCTGTCTACCAAGTAGGTACGAGTATGTAACCTATATGTATATAGGTAACCTGTATATATATACAGGTAGGTTATGTTAAAGTATTGTAAATAATGTGAACTTTGTTATCGTTTTGGCGCTAAAGCTGTAAAGATAAGTGGTAAATAAATAAATAAATAAAGGTTTGAAGCGTGTAGGCGCTGGTGAAATTACAGGCACACCGTGTGCATCTTTGGGCGCGTTCATGGATAATAGTAGGATAGGATAGAAGGATGAGTACGGCAGGGTCATATAAAAACCGTTCGAGAGTACGTGTAGTGCCATCCGTTTAATGAAAGCTATTGCAAATTCTTCCAGTGAGTGGAACAGTGAACCATGTCGTCCATCGAATCGGCGCGGCCGCTAGGTGCAGTAGCCGCCTCGGAATATTTACACGATTCCAACTATTTCCGACGCTATGAACCGGAGACTGAGCACGTGTACATTTTATTGGCTGTACATACACTGCACTGGCGCACTGATGCACTGAAATGCATACTTGAAGAGTTATGATTCCAAGTCATCAAAGATAACATAATAACTTGATGTTTTTATGATAGGACCAGAATTTTAACTGTATTTCTAAAATGGCGCAAATTGTTGCTATTGCCAAAATATTATTGGGTAGAAACTTTAATTAAAATAACAAATAAGAGATGTCTCAGGCTTTAGACACTATGCATGGACAACCTGAATAAGGTTGGCCATATATTGTGTCTAAACAGGTTACCTGATGATAAGTGGTAACATTAACCTGTAAATAAAAAATCATTGCATCGTAGGTAGTTAAGTGCCACCAGCTTTGTTTCAAAACAATCAAAAATGATTTCGGACAATTTACAAACTCATAATAGGTGCCTACCAAACAAAAGAGGAATTAGCTTTATAGGGGAATGCAGAAAAATAATACAAAACAATCACATAGAAGCTGCAACGCCTACAACTAGTTAGCTAAGCCATTAAGCGATGTACTGGTAACAGTCATAACAAAACTATTATCCTGCATCTGACAAATTGGTCATCACGCTCTCCGCAGCTTAGTAATAATATATACACTATAAACTTCAATCTAGACCGAGATCTATGTGCAATTAGTTTCGTACGATACGACCCAGTAGATGCAGTATCTATAGATAGATCCTCATATCAGATGGACTGTGACGTCAATCGATTAGTAATCCCTTGAGATGGACGCGCGCAGTGGATTTCAGTATTCCAGAGTGTCGTAAATCCCGATCGTTCTAGTTGAATCAAATGTCTATAGATTCTATTTTAATATAAAATTGTATACAATCTTAAATATATATAACTCAAAGGGACTGCTGACTGACATAGTGATCTATCAACGCACAGCCCAAACCACTGGACGGATCGGGCTGAAATTTGGCATGCAGGTAGATGTTATGACGGAGGCATCCGCTAAGAAGGATTTTGATCAATTCTACCCCCAAAGGGATAAAATAGGGGATGAAAGTTTGTATGAGATTTTCAAAGTAAACGAGCGCGAGCAAAGCCGCGGGATCAGCTAGTAAATACATACGACTAATGACATGAAATAATGAAAAACAAATTTTAGAAATAAGAACAATTTCTATAACTAAATAATGAAACATTGTCTAAATTCAGTTCAGTGTGGTGTAGAGGCCCAATTTTATTTGGTCATGGAACCCTAATTGATCATACTTTTTTGGCGGAACCCTAGCTGGCGTTTTCGATAAGTTTACCTTGTAGTTTGAATTTAAGCAGGTTAGACTCGGGAGAAAGAACAAAACATAAGTGAGAAATAATTATTAAAAGTATTGCAAAACACTTACCCCCGGTTTCTAAAAGCCCAATCAATGCCATCTAATTTGAAGTAAAGGCTAAAACATATTAGTCTGTGGTTGCAACCAACTTGATCGTACCTCTGACTACCCCTTTAAACATCCTCCGAAATAATCTTAAGTTGGTTCATGTTCAGGGTACTAAGCTATATGAAGGAACATCTACCGTGCCTGGGGATCAAAGTCGTGAAGCTGTTTCTTTTATAAGAAAGTTCCCCGATTTAATTCGAATTCAAACTAAAGTCAGAATAGCTCACAGCATCGACTGTCCCATGATAGTTCATTCATTTCATAACATGATTCACGAGCTTCTCATGCAATACACCAGACATGTTTATTATTTTTGTCACGGTACATTACACAGCCAGTTATGTTTGCTACGGTTAATAGTATTTTATGTTTTGAACAGTTAAGCCTCTTTACACCTAGGTATACCTATCAAACAGAACCATGAACATGAAACCATCAGTTAAAATGACGGCTTGAACCGTTTTCTCTCATATTTGAAAGCAACAGCTTTTAAAATTGACTCGACTTTGGACTGACGCGACTAGAAACTTATCTCCAAAGAGTATACATGGTGTCCCAGAACTCAACGTCAAGCCGAAACGGGGCGACAGGATTGATTGTAAGCATCATGGAAAGAATGTTTTTGACTGTGATTCTTAGAAATATTATTTCAGGTTACAGTTCCAAAGTTTAAATGAACAAAAATAATAAACCACAATAACCGAAAAATGGTTACAGATTGACGAATTTTTTTGGTTTTTAAATGCCCATAACTTTCAAACTGCATGGGTTAGATTTTTTTTTTATTTTAATCTTTTCGCCCCGTTTCGGCTTGACGTTGAGTTCTGGGACAATCTGTATAATCTCTGAATCACTTGACATCGGCAAGATTTTCTATAGACAGGAGCCATAAAAAATAAGAAAGAAAGAACTTTTTAATTTTCGATATTTCTCGTTATATATATAGATACAAACACAGGTGTAAAGAGCAAGCAAGCCTTACTTGCTCTTTACGGATGACTTCGATAACCGTCAGTTAGCGTGGTTGATAAACTTCAGGCTTGAATGGTTATATTAGGATGGGTATGGGTATGGGAACAGTAACCTGCGTGGCGCGAAACCGACACCAATTAACTCAATAATAGGTTTTTTGACTCAGATAAGCAGGGGTAATGGCGCTAGAGGGTAATACCACTGCTCACTCCAAACGATGCTTTGAAACATAGTGAGCACGCTGCAGCGCAGTAGTGCACGTTTGTGCAGGCAGCCTCTCTAAACCCTTACTCTAAATCTCAAAATTCTCAAAATGATGGTACTAATGAAACTTATGACAAATGAAAAAATAAATAGAGCATTTTTCTCCAAGGTGAGTGGCATTCCCCGTCTTGTAATCGATACTCGTTGAAAATTCCTAAAATCAGGTTTGTTACTATTTCTCAATACCTACCTAATAAATAAAGCAATTTTTTCTACTATTACTTTTCGGAAAAAATATAGTATTGTGTTCATCGTTTGCCCAGTCTGCTACGGTCTTTTACGATATTCTTTATTAGTTCAATGTTAATTCAAACCGGAGTAAGTTTTTTATTTATTGATCGTGAGAAGCTTCTTAAATTCTAGCTGGAATAGGTAGGTAAAAAATGGCCGCCTCGAGCCAGCCGGACGCAAAAATGGGTCGACATCTGGATTAAGCAGTAACCAGCATTGGCACTTGTGTCGAATGCAATTTATTTGATTTAGAAACTAAGCGCTATAAATAAATACGGTGGTCGGCTGCTGACGGTATAGCTAGCAATAAACTGGTTTCGCATGAAAGTGTAGACTTCACCGACGATGGCGTTGTTAATGGAAACATCAGTACATCTACTAACCAAGTGCATTTCTGTTTCTAAACGTAAATTTTTCATTTTTGAATGAAATGATAAAAAATTGTATTGCAGGTTTTTTTAAAGGGGTTGTCACTGGGCGACCACGCTGGCCAACATATACAACATCAAAACAAAATACACCACATTGACCACATATCAATAATGTACTTTTAAACCTTATTCTTCCAACCTATATAGCATCTTGGCTTGAGCCCAATCCATACAGAAAATCCAGACATAAAGTATAGATATGTAAAAAAAAGTTTTATTTAATACAAATTACTGACGTAATAAGCAGCTGCCCCACCTGATGAAAAGAAATAACCAACACCTATAACGTAGCATTTATTCCCGAATTTAATCTTTTTTAAATTGTTATTAAAGCTATGGTTGTATTTTCTCTGTATGACGTCATCTGGAAGGGAAACCAACAGCACAAGTCTGCAAGGACTTAGTGTAGGGTCTTGAATCTCTGATTATCAGTAAACTCTCGATCATTTATATTTGTCTGCACCATAATTGTATAGTATCTATGTGCTTTTTAGTTTGCTAAATTATTGCCTCGTAAGTCACGCTCGATAGGAACGTGCCCTACGATGCACTGCGTCTACCAACTTCAAGCATACCTACAGATGAAATTATATTGTTATCGCACTATAGGAGTTGCGCTACGGGCTTCTGTACATTGCAGTGGGCTTGAAGTGTGTCGCCTGGCATGTCTCGCGACTGCACCGCCGTTTTAGATCCTTTATTCGTTTTATCAACAAACATGACGTCAGGTTTTAGTCTTTTTATATCAAATTGCATCAAACTTTCGAGACAACGGGACGCAAAAGGTTCGGCGGCCCGATTACGCTAATTTCTGGCTATCGAGATGGCTTTCAGTTTGACATTTGATTCCCATCCATCCAAGGAATATAGCATCCATCACAAGAAATTTAGATACTAGATTCATCCATATATCCACTATGAGAATCAAATGCTCTCGTCAGAAAGTATTATAGTCCTTGATCAAATGTCAAACTGAAAGCCATCTCGATAGCCACAGTGGGCCGAAAGCCTGCATGGGGCTGTAAATGTTTATTACACGACGGCCGCCAGCTAGAAAGTTCTTAGTATTTATTTTTTTATTTCTTTCGAGGTACAGTTACAGTAGTAGTACAGTAGCTGAGTTACGTGAACTCAGAATTTTGTAAACATCCCGGTGCTCTTCTTCTTTTCGAGTCACTAGTTTCTTTCGAAACACTAAGAAAGAAAGAAAGAAAGAAAGAAAATACATTTATTTTGGACACACACGATACATACACTTATAATAATTAAAACAAGAAAATACAATAAAAACATTAACAGAAGCACGACAGAAAAGTAAACACGAGAAGACAAAGAACAACAATTTCAGGATAAAAACAGTAAGTAGAATAAACAGGAAAAGTAGAAATAAAAACAGAGAAGGACGTATGTAGATAGGTGGAATGTGCAAATCAGCTCGTGCCAAGTGCATGTGCGCGCGATCCAAAACAGTGAGTATTTTAAGTAGTGAAAGTATTTTAAGTGCACCTTAAGAGGCTCCTTTCGAGCACTTGACACATGGTATAGAACTTGTCCTACAACATGCCGGTTTCCTCACGATGTTTTTCTTCACCGTTTGAGAGTACTGGCATTGCGGCAGCTCTCATACAGTGAAGTGAAATGTCGTGAGGAAACCGGCATGTGATAGAATGTAAAAGGTTCTAAAGCTATGAGTATAGTGCTTGAAAAGAGCCTCTTTGAGCACTTACAATCCTTTCATCACACGTTTCGAAAGAACAAGTGACACGACGCGAGGAAGGAACCATGAATGAGAGCAACGGTTCTGATATTTTGAAGCTTTTGGTGTACTAAACAGCCGTCAGTATATAGCTGACAGCTTATCGTAGTGAGACGGCTAATGTGATGTCCAGATTTTGTCTGATCTGAGCTGCTCTGAAGTAGAAAACATCGGATACAGATAAAGCTACTCAAAACCAACCAAAAATGACGCTTACTGAACATTTAAGCAAGCAGTGCATACTGTATAGCCTGATGCGTATCCGTGTGTATGTGATTTCGAAGCCTTACGGCCGGTTTCTGAAAACTATCAAACCTAATCAGATATCAAATCACTCGCCATTTCAGCTATAACATTGAATTAGATAGAGATTGTAAGAGACTTGACACCCGATTCGTTTTGATCGGGCTGTCAGAAGCCAGCCATATTAGTTTGCTAAATGGCTATCAATTATATTTTTATCGAAGACTACCTGTGCGGCACCTTTCTACATGACCACCTTTTTATGGTTGTATTTTCAAAACTGACTTAGCTTAAAAAAACGGTTTCGGAAAATGAGTATACTTAGTTTACAAGTAGGTACCTGCTTCTTGTATAACATTTCAAAAGCGCAAGAGAAAGTTAGTTTGGAGCGTACAGCAAGCTAGTTGTTAATGAAGCAAGTAAATGTAGAAGCTATAATGGTAGTGAAAACCTAGATTCTCCAGTGGAAACATAAACTTTACTGCTAAACCTGCACCAGAACCTAAACTATGAACTCGGAGCGCATTTAAGTAAAGAGCGGGTTGCCGGCCGGCTGTTTTTCAGCAGTAGGTTAAGTACCTATATCTGCAGTGTAATGCAGGTAACGTTCTTATCGATCGCTTAATTTGACATTTAGAATCGTCAAAATTCGTTAAAATGGTTTTATCCATTGTTGAAACCATTTTTAACGAATTTTTGACGATTCTAAATGTCAATTAAGCAATCGATAAGAACGGTACTTGCACTGCTGATCGATTGTAATCCTCTCCCCCCTCCAAACTAAACAAAGCTTGTCCTATATGCGAACTAGATAACTGACACCAGATTCCCCCATATTTAAGATAAGGAACAAACATTTTTCATACAACTAGTTGATGGATCAAGCAGATGGCCAATGATGTTAAGAGGTAACAAATCACCTATAACAAAGCATTGCCTCGTAAGTCACGCACATCCATATTCATTAGGTACAAATGTTTGTGTGTGATGAAATGGAACCCACTACCTTCAACGCACCACACACACAACGAGCCGTGAGGTGAAGTCTGACAATATATTCAATAAAGTTTCCTATGTAAACGGGAAGATAGAATATTATAATTATCGCATGCTTAGGTTATGGTTTCGAAGTGCATTCTTTCTCAAATTCATACATGGGATAGTAATTTATTTAATTAGAAAAAATACAGGCTAACAGCTAGTGCCGAAGCGCCCAAATGTTAGAAAACACTTGATATACAATTATTATTACGATTAATAAATTAGATTATAATTAATGCTAGACGGCTACTTTCTTTTTATATAAAAATAACTTAATTGATTCTTACTTCCAACAATATCTTGGATTGTTACGGAGCTAAAACAGTGCTGCAGTATTCATAGCTTGCATACAGAATATTCTAATCTCGTCTGCAGAATTTATTCAATTAATTAACATGTAAGTACGCCGTTTTGCGTCTATCAAACTTTCCTTTGTATATTATATCCAGATTTACAGTACTAACCTTTAATATTCAGCAGTGTCTGAAAGTTTCGATAGAGTTGGCAAAGCTGCGCTTTTATAGGCGAACACTGCCGTCTCGCCAAGTGAACTTCGTCATCCAAAATTGATATTCATCGTAATATTATTTATTATCTCAAATCGATATCAAGGATACAATATTTTTTTTAAGAGTAGTAGTAGCTCTTTGTATTGCTCGGCCGGGGAAGTACTACAACCACGCCTTTTTCTGCCGCCAAGTCGCTTGCTGTTTTTCGGTTTGAAGAGTGTGGTCGCCGGTGTAATTACAGGCACATGAGGCTTAACATCTGTTAGCCTCAAGTTGATGTATCCAGGGCAGCATCGTAAGGCACGTTCCTATCGTGCGTGACTTACGAGGCAATGCTTTGTTATAGATTATAAAACACACAGCTTCACGACTTTGATCCCCAAGGCACGGTAGATATCCCTTCAAATCTCCCAGTACCAAGTAGGTACTATAATTCAAGATTCTTTGAGGATGTCTAAGGGGGGTAGTCAGAGGTACGTCCAAACATTACATTTGGCACATACCCACATTTTGCAGTAGTTAGTATTCCATACGTGACAGGTTGCAAGCCCATCGCCGCTGTTAGAATACTAACTGGTTTCCTCACGATGTTATCCTTCACCGTTTAAGAGCACTGGCATTGCGCACATAAATTTTTCATTTATTTCTTAATTTTTCAATTTTTTTTTTTTTTTTTTTAATTTATAGGTTATGGTTACCACTTAACATCAGGTAGGCCATCTGCTTGTTCCATCAGCCGGTCGTATTAAAAATAATATTTATGAGAGTAGTAATGCTCTTTGAGAGGCGCTCGTCAACCAAAGTAAGGTACCCTCTCGACTACTGCTGTCAAGCAGCGTTGCTGTGTCAGTTTGAACAAGTATGGTGGCCGTTTACTTGTCAGTTAAAAAAAAAACAACATAATTTTAGTCCATGTAGAGTAAGTACCCTTTTTTTTGTTGACGGGGAGGAAATCTGCAAACAGACCTCCTACCGCACCGAGGGATGCGATAGGGTAGTGTGAGGTTGACGGACTCGTCGACTCACTAAAACCTCCCCGGTGGCCAGCCTCAATGCATGTCAAGGGGCTTCGACGACTCTAAAAAGAATATTTCGATGCCCCTCTCGCATAACGCTAAAAAGCACGTCCCGGGAAATGTAGAGTAAGTACCTACCAACTTGAACATACATAAAAGTGTATTGAAAAAAGCTACCTTTTGACTTGTTTGAAGTACCTAGTCTCTTCTCGTCTCATCAACGCAATATCAATTAGAGCATCTACCCACACAATGGGAACATTGTAATCAGGCGCATGTCGCTACCTGTCGGCGCAAGCGCAGACGGTTGCAAAAACTTGGCCGCGTCGTCGCGTCGCTCCCACGGCCGAATCACGGTCACCGACCCCGCTGCATCGATAATTTGATGAATATTAACCATTGAAAAAAGAATTAAAACTATAACAGCCAGAACGGCCGATGGAAATTACGTTAATTAGAAACGGTAGGTACTACACACGGACACAGATCAAGCTACACAATTCCGAAGAAGAATGACGCACCTACTACTAAGACATGCAAATTGGAGTGCTTGGCATTATTTACTCGAGCATCTGCTAGACTACATTCTATTGTTTATTTTTTTGTATTATTTAATTATTTAGTAATTTTAATATTTATTTATTTGGTACCTACTTTCCTATTGCCATAAAAACCTTATATTTAGGTAGTTAAGGTACCTTTTGATTGCAACCAAATATCAACTGCCTTTTTTGGAACCACCCAAAAATGCAGTTATAGTACCTATACCTAACGAGTAAAAAGCGGTAACTCGATGCGCAGGCGCAATTTTTGGAAGTCTGATTTACACAGAAAACCGGCCGGGATTTGGGTGACGCTTTCGAACGAAAGCTCACGAACCTGCTTCACTACGACATACCTTACTGTTGTTGCGTTGTTGTTAAGGAACCAGATACATAGATTCGTCTTAAGAAATGTCTGCAATATTCGGAGTGACCACGCCTTCATTAGGCTCGTAGGTTATTTTTATTAACATTGAACTGAAATTGCGCTCATAATCTGGAACCCGTATTGAAAGCACCTGCGCATTCTTCTACTATATAGCCTAGAAGGAATTTAACAAGTCCTTGTATAAATACAAGCTAGGATATTATCCATTCATGTATCCTACAAGATTTCTGCAGCGATGCTTTGGCTTTAACCAGAGTGTGTTGATCTTGAGCTCTTATGTGTGTATTCTGTCAGTTTATTAATACGTCAGTTTCACTGACGTATTTGTATTTTGTATAAGATAAGCGGCTCGAGCGGGCGTATCGGAAAGCTCGGGAGTCCATACCATATTAATGTACGTTGGATCGCGCGCACGGACGTCATCGAGTGAAACTCGGAATTCACCCACAGGAGAACGCAACTCACGATTGTGGTGGTACAGTGGTAGGTACCTACTTACCTACTGGAATTGGTAAAGCAATAGGTAAAAATACCTAAGTACCTAGGTACCTCAATGTCAAGGAAAACAAAAGAAACCAGATAAAGATGTTGATTACAAGCACTTTAAAATGTAATATCTGATTTGAACCTTAGTTTCACGCACCGGCTATCTGGTTTCTATGTCAATGGTCACGAACTCTTGATGTGATTTTTTGCCGCACCTCGTCGGAAACGATGTCGGTGCTTTGCCAGAAATGTCGCCATAATTGTGATCCAGAACTTGCTACCCATATATGAATACCTGTAGGTACTCGTTTAAGAATACCAGGCAGATACTCATCTGCGTCGATGAAAAACTTTCGGAAACTCTCACATCAATCATGTTGAGACTTGAGAATCGAGTAATGTTTTAGGAAATTGCTGAGACCAAATCTAATTTTGAATTAATTAAGGAGGTTGTTGTATAATGGAGACGAGTTCCACAGTTTATACCAAATGTACAATGCAGGGGAAACTTGTCACCCTAGTGACGCTGCTATAATGTCAGGGTAGGTTTTACAGATAACTTGGTCACAACACTAATCATCTTCTATCTATGTCTCTAATACCCAGTACCCAGTACTTCGTTTTTAATGGCTCGTCTGATTTTGACATACCTTTTTTGTGTAACAAGGTACAATGCCAAGTTTACAGCTAGACAAAATCTTGTCCGTCACTAATTTGAATGCTCATAACGGCCACGCTATGGGAAACCAAGTTACTTACCTTAATAGGTATTTATTTACACTACACAAAATGGAACAGGTTACCGGCAGCTCCTCCAGAACACAATAGCGTACGGAGGGAGGTCGTGTCAATATTAGCCCGACCGAGTGCGCGTGCGTCGCTTTCCGGAAACGCACCTGATCACATATACCGCGACAACACACAGGGTGCTTGTTTGACTACTTTGTATATAAAGCTAATGGAATACCTGTGACTTTGAACTCGAGGTGTTTTTACACCACATGATGATGGAACTCCGGTGTCTGAACTGATGATGCGCCGCCCAAGTAGTATTTTTTTAAACCACTTAGCATAAGGAACAAGTATTATGGCCTAACTGATGTTAAGTGGTCACCAACACCACACAAAGCTTTTCCTCGTAAATCACGCACAATATAGGAACGTGCCCTACGATGCACTGCCCTGCGTCCATCAACTTGAAGCATAAAGATAGTGCCTGTAATTACACAGGCAACAATATCAAACAGAAACACAGCAACGCTGCTTGGCGGCAGAATAAGGTGTGGTGGTAGTATTTCCCCAGACGCGCCCTTCACAAAGAGCTACATGTCTACTACTCTAGTCAGAGACAAGTTATTATAAATAAACATTATGACAAACGCGCGGTGCTCATTGATTTTTATGAAACTAACGCTTCAGTTTGTACAGTACCTACCCTAGTTAGGTAAGACCATAGAACAATTCTATCAATAAAACTTTAGTACAAGTTCATTAGTTCGTTTCATCCAAAGTTAGCTAACACCCTGTAGAAGGCTGACGCCGCCGTTTTTCTGTCGCCGCCACACCGTCGCGTCGGCGTTGTATAAGGTAAATGCACCGGGATTATAAGCTTATTGAGAATCACTTAAAATCCTTTCACCACACTGTTTCAAAGAAGCCAGAAACATTCAACATACCTACTGTACGTATGAAAGAAGACCTCAAGACGGTCTAGCTAGAAGAAAAGTTGAAGTGAAGAATGCCCTCGGGACTGCCATATTATGCGCTCAATTGAAATAGCATAGCATTTTTTGTAATACTAGTTGCGCCCCGCGGTTTCACCCGCGCAGATTTAGATCCCGGTATTCCCACGGGATAAAAAGTAGCCTAAGTGTTATTCCAGACTATAATCCATCTCTCTGCCAAGTTTCATCTAGATCCGTTCAGCCGTTCCGGCGTGAAAGAGTAACAAACATCCATCCATCCATCCATACTTACAAACTTTCGCATTTATAATATTAGTAGGATTTTTATTTATTATATATTTATTAATGTCCGCATAGCAAGGTACGAAATTTGTATATCTAATTAGTAATCACCTTTTCTTACACTTACCTTTTCACCTTACCACTTTTAAGTTTGACGTTTTTACTTCTCAAGCATTAGGTTTCTTGGGATAACTTGCTAATTTTCATTCATAAACAATCCCAACTAATATTATAAATGCGAAAGTAACTCTGTCTGTCTGTCTGTCTGTCTGTTACGCTTTCCCGCTTAAACCTCTCAACCGATTTTGATGAAATTTGGCACAGACAATCTTTAGACCCTGAGAAAGAACATAGGCTACCTTTTATTGCGAAAAAAAGAGATGAAGAGATTCCCAACTAATATTATAAATGCGAAAGTAACTCTGTCTGTCTGTCTGTCAGTCTGTCTGTCTGTTACGCTTTCCCGCTTAAACCTCTCAACCGATTTTGATGAAATTTGGCACAGACAATCTTTAGACCCTGAGAAAGAACATAGGCTACCTTTTATTGCGAAAAAAAGAGATGAAGAGATTAAAAGTACGCAGACGAAGTCGTGGGTACCAGCTAGTTTGTTATATTTTCTCGTTTTGATGCTAACTGTTATTACTTATTACGCAAGACTGTAAAAAATGATATATTTTTGAATATTTCATACCTTTACTTAGGACGCACTCGTTCAAAGTGCGGACTGAAATCTAATTTTACAAAAATCTGCCGTATAATTTCCGCAGTTTTGCATTTCAGGAGATAAACGGAATTAGCATTGAAATAACTTTCCGCGTCGCTATTTTATTTTTTACTAGCTGTTCCCTGCGGCCTGGATCGCAAAAATTCATTAGGTAAATTCGTTATTATGCGCAGAATCATTTATATTATATGTGATGACTAGCGATCCGCCCGCGCGCCCCTGCTTCGCACGGGTGCACATATCATGCATATATTATACATATAAACCTTCCTCTTGAATCACTCTATCTATTAAAAAAACTGCATCAAAATCCGTTGTGTAGTTTTAAAGATTTAAGCATACATAGGGACATAGGGACATGGGCATATAGGGACAGAGAAAGCTACTTTGTTTTATACTATGTAGTGATTACAAAAGACTACAAAGGTGAGCTTAACCCTAAACAGTTTTCTTCCAGGTAACCAGCAATATTGCACGTATTTAAGTTATAAAAGAATATCTAGGTACATTATCGACTTCACAGTATTACTTTTTTTCAACTGAATCTGAAACCTTGCCTTGGAAGGTTTGACTTTCAATAATGTCGGTAGGTTAGTGTCGCTGCAGATGTGATTTTCAGATGTACTCATTGTTATGTATAAAATTTAATTAGGCTCATATAAATCGCTCTGAGGGATAAAGTCCCTTATTTTTTTACCTAAATTGACATTTTCTGTGCGGTGAACAATAAAGAGTTCTAATAACTTTATTACATGTTGGAATAGTAAAATAAAGGATCATTTCTGAGGCCAGTTTTCACTCAACATTAATTAAATAAACTGAGCGAAACACGATTTGCGACCTAATGGATAGGAAATAGGGTTTACTGCTGCGTCTAACCTAACCGGTTTAGCGGATTTTCCTTTTGCACTACTCTTGCAGGAGCAGGTACATTCGATTCGACTACTAGCCACATCATACTTGCTTCCTTTAATTTTTTTATGTTAGTACCTACCGACATGAAAGTTAAGCGTGACACCGCTTATCTAAAATGAGTTTTCCTAGATTACATTTAGATGATAGCATTTGAACGAAACTATTTGGTAATGTTTAAGGGAAACCGCTACCATTTTCTTCAAAACAAATAACGGCTGACTTGACTATATATAATAATCATATAATATATCATATTATTTATTCGTAGTGAGCTAAGAATGTGTCTTATACGCAGAGAAGAACAAGACTGATAACAGATGATTGCATACTCACGGGGTGTAAAAATACTTACACTGCTGATAACTGTAGCTGGAATTTTAAACCATAACCTGAATTCCAGTTTTCGGGAGTACCTAGTCTTTATAATCATCGTCATTATCATCAACTTGAAGAAAGTCACTGCTGAACAAAGTCGCCTTTGAGCCCTCTTCATCCACCGACTCAATTCAATTTCCTCTTCATCCACCGACTACCAACTATCATGTCGTCAGTCCATCAGGCTTAACGCTTCGTTTTTCAGTGAGCAAAAAAATACTGGAATATAAAATGCTGCTTTTAAGAGTACTGCCCGGGATAATAATTCAGTTTGAGTGCTCTAAATTAAACTTTCGACTTGCAGTAGTACTCTCGTAGAATCATCGCTCGGTAGCTCTCCCGGTCATAACTTGTCTTGTTAGGAGTTACAGTGGCGCTACAAGGACCGGGCGCGGGCGCTAGCGTCCCCCATTTAGTCTGTGCGGCAAAAAGACAACTCGTAAGTACTTGGTACGTAAGTAATTAACTTTTCTATCATTTTAATTCTCGTATTACAGATCATTTATTTCTTAAACTGCTTGCTAATTGTACCTGATGGTCCACCTGATGTTATGTGGTAACCATCTATATAATTCTCGAAAGGAGCCTCTTTGAGGTGCACTTAAAATCCTTTCACCACACTGCTTCGAAAGAACTAGTGACACGACAAGAGAAGACCATCTATTAAAACACACACAATTAAGTCACGCTAAATATGAACGTGCCAGCCATTATCTTTACCTAAGAAAAGTTATTTCAACCAAGACAATTATGTCTTGGTTGAAATACTACCAAGTTGAAGGTACCTATTAAGGTACCTTTATCTTTTGGGTGTTGGTATTTGTAGTAACAGCTTATTGTTAATCGCACTATGGGAATCGAACCCACTACCTATGTACAGTGCAGAAGGCAGAGGTGAACCAACTGTCAATTCAAACCCTCCACTATTCTATCAATACTAATTTATGTGAGAAAATTATGAGTCGATACTTAAAATACGTCCGTGAGTAAATAATACTTACCTGTATAAAAAGCAGTTTTTCCCTATTTTCCGAGTGAATCCTCTAGACTCGGTGAGCGTTCCCAGCGATGCAAATATTGAATGCAGATTTCTTCAATGTTTATTCATGGCTGTCACCGGTGCTGAGCGATCACCTGGCTGAGTGGTGGGGAGCATCGCATCTACTCCGCTTTACTTTGAGTGTTGTCAAATATTCAGTAAAGTTGTGTATCTAATTACGGTATAGTTGAGCGTAGTGTGTACTTTCTATATAGTAACATAATGAATAGCTACTACTAGCTTTAAGCCCTAACGGCTGGTGTTATTTAAATGAAACTTTGATATGAGTTTGTGACTTAACCTTTTTTTTATCCAAACACCATTTTACTCGTAGCACTCTTTTTTCCTGTTTCAGCTATTTAAAAACATATCATTTGTTTGTGCCTCACACACCTTAAGATCTTATGGTTTGTGAGGTAAAACGCTATAAATTGTACCTACCTACCTACTCGTGCCTAGACGATAAGCCAGCGTTTATTCAAGTATTCACTCTGGCACTATTTACCTTAGATAGCGTTATAATCGTAAATAGTGCTAAATAGCTACTCCCGGGGTAGAAAATTAGACTAACTATTTTGTCAGGCGATCTATACAAGGTCCACTTTCTATTTCCGCAAGCGTGGTTTGGGGTGAGCTGCTTCTGTCAAGTTCCTAGTTTCATAAAGCTTTGTTTCTGAGATATTTCGTCTGAGTTACTTTCCATAGGCGCGTTTCGTAAACAGAAAGTGAATCTTGTCAAAATTCTCTTAGGTATGGTTTTTATGGTGAATTTCTCAGTACAGACAAACTTAAAAAATGTAGATGTCAGTTTTACGATGTGTTCCGAATGGCCACCAACTGAAACCGCTGGAGACAAGCAGTCCACTCTAATACAGGAAAGACATCTTCGAATCGCGATCACTATCTTCAGCCATGAAGTGCTGACCTTAAAGAGAAAGGGAGGCCTACAGGAAACGAAAGGATGAGAGGTTGTAAATAAAACAGCGTGTATCTTAGACTATAGCACTATACTTAAATAACAATCGCGTGACGCGGTGAGATCACTGTTGCGTGTGCTGCGCGAGGCGCGCGGCTTGCTGCAGGATGTCGCGCTTCTCCTTGGGGAAGCGCAGCTCGCGCGCGGCCAGACGAGCGGCGCGCAGCTCGCGCTCGGCGCGCGCCAGCTCTGCGCGCAGCAGCCCAGTACCGGCGCCCGCCTCCCGCTCCCTACAACACAAGCTTGCTGTATTCAACATGATCGGTAGACCTATAGCCTCGAGGGTATCTAACTGTTTCCCATGGACGAATAAACCTTCCACTTCATTTCCGCGGCGAGGAGCCAAGACCTACACACCACCACACCTAGGTACACTCTAGGCCTACTGTAAATTGGTGACCCCGACGTGATGAACTGAATGAACGGGTGATGGAGATTGCACCGGTAAATCAGGTAGCTCAGGTAGCCAGCTCATCGCCAGGTCACCAATTTATAGCAGGCCTAGAGGGTACTTATGTAGGTCTTGGCTCTAGGCCTGCTGTAGACCGATGCATGCTGGGAGACTCTTCACGAGAATTGACTAAGAATTAGTATAAAAATTCAATTTTCTCATAAAACACAAAATAAATAATAACTCTGCAGAGGTTGACCTTATAAGGACCTCCCGTAGAACAATTTGTTTCAGCTGTTGTCCTTATCTAACCCTTAGTTGCGTTTGATGTATATATAAGACTCTGTGTACAGTGGTGTTGGTTACCTAGCAGCCCACTCCCTCTGCATCTGCTCGCGCATGGCGTCGTCGAGCGCGCGCGCCGAGTAGTGCGCGACCACCTCCTGCCGCGAGCACTGCCGCTCGCGCATGGCGCGCAGCGACCCGTTCCAGTGCAACAGCTGGAACACCGTCATCAGTTCTTGGAACTCGAGCATCGTCCGGCCCTTGTTCGTTTCCAACATAAATCTGGAACAATCATTATTTTCAAATTTCGTGACCCAGTTCTTCAACCCTTGGCCCTTAGTTAATAGGCCCTTGTTCGTTTCATAAATCCAGAATGATTTTCCTATTTAAAATTATGCACAAAACTTTCGACCCAGCCTTTCAACCAGCTATATGGGGTTTTTATAGACGCATCTAGAAACGTGATTTGGACTTTTCATTAAATTGTTATTTACATGTAAGACGTACCGATTCTGACGATTATGATTAAATATCCATATTTAACTAGTCCAACTTATGAAGGTAGCTGGTTATTTGAAGTAACGCATTATGTGTTCGATTCGAACATCCGCTGTGGACCACAGACCTGAGTTTCGAACCTACAGTAAAGCACAATTATTCAATCAGGTCCTGACCTAAAAGCTGCAATGCCAGCACTGGGGTCCTGGTGCGCGGCATCGCCTGCAAAGGACGCGCGTGCTTCCGCCACCGCCTTCTCTATGAAGTGGTCGGAGATCCGACGGGACTCGTGCTCATTGAACACGCTGTTCATGAGCGCTATCTTGGCTGCGCTGCGCCTCGCTTCCGCCTTCGTTGGACAATTCTGTAGGGACGACAAAATCCATTAGCTCACATGTTGACCGCCCACATGTTACTTTAAACATTTGAAGTTGTGAATGGCATTTTTGTGCAAAACGTTTTCCTTCATAATGTTCATATGTACGGGGTTTTCTTTGTATCATTTGATCTCCTGTACATTATATGCGTATAAAGCAGGGTTTTATCTTACTCTGAAATCTTGAAAAAGCTCCACTAACCGAAGCTTTCAAGATTATCCATACGTTTCCGACATCCTAAAAGTCTGAACTCCTTTTGTTGCATCCGAACTCCTAAAAGCCCAACTCTGGAATAATCCAGAGTTGGGCTTTGGCTTGGGAGCTTTTTAGATTTGGGCTGATAACAACCCGAATCTAAAAACTCTCAAGTGGAAAAGCAAATGTTATCTAAGCTCATGGAAATATTGATAAAACTAAAAGTTTATTAGAAACAAAAGCCATCCCTCTTCAAACAGATGGCAAGTTTGTGAATCTGTTGGAAAACTTATAAGAAGGTCCGTAACGAAGACTGATTACCTACATTCGCTACCTATCTATCAAATCTCCGGCAAAACTATCGCACAACACGCCAGGACCAGGGTTGGGAGACTTCCGGCTTTTCGAATGTCTGCCCGGCAACACTATTCATTCCAATTTTCACACCTTCAAAGGTTGTATAATTGGTAGCAAAATTATGATTGTAATCTATGACCGTACCAATATTGGAAGCTGGAAGCATGCACTTGAAATATGTCGTGAAACCTAAAACAGAATGAGACACCTAGGTCAAAAGCATTGACCCCACTCAATTCGATCGGTAGATTCGCACAACTGCTGCTAATAATATTTTCACTTAATTTAATTGATGAAGTCGGAAAATTCTACAAACTAGATCACCGGAAAGTCGGACTACAGCCTTATTTGAGAGAGGAAACTAATACACGTCAAACCGTCCACGAGGGTGATAGCTGATAATGTTATAGATACCGGCAATGTTGCTCAATATGTGGGGTAAATAGGGTCTGTTGAATCTGTCGAAGGTCTCAAAGATATGTTGTTGAGATACGGCAGAATACGGTCGCTACGTGACACTGAATTCAACGTGTTTTGAACGTGACTATACAAATTGAGTTTGGAGATGATAGGGACAGGTAGTAGGTACTGTATATAGCATGAGGGTGGTTGTGTTTTCATTCTGACATACATAATACTACTACTCTTGTAAATAAAATATAACATGATTATGTCATGTTTATGTCACAGTTCACAAGTGTTTATAACAGTTATACTTATAACAGTCACAGTTATACTTGAACGATGCATTTTGAAATCGGGCAGCAAGTTTCCAAAGGAAATTGCGTATTCACTTTTGTTATACGGAAGCCGTGTGGCGCATATTCTGAAGGAAATTTAATTAGTAAAAGCAGGGCTTCAGTTATTACATTTTCCTAAAACATTATTTTACCAATCTCCTACTCGTATTTTACTGCGCTCGCTTATTTTTCACGGATCTCGGCCCAGGAATTTGATACAGCATATTTTCATGGATCCATTTATTTCAACGCCCAGCATTTTATAGCTGGGGTCTATGAAATATGACGGGGTTGGCAGTTAAGAGGTACCTGCCCTAGAACTTCCTGTGTAATACAGGACTCACATGGTGTGGCAGCACACGAGAGCGACAGTTCAAAAGAGTGGTCAAAAACAAGCTTCTATCGATATTATACGTTGATTAGTATTAACTGGTCGCTCAAACCCAAGTCGCCGGAACAGTTGAGGCCAAATTACAATAAGGTATCATTGGAACTATTTAGAGTGCGGTGACTGAAACAATCCAAATCAGATCAACTACGTTATAGCTTTTGCATGCCTTCCATTTTCAACTTTAATATGAAAACATCAGCAAAGCAAACCCTTTATGAGCTGCTTTCTTATAGTGTATCTGATCTGCACCGAACCGTAGTTCTGAACCTAATCAAAGCATCATCTTTTCAGTATTCCTGTTATAAAACCGGAAAAAAAAGAGAATTCGTTCACCTGAAAGCTACCAAAGCTATTATCGTTCAATCACTGAGCCATTCACAGCAATCACTGAGCCAATCTCGCTCCGTCCCCAGTAATGCCATCACCAGTGTATTACAGGCTTCTTTAAGCCTTATCCTCTGTAAGATTTTAGCTAGTGTTTCCCTTGTTGTTCTTGAAACGATGTAGTGAAAGGACTTTAAGATCGCCTCAAAGAGGCTCCTTTCGGGTCTTGGCACATGATTTTACCTGAAAGCTGCCGAAGCAGGCGCCTCCTGGCAGAGTGACGTAGCACACATACGGTGGATGAGCGGCGGGCACAGACTCGTAGATAACGAGGGCGCCCCCTCCACCCGCGGCGCCTCCCCCCCGCGATGCTTTCACCTGCCAGAACTCCTGCAAGGCTTCCACCACGTTCACTGTTGATAGCACGCCATCAGCTGAGGACAAAAGAACAATATAATATTAACAATGCCTCTGGAGTTCCAGGCTATGGCAACCAATACGTCGGTGGAGGTCTAAAAAAAAACTAGATACTTAAAAACATCTATCGAACGTTAGTAGGTATGACAAAAAATCTATGAAATGTTCATAATCTGTGCATGTGTGCATTGGACCCGATGACCCGATGGATGGATTGGACGGTTTTGACATTCAAACGTTTTAGGATAAATTGTTAAAAACTTTGTAGTTTTTTTTAATAACTAGCAAATGGAACAAGCAACACAACCATCATTGATCGACCACACAACAACACCACAACCAACCAACAACGATAGGAACGTGCCGTACGATGCAATGTCCTGAGATTATGTAATGTGTCGAAACGTGTGTTTTGAAATGAACACTTCTTCTGCGATCAATATCTACCAAGTAGCAGCGTCATGCATAGCGCCAAGCTTGGTGACGGAGTTGAACTCGAAGTCCAGTGAACAAAGTGAAGTTGACAGTTTATTGGTTTACGTTAATATTTGTCTTTCTCTTATTTGAGAACTGGCGCCAAGTTCGAGAGCTATTGTAGAAACTTTGCTCATTAATCGCCTCGACCTTGCTTTACTTATTTGCGTTTTATGTATCCCAAGATAAAATTACAATAATTTTTTGAACAGACCAAAACTTTTTTTGACAGAAACAGCGCGCGACATAGCTCGCGTAAATTTATTTTTGCACACTTAACCCGCTGCATCTCATAGAGGGTTGAGTTATAGAAATTTATTACATTAAGTATGGTAGTAAACTGAAAATTTCTTTGAAAGATGAGTAGGCTAAGCGTTGATGTCAGTCAGCCAGTTATTCTAGAGATATTTTTTATAGTAAAAATGTATTAGTATTAAACTGGTTCAATGCGCGTTTGTTTTAAATTATTATATTGTTGCCAACTACAAAAATACCTGGTTCTACGAGACTGAATACTAAAATTTGCCTGAAGTTATGTAATGAAAACACTAAAATATAGATGAAGCAGGATCGTTGTAAATGGAAATCTGCGGTTTACAAATACCTGGCTCCGAGGGGAAAAGGCTTGATAAATATTTTGTTTGAAACTTTATGTTTTTCATTACTTTGAACTGAAACATTCAAGTAATAATAATTAACATTCTTTGAAAGATTCATGACGGTCATCACAAAGGAAGGGGGGAGTTTTTAGGGCAATTTCATCTCATAAATAAACAGTAAACAGTTGAGAAACTGCAGAAACTCCTCAAATCTTTGCTGGGTGGTGTGGATGAGTTCACTAATCTACGCAGTGTCGTTTTTTTGTCTCTGGTTGACTGAGAAAACGGAGCAAACAATTGATTGTTGAAATTGTCAAGTCGTTACAGTGATGCAAATAACAAATGACGTACATTTACACGTAATACACGTATACACGTAATTTTTTCAAGTTTTTTCTGCCTAGCGTCAAGCTAGGAAAACTTGAAAAAAACTTGAAAAAATTACAAATAAATTGAATACATATCTGCTCCTTTTTGTTCTCGGCTATCAATTTATTATTTATTTAATTTTGAAATTTAAAAGACTTGGGTGTCGCTTAGCTACTATATAGCCATGCTAGGCAGCTAAGAAACTTAGATAATAATTAATTAATTCTTTATTATTAATTAGACAATTTTGTCGTAATTTATTCAAAATAGTGTATTTTCAATAAAGTTATAGGTATATAAGAGACAGGCATCAGACATGACATGAATAAAGTAATATTTAATCAAAGTAATTATTAGGGTGGTCGATTCAGACACAGTACACAGTAAGCCAGCTATCGAGGGGCTGGTCTAAGCCCTCAACGTATTGTTTCCATCACACTGACTATGTCTACTCACTGTATTCGAAAACAAATGCAAAATAGAAAAAAAAAGTATCTTGTTTTTTAATACTTAAAACAACTGGGTACGTTTGAGGTTTCAAAGTCATCTGTGATTTTACTATTTAAAGTCATTTTCACTTTGACAAAGTTAAATCAACTCGGTATTTCGTCAGTTCTATAATTAATCAATCTTTGTTGCAAAATTAAACATTTGTGTGTACAAAATGAAATCGAAATCCAACAAAGCTCTTGAAATCCAACAAATTACAAGCGCGCTCCATTATCCCGTTTGAGAAATGAATTCATTTGTTTGCGTGGTTGCCATCCTGTCGCTACTGACTTGTTTTATCAGAGGACCTATGCTTAGAAACGTTCGACAAATTTAATTGGGAAATATGATGTCATCACCTCTTGGTGACAACAAATTAAGACAAATCAGGAGGAAAGCACTTGGTAAAGGGTAAGAAACGTTCGAAAATTTTAATTGGGAAATATGATGTCATCATCCCTTGGTGACAACAAATAAAGAGCCCGGTGACAGCGGCTCGCAGTTTCGAGATTCGATTGGCTATTATTTCATTTCGGGGAGGTTGTTAGAAAGAATATCCAGTGACACGCATAAATACTGTTCGAATACAAATAATACAATAATATAAGGGAAAAGTGCTTGAGTCAAAAATCATTTTGGTATCAGGTAAACGTAAGGCCAAACATACTAATACCAAAATGATTTCTGATTCGGGCATGTTTCCCTTATACTATTGTGTTATTTGTGTTCGAGTGGTATTTATGTGTGTTACTGGATAGTTGTTTTTTCAAATGATTTCCCTGAAATGAAATAATAGCCAATCGCATTTTGAAATTGCGAGCTGCTGTCACCGGGCTCTTAAGACAAATCAGTAAGACAGTTGAGTACTTGGTGAAGGGGAAGTATGCCTATTTCTGCCGCCAAGCAGCGTTGCTGTGTTCTGTTTGAAGGGTGTGGCTGCCGGTGAAATTACAGAAATTATATTGTATGGACGCAGAACAGTGCATCGTAGGGCACGTTCATATCGTGCGTGACGTACGGGGCAAAGCTTTGTGATTATTGATGGTTCATCATCATCAGCAGCCTACAGAAGTCTACTGCTGGACATAGGCCTCGCCTATCCGTTTCCAGGAAGAACGATTTTGAGCCCTTTCCATCCACCGACTACCCGCGATCCTAACAATGTCGTCAGTCCACTGGGTAGGAGGGCGTCCCACACTTCGCTTTCCTGTTCGTGGTCGCCATTCGAGAACCTTTATTCCCCAGCGGTTGTCAGTTCTTCGAGCTATATGACCTGCCCATTCAACTTGCTGATTCTGAGAGCTATGTCGGCTACCTTGGTTCTCCTACGGATTTCCTCATTTCTGATTCTATCTAGTAGTGAAATTCCTAGCATAGCTCTCTCCATAGCTCGTTGTGCGACTTTGAGCTTGGTGATGAGGCCAATAGTAAGCGACCACGTCTCAGTTCCATATGTCATCACTGGCAACACACACTGGTTGAACACTTTCGATTGATGGTTACCACTTAGCATCATCTTGGTGATGGTGTTCCTTAAACAAGTTATGTAAAAAAAACTAGGCAACTAGCCTGTAGGTACTGTGACAGCTCGATGATTTTCATGTTGAACAATGCGTCTTCGAAGTCGCGACGAATCGAGATTTGTAGAATATTTCTGATCATTACAGCCCAGTCTCATTATAAAAAGACAAATGACATAAAATTTCATTAATTCTTTTTCATTGTTTTCTGCTGTGTCGCAAATTAATATTATTTTCTTTCTTTTTTCAAATCAGTGAAATTCACCGATGGCTAATACAACGTTTGAGGTTTTTACGGTAGGTTTAGGTTTGTTAGGGGTCCGTGTATGTATCCTTAATTGCAAATATACCCGGCATACGTCCGCTCAAAGCCGTGAAACCGCTCCATTATTCCATTAGAGAAATTAATAATTTTCCATTCATGAGATGGCTATTCGGCCTGAAACGTTATTATCACACAATGAGTCGACTCTCCCGAGTGAGATGCAGCTTGGGGAGAACAGATGGGTTAATTCAAGCTCATTGAATAGTTGTTGAACCTACACCAAGAGTACTCCTCCAAAAATGCTACGATAAAAACAGATAGGGTTAGATTAGAACATTGATGAGTTTAATTTTAATTAGCATTTTTGCCAGTGAACTTGTGTAAAGTAGAGTAGGTAATGCTCAATTAAACAATAGTAGAGAGAAACGCCTTACCGAGAGCGAATAATTCGAAGAATTTTTATTTATTTAAATAGGTACAAATGATTTAATACAATCACAACAACTACATACGAACTCTTGGATGTTGTGAATCGCACGAGATTATGATGGAGCATGAATGTAATAAGTAGGTTAAAAAACGTAATTGTTTGCGAATGGAATATATTTGTAGAATATTATGTCGACTGCAAACGGCGTTACCACGCTACTGGCAACCAAGCTTACCGGAATGAGCCAACTATTCAGACTTGGCCTAAAACCTGTGGTCTTTTTGCAAAACTCTACTCGTTGTGACGTACATTGTTAGCCGGACTGACGGAGGAGACAAGGAACTGTGGACACTCTTTTACAATTCATCCCGCCCTCGCTCCGATTCAAATTGAATTCACGGCTGAAGGGTTTTATTTCCCTCTTTATTTACCTACACTTTTGGATCCAATCGTTTCATTGTTTGCTCAATTCAATGTTTGTTTGAGGAGAAACACGAAAATATAGCTAGAATTATAGATACGACAAAATTGTGTTTGAAGGTCAAAGGGTCGTCAAATAAAAATATTGTGCTGAAAACTGCGCATTTTGCTCGTTTTGTGATGACGATCAAAAGATGATGACTATGATGTAGATCGTGGCATTTCCTATCACGTTTCAAAGGTAATCTATCTATCTACTGCGTTTACCTGCCAAAATATAATATTGTTTCCATATTAGTTGAAGCAATAATGAACAACACAAACAATAATATACCAACGACAATTAAGAGAAACTATCACGAATACAAAATTGAACGATCGCATAAAAACTGTTTTCATCAAACTTCTCATGCTCAACTCTCGAACAAAAACAACAATTAAGTTGTTAGATCTACGGGATTAACGCAGTTTCTCACAAACTGTCGTTACTTTGCACTTCGGAGTTCGCACGCGCACAATCGCGAAAGCCGTAACTTTGGAGGTATAGAAAACAAGAAGACACCCGGAAACATCTTTATCGCAGCTTTGAGCCTGTTTTTACGTTTACCCATACGCTTAGTGGCTAGTGCGGAATTTGAATTCTGCGAAAGTACCTGCACACTGGTTCTGAATTTTAACTATCACTCGGACTTAGCTTTCATGTGCTTTCATTAAATTTCAGGTAGGCACTTCACTTCACTATCACTACATAGTTTAAAACAAAGTCGCTTTCTCTGTCCCTATATCCCCATGTCCCTATGTTCCTAGTTCCTATGTAGGTATGCTTAAATCTTTAACAACGCAACTGATTTTGATGCAGTTTTTTTAATAGATAGAGTGATTCAAGAGGAATGTTTATATGTATAATACATGCATGATATGTGCACCCGTGCGAAGCAGGGGCGCGCGGACGGATCGCTAGTACTAGATATTCAGCTGACTTCAACTTTTTTATGCATGAGTAATAAAAACTTATAGAACTTATTATTTAGGAAGCTAAACCGTTTAGAGAACGTAGATTAGTAGTAGTAGTCTAGTATTTTTTTAAGAGCCTTTTTTCTGAAAACCCAAAATCTGCGAGGCGCGCGGTCCGGGGGGCGGGCGACCCCCGTGTTTCAAATTTCAAATTCATTTTTTAGCGATCAAAAAGTTAAATTAGCTAATTAAGTACCTAAAGAGACAATTATTTCGTGATATTTGATATAAAATATAATTAAAATGTCCATTCATATGTCATGTCCACAGAACAGAAAAAACCCTTTCTGTGTCAATGAGATTCATGAGAGCTACAATTATTTGTGAGGTTTGAACATAAATTTTGTGCTAAACAATTTAAGCAAGTTTTCAGATGGCTTGTTTTCTTTAGACGAAGCCTTTGCAAATACTGTAAGTAGGGCGAGCCGACAGACGTTTCCAAGATGTTTCATAATACAGAGAAATTAATATTTAATTAAATATGCTAAGCCCGTAATACACAGGGAGGCATGGTTGCGCGACATTTGCAACAGCGCGGTATCCTGTCTCGAAACAACTCAATTATCTACCTTATAATTTAATTTGACTATTAAATTTGAATGTTGACTACTATATTATATTATACTTAATATATAAATTGTTTAGTTAAGTTTTGATTGGATAATTTTAAAACGTCTATTTATCGAATTGAAGATGAGTAAAACTACCATTCTTTACTACATATTATAATAATATAGTCGTGCCGTCGTGCGTTGCGGTGGATAAATGCCCTTAGATGAAGCTCAAAGAAAATTAATAGTAGTTATTTTTATAATTAGTGCCTAGTCTTTTAATACCATTTTCTATACTAAGCTACAGAAAATGGATTATTACAGAGAACAGCGGTAAATTCATTAGCAGATAAAACAAGATTTTATAGCTATAAACGCGTATTCATCTTAATTTATTTCTAAAGTTAGAATACAGTTTTCAGTTATTATCTATGTCTATAACCTATTTACTTAAAAGCTTTAAGGCATGCCTTAAAGCTTTTAAGTAAATAGGTTATATTATAGACATAGATAGATAGATTGATAACTCTTATTGATTTAATTAATTTGTGTTACTAAACATGTAGGTTTTCACGAGATATTTTGTTGGTAGCTATTTGTAAGTTTTCTCATCTCTAGCAATAGGTACAAATATAATGACTGCTTCATTTAATGGGAGACGCCACTGGCTCCTGAAACACAGTTTCTTAACTAGTTCGGGAGCCTATGGATTCAAATAATAACTGTGTTTATCTTAAGGTCAATAAAACAGATTTTTACTTTTTTTACTTTACTTTACTCTTTATTATTCACCACACAGAAACATAGTACAGAGTGTTGGTATGACATACATACATAGAAAAGCACTTGTTAGTATATCAATTTACATCAGACAGAGGACTATAGACAACAGGCTTCCATTGGCTGATCCAGTGCCTTACAGGTTTTTATCCAATGATCATCGACTTATTTTACAGCAACTACTGTAAAATAAGTGCTGGCTTGGTTTAAAGAAAAACTATTGTAGAACCTAGATGACTACTGCACCTTCTAAAGCATGTCAAGACAACGCGACATGTTATTAATCCAGCACAATTCGTTCGGCGTCAGTTAATGAGGTTTGTCAATCAATTTACATTTCAAAATAGGCCGTAATGTGTTGACATAGGGCGTAGGAAGGTGCGTCGGATGGTCAGCTGACGTTTGACAGTTTGCTGCCAGTTCATTAAATGGATACTGGAATATAGGCCATGCTAGCGTTGATATACGGTGCTTCGTGGAGCAGCTGTATATTTCATCTCCAGTTGAATTGTCTTTGATGGCTTTTGTCTTTTGTTTGTAGTGACAATGAGCTGAACAACTACATGACGTGCAGTGGTTGGTATGACTTCGATACCTTATGTCCGTATGCAATAGTCTTTTTACTTATTTTTACATTTTTTATGTCTTCTATTTATGGTCGATTTGAGCCCAGCGGGGTGCCTACGCAATCTACAAGTATGACCTTACTAAATAATGTTTTTTTATACTTTCCAGTTAAAAAGCGTTACAAAATACAGAACGTTCAATAATGTTTTATTTGCCGTTATTTTGCTGTTAAGTATTAAAGTACCGAAGTTAATGACAACTTCATACTTAGCGCCTATTATGTTGGTCTAACTAAACATATAGGTACCTTTTTCAGTGCTAAGTGTATATTATTATAGTGAGCGCTTGAAACGCGAAAGGTTGCAAAGTTATTTCCGCTGCTAAAGCACTAATTGGTTTCGTCATGAAAGTTATCTTACGACATTACATTAGTGGCCTATTTGTGTTGACTACAGAACAACTTATTTCAAACGGCGTTATAGGCGCGTGCGGTGAGGGCTAAACCAATAAAATCAATTCATGCATACATTGGATTGGAAGGCTATTGGAAATAGCAATAGAGCCACACTACTGAATCTTGGGTTCTTTAAAAAACGTCAAACGTAAGTAAAAGGCCGTGAAGGCAAATGTAAGTTCATATATTTTATTCACATTTTAGGATTACGGTGGTAACAAATCACCTGAAAGTCACTGACTATGTAACTTGGTTCTAATGATTTAGTAGCGTCTGACTAAATATATGAAAAAGTTTTTTCTTCCATCTCCTTAGGTATTTACAGAGACTGTAGATACTGCGCTACCACAGAAATACTCTGTTCCGTATGCGCTACCAAAATCACCAAAGTAACAGACCAAGTACAGTAGCAGTATCCAAATCCCTTAATACTTCATTAGGAGGCAGTTTAGCTATACCAATAGGTTGTTCAATTGGTCTACGAGTAGGATTTCCAAATAAATAAAAAATGTCACCGTAGTTTTTTTATATAAATATGCTGATGAAATTCATGGTTCATCTGATGTGAAGTGGTAACTACCGGCTTTCACATGGCCTCCAAAGCCACGTACGATATAATCGTGCCCTACAATGCACTGCCCAGCATCTGTAATTTCAGCAACAACCACAACCTTCAAACCAAAACATAGCAACGCTGCTTGACGGCAAATAGGCAGCAGTACTTCCACGAAAGCGCTCTCATACCAATCTTACCATTCATTTTGGTTTCCCGGTAACTAGACCAGCTAACCTTTCCTAAGTTTAAAAGTGGCTATTTCTCACTTAAAACTGTGACGTGGAACAAACGTAGGCGTAAATTACACTACATTTAACACAGTTGTAGAGCTAAGTGTGAACATTTGATAATTCCCCGACACATGTAGCACTTAGCACTTACCCCGAATCTCGACAACTTACGACGATTAGCACCATTGTACATAACTGCGGTTAAGTACCTAAGGTGGGTAGTTATGCTAGATGAACTTCTCGACGCGTGCTATTTCAAATTGCTGATTGAATTGCTTTCAAATCTAGTAGAAATAAAGTTCAAAACCTGTCACATTATTTTGAAGGCAAGTGAAAAAAAATACACAAAACGTGAATGTACGAGTAGTTTAAAAATCGAGAATTTATTGATCGAATCGAACGCTTTCCTTCTGACATTTTTACACCATGCTAAATACTTTGCGTCACTTGTTTTTTATACAACTAGCTGATGCAACAAGCAGATGGCCCACCTGATGTTAAGTGGTAACGATCACCTATAAAATAGCATTGCCTCGTAAGTCACGCTCGAAAGGAACGTGCCCTACGTTGCACTGCCCTGCGTCCATAAACTTGAGGCATACAGAGGTCAAGCCTCATGTGCCTGTAAAATTACACCGGCGACCACACTCTTCAAACCGAAACACAGCGTTGCTACTTGGCGGCAGAAAAAGGCGTGGTTGTAGTAGACAGGTACTTCCCTGGACGAGCCCCTCAGAAAGAGCTCTACTACTCTTAAGGGCCCGGCGACAGCGGCTCGCAGTTTCGAGGTGCGATTGGCTATTATTTCATTTCGGGGAGGTTGTTTGAAAGAATAACTATCCAGTGACACGCATAAATACTGTTCGAACACAAATAACACAATAATATAAGGGAAACATGCCCGAATCAGAAATCATTTTGGTATTAGTATGTTTGGCCTTACGTTTACCTAATACCAAAATGATTTCTGACTCAAGCACATTTCCCTTATATTATTGTATTATTTGTATTCGAACAGTATTTATGCGTGTCACTGTATAGATTCTTTCTAACAACCTCCCCGAAATGAAATAATGGCCAATCGCACCTCGAAACTGCGAGCCGCTGTCGCCGGGCCCTTAAAAATACTTTCTCTATGGTTAAAATATTGATTAAAGAAGTTTGAAAACCAAAAATATAATTCGTGAGTCTTCTTATTTTTTGAATTTCAATTGATTTATTTAATAAAATTAATTACTTACAAGCTAGATCGCAGTTGGGAATAAATACACGCATATTGAGAATCAGAATATCATTGGGTACCATCATCTCGCAATTTAATCAAAGGAAGTGTAAAAAAGACTAAAGAACGCCAACGAATTCAAAGGATATTTTATTTTCCCCGTTTCCAAATAAAATGGCGTCATACGATAGCGTGGTGAGCCTTTGAGAGGAGCAGGATAAATAATAGCAGTACAATACTGAGAGAAACCTCGTACATTCAGTTTAATATTTAATAGGCTGTGACTTGTACAAAGCTTTGGGAGTATTATACATTATAGTCTTGTGTCGTGTGGATGTGACTATGTAATCCTATACAAGCAGCTACGCTAAGCTTTTTAATTCTCTATGATTGGTAGCAAAGAGTCTCGTTATTAGAGGGCGGAAGACCTAGGTCTCACTCAGCCTCAACCTGCTGACCAGATAACGATGCTTCTGGAAATGCCAGTCACCCATCAAAGAGCCGACCGCTCCAAATATATGTACAACTAGATGCGCCCCGCGGTTTCACCCGCGCAAATTTAAATCCCGGTATTTCCACAGGATACAAAGTAGCCTATGTGCTATTCCAGATTATAATCTATCTCTCTTTTCAAGTTTCATCCAGATCCGTTCAGCTGTTCCGGCGTGAAAGAGTAACAAACATCCATCTATCCATCCATACTTACAAACATTCGCGTTTATAATATTAGTAGGATAGAATCAACCCTATAATAAGTAGATGTTGATTCTACCTTTATTGACGCTCTGACATGGTTGACATGATTATTCTGAAGTCCCAAGATTTATCTATTTGCAACGATAGGGAAGAAAGAAAATGCCGCAAAAAAGGAAAAGGCAGAAAATTATGTTAGCTGTAAATATAATGAAGATTTGCTTTTACTGACATTGAGCAAAAGTCTTGAGAAGATATATCTACGACACAATTATTTACAATCATGGTTTTATATTTATACTTTCTACGTGTTCTCCTTATTATTTGCGTGTTTTCAGATAGATAGATAGCCTTAGTTATTCACTTCAGTTTTTTATTATTAATAATAATTTAAATTAATTAACTTTATTTTAATTTGTACATGCTGTCCCATTCAAAAATGGCATTAACATATATTAATCTCCAAGATGTTCCCGGATAATAAGACAAGTCGTACTCTAAGATCGCAACACTGCTAGTGAGTAGTGTTGTAGTAGTAGTTTATTTTTATTATTTATTTTATTTATTGAAATTAGTGAATCGGTTTAGCTGAATCGTCGTCTTCTTATTTCTCTTTCGGCAGACAAAGACAGAAACAATCTAATTTTCAATGTATGTGAACAAGCAAGGAAATTCGTGCCAGCACGTCGTTAGACGAGAAACGTCTATGCCATTTCTAGTAAGTAATGTAATGCTTAGTTCTAAACACAATTAGACGGAAGATTTATAGATTTCACTTTGATGATGTAACTGACAAATATGCACGTCAAAATAGCATAGAAGTGAGTTCATATCTAGAGCTCTATAACTATTCTAGTTGGATTATAAGGTCCATGACTTTTTTATTATAAAAAGTGATTGGAACAGCACTCTGTTGAAACAATCTGATGCTGAGCGGTAACCTCTGCTTAAAACAAATGCAAAAACACTGAGGACGTGCAATGTGGCATTACGCTGCGTTTATCCCTTTGAGATTTGTATAAAAGAGCCTGAAACTCTTTCGAAAAGAGCTCTACTTATTTTACTATCCAACTATACTACATTCTACTCATACATAAATGCAAAAGTTACGATATTTGGATTTTTTGAGTAAATCACGTCCTAAGCACTTAGGTGCTGTGCAAACGTAACACTTACCGCCGCCATCTGAAAGCTCGATCAAAACTAATCAGCTGTTAGGTCATTTGGGTATCTTTATCTTATTTGCATAGCACAAGTGACGAGACAGCCGATTAGTTTTGATCGAGCTTTCAGAAACCGGCAGCTATCCAGTTGCCGACACTGAAAACTTTATGTTTGATTGAATGACAGTGGAAGCAACTGTAAGTATGCGCCGGGAGTGGATGATTTCATACTAGTTTGTTATAAATCAAATATTCATCGGTTGGCTTGTAGGTATCTGATACCAGACACAAGGGTCCACCGTTTGCGCCCTGCCTTAAAAAAGAATAATAGTTTACATAAAACCTATGGAATAACATATAAGAATCAAAACGGTCTTTATTCAGTACAATTACAGGGTTCACTTTGAAACGTCTTATACTAGGTAAATCTACGACCTCATTGGCGCAGCGGGCGAGAGTCCGCCTGCGAAGCAAGAGGTTGCGGGTTCGATTCCCGCCTCGGAACAAATTTGTGTACGATCTGCAGAAATTTGTTCCGTTGGTCTGGGTGTTTATGTATATAATAAAAATATCTATCTATGTAAGTATATAATGTATTAAATATATCAGTCATCTAGTACCCATAACACAAGCTTTGAGTAGCTTACTTTGGGGCTAGATGGTGCTGTGTAGATTGTCCAGCAATATTTATTATTTATTATTATTTATTATCCTGTATCTATCTGACTACAAAAAATAAAGATACCTACAGAAAAAATCCCGCCTATTTTATTGTTCTACTCACCGCTACTACGCGAGCGAAACCGCAGGTGTTATGTAAATGTTAATATGCTATGTATGTTAATGTGCTATGTATATGATAAATTCATGTAAATGTTTTTGTGCTTCATTTATTTGTTCTAATTAATGTATGAGTGGTATGAGGACTATTTTTACCGCACAAAAGGTGCTTGCGTTATAAGTTTCACATCTACTCAGTTTAGAATATTTTTTTACACTTGATTCCCAGTAGGTAAACAACGTATCAAGGATGCTGTACTTCAAAATAATTACTATGAAATATTGCTGAATCCAAGCACTGTCTTAGAAGATATTACTCAAATAATTAATTGTGAGTAATGTTTTATGCATGAAATAACTTTAGATAAGAGCCTACAATATAAGGTGTAAAAAGATAGCACCTGAAAACTAAATTAGAGGATTTACATAATATTAAATAAAAAAGTTCAACGTCCGCAAATGTATGTGAGATTCAGAGTAGGGCACTTAATTGGATTTGAGGTCTTTGCGAAGTATCAAACTGAACATCAATACGTAGGAAAGGAACCATTTTTTTGATTTTTTAATAGCTTTCGAAAAAAGAATGGAGTCCTTCTTATTAGTCACCTTATTAGTCCTTCTTATTAGTTCTTATAAGTCACCGATATTCCGGGAGTAGCCAAGAGATGTTGAATGGTTTGAGAATAATATTTCTACACCCTGTATATTGGTATTTTTGCTTCTTCTTTAGTAACACAACCGTCTATTTGAAAAGTAGGTAACTGCCTCATTAATAAACACTTAATTGATCCATCGTTTATTATCCGTATTCCTCGTTTTTTAAAGTAAGAAAGAATCCTTTGCGAAACATGGAAAGAGAAGTCGCTAAAACCTCTGTTAGCTAATATGATGTTAAAAAGCGTTTATAAATAAGGCAGTATGGCTGATGGCACCGCGCGCAGTGGTAGCCAATTATCATAAAAATAACCGTTCTTGAGGTTCCCGAGTTTAATAAAGACGATTTCGCCTACGCTTTTGTACATATTTATTTATTCTCTTGTAATTAGTGATCCCGACCGTAGATTCTAATGCCATGAGGTCTAATGCCATAATTAGTTATTTATAATAATGTTCAAAACTAAAATTACTAATTTAAATGGACTACATTACCTTCACCGGATGTCTCGACCGTAATATTTGAGCTCCAATCTTATTCAAAACTAGAAATAAGTGCCAGAAAAAAGTGTAAATTGTAGATCATAAAAAACGCTAAGAGCCAAGCAGTAAGTTTTTAGCTTTTTCTTGTAGGTGCAATCGCTAGAAACTGGTGCTTAGAGTCATCTAATTTATAATTAATACGATTCAAAGTGATCCACGTGATTTTGTAAGAACCTAATTGGTTTTTTTTTATATTTGATAGACAGTCCTTTGGCCACAATCTCACCTGTTGGTAAGCGACGATGTGGCCGACGATGGAACAGAACGGTCTAGAAGACACCTATTCACTCTTGCCTTGATTTGAGTGGTTGTTTTAAAATTAAGATATGTTTGAGATCGGTTTTAAATCTATTCAAAATATGTTATTTTTATCATAAAACACATGTAAAACAATAGACAGCGAAACTATCAACCAATCATCTCTGCAATGATCAAAACATAAGTTGGCACTTAAAGCTTCTTGTATAAACATTGTAAACATTTTATTTATCTCTAAAAACGATGAAAGGTGCGGATGAAACGATGAATAGCAAGAGCGAATTATAATTCGACAACTCAATAAAATTAAACCTACCAGTCATGCCGACGCGACGCGACGGAGCCGAGGCGCGACCTTTGTGCATAGATAATGGGACTTGGGACCAAATCAGCTGATTTCTCTACCGTCCCAGACCGAATAAAGCAACAAAAAGTAGAGATCACTGATCCAAAATAAAGGATACGAATGACAGTAAAAAACAGGTTTTTCAATACGTAGAAACGGAATACATTCATAAAAATTTTGCACGTTTGGTCACTGGCCTTTGCCTTAGAAAAAGTGGCTACCGATGCATGACTGCCGATATATTACAACAGTAATGTCATATCAACTTGAGAAACTAAGAAGAAAATACACACATTCATATAAAGCATGAACAGCTACAAGTTTACGATGAATATAATGACCTACCTTTCACTGTAGGATTTGTCATACTTTGCTAAATAATGTTATGCTCGACGGCACTGTAACTTATAGAGCAGCATTCTTGGACGTCTTGAAGCTCTGAGAAGTTCGACCGGTCGTTATTAAGTTAATAACTAATAAGAATAACACACATAATAGGTGTACTTAGTTACCTATGTAAATATTTACGTACAAAGCATTATTGACTCTACCAATAACGTGATTGGTGAATTAAATGCTGATAAGGATGATCAAACTATAAAGGACCGAAAGCCGGGGTTAGGATGAATGTAAATAAGGGAACGACAGGTTCGCGAACACAGAAACAAAGAACTTTGCAATGCAATGCGGAGGTTGCAAATGTCAGCTGACCTCTGTAGACGTCATCGTAGAGCGGGGCGAGCGCGGCGTCGGACGCGCCCCAGCAGCGGGACGTGTCGGGGTACACCATGGGGGCGCGCCTGGCGAGGAGGCGAGGCTAGCGGCTCATGGCGCGCACGGGCACGCGGCTGTCTGCGCCGGCGGCCAAGCGCGGACTGACGCACCCGCAGACCCGCAGCCAGTCCTCCAGCCGCCAGCCTCGCCTCCTCTCCTGCGCAGACTGCGCACACACACCACACCGCAGACGAAAATAAACAGCCTGCCAGTTTTTACTAACCGACTCAACTAAGGACATTGCCTTCGGAGCCGCGCATAAATCGGAAATCAATAAGCTTTATCGATCGTTATTTCGCTCTTAATGGTTTAATTTATGTGGTTTACGAACTTTACACTTTAACAGGTCCATATTAGCTTAGCATAATTTTCGGCGGCTAATGGATAGTTGAAGGTGTCGGCGCGGCGGTGTGGAGCGCGCATGCCGGTGTCTCGTCGGCGTGCTGTGTCGCTGCCCTCGCTCGCCTCACTTTCGCACGGTCCGCGAACCCGTCGCGACACTAGTTTAATTGCAGCGAGCCGAGCGCTGCAGCCGTCCAGAACCGGATTTATTGTCTCCCGGTCGATATCACCTCGACGTTGTTGATGGGGAACCGACGAGAAATTCGCAAGGGCCGCATAAAACTTTACGCACACGTATGACCGGTTGGATTAGTAAAGTGGGCGATAGACGGTTTTGAGGCGTTACTGACGGCCCTGTGGGCGAATGTCGTGCCTTTAGCGACAGCCCTGGGTGTGGAGTGGCGAGGTCGTGCGCTGAGAGATCCGCGATGCGCAGACGCAGCGTGATTCGACAAGTGTTTCATACAAAAGACATCAACGCGCTCGCTCATCTTTTGTACGGTTTTTTCATTGATCTTGTTTGTTTAAACTTTCATCGTAGTTTTACGGTATTGAATGAAACTCAATAAACAAAATAATGTCAATATTCTATCTATCAAACAGCATGTGAAGATTTATTAACCAACAAATTAGGTTCATGATAATATCGAACGCGCTATTATTGGACGACAGTCGCCATTGCAGACTGGAAGGACTAGGTCCTACCTATAAATAAACTGGATTAGGTAGGATTGAATTTCACAACATAACTCTCTCACGATGATTCACTGAATATTGAAATATTGGCATATATAAATACAGACTAGCTGGCACCCGTGGCTTCTCTTGCGTAGTAAGTAGTGTGATTGCTAACATTGAAACTTTTTGGATTTTCCTCAGTTAGAGGAGTTTATGTTTTCTACCAACAAACTGAAATTTTTAAAAAGTGAAGGTGCTAATTCAGATTATATTTATTCAAAATTTTATACCGATTAGTGTAGTAGGCCTGATTGAGCCACAAACATCCGAACATCGCAACTTTCTCAGGAGAGAAAGAAAAAGAAACGCCTCCTTTTGCTTCCTTGCGCATCTTTTCGCGTCCTATCGCATCCTTTCGGATCCTTTCGCATCCTTTCGCACCCTTTCGCATCATTTCGCATCCTTTCGCATCATTTCGCATCATTTTGCATCCATTCACAATCTTTTTAGGTTTCCGTACCCAAAGGGTAAACGGGACTCTATTACTAAGGCTCGTCTGTCTGTTTGTCCGTCTGTCACCCGGCTGTATCTCATGAAACGTGATAGTTGTGTTTCTTTTCTTGACCTATCCAAATGTATTGGCAAGTGGTTGTTATGCGATATTTTTCGAGTACGTTTGCTGCAATGTAAGTTGTAATTCGAGTTAAAATAAACAACGATAAAAATTTCACATTGCGCCGCCCAACCCTAAAGAAAACTTGTCCACTGAGAACCAGATACCTAGGTCGCTAATATAAATACTTTTATAACATTTTTTATTAGATTAAGAGCTGGTTTTACCATCTTGCTACCTGTCAGATTAAAATTGTTCAGTCTCTCCTTTAGACTTGTCATAAACAATATAATTAGAAAAAAATATTTAAATTATAATAAATTCATTCGGTAGCTAACAAACTTTTAGTAAAGGTACCCACACGTCATTAAAATTAGTAAGTACAAAATACAAATACAAAATATTTTATTCGGTAACCTTATTAACTTACATTTCATGTGTTTGAGACCCTCTTTTAAGTAATGGTAGTACTCGTATGTACCTCTTTTATTTATTAGATGGCAATATATCATACAATCGTTCATATACCCGGTATAGGTGTCGCGCCGGTATAGGTCGCGTCAACCAAAAAGAACGCTGGAAAACAGATGTGTTTGCGCATACAAAATACTCGCGCCATCACACTCCTCCACCACTCCCCCTCCTTCCGGCGTTCTTTCTGCGTGACGCGCACTATAACTCTCTCCATCCGTATTTGTCCATGAATGCTCGTTTGCGGCCGCACCCAGTTCTAAGCCTGTTGAGCTGGCACCATTCTCTTCTAGGCAGAGAGATGCCAGTGGTTTCACAGTCAGATCTTAATCGTTACTGAGCTTTCTGGTGGTCTCGTCCTACTACGCATAAACGCGAAAGTTTGATGATGACGCGAAAGAAAGTATGGATGGATGGATGGATGTTTGTTACTCTTTCACACCGGAACGGCTGAACGGATCTAAATGAAACTTGGCAGAGAGATAGATTATAGTCTGGAATAGCACATACGAGTAGGGTACTTTTTATCCCGTGGAATTACCAGGATTTAAATCTGCGCGGGTGAAACCGCGGGGAGCAACTAGTTCATACATATTATAGTTGAGGATATTTTCTAGTGCATCACAAGACAAAAACGATTGGTGTCATTACAACAACAAACATCCATCCATACTTACAAACTTTCGCGCTTATAATATTACTAGCGATCCGCCCGCGCGCCCCTGCTTCGCATGGGTGCACATATCATGCATGTATTATACATATAAACCTTCCTCTTGAATCACTCTATCTATAAAAAAAACCGCATAAAAATCCGTTGCGTAGTTTTAAAGATTTAAGCATACATAGGGATATAGGGATATAGGGACAGAGAAAGCGACTTTATTTTATACTATGTAGTGATAGTGATGATTATGATTTGATTTAAAAACTATAGGTCTTATAGTTACTGAGGTACAGACAGTTAGAAATCGCGCAGATCGGAAATCCTTAAGGGTCCGGTGACAGCGGCTCGCAATTTCGAGGTGCGATTGGCTATTATTTCATTTTATTTCATTTCGGGGAGGTTGTTTGAAAGAATAACTCTAAAGAAACACGCATAAATACTGTTCGAACACAAATAATACAATAATATAAGGGAAATGTGCTTGAGTCAGAAATCATTTTGGTATTAGGTAAACGTAAGGCCAAACATACTAATACCACAATGATTTCTGATTCGGGCATGTTTCCCTTATATTATTGTATTAATTGTGTTCGAACAGTATTTATGCGTGTTTCTTTAGAGTTATTATTTCAAACAACCTCCCCGAAATGAAATAAAATGAAATAATAGCCAATCGCACCTCGAAATTGCTAGCCGCTGTCACCGGAGCCTTAATTGTCAAAGAGATCGCAGTTGGCAGCGGTGAACTATGCACACATGACCCCCCCCCTCTCTCCCCCCATCGCCCCTCAAGCCCGCAGGACTCGCAGGACGGGAGGAGCTGCCACAACCAGTTTATGTTTTAAATTCGTGATAAAAAATATCTGCAGCGCGTGTCATTACCCGCGAACCCCTCCTGTACACTTATTAAACTTAGCGACGGCTTAGGAGAGGCCGGGACGGCTCCGGGACGATTCCGAACATGGTTCACAAGCAATGGTTCGCAACTTTTTGTGTAACTTGAAGCCCATTACCATGGCGATATTCTGGGTTTCAAGTGTCTTACTTTCTGTACTACATATCAAGTTCATCTGTGACATTACGATACTACATATTCCCTCATCTGTGCCAATTACGATTACCAGCGAGTTAGACAATCAGGCCCCTAGAAAAGGACAGGTGCATGACAGTCAGTGTCATTTTTTTATTACATCTTGCTGATTGACCCAGCAGATGGACCACCGATAGCAACACCAGATGCTATAAAGTGGTCACAGTATATAACAAAGCATTGCCTTGTAAATCACGTACGATAGGAACTTTCCTTGATGCCGTTGCACTGCCCTTCGTCACAGATACAGACAGATGCTAAGCCTCAAAATGATTTTTTTTTGAACTGTGCGCAATGTGCCCACAAAATGGTGTGACTCTACTGATGTGCTTCTCTTCTCTTCTCGCGAAAGATATAAAATCAATGAACTAATTTGTGAAAAACCAAGATGTGTGCAATACCAAAAACTGGCAATTTCGACGGGTGTCACACGCATACGTAACTAGTTTTTGGTTTCGCATCGGTCTCGTTCCGGAGTAGTATAACATCTCTAATTCGCAGAAATCGACGCATCTTTGCCCGCTGCTGTTTGGTCGCCGATAGGGGTGGCCATGCGTCAGGATACGAATCAAACATGCCTACTTATAGCTGTAATTTATGTTGGAGGTAAGCAGGGTACCTAGGTAAAGTTACCCACGCAGCATAATCTACAGTGTAGGTACATACGGATTGTGTAAGCAATAAATGTACCTATTGGGTATTACAGGTATTCAATACATTTATTATTGCCTTTACATTTCATTTATTATGACGACCTCAGTGGCGCAGCGAGCGAGAGTCCGCCTACGATGCAGAGGTTGGGGGTTCGATTCCCGCCGCGGAACAAAATTTGTGTACGGTCTGCAAAAATTTGTTCTGTTGGTCTGGGTGTTTTCTACGTATAATAAAAAATATAAATACTTATATCAGTTATCTAGTACCCATAAAACAAGCTTTGAGTAGCTTCCTTTGGGGCTAGATGGTGCTGTGTGGATTTTCCAGCATTATTTATTAATTTATTTATTATAGTTATGCATATTTGTCATATACCTAGACATTTGGCAATGCTCTGTTATAGGTGATGGTTACCACTTAGCATCAGGTGGGCCATCAGATTGTTCCATCAGCCAGTTGTATAAAAAAATTGGTATTAGTTTTTCCAGCCGACGAACTCTAAAAGTCGATCGGAAATCCATAAAGAAAGATGATTCCGCCGACAGAAAAACATCAAATAAAACTGTCGGGCCAAACTGCAATACACAAATGCAGTTCAAAGACACGCAGTAAGTGTACCATATTCACATTCAATAAAGTCGCTTGTACTGTGTATAACAAGGTAGACTTGTAGCGAATAAAATATTGCTCCGACGAACATTGACTCACCGGGTAGGTAACCTAGGCAACCAGTTGCACAGCACCAATACAGCAGGATAATAAATAGCGACCCGTGGTATACCACCGAGGTGATATTGCTATGCATTAGTCACCCAGAGATGGAAAGCTGGTAATTAAGTTTCCTTTCCAACACGTTGTAACCGTTGTAAGGATCTTGTCGCTATTAATAATGCTGGGAGTTGGAGAAATGCAACGTATCTGCTATTTTAAGAAAATTATAATTTCTGTCTTCAGTTGTGAGCAACAGAACTGCCCACACACAAACCATGACGAGCTTTTACCTTGACGATCTTTAGACGAATATTATACAGGTGGCTAAAAAGTCGTGGATCAAACGCAACTAGGTACCTATTTATAGGAGTTAGATTCTGATGGGGCCATCAGCTGCAAAAAAATATTTGCGAGAGGTCTTTAGGGTCAACCCCGGTTGAGAGGTTTAAGCGGGAAAGCGTAACAGACAGACAGACAGACAGACAGATAGAGTTACTTTCGCATTTATAATATTAGTTGGGATTTGTGTTCGAACAGTATCTATGCGTATTTCTTTAGAGTTATTCTTTCAAACAACCTCCCCGAAATGAAATAAAATAATAGCCAATCGCACCTCGAAATTGCGAGCCGCTGCCACCGGACCCTTAAGCACCAGCTTTTACTGTTCTTGGAAAAAATAAACAATTATTATTATTACCTACCTATTTTGAACTACATAGGTGGTTACAATAGTTTTAGATACCACTCGTACCTATGGATAGGAAATTAGAATTTTATGTTTTGTTTTTCTTGTACGGAAATGTTGGTCACCCTATGTCTGATGCGTTCGTTCACTCAGCGCGCGACATCGCCTTTGATACATAAATGTATTTTTACCAATTTACCGACCGAGGCAAGAAAACTTTGGTTTAGGTGCTACCTACCTACCTCACCTGATGCCACATAGGTAGAAATGACCTCGAGTTTTAAATTTCAGTTGTTATAGTCAAGATAAGTAGGTACCTACGTAGGTAGGTTACGTCGCGTCTCGTCAGAATAGTCACCCACGCAGGACCAGCAGCGATGCTATAGATAGATAGTTTTTGTGATCAACTTTATATTTTATGCCTGTTTAATAGTTAACTTTCACCTTATTATTTTGGTTTGTCTTTTCAGTATCATCTGCCCACCTACATAAGTTGCTTATAAAATGTAGATTCGATTTGGTTTATGCACAATGTATATTATATAGTTTATATTAGACAATAAGAAAACTGTGAATCTAAGAATGAATAAATAAATAAAAAAAAAAAAAAAAAAATAGTTACCTACCTACTTACTGAATCAAACACAAACAATAGGTACCTACTATACTGTAATACCTAGGTAGGTACCTACTATTTACAACCATTTCTTATTTAATACCTGAGCTGTTTGTTTGCCATGTAAAAAAAATGTCTTCTCAACATTGACGGTTTACTTTGAAGACAGTTGGTGTTTACTCTATCAGGAATCAGGATGTACCCATACATTTGCTTGAGCTAGACAAAGTCAAAGTGTGTGCCATACTGTATACCTAACTTACCTAGGTATAGGTATACTTACCTTGGTACTAGCTCTCAGCGCTCTGAGTCAAAAGGATCGCAGCTGAAGTGGCGGTCATATTTGCCCAGAAACCAATAACTTACGTCGGCGGTGGGACCAAACAAGTAAGGGTCGTAGCACACTACCGAATCTGCCTGCACCACACCAACTTTAAACTTAACTTCTATTCAATCAAAATCTGTCAAAGATACACATTTAATGCTTTATTATAGGTGATACTCGTAGTTACCACTGATAAGAGAACAGTCGTTACTAATTAACATCAGGTGGGCCATCTGTTTGTTCCATCAGCTAGTTGCATCAAAAAATTTACTATTGTTTTTATTTTATTGTTATTCCATAACAAATAAAAAACTAATTAAAAAAAACAATATTTCTAAGTATGGAACTTTTCCAAAAAAAGATCAATTATGTACCTACTTTTTTTATCATAAGATGCTACTTTTTTTATACAATTTTACTTTTGCAGATAATAGGATACAATATGTTTGGCTTAAACCTAATGTAGACCATAGCTATAAATAAACAGGCATATTTACCAAAAACTTTAATAATTCATGTAACAAACAATAAATCAGCTTATTATATAACATAGTTCTTTCTTACTTCCATTATATATGTTTTCATGAATACACAATACTCAATAAGATTATCCAAATAATTAGGATGGCATAGCGGAATACAGTGCAATTCAAATCATCATTGGCCGCTGTTCCAGGAATCTAACTTTTCTACCACATCTATTTATTTACATAAATCATTAAAACATGACCTGAAAGAATCAGTCATTAATACCACCCACTTATCAAAAACACTAGCCTTAACAATACCTACACTTACTTCATGACAAAGTGACTGAACGATGGAAAATGTTAGGTTAGACAAAGATTGGTATGGGGAGATGAGCAATCAACTAGAATCCCAATTTATGTCATTCGTAACTACGTAACTTATCGCAAGGTTTAATGTCTGTTTCAGTCAGCAAAACAACAACCAATTACTTCTTGGAGGTCGAAGGCGCGGTGGGAGCAGCTGCTACACGTTGCTGCGCTGCCGATAGCTGCGGCATATTCTTGGACAGCGATCTCAGCTGCTTTTCAGCTGCAGCATTTACCATCTTAGTGACATTAGCCTTCATTTTACTCTTCTCCACTTTCGCAGCTTTACTTTTCACAGGGGCATTCGGACGAGTAGTTGTAGCTTTTCCTTTCTTTTTCTTGTTTATCTTGATTTTAGCGCCCTTGGGCAGATTGCTCTTCTTATTCAGTTTGCCTTTACCTTGGGCCATTTTAGCAAAATAAATGTGTTTTCTTTGATTATTTTCAAGTAAATTCTTACACGTTCAAGAAAATAAATGCAATGCAACGTTTTTTTGACATTAAGTAAGGTGTCAGCTGTCAGTAAAAACATTGACATTCGCACACGCGCTGACAGTTATGCTGCGGTTCATATAAAATGTTAGACTTTGAGCATAACATATAATGAAAATTCAAAGCCCTGCTCAAGGAATTTGAATACGGTCCGCTATCCATATCCATTGGTTTCGATGTCTTGCAGTGAAGTATGGTTGTAGTAGGATTCCTACCTAGGGTATCTCAGAGTTACTAGTTACTAGGTACCTAAGTACTATACCTAATTATATACCTTGACTATGGTAGAAAGTAGGTATCCTAGGTACTTAGTGTGATTCAGTGTTGATTCACAGGACACAGAAATAGGAAGGTAACGTATCTAGGTGCTCATAAATGTATAGGTTCACAAGGTTACCTACGCATCAGGTTTGGTAGGTATACCTACACTGCCTGCTGGAAGGGAACCTAATAGGTTGCTAATAAAAGAAACGGATGACATTTTAAAATATTACGGACTTTATTCATAAATCGACTGCTTTTTAGTATATGAAATCGAGTTTTAAGTTATGAAATATACATAATAATATAATATCTAAATATATCTTATGTACAGATTAATAGAAAAGTAGTCGAGTATAATAAATCGGCTATCGATAGATTCGAGCGGCGAGAGTGCAGGCGACCGGCGAGAAGCGGTGCGGACGAGGACGCACCTCGCCATAAAACGTCTAGAAAAATAGATAAATCGCTCAAAAACGTCAGAATCAGTCGAAAATAGAGAATAGATAGAGTGGAGAGCGAGCCGCTGAAGATACGGCTGCTTCGCGTCTCACGGTACCTACGTCCACGCGGGTAGTCTCACACAGATAGCCCCATGCATATGGGTAGTTCACGCAGTTCGTTTCACATGGGAAATACACGCAGATAGTCTAACACCGGAATTTGACGCAGTTAGGTAGCTTCACGCGTATTCCGTATCCGTGGAAAGAGAGCGCTCTGCAGGGGAACGTCGACCCGCCTCGGCCTCAGCCGCGGCCGGCTCGCCCGCTTGCGCCTGTGCGTACGCCAGGCTCTTCTGGTAGCTGAAAAGCTGCCTCTCCAAAGAATAGTTTTCGGCTTGAAGTACCGAAATTTCGCGTCTGAAACAAACAATCAGATTATCACCTGAACTCCTGATAATACTAAGATGTAGTAAGTAAGTTTTCATTATTTTCTAAAGTTTTTATAATGCTCACCGCATTTGATGCGCATGAAGACGACATAGATCATCGTAGACGTGATAGGTCGCCTGGAAGAGTAAGTACGTGTCGCCCCACTCGAGGCGCACCCGCAGCTCGCCGCCGGGATGCAGCAGCGGGCAGGCCGCGCGCGAGACGTCCTCGACGCGCAGCGCGGTCTCCATCATAAGCCCCTCGTCGGCGCTGTCCTGCGCGTAGTAGTGCTCGAAGGGCGCGCCCGGCAGCTCGTCGGCGTCCGGCTCGCCGGGCGCGGGCGCGGCGCGCACCAGCCACGCTGACCAGCTCACGTAGCGCAGGTGGTTGCGCGGCACGTGGTGCACGTCGCGGTACAGCATGTGCAGCCGCACCGTCTCCGAGTGCATGTCGCAGCGCACCGCCCACGCCTGCTTGTCGCGGTCGTAGCAGGTGGCCGCGCGCCCGCCCGCCGCCACCGTCAGCTCGGCCAGCAGCCGCGCCCACGACAGCTCCACCGTGAGCCGCACCGCCTTGTTGGAGTGGCGCGCCGGCGGCCGCGGGCCCCACGGCGGCGTGCGGCCCTCCGCGTCGCACACGCACTCCAGCGGGCCGGAGTGCACGCGCCGCTCGCCCTCGCCGACCGCCATCGCGTACCGCACGCGGCACTGCTGGCCCTCGCCCGAGAGCCGCACGAGCCGCAGCGCCATCGGCTCCTTGCCGCAGCCGCCGGTCACGCACACCTGCCAGTCGAAGCCGGCGAACGCGATCGGCTGCGTGTCAAGCCGCGGCGCGCGCAGCTCGCACGCATAGATGGTGCGCACGCGCGACATCGTCAGCTCCAGCTGGAACTCGCCGCGCGCGTCCGCGAACTTAGCGGTCAGCTCGGCCAGCGACACGCAGCGCCCGCGGCCCTGCGCGCAGCAGCCGGCGCTGAACTTCACCTGCTTGCCGGAGAAGCCCTCGTTGGCCGTGAAGTGGTCGCGGCTCAGAAGAGTGAATGTGAAGTCGACGTAGACGCGCATACCCTCGCAGGAGCCGCGCCATACGAGGTATACGCCTGCAACAAGGAAGCTTCATGACGCAACCACTCCCTGTGCACGTAGTTTTTGTTACGTAGGTAAATGGAACACTGACCGAGAGCGGCGTCCGCGCTGCGGTTGAAAGCGACGGCCCATCGCTGGTGCGCGCAGCAGAAGTCCTTGGAGGTGACGTCACGGTCGGGCTCGCGCGTGGCGGAGCGCGTCACCACGAACGTGAAGACGTGGGTGTCGGCGCGGTCCTTGAGCCGCGTCGCGCGGTACAGCAGAGCCATGCGCCCGCGGGCCGCACGCCCGGCACCGCCTGCGCTCGCGCCTGGACACCACGCCATATTATTATGTTACAGAACACAAATAAACTGAGCATAGCTATTGGAAAAATTCAGCTGATGCACATAACTGGTATAGGTACATGATTTTAGCGTCAAATGCTGCCCGAGAAATAGGGCGCATGGTCACAAACTCGCGTGACCAGCCTAACATATAGATTGGTACCAACCCCAAATGTACCTACAGGCCTACAACCTACAACATTTTTCTTTACGGAAAAATACAGCATTTTATAACTTTTAATACTACCACCGTCCATCTCACCTAGAGCAAAACTCCAAAGCTAGGCCTCAACGAAGTCAACCGCTAGCATGAAGCAGTTAGTTATTCCATATCGATCAGTTACAGATTTACATCTATACCTACCTACCTACAATTAATCACCTCGTTAGTCACGTAACCTGGTGCTAACATGACCTGTGAAAGGTCAGGATTATAATAGACCTATAAGCTCGATCCGGCACGGCAGGGTCGACATAACAAGAAAAGGTTTGGGTCAGAAGGGCGCGTCAGAACTGAGAACCTACTTAGCCATGCTGAAGTCTGACCTTCACAGTCAGTCCTATAAAAGTTCGTCGTTTGTCTGTTTCTTTAATATTGCAAAAGTAAAATTAATGTAAAGTAACAATAGCCCAAACCTAAAAATCAGAAAAAGGAAGGCACTGAAACATCCCTGAAGAAATCAAAACTTATGCTTTAATCCTAAATACCACAATCAGGCAACACAGTTATTTTAATGTATTAATGCCTAGGTAGGTACGATCATGTTTCACCGGGATTAAGTAAAATAGAAACTAGGGTAAAATGCAAACGTTTTCCCACACAGTACCTACCTACACTATAGCCTCCCGCTTTCCCTAAGCTTTTACAGTTTTAAAAGCGAGTGCAGATTTCTAGCTGAATTTATTACTATTTCAAATCTAGGTAGGTATTCCGGAACCAGTTTGGAATAGCGAAAACTGTGGTTTCAATTCATATTGGTCTGACGGTAGGTACATGATAAAAAGAATTAACGAAATCGGTAAAAGCCGTTCTCAAGTTATAGCGTGCGTGTATGACCAAGAGAAATATAGGGGTTCATGGTATTTTATGCTAGGTATAAAAATATACGATTTGAACACAAACTTTTTGTAAACAGATTTCAAGAAACATTTTTACTGCTTCGCTTAGGCTTCGCTAATTATTATGCGAGGCGCCTAAGTGCTTTCATCAAAGGGTGTTACGGCGTTTTTGTTAATTTCCTCCCCCGAGTCGCGGTAGCTATATGAAAGTAGCTCAAAAACGTATGCAGGCGTGCCCGACTAATTAAAGGGACCCTAGAAATACTCTTGACTGCCACATAAAAGTCTGTCCCTGAAAATAATGGGGCTTACTCGTTCAACAGAACCACGTTGGTAGGTTGTTTCGTACCGCTTAAGTTCCACAACTGCTATATAAATTACTGTATGAGACAGATAGGTGATTTAGGGCTAGTTCATTCAATATGCACGAGGTTGGAACAGTAGAACAGCCCTAGTCCTGCCCCAAATGTCCCAGGTGGAAACGTGTTTACTATTTCACCAAATGTACGAACGCGCTATCGAGCCCCGGGACTATTATTCCTTCTGTGGCCTGTCTCATCTCTCCTAAATCAACCTATAAGCAGTTATAGGTATAGGTCGTAAGTAGGTTACGTCAATTCTGTTTGTTTCAATTATATTCAGATAGAATCGTTTTAACAGGCAAATGTAGTATCATCTAAATTCACCAATAATATTGCTCTTATTCGGTTATTTTTCAGATCTGCACAGTACGTGACTGTTTTAACCGAAAAAGCTCGACATAAAAATCGTCTGTTCATATAAATGTTAATACGATTCACGTGTGATATAATGTGAGGTAAAGCATAACGACATGCCTGGCTACCTACCTATGGGGGTAGGTAAAATAGGGTGGAATCACATTATGGGGAGTTCCCGAACTCTAAAGATATCTTTACGTAATGTTCTCGAGGATATTACCGAACCTTTTTATGTGGCCGTAATCTTTTGCATTAATTTGCGTAAGAAAATAAAGTTTGCACGGGAATCAAGGAAAAATCTGCGTGAAGGAAGGAATGCGGAAAACCTTCGATAAGAGCGGTAAAACACACAATAATTCCGGAAAACTCCTGTGAAATCCAAAGTAGGCACTTATTCGAAATTCCCAAGGCACGACGGAATTTAAGTCCAGGATTATAGGAGGAAGTTTGAAATGTCCGAATCAATATGAGATTACCCCGTTTCCGTCGTTCGTCCATCGTGCCCTATTTACTCCCCAGAGTGGTCGGACGAATCGAACTGCAAATTGGTACGCGTCGCGCAGCGGCTGTCGAATACCAACACGCCACCTGCGTTGTGTCAAGTAGGTAGGTATTTATATCTGAGGTATCAATACACTATTACACGAAATATTATATTTTTAAATTACAGGCGTTTCGTTTATAACATTTTATACTGGGACTTAGTATTTGTGTAAACTTTTCCGTATGAGGAAAGGTGACGGATCAGGCTTACAGCCTACCTGGCGTTGAGTGATACACTGCCTATAGTAGGTAATTGCATTACCTCTCAGAGCACGCCCGCCGAGGACGTGCCCCACACTACACTGCGACCATCTTTGAAACATGAAGGTGTAAAGTCACGTGCGTGTAATTGCACCGTAACCCTACCCCTCAAACCGAAACAGAGTATTCGAGAATTGCTGCACGGTCAGAAATAAGTAGGCACGTATCTGTACGAACTCCTTTACAAAGAGCTCTACAACTATACCGTAACTAAATATAATACTCTACACAAGAGATCCCAGATTTAAGTTGCTCTGACTTTTCCACACGCGTTATTAAATAAATAAACAGGTATCTTGGTCATCGGTATGGCTCCACCCAAAGTTTGGGGTTGCAAAAAGGGTAGTGTAATTTTACACTTGTCATTGATAAAATCATTTGACCAAGTAAACTTCCCAAAAACAATTTAGATTTATGAGTTTGATAGGCGTAGGTGCGTCCGGTATAATTAAAGCGGGATGTTTTGTAAGTTGTGCGCACGATTTAATTATTATAATTGTATTATTATATTTCTCGTTTCAGAAAACCGGGGTTAACTGAAGTGCACCTCAACTCTAGAGCTTATCGTTGAGCTGATATTAATATTTTACAGATTATAATAAAGATTCCTCTGGCTATACGAAAAGTCTTGGGCTGGGACAAGCCTTCTTTGTATGAAATGTAGCCATAACGCGTCCCGTAAATGAACATCGGGTGTCTAAAAACATCTGAAATGGATGCAAGGGCTGCTACATCTACTGTATATTTTTTTTCTATTTACTTTGACATAAATTTCTAATAAGTTCGGAAAATGGTAATAGGCATGTTAATGTTTCATAATATGTAAATAATAATAAAAGAAACGTAATAATAAAAAATACATTATTTAAAAATCTATTATAATAAAAAAACTACAACTATAGTCACCTAAACCTCTACAGGTTTGGTGTAAGAATACTCTTGTTAGAATTAAGCTCGCCTTCTACATAAAAATAAAAATAAAATAAATAATGCTGGACAATCCACACAGCACCATCTAGCCCCAAAGTAAGCTACTCAAAGCTTGTGTTATGGGTACTAGATGACTGATATATTTTATACATTATATACTTACATAGATAGATATTTTTTATTATATACATAGAAAACACCCAGACCAACATGAATTAAGAAGGAAGATTCTAACAAGATAAGTAATTGGGTGGCTCATCAGCAACAACAATCAACGTAAGTATTACCAAGACAGAGCCAACTACGTGATAATGGATGTAAAACAATACAGCCGGAATACCTAGGCTTCCAGACCTCCCCAAGCAAAACAATATATCCTTCAACAATCAATCCCTAGACGTTTCAATGTTTTGTACTGACCCAGTAGCCACAAAACATGAAGCATTGGTGCTGGGCAGTATCCGCCCTACTGGCCCGGGGCAGACAAATTATAACCGCCTACCGTAAATCAAACGTGGCTATCATATTTTATTCAGTGTAGGGTCGTTGGTAGGTACCTACCTCTGATAGGTCTGGACGTACAAAAAAACAGAAACTGCTTTATGACTTTGATCCCCAGGCACGGTAGATATCCTATTAGATATCGTACCAAGTAGTAGTACTAACTCAAGATTCTTATTATTAATGCATTCTGATATTAGTACCACATTACTGTGACATGAAACAAACTTATTTCATCATTATTATCAGTTAAAAACATTTACCTGCTTGGCCTGCCTCTATGTTGCTATACCCTCAGGGTACTTGATACATATTTACACCTAACAACCATGTATGTACAACATATATAACAAACATGTTCGAGCAATAAATGCATTGAATGTTTGGTACTGTATTTTAGATCTTTCGCGATCATGAAATAAATATGTATCATGATCGTGAAATTTTCAAAGCACAATACTCGAAAAATAAGGTAATACGCGACAAATACCCGGGTAAAATTCAGTGTGCTGTGTGCTGAATGTTGAGTTCGCAGGATACTCAACATTCAGCATACTGAATTTTACACGGGTTGATACTGATACATACCTACATAAGTAAGCATCAGTAGGTACCTATCTACAACAGCGCAAACCCACTAGACCTACCTACTCGTAGCTATGTGCCTACACATAGGTGGGTGTGGTGTACCCGTGATCGATCATCGAACTCACAGCTTCAATTGCTGAAATTAGGAATTCAGGTCGACTAGCGAGATCGGGGCATGCTATAAATCACGGCGATTGGAAATTGATTGAGCTTTCATTGGAAAACGTCTTGATAGCTGTTCCATCTTTAATCAGCTGGTAGTGAAGACTAATCGTTCGATTTTAATATCATAAATTGAAAGTGGAATTTGTAAATCTTGTTATGAATATATAAAAATTGCTAAGCATTCCACACAGTACCAGACCAACAGATAGGTATATTAGGTCCTTAAATATTTTTCATGCAAATTATATAATGGTCATATAATGGTCGCTGAGCGCGCCAATTAAGCTAAGGCCGCACTAAGGTTAAACCGCTGCGGTTTTTAATCGCGTGAATTTTTGCCCCTAGAAAAATAGTACCGCAGGTGCGGCCGCTTGTATTAGGTTTCTAGGGGCACAAATGCAAGCGATTAAAAACCACAGCGGTACCGTAGTGCGGCCTTAGCATTAGACTTATCAGACCGATAAGTCTGTTGCTGTCTCTTTTCGTTGACATGAAAGTGACAGTGACAAGAATGCTCTTTAAAGCCGTTATAAAATGAGAGGGATTATGAATAAGTATTTATGATTATTCATTAGAACACTTTTTAAATAGGTCCAGTCCGTAATTTTCACGTAGCAACATTCTTGAAATTTATCTAATTAAGAAAATGCTCATTTTAAAATGTAAATCAAGCAATTTTTATGGAATGTGTTTTTTGAAATGGCAACTCTGTTTTTAGCTTTTTTTCCCACTTGAGCCTTTTCATTATCGTGACCTATTCATTTAAAATCACGTTTTCTATTCCATCACAAAGGTCACAGGTCAATGAAAATTTGCGTTTGAAAGACGTACGAATGGCTCGCGAAACAATGCAAATCATGAAAGAAATGTTGACTCAACAAATCATAATTTAAAGTGCTAATAATACAAAAAAACATCATTTTGTGCTGGAACTTCGGGAAGAGGTTATAATTTTGTATTTGCTTTGTTACGACTTGAACATCAAAATAGATGATCACTAATTAATTATTCTTATGAAATCTACCTAATTTTCCCATGTTAAATCCTACTAATAATATAAACGCGAAAGTTTGTAAGTATGGATAGATGGATGTTTGTTACTCTTTCACGCCGGAACGGCTGAAAGGATTAAGATGAAACTTGGCAGAGAGATTATAGTCAGATTATAGTCTGGAATAGCACATAGGCTAATTTTTATCCCGTGGGAATACTGGGATTGAAATCTACGCGGGTGAAACCGCCGGGCACAATTAGTTTATAATAAAAGTTTGTTTTCTATCCCAGCTTTTTCCCAAGTTTCCCCAAGAAAACAGTTGCCGGCCTAAATAACAGTTCAATCTTTACGAGGACTAATATCTATTTGATGGGTAATTTGTTTTAACCATTAACATAAAATGTAAGTAATGACCGTATGAAAAGCTTATTCACAAAATCCTAATGAAACATAAAAGGATGTAATTATTATGGGCCCTAAATTCAGGCACCTTTCCAAGCTCGTTACAAAATAATAGACTGAAACTTGAAGCTGTAAAATCTTTTTCAACACAGTTGCTCATAAAGTGGCTCTACGGTCACCGCAATTAGGCACAGAATGACACCCATTATTCAAACCATAGACTTATAGAGACTGGCGGTTTACATCCTAATCATATGAAACACGGTGTCGGCAGATTTCCCTCTCCCTTGCCTACACTTACATATAAAGCGTACATACGATAATAAACTCGGGTGACAGACACATTGAACGCAGCACTACGATTGGCTACTTGACCAACTCACTCTTACAATCACCCAATCAATGCGAACCACTCGTACGTCACACTACCCTAAAAACGTAGGCATAGGGATTTCAATATTATCGATAAAGTATTATCGATTGATTTTGAGAGAAGTCTTTTCCACATTCTATCTCAGCTTGACTAGTAAGAAAATCCATATGTCTTAATTTAATAATAATAATAAAAACAACTTTTATTTTCAACTGACTTCAAAAATGGAGGTACTTATTCTTAAAAAAATCGGGCCCGTCCAAATCTGATCAATAGTGATCAGATTATGACGGGCTCGTTTTCGTTCTATAAAGTATATTTTTTCAGTGGTGTATTAAATATACTAGCAGCGCTTAACCGCCGGTTTCTGAAAGCACGATCAAAACTAATCTGCTGTCTCTATCTAAGTAAACGCCATTTATTCATTCAAACTATGTTATATTTTACTTATGTATATTTTAAGTGATTTAAGGAATAAAGAAAATTTATATTGTATGTGAGTTTTTAATGACTACAATCTCACCTGATGGTAAGCGACGATGTAGTCTACGGTGGAGCAGAACGTTAACAGTAATATAACAGCTCAATCAATAAGTTCCATCATATTAAAAAGTCAAATAAATTGTCAAAATTACATATAATATAAATAAATATTAACTTAGAAATATAATCTTGCAAAAATATATAATAATTAAACAACATTCAAAAAAAAACTAGGTTGGTATTTTCTACCAATCATCATTCGATCATTGATAAATTTATTTATTTGTTGAAATGAACGAGCACATCACTATCTCGCAGCAAATAGCAGCGACCGTACCACGCAAAGAACGTGGTGTCGAGAGCATCGCTAACTACTCATTCCATTGCGTCATTTGTTAATTGGGTCGTGACTCGTTTCAAGATACACGCAGCAATGTATTTGAAACAATTAGTTAGAAATGCTTTTTGCACCGATTTAACTTTTGACTGACCTTACCAAGTAAGTTTTAACTTGTGATTGTTTTATGGCTAAATACTTAATAAAAACAAGTAAATTTGTCAACTTACATGTGGTAGATTATTCCATGTTCCCTATAATTCACTTTTTTGCTACTATTTTTACACGAGAGGATCGCACATTCCGGCATTTTAAAAATTTGTCAGACGACGGACGACGCGCGACTAATCCCTGATTTTTGCCGAGCGAAGGACTTCGTGGGGAAACGCACATATTGCCTTCTCACGGGATACGCCCACATGCCCCATCCCCTCCTTTCCTTCATCCGTGATTCAAACAGTGACTTTTTCATTGCTAGAACCCACTAGTGAGTTATAGATTTTTTTTAAATTTTATTGGTTGAGTTGTTTTGTTCCTAAAAAAGTTTTTATTCAAAAAAAAGATCGTGTTCAATAGAACAAATAAATTAATGTTCCTATTGCTTGCTCATTTCATGCAACTTCTTATATTATAGATAATTTTAACTCGTACGTGTTTAATAAGTAAAACATTCACTCAAATATAACTTTTGTTTTCTTTGTAATAAAAGAAAATTTAAATTCCCAATTTTTTACGTGGCAGAATAGTCGCAAACGCGCAAACCCTATGCGCGGAAAATAAAAAAAAACCTCATCCCTTTAGTCTGTGGCCGATCGCAAAGCGCACGCTTATGAAAACTGATTAATTTTTCCCGCCGAAGCGAAACATTTTTCACAACTCGTTTTCACTGTTGAAATTATAGTTATTTATTAATTAAAATGTCTACAAGTACTAGTTACGAAGAAAATTATTTATGTTGTACACCGCCCGATTTATAATGTGAAGCCCTTAACGTAAGGAAACTTTACTACCTGAAAACTCCAAGGAAAAATATCTGTTCTGTGAGTTTTTATTATTATTTTATTTTATTAAGTAGTAGAGCTCTTTGTGAAGGGCTCGTCCGGGGAAGTACTACCACCACGCCTTTTTCTGCCGCCAAGCAGCAACGCTGTGTTTCGGTTTGAAGAGTGTGGTCGCCGGTGTAACAGGCACATGAGGCTTAACATCTGTATGCCTCAAGTTGATGGACGCAGGGCAGTGCATCGTAGGGCACGTTTTTATTGTGCGTGACCTACGGGGCAATGTTTTGTTTATAGGTGATGGTTACCACTTAACATCAGGTGGGTCATCTGCTTGTTCCATCAGCGAGTTGTATAAAAAAAAACAAATGTGTTGAAAAACGTCGTATGATACACGTGTGGCTTGATGATTACCGTCCTCGGCTATATATATATATGTCATGGCTATGTATCTATATATATATATGTCTATCGGTGTGATCTACGATCGATCGCGGTCGGCACCGGAACTCGTGATAGGCCCTCTGAGCTCGAAAATCTCATTTTGTAACGTAGAGATCTCCTTCAGATAGCGACTCTACATAAATTAGATATAAGCCAAGGCACCTGAGCATAATATATAAAACCATACTCAATTTACTATTCACGAAGCTTTCAATTAGTAGGGTAAAATGTACGTGCTTAACGTCAACCAACGATGTTACCAGAAAGAAATAATGGAATCTCGCGCGCGTTCGTTCGTATGAATCTATTTCCACGAGATGCGTTTGTTCCCAAACATTGGTTCAGACTTCTTGGCGTTGTATTTAGAGATTTCAATATGCGTTAGTGAGTCAACGTCTAATAATGTAGTTAAAAAACGCGCGATTTTGCGCAAAAAATTAATTCTAAATATGTTTTTTTATAAAAATACTATTGTGCAAAGAAATGTACCTACCAAATTTCAAAGGTCATATAGCTATTGTTAATTTATTTAAATACTAGCTGGTGCCCGCGACTTCGTCGTACTTTTAATCTCTTCATCTCTTTTTTCGCAATAAAAGGTAGCCTATGTTCTTTCTCAGGGTCTAAAGATTGTCTGTGCCAAATTTCATCAAAATCGGTTGAGAGGTTTAAGCGGGAAAGCGTAACAGACAGACAGACAGACAGAGTTACTTTCGCATTTATAATATTAGTTGGGATAGATTCCTTCACAATATTAGTGTCAGTTTTTCACGAAGTAGTTAAAACAACATAAATTAGTGATGGATTGATGCCTTTTCTAACACCCAATAAAGCAATGGATGAAGAACAATTAAAAAGTAATCAGTCATGTCCAACACAAAGTGGGTATTGAATGGCTTGATAGTCAGATAGAGTTGGGACTCGACAAAAGTTACGTATAAAGCCCACATAGAACATCGATGTTTGCTAATTGCTTTGTGTTTTGGTAGAAATTGGGTAGAATGGCTATATGAACCTTTGGCGAGTTGATTATTGTTTGCGCAATAAAAATTTTTCGAAATTGTGTTTTGGTAGAAAGGGTCTAACTGGTGTAACTTTTGGTGAGTTTGTTTTGTGGATTGGTATACAATATGATAAACAAACTCAGTTCTGCCTACAGTATAGGCACAATATACGTTTTCTAATCTAGTAAAATTTACCACTCATTTTATTGATTAGCCGTTTTCTCTATTCCGTGGAATAGCCCTTGATTCAAACAACTAAAGCAATTTTTATCAATAACTAAGTATGTTACTACCTATACTATCATGAGGTTAAAAAACCGATACTTGGGTTAATCAAACTTCCTATCAATTTTTTATTCTTCCAACTTGAAATCGTTTTATGATCTTTGCAAATTTACAAAGTTACTTGTTAGGATGATTATCTTTTTAAGTGAATTCTGTTTCGTAACAAAGACTACTAAGATGAAAAGTAATCCAATTTTCATCGGACTTGTTGGCATAGTAAGTAGGTAGGTATACTTAAATTATAAAAGACCACTTTCTACTTTAGGCTATTTAAATATATATAAAGAATAAAATAAATCGCGTACCACTATCCCATTTTTACGGAAAGTTTCAATTGTATTTCAGGACTTCAGATTTTTCAACTTCGTAGCTGCAATTCCAAAGCTCTGGTACAAAGTTCTAGCCACAATAAGTAACTAGGTTTCTCTATCACCCAAGTAACTTTAAAAAAAGATTTTTCAATCAGTTCACTTCAAGTTTTTTACCCATTCACCCACAAAATCGATGAAAAGCTGTTATAAATTTCAACAGCGAGAGAAAACAGCGGCATTTTCTTTGTTCGAAACGGGGGGGACTGCGTATGTTTTCTGACACAGGCTTCTTTTAAACTGTCAATTGATATTTTTCTTATGTTTACAGACATTTTCTGTTAATAAATAGTAACTTTATTCATTTGAAACTTAAGGCGTTACTTACAATAAAGTTTCTTTATTGGTAATCAAGTTTACGGTATGTCATGATGTAAATTCATAAGTTTTAATTGGCAGGAGACATGACCTGACATCTGACCTTATCCAATCTCAAAAGGTCAGATGACATGTCATATCAACTAATAGCCAGAACAGAAAACCATGTCACAACAAGTTTTTTAAGTTTGGAATAAAATTGGAATTTACAAACTGGGTCCGTAGGGATGAGCACTCGGATCCTTGTAGTTCATAATAAATGAACTGAAGCTGTCAACTGTAAAAATTGGACATATAATGTGAAGTTTTTGAATGAATTCCTTGGTAGGGATCTCCCAATCGGTTTGCCATATTATTTAAACTATTCCGTCAACAGTTGCTAAAATGGACGCTAATACTAAGTGGAAAAGTAAATTAAATTAATTCTTGAAGATTTACAAACTTAATTAAATTCTTGAAGAATGTAATTAACTTTTCTGTGACAGCCGATATTATGAAACGAATTATTTAAATTGCGTCACGTTTTCTGTTTATACGGGACTAAGAGCGGCATTTTTCTTTTATAACTCTCAGTAAGCTCATTTTCTTATTAGTCCTTTGCTTCGTCGCTAGCAGACTTGAGAAACTGTGCTTTTCAATTTAGAACTTTTTTGTGCATACAGGGTGTCCCAGAACTCAACGTCAAGCCGAAACGGGGCGACAGGATTGATCATGAGAAAAATCAGAAAAAAATCTATCAAAATTTCGTCAATCCTTAACTATTTTTAGGTTATTGTGGTTAATTTTTATTATTTTTGTTCATTTAAACTTTGGTACCGTAACCCTAAATAATATTTCTAAAATCATAGTCAAAAATAATGATTTTTGTTCTTTTTTTTGGATATTTCTCATGATGTTTACAATCAATCTTGTCGCCCCGTTTTGGCTTGACGTTGAGTTCTGGGACACCCTGTATATGCACCCCGAATTCCGATTAATTTTAAATTTTGCTTTTACTATCACTTTTTGTATACCCGTACCTATGTTTTTTTTGTTCTCTTCAAATATTGAAGATTTGAATTTTTCCCCGGAAAAGTGATTCCAATTTTCTAAATTTTGTAGAGCCATGATTATTCCGGCAAGTTAAAAGAACGCTGAGCGTATATGTGCGCTGGGCCATACATAATAAAGCTAACTTAATATCTATACTACTTGACTAAATCTTTGAAAGTTTTTAGGTATTTTTTTTTGAAATTTGAAAAAAGCCTTGTTTTACAAAATATTACCAAAGATACCTACCTAAGTATATTTTCTTTAATTCAGAGCTTTTATAAATACCTATAAATGCATGTTAAAGTTGAAGACTGCTTCTACTCTAATAAATATAATTAATAAGTAATAAAATATTCAAAAAACATTTTATTTTTATCCTGGCAAATTGATTTTTTTTACAAATTTATGAGTTTACTTAATTGAAAAATGTCATTTAAGTTTGATGAATATATTTTTGTTTTTAATTTTCGAACTACAAAATTGTGTATTACTTTTATTTGTTAAATTTGATGTTTTAAAATTATGAGACACAGAACACGGACAACTAAAGCAATCAATGCTCTACGCAGTAGAAACACATAAAGCCTACACCAAAACTCAAACAATTCAAATAGGACAGAAAACAGCGGGAGAAACACTCAAGAGCATAGGTATTGTGCATAGTTTCTAATGAGCAGCAGAAGAGAAAAGGTGGTTATAAAAAAGTTTTTATTGGCTTTGTAACGGAGCATTCCGCCAGTGATTAGAAGGTATTACAGGCATTGTAGTGCAGTGCGCAACAGGGTGGCGAATTTGCGATGCATACCTGAAGGCGGCCGGGAGCGCGTTGGACGGGGCGCGCTCCGTTAGGCCACCCGCGCCGCGTCACGCGGACTAACGCACGGGATCCGTTCCCGCGCACTGCGTTGCCGACCTGCCGGTGATGCCAGCTCGCAGATACAATACTACCAAAGGACAGCGGCGGCCGGCGATTGCCGAACATATGGGGAAAATTATGCTTTGATAATTACTGAAATGACGAGGTAGACTGGTATGGTAGTTTCTCAACAGGTTTAACCTCAAATTACAGTTCTGTGATTGTATTGTGGTCATAAGGGACTTTTTTGTATTCTTTTGCGCTTTTTTTAATCCCTCGCTACGTTCAGAAGAATCCCTCTCTAATTGTATTGTGGGCATGGTTAGAATCTAAGGATAGATATGATGAGGAAAAAATATCCTTGTTATGTGTATGTCTCTTGTCCTTCATTTAATGTAATTTATTGCAAAAACTACATTAAACAGTAATAAATAAAGTTAAATTCATCAAAACGAAAAAACAGAAAATAACACAAAACTAAATAGGCAATAATTAAATGTTGTTAAATATTTCACAAAATGCCATCAAGCCCCAAACTAAATGGAGCTACTTCATCTTGTAAACACAACAGAAAAAAAATACCTACGTTTGTTATTCACAAAAAGTTTGCCATTGGTAGAGATCGAACCAGCAGGCAGATCTAGGTACTTCTAACTGAGCAGTGAGCCAGATAAACAACAAACAATTTCCCTAAATCGGTAGAAACAAAAATAGATTTCTGGCAACCCCGTAACCCGCCGCCCCTCGCCCCTGCGACCTCCGGGGAAACGGGGGATAGTAGCGGGACGCGCACAGGGACCGGAAGGCACCTCGCCGGATGAACCGGCCCTGCGCTTTCTGACACCGTACCGGATAGTGCAAACTATTCCCCATGGACTCGAACAAAACTATTCAATTTGTACTCAATGCCGCACTTTATAAACATGATGTACTAAATAAAACTTCTGAATGGCCCGTCAACCAACTAATCTACTGTTAACGTACCTTAATTAACGAATCGGCTGTCAAGTCACGTGCTACACTCACGTGTACAGCTTTTACTTCAAATTAGATAGAAAATACACTTGACAGCCGATTAGTGTTGATCGCGCTTTCAGAAACCAGGGGTTAAAATGCTATTCTTTTTTGTGCTATTTTATGAGAAAAACAAAATAAAACTACAAAATCTCATTTAGAGTTAGACGAGTCTTTTTACTAGGTATATGCCCTGACCTGAACTATGGCGCAAAAGCCACGCCAAGCAAACGCAGGCCACGCGTAGGTCTGGCTTCGCCTAACCAGTTGCTCTTGGACAAAAGCCAATATTCACACGAATACGGGTTATCTGCCAACCGGTATTGTCGTACGTTATCCCATTCACGAAAGAATTTAACACATTTCCCGCTTATAAAATGGCAGTGCAGTACGTTGTTGTAGCAAGCGTAGTACTGCGTAGCGATCTATGCTACGCCGTTTACGAGTGGATCGAACTATGCTTATAAACATCAAATCGTCGGCTTATTGTTAGAAGTACTTAACTAACTACAAATAGTCACTAACTACTTTATTGGACCACGCGGCGCACTCGCCTGGATGAGCTCTACAATAATCAAAAGGCCATTTATTTCTAGCTATTCTAGTTTCGCCGATATAGCACCTGCTTAAAGTCACTATTCAACATTAATTCCACACTTTTAGTTTTGTCGCTTAGTGACTTCTATAGGAATAAGCCGACGAAATGATGATATACATAATATATAATGATATATATAATGATAATACATTTGTGTATATTTAGAACCGCTAACACAGCGATCACTTATCGTGTTCACCAAGCCACTCACAGCAATTTTTTTTTTTTTTTTTTTTATACAACTCGCTGATGGAACAAGCAGATTACAAACAATTACGAAGCTAATCACAAATTAACGTCTTGCTAATGAAACAATAACGGCCGGTTTCTGAAAATGCGATCAAACGTAGGTAATCGGCTGTCAAGTCACTTGCCATTTCAGCTTTAACATCAAATTATAAATAAATAAATAAATAATGCTGGACAATCCACACAGCACCATCTAGCCCCAAAGTAAGCTACTCAAAGCTTGTGTTATGGGTACTAGATGACTGATATATTTAATACATTATATACTTACATAGATAGATATTTTTTATTATATACATAGAAAACACCCAGACCAACGGAACAAATTTCTGCAGATCGTACACAAATTTGATCCGAGGCGGAAAAAGCTAGAATAAATTAGATAATATATTCTTCTTCTGTGTATTTGAATGGCCTTTGCAGTTAGATAATTATCAAAATGAGATATCAAGTAACATGACATCTGATCAGGTTTGATCGAGCTTTCAGAAACCGGCTGTTAGCGACCCAGCAAGCGTAGCGACCTGTCAGACAATTTAAATTAGTGATCGTAGATATCGCTGTTTGTTTGATTATTTCTGAGTTTGTTTAATTAGTGTGCAATAAAGTTTTTTTGTATACATTTTTTTTTAAATACTACCAAGGTAGCAAACAAGCATATGGCCCACCTGATGGGAAGCGGTCACCGTAGCCTATGGACGTTTGTAACACCAGAGGTGTCACACTCGCGTTGCCTGACCCTTTAAATATTTTAATACGCCTTTTTTGAAGAACCCCATACTGTATTCTGCAGAAAAAACATCCGCAGGGAGCGCATTCCACAACCTTAGAGTGCGCGGGAGGAAGTTCCTCTGAAAACGAACAGTGCGCGACCATCCTGGCTCCAAGGTGTGTGGATGAACCCCCTGCTTATGGCGTGCAGTTCGATAATAAAATGAAGCTGTAGGCATCATATTTAAAATTATTTTTACGCTAGTTCTGTCTAGTTTGGTAAGTGTTCAACTAAATACAATACCTACGTCGGGTTTTTATGCAAGCTGCTTTTAAAACAATAAATATTAATGTTTGACATAACTATGGTTATGATTACTGACTTTATGAAGTCATTCGTTAATCAGTTCTTTGAGGCACAGCAGCTATACTAGGGTAGCTCTCTATTACTTCCCTCCAACCACAATATACGAGAAAAAAGAGCGCTTGGCAGAACGCTTTCATGGAACATTAGCCTTTAGCTCTACATGCCTTTGTGCTCCCCATCGGTGCTTGGAAAAGTTCCGTTTTAATTAGAACGGGATGGTATTTCTAATCTAAACTTAATAGATAATTAAAATACAGCCAATAAAGCTATTTAGAAAACAAAAACATAAAATAATAGGAAAATGCTTGCAAAATTGTATGATACTAGCGACCCGCCCGCGCGCCCCTGCTTCGCACGGGTGCACATATCATGCATGTATTATACATATAAACCTTCCTCTTTAATCACTCTATCTATAAAAAAACCGCATCAAAATCCGTTGTGTATTTTAATGATTTAAGCATACATATTGACATGGGGACATAGGGATATAGGGACAGAGAAAGCGACGTAGTGATGTGAAGCAGTAGAGCTCTTTGTGCAGGGCTTTTCTAGGGTGGTGTACGCTTTATGATGCTTTAGCATCTATAGTATTCTGTGGCTTTATGTAAGGCCCCGTAGGTACCCGTTGATTATGGTATTCTACAAATCAATAGCCACAGGCTGAACTAAGCCACAGAATCAATCAGAGTTGTTACTCAACCGCAATCAATGTCGACATGGGATTGAATAGCTAATTGGAACGCACCGAATGTACCTTACATACTAACCTACTATGTACCTCTTATATGCTTAAATACTATGTTCATAACTTCGCCACTACGCTTAGGTAGGATATAATTTCGAAATAGAAATTATAGAGCTCAACCACATTATAAAGGCAGCTTAATCAGCGACCATGTCTACTGCCGTGTGACTGTTCAACCTGCTCACAATTTATATCTAAACTAGCTGATCCCGCGGCTTTGCTTGCGCTCGTTTACTTTGAAAATCTCATACAAACTTTCATCCCCTATTTTATCCCCTTGGGGGTAGAATTGATCAAAATCCTTTCTTAGCGGATGCCTACGTCATAATATCTACCTGCATGCCAAATTTCAGCCCGATCCGTCCATTGGTTTGGGCTGTGCGTTGATAGATCACTATGTCAGTCAGTCAGTCACCTTTGAGTTATATATATTTAGAAGATAGGAGTTATTCTAATAAACCATAAATATTATATAAATTCTGGCAGTTGGTCGGGCTGCATGTTGTTGCGTTTGTGTCCGTATGAGCTACACATAGGTAATGTAACTGAAAAGTCAACTCTTATATCGGTGGGTTTTTAAAAATATAGGATTACTAGTTGCGCCCCGCGGTTTCACCCGCGCAGATTTAAATCCCGGTATTCCCACGGAATAAAAAGTAGCCTATGTGTTATTTCAGACTATAATGTATCTCTCTGCCAAGTTTCATTCAGATCCGTTCAGCCGTTTCAGCGTGAAAGAGTAACAAACATCCATCCATCCGTCCATCCATCTATCAATCCATCCATTCATACTTACAAGTATTCACGTTTATAATATGTGTAAGATGTGGTGCTGATATAATTTGGGTACGACTAGCAGATGGCCCACATGATGATTTAATATTATATCCAATAACTAGCTATAGCCATGTAAACAATACCAGAGAAAAGTTACCTATGATTAATCAGCCCGTCCCTTAACTGAAAAAAAAAACTGAAACAGCTTCACGACTTTGATCCCCAGGCACGGTAGATATCCCTTCAGATCTCCCACAGTACCAAGTAGGTACTAATTCAAGATTCTTTGAGGATGTCTAAGGGGGGTAGTCAGAGGTACGTCCAAACATTACATTTGGCACATACCCACATTTTGCAGTAGTTAGTATTCCATACGTGACAGGTTGCAAGCCCATCGCCGCTGTTAGAATACTAACTGGTTTCCTCACGATGTTTTCCTTCACCGTTTAAGAGCACTGGCATTGCGCACATAAATTTTTCGATAGAAAAATCCATTGGTGCACGACCGGATTCGAACCTGCGACCTTACTATCGGAAGGCGGGGTCACTCCCACTAGACCACCGGTGCCCGTCCCTTAGTGTTTGCTAAACCTTCATCCGTCAAACATTATCCACCGACATCAAATTAGGGAGAATAGATCGCTCTAGAGATAACAAATTGAAAAAGTTTGCAGCCTATATTTACAAAAAATTTCTAAACTCCGCGTAAGTACTCCACTTTTTCATTTACTAAATCGCAAAGAAAATTACGATGATATTTTGGAGTTTGTCACGTCCTTAAGGAATGGATCTTGTAATGAAATACAGATGGAGCGAGGTATTTAATCTTGTACCTTTCAGAAACTTAACCTTGTTTTCTCCGCATCCTTAATACATTTAACATAAAAAAATACATAAACATTTAATATATTCACAAAACAATACATTTTGAGTCTAACCAAGGAAAAAAGATGAACACTTTCGAGCTTATATCATAAAATCATATATCATTTATTTGCGTCAATGGTGTACAGAGTACATAGGGATGACAATCATATTAAATTAGTAGCACTCATTCCCCATAACTAGGATGCAAATTGAAGGTGTGGCTTTATACAATTATTAAAAATTCACAATAATAAGAAATAAATAATGCTGGACAATCCCCACAGCACCATCTAGCCCCAAAGTAAGCTACTCAAAGCTTGTGTTATGGGTACTAGATGACTGATATATTTAATACATTATATACTTACATAGATAGATATTTTTTATTATATACATAGAAAACACCCAGACCAACGCAACAAATTTCTGCAGATCGTACACAAATTTGTTCCGAGGCGGAAAAAATTAGAATAAATTAGATAATATATTCTTCTTCTTCGTATTTGAATGGCCTTTGCAGTTAGAGTAACATGACATCTGACAGCCTATAAATAAAATAAATAAATAATGCTGGACAATCCACACAGCACTATCTAGCCCCAAAGTTAGCTATTCAAAGCTTGTGTTATGGGTACTAGATAACTGGTATATTTAATACATTATACTGAAATAGATAGATATTTTTTATTACACATAGAAAACACTCAGACCGGGCGGAACAAATTTCTGCAGATCGTACACAAATTTGTTCCGAGGCGGGAATCGAACCCGCAACCTCTGCGTCGCAGGCGGACTCTCGCCCGCTGCGCCACTGAGGTCGTCAGCCGTCGGTCGGTGATAATAAAAGGCAAAACCGGCAAATTATTTTGAATAATACAGAACAAAGTTTTTGATAATAAAACAAACACCTTTACCTAGCTAATTCCAAGCGATCGAACCCAGATACTTTGTTGCAGTTGTAAATATTCACCCAGTATGCGAATTCTTTTGTTATAAAATGCAGATTGAAATGAAGCACGTAACTTTTTGAAACTCGAAGATATTCAGTGTAAAACTTTTCAAATTTTCATTGTTGAGTCGTCGCTATAAAAGTTGCAGCATGTGAGCCGGAAAAGCTCTCGTGTTTCTATTTAAAATTAAAACCGAACTGTATTTTACTACTATGCTCCAGAATTTTTAAATTGATGGAATTAGCTTGGAATTTAGTAGGAATTTCTGCTTAATTTAAAGCGAGGGTAGAATATTTTATCACCCAGTAACGAAAGTTACCCAGAGTGATTATAAACAGCAACTGATATTAATTTTCAGACAAAGTGGGGAAAAAAATAACAAGGAAAACACACTAAATTGCAGAATACATTGCCAGCGTCTGTCATTCCTAATACCTTTATTTGGTATGTTTTGATGATAAGAGTGAGCTTCGTGGTAGAAAGCGTAAAAATTACATCATCATTAGTGGTCATTGAAGGTATGTCTATTCATGGCATGTACCTATGTTTTTTTTTTGCTTTAGAACATAGATGTTTGTTCACTGTCTGGGTGTTATTAAGTAAATACCTACTAACATGAAAAAAACGCGAATATTTGTAAATATGGATGGATGGATGTATGTTTGTCACTCTTTTACGCCGGAACGACTGAACGGATCTGGATGAAACTTGGCAGAGAGACAGATGAATAGTCTGGAATAGCACATAGACGACCTCTGTGGCGCAGCGGGCGAGAGCCTGCCTGCGACGCAAGAGGTTGCGGGTTCGATTCCCGCCGTGGAACAAATTTGTGTACGAATTGCAGAAATTTGTTCCGAAGGTCTGGGTGTTTTCTATGTATAATAAAAAATATCTATCTATGTAAGTATATAATGTATTAAATATATCAGTTATCTAGTACCCATAACACAAGCTTTGAATAGCTTACTTTGGGGCTAGATAGTGCTGTGTGGATTGTCCAGCATTATTTATTTATTTTATTTATAGGCTTACGTACGTACATACTTACAAGCTTTGCTTGGTTTGGGGCTAGACAGTGTTGTGTGAAATGTCCAGCAATATTTATTTATTTTCTAAAAAATGCAGTGTAAAATAAAGTGTGTAAATGTAAATGCATTGTAAAATAAAGTGGCTGTCCTAATAAATAGCGGCGGCATAAAAATATCATGAAAAAAGTGACAGCCTTTTAATTTTGTAACGTTGTTCGAAAATGTTTGTACCACAACGGTTTCACTCGAGTTTTGTTCAAAGTTTTCGACTGAACAAACAAAAGATTTTGCCAAAACAGAACAAAGTTTTTGATAATACAACACACCTTCCCCGTAAGTAGGGCCTCTGCGATTTCTCATTCTCCAACATAATCAATTATTAAGTACAATTTAAATTAAGTTCCTAGGTACTTATTTTATCTGTTTTTAAAATAATCACTGCTAACCAGTTCCCATCATCTTGTTTGCTTACTTAGTAGATAGGAACCTAGTATAAAGAACATTAATTTTATAATGGAATTCAATTTACAAGAAAAAAAAGAGAGAACAATGTTTTGATAGTGAATTCATTCCAATTTTAAATCTGGAATTCGAATTTTGAATACAGCAAGCGCGGATTTTTTTTTAATCTGAACCATTTTGAATCTAAGCTACCAAGCTACTAAAATAAAATGCAACCATCTTTCTGCCCATACAAAAATAATATTTACCTAAACATGTTACTAAGTTCAAGATTCAGAAATCAGAATCGAATAAAGCAATGTTCCTCATCTTTGCATCTATGTGGTCAACCAACAGTTTAATAAAATAAACAAATTTACTTATGTACCTAAATATCAAATAAAATCTTTTCTCGTACAGACGCACAGCATCACAGAAGTAGACAAACAATTATGTGATGTTAGGACTGATCATGATAAAAAAAACAAGTTATTCCCAAGGAATATAGATTGGTTATTCCAAAGGGATATAGATCTATTCTATGCACACCACAGACTATTATTATAGTGGGGATGCTAACGCATGAAAGCCTTTGAGACGGCTGCACAGCACCTGTCCTCAAATTGCCCGTAAAAAATCCATTCAGCTCACTATTTCCATTACATTTGCACCATAAAATCTGTAATATTTGTCGCCTCTGATTTAATAGTCATAAACGGAATGTATAAAACGCTTTTCCACTTTCTCGTTTAAAGTATTCCTTTTTTGTGACGGCGAGATGGGAGTTCCTTGTCAGCTTTGTATTCCAGACAAAGTAACCCCTTCTATCATACACCTACTTATATTAACCATCGCTGTACTTTGCATAATATTTTAGACTAGCAGCCGCTTGTGGCTTTACTCGGGTATCAGTGGTGATTGCTAGCATTTCTATTGAAGGCAAACGGCAAAATGGCTTAAATATTGATGTGCTCTATAAAGACAAAGTCAAAAGGTATTTATTTATTCAATCTATTTACAAGGATCGCTTTGAAATGTCTTAAAGCCAGTTATGCCAGTTAAACACGACCTTCACTTTAATTTTGTCAATTCAAACATTATACTTACCTACACATTTACGTAGTGTTAGCTTGTTGCCCTAATAGATAGGACAGGACATTTATCGATTTTCCCCGAAATAATCGTTTGAGCTATTACGCGATGACCAGTAATTTTACACATTTACATAATGCGTTCACAGTTGGTAGTAGCTCTCCTTCTGTGCTGTTAGGTTGTGGGTTCAATTCTCATTGACAAACATCTGGGTGATGAACATTTATATGGATTAGTAGGTAGTAGTAGTAAAGGTACCTAGGAATCCTACTAATATTTGATTGTTGATGAGTAGGTTCGTTTGTTTCCAATTGATCTCCTTTTGGCTGCACGGATTAGGATGAACCTTTGGAACCTGGAATAACATAATAATGATAACTATATAAATGGAATTACTACTTTATCCGGGTAGGTACTACGCGAGCGGAGCAGTGGACGTAACCAGTTTATCCTAAAATAATTCTCTATTCAGTTATATCACAAGAATCTAATTGAAACTTTTTTTAAACTAGCTGAATCTAACGTCAGTTCCTCGCGACCAAAGCATAGATTAGATTAGAAAGATGAAGATACAAATGTTGCAAAGTACACATGTTGCACATTGTTTTTCTACTATATCATGCATGCATTATAGATATAACCTTCCTCTTGAATCACTCTATCTATTAAAAAAACCGCATCAAAATTCGTTGCGTAGTTTTAAAGATTTAAGCATACATAGGGATATAGGGACAAGGGACAAAGAAAGCGACTTTGTTTTATACTGTGTAGTGACTGCGCGGGTAAATCGTGAGCGAGTTTTATATTGTCTATTAGTAGGATGATACTTCTAAGAAGATAATGAAGACATTCATTAATTAAGTTTGAATGGTTGTTGAAGCTTTACGGTTCTTACATTTATTTTAATTGCTAGGGAATACTCCATATGTTCACTATAGCAACCATTCAGTAAATAGTTTCTATAGAATGGCATTGCAGCCGTCGCTATGCCGACCGCTATCTACTTAATTATTAATTCGCGAAGCCTTCTCACTCATTCACCGCGAAATCTCGAGAAACTGAGTAGGAGGTACTGTTCCAAAATACGAGTAGTTGCACGAAACTTTGAAGGTAGAGGTAGGTACTACTATTTTTCATCTGTGGTAGAGGTAGAAGTATTTTTATTTAAACAACTAACTGATGGACCAAGCGGAAGGCCCACCTGTTTTTAAGTGGTAACCATCACCTATAACAAATCATTGCCTCGTTAGTCACACACGATGGAACGTGCCCTACGATGCACTGCCCTGCGTCCATCAACTTAAGGCATACGATATGTTAAGCCTCAGTGTGTAATTACACCGGCGACCACACTCTTCAAACCGAAACATAGCGCTGCTGCTTGGCGGCAGAAAAAGGCGTGGTGGTAGTACTTTGTCACCAAGGTTTTATTAATCATACTTTTTATTTATTTTTATTTATGTAACGAAACTAATTACAGTATTAATTTTACAACGTGAAAACTAGTAAGGATTGTCAAAAACTTTTTATTTTGTAAATACATACTTAAAGCATTATTTAACACCCAAACAGAGAAAAACAAAAACAAATGAATTCAATTCATCACAAAAATGTTTGTTGTCGGTGGGTATCGATCCCGCGGCCTGCGGCACAGATGATAGCTGAGCAGTGAAGGCTGGTGGATTGTCTGGTGACAATGCCATTTTACCGAGACATTGCGTAATTTGTAGGTCATTTGCCAAACCCAAAGAAAACAAATGTGCCATTTCGAAATAGTTTTGTTTAACAAACATAATTACGTTTGTTAATAAGCAGTGTTATGTTTTACAATTCTTTATTTTCCGTGTGGAATAATTAAGCTTCTGAAGCCGCATTATTATTCTTTATTATTTCCGTAGTTACCGAAAATAATGGCCTAAATACACAAGCTTCTGTCTAATTAAATAGTACAGAGAGTAATCATTCAAACCAAAGGGTGTAACTATTTATCCATAATTTTATTATTATTGTGTCATTCATACAGGGGTGTTAAAACTCTAGATTTTTAATATATCGTCCGTTTTTAAAGCGGGAAGCAAAAATATTTATTGGAAAGTAGCGACCGCCCGCAGATTTGCTTTGCTTCTGCAGATCATACACAAATTTGTTCCGAGGCGTGAACCCATTGCGTGACTGAGGTCGTCGAATTATTATGATTTAGGTGGTTTTGTCACTTTTTTGCAAAACCTGAAATGGCGAGCCAAAGAGGTCTGAGGTTTTGTAATCGTAATAATTACACCAAATAAAAACACTTTTTATGCTTCCAAGTGATCATTCTGAGCATCCTATAAAGGTTCCTCTATTCAGTTATCTCTACTCTTCAGTCGTAAACAGGAGTCTAATGAGCAGCTTGGAGGCTAGAGTGCGCAATTCAGTGTAATTACTGAGCTAAGTTGTGACTAGCGTCCCCGGGGACAAGCGCCCGTTTCCTGGATGCCAGCCACCGCTTTGTGAAGGCTAGGTGTGACCACCACTTCATTATTTACCAGTTATCAAGTTTTTTGTTGTTAATGTTTGTTTATTCACACAGATAATACGCATCAGGCTCTACACTGCTCGCTTTTATGTCCTTTAATAACTTGTGGAGATACATACCCCTGCCCAATGACGTGATTTTGATTTCCGTCGGTGTCGGAATGGTAACGGAAAGTCAATTGACAGTTTTTTTAAGGCATGTATGTACCTAGCGCGCGATTGTCTCAATTAATCAACGTGAAATTCCATTCCACGTAGGTAATAATATAATAAGTGAATAATTTATCGACGGAGTGGGAACTTCAGCAGAGTTATAAGCAAATGTATTAAAACAGAGTTTTTACATAGTTTACAAACGACAGGTTGGACACGACCTTTCACGGAAAAGTTTTCGCCACCGAATAGCTGGCGGAAAGTCACGTGATATCTTTTCGAATCCTAATGTTAAAAGCTTTGTTTGACAATGTCATAATCGCGTAAAGTTCGTTTTCGACAAGGGTTTTATGGAGCCGTCGTATTGTAAATTCAAAAATTGTATTCCGTGTTGAATCCGACACCGACGGAAATCAAAACCCCCAAGTCTCCTTACTCTGAATTCAAGGCATTACATTGAAACAAAAATTATACAATAATCATATTTTTTCTTGAACTTGATGTATCCGTGTGTATAATGTTTATTATCAGAATTAATCTACTTTCTATATGTATAGTAATCCCTCTAATATTACTTACCAGATGACGGTGCCGTTTAAAATATCCATAGTTTTTTTTTCTTAGCTTAAGTCATACGGAGGGAATCACCATAGGTTGCGAGTATATAGTTTTGAATTTTTTATCTAGAGGTAATTTTTTTTAATGTAAGTGGGATCTCGGAATTTTATTTTTGTTTCAATATGTACGTGTATGTGTTATTCATCTCACGAACGCGCATTCGTTGACCTTGCATAATGAATATCTAAAAGTTTTATTGAGAAGTGAATATGTTTGCTACGATAATGCTACGCCGTAGCCAGTAGCTACGTCATAACATTCTAAAGGCCCCTACCCTTATCTTAAGGCGTGGTCAGCCTTGGATTTTAAATGTGTTTGCAGTGCATAATAAACAACTAACATGGCTATTTAAATACGTATTGAAATATCTTAACACGCATGTGGAAGCTTGAATTTGTATTAATGTTTGTACTACCATTCGTTTTTAAATTTAACAGTTTAAAAATCAGAAATCATTTCTGAATACGATTAAAGTTTTGATAATGCCAGTACTTCTAGGTTTTGGTCGTGACGAACTAGCGGTAGATTCACCTATGAATGAATGAATGAAAAATTCTTTATTGTACACCAAAATTTACAGAAATAAAAAGAACACAGTAATATAAAAATAAATTAGTAGGTACAATGGGCGGTCTTATCGCTAAAAGCGATTTCTTCCAGTCAACCTTTGGATGGAGAGGATTGTTAAAATATGGAAGATTGGTTGCAGGTGCACGAGGAAAGTTATATGAAAGGTGGGCAAAAACATTACACAATATTAAAACATTAAATGAATCAGGTACTTATACAATAAATAGTTACATTACATACTCTACGTACATAAAAGATAATACTATATAATTATATTATAATACATAGATACATATATATATAAATATATATAATATACACACATACATACAAAAAGATACAAAATAATATATATATATATATGACGTTTAAAAGTGATCCTCGTGAATGTACTGAATAAAGACCGTTTGGATTTGATTTGACAATCTCAAACCACTACACCTTAGTTGAATCTTCTGTTCTGTTTTCTCAGTCGTCCCAAGCCTATTCTCTTCAGGCGAGAATGCACGTTCTGTAAACAGAATCCTGATTGGAGAATACTTGCTGTAACCTCGTTTGCTGGATGGTAGAACCAAACAATAATTATAAAGCCTTCTAATTAATGGGTATCAAAATAATCTGCTTCAGTCTATGAATAATAATGCAAGGTAGGTAACGGACGGTGAGACTCCATTCTATAAAGCGGATATTAGACGATGCGGTGAAATGCCGCAACGTAGGGCAAATTCTGTTTCTTCAAGTGGTTTTGACGTTCGAACAACCTGTTTAACTGCTATTGTTTAATAGATTAGTGACGAATAAATTGCCTAAACACTCGCAGTAATTCATTAGCCGAGCGCAGACTTTTAACGTCCAGGGCTGACCTTGCAGTCGCAAGTCAGTAATTCTACAGTCACACCCGTTTTCTGAAATCTCGATCACCACTAATTGGCTTTCAAGTCACTTGCTATTTCAGCGTTTACTTTAAATTAGATAGAGATAGCAAGTGACTGGACAGTGCCGATTAGTGTTGATCGAGGCTTCAAAATCCGGGGGTTAGTCAGTCAGACATAATGACTGTTTCACACGCAATGTAAAATGCAATAAATGTTCGTTTATGTAGCGTATTCAAACCCAGTCTAGGTGAAACCTGAATCACTAGGTTGAGTCGCTCACATAAACCAGGCAGAGGTTCGGAGTATATTTGACGTCTCTACTTATCAAATATCTTTGACAATCCATAATTAATAATTGGCCATAAATGTTAACTATATGTATTTTTTTTTTCAGAATAGCTTCGTTAGCGTTCTACGGAGACGCCGCATCACATCGCACCGCACCGCTCCGTGTAGCATCGCTATGACGGAACCCATTAGTTCTCCGAGTTTGCGTTCCTCGCTAACTAAACATTTTGAACGCGCACTTGCATATTATTATAATATAACGTGGTTTATTTTACATTTCTATAGCTAGTTTATTCTTGTTTACTTGTGGGGTTTGATTGAAGTTTAATGTTATTTGTTGTTTTTTAGAACAAGAATAAAACAGTATTTATATTCCTTGTACATCACATATTTACGACTTCCATTTTTATTATAATGTAGCAAACCTTCATGATTGCAAATATTTTTGCAACATCCCAGAAGTTTTCGGTTCCAAATCAAACAAATCCGCAAACTCTCCGCTAACTTTGCGATAATAATATTTACAAATCTTTGTAACTCTCTCCTCTGAATGTTTGGCACAACGAAATACAAGTGTGAAAAGTGTCTTTATTGTTATTGTAGCTAGCAAGTCTCAATAAAAATAAAAACCTTGTTGAGATAAATCAAAAACCATTCTATGACATTTCACAGCGATGTATACGCAAACTAGTGTTTATTAAAGGAAGTTTGAAAGTAGCGCCTGTGCCCTATAAGTTGAGGAGGTTAGCGTGGTATGGGCAATATATGGATGAAGATGGATTTAGAAAGAGAGGTAGGTCAAAGAAAGGATGGTTACACAGTCCGTGTGAAAGATGGGCTAAGTAAGAAAGGAGTGAGCACCAAGATGACGAAAGATAGAGAAGAGTGGAAGAAAAAAACGTTTTGTGTGGACCCCACTTAGCGTGGGATAAGGGTAGGAAGATGATATTGTATAGGTACTCAAATCTAGCAAAGTGAATTTCCTTAAATAATTTCCGACGTACCTTTAGATATTGGGTTGGTCATGCAACATTCTTTTCCAATTTCCAAAAGTAGCTGTAGCATCCTATTTCATACAAGTTCTATTTTATAAATCTGTCATAAAGACTGTTTTGCAACATAGCAGAAACTTTACTGCCAAACGAGATTTGTACTCTCATAAATCCCCTTGTAGTGCCAGGGCTGCGAAGCATGTCTCTGGTTACGACTCGCCACAGAGCACACAATAGTATGGAACACGTATAGAAATACCACTGCCGAGAAAATGATCAAGTTTTTCAATTATAATCAGACTATTGCGCCCCGCGGTTTTACCCGCGCAGATATAAATCTCGGTATTCCCACGGGATAAAAAGTAGCCTATGTGCTATTCCAGACTATAATCTAACTCTCTGCCAAGTTTCATCCAGATCCGTTCAGCCGTTTCGGCGTGAAAGAGTAACAAACATCCATCCATCCATCCTCACTTACAAACTATCGCGTTTATAATATTAGTAGGATTGTAATTGCTGTTGATTTTCTAATAAATAAATAAAAATATTTATATTAGGTATATAAGTATTTTTTTTTTATTTATTAAATAAAAATACCTGTATTAAGTATATACTTATATAAGTATTTTTATTTATTTAGCTAGATAAACGCAATCACAGATAAAAGAATACTATACTAGACGCAATATATCTTCACATTTGAAATAAACTTAAAATAAAATAGAAAATTTAATAATGACCTACGCAGACTAGCTGGACTCGACTCGATAGCAATTATGAACAGTCATCAAAGCGATCAATATAAAAACTTACGGTAATAACTTTAAAGCTCAATTTGCACCTCAAACCATAACAGAGTGACCACGCTGCTGTGAAGATCATAAGACGGCTGGCGAACTGTGATAAAGGTAGTTTAGACTGGCTTTTGTCACCGACTTTGTCATCATTTTTACTATTCTCGTCATGATTACACAAAGTTTATACAGCATAACTGCATTGTGTACATCGTGTAAAAATAAAAGGTCGTGATTGCATAGGTCAGTCTAAACTCATTTTTTTTAATTAAACCTTTCAAAATAAAGTATCTTGTACCCATACGTGTTAGGTCGCTATTAGAATTAATCTTAGACATAACATGTGTTTCGGTTTGAAGAGTGTAGTCGCCGGTGTAATTACAGGCACACGAGGCTTAACATCTGTATGCCACAAGTGGATGGATGCAGGGCAATGCATCGTAGGGCACGCGCCTATCGTGCGAAACTTACGAGGCAATACTTTGTTATAGGTGATGGCTAACATCTTATCTTAACATCTTATTCCATCAGCTAGTTGTATGAAAATAACAACTAATAACTTAGTGATAGTAGTAGTAGTGCAGTATGGCTAGATGCGTAATCTACCTACGTTTCCACCGGAAACTTACTTCGCCCCCGGAAACTGTTACAGCCATTTCCGTTCTATATTGCCCAATTGCGTGGTCATTAAATGTTAATGCTTATATAAGCAGCAAGGCACACGTCCATCTACCCTCAATTAGGAAGCCTTGGTAATTTGACGACGTACTTAAGAATTTATTAGCCAGTACCACCTTTTGATTAACTTCAATAAGTTCATGAAACACGAACGGCTGTATTGTTTACCTTTTATGAGTAACTAGCGATCCGCCCGCGCGCCCCTGCTTCGCACGGGTGCACATTGTTTTTCTACTATATCAAGCATTTATTATACATATACCCCTTCCTCTTGAATCACTCTATCTATTAAAAAAATCGCATCAAAATTCGTTGCGTAATTTTAAAGATTTAAGCATACATAGGGACATAGGGATATAGAGACAGAGAAAGTGACTTTGTTTTATACTATGTAGTGATGTGCCTTGCGAGGCAGTGCTTTGTTATAGGTAATGGTTACCACTTTTCATTGGGTAATAAGCTTGTTCCACCAGCAAGTATCATAAAAAAATTGCTATTTCCACAATTATTTTGTGTGTATAATTTTAATTTTATTTTCGGTTGTATGATATGACACAATACCTTTGACTTATAACGTTGGGATAGTGGTAGTAAATTTTAGTTTTTGATTCACCTCAGCTTTTCTGAACTCTGTTTTTGACTGTTTGTTTTGTATAAGCGTTCCAAAGTAAACTTTGATCATTTATTCTGGCTGTACCCGTCATCAATCACGGCATGAAAAGGTTAACTGTGTTCATTCTATTACATGGATTTATACTGAGAAGTCGGTGGGTAGAAAATCGATTTACACATTGGAGGCTATCCAAAACATTATAATTGGTACACAGTACAGTACGCTCAAAAACAAAGGGTCAGAAGAAAAAGAATAATATTTATTCGTCCCAAAGGACATACATTTTACACAAGAGATATAGGTAGGGTAACGTGTAGGAGAAGTAAGGGTAGGGTTGTTCTATCGGTTATTATGTAGGTCAAACATGTTCCCAGTAGTAGGCTCCCAACAATAAAGAATCAAATAAAAAAGCAGTCCATGATTTTTTATTTGTTAATATCAATTGTTTTAGAAAATTGGCTCAATTTTCTGTGGTCGCAGTTTCAGGTTATTTTTTACGTTACAGTGATAATAATATTGGCTCGTGAGATACTAATTCATTCAGTGTGCTATTTATCATAATAAATGTCGAATATGTCATAACAAACGTGAGATAGGCGCCTATGAAGCCATATTAAAGTTTATTTTCACCCGTGCGCACGGCGATAAGGTGAAAGTTTTTACAGCTATTTCGAAGTGCCGAGCATCTCCACCAAATCTTTATGGTACCAAGACACGCCTTCTATGACCCAAGTATCTCTAAGGCCAGTGCAAACCAACAGAGGATTTTAAATAAGTCAATAGTATGATGATGAAAGCCAATGATTGTAGATAAGTCTTTTTTATACAATTTTTAACTGAAAAAGGCAGATGACCCACTTCATTTAAAGTAGTAACCTGCATCCTTTGCGGATAACAGACGCTGCACGGGAACTTGGAGGCCTATACGTCCATAACATAACATAATAAGGTCTAAATTTCAATGCGGTCGGTACCCTGCAGCCGTTACTAAGTTTTTTGTTTGTGTTCACCTAAATCGAGGTCTAGTACTTGTTTATTAACCTAAGAACCCTCTGTCAGCCTGGATAAAACTCCGAAAGACGACCTCTGTGGCGCAGCGGGCGAGAGCCTGCCTGCGACGCAAGAGGTTGCGGGTTCGATTTCCGCCTTGGAACAAATTTGTGTACGATCTGCAGAAATTTGTTCCGATGGTCTGGGTGTTTTCTATGTATAATAAAAAATATCTATCTATGTAAGTATATAATGTATTAAATATATCAGTTATCTAGTACCCATAACACAAGCTTTGAATAGCTTACTTTGGGGCTAGATAGTGCTGTGTGGATTGTCCAGCATTATTTATAAAAAAAAAAGACGTTTTTTACACAAATTATTGGTTAACATTTGACCGCAATCACTCTTCTGTTGAAAACATCAAAATTATAGTATTTGGGTAAACGGACACCGCGCCGCGCCGCTAAGGAATTCCACTATTTGCCAAATTTCAGGAATTCCTTATTCACTCAGTGCGGGTTGTAGGTATGGCCACCATAAGTGGGACTCTCGTTATACAAGTCTGGCAGTCCGATAGTTGAATAGGGATGAGGGCACAAAGTTATACAACTTAACAAGTTTCATCGCACATTCTCTGAATTAAGTTTCCTGTAAAATACCGATAGACCGGCAACTTTACAACGAGAGTCAGGACCCTTAAACCGCGTGTCGTTACAGATGAGCCTTTTGGCTCGTCTTTCAATGGTTTTTAAGGCCCCAAGCTGGTATTTTCAGACCTTAGGCCGCGTTCGCATCAAATGTTTATATTTATACTGACAGTACTACTGATGCCACAAGCAGATGGCCTACCTGATGTTAAGTGGTAACCATCACCTTTAACAAAGCATTGCCTCGTAAGTCACGCACAATATGAACGTGCGATGCACTGCCCTGCGTCCAACAACTTGATGGCATCAGATATCAAGCCTCATGTGGCTATAATTTCACTGGCAACCACACTCTTTTAACTAAAACACCGCAACGCTTCTTGACGGCAGAAATAGGTATGGTGGTAGTTATTTTCCTGGCGGGCCCTTCTCATAGAGCTCTCTTTCTTTGTCTTTTAAAAGAAACAGTTGTGTAACTGTTTCTTTTAAAAGACTGTTTCTTTTAATGTTTCCTTTAGCTGTGTAGCTAGCAATACGTTTGATGCGTGAACGCACCTTTAAAACCTACAGAAAACGCAATTAAGTAGGTGAAAAACTTTTTCTTTTCATTAAAACTTCATATTCCGCTTCAGCTGAAATGTTGTTTATGAATTTTAATCTCCTACTTTTCTATAGCTACGGTAGCAATTAACGTTCCTACAAGCATCTTTTTTGTTACTTTTGCATTTGATCTTGGTGCGGAACTTGGTCGTACAAAATTATGAATCGGACATAGAATATAATTATATTATACTGCTCGTGGGTTACTTATCAAAGAATAAGCAACAGCAATCTCAACAGCTAAAAATTATTTTTGTGAAATTCAAATGCAATTTATCCTATTGAGTATAGAATAATTGGACATACCAGTATGTGTCATGTTGTTGATCAAATCGTCTAAATTATAAAATCATTTCTTTTGGTCAAAGTTGTTGAAATAACTCAAAAGGTAGCATGGAACCGACATGGAGTTTATCTGCTTTCATTCGAGACGTGTCGTCATCGCTTCCAATGCTAGTAGTCAAATATTTTCAAAGCGGTCCCTGAAGATCCGCCAGTTTACACCCTTAATTTTTATTTCGTCCTCTGATGCCTCTAGCTCCTGCTGAAATATAATTAACTCTTGATTTTATGGATGAGATAACAAACTTTTTGAGTAGGTTGGTAGTAGTGTGTTTAACTATTTAGTAAACTGTTTTCATAGAACAAAACTAAAGTACGGCCGCGCTGCGGGCACAGTCAAGTTTGTACTCCATCTTAATTGTTTAGTGACAAAGTTTAGGTCTCGAATAGTGTGGTGTATTGTTACAAATTCACCACGCTTATATCTATATAATAGAACGAACATTCGTTTTTGCATAACCAAAATGGTATGTGAACAAAATATTTAATTTTTATTCGACTAGCCAGAGGAATAAAGTGATGGCCTCTATGGCACAGCTATATTAAGGGTGACCATCACATATAAAGAGTAAAGCCTTGACCGAATGGTGGCCGAAATCAGGCCGACAAAATCCTTTAGTCCACGTTCGTAGCTGATCTTTGATAACCAGCTACGAACATAGATTTTTTTCTTGCTTGATATCCAGTTACGAGAACGGAATGTTCTTGCCGTTTTCGTAGCCATGTTTCGTAGCCAGCTACGAAAGTGGTTTTTTTATGTCTGTTCATACCTGGTTATTAATTAATAATATTTTATCCACTTTCGTAGCAGAGTTTCATAATCTAGGCCGACCGAAAGCGATGGGTCGACGACATTGTAAAGGTCGCTGGAAACACCTGGACCCGAGACGCAAAGGACAGAGGAGGCTGGCAGAAAATGAAGGAGGCCTATACGGAGCGTTTCTGTGGCCCGTAAGGCTAGTCACTACATAGTATAAAACAAAGTCGCTTTCTCTGTCCCTATATCCCTATGTATGCTTAAATCTTTAAAACTACGAAACGGATTTTGATGTGGTTTTTTTAATAAATCGAGTGATTCAAGAGGAAGGTTTATATGTATAATACATGCATGATTTAGTAGGAAAACAATGTGCACCCGTGCGAAGCAGGGGCGCGCGGGTGGTTCGCTAGTATTGTATAAACTGTAGCTACATAAAGTTCAAATTTTAAATGACATATGATGATAGATGCTGATTCATGCCGATGATGAGACCAATAAGGGCTGTACTAGGAGGTTGTTATCATCACAGAATAAAAGTCGTTCTACACGGCAGAATCCAAACCTTTCTGTCGAGGTGACCGTGTCGAGGGTTCGCCGTCATCACCTATTCGTCTGATGTTTCCACTATTGTTTTCGACGAATCTGAAGTAAAATGGAAATACGTAGTTATATTTCACGTATACAATTCAAAATAGCTTTCCTTTGTGATATTAACCCAACGTTAAAACAAACAACATCGATCAAAACACCCTTCTTTGATAAATCAAGCGTTAATCTTCCACAATCTTCCACACTACTGTTACACTACTGTTGTAGCACCAAGCGCTTTGCTTCTTCATTCATAATGCGCACAACCAATGAATGGAATTCCTTACCGGCGTCCGTCTTTCCGATGACCTATAATTTGGTTACTTTCAAAAGAAGAGTGAACAGGTATTTTCTAGGTAAACGTGCCACATCGTCGACCGCATCATCACTTAACATCAGGTGAGATTGCGGTCAAACGTTTTTTACCTATAAGTTGTAAAAAAAAACTGTTAAATGTCCGACCAAACTTCATTGACTTTCCTAGTAGCGGATTGAATATTCTGACTAAGCTCTAACCCAACAAGAGGCGAAGAGGTCACAAGGTACAACGTTCTATAGACATACCAACATCGAAGCGCTAGCATACATTGGAATAGTTTGCAATTTCTGCGTAACCGAATGGACTGACAGAAATTCAATCCTATTTACATGGCACCTGAAAGTTTAGGGCTAGGGTATAAGATATCTCGGTTACATACAAAAGAAAGCAAAACAACTGTCAAAAACTTCTCGCTCGCACATTTTAACATTTTTAAAGAGATACAAAGCTGTTGTTTGTAGGTATGCTGTATGTTTCGAATCATAAAAAAAGCAAAAAAGTTTAGCAAAAATATTGTTTTGATCCAAATATGATTTTCTACAAGTAAAATATTACGAATTATTATATAAATCGATCTAGATATGATTCATTTTTAGAATATTATGTTTTTTATCTGTAATTTCAGGCAATAAAAACGGAAAAATATGACTTTTCCTGACATCTATTGGTAAAATCGAAATCCATAAATAATCTACTATTTATTTTTTCAGCTAGCTTTTTAATCGAGCTTTGCTTGATTAGGTACTTAATCGAGAAAGCTCGGTGACCCAAATTTTACCAAAACAACAACAAACAAGACAAGCTAAATAAAACCGTGTATGAAAGGTGAAAGGCACGCAAACAAACAATTTTATACGAGGTGTCTAAAAAAATTCACGGCTTCACTTTATAGATTATTTTATTTTTATTCATACCGAGTTACATAATGCTTACTCAGTATAATCGAGCTACGTACATTTCTAAGCACACATTTCCAAGCTATCTTAAGCCGACAGTGACCTCGAGCTCGGGCAAATCTATAGCGAAAGCTTTACTCAGCTTAGAACACTTCTCCTGATTCGTAATACTCATGTGACGTCCCATTCACGTGAGTTGACATAGCCGCACGATTCTCGAAATTCCCGAAATTCGAGTACCTAAGTGCGGTCGCCGGGTTCGTGCCCACGAATTTTGATCGAACGACAATTAGATTGCAAGCGTCGCTGAATATTCAGTTGCAATATCGAAGAAGCATTGGTACAGAGAAATTTGGTCAAAGTTTATTCAGTGAAATCGGAAATTTTCGTTCTGAACCGTCGCATGTCTGTCGTGTTTATCTTGTTACATACATCTATTACATAGCATAGAATGTGACTCAGTTTTGGTGTACTTTTCTATATTTTAAAATAATACATGTATTTTTAAAAAGACCGCTATCTGTTGACTAATCATTTAAATTTGTAAGCCCTTGATAACTATCCCGTAGAATTTCGATGAACAATGTTATAACATCAATTATGCAAAAGCGTTTAGTATAAAAACCTTTTCGGGTTCTAGGACCGGCCGCGGCCGCCCTGAGACGTCTTATTGCCCCAGACGTCAACGCTGCAACAGGCACGACCCACCTTTAATTTGAATACAAGATGAATAAAAAGTAAATGTGCCGCGATAAATGTGTCTTCAGTGACGTCACGAAAAAGTAACACCTATCTTCTTCAAGAGCCATAAAGCTGGCTCTAATAAGGGAGCCAATATTTAATTTTTATCTCCGACCTTTTTCTTCATTTCTTTTTCTTTCTGTGTGCAAATTGAATTTTTATTTGCTCACTCCTTTTTAACCCTTTTTAATTATCCTTTGTTCGTGATCTCACCTGATGGTAAGTGTGAATGAGGTCGATAGCAAACGCTCTATCAATCTATTCGTATCACATTCGTATACAGAGACCCAAGTTCTTAGTTTAATTTGTAATGATCATGAAAAGACAGCGGCACAGAGTGGACGTAAGTAATGATTGAGGTGTGGATTAAGGTTCGAATTTCAAACCTAACACGAAAAATCAACCCTACATTCTACCCTCATTCTTGTTATTCGCCTTTGTACAATGAAGTACAGATAACGTGTGTGTAGTCTACTCGTATATTCTATTTGGTACAGATGCGGGGAGCTGACAAGAATGTAATGGACTTCTTATTTTTATCTGGAGCGCTGCGAATCAGGAAACCTCATCAAACGCGAGTGGAACGGATATGTGTGCGGTAAAATGTCTTCTTATTTTCCGATGGTTTTTGGGCTCGAATTTTATTTTACAGACGTTTGTTAAAGCTGTGCTTTTTACAAATTGATAAATATCTTCATACCGAAGAATTATCAGACACAGAGAGTAAATTAGAAAGTATTCAACGAATTTATTAAATGAGTGATGGTAATGGTCTCTAAACTATTAATAAGAAATACATACATTATCCAACGGATACTTCTTACTCATAAATCATGAATTAAAAGTATTTAACAGATAGTAGGTACACTATCCCGTAAATCTAATATACTTATAATATAATTTTACAGTTTTTTTGTAATAAAAAAATTGCAGGGATTATATTTTTATAATCTTTCGATTACCTATTTATTGAATATGCTTTCTTGCTTGCTTGTTTTTTTTTAAATTTATTATAAATTAGCCTGAGACAAGATTAAGATTCATTTAGATCAAACGTTCGTCATAGATTTTACTTTTCAAAAATACACTCTTCCGAATAATCGCACAAAGCGCTTTGCGTCTACCTTTTTAATGCGTACCTACAGCCAGAGTGGTATTCCTTACCGGTGTCGGTTTATCCAGATGCGTACAATTTGGATGTTTCCAAGAGACGAGTGAATAGGTTTCTTCTAAGTAAACGTGCTACACCGTAGACCGCATCATCACTTTACATCAGGTGAGATTGCGGTCAAACGTTTTACCTATGGATTGTAAAAAAAAGTCTAATCTTGGTATTATCTCAGCTTTAAAAGCTCCTATTACAGAGCTAAGCAGGCTAAGTGAGGAAGCAGATTTTTTTATGAGTATGAATGAAGTGTCAAAAGCTGCGAGTCGAATAATTCGTAATGCGGGAAGAACTTTTCCCTTCTTATTTTGTAAATAAAAGGAATATTTTTGAAATGCAATTTATGAGATTAAAATGAACGAAGACACGTTCTCACGGGACAGTGAAATCACTATCACTATCACTACATAGTATAAAAGAAAGTCGCTTTCGCTAGTAGATTATATTCTGTGGTTTCAGCTTGTGTCATAAATATTTGCTGTTGGAAATGCATTCATCAAACTACTGAGGTGGGCTTCAACGACTTCATATACCTAACTAGGTGACCGCAAAAACTGAAACTAAAACAGCTTCACGACATTGAACCCCAGGCACGGTAGATATCCCTTCAGATCTCTCAGTACCAAGTACAGAATATATAGAGAACTAATTATTCCATAGGATTATTATTGCTTTTATCATATACATATTCTCGTTTGTCATCTATTCTGAATACATCTTATAAATAATTAGGTAATTTTTCCGTAACTATTAATAAACACTAACAATATTGTGTTTAACATAGGCCATGTTAAAAGTAGATTATCTGCCGTTCACATAAATATCGATTTTACGCCCTCGCATCCCTACACGAATGATGTTGTTGAAACCACCCTGTAATAACATTCACCGTCGGCTCACAGTTAATAAAACCCATTTTATAGCTCCATGTGCAGAATAACATAATCGGATGGCTTCATACGCACAATAGGTCCTGAATCCAGTTGTCAGTGTTCGCGGGAAGTCAGTGGATGGAGAAGTCTTTTTTAATACTACTTGTGGAAACAGGCAGATGACCCTGTTGTGCCATAACAAAGCATTGCCTCGTAAGTCACGCACGATACAGACGTGCCCTACGATCACTGCCCTGCGTCCATCAACTTGACGCATACAGATGTTATGCCTCAGGTGCATAAACATAATAAATACCGAAAACATACAGTAAAACTAAATAAATACGAAAACTAGACACTTTCGACGTTTTTCTTTACGCCATAAGTACCAGAGATTCCTATAGAAATAGATCCTTTGAGCCCCTACTTACTTGTAACCTGTGTACCATTATAGGATTTAACCGACTTGTATTACGTCAGCGTCGTCCAAAATCCCTTTTACTTATTTCATACCGCGAGGATAGAAAAACTCAGTAAAGCGGTTGTGGCTCTAACGTTTACTCTGATATATAACACTCGAGCCCCATTTTTACACTACCTGTCAGACACTGATTATCAACACACAAAAATGTGATCAAACTATATTAAGTTAAGGTATAGTTTTGCTTGACTGACGCCCGAAAGGTTTCTTCGCGTCATTCCTCCCGGTAATAGCTTAACAGAATACACTCAAACAGTAGAAACACTTCCATAACACACATTTGTAGCAAAGCCGTAGCGTATGTAAAAAACCGCTACGACGTAGCAGCTACGCCGCTATTTTAGAATATTGAACTACGTAACCTAGATCATAATTTGCACCCCGCGGTTTCACCCGCGCAGATTTAAATCTCGGTATTCCCACGGGATAAAAAGTAGTCTATGTGTTATTCCAGACTACAATCTAACTCTCTGCCAAGTTTCATCCAGATCCGTTCAGCCGTTCTGGCGTGAAAGAGTAACAAACATCCATCCATCCATCCATCAATACTTACAAACTTTCGCGTTTATACTATTAGTAGGATTATCATGTACAATCGTTCTATGACCCGAAAACAACTTTAAATTTCTTTTTAGAAAAATCGGCGGAACAAGCCTTGTTGCTTAGCGGTTTATATAATATTGCATAACCATATAATTCACAACCTCAAGAGAAGGACCATTATGGCATTGCATTGCATCCACCACTTTGAGAAATGACGTGTTGACGTGAAGTAGTCATACTACTCTTATCTTTACTGTGAAAATCGGAAGCTACACCAGTTACTCCCAGACGTGCAATTGTTTCCCTTTTGTTCAAATTGTCCATCTTTAAGTAATATTTAGGGTCTATTTGTATTGGCAATATGGACACATAAGGCCTTTTCATTAATGGCATGTATAAGAAAAAGGATCCGAAGTGTTGTCTATGATAATATTAGCCTACTTCCCCGCCCCGGGAGAGTTGAAGGCTTGACAAAGTAAGAAAGTGATTTATAAAAAGGTGTTGAGTGGAACCTTTTGGAGCTTATTCGGCGATAACTCTACATTACTTGAACATTATGGAGTAACTTACGTCGGTTAATAGGTAAGTAAACTTAAAAAAAATCATAGTTACTTATTCAATTTGAGACGCATATTTTGAATTCTATATTTTCAACTTACCAGTAATTAACAATAATATATTATTATATAATTTATAGTTACATACGGTAGCTGGCCTAGGTGTGTCATACACGCAAGCTCCTAAACCACACATCTCATGTACATACACCCTCACTTATTTTGTACATTATTACCTCACTTATTTTTAAGAGAGCAGTAAAAAACTTTTGATGAACAAATATATTCAAAATTATGAAATTTGCTGCTTAATTTTAAGCATCGCAGATTATTATTATTCACGGCAAAACGTATAAACCTAATGCATGGGCGTAAATTATAATACGTAGAAAAAAACATTCCATAAAGATTTTGTATCTTCAGACATAATTCAGAATTGAATTATTTATGTGTACACGCCTCAAGCTTCAGGTATTTTTTTCCTTGTTATCGAGAAACTGACGTCACTTTCTTACGTCATTTATTCGTTCTTTTTTTAAACATTATGGAAACGTTTCCAATAGGAAACGTCATTCCAATTTGTCTCTTGTGGTCGCTTGTGCTAGCTTTGTAAACAAAAAATACAGAACTTGTTTCTAAATAAATAAATAAATAATGCTGGACAATCCACACAGCACTATCTAGCCCCAAAGTAAGCTATTCAAAGCTTGTGTTATGGGTACTAGATAACTGATATATTTAATACATTATATACTTACATAGATAGATATTTTTTATTATACATAGAGAACACCCAGACCATCGGAACAAATTTCTGCAGATCGTACACAAATTTGTTCCAAGGCGGGAATCGAACCCGCAACCTCTTGCGTCGCAGGCAGGCTCTCGCCCGCTGCGCCACAGAGGTCGTCGAATCGAATGGTTTGATATAGCCTAGTCGTGTCCTGTTGTTTTCATTATATCACACTTACAAAGTGTTTTCGTTTCTTCTTATCCTACCTTTAAATGAGCAATTTTTGTATGTATATATTTATTTATTTGTCTATAATCTGAATCTCGGATATGGTTTAAAATGGTAGGAATAGAACAATGTACTTTGTAATAAATAAGTATATTCATAAATTATTATTATTATTATTATGGCTCCAATGATTGTAATAAAAAGTGTTGGGCGTTTCAGGGGCGATAAATCTATCTAGTTAGGATTCATTTTTAGAAAATATTTTCATATGAGTGTTTTCAGGAAATGAAAACGAAATTAAAAATATGACTCTTCCTGACATCAATTGGCAAGTAATAATACTTAGCTTGTTACTTCAGTAGATGGCGTTGTGGCGAGCAAAGTTCGGTCACTCAGATATTTCCTTATAAACTCTAATAACAACTGCCATGTATCACTAATTGAGCCAAATTAAAATAAAAATACCATCTAAACGTCACTGTAAGTATCTTCCCACTAATTCACGAATAGACATTCATCTTGTTAATATTTTGTTGTGACAGTATCTGGAGAAACTTCGTCATCGGCGCACAGAGGGGTGCCTGAAGGGTAGTTATCGATACATGAAACTACAAAAAAGCGCTTCCATTTCGTGTAAAAGATTTATGTAGATGATAAATGAAATAATGGCACAACTTGCAAGAGATTATAAAAATAAAACGTAAGGACTATTTATTATCTAGAACTAGAACTCAACACTATCTTAGCCTTCAACTAATAAGCAAATCTTGTAATATAAAGAACAAAAATCAATATTCATTACACAGATGTTTGTTCTCGGTGGGGATTGACCAACAGAGATGCTTCACAGAGCTCATCTTTCCATGTCTTCTACCATGCATACAGTATACAACGTAATTTTGTTGGAGGGACGTTTTGCGAGTGGGACCTAATACGCCCAAACCAATCTTTGTTTGGGGTGCTGTAATCAAAAACAATAAATATAAAGCTTAGGTAGGTACCTATATTATATTCCCCTACTATTTGGTAAATTCTCTGTAATAAATGTTTAGCCAACTTGCAACTCAAAATAAGCCTTAAAAGCAATGTATTTAAATTCAATATTGAGTGCATAAGTACAATCCGTAACACTTGTTTTCCTACATAACTTTAAGCCCAACCATTTATGAGCAAAATATTCTATGGTAATTGTGTTGTGTCGAGAACTCGGGAGTAAGCGACTAATTACATTTAAATCAAGAGGGTTTTTTTTTGGTTATCAGAAGTTTTAGTGACCTTCCCCTCTTCTCAAGATCCTCAATAAAAAATACGTTGCATAAATATACTACCGCTTCATTCAAGTCTATCAATCAACAAGGGAACTTGGACTTATAAATCAGGGGTATAGAATCAAAAACGCATCACAATTTTTTGAAATCGACTTTTTAATGGCAACACTTTTGTTTCGGGATTACCTTTGCCCCAAAACTAAAATTTTGCATCAAACTTGTTTATGTCCTGAGTTATTTTGATTTAAGAGTCCGGTGACAGCGGCTCGCAATTTCGAGGTGCGATTGGCTATTATTTCATTTTATTTCATTTCGGGGAGGTTGTTTGAAATAATAACTCTAAAGAAACACGCATAAATACTGTTCGAACACAAATAATACAATAATATAAGGGAAATGTGCTTGAGTCAGAAATCATTTTGGTATTAGGTAAACGTAGACCAAACATACTAATACCAAAATGATTTCTGATTCGGGCATGTTTCCCTTATACTATTGTATTATTTGTGTTCGAACAGTATTTATGCGTGTTTCTTTAGAATTATTCTTTCAAAAAACCTCCCCGAAATGAAATAAAATGAAATAATAGCCAATCGCACCTCGAAATTGCGAGCCGCTGTCACCGGAGCCTTAAAAAATGGGGTTAGTATCAAACTTGGCTACGTCCACAAAAATTTCATATCAAAACTAGCTAAGTCCGCGCCAGCCAATAGGAGCGCTCCATTCAAAACTAAACAGTAACTGCTGCCCATACAACTTTACCCAGTGTTAATCGTTTGTTTTTAGCTAATTAAATAAGAATTTCTGCTTTCTATTGTGCTAGCTATCGTTTTTTATCAAGATGGATAGTTTTCCTTTGCTTGTTACCAAAAACCAGGCTCGAAAACGGACTGCGCAGCCAGAAAATTGGAAGGCAAACAAGGCAAAAAAAATGAGGTAAGTTTATGTTTTTCCAGGGCCGTACCGCAGGTAGGGTCAAATTCACGGCACCAAAGCATGTTGTAATTAGGGACGAGACTATGACTATGCGTTAGAATAAAAAATTACAAATTACAGTAATCAGGGTAGCCCTAGTTACTAAATCCAGCCCTGAGATTAAGTTGGCATCAAAGTTGGTAACGTCCTAGGAAGTTGGGATCAAACATGGTTACGTCCTAGGAAGTTGGGATCAAACATGGTTTTATCCACAGCTTGGAATCAAAAGTGGTTATGTCCAATAGTTTTAGACAATTTATCGTATTTTTTTGTTCTACGGGTATGTTGAATGTAGTACCACTAAGTAGAGTTTTTTTCCCGAAGTTATGGAGTACTTGCTTTGAAGTTCAGTTGTTGTAAATAAAAATTAGAAGTTTTTTTTACTTCCTGCTAAATTAGGCTCGATGGACGTATCCGGTTTTGATTCTATACCCCTGAAATATAAGATAAAAAATCGTTGTTTTGCTAAACTCACGGAAATTTAGTTGCACACAGGGTAAACACAGGAGATTATATAGATAAGACAGTTCAAATTCCTTGGGATATTCCAAGGAATTTGAATTGTACCTACTTGTATTCAAATATCATTTATATTCAAATAAGGTTTTATACAAAAAGTTGGCATAAATACGCTAACAAACTTTTTGGTTTTCAGTAATTTTATATTTTTCAAAATTTTATCTTCACTTTGTAATTATAACACACAGCCTAAACTGGGTCACTAGACTTGAAGACCTGACAAGTCTTTAACTTGTCAGGCCTTATAGAATTGCATTTGCGACGAACAAAGCCACACGGGAATGGACTAGCAGTAAATAAGGTCGTACTGTACAGTAGTGTATCGCTATAAATATTCCTGTCTGGAGGATTATGCAAAACCGGGGTTATATTCGTTATATTTAGGACGGTAGGTATTTGATCGTGCCGCGCGCCGCGGCGCCGCCCCGCCGCTATCTACGAGTCCGCACCGTAAGCTACGGGGTGGCAATTTTAATTGGGACTTCGGAGTACCCCTAAGGCTTTGACCAAATGTGACAGCGTGCTTTCATTTTCCCATTTTCCCTTAGATTTTTTATTTTACTTTTGGCGCATGTCCGTACACGTAGTATCTAAATTCAAATCAAAGTCATATCTCGATACCACTGATTACAGCTTAATAAACTTTCATTTCAAATGCTTACACTATGTGCTGAGACATCAAGTAATGTTGGTTAAAATACCACCGAAATTACACAACACAACTTAAAATAACAACAATTAAAATGAAAGTGCTACCATGTTGCTTCTGAAAATGTCAGAAAACCAAGGAACTAGCTTGCAGTAAACGAATACCCTTGTTTGTTTTTTTTTTCTATCTGTAATTTTGACGGATATTCTTGTCAGAATAGTTTTTAATTTATGTCGGTCAAGTTGAATAGAAATAGAATAGACTGTCATTTGTTTCTATTCAACTTGACCGACATAAATTAAAAACTATTTATTATGATACTGACAAGATTAACCGTCATCATTTAATAATGTGGTTGAAGCTCACGAATTACTTTGTCGTACCTGCATAATTTATTGAATCCCAGCGTCCTTGACGATTTGACTTTATAACGCGTAGTTTTTATAACATCATTTATGTAATACCTGCTATTGTGGAAAAATGTGGGAAAGTGGGACTTTATTCCCACACACACACACACACACACACACACACACACACACACACACACACATGCCACACGCATGCTTTTTGGCACATGCCCCATTCCTAAAACAGATGTCAAAAATGTAAAGAAAATATAAAAGCATGCTGTAGTATGTATGTTCAGAAAATCTTTTCTCGTTGAAAGCTCTTTGTGAAGGGCTCGTCTGGAGAAGCAACATATCTAATTTATGCCACCAAAACAAACTGTTTGAAGGGCCGGTGACGTGCTAATCCTAATAGTTATATATAACACTTTGCTTTAGATTATCAAGTATATATATTACTAGCTGAACCCGCGGCTTTGCTCGCGCCAAGGAATTCAAAGTTTCATACAAACTTTCATCCCCTCTTTTATCCCCTTGGGGGTAGAATTGATCAAAATCCTTTCTTAGCGGATGCCTACGTCATAACATCTACCTGCATGCCAAATTTCAGCCAGATCATTCCAGTGGTTTGGGCTGTGCGTTGATAGATCACTATGTCAGTCAGTCACCTTTGAGTTATATATATTTAGATTTAAGATTTATAAAAAAAAACAGGCTCTTAATAACAAAATTTTGTAATCTTGGGTGGATCATAGCCCTACAATATTCACAATTATGGAGCCCCCACAAGGCCGTAACTTTGTGACTTTGGAGTGTGACCGAGGCTTACTTCTGAGCCCTCAGGGATGCAAAGAACAGGACGAACATAACGGGTGACAAGACACAAACAAATTATTATGAAATGAAGATAATATTACCCCCGAAGAAAAATAATGACAGACACCGTACTTCAGCAGCGGCAATAAGAAAACCAATGAGAGGTAACTGTCTAAAAACAGTGAAAATACAATTTACCTGTGTCTTCTGACTAAGGCTAAATTCAAATATACATAGACTCTTATTAATTACGTGTGCGTATGTCAAGACGCTACTAAGGTATTTTTTAAACATATTATTATGTAGTATTATGTAGTAGTACATACTCGTATGTTCCGTGAGGTACCTACACAATAGAATCGTCAAACTAGTTTATGAGTTCGTGTAAAATCACATTTTGGCAAACAAACACCGATAATGACAAAACAAAAGCTCTTATATCAGTGCGTACTACATAGTACCATAATGTAGGCTATTGAATTGAGACAGTCAAACAGTTCGGAAAGGCTTTTATCGTAAATTTTACAATTCGCTTCGAAATCAATGGCAGGAAGAGTTTGTTATTGTCATAAATGAGAGAGAAGAAAATCTGGCGAGATTTTCATTTACATTCATCTACTTCATTCGTTAGAGTCCGCACGTGATCTCCTTGGCAAGAGGAAAGTTTCCCGCTAAATCTTTCGGCAGGGATTTAACATTCTGATCATACGTAGGGATAACACAAGGAACTCGCATTTGCGTCACTCACATTATTAAATTATAGTTACCTATATTATTTAGAGAAAATACGTGCTAATCAAACAACACAAGGACACGACATTTATGACAATGCTACATAAGCAAGAGACGATGTAGTTCTTTTTTATAAATGAAGAAAAAGTTGCATTTTGCAGTCTTTACAAAACCTAAATGCTATCTTTGAGCCAAATCCCTTCATGATAGATCCAGTAGATGATAGCTATAAAATCACACTTTTGCATTTAAAATAAAATGAATATGGATTACACATATATTATTTCTATATTATCCTCTTCTTATCGTGTCACTAGTTTCTTTCAAAATAATTCGATTTTAAGTGTGCCTCAAGAGGCTCCCTTCGAGCACTTGACACATGTTAATACTTATTTATGAACTTGTTAGGTTTTATATCCCGAATTCTGTAGACTTTTTAACCTTAACGTATACCTACTTATGAACACTAGCCACTTATTTTAAGGATAAAAACCGGCAAATGAAGTGAGCAAATCCCGTGGCGTCTGGAAATTCTTTTCAAATAAAAGTGCAATACACAAGGCTTAACTCCCGTGAGATTGCACGCGCGCGTGACTGCCATACTATAGTCACTCTTTCCATTTTCTCCGCCGGAAATTCCAGTTTCAAATCTGGAATCTGATTTTGTCTAGCGATTTTCTAGATAGCTTTTTTTACCTGGTAAAATACGTAGAAGCGCGTACGATATGGATTTTCAAAAATGCTTCACGTTGTGCTTATTAAAAAATGTGTCTTAATGTTTTTTTGCCTAAGCCCTTCGAAAACGGGTTGTGCCAAACGAATGCCGCCTTCCTTCGACAAGCGTAAAAAATATGCATAAATTATGACTTTCATTATGATAGGCTGATTGCCTAATGTTTGTCGCAAACCTGTCGTGAGTTACGTAGTACGATATCCATACGATCGAAGCACCTACGAGCGACCCACCGATAATTCAAACGATCAGCGAGCGCGGCTGTTACGGAGCAATTGATATTATTTATTGCTGGATAGAGGATATGAATTTGTATTTGATAATTTGGTGGAAAAATCTGACTGCGTTTGCTACATTCATGCTTTTGGAAAAATTAAAAACAAAACTATGATCAAGGGCATCCGACACGGACTTGATCATAGTTTTATTTTACACTACACATACACGCACAGGTTTTATTCTTATCTTGATAGAAGATGGTAATTTACACAATTTTTTTTTCCGCAAATAGAAAATAGATCTTGCCTAGGTTGTCTAGATCCCTAAGCAAGATAGACAGACTGATGTAGAGATGAATTAAAAGCGTTCCTTCTAGAACTTATGAGATCCTTCATCGCGTCAATAACTGATGACAAGGGCCGCCCTTGAAGGGCGGAAGTTGAAGGCGCGATGACTACGAGCTCATCCTTATACCCTATGTCAGTCAAACAAAAAGTAGCAAGTAGCAGCAGACAGGTCATTGGGCGAGGGTCATAGTAACTGATGGATATTCTGCGGCGAGGGTGGTGGTTGAATGTTGGCAGCAACAGGCGCCTAACAACTGCTAGTTATTCTACACCACTGATCAATGAACGAACCCCGCGCCCCGCAAACCTGCGCCGCACTTGTTGCGCGCACGAGCTAAACATGCTATTCCCATACATCTCCGATGCAAAACATGCTTTAACACATTCACTTACGACTCAATTCACCCCCTATTCAGGCTATCAAATGTTACATAGTCATGCTTGTGCGGATGAGGGTAGATAGTGATTGAGAAGAAAAGAAAAATGAAAATACACTTGCCAGTATAATAAAACAGTAGCTACCTTGTTGGGCCGACGCCAACCACAAAGTTCTCAGCTGGCAACTGTTAATCTACCCACGCATTTTCAATTCAATACCAATTAAAAACGTCTAGCTAGAGCATTTACCTTGTAAATAATATCTAAGTCATCTGTGCCTTGGAATCAAAGTCGTGAAGCTGTTCCTGTTTTTCTGACGGCTCTTTTACTAGGAACCCTCCTTGGTAGCCGTTTTTTTTTAAACATTAAAGATGTAGCTTAGTGTATTATAGTAGGTGCCCACTAAGTAGGTACAATGTGTTCTTCTACAGGTGCTAGCAAGAAACATCGAGCAAGATAATAATACAATAATCTAATTACCTATTGATTATCTTTTAAAGATAATCAATAGGTAATTAGATTATTGTATAGGTACCTAGCTAGGGGTATGTAATTATCTAAGTAAGGTAGAGGTATTCTATTTTGAGCCTGCTGCTTGTTAGAACCTAAAGGGGGATATCAGCTCGGCTTTCAGAAAAGTTATAAAGAAAACATCGCAATCTCAGGAGCCATATTCACTATGACAATAGGAGATTCCAAGGAGATTCCTTGCCCCAAACCGTGAAACGTCAAAACTTGATATTGGGCTTTATTCTTTATGACATAGGAGATACTTTGCCCTGACCGTATCACACCGCCTGCCTTGTCTTAGCCGAGCTCGCACTGCAAATGGTCATAGTGCATAAGGCTCCAGAATAGCTAGATGTCACTGCCAAACGAGTATTCTGTCACATGAAATACAAATGTTATTGTCAAGTAAATTTTGATGGCAGTCAGTCAATCGTACGTGGAAACAAAACAAAATATTATTCACAATTTAACATTTTCTTTCTCTATAGGATTTTGCGCGAAACGCGTTCATTTAATTTTATTAAATTATGGAGAAGTAAATCATGGCAACTATAGTCAAACAAAATATCCAAGGAATTTTGTATTCAAATTCCTTGAAAATATCTAATCTATATCTATGCTAGCAATACCAATTTTTAGCTGACAAAAGTGTGAGTGAAGTGAAGTGAATGTCAATTTTGTGCTATTTTGGTATTTACAATTCCATCTTGTTCTATCGTAAAAACAATTTTATCATTGCCGATAAGACTTAAGTTTTACAATAGATTACAGATCTCCTCGTGAGGAGACGCGTAAGTTTTGACCTTGTAATATAACCCCAGAATCACTGGTTCTCGTCTCGGCATCTGGCAGTCGCCGTCGGAACATCAAGTCCGAATCCGAATTGACGAACCACATCATGAATTACACGATTGGGAAAAGTTGGCGTGACTCTGCGTCGTTGATAGTGCTAAGTCGGAGAGGGGAAGTGTCGCGGTTGAAGCATCGCAGAGATGTAAATTACGACATCTTGTTGCAGACGCGAACGCAAAGTGCCTCGTTTGCGAACAGCGTGGTGTTCCCGGGCGGAGTTAGTGAGCAGGCAGACGCGGCGGACGGTTGGTGCCGGCACCTGGCCACCTTTGGCTTCGAACCGCGACACTTCGAGAGCTTGCACCGCACTGGCACGCCACTCACCCCTATCTTTGAGGATAACCCAGTACAAAGGTAACAATCTCGATGTTTCGGCACTAATGTTTATTCAATAATATAATTTATATCAATTATTGTAGATCATCAAAATTACTGCAAGCTAGGTGGATTTTAAATTACTTGATTAGCTAAGCTGTCTTTGCATAGTCTAGTTTAACTTAATTATGTGTACTACATTTTATTAAATTTATGTACTTACATAAATATGAGTTGATATTTCAATCCAAACATATGCCAAGGTTTGCTTCACCATTTTAGAGGCACCTATCCTTACTATCATTACAGGTCTAAATTTAGAATAGACCTTAACATTGGACCAATTTGATAATTGGACATTCAGTGTGTTCTTTATTTAGAATTGAAGACATCCTATTGTGAGTTTTCAAGTTTAAACTTGACAAACTAGTTGTTTGATTTTTCTAGTTATCTAAGAAGAAACCCCCGTCTTTTAAAAATTTCCATCATTTATGACTGCAAAAACGGTTAGAAGTGAACTTGAATACATTAAACTGTTACCTTCTAATACCCATATTGATGATCTATTAAATACTTAATTGTAGACACATATCACTGAGAATAACTGCCATACGAGAGACATTTGAAGAGTTGGGCCTTCTTATATGCAGTCGTGCTCATAAAAAGAACCGCAGTGGTGACTGGGCCAGTATCCTGACAGATATTGATGTCAAGCATTGGCAACCGAGGGTGAGACTGACTGCCAGTTTCCTATTAAAATTTTAAAGATAAAAGCTTACTGTTTGTAACATTGTTTATATAAATAATACAGAACAGACACAGCAGATTTCCATGCAACATAAGTTATAAATGTACATAATATAAGTAAACTTGAAGTTATAAGTGTACTTAAATGTAAACCTGAAGTTATAAGTGCACATTAAAAATGTTCTTCTTGACATGTCACCAGTCCTGTCTATACAGGGTGGTGAATGGATTTTGAGTGCCTCAAGGCTCCTTCTGAGCTAACCGAGCTTTTGACAAATGGTTAATACACATGAATGAATGAATAAGATATATATATATAGTTATGACCTTGATAAAATATTGGCTATGCTAAATGGGTAGCAAGCAAGCAAAGCCATTGAAAGTCCAAAAGAACTACTCAGCAAAATTCATGCTAAAACAGATTCTTTGCAATAATACCTAGGTATAAAAATAAATATCTAACTAAGTAATTATTAATGAGCCTAAAACAAGAATAAATTTTTATAACTTCTTACGAGTTTGCTACATTGCTATCATTTGCATAATATATTCATAGTTTTCTTTTCAACTATGAATGTTATATTATTCAATAAAAGGTCCAGTGACCTTTGTCTTTTTTGTTGTTTTGTTTCTGGTATTAGTTTTAATCACTATGTAGTTACTGGTAGTTACTATGCTATCAAATTAATGATTAATCTAATAGGTACCTTTGAACAAGCAATTCTTGTATAATCTGAATCCAAAAATTTTCATGAAATTTAGTATGCAGTGTTTCGGGGGCGATAAATTGATGTAGTTATGATTCATTTTTAGATTGTCTTTATCCGTTTTTTTGTTAACAACAGTGCAAAGCCTGGTCACCCAGATATTAGTAATTTCAGTATATTAAGAAAATTATATAGGCCTCAAAGGTGATTATGGCCTCCATCGTAAACAAATACTAATTTGTGTAATTATTGTAGGATGTTTCTTCTCTGTCTGCTGTATTTAAGTGAAGGTTCAAAAAGTATACAGCGTGTAACGGAAGGGGGTATCAACCCTAAAGGAGGTGAATGTGCTCATGAAACTCAACAACTTTCCCCAAAGAACATAGGTCGAAATATGAAAAAAAAATTTGGCCCTCCCATAGTAAATCAATCAGCTGGTAGTCAGTTTTGTAAGGGAGGGCCAAATTTTTTTATCATAATTCGACCTATGTTCTTTGGGGAAAGTTGTTGAGTTTCATGAGCGCATTCACCTCCTTCAGGGTTGATACCCCCCTTCCGTTACACGCTGTATTATAGCAGCTCTGGTTTCCATAGTTTGGGGCTTAATAATGCTGTGTGATGTTTTAGACAGATTTTTAGTAATTTACACACACATCAAATGTATTTACGATACAATCCAAATCATTTGTAATATCTTAGTTTTATCATGGTTGTAATGTGTTTTGTGCATTTAAATAGATAAATCAAGTCATATATTCTCTCATTCTCAATTATTTCAGGTAAGCAAAGATCCAGGAGAACTTTTGAACCTATGTAAAGAGTACAACTGCTATCCTGATATCTGGTCACTGCATTACTGGAGTAACTGGTTAAGCCCTGTGCGCCTGCCTAAGCGGTTCTCAACAGCGTTCTTTGTAGCCGCTTTAGAAAACAAACCCAAAGGACTTGCTAGCAGCTCAGAAGTTACAGACATTGAGGTAAATAAAAAAAAATTACACACAGATGCAGTTATATATATTGTACTTGGTGTGCGCTGGGCCTTACTAAAAAGAAAGAGGAATAATAGCTTCACAACTTTAACCCCCCAGGCATGGTAGATATCCCTCACATAAAGGTCGAAAATGCTTTAGTAAAATCTTAAAGATTTAAATGTTCAAGTTGTAATTGTAATAGGACTCCTTTTTCCGCACTTAGACTCAAGGTTGGTCCATTGTGCGTCAGGGTGTGCTGGCTATATCTGTAGCCAGCCCAACTCCTCCCAAAAGCGCAGAAGTTTCCTGGGGGCTTCACAGGCTTGGAGGAGTGACCTGGGGTTGGCCAGGATTTCTTGTCGTTGAGTTGCTACTACCTCGCATTCCAGGACTACGTGGGCAGCTGATTCTTCTTCGGATAGGCATCCTCTGCAGATTGGACTGTCTGTGGCTCCGATGTTGTATAGGTGTTTGTTTAAGGGAATGTGACCCGTTAGGGTTCCCACAATGGTTTTGAGGTCCAGTCTGTGCAGGTTAAGTAAACGGCGTGTCAGTCTGGGTGTGGTTGTTGGTATTGCTGTTCTTGCCTGTCTGCAGTCAGTTGTGCGTGTCCAGCGTTGGTTGTGTTGGTTCTGCGAGATGCGAAATGTTCAAGTTAATGATGAACTTAATAATTATTATTATTATTAAAAGCCTGTAGCGTCCCACTGCAGGGCAAATGCCTCCCTTCCTTCTATTCTTTTATGTGAGGCATATCTACCATGCCTGGGCGTTAAAGTTGTGAGGCTATGGGTATATGGGTGTTTTCTATGTATAATAAAAAATATCTATCTATGTAATTAAATAAATAAATAAATAATAAATAATGCTGGACAATCCACACAGCACTATCTAGCCCCAAAGTAAGCTATTCAAAGCTTGTGTTATGGGTACTAGATAACTGATATATTTAATACATTATATACTTACATAGATAGATATTTTTTATTATACATAGAAAACACCCAGACCATCATGACCATCATGTCATCAGACATTATATTATATATTAAATATATCAGTTATCTAGTACTCATAACATAAGCTTTAGTAGCTTACTTTGGGGCTAGATAGTGCTGTGTGAATTGTCCAGCATTATTTATTTATTTATTTGTTATTTATTTATTAAGGAGCCCTATATTTTGAAGTAAGTGCACATCATTTTTATCATCTAAAATCTATTACAATAATTAAGATTTAAATGTACTACACCATTTACCTAAATGATGTGTACCTACTTACTTAGTCAAAATATAGGTGCTGCTTACATTTCGTTGCTTCATGTAGTACATCCATAAACTAATATTTAACTATAAGATATCACTGTTTGCTCTACAAATACAACACTGTTTTAAGACTGCGTCTTATGACTTGACGAGATCTTGGAGCGACCTAAAACTGCAGTTTTACATATGTTTCAAGTGCTATCAGTTTACCACTTGCTCATAATAGACTCAGACAAAATTGCATAGTTTTGAACAAACAGAGGGCTATAAGAATCAAAAACAATTGTGATTCTAGATAATCTGCTTGCTGTTTGAAAACAATCAGCTCTTCCATTGAGGGTCGCGGTTTTTTTTTAATTTGTGCTATACAACTAATCGATAGGGGCATAATTTAAAGCTGCCAGTGACGGCCTATGGGATGCTCTTCTAATATGTAGGGTATACTATTAAATAAATAAATAATGCTGGACAATCCACACAGCATCATCTAGCCCCAAAGTAAGCTACTCAGAGCTTGTGTTATGGGTACTAGACGACTGATATATTTAATACATTATATACTTACATAGATACATATTTTTTATTATACATAAACACCCAGACCAACGGAACAAATTTCTGCAGATCATACACAAATTTGTTCTGAGGCGAGAATCGAACCCGCAACCTCTTGCGTCGCAGGCGGACTCGCCCGCTGCGCCACTGAGGTCGTCGAACTGAGGTCGTATTGTTCGTTTTGCTTAAAAGACATGTTGCTAAATGTGTCGTTTTGGAAGGTCTTTTTGTTTTGATAAGTCAATATGCATTTGGAACTTTGCGACACGGCGGGGTAATAATCATCTGCCTGCCTTGTATATGTTTGGTTAGGACAATTATACTGCGGTATTTCATTGACGCAGGCCGCAGTGTAGACACTATTGCCCTTAATGGTTCACCTCACTAAATTCTAGTATGATATAGGCCCTTAGTCATAATGGTCACTGAGCGCGCCAATAGCTTATCAGACCGATAAGTCTGTTGCCGTCTCCTTTCGTTGGTATGAAAGTGACAGTGACAAGAATACGCTATAAAATGGCAGGGATAAGAGGGGATAGTTTATAGTAGTAATGAAGATAAAGTTTTAAAATTACACTACAACACTGAACCTGCTGGTCGCTTCGCTGCCGTCTTGGTATGAATTGAGCCATGGAATTGAGGCTTACTCGTATTTGGTGAGCTTCATGGCGAGACTACAATGAAATAACCAGTTGGCGCGTGTGACACTGGACAGATGTTTGCATGATGTGTAAATATTTGTATGGTTTGGTACTATGTGCGTCTATAGCCACATTACTTGTAGAATAGTAGACTCAATAAAATGTTTATGACTCCAAAGCGCCAGTCGGTTTTAACAGGTTATACTATTCACCACGGTACCCTTTGTAATGTCGTGTTTCCCTTAACCTGCTACCTGTTTTTATTTGTTTTTGATTTTATTTATAATTTGGACTTTCACTATCATGTTTGACATTATTTTACTATTACTAATATACTTTAACTAAACTTTATTTATTGTAATTTTGTCTTGAGATGTCCTTTATTTTATTTTAATTGTATTTTATTCCGCACACAAATGAATTTTGTTATATTGGAAAAATAAATGAATATAAATATATAATGAATGAATATGAACTGATTCCTTCCTTTTTTTATACTCCTTGCTGAATGAACATCCTTTCATCGTCTGAGAAATGTTGTCAATGAGCTAGAAACAAAATAATATTAATTAATTTGGACATTTGTTTTTGTTTCAGTGGTCCAGTCCCTTGGAAGTAGTGCATAAGCCAGAAGTGGTATTGTATCCTCCTCAAGTGTACGAGCTCAATCGTCTGGCCCACATCCCAGAGCTAGATAAGCTTATCAAGTTCGCCAAGGAACGCAGCTGCTGTGGTGGAGAGCTGTTCTTCCCTGTCTTTGTGAAGGCCAAGGATGGAATTCTACACTTGTTACCAGGTACCTAGTACTTTTATTTATTATTTTCCATCAGTTTTTATACCACTCCTTTGCAATCAAGGCAAAAGCCTCTTTTGCCACTCTTCACATTCCAACGCTGATGCAGGCTGATATCTGAATATGCATCAAGCATATTACCTATGTTTTATACTTACTTAGGTTTTATTTTAATAAACACATGGTCTTATTATGTACAAGAAACATTGAGTTTGCACTTACAATAATTTGATGTACTCTTTCATTCTTCCAGGAGACGATCTCTACCCAAAAAGCGTAGACTACAACGATTCGACGATCCAATCTATAGACAAAACATTGGCCGAACTTAAAGAAAACTCCAAAACACTTCACAGGTTCGAAATACCCAATAAGAAGTCACCGGCGTTCATCTTTCAAAACTATAAACCGGCCAATCATATCAATATGGGCGACGGTACCCTATCGTCTAAGATTACAATACATTAGATAATACTACTTCATGGTATTTTAAGTCCCGGTTGTACTTAAACGGCCTTATTAAAATTTTAGAAGACAATAAGTATAGCATATCAATATGGCGGGTCAGGGGCATAATTGGCCGAACAGTCAGGACGACTATGAGTTGCTTGAAGTGATCGGCTGCGGCGCCACAGCACAAGTGCACGCTGCCTTCTGCCGACCTCGGAACGAGAAATGCGCGATCAAACGCATCAACCTCGAGAAATGGAACACGTCCATGGACGAACTCCTCAAGGAAATCCAAGCGATGTCGAGCTGCAACCACGAGAACGTCGTGACTTACTACACCAGCTTTGTAGTCAAGGAGGAGCTGTGGCTCGTCCTGCGTCTGCTCGAAGGCGGTTCTCTCCTCGATATAATCAAGCATAAAATGCGCGTCTCCAACTGCAAACACGGAGTCTTCGACGAGGCAACCATAGCGACCGTGTTACGCGAGGTCCTCAAAGGCCTGGAATACTTCCACCAAAACGGGCAGATCCACCGCGATATCAAAGCGGGCAACATTCTTCTCGGCGACGACGGGACGGTCCAGATCGCGGACTTTGGTGTTTCCGCGTGGCTGGCGACTGGAAGAGACATCAGCCGGCAGAAGGTCCGGCACACGTTCGTAGGTACCCCGTGCTGGATGGCGCCGGAAGTGATGGAGCAGAACCATGGATACGACTTCAAAGCGGACATCTGGTCGTTCGGCATCACTGCCATAGAGATGGCGACGGGCACCGCACCATATCACAAGTATCCGCCGATGAAAGTCCTCATGCTTACGCTGCAGAATGAACCGCCCACGCTGGACACTGGCGCTGACAACCGCGACCAGTACAAGGTATGCACAACTTACTGTTTATACATAAATTTCATTTTCTCAGAAGTTTTTGCTCTGACCCGTGATTTCAGTTATTATGAAACCAAGTTAATAAAATCCCGTTTTTTTTATTCTTATTTATCTCCTAGTTTCTTGGTCATTGGTTTATAGTATTTATCACAGTAGGTTGTGTGTTTTGTGTGCGCAAACACATTCCCTCTACAAATTTTCCAGCGTTCTTCATATATGACGCGACCTCTAACATAACACAACCTACAGAAACAAAATAGTGCATATTTTTACAATTAATATTATAATTTCAGGCGTACGGCAAGACGTTCCGCAAGATGATATCGGAGTGCCTGCAGAAGGATCCCGCGAAGCGTCCCTCGGCGCCGGAGCTGCTGAAGCACTCGTTCTTCAAGAAGGCGAAGGACCGCAAGTACCTCGTGCAGACGCTGGTCACGATCGGGCCGAGCATGGAGACGCGCGTGCACAAGGCGAGCCGCCGCCAGCCCGGCGCCAGCGGCCGCCTGCACCGCATGGAGACCGGCGAGTGGGTCTGGGAGTCGGACGACGACGACTCCGACGGCGAGGAGGACGCGCGCCCCGCCGACCGGCCCATGAACGACCTGCCGCGCGCCGCCTCCTCCGACAGCGAGAGCGACGCGGAGCACGGCGGCGCGGCGAGCTTCACCATCGGCTCGCTGCGCGCGGACGAGGGCGCCGCGCCGCCGCAGATCGACCTGGTGCTGCGCATGCGCAACGCGAGCCGCGACCTCAACGACATCCGCTTCGAGTTCACCGCCGGCAAGGACTCGGCGGACGGCATCGCCACGGAGCTGGTCGGCGCCGGCCTCGTGGACGCGCGCGACGCCGACTGCATCGCGACGCAGCTGCAGCGGCTGGTGGACGCGCACCTGTTCCCCCCCTCCGCGGCCGCCGCCGCCGCCGCCCCCCCCTCGCGCACCACCACCTTCGCGCTGCAGTCCGCCGACCCGGCCGAGCCGCCGGACGAGCTCGGACTCGTCGGCTTCGCGCAGATATCGATAGTCGACTGAACGCGCGCGCCTCGCCCGCGACGCTATGTTACGCTTGGATACCTGCATACTATAAACTTAAGTGGATATGGATTTATTTTAGTTTAAACTATGTATCGTACATGTAGCGTTAGTTTTTGTATCCCGGGCTATTGTTGTCGCCCGGTGCGAGACGTATCCTGTTCGATGCCAGCCAGATGGAGTAGTTTCTATATATATATATATATATGTATTTATGCGTAAACTTAATCTTTGTAAGATAGTTCGATGTAGCGGACGATTGTTCCCGGCTTGCGGATACAAAAACGCATGGTGTAGCTCAAATGGATGTAATTATTACATTTTTAGGGTGTATCTGAATTTGTAAGGATATTTTTTTTGTGATCGTTGTGTCAATTGCGCCGCTTTAGTTTTTAAACACTGTAATCGATTCTGCTGTTATTCGTAAGGCTTATCCTTTAGAATTTATGATATAGGTATTCATTATCGTGAATTGATTCGTGAATTATACTTGTGTTTTTTATCCAGTAGTATTGTGATACCTGCCTAATTTTACTTCTTTTGTGATAATGGCTTAATTATTCAATCTAATATTATTATTATGTATTTAATTGATGTTAAAATGAGAGAACCTCGCTTGTAAAATACTTTAGATTTGTGCACAATCCTAATATATGACATTTCCTATTGACACAATTTACATTTTATTTTTCCTTATTTATAAATGTAGTGCCATATTCGAAACAAAATTGATTATATTCTCCTCCATACATGAAATAAATAATCATTGCAGTGTTGAATTTAATATAGCAGGTCTATGTAGCACCACCTGGTTCTTTTACATTGTTAATTTGTTTGTTGCTTATTTTGGAAGTATTTTAATAATAAAACTATTAAAATGATTTCGGCAGGATGTTTTATTAAAATCTCTATGTATTTCCAAAAGTTTCGACTAAAAGCTATTTCATTTTTACACTACAGTTACACAATCGAGTTACATCATGAAGACCAGACTTGAAAAAGTCACATTAAAACTTCAAATTAAAATTGTTTTGCATGATTAAATTAAATTGTTGCCAGATAATGTCAGCCTTCTTATCAAAATGTATTTTAACTATTTTGGCAGCTCTAACTTAACGGTATTCGTTCCCACAAGTTTGACCAACTCGACTCATCCTATGTTTAGGTACCTACCTGTTCCATTTTGCCCGCGACCTTGTCTATGAGAACTTAGTAGAATGCAATCTCATGTCGGGCCGCACAAATCGGCAGGCAATTTTTAACTGAAAAACAAGTCGATGGGACAGCAGTAACAGTAAAATGGGACGTTGCTTGTTAAATAAGATTATTAACCGCTATCGCTTTCTGTATTGTCTAAAAAACTTTATTTTATTCTAATTTTACTACACCGAAAGAGCAGAAAAAAGATAATGATTTTCTGCCAGTCGATTGACGTGACGACATCCTGGGTACATTTGATTAGTTTAATTAAATAAATATCAACGATACCTTTTTCTGTTACTGCTGTCGCAATTAGAACATGATCTGGCTGACACGTGAATAGTCATTATGTGTCGGTGTGTCATTGTTTGTCAAACTACTGGGAATAAACTGAAACGAAAAACCAATTCACAACGGACAGACAAGTTACAGAAATACTTATTCTAAGCAAGACGATAAATTCGAAAAGCAAAAATGTTATAAAAAAATAATGTTTTGTACATAACTCGTGCGTGTTGGTCCACAAATTAAACATTCATATTTTATTTAGTGGAGCTTATTGCACCTTTGACTCAACGAGAAAAAGTCAGTCATAGTTGTGACTGAAAATTATTATTTTCAGTCACAACTATGCTATATGTGATGTGCTACTATGCCTGGAAAATCTATTCAATTACATTTTGTGGTCGCCTATAATACCTGAACATAAAAATAAAAATGTAATATTATGTAGTTAAAGCGAAATCGGGACGCAAACACCAAACCTCAGAATAACGTAACATTGTTTGGCACGTTCATAAATCTTATGCATAAAATAATAATGTCTATTTTTAAAAGGATCATTGATTGTATACTCTCATGTTTATACTACTTTTAGTATACTTAAGTACTTAGATAAAAAAACTTGAGATAAAAAAAAATTTAATAAAGAAACAACATTTTCCCATACAAAATGTTCACGGGTTTCGTAACTGTCAAAGATCTGACATTTATTATGCTCAAAAAAAAAGGTACGAAGTTCGGGGCGTCAAGCGTCAACTAGTTATAAATAAAAAATAATGATGAAACGAAGCATAAATATACTTAGCTTAATCTATTAACACTCATTCTAATAAGGCATACTGATTTTATTCTCTCTCAACAAACTAAAATACTCGTATAATACTAAATAACTTGTGGTTCGCCCCGAACGGAGATTTCGAGATGCGATGCTAACGCTCCGAAAATATAAGGTGGTAGTCAGAGGCAAGCCCAAACATTGTTGATGGATTTGCTTTTGGCTACCACCTGTAAACTTTATGGTTACCAAGTTTCAACAGAATCGGCGTATTTTTTGAAGAGTTCCGTTGAAAAGACCATGGCTCCATCAGCAGAACAGGTCGCTATCACCATTTTTTGAGAACTGAGTACCTATTAAAATTATTACAAGAAAAAAAATTTAAAAAAGCAAAGGAACTAGCTGACCAGTAGAAAAACCTTGATGCCAACGAAACTATTTGAAATGGGAGCTTTTCGGTCGTTGGTTATCCTAATTTTACTTTTTTGTTGTATCTCAAAAGGAAAAAAAATGGTTTTGGAATGCCAAACCATTATTTTAACGTAACTATTATAACATATAACTTTATTTTTTTTTGTAATTTTTAAAAATTTTGCCCCCAAAAAAACTCCGTATCTTATTAACCCCTCATCCGATTTTACTCATATGTTCGCTTCGCTCACTCAATCAATAAAATATTTGATATTAGGTACATAAGTTTCCACAAAACTTCTCACTCGCTCGCACATTTAAACATATATTCACACTGATCTGTAATAAACAAGACATATCAAAATCAATCATGATAATTTCAAAATTCTTGAACCAAGTTTCATCAAAAATCAATCTTTATACATTTCAATCATGACCAAATGATTTATGTAGAACTTGTTTTGATAAAAATAGTATTTTCCCTTGAAACTATCATCTTCCAAAGCTAGGTTGTTTGCAGTTTATCATATGTACCGTCATTCCTAGTGTTTAAATGTGCGAACTAGAAGTTGTTTGACGGTGGCCAGCCTCATAAGAACCACGTCTACTACTTTAACCGCCGGTTTCTGAAAGCTCGATCAAAGCTAATCGGCTGTCAAATCACTTGCTATATATCTCTATCTAATTTGAAGTAAAAGCTAAAATAGCAAGTGACATTTACAATAGCCAAGTCTGAAAAGAACCGAATACTGTTTCCTCCAACCACCAAAGAACAATGTAAAAAATACTCATTAAAATATATTAGTTATATTGCAAGTGTTAAGGAGAATTATATTCATACACAAATAATGACTAGAATTTATAATAATAATAGCACAACCTAATTTTAACGTGCTTTCTAATCTTATTAAAAATAAATGCTTTGTGCGTAAATAAAGTAATCTCTTTTGGAAGACTAAAATGTAAGGAATAAATAGTTTTTGTGGAATGTGGATCTGAATTATAAGAATGAGATTCATTTTGAGTTCAGAGCGAGATAATTATAAAAAAAATAGGTCCGGTACCCACTAAAGCTGAGCGGCGTACATGCGACAAAAAAACAATAAATTGTTTTTACACATTTGACTTGGCTTTAGTGGATCTCAGATCTATTCAATGCAAAATTGAAAAAAGCTGGTTCATTCCATCATTGGTTGTGGTTGTGTTGGTATGAGACATTTTTAATCATTTAACTATTAGAAATACAAAAAGGACACTAACGCGGCTATTAAGAGATTATGAATAAGAATATTAGGTGTCTAAAACCAGGAACGAACCAGTTATAAAGAAATTAGTGACAGCATTAACTTCATTTGGACACTGAATAAAGACATACTTAAAGCTGGAATGAATCACTTAACCCGAATAGGAAAGTATACCACAAATCCGTTGTGCGGTGCGTTAGTGCTAAGCTTATAAATTAATTGTACTATAAGAAAGCGTAGCGGTGACTTACACTAGAGCGAGTTATTCATACAAACACCTTCACCAGAAAAACTACCACCAATTTCATATGCACAGTATTATAAATCAAGTATCTACAAAAGCGAATATTAATGTACAAAATAGGATAAAACGAATTGGGCCGTTAGAATGTATGTGCATGTTCCGCTTTAGCAGACATTAGGATTTAGGACTAGGTGTTTTTTAAATTAAATATTTTACTATGAATATTACTCTTGATTAAGTTATTATTTACACTGTAGCAGTAATTTTCCTAGTGAAGTAATCGCGCTACATTTAAAGTTTATTTAAAACGTGTCCAAAAATTTGACACTTTGGATTCAAGGTCCCATACACACCAGTACCCCGCTTTTTTAACTGCTTACAATGAGATAAGACATCACTCGCCATATACTTTGCCAGTCACAGCACAGAGATTGAGTCATAACAATTTTGTTCTCTGTCGCATAAATATCTGGCGAGTAGCAACTTGCAGTATCATTTGCATATAATATCCAGGCTTACATCTAATTCGATTCACACAATCACCTAAAAGTCTTACGCCCACCGGCCATCCTGAGAATCAGAACAGTTCAATGACCTTCCGCTTCAGATATTCCTTCAGAGGTACATAGTAGTGACGTCTCAGCGAGACGAGCTCAGGTTTTCGTTTGAGCGCGCGGAAGACCACCCAATCAGTTTCGAAGACTAACAGGGCTATCAGGCCTAGAGAGACCCAGACGAAGATGAAGGATGGGACGAAGGCTCGAAGTAGGCTGAAGGGCCGCGGGGGCGGCTGCAGCGCGGGGGGAGGGGCGCGCCACTCCTCGGCGCCCGCGTGCATCGTGTGTGACGTCACACCGGACTCTGACGACGAGTGCTCGAACGAATCGCGAAGGCTGTACTCCGGGGCTGCGCAAGCTGAAATTGGAAAAAGTTGAACGTAACTTACAATATGCGATCGGCAGGCCCATTTTTAAGCATTGGAAAACGTTTGTCCGATTGTTTTGGATAGAAAACGTCAGATTTCGTCTCTTTCCTTTTTTCTCTGAAAAACAAAGAGACAAAGACTGACCATTCCGATCCTAAACGATTCAGAATATTTTGTAACCAATATAATGGTGTCGATTCTGTTGTTGCATTATCCTAAACTAACTTAATCTGACAGCTCTAAAATTATAGCCGTCCTTGTTGTTTCGGTCTCTTAGAAAGGGACGGCAATATTTTTATTGCTGTCAAATTAGGTTAAGTTAAGAAAATTAAACAACAGAATTGGCACATTGGTGCCAATTCTATTGAAGCCAGCCAGTAATATTGATTACTGGCTGGCTTCGGTGACGATGCAAACGAATTTATGAACTCCGATACAAAAATGCCATTATGGTGTTCGAATTCAGCATGATTCAGATTAGTCGTTAGGCGTAGATAAGCGTATTTTTATGCAAAAATTCAATAGCTAATTAACTCCACACATAATATATTTTGTTCCCAACACCATTAAATTTGACAATGATATTTCAAAAGCGTGTAGTAAAGGTACCCATGAAAAGTTAGATTAAAACCATGGCGATAATAATGAAATTACAAAAATATTAAAATATTGCTTTAAAAAAACCAAATTAATTGGTTTAATTAACTCACCCAGGCAGTGGTTTTTTTGTAAGTTAAACAAATTGTTAGATTCGTTTCCGATTAGCAAATCTAGTGCAGTTAGGTGTATCTACTATAACATACATAAGATTCAGTGCGTAAATAAAGTCTAAAAATAAAATAAGTCAGAAAAAATGTGTTTTAAGGGCCCGGCGACAGCGGCTCGCAATTTCGAGGTGCGATTGGCTATTATTTCATTTCGGGGAGGTTGTTTGAAAGAATAACTATCCAGTGACACGCATAAATACTGTTCGAACACAAATAACACAATAATATAAGGGAAACATGCACGAATCAGAAATCATTTTGGTATTAGTATGATTGGCCTCACGTTTACCCAATACCCAAATGATTTCTGACTCAAGCACATTTCCCTTATATTATTGTATTATTTGTATTCGAACAGTATTTATGCGTGTCACTGGATAGTCTTTCTTTCAAACAACCTCCCCGAAATGAAATAAAATGAAATAATAGCCAATCGCACCTCGAAACTGCGAGCCGCTGTCGCCGAGCCCTTAATAAAATTAATTCATACAATGTATTAAAAATATAATCAATAAAAATCGTGCGATAAGAAAGCATGTAGATATTTTAAACTTAAAAAAAGCAGTCCACTCCAGTACAGTAAAGACATCCTAGAGTGACCACGATCTTCAGTTATGAAGTGCCGACCACAGAGAAATATTTTAAATAAATATTTTGTTAATCATGTATTTTATTACTTTTATTGGTTTGGACTCTGGTTCAATTAGCGTACATTACATTCGTTACGATCAGGTAGGGTTAACGTACATTCGTTAACACCAGGTAGGGTTAGCGTACATTTTGTTAACACCAGTTAGGGTTAGCGTACATTCGTTAACACCAGGTAGGGTTAGCATTCATTTGGTTTTGACACGTTAAAACACGCCCTTAACTTGTATATTCGTATATATGATTTTGACTATGCGAATATTAGCCATAGATACTTCTACATCTGGACTCTTTGAATCCAAAGCCCCATTGGTTTGGTAAGTCTCTGGTTCGGTTGGCGTATGTTCTTTTACGCCGGATAAGTTTAGCGAACATTCGTTTACACCGGGTAGGGCTAGCAAACGTTCGTTTACACCGGGTAGGGTTAGCAAACGTTCGTCTACACCGGTTAGGGTTAGCATACGTTCGTTTACAGCAGGTAGGGTTAGCATACGTTCGTTTACAGCAGGTAGGGTTAGCAAACGTTCGTCTACACCGGGTAGGGTTAGCAATCGTTCGTCTACACCAGGTAGGGTTAGCAAACGTTCGTCTACACCAGGTAGGGTTAGCGTACGTTCGTTTACAGCAGGTAGGGTTAGCGTACGTTCGTTTACAGCAGGTAGGGTTAGCGTACGTTCGTTTACAGCAGGTAGGGTTAGCATACGTTCGTTTACAGCAGGTAGGGTGAGCGTACGTTTGTTTTCGTCCGGCAGCGCGCGCAGAGGGTCGCAGCAGGCGAGTGCTATATCGACCGCGGGACCGGACAGGAGACAGCCCCCGTTGCACTCGCCATCGTCCAGCGGAGCGCTATGCGTCGACCGCGGCAAACTGCTGTATCCTGCAACTTACAAGGATACTATTATAATAATACTAGTTGCGCCCCGCGGTTTCACCCGCGCAGATTTGAATCCCGGTAATCCCACGGGATAAAAAGTAGCCTATGTGTTATTGCAGACTATAATCCATCTCTCTGCCAAGTTTCATACAGATCCGTTCAGCCGTTCTGGCGTGAAAGAGTAACAAGCATCCATCCATCCATCCATCCATCCATCCACCACCAAGAGAAGACACCAAGAAAAATAAAAATACATACTCGTACATTGATCAAATAAATGTGAATTTATAAATTACATTTCTAATCCATATACATACATTCACCTTACGGACGATCATAAATAACAATAAATTTTTTTTATTGACTCACTCCGTTTTATTTCAGTTTTAAAAAGCGATATAACGAAGTAAGCCTGACTCGTTCTAATACCTCCCTCTCTATCTTACAGTGCTTACCAAAGTCCCCAGTCATAGGCGTGGAGGGCGTGGCCGGTACACTAGACGCTTTCCTCTTCCCCGTGGTACTGGATGGCTCTTCTCTCGGAGCTAGTAGTCCATCTCGCTCTAATATCTCCCTCTCTGTCCGGCCGAAGTACTTGAACTTCGTACCCCATGAGAATAGACCCCCACCGGAATACACGCTAGCGTCTGATGATGAAGGGAGACTGGAAAAAAATTACGATATTGTATTGCATTGAACTTGTCTCTGACTACCTCTAAAGGAATATCGTGCTTCATAGCATTAAGTTCGCCATTATACTGCTATTAAAAAATAATAATAATGTGCAATAAAGTATTTTCAATGATTCCAAATTATTTAGGCCACCCCTAGGGCTCTAACATAGCTTTAGATTACCAAATTCTCTAGGTGAATATAAAGTTCAAACTAGGGAAGTCAGCAGTATATAAGAATACCCATCATTTCATCAAAGTGTTTTTGTAGCACACATAAATGAAAAGCACTGGCATGATATCTCAATCGCTGAAGAAAAGCATCGTGTTTCCAACCAGTTAGTATTCTAACAGCGGCGATGTGCTTGCAAATGTGGGTAGGTATAGGTATGTGCCAAATTTAATATTTGGACCTCTGACTACCCCCTTAGGATATCCTCAAGAATATTAAGTTAGTACTTGGTAGGTACTGAGAGATCTCAGGAGATATTTATCGTGGCTAGGGATCAAAGAAGTGATGTTGTATGAAAAGATTGGTTTCTAACAAATATCTGCATTATAATTCAATTCAAATTCAAAACATTTATTTCGGAATATGATTTTAGTAAAATACATCCAAAATTTAATACAATCATTCATTAAATAACAAAAGTCACAAAATAAAAAACATTCAATAATAAAGTAAAATTATAAAATTAAAATTACAATTAATTAAACCTCTTCACGTGAAGCTGCGATAAGCGCCACAACATAGGACAATCAACTTAATTTAATTTAATTAAACATTCATCTATTTGCCGATCATGTCCATTTCGGAAACAGTTCGACATGTTTTCGCCTCTGACTTTTACTATCGCAAGGTCACTACATTGACATAGAATTGAGTCATATTACAACAAAATAGAGCAGTTGTTATCAACACCTAATGATATAAATAACTTCTATCCGCGTAGCTAAATTCCTAAATATCAAACACAGATGTACGATTTGACATTTTGAAAGATATAAAATCAATAATCCCAATTTCGCAAAATCGCAAACAACCATTTTGTGTGCAATCACATTGCAAACCTTTTAGTAAAAATTTCATTTCGATCGATGCATGTTTTCCTACTCAAAAGTTTACTTTTGTACAAAAACTAGAAAAGCAAACTTTTAAGTGGGAAAACATGTATTGATCAAAATGACATTTTTACTAAACTGTGCGCAGTGTGATTGCACACAAAATGGTTGTTTGCGATTTTTCGAAAGTGGGAGTAGTGATTTTGTATCCTCCAACAAGTCAAAACGTGCGAGCGTGAGTCACATTAGCTCTTGTCTTACAATGGGTAAGATAAATCACTTCATAGTCTAAAACAAAGTCGCTTTCTCTGTCCCTATATCCCTATGTCCCTATGTATGCTTAAATCTTTAAAACTACGCAACGAATTTTGATGCGGTTTTTTTTATAGATAGAGTGATTCAAGAGGAAGGTTTATATGTATAATACATGCATGATATGTGCACCCGTGCGAAGCAGGGGCGCGCGGGCGGGTCGCTAGTACTGATATAAATTACTATTGATAAATACTAATAATTAGATAGGTACTGGGTATAATCTAACAATAAGACTAGGTAGGTTAAGTACCATAACGATACATATTTTTAACTTGTAAAGCATTAAAATTATATTTAATATCGTCCATATGATATAAATGAACTTAAACTGACTCTGCCTGTATTTATGGGTTCAATTTCGCCAGTCTAAGACAGTGTTTCTGAAGTATTTTCTCACCCTCTTATTCATAATCGCTGTCATATTAGAGAGTATTCTTGTCACTGTCACTTTCATTTCAATGAAAAGAGATAGCAACAGACTTATAAGCTATTGGCGCGCAAAGCGATCATTATGTAAAAAGGCCTTAAGGCGTTGACAAGACCTAATTTACCTCTCGCTCGCACGATTCGACATTTTGAAAGATGTAAAATCTCTAAGCCTAATTTTGAAAAATCGCAAACAACCATTTTGTGTGCAATCACATTGCACAGTTTGGTAAAAAAAAAATCCTACTCAAAAGTTTGCTTCTGTACGAAAACTAGAAAAGTAAACTTTTAAGTAGGAAAACTCTTAGATATCGCTCAAAATGAATTTTTTACTAAATTGTGCGCAATGTGATTGCACAAAAAATGGTTGTTTGCGATTTTTCGAAAACGGGTTCTGTGATTTTATATCCTTCAACAAATCAAATCGTGCGAGCGAGAGTCACATTAGTCTTCACCATAAACAACACAGCGTAACAGTATTGTACTCACGTGAAGAACAGCATCTGTTCAATAGCGCAACACCACACGTGCCTGCACGCGGCTCCGTTCGGACATTTGAAGCCCACTGTGTGCTTCTTCTGAAAAAACATTTTAATAACAACCTTGGTACATTAGTACATACTTACAACGAATTTTGGTATCTGGGACGTCTGAGACGCGGGAATGGAAAGGCCGATCCATGTGCATTTCTACAACTTAAACAGAATTTAAAACCAAGATACGATATTTTCCTATAATAAGCCATGACAACTACCATTTTTACTAAGGTACACATACACAAAATAATAAAAGTAATTGATATATCTTCAGTCACTCAAATGTATTTCAGAATGAAATTATTTTGCGACACTAAAATTAAGATCAAAGCATAGTTTTTTATTTTCTTTAATCCAGCCAATTATCTTTTAGCCTCATAACTAACTGCAGTATTTAAATTACAAGATCTACCAAAAATAAAGTTGATTTTTTAGTTTTTTTTTTTAAGTCTAAAAATTGATATCCGGTGATTTAGAAAAATGAACATATTTTATATATTCGATACTAACTTCAGGGTAATTTAGGTGCACTATGAACATGCGTCCTTCAAAGTTGATTTTCTGCACTTCGTTCCACTTGAAATGGTTCGTCTTCCGCATGCCTTGGAACGTGAGGATACCACTGTGGTTGATGCCTAGATACAGTTGATTCCCTCTGTGGTCCTGCACAACAAGTTAATAAAAATAAATCAATAATGCTGTGTTGTATAAAAAAATACTTTAACACTACTAAATAATAAGGTCCATATCCTGTATGGACCTTATTATTAAGTAATTTATTTATTTATTATTAACTTTAATTAACACGGTGACAACCAATTGCATTAATTAAAGAAACTAGAATTACATAAAATTTAAATTATCACTTTACTAGCGAGCCGCCCGCGCGCCCCTGCTTCGCACGGGTGCACATGTCATGCATATATTATACATATAAACCTTCCGCTTGAATCACTCTATCTATTAAAAAAACCGCATCAAAATACGTTGCGTAGTTTTAAAGATTTAAGCATACAAAGGGACATGGGGACATAGGGACAGAAAAAGCGACTTTGTTTTATACTATGTAGTGATATATTAAACAAGTATATACAGTAAAAATTACAAAAAACTATTAAATTTATATAGACAGAATTTACAACAACTAATAAATGTCACAATTATATTAAGAAAGACTCATACAAAATAATGTAATGTAGTTGTAAGCGACTGACTACGCTCACCTTGACAGGATGTGGATCAACGCCGTACGTGTCTAGCTGACAGCCTATCTTGAGGAACGTCCGCTCGGCCTCCTGTGTGGACATGCCTTTAACTCCTGCACCTCCACCTGGCGTCCCTTCGACCGGTTCTCTGTGTAACTCCTGTAATAAACATTTATATTTCTAGCTGACGCTATCGGTTTCGCTTGCTGGTACTAAAACCTGATAAGCAGTCGCTTAAACATGTCAAAAGTTGCCTGGAAGAGATCGCTTTTAAACGAGAAGGCCGCCCTTTGTACCAATATATAGTTTTTTAGTTCCTATATATGTGTTTTTTTTCCTTTGTATATACATATATACAGAATTTATCTATCTATCTCAAAGAGCTAGTCCAGTGGGTACATAATACACCATAAAAGAACCAAGAATATTGAAGTTGTAAAAAAGGAATAAAAGTGCTAGGATAGGTAAGGTAGGTAGGTAGGTGATAGGATTATAATTGACTCACTTGTATCCTTGCTTCAATAACGTCAGTTTGTCTCACGAGCAGTCTCATTTCTGTAACGTAGTTCCCGACGTGAATGCCAGGGTCGTAATCACCAAGCTCAACTGAAAGTTTAAAAACTATTTTTTCCATATTTCTTACCTACGCATCCGCTTGTTACAAGCGGACGGCTCATCTAAAGTGGTAACCCTGAAGTATTTTTTTTTTACAATTCATATTGTACCTAGTTGTTGTATGGGATAAAAATCCTACTTCAAAGTCAAAGGCAACATATTTTTATTCAATATATTCACAAGGATCATTTTGAAACGTCTTAAAACTAGGTGACCCTAGGTGGCAGTTCCACGCGACCAAAGCCTAGAAAAACAGGCAAAAAACTCGGCTTGGTTCCTAACACTTGTTTGTACTACCTACTTCAAATTATTGTAAGACACAGTAAATTCGTGGATGTATCTTAAAAGTATGTAATCTTACTTTGAATTGTGAGGGCACCAAGCATTGCTGCCTCATTGGGCGTGCAGAAAAGTCTCCCATGTCCAAGATCCCGTTTAAGCTGAAGATAGATCTGGAACCTTGTAGCATCCTCTTTGAGGAGCAACGGATTTGGTGGATAGAACTTCACTCGGAAACTAAATAGTATTGGAGATGCATCTGTAACATAATGACATTAAAGAGTGTAGTCTCATAGTCTCAAAAATAAATTTCAAAAGATAATTATGAATAAAGAAATAAATGTTGGTGGACTTTCTACACAGCACTATCTAGCCCCAAACAAAGCCAAAGCATATACAATATAATATGTACAATTTTTTATTTGTAAATATATATTTATAATATATAAGATAGATAACCCTTTATTGATTACCACAACAAATAAGATAGGATATATAAACAGTTATCACTTAAAAATTAATTATCATAGTCATAGATAAATTCGTTCATGACCATAGTATGCTGCATGTACATAAAAGAGTTGTGTATCCTGGTGAAACAACGCCCAGATTATTTTAGGAAACAATCTGATGTAATAATAAGAAATGTCATCTCAAGAAATCCATATAAATTGTACATACCTAAAATCAAACTAGACATTCATAAAAGAAATGCATATGTAAATGCTCTAAGGGTATATAACAAACTACCTAATTCGTTTAAAGACTTGCCATTTAATATTTATAAAATCAAGCTAACAAAATGGTTAGCTGAGAAGTGTTTTTATGACATGAATGAATTTATGAATCCATTGTATCTTTATTGACATTTAACAAAATAATAAATATAATTTATGATTAAATATGTAGGTAGGTAATTGATTAAATTTATTTCTATTGACTGTAGGTATTTTTACATAATAATATTGTTGACTGTGTCTTTTTTTCTTTGTCTTTTTATATATTATCATGTAATCAAAAATATTGCACGCCTAGTTTTAAGTAGAATACATTGGACATTATTATAATTATGTGACATCTTCTTATACATGTATTTATGCAATAAAATACTTTGACTTTGATAGTAAATCATACAATGGGTGGCCCGATCACTAAGTCTTTGAACTTATTTAATTTTTTACAACTCGCTGGATGGAGTAAGCAGCCTGATGTTAAGTAGTAACCATCATCTATAACAAAGTATAAATATACATAAGTCAGTAATTTTGTCACTTAATTTTCTGTGTAAATAATACCAAGTTAACTGTAATTATGGTAGGTGGGCAAAGCGACTGTATTCTAAATACTATTAAAATACAAACACTAAAAAAGGGTAAAGGGTCAGAGTAAGGGCATGGATGTAAAGTTGACTCTTTATTATTTTCTTTAATAATTAATGCTTTACCTTTTACTTGTTTGAGTATTAACTTTGCCAAGTGCAGCCAATGCTGAAAAGATTTGTTAAATAAACATGATGAAGAAAATTTAATAAACTGAAACTGAAACAGCTTCACGACTTTGATCCCCAGGCACGGTAGATATCCCTTCAGATCTCCCAGTACCAAGTAGGTACTAATTCAAGATTCTTTGAGGATGTCTAAGGGGGGTAGTCAGAGGTACGTCCAAACATTACATTTGGCACATACCCACATTTTGCAGTAGTTAGTATTCCATACGTGACAGGTTGCAAGCCCATCGCCGCTGTTAGAATACTAACTGGTTTCCTCACGATGTTTTCCTTCACCGTTTAAGAGCACTGGCATTGCGCACATAAATTTTTCGATAGAAAAATCCATTGATGCACGACCGGATTCGAACCTGCGACCTTACGATCGGAAGGCGGGGTCACTCCCATTAGACCACCGGTGCGAAAATTTAATAATTGGGGATATATGAAATAAATAATGCTGGACAATCCACACAGCATCATCTAGCCCCAAAGTAAGCTACTCAAAGCATGTGTTATGGGTACTAGATATGATATGGGATTATGGATGAACTTATCCCATCCCAGTTTTTACAAAAGAGTGAGACCAAACTTTCAAACTATCAAATGAATATTAAAAACAAGGTTGGCAATCATTGTACCTGGGTTGAGGGTTGGGGGTAAGGGGTTGCAAGTGGAGTAGATGACAAGTCCTTTTGTACAATTTTTAGGTGAATTACTAGTTAGGTTAAAAAGTTATTTTTTATTTTGAAAAAAGTGAAGTTATAATTTTTCTAGGATATGAAAACTTTTAATTTTTCGAACGCTACTACTGTCAAACAAGTTAGGTTAGTTTATTTATTTATGTTGAAAAAAGTGTATTTTTTCACATGGAAGAAAGGACTGAAGGGCAGGACTTGCCATCTACCGCCACTTGTGATCACCCTACCATCAACCCTCAAACCAGGTACAAGGATAGCAATAGGGTATCAAACCACCGGGTATGTCACTGCCAAATTGCCAGTGAAGCTTAGATCCAGAAGACTCATAAACTATGCTAAATATTTTGTCAGTAAAATGTAGGTAAACAATTTGATATGGCAAGCATCCAATTATTTTGTTTTTTATTTTAGGCACTTGTTTATAGTAATTTTAAGCACATCATTAACATTTTTAGCACAGAGATTCCAAACATTATTTTTTTTTGTTCTAGATGCAGTTTCACAGTTTCAAAGAAATGTGAATCTTATTTTTATGGTTATTATCAAAATAGGTAAGCACAGATTGACTGTTGGGACATGTGTGGTTTTTGAAATTAGGAAAATTTTAGAAGTTGCCTTACCCTCTGCCCATTTCCATCTACATATCTCAAGCCAAAATAATCTGTTTCAGTGAGATTCAGCTGTTGACACACATACTCCAGCAGATACTTTCCTTTATAGCTTGGCTGCAAAACAATTAGAATTCTATGAGCTTTGATTGTTTGTCTTTGCAGCAGACTTAAGGCTCCGGTGACAGCGGCTCGCAATTTCGAAGTGCGATTGGCTATTATTTCATTTTATTTCATTTTGGGGAGGTTGTTTGAAAAAATAACTCTAAAGAAACACGCATAAATACTGTTCGAACACGAGCCGCTGTCACCGGACCCTTAAGTAGACCACTGTTATACTTTCATACCAATAAAGAGTGTGAAAAAATAATTAGCAGTCCGAAGAAAAATACCTGTAATACTTACATGAAATTCACATTCGAGAATTTCTGTATCCTCAAGAAGTCGCACTGTGCATTTATAAACAATATCGCCCCTGCTTCTAAACATACTGACTGAGGAAGAGGTCCGCTAATTTGCCATGAACACTAAATAAACATTTTCTAACACTACGTTAGAAAACGTTACTCTGTCTACATTAGATCGGCGATTGTTTCATGTTTCAGTTGGATTGGATGGAGATGATGGACTAGGAAAAGTAGGCAAACGTACGTACGTACGTAGAATACGTACGGCGTAGTAGCAGGTAGGTGGTTAGTTGGTAATTAAATTCAAAGAGAATGTAAAACTACTCGGAAAATGAATGAATGAAAGAGGGCGCGGCGGGCGCGGACCAGAGGCAGAGGGAACGAGAGAGAGATGAGCGGGCGGAAGATGCCACTACTACCACCTAGCTACGGAACAGAGACGGTGATAGTTGGTCACCCACACGCCTACACGTCTTCTCGTCCCAGGCGGTCCACAAGAACGAACGATCCATCCAGCCAGTGCTGCCATATCAATTATCAATATGGATCATGCATGCTTAGGATCATCAGGATCATGCGCTTTTGATAGGGTTGGTCCGTACAAATTACGCGTGACATAACAACTTTACTGTGCTCAAGTATCCTGGCACCCAAATAAAACTTTTCTTTTCTGTTGCATGTGTAGGAAAAATTGACAGTTCTAATTCTGTTCTAAAATTGGCTCAATATTAGGTCGTATGAACTTACTGTGATAAAAATATGGTTTTATATTTTTATCACAGTAAGTTGTTAAGCTTTGCCTTCTGCGCCGTAGGCCGGTGGTTGATCCCCACCGAGAACAGGTATTTTAATTTATTTAGAGGAATCTGTTTATTAATTGATAATCCACGATTAAATTTAGATCAACATTAGTGTTTGTTCTCTGTCTGTTATCTTATCAGGTAGGTACCTTAAAATGTTGTTTTAGTAGGTATTTCAATAAACAGATACCTACCTTTGTATGTTATTTATCAGCTATCCTGGTTCCCTTGCCTTTCCTCTATTTTTGAGCTTAGTCATAGCTCGGCTCAGGGCTGTGGAAAGTCCACTATTGTTTATTTATATTATTATGTAGGTTTGTATTTACGTATTTACATTATTTTAGACTATTAGCTACCACCATGAGCTTTACTCGCGTGATTTTATTGCACCTGTAGTATGTAGTAGTAGTAGTATTATAATAGTTGGTAAGTTAGTACCTATCTATATTTAGGTAGTTACCCACTGCTTATTATATAACCTACCATACCAATCTAGAGAAGCATGCTGTTGTTGCCTGTAAATGAAAGAGCACCTGACGTAATCCAGACTGTATGGAATACTTTGTTGGCAATCCTACTAATAATATAAACGCGAAAGTTTGTATGTATGGATGGATGGATGGATGTTTGTTACTCTTTCACGCTGGAACGGCTGAACGGATCTGGATGAAACTTGGCAGAGAGATAGATTGACGTCTGGAATAGCACATAGGCTACTTTTTACCTTGTGGGAATACCGGGATTTAAATCTGCGCGGATAAAACCACGGGGCGCAACTATTCCTAAATAAATAAATATGAGGTCGGTATGAATTCAGCAAAAAATGAGCCTATTTGTAATTGTAAACTTTTGTTGATACAAAACCATTTGAGTTTGTGATCGTTCGTTTCTGAACGAAACATAATTGACATCATTTCCGTCCAAGTCAAATTAATGCTGCCAGCAAAAACATTACTGGTTTTTTTTGGGAAAACTGAAACAACGCTAGGCATCCTTAATAAGGAATATTCTAGACAGTTATGACAATGTACATACAGCGTGTAACGGAAGGGGGTATCAACCCTGAAGGAGGTGAATGTGCTCATGAAACTCAACAACTTTCCCCAAAGAACATAGGTCGAAATATGAAAAAAAAATTTGGCCCTCCCATAGTAAATCAATCAGCTGGTAGTCAGTTTTGTAAGGGAGGGCCAAATTTTTTTTTCATATTTCGACCTATGTTCTTTGGGGAAAGTTGTTGAGTTTCATGAGCACATTCACCTCCTTCAGGGTTGATACCCCCCTTCCGTTACACGCTGTATAATAGTAATGACACCTAGAGAGAGCGATGAACGAAAAAAAAACTATAAAAACTGTGTGTGACACATCTATGCAATATGACTGTGGAACGCTGCCATGCACGGTCTGGATATAAAGCCCTGAGCTCAGCATCAGCTGAGAACTAATTCCCAGCGCTGGTTTTCAGCACAGGGCATAGGTGACGCACAAACTGTATTGTAAACTAATAGCGCCCTGCGGTTTCACCCGCGTAGTTTTAAATCCCGGTATTCCCACAGGATAAAAAGTACCCTATGTGTTATTCCAGACTATAATATATCTCTGTGTAAATTTTCACCAAGATCCGTTCAGCGTAAAGGCGTATTAAAATATTTAAAGGGTCAGCAACGCGAGTGTGACACCTCTGGTGTTAGAAACGTCCATAGGCTACGGTGACCGCTTCCCATCAGGTGGGCCGTATGCTTGTTTGCTACCTTGGTAGTATAAAAAAAAGCCGTTTTGGAGTTATAGAGTAACAAACATCCATACAAACTTTCGCATTTATGATAATATTATAGTAGGATGAGTTGCTTGGTACACACATGAATGTTTAGATTTGGATCGTTACATAATATAAGAGTAGGATCAGTAAAGGTTTAACAGAATGTAGAGTAGTAATCTAAAGTAGCTCCTCTCACTACGCGTCCGTGTTCACTGGTTGGCTGATAACACCAAGATACCGTGGCGCGAGGTGCTACTCGCCTATAAGCCTGGTGCGAACGGGCTATGTGCTGGCATGAGTAGATGATATTACTATTACTATAAAGTATTAACTACTAAAAAGACGTAAGAACGACTTAGTTGAAAAAAATTTATTACTAGGTATAAATATATGGATTTTTAAGTTTTCAACTGGCTACACATGTTAACGGAAGTGAAATCTCCTTATTCCAAAAGAATGAAAAAATTGAAGAATCATTTCTCGTCCATTCTGTTGGAGTCTTTCTCGGATATTACACGTAGATTGTAATCCGGTGAGTGTCTGGATAAATAGTTAAGTGCAGTGTCAAAGTGTTTGGAATCTACCGTAAGCTAAAATAATTGTTTTCCTAGTAATCTCCCAGCACTGAAATGCATAAATTATTTTAATAATGCGGAAATATGAAATGGTGTAATCACGTTGTGGTTCTGTCAGTAGTTCCAACCATACAGAAAACGTGCTATGTGGCCCTAAATGATTATGTACATGTTCTTTTGTTATTGTAAAGGTCTGCTTTTGTAGACTTCTAAATTTGAATTACTATCGTGATTTTGTGCCTACGCGTCACACTTGTTAGTCGACGGTAACCCGTCACCCACCACGTGGTTGGAGTTACTGTTTTTTATTTAGCTTACGATAGATTCGAGCTAGGAAACAAATATTCTGTTCAGTCTATCAAAGCTGAATCGTTTCTAGAGGATAAAATAATATTTCTATGAAATTAGTTGTAATGGCCGACATCCATTGTGAAATGTCACGATAGGGCGAGGCGGCAGCCATGAGGCGGCCATATTGCCGGCCGCGCGGCATGATCCCGATGTGACCTTGCAGATGCCGGCTAGTTTCGCGATTTCCATCATCTTCTGTTTTGATTAACAACAAGGTTTTGACATTTTGCATTGTTTTGTTTTAGACTAACCAAAAATGGGCAAGGAAAAGATTCATATCAACATCGTCGTCATTGGACACGTCGACTCCGGCAAGTCCACCACCACAGGTCATTTGATCTACAAATGCGGTGGTATCGACAAGAGAACCATCGAGAAGTTCGAGAAGGAGGCCCAGGAAATGGGTAAGGGTTCCTTCAAATATGCCTGGGTGTTGGACAAACTGAAGGCTGAGCGCGAGCGTGGTATCACCATCGATATCGCCCTGTGGAAGTTCGAAACCGCCAAATACTACGTCACTATCATCGACGCTCCTGGACACAGAGATTTCATCAAGAACATGATCACTGGAACCTCTCAGGCTGACTGCGCCGTGCTGATCGTTGCCGCCGGTACCGGTGAGTTCGAAGCCGGTATCTCCAAGAACGGACAGACCCGCGAGCACGCTCTTCTTGCTTTCACACTCGGAGTCAAGCAGCTGATTGTTGGTGTCAACAAAATGGATTCTACTGAGCCTCCCTTCAGTGAATCCCGCTTCGAGGAAATCAAAAAGGAAGTTTCCTCATACATCAAGAAGATCGGTTACAACCCAGCTGCTGTCGCTTTCGTACCCATTTCTGGCTGGCACGGAGACAACATGTTGGAGGTTTCCACCAAGATGCCCTGGTTCAAGGGATGGAATGTTGAGCGTAAAGAAGGCAAGGCGGAAGGCAAATGCCTGATTGAGGCTCTTGACGCTATCCTTCCCCCCGCGCGTCCTACAGACAAGGCCCTGCGTCTACCCCTGCAGGACGTATACAAAATCGGCGGTATTGGAACGGTGCCCGTCGGCCGTGTAGAGACTGGTGTCCTGAAACCTGGTACCGTTGTTGTATTTGCCCCTGCTAACATCACCACTGAAGTTAAGTCTGTGGAGATGCACCACGAAGCTCTCCAGGAGGCTGTACCCGGAGACAACGTTGGTTTCAACGTCAAGAACGTGTCAGTCAAGGAGCTCCGTCGTGGATACGTCGCCGGAGATTCCAAGAACAACCCCCCCAAGGGTGCCGCTGACTTTACCGCACAGGTTATTGTGCTTAACCACCCTGGACAAATCTCAAATGGTTACACGCCTGTGCTTGATTGCCATACTGCTCACATTGCCTGCAAATTCGCCGAAATTAAAGAGAAAGTCGACCGTCGTACCGGCAAGTCTACTGAAGACAACCCGAAATCCATTAAGTCTGGAGATGCCGCCATCGTCATCCTGGTCCCCTCCAAGCCCCTATGCGTTGAGTCCTTCCAGGAATTCCCCCCTCTGGGTCGTTTTGCTGTGCGTGACATGAGACAGACCGTCGCTGTAGGAGTCATCAAGGCTGTCAACTTCAAGGATGCCTCAGGTGGCAAGGTCACCAAGGCCGCCGAGAAGGCTGTTAAAGGCAAGAAGTAGCTAGGACTGTTGATGGCACAATTTTTTATTCAGCTGCGATACTTCATACACCGCAAGGTGTTTAGGAGGAAAGAATGGCTACAGACTCATTCCTTTTCTATATTTTATACAAGGCTTATAAATGTAACATTATTTTAATTTATGTAAGGTTATACATATTATCTGAAAAACTATTTTGTTAATGACTTCCATGTGTAAATTCATAGAATAAAGGTAGCCTCCAGTTAAAACAAATGTTGTGATTTTATTTATATTCTTCCCTAATTAATAATGTCATTGTAGGATAGGAAGGGTTGGTAGGTACATAATAGGTCACCTGGGAAACAGTGGAGGGGATATGTTTGTGCATCACTGATCTTTCAGGTTTTCAGTGTTGTGCATACAAAATACTTGCGCCATCTAACTTCCTTCCGGAGTTTTTTTTTTGCGTGACGCGCACTATAATACGTATTCAGGAATTGTAGGTAAATGAATAGATACTAATTGATTCTAGCTATGTGGATAATTTTTTTTCATAAACAAATTATTTATTAAACGGTAACAAAGTTGTGTTGGTCATATGTATTCTTTTGAAAACAATATTAACCTGATACCTAGTTCTTGATTACTCATTGCACAAGTTCAGGTAACAAGGAATCACATTCATTAGGCTGTGAGTTCAATCCCTAATAAGAAATTGTGTGATGAAAAATATTATTAGTTCTGTCTGGGTTTGTTTTATTTTATTAGTGACCTCAGAACCCTAGGCCTCGCGAGAAGTAGGTAATGTGAAAGACAAATGAAAACAGGTATGCTTATTTACAGTATTTTATTAGCTAATTGCAAACTGCTTATAACTGCTACATACATTATCTTAATAGGAGATATTATTTGTACCATTTGGATCATTCTCTTCTTGTTCAATTATCATGTTGGCCCATTCCTCTGCCTTTTTATATCTCTCTCTATTCACATGAGGGGCAATGACCCATTTATTCAGCACCACTACAGCAGATATTACTGATATTCCCATAAATACTTTTATAGGGAGAGTCGCAGTAGCGAACCACCTAGAAATTGGATTCGTGGGGATCATGGCTTGATATTATACCTATCAATATTAGGTAGGATATGCTACTAGGGCTCCTTCACAGGGTTGATTGCTGGCTTCTTTCGGCCGAATATTTCGTCAAATAATGGTCTCCAGATGTATACACCGCTAAACACTCCTAGAACGGTCACTAGAACAAGTTGACTTTTTGATATTCCTCGAGGTCTGTATATTTTCATGATAACCTGAAATAGAGAAACCAAAATTATTCAGTTTAGTAGGTACGGACGGACGGCAACATACAAAAAGATTATTAAGTATTCACTAACCCGCGGAAATATTGTTTGTACATACATACCTAAACAATTTCATTTCCTAACAATTACCTATTTTATTTATTTATTTTAGTTTTGTTGTCTGACTCCAAAAATATAAAAATATTTTTAGCGCTGCGCTGCTGCGCTGTGACTGATAACTGACAGTAATGATTACATAATTTTTTATTCATTCATATAAGTACATACATAGTATTCAAATTCCTTGGAGTAGAACCAAAGTAGGTATCTAAAATTGGATATCTTTTCCTTGGTATTTTTATTCGGGGCGCCTATCTCCACCGACTTTTTTCAACTTTAATTCGGTCTTTTTTCACATTTTAAACTTTATGATTCGTAAAACAAAAATGTGAGCATAATTTCATAATTGATATCTAAATAATGTTTATGCATGCATTGTCAAGAAATTATTATAAAATGATGACATTTTATTTAATGCACTTTAGCAAACATTTATTATGGCGGTATAAATCTTTACTGCATTAGCTTTGAGAGATACATAGAATTCAACATAGTTAGTATGTGGAAATGATGATGATGATCTAGAAAGTCTGTAGGAATAATATTATGATGAGTTACAGAATACCAGATAGTTCCATTTCGACCAGCCTTCAGTTGATAGGTTGATAGTAGCTCTATCTCTGTCACTACAGCGAATGCGTCACACTCGTGTCTTATCTATATTCCTTGATTGCATCAGTAGCAAGGAATATAGATAAGATTCAAATTCCTTGGATGCAATGACCGCCGCGCCGTTCTGCAACCATACCTAGGTACCTACCTACGCAATTCTCTCTGCCCCGTGACCAGATTTCAGATAACTACTAGATCTATCTAGATATTTATGGGTTTTCTCTGTTCCGTGATATTTAGGTACTTTTTACTAGCTACGAAATTTCAGTAAATAGGTACCTACCTAGTACATTTTCGCAATGAATGTTTGTACATGTATAATGCTACTTAGGTATTTTCTGAAGCTTGTTACTTACCTACCTACTTATGTTTTCGATTTTGCTGAACTTGTTGATGGGCGAAGAAATACCTAGGTAGGTACCTACCCATCTACATCAGGGGTAGATCATCATTTAGTCTCGGACGCAGTGGCGGATTTACCACCAGGCTGAGCAGGCCTAGAAATCCTAGGACGGCAAACTAGGCTTAAGGCCCATTTACACGATGCAAGTTTATTGCCTGTTGCATAGAATAATATTATAGCAATAATTGGCTGGCATCATCTGTACAGCATGTCACATTCTTGCTATAGTAGGCAATTATTGCATTCAAAACTGTCCCTGGTATAAACAGCAAGCACAATAATTTGTTATGCAATTTTTGTATTCAATTTTTCTCTCATTTTTTTTATTTTTGTTTGGTATTTCCATATGTTCGAAACCTTTGAACTCCGAATTCCTTTCCAAATGCTGCTAGTGCAGCATTACGTGCATCACGGTTCTTGTAATTAAAATTTTCATTGTGTAGGTATCCGATAAATCTCAATAAACTATTAAATCAGCAGAACCGAATTCTAAAATATGAATGAAAAAAAAAATCTAAAACGTTCAACACTTGAATGAAAAATTCGCCAACGCAAATACGAGCAATACTTGAACGAACGCACCAAAAAATTGTACACGCACGTACAAGTCTGTGTTCAGACAAAGCAAGACTTGAAAGCAATAATCTCCTAAACATTATCGTATTGGTGTAAACAAAAGACAGCTGCAATTATTTCTTGTCAAGATATATAACTTCATAGCAATCAAAAGCAAGCAGTTTGTTATTTGACAATATGAAATGTCAGTTTTGACAGTAAATACCGGATTTGTGAGAAAAATAAAAGTCGGTAGATATAATACCTTCCATTTTTATTTGTCCCTGGCTTGTCATTATGGCAGTGACATATCATGACATTTATTTCTTTGTTTACCAAATTTTCTGAATCTGAACCACGATGTCGATTTTCGTCGATGTCCACGAGAAATGAACTAAAAAAACCAATCGTGAAAGTACACAAACTCGTTCAAATTGATCCTCAAGATATGGCTACAGGACCCAGGACCACGCCTAACATATTAGTTACAGGTGTTTCTCAATACCTACATTCCAGACAGAGAAGCCGCAGGCAAATCCCTCGAGGCGTGTTCATGTAATATTTAATAATTTCAGGCACTCCAGGGGTGGGAAAGTCGACTATATGTCGAAAACTATCAGATATTATTAAATTTAATTGGAGAGAGGTATCCAAACTAGCAGAAGAGTTCAATTGCTTAGATGAATATGACCCAGAGTATCAATGCCCTTTTCTTAACGAAGATAAGGTAAAATGTTAAACACTACCACTAATTAACAAATGCAAAATTCAATGCACATTGTTAATTATCTATTCATTAGGTATGTTTGTATACTATATTTCATAATAAATTAGAATAGAAGGCAATTATATCAACCTAACTCAGCAAGGCCAAGTACTTCTTACATATTTGTAGTACATTAATATCAATAACTATGACATTTTAGTTGCTAGATATGATGGAAGGCATGATGGCAAAAGGTGGCAACATTGTCGACTACCATGGCTGTGAATTCTTCCCTGAAAGGTGGTTTGATGCTGTTTTCGTCATCAGGACTGATAACACTGTATTATATGATAGACTGACAAAAAGGTAGGTACCAAACTCTGTTCTCCATCTGATTACTCATTCTGTGCTCTCTTGCATTAAAAAACTGTAGTACTACATATTTACATACATACATAAAATCAAGCCTATTTCCCATAGAGGCAGAAACCACGGATTTCCACTTGCTACGATCCTGACATACCTCTTTCGCTTCATTCACTCTCATAACATTCTTCATACATGCTCGTCGGTTTAGGGTACTCTTGACCTGGCCTTTCTCTAGAACATCTGCTATCTGATCTAGATAGGTCCGCCGAGGTCTTCCCCTCCCAACGGTCCCACTCAGACTCGCCTCATGCACCTTTTTCGTCAATCTTCTTTCATCCATCCTCTCTACATGCCCAAACCATCTTAGCATACCTTTTTCCACCCTCATCACTACATCTTCTTGCACTCCACATTTCTCTCTGATCACACTATTCCTTATTCTCTCACTCAAATTCACACCACACATACTATGTAACACTCTCATTTCTACTGCATTCACTCTACTCTGATGTTTTTTCTGCCATACCCAACTTTCACTACCATACATTAATGTCGGCACTAACACTCCCCTATGTACAGCCAGTCATGCCTTTTTGGACAGTTTCCGGCTGCTCATAAATGTGTGTAGCGCCCCATTCACTCTATTTCCAGCAGTCACTCTCCTTTCAATATCATTATCATGCTTCCCATCTCTCATAAACAAAGTCTCCAAGTATACTAATTCATTCACTTGTTCCACTCTTTCTCCACCAATCAAAATATTACATTCTGTTATACATTCATCTCTTTCAAATACCATAATTTTCGTCTTACTAACATTTACTTTCATTCCTTTTCTCTCAAAAGCTCCATGCATAATTGTTACCATCTCCTGTAACCCATCCGCCGATGACGCAAGTATAACCTGGTCATCAGCATAGAGAAGACATTTGACAAGTAACTCATTCATTATTAACCCACATTCACTATCTTTCAAATCTTGCAAACAACTATCCATGAATAGATTAAACAACCATGGAGACGCTACACATCCTTGTCTAACACCCTTTTCGATGCTAAACCATTCAGTGTCACCCATTTAACCTAACGCAAGCTCTAGAATCCTCATAGAGAGATTTTAGAGCCTGAATCAGGTTGTTGTCTACTCCATACACAGACAGCACCGACCACAGTTCATTCCTCATCACTTTGTCATATCCAAATCTACGGAAGCACAATAGACCTTCTGACCCTTGGCCAAAAATTTTGCGGCTATTTATCGCAAGGAAAAGACCTGATCCGTACATCCCATACTCTTTCGAAATCCCGCTTGTGCGTCCCATATTTTCTCTTCGGTTTCTTTCACAACTCTTTCAATCAACACTTTTGCATACAGCTTGCTGACAACGCTGAGTAGGCTAATGCCTCTGTAGTTTTTGCAGTCTTGTTGCGAGCCCTTACCCTTGTATAGCGGAACTATGACGGCCTTGCACCAATCGCTTGGCACTCCAGCACAAATTAAAAAGGCGGCACAACTGACTTGCTACTACGCCATGTCCAGCTTTCAGCATTTTAACTGTAATCCTATCATATCCTGCAGCCTTTCCTGATTTCATACTAATGCTAATTCCGCTTTCATCAATGGTTTCATTCACAACTAAGGTAGACACTCATGCTACTTTCAAATTATAAGTTTAAGGTTTTAATACTAATTTGCTGCACCCTGCGGTTTTCCACATGTAGTTTTAAATCCTGGTATTACCACGGGATGAAAAGTAGCCTAATGAACCGATAGGCTATGTTTTATCAGTTCCAGACTATAATTTATCTCTGTGCCTTTTATCCAGATCCCTTCTTATCAAACATCCAAACTTTCACATTTATCATATTAGTGTGATGATTTTCAGGGGTTATACAGGAAAGAAGTTGGAAGATAATATTCAGTGTGAAATATTTGAAACACTTCTACAAGAGGCTCAGGATTCATACAAACCGGAAATAATTCAAGAATTACAAAATAGCACAGAAGAACAGCTGGATAGCAATATTCAAACTATTGTGCAGTGGGTAGAGAGGTGGCGGGAGGACAACATTGGATTATGAAAAAATGTTATATGGAGATTAAATCTATTTTCATGTTAGTTTAAATACCTAATGCTGGTGAAATGGTTGTTGAAACACCTTTTCTACACATCTTAAAACACAATATATGACCTTTTAGGACCATGAAAAAATTCTTGTTTATCTGATATGGAAGCCATAGTACCTATAGTATCCATCAAACTTCTTGGACAAACGACCTTGAATGAAAAAGAAACAAAAAATAGGTCTCTTTGGTGGTGCGAAGAGTGCAAACCTTTCCCCTACCACCTCGCGCGATGGCCAAGAAGTTTGACGGGTACTATAACCATAGCCATTAGCAACTTTGAAGGGTTTCCCACAATAAATAAATAATAAATAAATATTGGTGGACTTTCCACACCGCACTATCTAGCCCCAAACTAAGCTTATGCTTGTAATATGGGAACCAGATAGCTGATATACTACTTATATACTTTTTTTTTTGTAAATACATACTTATAATATTATATAACACACCCAGACAGAGAACAAACATCTATGTTCATCACACAAATGTTTGTTCACGGTGGGAATCGAACCCACGACCTACGGCGCAGAAGGCAGAGCTACTATCAACTGAGCTACGTAGGCTGTCACAATATATGGTTATGAAAAAGAATAAAACAACAAAACTATTATAAATACAACCTATTTTATTAAATCCACCGGACATAAAGAAATGCATTCAAATTACTGTATTTAGTTCTATAAAATAAAACTTACACTAGACTGAACCTCCATAATTATTGTGAAAACTGGAAATGGTTGGATAGTTCAGCCTGGCTATCTATTTCTGACTGGCACCCACACATACACATTTTTACATACAGATCTTCAATACATCTACAACTCTTCTTTCTTGGCATTGCCCTTTCTGTCAAAGCTCTTCAGCTCATTGGTGGCATGCTCAGAAACATACTTGACAAAGTCTTCAAGTGCGCGTCCACCCTGGAAAATTATAATAAATGTCTTTAAAACCAAGTTCAAAAAATAATCTCACCTATGATCAAAGTTATATTTGATTGAAGCATCTCACTAAGTATGTCCACTGTAAACCCTAAGTTAGCAGGGCTGTTTAAAATTTGGGAAATATCGCTCAAACTGATGTTACCGAAAAAAAAATTTTTTTAATGGTGTACATAACCTTTTGAAATGTAAACCATCAATGCTAGCATTAAATATGGTGGTTATTGTGGTTATGCGTCCCTTAAAAAAACTCACAATAACCTATCACCAATACTACTATTCTGTGTGAGCTAACATCTCAACAATGATAACGCGGGTGAGACATAAACTGCGGAAGCATAACTTTTCTTGGATACAGTAGATGATTCATGTTAAGAAGTTAGTTACTTTGGATGTAAAATTTTCTGATAAAAAAAACCCCTCAGGCGGGTTTTAGAGTCACGCTGACGTCGGCACTGACAGCCGACACTGAGCGTATGAACTTCTAGGAAGCGTTTTAGAATAACGCGTACGTTTCGGCTGTCAGCGCCGACAGTCAGCGTGACTCTAAAAGCAGCTTAATAGACAGGCACAGAAAGACTTTCACAAGTTAGTGATGTTTTTTATTGTACAATGAATTGACTGTTCGTTGACTACAATCTCATGATGGTATGCGACGATGTAGCCAACGCTGGAGCAGAACAGTCTAACTAGACGACCCCTATTCACTCTTGCCTTGAAGAGCTTGATATATTATATAGTAGTCAGGTGTTGGTGTACTTACATTGTACCTGGTAGGCTTGCCATCGCTAGGCTTCCAGTAGATGGTGGGGAATCCAGACACTTCGTACAGACCCTTGGGCCAGTCGTTGGCGGTGGCGTCCATCTTGACAATATCCACGTCCTCGTTTTTCAACTAAAACAGAACATTTAAATTAGGTCGAAACACTAGTATTCAGATAAGTAAATTTTATACCGCTCCTAGTAACTTCCGTCATTTGTTTAATGCTGATGAATAAGATGTTCTCTGTCCATTGCCTTTTTATTTACCTGTGGAATAAATAGCTAAATTATTTTGTGTCTTATTATTTATGGTATAAAGTACCTTTTCTCCAAGCTCGTCCCAGATGGGCGACAGTTTCTGGCAGTGTCCGCACCACGGAGCGTAGAACTCGATGAGAGCATCTCGGCCGCTGTCGGTGACTAGCTCCTTGAAGTTCTTGCCGACAGCTACCTTCACTGGGCCGTCGTTCGCGGGAATGGCCTCGGACTTCACGAACGGTTCCAGTTTGCCGTCGATCACGTCCTTCGCGAATGTCACGAGGTTTTCGATGCTGGAACAAGAAGATAGATAACACAACACATACACAAGGATATATTCTACTGCTTAGTATACTACTCCTAGATCTGCACTGACATCCCACATTGGTATGTACATACTGCATTGTCCCCCTGCTAACCTCACCCCTCTCAGGAGAGATAAGGATACATCATAAATCTAGGCGTAATTTAAAAAAGTATAACATGCGGTCTTATGGCTGATAGCGATTTCTTCCAGGCAAACTAAGGGTAGAAGAAGGTCAATACAATAATAACATCCTTGTACAGAGCCAACATATATTTTTGAATTATGCTAATATCATCATAGACCGATGTTTATCATACACAACCCCCGAAATAGCAGGTTTACGTTTTGTACTTGTATATCACCAATGTCGTTTTACTGCCAAGAAACCAGTTGTAGAACTTATCATTATGTTCTGAACAGGATATCATGAATAGGAATTACGCAATTTACTTGCACATGTGATTAAATGCAAATTAATTTAATGAACCGAAACGAAGGGAAGCTATTTAAATAAAGATGCAAAGTTAGTTATTTAACTCAAATGAGAAACAGTAATGTAATGCAAAAAACATACAACAAGGGCTGTAAAAATGCTCATCAAAACTCCGGCAGAAATAGGCATTGACTTAGCAACAGCTCTACTACTCTCAGAAGAACACTTTAGCGAGCAATGCTAGTGCTCAGAGCCGACTGATTAGTTGATTACAGAACTATTATTTACTACTAGTAACTACTAGTAGTTCGCCTCGAACTGAGATTTCGTGACGCGACGCGAACGCTCCGCAAATATAAGTAAGTAGTAGTCAGAGGCAAGTCCAAGCTTTGTGTTTGGACTCTCTGGCTGCCACCTACTAACTAAGTATAGTAACCAAGTTTCAACTGAATTGGCCCATTTATTGAAGAGTTCCGTTGAACAGACCATGGCTCCATCATCAGAACAGGTCGCTATCACCATTTAATGAGAACCAAGTACCTTATTTATTTATTTTCAGAAAAAAATATTTGAAAAAGCAAAGGAACTGACCGACCAGTAAACCTTCATGCCAACGGAACTCTTAGAAATGAGAGCTCTTGAGTCGTTGGTTATCTTAATTTAACTTTTTTGTTGTATCTCAAAAACTGGGCTACCTAAAAAAAAATAAAAATGGTTTTGGAATGTCCAAAAAAATAAAATTATATGTCATATGAAAGGGCCAAGCCCTTTCACATGACATATAATTTTATTTTTTTGTGTAACTTTTTTAATTTTTGCCCCCTTAAAAACCCCCATATTTTAGTAACCCCTTATCCGATTTTACTCATATACTTACCAGTAAATTTCTCAAGTACAAGCTATCGACTTACCAAATTTCATGCAGATCGGATAAACGGTTCTCAAGTTATCGTCATACAAACATACACACATATATACATACACACATAAAATGCCAAATCGCCCAAGTTGTTTGTAAGATTTTCGTTCGCTTCGCTCACTCAATCAATTAATTACTATTTACCTAAATTCAGAGTCCATAAGGAACTTGTTGCCGTCAGCGTCGCGGCCGGCGACGAAAGGCTTGTCCTGTTTGACATAGTCCACTCCATACTCGTTCAACTCGTGCACGAAGTCATCCTTGTCGCTGACAGCGAAGTTGGCTTCAGACGCTTGAGAAGCGGCCTGTCAAATAAATCAGAGTATAGCATCTACTGCGGAACTTTTATTTCAAAGAACAATGTCCAAAGTTATAATTTCTAATAGTAAGACATACATTTTTAGAAAATGTACACAGCCTCTACATATAAATTGCCTTCTGCGCTGTTGGGCTCGATTCCCACCGAGGACAAATATTAGTGTGATGTTGTGTGGAAGGTCCACTATTTTCTTAAAATAAGTATGATACTATTTAACACAACTCAAAGTATACATAGCGTTCAAATAACAGCGTTTTGGTGTCGGTATCGGTATAATGCCTCGCTACGTACAAGCAACACGAAAATATTAAATTCATAGAAGAACCAAGGTCACCGACCCAGCCCCCCAGGAGTAACCTTAATTTTATGACGTCAGACATCAGGCTGACAGGATAACAATGTATTTACCTTGAGCACGCGGTTCCTCCAGTAGTTAGTTCCCTTGGGGTTCTTGACGTAGTCGATATCGTAGTAAGCAACGATGAGAGGGTTGTTGAAGTCACCAGTGTTTTCCTTCTGTCTGATACCAACCAGACCGTGGCTAGAAAAAGAAACAGTTTTTTAATTTAATAATTTAAAATCATATTAATATTATAAACGCGAAAGTTTGTAAGTATGGATGGATTTATGGATTTTGTTACTCTTTCAGGCTGAACGGATCTGGATTAAGTTTGGCAGAGAGATATATTATAGTCTAGAATAGCACATAGGCTACTTTTTATCCCGTGGGAATACTGGGATTTAAATCGGCGCGGGTGAAACCGTCAGTAGCCGCCCCGGTTTCTGAAAGATCTATCAAAGCTAATTGGCTGTCAAATCACTCACTATTTCAGCTTTTACTTCCAATTAGGTAGAGATAGCAAGTGACTTGACAACCGATCAGCTTTAATCGAGCTTACAGAATCCGGCGGTAAGCCTTTCATAGCCTTTATCCGCGGTGATTTATACCCCAGAAACAAAATAAAATCTTATGCAGTCATTCATTTATTTTATTTAAAATGGAAGGTACTTACTAGTTCTCCTTGATGAATGCTTTGAGCGAATCGCCCTTGTACTCGACAGAGGAATCCTCAAACTTGTTGTGGAGGCGTTTCGGTCTGAAGAGTACTACGTTGTCCCTGCGGAAAAAGAAGGAATAACTTAGTTAATATTAAATAGGGAATAAAAAGGCTATTTACGTTCAAAGCCATCTGAATCTTACTAATTTATTTATTTATGTATGTACAGACCTACATTTAAAAGTACAATCTTTTATTTTTTTTATTAATAAACACAAATTATATTGCACACAAATTATGTCGTACACAAATTATATGCCACCGATTACAAACGTAAATTGCATGATAAAAATACAGGGAAATAAAATGAGCTAGTAACAACAGTAATAAAAAAAACGAAGAAAATACTAAAAATCAAATACCAAACGAAATGTATCCACCAACTTGAAATTATAAAAAACATGACTTATTAGATTTAGGTTTAGCTTTATTTATTGCCAATATGTAGGTACATACATTAGTATTAGGAACTAGACCAAAATTTCAAAAGAAAATAAATTTTTTGACAAACATATGCACATGTGGCGCATTATGTGCATTTTTATTCAAGAATGCGTAGGCACACTAGGCACTTACGAAGTGTGAACAATAACTTTCCAGATGGTTATTGATGGAGAACAAAGGCGCAAGAGGCATTACAATATCACCTTCAAGGCAAAAACAAAAGGTTAATAAAAATGTAAGGACTGAATTAATAAATACATCAATGGTATGTAATGTACAAGGTACAAGTTTTACCTACACTGAAACTTTTGACTGGAATCGCTTCTGAACCATCATGGCTGTGAAGCGGCTATGCGGTAAGCCTGATATAGTCAAGGCTTTAGGTCTCAATAACGGAGGCTGTAATTACGAGAATCCTGTACGTCTTGCATGGAATTTGCAATGATAATGTGATGTGAACGTAAAAGTTGACGTTCACTTTGTTACTGGTAGCATAAATTATGGTAACAAAATCTATAAATTATAGATAGATAGATAGATACTTAACTCTTTATTGTTCACCACACAGAAACATAGTACAGAGTAAAAGCATACATTTAAGGTAAAACAATGGGCTACCTTATCGCTGAGAGCGATCTCTTCCAGGCAACCTTGGAAGGATAAGAACTAATCAGAAATTGACGGCGCGGCGGTGTAGTTACGGAATAAAGTTTAGATAATCTATTGGACCTAAACCTACATATGTATTTACTAATAGCCAACTATGTAGGTACATAAGTACCTACTCAAGAACTATATACATAGTTAATTATACTTAGTTTATGATTTTTTTTTGCGAACAATGCCATGTTAAACTGGCATAAATCGTTTTTTCTCGTTAATTTAGTGTTCGTTTCGGAAGATGAAACGTTTTCATATAAGCAGTCGTAGCTAAAGGTTTTTTTTTATCATTAACAAAGGAAGTGTGATTCATTCAGTCATTATAAAAATCAATCATGTTGCCAAGTGCAAATGGTAAGTACATCGAAACCTGTTTTCCGGTCGTGCTCAGTAGTGCCTCGGGCGAAAGAACAAATATTTTGAGAATAACTAAATTAGCTATGTTCAATTTACAGAAACAAATTTAAAAACCGATAAGGCTTGACGACTTAGATCCCCAGGAACGGTAGTTATCTTCTCAGCATTGCAAGTACCGTTCTTAACGATCGCTTAATTGACATTTAGAATCGTCAAAAACTCGTTAAGTGGTTTCAACCAAGGAATTTGAATAGGTACCTACTACGTACATCAACAATGGATACAACCATTTTTAACTAATTTCGGTCGATTCCAAATGTCAAATTAAGCGATCGATAAGAACGGCACTTCCACTGCTGATTATCTTATTAATAATTACAAAATAAGTCTTTGAGGATACCTATCTGAAGGGATTTTGCAGTAGGTATTTGTTATTTCAAACGAGATAGATTGAAACTTGCAAGCCCATCGTACCACTACCCACTACTTACACCTACTCATTGGTACGATATTTTTATAGGTAAGCACATGAAATAAAGATTGTAATGAAGCTTTTTAAATTCTTTATACTAATACTAATTGACCATCTTGTAACAAGCGGTAAAATATGTAATAAACCGAGAATAATAATTTATTGTGTTTAATAGTGTAACTGCGGAAAATTACACAAAACGCCAAGTAACTTTATACCGAAGCGAAACCGTAACGGTCTATTTTGCAATTACAATTTTCATTTTCTTGCTGGTTTTAACTTGTTTAAATATTCGTCTGTTTATAAATTCCAGTTGTAAAAAAACATTAAAATAATGTAGTACTGTAGTAAAATTTTGCAAACCTTGGTAATGCCGGTGAGGTGATAACTTATCATTTTTACTAGTTTGGTTATAGTTTGTAAGCTTTATCGCAACTAACATAAATAATTAAAACAGTTTTTCGATAAAATAGAACTGAAAAAGGAAATAATAAAATAAAAAAATATTCACTAGCTAAAAAAAGGTGTACAACGACGATCCCCGTAAACCAAGACAGAATGTACAATGTTTTTTGTGGAGGTCCGTCAAAAACTGTCAAAGTTACAATAAGCTGGTATTTTTCCAAAATATGGTTTCCGGTTTATTTTTCAGATATCGTTGTGTTTGGAACTCAACACTCATACATATTTTATAGATGTTGTATTAATGCAGTGATTTCCAAAAGGTTTTTATTGTTATGGATTTTGTGTTTTCCTTCCTGTTGTTGTCTTTTTTACTAATTCAGCAATTATTTCATGCCCAAAAGTTGTACTTTCTGGGCCAATATGTAATAATAATAATAATGCACACAGCACCATCTAGCCCCAAAGTAAGCTACTCAAAGCTTGTGTTATGGGTACTACATAGATAACTGATATATTTAATACATTAAACATTATATAATTACATAGATAGATATTTTTTTATTATACATAGAAAACACCCAGACCCACGGAACAAATTTGTGCAGATCGTACACAAATTTGTTCCGAGGCGGGAATCGAACCCGCAACCTCCTGCTTCGCAGGCGGACTCTCGCCCGCTGCGCCACAGAGGTCGTCAAAATGAACCATTTTGTCTTGCTCCAATAATTGAAAGCAGTTTTTTTACACCCTGTAGTTACTTAACTGTATTGGATACCCTACTTAATTATGCCAACCTTTTAATAGGTAGATCGCTATCGCTTATCGTAAATCGAGTTGCTAACTGGCAAATGTTAAACAATTTTGCAACAACTGTTTATACAAGTCTTTGAACAAAATAACAATGAGCCAAGTACAAATGTAAAGTAAAGAATCAAGTGGACATAATATAAATATTTTAATTAGAAGTTAAAAATGAAAATTTTCTTGTTTTTCAAATCTGAAACACAATGAGCTATCTTGTGGATGTGGATGATCCAACTAGTGCTTACCTAAAGATCACTTTGGATCAAACAACTTATATCAGTTGGCTACTAGCATGGTACATGGTACACATTAAAGTAGGTATGTTAGTTACATACCTACTTTAATGTGTACATGTACCTATTGTTGCTTATTACTTACAGTCACATTCACATGCAACACAACAATACAAACTTACTGCAGAGTGGAGCGTGTCAAATTATTTTTTCAAGTAAGACTTAAATTATCTTTATCACCAGCTCTTAAGAGTCCGGTGACAGCGGCTCACAATTTCGAGGTGCGATTGGCTATTATTTCATTTTATTTCATTTTGGGGAGGTTGTTTGAAATAATAACTCTAAAGAAACACGCATAAATACTGTTCGAACACAAATAATACAATAATATAAGGGAAATGTGCTTGAGTCAGAAATCATTTTGGTATTAGGTAAACGTAAGACCAAACATACTAATACCAAAATGATTTCTGATTCGGGCATGTTTCCCTTATATTATTGTATTATTTGTGTTCGAACAGTATTTATGCGTGTTTCTCTAGAGTTATTTTTTCAAACAACCTCCCCGAAATGAAATAAAATGAAATAATAGCCAATCGCACTTCGAAATTGCGAGCCACTGTCACCGGAGCCTTAACATTTCTAATTCTGTTTCTAATATCAACATAATATGTAAATCCTGTCCCACTAATACTGACACTACCGCGACCCGTAAATAGGGGAATGCATGAAGAAAAATTTGCCTCCGAAGGTGCTTCACTATCACTATCAATACATAGTATAAAACAAAAGTCGCTTTCTCTGTCCCTATGTCCCTTTATATGCTGAAATCTTTAAAACTACGCATCGGATTTGGATGCGATTTTTTTTAATAGATAGAGTGATTCAAGAGGAAGGTTTATATGTATAATACATGCATGATATGTGCACCCGTGCGAAGCAGGGGCGCACGGGCGGGTCGCTAGTGTACTATAAATGACTTTTCGGGTCCTCATATTCGTCTTATTTTCCCAAATATACCTATATGACAATGTGTAGTGACTTAATTTGTCACTATTTGCATATTTTTCACTAACAAATTTCTATATTTGCTTATACTACCCAAACAAGACGAAAGCAAATGCATTTCTGTCATTTGCTCATGCAAATTGTTTTTTTATGCCAAAGGAGGCAGTCAAGCATACGGGCCACCTGATGGAAAGTGGTCACTGTCACTCATAGACACCTGCATCACCTCGAGGTGTTGCTGATGCGCTGCCGGCCTTTTTAGAGGTCATGCAAATAAAAACATAATACGAAATAGCAATGTGATGTGCCACCTTTATACAGGGTGTCCCAAAAGGTTACGTAACTAGGAAGAGGGGTGATAGGGGTGGTCACAAGGGTCACCAGAAAAATAAGAAAAAAAATCCCCTCTGGGTATTAAAAAAAATAAAAGGCATTTTTTAAAAAACTAAAAATTTTACGCCTTGTGGGGTGATTTTGCTCCCGATGACCTACAAATATTGGTATATTAAAAAAAAATGCTGTTATGTTATCGTCAATAACCCTTTTTCAAATTGAAATAAAAAAAAGGCAAGGCGTAAAATTTTTAGTTTTTTAAAAAATGCCTTTTATTTTTTTTTAATACCCAGAGGGGATTTTTTTTATTATTTTTCTGGTGACCCTTGTGACCACCCCTATCACCCCTCTTCCTAGTTACGTAACCTTTTGGGACACCCTGTATATCATCAGATGCAAAGCCTATATAAAGTGAGAAGATAGCCTTGTATATGAGGGGGACCACATAAAATTGCTTCATTTATAGGGTAGGTTCCAGCTTACAATAAATTATTTTGTAATTAAAGCTTATCAACTTACTTGAATCCAGCCTTCTCCAACACCTCCTTGGAAGAGGTGTGTCCAAAGACAGCATCTTCATTCATCTTGTCAGCAGCCTTGAGGAACTCTCCCTTCAGGTCTGATTCCTTCTCGAAGAAGCCCACAACCACAACCTCATCTTTGTTCAGGAATGCTTCGTAGGCTTCCACAGTGAGGAGGTCCTTAGAACTGGGACCAACTTGGGCACGCATATACTTGATGATGCCATCTAGAAATTAATGATAGGATGGTACTCCACCAGAACGACTTACCCTGCTAATGTAGGTATGTGAAAGTTAGATAAATAAATAAAAAATAATAAATAATGCTGGACAATCCACACATCACCATCTAGCCCCAAAGTAAGCTACTCAAAGCTTGTGTTATGGGTACTAGATGACTGATATATTTATTACATTATATACTTACATAGATAGATATTTTTTTTTTTATACATAAACACCCAGACCAACGGAACAAATTTCTGCAGATCATACACAAATTTGTTTCGAGGCGGGAATCGAACCCGCAACCTCTTGCATCGCAGGCGGACTCTCACCTGCTGCACCACTGAGGTTGTTGTTGAGATGTTTCATTTTGAAACATTCTACCCTAACTAGGTACCAGTACTTTGCCAAGTACCTACTATCTTATCTGGGTATAGGGTGATCAAAGCCTATTCTAAGCTCTATTTTGTTATATTGAATGAAAACCAGCTTTCTCCTGAAGCTTTGGTATACTGTAAATATTTAGTCTTGTTTGTAGATGCCATTCTAGGCATGCTATGTTTAAAATATTCTATTCATTTAATAATTTAGTGACTACAGCAGGAATTTATAATTCTTCTTCAAATTTTATGGACATAAGATTCCATCAGAAAAATTTAAGAAGGTGATTACCTACCTACTATGTTCAGTTCATTTATTTTTTATTTCTCACAGGCATGTTAAACCTACATTGATTGCAACCAATTTAAAAAAAATAGCTAATATTTATGACAATATTTAACATAGTATACTCATTTAACATAGTATAGGTATATAATCTGAGTAAAGCCTGTCTGAGTACAAGTAATTAAGATAAAAGATGACATGGCAGTTTTAAAACTTACTTGCTTCCCTGGGACCATTATACTCCTTGGAGACCTCTCCATTCTTGAAGATCTTGAGAGTGGGGTAACCAGATACTGAGTACTTCTCACAAGTGGCCTTGCCTTCGCCCACGCAGTCCACTTTGACCATAGCCACCGGGTTATCATCACCCTTGAGGGCACCGGCCGCTACGGCATATTCCGGCTTGATTCGCTTGCAGTGACCGCACCTAGAAATTTAATAAAAAACATGAGCTAGTCAAAAACATAACACCAACACTTTATTCAGAGAAAGGTGGCTATTACTTACCAAGGTGCGTAAAACATGACCAGAGCAGTATCATGCTGAGTAATAGCTGACGAGAAGTCCGAATCTGTAAGTTCTATTACATCTTCTTCAGCGGCCCTACATAAATAAATTACACCTAGAAATAACACAAATTTGAGTGATCCTAACATTTTCAGTGACGCTTTTCACAAAAATCACAAAATAGACGAATAATCGCCGCCGAAATAGAAAGAGAAGCGAACGGCGCGGCGCAGATAAATGGATGCAGAGGAGGGAGGGGGAGCCGGGGAGGGATGGATGGGGCAGGGGGTAAATGAAGACAAGGGCCGGAGGGTCCGGTTAATGTACAACCACGTATTACGCAGCCCGAGAATTCACAGCCAGGAATGTACGGGCAGGAATACGCAGCCAGGATTTCAAGTCCAAATGTACATGAAATCCGTGGTCGTGCTATCCTAATGTGTGCAGGGAATGTACACCAAGGAATGTACACCCCTGTAAAACACGGCCAGGAGTTCATGTACATGAACTGCGGGCCGTGTTTTCCTGGCTGTGCTTTCCAAGTACACTTGGGATTGTACAGCCAGGATTACACGCCCATGGACTTGGTGACCATTGTTCTGATTGGTCAAAAGCCTATGCTTTGTTTAGATGGACTAGTGGTAAAAACTGTACTATCCCATCGTCAATAAGACAAGTAGCACAGATAAAAAATGTTTCTCTTTTATCAAACAGAGGGAAATTCTTAGTTTTAGATTAGGTTCCATTAGGTATCCTTGATAATGGTAGTGGATCGTAGTATTGGTAGGAATTTAAACAAGAAATAAATTCTGAACACCCAGTACCTACATACAAGATTACCTACTAAAAGATTGGAATGCATTCATAAAAAATATAAATATGACTTGATAACCCTAAAATACCAAACAAAACATTGACAAATATATACAAATTGATATTGTAGGTATAAAAGGAGCATCCTTTTATTAGCATGAACGAAATAATAAAATAAAATACAATTTTCTAGAATGTGAATCCTTAATAATTTAAAAATCAAATCATTTTGTGTTTCACTCCATGCGAAACCTTTATAATTTAAAATCCAAATTAGAAAAAGTCTGTCAAATGAAAGTAGACACTGAAAATTCGCGCCAAATTCAAAAAATATTAGCGTGGCAACCCATTAATTATTAGGACACTTGGAATAACACAACTTGATACTCGGTTATTATTCTAAACAAAATATGTATGTCTTTCAGATATTCTAAATATCCTACTAATAATAAAACGCGAAAGTTTGTGAGTATGGATAGATGTTTGTTACTTTTTCACGCCTGAACAGCTGAACTGATCTGGATGAAACTTGGCAGAGCGACAGATTATAGTCTGGAATAGCACATAGGCTACTTTTATCCCGTGGGAATATCGGGATTCAAATCTGCGCGGGTGAAACCGCGGGGCACAACTAGTACTTACATATTTTTGAATCTCTCTGCAATGTTAAATGATGTACCACAACATTAACAATTATTAGATTTCTTGGCTGATTCTCAAACAAACTGATGCCACTGACATCATTTTTCGTAAATGTCAAAAGGCCAATATGATGATGAATATTGTGTTATGATAAAAGAAGACATTATAAAAAGAGAATAAAAGTTGAAAACCACGAATCAAATCAAATATTTTATTTTAATATTTTTTCATTTTTATTTTATTATTGTGTTGTTATTGTGTTGTGTAGTAGTAATAGTAGTAATATTGTGTTGTTAGTATTTCAATAAATAAATAATAATAAAATAAATTTTGTCAGGATTTTAGGTACATGGTTAATAAAGGTCTTCACAAAACTCAAATGATTACTAAAATCGTACCATTACAGGCGTACAAAATCATTTATCATGTAGATACCTACCTACCTGCTTGTTAGTCTCAAAGTATCAAAATATTTGTGCATTACGCCACCATCTTCTAATCTAAACATTGGGGAATAGTAATGATGCCACGCCACACTCCGACTCTCGTTTTCCCTGATATTTTGGAAAACATTCAAGAGTACCTACCATAACCGAGGACCAGTATGAAGAATATTAAGAGTGACTGAAACGAAAAAAGTAAGTCAAATTCATGGGAGATGGTGATGCGTGGTACCTGCCCACCTCTCCGGGAAACAGGCATTTTTGGCCAATTTTTCCGATTCAGAATGGCAAAATCTATAAAATAGTTCAAAATTGTTATTCGGCAGTTTATAAGAGTGGGTCACAATTGGATAATAATTGTCGTTCTTTAATGTACGCGCAATAAATATTTTATCCCAACCTGACTTTACCCAGCTGTAGAGCATAGCGTCCGTAGGTGGAAACACATCAGTATTGCAATGTAAAAAGTTACGAAAAAATGCTAGTGTCTACTTTCGTTTGACAGACTCTATTTACAATAAAATTTTATAGTGTTTACAATCCTAAACGCAGATTGTTATCATGGAAAATAACTGTAGTACTCAGTAGTACTCAAGGAGGATCACTTGTTCCCGAAACACAAGTTCTTACTTAGTTTTGAAATCAGTGAGCCCATCTGTTTAACCGATCATTGTACAACTTTGTGATTTTATTCAAATAATTAAGATCATCTATTTTTGATAATGTACGCTCTTTTTATGTGTAATAAACTTTATTGATATTATTATTTGTTGTTTAGCTCCATCTAGTAGTAAAAAGATGCGTTAGTTTGTTATCAACCTTTCGAGTTTCAACTTTCTCAGTTTCAACGGCTGCTAGCAAGGTTTCCGGCCTATGAGTCAGCGCCATCTATGCATCTAGGAGTTTAAAGCTCTTTGTCCATGATATTAGTACATTGTTTTTTATATTAGGTATTCAACTCTTTGATCATCATAATATTTATCGAAAAAGTTAACTGTACAAAGTTTTCTATAAAAAAATATACTATTTGGACGTATATGTAATAAGAAAAATAAGAGTTTAAAATAGATTTGTAAGTTCATATAACACCGCCGTACGTCATAAAAAAATTACTATTAGTAGGGTTTATCATTAATTTAGCTTTGGCACATACTCAAAAAAAATATTATTTTATGGTACATACATACATACATAAAATCACGCCTATTCCATAGGGGTAGGCAGAGACCACGGATTTCCACTTGCTACGATCCTGACATACCTACCTCTTTCGCTTCATTCACTCTCATAACAATCTTCATACATGCTCGTCGGTTTAGGGTACTCTTGACCTGGCCTTTCTCTAGGTTTTTCTTTTATGGTACATTATGATTTAATGCTGTTGAAGTGGGGTAGATAGGTTTATTACATATACCTAGGTAGGCACCTACCTACTATCAGAATCAACAACACACGGAGTACCTATTTTGCACTACACGCTGAAGCTGATGATGCAGATGCTGAAATATTTTATTGTCAACAAAAGGTTTGCTGCCATTGAGTTAGAATCTATACAATCACAATCAGCCAAATAAAATGTCCGCGCAAAAACTTGGCGCACGCTATGCAGATGCAGTGCGTCGAGTTTTTGTTTAGTATGGCAACCGCAATCCTCGCACAACGTCCGCGATCAAATGCGTGTGAAAAAGGATGGTGTTTCATATTTTAGGTATCATAACAAAGTCTATATACGATGCATAATTAATTCCATTAATTAAAATAACTTTCATATTTTTAGCACAACAAAACGCTAACAGCCTTGTTACTTTTTCACATGTTAAGCAAATATGCAAGAGTAAAAGAGAAACAATTTGTCTCCCGTGCGTTATTTTGTTCCAACGCAAAGCTATGGAGTGGATTGATACACTAAATCCTCTTTTGATTGTCAAAATCTGACAAGATGACGAAGGGTACGTCCAGCTTTGGTAAACGCCGGAATAAGACCCACACCTTGTGTAGAAGATGTGGTAGATCCTCATATCACATCCAGAAATCACAGTGTGCTCATTGTGGATACCCTGCTGCCAAGTTGCGCTCGTACCACTGGTCAGTAAAGGCTAAGCGCAGGAAGACCACTGGAACTGGCCGCATGCGCCACCTAAAAATCGTGAGGAGGCGATTCCGCAACGGCTTCAAGGAAGGCAAACCTACCCCTAAGAAAGCTGTTGCCTCTTCGTAGATTTATCACTTTATCACTTAATTCAAATATTTTCACATAATGAACATGAATAATTACCATATTATATTAAGAAGGTACGTACCTACTAAGATAATTATAAAGTCTCAATTAATTCCTATTAATTATTCCAGATTGATGATGAGTTATGGAAAATTGAAGAAATGCGCCACCAAACTAACACTGTATGCTTCCAAATAGATAATGTATAGAATATGATATATAATAGAAATGTTTTCATATTTTTGTTTGCTTCAGGAGGACACATCCAGAGAAGTAGAATGAAGTGACAGCAGTATAATAATAAGTGCTAATCCAGGATATAAGATGTCTGCTAATAGGTAACCCATAAAAAGGTGTCAAACTCCCATTTCACAATAAATATGTATTACCTCTTTACCTATAAATTTCGTTTAAATAGCGTCTCCACTGCTCCCTGTCCATGCGCAAGGCCTGAGTTATGGCATAGTGTACAAGCGACATTGAACATTATACAAGCAAAATAACGTTTACATTCGAGCAAATGCCATTGCAAACGATATAATTGATTGAGTAAGCGAAGCGAACGAAAATCTTACAATCAACTTGGACGATTTGGCATTTATGTGTGTATGTATGTTTGTCCGACGATAACTTGAGAACCGTTTATCCGATCTGCATGAAATTTTGTAAGTCGATAGCTTGTACTTGAGAAATTTACTGGTAAGTATATGGTTAAAATCTGGTGAGGGGTTTTTAAAATATGGGGTTTTTTAAGGGGGCAAAAATTAAAAAAGTAACTCAAAACCAACCAAAAACCATTTTTATTTTTTTTCTAGGATGGCCGCTTTTTCAGATACAACAAAAAAGTTAAATTAAGATAACCAACGACCCAAGAGCTCGCATTTGTAAGAGTTTTGTTGGCATCAAGGTTTTTTTTACTGGTCGGCCAGTTTCTTTGCTTTTTCAATTATATTTTCTTGAAATAAAATAAGAAGGCACTTAGCTCTCATTAAATGGTGATAGCGACCTGTTCTGATGATGGAGCCAAGGTCTGTTCAACGGAACTCTAAAATAAATAGGCCAATTCAGTTGAAACTTGGTTACCATATTTAGTTAGTAAATGGCAGCTAGAGACAAGTCCAAACACAATATTTGGACTTGCTTCTAACTATCGCTTACTTATATTTTCGGAGCGTAGGTACGCGTCGCTTCAAGAAATCTCAGTTCAGGACGAACTACTAGTAACAATGTATAGTTATGTAGAACGGCGACGCTCGGACATATTTTGAGTGTTGTTAGCTAGAAATTGTGATTCTATATGATTCTAACTCAATGTTTGCTGCACTCACATTACCTACCCACCTCATAAACAAACTTTGTGGACAAAGGCTTGTCTTATTGATTGAGTGAGCGAAGCGAACGAAAATCTTACAATCAACTTGGACAATTTGGTATTTTATGTATGTATGTACATAATATTATGTTTGTATGTATGTATGTTTGTCCGACCATAACTTTAGAACCGTTTGTCCGATCTGCATGAAAGTTGGTCAGTCGATAGCTTGCACTTGAGAAATTTACTGGTAAGTATATGAGTAAAATAGGATGAGGGGATATTATAAGGGAAAAATTAAAAAAGTTACCCAATAAAATAAAGTTACATGTCATATGAAAGGGCTTTGTTTGGACATTCCAAAACAGTTTTAAATTTTTTTCTAAGGGGCCGGTTTTTTTTGATAAAACAAAAAAGTTAAATTACAATAACCAACGACGCAAGAGCTCCCATTTCTAAGAGTTTCGTTGGCATCAAGGTTTTTCTACTGGTCGGCCAGTTCCTTTGCTTTTTCAATTTATTTTTTCTTGAAATAAATTAAGAAGGTACTTGGTTCTCATTAAATGGTAATAGTGACCTGTTCTGAATCTGATGATGGAGTCAAGGTCAGTTCAACGGAACTCTTCAATAAATAGGTAAATTCAGTTGAAACTTGGTTACCATACCTACCTACTTAGTTAGTAGGTGACAGCCAGAGACAATTCCAAACCTAATGTTTGGACTCGCCTATGAGATATTATGAGAGTTAATGAAGTGAAAGAGGTATTTATGTAAGGATTTTGTAGCAAGTGAAAATCCGTGGGAAACAGGCGTGATTTTATGTACGTATACAGGGTGCCCGGTAATTAATAGATAACCTTGAAATGTCTTTAGTACGACAGCTGTTCTAGGCCGCTCTGAAACAAATATATCATACCTAAATAAAGGTTACATCTTTGATATCTTTTTTAAAGATATACTATTTTTTTTAACTTATTTTACTTTCTTGAACACTATGATAAGAAAGGAATGGATTCTATTAATTTAATGTTGTTTTAGTAATAAAAACTATGTGTGCTGATAGATAGAAAGACGACTAGCTATTGCAGTTTTTTTGTATAAAAATCCGCAAATAAGTTCATTTTAGAAAAATTTGCAAAAACCTTGTTTTAACACCAAAATAGAAAAAAATCATTTCTAGTGTTAAAGGAAAGTAAAATATGATAAAAAAATGGAATTTTCCTTAAGACGAAGACAAGAGCTAATGTGACTCTCGCTCGCACGTTATGACTTGTTGAAAGATATAAAATCACTAAACCCATTTTCGAAAAATCGCAAAAATAACCATTTTGTGTGCAATCACATTTCGCACAGTTAAGTAAAAAAATAATTTTGATCGATACAAGTTTTCCTACTCAAAAGTTTGCTTTTCTAGTTTTCGTACTCAAGCAAACTTTTGAGTAGGAAAACTTGCATCAATCAAAATGAAATTTTTACCAAACTATGCGCAATGTGATTGCACAGAAAATGGTTGTTTGCGATTTTTCAAAATTGGGATTTGTGATTTTATATCCTTCAAAATGTCGAATCGTGCGAGTGAGAGAAATATAAGGTGTTGTCAACGCCTTAATTTCCTGAAAGCGCGATCAACGCTAATCGGCTGTCACTTGCTTTTTCAGCTTTTACTTCAAAATATTAGATAGGGAGAGCAAGTGACTTGACAGCCGATTAGTGTTGATCGCGCTTTCAGAAACCGGGGGTTAAGAGTCCGGTGACAGCGGCTCGCAATTTCGAGGTGCGATTGGCTATTATTTCATTTTATTTCATTTCGGGGAGGTTGTTTGAAAGAATAACTCTAAAGAAACACGCATAAATACTGTTCGAACACAAATAATACAATAATATAAGGGAAATGTGCTTGAGTCAGAATTCATTTTGGTATTAGGTAAACGTAGACCAAACATACTGATACCAAAATGATTTCTGATTCGGGCATGTTTCCCTTATATTATTGTATTATTTGTGTTCGAACAGTATTTATGCGTGTTTCTTTAGAATTATTCTTTCAAAAAACCTCCCCGAAATGAAATAAAACGAAATAATAGCCAATCGCACCTCGAAATTGCGAGCCGCTGTCACCGGAGCCTTAAGCTTACATAGTCTACATAAATTATCGTAATCCACAAACCCATTTATTTCCATGCTCTGTAATAATCACCTATTGGGTTTCGAACATTTTTATATGGAGCCCTGGCATAGGTACCTACTTACTAGGGCGCCATTTTGAAAAAAAAACATGTTTTGGCCGCCAGATTGTGATAAAACGCATTTCAATCGACAGAGTAGGCAGGTAGGTACCTAAATGATTACATACAAAAATAGTTCAGTGTTAAATCTCCTAACCTAAGTGATACGGTCTTTCTTTTAAATAAGTCTTTTTTTGATGATGTACCTACCTATATTTTTTTGTTCCTTTAAACGCATGAAGGACCCGATGACATTCAGCGCATGTCGTTTTGGTCCCAAAAGAGTGGTATAGATTGGTACCTACATACACAGTAACGCACAGAATTATTGCAAAGGGAAAAAATCATTGCATTACAAATTCACTTGTACCACTTGAAGGTAACATCTTCGCCGATATTTACGTGAAAGAAAGATCACAAAATCTGTCGTTTAGATGTAGAAGCCAATTTTCAATCGAAAACTTTGAAGAATGTTATTTTCTTTCACATAGTAAATAAACAGGTAGTTTTTTTGTTTGTACATTTTACTACTACTACTATAAGGAATGATGCAAGGCTGCGACTCATTCCAACTAAGTAAAATTTCCTACAAGGATCCATCAACAAGTTCCTATATACGCCTTAATGCACTTTAAAATATTGTTTACTATTTATCTTATTAGGGTTCCATACCCACAGGGTAAAACGGGACCCTAATATATTAGGTACCTACTAAGACTCCGCTGTGCGTCTGTCACCAGGCTGTATCTCATGAGCCGTGATATACAATTGAAATTTTGGGGCATTCCTCGAAGCACACCTAAATGAAGTGCACCCAGACGAAGCGCACCCATTTACTCCTTGAAGCGCACCCATTTGGGTGCACTTCATTCAGTAGGTATAAAAGTTAAGTTTTTATTTCTTGAAGCGCACCTACGACAATTTATGGTAGTAGTGATGGGGTAAGTACATAAAATTCACATTTTAATGCATTACTAACCAACTTATTGACGACCTCTGTGGTGCAGCGGGCGAGAGCCTGCCTGCGACGCAAGAGGTTGCGGGTTCGATTCCCGCCTTGGAACAAATTTGTGTACGATCTGCAGAAATTTGTTCCGATGGTCTGGGTGTTCTCTATGTATAATAAAAAATATCTATCTATGTAAGTATATAATGTATTAAATATATCAGTTATCTAGTACCCATAACACAAGCTTTGAATAGCTTACTTTGGGGCTAGATAGTGCTGTGTGGATTGTCCAGCATTATTTATTTATTTATTTATTTTATTAAAGCGTCTAGTCATCGACAAGGTAGTTAAATTAAGGCGAGGATTTTCAAGCGTGACTCTCTCGCACTCTCTGTGTAGTACCTACTGAGAAAGATGGTGCGCAGACAGCCGCGATTTTGTAGCATTTTATTAGGTATTTAGGTGTTTTTAATAATATTTGTATGGCATATAAAAACATTTTCTTGTGATACTCTGCGTTTGTAATATTTCTCTACGTTTGTAATGTTTTGGTACAAATTTTGTGTCATTATCAGGTTAAATGGCACCATTTGTGTTTTTGTCTTCTGATGCACTAGAAAATATCCTCAACTATATCTGATTTTCCAAACTATAATTCTTATAGTTAATGAGGTACGGACAGTTAAAAATCAGAAATCCTGGCCTGCTAATAACTCCTACAGCAGCGCAAGTAAGAGAAGCGGTGACACATAGCAAGCGCAGCGCAAACCGGCTTAGGGCAGATTTGAATGCATTTGACGAGTCCATCCGATTACAACCGAATGCTCGCGAACCTTGCTACGGTTATGTATGTTCCAGTGTTCTGTAAGACTGATTTTCTAAATAATGTGTATTTCCAAACAAAAATAAATATTTTAAATTATACTTTACAGTTTCTACTACCCCATCACTAGGCCCTACATTGTCATAGGTGCGCTTCGAGGAGTTAAAACTAAAGATTTATTCCTACTATGAAGCGCACCCAGACAGGTGCGCTTCGACGAGGTACTTGGGTGCGCTTTATTTAGGTGCGCTTCAAGGAATGCACCTAAATTTTCACAGATGATATAATTATTTCTGATGCCGCGCTGCTCTAACAAAATAAAATAAAAAACAGAATACAATAAATATTGGGAACTTCCATACAACAAAATGTGCTTAGTATTTGCCGTTTTTATAACTTGGCAATTTTTTAAATTATTTTAACCAAAAAACCTTTATTTTTACTATGACAGTATGCTTTTATATTATTAGGAATGACCGTTTACATTGAAATTTCAACTTTATATCCATACAGATAGATTATATTTTTATTCTTCTCCGAAAAATACCTTTCCATGCCGTGCCGCTAATGGGTGCCGGGCGAGAACTTTTATTGCTTTAAAGGGACTGACACACGTGCTCAAAAAAAAGCATTCTTGAAATAAGCATGCTCTGCAATAGTCCAGTCGGGGCAGACATAAAACTAACCTGAAATAGAAAAAAATCCGGGGAGCGATTTTTTTTTAAAACATCGGGTGGTTGGAAGTATAAATCTCGATTTTCGAACTAATCCCAGTAGAGGGTTCGCCACCATCTTGTTTTGAAGTTCAATTTTTTCGTTTTTCTGAAATAACTCGTTAATTTTCAACTTTAGAGCAAAAGTGATAAGGGCAAAGTTGTTGGAAATTTAATTTCTCACAAGTTTGGTCATGATCATTTTTACGCTAGAATCAATATTTGCTGAGTTATACTATCAAGTTTGTCAAAAAAATCGTAATGGGTGGAATTTTATTTTCAACAAAATATATGAAAATAAAAACAATTTCAGCTCCGATTTGAGTATAAATCCGAAAATATTGATCGTGGAGTAAGAAAAGTGCGAGAACCAAAGTAGAAAAATAAAATTCCACCCATTACGATTTTTTTGACAAACTTGATAGTATAACTGCAAATATTGATCCTAGCGTAAAAATGATATTGACCAAACTTGTGAGAAATTAAATTTCCAACAACTTTGCCATTACCATTTTTGCTCTAAAGTTGAAAATTAGGTATGCTTATTTTAAGCACACTCTTAAATAAGAATATTAGAGGAATTTTGACTGTGACTGAAAGTTGAGGAGTAATAGGTTAGCGTGCCCACGACGCTAACCTATTTCATGAGACGGTGATTGGTTTTAGAAAGGTAAGCCAAAGAATAGACAGATGGACTGTGTGAGAGATGACATGAGTAAGAAAGGAGTGACCACCGAGATGACGAATGATAGAGAGGAGTGGAGTAGAACCTGTTGTGCCAACCCCACTTAGCGTGGGACAAGGGCAGGAAGATGACTCATAAATAAGAATGCTCAAAGCAAACGTATGGGCCAGATATAAATCTACATAGAACGAGAGCCTCATACAAACTCTTTTTGAAATTGTGTCCTACCCAACAATATGCATGCTCATAAGCGAACCTGTTCAGTCATGTTTGAAGCCCCCTTCCACCCATGCCCCAAGAAGTATGCTCAAAATTCTCGAAATAATTACTAGCAACGCCTAGACTAACGTGCTACTGAAGGTACTGACACACATGCTCAAAAATAAGCATGCTTCTTTTGAGCATGCTCAAAAATCAACCGACGTACGACCAAATAAGCATGCTCATTTACTAGCACGCCCTGTTCACACGTGCTTTTATTGAGCAAGGCTCGAAAAAAGCATGCTTTTAGCTCGAAAATAAGCATGTGTGTCAGTACCTTAATGTGAACAGTTGCAAAGCATGCTTATTTTTTAGCACGTCTGTTCAAATGAATCCTAAGGTCCGTCGCCGACTAAACTAACGCCGAGTCGAGGCGGGGGGGCGAGAAACAGGCGGCGTAGAGTCGAAGCGTAGTCGCGGCGTTGTCTCTATGTGACTCAACTCCACAGGCTCGCGCAGGCAGCTATACTTCGTTCTCACATTTTGGACCGAAAAAACGAAACGGAATGACAAAATAGCGGTAGTTGCGGTGCGGGTGGACACGGCACCCTCGCCAATGTAAAAAAATACACGAAAAAAACGAAAACATTAAAATTGAACACGTACTCGAGTGCTGTGTAAAGATAGAAACGTAAATAATTATAATTTTCTCGATAAAAATAAATCGACGTTTCAAACATCCATTACTAAGAGAGTTTTTTTGAAATCATGTCAAAGTTATAACAAAAGATATGGATTAATATTTACTAGCGATGTGTAAAAAAATTTTTTTACATTTCATTATTATAAATCTCTGAGAAGAAAATCTAACGAAATCTAGCTGTTCAAGTGTTGCAATACTAGGAGGTCGGAGGTTCTGGGATATCCTTGCCTTAAGGTGAAGACGAGAGCTAATGTGACTCACGCTCGCACGTTTTGACTTCTTGAAGGATATAAAATCACTGAACCCATTTTCGAAAAATCTTTCTAGTTTTCGTACTCAAGCAAACTTTTGATTAGGAAAACTTGCATCAATCAAAATAAAATTTTCTCCAAACTATGCGCAATGTGATTGCACACAAAATGGTTGTTTGCGATTTTTCAAAATTGGAATTTGTGATTTTATATCTTTTAAAATGTCGAATCGTGCGAGCGAGAGAAATATTAGGTGTTGTCAATGCCTTAAGAAAACGTAGAAGCGGCGCGACGCGCCCTGAAGGCGCCTGTGCCTCGACGACGCGACGCGACGGTGCGCCGCCGGCCACGCTGCTGCGCGCTGCATACCGCCTCGACTCCAGCTCATGTGGGCACAGGCCTTAAGCACTTGTGATGTGTATTATGAACAGGTTTAAAGTTACAGCATAACTGTAAACATAGTCGTGTAAACATAACATATTATATTTGCCCGACTGACAGAACCGAATGACAGCCTACGTAGCTCAGTTGGTAGTATGTATGCCTTCTGCGCCGTAGGTCGTGGGTTCGATGCCCACCGTGAACAAACATTTGTGTGGTGAACATAAATGTTTGTTCTCTGTCTGGGTGTTATATAATATTATAAGTATGTATTTACAAAAAAAAAAGTATTATAAGTAGTATATCAGCTATCTGGTTCTCCCATATTACAAGCATAAGCTTAGTTTGGGGCTAGTTAGTGCTGTGTGGAAAGTCCACCAATATTTATATTATTTATTTATTTGCCAGCCGTCACAGCTTAATTGGCTAGCAGGTAGGTAGATCTGCCTTGCGCTGTGGACCGAGGGTTCGATGTTTGGTGGGGATCGAGATAGAGAGAAAAACATTTATGTTCATTACACATAATATCTCAGTCTGGGTGTTAGGTATTATGTAATTAAGTAGGTGGGCATATATTTTCAAAAAAAGTATTATAATAAGCTATGTGGTTCCGATAATATAACCTGCAAGCTTTGCTTAGTTTGGGGCTAAGTAGTGCTGTGTGGAAAGTCCACCAGTAGGTATTATTAATTGAGCGAGCGAAGCGAATGCAAATTTTACAATTAACTTGGGCGATTGGAAATTTGAAGTATGTACTTGCGGGCTGTCGCAGCTTCGTATGGGTGGACATAATTTGTTTCAAAATTTTAGGATAAACTTAGAATCCCCTCTTCGTGACCCAGGCCTTCGGCCGCCAAGTTCCACGCTGAGTTAGAATTTGCCTCGTTTTCGCGCTTTACAAAGCGCACTAAAATCGTAATATTTTTTGAATGAAAAGTCCGATTAAAAAAATCTACAGGTACCTATTGAAACAGCCTTGCAGAAAAAAATATTTATTTGGACAAGGATTATTATAAATGAAAGATACCTATAGGACCTAGATAATAATCTGTTTTTGTCGCATTTCTAACAACATTCAAAATTTAGAAAAGTACAAGTTCAGTGTGGCTGTAGGTTTGCACTAGGGGTCGGCATTAAGCCCATATTTGTTTCTCCTGATTATGGATGCACTGACATCGGGCATACAGGAAGAAGCACCCTGGTGCAAGCTGTTTGCCGACGACATTGTTCTTGTTGGTGAAGATGCGCTTGAGGTCCAGAGCAGGCTGGGAAAATGGCAGGAGAAATCGGAGAGTGTCGGACTGAAGATAAGCAGGACAAAAACTGAGCACTTGTTCTGCGACTTTGGTGTTCCCTCCAGTTTCACCCCTATTGCCTCAGATGGTGTATTCTTACCAGTCTGCTCCGACTTTCGGTACCTCGGCTCATCCATTCAGAACGACGCGACGGTGAGATCGACCAATACATGAAAAATAGAATAAATGCGGGATGGATGAAATTGTGACAGGTCTCAGGAACAACATGTGATCCAAGAATGCCCCTTATACTTCATTTTGAGTTATACAATTTTTGCTACTTAAAAGTTTGCTTTACTAGTTTTAGTACGTAAGCAAACTTTTGAGTAGGAAAACTTGCATCGATCAAAATGAATTTATACCTAACTGTGTGCAATTTGATTGCACACAAAATAGTTGTTTGCGATTTTTCAAAATTGGAATTTGTGATTTTATATCTTTTAAAATGACAAAACGTGCGAGCGAGAGGAAAATTAGGTGTTGTCAACGTCTTAATAGATATTACAAAGGTATTTTAGTTCCAACAGTCTACCCATATCGGGCATACAATATTGCAAATACCTACATATAACCTGGAAGAGATCGCTCTCAGCGATAAGGTCACCCATTGTTTTACCTAGAATGTATGCTTTTACTCTGTACTATGTTTCTGTGAGGTGAACAATAAAGAGTTCAAACAAAGAGAATCTATCTATCTATAACAAATTCATAGGTAGGTAATCTAAGATTAGTCTTACATTGGGAGGTAGGTATTCTACATATAGTATTTAGGTAAAATTTAATATTTGTATTTTATTTTTTATGGCTCCTGAAAATCTTACTATTTGTGTCGATTCTGTTTGTTGCAATATCCTTTTTGTTTTTTGACGCTGGGAAAAATGCGTTAAGCATTCCCCCCCATTGGAGGATGGCAGGGGTATGTGGGACTCCCCGGTTTCCTTTACCGGTATACCCACTAAACAACCCTGTGGCACTCCCGCGTCGTCTTTGTTGGAGGGGAACTGGGAAACTGGCAGAGCCTTTTCATCCAGTCCCCCTCTGACGACCGCCCGTCTGTACAGCGGGGCCCGCAAATGTCCCCCCTGCAAAAGGGGGCCTGCACGCCCCCACCCTTTGCAGGGAGGGGCCCGGGAGCGACCGCGAGTGCTCGGCCGTTCCCACCCAACGGGAGTGGTGAATATGTACGATGCGGGACAAGGTGCCCCCAGGTCTTCTCCCGCTTTTTACCACGTAGCGGCACGAGAAGTTCGGCGTCTCATTTCACGTCACATTTGTATTTTTTATGTACATAATGCATGACAGTGACACATACTGAAAAAAGGGATGTAGAGAAAGATGGGGGAATGCCGATCACCTGAGAGAAAAATGCTCTATTTGTTTTTTCATTTGTCTTATCTGTCTGCTCAAGCATTACAACTCTGCTGCAGCATAGATTGAGCGGTACCTAGGTATTACCTGACACGATCGCCATTATCTCTGCTTCCCCTAACGTTATTATTTAACGTTTATTTATATCAAACTAGTTGCGCCCCACGGTTTCACCCGCGCAGATTAAAATTCCGGTATTCCCACGGGATAAAAAGGAACCTTTGTGGTATTCCAGAGAATAATGTATACTAGTTTAATGTATCTCTCTGCCAAGTTTCACCCAGATCCGTTCAGCCATTTCGGCGTAAAAAAATAACAAACATCCATCCATCCATACTTACAAACTTTTACGTTTATAATAGGTATTAGTAGAACTAGCAACCCGCCCGCGCGCCCCTGCTTCGCACGGGTGCACATTGTTTTTCAGCTATATCATGCATGTATTATTATACATATAAACCTTCCTCTTAAATCACTCTCTCTATTAAAAAAACCGCATCAAAATCCGTTGCGTAGTTCTAAAGATTTAAGCATACATAGGGACATAGGGATATAGGGACAAAGAAAGCGACTTTGTTTTAATACTAGGTATGTAGTGATAGTGAAGTAATGTACAGTTTCTTAATATTATTAGTTTTTCTGTACCTACTTACCTAGATAATAAAAATTGATGCATCGTAGACACTTACATTATTCATCAGTAAACATGAAATACCTATGTACGTACTTATCATGTAGTTACTTATTGATTTGTAAGATAAATAATAAAGGAAAAGTACCTTGATTTATACAACTGGGTGAAACCGCGGGACGTAACTAGTAATATACCTATATTACTAGTTGCAACCCGCGGTTTCGCTCGCGCAGATTTAAATCCCGGTATTCCCACGGGATAAAAAGTAGCCTATATAGTATTCCAGACTATAATGTATCTCTCTGCCAAGTTTCATTCAGATCTGTTTAGCCGTTTCGGCGTGAAAGATTAACAAACATCCATCCATCCATCCATCCATCTATCCATTCTTATGAACATTCACGTTTATAATATTAGTAGGATTAACTAGCTAGCATTCTTAATATTTATACATTCACACAGATGAGTAAAATTTTACATTGATAGTAGGTACAAGTTTTCCTTCTCAAAAGTTTGCTTTAGTAGGAAACTTTTTAATGGGAAAGCTAAGCCCTCTTCTAGGCTTCGTTGAATACTTCTTGGTCATAACAACAAAATCAGCTCGTTTATACAGGCACCACCACCTTGGCCAGTCAAGGACACCCTTAAGCTTTCAATATAACTCGGAATACAGTAATAGGTATAGTATATAATATACACTTTGTTTACCTAATTTATATTTAAAATGAATGTTGGTTTAGGAAGCTAGAATATGACGTGGTAGGTTTTTCTAGAAAAACGCATGGCGCCTTGTAATTTTTTAATACCTACACACCGTATGGTATGGCTATGCCGTTGCTCATGGAATTACTGAAGGTGCTTCAATATTATATAAAAGCAGTCGGGCCCATCTTCTATCTAGGTGCTTACTTTTCGACTTAGCTCATTGGTCAATCGTAAAATAGGTTTTTTGTTGATTGGGTGAGCGAAGCGAACGAAAATTTTACAATCAACTTGGGCGATTTGGCATTTTATGTATGTAGGTATGCATGTTTGTATGTTTGTCCGACGATAACTTGAGAACCGTGCATGAAATTTGGTAAGTCGATAGCTTGTAGTTGAGAAATTTACTGGTAAGTATATGAGTAATATCGGATGAGGGGTTATTAAAATATGGGGTTTATAAGGGGGCATCAATTAAAAAAGATTAAGTTGCATGTCATATGTAAGGGCTTGGTTTGGACATTCCAAAACCATTTTTTTCTAGGTTGTCCACTTTTTAAGTACAACAAAAAAATTAAATTATGATAACCAATGACATAAGAGCTCCCATTTCTAAGAGTTTCGTTGGCATAAAAGTTTTTCTACTCGTCAGCCAGTTCCTTTGCTTTTTCAATTTTTTTTTCTTGAAATAAGTTAAGGTGATGATAGGAGCTAATGTGACTCTCACTCGCACGTTTTGACTAGTTGAAGGATATAAAATCACTGAACCCATTTTCGAAAAATTGCAAACAACCATTTTGTGTGCAGTCACATTGCACACAGTTTGGTAAAAAAAATATTTTGATACATGTAAGTTTTCCTTCCTAAAAGTTTGCTTTTCTAGTTTTCGTACATAAGCAATTTTTTAATATGAAAACTTGTATCGATCAAAATGATTTTTTTACTAAAATGTGTGCAAAGTGATTGCACACAAAATAGTGTTTGCGATTTTGCGAAATTGGGATTAGTGATTTCAGATTTTTTAAAATGTCTAATTGTGCAAGCGAGAGGAAAATTAGGTGTTGTCAACGCCTTAAGAAGGGACTTGGTTCTCATTAAATGGCAATAACGACCTGTTCTGATGATGAAGCCAAGGTCGGTTTAACGGAACTCTTCAATAAATAGGCCAATTTGAAACCAGCGCGGCTCGGCAAGGTAGGCTACCTAGGTACCAACTTTGCTAAGCAGCAAAAGCTGAGTTAGGGCCTTTTTGTTATACAGTACGTACGCACTACTCTGAACGGGACGGGACTGGCCACAGACTTTGTTTTTTTTTTCTTCTATTGTAAGTTATATGTTTTATAACTATTGTAGTTTCCTGTCCGTTCTGTATTTCTTCTTTTCTTTTTTTCTGTATGTACTTATGTGTGTCAAATAAATGTATTTTCTTTTTTTTTTCAATTTAGTTGAATCTTGGTAACCGTACTTAGTAGTACCATAGCCAGAGACAAGTCCAAACACAATGTTTGGATTTGCACCTGACTACCACTTATTTATATTTTCGGAGAGTTCGCATCGCGTCACGAAATCTCAGTTCGGGGCAAACTACTACTATTAATTTACTAACAAAACCCAGACTTTCTGAAAACCAAGATGAGTTAGTTCTATAAAGAGGTACCTACGTACAACAGGATAATAAAGGTTGGATGGTTCGGAACCGAATTACCTCTTCTTTTGACCTATCATCAGAGTACAGTAGGTACTCTGATGATAGGTCAAAAGAAAAGGTGCCTGCTGCCTGCCCCTATACCGTCATCAAACATCATTACAAATTATTGATTGATATCGTAGACACTAATGAAGTCATAAACAGCTCTTTAGCTAGACTTTTTCTATGAATTGTTGTACAGTAGTTCACAAAGTATAGTATGTCAATTGTAACAATCTATATTCAAAGTTTCAATCATATTAGATCTTCATCAATACACCTTTTCACTTGCACAAGCTCGACTCTTGTTCAATTCAAGTTACTGAGTAAGCAACTGGCAAGTGTAAATGAAGCATAGGATTTGGCATCGAAGTCCATGGGTGTGAAATCCATGGTTGTACATTCCTGATACGTGTGGGGATTGTACGACCCGGATTTGGATGCCATTGGCAGCGTATTCCAGGGTTGTGTAATCCGAATGTGTGCTAACTTTGTACGGCTTGGAATGTACACCCGCGGAATACACAGTCATGGAATTGGCAACCAAATTGTACATCAATTCCGGGCTGTGTTTTCCAAGGTTGTGCAATACGTGGTTGTACATTACTGGCTCCCGGGCCGGATATACACGTCGGATGACACTTGCCGGCACAGTGTTGGCCGACTCTGATTGGTCCGTTTTGGAAGCGTTCAAAAAAAATTTAAAAAAAAATTAGTAATGTATTCTTTTAATTAAATATTTATATAAATTATGGCATTTTATATATAAATTGATAAATTATGGTTAAAATTAATAATTCTAGGTACATAATGTAGATCTCGTCAGTATTATGTAATTCTAAATGATGAAAAAAGTCAGGATAATCTTTACTGCAAGCTTTTGCTAGCAAGTATTCAAATTCCTTGGCTTTACGTTAGAAAAGTTTTAAAAGAATGTCAGCTGCAGGCAATGCTGCCAGTAGTTTATTTTTAATTATATCTTTTTTATATTTATATTTTGCTTGGATATACAGAATGTTTGGTGCATGGACCGACAAAATTTTTTGGGGGTTGGGGGGGTCATTTGCAAGTTTTCCCCGGTAGATCCGAAGTCCTAAGTGTCATGGTAGTTTAGATATGTTATTTTTTAGTTTTTTAAATCACCTGGATTCTTGCCTTTAAACCGTCATAACTTTTTTGTTTGTGGTGTAATACCACAAAATAACTTATGGTTGTATTTTGCAATGTATCCTTACTCTAAATAAATGATTACTTGATACATTAATATAAAAAAAAAACTTATGTGCTTTCAAACTGACCCCTGATGTATGATTTCTGTCTTGTAGCATATCGTTGGCAAGGGTAATAACTTTAATAACTAAAGAACTTTTTAATGAATTACCGTAGAATTTGCAAAAAGCCGTAGATTCTGCTACGGCTACAAGGATGCGGCCGTAGGCCATAGATTTTGTGATTATTTGGCCTGAAAGCCGTAGAACACTGGTTGCGTTACCATGGACATGAGTGTAAACCAAGGAATTTGAATACGGTGTAAACGCAGCATAATATTTTTAAAATTCGGACAATGGGCATACGATAAGACGATACGGTACAAAATCTTGTTCATTTCAATTTACATTTATTGCTCCTATCTATATTATTTTGTATGTTACAATATACCTTTTGCATTTGTATGGTAACATTAATTGAGTGTCGCCGTGAGTTAACAACTCAGTTCTATTGTTGCTAGATCTAGCAAAATGCTTGTAAGTCTGCATTTTGTACATATATAAGTAGTTATTAGCGATAGCAAGCAATGTTTCGTATAATTTTTTGGATGAATTGAATAAAACTTCATCAAACAAGAGCCTTATTCACTATGACAATAGGAGATTCCTTGCCCCAAACCGTGAAACGTCAAAACTTGATATTGAGCTTTATTCTTTACGGCATACATAGGAGATAATTTGCCCTGACCGTATCACACCGCCTGCCTTGTCTTAGCCGAGCTCACGCTGCAAATGGTCATAATGCATAAGGCTCCTGTAGTAAACGAATTTCTTCATCAACGTCCCGCATGCGCTAGGTACACAGCGGACAGCGTTTCTACTGACCATTTATTTGTAGACAATATGACATCAGCACGCAAAAGTTTCCGTGTTCATTTAAAAAAGCACTATAGTTATACTATAGATAGGTATACCTTTATAGGTTCTACATCCATCGCAATCTAGAAAACTGATTTAGCATCCAACCGTGTCGACGAGTTGGCAGCCTCTGCGTGCTGCCATCATCCAATCCAATCCACAGCTACAAGCTTTTCGTTTGTCAGTTGGCTTCGCTGTCAAACGAAAAATGGCAGCGACGAGTGTTGTCGTTCTCGACAGAGGAAACAATACGACTTGCACCGTTAATCTATTTGGTAAGTACACACGGTTATTTGCTTTTGTTTAATGCTAAAAGACAAATTATATGTGAAATAAAATTCTTCATAGTATAATATCAGGCAAATCATTTTGCCGCATAACCCTAGCAAGTTTATTTATTTTTTTAGAGTACGCGCGCGCGTATCTTAAAAAATAGAAGTGTTTGTAGACATGAATTTTTTAGAAATAGTTTTATGTTATAATGTCGTATCGCCAAATTAACAAATATAACTTAAAAAAGTGTGTTTCATTCATGGTAAATTCAGAGGCGATCGAAGTGGCTGGCACTGTAGTTTTTTCTGAGTGGCTAGGATAAAGTTGTCTGCGGCGACGGCTGTGACCTTGACTATTGAATTGTAGGAAGTAAATTGTTGATAGTATGTACCGCCTTGCTTTTAAATTGCTGGTTGGTATTTGATGTACCTTGATACCTCACAAAATACATAGGTAGGTATCTATTTATTAAAACATATGGGTTGGTACACCATTATATATCTACATGATTTTTTTTAATTATCTATAAGTTTATAGCTAGTTTCCATGAACTTGTCTTCTTATTTTTATTATGTACATTATATATTTTAACAAGTCTTATGACTTGTTAAAATGAAATAACGTGCATAGACAAAACTAAGTAATTAAAATGTCTGGCAATCCACAAGATAAGATTTTTTTTATTGTGTTAATAAAATAACGTACAGTACCTATCATCACGCTGCTAAATGATTTTATTTTTATATTATTTTCTAGCTGTAGTCATAATAAACCATCTAGGGGATTTCTATTGTCCAAGAATGTCTCCTTGGAAGATAGGTTCCTATCTGCTCACATCAATATTCAATATTATATTAGTGCTCTTATAGTGGGAAGGTCTTGAGATAAACCTGTACCTAGTAGTGGTAGAAAATGTAAACAGCTCCTATTTCACTTTAATAATTTTTTCTAATAAAACATGTTTCTTTTAAAGGTGCTACTGTGGTATCGTGGAGAGTGAATAATCAAGAGCAGTTATTTGTAAGGTATGTCAAGCTTTTTCTATTGATCTGTGGGAATTTTTTTTTTTTTATTTATTTATTTTATTTCTTTTTTCAATGCCATAACAATACCTAAACACTAAATCGACATTAAAAACAGTTTAAAATGCACAAACAAATAACTATTACTTAACTTATCTACTAATAGACATCAAGGCTCTTTCTGTGAACTTTGTCAGAGAAACCACAAAAAGGTCAAAATCTTCCTCTTCACACAAACTATTGATCAAATGAAGAGCCCTTGTCATGGGAGCTTCGTTCAATAGGTTGGTTCTGGCTTTTGGGACTGCCAAGAGCTTGTGACGGCGCGCGCGCACGTACTTGTCTGTTGTAATTAACTCAAGCCTACCCAACTAACATATTTCCTTAACTTAAAACAGACAATGGGTTGGCTATAGCAATCCTTGTACCTGAGTTGAGGGTTGGGGATAGGGGGGATGCAAGTGGGGGTAGATGGCAAGTCTTCCCCTTGAGTCCTTTTTTCTAGGAAATAAAAACCAATAATTTAATTTTTCAGGTAAGTTAGGTACTAGTTAGGTTAGGGTTTTTTTTTATATGAAGAAAATTGGTAGTAATATTTCATCTCTATGACAAAAAGACTCAAGGGAAGGAATTCTCATTAGGTTAGGGTTATTTTTTTTTTTTTTTAAGTGAAGAAATTTGAAGAATTTTTTTTTTCATTTCCTAGAAAAAAGAACTATAGGGAAAGACTTGCCATCTACCCCCACATGCTTTCCCCCTATCCCCAACCCTCAACTCAGGTACCAGGGTAGCTATAGTTTAACCTAAATTAATGTTATAATTGAGTACTAGCTATTGATTACTACTTAGTTATATTAATTAATAGTTTACACTCATTAATCTTATGAAGAACACTCATATTCACAGACATATTAGGACAGAAAATAAATCTCCCTCAAATCTCATAAACCGTTAGACTGATGTTCCGATGTTGACCACAGAATAGAATGTACTACCAGTACCTACCAACCTCTTTGTGTTTCGTTATAGACTAAAATATCTGAAATATAGTGTTTTATTACTAATACACTATACCACTAACCTAACCAAGGAATTTGAATACACTTGAACCTAACAAACAGAAGAAAGGACATTAAGGCGAGGATATCCCAGAACCCCCAATCTTTCCAACGGGAGGTTGCATGGTGGTTCGGTTTTTGAACAGCTGTAAATCTACTAAAATGTAAAAAAATACTTGATAAAAAACCAAAAATTTAAAATGAACATGTACTTGAGCGCTGTGTAAAGATAGAAACGTAAATAATGATAATTTTCTCGATAAAAAAATCATAAAGATGACACTAAATCGATATTTCAAACATCCATTACTAAGAGTTTTTCTTGAAATCATCAAGTTATATCAAAAGGTAGGGATATTAAACATATTTACTAGCGCTGTGCAAAAAAAAAATTAAAATGTCATTATTAATAAGATTATTAATAATGACATTTTAATTTTTTTTTTTTTTCTGAGAAGAAAATCTAACGAAGTCTAGCTGTTCACGTGCTGCAAGTCTTGGAGGTTGGAGGTTCTGGGATATCCTCGCCTTAAGTACAAAAGTTACCTTACCATGAGCTTAGTATGGCTCTTATTGCTGTAGGTATTGTTTACAGCAAGTTTTTAAATACTTATGGCGTAGTTCTCAGACATGCGACTATGTTTCCTTGTTTTATTATGCACTTTATATTGTTTCGTATGTGTGTGGTTTAGCAAATAAATAAATAATGGTGGACAATCCACCCACACAGCACTATCGAGCCCCAAAGTAAGCTATTCAAAGCTTGTGTTATGGGTACTAGATAACTGATATATTTAATACATTATATACTTACATAGATAGATATTTTTTATTATACATAGAAAACACCCAGACCATCGGAACAAATTTCTGCAGATCGTACACAAATTTGTTCCAAGGCGGGAATCGAACCCGCAACCTCTTGCGTCGCAGGCAGGCTCTCGCCCGCTGCGCCACAGAGGTCGTCAATATATCTATTTAAATGTCAATAAATAAGCCCTAGGCATCTTATTTACTAGGAAGAACGATTTTAAAGTCTACATCCACTGGCTTACCGTGAGCTTTGCGTCTATCAATACGATATTATGATAATCTACACGCGTCCTTAGAAACAATTTATAGTATTTCGATTAATTCATCTTTGACACGATGTAATTACCGTACCGTAATTAAATTTACATTAATTGCGTACGGCATTAGTTTAAATTTACATTAGGTATTCTTAGCATCTGTTACGCATCGATCGAACTTAATTCCTTTGTAAAAACAACGCGTAAAAAATATGGTGGACTAGTTGCGCCCCGCGGTTTCACTCGCGTAGATTTAAATCCTGGTATTCCCACGGGATAAAATGTAGCCTATGTGCTATCCCAGACAATAATCTATGTCTCTGTCAAGTTTCATCCAAATCCATTCCGCCGTTCCGGCGTGAAAGAGTAACAAACATGCATCCATCCATCCATACTTACAAACATTCGCGTTTATAATAGTATTATTTGTATTTATTTGTCTGACGTCCTGTTAAAATGAGCCAGAACTTACCTAACCGATATTTTTAATGACTAATGAAAAAACTACTGTAAGACAACCTATGGCTGTTGACTGACCGTGAATTTTTCTGTAATATTTTATTTACATTCTTGAGATAATGACGCAACTAGAGTTCAAATGCTGCCTCAACCTTAAAACTGTATTGTTGAACTTGACAATCAATAGCCGATATGTTTAGGCTGGAAGTTTGCATTTTACTAACTAGGTAATTCTTGACGCCACTTCACGCTACCAAACCTACAGAAACAGCCAAGAAACTTGCGGCGTCCTCCGCTATCGCTCCTATCGCTTTTTGGATAATCATTTTACAAAATAATATCAGTGCGGTGTCATCAAATTTAATAAACCTAAATCTCGTTAAAACAACCTTTTTTTGCAAAGACAAAGTAGATTTGATGACTACTTAGAAGATATTTAGATCGTGACAACTCTGATCAAAGATATAGCGTCCGATTTATCACTTCACTACATAGTATAAAACAAAGTAGCTTTCTCTGTCCCTATATCCCCATGTCTCTATGTATGCTTAAATCTTTAAAACTACGCAACTGATTTTGATGCGGTTTTTTTAATGGATAGTGCTTTAAGAGGAAGGTTTTCATGTATCATACATGCATGATAATGTGCACCCGTGCGAAGAAGGGGCGCGCGGGCGGATCGCTAGTTATAGTATAAAAGGCTCTCGGTTTTATGCTAGAAAAATGAGAAAAGACAATCATGTCAAGAGCACGTCCATTTGCCCCTAAAGCATGAGAGAGCAAGAGTTCATCTCCTATCAAGTCATTTTCCGGTTCAAGATGTTGATTAAAAAAAGTCGGCAGATATTTTTTGTGCACATTTGCTATAATCAAAGTTAGATAATTTGGCGCATTGATCACTTGTTGTTTGCTTAACTCTCAACCGTGAACTTCCACTTCCGTCCGATATTATTTTATAAACAGGAATTCATAATAACCGTAAGAAAATGACTACGATTTCATATAGTTACGAAATACAGAGAACTTATCAAAGTCATACGGTATTTAATCGAAACGTCTTAAAGCTAGGTGAATCTAGATGCCAACTCAACGGCTTAGTTCCTTTCGTTCTTTTGTATAATATTTGCAAAATATTATAGTAATGAATCTCCCACCACCACAAAGAAAAATGAGGCATAGGCATAACAGATATATCCCATCTTATCTAGTATCCATCCTGCATCTTATATCTTTAATCCATATTATTCTATATTGATCGATATTTGCGACTAACTGTGACTAACTGTGAGAAAAACTTCTGAAAATATTATATTTCAGTACTAGCTGAACCCGCGGCTTTGCTCGCGCCAAGGAATTCAAAGTTTCATATAAACTTTCATCCCCTATTTTATCCCCTTGGGGGTAGTATTGATCAAAATCCTTTTTTAGCGGATGCCTACGTCATAACATCTACCTTCATGCTAAATTTCAGCCCGATCCGTCCAGTGGTTTGGGCTGTGCGTTGATAGATCACTATGTCAGTCAGTCACCTTTGAGTTATATATATTTAGATACTGAAATATAATATTTTCCATGTATATAATAATACAATATAGAATAATATGGAAGAAAGTATCTCCCTAAAACAAGGAGTAGAGAAAAAAATAAGTTAATAGGTAATACTTATTGGATTTTTTCCTCTACACATCAAAAGTCGTGGTCTAAATCAAGGTTGTACGAACCTATATCTATCCTTCGTGCTCAAATGCTATGGAAATGGGAAATGTAATTATTCCGCTGATCATTAAAGGTCCATTACATTGCTCAGTCTCATCCCCTCGCAATTAAATGGAAATCAATTACGTGGCACACGTATTGTGCGGATGCAATTTGGCGCGGAGACAAAAACCAGACTCCGCCGCGAATGGCCCTAACAAACGACCCACCGACTGCTGCTAATGATTCTATGTTTATCTACATATCTATGAACATAGAGGCGAAGTACCTTCTGTTACTCTTTGTCGAGGTGTTATTTATTTTTCGAGAGGTTAGAATTTGCTAATGTATGTAGGTATATAAAAGTTTTCCGTGGCTAACAGTACCTTAAGACCTAGTTGTTTTTTTGTTAATGAAATTTGATTTTCTTTATTGCGAAGGAAAAGTCAGGAGAGTTTTCAACAAGCCCGATCAGGGCAACAGCGTTTGCTAACTGGGTAGTATAAAAAAAACAATGGGTAATAAAGGAAAACAGTGGCTGGGCGGGCATAATCTAAGCAAACGTTTATTGCATCGAATAACGCACTTGTAATTCGATGCTCTACAATTCTACATAAGGCTCCTAACGTAAAATTAATTAATTATAACAAAGGGTTTACATAAAGTATGGTTCGGTATTTAATAAATTAAACTAGCTATGTCCCCAGCGTTCATAGTCCAGCCGATAGCGACAACAAAAACTTGTCGGCACGCGCGCCCTCACTTCTAATATCCAATATAGTTTCTACTCTTGCTGTTTTTGCGACTGCAAGGAGCCGACGACGTGACGCGCCCGCTTGACCCTTTTATGACAAGGGCCTCTGAGATTTTCATGTATAAAATAAATCTTAACTTTAATTTCGGACATGACATTGTGTTTGCAGTAAGTGAAAACTTACGTTTAGGATTAGGATTTAAGTTTTCTGAATCTGACAAGTTACGAGTAGACTTCTTTTGTCAGATGGACAGAGCTAATATAATCTAATAACAAGGATAAGTATCTAAATTCCTTGAATGTAATCTAGTACAGCATAAATTGTATAACAAAATATGATGACAAGAATGTGGTCAAAAACTTAAGTGGCAGTTTGAGGTGATGGCTTCATGTCTGTATCAACACGCCTGCAATACCTACATAAAATTGCCGTATTTCAGCGCAACATTGTCCAAACAAAAGAGTATACAACAACACAGCCCTAACAAAGTGTATTGGTACAGCCCTGCGGGTGGCAGGGCAGTGCGGTGAGCGGTGGCTGGCCCGCCCCTGCTCTCCGCGTCTTGTTTTTGTGGTCGCGTCTGCAGCCCCGAGTCCCGACTCGCCGGCACTTTCTTCCCCCCTCCCCGCGGATAACAAATGGTCCCCGGACACCCCGCTCTCTCCTCGCTAATGCCCAGATAATTTTATGCTCCCGATGATGTTCAAAACGGATATACGATGACCGCGAGATTACCCCATCGATCGACGCGCGTCATCGGCATGCTTTATTTTCTGCTCCAATTGATGGTTCAGTCAGATAGAATGGAAATATTTAAGGTTCAGATGAATACAACCTCATTTGAATTCATCATTTCGTGTTGCTTGCTTTCAATCAAGCGGCAATGTGGCTGTAGTGGCTAAGCTACCGAAATCTATTAGGATTTGTGACTTAATTGAAACGGTATTTGAACGCGATGAATAGATTTCGTGTCCATTGGATAGCAGTCATCTCGACGTGCCCAGCAACTAGTCTTACACTAAAAAACAAAAATGAAACAAGACGTGGGTTAAAGAATGCCAGCGTCAGGCTGTCAGGCACGGGACGACCTCTCGGCAGCCGCCGCCGCCGCGGTCACACGCCATTGACTCCGCTGAATAGTCAGCTTCGCTCCGCAACCGTCACATTATCTCCCGCCTTCTGACCAATCTCGATTTAAACGCTCAGGGTGCTACCGCTAACCTTCATTACATCCGACGGTAACACTTTACGTTACACTATAGCTAGTCGTTACCAAGCGAAGCGGAAACATCTCTACGATAAAACGTTCTCCAAGTGTTCAACTCTTGGTTGTTTCGTCGCTGGCTTTAATTAATGGCACTGTCACGAGTTGTGTCCACTGCTCGTGCTACATAACATCGACACATGTTCCGTTTTTTATTTGTCTCCACGACTGACATCTAAGACATTGATTGTTCCACACGTTGAACAGCTGCGGTGAAATAAATAAATTATGCTGGACAATCTACACAGCATCATCTAGCCCCAAAGTAAGCTACTCAAAGCTTGTGTCATGGGTACTAGATGACTGATATATTTAATACATTATATACTTACATAGATAGATATTTTTTATTATACATAAACATGACACAGCGAGGCGTCGTCGCGGCAGACCGCGCATGAGATGGCGGGACGAGCTGGACGCCTATGAGAGGGACTGGCGGATAAAGGCTCGTGATCGTGGTGACTGGCGGAAATGGGGGGGAGGCCTTTGCCCAACAATGGGACACCATGGGCTAATAGTAATAGTAATACATAAACACCCAGACCAACGGAACAAATTTCTGCAGATCGTACACAAATTTGTTCCGAGGCGGGAATCGAACCCCCCAACCTCTTGCGTCGCAGGCGGAATCTCGCCCGCTGCGCCACTGAGGTCGTCAAAAATATTAGAGCTTCGAGTACGAACAATTTCTAACTGAACAGATTTAAGAGGACCAATATGTAATTTAGTAATCCAAGCGACACCCACACCTGAAATTCATTGTCTGATTGCTTAGTTCATGATTTAGTGCAATTATCCACCAGGTTTGCTAACTTGGACGTGATTTACATCGCACTATGACTGTGCCGCATTGTAATTATCATTTGTGTAGATGATTTATCACAATTAAGGCGTCTTTGCCCAACGTTAACGTAGGATCTTCACGGGTGTGACCTTTGAATTGAGTGGTAAATAATTTGGAATTTCCAGAAGCGGATACTGCAAAAATACCAGCTATGCTTTTGATTAATGTAATAGTAAATTTGTGTTTTAAAACATAGATTAAAACTAAATATCAGTCATCATTACACGGTGATGATAAATTTTAGCGTGCTCAATCACGGCTTGATAATATTACTTATCGTATTATCGTCCTACGTAGATTGCGTGGTGATCTCAATTTTCGTCTGTTCTCTATTACCAGACTATTTTACCCAGATTACTTGAGTGTCTATAATTATGTGGACCATCAGATTAAGCACGCGATTTTCGCATGAAGATGTATGTGTGGTTTTTAAACCACCTATATTTCATTGTACTTCATAGTGACTAACCATTTTTTGAATACAACTAGCTGATGGAACATGCAGATAGCCTACGTTATGTTAAGTAGTAACCATCACCCAAAGCATAAGTCACGCATGATAGAAACGTGCCCTACGATGCACTGCCCTGCGTCCATCAACTTGAGGCATACAGATGTTAAGCCTCATTTGCCTGTAATCACGATAGGAACGTGCCTGCTGTAAATGGTAAATCTTATGGGGACTTTCATAGTGTGGTTATGTAAGCCCCCTTCGCTTTTCCGAAGACTATTCAATAACGTTCAACATTCTGATAATACGTCAAAATAAAAAGGTTTATACTATAACCCCGGAAAGAGGTGGATGGAGGCACTAGGTATATACCTATACTGCAAGCAACCTACCCACCTGAAGAATTTTCGGGGACGTTTAAGAGGGATAGTTAAAAGCACTTCCAGACATTATGTATTATATTTGTTCACATTTTTCACTACTTTTTTAAGCCCAAACAAACGTCTATTCTATCCTGTTGTACTCACTCATTTGGGAATTGCGATATCCCCTAAACACATTACAAAAGTGAAATACATATTGTGCCAAATGTTTGGCTTTTGACTGCTATTAGATATTTTCAAGTATCCACTAGTACCAAAAAACGGATCTCGTCAAACAACATAAAATTACCGCAATACATCGTCTCAAAATAAATGTACTTAGTGTTCGTTTGATGTGGCATAGTAACCCATGGTTCATAATTGAAATGCTCACACGTCCATTTATAATTGAAGTGGTTCTTTAAATCTTGAAAGCAAAAATCGTCTATCATTACCGAACAGATCTGTAATGTTAAGTGACGTGTATGACATCATCAGGATTCTGTCGGTGCCACCTTACATGGTCGCATCTATGATCTTCGACTACTTAACCGTTGCCCGCGACTTCGTCTACGAAGACTTTGTTTTTCCATTCGACTAAGATGTTACTAAGGGGAATTTTTTGTCAAAGAATTGTAACCTAAAGGTAAATCAGAAATCTTCGATGTAAAAGGAGGATACATACTCCCTTAACATCGAAGATGACTTCAAAATCTGCAGATTTTCAATATTGTTTTACAGACAAACTTGATCCAATGAAGAGAAAAGTCATTTTAGTCTCTCAAGTGCAAGCCATGCCTGTCGAATTTCATCTCAATCGGTTGTTGCTTAGTTATGAAACCGTAACAGACAAAAAAGACATTCGCATTTATTGGTATGTATAGATGCTGTAGTGATGATACGTGTTACATACCGGCTCAGCTGATAGATGGGTGGGTACAATGATTCGTAGTTGATTTCGGCTTCCGCCTAAATAAGGTAACATCTACGTTCTCGAGCTTTTTGTTTCGTGATTCAGATGCAATACCACGTGGGTAATAAAACAGGTCAATAATTAAAATGTTCAATCGTCCATTTGTAGCGTCGTAAAAACTGATGTTTCTATGTTGTTACATTAGCATTATTTCTTCTACTTCAAGGTTTTGAAGTACTTAACGATCTGTGGTGTTATCTTTGGCATTACATTTGTTAAATTCCACTGCTGATGTCTAGTTAATATCATCATGATTTTCGATTCGCGTAAGTCTGGGGAGTAGATTCACGTAGCTATAAAATGTTTCAAAGTTATCCTTGTGATTAATTAAATAAATAAATAATGCTGTATACCTGTAAAAATAAGATTTTCTTCAGCAGAAAGCCGTATTGAAACAGTCCTTACATTAACATCCGTCGGAATAAATCGTAAAATCGAGAAGTCGGTATCTATGGGGTCTCTGATATTAGGCAAGTATAAACCCTGCTCCAAAATGTTTGTCAGCCGAAATTAGCATGTATTTATTACCGAGATGTCTCTGAGATTGTAATCGGCTTATCTTGCGGGGTACTGGGGGTTTGCCCCGGGGGCGGAGTACCCGTCTTATTAATCGGCTGTCTGGAGCATCTGCCAGCGCTATTTACAGGCCTGACCCCTGTCGCCGAGAGGTACAGGGTTTATGCGACCACTTAGTTCTTGCGACACGATTGTCCTCGTAGCATTTATTACGCCAGTGAGCATACAGTAAAACTTTAGCGTCCCTGATAGGGTTCAGTCTGTTTGTATGTTGGGTGCAGAATCTACATTCTAGTTTAAAAAGATGTTAAACATCTATTACCATAGATAGTATGATATTGTAGGTGCAGAATACACCAAGGACCCGTTTATCTAAAGGTGCAAAAGAAGTTATGAAACATTGTTCATCATTATACTTGAAATTGAATTCCTAATGATTCCTAGGACCTGTATTTGAACACCCGATGCAGACGGCAGAATAAATACATAGTTTTAACTTTTATTTTTTAAGAATGCAAGTTTTAGCAACTGTGCAAGCTATGTTGGAACCAGCTATTTACATAGGTATATCCTACCTACAACTCCACCTACCTACCTGTAATTTTGTAATGTAATGTATTCATACTTTTTTCTACTGGTACCTATTGAATTTATTTTATGATCAGTCTTAGGTTAATAAACTATATACATACCTACATGAATCAGCACGATCTGCCTTATATCTGAGTGGAGAGTGATTTGTATAGGTAAAATATCATTGCGATTCCATGAACGCTGCTCTTGGCATACTGTGTAATAAATGTTATTGGATAAGTATAATCGCAATGCTGGAATGTGTCTATCAACCAACAGCATAAGTAGCTCAACCCATAGCGTTACGCTCTACGTAGGCCCCAACTCACACAATCACTGAATTTTTAATTTAACTTAAGGTCAAATGTAAATAATTGATTGTAATCGTAAGTTTAAAACTTGTATTAACAAATTACATGTTGCCACAAAAATGGCTAAGTAAGAGTCGGTATTCCTTGAGTAGAGTTATACCACATATTGACAGCAAGTTAGATATAATATTTTTTTATTTGTAGGTACTCCTATGTCTAAAGTCTTAATCGACAGTTACTAAAATAAATTAAGTGGTGGTAATTCAGTTGTTGCATTATACTTTTTTTTTTTTTTTTGACGCTAGGAAAAATGCGTTACGCATTCCCCCCCCATTGGAGGATGGGAGGGATATGTGGGACTCCCCGGTTTCCGCTACCGGTATACCCACTAAACAACCCAGCGGCACTCCTGCGTCGTCTTTGTTGGAGGGGAACTGGGAAACTGGCAGAGCCTTTTCATCCAGTCCCCCGCCGACGACCACCCGCCTTTACAGCGGGGCCCGCAAATGTCCCCACCTTTACGGCGGGGCCCGCACCCCCCCCCCCCTTTGCAGGGAGGGGCCCGGGAACGACCGCGAGTACTCGGCCGTTCCCGCCCGACGGGAGTGGTGAATATGTGCAATGCGGGAGAAGGTGCCCCCAGGTCTTCTCCCGCTATTCACCACGTAGCGGCGCGAGAAGTTAAGGCGTCTCTCGCGCGCGCTCTACCGCCTCGTCCGTCCGGGCTGTCTAAACAGCCCAGACCCACCTGGGCAGACCAAAAGGTCTGCACTGCCTCATCACACTGTGCCCTCTGCTGATCAGAGGGACACGTGGAGAGGCCCGCCGTGTCGGATTATTAGCCACCATGAAACACGTCCGCAGTACTCTGCAGGCGTGTTGCATTATCCTAAACTAACCTAATCTGACAGCTCTAAAATTATAGCTATCCTTGTCGTTTCGGTCTTTTAGAAAGGGATGACAATATTTTAGTGCTGTCAAATTAGGATAAACTAGTAGCGTCCCGCGGTTTCACCCGCGTAGTTTTAAATCCCGGTATTCCCACGGGATAAAAAGTAGCCTATGTGTGTTATTCCAGACTATATAATATCTCTGTGCCAATTTTCACCAAGATCCGTTCAGCCGTTCTGGAGTTATAGAGTAACAAACATCCATCCATACTTACAAACTTTCGAAATTTGTACTTATTAGTAGTTTAATATCATATGTACAACCTTTCCACATTATTCAATGACGTGCTTGTATTATTCTGATACGCGTATGAAATTCGCCTATTCGTGGTAACTACATTAGGATAACCCTTGAACCTATCGTCATATCCTAGTATGACGATATTTATAAGATACTAGCGGCCTGTCCCAGCTTCGCATGGGTGGACATAATTTTTGTCAACATTTTAGGATAAACTTAACTCCCGCGATTCGTAGCCCACGAAGGTGAAAATACACGTGCCAGTAAAATGGAACAGTAAGCAGTAGTGCAAGTTACAGGCATGCAGGATTTACGGACACATTGTGGATTCGTTTGCAAGTTAACTCGTCAGGTGACGTGGTTTTTTCTAAACGATTTGTATGACCATAGGGAAGGTTTTATGATATATTTTAGTATCACTCATGGCCTAGTTCACTAAAGTGACTTAACGAATTTTGCGTTCTGGTTTTGTCTTTGAGGGTTTACTTTAAATCAAAAACTAATACGTTATTTGAAAACACTTTATCACTCTCTTGATTTTGATACCCATGTTGCTATGATAGCGAAAAATTATTTTTTAATGTGAGAGAATATCGCTCCTGCTTTCCTTCCCACGTGACTTTTAGGGTTTTTTTTTATTCTAAGGACACTTGGGAAGTTGCGACGAATCTTTTGATACCAGAATCATCAAAATCCATCCAGCCGTTTGGTTGCTACGTGGTAATAAAGGAAATATCGAATCAAGGATACATGGATAGATACACGCCAAACACATAACCCTCGCGGCACTCGGGTAAAAAGGTTTAATTTCTACTATTAAATGGCACGGAACTCTAAGAACCTCTGATGTAATTAGATTTTATTCATGTAACTGCACTAGTACGGTATAAGGAAATATGAATCATGGCTATCAATCAAGAACGGCTGGTTAATAAACAAAAACATATAATTAAAAGCATTTGATTAGTTTAAAACATGTTTCAGTTCTACACATTTGAAACTGTTCTGTACAAATGTAATTCATTCTAAACAAAAACTTGATGGGCCTAAGAAATATTTAAACTTTCATTGAAAAGTTCATAGAATTGAAAATTTTTCTTTATCGTAACTATTGCGCATAATTTGCATTGCGACGCCTGAGGTGTAAATTACGTCATCATTTCTTGTTTCCCGAGTGCAAGTAGCGCGTGCGGTTCTCTATCATCGTCTACCGAGCCTGCTCCAACGCTTCCGGCAAAAACATACATTCCACCAACACAATTGGCGTTGACAACACCTAATATTCCTCTCGCTCGCACCATTCGATATTTTGAAAGATATGAACTCACAAATCCCAATTTAGAAAAATCGCAAACAACCATTTTGTGTGCAATCGAACTGCACACAGTTTGGTATAAATTTCATTTTGATCGATGCAAGTTTTCCTGCTCAAAAGTTTGCTTATGTACTAGTAAAGCTAATTTTTGAGTGTTTTTTTTACTAAGCTGTGCGCAATAAGATTGCACGCAAAATGGTTGTTTGCGATTTTTCGAAATTGGGATTTGTGATTTTATATCTTTCAAAATGGTAGTAGGTGTGTCAAAGCCTAACCTATTGATGCCTACTAGGCATTGCCTAGCTTGAAACTGGCATCGGCATCGGGGCGATCGCCTGATGGAATACACTTGTCAATACTTGTGTTGGACTCCTGTGTCCGCATTTAGACTCGAAGGTGGTCCATTATGCGTGAGGGGTGATCTGGCTACAATTGTAGCCAGCCTAGCTCCTCCCAGAAGCGCAGAAGCTTCCTGGGGGCTTCACTGGCGTGGAGGAGTGACCTGGGGGTTCCTAGGATTTGCTGTCGTTGGGAAGCTACACCCTCGCATTCCAGGACTACGTGGCCTCGCCTTATGGAAGCTGATGCTTCTAAGTATGGTAGAGAAACAGACATGAAGCTGTCCATGATGTAGTGACGACGTTTGTTGTTTATTTAAATATTAGAGGTGTTTACGCAACTTCTTTGCGCGGAGTCTTCGATCAATAATACTGCGTGAAGTTATTTCTTTGCAAAATCCAACACTAAATCTTTTATATAATAACACATTTTATAAATTCTATGGAAGGTACACGAAGGGGCTATTTATGATTTCTAACATTGCTTTATGCGTGGGCATCAAGTCATTGCTGTCCCTGAGAATATGAACCGGGCACTGAAGACTTACCACACCGTCCTTTCTAGTCTATGTTGCTACAGTGAAATAAGACCCGCCGCTTTTTTACTATTCAGTGAGTTTGGGGTCATGCTCTTATCGTGGCACTAGCTCTTTCAAAAGAGTGCCAGTGTGGTGAAAGGATTTTATGTCCGCCTCAAAGGCTCCTTTCAAGCACTATGACACATGTTTTAGAACTTTTACAGCCTTATTATAAACAAATTAAACCTGGGTTTAAACCTAGCTCAAGTCACGTTTTCTTATTATAAACAACTTAAACCTGGTTTATCTCATAAACTTAGGATCATCTCAGGTTTATCATTTTCGTATTACAAAAGACACTTTAGTCGAAGACTACATAGTACCTGAGATAGTCCATGGAGTCCGGGTAATACGCAACCATGGAATACACAACCACGGAAAACACAGCCAGGAAAGCGCAGCCAGGAATTTGCGGCCAAAATGGTTGCAAAATACTGACTGCGCTTTCCTGACACGTGTCAGGATTGTCCATCCACGGATTGTACAACCATGGAATACACGACCCGAGAATTTGCGACCAAAATGGTTGCAAAATCCTGGCTGCGCTTTCCTGACACGTGGCAGGAATGTACGACCCCGGAATTGGTGACCATTCTGTGCAAATTCTTGGCGTCGTATTCCGGGGGTGTGCATAGTTTTGTACGGCCTGGAAAACACAGCCACGGAAAACACAACCATGGAATTTGCAACCAAAATGGTCGCAAATTCCGGGGTCGTGTAATCCATGGTTGTACATTCCGTGGCTGCGCTTTCCTGGCACCCGACAAATTCGTGGCAACCCATGCGTTTTGACATTTCAAATTTAGATCGGAGTCTAGAGTTTGAAATGTATGTTGGATAATGCAGTGCTACAAGTTGTTTTATTGAATAAACTTATGTGGGAGACCAAATAAAATTTGGCAAAATGAGATTTTTATTAGTTAGACCATACTTAAACTAGGGGTCGTTCGGGTTTATCTTTAAACCGTGGTTTAGGGGATAAACTCCGTTTTATAATAACGTCTGGTCTAAGTCTTTGATTTTTCTATAGAGCAGGGACCAACTTCGGTATCAAAGTTAGACCACGGACCAGTTAGTCCTGGCTTAAGCCTAGTCTAACTCACATTTTTATAATAAGACGATTAAGGTTCAACTATCTCTGGAAAAATTTACGTGTGGTAAGAACCAGAACGACGACATCGTAAGGGTCGCTGGAAACATCTGGACCCGAGACGCAAAGGACAGAGGAGGCTGGCAAAAAATGAAGGACGCATATACCCAGCAGTGGGTGACACCGGGCTGAGATGATGATGATGAACCAGAAATGTACTAGCAATAACCTTGTGTAGGGTCGGCGTGGGAACGAAAGTGCTAGACACCGCGTGGGGGTATCAATCAGGTCATTGATGTCCTATGCAGCTCAAGTCGAGACTAGGATTTACTTCATCGTCCTACCAAGATAATAATTCTTAAAAATTTTGCATTAATTTTACTCCAGTAGTACTCCAATAGCACTCCAAGCATATCACGGATATGTCGCATCAGTGCTACGTTATGGCATAATACTTTGGGGAAATAGTACGGATATACAGCGAGCATTTATTGCACAAAAGAAATGTGTCAGGGCAATTGTGGGTATACCACCGTAGGAATCCTGCAAACCACTATTTAGGGACTTAAAACTGCTTACCCTACCTTGTATCTATATCCTTGAGGCGGCTTTATTTGTCAGGAAAAATGGTCAGTTATTTGTAAGAGCAAACGAATTGTACCTAAGGAACACAAGTGATTCTGACAGAATTGTACTACCTCTAGGGTACCTCGCACAACGTTATATTTAAACAATTGTTACGCAATGTGTGCAAAAATATATAACGCCTTACCCAGAGAGTTACGAAGCCTTCTCTGAATAAGTTCACCAAAGAAGTAAGACTTCGGCTACTTTGTAAGGGCTATTATAATTTGAAAGATTTCCTAGGTTAAAATGGTTAAATTAAAATGACATAATTTTATTTAATAGGGGTTCTTTGACATTAATTAATATATTTGACATACTATTACTAACATGCTATTAATTATTTTGATTGAATCTGATGGTTATTGTTTGTTCTATTATTATTGTGAATTTTACTGTTGTGTTATATTTAGTACCTACTCAATTGTTTAAAGCCCACACCTATTATTTGCATCCCAACTATGGGGAATGGCTGCTACCTATTTTATAAATTTTGTCACTACCTTGTACACACCATTGACGCAAATAAATGATTTATGATTTTAACGAAATACACTTACTTCTGTTTAGTGCACAAACATAGTCAACCTCTGTGGCGCAGCGGGCGAGAGCCTGCCTGCGACGCAAGAGGTTGCGGGTTCGATTCCCGCCTTGAAACAAATTTGTGTACGATCTGCAGAAATTTGTTCCGATGGTCTGGGTGTTTTCTATGTATAATAAAAATATCTATCTATGTAAGTATATAATGTATTAAATATATCAGTTATCTAGTACTCATAACACAAGCTTTGAATAGCTTACTTTGGGGCTAGCTAGATAGTGCTGTGTGGATTGTCCAGCATTATTTATTTTATTTATAGTCATCAAGAAAAGTAGAACAAAAGTAAATGTTAAGAGCTTACCACGTAATCTTCAACCACTAGATATCGGTAATGAAGCAGATGATCATAACATAGCTTAAGAATGTAGGGAGGCAAGTAGATACTAGATAGGAACTGTTGACACGGCCGCACATTTGTTTTTAGGGTTAGGCGAAATTTTTATTAAAACCAAGGCAAACGCATCGCCGTTTCTGGAAATACAAACCAATTAAATCAACTGGTGTTAATTACTTACTAAATACATCTGCATCGGGCGAAAGGAAAACCTTCATATTTCATTTTCAGTAGGCGTAGAGCTTGACGGATCTTTGTCGTTGCAGACAAGGTCTTTCAACTGTACGTCCTTTCGCCTACAATGTTCGTACATTAGAAAATGTATCTCGACAAACTCTCAATATTCTTCAAGGCGGGCTATGGCCAACGCTTTTCAATATCTTAAGCATATTGGTTGTCGAAACAGTTGTAGGATGGTGGTGTAAATCTTGGCATAGTTGTAAATTTCCGTTTTAATGTAACTTAAATTACACCCCAGGAGGAAGGGTCTGTAATAAAATAATAAATTAAGACATAACGGAGCCATTCGATATACCGCATCCATACCTTAAGGGCCGGTTATTAAATGGCTAAGAGCTGTCCTATAAACGTCCTTTATTATCACCAAAGTATAGTTTTACGAGGTTTAGAGCCGATAATGCGAAGGGTAATGATATCCCCAGCTGTGCCGATCCCGAGCTCGAAGTTCTAATTACGGCATATAGTGTCCCATCGTTTATGCGACCTTTAATTTGCCGATGCACAGTAGCAAGAACTTTTTATGCACATTTTTTCCGTAAACCTGTTTACTGTCCTCTCTTGATATGTCAATGTAACACGCTCCTAGCCATTAACTTGCTCTTCGTTGGATCCACTATACTTTTTACTATGCTTATACCACTTTTTTCGAGCGCTAGTTTATATAATTATGAGCCCCATTATTATGAGGAAGAGCGTTTATTGAAACAAGCTTAAAAAGTTCATGGTATTGTTGCAACGTGTTTTTTTCTACACTTTGTAATTTTCTCAACTTTTTATATTCGTATAATAATGTATTGGATTAGAAAACATGTTCGATTTGCATTTTTATTGGTGCCTGCATTATTTTTAATTGCACGTAATTTTTCCATCCCCTCTGGCTACTATGTGACATGAATGAAGTAGTCTGATTACCACATTCCATCCACACGGCCAGAATAATAAGACTGGTAGTTTTAAATATACCTACAGCTACAGGTATGCCTAAGATAATGACATCGTCATCGTTGAATGGACTGTTATAGAGTAGCGGTCCTAACCGCATGCCCTGAGGCACCCGGGGTGGTGGTATCTCATCTCTCGAGAACTACAACTGTCGTGTCATTTTCATACAATGTTGAGAAACGTAAACTTATTAGCTGTTCTGATCAATAATGTAAGTAAAGTATGAAAGTCTTGAACAATGAGGATGAGAACCGCGAGAAATTGTCACAGGGTACTGTTTTTGTGTCAATTATACTATTTACCGTGCTGGATGGATTTGATTATCACAACTCATCAGATGATCTTCTCACTTATAGATTTACAATAGTTTTCTCGTAAATTAATTGCAAATCCATGAAAAACGTTATGAATCATTCAATATACTTAATTGGCTCAAATTGCCATGATGTGTCTGTTGCAAATAGTCTCGTGAATCTCCCCATTTTGATAAAGGGAAAGCAGAGTCGAAGTTGTATTTATTGTCTACTTATCTGGACGCGGAATGTCTGGAGGAACGGGTTGGATGGAGGGTAAAAACTCGGCTGGAGCCGGGAATGTATCGGGCTCCGTCTCATGGAGGAATTCCATCCGGAATCTCTAATTAAAACTTTATCTAGGTCCTTCCCGCTTCCAGGAATTGCGTCTCATCTCCTGAAATTCTGTGACTACACTTTTAATTACCTGACTTTATTTGCAATCCATGTTTTCCACGTCGCAGTTGTTTTACGAGTCCTGCCCTTTTAGATTTAATGTGATTGGTTTTATTTACGGGAGACTGGCGACTGCGATCGGTTCTTTAATGATGTAAAATGCAAATCATCTTATTATGACATTCCTTGAGAAAATGCATCATATAACTTGGGTGAGTTTTAGTGTAGAGCAACTTTATCGCTGCCGTATAAGACTTCTGCAAAAAGAAGGCTAGATTATTCAACACTTAACGTTTACTCGTTATAAATTTTGCCTTATTCATATCAGTGAATGTTGAATTTATTATTTGATTGTAGTGGTACTGTGCAGGTATAAAATTATGTATTGATCGAATCGATTGGAACTAATGCCATACAATGTTTGTTCAACTGTATATTGATCGGTGCGCAATCCTTGCGCCCGGTTTACTATCGTGGGAGGTTGATTTATTTGCTAGTTTTCCAGAAACTGGTACTATTTATGTTTTCTAGATATTATTAATTAGTTTCATCCATTGATAATTTATGTTTTATCGTTATTGAAACTGTTTATTTAAGTTATCTTGTGGTTTCGGTCCTTTATTACTGTTGTTATTGAGTTTGATTTATATTTATTGCAAGCCCACGCATTTTCACATTTTCCATATAAGCGAGCAGCATTTACAAATTGGGCATTGGCGCACTTCTCGAAATCGCTCTTTGGATTTGTGATGTAGTATGACGAGGTGCCATCAACTCGTCAGTCGTCGCGTCCACTCCGCAAACTCCGAAATGCTAAAAATGGCATAAATAATTTATACGTTGCTTGCTCGAGCTCCGTTTTTGTCGCGTCCGACCTGTCCACTGATGCATTTATAATATAAGGGTGCTTTTTGCAACGTCCCCCGGCGGAGCTGGAATGCAACCGCTAAAATTGATCATGTTTGAAACGTGAGCTGAAAGAGCAATGCGGTCAACTTAACTCTGTGGTTCAGCCAATGTTTGTACTGTAATGTATGTAATAGCGCGTATTGTCCGTATAACGTGCACGGACTATTAGATATGCTCACCATTTAATGTAATGTTCAATAGTTAGGAGTTCTAAATGTGGTTTCACATTACCACCACCGGATAGTGTCCATTATTGTCTGAAACACACGACAATTTTGAATTCTAGAGACTGGCTTGTTTATACAAATTACATACCACAGTGTTAAATATTTTCATAAAGTTAATTTGGTTTTAATGGATTTTCCATCAGAACTCTGCTGAATTATATTTTAGGTGTGTGTTATTTCCACAGATTGGTTTATGTCACAAACCATTTAGTTATTATTTATAATTTCAGTAAACAAGCGGTATTCGATGGCAAGAGGGCGATACGAGGAGGGATACCATTCGTATTTCGTAAGTATTTACTGTGTTTATCCGTATCGTTTTTGGTGTCAGTAAACTACGTCACGTCGTTAATGTATGTGTTTACTTGTTACGTTTTCTTTATGACAGAAGTTATAAAACGTGCTCTCGAAAAATCGCAAGGATAATAAGAAATTACGTTTAAAACGACAGTCGGCCGTATGTATTGCAAAAATTCAACTTTTTATCAATAAAATTAATGGGAAATATGATTCTCCTTATAATTTCATACAAGTGCAGCTGACTGAAATTACTACAAAGCCTGACTCCATTAAAAGTTTAAAATTACCGCCAAAAGATTCGTGCAAAATAACAACATTAAATAACAACATTTTATTGCACCAGTTTAAATGGAACTGAAATTAAAAGATCACGTTAATCACGTTATACGTGCACATCAAAATGTCTTCAGGCTATTAAACATAATTATTAATAAAAAGGGACTAGTGGTACCGAAATACCGAGGTACTCATAGTTTAATCGTGTTTATATATTTTATTACTGTACATAATTTATTTGTTCGTGCTGTATTAAAGTGTACATACCTATATAGGTACACATATTTTATGTTCTGTCGAAATAGAAAAGTATTTTATTTCTATACTAGCTGGTACCCGCGACTTCGTCTGCGTACTTTTAATTTGAATATTATGCAATAAAAGGTAGCCTATGTTCTTTCTCAGGGTCTAAAGATTGTCTGTGCCAAATTTCATCAAAATCGGTTGAGAGGTTTAAGCGGGAAAGCGTAACAGACAGACAGACAGACAGACAGACAGACAGAGTTACTTTCGCATTTATAATATTAGTTGGGATTTATTGCTATGTTAGGTACTTACTTATTTACTAATACTACTTATACTATTTCAATATTTTGGAAGATATGTACCTAGTTTGATTATATGCGAAAATAGGAAAACAAGTTTCGATTAACAAAATAAACATCAAAATCGGTCGCACTCGGTAAAAAGCTAACAAACACAAAAAAAAACATACAGCCGAATTAAGTACTACCTCCTCTTTTTTTGAACTCGGGTGAAAACGGCGTGAATCAAAACTCAGTAGGTACTTCGGGTACTGACTGATGCGTATCCATGTGTCGTACAGGGGCATTATTCTGTATGACATAGGAGATTCCTTGCCCCAAACTTGCCCGCAAAACGTGATCCCCAAGATCACGTTTTGCGGGCAAGTTTGGGGCTTTTTTTATGACAAAGGAGCGATACTTTGCCCAAGCCGTGTTACGTCACAACGTAGTATAAACGCAAACGCGATTGGATTGGTCCAAGTGAATAACGCCCCAGTTGCGTGTGTAATTTCCAGCTCAATTCGGACAATGGGCGTTCGGACCGCAGCACGGGTTCGCGCGCGTCGCTCGCTGGCACGTCGAGAAGATGCCGGAGCGGCTGCCGAGCGGAGACGTGGAAGCGGTCTTCAGTCTCATGGACGATGACTTCACGAGGTCCATGTGGCATTTCCAGTGAGTATATACCTATATAGCCAGTAGTCGCAAGTCTTTCGTCCGCGGCGTCCATCTGGGTCCTTGATAAAGAACTAGTTCCCCATTCATGTAGATAATCGCGAATTATTAAATGATTCAAATAAAATAACACAGATGTCTCAAACATAAAAAAACTAGCAAATCGTAAACTCGAATAAAAGATATCTTAGGGATTTCAAGTCCTGTTCTAGCGTCTGGAGTGATTATTTTTTATATAATTTATACTAAATAATTTTATGAAGAAGTATTAACCATTTTAGGAAAAAAAGTGTGTTTTTCCAGAATACATATCTATTTTTATATCTATCTATTAATTTCATTTCGATCGGTTCACTGTTTTTACCTTAAAACGTAAGCGAAGATAACTGCTAATGTAGGTACCTCTCGCTCGCACTTTTCAACATCCAAACTATATATAGATGTTAAAATGTGAGCCAGAGCAGTTGATGTCTTCGTCGTCGTAACAAACAGGCACTTCTGCATTTAAACTGCTTTCTTTCGTTTGTTTATAGATTCAGGCTGACATACCGGCTGATTCTCCGCGAGAAGGAGCTTCACTTCAACATCGGCGTATACAATCCGTCCAAGGAGCTGACGTTCAGCTGTCAGCTGCTTCTGCATACTTACTTCAAGGTGCCCGACGTGCGACGCTGTCAGATCACCGGCATGCACGGGTGCATGTTTATAGACAAGGTATGGAACAGCTATCCATCTCACTCTCCCACATGACATGGACATAGACAGAATTTGTCTCTTTCTTCAGAATCTTTGTTTTCTTGTATACCTCTACGTACGTCTGATATGATTGATACCTGGGGCATTATTCACTTTGACCAAACCAAACCAATCCAACATTTTTATATCAGTCCAGTCGGTAGTAGTATGCATGTCTCCAGCTTCCTCATATTGAAAATGTAATTTCTATAAATGCCAATATTTAAAGCATAATTAGTGCACTCATAGATTTGAATCATAATTTAGCTGCCAAATAAACAACGATGCTATAAGCTTATAATAGTGTGTAAGCTGGAGTAACATGTCTCCAGCTGCCTCAGTCAGTGTGGGCAAACGGCTAATGATAGAGATATATAGTAAACGCAAGGATTTAGTACTTATTTAGTACACCTGGTACCAAAAATTTCAGGTCTGTAGCTAGGAAACTCTTCGAGTTATAAGACTTCATAAACGTGTAAGCTGGAGTAACGGTACGTGAAAAAGCATATGCTCGTTCTCTGGAATGGCTGGAGCTAGCAGGTTGCTTTAAGTCTCCAGATTTAGTACCAAACGAATTAGCGAGGTACCAAATATTTGAAGTGTTTCTGTTCAAAACTCTATGAGTTACAAGCTATTCCAGCTTTTTTTGTTTGTCCAGCTTGCACATGTTAGATCTCAGCAACCACAATAGGTACAGACTCGGTTGATGTCTCTAAACCGAGCTATGAATTAGTGCACTCGGTACCAAAAATTTGGAATCTCTAGGACAAGCAGTTCTGTTGTAATCAGCAAAATAACATTTTACCGCTAAAAATTCAAAGCATTTCGACGCGACCACAAAAATGATGCGTTGCCGCTCTGAAGGTGATACTACGCGCCAGTCACATCCGCATGAACATCCGCATTATTGGTGCGATGCGGATGTCCAAATCGATGCGGAAGAAACATACATAGATACAAGAGGTGCGTTTTTACTGGTAGGTAGCCCCTCTTTTTACCTTTTTGGCAGTGTTAAAATAACGGAGTTGTATCTGTATCTACATAGGTACCTACTCAAAGCGCCAGTTCTTTAACACCTACCACAGTACCCATAGGAGAAGTTAAGTAGTAAAACTAATAAATGATTAGGTACCTACGTAAATCTAAATTTACCTAATTATTTATTTAACTGCTACCTACCATAATACTGGTTTATATAGGTAGGAAGGATTCGTTTTTGCAAATACGATTCACTTGACATGACACTAGCAAGATTAGATTGGCTGTCAAACTGTCAAAATACGGACGGACGGACATGCTGCTCGCTCCCTGCCTTGCCTGCAAATTCTGCAATATATATAATTGGTATATTTTAACCTCTCAAATTCGAATGACTTGACTTAGGTCTGATGACGATTCACTTGACATGACACTAGCAAGATTAGATTGGCTGTCAAACTGTCAAAATACGGACGGACGGACGTGCTGCTCGCTCCCTGCCTTGCCTGCAAATTCTGCAATATAATTGGTGTATTTTATCAAAAAAAAAATATAAAATGTCAAACCATACCAAACTATTTAATTAGATATGGCAACATACAACGCCCCGCTCTTCAACGCACATCGGAAAGAGAAGGGTATAATAATTATGCCTTCAGAAATTTAAAGGACTGAGTGCATTCAAAAAAGACTCTTATCGCGGGTAAAATACGTTCAAATCCGCAGAGCGTAATATCACCTTCAGAGCGGCAACGCATCATTTTTATGGTCGCGTCGAAATGCTTTGAATTTTTGGCGGTTAAATGTTATTTTGCTGATTACAACAGAACTGCTTGTCCTAGAGATTCCAAATTTTTGGTACCGAGTGCACTAATTCATAGCTCGGTTTAGAGACATCAACCGAGTCTGTACCTATTGTGGTTGCTGAGATCTAACATGTGCAAGCTGGACAAACAAAAAAAGCTGGAATAGCTTGTAACTCATAGAGTTTTGAACAGAAACACTTCAAATATTTGGTACCTCGCTAATTCGTTTGGTACTAAATCTGGAGACTTAAAGCAACCTGCTAGCTCCAGCCATTCCAGAGAACGAGCATATGCTTTTTCACGTACCGTTACTCCAGCTTACACGTTTATGAAGTCTTATAACTCGAAGAGTTTCCTAGCTACAGACCTGAAATTTTTGGTACCAGGTGTACTAAATAAGTACTAAATCCTTGCGTTTACTATATATCTCTATCATTAGCCGTTTGCCCACACTGACTGAGGCAGCTGGAGACATGTTACTCCAGCTTACACACTATTATAAGCTTATAGCATCGTTGTTTATTTGGCAGCTAAATTATGATTCAAATCTATGAGTGCACTAATTATGCTTTAAATATTGGCATTTATAGAAATTACATTTTCAATATGAGGAAGCTGGAGACATGCACACTCGGTAGTAACCGATACACAGCGATACTTTATTTTTTTTACTCTACACACAGCAGTAAAACTCAACAGTGTAATAACCATTTCCAGACGCGAGAGGGCGCTGTTTACCAGGAGACGCGCGAAGTGGTCACCATCAATGAATGGACGGACCGCATCTATCAGAACACGATGCAGGAACACATAATTACCAACGTCGTCAGCGGACGCAAGATGCGGATACAAAAGTACAACTTCCCCGACACTGGTAAGTCAAGTAACTTCACGATTTTGATCCCCAGGCACGGTATATCTCCTCAGATCTCTTGGTATCAAGTACGACTTTCAGATACTTTGAGGATGGCTAAGCTAAGACAGAAAAACTGCTTTGCGTTAGAATAAAGCATTGTGATGTTAGTTAGTAGAGCTTTTTTTATGTTTGTGGAAGTACCCACAAACATAAAGAAAGCTCTAACTCCCTATACATGATGAACAAAATATTTAAGCGGATAGTTAATTGCATTCAATAGTTTCCATTCCATTCCAAAGTCCATTAGCAAGGTACGCTATGCCAGTGACCAGATTACTCTAATGTCTGGCTGGATATCGAGATGTTGACATTTGATACGGTTTATAAATCTTGATTTCTCATACAGAATTACAATAAATCACTTGCGTGAGAACCAGTTTGAGAACAAAATTTTACGTACCTACAGTTACAAGACAAAAGTAAACAAAACAAAAAAAGTAGGTAGCGACATTTTATTCCCTTATTCCCTATACATTGTGTTGTGTTGATCGATGGGAATCAAATGTCAACATTAGCGTGATCAGGCCGGCTGGCTTGCAAAGCTCTCCAGCTATTACGTCTTCGCGTTTCAGCTTATTATTATTTGCAGTCTTCTTCTTCTTATCGTGTCACTAGTTTCTTTCGAAACAGTGTGGTGAAAGGATTTTAGGTGCGCCTCAAGAGGCTCCTTTCGAGCACTTGTCACATGTTATAGAACTTGTTAGGTTTTACAACATGCCGGTTTCCTCACGATGTTTTCCTTCACCGTATGAGAGTACTGGCATTGCGCACATAAATTTTTGAACAGAAATCTCATTGGTGCACGACCGGTTTTGAACCCACGACCTTAGGATCGGAAGGTGGGGCTGCTACCACTAGACCACCAGTGCTCTATTATTTGCAGTGATCTGGAACCCGTGGGGCGACTTCGCGAAGGAGATCCCCGATTTCGGCGACGACGAGTTTCCCAACATGGTGTGTGTGGAAGCGGGCCGGGTGGCCGCGCCCATCGTGCTGCTTCCCGGCACTGCCTTCGAGGCTAGCCAGATACTGCAGGTAATGTACAAGTATAGGTACAGTTTATGATTGACTAGCGACCCGCCCGCGCGCCCTGCTTCGCACGGGTGCACATATCATGCATGTATTATACATATAAACCTTCCTCTTGAATCACTCTTTCTATAAAAAAAAACCGCATCAAAATCCGTTGCGTAGTTTTAAAGATTTAAGCATACATAGGGACATAGGGACAGGGACTTTGTTTTATACTATGTAGTGATAGTGATTTGTATATAAGACGTTTCGAAGTGATCCCTGTGATTGTACTGAATAAAGACCGTTTTGACTTTGATCTTTTTTGATGAGTTTTGAAAAGTTTCGGCTCATCAAAACTACTAAGAGCTTTACTGAGCAGCAATATAACTAACATAATTGCCAGATAATTCAAGTAACATTACTACTATAGATGCCTACACTTAGAGTAACTTAATAATAATGTTAGAATTTTTTCAGGTGATGTAGGCAGATGGAGCAAGCGAACTGTACACAGCCGTCCACTCGAAGTCCATTTGCAAGCCTGCATTGCATAATCCAGACAATATTTACTTGGGGGCTTCCTTCTTCTCTGTCATTCCACTTCTACCTGTCATTTGACTGACAACCTTGCCAATATGAAGTGAGTAAACTAGATGGTCAATTGATAGTGGATGATTGTAAATTAGGTATATAATAACTCTTCTACGGAGGTAATCAAACTGGTTTTACGGAATGCCCCCAATTATATGCTTATCATTATTTCTAATAACTACAATAAACAATTACCCGATACTTTTAAACGTTTCTTGAATTTAAACATTGCTTAAATTTTTCCCTGAGATTGTTTGTATAGTAAGGGACAGGTTTTCCTCGTGACGTGACAAAGCAGCGCAGAACATTTAATAAAATAATTTTCTCGTCGATCGTCACTCATTTGTAAACCCTCATTGGTTAAAGATGGCAAGAGTTTAAGCAGTGTTTATGTGACAGAATTTGTAAGGTCATTATTAGGTGTTAAGTAACTGAATAATCGTTATAAGTAGATAATAATGTAATAAAAGAAACCATATTTCAGTTTAAAGTTTTTTGCTATAATACGTTAGGTGTTCATTAATTGACTGAAGTTTTGTTCCTTTTGTTACATTATTTTGTAGTGACAATGGCAATTTGGGTTATTGACTATACATGATACCTGCACTATACAACATGTAACATAATACTCCTATAAGCCAGTAGGTGTATACCAGTCACTCGTATACTGTGACATTTGCAAAGGTTTGGTACCACCAAACCTATGCATATGTCCGTTCAGTTATTTCTGTAGGTTACTTATAGAGCAGCCACAGTTAATATTTGCAGTCTCGACTTAAACTGCAGTTCGGCTATGTTATAACAAGTCTCAGTCGCTTGGTTAAAACCATTCAACTTCTGTAACTAGGTTGCGTCTTGTGTGACAGATAGAGAATTGGCTCTAGCCTAGCGCGGTACTCTCGAAAACGTCTGACAAAATGATAATAATGCTGGACAATCACAATAATGTGACATATTTATTCATACATCGGCGACAACCGATTGGAATTTATCTATTTTTATCCTAAATTGCATCTATCTGTAACATTGGTCGAACGTCGGTAAAATATCGACGTAGTTCATTAAAACGGGTAGCTGAGGTGGTTGAAACAAACGAATAGAATTTAGCATTAGGCGTATTATAATAATGGTAAAATGATATTTCACTCGCTTAGAGCCGAGAATTTGTTATTTGTATAGATGAATAATCATCAACTTGCCACTTTCGTAATGCTATGTACTTTTTTGGAATGAAGTTCCAGTGACGCAAAATCAACATTACACCTCTCCCGTTTTCATTTTTGTTTCTTGTTCTTTGTTGTAAATTTTTTTATTGATAAGTTCCTGGACACAGACTAGTAGGGATGCAAGTTCCTGGAATTTTCTGATATGATTCAAATATTTTTAACGACATTATAATAGTTTGTAAGTAAATGTAATACTCAGGCCTCTATGTCAGCTTACCAGTAAAGTAATAGTGATACAAATCACTTCCTTTATATTATTATGGGATCTGTCTGCGTAAATTCCAAGAAATTTGAATATTGGTAAATTCAGTGCAATTTGTGGTTTAATTTGACAACATCGAAATAATATCAGCCCTTTGAATAATATTGAGTTATCTGTCAAGATATTTGGTGCTTTCTTAGTTATAATTTAAACATTCATGTTTGTATGATAAGTAAGCTATTGGATGGCAAATGGCGCTATGTAGTACCGCGACGCCTAAAGTGCATAATTTCAAAGTACCTAATCAACTAATTTAGCCGCCATTGTACCTACTGTTTTATTCTCAGTGTGTTTATTCCATTGATTCTTAGAACCACATCACGAATCAGCCTCTTCAATTTTAACTTTCCTGGGTTTTATACCTGTTTTTTATCTGTAATTATTATTATCTGTTGCCCTAAAAGCCTCTCATGTATATCAACATTCCACTGAATGCTTTAAATCTACATTAATGGATCATTTTTTTGATAAAAAAACATTGTACAAACTCGATAATTTTTTAAAACATTTAATTTGTACAAACTTGTGTATTTTTAGTACATTTTTTGTATTTTTTTTATAATTCGGGACGTTTTGGAGGCTTTTAAAGTATACGATGATTAATGTAAGTACATGTACTTAGATGTAACAAGTTCCTTGTTTATACTACAAATAATTGGGTAGGTTTTTGTAATTAAATAACACTTTGCTTAACTATTGGCATCAAAGATGTGTTGTAATACCTTTTGTAATCTAAACTGTATTGACTTAATAAAGATGAAACAGTTTCTGTATCACTATCATAGAACTTATGGAGTTTGGTAATCTTTTGGTAAACGGTAATAAATTGGAAACAAATAGTTTCAAATGAAATAATGGTGCCTAATTGTAATGTTCAATATTCATTAGAGTCAATTACAACTTCCATGCCAATTATGTTAGTTACGGGTGTTAGTGGACCCCAAAACATTGATATAACAAAGTGTACTTCCTTAAGTGCAATAAAGTGAAGTAATAAGAATTAACAGTTTTTTCTTTAACTTCATTCAACGCATTCAGGCAGATGAGACCTGACAGTTAAGTTTCCTGCATAGTGGGTAGCTACCAAAGTACCAGAGTAATAATTTGACACCTAGAGAAATAAACATAAATGGCCTGACTATTCATGTTATACCTCTGGTGGTCGTCAAACCCTTTTTAGTCGGTAGGTACTAATTTTCATTGTTTCTATAGTAATGCAGAAATTGGTTTAATCAAGAGAAGAGAAGATAGCAACCAAACACTTGAAGGTTCTTAGGACTGTGCTAGTTAGATATGTAATATGGCGATGGAATGTTTTCAAAAAAGGTGTTTACAGCAAAATAAAAAGAGTGTATAACTACTAATTTAATTTCCTAATTGAAATAATTTAAGTCAACATGTCAGTAGGTGTCTTGGTTTCCCAGGCGCCTACTTCATTCAACAAGTCTTGCTTGGATTCGAAATACTCTTTGTACCACATGATGTGGTCTTTCTTCTCCTGCACTGTGTAGAAGGCATTCTTAGAGAGACCCACGCAGACAAGCTCCATGAAATGTCGAACGGGGCCTTTCTTGGGACACCAGTCCTCAAGATGGGCATCCAGGAATATGTGTTCAGAAAAATGGACTTTCTTCTCTTCTTCTAACCCTGGGAAAATGCCGCACATTTTATTTGATTGAAAAGAAATAAACTTTGAGTAATAATTTAGCTTGCAGAAGACTCTCTAGACAGGTAATGAGGATTTTTTTTTGGAGCCAATTTCTTGCACTGATTTCCCACCCGCGATATTTAAAATGATGTTGGTTCAACAGTTGAAAGTTAGTAGTTAGAAGATTAGACTATATGACTGCTTGAGGAACTTCATCAAAAACTGCTTGAGTCTGGACATAGTTTTATTTAATATGTGGCTTAATTTAATTCAGATCACCAAGCAAAGTAAAAAAAAATGACTACCGCCTAGTAATGTATGATCAAACTAGTATGGTTCGATACTATCAACAACTTCCTGAATATTTCATTTAGATAATCCCAAAAATGAGCACAGTATTAGCGCAGCTCACAAACCTCTTTCTACAGCATACTCCTAGATGCTTCATAGGTAGTTTCCACAGCTTAGTGTGTTAAAAATATAAACTCTGCCTAATAACACTTCATGTTCGACGTACCCTGTTCATTGTCAATAGGAAACTGCCAGACTTTCCCCTGCTCAGTCCACAGTATCATCTTCTCAAAGTAGTTTGCAGGCGGCTGAGCTGTTGCTAGAGTCAGCTCACGTTGCTTCAAGCTCTCCCACATTGCAAGCTCTGTGCCATAGTTTGGTTCCTCTGCCTTGAATACTCCTAGTGGCTCTGAGTTGAAGACATCAACTACCACTGGCTTTACTGCTGATCTGTGACAAAAAATGTATAAAATGGCCTACTCTGGTGACCAGTCTATTAGCCCACTAAAAGCCTCTGCTATGGTTTGAGTAAGTATAATTAATGTTTCATATACATCATAGCAAAATTACTATATAATGCAAAAATCAAATAAAACCTTACAGATTTTGTCTCCTTGACTCATTTTCCTTCCTCCTTGTGAACCTTGTTTCCTGAGATGCAGACTGGGACTTTGTTTCACTATTATCTCTCTGGTACCGAGTAGTCTGAGACCTTTCCATCTGGCGCTTTACTTGATGCCCTCTGGAGTCTCGGCTTTTGGGTGCATCTGGGTCCCTTTTCCGATCCACTTTCATGCCAACAATAAGATCACTGAAATATTATTAGTGATAATCAAGTTTTATTAGGATTTTACCAGGATTTATACTGGATGTGAGATGAGACTATCTATTAGGTATTTATTGAATTCAGAGTATTAATGAAAAAAATATAAATTACCTAAGACTAGTAGATGTTTGATCTATCTTCCCTAAAACTCTGGAGAGTAGTTCAGCTTCTGTTTGTTTCACATCTCCTCCGATTGCTTGAGCTACATTGGTTGCTGCTTTAGTTAAACTTTCCTCTGAAAAGAGACCACAGGTGCTTTTTTAACTTTGATTGCCTCCTATAGATACAGTCGGTTGGATTCAGTTTTGGTTAGTATGCAAAGAAACTTTACCTATCTTCTCAGTTTTTGTTATAACAATATTCTTCTTTTTTCTTTCAGGAGCAGTGGTGAATTTCTGTGCATACTCCTTCTCGCTCATCTTAGGCTCCGCCGCAAGCATACTTTTCAGTAGCTCCTGAATCTTCTCCGTGGCATTATCAGATCTCTTCTTATCAGCAGGTGCTTTTTTAACTTTGATTTCATTAGCAATCCCATCATCAGCAGGTTTGTCGGATAAACATCGCACTATTATTCGAAAATCTTTCCTGAACCGAAGCCTGTATTAAGAGAAGTAGTTTTTAAATACTGGGTATTATATAAAAATTTAGCGTCCGTAAGTCCGTACCACAATTCTTACCTGGTAAGCATTTTTAGTGTAAAATTACTAAAAAAACAAAACAACTCGATTTATTTGAGGTTAGATATTGTACGATTGTACGTACTACGTAGACTCGGTCGGTAGACTTGTACGTAGGTAGATTCCTTGGATATTTAACTTAATTTAACTACTTTTCTTCTTCTTCTTTTATATTTTAATAATTATTCTTTTATTTTTTAATAATTTCGGCTTTAAATATTAATAATTAGGGCTCTCCACATACCCGCGTGAACCGCGCGCGAAGCCGCGAATCCCACGCGATCCATGGGTGTGGGTGGATCCGATTCGCATATATTTCGCGCTTCGCGTCGCGCTCGCAGATCGTTTCCTGAAAATTGTCGGTTTTTTGTCCCGCGTCAAGGGATCCGCGAGCTGCGAACTTGGCGCGAAAGCGGCTAGGTTCCACATTCGCATGCGACTTAGTCGTGTCGAGTCAAGTGCGGCTAGCGGTCGTGTGTAATTGGTGTAGTAAAGTAACACAGAATTTACGTAAAGTGAATTACGCACGTGAGCTTTGAAAATGACCACAAATTGGTCTAACCATTTAGAATTAGAATTTTTAGAATGCTTCCAAGCCGAACCCGTGTTGTGGAATGCCAAAAGATTAAAAGACTATTAGAAATAAAATGAAAACTCATGATGCCTGAATGCAAATAAGCTCCCTAATCCATGAAGACCTCAGTGGCGCAGCGGGCGAGAGTCCGCCTGCGATTCGATTCCCGCCTCGGGAACAAATTTATGTACGACCTGCAGAAATTTGTTCCGTTGGCCTGGGTGTTTTCTATGTATAATAAAAAATATCAGTCAAAGGTATACAATGTATTAAATATATCAGCTATCTGGTACCCATATTACAAGCTTTGTGAAGCTTACTTTGGGGCTAGATGGTGCTGGCTGTGTGGATTGTCCAGCATTATTAATATTATTATAATGGAAATACCGGTGGATGAACTAAAAAAAAAAGTCATTGATGTCTAGCTTTGATATATGCGTAATTATAAATCGCTAATGCGCAAAGTAGATCCGCACCCGCAGCAGCAACCTCGGCGTCCATCTTTGTGGAGTGCGCGAACTATACTGTGAACCTGGCGCGAACCTCTGCGAATGTGGAACTTAGGAGTTTTGCCGAGATTCGCGCCGCAATTCACGCCGTGATTCGCGTGGGAATGTGGACAGGCCTTTACAATTTTCTGGGTCAGGCATTGATGGTTTGGAAACTAGTCTTTTTGCCTGACATAACTACTACCTACTACCTTCCACTACCGCCATCTAGGATGCAATGTGATAGGTAAGTTCAAATTCCTTGTACAGTACAATGATAAAATTGAATATCCTACTACGCGAAAGTTTGTATGGATGATTGTCGCGTATAAACGGCTGAACGGAACGGGATGAAATTTGGCACAGAGATAGATTATAGAATGGAATAGCACATAGGATACTATTTATCCCGTGGGAATACCGAGATAAAAAACTACGCGGGTGAAACCGCAGGGCGCAGCTTATGCTGCCAGTATCTTCGAAACCTTGCCTAAGGACGTCACCCAGTGCTTGGTGAGGTCTTCCCTCTATTGCGCCAGTCTTTCCGGTCCTGAGGGCGTAGGGGCGTAGTCGCTGTTTTGGTTGACACCACAGAACACATATAGGTATCCTGTTGACACGCGTGTAATGTGTCAACCAAAACCACATTCTCTTTGACCAAAACTGCGACTACGCCCTCTGAGCCAGTCGCTTCTTTTCTTACCTACCTGTTATTATTATTCAAATTCCTTGTTAAATTGCTAAGAAAAACAGCTATTTCATTCAAAGGGCATTCCCCTTCTGTGTTATTCGTTTTGTGATGCAAGTTAACCACAATGAAACATCTTTATCTTTTATAACTATTGTCCTGGATTTTATTCCTTACAAAAATTACCATGTTTGTTCAAAACACTAGCAATATTAGCAATATTGGAATATGCACTTACCTACTTAGTAGTACCTACGCTATGTAGGTACCTAGGGTAAGTGTCACACACTTACCCCCCTGCTGTTGGGCATTATAAAGATCAAGAAAGTCGGTGGATTGACAATTCTCAAAATTGTATATCTTGGGGAAAATAGACAAACAGATAATTTTAAGGCATTTATTCACATTTTCAATTGGACGGGTGCCGGATGTTCCAAAAGTTGGTATAGGTCGCGTCAACTAAAATGAACGCTTGAAAACAGTGGAGAGTATGTGTACGCGTACAAAATGCCCGCGCCATCACACCTACCCTTTCTACCGGCGTTATTTTTGCGTGACGCGCACTAGGTATACATAACATAGGTTAAACTTTTTATGAACATAATGAGCTCCATAAACGATAAAAAATACTTATCAAGCTATTTTGACCAGCTAGGAGGCGCTTTATCTACTGTCCTACACACTTAACCTAAATAGACAGAAAAATAGTTGTAAAAAAATAGCTTGAAAACTGCTAAATTCTTATCGCATAATAATTAAAAAACACGAATTATATCACAATGTAATTTTACATTTTTTATCAAATAAATGCTACAAAATAATTACTACTGGAAGTAGGTATTTAAACTTGACTAAGGGATATATCAAATGACTAAATAATTATAATGGTAATTTGTATTATCATGGCTTATCTGCCGGCGAATTAAGTAACTTTGTTTCAATTTTCTATTTAAACCAGAATTTTAATGGAGCAGTGTTATGATTCATTGGTAATCATAACACTTAGTAGTTGTACTTAGTAGAAACACCTGTTGCGTTTAAACTTTGTTAGCACTAATATGTAACATGAAAGCTAAATATGTAGCAAAAATAATATGATTGAAACTTATTGCAGCAAAGTTATGTAAATGCCCCAGGTAGGTACTTATCCTACTGTTTCTTATTGTTAGTTAAACTAGGGATTGAAAGCCACAAGTGTGATGGCTTGAATATTTAAATTAAATGTATAATTGTATTGCAATAAATAAAACTACTTTGATACTAAAATTCACTGGAGTTATCACCACACCACTATGTAGATACACGAATTATTATTACAAATTATTGACTTAAATAAATCACTTTAAACAAAACCATTGCAAATTATTGCAGAAGCATAAGTACCCTACATACCTAAACCTAGATTCCTTATTTATACTCACTTGAGTAACAAAATGATAAATGCTTTTGAGCAAATATAAGTAGATAATCTTATTGTCTAACTAATCTAAACACTGAGGAAGAAATAACCAACACTAAACTGACGTTCCGAAACTATAATAATAAAAAATAGAATTTTGAAAAACTTAATGAATTTGGCGCACACCGTGGGATATCTTTGACCATGGAGATCGTTTTCTTAAAAATATTAGACAGGAAAAGTATAATGAATTATTTATAGCAAATTATTTATAAAAGCACCTATTAAGAAAGTGGTGTAAGTAAGAAAGTCAATTCATTTATGTACATATGGCACTTTTCACCTAACGGCTAATCCAAAAAGACTGCTTAGTTTTGCCGTCGTCATTTCACTCGTGAAATTATAGTTACCGTTAATGTATGAAGTAACCAGCAACTTCTACTTTACTGTGTATGATCCGACTTTTGACAACCTGCTATTCCGTTTTTCTGATTTTATTAAATTTTTCCAGCGGGTTATGTTTAGCGCACCTATCGGGCACAAAAATGGACGAAACAAGCTGCAAAAAGTCGGAATAATCACTCAGACCTATTATTTTTGTCAAAAGTCTGGTCCCTATTACCCTGTACCTATAGATACAAAAAAATCAATAATAGACATTTGATTTTTACAAACCAGAAATGGTTTGTAAAAATGCCAAAGTGCTACTTAAATATTTACATTTACAAAATCGTAATATCAGTTGAAAAACAGAAGCGAGAGGTGAGTAGGTTCGATTATCAGCATATTCACAAAATGTATCTCCAATAATTCAGTTCGAACTTTCGGTAACCTTAGGTACATAAAATCCTTTCTAAATAATAATTTTGAATTAATTTTGAAACTTTTATATCAATAAACCATAAGCTAATGAATAGGATAACTCTAGTTGTACCAAATACGGAACAGCAAAAAATAAGGTTTAGAAATAATTTATCTGTGTCCGTACAGTGAATTATGTATTTGGGAATATCATAGTGAACCAAGCTTTCTTTCGAAAAACCTCACCAGTCAATGTTAATTCTCGTGGTGTCACAAACGAAACAGGACACAAAAAGTTATAAGGATTAATAATAATCCGAGCACCAATTTCAGAAAAACGTCTAAAACTATTCACAGCCATGTTAGGAACTTAGTTTCACGAATCCGAGGTAGCTGTAGCCTGGTCGCAGCCAGAGGGTTCGGTTCGGTTCTCTCTGCGCCATGTTGACGATATCGCCGGTGTAAAGTCGCGCGACAGTTTGCGTGGCGCAGGATATCTGCGACTTGTCGAGCGGTCGCGCGCTGGCGTCGTCGCCGGTCGCGCAAGTGCTCAAAAGTCGCGGCGTCTCGCCTTCCTGCGATGCCCATATGAAGTAGCAATTCGGGGCTTGGGTAAGGTACACCACCTAGAAATAATAATTGGTATGTATAGGCAACATGAGGCTTCGCGCGGCTTCGCAAGCGTTAGTGCCAAACTTTGACACCAAACGAGTGTCAAAGTTTGGCACCAACGCGTTAAAAATAAAATGTTAATGTGGGTAAGTACTTGATATAAATTAACGGCTGTGTTCCTAATTCAAAAAACCGTTTGTATAAATCTTTTTACAAAATTCGAACATAAAGTTATTGTATTTATGTTCATTAATTGTATTCTATTGTATGTTTCGCGATTAGGATGAATGAATCAGATTGTTAGTACCTACTTACGAAGTAGGTGAGTACGTGATGAGACATTAGTATATTTACCTGCGCATACACAAGATACAGGCCGCTTTCTTTGATAGTGACGATGTTCTTGTTTAGCACGATCTTGTCAGCGCTGTTTTTCGACGACACCTCGTTGTCGCGAACCCACGGCCCTATTATAGCTGAGACAAAGAAAACATTATTACTAAGTTTATACATAATCCGAAATAAATAGTTTAAAAAAAATAGTCCTAGCAAAACTATCAATCAAATAGAATTTACCAAAAAAATATCTAATACCTTTAAAGGGGCAATTCTTATATATTTATTTCTATGTAATCTGAATCTCGGAAAGGGCTCCAACGATTTTCATGAAATTTAGTATGCAGGAGGTTTCGGGGGCGATAAATCGATCTAGCTAGGATTCATTCATTTTTTGAAAATATTTTTGATACGTTTTCAGACAATGGCGAATAATAATACTATTATTTTATAAGCTACTTCAGTAAATGGCTTTGTTAAGCAACAGGACACAGCTTGGTCACCCAGATAATAATATGATGTATTAAAACTGGTAAATACAATTTGGCAGGAAAACTTGTTTGGATCAAAATGATATGTTTTGCAGAGCCTTTGTTAGTGAGCACGTGGGATGGGAATGACCTTGATTTTTCAGTCGTGGGTTCAAATCTCTGACTACACCTTTCCGACATGTTTAAAGAATGTTGAGTTGGTAGTTGGTACTAAGTGATGAGCGCGCTTTCGATTAAGTGTACCTATAAAGCCGCTAGATATAGCTTCAAATGTTTATACACACTTGTTTGATCGAGAAAAGTAGGTAACTACACGTTTGTTTGAATTTCCATTGTAAATACATCCTACTAATATTATTCTATACGCAAAAGTTTGTAAGTAAGTATGGATGGATGGATGGATGTTTGTTACTCTTTCACGCCGGAACGGCTGAACGGATCTGAATAAACTTGGCAGAGAGATAGATTATAGTCTGGAATAGCACATAGGCTACTTTTTATCCCGTGGGAATTTTGGGATTTAAATCTGCGCGGGTGAAACCGCGGGGCGCAACTAGTACATCATAAAACAAGCACTAGAGTACGTGGGATGTCTTTTGTGTATTTAAAAATTGTGTCAGTCAATATTGAGCTCGGTTGCAGCAATTGGCGTGTATCTATATCATGCTGTTTTCAATAGGCACTTGTAAAATTATCAGCAAATAAGAAGTATAACAGTGCGCGTCACGCAAAAAGAACGCCGGAAGGAGGGGGTGTGATGGCGCGAGTATTTGTATGAGCAAAAACATCCTCTCCACTGTTTTCCAGCGTTCTTTTTGGTTGACGCGCACTGTGCGCGTCAACGTTGGCGTCAACCAAAAATCAAATTAAAACCATCCATCTATTTTACTGATGACTGAGTTGCGGTTTTAAACGTTTGCTTTACCAGTTTCGATACATATTTTATACAAAGTAGGAAAACTTGTTCGGATCAAAATGATATTTTTGCTGAACTGTGTGCAAATTGGAACTTGGTTTGCGAATTTATTTATAAAAATAAGCTTGATATTGTATTTGAGGCGTCTATTATCAAAACCAGCTATAACGGTTTTATCTGTTTTGCGGGAAACTTAAAAAAACTGTTGAGGCTTTTGTAACTAAGGAAAATGTATTGAATTTAGTATTAAAATCATCGTTAAAGGATAGGCAAACATAATCTAGAAACCCATGGGCAATATTAAACATTAATAAAAAGTTGTAGACGAAAACTAAATCATTATAGCGGGTTTTGAAACTAACCTGTCCATTATGGATGGTTTTGCTATGGACAGATGACATTTTAGCGGATAGCGCCATACTATTTACCCAGTCGCGCGGTGCGATTGGTGCGAACTAAGCACTGTGATAGGTCGATTCTGTTATAGATGATTTTGTAAATCTCCCTGGCCGTTTTAGCGCATTTTGGTATCTACTAAGCATAGTGTTGAAGTCTTAATTTATTACTGTTATAGTGGGAATGACTTGATGATATGCTCAGTTTGTAGAGAATTGAAAGAACTTTCAGATGACATCAATATCTCAATTTTTATTAGAAATCGTTTTAGCTGGTTTTGAAATTACACGCCTCATTTATAGATGTCGATAGGTATGTGCGATCGAGAGAGACATTAGCAGTCGTCTTCGTCTGCAACCAGGGCGTCCGCTATGACATGGTGCTGGTTTATTTATTATTTCCTATATGTCCCAGTAGACTTCGTTTTTAACCGACTTCAAAACAGGAGGAGGTTTTCAATTCGACTTTATCTCGGACTCGGAATCCAGACGAAAGTTCAATGGAATCCAAAGAGTTATATAAAGACAAAACAATACTTAGGTAAATTCGTCTAAGTTAGAGCACGGAGTTTTTATGCCGCCCCAAGTTTAGATCAACATTGGCTTTTGGGGTGGAGACCTTACACTTGTTTGAAAACCGAAACCACTTCACGACTTAATACCCCAGTCACGGTAGATATCCCATCAGATCAACTACGAACTTTAGAATCTTAAAATAAATAAATGGATAGGTATATGGAATAAGGAGATGTAAAGGGTGTGAATTGAGCCTTAATTTTGTAGAAAAAAAATTAAGTACCAATGTCTTGCATCAGTCCCACAGAATGACAGAACACAGTCTATTATGATATGGTTATTCCATTACAAGCACCATAAATGCTGATAGCTAATTGCAATTAGGTACCATGGTAACATGATAACGCAAAAGGAACTATTTGAAAATGTCTGGTTCCTTAATTACAACTGCCTATCAATTACTGAAGCCATAAGACTAACTTGCTTCTAAAGCATTCCCAACTATGTTTTCGAATTTTGAATCATAAGCAGAGAGATTTAAGTTTCAAATTTGTTAGAAGCTAATATTAGTAGAAGCTTCCTAAACTATGATTTACGATTGAACAACTACACTGAAGGAGTCAAGACTTTGTTAAGTTTTTCAGCTTTTTATAAAACTGTGCTAGGGAATTATAAACCTTATGACAAAAGTTTATTGTTCAAAGTTTCTTTGTTTTAGTTTGCTTTGAGACTACAATGCGAATGTCTCACACATCCTGTGTTTCACATAAATTATCATATCAATCACATATTTTCTGTACAGAAACTATTGGATGTTATGGACGTACATAGGTACTGCATGTTCTGTGTACTGTAAATGTCTGATAAATTATTATTACTCTTACAACCTGGTGTAACGAATAATAAAACTCCGTACACCAAGAAGGCCAACAAACTAAATTTTAAAAGAGAAATAAGCTGAATTTAATAAAAAGTAAAAGGGGAGTACGCTGTCAAATAAAATTCTTAATTCGGGCGCCAGACAGAGCACTAAAATAAAAAGGGGAAACACAATAAAAACTAACAAATTACCGGGAACTCAGGCGCATCATTGGACCTTTAATCTAAGGACGGGGGAGCTATAAGATAAACTAAAGTTTTAATACGGAAAGATATTTATTTCAAGTTGCTACTCCATGGCATCCTATGGGAAATGACTCTACTGCCTAATGGGTGGATATGTCCTAATAATAGTATAAGTTTAATTTTGTATAATGGGAATTTTGAGTAAATGTAACACCTATCCTGTTGTTACTGCATCAAAGAACAATTAAATTAATAACAATTAGGTCATCTAAATACCTGTTGCACAAATGCAAACCCTTTTAAAATTACTCCTGGCGGCGGGCGGCTCCAGCCAGGTGGTCTTCACCAAAAGTAGGGGGTCCCATCCATCCAAATTGGGGGGGGTCAATAACAGAATTTAATGGTTATCAAAATTTGTCTTGAATAAAAAGTAAAGATAGGTAAAAAGTATAGTAAAAAAATTTAGGTAGTATAAAAAAATAGGTAAGTTAAAAAGGTAGATAAAAAGCGCTTTCGCTGTAACAAAAGAAAATGTCCATTGATTATCTTGAATCATGTAAAAAATCTAATTGGTAGCTTCTAATTGCCAAGTCACTCACCGCTTTTTAATGAACAAAAGGCATGGATCCAAAATAGTGCACAATTAGCACGCGCTCCATGTCCAAAACTGTAAGAAATCAAACCAAAAATTTGGTCAAAGAAAATTCCCACGGCCACATTGACAAAAAATAACGCAATCGTATCGAAACTTACCAAATTAACAAAATATCATCGGCCACAGCCTAAAGAGGCATTATTAGCACGAATTAGCTAATCAAAAAGTTATTAAAACAAATACTAGCCCCTGATGGGGTTCGATTAATTAAAATCAAAGACTTAGACCATCTTTGTTGCTGGCAGGGAGAAAAGTGTCGGACCTTATCCCTCTCAAAAATAGGGAAGCCCCTCTGTACCTTTGGTACAAAATAGAGATGGGCTCAGGTACAAGAATGCACCCCACAACCGAACGTTTATTGACTCAATCAAGCTGTCAATCCGGCAGACAAATGTCATCCAGGCTTCGAGCGAACGTCAAAATACGTCCAAGCGTCTCAGCTGTCAACCTCAAAGCTGTCAAAACCGTAAACCAAAACAAAGAAATAACCTAAAATTCGAAACAAGGTTCTAACCCTGTAACAAGCAGAAATGCGATGTTACATTACATACCTTCCCGAAAAAAATAAAAGAAAGAGTACTTTCTTTTATGCCAAAACTTAGCAAAAAGGTAACAAAATCCTAACAAAAACTCTATAAAACTCTACCAAAAACTCTACAAAACTCTACAAAACTTTATAAAACTCTACCAAAAACTCTACAAAAAACTCTACAAAACTCTATAAAAGACTCTATAAAACTCTATAAAAAACTCTACAAAAAACTCTATAAAACTCTAACAAAGACTCTATAAAAGACTCTATAAAAAACTCTATAAAACTCTAACCAAATATAATTTTATGTTGTCAAACAAAAAGCAAACAAAGTACAAAATCTTGTTGAAGAAATCCGACTAGAATCTTAAGATCCTAGCAATCATTCAAACAACAAGGCAAATAAACAATAAAAACCAAATACCAAAAGAGTACGGGTAACAACTCCGTCTCATAAAATCACAAAAAAAACTAAACTAAATTAAAGTGCGGTTAGACACAAACGTCGCCGACTCAAAAAAGACTCCTTCAAAACTACTCAAAAAGTGCGGTTAGACTCTAACGTCACCGACTCTAAAACTCTCCTAAACTTCTCACAAAGTACGGTTGGACACCCTCGTCACCGACTCAAATCTTTGGCTTATTTATCGAGTTTTAACCGCTCGGAAACTTAATTCACCAAAAAGTGAAAAGACCCTCACAACTAAAGTTGTGCAAGTGCAAAAATCCTACCACCGTAAAACGTGGGGGAAAAAACAAGAAATGTACTGTGATCGGCACAACCCCACCAAAAATTCCGGGCACAGACATCCTCAAAAAATATGGAAACGGGGGAAAAACCGATAACCAATACAAAATTTGTATATCGTGATTGGCATAACTCCACCAACTTACCAGGCACGATAATACAAAAACAAACATAGAACCGGAGGAAAAGCCGAGAACTATTTAACAAATATAGAACCGATGGAAAAATCGAGAACTATTTAACAAATCCAATAATGTCACCTGGGGTCTACACAAAAAGGCAGAGAAAAATCCCAGTAGGTGAATGTCAAATCAGGGTGGTACCAAAAATTTGTTGTCATATCCGTGAAACTAAACTAGGAACAACACAAACAAACTAAACAAACAAATACTGTTGCTAAGGCAACCCTAATAACTAAAACAAACAAATATTGAAGTTGTGCAAACAACCTTAAACAAATGTCGAGGACACAAAAAACTTCCTCTAAACAAACAAATTTACAAAATAATTTACATGAGATCTTTTTCTGTTGGAAAAATTAGTTTGTGAAATAAAATGACCTAAGTTTTAATTTAGAACTTCAAAATCTCAAAATTTAATGTTGTTAAGAAGTCAACCTAACACTACATCATCTTTCAGGGCTAATATCTCATACTCCTTTCATACATCAAATCTCATTCATCTCACTCATAAAGCCTAACTCCCAACGGTTATCAAACTCAAGTTTAAAGTATAAAGCCAAAAATTAGTATTTTATAATATCTTTAACATGGTAACGGCCTGAAGTATTTTTACTTAAATCTTTCAAAACATAGACGTTATCTGAAACTTTTTCAATAATTTCACATTTAACAAACTTAGGTGCTAACTTAGCCGAAAAATATGCCGGTGCACTAGACTGAATAAAACTCCTTCTCCAAACAATATCTCCAACAGAAAACGAAATGACTTTCCTCCCTAAATTATAATAATGAGCATTACGCTTATAAGCTTTTAATAAATGAGCTTGAACTTTAACAAAAACATCACCAAGTGATTTAAGAGAATAAGCAAAAGAATTCCTATCTCCCATCTCAACTTGTGACAAAGTTTCTAATGAATTACTAAAACGATGTAAAGAAGCATCAAAAATTAGTTCTCTTCCAAACATGAGAAAATTAGGTGTATAATCAGTGGCAAGACTAACACTGTTATTTAAAGCTAATTGAACATGAGGTAAAAGTTTTGACCAAGTGCGTTGATCATCTTTAACAAAACATGATATGCAAGTTTCTATTGTTTTATTATACCGTTCTACAGGATTATTCTGAGGTGTGTAATAAGTGTTATAAAAGATTTTAATAATGTTGTAACTTTTCATAAATTCTTTAAAATATCTAGAAGTAAATTGAGTTCCATTATCACAAACTAAGATTTTAGGACAACCAAATTTAAGAAATATCTCTTTTTCAAATAATCTACAAATTGATAAGGTCGTAGCTTTAGCCAAAGGAAAAATCCAGCAAAATTTAGTAAAAACATCAACTACTGAAAGAATATATTTATGACCCGAATAACTTTTAGGTAAAATTCCTATTATGTCTGCAGAAAGCATGACCATGGGTCTATCTACTTTTTTGGGATTAACCATAATTCCAAAAGGGGGTGAAGTACTATGTTTATAAGCTTTACAAATATCGCAAGATCTAATATAATTTTGAACGTCATTAAACATTCCGTTCCAAAAATAGTGTTGTTTTAATTTCTTTAAGGTTTTATGAATTCCAAGATGACCAGAATTAATATCATCATGATTTGATCTAATAGTATCTAATATATTTTCCTTAGGAATAACTATTTTCCAATTCAAACGACTATCAGGGTTAAATTTACTTTTACAAAATTTATATAAAACATTACTTTCAACTCTATAGTTTTTATATCTAGCAGGAAACTTTTGACAATTAATGAACACTTTTCTAAACCAAGGATCCTCTATATCTTCGTCAGGAGAAACTATCTGAACAGGTGTAACTAATGAAGCTGTAATTTCAATTCTCGACAATGCATCAGGTACTAAATGTAAAGAACCTTTTTTATGGACAACATGAAATGTAAATTGAGAAATTCTAGCAGCCCAACGCGCTAAACGTCCACTTGGATTATTCAATTTTAATAACCACTGTAAACTTGCATGATCTGTAACTACTGTAAACTCCATTCCCTCAACATACGGTCTAAAATGTTCTATCGAATCTAAAATTGCTAATAATTCTCGTTCTGTAGTACTGTAATTGCGTTCACATTTGTTTAATGATCGGGAATAAAAAGCAATGGGATGTTGTTCTCCATTATCATCTTCTTGACTCAAAACACTACCAATTCCAACAGAACTAGCATCACAATGTAAGAAAAATGGTTTTTCAAAATTAGGACATTGCAAAACAGGTGAAGTAACTAAAGCCTGTTTTAAACTATTAAAAGCTAATTCAGCGTCATCATTCCAAACAAGAGGCTTTTTAGAATTTTTACTACCAGCCGTCAATTTAGTAAGAGGCGAAGCAATATCAGCAAATCTATCAATGAATCTACGGTAATATGAACATAAACCAAGAAAACTTCTAAGTTCTTTAACAATTCCAGGGCGTGGAAAATTCTCAATGGTATCTAATTTAGATGGATCAGTATGTAAACCTTTACTGTCCACAATATAACCAAGATAACGAAGCTTATCTTTGCAGAATTCACATTTCTTTAAATTGACCGTTAAACCAGCATCCTTAAGGGTTTTATAAATTTTATTCAAATACTCTATGTGATCTTTAAAATTATCATTTATCAAAATTAAGTCATCTAAGTAACAAAACAAAACGCTCTCAAATTCAAATCCAAATAATCTGTCTACTAAGCGCTGTAATTCAGCCGGTGCGTTTGTTAGGCCGAAGGGCATTCTAATAAACTCAAATAATCCTTTGCCTGGGACTACAAATGCAGTCTTCTCGCGTGAAGATTCTTCAAGAGCTATCTGAAGAAAAGCTTTAGAAAGATCAATGGTTGTAATGAATCGAGCTCCTCTCAAACTATCTAGTATCTTAGAAGGATACGGAAGAGGATAAGAATCTCTAATTGTAATTGAATTCAAACGGCGTGAATCTAAACATAAACGGGTGCTACCGTCTTTTTTATCAACAGCTAAAACAGGTGAACTCCAAGGAGATTTAGAAGGTTGAATAATATTTTCCTTCAATAAAACTTCCACTTCATCAAAAAGTTCCTTTTGCTTAGCTGGACTTAATGGCCAGTATCTTTGTTTAAATGGTTCCCCAGTTACATTAATTTTATGTTGAACAAGATGAGTAAGTCCTAAACCTTTCCTTTCATAGGAAATGTCTTCAAAAAGAGAAATTGTTTTGTCAAGTTGCTGTTTCTCAGAAGGAGACAAATCAGCAGCTGAAGTAACTGAACATTGAAATCTTTCAATGTTATTAACATAAATTACATTTTTCCATAAATCTTTAGCAAGGTCAAATTTCATCCAAAAGTCAAATCCCAAAATAAACTTATAATCAAACAAAGGTATAACTACAAATGTAACAATTTTGGTAACGTTATCACAAGTAATCGGAAGGTCCATAGTTCCTATAATCTTCTGAGCAGATCCATCCGCAGTATAAGCAGAATCATGAACAGAAACAGGTACTGGTTTCATTTCATAACCTAATTCCAAAAACTGTAGGTGGCTGTTCAAACCAAGAACGCATTTATTCGCACCACTATCTAATAATCCGGAAAATTTCTTTTTACCAATTAAAAACTGTAAAAATGGTCTTTTATCATGATTTTTAACAAAGAGAACAGGTGAAGCCTTATAAACGCCAAAGAAAGTTTTTAAATATTTTAACCAATCCGAAAATTCATTTTTAACTATAGTGTCATCAGGTTTAAATTTGTGTCTAACAATTTCCTTCTTCGAGTCAACTCTAGTTTTTAAAGAAACCGGTGCTCGAAGTGACCTAATCAGTTTTTTGACTCAGTTGAGTTTTTCTTCGCCAAATTGCACACATCACAGAATTTTGTGGTTACACCTAATTTTTGACACTGAAAACAAATCATGCCCGGAATGGCAGTGCAATCTCTGTAAGTATGACCAGCAGCCTTACACTTCAAACAAATCAATCCATCAGCCTTAACAACACTGGTTTTAATTCCTTTGTAAGAATCCTTTGGGAGCTTTCTTTCCACGAAAGCCTCCAACTCCTTTCCCAGAACGATGAAGCTCTCCAAAGAAGAAATGTGCTTACCTACCACAAAAGGGGTATAGATGGGTAACATGTTGTGTTTAATAATGGTTATAATCACTGACTCGGAAATGGGAGCAACGAGACGGCTAGCCATGTCCATCAATTCAGTTATGAAATCTGGAAGTGACTCACTAGACTTTTGCTTTCGAGTGCGAAGCTCGTATTCTAAAAAGTAGTCAAATTCAAGCTTGTCAAAACGCTTGAGCAATGCGACTTTAAGTTCAGTCCATGAAGCTATTTGGAAACGAATGGTACGGAACCACTTGGCAGCAGAACCAGACAGTAAATCCGAAAATGAACCAACCAACAACGATTCGTCAAAATTCTTGTATAAGAAATACTCCTCAACTTGTATAATAAACTCACGAACACAAGTCTTTCCTTCAAAAACAATCCTACTCTTCTTCAAGTCCGGTAACTTAACACTCGAGGAGGGCAAGTTTTTTCTAACAAATTCATTCATTTTATTGAATGATGGTAAAGTTTGGGCAGCAGTAGAACTGTGAGCGGGCATATCATTATTCAAGAAAGGATCTGTAAACCCAGCCATATTAATTCCTCCTTGATTTATGGTATCCGACAACTCAGTTGTAGCCGGTGGATTATCAATAGAACCCAAGGTAGTATGGTTTTCCACAGAAACGGGTGGAAACTGTACCGCCTTATCCATGTTAAAACACAGTAAAAACTTCCAAATCAAATCAATAAGAAAGAACTAATTTAAAAATAAAGTTAAGTTTTTTTAAATATTTTAAATTGTCAAAGTTAAGTTTTAATGTTAAATTGGGAGGGTAAATTTTCTAAGTTTAAGTTGTATAAGTTGAATAGTTAGAGTTATGTTATCAAAGGTAAACTATAATGAAAATCAAGTTGTTCAAAAGATGCAATAACCACTTACAATGTTGGGGTCAATAACCTTGAAATGTTCTGCCTATAGTATTGTTTCCTATCAAAAGTTCAGTACAACAATTGTTGTCAAAGTCTTAACATAAAGCAACGAACATGTAAAATGTTGAATATGCTTTTTAAAAGTATGCCATGGTTTGTCACAAAAGGTTTCACTTAAAAATATGTTCACTTAAATTAACACTGTAGAAAAGTATTTGTCAACGCACAGATAACATGTGTTATGTTTGTTTTGTCAAAGCAAAATAAACATTGTGTGGAAAAAACACAAAGTACAAAACAATGTTGCTAAACAGCAATAATAATCGCACTAATAATTGTACCAAATAGTACCAAATAACATCTAAATGTTGTAAAAATAACACAAAATTCAAAACAATTGTCATAAAAAAAATGACCAAAGTCAGATGCAGTAACAAACAGTAAACCTAAAATGCCAAATCGGTCCCTGATCGCTAGGCGCCAATTCTTTAATAATGTAACGAATAATAAAACTCCGTACACCAAGAAGGCCAACAAACTAAATTTTAAAAGAGAAATAAGCTGAATTTAATAAAAAGTAAAAGGGGAGTACGCTGTCAAATAAAATTCTTAATTCGGGCGCCAGACAGAGCACTAAAATAAAAAGGGGAAACACAATAAAAACTAACAAATTACCGGGAACTCAGGCGCATCATTGGACCTTTAATCTAAGGACGGGGGAGCTATAAGATAAACTAAAGTTTTAATACGGAAAGATATTTATTTCAAGTTGCTACTCCATGGCATCCTATGGGAAATGACTCTACTGCCTAATGGGTGGATATGTCCTAATAATAGTATAAGTTTAATTTTGTATAATGGGAATTTTGAGTAAATGTAACACCTATCCTGTTGTTACTGCATCAAAGAACAATTAAATTAATAACAATTAGGTCATCTAAATACCTGTTGCACAAATGCAAACCCTTTTAAAATTACTCCTGGCGGCGGGCGGCTCCAGCCAGGTGGTCTTCACCAAAAGTAGGGGGTCCCATCCATCCAAATTGGGGGGGGGTCAATAACAGAATTTAATGGTTATCAAAATTTGTCTTGAATAAAAAGTAAAGATAGGTAAAAAGTATAGTAAAAAAATTTAGGTAGTATAAAAAAATAGGTAAGTTAAAAAGGTAGATAAAAAGCGCTTTCGCTGTAACAAAAGAAAATGTCCATTGATTATCTTGAATCATGTAAAAAATCTAATTGGTAGCTTCTAATTGCCAAGTCACTCACCGCTTTTTAATGAACAAAAGGCATGGATCCAAAATAGTGCACAATTAGCACGCGCTCCATGTCCAAAACTGTAAGAAATCAAACCAAAAATTTGGTCAAAGAAAATTCCCACGGCCACATTGACAAAAAATAACGCAATCGTATCGAAACTTACCAAATTAACAAAATATCATCGGCCACAGCCTAAAGAGGCATTATTAGCACGAATTAGCTAATCAAAAAGTTATTAAAACAAATACTAGCCCCTGATGGGGTTCGATTAATTAAAATCAAAGACTTAGACCATCTTTGTTGCTGGCAGGGAGAAAAGTGTCGGACCTTATCCCTCTCAAAAATAGGGAAGCCCCTCTGTACCTTTGGTACAAAATAGAGATGGGCTCAGGTACAAGAATGCACCCCACAACCGAACGTTTATTGACTCAATCAAGCTGTCAATCCGGCAGACAAATGTCATCCAGGCTTCGAGCGAACGTCAAAATACGTCCAAGCGTCTCAGCTGTCAACCTCAAAGCTGTCAAAACCGTAAACCAAAACAAAGAAATAACCTAAAATTCGAAACAAGGTTCTAACCCTGTAACAAGCAGAAATGCGATGTTACACTGGTCATTAAGTTTAAATTAGAATGAGCTTTATAGATTCTTCGGAATGTTGCTATGTTCATTTAGATAAATAAACAAGAATTTTAAGTATGTATGTATAAATTATGCAATGAGTAATAATAAGTAGGCGTTTCCTATGTTGTATTCATAAGTAATAATAATACATTTTTACCAGACACCACACCTTCCTGTTTTAGCTTTCGCTGTGTGTCAATCTAGGTATTTTTCAGAACTATCTGACTAAAAGCACATTTATGTACTTTTTAATAGGTACTATTTAGGAGCTAGTTAAAAGACTATCGCTTATCAATATCCCAAAATAAGTACATTATTGTCTACTGACATTATAATTCCATAATTCCTCCAGTTATAATTCCTACAGAGCTGGGTAGGTTGTTAGATAGAATGATGTCAAGGCCAAAGTTAACATTGTTTGGACAGTAAAAATATTTTTTTAGTGGGTAGCTTGTACTCACATTGCGTTCCTATATTATATTCTCGAATAGCACCATTGAAGTGAGCAACCATAGGATCTGAAACAAATATAGAAGTATTATTTTTTGGAATCAGAGGTCACATTTCTTTTTATTTTGCTAAAAGTTTGCTATTATAATAATTACCTCGTTGTGTGATTGATATTGTAGGCAAATTTTCCTTCGATGAATTCTTTTTCTTCAAGTCAACCAATAACATGTCTTCTCCGAGGTCTTCAACATAGTATATCTTGGCAGTCTGTCCTGTTCGATCCTCAGAGCTGATCTCCATGCGAGCTTCGCGGGCCTCCGCCGCCGGTCTCGGCCTTCCTACCAGTGCACTCTGGACTATCGCATCCTGACTCAGATTTGGCAGATTCTGTATCAAGAAGTGATCCTTTATCAGGTCCAGCTGTCGCCGCATCGAGATCATCTCGTTCCAGTAGTAGAATGCTATGGAGCAACATATGACCATGCATACTATGCTCAACAAAAAGTTCAACACGAACAAAAGCTTTATTTTCCTGGAAGACGCTAATGAGAACGTCGTATTGATGTGTACGCCGAGGTCCGAAGGTTTCTCTGCAAAATAATAAAATCACACGATTTATAAGCACGTTTTAAATGCAGTCACTATAAATCAGAGTACAAGTGGATAAGTAGGTAGGTATAATAGGTCACCTGTTTTGACGTGTATGACGGTCCCATCAGTGGTTCCATTTTTGGTTTTTTTACCAGTGTTCAAAAAAATGTTTGCCGCACCTGTCGAGTTTAGGGGGACCCCTTCACTTATGTTTATCTTTCTTTCGCCGTCCATTATATTTATTGTTTGTAGTACGTAGTACTACTACGGTTACTCGATCAGGAGCGTGGGCGTCGTACCTAAACAAAGGATGTAGCTTTAGTAAAGTTCGCAGTCGCAGCGGCCCGGCACGATAACCAAGAGCTGATAAAAACTAAGTGGCTTACTTACCTATTTTAAATAGCGCAGGCAGGCAAATAGTGATTTTAATATATTCATTAAAACAGCACGTTTGAATTCACTCAGCGTCCTTCTCACATTTTTACGGAACACCAGCCAGCAAACAAAACCCGTCCGGGCCGTCCCGTCCTCCACAAAATTCAAACCAAACAACAAAACAAAAAAAAAGTACACACACACACACTTCTTCACTGCTTGCAAAGTTTTGGGTCGTTCACTTTGGTTGGACCGCGGCGAGAGCGCGCGCGCTGATTGCTTGACCGTCACTCGGCGCGCCAATTTCGAACTGACGACGAGAAGACGAATGAATGCGAATTGCGTGCAACAAAACTGCGAAAGCGGAGGAGCGAGCGACGTTGGTTGTTGAATGGCTGCGTGCGATAGTAGACGTTGCCGCTGGTCGTAGCACAAGGATTGTTGTTCACGTTCAACCAACTGTGGATGAATGCTCGATCTTTTCACAAATGGTTCAGCGCATGAAAATTTCTCCAGTTTTATTGACACGAGCTAGCGAAAATTCGTTACCTCAGCAAACCTGAAACAAAACCACAAAACGAAACATACCTACTAAGTACTACGAGCTACGGTCCTCCGCCAGGGTGCAGCACAGAACAGTAGGTAGGTAGGTACATAGGTACTTGGGTAATCATCAAAACCTTCCTAGTATTTTATTGTGCATAAAAAGTTCAAATAGGTAGCTTATTACCACATCGCTGAAAACCCCATGAAACTCCATCGAAATAATGGTGTAGGTATGCAAACTAAGAAGGGTAGAAATGGTGATCTACGAATGTGTCGCATAAGGTACTCGTAAGTATAGGTAGGTACCTACCTATTGGTACCCACTACGCAGACGCAGGGTCTTGTTATTTAAACTGATTTTTATAGGTAGGTATAGGTACCTAATTCATGAGACTTTTGAAAAACATTTATGGGGTTTCCCAAGTAATAGATTTCATATAGATAGTACCTAGGTATCTAGCATGTTCGTAAAGACAAAAACTACCGACCATTGTCCGGCAAACATAGCATTCCATTCCAAGGTAGCAAGACCAACCAAGGCGATAACGACGTCGAACACTACAATCAAGTGTATCAGACAAGAGAATAGAAATAAAAAGTTCATGCTCATACCTACCTTAGCACAGGTACCTACCTACCTACCAACCCACTTTCGTATGCTATTCTACTATTTATTCTGTGGTAAAGGTAAGCACAGGTAACGCTCGTTTCCTACCCCTCTACAACACCAACCAAGGTCACGAAAAAGTTAAGTAGGTATCCTACAACGAATATTTCATTTGTTTTACAATAATTAAATAGTGATAGGTGATAGCGCGGGGCGGTCGTCGTTAGTCGTTCGTTACCTAAGTACCTACCTACCTCCTAATCCTCAATATTCAATTACCAAAAACAGTTGTAGGTAAGTTGATACTAACTAGACGAGTCTAGTTCTAAGGCAAGCCAGCTGTTGGCAGATCTGGAGTTATGTTGGTCACTCGCTTCAGTCCTAGTCGGAAATAGCCGAGAGGGACATTTCTGTCTTGTACCTACTTACTCACTGCTACTGCATTGCAGTCTGTCGCAGGGACGGATCAAGGCAAATGGGATGGGGGCAACGAAAATTGCGAGTTGAATTCGTTAAAGTAAAAATTGGTTCTGTGCTGTACTATGTGGATTTGCTATTTATTTATTTATTCATTCTTAGATTCACAGTTTTCTTATTGTCTAATATAAACTATATACCTAATATACATTGTGCATAAACCAAAACGAATCTACATTTTATAAGCTATGGAGATTATATATTGTATAAGGCTCCGGTGACAGCGGACCGCAATTTCGAGGTGCGGTGCGATTGGCTATTATTTCATTTCGGGGAGGTTGTTTGAAAGAATAACTCTAAAGAAACACGCATAAATACTGTTCGATTCGAACACAAATAATACAATAATATAAGGGAAACATGCCCGAATCAGAAATCATTTTGGTATTAGTATGTTTGGTCTTACGTTTACCTAATAGGTACCAAAATGATTTCTGACTCAAGCACATTTCCCTTATATTATTGTATTATTTGTGTTCGAACAGTATTTATGCGTGTTTCTTTAGAGTTATTCTGTCAAACAACCTCCCCGAAATGAAATAATAGCCAATCGCACCTCGAAATTGCGAGCCGCTGTCATCGGACCCTTAAAGATTTATCTCAAATGTGATGTGTGGTCATGGCCCATCCATGATACTCTTTACTATAAAATATAAAAAGTATTCCGAAGACTAGGGGGCACCTACGATTTATTCGTATTGCCACTTAGGTCTTTGGTCGCCCTGCGACAGAAGCCGAATTTGCTTGATGTTTATTATTATTTACAAATACGCCCCACACCACATGTCTCATCTAACCCTGTAAAGTTCTATTTCTGGCGACACGCGTCTACCAACTGTTGGTAGCCAACATACTTGCAGATTTTAGAGGGTTATGTATTCGCATGCCTGCATTCTTGCCCAAATAGAGAACCAGACAAGTAACTACAAACCACATGTGCTAATTATGAGATATGATCTTATTTAAGCTCTTCTTGAACGTTTGACCTTCTAAAACTATCGTAAGTGTAGGTAGTCTTACCAACCTCCTATCTTATTGAAAAGATGATGTAAATAAATGTTGAGACTTTATCTATGGGAGCAGTTAGGGATGAATTATGGAAAATGAGGTTTTTAATCAAATTGTACGTGCTGCTAACCTCGTATACAAAGTGCTAACAAAGTGATATTTTTCGTTGACCATGTTCTGACCGTGAGTAACAACGGCTCCAGCTTATCTGTCTGATGGGTATAGCTACAGAGCTAGCAAGCTAGAGGTACAGCCAATGTGCAAATTCCGTTGTGAAAATAGACTGCAACTTTACTGAAATAAACTGCAAGTAAAGCAGGAGAAATGTGTGGATTTAACTTTATGTGTGTTATTTAGCTGTGGTTAGAACTTCACTATCATCACTATCTATCTATCACTACAGTACATAGTATCACTACATAGTACTACATATCACTAGGTACATAGTATAAAACAAAGTCGCTTTCTCTGTCCCTATGCCCCCATGTCCCTTTGTATGCTTAAATCTTTAAAACTACGCAACGGATTTTGATGCGGTTTTTTTAATAGATAGAGTGATTTAAGAGGAAGGTTTATATGTATAATACATGCATGATATGTGCACCCGTGCGCAGCAGGGGCGCGCGGGCGGCGGGTCGCTAGTAAATAATAATCTACGTAAGTTAGTTCTAATGTTGGAATGTGAATAAGTATAAAAAAAACTCCCGTTTTTCGTTTAGACTAAATTTGTATGTATGTACTACATCACATCAATTTATTTAATTGTATTTGACATTGCCATTACCTACAGTGAAACAGCTATGAACTAGGTAATATTATACCTAATGTTGTATGTAGTCGTAGAGCTCTATTGAATCATCTACCACAGAAGCACAGATGTAATAATATGCCACTTTACCTTTATGAAATTTTACTGTCCGAAGTTTATTTGGAGGAAAATGAATGTAATTATTTAAAGAAATTCGATCTACCGCACGTGAGTCAGTGAGACAGTAGCCTGATTCACACACTTCACACTAACATCTTCAATTTGCTTACAAAGCACTACGGAGTACGGATTAATAATTATAATAGATTTGCATGTAAAACTTATTTTGTAAAGTTTTTTTCTACGTAGGGGTAAGTAGGCATGTTAGACCCTCTAAGGAGGTAGAAAGTTTTGATATATCTCATAGTTATAAGAAGCAGAGATTCGAGTACATAGGTGAAGTTGAAATAGGTACCTAGGTAAAATTACCACTATGACCACTCCATAAATTATTATCTACCTACTATAATACCCCTAACAAACAGGAATAAATCGAAAAATCAAACGTACCTTAACAAGAAGCATTCACCTCATTTGTAAAATTACGACATGAATCAAAAATAATACAAGTATAATAATACAAGCTACCACCTACCCACTTCACGGAGTATCGACCCCTAAAACATGAAACTCATCATAAGAATTCGCGGTCGAAAGTCGTTTTTCAGTTCCGGGGTATCGCACTTTCGACGATGACTCGGCATTGGAAGGCAATGGCAGGCAATGGCCCACATTACCGTTATGGCCGTGTTTGCATGTAGGTCGTGTTCAACTCCAAATTATGACACAAAGGCAGCCGTCTTTTTAACCTAGATTCTAGATGCCTTTCCTACGATTTTATTTATGTCAAGGTATCAGCTTGCATTGAAAACTGATTAGTTAGGCGAACTCCTTGGCCTTTTTTATTTATTAAATTGTATTGTATAATAAGATGCCAGACCAGGTTGGCCACCTGATGTTGGGCGGTAACATATGAGTTAATATGGCGTATTCCGTAGTACTTAAGTGGTATTATGTAACTATGGCGTCACAGAGTGCACGAATCCGAAGATATTTTTGTTTTGTTGTTTTAATAGAATACTTATAAGAGTACTATTTTTCATGTAAAAGCTAGACAAACCGGCTAACGGACCAACTGATGGTAAGCGGTCACCGTCGCCTATAGACGCCAACAACACCAGGGGCATTGTTTTTGCGTTGCCTAGGCCTACCCTGAAAGACTTCATTATAATTTTTCTTGTTCTGTGAAGTCAAACATCCATCGACGGTAAGTAGGTAATTGTTTTTGTGTATGAGAAATATTATAGGTATTTACGCTTCTTGCACATTGAGTTAAAATGTAGACATTTTAACTCAATGTTCTTGCCAACGATCGCCCCACACCTAACTTACCTAAGTACAGCCCTGTTTGATTTTGGTCATTATATTTTATATTTAGAGTTACCACAGTTATTAGGTCCATTATTTTAGCTAAAAGCAAAAGCCTACGTGTGATAAGTGTTATTTTTGTAGATCTTTCACAACTGTGTGTGCATGACAGATTGTAAGTAGGCTTTACTTTTTGGTCTATGTGACCAACGCAACGTGCGTTACATACTGCAAGAAAGCACTTTTGTGGAAACATACGATCGGAATTACTAATTGAAATTACGAAACAAGTCATCCCCATCCACATAAATAAGTCCACTGCTGATCATAGATCTCCCTCATATACCTATTGAAGGTTTTTTTTAGTCCCTTCTTTGGGAGGATTGGTAGGTGTATTTTGCAGTAATGCCGCTCGGTCCTAATTTATGAGATGTTGTTGCCAGTTTTTTTATACTTCTTGTTGATGGAACGAGCTGATGGTTAACCAGTGCTGGATTTATATTTTTTACGAGTTTAAGCCACTTTTCGCCGCCCCATGTACCTTTCCAAAATAATAGGGTTGATAATTTCCGATACGAATGAGTTTCTATGAGAATTCAACAGATTAGTATAAAAAATCATGAGAAGACCGGTGAACTTGTTTGACTTTTATATCTCTTTATATCTCTGAAATTATGTGAGCTTCCTCTAAAATCTGCCGCCGCGCCCCTATGATGCTGCGCCCCTAGGCCGCGGCATATATGGCCTATTGACAAATCCAGGACTGTGGTCAACAAAACTCAAAGTCAAAAGGTATAAGGTATTCAGTAAAATCACAAGAATCAGTTTGAAACGTCTCTAGGTGTCAGTTCCACGCGACAGAAGCCTGAAAAACACGCAACAAACTAACGTCTGACATATGATAGCCTGATAGCCTGGTGACCTAATAACAAAGCATTGCCTCACAATTCAAGTCAAGCCTCCAAGTCATATGATAGGAATGTGCCTTACGATGCCCTGCGTCCACCAATTTGAGGCGAACCGAAATACAGCAACGCTGGTTGGCGACAGAAATAAGCTTGGTGGTAGTAAATCCCAGGCGTTCTGAAATATTTAACGGGTTAGCAACGTGTGTGGTGCCACGGTGTCGTCCATTGGCTACGGTAACCGCCTCCCTTCAGGTGGGCCGTAGTGAGCTTGTATGCTTACTTGGTACTTAGTATAAAAAACGAGCCCTTGACAAGGAGCTGTACCTAATAGACACCTGTCCTTTCATACGATATCCACTAAGTGATGAAAGGGTGCACATATCATGCATGTATTATAAATATAAACCTTCCTCTTGAATCACTCTATCTATTAAAAAAAACCGCATGAAAATCCGTTGCGTAGTTTTAAAGGTTTAAGGCTCCGGTGACAGCGGCTCGCAATTTCGAGGTGCGATTGGCTATTATTTCATTTTATTTCATTTCGGGGAGGTTGTTTGAAAGAATAACTCTAAAGAAACACGCATAAATACTGTTCGAACACAAATAACACAATAATATGTATAAGGGAAACATGCCCGAATCAGAAATCATTTTGGTATTAGTATGTTTGGTCTTACGTTTACCTAATACCAAAATGATTTTTGACTCAAGCACATTTCCCTTATATTATTGTATTATTTGTGTTCGAACAGTATTTATGCGTGTTTCTTTAGAGTTATTCTTTCAAACAACCTCCCCGAAATGAAATAAAATGAAATAATAGCCAATCGCACCTCGAAATTGCGAGCCGCTGTCACCGGACCCTTAAGCATACAAAGGGACATGGGGACATAGGGACAGAGAAAGCGACTTTGTTTTATACTAGGTACCTATGTAGTGATAGTGATAGTGAAGTAAAGACATTGATAGCAAATATTGAGTCATTCAAAAGGTGAATGACTCATGGTAGGTAGGTTGTAGAAACTTTATCAAATTAGCGTGTCGGGATATTTCATAATTTAATTGAATAAAACACAACAACACAAAAACAACAAACAGTGAATAAAACAAAATACTATAAATAGTGGCATAACGCTGAAAAGACGACTAGGTAAGCTATTTTGCTGCACTAGCAACACTCACTAAAATACAATAACACTCATGTTTGCATGGTCTGATTGTGAATTTGAAATCGAACTGCTAAAAGTTTATTTAAAATCTAAAAATCTGTGTTGACAAAGTGAAATCTTAGCGGGATTTTTTATGAAGCAGAGTTCGTACAATCTCCTTACTGTTATCCTTATCCAGGTCAAAGTACCGTTAGGCTATCTCTCAGTCAGTGCATAGATTTGTCTCAAACGCTCTTAAAAAAAAAGATCTATCTCGTTCTTTAAAAAAAAAGAACGAGATAGATCTTCTAGTCTATTATAGATTTATTCCAAAGGCTGCAGTTTCCATCGAACCCGGCATGTCCCGGCGGCACCCGGCACCAAAGTCAGAAAGAAAGAAGAAAGAAATAAAAAATATAAATTATTATCCAAAAAAAACTATAAGTACTTAGGTAGGTCAAAAAAATAATAATATAGACTTAAAAAAAAAACAAAGTCCTGCTGTAGGGTTAACAGGTCCCTGGCTCAGTTTTTTTTATACATCTAGCTGATGGAACAAGCAGATGGCCCACCTGATGTTAAGTGGTAACCATTACCTATAAACAAAACATTGTCCCGTTGGTCACGCACAATAGGAACGTACCCTACGATGCACTGCCCTGCGTCCATCAACTTGAGGCATACAGATGTTAAACCTCATGTGCCTGTAATTACACCGGCGACCACACTCTTCAAACCCTCTTCAGTATCTGCACACCACCATTATACCATTATTTTATTTTACCCATAGCTCTACTACTACTACCATCGCCCTAGTAATATGCAGAAAGTTCATCCATGGATACACCTTGGAGTTGAGAATAGAGGATGGTTGCGCAGACTAGCGCACCGTTTGTTTTCAGAGGAAAACCCGCTCATCACAAAAGGTTGTGAAAGGTTGTGCTAGAACGCGCTGAGGTTTTTCCAGAGACTACAATATCATGGGGCCTAGAGCCTGTAATTTCACCGTCAACCACATTACACAGCAACACTGCTTGACGGTATAAACTATATAAATAAGCTTTTGATTACTGAGTAGGTACTGAGTACAAAACATCAAACGATAAATACCTAAAACTTATCTAATAATACTAGGTACTTTTTTGGCTTGTAGGTAACCCTTGCATATTACATAACAATACTAATGTAGATCATTTCCGTAAGTGGGTAGGTAGTAGGTAGGTATGTATTAATAAATATTTTCATTTACATTAATTGCTGATTAAGTACGTGTTTTGACTTAATGAATTGATCTATGTAATATGATCAGTTACCGAGACATTGTTTACATAATAAAATCTGGCCCAGTTACAGAAGAAAATCATTATATTTCAATTTCATTTGTAATAATATACGTTATTATTAAAGCTACAGGTACATACAGACAGAGAATCGTAAATAGGCTAGGTCGTCAGTACAGGAGCCTTATTCACTATGACAATAGGAGATTCCAAAGAGATTCCTTGCCCCAAACCGTGAAACGTCAAAACTTGATATTGGGCTTTATTCTTTACTAGCTGGTACCCGCAACTTCGTCTGCGTACTTTTAATCTCTTCATCTCTTTTTTTCGCAATAAAAGGTAGCCTATGTTCTTTCTCAGGGTCTAAAGATTGTCTGTGCCAAATTTCATCAAAATCGGTTGAGAGGTTTAAGCGGGAAAGCGTAACAGACAGACAGACAGACAGACAGACAGACAGACAGAGTTACTTTCGCATTTATAATATTAGTTGGGATGACATAGGAGATACTTTGCCCTGACCGTATCACACCGCCTGCCTTGTCTTAGCCGAGCTCGCGCTGCAAATGGTCATAGTGCATAAGGCTCCAGCTATGATTTTGATTTCAGATCTGACCCCCCTGAGCATGTTAGAGCTGCAATAAATGTGATCAGAAGTCCTTTCACAGGTTAACAGTCATCAATTTTTCGCGGTGTCGGCCATCTTCTTTCGTAAGGGTGTCTTTTCTCTCCTTCCGTATAGGGATGCCTGTCTACTTAATCCACTAAAATCGGCTATCAGTTCCAAGTTCCAGTATCCCCTCCACGTTTCGTTCACCGCTAGACTTACGTGCCGCGTATCGTATTATACTTCGACAGCGGGCTTCTTCCAGGTAGGTACAGAGGGGCTATCATGAGTTTGGTGCCGATCGTGGATCGCAACGATCTACACCGAATTTCAAGGAAATTAAACAATGCCATCTAGTGTATTCTTTGAGAAGCTTAAGTGAAGCTCCTCAAAGAATGCGAATATATATAATATTTATAATAGGAATAATGATAAAAATAATAAGAATTTATTAGGAATATAAGAATAATATACATATAATATTGAATTTCCTTAAAATGCGGTATCTATCGGCGTGATCTACGATCGATCGCGGTCGGCACCGGAACTCGTGATAGGCCCTCAGGCCTCAGGCCCCTTTTGCGTTCTTGTCATAGAAGTACCTAGTGTAAATATATTAGCATAAAAATTAGGTTATATGAAAATGTGATTATGTGTAGGTTTGTTATTTACATACCTATACGGTCTGTATTGAGTAAATTCTGATTATGCAATGTTTTGTCAATAATTAAATCATGACCTATCCAATTTGTCAACAATCTTATCTATACATAATAGCATTACAGGCCAGCCGGTCGCCGCCGCGACGCGCCGTACCGTGTATTCCTGTATTACCTAGTGCTTACTTACCTACCTAGCGTGCGTGCTTCTTCTAGCTGCTTTGCAAAGGCAAAGCAGCTTAGAAGAAGCACGTCACGCCTGAAGATCCTGAAGTCAATATACCTACCAGGGAAAAGCTACACAGGCAGAGTTACCAAATCTAAAAATGAGTTTTCCTGACAAAATCCTTAGCTGCATTGAATTTCCTGACTTTTTGTGGCTATAGCATGTGGTAGATACCTATATAGATACATGGGCAAGCAACAGAGTAAAGAAGTGGTTATTATTTCATCAAGGGGCTAATCTCAGACGAAATAAATACTAGGAGTTTTTATTCGGTCTGAGGACCTAATACCATAATACCTACCTAACTTAGCCTTTAATTAAAGTTAAAAGTTACCATTTATCTTATACTACAAAGTTTACTGGTCTCTGTGTTATTATTATTACTTCCCTACTTACTTCGTGGATAGATAGGTAAGTAGGTACTGCTTGTTTATGATTGTTGGTCGCACGTGTGGTCAATGGTCATTCTTGGGAAGTGTTGTGTTGTGTGTGAATCACGCACATTCTACTATTCCATAACAACTATCGTTTTATCTGTGTATCGTACCATTCATTTGATACCGGACGTAAACCAAGCCTACCAAAGTCATTGAAAACTTGCAGAAAATCTTCGTCTTTAGCTTCTTTGAAATAAGGACAACGCAATTTTTATAGCAAACTTTACAGAGGAAAGTAAACTCTATGTTGATAGATTTAAAACCATCGCGTTTTTTAAGGCGTTGACAACACCTAATATTTCTCTCGCTCGCACGATTCGACATTTTGAAAGATATAAAATCACAAATTCCAATTTTGAAAAATCGCAAACAACCATTTTGTGTGCAATCACATTGCGCATAGTTTGGTAAAAATTTCATTTTGATTGATGCAAGTTTTCCTACTCAAAAGTTTGCTTGAGTACGAAAACTAGAAAAGCAAACTTCTACGTAGGAAAACTTGTATCGATCAAAATGAAAAATGAAAAAATATTTATTGCAGCAAAAAAAAACGGTGAAGTGGTTTACAAATTGGTACTTATATTTAGGTTAGAGATTTACAGTAGGTCTAGTTTACCTACCTACTGTTTTACAATGGTTGAGTTTACTTGAGTTTAATGATTTTTTTACTAAACTGTGCGCACTGTGATTGCACACAAAATGGTTGTTTGTGATTTTTCGAAAATGGGTTTAGTGATTTTATATATTTCAACAAGTCAAAACGTGCGAGCGAGTGTCACATTAGCTCTTGTCTTCATCTTAAGTTTTTACTAGCTTTCTGGAATGGAATGTCTTCTGGTGTTACTTACCAGCTTAGCAATCGTTTGTTATAAAAGATTTATCGATTCCAGAATCGATGTTGGTTCCAATTAACACTTTTTATAGGACACTTTGGTTGTCAGTGGTGTTTGCGATGTTTTCGTAGGTAGGTAGGTACCTTCTTACTTATGTTACTACTGAAGGAAAATTTTGTAGTAAGTAGGCTTAGGCTGGCCTCAGACAGCCGGAATGTTTTGCTAATTTCAGAAACGGATTTCATCTGAACGCAGCTAGCCCGGAATCCATACAATTTATACATTCTCCCTCCACACACATTCTAATAAATTCAGAAGCCCGGAATTCATACAATTTATACATTCTCCACACACATTCTAATAAATTCACAAGCCCGGAATTTATACAATTTATACATTCTCCACACACATTCTAATAAATTCAGAAGCCCGGAATCCATGCAGTTTATTTATACATTCTTCACACACATTCTGATAAATTCAGAATCTAAAAAAAAAAAGTTGGAAAATGTATAAATTATATGGATTCAGGGCTTTCTGAAATAAGATTCTAAATTCCGTTTCTGAAATTCAGCTAGCTAGACAATCCGGCTGTCTGAGGCCAGCATTGAAAGCTTGCGAGCCGGTCACTTTCCGACCCGCGTCCTTTCAACCGATTTGAATATGTACCAAATTAATGTGCTGCTATCCTACTAATAAATAATCATGGATTCTAATGCCGCGTCCGCACGTTTGCCACTTGCCGCAAACTCCAAACCTCCAAAAACGTTTGGCTTGAATAAGGGAATCAAACAGCGCCATCCATATGCTTGCGAGTGAGTTAGTGTGTTCTGTACAGGCAAGCATGGCGGACGTTGAGCTCGTATCGGCTATTGCCGATATATTATTATGCCGATTCCGATTATATTATTCAATGATTTACTGAGGCGACTCCACGCATCAGCTACTTTTTTTTTATCTTTGTGATCCATATTACTCGGGTCCCAAATACATGGTGCAGCCTGGTAACATTCAAGAAAATAGAAGATGTCATCATTCGTCCATTCACCACTCATTTTGTGCGAGCGTCGGCACATCTGCTTGCCTCCAGTACACAAACCAAACTGAGCGCGCACAAACGTGTGGATGCGTCGCAAGCGCTTGCGGCAAATTCCCTTTGATTTGTGTCAAAAAACCAACACTCGATCGGAACGGCTACAAACGCTTGCAAACCTTCACAAACCATGGCAAACACTCTATCCACACGTTTGAATTTGTGGGCGCTTGTTGAGGTTTGGCAAGCGTGCGGACGCGGCATAACATTTGTTTTGCCTAAATCATAAATCAATGGCTGCTAAACTACCGTCTTACCGCAAAAGGGCACATCTAACAAATTGTAAATTGTAAAAAAAAATGGGTTTAAAGTTTTTTGATGTTCTTCGGGAATAAAAATTATTTGAAAGTACCTAAGAATATATGCAGAAAAAATAAAATAATTTATATATATTTTTATTATTTATTTATTTTCATTCTTTGTAAAACCATGATTTTACTTTTTAGCCCATTACAAAAGATCTATAATGGGTGTCATGTGCTGTTTACTGTAACTCGATGCAGGATTGAGATAGTTTTTTTTTAAATTTGCCAGATGCGCCTTTTTCTACATTCCGAATATGTATACAATTTTGAAAAAAATGTTATGCCGCGTCCGCACGCTTGCCAAACCTCAACAAGCGCCCACAAATTCACACACTAACACACAGCACACACTAACTCACTCGCAAGCATATGGATGGCGCTGTTTGATTCCCTTATTCAAGCCAAACGTTTGTGGAGGTTTGGAGTTTGCGGCAAGTGGCAAGCGTGCGAACGCGGCATTAGAGATGTGTCCTTTTGCGGTAGGTGGCAGTTTTGTTTTGAAGCATCGAAAATCGAAGCAGGGACTAGAGGATTTGGATTCTAGGGCGAAAAGTAATTTTTTTTTAATTTTCGTCGCCGGTGGCAGCCAGATGAGCCAGATGGATGCCTAGGCTGCTTCAAGGTCGTTGCAAATACAGTAAGTCAAGGTATAGAATATTATACCTAATATCGATCCGAGTTCTATTTCAATGCGTAAGTAGGTAATTTCGTTTTTATGAGACATCTTTTTACCCGAGTGCCGAGGGTAGGTTAGGTACCTATATGTGTTTGGCGTTTATCAATCTATGTATTATGCATGTATGTATAGTATACATATTCTTCGATATTTTATTTAGTACCACAGCATCCAAACGGCATCGCGGCAGGAAGGATTTTGATGATTCAGGTATCGAAAGATTCGTCGCAACTTCCCAAGTGCAGGATTCAGGAAAGCAGGAGCGATACTTTTCACAATCATACTCGTAGCAATATTACTTAGGGGTATCAAAATCATAAGTGTAGTTTTTTTTAATACTTAATACTAGTTGCGTCCCGCGGTTTCACCCGCGCAGATTTAAATCCCGGTATTCCCATGGGATAAAAAGTAGCCTATTCCAGACTAATAATCTATCTGCGGTTTGGAACATACATATTAGTTACCGGTTTCTGAAAGCTCGATCAAAGCTAATCGGCTGTCAAGGCACTTGCTATCTTTATCTAATTTGAAGTTAAAGCTGAAATAGCAAGTGATTTGACAGCCGATTAGTGTTGATCGAGCTTTCAGAAACCGGAGGTATTTCTCTTATTATATATTTTAGAATTGATTTAAACCAATGCTAGAGATTTATGAAGCGCCTTATCGGATTCTGACAGCAAAACGATCAGTTGTGCTACCAACTTAGGGAGAGGTTACCACTGCTTGACCAAACCAACAGTTCTGAGGTGCTCCTGCTTAGTAGGTACACTTATTTAGTAAGTAAATTGATAAAATTAAATACAACCAACAAAGAAGGCGATCCGAATTGAAGCGCTTGTCGCGTATCTTTCTTGGTCATTCCTGATTTCTAACCGATTTATTGACCACATTTGATTATTGTCAACATTTATAGGGGTAACCGCTAGAAAAAAATACTAGTGGCGTTGAGAGTAGGTATTTCGTCGGTGCTCGGCGGGTAAATAGGTAAATGTAGTACCTAAGTAATTTTATAAACATACAACCAACTTAGAAGGCGGTCCGAATAGAAGCGCTTACCGGTGCGGTTTGCCCCTAGAAAACTAATACAAGCGGCCGAGATGCGGCCTTAGCCTAACCGCTAGAAAAAAAACTAGGTACTTATTTATTTATTTATTTATTTATTTATTCAGGTCTACCAACAGCTGTTACAACATTACAATTTAATAAACTAAACTTACATCTACGTACGTATGTACTATTTAGAGCTAATTGCAAATACCTATAAACAACTAATTATAGGTAAACACTACATGCATTAAAATTAACTAAGTAGATAGAGTAACATTACGGTGAGTATATAAAATAAAATAAAAGGAGGAACAGTGATTACTTAGAAAGATGATACAAAAACATTTTTTTGACAATAAAAAAAAATCCTTAACAATTTGGTAAGTTCTCGACCAAGTGTCGGCGGAACTTAAGAAGGTTAACTGAAAAAATATCAATATTTTTAATGCTATTTAGTGATCTACAGAGCCTTGGTACCGGGGAGTTACTACCCAGGACAGTGGTGCGCAGTGGAGGGACAAGCAAGGTGATTGGATAGCGGGGCATTCTACACGGGACTCTGAATTGAAACTACTACTACTACTACTACTACTACTAGGTACTACTACTTCGTCGGTGCTCGTTGCTTGCCATCTGCTAAGCACAAGCAAGCAGATTCTTCTGGTGTAGGACATTATTTACTAACTGATGCCCCAAGGAACTGCCGATCACAAAAAAAAACTTCAAAATGACTTTATTATGTAGGTGTAGGTACTTATTTTACTCAAAGGGCAATATGCAGGCAATATGCGGCAAAGCAATTGCGGATATTAAATCCCCAGGAGCGATGATTTAATTAAAAAGCGCCTGATGAAATATAGCTTAGTGGCACAGCAGCGCGCTCAGGGTAGGTAGGTAAGCTACCTAGGTACCTATATTGCAAACGAATTTAAAGGATACTCCTTTAAGTAGGTAGCTTTGGTATTTGGTATTATATTGTGAAATTCTATGTGAAAATGCATTAGGTACCTACCTACTGCAATGGGAGAGATAGGTAGGCACTTGCCTATAATTTGTATATTATTCTGAGCTCAAGCGCATTTCCGCACCAGATGCTCAATGAAGCGATTGTACCTACCTATGCAAGCCCATCCTAGCCAAATTAGGTTACATGCATAGCATAAGCAGTGCAGTGAGCAAAGCAATGCTTTTTTTGTGTGTGTGTGTGTGTGTGTGTTAGTTACCACTTCACATCAGGTGGTCCATCTATCTGTATGCCGATCACGTATCTAATTTGTTCTATCAACGAGTTCCTTATACCTAGTATAAAAAAACTACCTAGTTGCGCCCCGTGGTTTAATCCACGCAGATTTAAATCCGATATTCTAACGGAATAAAAAATAGCATTATTATGTGCTATTCCAGACTAGGTATAATTTAGCTCTCTGCCAAGTTTCATGCAGATCCGTTCTGCCGTTCCGGCGTGAAAGAGTACATCCATCCATTTACAAACTTTCGCGTTTATAATAGGTAGGTAGAGTAGGATAATAGTTAGGTATATGAAAAACATTGTGTGGTCTATTATTGATCGTAAGAGTAGGTAGGTATGGGTACCTATTATTATGACCGATAAAAACATGCGGATCGAAGGGACCGGGATAGGTAATGCAGGACCAATCCCGTGTTACCATAAGATGCGCGCGTACGCATCAATGGACTGAGGACGCGCACACGATCCTAATTCCGCGCTCCATTCAGTGCCGACGCGTCTCGGCGAACACGCGCCCCGTGCTCTCGGACCAATGTGACGTGCGGCCGGCCACAGATTATTCTGTTTATACCAAGTTTAGGTCCTTCCGAGAATGAGCAAATAGTTAATAGCGTCAAGACTCCACCCGCGCCGCGCCCCGCAGCGCCCGATGGCCGAAAAACACGCACTAATCCCCAACCCCCTCATCATGTATACGCAAACTGAGACCAAGGACATGTCCAAGAACCTAATGGGTGGTGATTACGAGAAACAGTATTGTGAAAAAGTGAAAACAGCCCGATGGAAGCAGGCAACGGTCGTTGCTGGAGGAGTGACAGTGGCGGCGTTGGTGGTTTGGCTTCTTGTGCTGGTCATGTTCAGGGAAGCAGAGCTCACTCGGCTGCGGCACGAAGTGGACGAGCTGACGGCGACAGTGATTGCTATGTCGGCCAACGTGAAATCCCTCAACCAGAAGTTCAGCAACAATAAACAGCTGCTCAATGAATTCAAATCGGACGACACGGTTAGTTTTAATATAAAACAGAAATCTCTCGTGTTTACAGTAGATAAACTTGATCTAAAGTCAACACAGCATGCGTATGACATAAAGTAGCTTAGATAGGTAGGTTCCCGAGGCGTGGAGATGTTTACATTACAAATGCAAATGATGTATTTAGAAAGGATTTCGGTGTGGTTTTGGTTAATTGTGGTCACAACTGTTAACCTGAGATACTGCTAGTGTCGATCACCTCGGTCGACAATAAATCTAGATAGGTACGTAGGTACTTCTTCTAGATACCTGGAAGTACAGGATTGTTATTCTAAGCGTAATCGTTCCCAGTAAGCGCATAAAGATAACATCAGCAACGTGTAGCGAATGTCTTTAACTAATTAATGTTAGCATCGATGCTGCGATGCTGCATTACCATCTACCTCTAGGACCAACTTTGTAACGTAACGAAACGTGTACGAAAGACGTCACTGAAACTCATGTTGCTGATTTGGTACCTACTATGATAGTTTTTTTTTTTTAATGTAAAAGATAGGCAAACGGGCTAACGGCCCACCTGATGGTAAGCGGTCACCGTCGTCCATAGACAACAACAACACCAGGGGCGTTGTCAGTGCGTTGCCTACCCTGAAGGACTTTATTAACATTTTTCTTGAAGCTTTTCATGTTAAATCTTGGCGGGAAAACTTCTGATGGTAACTCATGGTGATGGTAGTTCACCGCAGTCAGGCCAGTGATCTTTATCTAGGTTCTTAATACCTAACCTAGGTACTAACACTCAAGACAATAAACAGGCGTTTTAGGTAGCGATTAGTGCTAATTGGTTACCTAAAGAACCATAGAATCCTGACATAAGCAACGGTCAAGGAATCGTAATTGTCTAGCCAAGGTCTCAAACAGTTATTATTGGCAATTGAGAAGACAATGAAGAGATCGTTTGGCGTAGAATACGAATAGATAGAGCTATTCGAGCTCGGTAGCATTGTTTACGTTTTTAATGGTAAAATAAATTTTTGGCCAATAAAAAGCTAATGCTAACCCTAAGCCATTCGCCTATAGGTATTTGCCTATTTGTCACGAACAAGACGAATTCGCAACAAGAATACTGAATAGTGATTTGCCACTAAAACTCTACCAAGGCCGTAAATTATTTTACTTGAAAGATTTTTAGATTATGAGTGAGTCTGGCCGGCTAGGTAGACGTAAACAGGTTTGGTGATCCCTCAAACCAGTTTTGAATGTAAACAAAAACGTCTGCGGCTTTCGGTACGGTGCGGTTGCGCAACTCAATGAACAAAATCCCAAATTGTGACAAAGCTCACCTTACAAGTGTTCTTGCTAAAAGCAGGTAAAAGCGTCGAACCACTCACATATTTCTAAATTTAAAGAAAAGAGTTAGAAGACGTCAATTCGAAAAGGTATCGATAACGGAAGTTTTAAAATAGTTTTTACAATTTTATTCATGTTAAGAATTCATAGGTACCTAGGTACTTAAAAACTCTACTTAAAATGTGTCTATTATAAGTAGACACATTATAATAACACCCAGACAAGGAACAAACATCTATATGTATTTATTTGTCTCACAAATATTTCTCCTGTCCCCTGTGTGGGGATCGAACCCACGGCCTACAGCGCAGAAGGCAGAGCTGTTAGGGCTGTCAATTACCCAAAGTTTTCGTAGGAATTTTATTTTTTCTGAACCGTTGTAATGTTATTCTCCAAAATTTTGTCGTTTGCTGTTTTTCATAACAAGGTGTTCAACGATCTTTATCTACAGTTATAGGATTCTAACTCAATGACAGTCAATGTTAAAATGTGCTTGCAAGAATTTTTTTATCTTATATTATATTATATTTATCTATTATATTTGGTTATCATCAGCTTCAGTGACTATATTAATTTTTATTATTATCACAAGTATCTCGCTATGTGAAGTATTCGGGTTCAAGTGGCCACCGCATTATGTACTTTGAACTAAGTAGATATTTTTATGTCTAAGTAAATTAGCTCTTGTTTGGGAGTGAACCTGAAACATGATAATTCGTAGAAATAACCTACGTAAACACTATTTTAAATCATTCTGAATTCTAAAATAATAATAAAGCTGGAAATAACACAAATTATAATAAATACAACACGCCTAAAATGAAACTGAATTTGCAAGCAACAACAAAATTACACATTCGCCCCAAATATATCGCGTTTTGAAAACATGAATTTGCTGTGTGAGAACTGGCGTTGCTCCAACTTGTGTTTGGTAAACCTTCGATTCTATAATTATTTCTAGAAAACCAGAATGGCGATGATACCATCGATTTCTTATCAGGACTTATTTTCTTATTGCGTGTTACTTCTCGTGTCACGTGCTCGAAGAGCCACTGGGGAGCGCTTAGAATCCATTTACCACACTGTTTCAAAAAAACTAGTGACACGCCAAGAATAAGTAGGTACTTATTGTAGAGAGGAGAGAACAACGGCAAGTCATCATTTCATGCCCCGCGTGTGTCGTCGGCATAAAAGGTTGTTTTCCTTCACTCTCCTCTATCTTACTCATGTCATCCTATACTAATATTATAAACGTGAAAGTTTGTAAGTATGGATGGATGGATGTTTGTTACTCTTTCACGCCGAAACGGCTCAACGGATCTGGATGAAACTTGGCAGAGAGATACATTATAGTCTGGAATAACATATAGGCTACTTTTTATCCCGTGGGAATACCGGGATTTAAATCTGCGCTGCGCTGGTAAACCACAAGGCGCAACTAGTACCATATGCTATAAAAACTTCGAACCTTTCAATGCACTGACCTGCGTCCATCAACTTGGAGCACAAAACTTTTAGCCTCATGTACTTGTAATTTCACCAGCAGCTGCAACCATCAAACCGAAACCATGCAAAGCTTCCATTCAAACAGCTTTGTGCATTTACAGAAATGCTACAATTTTAATAAGTTAAACGTTAAATCTAAATAACGCAGAATATATTATTTGAAACCAGAACCAGTTCGGAATGCCGAAACTGGAAATGTAGCCATTTGTTTTGTGTTTTAAGTTTTATTGCTAGTCTGAGCGGGTGAAGGTGAAGGCTCGTCAATAAATTTGAAGCTTTAATGCCGAGATTCCAAACGGTGGTCACTAATGACAGTCGACAGGTAAATTTTCATCGTTCCCCAAAAAAGTTTGGAAAAATTGAAAGACCCCAGATTACCGATTAGAAAGCTTTTGAAATTACCGTTCGAAACTATAAATGTCCTGCATATTATTTATAGCTCAATATGGACCCAAAGTTTTTAGCTGGTGCCTAAATCCAAATCGATGATATCGTAATCGCCATTCATTTTGATGTCACCTCGCATCACCATCAAATACAATCTGCCACGCAATTGGGCAGAACTGCGCTAAAATTCCAGTAGAATTGCCTCAAATGGGTCCCACTAATCCTTTGACTGTCAATTTAGCGATGATTGCAAGTCCAGACCTATTAACTGATTCACCTAACATGAGGTGACTGGTTTAAGTGATTAAGCTGGGCGATGACCCTCGCCCACGGTCCTGTTACATCGCTCTACCCAGCTCCTACCCAGTCACTTGTCACCGCTGTGCGTCATAAGGGTTATGTAAATATTGAGATACAGAAGTGCGATTCCGTAAACAATATTCACCCAAGTGACCGAATCCGTGGAGAGTATTATGTAATACATTCACCCATCACTAGCACTACCCGCGTGCGAGTGTTTTGGTGAGTTGAAATGCAAACGTGGGTGAGGCGAAGTGAGCGCGGATGCGGTGTAACTCCCCGTAGTTTTGTTTAGTTAATTGACAAACAGGGGAAGTGATTACACCGCTGTGGTTCGTAAAGTAACAGAGATTTTTAACTTGAGCAATTTATTTTGAACTTTATTTTCGCGACATTACGTTATTTGAAATTGCACGCGTCGCGATTATATAATTAGAAGGTATGCGTGTGTAGTGTGTGTTTGTCTGTCATCTGAGTCCACAGTTATAAACTGTCCCGCTCAACATCAATGAAATCTTGTCCCAATTAATCAATTATCTCTGTTGCACTTTGTTCTATTTATAAATTCCGCGCCATTGCCGAGATGCCAATTTGGTTTAATTGCCGTATGCACACTGATACGCTGTCTTGCTGATAGCATCTAAGCACAGTTAGCGGTAATCGCCGTGGCACATCGCCATCGTGGCCTTTTAAAGCCGTGACTGATCCTGATCCCCTGATTCCCCTGCTTGTATATAGATTCACTAAATTACTTTTAGAGATTTTATTTACCTGTTTAACAACATGTGTTTTTTGCTGAACTGTATGCAATGTGATTGCACACAACCTTCACATATTTTGCTTTATTGTGATTTTTCATAAATAACTTTTTACAAATAAGTGATTTTATATCCTACTAATATTACGACCTAATATTACCTACGAAAGTTTGTAAGTTCACGCCGGAACGGCTGAACGGATCTGGATGAAACTTGGCAGAGAGATAGATTATAGTGTGGAATAGCACATAGGCCACTTTATATCCCGTGGGAATACCGGGATTTAAATCTGCGCGGGTGAAACCGCGGGGCGCAACTAGTATCTGGAAATGTGCGACCGAGAGTGCCTTATGTACCTTGTGTATTAGCAGTAGCCTTAGGCTGTGTCCCCAGTAGGCAAACTGCAGCGTTACGCGCAAACTGCAGCGTTACGCGCAAACTGCGTACAGTGAGCGCAAAACTAGCAAACTGTGGACACTCCATTTCAAATATATGGAAGGGCGTACTAAATCGATACGCCGCAAACTCAGTCGTCCGCTAACAGTTTGCCTACTGGGGACACAGCCTTATGTTTGCTTTTGATTTAAATTGATCCGTTAGTTGTGCCTAGGCATAGTTGGCATACAAGATACACACAAACGAGCTTCTGTCAGTTCCAGGAAGTAAACTCTATAATCACCAGAGACCTTAATATGTTCTAATGAAAGCCAATTAGTCCACGTTTCTAATGATTGATGAGAAATGGAATAGACTTACGGACGAGATAGCTTCCGCGTGGACACTTTGTCAGTCAGAGCAAAAATCTTTTGCTATGATTACATTGATACGTAGATATTGTTGCATTGATACCTTACATTAATGAACCCTTACAAAAATTCTGCACAAATACAATTTGGATCCAAATATTGTTATCCCACACATTATAAAAAGCGAACACGGGTACAGAGTAACATAAATCATACATCATTAACATTCGTTCCATCTAAAGCAGGTTCTCCGGAAGAAATCGCTTATAGCGATAATATCGCTCATTGTACTTCGCTGTAGATAAAATAAATTCTTGTATTTTCTTGTGGTGTACAATAATGAGCTTTCTATCTATCTATCTTAGACGAAAAAAAAGATAAAAAATATAAACATAAATACTAATTAGGTAATATAATGATGATTATTCAGTGATTTTTCATCATTGTTGTCGAAAGATGTTAACGTTTTAATTACCTAGTAGAATGGAACTCATTAATAAAAGCAAAATATTAAAACTAAAATAACATGTACCTACCAATACACAAAACTGTAGAACTAACGACTATCTGCAGACCGCGCGACGATCTAGCGATAGTTTCGATCCAAATTCAATTCCAGCGATACCGGGAGAGGTATCGCTGGAATCTTATTACACAAAGATGAACCTGTCATAACAAAGTCGTATGTATACAATGGATGTGATAATTACCACCTCATAAGACTCATAAGAAATAAGCGAAAAGATTGACAGGGCTCTTTCGACACTATGTGGGTCGAAAGTCAGTGGCACCCCACTCTTTTATATAAATGACTACTAGCGCCCTGCTGTTTCACCCGCGTAGTTTTAAATCCCGGTATACCCACGGGATAAAAAGTAGCCTATGTGTTATTCCAGACTATAATATATCTCTGTGCCAATTTTCACCAAGATCCGTTCAGTTCTGGAGTTATAGAGCACCTAACAAACATCCATCCATCCATTCATCCATCCATCCATACTTACAAACTTTCGCATTTATGAATATAACATTAGTAGGATTATATGTAAATAATACGAAAGTGTGATTGACTGTTTGTTCCGTTGTCACGGCTTACGACGCTGACCGCTATGGGCTTTTGCTGTTATGCACTCGCATAAAATCTTGGTAAGCAGGTACCAAAACTAGATTGACATTCTGACGCCACTCGCATCACCGTTTTGGCGAGTGGAAATGCCAACGTGACCCCGGGGCGCCAGATATAGCTTCAAATATTTGATCAAATGTTTGATTGCTGTGCCACACGAGACGAGACATACATATTCAAAACTTCGTGCCATACTATTCCATCAATTTGAAGCTATGTCTAGCGTCGGGTTGAGGCGGTGAGGCGAAGCTAGGTGGAACCCCTATTAAGTTGTTGTTTAGCGAATCGACACCCTGACCAACTAATGTGTTATTTGTTGTCATTTCTGAATGTATATGGAACAAACAAAGTTCCGATATATTACGGTATGTAGGATAAAGTCTATTGTTTTTGTACATGTCAGATAAGAATAGTAGAGCTCTTTGTTAAGGGCTCGTCTAGAGAGGTACTATAGGCTCATCCGAGGAAGTACTACCACCGAGCCTAGTTCTGCCGCCAAGCAACGTTACTGTTTTGGTTTGAAGGTTGTGGTTACCAGTGAAAAAACAGGCACACGAGACTTAACAGCTGTATTGTATCTGTCTCAAGTTGATGAACGCAGGACAGGGTTACCACTTAATTTTCAGTTCAGGGTGTGCATCGTGATGCACAACCCCTCAAAGAATATTCATAAATAGATTTTTCATAAATAGGTTAGTGATTTTATATCTTTCAAAATATTTAAATGTGCAATCGAGTAGTACATTACCAGGCGTACCTATGTTGATTGCGTATCATTTCCATTTAGTTTCTGGAATGTGTTGGTAAACACTGCCTAAGCAGCAGTGCAAGTACGGTTCTTAACTTCTTATCGATCGCCTAATTTGACATTTAGAATCGTCAAATTCGTGTAAAATGGTGGAACGATACGATTCGATTGGTTCATCGACTTTAGCCGATCGACAAATAGGCGATCGACAAGAACCGTACTTGCACGGCAGGAGGAGCGCGTTGAAATAGTTATTTCAGTTCATCATAACTGGGTTAGTGATTTCGCGCCGTTTCAGAGTTGCGTCATCCGTATGGGTTCTGCATATTTTATGGATTATCGCAGAATGGGGCAAAATTTTACTGCTATCAATCTTATAAAGCAGTCAATCAAACTCGCAAAAGAAGACTGTCCTTAAATTTACAAGTATTACTAATATTAAAATATTTAATAATAGATTAAGATTTAATTAGATTAATTATAAGGAGCACCGGTGGTCTAGTGGGAGTGACCCCGCCTTCCGATCGTAAGGTCGCAGGTTTGAATCCGGTCGTGCACCAATGGATTTTTCTATCGAAAAATTTATGTGCCCAATGCCAGTGCTCTTAAACGGTGAAGGAAAACATCGTGAGGAAACCAGTTAGTATTCTAACAGCGGCGATGGGCTTGCAACCTGTCACGTATACTAACTACTGCAAAATGTGGGTATGTGCCAAATGTAATGTTTGGAAGTACCTCTGACTACCCCCCTTAGACATCCTCAAAGAATCTTGAATTAGTACCTACTTGGTACTGGGAGATCTGAAGGGATATCTACCGTGCCTGGGGATCGAAGTCGTGAAGCTGTTTCAGTTTCAGATTAAATAAGAAATATTTAATATTTTATAATAGATGTAATGTTTAAATAAATAAAATAAAATTTAGTCATTGTTATTGCTTGGCTTATTCTGAGATGTGACCTAAATATGGAGAATAAGGAAATCTGCCCGTGGGGTTTCTACGAATACTTCAGTCATATTTTGCTATTTTGCTAATAATGTTCTTAACTAGAATTTGAAGATATTTAAGAACTATTTCTTGGATTCTAACATAAACGTTGCTCTCAAGAAACAATTTTTTGTCCCTTTTTTCCATTGAGTGCCTCAAGCGTTTTTTTATTAGAAATGCGAGTTTTTTCATCAATTACTTGTGTGATGATGATAAATCACAGATTATCTGTGAGGTAAAAATGATCTCTGGATAAGTACCGCATTTTGTAGGTAAATTTTATGACAGGTATTTTCATTCATTAGATTTTACCGAAGTCGTGATAGACATTTGGAAAAAACAAACAAAATGTGTGGAACAAAATGTCTCAAACAAGTCGGTATTCAAAAATTACCAAAGGTACATAACCAACACAAGTCTGAATAACACAGGCTACTTTTTATCCCGTGGGAATACCGGGATTTAAAACTACGCGGGTACTAGTTTTTCATATAACACTAGAATACGATTCTGTGAGAACCCTTAAGTATACATATTGTAATTCGTGCATATTTAATGTTAATTGGTCATTGTTCACCTACTATTGCTCATTTGCGGTTGAATTAGGTACCTAGGTCTAACTAAACTAAATTGAGTGTTTAAATAATAAAATAAATGAATAAAGTATGTACCATGGTGGTCGTTCAATTGACTCATTTCCGCTTAATCACTTTCAAAACAAGTGACGCTCTTGCGTGGTTTATTATCAAATAAAATGACAGCTGATCGATTTGACAGCTTTTTGATGCGTTGCGTTCACTTGACTTGTATACAGCGTCAGTGGTTGCGTGCATTTTTCAAGTCGTAAATATACAACTTTTGGATTATCCTAAAAAAGTTGGCATCCATAAAAAAGTTTACGTCTTAACTTTATAACCTCCTTTTTTCTTCTTTTTTAAAAATACCTATAATGAAAATGACAGCGACAAAGTAGGTTAGCTAGCTTGACGATAAAACTTTAGTGCAGAACACGACGGAAAATAACAAGCTGTATTGCAGTAGTTAAGTTAATATATACATTGTAAGTAAATAGGTATTAAACTACTGTTAGGTGTAGCACACCTACAAAGTAGTACCAATATTATGTATCACAAAGAGTCGTGTGAAAGACGGAGCAGAGCAGTGAAGCTATCAGACTAGAAACATTTTCTTCGTGGCGCGTGTCTTATCCGACATAAGAAAAAAATTGTTGAGATTATTATGTATGGTGTCATATAAATAATCAAGCGGCTGAATGTCTTTTATGACAGTCTCATAAGGCATAAGAAAATATCATATAAATATAATTTGCATAAGGCTTTTGAGCTGGGCTTTGTAGCAAAATGAATGCTTTGATATAATCAAAAAACGAATGATGGGTTTCCCAATCTCAAAGGGAAATGAAAATCTGTGGTCAAGGAGAGAGTGGCGACAATGCTGAATACATACACCGTGGGTGTTGACTGGTTTCGGAGAAAATAATACTGGCCATATAGGCCGAGTACGCCTTAATACCCGAAACTACTCTATTTCTAGCATTATAATATTTGTACAAACTTAAAAATGCGCGGTAAATGACATTGAAGGACGTTATACCCCACGATCTACCCGCATGATAGAAAATTGTTAAATGAATTAGAATATCCGTCAGCTGATCCTGACGGGCCGTCCACTTTACTGGGTTTTATAATACCTAGTGACTTCGGTCAAGATATTTCCTATACATACCTACCGTAGGTACCACCGTTACAATTATTAAAAAGAAATAAAATACATTTATTAAAACATACCGCCACCGCACACGACAGCAACAGGGCAGCTGCATTTACGGAACATAATTATAAAAAGGAACCATTCTAGTGTTTTTTAAACTTTCGCGATCATAACACATAATTAATTTTAAATATTAGACGGGTATTTATCGCGTTTTACCTTTAATAATTTCCCGACGTTTCGGCTATGTTGCAATAGCCGTGGTCGCGGGCAGACTAGAACTAGGAACTATTCTAGATAGATATGACAATATAATAATATGTAAATCACTACATACTTTGTGTTTTTTTTATTTGACATATAGACATACTGATCACAACTTTATTAATTTACAAAGAGATTTTTGCTTTGGCATCGCATTACTCTGAAACGTTCACATTTCCCTGAAAATAATAACGACCTTGCGATACGACATGATTTCATCCAGATAGATACACTATAGATTTATATTAAAAGTATCTTGGGCCAAAACAAAATGCTTGGAAAATATTGAAATAGGTTACTACTGGCACGGATCCATTTCCGTTGTATGATTCTACTAATATTAAAACGCGAAAGTTTGTCAGTATGGATGGATGTTACTCTTTCACGCCGAAACGGCTAAACGGTTGAAACTTGGCAGAGAGAGAGAGAGATTGTAGTCTGGAATGGCGACTTTTTATCCCGTGGGAATACAGGGATTTAAATCTGCGCGAGTGAAACCGCGGGGCGCAACTTGTATTATTATAAATCTGGATTGGCGGCAAGCCCTAACAGAATAGGTATTTTTTTATAGAGATGCGTAGGTTGAACGTACCTGTATATGTTTTTGTGTATGTTATGAAATACCAACTACTGCAAAATGTGCGTAGGTACGTGCTAAATGTGATATTTGGACGTAGGGGAAGCAGGGGTAATGTCGATCGCGTCGGGTAATACCGCTCACTCCAATAACTTAGTGAGCACGCTGCAGCGCAGAGGTTGTAACGCTTGAGCAGGCAGAGTCTTTAAACTTCAAAACTAACATAAGACAAATAAAAAAACAAATAGAGCTCTCAGGTGATCGGCATTCCCCCATCTTCCTCTACCTACCTCTGACTACACATCTATCCCTACGTAATCCTGCTTACGTAGGTCAGCCCGCGAAGACGAGACATGTTTACAGACTATAAAATAAAAACATGTGGCGGCACTGCAGGTATAACGAATAACTAATAATAACTGCCCACGTGATGTTCATTTTTTAAGGTGCTATTTGCTGATGGAATAAGCAGATTGCTCATGGAACAATCATATTGCGACTGCATCACTTAACAATGATAATGTTGACGATAAAATGCTAAGTGGTTACCCTACTAAATTATAAATGCGAAAGTTTGTAAGTATGGATGTTAGTTACTCTATAACTCCAGAGCGGCTGAACGGATCTTGGTGAAAATTGGCACAGAGATATATTATAGTCTGGAATAACACATAGGCTATTTTTTATCCCGCAGGAATACCGGGATTTTAAACTATGCGGGCGAAACCGCAGTGCTCTACAGTGATCTATAAAAAAGTTTTATAGAAACCAAACTGAGTTTTATAGAACACAAAATGAACCTACGATGCAGTGCCCTGCGTCCATCAACGTGAGGCATACCTACAGGATCATAAAGGTTTTAAGCCTCATGTGCCTGTAATACCACCGGCAACCACACTTCGAACCGAAACACAGCAACGCTGTTTGGTTGGCGGCAGAAACAGAAATGGTGGTATTACTTCCCGGACGAGCCCTTCACAAAAAGCTTACTGATCATTACACCTTGCTTTGCCAACTTTTTTGTAACTTCACGTGGATTGTAGAAACACGTCAATCGGTCTATTTTAAGATGACGCCAGTAGAATTGCATACGTCATCGTCTCGAGCAGCTACCTATGTATTTCAGAGGTATTCTTGTGTGCGTGGGCAAAGGTGCAAAGGTTAAGGCGGAGACTACCTACAGATAATTGTACTTCTACCTAGCACATTTAAATTTTGAATGATATAAAATCACTCATTCATTCATCACAGTTTACAATATACAAATTTGATCCACTGATCTCTATTAACCTCTCGTACGTTTTGACACGGATCCGTGTTTACACCGTCAACTGTTTTGGCACGGATCTGTGCTAGCGTGACTTTCGCTAGTTTTTACACGATTTTAATATTTAAACTAATGAAAACAGTGCTCAGAATAGCTTGAATCGAAGCAGGATAAACTAATCTACCACAGACAACATTCACTTGGTATATTTGAAGCACCAGTACTTCATACGAGTGCATTCAAATTGACTCACTTCACGCGGCTGTACTGTGCGAAGCGGTGCGAAGAGTGCTACAGTGATTTATCCAATTTTAACCACAAAATCAAGAAAAAGGTAAGTAAATGTTTTGATAATTGTTCTTTAGTATATCTAGATGCTACTTGTTCAAATCAAACATGTAAAATAGGTACAACTTTCGAGTATTCCTTCGAAAAAACCTCCTCATCTAAGTAACCGTTATTGCAAACTTTATTTTCTTTATGTTTACAATGATTTTGCGTAAGATTGTTCATAGTATTTTATATCATCTAAAAGGAAATTTCAATAGGATTACAAATTCGTTGTCATAATTGCGCATTATTCATATTTTTATGATAAAATTACGCATTTTACGTACCAAGTGTTCAAATACACGCACACATATGCAGTTAAAATGGCGGATGTTTTGTGTGCGCACATACTCTTCGTCATCTGTTATAGAGGATGTTCAAAAATTCTTTGATTTTTTTATAATGCCATGATATTTGATACCTATTATTATGATTGATAAAAAAATAAATAATTTCTCTAGAAATAATCAAAATTGAAGTGTTTGTAATGTCGAAATATCGAATCTCGATAGAGATAGGTGGATAGGTATCCTACCTAGGTGCGGTAAATATATAGGTACGGTGCTAAAACATTTATATAACTATCTGATGGAACAAGCAGATTTTCCACCTGATGTTGAGTGGTAACCATCACCTATAACAAAGCATTGCTTCGTAAGTCACGCACGATAGGAACGTGCCCTACGATGCGTGCCATACTGCATCAAATATTTTTTTACTGCTAGGTACTACTGACTAAATTGTAATTTGTCATACCTACCAACATAAGGTCCGTTTTTATATTTTTTGCGTAAGTAGGTAGGTAGGTACCTATCTACTTTTTGTCCTCGCCAGTCGCTACCCATATGGTGACCAAAATAAATCCCGCTTTGAGTTTGCCGACAAAAATAAAACAGCCAAGCAAGCAAAATTTTACCCAATGTTCACGAAACTAGGAATCACCGATGACATACCTACCTACTGCCTTGTCATCCATTCCTTTGAATTTGCCGAAAAAGATTAGACAACATTGGACCTAATCAGAATACGGATAACAATTCAATTTGGTTGTTAGTTCCGTAAAAAATCGGCACCACTTGCGGCAGGTGCTTTACACAATAATGAGCTTCAATGTGCCAATGTTAAGGTGCATAATAGAATGTCGAGATTACATGTCGGCGTTTTAGTAAAGGGTTTATGCGCATGCGATGAAAGACATTCTATATTACACCTTGGGTTACATATGGATGTTTTAGTAGGGATCCAATTTTTTCTAGTGATAAATATAATAGTACATATTGTTACTCAGGGATAATGTATTTAGCTTTGTTATGGTTTAAGAATTTTTGAAATTGGACCAGTAGTTTCTGAGCCTATTTGTTCCATTTACAAAAATACAAAGGATTCCTCTTTATTATTGTGGTGTAAAATTAGTAAGTATAGGCAGTGTAATTTTAAGTAATAAAATAAACTTTTTTGACGATTTTATTGTTTTATTTCTATAGAAACCTTACAATACAACCTAGGAAAATTTTGCTTTCTTTTCCATCACATTGTATACCAAAACGTGTTGGTACCTATATTGTATCAAATTACAGAACAACAACATATTATTCATACTTTTTTATCAAACACAATATTTTTGTACTCAGTGAAGCGTCTGTCGCGGCGATTGCATTGTCAAGAGACCACGTCACCAGACGCCCGTTTATGTATAAGAATATTAACTATATTTTTTTATGTTATAGCAAAAAAAAACCTACAGAAAAGTTGTTTGGTAAAAAAAAATTGTTGTTATTTTTATGATATAAGTAATATGTTAAATTATAATTTTTTACTACCTACAACAATAAAACAATACAAAAGATAATATTACAGTAAGTAGTGGGTAGGTAGTAGATACAACTACAAAAGCTATATGTTTTCACGATTAGGTAGGTACACTTCGTAAAATATTCATAACTCATGTGCGCTTGAACGAACCCAAAAAACAACATACTGTATAGTCTGCCAGATACGTGACAAGACAGACTAAGGAACTAATGCACTAGCACAGATCTGTGTCAAAACAGACGCGGTAATTTGGGATCGCACAGATCTGTGACACGCCCGACGCGGGGATTTGCGATCCACGCACACATGCAAGAAATTATGAATTATTGCTAGTTTGGAACCCCACTTTATTTTACCCTTTTTCTTTAGTATTTTCTATAAAAACAGTGGTGCTAAATACCCCAAAATAAAAGCAAATTTATTCTACTTTATGGCAATACCACTTTTGTGAGGCACAGATACCAAATATATTCAGAATAATCGGATGAAGTGTAGGCTATGTAAACTGGGTATAGGTCTAGTTTATTTACTCTAAAATTAATTTCTGACGTCTATTCTGCAGTGTAATCAATTTTATGTGGAAAAAGATATACTAGTTACGTAAATAAATGCTTTTCACTAGCTCAAACCAAGTAATTACGTGATTGGGAGGACCAAAAGTTCAGTTTCAAGACACTGTCAGCGGCGTTCATTGTGTATCTCATTTGTACTTTTCAAATTGGAATTGATCTTTCAATTTATTCTAGACGTTCTATTGTTTTCATATAATTGGATTCGTATATCAATTACCTTTGTTTCTAAATAAAACAAACCACTTTGAAATAAAGTTTTATTGCAAATAACAGCAAATTCATACAGCGGAACCATTTTCAACCATTGAGTCGGCGTCAAGAGCCTCTGGAATATTATTTTAACATTATTTACCAATGAAGTATAGTTAAAAACGTACATTAGGTATCTGACTTTCGATACCATTTGCCAGATTCATAGTGATTCATACATTTTTATGCAAAAAAAAAATATAAACGGGCGCCTGGTGACGTGGTCTCTTTACGTGCAATCGGCGCCACAGACGTGCGTTTTTTCTCGCGGGCGATCTCAACGTACGAGAGGTTAAACAAGCACGCGTTTGATCCAAGTACGAAAACTAGTAAGTAAAACTTTTTGGTAGAGAAACATGACGAGCTTCTTCTCATCTATTACAAACTCATTCTTTTAAAACTTTCTCGAACTCAAACTGAAACTAATATTACGGGCACATGCTGATCTCTAACATGTCGTACAATACAGTGCACATGAGGCTTAACATCTGTAAGCCTCAAGTTGATGGATGCGGGGCAGTGTGATATATGAACGTTGCCTAACGTTCTTACCTATATCGTGTTGGACTTGAGAGACAATGCTTTGCTAAGGTTATCCAAGTGGATCATCTGCTCGTACCACCAGCAAGTGAATAAAAAAAATGAATTCCGATTATTTTGTCAGTTTTTCTTCGGTCTCTAAAAATGCTAGATCCTCTATTTCGAACCGTGCATTGTGCTCATATACGAGCTATAGAATTCCAATCCACTTTGCAAAGGAATCGGCAACGCTTTCAACACGGCACGGCTAGATATATCTGTTTTCCCTCGGGGAGAATAAGTTCGTGTAGTGTGTGATAACTGATAAGTATACATTTACACGGCCTCAAGTATTTTAAGTGACATTTCAACAAATAATTTTGCAACAAATTTTTTAAAGTAAAAAACGCGTACATCATCTCTACAATTCAAGAGGAAGGTTTATATGTATGTATAATACATGCATGATATGTGCACCCGTGCGAAGCAGAGGCGCGGGCGCGGGCGGGTCGCTAGTCACTACATAGTATAAAACCCCCCAAAACAAAGTCGCTTTCTCTGTCCCTATGTCGCTATGTATGCTTAAATCTTTAAAACTACGCAACGGATTTTGATGCGGCTTTTTTTAATAGATTTTTTTAGATATATATATAGATAGATTTTAGATTTTTTTAATAGTTTTTTTAATAGAACATCGTATTCCTAGAACTACCCCCAATAAGGGTGCAAAGGGGTGTTGTAGTTTGTATGGGATTTTTTTTACGAGTGGTTCAATTGATTTCAAACTTGGAGTAAATATACTTCTAAATAAATAATTAAGAACGACATTTTTAGTTTTTGTAAACTACCCTTATTAAGGGTGCAAAGGGATGTCAAAGTTTGTACGAGAATTTTTGTACGCGTAGTGCGATTGACTTGAAACTAAAAGTAAAAGTAGATAAATTACAAAAAATATACTAAATTAGGGTTTTATCTCGGGTGGAATACGCGAGCGGCGTCAGAGGCGCAGCGGTGGCTGGCGAGGCGCGGGGCGGAGCCCTTAGCCCTTACACTCTCTTTAAATTGTTCTTACTTAGATAGGTACTTTAACATACCTATAGTTGTCGCAGGTGAAACCGCGGGGCACAGCTAGTATTACATAAAAAGCACGCGTCCTCACCGTTCCGTAGCAAGTATGACCGACTGCACGTTCGTAACACACTCACCTTGGCAAACGTGTACCTATAAATAATCAAAACATTTTCCCTTCACATTCAACTATGTGAAAAAAAAAATACCGATCTCTATTCGAGTGATTATTAAAAACGTTCCGTGCTTACATTCTGAATACGCTATTGAAATGCTATAAAAGTTAGATATTACTATTATATCTAACAAATTCTGTTACAACGTAAAAGTCAGAGTGAAGCCTTCAGCGCTTACGCCCCCGCCCGACCACTCGGCGAGATGAAGACTTATCCACTTATCTATCTAATTTCATCTAAAATCTTCTTATTGCTAGACGGAAAATCTTCGTTTTCTCAATTTAAGACACGAACGTTACAGAACATTTTGACACACAGTTCACTGAACTGCAAACGAGATGCGCGAAAAAGAGAATGAGATAAATAAACAAACGCCGTATTGATGGCGTGCCAAACAAATGAATCAAACTCTTCAACACATTTCTGAAAAATCGGAAATTGCAGATATTGATTAAGGTCATCGATGTCATGAACCTTATAATTAAAGTCAGACGAGCGACGTGACTTTAAGCGAAAAGTAAGAAAATAAAGAATAAAATAAATAAAATAAAGAAGAAAAGTCGGTCAAATTGATTATCTTTGAAACAAAAGCAAAAATGGATTTCTTTTTTCGATATAAAATTATCAAGATTTTTGTACGTTAGGGCCATTTTAAAACTGAGAGAGCCTGAAACGTTTTCTGAGTATTGCTATAACTCTTATGTATAAATAGTTTTTTCGAATTTCGAATACGATTATTCGAAATTAGAAAAAAAAGTTGTTGCAAAACTCAGAATGACGTATCGTACGAATTCCCCAACGAAACGTTTCTGGTTGAAGTTGTGTTGGAATTGCCGTTCAAAATTAGCACAATTTGCCCTCAAAAAGCAGGCAATCAACATACTTACACCTAGCCTCATCGTTTAGCTAAAATTGTCTCACAAATAAACCATCTCTGCATCTAGACTAGACATCTAAATCGTTCGCTGTCCAAGCTAATTTAGACACTGAATTGAATGTGCACAAGCATTTTATCGTCACCAAATGCAAAGGTATCTACTTACCTATACTTCGCGCACATAAATAACCAATCATTACTTCTCACTCATACAATTGTTGAATTATACCTACCTCGCACTCGTGAAAGGTATTGATGGCGCGGCTAATACATAGTACATAGTACATAGGCTAGTACATAGTTTATGTAAACTGTAGATTCTTGGTGTTTTTTCCGCTTTATCATTGCATAACCTACTTTTCATTGCAGTTGGCCCTACTAAGTTTTCCAAGCCCATTGTCGCTAGTGAATGTAGAAACACGTACAAAACATGTCAAAAATTGCTAGATTCCATACATATTTTTTACAGCAGTCGTATAGTAGAGTAGATCCACAGGGAAATGCATACACTTACGGCAATTTGATTTGATGGTAATTTCATTCAGCTAATCCCCTAAGGAAAAATACATGTGCACTTGAAAGTCCATTAGTCTTATGCAGCTTATAAAAAAGAGGAACTTTATCTGAATGGATTATTAATGTAACACATTATTGTATTTTTACGAACTGACTGATGTATAAATAAATATGCGTGTGCGTCGTGTATATAAGTAATCATTTTTAAAATTGGTAAGTAAATATAAACATACGGTCTTGTTATTTTTGATTTTAAAAACAGGTCTTTGCTTTACTTAAAAGTCTGTAAAAAGATTAAACGGTGATAATTAATTGATCCAGGCGTGACTTATTTTTATCCTTGCGACCGAAAACCGCGGTGAGGGTTTTTCTTTGGCCACTAACGCCACCCACGAGTGTTTTAGCAGTGAAAATTCCAACGCGAATGAGGTAAAAAAAACTAAGAACTAAAACTGGTGAGCGAAGTGATGGTGAATCCCTTATTAGGTGATACTACCGTAGGGTTTTCTCTATTCCGTGATACTACCCATGATTTAGTTGTTTACGGAATAGCACTACACTATCGTAAAGAGGTTGACACATTTACACATTAGTGTAATAAAATATTTTCACATTAATAGTTTACGGTATCACTACATACTGTGTTCCATTGACAATAGGTATGACTATAAATAAAACAATGAAAAGTTACATCAGTGTTATCATTAGGTTTGTGAAGATGAACGGCGTGAGTAACGGATGCCGTTATTAATCATAAGTATGTCATAAGCGCGGCATTTTTGGAGATGACAAATTACCTCATTTCACGTTACAGAATATCTGTAAGCTGTGACATATAATACCATGGCAGAATTTTCTGAAATGTTTATTACACTACGCAGGGTCAAACCCTTAGAGTAGTACTAAAAAAAAGGAAGCCTAACCCATCCAGTCTGTCTAATTAGACAAAATAACCGCCCCAGTTTTTGATAGCTCGATCAAAGTTAATTGACTGCCAAGTTACTTGTATTTAATCGCGCCGGTTTCTGAAAGCTGGATCAAAGTTAATCGGTTGCCAAGTCACAGCTTTTACTTTAAATTAGATAAGTAGATATAGCAGTTACATACTTGACTGCCGATTAGCTTTGATCGAGCTTTCAGAAACCGAGGGTAACTGGTTTATTAGACTACGCTTCTTCTTCTTATCGTGTCACTAGTTTCTTTCGAAACAGTGTGGTGAAAGGATTTTAAGTGCGCCTCAAGAGGCTCCTTTCGAGCACTTGTCACATGTTATAGAACTTGTTAGGTTTTACAACATGCCGGTTTCCTCACGATGTTTTCCTTTACCGTTTGAGAGTACTGGCATTGCGCACATAAATTTTTGAACAGAAAAACTCATTGGTGCACGACCGGTTTTGAACCCACGACCTTAGGATCGGAAGGTGGGGCTGCTACCACTAGACCACCAGTGCTCTCAGACTACGCTAAATCTTTGTTAGACTGTCTTGATACTGCTTAGTGTAATAGGCCTAATTTAGTTTTTTCGTTTAAATATGAATCCCTACTAGACTGTGGTTAGTTACGTAACTCAGCCTCAAACGAAGTAACGCTGAATACCATGGAAACCGAATTTCGTTCCAAAAGAGTTTTCCTACCAAAAAGTTTATTTTATTCGTTTTCATATACGCTTTTGCAAACTTTTTAACTAACGAAAAAACGGAGGGATTTCCCAAGTGGACGCGTATATTTTTTTTAAAGTATATAAATGACCACGCATAATTTTTTACAGAGTAAATCGATTTTGATATTTATTTTTTATTGGATAGGGTATACCACCCCTCGTAGTTGATCCCATATAAATTTGGAAAAAAAATCTTGCCGGTGGTACAGATAAGAGAATACTATACCTGGTGGATAGTTTTTTTTATTAAGTTTTATTATAGTCAGTCAAATGAAAGTAGACACGCGAGCGTGGCAACGCAGACACGCTAATATTTTTTGAATTTGGCGCGAATTTTCAGTGTCTACTTTCATTTGACAGACTCTAGTAGGAAAACTTGTTTGGATCAAAGTTATTGCACACATTGCATACATGCAGCTTGGTTGATTCATATTTTTCATAAATAAGATCTGTGGTTTATTTATTTTAAAATATAAAAATGCCAAAATGCCAGCGAGAAATTGTTTGACGGTCCTTTAATCTAAATATATATAACTCAAAGGTGACTGACTGACTGACATAGTGATCTATCAATGCACAGCCCAAACCACTGGACGGATCAGGCTGAAATTTGGCATGCAGGTAGATGTTATGATGTAGGCGTCCGCTAAGAAAGGATTTTGATCAATTCCATTCCCAAGGGGATGAAATAGGGGATGGAAGATTGTATAAATCTTAGATTTTCGACTGATTGAACTGCAATTAAAGATTGGAGCTACTTTGATGAATAAGTAAAGCCGCAAAAACTATGCCTAATTAATAATAATACCTCTAAACGCGAGCGAAGCCGCGGGCAAAAGCTAGTATCCTTTAATATCTTCAAAGCCGTTTTCATCAGCATAGAACAAAGCTACCAATTAACTAATTGGTGCCTGTCTGCGGCTGGATTGATGGGTGTTATTAGTTTGGTTTAAACACAATTAGCTGTTTCCTTGTGACAGCTTGCAATTTCATAATGACCATCCAAAATATAGGCCTCCCTATACCATCTTTATTTATGTATTGTGTTCGTGAAGTCACCTTCGGGTCTCGTCTGAAAACCAGCGCTGCTTACCATCTATGGATGGTCAGCAGCATTTCGCTGGGACGGGACCTGTTTGTCGCATTCGGCATAAGGAGGACTACTCTGCATCATAGAACCTTCTTTTTCACCTTTTATTTGTTTTTTAGTTCTACCATTACCTAGTATATAAATTTTTGGTCCTCATATTATGTGTATGTGACAAATAAATCAATTTTCTTTCTTTCTTTCTATACAATCGAATTGAGCCCTCTCCATCCACCGATATCCCGCGAACTCCACCCCAGTTCTAAGTTCAGATTCTTTTAAGGTCATCTAAGGGTACCCCCCCTTAGATGACAGTCAGAGATATGCCCATCCATTAAATTTGGCACATACACAAATTGTTTTATCTATATCTTTATCCACAGATATACGCTGATGAAGACCAGGACATAACCAGTCTCGCCGACAGCAAGCGGACGATGGACAAGCCTCGCTACGACTCGCTGGAGAAACTCCACGGGCTGACGATACTGGAGGACGATGAAGACGGCGTGGATGATGATGATGACCCGCTGGACGACGCGGAAGATACTGAGAGCGGTGATTGGTATCCGGATTTCGTTGGACCAAGGGAAAAGGTACTTATATCCACGGCAGTTTTTGTGAGCGCCAGGTTTAATTTTATACAACAAACTAGCTTCCCGCCTGCGCGCCCCTTCTTCGCAGGGGTGCACATATCATGCATGTATTATGCATATAAACCTTTCTCTTGAATCTCTCTATCTATTAAAAAAAACCGCATTAAGACCCGTTGCGTAGTTTTAAAGATTTAAGCATACAAAGGAACAAGGGGACATAGGGACAGAGAAAGCGACTTTGTTTTATACTATGTAGTGAAAGTGATAGTGATTAGACAAACAATAAGCTTACGGCCGATCTTAGCTCATAAACGCCCAATACGAGAGGGCTGAAAACAACCCGCCTGTTTTGAAGAACCACATACAAATAATCGTTCCGGAAAATCTCAGAAGGGAGATTCCGAAGCAAAAGTGTTCGACGGAGGAAATTCCTCTGAATGCGAACGCTGCGCGACCAGGTCAGCACTGGCTGGATTAACTTGAAACTATAATAGTATAAACAAGCCAAGTAGCATGTCAGCTTTTAACTACATTACTGTAACACTAGTTACGCCCCGCGGTTTCACAAATCCCGGTATTCCCACGGGTAAAAAAAAGCCTATGTGTTATTCAAGACTGTGCCAATTTTCACCAAGATCCGTTCAGCCGTTCTGGAGTTATAGAGTAACAAACATTTGCTCACAAACTTTCGCATTTGAGTATTTCTCAAACAAAATGTACGTAACTAAAAAAGAAAAGTTACGAAAAAGTACTATTTCGTAACTTTTCCTTCCTCAAGTTCCTAGAGTTATGTTACGAATTAGTAAAATTTCGTAACAAATACTTTTTCGTTATGTAAATTTTGTTTGAGAAATACTCAGTTATAATATTAGTAGGATTACTATGTAGTTTAATAAGTTTAAGACCTGCAATGTAGTCTGCCTTTCGTAGAGGGGCTACGAGTTTGTAGCAGAGCTACGAATTGGCAATGATGGACCTCAAATTATGATTCTGACTCAGAAGCAAGTATGATTGGAACACTGCTAATCTGGACTTGCCTCTGACTAGGACTATTCATAACACAAATCAAGTCTGTAACAAATTTTGATTAAACATATGGATGGGAAATGGTTTGTATTTAAATGCTTAAGATTTTGTTAAAAGCTCATCAAGGTACTGTTGTAATTAGACGCGTAGGTGCTGGCAGGTTGTAGGTTTCCCCACGATGTTTATCTTCACCAGCCAGCCAGTAAGAATTGAACACTTGCATATCACAAGGTTCAGCTTATCGTAAATAGGGCCATGAGTAAAAAGATGCTCCTGGCGATGTTTATACCTTCTATAACTAAAGAAAGAAACAAAGAAAATTCATTTGTTTTGGACACACACATAAGTAGGAACACACCAGAGTAGCTAGGTACCATACAATGGTACTATACAAAAATAACAAACAAGGAAATTGAACAATAATAAGAATCAGTAAAAAAGTAAGAAAAAATAACATGTTTGTCATGTCATTTTAACATGTTGTCAAGAGTAGTAGAGCTCTTTGTGAAGGGCTCGTCCGGGGAAGTACTACCACCACGCCTTTTTCTGCCGCCAAGCAGCAACGCTGTGTTTCGGTTTGAAGAGTGTGGTCGCCGGTGTAATTACGGGCACATGAGGCTTAACATCTGTATGCCTCAAGTTGATGGACGCAGGGCAGTGCATCGTAGGGCACGTTCCTATTGTGCGTGACCTACGGGGCAATGTTTTGTTTATAGGTGATGGTTACCACTTAACATCAGGTGGGCCATCTGCTTGTTCCATCAGCTAGTTGTATTAAAAAAAAAAAATGTTAATTACAGGTTAGGTGGGTACGGCAATTACATAGTCAAAAACAGAACAAGTAGCAGAAGGTACAGATTATAAATTCTTCTGCTATTATAAACGCGAAAGTTTGTAAGTACGGATGGATGGATGGATGGATAAATAAATAAATAAAATAAATATTGGTGGACTTTCCACACAGCACTATCTAGCCCCAAACTAAGCTTATGCTTGTAATATGGGAACCAGATAGCTGATATACTACTTATATACTTTTTTTTTGTAAATACATACTTATAATATTATATAACACCCAGACAGAGAACAAACATTTATGTTCATCACACAAATGTTTGTTCACGGATGTGTGTTAGTCTTTCAGCGCGGAACGGCTGAACGGATCGGGATGAAACTTGGCAGAGAGATAGATTATAGTCTGGAATAGCACAAAGGCTACATTTTATCCCGTGGGGATACCTGGATTTAAATCTGCGCGGGTGAAACCGCGGGGTGCAACTAGTAAATAATATTTAAACTAAATGTGTGTACATGGTGAAGGTTGTTCGGAGATATAGCGAAACCATAATGATTTCTTTGACTTTAGGCAGTATTTTTGCTCGTTTTTAGCATCGAAAGCTTGATCAGATATTTATTTGTAATGCAAATCAACTCGAATGAAAGCAATCATCACGATCCACTTCAGTCCAAGTGGCTACAGTCAGCGTCGAAAGTTGATCTGACTTATTCCATTAGGAACTTAAATTTATGAAAGCCATTTACCAGAAATATTCCGAGCCCTTTCTATTCAGCGACTTTTCGCGCTTTTAGAAATTAGATAGGCTATTTTGTCCCATTTTTTTATAGTAACTGTAAACTACTACAATTAAAAAAAGGGAGAAAGTTTTATTCCCAAAGAATTATCCTTTCAACCATTGTCTAGCTTAACCAACTTTCGTGCAAAATAGGTAAGTAATGAAACGCTTATTCAGCTTATCGGAGTTCTAGAACGCGCACATTTCACGCCGACTGTACTGCTCAAGTGGTTTCGATGACCAAACGTATCGATCCTCGAAGATACGCATTCGGTTTTTTATTTTTAAACAAGTGGTGTTGATTTACAAGCGAATAAATAAATACGAAGAGTAGTAGAGCTCTTTGTGAAGGGCTCGTCCGGGGAAGTACTACCACCACGCCTTTTTCTGCCACCAAGCAGCAACGCTGTGTTTCGGTTTGAAGAGTGTGGTCGCCGGTGTAATTACACGCACATGAGGCTTAACATCTGTATGCCTCAAGTTATGGACGCAGGGCAGTGCATCGTAGGGCACGTTATTATTGTGCGTGACCTACGGAGCAATGTTTTGTTTATAGGTGATGGTTACCACTTAACATCAGGTGGGCCATCTGCTTGTTACATCAGCTAGTTGTATAAAAAAAATAATAAATACGCTCGTTTCGATTGCTCGACCTTTTCGTATCGAGCCATCTTGAAATGTTGTGCATAAACATAACCCACTTCAACATTCGAACAAAAAACCAAAGCTGTTTCATTAGGATGCGTAGTGAATTTTTTTAAATAGCAATTGAGTTTGCATACATGACGAGTTGCAATATCGTTGATGCTACGTAACTGTACCCGAAGTCTTCATAATCATCATCATTTCAGCCCGTTTGCACCCACTGCTGAGTGTAGGCCTCTTTAATACGCCACTCTTTCCGATCCCTTGCCAGTCTCATCCATCCATTTCCAGCACTTGCTACTATGTCATTTGACCAACGGGCGGGTGGTCTGCCTCTATGTCTTTGTAGTTAAGTAAGTCTTAGTTTTTTTTTAATTTCACGTATATCGTTGGCGCTTATCGAATCTCTATACAAAAGAGTAATGTCAGGCACATGACTAAATCCATCATCATCAGCCTAAAGAAGTTCATTGCTGGACATAGGCCTCCCCTTACGTTTCCAGGAAGAACGATTCTGATCCCTTTCAATCCACCGACTCCTCGCGGTCCTAACAATGTTTTCAGTCAATCGGGTAGGAGGGCGTCTCAGGCTTCGTTTTCCTGTTCGTTCTACGTTACTAAATACCTACAATACAGTAAATACAGTACAGTGAATACAGTATGGGGTTCTTCAAAAAAGGCGTGTTAAAATATTTAAAGGGTCAGCAACGCGAGTGCGACACCTCTGGTGATACAAACGTCCATATATATATATACGCTGCGGTAACCACTTCCCATCAGGTGGGCCGTATGCTTGTTTGCTACCTTGGTAGTCATCATCATCAACAGCCCACAGAAGTCCACTGCTGGACATAGGCCTCCCGTATCCGCTTCCAGGAAGAACGATTCTGAGCCCTTTCCATCCACCGACTACCCGCGATCCTAACAATGTCGTCAGTCCATCGGGTAGGAGGGCGTCCCACACTTCGCTTTCCTGTTCGTGGTCGCCATTCAAGAACCTTTATTCCCCATCGGTTGTCAGTTCTTCGAGCTATATGACCTGCCCATTGCCACTTCAACTTGCTGATTTTGAGAGCTATGTCGGCTACCTATATACCTTGGTAGTATAAAAGAAAAAACCTACTAAAACACTAAAAACATAATCCAGACTAGTTTATTTTACTACTTTCTCCATCATTTACCTATCGATGGTGCTTGCAATTTATAATACCAAATTAACTTTCGTTTATTCCACTAGATTGGAACAACGAACATGGTGCACCTCGACCCGGACGACTTCTCCGACTCGGTGGTGACGTTCGACCGCGGCGGCGGCAAACAGGCGCTCATCTCCAACATCCGCGAGATCCGACGGCTGCTCAACGAGAATCCGGAGAATCCCGACTTGCCTGGTGAGACTGAACTTTGAAATAGAGGTGGTCAATTAAAAAGCGACCTTCGTCCGTAGCTTTTAGGTGGAATTTCGTTCAACGAGATCCAGCGGCTGCTCAACGAGAACCCGGAGAATCCTGACTTGCCTGGTGAGTGTCCATTGCAGTTAGAGGTGATCGATGAAAAAGCGACCTTCGTCCATGGCTTTTAGGTAGAATTTCGTTTAAAGAGATCAGGCACCTGCTTAATGAGCACCTGGAGCACCCGTTTGTCGCTGACCGAGGTTTTTAAAGAAAATGCGATCCACATCCCTGGTTTTTAGGTGTCTGATGAGAGACTGAACTCTGAAATAGAGGTGATCACGCACAAAAATCCACCTAAATGCAAGGGCATTTAGGTGGATTTTTGTTCTAGAATGTCGAGAATACTGGTATTACAAAACTTTTGGATGAGCTCTAAATTACTTTCTTTCATGGGGAATTCGTATAGCTCTATTTAAAATTTTATAAACTTCATCATTTGAATGACTATCCCATCTTAGCTGGAGCCATTCAATTTTTGAGGAATCAGTTGTCTCAAATATATTTAGGTAAACCAACACCAGTAGGGATATTTCAAAATCTAAATAAAAACGGTCATTATTCACATGGATCACTTTGATACATCAAATACTAGGATACCAGTTCCTCACGACCAAAGCCTGGAGGAACCGGCAAGATCATGCAAAGTCTGAGAACATACCGACTTTGAAACTGAAACTTCTTTTATTTCAGCTCTCTTGGAGCCGACGGAGGCTGCCAAGGTGAAGGAGGCTCGTCAGAAGCGAAGCTTGTTCAACGACGCAGCGGCTGTGGACCAGTTCGCAGCGCCTAGGGTCGTCACCAAAGCTGAGGAAAGGTACACACAAATATAAGCTGTCATTATGGTGACATATTGTGTAAAACTCCCAAGAGATTTGTAAACTACACGTAGCCACAGTGCATCGTCCCTTGTATTGTCACTATAGTGAAATAATATAAGTATTTTCATAAAAAATATGGGAGTGTCCCAAGATAATATTTTTTATGGCTTTAGGTAATTAAAAATAATGAATGAAAGAAAGAACAATAGTTTCAAAACTTATATTATAGATAATTATCTTATAGATTATATTATCTTATATATTAATTAATTATCTTATATATTATATTATAGATTATATATAGTTCCTTAAATGTCTTTGTTTTAATAACTTCAGTTAATTTGAATAACCTCGCATGATAATACGAGTTCGAAACCCCTATCCATTACTGAGACCATAATTTGTTCTCAACTTGTTCTCATCTCAACTGCCCTTGGGAATTAGGGCACAGTTGGAAAAGAAAAGAAAACTTTTGCCAATTTTATTTGCTTCTAGATTCTCAGGGTTGCCAGCAAAGTCCTAACAACGTCCTCATTTACTCTATAATTTTGACGGGTTTACTTAATATAAAAAATGTATTCAGTTAGCAAATAGGTAAATCGACCTATCGGGGCCTCAGTCACTTTCGCAGGGCTCTGAGCAAGGGTCATGTGTAGTGTACCTATACCTACTACCGCACTTATAAAAAGATTTACATCTACCAAGGGTAGCCATAACATAGTAGGTACCTATAGGTTATAGAGAATTAATATAAGTTCAGAGGCTGCGCGAAGAAGGCAGCGTGTCGGAATGCGACCGCAATACCTGATCGGGTTTCAGTATGAGAAATACCTATGCCTAGCATAATGAGGAATGTGCTAGGATATTAAAATATTTGCATGTGGATTTATACTTTTACGTTAAAAACTAATAAGATCTGTATTATCATTTTGTAGAAATAAATCTTCTTTGCGATAACATACAAAAGTGCTTAATTGAGTTAGCACGGTAACAGTGTGACGTGCGATATGATTTGCAAATAGATATTATTCTAATCATTAGAATACTGAATGAGAGCACTGGTGGTTTAGTGGTAGCGAGTCCGTCTTCCGATCCTAAGGTCTTGGGTTCAATACCGGTCGTATTCTTTGATATGGTAATAGGAAAACATCGTGAGGATACCGACTTGACATATAAGATAGAACCAAAAAGGAACGTGTGCTCGAAAGAAGCCTCTTTGGGGCGTACTTGACTCGACAGCCTTCACAGCTCAGTTGGTAGTAGCTCTGCCTTCTGTGCCGTAGGCCGTGGGTTCGATTCCCACCGTGAACAAACATTTGTGTGATGAAAATGGATGTTTGCTCTCTGGGTGTTGTTATATGTTATATATAATATTGTAATGATGTATTTACAAAAAAAGTACCTATATAAGTAGCTAGCTCAGCTATCTGGTTCCCATATCACAAGCTTTATCTCTCGCCCCAAACTAAGGGCGAGATATGGAATGTCCACCAATATTAATTTACTTTATTAATTTACTTACAGTCCTTTCACTGCACTGATTCGAAAAAAACTAGTGACACGACAAGAAGTAGAAGATAATAATTCTATAGCGTCTATTTTCTGTCGTGCTTTTGACCAAATATTACGGTCGCTATGAAGATTAGTTTAGCTTGAGAGCTTATTATTAAAAACATGAAAAGTATTCTAAGAAAATCCTTATCCAGTACCTAATAAAGAACATTTTCCTAAGAATTTGCTAAACGAAAACTCGTAGCGGAAAATTGTGATTAAATTACATGAAATAAGATTGTCTGGATCCTAATATCTAAATATATATAACTCAAAGGTGACGGACTGACTGACTGACATAGTGATCTATCAACGCACAGCCCAAACCACTGGACGGATCGGGCTGAAATTTGGCATGCAGGTAGATGTTATGACGTAGGCATCCGCTAAGAAAGGATTTTGATCAATTCTACCCCCAAGGGGATAAAATAGGGGATGCAAGTTTTGTATATTTTCAAAGTAAACGAACGCGAGCAAAGCCGCGGGATCAGCTAGTTATAAACATAAAAGTAAAATATAAAAATAAACTAAATATTTATAATATACTAGCGGTTCGTCCCGGCTTCTCACAGGTGGACATTTTTTTTTAATATGGCTTAGGTTACTCAAGGATAGTATTGCACGTGTGTAGTTCTAATTGTGAAAGAATTTTTGAAATTGGTAGCGGTTATTCAATTTATTCGTTACGAACATACACAAAAAAATCTTTCCCCTTCTTATTATTAGTGTAGAAGTGTAGAAATACATAGTTTGACTGAAGTAAGAAAACATAGAACTACGAATTCAAGCTGTTAAAACAAAAAAAATATGAAACTGGTTACATATATCGTAATTATTATTTTTTCGTAGGCGTGATTGGTAGCCTGGCAATGAGATATACCTGAGATTCAAATTACCTCACACACATGTCTCCTTGTACATGAATATTGTCGTAAAGGAATCTTATGAACCTCCTCGGGGTTTTAATGAATTTGTAATGTGTTAGACTGTTTACTTAATTTAAATATTTAAATCTTCTCGTGGCCTGTTTTGCTTGTTGGTGAGCGTATACAATTTCGTGACTTTCGGTAAATTTGTACCTACATTCAACTAGGTTAAAGACGTTTTAAAATTTATATTTTATACCTAGATTCCTACCTAGAAGAGTAGTAGAGCTCTTTGTGAAGGGCTCGTCCGGGGAAGTACTACCACCACGCCTTTTTCTGCCGCCAAGCAGCAACGCTGTGTTTCGGTTTGAAGAGTGTGGTCGCCGGTGTAATTACAGGCACATGAGGCTTAACATCTGTACGCCTCAAGTTGATGGACGCAGGGCAGTGCATCGTAGGGCACGTTCCTATTGTGCGTGACCTACGGGGCAATGTTTTGTTTATAGGTGATGGTTACCACTTAACATCAGGTGGGCCATCTGCTTGTTCCATCAGCTAGTTGTATAAAAAAAAAAAAAAAAAAAATCAACAAGGTTTAAGACGTTCTATAGTAGATTGTATCATAAGGGAGCGAAATCATATTTTTACGGCGAGGACGCTTTTTTGAATCCAGAGCGAAGTGAAGGATTCTAGAGTAGAATCCTGAACGTAGCGAGGGATTCAAAGAACGTCGCCCGAGCCAAAAATATATTTTGCTCCCGAGTAGTACACACTCTACTATTCATCACCCACTATGAGAAAATAAAAGGCACCTCATATTATATTAGTTTTGGCTAAGTACTAGAAAGAGGCCAAAAACACAGATTCTGAAAACTTATTGGCGCCTCTTCCATTTCTCCATTTAATAAAATTACCATAGGCTTTCATATATTTCTCCCGGGACTTTGCAGGTAATATATTATCCATCACATTTCTTGCGTCAGTTCTAATACTTTCAGTAATTAATTAATTAATTCTATACTTTCACTGTCACTTGAAGAACTAATTTTTCAAAACAAAACCATGAATTTCTAACAATCCGTGAAAATTTACGAAAACGCGAGCTGTATTTCGCGCGGTTTTAAATTGATTTCTTTTTTTTTACTAAGCCGGCATGGCGGTCTATGGGCCGTCGTACAGCCAGTCTTTATTCAAACAATATTTGCGTTCGATTTTTTTGGCGCTGAACACTGAAGATGTTCCAAATTCAAAAAGTGCGCGGGAAAGTTAATTCCGGCGCATATAATAATAAAGAAAACACCACCTTTGGGTGCACATAAAGGCGAACCAAGTCGTTCTTTCCGAATAGATGTGATGAAAAATTTATTCTTGCGATTTGACTTTGATTTTGATTGCCTGTGCCAGATCCGACCTCTAGGACCTGAACCTAGTTTTGAAGATTTCGTGATGTCTTTTGGAACATTACAAAACCTTCATTTGTCATATAGTTGAAGTCAAATTAAAAGTAACAATTTTGTTTGCAGGCGCAAAACGAAGAAGTACTCCGCGAACTCGCCGGTTGCGGAGATGAAACTGCACACCGTCACACGGACAGTAAGAAACAGTGACGCAGAAGTACGTTTGAGTTTGACAAATTCTTAAAAAAGTTGTTATATTCACACTTTACCACTTTGACACTGTACCACTCAATGGTGTCAATTCTGTTGTTTAGTTTTTCTAATTTACATAATTTGACAGCTCTTAAAATATTGCCGTCCCTTTCTAAGAGACCGAAAAGACAAAGATGGCTATAATTTTAGAGCTTTCAGATTAAGTTAGTTTAGGATAATGCAACAACAGAATCGACACCATTATCAGGCGCTTGTTCTGTCACTAAATCCTACTAATATTATAAATGCGAAAGTTTGTAAGTATGGATGGATGGATGGATGTATTTTTGTTACTCTATAACTCCAGAACGGCTGAACGGATCTTGGTAAAAATTGGCACAGAGAGATATATTATAGTCTAGAATAACACCTAGGCTACTTTTTATCCCGTGAGAATACCGGGATTTAAAACTACGCGGGTGAAACCGCGGGGCGCTACTAGTCTTACATATAGAAAATAAACCTACGAACCTATTGTTCTGAGCTCAGTCCTATGTTTCACGACAATCGATGGTGGCTCCCCTTAAGTTGTAGAGATAGAGGCAGAACTCTTAATCATATTCGGATCAATGACGATTGGGGCCGAAAAGTGAAAATAAAACAATCGTCCAAGACTAAGTAGCACATAAGGCGTAATTCCGCCAAGGTGTGGTCAGGGGCCTAGTCACGTACATATTATTATACATGGTATCGTATCGTACCTACCCATATTATTAAGTCTACTATTACTAAGCCTTATTTTGTAAGTAAGACTCAATATTGGTACGATAAGATACCTTAAGTCAAAATGCATTGCACTCGTGACCAAAGGAACGAGAACAACTAAATAAACGTGAACGAGATCCCTGAACGCTTTGATATTAAAAAATGCTGCTAGTTATAAAACATGATTTATTTTTACAGGGAGGACCAAGGAGGCCTTTCATTGCAGCTCACTTCCACGGCAACACTTCTCACCTCAGCACAGAAATACACGACCATTACAAGGGTATGGATTACTAAAGTAATACAAAGCCCCAGTACTGAAAACGTACTTCTGACGCCTTAGATATCCTCCCAAAATTTTGAGTTGGTACTAGGAGATTTGAGGGGATATTAACCATGCTGGGGATCAAAGTCAAAAAGCTGTATATTACTTTTTTTAGGATTTTTTTTATAGGAACGTGCCCTACGATGCACTGCCCTGCGTCCATCAACTTGAGGCATACCTACTGATGTAAAGCTTCATGTGCCTGTAATTACACCGCCGACCACACTCTTCAAACCGAAACACAGCAACGCCGCTTGGCGGCAAAAAGGCGTGGTGGTAGTACTTCCCCGGCCGAGCCCTTCACAAAGAGCTCTACTCTTAAACTAAGATAGAATGACTCAGTCAGACAATTAATTAACTAAGAAGACGGGCACAATATCCATAATGAACAATCACAATCAAACAGACCCGGAAACTGGATCTCGTCGCGTGGCAACCGATTACGCCAATTACGCTCGTTTTATACTTGCCGTCTAGCCTTTTTGCACAGCTTATACAAGAGCTTAGTTTAGAAATAATAAATAACTAAAAATACCTACCACCTAATGGCTTATTACCTCACCTTATTTACATGGTAGGTAATATGGTATGATGGTGGAGCAGAAACAAAACATAAACACAAATAAAACAAAAATACTGCGCGTAAAATGGTAAATGGTTAATATGTTCCTGGCTCGGTATCACAATACCGGTACCTATATAGAGTTCAGAGCTGCTGATCCATCAGAAAACTTTGAAGGTTAGATGATTAGAAAACTGGCCCAGCGCGAGATAGACACTTCATGTCACTTTACTCCTATATTTTCATAAGTTTCATCAAAGTGACGAAGCTGATTGTTTTATGCATAAAAGTACAACTCATGAAGATGCGATTGCAAAAAAAGTCAATAGAGTCGTCTACTTTTTTTTAGATTTTTATTGTTCGAAAGTTTTCAAAAAATCTGAAAAAAGACTATGAAAAATCGCAGAACATGTATGGGGGTGATTCAGATACCCCACGATACGAGGGACCTAAATCTTATTTTTGGACGTCACTGTTCTGCACTGCACTGGCCACCCTGGATATAATTCTTATAGTATTAGATATTTATATTTATTACTAGTTGCGCCCCGCGGTTTCACCCACGCAGATTTAAATCCCGGTATTCCCACGGGATAAAAAGTCTATGTGTTTTTCCAGACTATAATGTATCTCTCTGCCAAGTTTCATCCATCCATCCATACTTACAAACTTTCGCGTTTATAATAGTAGTAGGATTCAATGCCCTAAGGCTTTATTCAGTCATCAGGTATGTCTCAAATATGATCTTGGAATATACCTAATGAATAGGTTTAGCACATTCCTTCCCACATTATAAGTATTTTCCGTCCACAGCAGCGGTTTTAAATAGGCTGTGTTAATTAGTTTAGTATTACGCGCTGCTCTCACGGGGTTAATTCATTAGCGCAGTCACAGCTGCCTACACCGATACCTTAAAACCGCTTTATTAATCTACGGCATAATACCACCTGGTAAAACTACTACTAGGTATGTTACTGAATACTTACTGCACGGTTTTATCGGAAAACTAACTAGGTTCCCAGTTGCATAGAGTGAAAACTTTCCGCAATATGGTTATGGAAAACTCAATACGTATAGGTCGTGACATGTAAAAGGAACGCTAGAAGGAGGAGGGAGTGTGATGGCGAGTGGTTTGTATGCGCAAACACATCCCCTCTTTTTTTTCAGCGTTCTTTTTAAATGACGCGACCTCTACGTTGAATTGAGAAGTGTATTGAATAATACGTTGCTGTCCCGCCTTCACGTTTGCGTACACGCCGTTTTCAACTACACACTACAAACAGTTCAGAACAGGTCTTCAGAAGTCTGTTGTTTTTCTTTTTCTGTTTCGTCAGGCTGTGATAGAGACGCCTTTCGATTCTGCTTACAAACGGCCTGAAGATATGAAAAATGAAAAGACTTCGGGCCCAGAGTCCAGACCATATAGTCAGATGTTGTGTGTGTTGTGTTAGTATTGGTAAGGTTCTTTTGCTGAATGAACCTTCGTAATGCCATTCTCTGAGACCTGGTTGTTTGCGATTTGTCATGACTACCTTCAGTAATTTTATTTACTTAAAAAAATGTGCGAGTGTGAATTTTGACTGTCAGCCCCTCAACCTACATTCCTGTAGTACTAGTTGCGCCCCACGATTTCACCCGCGCAGATTTAAATCCCGGTATTCCCACGGGATAAAAAGTAGCCTATGTGTTATTCCAGACTATAATCAATCTCTCTGCCAAGTTTCATCCAGATCTGTTCAGCCGTTCCGGCGTGAAAGTGTGACAAACATCCATCCATACATCCATACTTACAAACTTTCGCGTTTATAATAGTAGTAGGATAATAATATAAGTTTTCACTCGCCTTTCCCCAGGTAACGGGTTAGTGCGCGTCGCGCACGGAGCGCCGCACGACGTGTGGTACCCGGCTGCATGGACCTCGGCCTCGCCGCACCCGCGTCCTACCCTCACGCGCAACGGCCACGTACATGTGCACCATACCGGAGTCTACCTTGTCTATGTGCAGGTATAAGTCTATGCCTTTTATTCAATAAGCGCCATTTTGTTTATAGCGATTGTCTTCTTTTTCTTTTCGTTTATAGCTCCTGGAAATCAAATATACACCTACCCTCTTATTTATAATCTTTAGTATATAAATTCTTTGGAATTTAACTCTACAAAATGTTAGTTAGATATGTATTCAAATGAAACGTTCAGCCTTACACCGTTGCTACGCTGCTACGAAATCCGTAGCATCTGTAGCCCTCTACGAATAACTTTCCATAAGGGTTCGGCGACAGCGGCTCGCAATTTCGAGGTGCGATTGGCTATTATTTCATTTTATTATATTTCGGGGAGGTTGTTTGAAAGAATAACTATCCAGTGACACGCATAAATACTGTTCGAATACAAATAATAAAATAATATAAGGGAAATGTGCTTGAGTCAGAAATCATTTTGGTATTAGGTAAACGTAAGACCAAACATACTAATACCAAAATGATTTCTGATTCGGGCATGTTTCCCTTATATTATTGTATTATTTGTGTTCGAACAGTATTTATGCGTGTCACTTTAGAGTTATTCTTTCAAACAACCTCCCCGAAATGAAATAAAATGAAATAATAGCCAATCGCACCTCGAAATTGCGAGCCGCTGTCGCCGGAGCGCAAACTTCGTATCAATCCTAGATTTTGATTGATATTGGTTTGTGAGCGATACTAGTATCGGAATATTGATCGGAGTAGGTATCCATCTAGGTTGCCGAGGGTCATCGAAACGAGCCGGTTTCAATTGTACATTTACTGCTGACTTGTTTCAACACCTATTGGCAATCAATCCCCAAGCACTGCGCAATTATCTAATACCACCCTATACTCATCAGAAGTTGTAATGAGTATAGGGTGGTATATTGTATATATATATTTTTTTTTTTATTTATTTATCTTTATAAAAAATTAATAACAATAGTAAAATATGTAGCAATAAGGAAACCACTAAGGTTTATAAAAGTAATGCTACTAGAGAGTCTTATTTCGATAGCTTCTAAACTAGGTAGATATGAATGAATGAATGAATGAATGAATGAAAATACTTTATTGTACACCTTAAAAGAAAAACAGTAAGTACACTAAAATAAATAAGGAATAAAACTAACTGTACAATGGGCGGTCTTATCGCTGAGAGCGATCTCTTCCAGACAACCTTTGGATGGAGAGGATTGTAAATTAAGGAAGTTAAGTAGATATATATGTATACAAAATAAAAACATCAAATAAACTGGATCTAGGTAAGTGTAGTTCTAGGAAATATGTAGGTTATTTTATTTATAGGTAATTTTCTATATTAGCTAAGAAGTGAGATTTTAATTTAAACTTAATGTTTTTTGAGGTTATGCTATTAATCAGATCAGTAGGTAGTTTATTAAGTAAGTAATATGTGTGGTTGTGATTCACAACGCCCTACAATTCTCTCACACAGAAAGCAGACTGGTACCGACTACCGGCGCTGTAGCCAACTTCCCGTATTTTAGTTGCATTAACCAAAAAAAAGGTTATCACATAAAACTTTTCACTATACCAAAATAGCTTAATATACAGCGTGTAACGGAAGGGAGGTATCAACCCTGAAGGAGGTGAATGTGCTCATGAAACTCAACAACTTTCCCCAAAGAACATAGGTCGAAATATGAAAAAAAAATTTGGCCCTCCCTTACAAAACTGACTACCAGCTGATTGATTTACTATGGGAGGGCCAATTTTTTTTTCATATTTCGACCTATGTTCTTTGGAGAAAGTTGTTGAGTTTCATGAGCACATTCACCTCCTTCAGGGTTGATACCCCCTTCCGTTACACGCTATATAGTGGTTTGGATATGGGAAAATGTACCATTTTAAAACTCATGAGTTTAAAAAGAAACTGAGGTTAAGAAATTCATTGTACTCTCTCAATTTAATTTTACTTTCGTAATTTGGTTTATGTATTTTCTGCGTCGTGTAGACTTATGTCACAGTATTTTTTTACTAGCATACTTCCTACTCCTATTATAAACGCGAAAGTTAAAGTACTCTTTCATGCCGGAACGGCTGAACGGATCTGGATGAAACTTGGCTGAGATATAGATTATAGTCTGGAATAGCACATAGGCTACTTTTTATCCCGTGGGAATACCGGGATTTAAATCTGCGCCGGTGAAACCGCGGGGCGCATCTAGTTATAGCACCTACATATTTTTTCTACTTACAACCAATTTTACACATTAATGTTTCCTAATAAAACACCACACACGAGTTCCACGATTTAACGACCAATAAAACCTGTTCCAGATTTATTACCTGGACAGCCACGACGTGATCTCCTGGGTACTCCACAGAACGAACGCCGACTTTGAAGGTACCCTAACAGTAATAATCTATTAGCGTCTATACTGGCACAGTATTTGCCGTAGCGAAGCTACGAGTAGGTACAGCTAATACGTTGTCTAACTATTATTTTGTCTATAATAAATTCTACCGTTGACAAAAATTAATATATTTTATTAGTTTTTTATAGCCTTTACTACACTTAAAGAAACCACAAAGATTTTATAATGTCCCAAAGGTTACCTGCTCGGAGAATAACTTTTATAGATTATAAAATCTTTTGTAATAATAAATGTAGCTTATAATAGCAAAATAATTGATGTAGGTAGATAAGCCCTAATATAATGAGTTAATGCTTCTAAAGTTTTGGACACTCAACGAATTTGAAATCGAAAACTGTGTTATTGATAGCTTACAAAGCTTTCAAGACACTTTAAAATGCGCGAAATCGCCCACCATCCTCCCACCTTGTTTGGTCAAAGGTGACCTCGATTCCTTGAGATTTGAGGTCAAACATTTGCTTATTTACGTAGATTATAATAGAATAAATAAATTATGAGCGTAATAATATTACGTTTTTAACGAAGTTAAAATGCCTGGGCTATTCTCACTAATTAAATTTCAATATTCACAGGTAGAGAAACGATTCTCCAGTGTGCGCAATCCACTCACTCCACCGAGAGAATAGACAAACCAAACTCATGCTTCTCAGCATCAGCGGTGTTCTTGAAGGCAGGAGACAGGCTCGCAGTGAGGAACACGGGTGGTGATAGGCACTCCCTCATGCAGCCAGAGAAGAGCTTCATAGGCCTGGTGAAGCTCGCTGATGCAGAGGATCCCACTGAAGAGTTCTAGATCCATGACTGAGCAATCAAGTACAAAACATGTTATAATTATGTATGTATAGCACCTGTATTTCAGATTAGAATGTGCCTATGTAGGCCGTGCGTTGTTAACGAATAATCCCATATAATGGCAGCACATCTTCAAAATTGTAGTTAGGTAGGTACTAGATAGGTTTTTAATAACCTGGTAAGTATTAGTTTATTTGGTTTTTATATTGAAACATTTTATTGTAATAGTTTTAATTTTAAAGGTGCGAAGTTTGAAGATAACTGTTAAATTATGAAGTTCAAGGCGATTTTAAACACGCACGACTAAGATAATGTCATAGCAACGAGTAGTTTGCTTTGTTCTGTTTCGCTTTTGAATTTATGAGTAATTTTAAGTAGTACTAAACTGTAAGCTTTACAGATACAAAGAAAAGTGATATTTTTGTTATGAATAGTCAAAAAGTGCCATAGAGCATAAGGATCATTATATCTTTTGAACTTTCTGTAGCTGTAAGCCTTCAAATAAAAATATATAGCATCTTGTCATATTAAATAATTTCTAATTCGTTTCGAAACATATGTTTATTATAGAGTAGATAATATTCAATATTTAGTATTAAGTTTAATACTTTTGTTACAACCTGTATCAACGGTAAATAAGAATGTAAATTCAAGATCTGTTCCCCATTGATTTTATAACTACTAAAGTAGCTATTTTTATTTATTTTTTACGCAACTTATTAAATTAGCTTGCTATGTACTAATTCGGGTTGCTATAATAATTATGTCGCTGCACAAAGCGTTGACCGATTATGTGTAGTTTATATACCTACCAAGTATCGCTGCGTATATACAATTTTCTATATATGTATCGATGTTTTTGTATTTAGTAATAAATCTCGTTTACATGAAAATTCTGTTTTTATTTCATACTCCTTAGGAGTACGTGGTCTCTCCAAAACGTCTGATAATCCCAAAATGACTACTTTTCGGTTTAATAAAAGGTAATTCCATGCTGTCTAATGGTACAACGGTGAACAATCGAACACAAAAATCTATGTTCAAGATACAAAATAATGTTTGTTGTCAGTGGCGATTGAACCCACGGCCTATATTGCCGAAAACAAACCTAGTACCAACTAAGCTGTGGGGGCTGTTACCTGTCACCCATCTCCATTCGCTGCTAGCGACCTTCACAAGGGCAATATCGAGCGGCGAGCGAGAGTTTTAGGCCGGTCGCAAGTTAAGGTTAGGAGAACTGTGTGTAAAACCCTACAGCTTCTGGAAAGTTTAATAGGTAAAGTTTGAAAGGTGAAGTGGAAAATACCCGACACCAACATAAAACATGATTTATCCCTATTGAGCTTTTTGTTGAGTTTTTTCAGAAAAGGCGATTTAGAATGTTTACCGGGTCGTCGACAACGTGTGACGCCACTGGTTGCAAGCGTCCATAATCATTTTCCAACACCTACATTTGATTGCTAACCTAATAAAATCATTAAAAATCCTACTAAACAGACAAAAACTGTTTAAAAACTACAAAAGCAAAAACAAATATTTTTACAAAGGTAGGTATTATAAAAATGTTTATTTTTATTAGGTTTATAGATAACTAAGTACAGACAATAGTTTTACGAGTACATATTAGACTGCCCTAGCAGATAAATTCATCTATGAAGAATTCAGGCCATTACGCGGTCTGGGTCAACAATTTCAATAAATGGACAGATGCCACATTCTCTGGGAAACTTAACGATTGTACAGGCGAGAGATGAAGTGGCTGTCTGTTTCGTCTTTTATTACCAAATGGTGTCATCATTACAATGAAGAAGCTTTCCAGACAAAACGTACTGTAGATCTTTGAAAAACAAATGAAAGAAAATGTTTAAAACAAATAAAAATATATATTTTACAAACATTAATAACAATCTGATAGGCCATCTGATCAAGAGCGCTATGTAACCTCTGCCTTTTAACATTTCGAGTAAGGCCGATAGTACCTACTTCACCGATGATTAAAAAAAACTCAGCTAAAATGATTTGCTGAATTTAGTGTTATGTCCAGCTGGGCTAAGGTTCTCCCTTTTCTTCGCACGCACTCATTCAAGGTACTGACACCCGTGCTCAAAAATAAACCGACGTACGACCAAATAAGCATGCTTATTTATAAGCACGACCTATCCACACGTGCTTTTATTGAGCAAGGCTCGAAAAAAGCATGCTTTTAGCTCGAAAATAAGCACGTGTGTACCTTTAGATCCTGTGCCAGATTCAGCCACTTTGTATAGCACCCCCACGCCCTGCAACCAACGCTTTTTCGCTCTGACTCAGCGGCGACTCTACGGATCTCCGTAGAGTCGCCGCTCAGTGAGACCGAAGGGGTGGACGACAGTCAGCTCATTAGATCTCCAACCAATGAGCTGACTGTCGTCCATATAAAGATTTTTTGTGAAGATTTTTACAAACTTTGCTGAGAAACTAAAATAACGTTAATGGAGTAACAAAATTAAAATCTGTTTGTTTTACATGTGGGCCGCATCAGGCCAAAATGCAATAACATATTGTATGAAACTTCATCCTTGCTTATATTTGGACACGACTTTGCACGCCTTTCTCTACTTAGCGCGTGAGGAAAACTCATGGTATATCAGCAGGTGCTAGCGCGTGGTTGTACTCACACGAAGTGTTTCGTAAACTCCAAACTCTTCAGTTCGTCTGCGAACCCCGGGGGGTAAATCCCACAATCATTTGCGTGGGAACGCAAACGTGCCTGTAATCTCGATAAGATGCGAATGAGATAGCTCCACTTGGAAGATATTTAGAGAGAGACTATCTCGACTCGTGCTACGAATACGTTTCTCCGCAGAATAAACTATAAAATAACTAACAAAATTAATATACTTAACACAAGTAGGTACCTATCTACTAACAAAACACACAGGAAAATTCTAGCTAATAACAGGTATTTTTTAAATTTTCTAATTCAATTGATCTCGAACACAGAATTCGAAAAGAATAGGCAAAAGCTGTTCCCTATAGGTATTTATTTACAGCTTTTCACCTCTTACGGAAAAGCGTATTTTTCATTAATGAGCATTATGGTTTTAGTCAGTTTCCAACATCGTGCTGGTTTGGTTTGCCAGTAAGCCAGTTTTAAAATAATTTGTTGCAAAACACAAAGATATAGTAAATTAGTTTCCTAATAAAATGGCGGTAGGGTAGGCACATAGCGAATGCCGCCCCGGTATCGATCGAGCAGTTATACAACCCCCCCTCCCCTAGATTCCCGCATCAGTCATAACCATAAGAGGTTCCGTGGCTGTTTGCTGGTAGTAGAACCGACGTGCTTGGACGTGGTCGTGCTGCCCTGCTCGTGTTCGATAACTGGGGGTAAGCTGGAAGGTATTTGACCGCATTTAGATGTAGAACAGGTTGCCAGCGCTATCGATAAGTAAGTGCCGGCACTATTTTAATTATCGCTGTCCGTCAGTTAAAAACATTTTTGTCTCTACATGACTTGGCAAATAACAGAAATTTTACGTGTGTTGTGTCAAAGTCGCATTATAAACTATACAGTGTGAAAAGATGATGAGTGAGAGAGAAGAGCTTAGAATACGTTTAAATAGCGTTTAAAATCTTGACTTGACAGCCGATTAGCGTTGATCGAACTTTCAGAAACCGGGGGTTAATCTCTGATTAGCAGCAGCTATAGGCACCTATTAGGTATACCTAGCTAGCATTCTTTTGTGTTTCTATTTGAATTAAAGGACGGTTTGATATAACATTTTTCATCACTATCATAATCAGCCTGCATAAGTCTAACGCATACCTAGTTAGGACATCGAAAACAAAATTGAAGAAACAAGCCTTTCCCTTACATAATTGTTATTAAGGCTCCGGCGACAGCGGCTCGCAATTTCGAGGTGCGATTGGCTATTATTTCATTTCGGGGAGGTTGTTTGAAAGAATAACTCTAAAGTGACACGCATAAATACTGTTCGAACACAAAAAATACAATAATATAAGGGAAACATGCCCGAATCAGAAATCATTTTGGTATTAGTATGTTTGGTCTTACGTTTAACTAATACCAAAATGATTTCTGACTCAAGCACATTTCCCTTATATTATTGTATTATTTGTGTTCGAACAGTATTTATGAGTGTCACTAGAGTTATTCTTTCAAACAACCGCCCCGAAATTAAATAAAATGAAATAATAGCCAATCGCACCTCGAAATTGCGAGCCGCTGTCGCCGGACCCTTAAGAAGTTGGTATATAGCGGTAAACGGATACTGTCGGTTAGTATGGTGTCGGTAAGCGCTGATACGCCTGCTTTCTCCGTAAGCCCAACTTAACTAGGAGGTAGCTACTGCGCACAGCTCTGCGCAAGTTTTCAGGCCACCTGACCAGTTGTTTCCGCTACCCTGAAGTGGTGACGCGTTCATTCGAAGGCAGTGTTTTGTTGTGCTCTCCTGGGATGGATGCTGTAAGGTGAGATTTGCACACAAATAAAAATCTGTTACAAGTATTTTTTCCGCTAGAGTTTTGCTAAGAGCGTTGTTGGCAAGGGATGAGAAAAAGACTTAGTTTCTGCCGTGCGTCGCGGTCGTTCCGGGTTTGCAATCGGCGTTGAATTTTAATCAGCTGCAATCAATAACGACAGTTGACCTGTTATGAACTCTCATTACGAGTTTTACAAGAAATTATGATAGAATTTTTCTACACTCCAGAAAGGGATAAATATGTTTAACTTGACTCTTACACTTATCACATCCCATAGACTACATAGTGGAGTTTTAGTTGGAGTAAACAAATAACCCTTCGTTCCTCTTTTTCGTTGATTTGTTTGGGATTAAAAAAAAAGGCTTCAGAGAGAACTAAGGTACGTACCTCTTTTGGGAGCTTTATATTTAGCACTGATCTGCATTATATAAGTCTTGTATAATACATATTAGTGATATTAATTTACTATGATGAATAGATGGTTTGAATAAAATACCTTCAGCTTTTCCTGATTAAAAGGGTCTATGATTGACGGGATCAAATACCTTTCACATCGAATCGACTTATGATAACTTTTTATTTTATGAGAAAAAGAGCCCTTACAATCTCAATACTTTCTCGTATTCGTTTAGCTCCCCATTTATAAAACTGTTCCTATGCCGCTTATTACGATCACTGCCTCAATAATTTATACACATACCTACATATAAATAAAGTAGTACCTATAATATCTAGGCTGGTACAATATCTATATGCACAATATAACTACCTACTGTAATCTCTTGGCTGTAGTCCTGTCTAATATGAAGATTAAACATTATTAAGATTAAAATGAACCTTTGATGCTCAAACCTCAATGCTCCGAATAATAAATATTCTGAGCTTAAAATACGGCTTGCTCAAATTAAAAACAAGTTAGAAAATGGCAGCTTCATTTAACGCTACTTGATTAGGTACATACATAGGTTGTTTATTTTATGTTTAAGAGAAAATCTGGTTTTGCAAAAGATTCTTTCAAAAGAAAACTTAGAAGACTTAGTATGTAATTTGAAAGGTAGAGATTATTCTGCAACATTTTTAAGTAACTTTACTTTTAATATAGCACAACTTAATACATAATTGAATGGTGCATAAAACCAGAACCAGACAGGATAAAACCAGTGTTCATTTAGACGAAGTGCATATAAATAATTTTAAATTCTGCCATAAGAGCCTTTGATGAATATTGGGGAGTTACTTGACTTTTAGCTTCAAATGATTCTAGCCATCTAACTTAGCGTCTTTATACTGTTAATTATATGACAGGCAATGTTACGAACACGTTACGTTCTATATCATAATTTGAGAATTTCTTTTTCAATTCACATGATCCGAAGCTATCCCAAAATGGGTGTGACGTGGCTCTGCATGGCGATGGTGCTGACAACAGGCGCGGTGGCGGACCGCGGGGGCTCGTCGTTGCGGGGCGCGCTGGAGGCGCTGCAGCGGCGACAGCGCGGCCGCATGCACCCGCCGCTTGCCCCGCAGCCTGACTACGACTCCTTGTATGAGTTCGTTCCGCCTCAACGATACCCAGGTATCCACTCCAACAATCATAGCATAAACTTGCATAAACACAAACCATAAAACATTCTAAGATACCCCAATTACAACAACAAACATAGAATTGCTGGTTCTATTTCAGATCCTGACTACAACGTTGACGTTGAAGACGTAGACGATGAACCAACTCCAGGATACGTTGTTAAACTTCTCGACGATGACGAGAGACCACCTGAAGCGTACGAATACAAATTAATCAAGAAGAAGAACACTCACTTCGAAATGAGAAACCCTAACAATGGAGAATCGGCTTTTAGGGAACGAGCTCATCACTCCAACAATGACAAACTGCGAGATCTATTCATGGACAAAAACGAACTAGATGAAGAGAAAAAACCCGAAGTAAATGAAAAAGATGCCGAATACGCACTGCTTCTAGGACAACTGTGGTCCAAATACAAATACAGCAAGGAACACGCAAACAATATGGAATCTGCTCCACAAGGTATCGTCAAACTTTACAATGACAAAGTTGTCAAGAAACGTTACCCCGACAACTGGGGACCGATTGCGTTCAAGAAAAAGCGAAGCTCTGGCTCGGACGGCCCAATTATACCAGACTATTCCGATAAAAAATCTGATGCTGGAACGTTGGATCCCAATTATGGAACTTATGAACTGAGTGATGACGATAGAGACGATTTACGCGAAGAATATTCTATCGCATTTCAGCCTCTGGATGATGATACTCTGTCAGACCTTGCTGATGATGATCAGTACACTTATGGAAATATTGAAAAACGGTTCCCAGTTACGAAACGCAGTAGTGGGCCTTATGATTTTGGGGCTAATAAAAGGGTTCAAAATCAAAACAAACGGGAAGCTATGAAGTCTTTTAGAAGTAGCTCAGGTACTGATCCAAAAATAATCAAAGAGTTGTCAAAAATATTTGGAGATTCAACGGTGCAATTTATTAAAAACCCTGTTAAACGAAGTAGTGATCATGATGAGGGCACGCATGAAGTAGCACCTCCGATGGTAACTGCCAATCACAATCACACTCAACAACACAATTATTCTATGATTCCTGAAGACAATAGTCACGAACAACATGGTCATAACATGCACCATCCTGGTATATCTAGTAAAGAGGTGGAAATTGAACATGACCACGGGCATAACCATGATCACAAACCTGAGAACGATCACAAACATGATCAAGAACGTAAACATATTGATAATGACTCAGAAAAACCTATAACTCTCAAGAAAAAATCTATTGATTGGTCAGATTATTTCGGAATAGATAAACGATTTGTAAAACCAAAAGATGAAACTCAAGAGAAGCTGCAAAAAGAGTACTTTAATACATTCAATAAAGAGGTTGTTATGCCCTCTTTTCGCAGACAAAGCTATCAGAAGCGGAATTTTATAAAACCCAAACCAAGCGAAGAGACTGAAATTCAAATTGACAGTACGCATGCTGTAACGATTAAAAATGATGGCAAACGGGCTGCCCCTGAAAATACCGATTCTAAATTAGATAACATTGACAAGAAATTAAAGAATATGGAAGGTTTAATCGTTGACGAAGCTCTACATCTTTCGGCCAACGTTGGGGACGACCTTGATTCTAAAGAAGAGCAAGAAATGAAGGAGAAAATGTTGTCCCGCCTAGCAGCAGCGTACAGCTTAGAAAAAATGCGGAAAGCTTTGAAGGAGTTTAAGCACAGCCTTCAGACTCAACGATCAGATGCGATGGATATATCACCCACTGAAGAGGCCAAGAAGAAAAGGGTCGCGGTAAAAAAAGAACTTATCGTTAGCGAAATTCCATTATCTAACAAGTTTTATGAGAAGAGTGACGACTTCGAAGACGAACAAGGAGCTGGCCATTACTTGAACGGAAAAGTCGATGAACAATTTTCTGAAGGCTACATGGGAGGCAGTGGCAGACATCGAGTGCCGGTTATGTCGACAGGTAATTTATTAAGATAAAGTAGGTGTATTAGAGTTTACAGATAGCATATTATCTGAATCATATTTCGTTTAATTTTTTTCAGTTAGCGCCCATGACGATTCGTGCCCTGTTCTTACGAAAATAGTACAGCGCTGCCGTAGCGTGGACTTGCTCGCTGGAGACCGTGGACAGCTTTTCCTGCCCCTTTGCAGTTTGCATCAGATCTGTTACCTTTGTGTAAGTACTTCGTTCATTTGCCAAGAATTGTTAAGAGTAGAAAAGATGTTAATATGTAATTTTTATTTAAAACAGGGCGAGGCGCCCCCAACAACCTGCGACCTTGTGTTCTTATCAGAGGCTGATACAACCTGCGAAGGTGACATGAGTTGCCAGCGCGCTGCCCGCTCGGCTCTGATGGCACTCAGGGAGCTTCACGACAACTTGGCTGACGAGCTCGATGGAGAATGCGAGGCCAACCCCTGTCTTCCCGCCACCCTCAAACTCAATGTGGGCTGGCAACGAGCCATCCAACGATAAAATAAATGTCCAAATGAAAACAACTAAAATAACATTGGCAATTTCGTATCATGATTCTGAAATGTTTCGTACGTATTTTCATGTTTTATCTGTGAATACGGTTCCATTCTTATAATTCTCCAAAACATAAATAAAATTGGTTTTCACCATTAGTATTAAACTATTTGATAACATAGATGTTCGTATGGGTCTCACCAGCCAAAGATCCATACGAATATAGATCCACAAGATCTCTCAGCTAATCTGCTAGTACTAGTACTTGCGCGATATTCTACGCTTTAATTGTTAAATGTAATTTGATTATTATCATGTTTATTGGTCGTTGTATTTGCGAGGTATATTAGGTAAATTGATATGTATATTTCGTTTTGCGAATGTATGTGCATTCGAAAAACAACGTGGTGGTTTAAGAATCGGAATGTTCAAGTATACATTATATGGGACTGTCTATGTATGTATTCAGATGGTAACTTTACTACTGTTAAGTATTTTATATTGTTCGTGTTATGCATAAGTCTTGCTGTAAGTTTTACTTATTGTTACAACACTTTACCTTACTTCATCTTAGTTACAAAATATAAATCAATATTTTAAAGCTACGAGTAGGTAAATTCAATACTCTCGAAGATCCTTCAATTTTCTAATTATGGAACAGCTAAGTTATAGGTCAGTTATGATGATTCATGAATATCAGGCAGGAGGATTTTAAAACAATAAAAATAACTTTTATTGGGGCAGTTTGCCACATAAAGTAACTGGATTTTTTTCAGAATTTAAATTGCATTTGGAGACTGTTAGGCTATACCTACGTGGACAATAACTATTGGCTTATCTAACGTCTTCCCAATGAATTGGCATCGAATAAGAAACAACCATCATGGAAACACTTTACTCCTCACTTATATCTTGACATAATTATAATTAATGCTAAACTAGATAGATGGATCTTGATGTAAGTAAATTGTGTACTGTTCGCGGTGTATGTTACCGTTACTATAACAACTTGAATGTTATCACATTGTTTGATTATAATAATACACATATATAAGTACATTTACTTAAATGTTTTCAATAACATTGATGTTTTATTTGCCTTTCTGAAATAATCTCTGAAATTATATTACCTTTATTATGGTAGAGCTTACGATTATTTATTTTTATGCTATAGCTATATAACATTTTAAATTATTTATAGATCTTAGTTTGAAGTTATAACGTAACAGCTGTATTACAAGCTAGACCACGATGTACCTAGATGCCACTGTAGTTGCTGATAGCGATACTGATTTATCATTTTATTGATAACTCGATAAGTGGTGAAGTAAACGCGACGGTAATCTAGTACCGCGATATTCACACCAAAATACACAAGTTTACACAACTGCATAAAGTGAATCATACCTAAGTAAGCTAGGTATTAAATACATCTACTAATAGGTACTTGTTTGTGCTAAAATGGTGGATGGTGTGAATAGGAGAGTAGACAAAGGATTCGATAATTTGGGTGCAACAAATGGTGAATACGAAATTAATACTGAAATACAAAGTTATTATAAACATGATATTGTTAGTATTACACTAGCTCCACTTTCTTGCAGATGACGGCTCAAGTAGGAGGCCCGATTTAGTGATAAGTGTTCAGCCAAATAATGAGGGTGAGTAGTAATTAACGTATAAGCCTAATTTGAATGCAACTGTAAAAATTGCCTAAATCAAGAGGTTAAATTGAATAAAAAATAAGTTTAAGTTACACTTGAGAATGACAAAGTGGCTTAATTATTAGAAAGCAATTTTCTAGAAAATATACTATGGGTAGGTACATTATTATACCTATATGGTACGACTACCTATGTAAATGACTCGTTTGGCAGTGAAATAAGAAGAATTGTTCTGTTTTATTAAATTTGTATAAATTGGTTATGGGGGGCAATTTTAGCCATGAAAACTTATTATTAGTAGGATGGATGGATGGATGGATATTTTTACTCATTCACGCCGGAACGGCTTAACGGATCTGGATGAAACCTGGCAGAGAGATAAATTATAGTCTGGAATAGCACATAGGCTACTTTTTATCCCGTGGGAATACCGGGATTTAAATCTGCGCAGGTGAAACCGCGAGGCGCAACTAGTAATTCATATTTACGGCGAACGAACATTAAATATGCGGTAAACGTTTTAAAAAAGTATCGTGGCAGGAAGGACCAGAGCTGAACTGCCAGTGTCAACCGTGGACTGGCGCTCCAACCCTCGTGGGCAGTTCATCCCGGTGCATGGCCTGGACTTCCTCATAGGCGTCTCCAGCCTGCTGATCCAGCAGACAGTGGAGCTAGATGATTGTAAGTAAAGCAAAGATATTACTATGTAACAGCAATGCAAGTGATACCTATAGTTACACTGATGAGGTATGACCTATTGCAGTGGTTGCGTAGAATTAAAAGAATAACAAGGATCATACAAAAAAACTATTCTTCTTCTTGTCGTGTCAATAGTTTCTTTCGAAACAGTGTGGTGAAAGGATTTTAGTGCGCCTCAAGAGGCTCCTTTCGAGCACTTGACACATGACACAAAAAAACGATATAGCGGTAAGTTTGTTGCCTGGAGCCTTATTCACTATGACCATTTGCACCGATCAGGCAGCCGGTGTCATACGGTCAGGGCAAAGTATCTCCTATGTCATAAAGAATAAATCAAGTTTTGACGTTTCACGGTTTGGGGCAAGGAATCTCCTTGGAATCTTCTATTGTCATAGTGAATAAGGCTCCTGTTCTTCTGGGGCTTGGTCGTGTGGAACTGACGGCACCTAGATTCACCTAGTTTTAAGACGATTCAAAGTGATCCTTGTGTAGAGCTGAATAAATACCTTTTGAGTTTGAATAACAATCATCATCACCTGGGAGATGTCAGGCCTCCCCTGGAAGGCCTTTCCATGGTTTTGAGCTATCTCCATCCACTGAGATTCCCCAATCTTTTTAGTATTTGTTGACCATCGGGCTTTTGGTGTTATTTTTGTCAAAAACGCTATACCTACGATACCGACCTACATACGATCAGTAACTACAATCAAGAACCGTTTGTCGGAAAATCAGCAATACAGTGTCGCTATGTCCGAAAAAAACATATACCTACTCTCGAATCAATAATTTTAAACCACTAGACAAAATATTAGCAAAACCTTGTTTTATTAACATTTAGGCATGTTTTTGCAGTAACATCAAGAATAGAATCTGAAAACCGGTACATAGTGCGGGTACCGAATGGCGAGGCGCTCTACATAGCCAGCGAGGTGTCCAGTTCCACACAGAGATGCATCTGTGGCAGCGGCCGCGCCTTCACCATCCATCTGCACGACAACACCCGGCAGGAGGCCATGGTACTGAAGAGACGCCTCGCGGGGTCCTCCTGCTGCTTTCCATGTAGACTACAAGTAAGTACTTACATGGAAATACGCTAGCAAGTCACTGAAAGCTAGACTTTTCTTCTTCAATTTAAGACCTTGTTACATATTGAGGTTCTATCTGATGCAATTTATTTTTATTGAGCCTTTCCTGGACATATACACATATGCGACATGACATCGACCTTCTCTAGACTCATGATTCAATAAATGTCTGTCACATGTCTGTGGTATGGTTACTTTATCCGAACAACCGCAAAAGAATCAAACTCTCGAATGGTGACGAACCAGAAGAAGCGTTGGACGTTCTCCTACCTGATAGAATTCACAAAACATTGTAAAGAAGAACCCGTCCACTGTCATGCTTGTAATAACAAAGCATGACAGTAATAAATAATAATAATAAAAATATATTTAATAAATTATATGTATACTTACATAGATAGATATTTTTTATTATACATAAACACCTAGACCAACGGAACAAATTTCTGCAGATCGTACACAAATTTGTTCCGAGGCGGGAATCGAACCCTCTTGCGTCCTCAATGCAACCTCTTGCGTCGCAGGCGGACTCTCGCCCGCTGCGCCACTGTTCGCCACACACAGTAGACGGGTTCTTCTTTAAATTTTTCCTAATAACTTTTTTTTACTAATAAGTTGTACGAAACAATATGATCAGCTGTTCGTTTTTTAATTCCATAAAAAACTCAAACATGGTGGGTTTGAGTTCAACATTTTTCTAACGTTTCAGGAAATGAAAGTGATAACCCCGCCAGGTGACTACGTCGGCCGCGTGCAGCAGCAGTGCACGTGGATGATACCGGTGTACCGCGTGCGCGACGCCAACGATCAAGTGCTTTACACCATCGAGGGTCCGGCTGTGCTCAAGCGGAGCGCGCTGATGCTTTCAGAGTTCAAGGTTAGCTACAAACCAAACCTGCAAATTTTATCTGTACAGCTCAAATCTCCCCTCACTCAAAGCCCCAACACAAAGCCTTTTCTCAACTCAAAGCCCTCAATTCAAAATAAATCTTTGTCTAAAAAGCACTACCGAAGCATTCTAGTGCAGCAGATAGAAGCATTGCAGTACTTCGACTGTTTGGTAGTTTGAAGCATACGCGTGTAAAATTTCCATCAAAAATTTCATTTATTAAATAACATCAAAAAAGACATCGCACCGCTATCGCAACGTATGTATTCCAAAATTTAAAAATCGTAAATATATCCTTTTGAAATCCAAAACACGAAGTGTTTTAAGATTCACTTCACAATATTCAAAAGGGTTTTGAAACTCGTTTACGGTGGACTACTAAAATCTAAATAAAATCCGTTTGTTACTTTCTAAATGCTAAAACGCGATAAATTTCATAGTCGTAGCACAAAAACGCTTCTAAATTTTCAAAATTGTTTTGAAATGTAAGCGTCGATATTTTAAATTATCATAATCTTTTAGATACTGACAGGCGACTCGCTCCGAGAAGTGGGCCGGATAGTCCACGGCTGGGACCGCGACCTGGTGAGCTTCGCGACCACTCTGCAGATCCCAGACCTGGCGGTGCAGCCCAAACACAAATGTCTGTTATTGGCCGCTTCTTTTCTGCTGGTAATTCTATCATTATTATACCATTGACTGAAATGCCCACGCAACTAGAGTTGCGAGTTCGTTAAAGTCGAAGTCAAAAGCCAAATAAAATCACAAGGATCACTTTGAAACGTATTAAAGCTAGGTGAAGCTAGTTGCCAGTTCTACCAAAGCCTAGAACAGGCAACAAACTGACGGCTCTAGGGCCGTTGTCCACATACGGTTTATCGCCGTGAAAATCTACGGTTAATTCGCCGCGTGTACACGGTCGTCAGTGTTGTATGGATCACTATGAATGCCGTGTCATGTACAAGCTAGCACGGTAGTTCAACCGTACGGCTAACACACCGTACGGTCGATAAACCGTATGTGGACAACGGCCCTTAAAGTGCTAGGCCCTATCTGGCGCCGCGCTGGCAAAGAGTATAGAAAATATAATAAATGAGTATAGAAATCTAATTAAGTTTATTCCAGCTTAAGGAGATTAGATCAGCGGATTAGTACTACATATTGCTTTGTTCAAGTTAATTTATATTTAACAATGGACCGCAAAGTCACGCCTGAGTCAATTAACTAAAGAGTATAGAGCATTTTATAGCAGCATTAGGTAGGCCATATGTGCCAGGTTTATTTTAATACCGCTTCTGTTTCAGGAATACACGTATTTTGAGAGAACGAGGACAAAATGTTGCGGTTGTTTTTGAAGTTCAAACTCCGAAGAGCACAGAAGCTGCGGTGATTGATAAAATACCTACAAACTTTTGAACAAACTTGTTTTTAAGTAACAATAAAAAGTAAGATAAAACAAACCTATAAGGTTATTTAAAATATTTTTTAAGTTTTAATAGGAATTTAACTACAAATAAAAAAGCTTTTCGTTTACGATTGTTTTTGTTTTGAATTCTGAGTAATAATAATTATACAATAGTAACCAAGGAATATAAATACATCACGTATGTATCTCCTTTTTAGGGTTCCGTACCCAAAGGGTAAAACTAGACCCTATTAGTTACCTACTAAGACTCCGCTGTCCTGTATCTCATGAACCGTAATAGTCCGACAGTTGCCGCTGCAACATATAAAAAAGCAGAATAAAATAGATATTTAAGGGGGCTCCCAAACAACAAACGTGAATTTTTTAACTATATATTGGTAACGGCAACGGGTAGACGCTTCATTATTAGCGAGGATAATGGTACGGAACCCTTCGTGCGTCATTTACGTATCTAAACTGTCACTGTCTGTGGTCCTTTTGCAAAGAGTATACAATAAGTTGGTCGTGACTTGCGTTATTATACTCTTGGTTTTATACTCTCTGACTTGTGGACTTGGTCCTTTTGCTGTCATTCTTTGCTTGATTTTACCAAAGAGTATACAATAACTAATTTTACCAAGGAATTTGAGGACTATACTTATAAATCTGTGAATTTGAGTACATTTTACGTAGTTATTGTATACCCTTTGGAACATTTACACTTTTCGAGCATTTTCAACTTCAGTATTTTTTTTGGATATATGTAGGTACCTCATAAATCAATAATGGTAAAATCATCAGCATGCCCAGTTCCAACCAACGCAGATAAGATATGGACTTGGGATCAATACTACATAGGGGAGAGAGATTCGGAGCAAAGGAAAAACGGCCACGGCGAGAACCACTGGACTGGACCTGAGGTTCGAAACCTCTATTTTTCAGTTTATGAAACACTATCAGCTGCCCACTGATTTGCATCTCACGTTCCAACAATATTCATTTAATTTATTATACTTAGTTCTTGTTATTTTGATAAAAAGTTGCTATATAATGCTTCTAATTCTAATTCTAATTCGTGGTGGGGGAATGAGATCTGCACGGACGTCCCGCAATGGGGTGTATTGTGCATTGTCCCCCTGCTAACCTCACCCCAGCCAGCCCAACTCCTTAAAATAGCGGAGAAGGACCCTGCGTTGGTGGTAGCAGTGTTTGAGCATCCCTGGTGACAATTCGGATGCAGATGAGAAAGATATAGTGCTTATTTTGCTATAGAATAATAATAGTAGTAGGAAGTGGGTAGGTTTCTATTTTATTTGTCCCCCCCCCACTGGTGTCCTAGTTATTACCATCTATCGCTACAAACACCCGTCGCTAATCTGCGTAGTCCCGTAGCTCTATACTTATGGGCTGGAGTCAGAGTGCCTCTACGCCTGCTACGTCTGCTACGCCACGTAGACCGTAGGTACCCGACCCGACACGTCACTGCTGAACATAAGGTCTAGATGCCACAGATATCTAGAGCTATTGATCTTAGGCCGGTGCCAGATATGTATGAACTTATAAGTGATCACTGAGCCGCACACTTAGTGAGGCACGAGAAAAACTCTTCACTGTCTCGTGCCTCACTAAGCGCGCGGCTCTGTGATCACTTAAGTTCATACATATCTGGCACCGGGGTTAAGCGACACCTAACGATGAACTTCTATCTTTTCATTACGTATTGTTCAAATCTAGAGCCATTGATCTTAGGCGACACCTAACGATAAACTTCTAGATTTTCAGTACGTATTGTTAAATTGGTCGCGAACTTTTATAGCCTGCTTAATGTACTTAGAATGATCAAATAACTGTTTAGTCCATAGAATGGTATACAGGCTCTTTCCTCCGCAACACCATGCACGGAGAAGGGGAGTACCGCTCCCGGTACCGAGGGGATAAGGGTGTGTTTGTGACGTATGAGGGGCACTTCTACGCCAACCGCATGCACGGCTACGGAGCCATGTCCTATCCTGATGGAGCTGTCTTTACCGTAAGTTTTTTTTAACATGTTTCCACGATGCTAATGAGTTTTTACTGCCAAGAAAGCCTTGCATGTTTTGGGTAACCATTTTGCATTATCACTAGTCACTTACATAGTATAACACAAAGTCGCTTTCTCTGTCCCTATATCCCTATGTCCATCTTTAAAACTACGCAACGGATTTTGATGCGTTTTTTTTAATAGATAGAGTTATTCAAGAGGAAGGTTTATATGTATAATACATGCATGATATAGTAGAAAAACAATGTGCAGGCAAAAAGCAGGGGCGCGCGGGCGGGTCGCTAGTCATGATTAAAAATAATTAGTTTTAAAAAACCTGCTTAGAAATCAGGCAATTTAACTGAATGCTCCCTTTTTTTAGCTGGCTATCTTCTTGAGACACTTTGGTGTTTTCAGGGTCTTTTCCATAATGATATGCGCTGGGGTCCCGGAGTAGAGTCCCAGGCTTGCCTGCGAGAAGACGTGGGGCTTTGGCGCGGCACACAACTGGTGAGACTTGCCTGGAGACCTTCCACGCCCAATGTGGCCTTGGATCTAAGCATTGGACTCAGTGGAAAGGCTTGTGTTGAACCGCATCGGGTTCTTTTAACGACACGATTGAAAACGGTTAGTTTACAATTTCCTACCCCTTAAATAAAGACAGTTTAAAATCACTGGTCCCATGCCTCATGTTAATGGAGGCAGGATAGTGCATCGTAGGGTACGTTCCTATCGGGCGTAACATATGACGATGTTTTGTTTTAGTTGATATGGTTACCACTCAACATCAGGTAGGCCATCTAATAATTTCATCAGCAAGTTGAATAAAAAAACTATATTGAACCTATATCACAGATGATCTATTATCTTATTTTGATTCTAAATAAAACTGTATGTGATCTAAGAACTTTGTAAATATGTCAAAAAATGAATAAATGAAATGAAACAGATAGGCGAAGTCAACGGTGCAATAGAACTTCTTAAGCAATCCGGTGCTGAGCCGATATCAGCATCGGAGAACTGGACGAAGCTGTATCCTAAGACCTGCACCGACCTGGCCAGCCAGCTGTGCCATGTCGAGGTGTTCGAGCGTGACTATTACAGGAGCAGAATTCCTATTCTTGAGAAGGTGGATACTATGCCTGGACCGAAAGAGGTGAAACCGTTTTTCTTTATAAAAAACTGGAACTTCAAATAATCAAATTATATTACACTAGCGACCCGCCCGCGCGCCCCTGTTTCTCACGGGTACACATTGTTTTTCTACAATATCATGCATGTATTATACATATAAACCTTCCTCTTGAATCACTCTATCTATTAAAAAATACCGCATCAAAATCCTTTGCGTAGTTTTAAAGATTTAAGCATACATAGGGATATAGGGACAGAGAAAGCGACTTAGTTTTATACTATGTAGTGATTGTACAAAAGAATGGAGAATAATATTACAATTAGAAGGACGTAGATGGATAAATAACTAAGATTCCATGCTTGAGTTAAATGTTTCTGTTTTAAGAACGAAAGCCAAATAAGCGGTGATAGTGTTCCAACCTTTGGAACTTTCTACGCTTGGAACAACAGCGATATGACGACGCATATGATGAAGCACTGCTTTAAACATGAGAATCAAAGAGCGAAATCTGGTGTTGATCTGAAGTCTGTCCTCTCCGGCCCAAGGAATCACTTCAAGCGAGCTGGCAAACATGAAATTGACTGCAGGTACCTTTTGTTACTAGTTTTATGACTTATTTAGGTATATTGAGACGCAGCATAATCCCCTCAGATTCTTTTGCTACCGAGTACAAACTTGGAAAATATTTTGAAGTGTATATGTAGCCCGTTTCATTAAAGAAACCAATCTAAAATGGCACCTTTCATGAGTACGATTAAGATGTAACTATTATAACAATGAACTTAGTATGACTGAGTAGGTATTTAAAAAAAACTTAATTTCAGGACATTGCTCATGGCATGTTACCTGGGCCATGTAATCAACGTAGCTCTACTGGTGAACGATCAAAATGTGCATCCAGATATTGCTGATATTCAAGGAAATACCGCCCTTATGTATGCTACGGTAAGTCTTAAAACGGTACACTACGGTAAAACTTCTCACGTACTACGGCTTCTAAGGCTAGAAGAAAATTAACAAGGAAATTACTAATTCTTCCTCAAAAAGCATCTTCATACAAAATCCGTTTAAAACGAATGATCGAAATTAAATTTCGAATAGAAACAAAAAAGAAAACTGAATATGGACTTTAGATACCTACTGCAATAATGGTAGTTCTACTAATCTAATATTATGGTTAATAGTGTGGCGATCAAGTGGATACAATACACTTTCTAGTAGAAGCAGGTGCAGATGTCAACAGCTACAACGACACGTGTCTCACACCTTTGGGAGTAGCGCTACTGAGGTTTGCTTGTGCCAGGAAAGATATATCGGCTAGTGGAATGGTTCAAGCTCTGATACCACCTGCGATTGTTCCGCAACTACCAGGTTATTTCCCTCAGTTTTTATTACTAGACCACCTCCGTCTTTTAGTTTCGGAGATGTCTCATGATAAATGAATGAGAGAACGCCACTTTTGGATTTTACAGAAGAAATTTCTTTTAACCTTGTATATTATTCGACGACCTCAGTGGCGCAGCGGGCGAGAGTCCGCCTGCGACTCAGAGGTTGCGGGTTCGATTCCCGCCTCGGAACAAATTTGTGTACGATCTGCAGAAATTTGTTCAGTGGTCTGGGTGTTTTCTATGTATATAATAAAAAATATCTATCTATGTATGTATATAATGTATTAAATATATCAGTTATCTAGTACCCATAACACAAGCTTTAGTAGCTTACTTTGGGGCTAGATAGTGCTGTGTGGATTGTCCAGCATTATTTTTTTTTTTTATTATTAAAGTATGTACTCTGAAAACTTGATAGTCCTGTAATAAAGCCCCTTTGTTCAATCAAGTATTCCTGGCTAGAGTCCGTAGTCTTTGGTTCCGTCACACTCATTTTGTCAGGCAAACAATAATCACTTGGGCAAGTTGATGGACGCAGGGCAGTGCATCGTAGGGCACGTTTCTATTGTGCGTGACCTACGGGGCAATGTTTTGTTTATAGGTGATGGTTACCACTTAACATCAGGTGGGCCATCTGCTTGTTCCATCAGCTAGTTGTATAAAAAAAAAACTGACAGTGAAATAAATAAAACCTACTCAAACTTGTATACAAGTACTTGGTACAAGTGTATCTTTCTTGTTTTTCTGTTGTGCAATTCCGCTGCAGGACAAAGGCCGTAGGGCCTTTGTCCTGCAGTGGGACCATAATATTATAAACGCGGAAGTTTGTAAGTATGAATGTTTGTTACTCTTTCACGCCGGAACTGTTGAGCAGATCTAGATGAAACTTGGCAGAGAGATAGATTATAGTCTGGAGTAGCACATAGGCTACTTTGTATCCCATGGGAATACCGGTATTTAAATCTGCGCGGGTGAAATCGCGGGGCGCAACTAGTATATTAATAATGTTTCATGTTTCAGTTTCACCAGTACCAAAGCCATGTGAATGGCTTATCTCTCGTGATATTTCCACTCCAAGCGCACCTGCAGTAATCCCTCGATCTGCAAGCAAAACAGCACCAAAATCGGTCATGTCTAAAAAAATGAAACCCATCCCATCCGAGGACATCGCGGCTCTGAAAAAGAAAACAGAGCTGAACTTGGCAAAACCAGCAGATCTCACAGAAGATGATGCTGATGAAACATTTTCGGAGGAAACCAGACTTTATAACAACATCAATAACGAATTCGTCATCAGAGTCACCGAGTTATTTTCTCTCACGAGTGGGATTACTCCAATACCTTACATTTTCGAGCTAAACGACTTGGTGAAGGAAGTGGAAGCAGCTGATGAAGATCAAAAGAAACCACTGGAGAAGAATCCGAAGAAAGTTATTTCTAAAGTCATAAAAGATACCATAAAGCCTAGTAAAGAGATCATGTGGCAGGGTTCTGAGAGAGACGAATTCGGGTCCATTGATAGTACAGAAAGAGCTAAAATTGAAACGTAAATAAAATTAAATATGATATGATACTACTGCGCAATGCTAATTTAGCTAGATACTAATAACTAGTCCTGTTTGTCTGTAGTTAACATTATTGTATCTATATTGTTATTATTTTTATCTGTAAGCAATGCATCATATTATTCCTTCATCCATTTTTATAGTTTAATTTAGAATTGAACAACTGTCTATGAAGACATGCTACACCATCTTTTTGCACGCCCAGGATAACTGATAACAATGCTATTAGCTCTATTACTATTAACACTATTGTTTTGTGCGAAAGTTTTCTTAACAATCACAACTCTCCTTACTTTTCTCAAGGATAACAAAGATAATGTTGACGATTCTTCAACTGCTAAGTGATGGATCAGACCCTAGTCAGGTTCGATGTCCGCAACCAGCTTTATTTATAGCAACAGTATCGGGATGTCCTAATCTAGTACGCCATTTGGTTAATTATGGGGCTGATGTGAACGAAGCCTTCCCTCAGGTATACTCTTCAATATCTTCCAATCGACTTAGGTAGGTACTTGCTTGCGAAATGAGTAAGTTACAGCGGCAATGTGCTGGTCATAAAAGACGATTCGTAGGACGACGCGCGCCCCCTCTTTCCGATAGACGGATGATAATGTACAGAATGGAAAGCCATTGGATAATGGTTTAACATCGTTCTTCCCCGAAACGTATAGGAGACCTTAGGGCGCAACAGTGGACTTTCTCTGGCTGGTGATGATTTTATAATATTGTCATTACATCTAATACCTACTCGTTTTTCAAATTGGTATTCATCCTACTAATATTATAAACGCGAAAGTTTGTAAGTATGGATGGATTGATGGATGGATTTTTGTTGCTCAATAACTCCAGAACCGCTGAACGGGCCTTGATGAAATTTGGCATAGAGATAGGTTATAGTCTAGAATAGCACATAGGCTTTCGTGGGAATAAAATTACTACTACACGCGTGAAACCGCGGAGCTCTATACTAGTAACATCATAATTTAAAGTTACAAATATTGCATATTGAATTTCAGTCTCTCAACTATACAGCTTTAGATGTGGCAGTATCCAGGCCACTTACATACGAAAATATAGATGTCGTGCGTGCTTTACTTGAGTGCGGTGCGAGCACAAACCACAGACTACGGAATGACAACCCAGATTCTGCTGATCCAGCAACTCCTGGACCGACGCTACTCCACGCTGTTCTAGCAAGGAAAACGGAAAATGATACGGAAGAAGAGGTATAGGAATAATAGGTAGGGACTTTCCTCCCTACAGGGAGGAAAGTCCCTACCTCGATATATGCTGTTGTAACAGATTATTTTAGCAAGTAATATTTTCTACGAAGAGTTTGAAGCTATTGGGCTACCGCAGGTTTATAAGATGGGCGTGTGAACAAGAACAAAAAAAGGTTGCGAATAAATGTTTTCATAGGTGAAAACATTTATTCGCAACCTTTTTTTGTCCCACGTCAATCTTGTTTTATACCACAACTTAGGGGGTCTAGTAGAAAATGCTTGTCTTTGTTTTTTGTGCAATAAATGATAAATCTTTATCGCACAATGTTACTGTGAAAGCTTTTTAGCGGGAGCGTATGTTGGTGTCCATTATCTCTGTAACATCTGCAAGGATTTGTATGAAATTCGAATGTTGGTGGTACATAGCTCGTGGCTTGTAACATTAGGAATGAATTTATAATGGTTTTTTTTATAGCTTCGCCGTCAGCTCTTGGAGGTACTACTGGAATACAACTGCAACCCGATGCTGCGATTCAGAGGACGCTCTGCTGCAGACGTAGCTATGAACAAAAACATGGATATTTTTGACATATTCGTAAAGTGCCCGCTGACAAATTTGAATGCCGTCATCAATGATTCCAATCAAACTGTACTGGTGAAGATTTTTTCAACGCCTTTTTGTAATACAATTCCTACCACGGAGCGATTGCAGACGGTAAGTTCTCTACATTTTAGTTTCGTAAGGTTTTGCATGTGATTTCGATGGGGTACCTACTGACTCGACCCTATTCATCATCTACTTAGATACTATGTACTTCCTTTTTTGTATTTTGACAGATTACGAACTTGTTGCTCTTCGGAGCTGACCCTCTACTTGAATGTAAATCCGGGGAAGAGATTTACAAAAATATTTTTGAACTCGCCAAGAAAACTTTAGTTGAAATGGAAAGTACGCAATCGAAGCCTGTTAGTCTATCTAGTAAGTTTTGTTGACTTTTGTATTGATCGTAATGTATGAATCGAGCATCGAGGTGATCTATTTCAAGGTGTAATGAAGTGCTTGTTGCATAGATTGCTTGGTCTTTCCCAACTGATCATCCTTTTCAGGTGGTAAAGATGCTAAAGCAAAGAAGCCTGAAAAAGCAAAGAAAGAAGAAAGGCATTCGTCTTTTGCGAAACTGGGCACAGATGACGTCGGTGACTACAAACAGGCATTGGACGTGATGACAGAGTGTGCTAGAATTCTGTACATTAGATGGCTACAGGCAAAACTGCTGAAGGAACTTCTTAAAATTGTAGTCAAGTAAGGAAGAAATGCATGTGCTATTTTTGTTGGCAGACCCCTCGAGGCTTCACTTTTTTATGCTGACAATGATGATGACAATTGAGAACCGGTGGTAAAGTAGGTAAACATTGACATGCGACAACTAGAATACAAATAGGACAGCCTCCACCCGATGGCCCACAACTTCGTGACGATTGCGGAGGCTCATAATCATTATTTTTAGAAGTCTATGGGGAATATTGGCATCTGACTTTCTCAGGCTGATGATGATGATCTAAGGGTAAAGGGTTTGATGCGAGAACTGTTTATACTCCTTTGTTTTTTTTTTTATTTAAAGGGCATAACTCCCTTCCTTACCTACTGTCTGTTTTTTCCTTCAGGTACAAACATCGCCAATGGAACATTATCGTTCCTGAACATAAAAATAAGAAGAGCTGTGGGCTCTGGCTCAACAGCGTACGATCCTTAGAAATCTGGAACATTTTAAAAACCACTAAAAAAAAGGTCTATAATGAAAGACCAGTGTTGAAGCACATTCTTTGTCTAATTCAGTTCTATTCAAGAAGATGTACATCAGGGTTTAGACATCGGTTGACAGCTGAGGAGAAAGATATTGTTGAATCTAAAGTCAAATACATTATGTACGACTGTAAAATGGCTGAACCGTTGCTCTCGGAGGAGATTCCCTGGTCAAGGCCGTATGTTGCACCAGAACTTGAACCGGAACTTAAAGTAGTATGTTTATTTCTTTAGAAGTTGCTGGCTATTTTAAAAACTATATTATTAACGTCAACGATTAAACTTTTTTCCACTTGGTGAATTAATATGCCAGAAGGACAGTCAGAAATAAATGGTTTGGTTACCCACTCAGACCTACGATCAAATATATATTTGACTAGTTGCGCCCAGCGGTTTCACCCACGCAGATTGAAATCCTGGTATTCCCACGGGATAAAAATTAGCCTATGTGCTATTCCAGACTATAATCTACCTCTCTGCCAAGTTTCATCCAGATCCGTTCAGCCGTTCCGGCGTGAAAGGGTAACAAACATCCATCCATCCATCCATACCTACAAACTTTCGCGTTTATTAATAGTAGTAGGATTAAAGTCTCAGGCCAAATAATAATTTTATTTGGTCTGAGGAGGTCTAAGGTTACCCTTTCTGAAAAATAAATACCTAGTAGGTACCTACCCGTAGGTACCTACCCGTAGGTACCTACTAGGTATTACGCGTATGTCAAATAAAGTTTATAAACCTACTACAGTAGGTACCTACCTACTACAGACCTACAACAGTATGGTATTATTTGTTGACAGAAAGATAAATTCAACGTCTGCTTCGAATGCCTCTTGCCGCTAAAGGATATGATCCAGTGTTCGTCCTGTAAACTAGTGAGCTTCTGCTCATCCGAGTGCATGAGGACAAATATCGACCGCAGTGGATGTCATCCTTGCAGCGAGTTCCTGAAGAAAATGTACTTCCCCAGTCCTGATGAAAGCATCGTTTAAAGAGTCCGGTGACAGCAGCTCGCAATTTCAATTTGAGACGAGTCCAAAAATCGATCCGTGTATCGCTATCTCTGTTTAGCTGTTTAGATGTTGATGTGAAGTTATATAATATTATATTAAGTAGGTACATACCCAAGACCTATCTATAAGTCTACTAGGTATCCGCCTACTAAATATTAGTTAAAAATATGATGGTATCTACCTAGGAACGCACTTATGGACTTACCTAACAATACTATATTCAATAAATATCATGTCTCGGTCTAACCTAACGTGTTGGAAAACCATAGGTATGTAGGTACCTACCTTACCAGTTACCTTCTTACCTACTCATTAAAATTTGTTGCTATCTCAGTATTTTTAATAAACTAAAAATTTTGCTACCCTATGCTAGGTAGGTATGCATGTACCCTAAACTATTAGTATAAGTGCGCGTCAACCAACATGAACGCTGGAAAACAGTGCAGGGGATGTATTTGCGCCACTGACCACATTAGGTGTAATTTATTGAGGGTTGAGGTCAGTGCCGTGGTTTGCGCATACAAAATACTCGCGCCACCAATCACCAAAAGGTAATAGCGCACGGTTTTGTTGCGGTTGGTTGCAACCGCAACAAAACCGTGCGCTATTACCACTAATGGTGATCCATGGCTAAAAAACGTCCTCGACCCCTGACTTGTCATTATGACAGTGACAATCATGACATTTCTTTGTTTCCTGAGTTGTTGCTGTGTGTGACGTCCGTCTGACTGACGTGTGTGTTGTTGACGTTGTTGTCAGAGGAGAGAAGAGAAGTGCAAATGCAATTGTGTGTGCATGTCGTTCGGCCTAATTGTGTAGAAATTCAATGAACATCTATGAGAATATTGAATTTATTGTTACAAAATATATCAAAAACAATCATGGCTACGCCGTCGAAGAGAATGAAGCGATCAGCTCTTGCAGGGTCGCCAACAGATGAATCTCAAGTGATTGCCCAGAAACTGCAAAAAAGCCGCGAAGATACCGCGCACTCTGTTGAAGATTATAAAATTAACAGCAAACGGGTTCGGAACATCTCCGAGAAGCAGTTGGTACCGGAAAATTGCGAGGGAATTGTATACTGGATGTTTCGAGATTGTCGAGTGCAGGATAACTGGGCTTTTCTGTTCGCGCAAAAGCTTGCTTTCAAGAACAAGCTACCGCTGCATGTGTGCTTCTGTTTGGTTTCCGAATATTTGGACATTTCATTTCGGCAATATCACTTTCTATTAAAAGGTAGGTACATAATTACCTACTTATTTGTCAGTCTATTGATATTATGATTTAGGAACCTAAATGATAATAATATACTGGTAACCAGTACCTACAACTTTAGAATTGGAACCCATATCTAGGTACTTGATAGCTAAATGTAATTTCTCTCACTTTCCAGGTTTGGAGAAAGTGGCAGAAGAATGCAAAGGACTAAACATATCCTTTCACTTGCTTAAAGGTAGTGCACCAGATGTTTTACCAGAGTGGGTCACCGACCACAACATTGGTGCTGTAGTATGTGACTTCAACCCACTTAGAATCCCAATTGGATGGTTAGAAGGAGTGAAGAAACAGTTGAAAAAAGATGTTCCTCTAATACAGGTAAACATGCATGCTCTAGTAGAATAAGTCAAAAGAATTGTCTACCATTATCTTGTATAGACTACTGGATTTCTTAGCTATTGCAGTGATAACCAAAACATCAGTTTAAAAATAAAATGTATTGGTTGGTTGGTTATAAAGTAGCTGACAAGACTGTTGCCATTTTTTTTATTAACACCAATGTGACTTGTGAAAAAGCCTCTATTCATTACCTACTAGCTTTTCCTAGCAGCTTCAATTGAGTGATAAATGGGTAAAAAGTATAGGCTATTATTTACAACTCAGTTACATTAAATAAGCTTCATTGATATTTTATCAAAATCTGCTCAGCAGTTGCATTGAATCACAAATGTCTCAACATAGGTATGTGAGTTGGTTTGGTATGCAATTGACCTAACTATAGCATAAAGATTAGTTTTGACCATTATTTATTTTTAATTTCATAAAGGTTTACATTTCTAAAGTTTCTTAAGTTATTTACCTGTTTTAAAAGTAATAACTTACACATATTTTTTTTATTTTACTTATTCATAACATTATTTTACACATAAAACTTTCAGGTGGATGCACACAACATAGTCCCATGCTGGGTGGCATCAGAGAAACAGGAGTACTCAGCCAGGACAATCAGAAACAAGATAAACTCCAAACTCAATGAGTACCTGACAGAGTTTCCACCATTAATTATGCATCCATACTCCAGTAAGGTTAAGCCAGAGGTAACCAACATTTTCGTCCTGTTAGTTAGATTTTAAAACACTTAACAACACACATGTATTGTCCCGATATTTCTTATTTAGAACTTTAACCAACAAGTTCAATCATAATGCACCACTGAATATCAGGTCAGTGCCCTAAAAAACAGTACACATGTCACTTTAAGATGGGTGACCACTACTGGCACTTATTTACTTCGGAGAACTTGTGAAGCTGTTGCTTCCAGTTCTAGCAGTTGCTGACCAGAATTGGCTTCTACTAGCTAATAGTATGTAGCTACATAATATTTATTTACTAGCGACCCGCCCGCGCGCCCCTGCTTCGCAAGGGTGCACATTGTTTTTCTACTATAACATGCATGTATTATACATATAAACCTTCCTCTTGAATCACTATTTATTAAAAAAACCGCATCAAAATCCGTTGCGTAGTTTTAAAAATTTAAGCATACATAATGATATAGGGACAGAGAAAGACTTTGTTATAGACTTTGTTATACTATGTAGTGATATATATAAGTATAGTAATCTTATTAATTCTTCTAACATTAAAAAAATTCTCTTGTTGACAGCCTATAGACTGGGAAAATGTATTAGAATCTGTAAAAGGCGACAAGTCAGTTGGCCCAGTGGAGTGGGCGAAGCCAGGCTATGATGAAGCATTGATAATGATGACTACCTTCATTGATCAGAAGTTGAAGATATTTGCCTCTAAGAGGAATAACCCCACACTTGATGCACTGAGCAATCTATCACCTTGGTTTCATTCTGGTTTGTGTATTCATAATCAATAAAAAAAACAGTATTTATTTAGTGCAATCACAAAATACACTTTTCTTGAATTTTGTAACTAGGTGTGCATGGTAGTAGTAACACACACACAGTTCTTGCATTGCATTGCAAGGCGAGTCACGAGTCTGCTTGTTTGAGCAGTATGTCCGCATTGTGAGTAGAATACAATCCCGGGATTTTCGAGGTCAGAAAAAAGTCGGTATCCCGGCACTTGGAATCCCGGCGATGCCTCACAATGTTGATGTAATTTCATCTTACACTTTTTACACGTTTCAGAGCAAATAAACACGCGAATAGCGATGTATTGCTCAATGAGATATTAAATGCTTATAGCCGAGGTCTTTAAAATCGCCGTCCACTAACCTTAACTTCGCTAATACTGTTTCTTTATTCCCTGAAGGTCAGATATCAGTTCAGAGAGTGGCATTATGCGTCCAAGAGTTGAAGTTCAAAATGACAGAGAGTGTTAACGCGTTCCTTGAAGAGGCTATCGTGCGCCGTGAGCTGGCGGATAACTTCTGCTTCTACTGCGAGAATTATGATAGCGTGAAGGGCGCTTCTACCTGGGCGCAGAAGACTCTGGATGATCACAGGTACTTAGCGCGTAATGACAAAGTTTGCTTTGATAAGTTATTATTATTCAGCCGATATAGTTTTCCCTTCTCTGTTTCCACTCGCGACTTAACGCAGCGAAAGCTTAGGTGATAGTCAAGCTCGTCTGGTAGGTAGAGATAAACCATTCTAAAAATGCACGCCCCTCTACCTGCCTTCACCCACACAAGCAAATGAGGTGTATAGATGCAATAGGCATGTATTCAGTTTCCCGCCAGACATGAAAGTGTCACTTTCATGTTCGGCGGGAAATTGAATGACGAATAAAATTATCAGGTGTCATGTATTGCGTCTATACACCTCATTTGCTTGTGTGGGTGAAGGCAGGTAGAGGGGCGTGCATTTTTAGAATGGTTTATCTTTACCTGCTCTCATTCTGGGCTTATGTGGTATGTGGAGAGTAAAAGGAGAGCGGCATTTGCATTTAATCAAAGCCATTTCTACTGAGAAGCAACAGACTAGAGTCTAGTACTTAGTTACCACCTGTCCTCCCACTAGGGTCTGGTCTACTAGTCTAATTACCATTATGCCATTTTAACAGAAAAGACAAAAGACCCTACATCTACACACTAGAACAGCTCACCAAGGCAGAGACGCACGACGACCTGTGGAACTCTGCGCAGATTCAGCTCGTGACGGAAGGCAAGCCGCACGGCTTCCTCCGCATGTACTGGTGTAAAAAGATCCTGGAGTGGACGCCCAGTCCCGAAGACGCGCTGAAATATGCGATATATCTCAACGACCACTATTGTTTGGATGGCGCTGACCCTAATGGTTATGTTGGTAAGACTGATTCAACTTTTTTTTGGTACATTACTAAGATCATAGTAGCTGTCAGCCGTGCTATAAGATGTTGGTTTGGTTGTGATAAAGTTGGTGTTTTTTTCTGATTTGGGTGTATTATTAGAAAAAGAGTATCCTACTAATATTATAAACGCGAAAGTTTGTTAGTATGAATGGATGGATGTCTGTTACTCTTTCACGCCGGAACGGCTGAACGGATCTGGATGAAACTTGGCAGAGAGGTAGATTATAGTCTGGAATAACACAGGCTACTTTTAATCCCGTGGTAATACCAGAATTAAAATCTGCGCGGGTGAGACCGCGGGGCGCAACTAGTATAATAAATGCGAAAGTTTGTGAGTATGGATGGATGTTTGTTACTCTATAACTCCAGAACGGCTAAAAGGATCTTGGTGAAACTTAGCAGAGAGATATATAAAATAGTGAAAGAAGTCTGAAATGATGGGTACTCCACACCCTTAACGGATCTAGCACGATTTTTCCTGTAACCCTGTATATCAGTAATCAATAAAGAGCTCTGGTGTTCTTTTTTTTATACAACTAGCTGATGGAACAAGCAGATGGCCCACCTGATGTTAAGTGGTAACCATCACCTATAAACAAAACATTGCCCCGTAGGTCACGCACAATAGGATGATGCCCTGCGTCCATCAACTTGAGACATACAGATTTTAAGCCTCATGTGCCTGTAATTTCACCGGCGACCACACTCTTCAAACCGAAACACAGCGTTGCTGCTTGTCGGTCTAGTGGTAGCAGCCCCGCCTTCCGATCCTAAGGTCGTGGGTTCAAAACCGATCGTGCACCAATGAGTTTTTCTGTTAAAAGATGTATGTGCACAATGCCAGTACTCTCAAACGGTGAAGGAGAACATCGTGAGGAAACCGGCATGTCGTAAAACCTAACAAGTCCTATGACATGTGTCACGCGCTCAAAAGAGGCCTTTAGAGGCAATCTTAAAATCCTTTCACCACACTGTTCCGAAATAAACTAGTGACTCGACAAGAAGATTTAAGGATGATTCACGCTACAATGTGTCGCGAACAGGCCGTGCCCCGTCCGGGCCCCGGCCGGGGCACGTTCAAACATTATGGTATACTATTTGTATGAAGTAATACATGCCAGAACGTGGCGCGGCTGTGCCCCGTCCCCCATTCACCAACTTTCCCCATTCCCCCGTCCACCAACATTTCAACGCCGTGCCCCGTCCGTGCCAGGACGGCGCACGGCGTTGATATGTTGGTGGGTATTGTTTCCCGTCGCCGCGGCGCCGGCACGTTCCGGCCCTAACAAAACCACACTACTCGTGCAAATAATACACCCAAAGACGACCTCTGTGGCGCAGCGGGCGAGAGCCTGCCTGCGACGCAAGAGGTTGCGGGTTCGATTCCCGCCTTGGAACAAATTTGTGTACGATCTGCAGAAATTTGTTCCGATGGTCTGGGTGTTCTCTATGTATAATAAAAAATATCTATCTATGTAAGTATATAATGTATTAAATATATCAGTTATCTAGTACCCATAACACAAGCTTTGAATAGCTTACTTTGGGGCTAGATAGTGCTGTGGGGATTGTCCAGCATTATTTATTTATTTATAAACAGGCCGGGCCCCGGTGTAACACGAATGACTGGCCCGGTCGCGACACGTTGTACGTGAATCATCCTTTATTCCATCTTGATCAAGTTTTGAAAAGATCTTGTGAAGATTATTGTTAGCTCTTTTCTAGTAGATTAGTAGTTAATATAAGATTTATTATTTTTCAGGCTGTATGTGGTCAATTTGCGGTATCCACGACCAGGGCTGGTCGGAGCGATCCGTGTTCGGAAAGATTCGTTATATGAATTACGCGGGCTGCAAACGCAAGTTTGACATCAAAGCCTTCGTCGCCAGGTATGGCGGCAAGGAACACAAGTACGTCCCACCGAAATCCAAAGAAACTAGTAAATCTAAAAATGGAGCCGTCATAAAGACATAAAGACTGCAATTAACAGAAAAGAGAATTCATGACGTATTTAGGCTTACGGTCAAGCTATACGGAAAACTACTTGAGCATTTATTCATTGATCTAAATTAAAGACAACTTTAAATATACAAGAATCTTGAGTTTTCCACCTGGTGCAAAAGGTCCGACGGTGGGACGAAATACTTCGAACTATGTGCTAGTAAAAGTACGTAGTACGCTGGCATATTATAATACTCACTCGACGCAAGCATACATGGGTGAATCAACTTTTAAGACACTCCTTTGACAACATTATGAACAACTAAAAATAAAACATTAATCATCGAAATATTATGAAAATATACTGTTAACATTTGCACAAGTTTATCTATTTTTAGGTTTTGCAGTGGGGCACGACATCTAAGCTAATATTAACGAGTTTTTTTAGAAAAAGTGACGAGGGTGCCTCATAAATATCCATTGCAACGCTGTAGAGCGACAATAAACCTACGCGCACCAGCTGAGAAAGAACTTAATTTAGGCTGGGGGGGCGGTAAAGCTAGGTAGAGATTTTTTGATCATACCAACTAAATATTAGACAATAATCGCCTTAGATGACACCAAGGTAGGCGTCATCTCTTGATAACGGTCATGAATTTTTATCGGTAACTCTGTAGAACTGATGTTTTGATCAAAGTTTGGGACAAAAGTTTGGATGCATGAAAAATATAAAATATTTGTCAAACTTTTATAAATGTTAACTTTAAACGTAAGTTTATCTTTTTCTGAATCATAATATTGGGTAAAAAGGCTGTGCATTCATACCTTTTTTTTAAGATACGTCCTAAATTGTATCGTCATCTAGGCCTGGGGACACATGTTTTTTGTATGGATAGTGCTTATGTTCTGCTGAGTTACCATAACAAAGTCAAAAATTTTCCTATTAACTATAAAATACTATGAAACTAGCATGTGAGGAAAGGATCTAAGTTTACGTTAACATCAAAACAAACATATTTTATAAGGAAATTAGGATTTTTATGCTCTTTGCATGACAGGGACACAAAAGGAGTGCATTAAAAGTTGATTCACCCACATGTTAACTCTGAGAAACCATGTGACTCGTTAGTGGCATGTACGCAGCTGCACTGAGCGCATTTCTAAAGATTTCCGTCTCGTGGTTTGTCAGCAAGGGTCAACTTGTTCGCTGCCGATTATACCTACTTCTACTTGTTATATTCACACTCGTGTCTCGCTGTAGGGTATAATTTATTGATTTTACTGTTTATAGAATTGTTTTTATTGAAAAGTACAAAAAAGACGATGATATTATAAAATAATTGACAGCTACGCCAGCCTACGAGTGCTGTCAGATGAGTAAATTAATTAATTTGGAAACATTATTCTGCTGTACGAGCCTATAAGGGAATACAGTATAATTTAGGAAAGCAGCATCCGAAATACATTAAATCTTGAATCTGAAAGATCTTAACGATGTTTACTAAAAACCTTTTAAACTTAATGTCTACCTCGTGGAATGTTGATAATTTTACAGCTTACTGAAGTTGAGAAATATAATTTATTATTACAATTTTAGTTTAAAATAGATATAGACAAGTTAAGTTAGTAAGTAATAAATAAAAGATCACTTGCTTATATATTTTTATTTGATGTGACTGTTCTGCGCTTACACAATCATTTTATTCTTCAATTATTTAATAAAATTAGAAATAGAAAAATAATATCAAAGACATCTTATTGGAACTTTTCATTGAGTCGATTAATGAATGTGTGATTCTACTCTTATTTCATTAAAATTTCATGAAGTAGGTACATTTTAACTTATAAATGATCACTGCTTAGAAAAAAGCTTTGAAATGTAAACTTTGTCAAAAGCACATTTAATTATACAGTAAGTCATACATAAAAGAAATTATATCAAATTGTCCAAATCAAAAATAAACATTGTCTATTATGTCTCATGTTATTACAGGATTATAAATAATCTAGGAAAATAATCGTTACATTATAATAATTGACCACACAAAAGAATTTTAAGTTACTTATACAAAACAAAATTCACATGTCACTGACTGCTTCTCTTTTATTATGGTTACATTTAGCTCGCAGTTTATTGTTTGTTATAAATGTGTTTGAAAACCGCTATGAACACAAAAAGTGGCTCGGCACCATCGCATAAGTACATGGTACACGAGGGTTATAATATTTCAAAATAGGTACAAACGTTAGCAAAAGCCTCACGAGATAAATACTAGCGAGAAAACAAGGTCTGCACGGAGATCACATCCAAACTGGTTCCGGAGAGAAAAAGGGGAATGCGTGTTTTCTCGACTGAGTTGGGATTGGATTACAATCGGGGAGGGTAACGAATGAATTAAAAAAATAGGCTTGTTCTACGATTATCCTAATTAGTTGCCTAAGCTCCCTTGTGTCAGTGTGTGTGTGAAAGCAGAGCTAGGTTCGCTGTGTGCGGTCACTGCACGCAACAGTTGTTCTTGTGCCCGTTCCTCTTGAGCCGCGACTTCGGACGATACTTCTCCAGGTAAGACAGCTGCTTGGCGTTGATGGCGCCCCGACGCTGACTGGAAATCATAAACTCATGGTCAGCTTAATTGTGCATTTGATCTGTCTGGGTGTTAAATTAATTTTGAGTACCTACCTATAAGTAGCGGCACGTAAGTCTAGCGCTGACCGTTAATGCGCAGAAGTCGAAAATAATGTATCCCTCGGTATACGCGCGCGCTCATTGGCCCATAGTATGCGCGGTATGCCCTCGAAGTTTCGTTACCCGCTAGACTTATGTGCCGATATCTATACTAGCGGCCTGTCCCAGCTTTGCATGGGTGTGTTCGCAATCTTATTCCGGTGCCAGATATGTATGAACTTACGTGATCACAGCCGCACGCTTAGTGAGGCACGAGAAAAACTCTTCACTGTCTCGTGCCTCACTAAGCGCGCGGCTCTGTGATCACTTAAGTTCATACATATCTGGCACCGGGGTCAGACTGTAGGTCCAAGTCTCGTGGCTACTTATTTCATACATTTGCACGCCCTTCTCTCGCGTTGCCCGCTGCGCTGAGTGAGAAAGCGCCCCGTGACCCGTGCATTCGATTTTTAAGGCGAACTAAAGTTATTTAAAGTTTTTAATTCGTAATACCTTTTGACGGAATGTCCGATTTGAAAAATTCTAGAAGTAGTCAATAGTTCTGCAGCGCATGCGATATAAGAATTTTTGAAATCGGACTTGTAGTTTTTGAGCCTGTTCATTACATACAAGAATAATACAAATATTTCCTCTTTATAAATATTATTGTAGTTACATCGCTATCTGGTTCCATAGTACAAGCTAGATAGCGCTGTGAGAAGTCCACCAATATTTATTTTCGCCTTAATTCTTTTTATACCAATTTGATACCCTGCTGCACACCCCTTTAGGGTCAAGTTTCAGGAATTATTATTTTAAAGCACTACTACACATATATTATTATTGTGAATGTTAGTAGAATTAAGCACGCCAACCTTATGTTCTTCTACCTGTTAAGGTTGGCTGGTAGAAAATACTGTCTAGCGACTTAGGCGAGCCTAAGCTCGCCTTTTGTACTTTGTTTTAGTGCAATAAAGTATTAAATAAATACAGACAAACAAATAACTTCTAACAGGTTAGGCTGCACGTTTAATGTTATTTTAGATTTAAAATATTTGTTAAGCTGCACTGATTCACTGTAAATCCACAATGTAACATAAATACCATTTTAGACATCAAAACAGAATTCAGTGCCAATTTGTCCAAATTTTTTTAGGAGTATTAGCTAGATCAGTGTTTTTCAATCTTTTTGAATACGAAACCCCCTATATGGGTTGAGAAATTCTGGCGGCCCCCCTGGGCCATAGAAGCAAAAAGTTATACGCCATTATTGTCACTGAAATTGTGTTTTTACTGTAGTGTAGATCCTTGCCTTTTTCCGTTTGCCAGCGACCCCCGTGGAAGGCCTCGTGTGATCGAAAAACACTGAGCTATTATAGTCTAAGATCCGAAGTATAATCGACCTTCACCCATCTGTTTAATGGATGAAAATAATTTTATAAGTAATTTAGTAAGTTAATAATTATAAAAAGAATGGGTTATTATTTAGTTCTAGTTACTGGACATCTAGTTATTATTTATGAACTAAAAATTTATCAGCTAAATACGGTAAAATGCTTGGCCAGGATTTTTTCAGTCAACCCATTGTTTTTATAATTTTTAACATACTAAATTACTTATAAAATTATGTTCATCCTTTAAAGATGAGTGAAGGTCGATTATACTTCGGATCCTCTACTACTAGATCGATGTATGAACTGAACGGTCAGTACTTACTCCCTGATGGTCTCCACAGCCTCCTCGTACTTCATGCCGAGCTCTATCAGCGCGATGGCCACCATGACGGGCGCTCGACCCAGGCCTGCCACGCAGTGCACCGCCACCGCTGCCTCCGGCTTGTTCTGAGCCCTATCACAATCAATATTCATTTACAAATCTTTTAAAAGTGTATGGCTCCTACCACTTATGTTCATCACACGTGATTGTTCTCGGTGGGCATCGAACACACGACCGACGGCGCAGAAGGCAGAGCTACTACCGACTGAGTTATGAAGGTTGTCAAAGTATAATAATTATTGGCCTTCCTTTTCCTCGCTTCCTTGATATACCTTTCTTCATTGATATAGCTGGGATGTCGTATGAAAAAACGTCAAACGCAGAACTATTGGTTATGGTTCCTTATTCCTAGTCGGTTTTTGAGGTTCTTAATTCGACTTTTTTTCTGTTTTCTTTTCTTTTACCTCATAAGTTTTTACTGGGTGGGCTGCTCGATGATTCTTTTTTTATCGAAAGCTGGTGCATGTCATGCGGTCCGATTTATTTAGTTGAGTGGGTACTGACACGTATTCAAAATAAACATGCTTATTTTGAGCATGCTCAGAAATTAACCGACGTACGACCAAATAAGCATGCTCATTTAATAGCACGACCTGTTCACACGTGCTTTTATTGAGCAAGGCTCAGTGTGTTAGTATAAGCGTGCCAGTACCTTTACCTATGTTTCAGTTTATTTATTCAAGAACAATCAAAAAACTTATATCTAGTCTATCATGTCGTATAGGAATCGTATAAGAAGAATACGAAGTCAAACGCAGTACTTTTATCGAACGAGGAGAGGAGTTATACTGACTTTTCGCGCAGGATCTCGAACCAGTCGTCGACGACGTGCTGCGGCGGGAAGGTGCCGTCGTCATAGGCCAGGTCGCGCACCTCGATGGACTCGCCCTGCAGCGGCGCCGTATCGTACGAGGGCTCGCAGACGCGCACCACCGTGCACACATTGTGCTTCCTCAACTCCTAAACAATAATAAACGTACATACATAAATAAAAACTTTTGAAGATTACAATAAGGTACTGACATAAACAAAATGCTCAAAAATCAACCGACGTACGACCAAATAAGCATGGTTATTTACTAGCAAGGCCTGCAGTACATGTACCGTTCTTTCTTATCGATCGCTTAATTGACATTTAGAATCAATAAAAATGGTTTCAACAATGGATAAAACCATTTTTAACGAATTTTGACGATTCTAAATGTCAAATTAAGCTATCGATAAGAACGGTATTTGCACTGCTGTTCATACGTGCTTTTATTGAGCAAGGCTCGAAAAAATCATGCTTTTAGCTCGAAAATAAGCACGTGTGTCAGTACCTATACCAGAGTAACTTTTAAGTATGTAGGTACATACTTATGTATTCGATAGTACTATTATGTACTAAGGTGTACTCTCGTTTCGAATTTAAAATCACAGGCATGTCTTCGATTTGATTCGTATTTTGAATTTACCTACTTCATTTTGGTTTCACGTAGGGCCACTTTTGTGTGGAATTTGTTTTGACTTACATTAACTGATTTAACATAAAATTTTGGAGGGACTGATACAAATAATTATTTATAAGATAGGTCATGCCGCAGACGTTACATAAAAAAAACATGTATTACTCATTGATTTTCAAAAGGTATAAGGTGTGAATTGGAGTAGGTAGGCGATGCAATCTTGTTTTATTTTTTTTCCTTTGAGGTTTCGAACCCCAACTCTAGAACAGGCACACACAATGCAATTTCTTTTGTATGGGTAACTCCTAAGCATACGATACGAGCCAGGTGGTAGTCAAAATATTAAAATGTAAGCGTGACACTATTGTTCACAATAACCAGGCATAAAAATGAAAACGCCGTGTAGGTCAAAGAATAGGTAGGTACATGTAATTCTAACAGCGGCCTTTTTTTTTAATTTTCGACTAAAACATCTGTGACCAAAACTGTTCCATCTGTGCCTAAAAAATGAGGACAATAAGACTGCACCATTAGCTGATCAAGGTAGAAACAAATTATCCATTTGCGAGAATTGTCGACTGAATGCGCATTCTGTGATCGGTTCAATTAGAAAATTGATCACTAAGTTACGAATGGAAACATTCCCTTGTTTTACAAGAGTCATGTTAGAACCGGTCAGTTTGTGGATGATAATGTCGACCACGGAATAGAGAATTTTTCTGTGATGTCGACAAATGCAGACTAGTACTGTAGTATTTTATACTTCTTGCTGATGAAACAAAAACAATCATAGGTACCTTATATGGCGCCATCGTGAAACAGAGAACCATCTAGAAAACAGTGGTGTCGATTCTGTAGTTGCATCTTAAACTAACTTACCCCCGGTTTCAGAAAGCGCGATCAACACTAATCGGCTGTCAAGTCACTTGCTATTTCTATCTAATTTGAAGAAAAAGCGGAAAGCTCTAAAATTATAGCTGTCCTTGTCGTTTCGGTCTTTTAGAAGGGGACGCCAATATTTTTAGTTGTCAAATTAGGTTAAATTAGGAAAATTAAACAACAGAATTGACACCAATGCCTCGCAAGTCACGCACGATAATAAGCGTGACCTACAATGCACTGCTCAGCGGCCAATTAGCCTGTAATTTCACCATACCCTTTCAACTGAAATACAGCACGCTGCATGAGACGCTAAGACAAAAGAACGCTGGAAGGAGAAGGGATCATCACACCGATGGCGCGTGTATTTTGTATGTACAAACAATCCTCTCCACTGTTTTCCAGCATTCTTTTTAAATGACGCGACCTATTTATTTCGTCAATATAATTACGTATTAGATAATTTATGAGGAAGCTATATAGCGGGATTTGTTGACTATGACATCGATGTGATGCTACTGTTTTAAAGAAACTATTGATCGGCCACCCAACTGGAGGAAAATTACAGCCATGAAGTTCTCCAAGGCGACAGTGGCTGGCAGCAAGTTCAAGGCTTAGGGTATTAAAATTTTATAGTTCTGTTACATTTTATCTACATTTTGATTCTTTGGTAGGCAGGTGGGTACTGGGTACCTACCTACTCATAGGCACAAGTACTTACAATCGTCTGCGTCTCTAGTAGGTATGTGTGGCATTACTTTTATGTAAACCGCTGTTTGGTTAATGAAAAGAACAAAAATAAAGTGTAGGTATTAAGTATCAATAGTAGGTACATAGTAGCATACCAATACTGTACAATACAGGGTGTAAAAAGAACACTCCCGAAAACATCAGTGGGTCGAAGTGCCCATCAATATAACATTCTTTCTCTAAGAAACCAACACTGAACGCGATAAAATAATTTACATTTAAGTATCGTCATTAATTAGATAATCTGTCTAATGAGAAATAGAAAACTCAAACTGTCCGAAACCGCTGTCAAACTTTTGCTATTATGGTGGAAGTCTAGAATTCGCCGTGAAAATTAGGTAAAAACAAAACACAAAAACCATGACTTAAAAAAAGGTACGTACTTTTGAAACAATAATAACAAAGTTAGAACAAAGAATATACTTTGTTCTAACTTTGAACAAAGTATATACTTTGAACACCATAACAATCTAGTGACGATGGACTTTCATGTAGGTAATTCATATGAATCAATTCTAGTATTAGAGGTAGGTACAATACAATGGATGCGACATATCACGCTAAATGACATTGAGTTGATGCAACCTCTGGCGTGATCAACCTTGAGTAAGGTTGCTCCCAATGAATAAGGTAGGTACACTCGAGGGCGATTGTGCATTCTCGTGATAGCGTATCAGATAATCTTGCTAGATATTATATTATTAAACAAGTATGGTTATAATCGGGGCAAACGAGTTCATCCGTTTGACAGGGAGGAGAAGTGGGAATAATTATTAGAAGGTTGAGTCAATATAATTTCCGTCTTATGGACAAAAGAATCCGCTGTGATAAACGACTCGTCATTTCCATGAATCGATCTGCCGCGCACCATTCGAATAAATCGTGTTTAGCTTTATCATACTAAACAAACTCATTCGTTAATGCCAGAATAGAATGGATTGATGCACGAAGATAGGCGCACTAGAACTGCTCACCTAGCGAGGGATTCTAGAGTAGAATCCTAGGCGTAGCGAGGGATTCAAAAAACACTCGCCGTCAAAATAGTTGTTTGCTCCCTTGGTAAACAATCTACTATTTTTATACAACTTGAATAAAATGACCAAGATCGTTTCCTACGGTCCACTACAATCCTCTCCTGTGATGTTTATCTGCACCGAATTACCGCATAGGATAGTGAAGTGAGTATTGTTACCTGTAAGTAGGACTGGATGGAGACATCCGATGGGCGGTCGGTGATGAGGAAGCGCATTCCCTTGTACTCGATGAGCGAGGGCGCCGGTCTGATGTCCTTCTGCTTCATGATGGTCGTCTCGGCTTGCTTCAGGCGACTCACTAACCGCTCACTTCACTCGGCAGCACAGTCCGTCACAGTCAAACTGTCACTCTATTTCCACACAACACACGACAGTTTCTTTGCTTTTTTTAAAAAAGGGTCTAATTATATAATCGAAACTACCCGCATGGATGTCGCTTTCAACCACGCGTGCGCATTCGAACGCAATTAAACAAAAGTTCAGAATGTGGAATAAACTAAAAGAAAATTATGCGAAACTCATAAGTTTAAACGGACTGAATGATATGCTCCGATTGGAAGTGGGCTTCGAATGTAAGGAAACTGAAACAAAAACAAATGGCGAATTAGAATGTGGCGCGGCCGGACGATCACTTTTACGTGGGATAACATTTTCTGGGCCGCATTTGCGTCTAAGCCAAATGAACGACTGAAGTGGAATAAAAAATAGCTTCTAAAAATAGATGGGAAATACAGCGAAGTTTGAATCATGTGAACGTTTGGAGTTATGTAGTGAACGCGACTATCTGCGTACCTAATTGCGAGCTGATCCGGAGCCAAGGCGTCACTTGTCAGCGCGATCGCATCGTTCTGCACTTTTTATACTTATTCGTTGAGGTGATAAGACACACGGTAAACAACTTGCCATTTCAACAACATTGTACATACCTACTTATTCTTTTCATTATTTGGATATGCTGCTACGTGATCAATTTTCGAGTTTACTTTAATCGAATCATTTTAAGTGCTAAGTGGTACATTCGTGCTATAATAATTCTCATGGTCAGGATCAAGAGTTATCCAAAGAAGAAGGCTGTATTATCTTACATCAAATAGAACTAAAACAGCAGATAAGTGCGATGTTATAGCTACCCCAAACGATTCCGTTGACTGATTCACATAACGTTCGAAGAAGTTACAAATTTGACCGATTCATTGAAGAAATAGTCAGTCCGTGTGAGCTCTTCAAGAGATTAGTGCTATTGAATATAACTACTTATTATAGACAGAATGCTGTATTCGGTGACACCAACCAATTCGTACACGATTTAATAAACGGTTGTTCGATGGACGAGCAGGCTAGTTACCAATTCATAAACGTGTTGTCGTGTTTCGATCAATGCATAACTACCTTTTCCTTCCTTGATTTTAGCTGAAAATCAGCTTGAGTAGTAAAAACAAACCCAACATTTTTTTATGCTGAGCTGTATACCATTTTAGCATATAACTCTCCTACTAGGAACTGTTGTCTTGAGCCGCCCAAAGTTATAATTTTTAATATGCCTACCTCTGACTTATTTTAGGTTAACCTGTGTTATTGTTATACCTACTTATGCTAAATAACCGTTTATTGAATTCTATTCTAGATGTTACTAGTTATAAAGAAGACTAACCTCAAGATAGGCGTGGCTACGCACAGTGCTTGATAAACTCTCTTAGTAGGTCCTGCAGCATGGGTCCTCCTACTGCAAGCCGCTTTATTTGTGTTGGGCCTGGCAATACTCCGCACTGTCCAAGCGGAACTCCATCAATGTCTCCACAGAAGGGATATCCAGCTGGAAACAAAAAAAGTTTAGTTTATAACAAGGCATGGTGACACCAATTGCCAATGTAGATCCTATAGACGTTCTGTGCAAATGTAGGTCTTCGAGCCAGATTACAACGGTATCTAAAGACCTTGATCAACGCGCGAGTAAAGCCGCGGTCTTATGGCACGTCGATAAAGCTCTCTAGTCCTTATGGCGACAACGGACGGACTAGCTATTTGACTTTACACAATCTTGGCAATTCAAATGACTTTCTATAGATCTAGGTATCATCTATATAACACGTTGTATCCTTCTTAATTTGTATGTTGAATTATTGATCGTTTCTAGTGATTCCTACAACATTTACCTACCAGTGATGCTCACTGCTGGTATTATTCGATCTTCTAATGATAAAAAATCTTCATGAATAGGTACACTAAAGCAATAATGCTAAGTCAAACACTAATAGCAACGTTCCTGAAGAATTGAAGATCACCAAATTTATTTATAAGAAGAGGAAATACAGAAAATATAGCACTAAGAACGGTGTAGAAAAACACGTTCACCGTCCAAAACACTGACATCTTTCTGAAACGAGACGAATTTCGCTTCACTCAGATGAATAACAAATATTTAGCACAACATAACGACGTACAGGAGAGTCGTCGCGCCTTCGAATCAAAAGTGCGACGCAAGATAATTTGGCAGCGAAAACATGGGCGTGGGATTCACATTGACTTGACACGTCACGTATAAACAAACTGATGCTCATAACAAAGCATTAGCTGTGATTGTGATTGGGGCTAGAAAAATCTCGATGCGAAAATCGAAGCAAATATTGCAAAATGTTTGGTTAATTTCCGCCAGTCAGACAAACTGTATCAAGGAGACAGCATCCAGACTTGGGTTGCGGCCAAAAGGAACAAGAATCTTGAGAAGTACACTTCTCAAGCACAATCGGCGAAGCCATAGTAAATTTATTTTTTCCTTGGACGAAAATAAACGTGATTACATTGTTGAGCTTATAAGACTAGTCATTGGGGGGGCTGTTAATTTGATGAATCTGAATACATCTTCTTAAAACAGTTCAATCTCAGAGCAGCCTGAGACAATGGACTATTTGTTTTTTTCAAAATCAGTAAGGTCATCTACTAACTGTTTGTCTCACGCAGTATAGGATAATGAAAATAGGACAAGTTCATAAAGTAGGAATCAAAGAATGATTGTTCAATGGAAAATGGTTACCCATGCCATGCCCATACCCATGTACGCGCGTGCTTTAACAGACGAGATGAAAATAAATTTAATTCCAATAGTAATAAAGGAAGCAAGTCGACCGTCCACATCTCGAGACCAGACGGTCGATAAACTCGAGCCAGACTGCTCGCTCGCTTACGTGAGCTACTGTTTTAGACAATATAACGCCACCCCTGGAGACCCGATCCAACCATTCCCATTTAAATTTCAAATGACAATGCTTAGTATAAAAGAACAATGCAGACTCGTTTGTAAACAAAGCACTATTCGCATAGAGGGCGAGAGGATACAAGATCGGATGTTATTGGTCTATCAATAGCATTGAATCCCGTTATGGACACCAATATACTACGACATAGCCTAGTATAGAATTGTTCATACACGTGGCCAACCGCAAATATGCACGTAGTTGACTCTTGTAGCTAAAATTAATAGTAACAAAGTTTCCCCGTATATATTGGCCCAAGTCACGCAGCGAAGTTTGAAACAACTGTTATGTAACTAAAAAGTTACAAGTTTGGAGCTTAAATACCAAAATTGAGTAAATTTTCAAACTACCTAGAACCGAAATAAATAATGTTAAGCAACAATAGAATGTAAATGTAAACTAAAAAAAGGTAGTCTACTTAGTTAATACAGGAAAGAAACTAGGCGAGGTCGTCAGGCCGGCGACAAGAACAATGCAATTTAACATTTAATTAATGTGATAATGCAATTTAACATTTAATTCTATAAACTTATCAACTCAAGAAAAAAATGTTTCAGATAAAAGGCTAAAAAAATTTACAAAAAAAATTATGGCCAGCTTTATGCAAGGTATCGAGATCTAGGGACTCAAGTAAACAGGAATTGTGCAGGGGGTTCACCATGTTTTCCCAGACTATACCCACTCGCTAGCTCTATACTATAGTAAGTACAGGTAAACTCATAGACTTCCTAAATATGAGAATATTATTACTTACGACTAATTACTAAGTACTGTCGCCTGGGCCACAGCTAACGCTATTCCAGGAGACCTCACACTTACTGTAGATTTTTAATTATTGCAAATAAACATTTTTCATTCTCATTTTAATTACAGATTACCTACATTTTACCTACATGCTAGTTAGTGCCTATTATGTTTTGAAAACTGTTAATGTAGGTACCTACTATATTTCAAAGTTGTTTACAACGCACAATTGGTTATGAATCAGATTTTTACAAAAATATTTACATGTTCCAATTACGTCGGTCGTTCAAATTTTTAGACGCATAATAATTTACCTTGTAGATTCTGAGAACATAATAAAAAGAGTGATGTTATTCGTTTAGTAAATTGATTATACTTAATTTTGGTGATTTTAGGCTTTCAGTAAAATACACAAACTATCAATAAGATAATTTAACTTCATAAAATAATTATGTGTATGCTTTTGATTGATAGTTTACTTACTTACTCTATAAAGTTCAGGACGATGAATATAAAAAAAAAGAAATTCTAATAACGACTGACTCGTATTAAAATGCCTAAATTACAACGAGTCTTTGAATAAACAATATAATTATAATAGACCAGAGATATCAATTCCTTGATTGGCCGTGAAACGACGACATTGACAATGACGTAATGTGGTCAAGCGAACTAGTGATAATTTAAAGGCTTCAACCACACCTGCGCGACCAAAGCGACTGCGAAGCGGGAGCGAGCGTCTGCCGCGCGGCGGACGCTACCCATACTTTACTATGGCGCTGTGCCTGCCACTTAGCATACTTGTATTAATACAGATCAGGGGCGTTATTCACTATGACAAATCCAACCGTGTTTGCGTTTAGATCACGTTGTGACGTCCCACGGTTTGGGCAAAGCATCTCCTGTCATAAAGAATAATGCCCAAGATCATGTTGTGACGTCACACGGTTTGGGGCAAGGAATCTCCTATGTCATAGAAAATAATGCTCCAGTGCGCTGTGAACACCTACGCGACCACAACGCGGGCAAACGGGGGACAACCGCGCGCCGCTTCGCGTCGGCAGAGCGTAACGCACGCGTCACATGTCAGTATGTGCGCGAAGTGTTCGACAACTTCGAGAAGTTACTGTCCTTATTGTTTTTTAAATTTTTATACAAATTTAAAAAACAAAATTATGCAAATGAAGTTCGCGGATCGCGCCGGAGTCGCGCAGGTGTGCACGTTAAGGTGAAGACAAGAGTTAATGTGACTCTCGCTCGCACGTTTTGATATATTGAAGAATATAAAACAACTGAACCCATTTTCGAAAAATCGCCAACAACCATTTTGTGTGCAAATGAAAATAGTTGTTTGCGATTTTTCAAAATTGGGATTTGTGATTTTATATCTTTCAAAATGACGAATCGTGCGAGCGAGAGGAAATTTAGATGTTGTCAACGCCTTAAGTTTCGCGTTGCAGACGCTCCCGCATCGCGTCCCGCTTCCCGCCTTACATACTGACGCGCAGGTGTGGGCGAACCATTAATGTTGGTAGATTTAAGTTAGGTAGTTAGATAACAACCAAAGTTGTTATTGATCACGCCAACATAAACCTAATGAATAAAGGGAAGTGCCAAAAAACCGCACCTACAGTTAATTTCGGCTAGTAACCAAATGAGTTCAGGTTAATGGCCCTGCGTATAATTCTGAGGTGCTACATATAAGACGCTTGTTTGCTATTGGTAGAACAGTCAATTTGGAGATGATAGGTAGGTACAATTAAAGAAAACCAATTTATTTTATAGGAGCCACTGACGATGTGCTGATGTGCGATGCGAACACTATAAATCCACCTTGTGATTGATATACGTACGACCATACAGTTTAAGAGTACACTTAAGAGTTTTCACAATGTTTGATAAACATCCCAACTTGATAGTTCTACCAGGATTAATGGTCTTACCACGTTCCACGATGGAGCTACAGATACTTTGCAGTACCTAATTTACCGCAGAATAGGTACCTACGCATCGCTCACTGTAAACGATATTTTATGAGAGAAGCCAATGAAAGCAAACTTTCTCCATAACACGATCAGTGCTTCTGTATATTGCAGACACCTACCTTTGGAAATAGCGTGACAAATGTGACAATAGTCATTATCTACAGACGGGTGTCGTGAGATTAGCAGAGGTTAGTTAGATAGAAGATACATTCCTAACTTGTTGATTCTACAAGTAAGTGAACAGACTAAACTTTTTTACCAAGTAAACGGTGTGATACAAATTGACTCATATGTATCAAAACTATATCGAAATCGTGCGCTGATAACAACGAATTGCAAGTTGCAACGCAAGATGCCTTGATTTACCTGATCACTACTTTCGACCATATCCAAGCAAAAGAGAAGAATGGTGACAGTGTCCTTCCGCGACACAGTTCTACTTTGGTCACGCTCGCCTGGCACTCGACTTCTTTCAAAACGTGTCAGAAATGCGGGACACTTGACGGTCAATGCTGTTGATGACACAGAAACGCCACTTACTTGGATCCGGTGTTGCGGATGCAAAAACAGCGATAGAAACACAAAAATAAAGTTAATGGTCCGGTAGGTTCGGAAACTAACTGAAACGGTCGAATACACGCAACAGAAGCTGTCGTTTTAGACAGAGTTGAAGGTTAGGCGTTCACATCGCAGCGGTACGACACTGTCCGTGCCGCGGTTGTGCAGAGACTGGTGCGGGGGAGGTCGCGCTCACTCGCGGCGACGTCACCGGCGGCGGCGGCGCGATGCCGGCGGGGGCGTTGGCGTCATTCTCCAGACGTACCTACCTATACACTTGTATGATGTATGTATACCATACGGCAATGCTCGCTCTGCGAACGTCGAAAATCCGCACGAACCGTTTCATGCGAAAAATTCTTCTGGATTACGAACAATTCGTGAAAATGAAAGACATGAGACTGAACACGGAAATATGAGAACACCGTAAACAAAAAGAAAGTCACAATAAACGACAACTGGCTGAACTCGATACCGTGTTGGAGCCTGGACGCAGTTTGTTATCAGCCCAATATTTTGACTAGACGGAGAACAATGGAAGTAGTACCTACCGATTGAAATGTGATAGAAAGGTGACCAGTGGTTCGGACAATGTGTTAGATGTTGATACCTACGTAAATAATCAAATTGAAAGTTATTCGACTATGAGTCTAATTTCATCCACATCAACGCTTCATAATGACAGCACACCAAACTTCTATAAATCTCAATAGATTCAGATTCGAGTAGATTAAAATAAATTCGTACCAATTTATTTTTATAATGTCGATAAGTTTTCGTACGCGACAAAATAATCTTCAATTCAACTATTCTTGTCTTTGGTACAGCGTAGTTTATCATCATGACCTCTATTACCTTGAAACCTTCGCAGAACAGTTTTCTACCCACATCGAATGGCCTGGGCTAAATATAGACAGAAGGCGAATAGAGGGTAGGAATTTTCTAAGCCATTGGAACGCGACAAATTGAGCGAAATAAGTGTTCCGTTATTCGCTCTGTCAACTGAAAATAGCTGAAATGATGTCCATCCAGCACAAAACAATTTACGATGTTATGTGTTTGCAAAAACCAGCCAAGAGCGAGTTGGATTCGCGCACGAAGGTGTAGAAAACTTAAATAAACTTTAACTATTGTAATCAATGAAAATCCTGCGCTCCACGAATATACAGGGTGTCCGGAAGTAATATCCATGATTTTTAAAAAAATTACCAAAATCATATGCTTATTCGTTCATAGTGTTCAAACAGACAGTTACTAGTGCCTAACAATTTGTTTGCGTCTAGCATAATATGTATTCAATCGATAAACACCAAAACAATCATCTGTATCCACATAACTGACTAAATGGGAGGTGTTTAATAATGAAACATTAATCAAAAATTTAAATTTCTTTTTAAAATAATTTTAGCCTGAATAGATGCGTAACGAGGTGACCTACCTCCGCCCCTCACGGCTTTGCATCGACCTTCCGGACACCCTGTATAAATAACTTATCATAAAAACCCAAGATAAAAGAGGGCCACCGATTTTTATTGAAAAGTACTATTTTTGGCAGCCATACCCATTTTCGAATCATTCGGTACATAGTCTGTAAAATTAAGTAGGTAGGTAATAAAGCAAGTTAGTAACACACATTAACTTAACACAACATGTGCCCTCGATGGACGCACGACATGAGGCACGTTTCAGCTGGAACGTGCATAAAACTTTGGACTATTGTTAGGTTTGCCTTTGAAACTCTCCCAATGGCGCGTGTTGTTGGTAAAACTTCACTAAACCGGGAACGTGAGCAAGCAACGTAAACAGGTTAGGTAATAATTAATTGATAGTTATTAATAACTAGTTGCACTCCGCGGTTTCACCCGCGCAGATTTAAATCCTGGTAATCACACGGGATAAAAAATTGCCTATGTGTGCTATTCCAGACTATAATGTATCTCTCTACCAAGTTCCGGCGTGAAAGAGTAACAAACATCCATCCATCCATCCATACTTACAAACTTTCGCGTTTATAATATTAGTAGGATTTGAGAAACTATGTTTTTACATCATATTTTGGAGAAAACTCTTGTATCAGACAGAATACAGGGTGAACCCGCAATAGAATATACCTACCTACCTTATAAATTAGGGTAATTAGGGCATTGTCGTATTAATTGCTATTTTAACCCCAAGGAATTTAAATACTTGCACCATATGTTTTATCTGTCTCACAACACAAGCACCGAATTCCATAGTAATGTCCTGATTTCGAAAATGAATTATACCTCAGATATCGCATCGTTTGATACTATCATGACTACTATTTGATGATAGTATCAAACGATGCGATACGCGATGCTAAGCTTAAGAATGTAGAGATTATCGTGATAAGTACCTATGTAACGATAGCGATAAGTTATGCAGTCGATTTTTTCAGATTTTTATTATTATAGTTGCTTCAACAGCTTGTCTCCGTTACCGCTACAATGTGATCATAGTTAGTTAGAAAGCTAGGGTCAGGATCAGCAGTGTAGGCGTAGAGTATACGTTCCTGCTTTATAAAGGTGTGTTGGTGTTTTCTTTGTATAATAAAAAATATCTATCTATGTAAGTATATAATGTATTAAATATATCAGTCATCTAGTACCCATAACACAAGCTTTGAATAGCTTACTTTGGGGCTAGATGGTGCTGTGTGGATTGTCCAGCATTATTTATTTATTTAGTCGAGTTCCTGCTTGATAAAGTAAATTATTTCTGCAGTAAAATGTGAACGTGTACAGTTGAAACATGGAGGGGAACCTTAGTGCAAATCTACTTTCACAACGCCAAGACTTGCTTACCCGTGGACCAATAGCAGTGCTTTATTTGAACCTTCAGAAGTCTATTCATGGAAATGGATCCAGGCAGTGGAAAGCGCTTCTCTGATCACAGAATTCATTATTGCAATATGAATTATTCAAACTCTCTTTATAGTCGACATTTTCATCGGTAAGCTAAAGCTTCAATGTCGGGAACGTTTATGGCAACCTTTTCGAAAGAATAATTTCGTGGCACGACAATGGGAGTTTTAATGTTTACAGGCGAATGAATAATGAGCGTTTACTGGCAAATTGTTGAAATAACGTCGCCGTACCGGTTGCGGGTAAGCACGGAATTGGACGTGACTTACATTAACCACGACTAAAATCAAATGCACGAAGACTTCAGACTAACTAGTGTACTCTCCCAAGTCTTGATCTAGTGAGATCAGACTTGGGAGACACTGAACTGTCATTCTGCATTTAGTACCAATCTTTATCTATTCTAAATCATATTTCCTAGCTCTATGCAAAACGCGTTGGTCTAAAATCCTATCAAGTAGAAGCAATGTCAGTGGGATGACCGTTGCACTCCCCTAAGGGTGTTGTGTAGTGCAATGGAAACGGGTCGTAACCTACTTTACTTGGATCAATACTCGGTCATCGACCCCACCCGCCCAGGCCCATTGTGTTTGTTAGCAAGAATTAGGGAATACCTACCTTTAACCTTCCTTTTTTTTTATCAAAAAAGCAAATACATACCTAACTGTATAAATTTAAAACAACTTGCAAAACTAGTGTACTCTCAATATTGATCTATTGTCCATATATAGCGAACTTTGTAGGTTTTAAAATTTTGCCGCACAACTAGTTGAGCACAGTAGTTAGGTATGCCTAGGAATAAAGCACAGCTTTCGAAGCCAAGCCAGAATGTTGTATGAGGAATGCTATCAAGTTCACAAAGAGGCTAGACTAGGCTGATGCCTATCAAAGGGTTTATTGCAAGGTTTATTTGCTTATAATGGAAATTAGATGCCAGCCTTCCAAAATGTCACAAAACATGCGACGTAGTTTGGGGACAAACGACAGTATCGGTAGCGTTATGGAAATGAAATTGTGTTCAATTTTATGAGCAGATGGTACCTATCAGGTTACGAATGTCAAAGGACGGGGTATCGATGTGTTTTTAATGGAATCGAATCTAGGTTACCGTTCGAATATGCGTAACGATATTCCTCATCCTCCTGTCGTCTTCCCACGTTCTAGGTGGTTTTCCTTCTTTCACTCTCTTCTGCTAGTCGTCATCTCATTGCTCACTCTTTTTTTTCTGATGTCATCAGTTAAACACAGTCCATCCATCTTTTCTATGGTCTATGTGACTAACATTGTACTTCGTGGCTTTATTTCGCACGACATGTCCAAATCACGATAATGTTTTACTCCTCAACTTCTCTCACTGGCGATACTTTAAAACTTTTCTAATATTTAATTCCTCATTTGATCTGCCTTCTTTATTCCACTTATTCATCTTAACATTCGCATTTCTTCTTTCTTCACTCTTCTTTCATCAGTCTCTCTGAATATAGTAATTATACAATACACGACAACGGATATTGGGAAAAACAATATCTACCTTATTGGAATCTCTGTGAAATCTCTGTGAACAACATACTCGTATTACTCGCTTACGCTTCCAATTATGAGAATGAGCCTTAAGTCGCAGCATACGGCGCGCCGCTATCTCGCTCGCACAATGGAATATTTTTAAAGATATAAAATCACTGAATGTAGTTATGTAAAATCGCAATCGGTCAAGTTGTGGACAATGGCATTACAAAGATTTAGCAAAAATAAAATTTTGATCCAAGCAAGTTTTCATACATAAAAATTTTAAAAACATCTCGCACAAGTCGCATTTTTAAGTATGAAAACTTGCTTGGATCAAAATTTTATTTTCGCTAAATCTTTATAATGCCATTGCCATACAACTTGACCGATTGCGAATTTACATAACTATATTCAGTGATTTTATATCTTTAAAAATGTTCCTATGTGCAAGCGAGACAGCGGCGCGCCGTATGCTGCCCCTTAAATACAATAGATACAAATCGACCAAATAGCATTGAAAAACACAACTAATTTGACCTTTCGTCAACAGATTGCACTATTGATGGGTAATAAAAACCGAAAATACCTATCTTAGTAGATACCTAATAGCGAATCTATCAAAGAGCATAAGATTAGGAGTTACAATAATGAATATGATAGCATATATAGGTATTTGTTAGTTTTGTTTCAGAATGTTCCAAGCTATAAATTTCAATGTTTGTGAACTAAGTAAAAAACGGACAATCTAGTTTTTAGACTTCTCAAGATATCCGAATACGTGATTGTCGATAAAATCAAATAGAGATTAGATAAGTATGTACCTACTACCTATCATTATTTAGTTTCCATACCGATAGATACGAAAATGACATAAGACCATTGTAAAAAAATCTAGATACAATTGGATACCCAAATATAATTTTGCTCGTCGCCTGATATTAAGTGATACCCAGAAAATGATAAGATTGCGGTCTGGACATTTTGATAAATGACAGACACATAATACGAATTTATGTTTAGCGTTTTAGCGTCCTTTGCCCATCTCAAAAATTACTAGAGATGGAGTTTGACGTCACAGTCATGACGTTCTGGGCATGACGTCACGCACTCACTGTTGGTGGGAGGAGAGGCAGGAATACGGGGGTGGGGAATAGCGACTAAATCAATATTTCATGTTGCAGCTAAATTAGCAAACAAGCTTCATTTAAAAATATACCATGGTTGTAAATATAAATAACCATCGTATTTTTCTCTCCCAATTTGAAAAACGCAAAATATAAACATTCGCAATCGTGTATCTTAGGCCGTGCTCACTTTGGATACGATTTCGTCCGAATTTCATTCCTGCGTAAACGTACGACCACGGTTCCAAGGACTATGGGAGCGCTCACACTGCATGCGATCAGTCGTACGTATACGTACGTATACATACGAACGTCCGAATACCATCCGAACATGTTGGGATTTATCAGGTTTAGGAGAAAAACGTATCCAGTGTGAGCACCCAATTCGTGCGAAAATTACTCATACGTATACTCATACATATACGTACGAAGAAATTCGTGTCCAAAGTGAGCGCTACCTTATACGTGTATATGTATATGAATTTATTACATTCCATGTTGCAACTTTTGATTTCAGTGTTGTGCAATGGGTGGTCTTTTCTACCCATCCATAGTCCATTTTTTGCTTACCAAGGATGGGCTCATGATGTTTAATGGGTTTATTTTTAACCTGAATCCTGACCGTGAGAGCACCGACACTGATCAGTGACCTGGATCAGACCTCGCGCTCCGCTTTGCTGACCTGCCTTTATTTATACCGCTATAAATATAAATATCTAGTATATTGTCTGCAATTATGTATTCAGAACATTGTTCAGCATTGTAGGTAAGTAAATAGACCTACTTAACTATATATGCTCTAACTAATTGAAACTTATGCAATTCACAAAAATAACCCCACGGTCTCACTTCTGCGACAAACGCAGACTGCATTGAAACCAAAATAAATTAATTTTGATGCTGAAATGACAGGGCACAAATATTGATTTGTGTCAAATTGAGCAGGGTGTTCAATAGATTACATAAAAACCTTCGACTCAAATACTCCGACAAAAATACAAAAAGCAAACAACGGAGTTAAGAAACCCTGTTTTTCGGCAACATACCTTAGTAGGATCAGAATCCATCAATCATGCGTACTGCTCTGCTTTGCGTGCGGGTAGAGGGGTTTCCAAGGGACGCACGTCTCAAGTGCATCGCCCTATGAGAGCCACGGAGCTTGGATCAACGACCGAATGCCGGAGCCCTTGCTAAATAGTCGTCAGACTCTATAAAATGTGCCCTCAGCGTGTATAAGCAACCTTTTCTCCCTTCGCATCGCCCGAGCGCCTAATGGCCGTGCATTTACCAACTCCGTCGAACCAAGTGGCGCTTTCCGTATATTCTGAGAACGTCAAGGGGGCTCAGACTAATGACACGAAGGAATTTCTTTAATAACAGAAATTAACATATATTTTTAGGATGCGTTTGATAGATGTTATTGTAATTGGGCTCCCAGAGAGGGAGTAAGAATTGTATTAATAAACCAAAACAAATTATGTCCATAGAGATAAAAACTGACAGACATAATGCGGGGAAAACACGGTTAATTAACCATGACGAAATAGCAGATTAATATAAGCCAGTACATTCGCAAACACATTCGAGCATACAGAGATCGGCCTACGAACGACGATTAAAATCCGCGATAGATAAACGAGAAAGGTTCTCTCCTATACAGATACCTATACATATTATAACTAGTGGCTCTGGGAGCTGTAGACCTCGCGAGCATACTAAAAGTGAGCTAGGTATTTGAGGAATGTAATGTGCAAGTGCATTTTCCGTTTTGTGATGTTTTTGATCTTTTTGATTTTTTTTGCATCATCTTGTGTAGAATGAGGTCCTTTGTGTTTCTCTCAAATTTGATTGAAAACCATCGATCGTTTGATGAGCTATCCTGTTGATCATGCTGAAGATCCTTATCAGATCTTTGCCAAACTTTTATGAGACCAACTTATAATTACTACCTTTCAAATAAAAAAAGAATAATCGAAATCGGATCTCATTTGGTGGAGATATCCAGTATATCAAATAGCCCCTTTTTTGCCCTTTTTTGGGGGAAGTATCCCTCCAATCAAAAATCCCCGACGACAAAAAAATTCTAATAAGTCATATAACCTGTGTACCAAGTTTCGTCCAGATCGGTTGAAAAATGCGACCTGTAGAGGAGAACAGACAGACAGACAGACAGACAGACATCCGGACAAACGCATTTTTGGCCAATGTGGAAACTGAGACGCTTCGCTCGCTCGGTCAATAAGGTAAAAGATACACGCTTCGGTTAGTTTGAAATGTAACCTAGATAGCGTTTTGTGACAAAATTTGGTACCTAAATGTCAACAGAAATTAGGTGCACTGGAAATGTAGGTATTATATTAAGATGAGCTTCTCAATAGCCACTTAATCTAGTGCCAAAAGAATACACGAGCAGGTACATATGCCTATGCCAAGTACATGAAAGACATTTTCATCGTCAAAGGAATAAAATCGGCACAGGGAATCCAAACCAAGCAACCAATGACGCTATAATTTAATCTGCCTAAAATTGCTTAGGCGCCATCCTATCCTATCGATATTATTCGTGCGCCTTCGGGCAAGTTCGAAGCACTTCGGGGTAACGGACTAGCGCCTGCGCAGGGTCAACACTCTAGCCAAGGTCGGGTCAACGCCTTATCCAGGGTGTCTGTCCTGCTGACTAGGTAGTTGAATGAAACCCGATGCGAGGTTTAAACCAACACGGCTATTGTTTCTCATGCAACTCCTGTTTCTCGATCGCACATGTGTGGTACTATTGACGTGATTCCATGACGCATATTTACGTACGTACATAGATGTGGTGTAGGTATTTAACCTACCATCCTTATCCTACGTGTGTTCATACCATACGCTTGAATCATAAGTTAAAGGTAGGTACCTAACCTAAGTACTTAATTTAATTTGCAATGGGTGTAGCCAAAGAACAGAGCAATGTAAAGTAGGTAGGTATTCAAACAGGGAAAATTAAAAAGGCATAAAATGTTTTTGATAGTACCCAAAATACTCAAATCGAATATCTTCCTTTTTTCCTAAACAGTGAAAAAAGGAAGATACGTAGCTAATTTTAATGATTGACCTCAAAAGTAGCCTTCTGTGCTTGTCACATCTTCTTCTTCTGTGCTTATGGGATCGATGGTACTGTAGCCCGTGGGCTACCACCCACCCGATCCCACCAAGAAAAAACATCTAACACAGTTTTTTTTTATTTTTTTACAATGTATTCCTCCATTCCGTGTTTACGATAATGCCACAACAAAATCGACCCCCAAAGTCATCTTATAGTAATCTGAAATCCTCGACTGCATTAATCGCAATCGAAGTCCCAGCCGTACCTTTAAGGCGTTGACAAGACCTAATTTACCTCTCGCTCGCACGATTCGACATTTGAAAAGATGTAAAATCTCTAAGACAAATTTTGAAAAATCGCGAACAACCATTTTGTGTGCAATCACATTGCACACAGTTTGGTAAAAATTTCATTCTGATCGATGCAAGTTTTCCTACTCAAAATTTTGCTTACGTACGAAAACTAGAAAGTAAACTTTAATGTAGGAAAACTTGTATCGATAAAAATGATTTTTTTACTAAACAGTGCGCAATGTGATTTCACAAAAAATGGTTGTTTGCGATTTTTCGAAAACTGGTTCGGTGATTTTATATCCTTCAACAAATCGAATCGTGCGAGCGAGAGTCAAATTAGCTCTTGTCTTCACCTTAACAGCAAATCCTACTCATACTAGGTACTATTATAAACACGAAAGTTTGTAAGTATGGATGGATGGATGTTTGTTACTCTTTCACGCCGGAACGGCTGAACGGATCTGGATGAAACTTGGCAGAGAAATAGATTATAGTCTGGAATAGCACATAGGCTACTTTTTATCCCGTGGGAATACCGGGATTTAAATCTGCGCTGGTGAAACCGCGGGGCGCAACTAGTAATAAATATTTACTAACAAAGCACCTAGGTCCTGCCTAGCTAGGTAGGTAGTTTTACACGTGCGCAGAACTGTTATCGTTTCTTTTACGACTAGCTACTGCAAGTACCTACCTATTAAATACATCTAGCAAGCTAGATCGAACAATGAGCCAATGAGTGGACTGCGCGACTCCGATTTCACACCTTGCGATAAAACTGCATCAGGCATGACGTAAATCTGTATTAAAGAGTAATAACAGTACTACAAGTACAAAGAGCTAAATAATAATTTAGTTTAGGTGTGGTCAGTGTCTAGACTAAAAGGAGACGGGAAATCCCTACAAATTGCAACAAGATGGTGGTTAGCGCTGAAAACTTATGAAGTAACTTTGGGGGAATATTAAACCGTTTTGATTTCTGTGATATGCCGGATATTGACGAAACTATCGTGATTTTAATTTTTGAAGTGACCAGTGGTCAACATTAATTACCGTAGCGATAAGACCGTCCAGTCACTTTTTTAATTGAATTGTCCCTTATTCTTCTTCTTCTTATCGTGTCACTAGTAATTTAGAAACTGTTGCGAAAGGTTTCATTACCTACAGGGGGCTACAAATACGCTTTTTATTTACCTACAGGGGGCTTCAAAGACGCTTCAGTGATCTTTTAGATTGCCTGTTTCCCGATGTTTTTCTTCACCATTTGAGAGTAGGTAATGGCACTGGCATTTTTGAACAGAAAAACTCATTGGTCGACGACCTGTTATTGACTGTATTTGACCTGTTGTCTCTTGAATTGTCAGTTGAGTAAGTAAGTTAAGGTAGCCCATTAAACAATTCTACGAACTTTTCTTTTCTCTAGGTAGGTACCTAAGCACTAGGTAACATAAGAGTTTGTTTACTGCATTTTGTGGATAGAATTTTCCTACAAAATGCAGTAAACAATCTCTGCGTCAGCAAAGTCCATTTGACGTCACAATTACACGTTTGAGGTCACAGATTCCGCGCCCGTAATTGGCCTTTTAATTCTTATCTACCTACTAGATAAAAGATCCTAGTTATTATATTTTAGGTATTTATGTTTATATATTTATCTATATGTGTATATCATATATATATTTATAATTATATTCATTTTGCATGTAGGTACTGTATATAATTTATTAGGATTTCTCTCCTATTATTTCAATGTTTTTCTTTTAAGTATGTTGTACACCTTCCCACCACTATAATCAGCTCTCTCTATCCTCTAAGGTTTGCTGGAAGAAAACTTTATATAGGGTTAAGCTCGCATTTGTACATGACTATTATGTATTTTTTGTGTAAATCAGTTTGTGTACAATAAAGAATAAAGAAAGATCCAAAGGAGGGGGTAGGAAAAATAAGAGCTAGCTACGTACCTAGTAAGTATCTTGCTAGCTAGGTACTTAAAAGGAAGTGGTCATACATAAACCATTACCATGCTAGAATGCGCGATAGATACCTAGGTAAATCTAGGTGACCCTAATCTCTTCGTAATCGAAAATTGTCTGTGGATGTATAGGTATGTGAGGCAGCCCCACATTTTGCAGTGGTACCTATTTCGGACATATCATGACCTTGCAATTTCCGATTGCTCATTCCCAATGCCCACTAATGTTCTATGACACCACATAGGTACCTATAAACCACTAATATGGGCCTAGGCCTACCACTGACCTGATGATGATAAGTCCAGGCCAGTACAGCATCCCAAGTAATATTATAAATGCGAAAGTAACTCTGTCTGTCAGTCTATTACGCTTTCCCGCTTAAACCTCTCAACCAATTTTGATGAAATTTGGCACAGACAATCTTTAGACCCTGAGAAAGAACATAGGCTACCTTTTATTGCGAAAAAATGAGATGAAGAGATTAAAAGTACGCAGACGAAGTCGCGGGTACCAGCTAGTAATTTATAAATTTGTGGTTATGACAGTTGCCAGTGACCTATGATGATAAATGTAGGTACACAGAAAAACACTAATATCTACCTACATAATTACCTTAAAATAATGGAAGACCCACATTATACATATTTCTTAAGGCATCTAACATTACTATGGGTGAATCAACTTTTAAGACACTCCTTTGACAACATTATGAACAACTAACAATAAAAAATAAATCATCGAAATATTATGAAAATATACTGTAAAATATATCTATTTTTAGGTTTTGCAGTGGGGCACGACATCTAAGCTAATATTAACGAGTTTTTTTAGAAAAAGTGACGAGGGTGCCTCATAAATATCCATTGCAACGCTGTAGAGCGACAATAAACCTACGCGCACCAGCTGAGAACTTAATTTAGGCTGGGGGGGCGGTAAAGCTAGGTAGAGATTTTTTGATCATACCAACTAAATATTAGACAATAATCGCCTTAGATGACACCAAGGTAGGCGTCATCTCTTGATAACGGTCATGAATTTTTATCGGTAACTCTGTAGAACTGATGTTTTGATCAAAGTTTGGGACAAAAGTTTGGATGCACGAAAAATATAAAATATTTGTCAAACTTTTATAAATGTTAACTTTAAACGTAAGTTTATCTTTTTCTGAATCATAATATTGGGTAAAAAGGCTGTGCATTCATACCTTTTTTTTAAGATACGTCCTAAATTGTATCGTCATCTAGGCCTGGGGACACATGTTTTTTGTATGGATAGTGCTTGTGTTCTGCTGAGTTACCATAATAAAGTCAAAAATTTTCCTATTAACTATAAAATACTATGAAACTAGCATGTTAGGAAAGGATCTAAGTTTACGTTAACATCAAAACAAACATATTTTATAAGGAAATTAGGATTTTTATGCTCTTTGCATGACAGGGACACAAAAGGAGTGCCTTAAAAGTTGATTCACCCCTATATCAAAAAGATGTGGGGTGACTGTGTATTGTGGCTGATTCATAAATTAATAAGAAAATTACAACTAAGAAATAGTTATTTACAAAATGTACAAAAAATAAATCAACTGTTGTCATATGTATTTTGTAACGTTGTATGTGTTTTGACTATTGCAAATGACCTATAGATAGCTCAACTGATCCAAATCAGTGCCAATGGGAATTAATAACTATTCTTTTTATTATTTCACCTAATATAGGTTTAAAGTTTAGTTAGTTAAAGTTATTGTGAACCAAAATACCTAAACCTTCGGGTTGGCTATAGCAATCCTTGTACCTGAGTTGAGGGTTGGGGATAGGGGGGATGCAAGTGGGGGTAGATGGCAAGCCTTCCCCTTGAGTCCTTTTTTCTAGGAAATGAAAAAAAATATTTTAATTTTTCAGGTAAGTTACTAGTTAGGTTAGGGTTTTTTTTTTATATGAAGAAAATTGGTAGTAATATTTCATCTCTATGACAAAAAGACTCAAGGGAAAGAATTCTCATTAGGTTAGGGTTATTTTTTTTTTTTTAAGTTAAGAAATTTGAAGTAATATTTTTTTTCATTTCCTAGAAAAAAGGACTCAAGGGGAAGACTTGCCATCTACCCCCACTTGCATCCCCCCTATCCCCAACCCTCAACTCAGGTACAAGGATTGCTATAGTTTAACCAAACCTTCTATAAATTAGAAATAAGTTTCTTTGAAACAAAGTTTTAGTTTAAGTTGATTACATACACCCTTTGTTATCATCATAGAATGCTTTTTTCTACTTCTCAACCCAAATTGTAGCTATTATTTATTCTGTTCCCCAAATCCCAATACAGGTAGATTTTTTTTACCAACAAAATAATCTAGTCAGGTGAGAAGAAAAACCAGTTTGTATTCTGTACCCTAATAAAGGCATGGAGATTGAAAAAAATATTCATTGTGTCAAATCATAGATAAAGGTAATAATACAGTAACTTTTCTAAAGTCAGCTAAGCCCAATTTCTTTATAATTTTTCCAATGACATACCAAATAAGCCATTCATCACTGTTGGTACCTATTGACTGAAGTCCGGTACAGGACAATGAGTGTTGAAATGTAAACAATAATTGATTCAAACAATGTGTTTATAAATAAAGCCAAGTTATTGAAGCATGAAAGTACACATTCACCGAAATTGAAATACCTAGGTATTTGTACATCTTTCATTCTATGTAGGTATCTTCACTATACCTACATACCTATTATGTATGTGGTGCTCAAAAACTCATGTGCTTTAAAATAATCTTCTTCTTATCATGTTGATGCTTTCCTATTCTATATAATTTTGGCAAAATACATGGCCACCTCAACAGCGCCACCTGTGGCTGCTAAGGTCTTCCCTCATGCAGGTATTTGGGCAAGAGGGGCACACTAGCAAGCGCTGCATTGTCTGAGTTGGAGCACCACAGTCACAGCCCGTTAGAGTGAGATCCCTGAACCCCCATTTGCACATGTTTTCTCTGCTGCGGCCTAAAATAATTGTATTGCAGGAATAACAATAATTAGTTTGGAGCTCTAAATACCCATCAATTTTGCTAGGAATCAAACTTTTAGGTCAGTGGATAGGTAGGTACCTATTTAAACATTGAACAGAAAAACATCAGGAAGGTAAAATACAATGGAAATCAGCCGGGCAATTTTAAGCTGCAAAGTATTGTCGAAAGTCGAATTAGCCTCATCGTTTGATCCAAACAATTTATTAATAATTATGTTCTTAAGGTGTATTCACCTTAAGAGTCCGGTGACAGCGGCTCGCAATTTCGAGGTGCAATTGGCTATTATTTCATTTTATTTCATTTCGGGGAGGTTGTTTGAAATAATAACTCTAAAGAAACACGCATAAATACTGTTCGAACACAAATAATATAATAATATAAGGGAAATGTGCTTGAGTCAGAAATCATTTTGGTATTAGGTAAACGTAAGACCAAACATACTAATACCAAAATGATTTCTGATTCGGGCATGTTTCCCTTATATTATTGTATTATTTGTGTTCGAACAGTATTTATGCGTGTTTCTTTAGAGTTATTTTTTCAAACAACCTCCCCGAAATGAAATAAAATGAAATAATAGCCAATCGCACTTCGAAATTGCGAGTCGCTGTCACCGGAGCCTTAAGCAAATGTGCTGCAGATTCACACATTACAAAAAATAATAAAATCACTGAAATTTATTGAAACTTTCAATCAACCAAGTTGTGTAACGACTTTGCAAACAGTTCAGTAAAAGCATAATTTTGTACCAAACATGTTTTCGGTAATAGGTAGTTTGAGTAGACGAAAACGAGTAAAGCAAAACTATAATAGCCCTCTTAGGTTTGGTCAATGAGCACATAGCACATCACATATCCAATGGGTAGGTATGTGCTCATAACCAATGTGTAGGTGCTTGATGTGTTTGGTAGTGCTGGGGTAAGTACTATAAAGCTATCCTTGTACCTGGATTGAGGGTAGGTACCTACAAGGATTGCCAAACCGAATACCTACCTAGTTAGCGACAAAAATAGGTAAGTAGGTACCCTACATTAACTTCAGCATGAATCATATAATTTAATACACGCGTAGCGTAGGGCTATTAAATTACCTACCCACTGTCAAGGCAGAGCATTTGATTGGTGACGAGCTACATACACGTAATGAATAGGTACATTTGCAGCATCAGCAGCACCAGCTAGACCATGTTGGCGAAACGTGTTGTAGTAGGTAGTTATCACAACTTATAAACGTATTACGAGTATCTAAGTACAAAACGTGAACAAAATTTACACTCGAATTTCATTTCATGTGCACGATGACGCTCACTCGCCTCCTCGCTCGTCTCCCTCCACGGTTCGGTTCGGTTCGGTGGGAGGGCATGAGGCATGACCTTCCATAAATAACTTTGTGCCTACAAAAACAATTCGGACTGAAAATTATTATCACTTACCTCCACAGCCATACACATTGAATAGAAATTGAACGGTTGCAGCCGTGAGCAGCTCACAAAATTAACTACACACGCCAGAAACGTGTGCACAGCACAAAAAAGTTATAAAACTGAAATTTGAAAGTACAGTTTGCTAGTATTGCCACTAACATTGACAGTTTTACCCCCGTTTCTGATGCTCGATCAACCAACACTAATCGGCTGTCAAGTCACTTGCTATCTCTATTTATAAAAACTATCTGACATCTAATAATAGATTTCTACGTGACTTTGCACTTACCAACTGAAATTATTAAGACCTTATTTGGCACTCCCACCGTTGGTTGTAATGTTCTATAGCGATAAGTAAAATTTTGTTGTTAGTCATACCTACAAAATTTACCTACGAAATTGTAGTTTTAGATTTTTTTACTCTTGAATAAATGTATCTAAAGGTACCTACTCGCATAAAGATTTCTTTAAGCCCATACGAACGTCGTCGGTCGTAATGATGAACTAGAGGTGGATTCACCTAGTACATAATTATATTAAGATGTTTCAAAGACAAATGATCCTGTGATTGTACCGAATAAAGACCGTTTTGATTTTAATTTTAAACATTTTGATCGTTATCAGTGATTTATTTGGAACAATTTTCAACTTGTAACGGAAGAGGGGATTGGAATTGGAACATATTAAAATAAAAAATGTGTCAGTTTTCACATAGATGAACACCAATGGAAAACACAGTAGCAGGTAAGTAAATAAAAAGCCATAGTTACCTACCGAAATGAGAACTTCCTTTTATTTAGAAACCGTATGACGATTAGGTAAGATTTTGGTTATGTAGTAGGTAGGTACCTACCTACTTACTTATCATCAGGTGGGAGATGTCCACGCAATATTACAACATAATATATGAGATGGATGATTATTGAGGAACGCAAGTACCTACTACAATATTATTTCCCAAGTTACCGGGAAAATGGTTTTATGCGGCAACCCTTTACACAAACAATAATGTTGCCAGTTTTATTTCTGTACTGCCAACACCTACAGTTCCATCATCATCATCACAAATAGTCCACACCAAGGAATTTGAATACAAGTACAAGGAATTTGACTGACACCCTTAGCTGACACCCATAAAAAAATATTTTAGGCCAAATTTTATGGAATCCAGACTATTCGAGACGTCCGTTACCGAATAAACTCCTAACGGAGAATTACGCTCTTCCCTAATAGTTAGTGGTGTATAAAAAAAACATTACATTAGCAAATTATTATTTAATGTGGTCCTATAGTAGTTTGTAATGCAGTTTTAATTGAAAAAAAAATCAAATTAAATAACAAAATTCAATCTTAAACAACTTTACTTTTCATTGGGTTGATGTACCGGCTGTTATGTCCTCTATTTTTACCAATCGCTGATCCCACTATACTCTTGACTATCCTCAGGCACAGTAGGCACTCCTTCTCACTCCGAGATCACTGAGTATTTAGGGAGGGTAATCTAATCTGATAAAAGGTAAGGTAGTGATATGAAGTATGAATTGAATAGTATTACCTACCTACCTAATATTGCCCGTTTAATTGCAACGCTTTGGCGTCGTAGTCGTAGTTACCACTGTGTAGTGTTTACACATGTTTTATCTACGAATTGGTACGATCGCCGTGATCATATCATTATTAGCATCGGTATACTTCAGAGCCTACTGTGTGTATGCGACGATCGTTAGCATCACAGTACTCAAACAGTCGGTACATCAGTTATTAGACCGCAATGCTACATAAACATGTTGTCATTGAATCCCGGTGGGGGTAGGTGGTCGGCATCTGGCGGGGGTGCCCGGCGGCCGGGCATGGGTCCCCCCATGGGCGGGGGCCCGAAGGGGTCGAAACGGGCGCCTGGGGGCACGGCACCTCTGAAACATCTACTATTTTAAAACAAATTCATTGAAACTGGTTAGTTGAGAGCACGGGTGGTTTAGTCACTGGACTAGTGGGTGGGAGTGATCCGATCGCAAGGTTGTAGGTTCGAATCCAGTAGTCTATCAGTGGATTTTTCGATGTATTTTTTTTAACTACATTCTAGACATTATGCTCATATTCACGTTTTACACCTTCGAACCTAACCCGTGTGCAACCGCTGATTTTCTTAAACGGTGAAGGAAAACAGTTGCTATTCTAACAATGGCGATGGGCTTGCAACCTGTCACATATGGAATACCAACTAGGTACTGAAAAATGTGGGTATGTGCCAAATGTAATGTTTGGATTCACCTCTGACTACCCCGTTAGACTTCCTCAAAGAATCAGGAGCTAGAGAGAACTTGGTAATAAGGGATTCTGAATCTGTGGGGATATCTATCTACAGAGCCTGGGGTTCAAAGTCATGAAGCTGTTTCAGTTCACGAACTTATGGGGGTCCTCTATCGGTTTTTTTGCTAGTAGTACTTGCATCAACACAACGTTACCTACCGCATTATGTGAAAGTTACCTACCGCATTATGATTTTTACTTGAAATTACTCCTTCTTACTAATATTATAAACACGAAAGTTTGTAAGTATGGATGGATGGATGTTTGTTACTCTTTCACACCGGAACGGCTGAATGGATCTGGATGAAAGTTGGCAGAGAGATATATTATAGTCCGGAATAACACATAGGCTACTTTTTATCCCGTGGGAATACCGGGATTTAAATCTGCGCGGGGGAAACCGCGGCGTGCAACTATTAGTTCATAATGTGCTGCCACACAGCTATCTCTATACAACAGAAATACGACATAAAAAAACCGATTTCGTCCACAAAGGTAGCAAGCAAAGTCTAAGTTTTTTCCCAGTTATCTGACTCAGTTTGGTGTTGATTTCTCACCTGGGTAGGCCACCTGGTATGCCAAGTCCAGGGTTCTCGAGGTCCCGGCGTGGTCCGAACGGGTTGAAAAGCATACCGCCGCCGGCCGGCGCGAAAGGATCCAAATCAGAGCGCCCTATGTTTGGCAGACCCGCTGGCGGCAAGTCCCTAAAACATAAAAATTAAACATTTCACACCAGAGCTCTTACCAAACCTTTTAAAAAACTAAGCCTGCACTACAAATACCAAGTGAGAACAGCTTTTACATACTACAGCACAGAAGGCAGAGCTATTACTACAAGGCCAGTTGGTTAAGTCTTTCTGCATTTAAAACCTATTAGCCATTAAGGCTCCGGCGACAGCGGCTCGCAATTTCGAGGTGCGATTGGCTATTATTTCATTTTATTTCATTTCGGGGAGGTTGTTTGAAAGAATAACTCTAAAGTGACACTCATAAATACTGTTTGAACACAAATAATACAATAATATAAGGGAAACATGCCCGAATCAGAAATGATTTTGGTATTAGTATGTTTGGTCTTACATTTACCTAATAAAAAAAGGGTTTCTGACTCAAGCACATTTCCCTTATATTATTGTATTATTTGTGTTCGAACAGTATTTATGCGTGTCACTTTAGAGTTATTCTTTCAAACAACCTCCCCGAAATGAAATAAAATGAAATAATAGCCAATCGCACCTCGAAATTGCGAGCCGCTGTCGCCGGAGCCTTAAGCATAGTTGGAAGGAGATTCAATCATAGTCCTATTTTGTCAGCAATAATAAGTATTTGTGATCTTACCATAAATCTGGGTTATCGGGTTGTGCTCCCGGCATCGGTCTGGGTGGAACTCTCAATGGGTCATCTGGTGGTCGACGGTTACTTGAGTGGTCAGCTGAAAATTGGTAAAACTAGTTTTTAATAATTAGACAAGATAAGAATCATTTTACATCATAGAGCATATCCACTGAGGTGCCTTATCTGGCATTTAACAGTGAGCCCAACATAACTAGGCACAGATGGACTTCCAGAACTAACTAACTCTTTTCACAAACAGTTTTATTATTAAATTAATGTTTTGTTCTTAAATAAAAATTCTCGTAAGTAATGTAGTGTTGGGAGATTTACCAACACTCATTTTGCAAGCATGCATTTGTATGTTGCTAAATTGAGTCTCATTCCTTTTCATAGGAACATAAATTTGATCTTGTTCTATCTATTCCTTTAAACCAATTTTAAATGGAAATGAACATACTTCTTGTTTGAGTTTCCACTGTAGTAGTTGCCCTCTCAATAAGAGTGTCAATGAGGTCCCTTTTGAGATTATACATGAGGTCTTTGTGTGATGGCATCAGTTTGTCTATGGATCCTTTTAGCTCCCTTACTGTTTCATCTATCTTTATTGCTATGTTGGAAACTGCTAGGTCCTCTGATCGCTGTAGAGATTTAACCATATGTGGCATGAGTTAAACACAGAGCCAAGAGTATTACAATAAGGGAACATACCCATACTACGTGACCTATTTTTTTAGTTTTTTCGACCCCTCCCTCCCCTCGGTGACCACTCGTAGTATATGCCAAGACCCCCCTCTCCCCCTTTAGTTTTCACGTAGTAATTCATAATTATGATTTTTAATCATTTCACAGACAAAAATTGAAAAAAAAAATAATTTGGCTCATACTCGTCTTTATTGCATAAGACTGCATGCATACTTAAATTACTAGTGAATTATATATTATAGAAAAGAACAACATAAAACAGCTAAACACTGCGCGCTATATTCAAATATAAAGTGAAAAAATACGAGATTTCTCTCAGTAAAATCGACTACGTCACAAAATCCTGAACCACCCCCCCGCTCCTGTGACTGACCACAGTATTTTAAAGACTCCGCTCCCCCCCCAAACGGGTCACGTAGTATGGGTACGTTCCCTAAGACATACATTAACTGTGATAGGGCAGAAGAGATAATGTACATTATGGGTTGCACTAAAATTTTTAATGAAAATCACTACATAGTTTAAAACAAAGTCGCTTTCTCAGTCCCTAGGTATGTCCCTCTTAAATCTTCAGAACTACGCAACGGATTTTGATGCAGTTTTTTTAATAGATAGAGTGATTCAAAAGGAAGGTTTATATGTATAATACATGCATGATATAGTAGAAAAAAAATGTGCACCCGTGCGAAGCAGGGGCGCGCGGGCGGGTCGCTAGTACAATTATACATAGGCTTGCATGGTCGGCAACAGAAATGTTATCGCCACGGCGCGGCGCCGCAAAGCTCGGTTTTTAACAAAGAAACGATACAGATTCTGGGTAAACGATACAAAATACGGGTATGGGTACAATATTATATTTATTACATTTATAGTGCTTACTACACAGACTTAAGGAAATCACAATGCGCAGCCCCGTATCAAAGGGAAGGTCGCAGGTTCAAATCCCGCTCGGGGAATAACTTTTCGGACATTATAAAATCTTTGGGTACAATAGTTTTTGCCGAGATGTCTGTGTGCAAAAGACAGAAATGGTATAATGTCAATGTGGCAAATTGTAAATGTCCTTAACTAAACAGGAAGAAAAAAAAATGAATCTTGTTTAAAAGCTTATTTATAACGTTGGAGTCTGGAACTTGGTGGTACTTAACATTTAAAGTCACCCTAACGATGACCAAAGTAAAAAACTAATGCCTCTCTACAAAGGTTCGTTTAAAGTGAATAACATCTTGGGTCACGATAGATACCTATCAAGTAGCTGGTATGCGAGTTATGATCTTCGAAACGATTTATTGAAATAGCAGGCGCTAGGCGTGGAAAATATGATAGCTTTCTGATTGAATTTAAGACCGGATGTTATCGATATAGATAACTGGTGTCTGTAATGAATTGGCTTTGAACATGGATATATATGTTTCCGGTGTTTAGACAATATTAGCTCATACTGACCGCCGATGGAACAGTTTGTGGATAAGTCTGGGTACCGGATATAAATTCATGTCATTACAAAATGATTTTGTTTTGTTGAGGAGTCTTTTTATCTGCTAACCGACGATGGAATAGCAGAGTGAGGGGCACTCAGCCAAATTAATTGAGGAGTCCCTCGGCTGCTGGTCGACGATGAAATAGCAGGGTGAGGGGCACTCAGCCAAATTAGTCAATGAGAATGTTTTATGTCTGGTGGTGATAATTATGCAACTAGGGTTGGCCAAAGGCATCGCCTAAGGAAAATCACCATTTATAAAATATTATTACAGTTTTGGATAAGTTCAGATTTCAGTAATATAACTTCATATCATTTTGTACAGTTGAGGTTGAGGTTGAGGAGTTCTTCATCTGCTGGCCGACAATGGAATAGCAGCGTGAGGGGCACTCAGCCAAATGAATTGAGGAGTCTTTCATCTGCTGGCCGTTGATGGAATAGCAGAATGAAAGACCCTCAGCTAAATTAATCAATGGTGATGTTTTATGTTTTGTGGTGATAATGCAACTAGGGTTGACCAAAGGCACCTAGAGAAAAACACAATTGATAAAATATTATTTCATACTGGCTGCCGATGGAACAATTTTTAGATAAGTTCAGTAAACTAAATTCATGTTACATTGCACATTTCAGGTTTCAATCTATCATCTGTTGGCTGTTGATGGAATGACAGAGTGAAGGGCACTCAGCTAAATTAATCAATGATGTCTAATGCTACTACTTCAAACATTAAGTGCCACTGATAGTTTAACTTTTGGATAAGTGTAATAGACATCCAATGTGAACTTTGTTGTAGTGGTGATACATGGCTAGTTGATCCTGAATGAACATCGTCTAGCTTTAGCCACATACACGAGTTGACCGCCGATGACATGGACAGTTTCATTGCACACTATGTGGGGACTAATATAAAGAAAATGTACAAACTGTAACATAGCACTATGAATCGGAATTAAACTGTTTAATGTTTTCAGTTTTCGCATCAGACTATGACGCTATCCAGGGACGGATGCGTGCGCAGGATGGTCGGATGTTATCGCTACGGCGCCAAAGCTCGGTTTTTAACAAAGAAACGATACAGATTCGTAAACAAGTTATGTCACTGGCCACGCCACCTGTAGCGTGACTCAGAACTACCCGCGCGGCGCCCCGCCTTTATAAGCAGATGGCGCGCACAGCAGTGGTCATTCGCTTGCCTGCGCTCAGACCGAACGGAGTACTGAGGCGAACTACTAGTTTTCCTTTGTTGTCGTATAATTAAAGTAGTTGTTTTATAATTATCTATGGGATGGGAAATTGTATAATTTGTCATTTACTTACGCAGATTGGTTGACGTATTTGTGATTGGTTATGGGTTTGGATTAGAATACAAATGTGGAATTCGATGACGTGTTCTGATTAAGTGAGACTACCCTTCATGATTATAGCTAACCATTTATGCTCTTTCAGAAGTAGAAGTTCATTTCTGTTTTGGTAAGTTCAAACACTTCTTCAGCTCCCTGTTTCTAACTCAATTTAAAATAATTGGTAGATTCAGAGAAAATGCAATAGATAAAAAATTACAATCTTACCATGAGATTTACAATAAAATTTCCATCTGTGTTAAGACCGTGCAAAATGAACACTTTATTGTCCAGCACATATCGAAGAGTGTAGTTTTCATTGTCATTCCAACCAGTTGGTAGCAGTTCAGTCTTTTCTTCGTCGCCAGTTAGGGTGCGCTGAAAGCACAATTTTGTTACTTTTGAAGTTACTCATTTTCTAGTTGATCTAAAGAGCGATTGGCAAGTACCTATAAACTTTGCAACAAAGAGCATCATGCGTTTACAGATTAGTAATGTCAGCTGGTAAGGAAATAAACAGAATAAAATCATTTCTCAATTTTTACCTCATCACCTATGCCGATGCTTCGGAACCCCCGTTTCGTGAGGTTCCAATGAACAAACGCAATAATCACATCAGATTTTCTCTTTATGTCTCTCTCCACAGTCTTAAAAGTTAGGTCCCATCCAAATAAAGGATCCGCCGCCATTCTGAACAAGTATTCCCGTTCGAAATATAAATAAATGGGTACGCACTGCTTGTTTATTTATTTTCTATAGCCAGGCAGACCGGCCGGGGGGAAGTTCACAGTTAGTTTAGGGTAGGGAGGGACCAGCGAAAACCGTAACTTTTGGCTTGTAGCTTCAATGAAAAAAACGTAACTTAAATCGGATATAGGTTCGATATCATAATATTATATCGATATGTTTTTTAACATAGCCGATATCATGATATCTAGCCAAAACCAACAGTTACTAAAAACACGATCAAATCGAAAACTACACAAACCAAACGATCGATCGATAAGGAACATACACCAATTGAGATTCACTACCTCCCTCTTTAAGTACAAATTGTTTTACCTACTGGTAAAAAAGAGATGAAGAAAATATGAGGTAGGTACATAACCTAGCTAAGCATAGCTATATAGCGTGAAGGGATATTGCCATAGATACAAGAAGCTAAACTGATATCGATGAACTACATAACTGTAGGTATAGTGTATATGTTTGCGTAGGTCGTTTCATTGTGTTTGCTTTGCTAAAAAGCATGTTACGTTTGCAAACCAAATGACTGATATCGATATCTGCAAATCGATATGCAGGCCGTATATTGGCTACATAGCCGCTTTCGGGAAAAACCGAAAACGCCTCCATTACATCACTAAAAAAATGTCAGTTGCACACTTTTTTTTTTTTTTTTTTATGGCTCCTGTCTATCGACAATCTTGCCAGTGTCAAGTGATAGAGATTAGAGATTATATGCTCTTTGCTATGTTTCTAGTCACGTCAGTCGAAAGTCGAGTCAGTCAATTGTTTTGAAGAAAATGGTGGCGGTTTCTTCAAAACATTTGAAACATTTTCGGTCAAATCACGATATCACATAATACACTTTGATTTCAAATGCTTACACTTTGTGCTAAGACCACAAGTAATGTTGGTCTTCCATTTTCTACATCTTCGGGTGACAGAGTGACAGCGATGACTTGCTTTTGCTATGTCAAGAAGTACGTCAATAGGGCAATACATTGTCAATAATATCAGGATACCGTGATAATATTGATGGTATAACAGTCTGTATCGCGGTATCCTGATAGAAGAAGCAGATGCCCCACCTGATGTTAAGTGGTAAACATGACCTATAACAGAGCATTGCCGCGTAGGGAATCTTGAATAGTCGTCAATACACGCGCGAGTAATAGTTTGAGCAAAGCAGAGCTTGTCAGCGCCTGCCACATTTGTCATTCTGATTTTCATTAATACAACTGTATCATTGCTCTCGCGGTAATAATTAGCGATAGCACATTTAAAACGTTGGCAGAGCGTGTATGTTTTGCATAATCCGCAGCCTACAGAAGGCACAGAATCAAATGAACAAAAAAAAAATACAGTTGAATTGAGAACCTCTTTTTTTCGAAGTTGGTTATAATACTGTTATATTGTTATCCTTCATCCTTGCTAGTACATAATGGCAGGCCAAAGTAAATACTTTACGTGTAAAGAACGCCATATTATCAAATTTAAAATTCTTCGTTCCATTACGACGAAACCCCTTGAATCTGTACTCTGGAATTTAATCTGAGATTTATAGAGCTGAGCTAGGACTACTGACCTCAATACATACACGCCAGGACTTTAATAACAGAAATTAGTTTCGGAGACATAAATAAAAAAACAATGTAGGTATTGAATTAAAATCTGCATGTGAGAGGCTCGTCCTCGTGTGACGGCTGCAGTCTTAGAGCATTTATAACTGGAGATGTTAACGCAAGGCGTACCCCTCTGCCGGCCATAAGACGCGACTTGGCCATGCACGTTATATAAAACTACTTCACTCATCACCGCGCGGCCATTAGTTGTCGATTCGTGTCGCGAAGTAGTGCTCAGTAAAAATGGTGAATTGTGCGGTATTTCGGTGTAAAAGGAGATCAGAGACATCAAACTTTAGGGAACACGGTATTTCCTATCACAAGTAAGTGATATTTTAGTCAATTGTTTTTGTAATTACGTTTAATTTATATTTAATGGAATACCAGTTACGACAGTTTTAATACGACGCCAACGTCTTGGTAGGAGGTGTCGGTGAATTTATATTCCTTGGTAGAAGGCGTAGTGTAGGGACTAGTTGAGCGAAATCGATTGAATGAATGATGGAATGAACGTAAAATTAGAATAAAATGCGATGTGTTTTTTGTACCCATATTTAACCGATTTAAAAAAAGGATGTTCAGTATTGGACTCTACAAAAACTGTCTCTGTCATTCTGCCTTCAATACGTCGCTTCATGGAGCTCCCTTAAAATTTTAGTTGTGCTGTGTCGTTGGTTTATTGCTATTTTCTTTGTACTTTTTGAACGCAGAATCGTATAAACGTGATTTTTGTATAGCTGTAGTATGTTAGCTGGAGAGGGACATGGGCTATGAGCATTTGTTAACAGCCGCTATTCTTCTACTGCTCTTAATTTTTTTCACCCCGTCATACCATTCATCATCATTAGCCTATGTAAGTCCACTGCTGGACACATCATACCAATAAAGAAACAAAATATTTATCTAAAAATGCATTCATGAAAGACTTAAGTAGTCTTTCATGACTTTCTTGAAAGATTACTTACTAGTTGCGAAAATAGAATATAGCTTAAAGTTACTCAACAACAGTGTAGCTTTCTATTTGTAAAATAATTTTTAAAATCGTTTCAGTAGTTTCAGAGATTACGCTCTACAAACTCTTAATAAAATATTTTTTACAAAAAAAAACCGACTCCAAAACTGCTATCCAATTTGTTATGAAAAATACACTAAAAAGTTAAAAATAATTGCATTATGGATTTATATTTCAATCTACTTACAAATAGGTATCCATTTTTTCAACAAATCTTATAATTTTATTATTATGACATTATACAATTACCTACTGATATTTTTGGAGTCGGTGCCAGCACTCTATTTACTTAGTAATACCTACTAGGCTAGACAGGTACACGTTTGTTAATCTTGGCTAAAAAAAGGAAAAGTATATGATTTTGAAACACCCTGTTTCATTCATATGAAATCATTCATTTTGTCGGTCTTTTTACAACCCATCACTACTTTTTTGTGTTAGTGTGTAACTAAACAAAAGTGTAACAACAGTCATTCTTTATATGTGTTATTGTTTTTGTGTTGGTGTACAGCTTTAACTTGCGTGTGCGTTCATAGAGACGCTTAATTTTTCTGCATTAGTATGCGTGATTATGTAAATGTGTTCTGTACCGTACTACCCCGCCTCCCGCGAAAACCGGCAGAAAGATTTTAGTACTAAAAGTAGCGCTTGGCATCTCCCGTTATAAATGCTCTAAGGCTGCAGTAGCATCTTGTGCCCATTACTACTTCGTTTCTGCTGCGTAAAATGAAACGGTAAAATCAATGTTGCAAGCTAAATAATTTTGTAGGTTGGTTTATAACTTTGAAAATATTAAACTGCATGTTTGAAAGGAGACAAAAATTTAACAAAGGGGATAAAATTAAATAGGTACCTTACAGTACTAAATATTGTGTTATTTAGAAAAAAAATTATGGGTCATTTGGATTATACCATAAACATTTTTTATACTCTATGTTTATAGAGTATGCTGCTACATTAGCTATATACCTACGCAACACACACAACCTAAAATAAAAACAACATGGCGCTCAGTGTCAATTTCGGGAACGTCGTGATCGGAGTGTAAAATAATGAATTTTGTTGTTTTAGAATATGGGTGAATATGTGCAATAATTTATCATACTATCTTTTGCAAAGTGTTGTGTTTTGATTATATTTGTGTATAATAAGTGGAAAAATGGCCTCGGATAAGATTAAAGTCGCCGTTCGAGTTCGTCCTTTTAACAGGCGAGGTAAGCTGGTTTTGCTATTATATAGAGAAATCGCTATCAGACAGGTGACTGCGTACTACTAACTTATCTACATATCGAGGTGGCTTTGTGATAAATGCACAATTGCTTTTAATTGAAGGGGTTTTACCTGCCCCAACAGGTCGCGTTGAACATTAGTACAAAATATAAATTTTGTAGCATTTTTGTGTTCACAAAACAATTTTAAAATTAGTAAACACAACACCGTATATGACGTTAGTTTATGTTTTATATGTAAGTAATGTCGTGTAATTTCGTGGAGTCTTAGGTACTTAGTAGCTTCATTTGTCTTGGCACATAACTTCTAGATAAAAAACATCTAGATAAATCTACTGTAACTGAATAATTCACCATCTGTATTTTAATATTTCCATCTGTTCACCAAATAGAGTAAGTAATATACATTCTGTAGTCACTTGTCCGAATACAGATGAAAATGTTTTAAAATAGATAGCATTACTCGAGAGTTGGTGAAACCGACCTTACTTAATTTTATCAAAAAATTTAAATGGCATAGTTTCTCTTTCATAATAATTTAGTTTTATCACCAAATTTTAATCAGCAGGTTTTACATAGCACCTCTATGTAGGTATCTATGTTTGGCAGTGCTGTAAAATTGTTATTGTATCGAAATTGAAAGCACCTACATTGTTGATAGAGCTCAAATCAATATGACCTTGTCAATTGACTCATGGTAACATGGTTTTTGTAACTTCTGCTCAATTCACAAGTTCTATTGGTTCTTATTTTTTGTGACTGCTGCTTTGATATGAACTTACATAATATGAATTGATTGTCTCCTCTGTATAGGTACTCAAGTGTATCAAGTTTTTAAAGCAATGTCATCTAATATAGAGTTTTATATTTCAAACGGCATAAGTAGGTACTTACTTACCATAAAACCAAAGTGGGAATGGGAATCAAAATTTTGGTGATCATTATTATTATCGCCTTGGCAGTACTTACTAAAACATTTTGCATAGAAAAACCTGGTTAAGCAAGGAATGATCATGCCATCAAACATGCAATTTCAGAGCCCTCATACAGAACATACCTGCTGTTTGAATGACTTTACTTACCTGTCTACCTATACATATAATTTAATTTACCAAATCTTCCTATTCGTTATCACAAAAAATAATATAAATATAATAGGTTTATGTTCCTTCCATATACTTATTGCTTTTGGTATTATAAAACGAGATCCATTGCAGTTTACTTACTGGAGATAGGTAGGTGAATAAAACAGAATTTATGAATAATTAGGTAGGAAAGTTTCATAACCTTTATCATAGCTGAGGTTTGCTAGGTACCTACATAGTTCCATAAATCTAAAATGGAATTGTTTCATAATAAATATACAAGAATGGAATAGGTACCTATCTATCCTTCCTTTTTCTGCTGTAAGCAGCATTGCTGTGTCAGTTTGAAGGGTGTGGTTGGCTTTGAAATTGCATGCACATGAGGCTTAACATTGTATGTCTCAAGTCCATGGACGCAAGGCAGTAGGTACTTACATCGTAGGGTACGCTCCTATCGTGCGTGACTTACGAGGCAATGCTTTGTCATAGGTAATAGTTATCGCTACATCAGGTGGACCATCTGACTGTTCCATCAACAAATTACCTACTTAGTATTAAAAAAAAAGGTTAGGATAACCTTTTTTTTAATACTAAGTAGGTAATTTGTTGATGGAACAGTACCTACTTAGTTTAATTTTAGTTATCCCAACCTGAGAATGAATGATACTGGTTACGGTATTCCTGTTTAATTATTTGACTCGTTTGGAGATTCGGCGCCCTTATTTGCTGAACAAAGAGGGCCCAAGAAGAAGGAGATAGGGCCGCCGGCGTTCTTAATTTGATCATGGGACGTTGTACGTAAATTAACTTAGGTACCTACTAGAGTGGGCCGAATATTCGTTTCAAATTCGTTGTTCGACAGGTTTATCGAACATTCGTAGGTACTCGGCCGATTAATATAAGTACTTACTTACTCTAAATGAATTACACATAATTACGGATCCTATCTAACTGCATAAAGGGGTGAGACAGGGAGTTGTAATCTCTCCGAAACTGTTCACCTCGGCACTGAAGGATAGGTATTTATAAGTTGCGGTTCTGGAATAGGTATGGCATCAACGTCAATTATTAAATTATTCGACCTAATATTCGGTTCAGTAAACTTTTTAACGAAATTCGGCCGATTATTCGTATTCGTTGAAATCACGATTCGGCCCACCACTACCATAAGTACCTACCCGTATTTTTATCTAACATTTTTGAATGACAATCACACTTTATGGATTACTAATTGAGTAGGTAATTACTCACATTATTTCCTGTGATTGTCGGCTATTCATTATAGTCAAACCACTGTTCCGATGGTCAGTATTACTTACCTAACTCCGATAACTAGAACGTACGTGATTTCTTCGTCCTGAATTCGTTATCCATGTAAAACCACGCTTACATTGCGAACAAAACTGTCATGTAAATAGGTACATACTTACCTTTCTCACTTTCGATCTCTACCAAATATGAAAATGTATCGTTTCTTTCTTTCTATAAGACAAATGTACTTGTTTCAGAACTCGAACTGGGGACACAATGCGTGGTAGAGATGGAAGATCAGCAGACAGTGCTGCAGTATCCACTGTCAAATCACGAGTCACAAAAAGAAAGGTATCTTCATAATCAATTTAGTTCATAGATCTAATGCCGACTGCCGTCTTTAGTATGCGGAAACTGATCACATGACAAGTTCTGCCTACACAGAACTATCTCGTCCCAAATAAGCATACCTTGTACTATATTGGAAAACGATAGCTGATGAGTAATCCTACTACTATTATAAAAAGTTTGTAAGTATGGATGGATGGATGTATGGATGAATGTTTGTTACTCTTTCACGCCGGGACACTGAACGGACCTGGATGAAACTTTGCTGAAAGATGGATTATAGTCTGGAATAGCACGTAGGCTACTTTTTATCCCGTGGGAATACCGGGATTTAAATCTGCGCGGGTGAAACCGCGGGGCGTTACTAGTACTTTTATATAGGTAGGTACTTTTATAGTGATATTGTCACATTGCTTGGGTCATCAATGCAGTTTGCACATTATTGGTATTTGTTGTTTTGCGACAGTCAGCTGGTCCTCTTGTTTGCTGCACAATAAGCTAAAACTTTTGTTCTAATCATGTCAGAACGGAGAATCATCCTTGCCCTAGTTTAGCTCAAAATATTCGTACAATATAGGAAGTACGCCGGAACTGCCACAAAATCGTGGCTTCCTCAATCGTGTGGTCTGTACTCCGACAAGATAATTAGGTTTATCCTTTTATACATTGCGAATAATGAATCGATGACCCACTTCTGCTAATAGGTAGTGGTAATGCTCCAATTTCGGATGCTCGTGTCCAATACTGAAATGTGCAATAATTTGTTTCCATTCGCTGCGCTGATTGAATTACTTATACCGTCTGCTTCCTGGATAAATAACGTTTTTGTGTTGTTGGGAGTTGCATGATGTTTGATGTTCTTTCCATTTAGACTGGAAGACGAAAGCGTCTTCCTAGTTCTTCAAATCTTCTATCTAATTGTATGATTTCTCTAAAACTACCTACCTTATGTAGTTATCGCGATAATGGCTTGCTGTATTTACGGAATGAAATAAAACTTGCAAGTTTCGGAACTCTCGATTTCACTTCAATTGATAGATTGCCAAAATTTTGGTAACTCGGCTTAAGGAGACGGTTCGAGATGCTCTGATTGGCTCACGCCGCTTCGGTCTTACGTAAAACGGCGCTTGCGCACTGTTTGTTAAGAAACAACATCACAAATAAAGAACGTGTAATGTAACGGCTGTTAGGCACAAAATATTCTTGCTCTTCTAATAACTGTTTACTTAGGTAGTAGGTTTCATTGCAAATACCTACATGAATAATTAATTAAATATGTTCATTTTAGAATTACATAAGACTTAATTAATATATTATATAGTTCGGATCTAAACGGTCAGTTAAATAGTTTCTAATCGATATTAAGTAATATACTCACACTGCAATTTTCTAATCGATACACAGGTAGACGTAAAACTTAATTCATTTAGGAGCAAATAACAAGAGTTCTGATAATGAACAGCCAAAAATGTTTGTTCTACAATATTAAGTAGGTAGGTTTATTACAAAGTAATTTCGATTGTAACTTCAATTTCTTAAACTTGAAGGCTCATTGCCACACGACCGCAACACAGACTGCAGTATGTTAATTCGTGCATGCCTTAGTTAGGTTTTTGTTGTTCCTCACTGTTGTTATTAGTTCCGTATGCAAATGTTAGTCTAACTGTAGATCTATCTGAGGCTATAAATTTAATGAATTTGCAGTACGTTAAACACGTAGGTAGGATACTAAGCTACCTTGCACAACATGAAATCTTTTCACCACAAAGCAACTGTAATTCAACTGCTGACAAGAATACATATTTCGTGTGATGATAAGCCTTATATTTTCTTTGTAATCAAAGCGTATTTTATGCTCTGCACGACCCACTGAAATAAGTTTTCAGTAGACATGAAGATGGTGCCTACGAGGTTGAAATGAAATATATAGGTAGATATTTAAGTATTCGTAAGAAATATGATCAGATCTAAATAAGTATGTATATATTTGTTCGTCATGTTGTATTTCTTTTTGCGGCAATTAGGTCTAATTTCGTGCTAAGTACTTAACTATGAAAAGTTTTGTTTTTCTAGCCACTGTATGTTAGGTAACAAAACATGAAAGTAGTATCTTAACTATTCCAGTGGAATACGAGATACATTACTTACATAAAGAGGTCGTTGATCTCTTTTCGAACTTGAAACTGCTTGCTACAATTTTTTGTTGTTGTATCTTTCGAGATAAAAAGGAAGCTAACCTTCATGATAAGTAGGTACTAGTTCGATTACCTTGAGGAAGCTTTGATGACGGTTTGTCTGCCTGAAGCGTTTTCGAACTTGAATCCTCATCTATAACTTTATAGCCGATTAGCCGAACTTTTAACTGAACTACAAAATTACTGATTTGTTAGGTACTTACTTAATATTTACTGAGTAGTAACATACCCGTCTTATGTCACATATTATCTCTGGCGCTACATTCAAACTTCCTCTGATGAGGACTTAATTGGATTATCGATTCTTGTTAGGTTTTCCTGTGGTAAAATTGGATTCAATGGAGAGTCATTTATTAACATTGGTGTTATTATAATTTATTTATTTACGACTAAGTACTTTAAGTAATATGCCCGTGGATATAGCCGTGGGACCGAATATAAAAAAAATACGACTTTGATAGTTGGGTAGTAAGCGGTAGGTACTTAATATTACATGACTACTGCCACCGTGGGTGCGTTCCGGCCATCGACATCGTATACTACGGTGTCGTCCGTCATTGTGACTGTATCGATCGATTGACCCAAATGATACCACCGTAGTGCTTGAGTCGTTAATTATTTATGCCAAACAGTATGCTTTCTTACTTCTTACCTATTTCTTTTATGGCAAAAAAATACTCGACTTACTTGATTTACCAATAAAATAATGAATGAAAATTTATTTATGTTTTTTTAATGGGATGTAATTACTTAAGTACATAGGTGTACTTACAAAGCAGAAATCTAAAACATAAAAACAAAACAGCAAACAGAAGCACTAAAACTCTGCTCTTGCTCAGTATCTGCTGTCTTATTACCTATTTTGCTCGGGTAACAACTTACAACGCAGCACGGGTATTCTGCCAGTCGAGCCTAGACTGGGTAACACCACGGATAACTTGTAACAAAAACAAAAAAAAATATATAAATACTTACATAGACCTTGAAAACAAAATACCACCTATCCATATATCATTATACTTCACAGCTTAATTCGACGCGATTTCTTCTTTAACGTGTTGTAGCTGAGTCCTAGGCATTGGCTTCACACACAGATATTTAGAGAAAATAACTAAAACAAAAAACACATCTGGCAATACTAGGCTAGTTTTCCTTCATAAAACTCACTCGGCGGCTTGTCATTCTGTGTTCTGTGTGCAAAGGCTTCGCACGTCACTAGTGTTCCTACCTCACTCCAGACAATAAAAAGTGAACAATGAGCAAGAGGAAAAGAAATGCTTCGGAAGAAATTCGACAGAAAGTACAATGCTTGGAATCGGTACGAGGGCGTCGTCGAATTATATCTTCTTCATCGTCAGATGATGAAATAACAGATCGTAAGTTTTACAAATCTACCTACATGCTTTATTTTAACTATGTTTCAAAATTGATTTTATCGATTTGTGATGCGAGCAATCTGCGGGATTGTCTCTGTCATGTTGAAACAAGTTAGCATAAAAATGTGATGCGATTCCAACCAGCGGGGTTGTTTCTATCACGTCAAAATAGCGCATAGCTCAACGGGAACTGTGTCTGACCTACCTACCTTATATAAGTATAGGTACCTTCCATCTATTACTAGATACTTAATATGTGATAGTAATGTGAACAACCAGCGAGGTTGTATCCGTTACGCTCGAATTGCGCATAGTCCAGCAGGGACTATGTCTACCCTCATTTTACTATTAAACTCAATTATTTTGCGAAAATGTTGTTGTTGTAAAAACAACGTATTCTGGGTATTTTATTACCTACAAATATATTACAGGTCACAATAATGAAGAGATTTCGCCAGTCATACATGTCCAGACTTCTCAACCAAGCTCGGATGATGTATTAGAAGGGGATCCTTTATGTGCTACCACAAAAGAGACGGAACCTTTGGATGACGAAATTCTAGCCCTACTGGGGGATGCTCCTAAAAGCGAGACCGTTTTAGGCAAACCAATTCACAAAGATATTGCAGCTAGATGGAACGAAATTCTCAAAGAAGGTTTAACGAAGGAGGTAAAAGACAAATTACTGAAGGACTATCTTATACCGTCAAACTGTGAAATGCTCATGGCACCAAAACTGAACGCTGAAACAAAAGCTGCTATCGCGGTAAATCTTGTTAAGCGCGACAATATTTTGGAAACAAAACAAAACCAAATTGGTTTGGCTTTAGCTGCACTATCACAAGCTGTTGATAGCATCTTAGAAAAAGATTTTTCACCACAAAAATTGCTAAAGCCTATAAGCGATGCCTGTCGCATCCTTTGCGACAGCCATTACAATGAAACGAAAACTCGTAGACATTTTATGATCTCAGCTATTAATAGCGAAATGAAAGAAACTATGACAGATACAGTACGAGATAAATTTCTGTTCGGAGAAAATGTGAGCGAAAAATTAAAATCGGCTAAGACAATCCAGAAAACCGGAACCGATTTGAAGCAAACAAAAGCAGCCGCTTTTAACAATTACCGTAACCAGAAATTTAATAAAAATAATTTTATCAAAAATGGCCAAGGTCAGTCAAACTGGAGGCCCCTGCAACGGAAACCAACGGGCAAAGCCGATGCAGGGACACGCACAGCCCAGTACCAGTCCCAACGCGGCAACAACACGTCGACGAGGAGTGGCTATCAACGTCGGGAAGCCAGGGATCGTGTACCGTCGCCGCCGCCGCCGCCGCCTCGCCAACGCCCGCGCAGGCGCCTCTAGAGGTATGTTTTGCCGGTCGTCTACAGCATTTTATACATAAATGGCTTGAAATCACTGATGATCCGAACGTCTTATCGTGGATCCAGGGATACAACATTCCCTTCTATTCAGAGCCTGTCGATTATACTAAACCTAAATTTAGTTCAAAAACGTTAGAAGAACGTCTTGCTTTCGATAGTGAAATTAAATCACTTTTAAAAATTAATGCTATCTCGAAATGTTTGCCTCATGACCAACAGTTTTTGTCATCTATATTTCTTGTACCTAAACCAAACGGCAAAAATAGATTCATTTTGAACTTAAAACGCTTAAATAAATTTGTTATTTCTCAGCACTTCAAAATGGAAGATTATAGAACCGTTTCTAAAATAATAACAAAAGGCTGTTACATGTCTACAATTGACATGAAAGACGCATATTTCTTAACGCCGGTACATGATGATTACAAAAAATATCTAAGATTTATTTATAATGGTACTTTATTTCAATTCAACTGTCTCCCGTTTGGTTTAAGTACATGTCCGTATGTTTTTACAAAAATCTTGAAACCAGTGATGGAATTCCTAAGATCTAGAAATTTAATTTCCGTTATATACTTAGACGATATTATTTGCATAGGAAGTTCATACCAAGAATGCAAATATAACGTAGAATATACAATTAAACTATTAGAACAGTTAGGGTTTATCATAAATTATGAAAAAAGTTGTCTGATTCCTAATCAGAGATGTCAATATCTTGGTTTTGTGTTCGACTCATGGGTGATGTGTCTAGAACTACCTGAAACTAAAAAGGCAAAAATTAAAGAACAAGTTAAACTATTTCAGAAAAAACAAACATGTAAGTTAAGGGAATTTGCACGTTTGATTGGTCTATTAGTCTCTGCAGCCCCTGCACTTCAATACGCATGGGGTTACACTAAACAACTCGAGCGCCATAAGTACTTGAGTTTATTGGACAATCCTAGCTATGATAGTATTATAGATATTCCTCAAGCAGTAAAACCAGATTTAGACTGGTGGGTACTTAATGTCGACAGATGTACACAGCCTTTATCATTCAGAGAATATGAATTAGAAATTTTCTCCGATGCATCAAAGAGTGGCTGGGGTGCTTATTGCAATAACCATGAGTCGTATGGTTATTGGAAGCAGGATGAAGTTATCGAACATATTAATTTATTAGAGCTAAAAGCTAGCTTTTTTGCCTTAAAAGTATTCGGAAAACATTTGCAACAGTGTAACATTTTATTAAGAATTGACAACGTCACAGCCATCTCTTGTATAAATAGGATGGGTTCAGTACAGTACCCACATCTAAACCGAATTGCTCGAGAAATATGGAAATGGTGCGAGAAGCGTAAGATAGTAATTTTTGCGTCTTACATAAATACTAAAGCTAATCTTGAAGCTGACAGTCTGTCGCGAAAAAGGTTTGAAGATACGGAATGGGAGTTGTGTGCAACGGCTTTCGAAAAAATCACCCGAAAGTTTGGTTTACCTAGTATCGATTTGTTTGCTAGTCGTTGCAATGCAAAATGTCCTGTTTATATATCTTGGAAAAGCGATCCGGATGCCTATGCAATTGATGCATTTACAATAACTTGGAAGAAATTAAAATTTTACGCTTTTCCTCCTTTTGCGTTAATATTAAAGATGCTACAAAAAATAATAAGTGACAAGTCCGAGGGTATAGTGGTTGTGCCAGATTGGCCTACTCAGCCTTGGTTCCCTATTTTGAAAAGACTCATGGTTACAGAACCAATATATTTTGAGCCAAATATTAACTTATTGAAATCTCCTTTCAGAACAACACACAAACTTCATCAAACGCTAACATTGATTGCCGTCAGATTGTCCGGCAAGCATTACAATTAAGATCTTTTTCACAACAATCAATTGATATTATGTTATCATCTTTAACAGAAAATACATACAAACAGTATGATTGTTCTATAAAACTGTGGGTCAATTATTGTAAACAAAATTGTTTTGATTATACGATTGGATCGATTTCAACTATTATTGAATTTTTGACAGATTGTTATAAAAAAGGTGCTAAATATGGTACACTAAATTCACATAAATCGGCACTTCACTTTGTTTTCCCGAAAACTTTGAATGATGATGATTTAAAACGATTTATGAAAGGCATATTTAGACTTAGACCGCCTGCTCCTAGATATAACGTTACATGGGATCCCAATGTCGTTTTGGACAATTTAGGTAAAAAATGGCCAAACGAGCAACTTAGTCTTGAAATGTTAGCTAAAAAGACACTTACATTACTTGCCCTTGTAACTGCCCACCGCGTACAAACCTTCTCACTTATAAATATTAATAATATAAAAATTCAAGAAGCGAATATTCTTATAGCGATACCAGATCTTATAAAGACTTCAAGAGTAAATTCTTTACAGCCTCTATTAAAATTACCTTTCTATAACGAGAAGCCCGAAATATGTCCGGCTAGATCTTTATTGGAGTATTTAAATAAAACAAAATTGTTACGTAATTCATCAAACTTATTTATTTCGTTTAGAAAACCATTCTCAAAAGTAACTTCACAGACTCTTAGCAATTGGATCAAGAGTACACTTACAGAGAGTGGTGTGGACACATCACTGTTCAGTGCCCACAGTACTCGGCACTCGTCCACATCCTCCGCCAGCAGGCTCGGAGTCAGCCTGGAGGTTATCCGCAAAACTGCTGGCTGGTCAGAATCATCCAAGGTTTTCGCAAAGTTTTATAATAAAGAAGTAATTGATGATCCAAATCAGTTTGCTAATACAATTTTGTCAAACGCATTATAAATAACGTGTAAGAATAAATATATAATATAAGATAATTGATAATATTACTTGATTTATTATTTTTCAATAAAAATTATAAGCGCTACTTATTGTTCTATTTTCGTTTTGATGATATTAAGCTCTAAACATCCTACAACACGTTAAAGAAGAAATCGCGTCGAATTAAGCTGTGAAGTATAATTAATGATCAAATGAACTTACCCTGTACGTGAAGTTCGATCATTATTATACGAGCAGCTTAATTCGACGCGATAATAATAACCCTCCCAGGAGAATATCCCAACCCCAGGGCACAAAACTAAAGAAATAGAAAAAAGTAGGTTTTCAGATGCCTGCTTTAAACAAGAATGACAAGCCGCCGAGTGAGTTTTATGAAGGAAAACTAGCCTAGTATTGCCAGATGTGTTTTTTGTTTTAGTTATTTTCTCTAAAAATCTGTGTGTGAAGCCAATGCCTAGGACTCAGCTACAACACGTTAAAGAAGAAATCGCGTCGAATTAAGCTGCTCGTATAATAATGATCGAACTTCACGTACAGGGTAAGTTCATTTGATCATTAAATATATATCAGCATTTTTGCACTATGTCACTATCATATCGGAAAAAATATAAGACCGTTTTGAAATTCGTATTCTCTTGCGTCAACTACGAGGCGAATTTAATAAACGACGTTACGGGAAACTCCGAAAACGTTATCTTTTTCGCACCTCAAGTAGACGATAAACCAGAGAGTAGAAGTATACAACCCTTCCTTTGTGGCTCTTATGGCTCTTATCAGAACCCTTTGAAAGCTAAGCCTAGGCAGCAACATTATATCTTTTCACTTTGCTCTTTTTGCGTATATAAACGTTTTCCCTCTAGACTTGACAAAATTGTATAGGAGGTAGGTGGTCAAACTCGCGCTTGTTAGAAGCCTTTTATCTGACAAACTTATCTGAGTAATGATTGAATGTACTCGTATCAAGTGGAATCTCTTTAAAGCCTAATATTGCCAGGCCGCCGCTGTACAGTACCTAACGCAATGCAGTAATTTGCCCATTGCAGACAATTTCCTTGCGCTTGTACACATGTTTGGTTGAGGTTTGTGCAATTTTAATAGTGTCATGAACCATGTAAGTACTGCTGGTTGTTCAATTTCGCCGTGATAAAGTTGCCCAATATTTATTAAGTCGTCGAATAACGCATGCATTTGTTGTTACGGAGACAAAATCGTAGCTTCAAGGTGGCCTCGATATGGCGTCAGTTTGTACTCTATTTTTCCGTCATCCAGCTTGCGTCTTGCGTCGTGATTTCCCGAGGAGCCCTAACAATCTCTTTGTGCACGACCTCATTTTGCACGTTGAATGCCTCTTTTAATACCCGCCATGTTTTCAGAACATCTGTAGATGTCTTACAGCTTCGACACTTGCATTTTTAGCAAACTGGTTTGGCTTAGAGAATAACATTTTGGTTTTATTTAGTAAGCTAGGCCAGCAGTGTCCTACGCATTTTACAGAGCGTTCGTTTATTATACAAATTATAAGCATGGTTACATTACAGGCCGTTTTCTTAATTTTATTAACCTGGTAACACCGTCTTAAAACAAATAAAAGCCCCTACTCCACCTAGTTAGATATAAATTTCTTACAGAAAGTAGGCTAATTATATTTAACGTAGCTAACTGTAGTAGCAGTTTGCTAAAGTGAAACAGTTTGTAGGTTCTAACAAAGCTGAACGGGTAAAGTCCATTAAGTAAATATAAGTAATTAATCTATTTCATTTTATGTTTATTCGCAATTGTATCCTGGCCTCTTAACAAGGACTTACTGTATCATGCTGATGATGTTTTCATTAAAGATCTAGGCTAGAGCCAGTTTTTTGTCACATTGTATTATAAGAAGAGGTATCCTTATAACTGTTAACAGGCACATGATGAAGGAAAATATAAGGAAATCTGCTTGCAAGTGCATGTAACCAAACTTACCTTGGAATTTAGATGCTAGGAAACTTTTTGTATCGTGAGCAGTATCAATCATCTATAGGTACTAAATATTGTTTCAACAATGCGTCACTCAAGGGTGACTAATCATTAATATTACTCCTTTGAGTACATTTCGCTATTCCTTAAAGTTAATGATTAAACAAACTTGCCTATAACGGAAGCTCTATCTTAAAACTATAACTTCGGCTTCGTCCTCGGTATTAGCAATAATATAAACACTTGTAGTAACGCACAGGGATCGCCAATAATCGCATATTGATTGACGGTACTTCCCTGTTACCATCCAACTTGAAACTATTCCGCGGTGCTTTGAAGCCGTGAACGAGTGTGCTGATGATAAAAAGCAATTTGTTTATAGGTTCCTATCTTGTGAATCATCCGTTCGATAATATTTTGGTAGGTGCTGACATCCCTTATCCCGCAAATTATAAAGAAACAGACAGAACCATTGTTACTCACGCGAGTTTGTTAATTAGGTAATTAAACAGGGGCCAAGGTAAGACCTGGGGCTTTAAATTCCCCCTGTAATATCGCCCAGTTACTGCAAAATGACGTAAAAAATTATGGCTAATTTGTAACCAGTTTCACTCAAGACAGTATCTTGTAATGAGACTCGAGGAGTGGTAATGGAGCTCCGTTCATGTTTTATAAGGCAAGGTTTTTGTGAATTGGCTATTTCGTCCGATCGTTATTGTAAAGGCTGCTTTGGGTTTTGTTCCGGGTAAAACGTATGTAACTGCATTATAGAAAGAAACATACACCGCTTACCCGAGTTTACTTAACCAGATATTATAATAACGATACGATAAAAATACCAAATCCTGCAAAATGTTCATGCTTTTCGGCTAAATGTAATGTTTGGACTACCCTTCGTAGACATCCACAAAAATAATCTGGAGTTCGTACCTACTTTTTACCTACTGAGAGATCTGAGAGAATATAGCTAGGTACCTATATCGTGCCTGGGGATTAAAAGTAGAGATGCTGTTTCAGTTTCAGAATAAAGATTATTTCAGTCGCGTTTTCTTTCGCATGCATTTGCTAATTACATAGGTCTATGCAAGAAATTAATATGGTAGAAATGTATTTGAGAACGACTTTGAAATGTAACCTCAATTAACCAAATACAGCAACCAAAATAAATCACAGTTCTAAACAATTCATTTAATCTCAGGCTGCCAGTCCTGTCCTAACGAATTATTTATAAGGAACCGCGTCGGGCTATAATTCTCATACGCGCTAAGGTCAGCCTTTATTTAGGGTTTTTGGGGATGGCTTTTTGGCTAATTGTGATTACGAATGCATACAATGTTCTTTTGGGCCTTTCAGTAACCACTTGTTTATGTGGGAGCGTCCAAAGGATGATCGCTTAAATGTATACGCATTTATTAAGCTTTCATTTAGTGTTTTCATCCAAATAACAATTTAAAAATAGTAAGAATGCACATAAGATCATTTTACCGATTTACTTAGATATCATTAGCAACGTGGTTGATGACTTAGTAATATCCAACTACTTACCTGGCTTTTATTTTTCTTACTATAGTACCAATTTTTTTTATCTGAACGCGTGCGCAAAAGGATCTGTCAAGCCAAGTGATAAGATATTGATCGGTCGACGGCGTGGTTTGGAGTCCTTTATGCTGCAAATTGTTTTCATTCAATAAGCATTCAATAGATGAATAATGTTTGTTCTTGTTATTTATAGCCATTACCTACTGATTCAGTATCCAATTCACTTACTGATAGGATTGACTATAAAAAGACAGCTAAATAATTATTGTAGGTAGAACATGAATCCGAATACCTACATCAATCTCAATGCGACGCCATCTGAAATTCTGACTAGGTACTTTCGGATCTCATCAACCTGAGTGATGCCGTGGTGCACTGTGACATAATCTTCTCTGTTATTTCCTATTTTATTGTGGATTTGTTATTATTATCAACTGAGAAAACCCACGTTTTACTACTGGATATTCCAACTACTGGATATTCCACCAATTGAAATTTCATCAATGGGTAAGGTCGGGTTTCCATCAAAGTGGAGAGGAGACGAGCGGAGATGTGCTGCAAAGCTGGCTCGTAATTTCCACCAAAGCGGAGAGGAGAAGTGTAGCAGAATGGAGATGTGTGTAGCGGAGCGGAGATGTGTGTAGCGGAGATGTGCGCTGTGACAGATCGAAACCAGTCAAGGAGAGCCGCCCAGCCGCCCGACAAGACACTTCTCCGCTTCGCTTGATCCATTTCCACAGAAGCTGAAGAGATGTGGAAATAATGAATCGGATTGGTTTATTCAAACACATCTCCGATCGTCTCCTCTGGCTCTTCGCTTTGGTGGAAACCAGGCCTAAAAGATTGCGGAGAGCGGTACTTTGCATAATTTCCCAGTTGACATCTGTTGGACGTTTCTAGGTTTTAGTTTTGCTACGTTATTGGATACACTGTAATATTTTTGCAAAATGGTTATTGCTTCTGACCTTTTTTTATCGTTTTCGCATTGTTGATATGTAGCGGAAATGTTTTTTTATGTTACCTGGTGTGCTGTGTGGTGGAAGTGGAAAGATGTCACCTTGCAAGGAGACTACTTTCTTGCTAACGGTAATACTATACTAAAATACTAATTATCAATAGAAGAATTGTGAGAATTTTTTTACTTTATTCATCTAGAAACACGTGGATGGGAACAGTTCGGAATCTCACTGTGAGACACCGTTTTTATTTAATTACCTATCTTCATTGTGAATCTCGATAAGTAGGTAAGTACTTAGCAACAATGCGTCGGTACTGTTGGAAGAATAGCGTGTCTTGTACCGTTACTCCTCAGCAGACATAACCTAGACACAGTCTGAGCTAACGACTATGTCAGTTGCTAGAAAACTAAGGACTTAGTTATTTTTACCATTGAGCAAATTTCGACTGAATTGAAATGACGTAATCAACGTGGCTATGCAATAAACTGAAACTGAAACAGCTTCACGACTTTGATCCCCAGGTACGCTACATATCCCTTCAGATCTCTCAGTACCAAGTACTAACTCAAGATTCTTTGAAGATGTCTAAGGGTGTTAGTCATAGGTACGTCCAAACATTACATTTGGCACATACCCACATTTTGCAGAGTAGTTAGTATTCCATACGTGACAGGTTGCAAGCCCATCGCCTCTGTTAGTATACTAACTGGTTTCCTCATAATGGCTATGCAATAACATGATGGCTTACCGTTTTGTAATCAACTGGACAAATACAGCATCATTGTGTGCTCGTTATCAGTGTTTACATGTTTATCCAGCAGTCATTGTCCTCAAATCCCAGAGGCTAGAGATATAGCATAAATCATGCCCGTTGCCTTGTCGACATAACGGGATTGTTATCTCAGAGATGTTATAGATAATACTTTTAAAGGGTTTTAGCGCTGCGCCAGTGCATATTTTTTTTTGTTGAAGACGTCAGCCGATTATAAGTTCATATACACCTGCCAGCTCAGACAGCCCTCACAGCTAGCTCAGTTGGTTCCTAATAGCTCTACCTTCTGCGCTGTAGGGCGTGGGTTTGACTCCAAGAAAAAAATTAAATGGAAGTTTGTTCTCTGTCTGTGTGTTATAATAATATTATCAGTCTACAAAAAATGTACCTTACTAAGTATTATAACAGCTTCTACCTACTTGCACTATCTATAATTCTATAATAATAGACCTTCATAAAAAGCTGTACCACTACAAGTTTGTTAATCTGTCCCACTACAAGTTTTGGCTTATCATCGTAAACAAAGCATTTCTTCACTTGGGAATTAAATAGTTGTCAAGAACATTATTATTAATGTTATTTTCGAACTTGAATCTCTGTTTACGGAGTTGCTAGTCACAGTAATAAAAATGCAAATTGGTTGTAAAATGACAACATCACTATTTTCACCAATGACTTGTTTAGCTACACAGTTATCGTTATTCTTTGACCAGCCGAATGGGCGTGAAAAAAACATCACAGAGTTGTCAAAAGCCGTAATGCTGCGTCAGCTCATGGCTGTGGCAATGTGAACGTCAACGTTCTCTTTCTCTCTCTCTCTCGCATCACCGCACGCATTGTCCATGTCCCTGCGCATTTGCGCTAAATGTAAACGCTGGATAATAGACACTCAGATGTATAGAAATGTGTCGGAGGCGTGATGAACGCCCCTATCAGGCGTGGTGAGAACTCGTGACAAAAACCGGTCTCGCAATACAGAAAACTAATACCAAACTGATGTGAGTGACCATTTTCAAACGCCAAACATCATACGAAGCACTAAAAATAAACAACAAAGCAATAACATCAAAAACATTGTCATAAAACGAGTTCCGTACGTACAAGCATGCATGACGCAGCCGCCGGACCATGCAGTTCACATGCTGGTTTAATGTCAAGGCAAACGCAAGGTGCTCTTATGACACATGCATGTTCACTCTATAGAAATGGTTCGAAAAGCAAACATTCAAATACTTACAGGAAAGCTCAAATAGGTATACTTAACAAGAGCGAGAAGGAAATGTATAGGAATATGATATGCATGGATGACCTCGAAAACCCGCCCGCAGTTTTCAACGTTGAAATGAATAATATAACCATCTCTCACAAATGAAGACGGAACATTTTAGATTAGTTCTGTATCGAGCTCTTCATAAAGAACTCGTTAAAACTTGCCAAACAACAAAACTTTATGAAATTACGACTCGGCTGCGATTTTGCAAAGAGCTTTAGTATTGCTTTAGTAATTTGGTTTCGTGTCATTTATGTTTTGCTGAATAATCTTACCAGTTAATGGTATTGTTTGATTTCGTGTATCCCTAATACATTTTTTACTAAATAAACTGATTACCCTAATTTGTGTGTTAATTCTTTTCTATTAGTAATAATATAAGTAATTCGTTTACTGATTTTTTTACCTTTTTTTTTGTTTTTTTTTTGTTGTAATACTTAATAGTAATATAATAATAATAATAATTCTTTATTGATGCCAATTTTAGATACAAATACAATTAACCAAAAAGTGCTGTTGTATGTCAAATATTATGTAATTTCATCTTTCTTTCTTTCTTATTTAAAATAAAAAAAGTTAATTATTTGTATGTATGTTATGTATTCTTTCCTTTCATTGCTCTTTGGTTTTCATATCCGCCCGCTTTATTAACTGGACTGTATACAGTACAGTGTACTGAAAGTGAAATGAGTCACTGTTTTCAAATAACTGTTAATTTGTTGAATACTTAATTTCATATTATAAATGTTTATCGCTATGACGACCCCGGTATTATCAGAGCGGAACCTCCCGTGCCGCAACCTTGCGTACTGCAACTACACTTGCCGTTGTTTACCTCATTCTATGATTATAGTTTGGTATTTTTCGTATCATCATTATTAACAACCTGAGGATGTTGCCTGTTGAACCTTCTCTACTAACTACTCGCGATTCACAATGTTGTCTGTCCTTTGGCCGTCATAGTCTGTCTTGTAGAACGTGTTCACCATTAGACTATTTTCTCACACTATGCTACTAATATTATAAACGCGAAAGTTGGCAGAGAGATTGGTTATAGTCTGGAATAACACATAGGCAAATTTTTATCCCGCGGAAATACCGGGATTTAAATCTGCGCGGGTGAAACCGCGGGGCACAACTAGTCAGCTATATTTCTTTGGACTATATTTCTTTGGATTTACTCAATTCGCTAACTTTCCGTATAGTAATCGTCAAATATCTTAGTAGATTACCTTGTCAAAATGAAACCCACATGGATTTTTAGTTTGTACAGAGCTACGTTTGCGTATGCACGCATCTCATATTCTTGAATTTTCCAAGAAACATTGAGCAAATGTAATGAGTTTTTTAATTATTACCAACGATCTTACTGAAGCATTGAAAGAGGATTTAATCCTTTGACGGAGCTTCTATTCTTGTTTTTTTATAGAGCGATTGCAGGATTCATTTTCATTACTTGCGCATTGTCCATAGGCTCAGTCTTTTAAGCACCTTATTAAGTTATGTAAATTTTCGTTTTTCAACTTTACTGAGAAGAATTGAGCTCTTTCTTGAGTGAGATGGAAAAGTTTAGGTAGATCTTTTTTTTGATATAAGGACCGACTAAGAATAAAGTTCTATATTTATTTCTGATAAAGTATATTATAATACATAAATATTACATATTATAATACCTAAGGCGGTTTGAACATCACACAGTAAAACGTAAGCTGTGAGTTTGTTCCCTGTGCTAGCTCTAGCTTTGTTTAAGTCCTTCCAAAGTGGTATTTTTGATTCAACTGAATAAATGTCTTGACTTTGACTTAAGGCTCCGGTGACAGCGGCTCGCAATTTCGAGGTGCGATTGGCTATTATTTCATTTCGGGTAGGTTGTTTGAAAGAATAACTCTAAAGTGACACGCATAAATACTGTTCGAACACAAATAATACAATAATATAAGGGAAACATGTCCGAATCAGAAATCATTTTGGTATTAGTATGTTTGGTCTTACGTTTACCTAATACCAAAACGATTTCTGACTCAAGCACATTTCCCTTATATTATTTTACTATTTGTGTTCGAACAGTATTTATGCGTGTCACTTTAGAGTTATTCTTTCAAACAACCTCCCCGAAATTAAATAAAATGAAATAATAGCCAATCGCACCTCGAAACTGCGAGCCGCTGTCACCGGACCCTTAAGCTTTCTAGTTTGGTCAAATCCACCCTAAGGAGTGGGTGCCTCCTAACTCATAAAGATACTGGTAATGTTTTATTAAATATGATTACGTATTTTAGACCCATTTTAATTCATTTAAATCTATTCGAGAATTTACAACACAAGTCATTCAGATTCCCGAGCAAAATAGAGACCGAATTTCAGCTGTATTGCATTGTGTGTGATTGAATCAGTTTTAACCTTCGCATTGACAAAGAACTTAACATGGTGTGGGAAATTCTCATGTGTACCTAGAGCTCGGTATGTGTATTCAAATAAAACTCTAGATACATTCTCATCATCATCTCAAGCTACTCTTTTTTTTTGACTTTTCAAAGTATAATTACCTACTTACCTACCTTTTATTATATTATCTACAAGTAAGTACTTTGATTGAGGAAGTTCTACAAATTTATTTTACGTAAAACATACATCATGGATAGAGAAAAAGTGATTTATACTCGTTGCCCGCATATCTGATAGCTGCCATTACATTTTTACACTTTGAGCAAAAAAAACACATTTACAGCACTCCTTTTTAAATGTGGACCTGTAATGTGACCTTGCGAAAGACCTTGTCTAAAACGTGCAAAATTCATTCACAGTATTCACACAATGTGTAAACAAACAGTGAGTGACACCGATTAGACTGTAGGTAGGTAGGTACCTACTGTATTTCGGTATGTTGATCTACATGTGACTGCGTCAACGTTATATCTATTTCATTCCATTAGTTTGCGAGTTAATAGCACTCGCGAGCATTATTGAGGCTAATAGGTGATATAATAATAATATGTACATTGAATATTGTACAGAGCATAGTGTTATAAAACACTGCATACATTAAATGATGAGATAGAAGATTTTGTCCTCGCGCACGAATAGTTGAAGAGACGTTCGATATAAAAAAATCGTTTGTTCTCAGACTCTTCCATACGTTATTCTTTTTAAATTAGAGGGAGGTATTATGTTTAAGGATTGGTATGGATTATCTGCAGTGCGTGCCAGATTTAATAAAACAATTTCAAAAGAAATTCTGTATAATATTCAGGAATTCGTAATCGCAAGCCTCTCCCCACTGCAGATATCGTCAAGCAAGATGAAATTGAACTTTCATTACATTTTCGCAATTTTCTCGTTCTCTGAAACGTCTGCGTCATTTTCATCTAAACCCCATAAAAACACTTGGCGACATATCAACTCTTGATTACACAATCCCGAATACACAGACGCAGGGCAAGGCTTCATCGCAATATGAATAAACGTCACGAATCATAAGACTGACGTTTTCAATATACCTACATGTGTAACTACCAGATACTTTTTGCCAATATCGCCAGTTTACTTGTGCCGATAGTTTTGGGCAGAATGTGGTTTGCTGTTCGAAATGGATTCAGTGTGGATCAAGCTCTCATAGCTTCATCTATACCTACTGAATCGATCTATTGTGCTTTAAAACTGGGACGTCGTTCATTCTGTAAAATAAATTTGAAAATTGGTCGACAAGACCTTTTCTTTCCTTGGCAACCAGGTAAAAACGTTCTACTTAGTAAAATATGTTTAACCTCATACCAAACAAGGCCAATCCCAAAGGTCTTTATAAAGAGAACAAAATTATGAACAAAAGGAACCTCTCTGTTTCAGTAAGTGATTTTGATGAAATCATGTTTGTTTACTCTGCTCCGAATTTCAGACATTCCATCCCATCGGGATATAATTCCTTGAGTGGCGCTGAGACGTACTAATTAAGTTACCGGTACTCGTTCAACTTAACTCATTAATACAGGACGCCGCTTGATAAGCAAAATACGTGTAACTAAGTTTTCATATTAGCCAGGTCCACTGTAACCTGGATAATTAGTAATAACATACGATAGAAAAAGTTCTTCGTCGGTGAGGTCGTTCTGAACAAGTTGCCTATTTTGACTATGTTGCTGATCAACTTACTCCATGGAATGTAACATCGGTACGTAAGTATTTCTTGAACATGCTTATAAAAATGTAGTCTTCCTTAATGAAGAATGTGTATAAAAACAGGGATTTGTAACGGTGCATCCACACCGCAGTTATTTTTTATTGATCAACGTTTCCAAATGTTACTCAGCAACATCCGTCAGCAAAAAGTTATTAAATTGCCGTCTTACTAAATGTTAAGCAGTAACTTTTAAAATCAGTCAGCAGTCTCTAACTCTCGTTAATTTATGTTATTGGCGGTATGGACGCGATGAGCAACATTCAACAAATTGTAACAAGTAGCCACAAAAGTTACAGAAGGTTACCTAATGTTACCGTGTTTTACAGTGTTTCTCAAGAAACATAAAATAACTGCGGTGTGGATGCATGCTGTTAGATATAAGTCCAACAAGTCATATAAAAACTTTCAGTAGGTACCATATAGTACCAGTGATATTGTCCCATGCAATCCTGGCTGTGGGACAGCCTCCTCATCCAGTGGCTGCGTTTGACAAAGCAGCGATAGCCATCGGCCACCATGGAGCATCCTTTAGAGGATCTTGCTGACAGTGCTATGAACTAAATTCTTGCAGTATATCTACGTGTTGTAACAGTTCTGTAACTTAATTGTCATGTAAAATGTAATAATAAATATATATATATATATACACATTACTAGTCAGCTTAAATACCAGTAAATCTTTGCAAAATGCTCCGATTATCACATGCTAACGCATTTATGACGCAATGTCCGTGGTAATAGAAATTATACACGGTCCACCGCGTCCAATCTTCAGTTAGGTATATCGCTTTCCCATATCAGTGGCTCTAGATAACAACTTCCTATAAACATTTATAAGCATATTTAAGTATATGTATGGAGCTGCGCCCACGCGCTATGATTAGTAAAGTGTTTATGGTGATGCTTTCCAAAAGGAGACTGATTAATACACTGATCTCACTCTAAATATCATTAAAAAAATAGCTGGTAACCCATTCGCACAGACATTGATTCTCCGCCACTTGAGGCGATAAGCAAAGCAATAAACATTATTAAATATGAAAGGGCAGTGTATCACGGCTCCCAGTCACGTGGGCAGCAGCCATGCACAGAGGGGGTTGGAGAAACACCCTCGCTTCCGGCACGTATAACATGACGACTGAGGTGGTCGGGCCTATTTGTAAACAACCTTAATCGATATTACATCTCTTTAGATGGAAAAACAAATCTTTATGGCGATATTTGTCTGCTCTTAGGTTAGCAATATTGGGCTAACTCTTTTAGTTTAGCATCCAAAATTTTTTGCTCAAAAGCCTGCTAAGTAGTAGCCTGCTAGTAGTAAGTCTTTTTCTTCAACCTGGAGGCTCAAAATCTCCGGATTAGATTTACGATTTACGCAGTTTATATTACGTGTAAAAATAGTATAGTAGTATTAAAATTGTCCAGTGGCACGAATTATCTGTTTTTAACATCAGTATTTCTTTGTGTATTATTTAGTTACATTAGGTATAACGTAGGTTACTTTGGATTGTAGGTCAATTTAACATCCAACAGCAGACGTGATAAACCACTCGATGATCCCTATTTGTAACACCCTTTTATCGGCAGTGGATGTGTGAGAGAAACATCTTGCTGCCAAAATTTGTATTAATTTTATATTCATTCTATCATACGCCCTCTAAGAGCTGATTCATTTTGAATGATAGCATCTTCGTTGCTACATTTTCGCTAATTTAGTCAACGTACTTGATAGTGAATGATCTGAATAGAGAAAGCGTTGGTTTTTAGAGGACGAGTCTGAAAATAGCTACTCGGTAAATATTTAGGAAGGCTTCTTGATGACATGAAATGAATCATGTAGAAGTGACACTAATCCAATAAAGTGTGGTTTCAGGGTCGGATACGAAGTCGAGCAAATTTTATTTACCTCTAAAATCCTTCATGTAGCTCCAGCTTTTTGTTGGTAAAAGGGGCGCTTGTTACAGCCCGGTTTTTGTATTTTCACGGTTTAAAAGTTGTAGAGCGTGATTCAATACTTGTTTGATGTGTCCAGTACAAAGAAGGAAACGTGTAAATTCCGAAATAGAAACAACGCAAGTAATCCTTCACGTCTTCTAAATTGGGAATGTCCAACCTCAGCAGCTGAGTAGATTTACTCGTACGCTGGCACACCCACACGGACGTAACTAACTAGAATATATGTATCTCGCCTCCGCATCGTCCACAGGTAATGGATTTACTTTTACTATTATAGTGGCTAGAAATGAATTATCCTCAGAATTTAACATAAAGCTGGTCAGAGCCGAGCTCGCGGATTCATCCCAGCTTAAATCTCAACAGTTCGTTCTCAACACTTTGTGTGTTTTTGCTAGGACTCCACATAAATAAAGCTTTTAAAGGTTTTTCAATGTTCGTCGGTCAGTTTTCAAGAAATATGGATAATCTTATTTAACTGCAGCTTAGTCCAAATTGCGTAAACGTTGCGTATTAGGATTTATTTTTTCCTGAATAATAATGCCGTTAACCTAAAAAAACTTTGATCGCCATGGAAAAGAACAGGATAAAAACTTCGTGTCGTTCTCCTATTTTTCGATTTGCATTCTTGTTTGTGTGGTATTTGATTTATGCCGTTATCCAAACATAGTATTCCAATTGACTGTTTACTCACCGCATTACCGGTTCTACTCGAAGCTCTAAATCGCACCGATCGATCATAAAATTCAGAGAGCTATGTGTGGTCTATAATAGGAGCTCCCTTGTAAGAGTTGTAAGGCCTTCTGATTCCTTTCGCCAAACTGTTTGATTTATCATTGTTCTAGACCCTAAAGTACTACTTTTTGCACATTCATGTTTAGTTGACAAGCCTACCGACGTTTCTAGATACAAACTGGTATGATGAACTGATATTACGGATATTTTCGAATAGTATAACCAGCGAACTCATGATCATGACCTTGTGATGAAAAAGCAGGGATACTACTACTTTGCCATAATTGATTGCTTATCGGTTGGTTCACTTTTGTTCAAGTTCTTTATTTCTAACCCGAAATTGGGAAAAGCTCAATAATAAGTGAATAAGTGAATCATAATAAGTGAATCATCAAGAAATTCAAAAGCGTCGGACCGGGTCTTTGACAGATTGGAAAGTTGCTTATAATTTTAAAGTTTGTTCGTCTTTTCTCAACATTGAAATAAACATAATTAAATCCACTTAAAATAAACGTAACTTCTCTCAGCTAGCAAAAACTTCGTTTTACCAACAAACAAAGCATTAAATATATGCTTCATTCATTAAATTTCGTTGAAAAGTTACCTGTTAAAAAATGATTTATTCTTCACTTCAAACTTATAAATGTACTTCTACGGAACTGATTCTTATAAAAAAATTATTTAGATAGCTATATAGCAAAAAATCAGCTGTGTGAATTATCCGACATCTGGCTTGCAGGGTAAGGATACAATAATTCCCTACCTAACCAGCTTATCTGGGCCCGTACCACCATCTCTTGAAGCATTCTTATTTCAATATTACTTTTCTGTCAATGTCTTATTTCAACTGCCTAGAGTCAGCTTTATGATCAAAAAGTAAAGTAATATTGAAATGAGATTGCTTCAAGAGATGGTGGTACGGGCCCAGACCGCTTGTTATCTGCTGCATTAGATTTAATTATCAATGTGCTTCACGTAGGCACATCCTTAAAGGTTTATGTATTTTTACATGTTTTTTCAAAAAAAGACCTCATACAAACCACTAACCTGTTAAACTTAAACTAAACTATAAGTTGAACTTTACTTTTCATTAACTACAGTTATTAGTACTTGCAAATTATTGTTAAAGAAATCTCATTTACTTTAGTGGTTTCAAATAACGTGTGAACTCTGAACTTCCTGGCACATTTAATCGGATTCCACTGGAGATAAACGTTATGTTATTCCATTAACTGAACGTTTTGGAACAAATTTGAATTGGGAATAGGGCCTTAATCTGGAGTTATGACTATGAGTTCCTTCTTTACGTTACGAATAATCTTCCTTAACAGGTGCCGTTTTGCCCAAAACGCTGACAGTAAATATTTTTTTCATGCATAGAAGATTTTATGTTCAAAACAAAAAAAGTAAGTACTTATTATATGTTTAACCACCTTTTATTATAATAGTTGTGTGCAAGTTTCATGGTAGATGAGTAACTTAACAATGCCTATTCCGCTATAGTAGTATTCGGTACGTCATCCTCAGAATTTGCTGCTGGCAAGGTTACGTCTTTGTAGTACTTGCGTATCTGATATGACTTACTCAGCTATACAGCCAACCATTGTTTTACGGACAATAACCAGGCGTCGGATAAACGAGAACAATCTTACTACTGAGCGAGCAGATTCAAGATTGAGTTCGTTCTACCTCTTCCAAGGCCAAGTTCGTCGTACACCCAAATGATGAGATTGAAACGTAAGAGTAAATTGGAACTTTTCTATTTGTCCGTCGTACCGTGATGGTAACAGTCCTAATATCAATTCGGTAGCAACGAGCTCGTCTATTGTTGCGCGCGTTCGTCTGAATAAGTTTCAAAGTGTTTCCTTCTAAATCGCGAACCCTCGAGAAAAGGGCGCATTTCGACCCGGCATCACGTACAGCTCCCAAATGAAATTTCCAAGTGCTAAGAGAGTAAGGCTCGGTGGAGCAGGTCTCCCGGGGGCGCTCAGCTGGCTCGTGAATAGCGAGCACTATTTGCTTGCACATTTTCTACGTTTCATTCCCGCAAAGACTTCTTAACGGAAGAGCTGTCTGAATTGAAATTGGAAAGAATTTACTTTTCTGCGGTCGGTCGCCCTCTTCGCTTTCGAACCATAAATGAGCTTCTAATGAGATGTTGTTTTGACCTCATCTGGTGAACCGCAATCCCTTTAATTACTTTACTGGATATTCGAGGGCGGTTTTAAGTAAGATATGGCAGAAAGCGAAGCACACCGCTTCGAGTGCTTATTTTTAGAGCGGCCACAGATGGCGAAGGTCGTTCCTGTACAGAATACTACTTATTTATTTAACGGGGCCCACACAACGCGACTGCCTTCTCCCGTTCGCAATGAGAAATAAAACTCTCGGGACATGTGTATGTGGCGGTATTTTTTCATGTATTTTTCGTCTGCGATAAAGCTCGTTTCAGTCTGAGTGAACACATGGCAGTCGGAATGGAATTTATAAATATTTGCACGACTATGTACAATAAATACCTTTATTGCTTGACAAAAATCGATAAAGATTGTCTAGTTATTTCGATTTTCTTACTAAGTAGTACTATTAGTATGAGAGGTTATCTACCGTGTAAAAGACTAGGGGTAGTTGTGACCTTTTTAATGATGAACTTTACATGATAAGCTGGAGGGTTGTTGGCGGGATGCTACTGATGCATTTGCCGTCGTGTAACGGATTAAACTAACTTAATTTCAAAAATGCAGCTACGAGGCGAGATACCTTTCTATTTTGCTGAAAATGGCAATTTTTCAATGTCGCAAGCATTGAAGTTGCGGCATAATCGAAACACTCCGCTTTGTTTTATTCTATTTCTGCACCAACTAATAACATTTACCTACATATGTTATTTTATTGTATTTTTCTATTCTCAACGAATAAGCTAAGTAAGTAGTCGATCTAAGTCTTTAGTATAAGTTTTGCTTCGTATGGGATGGGAAGGAGTAATGGATGGTATTGTCCGAGAGAAAAAAACCCGCAACATGGAACCTGTCAAACGGATTTTAAAATTAACTAGTATCCAAATCTTATGGAAAACACATATCCATGTTGAATACTATAAATATTACTGTAGTGAATAAAAGTTAGCTGCGTGCATTCGTAGGGCGGGGGCTCGCGTGTTTATGTTTCATTAGGTTGTCCGCACCCTGAAAAAATTGCTATACCTGTTCGTTGTTTTGTATCATATCGCATACTTTATACTGTCGAATCATTTCGCCGATGGGTAAAATTGCGTTTTAATTGCTTTTATGGGACTACTCCCTACGCATTCGTAAGGCGAAAACTTAGTTTCATCATCGTAACAGTTTTTAGGAGACACTAAACTGCCTTTAACTTATTTATCTAAATGTAGCTCTTCAGTTTCTTTAAAAATGTATTTAAACTAGTAAACTTACGCCGCTTTCTGAAAGCTCGATCAACACTAATCGGCTTTCAAGTCACTTGCTATTTCAGCTTTTACTTCAAATTAGATAGAGATAGCTAGTGACATGACAGCCGATTAGCTTTGATCGAGCTTTCAGTAACCGGGGGGTAAACCCGTAAACTAACGTAAACTAGTAAATTTAATTTGTCCCCGAAATTGAACCTTCTCTGTTTAAACTAAACACAAACAAAAAAACAAAACTGTATTTTAATAGTAAAGAAAATTGTGAAGTCACGTTTCCGTGATATGAAGTCAACGTTCTATCGACGCGCCCTTCGCAACAAACCCCCTCTAGGGGAGGTTATGAAATTATACGACCATTCCCACTAGTCATTCACGGAGGGAGCGATCCAAAGGAAAGAATATAAATATCTTGGCGGTTTCACTTTAACAGTCATGTTGGTTATTAGGGTTTAAATAGTGTGCGAGCGTGCGACGTGCTATTAGAATGTTTTATACATCATGTGAGCTAATTTGATAAATAACTTACATGTAGGTACGGTCACCTTTCTTCAAATATTGCCCGTAAAGGAAAATCTGATGATTTTATTGTCATGCTAATTTCGTAAAAAGCTTCTAAAATGTCATTGCATGCTGATTGTAGGTAATTTGGCGAATGCTTCCGTAGCTGCGATCGATGCTCAATAAGATTAGGCCCCAAATTAGTTTAGGGTCTCCCAAAGTCCTCTCAAACCCAAGCACGTACACTCCCCTGAGGGCAAGGTATCTGATGTTTTAAATACTTCTCACTGGCTTTAGTATTTTGATATTTTCTCGGGTCGCCGAAACGGTCGTTTTGGATGTTTATATATTTACGATACGTATAAATAAAAATAAATGTATAAATAAATAATGCTGGACAATCCACACAGCATCATCTAGCCCCAACATAAATAGATATTTTTTTATTATACATAGAAAACACCCAGACCTACGGAACAAATTTCTGCAGATCGTACACAAATTTGTTCCGAGGCGGGAATCGAACCCGCGACCTCTTGCGTCGCAGGCGGACTCTCGCCCGCTGCGCTACTGAGGTCGTCAAACGTATGATTTAATAATTCCAATGACCTTTTTTTTTTATTTGAATTGCCCGATAATTTAGATTATTCCCTTCTGCCTTGTTGGTAATCTTTCCACATGGGAATGAAAGGTTCGTTCTGGCCTCTTTTTGGAAAGGAAGAGGAACGACTGTAATGCAATAATATTTAAAATGAGGAATAAATCAAAATCACATTGAAATATTGTCTGCTAAGAAACTTATTAACTCATACACTGTCAAGTAGCGTCGCGATGTTGTATCACCACACACTATATAGACGTGATCGATTTAAATCGGTGACGTCTACCAGCCTTCACTTAAATCGATAAAAGAACCTCCGTCGCCAGTACGTCACAAGTGTTTATACCCAGTCACTACGGCAACGACTTCAATTCAATAATGACGATATACATGTACAATACAACGCTGGACACATTTTATCGATAAAGTACGGAAATTTCATTTTGTTCTCATAAATATTGTAATACCAGAATTTCGAAGAGAATAAAAGCGTGACGTGAGCCTATTTTGAAAATCTTTTATATCTTTGTCTCGTCACATGAAGTAGATGTTCCGTACTTTGACTCTCACTCTCATAATATTTTTTAAGGTTTATGATTTAGTTTGTCTGTCTTTTGTCTATTCAAGTCTCTTTTACCTCATACTTCTATCAAATTCTTAATTTTCATTTAACGATATTGTTTAAACTTAGTCATAACTTCATCAACCTTTCTCTCTTCTTTTCTTTCTTTCTTTAGTTTTTCAAAACTTACGATAAAATGCTAATGCAAGTTTTGTTTTTGTTACAGGTAAAAGGATTTCAACTTCGGATTGTCGACGAAGGGTGGTTTAGATCTGTTCACGTCCATATTTTTCTTTACCATCTTGAGAGTACAAGTACGAGATTACCTACGTGTCTTTTTTTCAAACACAGCTTGCCTTTGAACGTTAAATAAGTGAAGGAAAAAAGTATATATTTATTTTATTAACGAAAAATACCGCCTATCAAGTTATTTTAATATTCTTCGCATTGGTTTTTAGAGGATTACGATAAGTACCAGCAATAAAAATTTTAAACCAGAATAAATGCGGCGCTGTGCGATTCAAGTTTGCAATCTTATTTCTGTTATAGTTTTAATTTACACTTACTTGTGCCCAAAAATAAGGTAGAATTTCCCACACCTAGCTGGATTCCGACTTGCACATAGCGAGGATCACCAAGAATTTCCGCGGCTTCACGTGGAATATGCTGGATATTGTAGGTAGGAAACCCACTTTGCGCTGCCTCGTTTGGTATTTATTTAATTAATTTTGTCCCTAAAATTCTCATAAAGTTTCGCTGGGAGCACTTAGAAATGTTTTGAGCGCTAGTCATGAAACACTACTTGGATACGAACACAATATTATTAAGTATCTTTCTTATAAAAAAACTACCATTTTAGCATAGATATTACAAAGTCTGTGCCTAGATCAAAGCCAGGAGGGAAAAGGTGAACAAAGTATTAAATCTGCACTTTCTGAAGATTCAGGCTATGATATTCATATTCTTTGCAACATTGGCGTGTCGGCTCGTGCCGCCCGTGACTCGTGACGCATTCTATGTAATATTTCAGCGCGATACGTATCTATTGGTGATATTACCGAGGTTTCTTCGCCCTCGACTTTATGGAGGTCGACATCGCCTCTTAAAATCATCGTCGTCGCCTACGCAAGAAGCTATCTGCATCTATAAGATGTTTTGCTTCCGGTGAAAGGGAAGTTATAATACATACTTAGTTTACTGCACGGATTACGATGAGGTAAAGCCGGGATCTTTATGCGATGCGATGCAATAATAGTTATTTGTTATACAAGAGTGCAAAGTTGCTTTTTAACCGCGTGCTCAATTTTGATGACCGAGCAAGCGAAGGATTCTAAAATTTAATCACGAGCGCAGCGAGTGATTCAAAATTAGAATCCTGAGCGTTAGCGAGGGAATCAAAAGAGCACGAGGTGAAAAATCTTTGCACTCGAGTGCAACACGTAACTTTTCATTCCACCTCAGCGAGGAAATGACTAAATGCAAAAAAAAAACGTTTACAATCACATGCTGGCGTCAAACAAACTTCCTCGTCGCTAGAATCACTCATTTTAGATTTTTCACTTGTTTTCAAGTTTCTCGTTTTTAATAAAAGGTTTAACAATGACGTGAAAAAATGCCGCGTAAAGAACCGCGTACAAAGCAAATTGAATAAAGAACACCAAGAAGGTTCCGAGTCTGAGTTTTTAACAAATTAAAAAAAAGTTGTATGATATATTCGGCATCATAGAGGTAGCAGTAAATAGGTTTAATGTTTTTTTTTAATTCACAAACTTAGTGCACACGATGTTCTAAATTCAATTTACTTTATCCTCTAGAGAATAAAAACGGCTTTTGCACTCAGATATTGAAGAGCAAAATTACTCTTGCCGAGATGGTGGGATGAAAATATATTATATTTACTTAATGCTTGCCACAGCATAAAACAAAAAAACCTGACTAGATACATAAAAGCATTTTCTCTATATTCTTTATCATTGCCTGACATTTTCGCAATGCCCCTTTTATTATCATGACACGGAAGGTACACACGAAGCCTCCAAACATCTCTTTGCGTCTTGTCGTGACTTTCATTTTTACGCGCCTATATTATGCCTGCCAACTTTTCGCCGGCTCCATCCACCCCGGCGCCCGACGACGTGTAAAATGAATGTAATTCCTTCATCACAAGCTATTTATCTCTTTAAATTTGTGAAGTGGTAAGTTCGGAGCCGGCGAGTGACAGGTTGTCGCATCAACCGGTTGTAATCAGTGTTGCCAGTCACGCGGCGTGGCTCGTGCCTACCGGCCTACACTTTTGTCGTTTATCATCTTGATGAGGATTCATTTTATGAACGGGATGATAAAATGTTTCCGTAAATTAAAACATAAACAAGCTCCAACGTCCCAAATTGGTGGTGATGTTAAATCTCATATTTTCCAACCACGACTTGTTACATGACTGAGTAATTAATATACACTTAGGGTGGATTCGACCAAACTATTTATACGCAGTATAAGTCTTAAACTTCGAGTAAAATCAATAATTACTCTAGGGATAAGAAACTTTACGTTTTACCAAGTCTTATTACAGGAATAACTTATCTATCCGAGAATAAATCGTTATACTGCCAAAATGTATGGTGTAAACTAGTTATCCGTGGAATATTTTAATGGCGGCTGCAACATTTGACAATTTTGACAAAACAGCTGTTTGTTTTGTAGTGGATGGTGCGTGCGTTACATTTTATTTTCAAGTATTTTCGTGGTCATGGAGCGTTTACGAATTATGATTGAAGATTCTGACAGTGATGAAGAATACATTCCAAGGCGTCCAAGATGGATCAGAGAAAGGAACGATTACTTTGAAAACTATGATGACCGTGACTTTGCCATAAGGTTTCGATTGTCCAAAGAAGCAACATTGTGTCTTCTAGCCAAAATCGAACATCAACTGGAATATACATCAAGCCGGTATAATACCTACATAATATTATTTTAGTAGGGAAGCAGGTACTATATAGACAGATATATCAATGTACCTAACTCGTAAAGTTAATAATAATAATAGGTATCATGTTCCTTTTTCTTTCAGGAATTTCTCAATATCTCCAGTAAATCAGCTGCTGGCCACTTTGAGATTTTATGCAACAAACGGGACGCAAACAAGTATTGGAGACTACAGTGGTTTGAGTACTACCACAGCAAACAAAATTATACACAAAGTTAGTGCTGCAATAGCTGCGTTACACACAGAATACATCAAATTTCCTGAATCTCTTCAAGAAATAAGGCATGAACAAGATGAATTTTATAAAATAGCTCGTTTTCCAAGAGTAGTTGGAGCTATGGACTGTACCCATATTCGGCTTACATTTGTACCCTTGCGACTAGAAGTAGGTGGAGATCAGGCTGAGACATTTAGAAATCGAAAGGGGTTCTTTTCTATCAATGTGCAAACAATTTGCAATGCCAATTTAGAAATAACAGACATAGTAGCACGATGGCCAGGATCAACTCATGATAGCACTATATTTAACAATAGTGTTCGAAAAGCACATTTTGAGGCTGGTCGTTATGGGAATGCATTATTGGTGGTAGATGGAGGATATGCTGTAAAGAGTTATGCCATGTCTCCATTAGAAAACCCAAGGACACCAGCTGAGCAACTGTACAATGAGTCCCAGATTCGTACCAGAAATCCTGTTGAAAGATCATATGGTGTATGGAAGAGACGGTTCCCAGTGTTGTCCCTGGGGATGCGAATACAATTAGAAAAAGCACTAACAGTTATCATGGCTACAGCAGTACTTCATAATATGTTGCGCAGGCGAGGAGAACAACTTCCACCTGATGATTCAGAAGTTCTATTGCCAGCTCCATGGGATGAACTATTACAACTTGGGCAAATGCAGAACTTGGAATTAGCACAGCAATCTACTAGTCACTTTGCACGTAATTTGTTAATAGCTGATTATTTTAACAGTTTATTGTAGCGGTATAATCAAGCCAATTATGATTGATCACATGGCATGACTGGCAGTGGTTCCGAATTCTGCATTTTACCAGAAGAGGATTGGAAACATTAAACGAAGGACCAGCACCTTTCCTCCCTCTGCCATTCTCGCAGCTACGCACATGGATGCGACAACACTATCAAAACCAACACAAACTACGCTGGACGCGGATGACTGACTGCAGACAGTCAAGAGCAGCAATACCAGCCACCACACCAAGGCTAACACGCCGCCTAATGAACCTACAACGACGAGACCGAGACGAGTCCAATACAAGTAACAAGCACTGAGGGCATTTGTGGTCTAGTGATAGCGCCTTACAATCCTAACAGTTGTGGGTTCAAATATGGTTGTGCATCAATTTATGAATAGATTTATAAATATCCAATAAAAAACTGAATAAATAAATGGCAATATTTTCATTTTATTTTTCAATATTTTTTATGTTCATACATTGTTTTTTCTTCAATTTTAAATCTAATAATAGAATACGCGTTTTTATTTTTTCTTGCTTTAATTGTTCCTTTTTTATTTCCATGTCCAGTTCATGAGCTTCATTTATATGAAGCCTTTCTTTCTCAGCAACACTCATCTGGAAATCGATTGCTTCCATTTTCTTTTCATGCATTTTCTCCAATGACAATGTTGAACTGGAATGTGTAGGTCGCCTTTTTGAAAACCAAGATTTTTTAAATTTTCCATACTCATTATTATTGGCCTGTAACGGTTTAGAAACAACAGTTCTTAACAGTTTTGGAGTATAATCACTCCAATCCTGTGTTGCTACTTCTTCATTTGAGTCTACTATTTCCTTTGAGCCAACTGTAGTAATCTGAATTTCATTGAGGTTGTCAGTCTCAATTTCTACATTTAATCGTGGCTTTGCAGGCAAAGTAACTTGAGCATCTGCAATGGGTTTTTCAATGCTATCACTGTCAAAAGGGTTGAAAAGCCCAACAGCACTGGTTCTGATCAACGAGATTATTTTTTCATGGACTGGATCTTTTTTGGGTTCTGCTGCTGGGCCACCACCTAAAACGTGTACAAATGATTAGGTAGGACAATACATTAATACATGCTAATTTAAGTAGGTTAGATACATGAAAATATGAGTAGGTAGGTAGGCATGTTTCAGTCTGCTGTTACATGGACATAGATTTGGGTGTCCGTTTTATCTGCAGCAAAATACTGTATGTATTCCTGATGACATTGGTACAGAGGATCTAAAGTAACCATCAAAATAACAGATTAACTTAAAAAAGGTAGGACAAAAACAAACCTGTTTGAATTCTATGAATCCTTAGAGAAGATTCTTCCTTTCTGGCATTTTTCTTCATGGATTCCCATTGTGTTTTTAAATTTTCTGCTGAACGAGAGCAGTGTGTTGTTTGACTATTATATTCATGCGATATAATATCCCATTCAGCAAGCTTTTGTTTCATCGTAACACCGTCAGTTTTTTTATTTTCAACTACACTATAATGTTTTTCCACCAGTTCTAACAATAAGCCTTTCTCCGAAAGCAACCAATTCGGGCTACGTTTCCTTTTTTCAGACATTTTCAATAACATTAAATTACCACGTTTGAATTTTGAAATTGACAACTTGACTGACACCTTAGAACCCGGATAATTTGTGTGCACATATAATAATGCGTTGCGCCTTCTAAGCAATTGTATTTCGAATGAAGTTGGTTTTTATGTTCGTTCTCCGTTCACACCAAACACTCAGACTAACAAAACCTGGGATTGGCTACTCTCAAGATTGCAATGGAAAAACAAAAACGAATTTATCTGGGAGTAAAATCAAAGAGTAAAGTTATACAAGGATTACTTATTCAGGAGTAACATGACTTTTGGACGAATCCACCCTTAGTTGACAGGTTTGATTTAGGTAATTTGTTTTAAGGCGGGTTTGACTATCTTAGAGTAACGCTATCCGTCAGACAAAATTACTTCCGTTCCGCCTCTGCTTTATTTAGACTTGTAAACAAATACGAAAATAATTGTATCTGACGGGTTCTGAGTTGGACGAACTCGCCCTTAATGGTTATAAAATGTTCCACGACTCCTTGAACATCTGATATGTTATAGAGTTTGTATAACAGACGATCAAGATACTTTATCTACAGTGTCTTGATAAACATAACGACACAGTCCATTCCACTCACGAATCAACATGTAGCAGGATTAACGAGGGTGTTGTTACAACAGTCGTTATCCAATGAATCATCCAAATTGTTTAAAGCAATTGCTCGCAAGGCGTGTGCTGGATAAACTGATAATACTGTTTTACTTCGTTGCGTATGCCAGTGTTGGTGTCCTTGAAACAAGGGTTATCTATCGAACCTATTTACGAAGTTGTTTATAATCGATGTAATTATGAGGATGGTCTATAAAATAGCTTAATTCTCTGTGAAATAGATGCGTCGCCAAAATGACAAGCAATTTCGATTCTATTTCATTTCGACCAGCGAGTAATTTCTGAGGATAAGGTTGAACAAAGAATATAGAATAGTAATCTACTGCATGATCTGTGAAGCACTTCAAATATGGGTGGAACTATGTATTTGCTTCGATCACTAGAACCATGTCACCGGTCAATAAGAATACCAACTTTTACACCAAATAACAAGTCAATATACAACCGTCATTTCGGTACAGTTCCAACTCAAGGCTCAGTTGTAACGTGCCGAGCCGCCTTGGCGCCATCGTGACATAATCGCTTCACTGCTCCTCTCCTCCTGACTTGTAAGAGTAAACTTTATTTTATCGTCTTTACCTTTCTAAAAATTCCGGACCTTGCCCACTTCATGTCACAGCAGGGAGTGGAGGTGTGGTGATTATGTATCGAGGTGCGTAGGCAGCATGACGAATATGAAACTCGAACTCGGGTGGACGATTCAGAGGAAGACTAACTTTGAGTTTGCTAGTCTTTGCGATAGATCGCCTACATAACTCCTTTATGACCAAAATGCGAACATTTTAGCGAACTATTGAAAGTAACCCCGTAAAATGGCTGGTTATTCCTTCTGAAGCACAAAACCGCTTAGATGCTCCACTATCATGACAAAATTCTTGAGGTAAATAGGTACGTTTGATTTTTCAGGCGACGTCAAAGGAATCTCTCTCTCGAAGATCCCTTTATTGATTTCACGGAACTTTGATTAAACAATCCTGCAAATACTTAGATTTGGATCGCGAAGTTTTCCTGTCAAGACTAGGGAGTTTCTTTTGATCACGTTTTCACTATCATTTTTATGCGAGCTGCTGGATAAACTTATCCTTTTGGGGTTCCGCGTTTTGAATGCTAGCTTCATTTATAAAACTTACAAGCAAATAAACAAACAAAAGTACGAGCCAGTTAGAATGCATTCCAGCACTTAACTGATAAATCCACAATTGTCACATTTCGCGACATGAAAGAATATGACATTAGGCTAATATTCCAATGGCGGCCACATACGTAGCGGTATACCTGAACGGTATATCGGAACTGAAGGCTTGTGCAAGTATACCTAACGTCCATAGTGACCACACACGATTCAAGTATGCCTGTGCAGTCTCAGTTCTGCGCCTGTGACAAACCGAAGAAGTCGTGTTGTGCAATAAGTATTTTGTGAAATATGCCACCGGCACCCACAAATGGTGACGTTTTGGCTGGTGTGGCTTGGTTTTGTATTGTTGGTTTGGTGCTAGCTATTAAGGAAAAAGAGAAGTGTAAGAAGAAACGTTCTGTATGGTATGGACAGCCTACGTAGCTCAGTTGGTGGTAGCTCTGCCTTCTGCGCAGTAGGTCGTGGGTTCGATTCCCACCGTGAACAAACGTTTGTGTGAGAACACAGATGTTTGTTCTCTGTCTGGGTGTTATATAATATTATAAGTATGTTTTTTAAAAAAAAAAAGTTTTACAAAAAAAAAAAGTATATAAGTAGTATATTAGCTATCTGGTTCCCATATCACAAGTATAAGCTTAGTTTGGGGCTAGATAGTGCTGTGTGGAAAGTAAAAAAAAAAAAAAAATGGTGTAAAGAATGGTTACTGAAAAGAAATAAGTATTCCCACGCCAACCTTTTAAATGAATTGAAATAAATCTATAAACTCTTTTAATTTCTCTGTATTACTGCGGCGTGAATCGACAGACATTTTGGCGCGAAAATAAACACACAAACCGACCGAAGCACTGGCGCGCGTGCGACTGAAAGCGTTCTGACACACACGCTCATGCATACTTGCACAACCTAGTTTGCGCAGGTATACAGATCGTAGTTTTGATCTGCCTACCAGACTTGTGCAAGTCAGGAAACTTGTGGAAGTTTTGTCACACACACGCTCCGGTATACTTGCACAAGCCTTCAGTTCCGGTATACCGTTCAAGTATACCGCTACGTATGTGGCCGCCATAACAATGCAATGCAATTCGGCGCTCGCTAAACACGTTTATAAATTGTGCAAGCGTAAGGGCCGCGCCTAATTGCATTCAGGAAACGCGATTAAGATCTTGCAAAAATAAGCCACTAAACATAATAACAATATTGATATGTCTAATTTCTAGAAACTCTTGAATGTATCGCGTGGGGCTTTATGTCAAAGTAATCTAAATCTAAACAATAACAGAGACAGTTCCCAAAGTGGGTCACGCTTCAACTAGACTGAGAAACGAAAGTGTTCCACTGCGTATAATAAACTGAGGTTGTGTGGCAAAGCTTTATGCAGAAATAAATGTTTCGGACAGCTAAACATTTTTTTTGGATGTAAATTTAATAAACGTGCCAGGCACCTAATGGTGCTCCCACACTGCTGTTATAAAATGTTTACAAACATTTTCTAACATAACATTTGCTAACAATGTTAGGAATTGTTATATTGTGTTAGAAAAAGTTACATGTTTTGAGGGCTCCTAGACTGACGGATAATAATTACAAACATTTCAAACATTTACGAACATTTGAAAATATGCCGGGTGACGGACGGTGTACGCTAGAACAGGTCCCGTACTCATGAAATCATTTTCTACCATTTTCGAATATTGTGAACAAAATAAATGTTAGCTAACAAATTACTTAATGTTTACTTATGTTTTTTAACATTTTATAACAGCAGTGTGGGAGTACCGTTAAGAACCACAAAAGCAACTTGACGGAACAAGTTAAAAAAAAACGTTGGCTAGTATTCGGTATCCTAGACATTATTAGAGTGCGGTTCTTTCTTGCGCTTTCTTGAACTTTTGTGCGATGAATGCATTATAGCCACTGGCCAGAAGCCAAAAGCTCTTTTAAAAATATTCAAAAATGTATTGCCATTATAATAGTGTCTGTCTGTTTCTTTTATTTGTGTCTTTTCTGTGGTACAGGTTAATTAGAAAGGATGGTCATGTCTATTAGGTACATTAGTCCCAGGCAGGCATTATGGCGGCCGGCGCGTCGAGCCCCCGCCGACATCCTGTAAGCTAAGACAAAAATAAGTGGTCCTTGACGATAAATACTAATTTAAAGAAAGAAAGAAAATAGATTTATTTGACATACAAACAACAACAAAAGAAATAGGTATACCTACATACATAATTACAGTTATAACAGACAGACAAAACGAAAGAAGAAACGAAGAAACAGTACCTAAAAACAAAAGAAAACATAATTGTACGCCAAAAAGGCCCTGACTCAGCTTTTGCTGCCAGAAAAATGTACCACTATGGACAAGTCCTAATGAGGATGCAAGTGGGCAAAGCGTCACCATCGCCGCGCAAGAAGGCCACGTGCCACGATTGACACGGGTCATGATCATTAGAAAGTGGTTCAGCCAGCCAGCCAGCCTTATAAGCTGTTTTGTTGGCTATTGTCTTTTATTTAAGAAAACTTTATTGCCTACTAGTGACCCGCCTGCGGCCCCTGCTTCGCACGGGTGCACATATCATGCATGTATTATACATATAAACCTTCTCTTGAATCACTATCTATTAAAAAAACCGCATCAAAATCCGTTGCGTAGTTTTAAAGATTCAAGCATACATGGGGACATGGATATAGGGACAGAGAAAGCGACTTTGTTTTATACTATGTAGTGATAGTGATAGTGAAGTGATTTAGTAGTACCTAACTGGTGATAAAATTAAATTCGTTTTTGTTTCGTTGTTTTCATAAGTACATTTTTGCTATTTTAGTTTCTCAGATCCGTATTATTTGTGTTTACCGATGGATGTTGGCAGATAAACATAATAGGCAAACGGCGTTCCAAACATTTCTTTAGTACATAATATATCCTTTTATTACAACTAGTTATAATAACAAGAAACCTTGTACCTAGCTTAGATACTGTCCAGATTTCCAATAAACGGCGTCTGTCGACACTTTTCCGAATCAGCTATCCATATTATCTGAGAACATCCAGACATGATAATCTTCGAAGGCGCGCAATATTCGAGGATATTATGTGGGCATATCTTCGTCCAATGACAGCTTAATGCTAGGATGCATCCATATTACTTTTTGTTGGTAGTATATATTTATACCTGACTGGAATTGAAACTCTTCAGGAGTTTGCAATCATTCCATTCGAAATATTTGCAAAGCTACGGGATTTGTATGAGGGATGCGCTGCATTACAAATTAATGCTCTGTTTATTGAACGAGGCTCTGAACAAAGTGAGGATTTGTTTATAAGCATGCGAGTAAGTACGACACGCGCGGGCATAAAAAGCTAGTTCACTTTGTTTACAAACGATCTCGTTCCATCAACGGAGTTGCTACACAGAACAGACGAATACTTACGGAGCTTAATAGCTCGTAAAGTTGTTGATCTGCCACCAGCACGTATGATTTTATTGTTATGTCTAAGGATTCCCTCAGTGTAATGCGAGATCTACGAACACGCACCAGAAAATGACAGTGTTTTACTGTTCCGTCAATTAGTAGTATTCATAATTTCGGTTATTATGTCTATACTCTTATAACCTTAAAACATTGCTTTTTTTTAAAAGATATCCATAATAATATATTTTTTTTATACAATCAGTTGATTGAACAAGCACGGACCTATTTCACCAATAAAACGGGATCTATTCAGAGAATCAAAAAGTTCCGCGATGCTAAAAATAAACAAAACGTTAGTTATAAAAGAAGTTAGTCCTAATCTTTGAAATAAACAATCGATAAAAAGTTCCCCCAGGGCCGTCCATTATTCTCACAGGTCTTTGACTCGTATCTCGTATGTCTACGAATTGGCAATGCTCTATTTTATTGCTCAATTACCCTAGATTCCATTTTATTACAGTTTTAAACAACTATCAACGAAAATTCACGTCAGAGATCTTAAATCGTTTAAGTTTCTGGCTTCCGTGCCGCATCAGTTTCGAAGTCTACGCTGTAAACCCCGGGGTTTCAGAATTTCGGGATGATGGAAAGATTTTTCCTCCCGTCGATTTCATGGCATCTGGCCTTGAGCCAGCCAGGTTTTACCGTAGTGTAGGATTTACTAGGGTCGCCTGTAAGCTACTGTATTTTTATCTAGCTACAAGCTGCTGTGACATTTTGTACTATTGCGACTTTGTACAAAATCACATCGTAGGGATTTGATTTTGAAATTTGACTTGATGTCCACAAATAGAAGACCGCTATACATTTAAAATTATGCATGTGTGATTGAAGAAAGTAGGTATTTACATTTTATGATATTTATTATCGTTAAGATAGAGGCTGCAATTTGATTTTAATTATTGAGCGAATAAAAGCGATCTACATATTATATGTAAAAAACCTTTCTAAAGTACCTACTTCAATTGACGTTGATTACTAGTCGTGTGGGGATCCCGTTCACATTCTCCGAATTCCACTTTGGGGTATTGCCTGTCACTAAAGGGCTTGTAATTGCGACTACAATGTTATTTTGCGGCAACAGCCAGGGCTTTGACCTTTGAACTAATGGGCTATATTATCTCTGCGCTAGATAGGAACTAAAATAAATATTTTCGTGTAGGTATATAACATGTAAATACTTATGTTATTGAACAAATTGTGAATGTATTACCGAAATGTGAAGATATAGATAAACTTTGTTGATTTATTTATTTATAGTACCCAACACATAAATCCTATGCTTTCCTGGTAGAAATGTTTGTTAGAGATAAACTCGACCATTATAAGTATAGGGTAAATCAAAATAATAAAGAAAATCGATGAAGTTTAGATAAGCTATGAAGTTGCTTCTGACTGGTTTTCCACCTCGTGACGCCAGCATTACTCACTCGATCGATAGCGTAATGAAATTCGCCACGAACAACCTCCTTATATGTTATGATTTGTATTAGTGTTAGAATACATTAGATCGTATTTATCAATGTTATCATTGAACTCGCAATCTTTGCTATTTTTTTTTCTGATTAATGAGCTCGCTGGATTCATAGAATTCGTTATTGGAGGTTTTGATTATCTTATTCCCAATTTAAAGCACTTGAAAGGGATTCATTGTTTCAAGAGAAATGAAATTCATTAATTTTGAATAAAATTATAAACTTTCGTTTTAGCAATATTTAATCAACAGAATAATTTGTTTTCAAGTAAATACGTGTGCATATTTAAGTATTGGGTTATGCGCGTGCCTGCGAAATAATATAGTATATCACAGCTGCCTAACGGGTCGATCAGTATAGGATAAAAGTATAGATAGTGGTAATGACCTATCACGCTCTATAAATGTGTATATTATAATATATAGTGGTAAATTAACTATTTATGGTGTTTTTCGTTGCAATGACACTCGTCCGAAGGTCTCCGTTCGGGTGAACTGGGGCAGAAGCCCAAGGCCTTCTGCCGATTGACAGCTCCGTGATTACTCGCTTCACTGCTTAGTGCTGCTGTGGCACATACTAGCCCTGTAGTGTCATCATCATCGTTCTGTAACTGGCTTACGTAATTTGCCTTACCAATAAGTGAGGTATTTTCTTTGTAGGTTCCATCCGGGAGGCCGATGTTTTTGAAAAAAGATCTTTCATAGCGATAAAACCGCTCGTTGCACACACTGATGCGCATCAGGATAATTATACTCATATATTTTATATCGTTGTAATAAGCGTTATTTTTCTTTGACTTTCTGTTTCTTGATATCCGTGACTCAACGGTTTCTTTGTGTAGTCAGAAGTTTTTTTTTATTTATTAGTGGTGAATTTCGGGCAACCATAAAACAATAAATAGAAGTATGTTTTCTTATAGTCAAATAGTCCACTAAACTATTTTCTCAAATCATCGACCTTCAATTACCACGCAATTATCTCGTTCGAATCCAAATAACGAAACAGCTTTGTTTTGAAACATCCTTGAACTGAATTCGGAAATAGTTACAAAGACCCTTTTAGATTCAAGTTATGAATCAGTTGGGAGAAATGATGTCATGCACCCCGTAGTAACTCGGGTCATTGCCGTTTGAAATGTTGCCAAATATGTGCCAATACCTTATTAGTACCGTTGCATGAATATACAACGCAGTTTTCTATAGGCATTTACCTAGATGATTTTGGGCATTACGTTAGCCCACGTAGTGTATCGCCGCCGGATAACACACATAATTCCTTCCGTGCTTGGCCTGCGAGGCAACGCTTTGTGATGCTAGTTTATTATTACCTATCACTTAACATCGTGGGACATCTGCTTGTTTGATCTGCAAATGGTGTTCGAATTATGTCGATAACTAAAATATCAAAATCACTACCGAAGTTTAGTTACAAAAATAAAACATATTCGATAAGTTAGAAATAAGTTTTTTGGTAGGTAATACAGAAAACTCTACGAGGTTGTAACAAAATGAAACATTCTACCATAAATCTCTGATCGGCACTCAGTTTGAAAGTTTTATTAACATGTACTTAGTTGAACTCGGTTTTCATGTAAGAGAAGTCATTGAACTGAACTGAATGGCCACTGCACTAGGGGTTTGTCTTAAATGATATACCTAATCTATAATAGCTGAGTTCGTTGCCAAATTGTTGCATTGAGCAATTGATTTTGAGACGGAATCCCTTTGGCTACTCCCTATGTAAATGAGTCATCTGGTAAATTTCAAAACTACTAACCTATTCCTAATAGTAGTTTATGAAACTGTTGCATAATGAGGGGTATTAAAACTCGAGGGGGTGTTTAAAAACCGAGCCGTAGGCGAGGTTTTTAATAGTATCTCACGAGAGTTTTAATACCTAGTTATGTGCAGTTTCATACACTACTTTATCTACTCTCATACATTAGTGTTGAACCTAATAAATAAAATATCAAAGTAGTAAGAAATCCAGTTGACTGAAACAAAACGTATCAATTGGCGCCGAACCAACCGTATAACAGCGCATGCGCGCGCTGCGCCGCCGCCGACGCGCGCGCTGCGCCGCCGCCGACGCGCCGCGCCGTCTCGCCACAGACTATCAAACACTTTGGCTGTACGGTTTCAAGACCCTTGCCTTTTCCAAAAAGAAAAAGAACTGTATCGTTATGGTAAAAAAGTCATTTTGTATAACTATCTTTGTATGAGGATCTGTATCATAATATTTTTTTTTTAATTTGGTTACGGTATTGCGTTTATAAAGTATATATATCAATATGAATTCGTTTTGACGTTTATAATTCGAATTTTATGACATGAGAGTAGATAAATTATTTTATCGTTGCTCTTACAGAGGGTTCGGCAGTGCTAGTTCATGTAGCGCTATAGTAAGAATTCATCTTTAATCTTCTTACTGCCCTCGTATGGCAGCTCTTATCCGTAAGTTTGTTGCCTGTTCTTCTAGGTTTTGTCGCGTGGAACTAGCACCTAGATCACCTAGCTGATGTTTCAGAGTGACGTTTGTGAATCAATGGAATAAATACCCTTTGCCTTTACTTTGGTTTTTTGTATATTTAAGTTATTCCAGCAATCTCTGTTACCTGAATAAAGTGATTGTCTATAAGTGATTGATGATGAGTTGCGAGCTACATCAATCAAATGTTAATTTCCAAAGTTAGTAAATGTACTGTGTTGCTAGCCTTCTCGGTTTCTCTGCTAGAGTTGCCAGATTCAATCAATACACGGGCTTTTGTAGTTAAGTACTTTTGTGCTCCTACGTGGATTGCTATCGGCGACCATATTGTACCTTTCTCGCTTCTTAAAATTATTCGGCAGACATTTTCGTTCTGCTTAAATATTTTAAATACCAAACTTATTTATATTATGGCGACAAAATTCTAGATTTCCCGTAGCATGTATGTGGCTCATTCAGTAAGACCTCGCTATTCTAACGAGCTGTGAAAACGCCCTCGTCATTGGGGTCACGACGCGTGTCAAGCAGCAAAATTGTAGTATGAATTAAACCTCCCTTGCATCTTATTAGGTATATTTATGCAGAGGAAGAGCTGAAAATCATTTTTTGAATAGGATGAATTCTAATTAAATAACTTTTTTCTTTTCTTTAATTAGAATATGAAATTCTGTTTGACCCTCTATGACTACTAAAGGACCTCCATTTCGTCTAATTTAGTTTGTATAATTCCACTATTCTAATAGAAAATTAAATTTAGTACGTTACCTATAATGTACAATGTACATCAATACAATAAAAAATTATGAGAGATCTTTATTGGTTTATTAAACTTATTTACAGCCCATATGTACCTGTTCTACATTAATCTACTCTACTCTCAAATGCTTTAATTGTCGAGTTGTCTATGTAGCTGTTTTTTGAATACGCCCTTTTTGTTTTCAGGAAACAACCAAAGACGTTTGCATTCGACCACTGTTTCTACTCGCTGGGTCCGGAGCTACCGCACTTTGCCTCGCAGAAGACTGTCTTCGAATGCCTCGGTCGAGATATCCTCGACAATGCCTTCGAGGGGTACAACGCTTGCATATTCGCATATGGACAGACAGGTTAGCAACCACAATAAGACATCGAATTGAAGAATCGATGTGGAAAGAGATCTTCTAGGCTTTGGTCGCGTGGCACTGGAACCTAGAGACGTTTTAAAGTGATCCTGGTGATTTTATTGAATAAATAGATTTTGACTTTTGAGCTCTAGCACACATACGGGCACACGAGTGCCTAAAGTGAATAACAGATTTCGTAGTTCTACGTAATCTAACATTCCTGAAAAAAAATTGTCTAGACTAGAGAATTGCTGTCTAGAGTCTAGAGGATTTGACGATGCATTTATAACCTTAGTAACAACTTTACCGCCTCTACTTATTGCTTTTGTGTATAATACTTTTGTTTTAGAGGTGTTTCTTATTAAGATGAAGAGCCAAGGAGGTTATTTGAGCTGGTATAATATGAATAAAAATACGTGAATTGGGATTTGGGATATACGCTATGAACATGAAAGGTCCAGAAGATTAGGTACGTATTACGAACAATTTCACCAATTTCATCAATCTTTAAAATTACGCCACGGATTTTGATGCGGTTTTCTTAAATAGATAGTGTGATTTAAGGTGAAAGTTTACATGTACAGTATAATTCATGCATAATATAGTAGAGACACACTGTGGTGCACTTGTCCGAAGCCGGGGCGGGTTGCTAGTTCAAAATAATCCTTACAGCCAATTTCCTGAATATGTCATGAAAAGCGTTCCCGAGTGTGTGCAGATGGCATATTATATCTCGAAGATTAATGCATTCAGAATCAGATTAATTCACACAAGCATTGTCCTCATTTCTATATTACGACGCTCCTTTTTATTAAATTGCATTTGAAAAGCTTCTAATAAAATTTTGATGTAACTTTTTCCGTGAATATTACATTCGAATTATGTGCACGGAAATTCTCCAACAGCACATAAAGTATAATAAGTTCATTGATTGAGCAAGCGAAGATATCTCAAGGAACTTCGATAATTCGGCGTTATGTTTTTTTGTATGATGCCCAAGCATAATTTGAACTCTCTCAATGTCAGAAGTACCCTTTGCCCTTCCTTGACCTTCCACAAAGTCTTCGGCGAAAGTGATCGGTCACTCCGGCAGTGAGATCGGTTTTACAGTTCCAATACTCCGATCGTGACCTTTCACGTCCTTGAGCGTTCTTCGGACGATACATTTCATTTGTTATTCAAAGGCAGCCAGCGTCGGAGCTGCTTCAGTGTTTCTACTGTTCGCCGTATCTCTGTCTTTTAGAGTAATGTTCATCATAGCACTAACCGACAATTACTGTTAATAACAACCATCAGCCGAATCATTAAACCTGAATGTGTGCTTCTTTCTTTCAGAATTATTTGGTTCGGCTAAGCTACTGAACGGTCGATTATTGTGTTGGTGTACAGTGCTTTTAGAGTATAACTAGCTATTCCATATAAGCTCGGCTTTCGGGATTTATGACCTAGCCTCGCCCACTCCACTCCGTGTAATTTTAATCTTGTTTATCGTTCTCGGCTAACGAAAAATGTTGCAAATTTTTTTGCGGTGATTTTGAAATTGAGATATTAAAGTCGTAATTTTCTTTCATTCTCTCCTTGAAAATGATCTCTGTGGTTCAACTGAATAAAGACAGAAGATTTATAAAGACAAAGTCGGAGAAAATATTCTGTTATTAACATTAACCTTGAGGGAACTCTTTTATCTGATAGTTTGATGATGAATGGCCTTTTTTACTTTCACAAGGTCATACAGTGCTGCTATGATAGCACAATCTATTATTTTATAACTTCACGAGAGCAACATGAAAATAAATCCCAATAAATTTAATAGACATTTTAGAATAAAAGTACACTATAATACAATGTTGAAGCACAACCCCAAGCTATAAGATTGCAGAAGTGTCGAAAGGTGCGCGTCTCCATCACAGCACGTGCATGTTCATGGGACTGTAATCAGAGGATGTATGGGAGGAAAACATTACGTTATGGGTAAAAATACGAGAAAATCAAATTTTGCTTCCTGTAGTGCACTTTGGCCCGTAAAGCTTGAAGAAAATTATTATATTATTTGAAATAGAGACGGTATTCGTTTTGATAACGTGATCATTCATAATGAATGGTTCTAGCAAATAGATGCTGCCGTAGCGGCTTTTTAAACATACGCACATACATACGATCGTTATTACATTGTAGTAGATATTTTTTTGGTGTTTTTTTTCAATATGAAGTAAACCGTGTCCCTGTTTCTATTAATCAGGTTTAGAATTCTTCATTTCACGCTCAGTCTAACATTCTTACCAAATGGTCCGTCCCGACGGCATGGCTTCATTTAGAATGCGAAACTTTTGGGGAAACAGAAACAGATGCTTGATGCTAATTTGTTTACGCACAATTTGCGAGTGTCTCCCGGGTGCCTTAATTACCAGCTTTATAATTATTAGCTCGAATTGACGCTCTTGCCTTGCTACCGCCTGAACGTACAAAGGGAGTTGAGCCATGGTGGAATAATTGCATTAATTAATTTTTAAACGATATGAGACATTATGTTAACAGACACCGTTCTTTATTCATTAGTTTTTAATTGCTATGGTGTTATTTGGTAAAGGGAGCCCTTGGGCGTAGGTCTATGACTTAAGACCAATTTACTATAGTATTTGTTGAATTTCATCATCACTACATAGTATAAAACAAAGTCGCTTTCTCTGTCCCTATGTCCCTATGTATGCTTAAATCTTTAAAACTACGCAACGGATTTTGATGCGGTATTTTTTAATAGATAGAGTGATTCAAGAGGAAGGTTTATATGTATAATACATGCATGATATAGTAGAAAAACAATGTGCAACCGTGCGAAGCAGGGGCGCGCGGGCGGGTCGCTAGTAATAATATATGACTCATAATCATCAAACATACCTTTGCTGTTCAAATCTTAGTAAGTAATAGTGGTAGGTAGGTAATGTTGCATATATTCTGAACCATGAACCGAAGAGAAATTTCAGCAGTAGCTGTGTGTTTGCTATTCAAACAGAATAATTAAACAGTGTACGAAACTTCTTGCAAGAATTCCTGGATTAGCATTGGCATTTAGCTCCACATTAGTTGTGTGCGTTGTATATAAGGACGAAGTTCCATTTAAAGTAGCTAAGCGTTTGTCTAAACTTTGTAGTCTCATTGTGCTGTCACATGGAGTTTTCAATCCGTAAGATTGCGACTCAAGTTGTGTAACTGGAGCAAGCTGAGAGTGTTTCTGAAAGTGTTTCGTAATAATTATTGTCACACACGCGCCGTGTGTTGATGTTCTGGATTATAGAGGTGCTAAAGGATCTCTTGCTATGTATGAATTGTTCTTCTTGCGAGATCTCTAACCTATGTCCTAGGACTTCCTTAGGCTGATGAATAAACTTGGCTACATAGCAAGTTTATTCTGTGCTTCGCACTAAACTAAGTTCCTACTACTTTCCCAATTAATTGAAAGGAATCCTTATAAGGTACCTTATGCAAATCCTCTGCATGACACAAGAGAATGAGATGAGGAATAAATCTGAGTAGAATTCTCAAATTAGATGGCATACACCTTATGTTTACCTATGCACATGTGTACATTGAGTTGTACCTATCCTTACTTGGTTAGTACATGTACAGTACAGTTGCCATAGCCGAAAACGTCTAGGGCTTCATGATCATGTGTACCTATGTATACCTTATGGCTAGGTTGTGTATACGCAGTCCCGGTTATTCAAGGAATCATTACCGGTGCAAAAACCTTTACGTGCCGCTGAAACAGCATATACGCTGAACGCCTTTACGGTTTCTTTGACTTGCTCTATTTATAATTAACTAGCGGCCCGCCACGGCTTCGCATGGGTGCAGTATTTCTCTACTATATATGCATGTATTCTACATATAAACCTTCATCTTGGATCACTCTATCTATTAAAAAACTCGCATCGAAATCCGTTGCGTAGCTTTAAAGATCTAAGCATACATATTAGGGACAGACAGACAACGAAAAGCGACTTTTTTATACTATGTAGTGAAGATGTAAGAAAAAAAATACATAGTAAAAAAAATTAAACATGCAATACCCATCTATAAAAGCTGATATTAAAAGTTATAAGACTCACTTTAGACTCTTTTCAAGTTAATCCTAACTGAATTTATTATTCATCTCAATTGACGTTGGAATTTTCATTATGATTTTGGGGTTCCTTTACCACAAGGTAAGTAAAAGATATTATATTTAGGTCGACAGAATTGCGGTGATACTTAAAGCTGAAACCCGCGTATTTAAGAAAATAAGACTAGATTTTATGTGAATGAAAATACAGCTGGACATGAGTCCAGTCATAATATGTATCAGTGGATATTATACGAGTAGATCACTGAAATAGTCAGGGGGATTACCTACTACCAGCTATTTCTGTCGCCAAGCAGTGGCTCTCGCATTGCCGCCCGCCGGTGTAATTGAAGGCATATGAGACTTAATGCCTTAAATCTCAGATTGATAGACGCAGTGTGGACACGTACACGTCTTAAAATGTGCCCATTAAGTTAATACACGCACGAACTCTTAAACTCCATGTGATAACCAGATTCCCTAGGAGGAGTGCATAGCCCTCATACAGCCTGCATATAAGCTTGCCCTCGCATACAACTCAGCAATACAATAAAATATACATTTTGAGAATATTTACCTAAATGTGATTTTTATAATTGACCACTAGGGCGTCTGGGCATTACACTAATAAAAAAATTTATAAACCAAAATGATTCATCGAATCTATAACTTAATATTTTTTTCATCCCACCATCTCGGAAAGAGTATTTTTGCTCTTCAATATCTGAGTGCAAAAGCCGTTTTTATTCTCTAGAGGATAAAGTAAATTGAATTTAGAACATCGTGTGCACTAAGTTTGTGAATTAAAAAAAACATTAAACCTATTTACTGCTACCTCTATGGTGCCGAATATATCATACAACTTTTTTTTAATTTGTTAAAAACTCAGACTCGGAACCTTCTTGGTGTTCTTTTTTCAATATGCTTTGTACGCGGTTGTTTACGCGGCATTTTTTCACGTCATTGTTAAACCTTATATTAAAAACAAGAAACTTGAAAACAAGTGAAAAAACTAAAATGAGTGATTCTAGCGACGAGGAAGTTTGTTTGACGCCAACATGTGATTGTAAACGTTTTTTTTTGCATTTAGTCATTTCCTCGCTGAGGTGGAATGAAAAGTTACGTGTTGCACTCGAGTGCAAAGATTTTTCACCTCGTGCTCTTTTGATTCCCTCGCTAACGCTCAGGATTCTAATTTTGAATCACTCGCTGCGCACGTGATTAAATTTTAGAATCCTTCGCTTGCTCGGTCATCAAATTTAACACGCGGTTAAAAAGCAACTTTGCACTCTTGTATAACAAATAACTATTATGTTTAGGTATCTACACTAATATCATGGAATAATAAATATAACAAGCTTGAAGGTCTCACATCAATCAGTTTCGTCAAACGTCAAGAAGCTCTCAATAAGGGCGACGTAGCCCGTCCGGGCTATTCAAATTAGCCACCAGACCTTTGTCAAACTCACGATATCGCAAAAGTTTTATATTAATCTATGATAATCTTTCTCAAACGTTTCGATGGAAACTTTTGAGAACGTTAAATATTCAAAGACATGAAATCAAATATTCTTTATTCTTAATGTCTCCATTCTTTCGTGGATTTTTTATTCTGAAATAAGTAAAATATTAACGTACCGTTTCAGCACCGTTGGATTCCATTACTTAAGACACTCACAGTATCTTAAACCGTGAATAAAGTCTTCTCGTCCACATGGAAAATTGAAATCGACGGTGATTTCACAACAGTCGGCCGGGTTCATTTATCAGTTCAGTTGGCTTCACGCACCCACTCGCACGGAAAGAAGCGGGTAGGCTGAAAGGTTATTAATATTTCTTCTGTGCGATTTCTCCATTTAAGTTCTACGATATGCCGATTTCATCTCGATGTTTTCCTTCACCCTTTGAATGTATCTTTTATTCATTTTTATTACTTATGCTATTAAGTTTTAGCATCATGCATGATGATATTTTGGGAGTTGATCTTTTAACGTAGGTATTTAAAAAAATGATCCGACCTATCAGTTTTTTAAAGTGGCTCAAAATATGGTTTGGGTCCTTTATATTATAAGTACGCGGCGATGTTGGTAATAAAATTTGCAATTCCACGTCAAATTTATCAAATAAACGGTGGAACGTGCAAGCTGGAAGAAAATTAAAATTCCTTCAAAGTTTACTTATTCTTTAAAATGCTTTAATAGATTTTTCATCTATTAAAGGAAGAGTTCAAAAATAGCACACAAAGAAAAAGTAATTATTGCAATAATTCTTTGTTTATTTCCAGACGATTTCTTTGTTGGAAAATGCACTTTATAAAAAAAGACTATTTCAACATGGTTTACAAATTCCTAAAGACACCGTTTATTTTTAAACTTCTATTTCTGTTTTCACTCTGTGGGGTTGACCAAACAGGTTTTTTTCTTCTATTCTGTTCGATCATTCTTCATATCGGTGTTAACTCCTATCTAACCTTACTCATATCCTCTTTCACACAGTCAATGCATCTTAAATTTGCTTACAACAATTTCCGAAATGGTTTTTTATCGACCAAAACAGCTGTTAAACTTAACATTAAACCAGATAGAGATCGTCTTATAACTCTTCTGATGTAGAGCTTAGTCTTGGATCCTACTACTATTATAAACACGAAAGTTTGTAAGTATGGATTGACGAATGTATGGATGTTAGTTACTCTTTCACGCCGGAATGGTTGAACAGATCTGGATGAAACTTGGCAGAGAGATATATTATAGTGGAATAGCACTTAGGCTACTTTTTAACCCGTGCGTATACCGGAATTTAAATCTACGCGGGTAAAACCGCGGGGCGCAACCAGTGAAGTATAATTAAATTAGCACTGAAGGAACTTTGCATAATCGCCGCTATTATTATTAAGTAAGATAAGTTGTATTTTTAATTTATTGAACAAACAAGTTCACGCTTTGATGGTATTAATTTGAGCTGAAAGGGAGCTTTTGTTAGACAATGCGCAGATTTTCTCGAAAATATACTTATTCTTGTGTTTCTTTTCCTATTTACTGGTTTTTGTTTTCGTTTATTGGTCTAAGTAGATAATTCTTTGTTTGTTCGATTCGGTGTTTTTCTTTGGTTGAATTATAATAATTTGCATTAGATTTTTTCATGCAAGAACGTTTTGACATTTACTAAAATGTTTAAAAATTCCTTCTACCTGTCATCGGACAAACGCCCGCTGGCGTAGAAAATAATCAAACCCTCGTGTAGCGATTACTATATTCCCACGGTTTAAGTCTAGGTAACCCAAACAATTCACTGAATTTACTAACCGTGTCCCAGCGAAGGTCGCAATTAATTTGATTCTTGTTGGCTGGCACCGGACGGGTGTTTGTAAGATTTCCTCATTTTCCTTAATTCTCTGACCAAATTTTTTATATTCGTAAAAATATTCAGCCTTCACTTGTTTGAACTTTTATCGTAAGCTAGATTTTGTAATTTTTCATCTGCTGGGGGTAGTCATTCATTTTTTGATTTTAGATGTATCTTATCTAAATCAAATTAATATCTGTCTTCCAACTATAGACGATGCTCAAAATTTCCGCTAGAAATTTCCAGCAAACGATTTATTTCCAAGTAGGAGCTGTACATAATAGTTGTACTTACCTATGTATGCTGTAGAGTATGTCGGCGTTCCCCTGAACAATTATGTACGATAACGTCTTCGAGTCTCCGAAATTTGTAACACGATCTCGCCTAATGAACCTATCCACTGGTTAATTTATGTTCAAATTAAGTTACCTTATTTTATAGCTACTGCGCGTTTTAGGTTATCAATCTATCAAAGTCGTAAGAAGTAGTATAGAGTAGATACTAGTCACTGGCAGTACAGGCTTAGAACGCTCATTTCAATCATCCCATTATAATGCTTTACTGTTTAATTTCCTGTTTCAAAATAGGGAGGATGCTTATGCCGTACCAATAGAAAAATCCTATGTCTGTCGTGTGATGTGCATGTACAGGCATGTATTTTGAAATAATGTAGACCATATTCTACATTATTTCAAAATACATGCCATGTAGTTTGAAAATATAATTTAGACGGTCTAGTCTAGAAACGGCTACAGAAAGTGACCAGCGGATTAGTAGTAGAATTAGATGAGTCCGTATGATGTCTTTCTATCTTTAAATAAAGTTAGGTATTTTAGTAATTTAACGAAACAAATACTGGGATAATAAAATCCGCTCGTAAACCCTTATATCTGAAACTCCATCTGACACATACACTTTAGCGATCTGATCGCAGAACAAGTTTGAAATGGATTTCATATTTTAGCTTCATTTAATTAAATGTGTCCCCAATTGATTCTGTCTGTTTTTTCGATAATTCCCGACTCGAAGCGGCTACCCAATGTACCCATGTCACAGTTTATATAACGGCAGGGCCAGTAAAATTAAATGCTATGGCATTTTTTAAACTGAGATCGGATATTGATAATTTAGAAACCATATGAGACTATGAATCCTCTAGAAAAAGAAATGTCCGCATTAGCACAATGCTTTTTCAGGTCAAGTGATGTATCTTTAGGTTAGGTTAAGCAAACGGTCGTCTGGCAGAAATCGCTGTGCGTGATAAGACCACCGATTGTAGGACTAAGTGTATGGTATAGTCTATGCTAAGATAAGAACATTGTTATATACGGTTTTAGCTCTCCAACAAATAATTATATTATTATCTTTCCTAACTTAAGAACTCACTTAAAAACGTTATTCAAATTGCAAAACTGTCCAAAGTTAGCCCTGTCACTGTTTGTCATTACCCATTGGTACGAGTTGGCAATAACTCAAATACTGATTGAACAAATATTAGTGCAAGCTGTTCTAATTTTAAGCTATCCTTAGGCTGAAAGGAAATTGATTCTGAAGTGTTAATTCATTTCGTAAGCCCGTTTAGATTCAGTGAAACTCGTGCCTAAAATTGATTTGGCGAAAGTCTGCAGCTGACAGAAAATTAAAACACTAGTAAACTGTTATACATTGTGAGTATGATTGAAAAGTCTTTTTAATTGGGATTAAAATTTATAACAATAAATATGTGGTTTTGTAAAAAAAAGTTATTGTTGTTTAAATCCTCGTAGCCTAAAAAGTAAGAATTTTTAAATCCAAATCCTAAAAACAATCATTTATTTTCAATCAAATGAATATTTCAAACGAAGAATTCTAGGAAACGAGGAGGAATATTTATTTGATGGAAAATCCCCATATTATTATTTTTTAAATTAAGAAGGAAAATTTGTAAAACATACTTTTTGCTAGGAAAAGTTGGTTGTAAGTAACATTGCATGTATAAATTTTATAAGTTTGGATTCCCGTTTTTGAGGGACGGTCAATACTTAACAGCCAAAGGGTGCATAATGTTCTCAAACCGTGCCTTAATCTTTTCAGTTCCATCTATCACAATTTTTAATAAAAAAACTTTGTCGTTATGAATGAAGTTCTAGAACTCGTGCAATTCAGTTTCAACAGCCAATAACATTAATTTCCTTTGAAATTGCTTTTACTTGTAGTTTTAGAATTGTAAAGGGGAACAGTAGCCCTGTTTAGGCCACAATTAAGTTTTTAATAAGCAAAAAAACAAAAATAAAGTACCTAACTGTATTTTCTTAATCAAATTTTGGGTTGGCCTTTTAGTTGAAGTTTTGTCAAAGCATTGTGTCATTTTTGTTGAAACTTTTACAATGGAACTACTATTTTATTGGTCCCCGTGTTCGGGAACAAAGTAATTAAAATAGTTTATCAGAGCTTCGTGACCAGGCCACTGAAAGTTTTAACGGGAGAGCTGAAAGGTTACTATTGAAGATAGAAGTTCCGTTAAGGTGAAGACAAGAGCTAATGTGACTCTCGCTCGCACGATTTGATTTGTTGAAGGATATAAAATCACAGAACCCGTTTTCGAAAAATCGCAAACAACCATTTTTTGTGCAATCACATTGTTTAGTAAAAAATTTATTTTGTTTGATACATATTTTCCTACTTAAAAGTTTACTTTTCTAGTTTTCGTATATAAGCAAACTTTTGAGTAGGAAAACTTGCTTCGATCAGAATGAAATTTTTACCAAACTGTGTGCAATGCGATTGCACACAAAATGGTTGTTTGCGATTTTTCAAAATTAGGCTTAGAGATTTTATATCTTTCAAAATGTCGAATCGTGCGAGCGAGAGGTAAATTAGGTCTTGTCAACGCCTTAAGGGAAAAAGGAAAAAGTGAAACAGTATAAAACTTTGTAAAAAGGTACAAAACCAGCTAAACAAAAAAGAGATAAACAAGTGAAATATATATCCTGACATTTAAATCAAATTCTTGCAGCTGAGTGAAAAATCTCAATAATACTCGCGCCATCAAAGCATTTCCAGTATATAGATGAAATTTTCTCGATAATTGCCTCTTTGTAGTACAAGTCTGGCTGTGAACTGAGCACTTCAACGAGAGTGCGAGACTGCTATCTATTGGTGAACACTATTAGACAAAACATCTCATGAACACATTGAAATGGCTAACACGTTTCATAAAATTACGATAGCGCTAGACTTGTTATTTTGTTTTCGTATAATTTATTTGTGATTATGTATTGTTTTCATGCACATTGAATAATTGTTTTAATCTTAAATCTGACTACAGTGTAGTCCGGTATAAATTAAGAATCTGCTTTCCGAGGACTGCTATGGGAGCGCTCCAGAATCCTCTGGGATGTTCCCTCTTCCGTCATTCATGGAGGCAGCATCTTCGTGTCCATGATGCTTACGGCAACCTCCAAATATCGAGAATCATCATTACTTGACTTATTAAGACTGAAAATAAGAAAAGTATTTTTTTTTAAATACATTTATTTTGATGAGATAGTTTTTCTTGTTGCCAACTTGCCAAAGTTAAGAAACAGTAATCTGACGTAGAGGCAGAGTATCTGTCGATGCCATCGGTTTTTTAATTTCTTTGTGTAGTGATTTACTGTGCTTATTTGTTGTTAAATGGTAATCTATGTTACAATACACAGTCGTCTAGAAAAAATATCGTAACTGTTTTCTATTTCATCAGTACTGTGGCGTATGGAAACTATCTCTGGAAACTGGAAGTGCATTCTCGTGTATTTCTCCCCGCGCGGTCGGGCTCTTCTCTTTAATACGAATTTGTTGGAGTAGTTGTCTCTCTGAAAAATATGTATAGTGCTTGCAGCATTTCCATGTCCGTACTTGTTTTATATAACTACACTGTTAATTATTGGAAGATAAAAATCAATTATCATAGTCTTAAATCCTTTATTGAAATATTAAAATGGTTTTGTCATGAGAGAAAACATTGTCACTAAATGTTTTTACGTTCTTTTGTTGGTTTTATAGCAATAAAAAAAAATGTAATAATAATAGACTATTCAGACATATTACAGGTTATTTTGCAAATATTCTATGGACTCCTAGAAGTTGAGATCGGCAACGTGGTTAATGTGTTCCCAATTTTGACAAAGGCTTCATCCATTTTTTTTATTCAATATCTATAGCCCCTCTCGTCCAATAATCACTTATTGTGTTGGCTTATTTTAATCTGCTATAATCAACTGTAATCTGCGACTGTATTACATGTTTATTTCACAGATACCACGATATACATATCAATACTTCAGTGTGTACCTCTGAAGTATGTCCTACCATTTTGTCTAGTTTCCCGTGCTTGTTGTTATTTATCTTCACTTTTTTTGGTCAATAATCAATTTAAATTTACCGAATTAATTGACCACAAACTCAATATTAATTTTCATTCCGCAATCCGCTGCCTATAGGCAAACCTGGTTTTCGAACAGTCGCGGCACAGTTAGTTGCCAAATGATTTTGAATATTCATGCTCTATAACTGTTCCGTATACTATAGGTACCTGCTTCTCGACGTAAAGTCTGAAACGACGTGGCGTCAATATCACTATGTATGTAAACAGTTAAATTGACGCTTTTGATTACCTTCTATCGTATGCAGTTATAATAGTTATTTAGTTTAGTATTTTTTTACAAAAAAATCTTTAATTTTGATGTTAACTATCGAAAGCTGATTATTAGATATCGAAATAAAAAACATCCAGTCATCTCTAGTTATAAATCTTGCAGAAAATTGTGAAACTTTGTGAGGCTCGGTCGTACTACAAGAAACTGATTTTCTTTTATCGGAAGATTTCTTGTATAAACTCTGCTTCATTGAGCATTCCTTTTATATAAATTCCTGATCTCTATTGGCACACTTCGATAGTATTACTCAAGGATGATGCCACGATACGCTTAGTGACAATAGCGCTATAGAAAATGTTCTTTATAACGAAATTCTTGCACGCGGAGCTTTTGTACCGTTTAATGAAGTTCGCAAAAAGCCAAAAGGGTCTTCTTAGTAAGTGGAAATCTTTGCTTACCACTATATGGGAAACAGTTGTTATTTTACGTATGTATGTTCTTAAGTTATTCTATTTAAAGAATTTGAATTTGAAGCTTTAGCTTCCGTTAATAGGTCTGCCATCACATACCTACACCGCTAAGTAGTGAAGCTCGCGTTATTGGGCTCCCATTTAAAGTGAGTGTAATTTCATTCACATGACACCTAACATCCCAACTTATCGGCGTGATGGACGGAGTTCCATGCCACATAGCACCTAGTAGCGCACATATATAATAGACACACTGTGTCTCTTTAAAACATTTATTTTTAACAAAAAATAACCGTGTGCAGTGAAATGAAAATACAATTTTTTCATTCAGTCATCTGCTCGTTATTTCTGCGCAGCACGTGATAATGTTTGCACTCGTTTCGTAGTTTCAGCGTTTCTCCAGGGCTTTATGAGCCAGTTTCCGCTTATTATCCAGCAATTAGCGCTTGAGTCCCTCGGCGCTCAGCGCTGCCACCGCTAAATGAAAGCGCTTTGTTGTCCGCGTTCGTGGAAATACGGATGGCGGTGCCATCATGAAAACTTCTACATTTAAATAATTCACTCTAAATGAACCTATGCCTGCGCTTTGCTTCAAGCTTTGGTTGGTTCCTAAAACCAGGCATTTTAAGAAAATTTTAAAGGCTCAATAACAAAGAAATTTGCTATTATTTCTAACGCGTCTATCTTTTTGCTTTGATACTTAGAGTCGGATTAAAGAGATACTTTCGATAAAGTTTTACTGGAATTTATTTTTTCAAGCATAACCTAGATACCTCACTATTTTACTGGCGTGCTCTTTGTGCTACGCCCCATTAATTGTCTGCCACAGTGGGCTTTAGTCAATGGTTTGCTGGGATTGTTTGCCACCGCTTTGTTTGAAAGGATCGTGGAAAACGTGTTGATGTGCCCATTCACCCGTGCTTAGGCTTTATTGCAGACATTAATTGACGACCTCTGTGGCGCAGCGGGCGAGAGTCCGCCTGCGAAGCAAGAGGTTGCGGGTTCGATTCCTGCCTCGGAACAAATTTGTGTACGATCTGCAGAAATTTGTTGCGTTGGTCTGGGTGTTTTCTATGTATATAATAAAAAATATCTATCTATGTAAGTAATAAATATAATATCTATATATTTATTACTTATATATATATCTAATAGTAATATCTATCTATGTAAGTATATAATGTATTAAATATATCAGTCATCTTGACCCATAACACAAGCTTTGAGTAGCTTACTTTGGGGCTAGATGGTGCTGTGTGGATTGTCCAGCATTATTTATTTATTTTATTTATTTATTAATTATTTTACTGCTCCTCTTGTGATGGCTAACAAGTTTTTGATGATTATGGTTTATGTTTATGTAAATATCTATCTATGTAAGTATATAATGTTTTAAATATATCAGTCATCTAGTACCCATAACACAAGCTTTGAGTAGCTTACTTTGGGGCTAGATGGTGCTGTGTGGATTGTCCAGCATTATTTATTTATTTTATTTATTTATATACTTACTTAGATAGATATTTTTTATTATACAAGAGAGTGGATGCGGTTGGAGGAGACCTCAGCCACTGGTCACACAGACACACAACGATCGAAATGAGCACATAAATTACCTCAGATTCTTAATATGCGGCTTATTTATTTTTAAATATGTGCATGTTTTATGTACCCAATGCCGGTGTCTTATTATTCGGTGATTGCTGAAATTTTTAAGTACCTATGTACTGAAACATTTGTACAAATGTACAAAATCACTTCCCCGAGCAGATGTTTATCGAGCAAGCAGCTTCACAGAAGAAAGAGAGCGGTGTAGCAAGGGTTGTTAAACACTTTTAAAATAAATATTGAACTCATATCTCCGGTGCTGTTTCAAAGAACACAATGTTGGGGATGCACAATCGAATGAACAAATAGCACAATAGATAGGAATCTCTGAACGCCTGTAGACGGAGCAAATATGTTGTTATTGCGCAATACTCTCGTTTACATAGTAGTCCGGTACAACATTGGGTTGTAGCAGCAACGTTTTAGTTTAGAACGAGTTTATATAAATATTATAAAAGATTGCAACTGCACGAATTTGATCTTCAGGCACAGTAGAGATATCCCTTCAGATATCTTAGTACCATGTCAAGGTTATTTAAGGATATCCAAGGGAGGTAGTCATAGGAACAACCCAATATTTAATTGTAAATTCCCTCCGTGATAGGTTGCAAGCCCATCGCCGCTTCCAGAATACTAACTAGTTTCTTTATGACGTTTTTCTTCAGCTATTAAAATCGGTTCTGAGCGATAAGGTCACCCTATTATCATCGCCATACTTTTAATTTAATGCTTAACTATGTTTTTTATTATATTTTTGTATTGTGTACAATAAAGGATTTTCCTTTCATACATAATAATTTTTTCAAAGGAAAAATCCATTGGTTTACCACCGGATTCGAGCCCACGATCTGTCGGCGTCGTCTCTCCCACTAGACCACCAGTGCTTAGAGTAAAGTGCAGTTAATAAATATTGAACATCAATAAGTGCCGTTCCTAAGAACATACTGTCGGGCGCGCTCGGCCGGATGGCACAATAGATATGAATCCCCTGAACGACTGTAGAAATTGCGAACAGATCGTTATGGATATACGAATGGTAGGTAGGTACTGTGCTTCGCAGTGTTCTCAAAGGTGCATTTTTATTACATTTAGGTACTACAAAAAAACGATAATGAGCTTGCAACCTGTCGCGTGTGGAATACTGCAAAATGTGGGTGTTTGCCAAATGTTATATATGGACGTACCGCTGACAACATTTAGACAAGTGTGCCTCATGTTGATGGACGCAGTGCAGCATCATAGGGCACATTCCTATCGTGCGTGATTTACGAGGCAATTCTTTGTAATTGGTGATTTTTATGACTTAACATGGTCGTCCATCAGCAGTACTTAGTATTAAAAAAAGATATCCTTAAAGAACCTTGAATTAGACCTTGTAATAAAAGATCTGAGGGAATATCTACCGTCTTTGGGGATCAAAGTCGTGAAGCGTTTCTGTTTTTATATTTCCTCCTATCACTATCTGCATTTGCCCTGTTGGTTTGGGTTCAGCCGTCTACAGCTATATTCATTTAGCCATGATGGGGGTATTCCAGGGCCTCTACGTCGTCAGAGCTGAGAACTTGTATATTAACATATTGCATAACCTAACATATGCCAAGTAAAATGTTTCCGCAGACATAACCAACGTATAGCCTACTCACGCATTTGGCTTGTTGCCACATCCAACGTTCAAAACTTTCAAATATTACTTTCTGAGACTCCAGCCATATTAGCTTTATTGATTTTAGGACGCTGTTTACAATTGCGCTGGAGTAAACCCAACTTCACAACGTTCTTTATGCCAGAAATGCTTAAGGGCGGCAACTATTACGAGTAATATGGGCCTGCCCAGTTTGATCTGACTACGAAAGGCGTACAAATAAAGTGTAATTTGGCCTATATTTTGTGTCGTTTATGAACGTTTGAGAGATCGTTTCTTATAGTATTAATCCATTATAGTGATAAAACAGCTCATTGGACATAATCTTATTAATTTTTATAATATGTTTATTTATTAGTTTGTAAGGTATATATAATTTTTACTCATTTATCATTCCATCATAAAGTGCACCATGAAAAAATATAGTGATTTGTTCTTATTTTTAAATATCCAAGTCTTTATAAAAAAAAAATTATCAGTCCAAAGAAACGAAAGGCCTAGGTAGTTATTTTTCTCAAAGGTGAAATTGCATGAAACTTTACCTAGATCCGTGAGCTCCGCGATTCCCCTGTCGACTGAAGCGTTTCACAAAATTTTCGTTAGTGTAATTAACTTTGTCTTTCGCTTTCTTTCTTTCGACAATACTCGCTCTAAGAAGATGAGCGTAAAACGGACACATTTTTTCCGAGAAAAACAGTACTTATTTAAATATTTTTGTTGAATTTCGTGTTTTTCATCCAAAATTGCTCGCTCTATTTTTACGGTAAGTGCTCTGAGGTAAAGCAAAAAAAGTATACATGAAACAACGTGTTGCCACGTTCGGCAATAACCATTAAAAATGCACCGACTTCATCAAGTTAATCCAGTCGATCCGTTGTTTCGAATTTTATACTTACATGTAGTAAAAAAATGTAAAATGTGTGTAAACATGCTTTGTCTACATTGTAGACAAAGCATTTTTAACGAGCAAATCTCTACTCCTCCTAGTTAGGTACATGTAGACTCTACATGTACCTAACTAGGACCCACCAAGCTACGTACGCGGTGGCTGCACGGTGCCGATCAGTTTAACCCAGATAATCCTGAAACTATTTTTAATCTTCGTTTTTTAAAGCTTGGTGGAACTGGTCTTATTAAAAACTGATTCACAAAGTTTTAATAATTTCTGATGAATGAAACCACTTCCATCCCACATCAATTAAGAAGGCAAAGAGATGAGGATGATACCACCTACGTTTTTTCGTGTAAAAATAGGCTAGCAACTGCGAAGACATGCCTGTAAACGAAGTTCCACGCAAGTCACGTACCTACTTACTAATAAACACTGGTTTGAGATAACTGGCCTATTTACGACACTTCTGAGCCGGGAGGCTGGGGTCCTTAATCCTGCTATATCTTTGTTATCTGGATCATATTAGGCTCTTAAGTTATTTATTCCAAAGATCAAATTATATTCGTTTGTATAAATTGAACAAATCCTACTTATATTATAAGATGAGGCCCTTATTCATATTCCCTGCTATTTTATAGCGGCTGTATAGAGTATAATAATATATAGTTGTCACTGTCTCCTTCTTGTGTTTCTTGCTAACGAAAAAGACAGCAACAGACTTATGCTTTTGATAAGCTAATGAGCGCTCAGCGACCAATTTGAATAAGGACCTTAATGTTCAAGTTTAGATATATATTTGTGACTTCGTAACGGGTTGTAACGTGGATGTAACTTGCGATGGAATGAATACCACCTTTACATGGAACAGTTAATGTAGCTGCTTTTTATCCTGATACCAGCGAAATCAAAAAGCATCGCCATAACTAGTCCAAAACTCTACATAAACATATACCAAGCCATACAATATTGTCGTATTAATGATTCCCAGCCGCCACTTTTGCCTTCCGAAACTAAACGTATATTTTGCAGAGTACCAGTGTTTTCATTGTATTTATTCACGCACACATAACGTTCATTGTGAATTTACTAGGTTTCAAATGCCTCAGGCAAAGTTAGTCTGCTCGCTCTCAACTGAAGCTTATTGCTTACCTCGAAGCATTCATTTTCATTCGGAATTTATACAGTAAATTTTGGAATGAGCCGTTCAAAGTTTTTTAATGAAGTTTATAACGGGTGAATTTTGTGTTCGTAGCCAAGTGCTACGAAGCTACGATGCCTACGACCGTAGCGACGACGTAATGCAAGCGTTATTTCTTGTCTTGAAATTTCTACTCGTGTTCTACTTAGAACACCTATGCGACTGCATTACTTCTAACCTGTTTTCGTTTTGAATTTTTTAACGAGGAGCTAGATACGCGTCTCACCTGGTAAACGGAAGTTCATTCGAACGGAACTGTGCAAAAGGCGTACTTAGTTAAAAAAGTTTCGCTTCATGATCCTTTGTCTGTGTTTGTTTATTTTCTTTGTACTTTGATCTGTTTCTGTTTTAATACATATCTTCAAATAATCAGCATTTGCAGTAATCCAATAGAGTAAAAGTAGGACAGACAAACCAATTTAATAAAAAAGCGCAGTTAAAGCTAGTTGTACGAACGGGTAGTCATTCGGGGAGGTAGATAAATAAAGCAAGCTCAAAGTGCCGGGCAGGTGCCGTGGGTGCCGCCGCGGCGCGCGGGTGACCTAAAACTGCAGGTGCCAATCCCGTTCCGCTCCCTTGGGTGGTGCATGCTACGAGAAAATACGATCACACGCAAAATAAAACATTTTTAGCTTGTCTTATTTATTTGTTGAAGGGACAGATTCCGATCTTTTAGTACCAAGTCCTAACTCAAGTCAGAGGTGTGTTCATCAAATATTACATTTTGCACATATCAACTTTTTACATTATTTGGTGTTCCATTCAAAACAAAGACCGGGTAGGCATAGGGTTTCATTTAACCCACACCTAGGATACGTGGATGCGTTAAGACGGGGATTGAAATTGGTCATTAAGAAGAGATTGTACGGCGGTAACAAGTGTAAAATACCTAATACTTCGTCGAAAGTTTTAAATGATTAAAATTTCATTCCTCTCTTCAAATCCCGGGCTTAGTATAAACATTCCTAAATAAACACTCCATTTGAATAAGTTAGTTATTACAGCCTACGTCAACATTTCCCAAAAACTGGGGACCCAAAAGTCGGGGATAAGGTTTCGGCCAGAACAAAATTCAAAATACATTTATTCAATCCAAGATTACTCTTTAAAGTTTGACTACAAACTGAAACAGTTTCACGGTTTTAATGCCCAGGCTTTTATACACCAAAAGCCGCCGGCTGGCTTTACCCGGAGGGTTTTTTTTATTAGCATCTCGAAATGCTCTAACTAATATTAAACTGTTGCTACAACATTACCCGGAAGGTTATGTGTAGATGTCCAAAAACAATAAAAACCATACAAAACAAGCCCGGTGGCCTAAACCTGCTGGGAAAAGCCGGCGAGCCGGTGGGTTTTGTTGTGCTGAGGCCATTAGAACTAAGTACGAACTCATGATTAAACTAAACTAAATCTAAACGCCTCGTCTACAGACCGTACGTAATCTTTACTCGTAAAACAAAAAGAAAAACGCTTTCCTTCGTCCCTTAAACATCGCATCAAACTCATCCGATGTTGACTCTCGTTAATTGTCGCAGGTGCGGCTGGACTAATTTGATTCGATAGACTTCTAGATGGGCGCTTCACACGTAACGTTTTCAAGTGCTATACTTGAGAAATGTACTAACTATACACATCTCGACGAGGAGTTTCAACAAACTTTGGCTCCCGATCTCTACCGAGTCTCAAGTGGTTTGAACCCTAATTTGATACTCGTAGCCGATGCGGTGCCTCATGAAGCGGGTTCATAAATTACTGCAAACTTTGTATTGAATCACGTTATCAATTCATCATGCTGGGTGGAGGGCTGCCACTAAATGCCAGCTTGCCAGCTTTACGTATATAGACTTTCCACTACTTTTGTGATCTCGTCGATTTCAGTTGTCCAGTCGCCACCACGAAATTGAATACTTATTGCGTTTGCGTCAGTAGTAATCTAAGAGAAATAATCTAGCAGAACTCGTACTGTAGCAATTCCTAAACGTAAATAAATCCAATGTAAGATTATTTCCCGTTAGTACGAACTTTAATGAAAGAATTAATTATTTCACATTCGTTTAGATGAGCTATGTGTCTCAGGCTACCTAATTTCTCTAGGAATCCGGAGACACCGTTCTGAAATTTGAACCAGTTGTCTCAAGTGATGCGAAGTATCCTAGGTAAGCTTCGCCAAGTGCGAGTAATTTGATTTAAGGTCGAGATCGAGCATTTCGTATCTAACTTTCTTGCTTTGATCTAATTATCCCTCATAACTTAAATATGCTCACATTCTCTTCTGTCACTCTATGAATGTCGGACCAAGAGACAAAGAGGCAATATTAGAAGATTCTATGTGTGCCTGAGTTGCTTTCTGATAGATGACTGCTATTCGCACAGTGACGCTGACACGTTGGAGCGGGACATTGGCCGTCTGCCAGCCAGGAATGGTTATCCCTCAAGCAGGGTTGCACTACTCCCGTATAAAGCGATGGCAGTTTAAATTTTCTACACGTCATCGTTTAACTAGATGTTTTCTTCGTCAGGAGATGACTGTAGTGCCAACTAACATTACTGTATGTAGCTGTAGATATGTTTTTTGTAATTAATATTATTATATAAAAAAAACGCGATCAGTCGACAAACATAAATATGATTGATTAGATTTGCCAATTTCGTTCTTGACGAGTAATGCAGTAAACTTCGATAAAAGTAACGACTCTGACATATATACCTACTAATTTACTTTTGTTTAATAAATTTGCATTTGCCAAAAGCTATGAAAGAAAATGAACAATAAAACGTTGCGGTTAGCAATAATCTCATTTTATCGGAAACGTTGCGAGTGTGTGCTGAAATAAAACTTGACGTACCTATAGCTTTTGCTGAAAAGAGTTATGGCGTTCCCATGTTTCTTGTGGATATCTCATGGCTTTTCTTTTGTTGTGTTGAATTCGTTTTCTATTTATGTAACGGATATATTTGATGTGAGATTGCTTGTTCCTTTTCTTTTATTTTGGCTGTGTTCGATCAAGCATGTCAACATCGTTCAGCTGAGAAAATCTCCTATCTCGATTTGTGATTTGATTCAGCTTCACGATATTTTTAAATCAGCGCCAGCGTGTTGATTAAAAATTAATGCATACTTGCTGAATTATTGTGTGTTGCTTTAAGTTTTTCGTATACGTCATACTTCAGTCGAGAAAAACAAGTGGACTCCAAGCTCAAATTGTCTTGTTTGCATCACTGTCCACGTTGCATTACTGTCCTCTATATAGTAGCAAAGTGAACATCAGAACATCGGAGTGAGACATCCCAGAGGTGCGCTTTATGTTGTCATGATGTCGCTCCGTACAGGTGGCACTCCCGTAATGGAACCATCAATCGACGACAGTCGCCGCCAGAATGTGCCATTGTTTCGATGCGGGAATATTGAATTTACTAAAATACGTTTGTTTGTCCTGAAAGTTTGTGATGCAACATTATAAGCGAGAATATCCACGATTTATATAAGTACTTGTTGCGCCCGCGGTTTCACCCGCGCAGATTTAAATCTCGGTATTCCCACGACATAAAAAGAAGCCTATGTGTTGTTCCAGACTATAATATATCTCTCTGCCAAGTTTCATCCAGATCCGTTCTGCCGTCCCGGCGTGAAAGAGTTACAAACATCCATCCATCCATACTTACAAATTTTCGCGATTATAAAAGTAGTAGGATTTAATATCATAACCGTAGTCGTAATTTAATATCACTATCTATGTATTTAATATAAAAACGTAACCCGTTCCACAGTGTAACGGGTTGGGATGGAAGACCTGGAGGTAAACATTAAGTTTACTGGGACGTTACACTGCTGAACACGGTCTAATAATGGCTTTAATACCGATCTTGCGGTGCCGTGAGCTCGACACACCGCGTTATTCCCACGCCTCCGTGACATACTACGACACACATGTAGACACATACAACATAATAAACGATTGAATTTGAACTTTATTTATCTGTAACAAAGCTTGCATTGCAGTTTACATTTTTTATGTCAACTTCAGCGTGATGTGAAAGTTTCAGTTGCGGTCCCTTGGAGTTGATATTCGATACCCCGTTTGAAAGTTGAGAAATAAGTGTTTTCCTGTCTCAAGACGCCTTTCTGATTTAGTTTTGTTTCTTTTAATGATTCAACAAAATATTAATTTCCAGATCGTATTATATTGTTGGTCCTTAGTAGGAGTTATTCACACATCTTTAAGGAATTCTAAAGTGATCCTACGATTGCTAGGTTGTTAAATAGGTTCGCTACATTACATACGTTCATGGCACATTAAAACCACCGTTAACAAACGCGCTTTTTCCAGTAGGGTATTATAATAAGATATTCAACCACACTATACATCCGGGCATATCGTAGATTAAGCTTTGGGCAGTGCAAAGCCGAGAGCTCAATTCACTTATTCAGCTGGAGCCTTTCCAAACTAATTAGAAGTTATAACATCCAGATTTACTGGTACGTAAATGAAAAACTATGTATGCAATAAAACAACATAGGTATCGTAAAACGTAACGTTTGTAGGTAAGTTTCGACGTCGTATAGTTTTATGAGAGGGGTTGTTGGTATGTCAAAGTTTAGCAAGCTTCATGGCATAAATTAACATTGCAAACTCTGAACTTTAATTAATTTTTCAACAGAAACCATTTTGTTTTCTTATTTGTTAGAAAAGGCCGCGAAAGTGTTTACTGTTTTGAAGAATGGAACACTGAGTTATTTTTTGGAAAAGTCCTACAGTCCTTGATAAACACAAATATCTGATTATACGAGTAAACAAGATTGAAAGATCTTTCGAGATCCCTGGCATTTTACCTAAATTATTATTTTTCTTTGTTCCAGGTTCTGGCAAATCATATACGATGATGGGTGCCCCGGGGGCGGATGAGGGTGGCATCATCCCTCGGCTATGCGACGCACTCTTTGAAAGAATAGCTGTACAGCAGTCACCAGCGCTAAACTATAAGGTAGGTAATTCAGCAATAATTTACCTTTGTAAATGTTTCTCTGTTTGTAGTAGTTTGTGTGGTATGGCCCTTGTTTTTTTTGCATTAAATTAACCGTACCTCCCCTAAATAAGTAAAGACAACTATGATAGCCTGAACGTCCCAAAATTATTTTTTAGGTGTCTAATATAATAAAATATTTTCGTTTCAAACATGAAAACATCCAGCTAAAATGAAACTCATGAATTAGGTCTTTCCCCAAATACGTGACAACATTATTTAGGTATAATACGGGTAGGCTTTGTCGGCCTACTTTAGCGCTAAAGGGTATAAACCCTAGTTTAGGTCTATAGGTAAATAAGGTATCATAGGTTGACCTATATAATGACGTCTTATGAAGAAAGATTAGGAGCATACCGTGCAATTAGTTACAGGTTCTCTTGTACAATCTAGGGTAGCTGAAACGTTAGTTACTGGGCAGCATCTCTAGGTCTGTGTTTGATAGCACTAAACTTAGATTTGGTAGAAGGACAGGGTTTCTTCGTGTATGATGCGGATTAAACAAAAGCTTCTCTCATCTCTTATGTTTGTAAAATACGGTCATGAAACTTCTGGAGTTCAAAACTGAATTGAGACATCATACGAAGGCTAGAGCTATGTCAATTCAAGTGCAATGTTGTACCACCAGGTGGAAGTATCCTACATGGAGATATACAACGAAAGAGTCCACGATCTCCTGGACCCTGAGACGACGCGTCGCTCGCTGAGAGTTCGAGAGCACGCCGTGCTGGGACCTTACGTGGACGGTCTATCGCAGCTGGCTGTGAGCTCGTTCCAGGTACGTAGTTACAAGAACCAGGAGACAGGATGATGATCGAATAATTATCTATCAAAATTTTTGCAGGGCTATAAACAAATAACAATCGAGACTGTACAGTATTTGTGGTAACACCGATCACAAAAGTAACTGTACCTTGAAGAAACATTTAATTTATCAATACCTCAGTTATTGCTTGTGCCGACTTCTGAGTGGCAATCTCATGAAACATTGAAATTTAAATCTACATTATTCATCTTGAATTTTAAAGGTTTCCAATTGAAATTCTAATGCTCACTTTGATTGGTGAAAAGGCGCTGACACGAATCTCATTATTTAGATCTGTCTTCACTGGGAGCTTACCTAAGATTCGGATCCAAACGGGAAAAAGGGAAAAACTAAGAATCACTAGTAATAGCACAGGTAAATTGGTTTCAGGGGGAATAATCTGTAATTCTAAACACGATTCCTGTGTTGGGCTGGCTCTCACGTAGCTCTCATTTCCATATATTGTCACGTGACGCGAGTCACGTTACAAAAGTATACGTGACTGGTCCTTTCCTTCTTCAAATAATCCAAGGCTTCACGTATGACAGTTGATAATCCCGAAATGCGAAAACAACTCGGCCCTTCATGTTACATGATACTTGATATTACAATTTATGGAAAACCCTTTTAGAAGTTTCAAAGCCATCCTATCACCGCTCCGAAGTAACCTGCCACCGTGAATCCATTATTCTTCAGGATTAATTTGGAAGTACGATAAATATAAATCTCTAGTGTTTGACGGCTCATTACAGCGTATCGGATTACGGACTTCCGTAAGGGCTAAATGACTCATTCGCAGGTTCACAGCCTACCTGTTTAAACCTTATATTTATGACCTAACAGGGGTTTTCGTGAAAGGGAACATTAATTTGTAGTTTATAGTGCAGTTTGCGTTAGACCCATTATCATATTTTGACCTGAGAAGACAGCTTGGATTTGGTTATGCATATTCATTTTTATTCCTCTTTGCACATTTAACATGCTCTTCAATGTGTAGAAATATTTTGTCTTTTAAAAGTACGAAAGAGTATTTACAACTCAATGTGACGACAAAAAAGGTCACAACTCGGCTTTTCCTGTTTGAGCTCAAAAGTCCATCCAGCGCTGGTTTATGTCAGTTTGTAAAACCAATGATTATTTAGCAATAAGAAAAGTAAGCACACACTTGTACACAAAATTAAAGATAAAATGTACCTCCATTGGTTCGTTCAAATAACGGGATAGCAGGCTAATTAGGATCTTTTCAGAAGTATATAGCTGTCTAGATTTTTAATATACCTCATTTTCCTCAATCAGAACATTTCATTTTAGAATGAACTCAGACCGTACTCAAAAGGTCGACGTTCAAAACTAATTGCAATCCAGTGTCGCTCATCACGCCCGCGTTCTCGTCTGCTTCTGATTAAAGTTTCATTAGCACATTAAATACTCAAGTCTTCAACGCGATGTTTATGCGCTAGAAGAAAGCGACTAGCTCAGATACATCCGAGAAATATTAGAAAATAATTTGCTGTGTGTATCGCATATGAATAAGCTATGAGGAAATCACCTATCATTGTATTCGTGGATCATGATGATCAGTAAAGAGTGAAACGGTGTGAATGTGGATAAGATTCAAAACCTAGCATTCTCCCTGTTCTCCTAATGGACGACTTCCGATTTAATCTTACAAATTTATTTTGAATAATTAACGTACTTCTCTTCTCCTCAAAAGCAGTACAAACTTTTTGTACATAAGCGCCTAAGTGTGGGATTAAAAAGTAGGAGGGAGGTCTATCCATAGCATTGAACTATTTTGGACTGATACTGCTGATAAATAAAATGTGAACACTTGCAGATTGCAGAAAATTAATAAAATCTGTTTTAATTCAGTTGATTGTTTTATTTTGTAATTGCTGCAAATAGGTACGAGTAATACTCCCGGTAAGCATTTGTAGAGAGCCTCGTCTAGGGGCAAGTATCGACAAGTAATGGCGGTTGTGCGATAAGCCCCCGGGCGGCACTAAGCTGCCATAATGAAGCTGCGGAACGGCCAATCTGCTCCCAAAAATCTATTCAGAAGGTCAAATATTCCTGTTATCATTGGTGCTTTTTTTAACTATACACTCTAATGTTCTTTAAGCTATCCGGTCCACTATTTTCTAGATCTATATTATTGTATCTCACGAGTGGAACATACAAAAGAAAAGAAAACATGCGAAGACGGCAATAACAAAACTATTGGGCAAGAGAGATTATTTGCTTATCGGCTCTGGCAAAGATTGTCTTATTTGAATACTAGAATTTCATTTCTAATTCCTGCTGATTCGCCATCTCGAAATCACTAAGTGTCAGGAATATGTAAGCGCTCATAACTTTATACTGTTAGGTTAATAGTAGTAGTTACGTATCTCAAATGCTGGAGTCTGGATTCCTTGATCACCATTCAATCATGATGATTCAGTTTTATGATAAAGCCGCCGTACCATACCGACCGTAGGTACTCCGATTTTTTTAAACTGTGCGCGTCGCGTCGGTGCAGCGGTGGTCCGCTCTTCCATAATATTTGCAAGACTCATTGCCTCACTCATACCGTTGGTATACTAAATAGTATGTGAAAAATCTTGTGTATGAGTTCTCTGTTTAATTTTTATTATAGCTTATCGACTTTTCGAATTTCATCCCAACACGGACAGGATTTTATTGATCGTCGCCATTCAGTCATTGTTATAAAGCAACTGGCGCCCGCTGCGCTGGTAAACATTTGCATGGCAGGTCGTGGATCAATCATACGGTAAATAACAACAAGACTCGGGAGTACGGCCTGTAGGGAATTATTATTTTTGCAGAATGAATCGTTTTAATTGATATTTTTAACACAAGCAAATCATTAACAATTCATTTTTAAATCAGTTGCGTAGGGAATTGGTGGCGGGTTTTATAAGCAATGAGACTGAACGGACGGAAATGATGTATTGTTGCTGTATTACATGTATTAAAATCTGTTTCCATGGAGTTTGCGCCTAATTGTAACTGAAACAAATATTTTGTCGCGTCACGACGTAAATATCCCTTAAAATCCCGTTCTATTTACAAAGCGACCCTCGTAAAGAGCTGAAAACAATTTAAAACACATAAACAATTGAAAACAACGTAATCTAAATACGGTTCAACTTTATTTTCTATTCAACGTGGTTTTTCGCGGTTCATTAATCCCGTATTGTGGCAGTTTTCAGGTAATGGCCCCTTCATCCGTATTCACGGTCGTAGTTGCTATTGTGGTTTTCATTATGACGTCGAAGTTCTTAAGTTACGCCGTAGTCACTTTGGCTACTTTACTATTATATACAGGGTATCCGGGAATGAGTGGATTATCCCGCACGTACGGGACGCTCGATCATCCAGGAAACATTTTTTTTATTTTTCTATATCCTACTAATATTATAAACGTGAAAGTTTGTAAGTATGTATGGATGGATGGATAGATGTTTGTTTGTTTGTTACTCTTTCACGCCGGAACGGCTGAACGGATCTGGATGAAACTTGGCAGAGAGATACATTATAGTCTGGAATAACACATAGGCTACTTTTTATCCCGTGAGAATACCGGGGTTTGAATCTGCGCGGGTGAAACCGCGGGGCGCAACTAGTGTCACTATGTTCCCTCTTTTCATCTGGTTCTAGTACAAGCTGAGTTACGTTTGAGGCTAGATTATGTTGTGTGGATTGTGCACCATTTTTTAAACATCTGAATCTGCGACATACGTTACTTATTAACTGACAACGGTAGCATTTCATTTGTTTTGCAGCGCGCCAGGCTCATTTGCTTATCAGATGTTCGAGTAGGTATATTGATTGGGACAGCTTCGTCGATCAAACGTTTGTAAATAAATCAGAAAGAACTAATATATAATGAGTTAGTATAATAGAGTGCGGCTAAAACAAAATACATAATAAACCTTCTATTTTCTTACCATCTTTGAGTGCGGGCTTCGATATATTCCCTACTAAATTGAATTCATCGAGCCAAGGGCAGTGGATCATTTATAACCACCCAACGTAATAATATTCCTTCAATTTTCTGACCGCTCATCGCCTTTAGACGAATTTATTGGATTAAGGTTGACGGTTGAACGGTTTTCCTTGTTTATCATAAATCTGGTAAATTAATTTCATACAGATACAGATACTTTATTGGTAAAAACAGATTACAAGTCATGGTGGAATTTTTAAATAATATTACATTACCTACATACTAAACAATCGGTTTTCCTTGTTTATCATAAATCTGGTATATTAATTTCATACAGATACAGATACTTTATTGGTAAAAACAGATTACAAGTCATGGTGGAATTTTTAAATAATATTACATTACCTACATACTAAACAATCAATATCCCGATTTGGTTCACTCTTGACCTATATTGATAATCCGTGTTACCTAACTGAATATTTATCGATACAAATATATTGTCTAAAAATCTTTTTATACCTACTTCCTTCCATCTTTATTAGCTTTTCTTGTTTTTGTTACGATTTCTTTAAATGTAAATTTTTTAGATTTTTATATACCTATTGTGTATATTTAAAATTAACATTATACAGGGTTACAGGAAAAATCGTGCTAGATCCGTGAAGGGCGTGGAGTACCCATCATTTCTGACTTATTTCACTATGAAACACCCTACCCTAAACTTAACCCTTTTCGAGATATTCGACTTTTAATTTTTTTATTGAAAATTGCCGATTTTTAGGTTACTAAATTTATTTTTGTTTATTTTGTGTATCTTATTATTATTATTATTGCATTTTTACATGTGTAATAAGATGCTTTAGGACGTCTATCATTAAAATAGTGCATAAGTTAATTGAATAGACCGTAGTAGACAAGTGAAAGTTAAGAAATAAAAAAAATATTAGAAAGTTTATTTTTCTCTAAGGGATATCTAAAAAAAATATTATGGCAATTGTTCGGCAGATGTTTTTTAAAATATCTACGTTTCATCAGCTATCTAACGAGGTATAATAATCTAGGGTTTTATTCAAATGCATTGAAAAAAATTTAGTTTTATAGGCGACAGTGGAGAAGAAAATTTATACCTAGCCCTAAAAAGTAAAATAAAATAATAGGTAAGCATGAAATGTCATTTATTAAAGATTTTCACACAACTTTTTCTTATTCTACAGTTCATGTTCAACATGGCCGCCTCTATTTCTGATACATTGTCGCATCCTTCTACGGAGACCAGTCTTTACTACTCCAGTGGTTAACGTGGTCCTCATTTTATTGGCTGCATCCACAATCCTTTCTCGTAAGTCTTCCACAGACGAAACTGGATTCGGCTCGCTGTACACAAGACTTTTCATGCACCCCCACACGTGAAAATCCATGGGCGTTAGGTCCGGACTTCTTGCTGGCCATGGCAACGGTCCACCTCGTCCTATCCATTTGTTTGGATAATTTGTGTCCAGCCAGTCTCTGACACTTCTCCTGAAATGGGCAGGGCAGCCATCGTGTTGGAACCACATGTCCCTGATCAGGTTGAGTGGCAGATCATCCAGCAAATCACTTAAGTCTGCTCTCAGGAAATTTTCGTAGCTTTCCCCATTTAGATTATCCGGGAGAAAGTAAGGTCCAATCAAATGATTGGAGATAATGCCCATCCACACATTCACGCTGAATCTTCGTTGGGACCCCTTCACTCTTTTCTTATTGGGATTCCTTAGCTCTTTTGGGGCCCAGTAATGGGCGTTGTGATAGTTAGTTATGCCATCTTTATCAAATTTGGACTCATCCGTCCACAAGATATTTCTTAGAAAATCTGGGTCTTCTACGTCAGCATTTAGCATAAATCTGCAAAAGTCCAATCTTCTCGCGGGGTCTCCTTCTTCAATAACGTGTACCGGCGTGTAATGGTACGGGTATAGGCCAGCAGTATGCACTGTAAACCACACTCTCCATTGCGAAAGTCCCAGATCACGGGCAACAATATTAGTGGAAGTAGTCGGATCCGCTCGAAAGCGTTGCACTATCTCATTGTCCTGTTCTTCGTCATCAATTCGTGGTCTTCCCATGTCTGTATTTCGTCTCAAAACAGAGCCAGTTTCTCGAAGTCTTCGATAGACTCTGTCAAAAACGGCCACATCCGGCACTCGACGACCGGGGTAGCGAGTTATGTATTCGTTGCGAGCTTGCGCAGACACACAATCGCAGTATCCGTAACAAATAAGCATATCAGCATATTCCTCAGGTGTGTAGGACGTCATCTTCAACACTTCCGTATCACAGGTACAAATCAGAGTCCGGTTAGCAAGCACAGTAGTCACAAATCAGAAGAAATAGTCCAGAATCACAGCCAAGTCGAGAAAAAGAGCAAAACGATATCACATCTACTATGTACGAAGCACAAAAGCAGACTGACAACCAAAACTGTTGTACCCCCTGTTGTATCCCAGCCCTAACCGGTCTCTACACATTTTTTCTTTCATTCGCACTTACATAAATCATCACTTGTCTCGCTCGCACGGTGCGTCTTAACTTGAAGGACAATAGGCGCGGGACCGTTAAAACTGCTACCTGGAGCGTCCCAACTACTTTTTTTCCACGAAATGTAATACAAACCCTAGATTGTTATACCTCGTTAGATAGCTGATGAAACGTAGATATTTTAAAAAACATCTGCCGAACCATTGCCATAATATTTTTTTTAGATATCCCTTAGAGAAAAATAAACTTTCTAATATTTTTTTTTATTTCTTAACTTTCACTTGTCTACTACGGTCTATTCAATTAACTTATGCACTATTTTAATGATAGACGTCCTAAAGCATCTTATTACACATGTAAAAATGCAATAATAATAATAATAAGATACACAAAATAAACAAAAATAAATTTAGTAGCCTAAAAATCGGCAATTTTCAATAAAAAAATTAAAAGTCGAATATCTCGAAAAGGGCTAAGTTTAGGGTAGGGTGTTTCATAGTGAAATAAGTCAGAAATGATGGGTACTCCACGCCCTTCACGGATCTAGCACGATTTTTCCTGTAACCCTGTATATTGACCTTTGTAAACCGAACAGTCTTGCAAAATGCTTTCTCCGAAGTTCAGATACAGATACAGATACTTTATTGGTAAAAACAGTTTACAAGTCATGGTTGTATTTTAAATAATATTACATTACCTACATCCTAAACATTCAATATTAATTTACATTATTATTATTTTTCTCTCTTGTTTAGTCGTCATTTATCCCATCACTCAATCCTAACTGAGTTTGAAGGTATTCCTTAAAGACCTTGAACCTTTTCAACCTAAAACCGATAACCGTAGTGTGATTTTCTAAAACTTTAGGCTTTTAAAAGTTCTGATTTTACTGTTAACGTTTCCCTCGTCAGATGTCGATAACTTTTTATGTAGGTACTAGGAACATATGGTAATATACGAGTTCATACTATATACATAGCGTCACATGTATGCCATTTCTAAGCAGTTTAATTTTTTTGGGATATATGTTATAAATATAGATTTGTACCCTTTTTTCCCTATCATGTATGTAAATCAATAATTCTTATATATTTTTATAATATTTTTATCTTTAATCTTATAAACGAAAGACGTCCACTCACTCACTCAATCACGAAACCTCCGAAAAAGCAAACTATTCAGACCTCAGATATTTGGTACAAGACTCTTATTAAGAAACGATTCTCTTTTTACCACTCAGCGCTCTAAGTGTGAGATGAAGGGAGAAATAAAGCTCTCGGTTTTATTGAAGCCGATCCGTATTGAAATCTTCTATCTATATTTACAATAAATTGAAATGAAATGAAATGAAATGAAATACGTTTATTAACACACACACATTATAGAAACACAGAACAGGGAAGTTAAAAAAGAAAATGAAAATAAAACAATGAAAAAAGGATGAGGTAACAAAAATAAACTAAATAAGTCATATTGGTCCTGCTCTGTGCCTGGTGAGGTTAAGTTGGTACTATCTCAGCATAATGCTACCCCTTGCATGAACCATGAAAGAGGTAGCGCTGGTTTTCAGACAGAACCATTAAAAGGAGGAGAAATTGCATCTCTTATTGTATGAATATTGAATGATTACCGCGAATATCGCAGATATCCTATTTGCAACTCTAAAGTATGTAAATCGCTGAAGTAAAAAGCTTTGAATTCAATTATTTCTTTTACCCGCCAGAACGAACCGCTATAGATATTTCAATAAAATTATATTGCAGCTATTGTGGGGAATTTCGTTTGAGAAATTTCTTTATTATGTATTTATATTCTACGAGATGATAATATAAATATTACCGAAAGGTTACCGTAAGCTATATACGCATATCATAAATTGTTTATTTCGGTGAAAAAATTCATAAGGTTTGTTATTTTTGTGGTACAATTCAGAAGAGGAAAAGTATAAAATGTATTCTATATGCTTCATATACGGTACAATGTGACCTTGTCAGTTTCATAATATCTAAAAACAAACGTTATTATAATTTTCAGTAAATCTTACAACGACGCCGTGCCCGTAGACCTCGGCTGAAGCTTTTGTATTATTACTTCCTATAAATCTCTAGCTCAGCATTGAGTGAGCTAGTATAATGATTCTTCCTAACTATATTTTCCCGATGAGATTGTTGCTAAAAAAAAGTAACTTACCTAAGTATGAGTTAATGTATCCCAAATTGTAGGATTGTTGGCAAAGGCATTACCAAAAGTTATTATCATTATACCTAATATCTGAGTATTATGCATTGCAATGCTGATTGCGATCGAATTATTACTAACGTCATCGAATAATATGTAGTACGCTTGTATTAGTTAAAAAGAAAGAATGCCTTAGTTTATGCATGTTTCTGACGTAGTGCGACTTTTGGCTATGTCCTACAATGTAAGATCGTTGGAAAGATCGTTTATCGTAAAGAAGGCTTCATTTAAATCGACCTCGAAAAGTTTACCTTGAGTTGAATAGGGCAGACACAGAACAACCTCAAGATATAACGAGGGAATTATATTGGGGTAGGAGGTTGTATTTGTAATCATTGAGCAATATGAACATTAGCGTCTCGACATTGAGCTCAAAATTGAGTACCTATACACTTCCAGGCAGTGTGTAGTACCTATGACTTCGGAACTTCGTTGGTGTTGCAAACTCGAAGCAGAAGTAGGAGATCATGCGCCAGATCAAATATCTTTTACTTGTAAATTTTACTGATAGTAAATTTTGTTCACAGGACATCGACAATCTAATGACGGAAGGCAATAAGTCCCGAACGGTTGCTGCAACCAACATGAATAGCGAGTCGTCGCGATCCCACGCTGTCTTCAGCGTGGTACTCACACAAATTCTCACAGATGTCGCGAGTGGCGTCCAGGGAGAGAAAGTCGCGCGACTTTCGCTCGTGGACTTGGCTGGGTCCGAGCGCGCAGTGAAAACTGGTGCCGTTGGCGACAGGCTGAAGGAAGGATCCAATATTAACAAGTTAGTAGAATAAATAGAAAAAACACTATGGATTTATATGAATAGGAGCGTTTCTTAGAAATTTGGTTTCATACTTTTGTATTGTCATATTTTCACACACCATTTGGAAATACAGAATGGCTGGGAAAGGGATTTTTATTTACCCTGCAAGCATTTTCTTAGATATAAATAGATCTAAGGTCGCACTAAAATGCGGCATGTGATTTTCCATAACCTCATAACGACCGAGGTCGTTATGAGGTTATGGAATCTTGATACTCGTATCGCGTGCATGCGGTATAGTATGAAGGGCTGAACCACGGCTAACCCGGAGTGAAATTATACACTCGTACCAACGTTAAGAAAGATTGACCTTTCTACAGTTTATAGCGTCAACGTAGAAATGCAGCATGTGTTATTAGTATGTTATACCTTGAATGTTATAATATAAATCAAGAAGGCCAAGTCTAATCCAAGTAAACGATGTGTTTTAGTAACAGGTATTTAGTCTAGTTGGACTTACAAACAGGAAACAAATTACAGCAATTAAAACAATACCTTACCTTATATCCAAATTGTAACTCTCTGAGCACTCCGCAGATCTTTGACGACCCTCGGCCTGGTGATATCGAAACTGGCGGACCAGTCGTCAGCCAAGCCGAACAAGGATAAGTTCGTGCCGTACAGGGACTCAGTGCTGACGTGGCTGCTGAAAGACAATCTCGGAGGAAACAGCAAAACTGTCATGGTAAGATAACATAATTATCCTGCTTTGAGAGCCATCATTCCCGATCGTTAGGGTAAACAAAGAAGTTCTAAGAAATGCTCTATGTCAATAATAGCGCATCGTAGACAGAAACTAGAGCTAGCGCTCTATTCTCGCTGTCACATCTGGAAATATCAGTTGTTTTTTGGTATTGTGTTACCAGTTCCTTGTAATTTCTCATAGGTACGCACACGACAGGGAGTTCATGTGTGGGGCAAGGTCTTTGTATGTAAGTGTTGGGTGTAAATTTTATTCAATAAATCGATGGCTAGTATTACTCAAAAATCTAAATCAAAACGGTCCTTATTTAATTCAATCCCAAGGATCATTTGAAACTTCTAAAAGCTAGGTGAATCTAGTGCCAGTTCTTCGCGACCAAAGCCTAAGAGAAAAGGTAATAAACTTACAACTACACACATATTTTTATAAATAAATTTTGGCGGACTTTGCTCAACTTTCCGCTTAAGTAATGGTGTTGACAGTGAAATAAATAATAAGTGAAAAAATAGCAAGAATATAAATCATTGTATTAAAATCACATAAAACTGTAACCATATGAAACGGATCATTCATTCAACATTAACTTTAAAACTAGCAGAATAACCGGCAAGCCATTAAGGAGCGAGAATCTACAATGTGTCGTAAAGATGTCCGCACCGTTGATACTACTGTGAACATAGTATAGCGGACGCAAGCTGCTCCTAGAAAATCCTTTTATCGGGAACTGCAATAAATGTAGGCGTTAACTTCGCGTGGGAGTAATGGGATTTCTAACGCTTAGTAGATGTTGGATTGTATTTATTTATTAAATTGCACATTTATGTACGGCCTTCGGGTAGTTTTCTAGGTCTCTAAACATCGTGTGACTTTAAGATTTGAAATTCATTGAAATAAACTTCCTAAATCAATATCATAATTATCAGGCTGGTAATAAACCACTGTCCTAAACCCTCATTTCATTCAATCAAAACCAGACCGCTTTATTTCAATGTAATCTAAAAGTTAACATTTTGAATATTGTTTTAAATTAAATCTCATTGTTAGGGATCTCTTCGGAACTCATTCAAAGCTCTTTTCCGTTCTAATCCAGCTTTATTAAGAGGAAACGAGCTTTCTAAGTATTTTATTTATAAGCAGTGCGGTTACGCAGTAACAACTCAATACACTGGGGTGGATACATTTAAAATTCCGTTTGCGGCTCGGATGTTGCATCCTCTGTGAGTCACACGAACATATATAGACTTAAGGGGCAGCATACGTCACGCCGCTATCTCGCTCGCACAGTTGAACATTTTCGAAGTGATTTTATATCTTCGAAAATGTTCAATTGTGCAAGCGAGATAGCGGCGCGCCGTATGCTGCCCCTTAAGTTATCGACGGTAGCCAGACATCGCATGTGTTTATGACATGTTAGCAGCTTCGGACCAGTCATATGATTAGATAGACAAACGCCACTGACTTGGTTTCATTGAAGTTGTTTTGTTTTTAACTTATTTGGAAATTCCATAAGTTCTTCCTTCCTTTTATGCCGGGATTCGTTCGTTAGAAGATCTAAATGTCGCTTTATTATCTCTCACTCTCACCTTATTGGCTTATTTAAACAATTTACATTGACCATTGAGCTAAGAGATTTTAAAAAGACGTAGTTCTCTCGGTAGTGCTACTCTATCTGTCAAGCATAATATATTGCCATTTTCATACAATGTATCTTTTACATTAGGTACTCAAGTTGAAAACTGTTCAGAATTTGCCCTATCACTTTTGAAATTACCCATTGGTAAAAGAAGGCCATAGTTAAACACTGATATTTTGACACCCATTTAAGGCCGTAAATCTTAAGCAAGCGTGTTCCTTATACATAAAGTAAATTTTGTCTAGAGTTCCATAGTCATGGTGTGTATCGATTATCAATCGGGCACTAATTTTGTGTTCAACTTTTTTTTTCTGAAGATCATCATTTGGCTTGTTAGCCAGTTCTGTTATTGTCAATAAATGAGACGTAGGTACTGTGTTGACTAGAATTGTAATTTGATTGATGCGCGTTATGACCGTTTGACCTTGAGTCTTTGTGTTGACATTTACTTTACAACAACATGGAGACATATTGTTTTAAACGCTCACGCTTACTCATTTATTTCTTATTTGTTATATGAATAACGCACGAGCAGCTTTGTGAAAATATTTAGGATCCGGCGTGGTTCATTGCTTACAACATATGTATAGTACCTATACATAGTTTAGGTACATACATAGTTGTTGATTCTTAGTAAGTATCACATGTGCCCTGCATAGGGTATAGCAACATGGAGACAGGACGACGTTTTAAATTAAATAGTTGGTAGACAGGTGAATTCATCGTCGCGACGAATTGGCTGTAGATTCACGTAGTATATAAGACGTTTCAAAGTGATCCCTGTGTTTGTATTGAATAAAGACCGTTTTGATTTTACCTACTGTTAAGTGTATCTGTCTACTTTTGTTATTTCTAGATGATGAATCTGTATTTTTGAGCTAAATAAATAAATAAAAAAAAATGATTTCTTGCTTTAATGAAGCAAGTTTTGCTTAACACCGTTTTAACTAGGAAGGTTGTATCTGTTTAATCGTAATAGGCCTCGATTATAGTTTAATAGTCAGGTGTTGGGTGTTTATGTGAAAGTTGATTTAATGAAGATAATATTAATCTGGTAAATATAAATATGGTATGGTGGCATTAAGGTCAAAATGTGATAAAATTGAGTTTCATTTCATTTTTTTTTGTATACTACCAAGGTAGCAAACAAGCATACGGCCCACCTGATGGGAAGCGGTCACCGTAGCCTATGGACGTTTCTAACACCAGAGGTGTCACACTCGCGTTGCTGACCCTTTAAATATTTTAATACGCCTTTTTTGAAGAACCCCATATTGTATTCTCCAGGAAAAACATCCGCAGGGAGCGCATTCCACAACCTTATTATTCTAATCAGTTATGTCATATAAGTTTTTCTTGCTTTTGCCTCTTTCCATCCTATAATTGCCCTCTTTTTCAAACCGTTTACACCAAACTAAACCCTAAACAAACAACTTTCAGGTAGCAACAGTATCGCCAGCGGCCGACAACTACGAAGAGACTCTATCAACGCTCCGCTACGCAGACAGAGCCAAACGTATCGTGAACCACGCTGTTGTCAATGAAGATCCTAATGCGCGGATCATTCGGGAGCTGAGGCAGGAGGTTGAGGCTCTGAAAGAAATGCTCAAACACGCTACGGTAAGTTCAACTTTACACTTATAGAAAAATAACTCAACTTCCCTTGCATGACAAGTTTCGCTTTCTAGCGAAAAATAAACATCGTAACGTGGAAAGGATAGCGTGGAGACAAACGTAAAGTTAGAGCAATAAAGCTCGTTTTACATTATCTAAGTAACTATATTAGATTTTACGACTCAAGCAGTCGAATAAAATCTCTATTAGATTCAAGCATAGTCTTTTGCAAGTCAATTAACTTTAATCAGCCTGAGTGCTTATTCACTTCTCACCTTCCAATGAAACCTAAGACCGCTCTGACATTCAAGGCAACTAAAATAATCCAAATTGCACTAACAAGTTCGCGAGCTCAATCCACTTGAAAAGTGAGTGGACGGAATCTCTTGTTCAACTTGTGCGCGCAAGTTTTCTCTCAAACCACGGCGGACATCGTTTTAAAGTTTCAATACAGCGCGGTATTCCACGTATGGTTTTAAAGTTGAGACTTGACTGCGGTGCACGTTTAAGTTACATGTTTTAAGATGAGTTTGAGATGCATTGCATTTATTATGCGCATAGTTTGCCCGTCTATGTGGATCAGCATAATAGAGGCTTTTGCAACTTAAAACTCATTGAACGGCATGAAATGTTATCAAGAATGTGTAAGACACTATAATGTGTAAGAGTTATAATTATTATAAAGGGATCTATAATGTATAAGAGTTACAGTATGGTAATGTGTGTGTTTCTATCTGAGTAAAAAGCCCTCTAGGGCTAACTTTTTTGGTCGACTGCGGAGTCTTTTGTTATGGGAGGTATCTAGCGATATTTTCGCAAACAACCAGGTTTCGGAGAATGACATGATCACGAGATCTTCTTATCGTGTCGATAAGAAGAAGCAAGCTTTGCATTGTCTGAGTCGCAGCACCACAGTCACAGCCCGTTAGAGTGGGATCCCTGAACCCACATGTTTTCTCTGCTGCGGCCTACTTGAGTCTATTTAGCGACTTCCACACGGATCTAAAAGTCAGGGATATAAAAGATGTGACATGTGCTAAATGCAACTATTTAAAATCGTCGTGCAAGCGGACTTTAAATATATTATGTTTTTTATATCCCAGGGCTCTCCAGTTGGCGAGGATGTGCATGAACAGTTGGCGCAGAGCGAGCATCTCATGAAGGAAATGTCTCGCACTTGGGAGGAGAAGCTGGTTGAGACTGGTAAGATGCTTCACTACATAGTATAAAACAAAGTAGCTTTCTCTGTCCCTATATCCCTATGTCCCCATGTCCCTATGTATGCTTAAATCTTTAAAACTACGCAACGGTTTTTTATGCGGTTTTTTTATATAGTTAATTGAGTCAGGCGTGACTTTGTTCAGTGCACAGCGAGTCAATTTCCTGAAGATGCTTCGTAGAGAGGCGAAACACGTGTCGAAATCTAATTAAGTTTATTCCAGCTTAAGGAGATTAGATCAGCGGATTAGTACTACATATTGCTTTGTTCAAGTTAATTTATGTTTTTTTATAGATAAGAGTGATTCAAGAGGGAGGTTTTTATTTATAATACATGCATGATATGTGCACCCGTGCGAAGCAGGGGCGCGCGGGCGGGTCGCTAGTGATATAATAATCAGTCTATGAAGTACACTGCTGGACATAGGCATCCCTCAAAGATTTCGATGGAACCTTATGTACAATATTGAGCATATTCTTTCCGTGAGAAATATCCCAAACATTTTTTTAAACAACTTGTTGATGGAACAAGCAGATGGCCCACCGAATGTTAAGTAGTAACCGTCACCTATAACAAAGCATTGCCTCGTTAGTCACGCACGATAGGAACGTGCCCTACGATGCACTGTCCTGCATCCATCAACTTGAGCCGTACATATTGATGTAAAGCCTCATGTGCCTGTAAGTCTCATGTGCCTGTAAGCCTCATGTGCCTGTAAGCCTCATGTGCCTGTAAGCCTCATGTGTCTTTAATATTACACCGGCGACCACACTCTTCAAACCGAAACAAAGCGTTGCTGCTCGGCGTCAGAAAAAGGCGTGGTGGTAGTACTTCCCCGGACGAGCCCTTCACAAAGAGCTCTACTACTCTTAAATTTGAGAACATCGTCGTATCGCCGTTACAAACTCCAGACTATTCTAGGACCTAATGATAATCTCTATTGTGTCGGATTTTCTTTTGGATTTGGGAACTATTTTATTACAAGGATCCGATGATAGAATTTTTTTTCGTAGAGGGATGAGCGATGATTTGAATTCCTCTTATTTGTTTAGGTTTAATATATTTTGGCGACTGGTACCCAGGACTATTTGAATGTTTTTTAACATTGTTTTATAACATGACGACCTCTGTGGCGCAGCGGGCGAGAGTCCGCCTGCGACGCAAGAGGTTGCGGGTTCGATTCCCGCCTCGGAACAAATTCGTGTACGATCTGCAGAAATTTGTTTCGTTGGTCTGGGTCATAGAAAACATATTATTAGATATTTTTAATTACATACGTAATGCATTAAATATATCAGTTATCTAGTACCCATAACCCTAGCTTACTTTGGGGCTAGATAGTGCTGTGTGGATTGTCCAGCATTATTTATTCAGCATTATTTATTTATTGTTGTTCGATTTTCAGGCAGAGTACAGCATGAAAGGCAGCACGCGCTAGAAAAGATGGGCATCAGCGTCCAAGCGAGCGGTATCAAGGTGGAGAAGAACAAGTACTATCTGGTGAACTTGAATGCTGATCCCTCTCTCAACGAACTGCTCGTCTACTATCTCAAGGTATTTCAACATTTATATGTAGAGTTGAGGAAAAATAAACTGAAATAGCTTTACGGCCTCATCCCTAGGCACGGAAGATCCCCCCATGTATCTTAATAGCAACTCAAGATTCTATGAGGTTGAATAAGAAGTGTTGTTTGATCGATTGTTTACTGGTTTCGTATTTATCTGTAAGTACTGGTGATCTTGAGGAAATCAGTTATTATTCAATACTGTAAAATGCATATCAACTAATGCAATATGTGGTTATGTGCCAAATGTAATGTTTGGACGTACCTACCTCTGACATTAAGAATCTTGAGTTGGTAAGTACCAGGCAATTTAGGAATTTCCTCTCCCCTACATTTGTTTAGGGTTCAAAGTCCAGACTTTTCTTTTAATTTATCTCGACTAACTAGTCGTATAGGGTCATACAACTAAGATATTGATACTTTTCGTTACAGGATCGGACCCTAGTCGGCGCAGACAGCACAGCTGACATCCAACTATCCGGTCTCGGGATCCAGCCGCAGCATTGCCTGCTGCTCGTGGAAGCCGGCGGGCTGAACCTGGAGCCGCTCGGCTCGGCGCGCTGCTTCGTGAACGGAACGCCCGTCGTGTCGCCGGTCCGGCTCGGCCACGCTGACCGGGTGCTGTGGGGGAACCATCACTTCTTCAGGGTTAATTGTCCGAAGGCAACGCAAACTGAAGGTGATTAAAACAAACTTGCGACTGTCATCCTTGGCATGGTCGACGTCCTCTTAGTGCTTGTTCACGTAGAACGCTTTGCTTCTTCATTCATCATGCGCACAGCCAATGAATGGAATTCCTTACCGGCATCCGTCTTTCCGATGACCTATAATTTGGTTACTTTCAAGAGAAGAGTGAACAGGTATTTTCTAGGTAAACGTGCCACATCGTCGACCGCATCATCACTTAACATCAGGCGAGATTGCGGTCAAACGTTTTTACCTATAAGTTGTAAAAAAAAACGCGCGGGCGGTAGACGTCCCGAGCTCGTGTTCTCATGGCCGCCAGGCATTTGCGCGAGTGTGACAGTTCAAACTGGTTGATATTACCTGACCTACACAAGTGAATCGCGCGCTCCGCCGCTAGTTCGACGTTAACTCGCGCAAACACCTTCACGCGTTGATATTGTCAGAATTTGCCTCTCTTACTCTTGTTTTGTTTGCTTCTTATAAACAAAAAGAAGGAACCTGATAATAACAAATATTTTAAACTAGCCCGACAGATCTCTTACTTTTTCTTAGAAAATCCTTTGAGTCCTTAAATCATTTATTGAATTCATTTATCGAAGCTTGAGTCCGAATTCAAAAGAGGGTGTTATGTTAGTTAAGTACATTACACAATATAAAATAAAATGTGGATAGTATGTGGAACTTTAAACTTGGGCCGACAAGTTACTTACCTGTTCTTCTAGGCTTGCTGGCATGAAACTGGCACACAAGTTCACTATTACCTAGAGCCTAGCATAAAGACGTTTCAAAGTGATCGCTATAAATAAATACCTTTTGACTTTGACTTTTTTCACGACGTAAAATAGTATTCAAGTAAAAGTGTTTATTCCTAGCGATGGCGTCAGAGCCTCAGACCCCGGCTCAGCCGATCGACTACAACTTCGCGCGAGACGAGATCATGCTCAACGAACTTAGCAACGATCCCATACAGACGGCCATATACCGGCTCGAGAAACAACACGAAGAGGACAAACAAGGTATTATAACATCCTACTAATATTATAAACGCGAAAGTTTGTAAGTATGGATGGATGGATGGATGGATAGATGGATGGATTGATGGATGGATGGATGTTTGTTACTCTTTCACGCCGAAACGGCTGAATGGATCTGGATGAAACTTGGCAGAGAGATAGATTATAGTCTGGAATAGCACATAGGCTACTTTTTATCCCGTGGGAATACCGGGATTAAAATCTGCGCGGGTGAAACCGCGGGGCGCAAATAGTAAGAAATAATTAGTAGTACATACAGAAGGTTGACTATGCAGATCCGTTCAATTAAAAAACTACCTTTGCTGCGACATGATAAAGCGCAATTCAGCTCACACAGTGATACCTGTCTTACCTCGATAATTGCCTAAATATAGATAAGAGTAATAGAGCTCTTTGTGAAGGGCTCGTCCGGGGAAGTACTACCACCACGCCTTTTTCTGACGCCAAGCGGCCTTGCTGTGTTTCGGCTTGAAGAGTGTGGTCGCCGGTGTAATTTCACAGGCACATGAGGCAATGCTTTGTTATAGATGATGGTTACCACTTAACATCAGGTGGGCCTTCTGAGTGTTCCATCAGCTAGTTGAATAAAAAAAATTAGCTTCCCTTTCTAACATGTACATGGGATGGTTACCATTTGACGAAAGTTGTTTTCCTTGTAACTTGAATCTAGAATGGCCTACTTGATGTTGAGTGGTTCAGTCCATCCCATACGTAAACGTTTCAAGTCTCAGTGCTTGTAATTTTACTGGCATACCACGGTAGTATTCTAAAAACCCTTTCACGAAGATCTCTTCTACTACTTTTAACACTTGGTAGATTTACCCAGAATAAAGTACCTAATCAATTAAATGGTTTGCTTCCAGTGGCGTTGGAGAAACAGAGGCAAGAGTACGAGAGACAGTTCCAGCAGCTTCGGAATATTCTGTCGCCTTCTACTCCGTATCCACCCTACTCGTACGATCCTCTCAAACTCGGTAAGTAATCATTATGTATGCCTGCAGGTAAGAACTAAAAAGTTTTATAACATGTGAAAGGAGCCTCTTCGAGGCACACTTAAAATTCTTTCACCTCATTGTTTTACAAGAACCTAGTGACGCGATAAGAGAGAGAGAGAGTGCTGTGTGGAAAGTCCATCATTATGAATGCCCGCAGTTAAGAACGTAATAGGTAAGTTTTATAACATGATAGGAGCCTCTTTAAGGCACACTAATATTCTTTCACCACACTGAACGCGAAAAGAGAGAGAGAGAGAGTGCTGTGTGCAAAGTCCATAATGATTTATGCCCGCAGGTAAATTGACAGCGTGCACGCCTACGACGGCGGCGCGCGTGGAGCGCTGGGCGGCGGAGCGCGACGACACGTTCAAGCGCTCGCTCGGCCGCCTCAAGGCGGACATCCTGCGCGCGAACGCGCTCGTACAGGAGGCCAACTTCCTGGCGGAGGAGATGCGCAGGAAGTCGCGCTTCAGCGTCACCCTGCAGATACCGCCGCAGAACCTTAGCCCCAACAGAAAAGTACACCATACAGTTTTATAGTGTATAGATCTTTCACGCTAAAAATGCACGCCCCTCCACTAAACGTTCGTTCGATGTAGGTAAAGACATTTTGTATGGAGAATACAATGGAGGCGCGTGCATTTTTAGACTGAAAGATCTATACCCCACATAGCGTTTAAAGGCGGGAACATAATCTAAAAAATTATAACAAAGAATTCACTCGTATTTGTACTGAGCAGAGTGGCAACCGATAAATTTCTTAGATTCTCTTTTAAAGTTTATGGTGATTTTGGTAATATCTATTAATGGTACCTTAAATGCACCGTTATAGTATTTTGATATCTGCATGAAATATGATATTGATGCTATTTCATGTAGGGATAAAATTTATATTTAAGTAGATGTATGTTTAAAGTAAATCAACTTCTAATGTTTCTTTTGATCAATGTTTTGAACTTTTGTAGATGCTTGTTTTTGCTGATTGAGCATTTAATCATTAGCAAAAATCTGCATCACCTTTAACCCTTATTTCTAATCCAAGAAGTGCTAATAAAGTCAATGTTTCGCAGCGCGGAGCCTTCGTGTCGGAGCCGGCGATAATGGTGCGTCGGCCGGCGCGCGGCGGACAGGTCTGGTCGATGGAGAAGCTGGACAACAAGCTGTGCGACATGCGCGATATGTACGACGAGTGGCGCCGCCGACAGCAGCGGGGAGAGGCGGAACTAGTTGAAGAGGTTAGCACTCTTATACGAAACATGGCATTTCCATAACCATTTTAAGAATAGTAGAGCTCTTTGTGAAGGGCTCGTCCGGGGAAGTACTACCACCACGCCTTTTTTCTGCCGCCAAGCAGCAACGCTGTGTTTCGGTTTGAAGAGTGTGGTTGCCGGTGTAATTAAAGGCACATGAGGCTTAACATCTGTATGTCATCATTCTTAGTAATCCGTAGATAACGTAGTGGGTTGTACATTTACTCACTCTAGTACTATTACGTACAGTAAGATAACAACGTATCAACTGTTTGTTATTCCTAATCACAACATAGTATAAAACAAAGTCGCTTTCTCTGTCCCTATATCTCTATGTATGCTTAAATCTTTAAAACTACGCAACGGATTTTGATGCGGGTTTATAATAGATAGAGTGACTCAAGAGGAAGGTTTATATGTATAATACATGCATGATATAGTAGAAAAACAATGTGCACCCGTGCGAAGCAGGGGCGCGCGGGCGGGTCGCTACTAAAGTAAAAAAAGACGAAGAAACGAGACGCAGCAGACTTTTTATTATATTTCATTTCTATTTTGTTTCAGGAGCCCAACGAAAAGACGCTAGACCCGTTCTACGAATCCCAAGAGAACCACAATCTCATCGGAGTTGCAAACGTGTTTCTAGAAGCTCTGTTCCATGACGTCACTCTCGACTACCACACGCCCATCATCAGCCAGCAAGGCGAAGTTGCAGGGAGACTACAGGTATGTTGTACGAAAAAAAAACTGAAACAACATCACGACTTTGATCCCCAGGCACGGTAGATATCCCATCAGATCTCTATATACTAACTCGAGATTATTTGAGGATGTCTAAAGGTAAGGTATGTCGTACGATGTAGTTTTAAAAAAAATCGGTGTGCCTTAATAGGCACACAGATATTATAAATATGACGAGTGTAGACAATGTACCTGGACCTGTCAATCAAGTGTTCGAAAGAAGTCTTTTTAGGCGCACTTAAAACCCTTCAACCACACTCATCCGCATTTACCGCGAAACAATAAAAAAAATCATCTATGTAAAAGGGTGCACGCCATACAGAACTACAATGATAGCTCCGAATTCTTCGAATTTATAAAAGGATTAATTCATAATGTACAGTCAGGGTAATGTTATCTTTGTTGCAGGTTGAAATAAGTCGAGTATCGGGACAGTTCCCACAAGACAGGATCTGCGAAGCGGCTTCGGATAGCTCGAGCGATATGCGCGATGATGACGAATCTAGCGATCCCGCCACACAACAGGTTTGCTATTCAGCAGTACATATACTTGTAAAGCACAGTTTTGCTGTTTATAACTCCTGATACAGGTCACTGATATCTCTTAGAATACCATAACAACAGCACTATGCTCCCACAAATGATATGACCGCATGACTTTGTTCGTACGAAGCAATTTCCATACATACTAGCACCTACAGACCACGAAGGGGGCCAGGTCCAAATTTCAAATCTGTAAGCCCTGTGATGTTGAAAATTTCTTAATGAGTGAGTCATTGACGTAGAAAGTACCTATTAAAGTATTTCTTGAGTTAAATGGTTACAATAGTACAAACTTTGCTCAGTTTGGTCTTGGTAGAGCTGTAACGAATTTTTCAAAATTATTAGTAATGTAATTTGACATTAATGTACCAAATCTTTTTTTCCGCAGGTCACAATACGCGTCGTAATAAAACAAGCGAGCGGCCTCCCTCCGTCTCTCTCGCACTTCGTGTTCTGCCAGTACTCCATCTGGGGCGGCGGCGATCCGGTAGTCGTGCCGCCATTGGTCAGCGCGGACACGCCCCCCGCGCCCCCACTACCGACCTCTCCTCGCCATCAGCCGCAGGTCGCGTTTAGATTCGACCACTCGCGCGACTTTACTATACCCGTCGCTGAGGAGTTTATTGAACATTGTGCTGGTAAGTATTTTGTTCTAGTGCTAAGCAAATTAGCAAAAGTTCCTCTCAAATCTCTCAATGACCAGGTTGACTCAATTAGGGAGTATGATATTATCCTTCTAATGCGTTTCAAATTATTTATAGACACATCCGCATATAGAGAAGTATGAGGGCCAACGGCGATCTCTTGTAGCATTCTTATCTCAATATTAATGTATTACTTTTATGTCAATGTCGTATATGAACTGCATAGAGTCAGCTTTATGATCAAAAAGTAAAGTTATATTGAAATAAGAATGCTTCAAGAGATCGCGGTTTGCCCTCTGAACCTTCATTAATTATTTACAGTATATAACATGAGTATGGGATAGCGTGTTATGACGAATGATAGAAGAGAGTGGAGGAATGAAACTTGTTGTGCCGACCCCACTTAGCGTGGAATGAGGGCAGGAAGATGATGAATTTACAATTTCCAGAGGGTGCCCTATCAATCGAAGTGTGGGGCCACCGCTCGGCCGGCTTCAGCCGAGCGCGCGGCAACTGGGAGGTGGAGCAACAGCAGGCGGCCAAGGCGCGCTCGCTCGCCGACCGCTGGGCCGAGCTCACGCGCAAGATACAGCTGTGGGTCGAGATACACGAGCTCAACGACCAGGGGGAATACGCGCCCGTCGAGGTCAATCAACTCACATTACACGCACACCTTTTTGTCTCTTTGTTTTTGTATACTTTTATATTCCTACTAGCTGGTACCCGCGACTTCGTCTGCGTACTTTTAATCTCTTCATCTCTTTTTTTCGCAATAAAAGGTAGCCTATGTTCTTGGTCACGGTCTAAAGATTGTCTGTGCCAAATTTCATCAAAATTGGTTGAGAGGTTTAAGCGGGAAAGCGTAACAGACAGACAGACAGACAGACAGACAGACAGAGTTACTTTCGCATTTATAATATTAGTTGGGATTTTTATTTTTTAATGCTACCTGGTGATGAAAGAAACATATGGCTTACCTTAAGTTTATTGGTAACCATCACCTATATCAAAGCAATGCCTTGTAAGTCACGCATTACAGGAACGTGCCCTACACAGCGTCCTACCGTGCTATTTTGTCACGGACTCGTAATTACACCGGCAACCACACTCGAAATACAGCAACGCTGTTTGGCAGCAGAAAAATGACAATGACATACATAATACTATGACGCTTTCCCGTGGTGGTCTTGAACTACAGTAGATAACATAAGATGCGACTAATTGAACTCACCAGGAAAAGGCAGCAGTATTTCCTGAGTATGCCCATCCAAGCGTGGTTTGTACGGCACCTACTGTAATCACTAGGCTGTTTTTACAGCCTACGTAGCTCAGTTGGTAGTAGCTCTGCCTTCTGCGCCGTAGGTCGTGGGTTCGATTCCCACCGTGAACAAACATTTGTGTGATGAACATAAATGTTTGTTCTCTGTCTGGGTGTTATATAATATTATAAGTATGTATTTACAAAAAAAAAGTATTATAAGTAGTATATCAGCTATCTGGTTCCCATATTACAAGCATAAGCTTAGTTTGGGGCTAGATAGTGCTGTGTGGAAAGTCCACCAATATTTATTTATTTATTATTTTAATCGTATTCTCAGGTCGCGCAACGCAACGACATGTTGACCGGTGGAGTGTACCAGCTGAGGCAAGGCCAGCAACGCAGGCTGGCTGTGCGCGTGAAGCCGGCTCAGAACTCTGGCACACTGCCCATCATCTGTCAGCATATCGTCAGCGTGGAAGTGGGCTCTGTCACTGTCAGGTACATAGATAGATAGAAAACTCTTTATTGCACATCACAAGGACATTGAACACGCTAAAAAACAATTATAGAGTTCAAAAGTTTTAGACAAGTAAAATGGGCGGTCTTATCGCTGAGAGCGATCTCTTCCACAACCTTTGGATGGACATGATTCACATACAGACATACATAAAATCACGCCTATTGCCCTTTGGGGTAGGCAGAGTCCACGGATTTCCACTTGCTACGATCCTGACATACCTCTTTCGCTTCATTCACTCTCATAACATGCTTCATACATGCTCGTCGGTTTAGGGTACTCTTTATCTGGCCTTTGTCCAGCACGTCTGCTATCTGGTCTAGATAGGTCCGCCGAGGTCTTCCCCTTCCAACATTCCCATTCACTCACACTCGCCTGATGCACCTTTTTCGTCAATCTTCTTTCATCCATCCTCATCCATCACATGATTTTACTTGAACATATTTTCAATGGTGTCATAAAGACAAACGACTGTTTAGTAACAAGTACTAGACTTGTACTGATTACAAGGTACATCAATGTTATTACAAGTGTATAAGTTTATATATCCTCGTTTCGTTGTAATTAGTATTTCATACGAGGCAAGCTGCAAGCTATTCCAAGGTGTTCCTGCCTATTTTCCACTGATGGTATATACCCACTCTCACCGCTACCAGAATACTAACTTGTTATATTGATATGATTGTACTATAAACAATTAATTTCCAGATCCCGTCTACAGCAGCCACTCGACTCGTACCAAGACGAGGACTTGGCGGTGCTGCGTGAGAGATGGAGCGACGCGCTCGCTCGTAGACGCCAACATTTACACGTGCAGTTGCAAGTATGTAATTTCTGTTAAACTACCCTCTTTTTAAACCATAGCCTCGAAGTGACGTTTCTGCCCCGGACGAGTCTTTAAAGCTACCGCGTTTAACCTGTAGCGTCGTCTGATGTGGCGTTTGCGTAACAACTAAAAAGTCCAGGATTCGGAGTCTGCAGATAGAATAGGCTCAAAGTTATACTTACCGGAAATATATGACATAGACATCCCAGCAAACATTTAAAACGTTGAGTTGACGTTTTGGTGGCAACTTAAAGTTATTAAGCATAATCGTATAACTGTCACAAGGACGTTTACTCGATGGCATTAGGGCCCATTTTATTCAACTTAAGGCGCTAAGAGTTTCGTGTAACAGTCATATAAATGCCTACTTAGTCGCATAGTAGTCATATACACGTCGGCGATTTGACTACACGTCATGTAATGATAGTTGTCGCGGCGTGTATTCGACTTCGAGTCCAGTAATGGCTACACAATATGACTTTTATATAAAGTAATTGTTGTGTTATTGTCATTTAAAGATGATGCAAATCTTGACCGAATTATAATTATTGTAACAGATTATTTATATTAAGGCAGTGTTTTTGACAACTGAGTTAATACCTGCATTTCTTACTTTGTTATTTGAGGTGATAAAACCATTTCATCGCTTGTAAACCATTGTGCAATCAAGTTTACTGATTAATGTGAGCTAAGTTTGGAACAAATTTTTAATGCGCTTTTTTAATTTTGATGTTTTTACATATTTTTATTAATCATTTATTAAGTAAGTGCGTTATATGACAACTATATAACTTCCCTACCTATAAACTGCGTGTTCATTGTAAGTGTGTACGCCATGATAGTTGTTTTAGGGATCAATAATGAAATAATAAACGCCTATTAGCTAACTTAATTCAATAAAAATTTATTTGAAGAACACAAGGAATTACATGACACAAATAACTTAATTAAGTCTACTTTTGTTTTAGGTAAACCTCACAATGATCTATAATTATGCGGATGTTGATAAGTTTTTATCAAAGATTGACTTCATCGAAATGATACGCGCACATTTGTAACTTCTTCGTCTTCAACTTCGGAAAATGAACAAGACTCCTGAACTTCGGCAAATGAATTGCAGGGTATACTACTCGAAGCATATTTTGGTTAAAATCAATTTGCATTTAAATGTGATACGGAACCCTTCTTATTTTCCTCACTCTCAGCTTGAGCTCTATTACTTCGTATTAAAGAACGTGCTTGAAGCGAATGATAGTTGTTTTTAACTTTTCTTTTGAATGCACCACTTCTTTTAATACTTTTCCACTTTTTTTTATCCATGTTGTACCGAACAGTAAATAAATAAGTATGATAAATTTGATTTTTAAATTGGTGGAAATTGTATTCGAAGTTATATATAAACCTTTAATATGAGTATTAATTAAATAGCGGTCGTATTGTCATATTTGCGATACTTTAGGATGTATACAGGTTGCACTCGTAATACTTATTCGACTTATATATAATTGTTACAAATACAACGTGTAAACAATTATTATCCGTTTAGCAGATGTTTAAAAGGTAATTATATGACAAAATTGACAGTATTAAGACGTTAATACTACGAAAACGTTTACACGACGACAAGTTATAAAAGAAAGTTTTATAGATGTCCTCATGGACGCTATTATATGACGGTTGTAAAAAAATATCGAAATAACGTCTATATGACAATATTATACGACAAAAAAAGTATATGACTATTCGGACATTTATGGCACTAGTACATGACGAAGAGTAAAAAAAAATACTGTAAAATAACTTTAATAAGACTTAAGGTCATTTAAATGTTTGATTATATGACAAAAATGTTTGCTGGGATAGAACAGACAGACGTTTATTTACCAAAAAAACACACATACACATACAAAACAATAAAAGAAATGACAAACAGTTAATAATAATTGTAGTGTTTATCATTAAACTATGCGCGGGTAGTCGGAGTGGTGCGGGTCGCGTTGAAGCGATCGCGGCACTCGACCGAAGCCGGCCAACCCAGGCGCACGTATAAACGAACGAAGTGTTTCATTTTGGTACCTACCCAAGCAACCTGCACATAGCAATAATAACAGTAGGTAAGTGTTTGTGTGCTGCAGCAAAAGGATCTCGACTCAGCGTATGCCTCACCACTAATTTAGTAGTTGGGCGCTGTTATTCTGCCGAGACCTTCAGCCTCATCAGCATATGAGAGAGACTTATATCAGTAGTCGACATTTCAGGCTGATGATGATGATAACGATGACCATAACGACCACTAACGATTGTCTTCTTCGCTCATCACATATTGCCAGTCTAAAGTGAAGTAAACACTTCATAGTCGGTCAACAGTAATGTCGGTTGTAATTTTTTTTTTGAAGAAAATGGTGACTAGATAATAATATACGACATTTGATTTAGAAACTGGTGAACATGTCGCCTTCGATGAAGAACGAGCGTGACATGGAACGCGAGCAGTCGCTGGTCGAGCAGTGGGTGTCTCTCACCGAGGAAAGGAATGCTGTAAGTTTTAAAATTTAAGGCATAAAGAAATCTCAAAGATATAATGTCCCCAAAGTTTTTATTATCAACTAGCGACCCGCCCGCGCGCTCCTGCTTCGCACGGGTGCACATATCATGCGTGTGTTATACATATAAGCCTTCCTCTTGAATCACTCTATCTATTAAAAAAAAACCGCATCAAAATCCGTTCCGTAGTTTTAAAGATTTAAGCATACATAGGGATATAGGGACAGAGAAAGCGACTTTGTTTTATACTATGTAGTGATGTTATTATGCATTAGGTTTTGGTTCCGAGTCCCGGTAGTCCGATCCCGGGCGCGCCAGCCGCGTGGAATCCGCCGGCCGGCATGGAACAACATATCCCAGTGCTGTTCCTTGATCTCAACCGTGAGTATCTTTTTATGATCTTTGAATGAATCAAAATTCTTTATTGCACACCTTAAATAGGACAAAATTATAACAATAATTTAAAATCAAATGTACAATGGGCGGTCACAACATAATCTTTATAAAATGTAATCAATGAGATTACATTTTTATAGATCTATCAGTTATCTGATTGCTAGATTTGCTAAGTTTGTGGCTAGATGGCGCTGTTTGAATAGTCTACATTAATTTACTTGTACAGCGGATGACCTGACAACACACCCGAGTGGTGAGGAAGTGTCGGTGGCCGGCCTGAACTCCATCCTGCCCAAAGAGCACGGGAACAAGTTCTACGAGCTGCAGATTCTGCATCATCACGACAAGGATGTCTCTGCCATCGCTTCCTGGGACTCCAGTATCCACGACTCACAGTACCTCAATCGCATCACTGAAGGTACCATAGTTTACTATACAGTGCCACCAACTTAGCGGTAGATACCAAGCCAGGTTGGTTGCTGGCACTAGAGTCACCTAGTTTTAAGACGTTTCAAAGTGATCCTTGTGATTTTATTGAATGAAAGTATTATTATTATTAAAATTGACAAAGTTTCATACAAACTTTCATCCCCTATTTCATCCCCTTGGGGGTGGAATTGATCAAAATCCTTTCTTAGCGGATGCCTACGTCATATCATCTACCTGCATGCCAAATTTCAGCCCGATCCGTCCAGTGGTTTGGGCTGTGCGTTGATAGATCACTATGTCAGTCAGTCAGTCAGTCACCTTTGAGTTATATATATTTAGATAGAAGATAGATATATTTTGACTTTGACTTTTGACTTATCTGAACCGGTCTGAAGTTAGCCGTTTGGGGCATCTTCCATTCGCTATTGGCCATTTATGCACAATCCGATAACCTCAGACTGGTTTAGATAAATTGGTGACACTGTACTTTATGCGGCTCATATAATTTTGCTGACAAACTTTTCAGCCAAGCGTCAGGAGGGGTGAGGTTTCAGGCTTATTCTTGAAGAGTTGATGAACGCAGGGCATGTTCATTTCCTATATGACCTGTGAGGCAAAACAATATGTAATCAAAATGCATCTGCAGTGCAAGTACCGTTCTTATCGATCGCTTAATTTGACATTTAGAATCGTTAATTTTCGTTAAAAAAGGTTTTATCCATTGTTGAAACCATTTTTAACGAATTTTGACGATTCTAAATGTCAGTTAAGCGATCGATAAGGAAGGTACTTGCACTGCTGAGTTACAACTTTTCGTTTTGTATTCAGTTAAAATAAATGGTGTTGTTATAGCTGGCGAAAAACCAGCTATCGAATCGCGGCTCACGTGGCAACGCAGAATGAAAAAAATATATCTTTCTGCGCGGCTTAGTTCCGTGGTTTGTTAGAGGACAACTTGATTGTTGCTAGTTTTATTTTTTTTATTTAATAAAAATTACTGTTTTCATTTATACAACATCGTGTTGATGTCGGCACGGTATCATAATTCGCCTTGAAAATCTAACATAACATTCGTAATAGTAGTTAGTAACATTAGTTTTTTCCTTGTATTCCCAGCAAACGAACGCGTGTACCTGATTCTGAAGACGACAGTGCGACTGTCTCATCCCGCGCCGATGGATCTCATACTTAGGAAACGACTAGGATTAAACATTTACAAACGGCAGAGCTTCACCGACAGGATACGAAAGAAAATTGTTAGGTGAGAACGTTAAGCATTTTAATTCCGTCGGGTGCAGGTACTAAAACAAATAACTGGCAGCACCAATCACTTATACTATTGCACAGTAAATATCACACGAGACCGCATACTAAAACTAAAAGATATCTTATTGTTGTCGTGTCATTCGTTCTTTCGAATAGTGTGATGAAAGGATCCTTTCTAGCACTTGACACATGACTTTATTGGCTAGTCTTATTTCTGCAGAACTTGAGTTTTCGGTACTGGTGATCGATGTGCTTATAGGCAATGTCAATATTTAAAATGTTTTATGTACCCACCTTTGGCAAGTTTACGTAAAGAATGATGGGTTGACGGATAACGGACACGACCATATACTTGGTATTCAAAAAGGTTTTTAAGCACGGGCATAGATTAAGCTGGATACCTCAAGTTGCTGTCTTTGCATGCCACTTTACCAATCAAATGAATGCTATGCGCTCAGGCGTGAGCTCCTAAATTCAGTCGGTGTATTTCTCTTTGACTGCGCCATGCTTGAGGTATCGCTTCCCATGAAACCAAATAGGAGAGAAGTGGAAAATGTTTCAAATTAACCGGGGGTACTGTCCTGGAGTGGACTACTTCATTTGGCAACAATAGGAAATATGAGTTATGTTTGCTTGTAACCGAGATAACAAAACCTGACGTTTTGAATCGGAAATATTCTAGAATATTTCATGATAGCCATGTAGTTCTTCTTGTGCTTCCAAGTTCATCTATGCCTGATAAACCTAAAACAAAACAACCCATCATTCTCCCATTATATGTTTTTATCTATCACAGTCATAAAGAACGTGGTTATTATAATTAACATGCAGTTCGGCGACTGCGTACTATTACAGGGCCGATCAGCTGACGCAGACGGGCGTGACCTATGAGGTCGTGTCAAACATTCCCAAGGCGTCGGAGGAGTTGGAGGAGAGAGAGAGTTTAGCGCAGATCGCCGCGACGGGGGAGGAAGCCAGTGCGGCCGATGGAGAGACTTATATCGGTAAGTGTTATCTGATGCGTACTACTTATGGAGTACATGATTTTGCTTCCTGAGGAGTTGGAGGAGAGAGAGAGAGCTTAGCGCAGATCGCCGCGACGGGAGAGGAAGCCAGTGCGGCCGATGGAGAGACATATATCGGTAATTGTTATCTTGTGCGTACTTATGGAGTACATGATTTTGCCTTCTGAGTTGGTTCTGTTGGAGGAGAGAGAGAGTTAGCGCAGTTCGCCGCGACGGGTGGAACGGAACTACGGTAGACCCCGATCCTAAGGTAGAGGGCTATATTTCTGTACTGGAGTTAATCAGGCTGATTATTGATGATGGGTTGAATCTCCCAACAAAATTATAGATAAGTTACGTATTAGTGTTTTAGAGGTTTTTTTACATCTTCATCTTAAAACATTCCAGAAAAATACACCCGCGGCGTGAGCGCAGTAGAGAGCATACTGACCCTAGACCGACTGCGTCAGAGCGTGGCCGTCAAGGAGTTGGAACAAGCGCGCGGTCAGCCCATAACTATGCGCAAGACTGCGTCCGTACCTAACTTCTCACAGGTAACGTTTCTCAATTTAATATAGCTGGTTTGAGAACTAAAAGTCAGTATGGCAAATTGTAGAAAATATATTACTTTTCAAAATAAAAGGTATTCGATTGAATCACAATGAGAAATTTCAAAGTGTGTTTTGACTTCGTAGTTTCGGCTTTCAGGACAGTTACCCAAATTTATGGATGAATTTATTTGAGAACGGATGCATAATTCATATTTAACAGATTATTTATTCATGTATCTTTTTCACAATTTGCCATTTCAACTTTAGTGTAATTACGTCATCACAACACTGTTAAAATAGAATTATATAAACGAATAACGCACTAAAAAACACTTTAGAAGCTTTAACTAACCGACAATATAGAATATCTTAACAACAAATATAGAACGTGCTCATTAACATAACATACGAAATACACACATCACTCATATTTTTTAATTTGTCAATGTTGTGAAGCTTATAACTATTAAAAAGCTATTCAGTGTATGCTATCAAATGCATAATCTCAGTGTAAATATACTACAGAAAGGAACACGTATACACAAGCAAAATTCTACTTATCACTTCTTCACGACTGACTAGAGCGGCTTACGGCTGAGCGAATTGTTCTCAGTAACATTTCCTTTAACTACTTTCACGCAAACATACCAACTTACATTATCTAGTTTATTCTATGTCTGATAACGTACCCCGACTAGACTACAAGATTGTACCTTCATAGCAACACTGTAAAGTTTTATGCATGGAATGACAAACCAGACAGAAGATAATGGTTTGGTGCAAGTAAAGTAATATTCTGAACATAGTGATGAAAATAAACTATTAAACAGGCAACTAGCTTCAATATAATTATAAACCTAAATACCCATCATTGCATAGTCAAAAACGCGTGCGAGCTTACGTGCTAACATTTGATTCCCGTACTTGTGTACGTTACTTTACGGGCACATACATTCTACGTGACGTAACTTTTCTAAACCTGCAAACCGTCCAACACTTCATTATGGATGTAAATCTTGGATGGAAGAACTACAAGTAATTCTCTACCTAGGTGCCGCGCCCTAGACGTCCGATTGTGAAGGTCGATGACCGCTCGCGCGCAGAAGCGTTCAAGCGCGGCGTCAGTCGCTGGGTCAATGTAAGTCACAAGGCGGCTTTTCTATCCTCTCTGCCATCTGTGGTAGCACGGTATAGACAGTATTACAAACAGTAATAACGCTAGGATGACGTCAGTTTAAGCCCCTCCCCTCATATTGCACATTCTTTATCGCTAAACCTTGCTTGATGATTGAAACAGTAATTCCGATAGGATGACGTCAGTTTTAAGCCCCTCCTCTCATATTGCACACCCTTCGCCATTTAGCTTTCTTCTACGACTCAATTAGTAATAGCGTTAGGATGACGGCAGACATTTCATATTGGACAACCTCCATCTTCCATGATTAAGATAGTAATAACACTAAGAAGATGTCAGTTTTAGGCCCCTCCTCTCCTTTCTTCCACGAATCAATTAGTCATAACTCTATTACCTGCTAAGCCTCTTCCACGATTTCATCGTTAGTTTTGCTCACGGTTTCATCCTCGTAACATAAGAATATTTACGTTCTATCTGAGTATTTCCTTTCCATAACATAGTCCAAATGCTGATGTACGAAAAACTCTTTGGTACAATAACATTAATTTGCAAGAAGATTGTGCGAGACCAGGCTTGGAAATGTCCGATTCTAGTTACTGTACTTACTGCTTGTAAAACCATTCTACTCCGTGTCCACAGTGCCCATCTATCCGCTATGATTGTGACTGTACATAAGCTCACGCGCTTTTCAGACATGCAATTGGAAGTGGGTCGATATTGTGTCACACAGATGGTGTCGTATTCGATAGCAAACACATCAGGTTCTCCGTGAGATTTATCACAAAACAAACACGGTTATATAATTAGACACAAATACACAAATTAAACAGTAAGGGCCTTACTACAAAAAAATAGGCAAACGTTAAACACTGCCTTAACTCTTGACATCTCTTACCATTGCGTAGTGGCAAACAGAGAGAGCGCTAATTTTAGACATTGTTTAAAGTTAGACACCGTTTTGTAGTAAGGCCCTTGATGTGAAATTCACATTTCACTTCGCCGGAATAACTTCAGTCAAGTGAGTCAATTTGACTGCGTTTTTTCAGTAATAATAACAATTAATATATTTTTTTCATTTCTTATCGTTTTATATTCACGTAGTCGGTGTCGGTTTACTGGGTTCTTATCACGAATGAATTTGACTGCAGTGGCGTGAACGTATCTTAACTACGACAAAGTAAGGTATTACGGATATTGGTACAATACGTTTAACGTTACAAATGTTAAAATGTATTCGTGATCGAAGTACTCACACATAAAATACACCTGTACAGTTGACGTCAAGCATTGTCTTTCAATAACAATTCTTTTGTAGCTTGAAACACTGTTCAATTTCAAACTTAGCATACACGTATAAATCTTTTCTAAACAAATTTAAACGCACTGTGTTTCACTTTCACCTGTCCTTACCACGTTGGAATAAGGCATTGAAATAATTGTTCACGCTAAATGCACCCTTTTTCAACAACGAACCTTGTTGCAATTGAAATAGGGTGTAGTTTCGGAGCTTGCTAACTTGTGTGTTGTCGCTACGCACCCGGCCGCAGCTGTCGCAGGCGCTCGAGACAGCGGCTAAGAGTGGAAACGTGAGTCTAAGCATGGCTGCATCCTTAACTTGCTACTTTATTTAGTCCCATTACCTTTTCAAAGCCGTATTATTTTTTCGACGTGTTTTGTTACTTTTTGACGCGTTTTATTACCTTTTTAACGGAGTCCTTTACCTTTTTAACGCGTTGTGTTATTTTAAATCATTGTATCCATTTCTCGCGTTGTACATTACAGTTTATTGGTTGAAACATTGTACTGTTTACCACGTAAGATGTTATCCACCATTCTAAGAAGAGTAGGATGATCTAACGGTTATACTAACGTATAACACCGCTCCAGCGAGATGGACGGCCTTGATTGCTATTCTATTTATGGTAATTCAATGAGCTATGAAACTTTTTAGTTCTTTAGCTGAAGTCCTATACTAGAACATATATGCTTTTTGTACTTAAGTATTTATTAATGTATTCATATTATTTCAGCTTTTTTCCACTCACATCTTGCTGTTATTTGTATATGCTGTATTTGTTATTATTTGTAAAGGTAGAGTTGTGTACAAAATGAAAAAAAAATTTATTAGCTCTTCAGCCGTGAAAGCGTTTTTATATGCAAGAAACGAAACTGACGTTTTCAACGATAATCCAATGCGAAACCACTGCTTCTAACGCGCTGATCTCGAATAAACTATAATAATACAAGTAAAGAAGGTTCAAGATCAGCGAATTCAAACGCTAAAACCTTTTCGAAATATACAAATGGACTCCAGAGCAGACGAAAGGCACTCTCCGCTGTAATATAAACTTATATTCTATTGGCTTTAAATGGTTCCCGATGTTTTGATACGCGATGATTTTGTACCCGGAATACAACTCTAAGAACAAAAAAACAAGAACGAAAAAACGGAGGTGTGCCTATTATGAGTATCGATATGTAAGCGATGCACAAGTTATGTTCTAATAAACCACGTGACTTAGCTGCGCAGGATACATGTCTTATGAATGTTCGGTCAGCGCAGCTCACGTCGCCATTCACTTGTTTGGCGCAATTACGTGTATCAACATACTCGCTTCTGAACAATAACACCAATGTCTACAGATAATGCGGCTCGACTCGTCATTCGAATCGCTCGCCGGACTTGCGTCCGGCCGCTCCGGCAGCGTGGCTGACTTAGCCGATCCCGAGACGCCGAGACGTCCTATACACCGTCACTCGTACGCGGCGCCAGCGCACAATGACCCCGAGACAGTCACTCCTACCAAACCTTTCGGACTCGGTAAGTTGCAAATATCATTCAAGATACACTGGTTCGAAGATCACTTTAGGCGCATACCTCATCTAAATTACGTATGGCGCGGACGAAGTTCATTCAAATTTCATACAAATGCATGGAAATATAGCACAATTTAGGTTAGTACGTCAGACGTCCGAGCAACGACGTATCGTGCTGTAGATCGTGCTAACCTGAATTGTTCTTTAAATCCTTGCATTTTGTATGAAATTTGAATGAAATAGGAAGCCGCCCGCGCAATATGCCATTTAGTTGCGGCCTGCGAATACGGCTAATTTGCAAAACTACAGTGTAACTGTGATTCTATATTAGTTAAAAACTTTTTCAATATCCCAAAAGCTATGAAGTGGAACGGAAACCGGGATTCATACCCTATGAATTCGCCGGCCGCGTCCCTTAGATACGAGGATGCGTTATCCCATTAGCCATCGGCTCTTATTATAAATTCAGAGACTTCCCTCGAAAAATTATTATCGCGGATTTAAGTAACCGTTAAACGGCTCGAAGTGTGGCAGTTAGGGGTGTGTTTAAACGGTACTGAAATTCTTAATCACAAATAAATAATAATAAATGAAATAAATAATGCTGGACAATCCACGCAGCACTATCTAGCCCCAAAGTAAGCTATTCAAAGCTTGTGTTATGGGTACTAGATGACTGATATATTTAATACATTATATACTTGCATAGATATATAAATAAATAAATAAATAATGCTGGACAATCCACACAGCACCATCTAGCCCCAAAGAAAGCTACTGAAAGCTTGTGTTATGGTTACTAGATGACTGATATATTTCATAAATTATATACTTAGATAGATAGATATTTTTTATTATACATAAACACCCAGACCAACGGAACAAATTTCTGCAGATCGTACACAAATTTGTTTCGAGGCGGGAATCGAACCCGCAACCTCTTGCGTCGCAGGCGGACTCTCTTCCGCTGTGCCACTGAGTTTGGCGCATGAAATCATAAATACAAGTCTCACGTACACCAATCAGTTGAAATAGTACGCATTCCAGTGTCTAGGGGACCGTTTTAGGTATGAATCACATTTAATTCATGGCTTTTGTGATGTTATGTAACCAAATTGTTACCTAGCCGTATACTCATAGAAATTTAAAAATGTAACACTCCTTACTTCCAAATACGCCCAACTCTTTATCATTCACAGTCATAACACATTGTCATGGCTATATACCGAGACTTGCACTACGCAGCGCAAGAGAACCAAAAGTATTCTAGAAGATTATAGTGCATTCAGTAGACTAAAACAGAATAGAAGTATACAAACGATGCACGAATAGGTTTAGTATAGTGTTTGTACTAAACAGTGTATTAAATAGTTTAAATAGACAGATGTCGAAAACAGAATACAATGTATGTAGGCTGTTCATACTCACAGAACAATACGACTCAATCGTCACGTCAACGCTACATCTACTTCTTCATCACTATTACATTTTATTTTCCACTTGCTTTGTGGCAATGCTATGGCTCATACCTACTGATCTTTATACTCTCTCTCTCTCTCTGACTACCCTCTTTTCTTCCTGTATCATACTTCTTGATTGTGTAAAATATGTTCAGTTTTTAATTATCAGACAGCTGTGTTCTTTGAGTTGGTATTCTTGTGCTTTTCGTTGGTTAAACCTTGCAACGGAACCCACGCGGACGTTGGAAGGGTTACCCATTGTCAGTTCTGTAAGGACCTCTCAGAACGAAAACGCTTTCGAACACAAATTGAACCCCAAGCTTGAACTAACGTTATTTTCTGTATCTTGATCCCTCGCTACCTTCAGGCTCGTTTCTATCAGGTAAACAACGAAATTATGGTCTTGACTCGGAATGGCAAATGTACGGCAAAATTATTAGACGAATGCAAACAAATTAAATGGAGTTATAGATGTGTTGTGATCATTGTTATCATGGAAACGTATTTACCCATAAATTGGCTGCAAAAATCTAACGAACGATGAAGCAATTGGCATTTTGACTCGATTTGAGAACAAAATTGTCTGCTGAGTTTATTTGATCAAAATTAGACCCTAATGTATTGGCTGATAGAGCGCAAAATCGAAACGCAAGCTTCGAGCGTCCAGCTTCTGTCGTTGTGTTGACTATCTGTTTGTTTGCGTGTCTCTTTCATTTGCATGAACCAAGCATGACCTGTTTATTTCCTTCTCCCTTCCTCTTAGTTGATATTAATGCTAAGAATTTAAGAAGCAAAGTACCTATGCTTTAAATTAGACTAGGTGAGACATAAGGCTTCTGTAAATTCCTAACTAATCCAGGACACCAAATAGGCATTCTGAGCACAGTGATATCAGTACAATGCTATTCTGTACATCTGTTGTAATGCAAAAAACTTGAAAAACAGTCCTATCTCTTTAAAATTAGTATGTGATGTAACTGTAGGTAAAAGTAGCCATAGATCGATGAATATTGTACATTTTAGATTTGTGTTTGTGTTAGGCGATAAGAGATGCATGAATGTAGTCAGTTGGACAATATAATGACAGAGATGACAACTCTCAAGCATGTTTTTGTATTGTATGAATAGATCTGTTGTAAGTTTAAACAAAGTTATGCAAAAGAGTAGGATATTGATAAAAAAAATGTTTGCTTTATTGACGATTCTAATAAAACAAGATAAAACGCCAAAATAAAAACAAAGTGCGTGTCAAAAGAATAATGCTCTAATTTAAATATCAGAAAAAAATATTTATAAAATGAAGTTTTATTTTATCTGATGAACCAATAAATTGTATTTGCATAAAATTTTATTGAGTTATTTATATATATAGAGATTATAAAATTAAAACAAATGTTGCAAAAGATATTGTAAGCAACAAAGTAAAACAGTTTGAAAATCCGACGCAAGAGTGGAAGATCTGACGAATACCCTAACATTTTTCTTACAGCCCGGCCTACGTTCCTAAACTTGAATTTGAACCTGAATTCACTGCGACTGCAAACTCCGAACAAGTGTATGTTATTGAGTAACAGTAGAATCACTAGTTGGGCTTATTTCGTATTATTTGAACTTCATAATTTAAATATTTAAATATTAAATATTTGATGTCATTTTTTTGTCTTAATTTGTTGGTAATCACATTTTCCGTGTGTAGACGACATTTTTTATACGAACGTTGTTTATATTTTTATTTGCTCTATAAGTCATTTTTAAGTTAATCATTGGCATGTAAATTCATTGTCAAAATATCAAGCATGAATTCGGCATAAACAAAATTTTAATATGAATTTATTAAGATCGAATTTTCTAGGTTTTGAGTAAGTCATTTCTAAATTAAAGATGAGTCATTGTAAAATACATTTGTAGTTATCGTAACAAAGAGTCCGAACATGATTTGTTTGGTAGAACTCTTAAATAAGCAGATGCATCATAATTAAGATTTATTTACAATCATTTGCACCGTTTTTGTATTCGCTAATTTATTTCAAACACAATTCGATAGACTGTTTTGATCACAATTCGATTGACGTTTCCAGCGTCGCCTGCCAGTGGGAAGATAGGGCTGCGTATGACGACGTTGCACGAAGAGCCGGGCAGGAGAAACGATGATGATTCTCATTCGGAGCCGGAGTCAGCTCCAATTGATGACATGAACACACCACGGTCTAATGTACGTACATAGTTTAGAAACGTGTTTTAATAATAAACAATAAACTGAAAACTGAGACAGCTTCACGACTTTGATCCCAAGGCACGGTAGATATCCCTTCAGATCTCTCAGTATTAAGTACTAACTCAGGATTCTTTGCGGATGTCTAAGGGGGGTAGTCAGAGGTACGTCCAAACATTACATTTGGCACACACCGACATTTTGCTGTAGTTAGTATTCCATACGTGACTGGTTGCAAGCCCATCGCCGCTGTTAGAATACTAACTGGTTTCATTGCGCACATAAATTTTTCGATAGAAAATTCCATTGGTGCACGACCGGACTCGAACCGGCGACCTTGCATCGGAAGGCGGGGTCACTTCCACTAGACCGCCGGTGCTCTTTACAAATAATTAAACAAGCTCATTTATAGGATCAAGTAAATTCGTATGAGCAATCACTACTAATAAGCGAGCGAACCGCAGGCGAGACGATAAGATACGGTTGATGAATATAAGTCTGTGCATAATAGGTCAAGTTCCGTTATCGGGCGTGACTTGCGAGCTACCTTGCGAGGCTTCTACTTGTTCCATCATCTAGTTGTGTAAGAAAACTACTGACTACCCCCTTAGACATCCTCAAAGACCCTGTTGTTCGTACTTGGGATACCGCGCCTGGGTATTAAAGCCGTGAAAGTGAACCGTCAGTGATCGGCATTTTTTAAGTTTGTTCGTTAAAAATCTTTATATTCATTAAGTGATGGAACTATTCCGTTATTCCAGCGTGCGCGATCGCGGGCGACAGGCCGCGGCTTCCTGCCGACGTCGAAGACTCTGGACTCTCTGCACGAGCTGGCGTGCGCTCCAACCAAGAACTCACCGTCTATATCTTCCAGCGGATATGGTAAACAGCAATAACTAAGCCATTTATCCATAACGGTCACTGAGCGGGCCAATAGCATAACAAACCAATAAGTCTGTTGCTGTCTCTTTTCGTCGGCATGAAAGTGACAATGAGAAGAATACTCTATGAGCCGCTATAAAATGGCACGGATTATGAATAAGAGGGTATATCTCTAAGAGCCTGAAGTGTACTTCTAGGCAACGGCCTTTTATTTGCCTATTCACTCATCTACATTTTGTGCCATTCTCGCAAACACATGCGGCGCTCAGGTATAGTTTTACGCGTCACGAGTTAAAATATGTCTTTAAACGTACGTACAGTCAGCTGTTAGATTGACAAGTCGAGTTTTTATTTTTTTTGCATTAGTAAATGTTCATGGACTTCCGTTGCGGAATGTGCGTACTTCTGTTTTCTTGTAACTTCCAAAAAGTCATGAATTTTGATATTCGTGGCGTTAACGTATCCTAGCGATATTCGACCTTATTCTGTTGTGGTTAGGGATACTATACGTTTACGCGACTAACGTCAAATTCGTTCGTGAAAAAGCCCCAGTTGACACCGCGGTAAAAATAATATTAATACATAAATGTGCCTAGTTTAAACCAATATCCATTTTCTATGCGGGTATAGGTCGCGTCAACCAAAAAGAACGCGGGAAGGTGTGATGGCGCGAGTATTTTGTGTGCACAAACACATCCCCTCCACTGTTTTCCAGCGTTATTTTGGCGGACGCGCACTCTAACATGATTTTGTACGCCTTTAATGGTAGGATTTTAATGATACTCATAATTTTGTGAAGACCTTTATTTACCATGTACCTAAAATTCTGACAAAAACCGTTTATTCCAGGATCGCAAGCAGTATCATCCACAAACCTGACCAACGACGACACGCTATCAATCCGCAGCATGTCCGTGGACGACACACCGGACTTCGACAAAGCGATGGACTACGCGCACATAACCCGCACCAAGCACTCCATGGCCGGACTGCGGAACGAAATCTCCGAGCTCAGAACCGATATCAACGAACTCAAAAACGACATCGTTGAATCCAAGAACGAACTAGACGATACAACGTTTGAGAAGGCCAAGACGCCTATAACTCCCGGATCGAAGAGGATCAATCCATTCATGAGGGATTGTGGGGAGACGGAGCAGTTAGTCGATCCGTTGGGAGCGATCCCGATTGAGAGCATCATGACTGTCTCTAGTCAGAGCAGCAAGAGCGAAGTGTTGCATTTGAACGGTGATGTGTCGCACGACAGTTCTGTTGGTAAGTCTTGTACAAATATTTAAATCTGTACCGCGTCTAGGAATCATTTATGCAAAGACTGTACCATGTTGGTACATTTTGTACGTTGCGTCGTTGCCGGTTTTCCGTAATTTGTGCTTTTTTTTATACAACTAGCTGATGGAACAAGCAGATGGCCCGGCTGATGCGGTATAACCATCAACTATAACACGCACGACAGGAACTTGCCCTACGATGCACTGCCCTGCGTCCATCAACATGAGGCTTACAGATGTTAAGCCTCATGTGCCTGTAATCACACCGGCGACCACACTCTTCACAACTGAAACACAGCGATGCTGCTTGACGGCAGAAAAAAGCGTGGTGGTAATACTTTCCCGGACGAAACCTTCACAAAGAGGTCCACTACTCGTATTTACTCTGATTCTGACAGTTTACGATACTATACCCTATGTCAGTCTGTCGAGTATTTGTTGTTATATTTATCGCAGGCGACATGGACGGAGAATCGGTGAGCTCCGAACAATCGAGTCACGAAGCCGAGCGCAGCCGCGAGGCGTCCTCTGTCGGCGAGAGCGACTCCGCGTCCACGGGCAACGAGCGATGCGACGCGCTCGTTAAACCGCATCTACCCGCCGGCAAGGTAACCCTTACCTCTATTGTAATAAGGGTTTGGTTGGGCGCATAAGGCCCCACGCGCAAAACGTCCCTCCACCAAAATTAAGTCACATTCGCAAAATGTTTTCTTTACAAACAGGTCAGTTGTTAAAGAGCTCGGAGTAAAGGCACAATACAATATCCCACTGTATTTTGATATGTTGACAGCCTACGTAGCTCAGTTGGTAGTAGCTCTGCCTTCTGCGCCGTAGGTCGTGGGTTCGATTCCCACCGTGAACAAACATTTGTGTGATGAACATAGATGTTTGTTCTCTGTCTGGGTGTTATATAATATTATAAGTATGTATTTACAAAAAAAAAAGTATATAAGTAGTATATCAGCTATCTGATCCCATATTACAAGCATAAGCTTAGTTTGGGGCTAGATAGTGCTGTGTGAAAGTCCACCAATATTTATTTAATATTTAATTTTATTTAATTTGGAATTCATAGGAGAATTTCAAAGCAAAAACTTGTTTTCCGCTTAGAATATCAAACATCTACTAAAGACAAGAAGTATGTTGGTACAAAAAAAAAATATTCTTGCAATGTGGTACAAGCGTAAACCGACTCTAAGAGAAGAACCTTATTATTTCGTGAGTGTACATTGCACTGAATTTTTTTTTCTCAGTATTCACAAATATACACCTTACCCTCCTAACAATAAGCTCCACATTTCAGGTGGTCCGTCGACGCGCGGGCGCGTCAAGCCGGAACGCAGCGCGTCAATCCTACCCGTCAGCGCGACCCAAGTCCGCGCACGAACCTACTACCATGGCCAAGGAGTTGCATCACACACCCGCTTCTTCTACGGAGCGGATTGGCGATGGTAAGTCATATTAGGGCGTATGGTACACGCAACCGATCTAACTCCCTCTCAGGCAGGGACTATACGATAATAAGTTTATATGTATTTATCAGAGGAGCACCTGGAAGCGCCGGCGTGGTTGACAGTCGGCGAGAGCGTGCAGCTGCGTCTCAGCAGCAGCACCGGCGTGGTCGCCTATGTGGGGCCCACGCACTTCGCCAGCGGACTCTGGGTCGGCGTCGAACTGGACGCGCCCACGGGTAAAACGTTCATACTACTTCCAACTTCCGTCTTCCCACTTCCAACTTTCCACTTCTCACTTCCAACTTCCCCCTTCTGACTTCCCACTTCTTACTTCCAACTTCTTACTTCCAACTTCCCACTTCTTACTTCCAACTTCCCACTTCTTCCAACTTCCCACTTCTTACTTCCAACTTCCCACTTTTTACTTCCAACTTCTTACTTCCAACTTCCCACTTCTTACTTTCAACTTGCCATTTTATAAGAGATAAACATAGAAAAAAAGAAAGCTTCAAGAAAAATGTTAATAAAGTCCTTCAGGGTAGGCAACGCACTGACAACGCCCCTGGTGTTGTTGTTGTCTTTGGGCGACGGTGACCGCTTACCATCAGGTGGGCCGTTAGCCCGTTTGCCTATCTTTTACATAAAAAAAACATCAAATTGTCCTCTAGTATAGTGTGCGTCAACCAAAAATAGCGCTGGAAAACAGTGATGATGATGTGTTTGCGCATACAAAAAACTCGCCCTATCACACCCCCTCCAACCGGCGTTCTTTTTGCGTGACGCGCACTATAGCAGAATACGTGACTAAGCTTCTTTACTAATGTATTTATTTTCGCTCTGTGCAGCCCATATTTCATCCATAACGTATCCATACGTATTTCTCAGGCAAAAACGACGGATCGGTCGGCGGATCTCGATATTTCGACTGCAAAGCGCGGCACGGTATCTTCGTAAGAACGGACAAGTTGGTACAGGACCGCAGAGGGCGCTCCGCACGCGCCTACAGAGAGACCGAGATGAAACGCGCCACAAGCAAGGGTAAGCTCTATCCTTATAAAAATAACATTTATAACGCCGCGGTAAAACATGAGACAGCGCCATGAGCAAAGGTTATTTATATATTGGACTCATGTCATTTCTAAGGGGTCGCAGAATTTCTTAGCGGAGAGGCCGCTAAGAAATTCTGCTCGGTCTCGTTAATTACAAAGAACCCAGTAGACAGTTCTTCGAGATATGCGACCCCTTAGAAATGACATGAGTCCAATCCATTCAACTTTTGTTTGGTAGAGACTGCTGTTTAGCGATAAGTTCGCATTTTGCATTTAACATAGTTTTAAGATCATAAATTAAGATTTTTTTTCCCCTAAAGTTGTTTCGTGATATAGTATTTTCTATCTTCTATCTATGACCATCGCCACTTCAACTTGCCAATTCTGCGAGCTATGTCTATGTCTAAAAATGAAATATGTGTATACCAGTATTTTATTCCACAGGAGAAGGCCTACACAACTTGCACAGATCGCGGAGTCGCGGCGACAGCATAAACGCAGTCGGCAAAACCAGAAGCAAATAGAGTCCGATCCGAACCCGCAGTGTTGCGTACATGGCTCGCTCAGTACCGTCTCCCCTCACACATCCCTGTTAGCGCGGACCCAGCCGGCAATGTATCGGACCGAATTTAAACTAACGTCCACCCTGGTAGGCAAGGTTTCGTTGCAGCGTACGCGTTTGGTGCTTTTATGTATTTAGATTATTTTGTTACCGGTCGGTAAAGCAATATCTTACGCTTTTGTTATTCGTCTTATCTGAAACGGAAAACGGACATTCTGACTCTTGTTGACAAGTTGAACAAAACGATCAGATTGTCTTAGTATTTTCCATAATTTTCGAACATTTTGACACTTGGTAGTAGTTACTATCTTCATAATAAATCAAGTTTTAATTACTTAATCACGATATATTTGTAAATAGAATTATTATGTGATTTAATTTTATTAATCGATTTCAATTGTAAATAGTATGTGAATGGATGTGTATTATTTAATTTAAATATTTTTAGTATACCAATGAAATTTTTGTGATCGGTGATAATGTTTAATCAATTAATTGTTTTGTAGTTTTTTTACTGTATAGTTTGTGGTTTAATTATGAGATTTTATTTTAAAATATACTGTTTATTTATATATTTTAGCTCATTGCTTTCTTGTCATCTCCACAGTTTTATATTCCAAACTCTGAATATAAGCCCTGTGAACCTTTATACTAAAGCTTTTATAACTGTAACCTTAGGTCGTTTAAAAGAAACTTAAGAACTGCTCATTAGCATTTTGTGTTCCTCAATATTTCCACATTCGATTGTGATAATATCTTGCCACGCGATTATTGATCTTAAATTGTACGTTTATTTTATTTTATTTCGATGCCTGCTTTTCCCCTTGTGACTCAAGTGGATAAACGAAAACGTCCAAAATTACATCTTCGTCCTGATAAAAGACTTGTACTTAGTACTTTCGATCCATTCGCGACGGATGAACACTGGCGCCCTAAAATTGACGTTTAGTTGTTTGGTGCAAGTTGAAAGCATTTATTCGTTATTTATAAAACTATTTGTGCGGTGTTTACTGAGTATTTCTAAAACAAAATGTAGAGTTATGTTAGGAATTAGTAAAATTTCGTAACAAATACTTTTCGTTACGTAGATTTAGTTTGAGAAATACTCTACTATCGACTTGTACTTCGAAATATCCGCTATTTTTATGTTAACTTTTTTTATCTCTCTCTACAGAGTGAAACCGCGTTGCTTAAAAGTAACCAGTACCTATTAATAAGATTGAATGTATAACCAAATAGATGTTTTTCGATTCGGATATTCGCTTGTAACTAGCGCCAAACCTTTGTCGGTTTAGTTGTGTAGGTAAACTCTTATGTAAATGTGTAGTCGTGTTTCGGCTCGCTGTAAAAATGCCATTGAATAAAATTGTCCTCAAATCTACTTCCATCCACGTTCGAACAATAAAGCAAAGAGAAAAAAATATCTGTAGAGAAATGTATATCAATTCGTTTTCTTATAATGTAATGGAAAGTATTTTAGATGATTTAAAAGCCTAATTTTGAATATCAGAGTAATGTAGATGCGTAGAGCGCGTGTAACCGGACTGTGTTAGGTGTTGGGACTTTACATGGCCTATGTAACTACATGTATGTATGTTTGCGTTATTTGGACAAAACAAAATCGATCTATTGTGTAGGTACAGAACACAAGGTCGATTTTAGTTTGAACAAATAAACCATGTGAAGTGCTAGCATTAGGCGCTTGTGAACGAGTTAGTTATTGCGGCAATTTCAGACTGTATATCTGTCTTGCTTTCACAATTCGTTCGTAAGCGAGACAACTATACAACAGAAGCTAGTAGCCACAAAACTTGCTCGATAACGAGTGCTTAGAGAATAGCCATGCTCCGCTGAGTAGGAGCGATAGTCATAGCTCACCTAATGTATATTCCATCCTTTTAGAGGTAATCTTTCTTAAGTACACTGAAGTACATAGTATAATACGCCTCGTTGTTTACTAGAGTAAGTACATACATTTCAGCATATTATGTAGCCGGTCACTTGCCTCCATCCCTGTAAACATAACACTAGGTATAAAGCATTTATCACTAAAGTTATATATAAACAATGTTATCTGTTGTTTCGGAGTGTGCACTCGAGAATTTAACGCCCATTTTCAAGGTACGGTTTCATTGCGAGTAAATAGCAAGATTTATAACGCATGTGTACGAATCGGATAGGACTTCGACTTTTCTTCTGTTCAGAATGCTTGGGATAACTTGACCTCTATCGGCAAAGAAACATGGCTTTGTGCCTGTATTTAGTTATGTAGCATATCTGAGTATCGCTGTCTCTCACATAAAAAGTATTTATGGGTATTTTTGACACCTAAAAACCACTCATGCCAGTGCTCTTAAACGGTGAAGGAAAACATCGTGAGGAAACCAGGTAGTATTCTAACAGCGGCGATGGGCTTGCAACCTGTCACGTATGGAATACTAACTACTGCAAAATGTGGGTATGTGCCAAATGTAATGTTTGGACGTACCTCTGACTACCCCCTTAGACATCCTCAAAGAATCTTGAATTAGTACCTACTTGGTACTGGGAGATCTGAAGGGATATCTACCGTGCCTGGGGATCAAAGTCGTGAAGCTGTTTTTTTTTTAAACCACTCAACACAACTCTCAAGAAGTTTTGTCTTCGATTTCAAATGCACTGAAAAACACTTACTGATAGAATTCAAAAACTACTCTTTAGATCTGACTCAAATTGACAAGCACCAGCTTTCGATTGAAAAGAATCATTAAAATCGGTCCACTCAGTAAAAAGTTATGAGATAACAAACAAAAAAACAGTCAAATTGAGAAACTCCTACTTTTTTTGAAGTCAGTTAAAGAATGGAAATATTTTTATCCGATGACAGCGGTACTCGTAGATGGAGAAACAGGCACTTACCTTTTAAATATCATAAAGTAAAATTTCTATTGTTTTTGGCTCCAATCAATTCCGAGGGTCTTTAAAAATAAACGAGTTGGCCAGTTTACATATTTAACTTATTATATTATCTAGTATAGAAGACATGTTTACAATTAAGTTTTTTAAACTCGCATCACAAGTAATCTTATTCCGCTTTTAGAATCTCTCGCAGTGGGACCACAACCTATGTAATCTTTAAGCGTTGACTGACATCATATGTATGTGTCACTTTTACATAGAATTATCACTTATACAATTATCGAATGCTTATTAGACTGTTGTACTTAAACATTCCATTTATTTCCATACACTTATCTAGAAAAATGTATTTCAGTAGTCGGATTTATTAGTTAATTTTTTACAATACTTGCATTGATTTTGCATTTTACAGTTTTTAATACTTATCTTAATGTAATGGTAATAGACCGATTTTAATCAAATTTGGCCCTAACTAGGACAGCTCAATGTGTAGTCGACGTTATCTAAAACAATTATAAAAGTTTATTCGAAATATTGTAGGATGTGTCTTTGAAACTCTCGATGTGCTTTTGTCCAGTAGTGGGTAGGAACACGGGACTGTCGGCGTCCAAATCTCGCGCACACATCTGCGCCAAGTCGCATTTACTTTTTATGACGTCAGTGGATTGACGTAAAATGTCACGTGGTCTGTCTGAAAATTCATAGACAACGGGCTTATACCAAGGGTATCCAAGCGTCATTTTGATGAGCGTTTGTTTCCGATTATATACTTTCCTACTTAAATAGAAGCGAATGCGACTTGGCTAGTCCCTCTGGCCGACGCCGCAGTCCGCGTCGATTGAAGATACATCAGCCTGACGAAAATGGATGCATCAGTCGATCTGTTTAGATAAATAAGAAAGAAAGAAAATTAATTTATTTGTCACACAAACATATGAGGATCAAAAATTTACAAGCTAGTAACTAATAGTTAAAATTAAAGAGACAAATAAAAGGTACCTATATAAAAAGATGCTGTGTGAGTGCGACAAACAGGTCCCGTCTCAGCGAAATGCTGCTGACCATCCATAGATAGATAAATAAATCTTCCTCACCGGCAACCTCTTGCGCGTTTCTGCACACTTTCTGTTTAGAGATCATGTCTACGGAATAAATGAATTATATAAAAATAACATTAGCTTGGCTGTATGATTGTGATTCGGTCAAGCTAAAGCTAATGTCATTCATTACATACAATTTATGTTTCATATGAATACCGACAGGTTTGTCTGTGGGTCCCAGATGAGACGCGCCCGGGTGTTCTTGAATAGTGTGGGGATGCATCCATTCTCGATGGCTGGCTCGGTTCGAGTGGCGGTGTGCACTTAGGGCTCCTAGGTGTAGTCTGATAGTGACCTAGTAATGCAGCGTCTCGTAGGCCCTAATTTAATTTATAGATTAAGCTGACCATGTGCTGTGCTTTTGTTTTAAACAAATAGTTTATAGGTAAATGAAATTTTTGTTTTATGTCATAATTTTATTTGTTCAATGTAGTACACGTTTTGTATTTATTGCGGTCAATTCTACAAAAACGAGCTTTTACGACGTTAATGTAATTATTTTATTAGATCATGACGCATGTTTCATTTTAGCGTAGAATGAGGTGTAAGTTTTATTTGCCAGATAAAATGTATAAATTAAAAGTAAATCACAAATCGAACGTATTTCTAATTCTTTGATAAGCTGATAGGCAGCTACTTGGTAGCGTAGGTGGTTACATCTCATCACTGTAAGCATAATTAAATAAAGAGATTTTAATATTTAAATTTATTAAATAGTTCACTTTGTAGTGGAAATATTTTTGCCAAGTAGCAAATTCGAGTCAACCATCGCTGTCATTATCAATAAATAAATGTATAATAAAATATTTTGTAGTTTTTATTATATTTATATATATTTAATTTTGTAGAAACCTAAGTTGTAGAAAGTAGATATTCATACCCTTCCTTTCTCTAGATAGATAGATAGTTCTCTAGATTTGTTTAAAGTAACTTTATGTAGAGCAGACGTAGTTATTAAATATCTACTTACCTGACCTGAAAGCGTGTTTATAGAATTGCAGTAAAAGCACATAAACATCTAATAAAGTAGTAGTAGTAGTAATAAGTAAAATCGATAGGTATCATTTGGTCGGTAATATCAAACGGAAATCAGGTAGTTATTAAATTGAGTATTTTATAATCTAAGCAATCTAGTGATTCAAGTTCGTAAAACAATGCAAATCAGATCGCAATAAACATGACTATGAAACCCGAATCGTAGTTTGCCAGGCGATCTACGGTTATGTAAGTACTTATATCAACTTATAAACTAATGTACTGGAAAGCAAGCAAGTTCTGAGATTTAGGTTCGTTAAGTACGAGCGACTAGACGACAAAAAAATAACACTTAACAGACTTAATTCACCTGGATTAAATCGCCCAGGAGCCTTATTCACTATGACCATTTGCACCGCGATCACAGCTAAGACAAGGCAGCCGGTATCATACGGTCAGGGCAAAGTATCTCCTATGTCATAAAGAATAAAGCCCAACATCAAGTTTTGACGTTTCACGGTTTGGGGCAAGGAATCTCCCAAGGAATTTGAATAGAATCTCATATTGTCATAGAGAATAATGCCCCAGTAACACAGCTGTCAAAAGAGGTTTCTTGTTTCAACCTTGCATCATCTTGCATATTCGGATAAGAGATGTAGGAATTCATAATCTTGTCTGATGATTGCTGTAAACCTTTTTCTTTTTTTCGCTCGGCTAGCGTAATTATGATTAACGCTATAGTTACGTGGATCTTTTGTTTGGGGTAGGACAGATTCAAACTAAAGGTATCACTGATTTGTCACACAAATAACGAGCTTTACAAAGGCTGTTTGTGGATCCGCTACAACGAAAAAGCTCGGTGGGTATATTTTTTGAATAGTCCGCTACAGCTTATGACTTGAGCAAAACTCTAAAAGGCAGCGACATTTGACCTTATTTCAGTGCGACATCGCGAGTGTCATCTTGTGGCCCGCGGGGCGGCGATGCCGCGACCTGGCACTCGCTTGCTCACTTGCTGTGGTGTACCGTTGGCAGAACAAACCCCAAGCCTTTTCACTATCATCTTCAGACCAGTATCACCCATCTGGCTATAAGCCAGGGGTTATTACCATGCCTTTGTCTTCCGCCAAGAGTTGCGTTGTTTCGGCTCAAGTTGATGGACGCAGAGCAATGCATCGTACGGTACCTAGGTAAGTTCGTATTGTGCGTGACGATAGTAGCCACTTAGGCCAAGAAAAAAGGCTAGTGGTTATAATATTTATAGCCTTTTCTGTCCTGTGCGTCTTTGGTCGAGGGAGTCTTGACAAGTTCCACAAGAAAAGATAAATTGTATGAATTAGCTTGGACAGATGCTCACGCTAAACTGCTTAGTGTCGTTTTTATTTATCTTTGAGAAAGCGCAAAAAGAAAGTAGATATAGCTAGAGAATTAGGTACGAGTACCTAATTGTCTAGCTCACTGATCTGTTGTATAATACAGTTCAGTTATCTAGCTAGATAACTAGGTGTCTGTTGTGAAAGGTACGATATTGTTGGTCGAACAAGCATCCTCTATACCTAAGTTAAGTCCTAGTTTTTATACAGTTTAATAACTTTCTCGTGGACAAATCTAAGTTTGCAAAGCTTCTCAGTTCGCATATACTTACCAGACGTAAAACTGACTGACTGAAGAGGGTCTACCGATTGGGTAGCCCCACAGGCTCTTTCTTTAATTATCTAAATTAACTTTGAAGCCGGTTGCTTACCTACCAACTCTTTTCTAAAACCTCTGTTCCACTAACCGATATTGTTATGCCAACGGTACTCATAATCTATTTTCATATAGCAATGCCGATGGTCGTTACAAAGGAGACACCGGCCCATAATGGCATGCGATTTCAACCTTTGTGACTTGCCATTTACCAGGCTCTGCATGAGTCAAAGCAGCTCCAAGCGTCGAGGAGCTAACAACTTAGGAACTTGTCACCAAGAACTATGAATTTGACATCTTCGAAGTCACTGAATTAGGAATCTGTCCTCCTGCAGTAGGAACTTATGTATGATTATGCCAGAAGAAAGCCAACATGGACCAAGCCGGTCCATCAACATCCAACCAAGACCCCAGATTCGATTTTATTGGTTCATACGTAGTGAAGACATTGAAGTTGAAACCAGGTAAGTATGTGAATGTTAGCGAAGTCATTCCAGACCTTAGTTGTTTTTGAAAAGGTTGACTAAATTTTCATTTCAATAGCGCTAATCTAACCTAACCTCCCTCAGAAAAATGGATGAGAGTACTGGGCACAGAAGAATACAAGAGCACGCTGAGAGACTTTGTAGACAAGCAGTTTCCGATTCTACTAGTGGTAGTTTTGACCCATGCGAATCAGTTGGTGCCCGTTATATCGTTCCCCTGCTATATGAAGAACAAGGCGGTCTATTTTGTCAAGAAATCTCCCGATGTCATCCCGAAGGAGAACTGCTCGGATATGGTCATCTTTGGTAAGTTTAGCTAATATTTAAAGATATCAAAGCAAAATTTCACTACCTGAACATTTAATTGTGTTGTGTAAACTATTAGTATAGCAGAATGTGTTTCTCTCAGGTGACCTAGCTCCCAGACTAATAGACGAACTAGCATCGTTAGTAGATGAAGTATTCGTTCCGTTGCTATCTAATCCGCAAAATCATGAAGGCTGGCCGCTTGTCGTCTCGCAGGACATCCTTAAACAAATACATAATCTCAAAAGTACTGTGTATGAGGTCAGTATGGCAAATATTTGATAATAATTGGGCATGACATGTTGCCTGGTGGCCATAAATTCAAACACTTTGGTTGGACTTGAGGCAGAGATAGGCTACTATAATGTAGGCGGATTACAATACCTTTCCATAGCTTCTCTCAGCACAGGCCAGGCATCACTCAACGCAGGCAAAACTGGATGCAGTTCTGAGTCGGATGTCTGACTTCGGCACGTCTACATCCCTGAACAAGGCAGCCAGTCTGCATTCGTGGTAAAACGTGGATATAGTGTATATAGACAAAGTTAACATCTGAATAATGTATATTGTGGTTGTGACTTCAACAGTATCAGTGTTTCGAGTAGTCGGCTAGACTAGGTAGGTGGGTAATACCCACATAATAGACCCCTTACGCATAATGGACCACCTTGGAGTCTGAAATACAGGAGTCCATCACAAGTAACCAGCAACCCACATAATAGACAGTAGATTTATTCATTATATGTGAGTGATAGAGTCTTATTCCTAGTTTGGGTAAATTATGGGTGTTAAATACTTACGTTGATTTCACCCAGGTGAAAGGCAAGGTCAACGGCCAGACGGTTCTACCCATGCCTGTAGGGGTAGAGCTTGTCCATGACGCGGAAAAGGAACTAATGAAAGGGGCGGAGGTTGATCTCTATTTGAAGAGTGCTATAGAAGGTGTTGTTATCAAGTGGGCGCAGCAAATCAATGACGTAATGATGGAGGACCCCTCTCAGGCGTTCGAAAATGGACAGAATCCGCTGCCCTCTGTTGGTAAGCGAGATTTTCAATTATATTATTCAATTATACAAAATCCCAAAAACTACATATTAGAACAACTAGGAGCTACCGTTATTTTCTAGGAGTTTCCTTCATCAATAATCATCCTGCAAATGGATGAATATTCTTTCCAAATAACAGTTGCTGTGTTAAAAAATACGTTATTTTTACCTGCTCTCATCCCATTGGGTTCAAAAAATGTAGTGCTTTAAATAGTTTAAATACGCGTACGCGTAACTTTTATCCTTTCAGAATTAGCATTTTGGAAGTCACGACTCAGCAATTTGAATTATATCTACGACCAGCTCCGTACGGAAAGGGTGCGTTGTATGGCTGTCATATTAGAAAAGACAACATCGGCATACTACCCTTGTTTCAGTCGATTATTCAAGAACATAGTGTCAGGTTAGTCTGATTGGCCTATGGGCAACCTTGGCCCAATATTTGTGAAGGAACATTTTATTTCCCGTGACACCTCTATTTTCATATCAGCGAAACAAACTAATTAATACCTAGTTTGAAGAAACAAACTAGGTATCACTAAGTAGTATCTAGAACAATGTCGCTTCCCGCTGTCTGTATGTCCTTATGTAGGTTATGCTGAGATCTTTAAAACTACGCAACGGATTTTGATGTGTTTGATGTTTTTTTAATATATAAAGTGATTCAAGGGGAAGGTTTATATGTTATCGGTATATACCTAATACATGCATGATATAATAGTAGAGTAGTAGAGGCGAAGCCGGAGCGGGTCGCTGGTACTCATTTAGCTATCTAAACGCTAATATTTATTTTGATACCATCGCTTCCGATGTTATTATCGAATTATAACGTTTTAAAATATAAACGATAATGATGGCCTTAGGTTATGTTATATTTAAAATTGATGACATTGCAGCATTAGCGGAAGCTCGCGAGATCGACTTATACCTACGGACGCTAGAAAAGCACTTCCAAGCCTTAGAGGACACCGATTTCACTGAGTGTCAACCTCTGTTCCGACCCCTATTTCATGTCATCTGTATGATCTGGAGAGATTCGAAATACTATTGCAACTCTTCTAAATTGATGGTGCTGCTAAAGCAAATTTGCAATTCGCTCATTTATCAGGTATTATTTTAGATCTTTTAGATATTTATTTACGGATAATTCGTGTCTGATTGATTCGTGGTGTTTTGTAGGCGAAGAAATGTCTAGACCCCTCCACGTTGTTTCATAGCGATATAGACGAAGCAACTCAACGCATCCAACTCACAATCGACATTCTGAAGAAGTTCCGGTGCACTTTCGAGGATTTCAAAGACAGGTTGCCTAAGTATTTTGAAAATCGAAGGGTGGTTCCATGGACCTTCCACCCTGACTCGGTATTTGAGAGGTTCAACAGATTTCTGGAAAGATTGAATACCATCCAGTGGTTCTTTAAAACTGTACTTGAATTTCAAAAGTTAGAGAAAATTGAGATTGGGGGCTTGAAAGGACGGGTTCTAGGTGGACAAATTCGTGAGATATCAGCGGAGTTTGAAGCTTACTTCCACGGTTTCGCATCAAAGTCTTATGATGTACTGGACCCAGATGATGAGACGTTCAACATGGATTTCAAAGATTTCCAAGATAACATCGTAGACTTGGACTTGAAATTATCAACGGTTTTAGTAGAATCGTTTGATAATTGCTCGACTTTGGAATCTATTTTTAAGGTAAACACCAGCCGTGTATTTATTTTTGTATTTACAAAGAACAAATGTAGGTATTAATTATGTATTTACAAACGCTACTTTTTTCAGTTGATCGATATCGTAGGATCAGTTTTAGACCGACCGCTAATAAGGAATGAATTTACGGCTAAATACTGTGAAATTATTGTTGAACTTGAAAAAGAAATTGTAAATTGCGAAGTAAGTACCTATTAATTTTAAACAACACTTAAACCAGAAAGATAAGAGTGTAGATAGAATGAGACACTATAGTACTATTTCTATTACAGGACCTCTTCACAGAGCAGAGTACTCGATTTTATAAATATGGAGTGATGGAAGTCGATGCCTTCTTTCCTCCTGTTGCGGGAGGTCTACTATATATGACGATGCTAGCTTCCAGGATCTCCAAGCCCATAGCGAGCTTTCGCTGCTTGCCGCACCCGTAAGTGAGCTAGGTTGGGCAAATTACAAAAGCAATAACCGGCTTTTGTATCGTCATGCTCATGACCCTTGCATTCTACATCAAAAGACCATCTCCATGAGCATCATTCCATGATATCCTGCATGTTTTGACCCATTCATTTATTTAAAAAGATTATGCTTTCGTAATTAGAATCTATTAATATCTATTTTATCCTTCTACGAAGAGACTGAGACGAAGCAACTCTGCAATATGCCCTAGAAAAGGATTCTTCTGCAAGGATCTCGAAGCATGTAGCTAGCTTTCGCAGTTTGCCGCACCCGTGTGGGACTTGGGTGGGGCAAATTGCAAAAGCTGGTTATATAGCTTAAAATCGTCTTACAACTCATCAGCAAGATGTGTATGTGTGAACAAGTTATATATTTATATCAACACACAATTCACATACTTACCTACTGCTTGCATACATTAGATGGCACTAAATAATTATCACCACGTTAAAGTCGTCACGGCCACTTATATTACGCTGCATGCAATTTTTATTACATTCATAGAGAATCGTTAGATTTTGGATGAAGTGTTACCTTTTTTTTGCATAGAATAAAAGAAACGGATGAGGCAAAGAAAATTTTTATCAGACATGACGAGCTGATAGAAAAGATACAAAATTTCAAGAAGAAATATTTTGATGACTGGACAGTGACTGTCTCGAAAATCATCAAGGAGAAAGCTAATAATATGATTCTTGCACGTCAAGGATCAGATTTGGTTCTAAATTTCAGTCCTGTGGTAAATATTTACTTTTTTTTTTAAACAAATTCAATATTTTCAGAGCAATGATTCACTTTTATGATAAACATAACTTGTTTTAGCTTTTAGACCTTCTAAAGGAAGTTCATCACTTACGAAATAACCCTGATGTTTCGCATCTATTGCCAAAAGAAGGTTTGGAATTATTTGAGAAACAAGAAACTTACAGACAATATCGAATAAATTTGGGAATAACTATTGACTGGTATAACCAAATCAGAAAGAATAGTCAAAAAGTAGAATTTGATCTAGTCGAAGATGAAATAAAAGCTATTGATCAAAGAATTGATAAAGCTCAATATGAACTCAATTGGAACTCAAATGGTAAGGCTTAATCTGGATGAATAATAAATGTTTTAGATAAAAATGATTCTGTCTATTGTTTTGACAGGTCTGAAGTGGTATCTATTATTTAATAATAGGTTGTTTGTTCATACTTGTTTGCTCGATAATCCACTTTTGGATTGTGAAATTAAAAGTTTACATTATTCTGATGATTCTAGACTTATGGAACTACCTACAAGACCTACATACATTAGTTGGAAACTTGTTTGAAAGAATGTCTAAAATTCAGGAAAATTTAGTGGAGATCAAAGCTGTGATGGTTGATTGGTCAGGTCAGCCACTTTTTGAGAGAAAAGAGGGGAAAAAGGTTTGGTTTTTATAAAAAAGTATAATGAATTTTAAAAACTTAACTAAAAAATATTATTTAATATATAAACATTTTAGGATACATTGCTGAATTTAGACGATCGTCAAGAAAAGAAAAATAAGCGATATAACGACATAATATCCACAACTACTCGTATCAATGAACTACTGAAAGAAAATATGGCGCTGTTTAACATGCAAGATAACCAGGATAGTGAGATATGGGTCAACTATGTAGCTTTCATAGATGTTCTATTAGAGGAGTCTATATTCAGATCAATAGCTTGCAGGTTTGTAACAATTATAATTATAGTAATATATTCGAATAAATGTCTAACTTCAAAATCAAACACTATTCATCATTAAATTAAGAAATCTTACATATTTTACAGTATGGGATACCTATCTGAACATATGAATCCTAAAAATAAGCTAGGACCTTTGTTTGAAGCTCAATTAGAACTATTAGATCCAGACATGGTATTTGCTCCAAGTCTAGATCCAAACGATGAAAAAGGCTTTACTGCCCTAGTTAAAAGTATTATGGACGATATTTTAAAAATGTCTACTTTGGTTGATCGAATCGATACGAGAAAAGGTAAAACTTACGAACAGTATGTCGTGAACAGTGATGATGTGATTGAAATGAAAAATGAGGTAGTCGCTGGAATCGAAAAGGTCATAGAAGATGCAAATGATTTTTGCAAAACTTTTGAAAACTATTCCTATTTATGGCTTGAAGAACGAGATGCCGTTATGGAAATTTTTCTTACGTATGGGAGAATTTTATCACCGGATGAAATCGACAGGATCGGTTCTGAAGATAAAGATGTTATACCGCCTACACCATGTGCACCAAAAATGGAGGGGTTTAGAGAGCAAATTGACCAGTTTGAAAACCTGTTTATGGATATTGAAGATATGGACTCGCACAAAATTTTTAATTGTTGGTTTCAGGTAAATTAAATTATATATTTTGAATTCATATCACATAGTTATTACCTTAATTATCAAAGATTATCTGTAATTTGATGCTATGATGAAAATTTCAGGTTGATTTAAGACCATTTCGTCAAGCTCTTCTTAATACTGTACGAAAATGGGGTAATATGTACAAAGAACACCTAGTCAACAATGTTACTTCGTCACTTAACGATCTAGCGAACTTCCTTAGACAAGCTGATGAAGGTACGTTTTCCTTAAAATTTGCCAAATTATAGTTGTAAAGTACCTAATCTATGACTTCATTTTTTTATATTTTATTTCGTTCTAAGGTCTACTTCAGGCAGTACCTGAAGGTGATTACGAAGCTTTAGTAGCAATCATGGGATACCTCATGCATGTGAAAGAGCGATCATTGACTACAGACGATATGTTCCAACCACTAACCGAAACAATCGAACTGCTAAAGTTTTATGATATGGACATACCCGAAGAGGTTAACGTACTACTTCAGGTACATGGTTTCATGCTACTTAACTGCCTTCATTTGTTTTTTTTGTATATGGATTTACTAAAACGAATTTAAAACATATTTAAGGAATTACCAGAACAATGGCAGACGACAAAGAAACTTGCGCTAACTGTTAAACAACAAGTAGCGCCTTTGCAAGCCGCCGAAGTATCTGGTATACGAAAGAAAATTGCTACCTTCGACTCTCACATTACATACTATAGGGAAGTTTTTAAGAGATATGAAGTAAGTGAAAATGTGTATTTTTCTGTTATTTTCAGGATCTGTTATCATAATATGTCTCTACAATTAGCAGTAGGTAGTTGTTCTCTATTAAAGGGTACTTCAGTCAGTTTATCTGACGGACAGACAAGAAATTCTTATGATAATAGATTAGAAGTTTAGAAGAAAATTAAACGGTTTTTTTTAGTTCTTCAGATATGAATGCGAAGATCCCTACGAAGTAATGTCAAGAGTCGATCATGAAATGTTATATTTGGAAGAAGAAATGAGAAGCATTCAGCAATCGGGATCATTATTTGAAGTGAATGTTCCGGAGTTTAAGCTTTTGAAACAATGTAGGAAGGAATTGAGAATGTTAAAGGTAACGCAGTCAAAGCAATATCTTACTTAGGTATACGTACAGTTATTATAACGCAAGGGTTTTCAAGAATTGTTTAATGTTATGAAACAGCAACTTTGGGATTACGTCTACATCGTGAGGACAAGCATTGAAGATTGGAAAACGACACCATGGAGAAAGATAGACGTTGAAAACATGGACATAGAATGCAAAAAGTTTGCTAAAGAGATACGACTTTTGGATAAAGAAATGAGAAGGTAGGTCGACACCAAAACATATTTTATTATCCAGGTTAACACTGTTGAGCTACTAACTAAAACGAAATCACTGTAATCTTTCAGTTGGAATACATACATGATGTTGGAAGGTACAGTTAAAAATATGTTAACATCTTTAAGAGCCGTAGGTGAACTGCAGAATCCAGCTATCAGAGAAAGACATTGGGACCAACTGATGAGTACAACTAAGGTGACATACAATAAACTATTAAGTTGGTGTATAATATTATAATAAACTGTATATAAAATATGTATATAAAAATTGATGTCGTGTTTCGCACAAACAAATGGATCTGGGTTTGGTTTGAATGATTAAATATTTTGCATGTTTTGTGTTAGCATGCATTGCTTGCTACAAATAATATTGAATGAATATTGAATGGGGAATGTATTATACAAAATGATAATTTTATTGAATTTGTCAGTGTTATGCAAATGTAAATATGTTTATGGTCCACAGAGCTTAGCAGCATTACCACGTGAGCTCACCGTGAGTATTGTGTACCAACATACAATAATATACTATGTAAAGTATTGCTACTATAGTTTCACCTCTGTGGACGTCTGTTTTATTTAATCTACTTGATTTCAGCATGTCATGTTAGTTAGTTTTTTCTGTAGTGTAAGTTTATTTTTATTTGCTCTCACTACTTTAGGTATGCCAAAAGTGTAAGTATTTAAATATGTGCATATTTACATGTATGTATTAACTAGTTGCACCCCGCGGTTTCACCCGCGCAGATTTAAATCCCGGTATTCCCACGGGATAAAAAGTAGCCTATGTGCTATTCCAGACTATAGTCTATCTCTCTGCCAAGTTTCATCCAGATCCGCTCAGCCGTTCCGGCGTGAAAGAGTAACAGAGCTTTATTCACTTTCTTCATTCTTCATACATGCTCGTCGGTTTAAGGTAGATACTCTTGACCTGGCCTAATTTATTATTTTTTTTGGTAGCGATTTGTACCTTGATGTTACTAGTGGCTCTGGGAGCTGTAGACCTCGCGAGCATACTAAAAGTGAGCTATTTACTGCCGTAGCAAAAGCTATTTCAGAGTTTTGAAAGAAACCTATCAATGTTGAAGAGAAGTAGAAAATACCCATCCCCACTACTTCTCACCTGACACCCATCCCTCACCCGCAATCCCCACTGTAATTTTGTAAATTTTTGAGGAATGTAATGTGCAAGTGTATTTTCCGTTTTGTGATTTTTTTGATATTTTTGATTTTTTTTGCATCATCTTGTGTAGAATGAGGTCCTTTGTGTTTCTCTCAAATTTGATTGAAAACCATCGATTGTTTGATGAGCTATTCTGTTCATCATGCTGAAGATCCTTATCAGATCTTCGCCAAACTTTTATGAGACCAACTTATAGTTACTACCTTTCAAATAAAAAAAGAATAATCGAAATCGGATCTCATTTGGTGGAGATATCCAGTATATCAAATAGCCCCTTTTTTGCCCTTTTTTTGGGGGAAGTACCCCTCCAATCAAAAATCCCCGACGACAAAAAAATTCTAATAAGTCATATAACCTGTGTACCAAGTTTCGTCTAGGTCGGTTGAAGAATGCGACCTCTAGAGGAGAACAGACAGATAGACAGACAGACAGACAGACAGACAGACAGACAGACAGACATCCGGACAAACGCATTTTTGGCCAATGTGGAAACTGAGACGCTTCGCTCGCTTCGCTCGCTCGGTCAATTATTCTATTGCAAAGATTTTATAATGTCCCAAAATTAAAATAAATTTGTTTAAATGACATTTTAAAATCTTTGTGATTTACTCTAAGTGTAGTAAACACTATAAATCTAATAAAAAAATATTTTATTATTTTTGTAGTATCGTTAATTATTTTTCTATTATTGTGCATGAAATGATACTTGTAATTTATTGGCAGTTTTTATTTTATCTTGTATACCATACACGTAGTTTTGTAAATACCTACTTATTTATTTTATTTATTTATTTTATTTATTTATTCATTTAAACATTACATCTATTACTTATATGTTATATGTTATATTTTGCATGAACGTGTGTATTTTAACGTTTTCAATTACTTTCTGATTTGTAATTTAACTCTTTCATAACTTTTTTGATTTTATTTATTCGTAGATGGTCTTATATTTTATTAAAAAATCGCACGTAATATAATAACCCGCCAAAAGTAACTAAATTGCAGCAATAAAACGAAAAAGTAAGCAGAATATACATTATTTTCTTTTACTGCAAAATTTGTGAAAATAACATGATTATTTAAAAATAGGTCAGAATCGTTATGGATAAAAACACGACATTAGCAGACTTGCTAGCACTTAACTTACACGAATGCGAGGAAGAAGTTAAAAACATTGTTGACAAAGCTGTGAAAGAGATGTCTATGGAAAAAGTACTGAAAGACTTGCATACTACTTGGAGCGGAATGGAATTTGAACAAGAAATACACGCAAGGACGCAATGCGTACTCTTAAGGGCTAGTGAAGAACTTATAGAAACTCTTGAAGAGAACCAGGTATATAAAAAAAATACAAAATATTTTATTCGGTAACCTTAATAAGGAAATACATTTAATGTGTTTGAGACCCTCTTTTAAGTATGGGAATACCTGTGATAGAGAGTCTCGCTCTTCCATAATGGGTTGTTTCATCTATAACTATAAGAATCAAAGTCCTGACTGACTGACTGACATATAGACAACGCACAGCCTAAACCGCTGGTCGTAGAGACCATTTGAGGAGTACATAGTTCTTACAGCGTAGACGTGTGCTAAGACGGGATTTTTCAAAATTCAACCCCTAAGGGTGTAAAAAGGGTTGAAAACGTTTGTATGAAACATCGTATTCCTTCAACCTAGGAACTTGAAACTTAGAGGACATGTACCCCAAAGTGAATAATTATGTTTGTCATTTTTAGTTTTTGAGAGGGATGTCAAAGTTTGTACGAGAATTTTTGTACGCGTAGTGCGATTGACTTGAAACTAAAAGTAAAAGTAGATAAATTACAAAAAAATATACTAATTTAGGGTTTTATCTCGGGTGGAATACGCGAGCGGCGTCAGAGGCGCAGCGGTGGCTGGCGAAGCGCGGGGGGCGTAACCCTTAGCGGGCCGCCGCCACCGCTGCCAAGCTGGGACCGCTGTATCTACGAAATTTCGTAATTTTGGTGACACAATACGCTCTCAAAACGTACACTCTCTTAAAATTGTTCTTACTTAGATAGGTACTTTAACATACCTATAGTTGTCGCGGGTGAAACCGCGGGGCACAGCTAGTAACTTAATATAATTATTCCAAAAAAATTTGAAAATAAGTAATCTAATTTGTTAATGATTTCAAATGGGTTTGCTAACACTTATAAAAAAAGATATTCTTTTGTATTTTATATTTTGTAACTTAAACATTTTCAGGTGCAACTTCAAAACTTGATCACATCAAAATTTATAGCTCACTTCTTAGAAGAAGTGTCAGGGTGGCAACAAAAACTGTCAATAGCAGACCAAGTGATCACATTTTGGTTTGAAGTACAGAGAACCTGGACTCATTTGGAGAGTATATTCATGAGCTCTGAAGATATACGGAAACAGTTGCCTGAAGACTCTGCCAGATTCGATAGGATTGACGCTGAATTCAAAGTAAGCAACTCTTACGATGTTTTCATGCATAAACTGCATGAAAGATGTACTAGATGAAATTATAGCTGAATTACCAAATACTTCTGATATTTGCCAGGTTTTATCTGAAGACATGGCAAAAACACCAAACGTTGTGAAAGGTACTAACAAGGAAGGCCTAGTGGATCAGCTAGACAACTTGCAAAAGGATTTGATCATATGTGAGAAAGCACTAGCTGAATATTTGGAAACTAAACGATTAGCTTTTCCACGATTCTACTTTGTATCTTCTGCAGACTTGTTAGACATATTATCTAACGGAAATCAAGCTGACTTAGTTATCAGGTATGACTTTTGCACCACTGAAAATAGTAAAGTTTCTGCATTAGTTAACTGGCTATTTTATTTTCGGAAAACATTCTATGGCACTACTTTGTTTACAGGCATCTTACAAAACTATTCGATTCTATTGCAAAATTGAGATTTATTGAAAGCGATAATCCAACCGATAAGGTGTCGTCTGGCATGATAGCAAAGGATGGAGAATATGTTCCGTTCCACGGCACTTGCGACTGCACCGGTCCTGTAAGTAGGCACTTGCTTTATGTAGTAGTTTAAGTTTTAGTCAGATAATGATGATACATATAATATATTTATTCGTCCGTAGGTTGAAATTTGGCTGAATCGTTTGCAAGACATTATGAGATCTTCTATTCGTCATTACTTTAAACAAGCGATAGTGTCTTACGAAGAGAAGCCAAGAGAACAGTGGCTTTTTGATTTCATGGCCCAAGTTTCCCTATGTGGTTCCCAAATCTGGTGGACTACCGAAGTGAACATGGCTTTCGCGCGGTTAGAAGAGGGTTACGATAACGCGTTGAAAGATTACTACAAAAAGCAGTTGTCTCAACTTAGTACTCTGATTTCTCTTCTTATAGGAGAACTGAGTAAAGAAGATCGTCAGAAAATCATGACAATTTGCACAATCGATGTGCATTCTCGTGATGTTGTGAGCAAGATGATACTGGCAAAGGTTGAAGCGGGCTCTGCTTTTCAGTGGCAATCTCAACTCAGACACAGGTTTTGGGAAATTATGTATTAGTGCATCATCTGCACGATTTGATTTCAGGTTACATTCATCTACACTCTACACTATCTCATACCACTCATTATTCATGGTACACTGTTTTCCTTCTGTTTTGAGAAATTATAAAAGGTCTCCTTAGATTAAGTGACAAATTAAAATAATGTTATTTTAGGTGGGGTGAAAATGAAGTACATTGCTTCGCCAATATTTGTGACGCACAATTTATATACAGCTATGAATATTTGGGAAATACACCTAGACTGGTGATCACACCTCTTACCGATCGCTGCTATATAACATTGACACAGGTGAGTAATTGTATATACCGTAACAAGGTCATTCAATGATATGACAGCTATATTCCTTGGTTTTACTATTTCCAGTCCTTACATTTGATAATGGGTGGAGGCCCGGCAGGGCCAGCTGGTACTGGTAAGACAGAAACAACAAAGGATTTAGGAAGAGCGTTAGGCATCATGGTCTACGTATTCAACTGCTCTGAACAGATGGATTATCAGGTACGGCAGCCCTTTAGTAACATTTTGTATTTCCATATCTAGGTACTTAATTTTTTTTTGTTTACAGTCGTGTGGAAATATTTATAAAGGACTGGCACAAACAGGTGCTTGGGGATGCTTTGACGAGTTCAATCGTATATCTGTTGAAGTGTTGTCCGTAGTAGCTGTACAGGTGAAGTCTGTGCAAGACGCTATCAGGTAAAAAAAAATACTAACAATATTGTATTAATGGGCTTCAGTGTTGTAAATTTATTACAAGTCCGTTAAAAAACAAAATTGTTTTACAGGGATAAAAAAGAAAAGTTCAATTTCATGGGAGAAATAATAGTACTGGTACCAAGTGTGGGTATTTTTATCACCATGAATCCCGGATACGCTGGCAGAACGGAACTGCCAGAAAATCTGAAAGCACTCTTTAGACCTTGCGCTATGGTAGTTCCAGATTTCGAACTAATTTGCGAAATCATGTTGGTAGCTGAAGGTTTCCAAGAAGCCAAAATTCTGGCCAGGAAGTTTATCACTCTGTATACGCTGTGCAAAGAGCTATTATCGAAACAAGATCATTATGACTGGGGTTTGAGAGCTATCAAATCTGTACTCGTGGTAGCTGGATCTTTAAAGGTAGGTTTGAAAACGTAGATATTTTTAAGAGAACGTTTTCGTTGTACATTAGTTAAAATTAACTCTTATATTGTGTTATAGAGAGGGGATCCAGGTAGACCTGAAGAAGAAGTATTAATGAGGACACTTCGAGATTTTAATATTCCCAAAATAGTAACAGATGACATGCCCGTTTTTATGGGCCTTATTGGAGATTTGTTTCCTGCTCTAGAAGTGCCGAGGAAACGTGATTTGGAGTTCGAAAGAACTGTCAAACAAGCCGCTATGGATCTATTGCTCCAACCGGAAGATAATTTCATACTTAAAGTGGTACAGCTGGAAGAGTTGCTGGAAGTTCGTCATTCTGTATTTATCGTTGGTAATGCTGGCACGGGAAAGACCCAAGTGTGGAAGACTCTTTTTAAAACATATCAGAATATGAAAAAGAAACCATTATTTACGGATTTAAATCCGAAGGCCGTTACCAATGATGAGTTATTTGGGATAATTAATCCAGCAACACGCGAATGGAAGGATGGGCTATTCTCGGTGATAATGAGAGATCAAGCGAATCTTGTTGGTGACAATCCTAAATGGATCGTTCTAGATGGCGATATTGACCCTATGTGGATCGAATCGCTGAATACCGTAATGGACGACAATAAAATTCTCACATTGGCTAGTAATGAAAGAATTGCACTTACTCCGTCAATGAGATTAATGTTTGAAATCTCTAATTTAAGAACTGCTACTCCAGCTACTGTATCAAGAGCTGGTATATTATACATTAATCCTCAAGATCTAGGATGGAATCCGTACGTAATATTTTTATAGAAACCTTCATTGTCAAGCCTTGAGTTTTTCTAGCATAAGCGATTTTCACCATTTTGACGCTCGCCTAACCCGATGATACGATGGTTTCAGATATGTAACGAGCTGGGTAGAAACCAGGAAGATCCCAGCAGAAAAATCCAACCTGGTTATTCTCTTCGACAAATACATACCTGCTTGCCTAGAGACAGTGCGCAACCGTTTCAAGAAGATCACGCCTATAGCTGAAATGGCGCACGTTCAGATGCTGTGTCATCTGCTGGATGTGCTGTTTGTCCACGAGAACACACCGGCGGAGTGTCCTAAGGAATGGCACGATATATTCTTTGTGTTCGCCTGCGTCTGGGCTTTTGGTTCTGCTATGTTTCAGGATACTAGTATCGACTACAGAGTCGGTCAGTTTTGAATACTCTTAACTTTTTAAGTCTTAAAGATCCAATGTATTTCACCTCAATGAGCCATTCAAAGATATACTACCAGATTCGCTAGAACTCATTTTCTAATAAAATTTCAGAATTCACAAAATGGTGGACGAATGAATTCAAAAACATCAAGTTCCCACCCGGCGGTACTGTTTTCGATTATTATATTGATTCCGAAACTAAACAGTTCACTCCCTGGACAGAAAAAATACCTAAGTTCGAGTTGGACACCGATATTCCTTTACAGGTAACATTGAGTTAGACCGAAATAGTGAGGACCTCCTTTACCTACCACAATGTACCTAATATAATTTTTTTAGCGTAATAGCTTATGAGACACTAAATTCCAGTGTTCCAAGAATAAATGCTAGGTACCTACATATTTCGTAACTAGCTCTGCTTACTATAGATTGCCGCTATACTTTGCTTTTAGGCGGTATTGGTGCCGACTGCAGAAACTATAAGAATCAGGTTCTTCTTAGACCTGCTGATGAAAAAGAAAACTCCTGTGATGCTCGTCGGTGGAGCAGGGTGTGGAAAGACTGTGTTAGTCAACGAGAAATTACAAACGTAAGGACAAGGCTATTTTATTGTTATAAATGTTTAGTTTTGTTTTACAGAATTTTTTTTTCTTTTTTTATTGCAGCCTGCCAGAGAACTATGCAATACAGTCTGTGCCATTCAACTTCTACACCACTTCCGAGATGCTGCAGAAAGTTCTAGAAAAGCCTCTAGAGAAAAAGGCTGGTCGAAACTACGGGCCCCCAGGCAACAAAACCCTCATCTACTTTATAGACGACATGAACATGCCTGAAGTAGACACTTATGGGACCGTGCAGCCTCATACGATAATTCGTCAGCATTTAGACTATGGGCATTGGTACGACCGCACGAAACTATCGCTGAAAGATATTCATAACACTCAGTACGTTTCGTGCATGAACCCTACCTCAGGGAGCTTTACAATAAATCCCAGACTGCAGAGACATTTCTGTGTGTTTGCTATAAGCTTCCCGAATAACGAAGCGTTGAATAGCATCTATAATAATATCTTGTATCAACACTTGACCAACCCAGAGTTGAGGATCAATCCGCTGATAGCAAAGATGTCAGGTATGGTATTTGAACAATACCTTTTTTAATTATAGTTTATTCGCAGTTATGCATAAATTTGAAATATTATGTTGGGTGCTTGGAAATTGGAAAAAGATACTATTTACCTTTACGTAGAAGTCAATACTGGCATAGCTAATCTAATCTCTTATTTTAGCAAACATCGTAACAGCAACAGTGACTTTGCAAAACAAGATATTACAAATCTTTTTACCGACAGCGATCAAGTTCCATTACATCTTCAACTTGAGGGACCTATCAAACGTATTCCAGGTATTTTTAGTTTACTCCACTGCTTACTGCATACGTCAACTTGGAATGTATTTTATTCTGGATGACTGGATCTCTTTTTTTTTGTTTTAAATATGATTGGTTGTTCTAAGACGAAGATGGTGAAAGCAATTGACTATGCTTACAGGGATTGTTGTTCAGTACTAATGAATGTTTGGAAACCACTTCGGATATCCTTCGGCTATGGCTTCACGAGACCCATCGAGTGTATGGCGACAAGCTAAACGAAGAAAAGGACATCGACGCGTTCCTAAAAATGCAGGTCGACATTTGCAAGAAGAGCTTTGAAGTAAGTTGTACCCATGATTGTTCGTGTTGAAAAATCGTGCTTATTTTTCTAATTGTTACTGTAAGATTAGATCAATGGCAAAAGTAGGGACTATTTTCTGTCTCTCATTTGTTTTCGAGTCTTCGAGTCCTTCAACACTGGCCCCCGTCTATTTAATTTTCATGGAAATATCACTTAAATTAATATTATCATTCAGGACATAGACGAAGGTGTGGTGTTCGAGAAACCTAACATCTATTGCCACTTCGCTGGTGGTATAGGTGAGCCTAAGTATATGGCGATTGAAAACTGGGAGCAACTCAACAAGTTGTTGACTGAAGCAATGGCGAGCTACAATGACCTCATTGCTGCTATGAATTTGGTGCTTTTTGAGGATGCCATGATGCATATTTGCAGGTACTTTTGTGTTGGGTATAGGCACTAAGAACGACATGCGCTTTAAAAAAAAATTGATATACTTTTTACAAACCATAACACTAATTACCCACACCTAACAAAGCTCATTGTTTCAGGATAAACCGAATTCTAGAAAGCCCGAGAGGTAGCGCTTTGCTGGTCGGCGTGGGCGGTTCAGGCAAACAGTCACTCTCTAGACTAGCAGCATTTATATCCAGCTTGGAGGTGCTGCAGATACAGTTGAAAAAAGGATACGGGGTTTCTGACCTGAAGGTATCTTAGCATTAGTACCTTTTTTAATTCAGTGATCAGTTCACTGACACTATGCAGACAGCTTTTCGTGCTAGTATTAAAATAAAACGGTTCCGAGCTGTACTGCATGGTCCGCCTTGTTTCTTAGAATTCTGTTGAACATGGGTAATACTCGTATGGGTTTATAAGATAGTTTTGAAATAAAATTTTAGACCTTTTTGTACTCGTGCAGGCGAAAACAATAAAAAAAAAACAAATAATTCCTTTCAGAATGAGCTCTCAGGCCTCTACATTAAAACTGGCCTGAAGAACGTAGGCATAATGTTCCTGATGACGGATGCTCAGGTTGCGAACGAACAGTTTTTGGTGCTGATCAATGATCTGCTCGCTTCCGGGGAAGTGGCTGATCTGTTCCCCGATGATGAAATAGAGAATATCCTGGCTGGAGTTCGGAATGAAGTAATATTTTTGTTATTTCTTAACATAGTTATATTCTTTTTAATAGTATTTAGAGCTCTTTGTGAAGGGTTCGTACTACTCGTGAAATCATAAAAACATGCCTATTTTTACCGCGAAGCAGCAAGCGATCGTATTGAGATGATTATGTTTGTCAGGTAAAAGGCGCAGGTCTACCCGACACGCGGGAAGTCTGCTGGAAGTTCTTTATAGACCGAGTGCGGAAGCAGCTCAAAGTGGTGCTATGCTTCTCGCCCGTTGGCTCAACGCTGCGGGTTCGGTCACGCAAATTTCCAGCTCTCATTAATTGCACCTCGATAAACTGGTTCCACGAGTGGCCACAAGAGGCGCTCGTGTCGGTCGCTATGAGGTTTTTAGAAGAACTACCCAGTTTACCGGTAAGTTCTAAATATAATTTATCTCCAAAAGTAAGATAAAATGATGATACTTACTAATGACGATGAGTTTGCAGGTAACATTACGAGATTCAATATCACGATTCATGGCATATGTGCACACGTCTGTTAACACGATATCCAAATCGTACCTCGCAAATGACAGACGATACAACTATACAACCCCCAAAAGCTATCTAGAACAGATCACTTTATACGCGAAACTTGTCAATCAGAAGATAGAAGAACTGCAGGCTAAGATTGTAAGGTAAAAATTATTATTAGGTACTTGTTCAAAGAAAATATTAATGAAATCTCTTGATTTTCAATGACCTTAATTTAATAAGTCTAATCCATATTAGTCGATTATCTTATATTATTCTCAATATTGGCCCATTAACGTTTGCCAACACAGTGCTAAATATTTGCTGCAATAAAGTAATCCCAATCACTCATGTTTAGATTGGAAAATGGCTTGGAAAAGTTACGTTGTACAGCAGCCCAGGTGGCAGACTTAAAGCTAACACTGGCGGTTCAAGAAGTGGAATTGGCTATAAAAAACGAAGCGGCAGACAAGCTTATTGAAATGGTCGGCATTGAGACTGCTAAAGTGCAAAACGAGAAAGGGCTTGGTAAGGAATGTATAGGATATGCAAAGAGGAACAGCTTGAATCAAATATGTCGTCACTGACAAGTTCTCCGCGGTTGTCATCCTAGCTTTTTACCATACAGAGTAAGTTCTGGATGCAAAAGGACCGAAACCGATAAGAGTGACGTCAAAAGGACTCTATCTAGGGTTAAGTTCGTCTTTGTACCTACATGACTATGATATCTTTTTTGTGTTAAAAATAAAGATGATATCTTTTTTGTGTTAAAAATAAAGTCTACACAAAGGAAGAAGCTAATGCCTAGCAGTGGTTTCTTGCGAGCTTACGATGATGATGATGATGATGAATAATTAGGGTATATTTAAGGTGTAATAGTGTAGATTACATAGTGTTAAAACTTCCACAGGCATATCTTATCTCTAGATTTTTTCAATCCTCTTTTGACTCTTATGTGTGTGTTAATACCATATCAAATATTATTTGTATTATTGACACTGTTCTGTTATACTTTAGTTGTAAGAAATACTTTGTAGGTTAAGCTTATAAGTATTACATATGACTAATTCGACGTTTAACTTTCCAGCCGACGAGGAAGAGGAGAAAGTAGCAGTCATCGCCGAGGAGGTCTCCAAAAAGCAGAAAGATTGCGAAGAAGACCTCATAAAGGCTGAGCCGGCATTGCTTGCTGCTCAAGAAGCTTTGAACACCCTAAACAAGGTATACTGTAGATTGTGTAAGATAAGTCTATGATGTTGGAAACTATAGTTGGATTAAAGACACGTTCACAGTTCCCAAGTTATGGTTCCGGAATCACGAAACACCGTCTCCATAAATGTGGGCTCACTGGAAAGTGGACGTGTGCGTAAAATGTCTTACTATATTTATTAATTTATTGCTATAGGCCAATCTCACTGAACTCAAGTCTTTCGGTTCTCCACCGGGTGCCGTGACCAACGTCACTGCGGCCGTTATGGTGCTGATGGCTCCGGGGGGAAAGATCCCCAAAGATCGCAGCTGGAAAGCTGCTAAGGTAAGAATTGATCTGCCCTGACATGACAATAACATTTGACACACTTTGTGATGGAACAAGCAGGTGGTCTAGTTGATGCTAAGTCGTAGCCATCACTTGTAAACCATTACTTAGCGAGTCTCGCACGGCAGGAACATACCCTACAATGTACTGCCTTGCGTCTATCGACTTAGGGCATATAAGATATAAATATAGACATAAAGCCTAATGTGCTTGTAGTTTTACAGCCACTCACACCCTTCAAACTGAAACACAGCAATACTGCTTGACAGTATAAATAGCGTAGTAGTAGGACTTCTTCGCACGAGTCCTTAACAAAGAGCTCTACTACCACTGGATTGTGTGTTCACGTCAGGGTGGTTCACTAGATCTTTTTGAGCACTTATTTTGTTGTGTTACAGATTGTGATGGCAAAAGTAGACGTCTTCTTAGAAGCGCTCATACATTACGACAAGGAAAACATACATCCTGACGTTATAAAGGCTATTCAACCATATCTGAAGGACCCCGAATTTGAACCAGGCAAGTTATTTCACTACCAACTGAGTTGACTATAACTTTAGAACCGTTTATACGACCTGTATGAAATTTGGCAAGTCTATAGCTTGTAGGTAACTACTTGTGAAATTAACTAGTAAGTAGGTATAAGAGTAATATTGGATGACGAGTTATTAAGGTAACCAACGATCCAAAAGCTCCCATCTCTAAGAGTTTCTATGACATCTAACAATAAATAAAAGTGATACTGCTTGCTAACTAACAATCAATAAAACGATACGTCAGCTAAAATCATATTTTAAATTAATTCAGGGTTCTCGTAACATATTAGTGGCAGAACATGCTAGTGGTTTTTCTTAAAAGCATTGGAATTCCAGAATTCGTGAGGTCTAAATCGGGAGCGGCAGCGGGACTCTGTGCGTGGGTGATAAACATCATCAAATTCTACGAAGTATTTTGCGACGTCGAGCCGAAGCGGAAGGCTCTGGCGGCCGCGAACGCCGAACTAATGGCTGCAACCGAGACTTTGAAGTCTATCAAAGCTAAAGTTATTGTGAGTTTCCATTATGTACTCTACGTAATTAAAGTATTTAAAAGATTTAGCTAGGTACTTGATTGGTACTAGGTCGGTGAAACATTATACAATTTAGCTAGCATACTCCCAGCTTCGCATAGGTGGACATTTCTTTTTTAAACATACAGCCATTCACACACACACACACACACACACACACACACACACACACACACACATATAGCATTCATTTGCCTCAAGGATAATGTGCAATTCTAATGGTGAAAGAATTTTTGAAAACGGACTGACGTGTGTCACTCAGTTCTATGACTTGAACGACTTGAATAAGCTTCCAACAATTCTTGTTTATCGTAGTCTTTGGAGGAACGGCTGGCAACCCTTACGGCGGACTTCGAGAAAGCCACGGGGGAGAAGATGAAATGCCAGGCAGAAGCTGACGCCACAAATAGAACTATCCAACTGGCAAATCGGCTGGTCAATGGACTGGCCAGCGAGAACGTGCGATGGGCTGAAGCAGTTTCCAAGTAAGATGCACTTGACGATATAAATATGTATAGTATTGTAGATTTATACAAAAAAAAATAAAGAAAATGTACAAAAAAAACTTTGCACTTCGAAAAAAGTCTGATTCAGAGTTGGTATGATGAGGGATCTGAAGGGGATTGTCTTCCTTCAGAGCTATTCGGAGATGCCACGGATAATAAACGAAAAATACATATAAAATAGCATAATGTTTTATGGGACACTTTTTTGCAATTTTCTGGGCAAAACAGATGTGATCCATGAACTTAATTTGCTGAAAGAACTATTTGACAAGAAAGAAGGCCAATGCCGAAGGCGAGTCTGCTGATTAATTTTTGTACAGTGACAGCTACACATTTTTCTTGTCTCCAGCTTCATGATCCAAAACACGACTCTGCCAGGAGACATACTCCTAGTGTGCGCGTTCATATCCTACGTGGGATGCTTCACCAAACAGTATCGGTTGGATCTACTGCACAAGAACTGGCTGGTGTTCTTGAAGACTCTAGAGGTAAAAGATCTGTTTTATAACCTTGACCTTTTATAGTGGCTCTAAAATGTTCTTGTCGCTATCACATTCATATCAAGAAAAGGAGATGGCAACTTATTTTATCGGTTATTTTGGTTAGTGGAGCCCTCAGCGACCACTATACAACCCACCAAATGTCCTAACCTGCGCATTTGGTCGGTTGGGTTAGTTTGAAGATAAAACTATGTTAACTGCGCCTTATAATTTAGTAGCGACCCACCCGCGCGCCCCTGCTTCGCACGGGTGCACATATCATGCATGTATTATACATATAAACCTTTTTCTTGAATCACTCTATCTATTGAAAAAACCGCATCAAAATCCGTTGCGTAGTTTTAAAGCATACAAAGGGACAAGGGGACATAGGGACAGAAAAAGCGACTTTGTTTTATACTATGTAGTGATGAGCCAATGCCTTCATCCAGCCGAGTATCTAGAGTTTTTCAATCAGCCTCTGATGTACGTATTTTAAATTTGTAAGATTGATATTTATGGCATTTGAATCTGGAATCCTCCGGCGAGGTGGGGCGACGATCTGCGAAATGTAGCTGGCAAGCACTGGATGAGAAGAGTCGAAAACCGGGCTCAGTGGCGCGTCTTGGGAGAGACCTACCTCCAGCAGTGGACAAACATAGGTTGAGGATCATGATGATAATGAATCTGGAATAATTACATTGTTACCTTTCAGCCACCGATACCAATAACAGAAGGCCTGGACCCCCTGACAATGCTAACAGACGACACGCAGATTGCGATGTGGCAGAACGAAGGCCTACCCTCGGATAGGATGAGCACCGAGAACGCAACTATCCTGTCTAATTCTGTTCGATGGCCCCTAATGATTGACCCTCAGGTATAACTTACATACTCATTATCAGCTTAAAGAAGTATTCTACTGAGATTCTCAACTCTATTCAAAAAGGGCAGGAAGATGATTCATTCAGAAAATGAAATTGTTTCCTACCTGTATTTAGTTCCTCATAATGATTGACTGTGTTGTAGTTTTCTACGAGTTAAACTATATAAACGCATTCAGCGCATATTCTAGATCAATCGCCACAATATTTTGTGGACTATCAATGGTTTTTGTTTTTGTATTGGTATCCGTTTTAACGCGCTGTGGCTTACATGTTTTTTTACTTCAGTTACAAGGAGTGAAGTGGATAAAACAGAAGTACGGCGACAAGCTACAGGTAATACGCTTAGGACAAAAGGGATATCTGGACATCATAGAAAAGGCTATCAATAAAGGAGATACGGTTCTATTCGAGAACATTGGCGAGACTATTGACCCTGTTCTGGATCCTTTGTTAGGACGGAACTTGATCAAAAAAGGGAGGTAAGACTACTTACTTTAAGTTAAGACTTATTCTAAATAAATTCAAGTATCAATATTTAATATGGAATATTTGGAAAGTGTCAATTTATAAACAAAACAACAATATAATAATATAGTAACAGAGAGAAAAAGTAAAAATAAATTAGGAATTAAGAGAAAATTAGGTGAGCTAACTTTAGTTTGAAAATTCAACTTACAGGGCCATTAAAATAGGCGACAAAGAAGTGGAATACAGTCCGAATTTCCGCCTCATTCTCCACACAAAACTGGCTAATCCTCACTACCAACCAGAGTTGCAAGCGCAGACTACATTGGTCAACTTTACTGTTACAAGAGATGGGTTAGAAGACCAGCTGTTAGCAGAGGTTAGCCTTTCGTCATTATTTATATGGAGAAGATAGCTCTTGTTTGTAGTTGTGTGCCTTGTTATTATTTAAAGTTTTATCATAATCTATGGCTGATGCCATTATAACATTGTTCTCATGAGTCACTTTAGTTTGGCTTTTTGTATCCGCTTCTTCCATGTGCGGGAAATATTGATAGCTCTATAGCAATGATGGAGTTAGCACTACTCTTGCTATTATAAGAGTTTAGATAGATACCTACCTGACGGGGTAGGTAATAAGGTGATTATGAGCGGAAGAGAAATGAAGAGTTTATTTTTAGCGGAAATGAATGATATAATGAGATTTATGATAGAAGGATAGAAAGCACTAGATACAGTAAGTAGATAATTAGGTAAGATACAAATGGAACACAATAATAAAGCGCGCGCGTGCGGTAGGTGCGAGAAGCAAAAGCGTAATCTAGTGTGCGTGTAGCTCGCTGCCGCCGTGTCGTCGCGGGCGCCGGCAGGCGCGGGGCGCGCGGGCTGAGGTCCGCACGAGTACCAAATTGTAGGGGGCTGGCCCAAGTGCAAAATATGTTGCAGTATTGATAAGCGATTAGCGTAATCGCTAATCGCTTTTAGCTGCGTTTAGCATTCCGCCACATATTCCCCCCTGCTAGACCGTAACTACGGTCGATAAAAATCGGGGAACCGTACTCTTCGTCCTGAACGGGTTCTTTTCTCATTAGGTGGCGTTGCTGAAGTATTCGTCGTAGCACTCGCTGAGGGAGTCGTAGTCGTCTCAGTAGTAGTAGTAGGCTGAGTTTCTTTCACCGTATACGCTGGCTTCAACCTGTCGACAGTGACGTTCGTCCTCTTGCCTTTAACGTCCAGGGTGTAGAACTTAGGTTGTCTGTGGAGTACCTTGTAGGGGCCGGCGTATGGTGGTTCCAGTGAGCGCCGGACGTGATCCTGGCGCAGGAACACGTAAGCAGAGCTGTTGAGGTCACGTGGAAAGTAGAAGGGTGACGTAGTATGCCACGAAGTAGATTTGGGTGTCAGCTTCAAGATATGCGATCGAAGACGTGACGCATATTGGGTGATGTCATCTGTGGTGCAGTCATCAGTAGGAGAGAAGAACTGACCAGGTAAGCGTAGCGCCTCACCGTACACCAGCTCGGCGGCAGACGACTGGATATCTTCTTTCCACGCGCTGCGCATTCCAAGGAGTACCAGTGGAAGAGCTTCAGTCCACTGTAGAGTAGTGTGGCACATTATTGCTGCCTTTAGTTGCCGGTGTAGACGCTCGACGATGCCATTTGCTGCAGGATGGTAAGCAGTGGTGCGAAAGTGACGCGCACCAACCAAGGCAGTGAGAGATTGGAAGAGGTGACTCTCGAACTGGCGTCCGCGATCAGTGGTCACGCGAGCGGGGCATCCGAATCTGGCTATCCAGCCAGACACCAGGGCAGCGGCGCAGGTTTCCGCTGTTATGTCCTTCAATGGCATTGCCTCAGGCCATCGCGTGTACCGGTCGATGACAGTGAGACAGTACCTGTAATCATGAGAAAGCGGTAAAGGGCCGACGATGTCGAGGTGTATATGAGAAAACCTCGAGGAAGGAGTTAGGAAAGAGGAAAGGGGAGCTTTGGTGTGTCGGGTAATCTTGCTTTTCTGGCATTGCAAGCATTGCCTAGACCACTCTCTACAATCTCTGCGAATCCCTGTCCACACAAATCTTTGTGTAACCAGTCGCACTGTAGCAGTACCTCCAGGATGATGTAATCCGTGAATCATCTCAAAAACCTGTTTACGTAGCTGTGGAGTGATGTATGGACGAGGTGATGATGAAGTTGAAGTGTCGCAGTAGACTGGTATATCGCTATCTATTGGTTTTAGCTTTTTTAGTTTCAGGGTGGAGCCATGAAGAATCAGGTCTTGCAATTCTGGATCTGTATCCTGAAAACGTGCAAGTACCTTGTAGTCTATGGTCGAGATACCTTCAACGCGAGAGAGAGCGTCAGCGACAACATTGTCTTTCCCAGGTATGTAGCGAATTTCAGTCGTAAACTGAGCAATGAAGTCTAAGTACCGAAATTGTCTTGGAGAACATTTTTCTTTGTTGATTGAGAAGGCAAAGATAAGCGGTTTGTGGTCCGTAAAAACTGAAAAATTTCGGGCTTCCACCATGTGTCTGAAATATTTTATTGCTTCGTAGATAGCCAAGAGTTCTCTATCATAAGGACTGTACTTTTTTTGTGCGTTGGATAGTTTATGTGAGTAGAAAGCGAGAGGCTGCCAGTTAGCATCTTTGCGTTGCTGAAGGACAGCTCCTATGGCTGTATCAGAAGCATCTGTCACAATGGCTAAGTCTGCCGTGGAATCTGGATGAACAAGAAGAGTAGCTTGCGATAGCGATGTCTTGCAATCCTCAAAAGCACGCAACAGATCTGCAGTCATCTCAACAGGATGAGAACCTTTAATCTTGGGTCCAGCCAAAACTGTATTCAAAGGCGCTTGAAGTTGAGCCGCGTTAGGAATGAAACGTCGATAAAAATTGAGCATTCCTAGGAAGCGACGAAGATCCTTGACTGTCTTGGGAACAGAGTAGTCCTGTATAGCCTGAACCTTAGTGTCCAGCGGTCTAGTTCCAGCTCCTGAAACCTGGTATCCCAGAAAGGTTACCTGTGGCTGCCCCAATACGCACTTAGAAGTGTTTACTAGAATCCCGTATTGCTTGAGACGTTCGAATAGTTGACGAAGATGAGTCTTGTGTTCTTCTTGAGAAGATGAGAAGATCAAAATATCGTCAATGTACCCGTAGCAGAATTCCAGGCCAAGAAGTACCTCGTCTATGAACCTTTGAAAGGTCTGCGCTGCATTTCGTAGGCCAAAGGTCATGTATTGGAACTCGTACAATCCGAAGGGCGTTGTTATGGCGGTTTTGGAAATATCATCAGGATTAACGCTGATTTGATTGTATGCCTTCACAAGATCTACAGTTGAAAATACAGAACATCCTGACAGCTGATACGAGAAATCTTGGATATGTCGGATGGGGTATCTATCTGGAAAGGTCCTAGAGTTAAGGGCTCGGTAGTCGCCACAGGGCCTCCAACCGTCATCTTTCTTCTTTACAAGATGAAGCGCAGAAGACCAAGAGCTCTCTGAACGTTTGGCTGTGCCGTTTGTTAGCATGTCCTCAAATTCCTTCTTTGCTATCTGGAAACGAACAGGATCGAGACGCCTGGGCTTGCAAGAAACAGGAGGTCCTGGTGTAGTCCGGATATAGTGAAGGGTATTGTGTTTTGGAACAGATTTCATACCCGCTGGTCTTGTGATCTCTGGATACTCACGTAGAAGCATGTGGAATTCAGATTCACCATTGACGGCTCTGATAGATGGGTAGTCGCCGGTCGCATCGCAGTAAACAGCATTAACGGAGAGAGAAGTGATGCTGTCAATCAATCGTTGATTCTTACAGTCCACGAATAAGCCGTAGAAACTCAAGAAATCAACTCCGATGATAGGCCGGTTAACATCAGCGATCGTGAAAGTCCAGGTAAAAGCGCGTCGTAGTCCAAAATTGAGCGATAGTACAATGGGACCATAGGTATGTATGACCGTGTTATTCGCTGCTACCAAGTCATACTTCGTCTTCGGGCAGGGCGTCTTGATGCATGACCGTGGAAAAACACACAAGTCAGAACCAGTGTCCACTAGGAACTGCGTTTTTGAAACACTGTCAGTAACAAAGAGACGGCCTGTAGATGAGGGGCAGTCACTGGCCGCTACTTGCGACCGCCCTGAGAGTTTTCCGACGACGAGAAGTTGCAGGGCTGCTTGCACTTTACTGCTTCGGCTCCATACGTGAAGTGGTAAAAGCAGTGAGGGTGGTCAGGTGGTGGTTGTCTCGGTCGGCGTGAGTTGGAACGTGAGCGAGACCGGTAGTTTCGTCTATTCTGGGATCGCGAGCGCTGATCTCCACTCGACATCTGTGCTGTAAGTTTGGCTACCTGTTTTGTGAGTTCACATACTTGCTTGTACAGATCATCCTGTGATGAAGAAGCTGGAGCTCTGGAGGATGCTGCCACCTGAGGAGTTGCAGGGGCTATCTCGTGCACCTTGTCCGCCAGCTCGGCTAGCTTATCTAAAGGCAAATCAGATTGTGAAGCTATTACCGTCTGTATGTTCTGGGGTAGACGACTTGACCAAATCGTAGTCAAGAAATCATTGGCAACCGTCGGTCCCGCTAGGCTCTGCATATGACGTAGGAACTGCGACGGCTTCCTGTCGCCAAGCTCCTCGTGCATGATTAGCTGTTTCACGCGTTTTTCCTGCGAAGCTGATAGACGCTTTATTAGTTCAGTTTTCAGTTTAAGATATTTATCCGTTGGAGGAGGACACGTGATTATATCCTTAACCTCAGCTGCATACTGATGGTCAAGTTGAGAAACCAAGTAACAAAATTTTGTCTCATCAGTAGATATCTTAGATAATGTAAACTGACTTTCCACCTGGGCAAACCAAAGTGCCGGTTCTTCAGGCCAAAAAGGTGGTACTCTAACACCTACTCTCAGTACTTCAGGTCCAATAGCCGCTTGGGCATCTTGAAATTCATCACCTTCTTTAGACATGTTCAATGAAAATAAATGCTCACCACTTTTGACTTGTACCACACCCCAAACTTGCGAGTCCTTTGTTCTTCGTATGTTCTCGAACAAACCTTCGAAATCCAAAAGGCGTCGTCCAAATCTTGGTGATGAGGATCACGTCGGGGTCACCAGTTATAGCAATGATGGAGTTAGCACTACTCTCGCTATTATAAGAGTTTAGATAGATACCTACCTGACGGGGTAGGTAATAAGGTGATTATGAGCGGAAGAGAAATGAAGAGTTTATTTTTAGCGGAAATGAATGATATAATGAGATTTATGATAGAAGGATAGAAAGCACTAGATACAGTAAGTAGATAATTAGGTAAGATACAAATGGAACACAATAATAAAGCGCGCGCGTGCGGTAGGTGCGAGAAGCAAAAGCGTAATCTAGTGTGCGTGTAGCTCGCTGCCGCCGTGTCGTCGCGGGCGCCGGCAGGCGCGGGGCGCGCGGGCTGAGGTCCGCACGAGTACCAAATTGTAGGGGGCTGGCCCAAGTGCAAAATATGTTGCAGTATTGATAAGCGATTAGCGTAATCGCTAATCGCTTTTAGCTGCGTTTAGCATTCCGCCACAGCTCTATTGAATCGTATGTATGTTAAATATATCTTATTTATGTTATATATCTTATGTATATTATATATCTTATGTATGTTAATGTATCTTATGATCTCATCTATCTAGTTATCAGAATCTATCTTGTATCTTATTTTGATATTTTTTCATAAGGTGGTAAAAGCAGAAAGGCCTGATCTAGAGGAGCTAAAAGCGCAGTTGACGACACAACAGAATCAGTTCAAGATCCAGCTGAAATCGCTGGAAGACGATCTGCTATCCAGGCTATCGTCTGCGGGCGATGATATCCTTGGAGATACCGCTTTAGTGGAGAACTTGGAGACGACCAAGAAAACTGCCGCAGATATTGAGAGAAAGGTTTGTGGCTCTTACATTCATTCTTGATGACTTATATAATTATTTATTTCCGGCCATCATTTTTCGTTGGGTTTTCGTGTTCTCTTGAACTAGACTAGAGTACACTACTTAAATATTTTATATAGATTTACCAGTGCATTTTGCTTAGAATATCTTTGACAAAGCAATGTGCTAAAAGCTTTTTGAAGCTAGAATTATATTGCGGCAATTTTGAATATCCTATACCTATATAATATACTTAAATACTATAAATATGTATCCTATAATGTAGTTATAAGTTAGTAACAATGATTTTTGCAGGTGTCAGAAGCAAAAGTAACGTCGTTCGAGATCGACCAAGCCCGTGAGTTCTACCGGCCTGCCGCCGCGCGCGCGTCGCTTCTTTACTTTATATTGAACGATTTGAACACTATCAATCCGATATATCAATTTTCTTTGAAGGTATCAACTCATCATTATTATTCGTAGAGCTACCCTTACAAAATTAATATACACACTTTGTCTTACTATGTAATATAGTATCCGCCAAACTTCTTGGCCAAACGACCTTGAATGAAAAAGAAACAAAAAATAGGTCTCTTTGGTGGTGCGAAGAGTGCAAACCTTTCCCCTACCACCTCGCGCGATGGCCAAGAAGTTTGGCGGATACTATACTAAATCTTAATATTGTATGTTTATGCGAGAGTTTCGTTTTTGGACCAATTTAGTTACATTACGACTAGGAAACCGATTATATCCGATAAAGAACTCTAGTTCTTTTCCAGAGGGCTCAGATCAGCCCTCTGAAAAACAACTAGAGCTCTTCACGGTCTTGGCATTTAATTTTGTCGGTTTAACGATACGTTTACGTTACTAACGACAAATCCTTTAACTTTATCAAGAATCAAAACGTGCAATGCATCCCGCACCCTGACTAAACCTTGTTGTTGTTATATATAATTTTTTTATCAGTCGTCATTATATTTTTTCAAAAAATTTAAAATGGACAAGATAGTAGCTGTCTTGTCCATTTTAAATTTAATTTAATTAGCTTATATTAGAATTTTAGGCTAATTAAATTGGGGTATTGCAGGCATTTAGTGTAGTCTTCCAAATGGCTATATCAAAGGCTGACCCAGCCGAGGAAGTGAGCCAGCGCATCAAAAATCTAATCGACTGCATCAGCTACTCCGTCTTCCAATACACCTCGAGGGGGCTGTTTGAGTGCGATAAGCTCATATTTGCTTCACAAATGACTTTTCAGGTTAGACGAGTTTCTAATTACAGAGATATTATTTATTTATTTATTTAAAAAAAGTTTTGACTTCTTATATCTTATAAGAAGTCAAAACTGAATTCATTAAAATCATATAAAGTTTAATCTCAAAAATCTTTTATGAGATTAAACTTTATATGATTTCAATATAACACTTGCGCTTAGTTTAAATTATTAAATGTGTATACCTAAGCATGTGTACCTAAGTATGTGTGCTATATTTGATTTGATTTAAAAACATTATTCGTTAGATTTCATTAAATAAAGTCAAATATCCAATGGATCTGTGTGAAAATATCACTAAACTTGCAGGTGCTCTTGATGAGCGAAGAGATATCCCCCGGCGATTTGGACTTCTTCCTCAGGTTCCCAATTAAACCCCACGTCACCAGTCCAGTGGACTTCCTCTCCAACCAGAGTTGGGGCGGCATCTGCACGCTGGCTGGAAAGGATGAATTTAGGAATCTTGATAGAGACATTGAGACATCCCCTAAACGCTGGAAGAAAATTGTTGAGATGGAATGCCCTGAGAGGGAAAAGTTCCCCCAGGTATGTGTCCATCCACTGTTTACACGCACACTATCCTCATGTTATTTATTTGCCATAATTTTTGGCTAAACCCGAATTGCTTGAAGTCGTGAATTTTGGACAAGATGACGAATACGAAACGCTGGATGAAAGGGAGACAGATGGTCTCGTAATCTCTAAAGTCATAAATATGGCTACAACTGACAATAACTGAATTTAAGTTCAGTTATTCAGTTGAGATGGACCTTGTTGGTGAATGGCGATGATTTATAAATCAGTTCTGTTCTTCAAAGTCTACTTTTTGGCTAGAAAAGATGAGTTCAGGAATCTGAATTATACTGTAGACTCCTAAACTCATCCTTTCCGGTTAAGGAGCATAGCTTTCATCGATGAAGGGAAGAGGAGGAAAATTTTGTTTGATCTGTAAGTGCAGCTTCATATTATGGTAAGTGGAAACAATATTAGTTATGCAACCGCGAGATCAACAAATAATTAAAGACTGACACTACCAATAACCAGAAAAAAAATGTACAAGCATATGACTTTTATCTCAAGACGCATGATATATAATACCTCCAAAATCAAGATACTCAAAATATTTGAGGATATAAAAACCAAGCCGACGTAAATCTTAAATGGTTAGATCACTCTAGTTCTGGTCTGGTTGTTCTTATTACCAATTTCTGCGTACTTATTATTACTCTTTTTCTAAAATAACATAATGTTCGTGTTCTGATGCAGTTTTATCCATTTTACACCTTTGTCTGCTCATAGGAATGGAAAAACAAAACCGCTCTACAAAGACTATGCATGATGAGAGCATTACGACCAGACAGAATGACCTATGCAGTGGCGTAAGTACAATTCCTTTCACACAAATTTATTTTGCCAACATTATCAAATATTAACAATATAATGAAAAATTCTCAGGGCCTATATTGAAGAAAAAATGGGCGGCAAATACGTTGAGAACAGAACAGTGGAGTTCAGCAAATCCTTTGAAGAAACCAGTCCGACTACCCCTATATTCTTCATCCTCTCTCCCGGAGTGAACCCGCTCAAAGATGTTGAAGCGCTGGGCAAAATAATGGGTTTCACGGCGGACAATGGGAACTTCCATAACGTGTCGCTCGGTCAAGGTCAGGAGGTAGTCGCTGAACAAGCCATGGATATATCGTTGAAGGAAGGTCACTGGGTGGTTTTACAGGTACCTACTCACTGATCCCGTCTAGATTTTTCCTAAAACTGTCTCGGTCTTCCACTATCTCTTCCCTCTTTACCAGATCAATTTTAAAAGAAAAACTTAATCGTGCCTTCCCTATGGTGGTTCTGAAAAACAGCTTCACGACTTTGATCCCCAGGCACGGTAGATATCCCTTCAGATCTCTCAGTATCAAGTACTAACTCAAGATTCTTTGAGGATGTCTAAGGGGGTAGTCAGAGGTACGTCCAAACATTACATTTGGCACATACCCACATTTGGCAGTAGTTAGTATTCCATACGTGATAGGTGGTTCTTATAATACCAATTTATTTCTAGAAGTGACTGCTGGTTGAAACGACATCTTCAGATTGTAGTATGTTTTTCAGAATATCCACCTGGTAAAAAAATGGCTGCCAAGTCTTGAAAAGAAGATGGAAAGTTTCGCCAACGGCTGCCACGATGATTTCAGGCTATTCATGTCTGCTGAGCCGGCAGCTACTGCCGCTGCCCATATAATCCCTCAGGGTATATTGGAGTCTAGCATCAAGATAACCAACGAACCACCCACTGGAATGCAGGTCCTACATATACTTCATATTCTATTAACTTTCAACAAAGTCACCATAATCAACAGTTACAGCCCGTCTTTACCCACTGCTGGGGCCACCGCACCGTTTTTATGTACCGTCTACCACCCACTACTGGGTATAGATTTCCATAGTTTGTACCTATCTATCACGTACGAATCTATCACGATCGATGCCAGTCTAATCAAAGACGAGTCAACAAAAAAAATGTAAAGCTTCTGTAGTGCCCGCTATAATAATAAGGCCAAGATGGAGGTTTTTGGCTAGTATTAAACCTAAGTGATAAGCGTGGTTATTTAAACAAAATAAATTATTCGTTATTCATTTTCTTGAATCAATATGATTTTTAGGCAAACATACACAAAGCGTTGGACAACTTCAATCAGGAGACGTTAGAGATGTGCGGTAAAGAAGCTGAATTCAAAGCCATTCTATTCTCTTTGTGCTATTTCCACGCGGTAGTGGCGGAGAGGCGAAAGTTTGGCCCGCAGGGGTGGAATAAAATCTACCCTTTTAATGTTGGTAAGTGAATTGAGTACTTAGAAAGTTAGTAAAGAATTGAGTACCTACTCAAGAAGATCGTAAGGTTTATAGTATTGATTCGTTCTTTATTGACATGCATGATCATATTGTCTACTTCTAGTTGCCGAATCAGTTTTGTAGACTTTAAGAAACAGCACAACTGGAAGATTGTTTACTGTGTGTCGATTAAATATATCTGCATTAAGTCTTGTACTCTTAATGCCTGCTAATTAATGTCATTCACCAGGTGATCTAACAATCAGCGTGTTTGTGCTATTCAACTATCTTGAAGCCAACTCGCGGGTCCCATGGGAGGATCTGAGGTATCTCTTCGGGGAGATTATGTACGGAGGACACATCACTGACGATTGGGACAGAAGGCTCTGCAACGCTTATTTAGAAGAGCTGATGCAACCCGATCTTGTAAGTTTAGACTCACCTGATATTGGGCTAAGTCAACCAATTCGTGCTGTACATTATTCATACAGCATAGGTTTATTAATCCAACATTGTGGTGTCGTTGTAAAATAAAACCTTAGATTTGACTGAGCGGTACACACAAATACTTTTAATTTTTTGTTAGTTTGTTTAGGTACTGGTTTTGGTTTGTTTGGGTTAATTTGGTTTTTGTTTTTATTATGTGGTGGATGAGTAAATGATTTTCTTTCTTTCTTTCTTCTTTTTTTTATCTCTCAATACTGTAGAAGCATAGCTGGCTCAAGATACCTTCTTATGTAATTAAAATGTACTGTTCAATAGAGCGAGTTTGGTTTTGCTAGGTGGACGGAGAACTCCAACTAGCCCCCGGCTTCCCCGCCCCACCCAACACGGATTACGTCGGCTATCACCAGTACATAGAAGACGCCATGCCAGCTGAGTCGCCGTACCTCTACGGTCTCCATCCCAACGCAGAGATCGGATTCCTGACTACAACTTCAGAGAATCTCTTTAGAACTATCTTCGAAATGCAGCCGCGAGACGCGCAGGCGTCAGGGGCCACCACTGTTACTAGGGAAGATAAGGTAATCCTAATAATATTATAAATGCGAAGGCGAAGGTTTGTAAGTATGGATGCATGGATGTTTGTTACTCTATAACTTTAGAACTACTGAATGGATCTTGGTGAAAATTGGCACAGAGATATATTAAAGTCTGTAATAACATAGGCTACTTTTTATCCTGTGCGAATACCGGGATTTAAAACTACGCGGTTTTAATCGCAGGGCGCTACTAGTATTGCATATTTTACGTTAATCCCTTTTGACAGAGTTGAGTTGATTAGCACGGTTCTTTGTCTTCTGAAATGGACATTGCGTATTTGGTCAGAGTCATAAAACAAACATCAAATATGTTTGTTTCAGTGTGAGGAAGGTTATTGGTTCCACTAAGCCTGACTTGATTATGTTATTCCATAGGTAAAGCAAATGCTAGATGAAATAATGGAGAAGCTGCCCGAAGAGTTTAACATGGTTGAAATAATGGGGAAGGTGGAAGAGAGGACGCCTTACGTCATTGTCGCTTTTCAAGAGTGTGAAAGGATGAACTATTTGACAGGCGAGATGAAACGCTCTCTACGAGAGCTGGACTTAGGTCTCAAAGTAAGTTAGTAATAATATTTACTGAAATTATTTTGATAGATCAATCGTCCATTCTTCTGATGGAAAGCTTCTTAAGTAAATTTAAAAGCTATATTTAGCCATAGTACTTGGTATGTTATTTTATTAGTTTTCTTCTATGAATTGTGTAATTGCAGGGTGAATTGACCATCACATCAGACATGGAAGAACTTGAAAACGCTCTATTTTTAGATCAGGTATGTTAGCACCCCATACTAATAAAAACGTACGAAATCTGTTATCATCATCGAGCTAGTTTTGAAGCGAAGTGAGATAGACCTTTGGTATTAAAATGTTGTTTTTTTTTATATTATGTTTTTCATCACTGTTTCGTGAAGTTATTAGTATTGCGTTTAACGTGGTTTTTGAATAATTTGGTAACAGTGGTTTTCTTACATTAATCACATCGCAGAAAATTCGTCATCCACAGCCTGGATATACTGCTACTGGATATGCTGCTTGATTGACTGCTAGACATAGATCTCTCCTATATAGGATGGCCCACCCATTTAGATCGGTCAGTATGGGCAAGTCTGTAACTAAGACAAACAAATATCTGACCTTAGGAATAATGTCATCGATATTAGTGACAAAAAAAAACTGCATACATAGTTTTGTATGTCTTTATAGTTACAGACTTGCCCATACTGACCGATCTAAATGAGCTTCCCTGTATATAAAGAGATCTATGTCTCCTCCCCATAAATCTGTAATTGCCACGCTTGGCCGGTAGTAGGGTAAACCTATACAATGGCAGTATCAATTGCTTATCTTGGGTCTACTTTTCTGCAGAGGGATGTATCTTAATACTACAGCATCAAGTATATTTTTGTCAGGTACCATCAATTTGGGCCAGCAGAGCTTACCCTTCTCTGCTTGGTCTAGCAGCATGGTATGTGGATTTGCTTCTCAGACTGAGGGAATTGGAAACCTGGGCCACCGACTTTGTGGTAAAAACTAAACAAATTATGGTTCTAGCTTTATCAGTTACGTGCTTTTATGCATCAAAGGAACAATGTGACACTTCTATTGAAAATAGTGAAAAAGCTTTTTTGATCAGTCAATAGCAATTCAACCGTACGTGCCATAATTTTTCATTGTGATGTCATCTCATTTACTTCAGCATAAAGCTGAGTGACGACCGATTTCGTTGTCCTAACCAATATTGTTCTTTAAATTTCGCCTATTTTCGATTTGATTTGATTTGACTTCGCTGGCAATTTTATGTGTCATAGTAGGTTTGACACCTCATGACTCCTAGCTCATACAATCTGTCTACTTCTAGCTACCATCGTCCGTGTGGTTGGCTGGTTTTTTCAACCCGCAAAGTCTGTTGACGGCAATAATGCAGAGCACTGCTCGCAGATACGAGCTGCCTTTGGACAAGATGTGTTTGCAGTGTGACGTCACTAGGAAAATGAAAGAAGAGTTCACGTAAGTATTGCTTGATGTTACAGTAATTAGAAGTGTTAATGTTCTAAATAATTATGAGTGTTAGAAATGTTCTAGGGTGACTGTCTCAACTTAGTTTATATTTGATAAAAATCTTTTATAATTAACTAGCGACCCGCCCGCGCGCCCTTGCTTCGCATGGGTGCATTTATCATGCATGTATTATACATATAAACCTTCCTCTTGAATCACTCTATCTATTGAAAAAACCGCAACAAAATCCGTTTCGTAGTTTTAAAGATTTAAGCATACAAAGGGACATAGGGACAGAAAAAGTGACTTTGTATTATCCTATGTAGTAATTATCTTATTATTTTTCCCCAACAAACTTTGTAGGTATTAATATGGCCAATAAATTACATATTAATAACATAAAATAGGATTAGTGAAATGGACATAAAATCATAAATAAAATAATATGTTTTTGCTTTATGTAAACATCTGAGTTATCTTCAGGATGTAAGTACCTACTTTTAGTGGTGTAGGTATAAATAATGTATGTACTTAGTGTACATAGGTAAATTCGAAAGATGTAGCTAAGTACAGTATATGTATATATATGTACACTAATGTAGAATGTATCAAAACAAAAGAATTGGAAATTATTTAAAGGGGTATAGAAATCCGAATGAGCCGCCTTATCGACATAAATAACCTATACCCGAATCTGAATCTTCACTAAATTTCGTTCTGATTAGATAATTTCGCAATTAAATGTGAAAATATAAGGAACTGACGAACACACTTTCCAATTTAAGGAATAGCATTGATTTGGAAATAGCGCTTTACAGAATATTGTAGCTAGTTTTAGGTGACTAATAGTTTCTTTTAACAGGTTTAGTTACTGGTGAGTGCTTCGTATTGGAAATGTATCACGACGCTGATAATTTGTGATATAGGTCGCGTTACGTGAAAATAACGCTAGAAGGAGGGGGAGTGGGTGTGATGGCGTGAACGTTATGGGCGTTTGTATGCGCGCAAACGTATCCCCTCCACTTTTTCCCAGCGTTCTTTTTAAATGACGCGATCTCTACAAAGATTTTAAGGTTTCAGCACATAATAACTGTGCACATAATAAATCGTGGAGTTTGAAAAATAGTAAAACAAAAGATAGCGAAGCGAAATGATTTGATGGATTTAATAGTTAATTTTGGTCGACGAACAGCTGTCTTACCATGAAACCGAAGAATGGAAACTAGGGTGGTAATATTAACATTTAACAACTAACTAAACATATTATTACTTGTAGCTCCCGTATAAAAAACACGGTAAGGTGCAAAAGGGATTGTTTTTATCCAGGTGTTTTAACTTGTAAAGTTAAACTTTAAAACTCACAATATGTTTTCAGAAGTTTTGATTTCTTCCCATTTAGGTTCGCGTTCAAACGGCGTTACAAATACGACATAACAGCGTACGTCGGACGTTTAAACGTGTTTATCGTCAAAGAAATAAGTTTCATTTAAACTTTTGAAATGTGGGTGTCATTGGCTAAGCGCGACGCTATCTAAGTGTGCTGGCACCTTAAAAACCTTTACTGCATAAACCTCCTTGGCTGCATCATAATAATTGGCTTAATCGAATCAAAATTGCATGTGCAGCATGGACGTAGGTACGAATTGTTGTATCTAAGTACTTCCGATTAACATTTCGACTGTTTATCTTTAGGCATTTTAGCAGACTACTGACTGGCTTAAAATGAGCGATGCTTGAATAATAGATTGTTTAAACGCCTGTGTATGGGATACCTGTGTTGTTGGCTGGCGCAGAAGGCAAAGCAAAGATAAGTCCTTGCTTGTATTTGGTCGTGGCGACTGTTCATCCGCTTAGCTTCGGCGGCTGTTACCTAATTGTGAATCAATCGTGCTGACGGTGCATCAAAACAAAAAGTTCATGTTTTTTAAATGAAATTCTTATAATTTGCTAATGTGTTACTTTCATGGTGCATTTATTTTACTAAATTCTTAGAACAAGAGCCTCTTCAAGTTAGAATAACGCTATTCGTAAGATAAAAATACTTCCGTCTCTACTTTTGAGTTGTTAAAACCAAAGATGGAATATTTCTATCTGACGGCTATAGCAATACTCGGAGATGGTTAACGGATAACTCTTAAAACTCGTCCACTCAATATGGAAAGTATTCTGGGTAAACCTCCATTCTAATTCTAATTCGTGGTAGAGGAAAAAGATCTGCACTGATGACGTCCCGCAATGGGGTGTATTGTGAATTATCCCCCTGCTAACTTCACACCCCAGCCAGCTCAATTTCTTTAAATTGAGAAAGTCCTTGGGTTGATAGCACAATGTTCAATGTGGTGGTGGTGGTGATTAGTTTGCAATATAAAAAATTATACAGGGGAGAAAGATCCCTATTTGAAAACATGAGTTTTCGAACACAAACAAAATTAAATGTCTCGTTATCATGAAATACCGAGACATTTAATTTTGTAAGTATGTTGTATGGGTAAAAATGATGCAGAGAAGAAAGACCCCATTCGAACACTCATAACTCCGAGATATTTGTTTGCATGGGGCCCTTTATACATGTTTGCAACTTGTTGCCGGTGATACTAAAATGCATCGTATTTGACTCATCGTATTTAATGCACCGTCAGCATAGCTTCCAAGCTAAACACTCATTCCATAGCACGCGCTTAGAATCCAGCTAACATGGCGTCGTCCGACAGCATCCTTGATTCTAGGGCGGCTCCGAAGGACGGTGCGTACGTCCACGGGCTCCTGATGGAGGGCGCTCGCTGGGACGTTCAAGCCGGCATTATCATGGACTCCCGCCTCAAGGATCTGTTCCCGCCGATGCCTGTTATCAACGTCAGGGTAAGTGACGCCCTTTTAATCGAACGCGTCTCTTGTTTGCTTTTTTCACAAGTTCGCTGTCGATAATAAATAATAAATAAATAATGCTGGACAATTTCACACAGCACCATCTAGCCCCAAAGTAAGCTATTCAAAGCTTGTGTTATGGGTACTAGATGACTGATATATTTAATGTAATAAATACTTGAAAAATATTGTTTATTATATATAAAAACCCAGACCGACGGAACAAATTTCTGCAGATCGTACACAAATTTGTTCGCGGGAATCGAACCCGACTCGCCCGCTGCGCCATTGAGGTCGTCATAAACTAAGCTCACGTCCATCTCTATTTAAAAAACGATGTAATTATGTTACCGACATCTTCAATTATGTTATAAGCACAACCTACTTATGTGTAACCTAATAATGTTCCATTTTTTGTAAAGATTTTATCGCGGCCCCGTATCAAGGGGAAGTAATAAGTTTATTATACTTGTACTTTATACTTTCGCTTTTTTCCACATTACACAAAGGTTAACTGGAAGAGAATGCTCTTTAGCATCAAGTTCGCCTATGTACGATACATTTTGTTCTGTGCAATAAAGAATATTCTATTTACGGTACTATTTACGGTAGTTATACTCGTACGTCATTCAAACGTCTCTTTTTTTCAGGCGATCACTCAAGACAAGCAAGACTTGCGGAACATGTACGAGTGTCCAGTATACAAGACACGCACCCGAGGGCCCACCTACGTCTGGACCTTCAACTTGAAGACGAAGGATAAACCTTCCAAGTGGACCCTGGCAGGAGTGGCTCTGCTTTTGCAAGTTTAGATTAGGATGTTTAATGTTTCTCTCATCACAAATCACTTTTTATTATTTTTATATTAAATTTAAACATTACTTATTTTAACATAAAGACCTAAAATTATTATATCGACAAAAAATGCACCGTCTTTAAATACACTGAAAACATGCAACAGCTAAATACGCAATTCAATTTATAGACATATCTTTCCTGTTATTTTAATTAAAAGTCAAACTACTCAACTGATTTTGATTAAATTTCTATGGGACCAATATGAAATAATTAATGCTCTTAAATAAAAAATTGGTTCATAAATGACGAAGAACCATTAAACGGTAACAAAGAAAAAAAAATACATTCAAATTGAAAACCTCTAGGTACCGATGTAGTTTAAAAACGATTTATGACCAATTGTGACCAAGTATTCTCTAAATTACTTTTATTATATTTTTGAACATAAATAAATTAAATTCGTTAATTGCAGCAGTTTTGTGTTTTATTTTAATTACTTATTATACATACGAGTATAATATAGATACCTGTAAGTGCCAAATTTAAATGTTTGGACATGCCTGTGACTGTCCCCTTACTCATCATCAAATGATCTAGGACATTATAATTTACTAGCGACCCGCCCGCGCGCCCCTGCTTCGCACGGGTGCACATATCATGCATGTATTTTAATAAAAAACCGCATCAAAATCCGTTGCGTAGTTTTAAAGATATAAGCATACATAGGGACATAGCGACATAGGGATATAGGGATAGAGAAAGCGACTTTGTTTTATACTATGTAGTGATAGTGATACTATGTAGTGATAAGCAGGTACCACCGGCACAATGAATCTGAGCGGAATAAATTATAATACCTAGTACCTAATCTCTGAAAATATAGACGCTTCCGTGCAGCCTGTACACACAATCCAAGTTAATCAGTTTATTTCAGAGGCGTAGCGGGCGCGATTCCGCCTGCAACACAGAGGTTACGGGTTCGATTCCCGCCTCGAAACAAATTTATGTACAATCTGCCGAATTTTTTTCCGGCGGTCTGGGTGTTTTCTATATATAATTAAAAATATCCATCTATGTAAGTTTATCATGTATTAAATAAATTCACATTCACAAGCTTTGAGTAGCTTACTTTGGGGCTAGATGGTGCTGTGTGGATTGTTTAGCATTATTTATTTATATTATTATATTATTTATTATGTTACTCGCAGCAAAACTCATTGCCAATCAAACACTTGAAGTGACCACGAATTCTTGTTGGTACGACAATTTCCAGACAACATAATAAATCTCAAAATGAGTCATCTCTACTAGGATGTAAAATAGCTTGCGGCGATAAAATGCCAATATTGACCTTTGGCGGCGAACCTTTTGACCTGAAACTCATGATTTATAGAATACCTAATTACGTTAGCAAAGAAAATATTGTTACGACATCAGTATTCTGTGGCAATACTTTCACTAATCAATACATTAATGGAGAGAATGTATGGGCCTGAGGCTGAATGGGATATGTGTACTTACCTAGCAAATTTTAATGAATAGCACCTTCATAATCAAACTTATAGTGAAAGCTCTACTAATTGACGACCTCCGTGGCGCAGCGCGCGAGAGCCTGCCTGCGACGCAAGAGGTTGCGGGTTCGATTCCCGCCGTGGAACAAATTTGTGTACGATCTGCAGAAAGTTTCAATGGTCTGAGTGTTTACTTTTGTATAATAAAAAATATCTATCTAAGTTTATGGATAATGTATTAAATATATCAGTTATCTAGTACTCATAACACAAGCTTTGAATAGCTTACTTTGGGGATAGATAGTGCTGTGTGGTTTGTCCAGCATTATTTATTATTTATTAATTATTATTATTATTGATTAAAGCGCGAAGAACTTGTCTAAAATAATTAGAGCGATATCATTACTTATTTGGCCAGAATCTTGATGGGTCTGATGAAGTAGATTTTATAATTCTATCACTATCTTTCTGCAGCTCCAAAATCCTCATGACCAATACTGCTGTAACCAAACCAAGACATTGCTTGAAATATATACATAGACTCGTATTAAATAATAGTTTTACTACATTACCTATGTGTATAATTACATAATAAACATTTAACAAAATTAGTTTGAAAGTTACTGTGTGTTTTAAGGTAGTGTGAATCTTTCGATGTATGTTTACTACACCTAACTTTAAATTAAGGAAGAAAAAAATCGTGACGAAATCAGGATGTCGTAGAACCTAAAAAGATTTACAACATGGTGTCAAGTGCTCAAAGGGAGCCTGTTTGAGACGCACTTAAAATCCTTTCACCACACTGTTTGGAAAGGAACTAGTGACACGAAAAGAAGAAGAAGACGTAGCATGTAGATAGGTGCGTACATTTCCTCGTGTGGGCGGTGATGATGCATTAGCATAAAGCAGCGCGAGTAGTTAGTAGGCTGTGAGCTCGCCTTGTTAGACGCATGTGGGTGGCGCCAGGTCGCAACATGCAGTGTTTTTCAATGGCAATTAGAAAATTAATATTCCGTATGATTTAAATATCTGATGATGAATGACTTTGATCCCGCGGTACGGTAGATATCCCTTCAGATCTCTCAGTACCGAGTACTAACTCAAGATTTTTGAGGATGTCTAAAGAGGATAGACAGAGGTACATCATAACGTTACTTTTGGCACATACCCACATTTTGCAGTAGCTAGTATTCCATACGTGTCATAGGTTGCTAACTGATTTCCTCACGATGTTTTCCTTCACCGTTAAAGAGCACTGGCATTGCGCACATAATTTTTTTGACAGATAAATCCATTGGTGCATGACCGGACTCGAACCTGCGACCTTACAATCGGAAGGCGGGGTCACTTCCACTAGACCACCGGTGTATATTTATATTAGATGTTTATAAATAAAGATTTGATCAAATAAATAATAGAAAAGTACCTAAGTATTCGTCATGGAACCTTGACCCAAACGTCTAGTTCCGAATAATGGAAGTGTGGGTTCATGACGATGAATTACATTATCCAACCACAACATCTGTTTTGTTGAGTTTCTAGTAGGCAGGTTTGTTTACTTTCGAAGAGTTTGTTTTAGGCATTATGTAGGAAAATTTTGATTGAGAATTATTTATTTTAAACATATTAACCGAACATCAGTAGGTACTGTAGGTATAAGACGAGTATATATAGTCCTCATCGATTTCGATGACGGCGACCCCAAGACGATTATAGTACGTACCCTGTAAGGCGCTGAAAATTATGTTTATTCCCGCATACCTACTTCTTCCTTTTTTAGGGATTTTTTGTTTTTATTTGTCGGTTCCAAAAGGTTACTTTACCTACTCACCAATATACAAATCAGTCGCAAAAAGTTTATGATTTTTGCTTCATCAAGTCAATCTCAGGTAATCTAATAAATCTGTAATTGAAATATATTGCATTCTATGTATTCTTATGTTTGAACAAACTAAAACAGTGTTGCCTGCACTAGGACCTCAGAGAACTTGATTTATCTAATCTCAGTTCAATTAGATAAATCGTAGGGCAGTCGTGGCAACACACTGTTGTTTATTGGCATTCATTTACATACGTTTAGCATCCTCTGCCGTGTTGGTGTCTTGTAATCACCTACATAGGTACCTCTGGCTTAGAGACGATCCCACACTTTCTTCGTTACTTTTTGGTCTTCGTTCAAACATTGCAACAAGCTAGATTCAGAAAACATCTAAGGCTATCCTACACTGCGCGATATATGCGGCGCCGCCGCGCCGTCGCAACTTCGGCATATCGCAATGCGTAGCAGCGATATGCAACTATCCCAGGTAGCAATTATAATAACTATCGACACGAAATTTCTTTAAATCGATACATAAGCACGCGCTGCGACAAAATTTTGATTGAAAAAGAAACTTTATTTGCCGGCTTAGGTACTGAGCCCTTACAGAGCTTTAGCTAAATTAAAGTTCAAACTGATGAGTTAGTATTTAGTTTTGTTAAAGCCATCGTTTCGTTAGAACTTTGGCTTTTGCTGTTTCACTCCAGCTGTCTATATTATTGTATGCCTGGTTTGTGTTAAAGTGTCAGGGTCCAACATCTTCAATGAATGCAGAGGTTCTACCTTAACCAATATAAGAACTACAATCTCTCGTTCGTTCGACGTTTTATCACATAATATAGCCATTTATGACATCTACGGTCTAATGCATCGAAGACAAAATACACTACACTCGCCTTGGAATCCTATAATGTTATAAATGCTGTGATAAAACGTTTCAAAGATATCACAGAGATTATACATATTGACTGGTTCACTAACTGTTGTTTTTGTAAAGCCTGCATAGCATTGATCTGATAAAAACATTCAGTCGCGGTTTTACATGTTTTTTTTTTAATCTTTAATAGAAATCCTGTTGTAAATAGAAATATACAAGCAAGAGCGAGATATCCTATGCCAATTATTTTTTACCTAAAAGGAGATAAAAAATATTGGTAGGTATTTGTATTCATATTTCGGTGAAGAAACTGTTCATACATCTACCAATTCGTGTGACGACATTCGTATGTTCGGATCCTCTAATATTTTCCCTCTAAGGTCTAATTACAAGAATGTTGTGCTGTTGGATCGGATGCGCTAAAAAGACGTCCTTGCTAACACTTGGCTAACGACAACTGTCGAATTAGGAGTTGGGCTCGGCTGCATAATTCGAATGACAGCATCTAGGTCGTCTTGACCATGATAATTCTACAGATTTCTTCAGATTCTTTTCTGTAAGTATGTCGAATGAGTGGCTATTTATAAAAGTTAGGTCATTATACGGGTACGTATGTACCTACCTATAGGTAGCTTTTTTAAAATCTTATACTTATTTACGCCAACGTTTCTTCTACTGAAAAGATAAAATTCTAATTAAATAATTATCATACTATACCAAAATATTAATCCATCCAACAAGGCACTGCTAGCGTGATCGCATACATAATAGATAGATAGAAAACTCTTTAATGCACTCCACAAGGACAACAACACATTAAAAACATATAAAGTCTCATCACTAAGAGCGATCTCTTCCAGACAACTTTTGGATGGACAGGATTTCACTAGAACATTAAAACAATGGGTGACATAAAGACCACTAGTTATAGTATAGTATAGAGGGTACTTACCAAATATCCATTTATTTATGTTTTTTTATTTAATATTGTATCTTGCCTAGACAATATTGTAGCCAGTTGTTTACGAGACTGCAATATATTTTGCATCATATCAAATGACCAATTTCTATGAAAATCTGGTTGTACAATAATTACGATTGCGTGATTGTTCGCGTTACGAATGCCAGCTAGTGGATAGTAGAGAGTGAAAGTGACCACAATGCTTCAATTTATGCATAGTTAGGTACATAGGCATCTCAAGAGCAGATTAGGCGCATTGTTCAGTGAGGTCTTATTGTAGTATAAATCTGTGGTTTATTGTGGTGAAGGTAATTTGTAATGAGCTACGTAATGATTGTTAAAGGGGCAAACAAAGCTATATCTATTTGATTTTCGTATTCATATTTATACATTTATACTAATATAATAAAGTTATCTGTGTATTTGATAACCATTTCAATTATTTATTAGGTGCAATACGATATCTTAGAGACTAGGGAAAAACTAATAAGATAATGTTTGATAACAAGTATCATACACAAAAAGGTAAGAATTAAGCCCTAAGTTTTTTGCCCGTTCTTCTAGACTTAGTCACGATTGGTACCTAGATTCAGTGAGCTTTGTAATTCAATTAAATAAATATCTTTTGACTATGACTTAGATTTTTTACTACTATTAAAGCAGGGTGACTAAGATAGGTTCATGACAAGAGAAAGTTATTTAAAAGGCGCTGCCAAACCATTGTTATTAAATAAATAAATAAATAAATAAATATTGCTGGACAATCCACACAGCACCATCTAGCCCCAAAGTAAGCTACTCAAAGCTTGTGTTATGGGTAGGTACTAGATAACTGATATATTTAATTAATACATTATATACTTACATAGATAGATATTTTTTATTATACATAGAAAACACCCAGACCAACGGAACGAATTTCTGCAGATCGTACACAAATTGTTCCGAGGCGGGAATTGAACCCGCAACCTCTTGCGTCGCAGGCGGACTCTCGCCCGCTGCGTCACTGAGGTCGTCGAATCGGTCGGTATTATCGAAAGCGATAGTTTGCAGATGGATATAAACACGCATTGTTATGGAATACCTTCTCTTAGCTATCTAGACACATAGATATTTTAACTTTTAACTTGTAAAATATACAGCTGAATCGAAAGCATAAAACGAATTAAGTAGCTCTTTACTTTTTTTACTGAACATACTGAAATTTCCAAAAGTGACTGATAAAGAAACCCTACGAAATTGTAGTGATTCACTCAGATTCACTACAATTTTTGAGCATTTATTATTCTGTACATGCATTGTAGATAAGAAAGGGTTTTCACTATTAATGAAAACCCTTTCTGGGTATTAAAATCCTGGTATGTACACTTAGTGATAAAAAGAACCTAATACTTGGTCATATATAACTGCTTGGTGTAGGTATCTCTAAGTTACATAAACCAGTGTTTTAAATAGCACCCACTAAATGACCACGAAGTAATACCCGTAATTACCTATTTACTTACCTTCCTAATCTGCTGTACTAGACAATTATACATGTAGCGTTAGCGCCATTTAAACGATAGGTCAACTAAACGTGGTTATGACGTATACGATTGCCTAGTTTGTCGATCATAATGAATTTTATTTTATTTATTTATTTTCATCATGTTGAATGTACTCCAGGTGAATTATATCCTGATTTGTACAAAACCTTTTCTTTTACAGTTTAAATCAACGGTCGCTGGTCTTTCTCCAAGACAGCCGGTTGACTTACTTGAATGTAACATTCGAAAAAAAATGAAATAATTTATTCTGAGAAAATATCAACGGAAAACAACGAACATAAGTTATTATAATAGTCTTAGAACTGCAATGATCCTGTGATTCATAATGGTCTTTGAGCGCGCCAATAGCTAAACAGACCGATAAGTCCGTTGCTGTCTCTTTTTATTGGTATGAAAGTGACAGTGACAAGAATAAATAAATAAATAATGCTGGACAATCCACACAGCACCATCTAGCCCCAAAGTAAGCTTCAAAGCTTGTGTAATGGGTACTAGATGACTGATATATTTAATACATTATATAGGTACTTACTTGTATAGATATATTTTTTTATTATACATAGAAAACACCCAGACCTACGGAACAAATTTCTGATCATACACAATCAGATCGTACACAAATTTGTTCCAAGGTGAGAATCGAACCCGCAATACTCTATTGAGTTGCTATAAAATGGCAGGGATTATGGATAAGAGGGTTAAACTTTATCCTGCCACTAGCAGGACAAACAAAACCAAATTTAGCTCTGCAAAAACGCTAACGTTTTGCATTGAAATTTGTCTAGTTCCAATGGTCGTTTAAGTGTGCAAAACGAAATCTGTGAAGACATTATCACATTACCTTGTGATTTAAATACTGGTGACAACGTGATGGATGAAGAGGATGGAGAAGACATCACGTGGAAACATGTAAAGCAGCTTGTAAAGGACTTGGATCCGTGTAGGTAGATCAAGTGCATTAGATGACTATTCATGAAACAGCAGCCACTAGAAATTGTTGCCAACATCATCATCATCATCATCAGCCTACAGAAGTCCACTGCTGGACATAGGCCTCCCCTATCCGTTTCCAGGAAGAACGATTTTGAGCCCTTTCCCATCCACCGACTACCCGCCAACATTCTTTTAGGTAAATATTTTTATTTACTTAAAAGAATGTTGGCAACAATTTCCCAAAAGTCCCGACTGGGACCCGACCCGACCAGGATTTGAGCCCACGACTTTCCCCTTGATACGGGGCTGCACTAACCCCCTGCGCCATCGGACTCTCTTATCACACTTGACGAATACAATCATCAGGGACATGCATTGATATAAACAAAACACTACCGTTACTTGTTATAATCAATGGGGGACATGCTTATTGCTTACGGTACTACGGTACTTGCAACCGCGATAATAACTTTTGGGGTAATATAAAAATATTTGTTTTTGTGTCATATTTACACTAAAATACTCGTAGCACTATAAAGCATCACCACTGGTGTTGCCGGTGTGACCACTTCCCATCAGGTGACCCCTCTGTTCGGTTGTCAGCGGATGTAGCTAAAAAAAATAAAAAATATATATTATAATAAATAATGCTGGACAATCCACACAGCCCCAAAGTAAGCTACTCAAAGCTTGTTATGGGTACTAGATGACTGATATATTTAATACATTATATATTTACATAGATAGATATTTTTTATTATATACAACCACCCAGACCAACGGAACAAATTTCTGCAGATCGTACACAAATTTGGTCCGAGGCGGGAATCGAACCCGCAACCTCTTGCGTCGCAGGCGGGCTCTCGCCCGCTGCGCCACTGAGGTTGTCAACCTCAGTAACTATAATCATTATGTAAAGGTGTTTCTCGTAGGGTACAAATTTTAAGGTCATTCAGCAGTGGACAGACTGGCTGAAATTATGATAATGAATTTAGTTCAATATTCAATGACCCCGGTAGCCATAATTGGACATGACAGCCGCGTGATTTATTTGATTGACTTGTTGATAATTTAGTTAAATATGTATCAAGTGCGCGGCCCGGTTCGGTTCGTGAATGATGGCAGTATATGTATTATGTCGAAAGATGCATTATAAAATTGAGGATGCTATTTCACACTTAGTGCATTTGGGACTGATTGAATAACATGATCAGATTTTTGATAGGTATATCAGAGTTTAATACTTTATAAATATTACATACAAGATAGTGCTTAGGCTCTTTCTGAAAGAGCTACAGCCGTTTTCTGAAAGTTCGATCAAAGAGAATCGGCTGTCAAGTCACTTGCTATTTCAGTTTTTACTTCGATTATATAGAGATAGCAAGTGACTTGACAGCCTTTTAGCTTTGATTGAGCTTTTAGAAACCAGCGGCTAGTCATTTCACCAAGTAGTGATGTTCGCATTGCTATATTGTGGCAATAAGAGGCTAAAGACCATGAAATAACTTCTCCATAGCATTTCATTAATTTTGAAGAAATGTAACTACTGTATATGAACTACGAATGAAGTTAAGTATTCTTTAGATTAAAATTATTTTTTTATACAGTAATAAGTATTTACTTATTTAGATTTTACTTATTTAGGTATTATTTCAAATATTGATAATTATGTGCGAATATGCGCCATATTTTTAGTTTCTTTGTTGTTGAGACCTAGGTATGTTCCAAAAACATTTGTAGGTGCAAGTAAAACGTAGTTATTGCTCAGTGGGTGCAGGTGCAAGCTACGGCGAATTAATGCCTCAGAGTGATAGTCGCAGATCATTTGTAAGGCTAAGCTTAGGTTACGTCTTGGTAAGTATATCCCTTAATATTTTTACCTATTTTAAGAGTAGTAGAGCTCTTTGTGAAGGGCTCGTCCGGGGAAGTACTACCACCACGCCTTTTTCTGCCGCCAAGCAGCAACGCTGGCTGTGTTTCGGTTTGAAGAGTGTGGTCGCCGCTGTAATTACAGGCACATGAGGCTTAACATCCGTATGCCTCAAGTTGATGGACGCAGGGCAGTGCATCGTAGGGCACGTTCCTATTGTGCGTGACCTACGGGGCAATGTTTTGTTTATAGGTGATGGTTACCACTTAACATCAGGTGGGCCATCTGCTTGTTCCATCAGCTAGTTGCATAAAAAAAAAACCTATACCTTGGGTATATATTGCCTACTCACCGACTGCTATTAAATCCCCAGTCACGCGTGCCCACTACGTAGCTCCGTAGGTTTTAATATCGCCAACTAAACGGTCAGTTTCCGAACAAGGCCCTGTTCCGTTATAAGCTACCTAATACCGTCATGACAGTAATGTGTGGAATCAAATTAAATCAATTAATAGTTAGCTATTATAACACGTATGTCTGCGGTCGTAAGGTTGGTTTTGAGTGGTGTTATTTGAGGGCTTGGTTGATTTATTAATAGCAATGGAGTTTTTTGTATCGCAGACCCAAATAGTTCACGGGGACAGTTGTAGACAGTTTAGCAATCCTATTTCGGAAGGTTGTCTAGTTTTTAAAGCCTATCGTTAGAGACTTATTAGCTCGTACGTTCATTCTCAAGATTAGTAGAGCTCTTTGTGAAGGGTTCATCCAGAGAAAAGCAAGCTAAGCAGCGTTGATGTGTGTCGGCTAGAAGGGTGTGGTTGCACTTAATTTTTACCTAAGCACCTCTCTTTACCTGTATACTAACAACTGCAAAGGTGGGGTTGTACTAATATCATTATTGGACGTATCTCTGACTTTCCACCTTAGACACCCTCAAATTATCTTGGGTAGATACAAGGTACTAGAAAATCTGAGATGCCCCTCAGTCCTTCTATCTATTTATTTATTTTTTTAAAAACTTTCACACAAAACAATATAGAGCTAGGAGGACTTAATGCTATCGTGAATGCTTATCAAATTCGTGAAGCGGTTTTTGTGTTTTTTTAATACTTCGTTTAACAAGCCAACATACTGTTTTAAATACTAGAAAGTGAAATTAAAATTGTAAGGCATAGCTCGGAGTAATTTAGTCGTTAAAATTAGCATTTTAGAAACGAAACACGTATATTTATTTAAATGTAAGAAGTAATTCCTACGTTTCAAAGCACAATTATTATTTTGAGTTGATCTTTATAGTTAGCAGACAGGTAAGTGAATTTTAGCTGTGGAAATTATGTTTAGGTAATCTATAGTGATATGTGTTTTTATTCTATTGAAGACAAAGATAAATAATTAATCTAGACTTAACTTAATGTGAATGTGATTTCTTCCCGGCTACTTTAGTGTGTGAGTTTACTTCCATACAAAACTAAAACAGATCCTAATAGTTTTGCTACCCTTCGAATCCAAAATAGTAAAGAAATCAAAATTTTATGTTTTTTCAGGTTTAGCAAAATATTCAAATCCTTTTTCCCGACTATTGTTTCCCGACATTTCGGCACAGCATGCGCTAACGCGTAGAACTGAAAAAATATGTTCATAGCATGATACTTTCGGAAGTTGTAACAAATATTTTAAACGTGGGTTATAAGCTTCTATATACTGATATATAGCAAAATGTGTCATCAAAGTTTTCATTTCAATCATAATTTTGGTTTCGCGGTTATGCAGCTGCATCTTTCGAGTAAATTTTATAGTTTCGCGAATTAGAGAGCTACGTGGATGTACGTAGCGATTATCCATCTATATCGAAAGCGTGGCTAATTGCAGGTGTGTTGCTACGGTCGTTAACGATGAAAATGCGGGTTCGATTCCATGATTAGCACATTGGTTCATTGCATTCATTTGTAGAGGCGTGAAAGGAACTCGGTAGGCTCCTGAGCTTTAAAACTATGATACTATTTAAAAATAGTACTCGTTCCTTCGCAATATAGGTTATAGGTTTTTATGAAAACTAAGTATAAAGGTACTGACACACATGCTCAAAAATAAGCATGCTTGTTAGCTCAAAAATCAACAGACGAACGACCAAATAAGCATGCCTATTTACAAGCACGACCTGTTCACACGTGCTTTTATTGAGCAAGCCTCGAAAAAAGCTGGCTTTTAGCTCGAAAATAAGCACGAGTGTCAGTACATTAAAGGTACACAAGATGTCAAACTTCGAGTCCGCTTTGAAAGTCTTGTCTAAAATTTATTAAATCCAAGAATTTAAATTACATTTACTTGCTATTATATTACTTGCCTATAGCTAAACGCAGGCCCCACAGACGTTATGTGCTAATAACCACCCAGATTTCTTCGCAAGTTACGAACGTGTCATACAATACCCAGCGATCATTAACTAGAGGCATATTATAGAGGCTAAACCTCATGGGACTGTAATCTTCAAACTGAAATACAGCGACGCTGCTTGACGGCGGTAACAACTTCAAATTTTTTACGAATTTGTATGTAGTTGCATCGAGTTCTTTTATTCCGAAAGCAACGCAGTGAAAGTGCCTGCGCTACATACCTACGAGTTATTGAAGTTTTGCATTAGATGAACACAGATTATAAATGCATAACTTGATAAAATGAAATGAGAAGTGAAATAATTGTTGGCTGAGTAGTTGGTGGTGTTCATAAATTATTATAGAAATGTATTTTTTATAGGTACTATGAAGTGGGCAGGAAGAAGAAGAAGAATATTTTTATACTGATGTTAAGTGGTAACATGGTAGAAGTACTTACAATGAATCAAACTTAGGGTACAATGATATTATAATTAGGTATTATTTTCCAAATTTGAACCGGCTGGTTGATTTGGACCTGCACTATCAGATCCGGCGAATAACTCATTGGATATATTATTAAGTAGGACTACCACGGAATAGAGAAAACCCTACAAATTGGATTTATATTTCTGTGATCTCTACTTGCTGATTAGGGTTCAATGTTGTAAAGCAAAGATTTAGACATTCGATCTCCTCTACCCGAGTCATAAACGATGATGACTTATCCAAATTTATGCAATTTGAGTTTAAAATTCAACAAATCTCATAAGGATTTTGGAAACATGAAAAAAGGATATTTGGATTTTCCAAAGTATGTCAACACACATAAGGCGCTCCGTGGGTGAACCGCACCTGCGCGCGCACAAAATAGCGGCACCACTCAAGCCGCGACCACGCGTTATACGCGCCGACACTTCCCGGCCGCAGCCTCGCGAATCTCAACTCTAAAACCTTACTGATAAAGTTGAAAATGCGAAACGAGCCCTTCGATGCGTGAACCCGAAATTCGAAAAACGAGTGAAAATAATTTTTGTGATTTTTAAGGTGTAAAAAGTGTGGTAAACTTGTGACTTAAATTTGACGGAGTTTCAAAATATAACGGATTTTTCTATTCGGTAAGACTAAATATATTTTTTTTCTATCTTACACTTCATTGGGCTCCATTTGGAAATAGATAGCGTTCCTGGAATGTTACCAAGAATTCGTTTATTCTACTGCAATGCAAATCAAGTATTTTTAAACTCAGAATAAATCGTGCGGTTTTAAATAAAAAAAATTATGGGGCAAATTTTTAAAAGGTGATATTTATTTTTACCTCTTTTTTATTATTGTCACAATTTTTATTTCCAATGTTAAATTCTAGAGCTATATAATTCTACATTTGGAATGAAAAATCGAGCTAATTTGAATCGGGGTCCATTATGATTACACAGTTCACAGGTAGATGGATATAAATGGAAAATGACATCATGCACTTTGACCTTCTTGACCTTTTTGGACCTCCCTTTAGGTTTTAGGACGCATTGATAAACAGCAGGAAAACAAGTTTATTTATTTTTGGGCTTAATAAATAATTTTCTTTTAGATGGTTTTAATTTCTCCATCTAGAAAATATATCTTATATATTTATATATTTATTATTATGAAACTTTGTTTCAGACTACTAGGTTATTCTAAAATATACCTTACAAACTATATTATAAAATAAATATACCTACATATTAATATAAAAAAAAATATAAAAAGCCTGTTTATTCCTTAACTTAAATTAGGTATACAATTTCATACACGCATGCATAATGATATTTAATGAAAATACATATTATTTTTAATGTTTTAAGCAATATTTAGAATTTTATTTGTTTATTTATTTATATTAAATATTTTATTACATCACAATTTATTATCATTATTATTATATTTATTTTGTAAATTTGTTACTAACGTTTCTTAGTTTAGGACCCCTCACGGGTAAAGGCCTCCCCCAGTTCTTTCCAACGGTCGCGGTCTATTGCCGCTTCAGTGAATTCAGGAATCTCTTAATTTCATCTGTCCATCTAGTCAGTGGCCTGCCTATTTTTCTTTTCCCTTTCGGTCCTTTCCAGGTTGTGACTATGGTGGCCCATCTTTCTTTGTGCATTCTGGCAATGTGTCCCGCCCACTGCCACTTCATTTTTAACGCATGTTCAAGAGCATCTATAAATTTAGTTTTTGTTCTAATTTCCTTGTGGCGTACTCTACCTACATATTAATACCTAATTAAAACTGTAAAAAACCATCTACAATTAGGTATTGGACTCGTACTTTTGGTTTTGTTTACGGAAATTATGTAAACACTAAATTGGAAGAATATTTATTCCCGATTCTATTCGTAACTTACCTTCGTATTAGGTCGAATTGAATTTTTATTGTGTCTATTTTTTAAGCTGATAGTTTTTCGGATATTATGTTATAATATTAAATAAAATTTTCCAATGATTTCCATTAGAAGTTCATATTTCACTAATCCATCGATCTCTTACACTATTCAAACCACTAATAGTTACTATTTTTTTTAATTCTTGGACCTACTTATTTTTCTATCACATCTTCCAATATGAACCTTGCATAAAATATGCTACTGCACTGTGTCGCTGGACGCAGTTAGCTGCTGTTGCGCGGTTTTGGTTTTAAATATCAGATTTAGCTAAATTATGCTAAACAGCCATAAATGTCAATTAGGCACCTCTTCAAAAGCTCACAAGCAACCTTCAAGTTAAGTCCGCATTGTGACATGCCGAGTCAATTATGCAAATTTGATTATGATTTTTGCACTAAACTAAGATTAATAGGCAATTCTTTTGTTACAAGTTTATATTTTGGGTGCTTTATTGATTTTGCATAATATTTGAATTGGTGACTCACTGGGTGGGTAGGTACTTACGTAATATCTCGTGAAGTCTTCGCACGTCTGCGTTTTTGTGCGTCAGTACACGTGATTTGGTTAAAAACAAATCCTATTAACAAAAAAACCTATCTTGAATGAGATAATCTTTGGAATCATCAGTGATATAATTTGGAAAGACGAAGTTTTATTAGTATTAAGTTTAAAATCAAACAATCTAAGCCATTAGCTGCAAACCTGCATCTTTTTCGTATCTTGAAATATATAGTATCTTATTGGAAATGGCCATAGAATAACAGAAATTGGTAATATACTGGTCGTTAAATTGCCTAAGACAAAATCAGATAAAAAAGGACTTATTTTATTTATATATTTATATTATTTATTTATATTAAATAGGAAATATAATCACTATATACATAGTACAAAACAAAGTCGCTTTCTCTGTCCCTATATCCATATGTCCCCATGTCCCTATGTATGCTTAAATCTTTAAAACTACGCCACGGATTTTGATGCGGTTTTTTCAATAGATAGAGTGATTAAAGAGGAAGGTTTATATGTATAATACATGCGTGATATGTGCACCCGTGCGAAGCAGGGGCGCGGGCGGGCTGCTAGTTATATATAATTTTAAAAACGAGTAATTTTTAAAAAAATATCTTCTTGTTTTTCAAGAGAACAGCAAACAAAAGGAAGACCACAAAACAAACACGCACTAATCAGCAAACTTAACATGTCTAATGTACGAGTACGAGAGTGAAAAGTCTGCGCACTTTCTACATCAACATGTTATGTGAACCTGGAAGATATTAGCGGCAAGACTTTAGATGACATCATTACTGGGCCCATTCGATAAGAAGCAGGGCTTGAATCAAGAGAATACTTGTAAAGTTGTATGTTATCATCAGGTAGGCCAGGCCACCTGTTTATTCTATCAGCTAGTAAAATAAATCAAGAAATTTAATAAAATATATGCATGGGTATACCAGAAAAATATCATCATCTTCCTGAACATCTCTCGCTAAGTGGGGTCGGTAAAACAGGTAAAAAATATGTATTCGAAAAATTCTCAAATATATTCTCAAACTATAAAATAATAAGGGGTTTTCCTCATAATATTTTTAACTACACGTATGTTACTACAACACTACTCCAACAAATTTTTCTTTCTTTTTCTTGTTTCTAAAGCGCGCCGCCGTTTTCGACTTTTGTATTAACTTAAGATAAAAATTAAAAGCCAATAGTTAGTAAAATAGGTTCTTTCGAAAAGAGTTTTCACAACACAAGTCATTGAAGCCCGCCATGATCGCCTTAAATGTCCATTGCAACACATGCAACTCGAGAAATCATGAGCACAGTAACGATATCTAATTATTATTATGGTCGATGAAATCGTCCTATTAATAACAGTTGTAAACATTTTAGAGCACTACACTAACGCTGTGTTGCAATGGTTTTAGCATTATTTTCGTCAGGCTAGTTTCTTTTACAATGAATTAAGGAGTTTTTTTAAGGAGTAAATAAGGAGATAGCGAATCTGATGTTCAGTGGTAACCATGACACAACATATTGCCTTGTTGTAAGTCACGCACGATGCCCAATGATGCACTAGCCTGCGTGTATCAACTTGAGGCCCACAGATACTATAAATTTATGATCAAGTAAATTCCACTAATATCATAATGAAAGTTTGGATATTTTTTACTCAATCATGCCATAACGGCTAAACGGATCTGGATAAAATTTGGCACAGAAATAAATTATAATCTGGAATAGCACATACTTTATCTATTTGCTTTAACTATTAGGTTTCACCGGCGTAGTTTTAAATCCCGGTATTCTCACGGGATAAAAAGTAGCCTGTCTGGAATAGCACATAGGCTAAAGAAAGAAACATAATACCGGGATTTTAAACTACGCTGATAAAACCGGGGGGCACAGCTAGTTGATTATAAAAATTCAATTCAATTCATTTATTCAATCATAATTGTTTTAAAAATTATATATGAATGTCACTTACATCTAAAAACACATTATTATAATTAATTTAAATCTAGGCTAATATAAAAACAACAAAAAATAACTTAAAAAGAATAATTTAAATGTCATGCTTATGTGTCAAAAAATCATTTATGGAATAAAAGCAAATCTTCAGCAACTTCTGCAAGATCGACACATGGCTGCATGTGTAAAATATTTATCGTAACCAAATAGATTTTAATGTTAGTACCACTAATTATATATCTAAATACCTAACTATTTTCTTTCTGTAATGTGACTGTAAAAACGCGTATTTTCGCTTTAATTGTTAATTCAGTACTTGCAAATAAATAATTGGATTCAGTTTGAGTGACTTTAATTTTGTAGTTTGTGTGTTTGAGCCACATAAAACAGCCCATCGAGCATGGATCATCGATACGATAAAATCTAACAGTAATTATCGATAAATTTGAATAACGAATGAACTTTTATATACAAAAACAGCCGTGCAAGCGTAACTCGTAAAATTTTATCGTATCAATGATCCATGCTCGAGGGCTGATGCCACTTTGTCACAGATATGATAAATGATCATTACCTTCACTTGTCGGTAAGTGTTAACTTTGTATACTACGGTACAAGAATTTATGTACGTAATACTTTTTGACAGCCTTCAAAGCAAAATGCGATTCTATAAACAGCTTCAACTAATGAATGCTCGCTCACTTCGCCTCTTTTTGTATGAACAATAGTAAAAAAAAAACAAAACCGTACGATCGTTGTTAAATCGGATAAGAAATACCTCTATCCAAATTAAGTAGAGCAAATAAGTACTTTGTTTACTGTGTTACGGAATATCGACATTTATTACCTTATCGATAGAATCGCGTGATTGCCAGTCACGTTAACGGTTTTATGAGGCTAACTGTTGGTACTATTAGACTCGATCTTTACTTGAATAGTGGCTAGTGAAAGTGCAAAAAACCACATTAACCATTTGTTATCTGTCAATTTAATACGTTTTTTATAAATAAACAAATTGGAGGACTTTTCATACAGCACCTAGCCCTATTTTTTATCTATAACCGTTTATACGTTGACAGAGATTTATAGCGTCAATGTTTGTCCTTGGTTAGGATCAAACCCACGACCTAAGGCGCAGAAAGCAGAGCTGGTTTGTGATTATAAGCAATGCTATTAACATTTTTTAAATTCAATTTGAATTAAAAAAACGTATCCACAATAATACTGACTTAAACTGAATAAAATAAAGTTACTTTCCAGTCGTAATACAAAACAGAAAGGTAATGAAAAACTAAAAATATAAACTTGTGACATCAATATAATCGTCTTGATGTTTTCTTCATGGACTAGCCAAACATAACCCAGGATTGGAATCTCTGGAAGGACTGAGGGAAGGCCTTCGCCCAGATTTGGGACTCGGAAGGCTCTTAATTAAAATTTCCAGTCTTAACAACAACACCAGTCAAACTCAGGATCAAAGACATATAATACGCAGATAGGTATCACTGCCAAGTAGCTACATTATTAGTTTTAACGTCTGTGAAATCGCGCTGTTTACTTATCTCTTGGTAGAATGAGCCAACTTTGGCACGCCTTAACCAAACATTAGATACCACGAGGTCATCTTAGGCCCATAGTACACTAGGAACGAGCAGAGGTTTTTTTAATTATAAATAAAGAGGCGGACCACCGTCAAATACAATCTCACTCGTACATTTAACGGATTTGTTATTCAACATTATTTATTTATTCATAAATTGTAGACACACCTCCCCTACGTAAGGGGTAGGTAAACAATGTGACTGTCAAAATGAAATTAAAATTAACAAAAATTTAGGCAAACTATAGGAGCTAAGCTAACCTAACTGTAGAATTGTAAGTTGCTGTTCTGTAGGCGGTGGGTTCTATTCCCACCGAGGTCAAAAATGTGTGAAGAACGTATAGACGTTTGTTCTCTGTCTAGGTGTTTATATATATAAGTATGTATTTACAAAAAAAAGTACCTATATAAGTAATTTATAAGCTATCTGGTTCCCATATCACATATTATATATAGTGTTGTGTAGAATGTCCACCAATATTTATATATTTATGGTATAGAGAAAAGAGCTTTTTTATGATTCGCTATAAATATTAGTACCTTAGCTATGTCACAAGCAGGGGCGGATTTCAGACTACATAGACAGACTCTATAGAGATTGCAATGTCACGAAAGCCATGTCATTATCAGCAAATTTGTCCTAACCCAAATCTCTAACCGCGCTAATTAGCGTATTCTAGTCACCGATGGACTTTAACACCAGCCATTTCTTTGCCAAATTTAATCACTATCAGTTCACTGGTTTTGCCGTGGACACATAACAAACAGACCTACTTCCTCATTTATTAATTGGTATCTGCTCCGGTTAAGAATTTCGTATGAGCAATTATTGAGCAACTGACCAACTCTGGTACGGAGTTTCAGGTTACCTTATAGCGCCTTAATACCAACTGGTTACTCCAAAACATAAAAAGAAAAAAAAAAACAATGTATTGGAATATACACTCATACTACTGTAACTCAAAAACAAATCTAGCTCAAATTTAAATAGGACCACATGAGAAAAACCAGCTTTCAGTAAAAAAAAGGATCATCAACATCGGTCCACTCAGTAAAAAAATACAGCCAAAAAAAAGAACCTTCTTTTTTTGAAGTAGGCTAAAAATCTGCATTGTGCGAGAGTTGCATAGTTCCAATGTGCCAGGCATGAGTGGATACTTCCAGCGACACATCCAACTATGTAATGGTTCTCTTAGTCTATGAGTAGGTCTTGAGAAACTCTTCTCCATATTCCTGTGAAAGTTTTGGCAACGGGTTCATTAGGTGACAGGCTAGTTCTGATAGATCTACAGGCTGATGATAATGACGGCTGTTGGGATTATCGGTCATCATCTAAATGGTGACTGTGAAAACGATGCTCGTTAAAAACGACCAAGAAAACTGTGCCAAGCGCTTGTCACGTGATTTATGGGCCTTAAAATTGCTGATGAGCCGTGGCATGTTATGGTTTACTACCTAAAGAGTTGATTTTGGTATCAAAAGTACCTACTTTATGTTAATAGTAATGACTTGAAGTGACCCGGGGTGACATCATTTAAATTGCAAGCTATAAATTAATATACGATTGCTAAAAGGATATAAATTTGGCTATTACGAAATAAACTTTTGCCTGATTCACAAAACAATAAAATACTAGTTATTTATAAATATAATTGAACGTTTTTTCACAGCCCTATCTATTTTATTAATTTTAATTCAGAGTTCAGACAGACTGGTTTGTCAGAAAACCGAAACCGTCCAGAATATCCTGAGCTTTTTTTTGCTTCAAAGGTAACATTGCAAAGAAAAGTATTAAATAATAAAGTTATTCACAAGAAGCACGTAAACCATATATTATAGCAATCTGTTTAAGCCAAGGTTTAAAGGTTTCAAACAATGAGGTAGGAGAACTTCCTCTATGGATCAAAATGATAGTTTAGCTAAATCTTTGTTCGGTTTGCTGGAAGAGAACTCTTTTTAGGGTTAAGCTCGCCTTTGTACATGTATTGTCATTTAAGTTTACTGTATATTTTCACTGTGTACAATAAAGAATAAAGAATAAAGAAACATTGTGATTTGAGATTTTTATAAGTACTTTTAGTAATTTTTTATCTATAATCAGTGAAGGGGCTAACACAACAAAATGCCCTTCTAAATAGTGTATTTGGCTAGATTTTGTTTAAGCTAACTTCTTTTAAGAAATTTTATATTTTATTATAATTCTTTGTTTTTAGTGTGTCATGTGATTGCGGAAAACTTGGTTGATCGCAATCTGATTGTATTTAAAATCAGATTCTATATATTTAACAGTAGAAGTAGTTCACCTAATGAAATTTGAGAGCAAAATTGTTTGAGGGTAGTCTGTTCCTAAGACTCTAGTTACATTTGTACGCTGAATGGCAAAGCAGCAGATACCCTGAGCCGTACTTCCCCTCTTGGGCACATGACCCTTTATCTAGTAAATAAATAGTTGTTGCATGATTTTTCTAAGTTCAGAGTGAGGTTTCGTTCAATATAGACAGACTGAAAACGAAAACGAGTGGAATGTGGTTCTGCAGATGCGTTATTGCGCAACGCACGATCGAAAGTGGATGCGACTGCACCCAAACTGAACAGTTGTACCGTCAGCAATACCAAGTTCTTAACTACTCATTTATTATAATATATTTGTGTAAAAAACAAAAAAAAAATGCTGGACTTTCCACACAGTACACCTACACTACACCTACCCAATAAAATCTTAATCAAATGATTAGTATTAATTATAAAAATTGAAGGACATAATTCACCATTGTACCTAGTTGTATTTGCTATTGTAAAACACTAAACCGTAAATATTGTAAATCACTAACCTAAATAATGTATTGTAAACATTCACTGTCAAGCTGTAATAGATACTTTAAATACTATTTTAAATCCCACAATCCACAAATGCACAAATCGAAAATAGTTTAAGACTGAGCTATTTAGTTCGGATATCTCGCGATAAGCAATCAGCAATAATAATTGAAAATTAGGTGGCAGATGCCACGAACAGGAAGGCGAAGTGTGGGACGCCCTCCTACCCGATGGACTGACGACATTGTTAGGATCGCGGGTGGTCGGTGGATGGAAAGGGCTCAGAATCGTTCTTCCTGGAAGCGGATAGGGGAGGCCTATGTCCAGCAGCGGGCTTCTGTGGGCTATTGATGATGATGATGAGGTGGCAGATATCAAACTTATGAAATAAATATATTACCTAAATTTAAAAATAACCTAGGGCACCGTAGATATTTTTTCAAATATCTAAGTACTACCTAAATACTAACTCAAATTCATTTAAGGAAGTTTAAGGGAGCCAATAAGATATGATATTTGACCCCTTGAATGACAGGTTATGTTTTAGAACTTTATAGGTTTTATGATGACGTGCAAAAATCATAGAAATTTTAGTTTCTAATTTAAATTCAAATTCAAAATATGTTTATTCAATAAAATCACAAGGATCATCTTGAAACGTCTTAAAACTAGGTGACTCTAGTGCCAGTTCGAATAATTATTGAACTGCTTATTCGTGATTTCTTATCGAGCACCAATCGAACTCACCTCATTAGACAAGACGCACTTTGTGTTCAATATCGATATTGCGCGATCGCGGAATGTGGCTGCAATCGGTACCACAATGGGGCTAAGAAATCATCGTTATCGTTGAGGACCGATTTATTTTGTCATATGCACACATTACCGTTATTATCGAATAGAATACGCTGTGATGAAAGGCGGTTTGGCAAAGTGGCTGAGGACTGTACTACTGAACTTATGTTTAGGTATAAAAGGAGGACCGAATTATTTTTATTGAGATAATTTGAAAATGATGTAATTAAAAATGAGATAATTGGCTATCTCTAGATTGTTCGCAACGGTCTACAGATAGATCAACTGTTTAATGTGTATTTTGTAATTTTCTAGGTAAATATTTTCATTTTTATTTTGTTGCTCCCAGGTTCACCTCGAGATTAATTTCAATAAATACCTTTTGACTTTTTAATTATTTTTTTTATTATTATTTGACTATAACAAAAAAAAATTTTTTTCTGATAATCTGACAACAACAAAACATTTTTTTTCTTTCTTTCTTTCAAAAAAGATCTGAGCTCTAACAGTGCCTGCCTGGGGCTCAAATTCTTGATGCTGTTTTGGTAGTCTTTAGGGAAAACAACTTACTCTGGGAGCGCGTTGAGATCTTTTGTATGAACGTAGCACTATTTGAGAACAAAGTATTCAACTGAATCACAAGGAACCCTGTTTATAAGGTCTTAAAGCTAGATGAGCACAGGTGGTTTAGTGGTAGCGATCCCACCTTCCGATCCTATGGTCGTGGGTTCGAAACCAGTCGTGCGACAATGAGTTTTTCAATTTATGTGCACAATGCCAGAACTCTCAAACGGTGACGGAAAACATCGTGAGGAAACCGGCATATTGTAGAACCTAAAAGTTATATAAAAGTGTCAAATGCTCGAAAGTATTATCTTAGAGGCGAATAAAATAATAAAAAATCACGATACTGTTTCGAAAGAATCTAGTGACACGACAAGAAGAAGATAAAGGTTAGAGGAATTCAGGTGCCAGTTTCAACGACCAAGCCTAGAAAAATAGCCAACAAGCTTATGGCTTGATTCCACGATTCTTGATAATGGTTATTATTTGACCTCAAAATTTAGTTTATTTATGACACAACCTAATGCAATCTGGGAAAATAATTAAATCGAACATCCTCAACCTAACCAAAATCAAAACTATCTTTGCTTCCTTTGCTGGTGCAACTGACGGTGCTAAACCAAAAAACCAAACTCTCTTTTCCAAAGCAAAATGTAGCTGGTCGAAAGGTCAGGTTAACATGGTCGATTGTCAATTCCAATCATGGAGTCAGGATGTTTTGACGCTCCTTGCATGTTAAATGTGACACACAAAAATGGCCTTTATAGCATTATGATACGTGCACGAATTTATCAAGGGTTGCTTGAGCGCCATGCTATTTTATTGTATTTTGATTGCTATTTGGCAGTCAGTGATCCTGGCAATGAACGAAAAACATTACTTGGTATGCATGTATACTGTTCTACATTCCAGTTGCATAGATAGACCAGACAACACAGTGTATTGTATAATAAAGTAATAGATAATAATATCTAGAAAAAGACAACTCTCTCTAAAACGTTTTTCCCGTCACTCTAAAAAGAGGTCTGCGGTCGTGAGACAATCAGACAACTGCCTAACTAACCATAAAAAGCCATAAACATAAAAAATAACGTTTTGTTTTGGAGTTTTTAAATTGGTGGTGTGTCTGCCAATATTTATTTATCGTGTTTAAAGAAAGTAACACGTTAATTTTTCGCACATAACATACGTGGATCTACAATTACAGTAAGAAGAAAGTTTATAAGTACTAAATAGATTAATAACTAGTAAAGAAAAGACAAGTGCATATGTCAAGAGTTTATATTTGAGATTCTTGACTTCTTGTGTTGCACTGCTTTTTAACTCTACACTGCTCGATTTGATGTCCTTGTAGTAAGGGCCAATTTTCTTTGACTATGTGCAGCTCGACGTGTATCTATGTGACGTGTGTATCAAATCCACGCAACTTTTAAACAGAAAACAGTAATCTACTACTGTGTGATATACTTGTATATGTATGAGGAAACAATTTTCCATGTTTTATGAGCCACGCCTTGTAATTATGTGTATAGACTAGTAAGTCCTCATAATGAAACATGTAATTCAACGGTAAATTGTGTGTTTAAGGGTCCGGTGACAGCGGCTCGCAATTTCGAGGTGTGATTGGCTATTATTTCATTTTATTTCATTTCGGGGAGGTTGTTTGAAAGAATAACTCTAAAGAAACACGCATAAATACTGTTCGAACACAAATAATACAATAATATAAGGGAAATGTGCTTGAGTCAGAAATCATTTTGGTATTAGGTAAATGTAAGACTAAACATACTAATACCAAAATGATTTCTGATTCGGGCATGTTTCCCTTATATTATTATATTATTTGTGTTCGAACAGTATTTATGCGTGTTTCTTTAGAGTAATTCTTTCAAACAACCTCCCCGAAATGAAATAAAATGAAATAATAGCCAATCGCACCTCGAAATTGCGAGCCGCTGTCACCGGAGCCTTAATGTTAATTGGACGTTTGGGTGTGGACAGTGCCACACTAGCGTAGTGTGCGAATGTGGAAACCTAGGGCTCAAAATTAATACTTATTATAACATTATGTTGATTCTATAAACCTAAACCTCTCTATAAATAAGTTCCACAGTGTACATATCCTCACTAACTTCAAAAACGCAGGTCAATATATTATAGGGCACGTTCCTATCGTACATGACCTACGAGGCAATGCATTGTTATGTGATGGTTGCCACATAACATCGGGTAGGTCAACAGGTGTAAAAAACACTATTTCTTCAATAAATGACAGAGGCTTAAAAACCAACGCAGAATATGAGGTATCTTTACTGATAAAAAGGGTTTTTTTTTGATAATTTATACGATGCTTGCAATAAATATTGCAGTTTTAAAGTCAATCCTAATAAGGGAATGCAAAGCTTACTTGCAATATTACCTGACAAACCACCCACCATTATACCTTTCTTTTCAATTTAGTATTGTTCCCTCTTTTGAAGCCTACGTGGAGTTATTACAGTCTGACTCCGCGTGATGCAAAACGGTACATTAAGTACTTACTTAGGACAATTCAAAGTACATTATTAAGCTTGTTTCTGGGTAATTCTAGTCCTATAAATTACAAACAACAACCGGTAAGAATTTCGCTCGTAATTGTACCAAAATCTTGGAGTAGTAATTGAGTAGAAGAGGTATAGACAAATGCAGAACTTTATCTCTTTTGTAGATTTTAACTGAAATGCCAACGACCCTCATATGTAAAAAAATATTAAATTAAAATTATTATGAAGTCTACACTAAAGTTATTACATAAATTGGTGGATTCGATGAAAATTTGTCAGTAAAATCTTCCATTTCGTTAAAAAATTCTGTTACTCAGTATTTATCTGTACAACTAGTTGATTGAACATGTAGCCCACCAGGTGTTCTTCTTGATCTGAATATGTCCACTACATCATTTGGACAGTGCGTTCATACCTGCAACCTAAAGACGTAAGCTAACACCTCCGAGGTAAGGACCAGGGCCTACCAAGCCAGAATGTGACTCACTGATCTTGACCAAACTCTCAATTGTTGCGAAAACTGTTACTCACTCTTGCGACACTATGCTACTGAGATTTTGCATAACGTGATGCAACCATTTCTTTTGGTGTCATAAGTGCAAATTAAATTGCGTTTTTTAATTTTAAACTTCTCACCGGCATATGATCTTGTTAAAGTAAGAAATTTGGAAAAAAAATAGATATTACTGATAGAATAAACGCTTGTGGCGTGGTTAGCTTAGTAGTTCCCGTTGCACATAAAACTCATTGATCCACGACCTGTTTTTGAAGCGACCTTAGAATCGGAAGGCGGGAAGACTGGTCTTTGACCATCGCTAGGCAAAGGCCTCCCTCACAGATGTTATGTATATTGTACATTATATACCCCAAAGTGGCCTCCCCCAATAACAACACTTCACGAAGTTGTGCCACTTGCAAGTCCCTCTCAAAATTTTCATAAATAATTCGTCGAGTCTTCTTTCTGATCAAATTATCTACTGCTTCTAAAATGAGTTTCCTCAAGCCGGAATTCGGATAGACCAATAACTTCACACGTTTGCAACATTACCGTTGAAACTGGCGGTTTGCACATTTTCCACTGATTATCGCTTTAATTGACGTAGAAAATCGTCTGTCGACCAATTAGTTTGGAGCTAATTGCCGTGGTTACCCAACGTGTGGATGTGGGCTGGAGCGATCGGTCGCGAAAACCTATTCGGATGGAACGCGAAGGTGTACCTCCTAGCTACTCATACCAACGCATTGTCGCACGTACCATTTCTACACATACTGTACACATTTTTTTTATAATAAAATTTAATTAATTATTTTGATTTTCATTAATAATGCCATTTTGTTATTTAATTTATTTTGGAGATTCAATTTTATTTCGCATATTTTTTCATGTTTTTTTAAACTACCATAAGTTAGTTATATTAGGTACACATACACATAAACAAGGGTTTAATACTTTGACACATACAATTCAGACTAAAAACTAGAACTGGAATTCTAATTAACCGAGTCTATAAAAACCGGGCACGCATAAACTTAAGATAAAACGCTTTTGCGACCGCCTTTCGCAACATTTCTGCCAATATTTAGCGATTAGCCAGTAAACCTGGGTGTTGCAATACACCGTTAGTCTCGATAGCATTTTATAACACATGTTTTCAGTTTAATATCCTAACACCTAATTAAAGAGCAAAATTATACCAAATAGTGGTTTGCTTAGTGCTTACCCAAGGAGCAAACATCTATTTTAAAGCCGAGAGTGTCACTTTGAATCCAGAGCGGAGCGACCGATTCTAAAGTAGAGTACCAAGCGTAGAATGGGGCTTTTACAGGTTACAAATACTATAATTATCTAATATTTTTATAATATTAATTGTTCTAAGTTTCATCTCAATCAGTTCAGTGGTTAGGGAATGATTGAGCTAGAAACATCCAAACATCATCTTTAAAACGCCACTCTCTCCGGTCTCGCGCCTTTGCTATTGCCGCCCAACTACTTGGACTATATATGATCCAACCATCGGAATAGTGTGTTTAAACAAAAATTTTATAATAGCGGATTTATAAACCGTCGCACATATTTGCATAAAAAAATCTCCGTATACGGCAGGCATCTCACATTACAATGTTAATAACTCTCTTCACGTGTACCGCACTTATTGGAATGTTATATGCTGCGCATATGATTACTATGTCAATAATATAGGAGGCTGATAACCGTCCAATATTCACTAGCAGATTTCATCACTCTTGAAGGTTTTTTTAACAACTAGCTGATGGAATAAGCCGTCACGTAATAACAAAGCATTGCCTCGTAAGTCCGCACGATAGGAACGTGCCCTACGATGCATTGCGTCGAACAACTTGAGGCATACAGAAGTTAAGCCTCATGTGCCCATAATTACAACGGCAACCACACTCTTCAAACCAAAATACAGCAATACTGCTTGGCCGCTGAAAAAATAGTACTTCCCCGGACGAGCCTTTCGCATACAGCTCTACTTATACTCTACTATACATAAAATAAATATTTTTTTTAAATGTTTTTGTTCATAATTTTTTAAATGTTTTTTTATGTTGTTTGTATCAAAATTATATTTTTGCTGAAACTTACAATGTTATTCACTGAAAGTTGTTAGGTTGTGAGGTTTCATTCTTCATTTCACCAACATTCCGTAGTCAATCTACAAAAGTGTTGAAATGTGCAAGAAAGAAGTTGTTTTGTCGGTTGTTTGCGCTTTATAATCTTTGCAAATAAAGAAATCATGGTAAACTGATTTCCCTATCATCATGTAATGACTAAGTGCATACTCAATTTACCTCATCATGTATTAAATTGCACACTTCTTATCCCCAAACTAAATAAGGCTATGAGAACGATAAATACTTTATTTTATACATACTAAGTTTGATTTTGTAAGTAGTAGAGCTAATTAGCAAAGGGCTCATCGAGGAAGTACTACCACTATGTCTATTCCTTCCGTCAAGTAGCGTTGCTCGTATTTCAGTTTGAATGAATGCAAGTGAAGTTACAGGCCCATGAGGAGAGGGCTTGCTAGGCAATGATTTCTTTTTATATGGTCGCCACTTAATATAAGGCGGACCATCTGCTTGAAAAATGCGCTATTAAACATCATGGATAAATAGTGTTTTTTTTTATTATATTGGTGTAATAAATAAAGAATTTTTCATTCATTTATTTATCATCATTATCCACCCTGAAGAATACCGAGATTTTATAATGTCCCACTATATACGGACTCTCCTATACACTTCAGGAAAAACGATGTCGAGCCCTCTGGTATCCACCGACTTCCCACTTACTCTTTATTTATACGTGGCAACCCGCCCGCGCGCCCCTGCTTCGCACGGGTGCACATTGTTTTTCTACTATATCATGCATGTATTATACACTTAAACCTTCATCTTGAATCACTCTATCTATTTAAAAAACCGCATTAAAATCCGTTGCGTAGTTTTAAAGATTTAAGCATACATAGGGATATAGGGACAGAGAAAGCTACTTTGTTTTATAACTATGTAGTGATTCGAACAGTTCGTGATAGTTTCAAACCCATTTAGTTACGTTCATTTCTGTTTCGATGGTCTTCCCAAGCCAAAATTAGTGATGAAAGTGGTGGTCAAATGGGCTTAGCTTACTCGGCCCTTATTACCAGGAAGTCTCAGCATTAACCGCAGTCTTTCACACCTCGCCAACCTGCCAAGTTAATTTATTTAAACAACAAACACTAGTGGAACGCCCGCGTCTTTGCATTTGGTATGTCTTTTTTGTTACAAACTGTATTACCCCTTTGCACCGCTGGGATTATGGAATTTTTGCAATTCATTTTTTTAATACAACCTGCTGATTGAACTAGCAGATGGCCTAGCTGATGTTAAGAGGTAACCATCACCTATAACGGCATTGCCTCGTAAGTCACGCACGATATGAACGTGCTCTACGATGCTCTGCCCTGCGTCCATCAACTTGAGGCATACGATGTTATGCCTCATGTGCCTAGCTGTAATTACACCTGTAAGTCCTGTAAACACACTCTTCAGACCGAAACACAGTAACACTGCTTGGCGGCAGAAAAGACGTGGTGGTAGTACTTCCCCGGAAGAGCCCTTCACAAAAAGCTCTACTATTCTTAAAATTATTTATATGGTAGTACGACTACTAGCGGCTAGTGGCGAACGTATGTAATGGTTTTAGGCCGCCTTAAATTAGTCTAAAATTGCGAACAAAAAATAAAGAAAACAAATATTTATAGTAGGTCTGCGATAGCTCGTTGCTCCCCAGGTGCAGTAGATATCCAATTCTTCTGGTATTTAAATCACGACTAATCATCACCATGAATGAGTGCACGGCTAGAAATAGGCCTAGGAAAGAGGAGGTTGTGAAGAATGCTGCTGCCTATTCCTTTCTGCGAAGGTTAATTGTATGATCTATTTAAGGCAAATTATATTTTAGATCGTGTGAAAGTAAAGCAGTGCTTTGTTTTTAAGTCAGTCACACTCACCAGTTCGATATTGTAGTCTAGGTATCTATTTTTTTTTTATTTATTTAAAGGGCTTTGTAGGTATCTATGTTAAGACAGATTAGGTGTAAGTGACTGTTAAGATGTTAGACCGGTTCTCCTGACCCACTTGCCAAGTATAAAACGATATGCATGTGAAGTTTGATGTATGTATTCACGCTAGGTACTTATTCACGGTCAATGGTGCCTTGGAATGTCATAGATCAGAGCACAATTTTGATAATTGATTTTGACTGGTAACTGATCGAGGGAAATCTAATTTAGAAATAAAAATTCTTGCAATTTATGTAGAAGAATATAGTTTTTTCTAGCTCGGAAGGTAACGTATCCAAAGTTTAAAACATAATGTTCTTATTTCTTACCCTATAAAACCTTGACTTCCTTGAGATTGCAAGGATTGCGAAAATCTAGCCCTTCAAATGTCGTAGTAGCAAGTAAACTTGAGATTATTTTAGGACGTCAGCGGTACGTCCAAACATTATATTTGGCACAGTAGGTACGTGCGAGGTCGCCGCTGTTAATACTAATTATCTATTTCAATAAGAAAAACCAAAATCTTCATCTGTGTTTTTTTAATAATTCTGCTTGATTTATTGTGGAAGTATCGAACTCACAGCGCAATACTTTAGGTAACAAGTGATATAACTTGCACTTAGTGTGACTAATAATAATATGCAATATGCATATTTCCTACTGGAAGGCGTATATTGTGCATTTATGAATATAATTAGTCAGCTACTGAGGTGATAATAGTTGGTTTCACTGTTTCACTCATCAAATATTCATTTGCGCTCCGATGTAGGTATAACAACTGAAAAGTATTTTATTTTTAGTTCCACTGCTGCTTTTTTCTTATATCCTCAACTTTCAAAACATAATAATTTCTCAGTAACATAAAATTTACATTATCACGACACAGTATAGAACAAAGTCGCTTTCTCTGTCCCTATATCCCCATGTCCCTATATGTATGCTTTAATCTTTAAAACTACGCCACTGATTTTGATGCGGTTTTTTTTATAGATAGAGTGATTCAAGAGGAATGTTTATATGTCTAATACATGCATGATTTGTTCACCCGTGCGAAGAACTCTCGCTAGTACAATATAATTAATAACTATAAATTTTTAAACATCGATCATCCACTGATTGATTGGATTACTTGTAACTATTTTATATATATATAGGTTAATTTTAAAATTAATATCCTGTCTCATTTTCCAGGTAACATCAGTGCAGTGAACAAAAACGATTAAAAAGTGGTAACAATAATGATATCGAGTAAGTAGTCATAAGTGTAAGTGTAACCTAACTCCCTAGAAGGGATCTAGGCTTAGTGTAATTCAGTAAAAGTGAAAGTGACAACATCAAGATGATGACCTTGTACCGAACCATTAAAGGGACCAGCACTACAAAGAGGAAGAAACGAGAAAGAAGGTATTTTGAAATTGACACCTTAGCCGTTTTCAAAAGTCGAGTAATAGAAAGAGCCCATCTAACAAATGCCAAGCCTATCCTACTCACTACTTGTTTGCACTAGCAATTATTGTTTTGACTTGTCGATTGTATTCTGCCATTCGTTTTATTTTGTTTGATTTGTGCTGGCTGTATAATAATATAAAACTCTTTTCTAACGCCCTTTTCATAGATCGCCAAATTTAGCTTGAAACTCTAAGATAAAATAATATCAATGTAATAATAAGATAAATTAAAATTCAATTCAATTCATTTCATTAAATTTTATGAAACAAGTTTCATAAAATGTTTTGTTTAAATTCACCTTTAGCGACTAGACACTAAATACATATAAGTTTTTTGTGTACAGAGTAAGAATCTGTGATTGGCAGTATGTGTAGTATAAATTTCATAAATGTTAATTTTAAGTGCTGTTGATTCTATGACGAATAAATAAATAAATAATGTAATTAAATTTGTTACACATAGTATAATTATATTTTGTTCTAGGTGGGCTTCGAACCCATAACCTAAATCGTAGAAAGCAGAGCTACTACTACTGAGCTGTGAGATCCGTCAGAGATAGATAGCTCTAGACTAGAGAAAACAAACTGTCAATAGCTTTGAAATTGAGTCGACGCGCGTACAAGCGCCACCACGCAGCGGCGAAGTGAACGTCGTAACTTATTGCTACAAATGGTAGTGACTGGTAACCTCTTACTTTTGGAATGTTTCTATCATGTACGCGTTCAGTGATAGAGCGATAGATGGCGTTGTCTGTATCGATCTGATACTTTTGTTACAATAACATGCGTTCAGTAGAAAGAGGCATTTATTTTTTTACATTATATATTAATTTATAATACAATACAAACGCCTTAAATCATAAAAAAAATCTTAACATAATAAAAAATGTACAGTACATACCGTACTACTACTGTATGCGGCTATTAGAGTGAGAATATTGTACTGAAAAAACTGAAACAGCTTCACGATTTTGATCCCCAGGCACGGTAGATATCCCTTCAGATCTCCCAGTACCAAGTAGGTACTAATTTAAGATTCTTTGAGGATGTCTAAGGGGGTAGTCAGTTTAGTCATATTATTTACATAGGTCGTCAACATTCAACGTTGAAGATAGATTTTCGGTGTGACTAACTTTTAATCTCCACGAATCGCAAGTTGGTACTTTCTAAGAGATCTGGAGAGAACTACCGCGCCTGGGGATCAAAGTCTCACGATTTTTTCAGTTTCAGTTCAGAGCAGTTTCAGTAACTATTTTTCATATATGGTCTGAACGTAGGTCCTAAAATGGGGTTCAGAACCCTGTTTTGGTTTCTTCTACCACCAAGCCTAGAACTTGGTCGCGTGAAACAGGCTCCTAGATAACAAGATTCCCAATACACAGTTTTAAGACTCAATGTGATTCTTGTACCCAACCAACCCAATGTTATTTTGAAGGTGCACCCAAACCAACCATCTTTTATACAGGCTCCTCTCCATCCAAAGGTTGTCTGGAAGAAATCGCTTGTTAGCGATAAGACCGCCCATTGTATATATGTCAAGTTGTTATTCCTTGTTTATTTTTTTTGTTAGTTTATAAGTTGTACAATAAAGCATTTTCATTCATTCATTTAATTTTATTCATTCAATCCATTTGAATAAATACAAAATGCTTTTGGGCTTTGACTTAGGTCAAACATTTTGCTGATCATCGGCTCATCACTCTATTTGCTATGTGGTAAAAATGATCCGTAGTTACCTTATACTAAACCCTATCATAGTCTTTGTTTAATATACTTACAGTCTAGACAGTCTTGACTGTTTAACTCTTGAGTTAAGTATTTTTAAACAGCTAAAAAAGTATCAAAAATGTCTTAGGTCACCTTACAGTCTAGACAGGATAAACCAGTCTTTGTGCCTTGAAGGATAAGGTTTCTGACTGATGGAGCGGAAAATTTAACAAAAATATTCAGCTATAGACACTTTTTATCAGTCAACGATAAAGATCTATGAAGAAGAACTGATGGAGCCGACATGGCTCCAACCGAGCTACGAAGCTGAAGTGGCAATGGGCAAATTAGAAGAAAATGGGGGAATGCCGATCCTGAGAGAAAAATGCTCTATTTGTTTTTTCATTTGTCTTATGTTCGTTTTGAGGTTTATAGACTCTGCCTGCTCAAGCGACTCCACCTCTGCGCTGCAGCGCGCTCGCTGTGTTTCAAGGCACCATATTTTAATAAGTTATTGGAATGAGCGGTATTACCCGACACGATCGCCATTACCCCTGCTTCTCCTACATAACTAGACGAATTGACAACCATTATGGAATAAAGGTTCTCCAATGGCAACCACGAACTGGAAGACAAGACAGTCGGACTCCTTCCTACCCAAAAGACCGATGACATTGTGTGGATCGCCAGAAGTCCACTACAATCGGCTCTCTCTATCCTCTAAGGTTTGCTGCAAGAAAATTCTATTGTTTTCTTGCAGCAAACATTTTGTAGCCTGCTTTAGTACATGACTATAAATATTTTTTGTGTTAATCATTTTGTGAAGATAAAAGAAGAAGAATGAAAAAAAGATATTGGATGGACAGGGCTAGAATCGTTCTTTCTAGAAACGTATTAAGACCATGATCGAGTCTTCTATTGAACATAGGGCAAGTTCGACAGAAGACTTCTGCATGGTGGCGATGATGATGTTGATGAAAATAACAGTTTATTCCAGCAGATTGGTGAGTAGAACATAATTGCTGGGTCAATAACACGTAAGATGGCTAATAGATCAATTATGACCAGACATCGACTTAACGAACCATTTAAAAGAGTCTTAATTTGAATTAGTCCATTATGTTTTTGCGATAAGTCCATTGTTGCTCATCGCATCATTATGATAGATAGCTTACCTATACGGATTAGATTAGTCAGCCTATTTAAAACTAACTAGCTATATACCCTTACCGCGACTTTGTCTGCAAAAAATACACGGCCTTGAATTTATTTATGTACTGCTCTTAATAAACAAAAGAAAGCATATCAATGCTTACTTTTTTAAGTAATCTTAGAATGTGAAAAAATTTGAAAAAATCCCATATTCAAGGCCGCTTACCATCAGATGGGCCGTCAGCCCGTTTGTCTATCTTTCACATAAAAAAATATACTGAAAAAAACTGAAAAACTGAGACAGCTTCACGACTTTGATCCCCAGGCACGGTAGATATCCCTTCAGATCTCCCAGTACCAAGTAGGTACTAATTCAAGATTCTTTGAGGATGTCTAAGGGGGGTAGTCAGAGGTACGTCCAAACATTACATTTGGCACATACCTACATTTTGCAGTAGTTAGTATTCCATACGTGACAGGATGCAAGCCCATCGCCGCTGTTAGAATACTAACTGGTTTCCTCACGATGTTTTCCTTCACCGTTTAAGAGCACTGGCATATAAATTTTTCGATAGAAAAATCCATTGGTGCACGACCGGATTCGAACCTGCGACCTTACGATCGGAAGGCGGGGTCACTCCCACTAGACCACCGGTGCTCAAAAAAATATATATATAAAAAAAACAAATGCGGTGTGTGGAAGGAAGATACGATGAGTTGTCTCAAAATGTTTCATGATTGGAACGTTTCAGGAAACGAATGCGCTCATTTCTTTCGCTTTTCGGTGACATTCGAGAAGTATTAGAATGAAAGAATATACATTTTAAGAACAGAGTTCGAACATAATGAATGATAAGGAAATTTTTTTTAGGCCGTAGTGCTCTTTTAACTTCAACACTAGATCATTTATTCATACGATCAAAGCCTTTGCATTAGTTTTGAACCTGCGAAGGAACAAAGAAAATGTTTGTGGGCGTTTAATGTGTCAACTATACCTAACTGCTATATAAATCCGCGGTTTAGCACAAACCGTCAAACAGTACATGCTCTGGATATGGGCCGGACACCCACGGCACGCGAGATACATGTTTGGAACCTACGAATGGGAGATGGTACTTTCCTACGCTTAATGCATTGAATTACTCTGGATACACGTTTTAGTAGAGCTCTTTGTGATAGAGTTCGTCCGGGGAAGTATGGCCACTGTACCTTGACGGACCTCACAGGATCTTGTTTATTCGTAGCTCTGCCGTCTGAGCTGTAAGCCGTGGGTTCGTACCCCACCGAGAACAAACATTAAGAACATAGATGTTTTTTCTCTGTCTGGGTGTGCTATTATTATTAGTGGTAGGTATGTACAGTACAAAATACATTATTAAATTAATTTATCGTATCAGCTATGGGTCCCCATTACAGGTACGAAGATCCTTCTAGCGATGCTGTGACAAAAATAATTCACTGATAGAAAAACCGAAAGCTTGCTTTGAGCGTTAAAAATACAAATCAGCCTATTCTTATATTTCCAGGATGAACGATTCTGAGTCCTCTTCATCGCAGACTTTCCGCAATCCTCACAATGTTGTCATACTCACGTTTATAAAAGCCGTATGACTGTAAGGTCACATTCACAATATTGTTCCACCTGAGTGAGCTCTAACGCCTACAAAACATTTTAATTATAGCCTCGGGGCGATTTATTAATCTCATTAATACACCTTGAACTATGCCTGTTCAACTATCATACTGATATAAAAAACTGATATCCATTTCATATTCTGTCAGACAGTTAATTTGTTAGAAAGTATATACTTCGTTCCGTGTTCCTATGTGGCATGCCATATGTTCCGTGTTGAAAAAAGTATATTCACACGTCTGTTATTCTAAAGCGGATACATGATACGAGATTTTTTGAAGTAGGGTTCAGTTAGCCACAGTAGACCACTTGAAAAAACTAAAAACATCCAACTGACACATTTTATACAAAATAATCAGGCCTCCTTCATGGCTTATGACTGCCGAGACCTCCAGTTTAACGAGCTCTCCAAAACATAGCGGTTAGCCCTCCTACCAGAACCTTCTGTTAACAAGCAGCTGTCAATTTCGTACAGCAACTTCCAAGAATGACACCATCTAGCCTCCGCAGGTAAACAGTTCAGAAAATAGCTACCGAGTTTATTTTAGTACGAGGTGACGTTACGCTGTCAGATTTTGGAGCCGTGATAGCTTCATGTAACCCTAGTAAGCTATATTAGTAATACAGTAGTACCTAGTAGTAGTAATGCCAGTACTCTCAAACGGTGAAGGAAAACATCGTGATGAAAAAAGTCGTACAACCTAAAAAAGTTCTTACAACTTATAATGTGTTAATTGTTTAAAATTAATGTGTCATGTGCTCTAAAGAAGCGTCTTTGAGGAGCACTTTATTAACCACACTGTCCTCCTTTCACCACACTGTATCGAAAGAACTAGTAACACGACAAGAAGAAGCAGTACAAGGCAACCAAAAGCCGTAAAATAATTTCTTATCCATTCGTTTCTTTCATCCCAACTCCGAACACAGGTAGAACTGTCTAGATAGTTTTGACACCGGCGTCCTACTCAAGGCCGCTCCCACCTTCAGGCGTATTTAGCCAATGTGTGGGTGCTCCTGCCTATTATATCGACGAGGTAACTGTTTTATGTTCCTTAAACATCTTAATCTTTGGCGGATATGGCCGCATAATCTCAGCTGAAGATTGAAAAGGTTTTCGCCCTTTTTAACCAATCATCTGAACGTTAGATAAATCCTTTCTAAAAAAATTATGATTTTCCTTAACCTAAACTTTTTTTCATACAACTTGCTGATGGAACAAGCACATGGCCAATCTGATGTTAATTTACCACATCACATATATATAGGTGATGGTTGTTAGTTGTTATAACAAAGGATTGCATCCTAGGTAACGCTCTATAGGAATGTGCCCTAAGATAAACTGCCTTGCGTCCATCAACTTGATTTTTATTTACTTAAAAGTCAAAATAAATTTCTTTCTAACACGAATTAGAAATCGCATCTTACAGAGCGTATGCGAAAGAGTGAAGTAAAAAAGGGGCCTTAAAACGGCAAAATTATTTAGATTTTCTCTCACGAATGTACATTTTGAGTCCAATAAAGCATAGCGTAGCGGAATGTTAGTAAGCGATAAGGTTTGAATAAAATCTCAATTTTGGTCACAATTCTCTTTAGTATAAAATCTGCACACCTTTTTGCTAATCCGAATGCACTAACTTACCCTTTTGGGTTTTACCTAAAATTCAAATGAAAAGCATCTCGTAAAAATGTCCTTTCATAAACTTATTCAAGCAGGTAGATATAAACTGGATTTGGGAGTTTTTTGACCTTCTAAAAAAGTTTAAATTGGGTTTTTATATGAAACTTTAGGCAGACTTTAGTGTGGACAGGCGACAAACATCAGATCTTTTTACCCGAGTGCCGAGGGTTATGTGTTTGGCGTGTATCTAACCATGTATGTATGTATGTATCCTTCCTTTGATATTACCTTAAGTACCTCGTAGCAACCAAACGGCTGAATGGATTTTGATGATTCTGGTATCAAAAGATTCGTCGCAACTTCCCAAGTGTCCTTAGAATAAAAAATAACAAAAAGTAACGTGGGAAGGAGAGCAGGAGCAATATTCTCTCACATAAAAAAACTCATGTTTTTTATCAAGATCCTCTATTTCTATTCGACCGAGCCGATTTCTTCCCAAAATTGATTTAATTTGTTTGAGATGCATAATTTTATTTTCAACATGATGAATGCCAAAACATTTAGTTTTACATTTACATAATAGAAACTGTAAAAGCAATAAAAAATTCAAGAACCAATTTATTCACATTGGAACTTTCCTAAAATAGATCGCAAAGAGTTGATTACAAAAAATCCAACGCGTCTAAATTCACCCACGATAAATAAATCAGCGATGCACTTTCCCTGCATTTATTTCAGTCATGGCGCAAAAATAAAAGATCTATCGTCCTATAAAACATAAATTCTCACTTTACTCCCCCACAAAGCTATTGTTAAATTATGTGTGAGATAAGAAAACGCCAATTTAAAATTTGTAAGATCCAGTTAGCAGAACTATTCGAATGATGCTAAAAGGTACATGGCTCGTTTTAATTAATAGTGGAAAAAGGAGGATTCTGTTCCACGTAATAAAACACTAGAGAGTGAAACTGGGAAAGGAATATGCATTAGTTAAATTAAACTGTAGGTAACATTGCAAACTAAACAAGCCAACCAATACCAATACGTAGAACTTTTATTAATTCCGTGCGAGTAATTTGAAGGCAGATAGGTACACGAATTATTTACCAACTACTTTTATAAGTACCTACTATAATAAACTACACTACTATATATACCTACCTATAATTATTTTTGTCCCAATCTATGGTCAGAATATGATATTTTCGGAGCAGTCAGATTGCAATTAGCGCTGGCACAAGACCACTGGAATCTGGAAAGTCAGAGGAAAAGATCATAGTTTTTATTTATAATTTAAATCTTTATTGCACCAAACTAAGTTTGTACAAAAGGAGAGCTTAATGCTAGACAGCATTTTCTACCAGCCAACCTTGACAGGTAGAAAACATGAAGATTTTAATCGCTGGTAATACCTCGGGGCTCTGCTAGTAAGTATTATATCCTTTAAATAAAGGATATAATACTTTATATAATACCAAATGGCCCATTTTATTTTTATTTAGCCTATTTCGTCCCACTGCTGGGCAAAGGCCTCTCCCAAGGACTTCCATTTCTCTCTATCATGTGCCTCCTCCCACCATCTAGCACTTCATCACCAAACGGCCCATATATAGAAAAAAAAACTTAGATAGTGCTGTGTGAGTGTGTGTAGAAAGTCCACCAAAATGAGAAAATGAGAAGAATGGTGAGACCTTCGTGCAGCATTTTATCATAATAATCATAATAATTTATTCATTGTCTTCAGGTTGATGGTGAAAGAAGGATCAACATAAGTTCATTGTGTAGCTATTTTAGTGATATTCACCGTAACATTTCCTACATCAATGGTCTGATTTCCAAATTGGTTTGGCATTTATCATAAAAGGAATAAGGTAACCATAGGCGTAGGACTGACTAACTGGCCACCTGCAAAATATTAGCCATAGGCACTGCACTGGTATCCAGACGTCACAAATTGTGCAGGAAATGCGTCATGATGCAAGTATTTTCAAAGGCCGTTATTTTGATTGTTTAAAAATCTAAGTTCGTGGGACACCAAATTGAATCTGGCGAATGACATAATTTCACGAAGAACGGTAAGGCAATAGTGTCACAAGGTTCCCAAAGGTTGCTTGTCCCAAAATTCAACAAGGATGCTTGTTTTTGAAATCTTTTGGACACAAAAAAATTATTGAAGACTTTTTTTAAAACCTTGCCTAGGTTAAAAATAAAGGAGTCTCTTACATGACAACACATCATAATCCAAACTTTCATTAGGTACTTATAAAGGATGTACATTGGTCGTTTTAACTAAATTAGCAAAAAATTATGTCTTAATCAAGTACTTAGTTTGAGTAAAAAATTTTATAACAGTAAAACACGTCGGCTGAATGAAGACGTGTCTGACGTAATTTTTAATTGCAATAAACAACCTAAGGTCATGAAAAAACGTGAATTATTACGTCATGTCGTCTTAATCATCGATTATTATAAGTTTTTAACAAGAATTGGTCAAAGATATCTTTATATTAATTGATTCTTCTCTAGCATTCATTTATATACTTTAAACTGGCCTAAAAGCTCAGTTGGTATCAGCTTTCACCTTTGCACTTTACGTTGTGGGATCTGTTGGTATGTTATATTTGTGTGATGAAACATTAGTGTTACACTAATGTCACACTAATCTCAAATTTTAATGTAAAATAAAATAAAATATCAAGTGTGTTTATTCAGATCAGCTAATCAGCTGTCAAGTCACTTGCTAATTCAGCTTATACTTCAAATTAGATAGAGATACGTGCAAGCAAGTGACTTGACAGACGATTAGTGTTGATCGCGCTTTAGAAACCGGGGGATTAGACATATTTTTAGGATATATTTTTAACACAGGCAGAACATGGGCCAAGTAGGGTGTCAATAAACTTCCTATACTTACTAGCCAATTTCAAAATTGGCGTCATACTTTCGCTTCATTCAAATTCATACAAAGGCTCATTGCGCAGACTTTACGACGTAGCATAATAATCATAAAACGGTATTTATGCATATTTACTCGTAGGTGTTATGTAACCACTGATCCTGGTAAACAATGGAAGCGACACTCCATGATAATTATCCTAAAAGAGAAACCTGCTGGCTTTCCCCTTAGAATTCCAGAAAGATTTTTAGGCATCTCAAATCTTCACAACTTTATTACGAAATCGTAATCATCAGCTGATATTAAATAAAATAAATAATCCTGGACAATCCACACAGCACCATCTAGCCCCAAAGTAAGCTACTGAAAGCTTGTGCTATGGGTACTAGTTAACTGATATATTTAATATATTATATACATAGATTCATTATAAAGATAGATATTTTTTATTATACATAGAACATACCCAGACAAACGGAACAAATTTCTGCAGATAATACACAAATTTGTTCTGAGGCGGGAATCGAACCCGCAACCTCTGCGTCGCAGGCGGACTCTCGTCCGCTGCGCCACTGAGGTCGTGGGTTTCTTACGACATAGGATTACCCATCAATGGGTAAAATATTTGACCTTAATCTCATCTGATATTAAGCGCTGTTGCGATCGACGGTATAGCACACTTACCTTAAAGATTCACGCGAAACGCAATGAAATGGTTTTCCTATTTCAATCTTAATCAACTGACGATTATATTTATCTAGTCGCTAACAGACAGTTTTGTTTCTTCACAGTTTGTTCACAGACAGTGGTTTTGGTCGTTTTAGCTAGCTCTCAGAACTATTTTGAAACCCACCATTAGTTATTTACTAATATCTGAGAGCCTTGCTCGGTTGAAAATCGTTGGAGCCATTAACGAGATTCAGATTCTAAATAAATGAATAAACAAGAATTTCTCTTTTAAAGGTATTAGATTTACTATTATTCAGACTGTTATTCAGACAAATCGCGGCAAAGCTCAAAGAAGCGAAAAAATAGACAATAATGCTCTACATTTTACATTGTCTACACCATAACGAAGTATCCTCTTATAGCTACCCTTTAAAGTGCCATTAACACAGTTTACGGTCAATAAAACTGATAAAACAAGAGTGATGTGCAAAATAAACTTTATTTTATTGTTTAGTGTATGCTGGGGCTGAAATCTTGATACGCACAACAATTGGCAATGAATTGGTTGTTTATAATAACAATAATAAAATAAATAAATAATGCTGGACAACATACAACATCACCAATCGCACGACACGACTTTTAAAGCCCCAGATGTATTTACTTAGATTCTAGATGTATTTACTTGGATTAAGTAACGAATATGGTTTGGGATAATATTAAATTATCGAATTTCTTTTCTGTTTTGCAAAAAAGAGCTCTTACGAGAAGAAGATAATACTAGAAAAAATTGTAGAAATTGAGTTCTCTAAGGGCTTTTCCAGGGAAGTAGGTACTATCACCATGCCTTTTACTGCCGCTGAGCAGCATTGCTATGTTATAGCTGGTTCGTACTGGTCGAGTAGAGAGCCGAATAACTACGTGTCCGTGGTCACTGGTTGGCCCATAACACCAAACTACCTAGGCGGGAGGCGCTACTCGACCAGTGTGAACCAGCTAATACGGCTCGAAGGGTGCCGGTGAAGTTATAGATAGGTTTAACATTCGTTTTCCACCAGGTGATGGACACAAGACTGTGCATCGTAGGGCATGTTCCTATCGTACGTGACTTACGACTCTTGCGAGGCAATAACAGTATTGCTGTGTTTCCTCACAGTACTATGTAAAAGATGACGAAAGTTAAAACAAGAATTTATCTCTAGAAAAATACTAATTACATCACAGAAAGTGAAGATATTTCTCCTCCTAGAGCCCCCAAGTTAACGCATAATACTTATGTTTTTTCTGGATTTGCAACTTACTTATACTGTTAGTCTGGCTTGATACTTACTTCCTAAATTAAAACGTTCTCCATTCTAAACAGCTTGAAAACCTTATAAAACAGTAACTTCTCATCAAAATCTACCTATTTCTTAGTTCGTAAAGATCATTTTCCTTTGCTTCATGTAATGTTGTCAGATCGTGACATACGATTTCATTGTAGACCGCGGCGCGTGCGCAAGCTTGCGACATGAAATACCACCCCCTGGCGAAAAGGCATTAGGTGTGAAGCAATCTAATCCTTGCTCTATGATGTCTATAGTATTTATGCGCAGATCTTTAAAGTTGAAAGGCAGACAACCACCAACAAACTTTTCACTAGCGCATTTCAACATTGGGAAACCTATAAAATTACTGACCCTCGTACTACAAAACGGTGCCTAACTTTAAACAACGTCTAAAATTAGCGCTGTCTCTGTTTGCCATTACGCGTTAGTAAGATGGCAAAAAATTAAGCATAGTCTATCGTTTGCCCATTTTTTTGTAGAAGGCCCTGAATGTTTAAGAATAACTCGTTCAAGAATAAAATCAACTTCAAATACACTCGTACTACTATAACCAAAAACTACTCGTACTGATTCAAATTTATGGGACCACACGGAAAGCATCAGCTTTCGATTAAAAAAATTTGATGAATCGGTCCATTTAGTAAAAAGTTATGAGGTACCTACCTAAACAACATAAAAAAATACAGTCGAATTGAAATCCTCATTTTTTTGAAGTCTAGCAATCAACAAAGCTGCACGTGTGCATAAAATTGCAAATATTTTATTACAAGTTCAATAAGAACAGATTCATTTGCTCACATACTTTATTTGATATAGTTTCTAAGCCTTCGACCGTTCACAACAAACCCCTCTTGCCAAATGATCCCAAAATGGTTAAGATAGATAGATAGATAAATTCTTTGTGTACAACAAAGCAAAAAAAAACATATACAGAAAATTGGAAAAAAGAATAGGTACAATGAGCGGCCTTATCGCTAAAAGCGATCTCTTCCAGACAACCTTTGAATGGAAAGGATATGAAAAAATCAGAGGCGGCGGTGTACAATAATAACTATAAAGATGTTAAGTTGTGATGTTAAGTAGAATAGACAGCTCTCTAGGGTCAAAACATGTATACTGAACACCTGTGAGCAGAGAAACATGAATAGGACCCGTATTTACGGCGTGTATCGGTGAACCCTAAATAAGTTTTCAAAGTGATCCCTGTGACTGTACTGAATAAAGACCGTTTTGATTTTCAATTTTAGTTTTTAACCGACTTAAAAAAGGAGGAAGAGCTCAATTCGACAGATTTTTTTTATGCTAAGAATGTTTACGCATAAAATAGACGACGAATACGCATTAAATAGGTCTTTAAATTGAAATGAAATGAAATGGTAAAGTCTGGCAGTGTACATATTGAATATTTTAAATTCTTTTTCAGTACGGCGATTCACAAAATATTCGATTCGACAGACAATGATGGTGAAAAACCTTTACTACTTTTTAAACTTTCCAAAGAATATTGGTATTGGAAAAGTTGGTTTTATCACTTTCATGCCAACGAAAAGAGACAGCAACAGATTTATCGGTCTGATGCTTTTGGCGCGCTCAAAGACCATCATGAATAAGGGCTTAAGATTGAAAAACATCTGATACTGCATATTAGAGTGAGATGGCATATAATAAATCATTTCTATGAATTGTTAGCGAGGCGCGACACTACATCCCTAACAATACTTAGTTACAAACAGTATGCTTCATCCAAGAAAAATTAGGACAACCCAGCATTACATCAAAGGTAATAAGATCACACATAGTCCGAGAGCTCACAGCCTACCTACGTTAGACCGCATTTACAATGGTAGCAGGCTAGCGCAGGCTTACCGGCTCGCATAATATCATCATCATCATCAGCCCAAAGAAGTCCACTGCTGGACATAGGCCTTCTCTAATAAATATGGGAGGTTTGCCATAGTTACCACGCTTGGCAGGCGGATTGGTGACCGTAGTGTTGATGGTATTTACTCGGGAAATGATACTGCCCATTTCCCGGTCAAAGTCAAAGTCAAAATATGTTTATTCAATAAAATCACAAGGACCATCTGGAAATGTCTTAAAACTAAGTGACTCCAGTGCCAGTTCCACGCGACCAACACCGAGATGAACAGGCAACAAACTCAGTGTGTTAGTCGCCTTTTACGACATCCACGGGAGGTGATGGATAATATAAAAAAAATATATTCCGTTTACAACTAAAACGGGGAATTTTACCTAGTGGATTCGTGCTCACTTCAATCACGGTGCACTCACGTTGGCAAACACTCGGGGCGATAATAGGTGAATATTTGCAGAATGCCAATGAAATGAACGCAAGTCACATATTGTAGACAGAATAGCACTACAAAGCTGGTTAGGGCCGGCAAAGTTTAACAGAAAGTTTCGTTTACCGTTTGTGGAGTCGGATTTCTACCTAAATGTCGCCTTAGTATCACATGGCATTGTCCAAATAGTAATAAATTAAACATGCCGCCCGTGAATAAATCCCCTTTATTTATACCCGGAGCCACCCTGACGGATTGCAGCGATGAACACATCATGCAGTAAGAACACTGGTAGGCCTCGGGGGTCTGCAATTGACATTATAATAGCAAGGTTGGAAGTTAACCCTTTTTTCTTAACTTACATTTATTTCATCGCTCCCATTTCAAAATGTTCTTTTTTAGGCTAGTGGAAACCCGCGTGACTTTGTTCGGGTGAAGCTGTTTCACTTTTTGGGGGTTGAATTTTAGAAATTTCTTTGATATTGGATTCGTGAATACTACATGAATAAATTCTGGAATATCGACGATTTGTTCACATAAAACATCTTACAAACGTTTTTGTATATGACAGCCTTCACAGCTCAGTTGGTAGTAGCTCTATCTTCGGCGCCTTGTGGATTCAATCCCCACCGAGAACAAACATTAGTGTGATGAACATTGATGTTTTTTTTTCAGTCTGGGTGATATTATAATAATTATGTATGTATTAACAAAAAATTTCAGTATTATAATAATATCATCTATCCATCCCATATTACAAATGTTAGCGCTATTTTGGGGAGACTTATATACTTTTTTTAGTAAATACTTGCAAAAAATATATATCAAAATAACTCCCAGACAAAACAAACATCGATGTTCATCACACATACATACATAAATGCATGTTCTCAGTGGGGATCGAACCTACGGCCTCTGGCACAGAAGGCAGAGCTACCACTGAGCTGTGAAAGCTGTCAAAATTGCAATGAATATGTACAACAAATTTACAAAATACACATGAAACAGTTTCAAAACAAATCAGCAGACCTAATTTCTTTGTATATTATTAATTGCGACTATTCTACTAATAGAGTGAACGCAGTTGCAAGTTTGTATATTGTATAACGTAGGACTATATTTTGATGCGTTCGAAATGTATGAAGAATAATAAATCGTGGCTATTCGCAGACTTTTCGTTTGTTTTTTCGGTCGATTTGGGTGGTGCTGACTTCAATTTATTTCTGAGAGATAAAAATGGAATACACTCACAGCGGTTTTTATTTTGTTGGCAGTGAAATAATGTTATTGTTGAACAATGCCTACTATTTTCGGATTATTTACATTTGTAAATCTGATTCAAAAAGGAAAAAGATGGGCATGATTTAAAGCGCGAGATAGAAAAGTTGTTGGGTAAATGTATTTTGTTGCTGATTTTGTGTGACGATAGCCGCCCTGCCCCCGACAAACTATTTATTAGGTTATTTGATATTTTTATTAGATTTCATTAGTGTAATTGGTGATTATAAACCGTTTTAAATAAATAAAAATTTACAATTTATACACAGAACAACCCAAACACTGAAAAAGTCTATAAAATGTTGTCTCCTCAGTGTCCTTTGCGGGAATCGACCCCCAACCCAACCTGAAAGCACAGATAACTGACAAACCGAATATATCATTTATCTAGCACCCATAACACAAGCTTTGAGTAGCTTGTGCTGTGTGGATTGTCCAGCATTATATATTTATTATATGAGGCCCGTTACTAACATATTTATCTATGCAAAGAATGTTCTCGTTCTTATTAAATTTAGATATCTATCATGGCCCCCACTAAATCATTTTGTTCCCAACCACAGAACAAAATACGTATTGTCCATCAACTCATGAATGGCTTATGCAAAAGAGTGCAAGTGACAACGCAATGCGTGTGCTCGCTATTGTATGCAGCGGTCCTCATTGAACTGCCTGCATACGCCACTTTTGAAGTTTAGATTAAGTTAACATAATGCGAAAACGGACTACGGGCTGTGTGGGATTTAGCGTAAGTTTCAAAAAAAACGTCGTCTAAGGCCGTAATAGTGCGTTGGCTTGGTATGGCGCTGTTTATGATTTGGGTACTTTTAGATATATAAAGATAAATTCTATAATGTACACAAAGCAAAAAACACAGAAATTTAAAAAGTAGAATAGGTACAATAGGCTGCCTTATCGCTAAAAGAGATCTCTTCCAGACTTTAAATTATTTACGTACTTTTAATAATTTTGTACTTAATCACGTTTGCAGATTTTTTATAATCGTTTTCATAATAGACTTAGGCTTGATAAAAAAAGTGCGGTTTTATTATAATATTCCTAGATCGTGAAGAACTGGCACTAGTATTCACCCTTGAAGTATTATTCGTAGTTTTAAAATTATATTAAATGTATTATATTGTCACATGATAATAAAATAATCTAGGTAATATTACACTTTAACATAGGAAATTCAAGATTCACTTTTAATTTATTTCAATCATTTTTGTATTTATTTGATAAAAACCAAACTTAATCCGGTTTTGGCAGTTTTTAGTAAAAATATTCGAATTTAAGATGACATGGGAAAGAAAGGAGACTTATATTCAAATTCCTTGGAAAGGAGTGACTACTGAGATGACGGATGATAGAGTAAAGTGGCGAGAAAAATCCTGTTGTGCCGACCCCACATAAAGTGGGATAAGGGTAGGAAGAAGAAGGTTCGAATTTAAAACAATCCCAAATATTTTATTCCTTTCCACAAAAATGGCACATTTCGCACATCTCGCGAGGCGCTAGGGCATAAGTAACACATATCCAGTCTCATGCATCACATCCCACACCCCCACACACACCATAAATATGAGATACGTCATCTGTACAGTCAGCCAAGTCTATGGTTAAATAAAAAACATGTAGACAGCACTCACTCAGTATTTATATAATTTTTTATTATTTGAATCAGATTTTTTTCTCTGTCGGATGAACAAACTGTATCTACAAAAAATGAATTATAGAATCATATCAGCCGTTAAAAGCATATCATATCATCATCATATTAATGTGTATTCTCGTTGAGGATCGATCCCAAGGCCTACAGCGCAGAAAGCCGAGCCAATTGACCTGTTAGGGCTGTAAGTACCTAGCTGACTGTACCTAGGCATGTGGCCGGATCTGGCCGATACAATTTATAATCCCATAAATATAAGCGATACGTGGTGACACCTACTTACTTAATGCAACGGGGATTGATATCTGCACACCCTGTCAATAGACTCTAAGTTATGATATATGGATATATTTTAAATTAAGTATTCATTTCCACTTTCCATCAGGTGGCCCACCTTCCATCAGGTGGCCCGTATGCTCGTCTGCCAGCTTTGGCATAAAAAAAAAAAAAAAAAAAATTGCACAGAACACAGATCTGTAGGTATGTATGAGTAGGCGTTACTTTGTTACCGTTTAAGATAAAAATGCCCGAAGATTTCTTACTTATGTTGTAAGAGAGTAGAATAGGGGTAGTACTATCACCACACTTGTTTATGCCGTCAAGCAGCGTTGCTGTGCATCGGTTTGGAGGGTGTGGTTGCCGGTGGAATGACAGACACATGGGACTTAACAGTTTATCTCAAGTTGATGGATGCAGGGCAGTTCAAACACTTTCATATTATACGTAACTTGCGACGCTGTTACCCTTCAAACTGAAACACAGTTATCTTGTCAGTAGAAAAGACGTGGTGTGGTAGTAATTCCTTAGACCTTATCCAGTCTTTGTAAAATATTAAAATTATACCATTATTGTATGGTACTACCTAGCTTTAAGACGTTTCAAAGTGATCCATGAAATTTTATTGAATAATTACATTTTGACTTTACTTGCCTTGTTAAATAACGACGCGTGCAATGCCTCCTATTCGCGACATACAGTTAAGTATAAATATGCATGCTCCTAAAAGACCGGCTTCGATCATTCATGCCAAATGATACAATAACGAGAATACGGTATCTGTATTTATCGCTGGCTTAATTTTAGCGGTAATGTATACCATCTCTTCATCATCATTTCTCTTTCCGTTCTAGACGTACGTACTTAGGACTGGCGCTAAACTCACCTAGTTTTAAGGACGTTTCAAATTCTTTTGATTTTAATTTGTGACTTATTTAAGACGAAACTAAATCCAAGTATAACATTTTACTAAATAGAATAAATATATTTGTACTGGAAAAACTGACTGAATCTGCTTGTTCTACTTTATATAAAATAACAGAGCTACAGTTGTTTTTAACAAATAAAATATCAAAACCTGCTAAACAACTTACTCCTTCTCCTCTTTAACTTTCGCACAAACTCTATATCTAAATATTATTATTTACTAGCGATCCGCCCGCGCGCCCCTGCTTCGCACGGGTGCATATATCATGCATGTTTTATACATATCAACCTTCCTCTTGAATCACTCTATCTATTAAAAAAACCGCATCAAAATCCGTTGCATAGTTTTAAAGATTTAAGCATACATAGGGCTATAGGGACAGAGAAAGAGACTGTTTTATACTATGTAGTGATAAAAAAATAGGGTATACGAGCAGGCTTGCCCCACCCCCATGCGAAAAATAGTACATAATTTCCTAACTACACCTCTGTGATGCTCAATGTCAGATTGTGATAAATAAGACAAATTGAGTTTTTAAAAACCGAAGTTTTTTTTATCAGATCCGGAGTATTCAACCACTGACAAATGATTCAAAAAGAAAGGTTATCGGCTTAGCGATATTTTGGGACGCAAATGCAGCAAAGGAATTTATCCTGAAAGTCTGCAAGTAAAATTATTAATCAATAGCGGAAGTTAATTTTCTATTATATTATACAAAATACAAATTTTGAAGAATTTAGATAGGTAATGAGATTAAAATATAGAAAAAACATCAGGTTTTTTACGATATCCGAAACATTTTTAACAAATCAGCAACGTGTTAGCGAATGCTAAGGTGAAAGGTTGATTATTTCCATTATTTACACCGCAGTCTTAATAATTGCAAATTAGATACATTTTAATATTACAAAACAAGCAAAGTACAGGTACTTATTGCAAGCAACAACCATAAAAGTTAAACTGATATCCGATTGCATAATTGTATAAATATCCGACCTTGATCGCAATTCCTTCGACCTCAATACCGAACTGAATTATTTAATACGCGCCAAAAATACTACAGCACTTACTGTTACATCCTGGAACACGGACCACAGATGATATAGTAGTATTTAAGTACAGAAGTCCTAACTTTTTTTAATACATCTCGTTAGAACGAGTAGATTGCCCAACTTATAGTTAAGTAAAAGTAAACATCACCTATAACAAATAATAGCCTCGTAAGTAACGCTGAAAGAGATTCAAATTATACTGCGTTTACACTCGGCTCATATCTGTGGCAACGCGGACGTCAACGCGTGTGGTAACGCTAGAGAGAAAGAGAGAGAGAGAGAAAGCGTTGACGTTCGCGTTACCACGGACATGAACTGAGTGTAAACGCAGCACTACCTACTTATAGTAATTCGTTAAAATAATAGAAATAAAGATTTGACACGTTGATAACATGGTTTTTTTGTTTTTAATGCATTTGAAAGATGCAAAGCTAAACAAAAGCTACAAAAAACCGCCCCAATTGATCTACATTGCTCGGACAACATCCAAGCTATAATGCAACTTGTGCCAGCATAGCACAGCTCATTTCACATCGAAGGCTGTTGTGCAGTGCAAAAAGCCATGGATTTACGAGAGCCTTCACTCATGTAGAGCCCCGGGGGGTATGGCACAATTACACTTTAACCCACTTCAGGGGTAGCGGGACCCGAAGTTATGGGGCATGGGTGATGGGTAATTATATCAGTTCGATCCTCGATAAGTAGGTGACGTTAGGGACTAAAGAAACGGCTTTAAGGCGCGTTGAAAACACCTAATTTACCTCTCACTCACTTGATTCGACATTTTAAAAGATATAAAATCACTAAACATAATTTTGAAAAATCACAAACATCCATTTTGTGTGCAATCACATTGCATACAGTTTGGTAAAAAATCATTTTATTGATGCAAGTTTTCTTACTCAAAAGTTTGCTTATGTACGAAAACCAGAAAAGCAAACTTTTAAGTAGGAAAACTTGTATCGATCAAAATAAATTTTTTACTAAACTGTTCGCAATGTGATTGCACACAAAATGGTTGTTTGCGATCTTTCGAAAATGGAAATAGTGACTTTATATACAACAAGTCAAATCGTGCGAGCGAGAGTCACTTTAGCCTAAGACTTTTAATCCCCAGGCACGGTAGTTTCACAGGAACAACGACTTTATAGTAGACGTCTATTCGTAGTTAATCCTGTTGATACTTACCGTACGGGAATTTAATGTTTGAATGCTGTATTTTTTTTATTAGGGTAATATTAATAATAGAAGTTTAGACGTTTTTCGACGCTGGGTTCTTTTTAGAAAATTATTATTAATTGATGTTCAATCGATAAATTTAGTGACAAGAAAAAAATAGCTTTTTGTTAATTTTTTTTATGCTGAGAAAAGTTGGTTTAGATTTTTTTTAACCTTTAATATAAATTCATTAAGGAATAATATTGATCGCGCTGTGATGCCAATCTGAGAGTGCCAGCCTTTTTTTTATCAATATAAATTTCGATGGCCTTTGCATACAACCAGATAGGGTTGTATGGAAAGACAGCCGAAATGCCCGGGATACACGAGGATAGTTTTTCATCCTGAGTTGAACCCAAACTAATGCAAAGATTCTGAATCATCATCATCATCATCATCAACAGCCCACAGAAGTCCACTGCTGGACATAGGCCTCCCCTATCCGCTTCCAGGAAGAACGATTCTGAGCCTTTTCCATCCACCGACTACCCGCGATCCTAACAATGTCGTCAGTCCATCGGGTAGGAGGGCGTCCCACACTTCGCTTTCCTGTTCGTGGTCGCCATTCAAGAACCTTTATTCCCCATCGGTTGATCTGAATCGGAGATTCTGAATACAAACTTATAATAGTACCTATATACCTAATAACACCACTTTACTCAGATCTTCTCCGTCAAGCCTAGTACCTATATACCTAATAACACCACTTTACTCAGATCTTCTCCGTCAAGCCTTGCAACTCGGTAACCCGACTCTTCATACTGACAAACCTGACCCACATCCAGCTAGCGGGACCTGCGAAGTTATGAGACACGAGTTGGCACCACCAGTAATTAATTTGGATCCAATTGCCAGTTCAAGTGAAACCCTAGATTCTGTACGACCAGACTCACCTTGTGACCTTACAGTGAAAGATGACCTTTGCGGTTGTTAATAGTAATCTTATATTAACCTCACAGCTCAGTCGGTAGTAGCTCTGCCTTCTGCATTGTAGGTGGGTTCGATCCTCACCGAAAATAAATAAATATTGGTGTACCTACTTTCCACACATAACTATCTAGCCCCACACTAAGCCAACGCTTGAACTAGATAGCTGATATAATTTTTTTTTGTAAAACATACAATATTTAATAAAACTCTTAGAGAACAAACATCTATGTTCACCACATATATTTGATTGTTTTCAGACTTACATTTTACTCTTACATTTTGAAGGCACATTTGTGTAAGAACACACACAACACAAGTGTGTATAAAGTATTTTTTGAATATAAACCAAAGTAGGTATAAGCTTTGCAGAGTTTTTATATCTTTATTCGTGTGTCGTGTGTACCTCAGAGTAAGTTTTTCTGGGTTCATCGGTAACGAAACTTGAGCGACGGTGTATTTCTTATCGGAAATCTGTCCTTCGATTATGTCAAGCCTCGCCTTCCGTATTTCAACAATGTTCCGTAACGGTAATCACCGAAATAATATCGCGAAGACTCACAACTTACCGCACATGTAACCGAATACTACATTTCCTTATAAAATAAGCAAAACAAACCATTTTACTTACCTCATCATTCAATTCTGAACTCTGGTGCTCTCAATATAGAGACCAAAATAGGATGGAGTTAGTTGAGTATGCGCGCCAAAAATTCGCCTACGTTGCCGCCAAAAAATTATTTGTCTCGTACATTAAACCGTTTAAGAATGAACCGTTAAACATACAATGCTTGGTGTGTCGGTTAAATCCAACTTGACGTGTGCGAAGAAATTTAATTTGAAACGAAATCGAGCAGTTATTGTTCTAACGCGCCTGATAACAACTACTGGTTCGCACAGTTCAAAACTTTGTTAGGAGGAAACCTGTGGATTTTCAATTGAAACTTGAAAATCAATAAATATTTAAAGGGTCAGCAACGCGAGTGTGACACCTCTGGTGTTACAAACGTCCATAGGCTACGGTGACCGCTTCCCATCAGGTGGGCCGTATGCTTGTTTGCTACCTTGGTAGTATAAATAAAAAAAAATAGTAACAGTTTCACGACTTTAGTTTCTAATCTTTTACATCAGCACCAAGTATCATCTCAAGAACGAAAAAAAATATAATTATATTTTTGCTTATATTGGAAATAAATATATAATATAATAAATAAATATTGATGGACATTTCACACAGCACTATATCGCACCGAACTAAGCCAAAGCTTGTCATGGGAACCAGAGATGATCTTTAAGTAGTTGACTGTAGTATATTGATTTGACATGTATGTATGTATAGGTATTAATCAGTTTTAAGTTTTTATTTTATTGAAATTCCGCATACAAATAATTTTGTTTTTTCCTGGAATAAATGAATATGAATATATTTCCCTTCAGGTATATTATTGTAAGCAATCTTTATTATTACGCGAACGAAGCCTTTCTTTCTTCTTTTTAAATATTACACAATAATTCATAAAAAAGTAATCCAATCAAGCTGTTTAAGGCAAACAAATTTATAATTAATATGCATAGTAAATTAATCCGTAATAAACATCCAACATCTGTACTTTTTGCGTGTTCAAACTCTTTCATATATCTCACAGAATAATAATATCTTCATCATACACAAAAACACTTCTAATGGCAATTTAATGAATCAATAAATCCGGTGATGTCACCGATAAATATTTATTTATGGTTAAATAATAATAAAATTAATTATTGGACCGAACTCTCGTATTCTACGAACTTGTTCGTAATTTGTTTCAGAGCTTTGTATTGGTAAGCCAATATAGGGTTGTCACTTGGTAGTTAACCACATTTTTATTTTATAAATATCTAGTTATAAGATTATTTGGTTTTGACAGATGCTGAGTCCAAAGACGTCAACGCACTCCTTCGTAATTTTGTCCCATGTAAAGTTTTTATGCAAAATCATTTATTTTAATGAAAAATACAAAAAAAACATTCATAGCTAAAATTGTAGGAAATAAAATACACATGAAACATCTGTCATTTAACAGAATGTATTACGATATACGAATGTGAAATAAGTACCTATCAGGTGACGTTTTGAAAGTGTTTATTCTGTGTCCCCTTTTACACTGCACATAACTGCTCTACAGTAAGTACTGTTTGAGCTTCAGATATGTCGTGGGAAATCAGTGATGTTTCCAATTTTTGTAACAGCCCTAGATCCCAGTTCCAAAGAAGAAGACAGATGATTTGCGGAAGCATCGTCCACGTGATGTATTTGCTTTGTATTGATTTATATTTTTACTTTGCATCGCCGACGCCTCGGGCGGTATACCGTTAGCAGGAATTAATCCTGGTATTAAGAGCAGGTTGTAGAGCCGGAATTAAACATGCTATGGTTCATAAGGGCGGTTGTCCTACTAATATTATAAACGCGAAAGTTTGTAAGTTCGGATGGATGGATTGATGCTTATTACCCAATAACTCCAGAACGGCTGAACGGATCTTGATGAAATTTGGCATAGAGATAGATTATAGTCTGAAATAGCACATAGGCTACTTTTGTTCCGTGGGAATACCGGGATTTAAAATATCTGCCATCTGCTTGTTCCATCAACTAGTTATATAAAAAAACATGAGGCTTAGCATCTGAATGCATCAATACTTGACGGACACTATAATTGCGTGCCCTACATCTATCAACTTGTGCCTCAAGTTGATGGACGTAGGGCAGAGTATCGCAGGGCACGTTTTTATAAATAGTCTGTGACTTTCGAAGCAATTCTGTGTAAATAGGTGACGTACTGCTTAACGCCAGGTAGGCCATCTGCTGATTTCTTTAAGTCCATTCCAGTCCAGTACAGCAAGTAGTAATAAAATATAATTAATACAACCCCTCCCATTCTTTTTCGGGAAGTCCTTACTTATAGGTACTCCCCAAGATATCAAGGAAATATCAGATCACGACTTTTCAGTCATCGTAAATACTCAAATACGCCCGATATTAAGACTCCGGCGACATCGGCTCGCAATTTCGAGGTGCGATTGGCTATTATTTCATTTCAGGGAGGTTGTTTGAAAGAATAATTCTAAAGAGACACGCATAAATACTGTTCGAACACAAATAATACAATAAGATAAGGGAAACATGCCCGAATCAGAAATCATTTTGGTATTAGTATGTTTGGTCTTACGTTTACCTAATACCAAAATGATTTCTGACTCAAGCACATTTCCCTTATATTATTGTATTATTTGTGTTCGAACAGTATTTATGCGTGTCACTTTAGAGTTATTCTTTCAAACAACCTCGCCGAAATGAAATAAAATTAAATAATAGCCAATCGCACCTCGAAATTGCGAGCCGCTGTCGCCGGACCCTTAACACAAGGAACAATACTATCACACACCTTAAATAAGAGCCTTTTGTTTATGACTAAAACATTAAAGTGTAAGTAAGGTCCACTAGCCACAGAAGCAGTGCACTCGATTTCTGCCTTATTTTATTTTTATGCATTGTTTATTAATTTTTTATTTCACGCTTAATATTATAAATTCACAAAAAAGTATAATTTTTTGAGAATATGTAAGCTACTCGTAATATACTTTTACTATAAAAAAAAATTTCGTTTTCTCAAATAATTTTTAATTGGTTCTTGGTGGAGAACTATCGTGCTTGTTCACAAGCCTAAAGTAAAGCCTTTTCTGTTTATTCGTTGATTACTGTCAATTATTAGATGTGCAATAATAAAATGCACGTGAAACTTTACACGTTTTTGTAACGGTTTAGTGGAGAGGGCCCTTAAGACTCAAAAATAAAAGTTATTAACGAAATCTCTTCATCACGGATGAGAATTTTATTTGCGATCAAAATAAATGGTTTTAATCGACGTTCTTTTTAATATGGTTCTCAATTCGAATGGTTTTTTGTAAACAAATTGTGATTTCATTTAGGTCCCGTGTTGTAAGTAATAGGTTTTTAAATGCACAGCGGTTTGGGTAATACATCATCTAATGTGGACAAGGATTTATTTGCAGTGTTTGTCGGTGGATTTGCATGCGTGTGTTAACGTGAGACAGTTAGCGATTAACATAATTATTTCACTGAATTTTCAACGTGGAGGCCAAAATTAAATTAGTCAAAACACGTACATATAAATTCACAAATAATTTTGTGTTTGTTCTTAAAAACAGAAAGGCTAGTGCAAAAGCATCGATTATAAGGAGCTGTTTTATACATAACTAGCGACCCGCCCGCGCGCCCCTGCTTCGCACGGGTGCACATATCATACATGTATTATACATATAAACCTTCCTCTTGAATCACTCTATCTATTAAAAAAACCGCATCAAAATTCGTAGCTTAGTTTTAAAGATTTAAGCATACATAGGGACATGGGGACATGGGGATATAGGGACAGAGAAAGCGACTTTGTTTTATACTATGTAAAGATTACATTGTTATTCTTCTTCTTGTCATGCCACTAGTTTCTCAAAACAGTGTGGTGAAAGAATTTTAAGTGCGCCTCAAGAGGCTCCTTTCGAGCACTTGACACATAGAACTTTTAAGTTTCTACAACATGCCTGTTTCCTCACGATGTTTTCCTTCACTGTTTAAGAGCACATACTGGTATTGTGCAAATAAATATTTAAAGAGAAAAACTCATGTGCACGAATTTTGAACCCACGACCAGAATCGGAAGGCAGGGCTTCTACCACTAGACAATCAGTGCTCTCCTTATAGTGTATACATATAAGTATACTTATATACCTTGCACATTACATATCATTACATAACTACAATGTAGGCTTACTTATAGTATAGCTTAAATACCTGATAGGATGAAATTTTAGACTAGGAATTTTAGACTTTATAATTTTAGAAACGCTTATAATTATGACCCAGAGGTCGGTCATTTTAAAATGTGGTATATGCGAATATTGAGGTGAAAGTCTAAATTGAAATTGTGATTTATGGCATGATTAATATCTTTAATAACGCCTCTTACAAATTAGAATGCGATTCATGTTACGGGTGCAGCTTGAGTTTCGGAGAAAATGCAATCAAATAATTAGCTGTGGCATTTTAAATTTATAAACGTTTCTCTTCTATTTTCTACCAACTTTTTTAATAGCAGCTTAGATTTTGTTAATCCTGACCAAGCAAATCTTTTTAATCAGCTTTAATAATTTTCTTATCCTTTTAATAATTTTTTTTTGAAAGCTCGATAAAGCTAAACGTCTATCAAGTCATTTGTTAACTCTATCTAATGAAAAACTGAAATAGCAAGTGACTTGACAGCCGATTAACTTTGATCCAGCTCTCAGAAACAGGCGGGTAGCCAACTTCTAATCCGAGGCACGGAGAGCTTCTCAAGATTATCTACGTAATAATCTACTAATAATAATATTAATCTACGTCCAAATTACCTACCTACTCAAGTTCCTTGGAATGATGAATAATTGACATTACGTATTTTGGACATTCTGCAAAATTGCCATAATTTGTATAGTTGGTGACATGCATGCAATTTGCTAGTACAAACGTTTCTGTGTCAACCACTCAAAAGGATCACTTAAATAAAATATATAAGTAAATAATGCTGGACAATCCACACAGCTTGTGTTATGGGTACTAGATGACTGATATATTTAATACATTATATTATACTTACATAGATAGTTTTTTTTATTTACTTCTAAAAGTATTAGTCTAATAATAATCACATATCGTTTTCTTGCCCTTTATCGCACCAGGTGGAGTCGGTACCTACTCATACTCAAAGTCAAGAATTATAATACTCAGTTGAATGACAAGGATCAATTTAGAACTTTATACCAGACCTAGAAGAACAGGCAACGAACCTTGAGTTAGGTCCACTTGGACTATAAGACGTTTCAAGGTGACCCCTTCTAATAATAATAATAAATAATGCTGGACGATCCACTCAGCACCATCTAGCCCCAAAGTAAGCTTGTGTTAATGGGTACTAGATGACTGATATATTTAATACATATATACTTACATAGATAGATATATTTTTGATTATACATAAACACCCAGACCTACGGAACAAATTTCTGCAGATCGTACACAAATTTGTTCCGACGCGGGAATCGAACCCGCAACCTCTTGCGTCGCAGGCGGACTATCGCCCGCTGCGCCACTGAGGTTCTGATTGTGAATTGGATAAAAACCGTTATTATTTGGACCTTACTATCAGTGCATTATTAAAGTTGTGCTTATGAGTCTGTTCATATTTAAATACGTTCAAAAGACCACACAGCAATTCCATCTCCAAAAATGTGTGTTTTCCACATAAATCGCACTTACGTTACTGAGGTCTACTCTTCAACGATCAACGATATTTTACATTTAGTATTTTGAGTCACAGTGCGCGTTTTCGCGGTGACGAGAACTTGAGACGCAGTGAACCGACATATAACTTTATACTTTCCCATTTAAATGTTTTTGAAGAAATGGACTACTGAATATAGAAACATCACTGAAAATACGAAAAATAGCAAACAATCCAGTTTAGTAGAATGAGAAAACAAAGGGATGGCATGAATATATTTTTTTTTTAATTTTGTATGTATAAATTTGTATCTGATTTTTCATAATCAAAAATGTATTCTTTCTTTTCTGTTATCGTGTGGTCACGTTGTCTTGTCACGTGGTAATACTCAAAAATGAATACGGAAGTTCGTTTTTAGTGTTTCAGAGTAGAGCCCTGACCACGTAATACTAAAGCCTTATCGGGTGACACGGTTCAATGGCCGCCTCTAGATTTTCCTTGTTTGTGGATGTGACGTCACATGTGTACATGTGCACGTAACCGTGGGATGGTTATGGTTACTTTGGTGAAGGTGAAGGACAGAGACATTTTACTGTAGATAGGTTTGCGAATATCGGTCTAGTATGGATATTTTGTTCCTCGTTGCTTTCTGATGGCATAGAAAATAATATTATTATGTATTTTTATTATTATTCATCGTTCTCGAGAAAGGCCAGGTCAAGAGTACCTTAAACCGACGAGTATGTATGAGGAATGTTATAAGAGTGAATGAAGCGAAAGAGTAAAAAGGATCGTAGCAAGTGAAAATCCGTGGTCTCTGCCTACCCCTATGGGATACAAACGTGATTTTATGTATGTATGTATGTTCATCCGTTATGGTCCCACTATAAAGCAAATTAAGGCCTCCCCTCCCGATTTCCACTCTTCGCGATTTAAGGCAGTGAAATGCCATGAGCTTAGATAATAATAATAATGCTGGACAATCCACACAGCACCATCTAGCCCCAAAGTAAGCTACTCAAAGCTTGAGTAAGGGTACTAGATAACTAATATAATTAATACATTACAATACCATAGATAGTTTTTTTATTATACATAGAAAACACCCAGACCAACGGAACGAATTTCTGCAGATCGTACACAAATTGGTTCCGAGGCGGGAATCTAACCCGCAACCTCTTGCGTCGCAGGCGGACTCTCGCCCGCTGCTCCACTGAGGTCGTCAAGCTCAAGCTCGTCTCTCATCTCATTTTGAGCCTTCTGTGTCGATGCCCGACATTTTGTGAGACCCAAACTGTGATCATCTTTGCCTACAAGGTTTCAGTACAAAGTTACAAATCTATATTCATGTTTAAGTCTATGTACCTACTCACTTATCTCGTAATCGATGAATTACAAGCACATGAGGCCCAATATCTGTATGCCTCAAGTTTATGAGTTATGTACACAGGGCATAGCAGGGCACGTTCCGATGGAGAGTAACTTGCGAGGCAATGCTTTGTTATAGGTAATTGTTATGACTTAACTTCTGGTGGGCCATCAACTGGTTCTATCGTTTTTATCTTAAAAAAATGTTTTTGCGTGTTATTTTCAGAGTGGTTTTGACAAAGAATGATGATTTAAAACATTGTTTGTATTTCAACTTCAAAAAAGTTGTTCTCAGTTCAGTAAGTACTTTAAAAAAAACTTTAACAGCTTCACGACTTTGATCGCCAGCCACGGTAGATGTCCCTTCAGATCTCTCAGTACCAAGTAGTAATTCAAAATTCTTTGAGGATGTCTAAGGGGGGTAGTCAGATGTCCGTCTAACATGCCAACATTTTGCAGTAGTTAGTATTATATTCTATTTTAGAGTACTTTACGTCATGCAAAATCTAGGGTACCTAACCACATTAGATTTTATTTTCAATGTTATTTACCTTTGGGGAAAACCCAGACCATAATGATATCTACGCATACCTACAACGTGTAATGGTTTACCTAAACTCAAAGAGATTTTTTTTTAACCGCAAAGCTATGCAGATTTTTGTAAAATTAACATAGACCTATCGCAGACTGTATCGGAAATTAAAGATTATGTTAATTTGTAAATACTTGTACTCTTAGTAATTTTCTTAGTACCAGATCAAGTTTATTTGAGGATGTCTGATGGGGTCTCAGATATCCTCAAGTAAACTTAGGGGGTATTAGTCAGAGGTATAATCAAATTTAACATTTGGTATTGGTTTTTCAATAAGTGACTAAATACACCATGACGGTCTAGTTTTTAAATGATATTACGTCATAAACAAGTTCCTGCTCGGGTTTGCCCAGCCCGACGGCGACGGTAGTGTAGTGACGTGGTATGAAGGCTTTTGTCAATGATACTCGAAAAAATGGGAATTCACTTGGTACTTTGCGGATATAAGGACAAATCTATAACAGTAGAATGAACCACCCATACGACACGTAGGACGTACTAGCCCGCACTTTTAATAATTATCGAGGTACCTTTTTTGTTTAGTTTGAAATTAGACTCGGCCACTTACTCAAAAGTATTTTTGTTAGTAAAGGCAATTTTTTTCATACAATTTGCTGACGGTGCAAGCATAATAGGGACACCAGATGTCATAAATAAGTTGGTAAGAGATGGACAAAAGTATGATTTTATTCCTTCAGAGGGCATTAAATGTTTAAGAGTGCTCTTTGTAAAGGGCTCGTAGGGGAAGTACTACCACCATGCCTTTTCCTGCCGCCAAGCAGCAGCGCTGTTTCGGTTTGAAGAGTGGTCAACGACGTAATTACAGGCACACGCGGCTAACATCTGTATGCCTCAAGTTGATGGACGCAGGGCTGTGCATCATAGGGAACGTTCCTACCGTGACTTACGAGACAATGCTCTGTTATAGGTGATTGTTACCACTTAACATCAGGTGGGTCATCTGCTTGTACCATCAGCCAGTTGTATAAAAAATAAAATATTTAATATATATTTTGTTAGGAAACTAAATAAAAATATATAATGTTATTCGATCTTCAATAGCCAATTATTTATAACTTTTATCATCAGTTTAATGTTCAAATCCGAAGGCATCTTCATCGTATTGCTATTAACATACAAGGTGTGACAGACACATAGTATCATAAACTCATGACAATCCACGCTTTGTTTTAATGTCACGGTCGGAATTAGGAATAATTAGTATAAGGTGCTAAACAGGGTGACTCACGGCTAGTGACCAACTCGAAGTTAAAGTCATAAGTCATCCAGTTACAATATTTACATAGCTACCGCCTCGCTCACGTATGTAATGTAGTAGTGATGACATTATAGTAAACTTAAAGGCGTTTTAACTTTATCGGATTCATTCGCGTTTGCTACCCGTTTCCGGAAATTATTCGGGATTTGTTAGCTTCATGTTCGAAGAAAAAGGAGAATATACCAGAAGTGCTTTATTTGTTCTACATTTCATTCCGGTCGGTACATGATTTTGCGACAAACATCCAGATACGTAACATTTAGCACTATTATCGCCGTCCCTGAAAATATCTCAGCATGCTTCTATATTATAAGTACCATAAAACAATTTAAATAAGTAGAAATGTGTTTAAAACTGAGCTGTTATTTTATTTAAAAAATAAAATGAGTCTTACTACCAGGGGGGACCATCAAACGCTATGGTTGTGCCTATAGCCACTGAAACGTCCGTGTCGGGACTATAGTCCCGAGAGTCAATTGACTCAAACGTCCGCGCGCCCTAGCGTACTTTAGAGATTTAGCCAAAAAAGTTAAGACGATCGAACCGTCCGCCAAACGTCCGTCGGGACTATAGTCCCGTAATAGTAACGTTTATTGGCATTTTCGGGTTTGTAGTCCCGGCGGACGTTTGGCATTTGCGCCTGTGCGCGACGAACGTTTCAATAGATAGCCTTAATTTAAGGCCGGTTTCATCCATTGGTTATTTACGAATTGCTTAACTACACTTTGATCCGCGCTCAGCGATTCACACTGTATAAAAATGACGTTTTAATTAAACGTGTGCAGACACAAGATATTCGTCACTCAGTGCGTGTCGCAACCAAATATCGATTTGTGTACATCTAGGCCAATGCCAAATGGTGCTGTGATACATAGTGGGTAAGGCGAGCTATAAACGGATAGTAAACTATGATTTTCATTTAAAACTGGATATTTATTGATTTGAGAGTTTGATTTTTTCCCGATATTTCGGCAACGCATTTGCCATCATGATTCGAACAAGTCCATACGTCACTACTATACTTCTTTATAAGAGACTAGCGAACTGCTCGCGCGCCCTTGCTTCGCACGGGTGCACATTGTTTTTCTACTATATCATGCATGTATACATATAAACCTCCCTCTTGAATCACTCTATCTATTAAAAAAAACCGCATCAAAATCCGTTGCGTAGTTTTAAAGATTTAAGCATACAAAGGGATATAGGGACAGAGAAAGCGACTTTGTTTTATACTATATAGTGATAGTGATTGTGATAGTGATGATAGAGAAGTAGAGAGCTCTTTGGGGTCGTCCGGAGAAGTACTACAACAATGCGTATTTCAAAATAGTAGTACCTAGTTGTTATTTATTTATATCTGCAGCCAAGCAGCGTTGCTTGGTTCGGTTCGAAGGGTTGCCGGTGAAATTAAAGACACATGCCTTAAGGGTCCGGTGACAGCGGCTCGCAATTTCGAGGTGCGATTGGCTATTATATCATTTTATTTCATTTCGGGGAAGTTGTTTGAAATAATAACTCTAAAGAAACACGCATAAATACTGTTCGAACACAAATAATACAATAATATAAGGGAAATGTGCTTGAGTCAGAAATCATTTTGGTATTAGGTAAACGTAAGACCAAACATACTAATACCAAAATGATTTCTGATTCGGGCATGTTTTCCTTATATTATTGTATTATTTGTGCTCGAACAGTATTTATGCGTGTTTCTTTAGAGTTATTTTTTCAAACAACCTCCCCGAAATGAAATAAAATGAAATAATAGCCAATCGCACTTCGAAATTGCGAGCCGCTGTCACCGAAGCCTTAAGTTCGGAAGCAGAGCGGTGCATTCATCGTATACAACGTACCATATGAGACCTGCAGGAAAGGCTACCCTTCTAAGAGGACTATAATGTTTTTAACATTCATTACAAGCACATGAGGCTTAACATCTGTATTCCTCAAGATGATGCACGCGTGGCAGTGCATCGTAGGGCACGTTCCTATCGAGCGTGACTTACAAGGCAATGCTTTGTTATTGGTGATGGTTACCACTTAACATCAGGTGGGCCATCTGCTTGATCTATCAGCTAGTTGTATAAAAAAATTACTTCTAGCATTTATACTTCAAGTAATTATGAAACTTGAGCTATGTGGTAATAAAGCTTAGTCTCGCTCGTTAAACTGATTCCGACTAATCCTATTGTAAGTCGGTAGCTGTCATGCGCCTCTGGACTGATTGTCGTGACATGACTACCATACTTTTAATCCCAACTAATATTATAAATGCGAAAGTAACTCTGTCTGTCTATCTGTCTGTCTGTCTGTCTGTCTGTTACGCTTTCCCGCTTAAACCTCTCAACCGATTTTGATGAAATTTGGCACAGACAATCTTTAGACCCTGAGAAAGAACATAGGCTACCTTTTATTGCGAAAAAAAGAGATGAAGAGATTAAAAGTACGCAGACGAAGTCGCGGGTACCAGCTAGTTTACAATAATAAAGATGCTTTCAAACTTTTTGATTTCCTTAAGTGTAGTAAGCACTATAAATCTAATAAAAAATTGAAAATTAAAGATGCTTTGCAGAACAGTAAATTGAAAACACCGTTCTTTTTTCAAATAATCAGTTGGTTTTACGGAGACTTATATAATGACTAGCTGGTACCCGCGACTTCGTCTGCGTACTTTTCGCAATAAAAGATAGCCTATGTCCTTTCTCAGGGTCTAAAGATTGTCTGTGCCAAATTTCATCAAAATCGGTTGAGAGGTTTAAGCGGGAAAGCGTAACAGACAGACAGACAGACAGACAGATAGACAGACAGAGTTACTTTCGCATTTATAATATTAGTTGGGATAAACAATGCAAAATGATGGTATACCAAATGTTGGAAAATTGTTGAAAAATTGGACGTACCTACTTCTGACCTTGGCATTAAAAGAACTCAAATTGTCGAGCTGTTTTTTTTTATATTCAATGTCTATTTTAAATGATACAACCATTAAATAATTTTGTAAGAAACTTTCACGCGACATTCTAACCTAAACTATAGGTTAGTTCGTTTGTAGGCGACCTATTCCATTGTCAGTCCTACAACACGTCAAGTAAGTGTAAATCAAACTTGAGTCTAATTGCCCGTTTTAAAGCGGTGTGGGATGAGTTTATCCGAAAGATAACTAAAGGTGAGCGTCAGTTCAGTAACGCTGCTTGGCTGCTGAAATAAGTCTGTATAGTATAGCTGTATATATATGAAATAGCATAGGACTTCCCCAGACGAGAAACACAAAGAGCTCTACTACTCATAAGCTATCACCCTCTTATTCATAATCCCTGCCATTTTATAGCGGCTCCATAGAGTATTCTACTCTTAGTTTTTTACTTTGTTATGTAATTTCTCTTAAATCTTTGCTTTGTTTCTTTATTTGCTATCTTTGTCCTTGTCAAATGTGCACTACCCAAAATGTTTTCCCATTACCCAAAGGTTAGATGGTAGATAATGCTATCCAGCATTAAGCTCGCCTATGTACACTGTATTTTTGTGCAATAAAGAATTTTCTATCTATCTATTCTAGTCACTGACATTTTCATACCAACGAAAAAAGAGAGCAAGACTTATCGGTCTGATAACCTATTGGCGCGTTCAGTGACAATTAAATAGGCCTAACTCTATTGCAAAAAAATTAGAAGTCATGCCAATTAGCCATACTTTTTTATGTTCACTTGATCATCTGACATTCGGCTTGTCTGTATGGCGCCATTAGCTTATCAAACCAATGAGTCTGTTGCTGTCTCTTTTCGTTGGTATGTGACAGTATATGAGTATAATAATATAATAAATAAGCATTATGGACAATCCACACAGCATCATCTAGCCCAAAGTAAGCTACTGAAAGCTTGTGTTATGGGTACTAGATGACTGATATATTTAATACATTATATACTTACATAGATACATATTTTTTACTATACATAAACACTCAGACCAACGGAACAAATTTCTGCAGATCGTACACAAATTTGTTCCGAGGCGGGAATCGAACCCGCAACCTCTTGCGTCGCAGGCGGACTCTCGCCCGCTGCGCCACTGTGGTCGTCAAAACACAGTGACAAGAATACTCTATAGAGCCGCTATAAAATGGCAGGGATTATGAATAAGAATCTATTGAAAAAAAATCATAAGTCATACATACCAATTAGCCATAGTCTTTTTATATTCTCACGATCATCTCATATTCGGTTGTCTATATGAAGATCTATAAAACAACGCTAAAGTTTAATTAGATTATGTACTTATCCATAAAGAGTTTTTGCTGTTATAGCATTTTTTGTAATTTGATTGGAGATAAGAATCAAAAATCAATACTTGAATCTTCTCAGAAAATGTGAGTACTAAATATTCGCATATAAATAATTCATGGCGATTAAATAATATCTGATAGGTATAAATTTCTGTATATTTGCTTCCGCCCAAAGAGGGAATTTGAATTTGTTGTACACTAGCGACTACCCGCTGCTTTGCTTGCATATTCGTAGTATTGTTGGTAATGGTAGTATTTACAGTGAAGACAAACTACAAAGGTTTATTGGTGCAATATTTTTTTTATTCAACCAAATATCTGATATTTTTACAAATATTACATTTTTATATGAATATCTCAATAAAATGTAATATTTGTAATAAAAAACCATTAATTACTGCCGTAACTTTAACTCACAATATTTTGAAAAATATAAAATTACTGAACTTATTTTTGAAAACCACTATCAACCAAATTGTGCGCACTTAAGAAAATTTTGATGCAAACAAGTTAGTTAACTTCAAAGTTTGCAAAAATACAAACGCTAGGTATGCAAACTTTTTAGTGAGAATTGTGAGAGCAAGAATAGTGTACCTACCATTAGCGGTCATCTAAAGGGGAAACCCTTTACTGAGCACGTTTTTTTTTCTTGCAAATAGTTGACTGTATTAAGTTTTTCCATCTTAAACGACCTCCAATTAATGTAGTGACTAATATCAAAATGACCAGTTATCGATTTCTCTCAAAAAGTTTAACCATATGACCAGTTCAGCCTTGACACTGCAGGAGTATTACGTAGATTTTCTCTTTACTGTGTGAATACAAACTGATTTTGACCGACTTCAAAAAAATGGAGATGTTCTCAATTCGACTATATTTTTTTTTATATTTGTTACCTCATAACTTTTTACTGGGTGCACCGATTTTGATGATTATTTTTTTAATCAAAAGCTGGTGCTTGTCATGTGTGTCCATTAAAAAATTAAATGATGAAATGAATGATCTGAAGAGCAGATTTTGAGTTCTAGAACTCATTTGATTTTCTTTGAAAATGCACTCATACTACTAGTAGTGCATTTTACAGTGCATTTGAAGTCGGCTTTTTCTGAATTCTGTTTCTGAGTTTCTGAGAGCTACCAAAAAAATGTTTTCTAATGACGCATTGTAATTCCAATTACGCAGTAAAAACGATTGCACAAGTAATCGACCTTGGGCTTTGATAGTCCAATAAAAGTTTTTTGGGTCCAATTTCCCCAATATTTCGGAAATCATGATGGGCGGCATTGGCACTGAATATGACGTGATTTCATCAAGTCGCAAGTGGTCATTTTGGTGACCTTTGTAAATGTAGAGAATTTACAAGATCCGTCTCATATCGAACGATTGGTCTAAATAATAAGCTTTTAGCTTTATAAGCTTCGCGAATTTTTTGCAGGCGCGGTAAATCATTTTTAGATATCTTAGTACCCCCTTCATATTATTTGAGGATGTGTAATGAGAGTTGTCAGAGGTATGTCCAATATTTTTACGACACCCCTGCTAGAATATTTAATAGTCTTCTCATAAGGTTTTCCTTCATCGACGGTTGCCCAGCACTGGCATTTTTCGAAAAGAAAAATCCATAGCTTGGCACGACCGGATTCAAATCTACATCCATATGATTAGAGATCCGGCGGCCCGATTACGCTAATCGAGATGGCTTTCAGTTTGACATTTGATTCCCATCCATCCTATACAAATGCTATTACACTATTGGAGTTAAATATCTAACTGAAAGCCATCTCGATAGCCAGACATTAGCGTAATCGGGCCGCCGTTCACCACTTCTGGACTACTCAGGTGTTAAAATAATCGACGAAATCAATTATAAGAATTTCCAGACACGTAGTCGAATTAAACTTATCTACTAAAAGGAAAGCATTTGCAGGTGAACACGCCATAATGTTACTTGACCTGTAATTTAAGCTTAAACTAGGTATTTCCAACAAAGATTCTACCAATTCGAAGACTAGCACTTTCCGCTACATCTCTCGCCCCAGCCCTGAATCTCGATAGCAAGGTGATTAGTATTTCGGCCGACCATGGAGGGAGAAACGAATCCGGCGCAGTCTCTTGCCGTCAGCCGTCGCGTCCGCACGTGACCCGCGCGAATGCATCGCGCGCCAATTTCAAAAATCGAACTGTGTTTATTATCCAGTGATACTGTGTGTGTGTGATACTGTGATTTTTCTCGAATTGCGAAGCTGCGCACTTTCACTCGGTTTTTTGCAAGCGGTGAGTTTGTTTTTTTTAATCGTTTGGCGTAATTCTGTTACACAATGCTTCGTTTCGCTAATGCTATGCATTTCAAAATTGGCTGTCAGGTGACTTTGAGACAGTTTTAAGTATTATCTAAAATGATTGTAGGCTAAAATAGATAGTCGCAAAAACATGCAAGGTACAGAAAGTCGCCCGTCACTTCTAACCGTCAGAATCTGTGTGAGAGAGAGGGGGGATTTTATAAGTTCATGATAACAAGCCTCAAACGTCGAATATAGTTTGTAGAACACACATATATTATTATGTACGTTTAATATTATTTAATTGTTTATTTAATTAATAAAACTAATACAAAACCAATTACAAATTGAGTTGCAGCGGTCCCGTAGTGGGAATTTAATATGACAAGTTTTTGTAGGAGCAGCGCGTTGAAATCTTTTGTATGCGTAGCGCTCGCTACGAAACTGTAGCTGTTCTTTTTTTTTTTAGAAAGCGCAGGTATTTTTTGTAATTATTGTTAAATTGTTTTCATTCATTTTGACGTCATTAAATATAAGGTATCTTTAGAAGAAATGAAATAGGAATTTTTAAACTAAAATAGAAGACAGAGTCTGCTTTTTTATAGTGTACGCACATTTTTATGGAAATAAATAATTTTGTATTTGTAATTAATTAATCTGCCAGGTTTGACAATATTATGCTGTGATTTATAAACAGACTAGCGACCCGCTCGCGCGCCCCAGGTTCGCACGGGTGCACATATCATGCATGTATTATACATATAAACTTTCCCCTTGAATCACTCTATCTATTAAAAAAAACGCATCAAAATCCGCAAAATCCGTTGCGTATTTTTAAAGATGTAAGCATACATAGGGACCTGGGGACATAGGGATATAGGGACAGAGAAAGCGACTTTGTTTTATACTATGTAGTGATGAAGTGCGCTTAAATGAAACTTTACTTGGTCATGAATCTTGCAATTGTTTAGGTAAATGTACTTATTATAATATTATTTACTTTACTTTTAGAATACTTTTAATTAATCAGATTAAAGTAGGGCTGTCATTTGTTTTGAAGAAAATGGTGGCAGTTTCCTTCAAAACTTACAAAACATTTTCGTATCAAATCAGGATATCACCTACATTTTATTCCTATTTCTCATACTTTGAGGCTACATGTTGCAGAGTGGATTGTCCAGCATTATTTATTTATTTATTTATGCTAAGACCTCAAATAATGTTGGTATGAATACCACTAAAATTATACAACAGAACTCAATAAAAAACCTGGTGGCAATTAAATAAACGGAAACGGATAGGTGAGGCCTATGCCCAGCAGTGGACTTCTGTAGGTTGATGATGATGAATAAAAGCTATGTTGTTTCCCGAAGTGACAGAAAGCAAATCCAAATTGAACATCAATAACTTTAAAAGAAAAAACGTATTGTCAAGTGTCAATCTTAATGAGGCTATTTGAAGCAATAATTATCTATGTTCAATGAAGTAAGCATGTTGTTTTGTGAAAGTTGATTACGACCTATGTTTAATGGTGCAGCTCCGAAACAAAAATAGGAAATAAGTATGTTTCCTGAAAGGCTTTATGTAAAATTTATACTAGAAAAAAATTACCGATGACTTTGTTCCACAGGCACTGTAGATATACTCACTGTTTGGTAAAGCACGTTGGTAAAAGTAGGTGTTGTTTTTCTTGTAAGGATTTTCACACAGCGCCATCTAGTAGTAGTTAAGTGAACTATCATCTTCTATTATTCTTCAGTATAACATTGCCTCATAATCATATGGCACGCACGATAGGAACGTCCCAAGGCATAAAGATGTTAAGCCTCATGCATCTGTAATTTCTCCAGCAATCACACTCTTCAAATCAAACACAGCAACGCAGCTCAGCGGCAGAAAAGGATCTTCTACTTCTCTATAATGCTCTATCTTCTACATCTACCTACTATGACTATATGGTTGAAAGATTGAAACTGTTTTCATAAAATAACGGCAGTACTACATACGAGTACATGAGTAGAATTTATAATGCGAGTACCTATCTAATTTATTTTTTTAATGTGCTGGTTTGTACAATGTTGACACACTTTAAAATGTTTTTAAAAATTATGTCTCTTCTGAAACAGGATGTCAGTGTTTTTGGGCACACATTCGTATGAAATCTACTAAATCATTTTGTTATGTTGTATAACATAACAAAATGATTTAGTAGATTTAGAGTATATTTTCTACATAACTAGAGTTTTTTAACGACTTACGTTAGTTAACCTCTAAATTTCTACCCTTAAACCTAATTTTTCGTGTTAGTTTCTTTATTAATGTAATGTTAACAAAAATAAACAATTATTTTAACGCTATCTTTATTTAGCTGGTTTAGGGAAATGTAGCAATTGACACTAATAGCAAATGGTTTACTAATATCAAAGTACTGCACATTAAATATTAAACCTCTGTTTTAACAGCTGTGGTCTAGTGGTCGTACGGTCGCCTCGTTGTCTGTGGTCCCCAGTCGTAGGTTTAAATCCGTTTGTGCACCAACAGATTTTCTGTCAAAAAATTTATAAGTTCAATCAACTTAGAACACTGTTAATCTTGTGCTGTTTTATGAGTTTGTTTACTTTTCCTTTTTCAGTTAAGCTTACACGTCACTAAATTCGATTAGCACCATACTAGAACTTCAATATTGTAATATAGGTACATTTTGTAGCGGTTAAATAGAGTATTCTTGTCACTGTCACTTTCATGCTAACGAAAAGAGACAGCAGCCGACTTATGTATATACTAGTTGCGCCCCGCGGTTTCACCTGCGCATATTTAAATCCCGGTATTCCCACGGGATAAAAAATAGCCTATATGTGTTATTCCAGACTATAATGTATCTCTCTGCCAAGTTTCATCCAGATCCCTTCAGCCGTTCCGGCGTGAAAGAGTAACAAACATCCATCCATCCATACTTACAAACTTTCACGTTTATAATATTAGTAGGATACTTTTATTCGGTTTGCTAAACTATTGGCGCCCTCAAAGACCATTAATGAATAAGGGCCTAAGTGTCTTAAGTAAAATATTTTAAAAATTTGCATGTTAGTTTAGACCTCGGTATTGTGTCTGTCGCTTATAACAAATCTTTATACAATGCCTAGTTTGTCTATGGTTAGCACGCCCACACTCTGCTGTAATAACCATATAGATGCATGACGACTTGTTTGAGTAATTGTTATCTGTGGAAAACATCTCGACTCAAGGCAACATACCAATAATTTTTTTGCGATATTTTAAAGGCCGAATCACAATTTTATCAAACCTTGGTCAAACGATATTAAGACCTTTAGACTCAGAATTAAGCATAGCTATTAATACTCATGTACATAGTTGCTTGCCTTTCGATATTCTATAGGTTGCATTTTGGTGAATGTGCTCAGGAACTGCACGACATAATACCACCATCTCCTTTCCACCACAGGAAGATTAGACGTACGGCTCAGTACCACCCGTACCTGGTAAATATACCACCCATTCGCACTAAGCGCTTTGCGTCCACATTTATTATGCGAACCGCCAAGGAGTGGAATTCATTGCCGTCGTCTGTCTTTCCTGATCACTATAATTTGGGCCTCTTCAAGGCAAGAGTGAATAGGTGTCTTCTAGACCGTTCTGTTTCATCGTCGGCTACATCGTCGCTTACCATCAGGTGAGATTGTGGCCAAAGGACTATCCTTTGGCCACAATCTCACCTGATGGTAAGATTGTGACTATCAAATATAAAAAAAAAACATTTTGTCGTAAACGAGTCTCTAGTCAACAAATTCTATAGTCTTCCAAAAAGATTTTATAAATTATTCATGTAAGTTTTTTTTTTTGGCGTCGTACCTTATGTACATTTGCCATTTTTCATGTAAGTTTTACGGGTAATGTAACATGGTATACAAGAAAAATAACATCCATCGTTTCTATACGTCAATATTGAGTATAAGGTGCGCTATGATAGCAGCAAAATTCACGAAGCATGTAATTTATTTTTAACCTAAATGAAAGTTCCACAAACCACACCCGTAAAAAATTTCATCACCTACTTATGGCGTACGAATTTACATAAACAGCCCAATACCAAATTCTTATTACAGCGGCGCAGAGTTCAAAATTCAATGTCAAAAGATGAATTACAACTTCACATACAAATCAGTTGCCTCGCTATTGACGTACGCAACTAGAGTTCAAAATTGCGTATTTTCGAGTACAAAAGAAAGCAAATGGTCCGTTAAATACTTTGTTACGGGTTACAGCGTTACTGTACATGTGTTACAATAACTGGACAGCTGATTGTGCAATGTTCAGTCATGTGTGTGAATGGTATGACTTACTGGAGCTTTTTTGACAAGTTCTACTCTAATGAAATGAAAATTATTTGTTGCACATCTTACAAAATAATGTTGTAAAAAGACTTAAATCAGAAACAAACTATAACAATTGAAATGAGCAAAGCGGCCTTAAATATCTTGGTACCTAGCTAAAGTTTTTATTTGCGATTCTTTGTGAAAATATAGTAGAGGCACTTCCAAAAACTACATCATTTGGCGCTAATTCACGATTTTTTTCATTCCATATGTGACGGGTTGCAAGCTAAGTGCCGTTGCAAAAATACTGAATGAAATATTTCCATCAAAATGTACTACAAGTCACTGATAACGCGTTCTGTATGTATTGTTATGTTACTTATAACATTTCCGAGTATTAAGGCCGAAGGAAACACCTAATTTTTGTATCTTTTCAACTATTATCTTTTTCCGATTCGCTAAAATTCCGGTAGGATGTCGATAGCGCTGCCAAATTAAATTGAACCTTATCGCACGTGGCTCTATGTTCACGAATCGTATGAGATGGGTTGAACGGAGCATCCGACACTTTTGGTCGATTTTCCAAATTATACTAAATTGACTATACTCATGGTAACAATGCTAAAAGCGTAGCTTATTATGGGCTGAGCTAGCTCAGTTCACTGCTGGTTGTAGTTAGTGTAGATATGTATTAAGATTCGGTAATTTAAGTTTTTTTTAAATTATATGTATATTTTTTATATTTTTTTTTTATACAACTAGCTGATGGTACAAGCAGATGGCCCACCTGATGTTAAGTGGTAACCATCACCTATAAACAAAACATTGCCCCGTAGGTCACGCACAATAGGAACGTGCCCTACGATGCACTGCCCTGCGTCCATCAACTTGAGGCATACGGATGTTAAGCCTCATGTGCCTGTAATTATACAGTACTGTACTGTACTGTACTGTACAATACTGTATTATACTTTTTAAATCTTTTTCTTAATTCTTTTTATTCTCCACGCACACAAGCACCTATTTTTGTTTTTCAGCGTGCAAGCTCAGTTTATTTTGGAGTTTGTAGCGAGTAGAAAATCTACTTTTTTTATATTGTGTGTGAGGATGACAGTTGTGATTTATTTATTTTTGTTTTTCTAATCAGTAAAATGTAATTGAGTGACTTAGCTGTTGTGCTTAGGCTGGTTCTAAGTGGGTTCACTTTTTGATTGATAGAATCACGTTTCGTGGTTTCGCTAACATCTTGTTTGAGATTTCTGTTTCTATAAAAAGTAAAAGTTGCATGATTTACTGCAGGGATTTCTAGAAAAAATGCTTAGCCATATCATATTACATTTTGGCTTATTTGAAATTAAAAAGCAATTTATTTATTTTTTACGTTATAAATCACTAGTTGCGCCCCGCGGTTTCACCCGCGCAGATTTAAATTACGGGATTCCCACGGGATAAAAAATAGCCTATGTGCTATTCCAGACTATAGTTTTTCACTCTGACAAGTTTCATTCAGATGTGTTAAAAAAATTAATTAATTAATTATTTTTAATTAAAAATTAATTTTTTTTCTGTAACAAACATCCATCCATCCATACTTACAAACTTTCGTGTTTATAATAGTAGTAGGATGTAATTTTTAAACTTCTTTGACTTGGAGGATACATTGGACATTATTATAATTATGTGACATCTTCTCATACATGTATTTATGCAATAAAATACTTTGACTTTGACTTTTGACTTTGAGGAGAAACTATGGCCAACCATATTCAATTTATTCTCGGGAAAATATATGGAGACTTAAGTATCTCCTTTTAATGAACCTGCGTATACCTGTATGTGAGAATAGATAAGCCAACGACCTTGTGAAGATCGCGGGAATTCTGTGGATGGAGATGGCTCAGAATCCTTTCTGGAAATGTTTATAGGAGGCTTTGTATCTCAGGGTGATGATGTTTTACATGAACGTAGTAATAGATTAATAAATTGCCTGTAATCGCAGACTAGAATGGTTTCTAGACGTTTCTATAGTAACATTGCAAAGGTTCACTCAGGAATACTTGCTGTTCCCAATTTATACGTCATAAATACGCTTGAGTAACTTTATTTAATTCCTTAAAACCTAAGCAGTATTGCTAACAGACATGTTAATGAATAAAACATACATCGCGGCACCTGTGCTTTCGCCATGCGCCTGCGCGCATTGCGACACGCGTGTTGGTTTCGAGGACAGTATGAACTACGCCTTACGCCTGACTTCAACCCTCATACTACAAAACGGTGCCTAACTTTAAACAATGTCTTAATTTTTCGCTGTCTCTGTTTGCCATTACGCATTGGTAAGAGTTGGCAATAGTTTAAGCATAGTTTATCATTTGACTATTTTTTTGTAGTAAGGCCGCAAGTGTATAAAAATGTTTTTTTTTTTTCACAGCTTAGTTAGTAGTAACTCTGCCTTCTGCGCCGTAGGCCGTGGGTTCGATCCCCGCCGAGATCAAACATTTGTGTGTTGAACATAGCTGTTAGTTCATGAACATAGATGTCAACCTATTTTGGATGGTTCAAATATGGCACCATCAAATATTGTTAAGATTTTTAAGTACAATATGTCATTTATAAATTTATAAAAATAACAGATGATAAGACTATTATATAAACTGGTTTAAATTTAATGAATTAAATCAAATAAATCTTGATTCAATTCACAAAAAAAGACCCTTTGAATATAAAAATACTCAATGGTGTTAATTCAAAAATATTTGATGCCCAAATTACCATAACACAATCAAGTTTCATAGATAAGGTCAAAGTGATGCCATATTCATATAATTATAAAACGCAACGTCTGTCTGTTTGTCTATTTGTTTGAATAATTAGAGTTCATGTAGCCTTGATATTCAGAAAAATGTAAAATAATATATTACTGCGCGACCTTCTTAGTTTAAAAAAAAATTGCGTTGCGTGTTGGCCGTACAAGAAATCTATGGAGTAGGGATATGTGCAGTGAACGTCTTACTTCTAAAATTTATTTTTTACGTATGTTCATTTACACCTAGTTATAATATTAGAGATATCATTTTCCTAATAGGTTCTAATAAAGTAAACTTACATACAACATACATACATACATGGTTACCACTTAACATCAGGTGGGCCATCTGCTTGTTCCATCAGCTAGTTGTATAAAAAAAAAAGAAATAGGCGTAACACAGAAAAATTTAAACCTGCATAGTACGTCTTTCTCACAAAATATGAAACGCATATTTTACTGTCTCAGTGAACCAATTAGAAAATTTAATGAAAAATAAATGATGAAATGTATTATTTCTCAATTTACGTGTTACTTGCTAAATAAAGTGAGAATAAAATTAAATGAATAAATGTTGGTGGACTTTCCACAGAACACAATTTAGCCCTATAGACTTAGCATAGCTTGTAATACGGGAACCCATAGCTGATATGAAACTAAAAACAATAAATTATTATGTAAAGCAGCGGGCGCTACCTAGTCCTGAACCAAAAAACTAGTTTGATGGGCACTGCTGAGGTCATAAACGATATTAACATTACAAACTAACGATATAGCTATATTCAATAGCAGGTAGCCGGTAGAATGTTATTCTAATGCAATCGCTCGCTCTTATTTAATTAAAAAGGTCTTAGAATCATGATGACTTGTCATAGATTGGGAAATCTTTTTAGAAGATTTGATTTCGGGTCTGCACCATGATATCTTAGTAGTAATAGAGCAGTTTGTGAAGGGCTCGTCCGGGGAAGTGCTACTCTCTGTCTCTTTACCGATTTTCTGCCGTCAAGTAGCATTGCAGTATGGAGATCAAAGTCGTGAAGCTGTTTCAGTATGTTAGTCTGTAGGTATATATTTAAAATGGACCATAAATGTATTTTTTTGTAAGTGTCTGAAATAAATTTTAATAATAAAATTTATCGGTGTTTCGGTTTGAAGGGTGTGAATTGCGGTAAAATTACAAGCATATGAGGCTTACCATCTGTTTGGCTTCTTTATTCTTTATTGTACACAACATTATTTACACAAAAAATACATAGTAGTCATGTACAAAGGCGAGCTTAACCCTAGATAAGAGTTTTCTTCCAGGAAACCTTAGAGGATAGAGAGAGCTGATTATAGTGGTGGGAAGGTGTACAAGATAAAAGAAAAACATTGAAATAATAAGAGAGAAATCCTAATAAATTACATACAGTACCTATATGCAAAATGAATATATATATAAATATATATTTTATACACAACCTTGTCCTTGATGAGAATCAAACCCAAAACCATCAAAAGAATTGTATCTATTACTAATTGTGCTGTTGGGCCTGTTAAATCATTCTGATAGCATTATTTTTGATGACGTGTAGCCATTTTTGTATTACTTGGGTGTTAATTACCTCGACGAAGCGGCTCGCCTCAATAGATTTCACTTTTTATGCAGTGTTTGTTCAAATAGGTAGTGTGAATTCTCTGCAAATTATGTCTAACAAGTCCCAAAAATTTAAAAGTTATTTAGATGTATTAAAAATCTTTATTGCTCATAAAAGTATTTCCTAACTGCATGTTGTATTTTTGCTATCTGTGTTAAAAAATCTGAAAATATGTAACATAGGTAGAAAATATATAAATATAATTACATAATAATAATATAAGTAATAGGAAAAGTATATTAAGTTTTGTTTTTTGCATTTGAAGTCGGCTATTTTTTACAAAAACGTTATTTTATCATCTTACCTATATATCGACCTTTTTATCTTATGCTTAAGGCCTCTTAAAGGTCTTTTCTGGTCTTCCACAATCCAGTTTCAGTTTATTTATTTATTTATTTATTATTTCTGTGCCAGTTCACCAGGACCTTTCTGCCCTATTTTTCGCTTGATTCGTGTATACTTTTATAAGTAAATAAAAAATACTCCGCGTGATCTTGAAGCCAAAACGTAGAAAAAAGTAACGAATTAGATAACATTTTATTTAGCTTAAAGACGCTTAGCCGGATCTGAACCAGTTATTCCTAAATTAAGGGGTCAATGCGACATGCCTCAAATTACAGATGTTAGGCAACCCCTATCACAATATAGCACTTAAACTGGACATCAATAAAGATCATTTTTGCACGTCTTGTAAAGTAAAACTGGCACGTTTCGGCCACAATGGACAAATTAAAATATTTTCTAAATTAAAAATGTTACTGAATCGTATAATTTGAATACATTACGCAACCAATCAGTTGAAATCATGTGAACGGATCGTGAACGATGTTTTGGTGTGACTTCGTATAATCTTGTAAAACTGGATTGGACATTTTGAAATATATATTTTTTCGTCATTACGATAATATTATGAAGCTGTCGTATTTTCTGCAATATTATAAGTTGCAACACCCTGTGATCTACTTGATGTATGAAGTGGCCGTATTTTCTGCATTATTTTGTTGCACCACCTCGTGATCTATTGGGATATTCATCAAGAATTATAGAAACCAAGGCCAAACAATAAGTAAATTAAAACGGATAATTTTTTTTTTTTTTTTTTTTTTTATACAACTAGCTGATGGAACAAGCAGATGGTCCACCTGATGTTAAGTGGTAACCATCACCTATAAACAAAACATTGCCCCGTAGGTCACGCACAATAGGAACGTGCCCTACGATGCACTGCCCTGCGTCCATCAACTTGAGGCATACAGATGTTAAGCCTCATGTGCCTGTAATTACACCGGCGACCACACTCTTCAAACCGAAACACAGCGTTGCTGCTTGGCGGCAGAAAAAGGCGTTGTGGTAGTACTTCCCCAAATTAGGATGTTCCTCCATTTTTCAAAGTAATTAAAAAAGTTTTGCGATGTTTTCAGATGCAAAGTGAATTTTTTTGATTCTTTTTTTATATCAGACTTAAACTATTGTTTACATAATTACACAAAATATACTATCTGGGTGACCGAGCTTTGCTCGGTTGCTTAACAACGCCATCTATTGAAGTTGCATAACAAATAATAGTATTACCTATTACTCGCCAATAGATGTCAGGAAGAGTCATTATTACGTTTATTATGTCATTATTAAGTTTATGTTTTTCATTACCTGAAAACACGGATAAAAAAACATTTTCTAAAAATGAATCCTAGCTTGATCGATTTATCGCCCCCGAAACCCCCTGCATACCAAATTGCATGAAAATTTTGTTTGTTAAATTAGCTATTTCCGAGATTCACCCCAGTTTCTGAAAGCTAGATTACAAATAAATAATTAAATATTACACATACACAAGAATTTCTCGTTGAAAGGTATTAGATGAAAATCTCGGTCTGAAATATCTGTCGTCAAGTGGCACGAGCGGTTCCGGCCAAAGAGAATTAAATTGATTTTATTGTTTTGTGACATTTGGATAAACTTGTTTCTGATTTGGCCAGTCGACCTCAGGCCTGACCTCCTGTACTGAGTGGACGACCGTCTACTCACTCACATCTGTAGACATAAATATACTAGCGACCCGCCCCGGCATCGCACGCGTCAATGGTAATTCTCTACTTTATCATTCATGTTTTATACATAAACCTTCCCCTTGAATATAATATTAGAAACATCGCCTCAAAATCCGTTGCGTGGTTTTAAACATCTAAGCATATATAAGGGAAAGATAGACAGCAGGAAGCAACTTCGTTTTTTATTATACAGGGTGGCCAAGAATTCGTGGATCAAACGCAACTAGGAGTTAGATATATTATGTGGTCATCAGCTGCAAAAAATTGATCTACGGGACGTTATTAAGGTTAGCCCCTGTAGCGTTTTATTCTATTTTGTGTATTAATTATTATATTATATTGTTATTTATTGCGTGTGAAAATTTACTTATTTTACTACATCATTAGATAAGATAAGATAATGTTTATTTCAGACAAAAAAGAGATACATATGAGTTGAGCCATACAGAGGTCTTATTCTAGGGATTTTAGCTTATCAGGCAATCTGGCACACTGGTTACGGAACATTACCTTCCGTGCTAGTTGAAAACTGTTTCATTCTTATTAAAATTCGAAAAAATATACTATCATATATATACATAATCTAACTACAAATTTATGTAATCTAAATAAATTACCAAAATAAGAACCATTTACAAATAGCGGTGGTACATTATTGATGCACTTGGTGGTCGTACTTCCCAAGACCTACTGTTACTTCCTTAGTTTATAACAATTTTTGAAGCAATAAAACCAATCAACTTGTATTTTATTACGTATTTTTCTGCAAAGTTAACTTGGCTTCGCTGCGACTTTATTATTGGAGTAAAAACTGTAATCTAAACTCATAAAACACATTAACTGTCTTATAATTGTAGCCATAAAGATATGGCTTATTAATGTAAAACTTTCATCTAGTTCCGAGGTATGTAGTTCTAAAGAAAGCCTTACACGAAATAAGGCCTCCGCTTTCACCAGCAATCTAGGTTCTGGGCTCTTTCAAGGTCAGCCAACAGCGCGTTTGAGTATAGGGTTAACGCGAATACAAGAGCTAATCTGACTCGTTCACACGTTTTGACATGTTGAAAGATATAAATTCACTAAATCCATTTTCGAAAAATTGCAAACCATTTTGAGTGCAATAATTTGCATAATTGCACATTGCGCACAGTTTATTAGTATAATCATTTTTATCGATACAAGTTTACCTACTCAAAATTTAGCTCTACTAGTTTGAAATTGGCTTCGATCAAAATGGAGTTTTTTTCAAACTGTGTGCAATTTGATTGCACTTAAAATGGTTGTTTGTGATTTTTCAAAATCGGGATTAGTGATTTTATATCATTCAAAATGTCGAATCTTGCGAACAAGAGGTATATTAGGGGTTGTCAACGCCTTTTATAGTTTCCAATGTTTTTCAATAACATCGTGAAGAACGCGCGAAATAGGTATAGAGGTGGCCTACGTCCAGTAGTCGCCATCTGATGTTGATGATGGACTTAAACAATTTTTTTGGTGGATACTTCACACCTCCATCTAGCCCCGAACTAAGCAAACATTTTAGTTTGGTACTATTGAAACAAATATCTATATTCATCACACAATTTTTGGTTCTCGGTGGGGATCGAACCCACGGCCTACAGAACTACAAACTAAGCTGTGAGGGTTGTCAAAATGGAATGGCCACGAATTTTTGAATATTTTTACTATTATAAAATCAAAGTAATAAAGAGTGATATTCTCCGAAAATGCCACAGTTACATCACACTTATCTAACGGCCGTCTTCGCATCGCACACGCATAGATGTAATTACGAAGGTCATTCAACTTGCCTGGAAAGTATCAAAGAAATGCAGAGAAATTCGCATATCGCGCAGATGTGGCCGCAGACCGTAACGGGCTTGACAAACGAATTTAAACTCTGTAATAGGGTCATAGAACTTGGAATTGTAGAAATAAACGAGTAGGAATTTTTTCTATTCGACTTTTAAAATTATTATGAAAATAATATTATGTGACTAACTTTCAAATAATTATTTCCATGCTACGAGTGTTTTCAGAAATATAGCTTGCATTTTCATTATGTTTTTCCAAGGAAGTATTCAAATTCCTTGTGTTTTGCTTTTTAAAAATGGCCTTTTGAACTCTGAAGTGGTCAACCGGCCACTACTTTATTAGTAAAACCAAAGTCAACGCAAAAAGGTTTTTGATTATAACAGAATTAGGTGGAATAATTGCTATGATAGGTACGTTAACTATTGTAAAAACTCTTTCGTAATTAGGCCGCGTCCTTTGCCAGCGCTTTTCGGGCAGCCGTTATTGGACATACTGGAGATACTTCGAGGTTTGGCCGTTTTTAGACCAACAATGTATCTAAATTGCCTATGTCCTTTATTTATTAACACTCTAGTACAAAAATATGCTTATAAGGAAAACCCTAGTAGGTATTCTAGCTATCTCAGTCTCGTATGAACTTCACCACCTCACGTTTCAAGGTGAAGAGAGCCATTCTGTTGCGTCTATGTAGATTTTATGGTCAATTGTGACCACTTGCCATCAGATTGGGCGGCTTCCAAGTTTGTCACAAGATAAGACTATTTATGTAATAGAAGTTGACTATGAATTTTTAAGCGAGTTTGCGATTGTTTATTATTCGTTGCTGGTCGAAGGCTGAGAGAAAACTTACATGGTCACCTCAGCTCTTTTAATTTGAATGAACCATATACCTAGCGGTACCAATCATTGAGGGATAAAAGTTGAAGGTCGCTACGACACAGGAGCTTTCCCACAGGCGCGTTCTTGTTATTTTACATTTCTGCGATCTTGCGATTGCGTTATTGGCTAAAAAAGTTCACTGCTGAACATAAAAAGACCCATTATTGAAGTTCAGAATAATGCACTAACAGAGTCGACACCAATGTCTTCAGTTCCTACAAATCAGATTGATCCATCCGAGCGTGTCTTCAGGTGAAAGGTACGTCGGGTACGTTACCCAACGTCTTCGTATAAATAATGACATAACTTATTGACATTTGACATTATGCGAAATTGCCTTAATTTGTATAATTGGTCGTGAGATGCATGCGATTTGCTACAAACGTCAGTGTCAGCAAGGATCACCTTTAAAAGTAACAAACTACCTGATTCGTTTCCTGTCATCTAACGAAGCAACATAGCATTTTCATTTTCATTGTTTTTCTAGTGTTATTTTGAGTTGTGTTGTGTAATTTTGGTGGTATTTTAACCAACATTACTTGTGGTCTTAGCACAAAGTGTAAGCATTTGAAATGAAAGTGTATTATGTGATATCGTGATTTGACCGAAAATGTTTCAAATGTTTTGAAGAAACCGCCACCATTTTCTTCAAAACAATTGACTGACTCGACTTTGGACTGACGTGACTAGAAACATAACTACAAAGAGTATAATCTCTGAATCACTTGACATTGGCAAGATTGTCTATGACAGAAGCCATAAAAAGAAGAAAGAAGAACAAACTACCTATAAAAAAAACTAGGCGTCAGTTTCACGTCATCAAGGCTAGAAAAGCCAAAAACTTTTTGCACCTTCTTATTCATAATATTATCATCCTTTTTTTTGTTTTATTTGCTCCTTGAAATCTTTCACGTTATTTTTGTTTTGCAAAAATAACGTGAACGGTGCAGACTAAAGTCATAAGACCATTCTACCAAGTCTTTTGTTTCAAATTTTTTAATAATTGTTATGCACTTGTTTAAAAAAATAGTCAATAATAATCTTTAGTATGGAAAATCCATACTTTTCAAAGAATTAATGCTAAAGCGAATTAACCTTTGGATCACTGCGTTCTAAATTGATTATTTATTTTAAAATGCTGATTGAAAACTAAACACACATAATATTCTGTAGGTACCTAAACTATTCACCAAATGTAGATTCAAAATTAAAATAGCATAGCACAAACTAGTTATGATAGCGCAACTCCATATCAAGTTGTCAAAGTGGTTCCACTAACCCGTATTTTACATTATTGTAGATTTTTACACAGTCATTATGCAGGTAGGTACCTATACCTACTTATGCTCAGGTTTTATTTTGTATATGTGAGTAAAAACAACACTCAAAGCGGACACTGTTTGGATTTGGCTACGCGATATTTGTCTCAGCAATTCATTTTCCGCTTAGCTATTGGTCCCGCCGATGTTATAACTTTAAGTATTTTAGTTTTAAGATACGAGCCTTTATTCAAAGTGTAATTATTGTTTTGGCTGAAATAAATTATGTTATTATTATAACAGGCGATAAGCCATGAAGGAGATCTTTGGATGGCTTAAAAACGCCGTCACCAGAGTTGGCTACTTATAGTAACATAAATAAATTATTGGTGCGCTGTGTAAAATTTTAAAACTAGCACCACGACCCAAAATTCATAGCTCACACTAAGGTTTTTTTATTGCAAAAGAGCTATTATTTTATAACATCTCTAATAAAATTAACTTCTAGTCATAGATTATTTGATTCAGAAATTTTTTCAAGAAACTATTCCTAGTAACTAGTTATTATTCTGTGTGTCACTAAAACTACTCGTTACTTAATACTATTAATAAAACATCAACAGCCGTCATTGTGATGCAACGGACAGACAGTCGAGTAATCCCTCACTGACAAATAGTTTCGAGTTCCGACGAAACGATTAGTGATAAATCATTCGAATGATTTTTGGTTACAAAAGTGAATAGCTTTGAGAACAAGCTTCGGTGCGCGATCAAAGCTTTAATACACTATTTAACGCAGTGGAACATAATATATCGTCAGGGTTTTTTAGAAGTCTCATGTAAATCTTAATCTTTTGTTTAATGATTGCTTTTAGTTTGAAGCCTAAAAGTCAAAGTTATTCTTTCTTTCTTTCTTCTTTTTATGGCTCCTGTCATAGACAATTTTGCCAATGTCAAGTGATTCAGAGATTATACTCTTTGTAGATAAGTTTCTAGTCGCGTCAGTCCAAAGTCGAGTCAGTCAATTGTTTTGAAGAAAATGGTGGCGGTTTCTTCAAAACATTTGAAACATTTTCGGTCAAATCCCGATATCACATAATACACTTTCAATCCAAATGCTTACACATTGTGCTAAGACCACAAGTAATGTTGGTTAAAATACCACCAAAATTACTCAACACAACTCAAAATAGCACTACAAAAACAATTAAAATGAAAACGCTATGTTGCTTTGATAGATGACAGGAAACGAATCGTCAAAGTTATTAAAATCTCAAGGTTCACTTTGAAATGTTGTATAAACTAAATGTCACTTGCTTAACAATCGAATTAATTGTATATAAGTAAACACGTTTATCGAACTAAACAGAATTAGCTTTATCATTTCCATTGTCTGAAATTTTGCTAACCATGTTTAGTGGTATTTTTTTGTGCACGACATTAACCATGATTAGCTTCCTAAATGCGATTAGGGGAAATCTAAATACGTTTTAGCAATGGGCTCTCCGTGAATATAAGTCAGTTTTATGGGAAGCTGGAAGATCGAAAATTCATACATACATAAATACATAAAATCACGCCTGTATCCCATAGGGGTAGGCAGAGACCACGGATTTCCACTTGCTACGATCCTTACATACCTCTTTCGCTTCATTCACTCTCATAACATCCCTCATACATTCTCGTCTGTTTAGGGTACTCTTGACCTGGCCTTTCTCGAGAACGTCTGCTATCTGATCCAGATACGTCCTCCGAGGTCTTCCCCTCCCAACAGTCCCATTCACACTCGCCTGATGCACCTGTTTTGATTTGTTAATCTCCTTTCATCCATCCTCTCTACATGCCCAAACCATCTTAACATACCGTTCTCTACCCTCATCACTACGTCTTCTTTCACTCCACATTTCTCTCTAATCACACTGTTCCTCACTCTATCACTCAAATTCACACCACACATACTACGTAACGCTCTCATTTCTACTGCATTCATTCATTCATTCATCGAAAATTCGTACTAAAAAAAAGAAATTTTTGATACGAAAAATAAGTAAGGTACTGCGCGTAAGCAATTTATTACCTACAAGAGAATCCAAAAAATATACGGTTTACTGGACGACGATCTGATCATCGCAATAAACTCATGCTAAGCCCTCATATTTCTTATATAGTACCTCTACAGTTTTTGAAGACATCTAGGTATAAGTGGGTAGTCTACTAGTCAGTAAGCACTAACAGATTAATGACGTGGTTCTTATGGAGACTGTCATACCAAAGGTATATGACCTGATACTCCTCAAACGGAAAACGGAAGGCGGCAGGTCAATCAAAGGTTTTATAACATTATTTATTGAGGCAAGTGTGCCGGTCAGTCACGTATTATGATACGTTCCTCCAGTTCCGGTGCTTTCAATATCCGATATTATTTTTATGTTCTTTTTATTAATTCACTTTCTCAAAGCGATGTGGGTGTTCGATAGGTTTTTAAAGTTACGTTTAAAATTAACAGTTTTATGTGATTTTTTATGGCCATTAAATATGTTTACAATATGGTTCATAGGCCTACAATACATCAGTATTATGTTATTACCATTAGAATTTTGAATCCACAAAATTATACAATTGAAAAAGTTCACACTAAAATACCAATTTCCATTTTCACGATTGATCTCATACATCAAAGTTATTGAAACATCATATCGTAAACTAAAATGTACCCTATTTGTTTGAAGATAAAAGACATAATCGATTGATAACAAGTTATAATAAATCATGTTATATCGAAGCGTGACGTTTGAACATCCGAATGATGCGCAATGTAAAGTTGGGGCTATTATTATAGCGATGATAACTTCAGCTTAGTCGTTTGGAAGATATCGCTATCCGTGGATAAGACTTACCAATTTTAGCGCTTGATGAAAAAAAGGAATAGGCAGGTAATCCCCAGGCACGGTAGATATCCCATTAGATAGCTTAGGAGTTGAAACTAGTATATTAAATTTATTTACCTACCCAAGAGCATTTCTGTAGAGCATACAGAGGCAAGAGGTCACATGCCTATTACTACCACTAAGCATCGTTGCTGTGATTTGGTTTAAAGGATGTTTTTTTGTGAAATCACAGATAAATATGTATTTGAATGCCTCAAGTTGATGGACGTGAAGCATCGTATTGAGTTCACTGTAGGGTTATATCGTGCGAGGCTTGCTCGGCAATGCTTAGCAGTTATAGGTGAAGCTTACCCCTTAACATCAGGTGGGGCACCTGCTGTTCATCAGCAAGGTGTACACAAAACAATTTTTTTTAGTTTATTCATTTAGAAACTTTGAAATCGCTTTGTAACGAGCCACACCTTCCTTGACCACCAGCCTGTTGTTAATGTTTTTTTTTCTAAAGAAAAAAAACATTAACAACAGGCTGGTTTGAGATGATACCCGATTACTATATTCGGGTTGAGATAAGTTGTTTATCTCAAATTGTCTGCTTATAACTTTTATAAGACCAAAGCGTCAAAGAACGGTGAAAGTGTAGCCTCTACCAGGGAACTCTACAGCGAAAGTCGCATACGAGTTTATATTCGAGACTGAGTTTTGAAATTCTTTATTAAGATTCAAAATTCATCTAATAAAATATTGCAAATTTATGCATTATATTTATTCTTAGTATTTAATTATGTATTATAGTACCATTATTTCGATTCATACCTTTAGTATTAATTATATAATTATGTATCTTTTGTATGCACACAAACCTACAACTGTAGTCACCTTTTTCTATAGCCTCTAAGGTTTGCTGAAAGAATACTATTTTTATTAGGGTTGAGCTCGCCTTTGTACGTCTATTTCTGTCTTAAACAAGTTCTGTATAATTTTTAATACATCATGGAGTACATAATTTTCTTCCCGATAAAGTTCAACATGGTAAATATCCCGTTTTAAATGAAAATTATATCAAATTGTTATAGCATAGCACACAGTTTTCCTAAAATATTATTATGGTAGTTGAATTAACTACTGTTTGCCTTATTTTATAATTTCAAAATGTTTTTTATACATTCTTTATTTTACAATTTTACAATCTCACGCGCCAGAGAAGAGATTAATTCAAGTCATATACATAGTAGGGGCTACGAAATTGGTTCATCTCATACAAATTCGACATGAGCTGCATCGTTGCATAATGATTTATGTTAAACTTATAGCTTTTACGTTTGAGTGTTTGACGGATGTGTTTCATATTAGGGTATAGTAAAGATAAAAAGTAGGCTTTGAAATGGTTTCATTAATTTATTTGTACGTACCTCCTCCTCTTACTCCCGTTGTACTCTTCACTGCTACTGTACACTATACCAACAAATAAAAAATATAACAAAGATTTTTAAAATGTCCCAAAAGTTATTCTCCGAGCGGGATTTGAATAAAAAATATATTTTTTAAAATAATTAAACATACTTACCAAAATACATTTTTTGTTACCGTATTTAATATTAATTATTTCTTGTTTGTTACAGGTAAATATTTTTTTTATATTATCTACTTGGATTTTCTATCAAAAAGACGCTAGAAGACTTGTAAGTACCCTAGTTCACATATACCAATTTAGGTTTTCAGACAATAGGTAACCTACTTTTTGATTGGCAATAATAGTAATACCAGCAGATTTAAAACGATTTTAGCAATTCTAGATCTTTATTACGAACAGTTTAGTATATAGGAGTAGTTAAAATTTTCCTCAAATGACTTTCATTCTGTCAATACTTTATAAAACCTTTTTTAAAAAGACATGGCGGCCATCATAAAAGCTAGTTCCAAGAACGATTACTTTGTGTGTCGATATGTCGTGAGTGGTACACTTGTCACTCCTGCATGAATGGTAGTAAGATTTTGAAAAGGTAGGTAGGCACTGATGGAATTTAAATTAGTAATATTAATTATATTATGAACTACAGTATGGGGTTCTTCAGAAAAGGGCGTTTTAAAATTTCTAAAGGGTCGGCAATGCGCTTGTGATTCCTCTGGTATTGCAGGCGTTCATAGGCTACGGTAACCGCTTCCCATCAGGCGGACCGTAAGCTTGTTTGTCTACTTTGTTGTATAAAAAAAAGAAAAACAACTGTATTATTACAGTAATGAACCCTAATCTGCTTCAAAAATGAAAACGCTATGGTTTCAAAAATGAAACTAAAACCACCAGTGTTTTCTCAAATTATAATGGCACTAGATTATGTAGTTTTTGAATAATTATCTTATTCCTTTGTATATTACTTTGACGACCTCTGTGGCGCAGCGGGCGAGAGTCCGCCTGCGACGCTAGAGGTTGCGGGTTCGATTCCCGCCTCGGAACAAATTTGTGTACGATCTGCAGAAATTTGTTCCGTTGGTCTGGGTGTTTTTTTTATGTATATAATAAAAAATATCTATCTATGTAAGTATATAATGTATACATAAATAAATAAATAAATAATGCTGGACAATCCACACAGCACTATCTAGCCCCAAAGTAAGCTATTCAAAGCTTGTGTTATGGGTACTAGATAACTGATATATTTAATACATTATATACTTACATAGATAGATATTTTTTATTATACATAGAACACACCCATTAAACCGTATTAAATATATCAGTCATCTAGTACCCATAACACAAGCTTTGAGTAGCTTACTTTAGGGCTAGATGGTGCTGTGTGGATTGTCCAGCATTATTATTATTATTTTTATTTTAATAAAAAAATACACAAACTTATTTTGTAGATAAGTATGAAAGTATGATCAGTACTTTGCCTTTACATATTTCCGTTATACGTAGAAAATAAAGATAAATATTGTAAATTAGTATCATTTAGTTTTACAAATTTTATATTGGCTCAAAAAACTGAAACTAAAATAAACGTTCAAAATTTAGGTTATATCAAAATGTATCTAGATTTGTCTTAAGGTTTATTTGCTATGAGTTTTTTATGTTAGAAGAAAATAACTGACACTGAAATAACTGACTGATTTTTTTGACAATTGTAATGACTAATTTATTTAAATATTTGTTTTTTTTTATTGTTTGACATTTAATTTTATGTAAATCAAGCACTGACCTCAACATAATGCATGTACCTCCTTAAATTTTTGCACACCTCTGAATGGTAAAAATATGTGAAACTTCAAAACTACTGACATCTTTGTATCTGCTGTACCATGTTTTTATGCAAATAAATGAATTGATTGATTGATTGATTGACTGTCTCTAGGTAAAAAGCGTGTCCTATCGTGTGCTATTCATCACCGCATAAAATTTCCATCGAGGATGGGTTAATAGTGTATCCACTCTCTAGAAAGCTTCCTCTTCCTCTCCCCAATGTGTTATAACGTAAAACGTGTGGGTTGAAATGTTTCAGTCCTAGATATTTTTTTCTGTAGAATTTCTTTTTTAAACAAATTCTAAATGAAATTAAAAGATATTTATTTGAGCACATTATCGTTGTTCAGTGTTAAAAATAACATTTAAATGTAATTTATGACATAGCATCCATATTTTATTGAAGCCTCAGATCTCTAAACAAGACTTTATATAGTCTGTTCGTTAAATTCTAAGCTAGTTTTTAATTCAAAGATTTTCATGATAAAGATCTCACTCAGGTAGATAGATTATTTTAGGGATATACAAAAATTATAAACATCAAGTAGTATAGGCGACCTTATCATTAATAACAATATCTTTCAGACTACCTTTGGATGGAAAAAATAACAACACCAGACGAAGGCAAACAAAAATTATTTCAAGGAAATGTATAGCGAAAGCGTATGACCAGCAGTGGACCTCTTCAATCTGATAATGATGATGACCATATTACCATTTAAGGCGCATTTCACAAATTTTTGCAATCTGTATCATTAAAATAAACATGTAATATACTTTAGCAACAAAACACGCTGGAAATATGTTGTAACCGGATGTTGAAGGTTGCCATTTTGTTAATAAATTAACTCTGTGGTCAGTATTCATTATTGGATAATTATCATGGCGTTTATGTCGTAAATAAAATATTTTTATAGTGTAGATATATGAAAATCTATTATTTCTTTGATAACTATATTGTCAGTGCGAATTAGAATTATTACCCCTGGTTTCTGAAAGCCCGATCAATGCTAATCGGCTGTCAAGTCACTTGCAATCTCTATCTAATTTGAAGTAAAAGCTGAAATAGCAAGTGACTTGACAGCTGATTAGTGTTGATCAAGTTTTCAGAAACTGGCCGCTAGTCTCAATAAACATTACTTGTAAATATTGCCATAAATTTGCCCTATCTAAATATGCCATTACAAGTTGGTGAGAGATGGTAATAATCTTACAGATGATACATTTTTAGGTCGCTTAATGTATGGTATTGTAGTTGGTTTTTTTTATACAACTCGCTGATGGAACAAGCAGATGGCCCACCTGATGTTAAGTGGTAACCATCACATATAAACAAAACATTGCCCCGTAGGTCACGCACAGTAAAAACGTGCCCTACGATGCACTGCCCTGCGTCCATCAACTTGAGGCATACAGATGTTAAGCCTCATGTGCCTGTAATTACACCGGCGACCACACTCTTCAAACCGAAACACAGCGTTGCTGCTTGGCGGCAGAAAAAGGCGTGGTGGTAGTACTTCCCCGGACAAGCCCTTCACAAAGAGCTCTACTACTCTTAATACCATTAATACCATCAATACGGCCTATAAGTTTTGAGAATAACTATAATCTTATTTGTAGGTATAAACATTGCGCAATTTGCTTTCGTTTCAAGTACCTCAAGGAAAAACGGAACGCTTCTACTAACTCTATTGTGTCTGGCATGTTTTTGTTTTCACAGAAAATCACAGTTAGTACAATAAAGTTTTGTCTCGCTCTCACTTCTTAAGTTATCTATTTGGTCAATAAAGAGCTATTTTCTGTCCTTTTTTATTTTCTAGTTGTTTATGTAGTTCTTTTCCAAGTTCAGCGATCTTTGATGAATTACAATGAATAGCATTATCTAATCTCTATGACGTATATCGGTGGCGGTGACGTGACGCGTAGGCATAAAGACGGGCTTGTCAAGTGCTTTTCTGAATAACAAACAAGTGAAATTGGTGTTTAGTAAAAATGATCCGATCGCGAACAGGATATTGATGTCTAGGCAGTCAAAGTCAAGGAAAAATGATCTTTATTCTGTCAGTTGCAAGGATTCTTCGTTTATGTGTCAGCGTAGGCGTGGAATGTTGAAGGTATTTTATTTAAATTCACATTTTGGCACTAATTGAATTTGCATGAATGATAGAGATTTGCGAAAGAAAATATTTTTGATGAATTATTCAACAGAATTTTTAGAAGCAGGTCAATAAAAATAAATGAAAAAGTCTCCATAAGTGCGTTGCTAAAACAATTAAATAAACCTGATAGATATTAACTATCGTAGCTAATAAATCTCAGGGGATGTTCACGGGATTATATCAACCCATTATTTTGTCGCAGGGAGGGGGGGGACGTGAAACTATTTCAGTTTTTTTCCCTGAATGTTTTTTTTGTTTTATTGAGATCAAGCAAAGAGGTATCAACCTGGCTAACCTTGTTTTAATCACCCAATCAATAAACACCTACGTCTAGTACTCTATTTTTTACTCAATCGAAGCAAAATCTGTTTAATTGAGTTTAAGGAGACTTAAATCAGCGTTAATCGCTTCTAGGCGTGATTGAAGTGAATTTGATCCTATCATTTGATTTACAATTGCTATAACCTAAGCCTTATATTTGAATCTAGAAAAAGCTTTTTTTCTCTTTTATACTGCGAGATATTTTTTTTCCTGTATGAGAGATAGGAACCGAAAGTCGTGCCATGGGAAATAATATTGAAATAAAGATCATAACCTTCATGCATTTATATGTGATGATAACAAGGTGGATGGTGGAAACTAAATATTTCCCAGGGAATACTCTAGACAGAGGACTAAATTATCTGAAGGAATATCTATCATGCCTGTGAATTAAAGTCAGGAAGCGATTTTTTTTTTTATCTTTTCTTTTGATTGATTTTTCTTAGTAAATTCATTAGTCATTATTAATTTGCTCCATTTATATTTTCCCAGGGCTTACTCATCCATAACAATATGTCATACATTCCATACAGTTCCCATCGACATATCTAATAGTGCTGTCATACGAGGTCATTATTGCAAGTTTGAACTCCGTACAAGGACGCCCAAGGTCGGCCTATGATCGAGCTAAGAAACTGTAGAGAATAAATGAATCTTTTACGTCTAATTCTCAAAAAAATATGCAATCATCATTGAATAAATGAATGAAAAATTCTTTATTGTACACTAAAATTTACAAAAAAAAGAACACTTAATAAAAAAATAAAGTAGTAGGTACAATTGGCGGTCTTATCGCTGAAAGCGATTTCATCCAGACAACCTTTGGATGGAGAGGATTGTTAAATCATCATTTTGTGAGAACCAGATTTGGTGGAACTAGTTGTTGGTCACCCTGATTTGAAGTAGTTACATATAACTTTTGTTTTAGTACACACTTTTACTTACACTGTGGCAAACCCGTATGGGCCATATGTACTCCTGACATTTTCTCGCTTGCACATATCAGTATTTTTAAGACTTTGCTAAATGCTAATTTTGGTAAAGACATATAAAATGATGCCAGTATTTATTTGTTCAGATTTGAAGGGAATTCGAAGGGATTGGAAGGGACGACACATAGGGCACGTGCTTTGCGGGGAATAACAATTGTCATAAGCAGAAATTACCGCGCTTAGCATTAGGTAAATTACGCTTGTTCCGTATTTTGTTTCTCACATAAAACTGATTTCTTTTATGTCCTGGCTATTTCATTTTTTGCATTTTAAGGTTTGTTGTTCTTGTATGTATTTACTAGCTTATTACCTGCTTTTCTGCAAAACCTTAAATTACAAGCACCTGCACAATTATGTAAGCGATCAATAACGCAACCTACATAGACTATGGTGACCATCGAACTTGAGTAGGCTACCGTTATTGTACGCTGTACGAATACTAATGGCAAAGCAATAGTTTAGGTTAGCTAACTGTTTATAAGAATTTCACTGTGTAATTGACCGCAAAATTTCGAGGTTCCTTTACTGCTTGATCACTACATAGTATAAAACAAAGTCGTTTTCTCTGTCCCTATGTCCCTATGTATGCTTAAATCTTTAAAACCACGCAACGGATTTTGATGCGGTTTTTTTTAATAGATAGAGTGATTAAAGAGGAAGGTTTACATGAATAATACATACATGATATAGTACAAAAACAATGTGCACCCGTGCGAAGCAGGGGCGCCCGGGCGGGTCGCTAGTCTAAAATATATATAGCTCAAAGGTGACTGACTGACTGACATAGTGATCTATCAACGCACAGCCCTAACCACTGGACGGATCGGGCTGAAATTTGGCATGCAGGTAGATGTTATGACGTAGGCATCCGCTAAGAAAGGATTTTGTTCAATTCTACCCCCAAGGGGATAAAATAGGGGATGAAAGTTTGTATGAGATTTTCAAAGTAAAACGAGCGCGAGCAAAGCCGCGGGATCAGCTAGTTTTTTATATAATGTGCATGGACAGAGCACTATCTAGTCTCAAAGTAAGGGAACACTTGTACTGGGAACCTACTTGGGAAGATAGCTTTTAACTTCTTCTTGTCATGCCACTAGTCTCTGAAGAAATAATGTGGCGAAAAGATTTTACGTGCGCCTCAAATAGACTTCTTTCGAGCACTTGACACAGTCATGAGAGTAGGGACTGTTCACACACATTTTAAAACAGCTGGCTGTTGATGGTTCTTTATTTATTTTGTAACATACTAATACAGAATTCAAACTGAGATCAGTAAAACATGACTAATATAAGTTACCCAATTTATATTAAGTTTTCAGGTTCCCAATTTTATTTTAATCTTTTCATAACACCTACAAATTGCAAGATCATATCAGTACAGTGGTTACAAAATGTTACAACGATAGCGGTCTATCACGTTTCCCGCGTGGGGCGTTCAAGTACTCAGGTAGTTACTTGCTCCAGTTACTGTCACGTTTCATTGGCACTCCTTTATTGTGTAATTTAATAGTGCAATGTTTTTAATACCTATGTTTTCCATTTTTATGATAACATTTTGATAAATTATTTGGTGATAAAAAACATTTGATGTAACTATTAGCGTCCACTCACAGCTTCGCTTACATATTATATGTATTGCTATCATTAATATTTAAAGAAGTTACCCTCTTTTGCGTTCGTTCATGACATGTGCGACCTCGTTTCCGGTATTTTTTAATTTTAATGTAGGTTATGTACTACATTAGATCGATCGGTTAGATCGATCTTTCATTGGTTAGGGTGTAGTCTACACTACCCTTGACCCTTGCCACAAACACCCAAACATCGTAACCTTTAAATTTATGTTTAATTATAAAGTGTCTAATATATTCAAATATAAAGTAAATAAGTAGCACTATTCAAATCCTCGTAATTCCAAAATGTATTCGTGTGAAAGATCCACAGCAAATGCAATACATAGCCATTCAAAGTGTAGGTAATCACGTACGAAGATTACAACTTACGCAAAAACGTACAAAACACTCGGTACGTAGTGGTAATGTTATTAGCGTGTTATTGTGGAACCACCTCTTCTATATTTCTGAACTCCTGGTGACCTGCCAAGCAAAACTGAGTTTCTTCCTGAAACGGAATTACCGGTTTAACCAATTGCGCCATCTAGCTTTCCAAAAAGTTTTATCTCAATAGTACCTTAATTTACCTACCTACAAGTAGGCACTTTTGTTTCTCGAGAATGCGTATTAAACAAAACAAACATTAGTATTAATAAAAAGGTATTACAGCTACTGATTTCCATAGAACTCTATATATGCAAAAATTTCCAAATATATTATTATGTGTTGGAATATCGCTCCCGTCCAAAGCGCTAACACCTCTACAGTCTGATCTCCTGGTGAAACACTGAGAAAATCGCGTCACATTTCTAAATCGAGTTAGAATATGATACGCCATCTAGATATAGTAATTCTTACTAAACTAAAAACTTCCTCAACATCTTGCTGTTACCGCTCTAAGTCAAATATAACATGAACAAGACCAGCAACATTGAATGGTGTTGCATAAGATTCATACGTAGAACCTCCCTGGAACCTACAACGCCATCTAGTTATTAAATCCAATGAAAATACTATGTTATTTTCGCAAAGGTTTTCATATTTCTTCAGCTATTAACGAAATGTGTCCAAAGGTGTCGCCAGAGTTCAGCGTTACACCACTCCTTTATCTCTAAACTCCTGGGACTGCGTCGAGAAAAGTTGACGCGATATTCAAATTGATCCTGGGGCATTCTCTATGACATAGGAGATTCCTTGCCCCAAACCGTGTAGCGTCAAAACGTGATTTTGGTCTTTATTTTTTATGACATATGGGATATTTTGCCAACCGTGTGACGACACAACGTGATCTAAACGCAAACGCGATTGGATTGGCCATAGTGGATAACGCACCTGAAGGCAGCCTCTGCATACGATTTACATACCAACAATAGATGGTAACTCAACTCATCGTTTGATGAATCTGGATGGAAATAGTTTTACGAGGAGATACTGTATTTGTTAATTAGAAGGGTGGCCTAGCCAAAGTTATTGGCCACAAAATAATTGCCACTCGGTAACGGCGAGCTGACCTTCCGGCTAACACAGGTGCTTTTTGGGAAACAATATTTCGGCCGTGTCGTGTTGTTTGAAGAGAAAGGTCTGCTCAATGCCATAGTACCATTACCAATATCATTCAATGTGTGATTGCTGCAGTTGTGACAAAATATATTAATTATTTAGGAAAATGTTTCTGTGTTCATTTTTATTTAGAATCTTGTCAAGTCTGCTTACGCAATTTATAACGTCATAGATATGTTACTAAGTATTATTTACATACAAATAGTTTGTATAAAACATACCATAATTTATACATAGGTCCTAATTTTAGATCACTCAAGTCAGTAATGAACGCTCTGTCGTTAGCGCGGGTTATGCCACGTTTTACATAGTATTCACTAGGAGTTCAGGACTCTATAGAAGTAACATTAAATGAATGAAGTAATAGTTGAATTTTGGGAAATATTACTATTTTCGTCTCTTTTCCACCTATGGCATAATGGATATGAGAGCGACTAGAAGAACCGACTATCGTCAATCCCACACAGTATAGTAAGCCTCTTTCTATTTTGCGCAGCACGCATGCGCGACCCTTACCCCAACCCTTAAAACCCAAGAAATCCAATTTCTAGATGGTTCAGCTATTCTACTATACTCGAAACATGTTTTTTTGAAAGCTCTAATATATCGGATTCGATGGTGTAACAATACCAGTTTGAAAATAGCTATCTGACATTTATTTTCGCTTCTGACATTAAATACAACGCTGGGTATGAAAACATTCGTAGTAGGATTCTAATCTTTTTTATGAAGTGAATCGAAGCCGATCTAGAGAAACTTTGATCTAAGTACAGAAGCTTAGGTCATCTCCTCCATAGCTCAGAGCTCCTGGTACTTTGCCGAGTCAAACTGAATTTCATTTCTGAAACGATAAACTATGCCCTGATACGGAAATATGAGCCATTTTGAGTTACACTGCGCGACAACGCTACATCACGCTCTGCAGTTGAGTTCTTCGATCGTTCTAAGATTTTTACCTATTAACACCTCCATCTGTATACTGTCCACTTTAGGCCTTGCCCACGTATATCCAGGATAAATGTTTACCTTTTATGATCAGGGATTATACTCGTATGTGACGGCCTGACGAAGCGAAAAGCAACAAAACAAACTTGGAGTTAAGAAGAGTTATTTTCCCAAGAAGCCTCTACTCAAAGAAGACTCACAGGATTTGCACACAGCACGTAACATCCCTATCAGTTGAAGCCTGCATCATAATGCTGCCCGCACTCGACCACCGTATCTATTTACTTGTCCAAGTATCAAGTACCAAAGCCGCCGCGCTTATCTGGGACGCGGATCTCCATAGCTCACACCAGTATGCTTGTAGGTTAGTGGATGGATAAAAATCGTCTGCATTATGATACACATAATAATAATAATGCTGGACAATCCACACAGCACTATCTAGCCCCAAAGTAAGCTAATCAAAGCTTGTGTTATGGGTACTATTAACTATATTGTTCAAGATCAACCTTTATCGTTGTGAACCAGACAAGTGGGCATCTGTCACAGGAACTTCCGAGTCCACAATTAGTTTATGAATAGCGCGACTGATTGCGTGTGATATAAACTGACACTTCAGTTACAGTTAGGCAAGCATTGTCTGTTTTTAGAATAGTTGTGAAAATATATTTTAACTACGCACCATACTAGAATGGTATCTCTAAAAGGACCTTATACGATTTAAGGAGCACGAATAAATGTTTTGACTAAACTGTATTTTGGTACCAGATTTACTGTAAGACCGTACTTTGAAATTATTTGAGACAGTCATAATTATGACGGAGCCAAAATTGCTTTAACTGTTCAAGGATGTTTTTCTTAGAAATATTTAAAGACGAAAACCAAACCTCAACTATTATTTAAACAGTTTAATTAACAGAACCATGTTTTCGACATCTCTGATGAAAGTGCGACTACACCTTTCTCTTTCTAGCCTATGAATGTATCGCTACGCTAGAGTGAGATTACCCAACAGTGTAATTAGAATCACTGACTCTTAAGGCTAAACCTGAAATTTTATGTTAATTTCATTGCAATACAGTATGTTCTGATTAAACTAGTTGGTGATGGTTATTTAGATGGAGTGGTCGTGCTGTGTCTCTTGAGCTGTGTAGTGAAAGAAGGAAAAAGTGTCGAAAAATGGATTTGAGGAATCACAAGTTATTTCGGTTTAAGAAGACTAGCTTATCGCGGTCTTCATCTATGTCTATTTCTACTCCAAGGTATTTGAATGCTCTGTTTACGTTTAATTTATTTTATTAGAACTAATTGCTCGTATTAGTAGTTACCCCGTACTAAAATCGCATAAATGTTATAATGAATTAGTTCAAATATATATTGTCACTGTTTTTCCTGTTTTTCAATGTGGGTATGTGCCAAATGTAATGTTTGGACGTACCTCTGACTACCCCCCATACTCAAAGAATCTTAAGTACTTGGTACTGAGAGATCTGAAGGGATATCTACCGTGCCTGGGGATCAAAGTCCTGAAGCTGTTTCTGCTGTTTGTTTTTTCAGTTTTTCCCAATTGGTAAAGATGGCTACATTAAAATAAAGACAGTTACCATGGAAGGATATTTTTAAAACATTCTGATTATTTTCTGGCTACAATCGTCATAATCTGATTGCTCTTGTGTCGTTTTCGTGTAAAACAAAAAAGACTGACGCTTTCGACCGGCAAAGTTGTCGAATAATTTATAACAAACCTGCAGTAGATACAGGAAAAACAACCCTTTGTTAGAACTGAAATCATCTTTTACAGTTTTTTTCGTTAAAATTAGTTTTCATTATCTGTTTTCTCGAAATACCGATGTATTTTTACAGTATATAAAATTGTTTACAAAATTACGTAAATATTCTGATTCTGATTTGTTGAGTCATTCACCTAAGTTTTCCTCCTATCGTTAATTAACAACCTATTAGCACGAAGATGCTTTATCATTTTCATCACGAGACTAGCTCTCTCGACTGAGGCGAATGATATATCGTTGGTGTGTGGAGAAAACACTTTTCCGTCATCAAGATTTATTTATATTTATATATTAAAATTTATATTTAATTATATATTTTGAATACCATAGGGTTTTCAACCAAATTTCGATGGATTGGTGTAATAATTTTATGTAAAAGCACTAAAAGATCTGAGGGATATCTAACGTGCCTGGAGAAAAACTGTCGAGTTGTTTCTGTTTTTGTTTTCTGTATGTTATGATATGACCCAAATGCTGACGTAGCTGGGTCAAAAACGAGATGGGGTACTAATAATTATATAATAATTACATTGCACAATATTTATTTTATTACCTACTTGATGTTTTTCTATGACTATGACTAACAACAAACAGTTATTCCATCTTTATTCATATTACACATTTTTACACAACAATTAATCGTTATTACAGTCATTTAGAAACTTAACTGATGACTCGTCTATGTTTTACATTATGTAGTAGTTAATAAAAAGGGTTATATTATTATTTAACTTAAAATTCAATTTATATCGTTTTTCCTTTTATAATAGCTGTGATTGATAATAGTATTCTTTTAGGTGACGGAATAGGATATCGAATTAATTGTTTTTTAGTATAAAATAAAAAATGAAACAAAAACTCACCGCTTATCTCATAGGATTCTGTCAATGGGCGTCAATGGGTAGTAACAAACAGTGATTGGGTAAATTTCAAGCAATGTGTATAAGAACGGAAGTAGGTAAACTGTAGATATTTCAGCGTAGACTGCTAATCCCCAAGGTCTCAGGCTAGCGAATTAGTGCTTACAATCATAATAGCAAGTCCGTTCTCACGACCGCAATCTAAACAAAAAGTATTAATGCTGAGTAAACTCCTTGTAGGGCGAAGCCGCATTGAGTCTGCCTAATTGTGGAACACGGTCTAGATTCCATCAGGGGTCAGGCCTTATGGGAAGAAATGCTTTGAAGGTATCTAGGGCTTGTGCGGTGAACGGTGCATCTTTATGTCGGATGTTTTGATTATTCTAGAAAAAAAAATCAAATAAAGATAATTTTATGGGAATAATAAATGAGATTAAGATTTGTTTGGTCGTCATAAAATAAAAGATCAAAATATGAACCTTATCACAACGGCATAAATCAAATTGTTCAGGTGCAGCACTTTTTTCAAATAGGACATTATGATGTGAATATGAGCACAAATTTTTAGGCTCTGTTGGCTTTTTGGAGCTCAGCATTATATTATCAGCCCATAGTACCTACCTAGTCGACTACTATAGTTAGATACCTCTTTTCCTAAATTTCTACAAAGAAATATTGAGGGCCTTCTCCATCTCTAAACTGATGTCGGTCCATCAAATGGTTCACGAAACTACCAAAATAACTTCAAAGAATACAAATAAGCTTAACAAACATGCAAATAGGTACTACACGCCTAAACCTACACCTACGGGGCAATGTTTTGTTTATAGGTGATGGTTACCACTTAACATCAGGTGGGCCATCTGCTTGTTCCATCAGCTAGTTGTATAAAAAAAAAAAAAAAAAAACACATTTAACTGTTTTCGAGGTTTTCGTCACGTATGACGCCTAAATTCGCCAACCACGAAATCTGATCTGCATCTTATAAAACGTAAAATATAGGCAATTTAAGTAACGGTTCATTACACAGTCATACTTGATCCCTCGGCATTTTTAGTATATATTGCACAAAAGCAATGCAATGCAATTTTAATGTTATTAACTTAATAAAGTAAAATTGGCACATAGCTATATTATAGTCCGGAATAACAGAGTTTTTAAGAAAACGTGGTATCTGGTTGAAATCATTATGTCCATCATTTTGAAGTCATGCTTGAAGTTAGGACACAGCAATTTTGGATCAGATGAAGATGATGAAGTTTTGACCATCATTGTAATTTTGGAGTCATGCTTGAAGTTTTGACACAGTTCCTTCCTACATAGATTTTAATCAGTTTAAATGTACAAAGATCTAAAGAACTTTGATTGCAGGAACTGCATCATTTAATTACACTTAAATGCAGTCCAAAATCTTTATAAATTATAGTCATAGTAAACATGTATGAACAGAATAATTTTAATGAAGATTTGTGTTTAAAGCTGTGATGAGATTGCAGCTAGTCACTTATAGAACCTTCCATTTACTGCGAAATTTCGGTATGTATCAAATTTAATAACTGGACGTACCTACCTCTTAGGCGTCCTCGAAATAGATGAGGGGATATCTGCCGTGCCTAAGGGGACCAAAATCGTGAAGCTGTCCTGATTTATGACTGGTGAGAATTCTGAACCGTCAATTTTGCATTCGGTAGACATACGGTGTAGGTAAGATTAAAGATAAAAAAAGTAAAAAGAAAACTATAATTTCTGCATTTTTCGTTTTTGTAATTTTTTTATGAGCACGAATGACATTTTTAAAGTGTCCGAATATTTTAAAATAAGCATATTTTATGCATTGTGGGCCTTACTACCAAAAAATAGGCAAACGTTAAACACTGCCTAAACTTTTGACATCTCTTCCCATTGCGTAATGGCAAACAGAGACAGCGCTAATTTTAGACACTGTTTAAAGTTAGACACCGTTTTGTAGTAAGGCCCCGTTTGTTTAGTTTACTTTTATTTTATTCTGTGGGTTTGGGGTGAAATGTGAAAGGCTGACCAAAAAAACCTGTACCGATTTCATCTTAACCGCAAGAAAGTGATCCTAGATTGCATACCTAGAAGTATTTTAATAAGGCTCTTTCTGGACTTCCTTATCGAAAACGTTACCCTACTTGAGCTTATGTAGTGGTTACATAGGAGTTTGTACCGTTTAGAGATTTTTTAGTACGTGTGTATCTACTACCTTGTTTACTGTCGTATGTTAAAACAGTATGGCTTATATAAATTGTATGAAAAAATGTGTTTTGTAAAATTATATTATTGATAAGTTAAGAAGGTCGCATTGCAAAAACTCAATTGAAGAAAACAGGATCCTAATAAAGCTGATCTGAACTAAAGAAGAAGAATAATGATAAGTAGGTACATAATTATGTATTCTTAAATAATAAGCACATTAATAACTCCAGCGAGGACTAAAAGTCAATAGTAATGTATCCCAATTGAATTGAGTGACAAGTGTAGTTATTTTTTTATTTATCTTCTCTAATCTCAAATCCCGCAAAAGCTTATTATTTGTACTACATTTTCTATTCTAAAGATGACTATTTTGTTGTATTCGCGTTGCGTGCGTCTAGACTGTTTTTCGGACATTAGAGATAAACATCTTTCGCTTATTGCATTACATTTTGAATCCTATTCTCATTGAGTTATGGCACAGAATACAAACAAAAAATGCCATTAAGATGTAACGTGCTTAGCTTTGAGTGTTTTTTTTACCGTTTTTTTTTGTCACCGGAGATTCCCTTATTTGTATTATTCACATAGTTTACTTTCGCAAAAGGACTCACCGTGTGTTTTACATTACTCATAGCTTAATTTATTTTAGAATAGTATTTTATTTAGGTAGGAGTAGTGTTACTTATTCTGTGGTAGTGAACAGCATAATTAGCACAATACATACATTACCTATCCATCTATTTACTGTATATACGTTTAGCGACTACCACCGTTAGTGTAAAAAATTAAGCTGTGTACTCAAACCGGAAGACGAACGCGATTGGCACCACGATTACTTTATTACGATTGATTAGGACGATCCCTATCCCACACCCAATGGCAAATTACAATAAATCCTACTACTATTATAAACGCGAAAGTTTGTAAGTATAGATGTTTGTTACTCTTTCACGCCAGAACGGCTGAACGGATCTGGGTGAAACTTGGCAGAGAGATGAATTATAGTCTGGAACTTTTTATTTCGTGGGAATACCGGGATTTAAATCTGCGTGGGTGAAACGGCGCAACTAGAATACAATAAGCAAGTTACTGATCTATGTAATGATAATTTCAATTTTTATTAGTTTTATAGTGCTTACCACACTTACCGAAATCACAAAGAATGTATAGCTAACTTATACTTTATAGAGATGCAACGCTTTTGAGTAAACGCAGAGGCATTCAAGTTTTATATTTGAACTGAAATTCTAAATTATTCATTTTTTTTGTATTTTACGAGTACAAGATACATCATTACATTCTTACCTCTACACATAGTACGTATGTAATAATAGTTTTGCGTATACTATTAGATGTGCATCCCACACCATAATAACCATTAATTTAAGTAATCGTTGTATCTCATCAAACCTTCAATACTCGTCAAACCGTAGTTTAAGCTCCCACTAATCCAAGCTCCCGGTACTAGAAAGTGTACTGAACAGCATTTACGTACGAGTACGATCAGGATCAAATATTCATATCATAAATAAGACATATAATAGTTCAGATATCATCGTTCCCGACTTCTTAAGTAACTTGTATTTTGTTTCCCTTATAAACATTTGATTTGATTTGAAGTTTTGCCTGTAGGCAAAACGTCAAACTTTCAAACTTTCCTTAGTTTGGAAAAGTGTATTTATCAGCAGACGTATGGTCAGGATCACAGTATTGCCTAGTTATGCAGGAGTTGAATTTTGCTCTTTGGGTGAAGTGAGTCCCAAAGTGGACGGTTTCGTTATGTTTTATAAAGTCGTCCATCGGATATCACAACGGCATAAAAACTATTGAATTTGTCAAATGATAGCGATTAAATGAATTGAATTGCAAGACCTCCGGTGGTCTAGTGGGAGTCCCCGCCTTCCGATCGTGAGGAAACCAGCCAGTATTCTAACAGCGGCGATGGGCTTGCAACCTGTCACGTATGGAATACTAACTACTGCAAAATGTGGGTATGTGCCAAATGGTAATTTTTGCACATAGGTACCTCTGACTACCCCCCTTAGACATCCTCAAAGAATCTTGCGTTAGTACTTGGTACTGACAGATCTGAATGGATATCTACCGTGCCTGGGGATCAAAGTCGTGAAGCTGTTTCAGTTTTTTTTTCATAATTGCAATAAGACCTCATGGGACGGCCCTTGGTGTTTTAATACTAAGATTCTATGCGAGTTTCAGGTTAGGTAAGCTTTTGTACAGTGGGAGCTTGCACTAGAAAAGTAAGTTAAAGGTGATTGCACTCTTTATTGTTACTGAAATTAAGATGGAACATGGATGGCATTTCCCTCCGATGAAAGTTTCTCCTAAGTACGTGTAGTAAATTATTTTTTCTATTAAAATGTAGGAAGTTCAAATGTTTCCAATCATAAAAGTTTATGGGTTTGAATTATTGGTAACTGAACTATAGCACTAGAAGTCACACTAACTATAAAAACTCCATCATGTCTTCAACTGGAATTTTATGGATTTTTCGATAGCAACTCCATAAAACTAGTGTTAAGTTTAAGGTTAATAATTATGTGATGACAGATTGGTAATGAATTCCCATGGTCATCATCTTAACAAGTTTTACAAGTTTTTGACCCCATTTGCTACACTGTCTAGTGTCTAGGCCATCATCATCCTACATATCACTTTCACGACAAGTGCGTCAACAATACAAACAATTTGCAGACTTGTCAGACCTGTCATACTGACGTCTAGTTCACATCCGCATGCCGTAGGCTACCTCGATTTTAACCAACATTACTTGTGGTCTTAGCACAAAGTGTAAGCATTTGGAATGAAAGTGTATTATGTGATCTCGTGATTTGACCGAAAATGTTTCAAATGTTTTGAAGAAACCGCCACCATTTTCTTCAAAACAATTGACTGACTCGACTTCGGACTGACGTGACTAGAAACATAACTACAAAGAGTATAATCTCTGAATCACTTGACATTGGCAAGATTGTCTATGACAGGAGCCATAAAAAGAAGAAAGAAAGAAAGCTAGATTAACTCCTTGCATTTTTTTAATTTGTTTCAATAAATCGAAACGGTGAATAATATTTTGAACCAAATCCTGGTCTTCTTTTGGTGACATTTTCAGCACTAGCAAAAAATTCTGAATATAAGAAAGCGTAGCATAGTATTATATTACAACCGTCTCTAATAAGGTGTAATTTGTGAAAAAATTGCGGGTTTTTTATACATATTTTCTAATATAACTCATCATGTAATAATGTGTGTGTATAAGCCTCTTGATTACCGATATTTCCATGAAAGTTTAGTTAAAAATAATTTTTCACTGCATTGAACTACTTTGCTGTTGCTAATAGAAACAGGGGCTGTACCTACTGTCTTTGTGTTGTTACTATACTGTAAAAACACGCCTCATTGTGTCATAGAATTCATAGATTGAACAAATCGATGAATACGTAATGCAGCCTACGCCCTCAGGCAAATTGCCTCAAATATCGGTACACAGATATAATCGAGCCTCCTTGCTCCGTAAAGCAATAATTTTAGGCAGCAATCCTTATCTAATCATCAGCACAAATATCTCATCTGCTGGATATGAGCTTTTTGCAATCTGAGCCCTCTCCATCCGCCGATTTTATAATTTTTCCTGTAGCTTATTTTAATCCCAAGATAATGCAGTGAACACGAGTAGGTAGATCTAAATCAATAGCAAAGCTAGTGGGTCGGATGAGTGTGGGCGAAGCAATTGTAATGAATGACACATCTGCAGGTGCTTACTCTATGAATTAATGAATTTTAGACAACGTAGATTTTACGGGTGCAAGTGGATTGTGTCATATCTGTACGTACACCCACTTTTATTATTTTTTTTGGATTATTTGGTTTGTTTTAGTTGTTTAATAGAACACTTCAATTCCTTTCATCACACTATTTTAAAAGAACACACCAAAAGAAGACACAACCCCTACAAACTATGACAAAAATAACACAAGTTAGAGACACAATTATTAAAATCTTAGAAAGTCTTTTTAGGTCTACTTCGAAAATTACCAAAAATCACATTTAGATGAAATAGAACGTATCAAAATGTTCAATAGATACCGTTACAACGCCTTTAAAATGTTTACAAAGGAATCTAAGCTTACATATATAATTTAAAACTTTATCAATAAGGTAATAAGAGCCAAGTTTCAATGCTCCTCAGAATATGGAAATAAGGATGCGTTGCTATTTGACTCTGAAAGTGTGAAACATATTTCAAAAGAATTTTGAGGCTTCGCAATTTTTCGGTTGGGCTAGGTCCGTGAATAATGTTTGTGAAATAGGTTTCGTTACGCGTTGTAAAGGTGTGTAAGCCTGTTATAATAGCAAGGTTTTTTGTTTTGACGAAGGACTGTTTGAGAAACAAGAAATATCATGTTTTAAGAATGCCTTTATGCCAAATTATTTATTGTTATTTTGGTGACATTATAAAATATTATAAATTCCAAAATTTGTACTAAGTTAGTTATTCAAGCCTACGATAATCCCCTAAACGCGCTAGATCACCAACAATATATTGTAACCTTACTTACCTACGAGGTTTTCAGTGGGATTCAAGATGATTCTAAGTCGTATCTTCGTAGCATTTTCGAGATTCGCTATTTCGCTTTTACAAGTTTTTATATATTTATTTACATAAACAGGTAGCTTATCGTATTCAGTGTCCGGAAACTGCTTTTCACATCCTGTTTAAAAATATGAATGCTACACATACAGTGTGTTTATACTTAAAAAAAACTTAAGTTAACTAAGTTTTTTTGACACAGAAGTCAGTAAATATAGTTGACCGAGCGAGCGAAGCGAGCGAAGCGTCTCAGTTTCCACATTGGCCAAAAATGCGTTTGTCCGGATGTCTGTCTGTCTGTCTGTCTGTCTGTCTGTCTGTTCTCCTCTACAGGTTGCATTTTTCAACCGATCTGGACGAAACTTGGTACACAGGCTATATGACTTATTAGAATTTTTTTGTCGTCGGGGATTTTTGATTGGAGGGGTACTTCCCCCAAAAAAGGGCAAAAAAGGGGGCTATTTGATATACTGGATATCTCCACCAAATGAGATCTGATTTCGATTATTCTTTTTTTATTTGAAAGGTAGCAACTATAAGTTGGTCTCATAAAAGTTTGGCGAAGATCTGATAAGGATCTTCAGCATGATGAACAGGATAGCTCATCAAACAATCGATGGTTTTCAATCAAATTTGAGAGAAACACAAAGGACCTCATTCTACACAAGATGATGCAAAAAAAATCAAAAAGATCAAAAAAATCACAAAACGGAAAATTCACTTGCACATTACATTCCTCAAATAGCTCACTTTTAGTATGCTCGCGAGGTCTACAGCTCCCAGAGCCACTAGTCATAACTGAATTTGGCAAATTAATGGTAGCCTCAATTGTTCTCGAATACGAATAAAAAAAAAATCTTTATAGCTTCAGGCTTAAAACTAACAGACTGTCACTATTTCTATCCCATATCCATCATCAAAATTAAATAGGAAATAATAATTTAACTAGCGCCTCCGGCCACGAAACAATAATTACAAAACCCTTTTACTTGTAAAAAACTATCGTAATAATGTGAGTGTCCAAAGATTTGAAGCAAGACAGAACATTTACAAATATTTACTTAACTTTATAAAACTATTTATACAAAGGTTATTCTGAAGAGAACGCTCTTTAGCATTAAGTTTGACAATGTACGATACATTTTTTTCTGTGCAATAAAGAATTTTATATCCATCTATCTAAGAAACGACGATAATTAAAGTATCCTTTAAAATTATCGACGTATAACCGTTCTATCTTCATTCAGTATCGTCGTACCACGTGCTACAAATACATAACCGTAGTAATTGCTCGGGAATGCCTTCACGATAATAAAGAAAAGAGTTCAAACCTGTTGCGCCATGTGCTCCCGTAATGGGTTAGCGGGATTGATAGGGATGTCGGCTTTATATCGATAAAACTAACATCGATAACGCAGAATGTATCCATGCTGTACATTGTGACCTATAAATATATTGCGATAAATGTACATAGCAACTTTATTTCTACAGTAAGCGTACCCTGTAACCCAAGATCGTGTCAAACAGAAAGAGAATAGAGGCCCAAATTTTCATCATCATCAATCAAGGAGCCAATTTTTTTTTCTTTATCCGTATAAAACTCATTATGCAAAAAGTGAGAGAAACATGTACTTTTAACGGTGGTGATTACTGTCCAAGGCCCATGTGTGGTGATATTGCACACCTTACTTATCCAAGTTACAAAAGTAACAATTTACTTCTAAACATTGCTCCAAATGTTTTCAAGCACATTAACGATAAAGACTGAAACGTGAGGAGACGACGGAAATGTACCTTCATTTCGATTCTAAGTAATTTATGCAAGCATGCGATGATAAATACAATAAATAAATAAATAAATAAATAAATAATGCTGGACAATCCACACAGCACTATCTAGCCCCAAAGTAAGCTATTCAAAGCTTGTGTTAGTAGGTAGAAATTGAGGTATCTGGATCAGCACAGATCCAGATACCTCAATTTCTACTATTCATGTATTCAATTTGAATTATTCATCTATTAATTTTGATTTATTCTTCTATTTAATTTGATCTATTCTTCTATTTAATTTGATCTATTCTTCTATTTAATTTGATCTAATCATCCTATTAAAATATAGTTTATTTATTTATTCTGTTTTTCATGTAGGTTTCTATTCACCTATTCACCCGCTAGCGTAAGTTTTATCCTAGTTGTATCTATGAACTATGGCTAAGACTGTGCGGAAGTATGAAATAAAACACTCGAGGAAGATGCTTATAGATGGTTTTATTCAGTTTTATAAATTTACATACATTGAATTATCCATTGATTTGAGAATATCTCTTACTTTCATATAAATATGATCCGAATACAAATTACTAACCACATGCTGAGCACAAATCTTGGCATGACATTTGCATGTTGAATCTTCTATGCTAGAAAATTGATCTGCATCGTATATTTCAATACGTATGACCATCGATCCCTTAACAGTGGTTTTTAAACATGATGTCATCATCTTGTAGTTCACGAGAGCCGGTATAACATTTGTTTCTAAAGAGGCTTCAATTTGTTGAATGTCAATGGGGCTCACAGTCGCAGGCGGTGACAAGATCCATGGTGAATACTGAAAATAATAAAAACAAAGTTTTTAGGAATACAAAGATTTTATGTATTAGGTAGTTCAAATGAATTGAAGTTAATTAATTCTTACCGACATTTTTTCTTCAAAACGTGTGTACAGAATGTGAGTATCCTATAGAACAAAATATTTTTACTAAATTTCAATCATTTTATACTTTCGCAATTCTACAGGGTGTAACCAGTCAGCTCTCGAAAACTTCGTGAAGTCAGTGTACTCATCAATGTGAGCAACTTTTACCAAAGAACATGCTGTGAGCTCAAAAAAAAATCTGTCGTTTTAACCGATTTTAGCAAAGTAAGGATGTATTAGACTTTTGTATGTAACAGCTGTTTTTATTTTCACGTTTACAGCATAAGTTTCTTGGTAAAAGTTGTTCACATAAGTAGATGAGTACAGTCCGCTGCACTATAATGCATACAGTTTGTAACTTTCATGTTAGTGTTACGGCATTGCAATGGATATTTACATGACAAAACCTCTAAAGATAATGCAATCAGTTGAGAAGGCCGCTTATTTTTAGAATATTTGCCCTTTAAATGTTAATAGCATTGCTGCAATACTGACTTGATTTTAGAACTGTATACATTCTATGCAGTCGACTGTACATTGACCCCTCGAAGTTTTCGGGGGATGTCTGGTTACACCCTGTATAGGTAACGATAGATAGCAGCTTATAGCAAAATGCTTAGTGATGCAAAGCATGTTGAATTTACAGAATATGAATAAGTTACCTAGCAGCGCTATTTGTGTCACATGACACGTTGCTAGCCGGCAGCAGCAGACGAGTGGCTGGTTGAGATAACACAAGTGTGGGGTTCGATTCCTAAATTATGTAGCATGTAAACAAGGCCAATCATAGTACCTACTATTATAAATATGAAAGTTTGTACTTATTTATATAATATTCATCTTTTTTTCTTTTTCATGTCGTTGTTCAAACAAGTAAAGCTTCAAAGCCGCTTTGACAAGTAGCGGTGGCTATATCCACAGCATTGCCAAAGCAGGTCAACAGATCAATAATGAAGTAAACTTACCTGTTATTGACATAACTATTAACTTTATATCACTTAATAAGATTAAATTACTCAAAACATGATTTTTAATTATGGCATTATAAAAATATTTGAATCTATGTACTTACAAAACCTTCCATTACTACAAGTTCATGAGATACCTACTTAGGCACACCTAATAACTATGTATGTAACTGTAAACCATGTGAAAGTAATAAATTTATTGAGTATTGTAAAGGTGTTTGTTAGGTTTTCACATACAAACTACTAAACGGATTTTGAAAAAACTTTACAGTAATAAGTAAGCAATAAGAATAGCAAATACGTCAGAATAACACATAGGTCACTTTTAAACATTGGTAACTGTGAGCTAGTCTAATGATAAAATTATCGAGGCAAATCGGGTGATAAATATAGTCTAGTACATCTTACACGAATAAGCTTACGATGTAATTTGTTGCACCTGAAACCGCCTAAATATGGAAAATGTGTACGCGAACCGCGGCTATAAAAGCTGGGAGTGACACCTAAACCGAACCCATTCTTATCTGGAGCATCAAGTTTTCTAATCCTGTACCTAAATCAAGAAAATAATTGAAAATAAATCAAGATGTAAGTACATTATTGTTATAATTTTTTATCAGTTATCAGTAAATTCAGTCTATATTATTATCATCTATTCAACAGTTCATAAATTACTTATATTCGACACTTTAATTAATTATTTTCTACTTATTCAATAATCATCATTGAATTAACCTACATGATTTCGTTATTTGACTTACACTAATTTTATTTATTTTTCAGGCCCAAAAATATCGCTCTTGGATTATCCTCTGATGAAGAGATGGCACAACCCTCTACAAGCCATCGTGGTCGTGATGAACAATCGAAGTGTTCCAAGAAACGATCCAGCAGCAGGCAGCGCGACACTTCGCCATCACCACCGCCACCATCGAGCAAGAAGCGCAAGCACGGCGTCAATCCAGTCGTGCCTATCAAATACTCCATGTACGAACTGTTCGGCTCAGAAAGTGAAGACGAAGAAGCTGAAAAGCGAGTTGATAAACGAGGTAGTTATTCAATGCATTCATATTTTACACAAAAATATCCGAAAGCATTCAGCCAGCAAATACATCGAACAAAACAAGGAAAATATTATATTGTTTTAAAAACATACAAAGTACCTGACACAGAGAATACAAAGCTGAGCAAATTAGAATGCATAGATTTGTTGATCAAGAATAGAACGGATTATGGAACAGGAGCATGGCATCATCTTATAAAATTTATTAATGCCAGTCGCAGACAGCTTAATAAATGCTTCATGTTTAGTGCATTTCATAATAACGGATCACTGAACAGCGAGTTTTCTTTTCAAGGTGGAGCACAGAAAGCTGAATGCGTTATGAAGAAGCAGGCCGGCAAGAGAGCATCGGCTTCCGAAGTATTCGGTAGTGATAGTGATGAAGAACTAGTGGCGACTAAGTCTGGTAAAACACCCCCGTCAATAAACTCATATTTCAATAAGCGTGTCGCCAACGGAGTATCGCGACAGACCGATTCAAATAAAGTAGGTACTCATTTTATCGAGTTAAAGGTATACAATTGCGATGAAATTCGCAATATACAGCCTATGAATCGGTGGCGGCACGCCATAATTACTATTAAAAATCAGACAAATGACGACACAAAGGCCTGGCGGCACCTCACTCAATTTATTAAAGCCACTCGCAAAGAATTTAAAAACTGTCGTCCAGACATTCTCAGTGGGTGCGGTGCTTACTTTTGAATTAGGTTACTAGGTAGGCGAATCATAACATTAGGTATAATTTCATTGTAACTATTTAGGTATCTAATATCTAAGGCCGCTCGCCCACGAGCTACTTTTTGTAGCGATGCTGTCGCGCGTTTGCTGAACGCTTCATCGCATCGCTTCTAACGATGGAGCCTCCAGCCACGATTTTAACGCTTCGCGACTGTATCGATGCTAAGTGCGACGGCATCGCGACTGCATCGCTACAAAAAGTCGCTCGTGGGCGTAGGCTCTAAACAACTCGCATTTATTTTATCAATAGGAATAGTTTTAGAATGTAATCATTTGTAATAGGTTTCTATTTAATCATAGAATTAAAATAAATATACTAGGAATAAATAATGCATTGTATTTTTCTAATTTTCTTTCACAGACCTACCTGCCCCTGAACTTGAAAAAATCGAATGCGATAAATGTCGCATAGAGTTAACACGTAATGAATATAGATATCACTTGAGAACCAATTTGCATAAATCAAACTGTTTAATAAAGACTCGTTTTCATAATATAGATATAATTACTACTGCATTTAAAAATCGAATAGTGACTTATCGTTTAAACCCTGATCAGAAAGTCGAGTACTTAACACCAGAGGCATTTCTGATTGAAAATAAGAGATATCTGATTAAATTAATACAGTTTTCATTAAAAACACATACATGTATCAAATTGAATTTTGAGTTATATGCTTACTTTACTTTACCAAAATCAAATGAGCAGCAATTGAAGTCGTTTAACACAAAATTTGAAATCGTTTATCAAGGCACTGATTTGAATGAAGTATTTATTAGTTTAATAAACATTTTCAAGACAAGGCTTGAAGAATTTGAACTGTGCGAGTCTGGCTGGACATATTCATCAATGAGTCATTTAGAAATTAATGTTAATAAATACAGTCCTATGAGAGGAGGTACTTACATAGATCTACCTAAAACTATAAAAAACACGAAAAGTTGTATAAACATCCATAATACTGATGATCACTGTTTTGTTTGGAGTGTAGTAGCTGCACTATACCCATCAAAAATTAATGTATGCAGAGTGAATTCATATCCGCACTATTCCTCCGTTCTCAACGTAAAAGGGATGTCATTTCCACCCACATACTCGGATATCAGATTATTTGAATTAAATAATCCAGTAATAAGTATTAATATTTATGGCTTAGATAATAAAAACTGTGTAACTGGACCACTCTACCTAACGAAGAAACGTAAAATTGATCATATCAATCTTCTGTTTATAGAGCGTAATAATAAAAGTCATTACTGTTTGATTAAAGATCTTGTTAAATTGGTAAAGCGACAGATTACTCAACACAAAGGCAAACTATTCTTATGCGAATCTTGCGTACAGTTCTTTTCGAATAATGCTAAGCTCATGTCACATAATTGTCATGGCATCTCAAGTGTATTGCCTGTAAAAAACTCTTACCTGAAATTTAAAAACTTTGAAAGGCAGCAAAAAATTAACTTTGTGATTTATGCTGATTTTGAATGTTTGTTATCAAATTGCAAAGAGCAAAGGTCTAGAAATACTGAGACACTCAAGTTACATCAACCTTCTTGTTTTGGTTACTACATTTGCTGTTCACATGATCAAAAACTAAACAAATATGTCACTTATAGAGGTGTTGATTGTGTTCAAGTATTTATTAATAGTTTGACTAAAGATGCTATTCGACTTCATAACATTTTATATAATAAAAAGCCGATGTCGTCTTTAACTCTCGATCAAGAATTAGATTATCAGAAAGCTACTGTTTGCCACATATGTAAACAAGTTTTATTTGATGATAAGGTACGAGATCATGATCATGTTACATCTGAGTTCAGAGGTGCGGCTCATTCTCATTGTAATTTGATGTATAAAGTACGTCCATTCATTCCAGTTGTCTTTCATAATCTATCTGGCTATGATTCACATTTGTTTATTAAGGAGTTGATTAGACACGAAGGTGCAGTTAAAATAATCCCCAAAACAAAAGAAAAATACCTTACAATCACAAAAATTATTAACACGACAAAATGTTCACGTCCTGTTGAAATTAAATTTATTGACTCGTTTCAGTTTTTGAGCTCAAGCCTTGATATGTTATCTAGAAGTTTGTCAGATACAGATTTCGTTCATTTATCTCATCAGTATAAGGATGAAAAACAGTTTAACTTACTGCGAAAAAAAGGCATCTACCCGTATAACTATATGGATAACTGGGCGAAATTTGATAAAACAGAGCTTCCGTCTAAAAGTTGTTTTTATAATTCATTAAATGAGGAACACATAAGCGAAAGTGAGTATGAGCACGCATGTACAGTATGGAAATGTTTTAACTTAAAAGATCTTGGGCAATATACTGATTTGTATTTAAAAACCGATGTACTACTTTTATGTGACATCTTTGAAAAATTTAGGCAGACAAGTTTGCACTACTATAAACTGGATCCTTTGTATTACGTAACATCACCTAGTCTAAGTTGGGATGCGATGCTTTTTCATACTAAAGTTCAATTAGAATTGATTGATGATATCGAAATGTATCAAATGCTGGAACAGGGTATACGAGGAGGTTTGGCTCAGTGCTCGTTACGCCATGCCGTAGCTTCCAATAAGTATTTACCAAACTTTGATAAATCTAAGCCACCATCTTATTTGATATATTTAGACTGTAATAATTTATATGGCTGTAAGCAGTTTTGATGTTATGAACGTAGCTGACGAAGATGACTATGGCTACATTTTAGAAGTTGATCTTTTATACCCAGATCACTTGCACAAGATGCATCAAGACCTACCTTTCGCTCCTGAGAAGTTTACACCTCCAGGAAGTAAGAACGATAAATTAATTGCCAACCTTTACGATAAGTTTAATTATGTGATTCATTACATACATTTAAAGGAATGTCTTAAGCATGGTCTTAAGTTAAAGAAAATACATAGGATTCTTTGCTTTAGACAAGATAACTTTTTGAAATCTTACATAGATCTTAACACTTCTCTTCGACAGTCTTCAAAAACTACATTTGAAAAAGATTTTTTTAAGCTGCTTAATAATTCGATATTTGGAAAGACCATAGAAAATAAAAGGAAGCAAGTAGATGTGAAACTAGTTACGAAATGGGCAGATCATCAGAACGTTACAAATAAACATCTCACTGCTGAAAAGCTGATAACAAAACCAAATGTAAAAAATATTACTGTCTTTTCAGAAAATTTTGTGGCTATTCAATTGAATCATGAAAAAGTTGTGTTAGACAGACCAATTTATATAGGATTCACAGTTTTAGAATATGCTAAACAACATAATTATGTATCAATTTCATTATGACTTCATCAAGGCTAAATACAGTGATCGAGCACAACTTTGCTATACTGATACTGATAGCTTACTTTATTTAATATTTACCGAAGATTTTATAAAGATATGAGAAAAAATATTTCAAAATTCGATACCAGTAATTTCACTGCATTAAATGAATATGACATTCCAAAAATAAACGAAAAAGTTCCTGGATTATTCAGACGAGATGGGAGGAGACATTATAACTGAATTTATTAGTCTGAGAGCAAAACTGTACTGTATTAATAGTGTTAAATGTAACATAAAAAAAGCAAAAGGTGTTACGAGAGCGGTAACAAATAATTTAAAAATGGATGACTATAGTAATACTTTGTATCACAATACAATCTCAACATGTAAGATGAAATTGATAAGATCTATGAAACACGTATTATATACGCAGCAGGTTACCAAGCAGCTTTTAAATAGAAACGATGACAAAAGACAAATACAAAGAGATCAAGTTCATACTTTACCATGGGGTCATTGTGATACTATATTTTAACAAATTATATAATTCTGTCGCGTAATTACGTTTTGCTTAAATACCTATTTATTCATAATGTATTGAATAAATCAAAATTATATAACCATGTATGTATATAGTAGTATGTAGCTAAATTAAGTGGCTTATTGTTCTATACCTGCTTGTAAATTGTTTCAATTACTTAATAAATTTATTTACTGAACTGCACACATTTTGTATGAATTTTTAACCTTTTATAATATCTAGTAAACATTGATAGTGATATATTTTACTTACCACCTCGTACAAAAAAGACCAGCTATCAGTTTATAATTTAGCAAATGTTTATATATAAAGGTGATTAAAAGGATCACACTCAGTTTATAAACTAACCAACAAGGAAACAAGGAAGTGGTGAAATAAGAGCTTGCCTAATGCTTGACAACTTCGGCAACTGCATCAATCAATAATTATAAACAAGTATATTATAATAAGCATTGTGTTTTATATCATTTAACTACAAAGTGCCTTACAATGCAGTTCGTAAAACAACCGCTAACTTTGAGATTTGATGACATTAATATAGATTCTGAAAAACATAGTTCTCGTCATGGTGATCTTTTACCAAACACTATACGATGCATAATTTGCGGTCCGTCGAACTGTGGAAAAACTAATTTAGTAATTGGTCTACTTCTGCATAAACAAGGATTACAGTTTCATAATGTTTATGTCTATTCTAAAACTCTTTATCAACCGATGTACATATTTTTGGAGCAGGTTCTAAAAATGGTTCCAGGCGTAGAGTTTTTTAAATATCATGAAAATGAAGAAGTTCTGCCTCCAGAAACCGCAAAATGTAATTCTATAATTATATTTGATGATGTTGCATGTGAAAACCAAAGCAGTATGCGAAATTATTTTGCTATGGGTAGACACAAAAACATTGATTGTTTTTATTTGAATCAAACTTATAGCAAAATACCTAAACAACTAGTGAGAGATAATGCAAATTTAATAGTTCTCTTCAAACAAGATGATATAAATATGAAGCATATTTATAATGAACATGTTAACACAGATATAACATGGCAAGAATTTCGAAATATGTGTTCAAATGTATGGAAAGAGCCTTATAGTTATTTAGTGATAAATAAAGATTGCGAAAAAAATAAGGGATGTTATAGAAAAAAATTTGACACGTTTTTTGTGTTTCACTAGTACTTTTCACACTTCATGATTTTAAAAACCTATCTGCATTGACAGCTACAATTTAAGTCAATACTAACATCATTATGTACTATTTAATTGCAAAAAAACTAATACTATTTTCAATCGCAGTCGAACAACACTCGTATGAAGACTAAAACGTGTTTGTTTGACTTTAATTTAATAAAAAATAATATGGAACAAAAATTAAAGATACAAATTGCAAAAGCTGCAGAAAATGTTAAAAGAAAGGTTCAAAAGATGCGAGATATTGAAACTGAGAATAGAAAAGTCCTGCAATCTGTTTTTAAACCAGTCACAGATTCTTTAAATCAAATGGTGGATAAAAAAACGAAATTAAAAGTTTTTCCAAATGAAGTTAAGTTCGAAACATCAAAGCCAGTAGATAAAGACAAAACTTTAAAGAAGATAGAATCTAATGAAGAGTTAGACGAGTTAACTTCAGGAAATTCGAATAGTTCAGAGGATTACGACGACAATACAAATGAAACTGAACTATGCGATCCTTATTATACAGATGAAGGAAATAATGAATCATTTAAAACAATTAAATCTGATTCGAGTGACCCAAGTTTTAATATTTCTTCATGGTCTAAATCTTCTGAAGCTCTAGCTGATATTCCGTTTGGTGTGAGAAATTATCGAGGCAAGCTCATGATGGGGTCAGCACTTGTGGCTGTGTCTGACGGATATATTCAGATCGGATCAAACAAATTCAAAAGGACTCTTGGTATAAATGAGCTACTGTTTAAAAAAGAGCCCGACTTATCAGCAATAACTAATGAAGACATGGAAAATTACAAGTTAATGTTACTAGAAACTAATGTTCATCGAAGAGATTATGATCCACAAAAACCAATTAGAAGTAACAGAGGCCATAAATACATGCAGATCATAAAACCATTGTTTAAGATGCGTAAAATATCAGCAAGTACTGACAGTAGTCAGCCTGACTTATATCAGGGAAAAGGGTTACCTACAATGAAGAAATGGAATAAAAATGTTGACTACATCTACTGGGATAATCCCAACGAACTAATTGATAGATTAAAACTATTGATTGCTTCTCGGGATGCTGGTAACACTGGATTAGATAATGAAATAATATCTGTTATAGAAGAATTGCGAGAGAGCGGCATTATAACGTAATATATAAGATTAAATCCTAAAATATTTGTTTCATTTGAGCTTTACCCTCAACGCCTTTGAGTACTCCTTACGAATAAAAATAATATGGATTATGGATAAATTTGGTCATTACATTCATAAACGATTACGTTTGCCAGAATCTTTTGAAATCTTTGACAAAGCATTACATACAGGAGAAATTGATTTGCGAACAGTAAGATTGAGCGGTATTGCAAATCCTGTGAAAGCAGATAACGCTGTTAATAAAGAATACGTTGATATGCAATCCGAATCATTTGCAAGCAAGCAAGAAGTTCGTGATATAGTTAATGAAATAAAATCAGACATAAAAGAACTTATTCAGCAGTACAAAGAAGATTATCATGCAAAATATATCATAAAACAAAAAGGAGATAATTTTAAAAATGAGTAAGCTACAAGTGGTAAATGAAATCCATAAAACTGCTCGTAAAAATTTTTTTCGGCGATACGTAGTGTTAAAAGGAATCGATGATCTTTGGCAAGCAGATCTTATGGATTACCAAAACTTCAAAAGTTATAACAACGGTTTTAGTTATATATTAGTGGTATTAGACTGCTTTTCAAAGTTCTCTTGGGCTATTCCAATTAAAACAAAAAGTAAATATGAAGTGGCAAACGCATTTCAAAATATCCTGGTTAAGACTCATCGCAAACCTGTTAACTTACAAATTGACATGGGTACAGAATTTTATAACGATGAATTTAAAAAATTATGCTTTCTTATAAAATAAACCACTACTCTACCTATTCTATAAAAAAGGCTTCTATAGTCGAGCGACTTATCAAAACTCTTAAAAACAAACTACACAAATGTTTCAGTTTAAATGGTAGTTACAAGTGGGCCGGGGAAATTTTACAAAGTGTTGTTGCCGAATACAATAATACAATACATCGGACAACGAAATGTAAACCAAAAGAAGTTAATCAGTCCAATCAAAACATTATCATGACTAATAATGGTAATGGTAATGATAATGGTTGTCCAAATTTATTAAAATTATATAGTGTTTATGAAAACTTGAATAAAAGCTTAAACTGTGTACATCATAAGAAAAACTGTGCACTTAAAAATGTGTTGTGCATTAAGAAATGGTGTGATGATCATGTTAATGAATGTATTTTTACTTAAATGTAAATTTATTTAGATATTGTTAGTTACCTACGTTCACCTATATTATAAATTGCCTATAAACACTAATAAATAAATAACAAATATACATAATATAGTTGCTTTATTTAAACCTCAACAATAATTCAGTTGAACAGATGATTGTTAATAAACATACGTACCCAATATACATAATGTACATGAAGGATGAAGTTTTTGAATAATGAAAAACGAATAGATCGAAAAGTGTTTGGAATAGACGAAAATGAATGGATGAAGTTTTTAATTAAATAGAAGAAAAGATCAAAATTAATAGATGAATAATTCAAATTGAATACATGAATAGTAGAAATTGAGGTATCTGGATCTGTGCTGATCCAGATACCTCAATTTCTACCTACTTGTGTTATGGGTACTAGATAACTGATATATTTAATACATTATATACTTAGATAGATATTTTTTATTATACATAGAAAACACCCAGACCATCGGAACAAATTTCTGCAGATCGTACACAAATTTGTTCCAAGGCGGGAATCGAACCCGCAACCTCTTGCGTCGCAGGCAGGCTCTCGCCCACTGAGCCACAGAGGTCGTCGAGTATTTAGTACACTTAAATATAATTGTACTACACATTATATTTACGAATATAGATTTTTAGGTTTATTTGCAAAACCCCACTCAACTCTTGTTCATAATGAATTTGATATGAGCCACCTTATCTCCTAATCACGAAGAATTTAATATAGGAGATATAGTTTTTGCACAAAATATGCGGTCCCGTTGAGACACGAGTTCCTAAAAGTTTGTAATATATTTGAAGGCGACTGTTTTGACAAACCTTGCAAAGTTTTTACTTTAATTATTTGTGGAACATAGCCAAAATAAAAAACTTCAGTTTATTTTACAAACCATAAAATTATGACAAAATTATTGATTTACTTTAAAAAACTGGGTTAAAACAAAATATAAGGTATACAATTATATCTATAATTAAACATGTCTCACAACATCGATATATCTCGGCCATCCCTCGTCCGTCTCTCGATATGGGTCATCGTTCTAGTAAACTGGTCCTATGTCCTTGCGTCTACGAGTTACGTAACTTTATGCACATGCATAGCATAGCGTAGGTAGCTGAACTCATCTTCATCCGTGTTGTGATGCCAAACACTTATTTATTAACTTGATTCATAGAGGTTGTATTCGTGAAATAGACAATGTTTTTAATTTATAAATATTGGGATCCACCACCGATTTTCTGTGACACTATTACCATTTTGTGTTTGTTTTTTGTTATAAGAAAACCTTGTTTTTGCAACATCTTAATGGTTTATTTAATCTAGGAGGTTAGCTAGGAAGTAAAATATAAGTTTAAATATAAATAACCTTATAAAAAAATTACAAGAATCTTTTTTTTAACTCCTAAGACCTGCCGCTCGTCTCCGAGTTAGTTGCAAATCAGGTGCTGTCGGTTTAGATTGCCACTAATTGATGCTCAGCTCTCTCATCACTCAAACCTTTCTCTAGCCTCCAAAATGTCCAAGTGCAACGGACCAAGTGTACTGATACCTACGCCTGTGTAGTACCTAGTGTTGAAGTGCGAGTAGTGTTGCGACCTATGGTTGTGTTGCGATAATATGCCCTGCCTGACTAGCCTACTCTTCCTGCCTACAACTGATTCCTACCACTTCCTACGGTTTCTATTGGGATTCGAAATTAAAGACGCGATTACTGACTGAACATGTTTTGGGAACTAGAGGTAGTTAATCCCAACTAATATTATAAATGCGAAAGTAACTCTGTCTATCTGTCTGTCTGTCTGTCTGTTACGCTTTCCCGCTTAAACCTCTCAACCGATTTTGATGAAATTTGGCACAGACAATCTTTAGACCCTGAGAAAGAACCTACTAGGCTACCTTTTATTGCGAAAAAAAGAGATGAAGAGATTAAAAGTACGCAGACGAAGTCGCGGGTACCAGCTAGTTTGAAATATTACACGGGTATTTACGCGTTTTACCTTTCAACTAGAGGTAGGTTTGAGTATGTGAACTAGCCGATCGTAGATTGTATTTTTAAATGACACAAATAATCAAAAGCTTAAAGATCAACTAACCTACAAGTTATCTTTAACTAAAGGTTTATTTCCAATAGGAAATGAAAAGACGATCATAAATAACCAATCAGATATTACATAAGATTGTACAGTATTGGGGAGAATGAGAGAAGTTGCGTGTATCCTATCTTACCAGAATCAGCGTGTTGGGATCTAACAATGTTATCTGGATCTGCTAGTACTGTCAACGGCATAAATATGTACGTTTATTTCTAATGTGGTATGCTCTGTAATTAACTTAAAAATGTCCATCAAGAAAGTGGCAATAGTCAATCTTGCCCTTCTGTTAGTGGACCTGTTACAAATTAAATTTAAGTACTGTCTGAAAATCCGCCGGCTTATCATCATAAAGGTGCTTTTCCTGTGAAGTGTGGCTTCAACTCTTGTTTTCTGCTGCTTTTCAGCAATAATGTAATGCTACTGGTATTTAACAGGTCACATACTCAGACATCTGGAATATTAGGCTACTGAATAAAAGAAAAATATAAATTTTATTTCATATTTGAGACCTACCTCGGGGTAGGGAGAACTGGAAGTCCTTGGGGGAGGCCTTTGCCCAGCAGTGGGACGGAATAGGCTAGGAAAAAAAAATTACACCTATAAAATAACAACTATCAACTAGAGGCTTTTAAGTTTTAAATAAACCAATTTTTTTATTCTGCTGAGTTAATAGTAAAGCTGTGACACCACCGTTTTTAAAGTTAAAGTGTCGAATTTATACGTCTAGTGCATCTGACTGTACGTAAGTATAGTCAATGCAATTATGAAAGCAAAAATCAGCTGTGAAAGTACCTGACCTACTCAACAGAGTTAAGTGATGTAATTTATGTAACAAACAAACTTGTATTGTTAGAGCACCTTACTACTTCCGGTCTTGCAGAATCTTTGCCTTAAAACCATACAGCTCTGTTGGTAGGGTTGATTCCCATTGAAAATATGTCTGGTTAACCATGATAAATATGTGTTATGTGTATCACTACATAGTATAAAACAAAGTCGCTTTCTCTGTCCCTAAGTCCCTATGTATGCTTAAATCTTTAAAACTACGCAACGGATTTTGATGAGGTTTTTTTTAATAGATAGAGTGAGTCAAGAGGAAGGTTTATATGTATAATACATGCATGATATAATAGTACAATAACAATGTACACCAGTGCGAAGCAGGGGCGCGCGGGCGGGTCGCTAGTGTATAATATATTCATTAATAAATGAGAAGCTGAATAATTATGTTTTTTTTTCTGCAAATCGGATAACGATCCTGTATCATGAAATCAACATAATATCTTTACACTATGGAAGAAAATTCGAATAGATATTATTTAAATTCAAAATCAATATTATCCCAATCATTTTATGAAGGGGTCTTATATAATACTAGTAGCGTCTCGCGGTTTCACCCGCGTAGTTTTAAATCCCGGTATTCCCACGGGATAAAAAGTAGCCTATTGTTATTCCAGACTATAATATTATCTCTGTGCCAATTTTCACCAAAACCCGTTCAGCCGTTCTGGAGTTATAGAGTAACAAACATCCATCCATCCATCCATACTTACAAACTTTCGCATTTATAATATTAGTAGGATTTAACAAATAGGACTAGAGTTACAACTTTCACATTGTTTTAAAGTGTGGTTTCCAAGTTTATGTATTCTACATGAAATGTGTAACGTGGACATTTCAAACTACGTGTCTAGAGCGCTTTCCGCGGAAAATGGTAGGGCGAAATTGGCTATTAACTTTCCATCGCTTCAAGCATATTGGATTACTCTTTAAGTAGCAGCACGAAGAAAAGTTACATGTTCGTTTTCTTAAAAGTCGTGTTCAGATATTTAATAATAATAATAATTTTCTTTATTGATCACAATTTTACATGCAAATACAATTAACTAAAAAGTGATGATACAGTAAAATACTATAAGGTAGATACTTTATTTAAGTGTATTGGCCTTGGGCCTTGGGAAATGTGCTTGAGTCAGAAATCATTTTGGTATTAGGTAAACGTAAGACCAAACATACTAATACCAAAATGATTTCTGATTCGGGCATGTTTCCCTTATATTATTGTATTACTTGTGTTCGAACAGTATGTATGCGTGTCACTTTAGAGTTATTCTCTCAAACAACCTCCCCGAAATGAAATAAAATGAAATAATAGCCAATCGCACCTCGAAATTGCGAGCCGCTGTCACCGGAGCCTTAACACTTTATCTGCAAAATGTACAAAAAAGTTCTACCTGTTTGTTTCCTATGTGAAAAAAACAACACAATAACAAACTTAAAAGTTTTCGACTGAAAATTTATCTATCCCGCTCTTGCGCATGAGTTTGGAAGGTGCGGACTTAAACGACATTTACCCAAGGTCATCGGCTACTACATGCGCTAAAGACTTTTGAGCTCCTATTTGCGGGAAGATGAGGGCCGCCTGAGCTGTTATCATCGTCATCATCATCCGCAGCTTGACTTACTGGGCACAGGCTTCTCTATGCTCTTTCCATTTTATACGATCTTGATTTCACAGTGTACCATTTAATGCTTCCCCCAATCGTCAAAAATATATATATCTGTATAATCTATTTTATGAACTGTACGACGACGATCAGTGGCGCAGCGGGCGAGAGTCTGCCAGCGACGCAAGAGGTTGCGGGTTCGATTCCCGCCTCAGAACAAATTTGTATACGATCTGCAGAAATTTGTTTCGTTGGTCTGGGTGTTTATGTATAATAAAAAATATCTATCTATGTAAGTATATAATGTATTAAATATATCAGTCATCTAGTACCCATAACACAAGCTTTGAGTAGCTTACTTTATGGCTAGATGATGCTATGTGGATTGTCCAGCATTATTTATTGTTTATTTATTTATTGTAAATGTCACAATCGTTCATCCTCTATTCTATCAAGTCTCTCAGTTTTGACAGCAAAACAGTATCAAGCACCTACTTGTAGTCAACTTGTAAGTGATATGTAAACAAACTCCGTAGGCGAATGAATGGGAGGAACAGTCAGATTCTCAGATTGCCCCAATGTCGACTCCAATGCCACACATTGTTCGCAGGAAGGAAGCGAACGAGGCTTTGTTGGGTGAAGTCGAAAATTTGATTCAAACGCCGATGATGAGGTTGAGAATGATTTAGTAAGCCTTAGAGAACCATATGTAATTGCTAGGGAATTCAAAGATATAAAAGTACAATGAAATGCGAACAAAAAAGACTTGGTAGACCAAATGACGTTGAAAATAGAAGAAACAAGATGTGTAACGTTCGGGAACTTGTCGGTTGTCAATATCTTAAAGCTTCTACCCAGATCTTTAAGTCAGAGGCTTTATTTAATATTTCTTTTGATAGAAACTAGGCCTGATTCTACAGGCGCTAACATAAAGAGGTACTTAGATCAGCCATGTTTGACGAATGTTCATTTTACCATACTAATAGCAAACTCATGATCACCGCGAGAACAGCAACCAGCTTTCGCTGATCCCATTGTTTCGTTTCATAATACAGTTACGTGTTTAATCTCCTATAGAAAGTTTGACAGCTCTGATATAGATACCGATTATGTTGGAACCTGCGGGTCTGTATGGGAGAAGCTGGAAAAGCAACTAGGAATGCAAGAAACTTGTAAAACACTATGTGAATTGTACCTTGGTCTTTATAAAAATCTATAATCCGAATAAACAAAACAAATCATTGGATTTGCTCTATGGAACTTTAAAAAATAATCGTAATCTTCAAATCATCAATGCGATACAAACTCGCCTCGGAACAAATGTAGATTTTCTGTTAATTACGTAGTTATATGTATAAAAGTGTAATGGACAGAATTTATATGATCAAAGATTTGAATTATTTATGGTAAATAAACGAAATCACGGAAAAAAGACCCTCTATAGTTGTTCTGGGGGGCTATACAAGATCCAAATTCTTTTTGTAGAACACGCCGGCAGAAAGATAAATAGGACGAAAAATTGCATTAGTTTGGCGTAAGCAATCCTTCAAGCTAATGTAATTTTCATACAATTTATCTTGCGTCGTGTTCCACCAATAGAATGAACAGAAAATGTATTTTGTCTAGATCCCCAGAACAGTTACGTAAGCTTTATAAAACCCCGCTATATGTAAAACACTCATTTAAATGCAGATGACGCTTCGGATGATGCCAATTTGGTACTTTATTGATCTCATTTATCATCTTTAAATGTTTTTATTATGTATCAGTGATGTAAGATTAAGATTTGTTTCACTAAAAAACGGAGACGCATTTGACTAGTGTAATCTATTGGAGATGCGGAAACAACAAAGGGCAATAATGATAGGATAGTAAGCGGTAAAGATATTAGCAAATTTAGACAGATATTTTAAAGAATGACGAAAAGGCTTTAGAACTCTACTTATTACTAAATAAAATGTGTATGATAGTGTCTTCACACTTAACTTATTAAAAAAATCAGTAAGTGTAAACATAAACGAATTCGCTTGGCCGTAAAACAAAAGTCTATTTTCTTTTGGGTAAAATTTGATTGATGAGATGTAGTTTGCACCGGAATAGAACTCAAGTTCGCCCGGTACCACGTAAGTATAGCCGTGGAAGGAAGCAAGAACGATACTATTGCGTGTACACCCCCCATCCTAAACGCTACAGAGTGCAGCATCTATAGTGCGCAAACTTGAGGTTGGCAGTCAGTAGGTAATAAGATTTACCAATCTACAGGTCAAGCACTCCTATAGACGTATTTTATCGGGCACCGCTTTTATAGAGACCTGCGTTTTCAACTGAAGATACCGCCCGTAGGTGCGATAAGATTTTTATCTCCCACCTTTAATTTGTTACATCACACTTTTTGTTTTTGCACAGTGGAAACATTGTCTGTACCTATTTAAATTTACATCATATTTAATTTGATTTAAACGTTCATTTTATCTGAATTCTTATCTTGTAAAAACTAACTAGGTGTAAAAAGTTGTGAAGAGGTACCTACTTATTTATGATCAGGGCTGTCGATCATTTACCAATGATAAGTTATGAAAAATTTGGTGTTGGCTAGAGATCATAAGACATGAAAAAATAAACTCTACATTAAGTACCGTAATGATCCATTTACTTTGTTTTAGTCTGGAACCATTTGTGGTTCTACTCCTTTAGCTATACGTACGAAAGTGAGCTCTAGACTTGAGAGAACTAATGTTGTTTTTCCCTTGTTCCAGTCTAGGCCCGTTCGAGGGTATATCAGGCGGAGAAATGGTGTCCCGAAGACGCATTCTATCGCGGTCGCGGGACGATCTCACGCAAGCATTCGCGACCACACAGGTGGAGGAGGAAGAGGATGTGTGGTATCAGAAGGACAAGTTGTACAAGGTAAGTCATACGATGATATAAAGAACAATCCAAAAATCTGGATAAACCACGTAAAAACCGCATTGATAGCGCATTCACACAAGATCTTTCACGAGACAGAGCCTCAGTTTACTGGTCAACAAGGTAGATAGCCATAACGACAAAGAGTTGCATAACAAGTGCAGTGACAATCGCGATAAAATTTCTAATCTGAAAAAAAAACAGCTTCACGACTTTGATCCCCAGGCACGGTAGATATCCCTTCAGATCTCCCAGTACCAAGTAGGTACTAATTCAAGATTCTTTGAGGATGTCTAAGAGGGGTAGTCAGAGATAAAATTTCTAATCTGCCAGTGCCCAAAAAATCCAAAGTTGTCAAAATCAAAGTGTTATTCAGTTTAATCACTTTGAAATTGCTTTGAAACGTCTTATAAACTAGGTGAATCTAGGCGCCAATTTTTCCAACCAAAGCCAAAAGAATAAATAAATAATGCTGGACAATCCACACAGCACTATCTAGTCCCAAAGTAAGCTGTTCAAAGCTTGTGTTATATATACTAGATAACTGATATATTTAATACATTATATACTAACATAGATATATATTTTTTTATACATAGAAAACACCCAGACCATCGGAACAAATTTCTGCAGATCGTACACAAATTTGTTCCAAGGCGGGAATCGAACCCGCAACCTCTTGAGTCACAGGCAGGCTCTCGCCCGCGGCGCCACAGAGGTCGTCAAGAAACATACATGAATAGACAAGAAACATACGCCTTGTGCGAATTATGGTAAGGATGACATAGCACATTGAAACAATTGTCAATCTCTAATCAGCCGTAAGCTAAAGGCTACGATTAAACTAATAAGTGTATGATAGCTAATAGGAAATAGCTTTCTATCCATCAATCATGGCCATTCAGTTCACGGTTCGGTTCACACCGCTATTATATTGGTAAATGGCTGATCATAGGAGAAACCATTTGGATAATTTGGTGACAATTTGTTGAGGAGAAATCTTGGTGCTTTTCACATAGCGTGCACCATTTGAAAAACTATTTCAAGCTCAATCCATGATACAAAAATTTTAAACTAGTTCGTATCGTAAAAATTTAGTAAATATAAAATAAATATAAAATATTGGTGGACTTTCCACACAGCACTATCTAGCCCCAAACTAAGCTTATGCTTGTGATATGGGAACCAGATAGCTGATATACTACTTATATACTTTTTTTTTTAAATACATACTTATAATATTATATAACACCCAGACAGAGAACAAACATCTGTGTTCATCACACAAACGTTTGTTCACGGTGGGAATCGAACCCACGACCTACGGCGCAGAAGGCAGAGCTACTACCAACTGAGCTACGTAGGCTGTCAAAAATGACGTTTTGACAGCGTTAATTTAATTCTGACATTCCTGTTAAAAGAATAACTACTTAAAATAGATTTCAAATTAGTTTTAAGCACCAATGTCTACACGTTTGTCCCGCGGATTTGCTTACTTTTTCTTTTCCTTTGTCTTCGGTTGCGTTTTTGTACCAGTTTCCGACTTAGGTACTGTTATTAGGCACGTGAGAACATCCACTGTCTATAACTCTCTCACTACGGTACGCTTTACTTCATCATTGTTGATAGCATCGCATGTTTGATTTACATCGGTGATTTTGTTAGTGCTGTATATCTACGCAGTATTCATGTTTACATAATCTGCAATCTTCTTTTCTTTGCTTGTTTGTAGAACGAATTTTCTGGGTTACAAAACAAAGAATAAAATGGCATGGGCTATGACTATCTGCGTCTGCTATTATATTCGGAAAGATAGGGGGTCAGCATCGATTGGTTGTTACAATTTGCTAAAGCCATATTGAACTTAAAGTCTATAGTATCGGGCTCATTTTACATTGATACCAAGTATCGAAACATACCAGAGTAATGTATTGTAAACAGTGATAATCGCAATAGCATCGATTGCATCGCCATAGCTCTCGCTTTTGTTGGCACCTCGTGTTTTTGTGAGGCTTTCGCGGATATTATATCTGCGGTGACAGTGAAAGCTGTGAATGATGCGATATTCAATCAAAACTCTACCATTTATGGTGCTATTCTACTTTGTGGTCAGTTTGTACTGTCTATTATTGTGCATTGCGGATGGCCCACTTGGCTATTACGTGTTTCACAATCGGTAACTTTCCTAAGGTATCGTTTTTGGAAGCACGTTATTTTGAGTCCTGGCTTCTATCCTGATTTTAACACAATTAATATGCATAATTTTGATGTTGCAGGCATCCATAGCTTTAGAAACAAATAACCAGTTCTGTAGCTAAACTTTCGAATTTATAATATTTGTTGATTTTTTATTTGGTACACAATATACCCACTTACCTCCTTATTCGAGTTTGGGCGCAAGTTCGAATGGTGTTATATCATTCGCACCTACCATCTCATCAGTAAAAACATGAGGATATGCTGACCTTCCGTCGCTCTTTAACACTGGAACGAATCGTCAAAATTGTCATTTCCACATTAAGATTACTGTTACGCCATTTGACATTCACATTTGGGAAGTAGTTGTGTAATTGAAGACGTTTATGGCTTAATTTTGCTGGCCCATTGGATCCGTTCTGGTACTTCCGGTGTTTTTGAATTGAAACAAAAACTTTTTAATTTTAACATAAGACGAACAATGCTTTTGCTGTTGCGTTGCTATCTCTTACTTAAAAGAAATCAAAACACATTTATTTTGTGTCATAAAAACATAGGCGAAATATAAAGATAAATATTTGCTAGGACAACAAAATCAGTCCTCACTCAGCACAATACTCAGGTAGGTCAATGAATACATAAGTGGATGGGCAAACAGAGACAACTGATCTTAAGCAATGGTTAATTATCTCTTCAGAATGTATAATAGACCAATAATAACGTTAGTTCATTAGAGGTAGGTACCTAATTCACGACGAATAAAAGGAATAAGAAAAACTAGAACTTGTCCCTTAAAAAATAGCGTAAAATGTAAAATTTCAATGCCATGGCGCATTGACATAGAAAACAGTTCAATCTAAACTTGTTTCAATAAGTAACTTGAAAACTTTTCTCAATGAATCTCCGCAATTGACTCGAGCAATCATAGAACACAGCTCTGATCCATTCATAGATCGTGACTGATGAACAATAGACAGTACAGAAAGCATCTGGAAGTTTGACCTTACAAAATGTGCAATGTCAGATTGTAGAGTAATTTCGGGTCAATTTTTTTTAATAAAGTGATTGTACAAGCAGTTGACCCACATCCTATTGAGCGGTTTCCTTTGCATACCGTATTGCGCTGTTATTTTTAATTTTTATTTATACAACTAGCTGGTGGAACAAGCAGATGGCCCACCTGTTGTTAAATGGTAATCATCACCTATAACAAGATATTGCCTCGCAAGTCAGGCAATATAGGAACGTGCCCTAAGATGCACTGCCCTGCGTCCATCAACTTGTGGCACACGCACTGTTACCCCCGGATAATGGGTAATGGGGCAGTTGGTACCAAGCCTATTAACTTCTCACTGATTACAATAAGCTAAGCACAGGAAATTCTAGTGTCTAGGGTATATCCAATTACGTTCAGACATTTAATTTTATCTTAAGTTTAAGTATCGTATAGCAAGCACTTCTTGAGTTTCTGCTTGTTAGTATTCTATCCTGTGGGATCCCAAAAGGAAGCAAGATTTATTATTGTGTTCAATAGGTCATGCTTCTTTTTGGGTCATCCAAATGAAGAATGACCTTTGCAAATAGTTAAGACTAAGGTCTAAGTTTTTAATAATTTTAGTGCTCCAAATGATTGTAATCGTTCATTGTTTGACTGTCTAGACTTCTTAGTGCTTAAAAATATGATGGATTAGTACCTACCCATACCTACTGTAAAATAATTCAGGTTTAAAATAACAGCTACACAATTATTGGCACAGGTATAAAAGGATAACCTCCTTCCTTTGGTAGTAAAGTAGGTATGCCAAGAGTGCACCTACTCGCATTTTGAAAGGGCTTCGATCATTTTGCTTGACATTTTGGGTTTGTCCGTAATTATTTCATTGTCCCAAACAAAATAAAATGTGGCATAAATTCTGAAGTGCGATGATAAAGGTTCTCGATGACTGTGGCAAATTATATTATTTCAAGTCATTTTGAAAAGTTACTCGTAATTTTGACGCTGATTGGATGCTCGCCTCAATTCTGAATTTGAAAATGATGATTTAATATAATACGTGAATGAGATTATGAGAGTGCAAAAATACTTACTTGAAATGTGCAAAGTACTGTTAGTATTACGTGCAAGTTTCCTTCGATATCAAGACGATGGGGTCGCGGTCATCTCGTTTCCAAAATCCGGTATCCGGGCCAGGGCCGTACAGCAATATCATATTAATAATAATGTCTTCATATTCATTTTAAATCTGAGATCAAATATATTTTTTAATACAACTCAAAGTGTCAAAATAAAACGCCAAATCTAATAAAATGTTAGAGCTAAATCATTTCAACAGTAATTTTATCAGTCATATTTTAGAAGAGGTTTGATAGTTTCAAAAGTTAAATCTTCAAAGAGGTTTCTAAAGGAGATGCTTTTCTAGTAAGGTTTTTAGTTCCACCAGCACCGATTAACATCTTGTCTGCTAAATAACGGTACTGTCTAGACTAGATAAAAAATTCTGAATTTATATCAAAACTAAAATGTTTTGAAACATTTAGATTAAAAACTGCATCAAAGCGAATGCTTGAGTAATTTGTTGCTATAAAATGTTAAACAAAAACATTGCATTTATAAGAATACGAGCCCGAACTTAAAACAAACAAGACATTTTTAGCAATAGTACTCTATCAAATCTACTGAAACAAAAAAACTTAGCACAAAAACTTTAACTGCAGACGCTTAGCAGAAAATCCATATTGTAAATCAATATCTACTAGAAGACGATATTTACTCTGAACCTAGTCACGACTAGATTGAACTTAGCATTTTAATATCAAGGCTTCGTTATACGTTCAAATTAAGAAATCGTCTCTTAGATGTGGACCGAGGTCGGAGCTATCCGCTAAAACGGTGTGGCTTTATCGCTGCTTTTATTAGGCCACTGTTCATCAATACCTTCATACCTCTGTAACGTTTGTCCGATATATGCAAGCCACTTGCGGTCACACCCCCAGTAATAAACTAGTGTCCGACCAATACTAAAGTAGTAGAGCTCTTTGTGAAAGGCTCGTCTGGGGAAGTACTACCACCATGCCCTTTTCTGCTGCCAAGCAGCGTTTTTGTGTTTCGGTTCGAAGAGTATGGTTGCCGGTGTAACTACAGGCAAAAGAGGCTTCACTTCGTCTGTATGCCTCAAGTTGGTGTACGCAGGGCAGTGCATCGTAGGGCAAATTCCTATCGTGCGTGACTATCCAGGCAATGTTATGATATAGGTGACTTTAACCACTAAAGATCCATCAGCGAGATGTATTAAAAACTGGTGACAAGGATAATCGCTGAATTTTTGAGATCAAGCGTAGAACTATAAGATTTTTAGTCTAGATTCTAATTCATTAATGTTTTTGGCCAATTCCTGTAGACATTACAAGTCATAAACCGTATTTACCACACGCCCTTATTTGCCAGTAGCTACGTTTACGCACCGAATGGCGCATGGCGCAACACTACTTGACACCATTGCCAGTCTTGCTGCTGGCAAAATTATTAACTTATTACTAATCAGTGTCGTCAACCAGCAAAAATACCTAAACATCTGATAACCAAATTAAATATGGTGGACATACACACGTTACACACGTTACAATCTAATCCATATAAACAAAGCTTGAACTTTGGGAACCAGATAGCTGATTCAATATGCGTTCGTTTTTTTTTGCAAATACATATTAACATTCAAACAGAAGAAATTCTTAAGTTCGTTACACAAATGTATGTTCTCGGTGGGGATCGAACCCACGGCCTAGACCGCAAACGGAGGAGTAGCTGTCAGCTGTCAGCCAAAATTGTTGTAAATGTTTTCATTCAGAATATGGACCGACTTTTAATGTACCTATATCTTTATTTACGGGAAGCTATATAGTATCACGTTTAACTTCTGGCTCGAGAGGTGAAGTGTGGTTCTTGGGATAAGGTTTTTGCATTTATCAATTGGTACTTTTCCAAGTAAATAGATGTATATTGTTTAGTAAATTGGCTAAATTCTAAATACTCTAAACCAGTTTAGATTATAGAAGACGGATTGATAGATTATTATACACCATATTATCAATTCACTTTTAATTGGCCTTTAGATAACTAAATAAATTTTTAATTATTTTCTAACAATGAGCTGTAAGTTTTCCTAAAATTTCAAAATAAAATAATATATATATATATATATAAGGTCATTAGGAACATACACGTAAACGTAGGTAGGTATAGTGCACATCACGCAAAAATAACGCCGGAAAGGGGGGGAGGGGGTGTGATGGCGCGAGTATTTTGTAGGTATGCACGGCACGGGATGTGTTTGCGTTACAACTCCAATATTTTCCAGGGTTCTTTATGGTTGACGCGACCTATTGTAGTTTCTATTTATTTTTCGTATCTTGTTCGTCAATTTATTAGACACAGTCGTTATTAAACTCACGATTATTTCTGCGTGACGAAGTAGTGCCGTGAACACGACGAAAGTGAAAACATACCTAAACTTTACATAATTGAAGGCGATTCGTTTCAAATGATGTGGTTGACTCCAATTTTAATAATAGACATGGTCTGGAAATAATCTGCTATGTAAACACACATAGAACTACATATAAAAATAAGGCAGGATAGAGTGTAACTTTCATACATTTATTTGTTGAAACAAAGTTGTACCTACTCAATAATGAATTAAACTATAAACAAATGGGTACCAAATTAGAAATAAGAAGTACGTAGCTAGATGGCGTTGCGTGAAATATCTACCAATTAGTACTTTTATTTATTTACCTCATTACATTTACAAATAACATAATTGAAAATACCAACTGGCTAGTAAATTAACTTCTTTCGAAATAAACCTGCTTACACATGAGCAGATCCAGAAATTGTAATAACTCTGAACTTTGACCACAGTATCACGATGTCATGGCTATTCTGAATAATTTCATGTCAGTTCTTCAATATCCAATTATTTTCTTTCTATACAATGCTCTTGCACTATGCTATAGAAACTGACCATCATTATACATCTTAACAGAAGAACCACCTTACTTTGAAGACAAGTGGCAGATTCTCGTGTCATGGGTCAATATTTGGCATTTATATACTCAGAGAAATGATGTAACGCTAAAACCCACAGCCCACAGGCTTGCGAAAGCCAGTTGTCACTGACACATCTGATATTTACTCGCGTGCAATATAATAACGCGTTAGAAAAGGTCACTGGTAACATGGTAGTGTAATTGAAGATTATCAAATGATGTCTTTTGATGATAATAGAGCTATTTGTGGTAATGAAGCTGTGAGAAATGACGCTGCAGATTGTGGACATGCTTGAAACAAAACCGATGATGAAATAGATATTGAAACCTTATAGGTAAAATAGATTAAGTCGTCAAAATAACAATTGTTTTTAAAAATAAGCTATTTATTACACTTAGTGGTAATAATCATGACTCCTGAGAAACAAGTAAAAAAGGCTCTGCAGTAGTAATAGGTCCAAATAAAAGCAAAAGTTTGGGCCCTAATGACCATAATGTGGGAACAGAAGGTATTCGAGCGTCCTTGGAACATACGATGAGTAGGCCGCTCCCTACATCCGCCAATTAAATAGCAGTCATGAAAGGATAGTTATTTTCAATTACCACCGTATCTATAATTTTAATTAACAAACCTCAATACTTTACCATTTATGATTGGTCCATATTGGTTAGATTAAAAAAATCAGCTTAAAATCTAAAGCTTTGGAAGCTGACACTGATAGGAAATACCAGACAATACTGTAACTGGCTTGAAAGCAAAAATATGTTATGGAATAAGTGACACTGAATTAGATGTAACGAATGATAACAAGCTTCGATAGTCCATTACTCAACGAGCTCGTCCCTCAAATGATTTGCATCTTCGAGACCCTTCACACGTCAGTCGATGTCTGTTTATTTTTAGGGCTGACGTGATTTATACTCAAGGTTCCTAATCACTAAACGAAAACATATGTGTGTTTTATTTATGTTAGGTATATAAGCCTTAAAAATAAAAAACTATCTTTTTAGCCATATAAATAAAAAAGTAGTGCTGTTGCTAAAAATAAGACCTTTATTCAATAATCAAATTCTAATGGCATAGTTCGATAGCAAATAAAACACGTGAAATGCTTCAAAATACGTTCAATTTAAACTAAACAACCTCGCATTTAGTTTAACCTCTGCCCCAATCAAAGTTCAACTTTAAACTATTTGCAGAGATCGATAGTAATTGCTTCGACTGTTTTGTATTCGTAAAACGATTTTGATAACGGCTATTTTTTGCATTAAGTTGCCTACCATTTCTGTCAGCTACCTTATTCGTAATCATTGCATTCTTATCGCTATCGAAGACTCCAAATCATTATAACTTGGCAGCTTTTTTGACTAGCTTCATAACTGTTAATCTAAAATGTAATTTGTTTGAATCTATTCGTTCTTTTTCTACATTTTCTATCATCCCTATTTATAGCTCAATCACGATAATCACAGTTAACCAGCATTCTGCACCGTCTGATACCAGTTTCACTTTTTAGCGGTTCCGCGAGTGAAAGTCGATTTGAGCTTAAACTCTTCCTTACGTCGCTCTTGCTATAAACAACCTTAAAATGTATTAAAACCTTCATATATTTTGCTTTTATGACATCGAATTCGGCATAATCTTCATGCTTAATTAGTCCGCAAAGTTTAAGCATCACGGACCCAACAGGTTTTTTGTTCCTTGGTTTTAATAACAGATACTTTAAAACCTGCAGTTCAAATGCTAGTCATATTATTTTGAGTTAATTTCTTACTATGTTTTTTATTGAAGTTAGTTCGATTTCTCTATTGTGTATATTAGCAGTAACCTTGCATTTAAGGCTACAATTTCAAATGTATTGTGAATCTTTAGAATATCAATCACTTACTTTTTGCTCAAGTTCTTAGACAATTGATATACACACCTTTTGCATCAGTTCAAAAGATTTATTTTATCATCATCAACCTATGTTACTCCACTGGATGTAGGTAGGTCTCCAGAGTCTATATCATTTTTAAGAATTAGATTGAACAGACAGAAACGTGATATATTATATCTTGTATATAAAGTTCGCAACGTCCTTGCATCTAAAACTGTCTACGTAGGTATCAGCTGGGATCCGTCGAGGCGAACGGGTGAGCAGGAAGAGAACAACTTTCATTTTCACGCACCTGTCTTGTCCTGCAACTTTGCACTTGCGGTTTTACCTCAATGCTATTATCAACTTCATCGTCGTACGTTTTAGGATCATTATCGACTGACTCATTACTATATCATTCTTGATGGTCTGAGCTATTATGGATTCCAAGTTTTTTTATGTTAATTCTCTTTTGATGGAGTTATTCCTTGTACGGAATGTTAGTGGGCTTATTTGAAACTGTATCATTATTTACTTTGTCTGTATAAATTGTGTTTCTGACAGTTTTTATGTTGATTCATCTAAAAATGGTGATTTGACTGACATAAAACATATAAATTCTTTTTATTTTCGTTTCTAAAAAACTGTATTTTCTGAGATGAGTTCGTAACAGATAAGACGTCATCATTATTGTGATAAAGTATCACTAATTGTGATAGTGAGTAAAAAATATAGGGTGTATTAAAAAAAAAAATATCTTTGCGTTTGACCTATACTTACTAAGTCTGTCAGTATATCTAATTAATCTATGGTAAGTACGTCTATCAAAACATCAACAACGTTTATCGCTATTTTACAGCCGCAAACTAATCTGGCGTATGTTACGTAATGTTCCTCTCCTGCTTTCGCTCACGACTATGCGTGTGCATGGCGCGTGCAAACTGATTTTCACACGACGTGAAACAACAATTTTATGTAAGTAGTTACTGTGTCTTCATTCAGATAAAGCTTGAAAGAAGAAGTTGATTTATGAAGGCTTATAAAAAGGCTCACAAAAACAAAATTTCCAATTATAATCCTATGTCTAGTCCTCGAAAAGAGCCTCCTAAAAGCGCACTTAGAATCCTTTCCATTCAATATTCAAGTGACACAATAGAATGAAAAAGTGTTTCACATTAAAACTCCTTTTACATAACCTCCAAAATATTCAGACTCTAGACAGAATCTGAACTATAACATTCACGTAAGGTCAACATCTGATGTCACTGGTATGGAAGCCAGCTCTTTGTATCAAAGATAAGTACATTGTGCTTAGTAACTCCATTGAATAGCTCAATACATTTTTTCAAACCATCAATCATGAGATGTATTGACTCATGAGCTGACATGACAGTGTTAAACACTGGTCTACAATGGTTTCCACCACCTGCATTTTACAAATAGGACGCCAACCTTAAAACGTATGGAATAGGGTTTAAAATGCAGCATGTAAAAGTTTTAAAGAGTATAAGTTTATGTTTGTCATTGTCTGTTACACCTGAGTATACAGGTGACCTACAAGCAAATGTCATGCTTAGAATGAAAGTTCTAAGCATTCATTCTTAAATATGTGATCTTCATAATTTTAGGAAATAATAATATTTAAAGAGTAGTAGGGCTCCTTGTGAAGGGATCTTCCAGAGAAGAACTACCTACATACCTATTTCTATCGCCAGCGTTGCTGTGTTTCAATTCGAAGAGTGTGGTTGCCAGGTTGCCAGTGAAATTACAGAAACACGAGGCTTAACATCGGCATACCACAAGTTGATGCAGCATCGTAAGCCACGTTCCTAACGTGCGTGACCTATGAGCCAATGCTTTGTTATAGGAGATGGTTACCACTTAATATCAGGTGAACTTGCTCCATCAGCTAGTTTTATTTAAAAAAATAATAGGTACCTTACCTTACCCAACGTTGCTATTTTGTCACATAACAACCTTATGGGACTAACTGACCTTTGGCTGTTGTAAGTCCTAACTCACGATTCTAAAATAAAATAAATAGGTACATTACATTCTTCGATTGACTAGTTAAGTTCGATACTATTTCTCAATTACTGCCTTTAACATTTTTGGGCGGTTGATTTGGTAATTTTTGTAGGAAGTTAGTGTGGTACAAAATTTCAAACCAATCTAATTAGATCAATTAATTGATTACCAAAATAACTGAGATGTGTATAGTTACGGGAATAAAAGGCAAGTTGAATTCATAGAAAAAGCTTATTTTTTTATTTTCTTCTTTTTTTTCTTTTTTCAAAAAGCTGATGGAATAAGCAGATGGCGCACCTGATGTTAAGTGGTAACCATCACCTATAACTAAGTATTACCCCGTAAACCACGCACGATGGAAACGTGCCCTACGATGCACTGCCCTGCGTCCTTAACTTTAGGACTGGACGAGCCCTTCACAAAGAGCTCTACTAACTCTCATTATTGTACTATCCTACCTTCGTTTTTTATTCTTTAGTTAAATCACTACATAGTATAAATCAAAGTCGCTTTCTCTGGCCCTATATCCCCATGTCCCTATGTCCATGTATGCTTAAATCTTTAAAACTACGCAACGGATTTTGATGCAGTTTTTTTAATAGATAGAGTGATTCAAGAGGAAGGTTTATATGCATGATATGTGCACCCGTGCAAAGCAGGGGCGCGCGGGCGGATCGCTAGTATAATAATAAAATATATTCCTAGATTCTAACATATAAGTGACCCATAATCTATGGTTACTTTGTACTTTAAACAAAAGCTTTTAAAATATAACTCATTTTGGTGAAACTCTTTGTATACATTATGTTAACCATCACGTTCTAAAAAACTGAAACAATATAAAAAACTTATGTTTTAGAACGATTTTCTGAGATGGTACAATAATTCTTGGTGCTTAGCTTCGATATGAAAAGCGCAGCTTTATTGAGCGACAGTCAACTGCGACGTCACTGCCATTCACCACTAAACAGGTATGCAAAGGTCGACGAGAGATGACCAAGGCTGCTCCACTTGGCTACTGTTTGTATAAATAAATCACTTTAGCTAGATTCTAGAGATTATACACTGGTACTGGTAATCTGGAACTACACAAATCACAGCAACGTAAAAAAACGAAGTGAGAAAAAACAGTAGTTTTTTTGGTTGGTGTGATTATCTATACCTCACAGGAATCTTTTCTTTTTTGTAATTTTCTTGAATATGGAACAAGCAGATGGTCCATCTGATGTTAAGTGGTAACTATCATCGTTAACAAGTATTGCCTCGCAATTCTCTCACAATAGTCGTAGGGCACTACGATGCAATTCCCTGCATCCATCAATTCGACGCATTCTGATGTGACACCCTTTTTACTAAAGAAAAAAGTCTTAAAAGTGTCACATAAAACGATAATTAATTGCTTGCTTTTTTTATCGTCTACGAAAATCAAAACAAGAATATTAATAAATAAAATAAAATAAATAAATAAATAATGCTGGACAATCCACACAGCATCATCTAGCCCCAAAGTAAGCTACTCAAAGCTTGTGTTATGGGTACTAGATTACTGATATATTTAATACATTATATACTTACATAGATAGATATTTTTTATTATACATAAACACCCAGACCAACGGAACAAACTTCTGCAGATCGTACACAAATTTGTTCCGAGGCGGGAATCGAACCCGCAACCTCTTGCGTCGCAGGCGGACTCTCGCCCGCTGCGCCATTGAGGTCGTCAAATCTTCACTTCACACTGAGGTCGTTAATCTTCAACAAAACCAAAAAAATAGTTTAAATTGAAAGCGACCGATTGAAAAGAAATACCTACCACCTCTTCAAAACACGCGTAGCTGACCGAAAGTATGATTTATCACCGTTATTAATGGAAACCGATTTTTAAAAAGTTTCTCATAACAATATTTTAAACATCGACTTGAGGACCAAAATATTTTGGACAATTACGGCCGCACCCAGAATACCAAATGTATAGTTATTTATGTAATGGCTCATTAGTCTGTCCTGAATCTTAAAAAGCTATACATATAACCGAGACCATAATAAATAATAAGTTTTTTTGCCTAAAACTGTTATCTTTGGCAATACTCAAAATGTCGTAATAATAACAATAAACTAAAGAAAAAACAAAATATAACAAGTAGGTAACCAAAACATAGGAAAAGATTTTATTTTTGGAAATAAAATTGTCTTTTATGTTTTTCTAATAAATCAGTTTAATATCAATATCCAATTATCAAAATTATACCTATACTTTTTACACTCTTTATTATAATAGATAGCGCTACAAACGTCACATTACCTACATCCTACTAATACTCGTATAATAAACGCGAAAGATTGTAAGTAGGGATGGATGGATGGATCTTCGTTACTCAATAGCTCCATAACGGCTGAACGGATCTTGATAAAATTTGCCATAGAGATTACAGTCTGGAACAGCACATAGGCCACTTTTAATCCCGTGAGAATACCGGGATTTGAAAGAACGCAGGTGAAACCGCGTGGCGTTGCTTGTGCTAAATATATTGGTTGGAAAGGACCAATGAATTATCGTTACTACTCTGAGTATGGAAGTCACAACAATACAATTAATGTGACAGTGTTAACAATAAGTGACAGATAAAAATTTATCTAAATTATTACTAGTAAATTATCACTTCTTCATAAATAGGAGTTTAGTCCCCATTGAAGAGATAAATGATTAAAAGCGATATATTTTGGTTACTTTCTTTTTAAGAGTATTTTTATGATGGCCAAGTACACATTCAACTGACATATAACTTAAATAATGTGGTTGGTTAATAGTAGAGCTATCAGAAAAGAAGATAATTTGAATCAACTTTCATAAAAAAATATTGTGTTTGTTTTTGATGTTTTACAGTGTTCCAATTTTTTTAAGTCGAAGTCAAACGAAAAATATTCACCTATTTAATATTTATTTAGAAAGAAAATAACAATTAATTGCAAAACATTTGGCTTACAATTTTATGGCGACATGGTTTTGTTTGTTTGTTGGTATATACGAGTATGGTTTGTCTTTTTGTAAAACCGTAGATTCTGGCGTATTTGACGTATAAACTAAAAGAAACAGAAAAAATAAAAGACACAGATCAAATTGTATGTAGTTTACAAAATCAATTAGCAGCAAAGGTGTAGTTTTAAATTATTCCAGTAAAAATTTTATATCTTAATTTATAAAATATTTTAAACTAAATTAGATTCAAGAATGCAGACAGCGGAAACGACCTAGCAAGGCCGCTGTACTGTTACTATTAGATCTAAATGCCCATAGTGCATTGAAAATACAGCCTTCATAAGTACGCATAAAGTTCAAAGTTGGACAAACAAACAATTTATTTTTTATTTTTTACACCACAAAGGAATATGCAGTAAATGTTGTAAAATTAATTATCATTGAGGCATTTAGTAATCTTTGAATTTAAGTTGAACAGTTTTTAAAATTTTTCGTGCTGACATCTTTAAAACATTATAAAGGTAGATACGTACGTATACGTATATATGTGATTATAAGTCAATATTCTGGTATCATAACCCCCAGTTTCTGAAAGCTCGATCAACACTAACCGACTGTCAAGTCACTTGCTATTTCAGCTTTTACTTCAAATTAGATAGAGATACCGAGTGACTGCCGATTAGTGTTGATCGATTTTCATAAGCCGGGGGGGGGGGGGGGGGTCAGTGTCTTTATTTGGTAGGAGACTTTGATTGAGTGATAGTTTTGCTCTAGATACTTTTGAATGTTATTTTGAATGTTATTCGAAACTAGATCGATTGCAATTTTTCATAACAGTATTATGTGATTTTAAACCTTCAAAAATGTTGAAACAAAAAGTTGTTTTACGAAACCATATCAGTACTTGGACGTCCCTCAGGCTACCCCTTCGATGTCTTAAAAATACTTCGAGAGTGTACTGAGAATGTTTACCGTACGAAATCACACGTGATTTCTTTATCAGACGTCCGAGTACTGGGGCATTATGCACTATGACAATAGGAGATTCCTTGCCCCAAACCGTGAAACGTCAAAACTTGATGTTGGGCTTTATTCTTTATGACATAGGAGATACTTTGCCAATGGTCATAGTGCATAAGGCTCCTGTTATAGTTCCGTCAAACATCTGTGAGATTATTCTCTGCGATCAGCGAAATTGATTTTAAACTGTAATAGATGTTGATGTAATAAACCTGTTTGTCCTGCACGTAATGTAATCGCATTACTGCAAATCGATGATTGCTACAAACAAATACAGCTGTGACGTAACGATTGCCAAGACATTTAGTCGTACTTCAGTTCAATATATTATGTTAAAGAAATAGGCTTTCATTTATCCCCCGACACGATAGGTCCATTCGCTCAGGTATCTTGGTATCAAATTCTTATTCAAAGTTTAATGCGGACATCTAGAGGGATATAATATATTTGCAACACCGCAGAGACATTACGCACGGTGCTGACTCTTTCAAACACCCTTTTTGGAGACCCTCCATGACGTAGTTTGTAAAAAAACATCGACGTAGACGTATACCATAACCTTAGAGTATAAAAAATAAAAAATAATGCTGGACAATCCACACAGCACTATCTAGCCCCAAAGTAAGCTATTCAAAGCTTGTGTTATGGGTACTAGATAACTGATATATTTAATACATTATATACTTACATAGATAGATATTTTTTTTATTATACATAGAAAACACCCCGACCTTCGGAACAAATTTTTGCAGATCGTACACAAATTTGTTCCACGGCGGGAATCGATCCCGCAACCTCTTGCGTCGCAGGCAGGCTCTCGCCCGCTGCGCCACAGAGGTCGTCAAAAGTCGTCAAAGTATGCAGGAGGAAGTCTCTCTGAAACCAAATGGTGCGCAAACATCCAAGTTCAAAGAAGTGAGGAGCCAGGAGACACTCTCTGCCTGTGGCAAGAGTAAGATGGTGAATAAAGCTGTGTGCATCAAATCGATCAATATCAATTGCCCTTGGAAGTGCCTAGCGCAACATTGCTCCTTTTACGGCATATGCGTTTTCAACTCTCTTGTTATGCGATGCGTTGCTCAACGTTTCGTGATAAGTCGTCACGTGCTGTAAATACACAGCATAGTAGTTGTTCAAACGTTCAATTCAATTATAAAGAAAGAAAGAAAATACATTTATTTTGGACACACACGATACATACACTTATAATAATTATAGCAAGAAAATAAAATAAAACATTACCAAAAGCACGACAGAAAAGCAAACACGAGAAGACAAAGAAGAACAGTTGCAGAATAAACTGTAGGTAGGTAGGAAAAGTAGAAATAAAAACAGAGAAGGACGTGTGTAGATAGGTGGAAGGTGCAAATCAGTTCGTGCCAAGTGCATGCGCGCGCGATCCAAAATAGGCCCCATCTCAGCTTATTGCCGCTCCACAAGTGAAATACACTTAAATATACAAGTGAATTATCGAAGTGATGGGCTACCTAAACGTAAATAAATAAATCCACACTCAGTTTTTTTGGACAGATTGTACCTAATGTTTGTATATTCGTCTGACGATTATCACCGACACCGTTATTGCAAGCCGGCGTTATGCATTATAATACAATACAATAAAAAAAAAGTTATATTTTAATACATATTAAAATTATAAATTGACAATGGGCCTCAATAAAATTTATTGAGGTCAGTGTGGAGTAGGCTCAGCATTAAATTCCGCAAACTCCAAAAAAATGGTTAATTGTTCGTACTATAATTTAATTTCTTATCCGAAAATACGGTTAGTATCTCGCCTAAACCTTAAAAGCGTGAACGGACATTTTTTTCACACCAACACACAAAAGTGATTTTATAACGCATCTCTGATTCATACCATCAATGTTGCCGCTTCGTTTATTTCTTGATCCTTTCAAATCCATAAACAAAAGTATCAATATCTGCTTCAAAATGTTTGCTATCGGTCATTGAATCTCACTTAGTGCGGTTTTAAGACTTCTCAGAATCCATTCCAATTCAATAAAATCCAAAAACCTGTTTCTAAAGTGCTCTAATTAAATTTAAAACAGTGGTCAATCTTTGCCGAACTTTACAACCTAAAATCGTACGCCTACACTCGGATAAGCTCGCCAAGAAACTGAGTGCATTTTTTATCGTTTTGACGTTGAATTCTACATTCTTTTTATGGGGATTTTGGTTAGATGGGGGGTCATCAGCTGCAAAAAATTGTTCTACGAGAGGTGCTTTAGGTCAACCCCTGCAGAGTTATAATTTATTTTGTGTTTCTATGTCAAAATTTATTTTTTCATAAAAATAAATTTTCGGGAGACAAAAACTGAAGTTTTTGAACATATAAAAAACGCTCTCAAAATCGACGCTCGAAATATTTGCACTGTTCGAACTCATCGTGAGGGTGACCTCAGCTTACAAATCTGCTGCTTTAAAGGGAGTATAAGTATTAAGAGATTTTAATATTACCTATCTATAAAATATTTATCAAAACATCATAATGCTCCATAAATTAATAAAAAACAGATGTTTGTATAATCACAGCAGATGCTAGTAGGTGTATAGCCAGTGTCCGAGATACATTTTTAAATCACGTAAGGCGAGCGAGGTGTGGTGGTCCACCTTGGTGACTGCATAATAGATGTATCAAACTGTGAAACTATGAGTGCCTTGCGTTTATCATCGTATAGCAACTAAATGTAGTAATTGCGTGTTTTCTGGACGACTTTTAAATAAAAAAACAATATAAAAAAATGAGCTTTATTGAGGTCATTATGAATAAGGTACAAACAGTATAAGTAGAGTGGATTTGTCTAACAATCAGCGGTCCTAAAGATCTCTTCCAGACAAATTTTATATCTACTAAACTAAGAACTAATGTTAAATATAAATTAACTTGAACAAAGCAATATGTAGTACTAATCCGCTGATCTAATCTCCTTAAGCTGGAATAAACGTAATTAGACTTCTATTCTAGTTTATTCCAGCTTAAGGAGATTAGATCAGCGGATTAGTACTACATATTGCTTTGTTCAAGTTAATTTATATTTAACAATGGACTTCCGCAAAGTCACGCCTGAGTCAATTAACTAAGAACTAATGTTTTGAATCAAAAACTGCGAAGTTGATCTCAATCGATTTGGCTCCGCAATATGAGAATATAGGTCATTAAACTACAAGATGAAACAAATACAAAGTACATAGGTAAGTTTAAAGAATAAAAGAAACCCATTCGCAACTACAAATCATTTTTTTCCTTGACTAATTTATTATTGATCGATCTGCTGTGATAAACAACTTATAGACCATAAAAAAGTCATATCATTTGTAAAAACATTCTACAAGTCACTGTCGATTTTGCGATGCTTGCATCTCTGCATAAAAAGAACGCGTTATTCAGCATCTTAAAGAATCACACGACAGCGCCATCTATTGGCAGTGGAAAGATTTTATGAATCTACCTTTATGAGAAAGAGCTAGATGATGATACATTATCACTGCAATGCCATACATGGACCGATAAAATACACAATGTAAAGGTACCACTGTATTGTAAGCGGCCTTGTTTGATTGATTTTAATTTTTTTTTTTTTGGTATTTTATTAATGTTTGTATGCTTAGAAAGCAGGATCTGGAGATTCTAAACCACATCAACCTACCATCTAATGTTAATGTATAACCTGGATTCACAAACAATAAACGATTTATGATTGTTTTGCCATAATGGGTCTCAATTAGGTCTCAATATTTTTCTTACGATCCGTTTACTTAGCCCTTGCACTTTTTCCTTCATATTAGATACACAGTTAGCAGATGTGAGAAAAAGCTATTAAAACAACATTTGAAAATAAACTTTGAAACATGATAATGAATAATATAGAAAAGGTAAAATGTATTAAGTACTTAAATAATTATATTCCTCTAATTCATAATCACTGACACTTTAAAGCGACTATAATCTGATCGGCCATTTTAGCTTGTTCCCTCGGTGGCTAACATCATAAAAAAATACAAATACATAGGTATACCTAAGGTATTAAGCACCCCTGCCCATAAAATAAACATTGAAACAGTCTCAGGAGAATCGAGGCCGCACCTTCTCACGTCTGGCGGACCACCACGCCACAGGTCGTCAAAACAGACCACGTCTGCAATGATCAAGCATGACTGACCTGTCCAATTGTCCAGTTGCAAATAAATGCACTGGACACTAACGAGCTTCATACAAATCAGAGAACAGGGCACGAATCACGTGAATACAACACAAACAGTGCATTCTGATCACAATGTTGGCTAGATTATGCGGAGATCAAGCCATATGACATTTGCTAAAACTCTAGTGATGTGCTTGACAAGGATTATTTGAGTAATTACGTAGGTTCTAAAAGCAACATTAGGTTATTCTAGTCTAGATTATCAAAGATTAGTTTTCTATCAGTTTTATTAAGTAATCTTAAGTAATCTTGACCAAGCGTTGACGTAATTATATAAAATATTGTTTTTCTAAGAAAATATAATAGAAACAAAAATTACTTGATTTTTAACACCAAAAATAAGGATACTAAGGTCTGTCCTGAAAGAACGATAACTCGGCTTTGTTTTAAAACGTTTCCCGTAAGGTCAAAAGTAAACTGCCTACATTTATTTTTTTTAATTGACTGGCCCCTTTTGGAATTGATTGTCGCTTGCTTACCTGCTTAAATATTTTATTAGTTTTTGCCAATAAAATATTTTCAAATAACCTTCCACAAAATATCACATACATAAAAAGTTATTTGTTTCAATAAACTGTCTGGATATGTAAGGAATGTGCTTAAAGTTCATTACTTGCAGAACTGTTTCCTGATCAATAAAATTGAAGACTGCGTTGTAAAGACGAAAAAACCACAGGACATCAGAAATACATAAAAAGCCTGACTAGGGGAAATGAAATAAATTTTGAAAAGTGATGTCAAACTGTAATGATAACCTATCAGTACTTAGTCAAGAAGATTTTTGTTCTTGAGTTGCTCTCACAGGTCACCAAATTAATTAAACTTGAAATATATTATAATCCATTTTTAATTAAAATCAGGAAATAGCTTATTTTTATTCGAGTACAAGTAAGGCCCAGTGTTAGATCTAGTATAAGCTTTAAACATGCAAAATTAGCCATTCAAAAATAGAGAACATATAGTAAAAAGATACAATAAATGTCTCCAGTCCTCGCTTCTTGCCGTGTCAAGACTAGAGTCAAACCGGAGCCATAACAAACGTCCAACACTAGATATCCACAACATTTCAGGCATGCAACACAAATGCGGGTTGACCGGCCAGACTATGATAGATTCTGATTAGACCCATACACGCTAATGAAGTGAAAGCAATATTTCATAATCTGTTACGACCCCGAGTAATTGCACAAGTCCTTTGTGCGTTAGAATGTGGACTTAGACGAATGCGAGGCTCGTGTGCTCCTTCAAACCGATGCCGCCGTAGACCGGATATTGAACACTACTTCCGTAGATTTTCCAGTTTGGAATTACGCAGTATGAACATTGAACACTACTATTTCCCGTGAAACTACATTTTTAAGTAATTTCAAAAAGAAAGTTCTTATGTATTTCAATGACTAGTTGCGCCCCGCGGTTTCATCCGTGCAGGTTTAAATCCCGTTATTCCCACGGAATTAATAGTAGCTTATGTGCTATTACAGACAATAAACTATCTCTCTGCCCAGTTTCAGCCGTTCCGGCGTGAAAGAGTAACATCCATCCATACTTACAAACTTTCGCGTTTATAATAGTAGTAGGATAAAAGACAATGTTGTTTTAAAGACACCTCAATGATTAAAAAATTATAGCTTTAATAAGAAATTCTAGCTGTCAGTTAAGGTATGCTCTCTTTTTTTCTAAACCTTTGATTCAGTTAATTCTTTAAAACTTTCTTGATCTCTAAAGGACGTCCGAAGAAGGAAAAGTCATTGATCCCAATACCTGAACTCAAGATTAATCTTGAGTATTCAAGCGCGAATAAAATCATAAATATAGTATGCCTGTTTCGAATTGACCATTAAAAACATAACAAACTCTTCAGATATAAAACAAAAAACACAAGACATTAAACAAAATTGAAAGTCAATAGTCCATTCATGGCTTCTCCGTTAAAATTGCGATTAAATAACGGTGATCCATCGTCATGAACAAAACCGAAAGTAAGAGTATATTCACTATCATTTGGATAAAAGAGAGATATTTGTTCTGGTATTTTAGAGAGATTGGTATCGTGTAGCAAATAACCTAATACTGTTTTTTTACCTACACAAATGCAGATATTGAACAGACTGAACAAGATAAACGCATTGCTACGGCAATCGACAAAATCAAAATTAATCGAATTCAGCGATAGAGATGTTCTACTTTTTGTTTTGGAAAGATTCTGTACCAGCTGATATTCGCGTGTTGTCTTCAAATTATAAACAAGTTTTATTTTATATAAATAGGCGCTTGATCTCATAAAAACAAATCACTCAAATTTTGGATCGGGAGGCGATCGTAAGCGATCTGCGTGGGCAGAGCGCATGTTGTTTGACAACAATGCTTGACAACCCACACAGCACCATCTAGCCCCAAAGTAAGCTACTTAAAGCTTGTGTTATGGGTACTAGATGACTGATATATTTAATACATTATATACTTACATAGATAGACATTTTTTATTATACATAAACACCCAGACTAACGGAACAAATTTCTGCAGATCGTACACAAATTTGTTCCGAGGCGGGAATCGAACCCGCAACCTCTTGCGTCGCAGGCGGATTCTCGCCCGCTGTGCCACTGAGGTCGTCGAGAACTAAAACTACGTGTGTTATTTAAAATTGCACGCGTCGGGATACCTAACAAAACCAGTACAATAAAATTATAGGCAATTACTACCACCACGCCTTTTTCTGCCACCAAGCAGGAACGCTGTGTTTCGGCTTGAAGAGTGAGGTCGCCGGTGTAATTACAGGCACATGAAGCTTAACATCGGTATGCCTCAAGTTGATGGACGCATGGCAGTGCATTGTAGGGCACGTTCCTATCGTGCGTGACTTGCGGGACCATGCTCTGTTATAGGTGATGGTTACCACTTAACATCAGGTGGGCCATCTGCTTGTTCCATCAGCCAGTTGTATATAAAAAAAGCCTGTAATTTTTGACAAGCAGTTGTGAACCGTGCGTATAGTTATTTGATACCGTGTCCGTAGCACCAATAAAACCAACTTCAAAGTATTCTCTAACATACATAATTGCTGATAATTCTTCAAATTTCAAAATTTTATAAACTTGTTCAAAGTTATGCGGACGTTCGTCGGCAAATAAAAACGTACTACGTGGTTCACAGTGCCGTTTACTTAATGGATGCGAGAAGTTCAAGGACAGTCTATTTCTCATCGACTCGATCAAGTCTTCGAGCGTCCTCCTCAATTCAAAATGATTTGAATAAAATACATCATTTCCTATTACCTTCTCTTTTCAGACTTTTGATGTCTTTAAGCTCTGAAATTTTCCGCCATTTTGCCAGATTGTCCTTCAGATTTACATTCTTAGGTACCTGTGTTCATAAATTATGGTAAAAAAATATAATTGCGTTGAAGTTACATAACAACCCACTTGTATTTTTTTCGGAGAAATGGATATATTCAAACACAGAACAAGTTATTCTCATATATCTCTTAGAATTATTTGATACTCGTAGCAAACACAGAAAATTAAATATACCTAGATATCACATAAATCAAAGTCAAAAGATATTTATTCAATAAAATCACAAAGATCACTTTGAAACGTCTTATAGCTAGGTGACTCTAGGTGCTAGGTCGACGCGACCAAAGCGTAGAGGAACAGACAATAAAATCGGCTTGGTTCTTACCGCTCTTTTGTATGATCCTTGTTTCATTGTATTAGACACAATTGAAGTTATGTTACGTTAAGTAAGCATAACAAATGGCATGGAAGAATAGTTTTTCGGTTCACGTCTATAACACCAAAAGTTATAATGTAGACTATAGTACATTATGGTACAAGTGTAGAACGTTGGTGATTGCCGCTGAGCGCCCGAGCCGTAGGCGAGGGTCTTAAGAGAGCCGAGGACGATAATCATCAATCCACATGTGTCATACGACGTTTTTCAACACATTTGTGAATACAATAATAATAAAAACTCACAGAACAGATATTTTGCCTTGGAGTTTTCAGGTAGTAAAGTTTCCATACGTTAAGGTCTTCACATCATAAATCGGGCGGTGTACAACATAAATCATTTTCTTCGTAACTAGTACTTGTAGACATTTTAATTAATAAATAACTATAATTTCAACAGTGAAAACGAGTTGTGAAAAATGTTTCGCTTCGGCGGGAAAATTAATCAGTTTTCATAAGCGCGCGCATTGCGATCGGCCACAGACTAAAGGGATGAGGTTTTTTTTATTTTCCGCGCATAGGGTAAAGTATTGCGCCTATTCTACTACGTAAAAAATGGGGAATTTAATTTTTCTTTTATTACAGAGAAAACAAAAGTTATATTTGAGTGAATGTTTTACTTATTATACACGTACGAGTTAAAATTATCTATAATATAAGAAGTTGCATGAAATGAGCAAGCAATAGGAACATTAATTTATTTGTTCTATTGAACACGATCTTTTTTTTGAATATAAACTTTTTTAGGAACAAAACAACTCAACCAATAAAATTTTAATAAAAATCTATAACTCACTAGTGGGTTATAGCGATGAAAAAGTCACAGTTTGAATAATGGGTGTCATTCTGTGCCTAATTGCGGTGACCGTAGAGCCACTTTATGAGCAACTGTGTTGAAATAGTTATTTGTTATACAAGAGTGCAAAGTTGCTTTTTAACCGCGTGTTCAATTTTGATGACCGAGCAAGCGAAGGATTCTAAAATTTAATCACGAGCGCAGCGAGTGATTTAAAATTAGAATCCTGAGCGTTAGCGAGGGAATCAAAAGAGCACGAGGTGAAAAATCTTTGCACTCGAGTGCAACACGTAACTTTTCATTCCACCTCGGCGAGGAAATGACTAAAAATACTTCTCGCGTGATTGTTGAGGGAGAAAGCTCATTTGCGCATTATTAACAGTTTCAGTCAATTCTGTTGGCGTCAAACAAACTTCCTCGTCGCTAGAATCACTCATTTTAGTTTTTTCACTTGTTTTCAAGTTTCTTGTTTTTAATATAAGGTTTAACAATGACGTGAAAAAATGCCGCGTAAAGAACCGCGTACAAAGCAAATTGAAAAAAGAACACCAAGAAGGTTCCGAGTCTGAGTTTTTAACAAATTAAAAAAAAGTTGTATGATATATTCGGCACCATAGAAGTAGCAGTAAATAGGTTTAATGTTTTTTTTAATTCACAAACTTAGTGCACACGATGTTCTAAATTCAATTTACTTTATCCTCTAGAGAATAAAAACGGCTTTTGCACTCAGATATTGAAGAGCAAATATACTCTTTCCGAGATGGTGGGATGAAAAAAATATTTTACTTCTTGATTGATAACAAACATACTGCAAATGAAATTACTAGAGCATAACAGTTTCGGTGCGAGCACAGCTCCGATGTCGTCTTGAGTGTCAAACTACATATCCAAGCATGCTTTAGCAGTATCTATGCATGTCGAGCTCTTGAGTTCTTGTTATGTCATCGACTAAAATAAAATAATAATCATAAACTTTTACGTTCAAAATATGTTAATAAAATAGTTGATGAATTGTGCTCATGGCGCCAAGAATCGGTTAGCTTATATCGGACAATAGAATGTTTATGTTGACCTATGTATGGAGGCTTGAGGAATATGCCAAATAAATAGATACTTTTGAGATAATACGTAGGTAACATTACCTGTATATAACTGTTTTACAACTTGCGATTGCGATGGATTGGTATGACTAAATTTTGAGGAACCCTGTTAACCCATGGTTCTTAGACTTCTCACACCAGATATTTTTTGATTTATCAAGTACAATCATCAATCAATCAATCAAGTATCAAGTATGACAATGCAGTAGGTACTGAAACACGCGTTAGTATGTAGTTCAATTTAAAAACATTGCGTCAACACTAGACAAGGATTAATTTATAAACTTTGGTAATCTGTTAGAAACTGCCAAGGTCGAGTGTTTCCATACAATCGCAAATAATAGTGCGTTTATCTGAAAAAAAAAACAAAAAATCGTCACTTTTTACTTAATGAGAAAAAAACTTTAGTGCGTTTATCTAAAAAAAAACAAAAATCTTCTCGTTTACTTTAGACGAAAAAAAACTTTATAAATTGAAGTTCGAACTAACGCATTCTTTTGTTTATCGAATAATTTTTTTTATTGATTCAAATGTATATGAAGTTTCAAATAAATTTTGTTTGATTTGTCAACAGGAGCACATACAGGAAGTCCTGGACAAGTGGACGCAGATCGACGACGAGATATGGGCGAAGGTGATAGTGTTCGAGCGGAACCGGCGCGTCGCGAAGGCGTATGCGCGTGCGCCGGTGCTCACTATAAACGGATCCGACGATGGATTCGACGGCATGAGGTACGTGAAATTATTAAATCACCCTTTCTACTGTAGGTCTAGATAAATAGATAGATAGATAACTCTATTGTTGACCACACAAATCAAAATATAGGGTTATGGCTTACATTTAGGCAAAACAATGGCCGACCTTGTAGCTGCGAGCGATAAATTCCAGGCAACCTTTTGTTGGTAACAAAATCTAAAATCAACAAATCTAAAATCTACCCTTCCTAGTTTCCATTTCATTTAATGGAAGCAAGAAAAAATACTGAAAGGGGTATATACTGACAAAGGTATATACTGGGTACAAAGGGGTATATACTGTTGGTCAAAGGTTGGGACTCAAAATGACATCATTTTTCTTTTAGTTTCCTTGTTAGTTACTTGTAACTTAATAGCAGTCATCACTACAAGTATAAAACAAAGTCGTTTTCTCTGTCCCTATGTCCCTTTGTACGCTTAAATCTTTAAAACTACGCAACGGATTTGGATGCGGTTTTTTTAGTAGATAAAGTGATTCAAGAGGAAGGTTTATGTCTATAATACATGCATAATATGTGCAACCGTGCGAAGCAAGGGCGCGCGGGCGTGTCATTAGTAAAACTATGTAATAAATATATTTATAATTAATTACGATTAAACATTCAAAACAAGTTTTGAATAATCGACTTGAATAGGTATCTACAGTAAAAAATGAGTCAAACATTACGATTCTAAAATAAATAAATAAATAAATAAATAAATAATGCTGGACAATCCACACAGCACTATCTAGCCCCAAAGTAAGCTATTCAAAGCTTGTGTTATGGGTACTAGATAACTGATATATTTAATACATTATATACTTACATAGATAGATATTTTTTATTATACAAAAGCTTCTTATACCGGTATTTAAGTTTTAACTGTCAACTACCTATTGGATTGCTAAATCTGTACAGCCTATCAAGAAAATAAATGACTATCTTAAAAAGCAGATAACCGCCAAACAACATCTCACACGCACTTAACATGTATGAAGATATAAAATCACGTCTTCATGTCGTGTCGCCAGTTATTTTGTAACAGTGTGGTGAAAGGATTTGAATTAAGTTATAAAAAATTGCAAACAACATGTTCAACTGGATTTCCTACTTAACCAAACTTTTATATGAAAGCTTGCACAATGATATTTTTGTTGAAATTTTGTAATGTCATTCCCCGAAACTTTGTTGTGTGCGTGCGATACATAAACTCCTTCAGTAATAAAAAAAATATGTTCTGTATAATTGACAGTTCAGCCTCTTAAAAACAACGCTGTCATGGAACATAAAATTGCACAAGCTATGACTAATTACCGAATACTTTTTGATAGATTGTCACTCATTATATTAATATTTGAGGTCCATTGTGGCACGTGCTGCTCTACTTGTGAATATTGTGCCTTTCAAAGGATTGGCCCACAATTAAGTGGAGCAGCTGTCTCAACAATTAAATAATATTAAGCTTAATTTAAGACGTCGACTACCACTTATTGACATTTCGACAGCACATTTCTATATTTTTTTTTGATGTTTTTGCACACAATCAATCATTCTAACATTTTGAATCAAACAAGTTTTCATGTCAAAGCCTTTTTTCTTCAGTAAAATAAATATAAGTTTTCGTACCTAAAAGTTTGATTTACTTGTATTCGTACTATGCAAACTTTTTTGTACGAAAACTTGTTTGAATCAATATTAGATGTTTGCTGTACTGTGTCCACAGTTATTGCACACTTGGTCACGCATCTTGGCGAATTTTCTTAAACAATTTCATGATTTAAATCTTTCAAATTGTTGCAATGTGCATGTGAGTAGTGGTTTGACGGGTGTCAGCGCCTTAATCTAACAACTCACTAAAACATTTCGCAAGTAAACCTGCGGCAGTCACGTTGTAGATACATTTCACTTATCTTTATCAGAACTTGTTCTAATTATTCAATTTATATCTATTTCCTTGCTTTGTTTATTAATGTATAGCATCCGCCTGTGACTTTGCTTGTGTGGCAGGCTTGTTGAGTAAGGCAGTTACTCAATTAAAAAGTAAATGCTTATTTACACTAGGCCTTACACCTACTTTTGTATTTACTTTCTAATTAGGTAATCAGGAATGATCTTTACCCCTACACAATATTATAGGGGATAGGTAATTCCAGGTCAAGAATAATTTAAATTTTATCTGTATCTGTTCAGCCGTTACAAAATGCTGTAAAAAAAGCCGGGAAAAATAACATTTTAAATAAGTTATTTTGACACCATATTTTTTGTGAAAGGTAAGAAAAAAGACATTTTCAATGCCTAAATTAATAAATCTAGTTTCACAAGTTTTAATTGAAAATGAAACTTTGATGTGAATCACTATAATTGAATTGCGTAAAAAAGAATGAGAAACACTTATAAGTTCGCACCAAATGGCTGAATTCACACATAAAGCTGGTTTTCAGCGTGGATTTTCCACTATTACACCATTATGCAAAAAACGTTCAATACATGACTTTGAAAGCTCATATTGTGATAGAACTAGCTTATAATAAATAATGCTGTTTTTAAGTATTCATAAGCACTAATAGGTCTTATAATTTCAGACTTTCAATTTACGACACGGACGTACAATAAATAATAAATAAAATAAAATAAAAGTCGTTTATTTCAGGCACGATTTGTAAAAAAATAAAACCATATTACAAATAAAAATGTTAAATTAAAATTAAAAATGAACTACGAAACATTTAGTAGCGAGATGCCTACAAATAAGGTCACAATAAGAAAATTGAAAAAATCAAATTTTCGCATTAAAAAATGTAAAATATTTTAAAAATGACTGACACTGGCAGGACTCTCAACCAGTAATTTTTTATTTCTGTCCATGTGGATAGATACAATGTACAGCTTGACAAAAAAGAGTAGAAAATAATAGGTGCACCACTTTTCGTACTTTTTTGACGTTCACTCATAAATGCGTTCACTTCTTGCTACTAGGATCGCAAAGTGATTCGGTTTCTATATTCTTTGCTCAGCTGTAGTTGCAAGAACATGTGAAGTAGTGAAAAAACCTGCTTTTCCCTGCTTTTTGTAAACATGCCACTATAGCGAGATCGGCCGACCGTGCAAGGTTATGAGTTTCACCTCTTTTAAAACTAAAAGTGAATTTAATAATTACCATTCTCGGTCAATGCAGCTGACAGTGAAAGTACTTTGGTGCCAGATGTCATGTCTTACGTTTTTGCTTAGATGATAATAGTATAAAGTCGCTTTGTTAATCTTCAGTTTTGGAGTGTTTGGAGTTATAATTGTGCTGGTTGAGTGAGACAATGGAATTTTTATGCGTGGATATAGATGTGGATACAATATTTAGATGCTATTCATTTGAATATTATATTGAGTACGACGATCAGTGTCCTATCAATTTGTTTTTTTCTTTGCGAAATTTTGAAAAGTTGGAAAGTGTTGCATGTACGATAATTCTAATTAATTCAAAAAAAAAATTAATTGGGTATAAAAACTATTATTATGTCAGGTAACTTTATTATCGCTGCACTTATCTCCATCCTCGTAGGACATGCAAACTGTTGCGTGCTATACAATATGATACATAAAGCGATAATCGTTGCCTAACTCTCGGTTACGCAGGAAGTCGGTTAAATGTTTATTGACTTTATGATCGATTGTTAAGTACCTATGTGATCGATTAAATGTTGTTTGGTGATATTTGCAATAAGGTCAGTAAACAGAATTTATTTCGAAACTATCGATAAACTCATGACTGCAATGAGATTAGAGCAACAGAGATGTAGGTGGAAAGTGACGTTTGACAATTGCAAAAGAATCGCAAACAGAAGAACAATGTGAAGAAGTCTTCATAAAAACTGAAGAAAAATTACAAAGGAAAACGAGGTTGCATAGTCTTGGGACTTTAGCTGGCATTAGAGGACAGCAGAGTAAAAAAGTCCTCCCAAGCAGGGTTCAATTTTCATTTAAATTCATATTCAATGTAGTATAAATTTAGATCTAAAACAGACATATAAAACTTCTTGCTGCTTCGGGGTTCTTTCCTCATTGATCTATCTAAAGGTACTCAAAATTGTAACATTCAAATTAACAAAAATATTAAGGACGAAAGAAAAATTAAAATATTTAAGTCTTTTGCGCATACATCTACTCAAGCTGAAACATTATTTAAAGTTAACCTGGTCAGTTACCCATATTATGACAACAGTTAGAATACAGAACAGATCATCTTTTAAATTTTTTTTTATAAAAACAATATTTGAATAATATTTTTTTCCTTACAGTTAGAATTCCATTCGCAACAAGTTGCAAAACCATAGTTTAAAATGTGCTAAGAAAAGTAATGAATAATTCAACAGTCTCACATTAGTCAGTACAGGAGTGAAAGACGCCCAACGCTGGGGCGCGGAGGCACGATCAGACAATGGGCGGGCGTGTTGGATGCGATCGCCGCATGCGCATAATGACACGGAAGTCAATGTCGCCAGCACTGTACTAGATCATCGCGGTACTGTCGCTGGCAGAAATAAGCAGGCACTTGAAAGTACCAAGTAGTTCTATTAATAAGTGCGGAAGTTTAGATATTTGGATGTTTGTTAACAATCATGGCTAGTTACCTACAAATATGGTCAGAATCTCCAATTTCGGGTTTTGCTTTATTCGATTATTTAAGATCCTCTTATAAAATAAATGTGAAATATGTTTGGATCTTCTCGTTCGATTTAACATTTTTGAAGATCTACTATGTCAGAAAGAAGTACCTATGCGTTGTTCGGTTAAAGGCATATAGCAAAATTTCAGAGACAACAGTACAAATATTCAGCGATAATATTATTGTTTTCCTTCGTTATCATTTGATGTAAAATTAAAACTAACTTACATCTTCGGTAGGAAAACGTATCTGGGTTGATTACTTTATATATATTATTTTTACTGATATTTGTACTGCTAACTCCGGTTTGACGATTGTCCGAGGATGTTAGCAATCATCGTTACGAAGCGAGCAAAGCCACGAGCAGCCGTCATACATTGGCATCCTTCAGTGCCGTTCGTGCCCTATGTCACATTTTAAACCAACACCAAGGCGCGCGTAGATTCAGTTCTAACGCGGAAGCGTCGTATCAGATCTACACACGAAAACCCCCAGTGTGCTCCTATTTTAACGAAACAAGGAACATGCTACCAGCATTTACTAACACTACATTTAATTAGCCTGATCTAATGCACAGCCTTCAGGCTTGTTTGAATCTGGCTAGTAGTTTAGTCAAGTAGCGAGTGCACTCTTTAATCTGTACGTTATTTATTAATAATTCACCAATATTTATTAATTTTTATTTCATGAATACAACAAAACCGTCAATTTGGTGCCAAATTCTTCGTTTTATGAGCATAAATCTCGAGCAAAGACTGAACAAAAAAGGACTTTGATTGCATGAATAAGACAGTCTAATATAAATATTAATAGTTATACTATTTAATTACGTGTTATTTAAATGTGCCTCTGACTGCCTCTCACACACATCTTCTAAAATCTTCAGTAGGTACTATTTAACGTGGTTGGGCACACAGCAACTGTGTCTATTTTATTGGTTTTTCGTACTTTGTTCATTTTAATTAAATATTGTATTTAGATTTCATCACCGTAAAGCTCATTTTACAATAAACTCCAGTTAGTACAGACACCTTCAGTGGACAATAAAGATCGAACATTCTCGAGCTAATAATTAAAACTTGTTCCTGAACTTCCGATAGCAAAATGCTGGGGTTTAATGTTAATTTAACGTGAATTAATTGGATATATCTTGTAGGAAGTGGCTACTGCTTTGTTTGTTTCTGTGTAGGTGTAGGGAAGTTGGTTTTCAACTAGTTTGATAGCAATAAGTCTTTGGCATAATAAAAAGAAAGCTTTTTACAGAAGCTTATTTAATATCACTGATATAATATAAGGTATAAAAGCTTGGGACTGCATTAGGCTCTAACTCATTACATAACAAAAAAGTTAGGTACAATAACTTAAAAAAAACAGACAAATATACCTATGTGGCTAAAACAATTGTAAAGAGTTTTCTCCCGATGTTTTCCTTCATCGATTGAGACAACTGGCATGGCGCGCACCTTTTTTCGAATACCTAACCTTTGGTGCCAAACTAGATTCGAACCCACGACTTTACGAGGGGAAATAACTCCCACTAGACTACAGTGGTTCTGCTACGTTTTCTTATTAATTGGAAGATACTTTACAGTCATGTAATCTATAATCATGAAATCTATAGATTACATAAATAGTGTAAGCAGATACAAAGTTCGCAAAAAGTTTATGTAAAAAAAATATAAGAAATATCTCGTTTATAAAATAGAATAAAAAACGTAAAACCCTTTAAATGGTATTGTATCAAGAATAATGAAACAGTAGGCTCTGGGCCGTCGAACTTCTTCTGTTGACAGGTCTTGAAGGTGGTACACGACCTACCTTTAACTACCGATAAATAAAATCAATGCCACTGTTTAAGGTTAACAATTGCCCTGTTTACAATGGTGCAGAATGGGCACCTGTCTTTATAAATCTCTGAAAATAGGCCACCATGACTTCGCTCATGCAGGGTGGTATCGGTATGGTCATTGCTTGTGTTGAATTTCTTATTTCGTATTCAAAAATAAGGTCAAAACTGGTTTTCGTGCAACAAGAATGTATGAAGAATGTGCGGTTTCATTCAGAACATTTTCTTCTTATTTATTTCGTTGCTTTCTAATGTATTGCTAATGTCAAAGTCTAAAAGTTTTTCATAAAACAATCAAAATCAAAAAATGTGGAGTGAGCGGACCAAAGGTTTACCCGCTCATTTATAAAATAAAAAAATCCAAGAAAAATGTAGATAAATAAATTTCTTCAGTGCAGGCAGAGCCTAGTATTGTTGGTGTCAGGCGACGGTGACCACTTAACATCAGATTGGCCGTAAGCTCGTTTTGTCCGTAAAATAATTATATCAACAAAGAGCAAAATGACAACTGAATTAAAAGCCATGCTGTGGCATATTCAAGATCAACTTTTCTGTAGTGACATTCCGGAAACAAAAAACCACGTGGTGTTTCACCTAGCGGATCCACGAGCTTCGCATCCCTTACGCAGGTATTTCGACTCGCCTGGCACACACGCGGGTGGTGCGTGGGTGAATATATTAATATCACAGAATGCCAAATTGAAAATTCACTACGCATTCCGTGGTAACTTGGCTGATTATTACGGAATAGCACTACAGATAATGCCAAAACAACTTGGCTAAACTATCTTGTAATTGACAACAATGATAACGTTCAGCTGCAAACAATTGCAGTCACTCAAAACTAAATTCTAGAACAAAGTTCCATGGCGCCATTCTAAATCAAAATCCGTCAGTCACCACCTGGCGCGCCTGACCCTAGCCGACCTAAATGCCTCTCGTCAACAATTTAAATCAACCCAGTCAATAATAGTTCGTTATAATACAGTCGACATTCAGCTATAGCAATCGAAAATTTCCGTTTTGCTCACGTGTGCACGATCTCACATACAAGCACACTTAGCTATTTATACCTATTGTGTTAAAAAAAAATTAAATGAAATACATTTACCTACTAACACACACACATACATTAAAGGCACACAGATCAGGTAAGTTAAAAAGCAAATGATAATAAAACAATAAAAAAAGAATGATATATCAAAAACCACGTGTTCTACTACTTTTGATGATGCGCGTCAAAACTCGTTGGTCATCGTGTAAGAATTTGAGTACCAACCTTCCAGAAGATCTAAGGTGATCATTATATTCTATTTCATGCAATAAATATGGGGGAATAATAAGTATGAGTACCGACGTTTGCTGGCAATCGCTACGGCGACAACGGTATCTCCCAGGGAAGGGAGCATGTTCCCTTGGCATTAGAATACTCCAATAGTAGATAGTAATACAGTCAATACAGATGTTGATAGTTGCAAATCAACCCACGCGACAGAACAGCACGAGTCAACTTTTTACATGTCACGATCCAAACTAAAGATCGTATCTTTATCTCTTTGGTCCAGTTTTCACCGGATGTGTGAAGTGACATACTAAAACTACAAGTTAAAAGATGATATGATAAACTGTTAAGATAAAAATATGGGACGAACTATAAAATATTTTACGCCACAAAAGTGAAAACTTACATTATAGTGTTTCGCTAGAAACGGAATAATATGAGAAAATTACTCTAGTTTAAAAATAAACCATAAGGGCACTAAACGTAGTAGCGAGGTATTTTATGACACACAGACGTTATAAATAGCCGCAGGTATAAAAAGCCAAAACAAACAACAGAATTATTTAGGGATGGAAATCAGGTTTTTTTTTGGCTGACTATATATATTTCCAGCCTAAAAGGTATAATATAAATATATAAGAATATAAATATATAAATATATAAGGTATAATATAAAGCAAAAGATAGGCATGTAGGTTATTAGCTTAGAGTCAATTGTATTATGATCTACTTTCAATTTAAGTAGACCAAAACAACGCACTTATAAATGGTTCGAATTATATTTTAATAGGCTCAACCTAATCGAATATCGTCCCATAGTTTATGTAATTCCATCAATCATGCGATCGCTCTAAATAATCAAATCGTATCGTAACCTTTAAGCAATCGCTAAATCATTACGTCGCGACTATTATCCACTTGTGCAACTACTGCCTGTGTTATTGTTTATTGTGTTTCGATGTGTGCTTTGTTAGTTTCTGGAACCGCGTACCACAATGGAACCTTAGTTTTTGTACCATCGAAGCTGGTAGCGTGCACTTGTCATGAAGGTCCTTGAATAACTCTATCACGCTTCACATTTACTTACTTCACACAAGTAAATATCTGCCGACTGATTGCTGTGTTTCGGTTAGAAGGATGTGGTTAAAAGTGAAATTACATGCACAAGAGTCTTAACATCTGTATGCGTAAGTTGATCAAGTTTGCTGCTCAAAATGTTACTTTACTAATTTTCGTACTCATGCAAACTTTTTAGTGGTAAAACTTGTTCGGATCAAACTATTATTTTCGTTGAAGTGTGTGCAATGTTGATGTTGACTACAAGCAACTTGGTGTATTGCCATTTTACAGTGATTTTTATGTTTTAAATTTTTTTAATAAGTAAGCGAGAGGTACTTTAGCTAAGTCCTCGCCTTAATAGTATATGGATGGCCCAAGAATATTAGAAAACCTACTTTCGAATATTAAAACAGCTGCAATACGTAAACCAAAGTTTTTGCAACATTAGATACAATTTACAAAATTACACAGTCTTTGAACGAAACCACCAATTTGTTGTCAACTCTGATACAGTTCACTACTATCAGTCCAACTGTTACTGCACTAACCATAGATCTACGACGCCCACAGCCTCAATTTCATAACTGAACTACCGAATGTACTTACTGGCGCCGGTCTTACATCCTGGATTTAGAGCATTCAGACCAAAATCTGCTTTATCACTGAAGTTATAGGATTATTTTTTGGTAACTAAGTTTGCAAAGCCTGCTTTGAAAGGATTTAGCATGAACATAATGTCCTCGGCTATTGTCTTCGGTATAAACTACATTAGGTTCTACCCTTATATCAATGTCGACTTCAGTTTTGAACTTTACTGCTTCGTCTTAAGGGTTATAATCAGGTTATGAAACTGTACCAGTGCGTGATATTATTGTTTGTTTGTCCACATAATTGTACCTGTAGACGTTTGGAAAGTGGGGCGGCATTGAGGCTGTTGTAAGTTATCGTGTTGGTCAGTGACAATGAATTTGTTTCAGTGTTATGCAAGAGATCGGTTTTTTGATTGCGTACCGTTTCTCATAATTGTATTTTTTTTAGAATGTAATCTGCCGTGTTAAGGGACATAGTGTGTAACCATTTTGAATGCCAAAATGATTTGAACAACTTCTCTGTTATCTGTCATGCTTTCGTCTTCTATTTGTACTATCTAGTATTTTACAAACTATTGTCAGAGATAGGTACTTGTTTCTTGCATCTCGTTTTGAGCTCTATTGCTTTTATTTTATCAATGTATTGGTATAAACTAGCCCTATTTCTATGTTCTCTATTAAGTTTTAGGTCGATAAAAGTAAATAGTTCTATTTAAATCGACACTTTCATTTAACGACCTTTGTCTCTGTCTCCAGTTGCGTGCAAGATCTAATTTATAAAAATGGCTACGGCCAATTCGACTTCTAACAACTCGTAAAAAGTCAATTAAGATTTAAACGCAAATTGCACGACGCCCGACGAACGTGAAAATTGCCAAGACTTTCATCCTTATAAGAAGAGTCTGCCGTCGTTTTTACTTTGTCGTAGAGGTCAATTTTGCTTGGCTCGGGTTTGGTATGTGTTTTTGTGTGGTAATGTTTTGTTGTCAGATCTAAACTGTCAATGAATGCAAATACTTGTGGTATCTGATAGGCGGGCACGTGGGTTCTGGAGTTGCTTCTGTAGTTTAATAATAGATTGGTCGCGTTGATTCCACCCACAGCCGTGCTCTGTTCTGTTCCTGTCTTCAAAGTGAACTTTTACATAAGGTGCTAGTATACCTAACATTATACATTTGTAAACTCTCTCGATTATGACCATAATCATTAGCATTTTAGCCCAGTGTCACCCACAGGGTATAGGTCTCCTTCATTATCTTCCAGCCACCTCTGTCCTGTGCGTCTCTTGTCCGGGTATTTTCGTGCGACCTTTACAATGTCGTCAACCCATCGCTCTTTCGGTAGGCCCATAATTACATGATAATAATTTATGAAAATGATTTAAAGAGTGTTTTGTCATCACTTAGTTTTGTAACTATCCCAGTAGATAGCAAAAAAAGTACGTGGTCAGTGCATCAAGTGCACGGTCCTATCGTTCGTGACTTACGAGGCAATGCTTTGTCATAGGTGATGGTTACCACTTAACATCAGGCCATCTGCTAGTTCCATCACCTATTTGTATTAAAAAAAACCGGTTTGCCAAAGTTAAGAATTACAAAATAGTACCTGCATTGACGTCAGCCATTATATATGTATAATGGCTTACGTTAATTATTATTTACTGTAAAGATCAGATGTCTCCAGCATTTGAAAACGCTTCCGATTAGTAGTGATTTAAAATAATTGACCCATAGTCACCCGACTATTTTAAGTGATCTACTATAGGTATGTCTTTTTTGGTACGTCATGACATAAAAAGTTTTCACGAATGTCTATTTTGTTAGTCTTTATTGTTACCGAATTCACTTTGATTGTCGTTGTTTTACAGATTGTTTGTCGTGATGTGCAAGTACTTCTAGCTGAACTTGTATTTCTTAGACAAATACTAGTGCTTAGAGACGAATGTTACTGTCTTGTTCTCTTTTGTGTGCTAGCAGGAATTTGACGCGAATTTCGCGCTTCAGTTGTTTTATGTATTTGACTTGAGCTCGATGTTTGGATCAACTAGATTTTATCTTCAGAAGTTTTTTAAAAGTATCTAAAGCATTTTCTTAATTAAATGAAAACAGTTGTTTGAAAATTCTATCGGTAGAATCATTTCGACGAAACCAAAGATAGATAAATTTTTAGGCTTAAGCTTGCGAGACAGATATCAGATTATTTGCCTGCCACTTTTTCACATACCGTGATGATCCTGACATAAAATAGCACCCATTATCTTCAGTGGGTGTTGTCAGAGCAGACCAAGAAGGATACAGGCATTGGACAATTAAAACCAACTTTGCTGACACCAATCCTCTGCGTGGCGAGCATGGCAAAAGCCCTAAATATTAGTGAATGTTGTGTAGAGTAGTGGATTTAATCAGACTGATGATATGATGCTACTGTTTCTTCATTTTACCGATCCAAGCTGGCGAACTACTCTGAACTAATTTGAAAGCACTGCTGCAATTACCCAGATAAGATAATAGGGTAACACAATTGCACAACTAAAAATAAGTCGATTTGGCAATCACGACTTTTCTAACCTACACCAATTAAGATGATTATTCTGACTATTGTTCGAGTGATCGTATCTTAATCGATCGGTATCGATTCGTTTTCACTCGACTATTATGTTATTCGAATAGATTAACCCGATACTGTTACTGCCCTTGTGTGGTAGAATATATTATTTTAAGCAATCGCTCATTTGTTTTACTATTATATTAACTACAACCACGCCAACGCTGCTTCAGGCTTCGCGTTAACTCTTATAATTAGTCAAAGAAGGTCAAACTGCGTCAAAATTTTAAACAGCTTCATATTAATCTCTATAGATAGTTAATAATTTATGTGAACGTAGATATAGATAATTAGCTTCGATTTTATTTTATGTGAATGTAGATATTATGTATAATAAGCTTGGATTTAATGCAAGTGGTTTAATTTAGGGCCTATATTGGTAAATATTTATGTTATGGGATATTTATTTACCTATTATTTACTACCTAGTGTAACTGTAAGGTGTCAAATAAAGATTTTTTTCATTTTTTATTTTCGAAATTATGACAGAGCTTATCCAATAACATACTTGATATTTTTGGATTTTTGTTGTTTATTTTTGTTCAACTTGCTAGTATTCTTGAGAAAGTTATGGCGACAGATAAATAATCCGCAAATATTTACACCATGTATTACAAAAGGATTGTATTATACTAACCAAACAATACGAAATGACAAGGGCGTCAATTTTTGAAATATAAACTGTAAATTGAATTTACATGCAAATTTAACATTCCCAAACACACGTCAATAACAATTTCGCAACATCTTAGCATGCCAAGATGTTCACACAACCTCTCCCTAAATTGATCAAGTAACCTTTAACTTAAAACTAAGAGCGTATATATGAAGTAGTATTCAAATTTAACTATTTGATGGTTACATCCTCTCTTAAAATGTTTCGTCTGAACTCATTTGTAAAGTGTAATAAAAAAGCAGTATTCTGATTGTCAACAATCAATTTTGAGAAATAAGTAGGTACATTCAGTCAAAAAAGTATCGGGAATAGACAATTTGGTTCCCAATTCAATTTTTTGTTTATTTTTTTGCTGTTTGATTGGCACAACTGTTTTCCATTTTGGCGCGGATTTTGATTTGAATCTGTTGTTTATATTTATTATAGTGCTGTTTTTAGTTAGATCATATCTAGTGTGTACTGCGAATTTCACTATGGACAAAAATATCGAACAAAGAGTTTGTCTTAAATTTTGCATCGCCAACGGAATTTCGTGTTCGAAGTCACAGAAGGCTTACGGTGAATCGACTTTATCAAAAACACGTGCTTATGAGTGGTACAAAACGTTTAAAAGCGGTCGAGATGTGATAGAAGATTTGCCTCGCTCTGGTAGGCCATCAACATCTTCAACTGAAGTTAACGTCGCAAAAGTGAAGGAATTAGTGACTGAAAATCCTCATTCGAATTTGAGAGAGATAGCCGCTGAACTTTCTGTGTCTCACGAGTCGATCCGCACCATTTTAAATAATCACTTGGGTATGAAACATGTTGCTGCTCGGCTAGTCCCAAAAGACCTGAATTTTCTCCAAAAACTCAATCGCATAAGAGTCGCTGAAGACATGCTAGAACGAGTGAATTCCGACCCAACATTCATGAAACGCATTGTTACTGGTGACGAGACGTGGGTTTACGAGTTTGACATGCAAACTAGTCAACAGGCTTCGGAGTGGCGCCTCCCAACTGAACCGAAACCGAAAAAACCACGCCAAAGTCGATCAAAAGTTAAAGTCATGTTGACTGTTTTCTTTGACTATCGAGGTGTTGTGCACTCGGAATTCTTGCCGGAAGGTGAAATGGTAAATAAAGAATATTATTTGAGCGTTATGCGGCGTTTAAGAGAGCAAATTCGGCGAAAAAGGCCAGATTTGTGGAAAGACATTTCTTGGATTTTGCATCACGATAATGCGCCTTCGCACAAGGCCAAAATTGTAAAGGAATTTTTGACCAAAAACTCAACAAATACTATCGAGCAACCACCTTATTCACCAGATATGGCTCCAGCCGACTTCTTCCTTTTTCCTAAACTCAAATTACCACTTCGTGGCACACGTTTTCATTCGGTAGAAGACATAAAGGAGAATTCGCGACGAGAACTGAACTCAATTCCGGAAAAAGCGTTTAAAAAATGTTTTGATGATTGGACTATACGTTGGCGTAAGTGTATCGTTTCTGAAGGAGCATACTTTGGAGGCGATAAAATAAATTTAGATGAATAACTAACATTTTGTGTATTATTGATCTTTTCCCGGTACTTTCTTGACAGAGTAGTATGTCACTTTCCGTTGCTCTAAAATAGGAACTAGAAAGTGCCTCCCTTTTTCTAGTTCCTATTCAAGGTAGCGGGTGGGTTTTTTATACAACTACCTGATGGAACAAGCATATGGCCCACCTGATGTTAAGTGGTAGGTAACCATCGCCTATAACAAAGCATTGCCTCGTAAGTCACGCAAGATAGGAACGTGCCCTACGATACATTGTCCTGCGTCCATTAATTTGTGGCATACAGATGTTAAGCCTCATGTGCCTGTAATTACACTGGTGACCACACTCTTAATAAATAAATAAATAGAAACACAGCAACGCTGCTTGGCGGCAGAAAAAGGCGTGGTGGTAGTACTTCCTCGGACGAGCCCTTCACAAAAAGCTCGGCTACTCTTAAATTGAGAGTAGCAGAGCTAGAGGGGGTACGGAAAAAACAGAAGAATAGGACATAGTTTTTAATCGCGGGTAACACCGCGGGCGCAGCTAGTGTACACTTAAGTAACGACTTCAATATGGTAGCACTTAGTACACGACAGCCCAACCACGTGCATCGCAAAAAATCAGCCGAATCACTCTGCCATTGTCAAATTAATGTGAATGCAAGTCGAAGTGTCGTGACATCGTATCCTGGAGTCAAGTTGATGGGTGTGGAAGGTCGCCAAGCTTGGCCGAGCCTTACTCGTATGTAATTCGAGCATTCCGTACATTGTTATCTTTCGACGCATAAATCCATACCAATTTATATGGTATGCAGACAGTCTTGGAGACGCTTCCGATTGGATTGGATGGGTTGACTATCTAAAGATCGCTTGTAACAGTCTGCAGATAGCTCGACTGTAATGTCTTATAATGTATTCTGACTTGTAATGTATTTTTAGCACAAACTTATAAAGGCAACAGGAATGTTTAGCCTATCAATAAGTGTGCAATCTAGTAATTTATACTTTATGTGAACTTTGCAAAAGTTTCGCAACTGAAATGCTAGATCGATGGCTTTTGCTATAAATATGAGGTATTTCCACTAAATTATGATACCTAATGTTGTATAGAAGTGAAACTAGCAAACTAAAATACTGATTACGGCTGACAGACAGAGGGAATTAAGTAGGTACCAACCGGGAAAACCACTGAAAAGTATAATAATTTTAATGTATAGAAGTGAAATTAGCAAACTAAAATACTCAGGTTACGGCAGGTAGAGGGAGATAAATATGTACCTACTGGAAGAGCCTCGTTTAAATCATGTCTCAAGTACCACAGTATTTTATGTTGCTTAAATAAGGTTTCTGTCCATTCAAAGATCGCCTGAAAATTTAGCGATAAAAGTAAGTTGTTTTATGCGTTAAGTTTCAGTAAGCAGTTGTCTTTTATTGCTTTTATAATGATATTATGGTGTCAGTCAAATAAAGTTGATTTCTATTGTAATTAAATAATATTTTAATAATATTTTACTACATAATTGTGTATAGCTTTGATTAAAATCTGCAATGTAGTTTTTGGTCTCTTTCGGCCAATCTACAAAACGTATTTTAGATACTCATTCCCTTCTAAACGCTACAGTATTATTATTGATTAAGCTTGAGTATTAGAATACTAAGGTAGGTTATTTACTGCCTATAAATAGTTTAGTTAATGCTTGCACTGAATGTAGGGCAACGCACTATGCATTAGTTAACTTCAAGTTTCCTTTTCAAAATGGTTAGTTTTAAACAATAATTTATGCATTTTATGTGATTGCTTGTGTGTATACTTTATAGGCAGTAAAATATTTATCATGATAATAAGTTGAAAAGATCTTCATCTTCACCACGAAGAAGTCCCCGGCTCGAAAGGCATCTAACACAGCTGTCGAAAGAAGACTTACCTCAGTCCTTTCACCACGCTTTCAAAAGAACTAGACACACCAAGAAGAGGTACCAGGCTAAATGCAGCTTCTAGAACAAGGTGTTCAGTATAATGGAGTGTGATGTGATCCGTGAAACAGCCAAGGACATTAGATTGGAACCTTGATCCAAAGTGGGTCGAGTTGAAGACGATCTAGTGATCTTTCCGTTTAAAGGTCAACGCTCGAAATTAATAGATGAACGTCCTACAGTCAAAATAAATAAAGCTAGGTATTATGCTTTTACCCGAGAGATGTTCTAATTGTAATTAGTAATTTTTATTTGTTTATGTGTAGATTTGTTTTTATTTTTTGAGTATTATTATTTATCAGTACCTAGTTTTGAATCAAGTCAAGTATCAGTATAGTATCAGTCAAGTTTAAGTATGTACCCTCTCTTATTGCAAGTTTTTGTCTGTGTTAATGAAGAACTATGTAATTTGTTTTCTCCTCTTTAAAGTATCTATTGATTATTGTCTTAGCATCTAGTTGAATTTGTTCAGTATTTGAGTTGTAAGTTAATCTAATTGTTCAGTCATCACGTCCACTTAGGTATCTCATTTTCTTACTTACTCGATCCTCAATGGCCCCAACGGAAGACCAGCGTAAGTTTCTATAGCTTACATGGTCAGTTGCAAACTCATGCTGAGTTGGGACCATTTTGCAACTGCCTTTGTTTTACTACTTTTGTTAATAGTTTGTTGTAATAGTTGCAAATAAACATTATTTGATTTGATTTGATTTGATAATACCTAGCCCTACCTATACATAAAATACATATTTTGTTATATTTAATGAAATAAAACATATTATGCTCCATACAAAGGACATTAACGCGCAGCATCAGACTTTTTAAATAAAGATTTTAAAAGATTTTAAATAGAAGTTTCATCATTTCTAAATTAGCTATATATTTTTTTTTTATACAACTAGCTGATGGAACAAGCAGATGGTCCACCTGATGTTAAGTGGTAACCATCACCTATAAACAAAACATTGCCACGTAGGTCACGCACAATAGGAACGTGCCCTACGATGCACTGCCCTGCGTCCATCAACTTGAGGCATACAGATGTTAAGCCTCATGTGCCTGTAATATACAAGATGTTTTAGCAAGAGGTCAAATTTATGAGCTGGTTTACTTCATGGGATCTGAAGAATTCATCTTAAAGCAAAAACTACCAATTTCAAATTGAATTGAAGCCAAAAAGAAAGTGAGAAAAGTTTACTTTGTACGTTTAATGAACCATTCAGTTACAGAAGCATCAGTTAAAATAATCGTCTGGACAGTGTTTGCATTTACTACCTTATTCATAGTGCGATAAAAATCATTGTTGCTTGAAAGCAAGGGCTTTATAATTCGTTTCCTCACCACCTTTTTCCGTGACGATCGGCATTCAGTTCGATTCATGCGTTCAAATCAATTCACGATTACTTTTCTTTGTCATAAGTACACTGCGCGCACTACGCTCTACTTATTAAGTGTCACACTGTTAACTTGCGCAGTGTCTATGGTATTGCTTTCTTTTTCAATTACGCCTCCATTTTTCTAATAATTACGTATATGCTTATCAGATTTATTAACTACGCTTTTGCGCGGGTGATTAAAGCGGATGCGTTTAAAATATTTTAAATGGATGAATTTAAAATATTTTAAATATAGTATTTACTTAAGTATCTGATATTAAAACCAATATATTTAATAAAAATATTTTATTTCAAATATTTATTAATCCATACTATAAAAATCTATGTAACATATAACACAATTTTACTTGTGATAACATTTTTTACCAGCGAAAATGCATAATGATGAAAATGGACAAGAACATGTAGCAGAGGCGTAAAATAAATAAATAAATAATAAATAATGCTGGACAATCCACACAGCACCATCTAGCCCCAAAGTAAGCTACTCAAAGCTTGTGTTATGGGTACTAGATGACTGATATATTTAATACATTATATACTTACATAGATAGATATTTTTTATTATATACATAGAAAACACCCAGACCAACGGAAGAAATTTCTGCAGATCGTACACAAATTTGTTCCGAGGCGGGAATCGAACCCGCAACCTCTACCGTCGCAGGCGGACTCTCGCCCGCTGCGCCACAGAGGTCGTCAAAATAAAAAAGCGTTTAATCTTTTTTATCTGTATCTTTTTAAACATATAATAATTTTAATTGAGAGTAACGACACAGCGGTATTTAAACCTACCAAAGATAGAAAACTAACGGGTTACGGCATCATAATAGTAGAATAGAATATAATATACATTTATTTGAAAGTATACATTCTAATTATTTAAAAATATTACAATCTCACAGCAGGTGTGACCACAGATAGTAGGTGTGACTGACAGATAGTAGGGCAGATATCATCTTCAAAGTTTGGGCTCATTAAATCAATCATAATTCAAGACTTGACACCACTTTCTCCATATTTAATTGCTGTTCAAACATACTTAAATAGTAAAGATAAGTTTTGACTGATGCGGACCAGTCATCATCATCATTCTCAGAAAGGGTCATCGAATCACTCTATTGCGACGACCTCTGTGGCGCAGCGGGCGAGGGCTTGCCTGCGACGCAAGAGGTTGCGGGTTCGATTCCCGCCTTGGAACAAATTTGTGTACGATCTGCAGAAATTTGTTCCGAAGGTCTGGGTATTTTCTATGTATTATAAAAATATCTATCTATGTAAGTATATAATGTATTAAATATATCAGTTATCTAGTACCCATAACACAAGCTTTGAATAGCTTACTTTGGGGCTAGATAGTGCTGTGTGGATTGTCCAGCATTATTTATTTATTTATTTATTTATTTTGAACCTCGAACTGAAAAGAGGAGTGTTTTAAGCTATGAATATAATATAAACTAGTTGCGCCCCGGGGTTTCACCCGCGCAGATTTAAATTCTGGTATTCCCACGGGATAAAAAGTAGCCTTGTGCTATTCCAGACTATAATCTATCTCTCTGCCAAGTTTCACCCAGATCCATATTTACAAACTTTCGCGTTTATATAATAGTAGTAGGATCTACGAGTACCTAATATACAGATTTCTAATCAGTCGTTTAAAAAAAATAATGTCATATAACCTCTAATAACTAACTGAACTTTAACAAGCGAATACACGTCTTCAACAGAGTGATTGATGTTCATAAAAAATTAAACATCGACTGACCTTACAGTGTGAGTAGAATATATATAGTATCGATATAAAATTGATGCCCGGCTGACTGACAAACGTAAGCACGATTTGTAGATCTAAGATTTATAAATGGAAGGTGTTTTTGATTCATGGGACTTACCCCCGGTTTCTGAAAGGTCGATCAATACTAATCGGCTGTCAAGTCTTGCCATCTCTATCTAATTTGTAGTAAAAGCTGAAATAGCAAGTGACTTGACAGCCGATTAGCTTTGATCAAGCTTTCAGAAACAGGTGGTTAAGGTATGAAAGGAAGGTATTTTAGAAAATGAAATGCTTGCACTAAACTGAGATGATGGTATCATCATTAACTTACTTAGTTCACTGCTGGGCATAGATCTCTGTCAGGGCTCACCACTGAGTCTGGTCTTCGGCTCTTCGTTCTCTGTCAAGATAATTTAACTTATTGTCTTTTACACTAAAGCCTTTACGTTATTATTTACTTTACATAAATAATTAGTTTTCGGTCCATCTTGGCTGAGGCAGTGCTACATTACGCTTGCCTAAAAAGGGGCGTTTAAAGAGAAAAAAAGGGGCGTGGGTGCCGGAAAAACATCTAATTATGCACTACAATTTTTTCCTGGCGAATACAGCATGGGGTTTTCCAAAAAAAGCTTTTTAAAATATTTAAAGGGTCAGCAACGAATGCAACCTCTGGTGTTGCAAACGTCCGTGTAGGCTAAGCATCCCATCAGGTGGGCCGTACGCTTGTAGTATTAAAAAAAACAATATTTTTGTATCTAATTCTTTGTACTTTCTGTTATTTATTCATAGAAAAAAAACTTCCGAAATTTTCTCAGACTGTTATAACTCCGTCAACACTAAGCAAGTAAAGTCACAGGTAGTGAACTAGTTATACAAGATGCCAAGGACAAGAGTTGATTTATTGGGCTTTACGCGATGGCTAACATTTAATGTTAGAATCTCAACGCAAATTTTAATAATAAATAAATAAATAAATAATGCTGGACAATCCACACAGCATCATCTAGCCCCAAAGTAAGCTACTCAAGCTTGTGTTATGGGTACTAGATGACTGATAGATTTAATACATTATATACTTACATAGATAGATATTTTTTATTATACATACAAACACCCAGACCAACGGAACAAATTTCTGCAGATCGTACACAAATTTGTTCCGAGGCGGGAATCGAACCCGCAACCTCTTGCGTCGCAGGCGGACTCTCGCCCGCTGCGCCACTGAGGTCGTCAAATTATCATTTTGTTGGTGTTAATGAACTAAATGCTCATGTTGTTTATTATAAATTGTATCCTGTTAGAACAATGCACATTATTCAATCATTTATTATATTCATTTTCATTCATTAATTATCATTATTATATGAGCCTGAAGAATTCCACTACTGAATATGCCCTGGATAAATATGGAAGCCAATGATGCTTTTCCCTGAATATTCTAATCTCTGCATCCACCAGACTTCCCAATGTATCACACATTTACGATTATCAGTCCACATAGTAAATGAGCGGTCTCAAGTTAATGCAAATAAAATATTATAATACATAAACGAATTGCAAAATAATCAATTGTTTACAGAATAAAAAAAAAACACCCAGCCAAATTTCTCGTACATTCAAATATTATCTAAATATATTGTCAAATCAAATGAAATCAAAACGTTTATTTGCAAATAAGTACATGGTATCATAACAAAAGGTAGAAAATAAACATTGTACTAAGGAAAGCTTAAAATATGGCAAATTAAAAATATTAAATTGAGATTTATATACGTATCCTTGATTGTGCAATTGTATTAAAATAGTAAAATCGTTTATCGATGTCAAAAAGCCAGTATGGCATAAAACAAACGAGCAAGTAAATCCATCGCTTTTACTTTCAATGAAGCTGCGCCCGCGCCGACCGCCTGCGCTTCCGCAAATGAAAGTGTTTTCCGCGTCACACCGATAATCTTATCGCTGTTGCTGCATAGGAGTTATTCTGGTTTTGTATGTAAAATGTGTGGAACCAGTAACGTGTCGAGAAGTTGGAAGGAATTTCATTCAATATAATCATAAATAGGTTCCAATTTATTTGTCCTAAAAAATATTTTTAATAAAAATATATTTGGTTTTAAAATTGATATTTTTTTGGATCAGTTGACTATCTTTAGATCGTCTGCAGATAGATCTGCTGTTTCATATGTTGCATAATATTTAAATACTTAGGACTCTGTTTTTTTCCTCGACATAGACATTTATTTATTTGCTACAAAGAAAACACAACATATACGATTAGGCTTGGAATTCTTATAATAACAGGTATCATTCGTATCAGAAGAAGGTACACACAAGAAAACAAGGTTTGGGGTTTGGGGTTTGGTAATGACTTCATTAGGAAAAAAAACAGTAATAAACATATTAATTGGTTTCAACTCATCATTGGGAAGATCTAGATTTAGTCTTAAGTTGCTAAATAACATAGTAATCGATCATGACCTTTTTTGTGCGAATCTAAACGAGTTCCGCGTTTCGAAATCTGCCAAATAAAAACAAAAAAAAAATATTTATAAGACGAGCTTTATTCTTAATTTAGATAATAACCCAGCGCCTGTATTTACTTGCTTATTTAGGCATTTATCAAATGAGCATTATTAACTTAAATATAATTTAAGTAGGTACATACGTAAAAAAAAAGTGGAGTTGTTTTGTTTTAACTTGAAGCGTATTTTCATTCAACGTAACATATTTAATACATACGATACATGAGTAAATATTAAATATATATAACTCAAAGGTGACTGACTGACTGACTGACATAGTGATCTATCAACGCACAGCCCAAACCACTGGACGGATCGGGCTGAAATTTGGCATGCAGGTAGATGTTATGACGTAGGCATCCGCTAAGAAAGGATTTTGATCAATTCTACCCCCAAGGGGATAAAATAGGAGATGAAAGTTTGTATGAGATTTTCAAAGTAAACGAGCGCGAGCAAAGCCGCGGGATCAGCTAGTTAAATATAAACAAAACTAGTATACTTTGGCAACTAAATAACCAAATTTGTTAAAGATGGTTACCTCTAAGTATCAGTTGGGCCATCTGTTTGTTCTATCAGCATTAAGTATTAAAAAAACGATAGAAATACTTTAAATTTCATATCGTACTTTATAAAAAAGAAAACACAATATTATTTCTACTTTCACAATGTTTTCATGTGTTTTAGTGGCTCGTTTTTATAAAAGTTTTACTAACGTTTTCCCATCCCTAACAACAGTTAGTCGACAAGAATGTTGCTCAAACACAACACTCGCTTTCTCGATTAACGGCCGTTAAAACAACACTAGAATATAAAACCTTCATGTTTTATACACGTGGGCTCATAGAGGTCTAAACACCTACTGAGTGCCTGCCAAGAAGTGTAAACCAACCAGGTCAAAACCAATAAAAAAAAAACATGCTGTGGTTCTGTTACAAAATGTATAACTATCTAATATTTTACCAACCTTTTGAAGTAAGTTTTTTTTTCATGTATCTTTGATTAAGCCAATGCCAATTCTTAACTATTGTGTTTACTCTATTCTTTGTCAAACAGATCCAAATCGAGAACCTAGTGGTAAGACAAACCTAATGTAGGTTTTAAGCCACTACTAACCAACATATGATGCTCTGTTTTTTTAATCCCAACTAATATTATAAATGCGAAAGTAACTCTGTCTGTCTATCTGTCTGTCTGTCTGTCTGTCTGTTACGCTTTCCCGCTTAAACCTCTCAACCGATTTTGATGAAATTTGGCACAGACAATCTTTAGACCCTGAGAAAGAACATAGGCTACCTTTTATTGCGAAAAAAAGAGATGAAGAGATTATAAGTACGCAGACGAAGTCGAGGGTACCAGCTAGTAAATAAATAAAAAAATAAATTATAATTTATGAAAATGGGGACGAACGCTACTAAAAAAAGTTCCGTTCGTCCCCACTGGACGCAGCCTAGCCCGCATTATCCTATTGTTGGGCGAATGTCTCTCAATCCTTTCAATCCCGCCTCATTTCAGGATGTGGTAGAACCAGTTGCCAGTCTCTCTGAAGTGCAGCACGTCTTGCCATTGATCGTCTGTGTGATGAAATGAAATAATTTATCTGCGTGAAGCATTTAAACTGAAACAGCTTCACGACTTTGATCCCCAGTCACGGTAGATATCCCCTCAGATCTCTCAAGTACCAAGTACTAACCTCAAGATTCTTTGAGGATGTCTAAGGGGGGTAGTCAGAGGTACGTCCAAACATTACATTTGGCACATACCCACATTTTGCAGTAGTTAGTATTCCATACGTGACAGGTTGCAAGCCCATCGCCGCTGTTAGAATACTAACTGGTTTCCTCACGATGTTTTCCTTCACCGTTTAAGAGCACTGGCATTGCGCACATAAATTTTTCGATAGAAAAATTCATTGGTGCACGACCGGATCCGAACCTGCGACCTTACGATCGGAAGGCGGGGTCACTTCCACTAGACCACCATTTATGATGATATTATCATGGATACAGAATTTTACACTTCGCCAGAAAAACCCAGCATGCAAATATAATAAAGAAAATTACATGTTGTAATTCTTTAATCTAATGTGAATAAAACTTTTTCTGTCTTATTTTATCGATGAACGGTGTTTATACTAGTTTCAAATGCGTCTCGCGTTTTATGCCTCTAAGTTTGAAGGTCTGCTGAGGAAAGTGTTTTTAATAATGCGGTGAAATGTGGCAATTAATTCTAATGCTGCATTACAACTATAACGTTTTGATAACTTTTTGTAGGCTGTATGACTGGGATGGTATGGGTATGCACAAAATTAAATGTTTGGACTCTGACTAACTCCCTTAGAGGTCCGCAAAGAACTCCTAGGAGTTTCAGTTTCATTTTTATAATACAGAAGTGTACAACTGCTGAAATATTTACCTAAGTTCAATTTATATCCAATTTCTGCTTGTCTAGAATTTTGACCTTTGTGACCTTTGACCAAGACATTTTAAACTCTTCAATGTTTAAAATGTCTTGGTCTTCAATAGCTGCTTAACAAATCTAGTAACACTTCATTGGGTTTCTAAACAATAGCCAATCTGCAAATTTCACGTTCAATGAACCATGGTTCCTATTATATTTTCTATACATTTTTTATAGTACAAAACTACCACGTGCCTTAAATTCTAGAGATTTTTTTGTCGTGCGTGTCACTAATTCTTTTGGAAAAGTATGGTGAAAGGATTTAAAGTGAGCCTCAATTAGGCTCCAGCCGAGTACGACCATGTTTTAAAGCTTTTTAGGTTATAAGACATGTCGGTTTCTTAAAAAAATACACAAAGACACAAAATACATAATTTGAGGAAGTCTGAGCCTGGCATTGGTCTCGATTTGTACATTAAAAATTAGTTAAAGACATCACCCAGTTGAACTGACCTTTTGCATCTGCGCTTATGAAGCAATATTGAACAAGTGTAATTTTATACCAACTTCGAGCAGGAACTCCGGATTTGGGGCAGCCCCTTTTTACCCAGCTTCGTTTTATGAGCATGATGGGTTCACTAATGACACATACAAATCTACAAAGGTCCAACTTGAGTTATTTTTGAGATCACAAAAAGATCATTAAACGTACCTCAGAGATATTTAGCCTTTTGCTACGGTGTGTAAATAACAATGTAAAATTTGTTATACGTATTGTATTTATATCTACACTAGTTGCGCCCTGCAGTTTCACCCGCACAGATTTAAGTCCCGATATTCCCACGGGATAGTAAGTAGCTTATGTGGTATTGCAGACCATAATGTACGAGTATCTCTCTGCCAAGTTTCATCCAGATCCGTTCAGCCGTTCCGGCGTGAAAGAGTAACAAACATCCATCCATACTTACAAACTTTCGTGTTTATAATAGTATGATAGTAGGATAATTTTATAACAAAATAATTATCAACAATATCATCATCATCATTCAACTGTAACATTTCTTGGAATAACAATTTTGGGCGTAAGGTAGAATCGTAAATACTACACATACTATTTGTAAATCTAACTAGTATTATAAATGTGAAAGTTTGGATGTTTCAATCACGCCATTCAATAGCTGATCGGATCTGGATGAAATTTGACACAGATATAGATTATAGTCTGGAATAGCACATAGGCTACTTTTTATCCCGTGGAAATACCGGGATTTAAAACTAAGTGGGTAAAACCGCGGGGTGCACTAGTACATTATAATTTTGTTGGTAAGTAAATGATTTGGATAAATTATCATTTTTATATTATTATCATTTCATAAATCTGGACCATTTACTAAAGCTCATTAAAAAAATATTTAGCTTTGTCAAAATATACATAAATCATAGTTGGACTTTGATTATTCAAAATCAGTTCAACCATATTGCACCACGCAGCCTATAATTTACATGCCATAAAATAAACCTTAATTCGATTAATAAAATCGTGACTCAAATAATGAAATAATTAAATGAGATAAGAGAAAATTATCTGTTACTGTTACAAGTAGCTTATTAGTACAATTGTCATGTCCTTGGCACAGAGTCACGCATTCTTGTACTTATTTCAATTGATTGAAACAAGTATGGGACTGTAGGTTAATATCAGTGATATCAGTCGACGTAGAAGCTCGGAGTAAAGACACAGAAAACTATATATATTTTTTTAATTATACATTACAAACACCCAGACCAACGGAACAAATTTCTGCAGATCGTACACAAATTTGTTCCGAGGCGGGAATCGAACCCGCAACCTCTTGCGTCGCAGGCAGACTCTCACCCGCTGCGCCACTGAGGTCGTCACTATGATATTATGATACAACGTATTCGATGGGCTACTGATCCAGGTTTGACTACCTATACTATCTTAAATTAATTATTTCAAGCGCTTATAATTTGACGTCAAAGTCAAAGTCAAAATATGTTTATTCAATAAAATCACAAGGACCATCTTGAACCGTCTTAAAACTAGGTGACTCTAGTGCCAGTTCCACGCGATCAACACACTATATTATATACACACACTATTGAAGCTATATAATACACTAGCTGAACCCGCGGCTTTGTTCGCGCCAAGGAATTCAGTTTCATACAAACTTTCATCCCCTATTTTATGCCCTTGGTAGAATTGATCAAAATCCTTTCTTAGCGTATGCCTACGTCATAACATCTACCTGCATGCCAAATTTCAGCCCGATCCGTTCAGTGGTTTGGGCTGTGCGTTGATAGATCACTATGTCAGTCAGTGAACTTGGAGTTATTATCACAGATTTCATCCCCTTGGGGGTGGAATTGATCAAAATCCTTTCTTAGCGGATGCCTACGTCATATCATCTACCTGCATGCAAAATTTCAGCCCGATCCGTCCAGTGGGTTGGGCTGTGCGTTGATAGATCACTATGTCAGTCAGTCAGTCACCTTTGAGTTATATATATTTAGATTAAGTAATCTAACAGAAAAAGGAAAAGTAAACAGATTCATTCATTCATTCTCAGCATCATATACTGTTGCCAGCATGATGATACTTATATCCTTTTTTTGTAAATGCATTCTTATAATATAATATATTATAATAACCCTTTTATTGATTTTATAAATTTTTATTAATCAACATTTAATTAATTTGATACATTTTATCAAGAGAGTTCGGGTGTGGTAAACATTTCTCTAAACAGAAGAAAATATTAAATTAGATATATTATTCTTTACTTCACAAAAAAGATGTACATAGGCGAACTTAATTCTAGTACCTAAGCATTTTCTAGGCATAGTCTTTTATGAGACAAAAAAAAAAAGAAAAGCATTTAATAACATAAATACTTGCTCAATAATATATTTATAGCACACAAAGTGACGCGAAGCTTCTCATTGTTGCCTAAAACAAATATTCGCAAATTAATCATTAAGATAACACATTATAGAGCATTCAACTTAAAAAACCTAATAGCGGTATGAAACATAGATGCTTATCTATCTGGGCAAGATCATATGCGCGGGCGCAACACAAGTGACACAGTAGCAGTCTGGCTCGCGCGCCCAAGGCCCCGCTCACCGAGTGTCAACGACCGAAAGCCTCAATCACCAAGTACAATCTTAGTAAATCTAATATTGTACAAAGGAATTGATGATAAATAATATATTAGACGTTTTGAATTGCTTATGTTCCGACAGACGAGATGAATTAGCTTCTGATCGAAGTATTAGACAATTTGAATAATATATTGTAGTTATCCATTATATTATAACGTAGTCAATTCGAATCATATCGCAATTAGATGATTTTATGGCATTCGACAAAGGCTCTATAATTGTAAACCTTACTGAAAGGTATTCTGTGAAGCCTATGATTATCGAACGAGATCTCGGATCTCGGAAAATAAATATCGTTAAATAACGTTATAAATTATAACGTATGACATATGCAATACGGATATACGGATAATAACTATAAATAGCATCGTAGTTAATGATTTTTGGCATCAAAGAATATATATTTAGTGGTGGGTAAGGATCTCGATCATTTTTTTTGGCTTATAAAATTTGAAAATTTTAGTTTAGTTAAAATAAAGTGAATATACAATTAAAACTTCAATTTATCGTTATATCATTTGTGAAGCAAAATAAAGAACAATTAAAGCTTCCAATGGTTACCGTGCTTTAATGAAGAGATAATAAACAAGCTTGATAATATATTACAATGAAACTTGACCCAGATTACATTCAATAGAAACATGCAAAGGTCAAATAAAATGTATGTTTATTGAAAAATAATAAAGTGTTACACGATGCTCGTTACAGTAAGGTGTAATTTAGTTTTTGCTGCTTTATAAAGCACATTGGTTTTCATTACAATATTAAATCTTGAAATATTGATATATAAAGAGATCGCTTTTTAGCGATAAGACAGCCCATTGAACATCTGTTTTTTTTTATTATTATAATTACCTATTTTGTTAGTTTGTAAGGAGTGCAATTAAAAAATTTCATTCATTCATACAAAATACGAAAGTTAACGATGTTTCGATGTTTGTATTTAGTTTCTATGAAGTGCATTGGTCTTTATTTATATAATAAAAAATCTTATCCTATTAATATAGCAAATGTGACAAAGTTTCTATTGAACCAATCGCGGTGAGCTTAGGCTACTTTTTATCCCGAAAATTTACAGGAACAGGTTAGAAAACCTGACCGAGCCTTTTAAAGGGAAAATGCCTCACATTTTAAGCAATCGCCGCTACCATCGAGACTAAAGCCGTGGGTAACTAGTAGGTACTAAATAAATATTTGTGAGCATTTCACTGCTCTAACTTGCTCAAACTAAACGAAGTTTGTACAAAGGGAGCTTTTTCTGTAAGTATGTACTTTAATATTGAAACATCAAGACAGAACAAGCATAATATTACACAAATTTATTGTTCTCGTACAACTAATTGAATTATTAACTAAACTTTTTCTCAAACAAATCCATCGAGCTGCCCGAGACCTTTACAACCGATATTGTGACCATAATAACATTTACATTCAAATGCATAATAAACTTGAACCTAATTAACAAAACCAACGTGCACTATTTTCAATAAATACCGCTGAGCAATAACACTTTGAATTAACGGCATTATTTCTGAGAATAATTCTATTGTGTTGGTCGTTCAGCAAGTAAGTGCCTTACTGCAAATGAATTAAAATTATTATAATTATAATATGTATAAAAAGTTATATACTTATTTTTGAACAAAATCCATAGCTCCACAGGGTTAATATCACCCAAGACCACATAGCCCCATAGGAAATAATGTTCCATAAGCCTACAACTAGAAAACTAATGTACCTAATTATATATTATTTTGTAAATACATAACTTATGTATACCTATAATAGAACGCTCAGGCGGAGAAAGAAGATGCACGATATGGGTAAGTTTGTCCAACACCAGGAATATAAGCTACAGCTTACACCGCACAAGGCAGGTTAACGTAAATTGCTGAACGATAAACAATCACTCTTTCTATTCTTATTACTTTCGACATCCATTGCTCAAAGATAGTTTTCACCTCGATATACTGTTGAATGGAACCCATAGAATAGAAAATCCTCGATACCTACAAAACATGAAGAGGCTACTTGAATACAAAACAGCAGTGAGTTGGATTCCCAGGGCGGTGCCAACGAACGGTTTTGAGAAAACGATATTCCGATACAGTGCGTCGACGAAATACTAATGTAAAACGAATTCCAATGCTTCATTATTCAATTTGTCCTGAGAACCTGTTGCACTAGATTTAAAGCGTAGGTAAATTAATGCTGGAATTGCAGTGAACAAATCGATCTATAACGTTTTATTTAACTTACATAAGCGAACAATATGTTAAGAAATAGCGTTCAACAATTTACATGAGCTTTGCGATTGCTCTAACTGGGATAAGCGCTTTGATATAAATATATACTTATTTGCCACCCTATCTAATGGTTACCGAGGACAATATGACAATGCTACTTACATATTAACAAAGAATTGCTAGGTATACCACTTAAAATACAAAACACTTTCTTCAGAGAATTTAAAACAACAGAATTTTAAAATTGATGATTTTGAATGAATGAAATTGAATGATTTTTAACAAAATACGAATAACTCTTTTTTTAACATTCGTGACAGCATTTACAAAGCTACTCAAAACGATCAAAAGCTGATAAAATACAGTAAAATGCCGATACAAATCGGTGCAACAACCCAGTGGTTACCAATGACAATAAACTCCGCAATATTTATTATAATAAAAAGAGTGTTTACAACATTCTAAGATTAGTTGGCTAAGGGCCAAGCTATGCAAAAATCACCATCAAAAATTATGGACTTCGCCGTAAGAATGCGAATAGTTGCATTACTGCGTGACCTAATCGTATGTCTCTTTCTTTACAGAATCGGCCTTTGTGGATTCGACAACCCTCACAGAGATCAGAAGACAGATGAACTCAAAAGACACATAGGACAGGTGAGCTACTTTTTTCTTAAAAAAATCAGAAAAATAATTACTAAATGTTAATGACAAATCTCTCAAGCTCCGTGTCTAGCAAGCACATTACCTAAGTACTGGCCAAAGAAAACAACATTACCGTTCCTAATTTGACTGCATTTTTATGTTCGGTTATTTCATTACCCAGGACCTAGATTTGCTAAGACTTTTCATAAAAATACTTGAGATTTTTGGTTTTACAACCAAAAATCATTTTGTAAACCTACTTGTAACACAAGTTGTTTTAACAAAAGTAGTCAGTAAATTCTTCCACACACGTCAATAACAGTGTATGGAAGAGAAGCAATGAAAAAAACCGCCATTGAACATTCGTTTCTATTCTGGTACGTGTTTTTTGCCATGATAGGTTTTAGACTTAGGTATGATTAAACTTAATAAATGTGAAACTTTATTGAAATATTGTAGCTCAAACGTCAATCAGAAAACAGCTGCGCCAATTCGGATAAAACTCGAAATAGTTAAAGCTGATCAAAAAAGATTAAAAATTTAGACCTTACATTAGAATTTATAAAATTTAACTTTAGATCCAGGCAAAGTTACAGCGAAAACGAGCAAGAAATAATGTTAGAATGTGGTTATGGGATGTAGTAAAGTATGTGTAAAATTATTTTATTAATAAATTAACGATAACTTTGGATTGCTTAATCTAAATCAAATAGTAACGCACAGATCCAAAATCCTTGAACCAAATAATTTCAGTCTATATCTAATGATCATAATTATTTTTTGTTTCAATTCGTTACCTACTCGTAAACATAAAATTACTGTAATTTAGAGTAAGGCTAGAAGCTTATTGAGAAATATGATTAACATTTTATTACACGTAGCTAATACCTTATGCACTTATGTTACTTCTTAGATATCTTTGTGTTGTCAACCTTCCATTTACTTTTGATTAAGTTATCACTATTTTTCCTCTCTGAGAGAAAAAAAGACAGAGAAGTAAGCTTGAAAAATAAATAAATAATTTACGTAATTAGACCACATGGGCAATTCTCTATGACATATAGGAGATCCCTTGCCCCAACCGTGTAACGTCAAAACGTAATCTTCTTTATGACATAGGAAATACTTTGCCTGAACCGTGTGACGTCACAACGTGATCTAAACACAAACGCGATTGGATTGCTCACAGTAAATAACGCCCCAGTCCTTTCAAAAATGCCCCTGATTCTCGTTACAATATGGATGTCATCGTACATTAAGCCAGCTGTCCTCTAAAGCGATTCCCGCTTCGCTTACGAATTCATTATCCTCAGTCGACTGCGCAGGAGGTATGCTGCGTGCGACAATTAAAGTCGTTTCATCAAAGTCTGCGGTTTGTTGCCACACTTCCTGCTACCGATAAAGAGTTATAAGCATACCTGCGGCGTAGCTACTGTAGCTTATGCATATACGTACCTCACTGAATCGAAATAATTATAATGTTCCTCCCCACTCTGCGAATCCTACTAATATTATAAATGCAAAAGTTTGTAAGTATGGATGGATGGACGGATGGATGGATGTTTGTTACTCTATAACTCCAGAACGGCTGAACGGATCTTGGTGAAAATTGGCATAGATAAATATATTATAGTCTGGAATGACACATAGGCTACTTTTTATCCCATAGGAATACCGGGTTTTAAAACTACGCGGGTGAAACCGCAGGGCGCTACTAGTAAATAATAAGTCGTCCTCACTAAATTCAATGGGCGCACACTGATGCTTCATTAATTAAATTTTATTGTAACAGCTTAGAAATCATACAAAACTATGCGCAATGGTAGGGACAAAGCCGTTTGCTGCCTGTTCTTTCTTATAGACTGGTTGCGTGGAACGTCGAGATGATCTTTTGGTTCAATAAAATAAATTCCTTATGACTTTGATTTATCAATACGAAAGTTTGATATTTCAATCGATGATATATTTTATCGATATATTATGAAATTGAGTGTGTATGGTTTTATTTTGTGTACCAATTGAATAAATTATCCTTGCAAATAGCGTCATTAGACTATTGTATCGAATCAATCAAATCATTCTGTCAGTAACTCATCACAAATTACCATAATACTTACTTCCTTTGTTTTATCAGGCTCGTGTTCCGGTTAAGACGTTCACATGTTTCTTCTAGCATTGGGAATTTTGACATCTAATCAAGTGAATTGATGGATTATATTTCAAATTCCTTGGATTATATCGAAGAGCGATTTTAGTTTATTTTTTATTTTCGACAGTCTATAGTCTATCTATAGGCTCTCTTAGCAGTCTATGGAAGACCATACTATCTCGTCTTGCACTGTAGAATTATTCGATGCAAGGAATTTGAATACAAGTACATATCTATATTCCTTGATTCGATGAACCGTGTAAATCATTTCCACCTATTTGTAAAAGAGTTCGAACAAAAGGAGTATTACCACCGTATTTCTGCCGCCGAGCAGAACAGCTCGCATTGCTAAGTTTCGAGTTGAAGGAAGTTTTTTTCAAGAGGACGCTAATAGATTTAAAGTGTAAACAAGCACATAAAGCTTAGCTTTAAATCTTAGATTTTGATGCAGTACGATGCCACGCAGGCACCAAGGCACGTTCTTGTGTCCAGTGATATCATACGTTGTAATAGGAAGAGGTAATTGCTATTCATCAGGGGGGGTATAATATGCTGGCCAATGTAATGCCAATCTACATAGGTATATAATAAAAAAACGGCGAGCTTAAAACAAATTATCAACTTTGACATGCTCTACCTGTGATGATATCATAGGTCATTGCTTAATGATGCCTTGATTGGAACTCATTTTATTGAACAACCAACCTATCTATCATAAATCACAAAATGAATTTTGCTAAAATGACTTGAGACAATGACCTTGTTAATCCAGTTAAGGACGGCGAATGTCTTTATGGCTTTGTTGATACGGATCTTTGTTGTGGCTCTGGTTTTTTTGGTCACTCTTCGCAGGATCAATGACCGTCAGACTAATTTTAAACATTGTGAAGATTACATTAAAAAACTAGTTACCTAATATTGTATATAAAAGTATTTTTGTTGCAATGCTTTGCAAAAGGACCGGAAAGAGTTGCGTATTAAAGAGCAGGCCTATGCCTATACTCAGTAGTGGGTGCAAACAGATGAATGATGATGATGATAAAAAGTTTTATATTAAAAAAAATTGCTGACGTTATTGTTAAAAGTAAATGAAGTATGCTTTAAAAATGCAACGATTTTCAAATGACTTGGTTCCAAAAAATATAAGTGTGTAATATAATGGGTATCGTTGAAAACATAACAGATGAACAGCATTCAGTATATTATAAATCTTTATTTCAGAGAACTTACAGGTCCATAGTAGGTTTACATTAATACACAAACAAAAAATATGTATGTGCCAAATGTAACGTTTGGACGTACCTCTGACTACCCCCCTTAGACATCCTCAAAGAATCTTGAAGTTAGTACTTGGTACTGAGAGAACTGAAGGGATATGTACCGTGCCTGGGGATCAAAGTCGTGAAGCTGTTTCAGTTTTTTTTTTTCAGTTTTTTCAAAAAATATAAGTGTAAATACAAAAATTACAGTGAGATAAAATATGAATACAAACAAAACAATCACTTACAACTATTAACTAAATTAAACTAAATTACCTTTTTTGCTACACAGGGTGTCAAAATAAAAATGGACGACGCTGGCAATATACTCATCAGGCGCTACTCCAAGAGTAGCGTGGCCGTGAAGAGTACTGCCGCTACCAGCAGCGAGGAGACAGCAATCGGGCAGGACGTCCTCAAGCTGCCCGGCTACTCGCTGGAGCAGGAGAAAATATTCAAGGTAAGGTAGGGTTTGCACCCTGTATAATACTATCGAAATAAACATAGGTATAATAGATTTGTGACCAAATATTGAGGGACGTAGCACATACTGGAGCACCAAATAAGCAGCTGATAATTAATTAAATTTCAATTGCAATTGATTCATATAAATAATAATTTTTGGTATATATTTTTATATTTAATTACAGTGTAGGTAAAAGTTTGTATAACATATAGCTCAGCAAATTATATTCTACTATTGGTTATTTATTTAAATCTGTTGCCAATCAACGTGCATGACAATTTCTTGTTGTTTTATTCGACTTTAATACGATACATTTTATTTTTTATCATACTTTGGTAACATTATGTTAGAGTGCTTGACGGCATAAATAATTTTATTATAATTCAATCTAATAAACTTAATTATTAGTTCTAAATCTTAATCAAAATAAAATATCGACAAAATCTTCTCCTTGAGCACAAATCAGTCAAATCTCACTTTAAGGTGTTTTACTGCCGATTATTTGACCTTTCATTTCAATTTAAGTTGAAGGTCTCGTAAACGACATAGTGAGATAATCGATAAATAAATTTGGACCAGTAACTAGTTGTTCTACCTATAAAATTTCTTAATCTACATTAAATTATCAAACAGCTATCTGTAATTTAATAAATTGACTATTTCCTTATCAAATCACTTGTTCTATTTGTATATTAAAAGTGCTCAAATATTATTACATCAATTTAGTTCAAAAGGTCAGAAACTGTTAAAGTACCTTTGTAAGTATAGATTCTGGTGAAGGAATTTTTAGGGCCTTACTACAAAAAAATAGTCAAACGATAAACTATTCTTATACTATTGTCATCTCTTACCAATGCGTATTGGAAAACAGAGACAGCGCTAATTTGAGACATTGTTTAAAGTTAGGCACCGTTTTGTAGTACGAGGGCCTTACTACAAAAAAATAGTCAAACGATAAACTATTCTTATACTATTGCCATCTCTTACCAATGCGTATCGGAAAACAGAGACAGCGCTAATTTGAAACATTGTTTAAAGTTAGGCACCGTTTTGTAGTACGAGGGTAAGGGCCTTACTACAAAAAAATAGGCAAACGTAGTAAGGCCTTAAGGGCCTTACTACGTTTGCCTATTTTTTTAACCGGTGTATAACTTTAAACAGTGTCTAAAATTAGCGCTGTCTCTGTTTGCCATTACGCAATGGCAAGAGATGTCAAAAGTTTAGGCAGTGTTTAACGTTTGCCTATTTTTTGTAGTAAGGCTCTAAGGTCTAAAATCTACGTCATTGCTAAAGCTGGAACTGACATAAGACTCTTACACCCGAATACTCAAACGCAACTCAGATTTAAGCACGTCTCATGCGACGAGTTTTTGACAGAGTTTCATTAAAAACTGTCAAAAAACCACGACTTGAGACGTGCTCAAATCTGAGTTGCGTTTGAGTATTCGGGTGTTAGTTAATCAATCAAAACCAGCAAGGCTATTTTAAAATATTCAAAAACGCTTATGACCTGAATTTTCAATTTATATCTTTTTCATTTAAATGCAACCAAAGCGAGAGAGACGAATTTTGTCGTCTTCTATAGGAAACGATTCCGAATGTTTTAAATTGCCCTTTAAGAAATACATACACAATACTATTTATTTATGTTTCATTTTCATGTTTTATAGTATCAATACTAACATTTATCTATACAGAAGACATCATCAGAATTATCAGGGGTTTAGATCGGCCCCCTGTCATAACCGACTTCCCTTGTAGCTTCCTTCCCTTGTTTACAGAGTAATAAGTTTATAAACACAATAGGTACTATTTTTATTTACAAATAAGGTTTACTGAGTACAATTATTTATAAAAATCATCTAAATAAGCAATTGATTTTGTAACAGCATTCACATTCTCAAAATTCCATACCGTCATTAAAATCACTTATAATTTCCTCTTAATTTCCCCAGCCATTTCTCACGCACTAACTCACTTATTGCCTCACTCTAATACCCTCATATTCATTATTATTAAAGACAATTGAGAAAGAGATTAAGGGGTCGGGCATTATGCCTAATGCCCTGCATTGTGCATCTGGTGCATCACGATTCTAAGACACGATCCACTTGGCCATGACATTGCCACATTATCTCTTATGTTTATTACAAAATTTAGAGTCATCCCGTGATTATTAGCCTTGACAGATTCAGTTCAGGTGGTCTTTGCTTTATTAAGAGTTATCTTATTTGTTTTTAAGAGATGCGTCACATTGATTTTAAAGACAGACTTGACCATCTTGATCTTGATAGAACTATCGATAGAAAGCCCATGGAACTATGGCGCTATTTGAAATAAATACATTACTACTCTTTTTAGCAGATAGCCAAGCACCATGTGACCACAAAAAAACATAATTCCTAGTGGCCAATCCAAATAGTTGGACTACGCGGAAGAACCGAAAGGGTGAGGCCAAACGAGCGTAACTTTTCGGTCGGTCGCGTAATATCGGTCGCGCAATTCATTTTGTAAAATTTTTGGTCAACTCATTTTGCGTCGCCGTTTAAATCAAACAGGAATTTTGTATGAAACCTAAAGCAGCAGAAACTACGCGACCGAAATTACGTGACCGACAACTCAAAAAGTTACGCTCGTTTGGCCTCACCCGCAGTAGTAATTCTTGCCCCTCTTTTCTTTGTTCAGTTTTTTCACGTCGATCGCTGTAATAAAACGGAACAAGCAGATAAGCTTATAAACATCGCAGTTCACACTCTTCTATATTAACGAAAAGATTTTAAAAATATACGGTTGATTACCAAATTACAAATTACCTATGGTTGATTTAACAAACATAGATCCTATTACGTATCTCAGGAGCCAAATAAAATAACATTTATTTCTTAACGTAAAGCAATTGATCAAGATCCCCATAGCGAACAATAGCATGTTCACTTCCTAGTGAACTAGTCGACGGATTCATTAATACAAGCCATTACAAGCTACACGCGTTTACAAAGAAATCAGGTAGCAGCCTGCTTTCTATGAACTGATATGGCGGTATACTTGTTCTATACAAAGGCGGGTGAGCAATACTTATAGTTGTGATGTGTATTATGTATAATATGTGTATGACAGCTCGAGCGATACTGAAGACTCACGACCTTACGCACACAGAAATAACGTGCTATATGTACGCTATCACCTACACACGCAAATAAGACCAAACGCCGCCTTCGTGAGATGGAACAACTATAGTTATAAGTAAGGTTTGATTTGTGCTAAGTCTGAAGATAATTTAACTCTAGCATGTAATAGCATGTTACTAAAATTATGCTGACAGCAAATTTTATGTCACTTGTCATATTTGTTCACATGTAGTATAAATTAATAATTTTGTATTGTATTTTGATGAAACATTTAAGTTTGTTAGTGTCGCAGCCACAACTTTTTACTCAAAGTACCTATTGAGATCATCTCACGTAAAAGATTCAGCTTTAAATCCCATTGATTCATAATTCTATATACTTATACAATACAATAAAATTTTACTAGCAATATATCTTGACGTAGGTACCCAAATGTAAGTAGCTTGACATTCATGTATCATTTATAACTTTTCATTTACTTGTGCGACTAATTATTGTCGGTTTCCGGCGCCGAAAACCTGTTATCTGCGTAAACGTTTTACGTAACGCCAACAATGAGAAGATAGCCCCATTAAGGAATAACGATAGTTGCCTAATGTGTTTGTTTGGATGTTTCGGGCAATGAAAGTCGATTTGAGAGCGGCGCTATTGTATGCCAACATAAGCAATGCTATAATTTTGGCAATCGGTACTATAGAATATACCATTAAATATGCTTAATATGCTATTTAAATCATCATCATCATCAGCCCAAACAAGTCATACTACTGGACATAGGCCTCCTCTATACATTTCTAGGAACAACGATTCTAAGCCCTTCCGACTTCCCACGGTCTCTTTTAAGTTTTCGTGTATAGATAGGAAAATATATATTGAAAGATTATATATGAAATACAATCGACTTGTTAATTCTACAGGTTTACCTATCTCTAAATATATATAACTCAAAGGTATACACTACTTTTTTATACAACTAGCTGATGGAACAAGCAGATGGTCCACCTGATGTTAAGTGGTAACCATCAACTATAAACAAAACATTGCCCCGTAGGTCACGCACAATAGGAACGTGCCCTACGATGCACTGCCCTGCGTCCATCAACTTGAGGCATACAGATGTTAAGCCTCATGTGCCTGTAATTACATAGTGATCTATCAACGCACAGCCCAAACCACTGGACAGACCGGGCTGAAATTTGGCATGCAGGTAGATGTTATGACGTAGGCATCCGCTAAGAAGGGATTTTGATCAATTCTACCGCCAAGGGGATGAAATAGAAGATGAAAGTTTGTATGAAATTTTGTCAATTTTAAACCGATCGGGCTGACATTGCATGCATAAAACTACTATGACGTAGGCATCCCCTAAGAAAGGATTTTGATAAATTCCACCCCTAAGGGGATAAAATAGGGGATGAAAGTTTGCATAAATCTTCTTAGATTTTCGACTGAGATTTTGAAGATTATGGACTATGATGCTACTATGATGAAGATGTCCGCTTAAATAGAATTTTGATAAATTCAACCCCCAATTTTTTACATACGCTAAACAAAAGTAAAGCCGCAAAAACTATACCTAATTAATAATAATACTTTTTAACGCGAGCGAAGCCGCGGCCAAAAGCTAGTCATGTATAGAATACTAACTACTGAAAAACCTAGGTATGATACAGAAATATTGGGATGTGTCTCTGACTACCCCTTAGACAATCATGTATAGAATACTAACTACTGAAATACCTAGGTATGATACAGAAATATTGGGATGTGTCTCTGACTACCCCTTAGACAAACTCAAAGAAACTTGAGTTAGTACACATGACTAACCCCCGGTTTCTGAAAGCGCGATCAACACTAATCGGCTGTCAAGTCACTTGATATCTCTATCTAATTTGAAGTAAAAGCTGAAATAGCCAGTGACTTGACAGCCAATTAGTGTTGATCGAGCTTTCAGAGACCGGGGGTTAGTTTGAGGGGACATCATCCGGGCCTGAAGATAAGCGTCAGGAATCTGTTTGAGTTTCAGATAAAATAAAGAAAACTACCTGTATATTCTATGGGTTACTTCGCTGTAGGTACTGTTTGTAGGTAAAGTATGCCTTTAATATTGCATGCGATGGCTATCTCACAATTACCTGCTTGGGCATATTGTTCATTAAAACCCAATTTCCTCGAAACAATACCGAAGGTGTTGAAACCCGCTGAACTCTGAGAGTTTTCTGTGCGATCCGCCATTCTTTCGACGAATTCCCTCGTGACTCAATTAAAAGTATAAAACTGACGTTACTTTGTCCTCAGGCTATCAAGAATATTCTAGATAAATCAAGCATAGAACAAACATTCGTTCTGTCAGTTCAACTCTTAGTCAGTTTTCGGCGAAAGGTGTCATCAAAAATATTACTCCAACGTAGGTAACATTGGAGTAACAATATTTTTGAAAAATTTTCACTGCTTTCTAACAAATCACACACACTTTGTTTACTGAGGGATTAGAAAATAGGTCACAAAATCAAATCAAAACAATTTTTCTTCGGTGGTTTAATTACAAGGAACAACGTCATAAAAGGGTTTTTCTTCAGTTCCATCACAAGAAACAGCGTCATATAAAATCTGTGTCTGTAATACCGGTACCATGAGTAGGTGATTTGTATTTTGTATCAAAATTGTGCTTTACCTACTTCAGTCCTTGGGTTGGCTATAGCAATCCTTGTACCTGAGTTGAGGGTTGGGGATAGGGGGGATGCAAGTGGGGGTTTCATTTCCTAGAAAAAAGAACTATAGGGAAAGACTTGCCATCTACCCCCACATGCATCCCCCCTAACCCAAACCCTCAACTCAGGTACCAGGGTAGCTATAGTTTAACCCAGTCCTCAAGATGAACCCATCAAACAATCTAAAATAAGTTAAACACACAAGCGAAGACAAAGCGGAAAGCGCAAGTCACACCAAAATTGAACGGCAGTAAAGGCGCGTTCCCACTAAGCAAGTGAATTCATCTACGTTTCCAGTGTTGGGACTATTACCACCAGGCAAATCGGGTTTATTTAGAACGCTATGCTGCGGTATGTTAAGAATACTACGATCGTTACACCACGGAGACTTCTAGCTGTGTACCACAAAATATGGCATATACTGTCATAATATGACACAACACCTAATTAAATTAATGATTACAAAATTAGGTGTTCCTGAAACCAAATAATTTCCTTGCGAACGTCATTGGGTACAGACTATGTAACCTTCCACAGCCATTAAATAACAGATTAGTTGCATTTCGTGCGTCGTCATTCTAACGTAAACAACCTCGTAAGTCGCATGTGCGTTCTGAATTCTGATACCCGGCACAATAACCCAAGGAATTTGAATACTATATTCCTTGCAATAACCTGTAGCCTGTTGTAGCGCATCCCTTTATGCCTATTGTTTTTTTTATTCTAGTGTGAACAAATGCTAACAAATGAATGAATGAATGAATGAAAAATTCTTTATTGTACACCAAAATTTACAGAAAAAATAACACTTAATAATAAAAAATAAAGCAGTAGGTACAATGGGCGGTCTTATTGCATATGCAAGCTATTCGACCAGTGGGCCCACGCCTTACGTTACACAACCGATTTACTTTTAATTCATCACATCAAGATGTCCCGCGGTTGAGTTCGATATTATCTTTATAAAAACTCGCCGCCTCCCGTCATGAGAAATGCCGAATTTGATATTGATTGGGTCGTGGACAAACTGCTTTCTCGAAAGATCTCGTATCTGCTAGTGGTTTGATAGACTTGGCCCTGTCATGGGCTGAAGATTTGGGTTTCTTAAAGCTGGTTTCTGAAAGCTCGATCGAAGGTAATCGCTATCAAGTCACTTGCTATCTCTATATATTTTGAAGTAAAAGCGGAAGTAGCAAGTGACTTGACAGCCGCGATTAGCATAGATCTAGCTTTCAGAAACGGTTCTTAGTATGGTGCTAATTTTTCATTCGTTCCTGGGGCCCTTATTCATATTGTTTGCTGAGCGATCAATTAGCATAACAGATCGATAAGTGTTTTGCTCTTTTTGTTCGCATGAAAGTGATAGTGATAATAAATAAATAATAAATAAATAATGCTGGACAATCCACACAGCACTATCTAGCCCCAAAGTAAGCTATTCAAAGCTTGTGTTATGGGTACTAGATAACTGATATATTTAATACATTATATACTTACATCTAGAGCTACTATAAAATGGCTGGTAATATTAATGAAAAAATCATAAATTGGTTATGGTGATTCCAGAATTTGGAGCGAGAGGTACATTTAGCTGATTTTCTCGCATTTTAATATACATAAATTTTTATCCGCCTTTTACCTAACTTTTTCAGGCCGCATTGCACTGCGCGCAACACGTTAAGTAGTTAAGTAGTCAAACTTTTATTGAGCTACACATTTGGGAACCTCTAATCGACAGGAAAATTAATGTCGACTTATCTAGAAGAATAACATCAGAGCATGACAAGCCATAGCAGCTTTGTTTGACGGCGGTGTTTTATTGGTGACGGCGCGGCGTGTTGTGTAATATTAAATTGATAACATCTCCAATGATGAGATTGAATCGTCAATATCTATATTTGCTTAGGCTAACTTGGAAGTTAATTAAGATAAAGTTACGAGTCTATTATTACTGAGTCAAACGATAATTATTGTGAGCTGGTCTCTTTGTGATGACTACTTACTGTACGATTAGATCAATTTAATTTTAATTCGGTTCGATATAAAATTAATGGCAATAATGATCGTAATATGTTTATTCATGCATCGTAATAATTCTTGTTTTATTTTTTGAACCACAATTTTTAATTTTTTTTCGAAACATCTCCATGAAAACGTTGTCTTTTTTGTTGTTCATTTTTGTCCTGTTTTATTTTTGTGGTTAAAGAATTTATTCTCAAAAGAATTATCAATTCACTTAATGAGTAATAAGTAACTTTAAACTTACGTAAATGTTTTACAGCGAGCATACATATTTTTCTAGAAGTGATCGCTTTTTTCCCTATTTTGTTAGTAAGTAGTATTTCCATTCATTCTTTTCAATTATTCAGCCCCTTGATCACGTAACTTTTGTTGCATTCAAAATCCGGTTGCATATGTCAATTTTGGCAGATTTGCGATGGCAAAACTGCCAAAAAACAAAAGTTACCCGATCAGCCTGCTGATCACTCAAATTGAAAATTTCATTTCGGTTCCAGCTGTTCGACATGAAGAAGTTCCAGTCCAACGTGAACCGCGAGCTGCGACGGAGCTACCCAGACCGGCGGCGACTGGAGACGCAGTGTCTTAGCGCCATCTCCTTCGTCAAGTCAGAGAGCGACCTGCTGGAGTGCCCGATATGGGTACTTATAGTCAATGTGGTGGCTATGGATATGCTCAAATCTAAGCTACCTCCAGGTACGATATCCATTTTATAATTTGTATTTTATCGATTTTACAGTAGTACATGTCTGGCTGGTGTAATTACAGGCATGAGGCTTAACATCCTCAAGTTGTTGGGCGCAAGGCAGTGCATTGTAAGCCACTATATTGCGTTCCTATATTGCGTGATATACGAGGCAATGCTTTGTTATAGGTGATTTTTATCACTTAATCGGCCATCTGGTTGTTCCATCAGCTAGTTGTATGGAAAAAAGAAGCAGGCGGAAGTATACATACGTCCACCTATCGTTATCATTAACGCCTTGTCAAAACAATAATTTGCCAAAGAAACAATGCCTGGCTTGCTACAATAAATTTGGTACTAAATAATTAGGTAGCCTTGGTAACAGCTGCGTTATCCCCAGATCGTTCGATGTCCGTACATAGGCCAGTTATTCTTGACACTGGCTCGTATCCGGCTCCGACGTCAGCCGGCCTTGGGCGGACAATGCTTGCTTTCTCGTAGTTTACTTTGTTCATAGGCCTTTGGTGCAATGACTTCAGCAAATGTATGAAAATAAGCGTTTTAGAAAAACACACTTGTTAATTTCTATTTTTAACCGACTTTAAAAAAGGAGGAGATATTCAATTTGACTGTTTCTAGTTTACCTCTAGGCCTCTTATAAAGTGTGTTTATAAAACCACGGTACGATTTTTTTTGTTATTTATCAGAAAACTGAATAAACGATATTCCAAAAGCATTACCCAATATAAACTTAGGCAAGATATTGCTCACAGAAGAAGATGAAAAATCACATAGCTAGTTCTCACGGACCCTTCTGTTCCTCAAAGTTGAATCAATTGTTTTGTGTAATTGCACCTCCAAATTTACGTAATACGATATTACAGTATTACGTAAAAACTACCTATACCTATATGTACCGCAAAACATATTTTCCAACAATCCTACATTAATCTCCAAGCATCGTGAGGAATCCAGTTAGTATTCTGGCAGCTACATTGGCTTGCAACCCGTTACGTTTCAGATACAAACTACTTGCAGAAGTGATGATGGTAGTGAGGAGAATGTATCTCCAATCATCCTCAAAGAATTGGTACTTGGTTCCAATTTTTTTTTTGAATCCGGGAGCCGTAGTAGTAGTTATAAACTAGCGGTAATTCTCGTCTTATTAAAAATACAGCGCTTGCAGCAAAGCGTGGTCCTTGCAAACATAACAATACCCAGCTTATCCGTAGATCTTAGTATAGATTTCCAACGTGTGATGTCCAACGTGTGATGTCACAACTTGATAGTTAAAAAAAGCTAAACATTTCCGGGGTAAAAAATCGATTGATTCCATCTTCAAGTTCAAGAGTTGCGCGTATCTATCGCGATTTTTGTATTGTTTTTGTTTGATTAGTTTTTGCTGTTTATATCGGCACGGTCATGGTGAAGGACTTGGTGTTTTTACATGAAACTGTTATTTTGAGATTTTTTGAAACAAAAAACATGAAATTTCAGGGCACATACATTCTGTAAATCGAAATTATTTGTTCAGATGTTGCAGCGTGATTGACTCACAAAAGGGAAAGTGGTTCAATTCAATCAATCTATAAGGTCAAGTTGAAAGAGCTCTTTTCGGAGCACATAGCATTTTCAATCGCTATATAGGTATCAGTGCTCTTAGAATCAAGACATGCTTTTAATATCATAAATGCGAAAGTTTGTAAGTGTATGGATGGATGGATGTTTGTTACTCTATAACTCTGAACGGCTGAACGGATCTTGGTGAAAATTGGCACAGAGATATATTATAGTCTGGAATAACACATGGGCTACTATTTATCCCGCGGGTGAAACGGCAGGGCGCTAAGTTTCATTATAATTTTGCCGCGACAACCGCGATCTCTTGAAGCATTCTTATTTCAATATTACTTTACTTTTTGATCATAAAGCCGACTCTATGCAGTTGCTATAAGACATTGACACAAAAGTAATATTGAAATAAGAATGCTTCATGGAGATCGCGGTTGGCCCTCAGGAGCGTCTCCTCGCTGCATTTTTGCATATCGATATAAAAGATACATTAATATCTATCATTCAACTTGCTTGCGTCAATCAAGCAATATTCTCAATCACCTCAATAAATACCTAACGTAAAAAACCAGGAAATACGTTTGTCCAGTCCACTATTACTAAAATCCCGTTTAATAGTACACATGCTCAAAATATCGTAAACATGGCTTTAAATTCAGTTCCGCGTGTTTCAATAATTACTTGTACTTACATGTATACACTAATTTAAATATTGCCTCATACGGAGAAAAGAAACGCCTTAATAATAACTATTAGCGTTATAAAATATTTGTTTTAAATGTACTACGCGTAATGCGTTTAAAATTATAGTTGGAGTAGCGAATCCATTACTTTATCAAATGTTACAATTTTATAGAAAATGTTTGCTTCGGTAGTACAATACTATTATGTAACATCTAGCTTATTATGTAGCGCCTAGTCGAAGTAGTGAAATTACAGCCACATGAGGCTTAAAAACATTATGTATGCCTCAAGTTGATATGGACGCTGGGCAGTGCATTGTCGTGTCTTCTAGAGCGTCTCATATAGTGCGGTCTTGCATGTTTTTTTGTAAATAACTATTTGGAAGAAATATTTGGAAGAAATTTAAATAAATAAATAAATAATGCTGGACAATCCACACAGCGCCATCTAGCCCCAAAGTAAGCTACTCAAAGCTTGTGTTATGGGTACTAGATGACTGATATATTTTACTATATAACATACTAGAACACAGAACATGGCAGGGTACTCATAATGTACCTATCAGTACGAATAAGTCTTGTGGGTTAATGTACCTATATATATGTCTATAGAGAATCCAGTTATATACTTTTGCTTTACCCATAAATTTCATTTCCACTATTTGCAAAGTTATCCGAATAGGAGACGATGTGAATCACTTTGCGACAGTTTATCATTAAGCATGACAGCATTGAAACGATTTAGCACTACAATAGCTGAGAAAATAAAAATCCAGGCAACATTTAAGCGACATGAGCACAATAAGTGTCACAGCGAATAAATTTCCTAACACTGATACAAGACAGTGAGGCATTGCCCGGTGAAGGGTTAAGTGCCTTTTTATTCCAGATAAAAATATTCCATTAAATTATTGCACTTGCATTATATTTATCACGCCTACGTTTACTTTGATGTATGACAACGATTTTACTTTTAATACCATTGCGGCTCATTTATTTGTTAATATGACGCCAACCAATGCTCTTAATTTTACGTTTGTCGGCTAAAATGGTACGAAATAATACTACGAAAATAATGTGTTATTCTTATCGATTTTTTATAATTAAGAAGATCGTAAAAACAGAGTTGTGCGTACAAACAGTCTCATGCACGCATTAGAGGACAAGAAGAAGAGAAGCTTTATAATACGCGTGCTAATCATAAATTACCTTATTTTTTTATATACCATAAACAATTACAACAGTAACATTAAATACATACACAAGTATTTTTTCAATATAAAAAATATACATGACATAAATATGCTCTCTGCAGGCCTTTGCAATTTTTAATCTTTATTTCCATATGCGTGTATTATACAGGGTCTTACCTTATAAGCTCGAAAGGGGATTCCATTACTTTACCCATGTATAACATTCTGATAATATTGCTACGTTCATAGGTACACACAAGCTATCTATCAATAATTATTATACACTATAGTCATTGATACATATACACTATATTCTATATAAATATATATATGATTTATAGATGTATCTATAAATCATATATATTATAATTCACTATGCCTTACCACGTGGAATTTAACAATGAGCAACCTCTTAAATTTCTCAGACGGAGAATTTCTCACGCCGACAACCTTGGTTCGTACGATTTTGAGGAATATTACCAACTTTTGGTGGTTACTTAGTTGCAGCTAGGTTGACCTTAAAAACAGGATCATCGGCTCAATTTTCTTCAAGCAATTATTATAATGGTCTGGTTTTCGATGCAAGGTGATCAGATCGTAATATACGTAGGTAATTTGTAAATGCTTCCGGAATGTTTTAATTGGAGATCTGATGGAGTACCTAGGTGATCTTGTATCAGCTGTTTTTTAATGTTAAACAAGCTTTTGTCTGAGGGTGTCCTTTATTTTTTATTGTACTGGGCAAAGGTTCATCATCACTATCACTACATAGTATAAAACAGTCGCTTTCTCTGTCCCTATGTCCCTTTGTATGCTTAAATCTTTAAAACTACGCAACGGATTTTGATGCAGTTTTGTTTTTATAGATAGAGTGATTCAAAAGAAAGGTTTATATGTATGATATAGCACCCGTGCGAAGCAGGGCGCGCGGGCGGGTCGCTAGTGTTGTATAAATTATCTAAAAGTTACTGAACTTCGTATCCCTTCTCATTCTTTTGAGACAGCTAATAAAGTTGTGTATGTTTGAAGATACGTGATTGTGACTAACCCTTTGTGACATTCTCAATGAATCTCATTTTGGTATTTGATACTAGCCCCTGGTTTCTGAAAGCTCGATCAATACTAATCGGCTGTCAATTGGCTTGCTATTTCAGCTTTTACTTCAAATTAGAAAGAGATAGCAAGTGACTTGACAGCCGATTAGTGTTGATCGAGCTTTCAGAAACCGGGAGTAAGAGATTTATATCAAAATCTATGATTATTGAGGATCATAGTCGTGAATAAGTTTCTGTATTTTTTATGATTTACGTCTGACCAATGTCATTTTTTAACCGCTGCTTACCATATACAGACAGAAAAGTCTACTTACAGAGAAGTGAAAAATTGTAGCAGTGGATAACAGTTTTATAACAAATTAGGATTCTTATTCAGTTCCCATAGCACGCAACCACATCAAGTTTGCAGACCACCACTCCGTCTCTTATTGTTGGCCAACAATGCAATCTTTCTTCAATCTCATGATGTATTGCACCTCATTTCACTCGCAATTCTAACCCCATATTGCCGACCGAGAACCAATATTGGTTTTGTTCAAATCACGCTAAATCTATGGGAAAGAAACCGCACGGTTAGATTCCCGTGATTTTCCATCCCGGATAAGATGCCTGTGTAGATTTCCTGGTGGTTTCGCGGTCTGGCCACTGTTTATCGGCTGGGGAACTCAAATAAATCTATTGGGCAACGTAGCTAATGTCCCATTGGTTGGAAGTCGTGACACTTTATCGTGAGGACCGACCGGTCTTTGTTACTACATGACCTCAAATGCTTAAAGTTTGTGTCGTCGACCTGTTTATAGTGCTTCAATTGTTGGAAAGGTGTTTTATGGATTGCTCCTTTAACCTTTCAATGATAAATAGTCTTGATCAGATATCAAGATAAGGTTATTTGATTTATCCATGATACTGTCATGCGACAGCTGTGAGCGGCGAGCGCTGGGCTCTACCTCGGCAACGACAAAATACGGAAAGAACGCTCTTTTCTGCTACGAACTTAATTTAGGAATCGGACAGCATTTTGGTCTTTCGTATTTTACTTTAATCAGATATTTATTAAAAAAAAATATATTATGTTCACCAATATTTATTTATTTATTTGATTGTTTGCCAATATTAAAACCATTTCCTAATTAAAATTATGAAATTCTTACAATAAGTATCTACATATTATTATGAAACGACATTTTTTTATTTGTATTGATTTACTTAATTTAATAATTACAAAGGTATTACCAATCACTGTATACTATAGTCAATCAATCACTGTTTTAAAATATACTAAGTAATAATAATATTTTTTATGTTTTAAATAAACACTACGAAAACCCACGTTAAAAGGAATTCTACTGAATAATTGCCTATTAAACACACAAAACAGGTATAGATCAAAGGATTCACCCACATTCGTCATAGCCCGTCTAATTTCGATTTCACAACGAAGGCCGCTGGAGTCATGATCGTGGCATAACATAACTAGATCACTGATGCCAAATGGCACTACTTACCCATATCGAATAATTCGCTATGAATAATAAGAAGCAATTGAATCGTTAAATACGCTGGATGTTGGACATAGTCGTGACCGAGGGTTATGCAAAGTGCTATTGAGGAAGCATACTGTCATAGTAAGGGGGGTGCGGGGTGATTTAATCTTGCGTAAACTGGTGTTTCTAGGGCCATAGTCGACATTACTCACTCTCATTTGTATTTGTAGACGAGGAAACATCGTTTGCCAAGATTACATTTGCAACCTACGTTTCAACCCCAATCAGGCCTTTTTTCTATTAATGCACTCTTATAAGAATTAAGCAAGAGGAAGTTGGTCATTAGGTCAAGCCAGGTTTGATGAGATTGATTTTCATTTTTGAAGTAGCAAGCGATAATACTAAAGTTATGACGACCGAGAAGCGCGTTCATGTCTTTTGAATGGGGCGACCGTTCTACGCTGACTGACTGACAGCTTCACGACTTTGATCCCCAGGTACGGTAGATATCCCTTCAGATCTCCCAGTACCAAGTAGGTACGTAAGTAGGTAGGTAGTCTACGCTGTACACAAACAAATCCTTACCCTAAAATGATCACCAGCTTCAGGGTTATTAAATTTTGTTCAGATGTTTGTATCATACGGTCATCTTGGATCCATAGACATTACAAATCTTTTTGTGAAGAAGCACGTAAATTTGCGTTAAAAACATTGTTTTCGCATGCAGGTCACAACGCGAACTAATCTGGATTCTAATCCCGTCGCAACATCGCGTCTCTGGTATTCCTAGTACCTACTAGCTAAAAGTATCTTTTAAACGTATCTTAAAGTTATTGATCACATTTACATTTTGGTCTCTATACAAGGAGCAAGAAAAATATTTGTCAGGCTTCCAAGCTTAGCTTATAGACGACCTCTGTGGCGCAGCGGGCGAGAGCCTGCCTGCGACGCAAGAGGTTGCGGGTTTGATGCCCTCCTTGGAACAAATTTGTGTACGATCTGCAGAAATTTGTTCCAATGGTCTGGGTGTTTTCTATGTATAATAAAAAAATATCTATCTATGTAAGTATATAATGTATTAAATATATCAGTTATCTAGTACCCATAACACAAGCTTATTTAATAGCTTACTTTGGGGCTAGATAGTGCTGTGTGGATTGTCCAGCATTATTTATTTATTTATTTATAGATAGATAGATAGATAATATTGCACACCACATAATAATTACACATAACATAACAATAAAAACATCTAAGTGATATACAATGGGCGGTCTTATCGCTAAAAGCGATCTCTTCCAGACAACCTTGGCTTATAGCAGAAACTGTACTCGTTTATGTATATTAACAAAAAAACAAAAATACTATGTTATCACGTAAGTACTCTCGTTTCCATTTTTTTAATTTTCGTTTTATTCTGGGCTAGTTGGCGTTGTCTGTCCAATATCCACTGTTAGTTTTAGTTATGAAATACTTTATTTATTGCATTTTCTCTGTAATTATAATGAATAAAAAAATCAGCTCGTGGAAATTCTATTTTTCAAATTAGCTTGCTTAGTTTTGGTTTATTATAAATACACATAAATAAGCCATACGTTAGAGAATATTTTTCATAGCATTTACCGACAAACGGCCCTCACCGACTGGGTCTTTTTAGGTACTCGTGGAGTTTTATGTGGAATATAGTACAGTAGCTAACTCTCAGTCAGGCAAGCTTAGAGATTTCACAAAACGAAGACCGTCATGTTAGTTGTATTAATAATCTGGAGATGGCGATGATGACTGATGGACTTGATATTTTTATAAAGTCGTGATACGGTTGTGTTTAATAAATATTGTAGAGTACATAATTTTTTTTTTTTTTATACAACTAGCTGATGGAACAAGCAGATGGCCCACCTGATGTTAAGTGGTAACCCTCACCTATAAACAAAACATTGCCCCGTAGGTCACACACAATAGGAACGTGCCCTACATACAGTTGTTAAGCCTCATGTGCCTGTAATTACACCGGCGACCACACTCTTCAAACCGAAACACAGCGTTGCTGCTTGGCGGCAGAAAAAGGCGTGGTGGTAGTACTTCCCTGGACGAGCCCTTCACAAAGAGCTCTACTACTCTTGAACATACATTATAATATAATATAATTCATTAAAAAAGGGCAAAATAAAAGGTTTTAAATAAGAAGTTGCCCTTGACAAGACATTATCGTACACCACTGACCTTAATTCGTACACCGAAATTCTTATTTTAATTGTCCAATATTTTTTTAAAAAAATTTACCTTTTTCTGACCATCTGAAAATCATAATTCGTTTTTTTTAGTTTTTGGAAGTACTCTTTTCGCTCTCTATAATAATATAACGGCCGTAGTTTTGTTAACATTTTGAGAAATCAAGGACTAAGCGTCGTAACAACTCAGAGTCGTGAAGAGAAGTGATTGCCATCCGAGGCGTCACGAAGATGCGCACGCGTTTCGTAAGCGCGGCTAAATGTTTCCAATTGTTATGTGTTGGAAATCCATTGATATTGCTAACCTTTTGGGAAGATAATGAAGTTTTGTGAAGCGTCTATATATATCTAGCTAAGCTATTGTTTATGTGAAACCTACTGGTTTGAAAGGCTCGCAAACAAACCTAATATTTAGGAGATATTAGGTTGGTTTGCGAAAATTTTTATGCGTGACTATGGTAAACTAATTTTCAAAGTGCTTGTTTATTCAATCTTTTTCATCATACTAAAAGATTTATCGTCAAAAATAAAACTTTACGCCTTCAATTCATAATGATATGTGATATTTTTATTTTACGCTTACCTATGTATCTACTAAATAAATTAGTAGATACATAGGTAAGCGCAAAATAAAAATATCATTTTATAAACACTATACCTTGGATTAATAAATAAACAATGCCTATTTTAAAGTACTAATGTAACAAGTAAGTAATGTAAGAGTAGTAGAGCTCTTTGTGAAGGGCTCGTCCGGGGAAGTACTACCACCACGCCTTTTTCTGCCGCCAAGCAGCAACGCTGTGTTTCGGTTTGAAGAGTGTGGTCGCCAGTGTAATTACAGGCACATGAGGCTTAACATCTGTATGCCTCAAGTTGATGGACGCAGGGCAGTGCATCGTAGGGCACGTTCCTATTGTGCGTGACCTACGGGGCAGTGTTTTGTTTATAGGTGATGGTTACCACTTAACATCAGGTGGGCCATCTGCTTGTTCCATCAGCTAGTTGTATAAAAAAAAAAAAAAAAAAAAATCGTAAACAGCATGCAGAAAATTTTGTCTATTAATAAAAACTCACAACGAAGCTCTGTAATGAATTATTCTCTCTTCCACAGTTCAAAAACCAATGGACATCAAGAACCGACCACGTATCCCGATTCCAGACGAAGATCCCTACAGCATCGCCACCAACTTGAACGGCTCGGGCTCCAGCGGTAGCTCCGGCGGATACGGCCACAACGGCCACAATGGCCAAAACGGCCACAACGGTCATGTGGCGGCCACGAGGGAACAGCTCATGATGCAGATGGGCCAGAGGAAAGGCGAGCGTCCACCGAAGCTGCCGCCGAGAGAGAACGGATATGGGATACACGCTGATATTCCCAAGGTAAGAACTATTTTAATTGCAAAAGAGAGATAGAACATGCTTTATTTGTACCTATTCGGATACATACGCAAATACACTGCCGGAATTTATGTCCTTGAAATAAGCGCCTTTTTTCTTTGATTGGTATAGCTTGACCTGTATCCGTGTATAAGCAAAAATATATCTTAAATCTGGGCGTAACTTAAAGTTAGTGGGCGGCTTTAAAGCTGAAAGCGATTTCTTCCTGGCAACATTAACTTCTAATTGACCTTAACTGCAGTTATCGTAGAAGCTTTATTTTTTGAGTATTGAATAATTCAGTTTAAAAATATTTTGATTATTGAACGAATTCAGACATGAATAAGATAGAACTTCAACGTTCTGGATCGATCGTTTCGACGATCTCATATTTGGAAGTTGATAATAAGAATACGCATTGACAAATTTAAATCCTTTCTCTTACCTGACTTTTGCCTACTGGTTTTGTACTGTCCCTAAATAGGAGTGAAACAAGTGAAACGCGATCATGCATTACATTAATAATGCAGTAGATACTGAGCCACAAATCGCCTTGGAACATTCCTTAGATAAAATCTTAAAAATTACAATATTTATAAGCATCTAGGTGTCTTTAGATCTAGTACCATCGGATGAGCCACAGCGACGAATGACGATACTTAAAATCATTGACCGTTATTTAACCATTATTTAATTTTAACTAACATCGTGAGTGCCGGTTTCGGCATGTCGTAGAACCAAAACGTGTGTCATGTGCTCAAAAACCGCCTCTCTGAGGCACACTTAGGAATCTTTTTTAATTATAATAATATCTTTATTTCAGACACAAGATCCATTACAAAATTAAAAAATTCTTACATCTAAAAAAGTATATTAAGTTAGACAAGTTAAATAATAAATAAATAGGTAGATACTTAAACCAAAAAAAAAGGTAACACACAAGTAAAGTGAGTGTTCCACTTAGAATGCAAGTTGCACCCTTTTCCACACCTTTTACCACACTACCACATTGATATCCCTCTGACTACCCGCTGACATTCATATAGAATTTTAAGTATGACTATGATAAAAGAACATAACAAACCGACTGATATTTAAGGATTTTAAGGGGATTTTACTCGGGGATTACTTATAATAACTTAATGTCATGAGCCATTTTTTTAAGTTTTGCGTTGGAATTGCATGGCTGGAAATGGTCTGATGTGGAGACATCCCACATCAGACGATTTCCAGTCATGATGGGTTGTATGTAGGTCTTTTGGTTGACGACCTCTGTGGCGCAGCGGGCGAGAGCCTGCCTGCGACGCAAGAGGTTGCGGGTTCGATTCCCGCCTTGGAACAAATTTGTGTACGATCTGCAGAAATTTGTTCCGATGGTCTGGGTGTTTTCTATGTATAATAAAAAATATCTATCTATGTAAGTATATAATGTATTAAATATATCAGTTATCTAGTACCCATAACACAAGCTTTGAATAGCTTACTTTGGGGCTAGATAGTGCTGTGTGGATTGTCCAGCATTATTTATTTATTTATTTTTTTTGTAGCGGACACCGCTTTTATGAAAACCAAGACCAATTCGCTGTCAAAGTTACCCTCGATAACTATCATATAAAGTTTTAAATTTGCGTAGAGCCGCAAGCGACCCACCATGATATTAAATTAATGAGCACGTCCCAAAATAGCCTTCAAATATAGTCTTTTTTATGACTGAATAACATTAACTTGATTCCATGCTTTGCTAGCCATTCCAATACTTAAATAAGATGTGGTTTTGTTCGGTCCAAGTAATTTTCATAGTGAAAATTGCATTACAAAGAATCTCTAGGACGTACGCGCAATACTTTTTTATAATAACGCTGCTATTTTTATTAAGATAATTTTTGCCTTCGTATGATTACAGGCTACTTTGTTTTAAAAAACTGCTAGATTGCTTACTGGGATGGACTCTCTCTTACTACTTTGTTGATAATTATTAAGGTAGTAAGTACATTACCTTGTAACGAAAAGTAGGATACTTGCATACCTATTTCATTTTAAATCAAGGAGAAACAGTTTAAACCTTGTCAACTATTATATATTACTAGTTGCGCCCCGCGGTTTCACCCACGCAGATTTAAATCCGGTATTCCCACGAGATAAAAAGTAGCCTTTGTGCCGCTATTCCAGACTATTGAGACTATAATCTATCTCTCTGCCAAGTTTCATCCAGATCCGTTCAGCCGTTCCGGCGTGAAAGAGTAACAAACATCCATCCATCCATACATCCATCTATCCATACTTACAAACATTCGCGTTTAAAATATTAGTAGGATAGTCATATCTATAGGTATAGCAAGCTGTAACAAAGTCCTTTAAAATTACAGTTAAAATAAATAAATAATGACAGCTCTCATAGCTTAGTTGGAAGTAGCTCTACCTTCTGCGCCGTAGGCCGTGGGTTCAATCCCCACACATAACAAAACATTGTGTAATGAACATAGTTGTTTGCTTTCTGTCGAGTAGTATTATCCTACTAATATTAAAAACGCGAAGGTTTGTAAGTATGGATGGATCCATCCATCCATGCTTGGATCCATGCGATGGATGCTTGTTACTCCTTCACGCCGGAAAGGCTGAATGGATCTTGATAAAACTTGGCAGAGAGATAGATTATAGTCTGGAATAGCACATAGGATACTTTTTATCCCGTGGAAATAACGGAATTCAAATCTGCGCGGGTGAAACCGCGGGGCGCAACTAGTGCATTATAAATGCAATACCGACACAGGCTACGGAAAAAAAAAATATAATAATGCCAAATTCAGATAAAGTTGTAAGCTAAAGAAATGAATCACAGGATAATTTTAATGGATCCCAAACCACAAACTTTAAGGAAAGGGATACGCGAAATACATTACGGATAAGAAATATTTTATGCGGATTGAGTTCCCAAAAGCACTATCTTCATGACAAATGTACTTTTTTACTAATACGACAAGATCTTGGTGATTGATAATTAAATATTAGGTACAAATTTATTTAAAAAACTGAATTGAGCGAGAATACGGAAAACATGGAAAAAAATTAATGTAATTCTGTAGTTTTGTTAATACAAGTACTGTATCGCAGGATCAACCGTTTTCAAGAAAAATAACAATAATTTAAAATGTAGGTGAACATAATTTTATTTTATCTATTAATCCAGTTTTGTTTCACACAAATCATTGATTTTAATAAATAATATGCCTTATCAAAAAAAATAGTTAGAAATCCTACTAATATCTGAAACACGCACTCTAATCACAATACCGATACTGAGTAAACGAAACTGGAAATTAATACAGTTATTCATAGCCTGCATTTTATACTATATTATTATTTATTTCGAAAAAACTCTATCGAAGCATAAAAATGTTTATGTCAACAATTTTATCATCACCACGCGAGCACTTACCAATCAAAAATATCAATGTGGCTAACATCCAGGAGTAAGCATAGGAAATGTATCTTAATTTTTTGTTTAATTTTGTATTACTCACTGGAAGCCCCGAATAAATTAGTAAATAAACATAAATAATAATTTATAGGTTAGATTATATCTCTTACATTGAACGAATTTCTTCCCAACCTTCCTTCGAAACCTTTTCAACGAAAACAATGATGATGATGATGAAGAAAAAAGCGAAAGTAAATTCCATTTAGCGGCTGTCTGTTAAACTCCTACTAGATAATTGTTGGCGCAGGCACAATAGCGCATCCCGCCAAGGGCGCAATCTCAACGCCATCTTAAATGAAATTGATAGTTTCACAGATAGTTCCCGATACAATCTCGGTCTTTCATGGGCCTGGAAGCTTCAGCTCGCAAAGCCTCCATTTGACATTATACAAATGAAACAATGTCTTTTGTGTGCCAGTTTAACTCTCCTGGATATAGGGATATTCAGTGTTTTAGCTTATCGTCGCATATTCAGATTGCGAAGATACGTTTATGTGTATGAAACATACCCAACATAATATATAGAAATCCGAATGGGTTTTACTATTGTTTTTACTAATATTTTCAATATCTTGTGTGTATTTTGTGTACCCACACGAATTTGTATAAAATTTATTTTTATCATCGTTTTGTGCAACACCAATAATTTAAAAATTTTGGTAGTTATGACGCTTTTGCGCTTGAGTATCATATATCCACATTTCTTGTTTTCTGAATCTGTCTTGTATTGTAAGGTAAAAGACTGTATGCGTCCACCTTACATTTTATTACAACCACATTTTAAGTTGCGTCTTTCTTGGTTTTACATGTTACTGGCACCTAGTTGTTTCGGAAAGATATTACATGGAAGACATGTCGAATTGAACAATTTTGGTCTTTTTGTTTCCTTATTGCATCTTTTTAGTAGGATTGTTTGTTGTGGATGCACTAAACTAGTGCATCCTTTTATTCCATTATTGATAAATATTAATTAGTTTCTAAAGACTCTATTGAACATAGTAACCACGGGATGCTAACGCAATGTTACGTATTGTGTCCGTCAGTAAAAAAAAAAAATATTCGTACTACAGTTTTTGTTTCATATTTTTTTTATATTTTTTAGTTAATATTTTCCAGCACAATTTAAATCCGATGGTGAAATGGTTGAAAGTATCCCCATTAAAGGTCGTAGGTTCCATTTATGGTTGATTTTAACCTATTTTTGATTTATTTTCAGCCGGACTACGACGATATTGACATAAACGGTCGCGTACCAACGCAGTTCCCTAGAGGCAAGTCTGACAAAGGCAAAGACAACAAGAAATACGGTAAGCAGTTAATTATTTCTGACTACATTTTCACATGTTCCAAAAGTATTTGAACATTCCTAACTTACCCCCGATTTCTGAAAGGCCGATCAACACTAATCGGCTGTCAAGTCACTTGCTATCTCTACTAACTTGAAGTAAAAGCTGAAATAGCAAGTGACCTAACGTTGATCGGCCTTTCAGAAACTAGGCGTTAGTCATGCTCATAGAATGATATTAAAGTACTCCCTACATATTTAGACATATTATTATGTGGGGATATCAAAGTCGTGAAACTGTTCCAGGTTTTTCAGCTTACATTTTTCGAACAGCCTTAAAAAGAAAGCTTAAATTGTACCTAAATTAATCGAAGATGTATATTTTTTCTGTAAAAATACCACATAATGAACTTCAAAATAAAGTAACACAAAAAATTAGGCATAGGTTAACTTTTCAGCATTTTTAGTCAATTCGCTTCTTTTTTTCGTAAAATCTTATTATTTTTTAGTCGATTTACTCATGTCTTCTTATCGTAGAGTACTTATGGTTATGTCAAGTGTCTCATGTAGTCAGTGATATATGGCCCACTGATACATTCGTATGCGAAATAGTAGATTTACCTTTTCTCTTTTAAAACTAACTGCAAAAGGAGGAATTCTTTGTGGGCATTTTTATAACATACATTCAATAGGGTTTTTGTATTTATATACTTTCTCAAACAACGGGCCATTGGCCACGTAATTGTGCTTCTGCCTATTAACTGCAAAGGTTTTGTCTTTTGTTTTTTTAGTTCGCTTTAATAGGAATTCTAAAAGTTTTTTTATTTTTTTTTACCAGTTATGATCCTTTAGTCGCTTTGTTTATAACTGAACATTTTCAGGATATGAAACAAACTGTCAGCTTTCAAAACTAACGCACTAAGCGATATATTTCATGGATATTGCTGTAAATCTTACAAAGTGTGGATATATAAATGATCTGTCGTATGCTCACATGGTGATATAATGTTCGCACCAGCACATACAGACGTATACATATATCGTTGTTAGTATCAAAGTTGAACTCATAAATCTGTGTTGTCAACCGCACCGTGTTCGGTCGAGTGTCGTCGACATGATGAAATGTTTCTCGATTTACTATCTGGCGCCCGGTGGCTTACAATCTGATAATTTTTATAAACTTTAATATTTATACATACTCGATGGATTGACGATCGATGACAATAAGAAGATCGATGGAAGTCGGTGGTTTTTGCAGTAAGTATATTGGGAGATCTATTTTGAGCTGTGGACCTTGCAAGATGAAGATCATTATATAAAAAAATATACAATAAAATACAGTAAAATCATCCAAATACGCACCTCTATGAAACAACGGCTATGACACGGCAGAAGCAAAATGAATGAACTAGAGATAAGCTAAATAAAATTGGAATAAGGAATGTAATGTGCCTATTCTTAACCTACCCACAAATTGGATTCGACGTGAGTGGTCGCATTTTAGTGTCAGTGAGAGTATTTGTCCATTAACTGAAACTTATGGGCCACACGGTAGCCGTACATGGATGTAATCCACGGCCCTTCAGGCGCCATTTGCCGCGGTTCATTGAAATAGGTACTATTATTGCCTCAGACCAGGACACCACATAGTTGAGCTCCTGATTGGGGTTATTTATTTTTTCGTGTGCTCAGATCTTTACTTTTTGCATACGCTTCAGTAAAATCGATGTGGTGTTTTGTACCGCGAAGCATTTAATTCGAACCGGCATTGTTTAGCTGAACTTTAGTTTTGTAGGTACTTTTTTTTTTTTTATACAACTAGCTGATGGAACAAGCAGATGGCCCACCTGGTGTTAAGTGGTAACCATCACCTATAAACAAAACATTGCCCCGTAGGTCACGCACAATAGGAACGTGCCCTACGATGCACTGCCCTGCGTCCATCAACTTGAGGCATACAGATGTTAAGCCTCATGTGCCTGTAATTACACCGGCGACCACACTCTTCAAACCGAAACACAGCGCTGCTGCTTGGCGGCAGAAAAAGGCGTGGTGGTAGTACTTCCCCGGACGAGCCCTTCACAAAGAGCTCTACTACTCTTAACTACTAATTAAAAGTAACGAATATGAACAATGTAGGTAGGTCAAATAGCCTGACTTGGCGTGTCTTGCTGTCAGTTTGAGATCACGATTCTTATTAAAACAACTTGACGTTTCTGGTTCTTAGATATTACGGATCGCGGCGCGAGGTGTCCTAGGCATTTACTTTGAAATGAATTGAAAGTGATTTATTGTCTATATTGTACACCAAACAAAAAGTACACTAAAAAAAAACGAAATAATCATAGTACAATGGGCGGTCTTATCGCTGAAGTGATCTCTACCAGACAACCTTGGGATGGAGAGGACTGTTCGAAGGAGAATTTTGTTCGTATTGTAGCGAGGAGGAGTCGTCATACGCGGTGGTTTCTATCTTGATAGCTGCTCAAGCGGCTAAATCTAGCTTAAAAATTCCTACGAAGCGAACAATGCAAAGGTGATGTTTCGTAAGTTCTCTGGCATTTCGGCATACCCTTGATATTTAACTCGCAGTGTGCGGAACTAGCGTAGGATGCGAAACATGATGCGTTTACCGTATGCGACTTGCTAGTGAGAATGTAGGCACAAATAGTATTTCTACAAAAAATTATGTGTTGCTGTAATAATTGCTAAACTAATGTTTATGCTGCTTAGGTATCTCTTATTTTTGTACTGCTCGGGCAACAGAACAAAAAAGCAACCAGTCAAAAAGCTAGCAAAAAAAAACTTGTAACTTCAACCGAGTTTTATCCCCAGGCACGGTATATCCTCTCAGATACAAAAATATTATGCAGTTTAAATTGTCAGCTAATAAGTTTGACAGTTATTTATTTTTAATTTTGTTTTTCCTAGCGCACCTGAACCTATTTTCTTTGTTTTCCAGATGATCCTTACTACTGCGGCCTGCGCGCCCGAGTGCCGAACTTCGTGAAGCAGAACGGGAAGCTCGTGCTGCCGACGATGGAGCGGCTGCCGAAGGACGCGCCCGTTCCCAGCAAGCGCTATAGTGTGGCGCACCCCCACTTCCCGCCACACATGGCCCCTTACGCGCATGCGCCAATGCCCCCCGCCGCACTTTGGCACGCACGCTCCTACGAGAGCGGAATCGGTGCGTACGATAGACCCCCCAGAAAGGAGAAGCTCATGTACCAATTCTATCCTAACAGGGAACCCCGGCTGCGTCCGCTGATCATCCAGCAGCCCCGCTAGTAGACTAACCCTGCACTTTAATCCCACTGCCAGGCGCGGACTCTTCGCTCGAACCTTGGTATTTAACTTTCTGTTTTACGGCTTAGCTTGATAGCACCGCCTTACAGCTTCCTCTTTCAAGGGTTAGACTACCTTGCACATTTCAGTACTTCAATGCTTTACAGAAGCTTGTTCGGTATTGGGATGGTTCTAACGGAATTCCATACAAAACAGGGGTGAGGCATGAGTAATGTTGAAATGAGCGATGTGTTAGTCTACCCTCTTTTTCTCAATTCGCACTCCATAATCACCAAAGTCCACGTTACACTCTAACAACATAACTGAAATCTTCTTCGTAGATCTTGCAAGCTTTACGATCGGCTCTTGAGTTTATGAACTTGAACTTTCGATTTCGTTGGTAAGAATTATGGTTTCCTTTAGGTAGCTTCAGTTTTTTTTTATAAGTAGTTAAACTCTCATAATGTAAGTAGTTTACTTTAGTAGGTTATATGAAATAAAATATTAAGAGCAAGACAAACAACGTGTAAATTAATTTTAAAACATGCAAACTGCAAATAAAAAAAAACATTTTTTATTAATTTTTATAGTGTTTACTACACTATAAAAATTAATGAAACAAAATAATGTTTGCACACTCGATATAGTTTTATCGATTGTTTATAAAGAGTTCATGGCGTCAAACCACTTGTTCAAGGGCCTATGGTATGACTTACTTACTAATGCTACGAGCTTGATCATCGAAACCCGTGTTTGATAGATTACTATAAAGAAACTTTTTTTTCAGATGGAGAACATTATGACCCTTACGCGCTATACGGACGTTTGCCAGTGCCCGGCCGTGGTTTTCCGCCTCCGCCCGCGGCACACGCGCGTCACATGTTTATTGGCGAGTGGGATTAAAACGTTCTCAGGCAAATTTAATTTAGTTTTATACTCCAAGAACCATTGCAAAATGTATGTGGTGTACACCTGGTGCACTTTGAAAGGCATTAGAGAATCTACAGTTGAATTTAAGGAAAATAACATTCAGCTGACTAAGGTGATCATTGAAATATTTGTAGCACACAAGATAAATTGTAAATTATCTCATACTTTCTGATCATTTGAGCCTTTGAGCATTTTCTTTGTCATTATACACAACTTTTTACAGACAGTACGTACAATAATAACTAAGAAAGTACATATCATTATGTGAGCTCAGCATAAGAAAGGTATCGTCAGATTGTAATGTTCCTAAGGTTGAAACATATTTTCAAAATATTTATTTAAAACTCCAACGAGATATCTAAGTTACATTCAAATGAGTGTGTAATTGAAATGATTTCGAAACAAATGTTAAAAATAGTTATGTCGGTCGTTTTTACAATGCTATTAAATCGATCAATCGTTTTTTCTTTTGAAGCTGGTTTCACCATGACGATGTTTCAGTTTTTATTTTAAACCGTATACATTAGACTGGATTTGTGAAACTTTTTGGGAACTATTTTATAATATTACGTAAAAGTTATAGCAGATAAGTAGTTAGCCGTTGACCTTCAATAGCTGTAAATATTAAAATGTATTGTTACGAGTGTTAAAACTCTAATATCGTAACGCTATTTTCGTTTAAAATATTGCGCGATTGAAATACTTATAAGATAAACTAATTATTGTGAAACAGAAAAAATGATCGAAAATTTAATCGTAAGTTTACCTTTGTAAGTATATTGGATCTAGAATACATGAAACATGTTTACCATAGCATTAAGTAGGTCCATTAAAAGTTATAACATATTTACGTATGTTCTACTTAGATAGATTGTAGGTAAATAAACTATCACTGCCACGTTTTGTACCTTGTCATTCTAAATAACGTAAGTATCGTTTTTTACGTCTTGGTTATCACGAAAACTAAGTATATTTTAAGTTGTCAATCCTAGTCAACACAGGGTTGGTTAGTAGGTGAACAACATGAATAAAGTTTTATTTGGTACATAGGTACACATAATTGACACAATTGATAACTGTCCTTTCAATATGGAAATGTATCTCATTTAAGGACATAATTCAACCATAAAACCATGAGCATGCCAAAGCATGGATTAAATTAAAACTTATAAGGATATAAAATTGTTATTAGTACCTACATCAATGCATAAGAGTTGGTACATTTTATGGCATCCAAGACAATTTTTTTTACAATTATTTTTTTAATTTCACATTACATATTGTAAATACTAAATGTTTTTTTTAATATTAATGTAAGTAAAACCTAGCCTGTATAATTATTATAAGATCAATACTCATCCATATTGTGTGTTGACAATGTTGTAATTTATTTATTGTCACAACTTTATCAATTATATGTAGAAAGTATATTTTCTTACGATAAAATACATACTTAAGTTATTGGTACTTAGCATACTTTAGGTAAACGTGTAGATAAAAAAATTCTATACAATTTTTAAAATGTAAAAAATTTCATTCCAATTTCCAATCCACGTAGTTAAAGGTGCTAAAAAGTAGGTATTTTTTTTTACCGCAGAGTGGATGATACTGTTACATTCATTAGCTATATTGAACTATCTCAAAGATATACGTACCTTTATCAAAAACACAACTGTAAAAAAATCATTTTTGTAACAGAAGCAGGGCATTGATCACGAAAAAGTACAGTTTGACATCTGTAGCGTTAACGTATCGTACCGATACCTTATGTTGTTGCTATTAGGGATACCACCTACGTTAACGCGACTCTCGTCAAATTCCTTCTTGATTAGGCCCCAGAGCGCACAACAACTTACAAGTTAACCACAGTATTGTCGGTTTGCTTGGGTTTTTTGCGCATGATTTTAGGTAATGAGTCATGAAGATCAGATCTAATAAGTTATCTTCCCTACAATAACAGTCATTTTTAGCTCCATAAGAGCCTGCCTGCCACATATGGAGGAACCTTTTGTCATTCGAATTTATTTAGGTAATATAATCTTTCTCTGTCCGATATCAACATCCGATTATAATTATTATGTACGAAGGGTGTTGGTTAAATAAAATGTAACCTATCTATTCTAAGAAACATGAAATTGTATCTGAGTAGGCAAGTATGAATAAACACAAGTAATATTTTTTATTTTTCAAGTGTTTTACTAAACCTTAAAATATGGTGCTCCTTCAAAACCTTAATCTTACGAAAAAACCAAACCCACTTATTATACGTATACCTACCAAAATTTTATGATACAAAATAAACTTGTGTAGCAGATGTTCATTGATTCGGTTCAGAGGTTCAGTTGAGAGCTCAGCACACCAGCACCGATCCATTTCTTAACCAAATTTTTGGTGTAATTTCTAGCTTCCCGTAACTCCTTTGAATCATCAGATGCATCAGGCATCATATCTCTGCAATGTGACGAAAGAGGTATAAACTTAGCTGGAGCCTCGTTGGATAAATCTTTCAAAACACTCAGTCTATGCCAAGGGTCCAACTCTCCATTTACAAATATGACTTTTGTTACATTTGGACTCAGGCCCCCATACATTTCATTTGTTTTACGTACTCCTTCATTAACTCGCTTGCCATCAAAATCAAGTCCAAACAAAGCAGTACAAATATCATAATAAAAATCTATAGGTATATTATTCGTAAACGGTTGCATTTCTGATTTCATCGTTTGGAAATAACCGAATTCTGTGCACGTTTGGTAAATCCACGATAAGCTATCGCCTTCGCTATTTTTTATATATTCTATTACTTTGTCGAAATCATAATCATGACACTGTCGTTCCTCTATCCAAGTATCCATCTCGTCGTATCGAGATGTAAACCCCAGTGAAATGTTATTGCACATCTCTTCTAAGGAATCCGCATCCCCGTATTGGGCTATTCCCTCATATTGCGAACTTTTGTCTGAAAAGAATAAATTTTGGTTTTTAAAATTATTCATATCAGTGTCATTGCAAATTTGTTCTTCCTCCTTTAATAATTTAATTCCATCATCAGTTTCTAGTAACTTTTGGTACCGTTCAAATTTCTTATTTATTCTATCATAGCAGTCCGGTGTGCCGTACTCTTTGTAATCATCACCAACAGTTTCAAGGTATTCAAAAAAATCTGCTTTTGCCAGAACAGGAGCACTGCTCGCGATCGCTGCATCTACCAAGTCAGGGTACAGAAGTCGCATCCATGCAGCTAAGCTCCCTGCGTAAGAACCACCGACAACTACGATTTTTGATGAACGATACAGAGGATTCGATCTTATATTTTTTATTAATATAGCATTATCTGCCAAAGCCTGTCTGGAACTTAAATATATTAGATTTTCGGTGGTAAATTCTTCGAAGGGTTTACTATCGCCGTAATATCTGTGCTCGGATAAGAACATGGCTCCTTTTGTCTCCCTTGCGAGCTCGACGGCAAATCCAGCTTTCAAGAAGTAGTCTAGAGCTTCGCTTTCGCCATTTACGAATAGGTATACTGGTCCATTAGGTTCCCACATGTCCAATCTTTGAAAATATTTCATTTTCCATGTGCGCTTATCACTATCATCGAAATGATCCACAGGTTGTGCTATCCATTTCGTTTCGACGAAAGAGTAGTTAGACAAAGCGTCTGCACCAATGATTTCCCTCAAGAGAAAGTTAAGTCTTTTTTCGTGACCGTGTAGACTGAAGCCAGCAATAATGTAGCAAGACGAGAGAATCACGGCTAGCCCTGCGAAATACATGGCTGCGAATGGTGCTAGTATTTTTATAAATATATTATTTCGCAATATTCTGCAATATATATGTGTACGTCTTTATGATTTTAATGTTCTAAATTTCAGTTTTATCTATCGGCGGGTATGTCAGTAAAATTCCTTGCACCTTACATACAGATTGATAAAAAACTGCGTTTTAGTTGTTAATGTTTATAGAAGCATCAAAACATTTTTAAATAAATAAATAGTTTCGGATACTTAGGTAAATTAAATACCTATGAATAAATAAATATCGGTGGATATTTCACACAGTGTGGCGCGAAGTCATCATCCGAGTCTCAGGAATTCCCTCCGGTCACGTAGATAAGTTAGCGAAAAGTTTCAGAAGCTTAGGTGTAAATCCAAACTTACTTAGTTAATTCAAGAGAATGTCATAAAATTTTGTGTAGTTTACCATACAGTCAGTGCTATTTGATAATGAGATTTATGTTATTTTAGTATTTATTTACATTACACATAATAATACCTCAATACCCATATTGACACAAATAGATAGGCAACAGTATTAACTTATGTACAACGCGAATTATACTTATATTTAACCAAGGCCTGTCAGGTCTAACGTTACCACTACCGCTATACAAATTCCACGTCACTAAACTATCAAAGAGAATTTGTTTGATTTATGTTCACATACTCCCCCACGCCGATCCATTTTTTTACTAAATATTTTATGTATTTTCTTGCTTCCTTTAACTCCTCTGGATCACTAGATCTGTCAGAAAACAGATCTCTGCAATGTGACGAAAAAGGTACAACTTTAGCTGGTGCCTCATAGGATACATCTTCCAAAATACTCAGTCTATGCCAAGGGTCCAACTGTCCATTTACAAATACTACTTTTGTTACATTTGGGTTCAGGCCTCCGTACATTTCATTTATTTTTAGTACTCCATCATTCACCCGTTTATCGTCAAAATCTGGTCCAAACACAGCTGTGCACATATTGTAATAGAACTCTTCAGGAATGTTATTGGTAAACGGTTGCTGGTTTGAATTCGACGTTTGGTAATAGCCGAATTCTGTGCATGTTTGGTAAATCCACGATGTCATCCAGTCAGATCCTTTCACACCTCTAATCATATTGTCGAATTCGTAGTCATAGCACTGTTGTTTCTCACTCCAAGTGTTCATCTCGTCGTCTTGAGAGGAAAATGCTCGTGACATATTGTAAATATCTCCACACATCTTTTTTATTGAATTCAAATCCCCGTATTGAGCTTCGTACATAAATCTCGAAGCTTTATCTAAAAAGAATAACTGTTGGTTTTCTAGTTTATTCATGTCCGTTTCATCGCATATCTGTTCTTCTTCCTTCAATAGTTTTATTCCATCATCGGTTTTAAATAACTTTTCGTAGCGTTCAAATATCATACCTATTTCTTTAAAACAGCCAGGTGTGCCGTGCTGTTCAAAATCATCACTTACAGTTTCAAGGTACTCAAAAAAATCTGATTTTGCCAGAACAGGGGCACTGCTCGCGATCGCTGCATCTACCACGTTCGGGTACAGAAGCCTCATCCATGCAGCTAGGTTCCCCGCATAAGAACCACCGACAACTACGATTTTCGATAAACGAAACAACGGATTTAACTTAATATACTTTAAGAATTTTGCGTTATCAGCTAAAGCTTGCTTGGAGCTTAAAAACTTTAGATTTTCAGTCGTAAAATTTTTAAATGGTTTGCTGTCACCGTAATATCTGTGCTCGGATAAAAACATTGCCCCTTTTGTCTCCTTTGCAAGCTCGTACATCATTCCAGTCTTCAAGAAACCTTTGTAAGCTTTGCCTTCGCCATTCATAAATAAGTATATTGGTCCATTTGGTCTCCACATGTCCAGCCTTTGGAAGTATTTCATTTTCCAAGTGCGCTTTTCTTTGTCATCAAAGTGATCCACAGGTTGTGTTATCCATTTCGTTTGGGCGACGGACGAGTCGGAAAACACGACTGGATCATTGAGTACTTGGAAGAGAAAGTTAAGTCCGTTTCCGTGACCATGTAGACTGAAGCCAGCAATATGGTAACAATACGAGAGGAACACGGCTACCTCTGCGAAATACATGGCTGTGAATGATCCTGTTGAACATGCAAAAAGGAAAACTATCTGCAACTGACCTCAATGCCTTAAACATTTTAAATTTTCACCACCACATTTCCACCTCTGTTTAATGCTACCCGCATAAGATAGAACTAGAATTTAGAATATTAACGTTGCATTGTAATCCTACTATCCTACTAATATTATTAAACGCGAAAGTTTGTAAGTATGGATGGATGTTTGTTACTCTTTCACGCCGGAACGGCTGACCGGATCTGGATGAAACTTGGCAGAGAGATAGATTACAGTGTGGAATAGCACATAGGCTACTTTTTATCACGTGGGAATATCGGGATATAAATCTGCGTGGGTGAAACCGCGGAGCGCAACTAGTGTATCAAAGGCCTTAACAATATCAACACATACACCTATTACGTTAGCGTGGCGTGGATACAGATGTGTGAGTGACAAACCAGCTTTTCGTTTCCATGGCAACGCATAACACCAAAACAAAACCACTTGGTCATTTTCTTATGTACTTGACCTAATTGAAAATAATTTGCACGAAATTATGGATTTTTCCGACGGCAGTGAACGAGGGCGGCGGTCTGACTCGCGACCAGTCTCCAGGCGAGGACATCGGGACTTCCCAAGCAGTGGTTCAGCTATTTCAAGGTAAGCTAACGAAGTTCTGGTTTACAAATAAAGTGGGATACGGGCAGTTACCTATATGATGAATTGGTCTAGGAAATAAATACCTGCTTGCTTTTATTAGGGTATTTATAATGTATTATTCACCAAACATTTGTGTGTTTGTTCTTTCTCTTGGTGTTATTACATAATAATTTGCGTGCGCCTCACATGGGGTATATTGGCTCCAAGTTACTTGTGGATCCAATACACCAATGTGTAGATCGATTTATTGATGGACATAGTTTGGTTCAATATTGGCCATTCCAAATTATAGCAAGCTTGGGCGCATTATAAGTATCTATTTACAAAAATAAGTAAACATGTATTATATCAGCTGTCTGGTTTCCATATTACAAGCTTTGGCTTAGCTTGTGGCAAATAGTGCTGTGTTGAAAGTCCACCCATATGTTAATTAATTATAAGTTTCACAATTACATAAATAGTAGTTAATAAGCTTGTAGTCGATATTTGTAATCGATAGATGTTATTTCACATAACGACTATCGATTACAAAACAAAAATAAAGAAGAAGCAGGATGGCTTCAGGGACTCTTGAAAAATAGCTATGAGCGATGGTTCTGTAATGTAGGATTACCGCAGGTTTTGATAGTTCTATGGATGTAATACGCTGATAATATACAATTAGTTTAACTTCAGCCTCACTTGTTTGATTGATTTAACAAATCAGAAGTGTGCACCCACGTTCATTGCGAAGAACAAGGTAAAACAATTATGCAGAATTTCCTGGTAAGTTATCTTGAATTTTATAGTTACTTTGTATTTTTCATTGAGTTCAAATGATAAAATCCTTCATCGTACAGTCTGAGATGGGTATCAGGTACAAATCAGTGGTTATATGAGGAAAAAAGGTACCTACAAGGCAGATCCCGCCAATGGAGTGTTAGAGAACTTGGCGGCCCAATCAAGGAATTTGAATATTCCTTGGGCTCAATAGATTCAACAGGTACCTATCATAGCTGTCAGTTCACTTCATAATTTACCTACATACCTACTTGGTAATAACATGGCCTGATGATGACATTCACCTCTGTTGTGTACATAGGTACTCAACTTGTCGTCCTAATATGTACAATGCTGGTTTCCTACTGGAAAAAGGGTTTGCAGACACAAATACTATCTAATGTCGAGGTGTGTGTGCAGGTACTCAAGATTTTGGTACTTGGCTATTTTGAAGCACTTTACAATGTAAATATAGTTGAAGCCGGCGCTTTAGCTGACTACTGCCATTGTAGCAGCTACAACAAGTTGATCAGGTTACTTGGGAACATGGACAGAATCCTATGTTTGGTATGTAATCTACATAGGTAATGTTATTTAATGTTGTGAATATGATGATAGATTCAAAGATTACTTCTTGATGTTTATGGTTTTTTACTTATGCTTTAATAATAAAGGTTCAATGAATGTGTGATTGGAATACTGAGTAATAAATAATTGTATAAAAGTTAGGGTACGGGAAGGTTGACCTACCAAGCAGGATTCCTGTTGATGGCAGAAACTAGATTTGAAGATAAACAATAAAACATGGTAAACTGGAACAGCTAACCATACCTTATTAAGAAATAGAGGTTACTTGTGTCTTGGACTCCCGTATCCGCATTTAGACTAAGGTGGTCCATTATGTGTGAGGAAGAAATACAGGTAAATATTACTTACATAGCTCGGTAAGTAGACATGTGAGTAATACTAATTCTCTGACTAAACCCATAAATAGGAATTATGTCATAACTTGGCCTTTTAATTGATTTGTAATCTATTATGGTTGTGGGAGATTACCTATTTACTGATTGTTTGTTTTCTTTTGTGATTTTGATTCTCTTTTGCCTTTTTCTTCTCATTTTAAACTTCATCACTGTTCTAAACATGCTTCCTAAATCAAGGGATGAATAACTTCAAGGCGTAAGCGCAAGAAATGGATTATCATTGTATTTTTTTGGTAAAAATTGTGATATAGGTACCAACTTACTGGAAGCCCTGAATCAATAGATGAGTAAATAAAAAAAAAAAATGGTATAAGTTCCTCCCTGGCATAATTAACTATCTGCGCTTGAGTCTACATAGAGAGCATGTTCTATTTTATTGATGTCTAAATTATGCCTTAAAGTTAAAAATTAACCGCAATAAACCAATTGGCTTTATTTTGGAATTCATCGAATGGTTTTGAAAGTTGTAATTGAGCTTTGAAATGAAATGAAATAATTTATTTGTGTGAAGTATGGCACAATTATGATGATATGTATTATAAATAATGAATCTCACTTTGTCAGAAAACCGAGCATGCAAATATAAGTAATAGAGAAAATTACATGTTGGGAATTAAAATATACTTATGCTTTCAATAAATAATTACCAAATACTTTTATAAATAGTAAGCATTATAAAATACAAATTAAACATATTATATTATGATTAAAATAAAAGTAACTTTATGAAAATGAAAAATCATACTTATCGACTAACCAATTATACATTTTTGTTTTGAATTTATTAGAAAGTAGTTTTATAATAGCCGTATATTACCAAAAATGTTAACGTCATTAAGTGACTTTATTTTAATGATTAATAGCAGTTTTACGACCTGGAATTAATACATAACCGTGTTGGGTTCTTTTTGAATTTCAAGCGCAAGACAATTGAGTGACCAATTGTGACTTGAACCTAGTCTATTCTGAAACTAGTTAGGTATGGTATGGGGCTTTACTTATGTATGGAGATAGTTGTTACGAGTTGAAGAGTTGGGTTCTTTTCAAAATTAAGTACAGCATAATATAAGAATCATGATAATATAATAAAGGGAACTTATTTAATTTGAGATGGGTTCTGTACATGGTTTTTGTGTGCATTTTAATAATTGGTGTGTGTTGAAGAGTCGGTACCATTCAAAATTTACAGCACAACACAAGTTAGCAACATTGGTGACATACATTTAATTAGGTACATAACAAGTGTTTCAGCTAACAAGTAACATTTCAGGCGTGAAATGACCTTGATTTTGATGTTTGATTGTATATAAAGAAAAACAACAAATCCATTGACTTTGAATTATTTGGATCTTCTTCTTCTTGTTCTTTTATTTATGATGACTGTTCAGTGGCCGATAGGGGTTGCCACGAATTTGCCAATGACGAGTTGTTTGGATCTTTTCAGTTGTTATTATAATAATCAATAATGCATCCAAGTAAAATAGTTTTGATGACCGAATTTTTATTGGTGATTATTTTCATGATATAAGAATATAAGGGTATACTGTAGAGTATAATAAACATAATCCAGATCGAGCCTTGGTAACATTGTTCAATGGCGAAGCTGGGACGCCATTATGATTGATTATGAGAAACCAATGTTGATGATGATGATGATGACGATGATGATGATGATGAAGCATGATACATGCTTATATTAACAGTTGAAATTGATTTCAGATATTCATATTGTGTCTTCCTTTCCTTTCACTTTCCTCCTTACCTTTTCGATTGATTTTACTTTAAATTTGTTATTATCTGATGATCTCACTCCAACAAAGAATTTGAAAAGTCAAAAGGGTACCTACCTATAACGAGGAGTCGGATGCAACTCGAACACCGGGGCTCCTAGTTTTGTTGGACTAGGTTTACAAGGATCTCAAAATGGGTTTGATCCTAATAGTAAATTACAAAGAATTCTGGTTAGCTATGAAGTTAGTTTAGGTCTATGAAGATCTGGTTAGCTAAAGTAGATAAGTCTGCTCTCGCTTTGAATGGACGGAGCGACAAACCTTTTTCTATGCGTTACCAAAACTGGAAGGATTAAAGAAAGTGATATGAGGAATTGATAATGATGACAGTAAAATACACATTGACCGAGTTAGAGGATAAACTTATTGCCGCATTCTCATGCGAACATAACCATAGAGGCTTACTCACTGAAATGTTGGCCCGAAAATCTCGCGTAAATGAAACCCTCGATGATCGAGGAGAGCTAATATGACAAAATGACGCTCGTAAACAGGTGCGAGTTCACCGGCAAACGGGCAGTTGACTCACGGAATCTACGATTATAACGAGAGGACGAACGTAGATACCTATCTACAAGATAGTGATAGTGGCTATAAGGAACCAGAAGAAGTATAGAAATATCTCCAAAATATTACTGACTACACTAATGAGACAATTAAAAATACTATTATTGGGGATGGCATCGGTCATATTCCCCAGCGGAATCAGTACGAACACCACAAGTGCAAATAGATAGATAGATAAATTCTTTATTGTACACGAAGAAAAACAAAGCAAGTATAGAAAATTGGTACAATGGCGGCTTTATCGCTAAGAGCGATCTCTTCTAGACAACCTTTGGATGGAAAGGATACAAGGAAAATCGGAGAAGCAATCGGTGTAACTAAAGACGGCGGTGTACAATAACTTAGCGTAACACTAAGTTATATTATATACATCCCAACTAATATTATAAATGCGAAAGTAACTCTGTCTGTCTGTCTGTCTGTTACGCTTTCCCGCTTAAACCTCTTAACCGATTTTGGTGAAATTTGGCACAGATAATCTTTAGACCCTGAGAAAGAACATAGGCTACCTTTTATTGCGGAAAAAAGAGATGAAGAGATTAAAAGTACGCAGACGAAGTCGTGGGTACCATCTAGTATTAAAAATAAAATCGCCCATGTAGAACAAATTAAATCTCCCTTTTTGTTTTTTGCTCTACTACTGTAACATATTTGTGGTTCAAACTAAGTAAAGTGTATATTGTATTCGACCTCCCGCGATACAGGCTTGTCCTAGTGCGGGGACCAATGGCAAAATTATTATTAATTATTAATATGTTTAAACTGTAAATAAAAACGGGAAACATGGTCACGGTACATAAAATGCCGTCGGTAAGGTCACACAGACCAGAACTGCAGCCATACCTAAGAATTTTGTACCCGTCGACAATGAATGCAACTAATACCATTAAAATATCCTAAACATTGCAAGTGGACAAAAAGGTATGGAAGAACTATAAGTTAATAACCTATAATGTGAAGGCAATTGTAGATTTAGGCCATAAACGAAATAGAAAGGAAGAAAATTAATTTGTTTGTCATACAAATATAGGAGAGTCTAAAAGTTATAAGCTAGTATCTGATAGTAAAGCTTAAAGCGGAAAAATGTAGAGTAGTCTTCCCTAAGCCGAGTACGACAAGCAGGTCCCGTCTCGTTGTTTTCAGAAGAGACCCGAAGGTGGTTTTACAACGTACTTAAAAGGGCAAACACAACGTACCCACTCTGAATGAGTTCAGGAATTAGTTTCAGTTTGAGGGAAGAAGGTATATTAAGATGTACACTAGCTATCTGGTTCCCAGATCACAAGGTTTGGCTCAGTTCGGGATGAGATAGTGCTGTTTCGAAAGTCCACCAATAATTATTTATTTAATTAGTTGCAGTGAAGTACCAAGTGGTTGCATTAAGGGGGGGGGGCATTCCCGATTATCTCGATTTTTAATTGATCGTACTTTAATAACTGAAGACATATTGATATGTAGTTTTGAAGTTCATACATATTATAGCTGTGGACATTTCCTAGTGCATCACACACAAGACAAAAACACGATTGGTGACATTTCGACCGATAGAAAAACATGACAAAGCTACCTCTAAATGAAACATAGAAAGATCAATGGGAATATAAGAATGAGTAAAATGACACGAAATGGATACCAAAACATTGTAAACGTTGTTCCGCATATAGAATAGATTGCAAACGTTATTACAATAAGTTCACCCGGAGAGCAAGAGAGCGCCACGTTCGGAAATCCTCGCCCTAGAGGCGTATAGTAAGAGACGGAGTCGATTAGCCACCTTCATGTTATTAAGACGTACGCGGACCGAATTACCGGTCGTGAGAACATACATAACCGATAGCGTTCTGTTTCCGTACTGAGAACCCAGTTCAAAATCTGAGGAGATACATTATAAGCGCTTGGGTGAAACAGTCGTTCACGGATTGACATAATACTACGAGTGAGACTTCCGGTCTCACTCGGAGAGCTAAGACACCAATAATGTAAAGGTAGATACGGTATGCTATTTAAGGTCGAGCGAAGAGTATAGTTTTGTTGGGTTATACATGATCAGAAGAGGCCAGAGTTCATTATTAATTGTACGTTTGATATCTGGCTGACCGAGCTTTGCTCGGTTGCTTAACAACGCCATCTAGTAAAGTAGCTATAAAATTGTATTATTACGAGCCAATAGAAATTTGAAAGTCATATTAAAAAAAAACAATCGATCGAAGTTCAGATCGTATCAAATTAAATAAATAAATAAATATGCAAGAATTGTCCAGTATTAGATATAGCGACAGAACCAAAGCACTGGTAAATCTCTCAGGTAGATTATATTATGGCGAAGACCCAGAATGAATAGGTCCGAAGGACACTGGCATGACCATAACGTTATGAAAAAATATGATATTATTTAGACAATATGACAAAAGCTATGCAAAGCCAGTAGAGTACGAAGTTGGTGATTTAGTCATGGTACAACGAAAACACTAAGACCCCCGATGAAAGCAACCCTAGCTGTATACGACTGTTGAAGGTCACCCCAGAAGAAAATATACGTCATTTGAGTAGTTTTGTTTGAGTAGTTTAATTTGGGGCTAGATTGTGATGTGTGGATTATCCAGCATTATTTATTTATTTCGGTAGACGACATGAAACCACAATGGTGTAAATTAAAAGGTTTTTAGTCTGATAGCTCCTTTAGAGAAAGTGAGTGAACCAATCTGATCCATGGCGAGCGTTACCCCTGTACTGCGTTTCACCTCCCACTCCATTTATCCTATCCTGTTTTGACACTATGAATGAAAGGAGGGCGTAACCCCCCCTGTGTGGGGGTAAGCGTCGAAGAATTATACAGAAATGTCTGAGGGCGTAACCCCCCTGCGTGGGGGTAAGCGTCGACATATAATTGAATGTCTGAAGGCGTAACCCCCAGTGTGGGTAGGCGTCGACAAATAATTGAATGTCTGAAGGCGTAACCCCCAGTGTGGGTAGGCGTCGACAAATAATTGAATGTCTGAAGGCGTAACCCCCAGTGTGGGTAGGCGTCGACAAATAATTGAATGTCTGAAGGCGTAACCCCCAGTGTGGGTAGGCGTCGACAAATAATTGAATGTCTGAAGGCGTAACCCCCCGTGTGGGTAGGCGTCGACAAATAATTGAATACCTTGAGAACATAAACCCCGGTGTGGGTATGCGTTGGCGCCAGTCGGCACACATGAATATCTAGCCAGACAACGATGCAGAGGCTATGTGCTGCAAAGGCGATCCTTGGCCTCTGTTAAGGCCACCCAGAAACGAGGCTGGAGTCTCGAGAGCTGTTGCCTGTCGAGGGCCATGACATCGACACAACGTGTCATTTCCGTCTAACGACGAAATTTAAGTGATAAATGCTGTGCATAAAGTTTTATAATAAATGTGATTCAATGGTCTGTCTAGTGAAGTGTGGTGTCAAGTGTTAATATCTAAATCAAAAGAAGATAATTGATATTCTAACCATAAAGTGTTAAGTTTATTGAGTATTATGCCGCCGTCATCTTATAGTATTTAAGCGTGTGCGTGCTGTTTTATGAATTTGTTTACTTTTCCTTTCTCTGTTAGATTACTTATTGTATGATATCTAAGCTGCAGTAGTGTAGGTATTTTATTACATTGTAACGAGGATCATACAAAAGAGCGATAGATACCAAGCCGAGTTTGTTGCCTGTTCTTCTCGGCGTTGGTCGCGTGGAACTGGCACTAGAGTCACCTAGTTTTAAGACGTTTCAAGATGATCCTTGCTATTTATTATTTTGTATTTGAATTTGAATTAGTCGGCGCAGCGTTTTTTTTTTGTATGGAAACTCTTATCTGTTTAATCCTATAAGTCACAAGTAATTTATGTCAAATACGAATGAGGTCATTCTTCTGTGTATGGATGGCCGAATACTAGAGTCTAGGTCAGTGGTTCCCAACTCGTTCAATATGGTTACCCCTATGACCTAATAAGAAAATCAATTTTACTCCGACATTGAAATAAAATGTTATCAATGCAAGCAATACAAATATCTTAATGAATAAAAAATATACAATTTGAAAGCATTATATATTATTATTTTTTTATTACGCAAAATATGTGTGTGATGGTTAGTATTGCTTTGCATTCACAAGATTTTTTTATGTTATGTCATGTTAGGTTTAGTTTCGCATAAATAAAGTACATCTTAAATCATGGCTTACATTGAGATGATTTCTGATCTTTGTTTCAGGCTAACCAACGTTTAAGAGCCAATGTTAAAGAGCACATATTTAACTAATTCAAAATAAAAACATAATTATAAATTATACTTACATAATTACATTACCTACATCTTAAATCGACATAGATTTCCCGATATTAACGTTTTGTTATTAAAGCTATGGTTGTATTATTTCTCTGTAAAATGTCATGTGGAAGAGACACCTACAGCACAAGTCTGCAAGGACTTAGTGTAGGATCTTGAATGTCTAATCATCTACAAGCCATGTTAACTCTTCATCACATCAATAAATTACTGTCTATATCTATGATCACTTAATGTGTGCCTGCACCAAAATTTTAGGTACCTACCATATCTATGTTTTTTTATTTGCTAAACACCTAATTTATTATTGTTTTATGATTATTATACCGACCTAGGTGATATATGCAATGTACCTAATTATCTTGTCATTGGAGAGTGGAGACTATGTGGAATTGATTGAACCTGTATATTTCAATATAATAGTATATAAATTGTTGTCCTGTATTAAGTTTTGAAATTACATTATTAACATTTTACTTTGATAAACACAATGCTTTGCTTAATGTATATTTTATCTTCATTAAGATAGGCACATTATTCACTAGATAGTGTGTACAAGCTAAATAACCATGTCTTACTGTAATAATGACAGAGCTAACTTAACAATGACTTCATTATAGGTAATATTAAAATTTCTGTTATTGGGAATGGCAAAACTTATTCAAGACTGTTGACCTCAGGTGCCTAGAGACAGGCACTTGTCAGGATGGTCGAATGTTAATTAATTATAAGTTTCACAATTACATAAATAGTAGTTAATAAGCTTGTAGTCGATATTTGTAATCGATAGATGTTATTTCACATAACGACTATCGATTACAAAACAAAAATAAAGAAGAAGCAGGATGGCTTCAGGGACTCTTGAAAAATAGCTATGAGCGATGGTTCTGTAATGTAGGATTACCGCAGGTTTTGATAGTTCTATGGATGTAATACGCTGATAATATACAATTAGTTTAACTTCAGCCTCACTTGTTTGATTGATTTAACACATATTTATTTAATGTCGAAGTAGAAAATAATCCATCTTTAATCTTTTATTCTGCTTATCCCCCTTGACTCTATTGTTGAATATTCGTACAGAAGCAGCACAATGAGACCTACTTCAGCATACCGGGGCAGCACAGCCCGCTTATCGACGGCTGGTTTTGGGCCCGCCCCGCCCACTGCCAGCCGACAGCCAACAGCAATGACCGGCTTTTCGATGGTAAGTTCCGAGATTCTGACCATCAGTCTTGCTTGAAAGGAAACTTACAAATCACTAGAAATAGACACAACAATAAGTGGTCTACTGCTAGACAAAGCCTCCCATAGGGGACGGGGAAATGTATAGACATTTCCGCAGGAAGAATGATCCTGTGCAAACTTCACCTGATACTTACAATGTCAAACAGTAGGTATACCTTATTATTATTATTATTTATTATTTATACCTAGATAGAGATAAACCATTCTAAAAATGCACGCCCCTCTACCTGCCTTCACCCGCACAAGCAAATGAGGTGTATAGATGCAATACATGCCACCAAGCAATTTCATTCGTTATTCAGTTTGCCGCCAGGCATGAAAGTGTTACTTTCACATTCGGCGGGAAACTGAATGACGAATCAAATTATCAGGTGTCATGTATTGCGTCTATACACCTCATTTGCTTGTGCGGGTGAAGGCAGGTAGAGGAGCGTGCATTTTTAGAATGGTTTATCTCTACCTATTTATTATTGAACACCTAAGCTCATGGCCTGGGGCGTTATTCACTATGACCAATCCAATCGCGTTTGCGTTTAGATCAGTGAAAACAAGGAAGGGAGGCCTTTGCCCTGCAGCTATGCAGTCATCTTCATAGCTCATAATATTTATTGATCTTTTGACATGTCAAATGTACTTAAATAAGGCACAGAATAATCAATATAAAATAATTGAAATAATCATAATGAAATAGATAGGTACCTACAAAAAAAACAACATAGTTTTTATTGAATTTAAAAATAGAACTCAAAGAAACACCATCTTTATTAGATAGGTAGGTACCTACTTACATAGGTAATAAAAAAAATACTTTGAAAAACATGCAATAAATAAATACATGCACTAAAAATAATGAAAATGTAAAATAATGTGATAACATTATGTACAAGTAATGTAGAACATTTTCAATGTTTAAGAGGTGCAGTCTCAATTTCTTCCTGCAAGGAAAGTTCTTTGAGATGTCATGTCCAAGCAGAACTTTCGTCATCTCATCCAGAATCAATGAAACTATTTTGAGGATTCTATTTAAGCTTCCATGTTGGTAGATCGACAGACCTATCACTCAGCAAGGAATATCAGGTCTCCGTACAGGCACCGCTCGTGGATTCCGTACAAGACAACTCCAAGACAAGAGGTACTGGGAGGAGCTGATGCAAGTCAAGGTTCGAGAGATGAAGGCTGAGATAGCCCGGCTGAGTGAGAAGGCAGATGCGGGGGAGAGAGAGAGATCAGCAAAGAAGCATTATGAGAAGAGGGTCAGAGAATTAGCTCAGGAGTTGACTGGTAATAACTTAAATATTTGGTTCTTTGAATATACGGATAAATTGATAACTGACATTGAAAAATTAGCTATCTTAACTTGCGGCTTGCGTGAGACTCATTGAACATACTTATAATTTGTCACCAAAATCCAGTTAAGCATCGATCCTTACCTCCTTACACTTTAGCGAGAATTCAGCAATACTTACACAGATTCAGAAAACCAGCACGCTTTCTCTTGAATATCAATGGTTCTTACTAACAAAAAGTTTGTGAACAGATCTACAGGGTCGTCTAGCAGACTACAACACAGCAATTCGCATCGTGAACGGTGAGACTACGAAGGCGTCAGTCGTGGAACAGACGCGGGAACTCGAAGCCAGCAATCAGAAGCAGCAAGCAGAAGTGGAACAAGTGTTCATAGAGAAGCAACGAAAGGACAACCAGCTGAGGCAGTTGCGGGACCAAGTGGATAAGGTGAGATTCTGAATCTATCTCTTTGTGAAGGGCTCATTCAGGGAAGAATTGGTGTGTGTTGGTAAGTCCGGGTGGTCCGGATGGGTTGCCGATAAAATACCAGGCCCACGAGGCACGTTGGACTGAATAAAATCAAGGGAAGTTGGTGGATGTCGCAACAAAAATTCATCATCTGTGAAAATTTCAACCGTCTAGCTATCACCGGTTCATGAGATACATACAGCTAGTGACAGAGGACAGACAGACAGACAGCGTTTGGGTACGGAACCCTAAAAACTAAAAACTCTAGACGCCCTATGCAGAAAGTCAAAGATACTATCGAAAATAGTGGAACAAGTGTTAATATATTTTCTAGGAACAATCCACCATAGTTTCACTTTTGGCAGAGATGACGCAGGAGCAGAAAGACCAGTATAACGAATTGGAAGCGACTGCGGCTGCGCTGAGATCAGAAGCGGAGCAGGCGCGGAGCCAAATCGATCACTTGAACCGGGAGAAGGAAGAGTTTAGCAAGGAGATTTCTGGGTCCCAAGTAGGTGAAAACATAAACTTTTGGTTAGACTTCGGATTGTCTTTAGACGTTCCAACAAATGCAGTGTGTGTGTCTCCAGCTTCCTCATATTGAAAATGTAATTTCTATAAATGCCAATATTTAAAGCATAATTAGTGCACTCATAGATTTGAATCATAATTTAGCTGCCAAATAAACAACGATGCTATAAGCTTATAATAGTGTGTAAGCTGGAGTAACATGTCTCCAGCTGCCTCAGTCAGTGTGGGCAAACGGCTAATGATAGAGATATATAGTAAACGCAAGGATTTAGTACCAAACGAATTAGCGAGGTACCAAAAATTTCAGGTCTGTAGCTCGGAAACTCTTCGAGTTATAAGACTTGATCAACGTGTAAGCTGGAGTAACGATACGTGAAAAAGCATATGCTCGTTCTCTGGAATGGCTGGAGCTAGCAGGTTGCTTTAAGTCTCCAGATTTAGTACCAAACGAATTAGCGAGGTACCAAATATTTGAAGTGTTTCTGTTCAAAACTCTATGAGTTACAAGCTTTTCCAGCTTTTTTTGTTTGTCCAACTTGCACATGTTGGATCTCAGCAACCACAATAGGTACAGACTCGGTTGATGTCTCTGAACCGAGCTATGAATTAGTGCACTCGGTACCAAAAATTTGGAATCTCTAGGACAAGCAGTTCTGTTGTAATCAGCAAAATAACTAATATTATGATGAGTTACAGAATACCAGATAGTTCCATTTCGACCAGCCTTCAGTTGATAGTAGCTCTATCTCTGTCACTACAGCGAATGCGTCACACTCGTACCTACTGATGCAATCAAGGAATTTGAATATATCTGTCTGTATTCAAATTCCTTGGATGTTATTTTGCTGATTACAACAGAACTGCTTGTCCTAGAGATTCCAAATTTTTGGTACCGAGTGCACTAATTCATAGCTCGGTTCAGAGACATCAACCGAGTCTGTACCTATTGTGGTTGCTGAGATCCAACATGTGCAAGTTGGACAAACAAAAAAAGCTGGAAAAGCTTGTAACTCATAGAGTTTTGAACAGAAACACTTCAAATATTTGGTACCTCGCTAATTCGTTTGGTACTAAATCTGGAGACTTAAAGCAACCTGCTAGCTCCAGCCATTCCAGAGAACGAGCATATGCTTTTTCACGTATCGTTACTCCAGCTTACACGTTGATCAAGTCTTATAACTCGAAGAGTTTCCGAGCTACAGACCTGAAATTTTTGGTACCTCGCTAATTCGTTTGGTACTAAATCCTTGCGTTTACTATATATCTCTATCATTAGCCGTTTGCCCACACTGACTGAGGCAGCTGGAGACATGTTACTCCAGCTTACACACTATTATAAGCTTATAGCATCGTTGTTTATTTGGCAGCTAAATTATGATTCAAATCTATGAGTGCACTAATTATGCTTTAAATATTGGCATTTATAGAAATTACATTTTCAATATGAGGAAGCTGGAGACACACACACCAAATGCAAGCATTTTTGCAACACGTGTCCTCTACGACCTACTGAAGGTTCTATCTTAATTTAATAATGTTTTACAAGCTATTGCCGCATAGATAAGACAGATAAGACATTTTTATTGTTTACTAAAAGTATGTAGGTAGGTATGTGTGCTATACAAAAAGTAGGTAGGTCTAATAGGTATTAAATCAACTATCTGGTTTACACAATACAAACTGTGCTTAGTTTGGGGCTCGATAGTGCTGCGTGGAAAGTCCTGCACATATGTGTTTTTATAAAATAAATATAAATATAAATATTGCTGGACAATCTACACAGCACCATCTAGCCCCAAAGTAAGCTACTCAAAGCTTGTGTTATGAGTATTACACCTCTTTTACAATAATGATAAATAATAAATAATATGCTTAAATGAAATAAATAATTATTTTGTCTTTCTCAAATTAAGTGAATAAAAATATACTTACCTTCTGACTAGCCTTGACCAATACATATTTCTCAGATTAAAATTCACCTATTGGAGCTGCATCGAAGATTGAGCACAGCCGAAGAAAAACGAGACAACATGAAGAATGAAATGAATAATCGTCTGGAACCTCAAGAGGAAAGGGAGAAACTACTGCTTCAGGTAGAAAACCCTAGCAACTTTTTTTTTATTGTTGATAGCTAGACGTTTGACTGCCATCTCACCTGATGTAAAGTGAAGATGCAGTCTAAGGTGGAGCACGCTTAGCTATAATCCACTTATTCACTCTTGTCTTAAAAATTCCTAAGTTGTATCGTTCCGGAAATACCGACGACGGTAAAGTGTTCCACTCCTTGGCAGTTTGCACCAGGAAAGTGGAAGCAAAGCGCTTTGTGCGATAATGGGGGATTTCTACCATATAGGGGTGGCAACTTACCTAAAGTACCTACCTACATAGTAGTTTGTTGGGGTTTTCAGAAAACGAGCACTATACCTACCTACCCCCTAGTGATTCAACCCATCCATACCTAGGTACTTAGTTTAATCAAGGTAGAGTTATTTTTAACACTTAGGTAGGTAGATGATTTGAAATATATTATGTTTTATAAATCACTGATTCGTAATTTGAATCCATGTAGGTATAGGTAGGTACATAACTGTGTTTCATAACTAGCTACAAAAACGGATACAAACTTCATTCTGCAGAATATTTTCGCAAGTTTAACGCTTTTGCTATAGGTGAGAGAAGACAACGCAGCGATAGCATCTTTGGACAGCAACGCAGCGAGTCTTAGAGAGCAAATCAAGAAAGTGCAGGAATTGATTGAACAATCAGAACAGGTAACAAAGAGCACGATAGCGAGTAGCGATAGCATCTTTGGACAGCAACGCAGCGAGTCTTAGAGAGCAAATCAAGAAAGTGCAGGAATTGATTGAACAATCAGAACAGGTAACAAAGAGGTTTTTATAGCAATAAACCAATTTCCGTGATATTTTGCTTTTTTTGCCCCATAATGAGCAGGCTAAAGTCCAAAAACTAGACCACCACCGCCGCGGCGGCTCTTTTCGAGCACTTGACGCAATGTTATATCGATTTTTTTAGGTTCTATATATTTGTCCATGGTTATATGACATGTCGGTTTCCTCGCGATGTTTTCCTTCACCGTCTGAGAGTACTGGCACTGCATACATAAATTTATGAACAGAAAAACTACACTACTGACTTTACATACTACACTACAGGTAATTTATTTGTAGGTACTGTTTCAAAGTTCAAAGTCTTTTTATTTAACTTTGCTGCATGTTTGACGTTTTTCTTTATGATTTCTAGGATCTTGAGGAAGGTAACTCGGAGCGTCATCAGAAGTATCGAGAGCTAAAGAAGCGAGAGGAAACCATGGACTCTTTTATGTCAACCTACGACGACAACCTCAAGAAAGAACAAGAGCGGATTGAGAACCTTGAAAGGGATATTGTTTTCGCTTTGGAACATAGCAGGTAATGAGCAATATTGTACAGTAGGTAATGACCCATCTTACTTTTTTTCTCTTTTTCACTTTTCTTCTTTGTTATCAATTCTACTGTATTTTTTTGTTTGTTACCTAATAACTTTTTACTGGGTGGACCGATTTTTATGATTGTTTTATATCGAAAGCTGGTGCGTGTTAAGTAGTCTGATTTGATCATTACACAGTCGTGGGTCCACGCTTCATTACAAGTGTAGTTTCTGACAGATTTCTTTTTCAGTTCCAATATAGACTTGGATTTGAGCGAAATAGATTCCTTGAAGCAAAAAGAAGGGTACACGCCATACGATGATAGTAAGAAGTCTGTCGACGCTTTGATGAAGGACTATGAACGATTTCAGGGGAATCTGAAAAAGGTATGGTATTTATGTGTTTTGGTGAACTATTTTTTCATTATTTATCTTCATCATTATCAAGACCCAAGTCCAACTACACATAGGCATTCCCTACATATTTCCAGAAAGCATGATTTTGACACATTTCCATCCACAGACTTCCGGCGATTTTCACAAACAGTTGTGATCTACAATGTATGCTATAGATAGATCAATTAGATCACAGATTTTCTAGTCCGGTTACTATACAATACTACTACGGTTACTATACAATAAAAATGTTATTATTACAAACTGCTGAACACTGATATTGGTGTCGATTCTGTTGTTGCATTATCATAAACTAACCTAATCTGGTCGCTCTAAAATTATAGCCTTCCTTGTTGTTTCGGTCTTTTAGAAAGGGATGGCAATATTTTTAGTGTTGTCAAATAGGTTAAGTTAGGAAAATTAAACAACAGAATTGGCACCAGTAGCTACTTTGTTCCTACCGAACAAGCCGGGTTCCGAAAAGGCTTTAGCACGATAGACGACGTCCACATGCTTCGGCAGGTTATACAGAAAACCGAAGAGTATAACCAGCCGCTATGTTTAGCGTTTGTGGACTACGAGAAAGCCTTTGATTCAGTCGAAACCTGGGCAGTCCTACGGTCACTCCAGCGATGTCAAATTGACTATCGGTATATCGAAGTGTTGAAGTGTTTGTACAGCAAAGCCACTATGTCTATCCGACTCCAGGACCAGAGCACGGATCCTATCCAACTGCATAAAGGGGTGAGACAGGGAGATTTAATTTCTCCGAAACTGTTCACCTCGGCATTGGAGGATGTTTTCAAGTTGCTGTCCTGGAATAGATATGGCATCAACGTCAATGGCGAATACATCACTCACCTTCGATTTGCCGACGATATAGTCATAATGGCGGAATCGCTGGAAGATCTAGGCACAATGCTCAGAGACCTCGATATTGTCTCCCAACAGGTGGGTCTTAAGATGAACATGAGCAAGACGAAAATCATGTCGCACCCGTGCCGGTACATGTTGGGAGCGATATCATCGAAGTTGTTGACCACTACGTGTATCTGGGTCAGACGATCCAACTAGGTAAATTCAACTTTGATAAAGAGGTCAGCCGACGAATCCAACTCGGATGGGCAGCGTTCGAGAAACTACGCCACATCTTCTCGTCACACATACCGCAGAGCCTCATGACGAAAGTCTTCAACCAGTGTGTGTTGCCAGTGATGACATATGGAACTGAGACGTGGTCGCTTACTATTGGCCTCATCACCAAGCTCAAAGTCGCACAACGAGCTATGGAGAGAGCTATGCTAGGAGTTTCACTACGAGATAGAATCAGAAATGAGGAAATCCGTAGGAGAACCAAGGTAGCCGACCCATAGCTCTCAGAATCAGCAAGTTGAAGTGGCAGTGGGCAGGTCATATAGCTCGAAGAACTGACAACCGATGGGGAATAAAGGTTCTTGAATGGCGACCACGAACACGAAAGCGAAGTGTGGGACGCCCTCCTACCCGATGGACTGACGACATTGTTGGGATCGCGGGTAGTCGGTGGATGGAAAGGGCTCAGAATCGTTCTTCCTGGGAGCGGATAGGGGAGGCCTATGTCCAGCAGTGGAGTTCTGTGGGCTGTTGATGATGATGATGATGAGGTACTTTGTTTTGTAATAATAACTGTAACTAACGATTTGTAAATCTTTTTTATTGTAAGCAAATATTTTTATGATTTGAACTAATTAAATGAAAACTTGTAACACTTTACATTAACTGATAATTGCAGGCGGAAGCGACAAGACTGCGTCTAGAAACAGAGCTGCAAGCTTTACCAGAGAAGACGAGGATAATGAGCGAGGAACTCGTTAAACTATCCGATCTCGAGAAACTGAGCGAGGAAGGTATGACCAAACGCTCACTTTGTTAGTAGTAGTGCTCTTTGTGAAGGACTCGGGAAGTACCCACCACCACCACCCAAACACCAGGAACGACTTGGCGGCAGACATGTGTCTCGGTCATTTGTTTCGTTTTGGAGGGATAGTGTCGTAAAATTAAAAGGCACATGGCATGAGGTTTGGCTCAAGTTGAGTCACGCAGGGCAATGCGTCTTAGGGACGACCGTGTGTCACTTGCGACGAGTGACCAATGTCACACCACTAAATGTGGTCGTTATCGTTAGGTGCATCAGGTGGGCTATTTGCTCTTTCATCAGCAAATAGTACCTATCTATACAAAACTACATGGACGTTTCTACAGAGTAGCCAAATTCGAATGGGACTCAGATAGTGGGAAGAGAAAAGCCTAGAAGTGATAGCTTGATTAAATAATGTCTTAAAATGTATTCTTTTTAGGAGAGGAGCAAAAGAAATCATTGCAAGTCGAGCTAGGCCAGCTCAAAGAAAAGCTTGCGCCGACAGAGAGCGCGGTGATTGAAGCAATTAGCAAACTTAAAAAGTTGCAGGTAAGAAAATAAATGCGAAATTGTTTCCAAACAAACCTATCGTGCCTGACTTGAAACTTACCCTCAATTTAAAAATATTTTATTAAATGACCGGTGGTCTAATGGAAGTGACCGCCTTCCGATCGTAAGGTTTTAGGTTCGAATCCGGTAGTGCACCAAATGATTTATCCTATCGAAAAAATATGTACGCAATTCCAGTACTGAAGAAAAACATAGTAAGGAAACCATTTAGTGTTCTAACAGCGGCGATGGGCTTGCAACTTGTCACGTTTAGAATACAAACTTCTGTAAAATGTGGTCCTCCCAATTGTTTAGATCAATCTCTGGTTACCCCTCCTAGATGTCCTCAAAGAATCTGAAGTTCATACTTGGTACTTGGCGAACTGAGGGGATATTTACCGTGCGGAACCAAAGTCGTGAATCTGTTTCAGTTTCTTTGTAGTTAAAAGACAAAGAAAATTTTTGTTTAGAGATTAATAAATACATTGTTTTCCAGACAAGCCTGGACGGCAATGAAATGTACGCTAAACTGAACAGTCTAGAAGACCAATTGGCACAGCTAGAGACGAGAAAGACTGTTCTAGAAGAAGACATCGCTTCTATAACACTGAAAGCGGATTACGAACCTCTTAAGAAACAAGCAATGGAAGAGCTTGAGGCGCTGAATAAGAGAATTTTCGAGGATCTGAATAGCGTGAAGTCTTATTGAATAGTTATAACGTCTGTATTATTCAATGGTAGTTACGTATTATTCAGGAGTTGTGTAGTTTAAGGCTTCAGCCAACCTTTATTGAATAGTTGTGACTTTGATAAAATAGCAGCACACTGATCTGTTTTATACAAGTAACATCGAGACATCTAGTTGAATTTTGTCATAAAACAGTTATGAAGTTATGTATTTAACAGGTTTGAAGTATCGAGGTCTTATTGAATAGTTTTTGATGAGAAGTAAGTAGGTAGGTACTGAATAATTGTGTATTTTGTTTAATTTATTTTATTCTCCAAATTATAAGCCTGAATAATTGAAATATTTTTGTTTTGTGTTTACAAGTAATGATTATGATCACGAAATCGTATCAGGATCCCCTAAGAAGTTATTTTTAAAATAAGAATTTTGGATGGCGTAGGCTCGCCTAATATTATTCTCAGGATTCGAACCAATAGGATCAGAGGGCAGCGTTGCTACCCACCAGTACTCACACTAGTACAAAAACTATATACTTACAGAAAAACTCAAAATTACGTGTCAGAAAACGTTAAATATGACCAAACTATATCTACTGTAAAAGACAAATAATGAAGGCATCCAAAAATTACAAGATCAGATATGACAAAAAAAAATGCAAATAATTTATTTACCGTAGCACAGCATTTGTGTAGTACCATTAATGATTCTGTCTAATGGTACCACGGCAAACAAACGAACATTATTATTATCATTTAATATTAATTAGCTACAAATTCAATATTATTATTTTCCAGGCAAAACAAAACAATTTTTCAAGAAAATAAAACTATTACGTACATTACGTAGAATAATTTAATATAATATCACAGACGTGGTACCTACATTAAACAATTTCAGCACTCACAAATTTACAAACTCGCGTCGCACAACAAAACTTAGACGTCAATTTCTAGTCTTTACTTACGGTCAATCACTTTCATACAATAAGCCATCCGATGGAATAAGCCATCCGATGGAATAAGCCATCCGCGGGACTATCACCTAAGAAAAAGCAATAGCGATACAAAAGCAGCAAGTCATTGTTTGATGAATCAAATCTCATCACTATCGCTGTGCCGTGTTAAAAGCACTTTATTTAGAACATCGCTCATTCGACCACACGGGCTCTTTTCACGGGAAATTTGTGTAATCTACTAGCAACACCGCATTTTACTGGTTCTGGTATCGCTACTGCTTGTTTAAAGGCAGCCTTGCCGACAGCCATCTTTATTATTGAAAGCTATTACTTATATGTATTCGTAACCCTAGCTGAAACACGGCTCAATGTTAGCTCTATCACCATTTTTCATTCATTACCCAAAATCAAATCTAGTCTATAAGTCCATTTTATCCAAAGGTTACCTGGTCGCGCTGGGATCGCTATTTAGCGATAAGACCGCCCATTGTACTATGTAGTTTTAAGTTTGTTTTCTTTGTTGTGTGCAATTAAGTATTTTCTATCTATCTACCCATTAGTAAGAGAACAATAATTTAAGCACTTATTGGTGTCAATTCTGTTGTTGCATTATCCTAAACTAAGCTAATCTGACAGTCTGAGTCCTTGTTATTTCGGTCTTTTAGAAAGGGATGGCAATATTTTTAGTGCTGTCCAATTAGAATAAGTCAGGAAAATTAAACAACAGAATTGGCACCATCATCATTCGACAGATTTTTATAAGTAAGGCCATATTTCAGTAACTAATCATTTTTTGATAGAACCGTTTCATTATAGTAGACTTTATATCTTTAAATTTTTGACTCTAGTTCGTAGCTTTCTTGGATTTGGAAAGTAATAGGGATAACTCAGAAGGTACTTCCTTATGATTCGCTTTGAGCAGAGAACACATATTGGCAACGAAGTTATCGGACGGCGGGATATCCAAATCTTGCATTCTCGTCCATAGTGCTAACGCTTCTTTGCAGTTGTCGTCACGTTCTGAAAAAAAAAAGATTAAGCTTATAATAACTAGCCAGCGCTCTCAAACGGTGAAGGAAAACATGGTGAAGAAACATTTAGTTTGCTATTGCCGGCTTGCAACCTGTCACGCATGGACGCACTGAAAAATATGGGTATGAGAAAATATACTTATTATTCTATTGAAAGTTCTGTTTTGTTCTAGTCTATTGAAAGTAACAGATGGCAGTGAGATTTTTTTATTCAACAAGCAACGACTTATTTTACTGCTACGGCCGGCCGTCGCATCGGCGTTTGATTCAGATAGTCAGCCCGTTGTCACTGTATTTCCAAAGAACGTAATAAATAAAATTTTACTCTATACTCTATGGAAATAGTACATTGTTCATCGAGAGGAGAAAGTGACCGATTACCGTCGAGGGTGTCGTTTGAAACTGTGAGCATTCCGAATTTCGATTACAAAAGGTAAATGGCTCGTTCATGGGGAACGGTATACGCTTCTATAATAAACTTCCAGAAAGTGTCACTGGGCTTCCTATTAAAAAATTTAAAGTGGACATTAAGAATTATCTGATAAGGAAAGCTTACTATACTATAGATAGTTATATTAATGATAAAAGTGCGTGGCCCGATGTCCCGGTCGCTCTGCCCATCCACGGCTAACATATCTGCAATGTCTTTACTATTATGTTATTTAAAAAAAGTTTTTTTTTCTTTACCTATTGTTGTTTGACTTACTACACTTCTTACTTATGTATTAGTATTATTAGTTTGAAGCTTGTGTTCTTTTATGAATCTGTTTACTTTTCCTTTTTCTGTTAGATTACTTAATGTATTATATAGCTTCAATAGTGTAGGTATTTTATTACATTGTAACGAGGATCATATAAAAGAGCGATAGATACCAAGCCGAGTTTGTTGCCTGTTCTTCTCGGTGTTGGTCGCGTGGAACTGGCACTAGAGTCACCTAGTTTTAAGACGGTTCAAGATGGTCCTTGTGATTTTATTGAATAAACATATTTTGACTTTGACTTTGACTTTGAGGCTTTAAAACACCCGAGATCGGGAATCGCACTTTCTCTCGAGTGATACATAGTGCTTTATACTACACCTACGAGGAAAATAAAAAACTAAAACTGAATCCTCAAACAACACACAAATTGCGAAATTGCAAAAATACTTACGATGCACTTCCATAATCAGCTCAAAAACCCGCGGGACGTCCAGTCTTCTAAGGCCCTTCGCACACTCTGCAATCGCCTCCAAAGCATCAACCTTCTTCTCAGCGGCGAATCGCTCGCAGCGACGGAGGAGCGCGTCTGGATGGAACTTTACGTTCGGATCGAGGAACAGCTTGCGAAGAGTCTTTCTGTAGCCGACGTCGGCCATTGCAGCTATAAGGGTTAGCTGAAAATTCAAATTGTAAAAATTACTTAACACATCATAATTTCGCTCGCTATGTATGACACGTGGGAGAACTGGGTGGTTGACACATGAGTGGATCTGAGAAGATGACGCCTGGAGGGATCTGAAGGGATATACAGGGTTACAGGAAAAATCGTGATAGATCCGATAAGGGCGTGGAGTACCCATCTTTTCTGTCTTATTATGTTACTTATTATTATTAACTTATTATGTTATGAGACTTATTAGACTTATTATGTTATTAACCTATGAAACACCTTACCCTAAACTTAACTCTTTTTCAGCATTATTAATTTATTTATAAGCACTTGCGCCTGAAAGCGTTTCTATTAGTGTTAAACTTGACACTTGACACTTAGACACTTGACATGTTTTAGATCTTTTTAGGTTCAATACTGTGGTAATCTCTTCAGACTACCCTCACTGTCATCCAATGACACTGGGGCGATCTGAAGAGATGAACACTGAGAAATATTTGAATGTCTGTATACCTGCACATCACCCGCTCCATGCACATTCTTGTCGATATTCAGAACAGTCTGGGCCAGTTTGTTGAGTCTCCCATTCGCCTTCTCGTTGCTAAGGAAGTTGTCCTCAGTCTGCCCGTCGCTCATGCTTTGCAGGATTTTGCAGAGCAGCTCGTGTTTTAGCGGCGTCTTGTTGTAGGTGGTGGCGAGGCGGGAGAACTCTTGGACTGCTTCGTGAAGATTCACGCTGGAAGTATTAGTTAAAGAAAGAAAGAAAAATTACTTATTAACCCAGAAAAAAATACATTGGTGAGGTACAGGCCGGCAACCAAAAATAATAAAATACACTAAAAATAATAATTACTAGTTGCACCTCGCGGTTTCACCCGCGCAGATTTAAATCCCTGTATTCCACGGGATAAAAAGTAGTGTATGTGCTATTTCTGACTATAATCTATCTCTCTGCCAAGATTCATCCAGATCCGTTCAGCCGTTCCGGCGTGAAAAAGTGACAAACATCCATACATCCATACTTACAAAATTTCGCGTTTATAGCAGTAGGATAAAATAGGGCTATGGGCTACGAATATTATTATTTATTCTTAGCTTATGTATGGGTCAGTCGATAAATGGTCTCAAATCTTCGCCACGACTTAGTTCTCTGTATATTGGTTTCGTGGTTTGATCATGAGACGCGATAATATAAATAGCCCAACAAGCTGTCTAACAAATATCGTGACGTCATCATTCAGAATAAAAAACCAAAAACTAGTAGTTTCGATTTTGCCTTCCGAAACATCATATTTTTCTAGAAAGTTCACCAAAGAAACTTGAAAGTTGGAAGTTTTCAAATCCACGCATACCTAGTCAACATAAAAAATGCAACTTATTGAATAGTATATCACTTACATATAAAATACTAGTTGAGCCCCGCGGTTTCACCCGCGCAGATTTAAATCCCGGTATTCCCACGGGATAAAAAGTAGCCTATGTGTTATTCCAGACTATAATCCATCTCTCTGCCAAGTTTCATCTAGATCCATTCAGCCATTCCGGCGTGAAAGAGTAACAAACATCCATCCATCCATCCATCCATCCATCCATCCATCCATACTTACAAACTTTCGCGTTTATAATATTAGTAGGATACTTACTTATTTAAATGCACCCGAATCAGCGGTCCGAGTAAGACATTGCTAGGCTTACAAAACCGCAGAGAGGTCAATGTTTCCAGCATTTTCCGTGCGTCGCCGAGTTTACCGTGCGCTGCCGTCGCATCTAACAGCCGCCAGCAATTCATTTCGATACTCCGTCCGCCTACTATATGCCTAGGAAAGAGATGTTTTTATTAATATTTTAATTGATAAAGTAGTTTCTATTATATTTATTTTACTAATTCCCTTTTGCAGCACAAAATGCCCTACCTAATATTTAAATATTGTATTACTATCACTACATCACTACATAGTATGAAACAAAGTCGCTTTCTCTGTCCCTATATCCGTATGTATGCTTAATTATTTAAAACTACGCAAGTGATTTTGATGCGTTTTGTTTTAATAGATAGAGTGATTCATGAGGAAGGTTTATATGTAAAATACATGTATTATATAGTAGAAAAACAATGTGCACCCGTGCGAAGCAGGGGCGCGCGGGCGGGTCGATAGTACCTAATAAATTATTACTTGGTACTATTTCCTGTAAAATATAACATGCCTGTGTAGGTGCCTTTAGATTTAAAAACTGTTTTATATCCATTTTTTGTGTTGCAAATAAAAACTTATGCTTATTGAATGTTGTGTATCTATCTAAATATATATAACTCAAAGGTGACTGACTGACTGACTGACATAGTGATCTATCAACGCACATCCCAAACCACTGGACGGATCGGGCTGAAATTTGGCATGCAGGTAGATGTTATGACGTAGGCATCCGCTAAGAAAGGATTTTGATCAATTCTACCCCCAAGGGGATAAAATAGGGGATGAAAGTTTGTATGAAACTTTGAATTCCATGGCGCGAGCAAAGCCGCGGGTTCAGCTAGTCTTTAATAAGGGGTTAGTTCGCCTGGTATGTGAACCATGAATGGATGTCTCATTTCCGTACGTATGTACGATGCCTAAAGGTTACGTTACAATATTATTACAACATACCGTTTCTTAGACTGTTCATTGATCAAATCGAATGCCTTATCGATCTTCTTGCGATAAACCATGAGAGTAGCGAAGTCGATGACCTTAAACTCGTCCAGAGTGAAGTTAGGAGCGGACTTGTTCAGATCTGCGAGCGCCACTTCGGCCAGGTCTAGCTCGCCTAACTTCACGTGTAAGTCGAATATGGAAGCTTTCATACCGGCTGAGAGGAATACCTGAAAACATAGATGTTTGTAAATAAGAAAGACGAAGCGTAGGACGGTGGCTTGATAGACCATGTTGGTGGCCTAGATTTCTACCTTCACTACCGCCTATACTGCTGCCTAAACTCATCATCAGCCTACAGAAGTCCACTGCTGAACATAGGCCTCCCCTATAACATTTCCAGGAAGAACGATTCTGAGTCCTTTCCATCCCTTACGCAAACACGTATGGAATACAAATTACTACAAATGAGGGTACTTGGTGAGCGGACTGGTTTCCGCAAGTAGGACGCAAATGGGCCCTTTTGCGTGTCAGATTGAGGGTATGAGCCAATTGTAATATTTGGCACGACAGTCTACCCCCCTTCTTCATCATTTATGTTAGCTGGTTGCCTTTGGTGGATGAGCATAGGTCAGGATGTTTATTTTGTTTGTGTCTAGTATTAAGGTTTGTGTATTATATCTTGACGATCCGAATAAATAAATCATAATCATCATTACAGCCCGATTGCCGTTCAGTTCCTCAAATAATCTTGATACTTAGTACTGAGAGATATTTAAGCTACTAGGATGCTCTATGGAAACAAGTAACAACACTAAAACAATTTAAACAAACTTACCCCTTCCCTCTGACATTTCTCTGCTACCTCACGCGCGGCAGACAAGTTGCCCTCCCTACAGTACTGTTGCAATAGCTTCCTCAGCACGCCTCGTGTGTTCATGCCTTTAGCTTCGAGCTCGTGTAAATGCGCCTTTAGAGATTCCTCGTTCATTTGTTTCTGCGAAATTACGAAAACAAAAGCTGATTAATGTTCCAGTATTTTTCTTTTATGGTGAACTATAGCGCCCCGCGGTTTCACCCGCGCAGATTTATAACACGGTATTCCCACTGGATGAAAAGTATGTGGTATTCCAGACTATAATCTATCTCTATCCCAAGTTTCATCCAGATCCGTTCAGCCATTCCGGCGTGAAAGAGTAACAAACATCCATCCATCCATAATTACAAAACTTTCGCGTTTATAATAGTAGTAGGATTTGCCTTTGTACGTTACTAAACGCAGCATACTGATGATGAGACGGGGGGTAACATATTATGACCCCCTCTCACCATCATCAACTTGGTAGAAGTCCACTGCTGCTACGAATTGTTGAATATTTTATACATAGGTAGGTACAATTTTATTTGCAACAGTATATTTTTTTGGGCAATTTCCCGACTTACTTTGACAAAGTGTGACTGAAAGTGACAGATCTGGTTTAAGATTATTTATTAAATGTTATTTTAGATTTTTTATGACAAAACAATTTAAAAGTAACTAAAATCAGTCGGGCTATAATCGTCTTAAAAATAAACATACTTAATTTAAAAGTAACAAAAAACGCCCATCATCTTAAAAATAAACTGTCAAATGTGACCTCTTACATCGGACCTACATTAGTATAAAAACTATAATAATAATGCAGGCCAATCCACATAGCACCATCTAGCCCCAAAGTAAGAAACTCAAAGCTTGTGTTATGGGTACTAGATAACTGAAATATTTAATACATTATATACTCACATAGATTAATTTTTATACATAGAACACACCCAGACCAACAGAACAAATTTCTGCAGATCGTACACAAATTTGATCCGAGGCGGGAATTGAACCCGCAACCTCTTGCGTCGCAGGCGGACTCTCGCCCGCTGCGCCACTGAGATCGTCAATCGTCACTATAATATTATACTCACTGGATGTGGCATCTGTTGCACGAATAGTTCTCCGTCGTCAATCAGACGTTCATCGGTGATACCAATGAGCGCATTCCGGAACGATTCTACTGTATCCGGATTGTACTTCGAGGGTAGACGAGATATGCAGTAGTCGGCGGCCGCTGTCGAAATCTTTAGCTCCGTTTTAGAAATTGCCTGTAAATAAATTATTATTAGTAGAGCTTTTTGTGAAGGGCTCGTCCGTACTACCGAGCCTTTTCAGCCAAGCAGCGTTGCTGTGTTCTGGTTTGAAGTGTGGTAGCTGGTGAAATTACAGGCACACATTTATTTATTTATTTATTTATTTATTTATTCAGCAAAACTTAAATAACAGTTTTAATAATACAACATCGTGAAACCTAGCAAGGTTTGTGTCGATGTCGGCACTGACTCGAGCTGTTGCAAAACATAAAATTAATATTTATAGTAGGTACATAGTATAATTAAGTAGGTATGTACACTTATGCTAATAATTATGAATGTATAAGTCACGTCACGCAAAAAAGAACGCCGGAAAATAGAGGAGGATCCCCTCGCGATTGCGCAATGTATGCCTCAAGTTGGACGCAGGGCAGTGCATCGTAGTACGTTCTTATCGTGTGTGACTTCAAGAGGCAATGCTTTGTGATAGATGATTGTTACTTAAAAACATTATTGATTAACTTTAAGATTGAAAAGATTATCACAACAAAATAAAGATACACATTTTTACTTAAAAACGAAAAATAATAATAATACAATTTAGCGATGAGGCCGCCCTTATCGCTAACAGCGAACTCTTCCAGGTAACCTTTGGATGGACAGGACTGAACATAAAAAAAGAGGGGATTGATACATCAGCAAGTAAAATAAAAAAAAACGTACCTGAACCAAAGCCATGAAATCAGCCAGATCTTCTTTCACGCGTTGGTTCTGCATGAAGACACAAAGGAACCGTCCGATCCAGTCCTTGTTCTTATCTGCCGCCTTGTCGACGATATCCTGCAGTGCGAAGACTGTGGACTTGACGTCGGAACTGGTGAGGTAACCCTTCAGCAGAGGCTTGAGGAGTTTCTCCGCGTCCACTTTACCTTGGAAAAGCTCGCCTGAAACAAGGGTCAGACCAAGTCAAATGAAAATAGCCTTTATTAAATTCAGTCACAAGTATCACATTACAACGTCATTCACCCGCGCATATTTAATTGATTTAATAATAATAATTGTATTTCGTCGCATCATTCTTCAGATACAGTTAACATAGGTAAAAAGTGTAAAATACTTAATTTACGTTAATTTTCGTCGTTATGACGAAACGCAAGGACGAATAAAAAATCAAGCGGTACTAACGCAAGATTCGACGAATGAACAGGAGCAGCGGAAATTCAGACGAATTAATTAGTCGTCTTCGTCGGAGGACTCCGATAATTATTCAGGTTAGTAAAGTGTTTATTCCGTTGTATCCGCACCGTAACTAAGTCTCGATATTACGCCTGGAGGTTGACCGTGTGTCATCACGAAGGTATTGCCTGGAGGTTAACCGTGGGTTAACACGATGGTATTTTGCATTCGTACAATACGAATACGCATCAAAATTCGAGAACAAAATCGCCTGGAGGTGGATCGTGTATCCTCACGAAGGCAATTTATGATTTTGTACCAAATCAAATTACATTTTGATTTTAGTTACTAGGCAAAAATAAAATAAGTACCTACTTATCACCATGTGTGATAATTTTTATTTTGTTTTTGCTAGCGTGTTCAGGTTATTAACGTGTCTATTCCGTTGTATCCACTGTAACCAAGTCTCGATTATTACGCCTGGAGGTTGACCGTGTGTCATCACGATGGTAGTTTTTTGCCTGGAGGTTAACCGTGGGTTAACACAATGGTATTTTGTATTCGTACAAAAACGATTACGTATCACAATTCGAGAATAAAATCGCCTGGAGGTGGATCGAGTATCCTCACAAAGGCAATCTATGATTTTATACCAAACCAATTTACATTTGATTTTAACTAAAATCTAGGCAAAATAAAATACTTTATCACCGCGTGCGATAAATTTAATTTAATTTGCTAGCGCGGTTTTATTTTCTGAAGTACTGAGGGTACTTCAGTCATCAGTAACAATAGTTTGCAAAATTGCTTTGACAAAATGAAAACTGCGACAACGCTGATCCAGAGTCCTTGGGTGCAGCCGCTGTCGAACAAATCTGTTAGAAATATCGAGGAAGGCAAAGATTATTGCAACCAAGCTCCGGTTCGACCGGCTCCAGTGCCGGACCTGGGCCTCGATATTCTCATCGCTTTGGGTGAGACCGGAGAAGAAGTGCCGATGTTCGGCCCAAAAATTCACCTCTGCTATGGTTACCCATTCTTTGAAAAGGAATGACCAAGGAGGCGAAAGAGAAACTCGTTAAAGAGTTTCCTTTGCCAAAAAATTGGCCACTGTTACAAGCGCCATAAACTCAATCTCGAGTTGTCTGCCGCTGTATCTGAGGGTGCCCGGACCCAGAACAAAACAGTAGAAGCCGTGCAGCAGCAATTGGGACAGGGAATATCTGCCCTCAATAAAGGCTTGGAACTCCTTCTGGATGACGGCGACGGCAAAGACAGACTACAAGCTATCAAATCTCAGTGACAGCAGCAGTAGACTCCTGTGCGATCTGCACTCTATGGAGACGGAGGCCAGAAAGAACATTATTTCCCCTGGATTGTATAAATCCTTCTTGAACATAATGCATGACTTCGACCGAGATGAATTTGTTTTTAGGAAGCATAAGCTATCAAGATAGCTTATGCTTCGTAAAATATCGAAAATTAACGTAAATTAAGTATTTTACACTTTTTACCTATGTTAACTGTATCTTCGAATGATGCGACTCATACAATAATGATCGAACTTCACTTCAAGAAGTTCGTTTGATCTCATATAATAAATTTAATCCTACTAATATTATAAACGCGAAAGTTTGTATGTATGGATGGATCCAGATCCCTTTAGCCGTTCCGGCGTGAAAGAATAACAAACATCCATCCATCCATCTATCTCTGTCCATCCATCTATACTAACAACCTTTGCGTTAATAATATTGGTAGAACTATTAAAGAATTTTTAATAAAAAGGAATTATCTTTCTTATCACTATCACTACATAGTATAAAACAAAGTCGCTTTCTCTGTCCCTATATCTTTATGTATGCCTAAATCTTTAAAACTACGCAACGGATTTTGATGCGGTTTTTTTAATAGATAGAGTGATTCAAGAAAGTTTATATGCATAATACATGCATGATATGTGCACCCGTGCGAAGCAGGGGCGCGCCGGCGGGTCGCTTGTTAAGTATAAACAAACTTACAAATCTCACTAGCCGCCCTGACTTGGCCGGTATTCAGTAGCGTTTCCATCATGGGCGTCAGTACCGTTGTCACCGTTAGCCCAGTGTCGGTGAATTTCTTCATCAGATTTTGCGGTGAAGTGAAACTCACGTACGGCAGTGTATAGTGCATTATTGTTTCGTAGTCTGGCTTCACGTCCATGGTTACCATCGTTTGGAGCATGTTTAGAATGCCTGGAAGAAGATTTAGATGTTTTCTATAGTTCTGAATGAATGGCGGAAGGCACGCAAGGATTTCTCGAGTTTTACGGCGAGCGAAGCAAGCTGCATTGGCTAATAAGAATATTAAAAAATACATAAAAAATATTTCGTGTTATTAAGAATATACTTAAAATAAATAAATAAATAAAATAAATTTGATTTTATAAATTTATTTTGAATTGATAAAAAAATCAGTAAAAATTATGTTTAACACGGAGTTTTGCTTTTTCGTAAAGAAACATTAAAACCTAAGACTTGAAGTCTCCAGACGAGTCCTTCACGAAGATCTCTATGACATAGGAGATTCCTTGCCCCAAACCGTGTGACGTCATAATGTCATCTCGGGAATTATTCTTTATGACATAGGAGATACTTTGTCCAAACCGTGTGACGTCGCAACGTGATATAAACGCAAACGCGATTGGATTGGTCATAGTGAATAACGCCCCAGTGTCGATCCGGCTATTACTTAATAAACTACCTACTGATCTCATTAATAGCATAACCTCAAAAAACACTAAGTTTAAATTAAAATCTCACTTCTTAGCTAAATATAGAAAACTACCTATAAATAAAATAACCTACATATTTCCTAGAACTACACTTACCTAGATCCAGTTTATTTGATGTTTTTATTTTGTATACATACCTACCTAGTTTAGAAGCTATCGATATAAACTCTCTAGTAGCATTACTTTTATAAACTTTAGTGGTTTCCTTATTGCTACATATTTCACTGTTGTTATTATTTTTTTATAAAGATAAATAAAAAAAAACATCGACGGGAGTCGTACTCAATAAATCCTAAACCAGCAGGCTGATCGCGTAACTTTTGTTACATTCAAAATCCGTTCGCATATGTCAATTTAGGCAGTTTTTCGATGGCAAAACTGCCAAAATTGACATATGCAACCGGATTTTGAATGCAACAAAAGTTACGTGATCAAGGGACTGATCTTACCTTTTTCGCCATAAGTCTTCGAATTGTGGAGCAGGATAGGCCAGAAGTAGTGCGGTAGTAACGGCATGCCCAGTTGTTGCATCCTAGTGAACAAGTCGAGTGCGAGCGGCAACTTGCCTAGTTGCAGCGCGGCTTCGCACGCGTTTTGTATCGCTATCGGATTCCGCCCAGACGCCATCAGCTCTTGGGTTACGAGGCCGATTACGCTTGAGGGCTGGAATAAAACTAAGGCTCATTCATAATCCCTGCCATTTTATAACAGCTCTACAGAGTACTAGTAGCACCCCGCGGAGTTTTAAATCCCGGTATTCCGACGGGATAAAAAGTAGCCTATGTGTTATTCCAGACTATAATCAATCTCTCTGCCAAGTTTTATCCAGATCCGTTCAGCCGTTCCGGCGTGAAAGAGTAACAAACATCCATCCATCTATCCATTCTAACAAACTTTCGCGTTTATAATATTAGTAGGATACTAGTGACTAGTATACTCTATAGAGCTGCTATAAAATGGCTATTAACTTGTCACTGTCACTTTCATGTCAAAAAAAGAGAGCAACAATCTCATCGGTTTGGAGCTAATGGAGTGCTTATCGACCAATATGAATGAGGCTTAATTTATTACTTAACCAACCTTAAACATAAGTTCCTAGCCCGGGTTTAAGCTATGTTATTTAATATAGTTCCGATAGCTTACCATAGAAGCTTTCACACAGTCCCGAACCAAGCTTCGTCCATGCAAACCCTGGTCGTCTTTAGGTCCGAAAGACGGCAGCGGTAGGCATTTGTATATCTCCAGAGCGGCTATAGGATGGTTTTGGAATACTAGTAGCGTAGTCACACTTTGCATGAACGCTGAGATAGACGGAGAGTTGAGGGTCTCTTGGGGAAGGAATTTCAAGACCTGAAACAGAAGTAAGGTGAGATATTGAGGCGATCGTAAATTTAGCGTTTATGTGTGGAATTACAAAAAAAACGCCACCTAGCAGCGCTGTTGAGAAGTTTCGAAACTTCACACAAAATCCAGATAAAAATGTGCACGTAACACGCAAACGTCAATGATAGAAACTCAGAATAGAGGTACTTATCAAATAATATAATAATAACTTATCAAATAAAATCAGTACTTATGTATAAGTGGTTATTCTAAATTATAATTTAGCTCAGCATAAATATTACAAACCTGAGGAATAGGTCCGTAGATTCCTACAGCAGACATCGTTTTGACTATCTCCATAACATGTGTTTCTTCAAATTGCATGCCCTTCTTCACCGCCCGGTCCATTTCTTCAATGACAGCACTGTGTTGCTTATTCCAAACGAGAGAACGGACTTTGGCTGTGTATGTGTCGATTGATTGTTCTATTTTTAAGGATTTCATCATTAATTGCACTTCTTGGATGTTTTGAAGATTTCTGTGACAAATACATAGCTCTTGTCAGAACATCCTACTAATACTAATATTATAAATGCGAAAGTTTGTAAGTATGGATGGATGTTTGTTACTCTTTCACGCCGGAACGGCTGAACGGATCTGGATGAAACTTGGCAGAGATAGATTATAGTCTGGAATAGCACATAGGCTACTTTTTCCCCGTGGGAATACCGGGATTTCATCTGCGCGGGTGAAACCGCGGGGCACAACTAGTACTATTACAAACGCGAATGTTTGTAAGTATGGATAGATGGATGTTTGTGACTGTTTCACGCCGGAACGGCTGAACGGGTCTGAATGAAACTTGGCAGATAGATTATAGTCTGGAATAGCACATAGGCTACTTTTTATTTCGTGGGAATACCGGGATTTATATCTGCGCGGCTGAGACGCAAGAGATAAACAAACCCACTCCATGATGCGTCAAAAGGAAGGAAGCATAGGACGCCCCCCTACCCGAAGGGTCTGACGACATTGCAGAGAGAGGATGTCACGGTATTGAGAAAGCTCCTATTTTTCTTTGAATCTATATTCCATTATAGCCTCTCCTATGAGAGGCTTATGGCCAGCACAGGACTTCTTTAGCCGGATGAATTTTTAGTTATTGAGACTAAATTTAAAGAGCATTATAGCTCTTTGTGAACCTTCAGTTTGAAGTGTGGTTACCAATGCAATTACAGGCATCTGATGCTTAAATCTGTATGCCTAAAGTTGATGGACACAGGGCAGTTAATTGTAGGGCAAATTCATATTGCGCGTGACTTAATGCTTTGTGATTAGTGATAGGTGATGATTACCACTTAACACCAGGCCAATTTTTGTGTGCTTTTAAGTTCATTGACACAATGTTTGTTGGAATTTACACAATTGGAATTTTGTGTCTAAACAAATTTTTTAGTAGGTATAAATTTTTACCCTGATTTTCCATGACATAAGATAAGTGAGTTAAAAACACTCTCCGTTGCTGGTATCCCCTGTGCCTTCATGTTTGCTATCACTTCTGTAGCTTGATTTAGATCACCAGCCTAAAAAGAACAAATACAATTTAAAACTAAATGAAAGATGATTGATGACTTCAGTCTTATTTATGACTTTAGGAGTTCAAGATTATTTTAGACATAGGTTACCTACAGTTTATTATTATTTTTTTCTTTTTTTAAATAATAATCGAAGATAAAAAGCCCGATTCTCACCAGCATTAAAAAAATAGCTCTATAAGGCAAATTGTCACATCAATTTCAACAAACAGGTACCAAAGTTAGCAACAATCTTACTAACCATTTTAGTTAAGTAGGGAGTTGCCAATAAGCCTCCAGTGACTAATAAAATCAGACTAAAAGGGATTACTTACAATATAACTTTGGTGTACCTACTTATGTAATGAATTTGAAATAAAGTTTTAATAAAAAAAACACCATCCGAATTCTGAAAGCCTACTCTTTTCAAACTGGTGTAAGTACAACTACATGTATTTTATTTATTAAATAAATATTAGTGGACTTTCCAAACAACACTATCTGCCCCAGGCTAAACAAAGCTTGTAATATGGGAACCAGATTGCTGGTTTATATATACCTATATACTTTTTTATACATACTTACTCAAATTTTTTAACACCCAGATAGAGAACAAGCATCTATGATCATCACACAAATATTTGTCCTAGATAGGAATCGAATACATGGTACAGCACAGAAGACAGCTGACCTATTACCAACTAAGCTGTGATAGCTGAAATAATATTATTTTACATAATTGTGTACATAATAGTACTTGTTGGTACTTACCTATCTATATCTATATAATATATAAAAGGCAAAAGTGATTGACTGATGACAACACACAATTGGTTCCCTATAAGTTGAGTCCCTTTACATCAAGCCTAGAAAGTACTCACTTTTATTACCTCTATGTCGAGTTTTTTGCACAGATATTTTGAAAGAACAATAGACTCTCAGACTCAACGTAGGGGGTCTCGAAACGGGAACCAACCCAATGGACCGGCCAAACCCTTAGGGCTAGAAACATGAAATTTCGCACGTTCGCATATTCCTCTTATGACTTAGGCACCACTAAGGAAGGATTTTTTAAAATTCAACCCGAAAAAGGGGTGAAAAGATAAAAGTTTCCATGAATGTTTCAAAGTAAATGAGTGCGAGCAAAGCCGCAGGTTCAGCTAGTTAGATTTAAGAAAATACTTACTTCCCCAAGTGCTCGTAGAATTAGCTCATAAGTTTGAATGTTGGGCTTCACGGGAGACATTTGACTGATGAATGAGCTTACTGTGAGTGTCCTGTTGTTTGCTATGTAGACTCTTAGCAGCTCGTTGAAATGCTCTATGCTAAACTTTGTATGAGGTCTGCAAACAAATTAAAATTTGAAGGTATTCATCTTTTACAGTTCTTGAATATAAAAAAAGACTTCATCATCTATAACTATAAGAATCAAAGTCCTGATTGACTGACTGACTGACATATAGACAACGCACAGCCTAAACCGCTGGTCGTAGAGACTTGAAATTTGAGGAGTACATAGTTCTTACAGCGTAGACATGTACTAAGAAGGGATTTTTCAAAATTCAACCCTTAAAACTGAAAACGTTTGTATGAAAAATCGTATTCCTTCCTAGGAACTTGAAACTTAGAGGGCATATACCCAAAGTCAATAATAAAGTTTGTCATTATAAGTTTTTGACAACTACCTCCAATAAAGGTGCAAAGTGTATTTTTTGTTAAAAAATGAAACAATAGGTGTAGTAATTTCTTGGATAAGTGTGCAATGCGTGAGCACTTTCTTTCAGCGTTATTTTTAGTTGACGCGACCTATATCAATAGGTAGTGCATAGTACTATTATTTATTCTGTGGTAGGTCTCATTTTCTTAATTACCTAAGTACACATACATGTACAGAAGGATAAACATCAGTTTCTAAGTCCTGTTTAGCCTGATGCATATCCGTGTACTTAAAAATATGCATTTTTTTAAATGTTTCACTATTAAAAATGAAGTGATAAATGATCGATAAAAAAAAGGTATGGTAAGGTGTAGTTTGTATGGGAGTTTTTTAACGAGTGGTTCGATTGATATCAAACTTGGAGTAAATATACTTTTAAATAAATAATTATGAATGACATTTTTAGTTTTTGTAAACTACCCTTAATAAGGGTGCAAAGGGATGTCAAAGTTTGTAAGAGAATTTTTGTATGCATAGTGTGATTGACTTGAAACTAAAAGTAAATAAATAACAAAAAAATATACTAATTTAGGGTTTTATCTCGGGTGGAATGCGCGAGCGGCGTCAGAGGCGCAGCGGTGGCTGGCGAAGCGCGGGGCGGGGCCCTTAGCGGGCCGCCGCCGCCGCCGCCAAGCTGGGACCGCTGTATCTACGAAATTTCGTATTTTTTGCGCTATTTTGGTGACACAATACACTGTCAAAACATACACTCTCTTAAAATTATTCTTACTTAGATAGGTACTTTATCATACCTATAGTTGTCGCTGGTGAAACCGCGGGGCACAGCTAGTTCAAAATATGTAGGTAAGTACCTTCCTACTTTGATGATTTTTAAATAACTAAGTCCTACGTAGGAACTAGAATGGTATCAAAACCTATAAGACAGATTTACATAGAGATATTTAACAAAATTAGGTAGGTATTTAAGAAATTAATCTATTTCTGATTACTTACTTTAAAGTGTTCCAAACTTGCTCAACTAACACCATTCTTGATGACGGCGATTCATCTGGTAGCAACTCTGTGCAGCAAGATATCAATAGGAGTCCCTGCTTCTTTGTAGAAAAGTTCAGTTCTTCGACTCTGGCTATTACGCGTATTAGGTCATTCTTGTACACCCTATTCTTCTGGTGAATGTCTGAGGAAAGTCCAGCTATCATCTTCTCGAGTAACTCTTGACCTGGTATTGGAACAGCTGATGTCTTAGCATATTGTGTGTTATGGGGATCTTTTGAAACATTACCAGGGCTTTCATTTCGGCTGCGTGTTTTCTCGGTGTAATTTATTAAACTATTGGAGAGGAGCCTGCAGAAAGTGAAGTGCTGATTATGTTACCATACCGTGTAATACCAAATATACCCAGATACAACGACACTATCTAAATAAACTAACCTCGACGACTGAAGAAAATATGAAGATGCAATATATTTTTTTTTAGATAAAAAATCCTTGCTCAGAAGCGCTCTTGTGGAACTTGTTAGTTTTATACATTGCCGACAGAACATTTCAACTTTTTACGAAAATAGGTAGGTACAAATTTAAAACTACGGCCCAAATTAATCCAACCAAAACAAATGCAAGTAGGTAGGCAGAAGAGATGTGTTTAACCATGGGTAGAATGAGTGAGACGCATGCATATGCAGCACGTCACACCGTTGTGTGTGCTTCATTATCAGCTCTACCCCATTCGCAGCAGCTCAAAAACCCACTCTCACTCGTTTTATTAGGATATGCCAGTGTAATATACATTTTAACATTATACAAATAGGGTCTATTTCAGAAAAAAGCCATTCGCATCATTTTTTTTGCTAAATGAATTTGGACTCTTACGACTAAGAAATAGTGTCTAATTTGCAATGCAGCAATTTTTCCACTCAAGAACTGTTGAGCTGTACCAGCTCAAAACACAAAATGATGAACACAACTCAAACGGTTCAGAGAGTGGTTTCATTGTAAAACAGAACCTTGAACCGTTTGAGTTACTTATACGTTTTGTGCAATTGAGTGGTTTAATACGCATACGGATGATTTGTCGGTTGGATCATTTGAAGTAATATCTGCGCTACATGGAGTAGGAATGAATTTTAAGTAATACGGTTCATTTTAGAAAAGCATGTTTTGTTGTTGGGTGGGTACGGTGGTAAATAGTTTGCATCAAGATTTTCTATTGCATCAGTTGGTGAATAAAGTTTATTTTATAAAGTTGAGGGTTTCTTAGGCTGCCGGTGGCTTCACTCACGCACTAGGTAGCAATGATTTGCTATAATTATTTTTGAAGGATTTTTCCCGTTTAGGAACGCTAAACAATAGTAAAATGTGATACCTATTTAATAAAAAATGAAGCAACACGTCAAGTAAAAATATAGATTAGTTAATCCATGTCAGTCAAACTAGGTATATTTATACACAGAAAGTAGATATATTTTATTTATGTCCAAATTTATTTTGTAGTTATCATTCTACTCTAACTTCGGAAACTCCCACGAAAGTCTTCTTAAAAAGTTAGTAGGTTTGCATGCTAGGTAATCTATCTAACATAATTTGTTAGAATAAAATAAATTTAGTTAAGTACATACTTAGTATTTAGTATTTATAATTACTTAGTAGTATCTACTCTACCTATATAAAAAAGTGAAAACTTAAAACACACATGTACCTACAACTTATTATGGAATAAACAGGCTTTTTTAATTCATTTATTTATAACTAGCTGGTACCCGCGACTTCGTCTGCGTACTTTTAATCTCTTCATCTCTTTTTTTTCTCAATAAAAGGTAGCCTATGTTCTTTCTCAGGGTCTAAAGATTGTCTGTGCCAAATTTCATCAAAATCGGTTGAGAGGTTTAAGCGAGAAAGCGTAACAGACAGACAGACAGACAGATAGACAGAGTTACTTTCGCATTTATAATATTAGTTGGGATGGGATTATTCTCTATCTATTACAAGATTTAGTCACAAAATAAATATAATAAATAAATAAATTTTGGTGGACTTTCCACACAGCACTATCTGGCCCCAAACTAAGCTTTATGCTTGTGTGTGATAATATGGATACCAGATAGCTGATATACTACTTATATACATTTTTTTGTGAATACATACTTATAATATTATATAAAACCCAGACAGAGAAACATCTATGTTCAACACAAAAATGTTTGTTCACGGTGGGAATCGAACCCACGACCTACGGCGCAGAAGGCAGAGCTACTACCAACTAAGCTACTTAGGCAGTCCTACTAAAATATGAACATCTTTCGCATTTATAACTAAGTAAATTAGCTAGGATAGGATAGTTGTTTGAATCTAGCAAAACTGACCATACCTACTGAAAATATGACACATACAGATGACCCACCTGATGTTGAGTGGTCCAAAATAAAATTCTTTACTTTACAAAGACTGGTAAGGTTAGGTTGACTTTCAATTACCCCTCAAATGATGGAAAATGAGGTCAAAGGTTAATTGTAGGCAAAGTCATATCTTCGTGCTTGTTTGAAGTCTGAAGTTTCCCTGCAATTTTGAGCTGTCTGAGCCGCGGTTCAGCTCCAGCTCGAGACTATAAATGAGCTGATGCGCTGCAGATCATGATTTTTGAGTGAGTTACCCATGGTTAGATGTGTTGTGTCCTGTGTCAGGTCAACTCGAGTTTATAATAGTTGAATTATTGCAACTCGAGTTGAATCTAGCGAAGAAATGACAGTGACAGCGAAATTCGTTCAAAGTGCGCGCACGTTTTGAATATTAGTTACTCCCGCCATCTCACATGTACACTATGGATATAAGTGTTCTGTGATGTATAGATATATTTTTTTGGTTGTAAGCCAACTTCGCCAATGTCAAGTTTACAATAGCAATTTTATTTAATATAGTGTTGGATGAAGGAACAAAACCGTCCACCCGCTCCACATTTTCGCGAGTGCCAGAAAAACGCGTGAAAGAGAATGTGGAACCTCGTGTTTTTATCGAGTTTTTGAGAGAATACGAAGCTGGCATCAAAATTCATACACTTATTTCGGGCTGCTAATATGAGTTGTATATCTCGGTTATCAGAGTTTCAACTCGAGTCAACTCGAGTCGGTGTATACCGAGTTGGCACATCACTAGGTAGAAAAGATCAAGGAATTTGATGTACTTGTATTCAAATTCCTTGGAAAAGATAGGTAGGTAGATACCTACTTTACATGTAGGTATAAATGTTTCAAGTTCATTTCACTGTCAACCATTTCAACGAATGTCAATGTTCTTATGACAGCAAATTCTGTCATGAAATATGAGCAAAGTATGATACGGAATTTGAATACAAGTACCTACACGCCTCAGCTACACGCGGAGGGGATAGCTTTGTATGGATACTGTCGCGCACGCAATACAACTGTAACTTTAATTAGTAGTTCGCCCCGAACTGAGATTTCGTGACGCGACGCGTACGATCCGAAAATATAAGTAGGTACTTAAGTGGTAGTCAGTACGCCAGTCTCAAGTCGGTCAGTTCAGTTCATCATTTGCTTTAATCAACCAACTTCATATCGCAATTCGGAGCAATTCGGCCGTTTGTTGAGTGAGTTGTTGATGCGTCGTTAGGATTCTTTAGGATTGTTCTTCTGAGGTCGTGTTATTGTATACTCTTTGGTACGAGCCGTACTACTACGTTTTCTCACCCTGATGCAACAGGAAACAACAAAAATTTTGTATGGAGTTTGCAAAGCATACATAATGGCGGCTGATCATTCATTCCATGCAATCAGTGTGCTCTCGTTCTTTCACAACTCACTCTCTTCTTCATCTGGCTTTTTTGTTGTTTCCGCTCGCATTTTGTTTGTTTTTGTAAATTTCTAGCAGATTTATCAATAATTTAGTCTCTACTATATGAAAGTGATCGTTATCGTTCAGTGAACGTAATATTTTACGACGATGCCACCAAAAAACGATTCACGAAATTGTGGAGATCAAGCGAACCATAAAATTATAGACAGGAGGAAGTTTATGGCAAAGTTTCTTTGGATGATATGGTAAAGAAAGAAAGAAAGATCTTTCTTTCTACACAAATATTCAATATTAACCGCTAATAAATTTCTAAAATATCTTTTCAAAGTGATTCATGTTGTTTGTTCGTTGCTTGTATGCACTAAAATATCAAATTAAATCTTTACCTACCATTATTATAATTATTTACCATTATTATTTATTATTATAATTATTTTTCACCTATGTATGTCTTTTCTATGTATTTAAATTGTTCTGTAGTCTTCTGTAGTGACGTCATCCTACTCAAGGCTCTGACTGAAAACCAGCGCTGCTTGGCAAGGTAGGCTACCTACTTTGTTAAGCAGCAATTGCTGAGTCAGGGCCTTTTTGGCGTACAGTTATGTTTTCTTTTGTTTTTGGTACTGTTTCTTCTTTCGTTTTGTCTCTGTTTATAGCTGTAATTTTGTATGTACCTATGTATTTCTTTTCTTGTTGTGTATGTCAAATAAATGTACGTTTATTTGACAAAACAAAAAACCCATGCTAAAGATGACAATAACTGGGAGTCGCAAAAAGCATATTGTTAGTTCTGTTAAAATTATAATAACCTCATGCATATGCCGTGATATTAAAAAAAAACTACAGGAAATTAATAAAATATACTTTGTTAGAGAATATATTATCAAGCCCACCGTGTTCGTCCTGCTAATACTAATAATTGTAATAAATATGTACAAAAAATATATGTAATAATGCAAAAAGCTTTTTATTTCAGATCCATGTTTAAGTCCAACTTACGACTTCAGGATCTAGGTTGTAATTAAACGTGGACTCTGTCAATAAATGGATTACAAAAATTAGCTCGTTTTCGGTTTCGCATATTTTTTCGATATCGATATAAAAGCGAGGGCCATCGCGCAGCACTATTTAGGCTGATAGGTTGGTAAAACTGGTTGTTTGACGTACATATTCGTTCTGTTGGTGTCAAAGTGCCATGTAAACGGATTCCTTTGGCTCTTTATGAAGTCCCACCTCTCCTCGTAGTTTTACTCGCGTCATTACATTCGCTTTGCGTTTTCTTCTGTGCTGCTGTCTGTCTGTCAGTCAAATTCAATCGTGATATTCGTGGATGTGTTTTTGTGTTGTGTGTGAGTGGATGTAGTAAGAAATTCATACATTCTTACGTTGTCATGTGGTAAGTAATGTCCACAATATCGTATTTTTTATAGAGTCGTGTGAGGAAAATAAATGTCGGTTGTGCGTTGGCCTAGCTTGTATCCGTTGACCTGCCAGCTATCCTCCCTGCCTACGCCGCGCCGCCGCGGCCGCCAGTCGGCTCCGCCTCCAAAACGTGACATTTTCTGATACTTTTATCTTCTAAAAACTTAGTAGGCATTTAGTTCACACTATGCAGGCAATCATGTAGAGTGTACGTAATTCAATTTGATGGCAGACCTGCCGAATCCATGCCGGAATGCCCTGATATCTAACCAGTTTTACAAAAGTAGTTTGTGGTACCTAAACATTGAGTTTTGCCGCCTATGAATCACCGCCGTTTTGGTGTAGTTTGGAAATTTTGTCCGCCCTCGGTTTGTCTCAATATGCTTTAGATTTCCCTTTAGAAGCCATGTTCTTTGCTACATAATTGTATCCTAGATAAAGTTTTACTTCTGCATCAATAAGCATAACACATTTAGTTTCACTTATTCCAATGTATCAAGAAGCCTTATTGTTTTTTTAATATTTAGAAACCTAAAAAAAAAACCATGTACTTAGGTACCTGGTGAAAATGTGAAATACTGACTTGTGTACCTACCATAATTTTAGTTTTAGGTTACCCAAACATATAATAACAATAATTGTAACAAAATGCTGCATGTCCACAACGTCTACACTCAAATACCAACTAGGTACTTACCAAGGATAGGTAACTGCCCAACTTACATCAAATCATCTGCTTACTATTTTATATTTTATACCTACATGGTTGTTGGTCAGGTGTTTGACAATCCTAAGGTAGACTTGTAAGATAGAGCTTTGTTAGAAGTTTGTTCTCTTCAAGTTTGCCCAGTGATATTTGTTATGTCATTAAAATTAGGACCACATGAAAACTGGTTCTGCCAAAGGAATTTCTACCGTTTCTGTTTCCTGTTAATAAGTAGGTATAGATCTGCCATGTCCATTTGTTTCAGTCTAAAAATGCACACCCCTCCACTAAAAAGATTTGTTTGTTTGTATTGAATTGGCTCCGTAACTACTAGACCAATTTGAAAATTATTTCACTGGTGGGAAGCAACACTATCCCTGGTGGACACAGGCTATAGGTACTTTCATTTCAAAAAAATCAGGAATCCTTATTCAAACTCCCCTAATGTAACCCAAGGTTTTAAAAATACATCCAAAAAATTCCTTACATTGGGTTTGCTGCAAAAACGATTGATGATAGAAGGTAGTTGGGGGAGTCATGGCAGAGTTGGGCAGAGGGTTAATGTTCGTATGCGAGAAGCCGGGGCAAGCTGCTAGTTATTATTTAGATATTTATGTCCATTTGTTTATTGATAAGTTTTCTAGAACAACTTGTATGTAACCAATAAATCTATTTGGAAAATGATAACTTTGTAGGTACTTATCTAGATTTAATAATATCATCATCATCATCATCTCAGCCCGGTGTCACCCACTGCTGGGTATAGGCCTCCTTCATTTTCTGCCAGCCTCCTCTGTTCTTTGCGTCTCGGGTCCAGGTGTTTCCAGCGACCCTTACGATGTCGTCGACCCATCGCGCTTTCGGTCGGCCTAGATTTCGTCGGCCTGATTTCGGCCACCATTCGGTCAAGGCTTTACTCCATCGGCCATCACCACGTCTGGCAAGGTGTCCTGCCCAACTCCACTTGAGGTTTATCGCCCTGTCACCGACGTCGAAGATTTTCGTACGACGCCGGATCTCAGTGTTGCGTACTCGGTCTAGAAGTGTTATGCCGAGCATGGCTCGCTCCATGGCCCTTTGTGCAACTCGTACTCGGTGCACAGTTTCCTTAGTGAGCGTCCATGTCTCGGCACCGTAAGTCATAGTTGGCAGGACACATTGATTATAGAGACGGGTTTTCAGGCACTGTGGAATTTTCCTTGACCGAAAAACATCCTCTAGTTTGCCGAATGCTGCCCATCCAAGCTGGATTCTCCTGGATATTTCTTTATTCGTATGCTCCTTACCAAAAGATAAAACATGACCCAAGTACACGTAATGATCAACCGTCTCTAGCTCCACGTGCCCAACCTTAATTGTTGGAGTCGTGGCGCTAGATACACTTGTCAGTACTTTGGTCAGTCACATAAATTATAACAATCATAAATAAATTGGTATTGTAGCATTGTTAGGTTTAAAGACATTTATTCTCATAAAAACATAATACATAGTTCACTTAAAATGAGATAAGAATGGCGATGTTATATATATATAACAGTATATCTTTGCCTCTGGATGGCTGTCGGTTCTTGGTACGATAACTTAGGTAGGTACATTTATGGCTGCAGAACAGCTGTTGCAGGTTACAGTGTGCGGACGTGTTTATTGAGCTTTGACTTGAACGAGTGAATGTTATCGCATTCTTTAATGTCATTAGGTAATTGGTTGTATAGCTGTACTCCTTCAAATAATATTGTTTTCTTTCCGTAGTTAGTTCGTATTTTATTTAAATGTAACTTATGTTTATTTCTGAGATTGTGCATATTAGTTTTTTGTAGCATTGTTCTGGGGTAAATCCTAATAAATTCTATTACTTATAATTTCCAAACATGTGACTTCCTACCTTAGGTGAATGTTTCGCCTAGAAATTAAATGGAAAAAAAGGGAGATACATAAATTTGCTTACCAGTAAGACTAAGCTTTGCAAAAAAGTGGAACCTTATATTTATCTGCCATCATAACCATATGACCTATACATAAGTATATTGTTTATCCAAAAGTCGGTACTTACCTACTTTAGATAAATGTATCTCCTCCTTGCCTAAGAGGTGTTTTACTGTAGTAGGGTGTTTGGCCTGCGTCTCTTAGGAGTTTCTACATAATTATGATAGAACTTCATGTGAGGTAAATTTGCTTAAGGCTCCGGTGACAGCGGCTCGCAATTTCGAAGTGCGATTGGCTATTATTTCATTTTATTTCATTTCGGGGAGGTTGTTTGAAAAAATAACTCTAAAGAAACACGCATAAATACTGTTCGAACACAAATAATACAATAATATAAGGGAAACATGCCCGAATCACAAATCATTTTGGTATTAGTATGTTTGGTCTTACGTTTACCTAATACCAAAATGATTTCCGACTCAAGCACATTTCTCTTATATTATTGTATTATTTGTGTTCGAACAGTATTTATGCGTGTTTCTTTAGAGTTATTATTTTAAACAACCTCCCCGAAATGAAATAAAATGAAATAATAGCCAATCGCACCTCGAAATTGCGAGCCGCTGTCACCGGACCCTTAATCATTTAATTACCTATCTGGTTATACGTAGGTAAACACTGTTAGCTGGGGCCTAATCATCAAACTAAGGATTGTATTACACATTAAGTATTTAATGTAGTTACAGAGTAAGATACCACTATGCAGTTTATTCATAGACTTATAAGTTTATTCAACATAAAAATTAGAAAACGATTTTTAAAGAACTAGCAAAAGTTTTTCCTCTGTCATTAAGTACCTTGGATTCGTCACTTAAAATAATATAATCAATATATATATACATATATATACCTGCTTTGTTGTCTGATTCGAACTCAGTTTAGTTCAGGGTCAGTCAAGTCAGAATTGACACCAATTAGCCTATACATGATCCAAGATGGTTTCTACATTGTGCTGGCCTAATTTTGGTGAGATGCTACCTAGCTAGTGTATCACTCAGATGTTTTTTATTGTTATTTTATGTGTAATTATTATGTGGTGTGCAATAAATTATTATCTATTTTTTTTGACGACCTCTGTGGCGCAGCGGGCGAGAGCCTGCCTGCGACGCAAGAGGTTGCGGGTTCGATTCCCGCCTTGGAAAAAATTTGTGTACGATCTGCAGAAATTTGTTCCGATGGTCTGGGTGTTTTCTATGTATAATAAAAAATATCTATCTATGTAAGTATATAATGTATTAAATATATCAGTTATCTAGTACCCATAACACGAGCTTTGAATAGCTTACTTTGGGGCTAGATAGTGCTGTGTGGATTGTCCAGCATTATTTATTTATTATTGATTATTTATTATCTATCTATCTAGTGTTCAGCATGTAATTATTTATTTATTTTATAATTTATAAATCGGTGGAAAACTGTGGTGGGGATGTGTTTGCGCATACAAAACACTCGCGTTATCACACCCCTTCCCCCTCCTTCCAGCGTTCTTTTTACGTGACGCTACCTATACCTAGTTACCTAAGTATTTAGTTATACGTTTGTGTACAGTAGTAATAGGTATAATGCTTTGAAACATATCCACCTTAACCCTCATTTAGATAAATAATTAATTGAAATAGGTAGGTAGGTATCTAAAAGGTACTTTTATAAGCCATTTGATTACAACAGCAACCTACTAATTCTACTGCTGCAATGGGCGGGTACCCAAAGTATAGTGTTGGCCCCCTTCATGTACAATCAATCAGCAAGCCTTAGCCATTCGGCGGGTCGTATAGGTCGTATCAGACCCATTAAAACATCTATATCTCCCTTAACTTGTGCTCTAAGAGATGTTTCCAGGCTTAAACAAACAGTTACCGAGGTCGTGCGTAACTGATAAAAAACTCTCATAACAATACACAGATTATGGATCGTTTACGCGTGCTTACTTACAAGATAAAGTTATGTAATGTACCTATATAATTAGTAGGTATGCAATACACACGTATGTACACATCATACACAAGCTTATGTCAGGGGTTTTGTTGGCACTCATCTTGTTACTAATAGTCATAGTCGCGATCCATCTAGTGACTAGTAGACAAGCCGTCAATGCCACCCCACTAAATTGTTATTTCATTCTTCTTGTCGTGTCACCAGTTCTTTCGAACCAGTGTGGGGAAAGGATTTTGAGTTCGTTTTGAAAAGTATCCTTGTGTTTTTATTTTATAATTCAACCTTTATGATAAATAAAATATAAATATATTGGTGGACTTTTCACACAGCACTATCTTAGCCCCAAACTAAGCTTATGCTTGTGATATGGGAACCAGATAGCTGATATACTACTTATTATACTTTTTTTTTGTAAATACATACTTATAATATTATGGTGATGTTCTTCTCCTGTGGATTTGCAGGATGAACTTCTGGAAAATATCGGTTTTCCAGACTTACAGACAGACCTGACTTTTCTGTTTTAACGCTGACACTGACCCCCTGATAACCTTTTCATCGTCAGCTTTTTTCCATATAATACTTACCTATGTATAGGTTTCAGCAATATGTACTCGTAAGTACGAAATCCATAGTCTTACCTTTTTCACATTAGGTACACCTTCCGATACAACCAAGAATACAGCAGACATGATCAATTTTTAGGCGTGGCTTGATTACTTTGCCAGCCTCAGCACCGAAACATCTCACAACCAAAGAGACTCACAACATTCCACAGTTACAAGCACAGAAATATGGTTACAAGCTACCTTATAGGTACGTACCTGTACATCTGTAAGACATTAATGATGATTCCATCACCTTCATATACGTACCATGTTGGACTACCTACCTATGCTCGGTATTTATTGCTCACCAATTCACCATGTATTTCAAGGTCGAGTCAACTGAGTAATTGTCGGAAACCAGCTATCATCCGATAGCTGTAAATGATATACCAAGCAGATAGGAGAGTACAAATAACTAGGTTAAAACGTCTTGTTTTAACCGATTAGTCGATGTTCCACGTGTTCGTAAATAGTTTGTTAAACTGTATTGCTCTAAATAAAGTATAGCAGGTGATTGATGAAAAGCAAATCGTGTGAGAAAAACTATAGAAGCGTTACTTCATTCCGTAGTTTTCCAAGAAACATGCTTCAGCCTTGATCTTAAAACAACTCCTCAGTGTTGGAATAGACTTTCCACTTGCAAACTACCATTGAAAAGCCCATTACAAAGTTCTTGGAGTCAAGTAGGTTCGTAGGTACTTAGTTAGATTTTAACTCCTTCGGTAGGTAAGGTTTAATTCCTTGTCAGGAGCCTTATGCGCTATGACCATTTGCAGCGCGAGCTCGGCTAAGACAAGGCAGCCGGTGTCATACGGTCAGGGCAAAGTATCTCCTATGTCATAAAGAATAAAGCCCAATATCAAGTTTTGACGTTTCACGATTTGGGGCAAGGAATCTCCTTGGAATCTCCTATTGTCATAGTGAATAAGGCTCCAGTTCCTATAATTGGATGACTCGAAGACTGTCACATGTTTTATTTTACTATAAATCCTGGGCCTATATTTTTTTCGCTACGCCTAGCCACAGATAAAAGAATACTATGCCTAGCTGAATTGTATGTCTAGGTTATTATTGTTTTGTGGCTCAATGAAGAAGTCGGACACTGATAGGTTTATCAATACCTTTTACCAAGAATTATTAAACTGGAAATCCAACCAAAAACCTTCGCCTTCACATACCTACAGAGACCTGTAAGACTGGCCTCCGCGCTTCGATCAACTATTAATCCCTTCCGCCATCCATCAGTCCGTATGCCAATCCGATCTTTTGAGATTTTAAAAACCTTTGTGATTTCCCTCAACGTTTGGGTAAATGCTATTAAAGAAGTAAATTTAATCTGGAATCATAAAAAATATAGGCCGTTTAACTTTCCGAATGTTTCCATATTTCATACTCAATATATGGCCCCATTGTCTTCCGGTTCATTTGTACTTTTCCCAAGTCTCAATTTCCTCTGGCAGGTATAGGTACGTGTGTGAAGGGTCTCGTTTATCATGCGCGACGTCGACCGCGGCGGATGGCAACCGAACGCCATCCGATACAAGTAATGAGCTGGGTGATGTTACAGACGAATGGCCAATGAACCATGCCTGCTTTCGGAATAATCGGTGTCTGAAATTGATGGTCTCATGTGTTTCTAGAAATTCATTGACCGATTTTGCGACATAGGGTGTGGTCGAATAAGAATGAATGCCCCTTAAATCAGCGAGATTATTCGTACGCATGCTGCTGTCTTTCGTGTTATAAGTAGGTAGTTACCTAATTATCGAACTGATTAAGGCAGTTCATTCGCTTTTGTTTCAATCGTTTTTTATCTTCTAGATAGATAAGGTATGGAATAAGAAAATAGGCTCACGACAAGGTTAGATATCCCTATTCCGCATAATACGATATCATCTCTTACAGGAAGGGTTACCCACGGGATGCCTTTATTTATTATCTATTAAGTACATATATAGTATACTTAGTACCTATTATTATTTTGGCCATTTTATAATTATTAGTCTCTCTAAGCCGGAAGGGTTTTTTGCAGATCTTCAAATAGGTACATCATCATTGCAATCCTCGATACTGTACGGCTTGGAATCCAATCGTTTGCTATCATGATGTGGTTTCTCCAGTAGTGTCCCTTAATAAAAAAAACATTAAACTGTATCCTCATTTAAGAATTTAAAAAAATACAGGTATTTGCTCCATCTTTCATTTACAGAGTTATTCATTGAAATGGAGGCCTTGTCTAGGGGATTGCCAAACATAATTGAAGGCGGTTATGAGAGGTCAATAATTATATTATTATTTACGTCAATAGGCATCAAAAGATATTACAGCGCTTCCGTTTACGATTCGCTTGACATCATCCTGGATGATGTCAATCGTAGCGTGTTCTCTAATCAGTCAAACATTGGCGGGCTAAAAGTCAAAGTCAGTTGTCTCATTGTTGCAGAAGTTACATAGGACCTACCTTGAAGAATAAGAAATTCAAGTCAAGGTAAGGCAAAATACTTAACTTTATAAGCTATGTAATTTTAAAATCATTTACTTACTGCTCCATGGGACTATAAAATATGTATGACTAGTTGCGCCCCGCGGTTTCACCCGCGCAGATTTAAATCCCGGTATTCCCACGGGATAAAAGTAACCTATGTGTTATTCCAGACTATAATGCATCTCTCTGCCAAGTTTCATCCAGATCCGTTCAGCCGTTCCGGCGTGAAAAAGTAGCAAACATCCTTTACAAACTTTAACGTTTATAATATTAGTAGGATTTACAAGGATTTAATAATGTCTCAAAAGTTATGATGTACATATTACAAAGTATGATTTAGTCCATAACAAGCTTTGTCCGCTACACAAGCAAGCCCTAGCATATTGGAACTATTGTCATAGAAACAGTTGAACACCTCCGAACATCAAAGGCCGTCCAAATTGCTGTAATGTCGCCCCGCCCGGCTACTCCCAGCCAGTACCGCCGCGGTAGGTGATACGAGCGGAAGTCCCGCGTCGCGTGCTCTCGCGCACACGCTCATTGATCAACTAGTCATCAGCTCTAAAAGGGGGACCCGTTCTCCGAAAGAGGGGAGTTCGAAATTGGGAGAAAACATAGTCTGTACAGTGCTGCAGTGTTCGCAATTCTGTCAGAGGTTCGGTTGTGCAAAATGGAATGAAGTGATGTGTGCCGGAAGTGTGATGTGATAGTGATTTTGTAGAGTAACTCGGACGGTTCTGTCGATGTTTTGGATGTGGTACGATTCTGTTTATTTCATTCCTTCCCATTTGAGGTTTTGCGTAGAAAGTTGTAAAGTTTCAACCCATTACAGAGCAGGAAGCTATTTGTCATTCCACGAACGCTACGCGGTACTCCTTGGTTGTTGGCGGAGCTTAAATTCCATTCGATAAAAGAAACGTGAAAGTATGCTGTGCTGTGAATTTTGCTGGCTAACTTATTGCGGAATTTACAGCATTAAACCTAGTTTATAAATGAAAAATCTTAGATGTTTTAAGAACTTTTACACAGGTACTTGCACTCCGCTTTCTTTAATTTCCGCTCATAAACCCGGTAATGAATCAGGTTTCGTTGCCATTTCTATCTCAGTAGCTACCTCAGTCTCCTAGTTTTATTATCGTTCTTATTTAAACTACACGGTCGCCTGTGGACAGTAATGGTCGTTCCAGGAAACTGTTGAATGAATCTTTTGATACAGCTTGAACTAGCGGTTAAGTGGACTATGTAGGAGGCAACTCGTAGGTACGTAATTCAAGACGGTTTTACCTTTTAGCAAGTTAAAGAATTTCCTGTAGGTATTTACTTAGCTACTGGTTTTGATACACTTCAAATTTCGTTAGGTAGATACTTTAATTCATTAATATTTTGACATTGTACTAAGAAAAACGTACATTGTACTTCTCACTTAATGTTTATAAAACATATTTTCGTAATATTTTTTTCGTCACTTGTTCCTAAAGGACGAGAATAACTTAGGAGTCGTTGACACGAATTCTCGTATCGTGGGAACCTTCTATTTTAAGATGATTGGTGCCTCGTTCCTAACTTTACTTAGTGGCGCTGGGTAGGTATTTGTTACATGAAGGTTTTGTTATTATTGATTTTAAAGAATAGTCTCTCGAAAGAGTAGAACGTTGTCTGGGACGCTTAGACAAACCTTTGGCTATTGGCCATTATGTTTCATCATTGTTTGTAGTATCTTTGATTCTTTGTTTGCCAATTTTCACTGTACATAAGTAGCAGACATTCCTCATCTTGTTAACTTTATCATTGATCGCAGTCAATATTCTGACGTTCAAATTGGCTTAACGAATAAGTCGTAAAATACTGTAGAATACCTACTTTCACCTTTAAGGCGTATTAATTATTATTAATAATTATTGCTGTATCAATTATTTCCAACTTGTCCAACTTGCGAATTGGACTCCTTAAATTTCTAGTTTTGTTATTTAAATTTCTGGCTAACATTAAATCCAATTCTAATTAGCAGCATTCTAATTAGGTATTCTGTAATTATTCAAGCTCCAGCCTAAAAGTATTTTATACGTCGTTAATTCAACAATATCACGTTTCAGTCATATCCAAAATTTTATATTGACTGCATTTACCATCACCAATAAACCTTTAGTTTCTCAAAGGACGTGTATTCCGACACTGCTCCTTTTGATCTCGTGATTTCTAATTTTCATTTCTAACATAAATGGGACGTTCGTAATCTGTATAATATAACAGTAAATGTCGATTCTGTTTTACTAATTAATTTAACATCGTGAAATGTAGTCATCCTTCTTTTTAACGTTTCTAAGAAAGACTAATATAGGTATGTGTTTCGTAACATCCAGACCCTTCGCCCAAGTTTTTGTCTTCCTCAGACTTCTTTTAGCTTTTGTTTCTCTAAACATACAATTTACCAGCTAATTACGCAATAGCAAAGAAAATTGTTACTCTATGCAATTAATTTATACGATTACTTACCTTATACCTATTTTAAACGTGGAGCGTATTGTTCTTTTGACCTTGAAAGGAGTCCCTTGCCCTACTCATTCATACGCTGAGGTTTGAATGAAATTTCTCTTTGTGAATTAATTTACTCCAAGAGCTGGGCGAGAATCTTAATTTACTTTTTACAGATTGCAAATTAATGAACGTTTTCCCCAAGGAATGTACACTGTGTTTTCATTAGCTTTTTTCAGCGTTTTCGTTAGAATTTCATAAATAGAAATAAGTAGCAAACTTTTTATCCAGATCATTTTCCATGATACCTACTTTAGATTTCAAGCCGCTTTAGGTTACCGCTTTCCGCTTTTCTACTTCTAAAAAAATCCTTCGTCACAAATTAAGACGAAGACAAGAGCTAATGTGGGTCTCGCTCGCACGTTTTGACTTGTTGAAAGATATAATATCACTAAACCCATTTTCGAAAAATTGCAAACAACCATTTTGTGTGCAATCACATTGCGCACAGTTTAGTAAAAAAAATCATTTTGATCGATGCAAGTTTTCCTACTTAAAAGTTTGCTATTCTAGTTTTCGTACTCAAGCAAACTTTTGAGTAGGAAAACTTGCATCAATCAAAATCAAATTTTTACCAAACTATGCGCAATGTGATTGCACACAAAATGGTTGTTTGCAATTGTTCAAAATTGGAATTTATTGATTTTAAACTGAAACTGAAAACTGAAACAGCTTCACGACTTTGATCCCCAGGTACGGTAGATATCCCTTCAGATCTCCCAGTACCAAGTAGGTACTAATTCAAGATTCTTTGAGGATGTCTAAGGGGGGTAGTCAGAGGTACGTCCAAACATTACATTTGGCACATACCCACATTTTGCAGTAGTTAGTATTCCATACGTGACAGGTTGCAAGCCCATCGCCGCTGTTAGAATACTAACTGGTTTCCTCACGATGTTTTCCTTCACCGTTTAAGAGCACTGGCATTGCGCACATAAATTTTTCGATAGAAAAATCCATGGGTGCACGACCGGATTCGAACCTGCGACCTTACGATCGGAAGGCGGGGTCACTCCCACTAGACCACCGGGGCTCTTATTGATTTTATATCTTCCGAAATGTCGAATCGTGCGAGCGAGAGAAATATTAGGTGTTGTCAACGCCTTAACTGTTTTTATTATGACTCAAATTGCCACTGTATTGTTTCAGGTTATGTGCGCGTGTTAGATAATCGTGTATGCAGCGGTAGGCAGCTGACGATTGGCAACCGAGCAGCGATAGGCAACCGCCGTTGTGGAATGGTTCCGGTGTGTTGGCGCTTTGTTTTTCATGTGAGTACCCAGCTTCAGTTTGTACGAGCCGCGCCTAGTTACCCATCACGGAAGTATAAGCGAACTAGCGAATGAGTACGATGGGCATGCATCACCTTGCTCTACGTCTGTAGGAAGTATCACCCCTTACTGCTTAGATTTCAATAGCCATTCGTACGTTTAGTTTAGACTTACCCATTACGGAAGTACCTACATCCAAATTAAGTATACACAGCTCGAGCCCAAACGTTATGGCCGTAAAAATCTATAATAAGATTCTAGAAAAAATTAAAGTCCTAGAAAACTATAACACATTTGTAAACCACCTAAAGGATATACTATTACAAAAATCATATTATACCTACACTAGAAGAATACTTAAATGATGCATGTCTTTAGCGATAAATAAATTTGGATGATTGTTCATATTGGTCCACTCCTCTCTATTGCAACACCCTAACGGGGTACATTATGTATTGATCTAACATTATTTAGTCATAAGGCCTGACAATGTAAAATCTAAATACATACATACATAATAATGCAATAAATATACTGAATACTGAAGTTGGAGGATAGATCGCATCTTTTTCCGTTAGCCTATTTCGTCCCACATTGGGCAAAGACCATTTTTTAATGAATAAAGCTTCCTTTGAGTACAACCTCCCCCACGTTCTCTCTCTCATGAACTTAATCTCATAAAAAATAAATTTTGTATAGAATGAAACTACGTTTATTTCATAGATACATGGACCATGACCTAGGATAAAACCTAGGAAAAAGAAAAAGATAAAAAAAAACCTAGATTAAAAACCAATAGGTACCTATAAAGCAGCAGCCAACTCCGGTAGCTGAGACCGATAACTTTAACTAATAACTTTAACGAGCTCTTTGAAGCATGAAAGCGCTCGGATGGAAATGCTACTGCCGGTCATCCAACCAACTGGTGACCGTACTACTCGTAAATATTGCTGGCTGAAAACTGTAAAACAACTCATTTTGACGCCCAAACCTGTGTTTGTGCGTAACCTGTGTACAGCATGACAAAACTACTTAACAAGAAAAAAAAGAACATGAAGAAGAAATGGGAAATTAAGTAGGTATCCAGGTCGGTTAATTTTTTAAGTTATGAAAAACAGCAAACAACCAAGTTTTGCCAAAAATGTTTACTAAGTAAATACCTACTTACTTAAGATTTTTTGTGTGACGGAAATCTTGTTCGATCCAAATAATATTTTATGCAGACTTGGTGGATTGCGATATTTTCATAACTACAGATATTTTGTACTTCAAAATGTTGAAATATGCGAGAGAGTCGCCGTCATAACTTATAGGTAGGAGATTCTTTAGTGACGTCCAACCAAACAGTTAACGGCACCTACAGATTTATCTCAGTCTAATAAATCATATCAAATTATGATAACGTTATTCTCAACCCAATCAATTAACACCTCTAATTTATTAACAAAACTTGGAAGTGGGTGCTGAAATATGTTCTTAATTACGAATTACGTCATCTTTACTGCGTCGGCAATCAACACTCAAATGACTGTGTGAATTAGGACGCTGAAAACTTGTAAATAACATGGATATTACACACGAAACTTAGTAAAAAAAATAGTTGACGATAAAATTTAAAGTGAAAAACTACCCACCTTTATACAAAAAAAAAATAAGTCTTCCTGATCTAAACGATTAAGTATATTGCGATACCCAACTGCTTTAGCATGTGTGGGGTGAACAAACTTTACTGGAAGCGTCCCCTGAAGCTCGGCGTAAACACCACTTGCCGGCCTTAAACTAACAGGGTTGACGCTGTCGCTTCCGAATAAATTTATTTAAAGCCGCGCGAGGCAAAATAACCGCCCAGATGTGATAACATTCGCGTTAGTTGACAACCCTAATTAACATTACCAATTATTATTTATCACGGAATACGTATGTAGTACCGCCAATTTATCTGGTTAGCCGAGATGAAAGCCACCATCAAAAATTGTGAAACAAACCGCGAAACGAAATGAAACGGCGTCATTCGTTTCTCGTTCGTCAACTGAACATCTGGTTGGTGGCACTATAAACAGTTACATCAGGACAATAGCTGCCAAATACGACGCATGACGTCATTATTGCCAAGCTCTGCTTATAGTAACGGAATTGAGTCAGTGATAAAAATAGAAGCATAGTAAAATACCGGCCTTTGTCGAACGACCACTCACTGAAAGGGCTTTCGATAGCGAAAAGCCGATGACCGGCGTTATAGTATACATCTCGCTTCCTTTACTCCACCGCGTGTAGGTAATCTTTTTTCTTGCAACTACTAGGTAAATACTTCAAAATAGAATCTGAACATACTTGCCGGTTTGGACGTCTATTACCATACGGATTAATCACACTGTCCACCTGAATCTAGTGTGATCAGTTATGATGACACTAGAGTCAGTAGTTTAGGTAAATGTACTTAATTTACTCTGCGAAATTAAATTGAACTCGTAGTTTTACTTTAAAAAACCGTCACTTCTGCTCCAGATGTTGGCTTGAGAATGCCGCGCTATTGTCACCACTCACCACGCCTTTGTGTTGTAAATGGGATTCTAATCGTTCTGACGCTCAATCACGAGCGGTTGACTAATTGTGGTGACAAAGATCTGTCCCACTCGAAAAAACAAGAACAAACCAGATGAGATTACGTGCCGTCACGTCTCATCTTCCTGGTAGGAAAAATAATAGTGTGGAAATGGTTGATAGGACATAAAAGCATTTCGAAAATGGATTATCGGGATCTAGATGATTGGGTTTCATACGCGTGTTACAAATGTTGATTTGATCGAGAGAGGCATCGAGCGCAGCCATGAATCCCAACTAATATTATAAATGCGAAAGTAACTCTGTCTATCTGTCTGTCTGTCTGTCTGTCTGTCTGTTACGCTTTCCCGCTTAAACCTCTCAACCGATTTTGATGAAATTTGGCACAGACAATCTTTAGACCCTGAGAAAGAACATAGGCTACCTTTTATTGCGAAAAAAAGAGATGAAGAGATTAAAAGTACGCAGACGAAGTCGCGGGTACCAGCTAGTTGTTAATATATTTCCGAGCAGCACCTATTTCTAGACGGTCCCTTCACGTTTCCTTCGGGTCAAAGTTAAATGTTAATATCCGTGACCTTAACCTTCACGAAGCTCGCTTGAGAATACTGAAGATTCTGGGAAAACTCAAATTGAAGCTAAGTATATTTTCTAAAGCTCGTCTTTGTTGTGCGCACCTTCTTAAATTCCTTCTCACTAAAGGAATGACTATTAAAAAGGCTTGTTAAATTGCAACGGTGGGCGTTACAATTTTGCATTTGCGTGCACCATAAGCACTCCTTCCCGCGGTTGACATTTACGATTAGCCCGAGGAACAGCTGACTTATAAATTATACTTTTTATGCAAGAATAAAAAGTACGAAGCTATGGTAACTTTTACCCGTGAGAAGAATACCTAGGTCGTGGTGTAGCTGATTTGATTATATTTAAGGGACCTAAATTGCTCTACCATCAGTGACCGCTTGTGGATATTTTTGAGCGCTTCCTTTCCAAAAGGCACGCTTAACTGTCGTTGGTCCTGGCAAGTCGCTAACAAACCTATCGCAGAGATCTTCATTCTGCCTAAAAACTGAAGATGGTCTGAGATAGTCATTATCATAATTAGCGAACCATTACCTACCGACCCACTTTGTTTTTATTTAAATTTCTTGTTTTTCTAATATCTACATAACAAATATTTTTGTCATAGGTACCTACGCATTTTTGTTTTGTATCTGGCTTGCCATAACGTCTTTTTATGTAACATGCCTACTTTTAATTTGCAAATTGTATTGTATTATTTTAAATATACCCACTGACAGTACGTCACAATTAAAGTAAGTAACCTATCAAATCGAAGGAAGGATCAAAATCCACAACACAGGTTTTCTAACCTAGCGTGGCGTTTGATTATACCTACAAAATGTTACCCATAATTCGGTTTAAAGAACTTTATTAATTTTTTTTATATATAATTTACCTATGTATTATGTATACATCGTAAAAAATTATAAGCCTTATAAGTACTAAGTTTGTAACAGATGTTTGGTATACAATAAATTTCATTTCATTTCAAATTTCATTTCATTTCAGTCATTATAAATTAATTCATTATTATTAGCGGTTCGCGTGAAGTTTGTTTCCCCACGGTAGTCATCATTTTGGAAAAACTCACTCAAATTCAAAACCTTGGATTTGAAAGGTAGTGATTAAACTCATTTGCACGCGTTTTTTGTAAAGTTTATCAACTGTATCTAATCAAGAATATCGGTTCACTGACTGTATTATTACCGAAATAGCAAAAAATCGGAATTAAAGAAAATACTATCAGAAATTTATGACATGAACAAAATACATTTTGAAGGCGAATCCAGTATGGAACAAGATTCGACACTCAAACAACGTCCATATAAACCAATTAGTATTCTGTATTGCCGTGTGTGACGCCTGGTTCGCATGTCAACATTTGTACTGTCGATAGATCGCATGACCAAGACACTATGAACAAAGAAAAATTCCTGACGCCTGACCGGATATGGTGAGAGGGATTCAAAATCCGATTAATTATTGGACGATCTGCAAATATTGATATGCTTCAATATGTTTCAATTCTGGGTGATAAGTTCCATGTGACTCGTAGTTTCTGATACCCACGAGAGCGTTGTGTGCAGAGTTCTGCCCGCGGCACCATGCATATCTTGGACGTTGCTTATTCTAAACGTTTATTGCATTGCAACCCTCGAAATGCCCTATCGCGTCATGTCTGGAACCAGCTTCTTTTAGTGTTACTTGTATGTTCTCGCATAGCCTTTCAATGATAATAGATTTTAATTCCCAATTTCGTTAAAGCTGTATCACAGTTCACTACTATGTCAATGAACTTGACCTTCTGAATGTGCATGACATTGACTTCTAGTTTGGCTTCTTAAAAATGCGGTACGTCAACCTTCAGCAAGGCTATATAAATTAAATCAAATCCAAAAGGGTTACATGGAATCTTTGTGTTCTAACAAAATGGAAAAATGAACAGGTCTCTACATGTAATTTTTGAAACGGTATTGACCATAAGAGCATTAGTATATCTCCGTAGCAAACGCGAAGCTATTCAGGATTTACAAGTTCAATATTAAAGTCGTTCTATGAAGGAAGAAGCAAGCTTGCCTGTTCTAATATCATTGTCTATTCTGTGCATTTGCACAAACTATAGTAGTAGGTTCTATTAGAAATCACGATTTACGAAGGTATCTCCGTTACCGACATTGGACATCTATGCTGATGAATATTCCTTAAGGCGTTGACAACACCTAAATTTCCTCTCGCTCGCACGATTCGTCATTTTGAAAGATATAGAACCACAAATCCCAATTTTGAAAAATCGCAAACAACCATTTTGTGTGCAATCACATTGCACACAGTTTGGTAAAAAAATCATTTTGATCGATGCAAGTTTTCCTGCTCAAAAGTTTGCTTAAGTACGAAAACTAGAAAAGTAAACTTTTAGGTAGGAAAACTTGCATTGATCAAAATGAAATTTTTACTAAACTGTGCGCAATGTGATTGCACACAAAATGGTTGTTTGCGATTTAACGAAAATGGGTTCAGTTATTTTATATTTTTCAATAAATCAAAACGTGCGAGCGAGAGTCACATTAGCTCTTGTCTTCACCTTAATGATTAGTTTCAATTCTTCAATTATAGGTATTGTTTATTATGGCTAATACAGTAGAAAGTCTTACCCATACCCAGTAGAAAACTTCTTACCCATATTTGTTTCGGTATGTGGGGCAAACAATTGTTCTTATTCTCAAAATTTATTTAAAACAATTTCAAAATGTATTAATTGAATAAAATAAGTAAGTACTTTTGTAAATTCACGATTCGAATCTAAAACCATTTACTTACTTAATTACTGTAATATTCATTTATACTCTCCTCAAACCGAAAATATATTATGTCCAGCTTTCCCACACAGTTATAACCCTTATCAAACGCTGTGTTTCACGTAGTTTTTGTCGGGGTTATCATACCGGACATGGGCACACTATTGTGTAATAATAACATTTGCAAAAACCCAATTTCTCCTTGTGATTTTCAGCTGTACTGCCTTAGTTTTATGGTATATCTTCAAAATTTTCATCAAGCTGGGTGAATTCGCCTGTACTGTAATAATTTCGAGGTAAGCGGACCGCTGTCACAACAGGCGATACCGTCTTTTAGGCCGTACGATGTCGTTATCATGAGCCCGCATTCACGGCCGAATCGTGATCGTATTCCTTATTCAAGGTCTAGTTACTGGTCGGTACTATGGTCGAAGTTATTTCAGATCTTTACCTCAATTATTTATTGTAAACATGGATGGTATTCATATTCTATTTATATTATAATTGCAAAATGTACATAACCATTATTAATCCTTCAATATTGCTGGCGAGCCTTTCAGTTTCAATTGCTATATTAAAAACATGACCTATTAAACATACACAGCTGTTACAATCAGACCATAAATACCAATATAGGAAACAATATGCTATTGCTGATATTTATTTACACTGTGATCTATGATCAACATTGAGTCCATCTATAAGTGTCTACAAGTGTCGCATGACATAAATTCATTTAATCTGATTACGCAATCGTATATGTGGGCTTCATTACAATGTCTTCATGAGAAATTACATCTGAGTCCTACTCATTTTCATCTCAGCAATTCCGTTCCTCGGAGAAAAAGTTTGAGATCCTAGAATCTAAAGAAACATTCGTCCAAAAACACTTACTACCAACTCAAAAAAATCCAGTTATTCATTATTGTATTAGTAAAATGCAACGAGAAAGGTCAAGAACAAAGAATAAGCGTGTGGTGCTAGACAAATTAAAGAGTATAATGTTCCTAACTTTTGCGAATAGTTGGCGGGAGCTATCTGTGTCAAATGGCAATGGATGCAGTATTGTGACCCAAAACGTAGCCGATGCGCATTTAACTTCGATGCCACATAATTATCTTCGTACTAGCTAGCTACGATATGTCCGAATATTCCGTATCTTCTTAGAGACTCATGAAGTTGTCTAGAATACAATAGCCCTTCAAGCCAGTATATACACTGCATAATATTTTTCCCTTGAAATATTTACTTCGTATAATCCTACTACTATTATAAACGCGAAAGTTTGTAAGTATGGATCGATGGATGGATGTTTGTTACTCTTTCACGCCGGAACGGCTGAACGGATCTGGATGAAACTTGGCAGAAAGATAGATTATAGTCTAGAATAGCACATAGGCCACTTTTTATTACGTGGGAATACCGGGATTTGGATCTGCGCGGGTGAAACCGCTGGGCGAAACTAGTCAATCATAATATGTATATACAAACTGTCGCAAACACAAGTTATACTTGCTCAAATATTCTCAAATGTAGATTAAAGGCCTTCGCTAGACTGCTTATGCAAGATATTCAAATCAGTGAAGATTTGTATACTTCATGAAATATTTAATTCAAGACAAGTGTTCGAAACACAAGTATGCGTGCGTAGGTTTAAGTGGTTTCTTGACTCGCTAGATTAGGTTATAAGGTTTTTTTTTATATTGCTTGAAATGCTGAAATAACTTAGCTTAAGTCTCTGAAATCAAATTATAATGATTCCTGCATTTTATTTAAATATTTTTGAAGAAAGAAACGAAAAAGTGGGCTCCCGATTTCGTGTGATTAATTACCTTTCCTTGGGCTAAATCATTTACGTATCGTATGAATTTCTGAATGTGATTTCACATGAACAAACCTTACAAAATGCCTATACTTCCTACTAAGACAAATAGAATAAAGACTAATAAATGCGAAAGTTTGTAAGTATGGATGGATGGATAGATGGATGGATGGATGGATGGATGGATTGATGGATGTTTGTTACTCTATAACTCCAGAACGGCTGGACGGATCTTGGTGAAAATTAGCACAGAGATATGTTATAGTCTGGAATAACACATAGGCTACTTTTTATCCTGTGAGAATACCGGGATTTTAAACTACGCGGGTGAAACCGCGGGGCGCTACTAGTATAGCATAAGAATAAAATGTTTTCGACGTCTGCTGTTGCTAAGCAGTGGCCCAATAAAAGAACAGACGATGCGAAAGCGTATTATAGATTATTATTGGTTTCCAAATCTCGCTACATCACGATGATGCGTCAGTTCTATTACGTGAGCTACATTCGTCAGCTCATTTCCGGTCAGTCTTTGCACCGTCTTTGCTGGAACTCTGGCCGAGTTTCCACATAATCATTGCATAAGCCGGCTTCGTGTACATTATCACTAAGTGCACTAGCGTACGGAAGCTAAATCTTCCGCCTTGCAACCAACCTAACACCAAGTCGTTAATGTAGAATTCTAGACTTTAGTAACCCGCATACATACATCTAACAGTTTATTTTATAGTAATAAAAGCTTTAGCAGGTAATGGCCCGTCAAATCTTCATGAGGCATTAACCCTTGCTGAAGGTGCAAGCACATCAATGAACGAGATTTTAAAAACAATGGACCCAACTGTTACAATGACCGCCAAAATTTTGCTCCTCTGAAAATGTACAAATTATTCTTGTAAGTTTACGTGATTACGTGATGAATCACTCCACCACATACATACCCCAAAACAATCTTGCGAGGGAGGGTGCTGTCTTGTTTATTGTATCTATAAAAACTGAAAACTGAAACAGCTTCACGACTTTGATCCCCAGGTACGGTAGATATCCCTTCAGATCTTCCAGTACCAAGTAGGTACTAATTCAAGATTCTTTGAGGATGTCTAAGGGGGGTAGTCAGAGGTACGTCCAAACATTACATTTGGCACATACCCACATTTTGCAGTAGTTAGTATTCCATACGTGACAGGTTGCAAGCCCATCGCCGTTGTTAGAATACTAATTGGTTTCCTCACGATGTTTTCCTTCACCGTTTAAGAACACTGGCATTGCGCACATAAATTTTTCGATAGAAAAATCCATTGGTGCACGACCGGATTCGAACCTGCGACCTTACGATCGGAAGGCGGGGTCACTCCCACTAGACCACCAGTGCTCTTTTGTATCTATAGTAGGTACATAATTATGTTTATTGTATCCAACAAGTCTCACTTTAGTAAATATGCCCAGAGAAAGCTGTTTGAAACACATAATATCCACTTTCATCGATAAAACCTTATTATCAGAACTTTTCCTGCCATTAACATTTTATTACACAAAACCAGCTCTAACCATCAATTATTGTATCGTAACAATAAAGTTAACTCAAGATTTTATTGGGACCCTTTTCTTGTGAACAAAACTGCTACGATTGGTTTCAGGTATGTATTGTCACGATTTCAGCGACCTTTCTTCATGGACTTGGCTGTTGTGTGTGATTGCAAACAAGAATATTCTCTTGCTTTTTTACAAAGCATACTAGGTACTTGTGAACTTTAATGTTTGATTCCAGGATTTAGGCTTGACAGCAGGCTCTTCGCTCAATACGCTATGTGATCGCGCTATTCCAGAAAAACAATTATTAGTACCGTTCCTATTCTAAATTAAAAGTATATGACTGTAAAGTAATACTATAAAATACCAAAGAGTGTGTGAACTGGTTTTGATCACCGATACTTTTTTCAAGGTTCTCACCTTTTGACGAAACAAGCCTAACATCCCTTGATTTATAGATCACTAAGCTCCGAGTTGTTCCAATGTCACCCTCCAATATTCTCTCCCTTGGCCCAATAAATCGTCTCTGGGCTGGGCGGACGATACTTTCGTCCCGGAGCCCACAGTCAAACCCATAAAAGACAGACCGAAGATAACGAAACGTTAGTGCTTATGTAGCGTAAACTATAACCGATTAGCCGAATGGAAAGGTTCTGTCTTGCAATTTGGTGATTCCTCGGTTGTACAGTTCACTTTGCTGCCTTGAACCACTCATCGCTCATCTCAATCACAATCATGTATAATTCCTTCGGAAGGTATAAGTAATATTGAAGTGACACCAACCGCAATCCGGTTTCTTTACTTCACGTTTCAATTTCAACCTTAGTCTGGCTTCGTCGTTCCGCTCTGCCTGTTTAATGGCAGTCATTTCTTTTCTTCGCAGTCTGTCGTCTGGCACGCATCGCATAGAATCCATAAATCTGACTGGAGGCATGAAACATATCTCAAAAAATACTTGCCTTTTCGGGCCCTGGGGTTACGCAGTTTGACAAATGCCTCGGTCCTTACGACTCGATATCACCGCGTGAGACGATTTTTGCAAGCAAAGAATTATTGGATAATATTTTACCGAAGCATTGTGTTATGAATACTGCGCGTAACAGTGTTTAGGTATTTCAGTGTAGGTAACCATTGGTTAAATAACAAGGCTTGCTCTGTCTATACATCGCTTCATATGCCTAACCCGAGCATGTCTGGTTAAGACATGCTCAAGGATAACCGAATATAATCAGAGAAGAGAAGAAAAGAAACAGGCGTAAACTACTTAAAACTTCTTAAAACTTTTTCGGACTAAACTAACAGGATAGTGTTGGTTTAAAATTTCTCTATTCATAATCTCGAGAGTTTTAAACAGGCCACGTTGTCTGCAGAAGCTGGTAGTTGCGAGTGTTCATTAAATACTTAAAAGATATCTGTGAACGAGTCCGCTGTGGCTGGATATGATTCTAATAGTCGTATTTATGTGTAAAGCAGGTAGCACACAAACCGAAATAGTAGGTAGGTATTACGGCTTCGATAAGGGTAAACCGACACTGTAAAAGAGTATCTGGGAAAAACTGCTACTGTTCCTATATGTATAAGCTCTCGATGGCCGTATTCTGTCCGTAATGCAATTGCTACTGGCAGAAGCGCTGATCATAATAAGCCTTGCTCCATCACCCTTTATAAAAATGTACGTTACCAACCTGCTTCCCGTGAATGAGATATATTCGTTTCAATATCGAATGCTGTTATCTCGACGGCTTCGCTCGGCGTAATCTCAGTCGTTATGACGACGCTTCGCTCGTAAAATATAACTCGTCTGAAGCGCCACTGTTAATGGCAAAGGATTTTCTAAGATAGGTACTTTTATTGACTAACCAACGCTATCTTATCGCCTTTGATGGTGAGATAGAATAGATAGATACATTAATATCAATTTATTAGGCAAACTTAATTTGGTTGATGCGGTAAAATGTCTACCCTGCCTGAAGATCAGGAGTTGTGATCATGTTTTTATTTTTTTATTATTTTACTTATACTACATAATGGGTTGAGGAGTTCTACGTCGAGATTAACAAATTAATATATTTTTTCACTGTCACTTTTGACATTTTTGTGAATAATTATTTAATTCGTATAATCTACAATAATATAGGCAAATTTTAATAATTTATGACAAACTAACCTACCTGACCCTACCCTTACGCCCTACCAGCTACGTGGGCTACCCGTTATTACGTACCCTAGTTTGTCTACGTGAAGTTTTTTATTATTACTGTTAAATGTTACTCTTCAACCTCTCATTTTTCGATGGTCAAAAGTGGCCTATAACCGTCTCTTAAGTTCATCCTTTTTTACAAAATATCATCATGATCGGGTTAAACTTGTGTTTAAAACATTTGCATCGAGTGTTGTTAGAATTGTTCACAGCCCCCTTATTAACGGCCCTAACTGGTATTTTTGTGTGAGTCACATTACACATAAATATATGATGTGGCATATGTGCCACTTCTTGCGGAACACTACTGTATCAACGTTCTGGCTATTAATAATTGTAAAATAAAGGGTTTGCAGTTGCTTTATTTAAGCATGCGATGCGTGTACCCAGATAATGACAATTAAAACGAAAGTTATTATATACTTCGTGGGTAAAATATTTGTTTCATAGAACTTGTGAAGCAACCACTGTCAGTAATTCATTGAACTTTGCAGAATTTTAAATATACAAGTTGTCATCATGCCTCATAAAATTTCTTTAGATAATTAAATATATCTATTAAGGAAATTAGGTAAAAATTTGGTGTTAGGGTTAGTATTTTGGTTTTCATGCCATCTATTCGAAAATAACGACTTGGTTCGCCTTTATGTGCACCCAAAGGTGGTGTTTTCTATAAGAAACTATAAGTGCGCGGGAAAGTTAATTCCGGCGCACTTATTTAAATAAGTGCGCCGGAATTAACTTTCCCGCGCACTTTTTGAATTTGGAACATCTTCAGTGTTCAGCGCCAAAGAAATCGAACGCAAATATTGTTTGAATCAAGACTGGCTGGTACGACGGCCCATAGATCGCCATGCCGGCTTAGGAAAAAAAAGAAATCAATTTAAAAACGCGCGAAGTACAGCCCGCGTTTTCGTAAATTTTCACGGATTGTTAGAAATTCATGGTTTTGTTTTGAAAAATCAGTTCTTCAAGTGACAGTGAAAGTATAGAATTAACTCCTGGAAGTATTAGAACTGACGCAATAAATGTGATGGATAATATTACCTGCAAAGTCCCGGGAGATATATATGAAAGCCTATGGTAATTTTATTGAATAGAGAAATGCAAGAGGCGCCAATAATTTTTCAGAATCTGTGTTTTTGGCCTCCTTCTAGTTCTTAGCCAAAACTAATAAAATATGAGGTGCCTTTTATTTTCTTATAGTGGGTAATGAAAAGTAGAGTGTACCACTCGGGAGCAAAATATATTTTTGGCTCGGGCGAAGTACTTTGAATCCCTCGCTACGTTCAGGATTCTACTAAAGAAGCTCGGGATTCCACTCTAGAATCCTTCACTTCGCTCTGGATTCAAAAAAGCGACCTCGCCGTAAACATATGATTTCGCTCCCTAGATTAGATGAGATTAGATTAGATTGTATTATAAGATACAATCATTATTATTAGATACTATTGAATGTCCAGCCTGGCGAAATAATAACGTTTTAAAAAAATATGTATAGTATTAGCATTCATGTATCTTGGGGACACATTGGAAATAAAAACATGGATCATGTTTTTAAACAACTCATCCTTCTTACTATTATTACGTTCATTAGGATCTTGTGGCTGGTACAATCATCTCGGCTATCATCACTTACCATCAGGCAATGTTGCAGTCAAAAAGACGGTCTATTCATTGTAAAAAAAAGACACCCAACGGTTGCTACACAATTTGAGCCGCGGACGAAACTTGTGTTAAATAAATTACATATTCGAACACTGCGTATGTTTTAAAAGGAAAATGCGTCAGCATTGTGAAATGTTCCTGAAAGCTGTTCGCATATTGAATTATGTCCTGAACGCCGACAAAGCTCTTTACTGGTAGAATTTTATTGGATATGTGAAAGAGAGTAGGTGCATATGAAATAGGATTAACCTACTGGCTAATGTTGTTAGAAATAAACGAGGAGGTATGAAGGAAAATACGAATGAAGAGTTCAATTATTGAAAAACAAACAAGCATGAAAGTATTATTTTTAACTAAGCAGTCTCACTGTCAGTTTCCCTTAGACCGCTTGGCACACTAGATATTGTGTAAGATTGGTGCAGGTCCAACCATAAACCAAACAAATAATAATAACACACATTTACCATGTCTTCTTAAATCTAAATAAAAATTAAGGAAAAACGACTCTCCGTTCGTTTTTGAAAGTCCTAGGTTTTCTGTGAACTAATTTCCTTTGAGTATTCAAATGCGTAAACATTGCCATCATTTCAACATCAACATTATATGCTCAGTAGAACGGCTTAGTTTATGTTTCACGGCCACCAGCTATTCGCAGATCGTGAAGTTTACAATGCAATAACTACACCCATACACCGAAACTGGGCATAAATTCTGCAGAAATCGCAAAATTTGCAATCCCACCGTCGCCATTTTGTCTGCACGATGAAAAGTGTTCATTTCTTTACTTCAATTTGGGCGTGTTAGTATAATTGCTATTTAGTTGCTGGTTTTGAATTGAGCTGTTTACTAAGATAATACGAGTACTATTCGGGTATATTAGATAGATAGATAGATAGATAGATAGAGGTATATTAAATGAATACAAACCACAAGCGTTATTATAAGTTGTTTGTTTATAAGTCTTGTGATCACACGTGTTAATTTTCAAGAAACTAGTTCTCAACTGGGCATATTTACTATGAATCGAAGCCCAAGTTTAACTAAACTGTAACATAGTCTATGAATATGCTAAACTAAGTTAAAATACGAAACTCGCTGTGGATATAGTTAAGTAAACATTATGGTAACAAAATAATACTTAATACGAGTATAGTAGAACTATGAATTGAGAATGTAAGGTGTTGAAAATAATTGTGAAAATTAGCAACAGAGAAGAAAAAAGCTTCAAGACTAAATAATGAAGTACACTATGTAGTGTAATATAATGTAGCTATTATTGGACGACGAACTACGATGAAACATTTGATTAAAGATGACGAAGCGTGGGAGCCCTCCTACCCGACGGACTTCGTGAGGATCGCGGGAAGTCAGATGGAGAGGGCGCAGTATCATTTCTCCTGGAAATGTGTGTGGGAGGTCTATTTTCAGCAGAGAACTTCTTCATCATGATGATGATCAAGGAGTATGAATAGGCTGGACAAATATTTCAATCAATGAACGCATGAACTATCGTCACAAACGTTTACGTCCGAGCATGTTGGTATTTGTTCGATAAACAGCGTAAAGGTTTTACGGCGTGCCACAGGGTCGTAAAACAACAAACGGCGGTATATCAGGCGTACTGGTACACGAAACCCTAAATTGGGTCGTTGCCGGAAGATCCTATAATATCACAGTTTCCTCAGAGCTCGTGTATTGATGATTTAATCCATCAACTTAACTTGAATCCGAAAGACAGTATCGCTGCTTTGAGGAAGAAACATGCGTGGAGGTGGTACTTTCCCGGACTACTAAAAACACACAGTAGAAAAATGCCTTCATTGCTACATATTCAAATGTTATTTTTTAACATTTTTTAAAAATATTTCTATTATGAGACTTGTCACATCGACCATCAGGTCATTCTGTCTTAGGTATATCTTTCCTTTTATATAACAACTCGGTCAAAGTGGGCACGTAACTGGAAAGCCCCAGATGAATTCTTGATACATAGAGCTAAAATAGCCTCGGACTTGCCGTGTGATCTAATAGGTACTTAAGGTCAAATAAGAACGAGAATCAGGAACGGCATTGCATAGCTAAGTCTAAGCATACTTAACACGTGGTCGTGATCCAATAAAAGTTTCATAAGACAAGGGCGTCGCGTCGCGTCGGCACACTGTCAATCGCCTGCCCGCGTCAATCCTGGGGCGACCCTTCTATTTCCGGCCGGTCAACGCCTTGGGCGTTTACCATTTCCAAGCCATTTCCTCCGACGGGCCAATCCAATAAGGCAGTTAGATGAATTGCGACTGCTAATGAGTAGAGTACATATCTTTTATTTATTAGTAAAATCTAGAAGACCTTGGACAATACAAGGTGTTTTATGAAGATCGGTCTGACCGATTTCGTTTATTTGAGATAAGTTAGGGAAAAACTGTAACATACAGTTTATAATATTATATTATACACTGTATCATACACAGCAAACATTTAAAATATAGATTTCACATGTAACTCATCTTGATGTTTGGGTTGAGTTTGTGTTGTATACCTATAACATACTCGTAGATTGTGGGATAGGTTTAGTACGATGGGTTTTATATTAGGTTAAGTACGATGTATTCTGTTCAAAATAGCAAGTCGAATGTTTCGTAACACAGAAACTCAATAAGGTAGAGTGACAATTTGTCGACATAGAGATCAATTTACTAAGTCTAATAAAACCCTCGGTCCCCTATCTATCTTCGGGGTTGCAAAGTGCAAACCACCCCACGAACAGAATGTGTATATAGTTAAGTTGCAATAAAGATTGATAATAAAAGAAAACTAAGATTAAGTGCCTAGCATATTTTTTAAAGTTCTCTTAAAAGTAAATATTACAAATAAATACGCAATAAACGAGCACACGATATTTAAGAGAGCAGTAAAACTCAAAGTAAGTAGGTATTATTACTATAAGTATGTTTGTCTGTCTTGTTGGCATATTAAGGTACATCTGAATAAAATATATATATGTATTGAGAACCTATATCGTAACCATAACTATCCACTAGCTACTATATGTTTATACTAACTAAAGGTTACTTATAAATAAACAAAGGCACAAAGGTAACAATAATGGCGCCCAAACGGCGGCAGATGCAAACCATAATTCTCTGAGCATCCAGTAGTTCAACTCGTAACGACCAAAACTGTGCCAAGCTTTCCAGCAGAAGGAAAAAAACACTTTCTTGCTTTAATTGATATTTCCAAACCGGCGAGCGGTAACTTTTAAACTCCCGTTAATTCTGATAAAAGACTAACAACTTCTAGTCTTATGTACCCAACAACTAAACCAACAACTGTGTATAATATATTATTCGGGTAGGTTATTGGATTAGTATGTAAGCAATATTTTATTGTTTTTCTACACCAACGTCCTTTATCGTTCTTGTCAAATCCAGTCCATCCCAAGGTTGTCTGGAAGAGATCGCTTTTAGCGATAAGACCGCCCATTGTATATCACTCAGATTTATTATTTTTATGTTATGTGTAATTATTATGTGGTGTGCAATAAAGTATTATCTATCTATCTATCAACTATGTAGCTAAACCATGTGAAAGCAATAAATGTATTGAGTATAGTCTTCCAGTACCTACAATACCTATATGAATTAACATAAAGGATAGTAACAAGCATGTAAGTATCGATCAGAACCGTAAGGTTTCATTAGATTAACATGAGGATTATTATAACCACGCAGCTGACCTTTAAACCCTGGACAAAAAACTACTCCAACCGAATAAGAGTACCAACCTAAATTAAAATAGAAACATAATATTATCAACTAAGTAATTACGGTACGGTGATTATAAGAGAATTTGCATATTCGTGAATCAAGGGTGACACCACTGAAATAGGGGGTCAGACATAAGTCTTATCACAGTTTGTCATCAAACATTGGGAAGAGATAGCAAGTATTGTTTATCTTTTGACAAATTACATTATCAGTAAGTACTTACCTGGATAACCTTTTTTTGATTTTTTTAAATAAATTTTTAATTTGTGTTTAAGTTGAATTTTTGATTTTGTGAAAGCACAAATAAACTGCATTATATAAAAATTAGTTTTAGCTGGATAGATTTATCGCCCCCGAAAGCCCCTGCATGCTAAATTTCATGAAAATCGTCGGAGCAGTTTCCGAGATTCAGATTATACAAGTATATTGTATAAATATAATGTTATAGGAATAAAAAAAAATTGCTCGTTTTAAGGTTTTTTTTTTTTTTTTTATACAACTAGCTGATGGAACAAGCAGATGGCCCACCTGATGTTAAGTGGTAACCATCCCCTATAAACAAAACATTGCCCCGTAGGTCACACACAATAGGAACGTGCCCTACGATGCACTGCCCTGCGTCCATCAACTTGAGGCATACAGATGTTAAGCCTCATGTGCCTGTAATTACACCGGCGACCACACTCTTCAAACCGAAACACAGCGTTGCTGCTTGGCGGCAGAAAAAGGCGTGGTAAGGTATTAGAATACCAATACTATTTTCTATAAACCCATCAGTCGTTAAAACTATGACAGCCAACATAGCAACAATATCGTCGCGACAACGCAAAACTAGTACACGATGCCTTAGTAGGTTAGTAGAAAAAAAACCTATTCAAGAGGCCGTGACCGTCGGTGGCCGGTTCAGTAACGGTATACCTAAGATCCGTAGCTTGTAAGACATAGACAGTGTGATCGCAAACCTTGATAGCCACGATTGAATAAAATGTAACGTGCTCAGCGATGCTACATAATATACAAATATTTTGAAATATATTAAAATTAAACCGGACAAGTGTGAGTCGGACTCGCGCATAAAGGGTTCCGTATGTTTGTTGTATGGGAGGGCCCCTTAAATATTAATTTTATTTTAATTAATTATTTGTTTTTATAGCAGCAACATCAGTAATACACTAAGAAATACATACATCATCTGTGAACATTTCAACTAACTATGGTTCATAAGATAGCCTGGTGACAGACGGAAAGACTAGATGGACGGACAGCTGAGTCTTAGTAATAGGGTCCCGTTTTACGTGGGTACGGAACCCTAAAATAGAAGGTTGTAATAATAAAAATAAAGTGGGTGTAATAATAATAATAGGTATATTAACGGAAGGCAAGGGGACATGTATGTCTGTATATGTACTGAAAATCATTCCAGGCGGAATGAACGATTATGAAAAAAAAATTGAGTTATATGGTAAATCTAAATTCGCCAGAACTTCGTTATTCGTCTATTTCGATCCAGTAAACCATCAAACCTCTAACCACAATACATACACTATTAGCTAAAGCTCTAACTAAGCAAAAAAAAAAAAAACAAACACCCGAGCCCATAATAATAATAACTATTATAAAAGTCCAAAAAGCTAAGTCTCTGTAGCCGAAAACGGCTAGGTAGATTATATATTATATATATATAACTAAGCATACAGACAGTATCAAACGAAGTCCTGCTATATAAACAAAACATGACCGTGGTAACTAACTAAGTATTTGCCCGAAACTCCGAAATTGGCGAGAGTATGAAATGAGTTTGCGGTTGTTACAGACACAATTAGGAAATCTGAGTTGAGCAAAAAGGTATCCAACAAGCCAAACACCAATCAAATTCAACGGAGAACGTACTTTTTCTTTCACATCAGCAAACCAGATACAATTAAACATTGCTTCTATCTGAATATAAACAATGCCTTGCTCAGAATCGTTTTCCAACCTCTGACTTAACCTAGATACAAATGGGATTGTTCATAGAGTTCGGTCGAAAATAAACAATCGGTAGGAATCACAGACAGATGTTTAACGTCGCTTTAAAATTCACGAGCCGGAACAGACTTTGGGCAAACAAAACCTCGCCCAGGAGCGGCGTATCGAATTTTTGCTTGAAACACAGCCAGATGACCAGTCTCGTTAAATTATCCCTGGTTAGCCTGACTTAGTGATCAACATTTTTGGCTTAAAATTTAGCGTACACAAAAAAGAAACGACAGCTTCACGACTATGATCCCCAAGCACCCACCTTACAATACAACAGGAAATAACCGATGAGAAAATATAAAATGAAGTCTACGTTTCCCAGGATAACATTACGTGAGCTTGGAAACAAATAACTAATTGAGATAAATAATTGCGGAATTTCCTAGTCATAAACGATATCCTCTCTGATACGACTTAAGCAATAACCGTTTGGTCGCGACGCGATCACACATATGGGAGCAATAACGATATGGTCATGTTGACGCATTGCACTGCCTGGGATCGCAAGAACCAGACAGATCTAGACGTGAAAAGACTAACCATATTATGTCATCATTTTGCCACTAACATATTGGCCTCAACAACAAAGGGACAGAAGAAAGAGAAAATATACAATTGAAACTTTGTGACATCCGATAAAATATGGTAAAATATATCAACCATTATTAGGACTTACTCGTACTTAGTAGCACACGTGAGATTCGTAAGTTATGTACCTATTCGAATAGCAACGACGTTTTCTTTAATTCTGCAATTAATTCATTATCGTAACGACATGAGGGAAATGTTAAATCAAACCGACTATGAGTCATCGCAATAATGTGTTTGTAGGAGCATAAAACCGCACTCATAAACTATCGATCGCATTGACATCGCAAATATCATCACTGCTAATAAAATTTATTAGTTAAACGTTTGTGACGATAGTTCATGCGTTCATTGATTGAAATATTTGTCCAGCCTATTCATACTCCTTGATCATCATCATGATGAAGAAGTTCTTTGCTGAAAATAGACCTCCCATACACATTTCCAGGAGAAATGATACTGCGCCCTCTCCATCTGACTTCCCGCGATCCTCACGAAGTCCGTCGGGTAGGAGGGCTCCCACGCTTCGTCATCTTTAATCAAATGTTTCATCGTAGTTCGTCGTCCAATAATCGCTACATTATATTACACTACATAGTGTACTTCATTATTTAGTCTTGAAGCTTTTTTCTTCTCTGTTGCTAATTTTCACAATTATTTTCAACACCTTACTTTCTCAATTCATAGTTCTACTATACTCGTATTAAGTATTATTTTGTTACCATAATGTTTACTTAACTATATCCACAGCGAGTTTCGTATTTTAACTTAGTTTAGCATTTCATAGACTATGTTACAGTTTAGTTAAACTTGGGCTTCGATTCATAGTGAATATGCCCAGTTGAGAACTAGTTTCTTGAAAATTAACACGTGTGATCACAAGACTTATAAACAAACAACTTATAATAACTCTTGATGGTTTGTATTCATTTGTATCGGATCTGTATCCATCGTGTCATTACCCTTACGAAAGCAACATTGATTTTGAACCAAAATCAGCATAACAGAGACGAAATAAAAAAATACCTAATTTAGAATTATTTGATCTATAAAGATCAAAGAATGCAGGCAAAAGATTTACGTGCAAAGGGCTCTCGACCGACTATTTTTAGACCGAATCTAGGGCATCGATAAGCGTAGGTGCATTGTGGGATGTACTGATGATAGGTTTCCTTGTTACGAGGGTTATTATCTACTTAAGTGGATCGGATGAGTCTTTGGTTCGACATTTCGCTCTTGCGGAGCTGAACCTTTGAGGTTTTGTGGCTTAAAAAGATAGTGGAATGACCAAGAATTTCTGACATCTAGCGTTTATATTTTTTTAGTGTACGTGCATGTCAAAGTCAAAATATATTTATTAAATTAAATTGTCTTGAAGCAAGTTGAATCTAGGTGCCAGTTCCACGCGACCATCAAACTCATGAATTCATACTGCTCAAATTATTCTTGGCTAGCTGTATTCAATTGCCTTGATTTAAATTAGTTTCTCACCTGACAAATGCACCGTGAAATCTGACGTTCATCGAGTGGATTTAAAGCTGTAAATGACCTATCCATTAAACAGCCCAGTGTGCCAACGCCTATACTCATTTGCATATTCAGCAGCTATTTCAAAGTCAATTGGTGGTTCAACGAACTGAAAAATGCCTGAAGCGCAGCCAATTTAGCCTATAAAATCCTTATTTCGTCGAATCGCCCTGTTGTTCAGTAATGTGATGGACGATATCCGATAAGCGTCAGTCGAGATTGATTGATAGTATCGCATCGATTCTGAACGAAATGCTTGGCTTTGGATCAAGGGCTTGATAAGCTGACTGGTGTCAAACAGAATACAAACACCTCTGAATGAGTAGGTTTTGTAGTGTTGGACTACGCTACGCTCTTGCACTCGTAGTGTCTTTGGAATTTGATTGCCACATTTGCCACTGCCTATTTCTGTTAGGTATGCCTACGCCTCAATACTTGATTGGCACCTGTTTCGTAAAGATAGCAATTTTTGAACGCAACTTTATCTGTCTATGCAAGTATTTTATTCACCTACCCCCCATCTACCCAACTTCCTAATTAATAACCCAAACCTGGGGGTAGAAAGGAACTGGTCTTCTCAACACCGTGTCGTGCGAGTCGAGCTCCATAACGCTCCTCAATAAAAAAAGACGTAAAAATCATCCTTCCACCGCGAAAACCCGGTAAAACCCAAGTCCACGGAAAATCAGCGCCTTCCGCCAACATCAGCATCTCATCGAAGTGAAAAGGAGAGAAGACGGAGATACCCTTACGCCGCGTACCTACACGCAAACCAAAACCCCAGGTATTTCCCTTATCCTCTTTTTCACCTCAACATTTGGTCCTTCGAGCCGGATCCTTTAAATTTCCTTTCCTTTAAATTAAATAGTCCTTAAATCATCTACATATTTTATCATTTAATTTTTTGCAAATCATCATTGTCCTTTTTCTGTATTATTTCTATTTTTCGTCCGCCATATTGCTATCTTTTCGTTGCTCTTTGTGAATTTTTGTCTGTGGACCATTGGTAGCTGTAAAGGTAGATCCACTCAAACAGACTTCCGATAAATTCAAAATCAAGATAGCAAGCAGCAATTGTTTTGGCTGGCAACTCTAGTTAGCGTTCATTCAATACACTTACTGACAGTCAACTCATCAAACTCTTCAAAAAAGCTTCAATCAAAACAAGAACAACCTTGTTGCTTTGTTTGTTTGTTTACATAAAATTTAGATCGCAAGATGTCAGAAACGAAGTTATTGTTAGTTTCATTCGATTTGTGTTCCAAACACATCAAGCATGCTTTCGATTTGTCCCAAGAATTGAGCCTTAGGAAGGAGGTAAGCGCAAGGGATCGAGCGAAATTCCTTGTGCGCTATCGTGAATTGGAGCGGTATAGGATACAGTTAGACGATGCCTATGCTAATATTCTAGCATGCCAACCAACCCCAGAAAAACAGACTCAAATAGAAGAATCGTACAACGAGTGCATGAATATGTTTTACAGTGTCCAGGTTGCGCACGAGTTTATTTTGCCTGCGGCTATTGCGCCGTCTACCTCAAACGCAGCCCCCAGAGCTAGTGACGTTGAATTTCATTTACCAAAAATTCAGTTAACACGGTTCTCAGGTGCACACATTGAATGGCCAAACTTTATAGCAATTTTCAACAGTGTTGTTCATGATAATGTGCGACTCACATCCATACAAAAAATGCACTACTTGCTGAGTGTCTTAGACCGAGAGCCACTTTCTACGGTAAAGCATCTCGTCATTTCTGAAGCTAATTACAGTGTGGCCTATGATATTTTGACTCAGCGGTATGAGAACAAAAGGTTAATAGCAAATAAATATGTGGAGGCTATTCTCAACCTTCCTAATCTTACTCAGGTCAACTTCAAAACATTAAATAAATTCATTGGCACAATAAAGGAAAGCTTACAGGCACTAATGGCATTAGGCTTTGATGTCACCTCTTGGAGTTTTCTGCTGCTTCATATTTTGCTAAATAAACTAAATAATGACCTTCGAATTAAGTTTGAAACAAGTGTTGATCCACAATGCATACCCTCGACTAGGCAGTTAACTTTGTTCTTGGAAAACCACCTTCGTATTTTAGAAAATGTGGCCGGTTCCACATTTCCAGTTGCTCCTAAAGCAGTGAATGTGGTCAACGCGGACCCACAAGTGAAGGCCAACTCTTGTATATGCTGTGGTGAAGTTCATGCTATTTACTATTGTTCCAAATTTGAAGAGATGACTCCGGAACAAAGAAAGATTTTTGTAATTCAGCATAAATTATGTTTCAATTGTTTGCGTACACATCATGTGTCAAAGTGTGCTTCTCAAAGTGTGTGTCAAGTGTGTCGTGGTCGACATCATACAAAGCTGCACCTACCACGCACGCTGAGCAATTTTGTGTCTAATGATAAGCCAGACGAAGATGTTGTGGCGAACTTGAGCGATTCTGTGTCTAACGATAAAGCAAACGAAGTTGCTGTGACGAACTTGAGTTCCACAGTCCAACCACAATCTATGCATAGTACTGGCAATGTCTCAACTATGATATTAGGAACGGCTTATGTTAGGGTTCAAGACATTAGCGGACACTATCAAGTGGCTCGAGCATTGATTGATAGTGGTTCCCAGGTTTCAATAATCACTGAAAATCTTGCTCAAAAGCTTAAGCTTCCACGGACCATATCTGGAACTATTATAGGTATTGGTGATTCAGCTGCCCAGCCAACCCGGGGTATTTCAACTTGTCAGATCTCACCAATGAAAGATTCTGCCATTAGTATGTCCACAGATTTTATTATTATGCAGCAGATTACTGGTAAGCTTCCATCGGTGCCAGTAAATCGTTCAGTTATTAAACTTTGTGAAAATTTAGTCCTGGCTGATAAACATTTTACAGCTCCAGGTCAAATTGATATGCTTCTAGGTGTTGACCTTTATGATCAGATCTTGGATGGAAGGAAGTTCAGTCTAGGTGAAAACATGCCTACTGCATACTCCTCTGTCTTTGGTTGGATCATAATGGGCAAAGCACCAACATCATCTCACAGTCTAGTCAGCGTCAAGTCCATGACTTGCACTATCGATTTAAACCGCGCTCTTACTAGGTTCTGGGAGGTGGAGGAACCTCCTAGGAAGTATATTCCGGATCCTGAGGACGTCCAGTGTGAAAAACATTTCGTTGATACGCACAGTCGAGACGCGCACGGGCGTTTTATAGTACAGCTTCCCTTCAAGGTCAATAACGCACTAGGTGACACATACGCCGTCGCGCTCAAAAGGTTTTTCAATTTAGAGCGCCGCCTTCTAAAGGACTTGCATCTTCGCGAGCTGTACATCGCCTTCATGCGGGATTATCGCGACGCGGGTCATATGCGCGAAGTGCAGGTTCCGAACTCGAGCGAGCGGTACTACATACCTCATCATGGAGTGCTGCGCGAACACAGTAGCACAACCAAGCTTCGAGCTGTTTTTGATGCTTCTACATCCAGTTCCACTGGAGTATCACTGAATCAAGTGCTCATGTCTGGCCCTAAATTGCAAAAAAATGTAGAGGACATCATCATGCGGTTTAGGATTCATAAAATAGTCTTCACGTGTGATATAAAGCAGATGTACCGCCAGATTGAACTGGATGCTGTGCACCGTAGGTACCAAACCATTTTCTGGCGCGAGTCACCTGACGAAAAAATCCGTCAGTACGAACTTAGCACAGTAACCTATGGGATCACGAGTTCTGCCTTTCAGGCTATCCGCGTTATCCACGAGCTAGCTCATCTAAATTCAGCTCAGTTTCCTGAGGCTTCTCGGGCTCTGCTAGAAGACACATTCGTTGATGACGTCGTCAGTGGATCGCATGATCTGGGTTCTGTTTCGGCCCTACAACGCGAAATCGTTGAAATTCTCGCCAGCGGCGGCTTCGTTGTACGCAAGTGGTCCAGTAATTCCAAGGCTTTCTTAGACTCTCAGTCTGCTGATCACTGTGAGCAACCCTATCGTTTTGAAAATGATGGCGACAACATCTTCAAGATTTTAGGCATGGAGTGGAAGTCAGTAAGTGACAGCTTCATCTATCACGTCTCCAATATGAGTAACATTTTGACCAAGCGCGGTATTCTTTCAAATATCGCAAGGCTTTACGACCCTTGCGGTTTTCTTGCCCCAGTCACTTTTTATGCGAAGCAAATCATGCAAAGGCTCTGGTCTCTTGATTGCAGTTGGGATGAGACACTCCCGTCCGACGTTCAGAACTTGTGGACAGAATTTATCTCCGAGTTCAATCAATTGGACAAAGTTTGTATTCCCCGGTGGTTGCTCACTGATCAACCTACGGATTGTCAGCTCCACGGTTTCAGTGACGCATCGGAGCGTGGTTTCGCAGCTTGCGTTTATCTACGGGTTGAGGGGGTCTACAGTGGCACTACGGTCAGGCTACTGTCTGGGAAGTCACGTGTGGCCCCCCTTAAACAAAAACTAACGGTTCCTAAGCTGGAACTCAGTGGTGCACATTTGCTTGCTCGCTTGCTCGAGCATGTACTTGGGATACTACAAGGCAAACTAAAAATCAGCAGCATTACGGCCTGGACTGACTCCAGCGTAGTGCTCTCTTGGCTCAAGACTTCTCCTCATAAGCTTCAGACTTATGAGGGAAACCGTGTGTCCCAAGTACAAGCCTTGGTTCCTAATGCAAAGTGGAAGCATGTGCCATCCGCGCTTAATCCTGCTGATTCCGCTAGTCGGGGTTTAACTCCTTCTGAATTGGTGGATCATTCCTTGTGGTGGTCTCCACCATGGCTTGAGGCTGACGCATCAACTTGGCCTCAAGATTTACCCCTCGTCATGGAAAGCGACTTGCCAGGAATCAAAGCACCCCCGACGTTGTCCTACGTTGCTGAGCTTGACGGCGAGATGCCGGTTTTTGCAAAATTCAGCTCCTGGTCAAAATTGCAATCGGTAATCGCCTGGTGCCAACGGTTTAGTCACAATTGTCGCCATCCAACTCAACGCAGCACTGGGCCATTATCCGTTGCAGAGCTTAGCGAAAGCCTGCTTTTCATTGTCAAGCAGGTTCAGTCCACGGAATTCTCCGAAGCCATAAGGTTATTGGGCGCCGACAAACCTCTAAAGGACAGCCTTAGGCGATTAAACCCTTTTCTCGATTCGCAGGGTCTGCTTCGGGTGGGCGGTCGACTTGTTAAATCAACGCTTGCTTACAAAGCCAAGCATCCGCTGTTGATGCCCAAATCCCATCATATCACAAAGCTCATAATCGACCATTACCATCGGGTTTACCTACACCCTGGTCTAATGGCCTTAATGAACTTGCTTCAAAGCAAGTTTTGGATTTTGTCTGCGCGAAGAGTAATACGGCATCAAATATTCCGTTGTCAGCGGTGCTACAGATTGCGCCCAAAGTCGATCGAACCCTTCATGGGTGATCTGCCTTCTCATCGCGTTACGCCGTGCCGGCCCTTCCAAAAGGTTGGCATCGACTTCGCAGGGCCCTTCATGCTAAAGAGTTCACGCATTCGTAATGCTAAATCGCTCAAGTCCTACTTATGCCTCTTCGTGTGTTTTACCACCAAAGGTGTCCATTTGGAAATAGTTTCTGAGCTCTCCACTGAAGCCTTCTTGGCTTGCTTCGATCGATTTGTTTCTCGCAGGGGACTTCCCACTGACGTTTTTAGCGATTGTGGCACAAACTTCGTAGGTGCTCGAAACTATCTTAAAGACGTTTACCAGCATTTGAGCAAAGGTGATGCTGAGATTCGCAAGTCTTTGACAAATCGGCAAGTTCTGTGGCATTTGAACAGTCCCTCAAATCCACATATGGGTGGCTTGTGGGAAAGCGCTGTAAAATCAGCAAAACTAATCCTGGCACGCGTGGTAGGTGATCGTACGCTTTTGTTCGAAGAACTTACAACAATTTTTGCCAAAGTAGAGGCAGCCTTAAACTCTCGGCCATTATGTCCTGTGAACAATGATCCCAACGACTTTGAAGTTCTAACGCCGGGTCATTTCATCATAGGTCAGCCTCTTCAAGCTCTGCCTGAGCACGATCTTAGCGAGGTCAACGGAAATCTTTTAAAACGTTGGCAACTACTTAGACAAATCAACCAACACTTTTGGCAGCGTTGGCAGGCCGAATATTTACACACACTCCAACAACGTCCAAAATGGCTCAAAAAGATTGCAAATCTTCAAGTTGGTGACTTGGTCCTCTTAAAGGACTCCAACTTACCCCCCTTAAAATGGAAAATTGCAAGAATAGCGCGAGTTTGTCCTGGCACTGATGGCACCGTTAGAGTCGTAGAGCTGATGACTTCTAACGGTCCGATGCTGAGGCCGGTAGTTAAGATCTGTCCTTTACTGCCGGGCCCCCCTGAATAAATTAATTCCTTTTTTTTTTTTAATTTAACCAATTCATCTTAGCATAGTAATTTAACTTAATTTTTTTTTTTTATCAATATTTACTTCATCTCATGGCTCATCATCTTGTAAATCAGCATTATTTAACCAAATCTAACTTTATCTTACGTCTCATCATCATGAAATCTATATACATGTATTTCCTTTTACTCATCTTCTTCATCAGTATCGTTTTTAGGTCTTCTAAAGAGCTTAGCAACTCTTTCGGGGCCAGTATGTTTCGTAAAGATAGCAATTTTTGAACGCAACTTTATCTGTCTATGCAAGTATTTTATTCACCTACCCCCCATCTACCCAACTTCCTAATTAATAACCCAAACCTGGGGGTAGAAAGGAACTGGTCTTCTCAACACCGTGTCGTGCGAGTCGAGCTCCATAACGCTCCTCAATAAAAAAAGACGTAAAAATCATCCTTCCACCGCGAAAACCCGGTAAAACCCAAGTCCACGGAAAATCAGCGCCTTCCGCCAACATCAGCATCTCATCGAAGTGAAAAGGAGAGAAGACGGAGATACCCTTACGCCGCGTACCTACACGCAAACCAAAACCCCAGGTATTTCCCTTATCCTCTTTTTCACCTCAACAGCACCATACTAGAACTTTATTATTGTCTTAGGTACCTATATTTTAACAAGGGTCATATAATAGAACAGTAGGAACCAAGCCGTAAGCTAGGTTGCCTTTTCTTCGGACCTATGAGCCTAGAGAAAATAGCAGAATACGTAGGTAGGTGTCAGTGTCAATTCCACGCGGGCACGTGATCGAATTGAATGATGAGTTACTGTGTTTTTGGTGCCACTATGGTAAGGACTTAGCAGAGAATTTTTCCACATTTATGGGTGATAAAGCTCTTTGCTTGGAGTTGCTTAGCGGTGATGAAGGATGGGCCACCATGGTAGGTAATCCTTCGTCTTTGACTCGCTATCGCCTGTAGTAAAAAATGCAAAGGTAGGTAAACTTACTGATTCTGTAATGTAACGATGTTGTAAAAATGTTGTGAATGTAACGAATTCTGTATCTAGTTATTTTACAGACTATATTATGACACTACTAAATTTGCTATTTATCGGCTCAATATCGGGATAGTTTTCACGACTTAAAACAATACGAAATAAAGCATTTCAATAATTGTTTTAGGTACATTTATACTAGCACGTCTTACCACGTTTGGCAGATATTGATTTGTCTTGGCCTGTGAGAAGATCGTTGAATGTTATCATCGCTATCATCTTACCAATTTGAAACTTAGTTCTTAATTACAGCCTAGGCTGTGTAACCACTGGCCAATTTACTTTAATCAATGGCGTTCTCTCCATGTGCCGCAAAACAGAATTAGAAAGTTGGCGTTGGCAACTTGAAAATATTCTGGAAAGTTGATACTGGATAGCCTAATTCGAAATGGTTCAAAGTTTAATGAAATAAGTTTTTGCTGTGATCGCGCTTATTAAACCGCTGCTTTGGTTTACTCGTGGAGTGTCGTTTACACAGGTAAAGCAAATATGCATGTTTCGAGCACATAGATACTGTCTGCATTCTAAATTACCTAGCTGAGCTATGGCTAAGGAATAATACTCGTATAGCACTAATATACCCAGTACATAAGTAGGTACTACTGCAAAATGTGGGTATGTGCCAAATGTAATGTTTGGACGTACCTCTGACTACCCCCCTTAGCCATCCTCAAAGAATCTTGTTTTAGTACCTACTTGGTACTGGGAGATCTGAAGGGATATCTACCGTACCTGGGGATCAAAGTCGTGAAGCTGTTTCAGTTTTCAGTTTCATAAGTAGGTAGGTACATTTATCTAGTCTTCTTTCGTGACACTAGTTTCTTTCGAAACAGTGTGGTGGAAGTATATTTAGTTGGCCTCTTCGAGCACTCGTTCGTCGAGCACACTTTAGATTTTTAGGTTCTACAACATTTTAGAACTTCTAAGGTTCGACTATCATCATTGCCCTTGAGTTGGTGGGATACCCAGACTATTTTTTCCATATTTTATTTTATTTTTACCTATTTCTTTGTCGCATTTTTATCCTAGTGTTCACTCAAAAAACTTTTATGTTAAATCAACTTATGGAGAAAGCACTGTCTGCTGTAACACAGTTTTTAAAAACTAAAACAGCAGACAGTCTACTATTTTATTTTGTGCTCACTTTTTTGAAAATAAATATTTGTATTTTAAAAGCGAAGTCGATAGGAATTGTATTGCATGGACCCTTCGCCATTTGGACCACCCTGATGTTCAAATCAAAATTTTTATTTGCAACTAGGTATGGTATCTTATTATTAAACTAGCTGAACCCGCGGCTTTGCACGCGCCAAAGAATTGAAAGTTTCATACAAACTTTCATCCCCTATTTTATCCCCTTGGGGGTAGAATTGATCAAAATCCTTTCTTAGCGGATGCCTACGTCATAACATCTACCTGCATGCCAAATTTCAGCCCGATCCGTCCAGTGGTTTGGGCTGTGCGTTGATAGATCACTATGTCAGTCAGTCAGTCAGTCACCTTTGAGTTATATATATTTAGATACTTACCTACCTTATATAAACTAAAATACATAACGCCTGTTTCTCCTAGGGTTAAGGGGTCACGGATTTTCACGTGCTACGAAGTATCGTCGCAAGTTATAATAAATATCGTAATAGATATATATAGGTCGTATATATTTTATGTGATATTATAAATCGTGATGTGTGTCAGGCTTCATTCACTCTCATAAAATTCTGCATACAGCTCATCGGTTATATTGTATGCGCTCACAGAACTGTTCTGTCTGTAAGACAACACCTTTCGGCCAAAAATTTGAAATAAACTGCATAATTACGTGTAATAATCGAATTTTTCATTTATTTTCAGTTGTGCGGTTGAGGAGAGCTACAGCACCATGGGGAAGCTACTATCAAAGATCTTCGGCAACAAGGAGATGAGGATATTGATGCTGGGCCTGGACGCTGCCGGCAAGACTAGTATCCTTTTACAATACCAAGCTTCTGTGAAAACTCAGAAACAGCTTGGCGACTTTGATCCCTAGGCTTTGCAGATGTCCCCGTCATTGTGGATGTCTCAAGGGATGTCGAGAGGTACCTGCTCCTAAATGTTACATTTGGCATAATATACTCACATTTTGCAGCAGTTGATATTCGATACTTGATAGGTTGCAAACCTGTCGCCGCTGCTACAATATGTATTGTTCATTCACGATGTTCTCTTTCTCTGTTGGTGGCGCACATTTAAAGTTTTAAAAATCATTACTTTGTCTGGATTTGAAATCGCGACCTCGGGATCAAAAGGCGGGCCTGCTAGACTGTCAGTGCTCTTTTCAATAACGTGTATTGTATTAGTACCTAGTATTGGTCAGTTATCTTAATCAAAATCTTAAAGTGCACATTGCAACTTTGAGAGAATCATGTAAAGACGTTAGCCGGTTGCTACGGCTGAATAATCACTTCATAGTATAAAACAAAGTCGCTTTCTCTGTCCCCTATATCCCTATGTATGCTTAAATCTTTAAAACTACGCAACGGATTTTGATCCGGTTTTTTTATAGATGGAGTGATTCAAGAGGAAGGTTTATATGTATAATACATGCATGATATGTGCACCCGTGCGAAGCAGGGGCGCGCATGCGGTTCGCTAGTTCAACTATATTTACTAACTTTACCGTGACTTTGCAACTCCTTAGTTATGCACATAGATTATTCTCTTGGCTAACCCATTTCCGTGCGCGCCTTGATCCAGTTATCCTGTTGGATCTAAATGGGACACACTAACCTAACTCGGCTATCGAGTTCGGTTAGTATGTTACTCTGTATCGTACGTGTATAACATTTAAAGCACGGTTTAAGTAGAAAATAAACTGGCCAAGTGCGTGTAAACTCTGCACAGGGAACAGCTAATATGAAAGTAGAGTAGTGTATCACTATTGGCTCTGTGAGCTGGTAGACCCCGCGAGCACACTAAAAGTGAGCAATTCACTGGCTTAGCGGTAGGTAGATATAATTTTTCCGATTCTTGATTCCTTTGATTTTATTGATTTTTTTAATCATCTTGTGTAGAATGAGATCCTTAGTGTTTCTCTCAAATTAGATTGAAACCCGTCGATTTTTTGATGAGCTATCCCGTTCATCATGCTAAAGATCCTCATCAGATCTTCACCAAACTTTTATGAGACCAACTTATAGTTACTACCTTTCAAATAAAAAAAGAACAATCGAAATCGGATCTCATTTGGTGGAGATATTCAGTATATGCAATAGCCCCCTTTTTTGCCCCTCCAATCAAAAATTCCCGACGACGAAAAAAATCTAATAAGTCATATAACCTGTGTACCAAGTTTCGTCCAGATCGGTTGAAAAATGCGACCTGTAGAGGAGAACAGACAGACAGACAGACATCCGGACAAACGCATTTTTGGCCAATGTGGAAACTGAGACGCTTCGCTCGCTTCGCTCGCTCGGTCAGTTATCATCACATGATACACATTACAACTATGTGAAATTGTATTAAATATAACTAAACTATAAAGCTAATATAGTCCTTATCGTACAACTCAGCTATTTTATATAAGTTAAAATTAGGTCAGTCAGTCACAACGATACCTACGGTCGGTTTCAACGTGGAAACCGTGACTTACAAAAACGTGAAATTCAACGTTTGGGACGTTGGGGGGCAGGACAAAATAAGGCCGTTATGGAGGCATTACTATACAGGTGAGTGAGATCTTTTCTTATTTGACGACCTCTGTGGCGCAGCGGGCGAGAGCCTGCCTGCGACGCAAGAGGTTGCGGGTTCGATTCCCGCCTTGGAACAAATTTGTGTATGATCTGCAGAAATTTGTTCCGATGGTCTGGGTGTTTTCTATGTATAATAAAAAATATCTATCTATGTATAAGTAAGTATATAATGTATTAAATATATCAGTTATCTAGTACCCATAACACAAGCTTTGAATAGCTTACTTTGGGGCTAGATAGTGCTGTGTGGATTGTCCAGCATTATTTATTTATTTATATATTTAAACGCAGAAAGATTTTATTGGACAGGGTCTTGACCCTTGGCACATAATAAAAATACCAGTCAACGCCTTTGACTTCGTCTTTTCTATTCTGTGCTTTGTGTTCTACTTACACAAAGGAATAATTCCGGTCTGAAACGTTCCTAGACATTATTTTAAATTTCTGCTTTGTGTGAAAGGGGTGATTGCCTGTTTTTGCAACGCTCTTGTAGGTTTTGGTCGCGAACTGGCGCTAGATTCGCAATGATGATAAAAAAATAATGGTTTATAACAATAATTATTGTGACACTTTACATCGTCGTATTTGGGAAAGAAAAGCGAAAATATAGGCGAATAGAGTCCTACCCTAATTTGCTTATTTTCAAGTAGAATACGCAAATACATGAATACGGCTGTTAGTGTATGGACGTAGTGTTCAATTTATTCAGACATCTGCATAATAAAGCCGAAAAATAAGTAAATAAAATATTGACCAGCGATGTCACCATAAGATATTTCAATGTATTCCTTGTGATCGAGCGGAATAGATACCGTTTTTGCTTACTGATCTGATAATTTATTTCTTTTTCCAGGAACGCAAGGTCTAATATTCGTGGTGGACTGCGCGGACCGCGACCGCATAGACGAGGCGCGGCAGGAGCTCCATCGGATCATAAACGACAGAGAGATGCGCGACGCTATCATACTCATATTCGCTAACAAGCAGGACTTGCCCGATGGTACGTTATTCGGCGTTTTACTATACATTTTTTATTGTCCTACAACATGTGCGGAAAGCCAACAAATTATGGTTTGAAATCAGATTCAGCTTAAAAGCAATAATTTACATTGAAATTGCGCGCGAGGCTGTCATAATTCCATCGCTCCCGTGAACGCCTCAACCGACTTACCACTTCGTCTTAAATGCCTACTTATGAATGATTATTTATATTCTAGCGATGAAACCGCACGAGATCCAAGAGAAGCTGGGCCTGACGCGCATTCGCGACCGCAACTGGTACGTGCAGCCGTCGTGCGCCACGTCCGGCGACGGGCTCTACGAGGGGCTGACGTGGCTCACCAGCAACCACAAGTTATGAGCGGCGGAGTAGCGGCCGCCGCCGCCACATGTAAGCACACACCACAAGTTATGAGCGGCGGACTAGCGGCCGCCGCCGCCACATGTAAGCACACATCACAAGTTATGAGCGGCGGAGTAGCGGCCGCCGCCGCCACATGTAAGCACACATCACAAGTTATGAGCGGCGGAGTAGCGGCCGCCGCCGCCACATGTAAGCACACATCACAAGTTATGAGCGGCGGACTAGCGGCCGCCGCCGCCACATGTAAGCACACACCACAAGTTATGAGCGGCGGACTAGCGGCCGCCGCCGCCACATGTAAGCACACACCACAAGTTATGAGCGGCGGACTAGCGGCCGCCGCCGCCACATGTAAGCACACATCACAAGTTATGAGCGGCGGACTAGCGGCCGCCGCCGCCACATGTAAGCACACGCCACAAGTTATGAGCGGCGGACTAGCGGCCGCCGCCGCCACATGTAAGCACACACCACAAGTTATGAGCGGCGGACTCGGCCGCCGCCGCCACATGTAAGCACACACCACAAGTTATGAGCGGCGGACTAGCGGCCGCCGCCGCCACATGTAAGCACACACCAAGCACATTCAGACACTAAGGCTCTTATTTATATTCCTTGCCATTTTGTAGCAGCTCTATAGAGTGAGACCGAGCGATAACCTTGTACGTCCAATTACGCGATTTCGACTTACATGGTTATCGGGTCGGTTGGGGTTCAACGACATTTAACAAGTATTAGAAGTAACGTCATAGTTTTTCCCAATATCAAAACCTTCACAGTAATAATATAAATGAATAGGATAATGTATCTTAAAAATCCCAGCCAGATATACGGACAAAAGCAGCTCAGAATCCATTGTCCAATAGTAGATCCTTTAGCTCTTGTGAATTTCAGCTTGATGTTAAGTGGTAACCATCACCTATAACAAATCACGCCTGCCTGTTACACTGAACAGCATTAAACTAATAAGTATTTTTTCTAATTCCAGGTGAGGATTTCGATGCCATTTAATTTTAAGCTGCGCAGTTGGAACATGTTTTGTGAACCAGTGTCGATTTCAATGTACAAGTGCAGTGCGGTTCGCAGACAATATATGCGCTCGGACTACTAGTATATTAGATAGCTAACCACGGGGCAGACGTCCCACAAAATAATCAATTCCATTATTTAATTCGAAAATTAGATTTGTTGTAACTGAAATTATGATTATTTTTTGTTTATTTAAAATTACATAGAGTAAAGAAGTTTTTTGATTTATTAGTTAATGTTTACCTCCGTATATTAGTATGGTGGGTGTACATGATGGGTTTACCTTGCCAGCTCAAGTTGTATTAAATAATTATTTTCATCTTCGTACTCCGGAACTGAACTAAACCAAAACTTGAGGGTAGATTTTTGATTCTTTTTGATAACTATAAAACATCTGTGCCTAAGATTTGATTCACACTTTTAAGTTGTTCTAGGATACGGCGTCATTATTCAATATTTTTTTGTAAATCTGTTAATATCCCTGGTATTTATTACAATAATTGTGACAATAATCTTATCAAATAACAATTATTTAAATGAATCATCGCATTATGCCAATGCGTTTCTTTCTCATACAAATAACTATAGCAACAGTCGAGAGTGAGTCACAAATCACAAGATTTAACTAAAATACATTTTGACTTTGACTTCTGTTTTGAGCGTAAAATATGCATGTCAAAATCAAAAGAAAAAGTCCGTTTTGAGTCGTTATTAGTCGTTAGTCGTTGTGACAAGGATTACTTTGTAAATCACATGTTTATCCTTACCCGTTTCAAAAGGCTATGCTCAGCTTTTTCCGTCCACTTTTAAAAACCACTAAATTTAAAAATGTACATTCTGAAATAGGTAATTAATTCTTCTTGCAGGATCTTGTGTTCCCTGATCCCTTGTGTTTTAGACTCTGTTATATTGATTAGATTATCACAACGAATAATGAATGATACCAGTTTTTACTTATAATACAACTATAGTAGTAAACGATAGGCGACCTTATCGCCGACAGCGATATCTTTCAGGCAACCGTGTGTGTTCTTAGCAAGCTAACTACCATCATGTGAACCCAGCTTAGGTAGTGTTGAAAGTTAATGCATTGAAATTATTTGAATTATTTGTGCGGGAATAGATAGTTTTGTATTAGATGCACGCTTACGCTCGCGCTGTATCTAGAGTAGGTAAATTATTAATACCATGGCCGGTTGCTTGCATTTAGACAATGAGCTACAATTACGGGACATATTTAACACTATGCCGCCTTAGCGATCGAATGATTATTTGTAAATCACTTATGTAAGCAGGTTAATACAAACAATGTCAAAAACCAAATAGTACAAAAAAGTTGCTTTCGCGATCATTCTTGCGACTACGGTAAAGCTGAGTTAAATATTGACTTTCAAAATAAAACCAGGATCACAAAAATAACTGAATGTTGATTACCGCGATACTGTTAATACTGCTAAAATCATTGTTTAATTTTATTCTATTAGAAAACCAACAGCAGTTAAGATAAAATTAAGATAAAATGAAACTTATTAAGGTATAGTAATATATTTATACAAGTTTAAATATATCTATACAAGTTATTTATTACAAGTTTTCCTAAATTTTTTTTTTTATTTATATAAAGGGCTTTGTCGCTGGGCGACCACACTACCCTATAATAAAACATCAAAATACAAATACACATATCAAAACTTAGTCTACATACTTAACCCTAATTCTGCCAACCTATATAGCATCTTGGCTTGACCCGACAGGGGATTAGCCAAAATGCTATTAACCATACCAACATTCATACACCGCCTTCCAAATTCCTAAATATTCTACTAATTTTATATAAGACAACGTCACAACACAAAACATCATTGTGAAATTATAGCGTATCGCGTGATTACTGATTGTAAACCGCCCTATTCCCGGGATCTACAATAAAAAAAAGTAATAAAGCTTGTTTCATATAAAAAATCTGTTAGTTAAAGTCGCAAAAGGCATGTTATTTATTATCTTGTGGAAATGACAACCTCTACACATGATTTAAGACAAATTGGGACAGTAAAGTTTTGACTTTTTTGAAATAGCTATCACTAAATGTATGCAACCGCCATTCTTTACAAATCAAGCAATGTAAATATTGAATTTTCTGGTAAGTATGTACATAATGAGACTTTTGTATTAACGTTTCGTTTTCACTATAGATTTTCCATTCTTAAACTAAGATGATTTTACTATCATATAATTTGTAGCTCTACGCGACTGTTTTAAAATGCTTTCTGCTTTCGATGTGATTCTTTAGATCTGTGACAGTGTTGATTTGTGTAACCTCAAGCCATGACTTAGTTTAAGTTGCAAACAAAGCATTATCTATTTAAATGTGAACATTTAAATATTCGTAGGCCTATAGCTTTGTCTGCCAAAACATTAATATTGATTTCATTAATAAATAATAAATAAATAATGCTGGACAATCCACACAGCACTATCTAGCCCCAAAGTAAGCTATTCAAAGCTTGTGTTATGGGTACTAGATAACTGATACACTTAATACATTATATACTTACATAGATAGATATTTTTTATTATACATAGAAAACACCCAGACCATCGGAACAAATTTCTGCAGATCGTACACAAATTTGTTCCACGGCGGGAATCGAACCCGCAACCTCTTGCGTCGTAGGCAGGCTCTCGCCCGCTGCACCACAGAGGTCGTCAAGAGAGTTCATTAGTTACTCTAAAACTGTTCAGGGATATCTACCGTGCCTGTGGATAAACGTTGTGGCACTGTTTCTGTTCTGTTAAGAATTAAACTTAAATAATCATTCCGTAATATTAGTCTTAGAATATTATTACACGCCATTCCTGTGCTGTTATTAACGCAAAATGTTTGCGTGCGACAACAGTCCTGTTTTTTTTTGTATTATCAGACAAAATTTCATTTCGAGCCTCGATAAAGACTATCAAAGGTGTGTGAACTGCGAAACGAAAAACAAAAAAAACACGAGGACAAAGCGAGTAAAAATCGCTGTAGGCAGTGTGCGCTGGCTAGTCCATTGCAGTGTGTTTAAATCAATCGCGAGTACGCTATATTAAGTATAGCAAGCATTGTACAAATGTCTTTCAATTAAAAAAAAACACTGTCACAGGTGATTTTATAGGTTGCTAGAATTAGATAAACAATTATAATGAGTTCATATTTCCTAAACATTCAAACAAACACCAATTCGATAGATCAGATTTGAAAGAAGAAAGCAATTTTATTTTCTGATCATCTCACCTGTTCTTTGTGATATAATTTTATTAGACTACAGACGTATTCTAAAACTTTACTATAGTAATATTGTTAGAGTTATTGTCAAATTGTAGAGTGAAGATAAAACCGACGCGTTCAACCTGCGTTCTCGTTGGCGATCTGCTTGTAGTGTTGAGAAAAAAGTGGCCTAGTGTTTTGTAGTGTAGGAAAAAAGTGGTGGCGGCCCCGTATACCGGTCCAAAAGTTGTGGGTTTAAAAGTGGTCGGGCACCTATGAGTTTTTCTGTTCAAAAAATTATGTGCCACTCACAGTGTCAAACGGTAAAAGAAAACTTAAAAAATTACTAAAACATGTGTCAAGTTATAAGGAGCCTTTTCAAGACTCGCTTAAAAATACTTTCATCACACTGTTTCGAAAGAAATAATGACATTACAAGATAAAGCTGTTTGTACGGTAAAGTGAGCGAAAGCAGAAGATTAATTCTTCTGTCTAAGGTTCAAATATTTTCTTAACGCTTTTGATCAAAGTTTCACGACTATATTTTGAAGAGCTGTCCTGACCAAAGTAGCCATTTCTTTGCAAAATTTAGACACATTGTGTCTGTAAGGCGTAAGGTGTGTGTACAAGTAAGGCCGTGCTCACTTTGGATACGATTTCGTCCGAATTTCATTCGTGCGTATACGTACGACTACGCACGAATGATCCCGACCTTCCATATACTATGGGAGCGCTCACACTGCATGCGATCAGTCGTACGTATATATACGAACGTCCGAATACCATCCGAACGTGTTGGGATTTATTAGGCTTAGGATAAAAACGTATCCAGTGTGAGCACCCAATTCGTGCGAAAATTACTCGTACGTATACGTGCGAACGAATTCGTGTCCAAAGTGAGCGCTACCTAAGAACTTCTCGCCACTACATATGTACGAAATCGCAGACGCAAGTTGTCGGTCCAGACTTGTTTAATTCCTTTAGCAAAAAGTTTTAGAATACGGCTGTCGCAAAATATAAATTTATTTTTGGATTGTTTCTTTTGATTGATTAAAGTTTATGTTACTCTAGATACTATTGATTATTGTACATGACATTTTATTGTCTTGGGTGAAGATTGAAAAAAATACTGGTCGTCAGTCGCTGCTTGTAAGCTTGTATATTTTTAAAGAGAGTTGAAGGTCAAATTCAAACTGTTTCAAATTATTTGAACCTTGAAATTATAAATCAATTCTTTTAACCACTTTGAACTTTCTGCCTTCAAGTCTCTAGCTTGAAAACTTTGACTCGACTTCCAACATCGATTTAATATACAATGAACATACAACCTTACGATTTATTTATAGACAGCACAACATGTGCAGCGTTAATCAAATGCATAGAAAACTTGTTTTTGTTGAAGTGCAATTGAGTAGGAACACGCCGTATGTAAAAATAATATAAAATGGTATGTAATTTTGATGCGTGTTTGGGATGCGAATTACAGTATGCTGTATTATATTGTAGAAAACTTATTTCAATATAAATTCACCCTCGAAAAATCGTATTATTTTTGATTAGTTCAACTTGTTGCCAGTCTGGATACCATCCCAGGTTAATATAATATCCGGCCACACGTCTAATATACTCCAGAAGTCCAGACTAAGGGCCTTACTACAAAAAAAAAGGCAAACGATAAACTTTGCGTAATGGCAAACAAAGACAGCGCTAATTTTAGACATTGTTTAAAGTTAGACACTCTTTTGTAGTACGAGGGTAGGGTTGTACTACAAAACGGTGTCTAACTTTAAACAGTGTCTAAAATTAGCGCTGTCTCTGTTTGCCATTACGCAATGGCAATGGATGTCAAAAGTTTAGGCAGTGTTTAACGTTTGCCTATTTTTTTGTAGTAAGGCCCTAAGTGTCTATATAGTGCTTTTCAGAGCTTCCGTATGCGAGGGTAAAAATAATTACACTGTAAGCACCTGCCTTATTATGGTACCTATTTGTTTTACGTCAAATAAAAATAGGTAGGTAGTGAACTGTTTCAACATCTCTTTATTATATCGTCCATCATCCAGCCCATATACATGACCATTCTGCCGAATTCCTTCTTTGAAAACCGCACTAGCCTAAATAAGTTGCGGCGCGTTTTGAGGCCAATGCAGGTAGGGGCTTTGAACTTCATAAATTGAAATAGGCTTTATTTTAACGTGGATAAGGTATCTGTGGATGCAGCTGTGACGGAGTCGGGACTGACGTCATCGCAGCGCGGGGGGAGGAGGATTTGGAGCTCTTCGTGGAGTTGAACTTCATCTTCTGGAAGGATTGTTTCTTCAGGTACTCGAGTGTCATACTCATACTCGTTTGTTGTAAGTGCACTGGAAATTAAAAACAACTCCTTAACGTCATTTCTGACTTTCTTCTTCTGACTGAATTTTTCTGTTCGAGAATGTATTTAGGTACTTATAATATACGTAAGATACATAGTCCCAGTACACTGAAATGATAAAGCAAAACAGAAATTTGGGAAGTAATAGATTAAATTAAAAAAATATATTTAATTAAATTAAACAAAATACCACCTAGGTATTTTATTATTGTCGTCGGTGGTGGATCAAATCGTTTCTGATCAATAATGCCAAACCATTTAGAAAACGATTGGGAAGCATTTTTTCAAGAATGTTTCCTTACCATTACCGCCGGTTTTTGAAAGCTCGATCAAAGCTAATCGTCTGTCAAGTCACTTGCTATTTCTATCTATTTTGAAGTAAAAGCTATTTCAGCTTTTAGCAGTTTGTCTGAGTTTTCAGAAACTGGCGGTTAGCTCTTGTGACTTTTTTCGGCTCATATATTTTTATACCTACGGTCTTAGGGCCTTTTGATTTGATAAATTCTCTAAAAATAATAGCAGATAGGTAGGTAGGTACTCACTCGAGCTGATCCCCATTCTTGGCCCCCGCCAACACAGAGGTGTATATCCTCGCTCGGGCGCCATGCAGTCTCATTCCCGCTGGCACGTCCTCCGCTCCAGACTTGGCTTCGAGGATTGCGTGGAGTGTGATTTCATTGCTGTCTAAGGAATAAACAAATGTATGTTATGAAAGGTACAAAACAGCGAACAAAGAGAATAAAACGATTATAATCACAAATTATAATAACAACCAAATAACAATTTAGATACGTCATTAATACCTACTTTTAACGAGGTTTCATATCAAAATGGTGAAACCTTTTTAGAACCTTATTAGTTTTTTCACGCCTATAACTGCACCAATTAGGCATTGCACGAAATAGGAAAAAATCAATATTGCACTAATCAGTACTTTGTACGAATTAGTAATTGTACGAAATAGGAAAAAAAACATATTGATCGAATAAAGACTTTCGATATCGTTGTACAAATCAGGAATTGTACGAACTGTCCAGGAAGGCACATGTCATGGTGGGCTTTTAGAGGATGGATGAAATATGGACGCAACAGACGCATCATTATGTAATGAGTCTGTGTAGTTGAATAAATGTATTTTCTTTCTTTTTGTATTTAATCAGGCTTTTTTGAATGGGACTGTTGGGAGGGGAAGATTTCGCGGACGTATCAGATAGCTGACATTCTAGCCGACCTTCCCGTCGCGGGTTCAAATCCGCTCGAAGAATAACTTTTGGGACATATAAAACCTTTGTGATTTTCTTAAGTGTGTGTACTATAAATCGATAGCCTAATATATATATAAATAGTGCACGTGTATCGAAATAAAGAAAATGCGGTTTTCAACGCAGGTCTAAAACTAAGAAACATTTTTTGATCACACTACTTCAACTGCAAGTAGATAGGTAGGTAATGTTAGTTAAATTCCACCGATTTTACATAACAGTAGAAAGAAAATCAAAATAATAAAGTTGTGTATTTTTCTAAGTAGATCAGAAAAAAAATATCCATGCTCTATTCTACATTTCGCCGAGAACCTAGCTGGAATGTCTTACCATCTTTGTTTGAAACATTCTTGTTCTTCGCTTCATTTGCTTGGCTATCAACTGTCGGCAGTGCTGTTACTTCAGGTTTTGTTCTGTTTTTTTTATGTTCTAGAACCAACCACGAAAACCAAAATCAGGTTGCAAGGAAAATAATGAAGGTACCTTACAAATATAGGTGACTAGCTGCGCCCACGGTTTCCCCCGCGTAGTTTTAAATCCTTGTATTCCCACGGGATAAAAGGTAGCCTTTGTGCTATTCCAGACTATAATCTATTTCAGTGCCAAATTTCATTCTGATCCGTTTAGCCGCTCTCACATGTGAATGTTTATAATTTTAGTGGGATAATTTTTATCGAGATAAATGAAAATATATACCTTCCACTACCACTTACCAGTCGTCAGGACTACCATGACACACAGTCTTCAAATAAAGGGTAGTAGATTAAGTGCTATTTGTGTGTGGCTCGTCCGGGGAAGTACTACCCCCACGCCTTTTTCTGCCGCCAAGCAGCAACGCTGTGTTTCGGTTTGAAGAGTGTGGTCGCCGGTGTAATTACAGGCACATGAGGCTTAACATCAATATGCCTCAAGTTGATGGACGTAGGGCAGCGCATCATTGGGCACGTAGGGCACATCTTTCTTGCATGACTTGCGAGACAATTCTTTGTTTTTTTTATTAGCGTTTAGAAATGCCTAACTAAATTAAACTGTTGCTATAATTTTGCAACAACATTAAATTGCCTAATTATTTAAATTACATATTTTATCATTATTAATTATTACCAATTTCACTACATTATCATAAATCATTCATTTCAACTACAACAAACGACAATTCTTTGTTATGGGTGATGGTTCCCTCTTAACATCAGGTGGGCTGCTTTTTCCACCAGTAAGTAGTATAAAAACTCACAACGGGCTACGGAGAGAGCTATGTGATAGAATCAGAATTATATAAAAAAACCATGACACTCCACTAAACAAGTTCCTGAAGGCATGGCTTGGGTCCTACGTGTCCCACTAAAGGTAATAAGTGAAGAATGTAGCCTTACCAGTCCTTTCGTGCCGCGTTGGAAAGTCAGAGTAGCCACGGAACAACGTCTCCAGTTCATCCGGCGTCATGCGTCGCATGTAGGGCACGCGCTTCAGGTCCGGCCGGTGAAGGCTTCTGAACGAGTTACGGTGCTGCAGGACAAACTTGCAAATGAGTTTTTATTTTATTTATTTCAAAATCCACTGCTCGTTATTTACTCGTAGATCGATTAGTTCTATACACAATATATTTTTTTTCTGTTATAGGTAGGTAGATACCTATTATTATTTTGGATCGATAAGATTTACGCAGGTTTAGGTAGGTATCGCTTTGCGATCTAGGTTTAAAACCGGTCGTGCACTAATGACTTTTTCTGTTCAATAAGTTTATGCGCCCAATGCCAGTAGGAAGTACCTATTCTCAAACGTTGAAGTAAAACATCGTAAGGAAACCGGCATGTCGTGCTTGGAAGGCTCAAGGCCTCAAGAGGCGCACTTCAAATCCTTCCACCACAGTCGAAACTAGTGACACGACTAGAAGAAGCAGACAAGAGAGCACCTTGACAAGTCCCGGTGGGACCTGCATCCTCTCACACGCCTGCGACGAGCTGAGACACTGAATTACGCTGTCGTGTTTCACGGAGATCGCAGACAGCCGGCTGCGGACCAGATCTTCATTTATCTGGAAAAATACAAATTGTGAAGAATTCTGAAAACTGTAGGTACCTACCTACTCCCTTGCGACCAACTGTATTTCTTCTACGTTTTTGTGACACAAAACAATATATATTTTTAACTAGCGATCCGCCCGCGCGCCCTTGCTTCGCACGGGAGCACATATTATATCATGTATTATACATATAAACCTTCCTCTTGAATCTATTGAAAAAAACCGCATCAAAATCCGTTGCGTAGTTTTCATGATTTAAGCATACATAGATACATAGGGACATGAGGATATAGGGACAGAGAAAGCGACTTTGTTTTATAGTGTGTAGTAGTGATAATATATTTTTAGATTCTCTCAAATCTTTAGGTGGTAGGTAGGTAGGTACTACTCGAATATGAAGCGTAAAAAAGGTTGCTAACAGTTTTGCCACTACATTAAGTAGATAATGGTAGATCTTTCGAAGAAAGGACAGGATAAAATATTCAGTTAAATTAAGAGTGGCAGCGACTTTTCATGAATAAAGATGGCCCGAATAAATAAAATGGTAATCAGACGATCTGCCTGTCTTCCTTATCACGCAATAACTGAAGCGTTCAGTGCGATAGTAAATTATTAAAATTTGTGATATTGCTTGGCTTTGGCACAGATAAAAGAATACTATACTAAGCTTTGGTAAGGTGGTGGAGTGGTGACCTGAGACGAAGAACGGATTTCGATTCTTGGGGGGCTATGCAATGCAATACAGGAGGATGCAACATTTATCATTCGACTCAAACGAATAGAGCGGTTTAGATTACATTAGTAATGAGCCACTAGTTACAGTCAGTTCAGAAGCCCCATCAACATGACATAGAACAATCAATACCCTTCAAACTTAAACACAGCAACGCTGTTTGATAGTAGAAATAAGCGTGGAGGTAGTACTACCCCAGACGAAACCTTAACAATCGTCCTGCGTTACGCAATTGAATTGTAGCGAATCTAGGCTCTGCGAGTGACGTGACAAGCAATTGCATGACCTGCATTTATCGCGAGGTTACTTGCTCGTCTCGTCCGGCCTTTGTATACGTTGTATGTAGTATTGGGTGTCATGTACCTACAGAAAATTGTAGGCAGATACCATGGATTTCCACTTGTTACGTACTTATATGACATGACATTGTATGGTAGGTATTCTAAGGTATTAAGTACCTACATATTTCTTTGAATAAGAAACACAATTATTGTATAAGCCAATTATTAGTAGATAGCACAGAAAGAAATAGTAGTAGTAGTAGTAGTATGAATAGTGAGGGTAGCTGTAGTGCTACGGCGTAGCACCTACGCTCTCGTTCTACATCCAGATTATAATCCCAACTATCCCAATCCCAACTTAATATTATAAATGCGAATGTAACTCTGTCTATCTGTCTGTCTGTCTGTCTGTCTGTTACGCTTTCCCGCTTAAACCTCTCAACCGATTTTGATGAAATTTGGCACAGACAATCTTTAGACCCTGAGAAAGAACATAGGCTACCTTTTATTGCGAAAAAAGAGATGAAGAGATTAAAAGTACGCAGACGAAGTCGCGGGTACCAGCTAGTTAATAATAAAATTATTATAGTGTATAATTTCATTGAATTTAACAAAATTCATCTTCTGACGGTTCCTATCATGAAACATAGGATACAAAAAAACTTATACGATAAACACTATTTTAGGAGTTTAAGTTATTAAGTTCTCATGTCAGTTTTATTGCGCAAAACCATAGCCATTGCGTTGAGTTATCACAGTTGGAGTTACACAATTTACAATACAAACAAAGTAAAACAGTTAGACAAATAGTTTAGACGTACGTAACCCGCAAACCGAGCGCATCAATCAACGTTTTCGGGATGCGAGCAACGGCTAAAAAATCCTACTAATATTGAAAATGCGAAAGTATGTAAGTATGGATGGATGGATGTTATTTTTATTTTATTATTATTATTATAACGGCTGAACGCATTTTGGTGAAAATTGGCACAGAGATATATTATAGTCTGGAATAACACATAGGCTACTTTTTATCCCGTGGGAATACCGGGATTTAAAACAACGCGGGTGATACCGCGGGGCGCTACTAGTATCTAATAAAAACCTACAGAGGCTTGAACATTCACGTTTAAATCCAAATTAAAGCGGTATAGGTTCGAAAGCACAAATATCGTAAAACTTTTTACGAATGTATTACATAGGTATTTGGGCCTCTTCAAGGCAAGAGTGAATAGGTGTCATCTAGACCGTTCTGCTCCATCGTCGGCTACATCGTCGCTTGGCATCAAGTGAGATTGTGGCCAAAGGACAGTCTATCAAATATAAAAAAAGGGTACTCTAATAGTATTAGGTTAGGTCCGAAAGTTCGTTCATGGAAACAACTTCTAAATCGTCAGAACGGAAACGATTTCGATGATTGTCCGCTGATTGACACAAAAGTAGTCCGCGGAGACCAGTTAGGGTGGCGCCGAATAAAATAAAATGTTAGTTTCAATTTTCGCAAATACACTAAACTGCACAAACTACGAGAGAGTAACAGTTGTTAAAAGGCTTCGGTTTCCAAAGGGCTGACTTAAGGCTCCGGTGACAGTGGCTCGCAATTTCGAAGTGCGATTGGCTATTATTTCATTTTATTTCATTTCGGGGAGGTTGTTTGAAAAAATAACTCTAGAGAAACACGCATAAATACTGTTCGAACACAAATAATACAATAATATAAGGGAAACATGCCCGAATCAGAAATCATTTTGGTATTAGTATGTTTGGTCTTACGTTTACCTAATACCAAAATGATTTCTGACTCAAGCACATTTCCCTTATATTATTGTATTATTTGTGTTCGAACAGTATTTATGCGTGTTTCTTTAGAGTTATTATTTCAAACAACCTCCCCAAAATGAAATAAAATGAAATAATAGCCAATCGCACCTCGAAATTGCGAGCCGCTGTCACCGGACTCTTAATGAATGGGCCTTGAAATGAAAATGGCTGTATTTTGGCTATACCCGGTATGAAAACTTTAGTGGGAAAATATACCTAGATAGAATAAATTTTGATGTAAATTTTGCTATTTATGTAATTCGTTCCGTGTCTTACTTAATTGTTATAAATATCTCGAAACTGTCAATGTATATTCAGGTTAGGTTTTAGATAGAAGTTACCCACTTGTTTTGAAAACATAAACGGATTACAGAACATAAAATAGATGACTGCCGATTCAATCAGACGTTACTACTCCTTTGCTGTTTAAGAGAATACAAACTGAAACAGCTTCACGACTTAGATACCCAGGCACGGTATATATCCCCTCAGATCTCTTAATACCATGTGCTAACTCCAGATTATTTGAGGATGTCTAAGACTGGTAGTATAAGGGTAGGTACGTCCAAACATTTCATACCCACAATAGAAGACATAAAACGTACGATTAACGAAAACTTATAGGCTAAGTAGGTATAGGTCGCGTCACGCTAAAAGAACGCTGGAAGGAGGGAGAGGCGGTGTGAGTATTTATGGGCGTGTATTTAGTACGCGCAAACACATCCCCTCCACTGTTTTCCAGCGTTCTTTTTGGTTGACGCGACCACTAAAACTTAGGTCGCACCTGCAACTCTTTCCCTTCACAGCATGGCACCAGGGGCGGCAGTTCTTCCTTCAAGCGGTGCGCGGAATTAAGATCTGTGGCGACGTTGTCTCCGCTGGCCACTGGATTCATTAGCAGTAGGGACGCGTTGGAGGACGCCTTCTCTTTCACCTCCAGGTTTGAGGAGGTATCCTATAAGCGGAATAATTTTAGTACCAGTGTCTTCCTTTAATTCTAGGGTGATAGCAACGTGTAGCCGGAACTAGGGACTTTCGAAGATTAAAATTATGTTACTGCTCAAAAATGTGTTGGGAGGAACCAAAATTAAAACTGTACAACACAACAATACAACTATGGGTACAAATGTCGGGTATTTCTGAGTTTGAGAACTAAGTACCTGGGAGCTGAGGGCCTGAGTAGGAAAAGGAAGATGCAGCAGCACCTATAAAATCACTCAGCTCTAGCTGAAAAAATATAGCCACTACGTGTTGAGCTAAGATTTTACTAAACAATAGCTTAACATTGTTTTTATTCGCTCATACCAGAATTTTACCAAAAGAAAAAAGACCATTGCTGCATATCGGTGCAGGCCGAGAACAAAGCACTGCCTTCCAACTGAGGGTCTACTTTGCGAAACGAACGTAGGTTGGTACTGCCATTTTTAGCAACACTTACCACGCCGCTACCACACATCATAACTCTAAGATCAACATTAATTTGCGAAATAGATCCACTGCTGGGAGGAAAGCGTGTGGGCTTTCAAAGTGATGACGTACCTTCATAGTAATACTAGCACTCATGTTGAAGTCCCGAAGCGTCATCATATTATGAGTCTGGTTTTCTTGTAGAAGCTGCATCACGCGATAGGGAAGAACTGTTACATACGTATCTATTATTTGAGAGTGAAAATGAATTTGAGTGTTATTATTTTTGTTCGGTGTTCACATTTTTACCGAAATCTTGACACTGGCGTGTCATTGTGACTTTTCCATTTTCGAAAAAAGTTATTTTTTGACAAAGAAGTTGTATTTAAAAAAGGTTTTGACTTAGTTACATAGATGTTCTAAATACTCAGGTCAGTCGAGTTCGGCCACTAGGTATACCCTAACCTTCCTGCCCCCAGAGGATCATAGTAACTCATCGGTTCACCAGAATCCCCATGAAATAAAAAGGAGTTTAAAGATGTTTTACACTTGTTCACACTGTTTTAGAAAATATTTATTTTAAATATTTCTAAGAAATGACCTACGCTTATGTCATTGTTTTATAATTCCAATCAGCCAGTTGCTTAATCAATACACGGTATTGTGATGACAATATTTAAGTCAAGGAATTTCCTTGATTTCGGCCCGGTTTTCACCAAAGCAGAGAGGGGAGGAGACGAGAGATGTGTTTGAACAAACCAATCCGATTTCGTTATTTCAAAATATCATCCCCGCTTAGCATCGGTGGGAATGGATCATGCGTAGGTAGAAGAGAAGAGATGTCTGATTTTTATATAGAATTTTGTGCGGCAAGCAAGCAAGTGGCGTGGCAGAACTGAGAATTGTCTAGTCGAGCGGCGCACCACGCTGCCTTCTCCCCGCACCTCGATCTCTCACAGCTTACATATCTACTACACAAAGCTTACATCTCTCCTCTATTACTTGTCTTCTCTCCGCTTTGGTAAAAATAACCTGCCAGCTTTGCAGTACCATCTCCTCTCGTCTCCTCTTCTCTCTGGTTTGGTGGAAATCGGGCCTTACGTACCTACTGTGGTAGGCAGGTAATACTGCCGTTATCCCGCTGATCTGTTTGAAGGAAAAACGGTTTTGAATGTCCAAACAAAGCCTTTTAGTATTACGCATGGCGTGACAATATATTTTTTATATTTTTCTTCCTTAAATCCCCATTATCATAATAACTCGTCATCCGATTTAACTGATATACTTACCACTAGTAGTAAGTATATAAAGTACTATGTAAGTTATATAATAGCCCGACAAACATACATACCTACATCTCCATGCGTAAAATTCCAAATTGCCCAAGTTGTAAACTGTATGATTTTCGTTCGATTCGCTCACTCATTATATAAATCACTGTTACATAGTGCTCAGTGACGCGCGTATACAACCTACATATCTAATAGGTAATTCCATTTAACTCTTTTAAATCCAAAACGAAAAAAATAGCTCAACAAGGTGTTCACAACACAACCTACTAAGGATCTCTCGATATACCTTCTTGTTAGACAGACTAGATTAACTGAAACATGATAAGTCGATAACTGCTAAAAGTCAAGGGTAACAAGTAAAAAAAATTTTCTTTTGGATATCAACGTGTTAGAAATAAAATCAAGTTTACAAAACAGCAAAATTTCTAAACAATAACAAAATAAAAATCGTATTTCAATGAAAAACATAATTTAGGTCGTAACTAAAACTAAATGTGATGAGGGTATTTCCGTTGAGTGAGACAGTGTTGTCATTTTTGTTACTTCCTGCTGTCAGTCACTGTCATATTGACGTCAAAACTCACCCCCGGCACATTTACAATAGAAAAAAATATAAACGCAGAACTATTAATCAGTATTATGATTAGGGCATTCAGGATAAATTCTATATTTCATTAATCTGATATTCACATCAGTTTTCTTTCTTGGGCAAGTCTTCGTCACTTTTAGGCGAGTCTTCCTTAACTTCTCCTGGGACGTAGAAGTCTTTTTCATCCACTTCTGGCCATCCAGCCACGCTGTTTTTCTACCAAAGAAAAGAAATAGGTTATTTATCAATAGTTTTCCAATAGAGATCCAATAGAGTTGAAAACTACATAGACAATATTAATAGGTAGGTTCTGTTTGAAAATATCTGCTAGCCAAAATATCTACTAGAAATCTTCGATGTGTCTATAATGTCTTGTCTTAAATTGGGTAAAGATTTCTAAAATAAAATCGATCACATGTCATCCTATATCATAATTATAGTATGGATCAGCTCGCAGAATGTTGAAGTCGCAATAAGCAGATCATATAGCTCAAATAACTGATAATCGCTGGGGAATCTAAAAGTTCTAGAATAGCGATCACAAACTTAAAGTGTAGGACGCCCTCCGGTCCCGTCCCATCCCGGTGAATGGAGAGGGTCTAAGCCTCTAAGTAGAACGATTCTAAAATCGTTCTACTTGGAGGCCTTACTTACTTCAGTTACTATATACTTTTTCAGGCTAACGATGATGATGGATCAGTTCAAGCTCACACTTATTGAGCTTGAACTGATCCATGATAAGTATAATGTTTGTTTTGAGAGTATTCGATTTGTAATTTGTCTAGAAATGAAGGCGCACCCTCCGTTGCTTCTCTTCTTTCATCTCGTTCTGCAACGAGCGCAGGATGCGATGCGAGAGGAACTCGCTGCTGCGTCTCACGTCTGCGCAGTCCGAATTGATTCTATTGTTCACCACTGCTTCCGACAATCCTTCCACCGCTTCGCCCCAGTCCACTGCGACAGTCAATTTAAGGACTTAGGAATTTAGTTACATAATGTTAATATCAGAGCTCTTTGTGAAAGCCTCGTCTAGGGAAGTAACAGTAGCGCAAGATGGTGAATGCAAACGCGCCATCGCGCTATGCCTTTTGCGGAGGATGGCTCACAGGGGGATTTTTAGTGGGGTTTCCCCATCACGGAAGGGTAAGGCATTTTACCCTAAAAAAGTAGGTGGAAATTAGGCAGTGAAGTAACGGTAGTCTGTTACTTCGCCGCATGTTTGTAACAAGTCAAACTGTGTTTCGTTTTGACGGGCATGGGTGCTACTGAAATGACATTCACATAAGGCTTTACATATAAGATAAGAGTAGTAGAGCTCTTTGTGAAGGGCTCGTCCGGGGAAATACTACCACCACGCCTTTTTCTGCCGCCAAGCAGCAACGCTGTTTCGGTTTGAAGAGTGTGGTCGCCGGTGGAATTACAGGCACATGAGGCTTAACATCTGTATGCCTCAAGTTGATGGACGCAGGGCAGTGCATCGTAGGGCACGTTCCTATTGTGCGTGACCTACGGGGCAATGTTTTGTTTATAGGTGATGGTTACCACTTAAAATCAGGTGGACCATCTGCTTGTTCCATCAGCTAGATGTATAAAAAAAAAAAAAAAAAAATATATGAATGTCCTCAAGCTGCTGGACGAAGGGCTGTGCATCGTAGAGCACGTTCATATCGTGCATGGCTTGCGAGGCAATGCTTTGTTACACAATAGCCATCACTTAACTCGAGGTGGGCCTTATGCTTATTCCATTAGCACGTTGTATTCATATAAATTATACATTCATAGACCACGTACCAGGCACCAGTTACTCTTTAGTGACGTCACAGTCTAAAGATCTGTTTTAGAGACCATAAAAAAGTGGGCTTATATGCTAAGCCAGGCACTTACTTGGGTGTCGCATGTGCGGCAGAGTAACCTTGCCAATGGTTACGTCCATTCCTTTCTGTACCCGTTGGCTGACAGAACGCGATATCAGTTTCGCTGCTGAGTTCAACATCTAATAACAGACAAAGGGCTAAACTTGGTACGCGTGAAGTACTCGAATAATGTGTTTAAAAAATATATATATAAGTAGTAGTATTCAGCTATCTGGTTCCTATATCACAAGCTTTGGCTTAGTTTGGGCCGAGATAGCTGTGTGGAATGTCCAACAAGTTATTTATATATTATTATGAGATTCTTCAAACAGGGTTTTTGAAAATGTATAAAAGGTTGGTAAGTTGCGTGGGTGCCTCGATAGCTACACATACAGAGACAGGCGCCCATTAGCCTATGATAGCTGCTTTCCATCAGCTACGCCCTCAGACAGTACTGACCCTTAGAATCGGGTGTTACTTGATGCTACTTTACCTCAAAAAGCTTCCTTCTTTCCGGTAGAAAGCTGCCGATGGACACTGGATCCGGCAGGTCTTCCACCCGGTCTACGAACGTAACTTCCGCGAGTTTTGTTTTAGACGGCTATAAATAATAATATAATAATAATAAGCCTTTATTTCCTCAAACATATATAAGTACGATAGTAGCAGTAGCATTAGCAAGTAGGTAATTTGCATGCACAATTTCTAGATGGATCCATTTTTATTAAGTTCAAGTTCATTTATTTCGTATATATAAAAATAAGGATACACGTCAATATAAAAATAATAATATTAATACTTAAAAAAAATATCTAAGGATACAAGTAGTAATAAAAATAGTAAAAAAATTAAAATATTATTAAATTAAACAATAAATTCGTCAAACCTATAATAGGCTTGCTCTATTAGCCAATTTTTTAATTTCAACTTAAAGGATTGCGTTGACTGAGCTTTCTTTACAGTTTCAGGAAGACGGTTATAGACTGGCGGCCCCATCATATGTACTAGCTTTGACGACTTTGTGAGACGCCGCGGCACGGCCTTCAGCTTTTTGCGAGTTTCTCGTCGGGTATTTTTTTTTTTTATTTATTTAAAGGGCTTTGTCGCTGGGCGACCACACTGCCCTTGGTATTATTATTTATAGTACATTATTAGGTATGGCGGTAGACGGCTATGGAAGGGAAAATAAATCTAGTTATTGTACCTATGTTATACCTATCAGATAAATTATGACTGTCGCAGGAGGAATAGTTTGGTTTTCCTTAATTGTGTCCCATATAAAGTTGCACAGTATTAGTTGTTCTTAATTTATCAAGCATCATGCGATTTTCTAATCCGAGGAAAATAGGCTGATGCCTAAAAAAATTAAAACCAATGCTGGACAAATACTGGAATATATGAATGTTTATCTATTCCAATGGGTAACCAGTTACCAGTTTTACTGGAGGAACAGTTACAATCAGAATCATCGTCCATCGTGCCGCTAATAAAGAAAACTCCGTCACCAGTTTTGACCACTTCTTGCATACTACACAACCTCAACGTAAAGTGTATGATCGACGTACGTGCTTATACGTCGGTTTTACTCGCTGCTCGTTGGTGCTGATCGACTAGCGAATTAAACAGTCGTATAATAGTAGTCGGTTTTAAACAACGACCGTAAAAAAAATGAAGCAAACTGGACTCGTCAACTCACAAAACGGTATTGCAATGATGCACTGGCGGGCTTTACCGACGAGCCGGACCGCGGTTTTACTCGCTCCTCTTGAAGCATTCTTATTTCAATATTACTTTACTTTTTGATCATAAAGCTGTATCTATGCAGTTGACATAAGACATGACATAAAAGTAATCCTACTAATAAATGCGAAAGTTTGTAGGTATGGATGGATGGATGGATGGATGTTTGTTACTCTTTAACTCCAGAACGGCTGAACGGATCTTGGTGAAAATTGACACAGAGATATGTTATAGTCCGGAATAACACATAGGCTACTTTTTATCCCGTGGGAATACCAGGATTTAAAACAACGCGGGTGAAACCGCAGGGCGCTACTACTGAAACTGAAAACTGAAACAGCTTCACGACTTTGATCCCCAGGCACGGTGGATATCCCTTCAGATCTCCCAGTACCAAGTAGGTACTAATTCAAGATTCTTTGAGGATGTCTGAGGGGGTAGTCAGAGGTACGTCCAAACATTACATTTGGCACATACCCACATTTTGCAGTAGTTAGTATTCCATACGTGACAGGTTGCAAGCCCATCGCCGCTGTTAGAATACTAACTGGTTTCCTCACGATGTTTTCCTTCACCGTTTAAGAGCACTGGCATTGCGCACATAAATTTTTCGATAGAAAAATCCATTGGTGCACGACCGGATTCGAACCTGCGACCTTACGATCGGAAGGCGGGGTCACTCCCACTAGACCACCGGTGCTCTTACTACTATTGAAATAAGAATGCTTCAAGAGATGGTGGTACGGGCCCTGGGCCTTGAGGGATTACAATATCATACCACAGGAGTAGGAGGCCTGTCTTTGACACTCTTCATAACAATTTCTGTTGAGTCTTCGGCCGGAATGTCGGTAGTTTCTCCGAAAGCGATGGAGTTCCCGTGCGCGTCATCGTACTGCCTGGCCAGTTCCGCCGCGATCTGCATCGACCAGCGCGGAACTTTCTTGCTGTAACATCGAAACAACATAATGAAGCACAATTTTACGCCAGTGCTCTTAATCGGTGAAGGAAAACATTGTGAGGAAACCAGTTAGTATTCAAATAGCAGCGATGGGCCTGCAACCTATCACGTATGGGAAAACTGACTATTGCAAAATGTGGGCCAAGTATAATATTTCGAAGTACCTCTGACTACCCCCTTAGCCATCCTCAAAATAATCTGGACTTAGTACAAGTACCAAGTAGTTAGTACCAAGGTACTAAGAGATCTGAAGGGATATCTACCGTGCCTTTCAGAAACCGGCGGTAATGTATTTTTATGTTGTGTGCTGAGTAAAGTACTAATAAGTAATGAATGATTGTCTATGACTGCCAGCCGCTGACTTTTACGCTGACAGCCTATTAATGTTACTCATAACTGAGTGGAATCCTTTTTTACGTCACAGAGTATTTATAAAAAAAAATATGTCTTGCTTATTTGTGTATCTTTGTTTTTTTTTATCGGTATTGATTTTATATTTTGTCTCGTAAAACAAATGTTTTCTATTCTACTAACCCCTTTTTTCCACTACTACAGGGCCGGTAGTTCTGGAAGAAAACGTGCGCTGCCCGCGAGTGCACTACGCGTTCTATATCACGCAAGAGCTGATGGACCCGTCTTCTGGCAAACTCTACAACCGCATTTTCTAGCATCTGTACAAATAAAAAAATATAGATTATAAATAGTCAGAAGAATAGTCATATGACTTTATTAAAGTTATACACTGGTATTTATCGCGCTTTATCTTTTTTATTTATTACTTATAGGAGTCAGCCCGCGACCACGGCTATTGCATGCAACATTCCTAGACTCTAAACAATTAAACTTAAAACAGCTAATGTATCATAAATTAGGTATGGGTAACGTAAGCCCAAAAGGTCATTTTCTCAGAATTTTTACAAAGGCTCCCAATACTGTATTTCACATATTCCCTAGAGTTTTTTTTCTGCTCACAGTAACCCATGTCCGAATTTCTAGACATGGATCTTTTGAAATAAGGAATTTGCAGCAAAAACAGTTTATTGCCGAGAGGTCAAAATAATAAGACCCATACCCATACGGCTAGCGAGTGAACCTACATAAATTACAATATTTTAAGGAGCGCCTTATGTTTTGATCGAAAAAATTCAATGTTCCCCTGATAAAACTTACAAAATTATCCCGCAGCTTTGGGATCTCATTTATTCTTTTATTTTGAGATATTTCCTTATTATTATCATTTGATAAAAAATCCTTTTCTACTGGGTTGAGGGTAATAGCTACCTTATCCATATCATTTAATACGAAATGGTTTTCTACTGGGTTAAATTAAGAGTGACATTTATTCACCCTACCAAATCGCAAAAACTTACTAAGACAGTTTTTAAAGTAAATATTTTTATGTATCTGTTAGGTGCTTCGAAAGTATTTGCAGCCAAATATTTGAGTATTCTATCATGTCCTAATTTAGATAGACCCACCTAGATATTTGTATATTATAGGTACACACAACGTATATAACATTTTTTAACACAAAGTGGACTCGACGCATAATATAATATATAATGTAGTATGCATGCATACTACATTATATATTATATATATAATATATAACTCAAAGGTGACTGACTGACTGACTGACATAGTGATCTATCAACGCACAGCCCAAACCACTGGACGGATCGGGCTGAAATTTGGCATGCAGGTAGATGTTATGACGTAGGCATCCGCTAAGAAAGGATTTTGATCAATTCTACCCCCAAGGGGATAAAATAGGGGATGAAAGTTTGTATGAAACCTGGAATTCCTTGGCGCGAGCAAAGCCGCGGGTTCAGCTAGTATATAATAGATTCGTGCTTTAGATTTATTGCAATAAATCTCAAAGCACGAATCGACTGTAACTTGAATCTTTTTTTTAAAAGATCAATACAAAGTACGAACCGCATCAAGTAGTTTAATCGGTGCAGAAGGCAGGACAGTAACGAGGTCCATCCTCGCCCTCGCCTGGCCGAGAATCATCAGCGCATCTCCCTGCGTCGACACGGCGCTGGACATGGCTTCAGCCGCCAGCCTCTGAGCTAATTCCCGACACATACCTTTGGCGCCGCGCTTGGACTGTAAAGCACGAGACGTTACGTTATATTATAATTATGTACATATCACATACAAATATATATAATTATCAATATCTACTGTTTCTACGCGTTGTTGTTAGCTGTTTTTACTGGTGTTGTTAACATTTTTTTTAATAAAAACACAACACTTTTGGAATGCTATTTGCAATGTCCTAATAGCAATACATTATTACGTATGAAAGTTTTAATAAAAAACATCAGCGAGTCATCAAGATGAAAATCGAATGTATTATTTTTACAAAGCTACGTCTGTTTTAAGATTAAAATCGAAACGCAAGTCACGCACGATATAAACGTACCCTACGATGCACTTCCATCCTCATCATTTGAGGCACAAAGAATACAGACGTTAAGCCTCATGTGCCTGTAATTTCACCGGCATCCACGCCCTGCAAATGGAAACGCAATGATGCTGCTCGGACGCTTTCGCTCCTCTTTCTCCAACTTAGAAAAACTGTCTGAATGTTTTATAATATATTTTTACAGGGTGTTATATAATTTATGTAGGTATATAAAATATGTATTTTCAGATATCTGGTTCCCATAATACGAGTACAAGCAGCTTAGTTTGGGGCGGGATAGTGCTGTGTGGAAAGTCCACAAATATATATAATTTTTATTTCGGCCTTACTTTTTCGAATTCCGTGCCCATTTTTTTGACTAACTGCGCTGCCTTTGCGTTGCCTCCATGCATGAGCTTCCAGTTGGCCAGCCTGATGCGTTGCAGCTCCAAATCCGTGTTGTACGCATATATTTCCGCTTTCCTGTTTCACAGACATTTTATTATTATTATAGTCTAACCGCCTGTCCTGGCTTGGAGAAGTGGACATTTTTTTTAAACATTTAGATATAGTCTATGTATCTCAGGCAAATTGCAGCATTATAATTAGGTACCTAGTGAATGAATTTTTAAAATCGGGAGCTTTTTCGTTACAAATCAGTGCATGCCGTTTTATAATATAAGTGTAGATGTAGATATTAAAACAATTGAATAACACAACAAATATAGCTACACATTTTTACTTAAAAAATAACAATTGTAGTAATATAATGGTGAAAAATGAATGAGAAACAAGGGCGCTATAATAACCTGTATCAAATCAAATATCTGAATCTAAGTACGATTGGAATTCTATTATGCTAATATTTCAGTTTATTTTACTATTTTACTAATAGATTTTATAGTCTACGTAGTTCGTCTATTGCCGAAAAGTGATAAAGACTCGGCATAAATCAGGATTAGTTTTGTATTGTTTTGTTCGCCCATCTGCTACTTTGAGAAAAGTTCGTAAAAGCTGCGAATATCAAATATACTAGTAAGAAAAAGATCGTTTAGGAGTTATTGACCTTTGCTGGATATGAAATTTGCAAAGCTAGGTGAAATTGATTTGCCCATTATCTCTGGTGAGTAGGTATACGAAAATTCGAATTAAATGTGTGAATTAAACTGTATTTCATCTATTTAATTCTGTATACATCCCTACATAGTATAAAACTAAGTCGCTTTCTCTGTCCCTATGTCCCCATGTCCCTTTGTATGCTTAAATCTTTAAAACTACGCGATTTTGATGCGGTTTTTAGTGATTCAAGAGGAAGGTTTATATGTAGGTATAATACATGCATGATTGTGCACCAGTGCGTAGCAGGGGCGCGCGGGCGGGTCGCTAGTAACGAATAAATAAATAAGTGTGTTGTAAGCCGTCTATACCACAAATTGAAAAGCCAATACATTTGGTCCAGCTTAATTACAAGAAAATGATTCTTACTTTGATCTTCTCATAGCTCCAGCTGACATGTCCTCAGTGTAGAGTTTCAATAGCAGAGCTTCTTCTTGGAGCTTCTCGTTTTGAGCTGACACTCTGTCAGCCCATTGACGGTTAGCCTAAAATTTGCTGAAACGCTTGTTATGCTGAAACGTGCTTGAAATAAGGGCATATTATATTGCTAAACCGTGATCCTTGTGACTTATTTTACAAGATGACTGGTGTCAGTAGTACATTTATTTAATTTTACTAACATCATCTTCTTTTCTCTTCTGTTTAGCCTCTCTCTCATGCTTCAATCTGTTCAATCGCTTCTTCTCATTCTTCCTCCACTGGCGGACCATGGTGATCTTTCGTCTCAGTTCCATCTCAGCCGCTGCTTGAACCCTCTGCTTGATTCTGTTTTGTTTCTCGTGCGCTCGTGACGCTCTTTCGTGGCGTTGTTTTTCATTGAATTCTGCGAGATACTTCATGCGAGCAACGATCTTTTTTTCTTGCTCTCGTGCTCTATAACAAATGATTATTAACCTTACAGAATGAAGGTAGCCTCGATCCTGGCCTCTTTGATGAGTTTTTTTTAAACTTGTTTTTACTAGGGAAACAATGTAAAATATAGATTCTTGAAAAAAAACAGTTTTTTTAAATAAATCCGCATCTCTAACGTATAATTTAGGCGCGCGAGGTTGCAATGGCTATTCAAATAGCATCCGGTTTCTGAAAGCGCGATCAACACTAATCGGCTGTCAAGCCACTTGCTATTTCAGCTTTTACTTCGAATTAGATAGAGACAGCAAGTGACTTGATTAGTTGCAGCAGTACCTATACAGCCGATTAGTGTTGATCTCGCTTTAAGGAACCGGGGTTATATCTTCTAAATCAATATCTTGTTGTATTTTGAAAGACCGTAAACCGACACATTAGCTCTAACTACTCTCAAGTCATGGTTTTACTTCACTCATCATGTGTCTCAAGTGACCTCTCAATATACCTCTCAAGTGCTGAGTTTCATTTATTAATAAACGTAGCTCAAGTTAGTCAGAGTTCATAATCTTCACCCTAAGATGAGTTTTTAAAACGCAATCTTAAGAGCGCACTCAAGGTGGCTCTTAGCGCTGAGATTGATTTATTAATACGGCCCTAGGTGCCAGTTTCACGCGACCAAGCCAAGAAGAGACTTGAGTATCTAAGAAATAGTAAATAAATAACAATACCGAAAAACTTAAGTACCTGTGTAGCGCAGCGTCATTTACAGATATGATCCTTAATTTAAAAGCTATATACCACTAGGTAAATAACACGCCAGTCTTGTTAAATACAAATATAATACGCCTTATTCATTTCTTATTTTGTATGCATAGTCAAGAACGTGCCATACTAGTGCCGTAGTATCCATGTTATGAACTATGTTGCGATGCTTGAAGGCATCGGTATGTGGATCCAAGGCCTTCAAGATCGGGCAAAAATATATTCCTATAGTCGCCGCTGTAAGAGATAACAGAAAATAGATTTTTTTCATTAAGATGATTTTTTTCTTATATCAGACAACGGTAGGTATAGTGGGATGTTCTTGCAGTTAAAAATTGCACTCATTCTACGTCAAATGAGTCATATTTTTTTTCTACGGAAAATATTTTTCTTATAGCCCCGCTCCTGCTTATTGTTTGGTTAAACTTTCAGTATATTTGTGGGGTCCAGAATCCGATGCCCTGATAGGTACTAAAACCTATGTAGGTAGTTTTGTGTTCAAGCTCTAGTTACTACACATTCGTATACCTTGTTGGATTTGTACTCACGTCCTCAAGGTAAATAACATTTGATGTTAGTTTCTGTGGGGTGGGACTCACTCCCGCGCGATCTTTTAATTAAAAACCTCGCTTGCAAACCCAGTTCTTTAAACCCACGTACACACACACTATGTATAGCTCGACATCATGGCTTGGAAAACAGCTTCAATTTACTAACTGGAAAAGTCAACAGTTTTACGTGTTTTCACGGGATATTTCCATGTGAGTTTGTTTGTTCCGGATATTTCGACATGACCTAGAATAGTGTCTTGTGTCAGGGTACTCAATATAGTGTTTTATGTCAGGTCAGTTATACGTGATATCAACCACTTGGTTCATACATACTTATTTTTTCATACCATTTTATGTATAATATAGCTTATTAATAATATAGCTCACCACACAGAAACAAAAACAGGGTTAAGCATCCATTTAGGCGAAACAATGAGCGACTTTATCACTGAAAGCGATCTCTTTCAGGTAACCTTGGTGGTCACCGTTACCCATGGACTACAACACCCAGAGACGACCCATGTGTTTACTTGAAATAGCTTAATCATCAATCAACATCATTGATACGAGCTTGAACTTGTTTGTTGCATTATTATTACCCACTACTTAGTATGCATTAGGCGTCTTACCGAAGAGCTATGTTAGTAAAGCGAATCAACCGACCCAACCGCTAGAGCAATTCTTGCTTGCACATTTTTAAATGTTTCCGTGTTTCGCTGGAGTGGAACCTTGAGTAAGGGTTTATAGGACTATATACACGTACAAACCCATTCAGTTTGTCTTCCAAAATTATTTTATGTGATAAGCACTAAAAGCAATACGAGTTTTGATTAAGACGACGACAAGAGCGAGTTTTCCTCTCGCTCGCACGTTTCGACGCCGCGTTGAAAGGTATAAAATCATTGAAGCCAAATCACATTGCGCATACCGTTTAGTGAAACATAAATTTTGATCGATACAAGTTTTCCTACTCAAAAGTTTGCTCTACTAGTTTTCGTAATTAACTTTGGTACATTAGCTTTTGTCTTCGCCTTAGAGGATTTTTTCTTTAACTCATTTCATTGCACTTTGCAGAAGTTTCCCCTAAACCTCTCCTCATTTATTCCTCAAACTTTCCCCAATATCCTCTTTAAAAAAAATTCGAATATAATACACATTTTATTCCATTGCATGTTTATGAACAAACGCTTATCTACTTCGGTTCAAGAGCAACTCGCAAACTCGACTGCAGCGTTTGCTCAACCTACAACTTCCATGCATCTAGTTGTAGTCGAAAGCACTTGAACCCCGGGCCATGTTTACACTATTACAGTCCGAATTCTATGAATCATTTATTTGTAGACGCTGAAAAAGGTTGCGCTGCTGAAACGCTACCCTCGCTTGCTGGTAACTACGGTTTCTTTTAGGATTATTCGAGGGTAGAGTTGGGAAGAGACACTGTTAATACAAATAGTCTTTGATAGTTTTAGTTTTTCGGTAGGACATAGACGTATTTACCTACTTTTTTTACAATTAGCTGATGGAACAAGCCACCTGATTTTAAGCGGTAACCATCACCTATAACAAAGCAATGCCTCGTAGATCACGCATGATACAACGTGCCCTAAGATTCACTGCATCAACTTGATGGATACTTGATAGATGTTAGGTCGTATGCGTCTGTAAATTCACCAGCCACCACACTTTCCAAACCGCGACACAATGGTGGTAGAACTTCCCCGGACGAGCCCTTCACAAAAATCTTTATATCTTTAGCTATTCCTGTCTCATAAACTGTATCAACTAAACGCGCGCCAGCAAAGCTTACCGATGCTGCTCTGATTACATTGTTTCGCAGAATTTGACGGAGTGTATCAGTTTGTCGAGTTTCCGAGGAATTAATATTCGTGAGGTTTGGGCGCTAGTTTCCATAGAGATGATGGAGGACGTGGAGAGATGGAAATCCATTCAGACGCTGACACCGAATGTAATCTTAATTCATGTTCAAAAGTTCAGCAGTAATATAAATTGGATCCAACCAAATTTTGCACATGAAAAAGTTTTCCGAACCTAGTGTGTATTGATGTATATCTTTGAAACTTGGTTGCTTGTTATTTTTCATAACTATTTTGTGAATCATCGCATCGACTACTACGAGTAAGAACGCTTAGCTCACCGATTCTTTTTTTTTGGGCTTGATCACCTCGTTCTATCCCTGCGCGCTGAGTTCATCTTTTTCATAAAATTACAAGCATTTGCAAATGTCTTAAAACTAGGTGAAGACCACCAGTTCCATGCGATCAAGTTCAAGAGAACATAAAAAAAAACGAATGTCGAATGTCTATGCCTATAAATGTCATGTCGTAAAAATACCCACTCTGTTTTTCTTTTTTTACTTTGACTACAGAGTAGTTTGTTAACAAACATAATTAGTAAAATCTAACTAAAACAATGCATTCATTAGTCCATAAGTCAAGTGTAGGTACGTTACCCCATGTTATACAAGCCTAGGGCTGTCAGTTTAATTCAAAATGTTATTACTATTCTGCAGTTGAATTTAGATAGTTTGAAGAGCCAGCTTCGTTTGCTCCCGGAAACAGGTGTGTGCTATTAATTCAAACTCTCATCGCCGTCTATAGGCTGGTTCAAGTATCCATTCATTGTTCCCAAGAATATCAATCAGTTCAATCTATTTGACCCTCTTCAACGCCAATCTAGGATTTCTTAAGTAGTACTCTACTTACTTTGTCTGTTTATGTTTAATCGTGTATATACTATAAAAGAGGAGGTAGTTTATCCTTATTTTACTGCATTATTTAATTAGTTTGCTTTTACTTTATACAAGTATGTACCTACACACGTATATAAGGTATAGCAGAATATGCTATGCTGTGTTATTACACAACCGCACATGATATGTCATTTTAAATCCGTTTACGCAAAATCACCATTTATTTTTAAGATACAAAAATAGGAACAAACTAAGAATGCTGATACACTTTCAAAACCTATATGAACCCGGTCCAATCCACACATGCCTGGCAAATTGAGAACTGATTCAGAAAATGAAGCTAGTCCAAAGTGGATTCGATACGGAGTCCAAAGTTTCACAAGCAAATAGAACGCAGAGCCACTTACGATTTCAGTGGAATATAGTAACTTTCAAAACAAATTATCGAACACGTTATACCTTACTCAGAAACTTACGTCAGTTTGCTAAACAACATCTTAGGTACAGTTGCTAACGAAATTAAGGTTTTTTAACACCTTTATAAATATAAATTAACTTGAACAAAGCAATATGTAGTACTAATCCGCTGATCTAATCTCCTTAAGCTGGAATAAAATAGATCAGCGGATTAGGACTACATATTGCTTTGTTCAAGTTAATTTATATTTAACAATGGACTTCCGCAAAGTCACGCCTGAGTCAATTAACTACCTTTATAACTATAATAAAAATTTATTGATTTTTCTCTCAACTTAGGTACTAATAACAATGTAGGTAATAAACTCAAGAACAAGAAGTTAGAAACCTGAGCTGCGAGAGACTGCTGCCTGAAGTAGGTTTAGAAAACTTGTGATACAGGTCCACAGGACTCCACATCAATATCAATATAGATAAACAACGCTGCCAGCTACAAACAAGAAGTAACAATCAACAGTTTAAATGCGAAGATCTAAAGTTAATGGTGGGCATCATCACGGGCTATTGATGATATCATCTACCATCTTCTCAAGATCTGTCTTCGAGGAAAATCAACTAACGAAGTTGGTCATAAAAACGGGGCTGCAGGAAGCTGAACCGGTCTAATTCTTCTCCATCCACATCACGACCGAGGATGCTGGAACATTGCTGTCACAACCCAAAGTCCTTCTCCACTACTTTATAATATAATGCAGCAATGCTCCCTATTGCGAGACATCAGCGCTCCACAACGAAATAGAGTTAGAATTACAAAACCTTTATAAAATTCTTATCGAAGCTAAGCGCAATAAACACCTAAGCGTAGAAACATTTACCCAGGCGAGGTATTGCGAGGAAACCAAATGAAAATAAGTGTCGCCATTAATCAACGCGCTGTGGTCGCACGTACGCGCCCGTGAGCCCCGTTAAGCCTGCGAGGCCTTTCCACTCCTAAATATTCTCGACCGATACTCATTACGGGTAGGCGGAGTTGCTCAAAGTGTTTGCATTTACATACAAATGCGAAATATCCTTGTAAACAGGCCGACATTATTTTAATCGTTTATGTCAGTGAACAAGTCTTTTTCAAATATTGTTACAGTACCACCAACTTATCTGAACCTGTCTGAAATTAACCGTTTCTGATAGAGAATGGAAGCTGCCCAAACTTCCATTCGCTATTGGCCATTTAAGGTACTGACTCGTGTGCTCAAAATAAGCATGCTTCTTTTAAACATGCTCAAAAATCAACCGACGTACGACCAAATAAGCATGCTTATTTACTAGCACGACCTGTTCAGTTCACACGTGCTTTTATTGAGCAAGGCTCGAAAAAAGCATGCTTTTGGCTCGAAAATAAGCATGACCTTTATGCACAAACGGCTAACCTCAGACCGGTTCAGATAAGTTGGTGGCACTATACCTATTTTATTGACTTTAGGGTCAAAATCATCATTAATATTATCGCAAAGTCCTGCGCCAGCAACATTCGGTTACTACTCGCGACGTGATCTTTTCATCTTTGGTCTCTCGCAGAAAATGCAAGAAAATAAAAACGTTTGAGAACCGATTGGGCAATAAAATACGGCCTTGTCGTTTCAGAAGTTTATTCTCGAGAATGTGTACCAATATAGAATTCCCAATATTGAATCTACACGGAGTTAGTTGATGTATGCATGCACCGTGCGCCAATCACGCCAAGTGACGCGTTCATTTAGCCCTGGATATTGTTTCGAATATGCAAATGTCTGTTATATTGCGAGATTGATTGGCTGTTGGTTTCGGCAAACAGGGTTTTACTAGCTCGCGGTAGTTTTTTATTTGTCTACTATGCTCGTAATTATAAATCAGTGCCTGCTAAGAATTGGTTATCGTGGTCATTTCACTCTGGTTTCGCTTATGCTCCCTTTACGGAAGGTTAATATCTGACGGAACATGCGTCGCGCATCATCGGTCGCGTAACGCCAGAACAGACAAATGTATAGAAAAACACTTGAACGTTCAAACTCAACCGATGATACGTTAGTGCGTTGAGTGTAAACGCGACGCATTTTCCGTCAGATATGAACCTTCCCTTACACTCGCGCGTGAATTTACGCCGTGAGCTCGGTGTCACTAGCAAAGTTTTGTAGTTTAGTTTGCCAACCACCAACGAACTCTTTGTCGCCGGGCAATAAACCGACACCTTAATATATAGGTACTTACTGTGAATTGGCTGTAATTTTGCTTTTATTTTTGAGAACAATCATATTGACGCAATGATTTAAGATTCGAATAAGTGAAAACAATGATCATAGGGTTAGTTTACTTACAGTCGTTTCTTCGCCGCCCACTCATCCGCATGTTCCTGTGCTACTCTCTCAAGGTGTTCCCTGGCCTTCTCCGCTTTCTTGAAGACTTGGAAACGACGAGCCACGTCCGTCTCCACACGCTTCAGGGTCAAATCATCTCTTGCCCGTTCATTCTGTTATACAATCAATGAATGTGACACACTGGCTCTTTTCTGCTGAGTTACAAATCTTTTTATCACTTGTCACTGACATTACCTATTAATAGGCCGTTTACGTTTCATAGTTCTAAATTGGAATTGAGATAGCTGTATGAGCTCATAATCAATGTTAAATTGTTATTACCTTCCGTTATTTCCTTCATTCATACATTCAATGAATTCATCTAATTAATCTCTGCTTTTAGTTCTGAAATTAATCCAATTTATCAACAACAGTCAAACAAGCGTCTATACTTACCAGTTTAGCGAGCTCCATATGAATCCTGTCCATAAACTGGTTATACAAATACTTCCTGTACTGATTGAACTCTTTGAGCGAGCACTGTGCTCGACCATCCTTCGTGCAGAAGCCCAGGGCTTTCATCCTGTTTCTGGCCGGCTTTTGGGCGAAGTGGTGCGCCAGGTGAGGGTCGTGCATGGGCACGTAATCGTAGGACACGTTGTTGCAGTAGGGATCTGTGAGGTCGAATGTAGGCTGTGGGCCGCCACTACCCAGACCAATACGGCGAACCTAGAAAAGATTTGTGTGTAAATGTCATAATATTATCATCCTACTAATATTATAAACGCGAATGTTTGTAAATATGGATGGGTGGATGAATGTTTTTTACTCTTTCACGCCGGAACGGCTGAACGGATAAGGATGAAACTTGGCAGAGAGATAGATTATAGTCTGGAATAGCACATAGGCTACTTTTTCCCAAGGGAATACCGGGATTTAAATCTGCGCAGGTGAAACCGCGGAGCGCCACTAATACATAATAATTATCTCCATATAAATAATGCTTTTCTCTAATTTCAAAAGTTTTCTTAGATTACCAAATCAAGATGATTATCCTAACTCCTATCCCGCCACAGAACCGTCCGACAACCGCTGGCGGCTAAAGGTTCTCGAATACACACCGACGATGAACCAAAAAACAAAGCGTAGGAGGCCACCCCATCGGATGGGCAATCATAATGGTGTTAGAACATTGGGACATTGAACATTAATTTTACGGGTATACGGTATATATGTATATATGTATATATGTATATACGGTACACTTTTCTTTAAAATTAAGTGGGGTGGTGGAGGGGTGATGATGACGATTTTGCGGTGTGAGAGAATTTACCTTGAAAATTTATGTGTATTATTCGATATTCTAGGTCCAAAATAAATATATTTTATTAAATTTTTTTCTTTCTTATGTACAACCATCGAGAACCATCAGAGAAGGTGGAATGGGACGCCTTTGGAACACATTCAACCTAGCGGAAGAATTTAACTAGGTACCTACGCTTACATACAGCATTCCTGAATTTTATTTCTGAGTGGACCCGACGCAGCCTATCAATATCGAGAATTATTTACATGTGTTCACTGTAATAGGAGTGTAATATTAGTAGCACTTTGCACTGGATTTAAATAATTTTGAATTTTCCTAAAAGATATTGCAGCTTGTGAGGAAAACTTGATTTTATACAAGTGAGCAAATATATTTCACCACTAATGAGATTAGTTACTACCTATCGAAATGGTTGGTACTTCTGCCATTAATTATTGAAACTGCCACAGTTTCAGGAGAAATAACAACTACAGGTATACCAATAAACACAAATCATTATCAACATCAGAAGTGTTTTGCTGAGCATAGATCTCACGTATACGTTTTTTTTATTACATATAGGCAATACATTTCCAGAAATAACCATTTTGAGTCTTCTCCGTTGACTTTATTTTATTTTGGAATTTTAGACTTCTTTAATCTTTGTAATTTCGTCGGTTCACCGGCCGGGGAGGAGTCATACGCTTCGTTTTCCAGTTATTCCCCAATTATTGAAAAAATTACCCATCCGCAAACCTGGGTTGAGACAGAACTAATTTTTCCCGTCTATCCACCAATAAAAACACACATAAAAAGCATGATTATTGCCGTAAATTATTTATTTTCTAGCCGTTTCAAAGTGAACCTTGTGATTTTCTTTTGTTTCCTTGTGATTCAATTGAATATCTTACACTGGTTCTGGTTCGATACGAGCTAATGGAAATGTATGTCCCGCTCAATTTTTTTATATTTTTTTTAGCAAACAATAAGTAATACAAATTATTATAATACCAATTAAAGTATTTTTAAGCGACCATGAAAGTGTGATTCACTGTGTTTTCACCAATTTTCAATCCGGCCTGAGCCTCAGTAGTGTACTGTACACCGCTAAGATTACCAATAACCATAAATCACAGTTAGTGCGGCCATAAATCGAAGGTGTCCTTTCTCGATTGAAACGATACTCGTAATTATCTATCTGAGACCCCTGAAGTAGGTTCGTCGTTAAAGCGATGAACGACGATATACATTGACGTTATGAGTTTCATTGCGCCCACACGACATAATGCTCCTCAAGTTTTGCTACATGTAATGTATCTCTGATTACCCCACTTGAACGTCCTCAAAAAATCTGCAGTCTTTGTACTAAGATCTGAGGGGATAAGTCTGGGATCTAAGTCGTGAGTCTGTTTCAGTTTTTAGTTTAAAAACTAGTAGAAAACTTGTATTTAAAATATTATTATTTGAAGTAACGACCTTCCTCGGCTTCGCACGGGTGGCCACACAGTGTTTCTCTAATATAATTATGCTTGTATTATACATAGGTATAAACCTTCATCTTGACCTTCTTTTTCTATCTTTAAAACCGCATCAAAATCCGTTGCGCAGTAAGCACACATTAGGCAGACAGCGAGAAGCGACATTGTTTTGAATTTATACTATGTTGTCATGAACTTGATTGGACAGCTTGGTTGATTGCAATATTTCACAAATAAGTTTAATGACTTTTTTACACTTTTTTACTTGAAAATGTGTGAGCGAGAGGCACATTAGCGGTTGTAAAACTGAAACTGAAACAGCTTCACGACTTTGATCCCCAGGCACGGTAGATATCCCTTCAGATCTCCCAGTACCAAGTAGGTACTAATTCAAGATTCTTTGAGGATGTCTAAGGGGGGTAGTCAGAGGTACGTCCAAACATTACATTTGGCACATACCCACATTTTGCAGTAGTTAGTATTCCATACGTGACAGGTTGCAAGCCCATCGCCGCTGTTAGAATACTAACTGGTTTCCTCACGATGTTTTCCTTCACCGTTTAAGAGCACTGGCATTGCGCACATAAATTTTTCGATAGAAAAATCCATTGGTGCACGACCGGATTCGAACCTGCGACCTTACGATCGGAAGGCGGGGTCACTCCCACTAGACCACCGGTGTCTAGGACTAGCGGTTGTCTTCGTCTTAAAAACCTTATAGCACGCAACGGTACCAAAGGCACTGCTTTGTTCTGTCAACATTACAACTTAGTAAACAGAGCATCCTATTCCAGATGGTTGCAAGTATACAACGGAAGCTAGATAAGTAACACTAAAAGGTTCGGTAACGAAGACCGATATCTTTAGAAACGCGATAGCTTTTGTCTCCCTTAGCAACTTTCGTTAAAAAAACGCTGAAGGAAAACATCGTGAGGTAACCAGCATGGCGTTTAACCTAAATAAAATCTCAAATCTCACGGTCGGGGTAATACTTTGCCCTTATGTCAAGTTAGTAGCTTGTAGTAAGTAGTCTTTTAAATGGAACGATAAGGAACAACATATCAACTGGCATACAAAAGCAACAAAAGATAGAGATTAAAGGATAGAATCTTTTGTGCCGCTTAAGCTACAGACTTAAGAACGGGTAAGTAATAAACTTTAAGGTGAAGTGCGAGCGATAATAATGGAATTCACATACTGTATAGTTTTTTTATGCAAGAACGATTTTTTTATTGTAGAATATCTCTTATATATAATTGTATCAGTAATTTATAGAAATACGTTTGACCAAACTTGATTCCAAGAACAAGACAGTTTCAGAATTGTTTAGTTATTAAAATAATACATGCCTATGGTGCCTTTTAATTTAAAAACTGTTTGATGTATATTTTTCTATGTGTTGCAAATAAACTTATTCTATTCTATTCTATATAGAAAAATAATTTTGTTTGCGTGCATTTATAATATTATTATGTGTGCTCTTAACTAAGTAATTTTATTAATTACTAGTTGTGCCCCGCGGTTTCACCTGCGTAGATCCCGGTATTAATAATAATAATAAAGCCTTTATTTCCAAATTAATTACATATTATATCAAATTATTCTCACTTATTATTTCTATATTAATTATATTATTATGATTTATATTATTAGGTATATTATTTCATTTGGGCACCCAAAAGTGGATGAAGGCCTCCTCCATGCGATTCCATTGCTGGCGATCTTGTGCTACTCGAGTCCATGTTTTCCCGGCAACCTCTACAATATCGTCGCTCCATCTTCTCCTCGGTCTACCTCTTGTGCGGGTCAGGTCACGTGGGTACCAGTGTAAAATACGTTCACTCCATCGTCCATCTCGTGTTCTAGCGACGTGACCCGCCCACTTCCACTTCAATTTGCAGAGCATACTCGCTGCGTCCGTTACTTTTGTAATGCTTCTGATATTGTCACACCTCACTCTATCGCTTAGTTTCGTTAGTTAGATCCCGGTATTACCACGAGATAAAAAGTAGCTTATGTGCTATTCCAGACTATAATCTATCTCTCTGTCAAGTTTCAACCAGATCCGTTCAGCCGTTCCGGCGTAAAAGAGTAACAAACATCCATCCATCGATACTTACAAACTTTCGCATTTATAATATTAGTAGGATAGGATTTATTGTTTACATAGGTATTTCTAAAGAAAAAATGATTTCCAAAGTCAAATTTTACAGTCATCCATGTGTTCAAAAATGACAATATCAAGCCTTTTCGCCCAACGACTTCCCACATCAGGGGCGTTATTCACTATGACCAAACCAATCGCGGTTTGCGTTTAGATCACGTTGTGAAGTCACACGGTCAGGGCAAAGTATCTCCTATCTCATAAAGAATAAAGCCCAACATCAAGTTTTGACGTTTCACGGTTTGGGGCAAGAAATCTCCTATGGTCATAGAGAATAATGCCCCAGGTAAGAGGTCGTTCTACGCTTCTTTTTTCGATTTGTTGCTACTTCGACTAGCTCTCAAAGACACGCTAGATTAATTAAAGTGAAAATATGTGTTAGGGAAATTTCCAGAACAACTGTGGAGAAGACAGATGCTGTTAATAAACTACATTCCAGAAGCACTTTGCACATCCACGCAGTCTGGACAACAACCTCTACGAATTCAGTGGAAAATCGACAGGGAAATTGCGGTTACTGTCGTCATGACTGTATAGTACAGTTAGATCGGGAGCCAGGCTTGATTTTCTTACATCAAAACAACGACAACTTAAGTCAAGCTGTATTTTTTATGACGACGTCTCTCATCGACGGACCGAGCATAAACAAAACCTGCCGGTTTTATCTCTCGGTCACACGTTTCGACAAGTTGAAATAGTTTTATAAAATCAATAATCTCATTTTAGAAAAATTGCAATGAAACAAGTTTTGTGGACAGTTCAGTAAAAAACCATTTTAATCAATACCTACTAATTTTCATAATGTAAGTACGAAAACTAGTAAAGCAATATTAACGATTCTTATAAAAACACACACGATTTGATCATAATATAGGAATGGTTTAAGAGTAGTAGAGCTCTTTGTGAAGGGCTCGTCCGGGGACTTCCCCGGAGTACTTACTACCACCACGCCATTTTCTGCCGCCAAGCAGCAGCGCTGTGTTTCGGTTTGAAGAGTGTGGTAATTACAGGCACATGAGGCTTAACATCTGTATGCCTCAAGTTGATGGACGCAGGGCAGTGCATCGTAGGGCACGTTCCTATTGTGCGTGACCTACGGGGCAATGTTTTGTTTATAGGTGATGGTTACCACTTAACATCAGGTGGACCATCTGCTTGTTCCATCAGCTAGTTGTATAAAAAAAAAAAAAAAAAAAAATGGATGGTAGGAGAGACCTAATGTCCAGCAGCAGACTTCTTATGCTATTGATGATGATAATTGCAAAGTTTTTTTATACAACTCATGGAACAAGCAGATGGCACACCTGATGTTAAGTGGGTACCATCACCTATATACAAAGCATAGCGTCCGCTATTCACGCACGATAGGAACGTGCCCTACGCCCTACCCTATTGCAGAGAGTTTGGACCGAGAGTTACATTTTCGATGAGTAGTCGACCGTATCGATGGAAACCCAACATCGACAGAATATTGGCTTCCTGTGTTCTGTATGTAGTCAGATGAATCAGTTAACAGTTACACTCGCAATTATGAAGATAGATTATGGATTATAAGATGTTTTAGTAATGTTAATCTTCTAATGCAGCTTTAAAATAATTTTTGATAAGTTATTTATCAAAAGCACAGTAGGTACAGTTGCCGTTTAGACATGATTAAAACGTGCTTCTAGCGAAATAACAAAAAAATCGAAAATCGCTTATTTTTTTTTGTGTCAGGTAAAATTACAAAAACTAGGACCTATGTCTGTTCTCTCTAAATGTATTTTTTGATAATTTAACGTCCTATTGGGTTACCTACATTTCATACTCAAGCTTTGCACTAGTTTTCCAACTTTGAAAGCTATAAAACAAATATTTCTCCGCTTCGTTCCTTAACAAAGTTCGACCTATATAAATAAAACTCCTCCGTTCAATAGTGCGCTTTGATATGCCATTCGCTTGTTAGTGTCCAATCGAGCATCCATCTCGTCGGAGCAGTCGGCAATTTAATCTATCGAGTAGAGTTATAGGACGCTACACGTAGAAAACAGTGGTTTTCTAGCGTTCTTTTTAAATGCCGCGATATACTGCATACGTATGTCGTATATGTCTTGAAAACAAGAAAATGTCATTTATAATCCATCAGTCTACAGTCGTTTTTTACTGGCAGCCTCCACTTAGTCAATCATCCAGTGTGTAAGCTATTGTTTGTACACGATATGTTAGTATACAAATACCTGAAGGTATGAAATTTATCAAAGCACACTGAAGCTTGGCATACATGCTTCGCGCGGCCCTTTCACCGTCTGAATACAGGCATTAGCATAATGAGACGCGCCGCGGGCGGTTATAAAAGGATTTTAAGCGTTCTGCTACCGCGAAAATAGCGAAACTCGTTTTATTTTGTAGAATTTTAACCACGACTTTTTTGTTGGGACACCTCTTGAGCGTTTAGCTCATTTATTATTTAAATCCAGCAGCCTTCTCAGACTTCACAGTTCAATTGATAGTAACTCTGTCGTCTGCGTGGTAGCCGCGGTTCGCTCAAAGTCAAAGTCAGAATGTATTTATTCAATAAATTCACATGGATCACTTTGAAACGTCGTAAAGCTACGTGACTCTATGTGCCAGTTCCACGCAACCAAACCTCCTGACAACAAATTCAGCTTGGTTCCTACCGTTCATCGAGAAAACATAAATTTAATGTGTGATGAAAATTGACGGTTGTTCTCTGTATGGGTGTTATTAGGTTTAAATTCAAAGTACTTAGGTATGTAAGTATTTACAGACAAAAATTATGTTGTAATTTAGCTATCAGTTCCCATATTGCATGCTTTGCTTAGTTTGGGGCTAGATGGTGCTGTAGAAAGTCCGCCAATATTTATTTATATATTTAATTCTCGTTATGTTTGTACTATTGGCACTTGGCATCACGATGTCTGAAACTACAAGGTCTACATATTTATCTAAAATTTGGCACAGACACTCCTCGAGGAGTGTAGTAGTCGCTAAAAAACGATTTTGTTGACGACCTCTGTGGCGCAGCGGGCGAGGGCCTTCCTGCGACGCAAGAGGTTGCGGGTTCGATTCCCGCCTTGTAATAAATTTGTGTACGATCTGCAGAAATTTGTTCCGATGGTCTGGGTGTTTTCTGATAAAAAAATATCTATCTATGTAAGTATATAATGTATTAAATATATCAGTTATCTAGTACCCATAACACAAGCTTTGAATAGCTTACTTTGGGGCTAGATAGTGCTGTGTGGATTCTCCAGCATTATTTATTTATTTATAATATTTGCACCCCAAGGGGAAATAGTTTTTGGTAAATACGTTGGCAACCTGTGATGATGACGCAAGAAACGATTTACCTACCTAGTTTTTGAAGCTTTATTTAGCTATTAATTATGATATTGTCAGTCTACCAAATTCAAGATAACTCAGTGCCAAAATCAAGTTCGTTAGAACAAATAAACTCACATTTATAGCTCAGTAGCTATGGATAAGTGTAATTACTTGAGGTCGCACTCGATCAAGATTATCTTATCGTATGATTGGCAAACTTGTTTAACAGTTCCACAAATTCATATGCGTACCTTTACATAACGGGAGCCTAGATTAGAAATTACATTTGACTATTTACATAGTATAGCCTAGAGTTAGTAAATCACTCTATACCAGACGCCCAATGTTAAAATAACAGATGGGGAATAAAAACCGCTAATTGAATCCACGAACCGAAAAACGAAGCGAACGGACGCCCCCAATAATCTGTCGGGACACATGGTCGGGCATTAGTAATATCAGAAAATCTACTGGACATACCCACTAGTAGACTTCTTGATGCAGAAGAAGATCACGATAGGTAATATTTGAATACCTAAACCTAGTTGCAAAACAGTTTGATTTATTACTTCCAAGTCCTTATCGTCATTCACGCGTCTCAGAATGAGATTTGCATAACAAACATTTAAAACCGAGCTAAAGGCCTTTACAAAGTTATTGTTTGCTGACTTTGTTTCTGTGATACTAAACATGGATTTATGCAAAATCCTTTAGAAGCCACAATATTATGGCTGAGTTGACTTAGTGCTCATTACAGTCAGTCAAAGTTTGATCCAGTTTCTAAACTTCAGCTAAGAGCTTTTGAGCTGAAATACATAAGACAGTAAATCATATTTAATATCTTCAGCTTATTTGGATTGAAATGCGAAAGAGAAAATATCCATAAACATTCCTTTGGTTAAAAAGTGAAAGAAACACCTTCCTAATAACTTCACCTTTTCGGTACTAAGCATACAACGGAAGACGAGGCAGTATGGTCTGAAGACTTTAGACCCCGTAAAGGACGAACAAAAATAACCAAAGACGTGCACACTGCACAAAACATTGAAACAAGTTTTTACTTACATCTTCGCCAATTTTCCCGCGTGAAAATATGATCTTCCCCGCAGGCATTTTAGGCACAGGCAGCTTGCACTCCAACCCGAGACGATACCACATTGGTAGACCATTCTTTGGCACTGAGCTTACAGGTTTTGGTATAGCATCAATGACTTTCTTTATCTCAGTCGGCTTACGAAGTGTCATCAAAGTAATATCAATATCAGTTAGATCGTCGATCACAGTGTCAGATAGCTTTTCCAACGACATGATGGTTTTTTAATTTGAAATGGCTAATAAAAAAAATATCAGAAAACCGCAACGCGGCTCCCGCTTCGCGAAACACACTAAAATTTTGACAGATAATGATGTTCTTTTTTCAAACTGTGGATGAAATGAAATGAGTTTCGTTATTGCGTAAAAAGAATTGATATGTAATTATGTACTTAGTATCTACCTATTTATCATCACAGACGTATACAGCAGTCGGTATGAAAATATTTTCGTATCATTTTTATGAAACGCTAATACAAAAGTTAGTTCATGCGAATTGCTTTTGAACACGGAAAGTCGCGTCGGCAGCTGTCGGCATAACGATGCAGTCATTGGCCTAGTAACTATGCTTAGGTAGTTAGGTAACTATTTAGAAGTTGTGGAAAAAAGAACACCTACTGAAACTATGATAATGAGCGAGGAATTTGGGGATAATGAGGCTGACAAATCTGACAACTGGTCAAACACGTTCGCGCACATTTTTTTATAAGAAGTACAATTTTTACTAAGGGAAACTGAAACTGAAAGAATCTGATTTAAATAAATTTTCCTTATGCCAAATAAAAATACGCGAGCGTGAAGTTGTTTGATGGTTATCTGCGCCTTAATAGTCTTAACGCTGTATCATACTTTATAGGAAGAATAGATAACTCTTTATTAGTCTCTATTATCAGTAAATAACATATATATTTACAAATCAGTATTGGTAAATTCTCAGTCACAATATTTTTCAAACGTCCATCTAATATTAAAAATAGTTGAAAATAAATTATTTATCGAGGGTATAGACAGGGGTTGAGCGAAAAAAAAGTAATGCTCGAAAGCAGAGTATAAGGTCAGCACACGCCAAGGTTGCTGCCATCTAAAGAACGCAACACAACAAAACGATTGGTTTTAAAATCAAGATCGATCGATCCATCATGGGGCATAAAAACCCCAAGATGTTTGGTGTTTCGTATCTCCTCTCTCCTGAAACTCCCGAAGAAAGAATCCCAAAAAATTGAAGCTTTTGTGATACAAAAAATAGAAAAAACCCCTAAAAATGCGAATTGACGAACACGAAATGTTTTCTAAAATAACCCATACAAATAAACTTTACAAAAGTTTCTGAAACTCGCAAAGGCTAATTTCGAAGTTTTACTTCGTTGGCAGAACACGTGACATTCTTAAGCTCATGCATGGAATATTTTATCGTCACCACTAAAATAGAATTTCAACTTGGCTCAGGCCCCGTCTGTGGGGGGTCAGCTAAGATAAGTTTAGACAACTCATAGAACGGATTCTGCCGACCAACCATTGTATAGAGCCCTTTAGGTTTCATGGAACTAAAGTTTGATATTGCAACGGGTTAGATCATCATTCTAACCCGTTATTTATTCAGTCGATAGATAGCGAAGCTGCCTGATACTAGTAATTTTGATGTGCTGTGAACGGAGAGTTTATTAGATCAAAAAATAAAGGAGACCTTGACAAAATGCATCTTATGTTTTAACAATATTTCGATCATGCAAACTTCTAATTTATTGAGAATCTTATCAGCACCTTTGAGGTCTTAGATAATTATGTGTCATCAGTAAAAAAATACGGTATGACGAACATAATTCATCCATCTCTATATGGGTTTGCCACACTGGATGCTGTCAGGTTAAAATGAAATTTTTGGACGACAAAATGTCATTGTTTTTCATACATAAATGCGATTTGACCTGACCGCAGACTGCGGAACACACCTAGTTTGCTAATCATTACTCATCGCAATACAAATCATCAGCCCGTCTATTGCTGAACATGGGGTCTCTCCCCGAATTCCCTTAATCCATCATTCCCTTAGTCTCTGGTGATATCAGGATTGATCAGGCATAAAAAAAACATCTATTGGGGGTGATGGAGGGGTACTTTTCTTTGCCGGGACAACTTAGGTAAAGCCAACAATGTTTTACTACGCTAGCTGCTGCCTCTGGCTTCACTCGAGTAAAAGTAGTTACCTACCTATTGCTAACGTTAAAATATATAATATATAAGCGTTTTCCCTTTATTGGGCTCCTTTATGCTTTCTATCCCGTTTCTGGTATTGTCGGAATAACAAGTAGCCTATGTTAATCCAATTTATGTCATATATTATTTTTATTATTGTGTTATTTGTGTTCGAACAGTATTTATGCGTGTCACTGGATAGTTATTCTTTTAAACAACCTCCCCGAAATGAAATAAAATGAAATAAAATGAAATAATAGCCAATTGCACCTCGAAACTGCGAGCCGCTGTCGCCGGGCCCTTAAGATCCGTGATAATCAGTTGAAATTTTCACAGGTTATGTAATTTCTGGTGGCGCTTTATCAACAAAATAGTTAAATTAAAATAAAATTCATAAGTCATCAAAACATCCTGAGCGTTATTGCTAGGATAAGAAATTCCAGATGAAGGTAATTTAGTTATGTACTTAGGTTACCTAGGTGAAACATGTCTATAAATTACTAAGAAACGAGTCTTGGACACCTGAGCTTCCTTGTGACCCCAACTTGCTTACGAAGCTATACTAAAGCGTGGTGACGTGTTGTAAATGGGATGGGTAGTTAAGCCTAGTACCTATGCGGCACTCTCAATACATGTCACTAATAGTATTCCTCGTATAGTATTTATTTTGAGAATGGCATTATTTCTTTACGCGTGGTCCAAACTTTCTTAAAAAAAGTTCACGTAAAGTCAGATCATATAATGGCAGTAATTAAACGGGGCTTCGCTATAGCGGTAGGTAAGTCTTCGGTCAAGTACCTAGGTAAGTTGAGTCGCGTCTGCAAAGAAAACGTCAGCAATTACTGCATGGTTTTTGTATGGCCACGCGCTACCGGTATACCCACTAAACAACCCGGCTGCACTCCCGCGTCGTCTTTGTTGGAGGGGAATTAGGAAACCTGCAGAGCCTTTTCATCCAGTCTCCCGCCGACGATTGCCCGCCTCGCTGGGGCCCGGGAACGGCCGCGAGTACTCAGCCGTTCCCAACGCGACGGGGTGGTGAATAGGTGCAATGCGGGAGAAGGTGCCTCCAGGTCTTCTCCCGCTATTTACCACCATGAGCGGCACAAGAAATTCCGCGTCACTCACGCTCTACCACCCTGTAGACCATAAGCCTACCCTGCCGCATCACACTGTGCCCTCTGCTAGTCAGATGGACACGCGGAGAAGCCCACCATGTTGGATTATTAGCCACCATGAAACACGTCCAGTACTGTGGGCGTCGTGATGGGGAATGAGATCTGCACGGACGTCCCCACAATGGGGTGTATGTGCATTATCCCCCTGCTAACCTCACCCCAGCCAGCCCAAATCCTTAAAATAGCGGAGCAGGACCTTGGGTTAGTTGTAGTTCAAGTGTTCAAGCATCCCTAGTGTTGATTCGGATGCAGATGAGATAGTCCCGATCAGCTTCTGCAGTCCAGTTTTGGATCTGGGAAATCTAGGAACGTGCTCTACGATGCACTGCCATCAGATGTTAAGCCACATGTGCCTGTAATTTCACGGGCACCCACTGAAACACAGTAACGCTGCTTGGTGGCAAAAAAGGCGTGGAGGTAGTAGGCTCTGGACTCGTCCGGGGAATTTCACAAAGAGCTCTGTGACAGATGAGTTGTGGTCTACTATATTATTTTATTATTTCTTCTGTGATTTTGACCAATGGAGAATATTAGAGCACAAATAAAAACAAAACCTGCCTAACAAAGATCTGTAAACTTATATGCTGAGTTATCCAGCTGAATAAATAAACCAACAATAAGTTTTTCTATAATAAAGCCTTAGAGCAACGCAGAAAACAACAGATAGTACAGATAATCATCAGATAATCATTGTCTCCCTTTCTTACATTATTGTTAACAACAGTGTGCGAGCAAGAGGGATCGACGGTGTCATTTTGAATTCGCAGCGCGGGCTATGATTGGTTGATAGGTTACTTGGTCTTTTTCAATTTCGAAGAGCAAACTTTACTTACATTTCGTATGGTTTACACAGCAATGTAAACACTGGCATTCTTTGCCAGTTTATCCAGTATCAACAAGGTACGTTCCTAGTCTCTACAGTGATTGTAGGTTCCATAGCTTAGTTTGTTATCGCAAACAAAATCTTTGATATTCTACAGTTACCAGCAACGAGTCTATGTCGGTATATACCGACATGTTACCTAATTTTAGGTAACATAAAACTGAGAACACTCTCTTTTTGTCGTGTCACTAGTTTCTTTCGAGACTGTGGTGAAAAGATATTAATTTAAGTGCCCTTCGAAGGGGCTCCTTTCAAGCACTTCATATACATAGGTACAGTCTTAGTTTTTTTTAGGTTCTAAGACAAGGTGATTTTCTCACAATGGAAAGCATTTGCGTGTTACAAGCACCGTGAACATAAATTTTTGATCAAAAAACCCATTGGTGCATGATTGGTTTTGAAACTACGACCTTGGGATAGGAAGGCTGGGTGGACTGCTGTCACTAGCCCACCAGTGCTCTATTTTCGAAAGCACTGCAGCAGAGGAAACAAAAAAAAACTATTGCAAAAAAAGGTTTGATAACAAGAAACAAGTGAACGAGCAACTCAGTTATGTGAGGAATTTATTCCCGCTAGAGGAAGTACGTAATGCTTTATCTGCATAGTTGTTTTGTGTGTGGGAGTAGTTAACTTTGTGATAATACCTACCACTCATTTCTGATGAACACAGAGGTAGGTATTTCTAGTTTAAAACTTTTTGTTGCCTATTAAAATAGAAGAAATATATAATATTACTAGGATTTTATACCTCTACCATTACCATTACCAGTATCGTCGTAGGGCACGTTCCTATTGTGCGTGACCTACGGGGCAATGTTTTGTTTATAGGTGATGGTTACCACTTAACATCAGGTGGGCCATCTGCTTGTTCCATCAGCTAGTTGTATAAAAAAAAACCTCTAATTGACTAGTTATTCCTTGCATTGTCTCAAGGTCATAACAAAGTTGTTCATAATCATCGTGGGTATCGCAAAAAAACAACTAGGTACCTAGTATCTACTAACAGAAAATAAATTTAGCCTAGCCATTGACCTGAAAATATTTGTTCCGCGGGAATCGAACCTGCACCGGTTTACGACACGCCATGTCAATGATGTGTAAAATTATAGGTCAACTGTGTCGATTCTGTGGTTGAATTATCATTAAACTAACCAAATTGATCTAAAAATTTTGCCGTATCTTACAAACTGAAGCAACAAAGACAGCTATATTTTTTCCACAGAAATAGGGTTTTCTCTATTCCGTGGTTTTTTCAGTCATAGGTAGGTATTTGACTGACAAACATCGAGTTAGAATAACTCGATGCTGACAAAATTATAGTCGTCTTTGTTGATAGTCAGATTTAGGATAATGCAACAACAGAACCGTCATCAACGTCAAGCAAGTCCCCGTTGGCTCCAGAAGTAATAAACATCGACGCGATGCACCTTGCAGCGTCGGATTGCGCAGACAGGGGCGAAGCACGCACAGCTCGCTCAGTTCGCTGAGTCGGGCAGAACCCGCCGCGCGTCCTTAGCCCAGCTCCCACCGCGCCGGCAACTATACCACTCGGGAACACTCACGATCCAAATAAACCAAACTAGTAGAGTAGTAGTGAAAACAAAAAACAATCACGCGTAACACCGCGAATGGATGAAAAAAACTGTGTGTGCCAAAATTATTGTTTACAATAAAGGTTAAGTTTGTTGAACTTTTTTCACGTCGGCTTCAGTGACGTTGCGACGCTAACTAGATTAGATACGCTAAGCCTGGTAAATGGTAAGGCAAGGAGAATTCAGCGTACCAATAATTTATTCACCAGTTATAGTTAGAATATGTAGGGATATCGATGATCGCACCCGCTTATCTTTACAAAGCTTAAAATATTTTTGCTGTGATAAGAGATGTGTCACTATGTTGTGATTTTAACTGTGTTCTGTTTTAAGCCATAAAGTTATCTCAATTAAGTTAAGTTTCTCGTGTTTCGGTTGTAAACTGATGCACAATTAAGTAAACATTTTTTTACGATGCGGGCTATTTATTGCCTTTAGATACAATGTTATGAGGAAAACGGTGTTACAGCGGATATGTACAAAATATTTATCTCTGTTACCTGTTATGTTACAACTTAAATTCGTGAAATTAATATGAGAATATTTGGATTACAAAATGAGGTTATTGTGAACGAAGGCGATTTTCGCTTCCTGCTTTGTTGTTTTTGTTGACGCAACAAGTTAGGTACAAACTTTTATTATTTTCTAAACAAAAGTTTATATTCGACCCTTTGAACAAACGGTCGGAGCAGTTCTTTTGTTTTTTTTTAATAAAACAAAATACCTACTGACTAACAAAAAACACCTCTACATTACATTACAGCTACTTTGATAGACTACTTGGCGGTAGTAGTACGTTGTATTTATGCTTCTAACAATTCCCTTTGGGGAATACCACCACAGCAAAGCAATGTTTTCTATTTAAATACCTATATGTACCTTACCTTACCCTTTTACTGCACCTAAATTAAACCAAAAAATCGGATATTTTAGTTTGCAATCTATCATAAACTCGCTTTGATAGCTAGCGTTTAATCTGTAAATAGAGTCAGTCATTTTTTCCTGACCTAAAAGATGGAGTGCTCTTTTGGGAAGCAACAAAGCGGGTTACAGACCTACAGACTTTGTTGTAAGTTCTTCGTATTCGTAGATTTTGTTTAAAATTGATCTTTAGTACTACTTTCTAATAGAGCAAGCAGATGGTCACCTGACGCTGAATGGTAATCATCACCTATGACAAAGCACTCCTCGCAATCAACTTGAGGTACTTATGCGTGCCTCAATAAAAAATGTTAAAGCTCCTAAAGGTACTGACACACGTGCTTATTTCTGAGCTAAAATAAAAACATGCTTTTTTCGAGCCTTTACAATAAAAATACGTGTGAACAGGTCGTGCTAGTAAATGATAATTTTTGAGCATGCTCAAAATAAGCATGCTTAATTTTATTCTATTACTATAATATATACTATTATATATATTCTATTCATGCATGAAAATCATGAAGACAATGTCAGAACTCTCGCAACTCTATACAAAACCCGGGCATGCAAAATCAATAAAGAACCAAAATAGAAAAATAACCCCAACTTGAGGTACAGTAGAGGTTGCGTCATTTAAAAATAATGTTGGAAAACAGTGGAGATGTGTTTGCGCACACATAACTCTAGCGCCATCACACCCCGTCCCCCTCTTTCCTGCGTTATTTTTATATGACTTGACTAATAAAGACCCCAAGTCTGATATTTATTTTTCATTTTCCGTTGGCGTTTTTGTATGAAGCCTCGTGAGTTCTCAGCACGCTAATAGCATCTATAAGATGCTCGCATCAAATCTCATACTTACAAAAACGCCCTGGGCCCGTACCACCATCTGTTGAAGCATTCTTATTTCAATATTACTTTTCTGTCAATATCATAATACGAGTATTATCAACTGCTTAATCTACTTTATGGTCAAAAAGTAAAGTAATATTGAAATACGAGTAAGAATGCTTCAAGAGATGGTGGTACGGGCCCTGAGGGTACACAAAACGAAAAAAGAACTCAGATTTGGTGTACAAGTGCTCCCATTGTAACTATTGCTTGCAAATACCAGAGCAAATTAGGTTTCCTCACTGCAAGGCCAACCTAATGCTGTGCTAGATGGAATTCTAGATTAAAGTGATAAAATAGCGAAGCAAGGTCTTCCAATAATGCCTGGAATTGATGAAATTTCAAATAGAAGAGAAATAGAGTGTACATTTCCAGTTTGTATTGATAGTAAGTACTCTAAAAAAGTGATTGAGAGAAAAAAAAAGCAAGAAAATGTATCTGCAAGGCGATTCATATTCCCCACCATATTAGCGTCTCTATAATGTATAACTACTGTAAAGTATTGAAAAGTCATTTATTTTTGATGCTGACTGTGTACAAAATCGTTACTCAGTAGTAGTATTCAAACAAGACCTCTTGTTCAAGTGAACGCGGAATCTGCGTTGAGTTTCTAATTTAACATTCTGTCTGTATTACGTTCACTCATACCCATACCCACTTCTTCTTCTTGTTGTGTCACTTGTTTCTTTCGAAGCAGTGTGGTGAAAGTATTTTAAGTGCGCCTCAAGAGGCTCCTTTCAAGCACTTGACACATGTTATAAAACTTTTAGAGTTTAAGGGGAAGACAAGAGCTAATGTGACTCTCGCTTGCACGTCTTGACTTGTTGAAGGATATAAAATCACTACTCCCATTTTCGGAAAACCGCAAACAACCATTTTGTGTGCAATCACATTGCGAACAGTTTAGTAAAAATTTCATTTTGATCGATACATGTTTTCCTACTTAAAAGCTTGCTTTTCTAGTTTTCGTACATAAGCAAACTTTTGAGTAAGAAAACTTGCATCGATCAATATGAAATTTTTTCCAAACTGTGTGCATGTGGTTGCACACAAAATGGTTGTGTGCGATTTTTCAAAATTGTGTTTAGCGATTTTATATCTTTTATGATGTCGAATCGCGCGAGCGAGAGGTAAATTAGGTATTGTCAACGCAACAACAATATTTAACTTTTAACCCATTAACTAGAGCTGCCAACCGCGTGAATGTTTCGGCAGAGGAAATGCAAACGTGGGTGAGGCGAAGGTTATGTCAAAGTGAACGTGGAACAACTAGGTGAAACTTCCCGTGATTGTGTTGTTTGCGGAATAGCACAATAGATTTGTGCTATTACCATGATAGTGGTTGATGCACTACAATAACGCTGGTTAATTAAACTGTAGTGTTTAATCTTCCTTGCCCTAGTAGTTTCCAATTGACTAGCTTAGCTCAGATATATTATATCTGCTTACTGAATTGAATAGAATATCGGTTATATGTATTTAACTTACGAACACGGATGAAGTATAAAAAACCAGCCAGGTGCGAGTCGGACTCGCGCACGAAGGGTTCTGTACCATCTTTATTTCTCTTTAAAACGGCAATAAAATACGTTTGTTGTATAGGAGCCCCCTTTAAATATTTATTAAATAAATTCCGTACTTTGAATCATCCCACCGCCGTCTTGTCAGTCCTAGCACAATCGACTGTGCACATACATTTTTGAACCGAAAAACTGATGCACGACCAGCTTTGAACCCACGGTCTCAGAGTCGGAAGGCTGGTTCGATACCACTAGACCAACAGTGCTCCAAAATGTCAATGCCAACCTTTGTATACCGTGTTGTAGAGTAACTCCTCTGGACACTAAGCCTAGCATCATGGAGTAAACACAACACGACCACAAATCACATAATCCAACCAAGGTCCATCCGTTCAAATATTTTAACATTAGGTGAGACACGCGCTGTTTATACAGTCATTGTTTGAACAACAAAGTAATTTTGGAGAATAAATTGTCAAACTTTGATATCTAGGTAGATATTAGAGGTCTAGGTATTACTTACTATAAAATCATTATGACTGTATTTGTGTTAAATATCCCATAGAATATTGTGAATAAATAGAATTACTTATGATTTAGGTGATCCTTAACGAGTCGCTCTACGCTAACAAAAAGTCATGGTTCTTCAGAGAAAGTCTGACCTTTTGCCTTTAAATTTTAAGATAGCAGACAGTTTCGTTTAAAAACTATTGTGAAGTACCCCACCTTACCTTAAAGTGCCCATAGTGGGTAGTCCTGGTATAAGAATACCCCTTATCCTTTTTCATGGAATGGATGGCAACACCAGAAGATCATCTCAAGGGAACAGCATTTCTTAGGGTTTTTGAGGCAAAGAATCTCGATCGCAAATTTCAACATTTTGAAAGATAGATAGATAGATAAGAAAGAAAAGAAAGAAAATACTTTATTGCAGACCACATAATAATTACAAATAACAGAACAACGAAAAACATCTAAATGATATACAATGGGTGGTCTTATCGCTAAAAGCGATCTCTTCCAGACAACCTTGGGATGGATAAGATATGAAATAATCACTGAACTTCACGTCTACCAGTCCAACCAATATGAAAAATTGCGATCAACCAACTTTGCTTTACGTACTTGTTTTTGTATTCATGCAAACTTTTACGACTCTGCCTGAGGTCACCAATCTGCATGTCAAGCTTGGTGACCACGGCAAACTATCGAAATAGCTTTATGGTGAAGAAACCGTTTCGGCAGATGTATTGATAAGAAGGTAGACGGTTTATGGTTCAATGACTGGTCTTGAAATATGCGCGTGTTACAAAACAAGCTATAGTCACAATAACTATCGAGTGTCAATCGGCCCATACTGACACTATCCAGTATGAGACAAACGACACCTAATTGATATGTATTGAAAGCGAGGAATTGATATCCATGGTCGGTCAGTTATCTAGACAAAAGACCGTCGACGACTAAAGCGTGCAACGAAAATACACCGGGACTTATATCGACGACGCCTTTCCGCTGAGCACGCACCAGTAAAGAATCGAATAAATAATAAGCGCTGCTGACCACTGCCTTTCTCTCTACCTAATTATTATCGACAGCTTGCGAGCGACAGATAAATTAGCGTCGTTTTTTATTGGAGATAATACGCTCCACACGTCAAAATAGAAAACAAAGTACCTAAAAGAATAATTAAACATGATGATGTTCCTAAAAAAAGTATATTTACCGTCGTAGCCTTTGTCAGGCGGCGATTCTGTCGCTGGAATAATGGACTAAAATCGAAAAGTTTCAGTTTTTGGTAAATCAACAGTTTTTGGTTGAGTTTTCTGAACCTAACGGTCTGAGACCGAGATAGTTTGATAAAAGCATTATGGAATTATACGACGAACAACAAGGCGCAAGGTTTACACCTCGCGCCGGTGGTAGTCCGCTACTTTTGGATGCTCGTTGGTTGTGTTAGACTGTTGGCAATTGTCGATGAGGGTTTGTCTAACGGTAATGCACAGCGGTAGCGCACGACTTGGGCATACCTAAATCAAAAGGGTCGCTGTATTGATTTGCGTTGTACCACAGAATTGAATTAATTATTTTTGCTATTGATTCAGCAATTTAAAAATGTTCAGAGAAATCACGAGTTCTGATAACATATTGTAGTTAAAGACTGTGTTTTATAAATCACTAGCTATCGCACGTGGCTTGACTTCGATACTTGAATGAAAAGCAACCTGTGAAGGTTAATGATATTCTGGGTCACGAGCTGTGTTTATCTATTCCAAAAACCACTCGTGACGATGATCGAGTAACAAATAAAACTTCCAAACTTTCGCATATTAATTATTTATATTAATAGGATATTTAAAGTCCGCAACGGAGTCATTCACCTCATTCCAAACGTCTGATCTACGACTTTATGTTATTTATTTTGAAATGTTTATTTATTTATTCAAAAAAAGCCAGTATAAGAAGTCCAGTCTAAGATTCTTAAATTAAAAATAACACTACTTTGAAGTTATTATGCACGGGTACTCACATAATACATGCATATTATAGCAGAGAAACACTGTGCATACGTGCGAAGTCGGGGCGGCTCGCTAGTAAAAAATAACGGTACTCAAGGACTATAGGTACTCAGACTCACCCAATGTTCAAAGCTCTTCATCTTTCAATCAGCGCATGATAACCTCAAGAGGGGTTAATTTTACATTGTTTAAAAAATGCTGATATTGCTGAGGGGAAACATCTTGACACACTTTGAGATAAGGTCACCAATTTCTTTAAAGTACAAGAATATATATATTTGACAGCCTACGTAGCTCAGTTGGTAGTAGCTCTGCCTTCTGCGCCGTAGGTCGTGGGTTCGATTCCCACCGTGAACAAACATTTGTGTGATGAACATAAATGTTTGTTCTCTGTCTGGGTGTTATATAATATATAAGTATGTATTTACAAAAAAAAAAGTATTATAAGTAGTATATCAGCTATCTGGTTCCCATATTACAAGCATAAGCTTAGTTTGGGGCTAGATAGTGCTGTGTGGAAAGTCCACCAATATATATATATTAATATATTATATATATAATCATGGAAAGGAACAACTTCACAACTTTTATCCCCAGGCAATAAAGATCATTTTGTACCAACTAAATATCCTTTGAGGATGTCAATGAGAGTATTAATTGATCTCAAAAGATGAAGAAATTTTGATTATAGTTTCAATATTTTTTTTTATGACAATCCACACAGCACTATCTAGCCCCAAAGTAAGCTATTCAAAGCTTGTGTTATGGGTACTAGATAACTGTGTATATTTAATACATTATATACTTACATAGATAGATATTTTTTATTATACATAGAAAACACCCAGACCATCGGAACAAATTTCTGCAGATCGTACACAAATTTGTTCCAAGGCGGGAATCGAACCCGCAACCTCTTGAGTCGCAGGCAGGCTCTCGCCCGCTGCGCCACAGAGGTCGTCAAAGAAAAAAAAATAATGCCTGACTTCAGATTAGTTCAGATAAAGATTAGATCCTTTGCGCGTCCAGAGAGCGTTGCCCATGTTAGCAATGTTTCTTACTTTAGTGAAACAGAAACTGAAACAGCTTCACGACTTTGATCCCCAGGCACGGTAGATATCCCTTCAGATCTCCCAGTACCAAGTAGGTACTAATTCAAGATTATTTGAGGATGTCTAAGGGGGTTAGTCAGTGGTACGTCCAAACATTACATTTGGCACATACCCACATTTTGCAGTAGTTAGTATTCCATACGTGACAGGTTGCAAGCCCATCGCCGCTAAAAAAAAACTAAACAGAAACTACATATTTATTATTGAAGAATCCCAACTAATATTATAAATGCGAAAGTAACTCTGTCTGTCTGTCTGTCTGTCTGTCTGTTATGCTTTCCCGCTTAAACCTCTAAACCGATTTTGATGAAATTTGGCACAGACAATCTTTAGACCCTGAGAAAGAACATAGGCTACCTTTTATTGCGAAAAAAAGAGATGAAGAGATTAAAAGTACGCAGACGAAGTCGCGGGTACCAGCTAGTTATATATAAATTAATGACATTGTATCTATTCTATAAGCGTTCTATATGTACAAAGGTGATGCTTGCATATCTAAAATCTACTAACCTTGACCATAAACAAGATTTACACCGGAGGTGTCCAGTGGCATAAACTAATCAACAGTTTACATTACCATACAAATGTATACGAACTTGCGTAGTGCACTTACATAGAAAGTAGGTTATTTGCTGTTAGACGGGAAGATATCATAAAAAGTCAAAAGTCAAAATATGTTTATTCAATAAAATCACAAGGATCATCTTGAAACGTCTTAAAAACTGGGAGACTCTAGTGCCAGTTCCACGCGACTAATGCCGAGAAGAACAGGCAACAAACTCGGCTAGGTATCTATTCGCTCTTTTGTATGACCCTCGTTACGATGTAATAAAATACCTACACTATTGAAGCTACATAATACAACTAGTAGTTCGCCCCGAACTAAGATTTCGTAACGCGACGTCACTAAGTACATTATCTTTGAGTGTTTATCTTTATGTTTATCTTAGAGTCATAATCATAGAGTGGTCTTCGAACCAAAAGAGGTGTCTTTCAGGCCCTCGATCCATCGACGTTCGACCGATGGATGGACGGCGTTTTTTTCTTGTCATGTCACTAACTCTTTCAAAACCATGTAGTGAAAGGATTTTAAATTCGTATCAAGGCATTGTGCGACATTTTGCAAAAAAACAAGTAGGTGACAACCTTAATCTAAAGAAGGTAAGCAATACCATGTTCTTTTATGTAGGTGCAATAAGGAACTTCATACGGGTGCTTCAGTCAGTGTACTGTAAAAATAAAGTTATTTCAAATAAGTTTTACAAATTAAGTAAATAACTTTATTTCCAAAAATATATAATTATAGAATTCTCGCCTGGATAGGTTATTCATCATTCAAAAACATGTTTTTCAAAATATGGGTGGTGTCGGCGCCGGTAATTACCAGCAGCTACCTGTTTTACATATAAACTTGATTACTTTTGCAGTCAAAAGGAATAAGTGACTGCATCGTAATTGTTGTTACCTGGGTAGATTATTACCTACAGCAATTTGTTGCTGTGTTGTGCATAGACCACGACATTCGTGCATTATGTATTAGTTGGAGAGTCATAAAAAATATTTTTGTTCATACAAATTTACATTAATTTACAAAGTCAACTTTACAATTTGCTTTAAGTATTACAGAATACATGAAATTGTTGAGCTATCTGCAGACCATTACCAACAATCTAGAGATAACACAACTGATCCGACAAAGTGCCAACGTAAAGCAAAAAATATTCAATAAAAAATTATATATAAGTATGTAAAACGTCTCTAATACTGCTTTAAAATCATTATGGTGGATGTGCATTGGGTAATCTGATTATTGTTATGGTGATAGGTCACGGCTCCACATTCGGTGGGCCTTCCGTTTGTTTCGTAATTTCAATAAACAGAATCTCTATGACCTACTTGCTAAAATTTTATGCCGACGTTCAACATTCTTAACTTTATTGTACCTAAATCTATATTTTCCAGACTCAAAATGGATTTTATGGAGAAGTAAAGCGAACGATTCAATTAAATAATGAATGTTCATTATCTTGAAATTACTGTCTCTGCACAAAATATTTAATGTGTAATTAGTGTGTGTACTTAGTGAAAAAACCCAGTGTCGTCCTTGTAGATACCTAGATGTGTGTGTATACGTAAGTACAGGCATACTGTGAGATTTAAACGTATCCGTGTAGACTGTGTGTTTAGATTTGAATATTTACACTTGTTTTCAAAAAAGCTGTGAATACAGTGCCAAATAGTGCTTTGTTTAGAATTGTGAATACATAAGTTAAGTGAAGATGTCGGAACGATTTAAGGTGACGAAGCACGACGAGCCTTCGGGAAAGGCTTACAAGAACTACGGAGCAACGTCAGCTGAGAAGGACGTTGAACTTAAGGGCAAGCTTCTTCCTGACTCAGGTTAGTAGGTTATTGGTACCTGTTTATGTTTCGATTTATAATTATATATCTTTATTTCAGGCACGCAATAAATAAACAAAAAATACTTGACTGGTACTTGGGACAAAATAAGACCCGGTACCTATAACATGTGTATTTTTTACGACAGAAGTTGTCTATGTGCGAACAAATTCGGCACGTTTGTTGTAGAAAAATAATGATAAAAAAAATGCATCGTTTATTGTTAACTATCTCAATGTTTCTATGCTTTTCTCGTTATTCACAGAGAAATAAAGAAACGTGCCGAAAATAAAGCTCTCTTCAACGCGTTCCTTTCTTTCGCTATTCCTCATTATTTTTCAATACAATACTTACAGACATCTCTTTTATTCCTTTTTCCATTTCGAGTCATTTTCTGAATAGTGTGTAAAAGTGAATATTATAAATCGCTGTACTCGCAGAATTAGCAAGTTGATCACATAGTTCGAAGAACTGACAACCACTGGGGAATTAAGGTTCTAGAATAGCGACCATGAACAGGAAAACGAAGCGTGAGATGCCCTCCTAGCTCCAACCCGATGAACTGAAGATATTGAAGTTTGCGGGAAGTCGGTGGATGGAGAGGGCTCAGAATCGCTTCAGGAGGACTTCTTAGAGATAATGATGAAGCTGTGAGGGCTGCAAAGCAACAACACTATCTTTGAAAGTGTCTATGCATGCAGCTACTAGATTTAATAAGCCCGTACGGTTGAGTAAACGAGGAACGTGTCTGCGGTCGTTTGTGATTCCAGCATCCAAATGTAATTAAAATGAAGCGTAAAGATTTTGTTATTGATGGTTACTTTATGAAATAACAAATATAAATGAGAAAATTACATTGAATACAATATAAAAAATACAAAATGGACATGAAACAGAGCTGTGCAGACCGTTGCGACCACATAGTTGCGATCGATCTAGAGATAGATAACTGATATGTATAATGAAGATAACTGATCCAAATCAACGATCGGGAGCGTCCCCAAAACGCTGGCTGCATTGCCATGCTGAATGTCAATGCTGAACCAAGTACTTTACTCATATCTTTTGCTCTACCAACAGCGCAAATTTTGAACCATTAAGAACGATAGATCGCCAAAACAAATCATAAACGTTGGGCCGACACTTATTACTCTGTGACCCTAATAGATTTAAAGATGACAATTATAACTATTTGTGTGTTCTTATAATACCTACCTAGGTACATACTTGATGAAACAAACAGATGGCTGAGTAATTGGTAACCATCACTACATAGTGTAAAACAAAGTCGCTTCCCGCTGTCTGTCTGTCCGTCCCTATGTATGCTTAGATCTTTAAAACAACGCAATGGTTCTCGTTGCGGTTTTTAATTGATAGAGTGGTACAAGACGGGCAGGTCTCTAGTAACCTAAAAACATTGCCTCGCAAATCACGTACATTTTGAATGTGCTCTACGTTGCTTTGCCCTGCGTCGCATCAACTTGAGGCATATAGGCCTGTAGGCCTGTAATGCTGCGAGCTGAAACACAGCAACGCTTTGCGGCAGAAATAGGTTTGACGGTAGTAATTAGTTTCCCAGATGAACCGTTCACAGGATATGGAATGATGAATATGAATGGTGACACCAAAGGTACCTCGCCTTTTTCTGCCGCCAAGCAGCAACGCTGTGTTTCGGTTTGAAGAGTGTGGTCGCCGGTGTAATTACAGGCACATGAGGCTTAACATCTGTATGACTCAAGTTGATGGACGCAGAGCAGGGCATCTTAAGGCACGTTCCTATTTTGCGTGACTTACGAGGCAAAGCTTTGTTATAGGCGATGGTTACCACTTAACATTAGGTGGGCCATCTGCTTGTTCCATCAGCTGGTTGTATATAAAAAAAAACCTAAAGAAAAAACATTCGATAAAGTTAAAGATAGCTTGAATGTTGGTGCAATACATATAAAAGCAGCAGGGTACCGACCGCCAGCTCGTAAAACTTTCTTGAAACGTCAATTTCGTACCGCGAGCTACCAAATATTAAACGTCATTCATTCAACCATTTATAGGAATAGCTCACTAGTTTTTTTGTACTAGGTGACGTTTCGTTGGCTTCATGTAACCCGTCAAATGCTTCAAGTTTAGATCGCCTATCGGCGGTGGCAGTTGGATAAAAATTAGGCGTGTATATTAGGATGCAGTTCAAGTTATGCGTCGAAAACTAATCTCAACTGGTTTATCCAATATTATTCGTTATAAAAATACACAAGGATGGAAAACAATGTTTCTTAGTTGTTTTGGTAGTCTTACTAAACCTTTTATATCACTCATCTTGCAGTTTCAAACGAATACTCTGTAAAATATGTTTATTTTTGAATCCTTTATGGGTATGTAGTAATATCTAATATCTAGTATTATCATAATGCTAATAAACTTTGTATTTCTAAAGAATTCTGTAATAATTTTAAGTACATTACATCCATTCGTAATTTATGGAAACAAGTCGTTTGATATCGATAGGTACATAGTCCCGCCTGCAGCCGTATAACACCGTCTAGGGGTTAAGTGCTATCAATTTTGAATTTGGAACACATCCGTTTACACGTTACATGCATGGTGTGTATGTGTGCGTTCTTGAAAAAGCTGACCAGGTTTTTTGACATTTATTTGTACCACGTGGTGTTGTTTTTGACCAGTGTGGCAATGCTTGCCCGTAGCTGGACACTTTTTAGCAGATGTGGAAAGAGGAACTTTTTTCGCAACTGTTTTGTGGTTTACACCGTTTGATTTTCATTTTTAGTTCATATAAGTGCAGTGTACTCATAAAAAGGTTAGTTATAATGGCGAGAATTAAATACCCTTTACTATAATAATAGATAGTTAACTTAAAAAAATAAAATCCGTTATTGGTTTTCAGCTACATTCATTATGTTACTTATATAATACAAAGAGTTGTGGATTTTATTCAATAAATAAAATAAAATAACTTTATGTACAACACTCATGATTATGAATAAATTCATATTGTTCATTGAGTGAGCGAAGCGAATGAAAATCTTACAATCAACTTGGGCGATTTGGCATTTTATGTATTTATGTATGTATGTACGTTAGGGTGCTTCTTATTTTTCGACTTTTGAAAAATTACTGCGTCAGCCCACCATTCGCTTCTATCACCTAAAAAACGAACCTAGTTTTTTAATTTTTTTTTGATAGGTTTTTAGGGGTCGTACCTCGTGTCAAAGTTCGAAAAAAATATGATAATTATAACTTGCAGCTCAATGTACATAAAACAGTATATTCATCATTTACACATGATGAAACATACTAATGCAACTCGTTGTCACATTATTCCGTAAAAGTACACTCGTACCCCACCCCTCTCCTCTTCCCGCACGCATCAGTCACGCCTTGAGAAAAGCAGCAAACTAAGCACTAGTTATATATTTGGAACGTACGCGTCGCGTCACGAAATTTCAGTTCGGGGCGAACTACTAGTAATAACATTTTAAATGCTCGCCATTTGTCCCATAAAAGTGTCAAATCTAGCGCTCAATGTAGTATAATTGGAACCCTGTCAATTGACATACTTGACTGGCAGTAATGACGTTAACCCGGCGAAGATTCGTACCAAAAAGAGCATATTGGGAATGAGGTTGGTCATTATGACCATAATGAATTTTCGCAATAACTTCTAATTTATTTAGCATGTTTTTTAACTGAATCTTTGTAACGGTGGTGTAATTCCTAAAAAAAGGTATGATTGTACCGTTATTTAACCGATACCTATACAATTACGGTATAGAAAAAAAAATGATGGAGCTGGCCCATAGCAGACTGAAATGATATAAGATAATGGGAACATTTATTGTTTTGAATTGCCAGCTGATAACCTAAAATCTTTTGGTGTTATAACACTAAAAGTTTTTAGCTTATCAGCTGGCAATTAAAAACAATAAAAAGTTGTTCGGTATACCAAACAACTTTCATAGCTAACACATACCGTACTAATTGTTTCATTAGTTCTTCTGGTAATGTAAGTTTTCTTCCCAATTTCACCTAGGCCATGTTGTCCTACTTCGTAGTAGGATATGCATGTTAGCAGGTTTATGATTATTTAAGATAAAAATAAAGTTTATTTAAGTTACGTTCTAAAGTTAATAAAATTATAATTGTTGATTAATACTAACTTCAAAGGACTGAACCAATAAAGACTTGTTTGACTCATAAATTTCGTATTTATTTGCAAAAAGGCTTACGGTGTGCCAAATAACCCGAAGTTACTCTATCTAGTTTTTAAAGTCGAATTCAGATATTATTATTTATTTGTTGTTATTCCTTATACGATAAAGGTGTCGTTATTCTTCTACACTTTAGTCAGTTCAGTTATCGAGGTGAGAGGTAGGTTCTTAATAAAATGTGATTAGGTATTATTGTAAGTGTAAATAACTTTATATAGGATAGATATTTAGCGCCTCGTGGTTTCACCCGCGCAGATTTTAATCCCGGTATTCCCACGGGATAAAAAGTAGCCTATGTGATACTCCAGACTATAATATATTATATCTCTGTGTCAAGTTTCATCCAGATCCGTTCAGCCGTTCCGGCGTGAAAGAGTAACAATATACATCCATACTTAAAAACTTTCGCGTTCGGTATACCGAATAGTAGTAGAATATTGATTGCTTGGCGAGTTTTATTCCTTCCTAAGCGCTTACGCAGGCGGCAGCTAGTGCGTAATAAGAAAGGAGCAAAATCATGTTTTGGATTCCTATCCTACAAATACAATGCCCCTTTCCCAATCCTTAACGAATTCAGCTGAAACGTAATTTATGACCCGGAAAAACACATAGGTTACTTTTTATTTCAATAGATATCACGCGAATGCTTGTATAAAAATAAATAAGCATACTTATCCTTCAGAGGGTAGTAAGGACCCTTATAAATCTTCGTCAGGTTGAATGATGCATTCAAAATCTCTCCCAGCAATAAATAGTTTGTACCATTTTGTAATAATTTATATACAATTTTCAGCCACAAAATGACTTAAAAATGTTAAGTTATGCATCTTTGTAGTTTAAATTTACCAAATAAAGTGAAAATTATGATTTTCATAGACTAAAGGATTGAACCAAAGGATTTTTACTAATATCCAAAAATCGCAAGTTACCGAAAATATTTGAAAATTTATGTCACTTAGTTTCTGAACGTCCCGAGACCTTGAAAAACATTTAGCTCACTTTGTCAGCTTTATAAATGGTGGCGGTACCAATTCTTAAGCAAAAATGTTTTGTTGAGGTTATGTTCACAAAAGTTATTTGACATTTCACAAAGGCAACCAAAAGCAAATTGGTCTTTATTCATTTCTAACACAAGGACCACTTTGGATTGGGGTACGAAAGTGAAAGCTGAAAGCAGATGGCGCTATGTTACATCGTACCTGGATCTGTCATAATGCATCTTTGTTTATGTTTGTTTACAATTATTATAATTGCTAGATCCCCAAAATATATTCAACGTGGAGTGTATTTCAATTAAATGATAAGCTACGGATAAGAAAAGCATCTACCACTGGTAAAAAAGGTGCTCTGATAGAAAGGTAAATATCTAAACACGTCATATCAATATTAGTCAGAAGCTAAGGTTCACCACAATAAATTTTTCAACAACTATTTTGTCGTTATAGGCTGGATTCCTACGTCAGGAACATTCTTATTGGAGTAGAAGACGAGTTGGACGATCAGATTCCGGGGTTTCCTGCCTTGGATAGCTTCAGAGATGTTAATAAGAGCACAAATCTGCTGGCGTTTTTAAAACATAACATTCAAGAGTTTGCAGCAATATAAGAGATAAAATTCTCAATGAATACTTGCGCTGCTTGCATAGATAATTAGATATTTTCGTTCTTCTAATAAGGTAGCTTAATTATGACAATAAATAAACTTAAAAACATTGTGTTGTAGTGTTTAAGTAGTATCAAATTATCGTTGAAGTAGAATCAGTTAATTAAGCGTTTTATTTTGAAACCAATTCATGCTCATACTATTTGCGCCCCGCGGTTTCACTCGCTCAGATTTAAATCCCGTTATTCCCACGGGATAAAAAGTAGCCTATGTGCTATTCCAGACTATAATCTATCTCTCTGCTAAGTTTCATTTAGATCCGTTCAGCTGTTCCGGCATGAAAGAGTAACATCCATCCATCCATCCATACGTACAAACTTTCTCGTTTATAATATTAGTAGGATTATGCTTCGACAATGCTTCTCTTATTATCGAGCTTCTGAAGTCTAAAAATCAGAGCGATTTTTTTTCAGTACCTAGGTGTAGCTTGGTTTCTTTTACTTAAATTGATTCATATTAAAATGCTGAAATCATAATAGGTGTTGCTTCAGTTGAAGAAAGGGACTACTACATTTTATAGTGCCCATTAGGTTGTAAAGAGCACCGGTGGTCTAGTGAGAGTGACCCGCCTTCCGATCGTAAGGTCGCAGGTTCGAATCCGGTCGTGCACCAATGGATTTTTCTATCGAAAAATTTATGTGCGCAATGCCAGCGCTCCTAAACAGTGAAGGGAAACATCGTGAGAAAACCAGTTAGTTTTCTAGCAGCGGCGATGGGCTTGCAACCTGTCACGTATGGAATACTAACTACTGCAAAATGTGAGTATGTGCCAAATGTAATGAAATGTAATGTTAGGACGTACTAACCCTGACTAACCCCTTAGACATCCTCAAAGAATCTTGAGTTGGGTAGTACTTGGTACTGAGAGATATGAAGGGATATAATAATAACGATAATAATGCTGGACAATCCACACAGCACCATCTAGCCCCAAAGTAAGCTATTCAAAGCTTGTGTTATGGGTACGTACTAGATAACTGATATATTTAATTTATTATATACTTGGATAGATATTTTTTTATTATACATAGAATACACCCAGACCAACGGAACAAATTTCTGCAGTACGTATACAAATTTGTTCCAAAGCGGGAATCGAACCAGCAACCTCTTGCGTCGCAGACGGACTCTCGTTTGCTGCCTATCTGCTGGATATCTACCATGCCTGGGGATCAAAGTCGTAGAGCTGTTTCAGTTTAATTAGGCTAGTTTATTTTAAGCAGACAATACAATAAGTAAAAACTGTGGCCACTTTTTTATAATTTACCTACCACAGAGAGGTCCACAAACATTTAATATCTTTCTGAAGCATAAAAACATATATCGCTACAAGAAAGGCCAATTCATCTATATTCATCCGACTTTCCTCCAATTATTTATATAGAAAGTGTGTCTGTAGCTTTGTCTGTTTGTATGTTAAACTTTCACGGCTAAGCCGATTGGATGAATTGGATGATATTATATTAAATCCCGAAGGTGGATACTTTATTTCATGATTTGATACGTACCTACGAGTACATGTTAAAAACCATTAATACAAAAAGCTGATACCTTCACATATTTCTATTGTTTTTCTTTATAAACTAGTAGGTCGCCCCGAACTGAGATTTCGTGACGCGACGCGATCGCTCCGAAAATATAAGTAAGTGGCAGTCAGAGGCGAGTCCAAACATTGTGTTTGGACTTGTATCTGGCTGCCACCTATTAACTAAGAATGGTAACCAAGTTTCAACTGAATTGGCCTATTTATTAAAGAGAGTTCCGATGACCTTGACTCTATCATCAGAACAGGTCGCTATCACCAGGTAATGAGAACCAAGTACCTTCTTTATTTATTTCAAGAAAAAAATAATTGAAAACCCAAAGGAACTATCTGACCAGTAGAAAAACCTTGATGCCAACGAAACTCTTAGAAATGGTAGCTCTTGGGTCGTTGGTTGGTAGTTGTAGTAGGTAATTTAACTTTTTTCATTTATCTCAAAAAGCGAGCAAGCTAGAAAAAAAATTAAAATGGTTTTGAAATATCCAAATCAACCTCTTTCATATGACATGTCATTTTATATTTTGCATAACTTTCATATTTTTAGCCCCCTTAAAAACCCCGATATTTTAATAACCCCTCATACGATTTTACCAGGGAATTTCTCAAGTTCAAGCTATCGACTTACCAAATTTAATGCAGATCGGATAAATAAACGGGTTTCAAGTTATCGTCGGACAAACACACATACATACATAAAACGCCAAATCGCACAAGTAGAAAAAAAAAAACTTGAAACATCTTCACGACTTTGATCCCCAGGCACGGTAGATATCCCTTCAGATCTCCCAGTACCAATTAGGTACTAATTCAAGATTCTTTGAGGATGTCTAAGGGGGGTAGTCAGAGGTACGTCCAAACATTACATTTGGCACATACCCACATTTTGCAGTAGTTAGTATTCCATACGTGACAGGTTGCAAGCCCATCGCCGCTGTTAGAATACTAACTGGTTTCCTCACGATGTTTTCCTTCACCGTTTAAGAGCACTGGCATTGCGCACATAAATTTTTCGATAGAAAAATCCATTGGTGCACGACCGGATTCGAACCTGCGACCTTACAGTCGGAAGGCGGGGTCACTCCCACTAGACCACCGGTGCTCTTCGCCCAAGTTGATTGTAAGATTTTCGTTCGCTTCGCTCACTCAATCAATAATTGAGTTATTATTACCATATTTGATCAAGACTTATTTAAAGGAGAGAAGGTACCTACTTTGTTCTCTTATTATGGTGACAGTGAATGTCTGATATCGGATCCAAGGTCTGTATAATGGAACTCTTCCATAAATTATCCGATAGTTTAAACTTGAATAAATAATAATAAATAAATAATAAATAATGCTGGACAATCCACACAGCACTATCTAGCCCCAAAGTAAGCTATTCAAAGCTTGTGTTATGGGTACTAAATAACTGATATATTTAATACATTATATACTTACATAGATAGATATTTTTTATTATACATAGAAAACACCCAGACCATCGGAAAAAAATTCTGCAGATCGTACACAAATTTGTTCCACGGCGGGAATCGAACCCGCAACATCTTGCGTCGCAGGCAGGCTCTCGCCCGCTGCGCCACAGAGGTCGTAATACCTATTACTAATATTCAAAAGTGACATGTCATATGAAAGGGGTTGATTTGGACATTTTATAGAAGGCGGTAGTCAGAAGCAAGTCTAAATATAATGTTTAGATTTGCCTCTGACAACCACCAACTTTATTTTCAAAGCCTTCGTATCGCATTACGAGATCTCATGCAGTTCGTGGCTAACCCCTAGTATTTATTTAGTGAATCCAAAATAGTGACAGCATGATGTTTCGACGATGGAGCCTAGTAATGTTGAACGAAATAAATTGGCCTATTGAACTGAAACCTAGTAAGCGTATCGTTATGTTTGGGGTAGTCAGAGCAGAGCACCCCTAAAAAAAGTAAACGGCAAAATACTAGAAAGTAAGAAAGAAACATTACGTAACTACGTGGATTATTTATTAGGTACTAGTTGGCACGCCGTGGTTACACCCGCGCAGATTGAAATCCCAGTAATCCCACGGGATAAAAAGTAGCCTATGTGCTATTCCAGACTATAATCTACCTCTCTGCCAAGTTTCACCCAGATCAGTTCAGCCGTTCCGGCGTGAAAGAGCAACAAACATCCATCCATCCAGTTATTAGTAGGATTGATACAGAACTGTGCAGAACTCAGTGGCTGTCAGTGGTGTTTAAGTCAGCAAGTTGAAGTGATCAAATAGATTAACGAATAAATTTAATAATTACAGAACCTAAACAGTTTATTTCGTTTTAAGTATTAGTGAATTATTATATTATATTATGTTAATTATTATATTATGAGCACCGGTGGTCTAGTGGGAGTGACCCCGCCTTCCGATCGTAAGGTCGCAGGTTCGAATCCGGTCGTGCACCAATGGATTTTTGTATCGAAAAATTTATGTGCGCAATGCCAGTGCTCTTAAACGGTGAAGGAAAACATCGTGAGGAAACCAGTTAGTATTCTAACAGCGGCGATGGGCTTGCAACCTGTCACGTATGGAATACTAACTACTGCAAAATGTGGGTATGTGCCAAATGTAATGTTTGGACGTACCTCTGACTACCCCCCTTAGACATCCTCAAAGAATCTTGAATTAGTACCCACTTGGTACTGGGAGATCTGAAGGGATATCTACCGTGCCTGGGGATCAAAGTCGTGAAGCTGTTTCAGTTTCAGTGAATTATTAGGAGCAGATAAATTCGGGGGTAGCAACTAGTCCAATTACAATTATTCAGTTGACAGCTAATGGCGGCTTTACATTATGGCTAGTTTAGTAGAACTAAAGAGGTTTGCGTTTAGATTAGTGTTTGCACTTGCAAGCCAATACATGACACACACACACGCGCAACTTTTACTTATACATTTTACTCGAAATGGTATATTGTTATACCTATTACACACACGCGTAAGAAATATAACGATTTCATAGAAGCAATTAAAATGGAAGTTCCTGAAGATTCTACTGCAGCTAAAGCGACCTCTGTGGCGCAGCGGGCGAGAGCCTGCCTGCGACGCAAGAGGTTGCGGGTTCGATTCCCGCCTTGGAACAAATTTGTGTACGATCTGCAGAAATTTGTTCCGATGGTCTGGGTGTTTTCTATGTATAATAAAAAATATATATCTATGTAAGTATATAATGTATTACATATATCAGTTATCTACCATGACACAAGCTTTGAATAGCTTACTTTGGGGCTAGATAGTGCTGTGTGGATTGTCCAGCATTATTTATTTATATATATTTAGAGAATTATGTATATTATCATACCTACTTAAAAATGTTGCATGTCGGTTATCGACGAAGTTTGTGAGACCACAATTACACTTAGACCATGATTCACCAAACTTCTGGCAAAGAAATACATTTCATTTCATTTATTTAAAGCTGTAGGTGCAGCTCAAGACAGTCAGTTCGAGTTATTAGGTATCAGTTTACCCAAATAGATAATAATGTGTAGATGCCAAAAATGCATCAAACGTATATATAATAAGTGTGTATCTGGCAGTTACGCGACAATACGTAGGGAGTGTCGATAATAATATTTTCTGCAATTTAATGACGTTTCACTAGTAGTAGGTAAGGGATGGTTGTATAATTACAGGCGACCCAAAACTAAGGCGAGATTTTACATTTTACGGATATGAGAGAGCTATTTATCTACACTAATAATATTATAAAGAGAAAAACTTTGTATGTATGTTTCGAATAGGCTCAAAAACTTCTGGTCCGATTTCAAAAATTCTTTCACCATAAGAAAGTTAAATTATCCTTGAGTAACATAGGCTAAATTTATTACTGAAAAAAATTAGGGATCCCTACTAAAACTTAAAAAATGTAACCCGAGGTGTAATATAAAATATCTTTCACCGCATGCGCTGCGGAAACTATAGACGATACAAAAAAATGTTCTACAATATTAAAGAACACATCATTATCTACAATTAAGTCAGCAATAGCATATATCTAACTATTGTATTTATGTTACTACAACAACTTTTCTGTATTTAAAATGTTGATAAAAATGCCGACCAAAAACAGACCATGTTATCCTTTATATTAGTCCTTATACAAATAAATTATTTTGTATGCAAGGCTGTTCCAATACTTATCGACTACTTCTTGAATTTTTTAAATCGGACATTCCATTCAAAAGATATTATTATTACGAAATTAAAAACTTTAGCGCGCCTTAGAAAGCGCGAAAGCTAGGCGAGTTCTCACTCAGCGTGGGCACAATGGTGTGCCAGCTACGGGCATGTGTATATGCCCGTAGCTGGCACACTTGCATGCAAGCTACAGACACATACGCTAATTGGCATGCCTGTACCTGGCATGCAAGTAGTTAGCACAACATTCTATTTTAGGTCAGCTCTGGCATCCACGTGACGGAGGGGACTCGGGGGGGGGGGGGGGCTACGAAACCAGCATGTGTGAACGTCGCGACAAGTACAGGCATGCCAGTACCTGACGTGTTGGCATGCCACGTAAGCGAGGGGACGCGGGGGGCTACGAAACCGGCATGTGTGACCGTCGCGATACCTGACCTGACGAGTTAACTTGCAAATGTATCCACAATGTGCCCGTAAATCCTGCATGCCTGTAACTTGCATGCTCGCTACTGTACCATTTTACTGTCACGTGTATTTTCACCTTCGTGGGTTACGAAGCGCGGGAGTCTAAGTTTATGCTAAAATGTTGAAAAAAATTATGTCCACCCATGCGAAGCTGGGACAGGCCGCTAGTTACCTATACTTACAATAACACAATTATGGAAACTTGCCATACTTTAGAATCTAACAGATATCTAAGGTTTAGTAACCTAGCTACATCCTACTAATAGGTATTATAAATGCGAAAGTTTGTGAGTATGGATGGATGTTTGTACTCTATAACTCCAGAACGGCTTAACGGATCTGGATGAAACTTGGCAGAGAGTTATATTATAGTCTGGAATAGCACATAAGTAGGCTACTTTTTATCCCGTGGGAATACCGGGATTTAAATCTGCGCGGGTGAAATCGCGGGGCGCAACTAGTTAATTATAAAAGTACGTGGTTAAAGGATCATACAAAAGAGTAGTAGAACTCTTTTTTTGTGAAGGGCTCGTCCGGGGAAGTACTACCACCACGCCTTTTTCTGCCGCCAAGTAGCGTTGCTATATTTTGGTTTATAGAGTGTGGTCACCGGTGTGATTACAGGCACATCAGGCTTTACATCTGTATGCCTCAAGATGATGGACGCAGGGCAGTGCATCGTAAGGCAAGTTCCTGTCGTGCGTGACTTACGGGCAATGCTTTGTAATAGCTGATGGTAACCACTTAACATCAGGTGAGCCATCTGCTTGTTCCATCAGCTAATTGTATAAAAAAACAAGCCCTAAGTTTTTTGGCTGTTCTTCTAGGCTTTGGTTGCGTGGAAGGGGCGCGGGCGCCTGGAGTCACCTAGCTTTGAGACGTTTTAAAGAGATCCTTGTGATTTTATTGAATAAATATCTTTTTGCTTTGACCTTCACCTCGAAATTCATCAGATATAGGTATACACTAAGTTAATTAGCAAGATAATTAACTTACCCTCGGTTCCTGAAAACTCGATCAACATTTATCGCCTGTCAAGTCGCTTGCTATCTCTATCCAACTTGAAGTAAAAGCTGAAATAGCAAGTGACTTGACGACCGATTAGTTTTGATCAAGCTTTCCGAAACCGGCCGTTAGTATACAAATCTAGAGTGAAAATGCTACTGTCTAAATTTAGTGAACTGAGCTTAGCCATGTGTAAACGCGCGCGGAGGCAGTCATTTGTGAGTCTTCTACTCCTTGATAGAGAAAATCGAAAATTACCGAAAAAAAAGTTTATAGAACGACAAAAAAGTTTAAAATGTCCAAAGACAACAAAACCATGTCAGCTAATCTTCGCATATGTGTGTGAGAGGTCAACTTATACAAGCCAGTAAAGTTTTCAAGAAAGTTTTCACAAATGCTAAAATTTGACAGATCAATTCTATGGTGGCGGTCGGAAAGATTTAAGGTAGTGGCATTTCTAGATGCTGAAAAAAAACCGTTTACAAAGAGCTCTACAGTCTACACTAGGTACTACCTAAGTGCTGTGCAATGTCTCCTTCATCTAAACCATATCCCGAGATATTGGCGTGAAATTACTACCGACGCTATAAAAATCATCTACTAAGGTAATGACGAAATGAGAGAAATGTTTACTTTGAGTGTTTACATAGGTTAGGTATCTAACTACCTACGCATACCGTCCAAATATAACGGTAGCTTTATTGTGGGTAAACATCGCCCCGTGTTGACTATTGACCCATGTCACTGGCGACTTCGGAAGAAATAATTACGCTAGTCTCGTTTCTATATACCAGTGTTGGTGTAAGTACCAGAGTCCCATCATCATTATAAACCTGTAGAAGTCCACTGTTGTGTATAGGTTTCCTCTATACATTCCAGGAAGAACGATTCTGAGCGCTCTCCATGCACCAACTTCTCGCCGACCTCTTAGATGCGTTGGTCCATTGTGTAGGACGGCGTATCGCTTCGTCTTCAATTTCGTGGATGCCATTCAAAAACCTTTATTGCCCAGCGGTTGTCAGTGCTCGACCTATATGTATCCATCAGTGTACGACCGGATTTGAACCTACGGCCTCAGAAGACGGGGACGACAACTAGGTCACCAGTGCTCTCACTGCTAGTGAGATGAAAGCTTATTCAATTTAAATTTACTATAAAATCCCTATCAGTCACCGATTTGTACTAATAAAAGAAGAAGCGAATGCAATAACACACTGTCGAGTTCAAGAAAACACTACATCCCTAATTGTGACTCCATGGGTGCCACTTAAGTAGGTACCTTTATTGCGTATGCAACATCGCGTAGGTTTATGGTCGTAAATAATTCTAATAAAACCTCTTGTTATGAAATCTCAAGGAATAACCTACCAAAATGTCCTACTTATTTCCTTGAACGATGGCTTTGTTTACTCCAAACATTAATATTTAACTAGAAATCACACCTACGATTTGAACTTGAATTCAATCGATAGTTCTATGTTGCAACATTAGGAAGATAACTCTGCATAAACTAACTGATCTCTTGAACGAAAAGTCGTGGTATAGAGTTCTTTTAAAAAAGCACTATGCAACATGAATTGTAAATTAAAATTTTCGCTAGAGCTTCAAACTTACGATGCAGTGAAACTGCACTGAAAAAGAAACTTTAATGTTTTTGTAACAAGTTCTAAAGTTAAACAATAGACAAGCTAGCTCGACGAGAGGATTAGTAAGTGAAGCGCGTCAAACTGATATTGCATACAGAACTTGTCTGGGCTCCAGTTTAGCGCGAATAAAATGAATAGAGGGATAGAGTAAAATATTCAGGTTAAAATTGTTATAAAGAAAAATATAAAAACTAAAATGTATAAAACACAGACTATCTACATTGTTTAGGGCGATAAGCTAAGCAGCATTGTTGTGTTTCGGATGAAGGGTGTGGTTGCCGATAAAATTACAGGCACATGAGACTTCACCTGTAAGCCAGACGTTGGACGCTTTGCACGTTCATATCAAGAGTGAACTTGCTTAGTAGTTTGAATACTGAGGTCACACAAAGATCATAAATATTGAGGGGACCAACGGACCACCTGGCTAGCAACAACGATAATGTCACTCGACCATACACTTTCGTTGAAAGGGCCACTGTGATGGTGTTCTGATTTGTTTTTGGAAAGATTAGGGTCATTTTATAAATACACTGAACCCAGTTCGTAATCTGATTCTGTGGGTTTTTGTTAATTGACACGCTTGGTCGGCTATGTTAATCCCTGTAAATGGACTGTGATAGAATATTCAGGGTCATTCAAATACACTGGATTGATGAGATCGTAATGACATTGCAATGTCATTTATTCTGAGTCGTAAAGGCTCATCATTTCACCAGCTGTAATCATAGTTATCATATTTCTGCTCCTATCTTACGCTAAGTGGGGTCAGCAGAACAGGTTTTCTTGTTCCACTCTTCCAGTGAAGGTTGGGCACCGAGATGACGAATTAAATGACGAGCAGTGCTCTCATATCCCCTTCCTAGTATAAGAACAACAATAAAATCGTTACTACTTGAAATACTGCCCACGGATACGCGTTACTATACACACCGTTGGTTTTAAACTCTTCAATGTTAATATTAAAAGATAATTATTGAGTCAAAGAACAGCGTTCACTTATAAAATTGAGTAATATGGGAGGTAGATTATACAGAAAGTGCGTGTACACAGTATAGTGCTTTGAGTCCATCAGTTCCATGTTGTGAGTCGAGGGAGAGGGTGTATATATGTTTTTTTTTGCTCGTCCCAATCAAGCTTAATTCTTTTCCTACAATAATTATCTGTGTTGTAAACTAATAGTGTAGTTAGGAGTACTTTAATAGCATGTATTACATGTGTTATGTATTAAGCCGTCTGTACGATCCCAGGCTTATTCTTTCTCGCGAAGATGCTAAGATCTACTGCACTGTTATTTCTACAACCTCGCCTATTTTTACCTGCTAAAGTGATATTGGAAAGAATGTCAACCACAAAAGGTTAGCACAAAATAGGTAACAGAAGAGTCTGGGCACTAGGCCAAAGCCGTGCCTTTCTGACCTTGGACGTATAGTTTTAGTAAGCTGTAAAAATGGTCATACCAAACACGCAAAAATATTCTAGGAAGTTATTTTAATAATTTGTGAAGAAAATTATTAAAATAACTTCCTAAGTCCTACTATTCTGCTACTATTATAAACGCGAAAGGTTGTAAGTATGGATGGATGGATGGATAGATGTATGAGTGGATGGATGTTTGTTACTCTTTCACGCCAGAACGGCTGAATGGCTCTGGATGAAACTTGGCAGAGAGATAGATTTTAGTCTGGAATAGCACATAGGCTACTTTTAATCCTATTAATAATGACTGAAAATGAATAGGTAATAATACATTTCAGTGAATACAATTTCAGAGCTCTAATTATTGTCGACTGAATTAATTAGACCTAACGAAGAAAACAGAAAAAAAAACAAAATAAATAAAAAATATATTTTTTCCGATTATAAATAAACTAACATTAAAATTAGTTAAGCAATACACAATGATAAATACTTTTTTAAATGGTGTGACAACAACGAAATCTACACATTGGCAAAGGTCATGAGCCTTACCACGACGATAAGAATGGTCATGTGACCGCGAATTTCAATTATGTTTACTCAATGTTCTACCTAAATAAATTATCGTCATGATAATGCCCAAAATGAGCTCGAAACTTGTGCTCTGCAATTTATACGTAAGGTGCTCAAACGGGCTGTTTTTGTGTCAATTTATTGCAACAAAATTGTGTAGCTGTCCTGCTTTCGATATATTTGCGTGAACAAGACAGGTTATACATTGCAGCTTAAAATTGCCGCAATTTATAGCTCGTGCGTCACTATCGAATGAACAGTATATATAATGAACAGTAGGATAACAATCAAAATCACTCCGTAGCTAATGAACGTGCTGAGAGTGAACTTTTTAAATTATGTTTTTTGTTTGAATTAGTAAATTGCTGTGCGTACGTATATCGTTTTAAAAATAAATAAGAAAAGGCTTAGTGGCGGTAGGTACTGAATGTGTGAATTCCAAGCAGTCTCGTATTATTCACTGCTATTTATTACGTAAATTATTGCGTACCTACAAAATCTAAATGCGATGCCTAAATACGAAACAGTAAACAGTGCTCGATTTGAATCGGATGGAGTTCGATAATTTGTTTACATTGTATAATTTTATTTCTTACAATCTATGACTAATCCTTATAGTTATTTCATTTTGATTGATTAGTATTTTTTTAAACTTTCGCAATCATAATTATAACACATACTTTTTTTGAAATATTACACTGGTACATATTATTTATCACGTTTTACCTTTACTATTTTCCCGACGTTTCGGCTATGTTGCAATAGCCGTGGTCGCGGGCAGACTCTCGGAAACGTCGGGAAAATAATGAAGGTAAAACGTGTTATATACCCGTGTAACATTTCAAAACAGATTGGTTAAATGGTTAGTCCACAAAAACTCAAAAATAATATTAACATAGGTACCTACATTGTCATTATTTTTGTTGAGGGTCAAATACATACGTTTTCTTACCATCCGTAACGATTATTAAGTTTTGAGTACTTTAAAAGTAACAATAATCCTACTATACATAATGTGCGTCAGTGACCGCGAAACAAACAATGCTTAGGTACTGCGGAATACATATAATGCAGATATTGTAAATACCTAAGTAGAGATCATCCACTCTAAAAATGCACGCCCCTCTACCTGCCTTCACCCACACAAGCAAATAAGGTGTATAGCTGCAATACATGCCACCAAGCAATTTCATTCGTCATTTGTTTCCCGCCAGACATGAAATTGTCACTTTCACGTTCGGCGGGAAACTGAATGACGAATAAAATTATCAGGTGTCATGTGTTGCGTCTATACACCTCATTTGCTTGTGAGAGTGAAACAAAAAAAAACCTGCATTTTTAGATTGGATGATCTCTACCACGTAATAGGCCTTTTAACTCTTTCCAAAGAATATTCAATACAATATCACAGTGCACACAATAGCAGCTAAAGGAAGTTCATGATCATTTTTGAACTAACTGGTGGAGTTGGTGGACGTTCCTATTGTGCGTGACTTTCGAGACAATACTATGTAAAAGGGGATGGTTAATCACATAACATTAGAAAGGCTATAAATATGTTCCACCAAAAAATTGTATACAAAATGCACGTTTATTCCAAAAATGTCCCCAGCATAGGTGCACTTTTTCCAGTTCCGTGTCACCGGATAATTTCACTTCGTTCGAAACACTTTTTCATTTTTTTTATACTCTGTTTTGAACGAGGCTGAAATTGGGAGCAAGGAGAGCACGTTAAATGATTTTGGAAAGAAAAAACTGGCTTATGTTACAGGCTACGAGATAAGATTACGTACAGGCTTCTTCTAGGCTCAGATGCAAACTGTCACATATTATATCCCAAGCTTCTAGACGTTTCAGCTATTTTCAAAGACTGACTTTGTGATTTGTTTGATTATATATTATTCTTTTTTTTTATTTTTTCTTAATTTGTTTGATTTAAGTACCTAGTACGTTTTTTGACAAAAAAATACGGATTGACACGTGAAAGGTGAAAAGAGTTAGGATAGGAAGAAGTGAACAACGAGATAACAAATTAATAATGAAAGAGAGTGGAAGAAGAAAAGTTTGTGAAGACTCCATGCAGCGAGCGACAAGGGCATGAGGTATGAAGATTTGGCAAGGGATTTGATAAAAGTATGAAGGGCATGTTCATGCCTATTCTTCACATCATCACCATTATCTAGGTTATATCAAAATAAAAACGGTCTTTATTCAATAATCATAAGGATCACTTTGCAACGACTTTATATTCTGGGTGAATCTACCGCCAGTTTGTTCCCTTTACGTATATTAACATGATTGGTCTTAGGAATAAATGTATTTTGAGCGAATATAAATATAATGTACTCAGTGCGAATTGCAAAAGAGAAAATCTGGCTAAAATTAGAAATGATACAAAAGATGTCTAAGAAGTTTTATTGCGTTTCAAATCGAAATGATTCTCAAGGAATGGATTGATATCACAATTTTTGTAAACATCATAAAATCTATTAATAATCGATTAGATTGAAATCAAATTTACTATTTCCATCAAAGATAGGTACGTTATAAATATTTAAGCCGAGACGGTAAATCGTTAGATGTACTCGAGTGGTTAAGAGCACGCGATATTGTTATCGAAAACAATTATATTGTTAGTGCTTAACCGCCCAAGGATTAAGTGTCTAATGTGATAAGTAGGTATTTCTACAAGCCAAGTTCGAATATTTTAACTTTTTGATTCTTCTAACACCCAAAGTCATGTCGTCTTCCTTTCGTGTCACTAGTTTCTTTCGAAACAGTGTGGTGAAAGAATTTTAAGTGCGCCTCAATAAGGGTCTTTACGGGCACTTGACACATGCCCGTAAAGACCCGTAACTTTTTTTTATTCTTTACTAGTTGCGCCCCGCGGTTTCACCCGCGCAGATTTAAATCCCGGTGATCGGAAAACATTTATACCTACGATTGCTGATATCACTCATTGCTCAAAACGCAACGATAGCGCGTGCTATTTTTTTCTGTGGCGACATCTAGTTATTATTTAGGAACTAAAAATGTATCAGCTAAATACGGTAAAATGCTAAATATCTGCCAACACCCGGTATTCCCACGGGATAAAAAGTAGCCTATGTGTTCTTCCAGACTATAATCAATATCTCTGCCAAGTTTCATCCGGATCCGTTCAGCCGTTCCGGCATGAAAGAGTATCCATACATACAAACATTCGCGTTTATAATATTAGTAGGATTGTACACAAAATGATTAACACAAAAAATACATAATAGTCATGTACAAAGGCGAGCTTAACCCTAGATAGAGTTTTCAGGTTCAGGTTTTTCGGTTCTATAACATACTGATTTTCTCACTGGCATGTGCGCATGAATTTTTGAACAGACCCACTCATTGGTGGACTGGTTTTGACCACATCCCACACTAGACCAGCAGTATTCTGCAATAAAGCAGTCCCTGCCCGTGGTCCACCTACATTAGTAGGCAGGTATATACAATGTATGTATAGTATTTGATTTGTTTTTTTTTTATTTGTATTACTCATGGTACACCTAGAGAATACAAACTAGGTATAGCATGAAGGTCAAATTCCCAATGCCCAATGTCGATGAAAGTCCAATTACCTCTCGCAATAAAATACAAAGATACGGATTATGTCAAGTAGTTCTATTTTGGTTCTCACAAAAAGGAGCTAATTAGTAAGGTAACATCCCGAATGAGTTTTGACGTAAGTGTCGTTTACATATTCAAGCGATATTCGACTTTATTCTCGTGGGATTAGGGATACGATACGTTTACGCGAGTTGTCAAATTCGTTCATGATTAGCTTACAGATATCCTCTTTTCTCTCACGCCGCGGCGCCGTGATGAGCCACTCATTCCAGGTAATTTTAGTCTTTGACAGAAAATACTTTGCCTTAGGGGCATCGTGTAGGTTCTGGCTAATTAGGAGGTACATAGGTTTTGCGATCGCGTGACTACTAAACAATTCCGAATGGTACAGTTCTACGAAGAGCTTACTAATAAACATGAAGTAGACCTAGTATTATATATTTTTCCTAGATTACCTAAACTGGTGGATTTGAATGCGGTCTTTCGCCAATTGTTGTGTAAATTAGTACCTAGTAGTTAATATTCTAGCAGCGATGTGCTAGCAACCCGTCACAAAACACCTATGTTTAAAATATGGTACAACATCTATGCCTTTACTTCCACCAAGAAGTAATGCGCAGCGGGAAAAATGACTCGATGTCCAATTTTGGTTATTTTGGTACGGCCCTGGTCCCTAGTCTGACCCCTCCGAAAGTTCTAAGAAAATATCTACCATTATAATATATTATTTCATTTGACAGTTCGATCATCAGTCATCACATTATAACATTTTAGAAAGCAGGAATTCTCACATTAATTTCACTTAACCAAGGTGTCGACCCGAATAAACACCAAATAACGTTTATTGGTCATTTCCGGAGCGTTTACCCTTGTGAACAGTTCATTCCATAAATAGGGATAATTTACGAACCTAAATAATGTGTATGAAAGGCACGCAACAGAGTACTAAGAAAAATACTGAAAAAACCGAACCGAAAATTAAAATAACAAAATTTTAATTTTCGAATCGAAAATACGAAGTTGTGAAAAATCGATTTATGCCAAACTTTCAAACAGTAGGTAAAGAAAAAAATATTATCGTGAGGAAACTAGCCAGCATGTCGTAGAACCTAGAAGAGAACCTTAAAAATTTTAATATGTATCGAAGTGTAAAAGTGTGTTTGAATTGAATAGCTTGAAAGCTCGAAAGCAGCCCCTTCGAGGCGCCCTTATAAGCCTTTCTCCACACTGTTTAGAAATAACTCGTTCGACAAGAAGAGGAAGTAATTGCCAAAAATATGGTCATTCCCCTGACTGACCTTAGACGACACCAACAAATCTTGGTAATACTTGGTACCAAAATTATTTACCGTTGCTAGGAGGTAATTGTGAACCTATTTTCTTTATATTTTTATTGGTATTCTGAACAGAAAGGCAGAGCCGAGAAAATTTTACAACAAATAAATTTTCTATTAGAAGTTTGAAAGTAGAGCCAGTGCCAGGAAAATATCTTGGAATCGTTTGGCGTGATATGAACATAACATGCGACGAGAAAAGTGTCATGTAGAATCTATACATTTTCAGATACCTGAAAATAAAGTTAATAAAAGTGACACTTGACTTGGTTACGCTACGCTTAAGGTTCAAAACATTATTATACTCTTTGATCGTTGTAAAAACTATAAAAAAAAATTGACATTCCTCAAGCATCATCCGATATCAGAGTCTCGATCACCGTCGTAAAGTTGCTTGCCTATCGATCTTCTATAGGCTACATTTCGGGGAATGTGCCCAGGAACTTCACGATATTATACCACCATCACCATTCCACCACAGGACTAGTAGACGCACGGCCGGGTATCATCCTTACCTGGTTAGCATACCACCTATTCGCACTAAGCGGTTTGCTTCTAGCTACGTTATGCGAACTGCTAAGGAATGGAACTCGTTACCGTCGTCTGTTTTTCCTGAACACTATAATCTAAACCTCTTCAAGGCTCGAGTGAATAGGTGTCTTCTAGACCGTTCTGCTCCAACTTCGGCTACATCGTCGCTTACCATCAGGTGAGATTGTAGTCAAAGGACGGTTTATTCTTAATAAAAAAAAAAAAAAAAAGACTTCATCAAGTACCTACCATATTAAACATATTAATCTGGTTACTATGGCAACTTAGGCAGTGTTTAACGTTTGCAAATTTTTTTGTAGTGAGACCCCTTACATCTAAATAAATCCTACTAATATTTTAAACGTGAAAGTTTGTAAGTATGGATGGATGGATGTTTGTTACTCTTTCACGCCGGAACGGCTGAACGGATCTGGATGAAACTTGGCAGAGAGATACATTATAGTCTGGAATAACACATAGGCTACTTTTTATCCCGTGGGAATACCGGGATTTAAATCTGCGCGGGTAATAACCGCGGGGCGCAACTGGTATCTTTATACATTACAATCTACGAGTACCTACATACACGTACACAATTAAATACTTAGACGTCCAAAGAGTAGAATTCTACAGCGAACATTTGTTGAATTCATCTGTCTATTTACATTATAAAGAGGCATTGTTACTGATGTGATGTTGGCTTTTACATGAACAGTTTCATTGTTTGGTGGAATACTGGAAACAATAATATTATTGTCCGTGCTAAACATGGTGCCACGTAAAAAAGATTGTATGGCCTGCTTTATATTATTTCCTCACATACAATCACCCCTTGTGAATAACATGAATCCATTCCATTCAACTGTTGTCTGGTAGAGATAGCTGTTTAGCGATAAGATCGCACGTTGTTACTTATCAAATTATGTATGTAAGTTATTGTGTGCATTAAAATTTTATTTGGAATTGGAAGCATAAAAATTCGGGATCATTTTGAAATTTAATAAATTTGTAAACGTCTCGAAATTTAATGCTTCTAAATTTTCTTTAACAAAATTAAATGACATTTTTCGCATCAACTTAACCAAAAATCAAAGAACATTTTCGGATATAAACATTTCGCTATAATATTTTACTGTAGGTACTTATAATTTATATTTTTTTTTGGAATGATCCTCTGGGTTCGCGCTGTGCTAGGGTTCGCGCTGACTCTGATTCTGATTCTGTTAAATAAATAAGGATTCTCAGTTAAATGTTTTCAGTATCTTAGAGCTATCGTTCAACTACAGTCTAAAAATCAGACAGATTAAATGATTAAAGATTTTCGGTTAAATGTTTTCAGTATGTTAGAGCTATCGTTCAACACAGTCTAAAAATCAGACAGATTGCTATGCATGGGTTTCATTCATGAGTTCGTAATCTCTCTAACTACAAGAAAAAACGAAACAAATCAAAATAATCCGCTTGCAAAAAGCACACAAAATAAATTATGTACTTCTTTTTGTAATTTTCTATAAATTCTTAACATCACCAAAAAATCCGCTTATACACGACAGGGGTGATTTTTCTGTAAAGTGACCAGTTGCCACCCCCTGGCTTGCTTGATTTCTTTTGTTTTTAAAGATCAATATTGGAGCTTTGTATTTCGTGGGTCCAGCCAAACATCTCAGAAGAACACTGGTTGACCAGATGACTGCAATGGAAAAACCCACTCAAAAAGAAACTACCTAGTTACAAAAATATGTTGAGCAGATGTTGACTACTCAGCACAGTACCATTGGTCAAACTAAGATTTTAACTCACCAAAAGCAAACGCGCAAATTGAAAAGGTAAATGGACGTACGAAATGTAACGATGCACATAGGTACGCTTCTTTTTTCACAAAAATATGATCACTGATGGTGTCAGTGAGACCGTGATTTACACTGAACTTAACTATATTTTAGCACGTAATATACGTAAAACAGTGTTACGGCACTCACGTCGGACACGGTTTTTATTTCGTTACTTTTTAAAATGCTGACACACGCACCAAAAAGTGTTTCAATAAAACAACTAAAAGGTAACGTCACTTAGCATAACGAAACTTTTTTTATTCTATAGTTCCATTTGCCATTTTTTCATTATTTTATAGATTTAATTAAATAAGGATAGGCACTATACATTATCTGGATGACTTGTTTTGATTTTGGAACGTTTTTATTACATTAATCCTACCCACTAATATCATAAATGTAAAAGTTTGGATGTTTGTTACTCAATAACACCAGAACCACCTAGGAAATACCAGAATTTAAAACTACACGGGTAAAACCACGGGGCGCATTTAGATAATTAATATTGTGTAGTGATAGTGCTACTTTTAATGAACACAAGAACAATGTGTCGCCTTAAGTACCTACTTAGAGACTGTAAGAAAAGTGCCAATGGACACATTCTTAGTAATACTTATTCTATAAAATTAAGTCAAAACAAAATTACTCATTAGCCTACTTGGCTAGATTGTAATGATATTAGGGTACCGCATCTCATGCGCTAAACTAATTTAGTAAAAAAAAAAAAATTTAGATAATTTCATATTTATTTGAATACAGCGTGCATTCGCTTGAATGCACCTTGACCTGACGGTTCATTCAGCACAGTTATCACGTTATCATATACCTACTTTGCGAACAATAGTAAACCTTTTTAATACTACTAATTAATCCAACTCACGTGACTAACATGGATTATACAAGGCTTTATCCGCTTATGGAAAACACCGCCAGCGTCAAAGACCTCTCCTAACTAACGTCCTGTAGGTGAGAATAGGTCAGAATATTTTTGATATTCTAAAAAATTCACCAGGTTCTAAGACCCCTCTTGCCGAATAAACTGTAGGTGCGCATGGGTTCTGGTAGTTTTCAAAGCCAAAGCACTGAATTCAGAAACTGTATTTGCATTTTAGTAGCGTGCATTGTTGATTCAATTGTTACTCACATGATTGGAAAGTCAAATATATGCTTTACTTAAAAAAATATTTTGTTTGTATTTTGTATAGGTTATAGGTGCTTATCCATATTTAGACGAGGTAGAGTTGAGTGTTTGTAGCTTGTACCTTACCTTCGACCTTCTTACCTTACTTTCGATCCTTAGGTCACTGAATAAAATCCAGTCATTTACTTATTGCCAATTGATTTTTTTTAAATATATGTATTTGAGCAATGACCATTTCACTCAGCCTAATTAATGGTCGGCATAAACATGGACAATGGCTGATATTCATTCGTGCGGATGTTTTCCGTCACCGTTTGAGAGCACTGATATTACGCACATTAATTTACCGAATTAAAAACCCATTGGTTCACGGCCGGATTTGAACGCACGACCATACGATCAAGAGGCGGAGTCACTCCAACTACCACGTGCTCAGTAATTAATAACACAATTTTTATGTACTTCCTTGAATGTTTGCAAATAAGACACGGATAATACAAAACGTTATTTGCAATAGAGCAGTATAATAGAGCGATCAAGCGTAGGTACGTATGCCACGCAGACAAATTATTTTTTCACATTTAGGCTCATGCTGAGAAAATCCAGCATCTTTTCAATTTTATCCGACCCCATTCTATTCTCCCGCCGTGTTATTGAAGCGATATATAATAGGCAGTCGTAATCCTACACCAAAAATGAATAAGTTGATATTTATGGCCTTATAAAAAAAGATATTTGGGAACCGCATACTTTCGTCAGCCATCCGTCAGCGTACGTTTGTTTCGTACTAGGGCCCGATCGAGCCATAAACATCCAAATGTTTGTATGTTGGCTGGTTCGGGTACTTTTCGTCAGTCGTCAGCGTACGTTCGGTATTTTAGGTACTATAGGGCCTGATCGAGCCATAAACATCCAAATGTTTAACATACAAACATCCAAATCCAAATGTTTGTATGTTTGATGGCGGCAGGAGCGCAGGCACACAGTGAGGTAGTAGGTACCTAGTACTTCCCCTGACGAGCCCTTCACAAAGAGCACTACTCTATGTAATTCACACAAACTATTTTCTTAACACCCTTGCTCGACGCTGCTAAACCTGAGCTAAGTAGATTACTCAACTCATCTGGTGGAGTTCGTATTGGGAGCGACATTAACGGATTGAACGAACCAGCTCTACATGTAGACGGTATAGCTGTATGGACGCATTTACACGAAATTCAGATCAAAAGCGCTCATTATTTAGACCTGTTGCTGATGTAACACGTAACTAAACCATCTGAAATCATCCACATCCATACCAACCTTCTTCTCGTAAATGACTATTTGTTCCTTCCTCATGACATGCCTAATAGCACATACCACGCTAATCTACTGATAGTAACTATTGAATTAGAAAATTTAGCAAACTCACACAACAGTAAAGGTTTGTTGCCTGTTCTTCTAGCCTAGCTAGGGGTAGTCTTCAAGCTACGAATAGGTGCCAACTGGCAACTACTCGTAGCTTGAAGACTAGACTAGACGTTTTTCGTTGTTCTGTTATGTGTAATTATTATGTGGTGTGCAATAAAGTATTTTCTATCTTCTATCTATCTAGACGTTCAAAAGTGATAATTGACATTTCAATTGAATAATTTTTCTTCTTGATTTACTACCTACGTTTTCCTTTAAAAAATAAGATTGATGTTGTACTTTATTAACTTTTTTTTAATTAATTGGTCTTGCTACGTTTTCCTTTAAAAGATAAGATTTATTACATACATATTTATTTATTCTTTTTCAATTATTTGGTCGTAGTTTATAATCTCGGTTTACTGGTAGCTTTCGGGTAATGCTTTCTGTGTAAATGGCGTCATAACTCGGTTGGTTAGTACCTATTTCAACCGTGTCAACCAATCTCAGGTCTATTAGTTAGGGTATCGAGGTTGGTTCAAATTAATTTAAACCATTTGATAAGATTTGATTACAGCGGTAATTCGACGTCCAACCAAGTTAAAAACATAATACATAACAATATGCCTCTCTATTTTTTGAAAAGTACTGGCAGCCCGCGGTATTTTTGAAGTATTATTAGTAATGATTGCTAGCTTTTATATTTAAGGCGTTGTCCCTTTCTTGGGCATTACGAAAGCATCAAGAGTTTTGCTAATAGTCAATTTTCAATATTTTTAATACTCCTAAAGCATTACATACATTTGGATACTGTGTGGGAACTTTTTCTCATTTAAAACAACGTTTTACAGGTGAATCAATTGGCTGAATAAAGACAGCCTTTATTTCGGATACAGTGGATGGAAAATAAAATTCATGCTGCTTAAACGATGCCTGCCCTTGGGCCGAAAACATCTAACTCCTTTACTTTTTCCGGAACGTTTGGGCTGGACTAACCCACATAAGCTAACGAACTGAAATATTGTTAGGTAGGTACCAATCGTGTGTGTCGTGTGCATTATGTATAAATAAATGTCGTTTCTTTCTTTCCTTCTTTTCAATCTTCCATATTAACATCATTTGAAAGCACCGGTGGTCTAGTGGGAGTTTCTCTTCGATTTCTCTCAAACGGTGAAGGAAAACATCGTGAAGATATAGTAGAGTTCAGCTGGCATTTTTTTAAGGGATGAAATCGTGAGGAGTTTCAGCTCTCCATTATTCTCCTCACGAGACCTCAGTGGCGCAGCGGGCGAGAGTCCGCCTGCGACGCAAGAGGTTGCGGGTTCGATTCCCGCCTCGGAACAAATTTGTGTACGATCTGCAGAAATTTGTTCCGTTGGTCTGGGTGTTTATGTATAGTAAATATATGTAGTAATAAAAACTTATTTAGACCAAAATGTTTTTTTTTCTGAACAGGACTTGGTTTAACTTATTTTTTATACGAAAGTTCAGGGATTTTACATAATAAAAAAAGGTGCGAGCGAGATGTACTTTGCCAGTGTAGGCCTCTTATGCGTTAGACCGGATCCAATCATCGTAGCGGGAAAGTCGCGTATAAACACCAGGATAGCGCGCGAGACCACACCGCAACCGCCAAGAGGAGAGGCCTAGGACGACGCCGTTGTGAACAAGTGGACCGCCCTCGTCGCCGTTGCAGTGGTCCCGGTTGCCGACGTCCAGCCAGCCAGCACACAGCATGTTGTCGGTCACGGATTCAGCTATCTCGCTGTAGCGGTACGCACATGTAAACTGGTTGATTGTCCAGATTTGGACGTGGTTCAGCTGGTTGACATTGGCTCCAGTGAGCTGGAATAAGTAATCAAATTAATAAAAACTCTGATAAAGTTGTTCGCTAATTAAATGTTTCACCATGCAACAATCATCACCCTAAATAAGTCCACAGCTGGACATAATCCTACCCCTCAAATTACCAGGTTTAGATCCCTCTTCATCCATCTCTGGCTTCCCGCGATCACAATGTCGTCAGTTTTTACCAGCGGTTGCCAACTCTTCTACGTTAGGCACATTTACCATGTACATTTTACCACACACTCATAACCTAACACCTAAATACTTACAGTAGTTCTACCCCAGCCTGCGGTCCAGACCGTTTCACCATCAGGAACGTGGTAGTTGGGGCCAGCAAGTGAAGCGAACTGCACTACATTGACCACCTCTCTGATGACCGTTTGAGTTCGCATGATTGCAATATTATTGTTCAATGTGGCTGCACTGTAGCTCGGATGGATGACGAAAGTTCCGAACTCGTGGAGAGTACCGCCGCTGCCGGAAAGAGCGGAACCAACACGGACTCTCCATCTATCGACTGAGTCGCCACTGTGGGACACAAAATAATGTTCACTTGTCATAAAATAATGTTAGATAGTCTAAAGATTGTGTGGGGCTCTTATACAGATCGAAATATACAGATGTCTCGAATACAGATGTTTAACTTCGTGTGCCAGTAATTTCACAGGCAAAAAGACTCTTTAAACCGAAACACAGCAATGCTGCTTGGCAGCAAAAATAGGCATGGTTCCCCCAACAAGCCCTTTTAAAGGGTCCTAACTCTTCCACATTTTAATAACTCTTATAAAGTGAGGAGGTAAGGCAAAGAAGTTGTTGGTACTTACGATGGGCAATGAGCCACAGTCACGATGGTTCTGGTATTAACAATAACACCACCACAAGAATGGGCATAAGTGCTCAAATTTGAGGTGTAAAGCAGTGAGGCGATGTAAGGGTATTGGGAGATGGTAGCCGCCGAACCACCTATGATCCTTTCCGGGCTGCTGGGAAAAGCTGAAAAAAAAAAATAAACCAGTTCCCATAGAACTTTGCTAATTTTAGGGCTAGATGATCTAACCATTTCACTTAATTAGTTGTTAATTTATATTCAATTACCAAACTTCTATATGAAAAATCACAATCACCGGAGTTGTGTGCAACAATGCAAACAGAGTACCAGAAATATGATTTTGGACCAAAGAAGTCTTAGTTTTCCTACAAGATAGCTAGGGTGTATTAGTTATTAAACCTACGAAACAAAAAAAAAATCAATTTGAAATTGACGTGTAAAAGATACAAAAAAAAACAGTTGAATTGAGAACCTCTTTCATTTCTGAAGTCGGTTAAAAACTAGTAGGTATTAAAATTTGATAGAAAAATATACATAGTTAATAAGCTTACCAGTCACCGTTACTGCGGCCAAAGCTAATACAAGGAAAGCTCGCATTATTACCGATTCATCAGGTTCGAATATAACGTTAGAATAAATATCGCTAGTCTTTTTATACAAAAGATAATTATCCGAAGATTAAGTGATTAATTATTTTAGATAAATAATAATCGCGTCGATAAAATCTAGCTGATAATCATATCGTTATTTATAATAATTAAATTAAATAAGATAGAAGTAAATCACTAACAAAAGTCATGTTTGGGTTAATTTTATAAAAGAAATTTAATTTTTTAAAAGTCTTCTACTGTCACTCTTCTAATCTCACTACGAAGTTAAGTAAATATGGAATAGGCATATAACTATACTAGCTGTGCCCCGCGGTTTCACCCGCGTAGTTTAGTACTTTTGCGCCTAAGTACTTAGATGCAGCGGTCCAAGTCCCAGCTAGGCCCGCTAAGGGCCCCGCCCCGCGCTTCGCCCGCCACCGCTGCGCTTCAGATGCCGCTCGCGCATTCCACCCGAGATAAAACCCTAAATTAGTATATTTTTTTGTTATTTAAGTATCTACTTTTGGTTTCAAGTCAATCGCACTACGCGTAACAAAATTCTCGTACAAACTTTGACATCCCTTCGCACCCTTATTTAGGGTAGTTTACAAAAACTAAAAATGTCGTTCTTAATTATTTATTTAGAAGTATATTTACTCCAAGTTTGAAATCAATTGAACCACTCGTTAAAAAACTCCCATACAAACTACAACACCCCTTTGCACCCTTATTGGGGGTAGTTCTCAAAAACTAAAAATGACAAACTTAATTATTTACTTTGGGGTACATGTCCTCTAAGTTTCAAGACCTAAAAAATCCCTTCTTATAAAAAAAATTGATTTTCTTAGTGCCCGTGTGCAGCCGGGGCGGACCCCTAGTTGTCTAAATCATTGTTTTTCTGCCCCGAGGTAAAGTCCCTGCTGATTTTTACGTCAGCTTCAAGAAAAAAGTACCGCTCTGATTATCACTTGCTTATCTAATTGTCTTTACTACTGATACGATCAGGTAGGTAATAAAAGGCCTCATACCTTTATTAATACTAGCGGTTCGCCCCAAACTGAGATTTCAAGAGGTCTGCTTCAGTCTTACATTGATTTGATACCAAAGTTTAGTATTAATGTAAGTCAATATAAGGTCAAATATAAATGTAATGTAAGGTCAAATATCGTGTTTGGTTACCAAACACGATATTTGACCTTTGACCTCTGACCTATCTACGAGTACCTACAACCCCCTAGCCTACTAGGGGTAACCCCATTATATCTCAAAAATTATACATAGGTACATCTTGTACAAATCTGGTACCTATTGTACAAAGCAAACCGTTTTTAGGACATGTAATCATTGAGTTTTCTGGAAAGGCTTCTGACTGGACATTAAAGGGCGGCACGCCGGCCTCTAAACTGCGGTGCAGAAAGCAAGGGAAACTACTGCACAACAACTCCCAACAAAAAGTAATGATGCACAACAAATGCATCAATTACGCCGACAAGAGCATGCTCTTAAATTAGAATAAATAATAAATAAATAATGCTGGACAATCTACACAGCATCATCTAGCCCCAAAGTAAGCTACTCAGAGCTTGTGTTATGGGTACTCATCATCATCAACAGCCCACAGAAGTCCACTGCTGGATATAGGCCTCCCCTATCCGCTTCCAGGAAGAACGATTCTGAGCCCTTTCCATCCACCGACTACCCGCGATCCTAACAATGTCGTCAGTCCATCGGGTAGGAAGGCGTCCCACACTTCGCTTTCCTCTTCGTGGGTGCCATTCAAGAGCCTTTATTCCCCATCGGTTGTCAGTTCTTCGAGCTATATGACCTGCCCATTGCCACTTCAACTTGCTGATTTTGTATGGGTGTATGGGTACTAGACGACTGATATATTTAATACATTATATACTTACATAGATATTATATTTTTTTATTATACATAAACACCCAGACCAGCGGAACAAATTGCTGCAGATCATACACAAATTCCTATTTTAACTTGTTATTCGATGCAGCAAAGCAGGTAAAATTTTCATATGTCTAGTGCAGTAAAGTGATCTTATCAATATCGAAGATTATGAAAATATTTCGTGTATGTTTAGTGTTGATAACATCAAATTGATGAAAAACAGATTAATAGGTACTTACTACTCGTGTATAGTGATTTATTTAGTAATAATGCACTCGCTCTATCAGCTCTCTATACACGCCTCTATTATAAGTAATATTGAGTAGTAGAGCTCTTTGTGAAGGGCTCGACCGGGGAAGTACTACCACCACGCCTTTTTCTGCCGCCAAGCAATAACGCTGTGCTTTGGTTTGAAGAGTGTGGTCGCCGGTGTAATTACAGGCACATGAGGCTTAACATCTGTATGCTTCAAGTTGAGTGACGCAGGGCAGTGTATCCTAGGGCACCTTGCTATTGTGCGTGACCTACGAGGCAACGCTTTGTATAGGTGATGGTTACCACTTATCATCAAGTGGGCCATCTGCTTGATCCATCAGCTAGTTGTATAAAAAAAACAAACAAGGATCATCATAGGCTTTCTTTTTTGTAATTTCTGTGTCTCTATAAATTGTGTTATATGTGTTTTGTATTTTCTGTGTATTGTGTGTCAAAATAAACTATTCTATTCTATTCTATCATAAAGAACGGTAGAGACCAAGCCGTAAGTTTTTTCCGGTTCTCCTATAGGCTTGTCTGGCACCTAATAGATCCACCTAGTTTTCTAACGTTTAAAGTGATCCTAGTGATTTTATTCAATTTATATTATTTTATATTGGGATATTTTTTATAAAAAAAAAGAACAAACTTATTAAAGAGAAGACGCATTAAATACCTACGTAGAGATAAACCATTCCAAAAATGCACGCCCCTCTACCTGCCTTCACCCACACAAGCAAATGAGGTGTATAGACGCAATACATGACACCTGATAATTTTATTCGTCATTCAGTTTCCCGCCGAACGTGAAAGTGACACTTTATGTGTCTGGCGGGAAACTGAATAACGAATGAAATTGCTTGGTGGCATTATTGTGTCTATACACCTCATTTGCTTGTGTGGGTGAAGGCAGGTAGAGGGGCGTGCATTTTTAGAATGGTTTATCTCTACCAATAAGCGAGCCAATAAGGTAGCTAGAAAAAACTACATGTACAATACATGTATTTTAATTCTGTAATAGTTATATTACAGTGATGTTTACATTTCGCTGAGAGGTGCTCAAAATTAAGGTCAAAACAGGAACCAAATACTGTAGTTTCATCACATGTACTTACCGCTCGGCTCAGACCTAAACCAATATAGGTACCTACCATCTGGGAGGCTTGAGTTTGGCGCCTGGCCAGAAATCTACGAACGGTTGCTGTAAGTGCTTGTATAGCTATTAGTCACTAGCAACAGGTTGGTATGATTTATTTCAAATACAAAATCTGTAGGTACCTACTTACATTCTGTTTTACAAATTTCTCTGAAATAAGAAGGAAAAACATAAATAAAAGACAAACTTTTGATCTACTTCATATGAAATTGCCAATTATTATACATTTTTATCTTATTAGCTTAGGTAAACTTTTACCTTTCTAATGAGACTGCTCTGAATAAATCAAATACTTAAATAACTTTAAATAAAAAGAAACTTATATCAAAGACTAGCGACCCGCCCGCGCGCCCCTGCTTCGCACGGGTGCACATATCATGCATGTATTATACATATAAACCTTCCTCTTGAATCACTCTATCCATTAAAAAAACCGCATCAAAATCCGTTGATTTAAGCATACAAAGGGACAAGATGACATAGGGACAGATAAAGCGACTTTCTTTTATACTATGTAGTGATTTTCTATTTACATCCATTTTTTTCGGATTTGTATCGAAAACAATTTGAGCAATTTCCGCATACACTCCGTTTCTTTTAGTTGATCAATGTTAGACAACACAACACAATATATTGTACTAGTTGCGCCCCGCGATTTCACCCGCGCAGATTTAAATCCCGGTATTCCCACGGGATAAAAAGTAGCCTATGTGTTCTTCCAGACTATAATGTATCTCTCTGCCAAGTTTCATCCAGATCCGTTCAGCCGTTCTGGCGTGAAAGAGTAACAAACATCCATCAATCAATCCATCCATCCATCCATACTTACAAACTTTCACGTTTATAATATTAGTAAGATAAAACATGTAGGTTAGGTATATACCTAGTTTTGTATGTTGACCCAGCTTAGCTGCTTTTTACTCAGTAGGTAATCCCCAATTCAGACTGGTATACAAACAATTGATAATACGACTTCTGCTTAAGGGAATTAAAGAATAATCCGGTAATAGTACGGCTTCCAGATAAAACAGGCCAAAGTTCGGGTTAGCACTGTTCTGTGCACTTTTAAACATTTGAAAGATATATACCTACAATTACTGAAACTGTCTAAGTAAAATTGCAAGCAACCAAGTTTTTATAACATTTCAAGCGTTATTTTCTGTTCTTCTAGTCTAGGCTTATGTCGCGTGAAACTGGCACCTAGATTCACATAGCCGTTTCAAATTGATTCTGGAGATTTTACTAAAACACCATAAAACTAATAAAAATACCGAAGTCCTCTGCTGGGTCCTAAGACCATAATCCTACTAATTACTACGTACTATAAAACAGTCTTCAAAGCTTTCTCTGTCCCTTATCCCTATGTCCCCCCCATGTCCCTATGTAAGCTTAAATCTTTAAAACTACGTAACAGATTTTGATGCGGCTTTTTTAAATAGATAGAGTGATTCAAGAGGAAGGTTTATATGTATAATACATGCATGATAATGTGCACCTGTGCGAAGCAGGGGCGCGCGGGCGGGTCGCTAGTAACTAATAAAGGATGGATGGATAGATGTTTGTTACTCTATAACTCCAGAACGGCTGAACGGATCTTGGTGAAAATTGGCACAGAGATATATTATAGTCTAGAATAACACATACTTTTCATCCCGTGGGAATACCTGGATTCAAAACTACGCGGGTGAAACCGCGGGGCCTATGCCTCCTCTATACGTTTCCAGGAAGAACTGTTCTGAGCCCTTTCCATCCACCGATACCATTCATCGGGTCCATCGGGTAGGAGGGCGTCTCGCGCTTCGTTTTCCTGTTCGTGGTCGCCATTCGAATACCTTTATTCCTCAGATCTGACATTCGCTGGGGAATAAAGGTTTTAGTTATTCTTTGAGCTATAGGTATATACCAGTATGACCTTCCCATTGCCACTTCAACTTTAATTAGATCATTTAGTGATTCCTTATAGTGTTGAAATGTATGGTCGATCAAAAAATACCTGCATTATGTACAAAATCAAGTAAGGTTGCGGTCAAAAATCAAACTTATCATTAAAAAAAAACGCGCGCGTTCTTTTTCCCCAAAAGTTATCATTGGCGCGCTCAGAAGAACAATCCTTGGCGCGACTCCTTTGTGGCAAAGTTAAGCATTTCACTTTATTGTCACAGTATTTAGATAAACGTCGTTCTGCTGAAAGAAACAATAAAAACATTATGATCAAAGTACATAAACTTTGTTATATTTCCCTTAAAAGTTTTAACAAAGGAACACCTCCGGACGTTAGCTTATTATAAGATCGAAAGAAAGGAGATAAAAAAGAAAAGTCGTAGTTCTTCGCAACAAAGAGGTCCCATTTTTTTATTACATAACTTGCGAACTTTTTGCAACAAGTTCAAATCAAGGAATTAGAGTTCTAATAGACATTCTTATTATAAGCAACGAATATAAAATACTACATACCTACCTATGTACAGATTTAAACATAGTTTTTTACAGCTATGTGAAGGACCTTCACAATACATAGCAGCAAAAAACTATGTTTCAAAATTTTTTTTTAAACTACCCGTGTAAGTAAGCTTACCAAATTTGAGCAATCAAATAAAAAAAATCAGAAAGAATGCATATAATTGGTACCCTTGAGGTAATTTTCGTAGTTCCTTGGTGTATCTTCTCATGCCTATCAATAAGTCCTTGGCTGCAAAACGTTACGGTAATACGAAGCCATGGCTATAAAACCAAGCAAAGAACCATGAACTCCGTATTAGGTACAGATTGTTACGTCAATGTACCTAGTCGAAAAAGAAGTAATACCTACATCTGTGGCTTCTTTAAAAGCGCAATGTAGATTATGTACTGCGAGTACAATATTTGATTCGACATTTAATTGCTATTGTTTTTTTATTATTACCTACTGTGAATTTATTTAATGTTAAAAGCCACACCTATTTGCATCCCAGCTATGGGGAATGAGTGCTACCAATTTAATATGATTTTCATCCCTATGTACCTACACCATTGACGCAAATAAATGATTTATGATTATGATTTATGATTATGAGTACAAAATATAAAATTATTAAAACCATGGGTTCATATCTTTCTACATGTCGAAATGTCCGAGTGAGAGGTACATTCGCTCCTGTATTAGCCTCAATAAAATAGATAAATATTGGTGGATTTTTCACACAGCACTATGTATGCATGCAATGCTTGTCACATGGGCACCAGATAGCTGATACGAGTAATGCTTTATACTCAAACTGTAGTTTTAGTAAACACAATATTACAACAAACATCTATGTCAATTACACAAAAATGTTTGATATCGCTCAGGATCGAACTCAAGGTTGCCTGTCCACTGAAGCAGAGCGAGGCTGCAGAGCGGAGAAACGGAGAAATAGTAACCGATTGCATAATATCTCTGCGCTCCGTTTCAGTGGACAGGCAGCCTGAGCCTGTAAAACAAAGATTCATTTTTATTATAGATAGGTTATTTCAGAGAGTAGGAAAAACTTTGAGATGTTTCAATCTAGGTTACGATGTTTATAGGACAAGTTTCCAGTCTATTCTAGTCCTGTTATCAATGCAAACTAGGCAGGTCCTACCTACTTACCTACTTTAAACAAGAATGTAGATAGGATGCCTATAGATTTGTCTATGGCATCGAGTGTTTGTTTGCAATAAAACTTGCATAACTGACCGGCCCCGTATTCAGTAAGAAGCAATCGCGTAGATCACGCTAAGCTGAAATTATATTTAATTTTTGGTTTCATGGTGTGAAGCGGTCTTTTGCAGTAAGCCAAAAAAAGATGGATTTGATTGTGTGAAAGATTATGTGGATAAGAAATGAGAGAGGGAAGTGGAAAGAAAAAACCTGTTGTGCTGACCCACATTTAATGGGATAAATGCGGATAGGGTGCGGATCCAGCCCTGAAAAGAGGTTGTGGTCACACCCGAAAACGACCAAGTGGGAGTCGCAGTATGAACTCGCTCATAATCGATATAGTGTATTTCTACAAAGAAGATGTTTACAATACAATAGCCCCACGCGGGCAAAACAGTGAACACTGTGTGAGATGGCAATATTCTTCTTGTCGAGTCACTAAGTAGTTTCTTTTGAAGAGACTCCTTTCGAGCACTTGACACATGTAAAGAACTTATTAGGTTCTACAACATGCCGCGGTTCCCTCACGATGTTTTCCTTCACCGTTTGAGAGTACTGGCGTTGTGCGTAAAATTTGAACAGAAGAACTCATTGGTGCCCGACTGGTTTAGAACCCACGACCTTAGGATCGGAAGGTGGAGCTGCTGTCACTAGACCACCAGTGCTTTGGCATGTCTATTGTGCCTACAACAGTAAATCCGTACTGCTTCTGTACGAACTAATCTTGGAAAATAAGCTCTTCTCACTTAAACCTGCAGCAAACTTGTCTTCCTAAAGTTTTCGTTCGTAATTTCTATTAATGCAAAGCTGGAATAGATCTTTAGGTACAATAACTACGTAAGCAGGTGACACTGCACTTAAGAGGCTGACATCATTTGCTTGTGCATATAAAAAAATATATAAAGGTATGTGCCTAAGGTGCATAAGGCAAGAAATTGTAAAATCCAACGCCTTGTTTAAAGACTCATTACTGAATACGGCGACTGTGCAATCTGTACATAAAATTATGCTTACATTCGTACCAAGGTGAGCTCTAGGCACTAACTGTTAAATTACTAATTTATTGCCCATTCGATAAAGTTGATATAACTTTTATTAAAGTGTATTTTCTTTATAAAGATTAAACTGTCCTTTGACTGCAATCTCGCCTGAAAGCGACGATGTAGCGAACGTTGGAGCAGAACGGTCTAGAAGACACCTATTCACCCTTGCTTTGAAGAGATTTAGATTGTAGTGGTCTGTAAAAACAGACGACGGTATTGAGTTCCACTCCATAGCAGTTCTCATAATGTAGAGCAAAACGCTTATTGCGAAGGGGGGTATGTTTTTTTTACAACTAGCTGATGGAACAAGCAGATGGCCAACCTGGTGTTAAGTGGTAACCATCAACTACAACAACGCACTACCTTGTAAGTCACGCACGATAGGAACGTGCCCTACGATGCACTGTTCTGCGCCCACCAACTCGATATTGATATTGATATTTTTTATTGATATTTATTTATTTAACTATAACATTGGCATGACAATTTTTACAATGTCTCATTCTAATACACTTACACATACAACGTTTGCAAATCAGAATGAACAGCTCAGGTATTCATTTAAATGGTAAAATGGGTGGCCTTCTAAAAAGGTTCTGAGTTTGTTTTTAAATCCAATTATTGAAAGTTTTGTCATTTCTAAAGGTAATTTATTGTACATATCAAGTTTTTGACAGAAACCTTGTTTGTATGTTTTGACAAGTCTGGTTCTTGGGACATGCAATTGTTTTTTATTCCGAGTATTAAATTGGTGTATATTCATTTTCATGGGTAAATTATGTTTTTGTAAATGTACTTCTATTAGAGAGTTCATTATGAACAGGGATATAACCGTTAAGATCTTGGATTTTTTAAAATACGCTCTGACTGAATTTAATCTATGTAGACCATATATTATCCTGATTGATCTCTTTTGACAAATCTCGACTCGAGGCATACATATATAATATTAAACCTAATGTGCCTTGCTATTACACCAGAACCACACTCTTCAAGCCGAAACACGGCAACTGCAACAAAAGTATTATATTATCTTTTTTGCTCGATTGTGACCATCACAAAAGGTTTTGACAATAGACACAGTTTACGATTTAGATCCTCAGGCACGTAGATATTAATATATGCAATATTATTCGCATCAATTTTATTTTCATAAAATACAGCTGGGTGACCGAGTTTTAATCGGTTTCTTAACAATTCCGTCTACACTTAAAAATAATACTATTATTACTCGCCAATTAATAGATGTCAGGAAAAGTCATATTTTTCATAGTTTCAGTGCCTGAAAACATGGATAAAACGAAATTTTCTAAAAATGAATCCTAGCTAGATCGATTTATCACCCGTGCATACTAAATTTATTATCGAACTGCACGCCATAGGCAGGGGGTCCATCCACACACCTTGGAGCCAGGATGGTCGCGCACTGTTCGTTTTCAGAGGAACTTCCTCCCGCGCACTCTAAGGTTGTGGAATGCGCTCCCTGCGGATGTTTTCCCTGGAGAATACAGTATGGGGTTCTTTAAAAAAGGCGTATTAAAATATTTAAAGGGTCAGCAACGCGAGTGTGACACATCTAGTGTTACAAACGTCCATAGGCTACGGTGACCGCTTCCCATCAGGTGGGCCGTATGCTTGTTTGCTACCTTGGTAGTATAAAAAAAAAAAAAAAAAAAAAAAAAAAAAATTTGTTGGAGCAGTTTCCGAGATTCAGGTTCCAAACCGAACTGAGATTACGTGACGCGACGCGAACACTCCGAAAATATATAAGTAAGTGGTAGTCAGAGGCAAGTCCGAACATTGTGTTTGGACTTGTCTCTGGCTGCCAACTAATAAGTATGGTAACCAAGTTTCAACTCAATTGGCTTATTTATTGAAGAGTTCCGTTGACCTTGGCTCCATCATCAGAACAGGTCGTTATCACCATTTAATGAGAACCAAGTACCTTATTAATTTATTTTCAGAAAAAAATATTTGAAAAAGCAAAGAAACTGTACGACCAGTAGAAAAACCTTGATGCCAACGAAACTTAGAAATGAGAGCTCTTGGGTCGTTGGTATTTTTAATTTAACTTTTTTGTTGTATCTCAAAAACTGGGCTATCTAGAATAAAAATTAAAATGGTTTTGGAATGTCCAAACCAAGCCCTTTCATATGACATATAACTTTATTTTTTGTGTAACTTTTTAATTTTTACCCCCTTAAAAACCCCCATATTTTAGTAACCCCTTATCCGATTTTACTCATATTCTTACGAGTAAATTTTTCAAGTACAAGCTATCGACTTACCAAATTTCATGCAGATCGGATAAACGGTTCTCAAGTTATCGTCGGACAAACATACAAACATACACACATATATACATACACACATAAAATGCCAAATCGCCCAAGTTGTTTGTAAGATTTTCGTTCGCTTCGCTCACTCAATCAATTAATTTACAAGAATTGCTAGTCTAAAAGTTAGATAAATACAACATACCTACTGAAAAAAGTACTCGAGGCTGATAAAGATCACTTTCAGTTTAATGGCCTTATTTAATACTCTGAACAGATAAACAATTATCATTTAATGAACTGCATTGATGAGATCTTTCGATTATTTTAAAAATGACAACAAAAATACACAGGTTATTTTTCAAGTGGTAATCATCACCCTTTCATCATCAACCCTTGCTTCGTAAGGCACGCACGACAGAAACGTGCCCTACGATGCACTGCACAAATAGTTAGGTTAGTTTAGGATAATGCAACAAGAGAAAGGACACCATTATTGATTTCCTAGATAATTACTACCGAGTTTCAAACGTGAAATATAACAAGAAAAAGTGAAAATTACTTAATACGTCAAATATGTCAGAAAATTCTAAAAAGACAGAAAATGAGTTCACAGGAACGGAGTCATCGGCGGATGCTAGTACGCCATATTTTCTATCTTTTCCAGCGCTGGTATGCGATTGGCACCTAAGCTCCTTACCCAAGCCTTTAATTGGTCGAGTCGACGCGTCGCGAAGCCCCTCAGTTAAGCCCTGGTCACGATATTTGATTTCCCTTCAGCACATTAGAATCGTTTTTACTTTCGTGCCCGTACTGAGTTCATTCTACACCGGGCTGTGTCCGTGACGTTAATTGAATTTGAACTTTGTTTATACGCGCGTTAAGTTGAATATTAGCAGTACATCATTTACATGGCTGGCTCGACGCGACCTATTTTCTAAGAACAAAACGTGCGACATCATAATAATAGTAGCATTTGCAGGGTGATTCATTGATTGTTAAACAAATCCGATAGATTCCTCTGTCGGAAAATAGATAAAGCCAAGGAATTTAGATAATAAAAAAGCAAAAAAAAAAGTTTTTTGACAGCACGACAGATAAACAATAGTGTGTGCAGTAGTAGGTTGCTATTGCTTTTTCTGCTATAATTTACCCGCGGCGTAATTCTAAGCACAACTTGAAATGAACAATTTCATAGAGTCAAATTAAATTTCAGCACAGGAAAATCTTGGCGCTGATTCTGTTTACTTTTCTTCTTCTTGTCGATCACTAGTTTCTTTCGAAATAGTGTGGTGAAATGGTTTTAAGTAGGTACGGCCTAAGAGGCTCCTTTCGGCCATTATCGAGCCTTATACAATTTAACTTTGTTGAATTGTATTAGAGAAGGGCAACACCCATTTCTTTTGTGGTTTTCAGTATTTGCATAAAAATTGAGAAAATTTACCCTAAGGAATTATTAAAGGGTAAAATGCAAATTTCTGTGTGTTCACAAAGCTTACAAGGTTTGAAATGGAATTGAATTGACCCTCGCAAAGGATGGGATAAAAAATCAAAGGTTGTTGAGCGTTTACGATGATTTTTGTATACTACAATTTAACGGCATTATGGCTTTTGAGGGTAGGAAATGGTAATATCTCACAGAAACATAAATTTTATGATTTCTTGAATGTATACTCGAAACGATTGTGTACGATCTATGGATAGCTCAACTGATATAAAACAAAAATACCTACTACTGAATATTAAAGATTTCTATCAAGTCAAAGTAATACATGACAAAACCACTCCTCGTCTAATTTAACGTTAAACAAAGGCATTTTGTTAATTAAGCACGTATAGTCAAATTTCAGTCTACTAAACAAAGAATCTCATCAAAGCACTGAGTTCAAGCAGCCCAGATACAAGAGAGATACGACTCTGTAAAATGAACCTTATCTCACTGAGTCTACATTCATAATGGCATCGATGCAATTCGATTTTGATGTACATTATGTCACACAGTCGATTATAACTTTGCCAATTAAATGATCATGGCGTAGCTTATCTGGCTTACTCATTCCTAACCAATCGACTGTGTGGTCGTTAATTATATGTGTGACCCTAGATTTACTACGTGTCGCACTGTGAAAGGAGGCCGTGAATTACTAACTATGGAGTATACCTCGGAACAGAGAATAGAGTATACCCATACATACAACCACAATAGTTTAATTTAAAACAAGTAATTTTTGTATAATTTAGAATTTTTCGATTACCAATCGATAGAAACACCATTTGCAATCACTGTCAGTTACCCAGGCTGGTCAATTATCAAATGGAATTGGTTGCACAGGGTGGGTAGGTATTATGGTAATGTCTAATGACATTGGCAGCTGACCAATTCCTTGATTTGGTGCGGCTACACGTTCTAATGTTTCCTAGATTCTAATATCGTCAAAACGCAGGCGTCAGATTGAAGCTGACAACTCATTAAAGGATCGTATAATAACACCAGGGAACGTTATTCACTACGACCAATCCAATCGCTTTTAAGTTTAGATAACGTTGTGACGTCACACGGTTAGGGCAAAGTATCTCCTATGACAAAAAGAAATAAAGCCCAAGATCTCGTTTTGACCTAACACTGTTTGAGGCAAGGAATCTCCTATGTCATAGAGAATAATGTCCCAGGCAAAGAACAAACATCTACGTTCATCACACAAAATGACGGGCTACGGCGCCGAAGTAGAGATACTGCGAACTGAGCAGTGAAGGCTGTCTACTTAGGAGGGCCGAATGCCGGACGATATTGTGACGTCCCACTTCACCCCACTTTAGTGTCAGCTAATCCATTAATTGGATTGCTCACCCTGACTTGCTGGGGTGAATGCATACGGGCGGTTGAATACACAGCTGCAATGTCCCGTGATGTTGAAATATTAGGGACAAGGTCGGCGCTTCAAGCCAATCAGCGGTTGAACAAAGGTACCTGTGAACTGTAAGTTTTCTTTCAAACCGACTTCAAAAATAGAACTCGAATTTTTTTTTTAATTGTTTTCTCTAAACTTTTTAAGGAGTGGACCGATCTTGATGATTCTCTTTTTAGCGAAAGCTGGTGCTTGTCATGAGGTCCTATTTATTTAGTTTTATATTGGCCTGTGCGTTGTCATCAGTCAATCACTTTTGCCTTAAATATAAATAGCACCTTTTTTTTTTGTTTGTGTTTAATAGTGAAATAAGTCAGAAATTATGGGTACTCCACGCCCTTAACAGATCTAGCATGATTTTTCCTGTAACCCTGTATAACCAAAGCATTGCCTCGTAAGTCACGCACAAAAGGAACGTGCCCTGCGATGCACTGCCCTGCGTTCATCAAATTGAGGCATACAGATATGAAGCCTGTGCCTGTAATTACACTGGCAACTCCGCACTCTTCAAGGAACATTAGCAGTACTCTTCGACAGAAGACTGGCTTAGGGCTAGTCATTCCGCCCAATTAAGGCCACCGAAATCGTCTAAAGCATTTCGTACATCCATTCAGTCGTGAAATTCATCGACTTTCCATAATGGAATTTCTATAGAAGAAAAAGGTAGGCAATATTTTTGCCGCAGACGCGTCCTATATCTATTCTGTGACAGAAGCAGAAGTCCTAAGAGATTTGCATACGTATAAAACAGGTTGCCGCCGATCGGCGCTGGTCAGAGAATTAATAAAATCTGCTCGCGTTTAGATTTATTTTCAGAATAATTAAATTTAACATAATATCGAAATCAAATAACTTACTACAAATAAATAAAAACAATCGATATCTGATCTATTTTTATATAATATCACTTAAAAATAATAACATTAGTTGCACTAATAAAATGATTCAACCATATATATAATATCAATAAATCAAAAAACTTGAAGTGAATGCTCTCTGGCATCTCATGAAACTGTCAATTTAATCAATTATTTACTTATTTACGTTTCCGATTGACCAGTGCCAAGATTTATTTATGTAAGATTAGTTTATATTATCAAATAGTGGTTTGGGTCAGCTGAGCTATCTCTAGATCGTTTGCAATGGTCTGCAAATAGCTCAACTGCTTCATATGTATTTTGTACATTATTAAATATACTTGTACCCAAACATTGTAATTTCTTTGTAAATAAATGATTACTCTATCAATTATATTGTAAGAGTAAGAAGTAACGATTAATTCCTAACTTTTTTGACGCGAGATATTTTGTAACACCCAAGACAGAAAACAATGTAAATGCGTCTGAAATCGACTTACAGTCCAAATGCTTCGAAGTGACGTTGAGTGAGCGTAGGGATAAATTAGAACTTCACTTTGAATCGACTTGAATTTGAAGCAATTTACGTGCAATTTACAAAGTAATTGTATATCTTTGTAATGGCAGTAAAAGTTTCACGAAAATTAGACACAGTCAGACAAAAATTTATTTACTACTAGCTGGTACCCGCGACTTCGTCTGCGTACTTTTCGCAATAAAAAGTATAGGCCTATGTCCTTTCTCAGGGTCTAAAGATTGTCTGTGCCAAATTTCATCAAAATCGGTTGAGAGGTTTAAGCGGGAAAGCGTAACAGACAGACAGACAGACAGATAGACAGACAGACAGAGTTACTTTCGCATTTATAATATTAGTTTTGATATCAGGTATCTTTTAAGCTTTCAAAACCGTAACGGTCATTTACTCTGAAGTTAACAGTACTTTTTAGGTACCGGGGTAAAACGGGGTGGATAGAATTCCAGGGGTGAATGAAAATGACCCCAAAAAAGCAATTATTAACAAACATTTGAATACGCAACATTTTAAAATAAAAACACCAGATTCTACATATGTAGAATTTGGTGTTTTTATTTGAAAATGTTTGTTAATAATTGCTTTTTTGGGGTCATTTTCATTCACCCCTTGAATTCTATCCACCCCGTTTTACGGTATATAATCTATAATTTAAGCACTTTTCCAATTTTTTTTTTTTGGTGTAGAAAAAAGAGTGAACCCAGAAAAATTGGAATTATGCTACGAAAAAGATCTACGGCGTAGCATGAAATAGCTTATTCACCAAACATAAAAAAAACATTGCGTACACAATCATAATCAAATTAGCAATGTACTAGTACATTTTTAATACACTTTCACTAATGTATAGACTTGAAAATAAATCTTATGATTTTTATTTTGTTAGAAAACATATTAATAAATAGGTACTTGCAGGTTTGAGCCTAGTCTGCCTAACCTAAAGTAGTGAAACCATTTCGTTCGTTTTTGTTTTTAATTTTAAGTGGACCGTATACAATTTGATTTTTTCATAAAAAGTACTTCACCCAAGTCCAATAGCATTTCAATATCGCAGCGACGTTTACTCAAAGAAATCTTTCTTTAATTAATTTGAAATATTATACATTTAAAGGTAAAACACGATAAATACCCATTACCCGTGTAACATTTCAAATTAATTAACTGTTATGATGGCGAAAAAAATCTATATCTCCTCCAATTATATAGACCACGGATAAAATAGACGTCTGAAAACTCCGTAACACTCCTAACATCGAAAGTTGCCTCCGCGAGAAACTAATCCCTAATTCCCTTATCAAACGTGGACAAAAACAAATCCTACCTCCAGCATCACAATTACCGAGTGGCAGCCGACCCGAGGGCCGCAAACAATGAGGCTGCATAAAGTGGTCGCTAACTAACAAAACGGGTCACCGGAGCACAATACGCTTTCAACGGGTTTTTTGTGCTTTCATTGTGAGACCTGAAGATACCTATAGTACAAGGGAGTTTTAGAATTTCACAACTTGTTTTTTTATTGACGATAAGGAGCTGATATTTTCATACTTCTTGTTTCATACAAATTTGTCATACAAACAATATGCACGTCGGGAAATTGTATAGTAAAGGCATAACGTGCTAGATACCCGTGTAACATTTCAAATTAAATAGACAAAAGTTATAATAACAATAATTATAAGGAATGTACTGCTTCTAACATCGAGTTATCTTTTTAGAAAGCATTTTACAATACAGCTCCTTCGATAAATTAATTTAGTTTTAATTAAAAACTAAAAGCCGAGTTTTTTCTCCTAATCCTTGACCTAATTAAGCGAGGCAGGCTCAGCCAAGTAGTACTCCAACTATGAGACTTTGTGAGTGAATATTAATGCAGGAATATCAGAAGGGTGCTTAGCAAGACGAACTGGTTGTCGATTCTCTGAACAACAAAGTCACGGGAAGTATCACCTAGTGGATTCACGCTCACTTCGCCTCACTTGCGTTGGTATTTCCACTCGCTAAAACACGCACGCGACCACCTGAGTGAGTATTTTCGCGCTTGTACCTTTGTATTACAAAATGCCAAACAAAATGAGCACTCTTCGGATTCCGGAGAAGTTTGGTTGAATGTTGTTAATAGAATCGCACTGCTGTATGCTTTTAATGTAAGCTTTGAAAATATACTGTTTTACTTGACATACATACTCGTATGTTGGGTATTAGAAAACCTCTGTCGAATTCTTTCTTTACCAGAAAAACTTGGAAATTCTAAGAAAACCTAGCAACTATAAAACATGTTTGTGAAGCTTTATGAAAACTAATTTGAAAGTGAGAACAACACTGCCTTGTTACCTGTTTTATTTACACATACACGAAACTTTAATAAAAAAATATTTTCTATACGATTCATCATCTTATCTCGAAGAATCATGACGTACTGTAGCTGTGGTGAAGAGGCTCGTGATCAAAGTCGTGAGCGGTTTCAGTTTTGTTGCTCAAGTTGTCGGTTTTTAAAATCAGTTTTTTTATTTATTAAACTGTAATGTTTCTTCGTTGAAAGAATGATTCAAAACTGTGTTTTCTTAGTATTCGCAAAGGAAACTGAAACTGAAACAGCTTCACGACTTTGATCCCCAGGTACGGTAGATGTCCCTTCAGATCTCCCAGTACCAAGTAGGTACTATAATTCAAGATTCTTTGAGGATGTCTAAGGGGGGTAGTCAGAGGTATGTCCAAACATTACATTTGGCACATACCCACATTTTGCAGTAGTTAGTATTCCATACGTGACAGGTTGCAAGCCCATCGCCGCTGTTAGAATACTAACTGGTTTCCTCACGATGTTTTCCTTCACCTTTTAAGAGCACTGGCATTGCGCACATAAATTTTTCGATAGAAAAATCCATTGGTGCACGACCGGATTCGAACCTGCGACTCCTCCTCCGACCTGCGACCTCCTATATTCGCAAAGGGCTATTTTGATTTTCGTAAACGGGAGCACATTTTAACCGCACTCCATCAATGTGGCGGAGCGCGAGCCAATTATAACTTTAATGCCACAATTTTATGACAGAAATATGCGTTGTGCTGTTGCTTTTGATTTTTCAATAGCAATGCTGCAATATGCTATTCAAGAAAATTGTAGTGCTTAACGTAACTTTTGCGGGGCACAAATAGAAAAAAATGTTACGTTGGAACGAATTTAGGTCTCAGTTCTTTGACAGCCGTCACAGCTCAGTGGTTTAGCTCTGTCTTTTGCGCAGCACGCCGTGGGTTTGCTCCCCACCAAGAACAGACATTTTGTGATGAACATAGATGTTTGTTCTCTGTCTGTGAGATATTATAAGTATGTAAGTATGAATATGTATTCAACAATCAAACAATCTGGTTCCCGTAATTTTAGCTTAGTTAAGGGCTAGATAGTGCTGCTTGGAAAGTGCACCAATATTTAATTTTATTTTTTATATGTAAACTTTGTTCTAAATTTCGTATTCTCCAAGGACTGTGGTGTCCACAAACTCAGACCACAGATTATAGGCTAGCGCCCTCGTTGCAGACGCAAGATAAGAGCTTGATACTTGAGTGTTTGTGAATAGATGCTGTTCGTGGAAGCCTTTTGAGCTGTTGAGTGATATCAGACATCTGTCTAGCTTCAGAGTTTCAGTAATTATCGGTATTATTATAGGTAGGTACGCTGCATCGTCTGGAACATAGAATTATCTTCTTTAATAGCGTTTCAAAATGGAATACCAACTACAGCATAAGTGCATTCTGCATAGTGCCAAATACTTGATGTACCTCCGACTATCCCTCTTAGACATCGTTAGAGATTCTTGAGTTATGACTCGGAGCAAAGTCGTGAAGCACTTTTGAGTGTTTATTTTAAATTTCTTATAGCAGATTGCAAATTACGAGTATAAAATCACCTACTTCTAAAAATAAAAAAACTAATCATTATAATATAAATAAGCTACGTATCGATATATTCGAAGCGAAACAATGAAACAAGCAACCGCAAATAAAACTATTGTGACCACCAATCATGGCGCGCTATTTTCTACGATTGGAACAATCACAGTGGGAGTCATACTGAATGGAACTGAAATAGACGGTAAACAATAACCTCTTTATTCGAGCAGCGGTGGTCTAGTGGGAGTGAGTGACCCCGCCTGCTGATCGTAAGGTCGCTGGTTTGAACTTTTGTTTTACCGCAATCTCACAGGATGTGAGTGATGATGCGGTCTACGGTGTGGCACGCTTAGCTAGAAGATACTTATTCACTCGTCTCTTGAAAACCTCCAAATTATAGGCATTCGGAAAAACATACGCCGGTAAGGAATTCCATTCCTTCGCTGTTCGCATTATAAAGGTCGTGTATTCTATAGAATATTTTTTATCTACAATGAAGAAATGTTTTGTGCATCAAAGAATTTTCTATCTACCTATTCATCTTTAGTGAACATCTAACGACACACAGATCAAATTTGAAACCACTCCATTAAACTCCCGACCTCTCCCGAATTTTGATAAACTAAAGGAGATGACTCATTTATCGTTCTATTGTGTTTACCTGACAAGGGTCACAGAGTCCCTTGTCATATCCTCACGGGTGCCGTCTAAAAAGCACAGTGGAAGTAGTCACAGCTCAGTTGGTAGTAGTTCTGCTTTTTGCGCTGTATCTTGGGAATCGATATCCAAACATTTAGTTGATGACTATCACAATTGTATGTTTTGTGATGTGTAATTATATGTATTCCTAAAGTTGATGCACGTTGGGAACGCTCCTATCGTGTGTGACTTGGGAGGTATTGCTTTGTTATTGATGGTCATCGCTTTATAAATCGTAATAAATAAATGTTCAACCGTTATTTGGTTACCATAGTTCGTAAAACATAGTAGTAGTAGATTTTATTCTTTCCATCTAAGTTTATCTAGAAGTTCTGGAGAGTCATTTAAATATAATAACTATTGGTTGACTATCGCCGCTGCGCTATCTAGCCTCAAACCACAAAAGAAATAACTCAAACTATTGCATTACAATATTTTTTTTTGCAATACAAAATCTCGGAGGGGCTCTGATCCATGACTACTATGATCTGATCCTACTACCAGTCGAGCTATGAGGGCTGTCAAAGCTGTAAATATCACAAAGGAGTAATACAATTTTGTGCCCTATTTTCACTCTGATGAAGATCGTTTCACGAGTGAGTGGAAATGATGAAAATATACTCAAATCATGATGAATTTGTAGTAAGCTGCAATCGCACGTGAGCGGACCTGAATAATTTACACAAACAGGCAGCAATTCAATTTAATTGAATACAAATACAATCAGCGATTCTAATCCCACCTGCCACAAAATCGTAACAATAAATAATAAAGTGGATGGAAGTGAGACTCCAATAACTATTTTTTTATAAACATAAAATAATAGACAAAGCTTCCTAAACTTTGCAAGATTGATTCTGTCCTCTCTATCCACAAAATTCCCATCATTCTCATAATGTCGCCGGGTGAAAAAAGCATCCCATGCCTCGTCTTTCAGTTCATGGTCGCCATTTTGTGAATATTTTGCTCTCTTTTTGCGTTTGCCAGTTCTAAGCTACATTACATATTACCACCAACTACACTTTGTTAATTTTGGGAAATATGGTAGTTTACCATTTTTTTATCGCTTTTATCTGGCTATTGGCTACAAGTTTAGTCATAGGAAAGGCATAAAAACTTTACTTAACTTAAGCAGGACTTTAAGCTTTAGGACTTAAAGTAAACTTTTTGTTTGAATAAAAATAATCTGCCTTTAGACTGTGACTTTTTTGAAATTGAGCACAAAACAAACAGTAACAGAGTTACCAACTGTAATGTTTTTGTTTTCGTAAAATCGTATCATTGTCAATGGCTCGATTATTGGAGTTGTGTTTCTATAAGCTCTATGTATCACCTGTCACAAAACAAAGCCAAATAATGATATCCCAAAATTAATTTTAGAATGAATTTGAGATTTAAATTGTTTCGGATTTTATAGCTTGATTGTGAAATGATCACGCTGGTGTTTCATTCAACGTTTTTAGTGATTACGTCTTCACAAAAACGGGATAACAACTACTGCAAAATGTAAGATATTGTGTCAAATGTGATATTTGGTTTAAATTCTGACTTTCCTTTCATCCTCACAGGATCAAGGGTGGGTAAGGAAATAGTGAGCTGATTGCAAATACTTTATTCCATATCAAACCGAACAAAAATAAACTTACTTAAAATACACTTTGGTCGGGGGACCAAAGTAGTGAAGCTATTTAAAGTTTATTATAATGAAGGATAACTTAAACTTACCTTTATTTGCATGTGCCAGAAAATTTCTGCTTGTTATATTCTTTACTTTTATATTATTTTAAATAAATTTTATTAATAGTCTTCATCGTTTTGCTTTGGTAAAATTGGCTAAAAAGGAACAGCATTGTTTATCTTAAAAAATAACATGTTTAGGTCCTACTGACTTTTTGAAACAATTCCTAGGGATATGGACGATGTATTGAGAAAGATTCCAAACAAGTTACGAGTAACCTACTGCCGACGAAGTATCCAATTTATTTGTATCCCAACAACAGTCACTTTTTTTTGTTTTTCTAAGAAGACACAGAATATCCAAAATGCAGTATTTTATCTCAGGCATAAGTTATTTTTGTAAATGAATAAATCAATTTTATTCAATGGATTTTTATGTCTACAACGTACTATTTTACGCATCGTTTTGCCTGGTGAAATGGAAGTAATACTAATACTAATATAAAAGCTGACTTCGAATTCAATTTCAGCAGCTATTTTCGGAAAAGCTATTCCATTTTGAGGGGACTGCTGTGTATAAGGAGAAAAATGAAAATTGGTGTTTGATGGATGGCTTCGTTTACAAAATCGCGAATAGATACGGTATTTAGACAGAATCAATAACATAAATAACTTATAGGCAGACGCGAATCACAATTTATATTATTTCGTACGAAATTAACTAGCTTAACATAAACTCGATACAAAACATAACTGGTACCAGGGCCACAGAATAAACAATGTTAGTATATAGTATAACGCTTTTTGTGAATGGATTTAAAACGCTGGTATGCTGTACACTTGTACAGCCTTACAGGAAAAGCGCTCTGCCATGTAAAATATTGTTTCTTTTCCAACTAGGAAAGATGAACCGCTTAATTAAGATGTTACCTCGGCAACAGCTTGATGAAGTCAAAAGATACATATACTACTATTATAAACGTGAACGTTTGTGAGTACGGATGGATGGATGGATGTTTGTTATTCTTTTACGCTGGCACGGCCGAACGGATCTGGATGAAACCTGGCAGAGAGATAGATTATAGTCTGGAATAGCACATAGGCTACTTTTTATCCCATGGGAATACCTGGACTTAAATCTGCGTGGGTGAAACTGCAGGGTGCAACTAGTTTATTTATACAATCGAATCAATCAAGTGGTCCTTGCCACTTTGAAACGTCCTTATGTAAAGGCTTATCCTGAGACAAAACAAAATATTTTCTTAAATAAAAGAGGATTGCTCTGACTTTCATCAAAACAGAATCCATTTTAGGCACAACAAATACTTTTACGTGCCAAATGTAGGACGTATGAGTTGAGTGAGGCATAGTATAGCGTCAAACGTACAACGATTTAGCAAATGTGCGCACATCTTGCAAACGAGCTGTTTGTCTCGACAGCGCTTAGGTAAGGGCCGGTTCTCTGAAATTATGACCATAATGCCAGCTTAGACAATTTTCTTCTCTAAAAATAAGTAGTTCCTATGCAGAAAGATTTCACAACGTATCTACGCCTTTGGGTATGTGCCAAATGTAATGTTTGGACGACCTCTGTCTACCCCCCTTAGACATCCTCAAAGAATCTTGAATTAGTATTTGGTACTGAGATATCTGCTGGGATATCTACCGTGCCTGGGGATCAAAGTCGTGAAGCTGTTACAGTTTCTACGCCTTTGTATAGCGCAGTCAAATCAACAGTCACTTATGTTTACAAGCGTTTTAGATTAGGTTTTTTCTTAGCAAAAATCATCTTGACTAGGCCTACAAACACAAAGATTTGTTATACTGGTCTAAAGAAAGATATTGCCGCTTTATTCCGGCACACTCTTTCTGGAAAGCTAGCTTTATTTCAAAGATTTACGTGTTATACTTAGTTTAGTTCTAGAGGTGAACCGTTTATTTTAATATTGGGGAATTTAGTCTAATAAAACTAGTAATAGCTGCACATAGACTACCTAAGTACCACAGTAGAAGGCTACTACTGTGGTGCTACTAGTAGTACTACAAGTAGCACAGTAGTAATATGCGCAGTAGTAGTAGGTATGAGGAATTCCACCAACGAATAGGGGAGAAAAAGTTCTGAATATTTCTTTGAACTACCAAGTTTTTAATAACATGTACTGTACTCATTCGTTCGCCATGTCATATATCAAAGGAATGATATGAGGGATACTCCCTTCTGTTGCATTTGTTTTTATGTAAAACAGCGTTAAATTCAGAAAAATTACCACCCATATTTCTACGAAAACTACTATACAAGAAGCTCCGCACAAACGGCCTTTGTCAGTATTGACGTAAACTATCTCTTATTACAATACTATGCTGATGATGTCATACTTGAACAAGTACTCTCTCGTGGGTAAATTTAAAATAGCCCTTGTCAGAACGAGCTGGTGGCCCCCCTGATGTTGACCGGTTAGCTCTGCTTAATTTATAACAATTTCATTGCATTGAGAACAGCCTTAAGTGGCATTGCATTGCATTGCAGCTTTACCCATCTTCTGCCATTTCAAGGAATTTTCATACCTCTTATTCATATTGGTCGTTGAACGCTCCAGTAGCTTATAAGACCGATATATCTGTTGCTGTCTCATTTCATTGGCATGAAAGTATCTGGGACCGGTGTAGTCTACAAAATGGAAGTGAATATGAATAAGGGCCTTAGTGTTTTGTCTTGTTATACCTTTAGCTACCATAAAAGAAAAAAATAGGTAAGGTGAGTTCTATTATATTCTGTACAACTCAAAATAACATTGAATTTTTTGAAATAGAAGATTATGATGACTGTGAACATCAAAATACTAGTCACGTATTTTTAGTTTTCTTATTTTTGTGTTAAAATAAGTTGACCTACTAGACAGGCTAGTAAACGAATTAGTCGGGGGACTTTTGATGAGCCGGATTGCCTGTAATTACTGGACGGATATTGATTCATCGGCCCATAACTGCACGCTAACTAAGTTATAAGCTGCAGTTCGGGGAATGGGGAAGTAAAGTAGATGTACCTATGTTATCTTTTACAACAGGTTGTAAATTATTATTAAACATTGAGAGAAACCGTCCTGGTATTGCACCCCTAGTTCATTAAAATAAAAGCCGGCCTATAGATGAATATGCAAAGGACCCAGTTAAATCTGTATGTTATCCAAAATCACGAAAGAAAACTTTTTTATTTAGGACGACCAGAAAAATAACGACCCGTAAATACATAATTTTCTATCTTCCTAAGTTTCATTAAGCGAAAACGTTAATTTTATGAATTATTAATTAAACTATAAGTACTGTTTGTTTTCCTAAGAAATAAAACTAAATAAATATAATATTACTAACTAAAAAACTGTATGGTGTTTTAAGACCATGGTGGATATCTCTATCGTGTCCAAATGCCGTGGAGCTGTTTCTGTTTTTCAATATTCATAGTACCCACAGTTTCACCATTAGGGCTATCCCCGGGCGCGATAATAACGCGCGTTTGGATTTTCCTATATGCATCCTAACGCGCGTTCTTATCGCAGTAGTGTGTAACGTCGTGCACATCCTGGTACAAATTGTACTGTGAACAGATATCGCAAAAACGCAGAATCGCAGAACGCGCCATTGGGGAAGAGCCTTTATTCATGGGTGCACATAATAGCTAGTTCTATTTGTGTGTTCGTAAAATATTTAACTGCATGATGAGCATAAAGCGAACATAATTGAATGCCATGTCGCCATGTCAAACCAAACTGGCGATACACATTCACATCAACCACGCACTGTCATGGAATCGAATAGTAAACGTACCTTTTTTTTTTTATGGCTCCTGTCTATCGACAATCTTGCCAGTGTCAAGTGATAGAGATTATATGCTCTTTGCTATGTTTCTAGTCACGTCAGTCGAAAGTCAAGTCAGTCAATTGTTTTGAAGAAAATGGTGGCGGTTTCTTCAAAACATTTTCGGTCAAATCACGATATCACATAATACACTTTCATTTCAAATGCTTACACTTTCTGCTAAGACCACAAGTAATGTTGGTTAAAATACCACCAAAATTACACAACACAACTCAAAAAAACATTAGGAAAACAATTAAAATGAAAATGCTATGTTGCTTCGATAGATGACAGAAAACGAATCTCCCTTTTTAATTTATAATTATATAACATAATATATTTATATAATTATATATTATATTATATAATAATATGTCTCGGATTGGTTGGTATTTTGACAGGCTTTATGTCTAAACTCTGTTGAAATTTGAACTAGCCTAGGTTGGTTGGGATTACAATCGAGTGTCGGTACATATATTCAGATAATATAGGAACAAATAAAGCTAAACATAAAGATATATAGATATATGATGTACATAAAACTTATTGTGATTTTAAATGAAAAAAAACTAGAAAAGACAAAGTTTTTATGACCGCGTTTATTCCCGCTATAATCATGAAAAAATTGCTGTTTTTTTTAATATTTTGGACATCAGAGTATTTTTGTTTATTAGAGGTATTTTATCAGTTTTTTGATTTTTTTAAACTTCTTTCAGAGTACCAGTTTTTGGGGTTTGTCGAAAAAATACAAATTCATGTTCAAAAACAAACTTTTTGATAATCAAAACCCAACAGTAAGTTTAACTTGAAATAATGTAGTGTTAATAGTATTAACACTACATTATTACATTATTACCTGAGTATAATCTTCTTGATGTATTAACTTAATACATCAAGAAGATTATACTCAGGAGGGTAGATATCATGTCCCTAAGGTACAAAGGTTACTCCTTCAGTTTTTCATGTCTGTGATTCCATCTAAAGAAAACTCGTTTCGGAGAAAATACGCGTTAAAAATAGGAAAAATGGGTCGACGATGTCATGCTTAATCGACCAAAGCGTAGGTTAGCTTTTCCAGGTAATGATGGAAGTGCCTTCTTGTATATACGGTTTCTATCTAAACGGCGGTAAAGGATTTTGACCGGCCATTGCTCTAGATATTTGGTTAAATAATAGTTTATCCTTACAAGTGAGTTAAAATGCGTTGGAATATGGACCAATGATGGATGAGCGATCTAGCGTCTAGCTACGTTTTATGTCAAAGTATACCTGTCATAATCTCTACGTCGCAGTTTCAAAACTTAAAAGATGTGATTGTGTTTTCATTCATAAAACACTTAGGGTTTAAATGTTTTGGTCCAGTATATTAGATTTTTTTACTTTAGTATCACATGAAATGTTTTTATTTACGTCTAAAATACCAGAGATACTCTAGTAAATAAATAATGCTAAGAAGTTCAATATAGCCCTGACAGGTGGCTCGAGTATGCCGCTAGCGCCTAAGGACATTCTTGTATGGGGAATGTGTTAATATCCTTGGGAGTTGAGCGGCCTATAACTCACTGTTCGCTTTTTCTTCGTATCTATGGGCTTTCAGGGTTTTTGGATTGTGATTTATTTTTTTAGGAACATCGGTTGTGTAGCGGGATTGATCTCGTTCTCTAAACGTAAAGTCCTGATTTTGAGTCCAATGTCAGGCACCAATGAGGTCGCTTCGAATAAAGATGTACCTAGACCAATTATTTTACACCTTGGGTTTCATTATTGAAGTTATAGCAGGGATCTCAAATTTTTCCAGTAATAAATATAGCCGTTATTTCTCAGGGATAATGTAGCTTTCTAATGGTGATCTTTGAAATCGGACCAGTAGTTTTTGAGCCTATTCGATACATCCAAAAATATAAAATCTTTCCTCGTTATATATTAGTGTAGGTAGATGATATAAATACATTTATTTCAAAGCAGAGGTAATCGCTTAAACCAGATGAACCATCTATTGTTCCATCTATTTCTTCTAAAGTAAATATTTTTATTCACGTTTATAAAGCACTCGCTCTATTGAATCAATGATATCTAAGTTCATCATGACTTTATCTCCTCAAATCAGATCGTCTTTCAATTCAGAGTTGAATCAGAAACTTTTATCACTTGTCTGTAATTGAATGACTGAATTCGAGTGGTCCCCTCCAAATCCAAGATTGTTATTTTATAAACGTCTTCAAAGAGATGGTTTTGAGTTGGTTACTTTTACGATTGTTCTGTTTGTGGAACTTTCAAGTTAACAGTTCGACACTTTGAGCCGGTCAAAAGTTTTAATTGATAAGTTTCGTTAGTCCTTCGTGGTTTATAATCTTGTTATAAGAACAATAAAGACTTAATAATAAACATAATCGAAGGAAAGGTAAATGAAGAGAAGTAGGGGAAGACCTTTTTTTTTTTTTTTTTTTGCCCAGGGGAAATCCCTTATGGATACCAACTAGCTGGGGGTGGCTAGAGGGTTATGTCGGACTCTTGATACCGACTAAAACCCCTGGGGTGTTCCTCTGCGGTGCTTGGGACGAGGTTACGGGTTCGGTTTGCACCGCGACCACGTCAGCAACTGTCCTTGCGGACCCGTCTTCCTCTCTTGCCTAGCAAGCTCTTTCTTAAGTGAAGACACCCTGAACACTGGGGTGCCTTCCCGCTCTGACCCTCACAGTGCAGGCGACAGAATCCCCCGATCTGTCGCCCGAAGTAGGGGAAGACCTAGGATATGCTACATTAGCCAAATAAAAGCGAATGTTGCCGTCATGTCTTATAAGGAGGTCAAGGAGGTTGCCCTAAGAAAAACACCTGGAGAGAATTACATTAATTACGTAGACAAGAGCATAGCTCTTAAGTAAGAAGAAGAAGATAAGAAAAATGCATGCCACTATATATCGCATTGTTCCTATAACAAGGAGTCGTCATCACCTTGAAGTAGAAGCATATGTCATATAGGCTCCTAGTGACTTCTGGGAATACCAATTTTGAGTCATTCCATTCTCTCTCTTTGATTGTGACTATAACATGAGATGTGATAGTAGAACTTAGCTGGAGATTTTGGCAATATACCGGTATATGGAAGAACGAAGAAGAGTGATACTATAAAGGGAAACCTATACTCAGAAGTTATGTTTATAAGGTTGGTAGGATATTACCAATGATATCTTAAGTGCGTTTCGTGCGTCATACGGATGAGACCCAAACAAACCGCTGGACAATACTTTTAACACAAATTACATTATAAAAAAAGTACAGTTTAATAAATAAAAAATAGCAAACAGGCTGATGATTATGAAGATGTACGTGAGCAGCATGTTAAGTATTTCTCTCTACCAGCTCGTGAAAGTCCCGCAACCTTTTTGCTAAAGACACTAATTAGAAGGAGATACCCAATTCATTTACGAACATCAATTAACGTAACGTGCGAAGTTTCACAAGGCCATCCGTCTTCTACCCGCTATGAAATATTACCACCTTTAACAAGCTAGTGCCCTGGCTTGACACGGAATTCGTAAGGTGGGAAGGAAGGAATGAAGAAAGGAAAGAAAGAAAGATGTAGGTGATGGCTACCACTTTATATCAGGGGGAGCTTTTTCTTTTACCATCAGCAAGTTTAAGTTTATATACCATGTGTAAGCAGATTTACTGCTTACACATGGTTTAGTAAATATAAAAAAAATAATAAATAAAGACAGCTAGACAGATATTAATAAATACTTATCTGTATTTAAATAAATAAATACTTAATCACTCTGTTAATAAGGCGGTTGGTTAGTGGTATGTTTTTTGATGCTATCTCCGGAAATCAATTACTGAACCAGTCAGTGGCGCGGCGTAAGCAATGGCAATTCAGCGTTTAACATTGATCGCATTTCATTCTTGTCGCGGACTGGTTGCTATAGTATAGGGGTAGATGGGTACTTTAAATGAGCCTCTGTGTGTGATATCATCAGAGACAGTAATTTACTTGTGTGTGTAAATAAAGAGAAAGAATCACATGAAATGAGGTTATGGGCATTAAAATAGATATCTGTTGTTTGTGAATAGTGTTATGTTTGGACAAACCTCTGCGAACTAATCTTAGACATCCATAAAGAATCTGGAGTGCCTACCTACTCGATACCTAGAGATCATACTGCATAAATTATGTACCTGTACATAATACCATGCCTGTGAATCAAAGCCGCGAAACTCTGAAAGTGATTGTGAGAAAACTTCCGACTGAAAACGATTTAAAAACAAGGAGATGTAGACTATCAATAATACGTAGCTAAGTTTCAATACAAGCGATCCAAAGTCCATCCATTTGTTATCTACAAGTAGGTATAAGATTCCGTATAAACAAGCGATTATAGGATTGATCCTACAGTTTCCCGAACATTTTCGATTCTCGGTTTTCTAACATTCTTTCCGAAATGGGTTTCTAATAGGTACTGTGTTGAGGTTATGAAGGATGGGAGAAGATGATCTGAGATAAGCTGTTGTTAAGGCGTCTTCGAGATACAATTTACCCAATAAATGTTACGTTTGAAGATTGAATTTCGTATCTGTATTTCTGTATGTGATCCTAAAATATGATTCGTTCTGTGTTGAATCATCAAGCGCTCTCAATCTGCTGCTTTTTATAATTGATTAACTTATAAATTAATAATGGACCATCACTAAATAACATGTAAAATATAAGCGTGCAAGGTATCTACCTACTTTGCACGCTTATATTTTTACATATTATTATATTATAACTTTTGTAATGTATCTGTATTTCTGTATGTGATCCTAAATATGATTCGTTTTGTGTTGAATCATCAAGCGCTCTCAATCTGCTGCTTTGTAATTAATAATGGGCCATCACTAAATAACATGTAAAAATATAAGCGTGCAAGGTATCTACCTTCCTTTCACGCTTATATTTTTACATGTTATTATATTATTATTTAATGTACCACATTTCACACAAGCGTTCACCCATCTATTATTATTATGTTGTTTGATGGCGTCCACAAGTACAGCTATTGAGTTTAATTCTAAAAATAAATGGAATCCCAACTAGATAATCGCTAAACTTTATAAAATAAAGACCCTCTATAAAGGAAAATGCCAGGAACCTCGTTACTGTGAAGTGCTGGACATTACAAGGGTTGACTTAACACGTCTCCACGAACCATGAAAAGAGATTTAGTTTCCAAGGAGCAGCCTACGTTAAACTACGTTCGTGTTATGTAGAGACTAGGGACTAGCTTGCAGCCCGCGCCTTCACTTACGCCTAAGTAGTGATGGTAAATATGTAAGTAAAAACTAATAAGGCTTGTTTATATCTATTGCCTCTTACTACTGTTACTTTTTAAGTTTTGCCAAAATAAATAAGTAAAATAAAAATGCTGAACTGCTGCTTTTTTGTCGTCTTAATAGATGTCAGTTACCCATTCTGTAATAATTTTGTGTATTTTTAATGCAAAATATTTTTTTTTTAAATAATTAGTTTGCATTTAAAACACTATGGAAAACTTAAAATCTCACTCTAAAAATGCTATGTTATGATATTCATCATACACCTTTAATTTCGTTGGCCTGATTCGCTAAAATCTCGTTTAATATTGGAATCCGAAATGGATTCAATTAGTTTTTGCGGAGTTCGCTCGCGGCATCCATACGTTGATTACTTTTATGACTATAATCTGTCAATACTATTTAAATTATGATAATTGTACATGAAAAATTATTATTTCGATAACGGTTTATAATTTATTCTGATTACTCCCTTACGGCCGTGTTTCTGAAAGCCCGATTAAACGTAATCAGATGTCCAACCATTCGCCATTTCAGCTATGAGATGAGATTAGATAGATAAACAAGTGATTTGACATCCGATTAGTTTTGATCGAGCTTTCAGAAACGGGCCGTAAGTAAAAAAAAATTAAAGAGTGTGGTTGCCGGTGTAATATATATGAGGCTTAAAATCCTGTATGCCTCAAGTTGATGGACACAGGGCAGTGCATCGTAGAGCACGTTCCTATCGTGCGTGACTATAACAAGGCTATATGCCTCGTAGGCAATGCTTTGTTATAGGCGATGGTAACCACTTACCATCAGGTGGGCCATCTGCTTGTTCCATCAGCTGGTTGTATGAAAAAATCCATTTCGGTATTTTTCTGAGATAGACTACTTTGCCATAGGCTTCTGGTTATTCTGAGACAAAGAAATAAAAACTCATTTCGTCGCTTCTCTGCGCGAGTCAAAGGGATTGTTCGCAGCCGTAGCGAACCCTAATTAATTGTTTTCTAGAGTTTTCAGTTCAAACAACGTCGTTTTTAAATAGTTGATAATTGAAGTTGGGAAAGTTTTTGAAAGGGCTATTGAAGTTTCTTTTAGTTTTAGCAAATCGTAGACTGAATTTTAAATAATAATAGAAAATAGCTTCTCAACTTTTAACCCGAGAGGTAAGCTCGTTTTAGATGGAGATAAGATATGAAGATGAGGAGGAAGCGGCTCACAAATGGCGGTGAGAGTCAGGGGGTCGGCAAAGGACATAGCGGAAAAAGGCATACTTTTTAATCGCGGGTAACACCGCGGGGCGCCGCCGCTAGTTATAAATATATTTAAATTTTATGCATAACCTTCTTCTTCTTTAGTATGTATTTTTTGGAACAGTGTGGTGAAAGCATCAAGTACAACTCAAAAAAGCTCGCTTCGTGTTCGAAGCGTCTAGTTGCAAGTTGCTTGCAAATTAATAAACTCTTAAGCCTCTAACTCCAGTAAGAGTCTCGGTCGAGGACATGATGCCTGGGTTGTAAAGGAAGTGGACTAAACTTGTTACAGAACTGGCCTAGTTATTAATAAGTTTCACAACTAGTGGCACTAGTTTTTAGGATTTGTTTTTAGGATTCCTATCTGTCACCCCAGTCTGTCCCCTCTAGGTGACGGATGGAACAAAAAAGTTCGATCCGTCCCCCTTTCAGTAAAGTGGGGACGACAAAAAGGACACATAAAGTGGTAACAGGTGGGAATTATCCAATTTTACGTTGATTTTTAGAAACTATTATTATTTTCCCATAGTTCAGTCAAACTATTATTTTCCCATAGTTCAGGTAAATAAAAAAATCTCTGGGAAGCTAAACTAAGTCGGCGATCATAATCGTAAGCACTGTATCATTAATAAATAAATAATAAATAATGCTGGACCATCCACACAGCACCATCTAGCCCCAAAGTAAGCTACTCAAAGCTTGTGTTATGGGTACTAGATGACTGATATATTTAATACAGTAATATACTTACATAAATAGATATTTTTTATTATACATAAACACCCAGACCAACGGAACAAATTTCTGCAGATCGTACACAAATTTGTTCCGAGGCGGGAATCGAACCCGCAACCTCTTGCGTAGCAGGCGGACTCTCGCCCGCTGCACCACTGAGGTCGTCCATTGTATATGTGCTCATATAATAGTAGCTGTGCCCCCCGGTGTGACCCGTAATGAAAAAGTATGTCCTTTTGCTCTATGTCCTTTCCCACTCTCTCCCCGCTTACAGTGGATTCGAGAGCCATAGAATATGATGCTAGGGCTGCACCGTTACGAGTGAGCTTAACTCTCCGTGAAATTATATTCAATGCAAAATGCGAATGGATTTTTAGTCTCAGCGTTTTGTGAGGTGGAGTTTTGATAAAAATCTAAGAAAATACCAACTGTAGTAGGTGTATCAACAAACATGCATGCAAATGCCACTGTAATTTCTTTATTTTTTTTTAATTCTATTGATTTTTAATATTTTGTAGTTTTTTTAATAGAGCTTATTTTTCAATTGTTTATCAAAACCATCTATTTATTTTTTTAATAATGCAATCGATAAAAAAAATATTTATCTCCTAGAAAAACGAACGCTTATACATAACTCAGAACGCGACTTAGCCCATAAATGAAGTTTCTTATTATTATACAACTATTTAAGATGAAAACTAATGCTAACGTACGTCTCGCTCGCATACACCTTTCATCATTTTGGAATATTTTTTCTGGTCTGCTGATTTTTAACTGGTCTTCGTACCATGAAAACGTTCTAGCAGGAAAAGTGGTTTGGATCAAAATCATGTTTTTACTGAACAGTGCAATGTGCACACAACTTCGTTAGTAGTATGTTATTGAGAGTTCAAACACACACACTTCGTTTCGCTACGCTCCACTGCGTTTCGCTACGCTCCACTGCGTTTCGTGTGTGTGTTTGAAACTCTCAATAACATAACAGTAGACGTTTATGGTTTAGGTTGTGGATTGATTATATTAATCATATGCTACAGTCATATCATCATTCTTTATTAAACATTCTTACAATGAAGTTCGTTAAACAGTCGGAATTGCTAAAATTAGACATTCTAGACATTGATTCTGAAAAACGAAACTTACGTCATGGGAAACTTTTACCAAATACGATACGCTGCATAATATGTGGACCATCAAATTGTGGTAAAACAAATTTAGTAATTGGTTTACTTCTACATGACAATGGATTACAGTTTCGAAACGTTTATGTGTATTCTAAAACACTTTACCAACCAAAATACATATTTTTGGAACAAGTTCTTAGGATAGTTCCGGGTATAACTTTTTCCAAGTATCATGCAAATGAAGAGGTTCTGAAACCAGAGGCTGCAAAGTGTGAATCCATTATTATATTTGATGATGTAGCATGTGAAAACCAGAATAACATACGTGATTATTTTACGATGGGAAGACATAAATATATAGATTGTTTTTATTTGAATCAAACTTACAGTAAAATTCCTAAACAACTTATAAGAGACAATGCAAATTTAATTGTTCTTTTCAAGCAAGATGATGTTAATATGAAACATATTTATGAAGAACACGTTAACACAGATATGTCATGGCATGAGTTTCGAAAAATGTGTTCTAATGTATGGAAAGAGCCGTATAGTTATTTAGTAATAAACAAAGATTGCGAAAAGAATAAAGGATGTTATCGCAAAAATTTTGACACGTTTATTGAGTTTAATTAGATCATATTTCACACAATGACAATTGCAATCACTTTAGTCGTACTGTGTCGCTGAGCTGTGTGTGTGTGTGTCGTTAAGTATAAATAAATAGATGGCAAATCCTAAGCACCCTTATTACTGCACAGAAAGCAGGCGCTTGGAGAGTTTTAAGACTTGGCCAAAAGGTTTACCTCAAAAACCGCAAGCTATGGTTGACGCTGGTTTTTTTTATACTGGACAAAGTGATAGAGTTATTTGTTATTTTTGTGACGGAAGGCTTAAGGACTGGACCCCTGAAGATCAACCATGGATAGAACATGCACGCTGGTTTAAATACTGCTCATATCTTAATATAGTGAAAGGCGAAGTATATGTGCAAAGTGTTAGTAGATCATATTATGTAAATCCCGTGCCAACCCATGATAGTAATACACAAGTTGATGAATATGAACATGAAACCACAAAAATGAATTGCAAAATCTGTTTCGAAAAAACGGTGAATACTTGTTTCGTACCTTGTGGGCACGCCGTGGCTTGCGGAAAGTGTGCTCTTTCTACTCACAAAAAATGTCCCATTTGTCGAAAAGTATACCTAGATATAATTCGGTTGTTTTTTTAGGCCACCTATAAAAATGAATCCAGTATTAAAACGTGACCATTACTAATCTATCATTCCATAATACGCACGGAATTGAAACATTATGGAAAAGAATTTAAAGAGACAAATCGTAAATGCTGCGGAAGCCGTCAAAAAAAAGGTTCGAAAGATGCGAGACATTGAAACTGAGAAAAGTAGTCTATTAGAATCCGTTTTCAAACCAATTACAAATCCTCTAAACAAAATGATGAAAAAAGAGAACGACTATCTAAAATATTCACAGACAGATTTTGTAGGAACTTCAAGTCCATTAGATAAAGATAAAACACTTAAAAGAGAGTCAAACGAGGAATTTAAAGTGTATAGTCCAGATGATAAAGCTTCGGATGAAGACTCAGAAAAGACCGAGAGTGATGACGATATAAATGATGCATCTTTTAAAACAGTTAATTCAAGTTCTAGTGATCAGAGTTTTGACATTTCATCCTGGTCTAAATCTTCAGAAAACTTAGTGGATATTCCATTCGGCGTGCGAAATGAACGAGGTAAACTTATGATGGGGGCTTCGCGTGTAACTATCCACAGTGATTATGTTCAAGTTGGTGCGAATAAGTTTAAAATAACACCTGGAATAAGTGAACTACTATTCAAGAAAGTGCCTAACTTAAATATAATAACTCATGAAGACATTACCCATTATAAAATAATGTTACTTGAAACAAATGTTCACCGAAGAGATTATGACCCACGCAAACCAATAAAAAGTAACAGGGGTCGTAAGTACTTAAATATCATAAAGCCACTATTCAAGTTGCGCAAAGCTTCTGCAAGTACTGACAGTAGTCTTCCAGAAGTGTTTAAAGGAGATGGGCTGACACTATCGAAAAAATGGAAGAAAAATGTGGATTACGTTTATTGGGATGACCCTAATGAATTAATAGAAAGATTGAAGTTGTTGATTGCTTCAAAAGATGCTGGTAACACTGGACTAGATAACGAAATTATATCTATCATTGAAGAACTGCGTGAGTGCGGCATTATACGTTAATTATATTATTATAATATAAGTTTGTAAATTTATAAATTTGTTTCATTTGTGTTTTATCGCTTGATCACATCAGTCTACAGTCTACACAATAACCATGGACAAGTTTGGAAATCATATTAATAAACGATTTAATTCACAATTTTTTTTTGATAATTTTAGCAACATTTTGATTAGAAACCAAACTGGAGAGTTTGATTTACAAAATTCAAGATTGACAAGTGTTACAACTCCTTTGAAGGACACTGATGCTGTAAACAAAGAATATGTAGATAAAAAAATTGAATTATACTTAAAGAAACAAAATCATCAAAAATTATTAGACACTTTCAAATTCGATATTAAAAAACAGATTCAGAACTTAAAAGAAGATTTTTACACAAAAGCTGAACTAGATAAGATCATTAAATCTTTCTCCACAAAATGAGCAAGTTACAAGTTGTAAATGAAATTCATAAAACAGCACGTAAAAATTTTATCCGGCGATCTGTTGTTTTAAAAGGAGTTGATGATTTATGGCAGGCAGATCTTATTGATTTTCAAAATTTAAAAAGTTATAACAATGGATATAAGTTTATTTTAGTGGTTATTGATTGTTTTTCCAAGTATTCATGGGCTATCCCTGTCAAAACTAAAACAAAGTTAGAAATAGCGAATGCATTTAATGATATAATAAATAGAAGTTACAGGAAACCAGTTCACTTACAAACTGATATGGGAACAGAGTTTTATAATGATGAATTCAAAAAACTTACATTCAAATATAAAATAAACCATTATTCTACGTATTCCATTAAAAAAGCTTCCATAGTTGAACGACTAATCAAAACACTTAAAAATAAATTGTACAAATGTTTTAGTTTGAATGGTAGTTATCGGTGGGTTGGGGAGTCTTTAAAGAGTGTGATGGAAACTTACAACAATACAATACATCGCACCACAAAGTATAAACCAATCGATGTCAATAAAAATAATCAAATTGTTGTTTTGAAAAACATACACGAATCACAGCAACATAATTTGACAACCGTGAACAGTAAATTTGTCATCGGTGATTATGTTCGCATTAGTAAATATAAAGGTATCTTTGAAAAAGGGTACACTCCAAACTGGTCTACTGAGTTATTTTTAATCAAAAAAGTTAATCCTTCTAAACCTGTCACATATTTAATTGAAGATTTACACAAACAACCCATACTAGGAAGTTTTTATGAACAAGAACTTCAAAAAACAGATTGTCCTAATGTTTATCTTATTGAAAAAGTTATTAGAAAAAAAGGTAACAAACTTTTTGTTAAGTGGTTAGGTCTTCCCAATACTGAAAACAGTTGGGTTCATAAAAGTGCAATTTTAAGATAAATATAATTATAATTTTCAAATCTAAATATTTCATTATCATATAAGCTATGAAAGGTGGAGGACTAGTTAATAGTCTCATAAATAAATTGCCTTTTGAACTACATTTACCTGGATATAACTATTGCGGACCTGGTACGCGATTGAAAGAACGTTTGTTACGAGGAGATAAAGGAGTTAACGAGTTGGATAACGCTTGCATGAAACACGACATCGCATATACTAATTTTGAAAATTTAGAGGATCGACACAAAGCTGATTTAGAATTATTAAACATGGCAAAACAACGGATGAAATCTAAAAATTCTAGAAGAGGAGAAAAACTGGCTTCCTGGCTTGTGAGCAAAGTAATGAAAACTAAACTTAAACATGGCGCTGGTACGAGTACATTTAAATCTATTGTTTCTACTATACGCAATAGACTTAAGAAATCAAAACCAAAAAGTGATTCTAAAGCTATAAAGTTTGCCTATTCAGCAGCAAAAAAACTGATCAAACATAAGAAAGGAGTTGCCCTGCCTCGTGTTATTCCTTTGCCGAAATCAGGTGGCATTCTTCCTCTTATACCGATCTTCGCAGGACTGTCTGCTTTAGGAGCATTGGCTGGAGGAGCTGCAGGTATTGCAAAAGCTGTAAATGATCATAAATCAGCGAAAAAAAACTTGGATGAAGCTAAACGACATAATAAAATGATGGAGTCTATTGCCTTAGGAAAAGGCTTGTATATTAAGCCTTACAAAAGTGGTAGTGGTCTATGTGTTAGGAGCTCAAAAAACTAATGAAATGGTTACCCAAACGTGCACTCACTAATATAGACATATTGGAATATGCTAGCGAACACATACCATATTTCAGAGGTGTTTTTATGAGAGATGAATTACCAAAGATATCTAAAGATATTGAGTGCGCAATTGTTAATCTTGATAGTTCTGAGAATGAAGGAACTCATTGGGTAACCTATGTAAAAATTTTTAATTATTGTGAGTATTTTGATAGCTTTGGTGATTTAAAACCACCGATTGAGTTAGTAAAGTATTTAAAATCAAATATAACATATAATTATTGTAGATATCAAAGTTTTAATGCAACTAATTGTGGTCATTTGTGTTTAAAGTTTCTTAGTGAATTTTGGAAAAATGTATCTACTATGTATGAAAAAAAATGTTTTGAATAAAATGCTTAAGCTATAAATTGAAGTACTGGTTTTAATTACTCTCATTTATAAAATGTCGTTCACGCTGTCTATAACAGGCAATACATCAATTTTATCTACAACATATTATCCTGCTTTGCAATTTGATGGTGAATACGAATGCGCTCTACTTCATTTGTCAACATACAATTCCATTCCAAACATTGACGACAGAAATAATAAATTTCATTACGGCAGTAACGAAGTTCTAGAAATTCCGGAAGGTGCTTACGAGCTGCAAGATATTTCAGATTATTTAAAATCGAATTTAAAAAAAGGAGACACCTTCAATTTATTTTGCAATAATAACACATTGAAAACGTTTATCTGCTGCAGTAGAGACATTCATTTCGAAAAAGAGAGTTCTCTTGGAGACTTATTGGGTTTTGGTAAACAAACTCTGAAAGCTAATATAATACACGAGTCGCAGCTTCCAGTCAACATTTTATCAACGACTGTGGTAAGAATCGAATGTGACATAGTGAGTGGATCATATATTAACGGTAAATCAAGCCACATCATCTATGAATTTGCTCCTAACGTCCCACCAGGATATAGAATCATAGAAATACCTAAGAATATTGTTTATTTTCCTGTTAATCAAAATAACATTAGTTCCATAAACGTCAAATTATTGGATATTAATAATAATCTGATTAATCTACGAGGTGAAGAAGTTCAACTATATTTACATTTAAAAAAAAGATGATTGACTACAATAAATATAGCAATATGAAAATGAAACACATCAGTACTAATCGAACAATCCGCAAAGGAACAACTAAGAGAAAAGTTAGAATAACTGAAGAAAATAAAAGATTCCTGCAATTAATCGGTCTTCTGAAATGAATATTTTGGATATAACAAGTTTGCCAGCATACGACAACAGCATAGATGGCATCGAATACCATTCCTATAAACCATACGTCACCAGTTTTAACATGAATGATGAAATCCGAATACCCATAAATCAACAGGATTTGTACATATTACCATCTGCAAGTACGCTTTATTTAGAAGGAACCGTAAACATAGTAAAAAGTGATTTGAAACAAAAAGTTAATGCTATTGAATTTACTAACAATCCTTTACTTTATCTTTTCCAAGATATTCGTTATGAACTTAATGGAGTGGAGATTGATAAAGTAAAAAATGCTGGAATGACTACAACTATGAAAAGTTTACTATCTTTTAATGAAAACGAAGCTAAGATTGCAAAAGCATGGGGATGGGATATAAATGGAACAAAAACAAATCATGGAGGAAGCTTTTCTGCTTCAATACCACTTAGTAATATTTTAGGTTTTGCAGAAGATTATAAGAAAATAATTATGAACTGTAAACATGAACTTATACTTTTACGCAGTAATACCAATCTAAACTCTTTGAAAATTCCGTCAGGTGAAACTCTTGAAGGCATAGTAATAAATAAGCTAGTTTGGCGTGTTCCACACGTTAAGGTATCAGATAAAGAAAAAGTTATTTTGCTAAAGCTTTTAGAAAAAGATCGTCCATTACATTTTGCATTTAGAAATTGGGATTTATATGAGTATCCCTTGTTGCCTCAAACAACTAAGCACACGTGGTCGATTAAAACCTCATCACAAATTGAAAAGCCGAGATATGTAATCATAGGTCTACAAACCAATAGAAAAAATTTACCAGATAAAGATATATCCCGCTTTGATAACTGCGATATAAGAGATGTAAAAGTGTATCTTAATTCAAATTATTTCCCTTATGAAAGTCTGAACGCTAGTTTTAAAGATCAGAAAATAGCTCTTTTATATGAACGATATGTTCAATTCCAACAGTCTTATTACGGTCGTAGAAGCGAACCATTGCTAAGTGCGTCTGAATTTAAAGAAAAAGTGCCACTGTTTGTTATTGATTGCTCTAGACAAAGTGAAAATATTAAATCAGGTCCTGTAGTAAGCGTGCGCGTAGAACTTGAATGCAATTCGGAAATACCTGATCATACTGCAGCTTATTGCCTCATTTTAAACGATTGTTTAATAGAGTACAGACCACTTAGCAATTTAGTTAAGAAAATATCCTAGAAAATGAATTCTGATAATATTAGTAATGTCGCAATAGTGGATGTGCAAGGATTTAAAAACACAAAGAATACTTTCATAATTAAGGAGTTTGCAGTTTTATACGATGGATATACCCAAACATTCCTCGTCAAACCACCATATCCTTTTAACAACATGGAAAAAGAGGAAAAAAAACAAGTGCGATGGATAGAAGCCAATCGCGGAATTTTTTGGAGTGAGGGATTCATTGATTTTAGGGAATTTAAGCGAACTGTTATTCAATATCTAAATAAGAAAGTTATTTTAACTAAAGGAACCGAAAAAATGCAATGGATTAAGGATTTATATGGAAACTGTAAAATAATAGATTTAGGAGAAAAAGGATGTCCAAATTTTTTAAAACTTTATAGTGATTATGAAAACTCTAGTTATAATTTAAATTGTGTACATCATAAGAAAATGTGTGCACTGAAAAATATTATATGTTTAAAGAAGTGGTATGATGATAATAAAATAAATGTCGTAATATAAGTTACATTTTATTTACTATTTACCTGTTTGTTTATGAATAAAATGTAATGATTTGTACCTATATCTTTCGTTTTATTTAACCTCATATAAAAATAATTCATAGGGCTTTTCAAATAAAGACAATGTACGGAAAATAAAATATTTATTGAAATCATAAATTGATTCTTACATTATAAAACTAAATTTATTATAATGTTACTAATTCTTACTTACTGTTACATCCCACATATTTTAAGATTCACTTATAATATTTTCTGATATATTTTTAATCACTCTTTCTGTTTGACTTAATATACTGTCCATAAATTCTTTAACTATATATTGAGCCGATAATACAACGTCACTTTCACTGTCACTATTTTCATCACTTATGTCTATTATTTTAATCTGTATTAAACGCCTCCCTCGACCTAGTTTGCTTGCTTCGCGGTTTAAAACGAAAGATGATCTTCGCATACTGCTCCGACGATGCTTAATTTCACTTGTCTTCTTTGGTTTTCGTTTTGTACGCTTTGAGGTTTTCTTCAAATTGATGATAGGATAATTCTCATCAATTTCTTCAATAGGATTTTGCGCACAGTGAAAGAGTAGGTCTTGAGTGTTTATCCCAAACAGTCCATCTTGAGTTTCACAATCGTTTCTTATTTCCAAATTATCCATTTTCTGAAACAAATGAGAAAATAATTAACTATGTTTATAAAACAGAATTGAGAATAAATACGATTATGAAAAAAAAAAAATTAACTTACCAGTCAGTCAATTTCACCACCAAGTCAGTTTGAACTGGGGTATAGAGTGCTCAGTTTGAAGCTCGAAGACGTAATAACAAAGAATCAAACAAGGTGCTTGTAATTTTCGCTTATACTACAAAAACATGTTGTAACCTGTTTGAATGCACATGCATGAAGTTTATGATGTCTTTCAAATGACAAACATTGCATTTCTATTGAATTTTGGGTACCTAAAACTTATAAAATAAAAACAAGTTTGTAGTGTTTCATTCACGTTTTATTTTAAATTAAAAATAAGACAAGTACATAGGTAGGTACTAATTACTACATACTAATTTACGAATTACAAAAGTAAACTTAGATACATTTGAAAATTTTAACCTAATTCTTATATAATACACATAATTGCTTAAACAAATTTAGACCCCAAGGATGGAAATATGTCCCCAAGCTCTACTTGATGTTTTATCTTTCGAAATGAGTCTTTTATCATCACTACTAGATAGTGCTATTTTATTTACAGCACGTGTGAATATTTCATGTTTTATACTTTTAAATAATACGTTCTTTTTACGTACTACATCTGCTGTCAACAATGTATTTTTGTAATCATCTATATTGAGATCTCGAACAACACACGACTTTACTCCTTTAGCTTTTTTTATTTCAGTTTCAGCATTTTTGATACAATATAATTTAGAGCGCAACCCAACAAACTCAGTGATTATTTTGCCACCCATTTCATCTTTAAAAAGACCTGGTACTTTTTTGTTAATAATTGGTAATCCGTGAATATTATCCGCTGATAAATTACTGGTATCGAAATATTTTAAAAAGTTAATTTTTAAATCTTGATAATAGTTTTGGGTTTCAACGTGGTAAATGAAGCTATCCGTATCAGTATAGCACATTTTCAAGCGGTCGCCGTAGAATGGTTTAGATACTGAATAATGAAAATCGTACATGTGTGACTTTGATAACTCAAGAACTGTGAAACCTATGTAAAGAGGCTTATCTAATACGATACGGTCAGGTTTCAATTGTATAGCAACCAAACTATCCGTAAACACTGAGGCGCTGTGAAAATTCGGACTCGCAATTAATTTTTCAGCGTTATTCCGTTTTTTTGTTCTATTGTTTACATCATTCCATTGATTCACCAGTTCAACTTTTACTTTTTTTCGGTTGTTTTCTAAAGTTTTTCCAAAAACACTATTATTAAGTAATTTGAAAAAATCTTGCTCAAAAGCTGATGTTGCTTGTTGACGCAAATTTGTATTTAGATCGATATACTGTTTCAAGTAAGCACTCTGTCGGAATGTTATAACGCGATGAACTTTCCTTAAAATCAAACCATGTTTTAGACACGTTTTTAAATGAACATAATGTATTATGTAGTTAAATTTATCGTATAAATTTGGAATTAGCTTTTCGTTTTTTCCACCCGGTGGAATATCTTTTTCTGGACAAAACGGTAAATCATTATGTTCCCAATGTAAGTTTTTGGGGTAAATAAGATCCACTTCTAAAATGAAACCGTACTCTGCATCGTTTGATACATTATTCACGTCTAATTGTTCAACCTCAGTCTCGTCGAGAAATCTAAAGTCTGACAAAGGTAATGGTTGACACATGCTATATCCATAGAGATTATTGCAATCTATATAGACAATGTATGAATCAGGTAACAAAGGGTCATAGTCTAAAATATATTCGTTGTTTGCTTTTGCATGCCTGTGCGCTGCCATAACGACACCCCCTCGCACACCACTTTGTAAAACATCCACTATCGCAAAGTCATCAATTAGCTCTAACTGAACGCCTGTCTTATAAAGCATAGCATCAAATGACAAGCTCGGTGCCGTTACATAAAATGCAGGGTCTAAATGGTAATAATACTTGCAAGTTCTCCTAAAATGCTGGAAGATGTCCGTTAATAACAACACGTCGCATTTTAAATACAAATCGGTATACTGCCCCAAATCTTCGATACCGAATTGTGTCCAAACGGAAAGCGCGTGCTCATAATCTTCATTCGATATGTGTTCATCATTAAGAGTACTGTAAAAACTTTCCTTGCTGGGTAGACATGGTTCGTCATAACGTTCCCATGCATTCATGTATTCATATGGGTAAACACCTTTACGAGTTAGAAGAGCAAACTCCGTTGGGCTTGGGTAAACATCACATAGGTGATTAAAATCATCAACTTTCATAGTTTTAGCTAATTTTTCTAAGCTGGTTCCTAAAAATTTAAATGAATCTACAAATCGCAACTGAACAAACTCATCTCTAGATATCGGAATAAACTTTGTAAAGGAAATATAGTTTTCTTTCGTTTTTGGAATTATTTTTATTGGTCCGGGGGCTTCCCCCAGTTTTTTGATAAATAAATGGCAATCATAACCTGCCAAGTTATGAAAAAATATAGGAATAAACTTTGGTACTTTGTATTGCAAATTGCATATACTGTGAGCTGCCCCTCGGTATTGGCCGCTGAGATGGCAGTGGTCTCTAACCTTATCTCCGAAGAGGAATTCCTGACAGATATGACATCGAACTGCATTTCTAAAATTAATTGCGTTGTCAGTAGTAAAAATCATTGGAACATTTTTCGACAAAACAGCGTGAATATTCCGAGTATCACTGTAAAGAGAAGAGACAAAATTATCAACGCAATTAAGTCCGCGGTAGGAAACAAATTTGTTGTGAGAAGGATCAACAGAACTAACAACTTTGTAAGCAAACGCTACTGGTACATGTTTTTGTGTGGTTTGCGTATGAGTGCCTTGCGATTCACTTCCGCAAACGTCTTCGAGCATCGTTTCAAAATCGGCATAAATTACAAAAGGAACATCTTGCTTCCGTTCATAATTTTTGAATTTAATGACTGACCCCTTTTCTGGTAAGACCGTGACGATACCGTTACACGTATGATTTTCAAGTTCGTCAATTGATTTGAAAAAAAGCAAACAAGTGTCGCAAAAATAAATTCTCCCGTTATGTTTTGTTATTTGACTTCTCACCAGTCTAGACAAATTCCTAATCAAGCAGTAGTGTGATTTTGTCCCATTTTCTAACCATAGTAGGTGAATAGTTTTTTTATTTGTATGGCTTTCCGATTTGTAAAGCGGACCTATAATCGTTCTGTTATTTTTTAAACCAAATATTACAAAGCTTAAATTGGGGTTGTTTTCTTCGAATATTTTAATATCAGTAAATGTCACAGGAAAAGACATATTTTCAGTATTCAGTACTTCGCAAAAATGTATGTACGACGAGACCCTGTCTTGGTGGACTGTAGTTGGATAGAGAGCTGCGACAACACTCCACAAAAAGCAATATTCATCATCGTTGCGGATATTTAAGCACGCCTTCTTTCTCTTAATTATTTCCGGTAGCTCAATGTACGTGGAGCCACGAATTGGTTCATATTTATTGACATTAACCTCAAAATGCAAGCAATTAAGAAAAGTCCAACCCGAATCTCGCTCTTCAAATTCATCTATTTTTGTGCGTATTGTATTCACTACATTTGAAAACAAAGTATCAAAATTATAATTCCCGTAAACAGGAATATTTTTTGTAATGAAGGATTTGATTTCTTGTTCACTATTTTTGAAGAGCAAAAACTTTGAGAATAGCTCAAAATTAACTTTGAGGCAGGTGTGCTTTTTTAAACATTCATCCAAAACAAGTTTTACTTTGTCATGTATTGATTCAAAAAATAATTCTATAGAATGTTCATTCGTTTGCTGCGCAGCTATTCTATACGATATGATTCGGCTTTGAAATGCCGACGCAACAACTTCAACTCCATCTACATCGATGCAAGGCTCGCTTAAAATGTTTTGTTTATGAGCATTACTACGCAGATGACCTATCCAACGCCGACCGCTGATAGACGTGTTACATACTGTACATAATGGCATTTTGAACCTAAGCTACGTACCTTTATTTGATAATCAAAATTAACTAACCTGCATTAGAGAATGTTATTTAGTCCTTGTTTATCCTATCTATCTATTTTTAATTTTAAGTAAATTAAAACTGAAGGTTATATTAAAAAGTATTTATTGAAAGTTAATCCTATTAGTTATATAGAGTTCTTAATTTTTTTTAACTATTCCAAGGAAATTTCGTACGACTACCTACCTATACTGCTTTTTAGCGTTCGTCAGGAGGCGTTAATAAAAATTATCTTACCTATATTAAAAAATATTATTTAGCCTTCTTCCTACCTACCTATTATGATCAATACCTACCTATGTAAATATTTAACTAAAATAAAAAATCAATGCGAGAGAATCTTAACTGTAAAATAAAAAATATTTATTTAAAATTAATCCTATCGCTAAATTTCGTGGGAGTCGAATTTTTAAATTTCTTAAAGACAATATTTAGAAAATCTTGCAGAGACTCCCATTCTGTGCTGCCTTCGTCTACACGCAGCTTGACAGCTGTTAGCGCCTTTTTATATCTTTCGTCAGGTGGAGTATTTTGGACGTCGACCACGTTGTATAGTTTCAATTCCAGGTAAAAGTCTCCTGTGGTGACTCCGAGGGTGCGGCGGCTCTGGCCCCCCGACACGCGTGACGTGAACGATGATCCAAGGTTGCCACCATGCACCGCGGTAGAGCTGCTGGCTTTTTCCTCCGATTTGATAATTGCGAATATATCCCTCTTTTTCTTGGCACTGAAAAAAAATTATATATATAAAAAATAATATTAAACTATTCAAGAGCTTGCATTACGTTTGAAAGAAATCAGGTTTTATTGGTAAGCAAAATTAAATGCAATCATTAAATAAAATTTAAAAAGTTTTGGCATAAGTACACGCCAGAGGTCGAATCGATAGATCTGTCACGACACCCTCAGGTCGGTGCGACATAGTAGGGTTTACTGTTCAAAAATTATGTGTTGTAAATTATGTACTTTCAAACAGTGAAGGAAAACATCGTGAGGAAACCGAGATGTCGTAGAACCTAAAAAATTCTATTACATAATATGTCGAGTGCTCGGAAGAAACTAGTGACACGCGATCCAATTATTAATGTTAAAAGTACATACCACGGAGTTTCTGAGCCTTGCGAGTTGTGCAGCGTGGAGGGCCCAGGTTGCGCAAGGGCAGCCGCGTTAACCACGGGCGCTATCTTTCGCCTTGGTGCCTTCGGCTTCTTTGGTGGTGGTGCAACCACCGTCACATCACTCTCGTATTCTGTATCGGACCTGAAAAAACCAAAAAATGATTAACTTAATATTGTTGAATTTACATCGAATGTTTTCTAGCTTATGAAAAGACAACACTCACTTACATTGCTGAAGATGTTTGAAGTAGGTACGAGTTGCTTAGCGGCTGGTTCTCCGGACAGGCAGAGTGGCTGGTTACGACAGCGGGCGGCAGTGGCTGCTTGGAGGAGCGGAGCGGCAGAGTGGCTGCTTGGTGGAGTTGAGCGGCAGAGTGGCTGCTTGGAGGAGTTGAGCGGCAGAGTGGCTGCTTGGAGGAGTTGAGCGGCAGAGTGGCTGCTTGGAGCAGCGCGGGCAGGGCGGCGGTGGCGGCGGGGGCGCGGGCAGCACGAGCAGCGAGGGCGGCGTCAGCGTCGCGTCGAAGATTCAGTATAGAGTGTATCGATTTTTCAGATTTCCGCGATTTTATATTAAACAGATTCACTGTCTAAGCAGATTATTTTCCAATTCAAATGGTAATAACTTATTCAAGATAATCAAATAAACTTGATCCTTATGTTAACCTTCAATAAGATTCATTAAATTAACACCCAGACGTTGACGAATAAATAGGTAGTTTATTTTCTTGAAGAACATGCAAAATTGAACCTTATTTACTCTAGCAGACAAACCTATTACTAATAGTCGGTACCTACAAAGAATGCACATGAAAACAATTAGCTGTAAATTTCCTTCGGACTCCTTTGTAATCCGATCACAGACGGCTTGCGATGACTCGGATAACAAAGTAGGTAATATGTGCTTTAATGCCGCGTTCTACTTAAGGGGTAGTCAAAGTCAAGTCCAACGATTATATCTATTTACCTAAAACTTTTACTTTATGTAAATAATTAATGCGTAAGTAAGCTTTATCAGGTAGGTTTAAAATTTTAAGTTCCTTACTAATTTCATAAGTGTGTAAACGACTGTTTGTGATGTCTCCACTGGTCATCATATAATATCGCATACCACTTGTGCCCCGTGGTTTCACCCGCGCAGATTTAAATCCTGGTATTCCCACGGGATAAAAAGTAGCTTATGCGCTATTTCAGACTATAATCCCATCCATACATCCATCCATCCACCCATCCATCTATCCATACTCACAAACATTCGCGTTTATACCTAACTAGTTGCGCCCCGCGGTTTCACCCGCGCAGATTTAAATCCTGGTATTCCCACGGGATAAAAAGTAGCCTATGTGTTATTCCAGACTATAATGTATCTATCTGCCAAGTTTCATTCAGATCTGTTCAGCTGTTATGGTGTTAAAGAGTAACAAACATCCATCCATCCATCCATACTTAAAAATTTTCACGTTTATAATATTAGTAAGATAGTAGTAGGATTATTTGTCTAGGGTACAAAATAGAACATAATATAGGTATCACGCAGGCGAAGTCGTAGTTAGAAGCTAGTAGGTAATATTACTTATCCAAAATTGTATGTTTAGATAGGTAATCCTTCACGCTGATGATGATGAAGATTTGGATGTAGCTTGGTTTTTTTATCAACATACCACGTCTGTGTTCATAAAACCCCAAGCCTGAGTTTAGTTTTTCATATATGCATGGTGACTCGTGAGTTCGACTATCGACTATCGACCCAACGATACGAAAAATAAAACTCACACTACACTACTTCTAACTAGTTAGGTACAGAAAACTCTATAGCAATCCGGTCTTCCGCGTTGTAGTTGAAGTAAAATATATTGTCAACTAGATAGATATCTCATGTATACTAAATTCTCTAAACAAGTTTTAAATATTTCTAATAAAAAAATAATTTAGAAAAAAGTGTGAGGTCGATGTTTTGAACATTTAAATTGAGTTTCGTTTTTCATGTATGGAGACTAGTGAATTCGACTACCGACCTGACGATACGAAAAATAAAACTCAGACTGGGGGTACAGAAAGTGTCAAGCAAGCAGGTCTTCCATGTCGTAGTCGAAGTAAAAATATATTGCCAACTAGACAACTAGGTGTAACGAATATTTACTAGTTTTACTTATTTCGAATTAAAATAAAAAAACTTTTGACCAACATTACAAATGGGATAAAGGTAGGAAGATGAATTATAAGTACCTCCTTGGTTGCTATATAAAAATTATTGTATCATAAAAATATTATAATTATCTTTACTATATTACCTGATTAATGTTATGTTATAATTAGGTAGTACTTAACTACATAAATACATTGTCATATATCACAATACCCATATTCTTTTTTGACTGCAACATAAAAATGCAAGCAGGCACTTTACATTCCACGAATTGAAATACTACTAACCGTGTGACCACAGAACAACGTGTGACCGATCAATTCATGGGAACGAGTTTGAACTTGCATCACGTACTTATTGAGCTTTAATTTAAATTAAATTCTTCCAGTGTCAAAATTATTTTGTAATAGTAGTGATATTGATATTATAACCTGCTAGTGAAAAATAAGGTGAGTACTTAGTTTATTAAGTTGTCACTTATTTTATGGAGATTGATTTGGTATATAATTTAAATCTAATCTAATGTTTGGACTTGCTTCTTACTAGCCCTTAAAAAACTCCTAGGATCTCTCAAGATCCGCGAGACTATAGGTACCATCGCGAATAATAATTTTTGTAGACTCAATTTTTTAATTTTAAACTAATAATAAATTAGTGAGTGAGAAATGTTTATTATATATTATTATTTTATAGCCTGCTTAAGTCTTTACTTGGGTACCTACTCTTCTATTCTATTACTTATCTTGGTTACCTAATTTCATAAAATAGTGAAATAATTTTATAAATAGGTATCTACTTGAGTATCTACTAAAATGAAGTATATATTTATGTTTGTATGTTTTTAAATGTGATAGATAGAATGTGATCTCAAAAATTATTTTGCAGTAGGTAACTCTTTATGTAGGTAGGACTCATGCCAATTTAAATTATTCTCTTTTTAAAAGTAATCTATGTACATTATTGTACATGTCACTTGCTATTTCAGCTTTTACTTCAAATTAGATAGAGATAGCAAGTGACTTGACAACCTATTAGTGTTTATCGAGCTTTCAGAAAGCAGGGTAAGACTAGTAAAATGTACATCTAAATAATAAATACATTTTTTGTTACAGATTCTGCTCAGACACCAGCATCACTAATATAACGCTCATAGTGAAAGAAAATATAAATGACAGCTGGTTAGTGTTGATCGAGCTTTCAGAAACCGTGGTAAGACTAGTAAATTGTATATAAGTAATAAATATTTTTTTTGTTACAGATTCTGCTCAGACACCAGCATCGAGAATATACCTACCGGCCATAGTGAAACAAAATATAAAAATATTATTAGTATTAGATTTAAGTTATGTATAGTGTGTTTTCGATCGTTGTGACAATTAAAAAGTTTAATTAGTTTTAGGTCCTACTTGTAGTTGGTAAGATGAAAATAGCTTTAGGTTTTCCTGTTGTCATTTATTTCTCCACAGATACCTTTTATCAAAGTCATATGAAACATTAGTCATTGGTGTTTGATATGCGGTAATGGTTTACAGTCTGGTAAAAGTCGCATTATACATGCTAAGTGTAAGTGCGCGGTATGGTAAAAAAGTCGCATTATACAGGCTAAGTGTAAATGCGCGGTAAAGAGGTAAAGTCGCATTATACCAGCTAAGTGTAAATGCGCGGTAAAAAGGTAAAGTCACATTTGATTCGAAATGTGTGGTAACTGGTTGGTAAGTACTTAGGTTCCTTAGCAAGCTTTCTATGTAGTTCACTTTAGAAAGATCAGTCGAGCTAATTTAGTTCTCTTAGAAAGATCAGTCGAGCTAACTATAGATTATTAGATTAGGTTTAGGCAAACGGTGAGAGGTACTCCTACCTTGGGCTCTCAGGGGAATACTTACCATGGGTTTCCCAACCGAATGCTTTAGGGGTCAATCGGTGAGAGATAACCCTACCTCAGGCTCTCAGAGTGATACTTACTATTGGATCGCTCAGCCGATTGTGTTATAGATAGGCGTCTGCCGCAAACGGTGAGAGATACTCCTACCTCGGGCTCTCAGGGAAATACTTACCACGGGTTTCCCAACCGAATGCGTTAGGGGTCAGTCGGTGAGAGATAATCCTACCTTGGGCTCTCAGAGTGATACTTACCATGGGATCGCTCAGCCGATTGTGTTATAGATAGGCGTCTGCCGCAAACGGTGAGAGATACTCCTACCTCGGGCTCTCAGGGAAATACTTACCATGGGTTTCCCAACCGAATGCTTTAGGGGTCAATCGGTGAGAGATAACCCTACCTCGGGCTCTCAGAGTGATACTTACCATGGGATCGCTCAGCCGATTGTGTTATAGATAGGCGTCTGCTGCAAACGGTGAGAGATACTCCTACCTCGGGCTCTCAGGGAAATACTTACCACGGGTTTCCCAACCGAATGCGTTAGGGGTCAGTCGGTGAGAGATAATCCTACCTCGGGCTCTCAGAGTTGATACTTACCATGGGTTCGCTCAGCCGATTGTGTTATTGGATTAAGTAGGTAATAATTGTGTTAGGCGTTGTCTTTATGCTCACCGAGTTTCTTGCCTGTTCTTTCCTCGGAAGAGCGTAGGTTACGAACAGGTGGTAATTTCTCAGCTTGTCATTTCATATAAGTTAAACCGCAACCTAAACCATAAACGATTACTCTTATGTTATAAACACACACGAAACTTTGGTTATCCAAACCGTATGAGTTAGGGATCAGTCGGTGAGAGATAATCCTACCTTGGGCTCTCAGAGTGATACTTACCATGGGATTGCTCAGCCGATTGTGTTATAGATAGGCATCTGCCGCAAACGGTGAGAGATACTCCTACCTTGGGCTCTCAGGGGAATACTTACCATGGGTTTCCCAACCGAATGCTTTAGGGGTCAATCGGTGAGAGATAATCCTACCTCGGGCTCTCAGAGTGATACTTAGCATTGGATCGCTCAGCCGATTGTGTTATAGATAGGCGTCTGCCGCAAACGGTGAGAGATACTCCTACCTCGGGCTCTCAGGGAAATACTTACCACGGGTTTCCCAACCGAATGCGTTAGGGGTCAGTCGGTGAGAGATAATCCTACCTTGGGCTCTCAGAGTGATACTTACCATGGGATCGCTCAGCCGATTGTGTTATAGATAGGCGTCTGCCGCAAACGGTGAGAGATACTCCTACCTTGGGCTCATAAAACCTCAAACTTCATAAAATGTCGTTCACGCTGTCCATAATAGGCAATACATCGATTTTATCTATCACATATTATCCTGCTTTGCAATTTGATAGTGAATACGAATGCGCTCTACTTCATTTGTCTTTATGTTATTGAGAGTTTCAAACACACACACGAAACGCAGTGGAGCGTAGCGAAACGCAGTGGAGCGTAGCGAAACGAAGTGTGTGTGTTTGAACTCTCAATAACATACTACTTTCGTTGATTGCCATTTTTCATAAAAAGTTCAGTGTTGTTTTTTTTTAATTTGCTAGCTGGCCTAGCGACAGCCTTTGGCCGCAGTCATCCCCAAATCTGTACACTAAGGCCAAGACCGGTTTTTTACAACCAGCTGATGGAACAAGCAGATGGCCCACCTGATGTTAAGTGGTAACCATTACCTATAACATACCGGTCAAACCCGGTCGTGCACCAATGAATTTATCTGTTCAAAAAATGTATGTGCACAATGTCAGTACTCTCAAACGGCATGTTGTAAAACCTAACAAGTTCTATAACATGTGTCAAGTGCTCGAAAGGTCCCTCTTGAGGCGCACTTAAAATCCTTTCACCACACTGTATCGAAAGAAACTATGACTCGACAAGAAGAAGAAGAAGCCTAAGACCTTAGATTCATAGGGTACATAGCACCGCAAGATCCAATAATAGGGCTCCAAAGTGCTTACTCCTTTTCTGATCCATTAAATGGTTCCGTCGTGAGCCAGCATTCGATGATTGATGGTGAAGGAGGAATGACGCAAACTTTGACTAAAGTTATAGCAGTTTGGTTTGTGGATCTTGTGAAAGTAGGTGACGTCTGAATGCTAATCACGGATTAATATATTATGTGTCAAAATAATGACACATATATTGTGACTATACCTAATATGCAGGAGCAGGACTCTTGATAGTAATAGTCAAACCTGTCAGATGGAGCCACGGTCGCATTAGTACCGTAGTAATAACATGTCCAAGAGTTATTCGTCGAGTGTGATTAGTACTCCGGTGGCGCACTTGGTAGCGCAGCCCCGTATCAAGGGGAAGGTCGCGGGTTCAAATCCCGCTCGGAGAATAACTTTTGGGACATAATAAAAATCTTTGTGATATACCTAATATGTATGTAACTAGCGACCCGCCCTCGCGCCCCTGCTTCGCACGGGTGCACATTGTTTTTCTACTATAATCATGCATCTTCTTCTTCTTCTTCTTCCTGCCCTTATCCCACTTTATGTGGGGTCGGCACAACAGGTTTTTTCTCGCCACTTTCCTCTATCATTCGTCATCTTAGTAGTCACTCCTTTCTTTCCCATGTCATCTTTCACACAATCCATCCATCTTTTCTTTGGCCTGCCTCTACTCCTTAATCCATCCACATTCATTCCTAACACTCTTTTCGTTACATGACATTCATCCCTTCTCATAACATGCCCATACCACGCTAACCTATTACTCCTCATTTTTTCGGTCACTGGCGCCACTTTCAAACTGCCTCTAATAAACTCATTCCTTATCTTATCCATTCTCGTCACTCCACACATCCATCTCAACATTCGCATCTCCGCTGCATGCACTCTTCTTTCATCCGTCCCTTTTGTGGCCCAACACTCCGATCCATACAAAACGACGGGTCTTATAATTGTTTTGTATATTTTCCCCTTTAGTTTTAGGGGCATTCTTGGATCGCAGGTTGTTCCTGTGACTTCTCGCCATTTCATCCATCCTGCATTTATTCTACTTTTTACATCCCTGTCAATCTCACCATCATTCTGTACTACTGAACCGAGGTACCTAAAATCGGAACAGGCTGGTAGGGATACACCATCTAAGGCAATATTGGCGAAATTGGAGGGACCACCGAAGTCACAAAACAAGTGTTCTGTTTTGGTCCTACTGATCTTTAAACCGAAATTCTCCAATTTCCCCTGCCATTTTACCAGCCTGCTTTGGACCTCAGTTGCGTCCTCTCCGATAAGAACAATGTCGTCGGCGAACAGCATGCACCAAGGTGCCTCCTCCTGTATGTCCGATGTCAGTGCATCCATTACCAGGAGGAACAAAAAGGGGCTTAAAGCCGATCCTTGGTGCAAGCCTACAGCCACATTGAACTTATCGGTAACGCCAGCTTCGGACCTGACTTGTGTACTAGCTCGGCTGTACATGGCCCGTATAAGCTGCAGGTACTTCCCAGGCACTCCTTTGTCTTTCATAGCCCACCACAGAACCTCACGGGGTACCCTGTCGTACGCCTTTTCTAGGTCAACGAACACCATGTGCAAGTTCTTGTGTGCACGGCGGTATTTCTCGCACAGTTGGCGAAGAGCAAATATGGCGTCCGTTGTCCCACGTCCAGGCATAAACCCATACTGGTTCTGTGATACCTCACTCTCCTCTCTCATTCGTCTCGCAATTACTTTCTCCCAAACTTTCATACTATGTGACATAAGCTTTATTCCTCGATAGTTGTTACAGTTCTGTACATCACCCTTGTTTTTGAAAATGGGCACCAGCGAACTGTTGCACCATTCTTCTGGGATCGCCTCATCTCTTAACAACTTGTTGAAGAATAAAGTTAGCCACTTCCATCCATCTGCATTTAAACACTTCCATACTTCAACTGGTATACTATCTGGTCCAACTGCTTTTCCATTCTTCATACTTTGTACAGCTTTTCTTACTTCATTCACTCTTACCTCTTCTACCAAACCTATGTTTACAGGGGCGTACCCCAAAACACCACTCCAGTCATTTTCTTCATTCATCAACCGTTCAAAATATCCCTTCCAACGTTCTTTAATTTCTTCATCCTTCGTCAACACCTTTCCTCCATCATCTTTTATACATTTAATGTGCACAATATCTTCCATTCTTTTCTCTCACTTTCGCTAACCTGTAGAGGTCTTTTTGTCCGTGTGGGCTGTCCAGAGATCGGTAAAGTTTATCTTGGACTTGAGCCCTTGACACGGCCACAGCTCTTTTAGCATTCTTCTTACATACTAAATAATTTGCCCTTTTACTCTCTTTTACACTAATGTTACTATCTTCCACGCTCTTCCACTCTTTAAACGCATTCTTCTTTTCTTTCAAACACTTTTGTACATCTTCACTCCACCACCAAGTATCTCTATCCATTCTTCTTTTGCCTTTCGATTCGCCAAAGACATCTTTTGCAACATTTCGAATACAGTTTGCCATTTCATTCCAGCATTCATTCACTGATTTATCTGCCATATCCTTCATTCCAACCATCTTATCTACCACTCTTGTTTGAAATTCTTTCGCAAACTCCTCTTTTTCCATGAGATGCCATTTAATTTTTGGCTGGGGCTTTGATTTTTTGTTAACAAGTTGAGTCTTTATTTTCATTTCCAATAAAAGAAGGCGGTGTTGGGAGACTAAGGCTTCACTCGGTACGACTTTACAATCCTTGGCCGCTTTGATCGTGTTTCGTCTGATAAGGAAGTAGTCTATCTGAGTCTTATGGTTTCCGCTATTGTACGTAATCAGATGTTGGTCTCTTTTTTGGAAAAATGTGTTTACTATCGCCAAATCAAACGCGGCCGACGCTTGCAATAGCGTGTCTCCCTCCCGGTTCCTGTTTCCGAAGCCCCACCCTCCATGCACTCTTTCATATCCTCCATTCATTCTTCCCACGTGCCCATTAAAATCACCACCGATGTATACATCCTCACCCTGCGGAATACCAATCATCACTGCATCAAAATCCTCCCAAAACTTCTCTTTCACTACATCATCACATCCAGCCTGCGGAGCATACACACTTACTACATTTAAAACTATGTCTCCCAGCAACAACTTCACAGCTATCACTCTGTCATTCATCCTCTTGACATCCGTCACACATTTTTTCATCTCACTGTCAAGTACTATTCCTACACCATTTCTCTTTCCATCACTACCACAATAGAAAAATTTATATCCCGCTCCAATTTCTCTTGCTTTCGTACCCTTCCACCTCGTCTCTTGCAAACAAGCCACATTTATTCGTCTCCTTTCTAAAACATCCGCTAACTCTCTTCCTCTTCCAGTCATCGTCCCAACATTCCAATTTCCAAACCGCAATCTTACTTCCCGGACTCGCCTCTTACGTTGCACCCGTCCCTGATGCAACAACCCTAGTCCATTTCTCACAGGTGCCGGGTGCTGCCCCTGCGCGTCGCCTTGGGGGGACGCCCTAGCATTATCGCGCATTCCATTTATTCTTAAATCCATGTTGTAAAAAAGTTTTGGCTGGTGGTGTTTTATGACCGGCCGCCTGCCTGACATCAACCCTCTTTGGGAATACTTGCGATTGTATCTAGCCGACGATGACTACATGGCTCCCATCGTCGCCTTTAAGGCCATCCACATTGCCTTGCTACCCTGCCACCGAAGGTGGGTTGCAATATTGCCAGGGTAGACTTAGTGCACTTAACGGGGAGCATCCGCACAGACTTGCATGTTAGACATGCAAGCCCCCCTCACCAGGTTTAGCCCACGAGCCGACGTGGTTACCGGGGTGTGGCCGCTGCATGCAGGACAGCTTCTTGGAGCCACTGGTGAGAGTTTATGGGCTGTCAACGATTTTAACAGTCATTCCACCGCCTGTTACAGCCGACTGGTAGAATGACACGCTGACACCGATGTATTATACATATAAACCTTCCTCTTGAATTACTCTATCTATTAAAAAAACCGCATCAAAATCCGTTGCGTAGTTTTAAAGATTTAAGCATACATAAGGACATAGGGGTATAGGGACAGAGAAAGCGACTTTGTTTCATACTATGTAGTGATGTAATATTATGAATTTGACATTGGTGGCGTTAACGTATTCTAACGATATTCGACCTTGTTCGATTAGAGTTAGGGATACGACATCGACGATACGATTACCATCTAATTTTATGTAAAAATAACCTGCGATAAGTGTGTGTGTTATATGTGATGACAAACAAATAAAAAAAAATTATGATGTATTATGACACGTCAAAACGTCAAATTCATTCGTGATTAGGCTTCATGCCTTGATTACGAATGATTTTTGACATTTGTTGCATTTACATATCCTCAATATTCAACCTTATTCTGTTGTAGTTGACGAAACTGCTTGTGAAAGTTCGCGTCACTTAGCTATGACGTTGAGGTGCATACCCGTCTAGTTTCACTTCACACCAAGTCTTTAGACCAGAAGGCTCTCAACATTCTTGTGCCTCCTAAAATAAATAAATAAATAATGCTGGACAATCCACACAGCATCATCTAGCCCCAAAGTAGCTTGTGTTATGGGTACTAGATGACTGATATATTTAATACATTATATAATTACATAGATAGATATTTTTTATTATACATAGAATACACCCAGACCTATATACGGAACAAATTTCTGCAGATCGTACACAAATTTGTTCCTAGGCAGGAATCGAACCCGCAACCTCTTGCGTCGCAGGCGGACTCTCGCCCGCTGCGCCACAGAGGTCGTCAAATGTCGAAAATGAAGATAAATCACGTGTGTCGAGGTTGACAACCGTTAAAAACTTCATTTCAACATTTTTACAGATGCAAAATTTAAAAGTTATGAAACATCGCAATCAACCAAGTTTCTAAAAATAATATTGCGAAGTTCTAGCAAAAATTTAATTTGGATTTAAAATGTTTTCCCTGTAATAAATAAGTACGATTTCTTCTAAGCCTTACCTAGTAGTAGAGCTCTTTGTGAAGGGTTCGTCCTGCGAAGTACTACCACCAAGCCTTTTTCTACCGCCAAGCAGCAACGCTGTGTTTCGGCCAGTCTACTTGTTCCATCAGCTAGTTGTACAAAAAACTACCCCCTTTTTGAGTCTAGCGCCAACTTTGAGAAATGCCTGAATTAGACCCATAAATCGCGTACAGCGCCTTTTACTCCTTTCCTTTCACTAAAATATGTCTTAAAATGTATAATAAAAACCGGCCAAGTGCGAGTCGGACTCGCGGACGAAGGGTTCCGTTTCATTATCTGTACAAAACGGCGTTTGTTGCATACAACAAACTCATCATAATGAGCCCTCTGATTAAAATAAGATGGCGAATATGAAGCGAAGAAGGCGAAAAATGTGTATACTGTTCCTGTATTCTCTCTTGAATTAGTGACATAATATTTATGATAAAAATATATTCCGATATCCAAAGATATGTGTTAAAGTAATATTAAATATTATTTCTTTCAGGTATGTACCTACACACATGTACGCTCCAGTAAGCACAAACAGGTAAAATACAATTATATCCTATCCTAAGTACTGCTATTGTAAACGCAAAAGTTTGCAAGTATGGATGGATGAAAGGATGGATGAAAATATTAAAGGAGGGATGAATGGATGGATGTTTGTTACTATTTCACGCTGGAATGGCTGAACGGATCTGGATGAAACTTGACAGAGAGATATATTATAGTCTGGAATAGCACATAAGCCCCTTTTTATCCCGTGGTAATACCGGGATTTTAATCTGCGCGGGTGAAACCGCAAAGCGCCTTTCATAATGTATCATTTACACGGGGGAGTTTCAGTGACTTAATTAGTCACTGAAACTCCCCCGCGTAAATGGTGCATATATCACCATTGTTCAAAGGAGTTTTGTTAATCTCGGAAGAATATTATTCATGTTGTTGATGGATCCTTGTTCAATTATTTTTTGTCTGAAAATAATGTTCTCTTCTTTGTAGCTATGTAGGTAGGTACTTTACCCACACACTATTTGGGCATAACTGAAACAATATACGATTGTGATTATTTCCAATAAAAACAATCGTCGTTATACATAGGCCACTTCGAAAAAACTCGGTTGCGTCTGCTAAATTGGGTTAACAGAAAACGAAAACAAAGTGTAACTTGAAATCCTCATTGATTTCAACGTACACGAAAAAGCTACTTACAAAAAGAGAATTATCAGTGATGTAACATGATTTATAGAAGCTTAAATACCGGAAACGGATGTAGCCAGATTGACAAGGTTATTACAAAACGAATTTCCTCAGAATCGTACCGAAAACTGTTAGAATTACATGTCGGCTTATCGAGTTTTTCAGACATTTCAAATGGATGTTCCAAAAGATGGCGGATATATTTTGGCCCTTCTTCGATCTTTTACTTATTTTAAGAAAATATGCTTTTTTTTATAAATAATCCAAACCTTTCTCGCTTTGGTATATGGCTTAGTATGCGGGGCATCTTACCTTATAGTAAGGATCGACTTTGATCAGCAGGCACGGTAGATATCTCCTCAGATTTCTTAGAACCAAGTACAAACTCTGGGTTCCTGGACGACTTCTAAAGGTACTCCTTTAGAGGTACGAGGATGTTAAGAGGTACAACCAAACGTTTGGCGTTGAAGCACATAACGGCATATTGCAGTATTTGGAATTTACATACGTGACTTACCTGTACCAGAGGTAAGAGAATACTATACCCAAACCCCCCTATGTTTGGATGTTTGTTACTCAATAACGCCAGAACGGCTAAGCGGATCTGGATTAAATTTGGCACAGTGATAGATTATAGTCTGGTACAACTCCTTTTCATCCCGTAGGAATACCAGGATTTAAAACTACGCGGGTAAAACCTCGGGGCGCAGGTAACTTTTTAATAAATGGTGGTATTATGGTTGAATGAAATCTAAAATATCAGGCGAACAATAAGCGCTGGTTTTCTTGGTCGCGGGAAAATTTAATCGTTAGTTTGAGAACCAATTTTATTATTTTCTTTTGTAACATCATACAAAGCGTGGTTTGATTAATTACGCCCCTCTAACACGTTAGTGACAAGCCTGAATGAGTAATCATTTCAGTATACGTCACCTTGTACAGAAAACTGCACTAGGTGCTCAGTAGTTTCGCCTTTCAAAAAAAAACTGAAAACTGCGTAGATATCCCTTCAGATCTCTCAGTACCAAGTACTAACTCCAGATTCTTCGAGGATGTCTAAGGGGGTAGTCAGAGGTACGTCTAAACATTACATTTGGCACATACCCAAATTTTGCAGTAGTTAATATTCCGTGACGTATACGTGCGCATACGTGACAGGTTGCAAGCCCATCGCCGCTGTTAGCATACTAACTGGTTTCCTCACGATGTTTTCGAGGACTGGCACTGCGCACATAAATTTTTCGATAGAAAAATCCATTGGTGCACGACCGGATTCGAACCTGCGACTGCGAACTACGATCGGAAGGCTAACTCTAACTCGGTAAGTTAGGCTTGTCGCAGAACCTTAACAGTTTAAAACCATGTGTCAAATGCTCGAAAGGATCCTCTCTGAGGCACTTAAAATCGTAAGCTTTCAACAGACTGCTTCGAAAGTAACTATACCTCGACCGCCGTAAACTCGACCCTCCTGTTGGTATGCAGGACGCGGGGCGGTAATAATAATAATAATAATAATGTTTTATTTTGAACAAAGAACATAGAACAACATAGATAGTAACATGGGGTAACATAAATAGTAGGTACATAATTTTATAGAAAACGATGATTCTGTGTAAGTTAAAAAAAAAACTGTGTCACAGACATCAACGCCCTCCTCCGATAAAAAGTATGGTAGGTTCATAACATGAAATAGATACGTATAAAACTAGAAGGAACTTCAAATATTAAGTAGGTAAATGGTTTAGGCCGGTGGATGCGCACGTGAGCACACACACACGCAACGAGATTGACACACACACCGATACCTGACTGATTGATTGTTCGAGCCAAGGAATTTGGAAGTTCGAGCGCACTCCCTGCGTCCCGCATACCATCAGGAGGGTCGAGTTTACGGCGGTCGAGCCACAGTGAGACTACAAGAAGACAACCTATAAAAAAGTGGTTTTGACAGCTGCAGATATGGCCTATTCACGCTTATCACAGAACAGGTCGCAAGGTTTAGCAATAAGGAAGGCTGTCTAGGAACGAACAGTGTCAGACAGTATGATTTGTTGCTTGTTGAATAAGCCAGTCTTTTCGCTATCGCTATGTTACGTGCTAGTCAATTAATGGTTGTGTCGCATAAATGTTTAGTTTTAGTTAATCGATTTTTAGACTTAGACCCAGTCGTCAATCGCGTGACCCTATGTTGGAATTTTATTATAACAACTCATTTTCGTACGCGAAGACACGAGCAAAATGTACGTCTCACTCGCATATTTCGACATGCTGTTAGATATAAGAACGCTAACTCCCGGTTTCTGAAAGCTCGATCAACACTAATCGACTGTCAAGTCACTAGCTATTTCAGCTTTTATTAGATAGATATAGATATAGATAGCATGTGACTTGACAGCCGATTAGTGTTGATCGCGCTTTCAGAAACCGGGGGTTTGCCTATTTTTGAAAAGTCACAGTCAACTATTTTGTGTATGTATCATATTGCACACAGTTACAGTTATATATAACTCAAAGGTGACTGACTGACATAGTGATCTATCAACGCACAGCCCAAACCACTGGACGGATCAGGCTGGAATTTGGCATGCAGGTAGATGTTATGACGTAGGCATCCGCTAAGAAAGGATTTTGATCAATTCTACCCCCAAGGGATAAAATAGGGGATGAAAGTTTGTATGAAACTTTGAATTCCTTGCTGCGAGCAAAGCCGCGGGTTCAGCTAGTGTAAAAATAAATTCGATACAAGATTTCCTGTTCTAAAGTTTGAAAAAGTAAAAAAAGTAGTAAATTAAATAACATTAAGTTTTACAATAATATTACTATTCTCTTTGATAATTCAGCATAACAAAATATTTCGTATCAAAACTTGACAAAAACCCAGTTGAGGCTATTAAAAACACTGACGCAAACTACAGTGGCGAATGAACCTAAATGAATAAGGCTTGAATACCTCATCAGGCGTATTGTGAAGACTTCGCTGAAAAGATAGGTCTAGGTACTTACCTGTGTATTATTTTCAGACAAGCCACCTTTTAGTAAGGTTTTTTCTGTGTACCTATATTGTTGCTTGTTTATCGTAAATACCTCATTATGGCACGGGTCTTCTGACTAAAGAGATTTGAGGTAATATCTACCGTGGTGAGGAATGAATGCTGTAAGGGGATTTGTATTTATATTAGGGCATACTCATAAGGTGGATTAAATTTTGATTAAGAGATTTTCATTTAAATCAACGGAAAATCCTACTAATACGAGTATGTATGGTAAGTATGGATGGATGGATGGATGGATGTTTGTTACTCAATAACGCCAGAACGGCTGAACGGATCTGGATTAAATTAAGCACAGAGATATATTATAGTCTGGAATAACACAGGCTACTTTTTTTCGTCTCGGGATTTAAAACTACGCGGATGAGACCGCGGGTCGCAGCTAGTTTGTAAATATCAGAAGACTGTTATTATTATACATTCTTTAAAGTCCCAAACTATTTAGAAATGGATATTAAATATGATTTAAGTCTATTTCTTATATGCAACTAATACCTGGTGCAACAAGCAAATGACCCACCTGATGTTAAGTGGTAACCACCTATAATAATAATAATAATAATAATCTTTATTTCAGACAAGGGTCCATAGTTAACCAAAAAAACGAACAAGTGTAGTACACAGAATACATAAATTTTAAATTAAAGAGAGAAAAAAAAAAACTACATTACCTAGGTACAACCATAGCCAGTGGTGCTATGTGGCAATAGCCACCCATCGCTTGTACATGCTAGTCCTTATAAGTCTTTCCGCCAGACTTCTGATGATAGAGTTGCTACACGAGTCAACTCTGGACATAAAAGACGCTATACGCTTACGCTGAATTGCATCAAATGTATCGATACGGGCATCTGCAAACATTTCTGAAGCGCTGCAGAAGCGCTTCAGGCCCCTTATATAATATAACATAGCATTGCCTCGTAAGTCTCGCACGATAGGAACGTGCCCCACGATGCATCTGCCTCTATCAACCTGAGACATACTGTCATTCAATTTCAGAAAGAATTCCTTTCACGGTCGAATACCTACATAACAGTCAGTGGCTCGTGCTGTGTGCATTATTGACTAAGCTATTTTCCGATCCGGCTACCACCTTGACCGGCTACTCTTGACCTCTGTTATTTATGTTTTGTTATGGAAGCAGACACTGCTGTTTCCGGGGGTTAGTAGGTAAGTATGTAGGTACAGTTTTTTTTAAATAACTAGGTATGTGAGCTATTATAATTTCTTTCATAATATTTCGACTCCTCATTCTTATTATTAAAGAGTTTCGTAGCAGTGTGCTACGAGAATATTCGTCAATAGCTACAAGAACAGAAAATATAGAGCATTATCTATAAAATTTGCGTTATTAGTTTGAAAGCCTAAAAAATAATTGAAATAAATTTATTTGAATCAGCGCCCTCTGTTCAAAATTCTGTGAACCCACGCCACACCAATGTCTGTTAAACAACAGCAGCTGGATGTTCCAGTTTCAAAAACCCAGCTTCCATCTTCGTTTGAAATAATTTCACTAGATGGCGCTTACCTTATAGTTGATTGTAAAATCTGAAGATGGCGCTACTCTGCTTTATTTTATAAAAGCTTAGTTGCAAGGGTGAATTCACTGACACTGTGATAAAGTTTAGAGAATCGGTCGGTTTTCCTAACTTCTGCTATACTATACTCAACTATTCTACGTCTATCATTCATTAATCATTTATAATGAAAATTAGGAGTAATAGGTTAGCGTGGTATGGGCATGTTATGAGAAGGGATGAATGTCATGTAACGAAAAGAGTGTTAGGAATGAATGTGGATGGATTAAGGAGTAGAGACAGGCCAAAGAAAATATGGATGGATTGTGTGAAAGATGATATGGGAAAGAAAGGAGTGACAACTGAGATGACGAATGATAGAGGAAAGTGGCGAGAAAAAACCTGTTGTGCCGACCCCACATAAAGGTGTGCATGTCTCCAGCTTCCTCATATTGAAAATGTAATTTCTATAAATGCCAATATTTAAAGCATAATTAGTGCACTCATAGATTTGAATCATAATTTAGCTGCCAAATAAACAACGATGCTATAAGCTTATAATAGTGTGTAAGCTGGAGTAACATGTCTCCAGCTGCCTCAGTCAGTGTGGGCAAACGGCTAATGATAGAGATATATAGTAAACGCAAGGATTTAGTACCTATTTAGTGCACCTGGTACCAAAAATTTCAGGTCTGTAGCTAGGAAACTCTTCGAGTTATAAGACTTTATCAACGTGTAAGCTGGAGTAACGATACGTGAAAAAGCATATGCTCGTTCTCTGGAATGGCTGGAGCTAGCAGGTTGCTTTAAGTCTCCAGATTTAGTACCAAACGAATTAGCGAGGTACCAAATATTTGAAGTGTCTCTGTTCAAAACTCTATGAGTTACAAGCTTTTCCAGCTTTTTTTGTTTGTCCAGCTTGCACATGTTGGAGCTCAGCAACCACAATAGGTACAGACTCGGTTGATGTCTCTGAACCGAGCTATGAATTAGTGCACTCGGTACCAAAAATTTGGAATCTCTAGGACAAGCAGTTCTGTTGTAATGAGCAAAATAACATTTTACCGCTAAAAATTCAAAGCATTTCGACGCGACCACAAAAATGATGCGTTGCCGCTCTGAAGGTGATACTACGCGCCAGTCACTGGTTGCGTCTATTTTATTTTTTGTTTTTGTCACATCCGCATGAACATCCGCATTATTGGTGCGATGCGGATGTCCAAATCGATGCGGAAGAAACATACATAGATACAAGAGGTGCGTTTTTACTGGTAGGTAGCCCCTCTTTTTACCTTTTTGGCAGTGTTAAAATAACGGAGTTGTATCTGTATCTACATAGGTACCTACTCAAAGCGCCAGTTCTTTAACACCTACCACAGTACCCATAGGAGAAGTTAAGTAGTAAAACTAATAAATGATTAGGTACCTACGTAAATCTAAATTTACCTAATTATTTATTTAACTGCTACCTACCATAATACTGGTTTATATAGGTAGGAAGGATTCGTTTTTGCAAATCGAAAACCTCTCAAATTTGAATGACTTGACTTAGGTCTGATGACGATTCACTTGACATGACACTAGCAAGATTAGATTGGCTGTCAAACTGTCAAAATACGGACGGACGGACATGCTTCTCGCTCCCTGCCTTGCCTGCAAATTCTGCTATATATGTAATTGGTATATTTTAACCTCTCAAATTCGAATGACTCGACTTAGTTTGATGACGATTCACTTGACATGACACTAGCAAGATTAGATTGGCTGTCAAACTGTCAAAATACGGACGGACGGACGTGCTGCTCGCTCCCTGCCTTGCCTGCAAATTCTGCAATATAATTGGTATATTTTATCAAAAAAAAAATATAAAATGTCAAACCATACCAAACTATTTAATTGATGAGATATGGCAACATACAACGCCCCGCTCTTCAACGCACATCGGAAAGAGAAGGGTATAATAATTATGCCTTCAGAAATTTAAAGGACTGAGTGCATACAAAAAAGACTCTTATCGCGGGTAAAATACGTTCAAATCCGCAGAGCGTAATATCACCTTCAGAGCGGCAACGCATCATTTTTATGGTCGCGTCGAAATGCTTTGAATTTTTGGCGGTAAAATGTTATTTTGCTGATTACAATAGAACTGCTTGTCTTAGAGATTCCAAATTTTTGGTACCGAGTGCACTAATTCATAGCTCGGTTCAGAGACATCAACCGAGTCTGTACCTATTGTGGTTGCTGAGATCCAACATGTGCAAGCTGGACAAACAAAAAAAGCTGGAAAAGCTTGTAACTCATAGAGTTTTGAACAGAGACACTTCAAATATTTGGTACCTCGCTAATTCGTTTGGTACTAAATCTGGAGACTTAAAGCAACCTGCTAGCTCCAGCCATTCCAGAGAACGAGCATATGCTTTTTCACGTACCGTTACTCCAGCTTACACGTTAATGAAGTCTTATAACTCGAAGAGTTTCCTAGCTACAGACCTGAAATTTTTGGTACCAGGTGCACTAAATAGGTACTAAATCCTTGCGTTTACTATATATCTCTATCATTAGCCGTTTGCCCACACTGACTGAGGCAGCTGGAGACATGTTACTCCAGCTTACACACTATTATAAGCTTATAGCATCGTTGTTTATTTGGCAGCTAAATTATGATTCAAATCTATGAGTGCACTAATTATGCTTTAAATATTGGCATTTATAGAAATTACATTTTCAATATGAGGAAGCTGGAGACATGCACACCACATAAAGTGGGATAAGGGCAGGAAGAAGAAGAATGACTGTTATTGCCTACCAAAAGCTTTCTAATAGGGGTGGTTACCATAACCTAAACACGCGTAGTACACATACATACCTACATAAAATCACGCGTATCTCCCATAGGGGTAGGCTGAGACCACGGATTTCTACTTGCTACGATCCTGACCTACCTCGTTCCGCTTCATACACACTCATATCATTCTTCATACATCTATCTCAACAAAAAAACGAAGTGCATAGCACAAAATTCATTCGCTCATCCAACTTTTACTTACAAAAACAATAGAATCTACCTAACACTACAACGCACATTACGTTTTGGCGTCTCTCCAAACGGTTTGGTCAAAACAACGACGACGCCTCCGAAAAAAGCTGGAAATGGGACAACAATGATTTACGGAGGCGTCACAGATTCCCTAATAAATACATCGCTTTCTCCTTTCGAACTATTCAGGGGCTCTTTGTTTGGTGATTGAGGGCGTACTAAAAGTAAATGCATAATATCTTGCCAGTTTTTCCGAAGGATGTATGTTGCTGTCATGCTGTCATTCTGACTGATTTGTAGTCGCAAGTAGAAGAAGATATTTGTAAAATATTTTGATAAGAGTTAATTTAATATTTTACATTTTAATAGGAGAAACTGAAAACTAAAATCATGTATGAGGATTTTGCTTGAATTTGATCCCCAGGCACGGTAGATATCCTCTTAGATCACGCAGTACCAATATGTTATGAGGTATTGCAAACTAATTGCTTACTGACAATCATTCCTAACAAGGTAGCAAGTTTTACATTCCTAAGTACCAATAAATTAATTTATGGGGGACATGTTATGACGAAACCTTCGACTTCGGCTTGTTCTATGATTTAAAACTAAATATAATATTACAAAGGTAATTACCAAGTTTGAATGGAGAATCACCGATTACTGATAGGTGATGGTTACCATGTAACATCAGGTGGGCTATTTGCTAACTCAATCGGACAGCTGTATTTAAAAAATCTATGAATAATAAAATTAAATGAACAATCTTTTCTGATTTACATTTATACAAAATATCAGTACACTAAAAAATAAAAAAGTGACTGTAGAATAAGCGGTGTTATCTAAAAGATCTCTTCCAACCTTTAGATAGAATGGATGTGGAACAAGAAGATTTATTATTAAAAAATTAAAAAACCCGAGTGCCCGAACTAAAAGTATGTAGGTAGGTAAATAAGATAATGTTTTAAGTTTGGTACTTTTTAATATTGAAATCCTTTCTTCAGTCTTGACGAATGATAAAAATGTAAAGATCGCAGACAGTCGGAGGCTCGCATACCTATGTCCTAGCAGTTTACTGATCCCTGTGGTTGTATAAGTCATTTTGATCACTCTGGGGTTACCAGCAATCATATTTTTTTATTACAAAACTCTTAATATCTTCGAAATGGCTTCATCGATTTTGATGCTATTTTTTTCTAAACGATTTGTATGACCATAGAAAAGGTATTATGATATATTTTAGTATGACTCATAGCCTAGTTCACTAAATTGACTTAACGAATTTTGCGTTCTGGTTTTGTCTTTAAGGGTTTACTTTAAATCCAAAACTAATACATTATTTGAAAACACTTTATCACTGTTTTGATTTTGATACCCATATTGCTATGATAGCGAAATTATTTTTTTTAATGTGAGAGAATATCGCTCCTGCTTTCCTTCCCACGTGACTTTTATGGTTTTTTTATTCTAAGGACACTTAGGAAGTTGCGACGAATCTTTTGATACCAGAATCATCAAAATCCATCCAGCCGTTTGGTTGCTACATGGTAATAAAGGAAATATCGAAGGAATTATACATAAACATACATGGATATACACGCCAAACACATAACCCTCGGCACTCGGGAAAAAACACCACATGTGGAAGTTGCCCGTGTTATTAGCTATTCTGTGCCGTCAAATGCCTTTACCTTATTTTCTTCAGTGTTTTTAAAAAACAAAACATCTTATCACTGAAAATGTATTCTAGAAAACGAGGCTCTCTATAAACAATGAGCCTAGATCCACCTTGTGTGCCTCGCCTCGCCTGAGCTCGCCCTAAGCCGACTGAATACTGATACTGCAAAACGTGACACGTGTTGAGAATGTGCAATCTTGAGTTTTTGCGTCTTTTCTTTATACATTGGCTAGCGGTGTTTTTGTATACGCAGCCCTCAAAAAACTTTGGCAGTGAAAAATGTTTACGCCCTTCAGTTCCTTTCAGTTTTAGCCCTATAACTCTAGATAAATAACCAATACTCAAACACATTTTCTAAAAGGCAAGGCGTTTATTTTTGATGGATTTTTTTCAGCTATATTACCGAAAACATCTGTAAGTAATTTGTTATATGAACTGCAAAAGCAAAAACCCGTCAAAGCGGTATCAAAATAATATCTAATGGGGCTAAATCCCATTCTAAAATATGTTGCGTTACTTCACAACATTCTAAAACTGAAAACATTTATGTATAAGTAATTTGTTATACGAACCACTTTACGAGTAGGTGTCAAAAAAAAGCATTGATGGGGCTTAATCCCATTCTAAAACCTAAATACTTCACAGTATTCGTTCTAAAACTGAACATGAATAAGCCCTGGACTATAAACTCCGTGTGAATCTTATGAGATTTTATTATATGATTCTTATCACGTAAAAAGTTGAGCTTTAAAAACCCGTCGGTAATTCGGCTTAGGCTTACAGAAACAGCGCTCACAATCCACGCCGCTGCCGGTCGATACAGCTCGCCCGGGCTAGACTACCTAAGGCCTGTACGTTTAGCACTAGGTTTCACATCCTCGTATCGCATTTGAGAGTTTGCCTTATGAAATTCAAAATTTGAATTGAAAATTAGGAAGCATTTATTGGCGTTAATTGCTTCGTTGATAAGTGAACTTAAGCTATGAAACTCACTAGTTTCTTTCAAAACAGTTTGATTAAAAGATTATAAAGTTCATCTTTCACTATCATTCAGTTGGGAACGGTAAATGTATTTAAAGGTGTGTGTTAGCGTGGTGGCTTTAGCGGATGCAAAATGGAAAGTCTAAAACTAAACAGTCATAGTTGGCTTATAGCTCATTCCTATCGCGGATTATTTAATATCAAAGTAATCGAAACTTAAATTGTCAGTAGTACCTACTTAAAAAGTATTACAGTTTTACAACAGTGCAAGAAAATAGAGGGAAATGTTTGCGTAGCTTTTGCCAACATTTTCTCGGTGGACTTGTATTTTAATTAACAGTTCTACGTTCATACATTGCCATAGAAAATCAGTTGTATCACACACGTTCCACGTTCATTATAGTAGTTTATGAAACTGTTGCATAATGAGGGGTATTAAAACTCGAGGGGGTGTTTAAAAACCGAGCCGTAGGCGAGGTTTTTAATAGTATCCCACGAGAGTTTTAATACCTAGTTATGTGCAGTTTCATACACTACTTTATCTACTCTCATACATTAGTGTTGAACCTAATAAATAAAATATCAAAGTTAGTAAGAAATCCAGTTGACTGAAACAAAACGTATCAATTGGCGCCAAACCAACCGTATAACAGCGCATGCGCGCGCTGCACCGCCGGCGCCGCCGCCGCGCCGCGCCGTCGCCACAGACTGTCAAACTCTTTGGCTGTACGGTTTCAAGACCCTTGCCTTTTCCAAAAAGAAAAAGAACTGTATCGTTATGGTAAAAAAGTTATTTTATACAACTATCTTTGTATGAGGAGCTGTATCATATAATTAAATTTGTTAATTTGGTTACGGTATTGCGTCTATAAAGTATATCAATATGAATTCGTTTTGACGTTTATAATTCGAATTTTATGACATGAGAGAAGATAAAATATTATATTATATTGTTAAGGTAATGGCATTGTGTAGAACTGTAGATAATGCTAAGGGTAGCTTTAAAGTTATTAGTTATGTAAATGCACAAAAACATGTTGTTGTACCTACTCTCAGTACCTACTTGCCGATGAATAGAAACAAGAAATAAATCTTAGATATGGCTTTTTTTACACATGTGTACCAAAAAAAATATCACTAAAAAAAATCACCCACGGTGCATAATATTTTTAAAAGACTTCAATAACAGGAGGAGGTCAGTGACTGAAAAGATGAGGAGTACCTAATAGGCTAGTGTGGTATGGGTACGATATGCGAAGGGAAGAATTTCATGTAAAGAGAAGAATGCTAGGGATGAATGTGGATGTATATAGGAGTACACCAAAGAAAAAGATGGATGGATTGTGTGAAAGAATGCAGCTGTGAAGTAGTGACTGCTAAGATGACGGCTGATAGAGAAAAATGGAGGAAAAAACCTCATGTGCCAACGCCACATTAAGTGGGATTAGTGCAGGAAAATGATGATGATGTTGGTTACCTCATAACTTTTTACTGAGTGGACCGATTTTGATGATTCTTTTTTATCGAAAGTTGGTAATTATTAAATAAATAAATAAATAAATAATGCTGGACAATCCACACAGCACTATCTAGCCCCAAAGTAAGCTACTCAAAGCTTGTGTTATGGGTACTAGATAACGGATATATTTAATACATTATATACTTACATGGATATATTTTTTTTTATTGTCATGTCGTTCCATTTAAATTTCAGTCAGATCTGACGGGTAGTTTTTGAGTTATAGTATTATGAGTGTTTTTTTCTCGAAAGAGTTATAAATATAAATTTTAGCTTAAAATACAATAGGAAACAAACAGACATGCATTCGTGTTTATAGAATGGTAGGGGTGAATAAATAACACACGAAGATATAAATAATTCATACAAAATCTAACAATAAATGAAAATCCTAGTGAGACAAATATAATTTACTGCAGTTTTTTTATTGCTTCTTGTTTTTTGATTATTTGCACGACATAAATTTTAGCAGTAAATTTTATAGAATTTAATATCATGTATTGCTATAGGTTACATATCAAAAGTGTAATAAAACTTCCGATTTTAATTATTAATCAGGTAGGTTGATTACCTTCAATAAAATTCTAGGAAATCTTGTTGGAACGATAAAAATGTGCTAATTTATGCCAAAGTAAAACAAAACAATATTTACTCCTGCTCAGATGGAGAGTGACCAGAATCAAAACGGTCTTTATTCAGTACAATCACAAGAATCACTTTGAGTTAACGTTTTTAATAGAAAGTATGAAAATACTTATCCTACTAATATTATAAACGCGAAAGTTTGTAAGTATGGATGGATGAATGGAGGGATGGATGGATGGATGTTTGTTAATCTTTCACGCCGGAATGGCTGAACGGATCTAGATGAAACTTGGCAGAGAGATGGATTATAATGTGGAATAACACATAGGCTACTTTTTACCCCGTGGGAATACCGGGATTCAAATCTGCGCGGGTGAAACCGCGGGGCTCTTTGCAAGGCACTACAGCTTTTAAGCGGCTTGATGAATTTTGGTAACTATAGTTATTTCGTCAATAAAACATTCTGAGTAATTATTGCTTAAAGTGGCTAATCGATTTTAGCAATAGCATCGAATTTATTGCACCAGTGACCTATTTTCATTGCGACACGAACAATGAAAACGTCCAATTGTCCACAGGCCAATCGTAAATCTATAAATTCAACCAATAGAAACGAGCGCAGATAACCAATAGATACATACAGAGAGGTACTTATACTTATCTTTATAACCCTTTTTCTTTAGTGATAACCTTTTCTTACCTTCATTTGTTTTTTATGGTATTTATGATTTTGTTTTTGTCTGTTAGGGCTGCTGATTTTGGCGCGTAAAACGCGATATATACCCGTGTCATTTATTTTACTTTATTTATTTATTTATTAATACTAAGATTCACAGTTATTCATAATTTCTATTTTAATCTAAATGATGTACACTGCACAGTAACCAAATTGAATCTACATTTTATAAGCCAAAATAATTGGGTAGGTAGTTAGATAATGAAGTAGGTAGACAAACAAAAAAGTAGGTAAAGTGATAGGACAAGTAAAACAAAAATCTAAGTTGAAATTAAATTAAGGTAATAATAATCGCAAATAAATAATCGCAAAAAACAAGTGTGTTAAACGTGATAGCATGAATGTGGTGTAGTGTGTGATCGTGTAAAGGTAAGTAGTAGTTATTAAAATAGGTTGATCCTAAAGAGGTGTGAGTGTGAATGTAATAGACAAACGCCTAACAAAAACTGCAACACTACCAAGCGCGTAGGCAAAGCGCGAGTCATATTCCAAAATAAGTATGTGTTATGACCGCAGAAGTTAAAAAAACACTGTCATACACATCACTAAATATATCGAATAATGTAATTTAACTGCGCAAAATATATAAGGAACAAAAGAGGATTTTTTTCCCAAACCATGACGGAATGAGGCGCGTGAGGGCTTTTAGGATAATGGAAAACAGCGTCCCTCTTGCGTGTCGCGATTTATTATCAAAACATTTTTTTTTTAATTATAATAATTATATTTAACCAATAAAAGACCAGTACCTAGCCCAAAGAACGAAATATTATCAATCAAAGGTAGGTATCATGACCTCAGATCAGAGCAATTCCAACACAAATATCCGACTCCTGTAAACACAGGATATCGAATAGTTGTATTGTTTGCTCGCGCACGCTTTCTATAGCTATGTGATTATATCTTAGGATATAGGGGTCGGTAAATAATTCTATTAGGTACAGTCACCTACAATGAAATGGTTAGGTACACTCAAATTTTGAATAGTTATGTTGTTTACCAAGACTTATAAAAAAAATGATATTATATTTCTAATACTACTGACTTCGATCAAAAAAACGCGTGCAAATCCAATAAACTAATACTACTACTGTGTATATAGTTATTTAATATGTTGTAGTTAATTTTAAATGTGTGATAGCAAAGGTTTCCTAGAAGAGATAGTTCTCAGCTTTATCGGTGCCTATTTTTGCTATGGATGTGTCTTAATGTACCTATGCATTGTGTTATTGTGTAGTTAACAATAAAGAGTTGTCTATATGTAACAGTTTTAAATTAACCTCTTTTCCTAAACCTTGACAAATAGGTAAATGGCTTTTGAAAAAAGTTCATAAAATTTTTTGATAACAACCACAATGTTTCTATAGGATGCTCTACGACGAAAAATTTACTTGTTAAAAACATATTTTGTTTCGTGTTACGGGTTTGTACATATCGGACAACTATGTTGACGATCAACATAGTAGCGAGAAATAAAGTCAAGATAACAAAATTTTACGACACCTAAAAGTGAGCTATCTCGCAATAAAATTATGATACAAAGTATCATACAAAGTATCATAGAGGTATCTTGTAAAATAGGAGTTAAAAATTTACTATTGAGTCACCTTTTTTATGAGCAGAAGTGATGAAACAAGCATTTCCCTACCGCTGTTAAATGGTAAGTGGTAACCACTGGCTATAAAAATTATACTACCTCACAGAACACGTCCACAGCATGTGCTCTATGTGAAACATCAGGAGTGATTGATACAGGGTAGTGCATAGGTATATCAAGTTATCGTGCGACTTGCAAAATAATCCTTTGTGAGATGTTTTGTTGAGATTTACCTGTTACATCCATATGCTTGTAGGTACCATCAGCAAGTTCAAGCAGCATCAAAAAGGATCATGTTTATGTCCAAGTCAAGTACTTAATATTATAACTACCTACTCACATGTGTCCCAATATCGTAAGACAACATGGAGGGTTATTTTGATTCATTCAGGAGCCTTATGCACTATGACCATTTGCGGCGCGAGCTCGGCTAAGACAAGGCAGCCGGTGTCATACGGTCAGGGCAAAGTATCTCCAATGTCATAAAGAATAAAGCTCAAGTTTTGACGTTTCTCGGTTTGGGGCAAGGAATCTCCTTGGGATCTCTTATTGTCATAGTGAATAAGGCTCCTGTATCGAATTCAGTACGGAATACAATTTTTGAATTTCGAATTCGAGGCTAGTAACCGAATAGCTGGCAGAAAGTCATTCGTTATCTATCTAATATCGAATCCTAATGTCAAAAGCTATGTGTTAAAATGTCAAAATCGCGTAAAGTTCGTTTCTGAGAAGACTTTTGAGATTCGTTTTCTGTCATCTATCGAAGCAACATAGCATTTTCATTTTAATTGTTTTTCTAGTGTTATTTTGAGTTGTGTTGTGTAATTTTGGTGGTATTTTAACCAACATTACTTGTGGTCTTAGCACAAAGTGTAAGCATTTGAAATGAAAGTGTAATATGTGATATCGTGATTTGACCGAAAATGTTTCAAATGTTTTGAAGAAACCGCCACCATTTTCTTCAAAACAATTGACTGACTCGACTTTCGACTGACGTGACTAGAAACATAACAAAGAGCATATAATCTCTATCACTTGACACTGGCAAGATTGTCTATAGACAGGAGCCATATAAAAAAAACGAAGAAGAAGAGAAGACTTTTCAGAATGACTCAAAACAAGGAATTTGAATACAAGTACATATCTATCTTCCTTGACTCAAAATAACCCCCATCACTCAAACTGTCATTTCTAAAATAAATAAGCATAAAAAAAGTGTTTATAAATTCCTTGCGATGACCTACATAATACCGGCGTCAATCAGAATTTATATTTCGGCGTATAAATCAATTCAAGTGGCTAATTTTAGATTGACTTCATATTTGTTTGACTTGTTATGATGCTTTGCCGATGATATTCGCAAGTGATGAAATACCTATGTTCCCTAACTTGAAAAAATAATAATAAATGTAGTCGGTTTGTTCATTTAAAATGCAATACAATAACCGTCAAAACCAGCTTTCAGAGAGTAGCACTACGCCAGTTCCGGACCAAGAGCTAAGCTAAGTTAGTCTATATTAGCTTAGTTCGTATAGCTGACACAGCTTTTCATACTTTTGCGCGGACGCGGACTGCAAACTATGCAAACAGCTATGACACATGAAAAGCTCAGCTCAGCTTATTATACTTTATATTATGCTTATTTACGAGTTGATTTAATAATAAACCATTTATTTTCTAATTAAACAACATAATTTTATTAGACTGTAATTCAATAAATTGATTGGACGTACCTTTGACTACCCCCCTTAGACATACTCAAAGAATCTTGAGTAAGTACTTGGTACTGAGAGATCTGAAGGGATATCTACCGTGTCTGGGGATCAAAGTCGTGAAGCTTTCAGTTTTAGTTTTTTCAATAAATTAATCTTTATAAACAATTAAATTAGGTCCTGTATTTGTTTATTGCGACATTTTAAATTACGATCACATAACTAGATTTAACTAATTTAAATTTATTATAAACAAACATTTCAATAAGACTGATTAAGCATAAATCATACATAATTAATATTGTTAGGACATTATTAGGAATATTAATTTATAAACCTCTCAACAATAAAGGCCTCCTCCATTTTGCTCCAAGCATCTCAATTTTTTTCCTTATCAATAATAATACAAATTGAAATAATGCATTTTAATTTAAATTTATTGTAACAGCACTTCATAAATATGCAAACACTTGGGTTTATCTTGATGCCAATACGAGCTTCTCGATCCTATGAATAAATTTCACTTTAGCTCCTCTTAGCTCCCCAGCCAATGCCGCATGCAGTTCAAGATGTTCGTAATCCGCTTACCTAGGCACTTTTCAGCTGAAGTTTACAAATATACTTTAGTTTATCGAATTTTAGAAACTCCCCTTTGAAGCCCTTGTGTATCAGACCAATCATGCTCAATATCGTTTGGGTTTTCAAATATTCGGAAACATTTCATATCGGAACCGTTAGTTTTTGTCTCTTGTTTTTGTTTGAAAAGCGGTACATGAAAGTTTCAATTCGAAATATGTCCGAATGTTAGAAAATATTCTTTTAGACGAAAGACTAAAAAGCAACGGGACTTAATCATAAAGAAAAATATAAATATAATAAGAAAAATCATTTCTATGGAATCAATAAACTAATAGAGACTCCAGTCGATTCAGACAATTTAAGTTTCCATGACGGACTCATACTCCACTTTATTTTGAGCATGGTCCAAAGATAATAATTAGGCTTGGCTAATAGTTTCTGCCAGCTTAGGACCTGGTGTGGTGCCATAGTTATTGCGGTTTGTATGCTACGATCCTTCGGATCACGCGTTGTGGAAAAAAAATCTTTTAATACGTTATAATTCAATTCAGTGAAGCATAATAATATTCTGTTTTAGTTATTTAGCCAATCGATCTTTATTTACCAGCACTCCCTGACCCTGTATAAATCATTATTAGATTTTATCTGCAGTTAATATAATCCAACGAATATTCACAATGCAATGCCTTAAAACTGTCAAAGACCTGATTAAAGTCACTAAATCTAATCAAAAGTAAAAAAAAGTAGGATAACGATCTGCATATTGACGTTGATAATGTCTAGCTAAAGTTATCTAAAAATAAAAAATAAATTAATGCCTGCATTCAAGTTTTATCTACTTAGGTGTTTATGGTTTTCTAAAAGCAGTTTTTAGCGGTTTTCATGGCCATGCACATAATCATCATCGCCAGCATTATAATCAAAGAAAACAGCGCGGTTGCCGGTGTTATTACAGGCAAATGAGGCTTTTTTTTTCCAGGGGAAATCCTTGATGGATACCAACTAGCCGGGGGGGCTAGAGGGTTATGACGGACTCTTGATACCAACTAAAGCCCCTGGGGTGTTCCTCTGCGGTGCTTGGGACGAGGTTACGGGTTCGGTTTGCACCGCGACCACGCCAGCAACTGTCCTTGCGGACCCGTCTTCCTCTCTTGCCTAGCAAGCTCTTTCTTAAGTGAAGACACCCCGAACACCGGGGTGCCTTCCCACTCTAACCCTCACAGTGCAGGCGACAGAATCCCCCGATCTGTCGCCCGCGGGTCTTATTGGTGCATTATCCCAAACTAACCTAATCTGAGAGCTCTGAAATAAAAAGCTGTCCTTTTGTTTTGGTCTTTTATAAAGGGATTGCAATATTTTTAGTGCTGTCCAATTAGGTTAAGTTAGGAAAATTAAACAACAGGATTAGCACCATTACCTACCTTAAACCTGAATGTAATAGTAGTTTATGAAACTGTTGCATAATGAGGGGTATTAAAACTCGAGGGGGTGTTTAAAAACCGAGCCGTAGGCGAGGTTTTTAATAGTATCCCACGAGAGTTTTAATACCTAGTTATGTGCAGTTTCATACACTACTTTATCTACTCTCATACATTAGAGTTGAACCTAGTAAATAAAATATCAAAGTTAGTAAGAAATCCAGTTGACTGAAACAAAACGTATCAATTGGCGCCAAACCAACCGTATAACAGCGCATGCGCGCGCTGCGCCGCCGCCGCCGCCGCCGCCGCCGCGCCGCGCCGTCGCCGCAGACTATCAAACTCTTTGGCTGTACGGTTTCAAGACCCTTGCCTTTTCCAAAAAGAAAAAGAACTGTATCGTTATGGTAAAAAAGTTATTTTATACAACTATCTTTGTATGAGGAGCTGTATCATAATATTTTTTTTTAATTTGGTTACGGTATTGCGTTTATAAAGTATATCAATATGAATTCGTTTTGACGTTTATAATTCGAATTTTATGACATGAGAGTAGATAAATAATTAAATATTCTACTTGTTTTGCAAAAATATCTTTATCTTTGAAAAAATATTTCACGCCGAGATAACAATAGCACACAGCTCTGGCTGAAATTGCCTTAATGTAGGTATTAAAGGAACTCCAACAAAGTGTTACAAATGATTGATGCTTGGCTCCCAGGGTTGCAAAGCTCTCGAGCGCTCAAGGGTTAATAATGATGGACCCTCAAGGCGCACGCAAACCCCGAAAAAGTGGCCGATATTTCACCTGGCACTGCTATTTTTGTATTTCCCCTCCGACTAACGCTGAAAATGCGCTTGGTGTAAATCGGATTTTTATGTATTTTTGTCAGAGGCAAGATGACGATATATTTTTCTCAGAGTACTTTCAGTTTTTTACATAATAGGTATTTTTTATTTTTTAGACAATCCTACTAATATAATATTACAAATGCGAAAGTTTGTAAGCATGGATGGATGGATGGATGGATGTTTGTTACGCTATAACTCCAGAACGGCTGAACGGATCTTGGTGAAAATTGGCACAGATATATATTATAGTCTGGAATAACACATAGGCTACTTTTTATCCCGTGGGAATACCGGGATTTAGAACTAAGCGGGTGAAACCGCAGGGCGCTACTAGTAATTAATAAAACATTTATATCACAAACATAACTTTATAAAAACAGGTGTACTTCTTCTAGTGAGATCACTAGTTCTCTCGAAACAGTGTGGTGAAAGGATTTTAAGTGCGGCTCAATGAGGCTCACTTGTACTAGGTGTCTGTGGATTACAAAATACAATTGAATAATTTTATCTTAAATACTTGTTAGCTACACTAAGGGTGAATTTGACAGTGTCTAGAGCATTTAACATGAGTCTATGTGTAGTTGAAATTAAGGCAGCCATGGATGTGCCTTTCAACGTGAGCCTTCTATGATCCCTGTGGTTTTACTAAATAAAGACCATTTTGAACGATTGCGCCAGGTGATCATTGGAGCGAGAAGGGTGGCACAAAATCGTTATGCGAGTCACTGCCCCGACATGACGACCACGACCTACGTGCAAAGACCAAGAAATATACACACTTACACACACATACACACACACACGTACACACACACATACACACACACATACACACACACATACACACACACACACACACACATACACGTACACACACACTGGCTTCTCCTGTGAACCCTAGACTCTTATGAGACTAGTGTAATCAGGAGAGGCCAAACATACATACCCACAAACCGCAGCTACATATTTCATACTAAACTTATTTTCGTAGATATAAAGTCATACATTCACACTCAATACACACTTTCAATACAGTCATGTCATTAGTACCTATGTTTCAATTAATTTAGTGATAGTCGTTTTATATTGTTATAGTTAGCCTATAAAATGTAAATCCATTATTGGCTTTCAGCTACATTCATTATGTGTTATGTTAGTTATATAATACAAAGAGCTGTGGATTTTGTTCAATAAATAAATAAATAAAATGTATAGCTGGAAAATTTTACTGGTTTGGAGTTTTTTCTCTGTAAAAATATTCAATTGGCCAAATGAAGAGGCAAGGGAGGCAGCATACGGTCAGGGCGTAGAACGCTGGCACGTAGCTTAGGAAGACGTCTTTCAGCAAACCTGAAACAAGTGAAGTATTTAAAATGTCGAAAGGCTTTAGTCAGAGATCAAAATTCAACCTTTTTTTACAACTAGTTGATGGAACAAGCAGATGTCCCACCTGATGTTAAGTGGTAACCATCATCTATTACAAATTATTGCCTCGTAAGTCACGCACGATAGGAATGTGCCCTAAGATGCTCTGCCCTGCGTCCATCAACTTGAGGCATACTGATGTTAAGCCTCATATGCCTGTAATTACACCGGTTACCACACTCTTTAAACCGAAAAACAGCGTTGCTATTTGGCAGCAGAAAAAGGCGTAGTACTCCCCCGGACGAGCCCTTCACAAAGAGCTCTACTACTCTTAAAAATTCTTATCTGGGTGACTTCTATCAGTTGAGTATATATCTTTAGATTGTTTGCAACGATCTGCAGATAGCTCAACAGAGGGCTTAGCATGAGTTAAGTACGATGATCATTAGGTTACGCTCGCCGTCGCACTCTTTTTGTAAATTTTGTAAATAAATGATTTTCAAATGCCTTTCTTGTGCAAATGGACAAGATATTTGATTGTATTTGCATTTGATAAATGATTATGTAGTTGTTCTATAACATCTAATCTGACCTTTTCTTATCGCGATTATGCAGATACCATCTGATAGTTACTCTTAACTGATGACATTCTTTCATTATTGATTTTCTAATCGCATTGAATTCTTTAATCTTAAAAGCTATATGTTGTTATGTGTGAATATAGAAATAGTGTGATAATTCCATATTTAATTTTATGAGATAATGATGATGAGGGGATAAGCGTATATAATAATATAGATAAGGAAGTTAAGATGTTTTGATAAAATTGAAGCAGCGATGAGCCTGCAATCTGTCACAATACTAATTATCGTGATAGTTTGCAGGCTTCTATAATAATAATGCTGGACAATCCTTACAGCACCATCTAGCCCCAAAGTAACCTACTTACTACTACTACTTAATACATATACTTACATAGATATACATTTTTTTATTATGCATAGAAAACACCCAGACCAACGGAACAAATTTCTGCATATCGTACACAAATTTGTTCCGAGGCGGGAATCGAACCCGCGACCTCTTGCGTCGCAGACGAACTCTCGCCCGCTGCGCCACTGCGAGGTCGTCAAACGTCAAGATATCTAACGTGCTAGCGGATAAAGATCGTGAAGATGTTTCAGTTTTCAGAAAGTCTGTGTTTTGATATCAGGATTAACGGTCATAAATGGACCGATCCGGATGTTCCTAGAACAAATATAGTTCAAATGTCCTGTATTTTATTACGGGTTCTTCTTCGCGCACATTTACTTTAGAATTTCTGTAAACTTTCTTTATAGGAACTTTAATGAAAAATCTCTACATAGTCGGGTGGGCCGCTCACTTTTGCCTTTTATACTAAAGATTATCCACTTAGGGCCTGAATTTTGGAAAATGCTGTTATACGTAACTCTTCATTTTTACCGTACTCAAATCAAATGTTTGGAAATAATATCCAAGGAATGCAAAGTTCCATACAAACTTTTATCCCATATTTCACCCCTTTTGAGGTTGAATTTTGAAATTCCTTCCTTAGTCCTTAAATTTTAAGTTTCTAGCCCGGAGGGTTTGTCCTGTGCGTTGTAAATAAGTCAATCAGCGTTGCCTTTATTTATTACTAGTTGCACCCCGCGGTTTCACCCGCGTAGAGTTAAATCCCGGTATTCCCACGAGCTCAAAAGTAGCCTATGTGCTTTTCCCAACTATAATCTATCTCTCTGCCAAGTTTCGTCCAGATCTGCGGCCCGATTACGCTAATGTCTGGCTATCGAGATGGCTTTCAGTTTGACATTTTGATCCAGGAATACTCTCTGACGAGAGAATTTGATTCCCATAGTGTAATAGCAACATATGGATGGATCTAGTATCTAAATTCCTTGTGTTGGATGCAAAATTCCTTGGATTGATTGGAATCAAAATGTTAAACTGAAAGCCATCTCGATAGCCAGACATTAGCGTAATCGGACCACCGTTCAGCCATTCTGGCGTGAAAAGTAACAAACATCCATCCAGACTTACAATCTTTCGCGTTTATAATAGTAGATAGTAGGATATTATAAGCGAGTAGAGCTGTGGGTAGTAATTTTTGTGTTATTAAGAGCCATTCTTTAATTTATGAGGCACTTTAAAATTTTAATTTAATTGACACTCAATTGATTTCTATCTATTCCAATGAATAAACATAGATACTAGATAGATACTATACAACGAATTTAGGCTAGGTTGATTGCTTTATAACCTTATCAACCAATCAGAAACTTCTGAAGCTATAAGCTAATATTTGGACGAGTTTCTTATCATTTGACAAAACCACCAACTAAAATGGAATTTTGCGAAATACCCTAATGTAGTCAATACGGTTAAAGCATTGATATAAATCGTTGAAATTTGAAACATGGAAATTTTCTAATAAAAATTATTATCATCAGACTGAATAAATCAACTATTGAAACTTCTTTGTTTTTCTTTCCTTTAAATATTATCCTTTTAAGACTTCTCTATCCATCAATTTCCTGCAATCTGTTTCTTTCCTGCAGTTTTACGAGCCTTAATATTATTTTATAGCTATCGCCGCTTCAATTTGTTGAATGACTTTAGTTTTTTTTGCTATTATATAAAAATATTAAAAGGGTAAAAATGAAAATGGCACTATCTTAAATAGAGTGGTTTTCATATAAATCTATACTGTATTATATACCTACTAAGCATGTGTACCGCTGATTTCCGCCACCGCCGCCAAATTCATTCATATTTCTTAATTCTTACCTTTTCTCGTTCTCACGCAACTAATCCACGGTTTAAATCATTTGCAAGTCAAAACCATTTGATGGGTATACCCAAACCATTCACTTTCCTACCCAGAAGGATCGAACTTCCGCCAAAAGGTATAAATATTTCGCCAAACCACTTAGGTCCCTCATAAAGAAAGATCTCATCATCGGTTCGTAGTAAAAACGTTTCTAATTTGTCATTGCATTCTGTCGATTCAGTTTCTCACTTATCAACGTTAAGACTCGCTCGAGTCGTACTAGCCTGCGAGTATTTTAGTCGAGTTGGTGGTCACCGCTCTTTTTTCTCATGTTCAGTGAATCTTAGGCACAGAGCAGTATTTTACTCAAACTTTGAACGACAAGAAAACTCTTATTTATTTATTTATTTAATAATTTATTGCACTAAAAACCGAGTACAAAAGGCGAGCTTAATGCTAGACAGCATTTTCTACCAGCCAACCTTAACACTTATTTTCGTAATTTTTATTCTAGTTTAAGAGTTTATTATCTGTTTGAGTATTATTGTTGAGTATTATAGTGACGACCTCTGTGGCGCAGCGGGCGAGAGTCCGCCTGCGAAGCAGGAGGTTGTGGGTTCGATTCCCGCCTCGGAACAAATTTGTGTACGATCTGCAGAAATTTGTTCCGTGGGTCTGGGTGTTTTCTATGTATAATAAAAAAATATCTATCTATGTAATTATATAATGTATTAAATATATCAGTTATCTAGTACCCATAACACAAGCTTTGAGTAGCTTACTTTGGGGCTAGATGGTGCTGTGTGGATTGTCCATCATTATTATTATTATTATTGTCTTTTTTAGAGTTGTAGAGCTGTATGTGAAGGGCTCGTTCGGGGAAATACTACCACCATGTTTGAGTCAAGTTTTACAGAACACCTGAAGAAACTACTCGCTGTCCTGACGTAGTTCGTTCTGGTTTTGCATACGCTATTAATTGACAAGTGGATTTTATTTTCTTGTGTGTGACCCGTACTGTACTGGAAACCCATCTTGATATAGGTACACGCACCCGTTAGGCTAGAACTCTGTCCAAACTGAGATGACACAAGATGCAATATTTGTAAGCAAACCAGTACTTAGCCTAAAAATCACTTTCTTGACATTGATTATTTTACAGATTTTGCATTTATTTTCGATTTGCAATCTTGCCTACAATATTGAATGCTCACAATTATTTCTTTAACTCGACTCCTTTCTTAACCATATGAACGAAACCCATATTTTATACATTATGCAGGTATCCCAGATTACCTTATAACGATCATACGAGTACAATGCAATCGTGGGCGGAATCAAGCAAAATATATTTTAAATAAAAGCTTGTAAAACAGAATGCTTACCGATAGCTGGAGAAAGGACCACATTGACCAGACCAGCACTGAGCATAAAGAGGGCATACGCTCCCGGAAAGTCCTCGCGTGTCACGTGGTTTGCGATTATCAGCGGACTGGCCACATGAAGCCATGCCCTTAGCACACCGAGAGCTGCCGTGGAACTTGCTACCCAGGCGAAGCTGTGTGCTTGGAGGATCACTGAAAAGGAGAGTTCATCATTCTTATTAGTAGAGCTCTTTTTGAAGGGCTCGTGCGGGAAGGTCCACCATGCCTTTTACTGCGTGTTTCGCTTTGAAGTATGTGTGTTGGTGAAGTTACAGGCAAATTAAGCTCTACATCTGTATACCTCAAGCTGATGGGTACAGAGTAGTGCATCAGGCACTTTCCTATTGAGCGTGACTTACGAGGCATTGTTTTTTTTAGATGATGGTTACCACATAACATCAGGTGGGCCATTTGCTTGTTCCATCAGCAAGTAAGTAGAATAAAAGAACCTGAGAAATTCCCTCTAAAATTTTATTGTCATTTTATTACCCCACAGAGAATGTCCTGTTTTCGCGTTTGTTATAAAATCCGGCCGAGGAAATTGAATATGTATGTGTGAAATCTTGTAGCTTTCAAATAGAAACGTTGAAAAATTGTCTTTTTTTACTAGAAAATATACTTCCATATTTCAACTGCATTTTGGTATAAATATAATTTTAACATAACATTTATTGAGTTCTAAGTCATATCAGAACTAAATAAATATAGTATATTTTAGAACTAATATAATGATCATATGGACAATTTCTCAGAAGATGATAAGAAATGATAACAGATGACATGAAACTGAATAAACAAAGTAGAAAATTACCTATTCTAAAGAAGAATGTCAATAATGTCGTTGCGTAAAATAATACTCTGGTGTTTATGCTTATAATACTGCTGATGAGAGTTAGAGCACAGCGCCCTGCCACGTCGGCGCCTGCGCATATCGAAATACAAGTTGCGACTTCTTCCTGAAATTTTACAAAGATGATGTAGGTAAATATGAATTCCATTTATTTAGGTAAAAGCTGGAAAACTTTATAACAATACGACATATAAATTCCACCGCTGAAACAACGTTTTCACTTAAATGTACACTGTTTTTAGTTTCTAATAATAAAATATTTAAAAAATATATCGATTATTGATGGAAATTCGATTTCTTATTATTTATTTGCCTCAAAAAAGATTCTAGGCTAGACTGGCAACAAGATTGGCTATAGATTGTGAACAGATAACCTAAAGAGTGGTTGTCTGATCTAATCAATAATGTCAAAGTTAGATTAGATAGCACGATCATCAATACAATATAATCAATTGACAAGATTATCTGTCCAAATGAAGAAAAACTAATAATCAATTGACAAGATTATTTGTCCAAATGAAGAAAAACTCATACTAACAATGATTAAGTTTCGATGTTATAAAGTTTACAGCAAATGGAATGAAGTCAAACAAAATAGTAGCTCCCTACCTGTAGAATAATGATTTGTTATCGTAATGAATAAGTTATATAAGCTTCAAAATTAGTTTTATTCGTATTTCATTGGTAGAATTAACCATCGGACTGTGGTCAAGAAGTTGAAGCGGAATATCAAAAAAATGAAATAAATGTATTTTTCTACGAATGTAAAAAAGAGGTTACCTACTATTATCTATTCTAATTCTATTTTTTATATAATGCTTTGCTTTAAATAAAATTTCAATTGTTATAGTTACATAAACACTGTTTTAATATATACTGACCGTATCATAACCATACTGAAATAGGAGCATCGGCTGTAGTATGAAGAACGTGAGATCGGAGAAGTTCACAAAACTCTGCGCAACACAAATGTTTCGGTACACTGGATCCTTCAGTGCCCTCAAATTTAGAATCTCTATTATTTTCACTCTGTAATAAGAAAATTACATTTACCTTAAATAAGCTTTTACAATGTAATCTTGCAACAACTTTCATGGAATACGAACTACCTATAAAAATGTCAAATGCGTTATTTTTGGACGAACTTTTGATCATCCCCTTAGACATTATTTTAAGTAGGTATTTGATGCTAAAATAATTGAGTAACTGAAGAAGTTTTTTTCTAAATAAACAAAATTCACACGTTATTGCAAACCATTGCAAATTATATTTATATAAATAACTCAACAGATCAAAATCAATACTAATCGGAAGCGTTCCAGACGGTGGATATCATGCCACGCTGAATAGCAATGCTGGTGCAGCCAAGCATTATATTTCCTTCGCTTTTATTCTTTAAACATACCTTCTCATATTTTTTCGCTAGTTTGGGAAAGCTGTCATTATTTAAATATGATTTACTGAGTTTCTTATTCTTATTCGTTCTTATTCAAATAATCAAAATTCCTGTCCAATTTACGTGGGTTCAATGTATTTTTAAATATCAATTAACTTAAAGCTGCAAACTGATTCGCATAGCTACTTTATGCAAACATTCTTCGAGATCGACGTGATAAAATATCAGTACCTTATATTTCTTGCAGCAGTAACGGTTGTCTCATCTTTAGCATCTTCTTTATTATTTAGAAGATCAACGTCTTCATTCTCAGCCGCACCATTTTCTACATCTACAATATTTGACAACTTTAGCTTTGACATCTAATATTCCTACATAATTTAAACAACGTAAAAATACTTGCTGATTTTTTTCTACTCTGAGATATCTTGTTCTGCATCGTAAGCATTCCAGGGATAGTGTGGAGTGATATGCCCGAAATGATAAGGAGAGTTCCTCTGAAACCGTAGTGGAAAATTACTTGTTTCAGTACTTGAGGATACCACATCAGGATAATTCCTTGAAATGCTTTTATAGCACTCATTACTGTCGTTCTTTTCTTCACAAAGTATTGATTTATCGTTGAGTAGCTTACGGGCACCATCATGCCAAACCCAATGCCTTGTAGTATTCCAAACGTTAGAGGTAACTGATTAGTGCTAGATATGGCAATTGTCGTGAATGCTCCGATCGTGAATAGTGCTGCTCCAATCAGTCCTCCAAGTTGAAGAGGCATACTCTTGGATAAAAAGTTGAGAATTATTCCTGAAAAAAAAAATATGTTGCAGTCCTTTAGAAACTCTTGAGTGGGTAGTAAGTAGCTATAGGTCTTTATTTTGTTTACGATCTGTGAACTAGTCATTGTAGGAGTTCAAAGTTCAGTCATTTAATTATAATTAATAATTTATTGGGATACATTAAAAGAGTAGGAGTGTTTTTGGTATCGTTTCTTCAAATACAATAGAAATCAGGTATGTTTCATGATATCTTATAAAATATGATTTAGATTATATATTGTAAAAGAATTAAAACAAAAAAATTGTTTGCATGTTAGAAGGCACCTACTCGATCAACTAAAAGATCAAAATCAGCAAAATAACTGATAAACAAAACAATACGACTTTCTTAGTTATCTATAGTGGCTTTGATAATCTATACATCTTTATTGTTTGTAAGCGAATACAATATAAATTGATAATTTATGTTAATATCAATGTTTTGACGGAAATTCACCAACCTATTTGTCTATGTAAGTGGTTTATGTCACGGATACAGACGTCAAGCGTTGTGTATACATAGGCAAATTTATTCAAAGCTCTAAATAAATTAAACTGCTGCGTTACTGATTAGAATGTCGGTCTTTGGAGTCTACGACTGATAAATTTATAAGACGTTTCAATGTGATCTCTATGATCTTCATGTACCACATGTTATATTCATAATTGTCAGTTCATCATCATCAGCAGCCTACAGAAGTCCACTGTTGGACATCGGCCTCCCCTATCCGTTTCCAGGAAGAACGAACAACAATGTCGTCAGTCCATCGGATAGGAGGGCGTCCCCACTTTGCTTTCCTGTTCGTGGTCGCCCGTCGAGAACCTTTATTCCCCAGCGGTTGTCAGTTCTTCGAGCTATATGAGCTGCCCATTGCTACTTAAACTTGCTGATTCTGAGAGCTATATCGGCTACCTTGGTTCTCCTAAGAATTTTCTCATTCCTGATTTTATCTCGTAATAATAGTTTGGTTTTTTTAATAAAACTTTGAAGAACTGCTAAAAATATTTTACAATGCTAATGATAATTATGAGTAACCTATTAAAAAGACCTATTAAAATATAAGAGAATTAAAATGAACATTACGAAACAGAGAGCTATAGTCTGCGCTTACCCATAGGATTAAGTTCTCACTAAGACGTATTTTTTTTAAACCAGAAAATTTAAAGTGATCCTTGTTATTGTACTGAATAAAGTCTGTTTTGATGTTGCTCCATCTCATACTGTTAACTTGGTATAGAAAAACTTTGACTAGAGTTCATAGGAACAATATTGTATGGTAGATACGAGTCTAAATAGATATTTTTATTTGATATACATAAAACTAATGTGTTCTGGCACTGATTTGGATCAGTTGAGCTATCTATAGATCGCTTGCAGCGGTCTGCAGATAGCTCAACTGTTTCATATGTATTTTGTATATTTTGTTAATAATTGTAACTATTAGTTGTAATTTTCTTTGTAAATAAAGTTTAATAGTGACATCAAAAAAATGCATTCTGTAGAAATTAAGACTACGATTTGAGATTGTTTTTGGTGGCTTGTAATAAAATCACAAGGATTTAGATTAAGGATGAAAACCAGAAGGAAACTTTGGAAGAAGCAACGATTTGTCCAAGAAACTAGATGAATATAAGCGAAATTATGCCATACCTCCTATTGCCAGCATGATGGCAAACACTCCGTGCGCAGTCGTCAAAGACTTGGCTGTGGATTGTGTATCAATGATGAAGTCATTGTATATTAAACCGAAGGAGTTGACGTGACCAATTCCAGCTATCTGAAAACCATGCAGTTTATTTATTTATTTTATTTCTCTCACTTAAAGCTTAATCTGATTAAATCTATATTAGATAGATAGATAGATAGAAAACTCTTTATTGTACACCACAACAAAATAACATAACATGGTAAGAAATGATTTAAACTACAGCGAAGTACAATGGGCGGTCTTATCGCTATGAGCGATCTCTTCCAGACAACCGATATTAAATGTAGAACATGAATTTTCGAAGACTTACTTTGGGCACCAGCTAAGCAAAGGATTTAAATTAAAACCTGTTAATAGGTTTATCATTGAACAATGGTTTATTTTAATTGATGGCGTGTTTCTTGATGATCAGATATTTAACGGATGTTTTAACGGCATATTCTTCTACAGTTTTCTGAACACACTTTCGCGTTACAACAAAGCTATAAAATTTTTGCTATAAAATTCATGTAAAATAAACATCTCATTTACAAGAACTTTTAGAGCATGTATTATCATCGCGGTTATAGGATGTACCCTCATCATCATCAGCCTAAAGCAGTACACTGCTGTACATTTCCAGGATGAACGATTCTGAGCCCTCTCCGTCCACCGACTTCGACATCGTATCTTTTTACGACATAATCTCTTTTAAATACTACCCGTCTTGGTAGCAGTATGCTAAAACAAACATACCGAATGGAAAAATCTGCTCAGTATGTATGAGTAGAATTTTCCATTCAGTTTGTTTTGATCGAAACACTTAAAAACAGAATAGAATTAATTGCTATTTATTGCGAAATAAATAATTGACGAATAAAAATATATGGTGCCCTTGTGACAACCAACCTTCAAGTACCTGCTTTAGGTGTAGTAAAAAGACACCTGCACCTACCTACTAAGTAAGTTTTAATCAATATAATTGGCAATTAAGAGTTAAATTTTTCCGCGTCATCATAGAAGCTTAACGTGTTTTGCATATTAATTACTAACATTTGTTGGTTTATTGTTATTTCCTAATAAAACAAGTTTTAAATATTTTGTGGGTCAAGGTTCTCTAAAGAATTTACCCCTTCCATGACACATACTCGTACAAGCCTCGTAAGAAGTTTCATTCACCAACTCAGTCAGCTCTTTAGCTAAATCAAGTTTTATCTGCTAGTTCACACGGCTCTAAAATAATATTTGCCCATGACGATTTACAAAATGATTAACAGTATCTTTACCGAATTAATCGCACAAAAAAGTACTTACAAAAGTAATAGCAGTCCCGAAACAGACAACGTAGCCCCAATAGTCTTTGTCATTTTCCTTTATTCCAATTCTTTCCACCTCGTTCATTCTCACACGCACACGCCTGTCACGAGGGCCACGGTACACTGCTCGGATGTTCCCGATAAAAATAATAACAGAATGATTCAATTACGGACTCTGCCCCTACACTGATAGTATTCTTTGTCTTCTATTTGCTTAGCTGTGACATCATTAACTCGTGTGCAATCTACCTATTGATAAAAGGTATTTAAACGGCTACCCACATTAACTAGTGTGCAGATATTTTCTGATTCCTTTTTCTGAGTAGGTGAGGTAGTGGCTGTGCTTATAATCATCCTTTCCCTGTGTACTGGCACTTTGCATATACATTTATGTACAGGAAAACTTTATTTGTTAGGTTTTGAACCCACGTCATTAGGATCGGAAGGAAGGGCCTAAACCTTTGGCCCAGTAGTGCTATAACACGTAATAATAAACATATATCATGGATCCGTTGCATTACCATTAAATAAATAAATAAATAAATTATGCTGGACAATCCACACAGCACTACCTAGCCCCAAAGTAAGCTACTAAAGCTTGTGTTATGGGTACTAGATAACTGATATATTTAATACATTATATAATTACATAGATAGATATTTTTTATTATACATAGAAAACACCCAGACCAATGAACATATTTCTGCAGATCGTACACAAATTTGTTCCGAAGCGGGAATCGAACCCGCAACCTCTGCGTCGCAGGCGGACTCTCGCCCGCTGCGCCACTGAGGTCGTCAAATAAGATAAGATAAATAAGATAAGATATAATAAGATTACAATCTTACCGTATGATAGAATAATACTGAATCTACAGCATTTTAAAATTGTAAAATGCTGTGGATTCCTCTCATTCTGCTCAAGCGTTGGAAAAATATTGGTTAACCTATTTCTAGAGCTGATCTAAATTTGGATATGAATATTATTCGTAGCTAGTTCGCTGACGTGTTTGTGTTTACCGTCGAATCTAGTAATTATTCTTTATCTTAGTCTCAAGGCAAAAAACAACGGAAACATATCAGGTCAAGTTCCGTTTTTTTATTCTTTATTGTACACAAAATGATTAACACAGAAAATATATTATAGTCATGTACAAAGGCGAGCTTAACCCTAGATTCTTGTAAGATTAGTGTTATGTATGTTTTAAATCGCTGTTGTTTATCAATTACTGTGTCGCTCTTGTTATGTCATGTGTCGTGTCGTCATAAATAAAAACTTTCTCTTTCTTTAGATAAAGATTTTTTCTTTCTGCAACTGCAAATCTTACTTGTTCACGCAAATAGATCGGAAGCCGGACACCTATACAATTGCAGCAATAAATTACCGCAAAACTAGTCCGTTTACCGCACCGCACCTTTAGAAATTTCAGTCTTAACTATTTGACATTCAAATAATTTATAGCTAATTTTATAGGTGCACTCTAAAAACTCTTTATGGTTCTATACGAGGTGTGAATAGGCTACTTCCGAAATTTCTACGGGAACTTTTGATCAACCAACAGTGAAAATAAAAAAAAATACAGTTGGTAGCGCAGCCCCGTATCAAGGGGAAGGTCGTGGGTTCAAATCCCGCTCGGAGAATAACTTATGTGACATTATAAAATCTTTGTGATTTCCTTAAGTGTAGTAAACACTATAAATTATCTAATAAAAATAAATAAAAAAAATATTAAAAAAATATTTTTCCATTTTTATTATTCGATTGAATTTATGCTGTTAAATTTCTTTTTACCCGACATTTAACTAAAATTCGCGTGAGTTTATGTATAGAGGTACTTTAGATATATAGAGGTATAGTAACTATAATAAGCTGATATTGTTTCGATCAGTTTTGGGCTATGTTACTGTTACACCGTGTAGATAACATTTGATATGCAAGTCGAGATACTTGCCTAAGTGATTTCTGACTGATAATGATTAACAAATCATAGATTTGATATTTTAGCTCAATTATCGTAGCCTTTATCTTTAATTATTATGTTTGACATTATAATAAGTGTGTCTGTTGCTATCATATTTTTTTATAACAAATAGTGATTGAACAATCATAATGGCTTTTTGATATTTAGCGGATTTCTAATTAATACCTACAACAAAACCGTTTTTTGCAAGTATAGCGCCTCTAATTGTAGATTTTTTTCATCACCTTTATATATACCTTTAGATGATGATAAAAAAACTTTAGTAATTTCGACTAATAAGTAAATAAACTTTACTTAATAATTGAAATGCTCTGTTTATATCGTCCAATAAAGTGTTTATCAATCTAAACTTGTTGATAGTCAATATCAAGTTCAATAATTGTTGATTAAGGCGATGATTTCTTACTTCTTTTGATTTGAATATACGCCTGAAGTTGCCCCAAGATTTGGTCTTTCGAGGTTGATATCTTTTAAGTTTTTAATTCAAATTAAGTATGACAATGTGTTCTAATCGCGAAAGTTTAAAAAATACTATCTTTTATCATTAACCTAAGAAATAATAAAGTTATAGGTAAGCATAGTCAAGGACAAAACAATTCAATGTGCTTGCCAAACACTTTTATGCAAACACCCCGCAGCGATTGCATAGAAACGGTACTGAGAGTTAAAACACTGCCCCAAGGCAAATAGTTGTGGCGGCACTGGCATCCATTCCCTTCTAATTGGAGCACAGCTATGAGAGTATTACAGCTCGGACGTAGAAATATGTATAGTAATATGGATATCTACAGCCTATCTGATGTTGATTGGTTACCATCACCTACAACAAAGCATTGCGTCGTAAGTCACTTTCAATAGGAACGTACCCTACGATGCGCTCCCCTGCATCCATCCACTTGGGGCATACATATGTTAAGCCTCATGTGTCCGTAATTTCACCTGAACCCAGCGTTGCTGCATGGCGGCAGAAAAGGGTGTAGGTACTTCTCCGGACGAGCCACTACTCTAAGCTTACATTATAAGTATAGCAAATAAATTTTATGTAAAATTTTACGACTTTGACACTGACTGAAACAGGCAGATGTCAAATATGGCTTATTGAATTGGCCCTAATTTTATAATGTACCTATAAGTAAATGATTTCATAGTTGTATTTCATTTTTCTATTATTCTTATATCGGTTTAAAGAATTTTATTTACATTAAAGACACAAGTCTCTTTGATTATGTAAGCTCGTGTTGCTCTTGTGCTACTTTCAATCATGCATCTGTGACACCTTTCGTGGTTTGTGGTATTGGGATCAAATTATGTAAGAAAAAAAAACATTACATGCCACCTACTAGTTACCTGCTAATAAGTAATGCTTTAAATTTAGACTGGCCTTACAATATCAGTTGGCAATAACTCGCGTCCTGTGCCGAGTTGTATGTAGGCTTGATCGACACATTTGCCTATCATCATCAAAGAAAACAAAAAAAATAAAAAACTGTTAATGATATTGGCCAAAACAATTTTTTCTGAAGGAATTTACCACAATTTTTTTTGAAATAAAATGGAAATCAGAGGATGGAAAACAAAAACGTGAGAGATTTTCAAATTGAAGCATGTTTTATTTTTCATAAATTTACAATATTATCCATTTTGCTATGCATGCATACATAATCATAGATAGAATAAATTATAGAAAGAAATATTCGAACCTCTAATTATCTAGCTAGAACATCTTGTTTTTGTATACTAATAAATTCTTGTTTCAGACTTAATTCCAGTAGTGGCAATTATTTTTATGTATCACTTGAAGAACGTTGGACTATTATTTATTCTGTGCTGGAAGTAATTAGTGAAATTTTTCATGTTATTAATAAGCAAGGTACAAAGGATATTTTCCGTTAGATTTATAATATGTTTCTGCGAGTGTATTTGGTCATAGCAATACTCGCTTAGGTGTTCTATTTTTAAATGCTATTTATAAAAGGTTATGTACATACCTAAACTACTTTTGACTATAATTCCATTAAATCTAATATTCATACAACGTTTAACGTTATACATTCATTTCTTTTGTGGTAATACTTCTGGAAGCCCAAAAAGGTTTTTTTAAACCAAACACTCGAATACTTCACGTGTGATATGGTTTTGTGCCAGTTCTGTTATTTCTATAATTTTACTCTAGTATATAAATTAAGTAAATAACACCAGATTAACAAAATATATGACTACTTGCACTACTGCATGTCACTACTTTCCATCAATATCTATTCTCCATAAACAGAGCAATCAGCACCACTAACTTTCTTGTATTCTACATCATTAAGAAATATTTACAACTAAGATCATTCAACCTGGCAATATTTTTTTTAATTAGACTATTTTTGACTAACTTTGAGTGTTAATTTAATAAAACAACCGTTTCCCTAATACAGTGACTTGTATCTTATATACGTCATGCATGTACCAAGCTAACTAAATGTTAAAACTAAGCCCGAATTTTAAAATACCCACAGAAAAGTTATATTATCTGTGATGGTACGTTACTAACATTGCTCTTAAAACCATTGTGCTAAATTAATGTTGTCCTCTTTTGTTTTACAAAAATATTCTTAATAAAAATTGTGTTTTCTTTTTTCCAAACAACGATCATAATATATTATAAAATGTCAGCCTCAAATATTCAAATATCTCATGGCACTCCACTAAATCTACTCTCCACTCTTTCTTCTTCGTTTTTTTATATGGCTCCTGTCTATAGACAATCTTGCCAGTGTCAAGTGATAGAGATTATATGCTCTTTGTTATGTTTCTAGTCACGTCAGTCCAAAGTCGAGTCAGTCAATTGTTTTGAAGAAAATGGTGGCGGTTTCTTCAAAACATTTGAAACATTTTCGGTCAAATCACGATATCACATAATATACTTTCATTTCAAATGCTTACACTTTGTGCTAAGACCACAAGTAATGTTGGTTAAAATACCACCAAAATTACACAACACAACTCAAAATAACACTAGAAAAACAATTAAAATGAAAATGCTATGTTGCTTCGTTAGATGACAGGAAACGAATCTCAACGTACGTGTAGAATTGTAACAGAAACCACGTCAAATTAGCTGTCATTAATTTGCCATACAGGAAATGTTGATTTTTTTAAGACTACGATATCGTTAAAATTATATCGACCTCCTTGGTATTGACCACTGCTGTTAATTTCATAGTTAGTAAATAAAAAAATATATAAACAGTCAAGTATATAATTTTAATGTTTTCAAGAGAAGAGTAAAATCCTCTAAGGTAATCGCTTCACCGCATCACAATTGACCGCATTAACACTTAACATCAGGTGAGATTGCAGTCAAGTGATTAACCAAGAAATAACGCTATACTCATCTTTCGTAGATGTAAGCCAAATAATTGGCTGGATGTCTTTGTATGGCAAGTTTATACATTCTACCGCAGTGGCAAGTTTTATTTAACGCCTACTTCTAATATCACAGATCTCAACCCCAGTGCATAGCACAGAGTGAGTTACAGTAGATCAAGTCTGTAGGCTCCTCTCCTTTCTTCCTTTAATGTATCTGATAACTCCTTCGATGGTCCACGGAATGACGCAGCAGAAGTTGCAAATGGAGAGCATTGAGAACGCGATGACGTAGCTTCCGGTGTAGTCTCGGATGAATCCTAAAGTAGGTAATATTACTTTTGAATCTTATTTTAAACCGACATTTTTAAATATAAATATTTAATAAATGATTAAATATTTAATAATATTTAATAATAGTTTAAGGTCTAATTGAATAATAAAAATAAATAAATAAAATAAATAATATTTAATAAATAATATTAACATAATACATATTTTAGTAACCATTTATTCCGAGATCAATATTAACATTTTCAGATGCACCTACCTGCTTATTTTGTAAATAGCGTAGCACCTATGTTATTCATGTTGAAATTTGGATATTTATGGATCACTACTAAGTAAGTAAAATATACTAGCAAATACAACAAAAACTTTGGTCGCGTAGAAATGGCACCTAGATTCGCCTTTAAGACGTTTCAAAGAGATTGTATTGACCTTTAGACCCTTAAGACATTGACTTTGTTCAAGTTGTTTGAGATTTATTCTTACCAATTAAAGGTCCAACGCTAAGGCTGATGCCTCCAGCCAGCAGCATGTACAGTCCATACGCTGGAGGGTATCTCTCGATAGGAACATGTTCAGCCATCACGATAGGCTGGGCGATGTGTACAAGCGACCGCAGTGCTCCCAAAATGCCAGTCAGGATCAAAAGAGGCAGGTAGCTCGTGAACTGGATAAATACTGAGGAGAAAAAATGACAGATGTGGTTTAAACTTTTACAATAAAATCTAGTACGATTAGCAAACAGTCTTTCACATCCGCTCTAGATGGTAATCAATTTAAAATATACTCAAAAATATAATGTTCTCCGCTGTGTAAGGATGCTTTGTGTAAAACCTAGATCGTGTTTCTTTATTCAATGTATATATAGGCTCTCAAAATGTCATGTAGAATTTTGAATTAATTCGAGGCTTTGGAAATATACAGGAAAAAAAACTTAAATTTATTTTGTAATAATTACTAGTGGTTAAACCAGGCTATTAATTTATGAACCTGTTATTCTAAGTCCAAGTTTTCTAAACTGAGCAACGAACCTTACATTAATCTAATTTTGCCTTTCCAAATTTCAGTCCAATTATGTAAGGGTTGAATTGAATTCAATTTACCGCTCACAGTGTGATCAACACTGTGAAAAATACTGAATCGAATCAATCACTGTTGAATTTTATGGGACATTAGTGTATTTCATCCTAAAGTTATAAAATGTTTGGTGCTTTGCTATTAGAGATTGTTTCACAGAACTATAGAAGTGTGCTTTAGTTGGTAGTAGCTCAGTGATACCTTGGGTTCGATCCTTTTTTTCATATTTCAAGTTTGTATTTACAAAAACAAGTTATAAGTAGGCAATCTAATTTTCAGCTATCTGGTACCCATATTACAAGACTTGCTTAGCTTAAGGCCAGACGGTGCGGTGTGGAATGTCCACCAATATTCATTTATTCATAAATTGAAATCAATAAAACGAGTTTCGATTCGATAGTAATATTTATAACAAAAATTATAGCAGATGGACTTGCCAGATTTCATAACTACCTCAATAATCCCTCTTGCAGCTACAGCTCTTTGTTTCTTGTTTGAACACAAAGAAATTACAGTGGACAAGATGAAACTCTCGTAAGCACAGGGCCCGTACCACCATCTCTTAAAGCATTCTTATTTCAATTGATACTACTAAAGTAATATTGAAATAAGAATGCTTCAAGAGATGGTGGTACGGGGCTAGAGCGTGAAACGAAACGTTGATTTATGTGTACCTGCGACTGCTATGTGTAAATAACTGCGAATTCATACTTGAAATCTGATTAGTGCGAACGGGCGCTCTACTATATTCACGACAACGTACGCTACTTTGGCCTTTAATTTGTGCAGACATGTGGTTAATTATTTCGTCATTCTCATATCATTGATTTGAATGAAGTATTTACTCACTAAAACTTACATAATTACCTATGTATTAAGGTCATGTATCTTGCTATAGGAAACCCGTATGTACTATATGTCATGTGTGTAGGGCAGTTTCTTAGCCCGTATACTTTTAATTAAATATCAGGGTAACTAAGGTACAGATTGAGTTATTTACAGATTAAGTACCTACAGAGAGAGAAAAGCTTTACCATGATGAATTTTACGAGAACTTATCGATGTTTCGTTAAAAAGAATTTTGAAATTTGTGAACGTTTGATAGGTACGAGCGAGTAATTAGGTTGAAAAAATACGAGATTTCTCTCAGTAAAATCGACTACGTGACAAAAACCTGAGCCACCTCCCCGCTCCTGTGACTGACCGTAGTATTTCCAGATTTACATGGCTACGTCAGCCACTAACCCGAATGGCTGACGTAGCCATGTAAATCTGGAGCCGTGTACACGACTTTTCACACGGCTGACAAATACGGCTGTCACAGTCGTTTACACGGCTCCCCGAACCGTCTTGACACCATAGCCGTGTGTAAAAGCCGTGTATTTTTCCCAGTGCAGAATTACAGATTAACTTCCCGTAGTGGCGAACACAAAACTTGTTTTTTTGGGATCCCGGTCATAAAATTTCTCGACGTATAACTTATTTTGTTACTGGCTTCCGTCTGCGGCTTCCCTCAGTGCAGTGATGATTATCCTTTATTGAGTTTGTTATATATTGTTTTTCTTATCCGATATGCTAATTCAGACGATGAACTATATTGAGAAATAAGTTTGTTTTAAGTTTTATTCCAATCGGGTTAGTAGTTAGCCTGAGCCACAAAAATTTCTTTATTCTGTATTGTAAGCAGTACCTACATAATAAAAGTTAGTCGACATATATATAAAATATGTGCGAAGGTGAGCTTCAGGTACCCTAAGGGTTCTTTTCCAGCAAACCTTGAAGGATACAAAAAACATCTTTTTCGCATTTCTAAATTAGCAGAATTTCATTATATTATATTGAGTTTCAAGAGAGTAATTAAATCTTTAGCTTACCAAGCCTGAAGATGGCGGCGAACAGGGCCCCTGCGTAGAACATGTACCGGCTGTTCATGATGAAGAACTGGCCTGCCACGCCGAGGAACAGTCGAGCGCACATGTCCGTCGCACCGCCTAGCGCTATTATGTTGGCAATTTCAGCCTGCAACAAGAACACTGTAAATTGAAACGGCTTTACGACTTTGATTTCCAAGCAAGGTAGATGCCCCTCAGATTTCTTATCTGAGTACAAACTCCAGGTGCTTTGAGGATGTCTAAGAGGGCTTGTCAAAGGTAGGTCCAAGCAATACAATTGGCACTGCATTCCCACATTTTGCAGTAGTTAATGTCAAGTGCTAGAAAAGAACCTTGCTAGAATCACCACGGCCAGTATTCAATAGATTTTAAACCCTAAATTAATGCTCTATCGTGAGATTTTTTAACCGACACGCAAAGCCGCAAGCGGAAGCGACTAATAATTAAACAAAGTTTGGAATACAGGTGGAATTCTTACCCGGCTCAAATTTGCTTTGTCAAGGAACAGTGGCTCCAATGTGAAAAATGTCAGATCGGAAAAAAATGAAAGCGACATTCCAACAATAATGTTAACGTAGACACAATCCTTTAGAAGAGTCAGGTCAAGGAACTCTGCTACCGTTTGCCTGCAAAAATGTTTTTATCAGAAACGGAGTATCCATCTATAAAAATAAATGACTGAAAATAAGAGACTTGAGTTATTACTGACGGTAAAAAAATAATATTATCAAGAATAATGGCATCGTGATATAGTTCAGTATCGTGAAATCGAGGTATCGCAAATAACCGTTTGCATACAATTAAGATAAGATAAGGTGATCCAAATCAAGCTTTGAAAAAACTTTGGCATAATTTATTCTGAACGGCTAAAAAGTTATCGCAGTCCCCGAACCAAGGTTAGCGTTTCCCTCTTTCTTTAGCCTCGACGACTTCTTTACATATTTTTAAGACGCTATTTGAATACAAATCACAAGAATGACACAAGTATTTTTTAGTTAAAAGATGGCCCCAACCTTGTTATACTAATATGTAATTTGCGCTACTGATATAAATAAATAAATTTGATTTGATTTGATTTGATTCGAATAAATTATTATGATTTGAGATTTTACCTAAGTAATCCTGCATGGTTAATTTTATTCATACAGGATGTATGACAAAGCGCGCCAAATATAAATACACAAAAGTAAAAAAAAAAGAATCGAATTCCTTACCATTTTCCGTCTTTGTTCTTTATAATCGGCATAGGCTCGGCTGCTATATTTCCAAAATTACCTAAGCTGGTCACGGAGGCAGCTTTGTATATATTTTCAATGTATACATTATCACTAGAACTGAATCTGCTATCTGACTTCGCGTCCCCGCGAATCAGAACGACGGGAATGCTCAAACGGCGGGAATCAGTTAATTTCTGTACAAACAGCAAATCCGATCGAGGATTTTCTTTACGATTGATTTCGTAGAGGTTTTCGACTGATCTGGTGTTATTGTCCACTGTTATTCCATTTGCGATCTTGAAATTGAAGTTGTTTTTCTCTTGTTCCACGGCAGGTGTAGGAGGGATCACTGCAAAAGGAAAACTGTCAGTTTCCTTCACACCTATTGTGAAAGTCTGAGTTTTATTTATAGATATGAAAACTTACACACAATTTTTTCACATGGCTTCATTCGTTTCACCATGTGCCATTGAACCGGATGCATGACTAGAGCCCCGAATATACTGTGGGCCGAGATCGCACAAAGTATCGCCAAAGTCCCTCTGAACCCGAACTCTGAGATCGTAAACTTTATGAATAGCGGGTATAGCATCGTCGTCAATCCAATTGAAGCCTTACAGAGGCTTAGATAAAGTATTTTTTTCTTTGTAAAGTAACTATTAAAGCTTGTGTAGGAGACTGGTATCAGTAGCCCCATCCCGAGGCCTTGTAGGAATCCATTTGTTATGATTAGTTGTGTTGTGGATACCACAAATATGGCTAGGAACGATGCGATTGTGTAAATAAATGCTCCAATTAGACCTACTTGCCTTAAGGTAAACTTTTTTAGGGCTATATTTGCTGAAAATCCTGCAACAAAACATAATCAGGTGTTATGTTATATTACCCTAGTTTCTTTCAAAACATAAAAGGATTTTAGGTGCGCCTCAAAAGGCTTCTTTCGAGCACTTCACCCAGTCATGTTATAGAACTATTATTAGGTTCTGTACAACATGCCGGTTTTCTCAAGATTTAATCGAAAAATGTAAGATAACTGGAATTGGAACACTATCAAATAAAGCATTTTACTTAAAACATATTAATTACTAGCTGGTCCCGGGACTTCGTCTGCGTACTTTTAATCTCTTCATCTCTTTTTTTCGCAATAAAAGGTAGCCTATGTTCTTTCTCAGGGTCTAAAGATTGTCTGTGCCAAATTTCATCAAAATCGGTTGAGAGGTTTAAGCGGGAAAGCGTAACAGACAGACAGACAGACAGACAGATAGATTAGTTGGGATATATATATATATATATATATACTAGTGGCTCTGGGAGCTGTAGACCTCGCATACTAAAAGTGAGTTATTGGAGGAAAGTAATGTGTAAGTGCATTTTCCGTTTTGTGATTTTTTTGATCTTTTTGTTTTTTTTGCATCATCTTGTGTAGAAGGTCCTTTGTGCTTCTCTCAAATTTGATTGAAAACCATCGATTGTTTGATGAGCTATCCTGTTCATCATGCTGAAGATCCTTATCAGTAATCACTACCTTTTAAATAAAAAAAGAATAATCGAATCTCATTTGGTGGAGATATCCAGTATATCAAATAGCCCCCTTTTTGCCCTTTTTATTTACGGGGATTTTTGATTGGAGGGGGAAGTACCCCTCCAATCAAAAATCCCCGACGACAAAAAAATTCTAATAAGTCATATAACCTGTGTACCAAGTTTCGTCCAGATCGGTTGAAAAATGTGACCTGTAGAGGAGAACAGACAGACAGAAAGACAGACAGACAGACAGACAGACAGACATCCGGACAAACGCATTTTTGGCCAATGTGGAAACTGAGATGCTTCGCTCGCTTCGCTCGCTCGGTCAATTAGAGATTAGAGATATTCATCGTACAAATGTCCTTGATGGAGATCGAACCCACAACCTACAGCGAATGCAGACCTACTACCAACTTAGCTACAAAGACTCTTACTAAAAGGAAGTCAACCGACACGGCAGGTCTCGTAAATCTTCGTAATTTTAACTAAGTATGTTTAAATTTTTAATATTATTAAGAAAAGTACATAGTGCTATTATTCGCATTCTTTGAGAAGCTTTCCATAAGCTTCTCAAAGAATACGCTAGATGCCGTTGTTTAATTTCCTTGAAATTCGGTGTAGATCGTTGCGATCTACGATCGATCGCGGTCGGCACTAAACTCGTGGTAACCCCTCAGACATCTGAATGCAATAGCGGAAGCAGTTTTAAGTTGAAAATTATGAAGAACTAGTATAATTACGGCGCTAAACTAACTAAATAAAAAGTTTAATAGCATACGAGAGGAGCGATTAATATACCAAGTTAAATATATCTTGGGAATCTATTAAGGCGAAGACAAGAGTTAATAATATAGGTACCTTTTGATCGCAAGTTTCGATACCTATGTTGAAATAATATAAAATCACTAAACTCATTTTAGAAAAATCACATTCAATCTATATTTAATAGTATTATTACTCGCCAATAAGATATCAGGCAGTCATATTTTTCAGTTATGTTTATGTTTTATTTATTTAAAAACTTTGACACAAAACAATATAGTGCTAGGAGGACTTAATGCTAATAGCATTGTCTACCAGTCTTCCTGGTATGTTTTATGTTTTTCGTTGCCCGAAAACACGGATATTAAAACATTTTTTTTAAATGAATACAAGTTAGATAGATTTATCGTCCCCGAAACCCCCTGCATACTTCATTTCATGAAAATCGATGGAGCTGTTTCCGATATTCAGCTAATAAACAAACAAACAAGACTTGCACGTTTAAAAGTATTAGATTATTTAAATGGTTGTCGTTATTGTCTCTATCCAAGATTCTAATCAATGACTATCTAGATTTTATGGTTTAGGTATCGTAAATTATATCGTTATCACACTGTTGGATCTCATATAGAAAAAAATGCTTAAATTTAGAGCTAACCTTGAATTTCAGATAAAAATTATATTTTATGAATAATCTTAATAAAAACGTAATAAAATACTAGTTTATAAAATATGAAATGTTATCTAGTATTTTATACACGTTTATTTTTTCAAAGTCAAACTGAAATGAAAGTCTTGGATCCATTAAAACCACAGGAAAAACAAATGAAAAACTTAAATCTATGCTTGCACAAGCATATATTTCACAAGACGTTTATAGTTTTGAATAGTTTTACAAACAATAAGCCGGCAAAAATCTTTATAGTACTTACCGTAGCATAATGTTTGCACAGTATAATTGTTAGAGTGTGATTGGTTCACAAACACCAAAACTGAGTAAGTTTTGCTTTTAGGAATAAGCATAAGATAGCATAATCTATGATAAAAAAGCTAAAATTTTCCACTACGAAATGAAAACAAACTTATTTAAAGATCGTATCTATTTTTTATCTTTATTTAAATAATGCAATAACAATGTTACCCCAGCACATATTATAAACAAATAAACAAAAAGTATGCTCATACTACCCGCAAATAAAGTTATATCAGCAGATTGGCTTCCACAGATAGTGGAGATGCAAAGATGGTATCGTAACGACCTTTTCCAGCACACGGAGGCTGATTACACATTCGAGTCATCCTCGTAAAACCATTTACATTTTGGTCACAAGTATTCACAGAACCTGCCACAAAGCTCCGTAATTCATTATCTTTCAAGTATTTTTCAGTACTGTAACCGCGTTTATCTAACTGGGTTTAGATAAACGCGGCAAAAAATGTGAATGTTGAGGTGGATGTGTGCACATTGTACTTGTATTCAAGTAAAAAAAAACAGCTTCACGACTTTGATCCCCAGGCACGGTAGATATCCCTTCAGATCTCTCAGTACCAAGTACTAACTTCAAGATTCCTCATTCATATATTCAAGTATTTCTCAAAAAATCTAAAATTGGTTCTTGGTACTAAGAGATATGAGGATTCAAAAGCATTCACGACTCAGTTGGTTGTAGCTCAGCCTTCTGCGCCGTAGGCCGTGGGTTCGATACCCACCAAGATTCTATGTTCATCAATCATGAACTCTGTCTGGGTGTTAAATTATAAGTACCTAGGGTGTACAATATTATAAGTATATATTTACAAACAAAGTATATAAGTAGTATAGCTAAATAGTGATATATCACAAGCTTTGGCTTAGTTTTGGATGAGATAGTGCTGTGTGGAATGTCCACAGATATATATATATATATATTTATTTTGTATTTAGTTGCTACCAAATATAGCCATTTTGTCTAAAAATTTTGGTAGTACTTACCAGCTATTGCTAATGTGACTTGAAATACCCCGTATACTAATGTGACTGCCGCGGTTCCAACTCCTAAATCATCTAGAAAGTCATTGTATATGAATCCAAATACAGGCTGATGCGCTGTGCCTGCTATCTGAAAATAAAAGAAAAATAGGTCCATTACATACATTTATTTACAAAGAAAACTACTTGTTGTCACCAGAATTTACAAAATACGTATAAAATTTAGATAATTTTTGAATATTATTATGTTTAAAGATAAATAATATTGAAAATCCTATTATCTGGAAGATGATATGATCCTCAGAGGCGGACCTTAGTAGTAAATAAAGTTTTTATAAACAGTTATGAATCTTAGATATTATAATATAAAAAAAAACAACTCTGCATTTTCTCTCTAAATGGTCTGAAGATTACGTCTTAGTTTTTAGCAGTAATTTTTTTACACTCTGTATATTAGCAACATGATTTATCCGTTTTTAGACTGCCTTTTATGTAATTATCAATTAGTATTTGAAATATAACAATTTAAAAATGCATAATGGCCATCATTACCTAGGTACCTACACTAAGAAATAAATAGGTAGGTAGGTACCAACTAGTTACATAAAAACGGTTTTCAACAAATAATTACATACTCATAACTACATACCTAATAGATTTAACATGTGTATGATTTTGAAATAAGCATGATTATTTTGAATCATTATTATCATTATTAATTTTTAGGGTTCCGTAAGGGTAAAACGGGTAAGGGTAAAACAGTACCCTATTACAAGACTTCGCTTCCGTCTCCGTCCGTCTGTCTGTCAGTCCGTCTGTCACCAGGCTGTATCTCATGAACCGTGATAGTTAGACATTTGAGATTTTCACAGATTGTTGCCGATATAACAACAAAGACTAAAAAACAGAATTAATTAATATTTAAGGAGGTTCCCAAACAACGGACAGGGTTTTTCCCGTTTTTATAGATATCTAGCGATCCGCCCGTGCGCCCCTGCTTAGCACGGGTGCACATATCATGCATGTTTTATACATATAAACCTTCCTCTTGAATCACTCCATCTATTAAAAAAACCGCATCAAAATCCGTTACGTAGTTTTAAAGATTTAAGCATACATAGGGACAGAGGAAACGACTTTGTTTTATACTATTTAGTGATGGTACGGAACCCTTCGTGCGCGATTCTGACTCGCACTTGGCCGGATACATAAACTCTCCGATAATGTTAGGGGACCACCGTAGTGCTATTTTGGGATGACAAAGTACCTGGTTAATTTATTTCCAAGATTCCATTTAGTCAGTACACTTGTGTGATATGCAGTCAATCACTACATTGTATAAAACAAAGTCGCTTTTTCTGTCCCTATGTCCCTTTGTATGCTTAAATCTTTAAAACTACGCAACGGATTTTGATGCGGTTTTTAATAGATAGATTGATTCAAGAGGAAGGTTTATATGTATAATACATGCATGATATGTGCACCCGTGCGAAGTAGGGGCGCGCGGGCGGTTCGCTAGTAATAATATAATTCGCGTTTTCCTTAACCTAGGAATGATAATGGGAACCTATACTGGCGGTATTACCATAATCACCCATATTGAGTCACCCTACATTTTACTTGTTCCAATGTCCTGCATAAAGTCACCATACGTAGAGGTTGCGTCATTTAAAAAGAACGCTGGGAAAACGTGAAGGGGATGTGTTTGCGCATACTTAAAACACTCGCGCCATAACACCGCTCCCCCTTTTTACAGCGTTCTTTTTACGTGACGTGATTTGAAACCAGTTCATGTTCTAACTGAGGCGATGTGCTTGCAACCTGTCACGTATGGAATCCCAAATACTGATAAATATACTAAGAGATCTGAGAGGACCGTGCCTGAAGTTATTAGGTATATTTACTATTTTTATATGTTTTTTTTTTTTTTTTTTATACAAGTAAAGTATAAGTTTTATAAGTTTTTTTTATAAGTTTTATGTAAGTACATAATTGTAATATATAAAAACTGCTCCAGTGAAATAACTGTGTAGCGTTATAAGTATATCAAAATAACAAAATAATTGGTATATAATTTATTCAAGAGGACCTAAAGTTTTAAATACTGTTTTTTATTAAAAACTAGTTGCGCCCCGCGGTTTTACCCGCGCAGATTTAAATCCCGGTATGCTCACGGGACAAAAAGTAGTCTATGTGCTATTCCAGACTATAATATATCTCTCTGCCAAGTTTCATCCAGATCCGTTCAGCCGTTTTGGCGTGAAAGAGTAACAAACATCCATCCATCCATCCATACTTACAAACTTTCGCGTTTATAATATTAGTAGGAAGTAGGATAAATTTATCCACTGGCAATGCATTTGAGTAGCAAGAGTTTATGAAATTAGACTGGAATGAAAGCTATTCGAACATCCGAGATTTTATAGATCGTCTTTTGTTTTAACTTGCTTATATGATAAAAAAACATATACCTACCAAATTTTCATAAAAAAATGAATGATCATAAAATACTATGCCAGACGAATTTAGAATACGCTGGTATTTTATTTACCCAAGCTCAACCTAAAGGGTGTTCGGAACATGATCTATAAGTCTAACAATTTTTTTTCTTATAATATATATCAAACTTATAAAAAAAAATTGGTTCTTGGCCTACCTTGTGAAGAGATTGATTGCCGAGGTTAGCTAACAAAAAACTTCTCATTAACATATTTCGTTTTTTTTAAGATATTGAATTACAGAAGAATGAAAAATCGGTCAGATTACAACCAGAAGGTAATTGACGTACCTGAATACGAAACGCAAGAATGTGTAGCAGAATCAAGGTCACAAATTTCTTGGTATTAAAGTTTTTTATGATGTTTAGCATATTTGTAAATTAATATTACGAGATAACGATATATTTGGAATATTAAGAAATTTTAGAAATATAATATTACTTACGTACTTTTTTTAAGTTTGTCTATACCAGCCTAACCTCTTAAGAAAAGTTTTTGTACAGTTTTAAGTAGATAGGCACTGAATAACATTAAATATAATACAAACAAATTTTGGGATATCCCACACCATCACAAAAAGTGCTTTTCTTCTACTTTTCTAGTGGAACTGCCAAGGGGAGGAACTATGCGGTCGTCGGTATTTACACGTTCTACTGAAACTGAAACAGCTTCACGACTTTGATCCCCAGGCACGATTGAAATCCTCACAAATCTCTTAGCACCAAGTACTAACTCCACTTCTTTGACAGCGTCTAAGGGGGATAATCAGAGGTACGTCCAAACATATCATTTGGCACTTACCCACAATTTGCAGTATGTAGTTGGTATTCCATACGTGACAGGTTGCAAGATCATCGCCGCTGTTAGAATACTAACTGGTTCCTCACGATGTTTTCCTTCACCGTTTAAGAGCACTTTTCTATAGGAAAAGTCCATAGTCACATTATGATCAAGGATTATTTACGAAAAGAGTGAACAATTGGATTTTAGCTCAGCATGCTCCACCTTAGACTGCATCTTCACTTTCCATCAAGAGAGATGGCAGTCAAACGTCTAGCTATCAAACATTAAAAAAAACATCCTGTAGACACCGACGTCACAAATAAAAATTAATGAGCATGCCCTTGAACCTTGAATGATGCCACAAAGAATTTAGCTATTTTGGCTTTTTCTTAATATTATGACAAAAATTTTCAGCAAATCTGAAATAACCGGGTTATTTATTTTGCATAAACTGTGCATATAAATAAAAAAAAATATACAATGCTCTCCGAAAAGACACTATTTAAAATTGTAGTATTTTTAAATCTGCTCTAGCTTTTTGTGGTATCCATATTTTTTATGCAGTTTTGAAAAAAAGTTTCTTTAGAAAATACGTTTAAAATAAGTATACCTAGTTGTAATTTATTCCAGTCTATTCTTGTAATTTTAAAAAACGTCATAACTTTATGAGGTCATTTAGACCAACTCATAAATTAATTTTAAGGGCACTTAAAATTAATTTATGAGTTGTTCTTCATCAAAATGCCATCAACCATGAGTACCTATTGGATACTATGCAAATGTTTATGTAACTATGGAATTTTACGTCGACGTAAAAACGAATGCAATACTTAGATTAATGGTGTAATACTTGTTGGTTACATCGATCAATTAATTTCTATCTGGGCATGGTTTTTCTAGTTTGTCTTTGAGTAGGCCTCCAAAAATACAATAACACATTTTATGACTATTACGCAATACGGATTTCGTTAATTAATTCAAAACTTATTTTGTGTGTGTAATTTATGTGCGCACTACCAGTGCTGTCAAACGGTGAAGGAAAACATCGTGAGGGAACCTGTTAGTATTTTAGCAGCGGCGATGGGCTTGCAACCTGTATACCACGTAATGAATACCAACAAAAAAATTAAAAAATGTTTTAATATGCGAGCGAGAAGTTGTTTGACAGATATCAGCCTCTTAAAATCCCTGAAGAAAATGTAATAAAGGGTACTTGCCTTGTTCTATAAGGTCACTTACCCTTGAGGGTAAGCGACCTTGTATACAACTAGATTAAAGTCCACGAGTCAGTAGTTGATAAGTATTCTATTAAGGGTCCGGTGACAGCAGCTCGCAATTTCGAGGTGCGATTGGCTATTATTTCATTTTATTTCATTTTGGGGAGGTTGTTTGAAAGAATAACTCTAAAGAAATACGCATAAATACTGTTCAGACACAAATAATACAATAATATAAGGGAAATGTGCTTGAGTCACAAATCATTTTGGTATTAGGTAAACGTAAGACCAAACATACTAATACCAAAATGATTTCTGATTCGGGCATTTTTCCCTTATATTATTGTATTATTTGTGTTTGAACAATATTTATGCGTGTTTCTTTAGAGTTATTCTTTCAAACAACCTCCCCGAAATGAAATAATAAAAATAATAATAAATAAATAATGCTGGACAATCCACACAGCACTATCTAGCCCCGAAGTAAGCTATTCAAAGCTTGTGCTATGGGTACTAGATAACTGATATATTTAATACATTATATACTTACATAGATAGATATTTTTTATTATACATAGAAAACACCCAGACCATCGGAACAAATTTCTGCAGATCGTACACAAATTTGTACCAAGGCGGGAATCGAACCCGCAACCTCTTGCGTCGCAGGCAGGCTCTCGCCCGCTGCGCCACAGAGGTCGTCAAATAAAATGAAATAATAGCCAATCGCACCTCGAAATAGCGAGCCGCTGTCACCGGAGCCTTATAACAAATTAATGGGCGTTCTGAACTGACAGCAGAAAAAAACAGTTGTAGAAAACGGTGATATCATTGTTTGTGCTTTTTATAGGCCACAGGTCGATAATTGTGGGTCATGCTAACAATCACAGGATAATTAGCGGAACCCTTAGATAGTGGGAAAAGTACACCCTAAATAGTTTAATAAATTTTAAGGGGCTGACACGTCAAAGTACTTCTCGCTCGCACATTGCAAGATTTTTGAAAGACATAAAACACTGAAATCATTTAGGAAAAGTTTTGATATGAGATTAGAGTAGAGTTCATTTAGAGAGTAAATCAACTACTAACTTTTGTAACTTTAATTTACTTTAAACATGTACCTAGGCAGGCAGGCGAGTTTCTTCTTATTTCTAGATAGTTATAAAAAAAATACGTACGCATAAAAACAAAAAAAAGAAAGTTTGGTTTTTGTTGATAAGTAGGCGAAGTTAGTGATGCTGTGTGTGTGCACAGTAAAAGGTAATATGAGGGCATTTTTTGTTCTGCACACACACCAATGTACATATTTTTCACCATGGTTTCAACAGTTATACCAGCAACATCGGCAGATGTAGGTACAGCGGACCAGTCGCGGTAAAAAATGGGCAACTGTTAATGTGCGAATATAGGTTCAACGAGTATATTATGGAAAACTGAAACTGAAACAGCTTCACGACTTTGATCCCCAGGTACGGTAGATATCCCTTCAGATCTCCCAGTACCAAGTAGGTACTAATTCAAGATTCTTTGAGGATGTCTAAGAGGGGTAGTCAGAGGTACGTCCAAACATTACATTTGGCACATACCCACATTTTGCAGTAGTTAGTATTCCATACGGGACAGGTTGCAAGCCCATCGCCGCTGTTAGAATACTAACTGGTTTCCTCACGATGTTTTCCTTCACCGTTTAAGAGCACTGGCATTGCGCACATAAATTTTTCGATAGAAATATCCATTGGTGCACGACCGGATTCGAACCTGCGACCTTACGATCTGAAGGCGGGGTCACTCCCACAAGACCACCGTGGGCAATTTTAAAATGACTGTTTGCTGAACTGAGCTAAGATCGAAACAAAATCTAACTCATAGAAGATCGCGCTGGATTGGTTTCCAAACACAAATACGGTTTTTATCGTATTTCAAAATCAAAAAAAGCGAATACATTTAAAATGTTTTTGAAACCCTTTAATACGACTCCTATTGTTACGAAGGGTACAATATCCTATAAATGTACTCTACTTATCTAATTGCCCAATTGCATAGTTAAGGGAAAAAATGTTTTGTATTATATTGTATTCTATAAGATTAATTATTAATTAGTGTAACTACATACTTTAGGACCACAAAAAAGAGGGGACTCTTCTAACACAGGTTACATAACTTAAAAGAAGAGTCCCAACCATTACTTCTGTAATTACAATAAAAAGATTTTTTTATATTTCTATTTTAATTAAAAATATATTATACTCTTATTAAATTTTACGCAGAGCTAAAGGAACCTCTTTGAAGCGCAGTTTCAATCCTTTCACCACACTGTTTCTCAAAACAAGAAGAAGAACGCGGAGCGAAACAACGGTTTGAAAGTTCTGATAAAAAAATGGTTGACATTCCACGTAGCACCATCGGGCCCCTTACTATGCCAATACAATGCCCATTCATCCAATAATTACTTTCTCGATAGTTCTTACTTCATTGATATACAACCTAAGTCGTTAGAATATAAAAAAAACTATGAAATGTCATTAGAAAAAGAGCAGAGTTACTGAAAATAAAAAAAAAATACATAACTCGTGCATGACGTAATGACTGTTCTACTTCTGATGCAGTATTCAGTAAGCATTTTATTAAAAAAATATTCTGTAGCTAAGCTATTTTATTACGTAGGATTGAAAAATTTACATTTTATTTGTCATAATTTTTGACAAGTGTTAAATAAAACTTACAAATATGACGGAAAGGCCAACGCACACGGCATAGCCCCATCCGCCTTCAGGTGGGACCATCTCATATTCATCGCTGCATACACTCTCCTTATCCTTACTCGCACTCATTTTCACAAATTATCTGAATCTTTTGAACTATCTCCACATATAACCACCTTTATATACCGTCACTCAGTTGGTGGTCTGTAAATCCTTGTTATCGTATACTGAACAGTTGTTGTTTATTTTAAGGCTTAAACACTTTAATTGAGGATACAGCTATTTATTAAACTGCAAATACCATCCTCGGATTTCCCACGAATTGACAAACAAGATAAAAACACTTCACTGAGCTAGGAACAATATGTTTACTTGCTACATTTTTTTAAACAAATGACTGTCGTTTTAGAATTCAATTCAAATTGTTTTTTTTTGTCTTCGACACGTCATTTATCATTGACAGCTCGATGGAGGATGGTTTACAAACTGTAAAAGTAATCAGCACGTTGTCTGTGTCTAGTGTACGCTACGGCCGGCTACGCCTATAGCGTAGATTTCATTAAAAATGCATCGACCTGTTTGAAAGATGCTTCGATGAAACAATAAACGCATGAGACGTGTTGGAGATAAAAAAACTGCCAAGTATTACTGGAAAAATTACTACTACTACTATTATAATAATACATTGTAGTACAGAGTATAGTATTATTGTAGTAGTATTTTATGATATAGTAGAATTTTAAGGAAAAGGAAGTTATTTTAATCATAAACTAACAATGTTGTGAACCCAGTTTTCTAATTTAATATCATCGGCTTTCTGAAAGCTCAATCAAAACTAACGGCTGTCAAGTTACTTGTTATTTCAGCATTTACTTCAAATTAGACAGAGATAGCAAGTGACTTGACGGCCGATCAAAAATTATAAGTTCAAATATGAAAAGTTTCTTGACGGTGTAACCCCCGGTTTCTGAAAGCTCGATCAACACTAATCGACTGTCAAGTCACTTGCTGTTTCAGCTTTTACTTCAAACTAGATAAAGATAGCAAATGACTTGAAAGCCGATTAGTGTTGGTCGCGCTTTCAGAAACGGGGGTCAGTATCTTACAATGCAGAGGCAAGACTTTTTTTTAAGAGTCATTGCTTGTTGAGTATACAAACCTCACCAATGTCGGATCGCTGTCGGTCGAGTGGTCAAAAAAGCTTTATTTTTAGTACTTCAATTTTTTTTTAAATTTGAATAATATCGGAAACATTTCCTATCGGTTACTTAAGTTTAAAAATAGCTGACATGACAAGCTATTTACAGCCTTCACAGCTCAGTTCTTAGTAGCTCAGCGTTCTGCGTCGTAAGCCGTGGGTTCGATTCCCAACGAGAACAAACATTTGTGTGATGAACATAAATGTTTGTTCTCTGTATGGGTGTTATACAATATTATTTGTATGTATTTACAAAAAAAGTATATAAGTAGTATGTCAGCTATCTGGTTCCCATATAACAAGCTTTGGCTTAGTTTGGGGCTAGATAGTGTTGTGTGGGATGTCCACCTATATTTGTTTATTATTATTTTCAAACATCGGAATTATATCGGAAATGATTCCTATCGGATACTTCAGTTTCTGGATTTTTTGTTTTGTTTATACGCTATCGAAACAACGAAGTCAAATTCGGACGTTTCCGAAAGTTTTAAAATAGCTCACCTATATGTTGTCGTTTGACTGGATATTGGTCGAAATTAAAACAAAATTAAATACATAAGCAGCGTATATAATATTTTTACTGAATCTGCTATCGCTATAATTACTGAAAAACTGAAAATGTCCGTCACGACGCTGATCCCCGGATACGGTAGATGTCTTGAGATTATTTGAGAATGTCTCAAGGAGTAGTCAGAAGTACGTCCAAATATTGCATTCATAAATATTGAAATTTAATTTTTTTAGGTGTTCTATAGGTGACAGGTGGCAAGCGCATCGCCGCTGCTAAAATACTAACTTCCTCATGTTGTTTTGTTTTTCCTCACCGTTTGAGAGTACTGGGATTGCGCACAAACATTTTTCGAAAAGGAAAACCTATTGGTGCACAAAGGGATTCGAACTCACGACTGTACGATTGTAGTGACCCCGCCTTTTGAGTCACTTCCACAAAACCATCGGTGGTCTCTCTAATTATCCTTTTTCTTGTTCCAGGTAATAGCATTGCAGATTCGGGTGCAGCTACTGGCGTACGCTAGTATCGAATACGTCTCTTATTTAAGATACCTACATTAAGGCGTTGACAACACCTAATATTTCTCTCGCTCGCACGATTCGACATTTTGAAAGATATAAAATTACAAATTCCAATTTTGAAAAATCGCGAAAAACCATTTTGTGCGCAATCACATTGCGCATAGTTAGGTAAAAAATTCATTTTGATTGATGCAAGTTTTCCTACTCAAAGTTTGCTTGAGTACGAAAACTAGAAAAGCAAAGTTTGCAAGAGTACAAAAACTAGAAAAGCAAACTTTTAAGTAGGAAAACTTATATCGATCAAACTGATTTTTTTATTAAACTGTGCGCAATGTGTTTGCACACGAAATGGTTGTTTGCTATTTTTCGAAAATGGGTTTAGTGATTTTATATATTTCAACAAGTCAAAACGTGCGAGCGAGAGTCACATTAGCTCTTGTCTTCGTCTTAAGGTATGCATCTGCTTTCATAGATACCAGTTCCATTATTGAACGAGATCGTAGTGATAAATGAATGCTCGTAAATGCAGAAGCAACGTTCTCTGGTTTTTCCCTTTTTAACGTAGTACCTACTACTGTTATTTGTTTTGTGATTTATTATTATGATTAACTGAAGATGATAATATACAGCATATGTGACTTTTGGAACTATAAAACTAGGTACTTGAGACTTCTGGCATATCAAGAATAAGTTATCAGGAAAATCAATTATTACAACCATTAAAAATATTATTGAGCAGTTTTTCACTATGCATTGAGGAACGCGATAAAATGTAGATATAAATTAAATGATAACATTTACATACGATGGAAAAAAGTGGGAATTTATGTAGTTTAAATGTCACTAAAATAGCTAATGTGAAATCGTTGTTTTGTGTGTCATAAAATGAACTGTTTTACATTCATGAGACTTGTGACGATGGAACGCATACGGTGGCAGCGACATTGCAAGATCTATTATTTATTGAATTTCCACTACTACATTATGTAACTTGCGACAGGCATGCAGCAAGGGTAACGGGAAATACTCAAAATAGCTAGCAATAACTACGCCCCGCGGATTCAACCGCGTAGCTTTAAATCCCGGTATTCCCACGGGATGAAAAGCCTATGTTCTGTTCCAGACTATAATGTATACCTATGTCAAATTTCATTCAGATCCGTTCAGTCGTTCTGCCGTTGCTGAGTAAGAAACAAACTTCCAAACTTTCACATTTATGATAGTTATTAGTGTTTTTTCTTATACTACCAATGTAGCAAACAAGCATACGGCCCACCTGATGGGAAGCGGTCACCGTAGCCTATGGACATTTGTAACACCAGAGGTGTCACACTCGCGTTGCTGACCCTTTAAATATTTTAATACGCCTTTTTTGAAGAAACCTTTACTGTATTCTCCAGGAAAAACATCCGCAGGGAGCGCATTCCACAACCTTAGGGTGCGCGGGTGGAAGTTCCTCTGAAAACGAACAGTGCGCGACCATCCTGGCTCCAAGGTGTGTGGATGAACCCCCTGCCTATGGCGTGCAGTTCGATAATAAAATGAAGCTGTAGGCATCATTTCGGACAATCAGTGTGATTTTGTTCATTCATTTGTTTTATGACAAATAAGCAATGCTGGGCCCGTACCACCATCTCTTGAAGCATTCTTATTTCAATATTACTTTTATGTGAGAGTCTTATATCAACTGCATAGTCTACTTTATGATCAAAAAGTAAAGTAATATTGAAATAAGAATGCTTGAAGAGGTGGTGTTACAGGCCCTGCTGAATACTTGAAAGAAGTGTTTTTATAGCGTCAACATAAATACGCGTATTTCACCTATCAAATGTTCACGGTTCGGTCTGGTAACAGCCGGACAGCGGAGTAGAATCCCGTTTTACTCTTTGTGTACCTACCTTGTGTATATATGTTATATACCTGTAAACCCTAAAAACAACAAAGGGTATTAAAGTTTACTCATTTACATCTTTAACCCTTAATTTGGCACGGAAAAAAATCGTGCGTTTTGTTTATTTTACAGGATCCGTCACAGCGTACATAGTCAAATTAAAGGTTACAAAATATAAAAACTGAAACTGAAACAGCTTCACGACTTTGATCCCCAGTCACGGTAGATATCCCCTCAGATCTCTCAGTACCAAGTACTAACTCAAGATTCTTTGAGGATGTCTAAGGGGGGGTAGTCAGAGGTACGTCCAAACATTACATTTGGCACATACCCACATTTTGCAGTAGTTAGTATTCCATACGTGACAGGTTGCAAGCCCATCGCCGCTGTTAGAATACTAACTGGTTTCCTCACGATGTTTTCCTTATATAAAAGGTTACAAAATATAGTAAACAGTGCTTACATTCATAATAGATACGTAAATAAATCAAGTCAAAGTCACATTTACTTATCTTAATCCATTTACAGCATACTACGAGTCGGTACCGCAAAATAACAACGTTGATAATATTACGTCACTGAAGTTAAATAAAACGATAAAACTGTTGTCTTTATTTATTTATTTATTTATTTATTTATTTATTGGGAAACCAACAGCGATACAAATAGTTTGTACTAAGTCTAGATTAAAAAGTATGGCCAATTATAGGTTTCCACTACTGATTCCAAGAATATTGAATAGTAAGCGGAGCATTGTGGAGACGTTAAATAAATGAAAATGGTTCAGTCCTACAAAGAACATGAGCCAAAGTTTAAGATTTCTCATTTTCTGTGCCTATAGTCAAAAAAACAAGTTATATAATGCAAATGTTGCAGTCCTACAAAAAAAGAAACCTTGTTCCGAAGCTTGAATTCTCTTTAGTATAATATCGCCTTGCAGTCAAACAATTAAGCACATGTTGTACACAACCTAACAGCGTGCGGGAGCGTCTTAATTAACTTTTTAAGTAGCTATTAATAGCTACCTATATTTTTATTTCCATGTCTTAGTATAGCCATTATTATATATCAATGAAAGAAGATTGACGAAAAAGGTGCATCAGGCGAGTGTGAATGGGACTGTTGGGAGGGGAAGACCTCGGCGTACCTATCTAGATCAGATAGCAGATGTTCTAGAGAAAGGCCAGGTCAAGAGTACCCTAAACCGACGAGCATGTATGAAGAATGTTATGAGAGTGAATGAAGCGAAAGAGGTATGTCAGGATCGTAGCAAGTGGAAATCCGTGGTCTCTGCCTACCCCTATGGGAAACAGGCGTGATTTTATGTATGTATGTATATATCAATCACTAGCGACCCGCCCGCGCGCCCCTGCTTCGCACGGGTGCACATATCATGCATGTATTATACATATAAACCTTCCTCTTGAATCACTCTATCTATTAAAAAAACCGCATCAAAATCTGTTGCGCAGTTTTAAAGATTTAAGCATACAAAGGGACATGGGGACATAGGGGAAAGCTATATACTTTGTTTTAAACTATGTAGTGATATATATTCAATCAATAATAGGTACAGTATCGGTTGTAAACTCAATATTGTTTTTAACTGCCATGCCAGGGGATCAAAGTCGTGTAGCTATGTCAGTTTCAGTTTAAAGAATAAAGGATCAACTGATCCTTTATTCTTTAAACTGAAACTGACACCGTGACCACAACGCGGCCAAATTTGTTCACTTACTACGCGTGAGTGTCGCGCAGGTGTGGTTGAAGCCGAAAGGTGCTCTATACCTACATAGGTACACTCACTCTACTTGACTCTTGACTCATATATTTTTAAACTAGTAGCACCCTGCGGTTTCACCTGCGTAGTTTTAAATCCCGGTATTCACACGGGATAAAAAGTAGCCTATTGTTATTCCAGACTGTAATATATCTATGTGCCAATTTTAACCAAGATCCGTTCAGCCCTTCTGGAATTATAGAGTAACAGAAATCCATCCATCCATACTTACAAACTTTCGCATTTATAATATTAGTAGGATTAGTAGGATGTAATATTATTTTAACAACTCGGTTCCCTATTCACCTATTGTGTCAATATTTTTTTATTTTCTGTTTTGATTACAATAACAATCATAAAAGTAATCTAGCTATCCGGAACGTTACCTGTGACAACCAAATGAGTGTTTATTAGACATTATTGGAAAAAGTGATCGACTTTTTAACATTTTGTGGTCAATCGAGTCTGTTAGCACCGGTTCAAGCATGACTTGAGAGTGATCTATTTATAAGATATACATTTCTTTGTAAAAACATAGCCTTTACTTTTGACGACCTCATTGGCGCGGCGGGCGACAGAGCAAGAGGTTGCAGGTTCGATTCTCGCCTCGAAATAAATTTGTGTACGCTCTACAGAAATTTGTTTCGTTGGTCTGGGTGTTTCCTGTGTATAGTAAAAAATATCTATCTAGGTAAGTAAGCTACTTTTGGGCTAGATGGTGCTGTGTTGATTGTCCAGCATTATTAATTTTTTATTTAGAAGTAGGTAAACTACACATTTTCTTCATAGGTACTAACTGAAATTTACGAAAAACTCTTCTCCGTTTGCTCTAGTCAGGCATAGACCTTTCCTAAATTCTTCCATTTGTTTCTATCCCCAGATGTTCTTGTCCGTAAAAAATATAGGTGCTTAGAATAATTACAGCATTCCAGACAATTGTCAAACAACTGCGTTCATCACACAAAATTTTTGTTGCGGCGGGGATCAAACCCATGGCCTACAGCGCCGAACTAACAGAGCTACTAACTGAGAAGGGGATTTTTTCTCTATGACAGAGGAGATTCCTTGCCCTAAACCGTGTAACGTGAAAACGTGATCTTGGGCTTTATTATTTACGACATAGCAAATACTTTGCACAAACCGTGTGACGTCACAACATGCTCTAAGCGCGAACGCGATTGGATTGGTCATAGTGAATACCGCCCCTCTAAAGGTGCACTGAGAAAAATGTAAAGCTGAAAGTGCCGTCATTACGATCGATTTCGTAGGTTTGAAGGCTAAAAACCGACCAACAGTAATAACCAACATAAACGCCTTCTAGGCAGAAGACGTTATACGATTTACAGGGTAAGTAAATTTAAAAAGAAGGTATAACATGAATAAGTTTCTCCAAACTACGATTTATTCTTAGTATTGAACATATTAGCCGTAACATATCTACGATAAAGTCGGTAAATCAGTTAAAGATCGAGGTACTGACGGCGGCATTCAACTTCTGGTAAGGCGAAAAATAAGCAAGGTAGCTCAGCAAACACGCAAATCTTTCCAAGGGCAATATTCGACGCATCTCAAGTCAGCAACGCCTTCTCGTAAGGCGTTTTATACCGTATTATATATAATAATAATACCTAACGTTCAACAATATGGCATATTGTACGTACCAGCCGTACAAGAGCAGTGCTTAGTGGATAGGTAGCTAGTCCCTTAGCCAGTGGCTACTAGCCAGTTAGCCACTAGCCAAGGAATATAATAATACTCTGACGAGAGCCACTAGCTATGCTACCTACTGGGTAGATAGACAACAGCCAAGGTAGCTAGCTATTAGCGTTAGCGAGTGGTGGTGAAATAACCCAATGACATACTGACACATCTTTTCGCATGTTTTATACATCTCATTGATTTTCGAAATATACTGTAAAGTGCGGCCTTATACATATTTCCCGTGCGTTTTCGTCAGCGCGATCTAGGATTGTACCTTTTTGGCTTTTAAACTTTTTATAAAAGCGGATAATGCCTTCTTTACGGCAACAAATGCCTTCTTTACGGCAACATACGCCGAAAATTTACCGCCGGAAGCGAATAGTGTTTTTAACCGTCAGCACTGCGTTATTAACAAGATAAGATTCAATTCCTAAAACGCTTTACCATAAAGTTGATTTGGTTGTTTTGCGACCAGCTAATAGACGGTATCGTTTTAACGTATTCACTTAGTTATGTCAAAACGAAGGTAATTGTACAAACTCGCCCTACGTAATTACATTATAACCGTGTAAGACTTTATTAACCTTACGCCAGAATTTCATTTTTCTCAGTGTGATAAATAGATTGCAGTGCTATGGGTACATCGGAAACATGTTCCTCTATACGAGGTCGTTAAGAATTTGACAAGAAGGCGTTATTTCACGAGTTCTTAATACATTATGTAACTTTATAGTAGAGTTATGCAAGTTGAACCATGGGAACAATCCATTTTAGCTACAGGGTCACAGTATCGAGTTTTATACTGGTTTATTAATTTTATCAAGCCTATGGACCTGTTAATATTCAAATAAGGTCAATACCTACATTCCACTCACTCGCTCTAAAAGATCTCTGAAACTACAGGACTTAGTACCTACTAAGTAAGGACTTAGTAATAGTTTTTTAAGAGTAGGAGAGCTCTTTATGAAGGGCTCGTCCGGGGTCTTCTCCGGATGAGCAGAAAAAGGCATGGTTGTAGTACTTACTACCACCATGCCTTTTTCTGCCGCCAAGCAGCGTTGTTGTGTTTCGTTTTGAAGTGTGGTCGCTGGTGTAATTACAGGCACATGCCTCAAGTTGATGGATGCAGGGCAGTGCATCGTAGGACACGTTCGTATCGTGCGTTACTTACGAGGCAATGCTTTGTAACATCAGGTGGGCCCTTTGCTTGTTCCACCAGCTAGTTGTTTTAAAAAAAAAGAGATACTAAGTTAAAACATAAACTTGAAGCAGAAGCTTCTCGATTTTGATCTTTTTTTGTTATTTTTTATTTATTTCTTTTATTTACCGGGCACGGTTGATATCCCCTCAGATCTCTTAATACCAATACATACTCAAAGATATTAACCGACTTCAAAAAAGGAGGTTCTCTTTAATTTTCTTGTGGTCTCACAACTTATTAATGAGTGGACCTAAATGATTTTTTTTAATCGAAAGGTGCCTGGTGTTTGTCATGCGGTCCCATTAAAATGTAAGTCAGGTCTGACGTAGTACTTTTTGAGTTAAAGGAGTATGAGTGTATTTTCCAGTGCATTGAAGTTGCTTTTTTTTGAAAAAGTTATTCTATGTCTAAGAGCCAATCAGCCATAGTACAAATTTTGCTTTGTTTAGGGTTAAATAGTGCTGATGGATGTGCATTAATATTTATTTATTTTCGTTTGAGAGCTGCATTATTTCACTTACTTTTCGAAAAATGCACCTTTCTATGTATTTTTCAGAGTAAAATCCATTGGCGCAGGACCGATTCGATCCTACGTACTCATACAATCAGAAAGCGGGAGCACCACTAGACCACAGGTGCTCTTACGATATGTAAATAATATGTTATGTTTCTTTATTTCTTCTTTCTATACTTATATATAGGAAAAAGCCCTCAAAACAGGTTCACCAACCGGTTTTAAACACATTGTGTTACTCATTCATAACTGTCGAAGAATTTGACTGGCCGTACAAGTTTGTAGTTGCCATGCGCTGGCGCTGTAGACTGTGAGTGCGATTCCCACGCGGCACGCAGGACAAACCTTTGAGTAATTCATTGAGTACCTATGAATCTCGGAGGCCTTGTCGTAGATATTTTTATAAATTAAATACCTAATTATTTATTAATATTATGTAATTATTATTCACTCGTCTGGTTTTATGTTGCTGTCTGAAACATTTATTCTGGTTGTGTCAATATTAGTAACTTTATCGACTAATAATAAGTGAAACGTTTTAATTTTATTAGCCCTCATAAGTTCGAAGTCCACTGACGTCATAGGCTGATCAAAATAGGCTAAATATTTCACAATATTTGCTAATATCGGCTCGCTAATGATTTACTTAACACTTGTTATACTAACTTTTGCTACCATTTTTTTGGTAGGTACCTAATGTTGGATCCCGACTGGCTCAAATTTGGTAGTATTACTGTATCTCATAATATTAGGAAAACAATACTAAATAGTAATATAAACTGAACTAGCTGAGGCACAGTTATAAGTAAGTATTTAATAGTATTTTACCCTAACAATTTAATTGTTTTATTTATTAACACTGACAGCCGATCTTATATTAATAATTGTATTTAATTAAAAAATATGTCATTCTATTATATAATAATCAACTAACAGGTGACTTAACCACACTACAGATAGGGTTATGTGTTTGTTAATAAAAAAATATCAGGCGCTAGCATTTACAGAATCAGCAAATACAGAGTGATATCATAGCTATTGAGTATAACGGTAGGTATTATTGTTTTTAAAAACTGAAAAAAAAATGTATTGCAGTTAAAGCTAAATTTTTAAATCAATCGGTGAAAAATTGAATTTATTAGAATATTATAAGTTTTTGCGTCAGATTTGACGACCTCTGTAGCACAGGGGCAAAGGCCTGCTTGAGTCGCATAAGGTTGCTGGTTCGATTCCTTGGTGTTTGCGATGTAGGTATTGTATGATATGCATGTATTTAAAAAGTAAATAAAAAAAATTTTTACCGATCATACAAAAAGCCTTTTAAAATAAATTTTAATGGGGTAAATTAAATGTATGAATATAGTATATGAATATAGTATAGTAAATTAAACGTATAATATGTGTATAAAAAAACTACGAAAAATTAAAAATGGCTTGATAACATTATGGCTATCTATCTATCTATCTAATCAGCCCACATTCACCCACTGCTGGGTATAAGCCTCCTCCTTAGCACGCCACTCTTTCCGGTCCTGCGCCAACCGCATCCACTCGACTCCCACTGTCCCAACTATGTCATCAGACCATCTGGCCGGTGGTCTGCCTCGTGGTCTATGACTCTCGCGTGGCCACCACTCAGTCACTCTCTTTGTCCATCTACCGTCTTCCCTCCTAGCCAAGTGGCCTGCCCATTTCCACTTCAACTGGTTTATCCTCCTACCCACGTCCACGACCTTAGTTCTTTGTCGAATTTCGACGTTGGGTATTCGGTCAACCAGTGTGATGCCTAGCATGGCGCGCTCCATGTTTCTCTGGGCTACTTTGATTTTGTGCACGTGCTCATTTGTTAGTGGCCATGTTTCGGCACCATATGTAAGGATCGGCAGGACACATTGGTTGTAAACCTTGGTCTTAAGGCATTGTGGGATTTTGGACTTAAAGACGGTTCCTAGATTTCCAAAGGCAGCCCATCCTAGCTGTACTCGTCTAGTTATTTCTTTCATCTGCGAGCCAGAACCAAATGATAAACAATGCCCAAGATAGACGTAATCTTTTACAAGTTCCAGTTGCTGGTTACCTACGATTATGTTAGGTACCTTTTTCGAAAGATTCGTCATGATCTTAGTCTTGGACATGTTCATCCGAAGGCCGACTCCCAGAGATGCATTGTTTAATTCTTCAAGCATAACTTGAAGATCGGTTGCATTTTCAGCCAGCAGGATGAGGTCGTCAGCAAATCGCAGATGCGACATTCGTTGACCATCTATGTTGATACCTTTCTCGCTCCAATCAAGTAACTTCATCAGATCTTCTAGCAAGTTAGTGAATAATTTGGGCGAGATTGTGTCACCTTGTCGGACCCCTCGTTTGATGGGTATGAGGTCAGTCAATGCGTGCATGCGCACCTGCAGAGTCGCGGCCGAATAGAGCTCCCGAAGTATAGTTACATACCTTTTGTCGATGTTACAGCGGCACAGAGACTCAAATACAGCCCAGTGTTCTACGCTGTCAAAAGCCTTCTCGTAGTCGACAAAAGCGAAGAACAGAGGTCGGTTGTATTCTCTGCTCTTCTCCATGATCTGTTTAACTGCATGGATGTGATCTATTGTTGAGTATCTACTCCGGAAGCCTGCTTGTTCGATGGGTTGGTATTCGTCGAACTGGCGAGTAAGTCGGTTGCATAGAATTTTAGCGAACAACTTGTATACTTGTGATAGTAGACTGATTGGTCGATAGTTAGATAGACGTGATTTATCTCCTTTTTTATGCAAAATTGTTACGGTGGCATTTTTCCATGCTTTGGGTGAAATCCCCTCCATGAGTACTTTGTTGTAGAGTGCAGCAAGTGGTCTAAGTATGGATTCACCTCCCGCTTGTAACATTTCTACATAGACTCCATCTTCCCCCGACGCTTTCCCTCTTTTCATGTTATGCAAGGCAAACCTAACTTCGTCTTCGGTGATTACTGGCAGTTCGCCCTCATCGTAGCGCTCTACAGGATTTGCTCTTATGTCAGTATGGTCTGGTGAAGATGGTTCCTCAACTTTAGAAGCATACAGGTCTTTGTAAAAGTCCTCAACCACTTTCACAATTTCTTTGCGGTCTGTAGTTATGTTGCCAGCTGCGTCTGTTAATTTCATAATTTCGGATTTGCTTGTGTTCAGTTTTCTTTGAAATACTTTAGTTCCTCTATTGTTCTTAATGGTTTCTGTAATAATATTTGTACTATGTGTCCTAAGATCCTTTTTTAATAGCTTTTCGAATTTTTACATTTATAGCATTTAGTCGTATTTGATCTGTGGTACTGGCATTCCTTAGTTCTCTCCTCTGAGCAAGCAAGGACAGCGTGCTAGGTTGAAGTCTACTCTCTTGGGATTTTGTGTTTCTTACATGTTTTGCTGTTGTTTCAACAATAACTTTACATAGCTGATCGTTAAGTGAATCCACATCTTGGTTCTCTTCTGGCAGATTATCGAACTTATTTCTTAACTCAAGCTGAAAATCTTTCTGTAGAGATTTATAGGCTGGTTGGTCGTACCGTTGGTTTGTTGATTTGCGAATCATTTTAGATCTTTCACTCCCCAGGTTATACCTAAATGTGGCTTTTACCATCCGATGATCGCTATGGGTCTTAAAGCGACTGAGAACTGTGACGTCTGATATACTGTTTTTCTGTTGGGTAATTATAAAGTCTATTTCATTTCTGTACCTTCCACCGGGACTTACCCAAGTCCATTTCCTTGAGGGTCGCTTCTTGAAAAATGTATTCATAGCGTAAAGATGATGTCTTTCAAGGAAATCGACCAGGGTTTGTCCACGGGAGTTTCTACATCCAAGTCCAAATGATCCAACCGAACGTTCTCTTTCTAGGGGAGCCCCGATTTTTGCATTAAAATCTCCCAGTATAACCGTGTAGTGGCAGGGATTTTCATTGAACGCTGTTTCTATATCCTCGTAGAACTGTTCAACTTCTACATCGGGGTGTGTTGATGTAGGGGCATAAACCTGAACGATCTTAAGTGAATATCTTTTGTTTAATCCCAGAGTGATGTAGCAAACTCGAGCAGAGATGCTCTTAACTTGTTGTACATCTGAAGATAGCCGCTTATGTACAAGGAAGCCTACTCCTCCATAGGATGTGTCATCATGACCTCTGTAAAAGAAAAAATGTCCAGACTCCAGTTTTAGCAGATCTGATCCTTTCCGCCGAACTTCGGACAATCCAACTATGTCCCATTTTATTTCCTCTAATTCTTCCAATAACTCACAAAGCCTGTCGTCAGTTCTCAAAGTGTCCGTATTATACGTAGCCAAGGTCATTTTTTGGTAGCAGCTGAGTCTCTTCCGGGGATTCTTCGCACCCTCTGCCCCGCCGGAACCGGAGCAGCTGCTAAAACTCGGAATAGCGGGGCTGCCGGGGACTGAGGGCCGTACTATTTTGGCGTGATTCATAATAAGAAGGGGTTTTAGCCATAAAACACCACGCTGGCCAGTGCGTCTTGGTGAGTCACCAGAGCCTCGTTTGTAATTCAGCAGGGTGCACCGCGTGCAGGTGAGGTTGGCTTGGGGGGCGAGATGTTAGGGTCCCCCTTACACCCCAACAACTTACAACATTATGGCTAAAACAATTAAATAAGAGACTAACATTTTATGAGTGATGTTAGGACCAAAACCATTATGTCAATCTACAAACCCTGTAAATCACTTGCTTATAACATAATTTTACAATAATAATCTTGCCAGTTAGCGGGATACGTCAATGGAATCTATGTTGTCAGACTGGTTAACCAGATTTAACTGGTTATTCGTTTTAGGGTTCCGTAGTGTACTGTTGTGTTAGACAATGGGCTATTTTATCCGTCAAATAGATAATGCTGCACAATCCACTCAGCACCATCTAGCCCCAAAGTAAGCTACTCAAAGCTTGTGTTATGGGTTTAGTTTTAGTATTATAAAAAAAGGCATGACTATTTTTTGAATTTTGTGAAATGTTAGGTATTTTATATATTTATTTTGGTGTGGTTTTTTTGAGTAACCATATATAATATATAGTTACTCAAAAAAACCACACCAAAATAAACAATTTGGCTCACCTACCACTAATCGCTAACTGTACCGACTTTTATATTATCTATTCTATTTAATGAACTTATCAAAAAAATATTACTATTCTATTATTTTTACACGGAAGAAAACTCACCTCATATTCAAAGTTTTTGGTCGTTATGTGTGAAACTCTAGTGAAACTCATTTATCTTAGGTTTAGTTTTTAAGGGATTCTGTATGGTGGCCCTTCTCAAAAAACCATTCTGTACCTACTTGTAATTTTTAAAGTATAAGTATGTAACTACCTATATTATGTGAACTCTTCCTAGAGTGACCCGACACAAGCTTGACTGGTATTTTTTTTATCATTCATGTTGTGTCCGTTGTTTCGATTTCGAAGCGACCAGTGTAACGTTCTAAATTTCTTTATTTGCCACTCATTTACATACCATGTTTCATAGTATTATTTTAAAATTCATTGACGTATGTAAGGACCATTAAATTAATATCAAGTTGTATGGTATTAATTTAATAGTGTTATAGGTATGTTCTGAAACGGAAATCGGCTGGCCACCTGCAAAGGCTAGACCCCAATAGATGGTCCAATGTTCTTTCTTTCTTTCCAGGCTACTTTTTATCCCGTGAGAATACCGGGATGTAAACACTAATATTATAAAACTCAATCATGCCAGAACGGACCTATATGAAAGACACAGAGATAGATTATAGTCTGGAATACCACATACGCTACCTTCAATCACCTGGAAATACCAGGATTTAAAACTATGCGAGTGAAACCGCGGCCCGCTACTATATTATAATTGTGAAAGTTTGGTAGGATAATTTGGTTAAAATTAATGAAAATCGATCCAAAGAGGTAACATATTTCACAATATTTGTAAATGTCTTGAAATACATATTTTTATAGTATAATTCCTATCTAAAGTAATTAATAGGTAATCTTCGATTTAACGGAATAATGCAATTTAATCGGGCATGTCGCTCACCGGATTTAGCTGGTTGTCCGTTTTTACAACCTGACAAACGAACCACGACTGTCATGTAGTTTATCATATTCAACCAGGAAATAGGTTTACCTACTTTTTTATCTATCTCACACCAGCATAACAGATTCCTCCCAATCAAGCCAAAAACAAAACTAAACCCAATTTTACTTCATTTTCCTTTATTCGATTGATTTGATTTCGGTGGGGTTTTGTTCTGCGATCTTTTTCCTTTGTTCCTTTTGTAGAGGAGTTCTATCGACCAGAATAGAACGACTATGGCGAAACACGACGTTAAAAGATAGAACGCTGTAGAGTAGCTATTTGTGAGGTCACGTATTGCACCTAAAAATAAGAGACTTCAATTACGGTTTGTTAGTAGTACATTTTTATTTTCTAGCTTTTTAGGATACGATTCAGACATTTGTAAAGTAAATATAATTACACGATAAAAAATAATAATAATATGCATTTGGCCAGGAAGACTGGTAGAAAATGCTATTAGCATTAAGTCCTCCTAGCACTACATTGTTTTGTGTGAAAGTTTTAAATAAATAATAAATAAATATATACAGGGTGTCCAAAAAAATTGTGTCAAGCGAAAGTCTAGAGATAGAACATCCCTTGGGGTACCCGAATCACCCCATGTATGCTTCGCGGTTTTTTATAGTTTTCGAGTTATGAATTTTTTTCCGAATTTTTGAAAAATTTTCGACTTGAACAACTTAAAAAATTATGTTATATAACAACTTAAAAAACTGAAAAAAATAACGAAGAATTGAAATAAAATTTAAAATGGAATTCGGGTATCCCAAGGAGTGTTCTACCTCTGGATTTTCGCTTGACACTAGTTTTTGGGACACCCTGTATATTAATAGTCAATATTCAATAGACAGCTCTATTAAATATTAAAGAAATGATATAGTAGTTGAACTAACCGATAGCAGGTCCTACAATGAGTATGGTCCCGCCAGCAACCAGCATGAAGATGCCCATAGCTTGCGTGAACTTCTCCGGAGCCACCGTGTCAGATATCACCACGGTGATCAGCACGCAGATGAAACACCGACTGACGCCGATAAGCACGATGTAGATGTAAATCGGCAGCTCTTTCTCGGACCAGATCAGGCCTGTACCACAAAAAAAGGATCACACTCAAAAAGGTTGTCGGATTAATCCCAAGTATAAAAGTATTTTTAAACTACGTTTTTGATAACTAAATAAGTTAAACATTCATTTAAAACGGGATATTTACCATGATTTGTGAGTTTGATTGTTTTGTTTTGTGTTTGAAATATCGGGAAACAATCAAACCCACAAATCATGGTAAATATCTCGATTTAAATGTTCATAATGCAAGCTATGTTCATAACCATGGTAGTTTAAAAAATTATACTAAATAAGTTTATCATCTACCTACTGTTGGTTTTCTAATAAAATAAAAATTCTATTGAGTTAAGAGAATACAAGGCTCACTTTAAAACGTCTTAAAACTAGGCGAATCTAAGTGCCAGTGCCACACGTCCAAAGCCTAGAAAAACAGGCAACACACTTAAGCCTTGGTTCCTACCGTTCTTTTGTTTGAACCTTGTTACAATGTAGTACAATTTGTCTGGAAGAGATCTCTGTTAGCATAATAATAAATGAATAAATAAATAAAAATCAACGTGCAAGTATTGTAAAACGAATAAAATTTATATATAACAATATATTATGGATTTACCCAGTCTCGATACAGTAGCCAAGACAAGACCTATAATATAGAGTTCCTGGCTTCCAACCTTCAGCAGCCAGTTGCTGCCGAATATCAGAACTGTTCTCATCGCCAAGTCTCCAAAACCGTAGAGGGACAGAGCCAAAGCTACCATGTCCTGTAAGTAAATAAAAAGTAGTATTAACTAATCTTATTTACCTGCACCAAAACAGCACTGGATGAAGATACTGGAAGCGATCAAAAATTTATAATATTACAATGATAAAAAGAAAAAAATGGATTTAAAATAAACACATTTATTTACAAGGGGTTATAATTGACATACTAAAGCACTATTCAATGATTAATTGCATTTTGGGCTCAGGTAGGCCAAGTAACTGCGAAGGGATCTGAAGATCCAGAAGGTACTAAGAATATAGGAAATACCTGATTCCATCCATCTGCGTACAGGGCTTGAGGCAAAATCATAGAAAATGTAGCCTCCGAAAAGTTGGACAAAGCTGGTCCGATGCAAACACATGAGATTATAAATTTCTTGAAAAACGGTACATCTATAAAAGTGTTGATAAAATTTCTGAAAAATTACAATTTTCAATGAACTTTACATACAGTCACATATTAGTACGATAGAATAGAACTAGAAAATAAAATTTTGTAAGACTAGCGATTCACCACGGCTTTGCACGGTTGCAGTGTTTATTTGTTATGTTAATATATTATAGTACTTTCCCGGACGAGCCCTTCACAAAGAGCTTTACTATTGAGAGGTAGGTACCTGCTTGAGGTATCTCTTATACCTACGTAGGTATTTAAAATCCTACCCTATATGATTTTTAGAAGAACTCAAGTTGTTCTAATCCGCCCCTGAGGGGTGCAGTCTGAAACTCACATAAATTTGCTTGGCTTTTCACTTTCCAGAATAACATGATCAACATTTTCTATTTGAGCTTCAGTTTGAGCAGTTTCGTCCGTCAGTTTCATAACTACGGCATCGCTTTTCTTCTCAACTATAAGCAGTTGCATTTCTGAAAGAAAATAATATTGCATGTTGTCAAAAAATTTTGATTCTAATCACTTACAAAATCTCCGAAACTGAAAGGCGCAGAAAAGAATATTAAAATACATAGGGTGGCCAAAAAGTCGTGGATCAAACGCAAATGGCGTTAGATGGGATCATCAGCTGCAAAAAATTGTTCTATGGGAGACCTCTAAGGTCAACCCCTGCAGTTATAATTTATTTTGTGTTCTAACGAAAAAATTATGTTTTTCAACAGATTTTTATTAAATTCTTGTTGAATTAAAAGTTCTTGCAAGTTAATTTGACTGACCTGTTGTGACTACAACTTCCACCTTTTTCATATGCCACTCCACTGGCTGCATCAGCAGCACTCCGAATATGTTATTAAACGTAATCCCTGCTATCAAAACCAGAGTGCCACGAAACCCGTACTCTTCGAGCGACCATCGCACGAACAGCGGTGCAATCATCGTAAGGACGGCTAAAAACGTAAATTTTTTTTTTTATCAGAATAAATTCCATAAGTAAGTAAAAGTAATAACCCCTTGTACGATTAAAATCATATGCATGCCCATATAGAATTCTCAAGTATTTATCGACCCTATGTGTTATTACAGACTATAATATATCCCTGTGCTGCTGCCCTGTGCGTAATTTTCACCAAGATCCGTTCAGCCGTTCTGGAGTTATAGAGTAACAAACATCCATCCATCTATCCATCCATCCATCCATACTTACAAACTTTCGCAATTATAATATTAGTAGGATATACTGGCCTACTCATGACTTCGTCCAAACGTTAGAGTTAGAGTATGTTCTTTCCAACCTGCCATTCCTGCTGTCAATAGGGTAAGCTTATTTTTAATATACTATACACATAATCAAGAAGATGATTGCGTCTTGAGCTTAAATGACTCCTCTTAGTTTTTGAGGTATGTTTCAACATCCCTCAACGTTCAAGGAATAGTTTTTAATGAATGAATGAATGAATGAAAATACTTTATTGTACACCTTAAAAGAAAAACAGTAAGTACACTAAAATAAATAAGGAATAAAACTAACTGTACAATGGGCGGTCTTATCGCTGAGAGCGATCTCTTCCAGACAACCTTTGGATGGAGAGGATTGTAAATTAAGGAAGTTGGTCGCAGGTGCACGAGAAAACTAAGTTGACAGTATGTAAACAAATAGATCACATAACACTCTATAGATAGTTAGAAAGATTATATACTAAATGCATACCTACATAGTAATACATAAACATGATAGTTATATATACCTAATACATAGTAATATATACCTATATAATATAATACATAATTTATATATATACAAAATAATAATTATATTATGTTATTGACAAATGAACGATCTATGACAACTCATCAGACAAATAATAATCTTTGTGTCTTAAAAATATACATATTTGCAAGTGATAAAAATTAAATATCAAAATTTAGAATCAAAAAACGAATTAAAAACACTGACAACAGGAAAAATTCGCAATTTCAGGTACTTGGATGACTCTTTCCTGCTAATTTGATTTAAAAGTCAAACTTCTTTAAAAAAAAAAAAAAAAAAAACAGCTTCACGACTTTGATCCCCAGGTACTTTAGATATCCCTTCAGATCTCCCATTACCAAGTAGGTACTAATTCAAGATTCTTTGAGGATGTCTAAGGGGGGTAGTCAGAGGTACGTCCAAACATTACATTTGGCACATATCCACATTTCGCAGTAGTTAGTATTCCATACGTGACAGGTTGCAAGCCCATCGCCGCTGTTAGAATACTAACTGGTTTCCTCACGATGTTTTCCTTCACCGTTTAAGAGCACTGGCATTGCGCACATAAATTTTTCGATAGAAAAATCCATTGGTGCACGACCGGATTCGAACCTGCGACCTGACGATCGGAAGGCGGGGTCACTCCCACTAGACCACCGGTGCTCTCAAACTTCTTTAAACACTCATTTAATTACTTACAGCGGAGGGCATTGGTACGCCATAGGTTTTCTTAGTACCAATGTTTTTTACAAAGGACTAATATTTCGTAGAAAATTACATCTCCATGATTATTTTAATAACGGACATGTAACTAAACGGTTTCATAATATAGTGACACGCCACACCATCTTTTTGCACGCCCAGGAAGACTGGTAGATAATGTTATTAGCATTAAGTCCTCCTAGCACTACATTTTTGTGTGAAAGTTTTTAAGTAAATAAATAAATTTATTATAGAAAATCGTAAGTATCTAACTAAATAAACACGTTGAAAATCGTAAATAAAAAGCACCAATAATATAATATATTAAAAGATATCTGATAATAAATAAAAGAAATGTACTCTAATGTGTACTTGTAAATTAATCTTATCTTGCTTAATTTTTTTGATATTTTCCATTACTCGTGGAATTTTTAAATGTATTGTAGAATACAATGGCTTCTTTTACAGCGCATACAATATTGCTAACTTACCAATGACAAACTGCACGAAGCTGAACGCAAACATTCTTTTCTTAACAAAGTAGTCATTTATTATGGAACAGGTCAAGTTGTATGTGATCCCCATAGCGATTCCCTGAAATGAGTACAAAAATCTTACAAAAACATAAAAATGATACTGTATTTTTTCTTAGATTTCTTGATTAGTTGTTAAGCAAAAAAATTGATAATTGATGATATGTATGTTAATAAAATTACAACTAATAGTTACAATTATTTACAAAATGTACAAAATACATATGAAACAGTTGAGCTATCTGCAGACCGTTGCAAACAATCTATAGATAGCTCAACTGATCCAAATCAGTGCCAGTCGGAAGCGTACCCAAGACTTTATGATAATTGAATATTGATTGATGATATTTACAATAAAAAGAAGTAAATATATTTCCATTGTATTTACTTGTTTTTATTGTAATACCCACATTAGGGTTAAAGTTAAAGTTAACTGGAAGAGTATGCTCTCTAGCATTAAATTCACCTGATACATTTTGTTATAAAGAAAGAAAGAAAGAAAGAAAACATATTTATTTGCAGCAGCTTAAATACAGCATAAAACATACAAAAAACAAAGAAAATAAATCAAATAAAAATAACCTATATAAGAGCTGCAAAAGGGACCCTGGCTCAGCATAAGTCAGTCGACAAGCAACTGACGCTGGTCTTCCGCCAGGGCCGTGCAGTAATGTTATGTGCGATAAAGAATTTTCTCAATGCAAGAAATATAAATCTAACAAATAAAAAATCAGTATCAACTTACTGGCAACACTCCTTGAAATAAAATAAAGGTGGCAATTGTTTTCGCGAAAATCATTCCGAATGTGCCCGCGTCCAGCAATAATGCTGACAGCATCGCCAGCTTCCGACGACTCATTAGTTTCAACAATGAACTGGTGAAAAACCCTGGAAATTCAGAATACAATACAAATGAAATACACGACTGCAGTTTAAAATAAATAAAATAAAAAAGCCTTTTATTTCTTACATACAGTAGGTAAGTACAGTGTTTTTAAATTGTTAGTTTCAACTTCTTAAATTATTTGTTACTAGGTTCTAATGTTTAACGTTCTTTAACATCTGTAAGAACCCCAGGCATCTGTAAGGCCCATTTAATTTTGTCTCTTCCTTTTGCTATTTGGCCCCTGACTGCAGTGTAATAAATATATAAATATTAAATAAATAAAATGACGGAAAATTCCACACAGCACTATCTAAGCCGAAAGCTGTGATATGTGAACCAGATAGCTGATATACTAATTAGATACTTTTTTTGTAAATACATACTTACAATATTATATAACACCCAGACAAACATCTATGTTCATCACACGGATATTTGTTCTCGGTGTGGATCGAATCTACGTTAAATTGCTCCTGTTTTTTCTTATAATTTAGTTTTAAATCTCTTTTGTGTCATTTAATTTAGTTTTTGTCTAGATACTTTTTACGATTCTGTTTATGGAACTCTCCCTCCATACCTAAATCTAGGTATTAATGTGGGCGTTGATGGGTTACGTCATAGTTTTAATAACTAGTGTAATATCGTTTCTCATTTTTACCTACCCCATATGTTTTGCAATAAAAATTTTGATTTAATTTTTAGTAAATATTTTACTTACGTTTGTCAGTGAATTTGAAGTCGTTTTTTTTTTGCAAAAAGTATTTTATTGAACTTACCTGAAGTCGCAAAGCAAAACGCGTTGATGCCAGTTAGCAAGGTCACGCCGGTTGAAGTCATCCCTATTTCAGTCATGAAGTCATTGAACAGCATACCGAAGCAGCCAATGAACATGGTAGCTGTGGACTGAAAACAAAAATAATCTTAGAAAATTAAGGAGTCAGTTTTCTGTTTCAATAAAAGTTATTAAGACTTTTTGATACTATTTTCTGATGGAACAAGCCGATGGGACGCCTGATAATAAGTGATGCTAATGACGTTAAGTCACGTACGATATGAACGTGCCCTACGACCATCAATTTGGGCATACATACATAAGTACATAAGCATACATACATAAGTATGCATGGGAGTGTAGTAAAGTTTTTTAGTGTTACTATTATCTAGCAAAATCTATGATTGGTCTATTTTAACATGTTAGTAACATTAAAATGTAATTTCGAAGCTCAGTGTGATATTTGAAACTTCTCTTTTGGCCCACAAAACATATTACTTTAATATTAAATAGAATTTATATTCAAATCACATAAAACATCTTTGACCGAATTTCCGAAAAATGTTCGAACGCCTGTATTAATTCTAGCAAAATCCAATTGACTTCAATTCACGTTGTTTTGATTACACACGCCCAGATAGCCTTATGCGCTCGTAAATTCAGCGGCATCCACTCCCTTCAAATCGAAACACAGCACTATATACTTACCGTAGCACATGTACTTCCCCGCACATAGGTAACGTGATTATGTTATTTATGTCAAGCTGTGATAGATTTTTCTTTTTCTCAAAATATCAATTATGCCCGTTTCACATTATTCCAGTATCATTCCAGTCCAGCATTCCAGTCCAGCGCGGTTATGCCACAGGAATATGCAGAATGTTTTTAGCGAAATTTCCTCATCGCAGAATGTAATAAGTGCTAAATATAGTGCAGTAGATTTTTTGATAGCACTTGGTTTCCAACCTACCCCGATCGGTATGCTTAAAGCCCTAACCTATCATTCATATGCTCCGATGAATTAAGCGCAATTTAATAAACTTGTAGGGAAGGGTGGGTAGACCCGGACGGCGGGTACCCCCGGACACTTCAAATACAAGGTGTTTACGCATACTTAAAAAATAAATAAACACACCTATAGATGGCGTGATTCATCGCGCCACCTATAGGTGTGTTTATTTGACAGTAAACCTAATTGGACTTCAGAGGTTCTTCTAAGGCACAGGCACATTGTATTAGCAACTTAGACATATTTATTTGCCCCGCGGTTTTTTTTGCAAAAAAACAGTTTTTTTTATAATACTTGCTAATGGAACAAGTAAATGGCTAACTTGATATTAAGTGGTAACCATCACCTTCTTCTTGTCGTGTCACAAGTTTATTTCGAAACAGCGTGGTGAAAGGATTTTAAGTGCGCCTTAAGAGGCTCCTTTTGAGCACTTGGCAAATGTTACAAAACTTTATTTAGTTCTATACAACATGCCGGTTTCCTGGCGATGGTTTCCTTCACCGTTTGAGAGTACTGGTATTGTGTACGTACATTCTGGTTTTGAACCCACGACCTTAGGATTGGAAGGTAGGGCTGCTACTTCTAGACCACCAGTGCTCTCAACCATCACCACACCCACACACAAAGAAGCTCCGTCCATCAACTTCAAGAATACAGATATTAAGTTGTACTAGCCAGGGTTTTCAAATTCATCTATGGTGACGACATTACTTACAACATTGATGATGAAGGAAACGAATATAACGTAACCCCATCCTCCATCCGGTACCACCCACTCATACGTCTTCTTCACTTTAGCACCAGCACTCATCTCTACTTGTTCCACAAGACTGCAGACATTCAACCCTGTCATTATTTCCCTCTCACCTATCATTATTCAAACAAAAGTTAAGCCCTACTTATTTGTCATAAAAATAAGATGATAATTAATGTTGACACATGACAAATGCTAGAAATTGTTATACATTACGTAGGTCTAAGAACCTGCAGCGTTATTCTGTCATCGACAATGCCCCAAGTCGACGTGGAATCCGCAGTGAGTTATAATAGTACATTTTTTCCTAGTTTGGGTACCATTTAGTTTTAAAAAATCCGAAAAGCAATCTAAGGTGTATTTATTTTTGGTGATGAATCCTTTCGGTTCAATACTTGGTAAATAGTAGAAGTACCCAAAACCTTTCACGGAAAGGTTTCCGCTACCGAATAGCTGGCGGAAAGTCTTCTTTGTTCTTCTTTCTTCTTTTTATGGCTCCTGTCATAGACAATCTTGCCAATGTCAAGTGATTCAGAGATTATACTCTTTGTAGTTATGGTTCTAGTCACGTCAGTCCAAACCAAAGTCGAGTCAGTCAATTGTTTTGAAGAAAATGGTGGCGGTTTCTTCAAAACATTTGAAACATTTTCGGTCATATCACGATATCACCTAATACACTTTCATTTCAAATGCTTAAACTTTGTGCTAAGACCACAAGTAATGTTGGTTAAAATACCACCAAAATTACACAACACAACTCAAAATAACACTAGAAAAACAATTAAAATGAAAATGCTATGTTGCTTCGTTAGATGACAGAAAACGAATCTCTGGCGGAAAGTCACTCGCTACCTTTCGAATCTTAATGTCAAAAGCTTTGTCTGAAAATGTCAAAATCGCGTAAATTTCGTTCAGAATATATCTGCCATCGTATTCTCAACTCAAAAATTGGCTTTCCGTAACGAATCCGATACCGAATGAATCAAAATAACCCCTAGGACTAGTATTATTGAAAAATGAATTTTGCACGTATCTACGCAAATTGTTCTGTAATGTTTGTGACCCTCCTACTTATATTATAAACGCGAAAGTTTGTAAGTATGGATGGTTGGACGGATTGGATGGATGCATGTTTGTTACTCTTTCACGCCGGAACGGCTGAACGGATCTGTATGAAACTTGCCAAACAACCAACTTGTCTGGAACAGCACATTAGGCTACATCTTATCCCGTGGATACCGGAATTTAAATCTGCGCGGATGAAACCGCGGGGTGCAACTTGTATTAAATAAATCAATAAATAAACCAATTTTGGTGTCTTATTCAGGCCATGAGAAGAGTTGAAGATCGGTCTCAGAGGCGCATCCTGGGAGAAACCTACGTCCAGGAGTGGACTAACACAGGTTGATGATGATGAATACATTCACCCATTTCTAGGGCTACCCGAGTGCGTGTCTTACCGGTGAAATGCCATCATGAGTGCCACATAAAAAAAAATAATAATAATGCTGGACAATCCACACAGCACTATCTAGCCCCAAAGTAAGCTACTAAAGCTTGTGTTATGGGTACTAGATAACTGATATATTTAATACATTATATAATTACATAGATAGATATTTTTTATTATACATAGAAAACACCCAGACCAATGAAAAAATTTCTGCAGATCGTACACAAATTTGTTCCGAGGCGGGAATCGAACCCGCAACCTCTGCGTCGCAGGCAAACTCTCGCCCGCTGCGCCACTGAGGTTGTCATAGCTAGTGATGTGGATCCACTAGGTGAATATCTTCGTGACTTTGTTGTAAACGGAATAGCACTAGGTACTGTTGATCTCTACCATTTATGATGCGCTACGTCATAGTGCGTTCTCATCATCAGTCTGCATCTCTTCTTTTTAAACTAAAAAAACAAAAAGGGCTACAATTTAAGCACTATTTATTCTCCAGCATGTTAGTTTAGGATAATGAAACGATTTTACGCTTCTGTTACTGTGTTTTTTCTGGTAATGGTGAAAGTTGCTTAATTCTAGAGAAATAGCACTGGTGGTGTAGTGGAAATAATCCCTCTGATAGTGATGTCATGGGTTCTAATCCGGTCGGCACCGATGAATTTTCTCTCCGATAAATTTATGTGCGCAAAGCTAAGGTCTCAATCGGTGAAGGAAAACATCGTACAAAACAGTTTGTATTCTAACAGTGGCAATATAGCTTGCAAATGTGAGTAGGTAATATATCCCAAATGTAATACATATTTGGACGAACTTCTGACTACTCTCCTTAAGCCTGAAGTTGGTACTTGGTACTAGATGATCTGAGGGGATATTTACCTTGATTCATGGAGATCATGAAGCTGATAATCCAAAAAAAATATTTTTTTTTTATGTGTCTAGCTTGATGCAATGGACAGTAGCAGATAGCCTACCTGATGTTAGGTGGTAACATAACCTATAACATACTGCCCTGCGTCCATCGACTTGAGGCATGCAGATGTTAAGCCTCATGTGCCTATAATAACACCGGCGACCACACTCTTCAAACCGAACACAGTAATGCTGCTTGGCGGCAGAAAAAGGCGTGGTGGTAGTACTTCCCCGGACGAGCCCTTCACAAAGATCTCTACTACATTTAGCCATTTATTTTCTTGCATTAAAATGTACAATACAAAACTACAAAAATAGGAGCTGCAGCATGTCTAACCATTGTATAAACGAATTATCTACTTTACATGATAACGTATTTGTGTACGCATTATCGTATTTGTTTTGGCAATGCAACCTAAGAACGATGCTACACGGTACGTTGCGTTGAATAGTAAATAATTTCAACGCACGGGACGTGTGGCTTTTCAGGTTTATGTTTTAGATTTAGCACATTTATTTTCTCAAAAACAAAAAAACATTTTATTTATAAAAATAATGTTCTATATACATAGAACATTATTTATACAAATAATGTTCTATATACATAGAACATTAAATGCAATTTTTCTTATATAAATTTATGATCCGAATATGTAATCTTTATTTTGTCACCAATGCAACGTTGCTTTCATTTTACGAAAATTGGTTATCCAGTGTTATTTTAATTTCTTTTGTAATTGACAGCCTACGTAGCTCAGTTGGTAGTAGCTCTGCCTTCTGCGCCGTAGGTCGTGGGTTCGATTCCCACCGTGAACAAACATTTGTGTGATAAACATAGATGTTTGTTCTCTGTCTGGGTGTTATATAATATTATAAGTATGTATTTACAAAAAAAAAAAGTAGGTATATAAGTAGTATATCAGCTATCTGGTTCTGGTTCCCATATCACAAGTATAAGCTTAGTTTGGGGCTAGATAGTGCTGTGCGAAAAGTCCACCAATATTTATTTATTATTTATTTATTAATTGTCGTTGTATAATCCATGGAAATAACAAACAGGAACTTCACAAAGTGTTTGTTTTCTGTCATTTTCGGAAGCTACATAGCTTTGTAATTTTAAAAGTTTTAGTGTTATTTTGAGCTGTGCGGTGTAACTTCAGTGGTATTTTAACTAACATTACTTCAGATCTTTGTACAATGTATAAACATATCTTTTTTTTGGCTACTGCGACTGATTGTCACAATTCTGCCAGTGTCCGTTTCAGTATAAACATATCGAATGAAAGTGTAGTAATTTCTGACTTTGAATGTTTTAAAGAAAACTACCAGCATTTTCTTGAAATGACGGTCGACTTGACTATGGGCTGACTTGAGCATGAACTATTTCATATTTAACTTGACACTGACAACATTGTCTGTAAGACAGGAGCCATAAACATAAAAAAAAACGTCAAAATTAACATAAATCGTATAGATTTTCTCACACGGCAGTCTTAATTTTGACGACCTCTGTGGCGCAGCGGGCGAGAGCCTGCCTGCGACGCAAGAGGTTGCGGGTTCGATTCCCGCCGTGGAACAAATTTGTGTACGATCTGCAGAAATTTGTTCCGATGGTCTGGGTGTTTTCTATGTATAATAAAAAAATATCTATCTATGTAAGTATATAATGTATTAAATATATCAGTTATCTAGTACCCATAACACAAGCTTTGAATAGCTTACTTTGGGGCTAGATAGTGCTGTGTGGATTGTCCAGCATTATTTATTTATTTATTTATTTAATTGCAGCCAAGGAATATAAATACTAGTCTTGTCTGCTAGTCTTGCCTACTAGTCTTGCCTACTAGTCTTGCCTACTAGTCTTGCCTACTAGTCTTGTCTAGTTTGCTTTTATTCGATTTTTGTTTTATCATGCTGTCAAACGGTTTTGGAGCTATTTATCAAACTAAAATATTATAATGCTAGTATATTAAAAAATTCATAAATCTTATGGTGAAATCATAAAGAATGAAAACCTGTTATCAACGTTAACATAATCTTTTTATTGCAATTTGTTTGCTTATTACTACTAAACGTAATCGTAGGCTTAGTTATCTTCTTTTATCTATAGAAGAGTCGAATCACTATCTGTCATACACTTGCCTATAATATTGTTGATAGGGAATGCTGCTTCCTCCAAATTAGAAATTCCAGGATTGTAGAGATTACAAGGTGTATAGGAGATTGCAAGGTGTATAGTAGGTGTGTAGTACTCTAATTAATTATTGGTTTATAAAATAGAATATGACGTGTAGCCGGCTTGCCGATAATCGTAAGTGCGTTCCATAGATAATGAGTGAGTGACCTAGCAGCGGGCCGAGGGGAAAAAGGGGGGGATCGAACGCACGTTTGTTTTACTAAACAGTAAGCACAGCTTAAACCGAACAAAACTAATGAAATATGCTAACTTTCTTCTCGTTTGTAAATTTTTATATTTTATGAATATATAAAAAATCTATCGTTATGAAAATACTTACATAAAATTGTAAAAAAGTGTGATTGAAAATTTGTGTTTCATGTGATATATAACCATTTATTCCAACTTTTTTATTTCAAAACATAGGTAGGTATCGACTGTCGTTTAATGAAAAAAAACTTTGAATAAATAAAAAGTAAATTTGTCATTTAGGTTCAGCGCTTAGAATTTTTATACTAAAAGTCTGTGTATTTTGTTTAAATATAACATTACCATTTTCTGAGCCCACCTGATCTAATTTCCTCCATGAAATAGGTCGTTCTCCAGGGGTCGTTTCTCTGATCGTTAGCGGTGCACTACACGTACCATTCATACCCTACTGGGTATAGACCGTACACCGTACTAGAGTATAGTGCACTGTGCCCATGTTAGATTGGTTTCAGAAAAAAATGTGGTATATATTAGTTGATGTAAAAAATTCTGATGATCTTATTATCATCGTCAGCTAAATTTAGGTTATTTTGATTTGAGTCAGAGTCCAAAGTCATTTATCTTATTTTATGTTTGTTAAGCGGTTGCACAGCGTTGATGTTGTTTTGTTTTGATTCGTAGATCATACTTCCATACAATTTTTATCTAAATTAATTCAGCACTTTCTGAAAACTCAATAACACTCAATTGTACAGTAAACTGCTCTGCTACTAATACGAAGAAAGCTGTGCTGAAAAAAAGGCTAACTATAACAATGATTATTCAGAGACAAATGTGTCTGGGGGCCACGTTATTAGTCATATTATTGAGTTGACTGCTAATACAAAGACTATGTTTTGGTTTGAGAACCTTTATCAAAACTTTTTCAGAAAATCATCTTAATTTGTTTGCCTAAACTCAATCGACTTATCACTTAAAAACTTGCTTGTTTTGTTGAAAAACTTTAATTCTGGCTACGAAAATGGCATATCTTCGACCGAATTAAGATTTAATGTTCACAGAGTCACATTTTACTCAGAAGAGACCTCAGAAGTGATAAAAGGTCTTTAGACAAAATCCTAGTTTATTAAGGTGCCTGTAAAACTCCAGATAAAGCGCCTATATTTCAATCCGAGACAGAAGGTAATCTCCCTTTAACAATAAATAACTCAGAACCCTCCAGGTTAATTACGAGTTTCGTAGCGTCTCTACCTTTTAGTTATAACTGTGCTGATATAATAACACTTATAAGGTGAAGACAAGAGCTAAAATGACTCACGCTTGCAATTTTTTGACTTGTTGAAGGATACAAAATCACTGAACCCATTTTCGAAAAATCGTAAACAACCATTTTGTGTGCAATCAAATAGCGCACAGTTTAGTAAAAAAATCATTTTAATCGATACAAGTTTTCCTACTGAAAAGTTTACTTTTCTAGTTTTCGTAGCTAGGTAAGCAAACTTTTGTTTGCGTAACTACGAAAATAGTAATGAAATTTTATTTTTTTTATGAAGGAAAACATCGTGAGGAAACCGGCTCGTCATACAACCTAAAAAGTTCTATGGAACCTCTTTGAGGTGCACTTAAAATCCTTTCACCACACTGTTTCACAAGAAACTACACGATAAGAGAGAGAGACAACATTGTTTCTTAGATTTGGGTAGACAGAGCTATAAAAGCGTCACACCTATCCACCCTCGATTGCACCGCGCCCCTATTGATCCGTTTAGCAGGACGGGCGCGCCTTACTTGTGTGCATTCCTATCTAAGGTGAGGTTGGCATACCAAATAGGTAAACTGGTTCACATTCTAACTTGCATATAAGTTGGTAAAATTTGCGGTTATTTCTGACATGTCAAATAAACCTGTAGTATTAGGTTATCTACAGATATTATAAAATGTAGATATAAATGAAGCACAATTTTATTAAATATGCAACATAACTGGTGAGCATCTATTTAAGAATTTATACAGCAACAGATTCCCCTATGCTTACGGGATGCTGTATTGATTAAATTAGTGACTCAAACAGTGGAATTCGTAGCTGAAAACTGCTACGACTGGTCGTAGTCGACTTCAATTCACTTCGAGTTTCGAAAAAAGAACTACAATATCAGTCAGAACTTCAGAACAGACTTTTCAAAGTTGTTTAAAAATAATAGAAGGATTGATCGATTTATTGAAAATACTTAATTGCACATAATAACAGTACAAAGGTGAATTTAATGCTATTGGTAGCCTTTGCAGATAACCTTAGTTGATTGGACCTGTCAGTAGAGCACGGGAAAAGAATAAATATAGCGCTATTTTTCCTTTATTTTTTTTATTTCGCCTTGTGTTGGTGTTTATTTCTACTGCGGTTCTAACGAGCATACCTTTCGCCAGCATCGATTCATAATGTATGTCAAGTGTACGTTGGAGTCCCGTTTTTCACCCTGAATAACTCAAATGCCACTCATATGAAAAAGCCTATATTTTCCCGCACAAAACAGCCTACTGTACCTGTAAATATGTGCTTTTAAGAATACCTGTGCAATGTCTAGCTTCTTTTTCGGCGCTGTTTTGATTAATTGGTTATGTGTTCAATCCTATTATCTTATTAATTAATTTGTGTACGATCTGCAGAAATTTGTTCCGATGGTCTGGGTGTTTTCTATGTATAATAAAAAATATCTATCTATGTAAGTATAATGTATTAAATATATCAGTTATCTAGTACCCATAACACAAGCTTTGAATAGCTTACTTTGGGGCTAGATAATTGTCCAGCATTATTTATTTTATTTTATTTATTTATTTTATTATTATCAGTCCTATTCATCTGACTAGTAGAATACATTCTATGATGATGACTCATACTCTAGCCCTTGCACCGATCGGGATAAATCTTAAAAATATCATAGCTTATAATACCGAAAATTTTCCGGGAACGAAAACGTTGAAAACTGTACAAACGCAATAAATCAGTTTTTGTACTTAAAATAATATTAGCAACAGCTTTATAACGTGACAGAAGCCGCGAGCTAGATCTAGTTTATAACAGTTATAGTTTGGTAGCTCCTTGTGAACACGTTAACAAAGATAATTATTATGAACGAGTGCACCTATCTAATAAATTCATTTACTTTATTTACAAGAGATTAATAATTATTTCAGATAATTTCCTACATTTCCAATCATCGTCTTGATGATGATGTGAATGATGATTGGGAAATGTCAAAATCTGAGGGAATAAAATAAAAAAAACGCTTCGAAAAAGACTTAAAATTAAATTAAATTAAATTTTATTTATTTAAGATGTCACGGATCCATACACAATTACACATTTACACATTAACTTAACACTAACACACAATGAAAATAAAAATAAAAAATCTTTCAAATGTAAACAAACAAGAGGTAGGTGTTAAACACTAAACAAAGAATAATACCGCAATAAAGCCACATTGGCGAGCCAGACTTTGGATAGGCACACTGCAAACTGCTGATAGCTTAGTAATCATACCTACTTTAGTTTATATAGTAAACTTGTCTGGCATTTGGGTTAATAAGGGCAGACACCCAGCAGTATTGCAATGCACTGTCCCACCTGCCAGCCAAGACACCCAGGATCTTATTAGAGCTACCCAGCATTCTGCGCTTGATGGATGCTATTTTGTTACGCATCATGGCGTGAAAGTCATTGACATGTGCATCAGCGAACATGCCAGACGCACTGCAGAATCTGGGTAGCCCCAACATCATCCTGAACATATTATTGTAGAGGACGCGCAAGGCACTGAGGGTTGATTTACTAAAACTACTCCATAGGCCGCTTGTATAAAATGATTGACAGAATGATTTAAATAGGGTAACTTTTACCTCACCTGAGCAATGTGCGAACCTGCGGACCAGCATATTGCCTCTTACCGCCAGCGCCCTGCGCTCCCTCTCTATGTCTGAATCATCCTTTAAATCAGTAGTGACCACATGACCCAAATACTTGAACTGCGTAATCCTCGCCAGCTCATTTCCATCAAGATAAACGGGGGGGATGTGGCCGAGGGAGCAGCCACGCGCTGAAAACACTATCATTTCACTCTTTTTGATATTATATTTAAGCCCATGAGTTAAAGCATAGCTTAAAATTATCAACCTACGTGTAGCACGAATTTACAAAGTAATAAACAATAATTTTGTCTGGTTCACGACTTTTTCCGAGTCTTTCCCTATTAAACGTCATCTTGATATTTATCGTATTAATAAAACATAGAAAATGTATTTCTGTAATGGGTCACGAATTTCGAGAAGCGACTCATGATAAATAGATGAGAGCTCATTTATATTGCACGATACGGACAAGACGTAAGGTTTTTAAGGTGCTCGGGTACTTACACCAAGAGCTTTTCTGATTTTCTGATGGTAAATATATAATTCGTGGACGTTCTTGGTAGTCAGAAAAGCTCGTGTCGTCGTCTGTGGTTCAAATAATAAAAATGCGCCTGTTATAACTTCATAAAAAACAGCCGTATATAATAAATATTAAATCCTCAATATCAACGTAACTAAAGCTAATCTTTTTCATTTTCAATGACCTTTTGATGAAACTTTATATTTTTACTCTAAAATAGAATTACAAAATCAACAGCAACTTGACCGTCAGACAAACATGGCAAGATTGTTATGGGTTAATAAAACTATGAAATCTGCGCGCCACTAGTTTTTCCACAATACCTTATCCATCTAATAGCTAGCTCGTAGTTATGTCAGGAAATCCCGGGTGCCATCTTGGATCTCGCATCAACTTTGATTTTGAACCTCGGTAAGCTCAAGTCACCCGAAAATGTTGACGGTTGTACTACGACATATTATTTTTATAGAGCTGCCATTATGAGCTAAAGTGTAAAAGGTGTGTTTTTCTTATTCACACTCCCCTATCACTACATAGTATAAAACAAAGTCGCTTTCTCTGTCCCTATATCCCTATGTTTCCTATATTTCTATGTCCCTATGTATGCTTAAATCTTTAAAACCACGCAACGGATTTTGATGCGTTTTTTTTAATAGATAGAAAAAAACGGATAAAAAAACATTTTTTAATAATGAATGCTAGCTATATCGATTTATAAACAAATAAATAAATAATCAAATGAAAATATTATGTACAATAATTGATCGTTTAGTGTTTTATACATAACTAGCGAACCGCCCGCGCGCCCCTGCTTCGCACGAGTGCACATATGCATGTATTATACATATGAACCTTGAATCACTATATCTATTAAAAAACACCGCATCAAAATCTGTTGGGTAGTTTTAAAGATATAAGCATACAAAGAGACAAGGGGACATAGGGAGAGAGAAAGCGACTTTGTTTTATACTTATATAGTGATTTATATTATTTTCTCCACACGCCACATTTTTTTATTTAGTCTTCAAAATTGAATGCTGTTTTTGCGATGCTTTTTTTATATTATTCATTCAAACCAGTCTGCAGTGTTTTTGGTCTGTGGTGGTTTCGGTTCGTTTCCATCACGTCTTCCGTTCCGCTGCTTAAGAGATCAGAATCGCGTGGCCCCGCCGGAAGCTATTCGCAGGGATATTTGAGGCGCCAGGTACTAAACTCGTGTTAAAATTAGATCATTTTTATGACGACAATTTTCGGTGAGCTCCTTGGAAATGAGATGGAATTTCAGAATGTTTCACGGACGCAAGAGTTGGTTAAAGTAGCAAATATTAATAGAAATATAAATGTGATTAAATTAGATCTCTTTTGGGTTTAAGAGTTGTAGAGTGTAGAGCTCTTTGTGAAGGGCTCGTCCGGGAAAGTACTACCACCACGCCTTTTTCTGTTGCCAAGCCGCGTTGCGGGGGCTACAGGCACATGAAGTTTAACATCTGTATACCTCAAGTAGATGGACGCAGGTCAATGCATTGAGGGCACGTTCGAGATTGTTTGCAATGATCTAGAGATAGCTTAACGGTCTGCACAAGTGCACGTTATCTAAACTGTTTCTGTATTTTGCAGGTACATTTTGTAAATCAGAATATTCATTATAATTTTCTTTACAAGTTTATTATTATCCAACATTGAACATATCCTACACGCCATGCTAGACTGAAGTTGAATTAAACATTCATTCGCCTCCACGTCAAGGCAGTCAAGGACGGAATAACCATGAGGAAGGTCAAGGTATCAGTGACCGTGGACACACCATTATAAATTACTAGTAGCTGCCCTTGGCTTTGTTCGCGGCCATGTAGTGATTGCTAGCGTTAATATTTAAGGCGTTCTGCTTTTATTAGGTTCGTTAAAAACACAGCAGCTGAACTTCAGTATAAATATTTAAGTAAGAATAAGGGTAGAATAAGACCACGGACATAATATTAATAGAAACATACGCGACTTCAGTCGCATGAAGCTTTTTACACTCGGAGTGCAAGTTTTCAAGAATTATGCAACGGTGGTGGTTTTGTATGCTTTTAATTTTGACAGTTTTAACCCATGCGTGTAGGTGAGGCTCCATTAGTATATCAATAAAATATACAATACATTTATCGAAGATAATTTGTCTAAAGGTACCAAAATAAAGTTTGGTATAGCATGGGGACGTAGATAGAATGACTTTTCAAACTATTTCCGCTTCGTTCTAAACAGCAAGGTGCTAATGTTTGCGGAACTTGGTGTGGCACCTGTACCCACAGCATTGGTTAGTGTCTGTCTGTGTTTCAAAATACAGCCACATAAGTAATATCAGCCAAGAGTTGTAGAGCTCTTTGATAAAGGGTTGTTCGGGAAAGTACTACCACCATGCCTTTTTGTGGCACCACACCTCACTCATTGCTGCACACATAAATCATATATCATAAATCATGTATTCTCTTTGTAAATCTAGGTAAATGAAAAAAAAACACAAACACATCACTCATAGCATCAGGTCACACACGTTGCTGTGCGTACACGGTTCGAGTGTGGTTGCGAAATTGCAAGTATATTTTTATGAAGCATAACGTCTGTATATGCCTCAAGTTGATGGACGCAGGCCACGTTCTTATCGTGCGTTATTGCAAGGCTAAGCTTTAATGGGTTATGTAGGGTTGCTTTTAAAGGTGATGGTTACCACTTAACATGAGGTGAGCCATTGGTTTAAGGGTCCGGTGACAGCGGCTCGCAATTTCGAGGTGCGATTGGCTATTATTTCATTTTATTTCATTTCGGGGAGGTTGTTTGAAATAATAACTCTAAAGAAACACGCATAAATACTGTTCGAACACAAATAATACAATAATATAAGGGAAATGTGCTTGAGTCAGAAATCATTTTGGTATTAGGTAAACGTAAGACCAAACATACTAATACCAAAATGATTTCTGATTCGGGCATGTTTCACTTATATTGTTGTATTATTTGTGTTCGAACAGTATTTATGCGTGTTTCTTTAGAGTTATTTTTTCAAACAACCTCCCCGAAATGAAATAAAATGAAATAATAGCCAATCGCACTTCGAAATTGCGAGTCGCTGTCACCGGAGCCTTAAGCCCTCTTGCTGATGGCGTCCATCCCTCCAAACCATCTTGAAGGTGGTAGTGAAAAAATTATCAGCGGTTAAGGGGTAGCTTATACTGAATCTGACAAGAAAAATAGAGTTTGTATGAAAGTCATGTGATTTCATGCACTAATAAACTAGTGGCTCTGTGAGCTGGTAGACCTCGCGAGCACACTAAAAGTGAGCAATTCACTGGCTTAGCGGTAGGTAGATATAATTTTTCGGTTTTTGATTCTTTTGATTTTATTGATTTTTATTGTTTTTTTTTAATCATCTTGTGTAGAATGAGGTCCTTAGTGTTTCTCTCAATTTGATTGAAACCCGTCGATTTTTTGATGAGCTATCCTGTTCATCATGCTGAAGATCCTTATCAGATCTTCGCCAAACTTTTATGAGACCAACTTATAGTTACTACCTTTCAAATAAAAAAAGAATAATCGAAATCGGATCTCATTTGGTGGATATCCAGTATATCAAATAGCCCCCTTTTTTTGGGGGAAGTACCCCTCCAATCAAAAATCCCCGACGACAAAAAAATTCTAATAAGTCATATAACCTGTGTACCAAGTTTCGTCCAGATCGGTTGAAAAATGCGACCTGTAGAGTAGAACAGACAGACATCCGGACAAACGCATTTTTGGCCAATGTGGAAACTGAGACGCTTCGCTCGCTCGGTCAATTAAATTTAGTAAAAAAAATTAAATTACAGTGTACAAACATTTTAATCGAACTCACGCTAACACTGCATTTGCAATGATTTTAGGCCAGTTAATAGAGACCATTTGCGTTTTAGACTTTCTCGGACCAATCCGAACTCGGAACAATTTTTAACTTTTGCTCGGGGTACCGACCTAATTTAGTATCTAACGCTGCCAAATTCGCTTGTTCGGGATAGTAGGTCAACAATGACCAACTGTGTTTGTTAACCGGTGTGCGTCCAGTAGATTTGCATCGATGTAAAAGCCGGCACGTTTTTTTTGTATTTTTTTGGATAACCCACGTTATTCTGTGGGGCGCATAGTGCTTTTTCATGGTATAACTCTTTCAAGAAAAAGCCGACTTCAAATGCACTGGAAAATACATTCATACCACTATAACTCAAAAAGTACAACCAGTACACCCAGTAAAACATGATGAGGTAAAAAACATAAAAATAGTCGATTAGGAAACTCGTCGCTTAATAACTATGTGTATATAACATGACTTTCAGCATTGACTTAAAATAAAAAAAACAGCAGACTGAACCTGGAAAGTGAACCATTTCGTGTAAAACCATCATAAAGGTGAAATAGTAAGTACCAAGGTAGCATGGGGGTGGCAGTGGCGTTCCACCATCATGCCGAGCCGACGTGCCGTGGGGTTGAACTTACGCGATCTAAATACTTAATGCAGACCTTTATTACGGGAAAAATATTTGAGGATGCCCTTGTTTTAGTGTGCGATGTGCAAATAATCTTGTTTGAATGTGTGTGAAAACTGAAATACGCATAAACTCTTTCAGGTATTTTACGAGTTTTTAATGCGTCTTTATTGCTACTTTACAAAAGCTGCACATTTTTACAAACACCGTGTATTTGCCTACGTAACTGTTAGAAAATTTTCAAGAGAGACTTGAAAAGGGGGCTGTACGTCTGTACAGAAAATGTTGTCTGGCTAAGCATATTTTATAGATTTTCATATTTTATAGAGAACTAGTAGAGATCCCGGTATTCCTGCGGGATAAAAAGTAGCCTATGTGTTATTCCAGACTATAATATATCTCTGTGCCAATTTTCACCAAGATCCGTTCAGCTGTTCTGGAGTTATAGAGTAACAAACATCCATCCATCCATACTTAAAAAACTTTCGCATTTATAATATTAGTAGTATCTTATAAACACATATTCAACACACTTAATAACCTATTTGTAAGATTTTTATAGCTGGAAATTTATAAATTAAATTCATTCCAAAACTTAAGGGCCTTACTACAAAAACATGGGCAAACGTTAAGCACTGCTTAAACTTTTGACATCTCTTGCCATTGCGTAATGGCAAACAGAGACAGCGCTAGTTTTAGACAGTGTTTAAAGTTAGACTCTTTTATTCCTTGAGTTAGACACCGTTTTGTAGTACAACCCTTAAACTTTATTGTCATTCGGGAGATACTGTTTCTTGGGCCACAGCTATTTTAGAAGACAGAGCTTCACACTTTATTGTTAATTTTGATAATAATTATTGCTAATAAATATTTTTTATTTTCATTTTCCATAGCTTAAATGCTGTCACATGAATGGTATTTCCATTGCAAATATTGAGTGAAAAACGTTACGACTTTTATAAGCACGATTTGGGATATCAATATCAGTTCTTTTTATACCAAAAAACAAGATTCGTTGAGCATGTGTAAGAGACAAGTCAGTGGTACGTCTAATTTTTTACATTTGATACGTTACAACATTGGGTATTTGGGTAAGCATAGTAGTATCTAACAATAATAAATACATCATTCGTGTAAGATTCCGACTTTAAATCGATAGAGACAAGGTACCCACTTGAGTGGGTATCTTGTCTCTATCTATTTACAGTTTTTGAAATCGAGGCCACGTCCAAACATTACATTTGCGACCTTTTTAAATTAAAAATATAATGCAAATCATTTGTATACTCATTACATGTTCATTTGCTGTAACTATGAAAACAATTTGTTTATTTTGAGTAATGGAATGAATTTATCTTTGCTCGAGTCAACTTTCAATGACATTATTCATTCGTTAGATTTTTCTTCTGCTTTGTGGCATAACCAATTTTTTTTTATTACATCTGGAATTAATTGCTTTCTAAAGTAAGAGGATGTAGGAAACAAAAAAAACTACCACCAAAAAAACTACCAGTGGGATTTGTAAACTTTATAAACTACATATATATGAATTTTAGTATGAAGCTCTGTCTACTATAGGTGCCTATACCTCGCTAAGCGGGGTCGGCACGACAGGTGGTTTTCTTCCACTTTCTCTTATCATTCGTCTTATATGTGCTCATTCTTATTTCACTCATAATTAACACAGACCATCCATATTTTATTTGGCCTCCCGCTCCTTCTAAAACCACCCACATCCATATCTAAAACTCTCACAATCTGACTTTCTTCCCTCTTGACAAGCCCATACGTATCTTCAGATGCTATGGATATGTTGAAATCGTATTAACGTAGAAGTATTTAATTTACGAGTAAAAAATTCAAATATACAAATGCATTAGGTGGCCCAACAGCGAATAATAGCTCCCTTTCATGATTGTTTATAGCAGTGTGTATTAGAAATGCTTCATCGTAGTCATAAAGTGGTGGACCGTATTACGAATGCATAAAATTTTGGGCCGCTCTATTGCCTAGTAATAAAATAACTACATACTTGAGTAAGTTACTGTAAAGCTCTTTGTGAAAATATTAGTTGAAATCATTGCTTCTTATTCATAATGTAAATGGATAAAAAATAAATTATGCTGGACAATCCAGACCGCACTATCTAGTCCCAGAGTAAGCTACTCAAACCTTGTGTTATGGGTACTAGACAACTGATATATTTAATAATAAATTATATACTTTAAATAGATAGATAGTTTTTTATTATACAGGGTTACAGGAAAAATCGTGCTAGATCCGTGAAGGGCGTGGAGTACCCATCATTTCTGACTTATTTCACTATGAAACACCCTACCCTAAACTTAGCCCTTTTCGAGATATTCGACTTTTAATTTTTTTATTGAAAATTGCCGATTTTTAGGTTACTAAATTTATTTTTGTTTATTTTGTGTATCTTATTATTATTATTATTGCATTTTTACATGTGTAATAAGATGCTTTAGGACGTCTATCATTAAAATAGTGCATAAGTTAATTGAATAGACCGTAGTAGACAAGTGAAAGTTAAGAAATAAAAAAAATATTAGAAAGTTTATTTTTCTCTAAGGGATATCTAAAAAAAATATTATGGCAATTGTTCGGCAGATGTTTTTTAAAATATCTTCGTTTCATCAGCTATCTAACGAGGTATAATAATCTAGGGTTTTATTCAAATGCATTGAAAAAAATTTAGTTTTATAGGCGACAGTGGAGAAGAAAATTTATACCTAGCCCTAAAAAGTAAAATAAAATAATAGGTAAGCATGAAATGTCATTTATTAAAGATTTTCACACAACTTTTTCTTATTCTACAGTTCATGTTCAACATGGCCGCCTCTATTTCTGATACATTGTCGCATCCTTCTACGGATACCAGTCTTTACTACTCCAGTGGTTAACGTGGTCCTCATTTTATTGGCTGCATCCACAATCCTTTCTCGTAAGTCTTCCACAGACGAAACTGGATTCGGCTCGCTGTACACAAGACTTTTCATGCACCCCCACACGTGAAAATCCATGGGCGTTAGGTCCGGACTTCTTGCTGGCCATGGCAACGGTCCACCTCGTCCTATCCATTTGTTTGGATAATTTGTGTCCAGCCAGTCTCTGACACTTCTCCTGAAATGGGCAGGGCAGCCATCGTGTTGGAACCACATGTCCCTGATCAGGTTGAGTGGCAGATCATCCAGCAAATCACTTAAGTCTGCTCTCAGGAAATTTTCGTAGCTTTCCCCATTTAGATTATCCGGGAGAAAGTAAGGTCCAATCAAATGATTGGAGATAATGCCCATCCACACATTCACGCTGAATCTTCGTTGGGACCCCTTCACTCTTTTCTTATTGGGATTCCTTAGCTCTTTTGGGGCCCAGTAATGGGCGTTGTGATAGTTAGTTATGCCATCTTTATCAAATTTGGACTCATCCGTCCACAAGATATTTCTTAGAAAATCTGGGTCTTCTACGTCAGCATTTAGCATAAATCTGCAAAAGTCCAATCTTCTCGCGGGGTCTCCTTCTTCAATAACGTGTACCGGCGTGTAATGGTACGGGTATAGGCCAGCAGTATGCACTGTAAACCACACTCTCCATTGCGAAAGTCCCAGATCACGGGCAACAATATTAGTGGAAGTAGTCGGATCCGCTCGAAAGCGTTGCACTATCTCATTGTCCTGTTCTTCGTCATCAATTCGTGGTCTTCCCATGTCTGTATTTCGTCTCAAAACAGAGCCAGTTTCTCGAAGTCTTCGATAGACTCTGTCAAAAACGGCCACATCCGGCACTCGACGACCGGGGTAGCGAGTTATGTATTCGTTGCGAGCTTGCGCAGACACACAATCGCAGTATCCGTAACAAATAAGCATATCAGCATATTCCTCAGGTGTGTAGGACGTCATCTTCAACACTTCCGTATCACAGGTACAAATCAGAGTCCGGTTAGCAAGCACAGTAGTCACAAATCAGAAGAAATAGTCCAGAATCACAGCCAAGTCGAGAAAAAGAGCAAAACGATATCACATCTACTATGTACGAAGCACAAAAGCAGACTGACAACCAAAACTGTTGTACCCCCTGTTGTATCCCAGCCCTAACCGGTCTCTACACATTTTTTCTTTCATTCGCACTTACATAAATCATCACTTGTCTCGCTCGCACGGTGCGTCTTAACTTGAAGGACAATAGGCGCGGGACCGTTAAAACTGCTACCTGGAGCGTCCCAACTACTTTTTTTCCACGAAATGTAATACAAACCCTAGATTGTTATACCTCGTTAGATAGCTGATGAAACGTAGATATTTTAAAAAACATCTGCCGAACCATTGCCATAATATTTTTTTTAGATATCCCTTACACTCCCTTACAGGACGTCTATCATTAAAATAGTGCATAAGTTAATTAACTTATGCACTATTTTAATGATAGACGTCCTAAAGCATCTTATTACACATGTAAAAATGCAATAATAATAATAATAAGATACACAAAATAAACAAAAATAAATTTAGTAGCCTAAAAATCGGCAATTTTCAATAAAAAAATTAAAAGTCGAATATCTCGAAAAGGGCTAAGTTTAGGGTAGGGTGTTTCATAGTGAAATAAGTCAGAAATGATGGGTACTCCACGCCCTTCACGGATCTAGCACGATTTTTCCTGTAACCCTGTATACAAAAAGATCACCTCCTACCTACCTCCTTTTAGACATCCATAAAGAATCTTGTACATTAGGTATACTAGCGGCCTGTCCCCAGCTTCGCATGGGTGGACATAATTTTTTTCAACATTTTAGGATAAACTTAAGACTCCCGCGCTTCGTAGCCCACGAATGTGAAAATACACGTGCCAGTAAAATGGAACAGTAGCGGGCATGCAAGTTACAGGCATGCAGGATTTATGGACACATTGTAAATACATTTGCAAGTTAACTCGTCAGGTCAGGTGTCGCGACGTTCACACATGGCGGTTTCGTAGCCCCCCGCGTCCCCTCGGTTACGTGGCATGCCAACACGTCAGGTACTGGCATGCCTGTACCTATCGCGACGTTCACACATGCCGGTTTCGTAGCCCCCGAGACCCCTCCGTCATGTGGATGCCAGTACCCGCCCTAAAATAGAATTTTGTGCTTACTACTTGCATGCCAGGTACAGGCATGCCAATTAGCGTATGTGTCTATAGCTTGCATGCAAGTGTGCCAGCTACGGGCATGTGTATTTTCACCTTTGTGCCCACGCTGAGTGAGAACTCTCCTCGCTGTCGCGCTTTCTAAGGCGCACTAAAGTTTTAAATTTTGTAATATCTTTTAAATGGAATGTCCGATTTGAAAAATTCAAGAAGTAATCTACAGGTATTGAAACAGCCTTGCATACAAAATGATTTGTTTGGATAAGGATTAATATAAAGACATAGATGGTCTGATTTTGGTCGGCGTTTTTATCAACATTTAAAATGTAGAAAAGTAGTTATAGCAACATAACTAACATATTTAGACATATGCTATCGCTGACTTAATTGTAGATAATTATGTGTTCTTTAATATTGTAGAACATTTTTTTGTTCCATCGTCAAATAGTTTCCGCAGCGCATGCAATGAAAGACATTTTATATTACACCTTGGGTTACATTTTTTATGTTTTAGTAAGGATCCCTAATTTTTTCCAGCAATAAATGTAGCCTATGTTACTCAGGGATAATGTACCTTTCATATGGTGAAAGAATTTTTGAAATCGGACCAGTAGTTTTTGAGTCTATTTGAAACATACATACGTGCATACATACAAAGTTTTCCTCTTTATAATATTAGTGTAGATGAACAAGATGTTTTGAAATCTGTTTTTCTTTTCTTGAACTAATTCTATTGGATTAGCTGTCAATTTCTAGTGAATTAAGAGTGATACCTGTTAGTGAGTTTGTGATATATTCGAGTGCAATGTAATGTAAATGTGAAAATTGGATGTGCCTGGTTATTGGTGTTGGTCACCACCATGTTTGGTGGAAGCGGAGATACTCCTTTGATGACGCCGGATGGGTACTGCAACATATCACAAGGTCAGTCTTTAAAAACTCTGTAAAAGTAGAGGTATCTAAGGCACCCTAAAATACTGGATTTGATGGATTCCCTTAATCTTTATAGTGTTCACAAACACTCAATCATTCATTTCATATTTAATTTACAAATCGTGTGACATAGTGCAATTATATGAACAATCATTCTCTCGTTTTATACCCGCGTTGTTTAATTTTAGGCTTACTTCTGTCATTTATCGTTCCTTATTCTCTTGGCTAATAAATCGCGTTTGGCCTGCAATTTAAGAAGTCCTAGTTATTTATTTGAAATTTCTGTGCTGTTAGTTATTTTTAGTAGGACACGTAGCAAGAAGGAATGACAGAAGATGGACAACGGTGATTATGGATTGGTGACACGAGGCAGACCTCCCGTCCGAGTCGGACGATATAGTAAAATACAAATACACATAGATAAGAGGATAAGAGAATAGCCTATACTCAGCAGTGGGTGCACACAGGCTGATTAGATAGATAGATAGAAGTTATTTTTATTATTTCCTTAAAAAAACGAGGGAAAACCAACGAAATTTATCTCGCTGCGAAACTACCGCGCTCGGGTGAAAAATAATTGAAGTTTCCATGTTGTTTCGCGCACTGATACCAACTATCTAAGTAGGAGAGTATCGGAGAACGTAACGTATTCCAGTTTTGAACTTGTGATCACGGGTTTCCTTCGCGGTAATGAGGTCTTGTTTCAAGTAAACTTGAGTAAAGTAGTAGTAGGTAAGTTTGAACGACTTCATGAGTATATAATGAGTTTATTAACTTTTTTACCGTTGTATTGCACAAATCAAAACAAAGATCGCCAAAAGTCGGTGGATAGAAAAGGCTAAAAATCGCCTTGTCTAGCAGCAATGATGTTGATAATGACAATCTAATGAACAAGTACTTGGCTTATTGAAAAATTATCATCGCTGATTCATTTAGACAGGGATAATAAATTACCAATATCTAATCTTGATTCCGCGAATTACCTATTGATTACTTACTTGTATAATAAAATAAAGATTTTTCCTGCTAGATTTTCCATATAGACCTAGTATTTTCATAAATGTTATTTTTGCCTTGCCTAGTCTATTCCTGCTGCCAGAATACTTAGTCTCATCGGTTTTCTCATGATGTTTTCCTTCACCGTTTGACAGCATTAGCAAAAACTACCACTTAAGTGTACAGAAATGAATAAATATTTTCCAGTAGGAAGTGACAACATACTCATATTAAGGAATACCAAAATGGGTACTTCAAAATGGATATCTCGCGTGTACTGCGTAATAACAATACAGTCAACATCAATGGAAGCTTAGTATCAAGATTTTACAAATAAACCCTATTTGAAAAACAATTCACAAGAATTTCTCGTCCGATTTCGTCCGATTTTGGCCAAAAGGTGTCGTCTACAGACTCTTCCGTTACCCTGGGAGACACGTGGCCCTGCCCTGCGAATTAAGGCGTTTACAATTTGTATTCTAGTTTTCAGGATTTTTATGATTTATCATAAAAATCCTGAAAACCTTCTGGCTTTTATGTTCATTAATTTTAGCTGCTGTCTTGCCTAAAACCAATTTTTATTAATATTATTCGAAGGTCTTCCGTGAGCATGGCCCTATACCTACATAGTTAGAGATTTTTAATAAAATCTGCTCGACATGGAAGGTACTAGTTATACTGTTGAAACTCAAGGTAACGTCCCTTGACAGCCCCATCCCTGTCGGTTGTATCAAGGGCGAATATAATATCGTAAATTATCATGACACACGTCAATGTCAATACGTCTATTTTAGTAACAGGTCAAGGAAAACATTGAACCATGCCGGCTTGTTTTCTTCTCACAATTTGCTTATTGACTTATAATAGCAAGTGGCTATACTAGGCTAGTAGAGTGGTTGGCAAGTAGTAGTAAAAATGAAACTATTTTTTTTACTTTCATTCTATAAAAATAAAGATCCTTGATAATGTCTTGTTCTTGGATCGTAAAAGTCATGGATCATGGATACACACGAGTTCGTACTGTGGCAAGTTCAAGTAAAAATCGATCTAGATTTCGGACGGTTCCGCCACACCTCGGGTTTCTTCGCCACGGAATAGGCACTACTATTTATTTCTTCTGTGAGGCATTCGACAGAATAGCTGACAATGCCGGTAGATCTGCCAAGATAAGTCGAATTTTAAGGATCCCGTAGACACGAAACTCGGTCTACGGGATGTTCATGATTAGTACAGTTTTACACACTTTTTTACAACTGCTTATATATTCTACTTGCTTATAGAATATGTATATGTATATGGCCCACAGATATAATATATACTAGTAGTTCGCCCCGAACTGAGATTTCGTGAAGCGACGACGCGAACGCTCCGTAGATATAAGTAAGTTGTAGTCAGAGGCAAGTCCAAACATTGTGTTTGGACTTGTCTCTGGCTGCCACTTACTAACTTAATGTGGTAATCAAGTTTCAACTGAATTGGCCTATTTATTTAAGAGTTCCGTTGAACAGACCTTGGCTCCATCATCAGAACAGGTCGCTATCACCATTTAATGAGATCCAATTACCTTCTTATTTTTTTTCAAGAAAATAATAATTTAAACAGCAAAGAAACTGGCCGACCTGTAGAAAAACCTTGATGCCACCGAAACTCTTAGAAATGGGAGCCCTTGGCTCATTGGATATCTTAATTTATTGTTGTATCTAAAGCGGGCATCCTTGAAAAAAAATTATAAGGCGATGTTAAATCTATATACCTATTTAATAATAATATAGACAACACTTACATTTAAACATTTTCAAAGACATGCTGTGCCATTTCCATGGCTTTCGGCAGGTTATGGTGAAAAATATTTACGGTGTTTTGGGACAGAATATTTAGGAAATAAATAGCGAGTGACATGGGGGCGAACTTAAGTAGGTTGGTCCTACAAATGGGCACCTCCAGCATCCTCAAACATACATACACACATAAAATGCCAAATCGCCCATGTTGATTGTAAGATTTTCGTTCGCTTCGCTCACTCAATCAATAATATGGCCTGCACTGAAACGTCCACCGGGACTATAGTCCCAAAGTCATACGGCCTCTACCATCCACCTACAACAAAGCATTACTACACAAGTCATGCACATGCGGAATTTTCCCAACGACAATACCCTGCATCCATCGACTTGAAGTATAGCGCTTCCCAACAAGACAACAGAAGACTCCGTGCTTACGTGTCTATCATTTCACCGGCAACACAGAAAAATACAAAAATGTTATTCTTTAATACTCCATTACTACCATTACACTCTTATTAAACCTGCTCAGTGCAGCATTTTTTATGTTGAGATTTTCGCATTAGTGTTAAAACGCATTTCCTTCGTTTGGGTGCACATATCATGCATGTACTATACATATAAACCTTCCTCTTGAATCACTCTATCTATTAAAAATCCGCATCAAAATCCGTGGCGTAGTTTTAAAGATTTAAGCATACAAAGGGACAAGGGGACATAGGGATATAGGGACAGAGAAAGCGACTTTGTTTTATACTATGTAGTGAAACTTGCATGCTTTCTATTCCTATTTCAAGTTTCATTGTAACCAGTCCAGCTCTTACAATGTGACTGAGTAAAATGTTTATAAACTCTTTTCGAAATTTACGAATTCAAATTCAAATAGATTATTGTTCAAACTCTTTTTGAACTATCTTAATTAAAAACAGAGTAATATATATTCGGAGATTTTTCAAAATAGGGGATGATTTAAAAATCTCGTAAAACTTATAGGAGTCAAGATTTTTGCAGAAGACACGATCATCTCAGAGCCGCCTTGTTGGCAGCAGGAGTAGCAGAAGTAAGTATATGTAGGAAGGATCAGACTCTAGCATGTGGTAAAGTCACGAACAGATAACGATTTAATTAATATCGAGTTTAGTTTTCTGAAGTTTTATTAATAAACTGTGTTAAAAATGCTTAAGCGTTAGCCTGGATCCAGGCAGCGAAACGAGACACGCGAGCGTTGACTCCAGGGTAACGGGCTTGGGCACAGCTATAACCCCATGAGCAGACACCGACGACGACGTTATTGTGGTAGAGCGGGCCGCCGGAGTCTCCCTGGCACTGGTCGCGACCGCCGACGTCGAGCCAGCCGGAGCAGAGCATGTTGTCGGTGATAGTTGCACCAAGTTCAGCATAGCGGCTTCTGCATGTGGCTTGGTTGACGGTCCAGATCTGCACGTGGCGCAGCTGCTCGGAAGCAAAGCCTCCAGCCTAAAATTTAAAATATTATCATTTTTGTTATACTGCTTGTGAGGTATTTTTCTTAAGTGTATCGGAAAGAATATTATTTGATTAAATCCCTCTGTCTATATGGGCAAAATGCTCTCGAATTGGCTATGAAATCTAATTTAGATTAAGGTGTTAATCATAGACCTTGAATTCGTTGGTATCGCCGGATTCATACATACATTTTACATCTTTACCTTAACATATTATCGGATTTATTCAAACCGGCCCGTCATGATGAAAACTCAAACCAAACCTTATCTTCGTTTTACTTAAAGCCGAGCTTACATAGGTTATATTTTTTTTGGCAGTTTACTTAAAACATTGTAGGTAGGTATAGTACAGACAAATGTTATAAATGAAGTATTGAGGTAAAAAAAAAGGTAACTTACGGAAGTAGTGCCCCAACCGGCAGCCCAGACTACTTGGTTGTCGGCAAGGTTGTAGTTGGCGCCAGCGATGCTACCGGGCTGGACGGCGTTGTTTACGTAAGCTATTGTTGTTGCGGTGCGTAAGATAGCGACGTCATTGTCCGTAGTCCATGAGTTGTAGCTGGGATGGATGATAACAGTGGCCACGTTGTGTACAACACCACCGCTGTTAGCCCAGGAGGAGCCGACGCGGACACGCCATCTGTTCGCGGTGTCACCGCTAAAATCATAACAAATATGTAATTAGAAAAACTTCAAAGAATTTGCAGTACGTGCTTGGTACTAGGAGCTTTTTGACGTGGCTGGCGGTCAAAGTTGTAAAAGTGTTTCAGTTACAAAAAATCAGGCATGAAATTGATTGGTTTCAAAGATGTTTCTTTTACGAGTTAAGCAAGTGAAATGAAAAAGCAAAAAAAAGCACAAATCCAAAAAAATTCATGAGCAAAACTTACAAAAATATTCTGAACTCTGCATTCATAAAACCAATTCATCAAATATGCAGTCATTATACATTCCCTGTTATTTATTTTGACTGCTAATTGCGAAAGGACAAGCCTCAAATCTAATTCTCGGCCGAACTTCTTCCTGGCCTCTAGAATAACTCGTACCAGGTAAAAGGAAAACATTTCTATCGCTTTTTAACTATTTTCTAATATAACCATGCAAAAATCGACGTGTCACAAAAAATGCGACGATTCACTGCAGTTGCTTATCGGTGAGCATGGTTTTTATTTATTGAAAATCTCCGCGCGTATCATTGCTTGAGACTGACTCGCGTCAGGCCGAATCGAATAACACTTACAATGGGCAGTGAGCGGCTGTCAAGATGGACCTGGTGTTCAGGACAGTGCCTCCGCACGCCTGCGAGTAAGCGCTCAGGTTCCATGAGTACAGCAGAGAGGCGATGGTAGGGTACTGGGCGATCGTAGTTACCGAACCACCGACGATCCTTTGCGGGTTGCTGGGGACAGCTGCACAACAAATTAAATTATATACTTCAGAAAAACACCTGTGACAATATTAAAAATACATATACAAATACAAATACAACTACATTTATTTGCCAAAAACAATTACATTAAAATAGTTACTGATGGTCCCCGCACAAGGACAAGCCTGTATCGCGCCTGTATAAAATGTCTTTCTTACAGACATTGTTCAAAAACTGTCCTAATAAAGTATATAACTACGTACCTGCAACCGCAGCCAGGCACAGGGCTAATACGAAGGCGACGCGCATTTTTACTTAGGAGTTAAAACACAACTAACCTTCTGAAAAACTGGCAGGTATTTATATCAAATAGACCAGCTTGATAATGCTAAATCTATCTCGCATTTAATTAATACTCAAAGATAACGATGATAAACAAAAGGGTGCTCGATGGACCCTAGATATTAAAGGGTTCCGTACTAATTATCATTTGACTTACGGTATTTCACAATTTAAAAAAAAATAATGAATTATTCTCATTAAATAAATAATAACTTAAAAAGAAAATTGAAAAGAATATATTATTCATATATATTATTAAACAAATTTAAATTTAGATCTTTCTATCCTTGACTCACAAGAAATTTGGATAAATTATTCCATAAATCATCATTATTATGCCTAAAGACTGCTGGACATAGACCTATTTTGGCAGAACAACTCGGAGCGTTCTCTATTCACCAATTCCCAGCAATCCTCACAATCCCTCTTACACGATGGGACCGACGACATCGTCTAATTCTAATTCGTGGTGGGGGAATGAGATCTGCACGGACGTCCTACGATGGGGTGCATTGTGCAATGTGCCCGGCCTGTTAACCTCACTCCAGCTAGCCCATCTCCTTAAAGTAGCGAATAAGGACCTTGGGTTGGTGGCAGCAATGTTCAAGCATCCCTGGTGGTGATTTGTGTTTGCAGTGCCACATGCTCTACTGTTTCTTTTTCCTGAAGACATGCACGACATAGGACGCTGTCTGTCGCTCTGATCTTGAAAAGATGGTAGTTGAGGTCGTCGTGGGCCGTGATGATTTTGACCATCAGCATTAGGTCTTCGCGTCTCAGTTTTAACAGAATGGTTGTTAAGTGCCTGTTCGTGGCTGAAAGCATTGTCTTTGTATATGTTTGCAGTCTGATCTGCGCTCCCATTGCTTTTGATGTTTGTCCGACGATTTTTTTTTTTTATACTACCAAGGTAGCAAACAAGCATACGGCCCACCTGATGGGAAGCGGTCACCGTAGCCTATGGACGTTTGTAACACTAGATGTGTCACACTCGCGTTGCTGACCCTTTAAATATTTTAATACGCCTTTTTTAAAGAACCCCATACTGTATTCTCCAGGGAAAACATCCGCAGGGAGCGCATTCCACAACCTTAGAGTGCGCGGGAGGAAGTTCCTCTGAAAACGAACAGTGCGCGACCATTCTGGCTCCAAGGTGTGTGGATGGACCCCCTGCCTATGGCGTGCAGTTCGATAATAAAATGAAGAACTTGAGAACCGTTTATCCAATCTGCATGAAATTTGGTAAGTCGATAGCTTGTACTTGAGAAATTTACTGGTAAGTATGGGTAAAATCGGATGAGGGGTTTTTAAAATATGGGGTTTTTTAAGGGGGCAAAAATTAAAAAAGTTACCCAAAAAAATAAAGTTACGTGTCATATGAAAGGGCTTGGTTGGACATTCCCAAACCATTTTTGTTTTTTTCTAGGATGCCCGATTTATTAGATACAACAAAAAAGTTAAATTAAGATAACCAACGACCCAAGAGCTCCCATTTCTAAGAGTTTCGTTGGCATCAAGGTTTTTCTACTGGTCGGCCAGTTTCTTTGCTTTTCCAATTATTTTTTCCTTAAAATAAATGAAGAATGTACTTGGCTCTCATTAAATGGTGATAGCGACCTGTTCTGATGATGGAGCCAAGGTCCGTTCAACGGAACTCTTCAATAAATAGGCCAATTCAGTTGAAACTTGGTTACCATAATTTAGTTAGTGGCAACCAGAGACAAATCCAAACACAATGTTTGGACTTGCCTCTGGTTACCACTTATATTTTCGAAGCGTCGCTTCACGAAATCTCAGTTCGGGGCGAACTACTAGTGATAGAAAATGTTTGTAAATATTTTTTAGCAGCAGCGTGGGAGCACTTTTCGTGTACCTACCTTGTGTGTTTCGTGTATCTACCTTTTTCTGTTATGCCTACGCCCATGCTAACTCTATTGGCACCATCTTTTATGTAATTCAATATTGTGTTATTACATTGTAACAAGGATCATACAAAGAAGCAGTACCAAGTCGTAAGTTTTTTACCTGTTCTTCTAGGCTTTGGTCACGTGGAACTGGCACATAGATTTACCTGATTTAAGACGTTTCGAAGTGATCCTTGTCATTTTACTGTATACCATTTGAATTTGACATAATATGTAAGTAGTTGTGAAGTAGTACGGTATTCCACAAGTTCTACCTAAAGACCAAGAGGACTGTACTGTACATTATCAGTTTAAATTACTCGTAGTTAGATAATCACTGATAACGATTTAACAATTGATTTAGAATAAATAGGTATCATGACTAGGCAGTAGGCAGGGCACAAAATGTCTAGCATTGATTAAGCGGATAATGGAGTAGATGGTCGTAGTCGGTTTACTCTACGTTTTTAGTGCTCAAACTCTACTAGCTTAGTCAAGAAACCCTCTTTTGCTGTTATTTCGTCTCTTCTATACCTATTATACTATATTATGTTCCGATGGTCTGGGTGTTTTCTATGTATAAATAAAAAAATATCAATCTATGTAAGTATATAGTATTCTATATATCAGTTATCTAGTACCCTTAGCACAAGCTTTGAGTAGCTTACTTTGGGGCTAGATGGTGATGTGTGGATTTTCCGGCATTATTTATTTATTTATTATACATCCATCTTTCTTACTTTTTATTTTGTTATAACTAGTTAACGTCAAATCGTTCGTAAAATCATAGGTTTTGCCACAGAATAAATAAATAGTAGTACCTGCAGAAGGTTTACTCCGCAGATCCGTTAAAAAACCAACTTTTGCCGGTGGAGTAAAGCCTTAACTGAATGGTGGCCGAAATCGGACCGACGAAATCTAGGCCGACCGAAAGCGCGATGGGTCGACGACTTCGTAAAGGTCGCTGGAAACACCGGACCACAGATGCAAAGGACAGAGGTAGCTGGCAGAAAACGAAGGTCTATTATACCTACTCAGCAGTGGGTGATACCGGGCTGAGATGATGATGATGAAGCAAACTTTATAACAAATTAGAATGTATTATAATGTGGTAGGTACAGGCTGGCCTAAACGTGGGTGGATGTTTGTGGGTGGGTCGCGGTTTTTTTGTTTATAAGAGAAATTTGACTTTTTTTACTAATTCTTATTAAAATAGTAAATATTAATTTCAAGCAAAAACGTGTGTATCTACGTACCTACTTACGACTTAATAAACGATGGATGGATGGTGGCATGGGAAGCAGTGCTAGTTTTCAGACGAAGGTAGGATGATGTCTGATTACTATGTGAGTGGAATTCTTAGACAGCAGACCAGACCAGAAAGAAAACCAAACGATAGGTCCGTCCGTACCTTAAATGCCTTAGTTTTGCTGTATTTTCATGATTTTATTATTTAAGGGATTGGTCATGTTGTTGTTGTTAAAATGATTATAAAGTATTGCTACGAAGGCTATAGCTAGCCATAGCAACTAAATCAGTGGCGTCAACCGAGCTGCTTTTTATCTTAGTTATAAGTAGTACACAGCCACAGCAGGGCGTCAGGCGTGTAGTATAGTACAGCAGGGCGAAGGTATAGTTGTACAGAGGAACAGAACCGGACCCCATACTTCTCGGTGCATTCTATTCACCAGTTTATAAAGTTATTATTTTTTGTACTTCTTCAATGCACACTCTGCGTACATCAACTAGAGGCATACACACGTTAAGACGTATTGTGGCTGTAATTTCACTGTCAACGGAATTCATACACTAATCTTATGGTCTCCTTATAATTTAAAATCACCGTTTTCTACAATACAAATTCAGGTTTAAGTTCTTGAAATTGTTTTTTATTTATTTTTTATAAGGCGTTGACAACACCTAATGTGCCTCTCGCTCGCACGATTCGGCATTTAGAAAGATATAAAAACACTAAACCCAATTTAGAAAAATCGCAAACAATCATTTTGTGTGCTATCACATTGCAAACAGTTTGCTAAAAAAATAATTTTGATCGATGGAAGTTTTCAACAAGTCAAAACGTGCGAGCGAGAGTCACATTACCTCTTGTCTTCACCTTATGCATTAGACTGAATCCAAGCAGTGTAACGAGAAACGCGGGCGTTGACTCCAGGGAAGAACGCCTCAGCGCAGCCACTACCCCAAGAGCAGGCACCGACGACGACGGTGTTGTGGTAGAGTGGGCCGCCGGAGTCTCCCTGGCACTGGTCGCGACCGCCGACGTCGAGCCAGCCGGAGCACAGCATGTTGTCGGTGATGGTGCCACCGATGGTAGCGTAGCGCTGAGCGCATGTGTTCTGATTGTCAGTCCAGGAGCCCAATTCCAGACTTATGACATTTACGTTAGAGATAGACATTTGAAATGTCACGAAAATCATCAAATGTTTATACGACATATATCTAACCGCGCCAAAATACGTATTCTAGCTACCGATAGACTTTGTGCCACCGTCTGTCTGAAGTTAGTCGATTGGGGCATCTTCCATTCGCTATTAGCCATTTAGGCACAAACAGCTAACCTCAGACCGGTTCAGGTGGCTACGTTAGTAGACATGTCAAAAAGAAGGTTCATTCATAGAGCTTCCACAGACTATCTCGCACTATAGAATGCCAAGACAAGTTCCGATAACTTCCGTTTCTCAATAATTGTATTTTTTATTTATTTATTTATTAAACATCTTGTGTTACAGACTTACAAATAGGTAGGTGCTTAAATTATTATGTAAATGTAGATAGGTATGAACTAGGCTTAATAGGACACTTAAGTATGTGTATTTTTTCATTGTATGTATGTACGATGGTACATACATACAATGTCTTCAATTTTTTTTTCTAGTAATTTGGATTTATTTGAGAACCGTTCATCCGAACGGTTCTCAAATTTAATCGGACGAACATACATACATACATAAAATGCCAAATCGCCCAAGTTGACTGTAAGATTTCTGTTCGCTTCGCTCACTCAATCAATTATGGTTGAAAGTAAATAAAATAAAGCTTACGGAAGTTCTACCCCAACCAGCAGCCCAGACGACCTGGTTGTCGCCGAGGTTGTATTTTGTACCGGCGATACTGGCGGGCCGAGCGTTGTTGTTGTGAGCAATAACTGTTGCGGTGCGCAGGATAGCGATGTCATTGTCGTATGGTATTATGTTATAGCTGGGATGGATGATAATAGAAGCCACGTTGTGAACAACACCTCCGCTATTAGCCCAGGTGGATCCAACGCGAACACGTCATCTATTTGCGGCGTCACCACTAAAATCATAACAAAAAAATATATCATAATATGCAACAAATATTCGTTAAGGAGTTTATTATAAAAAATACGCAAGTGGTTTTTTTTTCAATTATATTCTTGTTTATAAGAACTTAAGAACTTTCATGTCTATACAAATGTTATCACAATAAATATATTTATGAAAACCTGAAAACTGATCTTATCACTGGGTTTATTTATTATCCACATGGAAATCTCTGGGTAGGTATATAATAAACAAGTCTGACTCACATTACGCAAAATCTAATAACACTTACAACTGGCAGTGAGTGGCTGTCAAGATGGACCTGGTGTTCAGGATGGTGCCTCCACAGTCCTGCCAGTAGGTGCTCAAGTTCCATGAGTACAGCAGAGAGGCGATGGTGGGGTACTGGTCGATTGTAGTTACCGAACTACCGACAATCCTTTGCGAGTTCCTAGGGACAGCTGCATTGACAAATATAACAAATAGTTTTTAACAAAATATACAAAAAAATTACAATGTTAATAATCCGACAAAACTTTTGTATAATTAGTTTATAAGTAAAGTACCTGCTACCGCTGTCAGGCACAGGGCTAGTACGAAGGCGACGCGCATTTTCACTCAGGAGTTAAAACATTAATAACCTTCTGAAAAACTAACAGTAACAGCTAGTACTTATTACCATTATATACCATTAACTAGATTATGTTTGTCATTATTACAGATAGTGGTGAGTTCCGTATTAATTGTTATAATAATCTTTAATTGACGATTAATTTGAAGCATTTTACTAATCTGCATGGAACTTAAATTTGTTGGCGTTGTCTAAATTTAGGAATTTGATGTGTAAATAAATATACAAGCCAAATTATATGACCAAATTATACGCAGCGAGTGTACTCCAAATGAGAGTGGTATATCAATAAATGCGATGCGATGGTGTGACATTGTGTGGCTAACACCCTATAGGGCACTTTATAGGATTGTAAACATACTGGCAACGTCTGCAATCAGTTCCAAATAAGCAGTAAGGAACGATTACAGAGGATCTTAAAGGGACTTAAACTATAACAAAGGTGTTTTGCATTAGAAGTGCAATGACAACAGTGAGTAAAGTCACTGAAGTTCATGTTGTTTTTGTACTGCTGCGTCGGTCTCATTTGTCACTTGCACTTATGTATATTCGTGGAAAACTTATCAAAAAAGTAGTCATTGCCATTCGCAAACTATCTGGAAAGTTATAATATCCTATTCAGATATTGAAGAGATTATCAAAGAATATTGGGTTGGGCTCCTCAGGTGAATGTATTCTTTGATGAGTTTATCAGGCGATAAACTAAAAAAAGTAATGAAAGGTTTATTTCACTGTCGAAACATTGTTTCAAGAGAACCACTTAGGTGGTATACTTTGTATTTAGATACAAAGTATATTTGTTATGCAAAAACGGGACATACCATTTATAAAGAAACTACAAAACAGACAACTATGCTCCGCCAAATCTGCTTCTTGGCGACAAGGCTCTAAAGCAGGTGGACAAATTTAAGTATTTGGGTAGCACACTCACATCGAAAGCCGATCTTGACTCAGAAATAAACCATCGTATCGGCGCTGCTTCCGCTGCTTTCGGAAAACTTCGAGTCAAAGTCTTCCGCTCTTACATCAAGCTGAACACAAAAATTAAGAAGCTCAGAAACGTGGTGCCTGTACCGCAGACATATTAAAATCCTTGATAGGTTTCATCTCAAATGTCTTATGAACATATTACATTACTCGGATCGTGTTAGAAACACTGATGTACTACGACGAGCAAAAGTCTGCGGAATGGAAGCGTACCTCATGCGCCGTCAGCTTCGGTGGTGATGGTACCTATCACGAGTGTCCGACAAGAGAATGGCGAAGCGCACTAGCGCGAGATAATAAGACGCTCAGAAAGAAAACTTGAAAAAGTGCTTGATTGATCCTCCTATATATATATATATATATATATACGCTATATTACGCGATCAAAATCCTTTCTTAGCGGATGCCTACGTCATATCATCTACCGGCATGCAAAATTTCAGCCCGATCCGTCCAGTGGTTTGAGCTGTGCGTTGATAGATCACTATGTCAGTCAGTCAGTCACATTTGAGTTATATATATTTAGATTTAGATAGAAGATAGATAGAAGATTTATACAAACTTTCATCTCCTATTTTATCCCCTTAGGGGTGGAATTTATCAAAATCCTTAAACCTACGTCATAGTAGCTTTATGCATGCAAAGTCAGCCCGATCGGTTTAAAATTGACAAAATTTCATACAAACTTCCATCTCCTATTTCATCCCCTTGGGGGTGGAATCGATCAAAATCCTTTCTTAGCGGATGCCTACGTCATATCATCTACCTGCATGCAAAATTTCAGCCCAAACCGTCCAGTGGTTTGGGCTGTGCGTTGATAGATCACTATGTCAGTCAGTCAGTCAATAAGTCACCTTTGAGTTATATATATTTAAAGGTTATTTAATATGATTTACCTCATCAGGATCCAATACACCCCGTATTGGATCCTGATGAGGTAAAAGCCTCCTCCAAGTGTTTCCAGTTTTCCCTGTGTCTTGCTACTCTGGGCCATAATTTTCCAGCAATTTCGACCAGGTCGTCACTCCATCTCTTTAGTGGTCTTCCCGTTTGTGTTTTGTATCTCTTGAGATTCAGTTCGTAGCTATTTGAGACCATCTGTCATGTGATATTCTCTGTAGGTGTCCGGCCCATTTCCATTTAAGCCTTAGAATCTGTTGTGCTGCATCTTTTGCTTGAGTTCTGTTCCTTATGGCGGTGTTCTTTATTTTATCGATTATCTTGACACCAATGTAGCTTCTCTCCATAGCTTTTTGGCAGATATTTAGTTTTTCGGTCCTACGGGTAGAAGGTATCTTAAATACTCCCTGTAAAAATCTCACCGTTTTCAAGTTACAGTTTAGAAATTTTAATGTTTTTTAATCTTATCCTATAAGGTGCCAAGTTCACAAATCAAGGTATTCTCTCAATATGTTTTTATAGCATTTTTTGATAGCAGTCCTATCAAATGATAACTGCCATTTGTGTGTCAAAGCAACTGTTTTTATATAAGAAAAAATGTTTAGCATAAAAAAATGCTATTTTTCCTACGATTTTTTCCCAAAATTTTAACCTGTATCTTTATTACACCACGTAAAGAACTAGTTTAAAAATAAAAAAAAACTAAGTATATTTAGATGTTTGTCTCAATTTTTTTTCCCAATCACGCTCACTTTGAAGCTTTTGAATGAAATAAACTTAATATGAAGTCTTGATTAGAATTTAATAATACACAATGTTTGCAACGGTCTGCAGATATCTCAAAAAAACTGAAACAGCTTCACGACTTTGAGGCACGGTAGATAAGATATCTTAAGATATCTTATTACCAAGTACTAACTCAAGATTCTTTGAGGATGTCTAAGGGGGGCAGTCAGAGGTACATTCAAACGTTACATTTGGCACATACACACATTTTGCAGTAGTTAGTATTCCATACGTGACAGGTTGCAAGCCCATCGCCGCTGTTAGAATAATAACGGGTTTTGTAACTACTTCTTCAAAATAAAATGTTGACTATGACATGGTCACATGCCATCATCTGACTGTTATTTTAATTCTAACCATATTAGTTTCACAATTTTGGCTCCATAGCCAAGATCTGTTCAGCGGAACTCTTTAACAAATAGGCTTAAATTTGATTGTCTTGATTTGTTAAGTAAGGGTTAGGGTAAAGCCCAAATAAATAGTGTGTTTGATATCAATGAAGCGGACACCACGAGATATCAGGCTAAAAGCTATCTGTATCACTTAGTGTAAACTTTTTTTAGCCTCTTTCAGGTTCAGATTGCGCTGTGTGAAACTGGCGAAACTGATTGCAAATTGTTGATATCTTTTTTTGGGGTACAAACGCTTTCGAAATCGGTATTTTCAACTGTTAAAATTCAGGTTAGGTGCTTGATTTTTATTGAAGAAAGTATCACATTTTAAAATGTTTAAGCGTTAGATTGGATCCAAGCAGTGTAACGAGAGACGCGGGCGTTGACTCCAGGGAAGAAGGCTTGGGCACAGCCACGACCCCATGAGCAGACACCGACGACAATGCCGTTGTGGTAGAGTGGACTGCCAGAGTCTCCCTGGCACTGGTCGCGACCGCCGACGTCGAGCCAGCCGGAGCACAGCATGTTGGCGGTGATGGTGTCACCGACGGTACCGTAACGCTGAGCGCATGTGTTCTGGTTGACGGTCCAGATCTGCACGTGTCTCAGCTGCTCGGATAAAGAGCCTCCAGCCTAAAAATATGAAACATTTAAAACTAGCAGATATTATTATATTCTTGAATGAATTTCTCTAGACGAAGTTTTTTAATATTGGCTATCATAACATCTGAGTACTCCTGAGTCTTTAAATTTTAATAGGCTTTCTGCATGAAGCCATCAGTAATTAGGTAATCTTCGATATCTTATTTAGCTTTTATAGCTCAAAATGCTTCTCGTATGCAAAATGCATAAACTCGTATTTATACATTAATTTCGCAGAGTTACGCTATTTTTAAATACCAACGGAAACTACCATTATTGGCTCTAACGTTTGGGTTTTGTTGACTTTATAGTTCTGTTAGGAAGTTCATTTGGATAAATAAAACTTACGGAAGTAGTGCCCCAACCGGCGGCCCATACAACCTGGTTGTCGCCGAGGTTGTAGTTAGCACCGGCAATGCTAGCGGGTCTGGCCTGATTGTTGTGGGCAATGTTTGTTGCGGTGCGCATGATAGCGATGTCATTGTCCAAAGTACGTGTGTTGTAACTGGGATGGATGATAAAAGAAGCCAAGTTGTGTACAACACCACCGCTGTTAGCCCAGGTGGAGCCGACGCGAACACGCCATCTGTTTGCGGCGTCACCACTAAAATCAAAACAAAAACAATATTAGATCAACTGACATCATCAATAACTAACACCAAAGTCAAACTTGGACATAGCAAGAAAGATAGCCCAACGAGTGTTGCGAAGGCTAGACTAAAAGTATCTTGAGACCGCACGTAAGTTGCATCTATCTCAGATGCTCTACACCTTACTCTTTGATATCACGCGTCATCCTTCCCTCAAGCCTTGACCAATTATAACAATAGGCCAGAATTATGCGAGATGATTGAACTGGATCAAGTTGTACGTATGCGATGTTATGCGTGTTATTTAGCGTTCGTTAGTCTTTTTTTTTCGTTAGTTCGTAGCGTAGTAAAAAGAACCTAAAGCAATCCCAATATTAGAAAATAGGATGTGTTTGCAACCTGTTGTCACTAATGAAGTATTAGATTTCGTGCATAGGCATGTTATATTAAGTAATAGTTAGTTTGGTGCGTCTCTTAGATATTTCATGCATAGATCAATAATTCAATAATAGGAACAGACGCCAAAATATTTCTTTCTTTTATATAATTACTAGCGACCCGCCCGCGCGCCCCTGCTTCGCACGGGTGCATATGTGCATGTATTATACATATAAACCATACTCTTGAACCACTAGGTATCTATTAAAAAAACCCGCATCAAAATCCGTTGCGTAGTTTTAAACATTTAAGCCAACAAAGGGACATGGGGACATAGAGACAGAGAAAGCGAATTTGTTTTAAACTATGTAGTGATAGTGATTCTTTCAAATTGTGCCTTGTAGCAATTCTATAGCGTTTAACTGACGAACGACGCAACGCGCAACTTATCCTGGAGTGTACTCTTTGATCATATGAAAGTTATCAAGAATCTTGTACAAAACTCTTATTTATATTAGGTCTTATTTTTATTATAATAGAAATCTCTACGAGAAAACCCTGAACTTACTGTAGGCAGTGAGCGGCTGTCAAGATGGACCTGGTGTTCAGGATGGTACCTCCGCACGCCTGCCAGTAAGCGCTCAGGTTCCATGAGTACAGCAGAGAGGCGATGGTAGGGTACTGGTCGATCGTAGTTACCGAACCACCGACAATTCTTTGCGGGTTGCTGGGGACAGCTGCATAAACAAAACTAAACTTTAACAGAACAACCAATTTGTAAAAAATAAAACTCACAAAAAGGTTTATTTTATATGAAAACAATATTAATAATAGTAATGTTACTACGTACCTGCAACCGCAGCCAGGCACAGGGCTAGTACGAAGGCGGTGCGCATTTTCACTTAGGAGTTAAAACACAACTAACTTTCTGAAAAACTGACAGGTATTTATATCAATGGACTAGCTTGATATGCAATTAATTATCTTGAAGTGAAACGATAAAAACTATACATGCGCTTGTCGGGCCACAGATAATGAAGGGTTCTTTATCCATACTAATTTTTAATCAATACATTAAAAATGTAAGCTAACTGATAGACGTCCTTTTTTATTTTTTTGAGGTAAATTGCATATTTATTTTAAAACAACATATTTTAGTGTTTAACGACTTCAAAAAACGAGAAGGTTCTTAATTCGAGTGTATTTTTTGACCTTATAACTTTTTAATGGGTGGACCGATTTCAATGATTTTTTGTGATCGATAGGTAGTGCTTGTCATGTAGTCCCATTTAAATTTGAGTCATCTAACGAGTAGCTTTTGAGTTATAGTTGTGTGAGTGTATTTTCCAGTGCATTTGAAGTCGTTTTTTTCTTGAAAGGGTTATTCAAAGAGTTCCGCACTCAGGTGCGGAACCCTCGCTGAGCGAATCAACTCGTACTTGACTGATCTGGTTGGTTGTAATGTTGCATCTGGCATCGCTCGCAGTTGTTGACAGTTCGTCTGATGAGTTGTTCATAATTTTTCTTTCTCTTATCATTAAATTTTTTTCTATCATAAGTACCTAAAATATTACCAGCTAATAAGTGCATGCGACAAGTATTTTGCTTCCATTTTGTTTTTGTGTTCTTGATGGGTATATTACATTAATTCAAAAGTTTTTTTTATACTTAAAAGACTATTTTGAACAGAATAGATAACTATTTTTCTTTTACATCCGCGTTGCCGTAGAACTGGATAGTCTCGACGTCCTTTGTTGATGAAGCCTTCGTTTTGATAAGGTTAGGTTCGATCAATGGTTTATGTCGATCGAAAACTATTCGCATAAACAACTTATAGAGATATGGCATAGGAGTGAAATTGGCTGGTAGCTTTTGAGATCTTCTGAGAGTCCTGGCTTCAGCAAGGCTATTACTTAGGCTCTTCTTCACATTATATAAGCATCGGCAGTGAGCGGCTGTCAAGATGGTTCTAGTGTCCCTCCGCACGCCTGTCTGAACGTGATCGAGTTCCATGAGTACCTACAGCAGAGAGGCGATGGTAGGATACTGGTTTATCGTAGTCACCGAACCACCGACAATCCTTTGTGAGTTACTGGGGACAGCTGTAATGATAAATAACATAAATTAAAACAAAAAAATCCATGTATGTTTATTTTACTAAACTTGACAAGTACTTTGATACAATATCTAAATTATATTTTTCTATTTTTTGGGTTCAATTGATTTGTTTAGATTTATTTTATTTAGTTTAAATAAAATAAATCTAAACAGTTGTTTAGATTTATTTTATTTAGTTTAAATAAAATAAATCTAAACTAAGTTTACACACAATTATAATTTATTTGGATAAATCTTAAAATTAATGTACCTATGGCTAACGGTCTGATTTTGGTTGCCTATCAATTTTAAAAATGTCAATAAATAGTTGGACATATACATAGTATAACATTATTTGGTTCTAATATCACTAGTTTCCGCATCGCATGCATGATGAAAGATATTTTTTATGACACTGACTGATTACTGCGAAACAACTTCTCGCTCGTACGTTTCTTGTAGATATAACAAAAAAATAACAGAGCAATTCACTGGCTTAGCGGTAGGTAGATATAATTTTTCCCATTTTTGATTCTTTTGATTTTATTGATTTTTATTGTTTTTTTTTAATCATCTTGTGTAGAATGAGGTCCTTAGTGTTTCTCTCAAATTTGATTGAAACCTGTCGATTTTTTGATGAGCTATCCCGTTCATCATGCTAAAGATCCTCATCAGATCTTCACCAATTTTTTATGAGACAAACTTATAGTTACTACCTTTCAAATAAAAAAAGAACAATCGAAATCGGATCTCATTTGGTGGAGATATTCAGTATATATATATTGTAGTATATGAAATAGCCCCCTTTTTTGCCCCTTTTTGGGGGAAGTACCCCTCTAATCAAAAATCCCCGAAGACATAAAAATCTAATAAGTCTTATACCTGTGTACCAAGTTTCGTCCAGATCGGTTGAAAAATGCGACCTGTAGAGGAGAACAGACAGACAGACAGACATCCGGACAAACGCATTTTTGGACAATGTGGAAACTGAGACGCTTCGCTCGCTTCGCTCGCTCGGTCAACTATCATAATCATAACAACTTATCGACGAGTTTGGTAGTACAAAATCGGGTAAAGGTATTGAAAAATTTATTGTTTGAAATTTCAAACATTTATTAGGCGTTAAACATAATACATAATGATGAAAAAAATAAAAATTGCAGTAGTAAAAACTGTTGTATGAAAATTATAATATCTTAAGCGTTATTTTGGATCCAAGCAGTGTAACGGGAGACGCGAGCGTTGACTCCAGGGAAACGGGCCTGACCACAGCCCTGACCAAAGGAGCAAACACCCACGACGATGGTGTTGTGGTAGAGCGGGCCGCCGGAGTCTCCCTGGCACTGGTCGCGACCGCCGACGTCGAGCCAGCCGGAGCACAGCATGTTGGCGGTGATAGTGGCACCAACAGTAGCGTAGCGGCTTCTGCATGTGGCTTGGATGACGGTCCAGATCTGAACGTGGCGCAACTGCTCGGAAGCAGAGCCTCCAGCCTACATAATATATAAAAAGAAGATTAAAATCTCTGGAATTACTATTCTAGTTAAACTTTTGTCTTATTATAATATATTAATAGGTACATATTCGTAGATACATAATTAATTTTAAGATAGGTACAGTAGGTACCTAAAAATTAAGAGACAGAAAAATATTAACATTTACCATTGTAGAAAAACCCTAATTTTAGCGGTTTTCGTTTTAAATTGTTTCTCCACTTTTTACCGACAGCTATGTAGTTGTTAGTTTGATTTCATGGCTCCATCTTCTATACGGTCTTCCAGGTCACCGCTTTGTGTACCAATTGGTAACAGGTTTGGACCATCACTCGTAAAGGGCTCTCTGGCATAAGACGCTTTACTGTTCTTAATGTCTGCGGACTTCTGTTGTGTCTGCGGACAATCCACCTGTTTGCGGCGTCACCACTAAAACCAAAACAAAAACAATATTAGAATAATTGGCACCATTTTGATTCGTTTAAAAAAGCTACGACATTAAACATGTATTGTGGTGATTGCGACAATAAAATCAAAAATAAACAAGCCAAGGAAGTGCAGATTTCAAAAATTACGAGAAAATAAAAAACATTGAAAATCGATTTTGTCGGTGTCACAGACCGAAACGCGGGTGGCTTACAATTTAAAAAAGTAATTTATTTTTACTGTCGTTAGTTTTGTCATTTTTCACTGTGTGGTAAATAATATGTATGCAAAATAAATTAAGTCCTTCCTAGATATATTTCACATGAACTAGCCACCTACATTGTAGCTTGAACACTCCCTTCCTCCTATTTAGTTTGAGGTATTGTAAAGGAAGAATAAACGTCCTAAATACAGAATAAGTTTAGATTTTTCCTGTTTTCATGGTTCATGGTGTCCTAACCTAGTGATTAGGTTAGACAGACACCATGGATTTCTACTAGCAATCCTTCCCTACCCCTTTCGCTTCATTCACTCTCAAATTTTACTTTATGATATTATATAACATTATCGTCTGTTTAAAGTGCTCTTGGCCTGGCCTTCACTAAAACGTCTGCGATCCGATCGAGAGACGTCCACCATGGTCTTCGTTTTACAACAGTCCCATTCGCACTCGCCCTGTTTCGTTCCTTCATTAAACCTCTTCACATGCCCAAACCACCTTAACTTATAATACCTACCTTTATCTTCAAAACATACCTACGTCTCGTTGTATCAATAAAGCAAAATAAATACGTACATTGTGCAGTGAGCAGCGGTCAATATGGCCCTGTTGTTCAGGATGGTGCGTGCGCATGCCTGCCAGTAAGCGCTCAGGTTCCATGAGTACAGCAGAGAGGCGATGGGGGGTACTGAGCGATGGTGGTTAACGAACCACCGACGATCCTTTGCTGGGGACAGCTGCAAAAATATTATTAGTATTATCAGCCTGCGCCGTCCCACTGCAGGGCAAAGGCCTCCCTACCCCCATTCCACTTTTCTCTATCCTGTGCTACGAACGACCAATCTTTCATAAATGAATCTAGGTCGTCCCGCCAGTGGTTTGCCGTTGTTCTCTGTCGATGTACCAGCCCAAAGATTGTTCGGCATGCGGCAGACGTGCCTAGCCCAGTTCCATTTTAAACTAGCCGCTTTCTGAGTAACGTCGGCAATTTGAGTCTTGGAGCTCAGTATGGTGATGCGTATTCGGTTGGTTAGCCTAACACCGAGAATACTGCGCTCCATACGGGCGCTGGGAGCGCCCAGGCAACAATTTTTGCCAGCAAAAATATACCAATATTAAAAATAACTTCATGTTGATGACCATAATGTTTAGAGAGCCGAATCGTTCTGTCTGGTAGATTTTAGGGGAAACAAAAACCTTTTGAGGGTTACGTTAATGATGGTCCAGAAGTTTTGAGAAATCACACTTTCATTAGGTTGTAGGTTTTCTGGTTGTAGTCAAGTCTAAAGTGTTTGAGGTAAAATTTGGAGTAATACAAGGATCTATTCTGGGGCCTACCTTTTATGATTTTCCTAATGAAGTACACTAAAATGTAAGCAACTATAATAAATAATATTCCTTTCCTTGGAATGGAATGGAATTCCTTTGGAATAGTTAATTATATTTTAAAATGTTTTAAACGCATACCTGCTACCGCCGCCAGGCACAGGGCCAATATATAAATAGCACGCATTTTCACTTCGGGATCAAGACAGAACTAATTTTTTGAAACCCTCTCAGGTATTTATACGAGTAGCATGCACAAAATTATCTTTTGCTCATTAAAGATAACCATACCTAGCCTATCAATCAACCTGCACCGTTATTGTTACTTTATAAACCTAACGGTTCCGTTATAATGTATTGCTCTTTAAATCTCTTTCCCTTTCCCTTTAATTTTTTTGGTTAAGAAGCCTTATACTATAATAAAGGTTACGGACAATATTATTTGTTCAAAATTTCAGCCCGATCGGTTTAGTGTGGTAAGAGCGTGATTGAGCCACAAACATACCAAATATTTGATCGAAGTTCTTAACTATCGTATAATTTATAATACTAGTTGATCGCGAACTTCGTACCACCTTAGAGGGTGGTATGCACCAAATAATCAGTTCACGTAACTGTCAAAGTCAATTATAACAATGACGAACATCACTAACAGCTATAATTATCAAAATGGGTTGCACCATCAATAATAATTACCTTGTAAAACCTTGATAAAGTTAAAAACACACCACCACATACAACAAGACTTAAGACAATATGACACGTTTGATAGATATTTGACAATAACGCTAACATTAACTACCGAAAATCAAGCAGTAACGGTTAACGTTAAATCATGAAGTCATGACAGCCTACGTAGCTCAGTTGGTGGTAGCTATGCCTTCTGCGCCGTAGGTCGTGGGCTCGATTCCCACCGTGAACAAACATTTGTGTGGTGAACATAAATGTTTGTGCTCTGTGTGGGTGTTATATAATATTATAAGTATGTATTTACAAAAAAAAAAGTATTATAAGTAGTATATCAGCTATCTGGTTCCCATATTACAAGCATAAGCTTAGTTTGGGGCTAGATAGTGCTGTGTGGAAAGTCCACCAATATTTATTATTTATATTTATTTATTTATTTAAAAAACTTAGTATCAGTAAAATTTAGTGTAAGTGTAAACAAGTGCCAAGAAAAGTGTATTGACACTTTTCTTTTTTGTTTTATGACATTATTTGTTTTAAGACATTATTTTATGACACTTTGTTTTTGAGTTTTTGTTTTTGTTTTGGACACATTCATAATGAAGTTAAGCTAAAAATTTAGGTCAGTGTAAAATTACTCATTAGCCCGCTATTGTGGCTATATTGTATTATAAGTACTTAATAAACAGTTGTAATGTACACTATTTAAAAAAAAAACTCTTGAAGGTGCAACTAATTTTTAAGAAAATCTTTGATTTTACGAACGATTTGACGTTAACGTGGTGCAGTTGCACCTTAGAATTAATAATGTTGTGTTTAGTTATTGGCAGTTTTATGGATGGATGGATTGATAGATGGATGGTAGATGGAGGGATGGATGAATGGCTGGATATGGACATGGTTTAGTAAGAAGTAGGTTAGACGATAGGATAGGATTGACCCAATGCCGATTCTAGCAATGATTGCTATCGATACTTTACAAACTACCGAACCCTGAAAACCATTATTTTTTCAAGTCATAATTCTCTATATGTACAGTGTTTCTCTACTATTGTTAGAATGCATAGATTGGAACCAATTATATAGGACTAAGGATTCAGAGGCGGCGTTAGAATACTTTTACGAAGTTATAAACCAAGCAATTTCCGAGTGTACACCTAAGAAATGTCCTAAATTAGCAAATAAGTCTCGTTATAACTATCCTGAGTGGTATAGGGCTGATTTGATACACGAGATTCAGCGCAAATGGCGCTATCATAAGATATTTAAAATTTCGGGTAAACTAAGCGATTACGAATTATTCTCTAAATGCAGGTCTTTAGTTAAAATTAAATTGTCTGAAACTTTTACTTCATACCAAGAGAGGTTACAATTAAATTTCAAAAATGACCCTAAATCTTTTTGGAGTTTATAAGGCAAAAACAATCGAGGCGAAATAAAACTCGCATCACCAAGGACGGAAAAGAATTGAGCGATGAAGAGTGTGCCGAATGTTTTGCTTCATACTTCCACTCTGTGTACAGCCCGGTGCGGCCGGCCCTGGACCCGCGGGAGGCGGAGCGCGGCTCGCCAGCGGCCGCGGACGCCGCGCGGGTGCACGTAGCCCGGCTGACCAGCCGCGACGTGCGCACTGCGCTTCGTGCATTGAAGCCTAAGCACTCTTTAGGGCCCGATAGTATTCCTCCTTATGTTATTAAAGACTGTCGATTGGCTTTCGAGAAACCTCTATTGCATATTTTTAATTTATGTTTAGACGAGTGCCATTATCCTGACCGATGGAAAACGACGCGTGTTATACCGGTGCCGAAGGCAGGAGGTGGGTCCGATGTGAGCAAGTTCCGTCCGATCGCCGTGCTGTCGGCTTTCGCTAAAGTTTTCGAGTCAATTTTGCATAGGTGTATTTATACGCAAGTTAGCGCCCGCCTGAGCGACGCCCAGCACGGCTTCCGGCCGGGACGCAGCACGGCCAGCAACTTGCTGTCGTTCGTATCGCACCTGGCGCCAGCTCTGGACGCAGGTGGGCAGGTGGACTGCGCATACTTCGACTTCCAGAAAGCCTTCGACGCCGTCGATAACGATGTCTTGCTGTCGAAGTTTTCCGCAATAGGTTTCACGCCGCATCTGCTCAAATTCTTTGCGAGCTACCTCAGCGAACGGCGGCAGTATGTGGAGTACGCGGGGTACCAATCGGCCCCATATTACACGTTTTCGGGCGTAAGTCAGGGCAGCAATCTTGGTCCCCTGGAATTCGTTATTATGATCAACGATCTCGCTGGGGTTGTTAAGGAGGCAGGCTGTTTGCTCTTTGCAGACGACCTGAAAGTGTTTTTAACGGTAGCGGACGCATCCGATTGTGATCGGCTCCAGTCCGACATAGATAGGGTGGTGGTCCAATGGAGTAGATCCAACAAGCTACTGTTTAACGTCACAAAGTGTTCCATAATGAGCTACAGCCGGGCGCGCGCCCCTTTGCACTACCAGTACGAGGTGGAGGGAGTAGGATTGCCGCGAACGACGTCCGTTCGCGACCTAGGCCTCGAAATGGTCCCCGACTTAAGATTCCGGCGCCATATTGTAAATGTTTGCGCCAAATCTTTTAGAAACCTAGGTTTTATTCTGAGACAGAGTGTGAATTTTAGAAACATATTTGTTATGAAAGTTTTATATAATGCACTCGTGAGAAGTCATTTAGAAACAAATGCTATAATTTGGAACCCTAACGAAGCTAAGTACAAACTATTGCTAGAAAAAATACAGAATAAATTCACTCGCTTTTTGTACTTAAAGCAATATGGAGTGTATCCATATTACCCGCTGATGTACCCGAGCCTGTTCGTGTTAGGTATGGTAGGGTACTGCAGGCTGTCGGTGCGCAGAGACCTGGCGCTGGTGAAGCACATGGTGCGCGTGCTGCGCGGGGAGCTGCACCACCCGGCGGTGCTGGCGGCGCTGCGGCTGCGCGCGCCCAACGACTACTTGGGCACGCGCCGCCGCCCCGCCATGCTGGAGGTGCCCACTTGTAGGACCAACCTTCTTAAGTTTGCCGCCATGTCACTCGCTATTTACTTATTAAATATTCTGTCCCAAAACAGCGTTGATATATTTTATCAAAACCTGCCGAAAGTCTTGGAAATGGCACAGATTGTTATAGAAACGAGATGTTTAAAGTAAGCAGTGTTGTGTAGTAAGTTAATATTAAGTAAGTACCTAGATTTAACATCGCCTTAGGGCTTAATAAAAAAACCTGTTATGATGTTAATATCTCAATAAATAAATAAATAAATATCATGCATGTATTATCGAATAATAACAATGTAGTGCACTTAGAACAATCAATGGAGGAATATAATTTCTAATATTGATCGTCCTCAGAGCTTCACAACGATATGCCCATTTTAGTTTAGTTAGTTTAAATATTCTTTTTTTCATCATTATTTTGTGTTTTGATTCGTGTACCTACCTACTTTCATGAACTAAGTGATCTGAAATAAACAATTTTTTTAATCTCTAATATAAAAGGCAAAAGTGATTGTCTGATAATATATCATCGCACAGGCTAAACCTTGCTAGAAACTTTTTTCGCACTCGTATTCCTCCTATGACGTAGGCATCCACTTAGGAAGTATTTTTCATAATTCCATCCCCAAGGGTCTGAATTGGGGATAAATGTTTGTATGAATTGAGTACGGCAAAAATAATGAGTTACGATTTCCAACGTTTTTAAAAATTCAACCCCTAAGATATCTATCTATCAGTAATATAAAAAGCAAAGAGATGTTTTAATAAAGTAGGTAAAAATAAAGGAAAAAGAAGTTCTGAAGAAAAAGTGTGTGAGCGAACCCGCGGGTCAGAGTTAGTTTTGTACAAAATATCTGTCTGTTATCTGTTTGTTTATGTGGATATTGATAATAAATGTAATTATATCTAATTATGACGTTAAATATTGGAATTACAAAAGATTGTAATCGGTAGTCACATGACTTGAATTATCATTCAAGGCAGTCTTTAGCTCAATTTTCACTGATAATATTTTGTCTTTCACTACATCTTTTTTTATTTAGTACCTACCTATAAAAAAGATAGTGAAAGACCAAATGTTGCACTAATGCACCTAAAATTCTGCCAAAATAAAATACTTGATTTGATTCACTCACAATTTCTTACATGAGAAACAAGAAACAAAATGTTTTTTTTTATAAAAAAAAATATTAAAAAGTTTGATGTTTTTTGATATGATATTGTGTTTGATTTTGTTGTTAAAATAACATTTTTTATTATTTTTAAAAATTATTAAAAGATTTAATTTTGTAGTTAGTTTAGTTGCTCCTCGATAAACTTTGTAAGACATGTTACTACATTATATTGTACAAATACTATCAACAAACAAACGGCATTCGATTGATTGAGTTACCGAAGCGAACGAAAATCTTACAGTCAACTTGGGCGATTTGGCATTTAGTGTACGGGCAGAATTATTCTGTCGCAGAAATTCGGTCGCAGAATTGGTTTAATACAAAATTTCACGACTCACAGCTTTTTTGTTCGATGTTTGTCGCATTATTACTTCGACCATACTTTCAAACCTATGCATAAAATCAACAAAAGTAGGTACATGCTATATACAGGGTGTGGCGTAAAGAGTGGATAATCCTTTACATACGTGTAGGGGGTATCATAACTGTTCAGAAAATTGAAATTTTGCCGAATAAATTATTTACAATTTTTTTTTATACAACTAGCTGATGAAACAAGCAGATGGCCCACCTGATGTTATGTGGTAACCATCACCTATAAACAAAACATTGCCCCGTAGGTCACGCACAAAGGAACGTGCCCTACGATGCACTGCCCTGCGTCCATCAACTTGAGGCATACAGATGTTAAGCCTCATGTGCCTGTAATTACACCGGTGACCACACTCTTCAAACCGAAACACAGCATTGCTTGGCGGCAGAAAAAGGCGTGGTGGTAGTACTTCCCTGGACGAGCCCAACAATTATTTTTTTTAGGTTTTAAAGTTAATGGAGTTTTTCGAAATTTTAATATTTTTTCACCCTGGTCCATTCTTTTAGATGCCAAGATCACAAATCAAGTTTTTTTCTCAATCTGTTTTTTTTTGTAGCATATTTGGACAACTGCGCTATCAAATACTAATTGCCATAATTTGTGTGTCAAAGTCACAGATTTTTTTTTAGAAATATTTTAAACTAAAAAAAATATTATTTCATAATTTTTCCAAAAGTTTGACCTCCTGTGGAGCAAAAAAAAATACACTGTCATCTGAGTGACCAACTAATAAAAAACTTGACCACTTCAACGAGATTCCGAAATGGTATGAACTTGGTATTTCCAGCTTTTAATTTAAAGAATATTCCTGTAAAGATTGACCAAGGCCTGTTTTCTTAACAAGCTTTTTTCCACAAAATTAATTATTTTGATTCTTTGGATAGTCCTTTAACTACTTGTAAGGGATATAAAAAAGCTATTCAGAAATAAGAATAAAAATACCCAGAAAAATTTAACGACTTTTGAGTTATTGAATATTTTAAAAATTTTAATATTTTTTTACCCCTTTAGATGCCAAGATCACAAATCAAGGTATTTTCTCAATCTAGTTTTTTGTAGAATTCTGGAATATCTGCGCTATCAAATTCTAACTATCATTTGTGTGTCAATGGAAAAGTTTTTTGTAAGAAAAATGTTTAGCATAAAAAAATTTTTTTTTTTTTTTCAAAAAAAGAAAATAGTTTGGTTATTGTAAATGTATATATTTATTTACTTAGAAACAGTTTATGTCGATGTACAATATTATACAAGTTGTAGAAAAAATTTAAATTGCTTTAGTAAAAACTGTGTCGCGATTCGATTTTGGTTCGATTTTGGTAATAAAAAAAGTTACATCGTAAAACACAGGACTTAATGCGATTGTTTGAAAATGATCATATCTTATGCGTTATTTTGGATCCAAGCAGTGTAACGAGAGACGCGGGCGTTGACTCCAGGGAAGAAGGGGTGGGCACAGCCCTGACCCCATGAGCAGACACCGACGACGATGCCGTTGTGGTAGAGTGGGCCGCCGGAGTCTCCCTGGCACTGGTCGCGACCGCCGACGTCGAGCCAGCCGGAGCACAGCATGTTGGCGGTGATGGTGCCACCGGCGGTAGCGTAACGCTGAGCGCATATGTTCTGGTTGACGGTCCAGATCTGCACGTGTCTCAGCTGCTCGGATAAAGAGCCTCCAGCCTAAAAATATGAAACATTTGAAACTAGTAAATATTGTTATATTCTTGAATGAATTTCTCTAGACGAAGTTTTTTATATTGGCTATCATAACATCTGAGTACTCCTGAGCCTTTAAATTATAATAGGCTTTCTGCATGAAGCCATCAGTAATTAGGTAATCTTCAATATCTTATTTAGCTTTTATAGCTTAAAATGCTTCTCGTATGCAAAATGCATAAACTCGTATTTATACCACCACCACGACTTTTTCTGCCGCCAAACAGCAACGCTGTGTTTTGGTTTGAAGAGTGTGGTCGCCGGTGTAATTACAGGCACATGAGGCTTAACATCTGTATGCCTTAAGTTGATGGACGCAGTGCAGTGCATTGTAGGGGACGTTCCTATTGTGCGTGACCTACGGGGCAATGTTTTGTTGCTATCTGCTTGTTCCATCAGCTTGTTGTATAAAAAAAATACATTAATTTCGCAGAGTCACGCTATTTTTAAATACCAACGAAAGCTGCCATTACTTAATAATAATTAATAACAATAATAATAAAAAACTTTATTGAGGACAAAATCGACAGTACATCATAAACTACACATAGGTATTTATGATGTTATATTTATTGTCCTACAATCAGCGGTCTTATCGCATGTTGCGATCTCTTCCAGACAACCGTTAAAATTAAAATTATTGGCTTTAACGTTTGGGTTTTGTTGACTTTATAGTTCTGTTAGGAAGTTCATTTGGATAAATAAAACTTACGGAAGTAGTGCCCCAACCGGCGGCCCATACGACCTGGTTGTCGGCAAGGTTGTAGTTGGCACCGGCGATGGTACCGGGTCTAGCCTGATTGTTGTGGCCAATGTTTGTTGCGGTGCGCAGGATAGCGATGTCATTGTCCAAAGTACGTGAGTTGTAGCTGGGATGGACGATAAAAGAAGCCAAGTTGTGTACAACACCACCGCTGTTAGCCCAGGTGGAGCCGACGCGAACACGCCATCTGTTTGCGGCGTCACCACTAAAATCAAAACAAAAATAATAGTAGAACAACTGACATCATCAATAACTAACACCAAAGTCAAACTTGGACATAGCAAGAAAGATAGCCCAACGAGTGTTGCGAAGGCTAGACTAAAAGTATCTTGAGACCGCACGTAAGTTGCATCTATCTCAGATGTTCTACACGTTACTCTTTGATATCACGCGTCATCCTTCCCTCAAGCCTAGACCGCCAGTTATAACAAACAATAGGCCAGAATTATGCGAGATGATTGAACTGGATCAAGTTGTACGTATGCGATGTTATGCGTGTTATTTAGCGTTCGTTAGCCTTTTTTTTCGTTAGTTCGTAGCGTAGTAAAAAGAACCTAAAGCAATCCCAATATTAGAAAATAGGATGTGTTTGCAACCTGTTGTCACTAATGAAGTATTAGATACTACAACATCGTGCATGGGCATATTATATTAAGTAATAGTTAATTTGGTGCGTCTCTTAGATATTTCATGCATAGATCAATAATTCAATAGGAACAGACGCCAAAATATTTCTTTCTTTTATATAATTACTAGCGACCCGCCGCCCGCGCGCGCAGAGTGTACTCTTTGATCATATGAATAATTATCAAGAATCTTGTACAAAACTCTTATTTATAGTAGGCCAATTCTAATAGAAAACTCTACGAGAAACCCCTGAACTTACTGTGGGCAGTGAGCGGCTGTCAAGATGGACCTGTTGTTCAGGATGGTACCTCCGCACGCCTGCCAGTAAGCACTCAGGTTCCATGAGTACAGCAGAGAGGCGATGGTGGGGTACTGGTCAATCGTAGTTACCGAACCACCGACGATCCTTTGCGGGTTGCTTGGGACAGCTGCATAAACATAACTGAACTTTAACAAAACAACCAATTTGTACAAAAACAAAACTCACAAAAAGGTTTATTTTATATGAAAACAATATTAATAATAGTAATGTTACTACGTACCTGCAACCGCAGCCAGGCACAAGGCTAGCACGAAGGCGGCGCGCATTTTCACTTAGGAGTTAAAACACAACTAACTTTCTGAAAAACTGACAGGTATTTATATCAATGGACTAGCTTGATATGCAATTAATTATCTTGAAGTGAAACGATAAAAACTATACATGCGCTTGTCAGGCCTGAAAATGAAGGGTTCTTTATCCATACTAATTTTTAATCAATACATCAAAAATGTAAGCTAACTGATAGACGTCCTTTTTTATTTTTTTGAGGTAAATTGCATATTTATTTTAAAGCAACATATTTTAGTGTTTAACGACTTCAAAAAACGAGAAGGTTCTTAATTCGAGTGTATTTTTTGACCTTATAACTTTTTAATGGGTGGACGATTTCAATGATTTTTTGTGATCGATTGGTAGTGCTTGTCATGTAGTCCCATTTAAATTTGAGTCATCTAACGAGTAGCTATTGAGTTATAGTTGTGTGAGTGTATTTTCCAGTGCATTTGAAGTCGTTTTTTTCTTGAAAGGGTTATTCAAAGAGTTCCGCACTCAGGTGCGGAACCCTCGTTGAGCGAATCAACTCGTACTTGACTGATCTGGTTGGTTGTAATGTTGCATCTGGCATCGCTCGCAGTTGTTGACAGTTCGTCTGATGAGTTGTTCATAATTTTTCTTTCTCTTATCATTAAATTTTTTTCTATCATAAGTACCTAAAAGATTACCAGCTAATAAGTGCATGCGACAAGTATTTTGCTTCCATTTTGTTTTTGTGTTCTTGATGGGTATATTAGATTAATTCAAAAGTTTTTTTTATACTTGTAGGGACTTACACCAAATCAGCAATTGTTATCATTGTCAGGAGGCTTCTTGCTTGCCGGAGTATGACAGCGGGCATGAGTTTTCGGGCGAAGAGAATAAAACCAAGGGATCTTTATCAGTAGGTACACTATAATCAGTGGGATTACTATTCTCTCAAAATATTATCACTGGTATACGCAGGATATTCTAATTAACGATACTGAACTGACACTCCGCCAAACACATAATGCCCTTGCGCGATGCAAACTGATTCGATCCGTATCCCATAATGTTGTGTCTCGATCGACCGTCATACATCCGCACTGCACACTAGCGCTCGTAGTTGTGTCAGAGCGAGGGTATGTCACTCTGTTTAAATATCGAACCACCGTCATACTTAAAAGACTATTTTGAACAGAATAGATACTTTTTTTTCTTTTACATCCGCGTTGCCGTAGAACTGGATAGTCTCGACGTCCTTTGTTGATGAAGCCTTCGTTTTGATAAGGTTAGGTTCGATCAATGGTTTATGTCGATCCAAAACTATTCGCATAAACAACTTATAGAGATATGGCATAGGAGTGAAATTGGCTGGTAGCTTTTGAGATCTTCTGAGAGTCCTGGCTTCAGCAAGGCTATTACTTAGGCTCTTCTCCACATTATATAGGCATCGGCAGTGAGCGGCTGTCAAGATGGCTCTAGTGTCCCTCCGCACGCCTGTCTGAACGTGATCGAGTTCCATGAGTTCAGCAGAGAGGCGATGGTAGGATACTGGTTTATCGTAGTCACCGAACCACCGACAATCCTTTGTGAGTTACTGGGGACAGCTGTTATAATAAATAACATAAATTAAAACAAAAAAATCCATGTATGTTTATTTTACTAAACTTGACAAGTACTTTGATACAATATCTAAATTATATTTTTTTTATTTTTTGGGTTCAATTGATTTGTTTAGATTTATTTTATTTATTTAAACAGATTACACATAATTATAATTTATTTGGATAAATCTTAAAATTAATGTAGTACCTATGGCTAACGGTCTGATTTTGGTTGACTATCAATTTTAAAAATGTCAATAAATAGTTGGACATATACATAGTATAACATTTTTTGGTTCTAATATCAATAGTTTCCGCATCGCATGCATGATGAAAGATATTTTTTATGACACTGACTGATTACACAAAGCGCAACAAAGGCTCAAAAGTGTTCGCAAGAGATCTGTCTATTGGGCAAAGCCAGTTGACAAAACTGAAGACCGATAGCGGCAGTATCGTTTCCTCGAAGCCAGAAGTTTTAAGAGAGCTCGAGAAGTTCTATGGACAATTATACACCTCATCGCAAAGTCCTGCTACGAGCACGACTAGTGATGCAAGAGCCCGTTTAACTCGACACTACACTGAAGATATCCCGGACGTCAGCCTATACGAGATCCGAACGGCTCTCAAGCAGCTTAAAAACAACAAGGCACCGGGAGAAGACGGAATAACGACAGAGCTTCTGAAAGCGGGCGGAACGCCAGTACTTAAAGTCCTTCAGAGGCTATTCGATTCTGTCATCTCTGAGGGAACCACGCCAGACGCATGGGGCAGGAGCGTGGTGGTACTTTTCTTTAAGAAAGGTGATAACACCCTCTTAAAGAATTATAGGCCCATCTCGCTGCTGAGCCATGTTTATAAGCTGTTTTCGAGAGTAGTTACTAATCGTCTCGCTCGTAGGTTTGACGACTTCCAGCCTCCCGAATAAGCCGGGTTCCGAAAAGGCTTTAGCACGATAGACCACATCCACACGCTTCGGCAGGTTATACAGAAAACCGAAGAGTATTACCAGCCACTATGTTTAGCGTTTGTGGACTACGAGAAAGCCTTTGATTCAGTCGAAACCTGGGCAGTCCTACGGTCACTCCAGCGATGTCAAATTGACTATCGGTATATCGAAGCGTTGAAGTGTTTGTACAGCAAAGCCACTATGTCTATCCGACTCCAGGACCAGAGCACGGATCCTATCCAACTGCATAAAGGGATGAGACAGGGAGATGTAATTTCTCCGAAACTGTTCACCTCGGCATTGGAGGATGTTTTCAAGTTGCTGTCCTGGAATAGATATGGCATCAACGTCAATGGCGAATAAATAATAAATAAATAAATAAATATTGGTGGACTTTTCACATAGCACTATCTAGCCCCAAACTAAGCTTATGCTTGTAATATGGGAACCAGATAGCTGATATACTACTTATAATACTTTTTTTTTGTAAATACATACTTATAAGTAATATTATATAACACCCAGACAGAGAACAAACATTTATGTTCATCACACAAATGTTTGTTCACGGTGGGAATCGAACCCACGACCTACGGCGCAGAAGGCAGAGCTACAGCTCAGTTGGTAGAGCTACGTAGGCTGTCAAAAAACACATCACTCACCTTCGATTTGCCGACGATATAGTCATAATAGCGGAATCGCTGGAAGATCTAGGCACAATGCTCCGAGACCTCGATATTGTCTCCCAACAGGTGGGTCTTAAGATGAACATGAGCAAGACGAAAATCATGTCTAATGCTCATGTCGCACCCGTACCGGTACATGTTGGGAGCGATATCATCGAAGTTGTTGACCACTACGTGTATCTGGGTCAGACGATCCAACTAGGTAGGTCCAACTTCGATAAAGAGGTCAGCCAACGAATCCAACTCGGATGGGTAGCGTTCGGGAAATTACGCCACATCTTCTCGTCACACATACCGCAGAGCCTCAAGACGAAAGTCTTTAACCAGTGTGTGTTGCCAGTGATGACATATGGAACTGAGACGTGGTCGCTTACTATTGGCCTCATCACTAAGCTCAAAGTCTCACAACGAGCTATGGAGAGAGCTATGCTAGGAGTTTCACTACGAGATAGAATCAGAAATGAGGAAATCCGTAGGAGAACCAAGGTAGCCGACATAGCTCTCAGAATCAGCAAGTTGAAGTGGCAATGGGCAGGTCATATAGCTCGAAGAACTGACAACCGATGGATCCCCCATCGGTTGTCAGTTCTTCGAGCTATAAAGGTTCTTGAATGGCGACCACGAACAGGAAGGCGAAGTGTGGGACGCCCTCCTACCCGATGGACTGACGACATTGTTAGGATCGCGGGTAGTCGGTGGATGGAAAGGGCTCAGAATCGTTCTTCCTGGAAGCGGATAGGGGAGGCCTATGTCCAGCAGTGGACTTCTGTGGGCTGTTGATGATGATGATGATGACTGATTACTGCGAAACAACTTCTCGCTCGTACGTTTCTTGTAGATATAAAACCACTGGATGACAATGAACTATCGCAGGTGTGAGGAAGTATATAGAGGCCTAGTTATTTACTAGATAGGTCAGGATATTTACTAGAACAAATTACCTACTTGTAAGTGCACTAAGTTTTGTACCTTCAATACACTTCTATCTAATAGAACTATGAAACTACTGCATCTTAATAACTGATTATCTAACATAATAGGTATACCTAGCTAATGAAGGAACACCAGGGATATGAAAGTAAAGAAGTATAAAACGTTTCATCATAGTAAGTATATTAAATTTTCCATAAAGGTTAATAAAAATAGGAGCCAATCTAAGTAGGTACCTAGGTGTGTCAAATACCTATTACCTAGGTACCAAGGTACACACACGTCATATGAAAACCCACAAGTTACATAAAGGAAAATAAGAGTTACCAACTAGGTACTTAACTTTGATAGCAGGATCTGTAGTTAGGTACACTTTTACTGGGCGAATAGGCCGGCTGACTGATAAATAACAATATCGTTCGTAGTCCGTAGTTTGGAAATATCACTGTTAATCTGTCCCTTTGAACCCTTAGATCGTTATTTTATATCCTTTTGGCATCGTACGATCTTCGACCAATCACAGACAAGACGGCACTTATCTGAAAATATCTTGACTATCAACTATAGTAGGAACATTTTGATATTGTATAACTCTTTTGAAACCAAACTGAAGGTTCATGAAAGTATTTATGTCACATAATCTTATTATTTCAGCTAGTAATTCCTCAATTTATGTTCGGACCAATCAGGATCGTTGTTACAATTATCTCGTAATCTAAGTAAATATAACATAATTTGCCAAAGCGAAACCTCTTTAAAAGTTATGAGATGAATTACACAATTTTCTTATGTATTTATCATTAACTGAGAATATAAATAACACATAATTAACACGTCAACACTACAATAACAAACGAAGTAGCTTGGTCATTTTTATACTTAATGTCTTGAAGTACACACAATAATGCGTAATGTTACTTGTAAACGCTATTATAAACGAAACAGTTATTTGCAGTTTATATTGTAACGATAAACATTGCTTATAAACTTACTTTGATCACAATTACAATGTTTCATTCGAAAACGATGTTTATCATTCTTCCTAAGCTTCAAAACCATTTTCACTGTCATTTTATTCATTTGACATTGACATATAAGTTGCTCTTTGGACCTTAACCTGTCACACGCAACCAAGTTTCGAAAAACAACATTACAAACGATTTACATAATTTTTTTATCCAACCAAATTTTGTTACGAGTACCTAAAAGCTTAACTAGTGTTCGGACTTTTAGCTAAAGAAACTTGTTTGAATATACATTTTACACAAATATTATAAAAAGGAAAGCTTTGTATTTTTGTATGTTACGAATAGGCTCAAATCCTACCGGTCCGATTTCAAAAACTCTTTCACCTTAAAAGAAAGTTCCAAATTCAATTCAAATTCAATTTTAATTCAAAATAATGTTTATTCAATAAAATCACAAGGATCATCTTGAAACGTCTTAAAACTAGGTGACTCTAGTGCCAGTTCCACGCGACCAACGCCGAGAAGAACAGGCAACAAACTCGGCTTGGTATCTCCATCATCCATTATCCCTGAGTAAATTAAATTAAGCTTAATACAAGGCTGTTTTAATCTGTGCTGAAACTTTGTAATAAAATTTTATTGTGTTACAATAAAATTTGATTAGTTGTGGTTTTTCATTCATTTTCTTCCAGTCTCCTATATCATTCATAATTTCGACTGCCTGCCTGCCGACTGCCTTGCCAGCGATTAATACATTTATCTTTCGTCAAGAGTGAACAACTGGATTTAACTATAAATTAGTAATTGAAACCATTATCTTGTTTGGACAGTCGAGTTTTGTATTTTTTTTAATAAATATTTATATTCAAGAAATATTTAATTACTTATCATAACAACTTTTTTAGTAGATTTATAGTATTTACTATACACTTGAAGACATCACAAAGTTTTTATAATGTCCCAAAAGTTATTTTCCGAGCGGGATTTGAACCCGTGACCTTCCCCTTGATACGGGGCTGTGCTACCTGCGCCACCGGAGTTCTAATCACATTCGACGAATATCTCTTGGACATGCTACTACGGTACTTAATAAGTAAGTCGCCACGGTCGCATAAGTGCTACTTATGCGACCGTGGTTCCATCTACAGGTTTGACTTATTACTATCATATACATAACAACTTATCGACGAGTTTGGTAGTACAATTTCGGGTAAAGGTCTTGAAAAATTTATTGTTTGAAATTTCAAATATTTACTAGGCGTTAAACATAATACATAATGATGAAAATATAAAAATTGCAGTAGTAAAAACTATTGTATGAAAATTATAATATCTTAAGCGTTATTTTGAATCCAAGCAGTGTAATGGGAGACGCGAGCGTTGACTCCAGGGAAACGGGCCTGACCATAGCCCTGACCAAAGGAGCAAACACCCACGACGACGGTGTTGTGATAGAGCGGGCCGCCGGAGTCTCCCTGGCACTGGTCGCGACCGCCGACGTCGAGCCAGCCGGAGCACAGCATGTTGTCGGTGATAGTGGCACCAACAGTAGCGTAGCGGCTTCTGCATGTGGCTTGGTTGGCGGTCCAGATCTGCACGTGGCGCAACTGCTCGGAAGCAGAGCCTCCAGCCTACATAATATATAAAAAGAAGATTAAAATCTCTGGAATTACTATTCTACTTAAACTTTTGTCTTATTATAATATATTAATAGGTACATATTCGTAGATACATAATTAATTTTAAGATAGGTACAGTAGGTACCTAAAAATTAAGAGACAGAAAAATATTAACATTTACCATTGTAGAAAAACCCTAATTTTAGCGGTTTTCGTTTTAAATTGTTTCTCCACTTTTTACCGACAGCTATGTAGTTGTTAGTTTGATTTCATGGCTCCATCTTCTATACGGTCTTCCAGGTCACCGCTTTGTGTACCAATTGGTTACAGGTTTGGACCATCACTCGTAAAGGGCTCTCTGGCATAAGACGCTCTACTGTTCTTAAAAAACTCTTAATATCTTACGGATGTAGTGCCCCATCCCGCCGCCCAGACGACTTGGTTATCACCGAGGTTGTAGTTCGAGCCAGCGATGTTAGCGGGCCTGGCGTAGTTTTTGTGAGCAATGTTTGAGGCGGTGCATAACAGCGACATCGTTGTCTAAAGTCCTCGTGTTGTAGTTAGGATGGTTGACAATTTGTGCAGAGTTGTGTACAACACCCCCGCTGTTAACCCAGGTGGAGCCGACGCGGACACGCCACCTGTTTGCGGCGTCACCACTAAAACCAAAACAAAAACAATATTAGAATAATTGGCACCATTTTGATTCGTTTAAAATAGCTACGACATTAAACATGTCTTGTGGTGATTGCGACATTAAAATAAAAAATAAAAAAGTTTAAACAAAAACATTGAAAATCGATTTTGTCGGTGTCACAGACCGAAACGCGGGTGGCCTACAATTTAAAAAAGTAATTTATTTTTACTGTCGTTAGTTTTGTCATTTTTCACTGTGTGGTAAATAATATGTATGCAAAATAAATTAAGTCCTTCCTAGATATATTTCACATGAACTAGCCACCTACATTGTAGCTTGAACACTCCCTTCCTCCTATTTAGTTTGAGGTATTGTAAAGGAAGAATAAACGTCCTAAATACAGAATAAGTTTAGATTTTTCCTGTTTTCATGGTTCATGGTGTCCTAACCTAGTGATTAGGTTAGACAGACACCATGGATTTCTACTAGCAATCCTTCTCTACCCCTTTCGCTTCATTCACTCTCAAATTTTACTTCATGATATTATATAACATTATCGTCTGTTTAAAGTGCTCTTGGCCTGGCCTTCACTAAAACGTCTGCGATTCGATCGAGAGACGTCCACCATGGTCTTCGTTTTACAACAGTCCCATTCGCAATCGCCCTGTTTCGTTCCTTCATTAAACCTCTTCACATGCCCAAACCACCTTAACTTATAATACCTACCTTTATCTTCAAAACATACCTACGTCTCGTTGTATCAATAAAGCAAAATAAATACGTACATTGTGCAGTGAGCAGCGGTCAATATGGCCCTGTTGTTCAGGATGGTGCGTGCGCATGCCTGCCAGTAAGCGCTTAGGTTCCATGAGTACAGCAGAGAGGCGATGGGGGGTACTGAGCGATGGTGGTTAACAAACCACCGACGATCCTTTGCTGGGGACAGCTGCAAAAATATTATTATTATTATCAGCCTGCGCCGTCCCACTGCAGGGCAAAGGCCTCCCTACCCCCATTCCACTTTTCTCTATCCTGTGCTACGAACGACCAATCCTAACTAATATTATAAATGCGAAAGTAACTCTGTCTGTCTGTCTGTCTGTTACGCTTTCCCGCTTAAACCTATCAACCGATTTTGATGAAATTTGGCACAGACAATTTTTAGACCCTGAGAAAGAACATAGGCTACCTTTTATTGCATAATATTCAAATTAAAAGTACGCAGACGAAGTCGCGGGTACCAGCTAGTCTTTCATAAATGAATCTAGGTCGTCCCGCCAGTGGTTTGCCGTTGTTCTCTGTCGATGTACCAGCCCAAAGATTGTTCGGCATGCGGCAGACGTGCCTAGCCCAGTTCCATTTTAAACTAGCCGCTTTCTGAGTAACGTCGGCAATTTGAGTCTTGGAGCTCAGTATGGTGATGCGTATTCGGTTGGTTAGCCTAACACCGAGAATACTGCGCTCCATACGGGCGCTGGGAGCGCCCAGGCAACAATTTTTGCCAGCAAAAATATACCAATATTAAAAATAACTTCATGTTGATGCCCATAATGTTTAGAGAGCCGAATCGTTCTGTCTGGTAGATTTTAGGGGAAACCAAAACCTTTTGAGGGTTACGTTAATGATGGTCCAGAAGTTTTGAGAAATCACACTTTCATTAGGTTGTAGGTTTTCTGGTTGTAGTCAAGTCTAAAGTGTTTGAGGTAAAATTTGGAGTAATACAAGGATCTATTCTGGGGCCTACCTTTTATGATTTTCCTAATGAAGTACACTAAAATGTAAGCAACTATAATAAATAATATTCCTTTCCTTGGAATGGAATGGAATTCCTTTGGAATAGTTAATTATATTTTAAAATGTTTTAAACGCATACCTGCTACCGCCGCCAGGCACAGGGCCAATATATAAGTAGCACGCATTTTCACTTCGGGATCAAGACAGAACTAATTTTTTGAAACCCTCTCAGGTATTTATACGAGTAGCATGCACAAAATTATCTTTTGCTCATTAAAGATAACCATACCTAGCCTATCAATCAACCTGCACCGTTATTGTTACTTTATAAACCTAACGGTTCCGTTATAATGTATTGCTCTTTAAATCTCTTTCCCTTTCCCTTTAATTTTTTTGGTTAAGAAGCCTTATACTATAATAAAGGTTACGGACAATATTATTTGTTCAAAATTTCAGCCCGATCGGTTTAGTGTGGTAAGAGCGTGATTGAGCCACAAACATACCAAATATTTGATCGAAGTTCTTAACTATCGTATAATTTATAATACTAGTTGATCGCGAACTTCGTACCACCTTAGAGGGTGGTATGCACCAAATAATCAGTTCACGTAACTGTCAAAGTCAATTATAACAATTACGAACATCACTAACAGCTATAATTATCAAAATGGGTTGCACCATCAATAATAATTACCTTGTAAAACCTTGATAAAGTAAAAAACACACCACCACATACAACAAGACCTAAGACAATATGACACGTTTGATAGATATTTGACAATAACGCTAACATTAACTACCGAAAATCAAGCAGTAACGGTTAACGTTAAATCATGAAGTCATTTAAAAAACTTAGTATCAGTAAAATTTAGTGTAAGTGTAAACAAGTGCCAAGAAAAGTGTATTGACACTTTTCTATTTTGTTTTATGACATTATTTGTTTTAAGACATTATTTTATGACACTTTGTTTTTGAGTTTTTGTTTTTGTTTTGGACACATTCATAATGAAGTTAAGCTAAAAATTTAGGTCAGTGTAAAATTACTCATTAGCCCGCTATTGTGGCTATATTGTATTATAAGTACTTAATAAACAGTTGTAATGTACACTATTTAAAAAAAACACTCTTGAAGGTGCAACTCATTTTTAAGAAAACTTTTGATTTTACGAACGATTTGACGTTAGCGTGGTGCAGTTGCACCTTAGAATTAATAATGTTGTGTTTAGTTATTGGCAGTTTTATGGATGGATGGATTGATAGATGGATGGTAGATGGAGGGATGGATGAATGGCTGGATATGGACATGGTTTAGTAAGAAGTAGGTTAGACGATGGGATAGGATTGATCCAATGCCGATTCTAGCAATGATTGCTATCGATACTTTACAAACTACCGAACCCTGAAAACCATTATTTTTTCAAGTCATAATTCTCTATATGTACAGTGTTTCTCTACTATTGTTAGAATGCATAGATTGGAACCAATTATATAGGACTAAGGATTCAGAGGCGGCGTTAGAATACTTTTACGAAGTTATAAACCAAGCAATTTCCGAGTGTACACCTAAGAAATGTCCTAAATTAGCAAATAAGTCTCGTTATAACTATCCTGAGTGGTATACGGCTGATTTGATACACGAGATTCAGCGCAAATGGCGTTATCATAAGATATTTAAAATTTCGGGTAAACTAAGCGATTACGAATTATTCTCTAAATGCAGGTCTTTAGTTAAAATTAAATTGTCTGAAACTTTTACTTCACACCAAGAGAGGTAACAATTAAATTTCAAAAATGACCCTAAATCTTTTTGGAGTTTTATAAGGCAAAAACAATCGAGGCGAAATAAAACTCGCATCACCGAGGACGGAAAAGAATTGAGCGATGAAGAGTGTGCCGAATGTTTTGCTTCATACTTCCACTCTGTGTACAGCCCGGTGCGGCCGGCCCTGGACCCGCGGGAGGCGGAGCGCGGCTCGCCAGCGGCCGCGGACGCCGCGCGGGTGCACGTAGCCCGGCTGACCACCCGCGACGTGCGCACTGCGCTTCGTGCATTGAAGCCTAAGCACTCTTTAGGGCCCGATAGTATTCCTCCTTATGTTATTAAAGACTGTCGATTGGCTTTCGAGAAACCTCTATTGCATATTTTTAATTTATGTTTAGACGAGTGCCATTATCCTGACCGATGGAAAACGACGCGTGTTATACCGGTGCCGAAGGCAGGAGGTGGGTCCGATGTGAGCAAGTTCCGTCCGATCGCCGTGCTGTCGGCTTTCGCTAAAGTTTTCGAGTCAATTTTGCATAGGTGTATTTATACGCAAGTTAGCGCCCGCCTGAGCGACGCCCAGCACGGCTTCCGGCCGGGACGCAGCACGGCCAGCAACTTGCTGTCGTTCGTATCGCACCTGGCGCCAGCTCTGGACGCAGGTGGGCAGGTGGACTGCGCATACTTCGACTTCCAGAAAGCCTTCGACGCCGTCGTTAACGATGTCTTGCTGTCGAAGTTTTCCGCAATAGGTTTCACGCCGCATCTGCTCAAATTATTTGCGAGCTACCTCAGCGAACGACGGCAGTATGTGGAGTACGCGGGGTACCAATCGGCCCCATATTACACGTTTTCGGGCGTAAGTCAGGGCAGCAATCTTGGTCCCCTGGAATTCGTTATTATGATCAACGATCTCGCTGGGGTTGTTAAGGAGGCAGGCTGTTTGCTCTTTGCAGACGACCTGAAAGTGTTTTTAACGGTAGCGGACGCATCCGATTGTGATCGGCTCCAGTCCGACATAGATAGGGTGGTTCAATGGAGTAGATCCAACATCTACTGTTTAACGTCACAAAGTGTTCCATAATGAGCTACAGCCGGGCGCGCGCCCCTTTGCACTACCAGTACGAGGTGGAGGGAGTAGGATTGCCGCGAACGACGTCCGTTCGCGACCTAGGCCTCGAAATGGTCCCCGACTTAAGATTCCGGCGCCATATTGTAAATGTTTGCGCCAAATCTTTTAGAAACCTAGGTTTTATTCTGAGACAGAGTGTGAATTTTAGAAACATATTTGTTATTAAAGTTTTATATAATGCACTCGTGAGAAGTCATTTAGAAACAAATGCTATAATTTGGAACCCTAACGAAGCTAAGTACAAACTATTGCTAGAAAAAATACAGAATAAATTCACTCGCTTTTTGTACTTAAAGCAATATGGAGTGTATCCATATTACCCGCTGATGTACCCGAGCCTGTTCGTGTTAGGTATGGTAGGGTACTGCAGGCTGTCGGTGCGCAGAGACCTGGCGCTGGTGAAGCACATGGTGCGCGTGCTGCGCGGGGAGCTGCACCACCCGGCGGTGCTGGCGGCGCTGCGGCTGCGCGCGCCCAACGACTACTTGGGCACGCGCCGCCGCCCCGCCATGCTGGAGGTGCCCACTTGTAGGACCAACCTTCTTAAGTTTGCCCCCATGTCACTCGCTATTTACTTATTAAATATTCTGTCCCAAAACAGCGTTGATATATTTTATCAAAACCTGCCGAAAGTCTTGGAAATGGCACAGATTGTTATAGAAACGAGATGTTTAAAGTAAGCAGTGTTGTGTAGTAAGTTAATATTAAGTAAGTACCTAGATTTAACATCGCCTTAGGGCTTAAAAAAAACCTGTTATGATGTTAATATCTCAATAAATAAATAAATAAATATCATGCATGTATTATCGAATAATAACAATGTAGTGCACTTAGAACAATCAATGGAGGAATATAATTTCTAATATTGATCGTCCTCAGAGCTTCACAACGATATGCCCATTTTAGTTTAGTTAGTTTAAATATTCTTTTTTTCATCATTATTTTGTGTTTTGATTCGTGTACCTACCTACTTTCATGAACTAAGTGATCTGAAATAAACAATTTTTTTAATCTCTAATATAAAAGGCAAAAGTGATTGTCTGATAATATATCATCGCACAGGCTAAACCTTGCTAGAAACTTTTTCGCACTCGTATTCCTCCTATGACGTAGGCATCCACTTAGGAAGTATTTTTCATAATTCCATCCCCAAGGGTCTGAATTGGGGATAAATGTTTGTATGAATTGAGTACGGCAAAAATAATGAGTTACGATTTCCAACGTTTTTAAAAATTCAACCCCTGAGATATCTATCAGTAATATAAAAAGCAAAGAGATGTTTTAATAAAGTAGGTAAAAATAAAGGAAAAAGAAGTTCTGAAGAAAAAGTGTGTGAGCGAACCCGCGGGTCAGAGTTAGTTTTGTACAAAATATCTGTCTGTTATCTGTTTGTTTATGTGGATATTGATAATAAATGTAATTATATCTAATTATGACGTTAAATATTGGAATTACAAAAGATTGTAATCGGTAGTCACATGACTTGAATTATCATTCAAGGCAGTCTTTAGCTCAATTTTCACTGATAATATTTTGTCTTTTACTACATCTTTTTTTATTTAGTACCTACCTATAAAAAAGATAGTGAAAGACCAAATGTTGCACTAATGCACCTAAAATTCTGCCAAAATAAAATACTTGATTTGATTCACTCACAATTTCTTACATGAGAAACAAGAAACAAAATGTTTTTTTTATAAAAAAAAATATTTAAAAGTTTGATGGTTTTTGATTTGATATTAATAATAAATAAATAATGCTGGACAATCCACACAGCACTATCTAGCCCCAAAGTAAGCTATTCAAAGCTTGTGTTATGGGTACTAGATAACTGATATATTTAATACATTATATACTTACATAGATAGATATATTTTATCATACATAGAAAACACCCAGACCATCGGAACAAATTTTTGCAGATCGTACACAAATTTGTTCCAAGGCGGGAATCGAACCCGCAACCTCTTGCGTCGCAGGCAGGCTCTCGCCCGCTGCGCCACAGAGTTCGTCATATTGTGTTTGATTTTGTTGTTAAAATAACATTTTTTCATAAAAATGTATTAAAAGATTTAATTTTGTAGTTAATTTAGTTGCTCCTCGATAAACTTTGTAAGACATGTTACTACATAATATTGTACAAATACTATCAACAAACAAACGGCATTCGATTGATTGAGTGACCGAAGCGAACGAAAATCTTACAGTCAACTAGGGCGATTTGGCATTTAGTGTACGGGCAGAATTATTATGTCGCAGAAATGGTTTAATACAAAACTCACAGCTTTTTTGTTCGATGTTTGTCGCATTATTACTTCGACCATACTTTCAAACCGTTGCGTTGATCCGATGAGCATGAAATCTTGTATATACCTATGCATGAAATCAAGAAAAGTAGATACATACCATATATAGTAGATAGGTCTTTGTTTGGACATTCCAGAACAGGAATGAGATTTACTTGGAGATTTAATAATACTCTATAGTATAAGGATTTTAGGATAACCCTGTAAAGATAGATGTAAGTTTAAATAAATAAATAAAATAATTATGTAAATCAACATAATGCATACACACACCCTCACACAAAAACTTTCACATTTATAATGTTAGTAGGACATTGGACGCAAACTTACTCTTTTAGATTTCATTGATTTTTTACATAATGATATCAAACAACACAACGACGTGTTTGGTTATTGTAAATGTATACCTATATTAATTTACTTAGAAACAGTTTATGTCGATGTACAATAATATAGAAGTTGTAGAAAAAATTTTAATCGCTTTAGTAAAAACTGTGTCGCGATTTACAGCGTTCGATTTTGGTTATAAAAAAAGTTACATCGTAAAACACAGGACTTAATGCGATTGTTTGAAAATGATCATATCTTATGCGTTATTTTGGATCCAAGCAGTGAAACGAGTGACGCGGGCGTTGACTCCAGGGAAGAAGGGTTGGGCACAGCCCTGACCCCATGAGCAGACACCGACGACGACGTTGTTGTGGTAGAGTGGGCCGCCGGAGTCTCCCTGGCACTGGTCTCGACCGCCGACGTCGAGCCAGCCGGAGCACAGCATGTTGGCGGTGATGGTGCCACCGATGGTAGCGTAACGCTGAGCGCATGTGTTCTGGTTGATGGTCCAGATCTGCACGTGGCGAAGCTGCTCGGAAGCAGAGCCTCCAGCCTACATAATTATATAAAAAGATTAACATCTCCGGAATTACTATTCTAATTAAACTTTTCCTATAATAATAAATCAATACAGTGATTTTGTATCTAAGAATTACGTTACAGATCGAATATTTTTTTATTAGTGTGTAAAAAAACCCCAAGGAAAGCGGTTTTTGTTTTAAATTGTTTCTCAACTACTATAAACGATAGCTACTTAATCGCTCCGTTTATCTGGTCTGCGCTTTTTGTGTACCCATAGGTTTGCAATTGGTTAGGTACAGGTTAGGTAGGTTTTAAGAAACTCTTCGAAACTTACTGATGTAGCGCCCCATCCAGCGGCCCAGACGACCTGGTTATCACCGAGGTTGTAGTTCGAGCCGGCGATGTTAGCGGGCCTGGCGTAGTTGTTGTGAGCGATGTTTGAGGCGGTGCGTATAACAGCCATATCGTTGTCGTAATTCCTTGTGTTGTAGTTAGGATGGTTGATAATTTGTGCAGAGTTGTGTACAACACCACCGCTGTTAGCCCAAGTGGAGCCGACGCGGACACGCCACCTATTTGCGGCGTCACCACTAAAACCAAAACAAAAACAATATTAGAATAATTGGCACCAGTTTGATTCGTTTAATAAAGACACGCCAATAAAACATGAGTTACAAACTGACAAAATTACAATTAACAACGACTCATAAAGTAGGTACAAACTACGAATAAATTCTAATAAGTCTATCGAGGAAGTGACATTTGTTCTTTTAATTTAAATTTTAAAACTAAACATGATCATCATTTATTTACAAGAAGATTTATTAAAAAATAAAAAAACCCGAGTGCCCGAACTAAAAGTATGTAGGTAGGGAAATAAGATAATGTTTTAAATTTGGTACTTTATAATATTGAAATCCTTTCTTCAGTCTTGACGAATGATAAAAATGTAATGATCGCAGACAGTCGGAGGCTCGTGTACCTATGTCCTAGCAGTTTACTGACGCCTGTGGTTGTATCATTACTCATTTTGATCACTTTGGGGTTACCAAAAGACCAGGAAGACCTAGGATAAGCTACATGAGCCAAATAAAAGCGAAGGTTGCCGCCAACCATATCATCATCATGTCTTACAAGGAGGTCAAGGAGGTTGCCCTAAAAAGAAACACCAGGAGAGAAATGCATCAATTACGCCGACAAGAGCATTGCACATATATTAAAAGAAGGGGTTACAATCACATTTTTTTATTACCAAACTTTTAATATCTTCGAAACGGCTTTATCGATTTTGATGCGGTTTTTTCTAAACGATTTGTACCATAGAGAAGGTTTTATGATATATTTTAGTATCACTCATGGTCTAGTTCGCTAAAGTGACTAAACGAATTTTGCGTTCTGGTTTTGTCTTTGAGAGTTTACTTTAAATCAAAAACTAATACATTATTTGAAAACACTTTATCATTTTCTTAATTTTGACACCCATATTGCTTTGATTGCGAAAAGTTTTTTTTTTTATAAAAATAATAAATTTCCCACGTGACTTTTCGGTTTTTTTATTCTAAGGACACTTGGGAAGTTACGACAAATCTTTTAATACTAGAATCATCAAAATCCATCCAGCCGTTTGGTTGCTACGTGGTAATAAAGGAAATATCGAAGGAAGGATACATATATACATGGATAGATACACGCCAAACACATAACCCTCGCGGCACTCGGGTAAAAACTAAACATAGCAGATTTGAGTTCGATTGCACTCGCCACTTAGGTTCTTCTTCTTCGTCTATTTATACGGTATCTCAAATAATCGGTCTAAACGGTGTTCTCAAATAATGATTAGTATTTGATAGCTGCGTAACTACGACTCAAATTCTCTGAGCAGCAATCTAATCTTAGAGTACTCGCGACCTATCTTAAACATCTATCTAACTGCGTAGGTATCTGGATTTCGCACTAAAAATGTCTGTAATTTCGCTATCCTCGTTGTCTGACGAGGAAGTGGTTGGTTTCCACCGGGCGGCAGTGAAACAAATAAAAGCTTTCCAAAATTTGACGACCTGCAGTTTAAAATAAGGTTCCGCCTCGAAAAAACTGTGCTGCATTTGTGTTCACTATTTGGAGCTAATATAAAATAATATTCAGTCCTAACCAGGCGAAATCGGGCGATACAAGCAGTTGACCAATTACTGATAGAACTTTGGTTTTTTGCTACCAGCAAATACCATAAGAGGGTCATTGGAGATATATTTAATGTGGAACAACCAATTGTTCACGGTATAGTAGTAGTCCAGAGAGACACACGTCTACTTTCTGATCGAGATACGTCCACCGAGATCTTTTTATTCCCAGTCCTATTCACACTCGCTGGATGCACTCACCTTTCATCCACTTTCTCTACTTGCTAAAATACCCTTACAACATACCTTCTCACTACTTCTTGTAATATAAATAACTAGCTGAACCCGCAGCTTTGCTCGCGCCAAGAAGTTCAAAGTTTCATACAAACTTTCATCCCCTATTATATCCCCTTGGGGGTAGAATTGATCAAAATCCTTTCTTAGCGGATGCCTACGTCATAAAATCTACCTGCATGTCAAATTTCAACCCGATCCGTCCAGTGGTTTGGGCTGTGCGTTGATAGATCACTATGTCAGTCAGTCATACTTTAGACCGCCTCATAAGTAAATATTCAATTTACAGATCTCTTTTGCAATGTTCACAATATTTTTAAAACAACTAGAGATGTATCTTGCTTACCTCGTTCTGGAATCCAGTTCGCGGCACATGTCAGCACTTTTAGTTATTATTTTTCTTGTATGTATTACCTAAGTTCCTCATTTGCCTCTTTTATTTATTTATTTTTAAACTTTTTAATGTTAATTTTACACTTGGTTTGGTTATTTTTTCCTGATTTTTGGATCTGTCATATTTTTGATGTTTTTTGTCATTATATATGTGTGTAGATTGTCCGTGGCATTACTGCACGGCCCTGGCGGAAGACCAGCGTCAGTTGCCTGTCGACTGACTTATGCTGAGCCAGGGTCCCTTTTGCAGCTCTTATATAGGTTATTTTTATCTGATTTATTTTCTTTGTTTTTTGTATGTTTTATGCTGTATTTAAGCTGCTGCAAATAAATATGTTTTTTTTTCTTTCTTCTTTCTTTCATAATCATAATCATAAATCATTTATTTGCGTCAATGGTGTAGGTACCTTTAGGCACCTTTGAGTTATATAATATATTTAGAAGTTAAACAAATACGTACATTGTGCAGTGAGCAGCGGTTAATATGGCCCTGTTGTTCAGGATGGTGCCTCCGCACGCCTGCCGGTAAATGCTCAGGTTCCATGAGTACAGCAGAGAGGCGATGGTGGGGTACTGAGCGATAGTGGTTAACGAACCACCGACGATCCTTTGCGGGTTGCTGGGGACAGCTGCAAAAACATTGGTACTATATTTATATTGTTCTCTGTCTGGGTGTAATTATAATTATGTAATACTTTTTTTTGTAAATACAAAAAAAAGTATTTAAGTATTATATCAGCTATCTGGTTCCCTTATCACAAGCTTTGGATTAGCTTGGGGCTAGATAGTGCTGTGTGGAATGTCCACCAATATTTATATTTATTTATATTGGTATGTTTTTAAGCGGTCAGAGTTTCTTCACGACAAAGCTTATAGAACATAATTTTGAGAGCTCGGAATCGTTCGACCGGGAAGTTAATATTCTGTAGTAGACTTTTTTAGATTGGCGATGATGTTGGTTCATAAGTGTTGAAAAACTCACTTCAGTACTTATAGGTATTCTGGTGGTAGTGAAGTCTTGTGTTTGGGTCATTATGGATTTCCCACAAGGATCTTTTCTGGGGCTCATATTTTTTATTATTTTTCTGAACCAATAACCATGTAAGCAACTCTGTTCTTAATATTATAATTAAAAAAAAATTAAATTGTTAAAATAAAATATAATAAAATAAATAAACTAGTAGTATAATTGTGCAGATGTATCTACATAAATAATAAAAAAAACAAGCCATTATCGATTACGATACATTCTTGTTTGGTTTTGGAATAGTTAATAATATTTCAAGATGTTTCAAACACATACCTGCTACCGCTGCCAGGCACAGGGCCAGTATAAAAACAGCACGCATTTTCACTTTGAGCTAAGGACAGAACTAACTTTTTGAAGCCCTCTCTTAGGTATATATAGCATGCACAAATTATCTTTTGCTCATTAGCCATTACCTATCAATAAACCTGCAACGTTATCTAAACCCAAGGGTCCCGTTATAATTTATTTTATTTTAGGTGCATCCAGCGCCTTCGTTCCTTTCCCCTTCAATTAGGGATCAGGAAAACCAGGATAAGAATCCTATATACTAACTAACCAGGTTACGAACAATTTTTGCTCAAATAAAGTATTTTTTTTTTTCTGTGTGTATGTAGCTTGCACCCGATTTTTCTGTGCTCAAATAAGCATTTATTCTATATCTATATGTGAAGACTTATTATTAGCCTTTTGTTTTATATAGTATTCTTGATTTATATGTATGGTGTGATGTTAGTCTTCCTTAAACAAATAAATAAATAAAATAAATAAATAAGTAAATAAATTTCTGCCCGATCTTGTTTAGTATTTTGAAAGAATATAGTGAGACGACAAGAAGAAGTGGTAGGCGTGATTAAACCACAAACCTAAAATGCATTCAAGCATCGTCACTATCATATTATAATATTAGTAGGTTAGACGATAGGATAGGATTGACCCACTGCCGATTCTAGCAATGATCGCTACCGAAACATTACAAACTACCGAACCCTAAACATTATGTTGTTGTATAAAATATCTGTCTGTTATCTGTTTGTTTATACGGATATTGAAAAGACAGACCTGATAAATAGACAGTGGAATTTTAAATGGTTATAATCGTTCGTCACATAACTTGAAGCATCCGTTCTAGTCGGTTGGGTAGTAATACTTTTTAAAATAATTTTAATACCTATTTAACTGAAAAAATAGATGAATTCAGTGCTAGGTCAGGTAACCTCCTCGTGGTGCACCCTGGTAACACCATTAAACACGCCTGCAGAGTACTGCGGACGTGTTTTATGGTGGCTAATAATCCGACACGGTGGGCCTCTCCACGTGTCCCTCTGATTAGCAGAGGGCACAGTGTGATGAGTCAGGGTAGACCTTTTGGTCTGCCCAGGTGGGTCTGGGCTGTTTATGCAGCACGGACGGATGAGGCGGTAGAGCGCGTGCGAGAGACGCCTTAACTTCTCGCGCCGCTACGTGGTGAATAGCGGGAGAAGACCTGGGGGCACCTTTCCCCGCATTGCACATATTCACCACTCTCGTCGGGCGGGTCCCTCCCTGCAAAGGGGGGGGGGGGGGGCGTGCGGGCCCCGCCGTAAAGGTGGGGACATTTGCGGGCCCCGCTGTAAAGGCGGGCGGTCGTCGGCGGGGGACTGGATGAAAAGGCTCTGCCAGTTTCCCAGTTCCCCTTCAACAAAGACGACGCAGGATTGCCGCTGGGTTGTTTAGTGGGTATACCGGTAGCGGAAACCGGGGAGGCCCACATATCCCTCCCATCATCCAATGGGGGGGAATGCGTAACGCATTTTTCCATTTATGTGATGAACATAGATGTTTGTTCTACGTCTGGGTGTTATATCCTACTAATATTATAAACGCGAAAGTTTGTAAGTATGGATGGATGGATGGATGTTTGTTACTCTTTCACGCCAAAACGGCTGAACGGATCTGGATGAAACTTGGCAGAGAGATAGATTATAGTCTGGAATAGCACATAGGCTACTTTTTATCTCTTTTACCTTAACTTAAATCTGCTTGGGTGAAACCGCGGGCTGCAACTAGTAGGATAATATATATAACTCAAAGTCAAAAGTTATTCATTCAGTTGCACAACACAAGGATCACTTTGAAACATAATAAAGCTAGGTAAATCTAGATGACAGTTTCATGCAACTAAGCCTAGAAGAGCAGGCAACTAACTTACGGCTTGGTACCTAGCGTTCTTTTGCATCTTTATAATCCTTGGTACAATTAGATTATAATACAATGAGGCTCCAGTGTGGTGTCAAATTTACCTAGGCATAGCAGAGTATTTTTTTTATACAACTAGCTGATGGAACAAGCAGATGGCCCACCTGATGTTAAGTGGTAACCATCACCTATAAACAAAACATTGCCCCGTAGGTCACGCACAATAGGAACGTGCCCTACGATGCACTGCCCTGCGTCCATCAACTTGAGGCATACAGATGTTAAGCCTCATGTGTCTGTAATTACACCGGCGACCACACTCTTCAAACCGAAACACAGCGTTGCTGCTTGGCGGCAGAAAAAGGCGTGGTGGTAGTACTTCCCCGGACGAGCCCTTCACAAAGAGCTCTACTAATCTCAAAAGTATACGCTTAAGAGTATACGCGAATTGCCCACTAGATTAAAAACTTAACTATCAGATATACTTATATTAACTACATCGCGATCGTATTAGCTGACTCATTCGCATAAATTATGTCAAACGGTTTATTTACAAGCACTGACCTGCAACATGCAAATGGTGAACTACTAAGTCCAGATCTTAAAGATTTTGAAAAGAGATTAACTAACCAGTATGAAAAGGGCAGAAAGGTTATGAGATAGATGACAAGTGAATTAGAAGAAAGAAAGAAAATACATTTATTTTCGGCACAACACTTACACATAAGGTACAATATCAACGCACATAATAATATGACGATTTTACTACTTCAATCTCAAAAATGTTGCTTTAGTGTGCCTAAAATCCTGCCAAAATAAACTATTTTATTTGAGTCACCCACAAATTCTTTCGGAAACATTTTCAATCATCATGCATTTAACTATATTTTAAAAAAAAATATAAGCTTCTCGATAAACTTTGCAAGACATGTAACATAATATTTACACACACATAATATTTTACAACCTCTATCAACGCAACGCACAAACGGCATTTTATTTATTGAGTGACCGAAGCGAACGAAAATTTTACATTTAACTTGGGCGATTTGGCATCTAGTGTGCAGCCACACAGGCAGAATTATTCTGTCAAAGAATTGGTTTCATACAAAATTAAGCGACTCGTAACTTTTGTATTTGATGTTTGTCGGGGTATTAGGTACTTTCGAACCGTTGCGTTGGTCCGATGAGCGTGAAATTTGGTATCTAACCATACATAAAATCGACTTAGTGAGTACATATACATGCCATGCCATATACATACTATACACATGCCATATACATGCCATATACTTACCATATACATGCCATAAAAGGTCTTTGGTTGGACATTCCCAAATAGGAATCAGTACTTTAAATTATGACGAAAGTGAATTGTTTTTAACCCCCTCAACGTAATCCTAGCTGATAATTATATACTAAACCTTATACTTATTTTATTAAATCCGGAATCCCTATTTTAAGTAAAATTTTCTTAATAATTAATTACCTAATATATACTCGTAGATATATACTGTACCTATCTAAAAATTAAGAGACAGATGAAATCTAAATATTTATTAGATTAGAATGTAGAAAAACCTTAAAGTAAGCGGTTTTCGTTTTAAATTATTTCTCCACTTCTTACCGACCGCTAAGTCATCGCTCCATCTTTTAGACGGTCTTCCAGGTCTACACATTGTGTGTATACCAACTGGTTACAGTTTTGTACCATCTCTCGTCGTGGCTCTCTGGCATAAAAAGCTCTATTTTTATAAAATCTCTTAAAATCTTACGTATGTAGTGCCCCATCCCGCGGCCCAGACAACCTGGTTATTACCGAGGTTGTAGTTCGAGCCGGCGATGTTAGCGGGCCAGGCGTAGTTGTTGTGAGCGATGTTTGAGGCGGTGCGTATAACAGCGATATCGTTGTCAAAATACCATGCGTTGTAGTTAGAATGGTTAATAATTTGTGCAGCGTTGTGTACAACACCACCGCTGTTAGCCCAAGTGAAGCCGACGCGGATACGCCATCTGTTTGCGGCGTCACCACTAAAACCAAAACCAAAACAATATTAGTATTATTGGACCAGTTTGACGACCTCTGTGGCGCAGCGGGCGAGATCCTGCCTGCGACGCAAGAGGTTGCGGGTTCGATTCCCGCCTTGGAACAAATTTGTGTACGATCTGCAGAAATTTGTTCCGATGGTCTGGGTGTTTTCTATGTATAATAAAAAATATTTATCTATGTAAGTATATAATGTATTAAATATATCAGTTATCTAGTACCCATAACACAAGCTTTGAATAGCTTACTTTGGGGCTAGATAGTGCTGTGTGGATTGTCCAGCATTAATAATAAAAAAAAAAAAAAAAAAAGAGCAACGGCAATAAACATGTGGTGATCTAAAATTAAAAATAAACAAGCCAAGAAAGTGCAGATTGCCAAAAATTGCTAGAAAATAAGAGAATACGAAGATGGTGGAGATGACGCCACTTCTCGTTCGATAATTCACTTGACGCAATGAACTTTGAACGGTGAGAAAGGTGATAAATTAGTTGTCACGGGTTATAGAACGAGTAAGACGTCATCTACACCTACAGCCTACGTAGCTCAGTTGGTAGTAGCTCTGCATTCTGCGCCGTAGGTCGTGGGTTCGATTCCCACCGTGAACAAACATTTGTGTGATGAACATAAATGTTTGTTCTCTGTCTGGTTATATAATATTATAAGTATGTATTTACAGAAAAAAGTATTATAAGTATAATATCAGCAATCTGGTTCCCATATTACAAGCATAGGCTTAGTTTGGGGCTAGATAGTGTTGTGTGCAAAGTCCACCAATATTTATTTATTTATTTATTCGTTCGTTCGTTCATTCATTCATTCATTCATTCATTCATTCATTCATTCATTCATTCATTCATTCATTCATTCATTCATTCATTCATTCATTCATTCATTCATTCATTCATTCATTCATTCATTCATTCATTCATTCATTCATTCATTCATTCATTCATTCATTCATTCATTCATTCATTCATTCATTCATTCATTCATTCATTCATTCATTCATTCATTCATTCATTCCTTCATTCATTCATTCATTTTCTTTATTTATTTAGTTATTTATTAATTTTTCATTTATTTTTTGTTTGTTCGTTCGTTTGTTTGTTTATTTGTTTGTTTGTTTGTTTGGTTTGTAGAAAAAAAAATTGAAGACATTGTATGTATGTACCATTTTGTACATACAATTATTGATAAACTAACTCTTCTATCGAGAAACGGAAGTTATCGGAACGTGTCTTGGCATTCTATAGTGCGAGATAGTCTGTAGAAGCTTTATGAATGAACCTTCTTTCTGACATGTCTATTATCGTAGCCACCTGAACCGGTCTGAGGTTAGCTGTTTGTGCCTAAATGGCCAATAACGAATGGAAGATGCCCCAATCGGCTAACTTCAGACAGACTGTGGCACAAAGTCTATGTCTATCGGTAGCTAGAATACGTGTTTTGGCGCGGTTAGATATATGTCGTATAAACATTTGATGATTTTCGTGACATTTCAAATGTCTATAACGTAAATGTCATAAGTCTGGAATTATTATTATTGTTTATTGATCGAGAGACGTCGGCCGAGGTCTTCTTTTCACAACAGTCCCAGTCACACTCGCCTGATGCAACTGTTTCGTTAATCTTATTTTCCTTATTAATCTTAATCTTTATTCATCCTCTTCACAAGCCCAAACCACCTTTACTAAATACCCTTATCTTCACCACTTACGTCATGTTATTTATATAAAATAAAACGTACCTTGTGCAGTGAGCAGTGGTTAATTATGGTCCTGTTGTTCAGGATTGTGCCTCCACAGTCTTGCCGGTAAGTGCTCAGGTTCCATGAGTACAGCAGAGAGGCGATGGTGGGGTACTGAGCGATAGTGGTTACCGAACCACCGACGATCCTTTGCGGGTTGCTGGGGGACAGCTGCAAGAACATGCTATACTATGTGTTATAAACTGTTAGTTAGTTTCTTTCTGAAAGATACGACAAAACTTATGTATTTAAAGACCTCAGACTCGTTCGACCACGAAGTTTATATCTTGTAGTAGACTTTTTTAAATTGACGATAATGTTGGTCAGAAGTTTTGAAAAACTCACTTTCAGTACCTATAGGTTTCCTGATGTTTGTGATGTCATAAGTGTTTGAGGTTATCGTGGAGTACCACAAGGATCTATACTTGCTCTCATATCTAAATATATATAACTCAAAGGTGACTGACTGACTGACATAGTGATCTATCAACGCACAGCCCAAACCACTGGACGGATCGGGCTGAAATTTGGCATGCAGGTAGATGTTATGACGTAGGCATCCGCTAAGAAAGGATTTTGATCAATTAGGGATGGGAAGGGGATAAAATGGGGGATGAAAGTTTGTATGAAACTTTGAATTCCTTAGCGCGAGCAAAGCCGCGGGTTCAGCTAGTTTTTTAATATTTTCCCTAACGAATTAACTATTTAAGCAACTATATGCCTAATATTCTAATACACTTGTAGTAATGCAGATGTACGTACATAAATAATAAAAAAAAACAAGCTATTATCTTAAAGTCCATACTGTTTTTGTACAAACACAGCTCGGTTTCGATGTAGTCTTGTTTGGTTTTGGAATAGCCAATAATATTTCAAGATGTTTCAAACGCATACCTGCTACCACTGCCAGGCACAGAGCCAGTATAAAAACGACACGCATTTTCACTTTGGGATTAGGACAGAAATAGATTTTTTAAACCCTCTCAGGTAATTATAGCCTATCAAATTATCTATTGTTCATAAAAGATAACCATTACCCATCAAGCCACCTACACCTTTATTGCTATTCAACCCAAGGGTTCCGTTATAATTTATTGCTAACAAACTCTTGCCCACGCATCCGTTCCCTTTCCCTATCAATTCGGGATCGAAGAAATCGGGATAAAAAGCCTATGTGCTAAGAGTAACCAGGTCACGAACAATGTTTGTTAAAATTTCTACCCGATCGGATTAGTATTTCGAAAGAAAATAGTGAGACGACAAGAAGAAGTGTTAGGCGTAATTAAACCACAAACCTAACATCCATTCAACCATTGTAACTATCATAATATAATATTAGTAGGTTAGACGACAGGATAGGATTGACCCACTGCCGATTCAAGCAATGGTCGCTACCGAAACATTACAAACTACCGAACCCTAAACATTATGATGTTGTATGAAATATGTCTATTATCTGTTTGTTTATGCGGACGTTGAAAAGACAGACCTGATAAATGTCTTTAGTTCGATTTTCACTAATAATAATATTTTGTATTTAATTATCGCATAATTTTTAAATCAAAATTTAAAAATGATGCAATAATGAACAATGAGGAGTAATAGGTTAGCGTGGTATGGGCATGTACTGCGGAGAAAAGAATGTAAAGTAAAAGAGTGTTAAGTATGAATGTGGATATAATATTTAAGAAAGATCAGAGGAAGGCCAGATATAAGTTGGATGGATTTTGTGAAAGATGACATGGGTAAGGAAGGCGTGACTACAGAGATGACGGATGATAGAGGGAAGTGGAGAGAAAGAACCTGTTGTGCTGACCCCATATGAAGGGGGATAGAGGCAGGAAGAAGAAGAAGATTAAGAATAAACAAACTAGTTCAATTCAACCACAATTTATTGCATGGAAAACATTACTCAACAATTTAACAATAATTTAAATTATTCAACATTTTATTTTATTTGAAAACATGATTTATAACTTCTGGGCAATTTTTGAAAGATGTCTGCATCGTTTTATATTTTCATAAATTGTTAATGTAACTAGAATGACTATAATTTAAATTAAAGACAGGCATATTTATATTTACTCACTAACGGCAACTACCAGAGCGCTTAGTAGTAATATGAAATCAAAGTTCATAAAGCTATTCCGAGGGCGGAAGCACGTTCGCCCAGTTATAGTGGTCGCTCGTTTTATTGCTATATATTATGCTCTACGTGACGCTGCAGCTAACTACTGGGCCGTAACGGTCATGCTCGGCTTCGCCTATTAATTTTTGTACAATAATTATAATGAGTTCTGTACAGCAACACTTGACAATTGGAGAGGTTAGCGTGGGCATATCATGATGAGGGAAGAAACTCTTATTAAGAAAAGAGTGCGAAATATGGATTTGGATCATATGGGTGTCCAAAGATGACGAAAGAGATAAAGAAAGAATAGTAGATTGTATTATAAGGGAGCGAAATCATAAATATTTTACGGCGAGGGCGCTGTTTTGAATCCAGAGTGAAGTAGAATCCCGAGCTTAGCGAGGGATTCTTTAGTAGAATCCAGAACGTAGCGAGGGATTCAAAGTACGTCGCCCGAACCAAAAATATACTTTGCTCCCGAGTTGTACACTCTACTTTTCATCACCCACTATGACAAAAATAAAAGATACCTCATATTTTATTAGTTTTGGCTAAGTACTAGAAGGAGGCCAAAAACACAGATTCTGAAAAATTATTGGCGCCTCTTGCATTTCTCCATTCAACAAAATTACCATAGGCTTTCATATATTTCTCCCGGGACTTTGCAGGTAATATATTATCCATCACATTTCTTGCGCCAGTTCTAATACTTTCAGGAGTTAATTCTATACTTTCACTGTCACTGGACTTTCAGGAGTTAATTCTATACTTTCACTTTCACTTACAAGAACTGATTTTTCAAAACAAAACCATAAATTTCTAACAATCCGTGAAAATTTACGAAAACGCGGGCTGTATTTCGATTTCTTTTTTTTACTAAGCTGGCATGGCGGTCTATGGGCCTGGCATGGCGGTCTATGGGCCGTCGTACCAGCTAGTCTTTATTCAAACAATATTTGCGTTCGATTTCTTTGGCGCTGAACACTGAAGATGTTCCAAATTCAAAAAGTGCGCGGGAAAGTTAATTCCGCCGGAAGTAACTTTCCCGCGCACTTATTGTTTCTTATAGAAAACACCACCTTTGGGTGCACATAAAGGCGAACCAAGTCGTTCTTTTCGAATAGATGTAACGAAAACCTTATTTATTAACCTTTACCGAGAGTAGATAGATTATGATGACAGTACAGGATAATGCACACAAATTATCACTTGATTTGTCAATGTTCACCGGTATTTTTTTGATAAAACGTTTTTTTATATCTTAGCGCTTCCTGATTCATAAGACACGATAAGCTGTTAATCCCCGCTGTCGATTAAGACTATTCTCTGTTCCGTGATTAAAGGTACTGACGTACAGATGTTAAGCCTCATGTGCCCGTAATTTCACCGGCGACCACACTTCAAACCGAAACACAGCAACGCTTGGTGGCAGAAAAAGGCGTGTTGGTAGTACTTCTCCAGACGGGCCCTTCACAAAGAGGCAAAGAGCTCTGCTACTCTTAAAATGACAATGATGATAACAATGAGGCTTCAGTGTGGTGTCAATCGAATTTTAGAGAGGCGTAGGTCGTACTTGTGGTCATGTGAGCGGGTATCGCGATCGTAATGACTCATTCGCATAAATTATGTCAAACGCTTTATCTTGCAAGCACGCCTGCAACATGCAAATGGTGAACTACTATGCATTTTAAGAGTTACAATTACAACCAGGCAGCTTTTCGCTCGCACATTTTAACAGTTTTGATCAGTCATGTTTAAAAAAAACAGTAATATCTGTCATATTCTTAAGAAAGAAGATTTCAAGATCTTTCCGCGACTCACAAATCCACAATAGGTATATACACTCTATAAGGATTTGTTGTAATCTACATGCACAGATACTACGTGCCTACATGTATCTGTGATGTACCTATATGTATCTGTGAGCATAAATCGATGACGGCAAAGAACAAACAGCAGTCCTGAGTGCATTAATCCTGCTGATAGCACTCAGTATTCTCTCAGTTGTGCAGAGCAGCTTATATTGGTTGTACATTCGTGGAGTATATTTTTATAGTGTATGTAATAGAGATGGTGGTGGATGGCGGCTTGGACGGAACCGAGGGGCTTGAGTCTCTGGTGAATGGATACGCAGGTAAATGCATTTTTAACCGACTTCAAAAAAGGAAGGGGTTCCAATTCGACTGTTTTTGGTGTTTGTTACCTCATAAATTTTTACTAGGTGGTCTGTCAAAGTCAAAGTCAAAGTATATTTATTTGCAGAATTACATGTACTTATTATCTGATTTTGATTTTTTTTTATCGATAGTTGCTTGTCACGTTGTCCCATTTACATAAGTCAGATCTGACTAATCGCTTTTGAGTTATAGTATTATGGGTGTATTTTCCATTGCTTTCGAGGTCTGTTTTTTCTACCAAACAATTATTTATAATAACCGTCTAAAGACCAAACGCGATCGTTCTGTGCCGCACCGGCTTCCACGATGGTCTTTTGTTTTGTTTTTACTCACAGATTTTGTCATCATTTATTGGCATACGAACTAAGGAACGACGACCTCTGTGGCGCAGCGGGCGAGAGTCCGCGGCGAGTTGCGGGTTCGATTCCCGCCTCGGAACAAATTTGTGTACGATCTGCAGAAATTTGGTCCGTTGGTCTGGGTGTTTTCTATGTATATAATAAAAAATATCTATCTATGTAAGTATATAATGTATTAAATATATCATTTAGTACCAATAACACAAGCTTTGAGTAGCTTACTTTGGGGCTAGATGGTGCTGTGTGGATTGTCCAGCATTATACTTTTTTTATACTTAAGGTCGGTTAATTACACTGGTAATTCATTGATAAGATCGGTATGAACTGTTTGTTGAATTTTTAGTTTTTTACAGAATCTGCAAAACGTGAATTGAATTCAGGGTACTATAAATTTAGGTAGCAAACTAAAAATTTTTAAACTATATTTTATTCCAGTCTGGTAAATCTGTTATTACTCTTTTGTCGAGCCTAATTTATGAAATGCTAAACGTGAATACAAAATGGAAAACTAGCCAATTCTTGTGTATTTCCAGATCAGGGAATACTGATGTTTTCTAATCTAAATGAAAAAATGATTTATCTATAATATTTTATCAGTCTCTAGTAAAGCTTAATCTCACCTCTCAAAATAATGCTATGCGTAAGATAAAAATACTGTCGTCTTTGTCTATGACAGGTTTAAAGCAGAGTAGATAGATATTTTTAGAGGTAGTTTGAGCTGTACAACTTCAGTCTGCACTTCAATCACTTTCCTCGTCATTTTATCATGAGTCGATACACCGCATATTCTCGATTGTGCTATAGCGCCTGGGGCAAAATTTTGGTTGGAGTGGGCACTATACTCATACCATCTTCACAGCGTCGGGTTAAATAAATATATGATCAATGAATAGACCATACTAAGCTCTCATGTTATTTTAATTTATAATATGAGAGCAACCATTTGGAATAGGAAAGTCCATACGTGATCGTGACCTTAGGATCAGAAGGTGGAGGCTACCACAAGACCACCAGTGCTCTGTACTGTAGCTACTTAAGCTTTGATTAAAAGCAAAAAGCTTCTTTGGGTAAAATAAATTGCAAATATCCAGCTAAAAAGAGGTGTTTCATAAAAAACCGCGATAACGAGCTCAGCATTCAGGCCAGATCCTCCATTACACATAATGTATCGCTCGTTTGACCCTCACATTAGATTTTTAATTAAATTAATAATATTAAAACAAAATGTGACTCAAATTTTTCGTGAAGTAAATCTTTTACATCGCGTGTTTTGCGTATTTTGTCAACTTAAAACTGGCCTAGGCAGCTCGAATGCAATATGGCCTAAAAACACGTGTAATCTTATCAATTTCAGTACTTTATAGATCTATATCAAAGTTATCAGATTTTATTGCAGCCTGTAAATGGCTCGGGTTCAAGACCCCTCTCTTTTGTTTACCGATGAGTTTATCAGTCAATTGAATCACATGAGCGGCATTCGATAAAGGATAACCTACTTTAACTTGTATAAATAAGATTTCTCAACACTAGTTCGGACAGTTACGTGGTAACTTTGGGACTAATTGATTAATTTTATCAAGTGAGTTTGCAATAATAAGTTAATAAGATGCGGTTGATGTCTGGACAAGATAAGGATGGGGGAGCAGCCGAATCGACGCTTTTAAGAGGTAAGCATTCATAAATTTCGACTGTACTTATTGAGCAACAAATAAATTCAAAGTTGCTTCAACTTTATGATGCGGATAGTCAAAGAGCGAAATTCACTACCGGCGTAGTGTTGTTTTGGACACCCAGCATAACTTGGTTGTATTTCAGAAAAGAGTTAAAAGATATCTTCTAGAAAAGGGTGCTACGTTAACTGCATCATTTTTTCATTAAAATTCAGTCAAACCCTAGCCTATAACTATCTTGTAAAAAAGAAGTTGACCGCTAAATGACTGGGCTGCGCAGTTCAAGAGTTCATATAAGAAATGCGTTCTACACAGCTAAGTCACGTGGTTCGTTGTAGGACAATTTATTTGCCGCCAAATACTCGACCGGACACCGCCTGCGGCTTAGGGGAGCACGGACTACCTATATTCCAAAGAATTGTCAAATAAGTCACGCATCATGGAAACGTGCCCTAAGATGCACTGCGTTGCGTCCATCAACGTCAGGCATACAGACGTTAAACCTCATCTCGCTACTTCACTGGGAACTAACATTTTTCAAATGGCAACAATGTCATCAACCCACCATTCGCTGGTAGTATTGTACAGGGTGGCCCATTTAGATCGATCAGGATGGGCAAGTCAGTTACTATACGACATCGAAGATCTGTTCTTAGGAACCATGTCATCGATTTTAGTAAAAAGAAAAACTGCACAAAAAAAGATTGTATTTCGTTAATTGTTATTTTTTGTCCATTGTTACGATTGACATCTTAAAAATACGGTGTTTTGTTTCTGCACTTGAGTCGGTTCGATTTCAAGCAAGTTATTTTGAGAAAATCTTTGAATGCAGTATTACTAAGCTTTAAAAATAAAATAAAGTCTCCTTGCAGCAAAATATCATATCTACAATATCTAAGGTACTTTAAATGAATGGAATTCCCTTCATTTCTAGTCTTGGGATGTCCTGTATACTAATAACTTAAGCCCCGTTCAGCCAGGTCATCAAACCGATGAGTTACCGCGTGCGAGTAGTTAGTGACTTATATTGCATTTGCATCAGCTAATTACCCCATTTAAAGTGCAGTTGAGGCATGATTTATATCCGCACTAATCATCACACTTCATTAATTCACTAGATTTATTGATCGGTGTGATTAGTTCGTCATTGGTAACTGGGTTAAGCTTGACCTCACTTCACGCACACTATGTTGTCTAAGATACTCGTATATTAATATTTGGCAACACAATCTGGCAACACTTTCTACCAAATCAGCGCTGTACAAAATGAGAACGTAAATATATATATTTTTTTTCTTTATCAAAGGAAAAAAACAAATATTATTTTAGTGATGCTATCTGTGAAAAGATAAGAAATTTTAAACTACGAGTATGTATTTGACCTAGGATTCAGCAACGAGAAGCTCGGTCACCCAGATATCGATGTACAATCGGACATTGGCAGATTTGTGAGTTATTTTTTCCGCCAGTTCTGGCTTTTTAGTCTACTTGTTTTCCTGGTACTAGTAGATACTTTAAACTGTTTATTTGAATTATATTGTAAAACCATTGTTATAAACTATGAAGCGATGGCATATAGGTATGCCATTGCTTCATAGTATAAAACAAAGTCGCTTCCCGCTGTCTATCTATTCACCCTTACGTACGCTTGGATTTTTAAAACTACACAACTGATTTGGATGTGATTTTTTTTATAGATAGAGTGATTCAAAAGGACGCTTTATATGTATAGTACTTAAGACAAGAGCTAATATGACTCTCGTTCGCAAGTTTTGACTTGTTGAAAGATATAAAATCACTAAACCCATTTTCGAAAAATCGCAAACAACCATTTTGTGTGCAATCACATTGCGCACAGTTTAGTAAAAAAAGCATTTTGATCGATACAAGTTTTCCTACTTAAAAGTTTGTTTTTCTAGTTTTCGTACTCAAGCAAACTTTTGAGTAGGAAAACTTGCATCAATAAAAATGAAATTTTTACCAAACTATGCGCAATGTGATTGCACACAAAATGGTTGCTTGCGATTTTTCAAAATTGGAATTTGTGATTTTATATCTTTCAAAATGTCGAATCGTGCGAGCAAGAGAAATATTAGGTGTTGTTAACGCCTTAAGCATTGCACCCGTGCAAAGCTGGAGCGGATAAAAGATAAATAATTTTCACAAACACAGTTACATCAAACATGTAATTTGAACAAAATCCCGCTCTATACACACCGCAAAGTCACAAGTCGGCAAATTTACGCTAAAGAGACACATTAAAATGCAGACGACAGTCAAACGACTTTACGTTCAAATATTTTGAAGATTCTTATTTCAAAATTTCTTATTTACTTGTAGTACAGGAGCATAAGGATTCAAAATGTAACTGTGGCTATCTTATTATGTCAGTATAACATATTTTTACGTTAACCTAAAAAACATTTACTGAATGCAAAATCACAAGGTTACAGTTTTAGCAATATCATCATTTTTATCTTAATAGGTTTTCCTACCAAATAAATAGTTTCAGTAGTCAGTAGTAGTCAGTGATTTTATATCTTAAAAATGTGCGAGAGAGAAATTATTTGACGATGATCAGCCCTTTAATTCTAGATTTATGCCAGAGCTCCACCTTAGCTGCCATCACAGGGACAATGTCTCTCGAGCTTCGACTTTTGTGACTTTATTCTCGAAATAAAGGATCTTTGTAAGCCCATCGCTGAATAGAAACTGCTTTGATGTCGAGTCTTGGAAACAAAACAAGTTCATTTGGTTGTCGTGTTTCATTATTGGAGCTGCTATTTTGAAAGCCTCAGACCACTAACCAAATTATAAGTACTAAATAAAACTGAAAACTGAAACAGCTTCACGACTTTGATCCCCAGGCACGGTAGATATCCCTTCAGATCTCCCAGTACCAAGTAGGTACTAATTCAAGATTCTTTGAGGATGTCTAAGGGGGATAGTCAGAGGTACGTCCAAACATTACATTTGGCACATACCCACATTTTGCAGTAGTTAGTATTCCATACGTGACAGGTTGCAAGCCCATCGCCGCTGTTAGAATACTAACTGGTTTCCTCACGATGTTTTCCTTCACCGTTTAAGAGCACTGGCATTGCGCACATAAATTTTTCGATAGAAAAATCCATTGGTGCACGACCGGATTCGAACCTGCGACCTTACGATCGGAAGGCGGGGTCACTCCCACTAGACCACCGGTGCTCTAGTACTAAATTATATGTACTTAAAATAACAATACTAAGTAGTAAAAGGTAGGAAAGAAGATTTCCATATTAGGTTATGCTTAGTTTTTTAATAATAATTAGATTTTCTAATCAGATTAGCTAGTTCTTTATTGTACAAATAGAAGTACATAGACGAATTTATTGCTTGATAACTTTTTCTTCCAGTTATCCTTCGTGTAATGTGGAGTTGGTGGTAGTGCTTATATGATATACTATTTTTAAGTAAGGATAGGTAGGGTAAGGGTAATGATGACAAAATACGCGTAAAAATGTTACATTCTAAAATTCCAATTCGTGGTGTTGGAATAACATCTACACGGTAGATTCCCCTTTTTTTTACGATGGGAAAATGCATTACGCATGTCCCTCGGCCTGAGGAAAGCCGAGGGGGTCTGTCGGACTCACCACCAGACTGGCGGCATACCGACTAAAAACCCATCGATATTCCGGCAATTCACCTTAGTGCCAATGCGTCCTCAAATCGTTCGTCATCAGACGATTCGTTCGATGACGCATTAGCACTTGGAAAAATACTACATCAATCTTTTATAAAGTAGCCCTACTGTCACCTCTTTTGTTTTATTTTATCTTTCTTTTGGCAAACTTACGTAAGTAAATTACGTGGAACAAATATACACAGAGCAGAGTAGGTAGCTTCTGGGTTACGGGTTCCCGCGGATTCAACCGCGACCCTGTCGGTTCGGTAGATTCCCCTAGTATAAAAGACGTTTTAAAGTGATCCTTGTGATTTTACTGATTATAGACCCCGCAATTGGGTGTAATATGTATGCACAATGTTGCAATGACTTATCCAAAATTAAGCAGCACTGAAATGTTGCAGTCTCTTTCTCAGAAACTAAAACAACAAAGACGGCAATAGCCTTAGTGCTTTCAAAATAATACATTCTTTATTCTTTATTGTACACAAACTGATTTACACAAAAAATACATAATAGTCATGTACAAAGGCGAGCTTAACCCTATATAGAGTTTTCTTCCAGCAAACCTTAGACGATAAAGAGAGCTAATTATAGTGGTGGGAAGGTGTACAACATACTTAAAAGAAAAACATTGAAATAATAGGAGAGAAATCCTAATAAATTAGATACAGTACCTACATGCAAAATGAATATAATTATATATATATTATATACACATATAGATAAATATATAAACATAAATACCTAAAATATAATAACTAGTCGTATATAGATAAAAACATAAATAGACAAAAGATAAATAATTAATACATACATACGTACTAATAATTTGATTACAAGAAGAGATATGCTCTTTAACTTTGCGCTTGAATATACCCAGTGATGCACTGGCACGAATACATCAGAAATACATCAGAATCGACAATAATGTCTTATACAATTTTTAGTACGAATCGCCCACAAAACAATAAGAAAGCTGTCAGAATAAAAAACAGTGGTCGAGTATTCGTCGCTCAGCCCGACGGAAGTAATCCTGAGATTACGGCGAGCGCGAAGCACAAAGGCGAACATTTCTCCAGCTCAGATACGGCATGATACGGAGATAAAAAAATAACGGCACATTTTTGTGATTGAGGTGATTTGGGTCAAAAAGTACCACTCAAGTGGCTATACAAATGTTTGCGCTGAAAGAGATTTCGCTACTTTACTAACTTATACTATACTCGTAGTACTCTATGAGCTAAGAGCATTCTAAAGGAATACAGAATTCAAATATTTATTTATAAGTACGAGCACTACAATAATTGTAACCAAAAAAAATGGATTAATATACATATTATGAGAGCAGGGTCTTCTGACACAAGTATTTTTTACTTAAAATATGGCCCCAACCTGGATAAATAAAATGTAATTTGTGCTACTGAAATAAATCAATAAATTTTGAATTTGATAATTTCGTGGCAACTTTTCGTCTCACCATTCTTTCAGGTATGTTTGCCTAAAGACACCAAAGCCGGAGGCGGTATTGCGTTGACTCTCCTCAAGGGCTAACATGTAAAAATATAAGTTATGATAAACTGGTCTAAATTATTGCTATTTCATATTTACTAACCACCAAATGGGAAACAGGAAGTTTTCCTAACAAACACTACAACACTTATTAAACTTTTTAAGATATTTAATTAAAAAATGCTGAAATTGCGGAAGAAACAATCAAGGGATAGATACAATACATCGCGGTTTGCGTGAATGGGGAAGACATTAAGGGGGTTATGTCAACCGAATAATTTATGTAAAAGTATTACAATAAAGCGCCAACCACGAATATGTATCGTCAATGTCAGTACTCAGAGCTACGTCCAAATATTACATTTAGCATATACTCATATTTTTTGTGATTAATATTCCATACGTGACAGGTTGCAAGCCCATCGCCGCTATAAGAACGTTTAAGTCAATAGAATATTAATCACATTATCGAAATATATTGTAAACAGATCATAAAGAAATCCACAGATATTTATATTATTATCTGCTTCCACATAAATGTAATTAAATATTGGTTTTACACCGATAACGCTATCAGCGGACAGCGAAAATGAAATTATCTCGAGAAGATACGCTACTACTGATTAATCGATAACTACGAGCGCTAAAATCAATAATAACTTCAAATAAAAACCACTCTCTTTTTATTTCACTGGTTATAACGACGGGGATACAGCGGTTCGTTGTTTGATAAAAAAAAAGTTGAGTAAAACTACGGAAAAAATAATAGTAACTAATGTACAAATACAATTACGCCAAGTATATAATCAGGTTTTTTAGTTTAGCCGCCCGCAGTACACGTATTGTTCGAGTTTATATCGATATCGTATCCAAATAAAAAGAAAAAAAAAATAAGAAAAAAAAATCGTGATCGATATCGTATCCAAATAAAAAGGAATGAAAGTAAACATCAAAACTTTTCATTGATGTAATTGATTGCTTATAAAACCAGTTACACAACCCTTCATTCATGTATTCGAAAACCAGCACATTTTAACATAAATATTACTTGGAATGGAGAACATTTTCAGAAACAGGCGAACGTCTGTCGACAGAACATCTACCTACAGTTATGAGATAGGATGTGTGTGCATTTTATTCATTGCCAAAGAACTCTCTAAAAGGAACTGTCTACTTTTTAAAATGAATCTTCATGAAATTTTGCATCTTTCACGCCCGTACCCTTGCTCATATTATTACGTAATATGTCTTAGTCTTGAAATTCCTGAAAACTTTGAAAATATATTCAGAACTGTGTCGAGGAAAACAGCTTTACATCTTAGTTATGAAGACGATTTATTAAATTAGCATTTTGTACCACAAACTGTATAACAATGCCATTTTTAATATATGTTAATCTTGCTATCTGAAAACATAGTTACCTACCAATTAAGTTGCACACAGTATCAATAAAAAATACGCAACTACCTTTATACGAATTTAAACTCTAACAACACAGTACAACGATCCTGTCATTGAGTTGAGATGCAAGATGCAATGAATGTTTTGGGCGACCATTGATTCTCGTAGCATAGCTACAGCTACGCTTAGCTACGAATAGCTACGCTTGCTACGCCAGTATTTAGTGGCCTTTTGAATCTATTGTAGGTGATTTAATTTTCAAAGTTGGTTGTTCTAGTAAGTATGTATTACTGTATTCTTTTAAAATGTTTTAAGATAATTAACAAACACTTTTTTAAGCTTGTTTGTTTGTTAGCAATGTTGCTGAAATTATGCTGAAAACAAGAACTCGACTGCATAAAACCTTAGTAACAAAATAAAGAAAATACAGCGTTTTGTCGTTAGAATCTAAAAGTTAAAACAGTTTTCATTAAAAAATACTGCAGCAAAAATAACAAAGTTAATGTTATTCCTGGACATCCAATTAAATCGTTACAATCAACGAGGCAGTCACAGAAAGTTTTGCGTATAATCAACACGCACACAGCCTCACTACGAGGGGCTGCGTGATGACGTCACGGGGGAGAGAGATGTAATATACCAAAATAAGCGAGGTGTGATAAAGAGGGAATATAGGCCAACAACCGACCCACCTCTCTGATACAGCGCGGGGCACCTACAGTAGCTTGTAATAAGGTCGGCCACACACAACGTTATCAGAATCATACTCGTACCATTACACTATCTTTTCCGATCTCAACCGAGAACAAACATTTGTGTGATGAACATAGATGTTTGTTCTCTGTCTGGGTGCTATGGATTATTATAAGTTTGTATTTCCAACAAAAATTATATAAGTAGTATTTAATTGCTATTCACAAGCTTAGTTTGGGGCGAGATAGTGTTTGGAACGTCCACCAATATTTAGTTATAATTTCTTTTTTTTTACAACTAGCTGATGGAACAAGCAGATGGCCGTCAGCTATAACAAAGCATTGCTTTGTAAGTCACGCACGATAGGAACGTGCCCTACGATGCACTGCTCTGTGTCCATCAACTTGAGACATACAGACATTAAGCCTCATGTGCCTGTAATTACACCGGCGACCACACTCTTCAAACCGAAACAGCGTTGCTGCTTGGCGGCAGAAAAAGGTGTTACTTTCCCACACAAGCCCTTAACAAAGAGCTCTAGTACTCTTAAATATTTTATCATTTTTATTTCGGCTATGTATCGTTTTGTAAATCACTAATTGTTTACTCTTTTACGTTTTATTGGTCGTTACGAATTTTAGTTTTCCTTTGCTTCTACTGTCAGGTAGATCAAAATATGTAAGAATAATCGTTACTTACATTTCATGCTTCATCATCATCATCAGTTTACAGAAGTCCACTGCTGGACATAGACCTCCCCTATCCGTTTCCAGGAAGAACGATTTTGAGCCCTTTCCATCCACCGACTACCCGCGATCCTAACAATGTCGTCAGTCCATTGGGTTTTATGCTTAAAAACTATGAACTTAATAAAATTTGATACCAAGAACAAGCAAGAATTGTTCCTGTGACTTTAAACTCTAGTGAATGTGTAAATTGCATCTTAAACATTTTATTGCCTCGTCTTTTCTGTTGGCAGCAAACGGGTACAGCACAAATGAAGACACTGTGACCCAGTATATAAAAGTACGTTCTTATCTATCCCTGTGTCCTTTTGCGAGGCAATTCTTTACTAAAGATAAGATAATAATTTATTTCTAACAAACCAGGGCCCGTACCACCATCTCCTGAAGCATTCTTATTTGAATATTACTTTACTTTTTGATCTTAAAGTAGACTCTATGCTATAAGACATATACAAAAATCATAGCTAAGTATTATTGTAATAAGAATGCTTCAAGAGATGGTGGTACGGGCCCAGGTGTTACACGTAATGGTAACATTATAGGTAGTTGTTATTACTTAACCATGGTGGGCCAAGAGATTGCCTAAAAACCTACTAAAATCAGTTTTTTTTATACAACGTAAGAAAGTTGTATAAAAAATTTGACATTAGTTTTAATACTGATTCTTATGACAGATGTTTATAAGCAAGGTTTTATCAGTAACCCTTTAAAGCGTCTTGTCGAGTAAACCTGCCTTAACTTCTGATCTAGATTACTACTCCGTGCTTTGAACGGCAGGTCCAGCTATTGGTTCCAGCTCTAGCAGTCGTTAAGGGGCCGACAGCCGTCAAAGATTTTATTTACAAATTTTCGATACAAATACATACTTAACATTAATCTAACAAAAAACAATTAAGCAATTTTTATTATCTGGTTCCCCTACGTAGTTTTGCAGTTCGGGGCTAGATGGCGACAAGTAAAATTATATTTTTTTGTAGATATTTCCGTGTCCCCAGCCATAGACAATGTGAGCCTATTTTATTTTTTAAAGGTTGGCGATTGGTCAATAGTTACTTATAAAAATAAATGGTACATTGATGGTACCTTTCATTTTCTATATTCCGTTTAACAACATCCCGAACCGTATCAATAAGCCGTTACGGGTATATTGCTTTTTATAGACCGTAATTTTATTTTACGCGCTCACCGGTCTCTGTGTATAGCTCAATAGTTGGTCATTTCGGCTGATGTGGCCATAGCCACAATTATTTAGTATCTACGGTCCGGCACAGTACACTGTACCACCCCAAATCAAATTCCTTGGTATATACCACCATATTTTCTATGAACGCATCCCTGTCTGTCAGTGTCAGTGAATAAGGAAATCCAGCGAAGGATTTTCCCAAGGAATTTGTATTCAAATTCCTTGGATTTCCCTATGGAGACGATACAGTGCTCTCAGTGTGTAAATGAGTCTTCATTGATTGGGCTGTCAGCCTTCATGTTATTTCCGTATTCATTTTATTAGTTTTGCTTTGCATAGTGATTTACTTTGTTTGGATTATGTACACACGTGTCAAGCCGAAAATAGTTCTGTATGAGTCACATTTCACCGGAGCGAAGCCGGGTTTTCATCTTGCAGTTTCAAAAAACGGCTTGACGATACAAAAATCGAAAAATAAATTTCAGAGCTTATACGGTTTGAGTACAGTGTTGTGGTGTGGTAAGCTATAATATAGCCTTTGTCATCCAAAGGTGTTAAAATAAGTAAGCCACGTTAGAAACTCTTATATAAGAACAAGTGTTGGTATCGACATAACAAATTGAGATGTGTGAAGTGACCTAGATGATTTGATTGAGCTGTGGCTAACGTAAGAAAGCTAAAGATACCAATAATGCAAGTACATAAAATAAAATATTTATAGACGCACTGGGACAGGCAGCATCAAAACTTGATTATTATTATCTCACTAATGTCTAATGCTGTTTACAGCATTAGACATTTAAAAACAAAGTGAACATTTATTCTTTTTATCCGCAACAATAAATGTTCACTTTGAACGTAATACCAGTGTCGAATGTATCAAAATATAATACAAATTATATTATTAACTAGCTGTGCCCCGCGGTTTCACCCGCGTAGTTTAGTACTTTTGCGCCTAAGTACTTAGATACAGCGGTCCAAGTCCCAGCTAGGCCCGCTAAGGGCGCCGCCCCGCGCTTTGCCCGCCACCGCTGCGCCTTTGACGCCGCTCGCGCTTTCCACCCGAGATAAAACCCTAAGTTAGTTTTTTTGTTATTTATCTACTTTTACTCTTAGTATCAAGTCAATCGCACTACGCGTACAAAAATTCTCGTACAAACTTTGACATCCCTTTGCACCCTTATTAGGGTAGTTAGCAAAAACTAAAAATGTTATTCGATCATTAGACAATGCTGTAAGTAAGAAGCCTTTGGGTCAATGTAACATTTTTCATATATTTTTATTGCAGTTTCGTGTATAATTTTTCGAGTCGCATCTATCTTTTATTTAACAATGGGATTAGCACAAAATATATTATATCTCTAAACTCAAAAACATTAAGAGATAAAATTAAAATATATAGCTTTTTGGCTTTCCTGTAAAATTGCAAAAAAGCACATTGCCCTTTATGCTTCTTACCTACATGACATTTACATACAATATGCTGTATTATGAATACTTTTCTTTCAAAATGCACAAAATACACATTACACAGTTGAGCTGTCAAGCGACCTTAAAAAATGAGTCACTTATTGTTCAATTAAAAAAACAATCATTCATTATTATCATAATCAAAGTATTATGTTAGTTTAGATTCGGGTTGTAATCGGTATCAAATCGTTTTTCTAATTACGTAATGATACCTAACTAGTTTTATGGTACCGTTAAACACATGTTTAACACCATTTAACATGGTTAAATTGAAATCCCACAAATATCCTAAGGTAGACTGGAAGATATATTTTTCAATGGAAAGGCTGCTAATCATAAACATTATACTGTATTTTATTATGCTGAGTTTTTTTTTTCAAATTTGTAAACGTCTGCAGGTCGTTCAAATGTATGCGAATGTTGACATCCCTTAAAGCTCTGTTTGAAGCCTTCATGGACGTAGACGTATATCCACTATCTGTATTTTTTTTTATAATGTAAGTGATATTACCTGGGTGACCGAGCTTTGCTCGCCATCGCAACAATCGCCATAGGCATACATACTGAAGTAGCATAAAATTAATAGTATTATTGCTCGCCAATATATATCTGGTAGAGTCATATTTTTAATAAGTTGAGTTTTTAATTGCCTGAAAAAACGCATAAAACGACATTTTCTAAAATTAATTTAAGCCTGAAAATCGTTGGAGCCGTTTTCGAGATTCAGATTATAAATAAATAAATAAACAAAAATACAGCAATTGTTCGTATTAGAGGTATTAGATTATGTATTCACAAAATCAGTAGGTACCTAGCCTACTAATCAGTACATAGTATCAGTCCGTATCTGATTCCAATAGTACACATAAATATGAGTATAGACTTGGGCGATCTTGGAATATCGTCAGTTTATCCGTAGGAGGGCGTATTATGCTTCAATTTTATTCTAGGACCTATATTCTCTAACGGTTTACGAGGTATAATATTCATCAATAGAGGTATAAGACGCGTTGCTTTCTCAATGAAAACTTTCTTGGGATTAACTCGTAAACAGGGCCATTGGTGCTAAATACCAATATCTAATCGCTTCCGCAACAATAAATGTTCACCTTGAACGTAATACCAGTGTCGAATGTATCAAAATATAATACAAATTATATTATTAACTAGCTGTGCCCCGCGGTTTCACCCGCGTAGTTTAGTACTTTTGCGCCTAAGTACTTAGATACAGCGGTCCAAGTCCCAGCTAGGCCCGCTGAGGGCCCCGCCCCGCGCTTCGCCCGCCACCGCTGCGCCTCTGACGCCGCTCGCGCTTTCCACCCGAGATAAAACCCTAAATTAGTTTTTTTTTTGTTATTTATCTACTTTTACTTTTAGTATCAAGTCAATCGCACTACGCGTACAAAAATTCTCCAAACTTTGACATCCCTTTGCACCCTTATTAAGGGTAGTTTACAAAAACTAAAAATGTTATTCTTAATTATTTATTTAGAAGTATATATACTGCAAGTTTGAAATCAATCGAACCACTCGTTAAAAAACTCCTATACAAACTACAACACCCCTTTGCACCCTTATTGGGGGTAGTTCTCAAAAACTAAAAATGACATACTTAATTATTGAATTTAGGGTATCTGTCCTCTAAGTTTCAAGTTCTTAGGTTGAAGGAATACGATTTTTCATACAAACGTTTTTAACCCTTTTTACACTCTTATGGGTTGCATTTTGAAAAATCCCTTCTTAGTACACGTCTACGCTATAAGAACTATGTACTCCTCAAATTTCAAGTCTCTACGATCAGCGGTTTAGGCTGTGCGTTGTCAGTTAGTTAGTCAGTCAGGACTTTGATTCTTATAGTTATAGATATGGCTTGTAAAGAATAATAATAATAATAATTTCTTTATTGTGGACTAAAACAGTATATAACAATATGCACTTAGCATAGACTATACATAAACTTAGTCCTACAATCGGTGGTCTTATCACGCACAGCGATTTCTTCCAGACGACCGTTTGCTAAACCTAATTACATTTAAAAATTAACTTAAACTAAGACTTAGTACATAGGCGTCTAAACTCAGCACCACCGCCGCAGACAGCGGGTGATGAGCGATCCGGATGTTGAGCAACTCCTGAACTAGTATTAAACTGTATCTCAGGAGTTACCTCCATCCATAGCACACACCATCCACCACCCGGCGGAAGAACCCCGCTTGTACTTTGATAAATTGATAACGAAAGGTGTTTTGGTTTCTTTTATATAAATGAAATTATAGAAACTCATTTAATTACTCTATCACTTTGCAAGGTGACTGAATGAATGTGTGTGTTTAAGGTCTATTTAGTATTGTGTAGGTATGTGGATAATGTATTTGTGCTGTTTGTTTTCGAGTACTTGGGATACTGTTTTATGTGTGCATCAGTATTTTTAAACTAATAAATAATTTATCTTATTTATTTTAAATTTCTTAAATTAACTTTAAATGTCAACGCTTAAAAGTTCTTCGGTGCTTTGGTAGTCCAGTTTGAGTAACCACTCAGTTAGTTCTTTTTTTATTTTGTATTTATTTAGGTGATATATGTTTAACTGCTGGTTTATGTGATTATATAATTGAGGTGATATTACAGGAAAGCATCGACTATAAAATTTTGTTCTGTGTTTAAGGAGTTTGCAGACTCTGCCAGACCTACGTTTCTTTTTGTAAAGGCTTGGGTTAAAACATATGTTGGAATGGGTTCTCATTATAATTTGTAGTATAAACATCTGTCTTACCGTAAGGACTTTGACGTCACTATAAAGTTCAAAGTTCAAAGTTCAAAGTTCATTTATTGGTAACACAGGTTACACGTCAAAAATAGGTACAGTAAATAGCTTAGAAAATTAATTATCAGTCACACACAAGCAATAATAATTCTTATAAAATAAAATAAAATAAGTAAGGTACACACAGTTTTACAAATTATGTAAAATAACATTATAAAATAACTTTCATTGCAATGAATTCATCCATGTCATAAAACGACTGTTCGATGAGCCAACTTTTTAGCCTGTACTTAAAGGACTGCGTCGATTGTGCTTCTGTGATAGTGGACGGTAATCGGTTGTAGACTACGGGCCCCATCATGTACACAAGCTTTTCCGTTTTAGTAAGTCGTCGAGGGATGGCTCGCAATCGCTTGGCATGCCTAAAATTGTATCTATGGTCATCCCCCAACCTTGCAAACTCTTCCAGGTGGTGTCGGGCATAGATTGCAGCCTGGTAGATCACGAGAGCGGGGACAGTCATTACTTTAAGTGACACAAAATATGGCCTAGCGGATGTATCTTGTGAAACTCTCACAATGGCGCGCACTGCCCTCTTCTGGAGCCGAAAAGCACGCTCCCAGTCAGCTGCGGGTCCCCATAGCTCAACTCCATATTGCAAATGAGAGTGCACTGAAGCAAAATAAAAGTTCCGTACTGCTTCCCTATCTAACGTTGCCGAAAGGCGCCACAGAGCAAAGCACGCCCTGCCAATTTTTTTACACAATGTGTCAATATGGTGCTCCCATGTCAGTGCCGCGTCCAGTGTGAATCCCAAGAACACAGTCCTATTGACCTGACTGAGGTCCCCGCCGTCAATAGTCACACACAAAGGTCTGTACGCCCGCCCTGCCAGGTTAAAATGCATGTAATTTGTCTTCGTAACATTCAGAATAAGGCCTATATAATGTAGAAGTGGAGTATCTAAAAGGTTTTCTGAGCATAACCTTAAGTACAGCACGTTGTGCTCTTTCTAACTGTAGCATCTTCGTTTTAGCGGCTCCACCCCAGACTGTTATGCAATATCTTACAATGGATTCACCAAGCGAGTAATATACAAGTTTTAATGTATTTCTGTTTGCAGATGCTTTTAGATTTTTAAAGATGTATATCTTCTTTTTTTTCTTAAGCGCGAAGTTAGTTTATCAACTTGAATATGCCAGGTTAGTAGTTGGTCAATGTGTACTCCAAGATATTTTATAGAGCTGGTTTTGGTAATATTACAGCAGGTGCAATTATTTGATGGGTTGTGACTAAGAAGAATCAAAGCTCAGCTAGTTTCTAGCTTATTCATAAAATAACGCTCGCCACTCGTGTAAAATCAACTACATCGATCTGGGCCCATACCACCATCTCTTGAAGCATTCTTATTTGAATATTACTTTATTTTTTGATCATAAAGTAGACTCTTTGCAGTTGACATAAGACATTGACAGAAAAGTAATGTTGAAATAAGAATGGTTTGAGATGGTGGTACGGGCCCTGGAATAAACTGTTGACATTTATTTTGTTGACAACTGTTAACATGTAAAATGTTAATATTATGTTATTGCTATTCTTGATACCGAGTTAAAGAAACTTAAGGAAACAAAGAAAGGTTCAGACATCAGACAGCCTTCACAGCTCAGTTGGTAGTAGCTCTGCCTTCTGCGCCGTAGGCCCTGGATTCGATTCCCACACAGAACAAACATTTGTGTGATGAACAGAACGTAGTTGTTTGTTCGCTGTCTGGGTGTTATATAATATTATAATTACCTATGTATGTATTTACGAAAAGCTAGATAGTTCTGCGTGGAAAGCCCATCAATATTTATTTATTTATTTTAGATAGATAAGTATGTATAGACGAAAAAAGAGTATATTAGCTATCTGCTATATCATTATTGCTATTGCTTGAGTCACTGGACTGGGCCCATACAGTTCTAAAAAGATCTTTTTTGAGCTCTTTCCATTCACTGACTGACTCTTCAGGGAACTATGAAGTTGTGTACTATGAAGTAATAATGGCAAAAGATCCTCCATGAATCATCATGTTTTATTTTCAATTACCTCATCGAAAATATATAATGTTGTTCCACAATCCAAATTGAATTCATTCAAGCCCGGAGGTCTCACTTTTGCGATAAAATTAAGTCAGTAAACGCTCCAGAAAATTAATAGCTCGAATTCGGGGCGTAAATTGTTCATTAAAATTATCATCGTTCCTATTTTATTATGTACCATTTGCTTTTTTTAATAGTTTTGTAAAACGACCTCCACGTTCGGCTGGTTTCCATTTCAATTTCGATTTTTTAATCGATAATCGCGGTTTCGTAATCGATAAGTACGATTAATTGTTAAATTGTTTAATTTAATTAAGTTTGATTTCACGCAGTGAATATCTTATCGTCAGAAAAAACGAAAAACAAATGAAATAGGACTCCAACCAAACATGCTCGTCGTTTTTCTTAATCAGTAGGTGTAACAGTCTGTCTAATCCGACGATTATTATTTTTTTGTCCTTATCGGGTGTGAAGAAAACAGTTCTCAGCACGCCCGATAAGAGCACATTCTTATCGCGTCTAGGTACATACTTAATCTAGTGGAAAAACTGAATCCTATCTTTTATACTACCAAGTAAGCAAACAAGATCGGCTTGAAGTCTTGTTTGTTCCTCCTGCTAGAGTGCGTCTCATCACATAGTTCCTATATGAGTATACATAATAGTTGGCAGTAGATATACCTATTTTAATAATAGAGATAGATTGCGTTTTATTAAAGCGCGATCAACACTAATCGGCTGTCAAGTCTATAAGTCATAAATAGCCTCTGCCTAACTGAAATGTCTAACGCTAGGATTATCACATTTGCCGATGACACAGTCATACTGTTTAAGGGATCGACATGGGAGGAAGCACGCCTAGCAGCTGAGGATGGGATGCGTTCTATTATTCGTTGGCTTAATTTTAATCTGCTCACACTAAATTTGTCTAAAACTAGATACATCACCTTTACAATCTATAACAATAAACAGCCAAGCTCTGACTTCACTATACGAGCCCATTCATGTCCAAATGACCTCAATAGCAATTGTGCATGCTATACTCTATCCGCTACAGATAGCATTAAATACCTCGGCATCACTATTGATAAAAATTTGAATTGGATGTCGCAAATTGATACTCTTAAAACCCGTGTTAGGAAACTAATACATATCTTTAAAAAAATTAGACACCTGAGAGACGACACTACTAATAAAACGGTGTATACAACCTTGTGCCAGTCTATTTTAACGTACGGGATCTCTGCTTGGGGAGGAGCGGCAAAAACCTGTCTTATAAGGCTGGAACGGACACAGCGGACTATCCTCAAAGTTTTAAATTTTAAACCGTTTAGATACCCTACAGCTGACCTCTATAAGGAAACAGGGTTCCTGACTGTGCGACAGCTTTTTATAAAATGGATTATTTTACGGCAACATGCCCATCCTAGTCGCACAGACAGGGTAAGCAGTAGAAGAGCGTACGAAGTCTTCAGGGCTCCTGCATGTAGGACTACTTTCGCGCAAAGAAGTGCCCATTTCTTGGCACCTTTATTATACAACCGTATTAGCAAGGTTACTACGATAGAGAACAAATCTAGATTTGGATGTAGGATAGCTCTTGACGAATTCCTACGTCAATATGATTATGTTGGAACGGAAAACCTGCTCATAATCGTCAGATGAGAAATAAGTAGATATGATCAGAAACAAAACCAAACAGCAAAGTAAAAGGTAAACCTATTAAAAGGAATCGCAGGGATCACCTTGAAGCGTCAGACTACGTGAAACTAGTTGCCAGTTCCACGCGACCAATGTTTTTTATTCTTCTTGTCGAGTCACTAGTTTCTATCAATGCGTTGTAAACAGGCAACAAACTTACGGCTTGGTTTCTGCCGTTATTTCTGTATGATCCTTGTTACAATGTGATATAGTACACTAATATACCTTCCTTGTCAACTGTTAATAAATAGCAAAACTCTAAGATCTAAGATTAGGTAAAACGAAGTTCATACTTCGATTTGACAGTAATTATCTTTTTATGTCTACCCTCTACTAAAAATGTATCTTTCTTGCTTTCTTTTTTTAATCTCACTTATTTTGCTTCTATTGTGCCGACTTAGTTTAATTATTACCTACTTATTCTTTTAATTTTTATTATTTGTCATAACAGTGTATGTAGTTTTATCTTTTAGGTATAAGAAATAGTAGCACCTGGGGAGAGAAGCACTTACCTTGCCGTAACACAGTTTTTTAACTAGCACGGAAGGTAATGTTCCGTAACCAGAGTGTGCCAGATTGCCTGATAAGCTAAAATCCCTAGAATAAGACCTCTGTATGGCTCAACTCATATGTATTTCTTTTTGTCTGAAATAAACATTATCTTATCATTATCTTATCTTAAGTCACTTGCTATCTCTGTCTAATTTGAAGTAAAATCTGAAATAGCAAGTGACTTGACAGCCGATTAGTGTTGATCGAGCTTTCAGAAAGGGGGGTAAGAATGATAGTGGTATTTCTTACTAATTAGTATCTTATGTTATTAATGAGATGATATCATTTTTATTCTTTTTACAGGTAATTCAACAGAACATACCAACATAACACCAGAAATATGCAATTTGGGTGTCCAACACATACAAGAAAGGTATCTTTGTAAAAAAAATTTATTTTACTTGTTTTCCTGGATAAGATTATCAAGAAAAACATTCTTGTTTACAGAAAGCGTTATGATCTAAAATCTTCTTAAACTTTGAAATATACGCGAACGAGAACATCAATTGGAAATTTTATATGAAGATAGTTACTGTTGTACTAATCGAATTTTAACAAGGACTATTAAAATATTGCACCTTGAAGAATAAGAATAAAAGAGAATAAATGATATGAAATAATAAATAAGAATAAAATGCTCAATACATTGATAAGCCGGTACTTTGGTTGCTGCTGAATAGGCGTGCATCAATAAAAAGATAGATAAAACTTTATATCATATTATATTCGTCATAAGCAACAAGACAGTAACGTAAAAAATCTTATATAATTTCAATAGATATTCCAATAGATGTACAGAAAGCAATCGTGCGACACGTAAACTGAAAGTCAAATATGCTGAGAGTAAAAATAAGGTTCCGTTTAAAATATTGTCTGCGGAACCCCAAAACGGCGGCTAACTGAAAGGTGTACGAAACATCGATACACACTCAACTGAAAAGTATTTGAGAACAATGGCTACACGACGAAATGTTCCCTTCACTTTACTGAACACTTATGATAAGATAACTTACCGAACGGTATGATATGTTTGTATAGATAGGCACTTTTCGTAGAATAGGTGCTTCAGTAATAATTTGAACATAACATAATTCGATAAATCGCTTGATCTTGATAGCTAAGTCGAATGATAGAATAATGTAAGTACTAACCTCATCATCTCTAAATATTCTTACACCAATAGTAGAGCTCTTTGTGAAGGGCTCCTCCGGGGAAGTACTACCGATACCGCCACGCTTTTTAAGGCTCCGGTGACAGCGGCTCGCAATTTCGAGGTGCGATTGGCTATTATTTCATTTTATTTAATTTCGGGGAGGTTGTTTGAAAGAATAACTCTAAAGAAACACGCATAAATACTGTTCGAACACAAATAATACAATAATATAAGGGAAATGTGCTTGAGTCAGAAATCATTTTGGTATTAGGTAAACGTAAGACCAAACATACTAATACCAAAATGATTTCTGATTCGGGCATGTTTCCCCTAAATTATTGTATTATTTGTGTTCGAACAGTATTTATGCGTGTCACTTTAGAGTTATTCTTTCAAACAACCTCCCCGAAATGAAATAAAATGAAATAATAGCCAATCGCACCTCGAAATTGCGAGCCGCTGTCACCGGACCCTTAAGCTACTACTCTAAGCAGCTTTGCTGTGTTTCGGTTTGAAGAGTGTGGTTGCCGGTGTAGTTGTTACAAGCACAAGAGGCTTAATATCTGTATGCCTCAAGTTGATGGACGCAGGGTAGTGCATCGTGGGCAAGTTCCTATCTTGTGTGACTTACGAGGCAATGCTTTGTTTTAGGTGATGGTTAACACTTAACATCAGGTGGTTTGCACTTAACATCAGGTGGGCCATCTATTTGTTCCATCTAGCTGATACATTTAAAAAATATAAACACAATTAGAGGAATTTCGTGATCTTGATGGCTAAGCATAGGCATTGGATAGAGAGAGCTAGGAGGATCGTGACATCACAAGGTCGAATCCGGTTGAGAAGAAATATATTTTTCTCTTTTGAAAAGTTATGTGCGCTATTATGTTACTCCAATAAAGTATATCACATACGTTTTTCCACAGGAAAATTCCATTGGTGCACGACCGGATTCGAACCCACGACCTTACGATCGGAAGGCGGGGTCACTCCCACTCAACCACCGATGCTTTCATACTTCTATTATAGAATTATCTAACTTTAAGAAAGCGAAGTAGAAAAAATTACTCATAATCAACAATTATTGTTTTATAGAATTTACAGAAACTTTTTTTTTATACAACTAGCTGATGGAACAAGCAGATGGTCCACCTGATGTTAAGTGGTAACCATCACCTATAAACAAAACATGACAAACAACAACAACTAACAACCTATAACAACTTGTTTTGCGATCCTGTTGGGCGTGACAGTAGGTAGTACAATAATCACTTTTATGAATTTATTGTTATCTATTGGAATTTCCAACTACGTTTCTGAAAGCGACTTAAGAATAGATTATGATAACATTTTATTGATTGATTAATTGCAAAATTCGTATCTTTATAACTACTTAATTTTTTTTTTGGAAAACCACAATAACACCCTCAAAGCGTGTCATAAATTATTAACGTATACGTTAATCTAGTATAAATATTACTCGCCAACAGATCAGTCAATCAGGAAGAGTCATATTTTTCAGTTGCATTGCCTGAAAACACGGATAAAAAAGCATTTTCTTAAAATGGATCCTAGCTTGACAGCCGTTCATCTGAGAGTAATATAATTGTTACTTTTATCAAAGCATTGCATAGCAGGCCGCAGATTTAACTTTTCAGCCTCATGTGCCTATAATTTCACTGACACTGATACCTTTTCAAACTTTAACCCCGCTTTCTGAAAGCTCGATCACCGCTAATCGGCTGTCAAGTCACGTGCTATCTATATCTAACTTGAAGCAAAAGCTCAAATAGCAAGTAACTTAACAGCCGATTAGCGATGATCAGCCTTTCAGAAACCGGGCGTAAGTCTTAAAGATTTACAAAGATAGTGTTACATAACTACAATGCTTGCGATAAACTGTCTGAGATTGTAAAACGCAATACCAATATGCATTTCTTACATTGCGCATTCACAAAGGTCCAGGCACGAGCGCTTTTGAGCAAAGAAGAAACCGGAAGGCCGTAAATCTACAAACAAAGAAGATAAATTCAAACCTTTAGCACTAGTTTCATAGCTTCATAACAATCTAGGAGATAATATTTCACATGCATATATTTCTGCCACCAAGCAGTGTTGCTGTGTTTCGGTTTGGAGGGTATGGTTGCCGGTGTAACTACAGTCACATGAGGCTTACCATCTATCCTCAAGTTAATGGACGCAGGGCAGTGCATCGTAGTGCACTCACGAGGAAATGCTATTTTATAGATGAATGGCATGGACGAGATGGGTCATATTCTTGTTGCATTAGCTAGTTGTTAAAAAAAATAGTGTCAGAAACTGGTGCTGTGAGTTGTTTTACCGTATTTTCCACTTTATGGACAAAGTGAAATGTACACTACTCTTCACGGTTTGGTGATCATCATTCAAGAGTAAGAAAGCTAAATGCGCCTATCATGGTACAGGGAATGGAGTTTCAAATATAAATTTTGGGATATGTTCCAAAATATATAAAATTTGAAGCGTTTGGTCTAAACGAGCATCTGTAACCTTCAGTTCTACGCCATATAAATATTTGGCTTTTAAATCATGATCCAGTTGGATTGGAATTTAAGGAGGCCGTATGGATGTTGAATTTGGTTGGCGCTCCGTAGCTTTTTATTGCTCCAGCACTGAATACAATTTTGTGCATAAACCGACGAGCAATCTTTGTGCATATTTTATGGACGGCCGTTTACACAGAATATTTGATGCCAGCGCTGTTTTATGCGAATACCAGATGAGGTTAGATCAACCTGCATAATTAATGTACCTACTTATCTGGATAGTTTAGGCGTGTTGCTGTTGGCTCAAAGCAATGATGTTCCAAATTCAAAATGTTGTGTGATAATGACAGATGCTGTTGATCTTCTTCTATGACACCTAAATGACATATGATAGACAATATTGCCAGTGTTAAGTGATTATATTGTTTTTATGCATTTCCCGATTTTGACTCTTAAGAGCCCGGTGACAGCGGCTCGCAGTTTCGAGGTGCGATTGGCTATTATTTCATTTCGGGGAGGTTGTTTGAAAGAATAACTATCCAGTGACACGCATAAATACTGTTCATAAGTACTGTTTTATTGTAAAGGTGAGGCGTAACATCTGTATGCCTGAAGTTGATGGGCGTGCATCATACATAGGTAATTGGGCACGTTCATATCGTGCGAGAGGCAATGCTTTGTGTGTTAGTTACACATACCATCAGGTGAGCCATCTGCTTGTTTCAATATCCAATGACACAATATTCATCGCACAAGTGTTCATGGTGCGATCCAACATCCATCATCCTTGAAGGCAGAGCTACCAGTCTATGATACAGTATAGTCATTTCAGTCATCAGATGACAAAAAAAACAGCGCTCTATTACTAACCACGTCGTAATCTTAGAGTTATAATTGAAACGACGTACGTAGATAAATTGCTTGGTAGATAATCTTTGGCTGTATTGGCACTTAGTCATCTGGCTCTCCACTAATTGGTCTTTAATCACATGCAAATGAGGACTATGCTCGGTTCGTTAGTCTAATTGCATCGTAGAGATTGTTGACGTAAAATATTAAATCTTCCTCGTCTTAGATAGATAAATATAGTGTAGACGAAGCAAATTCGAAATAAAAACTTTTCTTATAAATTATTCAGTATAATTGGCAGTCTTTGTCTGTAAAACTTAACAAGGTATTGATGTGGGAGATGTTCTAAATTTGACGTTATCTGTTATCTGATATCCTGACATTCACCACTTTTATTTTTTTTTGAGTTTTTTTTAACGTTGATTTTTTGCCAAGAGTTTCAAGAGATTTTTAAGAGTCATTTTATGTAAATGCGATATTTTGAATCCAGACAGAAATCAAGGGTTCTAGAATAGAATCCTGAACGTAGCGAGGGATTCAAAGTACCGTCGCTAGAGGTTAAATAATTTTGGTACCATGTGACAGACTGCTTTTCATCCCACTCTATGAGAAAAATAAATACTTATGAGATGCTTTTAGTAGTGACAAATTTATATTTGCTTTTTTTTCATAATACCATGTAATAAAAAAATTACAGGATTTTAGATAATTTTCTATAGATTTGTTTCTGCGTTTAATTTTACACTTTCTGGTGTTCATACATATTTCACTTTCACAGCTAGATCTCTCTTTCAATTCAAAAAAGATTTTTTTTTTCAATTCAATTCAAAAAGATCAAAGAAAGATTTTTTGTTCAATTTGTGTGAATTATGTTTAAATGTCTGTAATATTTTGATAAAAGTAATAAAAACCCGATAAGAAGTTAACGCGTTATTTTTATTTGGTTAACCAATATGCCGCGTCGGCAGGCACGCTTAAAACTTTAACGTTATTATTAGTAATAGTGTTTTGAATTGAAAAGTCACGTCACATTTATTAAGCGCTGGAATTACCTATTTTGCGCACACTAATCGAGGAATGAAAGGCCTCTTTGCGAATAGATGGGATAAAAAAAAATGATATGTTATCTTCTACATTTATTATTATATATTATCTTGTATATAAACATTAATTGCTGTTCTAATTTAGTCTCGCTCAATCTCGAGAACGGCTGATCTGATTTGGCTAATTTTGGCCTTGAATTATTTGTGGAAGTCCAGAAAAGGTTTAAAAGGTGAATAAATAAGAAAATGCTCGGAATTATCGATTGAGGCAGTACGAAGTCTGCCGGGTCAGCTAGTAATAATATTTATAATCTCAATCGATTATTCGAACTTATTCGAACTCAATTATGTTTAAAGAAAAGACGCAGCCGTTCACTTGTTTTAGAAAGGTCCAGACTCATCAATCTTGTAGCCACGGTGGGACAAAAACTTCCTTTCGTGAGTTAAGCTGACGTGTCGCCTGTCTTTTGCAAGATGTGAACTTTCTTAACCAATCCGAATACTTCATTCTTTCTGTATTCACGGCTAAATTAAAGCTTGTTTTTAAATTTTGTACAAGTTTAAGGCATTATTTTTTTAAACCAGTTAATAGGTAAACAATGTATTATTAATGACGTCAATTCATAGTTTTATTTTTCTAATATTGGAATAATAAGTATCTTCCCCATTCTTATGAACTGAAAAAAGAAAGACAGCTAAAGTTTCAGCGCTGGCTATTCAAATTGAGGGCTAACTTTAAGTTCAACCTTTTTTAAGTACTCGTATCGAGCATGTTGTACAGTGAAAATACAAAGAAAACAAAAACGGGTATAAATATACGAAATAATATCTGAGTTGCTATTCTTCTTTTTGTCGTGTCACTAGTATCTTTAGAAACAGTGCGGTGAAAGGATTTTAAGAGCACCTCAACGAGAGATTTATACTCATAACCGAAATGTAAATAACAAGTTACAATACGGCGTTTTTACAATATAAAAACAGCAGTAAAAACGTTCAATTATGGCCCTTAGTTGGTTCTCACAGCTGGCATCCTTCTTGCTCAGTATCTGCACCGAAAAAACTCGTGACTGTGTAGACTTAATAAGTTTTCTTCCTTAGGTTTTTAGAAAAATAAATCAACTCTTGTTAGTTCACAACAGTAATCTTAAGTGGTCGTCAGCCTTTTAAACTCATGGGAATTTAGAACCTAAAGAATACCTATTAAAATTCTTATACGTGAGATTAAAAAACTACGTTGATATATAGCAAATTAATGTTTTATATAACGTGGAAATGGGAAATATTGAATAACTTTTAAAGATACCGATTAATAATATTTATAATATTTGGAATGCTGCACGAATTGAAGCTGTTAGCCATACCACGTGTACGGGTAGGTATGTAGCTGTTGTATTGAATGCATGTAGTGTTTTTACTGGTTTTCACTTATTGTGGCAAAAATGGGGAGGCTTCGCGGCAAACTTTGCCTATCTCCTTACATTACAGGCGCTGTCTCACAAAGAATATTACTTTACACAGCCGTGGGCTGTGTGGCGTGTGTATATTAAGGGGCGGCCTAAAATTAGTTATTAAAGGAGGAATACAGCCAAAGTTATCTTAAACATATACATACTGTGTTTGACTCAATATGGGAGACGGAAAAACCACTTGAACGTGAGTTCACTATCTATAGTTCTATCAAAAACTCTTTTTTTTTTTTTTTTTATACAACTAGCTGATGGAACAAGCAGATGGCCCACCTGATGTTAAGTGGTAACCATCACCTATAAACAAAACATTGCCCCGTAGGTACAACGCACAATAGGAACGTGCCCTACGATGCACTGCCCTGCGTCCATCAACTTGAGGAAGTACTTTAATATAATAATAACTAAAAATTAAACTACACCAACATGTGGCCAGGCGCCAAATTAGACGTACCACTTTAATCATACCTATACGGTAATTCAGTAAAAAATATACGAAAAATTTTATGGAATAGAAATCTCTCATACATTTTACAATCCCAAAAAGCTAAAAACACTCCAGATCATTTTTATTCGTGACTATTCTAGTAATAATACCTAATGTATGAGAAAATGGTAATAACACTCGTGAAATTTCAGTAGTTGGAGCCTACTAAGCCTTAATATTGCGAGCCCTTATAGCCGCCCGAGTAGGCACACATAATTCGGGAGCATGGTGGTGCGGCAAACATTATATACGATTATGGTAAATGTTCCTTGTTTAATTTATCGCTGTCAGGAATCGGAATAAGCCGAGGGATTAATGAGAAAAAGCTAAATAAGTGAATATTACATAGTAGGTGTAATAAATATATCCCCTTCATCTAGAATTTTCTTTTATAGGAATATGCGTGCAATGCTGATACGTATAAGAATAAATATAAGACGCCTTGTAGATAGTAGGGGACTGGGAAACTTTTGGTTATGCTCATATCTCATCAAATTATAGGTGTTTAATGTACTTTTTCCATGAACTGCTGTATAATTCCTCCTAATTTATTGCATCACAAAATAGATGGTAAAACTTGTTTCTTTTTGCGTGTTTTCAAGAACTTTACGTATGTTGCTTATTCTGAAAGACTTGGCCTAGGGTAGATTGATTATGGGAATCCAGTGTACTTCATACTCGCAAGTATTTTGAAAGGGTTAATCAGTAACAATGATGTTTTATACTTCTAAAGGCTGGTTTTACCATCTCTGAGTAACGCTGTCTGTCAAACAAAAATATTGCCGTCCTTGTTTTTGAAGTAGAGAAATATTTTACCTGAAAAATGGTCATCAACTTTTGGACAAATCAACGATCAGAGAAGATTTAGTTTGGCGGTTTTTAAGTACAGACGTTTATGTTGGCCTTGCTATATTTATCTCAAAACGAAATTATAGTTTCTCCAGCAGAAACATTAAAAAACATGTTCTTATTTTGTAAATGTTTTTCAGAAATTGATAAAAAACAGACACCTTTGTAATTCCTCTCCCAGAAGTTTCAAACGAAACATCAAGAGTTGCGAGAAGATTTCTTTAAAACGCTACAAATACTTTCGCTCCTCCACAATATCTCAACTAACCTACATTCCTCGTTTCCCGCTATTTGTTTGTACATCTAAATGACTGTATTTTCCTACAAACGTCCTTGAACACACAGACCTCCATTGGATTAATATGAAGCAGCTGGTTTAATTTAGTCTCTTGTCAGATCTGACCATAACCTTGTGACACTTAAAAATAGTAAAACATCACTACATAGTATAAAACAAAGTCACTTTCTCTGTCCCTATATCCCTATGTATGCTTAATTTTTTAAAACTACGCAACGGATTTTGATGCGGTTTTTTTAATAGATAGAGTGACTCAAGAGGAAGGTTTATATAGATGATACATGCATGATATAGTAGAAAAACAATGTGCACCCGTGCGAAGCAGGGGCGCGCGGGCGGGTCTCTAGTAAACAATAAATTTAAATGTTTGTGATTTCAAAAAGTTTTAAGAACAAAGAAAAAAATGTTGTTAGTTATTGTGAATAAAATTAAATTATTTTAGTTAATCAATACATACCTTAGAACGACACGCCTTGCTAAGGTGCAGTCCATGCATGATTTGCTTACATGTCCGTCGTCCACATGCACAGTAGAAATAATAAAGTAAAATTGTAGATATGACATTTTAAATACTTAAAAATATATAAAGAGTGATCTAGCTGATCAACAAATGTATCTATGGGCAAGACGCAAGACATATACGTTACATAGTGTTGCGTAAATTATGCCGATGTAATATTTGGGCCGAGTACATAGTTCGAGGATAAGGCAAAACTTATAACCCAGTAATATAACATGAAGTTACTTTCCAAGATTGTGGCCCATTTCAAAGTTTGTATGAGCTATCTAGAACCTAGTAGTATGTATGTTTATTATGGCTAACTCTGGTGAAAGTTTTTAGACCGCCCCGAGGCCCCTATTGTCGCGTGGGTCATCACTAGTTAGATAACGACTTGTTCTGACCCCGGGGTGGTACCACTCATTATACTGTACCCCGGGTTAATTCTCATTCTATATTTTAACACAAACTTTCAGACTGCAAAATAAGAAAATAGAACGTAATAAGAACAGTAAACTAACACAATATAATGAAAACTCTGCATATTATACACTCAAAATACATAAAAAAAAAAAATTCCTTCACCCATTCGGGAGCGTAAATCCACCTTAAGGCGCAGAACACACAGAACCGCCGTCATAGGCGGTAAAATATGACCTGTGATGCAAAATCGCGTTCAGCCTACGTGTGTAGGGCGCCAATTAGTTTGTTGTAAGTCCTGTCTGCCATAGACAGGCCTTGAAGTTCTGTCATATACCTGAAATTACTCTTTCTACCTAGAATCATAATAACTTAAAAACTATACTAACCTAAAACATTATACATTACCATAGTTTTATTTCTACTGAAATATCAACGATGCTTCTATTCATACTACAAATAACTTTGAACATCTCATGAATAAATATCGCAATGTGTTTTGTTCACGCCAGTACCTCTTGATAAAATCGTTATCAAAGTGACAGGTACTGTCAAAAACATAATTCTGTTCGATGGCGGCTGGTATTTTGACGTCATACTCGTAGCTCCCAATGAATGACAGCACTGTTTCGATAGGGGTTGAGCATGAGTTTAATTCAATGTCGTGTTTACTCTACTGACAGCGTGCGTCAAATGTTGGTGGCAAATGTTTGATGATCTGCAAATATTTGTTTGGTTTGGGTATTGTGGTACTACACGGTTGCATCACTATTAGCCAATCAAGGTATGGGAACCTGATACCTATTAAAATAAATCTCACTTGGTTCGTAAAAATTTTACTTTATCCTAATTTTTACATAATAACTACGATTTAAAGAATTATTTTTATTCTACTCGTAAAACACGCAATTTCATGTTTACGCATACAACTAAGCATCAAACTTTACGCTTATATACAAATTCAACCATTCGAAGTTATAAATTTAAGTAGATTTTTTTACAGGTCTCTTTTATTCACTTCAGCTATAGCATATTTTTCCCGAGATCACACCAAAAACTTAATACTGAAGTTTGTTTCACGGGCACTCATTTTTATACCTTTCTTTCTTCTCCTTAAAATCAAAAGTTTTAAAAGGTATCTAAGGTTATCGCAAAGTCCTTTTAGTAAGTATTTCCATACTTCTATCGCATATTCTTTTCATCGCAAGTTTTAAACAGTAGATTTGCCCGCTATTTAAAAACTTCGTTATTCAGAAATCTGAAGGCAATTTCGTGCTTTTTCCGGGAATAGTCAAGGACCAGGGTTATACCCAGTGATGTGAAAAATAGGGATCTGATTTTCATCATCCTGAACCTTCGAGAACGTTTCTTGGCCTATTTAATCCTGTGCGAGACTCCCAAGGTCTTTGAAATTTAGCAAACTCATGTGGAATCGTGATGCTTAGATTAACGAGGTAACTACGAATAATTTTTATACAGTAATTTTAACGCCATGATGTTTTTTAGATCGGCTTTTCACACTTTATACTATGAGTATGAAGAATATGTAACATAGGTTTTGTAAAACTTAACAGCAATACTTGAACTTCACAAAACTTTAATAAAGTAAAATAAAGAAAATTACAATCATGGATGGATGGATGGATGTTTGTTACTCTTACACGCCGGGACGGCTGAACGGATCTCGATGAAACTTGGCAGAAAGATACATTATAGTCTGGAATAACACATAGGCTACTTTTTATCCCATGGGAATACCGCGATCCGCGAATGCCCCTCAAACTAAAGGGTAAAATTTACAAAACCATCATACGGCCTGTCGTTTTGTATGGATCTGAATGCTGGGCCACCAAAGGGACGGATGAAAGAAGAGTGCATGTAGCGGAGATGAGAATGTTGAGATGGATGTGTGGTGTGACGAGGATGGATAAGATAAGGAATGAGTTTATTAGAGGCAGTTTGAAAGTGGCGCCAGTGACTGAAAAGATGAGGAGTAATAGGTTAGCGTGGTATGGGCATGTTATGCGAAGGGAAGAATGTCATGTAACGATAAGAATGCTAGGGATGAATGTGGATGGATATAGAAGTAGAGGTAGGCCAAAGAAAAGATGGATGGACTGTGTGAAAGATGACATGAGTATGAAAGGAGTGACTGTTGAGATGACGGCTGATAGAGGAGAGTGGAGAGCAAAAACCTGTTGTGCCGACCCCACATGAAGTGGGATAAGGGCAGGAAAATGATGAAATGATGATGGGAATACCGGAATTTAAATCTGCGCGGGTGAAACCGCGGGGCGCAACTAGTTAAAAATATGAAATATAGATATTATTTGGTAAACTAGGAACATGTTTTTTTATCTTACAGTGATATCAACAGATAATCGTTTGATATAATTAAATACATGGAACGGTCGTTGTTTTGCATGGCTTAATTAAGCACTTATATTAGAATTAGAATAGGATATGAAACTTAGTCATCCAAAAACTGTTTTGTTGTTGTGGAAAAACACAAATACACTATCTCACTACAATAATATTATTAATGCGGAAGTTTGTATTTTTATTTGTACCACTCATCACCGTAATGGCTTCGCACAGACTTGGATGATACTTGGAATATCTTCTGGGCTTGTGTTAATAAAAAAAAATATTTAAATATATAAATAAATAAATATATGCAATGTTTGGATGTACCATTACCTACTACCAAAGTCAAAAAGATAATCACTACATAGTATAAGACAAAGTCGCTTTCTCTGTCCCTATACGACGACCTCTGTGGCGCAGCGGGCGAGAGCCTGCCTGCGACGCAAGAGGTTGCGGGTTCGATTCCCGCCGTGGAACAAATTTGTGTACGATCTGCAGAAATTTGTTCCGATGGTCTGGGTGTTTTCTATGTATAGTAAAAAATATCTATCTATGTAAGTATATAATGTATTAAATATATCAGTTATCTTAGTACCCATAACACAAGCTTTGAATAGCTTACTTTGGGGCTAGATAGTGCTGTGTGGATTGTCCAGCATTATTTATTTATTTATTTATTTATATCCCTATGTCCCTATGTATGCTTAAATCTTTAAAACTAACGCAACGCAACGGATTTTGATGCGGTTTTTTTAATAGATAGAGTGATTCAAGAGGAAGGTTTACATGTTTAATACATGCATGATATAGTAGAAAAACAATGTGCACGCATGCGAAGCAGGGGCGCACATTGTTTTGCACTTTTCGCTAGTCTACATCTAGACTAATATTATAAAGAGGAAAACTTTGTATGTATGCACGTATGTATGTATGTATGTTTCGAATAGGCTCAAAAACTACTGGTCCGATTTCAAAAATTCTTTCACCATATGAAAGGTACATTATCCCTGAGTAACATAGGCTACATTTATTGCTGGAAAAAATTAGGGATCCTTACTAAAACATAAAAATGTAACCCAAGGTGTAATATAAAATGTTTTTCATAGCATGCGCTGCGGAAACTATTGACGATAGAACAAAAAAATGTTTTACAATATTAAAGAACACATCATTATCTACAATAAAGTCAGCGATCGCATATGTCTAACTATTTTAGTTATGTTACTATAACTACTTTTCTACATTTTAAATGTTGATAAAAACGCCGATCAAAATCAGACCATGTTATCTATGTCTTTATATTAATCCTTATCCAAATTCAATAAAAACACAAGTATCACTTTGACACATCTTTAAGCCTGGTTACTCTATAGTTCCATGCGACCAAAGCCTAGAAGAACAGGCAAAAAACTTACGGCTTCGTTCCTACCACCTTCAATTCTCAAATAAAAATGTGAATGATACTCGCTAACAAAAGATCTGAGGGGATATCTAATCCATCGTGCCTGGGGATAAAAGTCGTGCTGTTTCTTTCATATTTTTATGCGGTTAGGTTAGGTTAGTCTGCGAAGCCCCCAGGAAACTTCTGCGCTTTTGGGAGGAGTTGGGCTGGCTACAGATATAGCCAGCACACCCTGACGCACAATGGACCAACTTTGAGTCTAAGTGCGGAAAAAGGAGTCCAAAATAAGAATAAGAATAAAAATGCGGTTAGGTGCCACGCAAGAGAGCTCCGGCAATAGAGTTGTCGCACAGTCGCTAATCAGATAAAAATACAACATTACAGTGGCATCTTATTTTCGAAAATACTTATATTTTTTACCCGAGTGCCGCGAGGGTTATGTGTTTGGCGTGTATCTATCCATGTATGTATCCTTCCTTCGATATTTCCTTTATTACCACGTAGCAACCAAACGGCTGGATGGATTTTGATGATTCTGGTATTAAAAAATTTGTCGCAACTTCCCAAGTGTAAAAAAAAACAAAAAGTCACGTGGGAAGGAAAGCAGGAGCGATATTCTCTCACATTAAAAAAAATCTTTTCGCCATCATAGCAATATGGGTATCAAAATCAAGAGAATGATGAAGTGTTTTCAAATAATGTATTAGTTTTTGATTTAAAGTAAACCCTCAAAGACAAAACCAGAACGCAAAACTCGTTAAGTCACTTTAGTGAACTAGGCCATGAGTGATACTAAAATATATCATAAAATCTTCTCTATGGTTATACAAACCGTTTAGAAAAAACCGCATCAAAATCGATAAAGCCGTTTCGAAGATATTAAGAGTTTTGTAATAAAAAAAAATGATTGCTGGTAACCTCTTCTTTTAACATAAGAGCAATGCTCTTGTCGGCGTAATAGGTGTTTCTTTTTAGGGCAACCTCCTTGACCTCCTTATAAGACATGACGGCAACCTTCGCTTTTATTTGGCTCATGTAGCTTAACCTAGGTCTTCCTGGTCTTTTGGTAACCCCAAAGTGATCAAAATGAGTTATACAACCACAGGCGTCAGTAAACTGCTAGGACATAGGTACACGAGCCTCCGACTGTCTGCGATCATTACAATTTAATCATTCGTCAAGATTGAAGAAAGGATTTCAATATTAAAAAGTACCAAATTTAAAACATTATCTTATTTCCCTACCTACATACTTTTAGTTTGGGCACTCGGGTTTTTTTATTTTTTAATAAATCTTCTTGTTTACAATTATAGTACTTGTTTGTACTACTACTAATAAAAAATATATATTTTATTATACTATAATAAAAAATATCTATCTATGTAAGTATATAATGTATTAAATATATCAGTTATCTAGTACCCATAACACAAGCTTTGAATAGCTTACTTTGGGGCTAGATAGTGCTGTGTAGATTGTCCAGCATTATTTATTTATTTATTTTAATTACGCACCTCTATTGTTTCCTGAAAATACATCTGCTTTAGCGGAAACCGGAAATGAGATATGCAGCCAGACGAAGCCTTATAAAGACGTTTGCGTGGCTGGTATCCGAAACGAAGGTTGTGGTTACGAGGGTAAGGGTAGGTTTTGCCTTTAATGCAATTTGTTTTATGACTGAGTGATAAAATTGTCGATGGCCGTGACCTGTACGAAAATGCTCGCACATTTTAACATGCAGAAAGATATAAAATTACTGAAGTTATATGTAAAATCGTATCAGCCAAGTTGAGTGCAGTTGTTCAACAAAAATGATCAAAAATCTACTCAGTGATTTTATATTTTCAAACATTGAATTGTGTTAGAGAGATATACGTTAACGGTTGTCAGCCTCTTAAACAGTAGTGGTTATAATTATAACAATTTTATATTCACTGGCAGCGCTCATGATAAAGAGCTAATAAATAGCCACCAAATTACTAAGAATAACTGTGAATCATTGGAAAGCCATAAATTCATATAAAATATCTTGTTAGATTAGAGAATTAATCCCACCCAAAGGGAATTAGCAAACTATGAGTCAGAAAGTAATCTTTATTGCCAAATACACATTTATTCCAAATAAAACTTCAACATAATTACAAGTATTCACAAATTACACATGAAACAGATAAAATCTGTAGAACGTTGCAAAACATCCAAAGATAAAGTCAACTAATCCAAGACAAATATCTATAGGAGACATCCCCATCATTTCTGCCCACACCGCAACCACACCCTTCAAATCAAACCACACAGCAACGCTGCTTGGCGGCAGAAATAGGCGTGGAGGTAGTATTTCCCCAGAAGAGCGGTTCACAATGAACTATAAATTCAGATGAAACATAAAAAAATAGTGTGACCTGTAGAAGTATTATAACCTAGTTTTATCCAAGTACAACGCAATCGGAGCCTCGGGCAAAGGTGGGGCAAAGTGGGGATTTGTCGGTGAAAAATTTGTAGTACGACAAACGCAAATGTTTCATTACTTTTATAAAATTAAATTTTTACTTATTCTTTAAACTATCGTTCCAGTAGCTATCGTAATAATCCAAGACTTTAAAATAATCTAATCTAATATAATAATGATGTTTTAAATCACAGATAATGAATTTTTATAGACGTTTGTAAAATTTATTAGTTTACTTGGGAAACCCAATCTGAATCTATTTGATTACGTACCTACCTACCAGTATTTCAATAGGAACTACGAAAGTAATATACAATGGATGTGGTAGGTTAAGACCCAAAATGGTGCTAGTCTTGTTTGAAAATAATTGGATTTAATCCTAAGTTAGATTATTCAAAATATTAACACCATCATAAAATAGTATTTTTTAAACTTTTGCGATCATAACACATAATTTGCCCACGACCATAAGTAACGCCTACCCATTACTACTAAGAACAGAAATCGAGGTTCAAATCATAAATACACGTCTTTGATTTATTTTAAAATTCTTTTGTGTCTTCGAATATTTCATATTTTCTTAGAAAATATTTCGCAATAGGTCAAGTAGCGAGACCTTCTGAAAAGCCCTTTTCCGTTATCTTTACAACCGATCGTGTCAAATAAATCGGCAATATGTTTGTAGGCGACACTGTTGCGGCACCGTGACACAGGAGACATTTTAGTGACGTGACGTATCGATTCGAGAAATCCGTGTCGTCTACAGACTCATTGTTGTAATTTCCTTGGAATGCCCAAAATGTTATTTTCACTTTCATTTTTCAGTTTTATTTTATTTTTTAGTTCATAAAAAAATATATAAAACATAGGTAAGTATAGATAGGTTTGGTGGATGGATATCCACCACTAATCCCAAATTTTTGTGAATCTACAGTCCTCACGCACGCACACACACATATTCACACATTTCCACGGATTTATATATATATACCTAATGAGTTTTATGCTAATAACCAATTTATGGAATGAACAAAATGATTTATTCCGCCTGTTTTTTGGGACCCAAAGTTTTTGAGAGTAGTCGCTTCCAGATTACTTACACCATGTAAAAGGTAGGAACCAAGCCGTATGTTGGTTGCTTGTTCTTCCATGCTTTGGTCGCGTGGAATCAGTGAAACACCACCTAGATTCACCTAGTTTTATGACATTTCAAAATGATCCTTCTGAGTTTATTGAAGAAATACCTATGGACTTCAAATTTGACTTTGAAACAACGCAGGAATAGATGCGGAAGCTAGTTAACATCAACAGCCTGGAGAACTCCTAGATTTCCCACTATACATTTCCAGAAAGAAGATTCTGAGCCCGTTCCATCCACCGACCCGCGATCCTCACTATGTCTTCGGACCATAGGATATTGATCCCACGCGCTTCGTTTCACTAGTGGACATACGACAGTAAAAGCCCAATACTTTGATTGTGTATATCCCAAGTCCCAATAGAGCTGTTAATTATTATGACACCGTAAATGCATAATGGAAATTTCGACAATTATTTTGCTCACGATGTGAGCGGCTGATGTGAATACCAATGGCGCACAGAATTATCTGGCTACAAATTAATACACGCCATTCAGTTAGAGTTGCCGTATTTATTACCTTTACTATGCATAGCAGGGGTTTATTATGATAATAGGACGTGTGTGTCCAAAATAAATGTATTTTCTTTCTTTCTTTCTTTCTTTCTATGTAGTCTACATTACCTTTATGATTTTATAATTCTCATGTTTATCATTCAACTATGTATGTATCAGTGAAAGGGGTAGTCCATGGGTAGTCGTCAAGATACATTGAAGTTATTCAGCTAAGTATTTACTTCATCATCAGCCGTCAGTCAGATGCTGGACATATATTTAGAGCCTTCCACATCCACCGAATTCTCGTTACCTTAACAAAGATGAGCGTCCTACGCTCGCTTGTTAATCGCTTCATAGTCACCATTTGAGAGGTCACTTCTAACTGTTCCCACAATAATTATTTTTTTCATAAACTGAACCTTCCGAAGACGCCCATCCTTTTTCTTTTGTGTTCACCCCGCCGATCCACAGAATATTAATAGCGTAACCGATCCCAATCCTGTTGTCTCAGTTATCATAATCAATAGATTACAGACGAAGTAGAATGTTTGCTGTTTCAAAAATAGAAAGGACCTATGCGTATGATGGCTGAATGCCAGTACTCTTAGCATCCCTACTAGTCTATGTAGTATTCTGTCAGACTAGTAGGTATGCTAACACATAGTACTCTCAACCGGGGAAAAAACACATTGCTGTAGCATGGGACCATTTGTCACATTTGGACAATACCAAAAATGAAACACAGAAAAAGATCAGCTTTTTCAGCCACCAAGCAGCGTTGCTGTATTCCAGTTTGAAGAATGTAGTTGCCGGTGTAATTACAGGCACATGAGCTTAACATAATAATATGTATGCCTCCAGTTGATAGACGTAAGGCAGTGCATCGTAGAGCAAATGCATATCGTGCGCGACTTGCAATCAATGGTTTGCTAAAGGTGGTGGTTACCGCTTAACATAAGAAGTATTATAAAACAAAACAAAGTAATATACTTACATGAGAGTCCAGGAGATAAAGGTCTTAACTAGTTCAAAGGCTGTATTTGCTTTCAACTTTTAAGTTCAAATTTATTTGATTTAGTTCAAGTTTAGCTAACTCGGTCCACCGCAATAGTTATATAAAAGAGATCACGTTCAGCGATAATACCTACGCGGACAGGATTTTCTTTGCAAAGGTCACCCCCAAAATCTTAGAAACATTTTTGTCTTTTGTTGTCACCCACCATACTCTCTCGAAGCAGCGCTCGAGATCGTCCCCCAAGGCTAAATTTATTCATTTATGAAATAACTTATTTCTGTAACCATCACAATTCGAGTGATTGAGTAACAAATATAAACTCAGAACTTTTCGCATTTATAATATTGGCATAGGATTATTTGAGTTTCGCGAGAGTGTATAAATATACCTACTTACCTATAGTTGCGAAAGTTAGGCCGAGCGCACATTCGTAACTATAGCTACTAACTACACATACGTGAACTTTTGTGGTCTTAATATTGAAAGGTACAGTTATTTTTAAATAGGTACATGTACCGCGTTATAATATTGATATTATTAGATTATATGCTGCTAGTAAGCTATTATACTTATAATTATCTATTTATTACTGTATCAAAAATTGGTATATAATGTCTATATAAGAAAGATAGTGTCAAAATTCATACACAATTATTTACATAATTTAAGAACATCGTACTTTGGCATAAAAAAAGGAAAACTCGTCAGCAAGCAATGCTATAAAATATATTATACAGCGTGTAACGGAAGGGGGGTATCAACCCTGAAGGAGGTGAATGTGCTCATGAAACTCAACAACTTTCCCCAAAGAACATAGGTCGAAATATGAAAAAAAAATTTGGCCCTCCCTTACAAAACTGACTACCAGCTGATTGATTTACTATGGGAGGGCCAAATTTTTTTTTCATAATTTGACCTATGTTCTTTGGGGAAAGTTGTTGAGTTTCATGAGCACATTCACCTCCTTCAGGGTTGATACCCCCTTCCGTTACACGCTGTATTATTATTTGTTTATGTAAATCTCATGGTCTGCAAAGAGTTAGTAATGGAAGAATTGTGGGCTGCGACTGAACTGTGGGTCAGAAACGCCATGATTTCAACCGTTCGGGTTGTATAAATTTCCCTATGCCGAAACGTAAATAAAATTATGTAGACTGAAGGTAATAAGCTCGCTTATTGGGCGTGCCAGAAATAATTTATCCTTACAACCGTTGTAGTGTTTTTCGCTGGCACATTCCAAGAAGATATACAATTACTGAATGTATTTATGAAAAATTTCTAATAAGTTGAAATTTCTAATAGTCGAAGTTTAGGCTTCACAAAAATTCAGCAAAATTTAATTTTGATCCTAATAATTTTAGTGGCAAAAATGTTTTACTAGTTTATTAAACTGTTAAAAAGTTTTTTGGTAAGTAGGTTTATTTGGAAACAAATATTGTTACTAAACATGTACCTACTATTTATTAATATTAGGGGTATAACAATTATTTGTATGAAATAATAATAAAAAAAACTGTAGTAAATAACAAACTTAAAATTTGAAGTATATAAGTCGTTCTAAACGAATGTTAATAAAACATTTATTAAAAAATAAAAAACCCGACTGCCCGAACTAAAAGGATGTACGGTAAATAAGATAGGTAGTTTTAAATTAGGTACTTATTGATAGTAAAATCAGTCTTGATTAATGATAAAATGTAATAATCGCAGGCAGTCGGAGGCTCATGTACCTACCTATGTCCTAGAAAAATGTTGAAGAAGAAGCAATAAATAAATGTAGTAAAAGTACTAAAAGTGCTTTTAAACTCAACCTTCATTTGGAAATAGAGTTAAATAATAGCCTAGCTCATCTCAAATTACCACATTATGTACAGTTGTGGACGAGGTCTAATGTGGTTTAGCCGAACGTTCGCCACTCCTGAGTACTGATATTTAATTCAGCGGTTGAGAAAAGCCTCCAAAATCCACAGATCAATCAAGTAAAGGATGGGCTGTGTAGGCACTGCATTGAAGCTGCATGGTTTTTGAATGCCACTGATGATCTCCCACGTAGCAAAAGTACGTGCATGTTTATAGCCCTCTGTGTACTCACGGTGGTAACTATCACCAACAAAGCAAAGCCTCGCAAACCATCATGATTGTATGCGTTGAACGTGCCATACGATGAATGGCCTTTTATTGCGAGTTCAAAAAATCAGGTAATGATTGAACTATTACGCAGTTATTAAAATTATCGCAATCATTTTTAAAACAAAATCAGCAGTAGTTCTACATTTTTGTGCCAATTTGGAAAAATTCCAGCCAGCTTCCTTGAGGTTATCGCCTAACATTTATGTATCCCGAAATCCCCACTTTCGCTTCGTGCCGAGGAGTCACTTGGACCGACGTGATTGCAGCTTCGTACTCGTATATTCGAGCGCCCTTCTGTGGCGATGATAAGACACGCGACTTTAAGGGTCTCGGAATTCTGTTCTATAAGTAAAAAATCATGAGTTCACTGCTTTTTAGTGAGTTTTTCTGAACTACGGCATCAACTCTACAAAACGTATATTTCGTAGGAGTTAGTAGACTTGTATAAAACAGTGGCAACTGGTGCCGTTTTAGACCCCCTAAAGATCTTCCGAATGGTTTAATGACTGCTGGGTGTAAAAAGCCTCAAAAATATTACAAGGTGGTTGGATCATACTATTGCATACTTATATTTTACATAACCGTTTATTCGGTTTATTCATTAACTAGCGACCCACCCGCGCGCCCCTGTTTCGCACGGGTGCACATATCATGCATGTATTATACACAAACCTTCCTCTTGAATCACTCTATCTATTAAAAAAACCGCATAAAAATCCGTTGCGTAGTTTTAAAGATTTAAGCATACATAGGGACATGGGGACATAGGGACAGAGAAAGCGACTTTGTTTTATACTAATGTAGTGATGATAGTGAATAGTGATGCGGCTACGCTTACTGGTGATGATTACTAAGAACAATTTTTAAGACGTGTTTTCGTTCTTTTTTATCTGCCATTGTTACTGGTTTTCTTTTCGGTATGAAAATACACCTGTAAAATTCAGTATATCAACTCTATTCATTCTAAATTTTAAATCCATTGCCCTAGTTTTAAGGGCATATGGTAACCAGAGAATACAGTGAACAGAAGGATTTCACCTACTGCTGGCTTAAGACTACAGTTAAGGAGCCGTACGTTTTATTGCAATTATTTTCGTATTTTTATGACTTTTATAACGTCGTGAAATATTTTTAGAAAAAGTCCATATTTTTGCTAAAGACAAAACTAGCCTCTTGACTTTGATCTCTAGGGACGGTAGATATTCCTTCAGATCTCCTTGATGCTCCTTGCTAATATTTGGAATATTAAATAATCAGGCTCATGAATGAAACATGAATGTGTGCCATTATCTTCAGTCCTGTGCCATCGCCTCACACATCAGTAAAAAATATTAACGATATTAACTTTGGAATCAGTGCGAGATGAAGTGGGAATAGAGAAGGCGGCGGCGATGCGGCGCGTTCGCCCGGGCCAAGCGTGCGTGCGCATGCGTGCGCGACGCGCCCGGGGTCGCGGCGGGAGGGGCGCGGCACAGCCTCCCGGCTGCACTCCGCCGCCGCCCGCCGCCCGCATCGACCCCGCAGGCCGCAGCCTCCGGCGAGCCGGGACCGAACGCGCGCGTCCGAAGCGTTCCGCACGACGCACGCGACCTGCACGCGCGTCGCACGCGCGCCGCACGCCCGTCGCGCCGCCAACCCCTCATCCTCCTGTGCAGGTTATAATCGTTACGTAACCTTTTCATTTAGCGCGTATTGACAGTGTCAGTGCTCTCCGGCTCGAATGTCAATCGAATCCTGTAATATCTTAGCGCCGCACCCCCCTCACAGTTCCTTCACGCATTAGTCTGTAAACATTAGTGTATCCTATTTTGAAACATGAATATTCATGAGCGAGCGTAGTGGACGATCTACAAACAGCCTGCAGTCTACCACCACCCACCGCGCCGTAGTTTTCTCGCGACTGCGGGCAAATATGGACCTTAAGCTCTGAGCTTTATGGTCGAAAGTCAAATGCCTCTTCGTGCCTTTTAAAATTAAGTGGTTAGAAATAGACCGTTAGGGAGCTATTTTTATTTTACCTCCTTGTAATTATTTTTACTATAGGTACGAGTACTGTCGTATAAAAATATATAGGGTGAGCTTATTATTTACCAAAAATAAGTTTAAGGTTGAAAAGTTAGTGCCCACTGCCTATTTTTGAAACTTTAGGTTGATTTTTCCTTTGTGTTATCACAGACGCAAATTGCTGGTCTATAATAAAAAAAAATATTGTTTGTTGCTTACACTATTAAACAAAAAAATATTAATTAGATAGGTTTAAGCTATTAAATTACATTCAATAATAAACGAAAAAAAAATATTTTTTTAATTGTAATCAAAACATATGTATTCACTTGATCATAACTTGACCTAAAATGCAGATCACCTGTATGACAAAAAGTTTTATATACCAACGCAACCACAACCTCGTGCCTATTTCATAAGACGCATGAAGCGGGGCCCCGCTACACCCGAACGTGTGTACGCAGACCGAAGCTTAAGTCGCACAATGGCTTAACTGCACAATGTCGCGACAGTAATAATTAGTTACACTAACGGACATTATGACCTTATTCCCTAACATGTTAATTACTCATAAAGAGCAAGCCATGTTTAATTTCCGATTAGCACAAACTAACTAATTCTGCTTAGCTTATTAGCGTCCCTCTGACTCTTGCAACCAACAAATGTCGCGAGTCTACGAAAGTTGAACACGTAAATCTATGCGCCATCCTCGTCTTTATTGCAAAAGCAATAGGTCCACCGAGCCGCAGAGTTAAGGCGAGTTCGCACGCCCGAGATAAACCGCGTCTCACTTCTACACAAAACATCTACGTTAGTCACGGCGTGAACGCAGCGTGATCCCTATTTAATTAAAACATCACGTTTAATAAATACATAAAAGTACAACAACACTATGATCATAGAACAAATATAAAGAAAATTCCTAGTAAGAGGTCGTTCTGATCGCGACAATTTTTTTATTCAAATATCGTATGCATCCGTATTTACATAAGTTGTGGTTTTTTGTTAGTTTACGTGAGTTTAGTCGAAATGGTATTTGTTAAGTTAGTCATTTCCACTCATCGTTGATTATTCGCTGTGGGTGCGGGCAGAGACAATACATATTTAATTTGTCCATGGCAGTAATGCTAGCGGGAGTGCTCGTTCGGTAAATTCTGGCACGGACTTTTACAGTTAGTGTGAGCTGCGCTTAGGCATGGCTTCCGAAAAAGCGAAGATGGCGGCTGAAGAGGCTAAGTCTCCTTCGCACAAGAGCAACTGCACCTCTCCGGGAAAGAAAGGTACAGACAGATTCACCTTCCAAAACATTATATAATCATTAGTCTATTTGAAAGTCATTTCCAGCCTTTCCATCAAGGGAGACATCATTTATGTAACCAATCGCTCACACGACTTTCTCATTAAAAAGCCTAAAACGAAAGCTTACACCAGTCATTCTTCTTAATTTTAACCGTAAAAGAAATACAGTCGCGTGCCTACTATAGCCATAGAAGTTCTCCAACCTTAGTATCTACACGTACAGTTCACCTCATCAATTTTCACTTATCTAAATATTTTGGACATCAATGCCGTAGTATCACCGTATTATCTGTGTATCTTACAATGACCCCATGTCTATTCTTCATTCATTCCAATATTAATCAATCTTCCGATCAATTGGACACCTCATACCATCCGACATCTAGCCAATCACAAAGTCTATACTGATTACAGCCACTTGCACTGCAATTGACTTCACATCGAGGGTAAACAACCAAACGCAAACTGACTGCATCGAATTATTCATTTGAGTGTGACTTTACAAATTACTGTGGTTATTTGTATAATTCGTGTCAGATCATGGACGAATTGTCAGATACATCACTGATCATAGTGATCATACGTCATTATCTGATCATAGTTATCTTTTACTAGCTGGTACCCGCGACTTCGTCTGCGTACTTTTAATCTCTTCATCTCTTTTTTTCGCAATAAAAGGTAGCCTATGTTCTTTCTCAGGGTCTAAAGATTGTCTGTGCCAAATTTCATCAAAATTGGTTGAGAGGGTTAAGCGGGAAAGCGTAACAGACAGATAGACAGACAGACAGACAGACAGAGTTACTTTCGCATTTATAATATTAGTTGGGATTCTATGAATAACTCTGTAAGATAAAATGACAAACATCGGTGTCGATTCTGTTGTTGCAATATCCTAAACTAACCTAATCTGACAGCTCTAAAATACTAGCTGTCCTTGTTATTTCGGTCTTTTAGAAAAGGATGGCAATATATATAGTGCTGTCAAATTAGGTTAAATTAGGAAAATTAAACAACAGTATTGGCACACTGGACCAGTGACTCAGATAATTTAAGGATATTTTTTAAGTTTGAACTCAAAGCTATTTGTCTTTGCTATTGACAAGCTAACTTGGCTAAAATACATATTTGACCGTCACCTTCATAGAAAGTAAAGGCGAAGGAAAGACAACACGGAAACGCGTTCATTTCAAGTAGCACTTGCAAGGCTTCCCGCCTTGGTGTCGAAGCCGGAATCCGCTTAGATCGATGCCAACGTGATTGTAGCTATCTCTGTTATAAATAGTGCAGTTTACACACGGGAATAATCCGGTTGTTTAACACCCTTTAGAACGTGCATTTGTGGGGAAGTACTAGGACTTCTTTGTACTGTACTGTCTATTTTGTTGTAGTCACATAATTTCATCTGAATTATCTGATCACCAGACCTGAGGCATTTGTATTGTTAATACTTGATATCTTTGCAGTCAAAAGATTACAAAAATGACATTTCCTATTTAAAATTCTTGTAAGGCCTTATCTGTAGGTATAAGTATTTGTTGATCTATCTGACATGGCTGAACTAGCTTGAATTAGACTTGAAAACTAATTAAATACATCGTGTTATATATATATTCTTCTTCTTCTTGTCGAGTTACTAGTTTCTTTCGAAATAGTGTGGTTGTTCCGGCATACCCTATTAATGCTAAACTTACAACGTTGCGTTGTCTCGACCGTTGCACTCGGAACATATCTTTAAAATAGCCTTTTACCTTGTACCTACATTTATTCTTAACACACATCATTATAAGCTCAAATTGGAAAACGAACATCGTTTATATATTTACCATACCCAGAAGCTTCTGCTCACCACATTAAACCCATTAAACCCCATTAAAACCCATTAAACCCTACATAAGAAGCGCCAGGGACTAAACATTGATCCGGCTCGAAGGACCAATGTTTAGTCCCTGGCGCTTCTTATGGGTTTAATGTGGTAAGCTTCTGCTCACCACATTAAACCCACAAGCATTGCTCCTGGGTATGGTAAATACATAAATGACGTTCGTTTTCCAATTTGAGCTTATAATGATGTGTGTTAATAATTAATGTAGGTACAAGGTAAAAGGCTATTTTTAAAGATATGTCCCGAGTGCAACGGTCGAGACAACGCAACGTTGTAAGTTTAGCATTAATGGGTATGCCGGAACAGTGGTGAAAGGATTTTAAGAGCGCCTCAAGAGGCTCCTTTCGAGCACTTGACACACAGCACAGAACTTGTTAGGTTTTACAACATGCCGGTTTGCTCACGATGTTTTCCTTCTCCGTTGGCGATTACTTGTATAATCTAATAACCAATTGATAATCAATGAATAAGGTACTTTTAAATCAACCGTTTTCAGTTTCATAAATTTTATTCTTCCTTTGTGATAATAATGTAAAAACAGCGCTAAAATAAATAATTATCAAAGTTACTTTCAAGTCTTTGTGACGCGGTCCAATAAGCTGAGCCCAAACTAGAGTCCTTTGTCTCGGCACAAAGGCCTTTAATGACTGAAAAGCAAAGCGTTTTTTGAAGCAATTATTATCATAACCTAAACTTTCAAGTTCTTGCTGGCGTGTTAATTGCAAGGTGGAGAATAGTTACGCTATGTTTCGACTTTAGAATCTTAGTTAACGCTATAAAAAGAAACAAACAGAAACAAGTTGCACGACTTTGATCCCCAGACACGATATATATTCTCTCCTTACCAAGTACTCACATGCGAATCGTATGTGTATGTGTGTATGTCTAAGGAGGTAATCGTCCATAAAATATTTATTATTTAAAATTAGAATGTTGCCATTTACCCATATTTTTCAATAGTTGGTATTCCATTCGAATCATATTCGACAGGTTGCAAGCTCGTTGCCGCTCTTAAATACTAACTGAAACTACTATACTATTAAATTATATACTTACACCTATAAAACGTAATAATGGTCTCATCTCTTTTAAGTTTAGTTTAAAATGTATATAATAATTTTTCTAAGTGATGACGAATAAAGGACACCTCCATACTTGTCAGCAACTCAGCAATCAGAGCCATACTCGTATGAATGTTGTGGCAGGGGCAACAGCATCCTGTAAATAGGGTCATAAGAAAGTTACCTTAGATGAGTTGTACGTATATATAGTGAGACTCGCCGTAGGTATGTTTTTACTATCAGCAGAAATAGGTACTGCGTGGTAAGCAACAATTCAATCATACAACACAAGTTTTGATACTTCCAGAGTTTGTTTATTGTGAAAACTTTACGAAATTCCCGACATTGTCCCATAAATAAATGGAATTATTGAAAAGCAATCAAAGCGCTTTCCAAAGTCGCAAGAAATGTAGCAAACTTCCACTCAAACTCGCCTTCCCGCCGTTCACATTACTTAGGCGAAATTGCACAGAAATTGCTCCTTTTTCGAAAATCGATGTAATTGAGCCCCAGTGCCGTTAGCACCAGCAAATCCAGTCCAATTCTTTAAGCCAAACGAATAACTTCAGAAACAAGTGCTAGGCTCTTAGCTTCCAGTTTCGTAAGCTGACAGGGCGGCTCAGTTTAGATTGGTAGACACATTTTGAGTCTAGCTACCAACTTCTCCGATGTAAACTTTTAAATTGATTCATAGAGACAGACCAATCGTAAGCAAGCCCAGGCAAGTCCAGGTCTTCTCCAGTTACATAAGTAAAATAATAAACAAGCCAACACCGCCAATGGCTGATATTTATTCCAGAGAACTGAAAATTAGATTACTAACTTCCCTTCAAAATTACACGGCTATTTCAAGTCTGCAGAATTCAGAGTTCGAACAAACTTTTCAAGTGAAAATAATAAGGTTTCTGAACGAAGCGAATGTCGAACTTTAAATCAAGAAAGCTCTCTTGAAATTCCAGCGATAATTTCGCTCGCAAAGAAAGGCATTAGCGTCGTGTAGCAAGAGCTGTCGACTCGAGAAAGCATTGTTCTTTTGCTAAGCAGACATGAGCAAATCGTCGCTGCGCTAGTTATGTTATAAAAGTGCTTTGCTCTCCTCGGATCTGCATTAGCTGTGAACATTTAATCTCGGACCAAGTGAACTGGCTTTGCTATAAAGCAGAACGTAATTCCACTAGTGCTCTGGAAACGGAATCCAGAACTAGTGATAATATAACTGCGAGTCAGCGAAGTTCAGTTTTTTCAGTTTTTTTTCAGCGAAGGAGGCTCTAACGCCGCGTCTGTTCACAAGCTTTTTTATCTAGAAATTGGTTTTCAATCTCTATTGAGCTTGCTGGGAAATAATTTCTGTTCCATTCAGCCGTAGTGAATCTCACTGACTGTGCGTGTAATCTTTATTAACGCTTACTGAAAAATTTTCACTGATTTAAATAAACCTATCTTAATTTTTTTATTATTGCATAATTTATTTTTTATTTTATTTGGAAAAAAAACAGTGTTACATTCTATAATTAAAATTACTTAAAAACTAATCACCAATTACATGTTTTCACATATAGGAAACTAAAGAAAGCTTGTTTGAGTTTAAAGAGAAAAATTAAATGATTAACAATAAATAAAAATCCGAAAGTGAGAGTAATTAGCTAAGAATCAGTTCGAACCAGTGGTTAGAGAGAGCTCGTTTGTAAGCATAAGGTTTGAATGAGAAGAGGTCTAGTTGGGGGAAGCCAACCAGTTCATTGAAATAGTTCGCAGATCTGATGAAGAATGAATAGGCAACATTCATTCTTCATCAGATCTGCGAACTATTTCAATGAACTGGTTGGCTTCCCGTATAATTGATTGTAATTTGTTTTGTGAATTTAAATAAATAAATAAATCAGTTAGATTCCAAATGATCTTTGGTTCTTCAAGACTTTTAACACGACCAAAATTTAGCAGCTGACAGTACTTAAGATTAATAGATTTGAGATCTTCTGCAGAATGGACAGCGAAGTAGGTCCTTAACCTACTTGTGTATAAAGCATCTTGAAAGGCTTTGAAAAGAAGCAAGTCTATTTCATTCACAGCTCATACTTAATGACGTCCGCTGAGCCTCTGTCGAGCCTCCACAGTACAATTGAGCCAGACTTGCACTATTCTAGGCTAGCGTCTAACACCGACGATTACGTCTATTCTTTGTTAACAGTAGATTATATTATTTGAGGTTTCGCAGCCAGTAAAAATCTATTGTTTCTGCCCAAAAAAACGAAAGTTATGTATGTATGCAAATAATGTTAATTATATCCTACTACTACTATCGTAGGGCACGTTTTTATCATGCGTGACTTACGAGTAAGTGCTTTGTTATAGGTGATGGTTACCACTTAACATCAGGTGGGCCATCTGCTTTCAGCGGCGATAAAAAACATCTAGCTAGGAGATGTAACTTTTTGGACAGTTAGTATCTGTTGAAATAACTTAATCATGTGAAATAAACCCTTGTTGATGTAATTGAGGGTAAGAATCATTATTTTACTGGCATGACGGAGAAGGAGAAAGAAAGAGCATTCCATAACGACCCTAATGCGAGCCCTAACGGTTCACTGGATATAGAGACGTTTCTACGCCGACATTTTAGCTTTGCTGCGTATTGTAATTCTTATTTTACTTTATGATACTCTTTTTATTTACAACTTATAGGTAAAACGTTTGACCTGAATCTAACCTGATGTTGAGTGGTGATGCGGTCGACGATGTGGCACGTTTACTTAAAAAACACCAGTGCACTCTTCTCTGGAAAACATCCAAAGGTATCTCGTTGACTAGAAGGAATTCCGGTCTAAATCTGAAGTATTTTATATCATTATTTTATTGTACCTTTACTGAAACTTTGAGGCAAAATTTTACATAAATATAAAGCTAGGCATAGGCAAAATTTTGTTAGTAGTAAACCAGTTTTCTCAATTTTCAGCCTTTATTATAATTTAGAGATTATGTATTATTATAATGTAGAGATTATAATCTCTGTTAACAAATCAAGTCAAAGCCTGCTGCAAATAATGTGGTAAGATGGAAGGTTTTTTATTCATTAGTACACCAGTCTCGAGAGAGTAAAGTTTCTTAAATACCATAACGAACCACAAGAAAAAGGGTAGGACGGATCACGCCTGATGAATTGAAGACATTCCGAAGAACACAAGATGTTGGTACATAGAAAAACTGAAACGTCTTCTCGACTTTGATCCCCAGGCACGGTCGATAAAGAAGGCTCAAAGTTTGTCTTACTAAGAATCTACATGGATATAGACTTAACCGGTTCTAACCTTACGATCACATTGATCGATGACGTCGACGCCTCTTGAGTGACTCGTACATCTAGATAGAGTGGAGTTAAGTGAAGACAAAAAATTGCTGTCGAACATGGAACCTCCTTCTCTTAGGATGTCAGTTAAAAAAAATAGGATATTATTAGAATAGAACAAAGGTTCGAAACAAAAACTCAGGCAAGACATACCAAGCTTATAACGATCACACACTAACCCAGACCATTATCTTCTTTGTACATCGGTCTGTCAGACCGCCTACAAGCTCCGTAATCCCCGAACGATCTCATTATACAAACACAACCGCGAGATTAGGCTGTGGACCCTATTACTATAAGGACCCCATTTTTAAGATTAAGAATCTTGCTTTGGCCCTAAGAAAATTTGCCTGCAAAGAGTGCCATCAAGGTCTTATTGCCTAAGCCCTAAGCCGTCTGTCTGTATGACAAGGCTGTATCGTTGGAGCGATTATGTAATCAGTGAAATTTTCACAGAACACGAAACTTAAAACGGTTTCATCAAATCAAAGACCTCATTACGGGTATCAATATTTTCATGTTTTTACGTATTTATTATTTTGTGTTGTTGTTTGTACATTTTGGCTTACATAAAATGATAAAAACTTATAGAAATATTATTTAGGAAGCTAACATCGTTTACAGAACTTAGATAGGGGGTCGAGTATTTTTTTGAGATTTTTTTTTCGGAAAATCAAAAATCTGAGAGGCCCGCGGTGGGGGCGTGTCATATTGTTGCGCGGCCATTTTCGCATCGGAGTTTTCTCGGATTCAAAAGGTTAAATCAAGACTAGTATGTTAATTATGTTTATGTTAGTAAAAAAATCTATGATGATATGATATGATTTGATTATGAGCGCGACTCAAATTAGCCGGTTTGGGTACAAAATCTTGAGAAAAGACATAACCACCCACCGCCACGCTCACTTCTACACGAACAACTTTTTATTGTCTTCGTTGAGATGAAAAGCAAATTGTTTTACTCAGAGTAACGTTATTTTGAACTTATGCGGTTGAAATGGTACCTCCACAGGAGCTTTAATAAACCGTGTTATTTCAGCAGTGTCATACAAAAACGATACTACTGCGTCTGGTTTTTCTTACCGGTTTTTTAAATTGTTTTATAAAGCATCGCGCAATTTAGTTGTAAAATAAAAAACTTCAATTCTATTTTAAAAATTTGTTCTGTATAATATTTATTACTTTAACCGCAGGTTTCTGAAAGCTCGATCAAGGCTAATCGCCTGTAACTTGCTATCTCTATCCAATTTGAAGGAAAAGCTGAAATACCAAGTGACTTGACAGCCGATTAGCTTTGATCGAGCTTTCAGAAACCGGGGGTAAGTTTTTTCAAATAATAATAAATTTTATTTATATTGTTTCAGGTAGGTAACATACAACCTCGACCTAACTTACAAAAGGTTTCGTAAGCTGGATTCTAAGTACCTACGTTGGAGGTAAGTTTAATCAACTCTAACAATCTAAATCGTGTTACATACGGGGCTCGTTCCTGGAAGAAAGTACCCGTGTTTGCTCAGAAGAAAGGGAACAGATTTGCAATGCAAATGGGGATTACAGTTTTGCGTTCTTAGGAACCTGTCGTAGAAGTCAAAACGTTTACCAACCCAGTGATTGTAGGCGTAATTGGAATGCTAAATAATAACTATACACCTATTTTAGGGTTAGTTTGACAGCAAAGCACGAACCCAAACTCGTGAGAGCAAAACCACGTTCGCAAGATGTTGTAAAATCTTCATTTCACATGCAGTGAAGCAAATTAAAAAATTCTACAGGCAGTTTTACTCTTATTTCCCATGAATATCTTATAAGAATAGATAAAGGATCTTAAGATATCTTATGTATCTTTGTGTTCTTATTCCATCACGGATAATTTTTTTATCCAGATAAGAAATTAGGGCACGAATAATGTTCGAACCCCATTTGGAGCAGAGCCAAGAGTCCACCAAACCGATTTGGGCTCAAATCTCCTAGAAACCGCGCCTTAATCCGACCCAGCAAAAAGCCTACCAAAAAGTATTCCATTTCCCTTGAGTAAAAATTTTAGATATTCTTCGATTTTCAACCTTACGTCTCTAATTTACAGCGACTTTATGTATTCGCTTACCTATATTTTTACAAAAGAGGTAACTAAGGCTTGTTTTGTTTTGAGAGATTAGTTTGAATCACTTCCTGCGATGCGATATCGAACCGTGAACCACGATAGCAACCTCAATTCGTATTCTTTCTAGTTTCGTTATAAAAATTAACATATTGTAATCCACGAGAAATGGTGCATTCGTACAAAAGTTATTACGGCCGGCGGCAGCAAAAAGTTCGGTCAGTGCGACCGAATTGGAGCACCGCCACTGATCCACAAATGCAGTCCAGTAGTAATTCAATCGGTGCTTCCACACTACACACACAAGGCCAAAACGTCCGTACAATTTGCGGAGCAGTGGAGCTTGACAAAGCTACTCCTATATTATAATTTCAAATGTCCTCATCGTAGTTACGGTTCTCATCATGCAAATTCGTCTCGCTACGTAGTCTCTGTGTCGATCTAGCAGAACTTCAAATTCGCCATGATCAACTCAAACCTACGGAACGTATAAAGTTGTGAAACTCAAATGAAACGCTATAACTAATAATGTAGCACATTGTTTGGAAACACGGGTTTTAGAACCATATACTATACCTACTCTTCTCACAGATTATCATTGTGAACTTTCATGATATCAATGCTTGTGTTTCTGTTCGGCAGTTTTAGAATGTACCTATTTTAGGGTTTGGGGTTAGTAAGCAATTAAATGATTAAAAATAACATCTATAGTATGTAAAGTTTGGTTTCTATCATCGACCCGATGAAGAAGTAAATATAAGCCATAGTTTTGATGACACTATTAGATACGCAAACATAGGTTGATCTCAAAATTTGCAACTTGAAATGTCGTACCAAGCTGCTGGGATTTACGGTTCTCGAACAACGATGACGACGAACCGAAATAGGGTTCTCAAAAGACGACGACGACGAACCGAAAGACGTAGAGAACCGGACAAAAGACAAAAGAACGGTATGTCAGTGCACGGAGAAGCGGTAATTTCTTAATGATGATTATGTTGATGACGATACGTCGTACGTATCGGTACCGTATTAAAATTTTGATTTGTTTTCGTTCTTATATTTGGTGTACGCTTGCAAAACGTAACCTATTAATAAATTTAAGAAAATTGTATCAATTAGCAATATGTAGGTTTTGCGCAAGTTCTGAAACAACTGCCATCATTATATCGTATTATAAAACTCGGCAAATCCTATTTCCAAGCTTATAGAACTTCAGTCGTTATCGCAACACCTAGCAGCAATTCTCAAAGAAATTAATAACTTTGATATTTTCAGTTCTTTGCCAACATTAAGTACACTTTAGCGGGAGTTATGAAAGCTATTATCTGTTTATGCTGAGAGCATCGTCGGTACATTTTACGTGACATAATTACCTACGTTATGCTGTTTCAGTGATCACAACTCACCGATCTTTCAAAATATTAAAAAGTTTGTTTGACCAACTTTGATGATATAATTTTTCAAGCTACCTGGAAGGCGACGTGGATTAACTTCTCCTTCTGGTCGTATCACAAGTTCTTTCGAAAGAGCGTGGTAAAAGGATTTTAATTGCACCTCAAAGAAGCTCTTTTCCAGCACTTTTCACCAATGTTTTAGAACTTTTTGGATTCTACGACTTGCCGGTTGTATCATGGTGTTTTCCTTCACCGTTTGAGTACTGGCATTGAGCACATATATTTTGGAATATAAATACTCCAATGAATACTGTAGGAGTAGGTAAGGAGTCAGTATGAGAGTCTTTTACCAATTTACACGACCACCTTTGAACCCACAATCTTAGGATCGAAAGGCGGGGCCGCTACCGCTTGATACAATATCTAGGACAGAATCAGATATATTCAAGAACCCTATGCAACACGAAAGCTCGTATGAATATCATTAGCAATCACACTTTATAATTACGACCACTGAAACATTGCATAACTTACGCGTAGGGAAGAATTTCATGTAACGAGAAGAATGCTATATAAGTAGAGGTAGTGGTAGTAGAGGTAAGTAGAGGTATGTGATATATAAGTAGAGGTATGCCAAAACAAACATGGATGGACTGTGTGAAAGATGACATGAGTATGCGAGGAGTGACTGCTGAGATGACGGCTGACAGAAGAGAGTGGAGGGAAAAGACCGGTTGTGTCGACCACACATGAAGTGGGATAAGGGCAGGATAATAATGATGAAACCTTGCATAACTTGGTTACGTTGTCTATTGGTTACACAAAGGCACCCAAAGTATATTCACGTCGCTGAACAGACTTGGGTAGAAAGTGACTAATGATTGAGCCGTCCATCAGTATTATACCGAGTGGATCTCAACATAATTAAGCCAGTTAGCTAGTTCAGAACAATGCCATCAACGAAGTTACTTAGCGCGTCAGAGAAAAGCAATTTACACACGAACGTTTTACCTGAACTGCCCTGCAGTTCGGTAGCTATTTTCATGTCTATTTTGGAATATGGCGTATTTATTTTGAAAATTCTTGTTTTTACATAAATATTTATGTAAAAACAAAGATATCTATATATGTCGAGATATCTAGGTATATGGTACATATTTATGATATGGGTTTTATTATAATGTACGAGTATATAATACACATTATGCCGCCCATAATTATCAAGTTCCAATAAGCGTACACAAGCTTTGATTAGTTCGTGGCTAGAAAGTGTAAATGATCACCAATTATATCTTTCAAACTATCTCGGTTTTAATTTATTTTCATAAAGTGTCGTATTTTACAATCCTCATCCAATTTATCTGTTTAGTTAGTCTACGTAGCCTTCTTGTGAGTTGGACACATAAGTAAGGGCGGTAGTTGTTATTCCAGTTAATGAGTGGTAGTTTTGAATTTAGACATCTGCTCTGTTAGAGATGTTGTCGACCTATAATAATCAGCCACAATTAGGAACACCAGTGTTCTCCTCAAATTTTTTACCCCTTCCTTTTCAAGTTGCATAGTTTGAATGACAAAAAACAACCGTCACCCTTCATACACTAGTATTTGTACACATAATATACTTTAGTTTAAATTCAAAAGGCTTCTTTGGAACGCACTAAAAGAAGCTGTCACACGACAAGAAGAAGAAGCTTAAATTACAAAATATATTTTTCAATACCTACTTGTAAATTTTTGTTGTAATTAAGTTGAAAGTGCAGTGTTTTCTCTTTAAAATAAGAACTTATTAGAACACGACATATTTGTGCAAATAAACGTTTTGTATCTTGTAAAAATATGTACAAGACTCGAACCCATTCAAGGATCGGATGGCAGGTTTGAACCATTAGACCAGCAGTGCGATTGAGTGCGTCCCTGTAAACGTGAACAATGTTGTTAGCACAGTCGCCTCTGTGAGAGATCCATCAGAGTAATTAATTGCTATAATTTATGGTCTGTATAATCACCACGCGCTGAGCACACAACATTTAACTAGAGCTTGCATAAGTGATAGTCAGCACTCGTCTTTTCTCTAATTAGTTTGACTTCACTACATAGTATAAAACAAAGTCGCTTTCTCTGTCTCTATATCCCTATGTCCCCATGTCCCTATGTATGCTTAAATCTTTAAAACGGATTTTGATGCGGTTTTTTTAATAGATAGAGTGATTCAAGAGGAAGGTTTATATGTATAAAACATGCATGATATGTGCACCCGTGCGAAGCAGGGGCGCGCGGGCGGGTCGCTAGTTCTAATTATGTGGGACAGTGCCTGTTTTGATACTTTTTCAGGCCTTCTCAGAAGAACATTGGCTGTTTTTATAGGCTTAGGTCTAGCGGCGACTGGATTGTGTTTTGTCTTATTTATTAATCGCATCGACATTGTCAAATTATCCTGACTACTACTTATACGAGTTCAATAAAAGATACAACTTGTTCTATGTGTATTGTCTCGATAGGTACTAAAATAATTCCATTGATAGAGTAAGAGCTTCAAATAAGTGTTATGTTTTTTATTCAACTGATTTTATTCTACCCCGCAAGAAGGTCGTAACAGTTTATTAGAAGATTCATCAATGCAGTGTCTTATAATGTGAGCCATAAGTTTAGGGATAAGGTGTCGCAATAAAGTGAAAATATCACCTCTTATTGCCAAAAGCTGGGAATAAAACCCGAATGGTTCAATAATGTTCTACTTAACTGAAGTCTTGTTCAGGAAAAAGTTTATACGTTTGAGGATGAAAGGCGGCGCGAACATGAAACTTGATGACAAACGTTTCCACTACAACCCTTTGTATAGCATTTAATTTGCGGTATCTTGGTAAGAACATTCGGTGCCAAGTCTAAAAATCTCTGTAACCGAAAATTTCTAGGTTGATTTTACATGGGGGTGATTCGAGTACCCCAAGTGGTGCTCTTTCTTATCTCTGGACCTCCGCTTATCACTATTTTTTGGGACACAATGTATACAAGCATATCTGAACGACTACTCTTCTCGTTCAGTATGTACGTTCATACTGAACGAGAAGAGTAGATAGCCCTACCATGTTGAAGGCAGGAATGAAATATGAAACATCGATTATTAAAAGTAGGAAGTAGGATTTTATCAATGTTATAAATCACGCACTGGGATATGGGTAACAAATGAACCCATCATAATAATTGATAGGACTGACGTAATTGCATGTCTGACGTAACAGAATCTATTCAGCAAGTCTCCCGAGAGTTGTCGTGTACATCTCAATGCTACTCGATACGGAGCTATTCAATGCAGATACAATCGTGCCTAGATTAGTTAAGGCGATGGAGACTTGAGTGTTATGTGAAGTTGACAATAGCGTTCAAGAGCAAGTCTAGAGCCTAGTTTATCATTTAGAGCCAATATTACTACCGATGCATGTAAAAAGAAAAGTCCAAACAACAGAAGGATTTTTATAAATGTTAGACAGTAATGATACCATACTATCGTATTGTAAAAAAAGAGTATATAATATTGTCAACGGTTTTTACAGAATTTTGCTAAATTTTCTGCAATAAAGCTAAGTGTATTCGTAGTATATGTACTTCACTTCAGTGTCAGAACGATTGACCGATTTTCTTCCGTAGCCAGTTCAATTCGAACCGAGAAGAAAAGAACTTTTTAAAAATAAAGCAAGTCTTTTAAAGAATCGGGCTGCAGTAACTCAAGTTGCGCTGCGGTGGTTTTTGTGCGCTACCATGTTTTTCTCATTGCCACTTCTTTCTCAATAAAAGATTAGGTAACTTAACTACTACTCACTCATTGTAATCTGACTAAAAACTTCCAAGATATTATATTAGACGTAATTCACTAGTTTAGCTTGCCTTTTTGATCGAGGTCTCGTCACTCATCACGCTAACCTACCACATAATAATTTAATATTCCCATATCCCTTCAGCAAGCAACATGAGCTTAGACAAGTGCTAACAGGGACATCTTTAATTAAAACTTCTAAACAGCTTAGGGACTCGACAACGGTCTCCCAACTTTTTGCCCAAAACTCGTAACAAAGAGTGACATTAAATAGCCGGGTGTATTTGAAAGAACTTTTGGTAAAAAAAGTTTTTTAATCTTTCATTTGCACGTGGATAAACTAACTATAATACTAACTGAAAACGACAGAGAAAAATAAACGCAGAGCCTTCGCAATTTTAGGTCGTAAAATATGTATACCACAAAATGGCAGGTTTAGCAGGTCCGACACGGTTTTGACACAGCTACAAGCTGAACTGAAAAATTCAGGCCCGTATATGCGATGCATTGGCTTTCCCTGTCACGGAGCCCACTAAAACTTTCTCCCGCAAATCCTACTCGAACAAAACTCGGGGCGAAACGAAAATTTCAAATGTGCGGGATTTAAGAGCGTCGACGCCAATCTGCGGCTAGCAACTTTTCATGACACAGTTCGTAGGAGGAGGAAATTCGCCTGAACCATCACTGCAAGTAGTGGAGCTTTGTAGGTAACTATTAATCCTGAAAAAGGTTTTAAGTGACACGAGTTTCCGTGTTCCTATTTTATTTGGATTCGATGAAGATTGATCGGCAAGGATTGTATTGATTGATTAGTTTGGTATGGATAATCAAGCTTGATTGAGCAGAGGATTAGTGAGATTAAGCAGAGCTATAGAAGCAAATTCATCTTTGAATAACGCTATCCTTCAGTTAAAAATATTTCAGTTACTACTTACACTGAAAAATACGGGTATTTATTTAATCGACGGATATTGCTGAGAACACTATCTAATCGACGCGACTCCGAAATTACTATTCTTACGTTGTTGTATATAAATGTTTAGGCCAACCGACAGTCGCGATAAAAACTAAACTATCCGATTTTATTATATACCTAGTAGAAATATGAAACTGCCGACTGGCATATCGTTAGTGGGACAAAACCATCCCTTCTGGCGATCCGCCAGAAAGCCATCCCGGACGAAAATTGTCATCAATAAAACTTATCATTCTTCGTACGCGACCGAGTTTCCCTAAAAATCCCACATCTGCGCACCAAAGTTTAGCACAACATTGACCTACGTACTGCGGAAAAAAATATGGTGAAATGTGAAATGTTATCTTGCTATAGTGTAGGTTATGTATGAGGAAGCAAGCCTTTATTTGTTGGCTTGTTTTTCATGATCTATTTTGTCCTCTATGTTAAAGCACACCAAGTCATTGAGAACTACCACTTACAGCAATTCAAGTACAGTACTTACACTTCGAGCAATCAAAATAAAGATTGTGGCGCTCTTTCTAGATTGCTTTTCATTTTATAGGTCAGCTATCAACAAGCTTGCCATCGCTCTGGTTGTGACACGTTCTATAAACTTGAAACTCGGAACCGCTTTAATAGTACATTATGGTACAAGTGTGGAATATTGGTGATTGCCGCTGAGGCGCCATTGAGAGCCGAGGACGGTAATCATCAATCCACACGTGTATCATACGACGTTTTTCAACATATTTGTGAATAAAATAATAATAAAAACTCACAGAACAGATATTTTTCCTTGGAGTTTTAAGGTAGTAATGTTTCCATACGTTAAGGGCTTCACATCATAAATCGGGCGGTGTACAACATAAATCATTTTCTTCGTAACTAGTACTTGTAGACATTTTAATTAATAAATAACTATAATTTCAACAGTGAAAACGAGTTGTGAAAAATGTTTCGCTTCGGCGGGAAAAATTAATCAGTTTTCATAAGCGCGTGCATTGCGATCGGCCACAGACTAAAGGGATGAGGTTTTTTTTTATTTTCCGCGCATAGGGTAAAGTATTGCGCCTACTCTGCCACGTAAAAAATGGGGAATTTAATTTTTCTTTTATTACAGAGAAAACAAAAGTTATATTTGAGTGAATGTTTTACTTATTATACAAGTAAGAGTTAAAATTATCTATAATATAAGAAGTTGCATGAAATGAGCATAGCAATAGAAACATTAATTTATTTGTTCTATTGAACACGATCTTTTTTTTTTAATAAAAACTTTTTTAGGAACAAAACAATTCAACCAATAAAATTTTAATAAAGTCTATAACTCACTAGTGGGTTATAGCAATGAAAAAGTCACCGTTTGAATAATGGGTGTCATTATGTGCCTAATTGCGGTGACCGTAGAGCCACTTTATGAGCAATAGTGTTGAAAAAATGTATTGCAAATTGAACCGCTATATTTACTTTCTATAGCTTTTATACGTAGAACGTAGCCCGGCTCTTCGCAGAACCACAGAACAAGAAACCATACTTTTGTTAGCAAAAAAATTAGTCTTCATGTCTTATCACTTGTTTATTTCGAGTGGTGAAAGGATTTTGAGTGCACCTCAAACAGGAAGCCTCGTGTATAAATAGTTAGATAGTTTTTTACAAGTCTTCGTTTCAATTACAAAAACTCGACACACAAGGCAAGAAATATAAAAGCTTGTGATGATAAAAGATTGTTCAAGCCAGGAAAGAAATTAATTTAGTGCCAGCACTCGGCTATTCGGGCCGCGTTCTCTGCGGGTCTTCGTTCGGCGAAGTTGAGAATTGCTCGGCGATGCGTGCAGAACAAACTTTTCATCTTCGAGACGCTCTGGTTCTTGGCTAATGTTTTGCTTGGAGTTAGTTAATACCAAGGAGTTTATATACTACGTAACATTAAACTCTTGGTTAATACGTGTGGAAAGCTTTCATTCAACATCTAAAGAGTTTTGGGACGGTAAAGGAAATAGGATGAGAGTTGAAGTAGCAAAGTTGGAGTCTTATCTAAAGATCTTGATAAGTTAGTACACAAGCTGTTTTTTTTTATAAAAGTTACATGCTTTATTCCAGCTCTGATTTTATAGATGATGATGACAATGATATCTACTGAGCTGTGGATAAATATAATTAAGTCTCTTTGTATGTGGCTACTTATAAAATATAAATCCTACTAATATTATAAACGCGAAAGTTTGTAAGTATGGATGGATGGATGGATGTTTGTTACTCTTTCACGCCGGAACGGCTGAACGGATCTGGATGAAACTTGGCAGAGTGACACATTATAGTCTGGAATAACACATAGGCTACTTTTTATCCCGTGGGAATACCGGGATTTAAATCTGCACGGGTGAAACCGCGGGGCGCAACTAGTATTAACATAAATATAGCTGCTTCGAATAAATGACCACAGAATGCATCACGAACAAAGCTCTATTCATTCCATTTCCACTTTTAACGAGCATGTCGCTAATTTCATTTGTATTATTGATGTGGCTTTCGAATATATTTACCTTCCTTTTAATTGCATAGTCTAGGATACAGCGTTGAATATTGAACAATACTAAACATTATTTTACCTAGTACCAAACCTGAAGGCACATAGTCTATGGAACCCTTCATGAAATAGGATCGATAGGCAGAAAAATCTGTGAATGCAGTTCTGAATATCTCCAAAAATTGGCTCCTAGAAACGTTTCCTGTTACCATAACGGTTTATGTAAAATATAAATTAACTTGAACAAAGCAATTGTAGTACTAATCCGCTGATCTAATCTCCTTAAGCTGGAATAAACTTAATTAGACTTCGACACGTGTTTCACCTCTCTACGAAGCATCTTCGGGAAATTAACTCGCTGTGTTGACGGTTTATGTAACCTGCCCTTACTGTCCCGTCTCAAAAATCCAGCCTGTATAAAACGGCGTTTGCACCGTCACCCACGCACCAAGTGGAGTGAAATGTTTGATATACCTATCACATTTTAACGGCAAATCTTGAGATTTGTCATAGAATCGAAACAGTTTCATGCGCACCAACAAAATAATTAGTGCGATTTGTTTGATGGATACTTGCACTTGCGTTTTTAGTGATGTCACTTGCATTTAAAATGTTTTTTGGTGCTTGTCCAGTGTTGTTTTAGTGCTGATGAAATGAATTAATGTAATTTTATTGAAAAAAGAGGGTTACGCAAACCACAAGTACCATTCCATATCAATAATAATAGCAGTGTTATACATGCTACTAATGGGAGTATCGATCTAAGGGCTCTGGCTCATTCTGCAAACAATTGCAGCTGTATAATTGCCCTGGGTGAGCGCACTATGCAAAATATGCAAATAGCTCACACAACAACGCATCAACTAAACTTGATACTTGTTGGTAATTTACTTAAAATTATTATTATGATCCCTCCGGCCCCCGTATTAGCTAAAATTTGCGATCAGCAATAATTGCACAATTATCGCGCAGACAACGCGCGATTGATTGTTGGACGTAAAAAGAAATTGTATTACGTACGAGACCGATTGCTAATCGCTCGTTGATATTTTTAATGCACTTATCGCGACAACAAAAAGATTGTTGCAGTTTGACAGTTCAAATTGCTTCCTAGTTGCTCTCGCATTGCTTTAAAAAAAGATACGTGACACGAAAACTTCAAAAAAATTTACAGTACAGAGGCAGCACTGTCGATAGTTTGCAATGGCTTCATTATCGCTGTTACATAATACGAATTAGCGATTGAGAAGCATAAATCGCAGGATTTTCGCTATTGCTTTGCTTTTGCAAGATACGTGATAAGGGGGCGGGTCCCACTGCGGGGAAACTTTTATCCTCTATCAAAAGTAAATTCAGAAAATAAAAATATCATAGTAGATAAATAACTAGTGGAATTTGCGAACTTTAAATAATCCTTCTCCAAACCTTTGCGTTGCAAATTTTCTAAAATCAAGTGTGTCAAATATCATAAACTCTAAGGCTCTATAGCTTAGAAGATTTTGGATTATTAAGACAGTGGATGTCTCGTTTATAACTACAGATTCCAGTAGCGTGGAAACTAGAGTAAAATCTATTGCATACTATTTCAATTCACGGTGCGGGTTTTCGCTTTATACTGAGTAGAGTTCAGATCCATAGATAAACGTAGATCATTAGATGAACAGAAATCTGCTAGGATTGCCTGTAATCTAAGTTAGGTACCCAACCAACTAAACGGAAGTAATCCTCGGTTATATAGCACGTTCTTAAAAGATCCCATACCGTTTTATTCAAAGCTATCGATTCACTATTACCCGTAAATACCAATGGGGCGTTCAACCCTTTAAGCTTTTCTGCAAAGGGTGTGTAAAGGATAAGGGTCACAGTAGCCGAGCTGATCGTTTGGCACGCCACCGCCGCCGGCGCCGGGCTTTTACCACATTCTATTAGCTAGAGCTAAGGAGGAAAATTGTTTCCTGTTCCAAAATGCTTGGTCAATAGTATAACCGCTCAAAATACCTACTTGTTTTGTGGGACGAAATAAATATGTTTTCTTTTCTTTCTTTCTTTCAAATACTTACTATTACGAACTGTATAATATTACTCTTACTTGTCACTCACACATAATTTTCGATGATATATTACTTTACTAGCTGGTACCCGCGACTTCGTCTGCGTACTTTTAATCTCTTCATCTCTTTTTTTCGCAATAAAAGGTAGCCTATGTTCTTTCTCAGGGTCTAAAGATTGTCTGTGCCAAATTTCATCAAAATCGGTTGAGAGGTTTAAGCGGGAAAGCGTAACAGACAGACAGACAGACAGAGTTACTTTCGCATTTATAATATTAGTTGGGATATAGTTGGGATGTACAAAAATGGGAATAGTGATTTAACTACTAATAACTAAATAAAGCAACCGACTTGTATGCATGCACTAACCTAGAATTCGTTTATTTATGGTATTCTATATATACAAGCTAACGATATAAAGACTCAGTAGCATTATCAAATAAACTTTTTTGTGCTTTTTATAATAATTATAAATTGTATCATATAATTAAAAAAAAGGTGATATTATTTTTTTATCTTCATCTTTATTTATGACTAGCTGGTGCCCGCGACTTCGTCTGCGTACTTTTCGCAATAAAAGGTAGCCTATGTCCTTTCTCAGGGTCTAAAGATTGTCTGTGCCAAACTTAATCAAAATCGGTTGAGAGGTTTAAGCGGGAAAGCGTAACAGACAGACAGACAGACAGAGTTACTTTCACATTTATAATATAAGTAGGGATTACTTACATAAGCTGGGAATTAAAATAAATAGTCCAAATAATCACTATTACTAAAGTCTCGTAACTTATAGTCATTATATTCATGATTTCTTAAAAATAAGACGGATATAGTTACTATAATAACATTAGTCAATAAAAAGAAGGTTGGTACAGCATTATTCGACATCTCAAATAAAATAATCCCCACTCGGCGCTGACTGACATATTTGGATTACAATGTCAAAGATATTATAAAAAAGGCAATCAAATAAAAGAAAAAATTCAGGTGGATTTTTATGAAAACTCGCTGACACTATAATCCGTTACATTAATCGAGTGTCATGTAGGACGGCGATGATTAAAATTGTGATTAAAATAATAATTGAATTCCATTCGGATAATGCAATTGGTTCCGCTAGATTTGCATAATTGGGTGACGAGTATTTTTTAAATATTTACTTTATGGTATTTTAAGATGGTTTGGGCATGTAAAGAGATATATGAAAGTAGATTAACAAAGCAGGTCAATGTGAAGAAGATTATTGAGAGGAAGACCTCGGCGGTCGTATCTCGATCTGGTAACTTCCTACAGACGGTCAAAGCTACATTTAAAATTAGGTATAAAACTCGATAATCTGATCGCGTTCGCACAAGATAATGTTGTATTCGAGTAGAACGAAGGTAAGTAAGTTGTTTGCTGTTACTATTACGTAAAACTTTGGACACAAAGCAGCCTAATGGTCGAACGCAAGACGTAATAGCGTGATGGATATTAAAAACTCAGGAACTGAGTGAAATTTTTGTCTTTACATTTTGGGAAGAAGCTTAAGTATTTAGTTATGCTAATCTAAAACTCGTGGAATAAAACAATCTTGGAAATTGCTTCAATATTGAAGCGTGGCCGTGTATATTTAATAAATTATACATTACTGTGAAGCATGTTTGGGTTTCATAAATTCTACGCGAGCCAAATGACTCGCTACTATTATATCTTCTTTTCTGTCAAAAGGAATGTGACATCTGACATCACGATCGTAACAGCCAATCACAGCGACGCAAAAACTTGTGTCTATGTGCCACTGAACGACGCGTATAAGCAGCGCCCCCATGCTTTTTTTAACTTGAATTAATCTAACCGTGGAAAATGCCGACAAGAATTCGAATTTAGAACATTTTTTATTGACTTGGTGATTTCGTGTGTGTAAAAGCTATCCCATAGCACAGGAAAGAGTAATCAAGCCGGCCGGCGGAAGATTCGCACCTGGAGAAGGACGCTCTACTCAAGTAAGTGGCACATTACTATTGTTTTTGGCTAACTGCGATTCGTGATCGTCCGTCCTTTCTAGCATTCCGTAGAAGTGATTACACTTCACCCAAATGTGCGATGCCATATCGGTTCGCGTACAAAGCATTCTTGGTGTGGATTTCATCTAAACAGAAGAAATTCTTATGCTAGAATTTGATTACCCAAACAGTTTATTTTTTATAACTTTAAGAAACTACAGCTAAAAACCATTTATTTCACCCTAACAACAGCATAATTTGGATTTTAATAATATGGAGATACTGGCATTAGATCTAAATAGGAGAAGTTCATTTTATACTAAGCCTTCGTAGCCAATCTCTGGCTGTGCATCGCTGTTCCATCCATCAATCTGGCATCCCTAATGCGACCGGTATTGCCACTTTATCTTCAGCACTGACGTACTACGAAGTGACTAGATTGATTAAATAAAATTCACTGAAAGGGACCAAATACAAATAACTCCTTAAAGACCCATCAGCTGGAAGATATTATCTACCTTTCTTTGGCTGGCTTACATACATCTCCGAACGCGCTTGCTCCAACAGCGCTACCAAAACGCGTGGATGTGAAGCCAGCCTTAGAGCTTAATTCAAATGAATTTAAAACATTTAATTACTCAATATTAACACATCATCATCAGCAGCCTATAGAAGTCTACTGCTGGACATACGCCTCCCTTGATATCTCTCGGCAGAACGATACTGAGCCCTCTTCATCCACCGACTTCCCGCGATCCTCTCGATGTCGTCGGTCCATCTGGTAGGGCTTTTTAATTCAAATTCAAAATATATTTATTCAATAAAATCACAAGCATCAAATTGAATCGTCTTAAAACTAGGTGACTCTAGTGCCAGTTCAGTTTACGCTCCGTGTCAATTACGGATTTGAACTCACACATTTATTAAGGCTTTTAATGGAGTTTCTACTACTCAACGAGGGACCTCAGTTCACAAGCAAAGCGTTTCATTAAATCTTTTTTTGAATTATGTTGTTAACTTCGTTTTTAATTAGAGAATATTTTGAGAATTATTTGAAACGTTGCCTATTCACAAAAGCCTGGCCCAGTAGCTTTATTAAAGAGGATGTACTCGTCACTTTTTGTTTTTAATTAGAACGTACACGATACGAAGCTCTAAATTAGCCCAAGTTATAGCAGTTAATTAGGTAGGTTCACCGAAATTGATCAACACAAAACCGCGTAGCACAGTGCTAACGAATTAATTAATTAAACTTCCTAAGTAAATGTAAAACTAGTAATCACCAACACATTAACGGCTGCTTATCCTTACCAGTTCTTACAGTGATAGTATATAAAAAACAGTTAAGAGTATTTTTTCTTATTGGTAAAAAGGCATTGGCAATCTATGGAGCTTGTCTTGACTGGAGGCGAGGTGATGACAGGAGGAGCATGGCGCTAACTGAATGGCGTCCAAGAACTGGTTGTAGAATCGTCCGTCGTCCTGCAGCGAGACGGGCAGATGATATCACAAAATTCAAGACATGCACGAAAACGTCAACAGTGGCGAATACAAAGGGAGACCTAACCCAGCAGTGGGTGAAGTCGGGCTGGGGATGTTAATGATGGTGATGAAGCTTATTCAAAATCAGAGTAGTACCTGTCATAGGAATACGATCCGATTTTAGAGATATCCGACTATAACGAAGCAATATCATTCAACAAAGCCCAATTATAAAATGCTGCTTAAAACGGGCTAGTATTCCCCACCCACTGGTCTATATTGAAAAAGTTTTTAATTCAATTGTTCGACACGCACGGCCCTTTGAAACGGACGTGCGCCGCCGGCCAAACGATACATTTAGCCGTGGATAGCGCAGCTAAATTAAATGTACCAGCCCTCGCTGGAGATGAAAGGTTATGAAAGGGGCTTTGTTGTTGCTGATTGGGATATAACCGATGTTATGAAACACATAACTTCATCATCATAATATGTGTGTTTTTTTGTATTAAATGCTGATGTAAAAAGCAAATGTGGTAATTATCACCTATAAGAAAATATTGCTTCGCAAGTCACGCACGTTAAGAACGTGACCTGCGATGCAGTGCCCTACCTCCATCAAATTGAGGTAGGTATACAGATGTTAAGCCTGGTGTGCTTGTCATTTTTCCGGCAACCACGCTTTTCAAACCGATACACCAACGCTGCTTGGCATAAATATGCATGGTATTACTTCCCCGGACGAGCCACACACAAGGAGATACTTACAGGGAAACCATCAATGTACAGCATGATAACGTACGGGATGTTAATGTAATCCCAATAATGCACACCCAATAATCCGTGTCCACCTGGTTTGAATTATTGGGTGTACATTATCACCCCGTACAATATTATCATGCCGTGCAATATTGCCACGTGTAAAAGGATGTTTGTGTGCTCGAGATTATGTTTGTCAAAATTAACGCTGTTGGTAGATACAATACTGTAGTAGTATTCAAATTCCTTGTACAATACAACAAAATACACAATAGGTATACACAATATTGATCTCCCAAGTTTTTAAAATAGGATCATAGCTCAAATTCTCGTTAAAGCCATAGATAAAATAAAAAGTTACGTTATTGAAAAAGTTTGAACACCAACAAAACCGTGTGAAAATAAAAAAAAAGTGAACTATACCAGTGTTGTGAAAGTTGCAGCAGTAAAGTTGTCCGGCGTACTGTACAAAATACAGAGAACACTGCACAATACAGAGAAACATTATTGCAAATGCAATTATGCTTAAATTTTTTTTTTTACTTAATAGACAGATAGATAGATAGATAGATAGATAACGCATTTATTTGCCCAACTGATACACACAAATAAGAGAAATAACAAACAAAATAAGAATAAACTAACAATGTAAATTATAAAATAAACAAACTTTTTGAACACAAACTTATTAACTTATTCTATTGAAAACTAAATATTAACTTATTGTATTGAAAAACATTGACTGATATACCTATCGGTTCGTGTGTGTTGCAGCTAGGCAAAGAGGCAATAGCTCAGCGCATAGAATTGCTCGAGAGCAAAACACTGATTTTCAGCCATTACCTTCTGAGGCAACAAGTTGAACGAGCTGCCATACAATTGAAAAATACTTAAAAATATAATATAAATAAACTGTTTTTAAAAGAGTTCAGAATATTAGTGTACCTACCTATAAATAAATAAATAAATATCTATGCATCTTTCTGATTTTCTAAATGTTTGTGAGAATTTAGTTTTCCTATGTAATAATAAGAGCATGAGAGTGTGAAAGTGAGAGTGTGATGGTTCTCCTGCTTTCACGAGGCTCTTAAGAGCCAAGGAGCACAGGAGAACCAACAACATAGTTCTGTGTGTGTTTGAAAAGTGCGTGTATGCAGGAATGTAAGTGGAAACTCTTTAGATGTAGGCATGAGTTGATGTGAGTGTGAACATGTGTTATGTTGAGTCAGGTTCAGAGCTTGAGAAAGAGAGATAAATACCTACTGTCATATGGCCTATAAAAGTTACTATGAATTTTGGTTTTGTGGTTGGCGAACGAAGTGTTATGAGGAAATCTCTTTTTGCTTATTCAACAGTAACTTTTTTAAATGTGATTTGAAAGTGAACTTGGATTGGAAATTACGAATAGGAGGGGGGATATTGTTCCAACACTTCGTTGCCAAATATCGGAAGCTACCAGTGAATGCTGCCGTTTTATGACTGTGATAAAGAAGTGCAGATCTAAGAGACCGTAAGGCAGTACGGTCACTATTATCATAGGTGAACTTAAGCTTTGCATGTAAATATTCAGGTTTTTTAAATTTGATAACATCAAAAATCAGCCCTCCGAGATGTAGTTCTCTACGAGAAGCCATATTCAGCAGGGACTTTTTGTTTAGGAAAGGAGTTATGTGACTACGAGGCGGAACGTTAAAGCAGAAGCGGCAGCATGCATTCTGCACTCGCTGTACCACTCGCTGAGTTCTGACAAGTAACCTAGGTCCATAAACAATATCTCCGTAATTTAGTCGAGACAAGATTAAAGCTTCACATAGAGCAATGCGTGAGTCTTCGGACAACTGATTCCTTATTTTGTAAAGTATTTTAAGACGGTAGAAACAGCTCTTCACCAAACCCAGTACATGATTTTCAAATCTAAGATTGCTATCAAACATAATACCCAAGTTTCTTGCCTCATCCACCCGACAAACGTCCACTCCATGGATTTTAACGTTAGGAGAACCACCTATTTTCCTTCTTTGAGTTTCAGTGCCCAACACCATATACTTAGACTTAGTGGGATTTAATACGAGAGCATTACGCAGGGACCAGTCCGCGATCGCATCGAGATCTTCATACCGTTCTTTGGTCACGTATAGACCGTTCTTTGGTCACGATCTCGCCTGGTGGTAAGCGACGATGTAGCCGACGATGGAACAGATCGGTCCAGAAGACACCTATTCACTCTTGCCATAAAGACACCTAAATTGTAGGAATCAGGAAAAACAGACGACGAAATGAATAGGTTCACACATTTTCATACAAAAGCAACAGTATCTGACATTAAAATAATCACAAAAATACGATATTGAGGAATTTGATTGGACCTGGGGATCAATGTCGTGAAGATTTCTTCATATTTTTTTATCTGTACAATATTTAACTAGCATATCATCAAATAGTTTTTTCTGAGCCTCTTCAAAATTCAAGCACATATTTATGTGTAGCATAATCTTGTTAGGCTAAGCATAGCTACGATGAGTATAGTAGCCGTTATAAATATTCAAATAAATAGATAGACTAAAAACTCAAAGCTTAAGGAAATTCGAGCAGATAATTATCCTGCACACAATCCCGTAGGTAATCATTAGATACATATTAAACAACAAATGCATGGTAATTTAAACTGTGTGTGTGATGCATTTCGAACCGATCGCCGCGTTTGCCTAGATCTATCGAAAATACAATGCACGCCCCAATAAACAGCACTCGCATCGCTTTTGTGCGAAATTATTGAATATACGCCTGTGAATTGTTTTTTTGATACATTTTAGAATACATGTTGATTTGGATACTTCAGTCTAAAACAGTTTAGTTTTACCTTGCCTAAAGGGACTCTTTTTAATAATATGTTTTAGTTATTATGATTACTTTTAGATATTTTTTAAGGTTTTTGGTTTTAGGTAAATTAAATAAAAAAAATAGCTAATAATTGATTTTTACATATCAATAAAACGTTGAGCGATTACTTATGAACTAATAGAAAACCTATCATAGTAGTTTTTATAGTACAAATAGCATTGAGAACCCTTTGATACACAGATCCGCACTGAGTTAGTCAATTCAATGCTGTACATGCCAGATTCGATCAACGCAAAGCCGAGATTAGAAGATAATCGCGCTGCCGGATTGCAACTCCATAATTTCATCAGCTTATCTCAACTATTCCACAACCGACTCTAAAACTTAGTTGCTCTGCAAAGTTTCAGCATTTACATAGAAAACTAAAAACAGGGTGCCTTCTATCGATGAAGGGTTCAGCATCTGGGCCCGTACCTACCACCTTCTCTTGAAGCATTCTTAATTCAATATTACTTTTATGTCAATGTCTTATATCAACTGCATAGATTCCGCTTTATGGTCAAAAAGTCAAATAATATTGAAATAAGAATGCTTCAAGAGATCGCGGTTGGCCCTCTGTGTCTCTTGCTATATAATGACTTCCCGAATGAGGTTATGTAAATGAATCAGAATCAGAATCAGAATAATCTTTATTGTAAACTGTTGAATGTATAAGGTGTTGAAAATATAATAGAGTACAAACAGTCTGCCCTATTCGGACGTACAATTAAATGTTTCAAACATTTTTGCTTAAAATCTATGAAATAAGCCATTTTTTTAAAAGGTTATTAAAAGCATTTACTTTACATAATTTAAATTGTAAGGGTAGGTTGTTATATATTTTAATTGCAGAGTAGTAAGAGCGTTTTTGGGAATATACAGTTAGTAACTTGAGGGATACTTATGTTATGTTTATATCTGTCACGCAAATTTCGATTTGATGAATTTTGGAAAAAATACTCCTGATTATGTTTAACAAAATGACATTTTTCATAAATGTAAATTCCAGTTAGTGTCAATATGTTTTCGGATTTAAAAACATTTAAGCTATCTGTGCTGTTCAGGTTAAAAATAGCTCTCAAGCATCTTTTTTGTAGTAAAAATGTGGAATGAACATTTACCGAGTTTCCTCAAAAAATTACCCCGTAGCTTAACTGAGGAAAAACATAACCATAATAATGCATTTATTGCTATTTTTTTTAACATATTCTTGCGAGAATTGATAAGGCGTAAGTGTACTGAGATAATTTAATGTTTACTTTGCTAATATGAGCTTTCCAGTTTAGATGTGTGTCAATCGTAACACCTAAGAACTTAGTCTCATTTGAGTCCTTAACTATAATGCCTTTGTTTTTGATGTTAATGTTTAAGGGTTTCATTTTATAATTTCTAAATTAATTGTATAAAGTTTTATCAACGTTTTCTTTTAAATTTATATGTTACCAATTTACAACATTTATTATTAACTTCATGTTCATATTCATTTTCAGATAAGTTAGTTTTAGGTATAAAAATAGTGGCATCATCGGCAAACATTACAGATAAATGATTAGTTGTAAGGGGCAGTTCGTTGAGATAAATTAAAAATAGTAATGGCCCAAGAATGCTTCCCTGGGGCACGCCAAGTTCAATATTTCCTGATTTAGAGAAAACTTTTCTATTTTTTTTGTATGTCTACACTAATATTATAAAGAGGAAAACTTTGTATGTATGCACGTATGTATGTATGTATGTTTCGAATAGGCTCAAAAACTACTGGTCCGATTTCAAAAATTCTTTCACCATATGAAAAGTACATTATCCCTGAGTAACATAGGCTACATTTATTACTGAAAAAAATTAGGGATCCCTACTAAAACTTAAAAAATGTAACCCGAGGTGTAATATAAAATATCTTTCACCGCATGCGCTGCGGAAACTATAGATGATAGAACAAAAAAATGTTCTACAATATTAAAGAACACATCATTATCTACAATTAAGTCAGCGATAGTATATGTCTAACTATTGCAGTTATGTTACTGTAACAACTTTTCTGTATTTAAAATGTTGATAAAAATGCCGACCAAAAACAAACCATGTTATCTATACCTTTATATTAGTCCTTATCCAAATAAATCCTTTTGTATGCAAGGCTGTTTCAATACCTATCGATTACTTCTTGAATTTTTAAATCGGACATTCCATTCAAAAGATATTACGAAATTAAAAACTTTAGTGCGCCTTAGAAAACGCGAAAGCTAGGCGAGTTCTCACTCAGCGTGGACACAAAGGTGAAAATACACATACCCGTAGCTGGTACACTTGCATGCAAGCTACAGACACATACGCTAATTGGCATGCCTGTACCTGGCATGCAAGTAGTTAGCACAACATTCTATTTTAGGTCAGCTACTGGCGTCCACGTGACGGAGGGGACTCGGGGGGGGCTACGAAACCGGCATGTGTGAACGTCGTGACAGGTACAGGCATGCCAGTACCTGACGTGTTGGCATGCCACGTAAGCTAGGGGTCGCGGGGGGCTACGAAACCGGCATGTGTGAACGTCGCGACACCTGACCTGACGAGCTAACTTGCAAATGCATCCACAATGTGCCTGTAAATCCTGCATGCCTGTAACTTGCATGCTCGCTACTGTACCATTTTACTGGCACGTGTATTTTCACCTTCGTTTGTTACGAAGCGCGGGAGTCTAAGTTTATGCTAAAATGTTGAAAAAATTATGTCCACCCATACGAAGCTGGGACAGGCCGCTAGTCTATTATAAACATCTAGAACAGTGGATTGAGATCGAGCTTGTAAATATGATTTTAAAAGTTTTAATGTTATTCCTCTTATACCGACATGCTCCAGCTTTTGTAATAATATGCTATGCACAACGCAATCAAAAGCTTTTGATAAATCTAAAAACAGCGCTATACCCGTATTTTTATTATTTATATGTTCCCAGACTTGTCTCAGCATTTTAAAAATAGCCAATGAGGTATGTTTACCCTTTCGAAATCCAAATTGGTTTTCACTAAGTGAATTATTATGTTTAAAAAAGGATATCAGTCTTAAATATATAATTTTTTCAAAAATTTTTGAAAAATGCATGCAGTATAAACATATTACAATGAAGCTCAAATCAGGAATATCAATTCCACACCATTCAAAATGACGTTCAATTGACATTTCAGAAATCCAATCAGAAAACTTCTAAAAGTTATAGAGTTTTTTATGAAAATGCATACACCACCCCTAGATTTATGAAATATTTTTTACTGATAAAACACACAAATGGTAGCAATAATTGCACAAAAATACACGTGCTCGTACACCCAGGACACGTCATACAAATATTACAATAAAATAGAGCCAATAAATATTAGGTAAGTCCCGCGCACTCACCCTTCCTATCGTACCTACACAATCTATCGTAGATACCTACTACGATAGATTGTGTAAGATCAACGTTCAGCTCAGCATAAATGTTGAATAGGAAGGCAACTCTAATTTAACGCTGATTTTGAGATGAACCATGGTGGCAAAGTATAACGCCAGACACCAACGCTCGGAATTTAAAGGTGTCATTATGTAGCAGTTGACATAAGCGCATACTTTTATATATTTTTTATAAAAATATACGTATTATACCTAGGTACCTACAATTATGGCAACGCATAGTCGATGCTACGACACACATATGGAAATTCAGTAGACACAATCACATCTCTACCAATCGCACTTCAAAGCCGCTCAAAATAGCATAATTGGGCTGTGGGTAATCGATTGGTAACGGGCGAATGATCCCTAGACCTTTGCATCTCCTCTAAAAGTGTCGTGATAGTAACCATTTGCCTACCAACATGTGAACCATGTGTGTTTGTCGCCTTAGTAAATTTGTCCAGCAAATAGTAAGCGGCAACCTGCTACGTCGGCAAACTTTGCCTCTTCCCGCGTGACAGGTCACCGCAGTCCAACCGCTACTGGATATTTCAATGTTGGGCGCTGCGTAATACTTGTCTTTGAAGTATTGACCTTTAGCCAAATTACGACCGGGAACGAACCCCTGAGCTATCTTCAATCGTACAAATTAGATTCTGTTTGCTGCTTGTATCGAGAAACATTATATACTAGTTGCGCCCCGCGGTTTCACCGCAGATTTAAATCCTGGTATTCCCACGGGATAAAAAGTAGCCTATGTGTTATTCCAGACTATAATATATCTCTGCGCCAATTTTCACCAAGATCCGTTCAGCCGTTAGAGTAACAAGCACCATCCATACTTACAAACTTTCACATTTATTATATTAGTAGAGGAAGATCTTACATAATATAGGTATATCTAATGTTTCTCGATAAAATTACTATGTGGAGAAAACAATATTTCTAAGTAGTGCTATGGCCGTTATGTACTTAAGGTATATCATATTTATTCTAAACAAAACCTTATCGTAAAAACTAATTTAATTAATGTAGAGAATGAGACAAAGTTTGCAGACTTTGTTTTATGTATGATGATGGTCTGGGTGTTTTCTATGTATAATAAAAAGTATCTATCTATGTAAGTATATAATGTATTAAATATATCAGTTATCTAGTACCCATAACACAAGCTTTGAGTAGCTTACTTTGGGGCTAGATAGTGCTGTGTGGATTGTCCAGCATTATTTATTTTATTTTTATTTTTTTATTTCTGCTCAAACTCAGCGTCTGACAATTTTATAAATCTTACCTATTACTGTCAGAAAACTTTTCCCCCTTTGAAATTAAATAAACAAAATATGAAACAGCCCTCTATAAAATAAAAATAATTATCCACGCTTATTTACGGGTCTAGTTAACATTTCAAGTGAAAATAGGTTGACATTTAGGCTAACCAGCTTATTTATTCCCGTACCAGTAAGGATGTTATTGGAAAAATATGTGCAAAGTGATGCAATGTGTAAAGGTCGGTGCTTGACATTTTACGTGGGTACCTATGTATTGTAGGAAAACGGTAAATTGAATTATGCACTCTCGGCAGCGTCATACTAATGCAATTTATTTTGTGGAGCTCTGTTATAGTGGTCCTGGTATATACAATACGCAGTAGCAAAAAGTTATAAATTGAGAGAAAATGTACTTGTTTCCTCCTTTATTTTACTAAATATAGTTCATAAGTTTACAGGAGTAAGTTTTAGGTAGAGGATCTAAAGAGCTCTACATCATCTCAAATTAACAATTAAAAGACTTATTTAGTTTCACTAAAAAAATTTAAGCGACTAAGCACCATTAACACAAAATAAAATAGATTCAGAATGAAATGGAATAAAAAGGCAACTTTATTCTTCAAGTGCGAAACAAATAGATTCTGTACTCCCCAGTGGACGGATTGTGGCTAAAATTAAGTCAGGCAGGCGTACGAATTTACGACAAACTGTTCCGCGAGTAAATTAATTACTTACCCGAATACCCGATTGTTCGGGCCCGTAATTAGGCTCGTGTGTTACCACCTTAACGATGCCTATTCCAGGCTCTGGATGTGATTCACTGTCTCAAGTTAATTTACAGAAATCTAAAACGAGAAAATTAAATTTTGCACATGTAATTGACTGAAGTACTTATTAGGTTCTTATTGGATGGGTTTAATACCACAAAACTTTATACATAACGGCTTGGTTTCTTGGCTATCATACTAGTTTCATACTTCTCACTCAATTGAATTTTCATTTAGGTTGGCTCTAGATTTTTTAATACGGTGATGAATGGTTTTTTTAACGCTCCACTGTTCGTTAATTTTATACCAACTGAAACTACAGTGTTTGGCAATTATTCACCACTCTTTCTCAAAAGCCTAGGGACCGCCTGTCCCAATGCTCGCAAAAAAGGATTATAAAAATATTCTTCAGCGTTAACGGAGTGAAACGGGTTAAAAAATGCCACAACCGAAGCGAGCGAGCCGCGGGCATCAGTCGCTCGTAGTTTTAATATATTCAACTCCCAGAAGATGTACAATTTATGCAATAATTCCAATATTCTAGGCCTTTATCTATCAACATCCTGTAGAGAAAAATCTAAGGCAAAAAAACTCATTCATGTAAAAGCAATACTCAGTATAGAGAGATGTTGATCACAGATATTAATAAAACCACAAATACCCAATAGCACACAGAAGCACTCTATGTAGATATAAATATGTAGATGTAGTATAAAGTTTACGTATACGGCCTTGCAGCACACATCCAGCTTATTTGCCTTCCCCTTACACACACATATTTACCGACTGAATACATTTACCTACGCCAGAGTAATGTCTTACATAAAACATTAACACCTTTGCAACACGGAGGGGAATAATTGTTATGAATGATAAATATTTGAGATGAGTTTTATGTGTATTCGTGAGTACGTACGTGGAGAAACAAGATAACAGATTAGGTATTCATGTATTCTAAAAACAAAACGAACGGCAAGTTCCTTATAGGTTATCTTTCAATTTGAAATAAAGAATGTTTATTTATTGTTATTGCTGTAGTTGAAACAGAAAGATAAATATGATCTCTAAAACAGAAGCAATTAAACGACACCTAAATACGACGTGTGAATAATGGGTGATATAATTTATTTACTAATAGCTGTAGTTATATAATATTTTTAGTTTAATGAATAAGATTTCATTTGAAGACTCCTACTTTTTTTAGGGTTCCGAAAGCCGATTCCACAATGTTCATTTTGCCTGACTGCTATTATAGACTTTTTCCCAGACTATCAATATAATCGTGTTGATTTTTTTCAGTGTAATACATGTCCGTCATGATAAGAAATCATCAAGTATCTGTTTAAGCAGACATTTATTTATTTTTTATTATATTTATGTACCACAGTATTTTTTTTCAATACACGTTCCTTTATATTGTTTTTTTTTTCAGGCGATACCGATGAACATGGCCTCCCCGCTGAGAAGGACAAGGGTTGCGACACCAACCTGTACCTCTACCATGTAAGTATTTATTTAAAAAAAATATTGCATTCGTTGTTCATTCGTTCATACATTCATTCATTCGATTGTGGTCTACATCCAGCAGTGAACTTCATAATGCTGATGATGTCAAAAAGTTGTTAAAAAAGGTCAGTGTAACTAGTTTAGGCGCAATAACCAAAAATGTTAATTAAGAGTGATTACAAAAGGGTACACAGCCGACACGGTAATCCCAAAGTGAGTTCAGGTAAATTAACTTTATTGTAGGTACACAAAACGAGTACATACTTATACAGGTTCACGTTTACCAAGGTAAACTATGATCTTTACTTTCACATTTCATCCCGTGTGAAAACTGTGTGTGTCTGGTAAACACTAAATTAATTATAATTTGAATAAACTAGAGGTTATTCGCGAGTTTGTTTGACACGGTTATTTATTTTCGGAGATACTCACTAATATTCAAAGAAGTTTAACCTCAAATAATTCTCTCACCGCTCAGCTAGTAGCAGCTCTGCTTTCTGTAGTCGCTGTAGGTCGTGGGTTTAATTCCTACCGGGGAAAAACCATTTTATACTACTTTACTTGGTGATGATGTCCCACCTTATGTTAAGTGGTAACCATCGCCTACAACAAAGCATTACCTCGCAAATCACGCACGATATGAACGTCCATCTACTTGAGGCATATACTAAGCCTACTGTGCCAAATAAAAAGTATATAAAAAAATTTTGTATAAACATAAACTAAACTCATTTCAGTCCCCCTCTCTTTTTATGTTCAGTCCTGTCCATCCAAAATTTGCCTGGAAGAGATCACTGTCAGCAATAAGGCTAACTCATTGTATTACTTATTAATTTTTTAGCTTTTATAAGCATAAATTATATATTTATTTTGTTGTGGTAATTTATAAATTGTTATCTCTAACCACACCTTTTAAATCGAAACAGTAACGCTGCTTATGGGGGCAGGAATAGGAATGATGGTAGTATTTATTGACCTATTGATTGAAACTGAACAAAACATCCAAGCGATTTCTACATACTTCAAAGACAAGTTATGATTAGTTATGTTATAGTTATGGTCATGAGAATAATCAGCTCAATTTTCCAACTTCTGCAATCTATTTCATTCTTTTACATTTTTAATCTTACTTCGTCGACACTTAAGCTTAACTTTGATAAAACTCGCTCGTCAAGTTACTTTACCGGAGTCTTTTATCTCTAATCATTTATTCATTTAATCCCCAAGCCCGCTATTCCGTCCCCGGCTTGTAAAAACCGTCACAACATACCTAAATCCTCCACGGTAAGGTAAGGTTATTTATAAGTTAATTATTCTTGACCTTGCCTTCGGATAAGCGGGTTAAATTCATTGCAAGAAATTTCGGCCTTTGAGTTTTATTACTGAACGTAAACTAAATTATTCTGAGCCGTATGTTACGTGCGCTAGGGCCAATTTATGAGCGGAGTTAAAGTGTTGGAGTAAATGGTATAAATTTAACAATATTATTGGAATTGAGTTAGGTATTATTTAATCTACTATACGAGCACTTCAGAAGTCAGACAAATCATTTATTTTTATTTTATTTTATTTGTTGAGAAATTAACATCATTATAGGTTTTTTTTTCATCATAAAAAGAAAGATCGGAAGTCATAGAAGTAAGAATTCTATATATTTATTGTAAGCCCTTGAGCCTAATATAATGTTTAAAAATGGTCTTTGAGCGCGGCAATAGCTTATCAGACCAATAAGTCTGTTGCTGTCTCTTTTTGTTGGCGTGAAAGTAAATAAATAAATAAATAAATAATGCTGGACAATCCACACAGCACTATCTAGCCCCAAAGTAAGCTATTCAAAGCTTGTGTTATGGGTACTAGATAACTGATATATTTAATACATTATATACTTACATATATAGATATTTTTTTTTATTATACATAGAGAACACCCAGACCATCGGAACAAATTTCTGCAGATCGTACACAAATTTGTTTTAAGGCGGGAATCGAACCCGCAACCTCTTGCGTCGCAGGCAGGCTCTCGCCTGCTGCGCCACAGAGGTCGTCGAAAGTGACAGTAACAAGTATACTCTATTGAGCAGCTTCAAAATGTTGGGATTATGAATCAAGAATAAGAAGGTAAACATATGAGCATTATGTATTATACTCTCAAACAGTTAAATACAGCTAGGAAATCTGAGACTTATTCTGCTCTGCACTAATGTCCAATACATAATTAAATAAATAAATAAATAAATATTGGTGGACTTTCCACACAGCACTATCTAGCCCCAAACTAAGCTTATGCTTGTGATATGGGAACCAGATAGCTGATATACTACTTACATACTTTTTTTGTAAATACATACTTATAATATTATATAACACCCAGACAGAGAACAAACATCTATGTTCATCACACAAATGTTTGTTCATGGTGGGAAGCGAACCCACGACCTAAGGCACTGAAGGCAGAACTGAGCTACGTAGGCTGTCGTAGAAAATTATGTAGAAACATGGGTAAAAATTGGTCCGTGATCACTACATAGTATAAAACAAAGTCGCTTCCCGCTGTCTGTCTTTCCCTAGTATGCTTAGCACTGTGCGAAACCGGGCGGGTCGCTGGAACTGAATAAATCGATGTAGAACCACGCTCGTAGTGCTCTCGTAGCGCTTTCGTAGCTCAGCGTAGCACGTCCGTAGCCGTTGCTAGCTCGTTACATTATTGGAGGTACTTCAATTTCTTGCGCTATTTCTTAGAATTTCTTGCTTCCCTTACCATAGGTCAATGTAGTTAGGAGTTCATGTCTCATTTCTTTTGAAATATAAGAACAAGAAATAGTTACTCGAAGATTTAGGTCCACCGCCACATCTCTGAGACCGCTTATTGTGCATTTGATTTTATATTATTGTTATAATTTATCCTATATTTTTAGTTTTAGGTGTGCAATTAAGAATTTTCATTCATTCATTCTACTTCTCATAACTTTAGCTGCAGCGCAATTGAGGTGGCGACTTATTCAGTCACAATTTAAACATCATCACCATAGGAAAGAGAAGACGCTTTATTATAATATGGAAAACGTTCAGTTTAAGCCAGCGATATCACTCAAGAGATAAGTGCACTATAAATTCACGTCATGTCGGGCAAAGTTTGTGATAGCCCTCTGTCTCCAGTCCTAGCCAGGCTAGACCAAAGGGTTAGGCTAATACAACTTGCGAGGAGATAATGAAAGAATGAGTTTATTGCGACCATAAAAAATAATGCGTGCGTAGAAAAAATCTGTGACTAAAACCGTAGTTATTGTATACTCTTTGACTAAAACAGCTTCACGACTTTAATCCTCTGATATATCTGTGGGCTTATATAGCTGAGCTGCTCTTTGGTCTGATATAGCTTTGATACATTCGATTTTTTACTATTTGTCACGAATAAAGTTCCAATTACTTCAAATCTTATCTGCTTATACCTCTATCTTCTGTGATATACTCATTCTGCTTAAATTCTTGATTCAGTGCGATTTGGTCTTAATACCATTATTAAATAAACATAGCTAGTAGTACCCATCTATTAAGTTTTTAGACAGACATGTGTCTTTGACGTTGAGTTGAACCCGCGGAGCAGAGGCCTGATGACCTGTATAACAGGTTTTTAAACCTATCTCAGGCACTAGTCTCTCGCAATATAGGTAAACCACGTATCAAACCACTTTAGATAAGCATAGAATGTTTAAGTGGGAGCAAATAATGCCCAGTATGATAATGTACGGGATGATTATGTACACCCCAATAACGTACACCCAATAATCCATGTCCACTACTTTTTTAGCTGGATTACTAGTTAGGTTGTGAGGATTTTTGTTGGAAAAAGTTACCAATTTGGCTTCCAATTATCGTGCTGTACATTAATGTGCTGTACATTATCATGTCGTACAATAACCGGACTCGTTTAAGTTACCTACTTAAGCGTAAGCCCTTAAACTACGAGACCCTTCTCTTGCGAGTTATATCAGAGTGAGATGAAAACTACACCGGTATGCTTTAACAGAAAGAGACACGCTATGCGCACAGTGCGTAAAGGCGCCTAAACGTCTAGCCGTAAAATCCATTTAAATCACCAGTGAACTAGATATATTAGAGTGATATATATCTAATCAATTTTTTCCTACTTTTACACTCTACTCTCTACTTTTTTTATATTCAATTATGTTCCAATTTTCATTTGCATTCAGTATATTTTGCTCCAAACTTAGAAAAGCTATAGTAGAAACCAGGTGGCTGGCAAAATATATTCATTTTTTATACACTTAGGCCGCGTGTTATGTTCGTCCACAAGCCTCGTATATAATTCACGCACCATTTGCGCACCACGTGACTTCTGCGCTACGTAAATTGATAGCTATGCACGAGATGAAATGTTTTGCGATTTTCTTCACGTACTTTTCAGGTTTTATATGGTGTTTATGAAAACACGGAAAGGTTTTCTTCGCACATTTCTACAAAATTATCTAGTATCAGTAAAATAAGTTATTGCTTGGATTATAATTATAAAAATATGTAATGTCATAAAACATTATAATATAAAACCAAGTTGCTCTCCAATGTCTATACCTATGTATGCTTAGATCTCTAAAACTACGCAACGGAATTTGATGCGGTTTTTTTTATCAAAAGGAAGGTATATTATGTACGTAGAATATAATTATGCATAATGTAGCAGAGAAACATTGTGCACCTGCCTTTTTAAGCCACTCTTAAAATTAATTATTGCTTGTTTATAAATAGGATTTAGTCTGAGCTGTGTAGGTATGTTTCATGCATGAAGTACAAAGTATAAGTTTATGTGAGTCTTGAAACTTACCCTGAACGCAAAATTTATTGTGATCTAAAATCGCATTTGAGCTTTACAACCTTGAATTAGCGGTCCCAAGCATCCCTAATGGGGTGGACCAATCAGCGTTATATTGTGTAGATAGGTGTACGTAGTTACACCTTGATGACATTAATACACAAAAATATGTTTATGGACTCATAAAATACGGCACAAACACGCAAATTAATAGTACCTTTACCAAGTCATCACCAATTACAGGAGTTACAGTTCTCAATTCAACTGTATTTTTTTACGATTTTACTGGGTGGACCGATTTAGATTCTTAGTTTATCGATAGCTGGTACCGGTCATGTGGTCCCATTTAAGTTTGAGTCAGATCTGACAAGTATTTTTTGAGTTATAGTAGTAAAACTAGCTTTTGCCCGCGGCTTCGCTCGCGTTTAGAAGTATTATTATTAATTAGGCATAGTTTTTGCGGATTTACTTTTGTATTATTTGTGTTCGAACAGTATTTATGCGTGTTTCTCTAGAGTTATTTTTTCAAACAACCTCCCCGAAATGAAATAAAATGAAATAATAGCCAATCGCACTTCGAAATTGCGAGCCACTGTCACCGGAGCCTTAAGCCTACGTCATAGAAGCTTTATGCATGCAAAGTCAGCCCAATCGGTTAAAAATTGACAAAATTTCATACAAACTTTCATCCCCTATTTTATCCGCTTGGGGGTAGAATTTATCAAAATCCTTTCTTAGCGGATGCCTACGTCATAACATCTACCTGCATGCCAAATTTCAGCCTGATCCGTCCAGTGGTTTGGGCTGTGCGATGATAGATCACTATGTCAGTCAGTCAGTCAATCAGTCACCTTTGAGTTATATATATTTAGACTAGCTGATCCCGCGGCTTTGCTCGCGCTCGTTATACTTTGAAAATCTCATACAAACTTTCATCCCCTATTTTATCCCCTTGGGGGTAGAATTGAACAAAATCCTTTCTTAGCGGATGCCTACGTCATAACATCTACCTGCATGCCAAATTTCAGCCCGATCCGTCCAGTGGTTTGGGCTGTGCGTTGATAGATCACTATGTCAGTCAGTCAGTCACCTTTGAGTTATATATATTTAGATTAGAAAAATTAGATTTATATTTAGATTTAGATAGAAGATAGATAGAAGATTTATACAAACTTTCATCCCCTATTTTATCCCCTTAGCGGTGGAATTTATCAAAATCCTTAAGAGTCCGGTGACAGCGGCTCGCAATTTCGAGGTGCGATTGGCTATTATTTCATTTTATTTCATTTTGGGGAGGTTGTTTGAAAAAATAACTCTAGAGAAACACGCATAAATACTGTTCGAACACAAATAATACAATAATATAAGGGAAATGTGCTTAAGTCATAAATCATTTTGGTATTAGGTAAACGTAAGACCAAACATACTAATACCAAAATGATTTCTGATTCTGGCATGTTTCCCTTATATTATTGTATTATTTGTGTTGGAACAGTATTTATGCGTGTTTCTCTAGAGTTATTTTTTCAAACAACCTCCCCGAAATGAAATAAAATGAAATAATAGCCAATCGCACTTCGAAATTGCGAGCCACTGTCACCGGAGCCTTAAGCCTACGTCATAGAAGCTTTATGCATGCAAAGTCAGCCCGATCGGTTTTAAATTGACAAAATTTCATACAAACTTTCATCCCCTATTTCATCCCCTTGGGGGTGGAATCGATCAAAATCCTTTCTTAGCGGATGCCTACGTCATATCATCTACCTGCATGCAAAATTTCAGCCCGATCCGTCCAGTGGTTTGAGCTGTGCGTTGATAGATCACTATGTCAGTCAGTCAGTCAGTCAGTCACCTTTGAGTTATATATATTTAGATAGAAGAAAGATTAGATATCTACTTCAATGCATTGGAAAATTAAGTATATTTTCCAATGCATTGAAGTAGATATTTTTGTCAAATAGTTAATACCTACTACATGTTAGCACTGGTAGTAGTAGTAGCGGCCCCGTCTTGCGATGGTCATGGATTCAAAACCGGTAATGTACCAATGAGTTTTTATTCAGAAATATATGTGCCAGTATTCTCAAAAGGCGAAGAAAAACATCCTAATGAAACGCTCTATGAGGATCATCAAAAATGCTTCATCGTAGAACACCTGCAGTCTAGGCGGTATTCTTTACATTCTACTCAATACGTCCTCACTAAGCGTTGCTCCACTCGGTTGATTTGTTACAGACAAGTTATGCGACGAGTTTTGAATGAAATAAAATAAACACACACATACATGTACAACGTAAACACACACGTGCATGTACAACATAAACACGGATTTCTCGTAAACAAAAACAAGTTGTAGCACCGGAAAGTTGGAAGCTGTTTAAGTTCTATCGAAAAGTTTCTGCAGAATGCTCTTGCAATTCTAACTTAAGGGTAAGTGAGCTTGCCTTGGTGGGACTTTAATGGTCTCACCATTATAAATGCCCATATAGATATTTATTTTATTTTTACATAAAAAACATGTCTAGCCAAGTATAAAAATTATTGACTATTTCTTATTTATGGAACAGTTAGTATATGTATGTACCTACTAAGTCTGATATTCATTTTTTTATGTTCGTTTTACGTTACGTCCGCCTTTTTTATATGAGCAAGCCCGATAGAGGCGCTCCATCCAGACCTGACAATACGAAAAACGATCACCAATCAGACATAGGGTTCTGTACTAAATAAGTAATAAATAAACTGCGTTATTTCATAACTTCATACAAATCGTACTTAACTTAAAGTATCTACATTATTTGTTTTAGAAAAACAGTATATATACCTACCGATTTCATGAAATGAAATATCGTTTCCCCTTAACCAGTTCAGCCCCAAAGTACATGTCTTAAGTTACCTTTGTACTGTAAAGTTTCGAAACTACAGACAGAATCAACATTCAACGTATACCTGAGTTATGAAGTAACTGTTCAAGTCATACTCCACATTCACATGTGAGTGACAACGTGCAAAACTGGCAACAAGTTTAGTTCGCGAAATTAAGGACAATTTGAGGAATGAAATAAGAGAAAATTATAGTTGTCACAGAAGTACAGTCACTACTCATCATTCATCGTCACCATCCAGACCATTTACGCGGCGGCCTGTGATTTTGGATGTGTCGTCCATAAATCTCGCTGCAAGACTTATGTTTCACTAGGAACTATTTTTTTGCTGTTTCAAGTCTCCTTTAAAGTTCATTAATACAGTAAATTAAATTAGGCCCAAAGTACTTTAGATTTCTCGTATGCCTAACTGAAAATACTACTGGCATAGCCACCAGAATTAGCGTGCTAGGCCGCACGTGTCTTGTTAGTCGGTTGTTTGGTCGCGCACTTATATCCGGGCTTAGATCGAAGCGGATATTGGTTTGGCAAAGGTGGCCTCGATCGTGGCGAAGCACCCTCCAATGAGGCTTCATCATGTCAAGGCCGCTACCAAATGGAAGGAACGCAAAATTTGCTTTAAAACATCTTCATTCAGGTCAAGCACTCGTTCACGCTTAGCCTTTGAATTTTGTTAATGATTTTACACTTAATTGTAAAATGGATGAACTTAATTTTCGGATACTCATTAGCTCGCTTGGAGTGATTTGATAACTGTAAGAAAAAACACCGATTGTTTTTAAATTTAATAGAAATAAAGCGGTTATTTGCCATTTCAATATTCCTATAACTAACGAAAAGAACATATATTCTATACAAAGCAAGTTTAGTCCATTATACCTATATTATGGCATTATGGCGATCGGTACTAGATAATACGTTATATTTTTATCACGAACTACTGATAAAGTGCGACAATGCAATCGCACCTCTCTCGCTTGCTGTACGCTTGGTCTGCAAAAGTTTCATTCAACATCGAACAAAGAACATCATTACGATAGCGATTCCACAGTGGTTGGTACCGGATGCCAAATAAAGTGGCGAATGATGTCGACAGAACAAATGAAAACAAATAGGAAGAGCCTGCGATAAAATTGTTTGTTGTGTGCCTCCGTTTAATGGCCGACATTATTTACTACGGACAATGATCGCTGTTTTAAATGAATTATTTGGGTTTTTTATTTATTTAATACTAACCTAACTTTTGCTTGAGCTGTTTGGCGAACATGCGGATAGTTAGCCCTTTAATAAGCATTACCTATAGTTAGTAAAACAAAAACCGTACATATTATATTTCAAAATACTCGGAAACGTTCCGTGATTGGAAACGTCAGAATTTGTCTCTCTTGCTTGTTGTTTTGTTTGCTTCACGGAATTTAAACCTACTAACTAATAATAAATAAATAATAAATAATGCTGGACAATCCACACAGCACTATCTAGCCCCATAGTAAGCTATTCAAAGCTTGTGTTATGGGTACTAGATAACTGATATATTTAACACATTATACACTTACTACATAGATAGATATTTTTTATTATACATAGAGAACACCCAGACCATCGGAACAAATTTCTGCAGATCGTACACAAATTTGTTCCAAGGCGGGAATCGAACCCGCAACCTCTTGCGTCGCAGGCAGGCTCTCGCCCGCTGCGCCACAGAGGTCGTCGTGATAATAATATAGTAATACTAACTACTAATAACTATTTCTTGGTGTGCTTATAAACAAAAAAGAAAGAAACCGACGCTTCCGAATATTTTTAATAGTCTCCTAGGACGATGGCGAGATATCAGTTTTTAATTCGGTAAGGCAAAAAGAGAAAAATTCGGTTGTCAAACAATGTATGTATCTAGTCCGACTTCGCAATCACGCGTCAAACAAATGAAAATACAATAGACTTACGAGTACATAATGCGAGGCTGGATTTGCTAGTAAATGCTTTGCAAATGATTGTTGGAGTCGAGTTTCTCGTTGGGCAGAGACGAATACAAATTGCTCAGCGCATTTGTTCTAATGCGAAGCGATTAAGTTACACACCCACTCGTTAATAATAGAGCAACAATGGGACTTAGGATAGCTAGCTAACTAGCTATCCCCAAAGTTAACATTAGTTTAGAGGAATGCCCTATAATATGTAACGTATGTATTTTTTTATGAAAGGAGCTCGAACCTTATGGTATGGCTATGGTGACTCCTTCACTGTCCACGCAGTCAAACTGTGGAACACTCTTCCCCACTCCATCCGTGCCAGTGCATCACTGGGTATATTCAAGCGCAAAGTTAAAGAGCATTATCTCTCCTTGTAATCAAATTATTAGTATGTATGTATGTATTATTTATTTATTTTTTGTCTATTTATGTTTCTATCTATATAAGACTAGTTATTATATTTAAGGTATTTATGTTTATATATTTATCTATATGTGTAGGTATGTCATATATATATATATATATATATATAATTATATTCATTTTCCATGTAGGTACTATATATAATTTATTAGGATTTCTCTCCTATTATTTCAATGTTTTTCTTTTAAGTATGTTGTACACCTTCCCACCACTATAATCAGCTCTCTCTATCCTCTAAGGTTTGCTGGAAGAAAACTCTATATAGGGTTAAGCTCGCCTTTGTACATGACTATTATGTATTTTTTGTGTAAATCAGTTTGTGTACAATAAAGAATAAAGATAAAGAACCTTTAGGAATAGGAAACCAAAAGGCACTTTTAAAAAAATCTTTTTATTTATAATAAAAAAATTATATAATAAAAGTACAAATACTTGAAATAAGAAAAATCAAGTAAAGTAAATGTGAATGGAGGGTGATTGCAAGTATCATATAAAATTGTGTCAGAAAATACATTTCGAATTTTACTGATCCGTTTAGGTGGAGGCGCCGCCGCCCGCTCGCTGAATGAATACACTCGTCGAAGTCGTGTGTGTGTGTCTAAAAGCGCACATTCACGGTATGCAATGGTAAAGCTATAGTCAAGAAATTTCACGGAGCGCAGGGCGATGCAACGGGCTTGTAAATAATGCACGAGAATTCAAAGCAGAGCGTCCAATGACAAATTAAACGAAGCTGAGCTACGCCTTGCATATCTAAAACATACTACACTATATGAAGAAAGAGCTTTTCTTCACGATCAATTTTACTAAAATACCTTGCGATAAGTCGCACTATAAGAGAGCACCACGTTGTAGGGAGCACCTGCGAATTCCATTTTCTCCAACAAATGACATCCATATTTCACGACTGCTACGTGATCCAGCTCCTAATTCATTTCGATACTTTGCCGGAAACTTTGCATGACAGGATGAACTCCACTTAGAAGAAATCGAAAGTTGTTGAAAATATTATGACTTGTAACCGTCCACTTTTTGAAGAATTTTCGCAAACACTAACATATTTATAACAGAGTCGTGAATTTTTCCGGCAATGTTCCAAGTTTTCGTTTTGGTAAACACTTATGATGGGAAAACTTAAAATGAGATCATAGGTACACGCCGTGTTGGTGCGCTGAAAATTGTAAAAGTTGAAACAGGTCACTGCCCTGTACCTAGTACCTACCCAAATTTCACTGTTATCAAATTCTAGTTTCAATTACGCAAATCAAAATCAGCAACTTCGGTCGCCCTAGTACCAGTAATTTCTTGGCATCTTATAAATTGTGTGTAAATTAATAACACAATATTAAGAGGCAAAGTAAAGTAGGTTATTTTGAGATTTGTTTTCTTTCAACGATAAAAATTTCGTATTTTCAGGATATTTAAGTTTCTGCTTCCTTTTACATCAATTTCTAATAATAGACTGCCGGATATAATGTTCTTATGTAATAATATATAATATATCTTAATGTTCTAATCAAATAAAATTTTAAATAAGGAACTTAAACTGAGGTCAGTTCTATACAAAAAAAGGCGTGTTTTTTTAACGCTTGCTTAAATTTATATTTTTCCACAGGATGAATTTGAAGACCGACCTCGTGCCGCCACGTTTCTCAGCTCCCTCGCTGACTACTCCAACACGATCCCCACGGCGTCGGCAGCAGACCCTGACGTCCCCAAAGCCGCGCCCGCTGCCAAGATGGGCACCCTCATCGGAGTCTACCTACCCTGCATCCAGAACATCTTCGGAGTGATCCTGTTCATCCGTCTTACTTGGGTCGTTGGAACCGCTGGTGCTATTCAAGGCTTTCTCATTGTGCTCATCTGCTGCTGTACGGTAAGGCCACGTTTTAAATCTGCATTATATTCTGAAGCTTTATCGATTAGTTTATAAAATCATGTTATATACAGACCTGGATACTACTTACCTATGATACTACCTGGTATCTTCGATAATTAAGACATCACTACTCACTATAGATGCACATGAACACCAATGGGAGAAATAGAGTAAACACCAAATAAAACCTACGCCGTATCTTTGTAATTTTTGCCGAGATACCAAACAAACAAGAATATACCCTCTAGACTCATACTCAAATCATATTTATGTGATCGTAACAAATAAATCATACTTAAATAAACAAAACAAAAATCATATTTTCCATTCTCAGCGGGCTTTCCATCTGAAAGCCTATACGCGCCGTCCTGATTACATTTGTTACGCTACATAGCTGGATTTCTCTTGAGACCGCGCCAGCCCGTTCCAGAGCTTCAGTACCTGAGGGTGTCCACTTACTTCGATGCCAGCAACTTATCCAATCTAACTTGTCTCCAAGCATCTTTGTGAATAGTTTTATTAAATGAAGTATAAATTATTTGCTTTCAACAACTAACTTGTCAGATTGGACGGAGTGGAACTTCTTCAACAAGGTACCCAAGGAACTCACGGGAAAACTATTAAAGAAATCAACTTTTTCTATTCTACCTGATACTTAGAAATCGTATTAGGACTAGGAAAGCTTTTGCAGATTGGTTTTCTCTCAAACTCCTTGTGTCTTTCACCATTGAGCAGGACAGGAACCGGATGGAGAGAGCTGAAGACTGGGCTCAGTGCGCACCATGGAAGAGACTTATATCCAACAGTGGACTGCAATAGATACATTGATGATGTGTTGTTTTACAGCAATGATGTGCTAAATTGTTAAGACCGCGGGATGTCGGTGGATGGAAAGGGCTCAGAATCGTTCTTCCTGGAAACGTATAGGGGAAGCCTATATCTAGCAGACTTCTGTAGGCTGATGATGATGATGTTGTGCTAAAACCTGTGCTGGAATTTAGAGTGTTTTGTATTAATGTGTGCAGACGATGCTGACCGCGATCTCGATGTCTGCCATCGCGACGAACGGAGTAGTCCCCGCGGGCGGGTCCTACTTCATGATCAGTCGCTCCCTGGGGCCGGAGTGCGGCGGAGCAGTGGGCATGCTGTTCTATACGGGCACCACGCTCGCCGCTGCTATGTACATCGTCGGCGCCGTTGAAATCGTCATGGTGAGTTTATAGTATAGTCACTGGTTTAATGGGGCTGACACCCGTCAAATTACCTACTAGTATACCTGGTTAATTTACCACCCATTCGCACTAAGCGTTTTGCTTCTACCTTCATCATGCGAACCACCAAGGATTGGAACGCATTGCCGACGTCTGTCTTTCCTGATTCCTACAATTTGGGTGTCTTTAAGGCAAGAGTGAATAGGTGTCTTCTGGACCGTTCTGTTCCATCGTCGGCTACATTGTCGCTTACCACCAGGCGAGATCGTAGCCAAAGAACGGTCTATTAAGATAAAAAAAAAAGAACTACCAATATTTTCAAAGATATTGATCATCACTGAACTTTTGATTTTAGCGGTAGTCCCCGGCCTTATTGACTTAAAATAAAAGTAAGTTCACAAGTTGAAGTTACTAGAATGAAAACTACATTGTTAGCCAAAAAATATACCTACCCTTGCCGAGTATTTTGCTTCAACTTTTATAATACGGAAGCGAAAGAAAAAACAAAAATTCCTTACTTCCTTCCTTTCTTACCACCAGGAGAAATTGCGGTCAAACTTTTTGCCTAAAAGTTAGAAAAAATTAAAGCTAGTTATTCCCTCACTATCTAATGTTACCTACCTAAACTTTATACATATGTCGTCGATGTTTAATTTGCTCGTAATTTTCTAATGTATTACTTGTAGTTGTCAAAGAAGTTTTCTTTAAGGCGAGGATATCCCAGAACCTCCAACCTGCATGACTTGCAGCACTTGAAAAGCTTTTCAGATTGAAAATTTCTCAAATTAAAATGAACAGATTTTCTTCTCAGAGATTACGAATAATGAAATATTTTTTTTTACACAGCGTTAGTAAATATTAATCTTTTGATATAGCTTTGACATGATTTCAAGAAAAACTATCTAATGGATGTTACTAAGAGAAATATCGATTTGGTGTCATCTTTATGATTTTTTTTATCGAGAAAATTATCATTATTTACGTTTTTATCTATACACAGCGCTCGAGTACATGTTCAATTTTGAAGTTTTTGTTTTTTTTTACATTTTAGTAGATTTACAGCTGTTCAAAAAACGGTTGGAGGTTCTGGGATATCCTCGCCTTAACACCAATCTTGAAGCGTATTCAGGTCTACAATATTATGTCTACATTTAAAAAACTGCTAGTAAAACAAAGTCGAATTTTTTCAGCTGTAAACGAACATGTTTCGTATTTATTGCGCCTATTTCGAAGTTAAACCATAAAAGTTATCCGTAGACATAACAAACCCACTTTATCGGGCGGCCTCTCGCGCTATATATTATTCCCACCAGCTGTGTTCCAGTGTGGTTTTGTTACCTAATACCTTAATATTAGCGCATTGTTAGGAAATACCGCAAAGCCCTGGGGTCCAGGCTACCTGGCTCGCTCCGGCGACGGCCCCCCGGGATATTATTCTGTATTTAATACGAACAGTAAACCATGCGCCTGGAGCACTAATAATAAAGGTACCTAATGTACAAAAGGTACAAAAGGTACCTGAGCCGTACAAAAGGTAGGGTTAACTGTTTTGTTAGAGCATAAAGTTGAATAGGACTCTGTTTTTTAAAACGGGTTTGTGTATTTTTTGATAGTAATCCTACTAATATTATAAATGCTAAAGTTTGTAACTATGGATGGATGGATGTTTGTTACTCTTTCACGCCGGAACGGCTGAACGGATCTGGATGAAACTTGGCAGAGAGATTGATTATAATCTGGAATAACACATAGGCTACTTTTTATACCGTGGGAATACCGGAATTTAAAACTACGCGGGTGAAACCGCGGGGCGCTACTAGTATAGTATTGCTTTATTGTACACCTTAATAATAATTTAATAGATGGTCTGGGTATTTTCTATGTATAATAAAAAATATCTATCTATGTAAGTATATAATGTATTAAATATATCAGTTATCTAGTACCCATAACACAAGCTTTGAATAGCTTACTTTGGGGCTAGATAGTGCTGTGTGGATTGTCCAGCATTATTTATTTATTTATTTATTTAATTATATAGCCTTAATTATACTTCACTTCATATGGGCTACCTATATTTGAAACTGAAACAGCTTCACGACTTTGATCCCCAGGCACGGTAGATATCCCTCAGATCCCTTAGTACCAAGTACTAACTCAAGATTCTTTGAGGACGTCTAAGGGGGTAGTCAGAGGTACGTCCAAACATTACATTTGGCACATACATATAAATAGATAATTTCCGTTTTAGTTATTGTTTTTTTTTATAAAATCTATATAAACTAGAGGTAGGTATCTAGTTACCTATAATAAATGGCCGTTAAAAGCAATCTTTACACCAAAGCCTTATTACCAAAAATTTTAAATAATACTTATCAAACGAATTCAAGTAATGCTATTGCTTTTTCAAGCCTATTATGAAGATAGGCAGCTAAATAATAATTAAGCTTTCTCGTTTACACTCAAAACCACCACTGCATAATTATATCATTTTATCCGTTCGAAATCAAAGTTTTCCGTTCTAAAAGTTTAAACTATAACCCATACTAGTATTGGTTAACTAACCGCGGTGTACTGCGCAAGTTGGTAAACTTGTTAGACTCAAAGGCTTCGGTCGGTTGTTAGCTCGAATCCAGCGGCATGAGTTATTGGGCACGTTCTAGCTAATTGGCTGGTAAGTTTAAATTGGTCGAGTGCTGTCATCAATATTGTGTAGGGTAGACTGGGTACGTTTGTAACACAGGACGGTTGAAACAATTTAAATACTCGCGAAACTATTCACCGTACGGTGAGGGGTACAAGGGGAGGGACACGCGGCTTGCGTGTTCGGACATGATCGCCAGTGTTGCGGCGCACACTGAGCGCAGAATACGTTTGCAAAGGGGCCTATTGTGTTTTGTTAACCAAAAGTAAGTATTTTTGATCGATTTCTTTCTTAAATTGCATATTTAATATAGTGTTCTAAGTTTTGTCTGTTTTCATGCGTAATTGTTAGACTTTAGAGGTCAGAGTACAGTAATTTGTTTCTGTGTAGGTTATATAGCCTTGTCACTGAGATCGTTTTATTGGCAGAAAGGTGGGGTGGGTACGATTGTAACAGTTTTTGTGGGTACGGTTGTAACATTAGGAGATATTTTTATTTTACATTGCAGATGCCTAGGAAACGCGTAAGAAAGACTTCAAGAGGTGAAAACGAGATATTTCGTTACAAGGATGCTTACGATGAAGTTAAAACTGGGAGTCAAACTGCAAAGTCAAAGTCATAACTGCAGTGAGTCTGATTAAAAACTGAATGGTAAAGAATATTGTTAATTTGTATTGGTTTAAAATGTTATTGTTTTCTTAGTGATTTTTAATTTACAAGTTGTTTTTGTTTTGGTTTTTGCTCATATTTTTGCTAGTATAAGATGGAAATAACTACGATGTTACCTTAAAATTGAAAATGTTAAAGACTGATTAAGAAGACTACCTCAAAATGTTCCTAAAATGGTGCCATATTAATCTTAAGTAATTTAAAAGTACCTTAAATTTGATTTATAAATAATAAAAGTGATTGAAATGCATACACTGTGTATTATTTGGGTATGTTACAATTGCCCCCCATCACTGTTACAACCGCCCCTGGTATGGGGGTCAGTTGTAACAGTAGGCCACATTTCCATTAATTGTAACTGTCAAGCAACAGTTGCATCTAGACCTCTAATTGTTATGTCCATTTGAAGACAAATGTTTACCCTTTAATTTCAAACGTTTAATATGTTATTCGTACTATTAATGAAACCGGTACGAACAATCTACCCAAAATTGTTACAACCGTACCCAGTCTACCCTACTATTGTCGATTGGGTTGCGATTGTGCGAGATTAGAATGGTCAGCGCAACATAATTCCTATCCAATTTGAACAACTTGATTCTGTCAACAATAAAACTTTTGTGTTCGTATGCTGTTGGTTTTGCTGTTCGTATGCTAGGTTCACGCGACACTGCTTGAGGGTTTTTCTATAATAGGTAATCATAAGATTTAAAATTACTGACCGCCAGTTTTTGAAAGCGGGATCAACACTAATCGGCTGTCAAGTCACTTGCTATCTCTATCTAATTTGAAGCAAAAACTGATATAGCAAGTGACTTGACAGCCGATTAGTGTTGATCGGGCTTTCAGAAACCGGGGGTGAAAGTAGTAAGAAAATCACAAGCAACCAAGTAACGGACTAAAACGTTGCAAAGATTCCACAAAAATATCAGAGTTAGTTAAACAAAATTATTTTTTTTTTTTTTTTTTTCATTACAACATTTCCTCACGATAAGCATCCGTCCATCAACTCGAAGCATACAGATGTTAAGTCTCATGTGCCCATCCTTCAAACCGAAACATAAGTAAAGTAGATAATGGACCGAAACACAGCAACGTTGATTCAGCAGAAATAGGCGTGGTGGTAGTACTTCTCCGCACGAGCGCATCACAAAGAGCTCTACACTTGTTTTTTTAATTAAAAGTTTCGGTTTCCTCGAACATAATCAGGGACTTTTATCAGCATCACTTACACTTATCTATACTTAGTTGTCACATCATTCTTATAGGTATATGTTTACAATTTTAATTTATCTATAAATTTGATTTCTTATGAATTCTTGATTTTGTTATGAAGTAATAATTTTTTTTTTTTAAATTGTAAGGAATATGCTGAATGTAAGGAGTATTCTTTCCGAACAGACGTACATGGCTCCGTGGATATCTCTGTTCGGCGACTTCACGAAGGACCCAGAAGCAATGTACAACAACTTCCGAGTGTACGGCACCGGTCTACTCCTCGTTATGGGGATGGTGGTGTTCGTCGGAGTGAAGTTTGTCAATAAGTTCGCTACCATCGCCCTGGCCTGCGTCATCCTTTCCATCAGCGCCATCTATATCGGGATTTTCGTTAACTTCAATGGGATCGATAGCCTTAAGTAAGTTTGATATTTCATCCATTTTGTAGTGTGTATAAACTGAGCGAAATTTTTAAATAACTATTCCCACTCATTCAGTTTATCAAAAACTGTAGGTATAACATTACGGAACATGTCTATATCTAATGCGTTATATTACAAGTGCATAGTTATGCATTAGCCCTAATGGTATTTCCACATTTTACTACCTTACCACAGAATAGGTAAATTTAACTACAAGTAAGGTACTAAAATCCAGATTGCTGCTGGGCTTAAGTTTTTCATTAACAATAAGTTTCTTGTCTATGTTTCAACAAAACAGGTAACAAACTTGCTTAAGGTTTTATAATAGTAAAATATTTTACTATTATAAAACCTCACTTCTTGTAGTACCTTACTTGTAGTTAAATTTACCTATCCTGTGGTATGGTAGTACAATGTGGAAATACCATTAGGGCTAATGCATAACTATGCACTTGTTGAATACTCTTAGATCACTGTGACAGTTTTGTGTGTCAAAATAAGGTTCAAAACTCCAGGGTCAGATGAAGACCAGCATATGACAGAAAAACAGGCACTTTAAACTTTTTATTAAATAAGCATTTGTTTACAAAGAAAATAACAATTACAACACTTATTTACTATATGTAAAAAACGCTTTTGAAACAGTTGAACTATCTGCAGACAGCTCAGCTGATCCAAGTCAGATGACATTATCTTACAAAAATAAAATTCGTGCTCCTTTTAGGATGTGCGTCCTTGGAAACCGTTTGCTCCGAGACATCAAGATCGAGAACTGCACGAAGGACATCCACGGGGAGTTGCACCAGCTGTTCTGCCCCAACAATACCTGCGAACCTTACTTCACTGCTAACAACGTCACCATTGTTCCTGGTATCAAGGTTAATGCAACAAGACTTATATGCTGAAAATTTATGGAATACCTGTGACTTAGTTGGTGTTGTGTTACTTTTTCCTACGCATTTAGGATTAGGGCCGAAACTCAACGGCAAATCTTTTCTGTTTTGTCCACGTCTTCTACTTGAAGTAGCTCATGGAGATAGCCCGTAAATATTATCAGTCGGTCTATCTTACTCATTGATATTATCTAAGCTTAGGTACTCATTAATATTTTAAAAGAGCCGAGATCATTTTTGTCCGAAGATGCTATCAACAAGCGGTTCTTATCCATTTGGTAATAACTTTTAGACAACCGTAACTGTTTTTGAATATTTAAAAGTAGCTGCACCCGCGGTTTCACCTGCGTAGTTTTAAATCCTGGTATTCCCAAAAGATTAAGTAGCCTATGTGCTATTCTAGACTATAATCTATCTCTGTGCCAAATGTCATTCAGATCCGTTCAGCTGTTCTGGTGTGATTGAGTAACAAACAGCCAAACTTTCACATTTATAATATTAGTAGAAAGTAAATTGATTATGCATGTAAACACATAAAGCGATAAATGATAACCATACTTACAAAGTTTTTATTTGCCAGGGTTTGGCAAGCAAAGTGTTTTTCGAGAATTTGCAAGACTCATTTCTACAAGAGGGACAATACATCGCTTATGGCAAGGAGCCCGAAGACATCGAACAAATGGAGCGACCTACCTATAACCAGATCTACGCCGACTTGTCCACTACTTTCACCATCCTAATCGGAATTTTCTTCCCTTCTGTAACTGGTATGTTAAAAAAAATTACACGTAATTTTAGGGCATGGGTGGCAGTAGTAAATCAATGTCTCATAATGTTTCAAGTTTTGACTACTTTAGGCTTTCATATGTATCTCTTTTTTGTCTGAAATAAACATTATCTTATCTTTGATTAGTGCCCTCTAAATTCACCTAGATCTTGAGAATCTATGGAGAAATCAATATAATATACCTAATTAAAATTTTTAGGCCTCAGATAATCTATGTTTGGTACTTGGTACTAAGAAATCTCTGGGTGATGTTTATCTTTATTTTATTTGTTTGCTTCAAACTGTCCTAGAGATTCACTCGCTATCTTACATTCGCAGGTATTATGGCCGGCTCCAATCGATCCGGCGACTTGGCCGATGCCCAGAAGAGTATCCCCATTGGAACGATTTGCGCCATTCTGACTACATCCACCGTATATTTGTCGAGTGTACTGCTGTTCGCTGGTACCGTCGATAACTTGCTGCTACGTGATAAGTAAGTACCTATTTGAGTAGGTACTATACCTGTGACATATGCTGGGCCTGTGACGTAGCCTGAGAGCTGCGGGTTCGATTCTCGTGGCGGGATCTTTATTCTGTTCTGCTATTTGGAAATATTTGGGAACCCTTTCGATCGAAACGACAGTTTTGAAGCTTTTTTGTTTATAAAGAAATAAACATGACAAATGAATTCTGACGTTTCCGAATGTTTTAAAATAGACCGCTATGATACTGTGTCATCGACGACCTCAGTGGCGCAGCGGGCGAGAGTGCCCCTGCGACGCAAGAGGTTGCGGGTTCGATTCCCGCCACGGAACAAATTTGTGTACGATCTGCAGAAATTTGTGTTGGTCTGGGTGTTTGCTATGTATAATAAAAAAAACTATGTAAGTATATCATGTATTAAATATATCAGGTAACTAGTACCCATAACACAAGGTTGGAGTAGCTTACTTTGGGGCTAGATAGTGCGGTGTGGATTGTCCAGCATTATTTATTATTATTATTTATTTATTCGCATATTATTTTATAAACCAAATCTACTTTATGTTTTTACCACATATACTTACTTTATTTTTACCTACTTTAGGTTCGGTCAGTCTATCGGTGGAAAGCTGGTGGTGGCAAACATGGCGTGGCCGAATCAGTGGGTGATCCTTATTGGCTCGTTCCTCTCCACCCTGGGAGCTGGTCTACAATCCCTCACAGGAGCACCTCGTCTGCTGCAAGCTATCGCCAAGGATGAGATCATACCGTTCCTTGCTCCCTTCGCCGTTTCATCCAAGAGAGGAGAACCTACACGGTAAGTAATCCAAACACCAAAATAAAAAATAATTTTGTTTTAATTACAGGAAACGGATGCACATCACGCCTTTGTTTGGTTTGTTTTGGTCAGGGGTCTTGTTCGCAATTGGATCTATATTTGTGACTTATGACATTGATAATGAACTATCCACCAATTTAGGTAGTCCACCAATATTATTTTTATCTTAAGATGTAGGTAAGTATAAATAACTTTGAAAGGTAAATGATGATTGGCAAAAGACAATTTTGAAAATTTTATATCAATTAAATGCTAGAGGCAAATTCCAAAAAGTCAAAACTCTGAAAAATGTATATAATGTATATAATGCTTAAAGAGTTGAAATTTTTGAAAGGATGCCGAATAATAAGTTCACAAAGCAAAAATATTGCCACGTGCAGATATACGTTTTTCTGCCGCCAAGCAGCAACGCTGTGTTTCATTTGAAGAGTGTGGTCGCCGGTGTAATTACAGGCACATGAGGCTTAACATCTGTATTCCTCTCAAGTTGATGGACGCAGGGCAGTGAATCGTAGGGCGCGTTCCTTTCGTGCGTGACTTACGAGGCAATGCTTTGGTGAATAGGTGATGGGTTACCACTTATCATCAGGTGGGCCATCTGCTTGTTTCATTTCAGCTAGTTGTACAAAAAAAAGTACCAAATAAGCATAATATTTTCAGAGCTCTGCTTCTGACGATGTTGATCTGCCAGTGCGGTATCTTACTCGGGAACGTCGACATACTCGCCCCTCTACTGTCCATGTTCTTCCTCATGTGCTACGGCTTCGTAAACCTCGCCTGTGCCCTGCAAACCCTGCTCAAGACCCCCAACTGGAGACCCCGCTTCAAGTATTACCATTGGTAAGATTTAGAATGAGATCGTGATCATGAATCATCACAGCACTGTGACCTCAATTATCATCTCAGGACGGGAGCCACAGAGATTGACTTCTGTCGTGATTGCCTACGGGTCAGAGGAACTGTAGAACATCTAGTTGCATTGCTCAACAACAAACGAAGCCAGATCTAACACGGGGCTGAGAGAACTGATTGAATCCTAGAACATTGCTGCCATCAACCTAAAGTCCGCTACTTTAAGGAGCTGCGGCTCGATTACGCTAATGTCTGGCTATCGAGATGGCTTTCGGTTTGACATTTGATTCCCATTCATCCAAGGAATTTAGCATCCATCCCAAGGAATTTAGATACTAGATCCAGCCATGTGTTGCTATTACACTATGGGAATCAAATGCAAATCAGCGAGGTTCATATTCCTTGATCAAATGTCAAACTGAAAGCCATCTCTATAGCCAGACATCAACGTAATCGGGCTTAAAGCATTCTTATTTCTTTTTTTCTTTCTTCTTTTTATGGCTCCTGTCATAGACAATCTTGCCAATGTCAAGTGATTCAGAGATTATACTCTGTAGATAAGTTTCTAGTCACGTCAGTCCAAAGTCGAGTCCATTCTTATTTCAATATTAATTTACTTTTTGACTCTATGCAGTTGATATAAGACATTGACATATTAATATATAATGGTTTGAGGCTATAGCAGGGAGACAATGCACAATACGCAATACTGCGGGACGTCAGTGCAGATCTCCCATAAATTAGAATTAGAAAAATTGTTCTCCACCGATTACAGTCGTCATGTGATTTCTTTAACAGGTCATTGTCCCTGGCTGGTCTAGTGCTCTGCATCTCCATCATGTTCATGACATCGTGGTTCTACGCTCTAATCGCTATGGGCATGGCTGGTCTCATCTACAAATACATTGAGTACCGCGGGTAAGACGATGTTCTCTCTCCTAAGACATTCAGGTCAAAATATTCAATTTACAATGAATATGTGAAAAAATTATGTTTGCTATCCAGTATTAAGCGCGCCTATGTACAGTATGGATTATTTGTGCAATAAATTTTTTTCTCTATCTCTCATAAATAAGAAATAAGGGTCATTAAAGTGGCAAAACATACCATACACCCATACCTGCATAGAATAATTGCTTAGCTTACAAAATCTACAATGAAAGAGTCGTTAGGGACCGACGTTATTTATCTCCTGTAGGAGCGCGTATTCAGCTTCACTGAGGTGTTATAATATGAAGGTATCGCGACGAGACAGAATCTACTTAAAAGGACGAGGAAGTTAAAGACTTTATAAACGAGCCCTGGGCCATCCGATCGCGAGCCGGACGTCCAACACGTATGATTTTTTAACCAAATTGTTTATAGAGCTGAAAAAGAATGGGGTGATGGTCTCCGTGGTCTGGCACTCTCTGCCGCTCGCTACTCTCTTCTGCGCCTCGAGGAAGGTCCTCCTCACACGAAGAACTGGCGTCCTCAGGTTCTTGTGCTGGCTAAACTGAACAGTGAACTGATGCCCACTTACAAGAAGATGCTTGCTTTCGCCAATCAACTGAAAGCTGGTAAGTAATACCTCATTATTAAATAATTCTTGTAATTTTTTCGATCTAATACCTAATGTAACGAAATGTGAAATTGTAAATTTAATAGCTTAATTGATTATTTTAGCATTTTTTGATCATTTTTATCTGTTGTTTTATAAACTTTCGTCCAATTCCTAGGCAAAGGTCTGACAGTGTGTGTGTCGGTGTTGGGCGGGGAGTTCCCTCAGCGAGCAGGAGAAGCGTCTACCGCAAAACAGAATCTACGCAAATGCATGAACGATGAGAAAGTCAAGGGATTCGTGGATGTGCTTGTCACCAACAACATTCCTGAAGGACTTAGCAATGTGTGAGTATCTTAAATTCTAACCACGTGAATTAAATAGTCAACTAATGTAGCCCTGATAATGGCTTTTACCCCCAATTTTCTTTTTCAACGTCATCTATTTTACGAGGACGACGTTTTACTAATAATATTTGATGCAAGCCAGTAGAAAATATAGTTTCGATGTAGTTAGCATTGAACTGTCCACAGCTCGCATACAGCACTTTAATGTAGCTGTCGAGCAGTGCTTGGTCCAGTAAACACAAAAATGGCACACGTTGAAAACACACTAATGACCGTTGACTTCCTATAAAATTGCACGCATTACAGAGTTCAAACTTGCGGCCTCGGTGGGCTGAAGCCCAACACTGTGATCGTGGGCTGGCCATACGGCTGGCGGCAGTCGGAGCAGCAGATGAACGAGGGTGGCGAGCCGTGCTGGAGAGGCTTCCTTCAGATCGTGCGCGCCGTGACTGCGGCCCGCATGGCCATGCTCGTGCCTAAAGGCATCAACTTCTACCCGACCTCTACCGAAAAGGCAAGTCTCTTTATCTTGGAAACATGAATAACTATGCTGATATTTTAGAATCTCTCATCTCCCATGCTAGTTGCTAATAGTTTATTGCTGTCTCTACAGAAAAATATGTTATGTAACTGTCGTTTCACGTGATTTATGTGAAGTGTCTAGACCTTACCAGAACCATAAATCCAAAAGCTATGAACTAGTATGATGGCCGTTGGACTAGAAATTAAAGTGGGCCGGTTTAACAGCACTTCCTATAACCAAAGATTGTTCTTCAGGTATCCGGCAACATTGACATCTGGTGGATCGTGCACGACGGAGGTATGCTGATGCTGCTTCCCTTCCTCCTGAAGCAGCACCGTACTTGGAAGAACTGCAAGATGCGCATCTTCACCGTCGCCCAGATGGAAGACAACTCTATCCAGATGAAGAAAGATCTGAAGATGTTCCTGTACCAACTGCGACTTGAGGCCGAGGTTGAAGTTGTTGAGATGGTTAGTGATACATTTGTTATTCTAATGAAAACACATTGTTACCTCTAATTATTTTTCTAGTTGTTTTGTACAATTTCAAATGATTGATCTCGTTGTGCAGACTGACAGCGACATAACTGCATACACCTACGAACGCACCCTCGTGATGGAACAACGTAACCAGATGCTGCGTGAGCTGCGACTCAACAAAAGAGAGGCTTTGGGAATGGTATGTTTTAAATTATAAACATTATTGAAGTTATTAATAACTGTCATTCCTGATTCCTGAGATACCAAAATGTCAATGACGTAAAACATGTTGTGAACACCAAACTGGCTTCTATATTATTATATTTATTGGTGGAAGGACTACAATCTGTTCAACTTCAATGCTTTTGAATAACTTGTACATAGCTTAATGTGTAACAGAACTAACTTATTTGTCGGTTGCAACGCAGACGCATTGCACGGACTTTGCTGAGGAAAAACAGCCTCTGGTAACATGGACTCTTTACCCCGATTTCAGTCCACCTATAGCTATTAGTTGAATATGTATCCCAATCATTTTACGTATTATATGTGTATGTTAGTTTTTGTTTTAGCTTGATTCCACGGTGGTAGATAAATTGTAATCTTTCCAATTAATTAATCTTTCACTGTACTCATCTCGCAATTCACTACGCTCTCTACCCGTATTCCATATTTGCCTATTCTTCTTCTTGGGCTTAGCTCTTATATGAACGCTTATCTAATTCATTCTGTGCTTTCGGTGTTTATGATAACCTATTATAAAACCTTTGCGTCAACGCGTTGGTCATTCAAAGTTACTTACCTACTCAAGTTTAAATAAAATAAAGCTAACAAGTAGGTACACTTTAGAAACACTACTATTGCCTAAGTACCTAATGCTTCAAGCTTTCGTAAAGCAAAATGAAGGTACTTACTTACCTACTTGGTTTTTTGATAAGTTGAGGTGTATTTCAGGTCCTGAATTTATTGTAATTAATGTTATAGCTGCCCTTGGTTATATTTACTGGCTAAATAGGAAATACAATACAGGATGTAAAGAGACAGCTCCCGAAAACTGAAAGTACACTTAGCTATTCCTATATGACTTGAATGCATGCAAGCATGGTAAAGGTCTCATTTAAGGCTTCAACCACACCTGCGCGTCAGTAACGCGGCAAGCGGGCGCGATGAGGGAGCGTCAAATTTGAAACGTCAAACGTGAACTAGTTTGCCCGCGTTGTGGTCGCGTAGGTGTACACAGCGCCATATGTAAGGTATGGGTAGACAGACGCCCCCGCTTCGCAGTCGCTTTGGTCGCGCAAGTGTGGACCCCTTACTTTGCGGGAGCAGTCTATAATCTTGTTGCAAATTCCAATTCTTCCTTTTTCTCCACGAGCATTGGATTTTTTTCTTATTACTAGTAGCATGTATGTATAACTATTGTGTATTAATTATAACTGTTGTAATCCTCAAGAGAATGAACTTGTTGCCACAATGCTCAACCAGCAAGGGACATCAAACTCATACACAACCCTTAAATATAATCATTCGCATTGGTTCCACCACCAATGCTTAATATTTATGACAGGGAAAGATTATTTGCCAAATCAAATTTGGGGAAGAAGATTTTTAATGCCGGACATTGGAATAAAAGTGAATTACTGCGAATGATTTATGAACAACTACGTCTACTAAAGTCTTCCTAAAAAACAGGTGCAGGCTATCGTGGACCTCCACCACGCCGACGTTAAGACGGCCAGCAAGGTCCGCTTCGCCGAGCCCGGAGCTGAAGGCACCGAGGACGACGCCCCGCCATCCCCGCCTCTCACCGATCCTGACGACAAAGACAAGGATGAAAAGGTGATCATATCTACTTATTATAAAAAATGGCATTCGATTCATAAACAAATAAATATTGGTGAAAATTCCACACAGTACTATCTCGCCCCAAACTAAGCCAAAGCTTACACTATGGGAACCAGATAGGTAACCAAACAAAAAACCTATAGAATGAGTTAATTTTCCTAAGCTATGATGTCATTCAATTTTTTTATGTGACATTAAAAAAATTGTTTTCTATTGTTGTTGGTGTTTTCTATTGTTCGACTGTCATTATATCAGGATTAAATCCGTTCCAGCTGCAAGACACATTTTTATATTCTGGAAATCCGTTTACAATGCAGATAATATTCTGATTCAAAGACAGTCGAAATGAGATATTTTCTAAGAATTAGACGTTTAAATAAAATGCATAATAAATGACCAATTTATTGCTTTTGGAACAAAGTTTTTGGGTCTAATTATGTTTTCAAATGACAATGTTATTATGATAGACCCCTTTAGATTTTTTTGAGCACTCATTGCATAAATTTGCTTTAACGTGCTTTAACACGATTTTATAATTCAATGTTCTTTTATAGCAGAACAGAGTATATTTTGCTTGTTTACACAGAACACTAACAAAAAGACTTCTAAACAGAGCGTTCTATTATATCAAATTCACAAAATCAATTTCGGTTTTTTTCTGTAAACCATCTTCTAAACATAAAAAAACCCACTATACCTACATCGTAAAATTAAATCAATTTAAAAACCGACATCGATTTTTTTATTCTGAAACATTTCTTTATTGTTTTTATTCATCCTAATCCACAAACGAGTCCTAGCGAATACACACACGGCGGTGGTCATATGTTTGCCGAGTTTCATTCACGTTGAGTTTGTTCACTTTAGTTTGTTTCGTTGTTCACGATTTCCGAGGTACGCGCGTTGACGTCTTCAACTTGGTTACCTAAGTGTAGCTGAGGGCTGTCATTTAATACTTACTCAAGTTATGTGTGAATCTATAAATTAAATGGGAGACTTGGGCTTTCTTAGTCTGGAAGATCTCAGGCAGTAGAGGGCAGATTTTGGAAAATAGCAAGCAGCCGTCCGGTACACTGAAGTGGTTACCAAGTCTCAAAGCGTGTACCGCGGAATAGATAAGTTGAATGTCCGTAGTGTTTTATGTTAAACAATTTAAATAATATATGACATCCCGTGTTTTATTCGCCTTGAATCCGTCATGTGCAACTCGGGAATCGCGCGCAAATTGGACGATTACAATGGAATGGGTCACAAAATTGGGGATAAATAGGAAGATTTTCGGAGTAGTTTGTTGCACATAATCGATTCAATGTGGGACTCGCCCGATGAACGGTCGCAGAGCGAGGACGCGCCGCCGCCCGACGACAAGCCTCGCGACGCCGCCAACGGGGACACCCACAAACACAAGCCCACCGTGTCAGATTACACGCCGTAAGTACCGCATTTATATTTAGATAACTTCCAGCCTATGCTTATCTGCTGCCAAGCAGCGTTGCTGTTTCGATTTGAAGAGTGTGGTTGCCGATGAAATTACAGGCACTTGATGCTTAACATCTATGCCTCAAGTTGATGGATGCAGGGCAGTGCATCGTAGGACACGTTAGTATCGGGCGTGACTTACGATGCAATTCATTGTTGGAGGCGTTGGTTACAAATTTAACAACATGAGGCTCATCTCCTTGTTCCATCAAATAAATGTAAAAAAAAAATTGGTGTTACTGGTATTTCGAAACAGTGGTGTGGTGAAAAGATTTTAAATGCGCCTCAAAGAGACTCCATTGGACCACTATTCTACTAACCTTATTCTAATTTATCTAACCTATTGGCATTATTTTATTCGCCATTAAGTGGATCTAATGTATTAAAAGCAGTACAGATATACATACTTACCTAATACCCACACAAACAGTAACCAAAGCTAAACTCTACTTGAATTCTACTTTAGTTATTAAAGTACCCGTTCTCTAATAGTAACTGACGCCGAACTCAAATGGAGTCTTAAAGTTACCTACTCAAACAGTAACTAAACCTGAACTAATGTGGTTGATAAAGTACAAAAAAGTACTGAAATAGTAGCTAAATCGGTACCAAATGTAATCGATTGTCGCACACCAGGGACGAGGGCACAGTGCGGCGAATGCACACCGCCGTGAAACTGAACGAAGTGATCGTGTCGCGATCGCACGACGCACAACTAGTCATACTCAACCTGCCCGGCCCGCCGAGGGACACCAAGTATGAACGGGAATCCAACTGTGAGTACACTGCGTATGTTTTTCCTGGAGAATACAGTATGGGGTTCTTCAAAAAAGGCGTGTTAAAATATTTAAAGGGTCAGCAACGCGAGTGTGACACCTCGTGTGTTATAAACGTCCATAGGCTACGGTGACCGCTTCCCATCAGGTGGGCCGTATGCTTGTTTGCTATCTTGGTAGTATACAAAAAAAACACCACTATTATTTCACAACAGCTTCACGACTTTGATCCCCAGGCACGGTAGATATCCCTTCAGATCTCTCAGTACCAAGTACTTACTAACTCAAGATTCTTTGAGGATGTCTAAGGGGGGTAGTCATTGCATTTGGCACATACCCACATTTTGCAGTAGTTAGTATTCCATACGTGACCGGTTGCAAGCCCATCGCCGCTGTTACTAACTTGTTTCCTCGCGATGTTTTCCTTCACCGTTTAAGAGCACTGGCATTTTAATTTGTAAAAAAAGAATTTGGCCATCGTCCCATAGGATCTTACCTTCCGTCAGCGTCCGCGAATGTTGTAAGCAGCGACTCCGAGAACGCACTAGATGACCAGCTCATAAGTACCAAATACGTTGGACACCTACGTCCAGCAGTGTGCTTATTTAACCGACTTCAAAAAAGGAGGAGGTTCTATGTTTAACAGCTATGTTTTTTTTTTGTGTATGTTCATCGATATTTTTTAAATTATACGCTTGTAAAGTGGGAAAGACTCGACTGGATTAGAATGGTCTAAAGGCCAAGTTACCAAGAAAACCGATGGAAAACGATACCAAGCGATTTCCGTGATCTCAAAGCACTTATGGATTTTTTATTCGAGATCATAACTATACCCATCAATTTATTTTTTACGCATGAAAAATAAATCACAATTTGTCGTGTCTCGGTAGGCGAGGTATCGTATTGTAGACATGCGTGCGTAGCGTCGTCGGTCGTAGACCTTGGCCGGTATAGCGGCGTAGAAGCCGACGTAGCTCCGTAGACTTCGTAGCATGTATGCTACGAAGAAACAAAACTGAAGCAACGAAAACCATTATTATTTTAATTTAACTTTGTATCAACTAATACTGTTATTCGTTAACACAAACGAATCTAATAAAAATAGCAAGCAATAAAAAGTATGATTATACTGCCTTCACTCTCAGAGAAATGTTTACTTGTGGTAGTACGGAGCTGACTTCTTTTCGGTGAAGGCAGTATAATTTAAGATCGAGCTTCTCTTCAGGTAAGCTCGCTTGATCATTCAATTATAAACTACAAATTAATGGCTCGTTTCTTAAATTCCAGACATGGAATTCCTGGAGGTGCTGACCGAGGGCCTGGAGAAGGTGCTGATGGTGCGCGGCGGCGGACGCGAGGTGATCACCATCTACTCGTGAGCGCACCACTCTCACCTCGCCGGCGCAGAGACGTCCGCTGGATCCGCGCGCGCGCACTCACTTCCCCGCGCGAGAACTCACGAGTTCCCTCGTACTCTAGTCTGTACGCTCGACGCCCCACGCGTCTCTCTCGAACTCTTTACATTTATAAAACTTCTTTGTGATCCTACAAGTGCTACTTTCTTGCGAGCATGTACAACCGCTATCGAAAGATTGACGGGACTGACGTCAATCTGTAATTCTGTTCGTTTGTGGATGTTAGTTGAACTATGATATTTTGTTGAATTTACTGTTTAGAGTGATGTTGTTTTGGAGTTTATTCACTGTTGTATAGATATTTATGATGAGTGTATGAGTATAAAGATGAGCCTTAAACTGTCGGTTAGCTATAAGTTTGTTGTGTTATTAGACTATGTAAGAGTTAATTTAGGTATGTAGCGGACTGTCGGTTATCGTTGTGCTATGGTTTCTTCGGACGAGACGTATTGGTGCACGGTAGATAGTGGTTGTTTTGTAGCATTTTTTATGTTTTATATTTTGTTTAATGAATGTTGAAACGACGTAGATAATTTTTAAACGTTTACATTTGTGATTGTAAATCGTGAGGGTTTCTACATTTTATATTTTATAAGAATAAATTATTTTGTTCTAATATGTATCATCTGCTCAACTTAAAACTTACGTGGGACTGAAGCGTGGACTGTACCAACTAACGTAACATCTGAGTCGAAGGTACCTTAAAATCTTCAATTATCAAATAAAATCTAGTCACTTTTTGACGTAGTTAATGAAAAAGGTTACACCAAAAACTATTTCTATTTCTTTAAAGGTTTATAATTAATATAAAGGATCTGTGCTACCACAGCATTTCCTCCAAAGGTTTTATGGTGAGTAGATTCAAATATCTCAAATAGGAACGTCCTTTGAGGATAGTTTAAATAAAATATTTTTAGTATATTACTTAACTAGTAACAAAATGTTATTTATAGATTAAACGTTTTTAAGTTATCGCGGTTGAAGCGATTATCTTGAAAACTTGTGGCGCACATTCGCGTAGGTAGGTAGTTTATCTTACTGTGATCATTTGTATGACCGTTTGAAATCACTCTACTGGCATGATGATTCACCATTTTATTACGTACCTTCAAACATTTCTCGTGATTCATTCATAACTTTGGGTATGAATACTGTGAAATATTTATAAACTCTATGCATTTAATATTAGAGTACTTATATCTATAAGGAACTCAATTTAAATATAAAATCAATCAACTAAGTAGTTTTATGGAAGTTTTCCCAATTTTCATCAGTATTTTCAGATAAACATTCCTTCGCAGTCATAGAACTCTAACAAATGTTATAATACGTATTATAATCAAATCTTTTTTTAAGTCTGGTAGGTTTGTATTGTAACTCAAGTGACATTACCTAGTTGTCATTTTGGTATAATAGGATTGTTTTATCGATTACCTAAAAATCTAAATAACTTGTCAATTTTCATTTTCATCACGAATAAGTAGATAGTCTCAATCATAATTCATAATAACTAGTATTAGATACTGCCAAATAGGATTCGGTGTTGTAAAATACCTCTCGAATATAAAACAGTTGTCACTTAAAATAAATTAACGTATTACCTACATTTTGAACTAAGTAATCATTAATGAAGGAATGCGATAAGGAAGTCTAGTGTTTAATGTTAATTTTATGATTACTAGTGAAATTAGATGACTTTAATAGGTAAATAACATATACCATGGTATATTCGAACAGTACTCAATTAATAGAACAATTCATATTTGAACCGAAGTTGGTTAATTATACGAAGTGGTTTTCTTTAGAACCGTGTCTGATAAAAACACGGATTTTCGAATTACAATGCTATCAAATTTTAGTTTTAGGGTTTATTTGTATTTGCCATACTAATGTCTAAATGTAATAAGGTATGTATGTGTATAGGTCTTAGAAATTGATGGTTGGACGATTATTTTTGGGGATTGATTGTCTGTGGTCTGTGCTACCACAGATAGCTATAATATATATGGTTCCAGTGATGTGCTGTGCCGTGCTAGCCACTTGGCCTACGCGTTGCCGGCATCGTTGCCTCCGCAATTCGCGTCTTCTAAAGTCAAAGATATTAAATAACTTAATGTAATTAAGTATAAAGCATTCTAAATTATTCATATATAAATATTGTACGGAAGTCCTAATTTCTCTTGCTTTATCACGTAGTGATATAAAAACGAAATTCTTGAAAAATATAGTGATCACATATCTTCCTTTCCTCATAAAAATATTTACGTACATAAGTCTTATAAATCTGAATAGATAAATATATAAAAAAAATATGTATGCCTTTTAAATACTATATAATAATTATTATGATAATAATTTAATTAAAAATTAAAATGATATTAAACTACTTAAAGGAAATTCCATATTTATGTATACCTAACTTGCATAAGTATTATGCCTAGTTTTCATTCGAACCTACCTACTTAATTATTATATTTAACCAAGTTGGAAAATCTTCCAAATAGTTTGGGTGTAAGAAATGTTCAATTACTGGAAATACCATAAAGAATATTTTATACGGTAAAACAAGTTTGTTTAAAAAACTGCCATAAATCGATCATCTAAGTATTTTGATTTTATTACGCCCTTTATTTTTATAGTACCTATCAATATACTTTTAAAACCTATTTATGTCTTTGTCAACTGATTTGAAATAACTTAATTTTGAAATGATTGCTAATAAAACTTAACTCGGACACTGTTACTTACCTAAATACTGAACGCTTGCTCTCATATTTATGAATAATTAAAAGCTAATTGAGATCAGTTAGTACTTTCCTAGAAGGTAGATATACTAGACTTACAATTCGCTGATGTGCCAAAACCTCATTCTAACTTCATTCAATTGTTGGCAATACATCATTTGAGTAGGATATGGCAACCTTTGTCATAACTAGGATAGTTAGCCTAACAGTAGGTATTTTTGTAATTTCAGCGATCTTACGTTAGGTCCTTTCGTGTAACTTATAATCTACTAGGTAATAATAAACTCTCTAACTGAGATTCATACGTGTTAGATTTCACATAAAATAGCTGTCATGAGAATGCACATTAACTTTCAGATTAGCTATTAAATCGTATAGAATTCGATCATTTTAGCGTTAACGAACAGTCGCTAGTCGTAATACATAAAACGTCTATAAATTACGTATCTCGCGAGAGATCTAATAAATGTATAGGTGAGTAACAAAAACCGTCAAACGTAACTTTTCTGTAGGTACATTTGATAGAAATTATTGCCTATTTACGCTAGTCGCACGGCTGTTGCAAGATACGTAATCAGGAGGCGGAAATCCATGCCATAAACAACTTCCGGCATATAGGGTGCCTATCCAACAATCCTACCCACAATGCGACTGTGACCATTTCGATAAATTTGTTACCTAATTAGATAATAGGCTGTGAGTCAGCGTTATTTTCTTTACGATTTGATGTTCAAGCTAGAGTTGCTGTGATACACCATGTTATGGCTATAACGTTTTAGAGGACTTTCCGGCTAACAAAGGGAACGTCGTATCGTCTGCTAAGCCACTCTATCTGTGATGTCACTGAGGTGTCATGCACTTTACCTCTCAATGACGAAAATAGGAAATCAAACACGAGTTAACCCCTACTAATCAGTACCTAAATCTTAAGTTATACCTACTTACTTTTTTATTTATTTATTTAAAAACTTTCACACAAAACAAAATAGTGCTAGGAAACAATATAGTTTATCCTCATTCGTACTATGAATAACTCAATTAGATAAGATGAAGATTATTAAAGGCTGTCTAAAATTTCAAAACATTTCGGATAACTTTCGCAGGTACTTACCTACCTATAAATGAAAAATATGATGAAGTCAACTAGTAGGTAGGTACGGGTATTTTCGTCTACCTTTTAATACTACCAATGAGGTGCTGAATCAGGATAAGTCAGTAACTTCAACTGCTATGTACTCCAGCTGGGATGTAGTTTTATCTAGTTTTTGCTGAGCTAAAAACACTAACATTTTGGTCTGGAACGAGTTTCTTCAAAGTAATATTCCGGAATAAAGTTATATTAAGAAATTATTAAAATATTCAAATAATAATAATAATTCTAGTGAAATTAGCCTGTGAGTAAATATTATAAGGAAAAATGTTAAGAGTGTAATAAAATAAAATAATAACAATAACTTGGTTGTTTTATTATTAGCCATTGATTGATTTTTACATGTAGGTACATAAACACACTTATGATCCTAAGTACATAAGACTAGAAAAAATAAATTTGTTTATGATCAATATAGATAGGTATTACTTAAATTTTAAAAGTATATTATGATACTAAATACCTAAGCATTTTGATTTTTAGTAATGAAATAGTTACATAATTCATTCTTACTACTTACATGTATATGCTAAAATATATTCATAAATTAGGCGTAAAGTATTGTAGGTACCAAAAATATTGTACCTAATTAACAGGCACTTTGTAGTCTCTTAATTTGTTATTTGGGTATTCCTTCGCCATACATTATTTTATACTTACATTAGGGATTAAAAAAGGCTCACTTACATATTTATACATTGTTCAGCATTGTTAAGGCTGTCCCCAAGATACTGCCGCAAGCCACTAGTGTTACATGATGTATAAGAATGACTGAGTATTGTATATTTCAATGATACAACCTTCATTCCCAAAATCTTAAGATGTCTTTTCCTCATTTCTTGGTGCCCCACCAAATGCTCACAATCGGAACAGTAATGGTCAGGCAAGTGTATTAAAATAGCAATGTTTTCATTTCTGGCTGATTGTGACTTCCAGTTAAATGTGTTATTGACCAGACCATCTGGATGTACCAGAATGTCAATAAGGTATGTGGCATCTGAATAAATGTGAGGAACCATAACTGCATTGGACAATTTATAAGGCCCACCAACTACACTTGTTAAGATATCTTTTGTTTTCTTGATTATATTCCTAATTTGAGGATCTTGGGGTACTTCTTTAGTCCACTGGTCTTTGGGCAATAACGGACCATGATAATCCAAGCATTCAAGAGAAAGAGCAGTGTCAATCAAATGAAGTTTTCTTACTGATTCTGAATTATTTTTAGAAACTTTGACTAAGTTTTCTGGACTAAACAATCGGTTGGCAAGCTTTAAAGGGTACTTTTGAACATAGATGAAAGAGAGCAGAATGGAGCAAATATCATCAGTACAAAATTTACTAAAACCTTTATCTAAAATGGTTTCTACCAAGTTCCAAAACTCTTGACCTTGTATTGGATCAAAGTTAAGATAGCCAAATGGGTAAACTACCGATTTTAAGAAAATACTTGGCACATTTTGGTAGTTTGTCAAGAAATATTCACTGCAGATTTTTAGTACCAACTCATTGCGTATTTTAAAATGTAAACAATAGTTTAGTACTCCAACCACCAACACATAGGAGCTGATTTTAGAACCTTTTAACTTCATATACTTTTCTACAGCTTTCTCCACTTGATGATCCGTGTAGTTAAGCCTGGTCAGCTTTGAAATGATATCCAGCAATGAGTCTTGATCGATAGCATGTATGTTTGAGTACAACCAAGTACCAACAACAGCAAACGACTGCGCAGAGATATACTTCTCTTGCACAAATGTTTCAAGAATATTTAACATTACATTTACATTTATTTTAAACCAGAGGTCAGAGAATTTTTGCTCTAGTAAAGTCAGAATTGTCTTTTTACTAGACTTCAGTCCATGAAGCACTTGAAATACTTTGCCAATGTTGTGTTCATCAATGTCTTTTTCTCGTTCAAAGAATCCAACCCATAATTTATCAATAGTCTCAGAATATTTCGTTTCCGATTTATTTCTGATAAGGAACTCCATAAATACACATAGTTGTTCAATAGATAACTTGTTGTCAATCACTCTCAATAGTATTTCATCAGAAAACTTTGGCTTGTAAAGTTCCATAAATGATGACACAGCGTTCAGTATATTTAGTATAGTTTGTGTATCTTCAGTCTTCATAACCACACGAATTAGTTTATCTAAAATAGCTCCTTTAGCTAAATTAACGTGCATGTGTTTGTTAGCTATAGTTAGCAATGTTGGATTCTTTTCTAAATCATAAATTCGTTCCATAGCACCCAAAGCAATATTCGGAGTAATTTTCGTACATTTTGTAAGTAGGGAAAAAACATCTCGCAGATCCATACACTGTTTGAATTCTTCTTGTATCATGTGATAGTTGAGAGAGTCTGTCGTACTTCTGGGAGACTCCGTAGCAAGTGTTTCATCGACTTCCGAAATATGTTTTAATCTTCGCACCACAAGGGGCAGCTCATGAACGTTCAAGCCATTTTCGATTAAAATAGTACTGCTAATATATTGCGTTTCATTTAAAGATTTCTCGTCACTGAAGCTTCGATTATATTTTCTAAGAGTAGGTACAACAGCATTTCCTATAAAAATAAAGCTATTATTAGCTTTTAAACATCTTCGAACTAAAGACATAACTTTGAAAATAAAATAACTAATTTGAAGGTCTTGATTTTAGGGATAGAAACAAAACAAACAAAATGTCGAAGAGGAAGCCAAGAGTATTTATCGGGTAGGAAAGAAAAGAAAAACAAAGAACAGCTGTGCTGTGCTGTAACGAGTCCGGTTATTGTACGACATGATAATGCACAGCACGATAATTGGAAGCCACTCATGTACCTACCACTTAGAGCATTTAGAACGGGAGTTGCCAAGCGCTACTTTTAGTACTAAAATATTTCTGCCGGTTTTCGCGGGGGGCGAGGTAGTACGGTACAGAACACATTTACATAATCACGCATACTAATGCAGAAAAATTAAGCGTCCCTATAAACGCACACGCAAGTAAAAGCTGTACACCAACACAAAAACAATAACACAATTAAAGAATTACTGTTGTTACACTTTTGTTTAGTTACACACTAACACAAAAAAGTAGTGATGGGTTGTAAAAAGACCGACAAAATGAATGATTTCATATGAATGAAATCAGGGTGGTTCAAAATCATATACTTTTCCTTTTTTTTAACCGACTCCAAAAAAAAGGAGGAGGTTATCAAGTCGGCTGTATGTTTTTTTATGTTTGTTACCGCATAACTCCGTCATTTATGAACCAATTTGAAAATTATTTTTTTTGTCTGAATCTGAAACTATACCCTATAGTTTCAGATTGGTCCCATAGAAATTTCACCAAAATCGGTTGAGAAGTTTGGCTTTTAAAATTAAATTTCGTATTTTTTACAAGCTTTTATCTAACTTGCAATGTACTATACGTCGGCAATGTATTTAGTTAGTTCGGAGAACCTCTATCCTACGGAGTTGAATTTTTGCAATGACGATGATAATGCATTTTATGGTAGGTATGCATAACCACAACGGACATCCAGGATTGGCTCCAGATAAAGGAACTCTTCAACGGTCAACAGGACAGGCACAAAATTTTGTGTACGCATTCTATTAGGATAGCCGGTTAGAAGATCCACAATGACAGGCTGCTGCACTCAAGAATGGCTCCTAATGAGAGAACTCTTCAACGATCAACAGCACAGTCACGAAATGTTGTGTACGGACTCTATTACGATAGCCGTTTAGATGATCCACCATGACAGGCTGCTGAACTCAAAAATGACTCCTAATGAGAGAACTCTTCAACGGTCAACAGCACAGTCATGAAATTTTGTGTACGCATTTTATTAACGATAGCCGGTTATAAGTTCCACCATGACAGGCTGCTGAACTCAAGAATGACTCCTAATGAGAGAACTCTTCAACGGTCTACAGCACAGTCATGAAATTTTGTGTACGCATTCTATTAGACGACGACGATGACGACGACGATAAAAAAGGAGCCCATGTCCCTCTCCAGCTAACATACTACAGCTATACAAAAATCACGTTTATACGATTCTGCGTTCAAAAAGTACAAAGCAAATAGCAATAAACCAACGACACAGCACAACTAAAATTTTAAGGGAGCTCCATAAAGCGACATATTGAAGGCAGAATGACAGAGACAGTTTTTGTAGAGTCCAATACTGAACCTCCTTTTTTTAAATCGGTTGAATATGGGTACAAAAAACATCGCATTTTATTCTAATTTTACGTTCATTCCATCATTCATTCAATCGATTTCGCTCAACTAGTCCCCACACTACGCCTTCTACCAAGGAATATAAATTCACCGACACCTCCTACCAAGACGTTGGCATCGTATTAAAACTGTCGTAACTGGTATTCCATTAAATATAAATTAAACGGAATTACAAAAACAATTGACTAAAATATCAATTACTTGTGATAGGAAATACCGTGTTCCCTAAAGTTTGATGTCTCTGATCTCCTTTTACACCGAAATACCGCACAATTCACCATTTTTACTGAGCACTACTTCGCGACACGAAACGACAACTAATGGTCGCGCGGTGATGAGTGAAGTAGTTTTATATAACGTGCATGGCCAAGTCGCGTCTTATGGCCGGCAGAGGGGTACGCCTTGCGTTAACATCTCCAGTTCTAAATGCTCTAAGACCTACCATAGTGAATTATACATTATCGACACGTGCCAATAATGTACGGCCAATAATGCACACCCCAATAATGTACACCCCAATAATCCGTGTCCAGTGGTCACGGATTATTGGGGTGTACATTATTGGGGTGTGCATTATCGTGTCGTGCATTATTGGCTCCCGCTGTAACAATGAAATACTGACTGACTGAGTCAAGTCAATCAATCAATCAAAACAACCTTCAGGCTGGGGATTCGTTTTCTGTCATTTAGTGAAGCAATATAGCATTTTCATTTTAATTGTTTTTCTTGTGTTATTTTGAGTTGTGTAATTTTGGTGGTATTTTAACCAACATTACTTGTGGTCTTAGCACAAAGTATAAACTTTTGGAATGAAAGTGTATGTGATATCGTGATTTGACGGAAAATGTTTCGAATGTTTTGAAGAAAACCGACACCATTTTCTTCAAAACAAATGACTGACTGACTCGACACGACTTTGGTTGGACTGACGTGACTAGAAACTTATCTCCAAAGAGAGTATAATCTCTGAATCACTTGACACTGGCAAGATTGTCTATAGACAGGAGCCATAAAAAGAAGAATGAACCTTCAGGCTTCAAATCTATCCCCGCGTTCCGATTTACGTTATAATCGATGTGAGCGCTTACAAACCCGTACCGAATTAGCGTGAGCGCGATAACGATGTCCCATGAAACGTCATAGATGACGTCATGACATGCGCCATCTTGCGATTACGCCGACCATGCGATATTTTAATATCATCGTGAGCGCTGTAAAAAATGACAGTTCTGCATTTGTGTTTTGTTGTTATTTGTGATGAGGTTGCATGTGTTCAGTCGCATCGCATTATAGTGCTAATAGGGTATATAGATGTTCTGCGACCATAAAATAATAAATCCAGAAAATATCCATGCAGTCCTAGTTTGTTACACAAGGTTTGAGGTTATAATTCATAGGATGTTTCTGTGAGTGCGATTACGAGCGTTCCGAATTGTTGACTGCTCTGAGCTGTCATAATTGTAATATCTAATTCGGAACGCCTGTGAGATGATGTGAATGCTGTGAGCGATTATAGTCATATCGGAATGCGGCCTGTAGCAAACTTCAAAAAGCAAGGTACTTTTCAAGGAATTTGAAGTACTTTGTTCTACTTACCCCCATTCGTGTACACCCAGATAAAACGTACCAAAAAGTACCAGTGTGTATTCCAAATATCATGCTGTACATTATCGTGGTCGTACAATAACCGGACTCAAAAAACCTGCCCGATCGAAGATAGATTGTAAAAAAATTGTGGTTTGCATACGCAAAGGATGAAGTTTGTTCATTCAAATTCCTTGGTTTGTTCTATGTGCATACGTAATCATCATCAGTCTGTGGCCCACCACAGTCCACCCACAGTTGACAGTTGACTTTGTTTTGTTTACATTTCTGAACCGTTTTAACCTAGGATCAAGTTTTTGACCGCCGCGTCGTCCGTCCTAAACTCGCCTGAATGAATTACCTATAGTTTCTGGAATACTACGAATTCTAAAGAAATACTAAAATTGCTCTAGAGAACTATAAAGCTTTTAACTGGCCAGTTCATTCACATTTATTTAGCGGTTAGTTGAGTTCGAAAGTTTACCAACAAACGTTACACGACGCCTTGCCAGTGGCTGGTTCCGCACGACACTTCATTTATTCGTATTCGTACATAACTAGGAGTCAGCTGACTAACCGTAGAAAGAAGCTTACATCCGTAAGTACTTACCTACTTTTCACCTTATCATTTTTCGTGCGAGTGTCGATGCCCACGCAAAAACGATGTTATTTCATACTTACCTTGAGATTGTACCCCGACTTTACTCTAGATTGCCTTGAAGGAGTAACTTAACATCATCCCTACCTACCTACTTTAGGCATTGTCCTATCATTTATTTCTGAGCTCTAAGTAGATACATTCAAGTTATCTGTGTCTATAAAAATCAGCCTGCATACTGCTGGTGAAAATATTCCAAGCTATGTAAGTTCTAGTTTAATAATGAACTGTAATAGGTAGGTACTTACTAGGTAAGTAAATAAATCTGCATTAATATTTTGCATCATAATAATTTAAATCTTTTTAGACATCCACAAAGAGTTTTGAGTTTCTATTTTCCCACAAGCTTTGAGTAGCTTACTTTGAGGCTAGATAATGCTGTGTGGATTGTCCAGCATTATTTATTTAGTTTTGAATGGGTACCTACTTAGTATGAAAGAGAACCTGGAGAATGATAAATTGATGAAACCTTTCTTCATTTATGAAAATTCATACTAAATTGCATTAAAGAATAAAATAGTCATACCTAGACACACATTTACCTATTTGCTAAAAAAAACACATAGGTGCACACAAATCATTATAAGAAATAAAATGGATAGAAAGATAATAATTACATTACTGCAGCACAGAAACACTTACATACTGCAAACCAAATGGTCTTGACTCAGTGTATGCCTCACCACTATTTTAGTAGTTAGCCTCTGTGATTCTGCCGAGACCCTCAGTCAATAAACCTTGTAAGAAATTTATAAGTGTGTGTGTGTGTTCTGTTATAAAAAAAATCATACATCTTACTGTAAATCATACTAAAGAGTGCTTTAGAAGACAGTCAATAGTTACATAGCAGTACTTAAACTACAAAAACTTACAATACTATTTCACTAACATGACTGACCTATCAAAAAGATTATGGTGACAGCCATCATACTACAGTGGTAATAATTAATAGACACCACCATTATTGGGACTAAAGTAAGTTTTGGTTGCTATGCTACATTTGATTGTCTGCAACACCCTAGGTCTCAAATGTCCAGACACTCTCCTGATGTCTTACAGCTGTGAAAAGAGCTCAAGTGAATACCTATTTGTTTTATCTATTATGACAAGAGTACCCATCAAGTTCCTTGTAGACAGCTGCTGTAAATAAAACAAGCAATCATTAATGAACTGGGTCATAAACTGAGTAATTTTATGATGCAGTTGTTGCAGTGTACTCATAAAATACCTACAATACAAACCACACTTTCATCCATTGGCAGCAATTTACTACTTTAGACATCACCTATTAAAATTTTGAATTAAGAAAGATAATAGAGGTGGGAATATGTGTTAGATTGGATCCCTCCAATTTCTACAAAAATGCCAAAATGAGAAACACTTCTAACTCAGTTGTCTCATCCAGCTGTTGCTCACGTTTTATAAAACGTATCAGGCACGTAAAATATATCCTGCCCACTAGAAGGTAAAATTATTCGTAGGTAGTATTCAACGCGTTCAGTGACCGTATCGTGCCTGTATGCAAATCGTTTAGTGACCGTATCATCCCCGTTCAATACGCATCCGGTGCCCGTTTACATAGGTATTAGGTTCTGGTCAATTTGCCTTTGTTTTGAACTTTGAAACGAACGTTTTAGCATTTTTTACTACCATCCTACCGTATTCATCCTGTGGATCTGGTGGGCCAGTTTCAAAGAATAACCTAAGGGGAAGAATAACCTTCTAGATACTTCTGGCAAATCGAAGTGTCATTGTTTTGGAATTGAATCAATCTAATATATGATATAATCAATCAATCTGTTAAAATAAAATCAAGACATGGATACAGCGATATATCTCAATATTTTGTGTACAAGTTACCTACCTACCTAGTTCAATGTACGTCAATGGTACTTTTCGTATAGTTGTTCCACGAGAGCAAAGCCGCGGGCAGAAGCGAAGATGACTATGCATTTATATAAATAAACTATGGAGTAAACGGTCGCATTTCTGCAAGGACTGTCTCTACCATTAATCGAAATGCTGCAATGCAATGCACTTTGCATATAATGCTCAGGATGGTTATGCAATCATCCTGCATCGTAGCATTCAATGCTAATCAGCTTGCCACTTCTAGTAGACTACCAGCTACCGACGAACGTAGTACTCTATGTCTATACACAGTCACACACAGCGTATGTGTTTGTATACCTTCCAATTTAAACTATAACAACACTGTCCACACTCCAATTAACACATACTCGTGAGGCTCCAATGAGCCACCGTTTCACGAGGACAAATCTCAGTGGACATAAAACACGAAAACTTCAGATAACATATTTTTTACATGATAATCTTAAATGATAAAAATAATACCTTGTGTTGTGTTTATCCAGCTTTATCTAACATTCATTATTAGGTGTTGAATTACGTCGGTTCTGCTTGAATCGTGCGGTGTTAAATTACGCGGGTTTATTGAATTTTATTGGTTCTTAGTGACAGTTCCTAAGTCGTTTTTGCACAGGCAAGGTGAGTCGTATTATTTGAAATAGCCTCAGTTGTTATTCTGAGGAAATACCTCGCCTTGTTTAAACAAAAGAGGGGATTTCGTTGTTGTGAAATAGATCTCATTATTTTGTTTGTAAGGCACGGATTTTCCTGGTATCTTAGGATGTCCTTGTTACTAAGCAACTAACTTGCTACAATCAATACCTACAAAAATCATCTCTAAGAAATTAAAAACCTATTTCAAACCTTTAAAATCTTCTAGGTTTCACATTCGTACCTACCTATCTAGCACATTCATAAGAATCATTATACCTACCTACCTGAAAAAAAACGATAGGAATAGCTATTTCTGGTCACGAGCGGTACAATGTAGTCTGAAAGTCGTACTTGGTACCAAGAGATCTGAGGGGATATCTACCGTGCCTGGGGGTTAAAGCCGTGAACTTGTTTCAGTTTTTTTTTTTACCTAATATTCTGAGCTTATTCGGAATCGGTCTTGCCGTTGGGTTATGAATGTAACATATTTTTTTATTAAGTAACACAATTTGATACAGGTTATTGAGTTATTGCACCAATATACTAACCAATAAATGATAAAGACTTACGTTTTGATACTAATTACCAAGCTCTTATAGATAAATGTTATTAACTTTCAGTGTCAATCAATTGTTTTGAATTCAGCAAACATCAGCAAATCATTAAAAAAGTGTTGTTTAATTGTTTTGAATTCAACTACTTAACATTAGCAACCATATAGGCATAGGCATTGAGAAACGATACGGAACACTAATTTTCCACCTTACGCTGAGCAGTTCTCTGCCTATTATATTATTGTATAACCTCACAGACGTCACCGAGAAGTGCCGTATTTCGCATTGCACTGCACTCCGAAACGTGTAATCCGGAAAGTTCTACCATCATATTTTCAGTCATTTCTGCCGCCTAGTAGTGATGCTGTCTTTGGGTTGGACGTGGGGTTGCCAGTGAAATTACTGGCACATGAAGCTTAACATCTGTTTGCCTCAAGTTTATGGACGCGCAAGTCAGGGCATCGTATATAATAAACAGGGCGAGGTAATACTTTGTAATAGGTAGGCCATTAGTTTGTTCCATCGACATCAGCAAAAACATCAATGCCGCTCGCATTGATGTTTTTGCTGATGTCGATGGAACTCTGTTTGGCGCCAGAAATAGAGCGAAGAGCTATTAGGGAATTGTCATCGTCAAAATAAAATCAAATGGACAGTACAATCATTGCTACAGTTTGCCGACCTCATCCATCAAGCATGTTTATCTAATCTTAGGAAAGGAAAAATCGGCCCGTAAAATTTAACAACATCATTCAACGTCATATTGTTTGTATTTGTATAATAAACGCTAAATTCTTGGACCAGGTCGCAGTTAGTAAAGCGTTTCAATGGACTGCGGTGTCGAGCTAAGCGATCTCTCCTTTTTAAGGAGTCAATTTCGAGCTCCACGGGACACTAATACATTTATCCCGACCATGGAAAGTTCCTCTGTTATCATAATTAGTGCTATCGTATACAACGGTATACGATAAAAGATCATTAAATTCTAATGGTGTCAAGTGTGCATGTATTGAATAACCTATCATTATTAATTGTATGTTTAGAAATAGTCAGTCTAGAATCTCGCTTGACTTCATGCGCGTGAAGCGAATTTTTAATCAACCATCAACCCGCGCTGCATCCACTTCGTAATATGAGTAAATTCCAATTTTAAATTTTGTTTGACCAGTGGTTTTGACTGTGCGATATTAGTTCATCGTTTTCCTGTCCTTATCCCACTTCATGTGGGGTCGGCACAACAGGTTTTTGCTCTCCACTCTCCTCTATCAGCCGTGTGCGATATTAGTTATAACATAATTGATAACCTTCAATTTCCAATTACCTACTAGGTACAGCGGGATGTACCTACTCCCCTAAATCCTTTAACAGGACAGGGCTTGTTAATCGCTGGTTACCAAGTACTTTCCAGCAACTTACAGTACAGTTACAGTCGTAGTCACTCGGGAGCTTGAGAGTTAAATTCACATGGCATATCGATATTATTATTGAATGCATGAACAATGTTGGACGTTCCATAGAAATGTCGTAAGTAAAGTGAAACTATATAGGACATCGAGACTTTACAAAGATAGGCCCGTTCTAATCCTTTCAATTGCTTTGTGTGTTCAATTGCAAAGTTGAGATTATTGAACCCTATCAGTTAAGTACTCGATGACGTCTTCGAAAAACCTACGATAATTTCTATGAACGATCGTCTAAAAATATCGATCTAAGTATAAGATCGTATAAGGCGCAGCTGACAGTGAGGATATCTAGACTAGGGCCCTTTTTTATTTATTAGATTGATAGCTGTTCATAAAGTAATAATGAATTATAAATAATATTGTACTATATTACATTGCATTTCACAGATTCACCTAGCTCGAAGACATTTCAAAGTGTTCCTTGTGGTTTGATTGAATAAATACCTTTTGACTATATTACCCGCCGTTCAATAGCTGCTCTAATACAGTATACTTGTTTGTGACTGTCACTTTCAACGAAAAAAAGATAACAACAGACATAGCTACTATTTTAGATGGTGGAACTCGCGACCAATGTTATTAAGGGCCAAGGACCAATCCGATTTTCTATGTTTCTCCGGTGATGTGGTGAAAAATCTTGTCTCATTCTTTACAGATGGGTATCCTATTGAAATGGGGCATAGCCGGAGTCGGCATGATAACCCACGACTTCCTTACCGCCATGGCGACGTTGCCAGCGGACCAGCACAAGGTTATAGCCATCGCTGGCAAAGACCTGGAGCGTGTTCACCGATTGGCCACGCTCCACAAGATCGGCACGGCATACGAAGGCTACGAGTCACTGGCGCGTGATGATTCTATAGGTAATGCTGGGGTTCGATCCTATATGCCACTATTTAATCGTTTTAGTAGTTGGATAGCACAGTACCAGTTCTTTCAAACGCTAATTGAAGACATCGTGCGGGCATGTCGTAGAACATAAAAAGTTCTAAAATATGTATTGTGTCAAGTGCTCAAACGCAGTGCTCATAAAATCCCTTCACCACACTGTTTAAAAAAAACTAGTGAAACGACAAGAAGAATGTTGTATGGATTGGATCACACACATACGATGGGCTTGTAGGAGGGGATGACATAGGTTACATTCTCACGACATCTGCACCATAGCACAACGTCGAACGCCCAGATATAGACATGAAAAGAACTAAAAAAAATTAGGTACGGCTCCATGCGGTGTAAGATGGTAAAGCCAACGTTTGCATGAAACAATCAATTCTCTTAGCGAATTTACATGAAAATATGTTTACTGCTGATCAAATCAATTTTGCAAACCTCGGATTTAGCCGTAAACGTGAATATAATTTAATTTATTTACTTGTTATTAAATCTTTTTGGTTATTGAGTTAAAATGGCCTGAAAATTACCCGATGAAAAAACGTGTACAGATTCAGTTCCGGCTGTCATCGCTTGGCAGTTGTGTATTGTTTTTTTGACATTCATTTTTTTTTTAATAATTGCATAGTCCATAGAGTCTATAAGACTTTATGGTATAATTACAGATCAGTGGTCCATAATTACAAGAGCACTTATGTATAAACTAATGTTCTCAACATTCTAAATGCACATCTACTGCAGTTACTCTGCCTCACAGATAAACGTAATAAAAATAGTTTCTCGTGCTGTAATGATGCCGTGTCCTTACTTCCAATTAAAACTATTAACCTTGTTTCATAACAGTTTAATTTACATGTTCAACCTTAATTACTCGTATGTACATTATGACGGCTGCTCTTATCACGAGGACTTTTGACCGACTTTATAAGAAGATGGGTTTATTTAACTCGTTTTTTTGTCTTGTATAAAGATTACAACCTTTTTATTATAAACTACTGAAAAAAATTACAGATGTACAGTAAATAGGTAGCTAAACATCATTCGGAAATTCTAGAGCACGAGCTCTAGAATAGTATTCTACATAGAGCACTATAATTACTTGGTTTTTTGTTATTGAGTTTGTATTTTATCTGTCCTTTTGCTGTGATGCATTTTCTTTTTGCATCCTTTTCCGCGCATTTATTAGATTGTCTGAACATTGCATCTGCAGGTTTATCAAGCACGTCGAAATCAAAATTTCGATTTAGTATTAACTGTTATGACCAGAGATCGGAGTAGGTAGAATGATTTTACGTACTTGCATCAAGGTTTCATAGCATGGATATGGCTTTTTTTCCGATATTTACCGGAAAGTCCCGATATTTACTGGATTAAATTAAATATTATATTAAAAGCAGTATTTAGTAACTACAACATTTGAAATTTAAAGGAAACGATTGTTAATCGTTTATAGGTGAATTGATTAACCAATCGAATGTTTTTTTAAAATAAAATATAAATAATAGAAGAATAAGTAAATAGTGTAAAATTTTTTCTACGCATTTAATCGCGGGAAACACGTTTCCCACAAAATGTTTAGCACTACTTTGCTAAATAAAGTTAACAGTTCGCTTTAGTTTTGTATAGGAACTATTATTTATTTAGAGGAAAGAATATCTAATTATTAAGTTCGTTGATAAAAAAGAAAAGAGACGGAAAAAATGTCTTGATAATTTTAAAATATCATTTGAGGTCATTGATCCTAAATCATTCTACCTACTCCGATCCCTGGTTATGACATTGAAAAAGAAGTAAATATAGTAGATTGTATCATAAGGGAGCGAAATCACATATTTTTACGGCGAGGGCCCTTTTTTGGATCCAGAGCGAAGTGAAGGAGTCTAGAGTAGAATCCCGAGCTTAGCGAGGGATTCTTTAGTAGAATCCTGAACGTAGCAAGGGATTCAAAGTACGTCGCCCGAGCCAAAAATATATTTTGCTCCCGAGTGGTACACTCTACTTTTTATCACCCACTATGAGAAAGTAAAAGGCACCTCATATTTTATTAGTTTTGGCTGAGTACCTACTAGAAGGAGGCCAAAAACACTGATTCTGAAAAATTATTGGCGCCTCTTGCATTTCTCTATTCAATAAATTACTATAGGCTTTCATATATTTCTCCCGGGACTTTGCAGGTAATATAATATCCAACACATTTCTTGCGTCAGTTCTAATACCTACTTTCAGGAGTTAATTCTATACTTTTACTGTCACTTGAAGAACTGATTTTTCAATACAAAACCATGGATTTCTAACAATCCGTGAAAATTTAGGAAAACGCGGGCTGTATTTCGCGCTTTTTTAAATTGATTTCTTTTTTTACCAAGCCGGCATGGCGGTCTATGGTCGTACCAGCCAGTCTTTATTCAAACAATATTTGCGTTCGATTTCTTTGGCGCTGAACACTGAAGATGCTCCAAATTAAAAAAGTGCGCGGCAAAGTTAATTCCCAAGGAATTAACTTTCCCGCGCACTTATAGTTTCTTATAGAAAACACCACCTTTGGGTGCACATAAATAAATAAATAAATAATGCTGGACAATCCACACAGCACCATCTAGCCCCAAAGTAAGCTACTCAAAGCTTGTGTTATGGGTACTAGATGACTGATATATTTAATACATTAATATACTTACATAGATAGATATTTTTTATTATACATAAACACCCAGACCAACGGAACAAATTTCTGCAGATCGTACACAAATTTGTTCCGAGACGGGAATCGAACCCGCAATCTTTTGCGTCGCAGGCGGACTCTCGCCCGCTGCGCCACTGAGGTCGTCATAAAGGCGAACCAAGTCGTTCTTTTCGAATAGATGTGATGAAAAATTATTTTGTGTAATGTTTGTTGTGTTTCAAAGAGTTATCTTGTATTTTAAGAATGTACACTTACAAAAACCTATTTAAGTAAGTGTTTTATTAGTTGGCTTTGCTTAGTTTGGAGCTAGATAGCGCTGGGTGTCGATTCAACTGACAAACAAAGTTAAGGAGATTTTAACCTAATGAATACGCGCTCACTGCGATCACGAGCTTTGCCTCACCCACGTTGGCATTTCCACCCTCTAAGACAATCACGCGGTTGGCGCTAGTGATGGTTCCATGTAAGACGCTGCGCAAACGTAGACACATTTTGTTGCCGACATGGCACACCATCACAGGGAACCGTAGTTATACTGTGTCGTGTAGCGTGATCGGAAAAAGTCACTCGTTTGCTGCTACTGGGCCCGTACCACCATCTCTTGAAGCATTCATAATTCAATATTAGGTTCTTTACTTTTTGATCATAAAGCTGACTTTATGCAGTTGATATAAGACAGTGACATAAAAGTAATATTGAAATAAGAATGCTTCAAGAGATGGTGGTACGGGCCCTGGCCACTGGTAAACGTGTAGTAGCTATGTTGAGCTCAGTACAATTGTACGGAAGTTTGTTAATGTAGCTTGCGCTTCAAGTGACGACTTTCAGTTTCCAGTTACTGACACGCCGAACACTTTTTGATAGTCAATGAGTACTGGACACAAAAAATGTTTACATCTGCGCAGGGAGTGGATGATTTCATACTGGTTCTATAGAAATCAAATTTAAATATTCATCGGTAGCTTGTATCCGACACAAGACACAAAAGTGTCTATGTTTACGTCCTGCCTTACAGAATGCCAAAATGAAAACTCACAGTGGATCTGCGAATGAATGTTGTTCACGGAATAGCACTACTGTTTATAATGTCCACATATATAAATATTTATGTTGCCCTTTGTTTTTAATATGGGAGGCCTTTGCCCAGCAGTGAGACGAAATAGGCTAAAAAAACATAATCCCAACTAATATTATAAATGCGAAAGTAACTCTGTCTGTCGGTCTGTCTGTCTGTCTGTTACGCTTTCCCGCTTAAACCTCTCAACCGATTTTGATGAAATTTAGCACAGACAATCTTTAGACCCTGAGAAAGAACATAGGCTACCTTTTATTGCGAAAAAAAGAGATGAAGAGATTAAAAGTACGCAGACGAAGTCGCGGGTACCAGCTAGTATGACTATAAAAAAATAAGTTATATATCCATACTTCACGCAAATAAATTATTTCATTTCATTATAAACGCGAAAGTTTGTATGAATGGATGGATGGATGGATATTTGTTACTCTTTCACGCCGGAACGGCTGAAAGGATCCGGATGAAACTTGGCAGAGGTATTGATTATAGTCTGGAATAACACATAGGCTACTTTTTATCCCGTGGGAATACCGGGTGTTGGCAGATATTTAGCATTTTACCGAATTTAGCTGATACATTTTTAGTTTCTAAATAATAACTAGATGTCGCCACAGGAAAGATTAGCATTCGCTAATCGTTGCGTTTTGAGCAATGAGTGATATCAGCAATCGTAGGTATAAATGTTTTCCGATCACCGGGATTTAAATCTGCGCAGGTGAAACCGCGGGGCGCAACTAGTATAGTTTTATATATAAGTAGTATACACGATTTATTGTTTCCAGACATTGTATTCGTGAGTGTACTGAACTTGCAACATTACGAAATAACAAAACTAATGTTGGAGAGTGGGAAGCACGTGCTATGCGAGAAGCCGATGGGCATGTCATACAAACAGACTAAATCTCTGGTGGACCTCGCGAGGGAGAAGAAACTCTTCCTCCTCGAGGGGATGTGGTCGCGGTTCTTCCCCGCTTATGACGCTTTAGACCAGCACATTGCCTCGGGCGGGCTCGGGGAGATCTATCACATCAGCATTCAGTTCGGGGTGGAAATTAACGACATTGAACGGAACTTGTAAGATATTTCATTTTCACTGACTAACACACGCTTCTCTTTGTCATGGTATAAGAAAAAAAAAGGTTAAAAAGGTTTTCAGCGACAAAAGTCGATCAACAGTTTCAGGTATACAATGCTATTTTTTCTCTTGATATATGAGAATGATGAGAATCGATAACTTCAATCAACTTGCAGATAGTTGTCGAGCGATTTATGGTATTTTCCAGTTTTGCAAACCTGAAATCGATAACTTCAACTTGCAGATAGTTTTCGAGCGATTTATGTTATTTTTGCAAACCTGACATTGTTCATCTACTTTTAACGTAGACTGCTGTATCTGATCATAAAAATACCTTCGTGCTTACAGCATTTTATTGAATAAAATATAAATTTGTGTACATTCCACACCACACTATCATAGCCCCAAACTAACCCGAGCTATGTGCAAAGGGGAGATATGGGGGTAGCCGATATAATACTTGTATACTGTTTTGTAAAACACATAATAAAACATACTTATTTTATTTGTTATTACACCCAAATAAAATAGATAATCTCTCGTGATTGTGCACGAGAAATATCTATTCTTGCTGCTTAATTTATGCTTGCTTAATCTCTTTTTTGCTATATTAATTTGAGCCGCAGTATTCTAAACCTTATCACTTCCATATACATACAACTTAGTTTGCATTTTCTGCGCTTTGTACATATTACCCTTCTTTCAGAATGAAGGACTTAGGCGGCGGTGCGGTTCTAGACCTAGGCCTTTATATGCTACAGCTAGTCCAGTACATATACAAGGATCCACCAACTGATATAGTCTGCACAGGGCACATTAGTAAAGCGGGAGTGGATGAATCTATCTCTTGCGCTTTAAAGTACAAAGATGGGCGGACGGCAACGCTTTCAGCTCACACCAGAACTAATATGACGAATAAGGCTGAGATTGTTGGCACTAAAGGAGCCGTTGCGGTAAGTTAAATTGAAATTGTTAATACTTTTGTAAAGGGTGTTGTAATCACTACATAGTATAAAACAAAGTCGCTTTCTCTGTCCCTATATCACTGTGTATGCTTAAATCTTTAAAACTACGCAACGGGTTTTGATGCGTTTTTTTTAATAGATAGAGTGATTCAAGAGGAAGGTATGTATAATACATGCATGTTATGTGCACCCGTGTAAAGCAGGGGCGCGCGGGCGGGTCGCTAGTTACTTATAATCCTTGTTATTAAATGAATGCGATAGTTAAGATGTTTGAGACTCAATGACATCCACAGCCTAACCAGTAAACCAATTGGGACGTAACGAAACGAAAAAAAAAGAAACATAGATCGTAACGTGGATTGGCCTATAAATAGGCCTAAAAGGAAAAAGAAACGGGGTAGAAAATGAAACCAAAAAGGGACGTCTTAGATGTTTGCAAAACCGTCACCATGGATGTTTCCATTTATGTCGGTCATGTACCGACATAAATGGAAACATCCACCTTCAGCAATTATCTTTAGCAATTCTTTGTCCTACACTCGTAGGTGCGAATCGAGCCCTACCGTGTAAGCCAATCTTAATCTTATCAACTCCTGAGTGATTTAGTATCATGCGCCTTATGACTTATAAGATAAGTCAAAATCTGAAATACGTCTTAAACAATCTTGAGTAGTTCTGTCTGGGTCTATCAAAATACTACTAGAACTAGTTGCGCCCCGCGGTTTCACCCGCGCAGATTTAAATCCCGGTATTCCCACGGGATAAAAAGTAGCCTATGTGCTATTCTTATCTTCTATCTCTCTGCCAAGTTTCATCCATCCATCCATCCATATTTAGAAACTAACTAATGAAAATAGTCTGTCGCTACCATTGTCTGGTAGAGATCGCTATTTAGCGATAAGACCGCCAATTGTACTTGGAATAAAAAGTAGCCTATGTGCTATTCCAGGCTATAATCTATCTTCTGCCAAGTTTCATCCAGATCCGTCAAACATCCATCCATCCATACGTACAAACTTTAACGTTTATAATTGTAGTAGAATTTGTGATTTCCACTATTAAAACTAAATGATTTTTCAGTTGGACTACTTCTGGTGCCCTACAGTGCTACACATATCGGCAGCTAACAGCACGGAATGGACGCTGCCAAAGGGAAAATACAAATTCCACTTTCACAACAGCGCAGGGCTCGGATACGAGATCCAAGAGTGTTGGGACTGTTTAAATGAAGGTGACTATTGTTTGGTTTTTCCAGTAGAATACAATTATGTAGAATTATAATCTTACTACTATTATAAACGCGAAAGTTTGTAAGTATGGATGGATGGATGTTTGTGACTCTTTCACGCCGGAACCGCTGAACGGATCTGAATAAAACTTGGCAGAGAGATAGATTATAGTCTGGAATAGCACATAGGCTACTTTTTATCCCGTGAGAATACCGGAATTTCAATCTGCGCGGGTGAAACCGCGGGGCGCAACTAGTAATAAATAATACTGGTATTACAACTAGTAGCACAGTGTTACTAGAGCTAGCTTCAGGCTCATATGAATTTACTAGGACGTGTATGCGTTTACACAGGAAAGTTCGAGTCTAGCGGGGACCAGCAAGGACAGGAAGGGACATAGAACTAATGACATATTATACCCAAAACCGCGTCACGACTTTTATTTTTTGTTATTTGCACAATAACCAGATAAATTATACAGCCTGCTTCTGTGTGTTAAAATATAATATAAGCGTGACTCTTAAAGAGCGTAAGGAATTTCAGTTCTTCTTGTTTTTTCATAATTTTCCTTAACCGATTCGTGCGCGTGGGCATAAATGGGTAAGGGTACCTATTGGACGCACGCTAACGGCCGGACACGCTACATTTGGATCAATAAATGCCTGAGTACCTTCAGCATGTTAGGTCGAAGCTACGAAACTCAAAAATCTTGGTTTATTTGTTTGATTGATGAGCTGGAGACCGCTGAGATCGTACATTCGTCTGTTTAAAAGTGGATATGTGCCAAAAATAATATTGACGTGTCGTATACGTTTCGTATGTAGGTACAGACAGACGGCAGAAATACTTTTCGTAAATTTCAAGTGTGTCAGAGAGTATTAAAATGGTTTTAAAATACTGAAATGGATAATAGTTATTTGTTATACAAGAGTGCAAAGTTGCTTTTTAACCGCGTGTTCAATTTTGATGACCGAGCAAGCGAAGGATTCTAAAATTTAATCACGAGCGCAGCGAGTGATTCAAAATTAGAATCCTGAGCGTTAGCGAGGGAATCAAAAGAGCACGAGGTGAAAAATCTTTGCACTCGAGTGCAACACGTAACTTTTCATTCCACCTCAGCGAGGAAATGACTAAATGCAAAAAATTTACAATCACATGTTGGCGTCAAACAAACTTCCTCGTCGCTAGAATCACTCATTTTAGTTTTTTCACTTGTTTTCAAGTTTCTTGTTTTTAATATAAGGTTTAACAATGACGTGAAAAAATGCCGCGTAAAGAACCGCGTACAAAGCAAATTGAAAAAAGAACACCAAGAAGGTTCCGAGTCTGAGTTTTTAACAAATTAAAAAAAAGTTGTATGATATATTCGGCACCATAGAGGTAGCAGTAAATAGGTTTAATGTTTTTTTTAATTCACAAACTTAGTGCACACGATGTTCTAAATTCAATTTACTTTATCCTCTAGAGAATAAAAACGGCTTTTGCACTCAGATATTGAAGAGCAAAAATACTCTTTCCGAGATGGTGGGATGAAAAAATGTTTACTCACATTCTTGTAAATATCATAAAGGGGTACAACTAGCTGTTGACAAGAAATATAATTTGCCGTCGCAAGTAGGTACCTAATAATATTTACTCGGTCGTGAAACTTTGCAGTAGAACATGAAACATTAATTTAAATAACTCTTGTGGAGATAAAGCGCGTCTTTCTGACGTCAAGAGTTTAAATATAGTTGGTAATTGGAAATCTCACGTTGCGAGTTTGTACGATTTGTAAATCAATGCTCTCCTTTTTCAGGCTTATCTCCTTTAGGTATGTCAGGTTTTACCATTTTAGAATAAAATCGTGAGGAAACCGGAGTGACGTAAAACCTAAGAAGTTCTAAACATCTAGTGTTGTAGTGGGATTAGAACCCACGTCCTTAGGATCGAAAGGCGGGGTCACTAGCACTACTTGACTACCGGTGCTAGATATCAAGTGTATTATGCGTCACGCAAAAAGAACGCCAGGAGGGGAGACGGTGATGGCGCCAGTATTTTGTACTAGTTGCGCCCCGCGGTTTCACCCGCGTAGATTTCCTGGTACTCCCACGTGATAAAAGTAGCCTATGTGCTGTTCCAGACTATAATCTATCGCTCTGCCAAATTTCATCCAGATCCTTTCAGCCGTTCCGGCATGAAAGAGTAAGAAACATCCATCCATCCATCGATACTTACAAACTTTCGCGTTTATAATAGTAGTAGGATGCGCAAACACATCCACTCCACTGTTTTCCAGCGTTCTTTTTCGTTGACGCGACCTATTGTTTTGTTTCAGGTTTGCTAGAAAGCCCTAAAATGACGCTAGACGAAAGTGTTCTACTTTCAAAACTGACTGATACGATGCGAGCTCAAGTGGGTGTCTTGGACGCGCTATGAACGACTCTCGTTTAACAAATGAAGTACAAATGCCAGTATGCATACCATTTTTTTCTAGTATATGACTTTGTACCAGTACAATTTATATTAGTGTTGGGATATTGCTCTGGTTCCACAGCTGAGCATATTTATTAGGACAATGAGTATTAGAAAACCAAGCCAGTGATTTCTTACAGACGAACACTTTGAAATAACATTTACTTACTAGATGGGCTGTATAGGTTGAAGTGTTTCCGACGAAACCAAAACGCCTAGGACATTATAATTATTATACCTTAAGAGTATGTATGTATAGTGCTTGAAAATGAAAACACACTGTTTATGTAGGCCATGTATTGTCTTTGTGTTTGGGTTTGAAGAATGTAACGTGGTGAAATTACATGCATCTGTTTGTAAGTTAATGGAGGCATGGCAGTGCATCGTAGGGCACGTTCCTATCGTGCGTGACTTACGAGATAATGCTTTGTTATAGATGACGGTTACCACTAATCATCAGGGTCATCTGCTTGTTCCATCAACAAATTGTACAAAAAGTAGATGTATACCTAGAAATCAAATAATGGCGACCTTGCTTGGTTTACTAGCCTCATAATAGGCAATTGCGAGCAAGGACAATAATAAACTCATGCTCATATACAAATAAATACCTTTAACTAGATTGTAGATATGCTCAGCTGAGGAACGCACAATGTAATGCAAAGTGCCAGAGGAACAAAGCTTTGTGATATTTATCCACCTTTGCCTTAATGTTTTAAATGTACAGTATTTACCTCAACTGAACTGTGATTCCATGTGTGTTGTGAGATGATAAATTATATAAAAATAAATATTATTTGAAATTAATTTAATTACTGTATTTCTTTTAGAAAAATATATAAAGTTAGTAAGTTTCACCAAAACATAATATCTTGTTATGGGTTACCGTTTTTTATATAACTGGTTTAAAACGATAACCCGTTTGTTGTTTGCAATAAATAAGTAAGAAGGTCCTAAATAATTTTTGACAAAATGGGTATTCGCTAATTTTGTTCTAATTCTACTGCTAGAGAGTTTTTTTTCTAGCCAGTTTATTCACGGTACCTAACACAATTTGCTCTATCACACAGAAAAATAATTTTTTGATGTGTTTCTGGACAATTAAAAAAAATTGCCAGTTAAACTAAACATCGTACAGTAAACATACAGTTTAGTTATAATATATATATAAGTCTACGATCGAGAGAGTTATTTATCGAAACTCTCGAAGACCTTGCGAATGATCGCGGCTCCTTCGCGAATCTGCTGTTCGGTGATGACTAGGGGCGGCGCTAAGCGGATGGTTTGGCCGTGTGTGGTCTTGGCTAGAAGACCCGCATCGCGTAGTCGCAGACAGGCTTGGTAAGCGGGGATACCTGTAAGAAAGGAAAAGAAATAATAAAGAGGACGATAAAACGTGCGTATTCTCTTCCTGTGCTAAAAAGGGATTCAAACAAAAACTAAGAGCATTTTGACATACACAAGTGTAGGTTTACGCTAAGCTTCTCTTAATCTGAAACTTATTTTTTTCGAGGCTTATATTTTCAAATTTACAGAAACATCAAAGAAAAATAGCATTAAAATCAGTGCAGCAGTGCATGGAAGATCACCAGGCAGGAGTTTTTTACATAAGCATGGCCAAATTGGTTAGGTTTCCCCACAGTACAAAACAGTATTTCAAAACTGACTCAACATAGCCATTTTGTGCTGTCGTTGCTGTTCCCGATTATTTTTTTAAATAAATTACGTACTGTCATTGACATCAATAGCACACATCAGTCCGCGGCCGCGAACTGTAGTTATGTAAGATTTGGGGATCTTGCTGAGCTCCTCACGGAATATCTTGCCGAGTCTCTCCGCGTTCTCCGGGAGTTTTTCTTCGATCAGGACCTGAAAAATAATTAGCAATGGATAACGGATAACCTTAATCTTTAGAGCGAATTCAAGACGACGAATAGATTTATTTATATACAGGAAGATACATAATCGAATGATCACCTAATAAATAATAAAAATAATGTAAAACCACACTTTGCACGCCCAGGAAGACTGGTAGATAATGCTATTAGTATTAAGTCCTCCTAGCACTACATTGTTTTCAGGGCCTTACTAAAAAAAATAGGCTTTTGACATCTCTTGCCATTGCGTAATGGCAAACAGAGACAGCGCAAATTTTAGACACTGTTTAAAGTTAGACACCGTTTTGTAGTAAGGCCCCAAATGTTATGTGTGAAAGTTTTTAAATAATTACATATGTCTATGGAAAAATCATGAAAATTAATTTTTTTTGGAAGGTGCCTTAGTTAGTAGAGAATAAGCTGAAGTGAAAAGTTAAGTGTTAATTTCCTGTTTGGGACTGTATAGAGATGTTGGAAATGTCCAATTTAGTTATAGGTATTAATTGAATTTGTTTTGGGATATAATCGTTATAGTTAAGTACCTTGATGGCTTCCGTAGCCACTGCACACGCCAAAGGATTGCCGCCGTAAGTCGAGCCGTGAGTTCCAGGTGTGATCACCTAAAAAAATAAGTAAAAAAACATAAACACTGGGATAACACTACGATTATTAAATGTTACTCAGGAACCATACCAAGTCTTATTGCTATTCAATTCTCTAGGGTTGCGATTAAATTCTTCAAAAAATTAAATAACAATACGACACTTATTATTCTGACTTGGTTGGGAAAACTCACATCCATAACACTGTTATTGGCGAATACCGCGGAAACCGGTAACACGCCTCCACTGAGCGCCTTTCCCAGAATCAGCACATCGGGCTTGACGCCCTCATGGTCTACCGCCAAGAGCTTGCCCGTGCGACCTGAAAATTAATCAGCAAATTAGTAAAGAGGAAGATACTGTATTGCATACAACTCAATGGATAAGTACAATGGGCGGTCTTATCACTAACTAGCTGAACCCGCGGCTTTGCTCGCGCCAAGGGTTTCATACAAACTTTCATCCCCTATTTTATCCCCTTGGGGGTAGAATTGATCAAAATCCTTTCTTAGCGGATGCCTACGTCATGACATCTACCTGCATGCCAAATTTCAGCCCGATCCTTCCAGTGGTTTGGGCTGTGCGTTGATAGATCACTATGTCAGTCAGTCACCTTTGAGTTATATATATCACTAATAAGCGATCTTTGGATAAAGTGGACTCATGAAATTTGGAAGGGGTGCTAGTGTGCGTGGAGAAAAATTATTTGTGAGTGAAAAATAGACGTCTAGATCCGATTTTGATGATTCTTTTTTAATCGAAAGCAGATAAGTAAGAAAATGTTTATTTGTTTTTCTCTTCACAAAGTAAGTACAAGCCTACGTAGCTCAGTTGGTAGTAGCTCTGCCTTATGCGCCGTAGGTCGTGGGTTCGATTCCCACCGTGAACAAACATTTTGTGTGATGAACATAAATGTTTGTTCTCTGTCTGGGTGTTATATAATATTATAAGTATGTATTTACAAAAAAAAAGTATTATAAGTAGTATATCAGCTATCTGGTTCCCATATTACAAGCATAAGCTTAGTTTGGGGCTAGATAGTGCTGTGCGAAAAGTCCACCAATATTTATTTATTTATTTATTTTATTTATTTAAGTAGGGGAAGCAGGGGTAATGACGTTCGTATCGGGTAATACCGCTCACTCCAATAACTTATTAAATAAGGTGCCTTGAAACACAGCGAGCACGCTGCAGCGCAGGGGTTGTAACGCTTGTGCAGGCAGAGTCTTTAAACCTCAAAACTAACATATGACAAATGAAAAAACAAATAGATCATTTTTCTCACAGGTGATCGGCATTCCCCCATCTCTCTAAATTATACAATCTATGCTTATCAAAGGTACGGATACGAGTTTTACGAGTGTTGTTTGCGAGACTGGTGCCTGAGATAGGTTTAAAAAAAAAAAAGAAACAGCTTCACGAATTTGATCCCCAGGTACGGTAGATATCCCTTCAGATCTCCCAGGTTAAAAACAAGCCTGTAATACAGGTCACCAGGCCTCTGCCACGCCGATTCAACTTTACATACAGGACACTTACCATAATGATGCTTGTCATGTCATGTGGTCCCATTTTAAATTTGAGGCAGATTTGACGAGTAGTTATTGAGTTATAGTAGTATTTCCAGTGCATTGAAGTCGGTTTTTTGTCGAAAGAGTTATTGCTTATATTTGTTACCTATCTCCCTTCCTTTCAGAGTGGAGCACCACAGCACGGGACCGCACAGAGTGGAGGGAATGGCGGAAGCCTTTGCCCAGCAGTGGGACATAGATGGTTGATAATAATAATCTCCCTTCCAAGATTGTCAAATGATAAAGGCAAAAAATCTTACCTAAGCCGGTTTGAACTTCGTCTGCGATCCATAAGACATTGTATTTGGTGCACAGTTCCCGCACCTTACGCAGGTACCCGTCGTCTGGCACGATCACCCCGGCCTCTCCTTGGATGGGCTCCACCATGAACGCGGCGACTGTCGGGTCTTGTAGCTCTTTCTATAGCGTTGACATGACAACAAATCAAATCAAAAAAGTTTATTTGCAACTATGTAGGTAATACCTATGTTAATTAATAAACATGTTAGACGACTTATAAAGTAAAACACAATAAAAAGTAGTAGCAAAACAAAGACAGTTGCAAAATGGTCCCAACTCAGCATATGCAAGCTGTAGAAACTTACGCTGGTCTTCCGTTGGGGCCGTTGAGGATCGTGAAATCGAATCCTACTAATATCATAAACGCAAAAGTTTGTAAGTAAGGACTTCCATCCAACTTCCATCCATCCAGGATGGAAGTTTGTTCTCCTTCACGCCGGAACGGCTGAACGGATCTGGATGAAACTTGGCAGAGAGATAGATTATAGTCTGGAATAGCACATAGGCTAACTTTTTATCCTGTGGGAATACCGGGATTTGAATTTGTGCGGGTGAAACCGCGAGGCGCATCTAGTATTACCTAAACGAGCAATTCTTATATGTTTATTTATAGGTACTAGTTGCGCTCCGCGGTTTCACCCGCGCAGATTTCAATCCCGGTATTCCCACGAGATAAAAGTAGCCCATGTGCTATTCCAGACTATAATATATCTCTCTGCCATGTTTAATCCAGATCCGTTCAGCCGTCCCGGTGTGAAAAGAGTCACAAACATCCATCCATACTTACAAAATCTTCGCGTTTATATAGTAGTAGGATAATCTGAATCTTGGAAACGGCTCCAACGATTTTCATGAAATTTAGTATTTTTAGGTATGTAAGGTAAGGTGCCTAAGTATGTACCTACTTCAGAAAGTGCTACGGTACGGAACGCTGGCTGTAGGTAAAGCTTCGATAGAGGAATGATATCTTATGAGATTGTAGAATAATAGTAATATAAGTATTTGATTTTTAATAAAGGTAAAATATGACTGTTTTTGTTTTATTTCTTTTACTCTTTTGTTTTATATCGTAGGTACTTACTTGCCCACATGTCTTTAATTAATTAATTATGCCTTATAAGTAGGTGTGTTGTGTTCTTGTGGCTAATAAAATTAAATAATCGTCTATGTCTGTATGACGGTAGATTAAGTAGGATTGGAATCTACATTAAGCTAGTTAAATTACCTCTAAATAGTTCATCATAAACTCTTAATTTTATTTATTCAACAAACCTTCGTTTATGTACTTTCATAGTGTTCTAATCCTACATAGATATGATAGATAAGCTGACATGATTATTCAGGCAGTTAATTTTATGGTTCATGTCTATAGACATGAACCATAAAAATTAACTAAATTTAACCAAGGTCTAACCTTGGTTCATGAATTGTTTTCATTTCATCAATTCACTGACCTCCAAAGCCGGGATATTATTGTAAGGGATCAGCTTGAAACCCGGCATGAAAGGACCGAAGCCCTGGTAGCAAGTCGGATCCGATGATGATGAGACCGCAGATAATGTGCGGCCCCAAAAGTTTCCTTCGGCGAAGATTATCTGGAAGAGGTAAGTTGTACCTATTAAACAATGGAGCTTAGTGAGACGTAAGGGGACGACGTGGGGGACAATTAAGCTCGCGTCCGCAGGAAGCATCACCTTCACAACCCTGCATGTGTCCCCTGGGGTGCTCGTAACTAGACAAATAGGCGTTTTGTAATACAGGGTGGACCAATAACCTCTTAACATTTGAAAAGCTCGTTACTTCCGCGCGGGTGTGGGTATCGGTGCGGGGAGGATACCAAACGCGAGAACGGCCAATAGGGATTTAGTGCGATCAAGTGCGATGGCTTCATTCAACGGAGCACAACGTGCGCTCTGCGTACGCGAGTACTATCGAAATAACGATTCTGCGACCGAAGCTAGACGGAAATTTTAACTGGCCACCCCGCAGCCCGGATTTGTCCCCAATGGATTATTTCCTTTGGGGATATCTTAAAAGTAAAGTTTACATTAGCAACCCAGGGTCTATTGAAGAATTAAAAGAAAACATTTGCAAGGAAATGCAAGACATTGCACCAACCACTTTTCGGGCGGTAATGGAAAATTTTCGGTCCAGGTTGCAGGAGTGTAAAAATAAACAAGGTTCACACTTACATAATGTTATTTTCAAAAAATAAAACCCTAATTTGTGCACTTTAAAATACAATATACAGTTTTTGACTCGAACAGCGTGTTTATTTTTTATAGCCCTTTTTAATGTTAAGAGGTATATGGTCCACCCTGTACTTTCACTAATTATGAATACTTGTGGCTCTCCCCTGAGCCTACCAGCAAATGGTTCTTCTCAGAACCCCACAAAAAACGGCTCTTCTCAGAGCCTGTTGACTGCTTAATTTTTGTTTTTTTTTAGTTTAATACTGTTTAATTTTTGTTTCGCCTATTACATGTTGTCATACGATTAAATAAATAGTGAGACGTAGGCAAAACAGAAATAAAAACTGCCTCTTACTCTGCTACATAGCTACATAGTTGATCTAGGTTATCTTTTCTTTTTAGTGCATCATGATCAACCTATGTAAGTCCACTACCTACCACGGCTACCACTTCGACTCTCATCGTATAGAGATTGTAGGTACCTGCTTTTATCACCACTGCCAGTAAATCCAAATTATCTTTTCCTTTTGCTATCATCATTAACTTGTATAGGTAACTCGACCCTATTTTAAAGACTAGAAGAGTCTTGTCTGTAAAAATCTGTTGTTTTACCTTAGCTTCTCCTGCAGGGATCTTCTTCACCTCATACCCCCACTTGCGCGCAATCTTACACGCACTCTCCCCGCCTTCTACGCCGGTGTTCATGGGCAGAAGCCGGTCAAAACCAAAGATTTCAGTCATAAATTTCTCGTAATTTCCGAGCTGGTCGGAATAGAATGCCCTGGGAAAATAAATAAATAAATAACGCTGGACAATCCACACAGCACCATCTAGCCCCAAAGTAAGCTACTCAAAGCTTGTGTTATGGGTACTAGATGACTGATATATTTAATACATTATATGCTTACATAGATAAATATTATATGTAAATATTTTTTATTATACATAAACACCCAGACCAACGGAATAAATTTCTGCAGATCGTACACAAATTTGTTCCGAGGCGGGAATCGAACCCGCAACCTCTAGCGTCGCAGGCGGACTCTCGCCCGCTGCGCCACTGAGGTCGTCAAATCGAAATAGGGTTTGTTCATTTAATTTTCAAGTTACAGTTTATGCCACAAAAAATTCTGGAACCTATTTTTATTGTGTAGCTGTAAGGACCTCTGTCTTGTATCTTGTATGGGACTCCGCTTCAAGGACCTCACATATAGCTGGTTCGCACTGGTCAAGTCATCATCTCCGTGGGATAAATCTATTTACTCGACCAGTGCGAACCAGCTATTACAGACAGCCACCAACCATTCCCACATTGCACCAACAGGTTTTTGAGCATGCTTTTTGATCACGTCTGTCCGTACTTTTAAACAATTTATCCTAAGGAGAATGATGAACGCCCCACATTTACCTATGTCATAGGTCACCTACCTAGAGACAAGTGTTAGTTGCTCAGCTTGCTTCTTCAATGCCGCAACGATCCTTGGGTGACAGTGACCCTGGTTCACCGCTGAATACGCGCTCAAAAAGTCGTAGTACCTCTTGCCTTCTACATCCCATACAAAAACACCTGGAAATTATGAATTATCTATAGAAACATTTTTTGTTTCGCTAGTCATACAAAACAACATCCTGCCCCGTGCTTATCCACCAAAGGCAAATAATACAAAACGTAACACAATAGAATAGAAAAGAGAATCGAAATTAAGTATAGGTCGCGTCAACCAAAAAGAACGCCGGAAAACAGTGGAGGGAATGTGTCTGCGCATACAAGGTAGGTCTGTACCTACCCACCACGTACCTGTGTACCAGTTAGTAAAATAATATTAAAAACATTGCCGTAGACGTAGTAATACATTAGGTAGGTAGGTAGAGATAAACCATTCTAAAAATGCACGCCCCTCTACCTGCCTTCACCCACAAAAGCAAAGCAAAGGCAGGTAGAGGGGCGTGCATTTTTAGAATGGTTTATCTCTACACTGAAAGTATTGTAGGTACTGTATGTTTTTTGTGGTTAGGCGAATCTTTAAGTCTTTAATTAAACTATAAAAATTAAATATTACTATACTAATAATAACTTTAAACTGTTATGTTTTATCTCGTAGCGTAGGTACCATACTTAATACATAAACATTGGTACCTATGTACTTTATTTATGTATTATTGTAATAAATAATTACCTAAGATAAGAAGTTCAAGATTATTGCTAAAACTGTCTTGCAGATTATTTTGTAGCTTGGAGTAGGGATCCAATATTATATATATTATATTGGATCCAATATTATATATATTATATTGGATCCAATATTATATATATTATATTGGATCCAATATTATATATATTATATTGGATCCCACGGGATCCCTACTACCTACCTAGGTAATCTAGGTATATACTTTCCTAACAGTTAAGTACTACAGTAACTTATTTTTAAAAAAGGATCTATATCGCCGTATTCCGATCCGTTTGTTTGAAAAAATCTGGTAAATATTGGTAGAATGGAGGGGCCTTTGACAATACAGATACAGGAACAAACGTTTGGGTGGCTGGCGCGAAATCTTTAGAATTTTAAATTTACTACATAGACATTTACGTAATATTTAATGTATTTATCTTTGATTATTGTATTTATATTCCTTAATATTTACTAATTGAATTGGTGACTGCAGAATATTTTTCATAATTTTCATATTGTATTCGATTATTTTATTATCTTGCAATCGTAGTAAAAAGAACAGTTTGAATTACGCCGCTAAAATAATAATAAAATTACAAAAAATCTAATTTTAGCCTTTTGTATTACCTTCATTCAATAATATCAACTAGGTAGGTACTTTCTGACAAATAATTTGAGACTCACCAAGGAATATAACTAAATACTTCCTGTTCTAAGAGACCCACCTTCGCCTCTGGTCAGAGCCACAGGTACAGGAGCGTAGTTGCGACATCCGTACTTATCTTCCAGAGCGAAGATCTCTTCTGAGGAAAGTTTCTTGTTTTCGGACATTCTAAAAAAACGTAACGAAATTTAAATAAAGCATTTCTTTTTAGGTACCTATGCAATAAGAATTTAAAACGGGGTGCCCCAGAGACGTTTTTGTGTCTATATTTTTCTTGGTATATGGAAAAATAAAAAAAAGTAAAATTATAAAATTAAACTTTATGTCCTCGTACGGAGATAGGTACTTGCCTTAAGAAGGCTGCTTTTAAAATGAGGCACAATTATAAAACAAAACAGCTTTTATAGTAGGTAGATATTATTAAAGTAGGTGGTACCGAGGTAGGTATAGGTAGGTAAGTACCTACTTGTAGCAATAGAGTTAGGTATATAGGTACCTACCGGCCTAGGTAAATGGTATTATTATCACTACATAGTATAAAACAAAGTCGCTTTCTCTGTCCCTATATCCCTATGTCCCTATGTATGCTTAAATCTTTAAAACTACACAACGGATTTTGATGCGGTTTTTTTTAATAGATAGAGTGATTTAGGAGGAAGGTTTATATGTATAATACATGCATGATATGTGCACCCGTGCGAAGCAGGGGCGCGCGGGCGGGTCGCTAGTTGAAGAAATAAATAAATAAATAATAAATAAATAAATAATGCTGAACAATCCACACAGCACTATCTAGCCCCAAAGTAAGCTATTCAAAGCTTGTGTTATGGGTACTAGATAACTGATATATTTAATACATTATATACTTACATAGATAGATATTTTTTATTATACATAGAAAACACCCAGACCATCGGAACAAATTTCTGCAGATCGTACACAAATTTGTTCCACGGCGGGAATCGAACCCGCAACCTCTTACGTCGCAGGCAGGCTGTCGCCCGCTGCGCCACAGAGGTCGTCAAAGATCAGTCAAATAAAAGATAACTTGTTAACACCTGTCATTTTTTAATAACATCGAAGTATGGACCGCCTCCACAAAATAGGTACAATATATATAGGTATATATATATATATATATAATAGGTACCCAATCGGTATGAATAAATTGTATATTATTTATTACCTTATTATTTATAGATGTTTCTCAAAGTTATTTAAATCTGACCTTAGCAGTGAATAATCAAGCAAGTTCAAGACTATCTCGGTTACTTCAGAGGTCTGCAGCGGCGAAAGGTGTGGCTACGTCCGAATTTAGCTAACGACTGAATGAACTTGTAGATAACATGCATGACCCAATAATGTCGTAGGAAAAGTACCACGGAGCTTATAGTTATTTAGTTTGCGACTTGTGAATCGAGGTTACGTCATACACCCTGGAGATAAAACCCAGTGGCCACTGATTTAACATAGGGTACCTACGAGTAATAGGTATTATGTAGGTATTTCATGAATACCTACCATCCATTGGGCGTTTGTGCAAAACAAAGAATTTTACTGTCTGGCAGTCCGATTTTTCACGGTAAAGAGGATAGAACGATGGTAAAGACGACGAGTAAGAGAAGGACGGTTTACAAAATCGGCCTGATGCCGGACAGTAAAATCCTTGTAGTGCACAAACGCCCATTTATCCATGAGATAGGTAGGTAAGTATTAGGTACTAACCTTCGTTTGAAGTAAAGATTGCAAACCTTTGTTTCATCATCACGCGACGACTGACAAATGCGGAGAAACACCTCATTCCTTCTGTGACAAGGGACGGTCCCTTCTCAAAGTACTTCTCGCTCGCACAGTTCAACATTTTAAAAGTTATACGGCCGATTTCTGCAAGCTCATTCAAAACCAATCGGATGTCAAGTCACTTTCTATGTCTATCTTATTTGAAGCAAAAGCTAAAAGTTGTGATCAAGCTTAGAAACCGGCCATTAGAAATAAATCCCAACTAATATTATAAATGCGAAAGTAACTCTGTCTGTCTGTCTGTCTGTCTGTCTGTCTGTTACGCTTTCCCGCTTAAACCTCTCAACCGATTTTGATGAAATTTGGCACAGATAATCTTTACACCCTGAGAAAGAACATAGGCTACCTTTTATTGCGAAAAAAAGAGATGAAGAGATTAAAAGTACGCAGACGAAGTCGCGGGTACCAGCTAGTGTTTTAATAAATTGGTTGATGAAAGAGACCGATAAAGTGCACCTAAAAGGTACCTACCTACATACCAATACCTAGGTACTACTTTGATTATATACATGTCTAGAGGTAGGTATATAATCAAAGAAAATTGACATGCCAATGTTATAGTACTGTAACGCAATGGTTAAATAAATAAATATCAAATATTAAGACCTACTAGTTGTTTTTTCTGTTCTGTGGTGTAACTACGGCAATTTTGGCTTACATTACATCTTTACCTACCGCAACCATTCACCGTTATTACAGAGAGATAGGTAGGTATTTTATTACTGATAAAGCTGTTTTTGTTATTAATGTAACTAAAATAGTATAGTTGTCATTGATAACTTTGTACTCTAAGTAGTTGTGTAGTGAGTGCTTACTGCCTATTATTTTATCTGTGGGTGTCTTATTTACCTACCTTTACTAAGTCTTATCTTTCAGCTAGTTTAAAATGGAATGTCCACCATATTTTTTTATTCCACAAATCACGCCTTTGTGGCAGAAGTAGGTACCATTGATATGTACCATTGACACTACTTTCTACAATAAAAATACTTTAGCCTCACTATGCAAAGCTTGCATGTAGGTACTTTAAGTAACAGATAGATTGACCCCCGGTTTCTGAAAGGTCGATCAACACTAATCGGCTGCCAAGTCACTTGCTATTTCAGCTTTTACTTCAAATTAGAGATAGCAAGTGACTTGACAGCCGCTTTCAGAAACTAGGGGTAATGTACCTATATTATTTTAGATAAAAAAAATGAAAATTTTGTTTGTAACGAAATACTTTACTGATCACAGTTTGTTTAGATGACATTCCCTTCTCTATACTATCAAGAACTAAACAATATTATAAAATTGCTAATGTCACGATTCATGCCTCATAAAATAGGCCTACATAAAATAGTACCTACTTACTTTATCAAATAAAATTTAACTAAAACAAACAATCATTTCAATTCTAACATCATAGTCACTACCTACATAGTCATTCAATATTTTAGTCTACTCTACTGGGACAATCGAACTAGCAGCTAATGCACTGTATACCTACCTAAATATTTCGTTGAAAACCATTTTACTCTATGAATGCTGATTTAGAACTCACTATAGATCTACAAAATAGAAGAAATAGACCATTTTTTTTACGAACATTGATAAAAGATAACCATTTATCCTTTTTGAATATAGCCATTACCTAGTTTATGAATATGTATCAACCTACCCAACCTGTATAGTCACTACCTAGTTCATGAATATGTATCCACGGTTTAATTCTATCATAATGTTAATAAAGATAAAACAAATTGAGTTAAAATTTATCCTTAGGAGGGGCTCCTCCTGTATGGTATTCCGAGTAAATAGGGTATGACTGGGCACCCTTAATGGGTACTGAAGGTAGGGAGCCTCCATCAGCTAATCTCTTTGTTTCAATTTTAGCTGCATTGATCTTTTTCAGCTGTGCCATAGCAATATTTTTTGCTATTTCTTCTTCTGTTGGTGGCTCAACCCTGTAAAACAGAATGAGTTACAAAAATATGTAGATATATTATTGGTTCCGACTGGCACAGGATCATGGTAGATGACACAAACTAAGGGAGGCCTATACCCAGCAGTGGGTTAGGTCGGACTGTGGATGATGATGATAATATTCATGAAGTTGCTATATTATAATAATAATAGTTATTTATTTCAGACAATAATAGTCCATAATTAGGTACTTAAAAAAACAGATAAAATTATACCTGAAGTGCCTCTTTCACCAACTCTCTAAGTCAAACTAGTATCTCTTAAAAATAAATATTTTCTGAATACAAATAGTGTGACTTGCTTGACACTCATAAAAACTAACATGGAAATGCTTTCATTATTTTTTTTATTTTACTTATGGTGAAACAGGCAGAGTAGCAATTTCATATTTGAATTAGGTTAAGATATAGCATTCCTTGTACCTATCTGGGTTAAGGTTTGAGGACAGGAGGGTTGCAAGCAGGGGTAGATGTCAACTACTTCGCTTGTCCTTTTGTCTAGAAGATAAAAATTGTTACTTCAATTTTCTTGACAATTTACTAGTCATTTTGCTAAAAAAGTAGGGGATTTCCTAGGAAAAAGGACTTAAGGGAAGGACTTGCCAGCTACCCTCACTTCCAACCCTCCTATCCCCAACCAAGGTAACCCTACTATTAAATTATGTCATATCTGCACCTTCTCATTCTGAGCCAAGCCTCCCATTCTGCAGGTATTGGGTCTTGGAAGTCCAGCTGTTTGGGTGGATCATACCACCGGCTAGCCTTGCGCTTACCAACACTGGGATCAGCTGGGATTTCATAATACTGATTTCCTATGTAATCTTTTCCTGAAAATAGAGTTAAACATTTTTTATGTACCTACGAGTTTCGCCCCGCAGTTTCACTCGCGCAGATTTAAATCCCGGTATTCCCGCAGGATAAAAAGAAGCTTAGGTACTATTCCAGACTATAATCTATATCTCTGCCAAGTTTCATCCAGATCCGTTCAGCCGTTTCGACGTGAAAGTGTAACAAACATCCATCCTTCCATCCATACAAACTTTCGCGTTTATAATATTAGTAGGATAAAATGTCGATATTTTATGCCTAAGTTACCTGCTTACTTACTTACCCATATGATTTCCACGAATTTGTCGTGGACGAAATGAATTTATGAAGTTTTTAAATGCAATACGCCAAACATAACGAGACTCTCCAGCCATCTGAAAAATAAAAACGATAAAAATATAACACACTATGCAGTACATACCTACTTACGAATATTGTCAATGTCCATCTAGTTTGATGTCATCATTAAATGTTGCAAAATTCTATCTAGAAACTGGCAATGAGGAATATTTATACTATTATTAATTAAATAGTTGTTTGTAATTGTATTGTGTAATGAATGATTTTGGGTTGACTATTATAGCTACCCTCCCTGAGTTGAGGGTTGGGGATAGGGGGTAGGAGGCAAGTCCTTCCCTTGTGTCCTAAGAAATAAATAGAATGACAAAAATATTTACGTACCTTAGAACTTTCGTTTGAAGTTAGAATGAAATTAATTGGTTTGTCTTAATCGCGATTAAATACGTGAAAAATAGTTTGCAGCGCATCTACGGAAAAACCTGAAACTGAAACCAAGAGTATATAACGCTACTGAAAGCTGAAAATCAAAGAGTATACAATAACTACGTAAGACTGAAAATGAACAGACTGAAAAATACATATTTATTTCAATTCAATCAATCTGTCATTGTCAAACGTCACGTCATTCAGGCTATGGAGTCCGGTTAATGTACGAACTGCGACATGATAATGTACAGCATGATATTTGGAATCCCTTGGTACTTTTTGGATTCGTTATAACTGTGTGTGTGTGAGTGAGCATGATTTTGTATGCCCAGATAATGTACAGGACCTTAGAAGAAGAATACATCTTTGGGAAATCTGTAAAACAAACATGTACCTAATTTTTACGTAGGTATGTATGTATTCAATCGTACGACACACGCGAAGGCGGTCGCAGACATAAAATAATCATCAATTTCTGTCTAATGCGAAAATTGTGAGGAGACCTAAATTAATAGGCCCTTATTCATAACGGTCTTTGAGCGTGCCAATAGCTTATCAGACCGATAAGACAAGTCTGTTGCTATATATTTTCGTTGGCATGATATATAAAAATAAATATTGGTTGACTTTCCACACAGCACTATCTAGCCCCAAACTAATATGACCTCAATGATCTTCTCAGTGATGCAAAACCTACCGACTTTTCGGTAGATCTACCGAATTTGACAATGATCTACTGAAATACCGATTTAAGGTCTGAATCTCCCGATTTTTATATTATGTAAGATTTAAAGGTAATCTTAAGCTTACTTCATACAAAAATATTAGTTGGAAAAGACAATTGTTAATAATTGACCTAGATAAATTTGTTAATACTGATTTAAAGTGTCAAAACACATAATTTCTAAAACGCCAGCAGCTCAGAGGTGGTTTGAGTAGATTTAGTATGTTTAATTTAGTTATGGTATTTTAAGATTTGAAAATTTTTCAAACTTTTATGGCTAAAGTTGTGTTTATTTACAATAACGTATTCATATTCATATCCCAGAACCTCCAACCTGCATGATGCGGGTGCCGACTGCTCAGCACGAGCACTTGAACAGCTAGATTTCGTTAGGTTTTCTTCTCAGAGATTAATAATAATGAAATTTTTAATTTTTTTTTCACACAGCGCTAATAAATATTAATCTCAACATTTTGATATAACTTTGACATGATTTCAAGAAAAACTTAGTACCTAATGGATGTGGTATCGATTTAGTGTCATCTATATGATTTTTTTTAATCGCGAAAATTATCATTATTTACGTTTCTATCTTTACACAGCGCTCGAGTACATGTTCAATTTTAAAGTTTTTGTTTTTTTCATGTATTTTTTTACATTTTAGTAGATTAACAGCTGTTCAAAAACCGTCCCGTGCCGCCTAGGTACCTACTCATATGAAAAATCCTAATACTGGCTAGTTAAAAATGCAATAAAAAAAAACTACCGAATTCTACCGATTTTTTACTGCCAAACCTACCGAAAAACAGATTCTTGGTTTTGCAACACTGGATCTTCTAAAGTTCTAATCATTATTGAAACAATAGAGATCAGTGTGTGTGTGTGTGAATGAGATCAGTAAGAGAGTTAGGGGCTAAAGATAATTCTAAAGGTCCCACTGGCACTGGAAGACGAGAAAGTATGGTCTCGTAGCTTTTGCCTGCCCTTATGAGCGAAAACAAAGTTATTGTGTTGTGTTGTGTTACGTCAAAAGCGTCTAACTCAAGATCAAAAATATGTCAGTAAAAAAAAAATTACGTCGCGTACGAAAATAATCGAAGCAGTCGATATTCGTTTTCTGTCATCTATCGAAGCAACATAGCATTTTCATTTTAATTGTTTTTCTAGTGTTTTTTTGAGTTGTGTTGTGTAATTTTGGTGGTATTTTAACCAACATTACTTGTGGTCTTAGCACAAAGTGTAAGCATTTGAAATGAAAGTGTATTATGTGATATCGTGATTTGACCGAAAATGTTTCAAATGTTTTGAAGAAACCGCCACCATTTTCTTCAAAACAATTGACTGACTCGACTTTCGACTGACGTGACTAGAAACATAGCAAAGAGCATTAATCTCTATCACTTGACACTGGCAAGATTGTCGATAGACAAGAGCCATAAAAAAAAAAAAAAAAAATCGAAGCAGTCAAATCTTTGCTGTGATAAATATTTGTAAATTGTAAACTTCTCAAACCAGGAAGTTAGTTTTGTTCAACGAAGCGGCCAAGTACATACTTTCAAACTATCACCATGGCGAAAATGGCTTTTCAGCACCAAGCGGGAACGGCAATGGAGTGTCTCAGCGTAAGCGATAGACCACTCCCAACTTTCATCGGAGAGCTTTTGTTCGAGTCTGTTGCCATTGATATCTGTAATCTATATTTCAGATACCAATAACGCTCCAAAAAGAGGCTGGGGTAGATCCAGATGGCCGAGAAGTTATGAAATGTGGTTTTAAAATTGGCGGCGGTATAGACCAAGATTTTAGAAAAAGCCCTCAGGGCTACACTGATAACGTAAGTACTTTTGTACGGATCTAACGTGTTAGTGCGTAGACAGAAAGCTAATTGGTCTGTATTTTTCTTATGTAGGGCATTTATGTAACGGAAGTCCATGAAGGAAGCCCGGCAGCTAGAGCTGGTCTGCGGATGCATGATAAGATACTACAGTGCAACGGCTACGATTTTACAATGGTAACTCACAAAAAAGCAGTAAGTTACATTAAGAAACACCCTATCTTAAATTTACTAGTTGCTAGAAAAGGAGTTACCTCAACTTAATATCTGCAACATGTGTCAACTTAAACAATTTGTTAAATAATTTATCCCTGTCTACCTACATCTAGCCTAGCTGTACATTAAGACCGAATGAGGATAATACTCTATCGGTAGCTAGCAGATAGACAGTATGTTTAGCACAAATATTTTGTAAGGTAAACAATCAAGTAATTAAATTTCATTGTTCATATATTATGTTAGAAGTGGCAATGAATTTTATATAGAGTATTATGATTATGACAAGTGTTATACATACTGTTATTTATTTTTATACACAAATAGTTTTAGTTTGTACCTAGTTAAGTTAAATTGATTGTAATAAATGTACCTACAATTATTATTGAACCATTGTCCTAAATGTATAGTGTTAATTATAGTTTACCAACTACGAGAATATTTAACTCATAATGGTTACCAGCTAAGCTTATACTTTCGTATTTTTGCATTTTTATAATCTCCATCAATCTTGATAAGTGCCTGTGTTTTAGGTATGCCAAATGTGAAATTATCATCTAGCATGCCGAGATGCAAGCCAATACTTTATCTCATGTGAATTTTTCAGGCATTTAATCAGTTACTGAATAGAGTAGGTATTTATACTTATTATTTATTCATAGATGTAATTCTAACATGATGCATTTTTTGTTTGATTGTACATACATTTATTGATTAGAACTTTAGTAACAAATGAATTTAGTAAAAGTAGGTAAAGAAAAAGGTAATTACAGTTTATATGGTAGGGTTGTGCCAAATCTTTAGCACTGTGTATTTCAAACACAACCTAAATTATAATATCACTTATTTTTTGAGTCAATAGATTTTTTTTCTGTGACACTTCAGTAAATTAAAACCTTTGGTGAAAACTTCTTTTCTAAAAGGTAATCTTTTAATACTTTGAATGTATTGATGACAAAACTATACCTTTATGTACTAAATGTATAGCTTTGACTACATACAATCTATACAAAAGAATGTATGTGAGTAGCTATAAGTTAAGTTTTCAGATAATATAAGTGTTATACCTAAATCTAATTTTTATTAATAAAAACTATGATTAGGTAAGACAACATTTATTTAATTGAAACATCTAAACAAATTCTTTCTATAGTGGATCAGTAACTCAAAATTATTAACTGCAGATTCACAAAAAAGTTGTTTCACACTTTCCATTTACTGCACAATAATAGTTTTTGTATGCACAGCATGTAAGGTAAGGATACTTAGGCCTTCGCTGGGGGCCAGTCCCACTGGCCTTTAGGAGGCTTAGCCATCAAAGGTTCCCAGGGCTTCCAGTTCAACATCTTCCGTGCAAGGTTCAGTTCATTTTCAGCCTGAATGATCAGCTCCTCAGCCTGTCCACAGTTGATCCTTTGTTCAATTTCAAACACATCTTTGGTCTGTAAGAATTAAATTACCTAGGTTAATTCTATATATGTATATGCAATTCAAAAGATTAACATTCCAATTTTTTATAAATAAATACCTGTGTCAATACTGCAGCTCTTTCTCGCACAATTTGCTCAGTATATTTTCTATAAACAGATGTTTCAGGCATGTTTTGCAGAGTTCTTAATATCTTTCCGTAAAGTGCTCCTAGAGTGTGGTGTGGGTTTGCAGCAACAGCCAGACCCATTAGGCCAGTGGTCTGCAATAAGAAAATGAGTTGCTGAATTTGTGCCAAGGGCAATATATAGCAATCCTTTAAATTAAATATAACTTCACTTTTTCAGCTTAATTACTCGTTAAGTTAGGGCCAAAAGGACTCAAGGGAAAGTCTTGCCATCTACTCCTATTTTGCAACCCTCCTATCCCAACCCTCAACCCAGGTATACAAGGATTGGTATAGTATAACCTGTGCCGATACATAGTTAGCTAACCTAGCGTCGAGCTAGCTGTTGGGACTTGCATGAATTTTATTGAAATCTAGTGGTAATTACCTTTTTTAGCATCCCCATTTGATGATTCTAAATTTCTATTCTAGTTACACAACACGACCACAGAACACAACACGACTGACTCAAAGAGAATGTAAAACTACGAGAAGAGGCGGGACTTAGTAAAGAGCCAATAGGATCCTTTTACATGGCACTTCAATACCAACACAACGAATATGTACGTCAAACAACAACAGTTTCACCAACCTATCAGCCTATATAGTGCTGCGCGACGGCACTCGCTTTTATATCGATAAAATATGCGAGATCGAAATCGAGGTTTTTTTGTAATCCATTTATTGACTGAATCCACGTTTAAGTACAACCTAGGTCCTGAAGTCCTAGGTTGGACTTAAATATGGATCTGATATGAAATAAAAAGCTTTTTGCATTAGTACATATAATTTTTGTACCTAAACCTATTCATTTTATGAATTTTTTTTTTCATTTTATAATGTTTAGTATTAGCAGGACGGACACGGTGAGCTTGACATGTTCTGTAACAAAGTACATTTTATTAATTTCTAGTAGTTTTTTTAAGAAGTATTGTACCTAGAGCATAAGTTTAATACACTAATTCACGTCATATTCTTGAAAAGGTTATAATAATTGTTTACCGAGGCTCATCCAGAGAAACTAGACTTCCTTTTTCTATAATTTTACGGCTCGCTTGATCTCCAATTTCGCACGTTATGAATCGTTTTTTGGAGGTATCGCCGTAAAATATTACGTTCACTGAACAATAACGATCAATTTCACATTTATGGACGTAATTATTGATAAATCTGCTAGAAATTTACAAAAACAAACAAAATACGAGTGGAAGCTACAAGTTAACAGAGCAGACAGACGAAGAAGAGAGTGAGTTGTGAAAGAATGAGAGAACACTGATTGAATGGAACGATCATTCGTTCCATTCAATCAGTGTCAATCAACCAATTCAAGCAACAATCATGTCAAATCAGTCAATCAGCCATTATTTGCCATGCTAAGTCCATACAAAATTTTTGACGTCCCTTGTTGCGTCAGGGTGATAATACCTTCCAATTAATTGGACAAGCAAGACGAACGAAACGAAAAAATATTTCGCGGCGCCGAAATTTTTTCAACGTTTCATTCGGTAACTATTCGACAAATGTTTTCACATTTTATTCAACCATCTAACTTTCTGATTCGTAAAACAAAAATGTGAGCTAATTTCATAACTAATTGATATCTTAATAATGTTTATCAGAGGTACTAAATTCAGGATTAAATTCCTTGAGCCAAGGAATAGGTACTTGAGTTCACTCGAGTTGACACTTCTTCTCGTCAGAGAGTATTCCTCGGTTTGGTTGACACATCTCTATTGCAAAGTTGCAACACTAGGTACCTTGTCTGTGTTTTTCAGTGTTTTTCTTTTCTTCATCTTTCTTTCGTCGTTCGGTTCTGTGCATGTGTTTGTGGGATAATTTTTATTTTCTGGATTAAAATCGAACTGATGTGGAATGCATGTTCAATATGCATAGGAGCTATAAAGTTTGGTATTACAGCGTTGTGATTAAAGTGAGGCGGTATAACTAGCATTTGTTAGTATTGAGTTCTCTCACGTCAGAGCTCAGCTAGCAGTGTGGGTTGGGTGGCTGGCTAGCAAACCGACCGATCACAGCATGACAGCTGAAAGGTTCTTCGGTTCTATTCTGTCGAAAGAGCGTAAGGCATAACCATCAATCTCATCGCGCTCATCGAAGCTAGATCGCCATAGAAGTCGCCTACGTAACAACTAGCTCTTTGTCAAGGTATGAATAGTTACAGTTTCACTAAATAAAATCAATAGATTTTACAATGCATTGCCATTGAATGCATATTTTGGTTGAGACTTGCATAGATTGATGAGATGGTTTTTACACACCCAAATAGTAAATGTAAACCTTTGTAAAAACAAAACATTGGGTTGTGCAGTTAATCTGTGGAAGGGACAGCAGAAAGTCATCTGCTGCACTACATGATAACTATTGTATTTTGTATTTGATTATTCTGTCTTTATCTACTACTTTATGAGAATAAGATTTAAAAATAAGAGAAACCCTCCATTGTTGTATAGCTATTTTCAACATCCACAAACAAATACAGATGGAGACTCTATCAGAGGCCCAAGATGACAGTTCAGGAGCCAATCCAAGCAGTGTAAAGAGTGAGGATGGCAGTCCACCCCCTGATGGGGACCGCAGCTCCCCTCCCCCTAACTGTGCTATATGCCTTGGGAGATGCAGAAACAAATCCTTCACTGACTCCTGCCTACATCAGTTCTGTTTCAAATGTCTTGTGACTTGGAGTAAGGTAAGCTTTAACTTGTGATATTGGTTAAACTATAGCTACCCTGGTACCTGAGTTGAGGGTTGGGGATAGGGGGGATGCATGTGGGGGTAGGTCTTTTTTCTAGGAAATGAAAAAAAATTTTCTTCAAATTTCTTCACTTAAAAAAAAAATAACCCTAACCTAATGAGAATTCCGTCCCCTGAGTCTTTTTGTCATAGAGATGAAATATTACTACCGATTTTCTTCATATAAAAAAAAACCCCTAACCTAACTAGTAACTTACCTGAAAAATTCATTTCCTAGAAAAAAGGACTCAAGGGGAAGACTTGCCATCTACCCCCACTTGCATTCCCCCTATCCCCCCACCCTCAACTCAGGTACAAGGATTGCTATAGCCAACCTGTGATATTTTTTTGGTTTTCTGGCAGTTTGAAACCCAGTTGGGTCTTTGACTCTATGCATATGACTCTATATGATACTAACCACCAGTTTCTGAAAGCTCTATCAACACTAATCCCCTGTCAAGTTGCTGCTATTTCAGCTCTTACTACAAATTAGATAAAGATAGCAAGTGACTTGACAACCAGTGTTGATCAAGCTTTCAGAAACCGGGGGAGAGAATCATAAATATTACATTGCTAAATATTTACGATGAGTGTGTGCTGTGAGTGTTATTTTTTATAAATGTCTTCTCATGGTTCTGAAGTCTGTTTTCATCTATTCTAGTTGTATAGTTTAAATAAATAAATAAAATAAATAAATAATGCTGGACAATCCACACAGCACTATCTAGCCCCAAAGTAAGTTACTCAAAACTTGTGTTATGGGTACTAGATAACTGATATATTTAATACTTATATACTTACATAGATAGATATTTTTTATTATATACATAGAAAACACCCAGACCAACGGAATAAATTTCTGCAGATCGTACACAAATTTGTTCCGAGGCGGGAATCGAACCCGCAACCTCTAGCGTCGCAGGCGGACTCTCGCCCGCTGCGCCACAGAGGTCGTCAAAAATAACAATAAAGTCAAGAATAGTTTTGCAATAAAGAACATCTATCGCTTAATTAGGATGCAGCTTACCACCAAACAGCTTAACCAACATCACCATCACACATTTTGAATTTGTTTGATGTAGGTATGTGTATTCTTCCACTGATCTAAATCAAATGTAAGTACCTGCTACCCACATCTTATTTGTGAATCTGACCAAAACAAATACACGGGTATTCATTACATTAAAAATATAATTTTTTTATTTATTCAATTCAATTCATTTATTTCGGAACATTAAGAACCATAGATTTTAGTAAAATACATGCAAAATTAAATACAATCATTCATTATTTTATAACAAAAGTCACAAAATAAAACATTCAATAATAAAACGAAATTATAAAATTAAAATTACAATTAATTAAACCTATCCATGTGAAGCTGCGATAAGCGCCACAACATAGGACAATCAACTTTATTTGACAACACACTTAGAATGCCATTCCTGCTGCCGTGGACACGACGTAGCACCAATGCCGCTCTCTTTCTGAGGATCTCATGGAATCCATCCATCTGAGTGTCAGCAAACATACCTGATATTTATAAAAGGGCAATTCTTATTATGATGCACACAGAGTTTTTTCAATATTTGGAAAAATTATGTGGTCATGTGAATGTTGACTTTGACTTTTTTTCACTACTTATTACTATAGGTAGGTATGTCTGTATGTATAAGTATTTAATATTTTCTATGTTTTGTGTGTATCAAATACTAAAAGTAAAGATAAAACTCATATAAGTCAATTTTTCTTTTTCGATTCCTAATTTTCCTGTTCAAGTTACGGTAATTTCAAATAAACATGTACATGAGAGAAAGTAGAGTCAAACAAGTCAATTATTACAGGTTAAAACCGAGTGCCCTCTATGCAAGCAGAACTTCAAGTCAATCATTCACAATGTCCAGTCAAACCAGCAATATGAGGAGTACCGTGTGGAACAGCGCCTGCATGAAGAGGAAATGATTAACATCGATGACTTGGTCACAGCCACCAGAAGATTTAGATACAGGTGAGTTGAACCTAAAAGTTTCAGTGATTGATGGATATGGAATGGTAAACCATGGAAACATTTTATTTGGAAAATAAACAGTGTTACATTCTTAAATTAAAATTCTGATCGCCAATTACATGTTTTCGCATACATGGATACTAGTAGCTCCCCACGGTTTCACCCCCGTAGTTTTAAATCCCGGTATTCCCAAACATCCATCCCTCTATCCATCCATCCATACTTAAACTTTCGCATTTATAATATTAGTAGGATGAATTCTATCCTCTTATTGATAAGGTTTAAGAGTATCTCAGTGACTTGTAGTTTTTTAAATGTTGCATAACATTTCACAATCTCTGAAAACTGGTATTCCATTAGGAGAGATGATGTCACATGGCTCGCAAACTCCTACTAATATTATAAACGCGAAAGTTTGTAAGTATGGATGGATGGATAGAGGGATGGATGTTTGTTACTCTTTCACGCCAGAACGGCTGAACGTATCTGGATGAAACTTGCCAGAGAGATACATTATAGTCTGGAATAACACATAGGCTACTTTTTATCTCGTGGGAATACCGGGATTTAAATCTGCGCGGGTAAACCGAGGGGCGCAACTAGTATTTAATAAATATACTTTCGACACAGCATTATCATCCGGTGGTCATGAAAACCCCGTCGGGTTTATCAGGTTCCATCAACAAATGAATATGCATTTATTATAGTAAATTAAACCATTACAAAGAAATATAACACTTAGTGGAATGCCAGCGACTTTTTCTGTTTGGTATTTGCTGCATAATTTTTTTTCCCCTGCTATTCCTAAAAGGATGCTACCATCTAAATCTCATGGAAAGGCTAATGCTGGCTCTCGATCGCACGTTTTGACATGTTGAAAGATATAAAATCACTAAATCCATTTTTGAAAAATCGCAAAGCGCCATTTTATGTGCAATCACATAGCGGTATCATTTAGTATTATTTACAACTAGTTGCGCCCCGCGGTTTCACCCGCGTAGATTTAAATCGCGGTAGCCTATGTGCTATTCCAGACTATAATCAATCTCTCTGCCAAGTTTCATCCAGATCTGTTCAGCCATTCAATACACAAGAATTGCTAGTTTAAAGGTATTGGATAGAATCTAAATAATAATCGATTTTTTTATTATATCTAGTAAAATTTAGATCTATGTAAATAATTCTAAATGGTTACAGGACTTCCTCTCACCCTGGTGCCAGATATGTATGAACTTAAGTGATCACTGAGCCACACGCTTAGTGAGGCACAAGACAGTGAAGAGATTTTCTTGTGCATTCCTAAGTGTGCAGCTCAGTGATCACTTAAGTTCATACATATCTGGCTCCGGCCTCAGACTTAGGTATTTACCAAGCATGTATTTTCAGAACCACCTTGACATTCCCCCGTGGTGGCGACCACATCGCTCTGCAAAGACTGCTGATGCACTACCCTCCCCTCTCGGCGATGGTGGGCATGTCACGTGAACTTCCCGGGATTGTACCCGCTGCCCTCCCATCGTCGAGGCGTCGTCGATCTCCCAGTTCTTTTCGTCGCACCGTGTACAGACATAATCTGTGGGCCCGTCCGTTGCCTGATTTCACTGGACGCCATAGGGACTGCACCCCGGAATTTTACAGGTAAGTGTGGCCATCAAAATTAAAATTGAATGGTGTGTTCTTCACAGCTAATGATAGAGGCACTACCTAGCATATTTTACTACTTTTGTCAAAAGTAACTAGTTTAGGTACTACATTTTTTCCTATACCATAATTTAACCAGATGTGGCACCTAACAGCCATGACAGTGGTTTTCTATATATTTGGATTCATTCGTTTTCACTGCCTCCTTCCTGCGAGTTTTTCGGAATGAAATGTTGCGATCTATATTACGATTTTTAAAAATGGTATAAATATAAATTAACTTGAACAAAGCATTAAGTAGTACTAATCCGCTGATCTAATCTCCTTAAGCTGGAATAAACTTAATTAGACTTCGACACGTGTTTCACCTCTCTACGAAGCATCTTCAGGAAATTGACCCGCTGTGCACCGAACGTGTTACCTCGTCGAGCGCTGAGCTGAAATTTCAGTACTACATATTGCTTTGTTCAAGTTAATTTATATTTAACAATGGACTTCCGCAAAGTCACGCCTGAGTCAATCAACTAAAAATGGTATGACAACTAATTATATTGCTGGACTTAGCACACAGCAATATCTAACCTCAAACTAAGCCATTACGATAGCTGTTTTTTTTTGTTAGCTAACACCCAGATTGAGAGCAAACATAATAGATAGGTACATAATAAGTTTTTTTTTTCTTTCGGTGGGAATCGAACCCACAATTGATTGAAGATAATTCAAAAATCGACAATTGCTGCATTATCCATTTTAACTTGAACATAATATTTTCGGCTTAAAACCAATGTGGTCCAGTGGTTAAGGCGCGATTGAAACATCAACAGCCTTATTATAAACAAATCAAACCTGGGTTTAAACCTAGCTCAAGTCACGTTTTCTTATTATAAACAACTTAAACCTGGTTTATCTCATAAATTTAGGATCATCTCAGGTTTATCATTTTCGTATTACAAAAGACACTTTAGTCGAAGACTACATAGTACCTGAGATAGTCCATGATTCATCATCACAGAACATAATCATTCAACAAATATCCACAGACTATAACAAATTATGGCAATCAATCGTTCATTCATTTTGGAATCACCAACTTATCTGAGCCGGTCTGAAGTTAGCCGCTTGTACATAAATGGCCAATAGTGAATCGAGAATTCTCTAAACAGCTAACTTCAGACCGGCTTAGATAAGTTGGTATAACTGTACTCTCTTGCCGCAGGCTAAAGTCATATGCGCATACTACCTCGTCTTTCGTTTTAACGAATCAATTTTTAGTTTCTCTTCTTGAGTCAGATCTCCGCCTTTTTGTTTTAAATCTCGTTATCAACTTGATATTGACAAATTCGTGGCAACTCATGTGTTTTGACATTTCAAATTTAGATTGGAGTCTAGAGTTTGAAATGTATGTTGGATAATGCAGTGCTACAAGTTGTTTTATTGAATAAACTTATGTGGGAGACCAAATAAATTTTGGCAAAATGAGATTTTTATTAGTTAGACCATACTTAAACTAGGGGTCGTTCGGGTTTATCTTTAAACCGTGGTTTAGGGGATAAACTCCGTTTTATAATAACGTCTGGTCTAAGTCTTTGATTTTTCTATAGAGCAGGGACCAACTTCGGTATCAAAGTTAGACCACGGACCAGTTAGCCCTGGCTTAAGCCTAGTCTAACTCACATTTTTATAATAAGACGGCAAAAGTTTCGAGATAACAATAATATTTTATATTGTATTTCAGATATAATGACTCGCAGATGCACCGGCTCGTGCCATGGCTGAACCGCGAGCTGCATTACTTGCTGCTCGAGAACGCGGGGCACATCGCGTACGTACTGCAGCGCATCCTCGAGCTGCTGCCGCAGTGTCACATCACGTCGCCCGAGTTCCGCAACGAGCTGTACCGCTACTTCGGCAGCCGCACCGACCACTTCCTACATGAGCTGCACTGCTTCGCGTCCACGCCCTACGACCTCACCGGCTACGACCGCAACGTGCAGTACACCACCGACTCGCGCGTCTCCAACACCGTCAACGACGTGCTCTCCAGCTCCGACACGGAGAGCGGCAGCGGCGACTCCGACATCATGCTGGTCAACAACCCGCCGGCGCCGCTCTCGCCGATGCAGGCCGGCGCCGCCGCCTTCGACACGAACCCGGGCCCCTCCGGCCGGCGCCTGCCCGGCCCCGTCTATCCTAGGAACCACATCGACCCGGTCGACGAGGCGCGCCGCGACCTCGTCATCCCGATCGAGACGATATCGCACTCGGACACGGACGACGACGAGGTCATGGTCACCGGGTACATAAAGCCGCCGCATCAGCGGACGCCCGAAGTGGTCGATCTGCGCGACAGCGACGACAGCGACGTCGTCGTGACGGAGGGGCCGTCGCAGCCGGCGTCGTCGCAGCCGGCGCCGCCGCGCGGCCACGTCAAGGTGATGCTCTCGCGCGCGCGCCACCCCCGCCTCCCTGCCACCGCCGCCGCGGCCGCATTCGCACCCGCCCCCGCCTGCTCGTCTGCCTCTGCGTCCGCCGCCGCGTTCTCCGCTGCGTCAGACAGCGAGGACGCTCGCAGCTACACGCCGCCTCCGCCGCCGCCGCAGCAACGCGCAGCCGCCCGTCGCCGCCGCAGCTCCAGCAGCTACTGCCCGAGCTCGGAGCGCGCCGAGTCGCCGCCGACGCCGAGCGCGGCCACCTCCAGCGACTCCTCCGCCTCGGCGCGCAGGCAGCCCGCGCCGGTCAAACGGAACAAGCGGAAGCGCACCCGGCGCAGCAGGGACGCCGATAGAGCGGCGCTGCTCGCAGCCCCCCCTCCGCCGCCGCCTGCCCCCGAACCGAGCGCGGAGAGAGAAAACGACAAGCGCAAGAAAAGCAAATCTACCAACGGAAAAGGTGTAAAATCGTCCCGCAAGATTGAGGCGACTCCATCGTCGAGAGCCGAACCGGAGCCGGTTCGAGAGGAGCCACGGGCGGGCCCGTCGTCTCGACCCGACGCGAAGAGTGGGAGATCGTCTAGAAAGGCTGACGCGACGGATTCTAACACGACTGAGTCGACGAGTGTTAAACAGAAACCGCTACCGGAGTCGTCGTGTCCTCTAACGCCAGGAAACGGATGGATATCGTATAAAAGAGAAGATAATTCAGAGTCTAGGAGAGCAGGAACTGGGGTCCAGGGGGCATCGCAACCGAAGTCATCGACTTCGCGGTCCGGCGAGAATGGGAGCAAGACTCGCAAAGATGAAGCGAAAGAATCGCAAAGAGGTGATGCTACGGCCGAGGCGCGGTCGTCATCCCGGGCCGGGCCGAGTGGCTCCAGTGACTTAAAGAGAAAAATTACTAATGAAACATCTGCTCGTCGAAGTAGCCGAGAGAGTAAAAGACTGAAGAGTGTCGTGAAAAAGACGAGCAACTGGAGTTCTGCTGTTGCGGATACAAGCTCGCCTGATTTGGCCAGCCGCGCCTCCAGCTCGGCGGGTTGTACAAATTCAGCCGCCTCTGCCTCTAGTTTAGCCTCAAGCGCCTCTAATTCGGCCTCTCCTACCTCTAGTTCGGCCTCTCCTACCTCTAGTTCGGGCGCTGCTACCTCTAGCTCGGCCCGTCCCGCCTCAAAAGCAGCTCTTAAGGCAAGTTCGGCTGTTTCCTCAAAAAAGCATAAACGCTATTCATCTAGTGAGGCGAGTGACACTAGTGCCAAGCCAAGCCCAGACTTTTGTACTGATTCCGATGATGACATTCCTCTCAATCTTACAATACAAAGGTCGATGCAAAGACATTCATGAATGACCATACCATACGAGAGTGGTTTATGAGCATACATTGTATAGGCCAAGGGTTAGAATAGTGAACTTTCCTTGTTTTTAATAATGCGGGGTGGTCAACTTGATTTCTATCCAGCAAACCTCCATTTGAAAAGTATTTAAGGATCGACTACATTTTGTTACGATAAGGATATCGAGAGCGCACACGCATGCATAATATGCATTTTATTCGTTAGTCGGTCTCCATCGAAATGGAGCCATTTGCCATTATTATTAGCTCATATTACACCAACTTGTAAATGAAAAAAAAATGCTTACAATTATATTCCCGAGGCACGGTAGACCTACTTTATAATAAAAATAAAATAATTTAAATATGTAATTATTTAAATGAAAGCATTTAAAAAGGGGTTTGGAGATGACTTATATATTTTTTTATTATACGGCAGCCCTGAGGCGGCAATGCCTAAAAATATTAATTTGACTAAGTGCATAGTTGATTTTAATACTTTGAAAGTGATTTTAAACCCTCTTGGATCGGAAAGTCTTGACAGACTTCCAGAAAGCTAATGTTGTTTAAACAAATCTCTCGACGAAGGGTAACCCCACGTTATATTTAATAACTATGTACATTCATTAGAAACATTTAACAGGTACGCGTATCAAAATATTAATCGAAGTCCATGTAGATTTTGATAAATTATTTACCAATTGAGTTGAACAGGGTTTTTTCAGAAATGTCAGTATAGCTCTTGTGTTTGTAGGTGAAGCCTAGCAGTACAAATTATGCAAACAATCTAATGTAGGTTTATTCATTCCGGAATGTAACCTTCTTGTACCTACGGCGCCGGCGGCGCCGCGCTAATCGGCAACGCAAGCAACTCGGCGCGCGCTATAGCGACTTTGACAACCTCAATACCACCGAATTTATCCGACATCAGACATGCCCGGGATTCGTTTTCTGTCATCTATCGAAGCAACATAGCATTTTCATTTTAATTGTTTTTCTAGTGTTATTTTGAGTTGTGTTGTGTAATTTTGGTGGTATTTTAACCAACATTACTTGTGGTCTTAGCACAAAGTGTAAGCATTTGAAATGAAAGTGTAATATGTGATATCGTGATTTGACCGAAAATGTTTCAAATGTTTTGAAGAAACCGCCACCATTTTCTTCAAAACAATTGACTGACTCGACTTTCGACTGACGTGACTAGAAACATAACAAAGAGCATATAATCTCTATCACTTGACACTGGCAAGATTGTCTATAGACAGGAGCCATATAAAAAAAACGAACGAAGACATGCCCGCGAGCTAGATAACTGGATTATATACAGACCAAGATTTAGAAGACTTTTTTTTGTAATTCCACAAAACAGTCTTTCAAAAAGGAGGAGGTTCTATGTTCGTCTGTGTATTTTTTTTAATTTGTAGTTGTAGGGTCAATTTTAACGATGATCGGTGAAATACAATATACGTCATGAGTCCAACTAACGGAACTTACTAAAATGGTGCACTTTTATAATGTAAATCTTGAATTTTACTTATTTTCGCAAAGTTAATTAATCCCAAGTGTTTTTTTTTAATACCTACTTATATTTTAAGCGATTCAGATTTGCTGTTGATAAACCTTGCGGTTTTTTTTATTGGTGGCACCAAATAGGTGTCATATGTAAGAGAGTTCTTCAAAATCAACACAGATTTTTTTATTTATTGGGGATTTACATATTTTTTTTTATTATGAAAGAAAGCTGCCAACACCTGACTGAATGTGTAAATGCAGCGAAGAGCTCTAATCCTTATCAGTTTGCATTAGCAGGGAGACTTCGTAGCGCTTTGTGTGATAATTTGGGATATCAACAAAAAAACTGAAACTGAAACAGCTTCACGACTTTGATCCCCAGGTACGGTAGATATCCCTTCAGATCTTCCAGTACCAAATAGGTACTAATTCAAGATTCTTTGAGGATGTCTAATGTAATGTTTGGACGTACCTCTGACTACCCCCCAGTCAGAGGTACGTCCAAACATTACATTTTGCAGCAGTTAGTATTCCATACGTGACAGGTTGCAAGCCCATCGCCGCTGTTAGAATACTAACTGGTTTCCTCACGATGTTTTCCTTCACCGTTTAAGAGCACTGGCATTGCGCACATAAATTTTTCGATAGAAAAATCCATTGGTGCACGACCGGATTCGAACCTGCGACCTTACGATCGGAAGGCGGGGTCACTCCCTCTAGACCACCGGTGCTCTTATTATCTCTTATTACTTGGATATCAACAACCATGGAAAAAATGGAAAAATCATAGTTAACATCCTGGTTTAGTAAAGTACTATGTTCATGTTTACAAAAAAAGTTATTCCACTGCAAATATTTTTTTCTTTTCAATTATGAGAACAATTATGAGAAAAAAAAAATTTAAATAAAAACTCAGCGCCTTGCCACAAGAGAGGAGACTTGGCTCCCAATATGGTTATAAAAAACCTACAGCACACATTTTCTAAAATTCATTTCTATTATTATAACAACACACATACCGCAGAGCCTCAAGACGAAAGTGTTCAACCAGTGTGTGTTGCCAGTGATGACATATGGAACTGAGACGTGGTCGCTTACTATTGGCCTCATCAACAAGCTAAAAGTCGCACAACGGGCTATGGATAGCTATGCTGGGAGTTTCACTACGAGATAGAATCAGAAATGAGGACCTGTAGAAGAACCAAGGTAGCCGATATAGCTCTCAGAATCAGCAAGTTGAAGTGTCAATGGGCAGGTCAAATAGCTCGAAGAACTGACAACCGCTGGGGAATAAAGGTTCTCGAATGGCGACCACGAACAGGAAAGCGAAGTGTAGGACGCCCTCCTGCCCGATGGACTGACGACATTGTTAGGATCGCGGGTAGTCTGTGGATGGAAAGGGCTCAAAATCGTTCTTCCTGGAAACGGATAGGGGAGGCCTATGGCCAGCAGTGGACTTCTGTAGGCTGATGAAGATGATGATGATGATTATAACAACATCGTAATTTAAATGTTTGATCTTGTACCATATTATTATGTAGTGTAGAATAAATAATGTAATTATTGATTAATGTAATAATTAAAACAAAGAAAATTGAGATTATATTAGTTTTGCCAGTGATATATGGGTAGGATTCTTTGTTGAATTTATTGTATACTTCTAGAATGGCTACACTCGTGTAAAGGTACTTATTTTCGTTCTGTCCGGGTGTGCCTAAAACGCAGTCTGACTAATTCTCGTTACGACAAAACTTCATTTGAAATTCACTATTGGCCTGTTACTTATTTTACCTATTTCGCAATATGGCACAAACGCAGTAAGAGTAGCAGTTGGTCTATTTAACTATTTTGTCTATTTCGCGATACGCATTAGCAGTTAGTATAAAACGTGTTACGCCTGATTGACAAATAATAATTTTCAGCTTATAAATTTGATATTTTCTGTCATAGGTATTTGATGTTTTCAATAATATTTTTTTGTTTCAATAATTTAGGCTTTCAGTAAATATGACGTTTCTGTCAATGTATTTGTTATTTTCTGTAATTCTTGGCGTTTTCTCTCATATTTGATAATTTCTGTAAAATTTGAGTTTTATTACAGACTAGACACAGGTCAGATTCGCTTTAGGACAAAAACGCAAGAGGCCCTATAGGCCTAAGTCTTAATGCGACTAACTTACGATTGATGGGTCTAGCTAAGTATAACGCGAATTAGTCAGACTGCGTTTTAGACCAGATAGAACGCTTGATTGATTGTAGGAGACCTATACAAGATTATGTTAAGAGGGGAAATGTAATAGCGATTTGCTTGTATGTATATAAATAGTTAGATATACATTATAAGATGAGTAAGATTTTTTTGTAATTTATTGATTTAATAATATAAATAATTTAGAATGATCTTGTTGTGTTACTAGTTATTTCGAAACATTGTAGTGAAACGTCGCTGCCTACCTGTCCCTTTCTACTATTGTTTAAGAACTAACAAAAACGAAACACAAAAATATTCTTAAAATATAACTATATTTTCTCAAATCTTAAAATCATATACAATTTTTATAAAACATCAAACAGTGATAATGAAAATATTCCTATTTATTTTACATCGGCGTATTGCAATAGTTTAGTTCATACTAGCTATTAGTTTGTATATTTATTTATCATCAAAAATGGTCTGCTTAACAGTTTGGGTAAAAAAACTTGTAAAACTCTAGTTTATTATATCCATGATAAAGTAACGTCAAACCTGCCCACGGCGGCCACGAACAAGCAGCATGGCGACCGCTAAACCACAGGCAATCACATCTTTCATTAGGCTTTAGCTTAGCAGTACCTACCTATCCAAATCCTTTCAAACTGAACTAGAGCATAGTTTATAATAATCATATCTTTCTAGATAGTTAAATAATATTATAAATGTTAAAGTTTTGATGGATGAATGTTTGTTACTCAATCACGCCAGAACGGCTGAACGGATCTGAATGAATTTTTTTCTATCTATAATAACCATTTTGGTTTCGCGGTAAAGCATTGCTGAGCTAGTTTGACGTCTCGGTGGAAGCAGCGTCTTGTCTTGCCTGTGCCACAAGATCCGTCGTTTTAGATGGCGGCATTCAACATAGTGTGAGACCACATTACATAATACACTGTAAAATTATTACCTACTATTTATTTAATGACTGGGGAATACTGGGGCTGTATTATAATCCCCTAAAGCAGCGCGCGATCAACATTTCCTAAATCGAATTTCGAATCTAAATAACCGACCACTATCGTATCACGCCATGACAGTCATTCACCTTCTCACAACTATTTACTGAATCGCGCAAAGACACTTCGTAATATCTAGGACCTTTGGTGATGGCGAAATTTTAAAATACCACACAGATGTTAGTAATTGAGAATAAGTAACAATTCATTCATAAAATAGGCACTTTATTTAAAGGGTCGCACACAACGCATTTCATACATTTATGTACGTAAATAATTATATTAAATCGATTTAATATTTCTCAATAAAACCTGTCCTTGCAAATTGCAGTTTTTTTATTAAATTTATATAACACAGTTTTTATAAATTATTGTACCCTATAAAACTAGTAGTTTGTATGGGTACTCACACTCGTATGAAAATATACAGTTTACAAGCACTTTTTCAATGTAGGTAAGTAGGTAGTGAAATTTACATACTAAAACCCGTTGGTTACGTAAACTACTTTAGGTTTGTTCCAACCTTGGTATTTAACGCTGCTATTTGAAAAAGCTACCTATTTTTAACGTCCACAGAGCAAGTTATCGCGCACACAAACGAGCATCACATCTCGAGAGATGATACTTGATCAAGGAATAAATATATATAAAACTGTTATTTTTAAACTCGAAAGACCACAGGCCGGAAAGCGCCGCGATGGACGGCTTCAACTATATTGCAAGGAAACTAATGAAGATTGCTGGAAGCCGCCAGGCACAAAATCTGTTACTGGATCTATGAGAGATGCCTAATGGTCAGCAGTTTAATCAACTTTTTATTCATTCAGCTACAGCTACGAGCTAAATCGATAATTATACAACAATGGATCTTATTGACAAAGTTGTGAGGTAAATATTTATAGAAACATAATTTGTTGATTAAAAACCGTTAGCACCCAGGACCAGACAGACAGGACAGACCTTAACTTTCAGTGCTATGTGGTTGCATATTATTTTTTTACTCCATACCGATACGCAGATGCATTATAAAGCCAATAAAATTTAAAATTAGTGCATTTTATGCGTCAAATTCTATATTTAAGCAAGCACAAGTCTCAGACTGGTGAATAAAGGAAGAATAGTCTTACCTCAGAGGAGTAGGCTTATAAAGATGATAAAAAAATAAAAAAAACTAATAATGCTGGACAATCCACACAGCACTATCTAGCCCCAAAGTAAGCTATTCAAAGCTTGTGTTATGGGTACTAGATAACTGATATATTTAATACATTATATACTTACATAGATAGATATTTTTTATTATACATAGAAAACACCCAGACCATCGGAAAAAATTTCTGCAGATCGTACACAAATTTGTTCCACGGCGGGAATCGAACCCGCAACCTCTTGCGTCGCAGGCAGGCTCTCGCCCGCTGCGCCACAGAGGTTGTCTAATGATGAGATGATTAATTACTATGATAGCTTATTTTATTACTGGCTAGGTTTCTCTGCATATAAAACTCTCGTATTTATAAAACTATAAAATATCGATTGGGTAAAGCTACATCAGAGGAGTTTTACATAATCGTAATACATACATGTATTTATTTAAGTCGCATCAATTTAAATAAATAATACTGTACTATGGTTTATTATACCTTATTTCGAATATTGCAAATATACATTGACCTGTTAAAAATCCTCTGCTGTATGTCCTGGCTTGCCTTTGCTAAGCCATGACCTTTTAGCCACTAGCAAACTTAATCATATTTACTGGATTAACATTTTATGCATTAATAGCGGTTGAATGTGAATTGAGCAGAAACCTAATGTTCGTTCAGCTTTGCAAACAAAAATGTATCGATAATACACAATCATATCGATTATCATGTATTCATGATAAAACTAAGACGTACAGTCACCTTGACTACAGCTATTACTTTATGATTTCAAAAATTATTTCGCAAAGATGAAAAAGGGATAACGTTATTTAAAGAATAACGAAGTGTATGTTACATTTTTTTTAAATGATCTTTAGTGTCGGCAACACGGGTAACATTTTCCTTACAACTATAAATGAAATGCAATGATCAACACAGCTCTAATGTACGTCTGATACGTCACAACCTATGAATATGCAAAGAAATACGTACTAATTAATGTACTTACAAACTTGAGACACTGGCATTGCCGCTAATTACTACGGTGTCTAATAATGATTAAAATATGACTTAGTAGCACTTGTCTATAAACTTATCCAGCTGTCTCTTTCCTTTACAGTGGGAAGAAAGAGACGGATGAATTCGCTATTGAGTAAGGCCCACTGTAGATAGACTTCGAATCACTACTGCCATCTAGAAAGCCTTCAGATTTTTTTATAATCTTTATTAATGGTATAACCCAAGGGCTTGTCTAAACGACGTAGTGAATGCTGATCAAATATAAATTTTGAACATGGTATCTTTCAACAGTCAGATGGGCCTAAACGCGACCAGCGCATGCTTAGTCTAAGTAATGTATACAGGGTATACATTTACGACGGATTCACTTCCACTACTGTGTTCATGTGCTGCGGATGCGGTTTAAACTCCACCGTCTCCTTCCATACTAGCTCTGAAATGATGAAAAACAATGGAGTAAAGAAAAAACTTCCTCCTTTTGATCTTTTAGCAAGTACCTACCTACCCACGCAAGATTCTTTGGTGATTACCTCTATACAGGGTGACTGTCAAGAGAGTGGACATACTGAAGGAGGGTATTCAGTAAACGAATAGGTACTTATAATTTGACCTAATTATCCTATGAAAAAAATATGTATGGACACCCGAAGATTAACTGTTTACAAACAGTTATTTGCCGGGCTCGTGACCTTAACAAAGCTCCCAGATGGTTCCCTGGATTTCCCAGGATGCTGCGCCGGCGCGGCACGGGCTTTTAGTAAATTTTAGTCAAAGCTCACGCGTCGCCGCGATTGCGTGCAATTAGTTTTTGTATCTTTCTATTGCCCGCACTGTGATTTATCTGTGACTGTGATGTGATTATGATAATTATCAGACGCAAGTGTCCGAGTTTTTAAATAATCACTTTGCCAGTAGTCGGATAGGTCGCGGTGGGCCCGTGCCATGGCCAGCGCGCTCGCCCGATCTTACTCCGTTAGTTTTTTTTATTATGGGGTGAGGTAAAACGGCTTGTGTATGCTACATAATACACCAACTGGGATGATTTAAAGGCTAGAATAATAACTGCCTTTGATAAGGTTCGAAGTGATCCTTCTGTGCTGAACCGTGTGAAAGACAATATGCGTAAACGAACTCTGCGTTACGCGAGGAGGCGATCATTTTGAACAGTTGCTGAGATTAGTTTAGTTTGTAAATAATTTAATCAGTGTACTTAAATGAAATAACTAGTGTTTGCCCATGGACCATAATGTGGACGTTACGTATCTACGCGAGGAGGTAAGCATTTACTTATCGAACACATTTGCACCGCTATCGCCCGTGCCGAGCGGTGACCATGTTTTCTGAATATTATTACAGTAATTTCGTTGAGGTTTACTCAGTAGTTAATCAATATTTTTTTTTTACTATTATTGGTTTTTAAAAACGATCATACAAAAATAGTGGGTCTAAAACAGCCGTAAGTTTGCTGCCTGATCTTCCAGGCCTTGTCTCGTGAATTAGCACTTGAAAAGCTAGGGCTTTAAATCGCTTCAGACCTTTGTGATCCAATTCTTATTTTGACTATCTTATTATATTCTTTTTGACTATGACCAATATGTTGTGTAGCACACAGAATTGATACTCCATGACAGGTTGCGATTAAATACGAATTTAATAAGAAACGATCCATTATACATCGTTCTCTACATGACTGAAAACAACAGTGTACGAGTGAGAAGTAATGACCGACGCCATTTTAAATTTGTTTAGCGCTTTATACCTTTCCATTTGTCGACGGGCAGTTCCATATCCTCGAAGCTTTGATCGTATTGTGCCGAGGTGGGCTCGTCTGTCGGGTCGGCATACTGCGACAAATACTCGTGAGCAAGCGCTTGTTCTGCCGTGATACGTCTGGAATATAACAAAAATTATAACTAAAAAAAAAATAAAGCGTTTTGTGGGTAGGAATTTATAAGAAAAAAAATACGAGTAGGTACACACATACATATCAAAGTATTTCATCGTTAGGGAACCTGTTTTTTCTTTATTTTATTATTATTTTTTGTGTTATATAAAATTAGTAACTAGAATATTTAGGAAAACCTGTAATTGGCTATACCTAAATAAGTTCTAAACTAATCTTATCATAACTGCTGTTGGTTTTCTAATAAAATAAAAATATAAATAAAACACCCAATAACCACCACACACAATATTATGCTACGACACACATAATAAAAATGTACATAAATATTTTAATGACATTTTCTATAGTTCCAATAAATTAACTTTGTGTGTAATAGCAGAATACCTAAAATAACAGCCATAATTATCTTCTTATTGTTATCAAGGTCGTGGCCGTGCCATGACCACATACTTACCATGCTATACGTACGTAAACTAATATAAACTACTCCGCCGTTTCACCTGCGCAGATTTAAATCTCGGTATTCCCACGGGATAAAAAGTAGCCTATGTGCTATTCCAGACTATAACCTATCTCTCTGCCAACTTTTATACAGATCCGATTAGCCGTTCTGGCGTGAAAGAGTAACAAAAATCCATCTATCCATACTTAAAAACTTTCGCATTTATAATATTACTTAGTATAGGATAATGTAGGTTTCCATGCTTGCAAAGGCTCGGCAAGCGTCCTGAAGCAGAAGCGTGGAAAGAGGGAGTCTGGCTTGGCTTGCGTACGCTTGTAGACGCTTCTCGCCGATTCGATCGAGTCCGTTTTTAAAAACAGGGAAATTAGGATTTGTATAAAGGATCTGTACGTTTACACGTCGCCGGTCGACGATCGCCGGCTTGCGGACGCTTGTAGCATTGTTAATGTGACATAATGTTGCGAAATGTTGAACTTGCATAGATCTATAAGCTAGGTAGGTACATTACTCATGTGAAATTTACTCGCGAAATGCCATACAAAATTTAACCCTAGGTCTCGGAGATACCATAATTTATCGCTCAAAACTGAGTAGGAGTTTATGTTTAGATTAATGCGCATTACATTCTGTCTAGTGCCAGAACGAATGAGTGTAATGTGTTTGCATAAATAAACCGATTAATTCTCTTACCATCTGGCCACGGTTTATAAAATTTACCTACATGCTATGCCAATTTTACGCAAATCATTACCTAAAATATTTCGTATCTGGTCGAGTATAAGTTAATTTAGTATTATGTAAGTATTTCATATTGGGACTTGCCTCTCACTAGAGGATGTCTCTAGTGAGAGGCAAAGTATATTGATTTGTTACTTAGTACTGAGATATCCGAGGGGAGATTTACCGCGGATGGGGATCAAAGACGTGAAGCCATTTCGGTTTACTACGTTTCTTGACAACTTATGCGTATTTAGTTTCTGTTGGCTCCATTCATCATCATTACCCATACTTTATTTCCTACCAGCGTGTGAACTGTCTCTCCCAAAGGGGTTCGGGGTAAGGGGGATTTTATATCTTCAAAAATGTTCAATTGTGCGAGCGATATATCGGCGTGCCGTATGCTGCCCCTTAAGTACTAATGATGTCGTGTCAAAAGCGCCACTATGAATACATATAGGTACTTAGTGTAAAACGTCGACGGAGCAACTGCTCTCCTGTCCCCTCTGCTATGTCCGACCACATGTCGACAGCCTTCATGGTAGTAACTTGACTTCTGCGCCGTAGTCCGTGGGTTTGATTCCCACCAAGAACATTTGTGTGATGACCATAGATGTTTGTTCTGTGTCTGGGTGTTATATAATATTAATAACACCCAGACACAGGAATAGCACATAGGCATTATCCCGTGGGAATACCGGGATTTAAAACTACGCGGGTTAAACCTCGGGGAATGGGTAGTAAATAATATGTGAGCTTTCAGCTTGCAGCTAACTTACTTATCGGAATCCAATTCAAGCATCAGCTGGAGTAGATTGATAGCGAGCGGGTTGGCGCCGCGGAAAACGTCGCAGAAGTCGCGCTTCTTCAGCTGAGGCAGCGACTGGATGTAATTCCGAGCCTGCAAACGGATTTACAATCATAATCATTTTCCGAGTTTAGGTAACCCTCATCATCATCATCATAGGTCATTTGCTTCTATAAAAGATGATGCCCCAGCTCGATCAACACTAATCGGCTGTCAAGTCACTTACATATATCTAATTTAGTAATTCAGTTATTTAAGTAAAAGCTGAAATAGCAAGTGACTTGACAGTCGATTAGTGTTGATCGAGCTTTCAGAAACTGGAGGTAAGTCTGCTAACGTGGTGCGGCACTTACGGAACTGGCTCGTAAGGACATTATCAACACTGTGTTACGTACGATCCTATTTATACGGTTTCCCGTTGAAAACTCAAGATATTGTTTTGTTTTGTCTTTTCGTTGGCGATTCTTATAAATAACTACTTACATATCTAAACCATTTAACTTTACTTTAAGGAAAAATAACTGATTTTGAATGTTGTAGTAGGTACCTGTTTGTAAAAATGAGATGTGAAGAGCAGCAGATAAATTTAAGGTGAGATTACAGTCATGTATAAAGAAGTTACAATCATTACAAAACAGTATACAAACTGTACAATTGTTATAACAGTGACGCACGGCTTAGATCTCGCACGATCGTGACCGAAGGTAAACAAAACAACAATAATAAAAACGCAAACATCACATACAAATATAGATAAGTACTTATTACATGCAAACATTATGACTGAACCAATTTTACAAACATACCCCAAATATACCAACCAACATATAAAAAGTGTTTATAATTTTTAAATTTGGCAAAACTTTATTTTTTCATTTGTGTAGGATTTTCATACCTTAAAGCAAAACGGTACTTACAAGGTATTGCCTTTATGTTTAGTCGCATAAAAACTATGTTACTTAGCTAGGCTGCAGTTTAAAATGTTACAATTCAATAACACATCCTGATTACAGTATAATAAAGGCTGTTGTCGCATCATGCCATTAATTTTGCTTAAACAGAACTAAATTAAAATTCAAAATATCTTTATTCAATAAAATCACAAGGATCTTCTTGAAACGTCTTAGAACCAGGTGACTCTAGTGCCAGTTCCACGCGACCAACACCGAGAAGAACGGGCAACAAACTATTTTATTCACGGCTAAGTGTTCTCTGAATACTTTTCCGAGTTCATCAGCAAAATCGGTGGCAGAATGCGTAACAGCTACACAAGTTTTTCCTTACCTCCTCACTTATGATTTTGTCTACAGTTTCTTGCTCGGGTTTTCCACACAAAAACAAGATCCTCGTAAGATGATCGATATCTGACGCACGCATGTTAAGGTTACAAGCACCAAACTTACACAAGCTACATTCTAGACAAAACGACATTTAAGCATGTTATTGCGAAGCATTGTTAAAAATCCCGCTAAGGTTATAGACCACCGATGTGATACGATGGGATGAAATACTTTCAGACTTGGCATCGCTCACGAACAAATTCCTGGGCCCATAACCTTAAATAACTTCCACAGAAACAATCTTGAGTGGAAAGTCTACTTACAGACTCCGAGGATATTTTCTGCATGAACTCCTGAGCCGGCGTGCCGAGAACCTCCATGATCAAGTTCAATTGGTGGATATCTGTCTCGTCAATTAAGAAAAGCCACAGATGACACTGACTAAAAGCTAGCTAAAACTATTTAGCGAAATAAGAGGAGCAGTCCATCTGTCCGGCAAGAATTGGGCAACGGTTTTGGTGAAAAAGCTGATAAGGTATAAAAGAGAAAAAAAAGGTTAAGCAGAAAAAAAACACATGACAGTAATAGTGAGATGTATCATCTACAATGTTCTAGCATTCCCGGTGGTGATGTGGATTTATAGGAGTAAGACCCGATCAAGTCTTGACACATACTATATATAGTTAGAGAAATTATGACCAAAGCCATGTACCTATCATAGCACTCTGTCTGGTTTTCATACTGTAGTTGAATGATAAGCTCTAAGACACCGAAAACATATTTAACAGAAGTCAGTAGTGAAGCGCGAGCCCGGAAGTTAATTTAACTTACATATTATTAACTGTAGCATTACTTTTATAAACCTTACTGGTTTCCTTATTGCTACATATTTCACTATTGTTATTAATTTTTTAAAAAGATAAAAAAATAATAATAATAATAACATATTATAGCAACATGCCTGAAAATGTTTTTTACGAGTAAATTTGGGTTTGCGAAAAAAGTCCTAAGAAAATTTAGAAGCATTAAATTTCTAGACCGTTTTGAAATTTTCTGAAAATCAGACAGATTGCTACGATACATAGGTTTGGTCGTCATCTATCTAACTACTAGCAAGTTAACAAGAATGTAATAACAATTCTTTATCACATGAATGAATAGTTCTGCATAGCGTGTTTTAAATTAATCATTGGCTAAATTAAAAATGTACTTGCTGTGGCAGATTTAATTGATTCGGGTGTGACTTTGTTTATGTCCGTTCTAAAATATTTTTTCAATACCAAGGTGAAGCACAAGTAGATATTTGACCTTGTAATGGCGAGGCCATACGTAGAGTTTAAAACATTAATATGTAAACAACGGTATGGAAAACTGCGGAAAATTTGTCGACAGTCGATGGTCATTTGCATTCAGGCTAACAATTACCTATTGCATCAATAAATAAATAAATAAAATAAATAAATAAATAATGCTGGACAATCCACACAGCACCATCTAGCCCCAAAGTAAGCTACTCAAAGCTTGTGTTATTGGTACTAGATGACTGATATATTTAATACATTATATACTTACATAGATAGATATTTTTTATTATATACATAGAAAACACCCAGACCAACGGAACAAATTTCTGCAGATCGTACACAAATTTGTTCCGAGGCGGGAATCGAACCCGCAACCTCTAGCGTCGCAGGCGGACTCTCGCCCGCTGCGCCACAGAGGTCAATAGTTTGTTTATCTATTTCGGACTTTAGAAGTATACTTTCAGAAAAAAGTATTCTATCAATTATGAAGTTCATCAATACAAAACAATGTCGCTTTCTCTGTCCCTGTTTTTTTTTTTTATACAACTAGCTGATGGAACAAGCAGATGGCCCACCTGATGTTAAGTGGTAACCATCACCTATAAACAAAACATTGCCCCGTAGGTCACGCACAATAGGAACGTGCCCTACGATGCACTGCCCTGCGTCCATCAACTTGAGGCATACGGATGTTAAGCCTCATGTGCCTGTAATTACACCGGCGACCACACTCTTCAAACCGAAACACAGCGTTGCTGCTTGGCGGCAGAAAAAGGCGTGGTGGTAGTACTTCCCCGGACGAGCCCTTCACAAAGAGCTCTACTACTCTTAATTACTATGTCCCTATGTATGCTTAAATCTTTAAAACTACGCAACGGATTTTGATGCGGTTTTTTTTTAATAGATGGAGTGGTTCTAGAGGAAGGTTTATATGTATAATACATGCACGATATAGTAGAAAAACAATGTGCACCCGTCCGAAGCAGGGGCGCGCGGGCAGGTCGCAAGTAAATAACAAATTAGTCCCATTAGCTTAGTTTAGGACTATTAAGTTGTGTGAAATATCCCCGAATTTTATTTATTTATTTACCTATCAACGCAGACGCAGGGCTTCTTTCTACAGTGCGTGACTTGCGAGGCAATGCTTTGTTTTATCTTTATGTGATGGTCTCCTCCTAACATCAGGTATCTCGGTCACATGATGACCCATCTGCTTCTTCCATCAGAAGTATAAAAAGCATAATTACCTCGACTTCGTCACAGATTTGGCCTACATTATATACTTGTACGCGATACCTATACGTTGCATGCATGATTTATTTATAACCTTATCAGTCAGATAACTAATCAGAGTTATATATACCTCTATACAGACTACCTCTGTGGCGCAGCGGGCGAGAGCCTGCCTGCGACGCAAGAGGTTGCGGGTTCGATTCCCGCCTTGGAACAAATTTGTGTACGATCTGCAGAAATTTGTTCCGATGGTCTGGGTGTTTTCTATGTATAATAAAAAATATCTATTTATGTAAGTATACATATAATGTATTAAATATATCAGTTATCTAGTACCCATAACACAAGCTTTGAATAGCTTACTTTGGGACTAGATAGTGCTGTGTGGATTGTCCAGCATTATTTATTTATTTATTTATATATGTTGTGTAAATAAAAAGGGAGATTTAAAGAAAATATTAACATAACATAGCTATTGGCCGTAAGTACTTGAGAGGACAAACAACCTTATGAGACCTATCATAGATAACTTAGGGCGATACCATACCTATTTGTAAGTATTTCAAGAGATGGGCGTGGTCATCTTATTATATTATAAACTAGTTGCGCCCCGCGGTTTCATCCGCGCAGATTTAAATCCCGGCATTCCCACGGGATAAGAAGTAGCCTGTGTGCTATTCCAGATAGCTCTATCTCTCTGCCAAGTTTCATCCAGATCTGTTCAGCCGTTCCGGCGTGAAAGAGTAAAAAACATCCATTCATATGGATGAATGTCCATCCAGTAGAATTAGTTAGTAGGATAGGATGTGAAAGTTTGGATGGATGGATGTTTGTTGCTCGCAATAACGCCAGAAAGGCTCAACGGATCTGGATGATATTTGGCAGAGATAGATTATAGCCCGCAATAGCCCATTGGCAATTTTTTATTTCGGTAAAATGTATGGTTCCCGTGGGATATGAACGCTGGAAGGAGGGGGAGGGGGTGTGATAGCGCGAGTGTTTTGTATGCGCAAACACATCCCCCTCCACTGTTTACCAGCGTTCATTTTAAATGACGCGACCTCTACAAGCTTTGCTTAGTTTGGGGCTAGATGTCTGAGCTTAGAGTAGAGAAGAGAGTGCTATGTGCTCTGTGCATTGTCCACGAATGTTGATTTATTTTTACCTTAGTCTGCCAACGCAAGACTCATGGTTATTTGTTTGTTATTTAAAAGGATACGGTCAGTGCCTGGAAATAGAGTCCTTCCAGTAAGCAGTTCTGCCATGATGCAGCCAACAGACCAAATGTCAACAGTTTGGTTGTAGTGCATCCAATTGAGCATTATTTCCGGCGCCCGGTACCACCTATTGGGTTAAATTGTATTAGTTGTGTTGTGTTCACAGATGTTTAGAATACTTGTGGTGCTGTTAACCTAGTATTTTGTTATCTATGTTTAGTTTAATCTGAATAGATGAAAATTATTTAGAGAAAACTAAAACATTTATGTTGAAGCTGTGCTTTTATTTGTCAGTCAGACAAGTCAAAAAGATTCAAAGTATTGTTTTTTTATTGTTTTTTTTTAATAAATAAAACTAGTAGTTCGCCCCGAACTGAGATCTCGTGATGCGATCCGAAAGCTCCGAAAATTTAAGTACATAGATGGTAGTAATCAGAAAGATCAAAATCCTTTGGTGACATCGAAAGAGTGCAGTATTTGTTTCTTCCTTTGTTCAACAGCTGTATTTAATTTGTCCGTTATACCAAACACAATGCTTGGACTTGCGTCTGTCTACCACTGACCGCTGTAACCGCTTTTTTTGTGTAACCGCTGACTGCAACTTTGTATGGTAAAGAAGTTTTAACTCAATTGGCCGATTTATTGAAGAGTTCCGTTGAACAGACCTTGGCTCCATCATCAGACCAGGTCGCTGTCAACATTTTATGAGAACTGAGAACTTTTTTAATTTATTTCAATATTTTTTTTTATTAAAAAGCAAGGGAACTGGCCGACCAGTAGAAAACCTTGATACCAACGAAACTCTTAGAAATGGGAGCTCATAGTTCGTTGGTTATCTTAATTTATCTTTTTTGTTGTAACTCTAAAAGCAGGCATCCTAGAAAAAAATAAAAACTGTTTTGGAATGTCCAAACCAAGCCCTTTCATATGACATGTAACTTTATTTTTTTGTGTAACTTTTTTAATTTTTGCCCCCTTAAAAAACCCCATATTTTAATAACCTCTTATCCGATTTTACTCATATACTTACCAGTAAATTTCTCAAGTACAAGCTATCCACCAACCAATTTTCATGCAGATCGGATAAGCGGTTCTCAAGTTATCGTCGGACAAACATACAAACATACATACATACAATGCCAAATCGCCCAAGTTGATTGTAAGATCTTCGTAGGTGTAGTAGGTACGACTTTCAAATTCTTTTGGGATGTCTTAGGGAGGTAGTCAGAGGTATGTCCAAACAATACGCATTTTGCAGCAGTTGGTATTCCTTATGTGACAGGTTGCACTTGCAAGCCCATCGCCGCTGTTAGAATACTAACTGCTTTTCCCACGATGTTTCTCTTCACCTTTTAAGATAGCACTCGCATTATGCACATACATCACACATACATCATACATGTAGCGATGTCTAAACAGACATCTCTACAAAATTGAGCATTTAATAGAATATGTATTGTATATATGTTTTTAGTTATAGGTATGTATTTTTTAATTTTTTATGTAGGTATATGTATAAGTATGTATATTTTGTAAGTTGGTAAATATTTAGTATTATTTTATGTTACGTTACACCTTTTGTTTTTAAAAGTTGTTCCCTTCTATTGTCCAAATTTTTTTATTTATTTTATAATTTTCTTATCTTATACATTTTTTTATAGGAAAAATCCCATTAGTGCACGACCGGATTCGAACCTACGACCTTGCGATCGGAAGGCGGGTCACGCCCACGAGACCCACCGCCACCGGTGCTATTTATTGATTCATTATCTCCATTTGATCAGTGTTTGTTGAAGTCTCGCTGATGGTAAGTGTTAATGGCTATGCTGTGATATAAGACAACAGCTTATGTACTCTTACACATTTTAAAACAACTTAAGAGAGAAACATTACAGTTGTCATTGTCTTAATTGAACAAGCCTTCAAAGGTATATTTGTTTTTCCTGTTCAGTCTAAGATCAGATAATCAGTGCATAATTAAGCTAAGCAGACTTACCTAGTGGCTACATATCCAGTCATTTCCACCTCTGTGGGCCTTGCTAAACCAAAGTCTAGAATTTTCAGCTCACAGTCTTCATTCACTGCAATGTTGGATGGCTTCAAGTCCTAATAGGTAAAAAATAATTATTAGATTTTTTTAAGACATTACAAACATTTGCAAAAAGTGCAGCCTATAGAACTAACAACCAATGAAAATAAAGATTATCAAATGAGGACAAGGAACTGGAAGATAAAGCATTGGGTGCCTTTTTACCCAATGAACCGGCGCAATTAGGGAGATGGCAGACAGTCGCAGGTCGCAGTTGAGCGAAAAATCCTTTTAATGTAAGAAAGAGGCCCATGTGGACTTCTTCTGGCATATCATGAGTCACCAAAGGTCTTTCTCAGTTTGCAAAGTACATATTTTCAGTCACATCGAATAGCAGAAACATGCACTTTTATAATATTATAGCCTCCTAGTTAGAATTTATAAATCATTCAGATACCTATTATCTAAGTACCTACTTAAAACTTTGAAATACATTTACTTGGCTTGGTTGTGTGGAACTGGATACTATGGTTAGGTTGGAAATGTTTACCTTATTTGCAAAATTTCATGGTGCTCTGAGATTTTGTTTATAACTAAACTAGAGACCCCTGCTTTGCATGGATGCACATTGTTTTTCTACTATTTCATGCATGTATTATACATACAAACCTTTCTCTTGAATTACTCTATTTATAAAAAAAAACCACATCAAAATCCGTTGCGTAGTTTTAAAGATTTAAGCATACATAGGGATATAGGGACAGAGAAAGCGACTTTGTTTTATACTATGTAGTGATAGTGATATTTTAATTAATGGATCCAAATAGAGATGAATACATACCTTTTGACGTATTACCTACTTATTTTTGTTTTTTTTAAGCTTACCCTGTGTATGATGCCAGCAGAGTGAATATATTTAAGACCCCTTAGAATCTGATAGACCAAGAATTGTACATGATCATCCGAAAGCTTCTGTGTGCGAATGATATTGTTTAAATCAGCACCCATTAAATGTGTCACTAGGTACACTTGCTGGAACTCTTCTAATGTCTTTTCAGGACTAAAGACATCCAGAAGACCTGTGGATAGAATAAATTTCATGTCAATAAATGTCTAAAGCAAAATTCTTGTAGGTAAATAAAAACAAAGATAAGTTACCAACCAATAACATTCTCATGGTTCATGTGTTTTAGCATCCGTAGCTCACGGTAGGTTCTTTTAGCATGAACAGCGGACTGGAAAGGCCTTGCAAGCTTCTTGATAGCTACTTTCATGCTATGTAGGGTATCGATCGATGAACTAGAACAGTAAACAATACATACATTTACGACTTACCTTGTAAGACGACCTGTTCCGCCCACGTAGAGCAATGGACCGAAATAAAAATTTGAGTGGTGTAAGTGCTTTGGTGAGTTAGTAATTGATAATCATAACTTATATTCTACAAGGTAATACCCGTTTGGGTTATGTTCAAATAAAAATTGGCAACATACCTATGTAAAATCTTAGATAAACTTACCAAACTTGACCGTAGGCGCCTGAACCTACAGGCGTCAGGGCTTGATATCTCTCCGGAACTATCCATTCAGTTTTATTGATTTCGACTTTGTGAAAACGAGGCATTATAGTTTCGTTATTATCTTTAGAGCAAGATTTAGAAATAAACCGTAGTAGTATCAAAAAAATTGAAAATTCGATCCAACCAAGACAAGACAGACAATCAAAATTTATCAAAAACTAATTTTTTTTTTTCTTCTTTTTATGGCTCCTGTCATAGACAATCTTGCCAATGTCAAGTGATTCAGAGATTATACTCTTTGTAGTTATGTTTCTAGTCACGTCAGTCCAAAGTCGAGTCAGTCAATTGTTTTGAAGAAAATGGTGGCGGTTTCTTCAAAACATTTGAAACATTTTCGGTCAAATCACGATATCACATAATACACTTTCATTCCAAATGCTTACACTTTGTGCTAAGACCACAAGTAATGTTGGTTAAAATACCACCAAAATTACACAACACAACTCAAAATAACACTAGAAAAACAATTAAAATGAAAATGCTATGTTGCTTCGATAGATCAACTACAGTCCGGCAAGTATAACTTGGCGCAGCTGTGCGCCACTGTGTTCAATGTCAGTGTTGCCACTGCACAGAAGATGACGCGAAAATTGGGAAAAAAATGCCCATGGACGCCAAACCTTCGTCATTTTATTATTAGTCGTATTTATATAATTTACTTGCCTGTCTTTGTATTAACAGAAATATTAAAACTGATGAATACTGATATGTTTTTAACTAAGTTAGAATTAGAGGTGAGTGTGTTGGGGTTCGACCAAAATAAAACAGTTTTTGTTAGTACATTATTTATTACTAGAATATGTGTGATCTAATAAATGATCTTCTAGATCTTCCAAGTCCGACGCAGAACTGTCAGATGAGGTATCACTGTCGCTAGCAAGACATATATTGAAACTTTCTAAGTCGACATCATCATTGTGATATTCATCTTCTAACCGCTCAACGTGATCGCAATGCGTTTTCCATGTAGCAGCCGTTATAGTCTGAAAAGCATCTTGTGCCAGACCCAATATTTCCGATTTCGATCGACCCACATTAAATTCTGCCACCTTGCGCTTTACAGACGCCCAAACTAGCTCTATCGGGTTCAGGTCGCAATGATAGGGCGGTAATCTCACAACTTGGTGCCCATGCTGTTTCAACAGTTCGTCTGCTTCAAACACATCAGGTTTTTTGTGCATTTTAATAATTTCATACAATTCAGATTTCTTCATGCTATCTAAATAAGACAGCCCGTTACTTCTGATCCATTCTTGCATAACCTTCTTTTGGCTTGACATGGTTGGTGGCTTATTTAATTTCACACAATGGTATGGCGCGTTGTCCATGACGACGATGGATTGCGATGGTAAATTGGGGATTAATTTTTCAACTAGCCATTTTTTGAAATTTTTGGCATTCATCTCATCGTGGTAATCTCCGCTTTTGGTGTTTGATTTAAAAATCAACAATGCGTTCGGCACAAATCCTTGTTCACTTCCAGCGTGTACAATAATGAATCGCTGTCCTAAAGATATTTCTTTAATACTGCCAGCAACTTCTTCAGATTGCCAGCATTTGTTGACACCATATGACGAGTGAATGTAAGTCTCATCTAGGTATACAACTGGACGTCGATTTGCACTCTCTCGATTTGCTTTCAAAATTCTCAAGTAACGAGACCTCCATGCTGCTATGTCATATCTTTCCATGAGAACTTTTCGTTTTGATTGGCATTTCCGGAATTTAACCCCAACCTGAAATATTGAGAAGATTTGTTACAATCACATTATTTAAGTTATTATTTGTTATTATCTATAAGTAAATAGGCTATGGTTAGTCAAATGCACACTTTCGAAGACTACGTCATTGCTAATCTTATTATTTATTTATACTTATCTATACATCTCTAGTCTAGGAGTCCAATAAAGAAATTTAGGTACCTAGTTTAAAAATAAAAACTTTCGTCAAAGCAATGAAAAATTTGAAACCACCATGGAGTGTAACGTTAAAATTAAAAATAGTCACCTTAATATAATTTTTCTCAAAGTTTCATGGCTACCATCAAATTGAATATCATTTCTTAGTTCCACCAAAAGCTTCGGTAATGTCGGAATTTCTTTTTTTACGGTATAAAATTGATGTATCTTTCTCCGAACTACACCCAAATCAAAGTCATCCAAATTACTCTTGGTTTCCAGCCTTTTTCTTTTTTTTCCTGGTGTAACAATTTTTGAAGAGGTAGCTTCCGCTTGTTTCCCTTTTGAAACAATTCTTTGAACAGAACGTTCAGAAACACCTGAAACAAAATATGTATAAATGTAACCATGAAATTAGTTTAGGTAGGTAAATTTATAAAGTTTGCATAGCATTATAATTATAATTCATCATCATACACAACCACATTTTATTTAACCACATATTAGACATAAACATTTCGTTATCCCCACGGGTAATATTTACGTGTAATGTTGACAACACTCACCAGTCATTGCCGCCACCCTTGCATTTACGGATTTTAATGGTATAATCGGTTCGTTCTTTTCACATTCTTGTGTACAAAACGAATGTACTTTTATAACTGCTTCTCTTGTACCACTTTTTATCACTTTAGGCATGATGATAGCACAGTAATTAGCAAAATATTCGCAACGATGTTAACTATGAACTCGGAAGTGTCAAAGTGAATTTTCAAGATGGCTGTTTTAGTTCCTCAAATCGCCACCGCCAACTTATACTTGCCGGACTGTAATCAACTAATTTTTTTTGCAGTTAATTGGTATTTTGACACTTGACAGTGGTGGGTAAGTGACGTTGACAAAATAAATTAATAAGACGGTTCTTTTTTTTGTGTTTATTGGTCAAAAAAACCGGTAAAATACAAAATATAAACCAGTCCGCGCAATCTCGAACTTGCAAATGTATCCACGTTGTGCCAATAAATTCTGCTTGCCTGTAATCTGCATGCCCGTTACCTACTGACCCATTTTACTGGCTGTGTATCTTCACCATAAAGGAGCCTCACAAGAAGGCGCGTTTTACGCGCGAGCTTCGGATTCTTCTGTGAGCCTGAGCTACATACATATTATTATGTAGCTCAGGCTCACAGAACATAATAACCATGTGGCTCAAATGTGGCTGTAGCAATCAAGGAATTTGAATACATAGCAATATTCAAATTCCTTGGGCTGTCACGCACGCGCCTTGGACAGACTGACTGACTGACTGACTCTAGTGTACAGAGATGTATTTAATAATACTGATCGGTGTGTCCGGGGGGACCGGAATTATGTACCCAACTAAAACCCCTCTAGTCATTCTTGCCGAGCTACGGGAACTAAAACCTTCCGCGACAAGTTATGGTTCCACTCACAGAGTACATTATGGTTCCACTCTAATCATCTTCAACGAAAAAGAATCGAAGTCAGCTTCAGTTACTTTCTAGCTCCGCGAGCGCCATGCCCAAGGATTTAGATACCTTCCTACTAGCCATGCCTAATGTAGTTTTTCGATTACCTTTATGCCTAGGTAGCCTTGTTTTGGCTAAAAACTCATCTTTGAAGTAGGGATTTTATTTTTAGTCATGGCGGATAAAACAATATATAGTTCAGTTTCAAAGCATACTCTGTGCTTACCCACTCAATGAAACTAAAGGATGATCTTTGATTGAAGTATATAATACTTTAATTTATTCAAATTCCTTGTATTATATTTTCATTACTGCCAGACTATGTACTAACTAATTATATATTCCAATTAGGGTCTATTACCCACTCAATCAGATTTACTGACCCCAATATTAATATTTATTGAGGTCAGTGATGTGACAAGAATAAGGATGCTTGTTTGATTGATGTATACTCTTTGGAATCAAGTTCACGGAAAGAATTTGGAAGGTATTATATGTACCGACTTTTTTTTTCTCACAAATCCGGTATTTACTGTCAAAACTGACATTTCATATTGTTAAATAACAAACGGCTTGCTTTTGATTGCTAGGAACAAGGAATTTTAATATCAAATTCCTTGGCTAGGAAGTTATTCGCCGAGCGAGCTCCCTCCCTCCTCTCCCGAGTCCTCCCTCCATTCCAATCGGCAGCATAAAGGCCCATTTACATGATGCCATTTTCTTGTACGTACAAGAGCAATTATTGAATGCAATAAATGAAGCGCCATAATGACCTTCGAGAATTGCAAGCAACTGTTTACACGCGGATACTAGTAAAAAAGTTGAATGCAATTATTGAATGCAAATCTTGACAAGAAATAATTGCAGCTGTCTTTTGTTTACACCAATACGATAATGTTTAGGAGATTATTGCTTGCAAGTCTTGCTTTATCTAAACACAGACTTGTACGTGCGTGTACAATTTTTTGGTGCGTTCGTTCAAGTATTGCTCGTATTTGCGTTGGCGAATTTTTCATTCAAGTGTTGAACGTTTTAGATTTTTTTTTTCATTCATATTTTAGAATTTGGTTCTGCTGATTTAATAAAGTTTATTGAGATTTATCGGATACCTACACAATGAAAATTTTAATTACAAGAACCGTGATGCACGTAATGCTGCACTAGCAGCATTTGGAAAGGAATTCGGAGTTTAAAGGTTTCAAACATATGGAAATACCAAACAGAAATAAAAAAATTGAGCATCCAATCGAATACAAAAATTGCATAACAAATTATTGTACTTGCTGTTTATGCCAGGGACAGTTTTGAATGCAATAATTGTCTACTATAGCAAGAATGTGACATGCTGTAGGTACAGATGATGCCAGCCAATTATTGCTGTAATATAATTGTATGCAACAGGCAATAAACTTGCATCGTGTAAATGGGCCTTAAGCCTAGTTTGCCGTCCTAGGATTTCTAGGCCTGCTCAGCCTGGTGGTAAATCCGCCACTGCGTCCGAGATGATGATCTACCCCTGATGTAGATAGGTAGTAGGTATTTCTTCGCCCATCAACAAGTTCACCAAAATCGAAAACATAAGTAGGTAACAGCTTCAGAAAATACCTAAGTAGCATTATACATGTACAAACATTCATTACGAAAATGTACTAGGTAGGTACCTACTTACTGAAATTTCTTAGCTAGTAAAAAGTACCTAAATATCACGGAACAGAGAAAACCCATAAATATCTAGATAGGTAGGTAGTTATCTAAAATCTGGTCGCGGGGCAGGGAGAATTTCGTAGGTAGGTACCTAGGTACAAGAACGTCGCGGCGGTCATTGCATCCAAGGAGTTTGAATAAAGACATAATATTCAAATTCCTTGACAGCATCAGTAGGTACGAGTGTGTCGCATTCGCTGTAGTGACAGAGATAGAGCTACTATCAACTGAAGGCTGGGGATTCGTTTTCTGTCATCTATCGAAGCAACATAGCATTTTCATTTTAATTGTTTTTCTAGTGATATTTTGAGTTGTGTTGTGTAATTTTGGTGGTATTTTAACCAACATTACTTGTGGTTTTAGCACAAAGTGTAAGCATTTGAAATAAAAGTGTAATATGTGATATCGTAATTTGACCGAAAATGTTTCAAATGTTTTGAAGAAACCGCCACCATTTTCTTCAAAACAATTGACTGACTCGACTTTCGACTGACGTGACTATATAGAAACATAACAAAGAGCATATAATCTCTATCACTTGACACTGGCAAGATTGTCTATAGACAGGAGCCATATAAAAAAAAAAAAAAAAGCTGAAGGCTGGTCGAAATGGAACTATCTGGTATTCTGTAACTCATCATAATATTATTCCTACCGACTTTCTAGATCATCATCATCATTTCCACATACTAACTATGTTAAATTCTATGTATCTCTCAAAGCTAATGCCGTAAAGATTTATACCTCCATAATATAAATGTTTGCTAAAGTGCAATAAATAAAATGTCATCATTTTATAATAATTTCTTGACAATGCATGCATAAAAATTATTTAGATATCAATTAGTTATGAAATTATGCTCACATTTTTGTTTTACGAATCAGAAAGTTTAAAATGTGAAAAAATACCGAATAAATATTGAAAAAGTAGTTGGAAATAGGCGCCCCGAAAGAATTTAATGTTATATCAATCAATGTCATTGTCAAATGTCAATAACTTCAAAGACGAGTTGTTTTCTGCGACAGACAGACAGGCAGGTCGGTCGACAACAGACAGGAGCGATTGCGACATCTCCAATTTTTTCACCTTGTTGGGAAAATTCAACTTGTCTGTGTAAAAAGCTAAAATAATGGCTCAGACTGCGGGTGTAAAACCCATAGCTATTGCTGGTCGTGTAGCAATTGAAAGGGAGCGTTGTATTGGCATGACCGATGCTGAAAGAGCTTGGCGAAAACAATGGCTAAAAGATCAAATTTTGGCTCCCAATGAACCCGTGCATGTTGAAGAATATTGGAAGGAACGCACTAACCCCATTCGCCGTTTCTATCGCAAACCCTTGGATACGCTGTTCGATAAACTCACCCCGGTTTTGGTAAGGTTACATAACAATAACCCTGTCATATAGCTGTTGTAAATGTAGTCAAAATGTATTTTCTTAGAGGAAACATTTCTAAGCTCGGGACTATTTTTTTATAAGAACTGTGTACTGATATAAAAACGGAGTTGTGGTGTTTAACCAAGATTATGATTTTTCAGGGTCAATCTCGTGCTATTGATTATCGGTACATCACTGGAAAACTTGGTTTCATCGCTGTGGGAATTTTATCTATTCACTATTACTTCAAATACAATGGCAATGTAAGTATTCTAAAATTATACTTACTTTTTATTAATCTGTAACAACTCTACATAATATATTTGATTATGTTTTAGGATTGGACAAAGAAAGGTGGGTGGAGAGTAGTAAGGACAAAACCCACAGTTCTCCCAGGACAACCAGGCTTCCCTTACAAATCTGAGCGCTGTGTGGGAGCTGATTATGCTGACAGAGGATTCAAGAAGGCAGCCATATAAATGAGAATAAAATTATTTTATGCTTTACATGGTACAACAACATGAAACCCTATACCCACATCGGTTGGCAATATTTATAAAATGTAAAATATGAATAGTCAATAAAATAACTAGAAATATGTACAAATATATTTTCTTATGCAAAGTGTATTCCTTCAGAATTAAATGCATGTAGTAATTTCATAAAATCATCAATATCCATGGTTCTGGCTCTCATTTGATCTGCTTCACATTTAGTCAGTATGTCTTGAACCATCTGTTTTATGTCAAAATCCTCAGGTATATCCTACAAATGTAGAAAACAGTATATGAATTTCTGTATTAGTAGGTATGTTGTCATTTTAATACTATAATAGTACATTGTTCACCGAGAGGAGAAAGTGACCGATTACCGTCGAGGGTGTCGTTTGAAGCCCGAGCCGGTACCGGCGCATAGTCTTACCCAAAATAAAAAAAGAAAAACCACGTAAGAAATGGATTTTCATACACTTTTCTCTCCCGCTCAGATGCGTTTTCTCCCCGCATATTTGTTCGATATGCAATGACGTAGTTTCTACCGTAAATTTGATAAAGTATCAAGGTACTTTCCAAGCAGGTGTAGTATAAAATATTTTATATTTGATTAGTTGAAAGCTGTTATGTTCAAGATTACCTTGTTGTGCAAAGAACAGTGCACTCTATAGTTTTTGTCCAGAACAGCCATTGTTGTTGAATGCTTGAAAGCGGCTGCCAGAGTTTTGTTTTTCCTCACAAATGCTATTCTTGTTAGCCCATCCCATTCCACAAAGTTGATTGGTGGAGGAGGATTTCTAGGCTCAATCCTAACCACACTGGACTCAACTTTTGGTGGGGGTCTGAAATTGTTCTTACCAACCTGTAACATGTATATGATTAAAATAATTAAGATTATACTAATATAAATAAATAACAATAATTTAATAAAATTATATTTCAAAGTTATTATACTAAAAATAATTCTTGGTATTACTTCAATAGTTTAGTACAACATACTTACTTTCATAAGCATATCAACACGAGCTAGTAACTGTGTGTTTATAGACAGGCGGCAAAATAGTTTATCTCCTGGTTTAGCTACCAATCTTTGGGCAAATTCTTTCTGGAACATGAGCACTGCACATCTGAAGAAAGGCCTGTGCAGTAACAATTTGAATACTAGAGGAGAACTAATCTGGTATGGAATATTGGCCACGCAGATATCAAAAAATGGAAGTTCTGTTTTAAGAACATCACCAACAAAGATTTGTAGTTTGGCTTGGTATGGAGTTCCTTGAACACGTTTTTGTAACTCAGCAACTAATCTGAAATTACGATTGGCTTATTAAAGGCATGTATACGTAGGTATAAAGGGAGTGTGAAGTACTACAATATTGATAGTGGAGAGACAGGTTGTCTCTCCACTATCAATATTGTAGTACTTTTTTATTTATCTACTCACCGAGTATCAATTTCACAAGCTATAACTTTTTTGACCCTGTCTAACATTTTAATGGTCATGTTACCAGTTCCAGGTCCAATTTCAAGAGCAACATCTGTAGGTCTTAGTCCAGATTTGTCCAGCATAGAAGTGATAATGAGAGGATTCTTGAGAATGTGCTGGCCAAAGTCCTTATTGAATTGGATCCCTAGAATATTTATTAGATAATTATTATTTTTTCTCACAAACATATAACCTTTACCTAGCAAGATTTAATTTCTAGGTGCTCACCTTGTTTCGCAACTTCATTGTGAATTCTAGTTTTCTTTTCTGCTTTAATTTTAGGCATTTTAGCGGCAATTTCCTTTTAGATTTTATTTCATTGCTTTTGATTTCCAGACCACGAGACGAGTGTATGGCTTTTTGTTACATTTATTGACAAAGAGAATAGCATAGTTTTGTTTACATCCAAAAATGTTTTGTCTCAAACCAAATATTGGAAGAGAAAGAGAAAAATGTCGTTCATGCTATAAACCATTCACGTAAAAGCTAGTAGTGAGTCATAGATATGAAATACCTGAAAAGACCATATCACAGATTATATAAATGACATTTTGTGGTTTGTTTGAATCTGTTTCTGTTTTCATGTTTTTTTTCTGGCCTGGCAATTTTCCTTGAAATTTTGGCCATTTTTGGCATGGTTGATCTTTTACGGGACCGAGTGGAGTGTAATAAAAACCGTTTAGTGAAAATAATATGAAAATGGAGTGGAAACCAGAACAAGAAGGGCTGAGACAGATTCTTACACTGCTGAAAGAATCTCAATCACCGGACACAGCTACCCAGCGATCTGTACAACAAGTATCCTTTTCATGATCACATCGATGCGCCTATCGGCGTGGATATTTCTTGTTACTTTTACCGCTCTTTATCCTCTAAAAATTGTATATCCCGGTAGATTTATATTAGTATGGTGATTTGTATCAGGAGGTTTCATCTTCACACATAAAATTAGGGGTTTTCACTAGGTTCCGACGCTTGCGATAAAATCGATTTTTCCGACATGACAGTCATTGACAGCATTTTATCCTTACATTGTTATCTCAGAAATTGGAAGAACTGAACAAGTATCCTGACTTCAACAACTACTTGATATTTGTTTTGACCAAACTTATCACAGAGGAGGAGCCTACAAGGTCACTCAGTGGTTTAATATTGAAAAATAATGTGAAGGCTCACTATAACACCTTCATGCCTGAAGTAGCAGAGTTTATAAAGCGAGAATGTCTATCTGCTGTTGGGGATCCATCCCCACTGATTCGGGCAACTGTGGGCATCATTATCACTACTATTGCGAGCAAAGGGGAGTTGACATCATGGCCAGAACTATTACCAGCCCTATGCAATATGTTGGACTCTCAAGACTACAATGTTTGTGAGGTATGACATACATTAAATTATATTCAGTTGGTCTAGGTTACGTAAAAACCTAATAATACTGAAATGGCCCTGAAATAACCTATATTCATTTCCAGATAACATTTGCAGTACTAATACAAAGTATACCTTTATTACAGGGAGCATTTGGAGCATTACAAAAAATCTGTGAAGACACAGCAGAGTTCCTGGATAGTGATGCATTGAACCGGCCACTGAACATCTTAATTCCAAAGTTTTTGCAGTTTTTCAGGCACTCTACACCTAAAATCAGATGTCACGCTATAGCTTGTGTAAACTACTTCATAATGGGTAGAACACAAGCACTTATGATTCACATTGACTCTTTCATTGAGGTATGATAATAAATATTTCTCTATCGGTTTGCAAAAAAAATACAATATACTAAATGTTCCTTCTATTTTCTGCAGAACCTATTCCATTTAGCAGCTGATGAAGATCCTGATGTGAGAAAAAATGTCTGCCATGCTCTGGTTCTTCTATTGGAAGTTAGATTAGATAGACTCATCCCTCATCTACCCAACATTATTGATGTAAGTATTGGTTTCTCAGCAAGATAAAGAATTTTGGGAATTAAAAATGGATATTATTATTCGAATTGTTCCACTAAAAATTTCAATTTTTACAGTTTTCAGCCAGAATTATATTTATGCTATTCTTGGCACCGATTGAATTTTACTCTTGTGCTTGAGAAATTCACAAACTTGTGGTGAATAAAAAGTGGATAAGGCTGAGTGGAGAGGTCAAGGGTGCCATACTCGACTTGTTTGGGTTATTTTTAAATGAGTCACAGAACCAACACAGCAGCACCCTGTTAACAAAATTATTGTCTTGTGGTGATAGACCTTAAAGTACAAACATAGTGGAGCCAAATTAGTGAAGGGAAGCTTGATTAAGTGATGTGATTACTCAGTCAGAAGTGACCATGAAAGAATTCTAGTATGAGTCGTGCCAGAGGCAAATGTGTAGTTCTGTTGTGTATAAGAGGATTATGTTTCTCAACCATAAGCAAACAGCAGTGTTTTTTTACAATTCTATAACTATTTTCATACTTACCTTAAAACTCCCTCTTATTTTACCCTCCCGACACATCACCTCCTACCTTCAACTTTTATACTAAGCTAACATAAAGTCTGTACTTTTTTAGTAATATGTGTGTTGTGTGTTTCAGTATATGTTAGTGCGCACTCAAGACACTGAGGAGAAGGTAGCACTGGAAGCTTGTGAATTCTGGCTGTCACTGGCTGAGCAAAATGTCTGCCGTGAGGTATCTACCCAAGAGCTTAATACAATTATAGTTTTTAGTGTGAAGACAAATGGATGAAAGCATTTCTTCTGAAATACTTGACAACTTTTTACTCAACAACAACAAAATTAAAGAATTCAATAATCATATCAGCCAACTGGTTCCCAATACAAGCTTTGCTTAGTTTGGTGATTGATTGATAGTGCTGTGTATTCCACGATCATGTTTACCGATTTTAAACTAGGATTTTCTATTTCTATCAGAGAGAACATCTCACCTGTGTCAGCAGCCTTTCCTGGTAGAAATAGATATAGCCATGTTTATGTCTATGCTGGTGCAGCTTGGTACTTTATTTATTTGACAGCCTAAATAGCTCAGTTGGTAGTAGCTCTGCCTTCTGCGCCGTAGGTCGTGGGTTCGATTCCCACCGTGAACAAACATTTGAGTGACGAACATAGATGGTTGTTCTCTGTCTGGGTTTTAAATATAATATTTTAAGTATGTATTTAAAAAAAACGTAGGTATATAAGTAGTATATCAGCTATCTGGTTCCCATAACACAAGCTTAGGCTTAGTTTGGGGCTAGATAGTGCTGTGTGGAAAGTCCACCTATATTTATATTTTACTAGTTGCGCCCCGCGGTTTCACAAGCACAGATTCCCACGGGATAAAAAGTTGCCTATGTGTTATTCCAGACTATAATCAATCTCTCTGCCAAGTTTCATCCAGATCCATTCAGCCGTTCTGGCGTGAAAGAGTAACAAACATCCATCCATACTCACAAACTTTCGCATTTATAATATTAGTAGGATTTATTTATTTGTGAACTAGCGACCCGCCCGCGCGCCCCTGCTTCGCATGGGTGCACATTGTTTTTCTACTATATCATGCATGTATATCATGTATATCATGTATGCATATAAACCTTCCTCTTGAATCCTATCTATCAAAAAAAAAACGGATCAAAATCCGTTGCGTAGTTTTAAACATTTAAGCATACATAGGGACATGGGAATATAGGGACAGAGAAAGCGACTTTGTTTTATACTATGTAGTGATGATGTACTTTGTCCAGGTGTTGGGTCCTCGACTGGCGACCCTGCTGCCGGTGCTGGTCCGCGGCATGCGCTACTCGGAGATGGACGTGACGCTGCTGCGCGGCGACCGGGACGACGACGCGGATGAGGAGGAACCGGATCGGGAGTCGGATATCAGACCACGCTTCCACAAGGCGCGCTCTCACACCATCAAGCACAATGGTTTGCTAGAGAAAAAGAAACTTTCTAATATTTTTTTTTATTTCTTAACTTTCACTTGTCTACTATGGTCTATTCAATTAACTTATGCACTATTTTAATGATTGGCTCCTTAAAAAATCTTATTACACATGTAAAAATGCAATAATAATAATAATAAGATACAAAATAAAAAAATTAAAGTCGAATATCTTGAAAAGGGTTAAGTTTAGGGTAGAGTGTTTCATAGTGAAATAAGTCAGAAATGATGGGTAATCCACGCCCTTAACGGATCTAGCACGGTTTTTCCTGTAACCCTGTATAACTCTCTATTAATTTCCCTAGACTTACAGTCTACTCTTTATTTGGTTTGACTAGAGTTGGCTGTGTGATGATGAGGTGTGCAAGAGAATTATGTGTGCGATCCTATAAAATAATGTACAGAATACTCGCCTGTCCTGCATGATCTTCAGACTTATCTTCATTTGGTTAAAAAGTCTGTATAGTGGGCTGAGTTTGAGACGTGCTATAATTCCAGCGGGCGCCGGCGACAGTAACATGTCGGGTGGGAACGAGTCTGACGACGACGAAGACGGCGGCGAAGCGGACGACGGCCCGCTGTCCGACTGGAACCTCCGCAAGTGCTCCGCCGCCGCGCTCGACGTGCTAGCCAACGTGTTTGGCGCAGATCTACTGCCCGTGCTCTTTCCTATCCTCAAGGAGACGCTCTTTCATGAGGATTGGGTCATCAAGGTAACACTACTAACACTAATTTTGTGGTAATAAGACTGTTAGAGCTTAGATACTGTAATGACAAGCTCTGTTGCACTTGTCACGAATTTTAGCATTCACTGTGGAATGTCTACCCTGATTATTTGATTTTGACATCGTCGCTTACCATCAGGTGAGATTGTAGTCAAAAGACGGTTTATTATTCATTAAAAAAAAACGGAAACAGCTCTTTATTATAGTTTATATGGACAATGACATAGAAAATCCTAATTTACTAAATTAAGTAATTTGGCTTGAAGACCTACTTTGTTTGGGAGAATGTAGCCATGTTATTTAATAAACCATTTGGAGATATCCACTTCACGCACTCACGCATAACGGACCACCCTAGGGTCTAAATACACAATAGACAGGAGTCTGATACAAGTAACAATATCAACTTTGCATGATTTATTTAGTTACCTTAGTTATGTGAAGGCAGGCATATCCTGCAGTTAACTAGCTTAGTATAAAAACATCTAATGTTTTATTCATACTGGTTGTTAAGGGCCCGGCGACAGCGGCTCGCATTTTCGAGGTGCGATTGGCTATTATTTCATTTCGGGGAGGTTGTTTGAAAGAATAACTATCCAGTGACACGCATAAATTCTGTTCGAACACAAATAACACAATAATATAAGGGAAACATGCCCGAATCAGAAATCATTTTGGTATTAGTATGTTTGGCCTTATGTTTACCTAATATCAAAATGATTTCTGACTCAAGCACATTTCCCTTATATTATTGTATTATTTGTATTCGAACAGTATTTATGCGTGTCACTGGATAGTTATTCTTTCAAACAACCTCCCCGAAATGAAATAAAATGAAATAATAGCCAATCGCACCTCGAAACTGCGAGCCGCTATCGCCGGGCCCTTAAGCGTTTCATAAAGCTTTTCAGACCAAAGTCTGTTGCTGTCTCTTTTCATTGTCATGATTTTTTTTTTCGCCGAGTTGTTATCTCTTGAGTCTCCTTATATAAGTGGGATTAGTGAGTCTCTGTGCTAGTTGGTTAGGGTGGGTTTCCAGTTTGTCTTGGTAGTAGTTGTCAGATACTAATTTTTGAAACTATCATGGTTACGAACATAACTTTGATTTGCCGAAATACCGGGAAATAATCAAACTCACAAATCATGGTGAATATCCTATTGTAAATCAAAGTTATCTTCAGATACTATTTTGACTTTGAGGATGTCATGCAACTCTGTATTACTTAAGAACCAGGGGGCATTCAATATACTGACTTGTAATTACTGTTACCAATAAATTGATTATTCTGATTATACTTTTTAAGACGCCATTTTGAAAGTGTTGAATGAAGTTAATATTTGATTTTGCATGAAAATGACAGTAGCAGTGACAGAGACAGTGGAATATGAGTAAGGGCCCTGAGTTTCCCCTAACTTGCAGGAGAGTGGTATCCTCGCGTTGGGCGCCGTCGCCGACGGCTGTATGAGCGGCATGGTCCCGCACCTGCCGGACCTCGTGCCCTACCTGGTGTGCTGTCTGGCGGAGCGCAAGGCGCTGGTGCGAGCCATCACCTGCTGGACGCTGTCGCGGTACTCGCACTGGATCGTCAGCCAGTCGCACGATCTGTACTTGCGACCTGTTATGACGGAGGTCGGTACACACCAACATACAAATATACCTACACTACTAGTTGCGCCCCGCGGTTTCACCCGCGTAGGTTTAAATCCCGGTATTCCGGAGAGCACCGGCGGTCTAGTGGGAGTGACCCCGCCTTCCGATCGTAAGGTCGCAGGTTCGAATCCGGTCGTGCACCAATGGATTTTTCTATCGAAAAATTTATGTGCGCAATGCCAGTGCTCTTAAACGGTGAAGGAAAACATCGTGAGGAAACCAGTTAGTATTCTAACAGCGGCGATGGGCTTGCAACCTGTCACGTATGGAATACTAACTACTGCAAAATGTGGGTATGTGCCAAATGTAATGTTTGGACGTACCTCTGACTACCCCCCTTAGACATCCTCAAAGAATCTTGAATTAGTACCTACTTGGTACTGGGAGATCTGAAGGGATATCTACCGTACCTGGGGATCAAAGTCGTGAAGCTGTTTCAGTTTCATTCCCACGGGATAAAAAGTTGCCAATGTGCTATTCCACACTATATTCTATCTCTCTGCCAAGTTTCATCCAGATCCGTTCAGCCGTTCCGGCGTGAAAGAGTAACAAACATCCATCAGTCCATACTTACAAACATTCGCGTTTATAATATTAGTAGATTTATGCATATAATAAAAAATTCAACATTCTCATCTACATGCTCATATGCACACAGATGCAGTGGCATCTAAGTAAATTATTGTGATGAATTTAGTTAATAATAAAGTTCTTTAAACTGAAGAAAAGAAGTAATCTAAGTTAATCCCAAATGATGGATGGGGCAATATATACTATTGTTTATTTCAAAGTCCTATAACTTCTTCACTTGTTGCTGCAATAATTAAAAATAACTAATTGACAAAAAAATATTTTCTAGTTACTAAAGCGCGTACTGGACAACAACAAACGAGTCCAAGAAGCAGCGTGCTCCGCCTTCGCTACGCTGGAAGAAGAAGCTTGCACGGAACTAGTTCCCTACCTGGGCTACATTCTCCAAACCCTAGTCTATGCCTTTAGTAAATACCAGCACAAAAATCTGCTGATCTTGTATGACGCGATCGGAACACTGGCCGACTCGGTCGGCCATCATCTGAATAAGCCGGAGTATATCAACTTGCTGATGCCGCCACTTATTAACAAATGGAATGCGCTGAAAGATGAGGATAAGGATCTTTTTCCTCTTCTTGAGGTAAGTTTACAGACTCTTATTCCATGTGCTATCTACACTATCTACGCTTTTCTATTATTATAAAGAGTAAAGATTTGATCAGACAAAATAATATATTCAAAGCAATAAATGATTTATAACATTCTAACATAATATATTTTTCTTTTAGTGTCTATCCTCAGTGGCGACGGCATTGCAGTCCGGATTTCTGCCGTATTGCGAACCGGTGTTCAGGCGATGTGTGTCTCTGATTGAGCAGACTCTTAACCAAAACATTGTAAGTGCAGATAAGTTCTCATTCTTATGAAATTGACCTATTTATTATTATGTGATAAGTTTAGAAATACAAATAAATTACCTATTTTGTTTTCATATTACTTAGAGAACTTCAGATAAAAATGTGTTATTTTGTATTATATATGAATGAAATACCTGCCAAATCGTTTAGCTGGTGTTTTCGTATTACCTTAATTAAACCTTCAGTTTTATTTCGGGAGTTCTCATTTCGCCTTCCAAGAAAAATATTACCTCGAAAACTCGTTCTTCTAGTCTAGGTCGTGGTTTAGTCAGTCTGCAATGATTTCATTCAGGCAGAGTATGTCTGGCAGACAATCACGTTTTGTAGTAGATGAAAAAGTCATGTGTGTTTTTTAGGCAAACAATCAAAGCCCGGACCAATTCGAAGCTCCCGATAAGGACTTTATGATTGTGGCGCTCGATTTACTGAGTGGACTGGCAGAAGGCCTGGACGGGCACATCGACGCATTGGTTCTCAACTCCAACCTAATGCAACTCCTCTATCAGTGCATGCAGGATCCCATGCCAGAGGTATATCTTGTATGTGACTCTTGCTTTATTATTCTCGGGGCACCGAGCGCATAGGGAACTTTTCATTTTGAAGGTAACGGTGTCCTGTTTCTAATTTTACTAATGAACACTGCTTGCCCGGTCAAAGTTCATTTGCAAGTTGAATTGAATTATTTTTTATATTACGTTGATTTTACGTAAGCATGTTGCATTCTAACGTTTGGCGGTTTTTTTGGTGCCACATAATTATTATTGAAAGTAATTTTTGGTATTTATTATTTCGTTGAAATCATCTAAAAATATCATCCGTATCTTTTTCACGAATCATTGTAAGTGTAATTTTGACCAGTTTAATTTAGAAGGATATTAAATTTATTTAACAGTTACATATTTTATTTGTTTATTTATAATGGGTTACTTGGTTGTTCAGTATTTTCTGTAGAAATTATTTGTTGAGTAATTTGTTGTATCATTTGAGTGTTGGTTGGTTAAAACAATGTTTTCTGCCTTATTTCTTGCTATATCTATCTAAGTAGAGACATCACACTCATTTTGTTCTCATTTTAATATTATATCTGAATTACATCTGCTCTACTAATCAGTTATCATCAGGTTGTATACAAGAATGAGCTTGTATTTATTACTTGTTGCTTAGATACCGAAACAAAATATATCTCCGTAATTACGGCGTCTGGGCGATTTACAAGCTCTGTTTAGTGTGAATAGTTATCGCTGAATATGTTATGAATGCAAATCTGAGTAACAATAAACAATAATAATAAATAAATAAGAAATATAATTATATAGCCCGTTGTATCAACGGTAAAAAGATTAATTATAAATGACGGGTGATTGCATATCTCTTTTTTTGTAACGGGACATGCTAAAGTAGGGAAATGAATAATCAAATAACCTGTTCTATATTAACCCAATTTATTATCCTTCACTGCAGCTATAATTCACTAACAAATGGGTGATGGGATTCTTTTTTCTCAGTTGACTATAATTCTTAGGTTCGTTTATATGATACAGGTCCGCCAGTCGTCCTTTGCCTTGTTGGGGGATTTGACAAAGGCGTGTTTTCAACACGTGCATCCGTACATACCAGAGTTCCTCCCCATATTGGGAATGAACCTAAACCCTGAGCTTATATCAGTGTGCAATAACGCTACCTGGGCTATTGGCGAAATCAGCATTAAGTTGGGTATGTTATTTAAGATAGATTTATTTTTAGGATATTAAAATATAATAATAAATATATTTAAAAATGTGGGGTGAAGATATAGTAGTAGGTTTCTAACTGTTTTGTTATGTTTCAGGTCCTGAAACGTCAAAGTATATTCCCCTATTCCTCAATCACCTTGTTGAAAATATAAACAAACCCAACACCCCTAAAACACTTCTCGAGAACACAGGTAAGTGTCCTTTGATCACACAAACTATGTATTCTAATAAAAACATTAAAAATACTTACCATAGACATACAATGATTTATATATTGTTTGCTAGTATATTTTCAGTAACAGACTTTCTTGGTGGCAGTCATGTTTTATATTATACTATTATACTATTGTTTGAACATATTATGTGACTCTTTCTATGCTTTATTTTTATTATCTCCCTACGTGGTTTATGTTACTCATCATACAGTCCCCTTTCATGTTTAGTGTGTCGTCTGCTAAACGTTTGATTTTCGTTTGATTCAAAATTAATGTTTTTAATTTACAATAATATATCGATGTATTATATATTAATGATTTGTTAAATTTATCAGTTATGAATTGATCAAACGTAACACAAGGTAGTCGCCAAGGCTTATTAAAATGTTATTTTGATTTATGGGGTCAATGTATATATCCTAACAAGCGTTGTAGTGCCGACACAAAGAGTGCGCCTTGAAAGATGGCCCAGATTAAAACGCAGCCTTAGATTTGCATAATTTATTTCTTCAAATTATTATTATTTTCTTTTGATATTCAATTAAATGCTATTTCGTACATGTTTACTGGGCCATCTTTCGAAGATGAATTGCCATATTTAAGTTGATAGAGTTGATAAAATTGTTTCACGTTTTTTCCATTTGTAACACTGATTTGTTGCTGTCGAATTATGTAATTGAATAATTATGTTTTGGATGGGTTGTTGATTTGTTTTCTCGGTTTTGTTCTCGGTATGTCGTGGTCGTGGTTTGGCTGTAGCGATTACTATCGGTCGGCTAGGTTATGTGTGCCCCCACGACGTCGCACCCGTATTACATCAATTTGTACGCCAGTGGTCTGTAGTAATTTTTTTTATTATTACTTTATTACTATTACGTTAATATTAAATAAGTTATTAACCTATATTATTTCGATTGTGGATGGTGTTTGTTCGTGGCTTATTAATATTCTTTCGTATTTACAATAAGTTTGTAATTTGAGTTGAACCAAGCATGTTTACTGTTTGTTGGTGACCCACGGCCCCACCGAGGCACGCACTGATATAATGGGGTGGCATTGTTTTGATCATCTTATTTTCAGTGCTGTACGCACTCAATATGTGTTGAACACTGTTGAACACCATCCGCTTTCTTAAACTATTTACTGCTAAATATATTTTATTAACCAAACTGTGAGACATGCATTTGAGAATACCTTTGATATTCCATCCTATTATCATTTGAACATCCTTTTTGCCTAGTTTGAAATAATTAAAATTTCAGTTATCTTGCAGTTTGGCATAAGTACCTATGAGTTTTCCACATAACGTTATATATTTTGTGTGCATATCTCAAAATTATTTTCACTTTTATCTTTAGTTAATCATTCCAATATTTAAACGTAAAAGATATCATAACTTTGCTTCAGTATAATTCTTTAAAAATTTTAATTACATATTTCTAGAATTGACAGTGGTTTGATATTTTGAGAATCAAGCAGATAACGAAAGCTCTTTCTATCCATCTAAAGGATTTATGAGCATACTAGAGTTTTGGTTCTCGAAGTATCATCCGTAGTAGTTTGCCGGGCGTGCGAACGGCGTATAACCTTGTATCATTGTAGGTGCACTTCTCTGCGGAACATTCGAGACAACGACGAGAAAGACTCCGCTTTCCGCGGCATCTGTCAGATGATCCAAGTGAACCCCGGCGGGGTGGTATCGGACTTCATGTTCTTCTGTGACGCAGTCGCGTCCTGGTCGCACCCGAAGGACGATTTGAAGGAGATGTTCACTAAGATCCTGCACGGATTCAAGGCGCAAGTGGGCGAGGAGAACTGGCGTCGGTTCACTGACCAGTTCCCGGTGCAGCTCAATGCGAGACTCACGGCCATGTGCGGGATATAGACATTACTACTTCGTTATGGTGAGTCTATTCTATCTATTTATACCTACTCTTTAACTATCACAATCGGAACATTTAAATATTTTACGTGTCGGATATTTTTTTATCGACGATTAGGCAGGCAGACTCAGTTTATTGAAGTAGCGCACTGCGCAGTTGATAAACTCAAAACGAGGATTCGATTTCTGCGGAAAAACAAATATTTAACCACAAATGAAATGATTGAGTCACAAACATCATATTACACATATTAGTAGGATACAGGTATTAATAGTTAACGGTAAATTGATGTGAGTTTGATTTTTAGGGGAACCAATGTCAGCAAGGGTCGGGAAGACATTGCGGGTGACGACGTCACCCGAGCGCGTAGGGATCACGACACCGCGCCGCCGCCGCGACAACGACTATCTCACTGCAACTCACGTACCTGATTCACATTGCAATCAAAATAATGTGCCAACACTCCGGTTCCGTACTCTACTCCTGGATATTAGTAATGCTACCGAAGTTTTGTAGTGATGAAGGCGGCTCGGAAGGCTTAGGCAGTATACGCACAGAGGGGCTGCAGCCACGGGTGCTAGCTTACTGTTTCGTATCGTGTCATTATCGCACGTCGCATGCTCGCGACGAATATTCACTTATTGGAAGCTATAGCAGCGACGCCGAAACAAATTTGCTCGGATATTATAATGCATGAATTAAAGTAGTTGTAGTAGATTAGAACTCGGTTGCTGAGACGTCTTATGTAATTTATACTAAATCGATAAGTAACTACACTTAGATTTTTAGTTGACACATTCTCATGAACTTCCTAACCGTTAGGTGAAGCAGTTGTTTAGTGAATGTGCGTGCTGTTTGAGTTAAATGTTTTTTTTTTGTTGATTTTTCAATTAATTTTTGATGATAGTCAAATCCGCAATCTTTTGTGCGTCAGTGGTGTCGATTCTGTTGTTTAATTTTCCTAATTTAACCTAATTCGACAGCACTAAAAATATTTCCGTTCTCTTCTAAAAGACCGAAACGACAAGGACTGCTATTATTATGGAGTGGTCATAATAAGTTAGTTAAGATGAGGCAACAATAGAATCGAACCCAGTAGTAACGGTGTATCGTTCGTGATGTACTTGTAATAGATTTTAGTTAGTATTTAGGTTGACTGACGATGTTCACTGCTCAACAAAATACGCGTCATTAATTTTCTCTCTTAGGGTCAAACTAATACGATCGCGTGCTTCAGCATCGCGCCGATGCAAATAGCATCCCCGCGCAATGCTGAGGCATAATAGTGGTGTACCATGGGTGTACCTAACTCCTACATAATGTAGCTAATCCCATAATAAATACTGTATTTTGCTATTACTTTAAACCTTGGGAGTGTTTTCTCGTTTTCAAAAGGCATTTATCTAACTCGACTAGGTTTTTTCAAACCTTATTGTAGTAGTTATATAAAATTTGTATGTTACTATTATTTTGTATAAATTACAAGACTTAGAGTCCCCGCAGACTACAGACTTTCTATCGGCCGAGAGTTTGGTCGGCTTCTTAATCAGTATGAAGATGTATGCAGATGCGCACACAGTATCGGCCGATAAAAAAGTCATCTTCATACTGATTAAGAAGCCGACCAAACTCTCGGCCGATAGAAAGTCTGTAGTCTGCGGAGACTCTTAGTGAAATCGAGAATTTATGTCAGCTGTGATTTGTGACTGGTTTTTTTTACTAATATATGTGTACCGTTATAAATGTATGTGTATGTGTAGATATAATATGGGTACTGCTTTGATAGATTTTATGACGGCTAGATTATCTGCTATATTATATACCAAATAGTATTTTTACGTTGTATATTGTATAACCGTATTTGTATGATTGTGTTGCCCATGGAGATCGCCACTCGCTATATCGACGTATATGAAACGGGTTAAATCTAAGACAATACCAACCCTCATAGTATGTATGGCTTATAAACACCCTCAGACACACACACATTGAACACCCTCAAATTGTCTATGTTTCGACTGGAGATCAAAGTAGGCAACTCTCTTGATTAATATGAAATGTAATTATTATTTGTGCGTATTATGAAATATTTTGTTTATGTCAATACATATTGCAGTGTTTATTATAATTATATTCAAGTAAATTGTTATTATTTTTTGTTTTATAAAAGCTAAAAGTCTGACTTTAAAACACGTGTTATTTTATGTCATGTAGTTCTTTCAGGTATCGGGATCTGAAATCTCGTTAAAACGTAGAATATTATGCAAAATTGAAACAGTAGTTGAAATTTAATTATAGTTCGGGGACAAATAATAACATTCCGTCAGATCTAAATTATTTTTGTTTAAACGCACGTCTTTTATGACTGTTTCCTTTTGTTATTATTATACATTGTAGGTACTTAAAAGTTTATTTTTGTGCAAAATTTTAAACATAATTTTATATATTCATGTAAGTCCCTCAATCCTTGAAGTCCCAATCAGTTCCTACCCTGAGTCCTGTCTAGTCCTATCCCTCATGTGCCAACGAATCCCGGGCAATGTGCGGATGTATGCTCATCTCAATGTACCCAATAATCACGACAATAGATAGAACTAAGCTGACCACTCGCTTGCCTAGCATAATACGATAGTCACTTGTTTCTGGAATCGCCACATTGGCCGTGGCTACATATTTTACGCATTTTATTTAACGCAAATATTAAACAACCTGCCGCCAATGTGGTAGCTTCAAGGAAAAATGTACCTAACTGGTTTTATCCACCCACCTCGTCGGTACCCGTAGAGAAATTTTCTTACCTAAAATTGCCGTTTGTGCAACTGTATTTTGAGAAAAATTTGTGAAGTATTGTTTATTTTTAAGTAGAATCCATTTTATATGAATGTTACGGGTCACCTCGTAATTTATTTTTAAGGTTAGTAGGTTTTATTGTCTGATTTATATTGTAGTAGATTTTGTTTATTTCCTAAAAAAAAAAGAAACCGTGATAATAGTTCAATAAGTGTTTGCATGCGTGTTTGTGTGAATGGAACGGCATTCGTAAAGGCACTCCCTTCCTTGAGGCATAGTTTGTATTACGGATATATGTTGTATTGTATGACAAACTTTGTGATTGTCGATAATTTGTAGGTCATTTGCATTATATATTGATTATAGCGTTTATATATGAAACTTTACTTAGGTATATATTATATTGAATATATAAGTATTTTGTATCCAAAAATCTAATATGATTAGATAAAATGTAGGTATTGATTTGGTAAACCACATTGTCGAAATGCACTCACTTAATTGACCTAATGTTTGTGTCCTATCGGATATTGATTTGACTACTTATTACCAAATGAATGGAATAAGCCAACTTTTTAAATTATTTATTTTCATATTGGTTAGGTCACATGAACAGTAAAATATTCAAGAATGCGTATCGACTATGTGATTTTGTTGATTACCACAAAAATTTATAATAATATTATCATACCGTCATATTTTCGTAAAAAAATATTTCATTTAATATATTCTATATTTTTGAGAAAAATAAAACAATGTATGTATATTTAAATCTATATTTTATTTACTATGAAGTATGAATTCGTACCTTATTTATTTATTACATCTTTAAAAAATCATACAAATCACATACATAATTTTTTTCTGTTTTGTTTGTTGTATTCTTGTGAATATTTATGCAATGTCAAATTTATCATACATCGCGTATCTATTTATTTACATTAAAATATTCATCTTAAACAATATAGTTTGTGTCACGTACGTGTAAGTTGTAATCTTAAAATTGTTAAAGTATCTAAATCTTTCACACTAGGTTTTGTAACTAGATTTGGTGGAACTGAAATAGAGTACAGGTCCCGTGTAAAAATATAATGTAGGCTCTACCTCTTTATGGCCTAATCATTTATTAGGCACAGTTGTTTGGAAGTTTTGAAATAAATCTGTATTCTTTGTAAAAGTATTTGGAATTTTATAATCTCTATTTTATGGAAAACGTTCTGTACTCATTTTATTTCCATCACAAAATTACTTAATTCGAAAAATAATCTAAAATATTAGTTCGGGTTATAACATGTAGACAATAGACATTCTTTTACCAAACATTTCGTTAATAAAACACTCATTGTTCGAAACTAAAGTTTTATTTATTAGAATCTTTGGCTTTATCTAGTGCGATAGGGTAGGTATTTGTCAAAAGCATAGCAGATCAAGATGACGCGGTCCATGACCAATTTACTGAACAATCACTATCGGGTTATAGGTAATAACCAATCCAAGATCTCATAACAAAAATCGCGGTGGGGATCGTGCGTGACCCGCTCCCCACATACGTCATTCGCGAAACCAATTTTGAATAGAAAACGTCAGTGAGTACATACCTTACTGCACACCAATGATAGATTCTATAGAAAAGGAGAGTTTCTGTCTCTGAGGCGGTGGCGGGATCGGTGCATACGTAGTCAGCAGTGCAGCTAACAGGTTCCGGCACAGCAATGCCGCTGGTGGGGCAGGGCCGGGCAGAGGAGGTGCGAACGTTCGCTCGAGCTCCGCGTCGGCGAATGCTCGCCGTCGGCGCACGCGCTCGTTCCAAGCTGGGTCGCTCGCGAACACACGGTCGTTACCTGCAGTTTATATTAATTCTTTAGTGGACTCAACATACACTCAAAGTAAAGTATAGATGGGCTTAATGCTCAAGCAAATTCTACCAGACAACCCAATTGACACATGACCCATTACACTGAAGATATCCCGGACGTCAGCCTATACGAGATCCGAACGGCTCTCAAGCAGCTTAAAAACAACAAGGCACCGGGAGAAGACGGAATAACGACAGAGCTTCTGAAAGCGGGCGGAACGCCGGTACTTAAAGTCCTTCAGAGGCTATTCGATTCCGTCATCTCTGAGGGTACGACGCCAGACGCATGGGGCAGGAGCGTGGTTGTACTTTTCTTTAAGAAAGGTGATAACATCCTCTTAATAATCTTCTCGTCACACATACCGCAGAGCCTCAAGACGAAAGTCTTCAACCAGTGTGTGTTGCCAGTGATGACATATGGAACTGAGACGTGGTCGCTTACTATTGGCCTCATCACCAAGCTCAAAGTCGCACAACGAGCTATGGAGAGAGCTATGCTAGGAGTTTCACTACGAGATAGAATCAGAAATGAGGAAATCCGTAGGAGAACTAAGGTAGCCGACATAGCTCTCAGAATCAGCAAGTTGAAGTGGCAATGGGCAGGTCATATAGCTCGAAGAACTGACAGCCGATGGGGAATAAAGGTTCTTGAATGGCGACCACGAACAGGAAAGCGAAGTGTGGGACGCCCTCCTACCCGATGAACTGACGACATTGTTAGGATCGCGGGTAGTCGGTGGATGGAAAGGGCTCAGAATCGTTCTTCCTGGAAGCGGATAGGGGAGGCCTATGTCCAGCAGTGGACTTCTGTGGGCTGTTGATGATGATGAATTAGGTAGTGGTGCATACAGGGTGTCCCAAAAAGTAGTGATAAGCGGAAGACCAGAGATAGAGCACCACTTGGGATACCCATAGCCGAATCACCTCCATGTATATGTTCTGTAGTATATTCAGTTTTCGAGTTAAGATTTTTTAAGAACTTTGGACCTGAACAACTTCAAAAAAATCCCCATCTTTAAACGCAGCCCGATAAAAAAAAATCTGCTGACAAAAGTAGGTAACTATGATAAAATAATTACTAAGGGCCCAATGGGTTAAATGCAGCAGACCGAAAGATTTATTCTCAAGTTGAAACTAGCGTGTCAGTGGGATGAGATACAATTCATAGCAAAAATGTGTAATTAAACGTAACCGTTCTGGCACCCGCGGCGAGCGATCATTCAACAAGCGGAAAGACATGTTTACAGTCAACAGCGTAACCCGACACCTCACAAAAAGCCGCCTCCGCGTTCTCTTGTAAAACAATCTTCACACATTTTTTAGAGCCCATAAAAATAGTTAAAAGAAATTTTAAGTTTTTTTGTTTTTAAAAGTTTTAATAGACAGTGAAATGTTGCCGAGTGTTGGATGACAGCTTTTGTTCTGTAATGAACCGGGGACATTTTCAAACGACTTCACATTTTTTATTGCCTACTACTTCTGTTCTATTTCGGTGGTGGAAGTGTGTAGGTAAATCACAAAATGTCCTGATTGTTTTAAGGAAATATCGTCTCCCATCAGACTTCACTCAAGGTATGTAGGCAAGGCAAGGTCTGAGAAGCAGATAGTACCTTCCTAGGTAGGTGACATGCATAAAGTGATTCCCTCTGATGTTTAAGTGGGCATAAGAAACAGTCGCAAGGAATCAGTGCTATCTCTCAACTCTTAACACTAGACTAGGGATAGGAATCAAAGTCCTGACTGACTGTCTGGAATAATAGACAACGCACAGCATCAGCGCTGGTCCAACAGACTTCATAAATATTTGGGGAGTTCAAGCGTAGAGGCGTACTAAAAAGGGATTTCAGAAAATTCAACTCAGAAGGGTGTAAAAAGGGTTTGAAAACGTTTGTATGAAAAATAGTATTCCTTGACCCTACAAACTTAAAACTCGGGAGTACCTACCTAGGTACATGCACTCGCAAGTTTCAATTAACACAGATCAGTAAATAAAATAGGTCAATAATTAATAAATGGGAAATGCATTTTAGTTTTTTAAAACAACCATTAATAAATGTGCAAGAGGATGTCAAAAATTGTATGTAAGGGAGTTTTTAAGTCGTGGTGCGACTTCAAACATAAATATCGAAATAAATAAGGCAAGTGACCTGATAGCCGATTAGTGTTGATCGCGCTTTCAGCAAACGTAGGAAATAATGACATTTTAATTTTTTAAAACTACCCCTGCGAAGGGTGCAATGACTAAGTATTCTCTTATCTGTGGTATGGAAGATTTTTAACGCGTAGTGCGATTGATTTCAAACTTTGAACTAAATACAGGGTGTCCCAGATAACAACGTCAACCTGGAAACAGGGCTGTCGTCTGATAGGCCAAGTCACAATAGAATAGATCAATAGATATCACAAAATCAACCTGTCATGTATGGAATACTAACTACTGGAAAATGAGGGTATGTGCCAAATGTAATGTTTGGACGTACCTCTGACTACCCCCCTTAGACATCCTCAAAGAATCTTGAGTTAGTACTTGTAACTGAGAGATCTGAAGGAATATCTACCGTGCCTGGGGATCAAATTCGTGAAGCTGTTTAATTTTTTATATCACAAAACTATAAAAAAATGAATGCGTAAGTTACAATATTTGGATGTTTGTGGGTCCTCCCTCACATCAACGCGTGCGAAGCCCCGAGAAGCCACAGATACCAAATATATTTACCTAGACCCCAAAGGAGGAGGTTATCAATTCGTTTGTATTTTTTTAATCTCATAACTTTCGACTGGGTGAAACAATTTTGATGATTCTTTTTTTATTTGAAAACTGGTGCTACCTATGAAGGCCACTTCAAATATGAGTAAGATCTGACGATTGGTTTCTAAGTTTTACCTATAGGATGAGTGTATTTTCCAGTGTATTTGAAGTCTGTTTTTGGCATAGATATTGGGGTTCCATATCTCAAATAAAAAAAAAACTAACCCTATATGAGCATTGCAAGAAAACAGCAATGACTCTTTCTGTTTTGATTGTCATTTGCAGTGCTCATACCAACTCCGAAAGTGTCCGAAGGCCAGAGAGCCATGCACCCTAACAATATTTTTTCTTACCAACGTAATTTATCATCCATCATCCTAACACTTACCTCAGTGAAATGTGTGAGCTTTTACTACTAATCACTCACAGTTCCAAAGATAATATTTATACAACTAATTCGCATTCAGCGTTTCGGCGTAGAAACGAAACACACTACAGAGTAGACTCCATTACTAAGATAACAAGGTGGATTCCTACTCTCTGTCAGTGTTGATTACATTCAAAATAACAGAAGTATTATTGTCTGACTAACACATGCTCTGATAAATTACTAAGTGGTGGTTTATTTTCTGAAACGGGTAGGTAGGTGGCAAAATAAAGTTGATTGAAGACTGTACTTTGGGATCGAACGCAAGAACCTTACCCACTTTGACTATTGTATGGTATGATGAACCTACTACATCTAAAGTATAGCGTCAAGTATTTATTATTAAACTAAAATGTAATTTTACAACATGCTACCTCCACCAAATTTTGTTGCCGTTCAGCATCAATGGTTCGGAAATTATGCAATCATAGATGGTACAAAGCCAAAGAGACCTTAAGATCTTCTCTCACTCGATCAATATTAAATAGAAATAGCTACCTAGTTGATATCCGTTCTCGTTCGTTCAATCCACATAGACTCATACATAGTGCTAGATTAAGTATATGGAAAATGTCTGATTACACCTTGATTTAATTTTTATCAAATAACATTTTTTGATTGATTTTAGAGTCGTTTTCAAGTGTCTACTTATATTTGTTGCCCACACCGTCTTAAAGGAGATACTTACCGCTGTAAATATTCGGTGCCTGGTGTGGATAAGCCCTGGTCATCTGGACGCATCGGAGTCTAGCCCGGTAAGCCCGCTTCCTCGCGGCAAGCGCGGCGGCGTCACCGTCCCGGCCTTCGGAGCCGGCTCCTTGCTGTCTGCGGAGCGCCACCTGCATTATGTAAAGTTCACACGGATCAAGCTACACAGAGCCAAATATGACGCTTACTACGTAGGACATAAGAGAGCAGTAGCAGCAGAGTCTGATGCGTATCCGCCGTGTGTACCTGCCTAAATCATATCATCATCTTCCTTCCCTTATCCCACGCAAAATGGAGTCGGCACACCAAGTGTTCTTCTTCCACTCTCCTCTATCATTCGTCATCTCGGTGCTTACTCCTTTCTTTATCATGTCATTTTTCACTCAGTCCAGCCATCTTTCCTTTGGTCCACCTCTATCTAAAACCATCCTATCCACATACTATCTAACACTCTTCTCGTAATGTGACTTTCTTGCCTCCTCATGACATGCTCATACCACGCTAACATATTATTGCTCCTCAACTTATCCGTCACAGGCGCTACTTTCAAACTTCCTCTTATATAATCATTCCTTATTTTGTCACTCCGCACATCCATCTCAACATTCGCATTTCTGTTGTGTGCACTTTCTCTCATCCGTTCCTTTGATTGCCCAACACTCAGACATCAGCACGACAGGTCTTATGATTGTCTTGTATTGTAATAAACTTTCCCCATAAGTTTAAGAGGCATTCGTGGATGATATGTTGTTCCTGAGTTGAGACCTGTCGCCATTTCTTCCATCCCGCATTTGTTCTATTTTTCACGTCTCCGTCGATATCGCCGTCGTTCTGGATAGATGAGCAGAGGTACCGAAAGGGTGTTAGTTAGGTAAGAAATCCGTGAACGCGGGTTTACCTACGCGGATTTCAAAGAAGACGCAAATACGGACATCCTAATACTTACACAGAACTGTTAAATATTTTGTCTGGTTTATAATAGTGAAGAAAGGGTGTGTTGCCGTTGATCAGGTTAAATACCTAGTTGCAATATTTTAGTTCATAGTGCATTTATTTATAACGAATAATAGTTACATGTAATGTATTCTTACCTGGGCAGCCATGACGCGTTGTCTTTCAAGAACCAGCAAGCAGCCCGGACAGCGGCAGTCTCTCCAACGACACAGCCGCTTGTGTCCCTTCAAGCACGAGATGACTCCATGGTTTCTGCACCGGGCACACTTCGGCGTCCTGAGCGCCTTGCGAGGTACTCCTTCAGAACTCTCACTCGGCATTTCGATCACAATTCCTTACGATACAGGGTCATTTCAACACAGACACTTCGCGAGATGGTTATGAAAGAGAAGCAATACGTCACGTCATGTTCGCGCTGAAATATCGTTTTCAGAGATTGACGGCTGCTGCGGCTTTCAAGTTTGAAATGTTCCGCTGCAGACTCGACAGGGACTCAAACTAAGATCGCTCCGCCCTTCCTCACTCACTATTGGCTGAGATAGTCCAGTGGGCGGACAGTCCTATACAAAAGCTCATTGTGTGTGCCTAGTTACTGTTGTTGTTTTATTTTTCGTAGTAAAGTGATACATTTCATGTCCGAGATTTATAAGTTTCTATGATTTTATTGTTTGCGTTTGATATCTTCTAAGAATATAAATCATATTGCCATTAAAAAATAATTTAGTCTCGTCTTGTCTTTACCAGGAATTTGTGATTTTGCCAGCGACGCCGGCGGCAGTCTCAGCTACTTCTAATTTGAAATATACTTTCAGTTACGTAAGAGCACCTTCCTTCCTTGTCAGTCTTTTAATCATAAGGTCGTGTTACTTGGTAGGTAGGTACTACTATTATTCTGTGGTGTTACGTTCCTTCCTTCCGATCCTAAGATTGTAATGGGGTCAATTTGAATATAGTGCACATAATGGCGCTACTAGTTAAACAGAACATTTAGCCACCAACCTATGAAGCTATAGGTTATTTTGCAGATTTTTTTTACCTAGGTAAGTAGTAATTATGTAATTTACCTGTAGGTAACGTATCAATTAAAATAATACGATAGATATTAGTATTATTAATATTATATTAGTAGATAATTTAGTTTGTAACTGGCCATGAATGTAAGTTGGTACAAGACAAAGCAACCGATACTAATCCAATTTCTCAGGGCGATTGCCAATTAACTCTCGGATTTCACTCGCCCCTGTCCACCTTCTTCTGTTACTGTAGGTATCAATTGTAATTAGGTACCTACTCTATATCGTATAATATTCCGCAATTTCTGTTATTCATGCTATGCTATGACAGATAAAGATAAATATCAAAAACATTGTCACCCTTTGATGAAATGCCGTGTTGGTATTCTAAATTCAAAATAAAAGAACAAAGTTGCAGTCACTCCCCTTGTTTGCAATAAACCGCTTCATTACAATAAAGTTGAAATCACAAGCTCGCTCATTGTTTTATCTCGCTGGTAATGCGTGCGCAGTGGTGAATTAATTTAGCGGTTGAATGCGCGTTGTGTAGTGTGCACTAATAACAATCCGATGTAAGCCTTTATTATTTGATTAGGGCGATTAACCAGCACAACACGTATATTTCATAAAAGATAATAAATTCCTTTGAGAGTCGGCCTGCGACGAGGTTGCGGGTTCGATTCCCGCCTCGGAACAAATTTGAGTACGATCTGCAGAGATTTGTTTCGTTGTTCTGGGTGTTTTCCATGTATAATAAAAATATCTATCTATGTAAGTATATGTATAATGTATTAAATATATCAGTTATCTAGTACCCATAACACAAGCTTTGAGTAGCTTACTTTGGGGCTAGATAGTGCTGTGTGGATTGTCTAGCATTATTTATTTATTTCTCTGCTACTACTACTGTACGCTTATGCCTCGTGTCAGCTAGTGGGTGAATATCCTACATAGTCATTGATTATAAAACAACAATAGTGGCAATTTGTTTATATCAATGTATCTAGGTTGATATATTTGTTTATATCAATCTAGTAGTATTTATATTATCTTACTAATATTATAAATGCGAAAGTTTGCGAGTATGGATGGATGTTTGTTACTCTATAACTCTAGAACGGCTGAACGGATCTTGGTGAAAATTGGCACAGAGATATATTATAGTCTGGAATAACACATAGGCTAGTTTTTATCCCGTGGGAATACCGGGATTTAGAACTACGCGGGTGAAACCGCAGGGCGCTACTATTACAGAGTAAATCTGTGATAGTAGGTAATTTTATCAAATACCTAACAAGTGAATTAATTGAATATTTATTTTTATAATATCAAAAAACTTTAAATTGGTCTGATGTACCAGGAACCATTACACTTTCAGGATTCAGAATTCAGATTCGAATGTCTCGTTCTTTACAACAAAAAGTCAGTTTCATCTACTATCTTCCGTTCCAAAATACATTTTTCCAGCCATTCCTTCGAGACGACTAGCGCGTTCTTTGCCATTTTGACATCTGTGTCTCTCGGTTGGACGAGATGCGTTATGTTGGCAGCACCGACATCGCATAGCTTAGCGCCGTACATCTGCGCCTGGATAGCGAGCATGCTACCGGCATCGTCGACGTGAATACAACATTGACGGAGGAACGAGTGTGGATTACAGCCGCTGAATAACTCTTTGTCGAGATTCAGCATTTCATGATTGGTGAGGTATATTTGCGGCTCCTGTGAACAATGGATGAAACAGGCACAGTAGATATTATCCTCTCAGATCTCCGCATTTCATTTTGTAAAGTACGAATTCAAGATTTCTTTATGTCTAGGAGTTAAATTTTCACTTTACACCAATATATTCATAACTTTCATCAAAGTTACGAAGCTGCATGTTTTACCTACTTTTCTTTTAAACTAATACTTTTAGTTGTAAAAGTCGGAAGTTCTCAAGATCTCAACGTATTCAGATAAAAAATCTCAAAAACTGAAGAATCACGGAACATAAATGACACCCCTAAGTATGTATGTTTATGGGGTATTCGGATCCATGTGGTGCTCTGTCTGGACCACCTAAGCGGTGGATACTATTTTTTGGGACACCCTGTAATACGACTCACATTATTATCCATCTTCTGGAAGCACTGTCTCAGCGTATCTTCATCTATCTCCTCCAAGTAGCTATCTCCGAAGGCATCGTACTGCCTCGCGAAGTCAAGTCTCGTTTCCCATTTCATGGCCAGCATGTCTAGTGGAGCTATAGTGCAGGGTTCGGTGGAAGGGGGTAGGCTTCGGAGCCATGAGGTGCTTGTGACGTCGACCTCTTGAGATTCGATGATTTTGCGAGCGCGGTAGGTAAGCCGACCTACGACGCACATCCATGTGTCAGCACCTGTACGGTAAATACTTTGATTGAGATTGGTGCCAATTCTGTTGTTTAATTTTCATAACTATTATTATTTGACAGCACTAAAAATATTGCCATCCCTTTCTAAAAGACCGAAAACATGGACGGCTATAATTTTAGAGCTGTCAGATGAGGTTATTTTAGGATAATGCAACAACAGAATCGACACCATTAGAAGCCTATAAGAATCGATATATTAATTCTAATACCTAATAATATACAGGGTTACAGGAAAAATCGTGCTAGATCCGTTAAGGACGTGGAGTACCCATCATTTCTGACTTATTTCACAAACAATTGCCATAATATTTTTTTTAGATATCCCTTAGAGAAAAATAAACTTTCTAGTATTTTTTCTTATTTCTTAACTTTCACTTGTCTACTACGGTCTATTCAATTAACTTATGCACTATTTTAATGATTGACATCCTAAAGCATCTTATTACACATGTAAAAATGCAATAATAATAATAATTAAGGTGCACAAAATTTTCAATAAAAAAATTAAAAGTCGAATTGCTTGAAAAGGGTTATGTTTAGGGTAGGGTGTTTCATAGTGAAATAAGTCAGAAATGATGGGTACTCCACGCCCTTAACGGATCTAGCACGATTTTTCCTGTAACCCTGTATATTGTTTTTTTTTATGTATTTTCAATAAATGCGATGTATTGATTGAACTATCAACTGAAAATGCTAACAACGTTATAGCATGTCTGGGTCATTTGTTAGGGTCTAAGATCTTACCAAAGTTAGCAACAACTTTTCCGCCATGTGTTTGTATAATCTTGACCAGCTCCTCTCTATTGCAGTCCTCGTCTTCAGACAACACGCATATGTTCCTATCTTTAAGTGCTTGAGATAACACTTCCACATCGCTGTGAGTGACCTTGAAGTCTGCTGCCACTTGGAGAGCCTTAGCCGGTCGTTTCTTGTGTACTTTTGGCGGGCCCTCACCGATTTGATCCTCATTTATTCGTTTTGTAACCATTTTGATCACTGAGCCTTTGCTCTGTAGGTACATAAAGGAAATTATTTATAGCTTTCATGTTTATAAAAACGCACTTCGAAGATAAGCAAAGTGCTGAAATTGCGCACATTGCACATTACATTTTACAGTCTTATTACACAGGCTTGTATGACCTATGGTCAACTTTGCAAAGATCTTGCTCTCTGACAATGCTCTCTAAACAGTCAGGAATAGAATCCTCTCGATGTTTTTGTTTCTTACAGGTTCGGCTGACATAGGTTAGTTAAAATGATGATGTCCTCGGAGACGTATCAGTCAATGGCGAACTCTACACGACGCTGAATTAAATTTCCTATTCATGAGAGCGAATATATCTTCCCACTTAGGTACACCTGTAAGTCTTCTAGCTAGCTGAATTGCCTATCCCATGATAGGACTTTGTAACAAAGTTTGAATTTGCGAGGTAGTTTATACGTAGGTACGCAATGTAAGCTGCATTTTTTTGTTGCTATAACTGGACGAAGGCGGCTACAAGCGGGCGTGCCGAGCTAGTCTAAAATGACGTCACACGCTCGCGGCTCGTACTCTCGCGGGTGTTTTTCTAACAGCTGCAGTAAAATCGCTGTATCTTTGTCATTTCTTGTCCGATTTGAATATATTATTATTTTTCACAGTATGTCATGGTTTGGTATCTACATATTTATCTAAAAACGTGACTGATCCTCATTGTGGCCAAGGATGCCGACTCACCATGGTCGAATAACATTGTAGTTTGTAGTGGGATGGGACTCCCAAGGGACCGGAAAGAGATTATTAATTATGAGGCCGTGGATTATTAATTATCCAGCAGTGGATGGAACAGAATATTACAGCTACTCACCCCTACAAGCTTATCGAACTCGTCCAAACTCAAAATGTCGTTGACCGGTTTGTCTTCGCGGATTTTGATAACGCGCGGGAAACGTAGCGTATGCGTGGTCGCAAAATCTGTACTTCGAATTAATTCCGTGGCTCGAACCTGAAACAAAACCGAGAATTAAGTAATCTGATGTAACTACTAAACAACTATGAGCACTGTACCCATTGTAACTATTTAGACATGTATTTGCTAGGTATATGAGCACTTTCATTAGGTATGCTTATCAATTTCTTATCAATAGCCAGGTTAAGGATAAGGAAAACATTTTTTTTCCGGGTATTATCTGCGATCTGTTGTTCAGCTACAAGCAAACATTTTGTAGGTCGTTAAGGAAAAGAAACGGAAACTTTAAAAAAATTTGATTGATAGTAAAATTCCATCGAGAAGATTCTATTCCTGATTATTTTGAGAGCATTGCCCTCTGATAAAACACCTCCATCCATAACATCAGATCCACAGAGGTAGATCTCTGCAAAGTTGACCATAGGTCATACAAGCCTGTATAATAAGACTGTCAAATGTAATGGGCACGCGGGTAAATTAATAAAATAAAAATAAAATAAATAATACTGGACAATCCACACAGCACCATCTAGCCCCAAAGTAAGCAGTCAAAGCTTGTGTTATGGGTACTAGATGACTGATATATTTAACACATTATATACTTACATAGATAGATATTTTTTATTATACATAAACACCCAGACCAACGGAACAAATTTCTGCAGATCGTACACAAATTTGTTCCAAGGCGGGAATCGAACCCGCGGGAATTGAAGTGGGATTGGGCAGGCTACGTTTGCCGCATGTCGGATGCGTTATGGGCTAAGTCCACCACAGATTGGACGCATAAAACGGAAAACGACCTCGCGGCAGACCGCGGCGAAGATGGAGGGACGAGAGGGAAGGAAGGGAGGCCTTTGCCCTGGAGTGGGACACTACAGGCTCCTAATAATAATAATTAATTGATAGTAAAATGTATTGGTCTATTTACCTGTAATACAATGGAATGCTCTGGCAGAATCCAGAAGTCGGGTTTGATTTTGTTCAGTACGAGAGAGGACGGCGGCGCGCGGTTCCGGGAAATGTTCCAGTTCTGCTCCAAGAATGCACAAACACGTTCCCTCTCGTCGTAAGAGAGTCCAGTGGCGACTCTGCCGACGCACAGCCAACGGTGCGGGGCTTCACCTGAACATTGCAAGAGATAAGACTTGCGGGTTCAGCCAAAACTCGGGATTTTGTGATTCATCTATACCTATGTAAAAAACATATTTTATATATTTATTCATTAACACCTAGTCACAGCTTTACACATACATTTATCTAGTGGTAGGTACATTTGAATCGACAAACTAAAAACTAACATTTCAATAAAAATCACAAAAATATAGATATTGAAGGTCTGACTATCAATCTGATAATACCTACAACAAAAATACAACGCACGGAAAGTATTTTTTTTGAATACAACTAGCTGACGGAACAAGCATATGGCCCACCTGATGTTAAGTGGTAACCATAACCTATGAAAAAGCATTGCCTCGTAAGTCACGCACGATAGGAACGTGCCCTACGATGCACTGCCCTGCGTCCATCAACTTGAGGCATACTGATGTTAAGCCTCATGTGCCTGTAACTACACCGGCGACCACACTCTTCAAACCGAAACACAGCAATGCTGCTTGTCGGCAGAAAAAGGCGTGGTAGTAGTACTTCCCCGGACGAGCCACACACAAAGAGCTCTACTACTCTTGAAGTTGCAGTAGGTACCTACTATTCTTTATAAAATCACTAGCGTCCCGCCCGAGCACCCCAGCTTCGCAAGGGTGATGCACATATCATGCATGTATTATACATATAAACCTTCCTCTTGAATCACTATCTATTAAAAAAAACCGCATCAAAATCCGTTGCGTAGTTTTAAAGATTTACGCATAGGGACATGGGGACATAGGGATTTAGGGACAGAGAAAGCGACTTTGTTATATACTACGACTATGTAGAGATTTACCCTCTCCTACGGAGTCCGCGCAAGCTACGAGGAAACTTTTTGCGCGTCCTTGCCTTTTGTCCTCAGCTTCATCAGCTCCGATAATCACCAAGTCTAGATCCTCCGCTGCACCCTCGGTGTACTATAAAAAATGGTTCAGTAAATAGCTGTTTCATTCGTAAGGGGATGTTATGCTGACGAGCTGCAAATGCTGAAATGTCATTGTCTACAATTTATCTTTCCGCATGCGTGTGGTTCACAGAAAGTGTTTCTTCTCTAGCTAGCACCGGCCAAGTAGGTACGTACACACAGATACAAGGAACATAAATACTCCCTTTTGAATGCTAGTCGGTGACGTTTGCGAGTGAACTAGTTGGGTCTTTGGGGATCGAGGTAGGCAGAAGAACCGGGTAGTTGGGGAACTTTAATTTAATCAGTAGGCTTGCCCGCACAGATATCACGTCATCACCATAGACTAACTGAGTACCCTTCGCGCTTTGGTAGGTAATCGTCATATTTCTTCTGTCTTTCTGTAGCTTGATCAGTACCGTTGTGTATTCTTGGTGCATGTCTTAAGAAGGGCCTCATTACATTTTTTATACCCAAACTTCCAGTAAAACCATCTTCATCGTCATCATTACCGTTTGATGATGATTGTACAACTGTATGACAGGCAGATGCCTGAAGTAGTCCACTGCTGGACCTAGGCATCCCCTATAAATTTCCAGGAAGAACGATTTTGAGGCTCACGCTTCGTCTTCCAGTCACACAATAAGTGAAAAAAATAACTATCATATTAGGTACCTCGGGTTTGATTTTGAACCATCCAGCTTTTCGCTTGTTGGGAATGTAGTAGGATTCTATGTCTTTGACGACAACGCCCTCGTCTTGGCTCTCAATAGCTTTATTCAAAGCATCTAGGATATCTGAGCTGAAAGAAATATAACACAACATCTAATTCCACCATGAGCCACCATTTTCTGGTTTAATTATTTTCTTACAACGAATTAAAATAATAACCCTATCCTTCGTTCAAGTAGTCATTCAAGGATCTTTATTCTTATAATTCCGGACAAATATTTGGAAGTCAGACTTGGGTAAACTGACATTCAAGGAGCAAACAAAATCTTTAATTTCAGTTTTTCTATGATTTGACTTACTTTTGCTTGACAATATTTCTCTTGCTATGGAGTATAGTTCCTGCCACGTCTGTGAACATCGTATCTAACAGCTGAAGTCTCTTTTTGAGTGGCAGCCCTCCTTTCTCGGGCGGGCCGACTAGACTCCTCCCGTTGTAATATAGGACGTCGAACGCACAAAAACACGGTTTAAATCGGGATTTTTCCGTTATTTTCTTTACGTCAAAAGCCATTCCTGTAACAAATTAGTAGTGGATAATAAGCACCAAAAGTAATGCAGTTTATGTAAGATAAAAAAAAAGCACCATCTAGCCCCAAAGTAAGTACTCAAAGCTTGTGTTAAGGGTACTAGATAACTGATATTTTAATACATTACATACTTACCTAGATAGGTATTTTTTATTATACATATAAAACACCCAGACCAACGAAACAAACTTCAGCAGATCGTGCACAAATTTTGTTCCGAGGCGGGAATCGAACCCGCAACCTCTTGCGTCGCAGGCGGACTCTCGCCCGCTGCGCCACTGAGTGAATTGTGAGGTGAGGAGATACCTATCTATCACTAGAATTATCTTCGGACTGACAAAATGAATGCAATTAGGTACGCATAGGTAAGGTACCTTAGTCGTAGAGCTCTTTGTGACGGGCTGTCCGGGAAAGTGCTACCACCATACCTTTTTCTGTCGCCAAGCAGCGTTGCTGTGTTAACGGTTTTAAATGTGGTTGCCGGTGAAATAATTGTACCTATACAGACCTGAGGTAGATTTTTTTACCTTTACATCCAAAACAGTTGTTATCCTTATGCCACCCCATCATTTCCCCATCCAGTATAAAGCTGGTAGTGGCGACGCTGAAGCAACCCTTCAATCCTGGAGTGAGCAGTCCCGAGTCAAATGTCTTTCCATAGTTGCTGGCGTACGAATGGCCTTTGCGCGAAAAGTATTCGAACTTGCCATCTTGCATGTGCACCTGGAGAAGGAAGTCTAGTCGTCAAATGGTTTATAATAGGTACTTTTGAAATGCCTACCTAATTACACCCCGATAAAAGTCGAGTAAGTTTAAGGCAGCCATTGATGTGCCTCTCAACGAATGCGCCAGGAGAGCAGCGGTGCGAGAGGAGTGGCGAAGAATCGTCAAGCGAGCCACTGCCCCGATATGACGACTACGACCACTCTGTCACGAGTGCAACAACCAAGAAGAGAGAAAAGTTAAGTAAGAGGTATTTTTCTTTGAATTCACTAGGTGCTAATTATTAAAACCAAAACCCTCACTCAATTAGGAACTAATTTGACATGCGGTCTTTCTCGCAAAACCGCACGTGAGTAGGAGCATCAAATGTATGAAATCTGGCCCTAAATGTTTATACTCTTCGGTCAAACTGTGTCTACCTTTTTTTTATGGCCCTAAGTACTACTTTTCGATTTCGGAACCTCAAAAATTTCCACTAAAGTTTGGATGTCCTTGATAGGTAGTTTCCAATTTTAAAAAACGTGCAGTTGCGCGTCACGCAAAAAGAACGCCGGAAGGAGGGGAAGAGGTGTGATGGCGCGAGTATTTTGTATGCGCAAACACTGTTTTCCAGCGTTCTTTTTGGTTGACGCGCACTATATCAGCAAGGATATCCGAAGCAAATAAATACTTTCGCTGTTGACTAGAGTTCGTACCTGAAATCTCTCGCCATCAAACTTGTCCTCGATCAGATAGGACCTGCCGGCTGGTAATTGGCTCACATCTTTCACATCGAGCCGCTCTGATAGCATAGGGCTAATCGCGAAGAACAGTTGGATGCCCATCTCTAGGGGCCGAGTGTTGCCATCTTCTAGTTCTTCGCACATCTTGAAACAATCACAAATTTAAGGGCGGCTACGGGTTCTAGTTCCACGAGCTTTCGTTGTGAGATTTGAGTTAGATTGTGAGATTCTGCTAATGATCTTTTGTGACTATTTTTTTTCGTAATATTACATTTTAAAATGAATCTGAATCCTGTATTTAGAAGGACCTTCAATACAAATTGCTCCGATACCGATGACATTGTGAATATCGGTGGATGACAGAAAATAATAAAATTATTCCTGGAAATCTATGACAGAGGCAAGTGGTATTGCAGTGTGCTGCTTGAACGTGTATGAGATTACCTAATAAAGATTATTAGGTACAGACTAGTTGTGCCCCGCGGTTTCACCCGCGCAGATTAAATCCCGGTATTCCCACGGGATAAACAGTAGCCTATGTGCTTAGTAATCCAGACTATAATCTACCTCTCTGGCAAGTTTCATGCAGATCCGTTAAGCCGTTTCGGCGTGAAAGAGTAACAAACATCCGTCCATCCATACTTACAAACTTTCGCCTTTATAATACCTAGTAGAAGATATGGCCGGTCCATTTTTTTTTACAGCTATTTTATGGAAAGATCATTTTATAAACCGAAAACGTGACGCTGTTTCTTTTATGTTTGTTTAGGTAGATACCTAAATAGTTTTTTACTAAGTACATACCTTGGATAATTTCCCGCAAATATCATAATGTTCCCGAGCGTCAGGATGGTAGCAGGAAAGGATTCTACTAGCCTCCATCTTTAACTTCAAATCTTTGATGATTATTCGCAGGAACCATTTAAAGTGATTCGCAGTCAAACTCCTCGCAACATGACTGAATAGCTCCTCCAGCATTTCTGAAGTAAGCCAGAAACGTATTTAAATAGGTACCTGTTGAACCTACCTACTTATATGTTATATGGTAGGTTCAACAGGTGCCGGTCCATTGAGATAGAAGGAAGGACTCCTATCCACTTATGTACCTAATGTTTTAATGTTTTTGGCCGTATTGCAAGTGTAGGTGACTTTCCTATACACATCACTTTAAATAGTACCTATAGGTACATAAAACTACCCTGCTACTGGTGACCCAGACGTGATCCAGTATTATAGTGTAGCATAATTTGTGGTTGATAGGCACCTCGTAAACGTAAACAGCTACATTATGGTACTGGTGTTGATGGTCTGATAGTCTGATACCTATATAACGAGGTGCGGATTCGATATTACAATACTAGCTGGTTCAACTTTTTCACACCATTACTCGTCTCTTCAGATATCCACGATGAACCTAAGTTCCAGTCGAAGCTGTCAGACAATTCAAACTTACGTTACTAGATTGGTAGGTAGAGGTAGGTACCTACCTAATATAACCTTATCCGAACGTAAACATAATAAGGTAGGTAAGTACTCAGAGGCTTAAGTATTTATCTATTAAGACGAGCAATTTTTGTATATTTATAATCTGAATCTCCGAAAAGGCTCTAACCTTTTTCATGAAATTTAGCAGGTATGCAGGGAGTTTCAGGGGCGATAAATCCATCTAGCTAGCCAGGATTCAGCAACCGAGCAAAGCTAGGTCACCCAGTATTTTTTTTAATACAACTGGAACAAGCAGTTGGCCCACCTGATGATAAGTAGTTGGTAACCATCACCTAGGTACAACAAATCATTACCTCGTAGGTAAGTCACATACAATAGGAATGTGCCCTATGATGCACTGCCCTGCATCCATCAACTTGACAACTTTGTATAGGTGCCTGACTTAAGCCTCAGTCTAATTTGCACTTTAATAGAATTATTTTTTCAAATAAATCAGAATACTTACGCCCAGCTTCCATGTACGCTATCTTATCAAGAATATCATTGATGTCCCCAATATTCAGGTTACTAGAAGTGTGACTCATCCTATTCTTGAAAACATAGAAAGCAATGCTTGCGAAGTCCCCTTCTTGCGTTGTGCCAACTGACCTAAAATTCAGCAACTTTCTGCCGTCATTAGAATCTTTGTTTATAGACAGTACTTTTACCAAAAGAGCACCAAGTTTGGATTCCTTTAAATTATAGGCACCCCTTTCTTTATCAAGACTTGGAACCAGTAGCCTAAGTATAGGGAAGAAACTCGAGTTCTGAAAAAAAAAAATCATATTGTTTACCTGTCCAATACTGACTGTAATTCCAAATTATCTGTAAAAGGTACAGTAGAGAAAATAATATTCGCACCTTTTCTTCAGTGATTCTTGCTGCTTTTAATTTAAAATCATTAATGAAATTGATTAGAATTTTTTCTTTATCTGGTTTTAGTTTTTTCTTGGCTATCTGTTCCAGGGTCTGACACAGATCTTCAAATTTTACTGAATTTGCAGGAACAACTTGGTCAGCCATTGCTGATTTTTCCTACAGTTTCCTAGGTAGGTATCTAAAACAATAAAATGGAAACAAAACATTTAATGAGAGCCTATTTATTCACTATTCTATTACAAGATATTTTAACATATATTTCCTTGCTATTTGAGGTGAGTTGTCTTTAAAAACTAGGTACAAATTATAGGCAGTTTCTTTTGTTAAATTAATAACCCCATGCTTTTCACAATGTGCAATATTGCTGGAGGCTAAAGCCTTTTCATAGTATTCTACAGCTAGATTGTTGATGCTTAGCATTTGATAGGCTCTTCCCATGTTGTAATATGTTTCTTGGTCACACTTCCTTAGATTTTGATATGTCAATAAATAAGCAATCCCCTGAAGCACTAGATTGTGGTGCTTATCCACAGTTCTTTGAGATGCCATCACTAATATTGTAATGGCAATCAGAAGTGCAGTCATAGAATCCTTGCACTGAACATGATGTTCCAAAAAATACTTTAATGCCACAAGATACCTTCCAGAGTTTAAGAAATTGTTGCCCAAAAACAAACATTTGATAGAACTATATTCTTTTTTCTGAAATAATCTAGATAGAAACTTGCAATGTGTGTTTTCTTCCAAATTATTCATGGTTAGATTTAGCAAATTCCAAGAACGAGTAGACTGTAACTTTGTAGAAAAGTCCTTTATGAATCTGAATGCTTTTTGGTGATCATTACTCAAGATACAAGCTTGAAGGCAATAAAACTCTATTTGTGATCGATGAGAAGATAAGGTCTTAGAGGTGAGGGCACCAAATGCTAATCTTTGCATTGAAATGTATTGTTTCAGCTTAAACGCCACAGCAAATAAATCTTTGAAGAACTCCCACTCTTGATCAGGTGTCAGTGCAAACCCTTCATCATCATCAAACTGTATGTCATCCTCATTGGTGATATTCTCACCACGCACTGACCGGAATGTTTGAATGTGATCACTGGCTCCTTTTACTCTTAAGGCAAGTTTTAATTCTTCCAAATGCCTGAACCTTAAAAATGTTCTTGATAACAAAGTCTCACCAACTTCTAAATATTTAGTGAGTCTACCATACTTTTTGAGACAGTGACATTGTTCATAGAGAAGGCTGGCACTTACAATACAATAGTAATTTTGCTGTAAAATTTGCAAAGCATCATCAACATTCCCATTTCTCTCAAGGATTGCAAAAAGTTTTTTTCTGGCATCTGCATGCTGTGGAGCATATTCTAAAACTTTGTAATAGGAATTCACAGCTTCATCCTCCCTCCCCAAGTTATGCAAGCACTCAGCATGCTTCAGCCACACTGCACCAAGGTCATAGTTATCATGTCTCACCAATGGATCCAGTAAAAGGAAAGCCAGATCGTAGTGTCCATGGGAAGAGAGCACTTCTTCTATGTCCATATACAAATCACCAGCTGCAGCTACATTATATTTGTCCATAAAATCCTGTATCAGAGATGCAAAGAGATTTAATGCTCCTAAATGAATAAAACAAATTAAAAGTTTACACCTGAGGTCTATGGGTAAATTGTTTGGTATGGAGCACTTTAAATACTGTGTTTGCTCTTCAATTTCTCCATCATTATTTTTCACAGTTAGAATTTCGGCTTCAATATCAACTCCAGCATTGGCAACAAATATTTGTAAACATGTATCATATTGTTTTTGTCCAATAAGAAGTTCAAGGAAAATGTTTAAATCTTCCGGAACAAAAAGTTCAGAGCATTTTTTGTATGCTGCTGCCAGTACCTCTACAGCTTTTTCTAATTCATTACTGTTATGATACATTGTGGCTGCTAGTTTTGCATACTTCATTATGGTCTCTCCTTCACTTGAAGGAAGTGAAGTTACTATTTTATGATAACACTTTACTCTGGATACACTCAGACTAGTAACAGGATAGGATAATTCTTCTAGTTTATCAATGAATTCTAATCTTATCATATGCACTCCTAGGTTGTGTGGCTGTGCTCGAACAGCTCTTGTATAACAAATCATTTCTTGCCTTAAATCTGCTTGCTCTTTACATAAAGCAGCAAGCCTTAGCCACTCATTGGCATCTGATGGTCTCAAATGGGCAGCTATAAGAGACAGCTGTAAATTTTTGTCTTTATCATGTTCATATATCTGGGCTAAAGTTTGGTAAGGCTCAGAAGCTGTTGGTACCTGTTTTATAATTTCATGGCACATCTTTTCTGCTGTTTTTGCATCTCCTCTAGCAAAACGTAAATTTGCCTCACCCATTAGGCCCATTAGAGCTGGTGAAAGCCGGGTGACTCTACGAGTACGCTTCTGAGGATTCTTTTCTACAGTCGAAGATGACTGTTGAGGTTCATCTTCAGGTGTTCGGCCCTCATCAACGTCTTCTTCGTCCTCGTTCTCATACCATTCGCTGGAATACTCGGCGAAAGTCATTTCGCCACTCAAGTACTTGCTCGTGAGTTCTTTTTCTATTTCCATTTTATCTCTGTCGGGAGTAGGTGGTGAATCCAAACAAGAGGAATCCATAGGTATTGACTCTGTTTGGATTTCGCTAAGGAAAGGATTGATTTTAAAACGATTGTTTTATTTTGTACCTACATACCACTGTAATAATCCAAGGATTAGAATACTCTGACGAGAGACGTAGATCCAAATTCCTTGGACAAAAGCACTAGTTAATCTCCAAAAGTATTTTAGATAAAGATGTAAGTCAAGGAATTCTAATAAAGAGTAGCGTCATAGCGTGTCTACCTGCGGGCGGTGTCTGTCAAATCATCAAATGAGTACACTGAAAATTCGCGCCAAATTCAAAAAATATTAGCGTGGCAATTATTAGGACACTTGGAATAACTAACACAACTTGACACTTGCTTGGTTAATATTCTAAACAAAATAATGTATGTCTTTCAGAGATTCTAAATATCCCACTAATATTATAAACGCGAAAGTTTGTGCAGCTGAACAGATCTGGATGAAACTTGACAGAGCGACAGATTATAGTCTGGAAAGGGAATAGCACAAAGGCTACTTTTTATCCCGTCGGAATACCGGGATTTAAATCTGCGCGGGTGAAACCGTGGGGCGCAACTAGTACTTACATATTTTTGAATCTCTCTGCAATGTTAATGTACTACAATATAAACAATTATTATATTTCTTGGCTGATTCTCAAACAAACTGATGCCACTGACATCATTTTCGTAAATGTCAAAAGGCCAAAATGATGATGTATATTTGTGTTATGATAAAAGAAGACATTATAAAAAGAGGATAAAAGTTGAAAACTACAAATTAAATCAATAAATTTTTTATATATTATTTTAATATTTTTTCAATTATTTTTATTATTGTGATGTTAATTTCTCAATCAGTAAATAATAATAAAATAAATTTTGTCGGAATTTTAGGTACATGGTAAATAAAGGTCTTCACAAAATTCAAAGTATTACTAAAATCCTACTTGTACAAAATCGTACACAATCATTTAACATTTAGATACCTACCTACCTGCTTGTTAAGAAAGAAAGAAAGAAAGAAAAATAATTTATTAACCCCATAAAAAAGAAATCTAAACATTGGGGAATAGTAATGATGCCACACCACACTCCGATTCTCGTTTTCCCTAATATTTTGGAAAACATTCAAGAGTACCTACCATAACCACAGATAAAAGAATACTATACTAGTACAGATACCCCATCCCGTACATTGAAACGGTCCCGTCCTAAGTCAAGCTATTCTTCGGGCTATTTTGTTTTGCCCGCAAATCTAAGCAAAATAGCCCGCACAGCCACTAGATGTCGCTAAGTTACGTTGCGAGCAAGCGGCCGGCATCTCGTAAAATGCACATGCAACCAATTTATGTATTTTTTTTATTATGTAGATAGGCCATTGGTAATTAAAATATGAAATATTATATACATTATTGAAATGCCTGAACGAAACGCAAAAAAATCAAACAACAACGTAGTACAAATTACAGCCACCAGAAAAAATGAGATCAATATTGAAAATAAAACATTTTCAAAAACATAAAGAATTTGATAAAAGCATAATTCCTCATCTTCCCGTGCTTATGGGAGATTTTTTCACAGTATAACTCAGGCTATTCATGACCATAATTGGACAGAAACAAAAACCTATATTTCAATCGAAACCTGTATCGCCATCTATTGAAGTCTATTTGGAACTAAAAAACTGTTCCTAGAGATGGGTGCCCATGCCATAACCGACGACCAGTATGAAGAATAGTGACTGAAACGAAAGAAAAGTTAAATTCATGGGAAATGGTGATCCGTTGTACCTGCCCACCTCTCCGGGAAACAGGCATTTTTGGCCAATTTTTCCGAATAAGAATGACAAAATCTATAAAATGGTTCAAAATTGTTATTTGGCAGTTTTTGAGAGTGGGTAACAATTGGATAATAATTGTCGTTCTTTAATGTACGCGCAATTAATATTTTATGCCAACCTGAATTTACCCAGCTGTAGAGCACAGCGTCCGTAGGTGGAAACACATCAGTATTGCCATGTAAAAAGTTACGAAAAAATGCCAGTGTCTACTTTCGTTTGACAGACTATAATCTTGGAGCAGCGTGGCCCGCGTGCCGTGTGTTTTTTTTTTGGCTTCGTTCTCCATTGAAACGTCCCCGTTGGGACTATAGTCCCGAGAGTCAATTGACTCAAACGTCCGCGCGCCCCTAGCGAACTATACTGTCCAACGTCCGTCTACGGCTCGTCGATTTATGCGTATCCGGCACGTCTGGACTATAGTCCCGACGGACGTAACATATATTGGCATTTTCGGGTTTGTAGTCCCGGCGAACGTTTGGCATTTGCGCCTGCGCGCGACGGACGTTTCAATGGCATTTTCTGTATTATTTTTATAAACATAATCAAAAATTAAGGAAACAGGGATTCACATGGAAGGATATACATAGGAAAGGATCAGTAAAGTTAAACATAAAAAAATTATATTACGTAAGGATATATGTACACAACAGGTCGCCGCGTTTGTTGGAGGCAAGGAAATTGAATTCGTTGGAGGCACGTTACGTAGTTATTGTATACTCTTTGGAGGCACGGAACAGAGAAAACCTTGGAGGTACATACACCCTAATCCAAATAGAATGTAAAACTCCATAATCTTGCCGTATTCTAACTCGGCTCGGGTCGGGTCCAGCCAGGAATCAGTAATTTTTTGTAAACAAAGAAATGTCATGATATGTCACTGTCATGTCAACAAGTCAGGGACAGATAAGATATTTTTAACCATGGATCACTATTTAGTGGTCATTAATGTCGCGCCGTTTTGCTTGTGCGAATAGCCGAATACCTACAATATTTTATTAGGTAGATATAGATAAATATTCGGAAGGAGTTTCCAATAAGTTAGCTCAGAGCAGGGGGTGAGAAGGGGAGGGGGGAGGGGTGGATGAGGGGACCCGACTTTAATATACACTAGGGGTAAGGGAGCTCAAGACTACGTGGGAGTCGGGGCACTCTGTGTGTGTTGGTTCTGTCACACATTTCGAACCTAACCTACTCAAATCGTGGTGCTCTGTGAACTGTCAGATCCCAAAAATGCCAATAATTTGTTAAAAATTATGATAGTAACACTGTCAGAAGATGAGCAAAAATCTTGTGTAAGGTGGACTTTGTAGAGAAAAAAATTGGTTTAAAAAACAATATTTCTCGAAAACTAGGCGTTTCCGTGTAAAACGGTTTTAGATGTGGGCTTCTTATGTGTAGACCTATGTGTGACAAAAATTTCAGCGTCCTAACTGAGCTCGCATTTAAGAAACCAACAACAAGGTCGAAAACATAACAAACTAACAAAATGCACAAATTGTTTCGAACTTTTGTGATTTGCTCCCATTTTACTTCGTTATTATCGTCGTGTCGTAAATTATTTTATACTAATATTTCTTCAACATTTTATGATTTTATTAATGAAATAAAATATGAACATAGTACCATTTCTATTGTTGTGTACATTTTCTATACCATTTCTATTGTCCATTCTAAGGATATTGATTAGAAAATAAAAACCTTATGTATTTTGAAAAATGGAGTAATCTCTTTTAGGCTTCTATGTCGTAACAATCATTTTGATATGGTATCACCCTTGTTGACATAAATAAACTATCTTTTGTTTCTGGACTGGAGGTGGAGTACATCTCGTAGTTTTACATTCTCTTTGGTTGGTGGAGGACAAAGAGTATACAATAACTAGTGGAGTAGCTAAGATAGCTAATGAGTAGTAGGTAGTCGTAGTTTTACATTCTCGTTGCCAACGACTTTAGCAGCTGTCTCGTCCGATGGCTATGAATTATTTATTATTTTCCTCAACTTCCGGCTTCTAACTGCTGGCTGTTGTAACAAGTAAAAGTAATTCAAATATTTTGTTACAAATGAGTCGGCAATAATTTTTGCGATGAAAACAAAGAAGTACATAATTTTGTAGGGAGCTACAAATTATTCATCCACCTGCAAGCTAGCTTCACAGTCATACGTCCAGAAGGCTGGTAAGTTAGTTTATGTAGGTACTTACATACCGTCTCAACCCTCCATTCTTTTCATGGTGTACCTACTTTTGAAAACCTTGTCAATGTAAAATACATTGCCATGCCAGCTCAATGCTACCTACCTACTTACTCCCTTTTATGGCAATTGACTAAGCAAAATTTGCTCTGTTTGTGTGGAGAGTCCACATAAACAGCAAATTTTGCTTGTGAGGAAATTTTATGATAATAGACACATAATTATATTTTGCCATCTTAAACTTTGAGCATAAACATACCCCAACATTACTCTTTTACAGATAACTTTAAATTAAATATGACTGACCAGCTTGCTGACATTGAGAACAAATTGGCATCTACTGAGCTAGAAACTGCAAATGAACCTCAAACAAATCTGATGGATTTGCCAGTTGAGGTAAAGTTTATGAAAAGTTATTTTACTTTGTTTATTTACCTAAATTGTCTTAAAACCTTATATTTTTTGCAGATTATATTAAAGATATGCTCATTATTAGATGCCTATTTAGTAAAAAACACTCTGAGTAAAGTATGTCAAAGGTTGGAAGATATCATATCAGATGAAAATCTTTGGAAATACTGGGTCCGTAATAGAATCAAGGGATGCTTCCCACCAATACATGATTTAAAGGCATTTGAAGAGGACCCTATAAACTGGATAGATGTTTGTGCTGATATGGATTTTGAGAAGAACAAATGGACCTATTCAGTTGAAACTACAAAACATATTGTAGTCAAAGAAATGCATTATGCTTCAGTTGATGCTGTTCTTCTTGTAAATGTTAGTATCTGTAAAAGAATATAATTATGTATCTTAAATTCAAAACTAAGTAGGTAATTCACTAAAAAATAATGTTTTTTTTATTTATGTAAGTAAACTTTCAGAAAGGTGAATTGTGTGTATCAGGTGGAAGAGATAGGAGTATGGCAATATTGAATGTCTCTGATCTTGTGGCCTCTGAGGATGGTTCTGAGACAGTCTATGCTAATACTAAGCTCCGGCAGATTAGAGAGAACGCCCACACTGGATGGGTCTGGGATTTGTCTCCTGATTATCCTGACTCTGCATCTATAGTCTATTCTGCATCCTGGGATAACAGTGTCAGAGCTTGGGACTTGGCCACATTTGAGTGTTTGGAGAAGTTCTGGTAAGCTTTGCTTTTTTTTATTAAACTTCACCCACATAGAAAGAACATTTAAATTTCATGATCTAATTATTCACAGGTGTAAAATGTCAGTGCTCTCAGTGATTGGTTTTGGAAAGGAAGTGATGGCTGGTCTGTATTCTAAAAAAGTACTATTGTTTGACATCCGTACTGGAGCATCACCAACATGCTATTACAAACCACACAAAGGCCCAGTATTAGGACTTCATAAACATAAAAATTTAGTAGCATCAATAAGTGATGATAAAACTATGGCTATATGGGATAAAGTTGCAGGAAAAATTTTGAAGAGCAATATTAAAATGCCCAATGATAAAGCATACCCAATTTGTATAAGTTGGAGCCCTATGGCCTTGTATGTTGGTGATTCTAGAGGATGCCTGCATCTGTTCCATCCAGAGCAATTCACATACATTAGGTCTCATGAACTTTGGGAGCAGCCACCAATAATACGACCGTCTCACAAGGTAGTTGGCTGCCTACAAACTGATGGAACAATGATTGCATGTACAAATAGAGCTGAAATAAAATTCATGTACAATTGTTTTCCGCCTGAAGAATACTCCTCAGTGAAAAGTAGCACTGTTGACATAACCAAGGTATGGAGTAGCCTATAAATGCAGTAGGTACCTACCTTTCTGACTGAAATATTGTTAGAAAAAAATGATAAAGCTATAAGTTTACAGTAACATTAAAAAAATAAACAAAAGAAAGTACATAATCTATTATTTATTGAGTCAAAAAAGAAATAGGTAATCTTCTTTTGATTTTAGCTGATAACATTTGTCATTGATAACAAAGCGCCATCTATTGATGAATAGCAAATTTAAATGTTATTGAGTCTATTTTGTGAAAATTATTTGATGATGATATTGTTTTTTGTTCCAGTTATGCTATCAAAATGGAGTACTGTGTGTTGGGACATGTGACTCTGCCCTAGAGTTTTGGGTGCCACTAGATACTCAGTAATGAAATAATAGATTTTAAAAATGGAACCTTTAAAGCCACCCAGTATTACTGCAGTGCATATAATATATTCAAGATTCACTAAGATTTTAATTTAGCTATGATTTTTAAAGTTTCTGTGATATGAGGTTAACTAGGTACTTCATATTTTATGTACCTACCAACATATAAAAATTGTAGTTAACCTCGAGAAAACATTACAAAATGCATAATACCTAAGTACCTCTAAATTTTATAATGAGACCATTAAATGTATAATCTTTCATATTAATTATCTAATGTGGTACATATGTACATAATTTCTATTATTTACTATTGTGATGTAATAATCTCTCATTCTACATCACGCATGTAATTTGTTTACATCTGTAATCCCCTGGCATGATTGACATCCCTTCAGAAAAGCTATTTTATAACGTTTAGACAAAAGAAGAGTGAAGGACTCTTTCGGGGAAGTACCTACTACCACCACACCTTTTTTTTCTGCTGCCAAGCAGCATTGCTGTTTTGGTTTGAAGAGTTCTGGTGTAATTACAGGCACATGAGGCTTAACATCTGTATACCTACCTCAAGTTGATGTAGGGCAGTGCATCGTAATGCATGTTCCTATCGTTCGTGAATTATGAGGCGATGCTTTGTTATAGGTAATGGTTACCACTTAACATTAGGTGGGCCATCTGCTTGTTCCATCAGCTAGATGTATAAATAAAAAATATATAGGTAGATTGATAATTAATTTAGAAGCCTCACCTGATACCTATAACATCAAAAAAAATAAGCACAAGTTACTGAAGAGAAAAAGTGTGAAAAAGTTACTGAATGTTTTAAAATAAATCTGCTTTTGAGGTCCATGGGGGTAGTCAGTCACTTACCTACATCGATCTCTTTTTTTTTACTAACATTTTTAAATAAAACTAAAATTTAATCAACTTGTTTTTATTCGATTTTCAATGTAATTTCAATTTCACCGATCACCATCATGGAATTGATTACCGTAGTGTAAGTACTTCTAGATACGTAGTACCTAATCCGGATTAAGAGCCCGGCGACAGCGGCTCGCAGTTTCGAGGTGCAATTGGCTATTATTTCATTTCGGGGTGGTTGTTTGAAAGAATAACTATCCAGTGACACGCATAAATACTGTTCGAATACAAATAATATAAGAGAAATGTGCTTAATCATTTTGGTATTAGGTAAACGTAAGGCCAAACATACTAATACCAAAATGATTTCTGGTTCGGGCACATTTCCCTTATATTAAGTATTGTATTACTTATTTGTATTCGAACAGTACCTATTTATGCGTGTCACTGGATAGTTATTCTTTCAAACAACCTCCCCGAAATGAAATAATAGCCAATCGCACCTCGAAACTACGAGCCGCTGTCGCTCGCCGGGCTCTGCTTGTAAAGTTGCCGCCGAGAATATACATGGGTGAGACGTAAAGGCCCAAAGATGACGTACCTACCTAGTAGGTCGGTCGGTCAGTGTCGTGTTAGTCTACCGTCATCATGACTGAATAATTGAAATGAAATACCCTAGGAATTGGATTCGTTTCCTGTCATCTAACGAAGCAACATAGCATTTTCATTTTAATTGTTTTTCTAGTGTTATTTTGAGTTGTGTTGTGTAATTTTGGTGGTATTTTAACCAACATTACTTGTGGACTTAGCACAAAGTGTAAGCATTTGGAATGAAAGTGTATTATGTGATATCGTGATTTGACCGAAAATGTTTCAAATGTTTTGAAGAAACCGCCACCATTTTCTTCAAAACAATGGACTGACTCGACTGGACTGACATGACTGACTAGAAACATAACTACAAAGAGTATAATCTCTGAATCACTTGACATTGGCAAGATTGTCTATGACAGGAGCCATAAAAAGAAGAAAGAAAGAAAGTACCCTAGGAATTTGAATACAAGGATATACCTATGTCGATCGAACCGAACTGTCAGTTTGTGCTATTTTGAATTGATCAATTGAATGAATCTTGGCTTGAAGGAAAAGAAGAAATGAAATCATATTTTCGTTCCCAAATTTCGCCATGATCGCGATCAGTCAGTAATTTGTGATTTTGTAATGGATAGTGTTTACTGATTATTGTTAAAGATATTTTCAAAAGCGCTATCATGAACGGGCTAAGTTTTAGTGAACTGTGCTGCTTGTTTTGTTGCCCGCCGTGCCCAGGGAAAATCGCGGCGAAGTTGGCTTTTCTGCCCCCAGAACCAACGTATGCATTCGCTCCTGATGAGACAGGAGCTAAATTTTCATTGACTCTTACTGAACGTGCAGAGTGGCAGTATTCAGAACGAGAGAAGGAAAATATCGAAGGGTTTTACTCGAGAACGACAAGGGGCAACCGAATCGCTTGTCTCTTTGTTCGTTGCAGTCCAAATGCTCGTTTCACGATACTATTTTCACATGGAAACGCCGTTGATCTGGGACAAATGAGTTCATTTTACTTAGGGTTAGGGACTAGGATAAACTGTAATATATTCAGCTATGACTACTCCGGGTATGGAGTCAGTGGTGGGAAGCCTTCTGAGAAGAATTTGTATGCTGACATCGATGCTGCGTGGCAGGCTCTCCGCACACGTTATGGCATCAGTCCAGAAAATATAATTTTATATGGACAAAGTATTGGAACTGTACCCACTGTGGACCTGGCAGCTCGGTATGAGGTGGGAGCAGTTGTGCTGCATTCCCCACTCATGTCTGGGATGAGAGTTGCATTCCCCAACACAAAAAGAACTTGGTTCTTTGATGCTTTTCCTAGGTAAGTCAATTATATGAAGGACAACAAACAAACTTGAATGGCACATCAGTAAAATATAAGGTGATTCACTGTCTCAATAATTAATCAATATTATCACTGCCTACATAAGTAGAAATTTAAACAAGATGATTCACTGTCTCAATAATTAATCAATATTATCACTGCCTACATAAGTAGAAATTTAAACAAGATGATTCATAAGCATCCAGAGGAAAACTCAACCCTGCCCCTATTTAGGTACATTAGGTAATTCCATTAACAGTAGGTCCCTAGGTTTAATTGAAATCCTTGCTAAAATTTACAGTACTCTTAATTTTTTTATTGGAAGCTGAAGGTTATCAAGAATCCCAGAGCAACAAAATTTTAGTTTCAAAACAAATTGTGTATTTTCACTTATATCATTATCTTACTTTCATTGTTTTGAGTTAATGCATGAGCCCAGATAGCAATTAGACCTTGAATTACCTGCTTATGCTCACTGGACAGAGACATGTTCTTACATCATTAACTGGATCAGCTAGCATAACATGATTTGCTATTTAGTGAAAAGTTACTGTCATTGAATATGCATTGAAACATGTAATTGAATGTATTAATTACTTGGTTCATTTGGAGAATTATTTTCTGATTACTATACCAAGTATTCAACCAAGGAAGTAATCAAAAGCTATGTCTGTTAAAAATTTATGTAGACAATAATACTACATACAATAATACTATTTAGCACACAAAATACAAAACAATAATGAAAAAGATATACCTAAGTAGTACTTAATTTTAAATGTTTAATCAGCTTCACTACATAGTATAAAACAAAGTCACTTTCTCTGTCCCTATATCCCTGTCCCCATGTCCCTATGTATGCTTAAAACTTTAAAACTACGCAACGGATTTTGATGCGGGTTTTTAATAGATAGCGTGATTCAAGAGGAAGGTTTATATGTATAATACATGCATGATATGTGCACCCGTGCGAAGCAGGGTTGGAGGTGGATCGCTAGCTAAATAAGTATGAATACAAATAGCATGTCCTGTACATGCTATTTGTATAGGTGGAATCTATAAACTCTATAGGTGGAACCTATAGAGTTTATAGGTTCCACCTATACATAAGTCCATTCAAACAAAACTTATAAAAACTTAAAGACCAATTACTTACCATTCATCACTACATAGTGTAAAACAAAGTCGCTTTCTCTGTCCCTATATCCCTATGTCCCTATGTATGCTTAAATCTTTAAAACTACGCAACAAATTTTGATGCGGTTTTTTTTAATAGATTGAGTGATTCAAGAGGAAGGTTTATATGTATAATACATGCATGATGTAGTAGAAAAACAATGTGCAAAGCAGGGGTGCGCAGGCTGGTCGCTACTATTTTTATAAGTTTCTTATCAGTGCTTGGGTTCTTTGGCATGAATAACTGAACATGCTCATACCATTAGATAAATGACACAATTCAATTGATGATCTCCATAGATAACAAAATATTTATTAGTGCAATCAAACCTGTATGATACGTATGGTCTGCCATGCAATGTTTGTTGAAGTAGCTCATACTTATTACCGAACCAAATTGATTTTATCCTACTTCCTACTAATTTTATAAATGCGAAAGTTTGTCAGTATGGATGGATGGATGTTTGTTTGTTACTCTTTCACGCCGGAACCGCTGAACGGATCCGGATGAAACTTGGCAGAGAGATTGATTATAGTCTGGAATAACACATAGGCTACTTTTTATCCCGTGGGAATACCGGGTGTTGGCAGATATTTAGCATTTTACCGTATCCTGTAATACATATTTTAGTTCCTAAATAATAATTAGATGTCTCCACAAGAAAGATTAGCACGCGCTATCATTGCGTTTTGAGCAATGAGTGATATTAGCAATCGTATAAATAAATGTTTTCCGATCACCGGGATTTAATGTGCGCGGGTGAAATCGCGGGGCGCAACTAGTATTTATATAATAAGTAAATTACTTAGCATGTTTTCTTGTATTACAGTATCGACAAAATTCCAAAAGTTACCTCTCCAGTTCTTGTGATTCATGGAACCGAGGATGAGGTGATAGACTTCTCCCACGGGCTTGCCATATATGAGCGTTGTCCACGAGCCGTTGAACCCTTGTGGGTGGAGGTAGGATAACAATGAATTCATATCATCACCCTATTTAGGTAGCACATAAATAACTTTTTATGATCATTGAGAAAATACATCCCACAATTCCTACGAAGCCGTTTCTTCATGTTCGTGAATAAACATGAAGAAACGGCTTCACGACCTTGATCCCCAGGCACGGTATATATCCCTTCAATATTTTAGTACCAAGTATGAGCTCCAGAAAAAAATAAGTATAATAAATGCAGAATAAATAAATAAATAATGCTGAACAATCCACACAGCACCATCTAGCCCTAAAGTAAGCTACTCAAAGCTTGTGTTATGGGTACTAGATGACTGATATATTTAATACATTATATACTTACATAGATAGATATTTTTTATTATGCAGGGTGTGGCGTAAGTAAAGAGTGGATAATCCTTTACCTACGTGTATAACTTCTCTAATCATTTTGGTATTAGGTAAATGTAAGACCAAACATACTAATACCAAAATGATTTCTGATTCGGGCATGTTTCCCTTATATTATTGTATTATTTGTGTTCGAACAGTATGTATGCGTGTTTCTTTAGAGTTATTTTTTCAAACAACCTCCCCGAAATGAAATAAAATGAAATAATAGCCAATCGCACCTCGAAATTGCGAGCCGCTGTCACCGAAGCCTTAACTCGAAAACCGTAAATAATTTATTCGGCAAAATTTCAATTTTCTGAACAGTTATGATACCCCCTACACGTAGGTAAAGGATTATCCACTCTTTACGCCACACCCTGTATACATAGAAAACACCCAGACCAACGGAACAAATTTCTGCAGATCGTACACAAATTTGTTCCGAGGCAGGAATCGAACCCGCAACCTCTAGCGTCGCAGGCGGACTCTCGCCCGCTGCGCCACAGAGATCGTCAGAAATGTTTAATGCTGCAATTTGCTTGACGTACCTACTTATACGTATCTATGGCTGGGATACCTCAGTAAGCGATGTTAGTCATGGGTACGTTGGGTAAATCATTGTTTATTTTTATTTTAAGTACCTAGTACATATTATACAAGAAGTAATAAATAACTATACCATATTTTCTAGGTAATAGGTAAAATTTAAGCGAATGCGCACCTACCACAGACCGCGTTACAAGCTATTTGTGGGTAGGAATTTATTGGAAAAAAAATATACGCGTAGGTACACACACACACACACAACACAAAATATGTCTCATCGTTAGTGAACTTGCATTTCTCTATTTTAATGTTATTTTTAGTTTTTATATAAAATTAGTACCTAAGTAGAATATTTAGGAAAACCTGTAATTGGCTATTTTACTATACCTAAATTAAGTTTTTAAATTAGTTTTATCATAACTGCTGTTGGTTTTCTAATAAAATAAAATAAAAAATAAAATTTACAATTTAGACATTTTCAAACATACCTACTAACTTACTATAATGGTTATTGTTTATCTTGTAGGTCATTGATTACCTAACCTTGGCTGAAGGTCATTGATAAGATTGAGGTATGGTGCCTGGAGACTAAATTAAGCAAAGGTTGCTACAGTTGATTAAAATTATGGGGTAATCCCGCCATCATATGTATGTACACCCAGCTACCTATGCATCATACTACCCTTTTATACATGGAATACCTACCATAAATTAGTAACAGTATAAATTGTAACGTTGTTCGCACCACTAAGACACCGCGTCGTCGCCCATTTCCATGTTTTATTCACATTCTCTGCATTTTTTTATGTGTAATAAAAAATATCTATCTATGTAAGCATATAATGTATTAAATATATCAGTTGTCTGGTACCTGATGTCTAGTACCTAGATGGTGCTGTGTGGAATGTCCAGCATTATTTATTTATGTAGCTTAACATGAAAATGTCTCCTAGAAACCCAAGATATCAAACACTAAAATTTATTTTGTTCCTGCCTCTTTGAGTTAGTTGATTTTAACAGGTTACACCATTAAAATATTATTAATAGGTACACTTCAGGACTAATTTTAAGCATCATTTATAAGTATGTGATTAGGTATTTATCAGGTGCCAGTTGCAAGTATTAATTGAAATAATTTTTCAGGGTGCTGGTCACAATGATGTGGAGCTGTTTAACCAGTACTTGGAGAGGCTGAAACGGTTTGTTTCAGTGGAACTGCTCAACTGACAAAGACTGCCGGCCTCTGGCCAGACTACTCAAGGTACCTATCTAAAACTAATTAATGATATAGTGCTATTGTTACACATGACTGGCAGTATTGATTAGAAAGTCAATTGATATACTTATAATTAAAGTTACAAATCGCTGAGATCAGTGTTACGAATGATATTGTTGCCAGTACCGTTCACAGTTTTTTTTTCATAAATGTAGAGAACAAATGTCAATGTTCATCACATGAATGTTTGCTTTCGGTGGACCCACGGTGTCGGACCTACAGCGCGGAAGACAGTTTTACTCTACCAATTAAGCTGTGAAAGCTGTTAAACCTTTGTAGTGAGCACAGTACTGTCAGGGTGATATTGTAGTTTAAAATTTATCACATTCAAAACTGCATTGTTTTCACAGGAGACGACCAAAATCCCGCATCCACCGTGAGCTCCGGCACCTCAAGTTCGGCCGCGGAAAGACTCCTCTAGCTAGCGGGGGCCGGGCCCAGCCGGGCCGGCCCCTCAAAGAATTCAAAAACCGGCTCCGGGAGCCTCCACCCCAAGGAGAACGGCCGCGCCGAGCGCGAGCCGCGGCGGGCTCTCGCGCACCACATCAGCATTAGCGTGAGCGAGGCGGACTCGCCGTCTCCCTCGCACTCGCCGCCGTCGCCGGGCGCGCGCCGCCGCCTGCACCTGCGCTCGCTGAGCGACGTGACGCCGGCGAGCCGCGCGGGCGTGGCGCGCGCGCGCAGCCACTCGGAGCGGCCGCGCACGCCGCTACCGGCGCCTGCGTCCGCCGCGCTGGCGTCGCCCGCACCGCGGCTCGCGCGCTCCGAGCGCTCCTCGCCTGACCCGCAGGGCCAGGGGCAGCGGGAGCGCGCCGCGCTCGCCGGCGACCCGTGGCGCAAGATGAGCGCGTCGGATGCGGACCCCTGGGTGCGCGCCGAGACCCGCCGCGCGCGCCTTGAGCGCCGCCCGCACGCGCACGCCTGCGAGCCGCAGTGCACGTGCGTGCTGCGCGCCTCCCCCGCGCGCCCGCATCCGCCGCCCGCGCTCGCACCCGCGCCCGCGCTCACTCCGGCGACACCCGCGCCCGCGCCCGCGCCGGCACCCGCGCCGCTCCCCGTCGCCGCATCGGACCCGCTCCTCGAGACGACGTGCTGAGTTGGTAAGGGCGTTCGCAGATCAGGCGGATTTTTTTGGTGAGAGAAAGCTCATATTATAACTACGCGTTGTCAAGTGCTTCACTATGTGAATTCGTTGTTATGCGCGTCTGCGCTCGTAAAAGAGGCTGTGCCGGGCGTTTACGAATAAGAGCGAGAAGAGAGAAAATAATACACTTTAGTGCGCGGAAAATACGCCTAATCTGTACATAGCCCTTACGGTGTCGGTAGCGCGCCTCGTGCCCTCGATGTATGAGTATTATTAGTGCGAATTTTGTATCCGTTTAGAGTTTAAGATTTCAAAATTACAAATGTATCATATTCGATTATTTGCGAGGTGTATGTGCGTTCGAGTTTCGATATGAATGTTTCCATTTAATAATGTAATTATTTAACTTTGAGCGGTTGTGTGTATAGATACCGTATTCGTTATAGGTCATTTTTTATTTTTAGAAGATAATTATAAATACTTACTTTAGGATGGCGTTATTCGGCTGTCGGAATCGGAAGTCGATGTTCTAGTTCCTATCGTTTTGTTTTACACCCCAAAAGGAACGCACAAGTATAGACATGAGAATAAACAATTTATTTTAAAATGCATTTCAAAATTATACGTGAACGAGACCAATAAGTAGCAACCGTATTTTCGTCGTTCATTGTAAATTCGTAATCCCGAAAGTCGATGAGGAATATATAAATAAATAATTAAGAGACTGCCCTCATCAAATTCCGTTAATGAAAATAAAATGACCAAAATTGATTAATTCTAAAATAGTTAGTAAGTCACGTAACGTACTTATCTACCTAATACATTTTCATCTAATTTTCGCATACAGACATGTACAGTAATATACATTAAGAAATAATCCATCTCAACGAATATCGCTATCACTACATACCTAGTATAAAACAGCCGCTTTCTCTGTCCCTATATCCCTATGTCCCTAAACTACGCAACGGATTTTGATGCGGTTTTTTTAATAGATAGAGTGATTCAAGAGGAAGGTTTATATGTGCATGCATGATATGTGCATTGTGCACCCGTGCGAAGTAGGGGCGCGCGGGCGGGTCGCTAGTTAGGTATACCTAAAGCTCATGACGCTACAATTGACTATTTTCTGCTCCATCGTCATTTTCATCAGTTGTGATTGTAGCCAAAGTATGGATTCATTATAAAAAAATGCTAGCACGACTGTTTGAGACAGCGATGAATTTTTTTTAATTAATCAACAACCAACGAATCAACTCATTTTACTGATAACACTTGCTTGTTTTTAGGAATTTTTTATCAAGCTTTTTTGGCAAGCCATTTTTCCGCCCTAGGCCTATAGCGTAGTAACCGACCCATACCATACTCCTGTGGAATCAAAACTACTGAGTAAATATTAGATACAAACTACTTTCTTACGCTAAGCAACAGCTTATTAGCTTATTATGTTATAAAGATTTTTTAGCTCCTGATAGTAATTTATAAATAAATAAAATAAATAAATAAATAATGCAAGACAATCCACACAGCACTATCTAGCCCCAAAGTAAACTACTCAAAGCTTGTGTTGTGGGTACTAGATGGCTAATATATTTAATACATTATATACTTACATAGATAGATATTTTTATTATACATAAACACCCAGACCAACGGAACAAATTTCTGCAGATCATACACAAATTTGTTCCAAGGCGGGAATCGAACCCGCAACCTCTTGCGTCGCAGGCGGACTCTCGCCCGCTGCGCTACTGAGGTCGTCAAACACAACTTTTTAAATGAAATAGAATTGAAACTTATTGGGGACTCCTGCTGGATAAAAGAAACGTTATAGAAATCGGTGTATTTATAAATTTTTATAAAATGTATTTTTTATACAAATTGAAACCTCCATTTGTTAGGAAACGAATCTCATTTTTTTCTACTAATAAATTGTTTATTTTCTTTCTCGATCCACCCATGATTTAAAGGAATTTTTTGTGTTTGTAAAATTATATTGCACTTTTTCCAAACCGAATTTCAAAAAATTGGATCAGTACACATTTCTTAATATTATATTAACCTGTAGATTGTTGAAGGCCTTTTAGACTTAACTAACTTTAGTTGTATTTAGGCAAAAATTTAACTAAGTTTTTGTTTTTACAATAATGGTTTTACGTTCGAAATAAGTATGTTCATGAAAAAAACCAGTCTGAATTTTCATTTAAACTTGTAAATACAGGTTAAGGAAAATACAGGGTGTCGCAAAACTTGCTGTAAAGTTGGGTTTGTATTGTATGTGCCAGATTCATTTCTTAAAACTAATTTCAACCAAATAAATTAGTTTTACTTAAATATGAGTTTAGTTAAATCATACTCTATTTATAAAATGTTGATGTACTTACTCAATAATATAACACCAATTCATGTAATATCAATTTATTTATTAATAATCTGGCACTAATTATTAGAATTTTAGGCTCAAGGACCGACATTCATTCACAAACATAATCTGATTAGATATTTTATGCATTTTATCGTAGGTGGTTTATCTAATCAATGTTTGTATCTTTTATACTATAATTTTTGTAAGTATTGTTTCAACTTTTGCCCAAAATATTGGAAGATGATGTATACAGCTACCTATTAATTAAAAAAATGCATTTCTTCGATCTTTTATAAATCGGGGACTTTTTATCAACCGATCTATTTGACCACAACCGTATGGTTGGACTAACCCCGTTTCTGAAAGCTCGATCAACATTAATCGGCTGTCAAGTCACAGATAGAAAGTGACTTGACAGCCGATTAATGTTGATCGAGCATTCAGAAACTGGCGGTAAGAGTATCCTTACGCCAAGCTGCGCACACTGTTTTATATCCGTTCTCCGAGTAGGGGTTTCTACGAAGTTACGAGAGTCCTAAACACGCCGAGGTGATAGTTGTGGATACTATCTAAACAATTCTCAACGGCGGACTTAAATTTAGACGTCAGAGAGCATTTATAAAGAATAAACTTTATACACACCTATTTGTTTTTTTGGCGAAACTGCTTTGAAATATAACTGAACGTAAACGTATAGCGTGGCATGCTAAATGACTGCTCCGTAATAACACTAAACGCCGCAGTGGAGTTGCAGTTTCCACGCAGTGTAATTCAAATGTAAACAGGATAGGTAAATTTCAAATGTATTCATGCTAGGCTCCCAGCACTCTTGATTCTGTCTTGATTCTATTTAATTATTCTTTACAACAACATCTATGTTCTCACAGTTGGACAAAACCTCGAAACTTTTTTGTTACAGAGAGTAACAAAAGGATTCAGTTGTTACATTAGTGCCATTAATTAACTACTGTTTATAAATGTTATACCTACTCATTTTTGTTCTTATTTCTTTTTGTTTTAAAATGTAATTATAATCTTCAAAGGCAAACAAAGCTATGTGTCTACCTACTTGGGATGAATTCGTCTCGTAGTTAATAAAAATAATGTAATGTTTAGGTAATATTATTTCTATCGTGTATTATAACTTTTAATAAATTAAAGTGCACATATCTCAACAAGGTTATTTATTGTTTATACACAGGATCACCAGAAAATTACACAACCAAACATAACTACTTAGTTACTATTTTATTTAATTACCGATAGTAAATGCCATTTTTGAAATTGTTTCATACATAAATGTACTACAGTATTAAGCATTGAAGTGTACCTAGGAACCAATTTATCTCGCACCCTGAATATTTATTTACCTATAGGTAATACTGCTCTTATCTACTCTTGTAAGGCAAAATTACATTTTCTCCTTTATAAAATCTGACACTATAACAGCAACTTCGCTTGAAGATTTTAAAACAAATGCGTGTTCTATGTTAACTTTTCTCATCCTAAGTTGTGGCTCAAATTGCTTCAAATCATCCATGTAGTTTAGGGGCGCCCATCCGTCTGTAGGACTATACAACACATAAGTCATACCTTTGATTATTTCAAGTATTTCATTATTCAAAGATCGAACTCTGTCCATTTCATCGTAAGCTAAAAACAATACTTTTTCTCCAACTTTAGGGCTACAAAACTTCAGCATTCTTTCCGAATAGACCGAAGGCAATGAATGCCAAGTTAAGTAGTAGCCTATAATACTAGTTTTAATTAAATCTGGTATAAAATTTACAAGAGTAAATAGCATCATTACAAATACATGCAACCTTCTGATAACGTTGTTTAGAAATTCACCGTTTCGACTTTTAGCCATTTTTTGTATTGTGGGAAAGAGCAGGTTTACTGAAGATACGCGTGATATCATACTCTCATTTTTCTGTAACATTTCTAGAATGAGCCACGATCCGATAGAGTGGCCAATTAGATGTAACTTACAACTTTTATCTATATGATCGTTTACGAGGTCAAGTTTGTGCTGGATTTGACCTTCTAGATTAAATAAATGTTCCTGTCCTTTTAGCACATTGGACTGTTGATCTGGCACCTCCTCATGACCCGCATGACCTGCGAAGATTACACCTTCTCAATGACTGTAGGTAGTTACTTTAGCAATACCTACACCAATGCAAGGTGACCACATCAGACACTAGGGGCCTTACTACAAAACGGTGTCTAACTTTAAACAATGTCTAAAATTAGCACTGTCTCTGTTTGCCATTACGCAATGGCAAGAGATGTGAAAAGTTTAGGCAGTGTTTAACGTTTGCCTATTTTTTTGTAGTAAGGCCCTAGACGTTTATAATATACTAGTATGTGTGCGCTCCGCGGTTTCACCCGCGCAGATTTAAATCCTGGTATTCCTACGTGATGAAAAGTAGCCTATAGATGTGCTATTCCAGACTATGATCTATATCTCTGCCAAGTTTCATCCAGATTCGTTCAGCCGTTCCGGTGTGAAAGAGTAACAAACATCCAACCATCCATACTTACAAACTTTCGCGTTTATAATATTAGTAGGATGAATAGGAACGTGGAACGTGCTATGGACGAGGGTAGGTACCTAAGGGTAAGGTAAGGTAGGTAGTTTACCTAGGTAATTCAATTGAATCACAAAGAACTAGAGGCAATCAGAAAAAAATTCAGAAGACAGTACACATTACACTAAACAAATAAACATACCTACAGAGAATCCAGACAGGTAGTTGTGGCGTGAATGTTTGTACCACAATGGAAAATGTTTTAGTAGGTACTTACTCTTGTTCATATGCAAATACCCAATTATGGGATGTCATCATCTTAAATTATTATTTGTTTCCCTGTGAAACCACTGGATAAATCAAGTCTTAGACCTAATTAATATCGAGTAGGTACCTAGTTTCGCAGTATACCTACCTACAGCAGGCAACAGTGTTGTTTATACAAGTACGACGCCATCTCTCGGTAAGTAGCTAGAACTATGAGTTGCAATTTTCAGCGAGATACCATACGTGCTAACAAAAGGGATAATCATCTTATTAGAGTCAGTCGACTGTATAATTCATGCGCTTTGTTTTTTTTATACAACTACCTGATGTTAAGTGGTAACCATCACCTATGATAAAGCCTTGCCTCGTATGGCATGCACGATAGGAACATGCCCTACTATGCACTGCCCTGCATTAACTTGAGGTATACCTACATATATGTCAAGCCTCATGTGCCTGTAATTACATGGGCGACCACACTCTTCAAACCGAAACACAGTGATGCTCCTTGGCAGGGCAGAAAAAAGGGTGTTGTACTTACCTACTTCCCCGGATGAGCCCTTCTTAAAGAGCTCTACTGCTCTATGTAATGTGATGAGCAAAATAATATAAACAGGGCCATGCCGAACGTTTTTATCCCTTGTAAAGATATAATCAGGTCTCAGGCCCTGAGATCTCAGCTATAATTTCGCCTTAAGGGTCCGGTGACAGCGGCTCGCAATTTCGAGGTGCGATTGGCTATTATTTCATTTCGGGGAGGTTGTTTGAAAGAATAACTCTAAAGAAATATGCATAAATACTGTTCGAACCCAAATAATACAATAATATAAGGGTAACATGCCCGAATCAGAAATCATTTTGGTATTAGGTAAACGTAAGACCAAACATACTAAATCATCATACCTATTATCATCTATACCAAATGATTGCCTCTACAATATGAAAATGACCTACAAAGCCTATGCCCAGCATCCATCAACTTGAGGTCACCGGCGGGCGACCACACTCTTCAATCCTAGAACCTTGCTTGAAGTTTCTATGCTTCACAAGGTTAAACTATACCAATCCTTATGGTTACCTGGGTTGAGGGTTGGGGATAGGAGGGTTGCAAATGGGGGTAGATGGCAAGTCCTTATGTCCTAGAGTACCTACTTAGTAGGTAGTTCAATCAAATTATTTAAGTACCTACCTACTTCTTTAAAAAAAAAACCCTAACCTGATGGGAATTCCTTCCCTTGACTCAATGGAAGGACTTGCCATCTACCCCCACTTGCAACCCCCTACCCCCAACCCTCAACCCAACAAGGATTGCTATAGCCAACCCCATTAGGTCATTATATTAGGTAGGTAGGTACCTACAAACTATTTATAATTTCTTTAAAATTTTTAGCCGTGATGGATATAGATAGGTTACATAGGTACCTACCTACCACCGTAAAAAAATGAGAACATAAGTTGCAATAGGTACCTAATTAAGAGGTAGGCTATGGTAATATTCAAAGAAATTGAATATGTCTTATCTATATTCCTTGGTAATATATGTATAGGTACCTACCTACCCAATACTCACACCAAAATGAAAACTACTCACTAATAACGCAGACTGGTAATTTAGTGTTTTCGTGTAATTTTGCGGAAAACTCCGTATAGAAATCCGTAATTCCCGGATTACCGGAAATACAGACGATAACATCTGACCCCTTATTATTAAAAGGGGTTCCCCAAGTAATAACTTTGCTTTGTACTTTATTGATAGTTTTGTAAACTTTATTCATTTTACAGATTGTAATAGATGTGGACTTTATGTAGGTAGGACAGAAATGAAAACTTCCTCAACGCTGTTTACCTACTTCATTACTTGTAAAACCAAGGATTATATTACTCTCGTAAAACTAAGTACAAAGTCTTTGCGTAAAACACACGCATTTTATAGAAGAGAATCACTACGTTACATGAGACGGAACTACTTTAGACTCAACTAAAAAAACTGTATGACAGTCAGTCCTACGCACAGAACATATGGTCCTACGCTACGTAGTGCTACCTCAGAAAAACAATCCTAGTTCTTCTGAGAGTGCTACGTAGTTATTGTATACTCTTTGGTCAGTCCCATTCGGTGACCATCTTGTGTACTTGTATTCAAATTCCTTGCCATCTTGTGACCATCATCGTAGCCAAAGAGGTTGTAAAACTGACGAGAGATCGTAGCAGAACTTCCTTGTTTTTCTTGTTCGTTTTTTTTAGTACTACTCTAAACTCTAATCCAGAGTACATTGTTACAAAAAGAAAAAGAGGTACAACTCAGCAACCAAATAGGGTAATACCAAGTGTCACCCTCTGGACAGGGGTTTAGGGAACTAATGCCAATACAGTATGTAGGTACTTACCTATAGCTCAGTGCGATTATAGCTAGCTATACATTTATCTACATAACTACTGTTTTCTATGATAATATTTGTTAGATACAATAAAACTACCGTTAGGCTCACCGACCGAATACGCAACACCATGCTGCGCTCCAAGACTCAAATTGCCGACTAATGCCAATACAGTTACTCGGAGAGCGGCTAGTTTAAAGTGGAACTGGGCTGGGCACGTCTACCGCATGCCGAACGATCTTTGGGCTAGAACATCGACGGAGTGGGCTCCTAACAACGGCAAACGACCTCGCGGCAGACCAACAAGACTGAGATGGCGGGACGACCTAGATTTATTTATGAAAGATTGGTCGTCCCTAGCACAGGTTAGAGAAAAGTGGAAGGGGGGTAGGGAGGCCTTTGCCCTACAGTGGAACGACGCAGGCTGATAATAATAATAAAACTACATTTAATTACATACAATATGTTTTACTATTTTTATTTTCATAAGTAAAACTTTGTAGACATTTTTTTTGCTTCATGAGATGCTTGGATTCCGACCATGTTTTGTGGTATAAGAAAGTAGGCGTCACATGTCCTAGAAGAGGCTTGCCATGCTTCTTTCTTTTGCTGAAGCTTCCATTAATGAAATCAATAAGTTGGTCCAAAAACATCAGCTGTATTTTTGGCTCCTTCCGGAAGAATGCCTTTATCTGAAAAAAATAAACTGCTATTAGTAGGTAGGTTAGATACCTATTTTTATGTACATAATCTGGCAAAATAAAGAGGCGAAAACAGCATGGCAATTCAGATATACTAATGCATAGTTTTTTTATTATTTTATCGTAAAACAAAATTGTAGCAGGAGTAGCAAGTTGTAAAAATTCGGAATAAGCCTACTGCAATCTCGACATGGAATAAAATGTAGCCTATAACCTTCCTCCACAAATCTTATTTTTTTTATTCATGTTGGTATTTTTGGAGATTACCTACGTACATACTGACATCCTAACATTTTCTCTTCATGACTAAAACTGATTGACTGAATGAAATTTACCTGCAACGTATCCCATATTAAATTTTATTTATTTATTTAAAAAAGTTCAAACAAAACAATTTAGTGCTACGAGGACTTAATACTGTCCTCGTAGCTACCAGTCTTCCTGAAATTTTGATGCCTCAGTTTGACTGAATAGTTGAGAGGCAGCTCGTTTTAGCTGGTTTCTTTTTTAGCATTTTCCGATACTCTGAAATAAATAAAGCAGTAACCCATCAATAAAATGCAAGGCCAGTTATATTTTTATTATTTTGTAACTAACAGATTATTTATTTATTATCTTACTACTATTATATATCAGTTGCGCCCCGCGGTTTCACCCGCGCAGATTTCAATTCCTGTATTCCCACGGGATAAATTGTAGCCTATGTGCTTTTCCAGACTATAATCTATGTCTCTGCAAAGAACGGCTGAACGGATCTGGATGAAACTTGGTATTATTAGTTGCGCCCCGCGGTTTCACTTGCGTAGATTTAAATCTACAAGTTCTTACCTAATATAGTGAAAACATTATTATTGATAAAATCAATAGTTTATCCATTTAGAATATATATAAATTAATCTGTTTCTTGTACATATGTATGTACTTCATTTCGTTTTATTTTATGCCTCTAAAATTGCAATATTAAGTAGGGACGTACACACTAAATTCAAATTTACCGCCCACCCGCCAGTAGGTACTTGCAGTTAGTTTGTGAAAGCATTCATAGATGACGTGCACGTGTATGACTTGTCATTCTTCTCTCGTCATAGTATTAAATTCCTTGCTCTATCTACTGCAAGCAAGCAAAGAGTATACAATATCATGTACAATATGCACCCAACCAAGGTCCATAGATCCTTATTCCAAATCATATACCTAGGCTTAGAGCATTTAGAACAAAATAATAAATGCTCTAAGTACCTAGGTATCCGGCCCAGCCTCTCGTAGTTTTACATTCTCTTTGCAGCCAGCAGCAGCGGTCAAAAAAAGTTTTCTTCGCTTGTTTTGTTGTTTGAAATTCTGTAAAAACTTGGTAGGAAATTATGAGTGATACTAAGAGAAAGGCCCTTTTTATCTGCCTTGGTAAGTACCTACCTACATTTATTTCTGTGCTAATGTCTTAGCCTACATTATTATAAATTTTGCTGAATTACCGGTGTAAAACCTAATTTCGGCAGGTCAAGGTCGATCGTGTTTTTTTAACCGACTTCAAAAAAAGATGATTCTCAATTCCTCTTTTTTATGTAGGTAGGTAAGGTGTTACCTCATAACTTTTTTCTGGATGACCGATTTCAATAGTTAGTGCTTTTCATGTAGTCTCATAAATTTGGTAGTTTGAGATAAAGTACCTGCTTAGTTTATGTGTATTTTCCAGTGCACTCGAAAATCATAATTACTTTCAGGAAACATTTGTAGATCGCCCATAGCAGAAGGTGTATTTCAGAAAATAGTAAATGATAAAAATCTAGGAGATAAATGGGAAATCGACAGTGCTGCTATTGGAGGCTGGCATGTAGGGAATCCGCCTGATTCAAGGGCCACTGATACAATGAAGAAACATAATGTTCCTTATAGCAATCATGCAAGACAAGTAAGTTATTCTAAGATATAAAATAGGTGATAGGTATACAATAATGATATTCATCATCATCATCTCAGCATCATCATAACAATAATGATATTGATCTCATTAAAAATGTTGGAAAAGTACTTTACTAGAAATGAAAATAAAATTACTTTGGCCATTATCAGCAGCTTATAGGTAGTTACACGGAATAGAGAAAACCTGTAGTTACCACTAATTGTGTATTAATCAAACTAAGCTAACAATGTTTTCTTTTAGCTTACATCAGCAGACTTCAACCACTATAATTACATTTTTGGAATGGATGAAGAAAATATGAAAGATCTAAATAGAAAAGCACCTAAAGGTAGTACAGCTAAACTTCTTCTGTTTGGTGATTATGATCCTGAAGGTGATAAGATCATACGAGACCCATACTATGTATGTACCTACCTACTCCTATCTTGCATTATGTGGTACTTCAAATTTTAGCATAAATATAACAATGTATTTAATTTCAGGACAATGATTCTAAAGGATTTGAAAAATGCTACCAGCAGTCAGTGAGATGTTCCAAGGGGTTTTTGGAACATCTTGAAAATCAAAGTTAAACAATTTTTCTACATTTCAATTATACCTATGTAATATTTTATTCATTATATATTTTTAATACCTACATATATTAATATGATATTGTTTAAATTCCTGAAAATTCCTGGTAAGTAGGTAGGTAGGCCTTTTTAGGTAGGTAGGCTCAATCATGCAAGAAGTGGTAATGATGGAAAATATGTTGAATGTAATCTTTAAAAGTAAAAACTAGAATATATTTTTGAATAAAAAGCTATGTAAGAGCATTATTTGATTAACATAATATATGTAGAAACAGTCATAGAAAGCATGGTACATCTTAAGAAGTGAAACATCATAAGAATAAATGGTGGTTGATACCTACACTCCTATTAATTAACGCAACTATTGGCCTGTTTAGAAACAACTAGATCAAAATAATAATTTGCATTGGACCTGTCAAACAGGAGCTGACCATCACTTGAGTTGTCATAGCAAAATTCCTTTGCTAAACAGCTTCTCCGGAACCTGCTTTGTACAGGTTTACTTTTTAATGACTCAATAAACCAAATTAATGTGGCCTCAGAACAATAATCTTCAATGCTCTTAATGAAAAATAAGTCTCGCTTTGTTAAAATACCCTGGGATATAAGGATTTTTTTGTCCTTTTCATTTGTGGATGATTGTTCTTCAATACTGTTTTTCTGAGTTCTTGCAGGTGCTGCTGGCTCTTCTTTACATGTCTTTCTTTCTTGGGGCTTTTTTGTCAGTTTAACAGGCTTACAGTTAGCCAGCCAAGGTAACTCAATATTGTCAAATCGAGTATCATTCAAGTATGCAGGAATTTCTGAAGGTTCTTCATATGAATCTGTAGATAAGTAATAAGTATGATTAGAAAATTCTCAGTTACCTTTAATTAGGCACCAGATGCGTCAGCATCCCATAATCTCGAAACAGATAGGTAGTAGGTACTTAGTTGGGGGGGGTATAGTATACCGTAAGCGGCTTTACTTGACTCCGATTTTTTTATAAACCTAAGCAAATTATAAATCCATAGGTACCTGGGAGATCGTCATCGCTTTCAAGAATGCTGTAGGCATCATTAGGTGTCTGTTTATAGTAGGATAACATGTTAGTTGATGAACTGGCTGGACTGCGCTGGCTGACTGACTGCTGCTGCGGCTGCCACTTTATCTCTTTCTTTCTTTTGTAATATTTTGTATACCTATCAATACCAAAGACCAAGGAATATAAATAATAAAATAACTTTCCTTGGTAACTTTCTTTTCTGTCTAGTCCAGTTAGTGTGACCAGATTTGAATTGACAAATCTACTATAACATAAGGTGAAAACTTACCAAAATCTACTAAACTTCAGCAACATAGATTCTACATAGAAGTCTAATATTATGATGAACTGGATTTTAACCAAGGAATTCGAATACTGTTTTAACCACGGGGGGACGCGGCGAAAGCATCGCGCCTGCCGCCATTTTGTCATTCCGTTTCGTTTTTTTCGGTCCAAATAGTCCAAAATGTGTGAAGGAAGCATAGCCACCTGTGCCTCGACTCCACATAGAGCCAAGGCACGCGACCGAGCCTCGACTCCACGCCGCCTGCGCCTCGACTTGCCAGTTGGCGACGCGCTTATATTAGAAGCGGAAGGTGGGTTCTTTGTATAAAAGGCGGGGTAAAAATCGGTACATCAAGACCGCGTAGTAGGTTATAAGCGGCAGCCTTCTGCTCTCTGGCAACACTGGACCTCGTTTATTGGGTAAAAAACCGGAAATCCAGCCAGACACCGACTATCTATGGTATAGGTCTTGATTGAATATATTTTTAAAAACCAATTCATAGGCCGCCGCGCCGCGGCGACGGTGCCAGATATGTATGAACTTATGTGATCAGTTTAGAACAGAACAGTGCAGCGAAGAGTTTTACTCGTGCGGCTATGTAATCACGTATGTTCATACATATCTGGCACCGGGGCGGGGCAAGTGATCATCATTGTTGGGGATAACTATCTACCTACAGTGCCTGGGAATCAAGAGTGTGTCTAAACAAACCAAAGAAAAATGTAATGAAATAAAAAAGAATTTATTGAGACTTGCTATGAATTACCTACGTTCTTCAGGATTATGTTTGATCACCTCAAGTTTTCCTTCATTATTTACAGTTAGTCTTTTCAAACGTTTATTGGCATATCTATATTTTTTTATGGTCTGCAAACCAAAATTTGCTAGGTCTTGTAGCGGAGTTTTTGCATAGCCTGGGTGTTTTCGTACAATTGAAGAGCACATTTTATAAAGGAATTTAACAGTGCAGCCATCTGGAAAATTAGCCAATAGGTCGGCCCATCTTATGTCAGTCCATACTTTGTAGGATGAGTCTCGCAATCTGTAATCATAATAATGTTTTAAATTTGTGCAGTACCTAGGTACATAGGTAAAAAAATTGGTTAAAAAAAATATTTATTATTATGTTTATCTAATTTGGAGTAAAAGCTAAATTAGATAGCAGGTGACTTGATGGGCACTTAACCTTGATCAAGTAGGTATGTATTTAGAAAGCAGCAGTATGCTAGGTAATAAATTTATTTTTATTTTATTTTTATTTATTGAGAAATTAACATCATTACAGGTTTTAAATTAATAGCATGTATTGAAGAACAATTCCTAAGTAGACCCCTCTCCTACACTAAAAATAACTGTGTGTTGGTATGATACTTACAATTTAAATAGCTTCCTCCGCAGTTTATACAATTTGACATCACATTGTACAAATAATTGCACATGCAGATAGCAATACCAGAAAAAATGCAAATAGGTATAGTCTCGATCCATTGCTTCTTCCAATTTTAACCAGAATGACTTGTCAAAAGTTCTGTATTTTAGTTCATTCAATGGGCGCTCTGAGTATTCTAGCATTCCTTTTATAAGCTTTTGAGCTCGTTCCATGCTCCATTTAATTCGTTTTTTCTCTGGTTGGTCTAAAAACACATTATTTCATTGTTATCAAATCATACCAGTCACTACAATATAATCAGGACATTAAACCAGGAAAAAAAAGGCACACATGGGCAATGAATGTACATCTTTTTCCCCATTGGATGGATAGTGTAGGTTGATAATAGCTAGTTCAGAAATTCACACAAAGTACCTACTAAGTATTTTTCAAATCAGAACCTTACCAGTTTTCTGTGCTTTCCTTCTTTTGTAGAGACCTCTCACATGTCTTCCTAGCACTATAGATAATATTGGGGGAGCCTTGTCAAGTTTGTGCATAAAACATACTTCCATAATTTTTCTTTCATACTCATTGTACACCCTTACATCAGAGTGTTCTCTAAAGTGATAAAATTTTACATAAACATAAACTTGTTGTAATGTTCGTTCTAAGCCTCTAGCTAGATATGCAGCAACAAAACGTCTGACTCGCTCTTTATCAGAGTTATCCTTTTTCTCTTCAGAACTTTTGGAAGGCAAGTAACCCCCTTTGCACTGATTTTTCCAGCATGCGAAGAGCCTCAACTTGTCTGGTACATTATATTTCTGAATGAATACACACACATTTTAACAACACATTATAGATAGGGAATAAATTGTACATGGAAACTAATCTGGCTTAAATAAAATAACATACTCTTGTAAACCTTTTCCAGTTATTATTAATCCTGTCATGCTCATCTTTTGTAATTTTGTCAGTGCGGAATTTTTCAGTCTCAACTTCATTTCTTGTGTAGAAAGGTAGGTGTTGTTTTACAATAGGACCAGGAGCCTGGTACCAAGGTTGCTCCCAAGTAATATCACGGAATCGGAGTTGTTTTACCAATAGCTGAAACAATCAGGCATAGCATATTTACATACAATTTCATCTCTCGCTGAATGCAAACTGAAAATACCTAGTTTTTATATGTCACATGGAAATAAATTAGTCTACAATTGATGTTTAAGTTATTGCAACAGGGTTTAGCTGCCATCTCTTGCTATAGCTATGTACATTACCTACATTGTCAATGATTTTATTTAACAAATTTTTAAAGGGATTTTAATGATTTCTGATATCAATCCATATACTATTGTTAGCTTGAGCTGGAACCAAACAAACAATGTTGCTTGGGAAATAAATATATTAAAAAAAAAACAATAATAATGCTGGACAATCCACACAGCACCATCTAGCCCCAAAGAAAGCTAAAGCTTGTGTGGACTACACAAGTTAAGGTGAAGACAAGAGCTAATGTGACTCTCGCTCGCACGTTTTGACTTGTTGAAGGAAATAAAATCACAAAACCCATTTTCAAAAAATCATTTTGAACAGTACAAGTTTTCCTACTTAAAAGTTTGCTTTTCTTGTTTTCGTACATAAGCAAACTTTTGAGTAGGAAAACTTGCATCAATCAAAATCAAATTTTTACTAAACTGTGTGCAATGTGATTGCACACAAAATGGTTTGCGATTTTTCAAAATTGTATTTAGTAATTTTATATCTTTCAAAATCTCGAATCGTGCGAGCGAGAGGAATATTAGGTCTTGTCAACGCCTTAAGCCACACAGTGTGGTAGGTACTCCACACCCTTAACGGATCTAGCACGAATTTTTCTGTAACCCGTATACTTACATAGATAGATATTTTTTACTAGACTTACGCCCGAATACTCAAACGCAACTCAGATTTGAGCACGTCTCAACTCAAGTCGTGGTTTTTTGACAGTAGTTATGAAATTCCGTCAAAAACTCGTCACGTGAGCCGTGCTTAAATCTGAGTTGCGTTTGAGTATTCGGCCGTTAAACACCCAGACCAACGGAACAAATTTCTGCAGATCGTACAAAAACAAATTTGTTCCGAGGCGGGAATCGAACCCGCAATCTCTTGCGTCGCAGGCGGACTCTCGCCCGCTGCGCTACTGAGGTCGTCAAATAATAAAAAGGTTATAAATATAAAAAAGGTGTGAAAGCAAGACAGTTACCTCCATATACTCCTCAGCTTCTAATATCAGTTCTTCAAAATAAATAAACACTTTATCAAAACTCGACGGGTCCTCTACATCTTCTATTTCATTGGCAAGCTTTACTACCTCTTTATCCATTTTATGCTTTACTATTCCCTACTTTGCAAAAGCAGAACACAGATTTATAAGTATAGTCCTAAAGAAGCAGAAGTTCTGCTGCCAAGAGTAGGTATATAACCAAGACTTAACCGTGGGTAGAATGAGTCAGACGTATGCATATGCAGCACGTCACACCGTTGTGTGTGCTTCATTATCAGCTCTACCCCATTCGCAGCGACTCAAAAACCACTCTCACTCATTTTATTAGGACATGCCAGTCTAATATATATTTTAACCCAGTACGAATAGGGTCTATTTCAGAAAAAAGCCATTCGCATCATTTTTTTTGCTAAATGAATTTGAACTCTTATAATTAAGAAATAGTGTCTAATTTGCAATACAGCAATTTTTCCACTCAAGAGTGGTTGAGCTGTACCAGCTCAAAACACAAAAGATGATAAATATGACAATCCACTCAAGCGGTTCAGAGATTGGTTTTTTTAGAAAACAGAACCTTGAACCGTTTGAATAATTTATACGTTTTGTGTAATTGAGAGGCATTTTGTCGGTTGAACCATATGAAGTAATATCTGCGCTGGCTAGGAGTAGATTAGGAATTATCTGTAAGGAATAAGGTTCATTTTAGGAAATCATGTTTATCCGCGGGTGGCTACGGTGGTAAATAGTTTGCATCAAGATTTTCTGCTGTTTGTGCTATGGAATAAGGGTCATTTTACAAAGTTGAACTATTATTCGGCTGCCCGTGGCTTCACTCATCTCATGCACGGGGTAGGTAGGTGGGATGTGGGAAGCAATAATTTGCTATTATAATTTTTGAAGGAATTTTTCCCGTTTAGGAACGCTGCGTACCTATGCTGTGATACCTAGAGCTACACGGGCCACCGCTAACAATAATATTAAAATGTGATACCTATCAATAGAAAATGTAGCAATAGGTACCTTAGTAAAGTCAATATATTAATTAAATATTATTAGGTAATCCATGTCAAACTAGGTAGGAACGTAGGAAATTAGTTTGACATGAAAATAGGTAGGTGTACAACCCGGTCACAATATCTGTGCACCTGACTTCGTGACGTCATATCGGCGGTCTGGGTACGGTGTGAAAAAAAGTTTTTTCGAGAAATGTGGACGTAAAAAAAAATTACTAACCTTTTCAAATCAATTTATTATTGATGAAGGGTTTGTTATTAAAAAACAATAATTTTGATTACAAAAACATTTATTATTAAACTCAGTCAAGATTAAATTTCTTGATTCGCTGTGTATTGTTTTTCCCATGACTTCAGTTTAACAGCTACAACAATTTTAATAACAACCAAACCAGTCCAAACTTAACAGTAAACAGTCTAAACTTAACAATAAATTAAAAAAAAAACAAAACAACAACAAAGCGAAAATATCAAAATTATCAGGACGTGTATCGCCAACGAAGATGCTAACCGTACAGTCGCCCCGGGGAGTGCGCGGAGAGGTGACAGGGGAAGCGGGAGAGGCGCCGCATTCCAGCGAGGTGCACAGATATTCTGACCGGGTTGTAGGTATGATCAGTATAAATCGCAGTTTTTTTGTTATACCTACAACTGGCTGATGGGACAAGCAGACGGCCCACCTGATGTTAAGTGGTAACCATCACCACAAAGCATTACCTCGTAAGTCACGCACGACAGGAACGTGCCCTACTATGCACTGCCATGCGTCCATCAACTTGAGGCATACAGATAGGTACCTATTAAGCCTCATGTGCCTGTAATTACACTGGCGACCACACTCTTCAAACGGAAACACAGCGTTGCTGCTTGGCGGCAGAAAAAAGCGTGGTGGTAGGTAGTAGGTACTTCCCCGGACGAGCCCTTCACAAAGAGCTCTACTAGGTACTCGAAATCTGTAGTTACCTATTAATCTACTCTTACTTTGGACTCTTACGGAAGTCTTCTTAAAAAGTAAGTAGGTAGGTGTATTTCCTATTATGTAGGTATGCTAGGTAATTTAATAAGTATAATTTGTTCAAAATAAATAAGAGCAAAATAAAAAAGAGCACCGGTGGTCTAGTAGGAGTGACCCTGCCTTCCAATCGTAAGGTTGCAGGTTCGAATCCGGTAGTGAACCATTGGATTTTTCTATCGAAAATTTGATGTGCGCAATGCTAGTGCTCTTAAACGGTGAAGGAAACCACTTAGTAGGTATTCTAACAGCGGCGATGGGTTTGCAACCTGTTATGTATGGAATACCTATTAGGTAACTACTGCAAAATGTGGGTAGGTAGGTATACTTATGCCAAATGTAATGTTTTTTTTTTATTAAACTGAATAGACCGTCCTTTCACTATAATCTCACCTGATGGTAAGCGACGATGTAGCCTACGGTGGAGCAGAACGGTCTAGAAGACACCTATTCACACTTGCCTTGAAGAGACTCATGTTATAATGGTCAGGAAAGACAGACGACGGTAACGTCTTCCACTCCTTAGCAGTTCGCATAATGAAGGTTGTTTGGACGTACCTCTGACTACCCCCTTAGACATCCTCAAAGAATCTTGAGTTAGTACTTGGTACTGAGAGATCTGAAGGGATATCTACCGTACCTGGGGAGCAAAGTCGCTATAACAGGTAATACCTATTATAGGTCTATCAACTATGAACATCATTCGCATTTTATGACTAGGTAAATTAGGTAGGTACCTAGGATAGGTAGTTATTTCAATCTAGTAGGTACAATCGACCATATCTACCTACCTAAGATAAAGTTAGAAGTTAGTTAGGTACTAGGTAGGTACATACATTAGGTACCTACTTGGTAATTATAAAATGGTTTACGGGAAGCAGGGGTAATCGCGATCGTGTCGAGTACTTTATCTAATAACTTATTAAGGCGTTGACAACACCTAAAATTTTTCTCGCTCGCACGATTCGACATTTTGAAAGATATAAAATCACAAATTCCAATTTTGAAAAATCGCAAACAACTATTTTGTGTGCAATCACATTGCGCACAGTTTAGTAAAAAAATCATTTGGATCAATACAAGTTTTCCTACTTAGAAGTTTGCTTTTCTAGTTTTCGTACTCAAGCAAACTTTTGAGTAGGAAAACTTGCATCAATCAAAATAAATATACCTAATAAGTACCTAGGTAACTCTCGACTCGGTTTATTTAGGTAGGTATTATATACGTTGTTAAGGTTTGCTCGGAATTAAGAGCCCGGTGACAGCGGCTCGCAGTTTCGAGGTGCGATTGGCTATTATTTCATTTCGGGGAGGTTGTTTGAAAGAATAACTATCCGGTGACACGCATCAATACTGTTCGAATACAAATAACACAATAATATAAGGGAAACATCCCCGAATCAGAAATCATTTTGGTATTAGTATGTTTGGCCTTACGTTTACCTAATACCAAAATGATTTCTGACTCAAGCACATTTCCCTTATATTATTGTATTATTTGTATTCGAACAGTATTTATGCGTGTCACTGGATAGTTATTCTTTCAAACAACCTCCCCGAAATGAAATAATAGCCAGTCGCACCTCGAAACTGCGAGCCGCTGTCACCGGGCTCTTAAGGTCTGTAACGATGCTTTAGTGATGGTACCTAGTCAGAGGTGCTGATTTTTATAAATTAAATAGTTATACCTAAGTAGTAGGTAGGAAAGCCTAGGTGATCATCATCACAGTCATCTAATCATAATTTTATCGGTGATTCTAACCACTTACCTACCAGATAGGTAGGTAGGCATTCTGTTTGTCCCATTAGCAAGTAGGTAGGTAAGTAGAATAAACTACTTAGGTAATTATTTTATTCAAAAAATGTTTATTATATTATGATAAATAAGTTTCCTACCTAGGTGTGAAATGTGTGAAAGTTAAAACCTATAGGTACTATAAAACCTACCACAAGACTGAACACAGGAGTATAAGTATGTAGGTAGGTACCTACTTAGATAAGTAGCATTGTTGCGTACCTACGACCTACATACCTACGCTACATACCTACGCTACATACCTAGGTAGGTATGTAGCGTAATTATGTAGAGTTATGGTTACTCTTACTCGTCATTGCCTAAGTTGTATGCTAAGAAAATAATTTCCTCCACTTTTTTTGTCGTAAGACGAGTTCTTTTTTCTGATACGATTTGCCCGCCTTTTGAAAAGATTCTTTCGCATGGCACTGACGTCGCGACCATGCATAACCGCTTCTTCATTAGCTGATACAGTCGCGGGTACACAGTCCTCCGCTGGTGCCACCAAACCAGGGGGTCTTCCTGCCTCGAAAGATAAGGTTCATCGATATATTTATTGACCTCAACGACGGCAGCTGCTGTAGGATTTTCCGGTCTCTGATATTTTTGAGCCTCTTCATCAAACTCCTTCCACAGCAACGACTCTTTCCTGCCCAGGTTCGTTGATGATGATGATACTGTGGTTTGCACACTTGGAAGTACTTCAGGGGCAGCATCGCCTGTGAAAATGTATTAAACTGTAGACTATGTACCTAGGTGATAGTACATACTAGGTAGGCTCATATCACACTTATTACTAAATACGTAATAGGTAGGTGGATAGACAGGTAGGTAGGTAAGTGATACCTACATAAATTAGAGAGGTAGGGTAAGTAGGTAGGTAGGTACTTACTGTTACTGGTTAAATTAATGCGGGAAACTTGTCCAATTAGTCCACTTAAGGCTTTTGCACACTTCAGCTCGTTCATGAACCCCAATTTTTTAAATCTGGGGTCCAGTAGTGTGCATTGCGCTATCATTTCTGAATCTTCTAGTTTCTCGAACCGCGAGGCGCATTCTGTTTTCAGTTTTTCTGCGACTAGCCGGGTTGCAGGCATTAATTCTGGCCTCGATAGTGTTTTTATTAGATGCTTACATATTTGTTTATGAAAGATGGTTATTGATGATGCCGTAACTTCAGTCTCAGAACTGATAACTTGTGTTATCACGTCAAATATCTCTAGTAGTTCTGTCGTTTGCTCAATAACAATCCACTCGGTGTTCGTCAGACATTCGATATCAGCTGCGGCGGACTGCTGTGCTCCGGCATTGATTATTGCTAGTGTAGACAGCAATGCCATTTTCACTGCTACTATTCGTTGTATCATGAGCATGGTTGAGTTCCACCGAGTGGATACGTCAATTTTTAGCTTTACGATGCTTAGGCCCATTCGCTCTTGCGTCTTTTTCAATTCAGATGACGCGTGTGCACTTCTTCGGAAGAACGAAACGATACTTCTTACTTTCTTTAAAGTAACGTCAATTTCCTTAACACCAGCTTGCACAATAAGGTTAAGGGAGTGTGCGAAACACCCCCAAAACCGCCAGCCACCCAGTCTCAATGCCGCTGTCATATTATGGGCATTATCAGTAACCACTATAGCGATTCGTTGCTCTATGCTATACATTTCAAATATAGCTTTCATTTTGGAACATATATTTAGAGCTGTATGTCGCTCTGGCATAGAAAAGCATCCCAACAAATCTGATGCCATTTTCGTTTGGTCGGGTTCCTCGACTATGTAATGTGCTGTCACAGCTATAAAGCAATCGTTGCTTCGGCTGGTCCATCCATCCGCCGTTATACAAACGGCGAAGGCACGTTTCAGTCGGGCAAGAACTTTATCTCTCATCTCATTATACGCCGCCGGTATCAGGCTCGTTGTTAAAGTTTTTCTTGTAGGTAATTTATAAGATGGACACAGTATATACACGAGTTTTTTAAATTCTGGGTCCTCTACTAGGCTGAAAGGGTGATATTCTTTTGTTATCATTCGTACTAATTGTGTATCAATTTCTGTAGATTTTTTGGTTGATATTGGCTTTACTAAATAGTTTTGAATTTGCTGAGACATTAATGGATGGACGGACGATGGTGTTGGTGCCGCAACGATTGCTGAGGCTGATGATGCACTGGTTGTCGTGTTGGTAACAGCACCGGTTGATGTTCCAGCTGGTTCCTGAGCTAAGCGCTGGGGCACGCTAGGTGGTAATGCTCTGGTAGTGGAAACTCCTGGATGTCGAGTTAAGTGCCTCACCAAGTTTCCAGTGGAGTTGCGGGATACAGTCACAATTTTTCCACAGTATTTACATTTTACTTTTCCGATTGTGTCTGTGTCTGTGAAATGGTTCCACGCAGTGCTGCGTCTACCACTACTCGACATTATAAATGCAAGGCACCCTAATTTAATCTAATAAACTGGTCTCATTAAACTGCGTGCTAATTTTCCTATTAAAGTTACGTAGCTACACTAACACTAATGCACTTCACATTCACATTGTCATCTGCTCTCTGTTATGCTACCTCTAATTCTAATTCTAATTCGTGGTGGGGGAATGAGATCTGCACGGACGTCCCGCAATGGGGTGTATTGTGCATTGTCCCCCTGCTAACCTCACCCCAGCCAGCCCAACTCCTTAAAATAGCGGAGAAGGACCCTGGGTCGGTGGCAGCAGTGTTTGAGCATCCCTGGTGACAATTCGGATGCAGATGAGAAAGACCCGATCAGCTTCTGCAGTCCAGTTTTGGATCTGACTTCGCTAGTTGCGGAGCAGTGCAGTACCACATGCTCCACCGTTTCTTTTTCCTGAAGACATCCACGACATAGGTCGCTGTCTGTCGCTCCGATCTTAAGAAGATGGTAGTTGAGGTCGCAGTGGCCCGTGATGATTCCGACCATCAGCTTTAGGTCCTCGCGTCTCAGCTTTAACAGGATGGTTGTCAAGTGCCTGTTTGTGGCTGAAAGTATTGTCTTTGTATGTTTGCAGTCTGATCTGCGCTCCCATTGCTTTTGATGTTCCTTCTGGGAATGCATCTTCAGGCTATTTTTTAGCTCCTGCTACCTAATACCTACAATTTTTTACACGCAATGCGATTGGTTACAAACACACACACGATCAAAAAACCGTTTTTTAAAAATCATCAATAGCACAGTTAAAACAAAAAACAAAATAAGAACATAATATTATAAACTCCTCTCTCTAATAATAATGTATCTTATAAATTAAATCTCGATTTATGAATTGTTTGTTATTTTCATATAAAGCACCTATGTAATAAAAGACCAAAAAAAATTGAGGATGTCGTTTCTCGTATCGTATTTATTTAGGTATAAAAATTAAAAACGACCTAGTTTACAATTTAAAAGTCGAGCTATATATGTATTTACGAATAAATACAAAAAAGGACATAACCAACATGAAAGTTTTCGTAGTCAGCCTAAACCTCAAGCAAGTCTGAGTTTTCTGTACCCCAAGTCTAAGTTTTGTCATTAGTTTTTCGTAATGATAAGCCTTTTTTATAATATTTTTGAATATGTTGCCTAGCTATTTCTACCTATCAGTAAACCTATTCAGTTCCATCTATCGGAATATTATGTGAACTACGTGGAATTTGCTTTTCGTATACTGACTGATCCGGCCGGAGTGCGTCTCGCTCGTAGTCTCTCGTCTCGTCGTGCGAATCGCTAGATGGCGTGGATACATTACGTCAATATTTTTAAAATGACTAACGGGGTTTTTTAAAGAGGAACAAACAGTAAATTTTTGAGCAGGTAAGTAGTAGTATCTGCTTACTTAATTTTTATAAATAAAACACTTATAGTTATTTGTTTAAAATAAAAAAATGATTTTATTACCCATAAATATACATCATGCATAGACCTAATAAAAATTATAAATAGGTATTGTTGGAAAAGTCCAGTAATGTATGTAAAGACATACACCACTGTCTAGCCCCAAACTAAACCAAAGCTTGCAATATCGTACAAAAATCTTTATTTTTCAAAGCCTACATAGGGTGACTGAATTAACCCCCCCCCCCCCAAACGAGGTACCTATTCCATTCTATAGTCAAAGGTAGGTTGTAGGCGTTGTAGCCCACTAATCGTGTCTTCGCGACTTGCGACTCCTACAATTGCTCGGTGCTTGCCTGAAGTCTTTGAAGTTACTCTAAAATTTTGAGCTGTTTGAGTCGCGGTTCAACTCCAGCTCGAGACTGAAAATGAGCTGATGCGCTGCAGATCATGTTTTTTGAGTGAGTTACCCATGGCTACCAAGACTATATAACGCTACGCTAACTAAGAGTATATAATATCTACTTTCTGCTGCAGAACAAAGAGACAAGAGTATACATGATTGCGGCTTATTTTCTTCAAATTCCTTGATGGCGGCCCTGCAACAAGGGCTTTTGACGTTTTTGTCAAAGAGTATCACACACACAACTACTTTTTTTTTTTTTTTTTTTTTTTTTTTTGGCGTCGTACTTTATGTACATTTGCCATACAGACTACTTTACACAAAAAAGTCCCCGCGTTCCGAAATACGCCATAATCGATTTGAGCGCTCACAAACCCGTACCGAATTAGCGTGAGCGCGATAACGATGACCCATGAAACGTCATAGATGACGTCATGACATGCGCCATCTTGAGATTACGCCGACCATGCCATATTCTAATATCACTGTGAGCGCTGTCAAAAATGACAGTTGTGCATTTGTGTTTTGCTGTTATTTGTGATGAGGTTACATGTTTTCAGTCGCATTATAGTCGTTATAGGGTATAATATGTTCTGCGATCATAAAATAACAAATCCAGAAAATATCCAAGCAGTGCCAGTTTGTTAAACAAGATTTGAGGTTATGATTCCTACGATATTTCTGTGAGAGCGTTCGGAATTGTTGACAGCTCTGAGCTGTCATAATCGCAATATCTAATTCGGAACGCCTGTGAGGTGATGTGAGCGCTGTGATCGATTAAAGCTATTTCGGAATGCGGCCAATGTAGACTGTGTTTGTGGTGGATTTTTAAGGTGGGCTTATACGGGCAACTAAAATTGCTCAATTCCAGTCAATACTCGTCAACTATGACGTCACGACTACTTCAAGCAATTTACGGCAACGGCAACAAGCATCAATACTACGCAATACAATATTGAGCGATATGGCACAACTTCATCAACTAGGCAATACTGTCCTACACGAGCATTTCAGTATTCGCTCGCTATGGACGACATTGTTCTTGCTGCGGCGGCTTGTAACGCTTTTTCATTATTAATCAAAAACAAAAAAGAAAGAAAAGGAATAGGCGTATCTGGGTGCGATCGTTTTTGGCAAAGAGGCCGCAATTTTCATTGTGTAAAGAATTAGATGATATATTATTCAAAAACTTTACTAGAATGTCACGAACAGACGACGACGCCTTGCCGCGCGCTATCCTACTTCCACCCGACCTCTCGCTCTCCCCGCGAAAGCAAGACGGCAAGCCGCAAAACAAACAAGTGCGAATGAGATATATACAAAAATTGCTAGGAATTTCCAAGCCCATTGGATATTCGTCAATTCGTATCTGCGACATTGAGCGATATGAAATATCTGGAGCAATTAGAAGCAATATCGCCGAAATAATTGCTCCAATTATTATTAATTTCCAATTATATTATTGAAATTGCTCCATTAATTGTTCCAGATCGGTCCATTCGTGTCGCCGAGCAATTATTGCCCTCGTGTAAGCGCACCTTTAGCTTGTGCTGGCTGGAGGCTGTTTCTGATTATTTCATAATATACATAACTTAGCGTTTTATGCTCTTGGAATATACCTTACCATGGTAGATAATTATCTTGATTCAAATGGCTCTAACAGTGTTTTGTACCATTTCATCGAAGTATCATAGAGTATACGACGTTTGGTGCAACATGTTGCAGTAATTCGTAACACTACTACAAAGAGTATATACAATAACTTCACAGATTATAAGTATAGCTTGGTAGCCTACGCCGAACCGAAACAGTATATTTCTATTATTCATTTTTCCACTCATCATTACGTATTGCAAGTGACTCTTATTTATATTTAATTATCTACATTGTAAAATGTAAAACATTGTAAAATGTTTACCTCACAAGCAACAAAGAAGATTTTCCAAAAGCCTAATATTCTTCGGAAGAAACCAAAGCCGAAGCAGGGAGCTCAAAAATTCACTGAAACTCTGGATGATAATCCCCTTACATCAGCCCGTACTCTGGAAGTCGAATCAGCAAGCTTAGATTCCAAAACTATCACAAGAGAGTTGTTTCCACTACTGGATCATGAAGCAAAAAGTGTAGTCGTTGGTAATGCAGCGGAATGCACAAATGAAAGTGGTCAGCCCTCTCAAGAAGTTGAAGAAAAGTATATTGCGACAAAATATGCAAAACTGCAAAATGGGGAAACAACCAGTGAAATTAGTAATCCTTCTGATGAAATGCCACAAGGTAAACAAAATAGGTAATTTTTTAAGCATGAGACTATTTACACTTGGACGAGGAGTGAGACAAGGCATGAGTATGAACAGCTCTAGCCCCTCATTGTGATGCTGGCATCCGAACAACTGAACTCACCAATTTATTATTTATCTATGATTGTATTTATTCACAGATGATGAGGAGGTGCAGGGTTCTTTGAATATTGAATCATTTTTAGTGGGGAGCCCAAATAAACAGGTAAAATAAACAATATTGTAAACCTACCTAATTATCTGCCATGCAAATGTTTACAATTTGTTATTTGTTAAAAATACTGAAAGATTGAGGACTGGACTGGTAGATGTTTCATTTATTATAGATAGATAAATAGAAAATTCATTGCACAGTACAAAATACCTATATCATAGGTAAGTAAGAAGTAATATAGGCAAACTTAATGCTAGAGAGAGTTCTCATTTATTATACCTATAGGTATACTTTAGAACAGAGGTGGCCATCTTGATCAGACCCAAGATCTACTGTCTACTGATGAAACTGTTAAATATTTCATTTTGAAACATCATTTGGTCTATTATTATTTATTTATTTACAGGTGAAACATAAGGTTGGCGTCTTATTTATTCCTTGGTTTAATTATTTCTGATATATCATGAAATCTGAAGGTTTGTCTTTATATTTCAGATTTTTGTAATGACTAATGATACATCCAGTGTTGCTAAGAAAATGGAGACTGAAGTTGAAAGAAAATGGTGCCTTAATTTTATGAGTGACAACTCCAAAGATGTAGTTACACCTACTTTTTGTAAGTCCTAGTTCAATATCCTAGACATGATGTTTAATGCATTTCAGGATAAAGTTAAAATAGTGAGTATTAAAATACATAAATATATTGGTGGACTTTTCACACAGCACTATCTAGCCCCAAACTAAGCTTATGCTTGTAATATGGGAACCAGATAGCTGATATACTACTTATAATACTTTTTTTTTGTAAATACATACTTATAATATTATATAACACCCAGACAGAGAACAAACATTTATGTTCATCACACAAATGTTTGTTCACGGTGGGAATCGAACCCATGACCTACTGTGCAGAAGGCAGAGCTACTACCAACTGAGCTATGTAGGCTGTCTAATATTATATACATATTACTTATTACAGATGAAGGAGCTCAAATTAGTAAAGTGAATACTGATATTAGTACCAATCAGGTATCATTCAGCAATAAAATGAATTCTTCACAAGCTTTAAGTGTATTGGAGCAAGATATTATTCAGAGCTGTTTAACTACTAGAGTGGTCAAGTATAAGGTTTGTGTTTCAAGTTATTGACCAGTTGGAAAGTCTGTAAATGAAATAAAAAAAAATTCCACCATTATTTATATTTATTTATTTATTTATAATTGCCTAAATATACCTACATAAATACACTTACAACATTTATTAGAAGAGATCTTAATGAGAGCCAATAAATATAATAAGTATAATAATACATAATTTTACAATTAAAACAGGTGGCACAGTACTCAAGATAGATAGAAAACTCTTTATTGTACACCACAAGAAAAACATAACATTACAATAATTAATTTTATCTAAAGCGAAGTATAAAAAAAAATATGGGTGGTCTTATCGCTATGAGCGATCTCTTCCAGACAACCTTTGGATGAACAGGACTAATCACTACAGTATAAAACAAAGTCGCTTTCTCTGTCCCTATGTCCATATGTATGCTTAAATCTTTACAACTACGCAACGGATTTTGATGCGGTTTTTTTTAATAGATAGACTGATTCAAGAGGAAGGTTAATATGTATAATACATACATGATATAGTAGAAAAACAATGTGCACCCGTGCGAAGCGCAGGCGGGTCGCTAGTAAGAAATAAAATGAGAATAAAAGATAATGCTGCAACCTTGTTTAACTCATTGAACATTTCAGTGTGATATGCCAAACTGCAGCAAGAGTTTTTGGAATGAAGCAAGATTACAGAAGCACCAAGCCATTCACAGTAGGAAAAAGTCCAACAGCATACCTATCACTGTGGATTGTCCGGTGACGAAAGTGGACAGCGCTGGCATTGAACAGAGGTGCGGCCAGTCATTCCCTAGCCGAGATATTCTAATGAAGCACTTAAAAGGGGACCATGTGCCTGAAGATGCTGCTCACAGGTGATTTATTACACATTATAGTTTGTTACAGTATTGTTTAAATCATGGAAAAGCCCTATACATTGATATATTTCTTTTATTACATTGTAGTAGAAATCCCTTATTATCTTCTATCTATCTTCCTAATTCCATTTCCCATTCGGCTTCCTCATTCCACATTAATATTCTCTGTATTTTTTGCAAATGTAGATAGAGGTGGAAATAACACGGGAAAGAAAGCTTGGCTCCGATGCGGAGCGCTAATTTCGCAAACTGTAAATTTGTTAAAACGACTACATGAGGTAAAATTTCCTATTCTCAAATGGCAATGCACTTACCCTTAAAATGCGCATTTCTTTTGTTAATATTTTTTTTCCTTAGTTTCTGTAACTTAGGGCCGAAACACATAACCGCGTTGCGACGCCGCGCCGCTAAAATCGGCGGTTTGCGTCGCGGCGTTGCGGCGCCGCGAAAAAGAGCGGTACGGTAGGGTAACCAGTTCCTCGTGATTTTTTATTGTGGATAGACGTGTCTCTGCCATGGACAATCGTGAGAAACTTATTGCTTATTTGTTATTAATTATATTAAGGTACTGGATACATCCATTTAATAAGGCTATGAATCCCGATGGCGAGTACTTTTCTCGAAAATACAAAGCATTAAAGATAAGACGAAAATAAATTTTTCACCTACTTTAGAATGAGTATATCATCATTGTATCAAAATATATACATAAAAAAAATATTAAAGGAAGGAATGAATGTATATGATATGAATGTTATTTGCTAGAGTGATAGAAACAAAGTAAATCATGGTCAACAAGTATGACATCATAACGCTGAAAGCTGCGGTGCCGCGCCGCTACAATCGGCGGTGCCGCTACCGCCGATTTTCGCGGCGCGGCGCCGCAACGCGGTTATGTGTTTCGGCCCCTACAGACCTTTCAGATTTTTGTCATGTTCACATAGTGCATTAACATCGTGTTGAGTTGTTAGATGTAATGTTGTGATGTATCGTCAGATGCTTCCGTTGCGGGCGTCGGTTCTGGTGGGCGACTGGCATGCGCACGCACGCGCAGACGGCGTGCACGCGCGCGCTCGCCTGCACGTGGTCGGGCTGCGGCCGCGTGTTCCGGCAGCCGTGCCGCCTGCGCGAGCACGCGCGCGCGCACACCGGCGACCGCCCCTACCCCTGCGACTACCCGGTAAGAGCACATTGCCACCGCCTCCTATATTTATATACACTAGCTGAGCCCGAGAACTGCGTACCGCCAATGAAGATCCCCGCGCGGGCGAAAATACGCATGACAGGAATTAGGGCCCTACTACTCTAGGAAGTGTGCTAGTATAGCGTTGGATATAGTAATAAGAATGGTGGTTCCAGAACTGCGGCTGGGCGTTCCGTTCGGCGAGTAAGCTGGTGCGTCACGCGCGGCGGCACACGGGCGAGCGCAAGCACGAGTGCGCGGCGTGCGGGCGCGCCTTCCCGCGGCGCGAGCACCTGCGCGACCACGCCGCGCGACACCACGCGCGCGACCCCACGCCCTGCACCTACGAAGGTAACCTTGCCGTACAACGTGCGCGGCGAGCAACTGCACACATATATTTGCGACTTTCAAAGTTTGATAGACAAGATCTAGACCATCGATTAAAAGTAACTAAGATGCAAGAAACACGCGGACGAAGTTGTGACTAGTTAGGTCTAACATTCGTTTTGTTTGTCAGGTTGTGAAGAAACTTTTGCCAACACGAGTTCACTATTCTTGCACTTGAAGAGGGCACATCGGCCTGAGGGTAGCAAACCTCCACCCAGGAGGCAACGGCCGTCAAAGAAGAAAGCGCCCGCAGATATGATTGTGGTATGTTATTGTACTAGAGGCACAACGATCATCCAAACAAATTTTCCTAATCGAAAGTTTCATACAATAACTATGTAATAAAACTATTTGAATTACTATACAGCGTGTAACGGAAGGGGGTATCAACCCTGAAGGAGGTGAATGTGCTCATGAAACTCAACAACTTTCCCCAAAGAACATAGGTCGAAATATGAAAAAAAAATTTGGCCCTCCCATAGTAAATCAGTCAGCTGGTAGTCAGTTTTGTAAGGGAAGGGCCAATTTTTTTTTTCATATTTCGACCTATGTTCTTTGGGGAAAGTTGTTGAGTTTCATGAGCACATTCACCTTCTTCAGGGTTGATACCCCCTTCCGTTACACGCTGTATATTTAGGCTGAATAGTAATGGTCATCTCTCTTGTTGATGATTTTTTAATAACTACCTTACACACATACAAATATACATAGAGTCAAAGGTCAGCGGTTTTTATTGCATTAGTTTATCTGTTGGCGCGAGTTAAAACAAGTGAGCTTTCTTTTCAATCACAGATGAACTTTGACGGCGGCGCATCGCTTTACAAATACGACGGTTTCGTTCCCGGTTACACTACAATGGCTGACGCGATAGAGACGGCAAACGCCAGTGCTATGATCATGCCTGAGGCGGAGGTAGACAATGACTTCACGGCGTTGGACATGCTGGAAGAAGTGGAAGAGGTGACAGAAGAGGTGGCAGAAGAGGAAGTGGAAGAAGAGGTGGAGGAAGTGCACGGGTTCGGTTATGATCTGAAAGGCAGGTGCGCTAGAACGCATTGCACGTGGCCGCTGCAAAGGATGCCTGTTATAGTCGAGCCTGCCTTCACTATTGAACAGGATGCTCAGGTATGTTTACATACAGGGTTACAGGAAAAATCGTGCTAGATCTGTTAAGGGCGTGGAGTCTCTATGGGATATCTAAAAAAAAGATTAAAATATAAAATAGTGAAATAAGTCAGAAATGATGGGTACTCCACGCACTTAACGGATCTAGTATGATTTTTCCTGTAACCATGTATAAGTTGAAGTGGCAATGGCACGTCATATAGCTCGAAGAACTGACAACCGCTGCTGATTAGGTTCTCCAATAGCGACCAGAACGAACATACGAAGCGTTGTTTAAGATCGCTGGAAGTCGGTGGATGTGGATGGAGAGAGTTCTGATTCGTTCCTCCTGGAATTGTGTAGGGGTGGCCTTTGTCCAGTAGTGGACTTCTTCAGGCTGATGATGAGCATATTTAAGTAAAACTATCCATATTATGAATGACGCACGCTTAACATCTGCATGTGTCAAGTTGATGGATGCAGGGTAGTGCATCGTATGTAAGTGTTCTTATCGTGCGTAGCTATACCTACTACTGCTAATAGATTGGTGATTTTGACATATAACAAATTAGTTATTACTGTCCGAAGATCGGAAAACACCTGGGACAATTTTATTGTGGACCTATGACGTCAAATATTTGTATGGTTGTAAAAAAACAATAATATTTTTATTTATTAACTTTTTTTCTAGACAATTTTTACGCCAGAAAACAATAGGAATATTAAATTCTAATTGTAATGCTAATAATAAGTCCCCGAGGCTAGTTTGTTAATAATAGTAATACTTTTCTGCAGGTGGAGGCATCAGAGAGCTCTGAGAGCAACATCTACACTGTGCGAAGTGATCTCTTCCTTCACGGAAATGTGCTGATAAACGAAGACAGCGAGTAAGTATCTATATCCCGCCCACGTGGACTAGCGGGCGCGGTCACGAAATATCAAACGTATGACGTAATATCCTAGTGTTCACGTACGAATCGCACGTGTGGTCTAAGTAGCGGGCAAGCTAGCGGCGGCACGCGCGGTGCGCTCGCGTCAATATCAACGCGTGAATATGTTTGCGTGTGTTCACGTCGAACTAGCGGTGGAGCGCGCGGTTTACTCGCGAGCGACGTCAGGTGAATCAACCAGACCGCGCCTGCGCGCTTACGTGAGCAAGCACTAATGTTCAATACGTTTTACTCAGTCAAAATCTTCTACTTCTTCTTTTTGATTTTCAAATGATTAACCTCAAAGTAAATGCTATCATGTAGGCATTGGGTAAAAAAAAACCTGCTTGCTTGTCGTGCTTCACCGGTTCACTGGCTGCAACTTCACCGCCAACCACATCCCTCAAACCAAAACACAGTAAAGCTGCTTGACGGCAGAAATAGGCATAGTGGTGTAGAAGGTTTCTGCTACCTACCCTCCCTACCCCTGTTGGGTTTCCGTATGTCACCCACGGGAGGTTATGGAGGGGTCCTATTCCATGCTGGGATCACCATTTGTATCGAATCCTTATATTCCAGATTTACTATACGGGAAAGTAGTAACAGAGCTGCGAGCGAGGCGGAGGAAGCATCCAACACGGGGCAACTAGATGGACTGGACCTTATCAACTCACATCCCACAATTGATCTCATGCAGGTAACATTAACCTGGTCTCATGTATACCTATTCTGTAATTATCTAAATGATCTGTCGAATCGATATGAATTATACCCAACTATTTTTAAAATACTCACATATCTCAGTACCCATGATTTCTAAAGGAAGGTTCTATGGCGTATGCTTGTTATGGCTCGCTTATCTATAATATGTTATTTAATATGTAAAACTATAAAATTATTTGCCAACTGTCTTTTTACTGGTCATATTTATTTAGTCACATTATAAGTTTATAGTCACATAGTCAGTCAGTCTCAGTTAGTAGTACAGATCGGCAAACCCTTCTATAAGTTACGTATTCTCTACCTACCGATATAGGAAACTGGCGTGATTTTATGTAAACATGTATCGCAACGCAAGTATAATTTGACCAAGAAGAAGAGATCATCGAAACAACAAGGACGGCTATAATTTTAGATCTGTCAGATTAGTTAGTCTAAGATAATGCAACAACAGAATTGACACCATGGACTGTCATGTAATTGTTTTAGGAGGAGCTGATGTACGACGACGCAGCCGTCGATGAGTCTTCCTTCCGAGTGTTCCTGATGAACGCGGAGGAACTAACATAGTGTGTAGTGTACATGCACACTATTCCGTTCACTACTTAACACTCATGTGATTACCAACGAAAACTTCACGAAATGATGATTTAGATCACAAAAAGCCGCCGATTTGTACAGGCTAATGCCATGGAACAGATGAAGTCAGATCTTGAGCGAAAGCAGATAAATTCCAAGGTGAAATGAACTTATAATGGTGTGTATCTTAGTCTATAGTAATTGTTGTGTCTTAGAAGATTAACTACGCGCTAAATGTGCGATTACGTAAGCAACAGAGGAGGAATCCTCGGCAATCGGTCATCTGAACGAAAGAGCTCAATGCTCTTTTGTTTTTTGTAGTACGTTTGTATGATTTGATAATTTTGATAATTCGTGTCAAAGTGTCTGTAAACAAGAGTCATATTTTGGGCTTCCTCAGAGCGACCACAATAATTTGTATAATTGATAATGTGTGTCTGCTCCAAGATGCGTAAACTATCGAATAATACGTGTTAGAAAATATGTTTAAACGTTAATACGTTTATAAAATGTGTTTGCAGTTAGTTTGCGGTGGAAATATTCCCAATTATACATGAATTATACCCACAGATAACCAAAACTAAAACTTGGTACTGCCTCGCTGCCATATTAAAAATAGCTTTACTTAAAGAAGCTTTATATAGTCGGTTTACGATTTAATTGTAGATTGTAAGTTTTTGGGATATGGCCGGGCCTTGACTTTGTGGAAAATGGGGTAAACATTATAGCAGTTATTATTGAATTACGTCAAATAATCATTTCCGGTTTTCTGTAATATAAAGCTTGTCATTATCGTAATTTTAGAGCATACAATTTTCTAATATTTAATGGTCTTGTTGGTGAGTTAGCCAAATCAAAGACTCAATCATGGACGTAGAAACTGCGTTAGTTAACAGTTAAGTGTGTACTCGTGTATGTGAACTGTCTTCACTACATTTGAACTCAAAGGTGATTCAGTATGCATGAAAGAAGAATATTTGCTAGTAAGGCTAGTGGTAAAATCTTTACTGATTTGCCCCGAGGTGTGTAACTCGAAATCTCAGGACGTGAAATAAAATTAAATGTCATAGACATTATTACTAGGCCAAAACCGTGATGGATAAATATGGACCATATTACAACGTAATAAGAGTCATGGGAATGGGATCTGCCGGAAACTATTTAGTTTAGTCATTAATTTCCCGCAAGGCTATTTCCAGAAAACATTCAGAAACTTTTCGATGGGAAAATCCTACTAATATTATAAACGCGAAAGTTTGTAAGTATGGATGGATGGATGTTTGTTACTCTTTCACGCCGGAACGGCTGAATGGATCTGGATGAAACTTGGAAGAGCGATAGATTATAGTCTGGAATAGCACATAGGCTACTTTTTATCCCGTTAGAATACTGGGATTTAAATCAGCGCGGGTGAAACCGTGGGGCGCAACTAGTTTTAAATAAGGAAAAACAAAACAAGAGCAACAGAGATAAACTCCGCCGATACGAAACGTTTCCGAATGTTATAGTTATGTTATAATTATGTTATAGAATAGCTCTACTGTTCTTCTATAGTCACAACATACGAAATATCTTGTAGGTAAAAATTTTACTATATTTCTTGATTAAAGTAGTTTCATAAGGTGCAATAAGTCTTTTATAAAAGTTATACTAACTACATACAATTACAATTTACATTAATATTTAGTCAAATGTATCTTAGGTACTTCCCTACTTTACTTATTTTATAAATACTTACCTATGTTTAAGTTTTGACCAAATTGTTTTAGTGAATGTAACTTTTAAAGTATTCGGGATGTTGCTGTCATTATTTTACACACTACATTTATATTATAAATATAATAAGTTATTTGTCCAGTGAATATAAAAACTGAGAATATAAATACAGTGAACAGTGAATATAAATACTTAGTTAAATCATGAATTTATTGTTTTATATTAAGATTTTATTGTTGCTTTTTAAATATTCACTCGTGTTTAGTATTAGCCTATACATTAGCACTAGATCCTATTTAGAGGAAACTGACCTTGCCGCCATTTATAATATTTCTTCTACAGATTGCGATTGTAGTAGTTAGAGAGATGACGACCAAACCCATGTATCATAGCAATCTGTCAGATTTTCAGACTAGTTGAATGATATATCGGCGAGTGTGCGCAGGAACTGCACGATCTCATTCTCCCGTCACCCTTCCACCTCCGGACTACTAGACGCACGGATAAGTGCCACCCCTATATGGTAGAAATCCCTCATTATCGCACAAAGCACTTTGCTTCCACTTTCCTGGTGCAAACTGCCAAGGAGTGGAACACTTTACCGTCGTCGGTATTTCCGGAACGATACAACTTAGGAATTTTTAAGACAAGAGTGAATAAGTGGATTATAGCTAAGCGTGCTCCACCTTAGACTGCATCTTCACTTTACATCAGGTGAGATTGCAGTCAAACGTCTAGCTATCAAACAATAAAAAAAAAAACTAAGATACCAAATACATATTTACCAGAAGTCAGTAGTTAAATCAGTAGATCATTAACAATTGGTACAAAAAAAATAGCAATCCGTCTAGAAATGTTCTTTACGAGTAAATTTGGGTTAGTTGATGCTGATAGTGTAACTCAATGTCGACAGTCAGGTTATGACGTCCATACTCAACATGACAATCTCCATACTAATAATGCCGTTATATTCTACCTTAAAACTGTACAAAATGTAAATAAATAATGCTGGACAATCCACACAACTATCTAGCCCCAAAGTAAGCTATTCAAAGCTTGTGTTATGGGTACTAGATAACTGATATATTTAATACATTATATACTTACATAGATAGATATTTTTTATTATACATAGAAAACACCCAGACCATCGGAACAAATTTCTGCAGATCGTACACAAATTTGTCCCAAGGCGGGAATCGAACCCGCAACCTCTAGCGTCGCAGGCAGGCTCTCGCCCTCTGCGCCACAGAGGTTGTCGATGTGCTATGTTAATGCACAGATCTTTCATACAAGCTGTGGTACGTGGCGGCCTAAAGTAAAACATTTTAGGTTGTGGCGTTATCGTTCGAAATCAGTGCATTTTATTTGGATCTGTAGTTTATAATATTGGAAATGTGGGCAAGGTGAAATATATGCCAATTTATATACGAAACGGACATCACTTGGTGGTTATACTATCACTTGGCCTTATACATACGTTTAATAGTTTTTGTATATTGTCAAGAATTGATCTCTAAATGAAATAAATGCCTTTTAGACATAAGATTTACTAAAAGTAGCTTAATTTCTTGACGTTTGTGATACTTATTATAGTAATTGTTGTTAGGGTCGTATAATCATCGTCGTACAAGTGTTATTTAGTAAAAATAATAAGGTTGCAATACTTGAATTTACATGTTCAACTTTACAATATTTTGAAGACAGTGTATTTAAAAAAAACGTTACGATTGGTAGCGTTTTTGGTATCATTATAAAAATCTGGGCATATTAGCGATGTGTACGTAAGGCTTAAACGCCTACTAACACTTGGCAGATTTTACGCGAAAAATCTTCAGGGGAATTTTATGCACGCAATGGTCTAAATTATTATTCTTGTCTCTTATTCTTGTATAACGCGGCCTAACATGATACGCTAGTTCATTTTGACCTTAAGGTGAAGACAAGAGCTAATGTGATTCTCGCTCGCACGTTTTGACTTGTTGAAGGTCCTTCAATGAAGGATATAAAATCACTGAACCCATTTTCGAAAATTCGCAAACAACCATTTGTGTGAAATCACATTGCGCACAGTTTAGTAAAAAATTCATTAGATCGATACAAGTTTTCCTACTTAAAATTTCATCTAGTTTTCGTACATAACAAACTTTTGAATAGAAAAACTTGTATCGACCAAACTGTTTTTTTTTCTAAAATGTGCGCAATGTGATTGCACACAAAATGGTTGTTTGCGATTTTTCGAAACTGGGTTCAGATATTTTATATCTTTCATTATTGAAAGATATAAAATATCTGCGTTTTCACTTATGTGAAAACGCGCGAGCGAGTCACATTAGCTCATGTATTCGACTCAATTTGTATTTTAATCCTTTTCAACGCTAATTCAATGCAGCTAGCTTGAAATAATCTAGTCCACCATCATTTTCTTACCTATTTCCGAAAAGTGCATCAATTAGCTTCCAGTACGGTACCTTTTGACCACAAAAGGTACCGTACCAAGAAAACCGAATACCAATTCGCCCCAAAAAAACGTAGTATGGGAGACTACTACACGCTTTTGTTTCCAATAAAGAGGCTTTATTTGGCTAAAGAATGTAGTATATTAATGCAACGACTTAAAAAACGACTTAAAAAGTTTTTTGCAGTAGGCACCACAGATGTGGCTAAAACTTCTACAGATAATAATAATTGGAATCATGATGTAATTTAATAATTGTCGCAATGTGTAGCCGCTTAGCGGATTCTGTTGTTCATTTTCGCTTGTTTTAGGAAAATATGTAGGTAAGTATTGTATTCGTATGTAAATAAATTTATATTTAAAATGTACTAAGGAAATGTGAAAAAGCTTATTTTTTGAGACTGTTGTTCTAAATTATATACGGTCGTGGTGATTATCACCTTAAATTATTTATCAAAAATGTATCTCAAAATTATTTTTCTATACAAGTTTTTATTGGTTGTTTCTTTATTTTGTTAAAAGTGATTTGTGAAAAAAAAGTCCAACAGTATACCTACCTAGAAACGCTAAGTCATTTTATTAATCACATATCATACATTATATTATTTTAGTTGTTATATAACCTTGTAACATTAATTATGAATTGTTTGCTTTGTGTTATAATGAGAATTTTGCTAATATAGTAACTAATAAATGTTTTTTTCTCACTAAAATATGGCTTTATTTCTTAAATGAAATTATAAAAGAATACACATTTTTATATATTACATAATTTTATTTATTTGATGCACAAATCATTAATATTAAAATAATAAAGTACTTACAAAATCGAGGTACCTTATATTATATGAATGAATGCAATTAAAACATTAACCTTATCACATGTTTGTTCCTTTTTCAAAACTGTATGAAAGGACATAGCCATGAAGCCATAGCCTGTTTTAGTAACATTACCTATAATTTCAAAATGTATAGTTCAAATATCTTTATTTATTGATTACATAAATAAAGTATTGAACTTGTTGTTACTTGCAGGGTTCGATAGATTACCGAAGTAAGCTAAAATCACTGTATGAAATATTACAGTAGGTCAGTGCCTAGTTAAATCGATGGGAACCAATATTATATCCTCGAGATATACACATGCACAATACATCTGCTTGTTCCATCAGCTAGTTGTATAAAAAAAAAAACATACATTCACATTGTTGAAGTTTCCGGGAATAGTCTTTTTACATCCTGCAGATTATACATTCGCACTCAGAAATTCTAATTCTAACATTTTACATATAGTCATGTTTGTTTTTAAGTACCGATCTATATAATACTCTGTTCAGACTACTCAACACGACACTATAAAGTTATAAAGTGTACGAAGTTACACTAACTCATTAACAAGGTGTTTTGATACTAATTTATCTTTACCCATTAGGCCATTAGGTATAGTACCTACATACCTATGCAGCTGTAACTATTTGTATCTACCTATACCTTCGCCGATCTTCATGTGAGTTGGGTATCCAATTCTCGGTTACAGGTAATACTGAGCTATATTGGGACGTACTTCTAACCCCGGTGCCAGATTTATGTATGATCTTACGTGATCACTGAGCCGCACGCTTAGTGAAGCACGAGAGAAACTCTTCACTGTCTCGTGCCTCATAAGCGTGCGGCTCAGTGATCAGTTGATCACGCAAGTTTTTGGTCACGTGACTATCACGTTTTGCTTTTAAACTATACTATGTACATTGGCGATAAGTTATTATCACCTATCGAGCTCGTAATATAAAATACTAGGTACTTACTAACTTTATTTTTAGTAGCAGGTAATAAACGTTGTAATACCTGTTTAAAAATACTAATACCTACCTGTAGGTACCTACGTTATTTGAGGTCGCAAATGTTATTCTAATTAAAACCGGTTCATTGTGAACCACATACACATACCTACATTTAAGTAAATTGGTAAGATAATGCAAGATCTGTCATACTATTCGCGTGGGCATGTGCTGGTCTGGCGGCGTTAGCGGCAGATCATGGCTGATGGTCCTCACTATCGCAGTGGATATCTTATCCCGGCACAGTGCCACGCCCCAGAGCAACGCGTACAGGATCAGTAGCCCAGCCACAGAGCCGGCTATGATGATGCCAGCGCGACGCCCTTGCCGCCAATCGAGGATCTCGTAGATGAAGGGGTTCCCGTTTCTAGAACAAAGCAACATAGGTAAGGCCATGATGAAAGAATGTTGTAGAGATAACAATGTGGAACATGACTCAAAAACAATTAAATAAAAATGCATAAAATTAAACCTAGTCTTGTTTGCCTAGGTGTAAGAATATCAATCACTAGGCTATGGAGCCTAGCTATCTAATTCTTATAAGATAATTGCTAAAAGCTTCCACTAGCAATATGGCCGAAAAATCATGATGATCACTGAGCTCGCCATCAGCATCAGACCAATAAGTCTGTTGCCGTCTCTTTTCGTTGGCATGAAAGTGACACTGACAAGAATACTTTATAGAACCGCTATAAAATGCAGGGATTATGATTAGGGAAGGTAAAAATTTTACACTTAAGAACGCTCCTGCGCGATTTGAACAACGAGGCCATTTTTCGAGCTTGTGTTATCCCGTGGTGTAATTACAGTTTAAGTTTCACGATCACAAAAATAAAAGCAAATAAAAGTCTGATGCCTCATAAAAAGGAGTTATAGAAAAAAAATAAAAAGTTACTATTTTCAACAGATTAATAAATTTATTTATAATTTTTATTTCGTACCCGTAAACGAAGTCACATTATATTTGTAAAAATGCAATATAATTAAACAGTTTTATTTATCTTTATGCATAGAGAAAATATAAAAAAATCAAATAATTGTTTCTAAAATAAAATGTTTAAAAAAGCCGCTCTGGCGCAATTTTACGCTTCAAACTATCAGTTATTTCTTCGATGTTACGAAGTCTAAAACCAGAATACGTATACCACATGAAAGAACAGACTAAAGTTTATAAATAAAAAAAGATAAAAATATTTTAGCTTATACTCATTTTTATAAACGATTTTTTAAAAACTTCACTTTTATCAAGCTACGCAACGCGCCCAGCTCTCTGTCCGCGCCAAACGCTCGACTTCGTTCGATTGGGCGACGGACACTTAAGTACATAGTGCCACAAGATATTTTAAAGAGCTGCAGTACCTACCTACCTACCACAAAGTCGCTATAAGTGTTTATCGAATTGGCCCTTTACAATACAATGGTGCCAATTCTTTTTCATAACATAACCTGATTTGACAGTACAAAAAATATTGCCATCCCTTTCTAAAAGACCGAAATTAATGGAGGGAATAGAAGAAAGGAGTTTATAACGCTCTTAAATTAAGTAATCGTCGTATTTTTCAAAATCAACTACATACAACAACAAAAAAATCTACTTTATCGCTGACCATACCAAAAAGTTTTACATACTAGGTAGGTATCAGATTATTTGCTCTCCCTTTTTAGCAATACCTTCTAATAGGATTCTGGAGTTGGAAACCTTTTTCTAGGAAACGATTGTGCACGGTATGAATGCTAAGTGAGAAAGTAGGATTGAGTTCGTTTATTCAACAAGGTTGGCTATAATTTTAGAGCTTTCAAATTAGGTTAGTTTAGGATAATGCAACAACAGAATCGACACCAATATCTGTCTGTAATTAAAACTCACCCGTCAGTGCCGCCAGCCGCGTAGTACACCGCTGAGAAGCCAGCGTACCAAAGCCCTAAGCCCAGAGGCTGGTACAGATGCAGAACCCGCACCGGAGTCCGCGAGAGCAGCAGCTCGATCACAGCTATGCACGAATTGAAGCCGTGCGTCGCTACGTCCAGCCAAAACATACGCGGAATGTACTCTTCAGGCTCTGAAAAATATTACAAAGGGTTTCATAAAAAGCCATCATCTGTAACCTACCTACTTTTTATCAAACTAGTTGCGCCCCGCGGTTACACCCGCGCAGATTTAAATCCCGGTATTCCCACGGGATAAAAAGTAGCCTACCTAAGTGCTATTCCAAACTATAATCTATCTCTCTGCCAAGTTTCATCCAGATCCGTTCAGCCGTTCCGGCGTGAAAGAGTAACAAACATCGATCCATCCATATTTAACTTTCGCGTTTATAATATTAGTAGGATTGAGACGAAGGTGGCTATACGATAATGTATGTAGCCTCCCTAGGGAGGTCAAGGCACCGATCGCTGGAATAATCAAATAACAATGCATTTTTTAAAATAGTTTAATGATAGTGGAATACAGAGCTATTTCGCAGTCGCTTACGGAAAGCGGATGGATCATGCAATACCAGAGTAATCACAAATTACAACGACATGCCACAACGTCGTCAGTCACTTCATCCGTGGTCTGTCAGCTATCGTAAACTACGTACATTTTAATCACTACATAGTATAAAACAAAGTAGCTTTTTCTAGCCCTAATATGTATGCTTAAATCTTTAAAACTACGCAACAGATTTTGATGCGGTTTTTTTAGATAGAGTGATTCAAGAGAAGGGTATATACGTATAATACATGCATGATATAGTAGAAAAACAATGTGCACCCGTGCGAAGCGCGTGCGGGTCGCTAGTTAGCAAATAGAAAACATTCAACAAACCGGGATCGTAGAGCAGGATCCAATAGAGCGCAGTGATGAGCAGCGCGGTGGGAACCGATACGTTGAACAGCAACCAGTACATACTCACGTACCATGGCAGCACATCACCCGTATCTGGAATATGATATACCTAATGAATTAGTGTAATGATTGCATAGCTTTCAAACCAAGGCTTTTCGCTATAGCATAGTATCTCTAACTGTGGCACATTACGAGAGGCTTATTCCACAATCTCCATTCGCAGGGGATTTGTGGACTTTTTGTCAAAGGAGGGGGTCTAGCGACACCAGCGAGAGCCAGAAGGGGGATTGTGGATAAAAATTAGAAGTAAGGATCGAACATCAAGTTTTTTATAGCGTTCCTACTTATAATTATACCTGCTAAAATTTTTATTCAGATTTAATTTCTCTCTCAAGCTAGAGCGATTGCTCTGAATCTGTTGTACTACCTGAGTCAGTCTCGCAACGATTTTACGATTCATCTAATGATTGTTTGAACATATCTTATCTAACTTACTGCAGAGTATTGCTGCTAAAGGTGACATAACAGCAATCTTTGATTTTCGAGCGTGTTCGCCAGGGGTATATTTAACTTCGCGCGGCCATAGTAAAAATGTATGGCAGATTTTAGATGCTTTTAAAAAAAATACATCTGTATTTAGATACCTATTGGTAACCAAACAATATTTCGGAAATTTAAAACGGAATAATTGCAAACATTTGAAACCAATATGAATTTAAGTTTGTGAATAAAATCAATAAGCTATCACAAAGCCACTGAACGCCGTTTGGTCTTTTGTTCAACTCTGCGTCATTTTGTTTAATAAACTATGTATAAATTGGTATTTTTGCCGCGGAATAATTGTAGAATGATCAATCTGTTGCTTATTACATAGTTTTATATTAATTACTGTAATAATAATAACATAGAGTGAGGAACAGTGTGATTAGAGAGAAATGTGGAGTGAAAGAAGACGTAGTGATGAGGGTAGAGAAAGGTATGTTAAGATGGTTTGGGCATGTAGAGAGGATGGATGAAAGGAGATTAACAAAACAAGTGCATCAGGCGAGTGTGAATGGGACTGTTGGGAGGGGAAGACCTCGGAGGACGTATCTGGATCAGATAGCAGACGTTCTCGAGAAAGGCCAGGTCAAGAGTACCCTAAACCGACGAGAATGTATGAGGAATGTTATGAGAGTGAATTTTATTTAATTTATTTATTTATTTATTTATTTATAATAACATTGATATAATCGACTTAACGGTGACTTTTGTTTTGTATAATTTTGCTTGGCGCCGTCTAGTACCTAATGATTTTGGATTATAATAAGCCGATCATTTTGCGACTTTACTGTGGGGACACATCAGCGACACGGCGAGAATATTCGGCGATTCCGATAGATAGGATTATTGATAATATTTTTTTATATAAATTTTTTTATTGGAAAGGGTACCCCGAAGATTGTCTCATATAATTTGAAAGCAAACAAGCAAATTAATTTATTACGTAAAGCTGACTCAGAATTAACAAACACATATATTTTTTAGGTTCTTTATTCTTTTACCTGGTTATTGACCTCGCATTGTCCGACTAAAATCATTCAAATCTCATCAGCAAATCTTACCTCCAACTTGTCGACCTTACAAATTCAACGCAAACTAAGTTTGGAGTTAGATTGATAAAACAATGAACGCTGATGTGTCCAAGTTGCTTAACTTTGCCCGCTCGTTTGGAAATGTCAAGTAACGATGCATTAGTAAACAGACATCGTAATGAGGAGACGGAAATAATCAAATTGTTGTGGCACAGTCTCGCTGCGTTGCCAACATCTGAAGGACGCGCGTTGATGTCTTTTGAAGGGGCCGTGTGTGATGTAAGTTATTGCGTGTAGGGTTTCGTAGCGGAGAATTCCAAGTATAGATTTGGACCTTAGCAGGTAGATAACGAGATTCGTACAATCAATTAGAATAAGTACGTACCTACTGGGAACGTTCAAAAGCAAATTGATAATAATTATGCTTACATGCTTAGATTGAATGCTAAGATTCATGTAGATGCGGATGTTACTGACACAAAGAGACTTTGACCTAAAAATCCATAAATGTTTTCTTACGATATTCACCTTCAACTATTAATTATTTTTTGTCATTTAGTAAAAATAAGAAATTCTTATGAGTTGAGTTTTTTGTGGTTTGAGGGATATTAACATCCAGGTAAAGTAATGTTTGATAAAAAATGTTGGTACCTATAAGTACTATTTATTTATTATGTCTGTACCTAGATTATTATATATAATATACTATTACCTATTACAAACGTATATTACGTTATGTTTATTTATCGAAATTAAATCAGGGCTTTTGAAAAAATCAACAATAACAAAATATGGACACAAATTATCTTTTAGTTTGTGGTTCATTCGTTTTCAAGAGATTAAAAAAAGCATCATCGCCTTCTATCGTGAGATTGCGATCAAGTGTTTACCAACCAGTTATAAAAAAAACACACGTTGGGAGTAGTCAGGCAGATATGCACGCGCCTCCTTTTTATGCAGTTATGTATAGAGGTCATGAAACCCAGCAACCGGTCGGTTGCAACTTGCAGGCTCATCGCCACTTGTAAAATTATTACTCACAATTGAGCCATATTTTTAAATATTACAGCAGGTAAGTAATATCACAGTAAAGTACTGTATCAGGATATAGAATGTCATAACTAGATGATGTCTACATCTAGTTGCGTATTTCACTACAGACATAGACTCGTTTGGATCGCTTCTCTAAATAGGTCAGACAGAATGCTATTCGATACTAGTAAACGTAACCGAATCTTACTAGTACCTTAGTCACCGCGGTTAATTTATATTAGTGTCAACTAGTTTTTACTATAATTGAAACTCTTTACAAGAGCAATCAAAGTACTTAATTCATGCAGCCTAGTGCATGTACCTAAGCGCTAATACGTTTGAAATCGTTTGAATCCAGATGCCGTTGGGTGTATAGGCTAGGTTAAACATAGGTTAATCGTATAGGTAGAGTACCGACTCTATCTATACGATTAACCTAAACACACCTTACTAGGTACATATTATGTATGACATTTCAACTAACCATGGGGAGACTTGCATAGAGCCATCAAAGACACCAGAGCTCCACTCAACACCATCATCGTGACCAACAGCATTCCCCAGTTGGTCAAGTAAATCAGCCAGTATGGGTTGGCCCCTTCCACCACCGACCACATGAGGACCCCCACAGCCACGGCTGCCAGGATCAGCCGCACCACCAGCAGAGGAATCGGAGACACCCCTCGCTGCCATGATGATGCGTAGAAGTCACTTAGCTTGTCGTTTCCCGATACCCACAAATCCGATAGGATCACAGTTTTTCTATAACATTTAACCATTTTGAGTTTCGACAATTCACAGATACATTCCACAGTTATGAGTGACCGTGCGAGAGTGTGAGATTAGGCAGGTAGGAACGTGACAAATCTGAGATAAAACACTATCACTATTCGCGGGATAGAGCACAGAGCACTTATCGATGAACCGTTATCATATCGCGGAAAATGGTCGAATCCTATTATTTATTAATGCAGTCAACTGTATAATTTTACGGGTGAATTGTCCAGATTAGGTTGATTAGATAATATGCTAGCGTGACCCCGGTTTATGGATAATAAAAAGGGTGTATTATGGAAGGCGCGCGCGAAGCCTCGACAGGGCGCGCATTCGCGGCGGCAGGCGCGGTTGCAGACTGGTTACCCACCTCGACCCACGGATCGGCTCGGCTATTAGGTATTAAACCGCTTGCATTGCAATACACCACACTAAACTTGCGTAAACCTTAACCTTTATGTAATCACTTGTTTTCTAAAGCCGCCGGGTTGTGTACAATATACAAAAAAATAATATTTGAAATTAAAACGTATTATTATGAGAAAGACTTTTTGGATGCACAGTTTTTTTTATAATTTTTATTTATATTGATTAGGTACATTAGGTACGCCTACCTTATGATGTAATCTTATCCTTCTTATTTTTATCCAATGGAAAATCCTTGTTAAGGTAGGTACCTACATATTTATTAATATTATATTCGTAACATTTAGGAGCCTTGGCGGTAGCTTAAAGTCGCTCACACAATGGAATATTTTTAAAGATATAAAATCACTGAATGGAGTTACGTAAAATCGCAATCGGCCAAGTTGTGGACAATGGCATTACAAAGATTTAGCAAAAATAAAATTTTGATCCAAGCAAGTTTTCATACATAAATATTTGAAAAATATAAAGTAGCATTTTTAAGTATGAAAACATGCTTAGATCAAAATTTTATTTTCGCTAAATATTTATAATGCCACTAACAACAACTTGACCGATTGCGATTTCACATAACTATATTCAATGATTTTATATCTTTAAAAATGTTCCATTGTGCAAGCGAGATAGCGACGCGCCGTATGCTGTCCCTTAATGTATTTTTATACAGAAATAATAATAATAATAATATTTAACATTGATTCAAATCCACCATTGTCTGCTCACCATTAGGCAAAAAAAAACAAAGTCCAACAGTAGTAAGTCAGTCTTATCAAAGAAACAATAAACTAGCCTATTTCGTGTTCAATCATAGGTCTACGAGTGGATTACATCGTAAAATACGTAAGTACCTACTTAACTACTAAAATTAATGTGCTAGTGTAGTAGTAGTGTACACTTTAGGTAGTCGATTAGGAGGTACCTTCTATCGGGGTATCGGATTGTAGATTTTTTTAAATACAGTACGTACCTACCTACTTTTAAAAAAAACTAAAGTACCTACCAAGTCGTAGTGGTGTCTACTTGGTAGGTACTTTCATTTTTTTTAATAGGTACTAGTAGGCCAATGCGGTAAGCACATGAGATAATTTATTTTATCCAATATATTTGGTGCCAGATCATCGTACCTATACATTGAAGGCCTAAAGTTTAAACCTGTGTGGTGTACCGTGTAAATATAGTAATATACGAGTATTGCAATTCTGCATTAGGTACCTAGGTAATACTGAAAAAAAAAATGAAACAGCTTCATGACTTTGATCTCCAGGCACGGTAGATATCCCTTCTGATCTCTCAGTACCAAGTACTAACTCAAGATTACTTTAGGATGTCTATGGAGGGTAGTCAGAGGTACGTCCAAACATTACATTTGGCACATACCCACATTTTGCAATAGTTAGTATATTCCATCCGTGACAGGTTGCAAGCCCATCGCTGCTGTTAGAATACTAACTGGTTTCCTCACGATGTTTTCCTTCACCGTTTAAGAGCACTGGCACTAGGTAATAGAAACGACAAATAGACAAGCAATGGTGACGTTTCATTTTCTGGGGCAAATTATGCTGTTGTTGGAAGCGATTAGGTATAGATAAAAATTACAACCTATTGCAATATTACCCTATTACAATTGGCACGAAGGCACTTAAATGGACCCACACTCCTATTTATAAAATGAAAATATTATGGCTGACAGTTACGAAGGATTTTTTAAATTCCATGTTAGCTAGGTAAAAACTTACGAAAATTCACTGAAACTTAAGTGCATAGCTGGTTAATTCAATATTCAGGCTACGAATTGTACCTATTCGGGCAATTTACAAGTCGTAAAAGAAAAAAAGAGTTTGTAAAAGAATGATCTTGTAAAATTTATAACCCAAGTAAATTGTACATAACCAATATTTTGGATTTTGGCAATACTGGCCAGACAGAGTATACAAAATATACAATATACCAACTGGAAAATGCATTCAAATTCCTTGGGCAAATGACATTCAATTTTGACCACAGAGTAGTACTTTGGCATTGAAGCGATTCGCAGAAGGTAGAGGTAGAATGTGTAAGCAGAGGAGACTAGCCCAAAAGTGCTAGTGCTTCAATTTGGGTACTTGCTTTTTAATGTAACGCCAAGCCGCCCCTTAAAATGATAATAGAATTAAGTTCGCCTATGTACTTTATTTATGTGTAATAAAGAATTTTCTTATCTTAGATTGAAGGGCCCTATATTCAGGCCTGAAGATACAACTGAATATAGTAGAATTGCTGAAAAAATAACTGAGACAGTTTCACACAGACTAGTAGGGATGCTAACGCATCAGATTCACGACTGATCTCCAGGCATGGTTAATGTCTCTTCGGTTCTCTGTTTCCAAGAGACACTGGAATTGATTAATGCATGCATGACATAACAAAGCCAGTCAAAAGGTAGGTATTTATTTATTCAATATAATCATTAGGATCACTTTGCAACGTCTTATAAAGCTATATTTGTATTGGTGAATCTAGATGCAAGTTCCACCCGAGCATAGGTACGGTAGGTACCTAGATGAACAGGCAACAAACATACGGCATGTAGCAAAAATTGGGCTAGTATCCTCTACTAAAAGATAAAAGGTTGTTTATTTTTCAACGTAGACGCTTGTCTAAGGACGGTCGTGATAAATTTTTAACTGGGAGATTTATTTGAAGGTTTATTCAAACGATACAACTATTTATTTTTGTTTAATTATTTAAAACCGAACAGGCAAAATTGCTAGTTTTTTACGTGTTGTATATTATTCCATTTTATTTAACATTATTATTTATTGTTTGGTAGGTAAGTAGGTACTTTTTGATTGAAAGGGTCGGTAGAGTCTTATTTCATTCTTCGAGTAACAATAGTACGATATTTAGGGGGAGCAGGGGTAATGGCACTCGCCTTATAATACAGCTTGAAACACAGCGAGCACGCTGCAGCGCAGTGGTTGTGGCGCTTGAGCCAGCAGCCTCTAATAAACTCTAAACCTCAAAATTCTCATCAATCATTTATCGACAATGGAAAAATTAAGTGGAGCAGTTTTCCCTCAGGTGAACGGCATTCCCTCGTCATCCTTTAAGTGTGGGTACCGAGCTCTTTAGTAGGTAGGTACATACAATGAGTAAAATACTAATAGAGAATAATTATTAGAGAACAATGGCAAGAAATATAGGTATTATCGGCTCTGATGTTTTTATTCAATCGTGTAAATAATGGATGTTTTTATACACATGCGATTAACCAAGGTGGTGTTTTATCAACACGAGACCGGCTCAACATATACTTTTTCTAGCTTCCGTCCGCAAGTCCACTTGCGTATTTAGTAGCCTTTGTTATTCCAGGTCACGAACGAAGTATATTCCCCAGTTTTATCAAAAACCGTTAGGAATAAACATACCTGCACACCGTACAACTCCGCTCATCGAGGTGGTGGAGAAGAGCCATGCCAGAAGAAAATGTTGAATTGGCAATGGGAGGTCAAAAAGCTCGAAGAACAGATAACCGCTAAACAATAAGGGAATGTGTCCAAGAACCGGACGACGAAGCATATGACACCCGGCGTCTGTGCACTAGGTACAAGGAATTTTACTGTCCGGCAGTCCGGTAAAAAGAACGACGGTAAAGACAACGAGTAAGAGCAGGACGGTTTACAAAATCGGACTGCCGGACAGTAAAATTCCTTGTAGTGCACGTTTGAGCACTTATTACGCGTTTTGGACCGCGACATTGTAGCTAAAGATCGCGGGAAGCCGGTGGAAGGAGAGGGCTCAGAATCGTTCTTCCTGGAAATTGCAATTTGCATCCGCGCGGAATCCGCCATGTCTGAACCAGCTCTAAGAGTCATGCATGTCAAGCAGTTGACTTCTTTAGGTTGCTGATGTAGGCTGCTTTATAAATAATCTAAATTAGATGAAGATCGCAGATGCCTGTTTACTTAAAATTCAAACTGAAACAGCTTTACGACATTGATCTCAAGGCAAAAATTTGATATTTTTTATTATATTATTACTTTTATAGGATATCCTCCTATAATACGTACAGATGGCATTGATGGTAGCAGATGTCAGCAGTTCCCGCTATCCCGGGGTCATAAAAAATATGAAATGAGTTTCCTAACTTTTTGAACCTTAAATTGTATTGAGCAAGGAATTTGAATTCAAATTCCTTGGTGTTGAGTATTGTATGCTGTGACACTATTTTGAACTAGCCCATTGCCACAGACTAGTACGGATGCTAACGCATATATCTAACCTACGGATTACAGCAACCTTTCTCAATATGCAGATTTGCAAAACAGATTTTTATTCATTCCATGTATAATATTAACTAGTGGCTCTGGGAGCTGTAGACCTCGCGAGCATACTAAAAGTGAGCTATTTGGGGAATGTAATGTGCAAGTGCATTTTCCGTTTTGTGATTTTTTTGATCTTTTTGATTTTTTTTGCATCATCTTGTGTAGAATGAGGTCCTTTGTGTTTCTCTCAAATTTGATTGAAAACCATCGATTGTTTGATGAGCTATCCTGTTCATCATGCTGAAGATCCTTATCAGATCTTCGCCAAACTTTTATGAGACCAACTTATAGTTACTACCTTTCAAATAAAAAAAGAATAATCGAAATCGGATCTCATTTGGTGGAGATATCCAGTATATTAAATAGCTCCCTTTATGCCCTTTTTTGGGGGAAGTACCCCTCCAATCAAAAATCCCTGACGACAAAAAATTCTAATAAGTCATATAACCTGTGTACCAAGTTTCGTCCAGATCGGTTGAAAAATGCGACCTGTAGAGGAGAACAGACAGACAGACAGACATCCGGACAAACGCATTTTTAGCCAATGTGAAAACTGAGACGCTTCGCTCGCTTCGCTCACTCGGTCAATTATAGGTATGCAATTAAAATTCAGAGATAAAAAATTCCAAGTGTCTAGCTTTTAATTTGTAGAACAGCACAATATTCTAATTGGAATAAAAAAACTTCTTCCGTACTTATGAAGGTTATGCTCATAAAAATACATTTTAAACGTTGCAAGTTGAAGTCAACTGCCCAGTCACATAACCAATTGGTAATAAATATGGCAATAGGTACCTATGTTACTCATCATAGCATACTTTTTTTGGTTCATATGCCGGTATTTTAAAAGTTCAAGCAGTTAAGGTAATTTAATAGAGTATTTTTCAAGAATAATTATAGTAAGTACTTAGTACAAAACATTGCCTCAAATCACGCACGATTGGAAAGTGCTCTACACGCACTGCCCTAACGTACTCCATCCAAATTGAGGCAGTGTCTGTGATTCAATGAGATAAAAAACCCCAGCGAAACAGCGAAGGAGTTGCTTCACGGCAAAAGTTGGGAAAGAACCTTAATCTCGTAGTTTCACTTTTTTCTAAATACTACCAGACTGTCACCTTGTTTATAACAGATCCGTATAGGTATATCGATTCTGTAATTCTTATAGCGTAGCTTGGTAGATCTACCTTAGCTATATGAGAAATACAGAATCTTCATGAAAGAAATCAACACGGATGTATCTTAGAAAAAACTCAGATTTCTATTTACAACAGCATTACATAGAATACTCATAGGTGGGTACTTATTTACATCTTTGCAGTTATCTACACTGTGTATACTAACTCCTCGAACGCCAGAATCCATATGCTAAAAGTTCTGTTGCTCCTGACTCCAACAGCCTACGCAGTCTGCGCTGGTCTTCGTAGACCATAGGTTTCTTCGACGTTGGATTCGACTGGCTTCCTCAGTCTTCTGGCGACTGCATCGCGGCCCGCAGCAATGCCGACGGTTACCATGTGAAGCAGGAGCAGCATTACTCCTGTGATAGCGCACACTCCGATCGTTGGGCCTGGTTGCGCCCAGTTTATTACAGGGTATACCCAGCGGTCACCGTCGCTGAAACAAGGAGAAATGCAATCAACAGAATAATCAATCAATACTGATAAATACAATATACATTTATACACATACGTATAAACACATACGTATAACATATAATGAGAACCACACATAGCTAAACTAATATCTAGATGTCTATTGATGTTCATCATATAAGTGTTTATCGGTGACAATCGAACCCACAACCTCAAAGTCATAAGCAGGAAAGGCAATCAACTGAGCTGGGAGTTCAGTCCATTTATTGATAGGATTATACTGAAAGTAGTTATTTCGAGTTTAGAATACTCGATAAAAGAATGTACCTACACCTTACTATGGTTGATTGATAGCATACCAATAAAAGTTACCAAATCGATGAACTCAAATCGAGCCATATAATGCAGAGACCATGCTTGACCCATTGACATAGATCAGTTAAAACCATGCTCTCGCTTGCCTGGCGCTACCTTACAAAGCAAGTACTTCTGTAAATAATTACATAGAATTACTACTATGTAACTAAGTACTACTACTATGTAAGTAAGTATTGTTGATGGTATATGGTATGTTATGTGGTATACAGTATAATATTTATTTGTGGATTAATAGAGAGTGGATTAAAGTGGATTTATAGAGCAAGCAGGTTGGGGTACACTTTGTGTAGAAAATATTATTTATGTGTAAAAATGTAGGGGCTTGGAGCTGTCGAGGAGTGGGATCCACGATCAGCCGACGTATCTTTGATTTAGTGTTAGCAAGATTGACTCACGTATTGGTACCACCAGCCCAGTAGTACACCAGTCCGAATGCCACGTAGCAGAGAGAGAAGCAGATAGGCTGGTAGACGTGCAGGATGCGAGCCGGATGCGACGTGGATATCAGCAGACAGAACATCACCAAGGAGTTGACACCATGAACTGCGATGTCCAGGCCATGACTAAGCTCTTCTTCTATTTCGGCTGAAATCAGATTTTTCTCGTGACGTGGTCTAATTGAAAGGGATCCTTGTGATCTTACTAAATAAAGACTTTTACTTTCCTTTTTTTTTACTTTTGGGACATTATAGAATCTTTGTGATTTCCTTAGGGAAAGGGTGGGTAGCCCCGGACGGCGGGTACCCCCGATCACTTCAAATACGAGGTGTTAACGCATACTTCAAAAACAATAAACACACCTATAGGAGGCGCGTTGAATTACGTCATCTATAGGTGTGTTTATTTGTTTTCTAAGTATGCGTTAACACCTTGTATTTGAAGGATCCGGGGGTACCCGCCGTCCGGGGCTACCCACTCTTCCCTTTGGTGTAGTAAACACTATAAAACTAATAAAAAAATTAATAGAGGCTGTTCTGATTTGATATGGCTACAAGTTTCAAATGGTAGTAAACGTTCGTATAGGTTAGATGATGACAGGAATTATGTATTTTATTGTTTATACCTCAATTTAATAGTTATACCTACCTAGTACTAAAACCATACAACGTATTTAGACGTGAATTTTGTAATTATTTCAATAAAAAATGTGGTGTGATGTCAGTATAAGTTGAGGAAAAGATTACGATAATGAAAAATGAAAATGAAAAATATTTTATTTCTGTAACCATTATAAGTAAAAATTTACAGTGTTGAGGCCCTCTTATAAGTTAACGATAACTTGCTAACGATACCTTCTTGGTACTACTTGGTACGTAACTTAATTAGCGTAAATTATTGATGCAACATTGAATTCCTATATACTGAATACTGATGCAGCTGTTTGCTTAAGTAACTACTCGTATTTATCCAAGTGATATGGTTTTGCCATAAAAAGTAGTTACGGAAGTTTCGTTTGACGTCAATTTATATTTTGCATAGATTATCCTGTTGTTATACCTACTTGGATCTGGTTAGTTTAAGCTCTGTTACATAACTAACTTAATTATTTATTATTTATTTATTTAGTTATTTTTTATTATTTTTTTTATGAATAATGACGGCTATTTAACGTAATGCTTGGTTACAAACTAATTAAATTAACGTTTTACGATATTTCAGTAAAAATATAAAGAAAAAAATTGACAAATTATAATAGAAAACAAAATAAATTAGCTTCACGATGTAATCCCAGGTACAGAAAGTGTCTCACATTTACAAAAAATGTATGTAATTTACCTATTCTACAGTTACCACTTTCTATAGTTCAAGCTTCGCTTAGTTTGCTGCTAGATGTCCCGTTGGGAAATGGAAACTAATAATATTATTATTGTATAAACCTTCATACCTTCATATAGAACAGTCCAGTAGAAAATAGTGATGAGGAACGCAATCGGCACAGCGATGTTGTGGAGCACCCAGTAAGTCTTCACGTACCACGGGAGGACGAACTCAGCGCCTGCCACAATGAGAACGACAAGAAGTTTTCACAGTTGATATTAAAACCGCGTAAGGTACAGTGCTGAGGATTTCTATCTGTGTGTACATACAGTAAAGCAAAAGAAAAACTATTTCGCTGCAATATTACATTAGATTAGACACTATTACGATTTAAATTGTATCTGAGAAATGATTCTTTAGACAGCTAAATAAATGATTTATTGTAAATAAAGGAAAACGTACAATTAAGGCACAAAAGGCGCCCTTATCGCAGAGCGATCTGCTCCAGGCAACCTGGATGGAAAGGATACGTACTCGAAAATAGGATATACGGTGGCGGTGGCACAAGCACAATCCTACTTTAATTATTACTAATGTAATAGTGTCGACCTCTGTGGCGCAGCGGGCGAGAGCCTGCCTGCGACGCAAGAGGTTGCGGGTTCGATTCCCGCCGTGGAACAAATTTGTGTACGATCTGCAGAAATTTGTTCCGATGGTCTGGGTGTTTTCTATGTATAATAAAAAATATCTATCTATGTAAGTATATAATGTATTAAATATGTCAGTTATCTAGTACCCATAACACAAGCTTTGAATAGCTTACTTTGGGGCTAGATAGTGCTGTGTGGATTGTCCAGCATTATTTATTTATTTATTTATTTAGTGTATGTATACCGAGAGGTGGGACTGTCCACTCTACCATCATTGGATGCAGCAGCACACTCACAACTAAATTGTTATTTATAAGAATCGTCACTATTTCTAAGTTTTATTTGTTACTAACAGCTATGGACTAACCCCCGGTTTCTGAAAGCTCGATTAACATTAATCAGTTGTCAAGTCACTTGCTATTTCAGCTTTTACTTCAAATATGTATAAAGATTAAAGATAGCATGTGACTTGACAGCCGATTAGCTTTGATCGAGCTCTCAGAAACCGGCGGTGAGTCTGAAATAATATATTATTATAAATATTTAGGTACAATTCGATTTTGATGGCTTCTTTCTACCATAATTTTGAAGACAAAAGTTATGTCGAATAACCCTTTTTTTGTATAAAAAAATCGAATAAACTAACTATACAATTTAAGTTTACCTACTACTAACACTTTCAAAATGTGGGGGCTTTTAAAGATAATTATATTATGTGATTGCAAAGACACTCCTTTTCAGTTATATGTATGACTAGCGACCCGCCCGCGCGCCCCTGCTTCGCACGGGTGCACATATTATCATGCATGTATTATACATATTATAAACCTTCTTCTTGAATCACTCGATCTATTAAAAAAACCTCATCAAAATCCGTTGCGTAGTTTTATAGATTTAAGCATACATAGGGACATAGGGACAGAGAAAGCGACTTTGTTTTATACTATGTAGTGATGATCAGAGTTAACATTGTGACACAAGCCCAAGTATAAGGTTGGTTGGCAGTTTGAATAAACTTACTAATATTATAAGTACTTACTTATAGGTCCGTAGAAATAGCAGCGCGCCGAAACAAAAAGTGCAAATCCGGTCGCAAACAAAATCACTGTCAGCCCCCAATGCGTTAGGTAGATGAACCAGTACCCATATATCCCATGCACTATGTATATTATCATAGAAGACAGAATAATACCCAATGAAGTTAAGAATAGTAACGTCCGCCAAATCAAAAGTGGCACGACCGACCGCGTTGTCTGCCAAGCACTCAGGTAAAACTCAGCTGGTTTCGGATGCTGCAAGACTAGAGTTCTCAAATCAAACTCCCCTTTAAAATACTGCTTGACGCCACTCATCTTGAAAATTGTGTTTGTGACACTTCGCCACACCACGCCTGAAATAGATATCTATTACTACGAACTGATAAGTTACCGGATTATCTGGTTGGCTCACTTTCGGTTATCTGGCAAAACTGCTGCCAAATCGATCTTAGGAACCAACCAACAGGTTGATAGTGATTTTTAGGTACTGGTCATAACCGTACCTATCTGTGCAATGTACAGTGATGAGACCTAAAATAAACCTAATGTAGTACCATCCGCAACCGAAAATAATATAAATCTGAAAATAGCGCTATGTCCGACATTCGACGATGGTCATTTTGAGCTGTGATAAAAATTTGGAACATGTAGCTTTGAGTAGCATACTTTGGGGCTAGATGGTGCTGTGTGGATTGTCCAGCATTATTTATTAATTTATTCCTCATACAGTCAAAATGCCAATATGAAAAAATAAAACAAATAATACTTTTACAGTCATTTTATTATTAAAAGTATATAAAATACAACACATGTTCGTATGTTCGTCGACGCAAAACAGTTTCGACACAATGAAAGCCTTTCGTCTTGTCACACTAACCAAAGTAATTATAAAACTACGCTATGAACAAACGCACACAACATATTCTTCATGTTAGTGTCGATTTATTATTTTCTTCCTATGTATTTAACATTATCACTATTTCTATTTTGTACAATTTCCAATAACAGTTGATACAGTCACTGAAGGTATGCAATAAGCAACTCCGATGTTGCTGAAACAAAGCGGAGTTTAACGCACTTTTTTGTAATACTATAATCATGTAACATGCAGATGGCTTACTAAATTTAAAGTCAAAAGGAAGATTTACCTAGTTTTAAGACGTTTCGACGGGTTGTGATTCAACACAGCAATTCAGTTGAAATTACGTCGAAATGTTTATAGGTATTATAATCTGGTGCGTTCCACGCGACCAAGTTTGAATGAAAAAGCCGTTTATGAAGTTTCGTAATCTTTGTACCTCACTTTATACTGTTTACATTATTCTACTCTTTAGTTATATCTATTGTTGGATATAGATAAAGAGTTGGACCGCTCCGTGTATCTCTTCGTCAGCGAAGTCCTGGCCACGGACACTGCTACTACGAAGCAGTGCATCAGGAGAATCATGAACGCTGAGCCCACGGACGTGATGGCAGCCAGGCCGGGTCTCGACCAGTCCAGCATGGGGTATATGTATGACACTCCGTTTCTGTTGGTTAAATAATGTTTATTTACATTGTGTACATTATAACATTTTTAATATTACAATGTCATTAGTGTTTAGCTGGGAATAAAAAACCTTTCCATACCTTTACATACCACACAAATCATGCTAGAATTTGAATTCAAGCGTAAGGTGATGTATGTAATTGTTTTTTGAATAGGTATATAAAATTTATTTTTAAATTTGATTCATTTTTATCCAGATTTTAGTTACAAAGACTCCTCGGTAGCTGAATTTATGAAACGCGCATTATCAAAAGTTGCTTCGTAGATGAGTGCGTTGATGTCTTTTGTAGGGCGTAGAATCACGCCACGGACTTCATAGGCCCCAGAACATTCATAAATTATCAAATTATTAACTATCTGATATTTTAGAAGCGGTTCCCGCCTAAATATTTTTGCTGCAAAAACATAAACCTATATATACCTTTAAGTATATTATGTTTAAATACAGTGACTTTTATTTTTTTTATATATACTTACTAGTAGCGCCCCGCGGTTTCACTCGCGTAGTTTTGAATCCCGGTATTCGTACGGGATAAAAATAGCCTATGTGCTATGCCAGACTATAATGTATCTCTGTGCCAATTTTCACCAAGATCCGTTTAGCCGTTTTGGAGTTATAGAGTAACAAACATCCATCCATCCATCCATACTTACAAACTTTCGCATTTATAATATTAGTAGGATATATCCCAGACAGAGAATCTATGTTTATTACGCACATGTTTGTCTACAGCGCAGAAGGCAATGTGGCAGGATGGCAGGATGGAACGAAGCTGTGCAGGCTGTCAAACTGGATTCTACCTAAAACGACTGCAGCTAGGAAGTTGTAATTTAGAGTTACTAAGGCTTCAACCACACGTGCGCCAAGCAAGCGAACGCTGGAAGCGGGCGCAATGCGGGAGCGTCTTTGAAACGTCAAACGTGAACAAATTTGCCCTCGTTGTGGTGCACAGTTGCTTTGGTCGTACAGGTGAACTTACGGCCCAAGTCCCCCAGCATAGTAATAAACGATGCTGAAGATAAGGTAAACGATGCCAGCGAGCAGCGCGTGGTGGAAGTGCAGCAGCCGCGACGGATGGTTGCTGGTCACCAGCAGGATCATCATCAGCACAGAGTTGATGCCGTGGATGAATATGTCCAGTGTCTTGTTTATTGCGAAGTCCATATCTGAAGAGAATATGCACGGTTAGTTTATAAGTCTTAAGGCATGACTTGACACACATGCTCTAAAGTAAGCATGCTTATTTTGAGCATACTTAAAAATCAACCGACGTACGACCAAATAAGCATGCTTATTTACTAGCACAACCTCTTCACACGTGCTTTTATTGAGCAAGGCTCGAAAAAAGCATGCGTTAGCTCGAAAATAAGCACGTGTGTCAGTACCTTTAACCAAATGTCCAAAGTTTTATTGATATATGTAATGTAACTTGATGGAATCTTTCTCAGAAATGTTCTCCACGGGAGTCCACGGATTTATTTCGTGGAAATGGGTTTTACAGTACCTATCTTGGCATTCTTCTGGAGAATTCTCAGTCGGAATTATTAGTACCTAAGTTATTATCTTATTCATAGCTGCAGAATGGAATGATTTTGATTATAAAATACTAATATTACCTACATAACTGATTGAATACAGTCGGCATAAAAAAAAGTGGACGGCTTTTCAGATTTTCAAATTGTTTAGCACTAAATCTGATCAATCGTAGTTTTTCATATTAACACGATTTTTATCCATACTCATTTAGCTTTCACCGATCCATTTGATTGATATGTCAAGCTTGTAATAATAGTAGTTAATTCTTTTTACTTCTCAATAAATTAAGCAAAATAACATAGTATAAAACAAAGTCGCTTTCTCTGTCCCTATATCCCTATGTCCCTATGTATGCTTAAATCTTTAAAACGACGCAACGGATTTTGATGCGGTTTTTTGATAGATAGAGTGATTCAAGAGTTTATATGTATAATACATGCATGATATGCGTACCCGTGCGAAGCAGGGGCGCGCGGGCGGGTCGCTAGTTATGTAATAATTCTCATTCATAACGTAAACGTAAATAAGCTAGCTCCGGCGATATGTCTGACTATGATGTTAACTGTCGGTCGGGGGCGCTCTTCAAATTTTAAGTTCCAATTACCTGGGTTAGAGTGTGTGTAAACTGTTATCATTTGTGTCAATGAGTCAGCTTTATCACAAGGTCCACTTTGTCTTTATCTAGGTGAATAGTTAAGAAAATAGAAAAGTAAGCTATGTCCGCGTTGCCGAGCCGGGAATAGCAAGAGTACTTCAGAAGTTCAGGTAAGTTCGTTTCTCTGGGCCGCTTGCACATAATATCAGATTCATAATATCTGATTTAACGAGTTTAACAAACTGAACAGAGTCAGCGAAAAAGCTTGTTTTTCAGAAAGTTGATTACTTTAAAAATCGTAATTTTGTGATGCAATGGCTTATGGTAATAAATAAAAAATGTTCTGTATTTATAGTAGATTAGACCTTCTCTGTTTTAGATGAGGAAGGAAGGAAATCAAAGGGCATTTACATATTCACATACATTATACATATATCTACTCGACCTTAATTGGTTGACCTATATGCTGTTTATTTATAAAACAAATATAAATAAGATTATCAACATCATCACACTGAAGAAGTTCACTGTGTGATATAAACCTCCCCTATACATTTCTAAGAAGAATGTGCTCGAAAGGAGCCTCCTCAGGCGCACTTAAACTCCTTTCACCACACTGTTTCGAAAGAAACTAGTGACACGATAAGAAGAAGGAAGAAATATTCTGAGTTTTCTTTATCCAGTATTGACTTCCCGAGGTTTTTTTAATGTCATCAGTTTGGGTAAGAGGCGTCCTACACTACACTTTGTACCAAATGGTGTAGCAGAGGCTTAGCTGAACCATCAAGAACAGTGGCGGATTTACCAGTGGTACTCGTAGTATGTCGTGAGCAGGCTATTCATGTCGCTTCTTTGATACGTATATTATTTGATACGTAGTCTAGTTTACAGTCATATTTATTAAAATAAATTGTCAATCAAATTGGAACTTTATAATTATCACCCTCATTATAACACCTTTTTCCCAGTATGATTGTGTTGTGAACTATGGAATCAATGTGTCAGTTGCTTTTTCTAAAGCTCATGTATTCAGAAGGTACATGATTTAAGTATTTCTTAGCTTAGAAATATACCTAGGTACCTAAAAACCAGATATAAAAATCAAAATCAAAACGATTTTTAATCAGTACAAACACAAAGATCTCTGAAACGTCTTTTAGACCTACTACGTGAATCTACCACCAATTCTTCACAACCAAAGCTTAGAATAAATTGCCTAAGGGCGGCAAGCCCTGTAAGCTCCAGCCTTCTCACTCTGGTGGTCTATCCGCCACTGCTCCAGAACTGTTCCTGATTTGAAGAAGCGGCATTGGGCGGAAGCTAACTGAAGCTAGCAAGGATATTGCCGGCAATTTACCTGAGGAACCGATCACCAGCCTTAGTAGGGCTGTCATGTGAGCAACTCCAGAAGAGACCTCTCGGAAGGTGAATGTCGCTTACGTCACATTCATGTAGGTAATAACGTGACAAAAGAAGTATGACTGTCTTACCGACTCCTGTAAGTAGCGCCCAGTAGAAAAGCGTGATAAAGAACGCTATTGGCATTGTCAAGTTGTATGTCACCCAGTACGCCTTCACGTACCACGGTAAACCGAAGGTTGCATCTAGAACAAGATACAGAATACAGCATTGGTCTCACATTTGGCTATGTGTTAAGTTTGCTCCAAATAGTATTATAGGCTAGGATAGGGAATTAGGGATAACTACATTATAATGTTTATACTTGTAATATAGTATATTGAGAAATACCTACATTAAAATTATGTTTATTACTATTGTGAATCCATAAGTATTTCTCATTCTATGATTTATCAACGCGTTATCGTGATTTGGATATTATCAATCCTGTATTATTTTATCTATTATCCACACTCACTTTTCCGCAAAATGCGTTTCTGTAGTAATAGTTTTTAGATGTTTTGGTGATACTTATCTTATCTGATGAGTCAACAGACAAACTCATAGGGGAGTCATATCTGAGTTTTCTAGTTTGGGAAAATACCTTAGTACATAGTTAGGTTCCCAAATATCAGACAATAGAGTAAAACAGATTAACCAAATTTAGTAGGTATAAACACCATCTTAATGTTGTTAGTTGTGTGACAAAATAACTGTCTTTTAGATGCTAGGGAAATATAGAGGTACACAACTTTCTATAATGTAATATAGCAAGAAGTTTAAAATCGCTTACCGATTGGACCCTGGACATAAGCACGCACAGACACTAGAAAACCAAGGCCCGCCGTGGCAGTTATGAACAAGAGTCCCCAGTGCGTCAGAAAGATGAACCAGTATGATACGTTCATCGCGTTCCCTGTCATGATGGTAGACGCCAGCAGGATCCCAAGGCATCCCAGGAACACTAACAGCCTTATTAACAACAAGGGCACCGTCGAGCGATTTCTTTGAAAACAACTAAGGTAAAATTGTGGCGCGTTATCATCTTCCAGCCCGAACTTGGACCATTGAAATTCCCTTATAAAATACTTTTTTGCACCCATTTTTGACGAGAGTTTGTAAACGACACGAGCGTGCAATCTGAACCGCGCTGAACAACTTATCAATGAATCGTTTCGATTGTGTTGTCGATTATCCCTACAGCTTCGAAGATAGCGCCAAATAATATATTTCCTGTATAACTAATATTATTCATTATTCAGATAATCCAATTTACATATGCAGAAAATGCTATGTGATGATTTAATCTATCTTTAGCGACAATTTTAGCACTTTTGTTACTTGACGGGTTTTCTTCGAATTACACTATAATGAAAACGTAAATTTTATACAAAACAAAATATATGAAAATGAAAATGTGGTTTAACGTGTCTTAGGAATTGTTGCGGCTGGAACCACAATAACTAGGGATGTTCATTGCGTTCAAGGATTTACAGAGAACTGAATCGCTATGTCTGGACGACGCTTCTACGCTATACTTATTCCTATTTCCTTTTACCTTCGTAATTAAGTAAACTAATTTTCCTTTACAATTGTAATAGGGACGTGACACAAGAACAATGCCATAATTAAATTGGCACCTCAGATAAGTCGGGAAATTCTATAATTTTATTTCAAAACGGTTCGAAACTCTTCAATTTTTTTACTGGAAAATGGTGGCCTCTTTCCGTATAAGATAGGCAGACAACAGTTTCACTGGTGGACATTACTAATTGCTTTAAGAAAAATAATAAGACATAAATAAAAATTTAAACTAAAAGAGTTTATCGACTCAAAAACGGGGCTGTATAATTCATTGCTAGGAAGATTCTCGATTCACCTATCAAATGAAAAGATCTATGTTATTGCAATGCCACTACGTACCTATACCGAATTATTTTTCAACAACTGTTGTAACATTTAGTTGTAACAATTGTAACATTTTTATAATAAACTAGCTGCGACCGCGGTTTAACCCGCGCACATTTAAATCCCGGTATTCCCACGGGATAAAAAGTAGCCTATAAGCTATTCCAGACTATAATCTATCTCTCTGCCAAGTCTCATCCAGATCCGTTTAGCCGTTCCGGCGTGAAAGAGTTATAAACATCCATCCATCCATACTTACAAACTTTCGCGTTTTGCTAAGCTGTTGTTATGGTACCTGTTGGTAAAATATTTAAATAAATGTTCAAGGTGCATATAAAAATACGACAAAAATTCTTATAGAAAATTTATAATCTACATCACCACTGCCCGGGTAAGCCCTTATCTACTAGGTAATTTAGTGACTACAATCACAGTCAGCTTATTTAGACACCATCTAATACAAATAATTTATAAATTAAACTTATATAATAAGTATAAAAGTAAAATAATGGATAGTACTATACATTATTTTACTTTTACGTACCTATTTACTTCTTGACATAGATCTTAATTTATTATTCCTTCTAACATAGATTGTTTACGAGAATTATTAAACTTAAAGCTTTGAGATATTTATACGAATACCTTATGTTACCTTATGACGCAAACAACCACTATGGTACTTCTTGATTGCACATTTCAATAATTTTGAGACCTTTTTAAATACGAAAAAGCAAGTAAACCTTACTTTTGGAAGAAAGCCTTGGTCTTTATTGTATTTATTTGGGAACAGATCTTTTTTTACCTAAAGCGTATTGGCCCTTGTAATAATGTTTTCGGGATTTCTAACCCTTTTTATTTTTCTGACACATTATCTTTTTGGTAAAATACTATTTAATAATTATTTATTACTAGCGACCCGCCCGCGCGCCCCTGCTTCGCACGGGTGCACATATCATGCATGTATTATACATATAAACCTTCCTCTTGAATCACTCTATCTATTAAAAAAACCGCATCAAAATCCGTTGCGTAGTTTTAAAGATTTAAGCATACATAGGGACATGGGGACATAGGGACAGAAAAAGCGACTTTGTTTTATACTATGTAGTGATATAAATATCTGGGTGACCGAGCTTTGCTGGGTAGCTTAACAACGCCATCTACTAAAGCAGCTTACAAAATAATAGTATAGTAATAACTCGCCAATAGATGTCAGGAAAAGTAATATTTTTCAAAAGTTTAGTTTTTCACTGCCTGAAAAAACGGATAAAACGACATTTTCTAAAAATAAAGATCGATTTATCGCCAAATTTCAATGACCAAATTTCATGAAAATAGTGGAAGCCGTTTCCGAGATTCAGATTATTTTGATACCTACATAAGTACTGTGTAGCATAAAGCTATGACGATGTCCTTTTTGACTCCACACGAACGATGCATAGGTAACATAGGAATCCTATTTACCTACTAACGTACATGTTACTTTCTTTCTGTTATGTAGGTAGGTACTTATTTCTTTTTATTTTTTCTTTACCTGCTGTTACTATCATGTCATCTACCTACATACTGTTCATTGTTTTTTTATTTTTCAATCCATAATTTGGGTCAAATAAAAAAGTTTTCTTTCTTTTTCTTTCTTTCTATCTAAACAAGAATTTGCTCGTTTATAGGTATTAGATGAAACTGAACTTGATGTGGTAGGTACCCTACCTCTATTTACGGTCGTTGTTATAAGTACATTTGGGTTCACTTCATCCGTGGGTTCACCTTAAATGAGAATTACTTTACCGCACGATTTTATCCATTTACCAATAGCGGAATACCTTTGCATCCTCAAATGATCTTAACTTGTTTCTAAGAGATCTGAAGGGACATCTACTGGCCCTTGGGATCAAGGTCGTGAAACTGTCTCAGTTTTTTGTTCAAAAGCGGAAAGCTTATCATAATCACTTCATAACATGAAGTTGGGTATGTCATGATCACTTGGTCACTTCATAACATGAAGTTGGGTCACTCTTTGGGGTCACATAAACTATTCTACTACATTCACTCAATTCGAAAATCCACCGCAAAATTAATACTTATTGTTACTCAGTCCGTTATCCCACTGATTAAAGGCTAATGTCGGCTGGTCCCTACATAAGACTTTAGATAATAAGCCATTCTTGAGGTTTTCTTTCAAGCGCCGAAGCCATCGTTGTAGACACCGGTGGTATCCCGAAACCGACGCCTGACGATGGCGTCTCTTGCCGTCGCTATGCCGACAGTGAGAAGGTGCATGAGAGCGATGAATAGGCCTGTGAGCGTGATCACCACCATCGTTCGGTCGGGCTTCGACCAGTCCACCACCGGGTAGATGAAAGGGTTGCCCCAACTGGAATAAAAAAAGAGAGTTCTCATTAAAGGAGGAATGTCTGCAAACCAACCAAGAAGCGACTATTATTTGTAAGTAAGTTTTTTTACATTTCATGCAGAATGCAAAATAAAATGCCAATACTTCATCGCACCATTCGATTTAGACGTGTCCAGAGGTGAAATCGTAAATATTTTTATGTAACAGATACCAATAAACTCAGAGTTGGTAAACCTGGCACTTAGTGTTTGTGAATGGACCATTGGTACTCTACCATTTTAAACAATAGGTCACTAGCAAACATTTGCAGACCTTTGTATTCATGAAATAGCGCTGTTTATCGTCCTTTAGAAAATGTTTGCATGCTTCACGTGCACCATGAACCCTATTTATGTTAGTTCCACGATTACTCAAGGTTTTTTTACAGATTACTACGGCTAAATATTGACTGGACTCACTGCTCAGTCGAAAGCAGTTCTGGCTTCTGTGCCAAAATTGGGTTCGATGCAAGTGGTAAGTACAAGCAACGTTGCTGTATTTCAGTTTAAAGGGGGTGATTGCCGGTAAAATTACAGGAACAAGAGAATTAACACCAGCATGCCTCAAATTGAAATACTACGCAGGTCAGTGCATCGTATGACATGAGTTGTACACGAATTGCTAGGCAATATTTTATTATACGTGACGTGATAGCTAATCAGTAAGTACCTAAGTGATATAATAGGTATAATAATAATTACTACATATTGTATCTACAGCTGGTATGATAAGGCACCTCTTGTACTCAGATTTGCACATCATGATTACACCACATATTATCATTAAAATAAATCTCGCTCAATATCTGTACTTAGACATTTTTTTTACCAAGAGAATAATTTTATTACTTTTTTCATTCACACAAAACCAAGAAACCTATAGACTATAGAATAAACTTTGTGTCAATTCATTTCAATTGAATTGAAACGCTCTCACATATTCAATGGGCTAGGTGCATTGAAATATTGGTTCCTAATAGCTTCAAGTACGTACTTAGGTAATATTAGATTTGCCCTTCACTTTCTTAGATTATATTTGTTAGTGATTGATAGGTCACAATGTCATGCAACGGTAACTTTGCAACATCAACATCTAATGCTGCTCAATAAATGGTGTCGCAAAAGACCTTGAATCCGCTAACGATGGGGTATCTCGCGAATTTAATAACCAAGAAGTGTAGCGTTCAACCATTAGGGCGTAATTACCATACACAAATTACTTTAGGTACATTCCCGTCGAAGGTACCTTGACCTTTGTGAGAATATGTTGAAATTTGTAAGGTACTTACTTTTGAATAATAAATATAAAAAAATAATTAGAAATCTTTTTTGTACAGCATACGAACGAAAAAAGAATAACAACACTGGTATTTATATAATAATGTACAATGGACGGTCTTATCGCTCTCTTTCAGATTTCTAGATGGAAATATACTTAACATAATTTCATAAAGGTACATCTCTACTCAGATTCATCCAAACTTGTTATTCCTACTGTTTACTTCATACTACTTGTTACTTTACTTATACTTCTAGCACAGGAACATTCAAACTTCCGCAGTTATTTTGTAAGAGGTTTTCTAACATCGATTTAAACTGTTCACAGTAAACACAGGGTTCATACTGTTACAAAATAAGTTCGTTCGAGCGTGTCTGATTGAGTCAGTTTGCCGGTTAGTAGACACCTAGGTAGGCTACTGCAGTAGGCCTTAGACCGCGACATTGAATCTTTGTGACCTCCAGCCACAGATAAACAATAGTCGATGCCAGCATGCCATCAGGCGCTTGCGCAATACACGTAACAATCTCTAGCGTCGTTGTTTATAATAACACTCACGATCTTGACTTTTAGATTCAATGGCTTTGATTGAAGGCATGTTTTGATTGCTATTTGTATTTAAATTGGCGACTAGGACGGTATAATTGCTTTGACAAATGCAATGCGATGCTACCAAGGTTGATGAACCTTGTATTGTAACTGTTTGTTCAGCAATCACTGAAACTAGAAGCGCATCACTAGAGCCTTTACGCTAAGAAGTTTTTTCTTCCCGTGAGATTGATTTACGTTTTTAATAACATTTAATTTAATTACGTTTTTATTAAAAATCCCTAAAGTTTGTTTAGTAAATAAGTTCATAAAGGTGAGCTAGAGGCCAATTTAGGAAACCAAGTTTTTCAAGCCGAAGTACGACAGTGTTCCAGATGTACCCAAAATCTAAATACCTACCCCTTGCCAGCCATAATAAATAAATAATGCTGGACGATCCACACAGCATCATCTAGCCCCAAAGTATTCTACTCAAAGCTTGTGTTATGGGTACTAGATGACTGATATATTTAATACATTATATACTTACATAGATAGATATTTTTATTATATATAAACACCCAGACCAACGGAACAAATTTCTGCAGATCGTACACAAATTTGTTCCGAGGCAGGAATCGAACCCGCAACCTCTTACGTCGCAGGCGGACTCTCGTCCACTGCGCCACTGAGGTCTTCAAAAAAAAAGGTGGACAGATGAAAATATCGGATAGGAATGCCCTAAGGCAAGGATTCCCAAACTGTGCGTTTCAACGCCCTGGCCCTCAGAACACCGTCGCGAGGCGATCCACATCTGCGAACTAAAACTATTTGGCCTGAAGGGTGTCACAAAAAAAAATATTCTCGAGGCATCACAGGGTTGATGGAATGAAGTTTGGGGAACCCCGCCCTAAAAGCAATCCTATCCGATTGATTATAGGGTAATATTTATAAACTTACGGATCAGTGCCTCCCGCGAAGTAGTAGATCACTGTGAACATCATATAGGCAGCTGCGAAGTACAGTGGCTGCATGATGTGCAGGAGCCGGCTGGGGTGCGCCGAGAAAACCAGCTCCAGCAGCATCACGGCCGAGTTGACGCCGTGCACCATCACGTCAAGTACGGGATTCGGTGCGAAGTTCACTATGTTGCTGGTAGCTGAAATATTTACAATACCTTCATGAAATTGGGGTTTATAATTTGTTTTACGATGTTATTTTATTTTATGTAGTAGGATAAATTTGTTAGTCAGTAAGAAATGTTTAGTGACCTTATAGATGAAAAAATGTGATATTTTGCCCTAGAAATTTTTTGATTCTTAAAGTGGGCGGTAGATATAATTAGTTTGAAAACCACTGAATTATAAACCTCTGAATAAAAAAAAATGTTATAAATAATTTTAAGGTTAGGGCAATACTTTTCTGATTATTGTAGGTGGTATTTAGTCGAGAAGCATGGTCTAAGTTTCGAAGATTTCGTTTCAGTTTTCTGTTGATAATACTTTGTTTTATATATAGCATATAACATTAGGCAATAGGTTCTTTTCAGCTTGAATCAGAGCAATGGTGGAAATAAGCTACCCCCATACCTATTTACTATACTACGGTCGACAGGCGTATGGTGACCGCAGTGTCGGTGTTAATTATTGAGGAGATGCTGCTAACCATCCCCTCACGCCTTCCCTTATTTACCTGTTACGACATCCAAACGAAGTGATGAAGGGTTTCTATTCAAAGCCGGGACCACTAGAGCACAGCGCGTCATTAAGTATAACAGTAGGTTTTTGGGGATCGCTACTCTCCCAGATTTCCAGGTCAGCGACCTTCGCAATCCAACCTTTTCAAGGTCTATCGACTTGGAGGCTCTTTATCGTCCTATTACTAAGATGTACCCATAGATAAATAGGAACATTATTACTCACAAGCCTTCAAGACAGCCCAGTAGAACACCGTGATGAGAAAAGCAACGGGGATAGTTACATTGTACAGCACCCAGTACGTCTTCACGTACCACGGCAGTCCGAAGGTGGCGTCTGCAACACAACGAGAATCTAATCTAAGTTTGTAAGTCCAACTTATATGTATACTAGCGACCCGCCCGCGCGCCCCTGCTTCTCATGGGTGCACATTGTTTTTCTACTATATCATGCACGTAATATACATATAAACCTTCCTCTTGAATCACTATCTATTAAAAAAAACCGCATCAAAATCCGTTGCGTAGTTTTAAAGATTTAAGCATACATAGGGATATAGTATACCTAGTGATAAGCAAATCGTTTGTAGGATGAGAACCTACGCTCTATTAAATAGTCATAAGAGACTTGCATCTTATCGATCGACCAATAAAAAGATTATTTATTTATTTGATTACAAAGATGACAAAAATGCTTTGAACATTAACATTAGACAACGTTATAAAACCATAAACTCAGTACCAACGTAACAACCATAATGATATACTCATTAGTCATTATAAAAACTAACCAACCTTTATTATGGTACTTAAGTACTTACTATGTTTTTATGTCAAATGTTAATTATTCAAAGCATTTTTGTCAGCTAGCATTTTTCGCTAGCTATAGAGCCAGTTTAGTGCCTGTTCTTCTAGGCTTTGATCACAAGGAATTGGCGCTAAATTCACATAATAAGGTTTATAATAACTACGTTTAAAAGTGATCCTTTTGATTGTTCTGAACAAAGAAAGTTTTGATTTTGCCTTTATAGAAGTAGAGTTGTTGTGTTATTTTCGACACTTTTTTCTTCTTCTTCTTTTTTCGACTCTTTCGGCAAAATAAAAACTTTCTTTGTTCAGAACAATCAAAAGGATCACTTTTAAACGTAGTTATTATAAACCTTATTATGTTATCTTTTTTGTCGTTATTTTTAACGACAAAAAAGTTGCCGCATTATCCACATAAGCCTTTGTTTTAAAATGGTTACCAGTTGACATAATGCTAGGAATATTATTAACCTATTTGGCTGCTGGTAGGTATCTTCTAAAGACCATGATCATTGTTGACAATGATGTCATTTGGTTTTCTGTAGTTCAAATGAGCTCAAGTATAAACAAACAAACAAACATGTATAGAGTTTATTTCATAGGCATACACCTAGGTAAACCTACCTATGCAAACATATTTGTACTTGAAGATAAAGAGTACGTAGGTAGTAAATCGAACACTGATGTATGTATAGGTAGTTTTTCCGTATTTGTATAAATAATACTGGAAGTGTACAAGGTTTAAGATATAGATGGACAAGATGCCAATGAACCTAATAAATGTCATTTTAAACGTTCAAAAAACTGTGTAAGTAATAAGAGAAGATACCAAAAATAGTGATTATAGTCAGTAAAACTACTATGAATCTATCTGTACCTATCCACTTTGAACTTGTTTTGAATCCTGATTGATAAGATGCGACCTAAAAACATTGAGGCAAAGCCGAATCAGCACGAGGTCGGAAGTTGACCGCGGCGGCACGTGCGCCCGACCGATACAGGTAAAAGAATCTCTGCCATAACAGAAGAAATCATTTACTTGGGACACCGCTAGCATCTATAATCTGATTTAGTACAGTCAGTCGAATCCAGATGTGGAATGTTTGTAAACAACTCAAACATTTCTATTGATTGTTGATTTCTAAAGTTATTTAAATAGTCATGATTTGTATTTAAATAAAAATTGGTAATCAATTAAGCATGAGACATAAACACTGGGCAGTTTGTTTACAAACATTCTACATGGAATTTCGTTGTGTTAAACAACGATCTCTCCGATCTGTTTTGTCCGATGGTCACCCACTTCCTTGAGGCGGAGTGATTTGATTCTCAAAGCGGGATAAACGCGTGAGTTTATTGCAAACATCTGTTTCTGAGTGCACCCTAGCCAGTTTACCCAACGGTGGGGTCAGGACTATGTGCGTTTGCTATTAAATAAATGTAGTCCGTTGACCTCTATTATTTTGAGCTCTTGCAAATTGAGCAACGAAAGGAAACTTCTTTACTTGAAATGATCAATGTCAAGGTAAGCTTTTACAACGTTGGGAATAAATTATTGATATTTATGTATCTACTATTTGTGTAATTCATAATTATTGTGAGTTTTGGGTTTAGGATTCGATGAATTATGTATTTCTCAATAATGCTAAAAGTCACGAGACACCCGATAAAATATAAAATTATTCACTTGTGACCTTCAACATAAAGGTAGGTTGGTAGGTAGGTTTCTAAATATTTTTTTTAAATAAGACAAAAGCGTACCAATAGGTTTTTTAAAGTATACATATCCCGAAACCGAAGTCGAGAAAGCCATAGTTAGAACTATCAACAATAAACCCCAGTTCGACAGGTATATGAACCAATACTCGAACCGAACGTCCGAAGTCAGGGCCAGGGTCACTGACGCGAGCAGCACGCACGTCGACCACAGGAAGAGAACACTCCGCAGCAGTAGCAACGGTAGCGATGACCGGTTGCTTTGCCAACTGCTCACGTAGAAGTTGGACGGCGACGGATGCTCCAACAGGCACATTCGCCAAACACATTGTTTCTTCACACAGTTTACGCACATTTTTTACACGCTGAATAATTCAATTCACTCACTAACTGTACATTCGCTAAGCTCAACCGTATTGTTACTGATTAGGAACCCAAATAACTACTTGGAATCATTTTTCCTGCTGCTGGTTTTTTGGTGAACGAACACATCGATTACGCAACTAATGCGATAACCTTTATTTTATCAGTATAGTAAAGTCTGTATTTCCCACATCGTCTAGTCCTTTTTATCGTTGTTTGAAGACTGAGACGCAAAATTGGCTTGTAATCAGTGGAGCATGAAACGTCGAAATCTCAAAGTCAGCACGAACTTCATTTTATCGAATAAAGTCATTGTACCTTACTATTACTGCTACCGCCTACCCATGTTTAGAAAAGATGGCAATATCCTGTAAAACGCACTTTTATGAGTGGGCGTGAATCTAATTTGCCCTTCAAGGCTCTTGATATGAAATAGAATTGACCTACATTACATGCTCACCTACTGCAATGTGACGAAACATAAGAACATTATTATGGTAAAAATTCTCAATGTTTTTTCGTATTGCACGTGTTGATGCCAATCTACAATTTTCCCACAGTACAACTCCTGCGTAATTGAATTCTAATCTCGTATCTTTGTCATTTCATTGTTTTCGGTGGGAAGTTCAGACGAAACCTGAGGTTGGTACCTACTTAATGAATTTATTCGGATCGGAAGGAATGAAATCTCAGTCTCAGTCTCGCAATTTAAGTAGATGCGATTGTTTCAGATTTGGAAATTCGTGACGTGCAGTGCGTCTATTTACGCGCAAGAATGCAGCTACGAAGCCAGCTCGACCGAAGGTGTGTCAGACCTACCACAAAAATAGTGTATACTTCAGGGTATACCTACTGACACTGACTCAGGTATGTGGCTTACCCCCCCTGGTAAGCCACATACCTCGTGCAGCATGCAGATACATTTTGGCATCATATCAGGGAAGCAGAGTTCGCTTGGAAAGGAGAATATTCTCAAAGATTAAAAAATAGCACTTTGGAACTACAATAGCCGAATACAGTTTACTAGAGAGAACTTACAACGACCACGGATGCGATACGAAACAGTAGATGGAGCAATAGCAATTAGTGCTGCATCGACTGATTGTCAAGTTGCTCATCAATTAGCTACGTACTGAAAAACTATGTTGTATCTATGTCCTGTGCATTCATTTGTTTCGTTGTTTATGTATCGAAAAATTCAGCATTCGTTATTTGCCAGAGATCGACTGTGAAAAAATAAACTTCTTCTGTATCTTCATATATGTGTATACACTGTACAGGCTGTACATACTGTATAAATATTCATAAGTAACACGGAAATGTTCTAGTACAAACTTAAGACTATACAATAAACATTTTATATCATCATCTTTATCTTATCTATCATCTTTAACAAAAATGTATCATCTTACCTGCTTGTCTTCCACATGGTTTCTTCATGGTAACTACAATGCCGAATATTGATTCCACCACAATGAAGAGCAGGCCCCAATGCGTCATATACAGGAAAAACTTCTCCGTTGGGCCCCAGAAAAAGGACATTGACCAGAATAGCACGATCAGAGACCAGAGCAGGATCGGGAGCCGCCACCATAGCGGAGAGATTGCTTTAAAGGCGCTTGTTACAAAGGAGTCGTGTGGGACGTCGGTGTCTCCTAGAATCCCTGTGATGCAGTAAGCACCTTGCTTTAAAGACCACCGCGTCATCTTGACAGATATTATTTCCGGAGTCTAGTAAAGTAGGTATTTATTCACTTCATCTATCGCATAATGCGTCGGTTAAGATGGAGGCTGAAACAAGAAAAATTAAAATGAAGTGGTTTGTCAAGGTTTAGTTTTTATGTAAATATTTGGATGATTTGGGTGCAGGTTTGGATGAACATGTTAAATAATACAAGGCACAATTGAGTGTTGGTCAAAGACCCTGAGAGTTGACCTAGAGAATCTAGTGACCTACGGCACAGAACAAATATAACCTACGGTAGAGGTACGACAATATTACAATGTGAACTATAATTTTTATAAAAACAAAAATCCTCTGAATCAAGATGTACTTAAGTACCTACCTACATAAAGTAGAATACGTTGAAACTTTTTTTTATTTCAGAGATTACCTACCTACTTAGGCCTTAGGTAAAATTCACAATTATATGAAGAGAGTATGTACTTTATCTACATGCAAAAAGCAGTTCATATATAAAATAATGAGAATCTCGGAAACGGCTTCAACGATTTTCATGAAATTTGGCATGCAGGGGATTTCGGGGGCGATAAATCGATCTAGCTAGGATTCAGTAATGATATATACTTTTGTGTTCAATAACATAACCTTCGATAGTATAGGTTTCACATTTAACTGATTGTTATACGAAATTAATTAAACATACCTATAAATTGAATTTGAGCAATCGCATGATAACTTATGATATAATATTTAAAACCTTATGGTAATCATTCTTGAACTGAAAGATAGACATAGAAATATGGACATTTAATTAGTTTCTGTCTTCGTGTATGTCATGGACACGGAACAAAGAATACCCTAAAAAGTCATAGATGCCGTCCAAGGAATAAAATACTGATTCCGTCAAACGATATCTCATTCGTACATCTGTTAGGATTATAATTTAAAGAATTTCAATAACTGAAAGAAAAATGGCGCACACAACCAAGTTTTGGATACTAGGTAATTTAATAATGGAAACCAATGCAACTACAGCGGCCCGATTACCCTAATGTCTGGCTATCGAGATGGCTTTCAGTTTGACATTTGATTCCCATAGTGTAATAACGATTGTATAGGATGGATGGGAATCAAATGTCAAACTGAAAGCCATCTCGATAGCCAGACATTAGGGTAATCGGCCCTCAGGTTACATTGCAAAAAAAATAATGATTTAGCATGTTAACAGTTTTAAGTTAAAATCTCAAGGATATAGAAAACAAGGAAAATGTGTTCTTATTAATCTGACCTTAGGATGTAGTTATATCGATTCGTGCAGCGAACCAAAGGATACGTCTATTGTTTAGCGTTTCTCAACAGCCGGCCGAGTGCGCGGACCGTTTCTTATACACTACAGGTTCTCAAACTAATTTTGTCTAACGCCCATTATAACAAATCATTTATTTTCGAGCGCGCTTCCTAAAATATTAAGACATACCACATATTTTTATAATATAGGAAATATGCATAAACTTAATTGATTTACCCTCTAACTTTTCTTCTTCTTATTGTGTTATGCCGTACCCGTGTTTGTGTGTCTCAAATAAAATATCTTCTATTCTCCGTGAAAAAACTTCTCGCTCGCAAAAATATTGTTTTGGATCCAAACAAGTATTCCTATCAAAAAATTTGAATAAGTCTGATTTCCTCTGGGATTTTACCGCCCCTCTGTAGGTCTCTACCCAACGAGAAGGCGTTAACGCACACTTTGAGAAAGACCACAGCATAGTGATTGTGGATTACGCACACAATCATCGATGATGCTCTGCAAGCAGCTCTGTTGCCGAATAATTCTATTTTAAAACGGTCCAACGTTTTTTTATGTTTGAACGAATCGTTTTTAACCGTTTTCTGTTTTGTCAGGTCATTTTGTAAGAAAACTCGATAAGCATCTATCGAGCGTGCTGAAAACTCTCGTGGCTCTACACAAAGGCTCGAAATACGGAAAACCAACGAAAAAACTCTGACTTAAGAACCAGTGCTGTGCTCCGGCTCAGTACACATGATTTAAAGTAAGTGACAAACAGTAAATTACTAAGGGCAGGTTATAGCGTTCCGTCTGTACTTCCTTTGGACTTGTCAAAAAAACGAATATATTGAAAGAATGAATTACCTAATTGACTTGAAACCCGTCATTTTACAAGTTTCTACTAGCAATGTAGGAATGTATATTTGTCCAGGACCTGGACTCCAGGTGGAAAGATTTTTTAATATCCCAAAAGTTATTCTCCGAGCGAGTGTCCGGGTGGAATCTCAACTCAATTTTGAAGCAGATATCTTTAACCGATTGAGCTGAAATTTTGAATACACGTTTAATTTGGATGACAATGCAATAAAAGCTTGTTTTTAAAATAGTACGGTATTTACTTTATATTCTTTCCGTACCGTACGTTCTGCTTATTAGCTCTTTTACATACATGACTCTACAACTGTAAATTAAGCATGATAATAAATATTTACTCAACTGTGCATAGAGCCTTAGTTCTGATTTGAAGTACAAAATTACCGTGCGAACAATACCATATTGTGGTTACAAAAGGTCGTGAAAAAAGTGGACGTTGGGCCCTTGGTACATTTATTGCTTGACGTCTGTACAATTTACCTGGGATTTGTAATGCTGCTTGGAATTATGTAATTTCCTTAGAAACTGATTTTAACCTTCATAGGTAGAGAGTATGGAAGAGATACTGAGAGAAATAAAAGTTGCTATTTTTTTTTCTTTTTAAATATAAAATATTGGTGAACTTTCCACACAGCACCATCTATGGAAGAGTTTTACCGACCTTACTGAGAGAAATAATAAGTTATATACTTATAATACATAATAATAAAACTAAGACAGAGAACAAACGTTCTCTGTTCGTAACGTTCACGTTTGTTCTCGGTGGAAATCGAACCTACGGCCTACGGCGCAGAAGGCAGAGCTACTACCAACTGAGCTATGAAGGCTGTCAAATATGCGATTTATTCGCCTAAAGTTATTCTCATAAAAATTTTAAACATCAATGTAGAAATAGAAAACAGAGACCGCTTCTCGACTTTGATCTTCATTTGAAAAACACTAATGTGAATTTCAAAAAGTCTTTTATAGCGAGCGCCTAATTAGTACCTACAAGTACAGCTCTTACACACCGATACGCATATACACTGCTTGCTCTTATGTCCTTGTAGTAAGTGCCATTTTTCTTTGGCTTTGTGTAGCTTGATCTGCATTCGTTTCGTAGTACACCAGGTACTCACTCATAGTGTGCCTGACGCCTGTGCCAAATTATGGACCTGGGTCCCGATTACGCTAATGTCTGGCTATCGAGATGGCTTTCACTTTGACATTTGATTCCCGTCCATCCAAGGAATTTAGCATCCATCACAAGGAATTTAGATACTAGATTCATCCATATGTTGCTATTACGCTATGGGAATCAAATGCTCCCGTCAGAGAGTATTATATTCCTTGATCAAATGACAAACTGAAAGCCATCTCGATAGCCAGACATTAGCGTAATCGGGCCGCAGGCTTTGTATTTTCAGAGATTTCGTGATGAGTGAGCGTATGAGTGAGAAGATTTCTCTGCATTCCTTTCCTTCTATATAAATCGATTTCGACTGTATAGCACTAGCTGAGAGCTATCTCAATAACTACGTAGGTATTTGATCCTTATAATGCAAGAAGACAGTACAAAAATATATATTCCGCGTGTTGTTATTTATTGCATCTGGCTTCTCTTGTAATAATTGGATGCTGTTTATAGACGGACGGGCTTCGCGTGGTGAACTCAATTGTTCGTTGTAATCGCTCGGGATAATTGACCTGCGCTACTTTCAGATGTTTTCTATTTTACTGAAATGTGTACCAAGTGTTTTGTACACTCGGTAGTATTCCCGAAAACTGTAGGTGCATCTAGATACTTACGCCGCCATGCAGCTACTCCAAACTTTCATATTTTGAAACCGGTGTCTGAAATATTTTATTTATACTGCTGCACGTTGTACCAAACAAAGAAAAAACATATGCTACCTACTTGTTTTTTCTTTGTTCGTTCGGAAAAATCTTAGGTATACAACATAATAGTCTTATCCTTACATAGTAATTTTGATTTTCATCGAGATAATATAGGTTAAGATTCACTGGATGGTTATTTTGTTTTGTTAATGGTATTTTGTTTTGCATACCTTTGGAGTAATTGATAAGATTTTTTCTCGTATCTTCGCGTGTCGGCTATAGTCACGTACAACTGTATAGTTCCGCATTGTTTTTCACACATTTCCTAACTTCACGTACTTCTAGTTTGTTTTAATAATTTGCTCATAATTTAATACAAATAAGCTAACCAGCGAAACAAAGGTGCATAAGATGGTGGCAATTTTTTTTATAAAACTAAGAAAGCCTTGGCATCGGCCGTTACCAAGGAAACCAAAGCATAACTAAAGTGTGAATTTTAGCAATACACACCTACCCTAATCTAAGGTATTTAGTTCGAGTACTTATTTCTTTATTTATTTATTTATTTATTCTTTATTGTACACAAACTGATTTACACAAAAAATACATAATAGTCATGTACAAAGGCGAGCTTAACCCTATATAGAGTTTTCTTCCAGCAAACCTTAGAGGATAGAGAGAGCTGATTATAGTGGTGGGAAGGTGTACAACATACTTAAAAGAAAAACATTGAAATAATAGGAGAGAAATCCTAATAAATTATATATAGTACCTACATGCAAAATGAATATAATATTATATATATATATATATATGATATACCTACACATATAGATAAATATATAAACATAAATACCTTAAATATAATAACTAGTCTTATATAGATAGAAACATAAATAGACAAAAAATAAATAAATAATACATACATACATAGTAATAATTTGATTACAAGGAGAGATAATGCTCTTTAACTTTGCGCTTGAATATACCCAGTGATGCACTGGCACGGATGGAGTGGGGAAGAGTGTTCCACAGTTTGACTGCGTGGACAGTGAAGGAGTCACCATAGCGAGAGGAGGAGAAGGAGGGGGTTTTAAGAAGAAGGGACATGGCTGTTCTACAGGGCTCACCCCGAGGGACGAGGAAAACAAAGCGCTCACGGAGGTAAGAAGGAGATAATGGATTGTACAGGACGTTAAAAAGAAAAGAGAGAACATGAAGATCACGTCTACGGCGGATAGAGAGCCATTTTAACTGAGATCGGAAGTGTGAGACGTGGTCAAACTTGCGCAAGCCGAAAATGAATCGGATACACAAGTTTTGAAGACGTTCCAGTTTGTTTAATAGTTCCTCCGTGGCATCAAGGAAACAAATGTCAGCATAATCAATATGAGGAAGTAGGAGTGTTTGTGCAAGAGTTATTTTGCTTTTTAATGGTAAAAACTTCTGGAGACGCTTGAGTGACTGAAAGGAGAAATTAACCCTTTTGCTAACCGCGTTAACATGATTGACCCAGGACAACTGACCATCAAAGATAACTCCAAGATTTTTGGCAGAAGCAGAGTAACAAATCGGAGTGTCCGCGTACAAAACCGAAGGAATGGTAGACTGATCTACACGATTCAGCATATAAGGGCTACCGAAAATCACAGCCTGAGACTTCGTAGGATTAACTAAGAGGCCAAAAGACTTCGCCCAAGAATCGATGCGGCTAAGGTCCAAGTTAATACGGTTAATCCCTCCTGCAATGTCGTCTGCATTAAATTGGCCATATATTTGAAGGTCGTCCGCGTAAAGATGGTAATGTGAGGAAATAACATGAGTGATGGCGTTAATAAAAATAGAAAAGAGTAGGGGAGAGAGAACGCCACCCTGAGGCACGCCAGCAGTAATGTTACACCAGTCAGAGCAGGACTCATCTGAGCGAACACACTGCGAACGGCCTGTGAGGTATGATTTGAACCATGAGACTACTGAGGGTGAGATATTCAGCGAGGAAAGAATGGCAAGAAGAATGTCATGATCGACCGAATTGAAGGCACTACTGAAATCCAATAACACCATCACAGTAACAAGTTTATTGTCTAGGCCCCAGCGAATGTCATCAGATACTTTAGTCAGAGCACTCACGGTACTATGACCCGGGCGGAAACCAGACTGATATGGGCTTAACAAGCTATAGTTGGAGAGAAAGAGAGAAAGTTGGTTGTGGACAGCATGTTCTAAAATTTTGGACAGGACTGGTAAAATGGAGATAGGGCGGAATTGGGTAACAGAAGTAGGATTGGATGTTTTGGGGAGAGGGATGACATAAGCTTTTTTCCAAGCGGAGGGATAAGAGCTCGTTTTGAGAGAGTGGTTTATGACGTGAGTGATTATAGAAACGAGTTCGGAGGAAAGGAGTTGAAGCATAAGGATATGGACATCATCAGTACCAACAGCTCTGGTAGATATCGATCTGAGGAGTTTCAATACTACATCCTCAGTAATCCCATTCAGTTCAAAGGAAGGACACTCGGGTCTGGGCAGGCTTGACAGGTGATCAAGTGTAGCTACTTTAACACTATCGTCTATACAGATTGGAGATTTGGAGAAATGCGAGTTGATAGTGTTAAGATCGAATGTGATGGATGAGTCATTGGACTTCTTACCTATCCCAAGTGAGTTTAGAAAATGCCACATATGTGCTGGGCTACAATTTTGAATAGAACTATGGATATGGTGCCTCTTGGCATCTCTGCACATTTTACTGCATCTATTTCGAAGCTTCTTATACGCTGCTAGGTTCTCCTCTGTAGGTAACTTCCTGTAGGCCCTCTTGGCTTTATCTCTTTTACACATAATACGTTTTATAGGCGGAGTAAGCCAAGGGGCTGGTTTATGTTTTAAATTAACACGTTTTAGAGGAGCATGTATATCAAAGAGGTTAGTAAGTATAGTATTAAACAGATTGATTTCTTTCTTCTTTCTTTCTTCTTTTTATGGCTTCTGTCATAGACAATCTTGCCAATGTCAAGTGATTCAGAGATTATACTCTTTTGTAGTTATGTTTCTAGTCATGTCAGTCCAGTCGAGTCAGTCAATTGTTTTGAAGAAAATGATGGCGGTTTCTTCAAAACATTTGAAACATTTTCGGTCAAATCACGATATCACATAATACACTTTCATTCCAAATGCTTACACTTTGTGCTAAGACCACAAGTAATGTTGGTTAAAATACCACCAAAATTACACAACACAACTCAAAATAACACTAGAAAAACAATTAAAATGAAAATGCTATGTTGCTTCGTTAGATGACAGGAAACGAATCGAGAACTTATTTTAGTTATCTGGCTACTCAAATTGACATGTTTGACAGCTAAATTATGCTCAGATGGGCTAAATAGTGATGTATGGAATGTTCAGCAATATTTTTTTATATTCTTATTTACTCGTTTATACCTGCATCTGTTTACTAACTCAAATTACTTATCTGTTTACTAATTTGGATGTTTACTTACGCATTAACTTTGCGTGTCTTCGCAGTTATGCTAAGATTATTTAGATGCAGGATGTAGGTACATTTATCCTTTCGGATCATATAAGGCATGAATACTAACGTAGATTAGATAAGTATTTAACTAAGATTGGGTCGAGGTTTTCCTCTTCGGAAAGCTGTTAGATTTGATGGGCTTTTGCGCTTACTTGGCGACCTAGTCCTAGAATATGTAAAAGGTTGGTTTTGGTACCTGCACTTAGCTTGTTTGCTACGAAATGTCTGAGTAGATACTTAAGGTACATATAGGTATACCTAGGTGTAATTTATGGGGCTTGAGGATCATGATCCTCAAACGGTAGGTACCGTTAAATATTTGTTTTCTTTTGATTAAAGTTATAGAAGATTTTTAAAGTTGAACCGAAAGATTGTTTGCGATCATAAACGTTTTAAAAAATTTCCAGCCCATTTCGGAACTGTGATAATTATTATTATGGTTCTAGGTAATGCTTGGCAAATACTTTCAGTTTTCGGGAGGGTTTTAAACCCAGTATAAGTCAATTGAATGACAATTTCAGCCATTACAAACCCAATACAATCTTTTTTTTTCTTGGTTTAAAATCACACACTTTAAACAGTGTAGGTAAAGTCAACCCTCAGAAAACGGCCCAGGTAATTTAGAGAGAATACAAAAATGCACGAATACAAAAGCATATTACAATAACAATACAATGTGAGCTTACCTTTCAATTAATCACACAAAACAGTTGCGTTCACTGCTTTTTAAATGTATAAAAATTTCGAATATTCGCGTTTTTTTTTTCATTCATATTTTTATTTCGTGTAGATAGGTCTAAGAAAATGAAAAATACGCTAAAAAATTTGAGAAAACTTCCAAGTGCCCGAAATTTTCCTTTGTTGTGGAAAAGCGCGCGAGTTAGCGCGCGAGCGTGGCGCGACTGGGTTTCCCGCGGATGCTGCGGCGCGCAGGCGCAGCACGCACCGTGCGACCGCGTTCAAGGCGAAGATCCAACTTTTTACGCTATAGATACACATCGCACATAGGTACTGTTATTTATTCTGTGGATATATCTCGTACGTTTTTTTAAGAATGACCCTGTACCTACTATTAATTAAGTCTGTTTTCTTTTTAGTTTTGGCAGGCATTTTTTATATGAAAACTCGTGAGTTCACAGTAAGCCTATTGAATCTCCATACAAAAAAGACCCGAAAAACAAATCTTAGACTTGGGATAATGTTCACTTGAATAAACCAGTTGCACCAACAAAGATTAAAATAAATTTAAATGCCTATGAAGAATCAAAAAAGGTTCTGTATATTTCTATATTGATTGACGCGTGTGATTGAGACTGGTTTTAGATTTAAATTTATTTATTGCCGACATGGTACAACATTAGGTCTATATTACGCGGCGTAGAAATCGATTGGGAATAGCACAGCGACGACACGCGATTATATACTTATACTAGTTGCGCCCCGCGGTTTCACCCGCGCAGATTAAAATCCCGGTATTCCCACGGTATAAAAAGTAGCATATGTGTTATTCCAGACTATAATCTATCTCTCTGCCAAGTTTCATCCAGATCCGTTCAGCCGTTGTGGCGTTGAGTAACAATCATCCATCCCGGCTTTCACATTTATAATATTGGGAGGGCTAGCTGTGTGAAACTTCAAAGCAAGTTTTTGTTAAACAAGTTAAATTACTCTTATAAGATTGTACCTACTATTATACCTACACGTCATGTTTTATCATATTGAAGGGCACACGACGAAGGGAATGTGAGCACCTTATTGTTGTTTATTTGTTGTACTCCGAACAAAAAGTAACGCAACTGGTTGGTGGTTCTTTCAGGAAGCTATGTGATCACAGCACCTGAAGAACCCAAGCACCAAGACTGAGCTAAATTTAACCTTTTTTTGTTTCTTGGATCGTCAGGCTCACGGAACATCGAAACGGTCTTTATTCAACAATACTTTGCAACGTCTTACATATTATGTGAATCTACCGCCAGTTCGTCGCAACCGAAACCTAGAAAAACAGCTAAGCTTGGTACCTAAGTGCTTTTACAATTATGTCATCTTCACTCTCAGAGAAGCCTTTTTGTTTACTAATGTAGTATCTATGCTGATACGACCCAACATTCGCACAAATGTTTAGAGGTAGACAGAGAAAGCAAAACACTTCCATGTACTGTCTCACCTCTCGCCTGACTCATTCTTGTTCGTGCGCGCACGGCGTTCGCACAGGTGTGTCATTGTTTTTACTTCGATCGAGCGATGGCGAAAAAATTCCGAAACAAAGACGTGAAAGAACCAAAGAAGATAGATGGATGGGAGGAAAATTATTGGAAGAAGTTTCGTGCAACTATTGACCTCTTTTCTTTTATATTATCCGTTGTATTCTTCGGATATCCTTGATGCATTCATCGAGCTGTGCACTATTTGCAACTACCATGCATGTACCGGCCTTTTACTTTTATAGTTTTTTACATATCCGCTGTATTCTTCGGATATCTCGATGCATTCATCGAGCGGTGCACTATTTGCAACTAACATGCAACTACCGACCTTTTTACTTTTATAGTTTTTTTTTTACATATCCGTTGTATTTTTCGGATAATCCTCGATGCATTCATCGAGCGGTGGCGTGCACTATAATACATATTTTGTATCTAGTGGGTACCTAGTGTTTCGTGCATTCAACGATAACACATATTTTTATCTTTACTTATGCACCTACCCACATATACTATGTGCCTATCAGCCTCTTGAATTCTTGGGATGTATCAAATTAATGGTTATTTCGTTGTATTCTTCAAATAACCGAATTTTGTGAGAAACATGTTCTGTACTATTAAAAATATATTTGGCTAGCAGCAGCGCCCGTTCGGTTTAACCCTTCTACTGCAGCTATACATTTTATCTTTATTTTGTTTAACGGACCATTTCGATGCATTAGTTGACTGTTCACTTCCTACGGATATCGAAGAAAGGTCTGAAGGAATACCACTGGTATATATTATACCTATGATATTGTTGCTATTTCCAGCGCTGGATGGTATATTATATACTGGAGCTGATCTAAAGTACAGCTCTCGACGGTCTTGCGATATTAGAAGTTTATATTTGCCGAATAATGGCCATTATGCTTCTTAGCCTTATTCAAAGAATATTTTATTATTTGAGAGATGGCAACTCTGTTTTTCACGTCGCGCGTCGCGTATCTGGCTTCTGATTGGTCAAATATCCCCCTCCTTTATTTCTCCCTTCTACCACCAGGGTGCGTGCGCTAGCGCGCTATGCAGTTTTTACTCTCATTGGCGTTTTGTTTTTCGTCGCGTTCGTATGTGCAGAAAGATCTTACCTAAGTCTTTTGGGCACTTTTTTATTCTGGTTTTTTATAAATCTTAAAATTACTTATATAAAATTATAAAACGGAGTTTTCCGTTCGGATGTAATTCCTTTTTGAAATTAATAGTTTTTTCTATTTCTAGAAGATGGCGGATTCAAGTTCACGCTCATCCTCCGATGCTGATGAGGGCAGCCTTTCCACTCCACCATCGCCGCCGCCGCAGCCGCCCCGTAAGCCTGCGAAGCGTAAGACTGCTAAGCCTACTAATGAACCCAGCCGAAAGCGGCAGCGTACAAGCGTTGCATTACAGCAACTTACAGATAAGGTCAGTGAGATAACCAATTTTCTTGGCAATTTTTGCCAACCAATATACCAATCGAGTGTGAATGGGGACGATTTAAATGCTGATGTCAGCCGTGAGTTGTATTCGGAGGAAGGTCATGAACCAACAGTTCTTACAGAACCCCCTACTACCCTCAAACTTTCACTTAACACAGTTTTGAAAGAACCCTCAATTCCTAAATCCACGAAGGCCCATGTCGATACAATTCAGGCTATTCAACATTTCGATTCTGAGGAATGGGCTGATCTTAGATATGCCGAAGTCCAAAAGAGTTACTGTTCCCGTCCAGGGTTTGTGGAACTCGAAACTAACAAGGAGGTAAAACCCTATGATAAATTCACGAATTTAAGCCTCACAGAACGCGGATTTGCAGCAATTACACACGCTCTGATTAGACAACAAGAGGCTGCACAAAATGCTTTCGACTCATTGGTTGCGTGGTCAGAGTCATCGACAGAGTTATCCTCCCAATCGCTAGTTGATAAAATTAAAGAACTGTTCGTTGATGGAGATTTTCAAAAAATTTCGAATGATGCCCTACAGCTGGCTTGTGGGCACCGCGCGGATCTTATTCAGCAGCGTAGAGATAGCATACTTCGTTCTGTAAAAGACAAGTTTTTCAAGGCGACACTCCGTAAGATTCCTCCGAGTTCGGAAAATCTTTTTCAAAAAGAGGTTTTTTCCTCTGCAGTTGAGAAAAATGGGGGTAGTTCTAAAACATTCTGGCCTGTGCGCCAACCATACCAAACCAAACCTGCTGCGCAAGCGGGGTCAAGCCAGAATAATTATAAAATACCTGCGCAAGGTACCTTTGAGCCCATGAATTTTCATCAAAATATGCCTAGGATGAGTTTGCCTACGCAAGGTAATCAACAATATTTTAACCCTATGAGGTCTGACATGCAACGCCCCACAATAAGGCAGAAACATTTTCAAGCCTATCATCCTCGTCAGAGAGGACCGCGTGCACAATTTTCAGATGGCTCCCGTCAAAATAATGCACGAGGCCAGAGCAAAATCTCTAGCCAAAACTACCCGCGCAGGGACTATAATCAGAAAAGAAAACCATGACTGTATGAATTTTCAAGCGGGCTGTTTAACAAAGTTTGTATCCCAATGGCAGGCATTGCATGCCCCCCCTACGATTGTAAAAATAATTCAGGGCCTACGAATACCTTTTTACAGAAAACCTCCGCTTGGTGTCCCGAATCTAAAATTTCAAACCCAATTTTCAAAAGATATGGAAATAGCAATACAATCCATGATAAAAATGAAGGTTTTGGAACCCGCGGGTTCAGGCCCCGGTTTTACGTCCCCGATATTCCTGACCCCAAAGAAAGACGGTTCCACTCGGCCGATTTTCAACTTAAAAAGGCTAAACAAGTACCTACTAGTTTCAAAATTTCGTCTGATAAACGTACAGAAAATTCCTGCTTTCCTGCAACCATACGATTGGCTAATAAAGATAGACTTGTCAAATGCTTACTTCCATGTACCAATAGCAAAAACGCACAGGCGTTTTCTACGCTTGATTTTCAAGGACCAAGTCTTCCAAATGACCTGCCTACCATTCGGGATTGCGTGTGCCCCAAAAGTATTTGCCTCTCTTACCAACTGGGTCGCGCAAGTGATGAGGGACCGAGGCTTCCGTGTTATAGTCTATTTGGACGATTTTTGTATTGTCAATCAAGACCCGTTCCTTTTACAAAATCAGAGTCGGGAAGCCGTTCAGCTTTTACAGCATCTAGGGTGGCAAGTGAATCTCGAAAAATCAATTTTGATACCACAAAAAGTAATAGAATTCTTGGGAATAAGCTGGGACCCGCACACCAACGTAAAATTCTTACCTCCCAAAAAGTGCAAAGATATAGATCAGAAAATAAAAAAGTTAATAATAAGAAAGAAAGCAAACCTAAAACAAATTCAGAGCATAGTAGGTTCCCTGAATTTTGCCAGTTTCCCAGTGCCACGGGGGCGACTCAATCATCGAACTCTTCTAAAACACTGTCAAAATCTCCTACATCATCGTCCGGTTCTTCAGTTTCCAATTCCCCAAGGGGCCCTCGACGAACTAGAATGGTGGCGAATAAACATATCGAACAAGTCTCTAATACACTACCCGCCCGTGTCTCATTACCTAGTAACGGATGCATCAGAGTTAGCATGGGGGGCGCAAATAGACAATATGAATGTTTGGGGACAGTGGCACCAAAATCAGTCTGCTCTTCACTCAAATCAACGAGAATTGCTGGCCGTGCTGTACGCCCTAAAAGATCGCTGTCTCTTCCTAGCAAATTCGACACTGCTGATTCAGAGCGACAACAAGACTGTAGTGTCGTTTTTGAGAAACGAAGGAGGCACGAGATCGCTTCCGCTGTTGAACATATGCTACAAGATTTTTCAAATATTGGACCTTTACAACATTCATATAGAGACTCACTATCTCCCGGGACGATTCAACCCCGAAGCAGACCATTTGTCTCGATTATCTCCTCTACCGGAATGGCACCTACTTCCTCTGCTAACGAAGAAAGTATTCCACAAGTGGGGAACACCACAGATAGATTTATTTGCATCAGCGACAGCTCACGTGGTTCCGACTTACGCATCTCTGGATGTGACAGACTCCAGAGCTCATATACACGACTCGTTCAGCCAAACGTGGAACTTCAGTCTAGCGTGGCTGTTCCCTCCTCCATCCCTAATACCACGGGTACTGACCCATCTCAATACAGCTACAGGGATTTACATGTTGGTTGCTCCTCGGTGGCCGAAAGTGTTTTGGAGACCCGACCTACGGAATCGAGCACTGGCCGCTCCATTCACGATCCACAATCTTGCAGAAGTTCTGATAGACACTGTAACAGGCCGGCCCCCACCACAAGTACAGGACATGACGCTGGAAGTCTGGAAATGTGGGGGTGGTCAGAAAGCCTAGAGCACTGGTCTCAGGAACAAAGAGATTTCCTTTTCTCCAGTTGGAGGACATCCTCTCTGAAAACCTACAAACCAGCGTGGGAGAAGTGGACCACATGGTCCAGAGGTAACTCTATCAATACCTTCAAACCATCTGGTTCTGACTTAGCTAGATTTTTAATAGATTTATATCAAAATCAAAATCTTTCTTATTCTACTATTTTAGTTTACAAATCAGCAATTTCTACACTTTGTGACCCTAATTCAGACAACAGATTAAGCTCCCATGTCCTAGTCAAGCATGCTTTGAAAGCAATCAGAAATAAGAATCCTAAAGTAGATAAAGCTCCTATATGGGATACTGATTGTTTAAAAGATTGGTTACAAAATACCCCTGTTAATGAAAATAGCCTTTTCGAATGTTCAAAAAGAGCCGCAACATTGCTTTTACTGTGCTCAGGTCGACGTGTTCATGATTTGTGTTTACTATCAATTGACTCTAATAGTTGTATTGTCTCTGAGAATTCAATAACTTTTTGGCCTAAATTCGGATCTAAAACAGATTCCTTTACTCACCGCCAGTCTGGTTGGAGGCTATTTGTAAATAAGGATAGTAAAGCTTTGGATCCTATTTTATGGCTTAAAAAGGTCATATCTTTATCAGCTGAAAGACGCAACATATGTAAATCAAACAATTTATTCTTAACAGCTTGCGGACCACCTAAGGCAGCCACTCCAACTATCATTGCAAACTGGGTGAAGAAAGTCTTGATGGACGCGGGGATCAAAGCCAGCCCTGGAAGCATTCGCCCAGCGGTAGCATCCAAGAACTGGGTCCAAGATTGTCCCCTCGAAGATATCCTAGCTCGAGGTAACTGGAGATCACTGAAGACCTTCAGGAAATATTACTGTCGGGTCATCAAGCCTACAGATCCTCTCTCCAGTACAAGTATCTGTTTTGTCCCTATTAAAGGTTAAATACTGTATGTACTACTGGTGTTTTACGGTAGTATCAATATTGTTTAACTATTAATAAAATTGCCCCCAAGTTGTGTAATCTACCTGCTATAATAATGATTGTAAAAGTGATTGTAATAATAAATTATTACCTATTGTGCTTCTCTTGAAGATAAGTACCTATATCATGTGTATACCTAGCCTAGTACTTGCTGTGTTTGGTAGGGGATTTTTGTATTATAATAAAATACTGCTTCAAATATACCTTTTTATTGATGCAACAACAACCTTCAAAACATACCTGATAGGTAGATAATACAATACAATAGAATAACTAAAACTTACCTGATCGATATTTAAAACAATAGAACATTATAGTTTTCATCCAGATAACCTAGATCCACAGATACCTAGGTCCCTTGTAAGTAATTCATAAAATCGATCTTTTATCACATTGGCGCTTACTACCACCAGGCGATAACAAACATAATCTCAAATAATAAAATATTCTTTGAATAAGGCTAAGAAGCATAATGACAGCGTTTTACCTAACAATAAAACGCTTATTATGCGAAGTACCTTATTCAAAGAATACATTTTATTTCTGCCTGGGGTTTTTTCTTTAAAATAGAAATACATTTAATTTTTTGTTTACATTACGTAATTACGTTACCACACGATGATCGATGCTATTTGGATGCTATTTACATTTCATTCATTCACTCAGTTCACAGACGTCATATGCCTGTTCTGTGACTCACTCACATTTCTGCCTTGGACAAAGTATTCTCCCTACTTCCTCCATGGCATGCAGTCGAAAATCTAGCACATTCCACCAACGCAACGCCACGGTGTAAAGTCTAGTCTCCTTTGAAAGATTTCTGGAACAATGAAATTTAATTTTAATTTTTTCCTTTCATTTACATCACATCATGTGAGTGGCATGGCATCGTATCATCGTAGGTATTTTCATTTGAGATCCAATGAGAGTAAAAACTGCATAGCGCGCTAGCGCACGTACCCTGGTGGTAGAAGGGAGAAATAAAGGAGGGGGATATTTGACCAATCAGAAGCCAGATACGCGACGCGCGACGTGAAAAACAGAGTTGCCATCTCTCAAATAATAAAATATTCTTTGAATAAGGTACTTCGCATAATAAGCGTTTTATTGTTAGGTAAAACGCTGTCATTATTGGCTTCAAGCTGGTAAAAGCCTAAGCCAGCAGAAGCTTCAAAAGCTCACGTTGTGAAGGATGGTGATAATTTTCAAGCCAATTTGGCCTGTATATTCTACTAGAACTGCTTTCCTTCAAAAAGAAACGATAGGTTAAATTTAAGAAATAATCTGAATCCTAAAATGTTATCACTTGCTAAGAGTCTACTCTAAACCTGGAAATTGGCACTATGCTGGTCGATACCTGCAGATTTTTTAATAGATAAGCAAATACAAAACAAGGTCAGCTTGGCAAAGTTGTACCGAGCCCGAGGCAATGTCATAATATGTATTGAAAATAATTTTGATATTCCGGATGTGATCCGCACGCTAAGTGATGCGGCTAGGATAGTAGCTGATTTTGATGACGTATTAATGGACACTTGATAATCCCTGATTATGCCACTTGTCGATATATCTTTGTTAAAACCATTCAAAGATAGAAAGAAAAAAAAAAAAAAAAAAGTACTAAGTAATACAGCTGATTCAAGCAGCTGTTTCTCCTTATAGAAATTTATATGTGAGACGCTCATCATCTTGCGGTGCGAGGAACCAGCGTGGACGGCGCCGACATCCAGCACGTTCAACCGCGCTGATGCCGGTAGGCAGAGTCGGACGGCGTCATAGTAATACCTGACGAACCTTCGGCGTACCTGCCACAGATAGCGGTGCACTCCGAGCCGCCTGTGCGGCGCCACCTGGGCAGCTAGCTACGCGTAGGTACCTACCTACCTACCGATACACTATCTTAGACTCGCCTCGCCGCCACTGCAAGTACACGCAAGTCGTCTGAAGTTCTTTTGAACGAATGATCGCACCTACCACTAAGTGCTTTGTTTTATGATACTTTTTATGAATAGCGGCATAAGTATTCCGTATTTGCAATTGCAGCGATACAAAAAGGAGTAAAGTATTTTTATAATACCTATACTCAGACTATTGGAAGGTGCAATCCAATTGCAGAACAATCTAAACAAAAAAAAAAAAAAACTGGTGTCAATTTATTTTATACCTATTTTAAAACAATTTTAAAAGTACGTATATTAAACGGAACATTTTAAGATGAGAGGCACATAAATGCTTCTAAACTCGTACTCAAGGATCCCGTATGTCTAATTCAATAAATAAAATAAAAGAAAAAAGGTATATTTTCAAGGACTTATAACGGGTAAAGGCGAAATATTTTCGTAAGCGCAATGTGCCGTTAACATTAAAGTTTGTGAACTTTCTACAAAACACTTTCTAGCGCCAAACTGGGAACCAGATATTGGAAAATTAATTGCTTATTAATTAATTGAACAATAGTGCTTAATAAAAGCTACTTGCTAGTTTTTAAGCATCCTAATTTGATACTGAGATTATAATACCTAATGATTATACACCTACTTAACTCGAAAAGTCTTGAAATTATTCTAATGAGCTTAAAAATAATTCAGATAAGAGCATTTCCGTGATTGGTATTTAGAATATTTAACTACGGCATGTCCAGCTATATAGCTAGTGGTTTACGAAATCCTTCTAAAGGGTTACGTTAGCCCTACTTAAAAATAACGTTAGCTATGAAACATTTCCGTAACTGTTATCCTGCGTGATGATCTGATTTGGAGACACAAAAACATTTCCTTTCTGCTACAGCAGTTCTATTCCCAACATGATCTGGTATGATTGTGAAGTTTTTTTTTTTTTTTTTGTTACTGATGCTTCAAACACTAATAACAATTGGGGGTGTTTTCTGTGGCTCTGAACGAGTTGGGGGATGTGGGTCCACCACGGAGCAATCCAATTATAATAATTTACCTACCTGGAACTGGTGCAAATTATTTTTGGGAAAAAAGGAGTTGCAGAAGATAAAAGAGATTGTGATATCCTACGCGTAAACAATAGTTACCTACAATTACTAGGTATAATATCTTGCTACTGCTCAGTATCCACGTCTTACCTAAAGCAGTAATTAACACGATTTGGAAATGGAGTGAGTCACACGTGTCGACAATTTTGTGTTCAAGTCGTATTCTTTTTTCTGAAAATATATAAGCAGACGCATAATCTAGGACGCTTCATATTGATAAGGAGTACGAATTAGATTTTTATGAGTTAAAACATTTTCAAATAAATCAATATTTGGTTTACCAATACGTACCAATACATACCAATACGTATCTACGAGACATTTAAAAAAAAAAAAAAAAAATGCTTGTTTTGATGTTTTCAAAATTAAATTAATTTCCATGCGTTCCTAGCGTTTGACATAACAATAATAATAAAAATAAAAAGTTTCTTATCAGTCAACTGGTATTGTTTGTACCAGTTGGTATAGGTTGGTATAAGTTCTGAACGTCTCAACCGTTCCCTTGGTATATGTATTGAAGAGATATTGGTTCTCTCTCCGAGTAAATATCTTCTTCTTTCTCCTTGCATATCAATAACCCGTTTCATTAAAAAATCTCCCTGGTAATGTGTCTCATCAAAAAGGCTTTCCACAGCCAATCTGTCCTGGAATTAGCATTTGGTGTTTCCAACTATTTCTGTTTTTTCACAGGATGCTAGATCACAATACAATGTGTTATGCTTTGGTGGAAGTTTTGTGTAGGTATCTACAAAATAATAATGTTTCTCTTGAATGAAAAAAAAGATCACCTTTATTACAGTTTCTTACAACTTGTTTCAAGTATTATCATCTCTAGTATATTTTTTGAATAATCATACATATTTCTTTGATATCATTAAAAAATAAAAATACGTTTAGATATGAAAGTAAAAGATAACTTTCCTTCAAAAACATTTTTTTTACAAAGATAACATTCCCTTGTTATTTTATTATTGAAATCCGAGTATAGTACGGTTTATATTAGATTTTGTACTTTTAGAAAAACTACAGATTGGTTCATTCAATTTCGAATTTTATCGAAAATTTGTCATGCTGTTCGTGCTATCAACCAGCCGTAGAAAACAAACATTTTGTTTGATTCAGATTCAGATAATATCAAATCTTTCGATCAAGCTTCCGGGGTTGACTGACAGAATGTAACCTTCTTTAATCAGCAACATCCATAATTAGGAAGATGATAATTGACGTCTTGTTCTGACCGAACAATCCATTGAACACTGGATTCAACAAACGCTTGCTGATAGTGGCATCGATATTTCTGCTGGTAACTCACAGCCTCTACTTTAGCCACTTCTCGGGCTAGATTCAGTTTCGACGTCATTTCATGAGTTGGTTTTTTTTAGGCCGATTTTTTGTGTCAACATAATATTATTTGAGTTTGAAAGACCACCTTTTAACTTTTACGATTATGGTTCTGGTGATCAAAATTTTTTCGCATTCAAGTTTTAATTTTGAGTATTTTGTTTCGTGTTTTTTTTTAAAGTTCTATTTATTTAATTTTGCGTTATTTAATAATGCTTTAGTCTTATGTAATTATTCGTTTATGATTTAAATAAGCACCTACTCAAGCAAGCTTTTACGATTATTTTTTTGCAAAGTTATTAAACCTATTGCTTCATTTATTTCATCAATAATTTTTTCTTTCTCTACCCATAGATAATCAAAGAATATCTTGGTGCATCATTGATCTTGTTCTCTAAACATCTACATTAGTAAACAAAAAGGCTTCTCTGAGAGTGAAGATGACATAATTGAATGATCAAGCGAGCTTACCTGAAGCGAAGCTCGATCTTAATTATGTCATCTTCACCGAAGAGAAGCAAGGTCCCTCCCTTCCCTAGAAAAGTTCCCCTGAAGATCAATGTTGCTGTAACACTACTCTGAAGATAATGAGTCAGGCGAGAGGTGAGACAGTACATGGAAGTGTTTTGCTTTCTCTGTCTACCTCTAAACATTTGTGCGAATGTTGGGTCGTATCAGCATAGATACTACATTAGTAAACAAAAAGGCTTCTCTTCGGTGAAGATGACATAATTAAGATCGAGCTTCGCTTCAGGTAAGCTCGCTTGATCATTCAAGAATGGAACAGAGAATGGTCAGGGTAGATCTTGTATAGAGACGCGATTAGCACCTCTATCTAGCTAGTGAGAACTCTCGTGTCTATACAAAAGCCCAGATAGGAAAACTATAAGTTACCTACCTAGAAAAAATGAATTGGTTTGTAGGTCCGATTCGATTACGCTAATGTCTGGCTACGGAGATGGCTTTCTTTTTGACATTTGATTCTCAGCCAACCTATGTTAAGGGAATCAAAAGTCGAGTTGAAAGCTATCTCGATAGCCAGACATAAGTCTGATCGGGCTCGGGTAATGCATGTAAACAATATAATTAGCCTTTATACAGTAGTTGTACCTAGTAAATTATGCGTGTTTCATTAGTCTCCTCCGTTTGCCCTAGTTTGGCAAAGGCCTCTTCTAACTTATTCCATTTGACTCTATCCATAACCGTTCTCAACCATTGGGATGTAAATAATAAACAAAAAAATTATGTATTCCTTTATTCAACATATAATTGCCAAGGTGGAGGCTAGGAACGACTCATTAATTAATATAATTTTATTGTAAAACACTAACTAATATCACTATGTAATTTAAGCTATTCATAACGTGCTTATATTACAAAAGAATAAATGCTGAAAATATCTTTCACGTGGGTCAAAGGGCCAACCGCGATCTCTTGAAGCATTCTTATTTCAATATTACTTTACTTTTTGATCATAAAGCCAACTCTATGCAGTTGGTATAAGACATTGATATAAAAGTAATATTGAAATAAGAATGCTTCAAGAGATCGCGGTTGGCCCTCAGGAGTTTGTAACATATTTACGTACTTGACGGGTTTGACATGTGACACGATTATATACCTACCTGTCATGTACCGTACCTTTGGTATTTTTTGTAGCATCTGTTAAAAAAAGCCCACTAACTAGCTAGACCGTTCCTTATAAATACGTAAATAAATATTGGTGGACTTTCCACACAGCACTATTATCTAGGCCCAAACTAAGCCAAAGCTTGTAAAAGCTTGTTCCTCGGTGGGAATCGAACCCACGGCCGACGTTATGGGGGCACTTCACGTGAATTATTCATTATTCTTTATTGCCACACAGTAAAAACATATTATTCGTCGTGTTCGCGTCTTATTTTCCAAAAACGACAATGTTTATGTTTTTTATTACAAAGCTGATGGGTACAGACAGATGTTGTTATGTGGTGACCATCACCACAACAAAGCATTGCCTCGTAAGTCACGCACGACAGGAACGTGCCCTACAATGCACTGCACTGAGTCAACTTGAGGTTTGTATGTGACACAATTCGCTTAAATTTTACTGTTTTTTACTAGAATACTCAAATACACGTTCAAATAAAAACGCGAATATCAATAGTCGTAAAGTGCCACCATTAGGTACAATGTTCACGATTTTTGAAATATTGACTTATGATTTTATTTGAACTTGTACAGCCAGCGACTATGTTTTCCAGATCGTTTAGACTACTCAATAGACGCTCATATCAATTTGACGCTGACTACCTAGATGAATGAATAATTTTAACAAATGAATAAGACGGACCTTCGGATTTATATTGGATGGATAATATAAGATTCTACATGGTACAGACAGTGTAAATTATTACAGTAAATGTTTTAGTCAAATTATAATGTTTTGTTTTCAGATAATGCATTTATGTATTTATTCCAACATCTACATACCAACACAAAAATGGTATTATTCATATAGGTCTCTGAGAGCTCTATTAGCTAAAATTACGGATAAGTCATTTCTTTTAGATGACATAACATGATTTCGTCTAAACATTAGATAGGTAAGTCATCTCAACTTATTCTTCGTCATCGAGTCAATATTAACAAAATTATTTCACTATCACAATACCTTTATATGATTGCTTATAAATGTAATTGAAATTAATTAAAACATTCTCGTATTAAATACGAAATGAATGCTTATTTTAATTATTATTTATACTTAAAAGTTATTAAATTATAGTCTAGCTGGGCAGTATTTTGCAAGATTATTATTATTAAATAATATTGACTGGCTTTAGAATTACTTAATACCACATACCTACCTACTCATGAAATAATATGGAATTTTGGAATTACCTATACACATAACTCATAGCAACAATATTATGGGTAATCAATGATATTTTCATACAATTTTTCCGCTGGCGTAAACACAAACAGAATCTTTTGTGTTTCAGACAAGTTTTGATCTTGTCTAGACCCCCTGCATCTTATTAGGAAATCTACAATTTCACGTTTTAGTTTCAATGACTTTTAACACCGTGGTTGCAATCTCATATTTCGATCAAGTATTTTTTGACACGAGCAATGCTATATACGTATTGCTATGAGTACGATCAGAAACTAGTCTTAAGTCGCTGTCTGAGGGCGTAGTAGGATAGTACAGTAACATAATTCTTTGTTCAGGAGAATATTACATCCCATTCTATCAATAACTTAGGGAATTGCTTTGACCTTTGCTGTCAGTAAAGGTGCGTACAGACCGGCCCAACGAACGCCAACGAACGGGTTTCGTTGACCTTCGTTGCTGCAATCTGGACGGCTTAGCGAATGCCAACGATCGCTCGTTGGCGTGTGCCGGCGATCCGAAGCGTGGCGGTAACATCAAAGAAATCGAGCTATTTGATCGAACTCTGTTTGGACGGTCGCCGAAGGCCAACGAACGAACGCTCAGTTGAAGCAAAAGAGCGTAGCGTGTAGACGTCCAATTTGAATGGAGTAACGACGGTATGTTTTTATTAATAGATTTGTATAAAGAGAATTTTTTCTTTTATTTTTTCTTGTTCTTGCTAACTCGTTTTGGTATATAAAACTAGCAATTATAATGATGTCGTCGTCGTCCATGATTAAATTGCGAATGAAAGAGAAAAGAACCGGAATCAAGTGCCAACGAACGTTCGTTCGAGTTCGAGGATGTATTAACGAACTCCGAGCGTGCGGAAGCCAACGCTAGCGAACGATAAATATCCATCGTTGGGCGTTCGTTGGGCGGTCTGTACGCACCTTTAGAGGAGTTTCTGTCACCCGGACATTGTCAGTACCTACTCTGTGTGATATTTAAGCGTAGGTACATACCTACTGCATCTGTCAATTACCACCAAGGCCAGTGAAGGTTTTTTGGAGTGGGTAACTTTAACTCCACTTTCACTTTTATGTAGATTAGGTATATGACCAAAAGTGAATAAAGTCTCAGTTAGTAAATGCTAAAAATGCTAAAACTTTTGTTTCTAATTTAAGATTTCAGAGTCAGAAGTCCAGGAACTGTTAAAAATTATTTAGTTTAGGAGCCTGAGTTTTTGGAAGCAGTAACACTAGTCATATTTTGTACAATGAGTTGACGCCAAAAAGTAAACTTCTGGGTTGATGGTTAATAAGTTTTCGTCTTGGTCCTCGACTAAGATTCAAGCATCATCTTCATAGAAATATGTAGTGGTTATAAGAGAGGAGGTACTAAGGCTTAGCTATAATTAATAACTAAAGGTTAGTCTTATAGATTCTCGTCGCAAATCTAATATAAATAAAGGATGGTTTAGACCATGCTTGCTACTATTAGCATGAGGTTCTATACCAAATACTAGTACCGAAATATATACGTCATATAACTTACATGCACAACAGGAACTTTAATATAAAAGAAAAAACTTTGAGTTATAAACATAAAAATACTAGTTATACCTAACCTGAAGTCTCAACCATCCTTAAAATAATCGACTGAAAGGTATCTTAAAAGCTACCAAATACTTCAGTAAAAAATCTATCGACACTATTGATTTTCTTTTGTTTTGAACAAGGGACCAATCGCGTTAACTTTAAACGATATAGTGATAAACGAAACTACAGATTAATGAACTCGTTCATAAGGAGATCATTTGGGTTTTCAGACATTTCGCGGGTCACTCGTATTGAACGGCAGGTATAGCAACGAAAAGGCGATCGCAGCAATCGCACATAAAATCCGTTTCAAAACATAGCGCGAATCAGCCCCTCTGGGGTCAACGATATCCACATTTTTGCGGAACAAGCCTGAGGAAAGAATTTCATGAAAATAACTTTCGTCTGTCGTGAGCATCTGTCCAGCAAATATAATTTCCTCGTGTCGGTTAAAAAGAACAAAAAAGACAGAAATAAAAATTATAGGCTCACACAATGTCATGCTGACGAGAAATTCTACAAAGATAAGTGACCATATTTCTCGTAACTAAGATCTTTGACCCCTGAACCTGTTACGTGGAGATGGCGTCCTGTTGTAAGAGTTAGGATGTCTAAGGGTAGTCAGCTCGTCGATAGCCACCAGTGGCGGAGTATGCCATGTGTGGAGACGCGTCAGTATTGTCAGTGGGGGGGTAGTGATATGCAGTCGGATTGCGGCCGGCCTATGCGCAGGCGCCGGGCGAGTCTCGTCCGCGCGAGCGCTAGCAGCGTCGCGAACATGTGAGCAAGCACCATCACAACCGCACACAGAGTCACGAAGCCGAGGGCGGAAGCTGGAATACAAATTGATACTTTAAGACAAGTTTGGAACTTGACAATTGTTTTGTTAACTGCATCAGAAGTATGATGAATAAAGAACTTAACTTGATAGCGTGCTATATCATTTATACCAAGTCAGGAGCACCTTTACGCCCATACCCCTATGTACGGGATACTGCCCCATATCCACCCATCACCTGCATCCATACTAAGCCCGGGCGGCTCGTAACACAGAAAACCAAAAACAAAACATGGATTTGCGGTGGCACAGGTCATACCTATACAGCTTGTAATGGAAACCAAGCAAGGAATTCTAAAAAATCTAGAAACTTCTGAACTGACCAGGCTTATCCCAATCCAGCACTTCGTATATAGTAGAGTTCCCCATCCGGTCTGTTCCTCCAACCGCCCAGTAGAACGCACTGAAGACGCCGTACGCCAGCCCTGTGCCGGCGCCGTACAGCGCATGCGCGGCGCGGATCGGATGCGCTGTCACCGCGATCTCACAGAGCATCATCAGCGAGTTCCCTCCGTGGACAAGAATGTTCAATGCGTTCATCTCGTGGATTTCTGGGAATAGGTCAAACCCAATGAATATGAATGATCAAAAAAACATTGTAGCACCTGTATTTTCAAGTCACGTTAATATATAAGTACCTAGTCTTATTCAAAACGAAATATGTCAATCATGACAAGAATTATCACCAAAATTACCAAAAAATTAAATAACATTACTCCATTTTTGGTCTGGGTGTTTATGTATAATAAAAAATATCTATCTATGTAAATATATAATGTATTAAATATATCAGTCATCTAGTACCCATAACACAAGCTTTGAGTAGCTTACTTTGGGGCTAGATGGCGCTGTGTGGATTGTCCAGCATTATTTATTTATTTATTTAAATTACAACGCTACATTTTAGGAGGATCTGTATCGTCTCATCCATATATTTCGTAATATATTTTCAAATCTATCCAATATTATTTTGTTTAGGTTTATACGAACAATATTTTTTGTGATTTATAATATTGATTTTAAACCATAAATGCAGACTCCCTCTGGGAGAAGTCAAACCAAAAGTAAGTAGGTACCTACTGTACTGTAGCTGTAACTGTACTGTATCAGTAGGATTCATCATTTCGCTTTATTGATTAGGTACGAGAAGTTTAGGTACTATAGGGGTGGAAAGGAGAAACATCACTATTCCATAAACCAGAAATATAACATTTTCTGTAACTGTAGTTATCGACACTCTTATACTAAAACCCTTTGTCAACACGCCTAAGTAGTTTGTTCCACTTCGATCACGGGCATAAGCAGTTGCTCTAAATGTTCCAACCTGTTTTACTTCTCAAGAAAGTATGTAGCACGGTTCATGGGGAACGGTATACGCTTCTATAATAAACTTCCAGAAAGTGTCACTGGGCTTCCCATTAAAAAATTTAAAGTGTACATTAAGAATTATCTGATAAGGAAAGCTTACTATACTATAGATAGTTATATTAATGATAAAAGTGCGTGGCCTGATGTCCCGGTCGCTCTGCCCATCGACGGCTAACATATCTGCAATGTCTTTACTATTATGTTATTTAAAAAAAGATTTTTTTTTTCATTGTTGTTTGACTTACTACACTTCTTACTTATGTATTAGTATTATTGGTTTGAAGCGTGTGTTCTTTTATGAATCTGTTTACTTTTCCTTTTCTGTTAGATTACTTTGTATTATATAGCTTCAATAGTGTAGGTATTTTATTACATTGTAACGAGGATCATATAAAAGAGCGATAGATACCAAGCCGAGTTTGTTGCCTGTTCTTCTCGGTGTTGGTCGCGTGGAACTGGCACTAGAGTCACCTAGTTTTAAGACGGTTCAAGATGGTCCTTGTGATTTTATTGAATAAACATATTTTGACTTTGACTTTGACTTTGACACGTGGTCACCATGTTATTTGAATCTGCTCGCTGCATTGTTTATTAAAATTATTAACAACACCTTGTTAATACCAACACGCATTGTTTCAAAAACGACAGAATTTTCTTGTTTCTGATAACTCATTCATCATAAGCCTAACTGTTCAATATCTGGCTGATCATTTCAAATAAAAAAATTAACTGTTTTCCAAATTACAACACTACTCATCAAATTGAGGCTTATCCGTTTAGTTGATAGAAACAGGAACATCAATTCAATAAAGACCTTGTAAGAAATTATTACATTTTGAGCAATGTTATGAGAGTGAATGAAGCGAAAGAGGTATGTAAGGATCGTAGGAAGTGGAAATCCGTGGTCTCTGCTTACCCCTATGGGAAACCGGCGTGATTTTATGTATGTATGTATTAAATTTTTCTATGATTAGTAATTAGATTATTTTTATTTAATTAGTAATTATAAACGGAGTTTACTGAGTCCTTCAAGAAATGCTCAAATGTTAACTCTACAGTCACCAACTCACGCGCTGAACATTGTTATCTTGTAGGTAAGTAACAATTTACTCACTAGGGTTATGTACTGCTGTCCAGTACATAAGAGTGATGACAAAAGCTAGATCAGTTGCTATGTTGTATGCCAGCCAATACGCTGAGCAGAGCAGAGGCGTGGAAACATCACTTTCTTCACATGCTGAAATTAGAAACAAATTAAAAATTAGCAAAATCTGTTACCTTAAGTTTAAGTTAATATCAGTTGGTTTAAAAATAAAAAACACAAGGACAGTTCATTGCCATACGATTAATGCTTATGATTTTGAGAGCTCTAAGTAAATAGACAAATCTCGATCAACGGAAAATCGATTTGAGCGTCTGTCAGTCTGGAGCGCCATGTATCTAAGTAATTTATTCTTTTAAAAAGTCATTACTATTATGTTTGAAAACCATACAGGCACTGAAAACAGCTGATTTCAGATTTTTATTTCATTTGTTAAATATGATCAAGGATTACCAAATAGCGATATCAATACCAATAGGATCAAGCAAGCTACATCAAAACTATTGTTGACAATGCGAAAGTAGACACTTTAAAAGCATTCTCAGATTCCATTCTGCCACGTTTCTAACTTTTATAGGCACTCAAACCTGACACCAAAAATAGAGTCAGTTTTGCAGTCGCTAATTTTTTGGTCAAATATGAATCATTGTATTCCTACAATCAAGCAGTACGTTTTTTCCTGTTCCTCTGATGCTTAGAACTGGCGCCCTAGATTCACTAAGATATTTCAATGTGGTCCCTAGAGCGACGTTGGTAATAACGGTACGTGAACAGGGACACGACTAAGCCCCTGCGTGAGAGGAAACACCAATAAACGATGAAACATCTCAATGGAATCGTTTATTAGGTTGTTTCAGCCACAGAACACATATATCCTTAGTTTCAGCTGAGAACGTTGGAAGCTAGAATGAGGAACCAATAAGGATAATTTGAAGCACAATGCACAACGACCGCGCGACTTGGATCTTAATTGACGCGAAATTGTAACCAATCAGCCGTTCATGACCCGAGACGCTCCCCTGCCAATAGATTGAATGCCGAATTGTGGAACACATGACCGATCATATTAAATATTTATTTAAATACTCTCTCTCTTTTTAAATACTCATTTGTTATCATTGCAGAAGCCATTCAAAAACTTTCCGCTAATAAGTCTAAGAGCACATCTATGACGAGTCTAGACTTCGCTGGTTGAAAAAACAATTAGCAAAAACACGTGTCGCAGTGACCTGTGACATTTGTCGTTTTGATGTCCGACACGCAATCGCTTGATTCAATTTAATTGATTCGCGGGAGGCGGTGGAGTGCTCAAGAGAATTCGCGCAATACAGTAGGGACCGCACCCACGTTAAAACGAGCAGGTTTCCGCTAGCTCACCAGTGCTTACATACCTACATAGGGAGTATCGGCCCGATATACAGTACACACTGTTGGCAGGCACCGGCAACCTGCCTTGTTCGTGAATGCGGCGCTAAGCAAGCTCATGACATTGACTAAATTGGTAAGATGAGGTTTGGTAAATATCCTCACTTCATGAACACGCGTCTTCAGCTTGTTCGCGGAATCAAAGGTTGATTAGATAAACGTCGGATGAGTCAGGTCAGTGTGGGAAAGGTTCTGATGTCAAAAAGAATAGGTATTAAGTATAATCTTCCGAACACGTGCTAAGTCGACATGGGGTCCTTCAAAAGGCGGGTTTATCTCCTTTTAAAAGGCCGGCAGCGCATCAGCAACGCCTCTGGTATTGCAGGTGTTTATGGGCGACGGTGACCACTTTCTATCAGATGGCCCGTATGCTCGTCTGCCAGCTTTGGCATAAAAAAAAAGTCTAAAAATAGGTAAGTACCTACCTGGCAATTGTGATTTTGATTTCGATCGGCTGAGGTGCCTTTGAATAGAATTAAATGTTTCTACAAGAAACATTTAATTCTTGGTTAAGGCTCCGGTGACAGTGGCTCGCAATTTCGAAGTGCGATTGGCTATTATTTCATTTTATTTCATTTCGGGGAGGTTGTTTGAAAAAATAACTCTAGAGAAACACGCATAAATACTGTTCGAACACAAATAATACAATAATATAAGGTAAACATGCCCGAATCAGAAATCATTTTGGTATTAGTATGTTTGGTCTTACGTTTACCTAATACCAAAATGATTTCTGACTCAAGCACATTTCCCTTATATTATTGTATTATTTGTGTTCGAACAGTATTTATGCGTGTTTCTCTAGAGTTATTTTTTCAAACAACCTCCCCAAAATGAAATAAAATGAAATAATAGCCAATCGCACCTCGAAATTGCGAGCCGCTGTCACCGGACTCTTAAGTCTTGGTTTTGTGGGTTTACGCTGGTCAACCTTCGGTATTCGTGTGACATTTACTATGGTTATTTTGGAGTCATCTATTCATTTTAATTTATATTCATTAAATTTGCAGCTGACATGAATCGTCCCAGAGTTATGGATTAGATCGGTAATAGTTAAATACAAAGCTTTCACCTACCAGCCCAAAATTCTTTACGTCGAAGAATTGCCTAGACCTAGTTTCACATTTAAAAATTCTATGACACATTTCCTGACTACACAACAAGTGGGAGAATTATTTCCACGGTACGTAGGTACCTACATCAGTCAATGCCCGCCGAGTAATGTACTAGCCTACTAATAGCATAGCAACTTTGTCGTGAAGACTTCATACGAGAAGATACCTATGTACGTATTTTTCTACATAATATGATAGGGTTCAGTAAGGTTCGTTGCCAGATGTTCCAATTTAGGCCGGACGTCCGGATTTTTGTCTAAAATTAATTGCCCCACATTCAACCATTTTTTTTTGATTAGGTAAATATGCAGTATGTTATGTGATGGTGGTCCCCTTTACTACACTAATACCCTATATGGATTTCGCCAATGACGCTCGAGACGACCGCTTGCCGCCTATCTTTCTGAGAAACCCTAAGCTTTCGACTATTTGACCAAACAATAAGTTCACGCATATCAGGTAGGTACCTTATAAATTAACTTGGTAAACAAGGTTATTCACCTTGTTATGGCGTGATGGGTCACCTTCACGAGCAATTACTCAAGACAATAATTAGATTTTGAGAACTAGCCCCCGGTTTCTGAGATGTCGACGGCTGTCAAGTCACTTGCTATCTTTCTCTTATTTGAAGTAAAAGCTGAAATAGCAAGTGACTTGACTGCCGATTAGCTTTGATCGAGCTTTCAGAAGCCGGCGGTATGAGTTCCTATGTCTAATGACATTATACATTTGTCTAACCTTGAGTACCGATGGAAGGTTGCGTGTGACTGACGGAAAATTAACCCCAGATTAGCGTAGTCCTCACATAAATACTACATAGTGATAATTGTCACTAAGGCTAAGGCTCACAACACGTTGACACTTTACCAGTGGACATAGTTAGCGTTTACGCAGTACTAACCAGCTCACGACCATTTTGCACCCATTCTACACTCGCTCATAGAATGTAGAACATGTAAAATGTAGAACTTGTTTAATAACCAGGGCATGTCTTTTAAATACAAATATATTTATTTGTCAAAACAATTTCATAAGAGGGTCGCTGATGATCCCCGCACTAGGACAAGACTGTATCTTGGGAGGCCAGAGTACAAAGCACGATTTACACAAATAGTTAAATATAATAACAATAGTTTAGAATTTCGACAGATATAACACCATAACACAGAAACAAGGCAAGAGACGAGACTAAACACAGGAAACGAATAAACAGCTAAAGGACACGACATGATTTTTCTAGCAGTCTATTAGTCTTTTTCTTTGCGTTTTGCTGTGTTCCGGTTCGAGGAGTGTTGTAGTTGTTGATAAAATTACAGGCACTCAAAGCTTAACATCTGTATGCCTCAGGTTGCAGGGCAGCGCATCGTAGAGCACGTTTCTATCGTGTGTTACTTACGAGGCAATGCTTTGTTGGTTGAAGAGTATCGATATACCCTATACATATAGAAGTACGAGTAAAAGATGGATGGATTGTGTGAAAGATGATATGGGAAAGAAAGGAGTGACTACTGAGATGACAAATGATAGAGGAAAGTGGCTAGAAAAAACCTGTTGTGCCGACCCCACATAAAGTGGGATAAGGGCAGGAAGAAGATGAAGATAGAAGTACGAGTACATAAGTACTTACGCAGGCTGTAAGACTTCTGAGCTCTGAAGTTGTAGACCACGGCGAGAGCAAGGGCAGACTGCACTATTATCATCAGGTAGCCCCAGTTGGTGAAGTAGATGAACCACTTGTAGTAGTTGATTTCAGAGACGACCTCGGTTCGTCGCACCAAGCTAGCGTTTGGTAAACGCTGACAAGCAAAACTAGCGATACCGATTGCTGTTATTGTGAGGAATACCAGCCACCTGGAAAATGATAATACCTAATAATAATTAACATGTACAACAATATTAACATGTATTATGTGTGGATTGTCCAGCATTATTTATTTATTTATTTATTATATAACATGACGTCATTGTGTAATAGATTTTTACATCGGTTTCAGCGATGACAACTGCTAATGTCTCCTCCTCTCGCTCGATTAAAAAGTTTCGTAAATAATAGGAAAACTGTAATTGAATCGATTAAAATAATAATTAATTGATCTTGATGATGAATTATTGCTGAATTTTTAATGTATCTACTGGGTAATATGTTTTTTTATCCACAATTTATTGTAAATATTTGCAATGATTGCACACTACTTTGTTGATTACGATTTTTCAGAACAACATTCAGTTGTTTTTATATTCATTAGTCTGGAAATGTGCAAGCGAAAATCAAAACTATCTTTATTCAGTACAATAACAAGAATCATTTGGAAGCGAGTGAAAATATGTTCGACGGTTGTCTGTGTCATAACTATTTATAAGAAAATAAAAATGATAGCAGGCTTACTATGCGGACCAAAATGCTTACCATCTTAATTTTCAACTTAAAAATATCTTCACAAATTACGTAAATTTTGTTACTAAACATAATAACTTAATCGACAGTACCTATACAGCACGTATAGATTTGAAGGTCTGTGGCCGAACTGCCACTGGCTGCATGCGAACTGATGTGCCTTCGAGTGCTCCAAGCTGAGGGCCCCTCGGCTGGCATGCCACACGCGCCCCAACATCGCTGGCTTGCATGATTTCTTCATTGCTGCAAAACAAATTACATTGTCCTTAAAAACTTTCCTTTGACTGATAAACTTAATTTGTTGGTTTGAATTTTGAAGTGACAATGGGCAGGTTACGTAGGTCTGATAACCGTTATGGAATCAACTTTTTCAAATGGCAACTGCAAATGGATGGAAAGGGCTCAGAATCGTTTTTCCTGGAAATGTGTAGTGCGGCCTAGTCCAGCAGTGGACATCTCTAAGCTGATGATGATGATTTGTGTTGAGTGATGTAAGGTAAATAAATGCTATATACACAACACAATATGGTCTTCCAAAAACATAAAACACTGTTATTTGAAAATGAACTGGAAAATTGTCAAGCAAAGTTACCTACACCGTGCACCGTATTGAGTTGCCTATGGAAATGAATAAAGGTAGCGAAAGAGCGATAAGATTTATGGAATCCTTGATAATGGCCCTCAGAAAACAAAACGTGCGTTAGTTACTACATGAACCATTAAAACCGTGAAAATTGTATCGAAAGATTTCTGCTTCCGAAAATAATCTGCGAGAGACACTGAGAGCCGATAATGTATCTCCATTAGCGGCTTAATGTACCTCCATCACAGCCTTCAGAACTTGATTCGAAAAATTGGCAATATTGTACCAATCTTTTACGTCAGGGCAAATTGGCACATCGAACTTTTGAACTGCAAAATATTGAAGTCAAGGTGTTTCGCTGTTTAATTGTGTTGCATAAGCACGTGCAAGTATTTACCAAATAAATGTATGCACCTACTGTAGGTGGGACAGCAGTGCCGTAGTATTTAATGGTAAATGGTATTTCTGAGCCTTGCAAGCTTTGTCTTGGACAAGCTATGGGCCTAAACCTAGAATTGGCGATAAAATCAATCAGTGCCACTTTTGATCAGAGACTTGAAAGGAGGGTGAATATTGCTAAGTACGTAAAGGCAGACAGACACTACTAAGAAAAGATTAAAAAATAATACCTAACAAGATTTAAAACACCCGCAGTAGATGCCCAATCCATCCATATGGATGAGACTCGCAAGGTACCGGAAGGAGTAGCGTATCGAAGAGGAGGCTTGTACTTAGCAGTGGGTGCAAACGTGCTGAAATGATGATAATGACAGTTGAATTGAAGCCATTCTTAAGCTTAAGCAGGAGGTATAACTATAAGCCCAAAGAGGCAGGTTAAAGAGATAATCTTTCTCAAATTGATTCTTCCTGCCCGGATTCTCACAGAAATGTGTACAAACATATCACGTGTTCCGACGACTTGGTGTGCACGCCATTAATAAAGGCACTAATTGAGAATACGCAACGTTAAGATATTCTTTATGACCAATGCGATAACAGAGAGGAACAGCGATCCTTTTAGAGGAAATACGAGTTTCTTTCAATCTGGAAAGCAATTTAGATAAGATGAAAGTGATTGAAGGTTATTACGATATTGATCTTCTTTTAAAAAAAATCGTATGTCTTACATAGATCTATAAGATTTTGTCCAGTAATCCCTTCAATATTCTGAATTCATTATACTATTACGTACCCAGCTTTATGACGAAGGATTCGTAGAGAGGAGAAAAGAAACAAGTATAACTACTTACACAGTACTTCACACCGGGACAGCTTCTTTATCTGTACCAAGCGCAAGTCCGGTCGTTTATGGAGTACTGTTCTCATCTTTGGGATGGCTCTGCTTAATACCAGCTTGAGGCCTTGGAAACTATTGAGAGACGAGCCAAAAGGCTGATAGGTAACGACACGTTGTTCAAGTCGAAGCTCCTGACACTTGAACATCGCCGCAAAGTTGCCTCTTTATCGGTATTTTACAGGGTACATTTCGGAGAGTGTGCGATGAAACTCCCAACTTGGTTCCCTCGTCCCCATTCTACTATCGAACCACCAGACGTACGGAGACAAGGCATCCGCTCTTGGTTGACATACCTACTGCCCGCCCAAAGCGCTTTGCTTCCACTTTTATAATGCGGACTGCCAAAGAGTGGAACTCCTTGCCGGCGTCTGTTTTTCCAGATGCCTATAATTTGGATGTCTTCAAGAGACGAGTGAATAGGTATCTTCTAGGTAAGCGTGCTACACCGTAGACCGCATCGTCACTTACCATCAGGTGAGATAGCGGTCAAACGTTTTACCTATAATATTGTAAAAAAAAAAAACCAACACGCCACAAAAACCAACCCAGGCCCGGCAAATACGATTATAGATTTGTGCACACCTTGAACATATAAAAAAAATATTGAACAATTCACCGCAGGTACTGACATATTTATTGGCAGTGGTTGTGGTTGTGACGAGATTGCAAAGTTAAAGCTGAATCAAATGACAGAATGCAATTCGATTGACAGTTTAATTGAGTATGCAGACATCTGGATTTACAAAGCAACAAGAGCAACTTGATTGATTAGTTAAACGTTCTCCAGACTGGTCAATATGACAGTCTGCTAAAAACAAAAGCATTGTGTCAACTTGTCGAAGTGGCGAGTGGACAGATCAAGTGGCGATTCATGTTTTATTAGAGTAGCATATGATTGTCGTAGCAACGAGCCTGAAGTGCTATCTGACAAAAACACGCCTAATGCCCCTGATCATAGAGCGAATAAAACCGCGGTCTTATGGCTCGTCGGTAAAGCTCTAGTCCTTATGGCGACCGCGCACGGACTACAGCTTTACCGACGAGCTAACGCGTCTTTACTTGTTCGTCGATCAGGTCCTTATGTCGACGACCTCTGTGGCGCAGTGGGCGAGAGCCTGCCTGCGACGCAAGAGGTTGCGGGTTCGATTCCCGCCGTGGAACAAATTTGTGTACGATCTGCAGAAATTTGTTCCGATAGTCTGGGTGTTTTCTATGTATAATAAAAAAAAATATCTATCTATGTAAGTATATAATGTATTAAATATATCAGTTATCTAGTACCCATAACACAAGCTTTGAATAGCTTACTTTGGGGCTAGATAGTGCTGTGTGGATTGTCCAGCATTATTATTATTATTATTATGTGACTAGAAAATTTCGATTTGGCATTCTGTAAACATTCTATCACGAGTGCCACTCGCGTTAGTCTTTTGCCGTTGAAAATGGCGAGGCCCGTGATCGAAGCGAGCGTAGATCCACTAGGTGATACTCTCCGTGATTTGGTTGTTAACGGAATAGCACTACAGCCAATTGACCACCTGCGCTCAGGGATTCAGAACAGGTGGCTCAGTGTGGCTCAGCTAGCAGTTCTATGGCAATTTTTAACGTTTGTATTATATCCACCGGATGGTCTTTCTGCATTTGAATTCTGAGGCAAAATGATGGTCAGTTCTTTTTCGAAAACGACTGTAGCGAAAAGGCTATTGTGGTACTGATATTTATGTTATTTCGGTATCATCACGTGTATTATGAGTACATACTAACAAGAGCAGTCCACCAGACGCCACTCTGATTGATCTAGTAACAACATCCTGGTTTTAAGCTGACCTGTTTACCAACTAGAGTTAATGGCCAATAGAAATCTAGTTTCTAGACAATTTCAAGCAGCTTGCTAAAAAGGTCTGCTAAAATAGATAATTGTATACTGATGACTTCAATAGAATGCCCTTGGGCGAGCACATAAACATGGACTTTCAAGCTCATTTGATGAATGATTTCAGATGCTTATCACGAATGGGGCTCATATTCATAGTCAGTAGACCGTGGTCCATGCACCGTATTTATAGACCTATTATTCTATTAACTGTCACAGCTGCAACAGAATGGTATGCTTACCTTTGTATCGTTTGTACTATGTCGATGGGCGTCGCAAAAGTACTAAATAAGCATGAAGTCCAACTAAGTATGTGGTAATGTTATTGATTTTACCATCTACATTATACTACGTATATACGTATGTATTCATTCATAAAACAAGGGACAATACAAGTATGGTATGTAAGTAGGTACAGTAAGTGCAGATGTATCACCAATCGTGTCTAAGCAGTCTAGGTTTATGCAACAATGTAGTTGCACAACCTAGGTCTGGAGACACCCTGTCTAGAAGATAAGACCGAGATATGATTATTTTAGTAAAGTAAAGAATGAATAAATAATATGAACAAAATTAAAGGACCCTAGAAATACTTTCTAAATTACTAAATAACTTTTTTTTAAAACAAATTACTTCTTCTTCTTTCTGCCCTTATCCCACTTTATGTGGGGTCGGCACATAACAAATTACTGTTTAAAAAAAAAGGTTATTATTTGAATTGTATCTTTCTGTCGTCACTCTTAGAGCTAACTAGCTTTTGCCCGCGGCTTCGCTCGCGTTTAGAAGTATTATTATTAATTAGGCATAGTTTTTGCGGCTTTACTTTTGTTAAGCGTGTGTAAAAAATTGGGGGGTTGAATTTATCAAAATCCTATTTAAGTTGACGTCTTCATCATAGTAGCTCCAATCTTTAATTTCAGTTCAATCAGTCGAAAATCTAAAAAGATTATACAAACTTTCACCCCCTATTTTATCCCCTTAGTGGTGGAATTTATCAAAATCCTTTCTTAGGGGATGCCTACGTCATAGTAGCTTTATGCATGCAGTCAGCCCGATCGGTTAAAAATTGACAAAATTTCATACAAACTTTCATCCCCTATTTCATCCGCTTGGGGGTATAATTGATCAAAATCCTTTCTTAGCGGATGCCTACGTCATATCATCTACCTGCATGCCAAATTTCAGCCCGATCCGTCTAGTGGTGTGACACCGCCTTCCGATCGTAAGGTCGCAGGTTCGAATCCGGTCGTGCACCAATGGATTTTTCTATCGAAAAATTTATACAAACTGCGCAATGCCAGTGCTCTTAAATGGTGAAGGAAAACATCGTGAGGAAACCAGTTAGTATTCTAACAGCGGCGATGGGCTTGCAACCTGTCACGTATGGAATACTAACTACTACAAAATGTGGGTATGTGCCAAATGTAATGTTTGGACGTACCTCTGACTACTCCCCTTAGACATCCTCAAATAATCTTGAATTAGTACCTACTTGGTACTGGGAGATCTGAAGGGATATCTACCGTGCCTGGGGATCAAAGTCGTGAAGCTGTTTCAGTTTCATAGATGGAAGATTTATACAAACTTTCATCCCCTATTTTATCCCTTTAGGGGTGGAATTTATCAAAATTCTTTCTTAGCGGATGCCCACGTCATATCATCTACCTGCATGCCAAATTTCAGCCCGATCCGTCCAGTGGTTTGGGCTGTGCGTTGATAGATCACTATGTCAGTCAGTCAGTCAGTAACCTTTGAGTTATATATATTTATAGAGATTTGCAAAAATTTACACGTGATTGATTTGATGGTTTCCAATTGTAATGTTAGGAAACGAAAAACATATTTTTTTTACTTTTTTTTCACAAATTCACAGTGAACACAATACCGGTTTGTCACATGAAATTAACTGAGCAGAGAACAATGAGTAGCTGTCAAACAATGTATCACGCACCAGCGCCAAATACTTAAAATATTGGTTTGTAGTACATGATATGTATCAAAGATGACGATGTATGTGAAAAAAGATTTTCCCGCTTTTCTGTTGAAATTTTTCCTGAATTTTCTTTGCTATAAACCTCACGGAGCCCGTGACCTTTCCAACGAATGCAAAACCGTGGAAATCGGTTCGTGCGTTCTGGAGTTATAGCGTCAGGAAGGAAAACCCGACTTATTTTTATATAGTAGATTATTAGCTAGATAACATTATGATTAGTTATAATACTTAGTAACAATACCTATATTTCTTGGCTTAGGTAATTGCACATGGCGAATTATTTTTATAACAATTGAGTTCTTCTTGTTTGATTAAAAATCTGTAACTTATTTACCGGACACCTGTAGTAAAAAGAGACCTATATATAGATACCTGTAGAAAGGAGGCGACGAAAACGAAGAAAATTCATAGATTATTTTAACTGAAGAGATTTTAATTAAATAGAATTAAACATTTTAGGAAAATTGACAACTCAAAAACGCAATTTCTTCGTTCGTTTATCACTAAAACAATTGCAATTCAAATAATGTCTTAAAATTTCGTTTTCAAAACACTAGCTGTTAACGGTCTGTGTTAGGAGGTGTTAATTACACAGTAGGTATGATTCATTGGTGGAGGAATCTGTTTCTACAGTTAGTTTTATCTTGTGATATCCACATTATAAATCGACAACGATTTAATTGAAAGAAGCAATTATTATTAAGATATCATTTATAACAATAGATTGTTGTTTCTTACCCAAGTTAAATTTTGGCAACTTCATGCTTTTCAGCCTGAGGACTGCGAGCAATTGAACTGACGATCAAAACAATAAATACCTATCGAACGTATACAATGGGTCGCGTTACATTGCCATGTTTTCGATTGAGGAATGTGTTATTTCGCGATGAAATGGAAGAATGTATGTGCGGCTGTGCGCATGTACGCGGCCTTACTGCGGCAGACAGGAGTCTCTCTCTCCCGTCGGAACTCCACGACCGGCGTCGGTCGGTATATAACCTCGCGCGCTCTCCGCCGTATATTAACTTAATGACAGGCCGACCAAAGTCCCGACATCCATCCCCACGTACTCCCGAACTATCGATTACCACCACACTTGACACTTCAAATCAAACGGACAAATGGGCACCTAATTTAAAACAATTGGTCGCGGAGACAATTTGACCACCTATAAATTTGAATTTATCGACATTTTAATGCATAAATGAATGTTGAGGACGAATCTGTTAGCGTTAATTTTTTACCTATTTATGATAGCTTTGGTTTAAATATGAATAGGGCTTACATTTGCTACGGAATAGGAGGCAGATGGCTGTGCAAGTTATTACGAACAAAATGAAACTAGAAGCCATAGCGCACTGGCTAAGAGACGAGCCCCGCGTAACTAATGATCGTTTTCCTTCAGCGTTTATTGAAACAGATTCATAATATTGACATTGAGAACAGTAAAATAAATGTTAGATGTTACTTATAACATGGACCTTGTCCGATGTGGAGATTGGTCGGTATGATATTCATGCACCTTTCATCTAGCTTTTGGAGGATAAGCTAGATGAACGTAGGTCACTTGCTTCTGTGCCTAATGTTAATACTATGTACTTCATATTATTTTAAGATTTTTTACTTTCATACGTACCAAAACTTGAATTAACTTGATTAATTTGAACTAACTTAAACTCACAAAACTTGTCTTGAAATATTGCCAATTGAGTAGGTACCTAATAAGATGTAAACAGAATCACTTGTAACCGCTACCATAAGCGATATGCTAAAAAGCATTTTATTAGAAAGGCTTTAGTTGGCTCAAAACTACTATATTCTTAGGGTTGGCTATAGCATCCTTGTTCCTGGGTTGAGGCTTTGGGGTAGGGGGTTGCAAGTGGGGGTAGGTGGCAAGACCTTACCTCGAGTCCTATTTTTCTAGGAAATGAAAAAATATAACATCACTTTTTAAGGCTTCGGCGACAGCGGCTCGCAATTTCGAGGTGCGATTGGCTATTATTTCATTTTATTTCATTTCGGGGAGGTTGTTTGAAAGAATAACTCTAAAGCGACACGCATAAATACTGTTCGAACACAAATAATACAATAATATAAGGGAAACATGCCCGAATCAGAAATCATTTTGGTATCTTACGTTTACCTAATACCAAAATGATTTCTGACTCAAGCACATTTCCCTTATATTATTGTATTATTTGTGTTCGAACAGTATTTATGCGTGTTTCTTTAGAGTTATTCTTTCAAACAACCTCCCCGAAATCAAATAAAATGAAATAATAGCCAATCGCACCTCGAAATTGCGAGCCGCTGTCGCCGGACCCTTAAGCTAAATTACTAGTTAGGTTAAGGTTTTTTTTTGAACAAAGCGAAGAAAATTGAAGTAATAATTTTTCATGTCCTAGACAAAATTACTCAAGGGAAGGAATGGCTATAAGGTTAGGGTTTTTTTTGTAAATAAGATAATTGAAGTAATATTTTTTATCTCCTAGACAAAAGGACCTCCTTGAGAAGGGAAGGACAACCCTCCTATCCCCAACCCTCAACCCAGGAACCTATTATTTTATAAAGCCGTCTCAATAATGCATATTTATTGCTAAACTATCAGCTAAATGCTTTTGTATATTAAAAAAGAAAAAACAACTCACCGGTATCTACCGCAGCCTGCTTTATAGGCACTAGCACTACATGTTTGGTACACATTTTAACAGCCTTTTATTATGCAGAGGTTTTATTAAAACTACTAATAATATTATCACTTTTCTAAGATGTAGCTTGCATTATTTATTTCGCGCGCGTGGTTTTGTGGAGAATGCAGCGCGTTGCCGCATAAGTGTGGTCTCGCCGTGTACTGCAATAGCAATAACTCAATAGCTGGCATGCGCGCCGTGCCAGTGCGGCTGGCAACCGGCGCTACCATACACCGGAACTAAGTGCTGTACCTATAGCCTACGTAAGTATAGTATATGTTCCGTTTTATTCAGGACTAAGCGAAGGAAAGCAGACTGAGATAAGTATAACAGGTAAACTGAAAATAATTATTGGAACTTAAAAAATAATAGCATTGTAATTGTTATATTATCAAGTGTACTTAACTGTATAATAGTAGTTTATGAAACTGTTGCATAATGAGGGGTATTAAAACTCGAGGGGGTGTTTAAAAACCGAGCCGTAGGCGAGGTTTTTAATAGTATCCCACGAGAGTTTTAATACCTAGTTATGTGCAGTTTCATACACTACTTTATCTACTCTCATACATTAGTGTTGAACCTAATAAATAAAATATCAAAGTTAGTAAGAAATCCAGTTGACTGAAACAAAACGTATCAATTGGCGCCAAACCAACCGTATAACAGCGCATGCGCGCGCTGCGCCGCCGCGCGCCGCCGCCCCGCCGCGCCGCGCCGTCGCCACAGACTATCAAACTCTTTGGCTGTACGGTTTCAAGACCCTTGTCTTTTCCAAAAAGAAAAAGAACTGTGTCGTTATGGTAAAAAAGTTATTTTATACAACTATCATTGTATGAGGAGCTGTATCATAATTAAACTTTTTAATTGGGTTACGGTATTGCGTTTATAAAGTATGTATATCAATATGAATTCGTTTTGACGTTTATAATTCGAATTTTATGACATGAGAGTAGATAAAAACTATTATTCTACAAGTTCCAATAATTAACTTCACTATACAACCCGATTGTGAAATCATCAGACTCACCGTAAAATTTCCTCAAATCTCCGAGAGCTGACCGGGCTCGTCAAAATGCGGGACTAAGGAGACGAGCTACATCTTGCAGGTTTTATACCGTTATTCCTGTGTAGGCTGCTAATAACATTCCAAACTCCTCCGTTTTCAATTATGGGACTGACACCCGTCAATGTGCTTCTCGCGAGCACATTTAAGAGGCAGCATACGGCGCGCCGCTATTTCGCTGGCTCAATTGAAAATTTTTGAAGATATAAAATCACTGAATGTAGTTATGTAAAATCGCAATCGGTTAAGTTGTTGTCAATGGCATTACAAAGATTGAGTGTAAATAAAATTTTGATCCAAGTAAGTTATCATACATAGAAATTAGAAAAATATCAAGTCCCATTTTTTTTTCGAAAGGACTAATACTGGTATATAAACGTATGACGATTGCCGGCAGCGTTATCGGGCTACAGGTTAGCATATATCGCACATCTTATAGTATGTTCCTCGCTTTATGCCAGCAGCTGTTATCCTGCGTTCCGAACGCGCCACGTGTCTTTGCCTACCTGAGAATACCCATCGGTCACACCCTTCGATAACAGATCGCAGTATCAGAGGGTATCGGGTCTCATATTACGCAATTCGCGACAGGACAGGACTGAACAAGCGTATATTAGCAATCACTTCTGTACTTTCTAAACAAAAGTAAAACTTTCTGCAAAAATAGCTAAAATTTCGCTAAACAAAATTAAAATTTCGCTGAAGCCAAAACATCATCTGTTTATAAGTATTTTTTTATTTTATTTTAACACCATGTAGGCCCATCTTTGTTCCATCGGCTAGTTGTATAAAAAAACATGAACTGGAATTGGGAAACTCCTCCGTTTTAAAGTAGGTTAAATAAGTAGGCGTTGACAGCAATAATATATTATTGTCAAATAGTAATATTTAGTGTAAACGTATGGCGCGCAGCTATCTCGCTTGCTCAATTGAAAATTTTGTAGATATAAAATCACTGAAGTTAGTTACGTAAAATCACAATCGGTTAAGTTGTTGTCAATGGCATAACAAAAATTTAGCAAAAAATAAAATTTTGATCCAAGCCAGTTTTCGCAAAAAAATGGGATTTTCTATTTTTAAAATTTTTACGTACACATGAAAACATGCTTGGATCAAAATTTTATTATCGCTAAAGCTTTGAACAACTTAACCAATTGCGATTTTACATAACTACATTCAGTGATTTTATATCTTCAAAAATGTTCGATTGTGCGAGCGAGATAGCGGCGTGCTTATATGCTGATATGCTGCCTCTTAACGACACAAAAAAACATGCAGTCGAATTAATTAAGGATATACTCCATTTTTCAAGTCGGTTAAATAAAGGTATGATCCAGAGCTATAAAAGGCCAGTTCGATCTGAACTTATCAATCTATTACAAAGACCAATTTATATTGGATGTTTCTTTAAATTTTAGTGGTTAAATTTCTTTATCAATGCGCGCACATGCGCATATTGCAACCTCTGAAGTACCTCTACTCGACGTATTTGTAGATATTGGAAAACTTAGCCAAAACCCTAGGCACGTTCTATTCACTAGGTTACGTAGGCATTGAATACCTACCGCAGAAGTACTTTCGACACGTGTGATCGCAATTCGATAAGGTAAGCTGAGATTTGTACAATTTTGGTTAGGTAAATTAAATTTTAATGCGCAGTAAAATACAAGTAGGCAATGTACGAGTATAGGCAATTTTGCCATAAACACGTAGACTGGCGTCCAGATTCACTATGGTTTAAGACGAAGATGGTGCTTGTCATGTGGTTCCATTTAAATTCGAGTCAGGTCTGACGAGTACTTTTTGAGTTGTATGAGTGTATGTCGGTTTTTTCTTGAAATAATTATTTAAAGTCGGTTTACAAATCTACTCTCCATACCTTAAACCTAAGGCAATCCTCTGTTTGTACGCTTCAAGACAAAGCGAGCATCCCTCTTAAGAGGGGGACTGAGACAAAGGGTGGCCTGAAGTTGACCCGTGGAAATGCCAGAAGCAATCTTAATTTGATAAGAGTTTGATATTCTTCTATGTTATCTTAGAAGCTGGTAGGCCTGTTTAAATCATGAGAATGAAAAAAACAAATGAAAATTTTAATGACGCGCACAGCTACAGAAGGAAATAATAGGCACAGGTAGTTTTATCATGAAATCTTTAAACAGTTAAAATCACTGTACCAGCTGTTAATATCCATGCATGCTGCATATTATCTTTTATAGGTACTTTGTATTTTTAGGAGTTCCTAAACTTGTCTGTATTTCAGAGGTGGTCTGAATCAAATTTTATTGAAAATAATTATGCGTTATTAAAAAACACCCTCAGATATCAACAAATATAATTATACCTACACTGATGACTATTGCGATTCAGCTAATTTATTCTATGTTTTTCAGTGCATTTTTCTACAAAAAAGGTACATTTACAGTAAAATATGTTTAGTAAATATCAATACTTTGCAAGTCATGTGAAGTTAGAACTCGATGACATCACTTAATCGAACCTAAAGTAGCATAGCACAAACTAGCACGCTTTCAGTCTAGCATAAAAAACAAAAAAAAACCTGTATAACTACAGAATAAATCACAGCACCTTCCAAAATGTTCATTAAAACTCTGTGCTAAGTACCATAAGCTCCACAGGGGAGCACGATAAATGATGATATAGACATTGGAACGAGGCCGCGTCGTACGTGTATAAGTAAGTGGACTGGGTAGACGACAAGCCGGCGCCGTCCACCCCCATTACGCATCTTGCCCTTGCGGGGAGGCTCGATAGAAGAATTAATTTCTATAGGTAAGTACATAACACCCTATGCTTAGTTACCCGCTAAGGACGCTCCCGATTTGCACTGAATTGGATCAGCTGAGCTATCACAGATTGTTCGCAACGGTCTGCAGATAGCCCAGGGTTGTCTGGTATTTTCCATCTTTCACCTATCTCTCTCTCTGTCTCTGTTTCATGTGCAGGTATTTTGTAAATATCTGTGTTCGTTGTAATTTTAAAACAACTTCACGATTTTGATCCCAAGGCACGGTACTCAGATACAGATACGAGTAGTATTCCAAGTACTAAATCTAGATTCTTTGAGGACTCTAAGAGGGGTAGTCAGAGGTACGACCAAACATTAAACTTACCCATATTTTGCAGGAGTTGGTATTACTTATACTTTATTTTGATTTGCGTAGCTTTAACTGTTTCCGTGTGTATCACTAAAGCAATGTAGTAATAAAGTGCAATTTCGTGCTGTAGGTAGGTATAGTTATAGGTATTTATCGTAAGGCTCGTGAAGTTCTACGTAATTTGATTCAATTTGCCGCAGTCCGCCGCTTGTTGCGAAAATACTCGCCACTGGGGAAAGATTCTGGAAATGAAGAGAAGATTTATCGTAAATAATATTTGCTGGAAGAAAGAATATACCGCAACACTTAGTGCCATTATGTTAGGAACTAGGAAAAATCGAAACAGCATAACAACTTCACTCCTACCGTAAGGTATCTAAGTGCCTACCGTGCCTGAGCACTGTAGTTTCCCCTAAGATATCCTGGCACCAAGTACCAACACAAGGTTCTTAGGACGTCAATGGAGGGAAAAAATATGCATGCAACTAGTTTTAAGACATTTCCAAGTGATTCTTATTAATCCTTTTCACTTTGACTTGATCATCAAAAAAAATTTACATTCAACCTTCAATCAAATATATTGATCCCATATAGGTATTCGATCGTAGCACACATCAGGAATATTTGAGTGTCGGTTTTTTGTTTATGTCCAAACAAATCGTTCTGAATGATAAAATCACCTTATTACTTTATAGGTGGATTTAAATGGTGAATTTCATAAATATAAACTGCTTTAGATGTGACAATTACTTACCTGCCTAAACCTACCAAAGTAATGAGGTGCTAAGTCATTAAAAATATTCTAAGTAGGTAATTTTCTTAGGGCGAGAGTTTAACTATTTTAGAATAACGCCCATGCTTTTCATTTTCATGATTAAAAATTATTCCATTCCTACTTTAGACTTGTGAAAATAGAAGACGGATATTTATCGAAAACTAACCGCGAAATAAATGAGTACGCCATTCGGCAGAATCCTTCGTTCCTTCTTTTCCTTGATGAAAACACTAAATCATGCGCTGTGTGCTCATCTAATATTGAGCGAGCTAAGCACGATGTACAGCATATAAAATTTACTTATCCAAGGGTCGGGCATGCCAGTGACCTCGGTCTCCAGTCAACATACTAAATTATTCATGTTCAGTTGAAACAGGTTGAAACAACCCCAAGTTAGATAGCCAATATGAAAATGTTTCATCAGAAGGTGAAAACTGGGGCATCATTTTAACGACTAGTTCGCTCGAAGAGAATTAAGAAAATTAACGAGTTTTAGATGTATAGATTTTATGTTTGTGCTTCTGACTACCCTTATCATTTATTTTTAAGGATTTCATTTTCTTGATGTAGGGAAGGGTGGGTAGCCCCGGACGGCGCGGGTACCCCCGGACATCTCAAATGAGGTGTTAACGCATACCTAAAAACAAATAAACACACCTATAGATGGCACGTTGAATTGTATCATCTAATAGGTGTGTGTGACGACCTCAGTGGCGCAGCGGGCGAGAGTCCGCCTGCGACGCAGAGGTTGCGGGTTCGATTCCCGCCTCGGAACAAATTTGAGTACGATCTGCAGAAATTTGTTCATTGGTCTGGGTGTTTTCTATGTATAATAAAAAATATCTATCTATGTAATTATATAATGTATTAAATATATCAGTTATCTAGTACCCATAACACAAGCTTTAGTAGCTTACTTTGGGGCTAGATAGTGCTGTGTGGATTGTCCAGCATAATTATTATTATTATTATTATTTGTTTTCTAAGCATGCGTTAATACCTCATATTTGAAGTGTCCGGGGGTACCCGCCGTCCGGGGCTACCCACCCTTCCCCTATCTACATTAAGTGGTATCGTGATTCTATTTATTTCATATTTTAAAAATTTAGTCTTAGATTATATTTTCTAGACCCACTCGCAGTTAGGACTCTGAATCAAAAGTGTATTTTTGGGCATTTCGTATAGAAGTGAGTCCACTCTAGAAAGAGTACTCTTAGTTTTGACACTTCCGAAAATTGGACTTTCATTGCTGGGGCATGAGTTTTTCTCGGCATAGAGCTAGTAGCCATTTCTAAGAAAAAGGGTCTTGACAAAGTGACAAATAGACGGACTAAAGGTCGAGCTTCCGTTTTTTCCTGTTGAACTACGGAACTCTTAAAGCGTAAGAACATTATCTATCCAAAGTGCATGTGTAGTATCTGGAGGAGGATCGGAATTCAGGGCACTAGAGATTCTTGAGAATGAAATCTTATCGGATGCACTTAATCCTAGAATAGAATAATCCTATGTAATAGAATCACCGCATTAATAAACTGCAATTCAGGATGTTGTTTACGGTACAGTCGCCTGCACTGCGATGTGCACTATATTTTGAAAAAGAATTAGTTTTCACGTCTGGTTTTTCTATTGGGTGCGTATAGAAATGTAATGATAAATAACAAACGTGTTTTTCTATTCATACTAGCAAATAGCAATTATTTTCAATCAATATAATTTCAAAAATAAAATAATGGATAGCACGGCTTTAGCGCAGAAGGCTGAGCTACAACAGAGAGGCGTTGCATTGTCTTTATGAAGGTTAAAACAGTTGCAGAGTAATACAGGATGTTCATAGTTGATGCGATCTGATAGCTTTTTATCATGGTACATGCAATATGAAATCTAGGTTACAATCCGTACATTACGGAGATTTCTTTTATTTTAACGTATTGAATGAGATGAGTCGCACTAGCAAAATAAAGGTGAAGGTAAATATTTTTTTTGGAAGGTATAATATCATGCGTATTGTCGAACCTTGATTAATCGAAAGGCTATAATCCAAAAAAAAATATATAAAAATGCAAAAAATTGGATAAGTTAGTTATTTCAAACACACGAGCTTTTTCATATATTTTCCTTATCCTCGTTAAATAAATAAATAAATATAAGACTATCCACACAGCACTATCTAGCCCCAAACTAAGCCTAAGCTTGTGTTATGGGAACCAGATAGCTGATATAATACTGATATACTTTTTTTGTAAATACATACATATAATATTACATAACACCCAGACAGAATAAAATAATCTAATTATGTACACACGTCTAAGTAAAAAAAAAAGTGTAAAAAAAATATGAAGACCAACACATATCTATTATGTTGGCACAACACAGCATGGCTTGAAACATTACATCGTAGTCATTACAGTTAAATTTTTGGATTAAAATATAAACAAGAACTGGCGATGCGCGAGTCGACGAAAGGACGAAAGTTACCCTTATCCTATCCTACTAATATTATAAACGCGAAAGTTTGTAAGTATGGTTGGAGGGATGGATGAATAGATGGATGGATTTTTGTTACTCTTTTACGCCGGAACGGCTGAACGGATCTGGAAGAAACTTGGCAGAGAGATATATTATAGTCTGGAACAGCACATAGGCTACTTTTTCTCCCGTGGGAATACCGGGATGTAAATCTGCGCGAGTGAAACCGTGGGGCGCAACTAGTTCACAATAATACCAAAGTCGCAGTGTGCTGCGAGCGGGCAGCCGACCTAGATCGTGTTCGCTCGATGTCGGGCGAGCGACCGCCGCCGCCGCCGCCGCGCCCGCCCAGAATAGACGCAGCACGTGCGTCGGTCGCGACACACGCCGCGCCGCGCTTTCAGCGCGATCGCATTGCCTGAAAAACAAACTTTACTCACACTAAAAGTTCTAGTCCAAACGCACTTAATATATAATAAGATGTGATTCGGAGTCAAAACCGTGGAGTAAAAACCGAAACTGTGAACTATTTTTAAATCCGGAAAACTAGTGTTGATTGTGCGTCTCCATCGTAGTGGCCTTGTCTGTTATCGTACGCTTTTCAACTTTTTCTATAGTGATAAAAATATTGTGATGTTCCAAGTAGCCTTTTAGCCGTATTACCTACACATGTTGCAACAATGTGCCTTTTATAGTTATTTTGAAGTATGAGCTAATTTTTCGGGGTGCGTTGAATGAGTCATCGAGATGCAATGTATAAAGTTTACGTTGCTCTTGGTGCTCTTTCTGACGCCAGAGCCGGTTCCTGCTTGGCGAGCTGACATGTAAGATTTCGAACACATTTTCCTGAAAAAATAGAAATAAATCATTATAATAATATCTATTCATATCTTTTAGTATCTACCTAGTATGAACTTCAAGACTGAGGATGTCTAAAGAGTGTAGTTAGAGGAAAGTCCTACCCACACAAAAAAACCGTAACCTTTTAAACATTTCAGTCAACTAGCATCGAACAGTAAACGATTTACGTATAAATTATAAAGTTACTTTATTGTTACAGCGTCAAAACATGGGCCCGAAATTTGGGCGATGAGTTGTGGAAACTCAGCGAGTCCCTCACCAAATCCGATCAGATTAGGATTGTAAGTAAAGCGGAAAATTTGCCGTTGATTTAACTTTGCTACATTTTCAGCCCAAAAAGAGATCCAAAATTTTAAATTATTCGCATTAATATTTTTTATTCTATGTAAAAAGTAATAATGTAAATTAATAATGACCTCAAAGGTTTATAAGATTTTTATTTTCCTTTTGCCTGTTTCGTCCCTCTGCAGGGAAAAGGCCTCCCTCAAGGTCTTTCAGTTCTTCCTATCCCGAGCCTCCTTCCATCATCTACCTTCAAAGATTTTCGAAAATGTAACAGAATTACTTGTACACAGAAATACAAGCAAATGAATGCGAGTGTGAAGAAGAAAGATGGAAAGCAAATATTGGAGTCTTCTCTGCGTTCTGTCAGTACTATGCTTATAAGGAAAATCAATGCTGTCAAGGTAAGCCAATACGTCTTACGGGGGAGTCTAAACCGCATCGCTGACGACAAAGATACTATAATATTTAATGAATATTATACCCCCGGTTTCTGAAAGCTCGATCAACGCTAATCGGCTGTCAAGTCACTTGCTGTTTCAGCTTTTACTTCAAATAAGATATAGAGATAGCAAGTGACTTGATAGCAGATTTTATGATCGATCTTTCAGAAACCGGGGGTTAAGGTATCACACACTTAAGATACGATAATATATATTATGGTCGCATTCTCTTGAAAATGTTCCATAGCAAAGCATCTTATGATAGCAAGAAAGCTTAAGATCTTGGCATCATTCTTGCTATCATAAGATGCCTAAGATGAAGTCGTCCTATGGCTCGTCGCCGCTCAGCAGGCCTATTGGCTATCTTTTACAGTGACCGTGACTAACTGGCTTCGGTTGTACACCGAACTTTCATTCATTCATTCACGACGATGTCATCGAATATTATACGGCTAAGTTTAGTAATACTTTTTGATTATTACAGTACTATATTTTAGGATATTTTTGTTTTAGGCGGTTTATTACCTATAACGGCTTCGGTGCCTATCAATAATATTCATTAAACACTGCCTCGGAGTAGTGTCTTTGACGAATAGGTAATGTCATCAATTTGTTGTCCACTATGCGTAGACAATCGCAATCTCTAGTCAAAATAGTGTTACGGTGACTAACAAATTGGGGTCGGTGACTGACGTTGACGATTCGTCAATATCAAAACACTTTGACGAGTGATCTTCACTAGGAGATATCCACCGAGATAGCCAATAGGCCTGCAGCAGGCCTATTGGCTATCTCGGTGGATATCTCCTAGTGAAGATCACTCGTCAAAGTGTTTTGATATTGACGAATCGTCAACGTCAGTCACCGACCCCAATTTGTTAGTCACCGTAACACTTTTTTGACTAGAGATTGCGATTGTCTACGCATAGTGGACAACAAATTGATGACATTACCTATTCGTCAAAGACACTACTCCGAGGCAGTGTTTAATGAATATTATTGATAGGCACCGAAGCCGTTATAGGTATTCTAATTAGTAAAAGTGGTGACTGTTGTTGAGATTTGTGTTTGTTGTTAAGTAGGTAGGTATGGCACGTCTTATTTTGTTGGGATATGCTGAAGACGAGCGAAAACGACGTGCTCTTATTATTTAGAGACACCGCCTGCGCTAGTTTTATAGGTACATAGGTACCTAATAATTGAATAGAATTCATATTCTACTTTATATTTTATAAAAAAAATATTTTGGCTTAAAGTTTATCTATGTACCTACCTACCTACTATTTGAATGTTATTATGTCTGTGTCTTTGTTGGGTATTTTTGGAACAAATTGAGAATGTAAAAAAAAAACAAAAAACATGCATGTAATAAGTAAAATATTATATATTTATTTATTTTGTTCTATAAAATCTAATATTATAATATTTTATTTACTTATACTTATGATGCCTAACTAAGTATATCTTTGTCTTTGTGACCTCTGCCTTCGAGCTAGAAGAGTGGAGCGCTGACCTTAGTCTTAAAGTAAAATACTTTTTCTTTTCAACAAAAAGTCCCGTGTCATGACCACTTGAGTATTTGTAAGCTCATCAAGGGAATGTCTCAAGTGCAGCTTGCTTATAAATATCCTACATAAGTGCTTGGCGACAGATTTTCAACTTGTGTCGTATCCAACAACTTACATTCTTGGTGGCATCTATAAAGAGATATTCTACGTAAGCTGACAAAGTATTTTAATAATGTGGACATTTACATTTTTAAAATAAACTAATAAGATCTAAAACTTTGCTAAGTACCATATTCACACTAAAAACAAATCTTTATCGTTTTACCGGGAGTCTACGAAGTTACTTACGCTAGTTGTACTTGCCTTTAATTGTAGATTTAAGTAGCAATATTTTTACACAAACGAACTTGATAAACACAATTCACAAAGAAGTAATAGGTACACTCGCTCGATACACTCGAAATAAAATGAATTTGAATTTACCGCCAAACCTTAGGTACCTACGTCAGTATAAATAAACCGCCTAAAACAAAAATATCCTAAAATATAGTACTGTAATAATCAAAAAGTATTACTAAACTTAGCCGTATAATATTCGATGACATCGTCGTGAATGAATGAATGAAAGTTCGGTGTACAACCGAAGCCAGTTAGTCACGGTCACTGTAAAAGATAGCCAATAGGCCTGCAGTACTATCTTATAAGATAGCGTAATATGAAAATATATTTTACCTTAACCGTCTATGATGGCTCATGGTGATTGTATGGCGAGGGGTTATAGATATACCTAGATAATACTTTATTGCATATTAGGTAATTTTAGATAATGCTTTATATATAAGGCACAAAGGAAAGGAGATCAAAATGTTATAAATAAACCATTATTTTGATAGATGATAAAAGGCTAAGGTTAGAACCATAAAATCATCAAGTTGTGATACTGTTACGTATTTAAAAAATGTAGAAGTATAATGTTATTAAATTATAATAATGATTAATTTTACTTACAGTGTATTCACGCCAAAGCAGAAGAGCTAGCAAAGACATTCGACTACACCGAGTCTGAAAACAGCACGTTTAGATATTGCTCTGCGAAGTACTCTGCTTTCAGTTATGAGAACGACTACAAGCCACACTCATCAGAGAAATGGACGATCCCAGAGTTTGCCGAGAACAACAAACACTACGAAAAAGTTTCACTAGAAAGAGACTCGCATTTTTACGATATTTATGTAAACACTAACAATAGTTGTGTCCATGTGCCTACAAATATTTTTTATCTAGGTAAAATACTTTTTTTTTACAATATCAATAACTCATCATAAATTGTATAGTTATGTAGTGTTTTAAGAATAGTAAAAGAGCTCTTTGTGAAGGGCTCGTCCGGGGTAGTACTACCACCACGCCTTTTTCTGCCGCCAAGCAGCTGTGTTTCAGTTTGAAGAGTGTGGTCGCCGGCGTAATTACAGGCACATGAGGCTTAACATCGTATGCCTCAAGTTGATGGACGCAGGGCAGTGCATCGATGGGCACGTTCCTCGAGGCAATGCTTTGTTATAGGTGATGGTTACGACTTATCATCAGGTGGGCCATCTGCTTGTTCCATCAGCTAGTTGTATAAAAAATGTTAATGTTGTAATTAATTGTTTTAGAGGAAACCGCCTTAAATGCAATTTTATGGTCTAAAGGCCTAAACGAAGTATTTACACAAAACTACAACTCGGATCCATCTTTGTCCTGGCAATATTTTGGAAGCTCGCAAGGTATTCTACGATTCTACCCAGGAATGCCGTGGAACAAGATGGAGGTAGACACGTACGACTGCAGAGTCAAATCCTGGTACATTGAAGCCGCCACGTGCTCCAAAGATGTCATCATTCTATTCGACGTCTCAGGATCGATGACTGGCTTCAAGAACTACGTAGCGAGGAGAACACTACGCTCGCTGTTAGACACATTATCCAACAATGATTACGTAAACGTGTACACTTTTAAGAAGGAAGTGGCAGAAGTAGTTGCTTGTTTTAAAGGTCTAGTTCAAGCTACTCGCGAGAATTTAAATACATTGAGGGATATGCTTGAGCCTACCAACGAGGGCAAGACGCACAAAGTTAAACTGGATGGAAACGCTAACTTGACACAAGCTTATATAAAAGCTTTTACAACGTTGAAAGAGGTTAGTTCAGTCCACTCGCAGAGGGCTTTTGAATTTTTAAGAGGAGTTTGTAAATAGGGTTTTCGTGGTTCTCTCAGGATTGTTAATTTTGGTACTTTTAGGCCGCTTGAGATAGGATTAGATTATATACCTAGTTATATATCGCGGCATTCATTTATTTGAACATAAATGAATGCCGCGATTTGTATTCTTATTGCTGACTAGCGACCCGCCCCCCTGCTTCGCACGGGTGCACATTGTTTTTCTACTATATCATGCATGTAATACATATAAACTTTCCTCTTGAATCACTCTATCTGTTAAAAAAATTCGCATCAAAATCCGTTTCGTAGTTTTAAAGATTTAAGCATACATATAGGGACAGAGAAAGCGACTTTGTTTTATACTATGTAGTGATAATTAACTAGCTTGTCGGTCACTGAAATTTTTCTTTTGTTCCTAAATCTGTATCGACTCGTTGTTTATATTTTTCAGCGAAGAATAGAGCAACATTGCAACATGACGAGCACCCAAGGATGCAATCAGCTGGTGATGGTCATCACGGATTATGTTCCCGGGAATCTGACTGAGGTCTTCGACGAGCACAACAGAGAGGTGGTCGACGGCAAGACTTACATACCAGTGAGGGTATTCACGTACTTGATCGGGAAGGAGGTGACCAACGTGAGAGAGATACAGTGGATGGCCTGTTTGAATAGAGGTTAGAGAGTTTAACTTTAATTTAAAGATGATAAACACTATAAATAAAGATTTGAAGGGACGCTTGCTCAAGGGTCGATAATTGTATTTAGCGAGCCATCAATCGTATAGGAAGCTAATCATAATTAAAGTCTAACACACAGTCGTCTGACATATTTACGTAAATTCTGTTTTGTTTGGTAAACGTGTTTAACCAAACACAATTAAATCTGATCGTTGTGCAAACGGAACTGTTTTCTATGTCAAATCTATTTGGAACAAAAACAACTTACTTCAGTAAGATATCAAACCAAATGGAAGATAAACCCACTTTAATAGACACTATATTTATTCATAGTGTAAAACGATCAAACTCACAAATCATAGTAAATAAAATACCCCGTTTTAAATGAAAATTATATTTGTGTTTACTTTTTAAAGCTGTTCTCAAGATTTCTTATCGTCTCCAGGCTTCTTCGTCCACATCCATTCGGTGGAAGAGGTGCAGCAACAGGTGCTAAAATATATCAACGTCATCGCACGTCCCATGATCCTCGAGGGCGCCGAGCCGCCTCCCACCTGGACACACGCTAACATCGATCATACAGTATGCATCCTACTACTATTATAAACGCGAATGTTTGGAAATATGGATAGATCGATGGATGTTTGTTTCACGCCAGAACGGTTGACCGGATCTGGATGAAACTTGGCAGAGAGATCGATTACATTCTGGAATAGCACATAGGCTACTTTTTATCCCGTGGGAATACCGGGATTCAAATCTGCGCGGGTGAAACAGCGGGGCTCAATTAGTAAATTATAAAGCTTTTAAACCACAACACAGCAAAAGTAGGTCTCCATTTATAACGTAGGTATATCTCGAACGACGTGATTTGAGTAAATAGACAAATCCCACTTTTTAAGTGAAGCTTGTACATGTATTACCTACACAAGTGAAACTTCGAAAAATGCAACTGCATTGCAAACTATGCGGGCGTTTAACAGACGTCGCATACTTTCGAGTTAAATTACAGTTTAGATCTATTTTCGCATAGTGTTCAGTGGGATTGCTCTAGAAGCGCTTGCTATACAATGTGAATAGAGAAGCTCATAATGAGTTTTTTTTTTTTACAGAGGACGAGAAAATGGAGCGTAAGTTTCAGCGATGTCGAAAAGGTATTTATTGTTTCACTCACGCATACAACCTACAACTTAATGTTTTTATTAAAGAGCTTTGAATAATTTTACAGCCAGATGAAGATAAACTGGTCACGTCAGTGGCTATCCCGGCATTCGACTATATCCATAACGAGGACCAAAAGAATGCGAAGCTGCTCGGCGTGGCTGGAACCGATGTGCCTATAGACAGCATAGCTAAACTTGCGCAACCTCACCAGGTAAATCTTTTTACAATACAATACTAAATCATTTCTTTATGTCTATCTATATGTGTCTATCTATACTATTCATATATATGCTACGTAAATACAATTTATAAAAAAAGACATAAAAAGTAGGTAAGTGACTACATGTACGATATACATGTTTTAATTTAATCGTTTCTTAGTCACTTTCCGTAGAATCAAATTTCTGACCTTAGGCCATGTAGTAGTAGGAGAGCTCGTGATGTGGACTACAAACAATGAAAAAAATTATAATGATAATGTAGGTACGAGTACTCCTTATTACTCAATAACTCTAATAAATAAAGCTAGTAAGCTTCTAGCAAAATGTTTAATTTAATTTTTTTCAAATGTACTTCAGTCAAATAATCTTGTGATAACATTATCTTTTAGCCAGATTTGAGAGGATCTGAACTAGGTAATGACTGTAAGCTTTTTTCATTTCTTTTTAGTTAGGTGTCAATGGATACTCCTTTATCGTGAGCAACAACGGCTACATTCTGTTACACCCTTTGCTGATTACTACGGTGAGTTAAATTATAGGCAGTTACTTTCTTTATAAACAATACTAAAAAGACTTCGAACAAGGTGTCATATAGTATTCTACCAATCCACCATAGGATATTTTATGTAGGATAAAGTTTGGGAATCAATTAATTTCTACTGCCTCTTTTTCCATCAAAATTTTTTCTGGGCTCTTTACCTTACCACCCCTCTATGTACATCTTGCGTAGTCGTTTTCACTTACTATGTAACCTAATGAAATTTACCTTGCAGATCAACGGTGAGCTTCAAGAAAACTATAACAGTGTGGATTTCGTGGAGGTGGAACAAGTGGATGATGGGAAGGGGTCCCGTGAGCTTGGCGAGAAGATCAAAAAGCTAAGAGAGTACCTCGTTCTTGGTATTGAGGGCTCCATGGAGCAAGTCGAAGTGCTGTATCATTACGATCAGATGAGGTAAAGCACTCGTATGTGAAACTACAATCTAAGATAAGAAGAATCTAGGAAGAGAGAAGCCTTATTGCTGGTATTATATGCTTACCCACTATGGTGCCCACAGTAGTGTTGCTTAGCAAGCAGTTTTGTAATACAATGTGCTAAACTCTGCACCTCGGTTCGATAGATATATACTTCCCGTCACATGTAACTGACATGTGAATTTTGTATTATGATGAACAATCGTATCGAATAGATAACGAAGTGAATTTTACATCAGCATTTAATTTGTACTCAAGTGCCGCAAACCTTTTAATATGAAAAGCCTTCTGATTGTTGTCTGACTGCTGCTGTAGTAGGTACATCCTCCACTTATCTCATCATAGAAAGTGATAATCAACATTGGTACTGGAGTATCTCTTACACTTACTTATTTACTCGATATTATGTCGAACTGAGCTTACAATATGATTTCTGCAGGAGGATATCTAGAGTTCAGCACGACTACTTCTTCAATGAGTTAGAAAGCACACCGTTTTCTATGGGCATCTCGCTGCCTAAAGGGTACGGTGACACGGAACTAATGCTAAAGGACAACCCTCTGGAGGCGAAGCAAGGAAAAGACGTTACCGGCATCAACGTCACCGACTATTTCAGATTCAGCTACCGAGTTCATCCGGATTGGTGAGGTTTGATTGGAAAGAAGTTTTAAAATGCAATACCTACAATACAAATATAAACAAACCAATACAGTTTTAAATTGAGATTGATGAGAATAATATACCATTGAGAATAATAGTGTAGGTACCTGATTTACTTATGAAACTATCATCATGGTTATGTAGGTGGATAATTGTATGTATTGTATAATGTGTAAAATAATGGATTTGGTTGTTGAGGAAAATACAAAAATCAAAGATATTATGTAGTATGGTTTATTTTAGGGTATACTGCAAATACCATTATTTGGAAGGTCACGAAGCCGATAACCCCGAGATGGAGCTCTGGAGGTTTTTAGTAAACCTTTCCGAAAACAAAATTGATATCACTAAAAAGCAATATGCTGAAGATGCAAAGAGTAAAAAATTTTCATATGAAGGTGCGTCCAAATACTTTTATAATTTGTTATAGGTACTTTGGTATATATTTACGAAACCTAATATGGTGATATACGGCTGGGTCGTGTCAGGTATAAAAATCTTAATTCCACGAGTTTATTCTCAGATAATTGCGGCAACAATACTGAAACCCGAGGCAAAGACGATTATTACTGCAACGAAGATCTAGTCAAACAGCTGGTGTTTGACGCCAAGTTGACCACCCCTTACTTCGAAAACTGGCACGCGTCCAAAGAAGAGAAAGTCCTCGCTAAGACGTACAGCGTAGGGGTACGGTTCATAGCCACTTCTAGTGGTCTCACGCGGTGGCATTATATCTTCGACGAGGATAAGAACGAGAAGGTTTCTGATACTGGATATAGGGAGAGAGCTTATAATGGAACGTAAGTCAAATTTTGTTTACCTACAATGAAAACAACTACACGACCCCTACCACCCCTACCCCTAATATGTTGGTGTTTATGGGCTTCAGTGAACACTGAGTCAGTCAGTCATCAGGTGGGCCGTTAGACAGGCCCGGTATCTTCAGCTAAGAGGGGTAGCTAGAGGTCTCATTTTGCTGTAGGTGGTATTCCATACGTGACAACAGGCAAGCCCATCGCCACTGTTAGAATAAACTAACTGGTTTCCTTACGATGTTTTCCATAACTGAATAAGAGGATTGGCATAGCGCAAATAAATTTTATCGAAGAGAAAAATCCAGTCGTGTATAAGTTTTTTTCTAAGAGAATCGCAATCGCAGTCTTTGTAATTTTTAAAATCCTTAGGACTTTTGGAGACAATCACACTACTGCTATTGAAGAGACCTGGTACAAAGCAGCCGTGCTACAGCATATGATCAACAAGGAGTCTCTGGTGATAGCCACTCGCCTCCCCATACTGGATGACATTATAGAGCAAGAATACAAGACTCCAGTGGAAAATGATGATGGAGACATCACCATTACAGCCAGTTACGCAATTTTCTACAAAGATGGCGATTCCGAAACTCCAGCGTCTGTGGTTGGCTTCGAATATTCGTTCTCGAGTTTCTACAAAAGGTTTTTGAATTTGACTGCATCTACGATGAACAGAAATGAGGTACGTTCTTTTTTGCTTTTTTTACTTCAACGGATGTTCACTCAGTAGAAAATATTCTACTCTCTAATTAGTGCTTCCACTTTAACATTGACAAAAGAAAACGTGATACATTTTTATAATATTATATCTTTATCTATCGCTATACAATCAAAGAAGTCTTTACAAAGATTCTGACCCTTGATACGGGCCTGCGCTAACCAACTAAGCAAATCGCGGGTTCAAATCCCGCTCGGAGAATAATTTTTGGGACATTATAAAATCTTTGTGATTTGTGTAAACACTATAAAACGAATACAAATTTACTTAGATCTTTGTAAATACAATACCTCCCCCAGGGACAGAGCTCTGTAGGGCTCTATTTTGTACTCTAGTATTTTTTACTCAAGCAGCGTTGCAATGTTTCGACTTGAACTTGACTTAAGTGTACTGTACAAGCACATGATCTACCAGTTGATGGACGCAGGGCACGTATAAACCATGAGTAACTTGCGAGGGAATGCTTTATTAGGGGTGAACTTACCACTTAACATCAAATGGGTTATCTGTTTGTTCTATCTTCAAGTATTAACTAAATAAAAGCAATAATTTCAGGATTTATCATGCGACGGCACCAAATACGACTGCTACGTCATAGACAGCTCTGGGTACGTGGTTCTGTCGGCAGACAAGGAGCAAGTTGGCCAGTTCTTCGGCGTCATCGAGAAATACGTGCTGCATTCTTTCGTTCATGAGAAGATATTCGAGCACGTGGAAGTGTTCAACTACCAGGCTCTCTGTCCATTATCTATATTACCTCCGGTGGTGAGCAGCTCATGGCCGTTGCTGTCGGTAAGTTAAAACCCAATTTAACTAAAAGACCGGGATCCTCTAATTGAATAGGCTTATTTACAGCTGCTAATGATGTTAACGTTGTCTTTGAACTTTCGAGATACCAGACCCAACTTTTTCAATGGGGCTTTTTTTATGTTTTGGGTGATTTTGCAAAAATAAAAAAAAAACTGTAAAACTAGTCACACAAATTGAACTTTACAATATTATCTAGATTAAAAATTTTATCATAATAAAACGTTCTATATTTTAATAAATACTTTTTTGTATATCATTTGCCTTTTTGACTATACATATACGATCATCCACTCTAAAAATGCACGCCCCTCTACCTACCTTCACCCTCACAAGCAAGTGCATTTTTAGAGTGGATGATCTCTACCTAGCCTAAGAAAAAATATTATAAATGTTTCTAAATTTCTTTTTTTGAAAGTTGTATCATTATAAATATTAAAACAACAATTATCGAAAGCATATCATCTTTCTTTCAGCCATTCACATTGGTGAGGAACTTCTTCGGTTGGTTGTTGACGGAATCCGTTATCATGATGTCAAGTGCGTACAACATGAACTATTTCGCTTATGGGCTCACTTTGGACGACGATCGTGGTAAGAATAACTAGCAACTTTATAAGGCTAAAGCCTAGGATAAAAAAAAACAAAACATTATCATATCATAGGAACATTTTAAACTCGAGATGAATGAATTCAGCTCACTGCATCAGTAACTTTGATATTTTGAAGGCTGAAGTCCTAGGAGGCGTTTCATAAACCATTCCATAAGTTTTATTTCGTTGGTACCTATATTTAGTTTATAATACCTACATAATTTATTCACAAATAAACTGTCATTTTGAGCCTCAAGTTTATTAAAGGTATGAGAGGGATTCACTTTTCTCGAGTGTATACTTTGCTTGATTTCCTTCAATAAATGTAGCTTTAACGTGATCAATGTCTAGATTTCTTCTATGTAGTTCGAGTACATCTAGCGGCTGTCAATGCAGCTTTTCTTATACGCTTATTATATAGGAGCAAAGTAAATAAGTAAGCTAATCGTATCGCATGCTACATCACTTTGCTATTCGGTCAACAACAACCGCCCAAGTGAGCGCGGAATCCGCGGTGAGTTTTTGATTTGCCATCCTGTAATACATTCACCCATTACTAGCAGCACCCGCGTATCTTGAAGATGCCGACAAACCATCTCGAAGAAGGAGAGCAAAAAAAATATATTCTGGACCACCACTGTATACAATAGTTTGGCTCTTAAAACAGCACTGTCTGATCACGTTCTACATCACTTTATACTTTCGTAGCACATGCTACGGGGACACGTTTTTGATTTAGTTACTGTATGTTATTATTATTTAAAACAGTGTCTCAGCTATAATCAGTCACACAATGACATCTCTCTATCAGTGAAGACAATAATCTTATTATTCGTGTGTACCTACCTATATTACTATGTACAATACAAATACGAGAGCTATAATACGTTTCTGAAACAAATCAAAGATAAGCTGACAAACTGTATCGCATTATATATTTAGGTGTCGTAGCAAGTTCTCCTAATATTTCCGCTTAACATAACCGCATGGTCGTCTGCAGACTATATCGATGAACTAAAGAACCAAGCACCTACAGAGGCGCCCACAACTCCTGCGCCAAAGCACAAGAACGGGTCCATCGCTGCCAAGGACAACAAGGAAAAACCCTTCTCATGCGACCACCGGATCAGCCTCTACTACCTCAATCAAACGTATTTCTCCAACGCCATGGGAGCTTTCCCCGTTATATCCAAGGATGAATCGACAGAATGCCATCCACCGTACTGGGCATCATACGTTCCGAAAACGAATCTCCTGCTCGTGGTGATCGAGAAGAAAGACGAAAATTACAGTGGTTGCGGGGAGTCCCCGACAACGAAGCCGGTGCCGACTGCCAACTCGACTGACAAGCGGGAGCCTTGCCACAAACTAGACCTGGGAAGGCTACAGCGCCGTAGGCTGGAGGGCTGCTTTACTTACAACGAAAAGGTAAATATCATTCGAATTAACATAACTAATGATGTTGCCGCGGGTCGGAAATGGGATAGACTTCCACAGGATCGCGGTAGATGGTACAAACTATGGCCTTTATAGTGGATGATGTTGGGCTGTTTATATAATGATGATGGAACGCGTTTATCGAACGTTGTTAACTTTAAATTTACAGGGGTATCTTTGTATGGACTAATGAATAAACCGTCTAGGGAAATATTCAGCTGTAGATGCAGTAACGCAATAACGGATTTATGAGCCAATAGTCTTTTCCGTTCCACTAAGCCCGTCAATTTGTGCCATTCAAAGCACATAAATTCCACTAACCAGTCAACCATATTAATAGTAACCGCACAGAATGGACCAAGACCAAGTTAGCCATGAATTTTAATGAAGGCAAAAACAGGATAGGATAGAATGATAGGAACACCAATGATGCGGTCACCAATCCGCCTGGCAAATTCGTATGGCAAATCTCTCTCCAATTAGGTATGAGGAAGCCCTATGACCATGACGCATGAGCTGACGATGGTGGTGAAATAGTTTTACGGCTCTTAAATTAATGATTCTTCCACAGGAAAAGGATATTCTCGACTGCGGAATAGGAAGCCACGTCCGCGCGAATTTCCTAATCTTCACCATCACTACACTTCTGGCCATTTTACATAGCTTTACTAATACAATTTGTTAGATCTGCTCGCCTTCTGCATTTTCTTGAATTTAACCTTGTTACAACGATAATTCTGATACATTTGTACCTTTGTTACTTTGGAATAAAACTTGTTGCACCATTTTAAGCTCGTTTTATTGAATTGTAGATGTATAATCTAGTAGGTATTCATTAGTTTTTGTCATTTAAGAAGAAACTATATAATTTTTACAATTAAAAAGCTAAAATTAAAATGAACCGCCTTTCTTCTTCTTGATTGATTCTTGAATGAATCAGCCAAGGTTCTTTTCATACTATGTTAATGATGTTTCTACAGCTACAATGCTGCTTTTCTTTTAAAAAAATTACAAATATCTTGGAAATAGGTCTACGAGATATCTGAGCTTATAACTGCGAGCAGTTTTATAGCTACAAGGCTATCAATATTTATCTAGTTTTAGACACTAGAACACTAAAGATTTCCATCTTGGAATAATTATAGGAAAATGTTATATCGAAAAATTAGAGAAACAAGAAACACTTGCTTACACGTCCTTAAAAGAATCTGGAGTTAGTACTAAGAGATTAGGAGATATCTACCGTGCCTGGGGATCTAAGTTGCGAAGCTGTTTCAGTTTCCAAACACCTGTGATAATGATGTTAGCAATCGCGAGCGAACCCACGAACGCAAGCTACTTTACTATATATCATAGTATTGATCTAGGTAAGAAAAAAATCATTAAATACATCAGTGGTTAAAAATTAAAAATGGTGAAAGAATTTAGCACTAGACATATTTTGTCATCCTGTTTTCAAAAACAAAGGCCTGTCATAAAAAGAACGCGACGTCCCCTTCATTAAAGTGTGTCGCTCCCTGACACCCTGACCCAGTCAACGGGAAAACAAATCGATGCTCGGCGCAGGTAGGACCGCAGAATTCGAGCACAGAAAGTAAACTCACGCCAACACATGCACACCGACTGAGGAGTGTGAGAAAACACAGTCAAAACGCGCAAGGCAGCGCGCATGCCCGGACTACGCTTCTGTACCTACGCACGCGCTCTTTACACCATTCTTATCAATTCAAGTGGACAGAAAACCAGCTCCTAAAAATACAATATGAAAATCGTTTACTAAACAGTGAACAATAAAAGAGTGTGCTTGAAGTGATTCTGATGTGCAAGTGTCACGGTCTCGCCGTATTCGTCCTCCTAATATTGTCCCTGGACTCCAGGAACTGCTCAGCCAGCACGCAGTATGACTCCACTGGCAAGATCACGCTCAATTCGTAAGTGAAATAACAATAATTCATCAAAATTATTGTCAATTTTTTTAACCATTTAATATTTTGAAGCACAACAACATAACAAAGAACAAAAATAGGTTAATTAAGTTTAACGCTAATTGCTTATTTGTTCAATGTAAGAGTAACTGACAGATACTTCCCGAAAGAATTATTGTGTTATCAATGATAACTGGTACATTATTCGTAGGGTGCAAGCATGGGCGGTCAAACTTGGCACTGAGCTATACCATTTTGGCGAATTCATTACGAGGAAGAAAGAAGTGCAGGACGTAAGTATCTACTTATTAACACATACAGGGTTACAGGAAAAATCGTGCTAGATCCGTTAAGGGCGTGGAGTACCCATCATTTCTGACTTATTTCACTATGAAACACCCTACCCTAAACATAACCCTTTTCAAGCAATTCTACTTTTAATTTTTTTATTTAAAATTTTGTGCACCTTAATTATTATTATTATTGCATTTTTACATGTGTAATAAGATGCTTTAGGATGTCAATCATTAAAATAGTGCATAAGTTAATTGAATAGACCGTAGTAGACAAGTGAAAGTTAAGAAATAAGAAAAAATACTAGAAAGTTTATTTTTCTCTAAGGGATATCTAAAAAAAATATTATGGCAATTGTTTGTGAAATAAGTCAGAAATGATGGGTACTCCACGTCCTTAACGGATCTAGCACGATTTTTCCTGTAACCCTGTATAACCTTTTCATAGGTAGGTAATTTTTAGTATCAAGACTATCAGATTCAAGTTTTATTTACCTTTAGAGCTTCAAATCAGCTCAAATAGAATCGAGAGACGGCGAGAAACTTGTGCAAAGTATGGCCGATGACATTCGCGCGATGATGGAGCTCAAAGTTAGCGCAGTAAAAAGGATCGTAGAAGCTGCCGAAAATATGGCTTTCGACAAACAAAACGAACCAGTACCAGAGGACTTTCAGTTCTTCAACAGTAAAGAAATGGAAGAACCATGGGATGAAGACACGGTTTCCACTACAACTGAACAGGATTTTAATTTAGAAAATTGGATTGTTCGACCGCCGAGCAAAAATATACATTTGCAGCCGAATCCACACTTCTCCCATATCCCTGTGAATACAAATTTTAGTAGCGTTCATGTTCCGACAAACGTTTATGCTTGGGGTAAGTTTAATATTTTATAGCTTCGGATAAACTTGTAAGCAGGTTCGCCTAATTATACAAGTTTATCATACTCAGTATTTTTCACCTATTTTTTATAAATAAGTTACCTACCTAAATTTATCAGGATTTACCTACATTGAAAAGGTTTTATAGTGATCTTACCCCCGGTTTCTGAAAGCGCGATCAACACTAATCAGCTGCCAAGGTGCTATCTTTAGATAACTTGAACTAAATGCTGAAAAAGCAAGTGACTTGACAGCTGATCATTGTTGATCGAGCTTTCAGAAACCGGGGGTCAATTATTCTATTGAATAATACTTTACGACTTTCACATAGATGATACACCTAGATAAGAGAAGTATAGGTAGGTATACCTATACTTCTCTTATCTAGGTGTATCATACCACCACACATTTTTGTTATGTTATTATTTCAGCTACTGAAGTCATAAAAGGTATTCATTGGTCTGAAGGGCTGGACGAGCACTTTATCGATAACTACATGAGTGATCCTACGCTTTCTTGGCAGTTTTTCGGAAGTTCTACGGGTTTTATGAGACACTATCCTGGTATGATTGTTACATAATGTAAATGATCTTTCAAATTCAAATTCAAAATATGTTCATACAATAAAATCACAAGGATCGTCTTGAAACGTGTTAAAAACTTTGTGTAGGTGTCCTATAAAAATACATATATTGAGTCTACCACACTAATGGAATACTTAGATAGGTTTGCATGGTACATAAGTTAATCAAGTAGGTTAGTTTACTTAAATTCTGTTCCCTATGTTATAAATTACAATAGGTAAATCCTACCTATTTGAATATTCTTACTTACTTACCTTATCACTACATAGTATAAAACAAAGTCGCTTTCTCTGTCCCTATATCCCTATGTATGCTTAAATCTTAAGAACTACGCAACGGATTTTGATGCGGTTTTTTTTAATAGATAGTGATTCAAGAGGAAGGTTTGTATCTATAATACATAAAAACATACAAATGATGTAGTAGAAAAACAATTTGAACCCGTACGAAGCGCGGGCGGGTCGCTAGTGTTATAATAAAATGACACGAAGATGGCGAAAAACGTGTTTATTATTTTAGCAATGAAATGGCGAGCGGACCCTGTTGATATCTACGACGCCCGTACTCGCGCCTGGTACATGGAAGCGGCAGCCAGCCCTAAGGATGTAGTAATATTGGTGGATCGCAGTGGTTCAATGACCGGCCAGCGCAGAGACATTGCCAAACACGTAGTCACTAATATCTTGGAAACTCTTGGCAATAATGACTTTGTGAATGTGATGACTTTTGCTGATACAGTAGAGGAAATCGTGCCATGCTTTGAGGATTCCCTTGTGCAGGTATTTGCTACTATGGTATTCAAAATTATTGAAATCTTACGTACTACTATGTAAAATATTTATTGACGTTTATTTGATTCACAGGCAACATTAGCCAACATTCGGGAGCTAAAACTTGGGTTAGATAGTTTCGATACGATGGAAATAGCAAACTTTTCAGCAGCATTGACCAGAGCTTTCGAGCTTTTAGAAATATACAGAAACAACAGCGGAGGAGCCAACTGTAACCAGGTACTAGATGATTTCACATTTAGTTTACCCTATTAAAAAATGTGTCATATTTCATTATCGGACTTCCAATGTAATATGATTTTACCAAAGTTTAGGTCAGCGTTAGAACATAAATCTAATCAATAGTTTATAATTTTTTTTAAATATTATGAATAATGTCCCTGAAAATACTGAAAAAGTAGGTAATAAGATTTCCAGTGATCCTTGTGATTGTATCATAAAAGGAGCGTTTTGATTTTGAAAAAAACTATAGATTATATATAATGATATCTAACTCCCTTAGGCAATAATGCTAGTAACGGATGGCGTCCCATACAATTACAAGGAGCTCTTCGAGAGATTCAACTGGAAGTACGATACTCCAGTGAGGGTGTTCACGTACCTGATAGGGCGTGAGGTAAAGGTAGTACCACTTCAGGTCTTACTGTGTGTGTAGTCATTGTGCTACCTGCATAATGCTCCCTCTATCCTGCAGTACACCCAGAACGTGGTACTCTTCCTGATAACTGTTTTATTCTGTTTCATGAGACAAGATAATCTGTAATATCAGTTTATTTTATATATTGAGCTCGTTCTTTGAAGCTGACTCCTTGGAGACTCCGTAAATAATATTAATTGAGCTATGGATTTATAAGCTCATAAACTACTGTCGTGTCTCTTGAAACATTTTGTAATCTTTCTGTATAATCTGAGAACCAAATTATTCGACGAATATTAAACTTTTTACATGGTTGGTATCTTTGGACTGGTTACAATGCATGTATCTGTATTTATGTTATACATGAAACATAAATGTTGTCTGTCTCTTACCCTTCATATTCATTGCTTTGCTTTTAATGTAGTGTTAGATTGGTCTCGTGTTTGTTTTACCCGTATGTGTTTGTGCATGATGTTAAATGTTGAACTGTTCTTTCGTAGCATGTGTTGTGTATTTTACTAGATTTGAGTGTCTTGTTCTTAAATAATGTTGATTATTGATTTAACGAATTTCTTCTCTTGTTTCTAATTTTAAATTTGTATTGAAACTTTTTCCTATACCTTCTTTTTTACTTATAACTTTATCTACTGTATGTAGATGTTGTAGCCCTGTATATTAAAGATAGGCAAGCCTGTATGTCGTAATATTAGTCAATTAAACACTAATAGTAATTCACAGAGCTGCCAGGACATTCTCATACCACTTAGGTAACTAGTCTACACTTTATCATAGGGGTTTTCGACATTTAGATTTTGGTAAATCAATAAGGTTTTGTTTAGGTCGCGGATGTAAGAGAAGTTAAGTGGATGGCATGTGCAAATCGAGGATTCTACGTGCATCTAAGCACACTAGCAGAAGTTAGAGAAAGAGTACTGGAGCACGTGAATGTGCTGGCCAGGCCTTTGGTTCTACAGAGAGAGCTACATCCTGTGGTGTGGACGCCGGTTTACGCAAATGTCACTGTAAGTTTTCTAATCGCATTTGTGTTAAGATATGGCTTCTGTTGTTCTCGTTCAAAAATACGAATACTATGAATATTGGTGGGCAAAATCTCTTTTGTCCATCTGGGTAAATTGTTTTCCAAAATAAATATTGTATTAAAGAAGCCTTAATTTGTTTCTCGGTAGGATCCCAAAGTAGCTGACTACCTATGGGAGCAACGTGAAAGAGCCGAACAGAAAGAACGCTTTGTCAGCCAGCGTCAGGATAAAATGCTGTTCAATTCTGATCAGGAACAGCATCGCAGGTGGAAAATTACCCAGGTACTAACAAGCGGCAGAGTATCATTCAGAGAAAGTATCTACTATTTGATGTATTCGAAGTTATTTGATAAATTGTGGGGAATATAGAATGATTTTAAGAATTTATTAGTGCCTAGACATCGAGATGAGTTTGGGATGATGGTGCCTGAACCTAAATCTAATATTTTACGCCAGTCTGGTATCATAGTTACTTATCTGCAAACTAACTGTTTTACATATCTACGCCAAACTAACTGTTTTAGTTAGTTGTTCTAATTTCGTCACGATTAATTTTGCACAGATGAAACAAGGACAATACAGCGAGATCGGGAACTCTCAATATCAATTAATGACCTCAGTGTCAATGCCAGTTTACGACCTTCGTCACAACGAGGTATGTGTTATTCTGAGTCTATCTTAGAATTGATCTCAATAAAATCTTGGAACTTCCCCAAAAGGCATATGATATTTTCAAGGTGGAAAACGTATGAAAACTGACTATTTTATATCTCTCTATTCGATTGTCTATGTTAACGGACGTTTGCTTAATACTGTGAGGTTACTGATGTTTGTTTTTGATCCGTTTTCTTACCTCGGTAAAAATAGCAATGCCTGCCTGTGTTACGTCTTTTCCAAAATTCCAAATTCTTCATTACTTGCATGTCTGAATAAGTCTATCATCTTTTTCAAGAGGATTATTTTTACAGATTGGTTTTCTATTTCCTAATAATTGGACGTAAGCCCTATCTCTTCTGTTAATTTATATAGTTTATTAATATCTTGCTCCTTAACCATTTACGTATTCTATTAATAACTTCGTTTTGTTTGGTGGTTTCCCCTCAGAACATCACAGAGAATGTACTGATAAATGAAGCTTACTGGGTATCGGTTACGAAAGAGGTACTACTACACTTAGAAAGTTTTGATGATTTAATGTAAAGTTTTTGCAAGATACGAGAGAGTTTTTATGATTTAGTTTTTTGGATTTCAGTAACGGTAAAGAGTTATTTGGCCCCGTTAGCGATGCATCTGTCCTCGATAGATGCTGACTGCGGCCAGCAAACGTTGGCGGCGCGGTCGTCAGTCGCCGACTGACCCATGCCCATTGTTGTTCGACCCTTTTGGCTTACTGTAGAGTAGTAGTTTCTACTAGATAGTAGGCGTAGACCAATAGGGTATTATGATCGACTTTTCTATCAATCATCAAATAAATTTTTCTATGCAAGAGTAATGATATTATCACTACACACACTATCTAATAAATAACAAAGTATTTTTGCCTGATTTTAGTAATGTCTTTGTAGAGGCATTTTTTGAAGATTGACTCGTTAAGACATTTAAATGTAAATATTTTGAGTAAAAGTATGGCGTTGCCCGACGTTACTACTCGTTTGGGGCTTTTGTTACTTAAAGCATTGCGTTTGAGCTACCTTCCAAAGAATTATGATACTCGTATACTTTTACATTTTAAAACCAAATTTTAGTAATACTCTTTCGAAAACAAAATTATTTATTTCTAGTGGAAGTTCTTACAATGCATTTATCTGTATGTTATTTATTTTAATTGCATTCGTTCGACTACAACCAATCGCAGTCCGTAGAGGAGAACGGCCCAAAAGAGGTAGGCCCACCACGCTCTTACAACTAATACACACAGACAGTGAACGAAGATGCATGCAAGAAGATGGATGCCACAACTTATTTATCAATACAATTGGCTTATCAACGTGTGAAGATATCTACCATTATCTACAGCGATCACCAAACTAACAAATCAAAAAAAATCTACCATAATATGCCATCGCTTCCACCACTCAAACTATTGGTGAACCAGTAAATTGCTGTTATGAATCAATTTTTTAGCAATTTAATTAATTTAATAATGTCAACAGATTCTTTCATGGATTCCTTTGAAAGGGTATTTACATATCTACGCCAGAAACGGTAGTGGGTTTCTAGAATAAAGAGTAGCATTTTAATGTAATGATTTACGGTTTAACTTTTTGAGTAGATTTGCTAGAACCTGTAATGTGGATTATATAAATTAGAATCCTTTAAATCATCGTTCTATATAAACCAATATAGAACTCGCCTAACGGGGCTTAGATGCTAAAAATGAAGTAAAAATTGCTAGCCTATAAGCCAGATTGTCAATTTTATAATTAGTAGAAAATGATGGCATATAAAAAGCCAAATACGAATAACTAGTAGTTAGATAATTTACTGTTTGATACATAACAGACATAATTTTTGTATTGTTATGATGTTTTATAGCATTTTTGTAGATTTTGGAAATGATGCGTAGATATTAGTTAACTTTTGCGAAAATATTTTTAACAATATCCATGAAGGCCATTTTACATTTTAGTAAATATTTATTTTGCGGTAGGACTGTATCGACATTATTACATTTGAACTAACACATTGCAGATGCGTATTGCTAGATTATTAGGAGTGGCTGGAACTGATGTAGCACTCTCTGAAATTCAAACACTGATGACACCGTACAAGGTAAGTACGAGTATGTCTGTCTTCGTATGGAAATTATCTCTAAGGCCCTTATTCATACTCCTCTCGCCATTTTATAGCGGCTATATGCAGTACAGATTATAAAGGATCCTAAAATATAAAGAAAAACATTGAGAGGAAACCGACATGTCGTAGAACCTAAGAAGTTCTAAAACATATGTGAAGTGCGCGAAGGAGTCTCTTTCAGGTGTACCTAAAATTTTTCACCACACTGCACTTGTTCGAAAGAACTGTTGACACGACAAGAAAAATTAGAAGACAGTCACTTTATCATGTTAAAAAAATTCACACAGATCTATCATTCTAGCTAATGGAACCCTCAGCGACTAATGATAACATCCCAATGTTTCAGATTGGTGTAAATGGGTATGCATTTATTGTGACCAATAATGGGTACATCTTGATTCACCCAGACTTGAGGCCTGTGGTATGTTTGACGAATTTATTTTACATTTCTTTTTATTTTTTAATTTTCAACTTCAACATGTAATGTTTTCTTTTAGTTCCAACAAATTTTAAAGCCGAGTTACAACAGCGTCGATATGTTGGAAGTTGAGCTTTTTGATGATGATAGAGGACCCAGAAACTTTAGCAAAGAATTGAACACGGTAAGCATCATGCAATAGGAATTATTTTTGTCTATTTCTGCCGCCAAGTAGCGTTGCTGTCTGTGTTTCGGTTTGATTGAAGGGTGGGGTTTCCGGTAAAATTACAGGCATTGGTAATTTGGTATGAGGCTTAACATCTGTTTGCCTCAAGTCGATGAACGTAGATAACGATGAGAGCAACGGTGGTCTAGTGGTAACAGCCCCGCCTTCTGATCCTAAGGTCGTGGGTTCAAAACCGGTTGTGCACCATTGAGTTTTTCAGTTAAAAAATTTATGTGCGCAATGCCAGTCCTCTCAAGCGGTGAAGGAAAACCTCGTGAGGAAACCGGTATGTTGTAGAACCGAACAAGTTCTATAACATGTGTCAAGTGCTCGAAAGGAGCCTCTTGAGGCGCACTTAAAATCCATTCACCACACTGTTTCGAAAACAAACTAGTGACACAATGAGAAGAAGATGAACCTAGGGCATGTTCCTGTAGTGTATGGCTTGCGAGGCAAAGCTTTATTATCATTTGCGAAAATGTAGGTAATTAGATCACTCACACTGCACTTTAGTAAAAGAAAATAATTGATTAAAAACCTCTGATATGAGTATAACAAAATTATTTTTACAGTTCCGAAAAGATATCATCGACCAAAATACAGGAAATCAAATGATGAATGTCAAATATCATCTTGAAGATATGGTAAGCAAATATCATACGAATTATATTTTCTGGTCCGGCCTGTAGCAGACAACACAAATGACAAGCCGTGGTGGCATATTATATACTCCCATAATATGTACCTACCTAATAAACGTCCTCAAAATTATCATCAGTTATTAGGTATAGTACCAACTCATGATTATTCAGATACAGAATCTCTCGTTCGCTCCCTAACATACTTCTTCTAATTGTTGTGTTGAGTGCCTTCCATCATTGTAATATGTATGTATTTGGTAAGTAGGTACTCAATGCAGATTCTTTTTTGCACGATAAAAAGGGGACAAATCTAAGGGGATACCGTGCCTGGGGATCAAAGTTGTCAAGTTGTGTTGCTTTAACATTTTACTTATTTTTTTTATATATTCTAGAAACGTATTTCTCGCGCAAAGAGACACTTCTACTGGACTGGAATTGCCGACTCTCCTTTCACATTGGTAGTGACGATTCCCGACAACTACGGCAGGCACCGAATAACCCCACCGCCGACTGATGACATCCACCGGCTATCACTTACATCCAAGAATATATCGGCCAAGCAATATCTTTTGGATAAATGGAGTGTACATCCTGACTGGTAAGTAATAAAAACGACAGATAACTAATCTTTTTTGTCAAATATGTTATAGACAAGCCTTTGGTACAATCTAACCAGATGGGTAAGGAAAAAACTCCTCTTTACTTCAGATTGTAGAGATCAGGAAAAGCAGCCGATGGTAGCGAGTACCACTCCTTGGTTATAATATACTTATGATGGTAAAGAGACGTTAGTATGAGATTGTAAAGTTCCTGAGCACATTCTCCAAAATGTAACCTATAGAATATCGGCAATCTTGGTTATAAACTTTGCGGTGATGTTCGAGCCTCAGGACGTTAATATAAATATATGGAAATACAATTTAATATTTGGAGGTAACTCCTAATTGTGCGCTAAGTCATCCTCAGTATAAGTTTCTAATTCTAATTCGTGGTGGGGGAATATGATCTGCACGGACGTCCCGCAATGGTGCGTATTGTGCATTATCCCCCTGCTAACCTCACCCCAGCCAGCCCAACTCCTTAAAATAGCGGAGAAGGACCTTGGGTTGGTGGCAGCAATAAACAGTATAAGTTTAGGTAACCGTTTAACCACCGATATCTGTGAGGATATCTAACTACCTCAGATAAGTAATTGATTTCGGTTTTCAGATATACATGTCGCAACCTATGATTTCCAGGTTGTACTGTCGCCGATACGGCCACACATTCTCGACTCCTGAAGAAGAACTGCTTTACTTCCTAGAACGCGTGGCTAGGCCCGGATGGAGATGGCCGGCAAAGCCTCGACCGCCGGAGCATCATAAAAACAAAGCTGGGCATGAGAAGCATAATAACGGTAACACTTCTTGGGGTGGAGAGGGTTAGGTTAATCTATCTGTCTAATCAGCCTACATTTAGCCACTGCTGGGTATAAGCCTCCTCCTTAGCACGCCACTCTTTCCAGTCCTGCGCCAACTGTGCCCATTTGGCTCCCACTGTCCTAACGATATCTTCTCGTGGCTAGGCGGAAAGACGGTCGATGAACAAAGAGAGTGACTGACGCCCACGCGAGAGTCATACACCGCACGTGTTTAATCTAGTTATATTTAAATATTCTACGTCGGGATCCTTTTTATCAACCTTGGTAAGCGCAACCGAGTTAGTAGACTTTTATTTGTTCGAAAACTTTGCGATAATTTATAACCTATGTGAGCACGGCCGAAAATAAATGATAAAAAGTTTACCGTATGAATTATTACTTTGCAGGAGCTAACGAAGGCAAGGAAAGGGGTAAGGTACCAACCAGCACACCAAGGAATGAATATTATTGTAAGTATTAAAGCAACACTTAAAAAAATACACTTAAGTAGATAATAGAACCATATTAATTTCGTGTTCCTATGCTGGATGTCTTAATAAAATACTCGTAAATAAAATGTGAAACTTACGGTGATCGACGAGAAAAGCTTACCTGCAAGAGAAACCTTACCAAGCCCATAAAAATAAAAAAGTGTCTGAGACAGATCCAAAATTACATTTTCGTCCTCAGGTGATCATGGGCTTATGCAAGCATTAGTATACGATGCTAGGAACACAGCTTGGTTCAACAAGAGCATATCGGACTCCGCATCTGAAGAAAAGGCGTAAGTACCTACTTACTTACCTACAAGTAGGCACGTTTTACAAAAATACTAAATAAAGAACGAAACATTAGTAAATCATAACCTGGAAACATGATACTTAACACAATGCAATGGTATAAGATGATAAAGTGGAGATCTCTCTGTGATCGAAAAATTTCTAATGAGAGAGGTCTATTTACTTAATTCTTGACTGGCTTATTTGTTTTCTTTCATGCACTTTATTAATTTACAATATTCGTTCTATAATTTGCAACTGGATAGCCCATTGACAAAAGTGATCGGATTGTTACCGAGGTAAAGTAAAAAGAACGGCATATAACTGCATGGACATTTTCATTTCCAAGAATTTCCAAGAAGCTCTCATTATTCTAACAGAACTTTAAATATGTTATAGCGATGTTGTTTTAATTCAGCTGCTGGAGTAAATGGTTTGTCTGAGATGTAGATTGTATGCATAGAATTAAGAAATGCTGCCGAAGACAGGTGGGTATGATAAATCAATGTAAGACTAAGAACATATTCTGAAGACCTGATAGGAAAAAACTGGAAATAACCGTCGACATTAATAATATTAATTGCATCTACAAAAACGGTCTTATTAGAAACACTCAGTTTTATATTTTCTTTTCCATGAACTTGAGCTACTGTTTTAAGAATGAATATACCCAATACATCGTAAATCAATATCTGATTTGATTACAGATCTGAATTCATTCAACGATTCGGATTCATCGTGGCCTTCCTCTCCACTCACAGCGGGTTGACGAGATGGCAAAACCACCCGGCGAAAGATCATGACAATGAAAAGTAAGAACAATCGTCTTACAGAACATTATTTGAATAACATACCTACCTGTGTATAGGATCTACTTATGTAGATATTAGTACTATGCAAGTATTTCATAAATAAAATCTCGTATCAAAACTATTTGCTGAATTAAAAATAGTTTGTTCATAGTGAAACTTGAAGCTTAAGGCGAATGTTTTCTAGGCCAGAATTCGGGAAGCAGTTTCCACGGGCTATTGACGAAGTGTGGTACCGTCGAGCAGTGGAACAGCACTACGTGGATCCTCTCAGCTACGTCTACAGTACTGAGCTCAATACTGAGAAGTCCCCGCTGAACGTCAGTCTGGCCGTCGTGACAGCTGCTCATGCAGTTTTTCACGGAGACGGACATAAAAAGACACCAGCGGCGGTGGTTGGTTTCCAGTTTAAACAAGACCGCCTCGCCGAGTGGTTCTATAATATCACTTCCTCGGTAAGTATTTGCTTTTACTATTCTAGATTCCTCACGGATATATTAACAACGACAGCAAAGATCCTTTGTTAGTATTGCATTTACACAAACTCACTATGTAGTAAATAAAATTAAATAAAAAACAGTAAGGTTTGAAGCTATCGGACGCTATCAATGACCAGTTTGATAGCGTCCGATAGCTTCTTCAACCACACCAACATTCGAAAACTTCACGAGACGTAATAATTTTGTTTTTTTTACGACAATCATCATTTTCCTGCCGTTATCCCACTTGATGTGGGATTTTTTACGACAATAATGTATTAAAATATTATTACACAGTGCAAACAAATTGTCATCCGTGCCATATAGGTACTATAACTACGAATACACTTATTATTTATTCGTAGCCCTATAATGAAACAGTAAATGACAAAGAATATACTCGTGTTAGATTACATTCAAAGCCATATTAAACGCATTTATTTCATTTTAGTGTGAACATAAGGACTGCATAACCTGCTCGTCCGATAACTGGGACTGCTTTTTAGTGGACAATAACGGCTGGGTCATCGTGAGCAAATCTGACAGTATGACCGGACAGTTCTTTGGCAAGGTATGAAAACCATTACTCTAGTTTTTCCTTTTGTATTAGAACAGTCCACTAAACGCGTATTGATCAAATGCTGGAGGATCAAAGAATATTTTATATAGATACGCTTGCTGAGTTATTGAAACTATTATCAATTTACAGGTTCGACCGGATATTATGATGAAGCTAGTTGCAGATGAGGTCTACAAACCAATACACACAATGGACTACCAGGCTGTCTGCTTCAGGGAGAAAAAGACGACGAACCCTGCATCCATGCTTTTAGGGGTAATTATTTCAAACTATCGTCTTGATTGCGGTCAAAATAAGTCACAAAATCGTAATTCCCTATACTTTGAAGGTTGGCGTATAGTAACTCAAACACTGCAAAATTTTCTGTTTCAGCCCCTGGAAAATTTGCGACTAGTGATGGCCTGGTTCCTTACGACATCAGTATGGCTGTATAATTCTATTACTTCAGGTTTGGCACAAGCTTCAAGCTATCCCTTCGACGACGGTAAGGATATAACATATCCCAACAATAGATCTTTAGAAACACTGTGTGTCTGTTCTATGTATTTATACGGAGATGGGAAAAAACGACTACATAAATGGTTAATGTTACAAACAAAGTTGAATATCGCTCTATGTTGTCGGCATGTTCTGTTTCGCATGACAACGAGCTCTGACAAATCTATCCTATGCTTGGATCTATCTAGAACATAATTTAGATAAATTGTTGCTTACTTCTGTGCATGACGACATTACAAATTATACGAGTACCTACATACGACACAATAGTTATTGCTGCACAACGATGCAAATCAATAATTAATTTTAGACCTTAGTTCGCCAACCTGGTAGAACGCTCCCCAAAATTAAAATGGGTGCAATTTTGAACAAATAACAGCCAACAAAAGTTAAATTACCTATGTAGTTTTACAAAATTATTAATGGAGTCGACAATTGGTTTTAGTTTAACGAAAGTAGTAACGACTCCACCTTGGTTTCAGAGTATGTTACACCCACTGGTGAGTTCTAGTACGAGCAAATTAGCAAATTATGATTGTAGATATAATTGAACAAATTGATTATTTTAGAATCATATTTGAAACAAAATATGCTTGAATCCGCTTTTTAACTTTCCACACAAGAAATTTTAAGAACCTAATTTAAAAAGTATATGCTTGGAAATTGAAGCAACCTCATAAACATTACATTTACAACATCTATTTATTATATTGAATGAAATTTCTAATTCGTTCTGAATGCGCATGTTAGAGTGTTCGTCACTTTAAGGTTTATATCGTGAAATCGCTTCTCTTTCTTACATGAAAAACTGAAATCATATTTTACTGATACATTTTCTTCTATTTTTTACAAAATTGCATGACTTCTGTGTCTATGAGCCTCATGAGTCTACTTTTCTTTGTCTAACTCTGAACGCTTTTCAAATATTTTTGTCTATGTAGGTAGGTATTTTGCTCCAGTATGTGTTAAGCTTTGTAAATACCTATTATGTAACTTTAAACCTTTTCTTTTTCTACTAGCTTTAAAAGTACCTCTAAATGTCGTGTCTTCTTTAATCAAAGGAAAACGTCTCAGAGGACAGTTTTGAGTAATTTCAGCATGCTAACTTTTTTCATTTTTCTCTCCATGAGCTGAGATACAATACCTTTTACTAACAAAACTTTTCAAACAGTGTCCTATCAGGGTTACGAAAATGACGAAGAAGACGATCCTATGAATCCGAAGTCGACGAATCAACGCGATTTCGAAAAGCTGGTGCTGATAAACAGGACTCGACCGACACCTTGCGACCGAGAGATGTACCTCTACCATCTGGATTTCAACAATCTGGATCAGAAGCTGAATAAACCATTGAAGGACTGCGAAAGGCCGTTCTACGCTCAAGTGGTGAACTATACGAATATGCTGATGGTGATAGTAGACGCCACTTGTGCAAAGGTCGAAGTTCCGATTCTGCCGGTTGATGCGACCGAAGTTAACTACAATGAGACGTTGCCATGTTTGAAGCATATGCATCCACTATACAGAAAGCAACCGAAATCGTGCATAAGGAACCACACCGAGGTAAACAATTCGAAGTACTTTCCTTGTCTTTCAGGCATTTTGCTACTTCTCAAATTATGTACTACTAGTTGCGCCCCGCGGTTTTACACGCGCAGATTTAAATCCCGGTATTCCCACGAGATAAAAAGTAACCTATGTGCTATTCCAGACTATAATCTATCTCTCTGCCAAGATTCATCCAGATCCGTTCAGCCGTTCCAGCGTGAAAGAGTAACAAACATCCATCCATCTATCCATAGCTACTTACAAACTTTCGCGTTTATAATATTAGTAGGATTAACAAAGAGATTTACATCTCGTGTGGTAGACCCACGCGAGATGTCTCTTTGTTGTCTCCATGTCATTTCGTTAGCGATTGTAGTTTGGGCCAGTAGATTTACGTCAAATAAAGTTTAGAAATATCACATAGCCAATAAACGAGTCCCATTTTTTTTCAATAAGATCCTAATCCATATGTTCTGCCCATCGACGGCTAACATATCTGCAATGTCTTTACTATTATGTTATTTAAAAAAAGATTTTTTTTTATTGTTGTTTGACTTACTAACTTCTTACTTATGTATTAGTATTATTAGTTTGAAGCTTGTGTTCTTTTATGAATCTGTTTACTTTTCCTTTTCTGTTAGATTACTTAATGTATTATATAGCTTTAATAGTGTAGGTATTTTATAACATTGTAACGAGGATCATATAAAAGAGCGATAGATTCCAAGCCGAGTTTGTTGCCTGTTCTTCTCGGTGTTGGTCGCGTGGAACTGGCACTAGAGTAACCTAGTTTTAAGACGGTTCAAGATGGTCCTTGTGATTTTATTGAATAAACATATTTGACTTTCTTTTTCAGGAGAGCAACATAGACATGTGCGGACGAGGCAGTCTGTTGAGCCAAACCCAAATTTGGATTCTACTAAGTATAAACATAGGACTTCGATATATTTTAGAATAAAAAAATCGTCTACAAACTAAAGATGAAATAGAGGTCTAAATAGAATAATTATTTCGTTGATGATTGAAATAGTCTATTGATTGCAGATGAATCTAAGTACCTAATTGTTGCTGTTTCCTACATAGTAGATGATTACGTACCTATCGTGCATAGAGCATAGCATAATGAGTTAGAGCCACTATCGAATTGATAGTTGCTAAATCGAAAATTATGTGCATAGTGCCAGTACTCAAATGGTGAAGAAAAACAACGTAAGCAAACCGGCATGTCGTAGAACCTACAGTTCAAAAAACACGTGTCAATAAGTGCTCGAGTGGAGCCTCTGAGGTCGTTGAAGTCCTTTCACCTCACCGTTCCAAATAAAACTAGGGACGCGACAAAAAGATGTCTGTAGCTATTTTAGTTCCTGTGCCTGCCATGGCAGATTTTGAAAGACCAGTAAATGACACTCCGTCATTTACTGGTCTTTCAAAATCTGGTCAAACCATCAATTCGAAAGTGGTAGACACTTATTCTTAGGCCGGTGCCAGATATGGATGAACTTAAGTGATTACTTAGCCGACGAGAAAAACGAGAAAAACTCTTCACTGTCTCGGGCCTCACTAAGCTTGCGTGATCACGGGTATACGGAAGTAGTTTTATTTTTACCTGTAGATGATAAGTTTTGTTTCTGTGTGGTGAACAATAAAGAGTTATCTATCTATCTATAAGTATATAAATCTTTTACATGTCATTTTACATATCAAAAGATGTATTTATTTCATAAGGTGCCACAACTACCCAAATAAAAACTTTAATACCATTCATATCAATGTTTATTAGATATTTTACTGAATATAACGATTAACGAACGTTATATAAAGATGTGGCAAAATAACGATTTAAGTAAACAAAATTATAAACAATCGACATTTTTCAAATCTTTCTTGTCAGAGTACCCAAACAATATTTGAGGTGTGAAATTAACAAATACTTAATAAAAACAGCTGAATGGAGGAGTTAGATAGACAAAGTATAAATTTTATAGCTTTTGTAAGAAATTCAGCTATTTATATTTCAATTAATAGATATTATACATAGTATTGTACTGACATGTGTTTGGCTATTTCCGTTAGTTTGACTCAAGTGGTTGCTTTTGCTCCGTCCTTATGGCAAACTTTAAAATATTATGACTTCTGATTAATTAGAGAGCTCCCATAAAATTAAACTTGACTAAACTTTAAGTAGTATTGTATTCCCTTATCATTATTGTTAAATATTATAGAGTTTAGTAGAATTAATTTTTAATCTCTCTTTAAATTATTTAATGTAATAGGTATGACATTTTTACTTAATAATGAAATGTGATTGTTTTTTTCGGTATAAAATAAATAAATACTTGTATGGTATGGCATTTGTTTTTTATTACAAAATCTATATACTAATAATTTATATTCTTAATAACACAAACTATTTTCAAACAACAAACTATGGGTGAACCATAATATTTTACAGAAATTTTAAAATTTTATTATACTTTTACTTAGCATTGAATATCATTGAAGTAGTAACAACTTTTTATATTTTAGGAGAATAAGCTGCACCTATTTAGTATTGTAAGCAAAATATGTAATAAAGGTACAGCAAAAGCATACCTATGTAATATAAAAAAAAGGCATCAACATAAATTTTACTGTTTGAAAAAATTGTCTCTAGGTCAACATTATCACTTTGTTATGACTTTATTTTAAATATTTAACTTTTATTTATTTTATTATCTCTGCAATATCTAACTTGTCCAAATTCACTTACATTTAGCTGCTAGCACCTTCTGCCTGAAAAACAAATAGATTCTAATGTATTAACTGTGGAATTTAGTGAGGTCCTACATTGGCTTTATAGAGGCTAAACAATTTTAGACAGGTGCATAAAAATCATAGGCTTAACTAAGACAAAATATACATTGTGATACCCGAAAAGGATATGATTAAGCCAGCATGTTGCCTTATAAAAACTTGTTCATAACACTTATTTCTGTGAATGAATATCATGTATCACTAGACTTTGCTAAATATCTATACTATAAATAAATAAAAAAATTATGCTGGACAATCCACACAGCATCGTCTAGCCACAAAGTTAGCTACTCAAAGCTTGTGTTATGGGTACTACACACTTTGTTCCGAGACGGGAATCGAACCCGCAACCTCTTGCGTCGCAGGCGGACTCTCGCCCGCTGCGCCACTGAGGTCGTCGTCGTCGTAGTGTATGATTTGCTTAAATATTTAGATCTTTATGATTTAATGTTTATAGAAATTAGTCATTTTGCTAATTGCTCTCACAATGTGTGTATAGGATTATAATTTATACCTAATATAAACAAATTTTACTTTTACTTTTTACTGTTACCCATATCGGGCATACAATATTGCAAATAACAAATTCACACTAGCTACATAGTAGGTTGAAATAACAAGATACCTTGAACTTCTTGGTGAATTCATTGATCTCATCCATGAGGGTCTGATGGCGCTGCTGCTTTAGCAGGGCTTCCTGAAGCTGTTCCAATTGGTCGCCGCCTTCCATGAATGCCTTTAGGTTGTGCATGGTGCTACCTCCTTCGCGATGCTCTGTCACTCGGTCTTGAGGGTAGTTGTATGTCCTGATCTTCTCATTTCTGTTCCCTGATCCAACCTAAAGAACATGAAAAATATTACATTTCTGTAGCTAAATATAAACAAAATTTTACAGTGGCCAGGAAGCCATTTTATAAAGATTATTTTACAATGTTATGATTTGTATGTTAAATTTTGTTCAATAGTGTAGGTATTTTATTACATGGTATTTTATTACGAGGATCATACAAAAGAGTGATAGATACCAAGCCGAGTTTGTTGCCTGTTCTTCTCGGTGTTGGTCGCTTGGAACTGGCACTAGAGTCACCTAGTTTTAAGACGGTTCAAGATGGTCCTTGTGATTTTATTGAATAAACATATTTTGACTTTGACTTTACTTAAAAATAAAATAGATGAATGTTTGATATATGGTGTAGAATCCTCATAAATGAACTGGCATAAAATAAATAAGAATAACCACCTGTGATTTCCTTTCACTATTAACCTTTGAAGATTGCTCATTTATCTGTTTCTCTAGCAACAATGCTCTCAGCTTTATAAAAGCTATCTCCTTGTTTTTTATTTGTGACCTTCCTTCCTGACATTCCACAGTAGTACCTGTTGGAGTATGAACAAGCCTGACAGCGCTGTCAGTGGTATTCACATGCTGGCCTCCAGCTCCACTGGCTCGTTTAGTTTCAATAACAACATCACGGTCCGAGATCTCCAGTTCAACTTCAGTTGGTTGTGGGAGTATTGCTACAGAAACTGTGCTGGTGTGAATGCGTCCTCCTTTTTCCGTAGAAGGTATTCTTTGAACACGATGCACCCCAGCCTCCATTCTCATTAGCTCGGGTACACCATAACCAGATATTAGCATTGAAGCTTTTCTTACACCACCAATGTCTGATCGTTCCAAAGTGGCAATATCAACCTGCCAGCCTTTGTAGCTGGCGTGTGATTCGTACAGATCAAAGAGTTCGCGGGCGAATAACATTGCTTCTTGACCCCCAGCGCCCGCCGTCACCTCCAGCAATACGCCTCCCTCAGACAGCTGTGGCTCAAGTAGGATAGTCAGTAGGTCGCTATCTATTTCCTTTACCCGCTTTAGGTAGATTTGCGCTTCTTCTTTAATCATTTTCTGCATTTCACCGTCGCCTTCTTTCTTGTTTAACTCTTTCAAAGACTGGATGCTGTCGTACAATGTGATTCTTTGCTCTAGTACGTTGACGATAGGCTTTATTTCGAGTAAGCGCCTCGACTCGTCCATACTTCTTCGTGGTTTAGTGTAGAGATCCTCATGTTCCAGTATCAAGTGCTTGAGATACGTCTGGACAGCAGGGTCTGATAGATTCACTGTGGTTTGTTGTGCTGAGTAGCATCTGTGTAGCAGTGAAAATTTATCAGAGCCTATAAGAGATCGAATAAAAGGTATCCTCGCCAACGCCATGGTCTGATCTCCAAATAAATTTAAATTCAAATTCAGAAACAGTATAATTATTTTAGAATTTGAGTAGTAGTCAGTCAGTTTTCTTTTCTTTCACAAACTTGTGTTTTTTTTTCTAATGATTTGTTTGTCTTCCTTTTTCTTCTTTTTGTTTACTGTGTTGTTTACGGTTTGGTTAATTTGAGGTTATCAAATTCTCAGCTGATTGATTCGTATCATTAACATATCAACTTCTTCTTCTTCGTTTTTTTATATGGCTCCTGTCTATAGACAATCTTGCCAGTGTCAAGTGATAGAGATTATATGCTCTTTGTTATGTTTCTAGTCACGTCAGTCGAAAGTCGAGTCAGTCAATTGTTTTGAAGAAAATGGTGGCGGTTTCTTCAAAACATTTGAAACATTTTCGGTCAAATCACGATATCACATATTACACTTTCATTTCAAATTCTTACACTTTGTGCTAAGACCACAAGTAATGTTGGTTAAAATACCACCAAAATTACACAACACAACTCAAAATAACACTAGAAAAACAATTAAAATGAAAATGATATGTTGCTTCGATAGATGACAGAAAACGAATCTCCATATCAACTTTAATCAACTGCCAGATTTTGCTGGCTTGATTGACGTGATGTGACATTGGCAGTGCCAATGTCACATCACGTCAATCAAGCCAGCAAAATCACGTTCAAAACCAAGGAATTTGAATTGTTGATTTCGTTTTTTGACATTTTACGAGGCAACTTATTATTTTCATTAATATTTTTCTAGTGTTTGTGTATGTATAATTTCGTGGTTGTGAATTTATAATTTATTTCGGTGATATATAATATAATTCTGTAGGTACATATACGGACAGGAGCTCAGTGGACAGGAGCTAAAAAAAAAGTTTCTGTTGTCAATACCGCCATCTAACGGTTACAAATATAACTAACTCGTTCTGCTATGCTACTCTACGCTTGATGGCGTTACGAGCTCACATAATATGATTGATGGAATTAAAATGATAACTTTGCTATCACAATCATGGTTATAATTATAACCCACACAAAATATTTTTTTTTTTATTTGTCTCGTTAATGTTTAACTGTTTAACTCTTTGTTAATGTTGTCTTGGGTTTACCAAGGTAGGTACCTATTTTGTTCTAGGTAGTCTCTACCTAGGTATGCTCTAAATATGAAACCGCCTACTTGGTAGGTAAGCAGACAAAAATCAACTCCATACTGTTTTGGGAGTAAAAAGCTATGACGATTGACGGGCATGTTAAAAGGACAATTATTATTTATTTGGTAGGTACCTACTGTAGATAGGTAGGTACTTAGTAAACGAAATTTAAAAACATGAAACGTGATTTTTACCGGATGATTAGGTAGGTATATAAGAGAATTGCTGGCTGGGGTTGCATGTAGGTTACCAACATGTGCCTAAAATCCCAGCCACGAACCTAGGAAACCTACCGCAATCTAAATATATATAACTCAAAGGTGACTGACTGACTGACTGACTGACTGACATAGTGATCTATCAACGCACAGCCCAAACCACTGGACGGATCGGGCTGAAATTTGGCATGCAGGTAGATGTTATGACGTAGGCATCCGCTAAGAAAGGATTTTGATCAATTCTACCCCCAAGGGGATAAAATAGGGGATGAAAGTTTGTATGAAACATGGAATTCCTTGGCGCGAGCAAAGCCGCGGGTTCAGCTAGTTTACAATAAAACGCAAAAAATAGATGCGTAGGCATACCTACCCCAATGAAAATTAAGTTACAAAAGCGCAAACCGCACTTAATTACCTCGCCTTCTGGCTTCCTGTGTCAATTTGTTACAATGCAATAATGCAATAAATTCCTCGCATTTTCTAGACGCGTTTACCACATTCACCGCAAGGGGGCAGCGCCTATTGAGGCCTATTGATAGGAGCCGCAAAAGCAGCTTCCTCTTGCAAACCGCAGGTCGTCACTAGCGTTTTTCTACATTCTCTATGGAGTTATTAATGTTAAATAATGTTCAGACAGACAGCCTGTGTCGCTGGCCGCCGGCCGCCGCCTGACCGCACTTCCTTTCTTTTGAAAGCTAAATTACGAGTGTGTTGTGAACACATCTATTAGGTACTTATCCTAATAGATTTGGTACCTAGTACCAAATATATAGATTTTTCCAATACAAGTGGAACAAGCAAATGGCTCACCTGATGTAAAGTGGTAACCATCACCTAACAATCGAAAGGAACGCGCCCTAAGATGGACTACCCTGCGTATGTGTCGTAGGTTTAGGGTTCATTTTTCGTTTCTGACAGTACCTAGGTACCTATAATAGTCGGTTTCACATTTTTTTAATTATTATTATCACTCGTAAGTGTACATTCGCTTGCTATAGAATGGTTACCTACACCCGACACTTCATAAATTTTTTTCTTTTGTACTCTCAGTCTTTCGATTCGCGTCATAAAAGACATTTAAAAAATTATGAATCTATGTATTTATTATCATTTTAGTGCACCACCGGGACGGTACCTACTAACTCCAATATAAAAAGAATTTATTTTTAGAAACCGTTCCAACATAAATTTGTCATATTTCCTGGACTTGTTCAATACAGAAAATATATTATAGAGTTTAGGAACTACAGTAACAAACAGATAGAGTAAAATAAAATTGTAGTAGCCGCCCTAAAATAGAAACAAGAAAGTGCGTATTTCGTAGCCGCTACGGCCTCTACGAATGCTACGGCCTCTACAAATGCTACGGCCCTGCTACAGCTTTCTGTAGAAATTGTCGCGTGGAACTGGCACTAGTCACTTAGTTAAGACGTTTCAAGATGATCCTTGTGATTGTATTGAATAAACATATTTTGATTTTGTATTTGAATTCGTTTACCGATTACCTACTGTACCGTTTGTAACCTCGCTAGGCAATGGTTTTTGGATCTGAACTAGACTAAAACAGACTCATGACTTTGATGCCCAGGCACAGTAAGTCCCCTCAGATATCTTAGTACTAAGTACGAACTCCAGATTGTTTTAGGAAGTCACCTTCGTAATCCTTAAATAACCTGTAAAGTGAAATAATCTAGAGTAGCCTTAGGTTAAGCCAAAACTATAACCTATATGTAGGTACACGAAAAAAAAGCAAATAAAATTACCTAAATATAATACATACGAGTACATGTATTGTATACTTTTTTTGTTGTGAATACATAGATAAATTAGATCTAAAAAAATAATTGAATATATAGATACTTGATACAAACATCGAACAGACCGACGGCCTACAGTACAAAAGGCCACAGAACATAATATCCTAACGGACAGGCAGAGCTACTACCTTCGGCTGTGAAGGCTGTCATTGCAAAAAGTCTATCATTATTTCGGCTATACCTAAATGGATTCTTCGGCCTGACTGCTAAATGTACGGTTCAGACCGCGATGCGATGGTATTAAGTGAAACCATGTAAAATGAGGCAATTAGAAATGTTTCGCACGCTATCCCTTACGGCTGGGACCACAAAAAAACGGTTATCTGCGGTTGCCTAAGACAATCTTTAAAATTGATGCAAAAATAATTGAAAATTAATGGTCGAAGTAACAGATGACGTAACGTACCTACTTATTTTTGTAATTTGCTGCTTCTAAACTGATTAACATCGTTCGTACTTAGATGGACGAAGACAAAGCAAAATCGCAAACAACCAAATTTCTGACAGAAAAATTAGCACTCAGGTATGTATTCCTATTATGTATAAAAATATTGTATAATCCTATCAAGACAATTTGGTCAAGTACGATTTCTTTTGGGCCTTTAACGCCCCCTTTAGGTCTCTAGCGCCCACAAGGGGTCGTTATCGCCTATTTTGAAAAAGTTTGCTTTAAAAAGTGACACTTGGCTACGCACTGCATTTGATTGTATGTATTTAACTTACACAAAGAGCTATACCAGGCTTAAATTATCAAAAACAAACCATGGATTCCGCAGTCACTTAGGCGAGTGTTGTTTTCAGAATAGCACTCCTGCATTGTAATAAAATGAAAGTCACTATTGACAGGTCACCGCGCATTATTGCCTTCTAATTTGTACTTGCGTCTAGTTGCTTTGTCGCCTCGGGCGTTGTAAAATTACCTAGTACATGTAGATTCACACATACATATATAAGTAACAGGCGTGTTCATTATGGCTATAGCTCTCGCCTGGATCCGTGGCACATCTAGACAGTATGATACCTAACTGAAGATCCAACTTCAAGCATGAAAATGATAACTTATTTCTGTGGTCAAATATAGGCATAAGTATGTAGTGTTGAAATCCTCAGAAAATATTCCTGTTAGAGAAGAACCTCGTATGCAAGTATGGAATAGGACCTAGCTTCTGTTAGAGTAGAGCTACGAATAATTAATAAGTCAGGAACTATAACTGCGCTCAAAAAATCAACGAAAATTGAGCTCCAGTGGGCGGGGCTAAAAAATTGAGATTACGCGCCTCTTATTTCGATTATTATTTATTCGTAGTGTTAGAGACAAACACAAATGTGTTTGTCTTCCCCCCCTAAACACCAACTTGTTCGAAGCACACTAACGTAGTTTGTTCCATTCCGTGTTCCATTGTCATAAAGACAAAATAGGAAAATAAAAAAAACTAAATTTAAATAAAGCTTAAGTTTTTCCAAGAAACTACAGCCTTATTTTTGGGCAATTTTATCAATAAAAAAATGAGAATGAGTTATTTAATAATAACAAAGTTCTTTAAACCAAAAATATACTTTTTAAATTTTCACTTCATCTTCTTTTTATAGGCGTGTTACAAATATTCCTGAAATTTGACTAGCTACACGAATCCATGAAAATGCCATACCAACGCTTGGGTTGACACCCTGTAAAACGGAATGGGAATGCTCTTTGCACGGCGCTTTGAGCATGACCAACGACGTTGATTTATTTTTAAATAGATATCAGTATAATTGATACAGGGTATCTATACAGTCCCTACTCAAAATCTAAAGCGCGATGGTACCCATACATCCTATTACATAGACAGAATAGCTTTAGTCTTACGAAGGTTTTGTTTATAATAAATTAATTATTAGTGAGACATTTCGTAAACTAGGATTAGTTTCTTAGAATCGAATTTCTAAGATAAATTAGATTTATCAGGCTGCACTCAAAATTTTTAAGATGAGATCTATCTCACACCTATGTCTACCTGTCTCACACCTGTGATCTGACATCTATGTCGCCACAGGAAAGATTAGCAGAGTATTTCTCAAACAAAATGTACGTAACGAAAAAGGAAAACGTTACGAAAAAGTACTTTTTTGTGACTTTTCTTCCTTAGGTTCCTAGAGTTATGTTACGAAAAAGTACTTTTTCGTAACGTTTTCCTTTTTCGTAACGTACATTTTGTTTGAGAAGTACTCAGCACACGCTATCGTTGTGTTTGGAGCAATGAGTGACATCAGCAATCGTAGGTATAAATGTTTCCCGATCACCGGGATTTAAATCTGCGCGGGTGAAACCGCGGGGCGCAACTAGTATGTCATAATTAGCTACACGAAGCTACAATGGCAACACAACACAATCACTCACTACAAATTAATGAATAAACACTATCGGAGCACACAATAGCACGACTATTAAACTATGCATGTGTGTGAGGCCCTATATACTTTACGATGGTTGTAAAATAGAGGCGAACCATGGGAAGGTAAGGAAGGTAGGTATATAGACACTTGTAACAGAAAACGCTGTTCGGCGTATGTCAAAGACAAAACACATTTAATAAAAAAAAACATCGTTTTCGATAAAGCTATCTAATAAATGTATTTACATTATTGGAAAAGTTAAATACTTAAGCATACTATAAAAATAAAAAACATAACGATTAAAATCTAAAAAGTTAATGTTTAATTTACAATGAATTTTGAACTCAGTATTTTTATGAAACTGTATATTGACACGCGTATGCTTTTTTTGAAGAGAGAGCTAGCTCTGTGAAGAGCTCGTCCGAGTAAGTACTAGTAAGTACTCGTACCAATATGCCTTTCTTTCTATAAACGTACCAATAGTATTGTTTTTCTGCAGCCGAGCAGCGTTGCTTGCTATGTTTCGGTTCGAAGTGTGTAATTGCCGATGAAATTACAGATACTTGAGGCTTAACACGCCTCGAGTTGATCAATTTCCTATCGCGCGTGACTTACAAGCAATGCAATGTACACAGGTAATGATTACCACTTAACATCAGGTGGGCCATCGCTTTTTCCATCATCAAATTTTTTGTAAAAAAATACTCTTCGTTTATATAAGTCTCTAATCCTTTAAATTGACTAACTAACGGCCGGTTTCTAATAACTCTATCAAAAGATGTAAAATCACTCGCAATTTCAGTTTATTCAAATTAGATAGAGATAGCAAGTGATTTGACATTTGATTAGTTTTAATCGAGCTTTCAGGAACCGGCCGTTAGAAGCCTTAAATTTAAATACGGTTTTCTCGTAATAAACAAAAGATTTTTGATGTTTGATGCGTGTGAAATGATAACTTAGTGGCAATTCTAATGTAAATGTTAATTAACTAATTATAATTTTATTGCAACAAAAGTTTATGAGCTGTAATTAAAATCAAAATTTCCCGCCCTAATAAAATATTTATGTACGGTAGGTATACCTACTAAATGGGTAATGTAGAGTTTGAGGGAATGGCTTTATAAAATAGGCAAGATTCGGTATGGGATATGCGCTCAGTTCTACAGGGTGTGTTGAAGTGTGGTTTTATATACATCTCTATACATATAAAAGGCAAAAGTGATTGACTGATGACAGCGCACAGGCCAAACTCTTAGAGCTAGAAACTTAAAATTTCGCTAAAAAAATTAGGATTTTTCAAACTTAAACCCCCGAAAGAGTGAAATAGGGGATAAAAGTTTGTATGAAAGTTTACGTGCGTGAGCGAAGCCGCGGGTTGAGCTAGTAATATTATACAATGTTTTAGATGGTCGGCTTGGCCAGCCTATATGCCAAACATCCATCCATCCATCCATCCATACTTACAAACTTTTGCGTTTATAATATTAGTAGGATAGGAAGTAGGATGAGTGTATCTTCATTTTAAGTCGGTTTATTCTTGAAAGAGTTAAAAAGGTATGGAGATTCAATAAGCGCCTCTAACAGGCTAATAACTCACAAGTATCCATACAAATAAACCAGCCAAGTACGAGTCGGACTCGCGCACGAAGGGCTCCGTACGGAACGGAACCCTGAGCAGGCTTGACGTTACGAAAAACAAAACTCAACCTATGGGCACTGATTCGAACCCGCAACCAGGATCAGCAGGCGTGGTTACTTCCACTAAACCAGTGCACTTACCGCTGAGTAGATAGCTATTAGATGATCCGTCATTCCAATTAGTGTTTACCTACACGTGCGGATGTGACTTGCAAATACCATGTTCTTGAATCGCCGTCGTTTCATAAAGATAGGTAATCATTTATATTCTATCAGAGAACATTTAGACGATTACCTATCTAGTCTCTCTATCTAGGTGTTTTGTTGATGTATTCAAAGAGGTTTTGAAACAATTGTATGTATGTAGATGTAGATGTCGGTGTAATATTCTGATTGACCCGTATTTAGGAATAGTTTTGAGGACGTAGCTCTGACTACCCACCTTAGACATCCTCAAAAAATCTGGAGGACGTCTTGGTACTGAAAGACGTACTTGGTAATTAAGGACGGTATATTCTTTACTTAGAAAACAAATTATTGTTTGGAAGTTGGCCGTGAAATACAGATACAGATAATATCATGAAGTCTTGATCAAATACGAGTAAGTTATTGAATTTTTTACTCCAGAAATGCTCATCTACCAAGCAACGTTTTTGTGTTTCGGTTTGAAAGGCCACACTCTTGCCGGTTAAATTACAGGCACATATTATGAGGCTTAACATCTGTATGCCTCGAGCTGATGGACGCAGGGCATGCAGTGCATCGTAGAGCTCGATCCTATCGCACGTGACTTACGAGGCAATGCTTTGTGGTAATGGTTACCACCTACCACTAAACATTAAGTGGTCATGAGCTTGTTTCAGCAGTAGTATTTATAAAACAATTATTTACGCAAACTAGCAGCGCGCCCCGCGGTTTCACCCATGTAGTTTTAAATCCCGGTATTCCCACGGGATAAATAAGTAGCCTATGTGCTTTTCCAGACTATAATCTATCACTATGGTTCATCAAGATTTTCAGCCGTTATTGATTAACAAACATCCATACATTCAAACATACATACATCCAAACTTTCACATTTATAATTACTACTTAGACAAGCGAAGATAAAGTTTTAAACCTATCTATAATATACTCGTACCACCGTATTTATAATTCAGTTAAAATATGCACTCTCTTTATTGAATTTAGCACGCTTCGTTCCACTTCCCAGTAATGTATACTGTCGATGCCAACAGCGTGGAACCAGTAAGCACCTACTCACAAAAGCCCGAAGAAATCACTTGGCACGCGTAATGCGGCCATTTGTGTGAAATATTTCATTCTAAGTAATCGCACAAATTGCCCTCTAGTTTCTACATTTCCTCCCCCCTAAGGTTCCGGTTCGTTTCCGAACTTACTAAAGCAGCTATTCCCGGTAAATATTGGTTCACTTACCCACACTAACTCTGAAAAGGTTTTAGTAAGTACCAACCAACCTAAGTCCATTTATTTTTGCAATAAAATATATGTTTGGAGGAGAATATTGTAAACTGAAACACTGAAACAGCTTCACGACTTTGATCCCCAGGTACGGTAGATATCCCTTCAGATCTCTCAGTACCAAGTAGGTACTAATTCAAGAGTCTTTGAGGATGTCTAAGGGGGGTAGTCAGAGGTACGTCCAAACATTACATTTGGCACATACCCACATTTTGCAGTAGTTAGTATTCCATACGTGACAGGTTGCAAGCCCATCGCCGATGTTAGAATACTAACTGGTTTCCTCACGATGTTTTCCTTCACCGTTTAAGAGCACTGGCATTGCGCACATAATTTTTTCGATAGAAAAATCCATTGGTGCACGACCGGATTCAAAGCTGCGACCTTACGATCGGAAGGCGGGGTCACTCCCACTAGACCACCGGTGCTCTCTCCGGAGAATATTGTAATGGCATAAAATAGCTGGGTAGCTCGCGATTGTAATTCATAAGCAGGTTAAATAAACATCCCCAGACATGCAAAAAAAAACATTCCTAATAATAATTATTTTATTTAACATTTTGCATATATGTAGATTACATTAATGCACATGTAATTATTTCACTGAGATAATTTCTTGTCCAAAAATCATCATTAATTTTTAATGACATAGTGACAAGTGCTATCAAATAAAAATTTACTATTTGCTAATGGAACAAGCATATCGACAGATTAACATCTGTCTTTAAATAAGCCTCAAAAAATGCCTCCAAAAAATGTTTAACTCGCTCATATTTGCAATAACTTTGTTTTAAACTGCTTTGTGGTAACTCAAATTATAAATAAACACAAAAATTTGCACGATATTGCAAGTCTGCGAAATGCTAACTGTAGTTCAGAACATTTACAAATTACCTAACAATTTGGCTGTGATAAACTTTCGAGACGTTGCGTTGGATTGATTTGTTAGGCGGGCGGACTCGTGTGGGCATTAGTTGTGGCCCATTTCCGGTGTGAGTGCAGTTTTCCGTTGCTCCTGCGCCCGTTTACATGGAAAATATTCGTGAAGTAGGTATAAAGTTCTTGCCGAGATAGTCCATGATTATCGTTGACGAAATCCATTATAACAAGATATGTCAACATGATGATATCCTTATACTCGTAACACGCCATTTTCTGCCGCCAAGCAGCAGCGCTGTGTTTCGGTTTGAAGAGTGTGGTCGCCGGTGTAATTACAGGCACATGAGGCTTAACATCAGTATGCCTCAAGTTGATGGACGCTGGGCAGTGCATCGTAGGGCACGTTCCTATTGTGCGTGACCTACGGGGCAATGTTTTGTTTATAGGTGATGGTTACCACTTAACATCAGGTGGACCATCTGCTTGTTCCATTAGCTAGTAGTATAAAAAAAAAAAAAAATAACAGTCTACTAAACAAATTAAACAGCTGGATGATTTTTACTCATAAGTAGGTTTATATATTTTTAATTTAATCTTTTCATTTATAATTTAATTAAATCAAATTATAACCAATCTTATTCCACTATCCTAAAACTATATTATCTTATCGTACGTCTAATGCGAGAAACCGTCTCCATGTAAAAGGCATTAGTGGCTCTTAAATAAATACGGCACGTTTGTAGAACCTCTACCACAGAATATAAATAATAAGTGCTACATCACTTCACACTTGCAGACTTTATAGCGGCCACGATCTGTCGATTTATGTGTTTTAGTAAGTGCAAATATTTCTTTAGTTTCCTAAGGTATAAGCATTTCTGGCATCACATTTCTTTAGTTTCATTAGTATAAGTATTTCTGCCATCACAAATCAGTTGGTAGGAGTTCTTCACTGTAGTGGGTTCGATCTCCACTGAGAGCAAACATTTTGATGACAATAGATGTTTGTCCAGTGTCTGGATATTTAGATTAAAACAAATATTTGCTTCGTTTGCGGTTAGGTGGCCCTGTGTGAAGAAAACAAACATTTATAAATCTATAAATACATACCCATATTTTCTATTAGGCACATGCAAAGTAAACGTTCAACATCTTAAGTTTTCCTCTTGTATTGAAGCGTAGTAAGATATTCCTACTTATGGAAATCGTAATAATTATGTTTTGCTACTCCTCGATCGGGACCTCTTTTAACGAGCGTATTCAAACACGCTGTCAATTTTGTACCGGCAACTTCCAAACACACTTCATTGAGCCTTTGCATGTCTTCTTCTTCTTCATCGCAAGGATCACTGAAACTTTCTTCAAATTTCAGCTCGCTGTGTTTCAGATTTCTATTTAGCTATAGGATAGGCTACCATTAGCCAGCTAAGAGAAGTACCCAACTTTTCTTGAACCTAGAATCTAGAGGTACCTAGGTGTTTTTGCACTGACCTCACGCGTCAGGCGAAGTCAGCCCAACACGGCAGAAAACAATCGCAGTGTTTGCACCTCGCCTAATGGTCTATTAGGCATCGACCCTAAATGCCTGCATACAGTCACGTGTTGTGCTCTTATGCATTGACAATTAAAATTAGACATTAAAATAAAATGGCAATAAGGTACCTATAATATTGATTACTTCGATAAATAAACATACATTTTTATTGAAAATGAACAATTCTAGTTATACAATGGGCGGCCTTATCGCTAACAGTCATCAACATTTAAACAAGAATTAATTCTTATTATAAAATCCTATTGATATGTGAAAATTGGTGCAAACTATTTTTGCATGGCTTGGTTAGTAGACTTCTCAGTGTACTTTTTTTTATTGCACTTTTAAAATGACTAGCACCTGATATTAAGTGGTAGGTAAGTAACCATCATCATAACAAAGCATTGCTTTGCAAGGCACGCGAGAGACGTGCCCAACTTGAGGCATACCTTAATTAAAGCCTCAAGTTTCTTAACTGTGAATGTGTATTCAATAGTGTGGGTTGGCCCTTACCCGTTAGCACGCGACTGTAGATAAGCCGCCAATCTAATAAGTTGACTTTAGTAATTACCTGAACATGAACTGTAATGATCAGTGCGCGTGTAGGCTTTATTATAAGCCTGTGTTTATTTAATGTGATAGTAGCGACCTCGATTTTAAACCCTGTTTAAAAACTGAAATATGACAAACAAAAAAGAAAGAAAAAATATTTATTGGTAACGTGGACACACAACACGACAGCACACGGGATACTGAAAATTAATTCGTGTTATGTACTCGTAGTGCCTATTCAGTTCAGAATGGTCTGGTTGCGCACAGGTCTAGCTTTTGAGAGTAATCATAATACACTCTATATCTAGTTCAACAAACCAAGAACAATTCTGCAACACAAACCTCTACTTAAAAAAATACTGGTTTTAGTTATGTTGTATTTAGTTAGGTACATAATGGTTCCGCAGTATTGGCATTTATCAAATGAAAGAACTCGTCATGCATCAGTTTTTGTCTCATCAATTAAAAGTCAATTTAGTAAAAATCCCGCCTATTCTATTACAGTAAAAACACGTTACCGAATTTGTACCCCAGCGGAACGCAATTCCGCATATTTATGGCTTACCAAAACATTTACCCTATTATTGTTATGTTATGGCTGTATTAAAGTGCTATAAAATTTATGATGCTTGCAAAATTTTCACTGCACAAATCTAAGCTTTGTTTTCAAATTGTAGAGTTCAATTTTGTTTGGCGGGGGGAGTTTGTAGGGTAGGATGACAAACGCGTTCGTCCCCCTCGATTACAATGTCGCGAGAGGCGAGAAGTCACCGTGACGCAGAGTCAGCATATTGTTCGACTTTACCCCGAGCTCCCCTGAGTTACTCCATGGGTAAAAGGGGTACAAGAATAGACGTAACGTGACAAATTGATTGTGATTTGGTGTCGTACAACATTGTAAACGGATTTTAATTTAATTTAACGGAAGCGTTTGTGTAATGGTTTTTTTCTGTTATACTATCTACCTACTCGTGGAACCAAGGATGCTGCGGAGTTCATGTGTAAAAAAATCGAAAATATCCTATCGATATAATTTAAAATAAATATTATTTTTAACACTATTTTGCATGGCATCGTGTCTGTTTAATTTTAGTAACATCTACTCTCTAATAGATGGCGCTAGTATGGAACTGAGTTACCCAAACAGTTTGCATTTAATGAGTATTTTTTTATGTTCTCATAGTTTATATCTAAATCTTAATCAAAACGCAATAATGTACCTAGTGGTAATTTGTATCTTACTTTCCAGTACTACGTCCTTGTTCACGTTTTAACTTTCAACTAATTTTTGGCAATTCCACTAACCTATTACAAGCTACCTCAATCAAACGTCAAAAAAACCTCATTTTCAGAAATAACCAAGTGTTACCATCGTAACGTTCCTATCGCGCGTGACTTACGAGGCAATGCTTTGTTATAGGTGATGGTTCCCACTTAACATCAGGTGGGCCATCTGCTTGTTCAATCAGCTAGTTGTATTAAAAAACCTTAGTGCATGCATTTGTGGAACTAACAAGGCAAAAGTCATATTGTGGAAGACAATTACTGCTGACTGTTGTTCACGTCCAAACTGGCAACTAATCAAACAGAGCTTTGGGATCCCATCCATCATGTCAAGCGGGGGGCGGAGCGCGTAAGAAACTCATTAGACGCTCCAGTGGATCAACCTCTGGATTGATACACCAATTACTTGGTAAATGAGCAACTCAGGGAAGGTTCATATCTAACAGAACATGCGTCGCGTATTATCGCTCGCGTAACACCAGAACATACAAATGTATAGAAAAACATTGGACCGTTCACACTCAACGCACTAACGTATCATCGGTTGAGTGTGAACGGTCAAATGTTTTTCTATACATTTGTCTGTTTTGGCGTTACGCGACCCTTAATACGCGACGCATGTTCCGTCAAATATGAACCTTCCCTTATACTCAGATGCGTATATATACACATATACTACGCGAGCCATGTTTGCGAATCTAACGTAAGTAGGTTTTTGTTTTGTACCGAATATTGGTATTGAATAGGCTAGTTGTAAAAGGATGTACATATATAACATGTGCCAAGTGCTCGAAAGGAGCCTCTTGAGGCGCACTTAAAATCCTTTCACCACACTGTTTAGAAAGAAACTAGTGACACGACAAGAAGAAGAAAAGGACCAGATTTTTTAAAGGCAAGATATTATATTCATGGGAAACATTGAAACCAAATTTACCAATTTACTCAAAGTTATAATTTTTATTAAATATTAATCCTACTAATATTATAAACGCGAAAGTTTGTAAGTATGGATGGATGGATGTTTGTTACTCTTTCACGCCGGAACGGCTAAACGGATCTGGATTAAACTTGGCAAAGAGATACATTATAGTCTGGAATAACACATAAGCTACTTTTTATCCTGTGGGAATACCGGGATTTAAATCCGCGCGGGTGAAACCGCGAGGCGCAACTAGTCTTTAATTTTTTTTTATTATAATCTTTAATTAAATATTCGTCATGAAAAATTAGCCAAATAATGTACCTAGACTAAGTAAAAATTATATATAAGTTTCATTGCGCCCTACAACTCATACAAGCCATGTTTACGAGGCTGTTTAAGTGAAATAAATAAATCATTGCAGTCTCGGCGGCGGCGGCGCTGTTATTAGTGAGGGATGCCTGCTCAACCTGATATACAGCCTGCCCGGAGCTGCTTATAAGCAGGGTTCGCGACGCTTTCCGCATGCTGTACGGCTAGTTGTGCACTTGAGATTTTTGCAAACTCGTTCCACACTAGATTATAGTATCAGCATATATCTCGCAAACATCAAACACCTTAATTTTCACATTTACGATATTTGGCTCTTTAGTCGACTGGGCCCGGAAAAATTTTGGCGAACGGGCCTGACCTGAAAAACTGAAACAGCTTCACGACTTTGATCCCCAGGCACGGTAGATATCCCTTCTGATCTCCCAGTACCAATTAGGTACTAATTCAAGATTCTTTGAGGATGTCTAAGGGGGGTAGTCAGAGGTACGTCCCAACATTACATTTGGCACAAACCCACATTTTGCAGTAGTTAGTATTCCATACGTGACAGGTTGCAAGCCCATCGCCGCTGTTAGAATACTAACTGGTTTCCTCACGATGTTTTCCTTCACCGTTTAAGAGCACTGGCATTGCGCACATAAATTTTTCGATAGAAAAATCCATTGGTGCACGACCGGATTCGAACCTGCGACCTTACGATCGGAAGGCGGGGTCACTCCCACTAGACCACCGGTGCTCTTAACTCTAACCTAATCCTCTAATTTATAACTTTCCGAGGCCAGTCGACTAAAGCGCCGATTATTTGTAGGAAATGGTTTTAGTTAGAAAGCAGGTACAGATATTTAGAAACCTTTTTCCATGCTCTTACTTATAGTAAGTAAACCTCTTTATATAGAGAACACTCTTATTTATACAATGCGTGTGGAGCTGGCTACTCATAATCATCATCATCCCAGCCTTACTACATTTACAGCTTACGGGTGTAGGCCCCCCTTAATTTGTCCCCCTAACGACCGGTTTCTGATGTGAAGTCACTTTGCTATCTCTATCTATTTGAAGTAAACGCTGAAATTGCAAGTGACTTGACAGCCGATTAGTTTTGATCGAGCTTTCAGAAACCGGCCGTTAGTCTCCTACCTGTCACGATTTTGTGATATTCTTACCCATTCAAACGGAATTTTCACAATGTCGTGAAACACTGTAGGACGTCTCGCGTTTTTTGTATCCAGTTCGAGACGAGCCCTTCTTTCAAGCTCTACTACTCATACAAAACTTACCTACCTATATCCTCGCTAGTCTCTGGTCTATAACTCCGCTCCATTTGAAAGGGAGTCTAGTACTTCATTCGATATGTAATGTATATTACTTTAATAGAGCACCGGTGGTCTAGTGGATGTGACCCCGCCTTCCGATCGTAAGGTCGCAGGTTCGAATCCGGTCGTGCACCAATGGATTTTTCTATCGAAAAATTTATGTGCGCAATGCCAGTGCTCCCAAACGGTGAAGGAAAACATCGTGAGGAAACCAGTTAGTATTCTAGCAGCGGCGATGGGCTTGCAACCTGTCACGTATGGAATACTAACTACTGCAAAATGTGGGTATGTGCCAAATGTAATGTTTGGACGTACGTACCTCTGAAAATTCTTTGAGGAGGTCTAAGGGGGGTACCCCTCAGACCTCCTCAAAGAATCTTGAGTAAGTACTTGGTACTGAGAGATCTGAAGGGATATCTACCGTGCCTGGGGATCAAAGTCGTGAAGCTGTTTCAGTTTATTATTATAATAAACGGACTCGGCCGTATGTGTCTTAAATATAGCCTCCGTATTTGTTCTGCAACTTGTGTACTATGATGATAATATAATTGAATATTAGGTATAAACAACACCTGGAACACAGCCCTAGTAAAAATAGAATAGATCGAGCAAAGTGACCAGTAAATTATAAATTACTGATCGTTATAGCGGTAAAGTGGGCCATAAATTGTAATTGGTTAAAATTATTTTCTTAGCGGTGTTTTACGTTACGTCTATTTGCTGATTCATTTTGAAATGTTAATGTGACTTTTGCGTCAATGAGTCCAGTGAAATACGTTTCCTGAAAATGAAACGCTAACGTAGTTCATTCAGCTACCTCATTTAGTAGCTCCTTCACAATAACCGAAGCTGATCATGGTTTTAATCATTTTTTAGAGTGCTTTTCAATAATGCTTGCCAGTAAATAGTGCTCTGATGTTTTACCACAAGTTTCCAGTTCTTCGTGCATAATCACGATGCTTACTCATAACTATATTGATAGTAATTTTACGCGTGGATGTGTGATTTTTCACGTTTTCTCCGAGAGACTAACGTGACCTGGAGCGGGCTCCATTTATGATCGGTACACCGAAATGGTCGACAAATGGCGGCCAAATGAGAGGCTTCATCCGCCGATGCGGGCTATGGCTCGACTTTTTCCAAAACCAATCACAACACTAACGGACGTTTTGATGTACATTGCTAGTTACTGCGACAGCGTTTGAGGGGCTAGTGGTCTGGAGCAGCTATGGATGACGTGTAAGTATTTATCGTCGTGTGTATGTGTGTCGGGTTCGCCCTCAGGCGCATTTGATTATACGTTGAGAGAGGGCTAATCGCACTCGACGGGCGAACACCTCGAGATCAAACACGACGCGAGCCGCCAGATATTTTTGTTTCTATTAAACAACACCCGACGTAATAATGTTTAACAATCGTGCAGCGATAATTTGAACAGCAAATCTGTGGAGTGGTTTTAGGTTTTGTTTAATTGTTTACATTATATTATTTAATTTTGAAGACTGGTACGCTTGAACTCCGATAACGTTTTGTTTACAACCAAACATTTATACACATGTAGTCTACCATGTAGTATATAATACACTTTGACCTTTTTATTTGTAAAAAGTTAATTAAAGTCATTTTACGTAATACCGGGTGTATAAGATGACTCCCGAAAACTTAAAGTTCCCATCCAATATAAACAACATTTTCATGGCTGGTCTTTTTACAACCCTGTGTTATAATTATTGCTATTTATGTAATTTTTTCTTGTCTCAACTTTTTTCTATAAAATTTAATTTCTCAGCATTTTTATTATACCTAACATCTTTTTTAAGGTTCGTTCTAAAACAACTGTTTTCCGACATTGTGAATGTGATTTTTACACTATTTTATTTAGCTGTCAAGGCGTTGTAAAAACACAAGTTTACATTATATACTAATATTTTTTATAATAATATAAAGTTTATTTTAATCAACTTTGAAATTTCCGGTCCATAAAAAATTAAAAAAAAATAATTTATACACATCTCTCGTATAATAAATGTTATGAATGAAAGTCGACTCCATGATATCTCCTGTTCTTCTTGAACAGATAAGTGGTCATCTCGGCGGATCTGGGATTGTTATTAAATATTTGTGTTGTGCTGCAATTAGCAGCTGCAGCTCAGCGGCTAATTTATCTGATCTTAGTGCTCGATGCGTAATTTGTGCTAACTAATAATAATGTAACGGGCTATCTTTTATTCACTGTGATTTGGAATCGAGATTTGAGTGGTTTTTTGGAGACTGCGTGTCTGAGCTGGAAATCAAGTCTCCTAAAAACATTTTTTTATTGGTTATTCCATTATTAACTTGTTATTCTACTATACTTCAGTTTTTCTTAAAAAAAATTACGTACCGACCTATAACAGTTGACGGTAAACGAACATTATCTATAGAGAAGCAAGGTAAAAAATACATCTTTAAACCCTGAGGCACGGTAGATACCCCCTTAGATCTCTTGGGACTTACCAAAAAGTTGGCTACACAAGATGCTTTGTCTAAGGAAAGTATGCATAGGCACCACATAGGCACAGCTAGCTAACATTTGGTACATTCGGCCCATGCCCACATTTTTATAGTGAAGGTCGGTATTTCATACGTGACAGGTGACAGGTTGCAAGCCTATCGCCACGGTTAGAATACTAACTGGTTTCCTAGCATAATGTTTTTGTGTTTTCTTGGATTGTTTGATAGCACTACAAAAGTGCGCATACCTACGTTTCTGAATTGAAAAATTTCTTGGTGCACGACCGGATTCTAACCCTCTATTATAAAATCAGAAGGCTGGATCCCTGACCTATACAGCTACGCCGCGTCAACCTATATCTTTTCTTACAATGCATTCGTAAGTTGAACAGTATAATTTAATAAAAGTGAATTCTATATTTAAACTCAAATAAATCCCATCGCTCATCCTCGCCCTAACGATATATTAACGCGGCGTGAAAATAAAGAGCATAATTTACACCGACACAAACAGTATGAGCACACAATTCACACCGAAACAAATGTGTCTTTCTAAACTAGAGTAGAGATCGCTAGTTTCAACTATTTTTAGCTGTATATATTATGTTTATATTTTTCTCCCCGACCCCGGCAATTTTTCAGAGTAAAAAGTTGCCTGCATACTTATCCATGATACGATCTATATTTTTTCTAAATTATTTCCCGGTCGGTTCAGTCGATAGGACGGGATTGAGCCTCAAACATCTAAAGATCCAAACATCGAAACGTTGGATTTTTGTAAATTAAAATAAGAAGTATGTGAGGATAACGTAGAATAAACTTTTTATTAATAACCTTTTCAGAAGTTTTCAGAAAATTTCTTCTTTTTGTATTTTATCATTTTACGAAACGATGTAGTCCAAATATGCAAAAACCAGCCTAAATATACAGACGAATATGCGTACACCCAGTCTCTAATCATAACAAACGGATCTAGTATTTCGTGATCGGGGCGGGCCCATTGCGTATTAATGCACCGCCGATAAGCATCTCGCTTTGTGCTCGCCGGCCCATTGTGAGTGCCGCGCTGCGTGGAAACTCATTCTTAATAGACAATAAGCTACGTTTAGCGTTTTTATTTATGTAACACAATGCTTGCACTGAGACGTACAGTCGCCATCATTGTTTTTGTGGAAAAGGATGGAACAAGCAAGGTATGTTGTTTAATTTTTATGAAGTCATCATGTTATTTTTATAGTGCACCCAAACCAACCATCTTTTATGTAGGCTCCTCTCCATCCAATGGTTATCTGGAAGATATCGCTTGTTAGCTATAAGACCGCCCATTGTACATATCTCTAGTTGTTATTCCTTGTTTCATTTTTTTGTTAATTTGTAGGGTGTACAATAAAGCATTTTCATTCATTCATCATTCATTCAAGCAAGTGACACCACTCATGGTTGAGCTTCTACTTTTCGTGCCACTCAGTTATTTCCGAAGAAAGTGATGAAAGGATTTTCAGTGCGCCTCAAAAGGATCCCTTTGTAGTACTCAAAACTGTCTTAGAAATTTTAGGCATGTTGGTTTCCTCGCGATGTTTTCCTTCACCGTTTGAGTAGATACGTGCACATACTTTTTTAACAGAAAAAATCATGGACGTAAGATTGGTTTTGAACTGGCTTAAGGATCCAGTAGACCACCAGTTCCTTCCCACCACGAAGTACCACGATCCCCCTTACTGACCCCTTCCCCCGACCGTGGACAGTAGGTACCTAATGTCGTTAGGTAACATCAATCGGTTAGATTCTGAGAGAGATAATTTGTTCAATACACTATCCTGTTCATCGATACATTTACTATCATCATTCGGTCATTGCTGCTCTTTACGCCACAAATATCAAATTAGTAGTACGAGGCTAATTTATCTCATATGTAGCGCTAAGATCCCTCAAAAGTTCTACCTTATTATGAGTTAAAATTCAATGTAACGATATAAGAATCTTCCGACTTGATACCGGGGTTTTAAAGCGTTGGCAAACGCTAAACTAAATGTCTACTTTTTGCTAATCTCCAACTCTTTAGATAGGTATATAATTACTGGGGTTTAATCTCTTGCCACGGCCTGGGCCTGATTTATGACCTAACTTAAATGCACGTTTTAGTGGTTAAACATACTCACTTTCACATGTTTATTGTAAATTTTCAATTTGAATTTAAATTAAATCACATTTAGCCAATCGAAATGATAAACGAGTCAAAATTAATGTTTACATTTGTTTAAACTGTGTGCTATGTGATATTTTGCGAAAACGATTTCAGTGATTTCATAGGTTTCTCCGCCTTGAATCCGATATCGAATATCGATAATAATGATGATGTATTCGATCGGAGCGCCGCCGGTCATCATACCGTCCCATTATTTACATCAACACAAATCGGAAATTGACTGTGTAAGTAACTACAAATCAAATTACAATGTAGATGAAATTACTGTGAAATATGTCTTGGACAATAATACGAACGCAAATAATACACACAGGCCTAGTGCTATTCCGTCGACGACATTCACCCGCGACCGCGTGACAACATGAGTGAGACGAAACTCGTGAGCGAAGTGAGCGCGGATTCACTAGGTGAAACTCCCCGTGATTTTGTTGTTCAGAGAATCAACACCCTGTTATCATCACCAACTTTCATCATACGTTTATTTTTAAAATCTGTTGAACAAAAGCTAATTCGTTACAAGTTGAGTGAAGCTGCTAATAAAAAGCTGAGGCTGTAATCTGACGACCGTAATACAACTGAGAGATGGCAATCATTTGCTTTGGAAGGTTTAGGGGAAGGTCACGGGTTCAAATCCGCTTTTGGGACACTATAAAATCTTCACAATTGCTTTGCTTTGGACCTTGCATTGGTCACAAATTCTACTTTTTTTTTTTTATACAACTAGCTGATGGAACAAGCAGATGGCCCATCTGATGTTAAGTGGTAACCATCACCTATAAACAAAACATTGCCCCGTAGGTCACGCACAATAGGAACGTGCCCTACGATGCACTGCCCTGCGTCCATCAACTTGAGGGATATAGATGTTAAGCCTCATGTGCCTGTAATTACACCGGCGACCACACTACTACTTACATAAATTGCTAAAAAACATACTCAAAAAATTGTACTTAGTCAATTACCACAGTCACACAGTACCAACGCTACATTCTTACTGATTTATTATTGATATTAGTCAATAATTATAGTTTTACTGCATTCATTCAGTTCCTAGCTAGATAATGTTATGAAAAAAACTCAGTCAAAACTTCTAGCAAACTTTTATTGTTTAACTGGCGAGTTTACAACTAAACTGAATGAGCACTCACGACACGAGGTTCTCAGAAAACGTTATAAATCTGTAAAAGTTACCACAAACTTCTGTGCAAAGGAATCGACTTTTGTCGGTAACATCACGACACGACCGACTGTTTCTCAAACAAATTATAATCTTGAATGCTGAGTTTATATTGAGATGCTTTTTATAGACCTTCACGTAGCGAGCAATGGACTTCACTGTCTGGCTAAGCTTCAGGTCAAATCCTGAGGCCAATAAATGGGATAAAACACCTGTGCATCTGCCGACTGTTTATGAGTTTACAACATTACACCTCCCGGTCCGATAGACCTCTGCTGGTGATTGCTTCATGAAAACCGTTTATGGGTTTTTATTAGACAAAAACGCTAGTCAACTACAAATTAGATACAAATAGTTAAATTAGGTCGTATTCCTTTTACGAATTCGTAGGACGTAGGTACTATACGAGGTTAATGCCTTGTAAGGCGGTTGGTGGTTTTTGTTACGATCACAAAGCAAAACCCGAGTGAGGTTTTTTGTGACGTTCACAAACAAACTTCAAATAAATCCTATTATATGAATGGATCCGAAAAGCAAATAGAAAAAGTGTCTGAATGCGGCCACACCGGAGCTGTAATAATGCGCGCCGGTGTCGGCGGCCGGTAATCCCATCGTCATTAATAAAGGCTCTTCACACGTTCAGTGTTAACATGACAAATGCAGCGGACACAAAGGCGGCGCGCACGCACCGCGGGGCGCCTCACTTTGCTGCCGATTAACTTTCTCAAATGAGAAACCACACAAATAGAACTTAAACATCGACCTCTAGATATACAGACACTCGTCTACATCATTTCAATTCTAATTTTGGAGTTGCCAAAGTTATTACGCAAACTCCGGATTCCGGCTCAGGGATAAATCAGATTAATATTACAAATATGATAATTTTGATTTACGGCTCTGCCGACACATATTTCAATTAAGTTTTAAATCATAAAATCGAGAATCAAAATATAAAATTTGAATGTTTATTAGATTAATAAAGTTAAATTATTCAATCAACTAATAGAGGCTCACGGGTTCACTCACACATGCGAATGTCCGTTCAATATACAAATAACTCGTTACTATGTCATGTTCCCCTCGCTGTCTGCCGGCCCGGGGCTCCTGCAATTATTGCGAGTAGAAAATTAAATTAACACACACGCATGTCGTGTTACTCGCGGAGGGTAAACGACCAGGGAAAATTGACCTCCGCTTTTTTGAGATTGGCTGCTTTATGCGGTGATGTGGCATGCGAGGTGGATTTTTTTACAATGGTCGGTGGCACCGGTCAGCCATTTTGCTTCGTGCACTAATTGCAGGCCCTCAGTAGTCATTTCATCGCCGGCTACGAGGAACGTCTTTGTACTTATTACATTTGCGGTTGTACTTTTCGAATTAGCACTTCCATCACTTCCGCTCTGCCCTATTGTTATATGATTAGTGGTTCCATTGCATCACCCCATCTGACGCGCTAGCTTCATCTAGCTGCCGATATCGTGATCAGAAGGATATAAAAGGAGGCAAGTCGAATTCGACTCGACATAACTGCTGTGACGAATTGTAAGGAATTCCGAAAAACTTGTGAAGTGTTGCCTAAAATTGAGCGTGGTAACCGATAGTTTGACGCGGCACCGTTGATCGAGACCAGAGTTGATTGGAACCAATCAAAATGATATTTATGGGCTGTGTTTGTAGGTGCCCTATAGGGTTGATGTGACCTTGACCTCCGAGGCACGGATTCAATCCTTCGTGACGAATCGCTCCGTCGCGCCGCCGGTTTGATTGGATACTTAATGAAAAGCAAATCGAATGAAATGTAGTTAAAGGCCAGTGGTATGGATAATAATGGGTATGTTTGATACACCGGCATAGGAACTTCCTAAACGACATTAAAAGCGGCAGAGATACAACGAGACGGCGATTAGTGATTTTGTTTAGAAACACTTCTACTTATACCGTAGATCAATGTATTCTGGTAACTTGAAAAAAATCCTTGAGATTCTCCTCATGCTTGAATGAAGCACTATAGACTGAGTTTTATCTTGCGTAGAGGAGACTAGCCTAAAACGGGTTCCTCGCCTAAATCGGGTAGGCTTTTAAAATGTCGCGACCAATCAAGAAGAAATGTATAATATCTCTAAGAAGAATAAATGGTGTTGCGGTGATTGTTGCTTATTGTACAACTGTACTTAGTCCAATCGGGGCAGACATAAAACTAGCCTGAAATAGAAAAAAAGCCGGAGAGCGATTATTTTTAAATTTCGATCCCGGTAGAGGGTTCGCCGCCATCTTGTTTTAAAGTTTTTCTGAAATAACTCGTTAATTTTCATCTTTAGAGCAAAAATGGTAATGGCTAAGTTGTAGGAAATTTAATTTCTCACAAGTTTGATCCATATCATTTTTACGCTAGGATCAATATTTGCAGAGTTATACTATCAAGTTTATCAAAAAAATCGTTATGGGTGGAATTTTATTTTCAACAAAATATATGAAAAATAAAAACAATTTCAGCTCCGATTTGAGTATAAATCCGAAAATATTGATCGTGGAGTAAGAAAAGTGCGAGAACCAAAGTTGAAGAAAATAAAATTCCACCCATTACGATTTTATTGACAAACTTGATAGTATAACTCTGCAAATATTGATCCTAGCGTAAAAATGATATTGACCAAACTTGTGAGAAATTAAATTTCCTACAACTTTGCCATTACTGTTTTTGCTCTAAAGTTAAAAATTAACGAGTTATTTCAGAAAAACTTTAAAACAAGATGGCGGCGAACCCTCTACCGGGATTAGTTCGAAAATCGAGATTTATGCTTCCAACCACCCCCCCCCCCCACGACGTTTAAAAAAAATCGCTCCCCGGAATTTTTTCTATTTAAATGTCTACCCCGACTGGACTAACTGTACAATGGGCGGTCTTATCGCTGAAAGAAAACTATTTCAGTTCTGTTTTATTTCAGTACCTAAGTAAAAAACCATTTGGAATTCTCTTTGTATTTCACTCAGTGAGTTCACTATTAATTATGATCTTTGAATTAAATCTCTCTCTCTTAAATCGTACACAACGTATTTTTATTTCTTCATTATAGTTATTCTACCACAAAATAATAACTGAACGTCAAGTACCGATTTAAATAATTGTAAATTTAATACATATACACCAGATGGGTGGGTACTGGGTATGTATTAAATTTACAATAAATGTCGATATAAAATCTATGGGCTAGTAAATTCATTATCACCTGAACTTAAATTACCTAACTGTTTATTTTTAACGTGCATTTTCATTGGCGTAAAGGCCATAAACTCTTTCGGATAGTATTTTTGTACTCCTAATATGTTTATTACTGTTATTTGCATAGTCATTAAATGTGTTCCTTATTACACCAATTTGGCTTAATCCATTGACCTTCAGCTTGGTTTTGCTTAATATCAGTAGCTGTTTATAAATAACAAAGTTTATGTTTGGATTTGATTTATTACTTTACTATGATTGGTCTCCTTTTTAGTGTTCCGGTCGAGTTTTGGAAAAACGTACTTGGGGCCGTACCTCATGCATTCTTATTGCTATTCAAATCTTTAAATCTCCAAAAGTTTTTAGACCCAAAAAATTCCCTTTTTAGTTTTCGGGTACTTAATCAAAAATTTTGGTAAACCAACAAAATTAAAATTAAATATAACAAAATGATGTTGTATGTTTCTGATATTTTAATCTTATTTTCATAAGAATTTATTTATTATTCACAAAATTTTATTTATGAAAACTTTCAAGAAATAACCAACTTCAAATACACTGTAAAATACACTACTGTAACTCACAAACTATTCGTCAGATCTGACTCAAATTTAAATGGGACAATGACAAGCACCAACCTTTGATAAAAAAAAACATCAAAATCAGACCTCTCAGTAAAAAGTTGTGGTATCAGGTAACAAACAGAAAAAACAGACGAATTGAGAACCTCCTTTTTTGAGTTCGGTTAAAAACAAAAACCAATGTATGATTTAAAATAGAAATAAATGAACGCATGTCTTTTTTTACTACATCTTGAAATTTCGCCTCACTCAACCACACTGGTTCTTTTCATCGGAACACTACTCCCTTGCAAAGCTTTTACTTGCTCCTTGATAAATTATGTGACTATTTCTTGCTAAATATCGATAGATTAGTAATTTTAGTCTTTAAGTTACTTACCTGACTGACTATTTATACTTTTTATACTGTTTTTAGACTAACACTTCCTTAAATTAAAACTTACGTCTAATAGTCTCACATTTCCAAAGTAATACGAAAATTAAGAAGGCTCTAAAATAGTTGTTGCCACGTATAACGTATAAGTAATATCCGTGATATTACAAGCTTTGCTTCGTTTGGGTCTAGATAGTGCTACATACTTTGTAAGTCCATCAAGATCAATGCTAAAAGTTCGTGGCCCGATGTCCCGGTCGCTCTGCCCATCGGCAGCTGACATATGTCTGCAAATGTCTGCAATGTCTCTGGGTATTATTGTAATTTTTTTCTCTACTTTATCAAATTGTATAATATGCATTAGGTATTTTTAGTAGCGTATAAATTTGATTGACACCACACTGGATGTTCAATATTGTATTATGTATTAAAACACAACTAAAACACTTGTAATTTCAATAAAAATCCAAATATCAACTGAAAATACTTGTAATTTTGTAGCAAGAATAAAAAGAGCGATTGAAACCTAGCCGTAAGTTTTGCCTGTTCTTCTAGGCTTATCGCGTGGAACTAGATCCTAGCTTTAAGAAGTTTCAAGGCTAAGTGATCCTTGCGACTTTATTGAATACCTAAATACATTTTGACTTTGACTTATTATTACTATTTACATGTCTAGATAGACTATTAGAACTTAATTTTTTACCATGATCTGTACAAAATGTCACGTTGTTATTCGCTTCCGTTCCGTTACTCAATTTGTGTCATTGTGTCCATAAACAGAGCTTGAGTACCTGCTAACCTTTTAAGTATTGATAGTTGGCTGTCACCACAAGAAAGTTGGGCTAAGGTATAATTTGAAAAGTTATTTCTTCGGTAATGGACAACAATCGTATGTAAGTTCCTCGAATTATTGGGATGTGCGTAAAACAATAGAAAACAAGTATTAGGTTGGAACTTTCAAATATTTTATGGCTACATGTAAGTAATAATAATAATAATAATGCTGGACAATCCACACAGCACTATCTAGCCCCAAAGTAAGCTATTCAAAGCTTGTGTTATGGGTACTAGATAACTGATATATTTAATACATTATATACTTACATACATAGATATTTTTTATTATACATAGAAAACACCCAGACCATCGGAACAAATAGAAAAGTAAGTAGATAGTAAATATAAAAATAAAATAAAATAAATATTTTCGAGTACGATTTGTAGAATACAGTATTTTATCGATAAAAAGCGAAAGCTTGTCTGCTGTTAGGCTCTATTGCTACTTTACCGTGATAAATAAAACCATATAATATTCCAAGTTTTTCCAATTATTTCATAAAAAGAAACAAATCCAAAATGTCGTCGTCAACTATTCAGAAAGCCGCTGCATACGTCTGATTTTTATCAGTTGAGAATCAAAATTGACAGCTCTACCAACTGAGCTGTGAACTCTGCCTTCTGCGCATTAGGTAGGCCGTGGGTTCGATTCCCACCGAGAACAAACATTTGTGTGATGAACATAGATGTTTGTTCTTTGTCTGGGCGTTATTGTAAGTATGTATTTACAAAAAAAAGTTGTTATGTATTATATCAGCTATCTGGTTTTGGCTTAGTTTGGGCCTAGATAGTGTGTGTAGGAAATCCAATAATATTTATTGTATCTAATATTTATTAAAATCCCTGCCGATTGAATACATTCCTACAACTTTCTTAAGAAGCTGACAACCGTCAAATAACATCTCACTTACTTTAAGCACAATGCGCACATTTTAACAATATGAAGATTGTTTGCGATTTTCCATACCCACATGCGCAGGTAATCTTACAGAAGTTAGCTATGAATCAACGAATGAAAATTCTTTGCTGTACTCACTCACTAAACAAAATAACAATAGGTACACAAAAAAAACTGAACTTAGGTACTAATATCTTATCGCCGAGAGAGATAAGATTGCCGATTGTTCGTTATTCGTCTGTTGTATGCGTCTTAAAGAAGCTAAGTACATTACTACTGAATGGCAATATGATGAGTTATTTGATTCACGAAATAATATCATTATAGTGGCTTGAATTGTCCCCGCCCATACGTTTTGTACCACTCTCGCTCTCCCCTACATCCGGTCGCATTTTGTAAGGGGACCACTCAAGTATTTTGAGGTTTTCATGCATCAAAGATTGCTCATCGATAATAGCCGGTATTATAAATGTTTAAGGTACACATTTGAATAGCGAAGATAGTGAACTGAATCTTTACCACCGCTGGTGGGCTTAGCCAAATTGTTTTAGATTTTTAGCTTCGGACAGTTCCGGGAATTGTATGATATTTTTATTTATTTGGCTCAAGAGAAAAGAGAAAATTTGTCTCGAGAGAAAAGAAGAAAGTTTTTCTTCACTATTTAAAACGTATTTATTTATTTCTATTCTATTTTTGAGCTATCTCTATCGTTCGTTTAGGTGGTGTGCAAATAGCTCTACTGTTTATTATGTATTTAGGTATAGTATTTTTCTTTTGCACACAAGGAAAAAATTTTTTAGAACCAATAACTGTAACTGTTTAAAACGAAAACACATAAGCTAATGTTGATAAAACACAATCTACGAGTAAGTACAACGATGAGACGTGTGTAATTTAAATATTTCATCTGCGCTCACAACGATGGCTATTTTGTTTATCGAATTGCTGATTGCTGAGGACTCGAGAGCGGACTTGCATGGCGGCACGCGAGCGTATCAACCAAATTGAATTTCTATCCAAATTACTGACACGATTGGACGAAACCGAGCGGAACCGACCGAAATCGACACCGGTACCCAACGACTTGCGGCACGCGTCCGCAGAAGATGCTCAGATATGTCCATAAGAACGTGTGCTTCTTCAGCGGATGTAGCAGCGGAATTATTAAGCTGCAACATGGTATAGGCAGATTCATATCCACTACTCGACAGAAAAGCATGTATATTTAGCTGATGAGCTTGCGTTTTTTGGATTTTCGATGTTTGTCATTAGACTACAATGGAATTGCGCTCCGTTGTGCACGGCACTATGTTACATAAAATCTTCATGGTATTACGACAACGTGAGAATTAAGGGAAGTGGGTGGATGAAGAAGACTCAGAATCGTTCTCCCTGGAAATGTATAGGAGAGGCTTATGTCCAGCAGTGGACTTCTACAGGCTGATTATGATTCTACAGGTTATATAAAAGACAATATGAAAAGTGCTTTGCAATGATCACGATAAATTAATTTAATTAAGGTCCGCTTTAAGTCCGCTCGATGTGTATATCACTCACACGTATTCCACGAGCATTCCACTATTAAATAGAACGTTTTTGTTTAAATCCGCATCGAATGGTTAATTTGAATACTGTTGTTATACCGGGCCGAGTTATTTACGGTTCTCATTGGTAACTATCATGCGACCACGTTTTTTAAACTATCATTGATCGACGGGAGTGCGCATTGTGTTTATTGTTTCATGCTACGTTCAATATCAGAATTTCACACTTTGATTTGAAATTTAAATTGGGATTTTTATTTTGTGTCGATTTATCGGATTAAAAACGTAATTTAGATTTGGATTCCTTCGGCTGCTGGAACCGCTGTTTCAATGGCTTTTTTAACAGGCTTGAAAAGGAGGCAGTTATTTTTTTCAAACTCATGTTTCCAGACAGCTATTAAAAGTTTTGTTATAGACACAGAACCGCCAACATCTTGCCTCTCCCTCATTTTAACACTTTTGGACGTAACATGTAACACTGAACGCAGTTATGAAAAATCGTAGATAAAAACTTATGTTTAGTGATTTTATACATTCAAAAATCAAAAAAATGTACAAGTAATATATTGCTAGACACCTGTCAATGGGTGTAAATGATTTTGAAGCGCTAAATCAATACCGCGAAAGACTAATAAGCGCCTATACCGTCCGTATATAAGAACGTACGTATTATATAAGTACGTGCATTTTTTTACAACAGATGCATACTGTACAATATGCCCCTAAGTTCCAAATTTTCGAAAAGAAATTCGAAATAGAGAGCATAACATTGAAAAATCACCATAGACTGTACAAAAGATATCGTTCTTGCTCTTGAACAACTATTTCGAATTTTTGTCACGGTAATATCTATTTTCCAAAATGCGGCTTGCTTTCACGGTGCGTTCCAGAATCATAAAATAAAAATAATGCTTGTTGTGACAGGCCTCCCGCATGACAAAATACGCACATTTATTCTTGACAACAATGTAGTGAGCTTCGGTTTAATAACCGTGTCATGCAGCTGAAATTACCCTTTTAGGAACCCTCAAAAATCAATCCTCTGCAAGCGTCTGACACGATATTTGGGACTGACACAAGGACTCTTTACCAAAAAACTTAAATTTATAATAAATTGCAAGAGAGGGATTACATTTTTGTTTTTATAATTTAGTTATAAACGAAAGGTAGGAATGGTATGTATGTACACAGTCACAGTTTTTAAAAATTCAAATCAGTCAACATGCTGGTAGAAAATTGGTATTATAGAGGTGTCAAGGTACTGACAAACGTGCTCAAAAATAAGCATGCTTATTTTGAGCATGCTCAAAAATCAACCAACGTACGATCAAATAAGCATGCTCATTTAATAGCACGACCTGTTCACACGTGCTATTATTGAGCAAGGCTCGAAAAAAGCATGCTTTCGGCTTGAAAATAAGCACGTGTGTCCTTTAGTAAGTACCTTTACAAATATAAATATAACTTATGTTGATCTCAACCCGAACAAAGTCGCGTGTGATTTCACTAGTCTTTAAAATACAAGAAACAGCTTCTTTCTTTTCTGCTTCCAGCGGTTTTCTTCGTGTTTTCTAGCTAAATTTAAAATTAGTGTAGGATAGATTTTCTCAACATAATAAATCGATTTGAATCGATTCCTTTTCTCTCCTTGAAGATTATGTTTTTATTACTTGTTTCCATTGATCGACATAACTGCTTAATCGTCGGAATCTAGCCTAGGAGGCGGATACGAGAGATCGCCGCCCCTTTCTCCACGCTATCCATCTCGAGGACGCCTCTGGTTTGTCTGCACGAGCTCACAACTGCCTGCCGGGACTCCGTGACTCCGCGGAACAAGAGATAAGGTTTAGCGATTACACTCGGCTGTATATACACCACTATTTTGTTACAACCTGAAAAACAATTCAGGACTGTTTCAGCAGGGGCTATTGATGCTAATAGCACGATCAAAACATTTTTTAAATCATTTTTGGGAATATTTTTTTTCCCGTTTTTGTCTTTAGCCAAAAACGGGACCAATTTTATGGCCACAGTACTAGAAAATAGTTCCATGGTGGTTGACCATGGAAGTATTTTCTAGTACTACTACGCTACGCGATGTACTGCTATGCAGTACTGCTACGCGATGCGTACGAGGTTTACTTGTGAAGTATTTTGGGAACATTTTTGTAACATTTGTCGCGTTTTTACCACCGCGCCGATCTCTGCCGCCAAGCAGCGTTGCTGTTTGAGGTGGTGTGGTTGCCAGTGTAATTACAGGCACATGAGGCTTAACATCTGTATGCCTCAAGTTGATGGGCGCAGCAGTGCATCGTAGGGTACGTTTCGTGCGTGACTTACAAGGCAATGCTTTGTTATAGATGATGGTTATCACATAACATCAGGTGGGCCATCTGCTTGTTCCATCAGCTAATTGTATAAAAAAATATGAGAGGATACCTACCGTGTGGATCAAAGCATAAGCGGTTTCTGTTTTTTTTAATTTATTGAAATTTAGTTAGGATGTTTGTTCGCTGTGAGTTCACTATTTACACCACCAGCGACATCTACCGCTTTCATAATCCAATTAAGAATAATTGTCGATAAACTGACAGCCGAGATAGCGATTTATGTAGTGATATTTCAGCATCGTTAATAAATTTATGCTTGTTCTTGCCTTTAAATTGTACCGACCTCCATTCGATTCGCATAATAGCTCTCTGTATTGACACCATGTAATACAACAAAGATTTAAGGCTCCGGTGACAGTGGCTCGCAATTTCGAAGTGCGATTGTCTATTATTTCATTTTATTTCATTTCGGGGAGGTTGTTTGAAAAAATAACTCTAGAGAAACACGCATAAATACTGTTCGAACACAAATAATACAATAATATAAGGGAAACATGCCCGAATCAGAAATCATTTTGGTATTAGTATGTTTGGTCTTACGTTTACCTAATACCAAAATGATTTCTGACTCAAGCACATTTCCCTTATATTATTGTATTATTTGTGTTCGAACAGTATTTATGCGTGTTTCTTTAGAGTTATTATTTCAAACAACCTCCCCAAAATGAAATAAAATGAAATAATAGCCAATCGCACCTCGAAATTGCGAGCCGCTGTCACCGGACTCTTAAGGGGAGTTCAATGAAGTGCCCAAAAATATTGGAATTATTAATAAATGTATGGATGAATGGAAATACTTAAACGCAAAAACAAAACAACGGTACCCATGCTTAAAATTATAATAGGGTGTGTTGTCTTGATCTACACAACATATGGATGGACGAGGAAAATTATGAAAATAGCTGTCAAAACAATATTAAATATTATTAAAATAATGTTTATATTCAACCGGCATCTCGTGATGTCAAAAATCCAGCTTATTCTCAAATTTTGACTAACTTACCATAACATCGAACTTTATTTTTTATTTTACTAATAACAATAAACCTTTTTTTATTTCATTTTTATTTTTGCTGCTCCACAGAAGTGCCCTTAAATGTCATATATACATCGTTACTTAATTCTCGCAGCTCTGTATTGACACCAAATAATCCAACAAGAATTTAGCGCGCCGTATCATGTCAAAATACATAAAGATGAATGTTTAATTACAAAGATAGAGCCCGGAGTCATAAAAAAAGCAGTGAAGGTAAGTGTACACGGAGGTATGAACTGCTGGCAGAGGTATGAAGTATGATCAAAAACAGCGGAAAGTGTATCCATTATTCATTAAAAAAAGTTAAGTGAGGGATTAAAATATATGTTTGAGGACATTTTCATAGCACGCTCTTTAGCCCTGATTATGTTTTATGGAGGTATTTAACCTTTGCTTAGCGTGCGCCATTGGAATTTAGTTTCATCCGACTAATAACTTAGGATCTGTGAAAACAGTATACGTATGCGATCGCAGACTATCTCTCCACGATCGTCAATCCACCTGCATCATTGGCGAATTTGGGGTTGTCATTTGTCAATTTTTAAATTTTGTGGTCGCTACAACTCTTCACTTTTATAGTACACTAGCGACCCGCCCGCGCGCCCTTGCTTCGCATGGGTGCACATTGGTTTACTACTGTATCATGCATGTATTATACATTTATTTATTTATTTATTAAGAATCTCCAACATCGTATACATCAATTACATTCAAACAAATTAAAAATAAAGATAGTGAACCATGCTAAATGTTACAATAATTACAGGAGACAGACAGCGTGCAAATAAAAATTTTGAGCGAGAGCGAGTTAAAAATAATAATTATATAAAATTCTAAAATCACAGTAAAGCTATAGAAACCCTCCTCTTGAATCACTCTATCTATTAAAAAAACCGCATTAAAATCCGTTGCATAGTTTTAAAGATTTAAGCATACATAGGGACATAGGGATATAGGGACAGAGAAAGCGATTTTGTTTTATACTATGTAGTGATGATTCCACGTTGTATAACGTGTGTAATATTACTTTGGTGTAAGCATATATTCATCGTTGGCTACCGGTCACAGAGCTTTCGTTTAATTGCGGGGTTCCGCTACACAAATTTTATTTATGTAGGTCGTATTTTTGTACTTAAAGTTTTTCGTCTGTGCTCGTATACAGAATTTAGCGCGCCAGTGCGGCTACTTTCTTTGCTGATAATTATCTTTACCTTTACATTGGTGCAATTAGGTAACGTTCTTGGTTTCTAAGGATGCTGTTTCCGTCACACTATTACCGCCGTAATATTTGCGGAGAAAGTGATTTGAAGAAATGAGAAAAGGATTTTTTGTGCCCCATTGCTTAAAAACATCGGGACGTTTTAGTAAGGCTATACTAACTTATTTCATTGATCAATGGAATCCGTTGATAGGCGTTGGGTCACAAATTTTACTTTCACTCATACAATAACACAAACACGCAAACTGAGAGTATTTTTTTCGTCATTCTTTTTTATATAATCATTGTTTTTACAGTATAACTGTCGTTTATTCAACTTACAACTTCATTGAGTAAAATTTAATAAACAGCTTTTATCAAATTGATTTAATACATAGTTATAAAGCTGAACGATATCAAAAAAAAATATTTATCGTAACCTGCCTGTTCAATGTTGCCAGTCTCGCAGTCCTATTGATTTCGCGGCACATTGCTCGTGAGTTACCGACTCTGTGAGCCTTGAAGGAGGCTCTTGCATACGATGTTTATACTACAACTTTATTTAATAATCATTTTTTCAATTAAAACTAGCTGCCATCCGCAGCTTCGCTCGCGTGGTAGTGGTGATTGTTAACATAAATAATAGAGGTTTTTTTTTTGTTTTATTTTAAACTACGTTCCATGTTTTTTTCGGGACAAAAAATAACCTATAGTTAATCCAGACTACAGACTATAGGTATCTCCTACATGTCTAAAGTTTCTTGAAAATTGTTCTAAAAGTTAGGGCGTTTTTTTATAGAAAAATGGATGATTTCAATCATAATGATGGCAGGACGACTTCGATTCCAATTCGATTGCAAAGACTGAGTAAGTGTTGAAGGAAGGGCGGTGTAATATAATTAAGTTTTGAAAACATTTCTTTAATTTACTTGTACAACGAGACTCAGTACGGTTAGCTGAGCTCAGCGACTTAACACGTCACAAGCGGAATGGTTTATAACAGCCTTTACCCGCAGCCTCCGGATTTATTAGATCGTTACACCGCATCGGTGCAGAGAAACATCAGGGTAGATTACTTCTCTATGAGATATGCCGCGTATACGTATATCTAGTACTAGCCGCGCCCCGCGGATTCACCAGCGTATTTTGAAATCCCGGTATTTTCACGGGATAAAAAGTAGCTTATTTGCTATTCCAAACTATAATTTATCTCTGTACCAAATTTCATTCCGCCATTCCGTTTCATTTCCGTTCAGCCATTCTGGCGTTATTGAGTAACAAACATCCAAACTTTCACATTTACGAGCACGTCACAAGTCTGTGTCCCCAGTAGGCAAACTGTTAGCGGCCGACTGAGTTTGCGGCGTATCGATTTAGTACGCCCTTCCATATATTTGAAATGGAGTGTCCACAGTTTGCTAGTTTTGCGCTCACTTTCATTTCAAATATATGGAAGGGCGTTACTAAATCGATACGCCGCAAACTCAGTCGGCCGCTAACAGTTTGCCTACTGGGGACACAGCCTAAACCAGGTATGATAGATGTTAGAATACGATTTTTTTTATTTTTTTTTATACAACTGGTTGATGCAACAATCAGATGGTCCACCTGATGTTAATTGCCTAGAAATTCACGCACAATATGAACGTGCCCTACGATGCACTGCCCTGCGTCCATCAAATTGAGGCATACGGATGTTAAGCCTCGTGTGAATGATGGGCACCTATTATTAAATATTAGCAAATATGAACTATGATTATAGTTTGTATCAGCTACATTATTTACTTTTTGGAACTCTCAAGGTGGCAGCTTTACGATCAATATTTATAATAACTTTGATCGTAAAACGTAAATCAATTAAAATTGTTTTCATAATACTAGGAAATCATCTTTCAAATTTATTTATTCAGAGATTAGAAGACGAACGTCGTCGTAACATTATTAACTGCGATTAATTTAATTATTTCGTTAGAAACGCGGATATGTGGTAACGTAATCTATTTATTAATATTTCCTAAATTCGTTTTAAAATAACTAATTTCTAAAAAGTTAAGCAAGAAAGTGACAAGATCGACAAGGTCGAACCACAAACTATTAATTTTCAATACAATACAATTACTATCATACAAGTTGTGTCCCGCGGTTTCACCTGCGCAGATTTGAATCCCGGTATTCCCACGGAATAAATCATAGATATGCTATTCCAGACTATAATCTATCTCTCTGCCAAGTTTCAACTAGATCCATTCAGCCGTTCCGACGTCAAAGAGTAACAAACATCCATCCAAACCATCAATACTTACTTAGGATAGGATAGGATGCATTGAATTGCCATGGAAGAATGGTAAAACGCACCCACAGCCTCGACGCAAACAGCAGGACTCCGTTGGGGTTTAGTCGGAAAAGTCCGACATAATCCTTCCGCTATCCCCGTGGCGGAAGAATATCCATGAGGACTCCCCAACGAAAAAAAAAGAGGATGCATTGAACTAAAGTTACCTACTTATGACATTTTGATGTGATATTCAGAAAGACTTTGCAGACGAAACTCATTTAACCGATAGGTTTTATTGCAGAAAAGAGAACACTCTTCTATATTGATGCCACAGATAAACAAAATATACCTAGCTATACACAAGAATGGACACAAACAAGTAAGTTTAATAAAAAATAAGTTGACAAAAATTCTTGTAGTTTATTCCCTTTTTGTATTAAATTGAAAATCCCTAGAAATTGAATACAATTAATTTGTATCATCATCATAAACCTTCACATAGACGGACGGTTCTTCACTCCACTGGACATTAGCTATCAATTGTTTATAGATCGTGGGCTATTAGACTACAGTAGTTTATTAACCTACCGTTTGCTATTAGTTTGCTACGAGAGTTCACGAGTCACGGCGCCCTCATTAATTCAGCCGAGAATTATATCTTCATCGACTACTGTACTTGAGGCTCCTTCCCTGTAATTATCTCATATTAAGCCCTATTACCGCGTACGACGTGCCATCAATATAATACGTTGCCATTCCAATAATCGCCCTTAGACAATAGCTGGTGGATTGCACACACATTATATCGTGTGCTTGGGTATTTTGACTTCCTGTGTGACGTTTAAAGGTTTTTATTGAACGAATCAATGAATTTTTAGCCGACTCAGCGCAAAAAAATATAAAATGTAAATTTTTTTGGAGTAATCTTTATTAAGACAATGTACGTTATGAAACATGTTTGTCTTCTTTTTAAGTTTAAGACCAATACTCGTAAGCTCGGGGTTCCGATACAGTTTTCTCCAATTGACTCCTTCAATGCGGGCTTCTTAACGACATGTCAGTGCTTATTGTAAAATGCAAGCAGTATAAAGCGATGCGATTTCGCAAATATCCTCGCATGCATGATGCATGAGCGTGTTAACTGCACCTTATGACGGCTCCTTGTGTAATAAGTGGAAATTTCTATGAATTTATCATGACCACTTTGATAACGTACATGCTTTGTGCTTTAAGATACTTTGATTAAATATGCATAGCGTGTAGTTTCACCGCTGTGAATAATACTTACGTTTAATTTATTTGCAATACTTCATGCTCTTTTCAATTCAGGTAAGAGCCCGCCCTGGAGCGACTTGAAAGCTATTTGCGATTATTTCCGAATTTCATTAATGCGTTATCATTTTGTTAATCACCTCTCACTGATGCGGGACTTACCACTCTACACTGTGCAAATAGAGTATATTTTCCGGTGTAGTGTTAGTATAAAAGTAAGGAGATGAAAGATACCGCCACCATTTGTCACTAGTTTCGGAACGAGGTGGCGGAGTAAAGTGGTGGGCCCGCCCTGTTTGCACCTCGCCTCGGCCTGAGGGCCTGGCGTTTTCTTTTTCTCTGGGGATAACGGAATGCGAACATAATGGTTTTCATTCGGAGACCATAGCCAATCACTCCGTCACCAAAATTGTGAAGACATTACGTGGCATGGTTAGCAAAAATACCAGAAGATGACGATGATGTACGGCGAATAATTGGATGCGGTATGCAGTTCCTTTAATTAGGTATCAGAAAGGTTTTACAGAGAACAATAAATAGGTTCAAAAATTACCCTTTTCTTATAAATAACTTTCACCAAATCTCAAACCATCACATATCTCTAAAAAGTTCTTGAAAATTTAAGAACTGATTAAGCTGATATTAACATTGATAGCATTTAAAACAGATCAGCAAACGTGCCTTAAGTCCTCTTATATAGCTAACGCCGCTATAGCGAGTAGGTATATCTGAAATGGGCTATTGCAATCGTCGGTAATTTTAAAGACCATTTTATTTCTTAAATTTTTCTTCTACCTTTAATCAATTTGCCGTAAATTTTATTTGAGATTTTACGGTTTTCGGGTGTAGTCTGGCCGTTTACCAATCACGCCTAAAGTTCCGATCACGAAAAGCGCCAAATAGTTTAATATGAAAGCGAGAGCCTTATTTACATAATTTATTCAGTTTTAGAGTACTGTCAATAAAATTATTTATGTAACCAAGTTTTAAAATGAGATTCTGTGTTATAAACTCATTAGTTTATCATTAGCTAAATTAAACTGTCAAATAGTGTTGGTATTACAAAAAATATTATAGTTACATAAATATCATTCATGGGAAAATCATATTTTACTATTGAAATCGTTTGACTATTTGCATGCAAAGGCATAATAACTTATTAATTTACATAATTCTAATAATGTTAATAAAATAGCCCTACCCATTATAATAAAATCTCGGAATATAAGTAGGTAAACTGAAACGTTGAGAAACTTGGCTTAAAGAGACGACAGATGACTTATTGACCAAGATGAATAAATGAAATGACTAAAATCCATTATTTTGTATACATACACTGGACCGTCAAAATTTGTAGGTTAGGTATATTTGTTCAGTGCAGTTGAGTAACAAGGAAAAACTAAGATTCGTCAGGTGAAACTAAATGTGTGTGCGTGTGTTTAGGTGAGTTGCACCATATATCGTTCATGTCAAATCAGATGTTTAGCGAAAAATGAGTTGCACCATTTCAAGTGCTGTTAAAATTACATCATGATTTAAGGCGAGGATATCCCAGAACCTCCAACCTCCAAGACTTGCATCACTTGAACAGCTAGATTTCGTTAGATTTTCTTCTCAGAGATTAATAATAATGAAAATTTTTTTTAACACAGCGCTAGTAAATATTAAACCCTATCTTTTGATATAACTTTGACATGATTTCAAGAAAACCTCGTCATCTTTATGATTTTTTTTATCGAGAAAATTATCATTATTTAGGTTTCTATCTTTACACAGCTCTCGAGTACGTGTTCAATTTTAAAGTTTTCGTTTTTTTTTCATGTATTTTTTTACATTTTAGTAGATTTACAGCTGTTCAAAAACCGCCTAAGGCGGCACGGGACCGTTTTTGAAGGTTTGGAGGTTGGAGGTTCTGGTATATCCTCGCCTTAACGTTAACCGTTCGACTTTCGCTGGTTAGTTTTAATGTTATTGTCAGATAGCTATCAAAGTCAGTCATTGTTTGTGCTTAGGAGACATCTACCGTGCCTATTAGAGATCAAAGTAGTGATGCTGTTTCAGTTTATCAGTTTCTAAATCTTGGTATTATCAGTTTTACGCGACCAAGCCTGAAAGAACTGGCAAAAAACTAACATACACAATACAGACTCTCAAGCATGATCACTACATAGTATAAAACAAAGTCGCTTTCTCTGTCCATATATCCCTGTCCCTAATCCCTATGTCCCTGTGTATGCTTAAATCTTTAAAACTAGGCAACGGATTTTGATGCGGTTTATTAAATAGATAGAGTGATTCAAGAGAAAGGTTTATATGTATAATACATGCACGATATTCAATTCAATTTTAAAATATCTTTATTTGTACATAATCTTATATATAGGTATTACAGATTCCAGTGTAAATTTAATCCTAGAACGTAACAATAGTAATATTTAACGTTTATCAAGCTTGTGCACTTCTCAAAACTTATACCTGATAGGTAGGTAGGTACTTATTACAGATCATAAACATCGGGTTTGTGGGTAACGATTTGGGTTAAAAACTATGCAAGCTTTAGACGAGCGTTACATTTTATTACATATTTGAACTACATTAGTTAAGTATTACAGCACAGTATTGCACCTTTACTTTTTAGCAATTAAAACACATTGGTGATATAATTACCAAAAAACCGCAGGTTAGCAATCTAGTGCAGCGGGTAATCATAAAAATAAATTCTTTGACAAAAAGTCTAACACACAAAAAGCGTAGCAACAGGAACAATAGACCTGACGCTGCTATCATAATTGTAGCAGTCGACTGTGCAAGCCCGTACTGCGCCCAGTAAACCCCGCACGCGGCTATCGGCCCATATACCAAGATAATAAGGACGCCAGCCGCGCGCGGAAGTGAGGGATATGCGTACGCGCTTGCGCGGGTGACTGTGCATTGTTACTCATCGCACTCAAGAAACAAGTGATGGGGTAATTTGTAACGATTGTACTTATCGATGTAAACTAAATTTTTCTTACGAGTTATACAAATGTTTTTAACTAGTTTGTTATCAGTATTATGTTGGTTATTATGTAAATAGAATTTTTTTGATAATTTATATATAAATTGTTTTAAAGTTGGAAAATTAATTTGATTATGTAAATTATATAAATTAGTACGAAATGGAGTATTAAAGGAATATTTTAGTGCTTTATTTTGAATTACTTGTAATTTAATAATATTGGTCGGACAGGTACTACTCCACACTGGACAGGCATACGTGATGCAGGGCCGTACTAAGGTTTTGTAAATTCTAAGTTTAGTACGGCTGCTGAGACAAGAACTTCTGTTGAGGATTGGGCTTAGCGTATTTAGAGCTTTTGTACCTTTGAGTCGTAATTTTAGCGTATTTGCACTCCAATTAAGTTTATTATCCATGACTGTTCCGAGATACTTAACTGAGAGGCTCCATGGGATAGCGTACCCTTCAATATTTAGTGTTCGTACTGGAGGTGAACGTTGTGAACATGATTGCCTCTGTTTTGGAGGCATTTATTTTTAATTTCCATTTATGGAAGTAAGAAGAGAGAAGATCGAGAGACAGTTGAAGCCGACCGATGATTAAATCAACGTCTTTAGAGGAAGTAAATGATGCCGTGTCGTCAGCGAAACAGGCTAGGCTAGTACGAGTTTGTTTAGGTATATCATTAAGATGTAACAAAAACAACTGGGGGCCTAGAATGGAGCCCTGGGGCACCCCTGCAGGAATCAATTTTGGAGTAGAGGAGACATCACCTATGTGAACCTGAAATGATCGGTTAGCTAGGTATGATTTGATCATACGAATCAAGACTAGAGGGGTATCTAGTTGAATAAGTTTGTGAATAAGGCCTTGATGCCACACAGTGTCAAAGGCTTTTTCGATGTCGAGTAGAAACATTCCTGTTGATTCGTGCATATTTAGTCCATGTAAGACTGACTCCGCCACTCTGGCCAATTGTTGAGTGGTTGAATGGGCTTGACGGAAACCAAACTGTTCGTCTATAAGGTTGTTTTCTGTGGCTCTGCGTAGGCGGTTATATATAATTTTTTCAAATAATTTGCCTAGACAAGGCAGTAGGCTTATAGGGCGGTAACAAGCTGGGTCAGTAGGATCTTTACCCGGCTTATGAATCGCTATGACTCTAGCGGTTTTCCATAGTTTTGGGAAATAACTAAGCAGAAAGCAAGCATTAAATACCTTCGTAAGCTGCACAATACATTTCTGAGGCAAATTTTTAATAAGATGGTTTGTAATTTGATCAGGTCCAGGAGATTTGCGTATCTTAAGGCTGCTTATGCAGTTTTTAATTTCAGCCGGTCGAACTAGTGGGGTTAAAAGTTTACTAGGTGCCAAGATCTCAAGAGAGCACATAGAAGTGTTGACTGTGATCTGTTCATCACTATCCCAATTGTGGGTTAGTAGCATGTTGTCCGAGAATGTACTTGCCAATAAGTCACACTGTTCTTTCGGATTGGAGGTTCTGGTACCGTCTTTAGCTTTTAGAGGTGGGATAGTGAAGGTAGAAGAAGATTTTAGACCTTTAGCTATGCGCCAGATATCCGAGCTAGGGTTGTCCACCCTTTTCAGTTTGCGGTTCCATTGCTCGTCCTGGTGGGATCTTAAAGCATTGTTTATGTTTACTTTTAATTGTTTAACCTCGCAATTCAGAGTATTGCGGACGGCACTGTCTGTTTCTTTGGAAAAGTAACGACGTAATTGGTTTTTGTATTTAATTTTTCTTTTAATGCATCTCGGCAAGGAGAATTCCCATGGTTTTAAGGTTGTGGTCGGTATACTAACGTCCCTAGCAGAGATAATGGTATTCTGAAGATGTGAGATGGCCGAATCAAGTTCATCTACTGATTTGTAACATTGCTGGGACAAAACAATGTTGTCGTTTACGAAATTGCGGAATTTGTTCCAGTTGGCTTTCGCGTAGTTAAGTTTACGGATTGGCTTACGAAGTAATTTGGTGGCGAGTCGAACTAAAACAGGTAAGTGATTTGAAGATAGCGCATGGATAGTCTTTATATCCTCAACAGTGTAAACATTCTTGCTGAGCATAAGATCTGGGATGGAGGGTCTAAGATCCCCGCGATAGTGAACCAGGGTGGGATCATTAGGGGCATGAATAACAAACTCATCATTTACCATCAGCTCGTATAGAGTTTTGCCGTGCTGGTTGATAGGACCAGGTGACCAGTATGGATATTTGGCATTTAAATCGCCCATGATGAGTAACCTATTACCCGACGCCATGAGAGCACTGATATCACTGGCGAGCAAGGCTCGATTCGGGGATTGGTAAACTGAGTACAGTGTAATATTACCATCCTTTAGAGCTAAGGTAATACCTATGGCTTCAAGATTATTGGTGGGCGGGGAGGCAATGAGGCTGTGGTCGATGTCAGCGACATGCACGATATGTGCACCCGTGCGAAGCAGGGGCGTGCGGGCGGGTTGCTAGTTTTTATATAACTTTTATAAAAGTTTGATTGCAATCTTACCTGATTTTAAGGGATAATGCGGACTACGGTGTGGCACGCTACACGTGTTGGTTGTTTGTTATACGAAATGTAACAACCAAGCTTTGTTTAGTTTGAGGTTTGATAGTGGAAAGTCAACTAAATACATATAATCACATGTATTTTTATTTATTTATGTACAGTTTGATAGTTAGGAGGTTGTGCTTGAGAGGGCTATGGATACGATCTTCGATATTAAACTAATATTTAGGCAACGCTTTGCTGCGAGCCGCCTCATTTGAATAAGGTGCGGTCTCGCCGTGACTTGTATCATAGACTGCTTTGTCATGCTCATTTTATATTTAAAAACTTCATAACTTTTAGAATATAAAATATTGGTGAAAACTTTTATTTCACACAACGCTTAGGTAGTGCACAAATCTTTTAGGAAACTAGAAATTACCAAAAAAAAGCTACTGTCACATATAATATTATATACCCTCAAATAATGTTGCAAATTTCTCTAGTTTCACCAGCCCCTTTTATATAAACAGTTAAATAAATGAACTATGTTTACTTCCCTTTACTCATAACAATATGTCTGACTACAAATTTTAATGTAATTAATTAAAATTGGCATGTTGTGTAACTCATTATTATTACAATTATTATTAGTCCGTAGTGTCACTATAGAGCAAAGGCCTCCCCCATTTCCACTAGTCACTACGATCATACACACATTATTATCATTTATCTCCAAGACATCCGAATGAAGTCGCGGCAAAACCGCGGCTTAACCCTCGCATGTAGCAGTAAATATCATAATCATAACCCATTAGTCAGTTAATGTTATGTCCCTGCCGGCCGCTTTGAGCCGTTTTATTATAAGCTATTAATTTCGAACGATCATCCACGGGTTAAGTCGAGCTTTGTTTTCTATCGAACGTTTTGTATGGTAGCTGCCATTTTATTACGCGCTATCGGAGAATTCTCTCACGGAGTTGACGTGGTACCAACACAAGTTAATGTTGGATTAACAAAAATGTATATACTACATGAACAAGTGGTTCTTTGTCTTTTCATAAAATGTATACACAGAGCTCATGGTGAGTCTCCTATATAAGCTTCGGTTGTATTCTGTAGTTGGTAGCGCGTAAATCTCTAGAACACACCTCGCCTTAGGAACTTATTATACAGCTTTCATATATTAATTACCTAAACCTGTCTTTCATTGACCTAAGAACCTAAAAGTAATACCTACGTACAAAATATATAATAATGAGCACTTGACGGTGGCGCTTGTGTGGGATACGTGAAGATTGCTCTGACATAGGTACAATCAGTGTCAAAAGTAGATATAACTTCACAAATGATGAAGCATTTGTGAAGTACTGTTTGACCTTAGACAAACAGTAGTACTTCACAACTGCCTCAGACAGACTGGGTATCCTCTATGCCTAGTTTCTTAGCAGCCTTAGATTCTATATAAGAGCTGAAGTTCAAATTGGATGTCAACTTCACATCACCCAAGAGCTCAAGATGGTCGGAGATCGACACCGATACATCCAGGAAAGATGGGTTCAAGTGGAAAGGTCGCTTTTTTGGCTGAGAATAGACATGCCTGAGTTTGAGAGGCTTTGCATGAGACAAGGTTAGCGGCACCCCAATCAGAGAAATTAATCAGGCATGTGATTTACTGTTTAGTAATTATATTATTACTAGCGACCCGCCCGCGCGCCCCTGCTTCGCACGGGTGCACATCATGCATGTATCATACATATAAACCTTCCTCTTGAATCACTCTATCTATAAAAAAAAACCGCAACAAAATCTGTTGCGTAGTTTTAAAGATTTAAGCATACATAGGGATATAGGGACAGAGAAAGCGACTTTGTTTTATACTATGTTGTGATGTAGTCAGTGATAAGCAAAACAAAAAATATAGTATTGAATGAATTAGAAATCAAGCAGTAGGTACATACAAGTGTTGCAACTGAGTTTTATTTCTATCAATTAATTAACACAATAATAATTTGAACACTAAAATGATTTGACATGGACCATTAATTAAACCGTTTTAAAATATTTATTAAAATAGAGACTCATTGTTAATCACAGCATGCTCAAACCGCACTTTCAATCAGTAGGTATTTCATCAAAGTTTTAGAGGAGAAATAATATACAGCGCACTCTCCTGTATACACTCGATAGAAACAAGTTCACTTGCTTACGGCAGGACACAGTGATGCCTGAAAGTCAGAATCGTTCATACACGTGGATACGCATCAGGATATACAACGCTAGCTCTTATGTCTTTGTTGTAAGCGTTATTTTTCTTTGAATCGCAGCTTGATATAGATCCGGTGTACGACAATGTCGTCACCTGACGGACCACGTGACTAGCTGGCAGAATGCACTTCATATTAATTTTCGTTCTGCGCATTAACATGAAATCATTCATTACATTTTGTTTGTTACTAACATCTATAATTAAATAATAATATCTGGGTGACTGAGCTTTTCTCGGTTGCTGAATCTTAATTAGATCGATTTATCGCCCCCGAAACCCCCTGCATACTAAATTTCATGAAAATCGTTGGAGCCGTTTCCGAGATTCACATTATATATAAATAAATAAATATACAATTTATGGTATAAAGATTTATAAGAATTTCTCGTATAAAGGTATTTGGTTTTACTGAACTATCGACTAAGTAGTATAATAAATTATATTAGCTTTCTGTATAATAATATTATATAATAATAATAATATTACAAGCTTTGGCTTTTTGGGGCTAGGTAGTGCTGTGTGGAAAGTCAACCAGTATTTTTTTATTTTAAATATCACATTCACATACATTTATTTTTACCAATAGATATTAGAATGATCTCTACCGACGTTTTCCCTCCGCGATCAAAACAATACCTAGTCAGCGCAAAGTAATAACTGACACGAGCAGCAAGCGCCAAAGACTGCAAATCGCTGCGCGTGCGCATACAGACAGTCTCGTGTGTTCGTGCGCCGTTATCCGATTACACACTTTACACTCTGATAACAAATTATAGGAAAGAGCAGACGTCTCGTTTCTAACAATATTGTCTCTGACCAATTGCAAGCCTCGCGTGGTGGTGAAATAAGCTCGGGTCACGATACCGTTTTATCACGTTACTAGTGATGTGGCTGATTGGAACTTGAGTCAGTAGTACTAATGAGTCTCTTTACTAACTTCTAGCGAAAAGTAAAGTTATCAGCGCAGAGCTGTGCATTAGGTCACATCTTTTACGTGTGTGACCTACAAAACAACGCTAATTAGTTCCATTAAAAAGTTATATATTGAAAAGTTGTTCATATTAATTATAACATACACTTCATTATGTTTTTCAACAGATTTACTGGAATCGACTGGAGTTCTCTTAATATTGGATTAGTTCAAGTTTACCAACAGATGTTAAAATGATCTCATATAAACTACAAGGCATGCACCTAATACAAGTACGTATTATAAAATGCACTTGAAATTTTGAATGTAGTTCATTCTGTAGATCGTTACAAACAACTTTAGATGTCTGAAGTAGGTATTGCTATAATTTTTCAGTGTCTTCTAAGTAACAAAGCTTTAGCGCCAAAACACAAGAAGATTTCTGATGCGCTACAAATATTCCTTTTCTAAAACAGAGTGTTCTCAAAAAATCCCATTCTAGAAATGTCTCGTTTTTAGATATTGACTTCTAAACTAACGAGATAATGCTCATTTTGCTCTATTTTGGTACTCTGAATTGGAACACTCAGGTGCTCCTTGTTTTTTATGAGGCTGCTATTGTTTTTATAACATTTTATGATCTCGGTGTGGCAGCACCATTAGAGCCGGAGTTGTATTGCCTTGTTGTATTCCCATTCACCCCATCCCTACCCTCACGCTTTCTGTAATTTGTCGAAACGCAAAGCATTCGTTTATCGAAACCCACGAACAAAAGTGCTGATGCTCGTCTTAATTAATATGATTAATGACTCAAACGAGCGGCTTCTTTTGAACTCACAAACATTACTGTTGTAATCGAGAAATAAATTAATTTTATTAGTAGGAAGGTACTTTGTCTGAATCGATATTATTTTAAGAAACAGCGACCGCTTTATATCTGACTCTGACTCTGACGATTTACGTCTTCTGAATTTGTTTTTTTCAAATACTTACCCCCGGTTTCCGAAAGCTTGATCAACACTAATCGGCTGTCAACTCACTTGCTATCTCTTTTTAATTTGTAGTAAAAGCTGAAATAGCAAGTGGCGGCTTGTGTAGATCGAGCTTTCTGAAACCGGGGATAAGAAAAATAATTTGGAGTAAAAATTGTATGAGAGTGTATTTGGAGTACTGCGGCCGTCATGTGATGGTCGCTTTTTTGAAAACGTTCTATAGAATAGGAGCACAGAGGCCAACGACGCACCCAAATGTTCGATGTTCCCGGTTCGTTACGTTTCTCTAATTTAAAAATTGGGCGTTAAAACTCACCGATTATAATTTAAATTTATGGCATTATGCATAGATAAAAGCTTATAAAAAGGAAATTGTGACCATTTATGATGGCTTCTAACAAGGTAGAGATTCGTAATGGATGTTACTGTAATTTTTGTTTCATTAAAAATATTGTTAACCAAATTGCTTATCTGTGAGTTTTATGCATATTTTATAATCTGTAGGCGCGGACAAATCGCTTTAACACTTATTGAAAATTGAGCAGCAGGCCATAAACATAAACTTGCGTCAGATTTAATAAATTAAACGTGCAATTAGGAGTTTGAGCGATAAAACAAATAGTATTCGCGCGGACTTCTTTTGAAACATAGCTATTTATTTTTATTTTCCCATGTTTCTAATCTAAACTAACGTTGAGAGGTTGTTTGTTATTGTATTTTGAATCTTTGTGTACAACATAGACGGTTGTGTTTCGCAGCGAGAGGGATCGCGCCTCGGGCTCAGATCGTGGTCGAGATAATTAGAGGCCGCGGCGCTGTGGGAGCCATAAAAACGGCAAATTGACCGGCGGGATAACCAGAAAGGCACAATGTGTTAGATAATAATTTCCAAATTACAGGTTATGTTGGTTCGCGAGCGGCTCGACGAGCTCTTTTTTCTGGACGACTGAGGTGCTAAGGGCAGGCTAATTATTATTTGGGTATCGGAGCGGGGTTTTACTGCAGCTGCTACCTGTATAAATATTTATTATTCAAAAATGTTCAAACGCCAATTTTGATGGATTCCAATTTATGCTGGCCAATTAAAATCTGGGTTATGGGAGCCTGATATTATAAAGTGTTTTGATCATAATAAAAATAAAGATATGAATACTGATTATGAGAAAGATAATCTGGCGCGGTAAATTGTTATACAAAAATTGCCAATAACCTTTCTTATACATGTTATCAAACTTGTAAAAAGATGTATTAGCATTATTATGTTTTATATTACTTATAACTTAAGTCATTTCGTACAAAAACAATAACAAATTGGATACTCATTTAATTTTCTTCAATGCGGGAAACAACCAAACCAACCAACGCAACGCGCAGCCACTCTGTCTCCGGGTTTTATAAGGGTGAAGTTTTGCGTGAAGACGGTAATGTGAATGAACGGTCCATCGTATCGGTCCAGGTATATGTGTATTGAGTGTAAAAAAATAAAGTAGATACGTGTAGTATCAAAAATCAAAATCAAAAATCTTTTTATTGTAATTACAGGAGTAATGAATCGGGTTGGGACTCTTCTTGGCTGGTTATTTTGCAAATTTATGAGTAATATTTTCAATACATATTGTAAATTAAATAATCTTTATTTACAATTGTACGTATATACACATATACGAATTAACATTTTTAGTTAGAGATAGGTAAGTATTACATAAAAATTCGTTTGTTTTTTACTCGTAGTTCAATTGCTTGTACCTAGTACGTTTTGTTAATATATTTTTAATAAAAAGATGAAACGAAGCTGACAGCCATGCTCAACCAACTAGATGTATTTAGAAGTAGGTTGTATATCAGTATGTAAATGAGATGTCCCCTCGTGACGCGGCAGAGACAATAGATGTCGCACGGGGCGCGCCCGGCGCATCATTGGCCTGCTTGCGGAGGGCGGGACACGCCTCCGGGACTCTAGTAGATTACGGGACTATTGTTTAGTTTGTGACAGAGAGAAATTCGATTGGCACAAACCTGGAGCTTCATTATAATATTGTATTGTTACAAATGTCATACAAATAGATGATAGGATCCAGGTCTTAAGTTTGTTATTGCCTGTTCTTCTAGCTTGCTGGTCGCGTACAATCCATCTCGTTTTAAGACGTATTAAAGTGATCCTTAAATTGAATAAATGAAAAAAACCGTTGGACTTTGAATTGTATTTAAGGAAAACACTTAAACCAAAATATTATATGAGGCTATAGCTAATTAAATATAATCAAACAAGCCATGCTTATGTTTTGGTAGTATGTAGGATATCCAGTTCCTACATAGATAATATACTACCAATATGGTTTGCATTGTTTGAGGCTACGAGGACTTAGCTGTATATCTTATCCACCAATATCAAAATTCTTGTAAATAGATATGACTAGGAAAATTCTCTAAATACTCCAATCTTGACATTTTTTTTAATCTACATATTACACAATACAAATAAATTATTATTAAAAACGATAATAACAAAAAATAAATGATTTATGATTATTGAATACGCAACGGTTCATTGAGGAAGAATCAAATCTAATTCTTTGACGGTCTCAAATATGTAATCAAACGAAATCGGAAAATTAGATTTCAGCAGGTAGAACAAATTTCACCACATAATTCCCAGATTGTTTGTCCAGCAATTTCTCGACCCGTGTCCCAATACAATTGTGTTTGTCAATGATAAATGGTCGCGAGCGGTTCTTTTCATCTCACAAGCTCAAAAGGCGCCGCTGGGATAAGTCAAACAGCAATTTTGAGCTGTCACGTAAGTGGTATAAGGTTCATTTACGTGTGCCAAGGTATAATTACAACACAGGACTAAATGATACGGTGCTAATCAAAGCCAGGAATAAACGTGGATAATGTGGTTTAATATCGTTTGAATGGAGCCTTTCGGCGGGTAGTCGCATTCACTCGTAATGAGTTTATTCAGGATTTTAATCGAATGAATCGTAAGTAAATAGTGCTAGAGAGCCCGGCGCAGCGGGAACCGATATTAGTTTTCTACATTTGTACTCTAATCTATTTCGTAATGTGTTTTCTATATTAGTTGTGAAATAAAAATTGGGGTGTAGTTTTTCATTCAGTGAGAAAGAGATACTTTAGAGACATTCTACAAATCTACACAACACTATTTACTTAGCTCCAAACTAAGCAACAAAATGTAATGTGTATTACTACGAATAAAGTCTGTACTACGGAAACCAGATAATTTATACTTGTATACCTAGATTTATTTTTAACCAACGACCCGCCCGCGCGCCCCTGCTTCGCACGGGTGCACATATCATGCATGTATTATGAATTTCTTCCCCTTGAATCACTCTATCTATGAAAAAAAAACCGCATCAAAATCCGTTGCGTAGTTTTAAAGATTTAAGCATACATAGGGACATAGGAACATAGGAATATAGGGACAGAGAAAGCGACTTTGTTGTATACTATGTAGTGATAGTGATACTTACTACCTATATGGTTTTTGTAAAGTCACAATCACAATATATAATTATGTAGGCATGTATTTACGTATTCACCTAACAGGTAACCAACATTAATGCTCATTCATCAGGCATAAATATAAAGTGTTGTCACTGTAGGAAAAAATTCATATTAAATAACTTTATGTCTTACATATTTTTAAACTAATTTCACCATAAGTATAACTTACGATGAAATTGTAGGTACAATATTTATTGACACAATAATCGGAATCGAATTGAGCTGAATTTTGAAATAAAAAAAACAAGTAGTTGTTATAGTGCAATATAACGCAAAAATTTTTTTATACGATTTGGTCCATTCAAAAATAATGGTCAAATGACACGGACCACAAAAAAAATAATAAATCGCCGATCTACAATGCTAAACGATGATTTGATTTCAACAAAGTCGTATTCACATTGAAATTTTGACATAATTACAATAGACATTAAGCGGTACACAAAGGCTAATGCGCCAAGATCGGATTGTGAACTATGGGACACAATGGCGAGCTGTGAGAGGTGTGGCCGCTCGATCCGACACGGTGAAGACATCCGTGACATTACCGCTAAGAGTAAGAACCAGGCATCTACTCTGAAAACGATAAAATATTCAATTACATTACGCGATATGTGGCATTATAACTTTATTGCGGAGCGTGTGGTAGCGTTAGCGCGCAGTGCAACCCAAAATATCAATACCAAAGCTCGTATTTCGTTTTGCAGAGACCCCGCTTAGACGTTCACCAGCGTTAGCACTTAGCAGTAATTTTAACAGGAATATCACGTGAAGCAACGTAATCTATGTACCTAACTTTGAAAGTTAATTTTGTTTTTTGGTGACATTTGTCGATTAGTAGTATAGGTACTAATCGAAAAATGTCACCAAAAAACTAAATTTACTTTCAAAGATAGGTAGGTACATAGTTTACGTTGCTTCAGTCTCAACCCATCAGTTTTATAGTGTACTAGCTGGTACCCGCGACTTCGTCTGCGTACTTTTAATCTCTTCATCTCTTTTTTTCGCAATAAAAGGTAGCCTATGTTCTTTCTCAGGGTCTAAAGATTGTCTGTGCCAAATTTCATCAAAATCGGTTGGGAGGTTTAAGCGGGAAAGCGTAACAGACAGACAGACAGACAGAGTTACTTTCGCATTTATAATATTAGTTGGGATTTTCAAAATGTAATCATTTAAAAGCCCGGGCAAATAAGTGTCGTGTTCTGATACTAAACTAATTGCTTTGTATCTATATATATTTTTTCTTTTTTTGATTAACAGGTAAGCTGTTTTTATAGTTTCACCATGCGAAAACGTGTTAATGGTCTGTAGCTATTTTCATGAATTTATAATTAGTCTGTAAGTACTATTTGTTTTCCTGAGAAATAAAAATAAATAAATAAATAATATCTACCGGGGTTAACTAATCATGAATGCCTCTTTATGCTTCTGTTAAAGGATTACCTACTTATCTTCGTTTAGTTAGTCTTTGAATGGAACAGCATGATTTGTGCCAGTTTAAACTTTCGCTCAAACGGTTTCAAATAAATCAATAACGCGAAATGAGCTTTTTCAATTAGCTTTTAACGAACAATTAAGCTTAAGCTACAGGTTTCTGTAAAACGGTGACCGTCATCTGCCGACCGCAAAATTGTGATGGCCGCAATAATAATTCCATTAATGAATAATAAATGGAATTACAGCTCAGTTGGTAGTATAAGAGCCTTCTACGCTGGCTTCTCGGTTGTGTATTCATTTCAATAATCATGCTGGTGGTTATCCTGTGATTGATTCCTATTTTAATATAATCTTTGTTTTTGTTTATAAAATGCATTATTATCAGTCATCATCATCATCAGTATGTAACATTAACCCCCAGTTTCTAAAAGTTCGATCAACACTAATCGGCTGTCAAGTCACTTGCTATTTCAGTTTTTACTTCAAATTAGATAGAGGTAGCAAGTGACTTGACAGTCGATTAGTGTTGATCGAGCTTTCAGAAACCGGGTGTATGAGTATTACTTAAAGCCATAATAACGGATTTATATTTTTTTGTCAGAAACTGGTATAACAAACGTCATTTTAGTTTTGACTTGAGGCTGGATGGCTTGATATTAATTAATACATACATATTGTTAAGCAACGTAACAAATTATTAACATTACAATACCACATATTATACTTTACTATTATATTTTACTTTGACGACCTCTGTGGCGCAGCGGGCGAGAGCCTGCCTGCGACGCAAGAGGTTGCGGGTTCGATTCCCGCCTTGGAACAAATTTGTGTACGATCTGCAGAAATTTGTTCCGATGGTCTGGGTGTTTACTATGTATAATAAAAAATATATATCTATGTAAGTATATAATGTATTAAATATATCAGTTATCTAGTACCCATAACACAAGCTTTGAATAGCTTACTTTGGGGCTAGATAGTGCTGTGTGGATTGTCCAGCATTATTTATTTATTTATTTATTATATCATAATCCCAAATCCCAATCCCAAATCTAGTTCCCATATAAGCTATAACTAATTGCTTTAGTTTACGCCTAGATGATGAGTGCTGGTGGGATTTTCACCAATTTGTAATTAATTCACAGACATTGACGGTGGCTATGGCGGTCGCCGCTTTAAGGAAACATTGGGTATTACTTTGCTCGTAATTGTACAAAATTGTTAATTTACAGCAGTGTACATAAATTACTTCGTTTAAATTGCTCTTTGTAATCTGAAAACACACCATCTAGCCCCAAAGTAAGCGTGTTATGGGTACTAGATAACTACATTATGTTTTTACTTACATAGATAGATATTTTTTTATTATATATAGAAAACACCCAGACTAACGGAACAAATTTCTGCAGATCGTACACAAATTTGTTCCGAGGCGGGAATCGAACCCGCAACCTCTTGCGTCGCAGCCGAACTCGCCACTGTGATCGTTAAATAGATAGGTCGTAAAATAGATGTCATATACATACTTACAAAATAAGCGTCATAGCTTCTGACTACTTCGGGCCTCTCAGCATGAGAAAATGAACACTAAGCATACCTATATATCTTCCTTTTACTAAACCGTAGGTTAACATGACTGAAGGATAACATGGTAAAAAAACCCGTTACTAACCCCTGGTTTCTGAAAGCTCGATCAACACTAATCGGCTGTCAAGTCACTTGCTATATCAGTATTTAGTTACAGCCGATTAGTGTTGATCTAGCTTTTAGAAACCGGGGGTGAGTAAGTTTTTTTATGACCACAATGATTTACTTGCATAAAATGTCTTAAAATAAGATTGAACCCTTTTTGGAAGAGTTTTAAGTTTTATCGGATGAAATACATCATCATTGACGACAGTATCCACAAGATTTATTATACACATAAAGATACACAATGGTACTGTCTGACTGCGGTCACAAGAGCCCCGTAAGTACGGTCTGAATGTGGTCGCAGGCGATGCGGGTGCCTGCAGGTTTACTACCAATCCTTGTTTGCTGTGTTTTCTTCAAACACTGTATTTAAGCCGCGATTTTCTTGACGGCGGCAATAATTTTGAACCAAAATGAAAATGAAGATCTCTTAGAATGAGCAAGAGACGAAGTTTTTGCTAAAAAAACGACTTCAAATACACTGAAACCAGGGTAATTCTGGTCTTTTGCTACTCGTTCCCAGCTTTTGCAACATTTCTTCATCTAAATCTTGTCCCAAGAATTACCTATAACGTAGGGTAAGCAGGGGTAATGGCGATCATGTCAGGTAATACCGCTCACTCCAATAACTTATTAAAATAAGGTGCCTTAAAACACAGCGAGCACGCTGCAGCGCAGGGGTTGTGACGCTTGAGCAGGCAGAGCCTCTAAACCTCAAAACGAACCTAAGACAAATGAAAAAACAAATAGAGCCTTTTTCTCTCAGGTGATCGGCATTCCCCCATCTTCCACGGTGCCACGGAAGAGTATTTTTCGTAAATAGCAAATTCACGAAAAAATTCACTTAGCTCACAACGATCACTTCACTTCACTTTACTCACGATGGCATTTTCACTGCCAAAACACCGCGGGTGGCCATAGTGATGGTTGAATGTATTATAAATTTCAAATTGAAATCTCACCGCGGATTCTTACACCGGTCATTTGGATGAGTATTTTTGACGGAATAGTATTTCTGTTAAGATAAGATAAGATAAGATAAGATAATGTTTATTTCAGACAAAAAATAAATACATATGAGTTGAGCCATACAGAGGTCTTATTCTAGGGATTTTAGCTTATCAGGCAATCTGGCACACTCTGGTTAGGGAACATTACCTTCCGTGCTAGTTAAAAAACTGTGTTACGGCAAGGTAAGTGCTTCTCTCCCCAGGTGCTACTATTTCTTATACCTATCTAGTGTTACAAACTCCTCCCGCTGATTATACTTTAGCGCTCTGTCGAAGGTCTCCAGTAAGTCCAGTTAAGCTTTAGCACATTTAATAAATAGATTTTCCTGCGGAATTTTTTTTTTCCAAATACTAAAATCGTTATCTCCTCGAAGGAAAGAAAACGAATATTTAGGTTTAGGTAAGCCGAAGCTTGCCCCACTAATATAAGATTCTTGTTGGCCAAGGCTGCAAATACCTACAGATACCGTTGCTTCACTAACGGCCAGACGCTTTTAGAAACCATGGCTTTATGGACACTGTCGCATTGTTATTGAATTGGTTGTGTTGAACAACTTATAGGTATGAAACGTAAACAGATAAAAATATATTATTATATAAAAAAAAATCCTTATATTGGATAATGAAAACATGAGATCTAACTCCAATCAACGTGATTAGAATCGGTGACGCTGTTTTAGTTATGATCCTCCCTCAATAATCAACATGGACGTACCAAACTACAGTCCCATATATGCTAGTTTACAGCCATAAACAATATACCACGCATAACGAAAGATAATAAAACCTTTGTAATCAAAACTCTAATACAAAAACTCATTAGATACAAAAATGATCACACCGACCGATCCTATTATAACACAAATGAACCGTCAAAAATCAACATGATAAGTTGTAGTTAATTACAGTTGTCAAGCCGAAATCGTCGAAAACTGTCCGAGTAACCCGAAAATGATATGAAACTGAGTTAATCCCTGCAATTAGGGTTCGTTCATTATTTTTTACTTTTTAAATCCTCCGCCGCCGAACGGTCTGCCGGCAATCAATTAAAACAATATTTGAAATAGTGCTCCCAAAAAAATAAAAGGAAGTCGGAGCTATAAACATTCCGTATTATGTTCATCGGAGTCTTCCATCTCGCTCTCACACGCGATTGCTTCTCGCTTACACTGCGCCGCGCCGGTGCGTCTACGCGCGAAGATGCGTTGTCGATGAGTTATGCTTATGAAAGGGTCGCGTTACCGACAAAGCCTTGTTTGAGAACTTTGAGAGAACTCAAAGTAATTAACTTTGTCTTAGTTATGACTATAGCTTTAAAATCATCTTAAATTTCGTGGAATTATTACATAATAATGCTGTGTAGCGACTAGCTACGGCGCGGCGTAGCACTTTCGTAGTGCTTCAGTTTGTAAGACTGTAGTATTGTATTCGGTTTTTTGATAGTTTCATAGTTTTTTCTACTCTGAAGGAAATCACAAAGATTTTTATAATGTCTTATAAGTTATCCCGCTCGGAGAATTACTGTGAGGCATTATAAAAATCATTGATACTGTTTAGTTTCCAGAATTTTCTTTAGTATATATACCTAATCAATAATATTTAAAAGCAATTTTGAATGGTGCTTACCCTAATTATGTATTTTTATTTTCATATAGCTTTCTTCAATCAAAATAATTCTTTAAAACTTTTCTGAGAGAATTGTGTTATGAAAAAGTTGTTTTGTTACTTTAAAAATAAGTTGAATCACGTAGCCGGGAAAGCTCTCAACGGCTCGCGTGCCGCCCCTCTATTGAACAATGAATAATAAGTAGCAACATCATCTATCCATTTTCTTTTTGCACCCCAAGAATAATACGATAAAAGAATGGAAACAATTGAAATTTCAATATCAAGAAAAATACATTCCAGTAAGAGCTCGAGTCGAGGTGAATGTGATGGAATTGGGTATTATTCTTTTGAGAGTAATAGGAAAGAAAATTTATCAAAATTTACTTCCGGAAATACCGTGTATTTTCTTTAGCTTCTAAGTATAATCTGCTGTTGTGGTGTAATTCTGTGGAACTGAATATTGAGTGTACCTTAGTCCTTAATTCTTTGGTATGGGTTTTGTGTCTCTAATGTCAGATTTTTTTGAGTAAAAACTATAGACAAACAGGTGAATTTAACCTTTAAATTATTTATTCTACTTATATGTATCTATTCATGTAATTTTATTCATTTATTTTAATTTAATATGTAATTTAGTATGAAAGCGTGCTAAGAAAGATAAGATAAGAAAACAATAAAAACAAGATAGATGAACCATAAAAATTTTCTGTAAGTCACTGTATGTGCTGTACTTTCCCATGGCCATCACAACAATAATTTTAAATGTTCAATAGAAGTTCACGGTATCAAAATATTATGCCAAGGCGCTCCCTATCATAGCCGACAATAAATCAAAGTAACTTCCCGCGATTATATTTCGGCGTTTAGAACAATAGCTATTATATTCAAAGCAAATGGACGTACTATTACAGTAAAGCATTGCTTCCGGCTATCGAGCCTTCCATGTTGTTCTGACACGTCACTACGATTGATAAATGTAATTATAGTTACTGTCTGTGGGGTGTCTGGTTTATGTGATTTGCCTTCTTCAATGGATATTTATGATCAGCCCCTTTACCGTGAAACTAGAACAGAATGCACATCAATATCTATAGATATTTTTTCGGGCTTCCATTACATAATATATAATTAAAAATCTTTTTTGGCGTTTTTTTATTCAGGGTTTCTAGATATTATTACAAAATAGTTTTAATAATAAATAAATAAATATCTGTAGACAATTCACAATATGCTCATTAGCCCCAAACACCTCATGTCTTTACGTAGATCTGTAGGTTCTATCTGGTCCACTTGTCTTGTGGAACGAAACCCACCACATATTTTTGGCATTCCCATTTCTTTTTAATACGACTTAAGATTCATTCTTGTAAGTACTCTTTTTGTTCATCTTGTTTTTTCCATTCGACAGACCTGCCCGGTTCCATTTGTGTGTTTTTATTTTATTAACGATGTCTGTAATAATCTGTAATGTAATAAAAATAGAGATCAGTGGCCATTTTGCTTTATTTTTCATGCATAGAAATCGGTTGACAAAGATTGCATTTGCGTGGCGATCGACAAAAATAGAAGAATTCGGGAGAGACTTTTGCCTGACTAAGAAATGATATAGATAAAAAAAAGAATCGGAATAAAGAGAAGGAATAGGGATTCGCCTTTGCCTAGTGAAAAAGTATAGAATAAAAAAAGAATCGCTTCTCGCACGAGACGTAGAGGCGCGTCATCGGAGCACTCGCGCCACTAATCGAGTTTGTCGGCCGTTGTTATCTCCAAACTAAGCGTTAATAGTAGGTACAGCACCGCCGGACGCTTTGAACTAAATGAAAATGTTTAATTCATCACAAAACGTGTTGGTGTTCATCACCGTCAATATTTATAAATTTGCTAAGTGGAGCCAATTGGAGGAAACAGCTTTGGGAAACTTTTTCTTCCCATTAATATTGTAGCACTGTGTTGTTAAAACCACTTATGGCCTATATATCGTTGACTATAAACTTATTGATAAACCGATATAGTGAGTGGGAGGCGTTCACGTTCGAAACAGAAAAGTAGGTACAGTTTAAGTCGATAACAAGTTGAAATATGTGAAATAAGTTAAACTTTACTTTCACAAACGGTATTTATTAAATTTAATCCATTTAATAAGGCTGAGGTGAATCTAGTTGCGACCAAGCCTAGATAATAGATAGAACCCAATTGATTATATATTTGAGATTGTGTGGCATTGTAAAGTGATTTTTTTACCCATTTTACAGGTAACAGCGCATCACTGGTATTCTGCCAGGGCTTAAACAAAACATCAAAAGGTTTAATGAAACTCGTATTTTAATCCAAACATTCAATTCAAATCAAATTGAATCGATCAGCCACGCTCATACAAAAAACTAATTGAGAACAATCAACAGTGCTGTATAACAAAAAAGAAAAATTCTGTCATTGTTACTGCACAGGGTGTTCACAATTGAGCTTAATTGTTATGAGCGCACTTCGCTCAGTCAAATAAATAGAAAAACTAAACAAATCAATACCTATAAGGTACAGTTTTAATAGTGCTCGGGTCAAGTTTTGTAAAAAAAGAACTCGTATTTATTTATCTATAAAAAAATACCGTTTGAGTCGTCATGAAAAAAATTAATTAGTTTAAACCCCGGTTTCTGAAAGCTCGATCAACACTAATCGGCTGTCAAGTCACTTGCTTTATCTATCTTATTTGAAGTAAAAGATAAAACAGCAAGTGACTTCATAACCGTTTAGTTTGATCGGGCTTTCAGAAACCAGGCGTCAGACTTCTACATACAGATGATGGTGATAATTTAAGACCCAACCTATACAATAAAATGTTTAGAAAAAGTCCTTCACACCTTTTGGCGCGCTAACATGACAAATGCGTTCTCGGCGGCGCGGGCGCAGGTCAAAGCGGGCGGAGCGCCGCGGGGCCTCCGACCTTAAAATATTAATTATCTGTAACACTACGAATGCCTTTTAGGATATTATCGTACTTTGTTACATCTCTAGATCTAGATATCGACTTTTAGCCGGGCGAATATATAATAGAAAATATAAATATATAATAGAAAGGCCTTTTCACATACGCCCGGAGTGGTTTTGTTATACCTTTTTTTTAAGGGGAAAATGCCTTCGCATTACCCTTCCGCCATGGGGGTGACGAAAGGGGTCTAAAATCCCCCCTGTGAGCCAGCCTCCGCAAAAGATATAGCGAGATGGGGTAAACCTAACTAAGTGAGGTGGGCAGTACGTTACTGCAGACGTCTTGTCCATATTGTGCAGTAATACAAATATATTTATATTAAACTAGGGATAGCTAGGACACAAATTCTTTTAGCTTGCGTTTAAAGAAGCTCCATTACAATAATCTTGTAAAGTTGTAGGTACCTACAAATATTAGCCATATCACCTGCTTAGTAGGTAATACGGAATAATGCAGTCAATATGCGAATACACCTGTTTTTAAACGGAATATTAACCGTTAATTTTCCGCTAAAAACTGCACGTACCCCCTACTTTAAGCACAAAGCTGTTCAAATTGCCTACCTGTATCCGTTATTGCTTTATTCGAATGATAGAGAATTAAATTAATTTTGCGGTGTGTTTAAGAGCCGCGTGGCCGCGGGCGACAGCGACATCTGTTGCGGGGGCTCGGGTACTACGAGTACAATGATAATAAATAATAATGATTGTACCCGAACGGCTGATTGGGCGATTAGCGAGTTGGTCCATTGTTGCAACTCTGTAAATGACCCGTGACACTGCGATGTACTTATGGTGGGCTAAAATAAAAGCCAGGAAACAAAGGTCATATTTTATGACGGTGACCATGCACAGACATAGCAAAAACCGTTTAATTCATAAAACATTTATTTTAAGCGCCATAGCGTCAAACGTTTATTAGTGTTTTAGATTATTTTTTATAGTTAAACATTTATTTAGGCCCTTGCATGGAGCGCAATAATATTCACTGCCCCATATGTGGTACCTATGGTGTGAATAAAATATATTCGGTTCGGTATTATAAATTCTGGCTAAAAATGGCTGTTTTAACATAGAGAGTAGGTATTATTATAGAATGATGAGTAGACATAAGTATTTTTCTAGCTGCGCTCCTTATTTTAATAGTAGGTAGGTAATTTCAATGCATATTTATAATACCGGCTGTCTCCTTGGATAGAAAAAATAAATAGATTTAAGGCTCTTACAACATTGGAAGCAAACAAAGTAAAGAAGATAAACAAACGTCAAATTCTAATTTAAGGTAGGAGCTTATCCCAGAGGGTGATTCAAAAAAGATTTACAATTTCAATTTGATATCTGAGATCAATGCCACCGACTGGACTCAGCGCTGATATAATCCGTCTACTCAAATAAATAATACACAACAACAAATATTGTAATATCCACGAATGTCCATTGTAATGGAGAGGCGACCGAAACAAATCAAATAAAACTGTGTCCAAACGGGGACGAATGTAAGGGCCAATGTCGTGTCCCACTAAATACCTACTGACCGAAATAAAGTTTCTTAAAGCTCCGACGATGTGATACAATTTTATTGAGGCCACACCACTGTAGCACCTACCCCGAAAAGTTTAGAGTAAAGATTTGTTTGAGAGATACGAAAACGTTAAATTTTATGGGAACATTAAAGTTAAGTGGGAAATCTGAAAAGGAGAGTTAAAACTCCAGAAAGCAGATGGCGGTGAACGTTGATACAAACTCAATTATTTACACTCAATAAAAAGGACATTATATGAGATTTAGAATTAAGCCCGCTGAAGAGTCGCCTGAGTCGAGACGTACCGACTGTTTATGGGGTAAGGAGCTACATTACCGTATGCTAAGTTAATAAGTAAAGATCTATAACTTGGCTACTGTCGAACAGTAGTGATTTATTTTTGAACCTTCTACCCACCCCGGCTTCGCACGGGTGCAGTGTTTCTCTACTAAATTATGGATCAGAATCAGAATCAGAATCAGAATAATCTTTATTGTAAACTGTTGAATGTATAAGGTGTTGAAAATATAATAGAGTACAAACAGTCTGCCCTATTCGGACGTACAATTAAATGTTTCAAACATTTTTGCTTAAAAATCTATGAATATGAAATTATAACAGTTATTAAAATTTCACTTAATTATAACATTATAAATCTTATCTTAAATCCAACCTAATTTTAAAGGAACTTTAGTTTACTTTGGTAGGTACTTATTTGTCTAAATATTCTTCTAAGCTATAAAATACTTGTGAAATATTAGAATTTTTCCTGAAATAAAAATTGCTTATTATGTACCTAACTTATTTGAAACCTACAAATTGGAGATAGACGACGCTTCCGTTTTGACTTTTTGGGCGCTGTATTGACTCTCCTTACCTAGTTTGTGAAGCATTTTAGTTCATGCTAACTCCGCAGGCGCCACCTGTCGCTGACTTCGAGCGGATCGCTCGGGAAGTCTCCTCAGTAAGTCTCAATCACCATGCAGCGCTTACTTAGGTTTCAAATAAGTTAGGTACATAATAAGCAATTTTTATTTCAGGAAAAATTCTAATATTATGTAGCCTGTAACTTATTTGAAACCTACAAATTGAGACCTGTTTATTCTCGCATGGTGGCGCTAAACTAGGTGTAAAAAATGTAAAGCCAACTGTGACTTCAAGAAATCATTTATTTCCAACAAAAGTTTGTAACATAAAGTGTAAGTAATTTTATTATCCTCTTAATCAAACTTATGAAAATAAAGTAATTAGGTTACAAAATACCATTCAATACAAATCATGTTTATTTACAGATACACATTACACAGGAGTAAAATTACTAACTAATCCTTGTGTGTTCGTTAAGATACAAGGTTTTACTGGACGTTTGTAAAACCGAATAAGTGTATTTGAAGATGTCCAGTTTCCACGAGCCAAAATGTCTTCCAAGGGCATTTCATTCATCCAATTCAACGATGCAACTGCTGATCGTATTGAGCCAGGTGAGTCTTGAATTCCTGCATCAACCAAAACAGTTTTAACCCAGCCAGCGATGACTGTCCGACTTGCAGGCTTGGACTTTCCTCTCGTTGAGACAAACAGATTCTCTATGTTACCGTCTTCCAGTCGCCTCTGTTGAGAGATTTCTATTAGCTTTTTAATCCAAAAAACAGGGTCAATTTTCCAGTTCTCTCCGGATAAAAGTAACCACCCAGACTGTTTGTGATCAATTGTGTCGGTTTTTGATCCAAAAAGCGGCCAAAACGTTATAGATCCATCTTCAATTATACATTTATTTTCTTTTACAGATAACAACGTCAAATCGTGGATTCTTCTGCCCGAGGCCAAAAGAAGCAACGTGGCACATCGTCGAGCAACATCGAACATACTGTCAAGATTGGGATCTGACTGAAGCAACCAGTCTACCACTACCTGCGGATTCCATACCGGAGGCTTGATTTTATCTTTTGCTGCAGATTTATTTGCTATTCCTTTTAATGCTTGTCGTACCAATATGTTAGAGCTTAGTTTTGCTTCAGACTCTGGTTGACAAAATGATGATATGACAGACTTATGTACCAGTATTGTCTTGTAGCTTAAGCTTTCTTTTGTATGCAAATGAATAAGATATTTTGCGAGGCCTTGGCCTCCTGGAGTTTTGTTATTTATCCCAGATTCCTTACACCATTTAAGCCAGCGAGTCCAGGCAGGTTTATAGGTTTTTAATGTACTAGGTCTCCAGCTAGATTCTATTATTTTTATTTCCGAAGGCGTCCAGTCACCTAGGAGATCATCCCACCCCGACATTTCCATGCCTCTAATACAAGCTTGTTTACTTGTGGTGGGGGAAGATTCGTTCTCGTGTCTATCAGCACTGACTCTAGGTTCGTGATTGTGAACGGAGGGGCTATTGCTCTTTTCTTTAGGTCTGTTCTCCAAAACACGTTCTTCCACCTCGGACAAACCACTATGTATATTCCCTTGGCTTCGTTCAGATATGATAAAACTTTGTACATCAGACAAGGAGGTGGGAAGATCCACGCTAATCTGTGATTCCAAACGAGGCTGAAAACATCGTGAGCGACGGCTTGTTGATCTTTTAAGTCTAGAGTCACGTAACTTGCTACTACGTGGGCTCTTCTGGACCCCATCAGATCCACCTGAGGGGTCCCCCACTTCTCGAAGATCAGCTGGCAAGCCTGAGGCAACAGGTGCCATTCCGCTAGGGCCTTGTACCTGGAAAGGCTGTCGGCTATGCCATTGAGAGGGCCCGGGAGGTAGCTGGCTATTAGATTGATGTTGTATTGCTCTAAGAGATGGTAAATCATTCTGGTCAATTGCATTAGGCCGACAGATTTTGTACCGCCTTGTCTGCGTAGAAAAGCTAGGGCAGTTCGGTTGTCGCTTTGGACCAAAACGGATCTGTTGCTGCAATCTATGGCTACATCTTTGTGTGAGAGTACCTTGTAAACAGCCATGAGTTCTTTTAGGTTCGAATGACATTGATGCTCTTCTGGCATCCACGGGCCCTGAATGTGAGTGCCGTTGACGTATGCTCCCCAACCGCATGCTGACGCATCTGTGATTATGTGGTAAGATACCGGAGCTGGCCAAATTTCGCTTGTTGTAAGGGTATTCTGTAGCCACCAACTGATGTCTTCTTTGGCGGCGGGGTTCAGTGGGATCGCCACATTCATTTTCAGGGCCTGGTTCAGGCAAGACTGGAGATTTCGGTACCTTAGCATGCCGTGGTTTATTACAAAACTGCAAAACTGTAAGGTTCCCATAATCTTTTGTAGATCCAATAGGGTTAGAATATTTGACCCTTGAGCGCGAATTAGTAGGTTTTTCAGAGCGTTTATCTTTTTTACTGGAAGACTTTTTCGGTTTAGCTGGGTGTTCCAGAGAATTCCGAGAAACTCTATTTCCTGTGCGGGTATGCTGGACGACTTTCTCTTGTTTATTACCCATCCGAGCTTGGTCATAAGGTCGATGGCCTGTTTCATTTGCTGTTGAAGAACTCGAGGACAATGATTCACCAGTAGGAAGTCGTCCAAGTACACTATCACTCTTATTCCTTTTTCTCTGAGCTTCTGCGCTACCCAATTCGACAAGGTTGCGAACGTTCTTGGTGCGCTTGCAAGACCGAAAGCTAGACAAGTCATCTGGTACGTTGTACCCTTGAAGATGAATCTCAGAAACCGACGGTGCGATCTCGCAATTTGTATGTGAAAATACGCTTGATGTAGATCGATCTTCATCATGTAGTCTCCGGTTTGCAAAAATTGAGGAACCTTTTGCATATTTATGAGCCGAAACTTCTTTGGTTGGAGGTATAAGTTTAAGGCCTTCAGATTTAAGACCGGTCTTTGCGAGCCGTCTGGTTTTTTTACTGGGAACATGTTTGAAAGAAAACCTGGATTCCGAGGAGCTATTTCGATCACCGACTCTTTCAACATCTGCTGTATTTCTTGGCTTAGTTCTGGTGACGACAGCATTCGAGCTTGATTTTTGTATACCAGACGTAATGGTGGTTTTTCTAAAAAAGGGATTCGATAACCTTGTATAATTTTCAAAATATGGGCTGGTGCCCTCATGGATTGCCAGGTATGTTGGTAATGGCGCAGTTGACCGGCTTTGAAACTTACGGCATAGTCATTGTCTTCGTTGATTGTCACGGTAGTTTTCTCTCGGTTTTTGAGATTTATTTTTTGAATTGGAATACGGTCGTTTCCCAGCGTGCGACTTGCCTTTTCCAGAAGCGGAAGCTTGCTGGTTTCGGTTTGGGTTGTAATACCCTCGAAATGACACCGCAGGGTCGGTTGACCGCCTTAGTGTGGCCTGGCTGCCTTCGGCAGGCATGTACGGCCGGTTGTGAGTGACCTGTCGACCCTCGGCAGGTAGGAACGGTCTACGAAAGACTTTAGAGCCACCTCCCAGCTTGACCACAGCTTCGCTGAATTCTTTTGCTTGGAAAACATTTTCACAGCTGGGAGGTATTTTTCGCAAAATCGCCTTGTTATACTTGTCCTTGACTGAGGACAGGGCGTTCTCTCGTCGATGCTCTATGATATTTGCACGCCTTCCACATACTAGCTGCAAGATATCTTTTGACATACACATGTAAGGACACGTATTAGAAAACAGCTCATGGACTTTGGATGTTAGCGAATCCTTTGTTAACTGTGTGCCGCTGTCAGCACTCCAGGCTAGCAAACCTTTTAGTGCCGTTTGCAAGGCTTCCTTTTGAGCAATCAACATATTAGTCAGGGCTCCGAAACTTTGATCAAGTGACCTCGATTGGCAGAATTTTGTTTCAAAAGCTAAAAGTTCATCATTCATTGCCAGATTGGTAAATGCAGGCGAAGAGATGTATTTCTTTTGGACGTCCGTATAGCGGACGCTACTCCACTCACTACTGTCGAAATGTTGGATTTTACGCAGGTAATTGAGCTTGGATTCAGCAGTGCGATTCACAGCCTCCGACGTAGTGCAATCGTCCCACTCAAAATCAGGGACATCAGGTTTAATCAGACACGAGGCTACTGAATCATCATCCCTCATTTCAAGCGGGTTGTCAGTTTGGGCCGTAGATATTGGCACGTGATGGTAGTTTCTAGTCATTAGATATTTTAGCTCGCTAACCTGTTTTTGGAGAAAATCCAACCTCTGTTCAGCCACGTCATCCTTCGTACAAGCACGTTTTGGTGTCGGAGGCCCAGTAGTGCTTTCACCATCACCATCGTCATCACTACTACTGTAAACTCGCCGTGGTCGCTTGTAGTTATGCTTCCTCCTCACGCCACTCGGTCCTGGAACTGGAGAGCCAACTTCCTGTGCTTCGCTGTTACTCATTATTCCACTAAAATGAGAAGCACAAAGTTAATATATTGGAAGGAATTCTCACTGTAATATTAAAAGAATTTACTTACAGTTTGACTTGAGTTGCACAAAAAATTTTATTTTTTAAAATAAATATATCAATGTAACTTCGAACGACTTCGTCGTTTTTTGCACCCAACTGATCGCAACGAAAGTCAAACGCCAACTGAGGAGACTTCCCGAGCGATCCGCTCGAAGTCAGCGACAGGTGGCGCCTGCGGAGTTAGCATGAACTAAAATGCTTCACAAACTAGGTAAGGAGAGTCAATACAGCGCCCAAAAAGTCAAAACGGAAGCGTCGTCTATCTCCAATTTGTAGGTTTCAAATAAGTTACAGGCTACATAATAAGCCATTTTTTTAAAAGATTATTAAAAGCATTTACTTTACATAATTTAAATTGTAAGGGCAGGTTGTTATATATTTTAATTGCAGAGTAGTAAGAGCTTTTTTGGAATATACAGTTATTAACTTGAGGGATACTTATGTTATGTTTATATCTGTCACGCAAATTTCGATTTGATGAATTTTGGAAAAAATACTCCTGATTATGTTTAACAAAATTACATATTTCATAAATGTAGATTCCAGTTAGTGTCAATATGTTTTCAGATTTAAAAACATTGCGTGAGCTATCTGTGCTGTTCAGGTTAAAAATAGCTCTCAGGCATCTTTTTTGGAGTAAAAATGTGGAATGAACATTTACCGAGTTTCCCCAAAAAATTACCCCATAGCTTAACTGAGGAAAAACATAACCATAATATGCATTTATTGCTATTTTTTTTGAACATATTCTTGCAAGAATTGATAAGGCGTAAGTGTATTGAGATAATTTAATGTTTACTTTGCTAATATGAGCTTTCCAGTTTAGATGTGTGTCAATCGTAACACCTAAGAACTTATTCTCATTTGAGTCCTTAACTATAATGCCTTTGTTTTTTATGTTAATATTTAAGGGTTTCATTTTATAATTTCTAAATTGAATGTATAAAGTTTTATCTACGTTTACTCTTAAATTTATATGTTCCAACCAATTTACAACATTTACTAATGTATTATTTACTTCATGTTCATATTCATTTTCAGATAAGTTAGTTTTAGGTATAAAAATAGTGGCATCATCGGCAAACATTACAGATAAATGATTAGTTGTAAGGGGTAGTTCGTTGAGATAAATTAAAAATAGTAATGGCCCAAGAATGCTTCCCTGGGGCACGCCAAGTTCAATATTTCCTGATTTAGAGAAAACTTTTTCTATTGTTTTTGTATGTCTATTATAAACATCTAAAACAGTGGATTGAGATCTAGATTGTAAATATGATTCTAAAAGTTTTAATGTTATTCCTCTTATACCGACATGCTCCAGCTTTTGTAATAATATGCTATGCACAACGCAATCAAAAGCTTTTGATAAATCTAAAAACAGCGCTATACCCGTATTTTTATTATTTATATGTTCCCAGACTTGTCTCAGCATTTTAAAAATAGCCAATGAGGTATGTTTACCCTTTCGAAATCCAAATTGGTTTTCACTAAGTGAATTATTATATTTAAAAAAGGATATCAGCCTTAAATATATAATTTTTTCAAAAATTTTGGAAAAACTGGTTAACAGTGCTATTGGTCGATAGTTATTTATATCATTTCTTAAACCTTTTTTAAACAGGGGTTTTATAATAGCTATTTTTAGACTTGATGGAAAACAACCTGTTTCAATGCATAAATTTATGATAAATACTAGGGGGTCAACAATATGATCTATGGAGTATTTAATGACTTGTATAGGAATGTTGTCATGGCCTGAACTCTTTTTATTTTTTAATTGACTAATGACTTTTTTTAATTCAGTAGCATCTACTGGGACCATAAATATACTATGTGAACTCCGTGCTGTTAAGGGCTTGTATGACTCTAGTTTATTTGTATCATATTTATTCATATTGATAAAATATTCATTTACTTTTTCAGATATCATTTGTGGTTCGTTTATTACTTGATTTGCAATTTTAATAGTATCTATTGTCGTAAGTATATTATTTGTTGAAGATGTATGCTGCTTAATAATTCCCCAGGTGGCCTTAGTCCTATTCGTGCTTCTATTTATGTATCTTATATTTGAAATTTTTTTTGAGTGTCTTACTACCTTTTTCATAATTTTATCATACTTTTTGTATAAGCACTTATTTTCTTCAGATTTAATTTGTTGACTTTGAAGAAGGAGATAACGCTTATTTTTGCTAGCTATTTTTATACCTTTTGTTTTCCAATTTTGTTTCTTTTTATGGGTAACTTTAATTTTTTCTAGAGGAACACACAATTCAAAAATTAAATTATATAGTTCTGCAAATTCTGAAAAAGCTTTATCTGCATCAGTATGATGACACAAAATATTTTTAAAGTTTATTTGTTTTAAGTAATATAAAAAAATATCTAAATAGGCATCTAAATTTTTTTTTTCCACATACCAAAACTTTTCACTATAGCTGATATTAGTGGTGACTTTAATTATTTGCGCAGTGTGATCTGATATTCCCAAATTTAGAACTTCAGAGTCATATTGTTTGATGTTGGTAATAATGTTATCGATACATGTTTTTGAGTTTTTTGTGATCCTAGTAGGAGTTTTAATGGTGGGTTTCATATTAAAACTTTTCAAAGTGTTTACAAATATTTCTGTCCTTGTATTTTTTTCTAATAATAAATTTATATTAAAATCACCTAGTAAAAAAACCTTTTTTTTGTTGCATCTGACTCTGAGTGTGATTTTGTAAAGCAAATTTTTAAGCATGTTTATAAACAAATCAAAATTACTGTCTGGAGTTCGGTATAAACATATTACAATGTAGCTCAAATCAGGAATATCAATTCCACAGCATTCAAAATGACGTTCAATTGACATTTCAGAAATCCAATCAAGTTTTCTAAAAGTTATAGAATTTTTTATGAAAATGCATACACCACCCCTAGATTTATTTTTCCTACAGAAATAAGCTGCTTTTACATACCCTTCTAGATTTACTAAATCTGCTTCACTTTCACGAAAAAATGATTCACTTAAACAATACACATCATTTTTATTTTCAACTGCAAATATTTCTAATTGGTCTATCTTTGCCCTAAGACTAGAAATGTTCATGTGTATCATGCTAAAGATATTTTTAGTTTTGGGTAAGAAAAAACAGCTGGAACTGTGAGTTCAAAGCAGTTTCTTCAGTGTGTTGGGTTCTTGTTTCTGTGGTTTGATTGCTAACTAAGTTATTTTTTAAGTCTGACTTGTCCAGAATAAATGTGTTGCTCGCAACACTTGTCGAGTTTGTTTTTTCTCTAGTTATTTTTGCAAAATAGTAAGGAATAGTTCCAGGCTTAGGTTTTAACACCACTTCAGTTTGCTTATTAATGTTTTGCATGTTAGACTTACAGATGTTTTTGGTATTGTTCATTTTTGTAATATTTTTCCCAATAAAGCATGTTTCATAGTCGATAGTGTTAATTGTTTTGTTTACTAGCATTGTTTTAGATATATTATTTTTTGGGTTTCTATTGAAACTAGGGTTACAAGGTATTTGTATAAAAATACACTTAGGGAAGTTGCTACTTAAAGTTTTTAAGTGCTGATTAAGTTTTTCCTCATTCAGGCTTTTGTTTATTGCAATACCTGTTATCAAAATGTTAGCAGGACTAACTGTTTTTAAAAAAGCAGTGAATTCAATTAGTAGCCGCGTTGGGTTGCTATCGTTTGATCCTACAGACACTACAATCCAATCATCTTCTTGCAGCTGGTAGTGCTTGGGTTTAAAATTTTTAAAAACATAGTCAGCTTGGGCACCCGGAAACGTTAAGTTTAAGATCGAATATTTCTTTGCATTTTGATATCTCGACCGTAGCTGTATCAAGGAAGAAGCCATGTTTTTGCAAGTTTGATCACCAATGATGATTATTCTGTGTGTGGAGCCACTATTTGCTTTTTGACTATGATTTTGTTCACTCATAGTATACTTTGTTTTCATGACAATGTTCTTATGTGTGCTTGGGTGGTCGGCTGCCATGGGGGCTTTTTGTGTGGGTGTCAGTACCACTGGACTAAGTTTGATATCATGAGTTTTTGTAGTTTCAAGGGCTTTGATCTTTTCCTTAAGTGTAGAGTTTTCTTCGTACAGGTTATTAATTTCTGCTTTTGCTTTAACAAGTTCTTCAGTAAGGTTCTGCACTTCCAATTTCCATTTCCTGGCATTAGTATTTTCATCATCAGAGTGACCAGTGAAGTTGCTTGAATTGTCATCGAGGATGTCGTTTGAGGAATCAGCAGAAATATTTTCTATCGAAACTTGGAGGAGTTTCCGAGGTTTCCTGAGGGTGACGTTTTCGTATGCGTAACTTTGACAATGTTTGCCAACTGGTGTGTTTGTATTGTCCCCTGTTGGTTTTACTAGACATCCACAACAAGTCCATTTTGCTTTGTGCTCTTTCGTTAGCCGCAGATATCTGGGAGTTGAAACATTGGCGCACAGGAGGTCAAATGTTTGTGAGCATTTGCTACATTTCATGTGTTGACGGCTTACAATCTTACGCGGGCATCCTCCACAGTCTAAATATATTTTTACGGGTGTTCTCTCCATGTCTATGAATCTAGGATAGAGCTAGAAAAGGCAGAAACCTACGTACTTGTGTTTCAATGCCAATCAAACACATTCCTTTAGTCTGTGGTTTTTTATCCTCAACTCAATATCAATCTGTGGCTACGAACAATACAATACACTGCTTGTATTTATGTTGTTTGAAAGGAATTCTAGCGATTCTCATTAAAATGTATATCCAAATTAGCCAAATATATAATTGAAAATTATATCTGCAGGTACATACTCATTTTGTACTTTTCACATAGCATCACGCTTTTATTCACGAATCACTTGATTGTTTACACTTCCGGGCGCGAAAAAATGTTATGCAATTATTCCACAAATTATGGCTAATTTTCCACTTTTGGCAGGTGAAACCTTCTTATCATAATATCGCAGATAGTTAGTAGTTCAATTCGTTATTTGTTTGCCACAAAGTTTATTAGATAAACACATTAAAGATAGTTTTTCTGTTCCCGCTTCACCGGTTGAGTTGAATGAGATTTTCTCATTAAGTACAACTAATTATAATGAGATAACACGTACACGATAACCTAAACACATACGTATGTGTTTTATAATGTTTCAGTTACTTAATAACCACTATTTACAATTTATTTTAGTATTACAAAATTTTACTATAGAATCAATGAAGATGTTTTATACATACACCTTCCTCTTGACTCACTCTATCTATTTAAAAAACGCATCAAAATTTGTGCGTATGTTTTAAAGATCTAAGTAAGCATACCTGCATAGGGACAGACGGACAGACGAACAGACAGACAGCGTGAAGCGACCTTGTTTTATACCATGTTGACCCGGCGAACTTCGTACCGCCGAATTAATAAATGTTGTGTCTAATTGTACATTACAAATTCTTATCAATCTGATAATGTCACATTGGAACTCGCAAACATCCGTAGATGTTTCCATAGTTACGGGTCTTAGCGTAGCGTTATTAAATATACTCTTGGGTTACGGGTTTAAAAAATGGCGATCCAGGCAATGTCAAAATGTAGCGAAAGATACGTTTATTATTCAATTTACAAAATAGTTTTCAATAAAAAAATAGTATCTTATGTCCGTCTCTGAGATGAAAAATATAACTGTAACTTTCATTTTAGCAGTGAAAACGACACGGATAGACAGACAGACACTTTCGCCTTTATAGGTGGATGGATGGATATGCATGGATTACATTCTCTACAATAAAATTATTATTTTTTCAGTTTTACCACAAGAGTTTTAACTATCTAGGCAGGTTTTACCTAGGCCTGTCTAGGTCTTGCAATAAAACTAAAAAACCTTCTTCGTAGAGCTCCGATTTTTGAGCATCGATCTTTTTCTTGATAGGGCACTAATCATATTTGGATGGGAGGCTCTACGAGAAATATCAAAGAGAGAGAGAGGCGAGAAAGATGGTGAAAGCCTTTCATGACAAGTAATGTCATCTTTACGCTTAGAAAAGATGGTGATGATGAGAGCCTCGTTTGGCATGATAGCATAATCGGGATATTACATTTTATTTTTATAGAACTAGCTGATGGAACAAGCAGATGATGTTAAGTGGCTATCATCACAAAGCATTGCCACGTAGGTTACGCACGATAGAAGCGTGCCCTACGATGCACTGCCCTGCGTCCATCAACTTAAGGCATACAGATGTTAAGCCTTATGTGCCTGTAAAACACCGACCGAAACAGCTTCAAACCGAAACAGCGTTGCTGCTTGGCGGCAGAAAAATGCGTGGTGGTAGTACTTCTCGGACGAGCACACTCATTCATTCATTACATACTCATTCTTGGATATTACTCACACATTTCTAAAAACAGTTCGCTTTTTCTTAAAAAAATACACATATAATACGGCACGGTTATTTATAAACTTTAATGGGACCTCGATCACGTCACGGCAAAAATAACATAATGGTAAAAACTAGCGAAGAACCACAGGTAGGCGCAAATATTTGTAGAATTCACACTTAATAACTAGATGGAGTTTTTCATCTTTCTAGGGTCCGGCGCGGCAACTTCAAAGGATGATCATTAGGTCCATGGTGTGATTGGCTCCACGGGATATTGCAACAGGTGACAGGGTAAGAAATAGCTTGGTGATGTGATGGTTTCTTTTATGGTGTGATTGGTTGATCGCTATGTTTTTTACTGGGTCAATACCCAAAAGTGAACAGCCAAGTGAAGACTAGATCAGTAAACCATTGTTACTGAGTAACCTTGATTTAGAAAATAAATAATTACGTAATACAATATTAGTTACACAATGTATTTGCAAAACAATGGAATGACAGTTAGGCGCCAGTTCTTTGAGAACTCAAAATAGCCATCTTTTTTTCATTTTACAATGAAATAAAACGTAACAAAAACTTTGTCTAATACAATTGTCGCGGTTGAAATCAAATGTGCAAATATTTCTAATATTGGAATAACAAAAAAACTTCATACAACATTTCAAGATAATTTATTCTTTTTTATAAATATTGAATTTAACAATTTATGTTTGTAACAAGCGTAAAATTTTCGTCAACCGTAACGAAACAACGACACAATATGACTTTAATTGTACCGTTCCCTTTATTTATAACTCAGTGAATTTATTTAAAGATTCGTTCATTTTTAATGTATTTTTGTAACAGTTCAAAAGACGACATTGATAAGGGTTGTTTGAAATATTGAAATTAAATATAATTTGTAACTGTATTACTGTAGGAATCAGTTTTGGACATAGTCTTTCCTCTGAGAATATTGCAAAACATGCTTTTGTTAGAGATAGTTAAAAACTGTTGAGCATTTACTAGAAATTGACAGCCTACGTAGCTCAGTTGGTAGTAGCTCTGCCTTCTGCGCCGTAGGTCGTGGGTTCGATTCCCACCGTGAACAAACGTTTGTGTGATGAACACAGATGTTTGTTCTCTGTCTGGGTGTTATATAATATTATAAGTATGTATTTACAAAAAAAAAGTATGTATATAAGTAGTATATCAGCTATCTGGTTCCCATATCACAAGCATAAGCTTAGTTTGGGGCTAGATAGTGCTGTGTGGAAAGTCCACCAATATTTATTTTTATTTTATTTTTATAATGCCCCAAAAACTACGCAAGGAATACGGTTCCAACAGTATAGATCAAGCTACACTAAGCCTAAGAAAAATGATGATTACTAGAAGGACATAAAATTGAGCAGAATCGCATCCTAGTGTACTTTGGGAATCTAATAACTCAAAGATTGTTGCCTTTTCTTCTAAGCTTTCGCGTGGAACTGGCACCTACAAACACCTAGCTTTAAGACGTTTCAAAGTTATCCTTGTGATATAAATAAAACCTTTTGACTTTTTAGGATAGGTAGTCGAATAGTTTTTCTATATTTATCCTAAGTAGGTTGGGCAAGTTGATTTGGGACAATTCAAGTTTCGATATAATTTCGTTAATATTAGTATTAGAAACCGAAGTATTACTGTTACACATTTGGAATTTTGAAAATCTCTTGCGAGCTTACTGTGTTAATGATTTAGATCTCTACAATGTTAGAGTATACCTATAGTTTCCTGTACAAATTAATTTTATGCCTTACAAAACAACAATCTCTTTAAATCATCCTGTAGGGGTTAGTAAGAAAAATCTTTCTTTTTAAAATATATTTTATCTTTTTAGTTTGTCTCCTGCACATTCCATGTTCAACTGAAATTATTGCAGACAAATGCGGCATTAAATCCAAGTAGGTACATCCACCCACCATCTTATGTGAGCAATTTGTGTAAGTTATTACGCCCTTCTCTCCATGCCGACAGTGTTCAGGTGGGTTTCTCGGTGGCTATGATAGAGAGACATATTTGGAATACGAAGTAGGTAGAGGCGAGATTTTTTGAAAAATGGTGACCGTCATATATAGGCTTACAGCCCAACTAATCGTCTATTACAAAACCTTATATGGTAGGATTACTAGCTGGGTCAATAAAGGGTATAAGTTTTAAGATAACAAAATAGTTCCAAATGATTCTAATATTGTTTCCGCTGAAAAATGTTAATCATGCGTATTGACCAGCGCCATCTACCCACTCATTTTGAAATGTTTTTTGTTTTTTAATCTTGATATGAAAATAAGAAGAAAGACAAACAAGTAATTGACAACTGACGTTTTGTTTGTATCACAGACTCGTAGAGATGCTGGTTTGCATAGTTAAAAAAATATTCCGGCATTGTGACATGCGCGAAAATTACAAGATACCATATATTTTAATCTGAAAACCCCAAATTTTTTGGAAACTTGAATAGAATCAAAGGTAAAAAATCATTCCCAGCAATCTTATCGTTGTCAGGAATATGAAAATTGTAGGCCGGCATATACCGGTCGCTGTTTTTTCGTACGTGAAATATTTATGGTTTAATATCTCTAAATTATATAGGGGCTAAAACGTCTCAGACGATTGAATTTAATGAACCTATTGAAGAACCGATGGTTTGGTACACCGACACAGGTATGGACGTAGTATGCGTACAAATGATGAATTTGATGATCTTAAACGATTTTCCAAACATCATATTCCCAATTGGCAGTACCTCTGCTTTCTGCGCTGCTGGTTGTCGATTTGATTCCCCTATGAGGCTATGACAAACTTGTCGGATGAACATACATGGTTTTTTCCGTTTTTTATGTTTTAAAATAAAAGAAAATATTATATTATCCTGGTCCCCATTAGGAAACCTAATAATAATAATATGCTAATATGCCCATTGGCCCATTAGCATGCCCATGATAGCGTTGTGTGAAATGTTCACATACTTATTCATGGACAATAACTCAAAATAACTACTATTTTGTCTCAAATTGTGATTTTGTGAATGGCTTATAAACTATGAAGAATTGAAAAGGGTTTCCAACCCAGTTTAAAAAAAACACGTATGCATTTTTGTAACATAACCTACACCCGATCCACTTATTTATACGTTATGGGAACAATTTGTTCATTCAATATAATCATGTAAATATTTAGATATTCACACAATTTTATTCCTAAAATAGAAGCCTGTAGAATTATGCAAAGTAAACTTTACAATAATTAGAGAGCAACTTCGCCAAGTAATGTCATTATAGTTCCCTGGCAAATACACTTGCGCAGTTGCAGTAAAACCTGTACCTATTATTGGAACTCTGACAATCAGACCTTTGGACTCAAGATTCTGTTTTAAAATCTATTTATCTTTGAGCAAAGCCAAAGGCATTGACATTAACCTAGCTTTATGACGTCTCAAATTCAGAAAGTGTATTATGTGGTATTGTTGTTGTTGTTGTTTTTATTTAGGATAACAAACAATTACACTCACATGTTACAATAAATAGGTACTAAGTATATAATGTAGTTCTTCAAGTGCAATCAGCACCGTTATCCGCAAATAAGGTAAGTACAAATATCGGGCGGCATGAACGTATGAATGAAGAAGAAAGAGAGAGAGGGTAGGTATGTAGGTGTACTGGTCTGCAATTGATAAGAATACAGCCAATACATCCACCCACCTATCCACCTAAAATTATACAGATTTGAACTTGACTTACTTATAATCTAAACAAGACATAATAATGTCTTGTATGTTTTTTCTGAACGAACCGGGTGAGGTTGCAAAGAATTCAGTGTTTGTGAAATGCATGTTATATTGATTCATGATTCTATGCAAAGGTGCACGCTTACCAGCGTTCGTTTTACAAGGAGTGGGAGCGAACAAGTAACGTTTGCGAGTCTCTCGTAGGTAACAGCGATGTGGAATGTGTATACATATTTGATTGACTAGTTTGCTACAGTCGAATTTGTCATGACATATATTATATAACAGCATTATTATTTATTATTTATTATTATTATTTATTATTTATTATTGGTATTCATTCAAACGAAAATTTTACTCGTAGGTCTTGAAGGAAACCACCACCATTTTTTTCAAAACAAATGATGGACGATTTTAATATGTCTGGCTTGTCTTAATAAGTATTTATTGATAAAAAATAACCAGGTAATCTAGGATTTACAAAACGTCAAAAATACATACGGAACTTGTATTCAAATTCCTTGTACGGAACAGTTGAGCTATCTGCATACAGACTGAAAAGTAGTTTATCCCAAGGAATTTGAATACAAGTGTTTATCCATGGAATAGTTTATCTATTTCGCTTGATATTGGCATCGTATGTCAAAATTACGGAAATGGGCCATAAACTTAGAGCATTTATAACGGGAGTTGCCAAGCGCTACTTTTAGTACTAAAATCTTTCTGCCGGTTTTCGCGGGAGGCGAGGTAGTACGGTACACAACACATTTACATAATCACGCATACTAATGCAGAAAAATTAAGCGTCCCTATAAACGCACACGCAAGTAAAAGCTGTACACCAACACAAAAACAATAACACAACTAAAGAATTACTGTTGTTACACTTTTGTTTAGTTACACACTAACACAAAAAACTAGTGATGGGTTGTAAAAAGACCGACAAAATGAATGATTTCATATGAATGAAATCAGGGTGGTTCAAAATCATATACTTTTCCTTTTTTTAGCCAAGATTAACAAACGTGTACCTGTCTAGCCTAGTAGGTATTACTAAGTAAATAGAGTGCTGGCACCGACTCCAAAAATATCAATAATTGTATAATGTCATAATAATAAAATTATAAGATTTGTTGAAAAAATGGATACCTATTTGTAAGTAGATTGAAATATAAATCCATAATGCAATTATTTTTAACTTTTTAGTGTATTTTTCATAACAAATTGGATAGCAGTTTTGGAGTCAGTTTTTTTTTGTAAAAAATATTTTATTAAGAGTTTGTAGAGCGTAATCTCTAAAACTTCTGAAACAATTTTAAAAATTATTTTACAAATAGAAAAGCTACACTGTTGTTGAGTAACTTTAAGCTATATTCTATTTTCGCAAGTAGTAAGTAATCTTTCAAGTAGTCTTTCATGAATGCATTTTTAGATAAATTTTTTGTTTCTTTATTGGTATGATGTGTCCAGCAGTGGACTTACATAGGCTGATGATGATGATTGGTATGACGGGGAAAGGTGATGAAAAATTGTCAAATTGTCTCCAGCTAACATACTACAGCTATACAAAAATCAAGTTTATACGAGTCTGCGTTCATAAAGTACAAAGAAAATAGCAATAAACCAACGACACAGCACAACTAATATTTTAAGGGAGCTCCATAAAGCGACGTTTTGAAGGCAGAATGACAGAGACAGTTTTTGTAGAGTCCAATACTGAACCTCCTTTTTTAAATCGGTTAAATATGGGTACAAAAAACACATCGCATTTTATTCTAATTTTACGTTCATTCCATCATTCATTCAATCGATTTCGCTCAACTAGTCCCCACACTACGCCTTCTACCAAGGAATATAAATTCACCGACACCTCCTACCAAGACGATGGCGTCGTATTAAAACTGTCGTAACTGGTATTCCATTAAACGTAATTACAAAACCAATTGACTAAAATATCACTTACTTGTGATAGGAAATACCGTGTTCCCTAAAGTTTGATGTCTCTGATCTCCTTTTACACCGAAATACCGCACAATTCACCATTTTTACTGAGCACTACTTCGCGACACGAAACGACAACTAATGGCCGCGGTGATGAGTGAAGTAGTTTTATATAACGTGCATGGCCAAATCGCGTCTTATGGCCGGCAGAGGGGTACGCCTTGCGTTAACATCTCCATTATAAATGCTCTAAGGCCATAAATGAGCGAATAAGTAAGATTTTTTTCGGTAATTGTAGAAAGCAACATAGTTTTTTCATTTTAATTGTTTTTCTAGTGTTATTTTGAGTTGTGTTGTGTGATTTAGGTGACATTTTAACCAACATTACTTGAGGTCTTAGCACAAAGTCTAAGCATTTAAAATGAAAGTGTATTATCCTATATAATTTGAACGAAAATGTTTCGAATGTTTGAAGAAAACCACCAGAGAATTCTGGCATTTTCTTCATAATAAATCCGGCCGACTCGACTTTGGACTGACTAGGCCTTAAGCTATTTAATATAATTTACTTGACCTGGCAAGAATGTTTGTACGGATAGGAGCCATAAAAAACGATAGTATAGGAAAAGTCTAGCTTCTCGTCGCGTCCATTCGTTATGTACCTCACAGTGTACGCAAATGTATGTAAATTCACAAGTCAGAGCCTAGAGCTTACTCAACACACCTTCTAGTTCCCAGCGTATCATCATTATCCATGTTTCAACGAACGCTGGGACAAGAAATCTGGTCGATAACTTATCGTGATAGATGAATGAGGATCAACAAAAAAAATAAAAATAAAAAAATAAATAAATAAACAAGATAAATAAATAAATAAATAAATAAACAAGTCTTTTCTAGCTAACGGTGATCGTTTAAATACGTGTCTAATAACTGAATAAAAACTTAATTTCAAAATTGTTACTAGTTTTATACACAAATTTAACACAGGAAAATCAATTTTTTTTTATAAGTCCCGAAAGTTAGCACAGCCTCAAGGAAAGGTCGTGGGTTCAAATCCTACTCGGATAATAACACATGGGATACCATAAAAAATCTTTATTGACTTTTTTAACATAATAATGATTATTATACGAGTACCTACATAATTTTTGGCGAAGACGAATTCTACTATGAGTTTCTCAGAATAGCGAGACAGTAAAGAGTTTGAAAACTCTGGCTTTATGTAAATAAGGCGATGAATTATATTAAATTAAGAACTCTATAAACTCTTTCCATTTAATAATAAGTAGGTGATGTAGTAGGCACCTAACCAGCTATTTTATATTTTCCTTCTTTTACTTCTTTATTAATATACCTACCTAATACCTGTAAAGTGTTCATATTAATTTAAGCACACGTAATCACAAAATCAATTTACAAATGCCACTGTTTTATTAATATCCTGCATTAATAACATCGAAAATCCAAACGAATGTCAACCATTAAGGATTAGCGATATAACTGCACGTCGAACGCAGATTATCTATATATATCCACTCTTTCTCTCTCGCACAGCATCAATAAGTACCAACTTCTTTAATCATTGCAATTTCGAAACAAGCTCAAGTGCTGTCGGTGTCGAATAAATTTTGTATAATGTAAACGTGATAACAATTTAAATTCCTCTGTAACGGGTCCGAAGCCGACAAAAACAACAAACAAAGTTCGGAGCGCGCCATTGGCTCGCAGCGCGCGAGGCGGGACCGCGGCGCGACCACACCCGCCGAGCGCGTAGTCTCGCTCACTCATCCCAGTCCTTATCTACCACTCCGCCGCGAGAGACGTGTCTGAAACTATTCACGTCTGAAGTGACATTTAACCCTCGCTCGAAGTAAACAAGTAAACGTGATAAACCATGCCTCGGCCGACACGTGAGTCCTACGGTGACCAAAAACCACCCTTCTCGTATATAGCGCTGACAGCGATGGCGATTTGGAGTTCTCCGGAGCGCATGCTGCCATTGTCGGAGATCTACCGGTTCATCACGGACCGGTTCCCGTACTACCGGCGCAACACGCAGCGCTGGCAGAACTCTCTGCGGCACAACCTCTCCTTCAACGACTGCTTCGTGAAGGTGCCGCGCCGGCCCGACCGCCCCGGGAAGGGCGCCTACTGGACGCTGCACCCGCACGCATTCGACATGTTCGAAAACGGATCGCTTCTACGTAGACGGAAGAGGTTCAAGCTGCACAAGGGAGAAAAGGATAGTTTGAATGCTGAATTGACAGCGCTGGCCAGTTTTAATAGAGCCTTTCTGGCGCGTCAAGCAGGGGCGCCGCCGCCGCCCCAACCGAGTCTGCCGAGCGGTGGGCTGTACCCGCCAACATCATCGTTTATGCCGAGACCCAGTCCAGAGCCACCAGAGGTCGTGGATACAACAGCGCTGTTGCCTATCTGTCCTCGACCTCGCCGAGCATTTACTATTGACGCACTGTTGGAGCCCGAGCCTCGTCGGTCGTCCCCATCGCCACCATCGCTAATGCCTCACCTCCAGCCGCATTGTCCACTGCCGCTGCCTCCGCCCTACCTCCTAGCCGCACAGAGATACCATGCCGAGCTGCTGGCTGGCCTGCAGCAGTCTTGCCTGCCACCGCTGTGGACGTGGCGGGATACAAGTCAGCTCTCACACTATACACTCAATTCATGAACGGTAAGAACCTACTCGTATTTCCTCTATCTTATGAAAAAAAACATGGTAAATGCTTGATCTCTCTAGCCCCCGTTATTTTAATTATAATGAGAGTAATGAATGGTTAAAAGGGTCAGATAAGTAAAAGAAAGAAAGAAAATACGTTTATTCAACTACACAGACACATTAATAAAGATGTACAACAATTTTAGTTAAAAGGATACTACAACTAAACATAAATACAAATAAAATAAAAACTGGGATTTAGGGAATAATGGTCTGGATTTTGTCTATATAGTTGAAAATCCAAGACTCAGCTTCTTTGCCTAGGCAATGAAGCTACTAGTAGTAAGTAACTGGCATTTTATGTATGTATGTTTGTCCGACGATAACTTGAGAACCGTTTATCCGATCTGCATGAAATTTGGTAAGACAATAGCTTGTATTTGAGAAATTTACTGGTAAGTATTTATGAAAAAAAAGTTACATATCATGTCAAAGGGCTTGGTTTGGACGTTCCAAAACTATTTTAAATTTTTTCTAGCTTGCTTGCTTTTTTAAATACAATAAAAAAGTTAAATTAAGATAACCAACGACCCAAGAGCTCCCATTTCTAAGAGTTTCGTTGGCATCAAGGTTTTTCTACTGGTCGGTCAGTTCCTTTGGTCTTCAATTGTTTTTCTCTTGAAATAAATCTATAAGATAAGCGACCTGTTCTAATTATGGAGCCAAGGTCTGTTCAACGGAACTCTTTAATAAATAGGCCAATTCAGTTGAAACTTGGTTACTATACTTAGTGGGTGGCAGCCAGAGACAAGTCCAAACACAATGTTTGAAATTGCCACTGATTACCACTTACTTATAATTGCGGAGTATTCGCGTCGCATCACGAAACCTCAGTTCGGGGCGAACTACTTAGTTAGAATTCAATTTTGGTTGAGGTACTCTCAATCTTACTTCGTTTTACATTATTTTCCTAAACAAAAACCTTCGTACACAATCGAACCTACCAATTTCCACCTTATTCTGTACAAGACTCAATTGATTTGGATGCGTGCCAAATTCCAAAATGGCGGGGTTTTTTATACTCGTACATGCATAAAGGTTAAGACGATTTTCATTGGACTATTCAAAAACTTCACTGCTCATTATTTTGAACTGGTTTGAAGAACATAAACGAGCAAAAACTAAGTTAGTACTTACTTAATTTTATTTTATTGCTTTGCTTGTATGTTTTGAATAAATAATAAATAATCAGTTAATATAAATTTTAAATATATGCAATGCAATGCATAATATATGCAGGTAACTTAAACTAAGTTAAACCTATATAATAAAATTAAAAACAAGCAATTCAATTAATAATAAGTACCTTAATATTGCAATGACACGTAGATAATCTTAAACCTTTTCACCACACTGGTTAGAAAGAACTACTTGACGACAAGAAAAAGACGGATAAATTTCGTGAAAAAAATTTTCTTTCTTTCATGAAATACTATTATTATGCATGAATAACTTATACCAGCTTAAACTGGTCTGTGGTTATACTTAGTGGACTTTAGCAAAGCTCTTACTTATTTAAAATAAGCAGGTACATAGCTACATAAATGTCTACACTTACTTTAGGTGTAAAAAAACATTAAAATAAATAAATAATAAATAAATAAATAATGCTGGACAATCCACACAGCACCATCTAGCCCCAAAGTAAGCTACTCAAAGCTTGTGTTATGGGTACTAGATGACTGATATATTTAATACATTATATACTTACATAGATAGATATTTTTTATTATATACATAGAAAACACCCAGACCAACGGAACAAATTTCTGCAGATCGTACACAAATTTGTTCCGAGGCGGGAATCGAACCCGCAACCTCTAGCGTCGCAGGCGGACTCTCGCCCGCTGCGCCACAGAGGTCGTCAGCTCAAAGCTGATCATCTAGGCCAAAAATACTATTTTAATTACGATTTCAAAGTAATGCTAGCTATAACATTAATTTTCGTCTATTTCGTTAAAAGTTAACATTATGATAATTTTTATTTAAATAAATTTATTTTGTCAACAGGTAGCCCCCTTCATGGCATCAGATCTCAGAAATACATTGCTGTGCTGATTAGTAGCCGTCATGCATTGCAAGTGAGACAGTTCATCCTGATAGCCTCTTTGAGATAGATACTCATGATGTACTACCTCCATGGGGTACCCACGAGTGCTCTCATATTAAAGGTACCTATGGCTGGCGGTGTGAGGTTTTGCATTGTCCTTTGTAGTGTTGAGAGCCTAGAGGGTTATTATTTCCAATTCAACGCTAGTCAACATTATTATTAAATAAGTAAATAAATAATAAATAGTTCTGGACAATCGACACAGCATTATCTAGCCCCAAAATAAGCTACTCAAAGCTTGTGTTATGGGTAATAGATAGCTGAAATATTTAATACATTATACTTACATAGTATGGTAGTACATACATATTTTTATTACACATAGAAAGCACCTAGACTATACACATATTAACACAAAATAGTAATAAAAACAAGCCAGGTTGCCAAATTGGCTTGACGCGGGCTAATATATATATAATAATATATTAAAAACTCTCATCTTATCTATATCTTATATAAATTATCTACGAGTATTATCCTTTAAACGAGCAATTCTTGTACATATTTATTTGTTTATTATTTGTAATCTGAATCTCGAAAACCGCTCCGACGATTTTGTATGTAAAGAAGTATATATAATACCTTTCATGTTCATAACTACACGAATCTACCATGAAATTATTACAGAGAAAAAATTCAAATTTCGTTAATTAAAATTTTAGAATATAAAAATATCATTTTTGTCTGCTTTATAAACCTCTGAAACTTCTTTTTTTTTCAATTGTAAGAAACGTTTTACATATAAATACATCTATGATGAAATCACTTTAATATACATTTTTCTGTTTCCTTTTTTTGCAAATATGTGTGATAAAATGTGAGATGGGTCTAATAGTTGGAAATGGCTATCAAATAGTAGTCAGCGAGATATATTATATCAATCATACTAAAGTGACCCAATTATGATACATTACTTATAGCATTTTGTCTGTTATAAATTGATGTTATGTACAGAACTAAACGAACTGAATTTTACCTATTAGTTATATTATATAAATAAATAATTACTAGTAAATGTTGGCTATGTAAATAGTGTTTAATAACTGTGATATTTAGTATAAGTAATCATCGTAAATATATCAAAAATATTTATTTGAGATATTGTAAAATGTAGTTGCTAGAACACAATTCTGCGTATTTATTAAATTAGTCACTATTAGTGGAAAATAAACAACAAATGTTAACTATCATGACTGAAGTTTATATTTACCTACTACCAAACACGTTTCTAAGGAGAAACGTAGGTCGCTACAGAAGGATTTTTGTGGTTTTATAAAGGGTGTGTAAGGGTTTTTTATAATTATATAGGATGTTTCATTTTTTATTGGTTAACATTTCGAGAGTTTATGGAAAATACAAAAAAACTTTAAAATCGACGTCATGTTGTCAACGTATAGCTAAGCCCATTTAATTCCAAACCAGTCTCAATGTTGGTACAACCTGTATTTTTTTGTTAGGATAAGAAACAATCATGGCTAAAACATGGCCTTCTATGTGAAATTATTGAAACATGAAATTAACTTTTTATAATTAAACTAGCGACCTGCCCGCGCGCCCCTGCTTCGCACGGGTGCACATATCATGCAATGCATGTATTATACATACAAACCTTTCTCTTGAATCATTCTATCTATTAAAAAAAAACCCATCAAAATCCGTTGCGTAGTTTTAAAGATTTAAGCATACATAGGGACATGGGGACATAGGGACAGAGAAAGCGACTTTGTTTTATACTATTTAGTGATAAATCCATTTTCAAAAGTACTAAAACTCTATAAACTTCTATTTATTTTGAGCTCTATCAGGGCTTATCGTTGTTTTTTCTTATTTTATAGATACAGGCTGATATGATTGGGCAAGCCCAATTGTCTTACACTTTAATTTTGCTGGATACTTTTAACTTAGTAATTCATCTTTCTTATTAACTTTTTAGGGTTCAGTACTTTTACATATACATATAACAAAACCCTAATATAATTACTTTGATGTTATATCAGTAAAGACCTTTATAAAAGCCTTATAGTGCTTTAAAAACTATAGCTTAGTCAATGCTTATAATACTAAAAAGCAAAAATAAAAAAATACTTTTTAGTACTGTGAAATTACACACAGTTCTAACATTTGGAATGCCAGAACAATTTGTAAAACATGAAAGAAAGAAAAATACGTTTAAACTGTATTTTACTTAAAACTTTACAATTTAAACTGAAGAAGGAATTTAGACATTTCACCACTTAAACGGTGAATTGTGATCATGAAGTTGTAGGAGAAGTTTGCTTGAATCTCGAAAAAAAGTTGACGATTTTGGAATAACTTACAGATTGAGTCTAGCTGGTTACGGAATTGTCTGAGTGCAAATCTCACTTTGTCGTTTTTTTAGTGATTCATTAATCTAAATAAACATAGGTAGATATAAATTATCCTTTATCGATACACAAATACGATTCTCTGATTAGCTCAAAATCGTGGAAGTCTTCAAATAAATTAAAAAAATAGAAACTTGCTTCGTTAGCTGTCATTAATGTGATTAACAAAAATCCACATATTGCTCATTCGCTCATTGTACAATAGAATTCCTTTGAAGAACATTGCCCTTTTTATACGGATTTAGGTAATTACTTCCGCAATTATACTTACTATGCGAATAATAAGCTCATTATGGAATAAGTGGAATAACAAACATTGAGGAAAATTCCGTTCTAAAATGCTAAGCTTAAAGTGAAATGTAGGTATGGGGAATCCTAACCAATATTGTACTCATAATTATTTTTATAAACACAAAGACTTCGTTGAGTATTGCTGTCAAATTCAGTGTTTTAAAATCTTCTTCGAAACGTAGTCTTATGTAGGTGAACCTAATTTGAGAGAGATTATGTATAAAATACAAATAAAATATAATTTAAACATATTGGCACCTCCCATATAGAAAGAAGATATGTGTGTGATATCTTGCACGATCACGCACCTTCAGGTGTAAACCAAGACATTAAGACTAAAACAATAGTAATACATGGGACTTGTTTAATTGTTAGTTATTTGCAGCCACATTGAAAGGGACAAAGCACACTCATAGGTCGGCGGGCGACAAACGATATGTCAAGGCACGTAGTACACTCAGCATCGACAAGGGCTCCATGATGTTACACAGTTTAATTCAAAAGAAGTCATGCGGTAACCTGCAGTATCAGAGAACTAGGAGAATATTAAAATATAAAAAATATATAAAAAAGATTTTAGGAACTGGAACAGCTTCACGATATTAGGTAGGTGTTTTAATATACAAAATTAATTACAAATTGTAAAAAGTGATAGAGCCAGTATCAGTGTCAGTATTAAAATACTAGTGAAAAAATACTCAAGTCATAAACGAGATGGATATCTCGGTTAGGAAATACAAGTCAGGCTTCTATAATATTTTGGACGAAAAGCAAAATAGCTCACGAAAATCTTTTTGGACGAACAGCAAAATAGCTCACGCAAGAAAAGCAAGAGGCTCGAGAAGTGTGTCGCTGAGTGTACAGTCCAAACAGTTGGCACGGGCTCTGTCGGCGGCTCTGATGGCGGTGTCACAACAGCACGTTGTGTGCTTCACAATGTGCTGCGCCGCCGCGACGAATCGCCCACAATGCGGCCCGCTATGCAAAGCCTGATGAAAGCCAGCGGAGCCTTTGTCCGGCGATGGTCGCGGCCGACGTCTTCCCAAAACTTGGGAACATTGGGAACTATTCTTTCTCAATTTTAGAACTCTCGGCGGCTTCTTCTGGACGAGTCACTGTTCTTTTGAAACAGCGCGCCTCAAAGAGGCTCCTTTCGATCAGATTTACTTTGGGAACTTGTTTGGCAATCATTAAAATAGAATAGAAAATGTTTATTTTGCGTCAAAAAATACTTAAAACCACAACTACTACTGGGTATGATGACAAACAAGGTATTCAGAATTTGCTACAAGGGCATAGAACATTACTGTGAAACCCTTGCAGCGCTGGTTTTTAGTGTCACCAGTGGCTTTTTCTTGACTTATTCCCAAAAGTACCTACCGTAGTTTATCATAACATGTATACGACTTTTTATTTAGGGTTTGATTAGGGTTTTGGTGTCTTATACCGGTATGGAAAAGGATTATGGTACGTCTCACAGGATTGACTTCTTATCTTCGTAATTGGGGTGGTTGCGTACTCATGCTATAGTTGATACTATTGATATAGGAGAAGGTACATGAAAGTCCTTCAATAAAAATTTAAGTGAATTGGAAACTCATGCCGAACCCTACGATGAGTAAAGAATAGATTTTAAGATAAAAGTAAAAAATAACAGCATAACAAATTTCCAAATCAATCCTAAAAACATAGACATACCTATTGATATGACATTTAAATACCAGTCATGTCAAAATGGATCGTCAAATATCGAATTATTCTTATTCATCTTTATTTTATTTATGTTAGATTATAGCATTAACCACACCTGCATGACTAAAACGACTGCGAATAAAGCGGGAGCGTCTGCCGCGCGGCAGACCCTACCCTTACCTCATCTATTGCACTGTGCACACCTAACTGGACCACAAGACCACAACGCGAGCAAATTTGTTCACGTTTGACGTTTCAAATTTGACGCTCCCGCATCGCACCCGCTTGCCGCGTTACTGACGCGCAGATGTGGTTGAAGCCTAAGGCTGTAAAAAACAGCAAAAGTTCAGTGGCTATTATTATCTTCTTCTAGATTGCTATTACTTTATGGCTCCCTATAACAGATTCGCTACTAATAGGTAGATACGAGTATAGATACAATTAATGTGCAGATACAATACAGTAGCCATACCACACGATAGATCGGCATCTACCTCGCCTATCTGAACGATCTGCGAAACACTCAATCAGCTGTCGGTTTTTATTAATCTATCCTTCATTAGACACTACCGTCTGATCCATCCGCTTTCAATTGAAACAAAATTTGAATGCTTTGCCGGCACAAGAATAAAATAAAACGGTAGAACCATAAACATTCCACATTTATATTCGACCTCTGAGCCGGTCGATATGTCTTTCTCTTTTTCTCTTGTTGTTGTGTCTCTTTCTAACTGCGCCGGATCGTCTGCGGGTTCCTCTTAAGATACAAGGGAGAGATAAAAAACGATTGCTCATAATGTTTTAACAATCTGGGACTTAGTGCCTTTGAATACCGATCGATATCGGAATACACAAATTACAAAATTAATGTTTTAAAATTGACTTAGCTAGAGCAAAAAAGTGTTATTAAACTACCCCTATCACTGGTGTTAGGTACAGTCAAAGTCAAAATATGTTTATTACTAAATTGACACACAAGAACCATTATGACACGTCCTAAAAAGAGGTAATATTGTTATTATAAATATAATAGGACAAAAAAAAAGACAAGTGGTCCAAATCTAAAGATTTCCTCTGATCTCTTATTTACTAGTTACCTACCAATAAACAAATAAATTATGCTGGACAATCCACACAGCACTATCTAGCCCCAAAGTAAGCTACTCAAAGCTTGTGCTATGCGTACTAGATAACTGATATATTTAATACATTATTTTAAGAGTAGTAGAGCTCTTTGTGAAGGGCTCGTCCGGGGAAGTACTACCACCACGCCTTTTTCTGCCGCCAAGCAGCAACGCTGTGTTTCGGTTTGAAGAGTGTGGTCGCCGGTGTAATTACAGGCACATGAGGCTTAACATCTGTATGCCTCAAGTTGATGGACGCAGGGCAGTGCATCGTAGGGCACGTTCCTATTGTGCGTGACCTACGGGGCAATGTTTTGTTTATAGGTGATGGTTACCACTTAACATCAGGTGGGCCATCCGCTTGTTCCATCAGCTAATTGTATAAAAAAAAAAAAAAAAACATTATATATACTTACATAGATAGTTTTTTTTATTATAAATAGAAAACACCCAGACCATCGGAACAAATTTCTGCAGAGCGTAAACAAATTTGTTCCGAGGCAGAAATCGAACCCGCAACCTCTTGCGTCGCCGGCGGACTCATGCCTGCTGCGCCACTAAGGTCGTCAAGGTATTCATGGTTTGCAAAATAAAATTCATCCTTACCTACAATTTCAAACGCGTGAAACCCTAGAATATCATCAGCATTATTAATCCTCAAATAAATTTCACAGAAAATGAAGTGTCGGCCACTAAAATGGAGGATCGTTTGAATACATCAAACTGGGGTGCTGGGTCCAATTTAATTTTCCTCCTCGGGTCAGTTATAATTGAGTCGATTCGTTCTATGTCGGCAGAAGCCGGCCGCTCTGCCAGTAGGTAATCGATTCTTTTTAATTGATTCTGTGCACTATTTATTGACTAACATCCTGAAAAATGAAGACTGAAAAACAATAGAGTTGAGACTTTTTCTGTAAAAAGGCCACATTATTAATAAGAGTATTACTTATGAGTGATAGAGCTCTTTGTGAACGGCTCGTCCGAGGAAGTTCTACCACCAGACTTATTTCTGCCGCCAAGCAGCGGCAGCAGCATCACATATAACAAAGCATTGAAGCCGCAATCGCGGTGTCAATGCTTTGTTATAAGTGATGGTTACCACGTCACATCAGGTGGGCCATCTGCTTGTTCCATCATCTAGTTGTATAAAAACAACTTGTACCTATCTCAGTTTTTCTTTTCTGTCATGACTGTTTTTCTGTAATATAATGATAATGCAAGGAATATATATTCAAATTCCTTGTGATAATAATACGAAGACGCCAATCTACTCGTACGTCAAAATTTTTTACTAATAATTTAAACTTTTGAAACCTTTCACATTCATGTAGAAAAACAAGTTATTCTTTTCATAAATTACATTTATTTGAACAAAAAATATTTTGTTCTGAATTTGAATAGCATGAATTTGCGATGTTATTATCTGACACAGAAGGATTGGTCACAGTTGTCCTCAAAGGCCGCCGTGAGCCACCTACATCGGCGGCCGTCGGCGACCACAAAGCCTTCGTCATATACAAATAAATAACGTCGGAACAACAAATATTTTAATAACAACTCCAAGGAATTGTTCAGCGTTTAGCTACGTGTATGCGTGACACTGGGTCGTCTGTCGCATGCGACACCTGCATACCAAAACGTACTGAAGAAACTTCGATCTTCAACCACTTGCAAATAGATGTCAGTTCCCCTCGAAGCTGCGATTACGTAATACAAGGACGCTTCAGTCAGACTGCATGACCAATGTCAGCAGAGATAAAAGATAGACTTTGAAATGTTGTTTTGTAAAACATAAAGTTTTATAGCAGTATGAAAGTGCCGATTGAAAATTGGAAATGTAACCGTGAAACGGCAGATGTTGTGGACGTTTGCACGTTTCAAGATCAAACAAAGAACACTATTCGATTTTACAGCATGCCTATAATTTTTAGTAGATACGCAATAGTATTAACGTCTTGCGTATTTTCTTTTACAGACACCGACTCCTAACATAGAATAGGCAGCTAGTCTTGAAAAAAAAGATATAATACTTTGAGTGTCTGACTATTCTTTTTTATTTTGTCTAAAAAATGCCTCTGCCGTTGACATATCATCAACATACTATTTACTATAATAGTTTCGTAAAAAAAAAAAAAAAAAACTGTCTTAGTTTTATGAATTGTTTGTGTTTTAGTTTATACACTCAGCGGCACGGAATCTTGGCCAAGCTCGAAACTTGCGATAACAAACAATTTAAGTGTTTCTGATGAATGTTACTATGAAGGTAGGTAAAAAAAAGTATTACGTTACGTTCAAGAGGGTAATTCATTAAGCTTGAGTGGATTTTGAAACCACATTTTGAGATTTAGTCGAAACGGGTCATTTCAGCGAGTGAAACGATTTTTAAGTTTGTGTGTTTAAAAATCTTTAGCTAAAAGTTATCATTTCTTTTGGATTTTGTGGTTGTTATTTTGTGGTGTCTAAACAAACTGTATTAAAAAAAAATGCCATTATCTGCAGAACAGATCGCACAAGCCGTGGCATTGATCGACCAGGGACTGACACAGCGTGAAGTGGCAATTGTGTTAAACGTACCACGTTCCTCCATGCAGTATGCCCTGAAACGATATCAGGCAACAGGGAACTACACTCGGCGACCTGGTAGTGGTGGTAGAAGATGCACATCAGCTCGGGACGACAGGTTTATTGTCCTAGAAATTTTGAGAAACCGCTTCCTTACGGCCGTTGAGATACGACAGCGGCTCCAAAACGTTAGAGGCGTCAATGTGAGTGAGCGCACGGTGAGAAGACGAATGGAGGATGCCCATTTAAAAGCTCGTAGACCAGCTCGTGGCCCAGAACTCCTCAGACAGCATCGAGTAGCTCTTCTTCGTTTCGCCCAAGAACATGCAAACTGGACACATGAGCAATGGGCCAGAGTTCTCTTCACAGATGAGTGCCGTATTGCCTTAAGATCTCCAGACGGTCGTGAAAGAGTGTGGAGAAGAAGCGGAGAAAGGTACTTACCCATTACCACTACACAAACAGTGAGTTTTCACGGCGGCTCTATTATGGTTTGGGGAGGTGTAAGTTCTGAGGCTCGTACGGAGTTAGTGGTTGTTGACAACCGGTTAAACGCTACTCGATACATCGAAGAAATTCTCCAGGATCATGTTCTACCTTACTCTGGGTTCATTGGGTATGAAGATTTTTTGTTGATGCACGATAATGCCCGCCCCCACGTTGCTCGGTGCGTCGAGGAGTACCTTCAAGAGGTTGGAATCCGGAAGTTAAAGTGGCCAGCTCGTAGCCCCGACATGAACCCGATAGAACACATCTGGGACATGCTAAAAAGAAAGATCAAGTCGGGTTCCAGCCCACCAGAATCTCTAAATGAACTCCGCGTTGCAGCGCTGGCCGCTTGGGAAGACATATCGCAAGATGTCATCAAAAACTTAATTCAGAGCATGCCTGATCGGATGCAAGCAGTGATCAGGGCTAGAGGAGGAAACACCCGTTATTAATTCTTGCAAACAAAACACAAAAAGGTTTTTCTTTCTTACTTGAATAACATGTAAAGATTCCTTAATTTTTGTTTAATTTTTGTGGCATTTTGATATGGTATGATTTTTTTATTATCTGATACATTAGCCTAGCTATACAACAGTTCTGAAGGCAATAAACAATATTGTTAATTAATTTTTAACCTTTTATAATTGATACATATGAAAAAAAAAACAAAATCACAAATTTTCGCAAAAATTGTGAGTGGCCAAGTTTCCGTGCCGGTCAGTGTAAGTTTTATGTTTATTTTCCATCTTTTGTTATTATGTACTTAGTTGCAAATAAACGTTTGATTTGATTTAAAAAATCCTACAAAAGCATTTAAATGATTTTAAAAAACTTACTTCATTTATAACCATTTACCCCATATCTTTTGCTCACAGAATTACAGAATTTACTGAAAAAACCGCAGCTTTAACGACACGTATGAAGCTACAAAAAGGCTTCAATAAATTGAACGCGATTCATTCCAAGGCTGTCGCTAAAGTCATTTAATAAGTTTATGTTCTTTTATGTAGTCAAGGTGGTCGATAATAAAGGAAACATGGGGTTGGCAGACATAATGGCGGAGTCAGTGGGGCCACAGAACAAATAATAGTGTTAATGTACTTCTTCACTGACACTGACACATGTAACCCGGCAAAAACGAATCCAAAATGGTGTCAATAAATGAATCATAAATGGCGCTGCTAATAAATACTTGAAAATATTTATTATTAAAATAAAAAAAATTTTAGCTTGCTATTAACTAGAACATTAATTTACTTGTGATAGGAGGAATGCCCCTAAAGCTATTGGTCCATGTCGGACCCCTTTGAGTGATATTCCCCACACCCCTTAGACATCCTCAAAAAAATAATGTAGTTCGTACTTGGTGGTATCCACCGTGCCTGTTATATGGATAAAATGGATTAAAAAATGAATTTACTAGTAGCGCCCTGCGGTTTCACCCGCGTAGATTTAAATCCCGGTATTCCCACGGGATAAAAAATAGCCTATGTGCTATTCCAGACTATAATCTATCTCTCTGTTAAGTTTCATCCAGATCCGTTCAGCCGTTCCGGTGTGAAAGAGTAACAAACATCCATCCATACTTACAAGCATTCGCATTTATAATAGTAGTAGGATTTATTAAAAAGGATTATAGTCGTGAAGCTGGTTTTTTCAGGTGTAGCATTTTACTGCGTTAATTTATCCATACAGTTACTGGTATATAATACACGTACAAGAGTTTTTCAATTTTGAATTTTATAAACAACAATTTAAAACTTATTTTACATTGAAATCCAATTCGAATTGCGCATGCCTGGTGCAGGAATGTGGAAGGATGAGCTGCTCTGCCCAGCACAGACGCACAGGCACCAAAATACATTAACTTTGGAAATGTAGTTTACCGACCTATAAAATAAAATAATTAATAAAAGAATACTGACGCTGATAGCTGGCAAGTGCAGGCCTTGGTTTTATATCGATGCAAAATTATCATTTTGAGATTTTGTGAAGGGTTTTTTATTGTTATAAAAATTTAACCGCAAAAAGAAGTTAGTCCTATCCAAACCAAAGTACACTTGCACATTTTACAGTATGGGGAATATGAATCGGAATGAATTATTATTAACATGCTTATAAAATGTAGATTCGATTTGGTTTATGCACAATGTATATACCTATAGTTTATATTAGACAATAAGAAAACGTGAATCTAAGAATGAATGAATAAATATATAAATAAATAACCACGAGAGTTTTAAATCTACGATTTTCAATGAAATGTTAGGTTTGTTTTATTAGTACCAATTTGTGAAAACCAAACATGGTATTCTAGTTTTGACTTTGACCTCTATGCCACCTCGCACCATCCATCTTTCGCTCATTCACGCTTAGAAAAAACAAAAGGCTCGCATAATAGCATCGCTTACTAATACTGCTCACGAAATGGTCCGCTTTCATCTCGCGAGCTTTTTCGCGTCTTTTTGGCCCCGAATCCATCAATTCTCTTGATGGATGGAGCATTCGAAATTCAAATTCGCTAAATCTTCCCACACAACGAACGAAAACAGGTCGGGTCGTTAACAGAGTACCTATCTACGCACCACGAAGGTTGCATTCTTTTTTTTCGTTTGGCGTGAAGATATTCGGCCTGGAGGTGCGAGGGGTGGTGTGAGGGGGTGCGCGGAGGGGGGCTGCGTCGACGCAGACGCACGGGCAGCAGAACATGATTACAGGGCTCGGCCGGCTAATCACTGCTGCAACACGGTCCGGCCGGGACGTGGACGGTACGGTGGCGGTCACTTGCCTTCTTCTCCTTTTCATTGCTAACTAACAGTTTCAGTTTTCATGCTCTACTTAACAAATCGTTTCACAATACTGCTTATCTGTATACATTTGTTTATGCAAATTATGACTTAGAGACACTAACTAATAACTAAAGGATCCAATACAATTTACTGTATTAATAGGTATTCTTCTTTCTATATCGAGCGTCGAAATTATCTCATTTTGCAAATATTATATCACAAGAAAATTTTTATAAATCTGTTTGTTCAAAATACAAGTCCCAAATGCACGTAAAGAAAATGTAGTCAAACAAACGCTGGGGCTAATTCAATATACCTAACTGATACGTATCTAAACCTGTTTGCGCCATTTAGATAATAACTCACTACGACCAACCAATATTCAATGAATACTTTCCCGCCGCCGTACCGCACTCGACCGGCTCATTGTCGTTAATAACAAACAAGACAAAAGTCTTACCGCTAACAACACACGTTCTTCGTATCTCGCTTTTTTACCGACACCAACTTGATAACTCATCGAAATATGATGCCTTGCCCTGGGTAATGCTGGATGAAGCTTGACAACCCCCAATTGACGATCGATTTAACCATTGTAACTGGATTGCTGGTTTTATAGTGTCATTGAACCTTTCTCTATTTAGGTTCTCAATACACCTGATTTTTGGTGTTAGAGCATGAACTTAACTCTGCATGTGTGCATAGTCATCTGCTTGATTAGGTCCACTATTTAGACATGGTTTCATACCCTATTGGACTGACGACATTGTTAGGACCGCGGGAAGTCGGTGGATGGAAAGGGCTCAGAATCGTTCTTCCTGGAAACCTCAACAGAAACTCGAAGATATTATTTACCTACAAATAAATGTTCATGTTGTATGTTACAGTCAAAACTCATACCCCATTAATGTTCCGGAATAAATGTTTTAAATTTGAATTAAACACTTTAACTGCAAAAATCAGGCAAAACAAGTTGGGTAATTTTTTTGTATAGTTTGTCATTTGGCTGATATTTGCAGTCAAAAGTGGTTATGCGTTTTGACTTAAACATACCGACATCACAAAGTATACAAGTAAGACATTAATTCCAACAATGAATAGCCCTCTGAAAAAAGTACTCCAGTAAAAAAAGTCTCGTATTTGTTCACATTATGCTCATGAGTCTACTTATTAAGTGCATTGTGTATTAACGCAGCGTTCCGCTCTGTGGGCTGCTCTGTGCCTGTCAGCGGCCGTCAGCCGTCAGAAACGCTTGTCAACTGTCACTTTAAAGCCACAATATTGGAGCAATTTTAATTCAATCGACCTTCCGTACAATTGAAGAACTGCTATGATTTAATTTTGTAACAATCGTAGCTTTGAGAAGTCATCAGTTTGCTCACTCCGGTTGCTTTGTGCGGGAATCAATCTACTCCCATTCGTAACGATGCCGCTTCATCCACAAAGAAGCTGCTGCTAATGTCCTTTATTTCTTGGAGTATTCAAATGCAGTAGAGCAAAAACTCCGAAAAGTAGGAATTTATCAAAAAAATAACATTAAATACTTGACATGCATTTACAAAAAAGGACATGACAACGTTGAGCCATCTGCAGTGTTGTAAATGATCTAGAATCTAGATCATTCGATAGATCTAGGGACCGTACCTTTTCGAAATTTTCTATCAATTCTCTACATCCAATGGTTGCCCGGAAAAGATCGCTACTGAGCAATAAGTCAACCCATTGTACTTGCACATGCTTAGCTTGGCTTTCTTTATTATTTTCTGTATGCAGTATGTACAATAAAGTAATTTTCATTAATATGATTCAACTTCATTCATTTAAAATTCTGGATCGCTAACATTTGAAAAATCCATACGGTAATTACATTTTTATGCAGTCGTTATACGGAATATTTTATCCATTGTAATAATAGGGTGTTTTATCAATGAAAAATATGATCCTCTGTTCATACTTAAAAATAAGTGCATGCTATACTCCGTGAATACTTCTCTGTGAAATCTTTCTTTTTTCAATTTTGTAAGTGCATAAATTGTTGCCAGAGTAGCATTGTATTTTCGGTGCGAAAATTAAAATCCATTCATATTTAATAACGGTACACAGTTCAGAGATGTATGGATATTGAGACTGGGATAAGATTTGTCATGTCCTGACTCCATAACACAATTGCTTTATATATTGATATTAATATGTTTCCTTTCATTATAACTTCATTAATTTATTTTTTATGTTACAGTACAACAGAGATATATCGAAAAAAGTATGCATTGCTAAAATAAATTGCGTAATTATTTCGATTGAAATACAACATCGTCTTGCTTTTATTGCGTTACTGGCAATTACATATTTTTATATATTTATAATATCTTATTAAACTAGGTTCCTAAAGAAGGAGTTCTATTTTTTTTAACTGTAGTCATTGTGCTCAAATGGTTTGTTCTGAGAAATGAATTTTCAAAATGCCATCCATAATTTATCACTTTTACCTATAGGTACTTCATAATTAGATTTTATCATACATACATTCTATGCAAATACATAACGTATAAATAAATTTTGATAGAAATTCCACGCAGCCCCAAACTAATGTATGAAATACTTACTACTACAAAATGTGGGTATATGCCAAATGTTGTGTTTGGCCGTAACTCTGACTACTACACTAGACGCCTTAAAAGAATGTAGAGTTCCTACTTAGTTCTACTAAGAGATATGACGGTATATCTACCGGGGGTCAAAGTCATGAAGATTTTTCATTTTTGCTTTTTCGAACTGATAAAAAAATATCAGTTTTCAAAATCACGCACTTTTTATATGTGCCCTGCGATGTCCACTTAAACGAAGGCTGTCAGACTCACGGAATAGAGAAAACCCTACGTCAGACTTACCTACACTACTTGTGTAGGTAAGTCTGACTGTAGGCTGTCAGACTTACCTACACAAGTAGGTCGAATCAAAATAACATCTGTAAAATGAACAAAATATTTCTTACTAGTTGGCGCACATTTAAATCCCGGTATTCCCACGGGATAAAAGGTATAGGCTACTTTTTATCCCGTCGGAATACTGGTGCTATTTAAGTGCTATTCCAGACTATAACATATCTCTCTGGCAAGTTTCATCCAGATCCGTTCAGCTGTTCCGGCGTGAAAGAGTAACAAACATCCATCCATACTCACAAACTTTCGCATTTATAATATTAGTAGGAAGTAGGATGCAACCCTTATATCGTTAGTCGGTAGTTAGAATCAAATTTAAGTGCAAACAAAACAGGGTAAGCTTAATGTGTAAATAAAGACAGAGTGAACAAGGCGCTTTCGTCAGGTGGCCTCTAATCCTTTTGTCAATTTTTGAGCTCTTTTTGTACGTTGTCAACAGTTTTTTGGTTCAATGTGTAGTTTGTTTTTTATGCTACATTCAAGCAAACAGCGCCAGAGCGGTAAGAAATAACTTGATGATAGCGATTAGTTACCAGTTGATAACCGCAAAACCAATTGCATTGTTAATGCGTTGCCTCTGAAGGAACTTCTTATATTTTTTGTGCGAATCTTTTTTTATTTTTTTCATCCCTTAATTTAGCCAAAATAATTACTACTTTATAGGTACTAATTCATCCGATTCGGTTACAAACTGTCTCATTTATAAATATAAATAAATAACAGTAAAATATTTGTGGTTCCGTACAGCACTATCTAGCCCCAAAGTAAGCCTAAGCTTGTGGTGTGGGAACCAAATAGCGAATATACCACTTATATACTTTTGTTTTCAGTATATTCAGTATATTTATTGCATTATTATGTATGTATGTATGTAGATTTTACATTGTCAGGCCTTATGACTAAATAATGTTAGATCAATACATAATGTACCCCGTTAGGGTGGTTTTTGTAAATACATGCTTATAATATTACTAGCGACCCACCCGCGCGCATTGTTTTTCTACTATATCAAGCATGTATTATACATATAACCTTCCTCTTGAATCACTCCAGCTATTAAAAAAACCGCATCAAAATCCGTTGCGCAGTTTTAAAGATTTAAGCATACATAGGGATATAGGAATATAGGGACAGTGTAAGCGACTTTGTTTTATACTACGTAATGATATAACACCCAGACAAAGAACAAACATCTATGTTCATCAGACAAATGTTTGTTTACAGTAAATCGAACCCACGACCTACGGCGCAGAAGGCAGACCTACTACCAACTGAGCTATGTAGGTTGTCATATTACTAGTAAGATAGAATAAGGCATGGATAAAATCATCCTAGATACCTCCCTGTAACACTTCGTTAAAGAAATTTCTCGTATGAGATTTCACAAAGACAATAAAACAGTAGTTAAACGATTCTATAAGATCTTACGAACCTATCTTTTAATTAATTGCAATAAAAACTTGTTACTACACTACACTTTGTTATAAACTAAAAGCAACTAACAATTAAACGTGATCGTTCGTAAGTATTCTAAAGATAAACTTTATGCAAATGTTTTTCATTCAATTACAGTAAACGAAGGATAGTGTGTGTACATTTCATATTCAGGGGCATTATTCTCCGTGACATAGGAGATACTTGCCCTAACCGTGTGACGTCACAACGTGATATAAACCCAAATGCGATTCGATTTGTCATAGTGAGCAAGTACCGTTCTTATCGATCGCTTATTTGACATTTAGAATCGTCAAAAACTCGTTAAAAATGGTTTTATCCATTGTTGAAACCATTTTTAACGATCGCTTATTTTACATTTAGAATCGTCAAAAAATCGTTAAAAATGGTTTCAACGATGGATTAAACCATTTTTAACGAATTTCGACGATTCTAAATGTCAAATAAGCGATCGATATGAACGATACTTGCACGGTAGAACGTGCAGTATCAATAGGCGGGTACTGTAATCGATAGTGAATATTAAGCAGTTTGCGTGCAAACATAAAATAAATTGTTCATGAATGACTAACGCGGCTACGATTTATCAAATGGGTATCGACACCGCACTTCCTAGCAAGCATGAATGTTTTACAACATTATAATCACGACATTGAACAATTATACTTACTTTTAAGTTTTTGGTATAAGGATAAATGTGAGTTAGCCCCAAATATTCTTTCCTCTTTCGTTTGTTCAACTTTGATTCACCAGTCAACTATTTCATTGTGTACTAGTTGCACCCGCGCAGATTTAAAATCCGGTATTCCCAACGGGATAAAAAGTAGCTGTGCTATTCCAGACTCTATCTAGTCTATCTAGTCTATCTAGTCTATCTAGTCTATCTAGTCTATCTAGTCTATCTAGTCTATCTAGTCTATCTAGTCTATCTAGTCTATCTAGTCTATCTAGTCTATCTAGTCTATCTAGTCTATCTAGTCTATCTAGTCTATCTAGTCTATCTAGTCTATCTAGTCTATCTAGTCTATCTAATCTATCTAGTCTATCTAGTCTATCTAGTCTATCTAGTCTATCTAGTCTATCTAGTCTATCTAGTCTAACTAGTCTATCTAGTCTAACTAGTCTATCTAGTCTATCTAATCTATCTCTTTGCCAAGTTTCATCCAGATCCGTTCAGCCGTTCCGGCGTGAAAGAGTAACAAACATCCATCCATCCCTCCATACTTACAAACTTTCGGGTTTATAATAGTAGTAAGATTTTTCATTCATTTCTTTCATCATCATCATCATCCTATGTTAGTCCACTGCTGGACGTTGAACTCTCCCAAGACGCGCCATTGAGCCCGGTTTTCGGTTCTTATCATCAAGTGTTGCCAGCTACATTCCGCAGATCGTCACCCCACCTCGCCGGAGGACGTCCTACACACTCTTACCTAAACGCGGTCTCCACTCAAGTATTTGTTTGCTCCAACGATTGTCGGTTCTACGGCAAACATGGCCGGCCCACTGACATTTCAGCTTGCTTATCCTTTTAGCTATGTAATGTAGTGTATCATTTCTTTACCACCTAAACCAACTCACTACAAAGGGTAGGTTTTTGTAGCACTTTCGTAGCTCGTAGAGGCTTGCTACGCAGCGTAGGCCTAGTACAATACAACTTACAAGTCATAAAAGTTACATTTCAAACAATTATTATAACTAACAATTATTAAACAAAACATTGTTGTACACCGCAATAACAACAAACAAATATATCAAAAGAATCAAATTCAACGACCAAACAAAATGCATAGACCCAAAATGCATCAATAACAAACAGGCTTGAATTAACAATAGTTACCTACGTGTCAAGTCCCACACACTCGGTATTACAAACATGGAACAAAAAAGAGGTCGAATCTTAAACGCAGTCGACAAAAACTCTTGTACAAAACGGTACCGGTCGAGATCAAAAATGCCGACGTCTAGTCATTTCACACCACGGCCGGCAAAGCATCTACCGAAGCGTGGACTAAATAAAATAAGAGACCAGCTTAACTTCGATTTTGGAGTGGGCTATGTTTATCTAAGTATAGTGCGCGTCACACAAATGGAACGCCGGAAGGAGGGGGTGGGTGATGGCGCGAGTATTTTGTATGCGCAATCACTTCCCCTCCACTGTTTTCCAGCGTTATTTTTGGTTGACGCGCACTATACCTAGTGGTTTGTTTCCTTGCAACAGTTTTACTACGATTTATGAGATTTTACAATCACTATTGAGTGGTCTAGTGGCGTGAATCCCGCCATTGGTCGTTGGTTTGTATTCGGTCGTGCACCAATGGATTTCCCTTCTTTCTTTTAAAAAACTAGGTGCGCAATCATCGGTGAAAGAAATCACCGTAGAGTAACAAGTTTGTTTCCTGGCAGCGGCGATGGGCTTGCTACCTGTCACGAATGGAATACTACTAAGTGCAAAATGTTGGTATTATACAAAAAAAGAAAGTTTAAAAGTTTTTTTTTTCATCAAAAATATGTTTATTATGGAAACAAAAATACAAGTTACCTAAAAAGTCGGGAACGATGATATTTGCAGAAGTATAAAACTGTGTCGCAGATACAAACGCACCTTTGATTACCGGTCTAAATTAAAGTTATATAAGTTATAAAAAAAGGGAACGCTTCACGACTGCCCCGGCACGGTTGATATCCCCTCTGATCTTTTAGTATCAAGTACCATCTAATAGTTATCGCAATTGTTCGAGTTTAAATAATAAATTAAAATATCCACATATTTCTATGTTAAATCTATACAAAGCAAATACAATCCAATATTGTTCAGTTCATTGCAAAAATAATATTCAAAACCCTGCCAAAATATGACCAGTCTCTTTTTTATTTAGTCAAGTCACGTCACTAAACGCGGCCTAATGACAACACCACATCACATTATAAGGCTTCCATCACAACACAACCCAAACTAGACCTTATCTATATCTACTTAAGGTCCCTAAGCAATATTTAGAATTTAGGGGATACTTATGAAAAGGGCCAACAGAGGATTTCGAAAAAAACGTGATATTAGCAAACGATTATTATCTTGTTGCTTTTGAGAATAGCTAATTTTGACAGATAAACAAAATTGTGGTATCATTCTATGATTATTATCAAGGCACTTAGAAAAAAAAGGAAATCTTGCAATTTCAACTGACAAAACGAGTTGTTTTACTGTGTACAATGCTACTACTATTATAAACGCGAGAGTATGGATGTATGGATGGATGAAGGGATGGATGGATGGAAGATCTCTTTCACGCCGGAACGGCTAAACGGATCTGGATGAAACTTGGCAGAGAGATAGATTATAGTCTGGAATAGCACAAAGGCTATTATTATCTTATATTTTTATCCCGTGGAAATACCGGGATTTAAATCTGCGCGGGTGAAACCGCGGGGTGCAACTAGTAAATAATAAAGGAGAAAAAAAAGCTATTGGATTTCTAGAAAAAATCTTTATGTAAAGTTTTTATAGACATCTTTGAAGACCTTCCTTTGTTTTAAACTAATTGATTTTAGCCGTAAAATTGAAACCAATGGTTTTCTTATAAAGAATTTTTTTCTTTATAGTGATAATAGTTCTATAATTAAAAATTAAACAAATTTTCAAATATTATCTCAACGATTCACAGAAGGGATCACGGATGGTCCCAACCATAATATAATGACAGAAGGACTTATTTTTATGATTCAGAGATTCAAAAGTTCCACTTAATTTCCGCTACTTTTTACTCAAATGAAAAAAATGTTGTTTGATATATACAGGGTGGCCAAACAAATAATAAAAAAACATAAAATAAATTATACCTCCGCAGGGGTTGACCTTAAGGACCTCTCGTAGAACAGTATTTTGCAGCTGATGACCCCATCTAACCCCTAGTTGCGTTTGATCCACGACTTTATGGCCACCCTGTATATTCAAATCGTACAGTACTGTTATTATAATACAATACAAACCCGAAGGGCGAAAGTTTTCAAATAGAAGACCATTAACCGTACCGATGACCGATGGCGTGTATAAAAAAGCTTTTTGTGAATGGCTCGTCTGGGGAAGTACTAACACCTTACCCATTTGTGCGCTCAAGCAGTGCTGTCTTCGATGAACACAGGTATCGTAGGGCACGTTCCAATCGTGCGTGACTTGCGAGGCATTGTTTTCTTCTAGGTGATGGTTACCACTTAACATCTGGTGGGCCATCTGCTTGTTCAATCAGCCAGTATAAATAAATGGAACAACGACACTGTAGATTGCTTGGATCGCCGTCATCCCAACTAATATTATAAATGCGAAAGTAACTCTGTCTGTCTGTCTGTCTGTCTGTTACGCTTTCCCGCTTAAACCTCTCAACCGATTTTGATGAAATTTGGCACAGACAATCTTTAGACCCTGAGAAAGAACATAGGCTACCTTTTATTGCGAAAAAAAGAGATGAAGAGATTAAAAGTACGCAGACGAAGTCGCGGGTACCAGCTAGTAACATATAATTCAGGAAGGCTGGTGACTTCTTCAGGCTAATATGAGAAGTAGTCTTTTGCAGGCTAATAATTAATAATAATTGCACAATATTTTTGCACAAAGAACATAGAATAACATAGATATGTAGTGGGTACCTACATAATTTTCTAGAAAACGATGATTCTGTGTAAGTAACTTGTAAATAAGTGTAAGTGAATAAGTGGATTATAGCTAAGCGTGCAACACCTTAGACTGCATCATCACTTTCCATCAGGTGAGATGGCAGTCAAACGCATAGCTATCTTGCAATAAAAAAAATTCAAGAACTGTGTCACAGATTGTAATGCTGGTAAAAAGAGAAAATCTATGTATCATCCCTATCAGTCAATTAATAAGCTAGTCTGTCTGTCTACAAATCAAGTTTAGGGTTCCAAACAAGTACCGGGGGGGCGGAGCGGCACACAATCACCGGAACCACACCGCGGGACGTCTGCGCGCCCATTCGCCGACGATACTGTACACTCGGCATCAAAAGACACTGTAGAACCATCATTAGTAAGAAGATATAAGATGAGTAGGTATAAGATCCAACAAAGTCTGGAAGCAAGAATATGACGATACAGCAATGTCAAAAAAGTGTTTTTTTATTAATTTTGAGCATCAAGTCACTAAAAATTAAGATCAAATTAAAAAATATCGTTTTATATAAAAACTTGTTAAATCTCATAAACATTTTTATTTATGGAACTTCCATGGCAAGGTTAACTGGAAGAAAATGCAAATTAGCATTAAGTTCGCCTAATGTACTTCATTTATGTGCAATAAAGAATTTTCTTATCTTATCTTATTGCTTGGCAATACTATCCCTCAGTCCAAAATACAGACGTCTCGAAGAGGAAAAAAATGTTTCAGTGACATCGATCGCCAGATATTACGGTAGAATTCCCATCAGATATCAAGTGTTCAATAACTACCCAGACAAAGGTAGAAAAAAAAATAGTTGGATAATCTAATACTGGCTTAAAATAAGCAGTATTCATTATCATAATTGTGATCCCACTAATGTAATAAATGTGAAAGCTTGGATGTCTGTTACTCCAGCACCAGAACGGCTGAACGGATCTGGATGAAATTTAGCACAAAGATAGATTATAGTCAGAAATAGCACATATATATACTTTTTATCCTGCGTGAATAAAAGTATATTATTATGTGCGGTAATACCAGGATTAAAAAAACGCGGGTGAAACCGCGGGGCGCAGCTAGTAGATCATAATGTTAAAAATACTTAACTTTGATACATAGTGATACGTAATATGTACCTATGTGGTAAATTTTTGACTTAGTCTTGAAGGTATAGTCTGATGCTGACTGTACCACAGACTATACGTACACGGGGACAATAGTCAACCAGAGCCGCCGTGACGACATTGTTCTTTCAATTGAAGTTCGTTAATTGAATTTTGATTGAAAGGATAATGTTAGCGATGTAAACATTGATTAAGGTTTTAACCTGTATAAAGTAATAATAAATAATAAATAAATAAATAATGCTGGACAATCCACACAGCGCCATCTAGCCCCAAAGTGAGCTACTCAAAGCTTGTGTTATGGGTACTAGATGACTGATATATTTAATTCATTATATATTTACATAGATAGATATTTTTTATTTTACATAAACACCCAGACCAACGGAACAAATTTCTGCAGATCGTACACAAATTTGTTCCGAGGCGGGAATCTAACCCGCAACCTCTTGCGTCGCAGGCGGACTCTCGCCTGCTGCGCCACTGAGATCGTCAAATAGAACCTTATACCAATAGAACCAATAGAACCTTCCCCGCTATTTTTGTTGTAGTCTTATCATTGAAAGTAGGATGGAAGCTTGCTCATCTTTAATACTATCCTTGCAGTCTTATCATCATCTACAGAAAAGACTATGACTATGGGCATTGCCAGAACAAGCCGTCTTCTTCACGTTTTTCTTGGCCGTTTGAGAGCAGCGAGAGAGTGTTTTGTTTTGCACACTCTTGTACTACTCTTACTACTCCTAAACTCTCCTACTAACACCTAGCAGTCGATGAATTTGGAAGTAAAGATGATGATGCAGTCGGGTCGGGCTGCATTGTAAAAGGTGAGCAAAATGTGTGGATTCGTGGAGAAAATGTCGTAGATGCAAATAATCTCATAAGTCAAACCCCCGCCGTGCTCCCGGTAAGTGCTAAGTAATAACGGTCAAAAAATTAAAAGGAGTTGGCTATAGCATTCCTTGTACTTACGTTGAGGGTAAGGACAAAATGACTCAAGGGAGGACTTGCCATCTATCCCCCCATGCGACCCCCCTAACCCCCTATCCCTCAACACAGGGGCAAGGAATGCTATATTTTAACCACTAAAGTAACTAAGTAAAACAGCGCAAACTAAATAATCCCTACTAATATATATTATATATAATATTATAAATGCGAAAGTAACTCTGTCTATCTGTCTGTTACGCTTTCCCGCTTAAACCTCTTTACAATTTTTGTCAATTTTTAGACCCTGAGAAAGGACATAGGCTACCTTTTATTGCGAAAAAAGGGATGAAGAGGTTGAAATAGAGGTTGAAAGTTTGTATGGGATTTCTTAATTTTAAAAGATAAAACCATGAAACTTTAATCAAATCAAAAGTACGCAGACGAAGTCGCGGGTACCAGCTAGTATTATATAAAACTAGCTGCGTACCGCGGTTTCACCCGTTTTTATTTAATTCCGAGCATTTTCATATTTATTCACCTTTTAAACATTCTCTGGACTTCTACAAATAATTCAAGGCCAAAATTAGCCAAATCGGATCACCTGTTCTCGAGATTTAGCGAGACTAACGAACAGCAATTCATTTTTATATATAGATACATATAAATATTGGTCGACTTTAGGGTTTAGGGTCCTCCATAACGCTGCATAATTGGCCATCAAATCAAATGTTTTTATCGGAATGAAAACCTCACTCAAGGCGTTGTAATGATAGCCCTGACTGTTTGCCATCACACATTTGAGCGGAAAAAAATACGAAATCTCATAACAAACAATAAATATTTGTAAAGGCAGCTGTTTGAGGAACGTCATTACACGAACCTTAAGTAATAATCGGTGTTTCTTAGCACTTCTGTTGGTGTTTTTGTCTTGAACACCTTTGCTGGAAAGGTCCCAGTCTATAATTTCAAAATTAATATCTAACACATTGTGCCTATCCGTTCGTCCGTTGATTTGCCGTTTTTATAGCTTCTCTGACACCGTAACTGCTAATTATGCTGCCGCGGCATCGCCTCAAGGCTATCCAAAATCAACATAACAATCAAAACTCAACCTTCAAACTTTCCATTTTAGAGTTCAGTTTCTTTCGACTTTGCAGCTTTTGATTCTAATCAAATTTCAGCTAAACGTTTGTAGCTCTTTTGGAAGTTGGCTATTTTACGATAAAAACGGTATTTTTATAGTCTGCGTGTTAGTTTATTGTTTTTCCCAAACTTTTGGATAATCCATTTCTTTATTCGTAAAAATTAAACTTATCACGACCAAGTTCACTATAATTCTCTAAGATACTGACACACATGCTCAAAGATAAGCATGCTTATTTTGAGCATGCTCAAAAATCAATCGACGTACGACCAAATAAGCACACAAACTTTAACACGTGCTTTTATTGAGCAAGGCTCAAAAAAAAGTATTAGCTCGTAAATAAGCACTTTAACTTTTTAACTTTTTTTATATCTTGGAACCTGTAAAGTCTTGATAAGTTTAATTTTAAGCTGTGCTTTTTCATTATTCGTTATTAAAAAGTAATACGATATCCACTTGTATAAACATAAATAACCTGCGTCACAAATAATCGTTCTATGGATATTGCATTATCTGGGATTTCCACGCTTGCTTGTAGAGGCATAAATCAATACAGTGACATCATCTAAACATTTCAACGGTTGTGCAAATATTTAAAGGATCTATTGATAAATAAATTATTATAATTAGTAGTCATGTTAATAGCAGGATATTATGTGTATCGTTTGAGGCTTTGTAATATTAAATAGTATAGGAGTAGAATAGAATACATAACAATATAGAAGCTGCATAAAGTAAATTATTTTTTACTGTGAAGTGAAGAAAAATAGACATTCAAGACATGGCGTGGCTGCATCTACAGTACGGTTGCATTTGTGTTTTTGTAGATTAGCCTAGTTTTAATTTAAGAGGTTTATTAAATCAGAATAATTATATACTTTCCTGTTCAGAAATATCATCATCATCAGCCTGAAAGAGTTCGATCTCTTGAAGCATTATTATTTCAATATTACCTACTTTACTTTTTGATCATAAAGCTGACTCTATGCAGTTGACATAAGGCATTGTCATAAAATTAATATTTAAATAGGAATGCTTCAAGAGATCGCGGTTGGCCCTCAGGGCATAGTTCAATCTACACATTTTTCGAAAGAACGACTTTGAGCCCTCTCCATTCACTGGCTTTCCGCCATCCTTACGATTTCGAATGTAAATAAATACGTTAGTACGTAATTCTAATTAGCCGAAATACATTACTATTATAATACCCCTTAGGCTCATATTCGACAATTTTAAAAATTCTCACAATAAATGGTTATAATTATGAATGAATGAATGAAAGCTAGCAAATTTGACTGACAGCTTTCTCAGCTCAGTTGGTAGTAGCTCTTCCTCCTGCGCCGGAGGCCGTGGGTTCGATTCCCACCGAGAACAAACATTCGTGTGATGATCATTAGATGTTTGTTCTCTGTCTGGGTGTTATATAATATGATATGTATGTATTTACAAAAAAATGCATTTATACATTATATTAGCTAGCTGGTTCCCATATTACAAGCTTTGGCCTAGTTTGGGGCCAGATAGTGCTGTGTGTCTGTGGAATGTCCACCAACATTTATTAGTTTATTAAAATGTTCCGTTTCACCAGATCCTTTTAATTCCGTAGAATTATACCAATAATAATAATTAATCCGTGTAACAAGGGTAGATGACTCAGCGCTTGTGTAAGTGCAGCTTACCGCGGAGGCGACTAGGACTCAAACGCGTTAAGTTAAACCGTGTAACCGACCACCAGCGCAGTTCCGTTTGGATGCGGCGTCTTTGGCGTCGCGTTGCATTTTGCAATCTATTTCATTCATTATTGAGGTTTAGACTACGAAAAACATAATGAGAATGTATTTCCAAAAAAGTATTGAGTAATATTCAGCTAAATTGGGGCTAGATATTGCTGTGTGGAAAGTCCATAAATATTTATTTGTGGACTATATAAAATAACGCGTGACCTACTACAACTAGTATTGTAAGTACTCGTATCAGGTCACAGTCCAGAAAAAATTGACGACACTTTAAATAGCGCTATAGGAAAAGACAAAGTACCTACAACATCAACAGCTTAGTAAATATATGTATGAATATTTTGTATTTCGTAAAGCAACAAAAGTGTGCAAAAAAATTAATTTTGGATTCACGACTAGTATTCAGTCAGACGTATCACAAAAATGAGGACTGCGTTGCCAGACTTCCGTGCTAAAAAAGGAAGAACTATGTAGATAATTTTCATGAGTCCATCACCCATCTATGAATACAAATTAAATACAAGCATGAAACAAACAAACGTGACTCAAAAACGCGACTCGTAAAATAAAGCTCATTTAGATTCATTCTTCGAATTTAAAATTTATGATATTATTAATATAGTTGACGACCTCTGTGGCGCAGCGGGCGAGAGTCTGCCTGCGACGCAAGAGGTTGCGGGTTCGATTCCCGCCTTGGAACAAATTTGTGTACGATCTGCAGAAATTTGTTCCGATGGTCTGAGTGTTCTCTATGTATAATAAAAAATATCTATCTATGTAAGTATATAATGTATTAAATATATCAGTTATCTAGTACCCATAACACAAGCTTTGAATAGCTTACTTTGGGGCTAGATAGTGCTGTGTGGATTGTCCAGCATTATTTATTATTATTATTATTTATTAATATAGAAGCCAAAGCTAATAAAACGTTAACATACTCATACTGTGGTATATAAAAAAACTTAAACCTTAGAAATTATATATGCTTACATACATCAATAATTACAATTATTAGTTAGGTAATTATTATAATAATACTAATAGGCTAATTATAATTATAAAACTTGTGTAGGTAACTCTGTTCATCTTTAACTTTAACTGACTGTACCTCACCTAGTTTAACTTCTTAGACCGGATTTTAAAATAAAAACTCAACAAACTCGCGAGTATCACTCTCTCTCAAATCTGCTTGTCTTATTAATCTATTTAAAAATACTTCCGTTTCTTCGTTATACTCGTCAAAAACAAAGACAGAAACATTTTTAACCTGAGAGAAAGTGTTACTCCGGGATTGAAACCTGCTTGCATTATACCTTATTGGTATAATCCGTGTAATAAGGATGCTGCTGAGTCAGCGCAACCGTTTGTTGAGTGTAGCCAATACCACGGGGTTATTAGAACACAAACGCGTTCGTCCCGGTGACTTACAGCCGTGAAACCGACCACCGCGGGTACATTTTTTACAATTAACCCACCAGCGGGTTAGAAGCCCCCCCACGAAGGGTAGAGATTTCTTCATCCTAAAAAACTTTCAGATAAATTTCACTTTGTTACGTACGATGCGAATTTCAGTTTTTTGTTTTATATTCGATATGCTTTAAATGCAGTTTCTTATGTTTTTTGTCACTACGATCATACCGGATTTGTGTTGTTATCACTCCTAGTTAGGGCGTTTATGGAAATAGCATGTATAAAGTGATATCTTATTATAGACATTTATATTATTCATCATTAACCATTCTACCTCTCTACTTGTTTTAAAATTTCTATACAAAGCAAAGTAAAAGTATATTTTACCTGGCAAAATGCAACTCAATTAGGCCTAGTGCCAATGCGCGTGAATTAACTGGCACTATAGTGCCAGTCTGAAACGTCTTAAAAACTATGTGACTCTATAGAGACATAGTTTTTAAGACGTTTCAAGATGATCCTTTTGATTTTAATGAATAAGCATATTTTGAATTTTGGCGCCATTTGCTATAAAATATATATTCACTAATATTCTTGGTTTATTTACGAATGCTTCTACGAACTTTTCGATAGTCGTAGCCGTAAATTAAAGCTTTTATTACAGAAATGAATAAAACCGAATGTAGGCGTATATGCATGTAACATAGGTTGATTTGGATACGAAAACCTTTACCTAAGTTTTCTATGTAGGCGTAGGTTAACTCGGAAAGGTTAGAAATATAATAATAAAATTTGGCCATAAAATTAAATAAACGTAAGCACTTGAATTCATCTATTTAATAATACTAGTGATTTATAACAAGTAAAACAATATTTACAATAGGACGTACTTACAAATGACTATTTTATGAACAATAAATACAACAGAGTCGTATGTTAACACTAAATAAATAACAGATCTTACATAAAGATAAGTACAACATTTAACATAACTAATAATAGTAATTAAAGTATTTACAATAATAACAATTACCTGCATAAAGTGATAATAACTCAAACTTGAAAATTATTGAATGATATTATGCAACTGTAGGACTATTTATTTTTTAACCATTATTTTGCAGGAGGAATGATATAAAATGCAGAACAAAACATTCTTAAATACTGTCTTTTTAAAGGCATAGTATCTTCGTAAGTAGGTATAAGTATATTAAATATTTATAAAATGTTTTTTGGGTGAGATCATTTCTTATTTTAATAGTATAGGTAATTTTTTTATTTTAAATTATATAAATTTATTTATTAGAGTTCTCACAATGAGTCATCAGAATATTTCACAGGCTTTAAAAGTTAGGCCTATTAATAAAAATTTGTTCTATAGAATTTTAATTACCAAAAATTGGATTTTGAATTTTTACATATAAACGACGCGGACGTCAGCTACCTAAGCCAATTTTCTTCTACGAATATTCACGAACTCTACATAAAAATGTGCTATCAATACCTCAACTTGCAATGGGAATTTCAACACTTCACTAATTAATCACTCCATCGAGTACTTATACTTACAATCTAACATTGCACATATAGGCGGGATGGGTTTGTTGTCATGCGACGGGCAGCGGCGGCGGCGGCAAATAGCACGGCCGGAGTGCGTGTGCCGCGGCCTGCAACAGCTCAGCATGATACCGCTGAGCAGCCAGAGCGTAAGGAGACAAGGACAGCTCCAATCGAGGAACCATATGCATATTCAGACTCGCTTGGCTCATCATAGGCTGGTGCGGCGGCGACGGCGACAGCCGCGGCGAATCCGGCTCCAGCAATGCTTCGATCGTAAACGCTCTTCTCGGTCTTTCTCTCGGCAGCATCGTCATAGTCGCTACTTCCGGCAACTCTGCAGGCTCTGGACTGAGCTGAGGACACATCGTCGGTGTGTACAAACTCGCGCCGGGCATCGCAGCCGGCGGCGGAGGCGCACCGGCCTGGCGTGCTAAGAACGCCCGATTGAAACTTGCCAAAGCAGCTAGTTCTGCATTCAGGTTATCCTTTTCCCCCTTCTGCAGCTTGAACCTCTTCCGTCTACGTAGAAGCGATCCGTTTTCGAACATGTCGAATGCGTGCGGGTGCAGCGTCCAGTAGGCGCCCTTCCCGGGGCGGTCGGGCCGACGCGGCACCTTCACGAAGCAGTCGTTGAAGGAGAGGTTGTGCCGCAGAGAGTTCTGCCAGCGCTGCGTGTTGCGCCGGTAGTACGGGAACCGGTCCGTGATGAACCGGTAGATCTCCGACAATGGCAGCATACGCTCCGGAGAACTCCAGATCGCCATCGCCGTCAAAGATATGTAGGAGTACGGAGGCTTTTGGTCACCATAAGATTCACGCGATGGTCGCGGCATGGTCACAACCCCGAACGACAAAACGACTTAGAAATGAGTTCAGAAAACAAATGCAAGACACGATCGTACGCTCACGTCACTCCGATGCGAGGTGTGAAGAGGCACTGAGGTGCGGGTTGCGCCGCCCGCTAGCTGTCGCACCGCACACCGCTGCAGTGCCCCGCATTCGATTACAAACGTTCCCCATTGGTGGATCCGACCACCAATCGGAGAGCTCCACTTTCAGGTATGATGTCGGCTTTCGCTCCACTAACAAGGAATTTAAATTGATATTATGTTTATATTGCCTCCAAATATCTTTTGTGATGACACCGCGTTTTATTTAGCGTATGTAAATTACAGTGATACAGAAAGAGATTTGAATTATACACCGATCCGACAGTGAATGAGTATTATTAAATGTTCCCAGCATTATAATTTAATCGGCAAGATGAAACACTTTGTAGATAATCAAATGGATATGAAAGGTGCCAGCCCACATTTATTATACAAAACTAGATAAGATGTGGGTGAGTACATACTTAAACCTTATACCTATTAGTCATGACAAGTTGCAGCACTCAACATAAACCTTACATGTTATTCAAAAACCTACTGTTATTTTAATTAATTAAAGACATTACAACGTATCTCACTGAGATCTATAAATAAATACGTACTACTTGTATATTCTAACTATCGCGAAGTAGGTAAACTTAATTGTTGGAAAATTCAAATGATTTATTCAAGAGATTAACATCATGGAAATGCAAATTAATCTGTTAGATTTCTCTCTTATCTCTAGTGTGGTAGCCTCAAATAAAATGTAGATTTATTATAGTTTCTAAGCTTTTAACTATGTTACTAACTTTTAATTATTTTCCTCGTATAAATACCATTACAATTACAGTACAATTTCCATTCGAAAATACCTAGGCACGAAGAAAAACCATTTGAGTTCTTCTCTTAAACTAAGTTGAGGCTACTTAAATATTTTAACAACTTTATGTCCACTCATTATATAAATATTTTAAAATAATAAATCCAAAATAAGAAACCAAAATTAATTCCATGAAAAACTGAAACCAACTGATAAATAACATGGGCATTAAAATTGGAAATGAAGTACCGATACCAATATCTCGGACATATTATTTTAAATCACCTCAAAAACCTTTTATGCTTACCTTGTTCACGGCAAAAGCAACGCTTTGTAATAGCTGTAAGAGTTATAATGGAAAAGGGTGTAGATGGACTTATGGCGTTTTTATGTGTGTTGCCGCGTAGGACGCATGAGAGGTAAAATGGTGCGAATTCGTCACGGATGGTTATCGAGGAGGCAGCCGATAAAGGCGGCATGTCGATGTTTCATTATTACAGGGGCCATCGCGATCATAAACTGGTGCTCTGCTTTCGATGTTCCTGAGAACGTGGCTTGTAATTGCTTTTATTTACGCCGTTATAAAATCAACCCCTGACTGGCTTGACCACTTTTGAAAAAAACTGAAACAGCTTCACGACTTTGATCCCCAGGCACCGTAGATATCCCTTCAGATCTCTCAGTACCAAGTAGGTACTAATTCAATATTCTTTGAGGATGTCTAAGGGGTAGTCAGAGGTACGTCCAAACATTACATTTGGCACATACCCACATTTTGCAGTAGTTAGTATTCCATACGTGACAGGTTGCAAGCCCATCGCCGCTGTTAGAATACTACCTGGTTTCCACAACTTTTGACAGTTTAAATTTTAACCTAAAGTTTAAACGACTGTCATTATATTGAGGAATGACTGAAACATCGGATGAGACATCGGCATCTATTTGATAAAGAGACAGGTTAGGGTACCTAAACTTTAGAATAAAGTTAGGTATAGTAAAGGGTAAGAGTAATAAAAAAATAGGCGGTCACATCAATTATGTAAGTGATTTATACAGTATCAGAGGCAGCTTACGTCCTTATTTACGCTACGCTGATAGTCGCCTGTGACAGTTTTCTTATATAGATAAGGCTTATTCCATCTAAACCATCCACACAGCATAGTCTGCCTTATCTATATAAAATACATGGTTAATACGTGCAGAGCCGACTAAGCCTGGCGATATGTTTCACCGTTTCAGAGCACTTACGCCCAGTTTCTGAAAGGCCGATCAACGCTAATCGGCTGTTAACATAAGTCACTTGCTATTTCAGCTTTTACCTCAAGATAGGCAGAGATAGCAAGTGAATTGACAGTCGATTAGTGTTGATCGGCCTTTCAGTAACCGGGGGTAAGTCAAGTGTAGCTTCATGCTATTTGCTCATTAGATGTCCCTTGCACGACATTTTCATGAGCTACCCAAAATTATTGGCGAAAGCGAACCGTGATATCGCCAAAAGCCATTCATTTCTTTTCGTTTTTTTTTCGAAAACAATGAAGTTGACACAACTCGGCTCTTACCGCCATAATTAATTCTAAGCAAGTCTGAAGCTACCCAATAAAGCTCTCAGGGCGCGTTCGTCGTTACTTGCATATTTTTTGCGTGAAGTAGATCGAATTTTTTCGCGCGCCCGCGTCTTAGCCAGAGGGTGATTTATTATAAAAGGCAAAAGCGGCTTTTTGATATCAACAACCCTTTTAGCCCTGTGCTTTGAAGATGCCGACAAAGATAACCTAATTAACAAATGTAGTATTTCAAGGGTAAGGCGAGAGTAAACATAACATTTTGTTTATTTGTGAGCCTGAACTTGAATTTGGTACATTTGGAGAAAGTGAGTACCAACCTACGTTAGAATATCATACAACTGTTACTAAACACTAGCCGTCTTATTATAAAAATGTGAGTTAGACTAGGCTTAAGCCAGGACTAACTGGTCCGTGGTCTAACTTTGATACCGAAGTTGGTCCCTGCTCTATAGAAAAATCAAAGACTTAGACCAGACGTTATTATAAAACGGAGTTTATCCCCTAAACCACGGTTTAAAGATAAACCCGAACGACCCCTAGTTTAAGTATGATCTAACTAATAAAAATCTAATTTTGCCAAATTTTATTTGGTCTGCCACATAAGTTTATTCAATAAAACAACTTGTAGCACTGCATTATCCAACATACATTTCAAACTCTAGACTCCGATCTAAATTTGAAATGTCAAAACGCATGGGTTGCCACGAATTTGTCAATATCAAGTTGATAACGAGATTTAAAACAAAAAGGCGGAGATCTGAGTCAAGAAGAGAAACTAAAAATTGATTCGTTAAAACGAAAGACGAGGTAGTATGCGCATATGACTTTAGCCTGCGGCAAGAGAGTACAGTTATACCAACTTATCTAAGCCGGTCTGAAGTTAGCTGTTTAGAGAATTCTCGATTCACTATTGGCCATTTATGCACAAGCGGCTAACTTCAGACCAGCTCAGATAAGTTGGTGATTCCAAAATGAATGAACTATTGATTGCCATAATTTGTTATAGTCTGTGGATATTTGTTGAATGATTATGTTCTGTGATGATGAATCATGGACTATCTCAGGTACTATGTAGTCTTCGACTAAAGTGTCTTTTGTAATACGAAAATGATAAACCTGAGATGATCCTAAATTTATGAGATAAACCAGGTTTAAGTTGTTTATAATAAGAAAACTGACTTGAGCTAGGTTTAAACCCAGGTTTGATTTGTTTATAATAAGGCTGTAGGTGTTAACAACTTCTTTTCTGGGCATTTGCTATAAAATGGTCCATAACGCTTTTTTGTAATCATAATACTTAATATCAATATTAGGGTGATGATGAGTATCTATTTGGTTGGTCAGGCATATGGCATGAAACACATCATCATCGACCTGAAAAAAGTTCACTGCTAGCTTCTTTCGCTACATTTAAAAGAATTTAAAAAAATGTTTCCCTAGTTTATTTGATTTGATTTGAATGATGATCGATTTGAATTGAATTGAAAAAAATTGAACCGACATCGCGCGATCTTCACAATATACGGTCTATCAGCAGTGCAAGTACCGTTCTTATCGATCGCTCATTTGACATTTAGAATCGTCAAAAATTCGTTAAAATGGTTTCAACAATGGATAAAACCAGTTTTAACGAATTTTGACGATTCTAAATGTCAAATTTATAGGCGATCAATAAGAACGGTATTACTTGCACTGCTGGTCATTCTCTTTGCTTCCCGGCTCAAGTTTGCTATTTGACATGATATGAATCATTTAAAGTCTTGAATTTCTAAGTATGTACTTTCGCCTCACCTGTTCATCATAATTATCTAATGACGATTGAAGCCGACATGTCTTGAATTATTGAACTGACCTTTCGCCTGATGGACGTGTATCAAATTATCCTTGCATCAATAAATGACACACGTTGTAAACTACAATAATATGAGGGGGAATTGATATGTCTAGATTCTACTAGAATAATCTATTGTTTTCGAAAACCAGCATCATCATGGCGGATGTCTACTCTATAAAACATATTATTATGTGAATATTATATCCACAATGGCATTTTAGATCCACTCTTGTAATTTATGGACGTACCTCTGACTACCAACTTTAGATATTATCAAATAGTCCAAAGAACTGATTGATAAGAACCTAAAAGGTCTGAGAGGATATCTACCGTGCCTATAACAATCATAAGTCATAACGTTGTGAATTTATTTTTTTGTATTGGTATTTTTTTACGTGGCATTGCAGTAGCATGGCTATTGTCAATATACTGGGATTTATGAGGCGGATAAGAGAGGTGGATTTTATAAAAGATGCATGCCTAAAAAGAAAGTACGTAGGCTTATAAGAGTGAGAGAGACAAACGTAACTATGCTGACCCCATGAGGTAGTAAATAAGACCAAAAATTTTTTACCATGGTGTTCAGTTTTTCACCAATTCTAATACAAAAGAGAAATGGAAACAAAAAATTGTTATCGTTTAAAACCAACGGTTTTCATAATTTTGTTTACTGGTTTCGTTTAATTTTATAATCATTTATCGCATTATGTACTCAAACAAAATAAATATGTCAGTAGGAAATTATACAAAAATGTTAGGTAATTATCTGATTTTCTTATCAAAATAGTTCTGTATTTGTACTGAAATCACACAAAAATCAAAACAAAAAGCTGTAATAACCAACTTGCAAGTTAATGTTAGTTTTGCTTTAAGCAAACGAAGTTAAAGTCACGTCAGGCAGGGTAATACAATCTAGCACGAAACTATACCAAACTAGCCCACGACGCAAAGCAGCAGAACATGATTCTACAACCATTGAACGTTCTGTATGAAGGGATGTGAAAACTTAGAGTAATAACAAGCAATGTATATTGAAGCAAGGAAAAGTTAGCAGAAATAGTTTTTGGTAGGGAGGTTGAACGGAAACAGAGCTTGCCAGGTTGCGTTGGTAATGAATTTGCAGGGCGGGCGCCGCCCTAAGAATAAATAAGGTGTATTCCTAACTGAACTAAGAACGCTGATGCTCACCAAAATATGAACAGTAAAAATGTGTTTTATTGGTTTGAATTTGTGCTTAGAATCTGATTATATTCGAATTAATCTCTGTACACATAAGTATCCTTTTTTTTTTAAGGACGCTGTAATGCATGTGATAAAAGGTGCGCTTGCCCGTCAAATAACAAGTAACATGAGGCTTAGCATATGTATGCCTAAAGTTGATAAACGGAAGGCTTTACTAGGATAAAATAAAAAAGTACAATACAAAATCGAGTCGTTTATTTATGCCACACGTAAATACAATTTATAAAAAATACAAGAATACACATAAAAAGTAAGGTAAATGAAGGTACAGTCGAGAATCCCAACTAATCCCAACCAACTAACTAATGCGAAAGTAACTCTGTCTGTCTGTCTGTCTATCTGTCTGTCTGTCTGTTACGCTTTCCCGCTTAAACCTCTCAACCAATTTTGATGAAATTTGGCACAGACAATCTTTAGACCCTGAGAAAGAACATAGGCTACCTTTTATTGCGAAAAAAAGAGATGAAGAGATTAAAAGTACGCAGACGAAGTCGCGGGTACCAGCTAGTAAACCAATAAATTGCCGCATAGTTTCCATGTTTTGTTTTAAAAGCTTCAGTTTGACTTGGATAAGCAATGGGCTCGCGTGCCTGCGAAACAACACTAGCAACGTTTCACCGATAAATTAAATTTTACTTAAGTATTTCGGTAGTAAAGTTGTTTTAGTGTGTTTTTTATTAAGCTTCGTGCGGGTGAAATATGCCTAGTTCTGTTCAAACAGTTTTGGAACGCAAAGTGAAGGGCTCACGAATAACTTTTTTTATGTGACCTAAATCTGACATCTTATACTACCCTTCATAGCTCAATTGGTTTCTCTTTTCGCGCAGTAGGCTGTGGGTTCGATTCCCAACATCCCCCGAGACCAAAATTTTTTCTCGGTCTGGGTGTTATTATCAACACTAATATTATAAAAAGGAAAAGCTCTGTATTCTTGTATGTATCGAAGAGGCTTAAAAACTAAAACGCCACGCCTTTTTCTGCCGCCAAGCAGCAACGCTGTGTTTCGGTTTGAAGAGTGTGGTCGCGGGTGTAATTACAGGCACATGAGGCTTAACATCTGTATGCCTCAAGTTGATGGACGCAGGGCAGTGCATCGTAGGGCACGTTCCTATTGTGCGTGACCTACGGGGCAATGTTTTGTTTATAGGTGATGGTTACCACTTAACATCAGGTGGGCCATCTGCTTGTTCCATCAGCTAGTTGTATAAAAAAAAACTTTCACCATAAGAAAGCTACATTTTCCCTGAGTAGCATGGGTTTTAACGGAAAAATTAGAGATCCGTACTAAGACATCAATAATGTAATGAGTAATAAAATTTGCTATAAAATGTCTTTCATCGCTGCGGAAACTATTGACGACAGAACACAAAGTTGTAGATACAATTGTGCATCCTTAAGCTATCGGTCCCGGTTCTAGAAGTGTTTAAGCCAGGATCGGAGGCCTTAGCGCGGCCTAAAAACACCGTTACAAGAGTTGGCCACACGCTCATACCGACTTCTTACTAGTGGTCAGCCCACGTTCGTAATTGTAACGAAGCGACCGTTACTCGACTATTGTACGAAATTCAATTTGTAGAGTCGACTAACCACAACTCACAGTACAGTATCTTTGCTTGAGATGACGTTGCGTTGTAATGGTTGACTGCTAGTGCTATTTAACAAATATTGAACTTACGACAGACATTTAGATAAATAATGGTAGACATTTCACAAAGCCTACCTAGCCCTAATGTTCTCGAAAGGGAATTTTGTGCGGTAGCATATCACTGTGCTTGCGTATATAAAAAAACTCATCAGCGTTGTACCTGAAGGTGTGGTGGATGTATAAGCCCATGTTGTAAGTAGTTAGGGCTTATTATGTGTGTACTAATAGAACTATAGCTAGCTGATAGAATACTTTTCTTGTAAACACTAATTGAAACTCCCAGACAGAACAAACGTCCACTTTATCAATCACGCAAAAGTTCGTCCGAGGTGAGAGTCAAACTCACGACCTACATACAGTGCAGAAGACCAAGTTACAACCAATAAACTGTACTTTGAAATTGTAATATATATTGTAACATTTGTAACTAGTTGCGCCCCGCAGTTTCACCCGCGCAGATTAAAATCCCGGTATTCCCACGGGATAAAAGTAGCCTATGTGTTATTCCAGACATAATCAATCAGATATAATCAATCTCTCTGCCAAGTTTTATCCAGATCCGTTCAGCCGTTCCGGCGTGAAAGAGTAACAAACATCCATCCATCCATCCTATCATACCTACAAACTTTCGCGTTTATAATATTAGTAGGATATACAAGCAATGAAGTGTAACGTAAGTCTTTTTTATGGATGGAACAAGCAGATCGCCCACCCGATGCTGTGGTAACCGTCACCTATACAAAGCATTGCCTCGTAGCCCACGCATGACCCCTATCATGCGTGCCCTATGGCGCAGTCGTCTTTCTGCATGACGTGTGTTTTGAAAAACCCCGAAAAGGTTGTTCGATACTGAGTTTCCCGCGTGGCAGCGCGGCGCGTGAACAACAATTATTTTGTTGATTACCACCGCAGCCATGTCTAATAATTCACTCGCGCACTAACCTCTGTAATTACGCGGATGGAAACATCGGCTCACCGTTTGAGATAAAAATCGGACTAGGGCAATGGAAGGGAAGATACAGATGGGGCAAAGTGTACAAGTATCATTGGAAAAACCGAAATCTTCAAACTGAAACATGGACTAAAATAGAAATTTTATTTGACACACAAACACAGGTAGATCAGCATGATGTAACAAGAAAAAGAAGTGGGAAACAAAGTGTGTTTGTAGGTAGTAGTTCATATATGTTTCCTAAGTAAAATCCATGTAATGGATGCCGACCAGCATCTTACGAGCCAAAATGGTCCTAACTCATCTTAAATTATGTTACCCCACCACCAGACAACAACGCAACGCTGGTTTTACGCTGCTTGAAGGCAGAAAATGGCGTGATAGTGTACTTCCCCGGACGAAACCTTCATGAAGTGCTCGACTTCTCTTAAAAGAAATGCTAAAAACTTTACGAATTTGATCCCCAGGCACTAGATACCCCCTCAGATGCCTCAGAAACTCCCTTAAGTAGTATCACCAACTCTGCGACCTTTTAAGGGCCCGGCGACAGCGGCTCGCAGTTTCGAGGTGCGATTGGCTATTATTTCATTTTATTTAATTTCGGGGAGGTTGTTTGAAAGAATAACTATCCAGTGACACGCATAAATATTGTTCGAACACAAATAACACAATAATATAAGGGAAACATGCCCGAATCAGAAATCATTTTGGTATTAGTATGTTTGGCCTTACGTTTACCTAATATCAAAATGATTTCTGACTCAAGCACATTTCCCTTATATTATTGTATTATTTGTATTCGAACAGTATTTATGCGTGTCACTGGATAGTTATTCTTTCAAACAACCTCCCCGAAATGAAATAAAATGAAATAATAGCCAATCGCACCTCGAAACTGCGAGTCGCTGTCGCCGGGCCCTTAAAGGACCGCTACTCTAGACCACCAGGCCTCTGTGCACCCACGCCATGATGATGGTGAATATCTGCGATTGGTTGGACTATCTGTGCACAACCTACGCTACTATCCATGCTAACTTGCCGATCACTATTCCGTTTCTTAACACAGTCGACGTCAATAGCGGTATTAACAATAGCGGTGACAATAGTTTTAAACAGTTACCTGATACCTTTTCTACTTACTACTGTCTTCTTTTTGCCGAAGATTGTGTGCTGCTTAACAGTTTTTGCTTACAAACCTGTTTTATGTTCACTAAATAAATAAATTGAAATGTACCTTACGGCCGTAAATAATAAACATAACTTTAAGGAGCATAAGTATGGTGAAAAAATCGGTGAGAATTGACTGCGTGGATCAAGTTGTACCAAATAGGTATGAGTGACAGGGATGACTACAAAGCCGTAACTATAACAGATTTTACTCATGCGCAGTGACATTAACGGTCGTTTCTGAAAGCTCGATCAAACCTAATCAGATGTCAAGTCACAAGAGCTTTCAAAAACCAGCCGTAAGACTTTAATTCAAATATTTTAAAGATATTTAATTAATACCTAACCCTGTACCTACCTGAAATAAAATGATTTTTAAAATTTTAAGGTGCATACAAAACTGTTTACAAAAAAAATTACTTCTGTAATTTCATTCGTCCGCTATATCACGGACGCTAATTAACGAGAACTGATTTTAAGGCATCGCCAGCTTTAACTTACCCTACGTAATAGCAGGCTTCGCACAAACATAAATATTTATTCATCTAATGAACTCAAATCTAATCGTCGGATAATACGACATTTCATTTGTACGTTTGACCGAATAGTCAAATGAACGGTTATTACAATAATTGTGGAGGTAATGTCGGAACACTGTTTTGTTTCCGAAATGCTGTGTTTTTATCTCTTGATCATAATGTGTATTTATTTAACTAAGGTCATTTCGTGCTGGGTTTCAACCGCCTCCGGTAATTTTGAGTGGAACTGAGCTAGTAATAGGAGTTTTTTATAAAACATTCTGATGGAACAAAAGATGGCCCACCTGATGTGAACCACCATCACCATCATTATACCATCACCTTTAACAAAGCATTGCCTCGTAGAAGTCGTAAATCACCAATAGGAACGTACCTTATGCACTACTCTGCGTCACAGATGTTAAGCCTCATGTGCCTGTAATTTCACCACGGCTACCATATACTCTTCAAGCCGAAACAGCAACGCTGCTTGTCTGCAGAAAACGGCAATAATTATTTATTATTTTTTTTTACCTACTAAAATGTTTCCAGTGTTAACCTTATTTTTTGTAATGTAGTACTTACATAGGTACATACCTTTTCTATAAATATCTATTTATCTTTTTTACTTTTATTTAATTGTTATTTATATTTCGCCCGTGATGTCACCTTAACAAGGTTTAGTCTGAAAACCAGCGCCACTCTCTAAGAGCCAAAACACATAACCGCGTTGCGGCGCCGTGCCGCTAAAATCGGCGGTTTGCGTCGCGGCGTTGCGGCGCCGCGAAAAAGAGCGGTACGGTAGGGTAAGTTGATGGACGCAGGGCAGTGCATCGTAGGGCACGTTCCTATTGTGCGTGACCTACGGGGCAATGTTTTGTTTATAGGTGATGGTTACCACTTAACATCAGGTGGACCATCTGCTTGTTCCATCAGCTAGTTGTATTAAAAAAAAAAAAAAAAAACCAGTTCCTTGTGTTTTTTTATAGTGGATAGACGTGTCTCTGCCATGGACAATCGTGAGAAACTTATTGCTTATTTGTTATTAAAAAGACATTACTCTGTTTTAAATAAACGACGAAGAAGATACTGGATACATCCATTTAATAAGGCTATGAAACCCGATGGCGAGTACTTTTCTCGAAAATACAAAGCATTAAAGATAGACGAAAAAATTTTTTTTCAAAAAATATTTTTTTTTTTCAATATTTTTATGTACCGGTGGTACGGCGATCAGAACACTGGATCTCTTAATTATATTTTTAAAGCGCAGAGTAACTACAGATACTGTTTACGTTCTAGCTGACCAGAGACACATTTGTGTTATTTGCTAGAGTGATAGAAACAAACTAAATCATGGTCAACAAGTATGACATCATAACGCTGAAAGCTGCGGTGCCGCGCCGCTACAATCGGCGGTGCCGCTACCGCCGATTCTCGCGGCGCGGCGCCGCAACGCGGTTATGTGTTTCGGCCCTTACCCTGTTGGAGAGTGGCATCAAGCTGAGACTAAGCCTTTTTGACTGACTCACACAGGGAGAGGCTTGTTATTTGTGTGTAGGCTATCTTTATTTTTTAAGTGTTTTTAATCTACATACTGTGTATTCTCTACCTACTGCCTTTTTTCTGTTCTTTCTTGTCTGTATGCTTCTTCTGTGTGTTGTCGTCAAATAAACTTACATTCTACTCTATTCTTTTCAATAAAATGACAAACGGAATGGAACTTCTTTTTCAGCTGAGACGCATTGTTATGGCTTTTTCGTGGTATGGTGAGCAGTCACGACAATGATACTGTTCAAGCGTGGTCGAGATCCAGCTTTCTGGAGAGCAAAACTACAAAATCATTGTCGAAGCCTTAAATTTAATCAGCAATGTTTCACAATATTGTCTTATATCTCCTCTATTGATACCTCTCTCGGATACCGACAACATAAAATGACTTTAAAGGATTTATCATATAATATTTTCGACTTATACAATCTTTCTAAACACAAAATTGATCAAAAATGAATTAAAAAGAGAAGATTTTCTACAAACGCCAGCTAGCGGCATTTTCGTCAAATTACAGGGCTTCACCAAACTACCTACTCACTTCGCCCAAACCGACTCTACCTTGCCCAAACAATCGAATTAGCCTATAATGACTACGATCTATTTTTGTATTAGACTTTGTTTTAAACCGACTCAAATTATACGCACGTGAGTAAGTGCGTTTGCATCGTGTGTTTTTGTTATTGTTTAGAGAAGGTCAACATCCGAATCAAAAAATGTATGAGATAAAACAGGGCATTAAACAGAAAAAATAAATAATACATTTGTTTTTTATTAAATTTTAATGAAATGAATAATTAAAAAAAATCCTTTCTGTTTCTTATCAGTTCAAGCAACACTGCTGCATTCGTTACCTATGCTGGAACTTTGTATACGTCATTTTCATGCAAATCCATGATCGAATAATACGTCTATACCGATCTTAGATGTAACAAATAATTACACCTACATCCTACCATAAAACGGTTCAATGTGCTTACATAATAGCCTTCAAATTGTGTTTTGTGAGGCGCGTTTGCGGTTCATTTAACTGACTCGTATGCACTGAATTACGATGATTGATGCCCAAACCGGCAGCTAAAAGGATTGACGTCATTTTAATACTCCTATACGTAACAAACAAGATGTGTGTACATAAAAAATCCTATTAGCCAGCCGAGTGAACCCAAACATTGAACAAAAACCAAGAGCCCTACACAAACATGTGGAGTCGCTACCAATAATTATTACCGTATATTATAAAGGGTGAAATAAAGCGCATTCCACACTAGCGGTATAAGCTACATTCGGTAGTGCATGTCACAGGTCGTGTCTAAACTCATCAATCTTGGCTCCATTTAATTTAGAATAGAGCGCTCCTCGAGCCGCGTGTAAGCCGGTATTGCCGGGACGAAACAAACGCGTTCGCGCGCACAATAGGCCCGGCGCGCAAATGGAATACGGCCCGCGATGCTTTTGTCGATCCACAAAAGAAAGGCAATCATTCGACATGAATAAATCTTTGAATAATGGGCCTCCGCCGCGTATAATGAAATGTTTTATGTATCGGAATTATCGCGTATAAATCGCTTTTGTACGTCCGCATCGCTTCGCACTTCTATGTAACGTTTTTATGCTCGTTCCGCGATTTCGCCTGCACTTGTTGACGCTTAATCGACCGTTGGAAGATTGCTGTTTTTTGCTGCATTAAATAGATTACTAAAATAAATAAAAACGTACACTGTTGCTAAAATTAACTTGATAAAGTTGTAGCTGAGAGCAGTAAGCGTGCAAAATTAACTGAGCTGAACGGGCGTTGTGTTTACCTAGGTGGGCATTATCATTGAGTATCGACTCTGTAATGCTAGGTTTATGCCTTAACTTTACGGCGCATCTGTCCCTATTGTTTTCTAATTATAGAGTTGTAATTAAATACATCGATAAAATTACCTACCCACAGATAAATTGATAATGTGCTTTTTACGTACTGAACATAAAGAATGATGATAAAAATCTTATGATACTTTTATGATCGCAATACTATATATTATTATAAAATAAATATCACTATAGGTACAGTCGAAGGAGCCATGTTTCTTATAGGTAAGACGTTGCGCTTGATGACAATTTTTTCTGATATAAGTACCTATCAGAAAATTTATAATCGCCACGTAGATCAAGCGTAAATTAAGGGACCGGAAAAGTCAAGCGACAAACCTCGTGACGGTGACGTCGCAGTTTCTCAATCACAAAAACAATAATTCATTTCGAAATGCCTTTCTCTTTGTTTTCTCGCTTCGGTCGGAGATTTTTCCGGAATGGTTCAATTCTAATTTCATTAAGGCTTCTTTCCTAAAACGCAGTGATCGTTAAAGCGGACGTAAAAGACGGAGAGGACGGAAAATGTTAAATTTTCTTTTCGGAAAATGGAAGCTGATGTGATCATAAATGTCGGCGAGATGATACTCGTAATTGAAGAGCCCAGTGTGCTGGTTTTCGCTCAGGTACCATACCATATAACGTACTCGTATATCAGGTTGACAGAACGACAGCTAAATGTAGGTATACCTATAGGCAGGTACCTAATAAAACTAAAAATTACCTAAACGTCCCAGACTCTCCTTACAGACATCCTCAAAGAATCGTGAGCTGGTGCTTCGTATCAAGGGATCTCTACCGTGGAGGGGGATATCTACCGTGCCTGTGGATAAAAGTCAATCAGTTTATAACATCATTTTATGACGGTCACTGTCTCTAAGAAACCAAAGCTGAAAAGGTTCGAATCGAATGGCATTAATTAAGGCTGTGATGGAGCGAGCGAAGCGGAGCAGCACCGAGAACTCGCTCATACTAATAAATCAATTTAATGTAATTTAATTTGAGCCAGACTTCCTTCGGACGCTTTCATGCAGTCACGCAATGCTCCGTTTGTACTTAAGGGAGTCATTTTTGTAAAATAGATATTTTTTATTGCATTACGGACTCCTGAAAACATGAGTTGTGTCACAAGCAAATATTTCAACTTAAAATAATCTGTTGCAAGAACTTTAACAGAACTGCCGTTCATAGTTTAAATAATATTATGTTGTGGTTAGAATGGTTGACTATCAAGATTTGCTGGTTAAAACATACAACGTGTTTTTAAGATAGGTATCGACGTCCAAATAAAGTTCAGAAAAAGTTTTACAAGTACCTATTATATGAAGGGGGCTATTTACATTATATCACCTACGTAAGCACATCGGTGATACTTAAAATCATTAACTCTTAGTTAGAAACTCTACTACTAATTTTGCTGCAAATTATACGAGATTAAGCATTAAGCACGCCTATGTACATTATGTTTTATTTATGCAATAAAGAATTTTCTATCTAACTAAATAACATTTAAAAAAAATAGTAATAAAAAAATAAAAATAGTAATGGTAGTAGTAGTTGAACAAACTTTCAAGCTTAACAACTTCTATAAAAAAATAAAATTTATTTTACACCAAATATACGAACGTTGGACCCGATTTTCCCCTAGATCTGTTTTCTAGGTACCTTTCTACTTGGAAAGCATACCTACATACGAAGCTACTCATTCATCCATATAGTTTTTTCTCCATCTAATAAATTGAATTAATTTCCCCAATATTGAATTAAACTTCATTACCAACAATTTGTCACACACAATGAGAATACCAACAAGCAACGAGGTATCCGCTACCGACCACACAGCGAGCGCTCAGTCACGATTCCAATGAGGCCGGAGATGCGATGACACCCTTGAAATGCTTCTAAATCTTCTAATAGCGTGATTTATAGAGCAAATTAAACATTTGACTTGCCGTGAATTCGATGCTGAGTGGATCCGTCACGCACGGACAGGATGGATCCCGGCCGTGCGCGTGAGTTGTACAATTGCACACAGAATCTGTTCAATGCCATGCTGGTTTTGCCCTTATGATGGTTTTGTAAAAACCCATCAAAGATTGCTTGCATCTTGCACCTTGCATTGAGAATGGGATATAATCATTTATAGAATGTAATATTTTCAGGAGTTTGGGCTGAAAAAAAAGGTTGTAGTTTGTAAAAAAAAAGGTAACGAACGTATTATATTTCATTTAATATTTTTTTAAATTCTTTATATTTTAAGGTAAATGTACCAATATAGAAATATATATTGGTTGAAAAACATAGAAAAAGCTACTAGAAATTTCGAATTAATTTCGTCAAGGAAAAAATTACAATGGCGAGATTATTTAAGTAAGTTTGATAATTTAATACCTACTACTTTTATTTCAGCTGGTCGCTACTGAAAAATGTCAATATGCCAAGATTCATGATTTGTAAAATTCTCATTTCCTTCATTTATTATCGCTACTGTTTTGATTTAAGCACTTTGGACGCGACAGTACGGTCAGTACAAAGCAGTAGGTACCTACTTTGTACCAGCACTGCCGTCTTCCTCTAGGTTTTTTACAGAGGTACCTCGCGCGTGTCCGTGAGAAACGATTTGTAGACCGCTTCAGCATTTCTATAACGGTATAGAAAAATAAAGCTAAGGTGTGGTGTACCTATCTCTCTACGAACTAAATTTCCACTCCGACGACATTAAAGTTGACACTACAAGGGCCTGAATTACAAATGAATTAGACTTCAGTGGCGTAAACGTATCGTTTCCCTAACAACAACACAAAACGATAGGATATCGGTACGATACTTTTAATTTAACGCCACAAATACACTTGAGGCACAAAGATGTTAAGCCTCATGTGCCAGTAATATCATCGGTCACCACACCCTTTAAACCGAAATCATCGGCAACCCTGCTTGGCGGCAGACAGAGGCATGGTGGTTGTTCTTGCCCGGGTGAGCCCTTCAGAAACTTCTACATTCTGCGCTGCGCGTGGCGGATGTGAAAATTGAAGTATGTAGTAATTATAAATCTACCAACGAATATATCAAAGAACTAAATATCAAACGTATACCTATTTCATTATAGGGATAGAAATAGAGGAGGCCACAACTTTTCACGCAGTGCCAAAATTAACTAATTTATTTATTGTTTATGTATTTAATAACATAAATAACCCCGATTATTTTAATTCATTAATATTTTCATATGATAAAGATGCAGTAAATTAAATCCGTAAGATACTCGCCCCTAAAACCAGAGCTATGAAGTTTATTTTACACCGCAAGTTTATTTCAAGTGACGACGATACATAAACGGAGGCATTCTGACGCGAATGTCCACAGTTATAAAAACTCGAACAAGAAGTCTTCAAATCTTTAAAAGCAGAAACGGATGCAGTGGACCGAAAAGTTTGTTCAGTTTTGCTAACATTTATAATGATTTCTTTATTTGCTAGAAAAACTTAAAATTATTCGGGTAAATAAGGACAGTGAACTTACTGCTATTAACAGTTACTCTGCTATTAACAGTTAGTCTGCTATTAAAAGTTCGTATTAACAAGATCGTTCAAAACCACATTCATGCATTGTTTTTATAAACCAGTATGAACGATAATCGAGCCACAGTCTAACACAAATCCTATCAGATGGTATTATACCTTTGTAAACTTTCATTCAAAAACTACGCAGTTTCAAATTTAAACGAAAACGATGTCTTTTAGAAACATGTTCTGAAGCTTTGGGGCAGTATTTATTTAACTCAGTTTATGTTTTATATATTAAAAAAAAACCTAATGCGGAGAATCCACACAGCACTATCTAGCCCCAAAGTAAGTTATTCAAAGCTTGTGTTGTGGGTACTAGATAACTGATATATTTAATACATTATACACTTACATAGATATTTTTTGTTATACATAGAAAACACCCAGACCAACGGAACAAATTTCTGCAGATCATACACAAATTTGTTCCGAGGCGGAAATCGAACCCGCAACCTCTAGCGTCGCAGGCGGTCTCTCGCCCGATGCGCCACAGAGGCCACAGAGGTATTATGTATGTGATGTATGATGACTTAAAGCATTACAATTTCAATTTATAGATCAATTCAGCAATGAAATAGTAACAAATCAGACACAAACCCCCTGCATAAAGATTGATCCTGTACAAATGAATGACATTGTATTTTATGCAATTTTTTCCAAAACATCTACTTACTTAAGATCACTTGTCACGGACGGCAATGAAGCTTCGTCAAAGATGTATTTATGGAAATATCTGCAAAGATATGTGGTTAGTTCGTAGCGAAGCAATCACAGCAGATCATCTAATATTTGCTGAGCCACAACTGCCTATTGTGCCGCGGGCTTACACCAGTACCTACGTAGTTTTCAGAATACATGGTGTTGTATAATTTCAATAAGAAGCTCGATCGGAGGGAAAACCAGCTTTGGTTGCAATTCAACCATCGTAAATGCTGATTCTGAGTTCGTTTGGTGACGCCATTTATTTTTCAATAAGCGGTTCTTTAATTATCTGTCATAATTACCTGAGAATCCTTAATTAGATCAGCAGCGGTTGAATTCAGTCAGCTTGATAATGAATTAGTTCCAAGTAACACGATTGCAAGGACCGCCTTTACTTCTAAAATAGAGGTCGCGTCATTTAAAAAGAACGCTGGAAACAGTGGAGGGGATGTATTTGCGCATATAAAACACTAGCGCCATCACACCCCCTCCTTCTTTCAGCGCTGTTTTTACGTGACGCGACCTTACCAAACATAAACAAAAATAAACTTACTTCATTATTTGCATAGAAAAGACATAAACGCGCTTAACTTATTTGCTGTTATTCTCTTCTCGACCATTCTTCTCAGAGCTTACATACACTATTTGCGATAGGTACCAATACTATATGTAGGGTAAAGAAACCATATCTACTATTCTTCTTGAAGCATTAAATGTCATACTCGCATGATATACTCGTAGTGACGACGTACAGCATTGCCACTACTACCTGCGCGACCAAAGCGTCTGCGAAGCGGGAGCGTCTGCCGCGCAACGGGGGCTACTCACGCCTATGGCGCTGTAACCCTCACAAGCGGGCAAATTTGTTGTAAGCGATCACTAAAAAATATACATACTGTATACCGTATAAGTAGTCGGACTGAGTCAAGCTCGTCGCCGTCATAATACGCAATTGCACTGAGCCGTCTGTCTGAGCACTGCATTGTTAGCCACAGAATAATGCGTAAATAATAACGTATTCGTCACTAAATTGCACTGGCATGGCACTGACCCTCGTAGTCATCGTGGCCTTCGGAAATACCTTTGCACGGGCCTTGATGTCCTTAGTAGCTCTAGGATCGTCCAAGTGGCTCTTTAGTCGACTGGCCACGGAAAAACTGGCCCTACGGGGGCTCTTTAGTTGACTGGCCCCGGATAAGACTGGCAATGCGGGGCCAGTTTACCTAATGCCTTTAATTTATTACTTTTTAGGCCAGTCGACTAAAAAACCTACGGGCCCAGTTGAGTTTGAATACTTTTAACGTATTATACTTTTCGGGGCCAGTCGACTAAAGGCCGTCTAAGTTTACGTTCTAGTGATTGTCAGTTACCATTTGAATGTTTGACCACAAGGAATATAGGTAAGGGGTGACCACTACTGGAGACAATCATACTTTACACTGACTATTTATTTCTTCTGTGATACAGCTTTGAAAACTTTAATTCGTGTATAGGTAGGTATATTTGCACCACTAACCATAACGTAAATAAAAATCCTTAATATGAAATACCTTTTTCTAATACACATACTATTTGAACATAGGTACTATTTGAAAACAACCCTCTAGCAAAGACATTGCGACTACATTACGTGACATATCTTTAAAAATTAATGACTACCGGCAAACCAGAAACAAAATTGGTGTCACTGTATTAATTTATCGTCGATAATCTGCCCAAAAGGTGTTCAACAGAAGGGAACAAGGGATGCCCGCGGGTAAACGGTGCTCAATTTGATCATTTCTCTATATTAATTACCGAAACAGCCCTCCCGGCAACATAAATAACAAAAATAAAATCAGCTAAGTGCGAACATTGCTTTTACTTTCAGAATTCCGTCTACCTAATTAAAATTATATTAAAAAGAGTGCTTTGTAACTGATTAAATTACCTTTAGGTAAAAAGTTTAAAAAGTAACCGATTAAAAAGTATGTCCTTTTCCTCTATGTCCTATCACAACCCCCCCCCCCCAATACCCCATGGTCATCAAAGTCGTGAAGCTGTTTCAGTTTAAATAACTTGAACAGTCAATACATCGTTATCAAAAGAATTCTAACGAGTTCTGTTCAACAAACAGCATGGTTAGATTTTTTCGTTTCTTTAACACACGGTACCCTGATCATTATATTCCGGGCACTCCCCTACCCCGCGACGTTTCGTCACGGCCTTGATTCTCGCTTAACATCCCCTACCTTAAAGCCTAAACGAGTTTGGCGATTTATCTTTTAAACCGTGTGTAATGTCCATATAAAATGGCTCATCTTCACCTGCCTTATGTTTTATAAATTAAATAAATAAGCCCTTGTTTTTTATAGTTTTGATGAAGCACATCCGGCTTAGAAGGAAACGTGAAATAAACAAAGAGGTTATAGTTTACTACACAGACATTTTATTTTCTTGAATTTTACTATCTAGCTACGAATGGGTAATTAAACTTATTAAAGATTCAGAAAATTTAACAAAACACTTACCATTTTTATGAAACATACGGTTATAGGATACAAATAGGTATTCATTTAAACAAGGGGTTAAAAAACTTCAGAAAAAGGAGTTGTTTTGATTTTGAGAATCTCGATTTCTAAATTAATAATAGTCATAATTTTCCTGCTGGTTTTTTTTCATAGTGTCAGCTTAAATATCTAGCTTTTTCTAATCAATGTCAAGACTGTTATAAACACGAGGTAGGTATTACGGATATTTCAGACATCAGCAGGACTCATTTTGCAACAGTCCTAAAATTTTCTTTCTATAACAATGTACTCTGTGCCTAAAATATATACCTATACCCATAACTATATTAGGCTGTTTCGCCTCGATCTAAGGCCCAGTATGTTCACCTTGATTTTACACATGGACCTTAAATTTCCGGAGGGGGTTTTTAACATCCTGTATACTTTGCGTGGAAATTATTTGAATTCAAGATGGCTACACAAATAAAATGAATTTATGTAAATTGAATTGAAACGAATGAGTTACCGAAATTGCAAAATTTCGAAAGGTTCGCACGTATAGAGCGAGGTTGGGGTTACCTATGTATATTATTGAAAGTATTTCAACAGTTAATATTAACTTTACACAATACATTGATTTCTTAAAAACAAAACATACTTTTACTCCGCAACAAATTAATTTCTAAATAAAATAAATAGACATACTTAACTTTTTACAATTCAGAAGCACGATCCAACTTTATAAAGCGTCTGACGGCGGTCTTAAACTAACACTGTTGTAGCGAAAATGTTCTAAACTCTGCTGAAAGTTCAGGAACTGAAGTGGATTGTATGAAGGCATTGGTTGCATGAACATGGGCGACCATATCGCGGCTGCTATCGCCAGCAATTCGGGATGGTAGGGCACTGGGGGGGCACACACATTCCTAGCCTCACTAGGTTTCTCCACATCACTTGCCAACAAACTGTCTATGGTGAAGGATTTCTTCGGCTTCGCTAGTGTAGTATTCGTGTGCACATTTTCACAAGGCTCCTCATAAGTCGGCAGTGGAGGGATCCGAGAGTTATTCGCGAGGAATATGTTATTGAAGTTTGCTAATGCAGTCATTTCTGCACTCGTATCTTTCTCTCCTTTTTGCAGCCTGAACCGCTTCCGTCTGCGGAGTAGGGATCCGTTTTCGAACATGTCGAACGCATGCGGATGTAGAGTCCAGTACGCACCTTTCCCGGGCCTGTCCGGTCGTCTCGGGACCTTTACAAAACAATCGTTAAAGGATAGATTGTGCCGAAGTGAGTTCTGCCAGCGCTGCCGGTTCGTCCTGTAGAAGGGGAACCGGTCCGTGATGAATCGGTAGATCTCCGAAAGCGGTAGCATTCTTTCCGGCGAGCTCCAAATCGCCATCGCGGTTAAAGATATATACGAGTAAGGTGGTTTTTGCTCGCCGTAGGAGTCGCGCGGTGGTCGCGGCATGTTCGACAGCGCTGAGTAAATCGCGGCGCCTTTGGGTTTCAGCAGGCGTGGCTTCGGTGGGCGGAGGCTTTTGTAGCTCCACCTCAGAGCCCCGCCCCTTAAGGCTCGTTGTCGGTAGATACGATAACGAGAATGCCACTCAGCAAGCAAACCGCACCGCATCTCCCTCCGGTGCTATCATTACGAGCATGATTGACTGCGCACTTACCTCCTGTTGGTTTTATACATAGGTACCTAGGGATGCTAATCTCAGATCAGGGCTTAAGTGCTTTCTAGTCTAGTTTTACTTAAAGGATAGCAAATTAACTAGGTAGCATAGCTTTTGCTTTATTAATTTTAACATTGCACACTTAACTAGATTGTATTAAAGATATATTTTTATGACATCCACGACAAACAAAATCATTTATGCCAGAAATAAATAATTATATAATATAGTAGGTTATGTAGGTACCTATAATTACTATGTAGGTACTTCTACAGAAGAAAGGCTAATTCAGGATAATATGTCGGAGACTTGTGTTTGAGAGCGGAATAATAAAACAATATAATATTTTCTAAGGTACATAAAGTAAACAGTAGGTATTGTATTGATTTTCGGATCATAAAAAAGCCAGCTAGCGTCATCTATTGTTCAGTAGCGGAACTAAACATAAAATTACTAAAATCTGAGTATAAAGCGAGGTAGATCCTATGGTTTCTTTTGACAGGTATTTGTGGACCGAGTTCATTTAGTTTTTGGGTTTTGTTTTACGGTAATTTGCACCGGGTTTTGTATGGAATCACGAGAGTTCTTAGCTCGCCCGATAGGGGCGCTTATCATGACCATACCTTAGGTATTTATATTGCTTGGACCATACAAAACCGGGCTCGCGATACAGAAAACTATGGGTGTTACCACAATCGATCGATCGTCGATCGAAGTTGATCAATAATATTGGTGTGGTAGAAACTACCGATCGACATTCTTTCATCGATTGACGTCAACTAATCCATTCTACCATCGATCGATTGGTGTGGTAACACCCTAGTTTTCGTATTTTTATCATGCCACTAACTAAGTCAATACTTGTCACATAATTATGCCTACACTATGAATTTAAATTTGTTTCTGTGTTCTACGGATGAGGAAAAAAACACAAGTTATTAACAAATTCATTTTACTTACAATAAACTCCGATTACACTTGATTATAATAACAATAAAATCGTTTTAAATATAACATCTCAATACAAAGGTAAATTGTTCTAAAATTCTCGGGAATGGGTTGTTGGTAATGGTGTCGATTCTGTTGTTGCATTATCCCTAAACTCACTTAATCAGACAGCTCTAAAATTATACCCATCTTTGTCGCTTCGGTCTTTTAGAAAGGGATGGCAATATTTTTAGTGCTGTCAAATTAGGAAAACTAAACAACAAAATTCACACCAATATAATGTTAATAAAAATCACTGTTTTCTGTCACTGTGTGTTGTTGAATAGGTTACAACTTTCCTGTGAGTTCGGGCACTGCTTTGAACAAATCGGCTACCAAACCATAGTCACTAACCTGAAACAATTTTTATAGAAATAATGCACATAGTTCATAATTATTACATATTTTGTTTTGTAATTACTCAGATTACTCTTGATAAATATGTGTACGTGCTGTTATTACATATTGACGACCTCAGTGGCGCAGCGGGCAAGAGTCCGCCTGCGACGCAAGAGGTTGCGGGTTCGATTCCAATATTAAACATTGAAATGGATACTTGGACGTACTTCTGACTACTCCCTTTAGTTTTTTTTATACAACCAGCTGATGGAACAAGCAGATGGCCCATCGCAAGTGGTAACCATCGCCTATAACAAAGCATAGCCTCGTAAGTCACGCACGATAGGAACGTGCCTTACGTTGCCCTGCTCTGCGTCCATCAACTTGAGGCATACTGAAGTTAAGCCTCATGTGTCTGTAATTACACCGGCGACCACACTCTTCAAACCGGAACACAGCGTTGATGCTTGGCGGCAGAAAATGGCGTGGTGGTACTTCCCCGGACGAGCTCTTCACAAAGAGCTCTAATACTCTTAAACATCATCTTCAAAGAATACAAAAAACACAAAGGAACATTTGCTACTTACTCAGTACAGTTTTTAGATAAGGTTTGGCATTGAACTCGCTTGACTTTGATAACGAAAAGTATATATGAAGCCATTACTGAGATAATCATCGATATCGTTGAAGTTAGTAATTATTGTTCTTTAATAATAAGTGAAGCATTGGCAGCTTTCATAGGTCAGTTGGTAGTAGCTCTACCTTCTGCGTCGAAGGTCGTGGGTTTGTTTCCCATCGAGAACAAACATTAAAATTCGTGTGATGAACATAGATGTTTTTTCTCTGTCTGGGTGTTTTATAATATTTTAAATATGTATTTACAAAAAAAAAGTATATAAGTAGTATTATCAGCTATCTGCTTTCCATACCACAAGTTTTGGCTTAGTTTGGGGCTAGATCGTGCTGTGTGGAAAGTCCACCAATATTTATTAATATTTATTGGCGTCGATTCTGTTGTTGCATTTTTTTAATAACACAGCATGTGTGAACAGGTCGTGCTAGAATAGGCATGCTTGTTTCGTCGTACGTCGGTTGATTTTTGAGCATTCTCAAAATAAGCATGCTTATTTTTGAGCATGTGTGTTACATTAATTACATCAAGGTACCTTGATTCAAATAATTACATGATTATTTTTGAGCATGTGTGTTACATTAATTACACCAAGGTAACTTGAGTCAAATAATTGCATGCTTATTTTTGAGCACGTGTGTTACATCAATTACACCATGTTACCTTGAGTCAAATAATTACGTGTCCTTAGATAATTTACCTGGAAGATGGGCGCTTCAGGGTCCTTGTTGATGGCAACAATGGTCTTGGAGTCCTTCATGCCGGCAAGATGTTGGATAGCACCACTGATGCCGACCGCTATGTATAGATCCTACAACAAAAACAATCATTTTGTTTTATCACGAATTTTTTAATGTAACCAATTCGGATTTCCCGTGTCGTCTCACACTTAGCCTGTGTCCTCCCACTGCAGAGCAATGGTAATTGTTGTAAAGTGCTTCGCACGGGTGCACATTTTCTAGTATATCATGCATGTATCATACATATAAACCTTCCTCTTGAAGCACTCTATCTATTAAAAAAACCGCATCACAATCCGTTGCGTAGTTTTAAAGATTTAAGCATACATAGGGACATACATATATAGGGACAGAGAAAGCGACCTTGTTTTATACTATGCAGTGACAAAGGCCCGCTGCAGGTTGAGTATTATAGGCAGTGTATAGTAAATACGTACGGGAGCGACAATTTTTCCTGTCTGCCCTATCTGCAGATCGTTGGCGACGAAGCCGGCGTCGACGGCGGCGCGCGACGCTCCCACGGCCGCGTTCAACTTGTCCGCGAGATCATACAGCAGCTTGAAGTTATCGCCCGACTTGAGACCGCGACCTGTCCAAAACATATCAAATCAAATTTTATATTTTGTCAGAATTTTAGATACATCCTACTACTAATATAAACACGAAAGTTTGTAAGTATGGATGGATGGATGTTTGTTACTCTATAACACCAGAAGGGCTGAACGGATCTTGGTAAAAATTGGCACAGAGATATATTATAGTCTGGAATAACACATAGGCTACTTTATATTCCGTGGGAATACCGGGATTGAAAACTACGCGGGCGAAACCGCAGGGCGATACTAGTGGCGAATAAAGGTCTTCACAAAATTCAAAGTATCATTAAAATCCTACCATTACAGGTGTACAAAATATCAGCTAGTTTCCACTAAGAATAAATTGTGTGAATTAGAATTTCTTATTATTAGTTATGAATAGGAAAAAACAAAACTATTTATCACTAGTTGCGCCCCGCGGTTTCACCCGCTCAGTTTTAAATCCCTGTATTCCCACAAGATTAAAATTAGCCTATGTGCTATTCTAGGCTATAATCTATCTCTCTGCCAAGTTTCTACCAGATCCGTTCAGCCGTGCCGGCGTGAAAGAGTAACATCCATCCATCCATACTTGCAAACTTTCGCGTTTATAATATTAGTAGGATGTAGATATACAGGAAAAAACAAAACTATTTATCATAATAATAACATAATCTATATATAGCACCATCCAGTTTACCATTAGATAGATAGATAGATAGATAACTCTTTACTGATTATCACAACAAAATATAGACAACATTTTGACTTAAAAACTAAAAATTGTAATAATTCAATGGGCGGCCTTATCGCTAACAGCGATCTCTTCCATGCAACCTTTGGATGGACAGGACTGAACATAAAAAGAGAGGGGGGGAGTCTGCTAGATGTTTATTTAAAGTACATAATCTATTGTCCATTGTCTAATGTGAAGTGCTTTATGCACGCTCTATGTCGGTGGAGACTCTTCGTCATTGAAGTTGAGCCAAATAATAATTATTAGTTATCCACTTACCACCAGAAATAATATTCTTAGCACTGGTCAGCTCAGGCCTGTCGGATTTGGTCAGTTCCTGCGAGACGAATTCTACAAGATCGCTCGTGTAGTCGCCGTCTGCGGTCTTCTCTATCGCAGTCGAGCCTCCCTCCAGCGAGTCGGGAGGGAAAGCTGTGCTTCGGACGGTGATGACCTTGATGGGGTCCTTTGCTTCTAAGGTCAGGATTGCGTTGCCTGAGGGAGGAATAGTCAAAATATTTAAGAACACCATCAGAGAAGACAACATTTAAAACATAGACAGATATTTATTTGCTAAAAACACACCACTCTTTAACCAGCTTGTATGTTGACTGGACGAGCAGAGATTAAATTTAACTTAAAACTGCTTTTTTAAACTCAGCCACTGGAATAGAAGAGCTAGCTTACTTAACCCCTAATGAAGTGAATGAATGAATGAGTGGATGAATATCAAGTTCTAATGTTGTTGCATTTAATAGCAACAGTTAGATATTAAGTTAGAGCAATATAATAAAAAAAACCCCTAGTAAAGAGTAAGTTTTATAAGATCTTTGTTTTTATCTTGTTTCATACTTTTCATGCTTTTAAAATCTCAAAAAGCTACAATAGCTTACCTGCATAAATAGTCCTAATGAAAGTATTAGCATCCTTCACACCAGTGATATCGGTGATAGGAGACACGTCTAGCTTGGCGGCCACTCTCGGCAGAACAGCTTTACCCATGGCCGTCGCAGGCGCGAGGATATGAGTAAACTTGAACTGCTTCTGGGTTGCGATGATGAGCGGCGTCAGGGTCTCAGCGGTAAAGCCTTTGAAGACGTCGCTTTCGGCAACCAGGATTTTAGAGACGCCAGATACTTTGGCCAATTTTTCTGCAGCCTAGAGTTTAAATAAAAATAAAAACGATTATTATCAATGATAAGCACATTTAAGTATACACATTAAACTGGGTTCCTAGCATTTTTTTTTATTTAAATAAACAATAATTAAATGCTCAGCTTTTGCAATAAATTTATAAATAAATATTGTTGACATTCCACATAGCACATTTAGCTCCAAAGCAAAGCTTGTAACATACTATCTATGGGAACCAGATAGCTGTTGATATACCTAGTGAGTTTTATAAAAATATATCAAAAAGTGAATTTACCTATGAATATACTGTGCCCCTATGTGCAGACAATTTAAAGTATTTCTTCTCTTTGTTAGGTACATACTTGTATGTGAACCCGATTACTAATTTATTACATTAGTATCATTTTTTTGTTAATTATTTTCATAGCTGAGCATATAAATTTAAAGTAAAATATAAAAATAAATTAAAATATAAAAATAAAATTATGAATTTAAAAATGGAACCCAAAATAGGAGTCTGGTTATTGTATGACATGATAATGTACAGCATGATGATGGGAAGCCAATTTTGTACTTTAAAAAAACCTTACTAAGTAATCCAGCTAAAAAAGTAGTGGACTCGGATTATTGGGTGTGCATTATTGGGGTGTACATTACATCCCATACAATAACATTCCGTGCATTATTGGCTCCCCAAAATAGTATCAGCTATTGTTTACCACTTACAGGTCCACATTTTGTACCAGCGACAAGAACAGTCACATCCCCACCAATCTTTTTAGCTGCAGTCAGGGTGTTTTGTGTGGCTGGAGATAACACCTCATTATTGTGCTCTGCAAGGACTAGGGTGCTCTGCAGTCTCCTCAACTGAAATAATAAAAAAAAAATCACATAATTATATTCAATTCAACAGAACCTACATATTTCATGCAGGATGGATGAAATGGCGACAGGTCTCAGGAACAACATGTGCTCCACAAATGCCCCTTAAACTTAGGGGAAAAGTATAAGACCTGTCATGTTGTATGCACCTGAGTTTTGGGCGACCAAAGGGACGGATGAAAGATGAGTGCATGCAGCAGAAATGCGAATGTTGAGACGGATGTGCGGAGTGACAAGATGGATAAAATAAGGAATCAGTATATGTATATAGGAGGAAGTTTGAAAGTAGCACCTGTGTTGGATAAGTTGAGGAGTAAGTAATAGGTTATGCATGTCATGATGATGGAAGAAAGTCACATTATGAGAAGTGTTAGACATGGATGTGATTGGTTTTTTGAATGAGGTAGGTCAAAGAAAAGATGAATGGACTGTGTGAAAGATGACATGAGTAAGAAAGGATTGAATAATAGAGGAGGGTGGAGTAGTAGAACCTGTTGTGCCAACCCCACTTAGCATAGGATAAGGGCAGGAAGATGATGAGATGGAATTACAGCAATGTGCTGGTATTGGTTAGATTTTTCAGAGCCAAAATAAAAGAAACGGTACCTATTGGCAAGGGCAATCTTATCTAGCCAAAGTTTATAGAGAATTTGGTATGTTAAATCTTAGCTGACATACTACCTGTGTTGAGAAGAGCAGATGCCTGCTGTTAGGCGTGAACATCTTTTTCAAGGTAAACCAAAATATGGATGAAATCCCTAAAATTATACTATTTACAAGAGGCAATTGAAATTGAAAGGTTACAAAGTCCACAATTTGTACTTGAACACAACCAACCAACACATACACACCTACACACACAGCAAAGCTGTCAGTCAGCCAGCAGCACAATCACTCCCCCCCCCCCCCCTAAGCAGTCCCTCCACCCATGTATTATAGAGATGTGTCAACTCGAGTTACTAACTCAAGTTGGCCTTAACATTTCTTAGTCGACTATATCTTTTTTTGTAAGCCAAATTCGCCACTCACTGTCGAGTTTAGCAATGTTATTTTTCATAAAATAGAGTTGGATGGAGGAACAAAAAATATGTAAAAAAGTAATTTGTAAAGCCCACCCTCTGCATATTTTCTTGAGAACGCCAGAAAATCACAAGAAAGAAAATGTGGAACCTCATATAACATGTTTTTATCGCGTTCTCACAAGAATGTGAAGCGGGCTTAAAAAATCACATGCACACTTTTATGGTTCGTAACAAATTACGCCATAATATGTTCTATGAATTACGCGCGGCTGCCGCGCGAACCATTTTTCGACCGGCGAAGACGATCATTTGGCTCGCGACTCTCGCGAGCCAATAAGTTGATGTGAATTTAGTAGACCGCGGCTGCCGCACGCGGCAGGCGATCCAGCTCGAACAGCCAGCGGCGCGCGGTGGCGGATTGCCATTCTACAAATTTTCGCACTAGCCAGTTCAACACCGTCCACACTGCGGGCGAGCAGACGACTGAGTTCTTTGATGCTGTCACAAAAACAGACACCGGATCGTCGCGTGGCACGTTCGAGCGCAGCAATGTTCGACCTGTCGCGCGAGGTTGGTTACACCATCCACATTGCACGCGGCTGCCTCGCGCTCCGATGTTCGAAGGTTTGCCGTGCATAATTTGTACGCGGCTTTAGTTTCGTTCTGCTAACCCGAGTTGTGTATCTCGAGTTCACCTCGAGTTACCTGAATTTCAACTCAAGTTAACACGAGTTGGCACTTCACTAACTCACTCATCTAATATTTGTTTTGGGTTTTGGTTTTAGTAAATGGACATCACTTAAAACTTCAAATTGACGTTATAAAATGTCAACATAGTTGATTGTCAATTGTCAAGTGTTTCTGTTCTACTTGCACATGTACATATACATAATGCTATCACACCTCTCAATGAGAGGCACTCTCATTCTCATTCTATCACTTCATTCAAGCAAATCAGCTGTGTTATTTGACACACAAGTTCATACAACAACACGACAGACATCTCGCTTGTCCGTCACGTCACGTTTGGTTTCGGTTTCGCGAACAATTACAAATTATTCAGTCAGTTCGTTACTTCACAGTTACTGGTTGTCTCTGTTTTATTTCTGTTATATATTTTGAACCGAGAATTTTAACGCCATATCTTCGTTTGTTTTGTAGAAGTTATAATGTCTTCACTGCCTATTGTTTCAATTACAAGACGTGAAACTTTAAGTTCAAGCCACAGGTTGCACAGGTATGAGTAGTACTATTAGTTATGTACATAATAATATTCCATTTGTTGTTGGTAAAAATTGAGGGATCCGGATCAGAAGAAATCCAGATAACAGACCCCAATTTTTACATTTCTTACAGGTAGGTATGTAATCAAGTTTCCTACAACATTATATTTATTTACCTGTCTTTATATTTTCAGTCCCTTTTTATCTGATGAAGAAAACCAAAAAATATTCGGGAAGTGCAACAACCCTAATGGACATGGACATAATTATGTTGGTATGTTACCCACTTATACATAAAGGCACTATATTATTTCTATGCATATTTGGACAATTATGTGAATCACAGATGACAAAGATACCATAGTATTTCATCTTAACCGTTGCTACAGTTCCTGTGTAGGATCTGTTTCAATTCTGAATAATAACCACAGCCCAACCACACTGTGTCAACACCTACACCAATTAAATTAACATCATTTCAGTACTGGTGACAGTAAAAGGACCAGTTGACCCTCACACCGGAATGGTCATGAATGTTCATGACTTGAAGCACTACATTCAAGAAGCCATTATGAATCCATTAGACCACAAAAACTTAGACAGAGATGTTCCTTACTTCAAAAATGTGGTGAGCTAATTGACAGCAATTAAAATAAAATTACATAATGATAAGACAAAGATGATTACTCTGGTTAAAGATATTTATTTCTCAAAGAACTTACTTGTTACACAATTATTGTGAAATAGGTTCATATTAATCAATGAACCTATTCTATTTATTTTTAAAATAGCATACCAACCAACCTCTGCTCCCTCATGTACCAAGGATCTTTTATAGCTACAAAAATAATTATGCATTGTGGTCATAGACCTGAATATTCTGGGTCACACTACCTTGTTGGGTACCTACTCTGCTATGGTCTCATATAGGTACTAGTGACTCTGGGAGCTGTAGACCTCGCGAGCAAACTAAAAGTGAGCTATTTGAGGACTGTAATGTGCAAGTGCATTTTCCGTATTGTGATTTTTTTGATTTTTTTTGCATCATCTTGTGTAGAATGAGATCCTTTGTGTTTCTCTCAAATTTGATTGAAAACCATTGATTGTTTGATGAGCTATCCAGTTCATCATGCTGAAGATCCTTATCAGATCTTCGCCAAACTTTTATGAGACCAACTTATAGTTACTACCTTTCAAATAAAAAAAGAATAATCGAAATCGGATCTCATTTGGTGGAGATATCCAGTATATCAAATAGCCCCCTTTTTGCCCTTTTTTTGGGGGAAGTACCCCTCCAATCAAAAATCCCCGACGACAAAAAAAATCTAATAAGTCATATAACCTGTGTACCAAGTTTCGTCCAGATCGGTTGAAAAATGCGACCTGTAGAGGAGAACAGACAGACATCCGGACAAACGCATTTTTGGCCAATGTGGAAACTGAGACGCTTCGCTCGCTCGGTCAATTATAAGATAGGTAACCCTGAAATCCTGGTAGGTAGGTACCATAGTTGCAAATAAATTAGGAAGTAGGTATTTGTCTCTACACATACTTACTGAATTAGATCTTAATACCTACTTAGCAAAAAGTTTATGGGTTTTATATTCTACAGGTCAGCACCACAGAAAACCTGGCTATCTTCATGTGGGATCAACTTCAAAAAGTGATGGAAAAACCTAATTTGCTCCATGAAGTAAAAATTCTTGAGACTGAAAAGAACCATGTGGTGTACCGTGGAGGTACCACATACCCCAGAAAGAAGTTTGACAAGCTCTCACTTCATCCCAATCCTAACCAGCACAATGTTTCTTCTGACTCTGACTGAACTAACAAAATAATTTAATAGGCTATTTTTGTATTTAGTATATATTTACTTAAAATATTAGTAGACACATTGAAGTTATATATTAAACTATACATATACACGGGTATTTATCGCGTTTAACTTTTTTGTTTTCCAAAGTTTTGGCTATTGCAATAGCCATGGTGGTGGGCAGGCTATTTATTATTGAAGGCCGAAACGTCAAAAAAAAAGGTAAAACGCGATAAATACCCGTGTATATAATTTCAACATGTGCTAGGTATGATCGCGAAATGCAATTTATATTTTTATAGCTTTCTAAAATAAAACATTTCATGAATTTTTAAATATTATCTATTATTTTGGAGAAAGGGCTAATAGAGAACCTAACACAATTGAATAATCATCCAATTTATATTAAAATTATATCAATTCAACAAACATATATGTATATAGCACAACTAGATTATTGCAGGAGTTTTAATAGGTATAACATTTTTATCACGTAGCAACAGTGCCGTGTGACGTCACAAAGAGCGGGGAGGCGGTGAGAAGGCGCGCACGCGCGCCGGCACGGCGGCATTGCTACGGGAACCTATAGATTCTATTCTACCTATGATATTCATCTTGGTTTCGCATTTGCGACATGAGAACTAATTTTAGAATTAAGTACCTATGTCACTTTTACTTAATACTAGCGACCCGCCCGCGCGCCCCTGCTTCGCACGGGTGCACATATCATGCATGTGTTATATTATACATATAAACCTTCCTCTTGAATCACTCTATCTATTTAAAAAAACCGCATTTTGATGCGGTTTTTAAAAAAAACCGCATCAAAATCCGTTGTGTATTTTTAAAGATTTAAGCATAAAACAGGGATACAGGGATAGAGAAAGCGACTTTGTTATAAACTATGTAGTGATATTTGATACCTTTGTATTTATTTTATCTTTACAATTATACACAGTTAATTTTTGTTTCGTAAACCAATTTATAAGAACCAAGCAAGCCAGAGATCACATTTAGATAAAATTCAAATTATACTGAACTTTTAATTGCCATCTTTACAAACCATTTTTATACTCATTGTGGAGTTTACATAGTTGCTAATTCAAAGTAATTATCATTTAGTGTTGTCATAACCAGACAAAAGGTTATCAATTTAGAATAATATGATTTATAGATAAAATAGTTATAGGTCATTTACTATCATTTTCTAATGTACCTACATATGTAGTATGTTTTCGTAACTAGGTCAACACCTTTGATAGCAAACGTTGGTAATTTAATTTGTTGTTAACATGTAAAAAATTAAAATAATGATTATTCTTAATATTAACCAAATCATTAACAGGCACGTAAACTTTATATTTTCTATGGTCATGCATTAAAAAAAATGAGTGTACGATCTGCAGAAATTTGTTGCGATGGTCTGGGTGTTTTCTATGTAAAATAAAAAATATCTATCTATGTAAGTATATAATGTATTAAATATATCAGTTATCTAGTACCCATAACACAAGCTTTGAATAGCTTACTTTGGGGCTAGATGGTGCTGTGGATTGTCAAAAAAAAATTAAAAAAAAAATGTCGCAGCATCTTCACGTATAAATAAACGCTGGACTTAAACAACCAGGAGTTCAACGGTAGCATCTGGCCTACATAGGCCCCTTCCTACACTAATATAAATCGTTCTGCATAAATCTGAATGCATTTCTTATCTTTTTGGACAGATCACTTTGATAACCAACTATAATTTTTATACCTAGCATAATCTTATTTGGAACCATAGTAGTCAGTAAAATATATTATTTTGATTTCTATGCTTACCTACTACAAATAATACTTATTCTTACGTAAATATAGATCACTAGACTTGTTGATCTTTTTTAGTAAGTAGGTACCTACCTATATAATATATTTGTTTCACTTACAAAATCTTAAAATAAATATAATATCAATTCACGATATACCTAATTAATTAAAATAGCCAGATACTGTAAGAATCCAGTGGACTTACAGTATCTGGCTATTTTAATTATTTAAACTAAAAATATAAAATCTTTAAAAAATGTGCAATCATAAGTAAATTAATAAACTTAGGCATCACAGATTAATCAGGACTACATACACTAAATACACAAAAAATGAATAATATATTTACAGTAACTGTCATTTCTGCAAAAAAAAACAATTAACAATTATATACATAGGTACATTTTATACAAAAGTTACCACTTTTTTATCACAAAAATAAATTGTACACTAGATACATGAATTTCGATGGTCTTATAATTTAATAAGATGATACAGTTTGTACTCCAGAAAAATTCTCCATTCTGAATTAAGATTTAAGTTTAATTTGTATTCAAATATTGAGCTACTTGTACTGTCCCATTTTCTAGTTTTAAATTTTCTAAGATGGTAAAAAATCACGATAAATACACAAATCTAGATCAAAAACTTAGAATTTAGCAAATGCCACCCATAAATTTGAACTCCAAAAAATAATAATTGGCAACATTCTTCCACAAAACATCCTCAGATCTCTTGATTTACAATCAGCCTTTTCAAATAAATCCGATCCCAATTCTGGATATTTTTGAGGTGATTAGAATCAATTTATATGTCCAAATCATTCTTGCTGTACGGTTTCTTGATAGAGACGTAAGGGATTCCCAATTCAAAGTCATTTCTTGGCCAATATCTCAGTTGCGGTTTTTGCTCAGGTCTTTCTTCTACTGCGTTTATGTACGCACATAATACCAGGGATGTATAGCTGGCTATAAAGATCAGTATGTGCCAGACACCATGCATATATGGGAAGTCTATGGATAGCCAAGCATCGCAAAAGAGGCGATCCAAAATCCAGCTGAATAGAGCGAGCAAGCACACTGCGACGCATCGAAGGCCTAGTCGGTAAACGCGAGCACATTTAACACTGAAAAGAAAAATAGGTTTAAGTAAAGAGAAACTGATCCTTTATATTAAAATGTTTAAGGGATGCTCAAAGACCTAGAGGCAGACCCGTTGGTGAAATGACATTGTAGCAAGTGCTGGAAATGGATGGATGAGACTCGCAAGGGACCGGAAAGAGTGGCGTATTAAAGAGGAGGCCTATACTCAGCAGTGGGTGCAAACAGGCTGAAATGATGATGATGATGATAATGCAAAAATAACCTAGATCAGCGCACAACTATTAACCATCAAAAATCAACCATTGCAGCCTGGCTCATGTATTAGGAGTGATTGTTAGCATTTTTCGGGATAAAAGTAGCCTTTATGCTAATGAGTTTGCAAACTATGATTGTTCTTAGTTTCATTCAACCCAATCTTTTTAGTGGTTAGGGCATGATATTTGTCCTTAATATCATTTGATAGGATGTTTATGTATTACCATAATTATATTACTTACATGTGTAATTCTCTGTAAAGAAAACAAATCGAAGGTATAACAAGCGTCATCAATGCGAACGCGTTCGCGGCTGGATGCATAACCAGGAACCCAGTTGATATAATTGAAAATATGCTCGAATAGAGAGACAGGGTACGCCTGAAATAATATGCAAAAGTTAATAAATTATCTCATACAAAGACTGCTGCATCTGGACCCTAACCGCCATTCATCCATCCACTCATTCGTCTATAGTCCACCAACTGATTGTGGATCATAACTAGAACAAAAAAAAACATACTAGGTACTAAGAAACTGTAAATGGTGCTAATCTATACCTACTATGAGTAGGTACCTATGTAAGTAGCATTAGCATCAATTTGTGGTTATTAATAATTACATACTAATTGAGTATGTTAATTACCTGTTGCCTCCAAAATACTTTGGAAAATATCGCTTAGGAAGAAACATTGCAAATGCTGCCATGAAAACCCACAGTATTGCCAACTCGTCCAGCAACTGGCCTAAAAAGAAAACAAATTAGAAATATTTAGCTAAGTATACATACTGCAAAGGGCAGGAATGTCTAGTATACTCCCAAATTAAGAAGAGTGAGTGACAAGTCTCAGAGATGTTCATTGCTTACATAGCAAGTACCTCTTCTTTACTACTACTACGTCTAATTTCTTTTGGTATTATTACCAATCAGAAATTTTCTTTAGGTTAAATTCTATTAAATTAGTTTCCTTTAGGTGAGTAACGGATCCAACATGACCACAATGTCATTCAACTCAGATCTGAACAACTCATATTACATCTGGGTTCTATGACATTGTGGTTGACAATTTATTCTACATATAAGTAGGTAGGTACTTAGAGACTAAACTTACCCACAAGACTTAAGGTGGCATGGAAATAAGCAGAGCTTAAACCAACTACCATCAACAGCACCCATAGTATGTTTATGCCTGGATTGCAGAATTTGGAGTATTCTTGGAAGAGATGAATGAGCACCGGAGGGAACAGGAAGAAGAGCACATTGCTGATCTAGAAATATTAGTGAGAATAGTAATGTTTTTGGTAGTAATATAAGAATGTAGGTATCACAATGTTATAATAATTGATTTATTGATTAAGTATTTGATTTTTAGCTTTGGAGTCTTGTGACGAAGGCTCAACGATTTTGTTTCCTATACATTTACATTAAGCCTTGTCATTTCTGTGTTAAATTAAAACAGTAAATTTTTGACTTTTAAATTATCTTTCCAGACATAGCCGAACAGGCCAAATCTCATATCTAAAGCTGGAACTTGAATTCATTTATAATATTCGCTATCAAACTATATGTAACTTTTGAAGAGAAAAAAGGCTTACTTTAGTACCTTATTGTAAGATACTTACAGTGTTGACGAATTCAGCAATTTGAGGAGAAATAGAATAGTTCGACTCGCACCAATCGACAGGCGAACTTCCTCGTGCGAGATGAGACCACATCGTTTTTGTATTTATCTCTTTGTGCGTTTTAAAAACACAACTCTTTGATAATCATGAGATCAATTTGGTAAAATAATAATAAAACCTGGGTACACAACAGAAATTTTAGAATTTTTATGTGTATGAATGCACAATTCAGTTTAGTTTTGAAGACGAATTTTGAATGAAAATATTGCTGGCTGTGAAGTGAATTTAGATTTGTTACAAAATTGCTAATTTGCGACGGACGAACGAAACCAACGTTTGTTTTGCTTGGTTTTGCTTTGTGTTGCTTTGCTGCTTCTTTGGTGGCGTGGTGTGTGTGTGCGTGCGACGCAAGGAATTTGAATACAAGTTATATTCCTTGGTGCGACGGACGTGCGTATATAGCTCTGACGACGTACGGACTGGTATTTGATCCCAAAACCTGGTCAAAATGGTTTTCATCCCATCTATTTGAAAAGAACGACTTGGTTTGCCCTTATATTCCCGCGCACTTTTTGAATTTGGAACACTTCAGTGTTCAGCGCCAAACTTAAATGCTCTAAGGCGCCAAAGAAATCGAACGCAAATATTGTTTAAATAAAGACTGGCTGGTAAGACGGCCCATAGACCGTCATGCCGGCTTAGTAAAAAAAAGAAATCAATTTAAAAACGCGCGAAATACAGCCCGCGTTTTCGTAAATTTTCACGGATTGTTAGAAATTCATTATTCTGTTTTGAAAAATCAGTTCTTTAAGTGACAGTGAAAGTATTAGAACTAACGCAAGAAATGTGATGGTATTACCTAAAAAGTCCCTGGAGAAAATATATGAAAGCCTATGCTAATTTTATTGAATGACGAAAGCAAGAGGCGCCAAGAACTTTTCAGAATCTGTGTTTTTGGCCTCCTTCCAGTACTTAGCCAAAACTAATAAAATATGAGGCGCCTTTTATTTCCCATAGTGGGTGATGAAAAGTAGTGTACCACTCGGGAGCAAAATATATTTTTGGCTCGGGCGATGTACTTTGAATCCCTCGCTACGTTCAGGATTCTACTAAAGGTCCCTCGCTTAGCTCGGGATTCGACTCTAGAATCCTTCACTTCGCTCTGGATTCAAAAAAGCGCCCTCGCCGTAAAAATATGATTTCGCTCCCTTATGATACAATCTACTATTATTTTAGAACCGTTTCACACCCCTTTGCTAAGAGTCTTCGAAAAGCCAGATAGGCAATAGGTAATGCAGAAATTTGTTCATTGGTCTGGGTGTTTACTATGTATAATAAAAAATATCTATCTATGTAATTATATAATGTATTAAATATATCAGTTATCTAGTACCCATAACACAAGCTCAAGTACCTTACTTTGGGGCTAGATAGTGCTGTGTGGATTTTCCAGCGTAATTTATTTATTTATTTATTTATCCATCCATCCATCCATACTTACAAACTTTCACATTTATAATATTAGTAGGATAGAAAACACATACTTAGATCAACGGAACAAATTTCGGCAGATTGTACGTACACAATTTTTTTCGAGGGAATCGAACCCGCAACAACCTCTTGCGTCGCAGGCGGACTTTCGCCCGTTGCGCCACTGAGGTCGTCAATGAGGACTTAGGTTTAACGATATTTTCATGGCCTCATAGACTGCACAAACAATGTCCTTATGAAAATTCTGAGTTTTACTTATCAACAATTTTGCTAATTACCTATCATAAAATAGCCAAATTCTGATTATAAAATCATGGACCAAATATACCCTCTTGAAGGTAGGTACGATACCAACTACCAGCATGTACCTAATACTAGTTGCGCGCCCCGCGGTTTTGAGACAAATACCTACCTACTTCCTAATTTACTTGTAACTATGGCACCTACCAGGATTTCAGGGTAACCTATCTTATAATATACTACATAGTTGCGCCCCGCGGTTTTCCCCGCGCATATTTAAATCCCGGTATTCCCACGGGAGAAAAAGTAGCCTATGTGCTATTTCAGACTTTAATCTATCTCTTTGCCAAGTTTCATCTAGATCGGCGTGAAAGAGTAACAAACATCCATCCATCCATACACTTACAAACTTTCGCGTTTATTAGTAGAAGGATGAACTCCCAATGCTGGCCCAAGTATGTAATGCCTAATAGGTAGGATACCCTTACCTACAGGATAAAGTAGGTCTCGAGTATTTCCATTTTCTTCCATCGCCCAGTTGTCATATTTCTACTAGCCATACCTATACATTTACCTGAACTGGATGATTTTCGCTCATTAGTTCTTGGAATGTGATCTATTTTTCAAAGAATGTTCTGTTATACCTAGGTAAGTAGGTACCTACTTTTTCAAATTCCATAGGTCCAGCGACTTCCTGCGCCAGTCAAGATTTCGACTTCCTAAATTACTGGGTGGACCAAACAGTAGAAAGGGAAATATCACGAGGCAAAAAGCTGAGAGAGCTGAAAGAGCGCCCGAGTATCCGAAAGGAAAAGTATGACGTCATTAACATTGGTCACACAAAAAAGAAACATTCGAAACGTAGGCAAGTAATTAATTCAATTTATGAAAGCAAATGTAGGTAGGTACCTTTTCTAAGGTATAAGTAGGTACAATAGGTAAATGTAACTATTATGTTTTTTAGACACAAATCTCCAGTTAAGTCTAAGAAAAAAGTACGAAGGCACTCTCCACAACGTAAGACCAAACCAATCAGAATATTCAGAAAGAAAGAATCGAAATCGGAAGTTCATCGGTGTCCTATGAGAATAGCTGAACTATCAGTACCAACGAAACGACAATGCATTGACACTTGGCGGACCAAATACCATGTTTTACCATGTAATATGGTAAGGTCTGCTATTGCATAGAAAAATAGCAGTGCTAATTTTTTTCTAGAGTCTTCTTTTTGTAATTTTAATAAGTCTATTTCATGCATCAGTAGCATCTTGCGCCGAGCCAATATTGAACTTGTAGATGCAATTACGGTTACTATTAAAATAGGTAAGAGTTTATTTGTTGACAGCGATAAAACGCACATTTCTTCGACAGCTTGGTATGAAGGTACTGGTAGGTCTACCTACTTATATGTAGGTATAGCAGTTTGTAACAACTGTACCTAATGGAAAGTTTAACCGGTGGTAGTCGTGGTCGGTGGTGGTACTTTGAATACATGTAGATTCAGGTACCTACCTATCTATCACTTTTGTTTGAGACAACTATCTTCCATGGCTAATTTTGCATTACAGATAGACAGACTACGAAAACATGTATTGGATCTGAGTCCAGTCGTAAAAATCCCAGATGCAATTGAATGTTTTAAGAGGCACAAACATATGGAACGAAAACAAAATAAAGAAGCCAAGAAAAAGAAGATGCAAAGGTTACCTAAATAAGTATAAATTAAATCTCACTCTAGATAAATAAATAGAAATCAAGAAAGATCCAGGAACAAGAAAAGTTAAGAAATCATGGCAGGTAAATGGGCCATATGTAGGTATAGTTTGCAACAGTTTGATTTGTAAGTCCCTAAAAACAAGAATATAATAATTTAGGTATGGTGTGTTACTGTCGTTTTTATCAGTAATTTATTACTTTACTGATTCCAGAGCAATGAAAAAGTGTGATAAATATAATAACTTATTTGCAATGAAAAAGCAATGAAAAAGTGTGATAAATATAATAACTTATTATATTTATCACACTTTTTCATTGCTGTTATTATTAATAACAGAGTAAAGACGAAAACTACAAAGGTACAAGATTGCCGATATCTCTGCACAATATTTGGACACAAAATCGCAAAACAGTTGAATAAACCGGTACAAATTACTTTGAATACAGAGTAAGTGCTTCATAAGTACTTAAGAAAGTAGTTCTACAAATTTTTTTTTAATAAAAGGGGTAGTCGAATGTACAAACGTTAGGTAATCATCATCAGCGGAAGTCCATTACTGGGACATAATATACATTTCCAGGAAGAACGATTCTAAACCCGCTCTACCCACCGACTTCCCGCGATCTTTACATTGTCATTGGCCCATAAGGTACGATCTTATGTATCATTTTCCTGTTCGTAGTCACTAATCTATAACCTTTATTCTACACCACATCGGTTCGAGCCATATGACCTGCTCGTGGCTTTCTTTTATCTTTGCCATTGTTACTTTAACCACAGATCTACAACTTTCTGATTCTGTAGGTAAGTGTGAGGCCACACGGGCAGAAATTCGGTCGCAGAATTTCCTTTACATAAAAAAGTTGTGAGTCGTGTAATTTTGTATGAGAACATTTCTGGGACCGAATTTCTAGGACAGATTTTTCGCATCAGAATTTCTGCCCGTGTGGCCTCACACTAAGCTATAAAGAAGAGCTCAATTCCTTTAAAAATTTCCTCATTTAAAGAAATACCAACAAACAAAAAACATAAAGGTACTATAATGGCCGATAAAATGATTACAATAGCACTTACAGATTGCAAAAAATCTCCAATGTTGTTTCTATAGAAATAGAAAAGTTACTGTGTAAAGGTTACAAGGTTGACAATAGAACTATTAATAACAATAAGAAGGTAAAAGCTGAAGTTTCCGGTAAGATTACAATATGGATCTCAAACATATTAGAAGAAACAGCGTTTAAAATTTTAGAAGAACAACTGAAAGGTTAATATTTTCAACAATGGCATTTAGTCATTTTTATTTTGGAATTACACCATTATTTCATTAAAAAAATATTTATTTCAGACCTTGAAGAAGAAGTGGGCCCTGTACTGGATTTAATAGACAATTTGGTTGATAATGTAGTGGTAAGTGACGATTTGGGCGACGATATCTAGCGACTTAGTTTTTCAAATTAATCTGTCAGTTTGATAGCAAATGATATATATATTACAGGAGATTTGTGAACCTGTGCCAGAATTCATAGAAGTTTCCTCATCTTCGGAAACTTACAACATAGAATCTTCTACGGATAATGAAGAGCCAGAAGAATCGCAAGAACGGGATACCTTATCATTTGATGTCGACTTTCCATCTGAAACGCAACCTGTTGAATTAAATCTGGATGAATTTATCAAAACAGAACTCGATCTAATTATTAAGTCATTCGACGAAGTCATTCCTTCTGATGGAGATGATATTAATCTCACAGATGTTGAAAACCAAACTTCACACAATATAATTGATTTTAAAGATGAACAAGATCATACTCAACAAAACAACATAGAATTTGAAGACATAGCAGATAAAGAACAAAATGAGTTTGAAGATGCAAACGATACATTTGAAGTTCCTATAAGCGAAATTGACGCACAGTCTGACACAGGCGTTCTACAAGCTGAAGGTATCCAGAACAATCCAAAGGATCCAGAACGTGATTTAGTCAATGATTCACTTTCCGAAGATGATAGCAACAAAAAAGTAAAATTTTCTGACATAAACATGGGTAGCTATTTTAGTTTATTTTGCTTTTAAATGGTAAGGATACCTAATAAAATTTACTATATGAACAATTATTTCTAATCGGATATATTTTTTCAGTGACTACTGATGACATAACGGAACAAGGTCCCCGTATAATACCTAAACATTATGATTCAAACCAATTAACATCGCCTAACTATTATTTGCTCAGTAAGTGTATAACCATAATAATATCAGTGTTTATTTCATAATTAAATATTAATTTAGGGTACGATCACTGGCCTCAATAAATTACACGGTACGACAGTATGGAAGTCTTGTTGAGCTCTGCCTAATTCATTTGTTTATTTTAGGCAATACAGACGAACCTTGGCCAGAAGAATTGTCTCTACCCATCCTCAGACCCAGCGAAAGTGTCAGCAAATCTATCACTTCTTTGGGAAATATAATGGAAGCAGATAAAAAGATGTCGGTTATGCTTGAAGATGACGCTAATGGAATCAAGGAAATAGTGCATGTAACGACTACTGATGAGAATGCAGACGGTATCGCTGGGATTCGGAACGATACCATGATTGATGCAAAAGCACAAGACATAAATAGAACAGTAAGCACGATTGCTTATGATAATGATCAGCTGAAAGAAGGCAACGAAATGGGAATTATCAATTTAACTATCACTACACAGTTAAATGATGATAGAACAATACATGAGGCCATAGATTTAGATAAGAGCAAATCGAAAACCGATGGAGATATTGACATGACGTCACATGACATAGAAAAAGACGAAGCGGAACCAATTGATACATATAAAGACAAATATAGAAGAACAGACAATAGCAAGCAAGAAATGTACAAACAATTGACAGACTTACCGAAACGAATTTACACATACAATGGTAATAATGAAAAAACATACTCAAAAGAACATGACATAGATAAGGACAGTACCGATCAAATTGACGAATACATTGGAGGCGATGGGAAAACATACACAAAGGAGCAACTCATTGAAAAATACGGAACAAAACAAGCTGATCAAATAGTTGGAAAAGGAATAATCATTAAAGGTTTTAACCATCTGGCTGAAGATTCAGGTATTCATCGGTCATCCGCAGACTCTACCTTCGATCATGATGTCCCAACCGAAACCGAACCATATGAGCAAAAACTGGATAAAATATTAGAAGAAAAAGAGACTCAAGTAGCAATAGCAGATAAAATACTAGAAGACGAACCCACTCAAGTAGGAATTAAAGATGAAACATTTACATTCGCGTCCAAGAAGGCGGAGATCAAAACAGCCGATAAAGAAATGAACACGTCGTTTTCAATAGTTCGACGAACGGATAAGAGCACTTCCGTTGAGAGTCATAGCTTAGGCGATATCACGGAACGCCTTCGAAGTATTAAAATAGATGACATGTTCTCTTCTTTAAGGATAAAACGTAACGTGGATTACAGTAAGTTACATTCGAATTCGTTAGCATTTTAAATAATAACATCTTTTGACTTATCTCGTTTTTACAGAAGTCCAGAAAAATTCTGCACCGTCTTGGGTTACGCGAAATTACGCAGAACCTAGGGATTCTTCTTACATAACATCACAACATAAAAGTAAGACCATTAGTAAAAACAGCAAACACTAGCAAAAACTACGTAATAACGAACAATATAATTATCTGTAGGTAGTGGTCAGTTGTATTAGATTTAGTAGACCACTATACCAAAATCATACAACTACTTAATACTTTTTTCAGAACAAAGATCCATTGATAAAAACATCCGTTTGTGGTGCAAAGATCTGGAGAATGGGTATCACAATCTTGAGCTATGGAACGGGTGGATAGAAAATACTACAGAGAGAGTAAAGATTATGGAGATGAAAAAAGGTACCTACTCAAAACTAAATAAATTTTAAGCTGAATTTAAAACTTAATAATTGAAAAATTGCAGCCAGGATATGCATAGACAAGTCAAGAGAAGAGTTTGTAACAGATTGGTTCCATCTAAAGAAAAATGTTGATGCCGATGTTTTAACGTGGACGAAGCTAAGTAAGAGCACTCAGGAGAAACTAAAAGGTTTCAGGAATATCTTTAAGAACTTTGAGGTCAGATAACAATTTATTCATTCTTATCATAGGTAGATTAGATCTCATCAAAAACAGAGAGCCAAGTTTAATATATGATACTACTAGCTGCGCCCCGCGATTAAAAAGTATGTCCTTTTCTTCTATGTCCTCTCCCGACCTTCTCCCCTAACCTCTCGGGAGCCATACAATTTACTGGGATAAAAAGTTGCATGTATTATAAGTAGTATATCAGCTATCTGGTTCCCATATTACAAGCATAAGCTTAGTTTGGGGCTAGATAGTGCTGTGTGGAAAGTCCACCAATATTTATTATGTATTTATGTGCTATTCCAGACTACAACCTATCTCTGTACCAAATTTCATCCAGATCCAAACTTTCACATTTATAATATTTAGAAGCCTTGGTAATTGACTTCAACGACAAAAGAAGTGAGATAGCTCTGTTAGCTTGAACTTGGCTTGACACGCTACCGTTGCAGCGCAAAAAAGCCAAAATTATTAAAAAATATGTAGTAGCAGTAAGTGTAGACAAAGAGCTTTGATTGTCACTGTATTTTAGAATCATCAAAACCTAAAAATAGATTCTGTAACGCTTGCATTCTAAATTTTTCACAGACGCCGCAACCGCCACCACCTAACCAGAACAAAATTTGCAATAGCCATACTTAGAAAAAATGAAATGTAACAGAATACATACCTACAGGCTGAATAAATTTATAAAATAAATAAACGAACATACGGTAGAAGGTTTACTCATTACATTTCGTAATACAATGTTAGTTGACCACAACAAGTTGACCGTTGAAATAATAATCATGTGAGTAGCGCAGATCGATTGATATTACAATCGCGTTCTGCGCAGCTCAGTCACGTGGTACGTCAGAAGACATCTTATTTGACGACTACCTACATATTGTAAGTATGTAAAGCTAGTATAAATCGAATCGCACACAACTCACATTTTGCATACCGATTAATATTCCATATTCTTATTCTATTACTCCTCTTCACTTAAAATGCACATTAACTTGATTAAAGTCATATTTTCTGACTAGGTTATCACGGCAGCCTGTGAAGATCCACTTTCCGTTGAATGATATATCCCTTATACCGTCGCAGTCAGATCCTGTCAAGTATACTCTTATTGCACCGTGGGCTTCTTGCAACGATATTACTGTACAAATACCGTCTTGTCGACCAAGTATGAACATCTCGTTGGGAAGTGCGATCATGCTCAAAATGGGGTTGGATGATTCATGCCACTGCCTCAGTATGGTGCCATCTTGAAGGTTTAGCTGGATGACCTGGAGGAAAACAAGTATTCATTGAATTTTGGTACGAACCCATAGTTTTCAGAAAAAAAAACGAGTTTTTAAGATATAAATGCATTATATCATTTTATACAAGCGTTCACCCGCCTTTTTAAAGGGAACTCTGTTATTCAGACATTAATTGTGTAATTTTTTGGATAAAAATACGTTACAAACTCAAGAGTTTCATTCTTTGAGCAGCCATATCGGCATGATTGTGCTATAAACATCTATAAATCAAAACTTGGTATATAAAATACAATAACTTAACCTAATTTAACAGCACTAAAACCATAACTTTCTAAAAGGCCGAAATAACAAGGACGACTATAATTTTAGAACTGTCAGATTAGGTTAGTTTAGGATAATGCAACAACAGAATCGACACCAATATTAGGATGATTTATTATAGGTACCTTTCCATCGTGGCAACCGATAACGACGGTCCGGTTGACAGTAGCGCATGCATTGCAGGGCGACTCTAATTGCTTGCAAAATATCTCTTGTCTTTTGGCAATGTGTGCGCACACCACCAGCCCACTCTCACAGCCAATGATTAGTATCTTATTTCTTGTTCCAATCTAAAATAAATAAATATTAATTGGACACACACCAACACCACTATTTTACCTATGTAGCCCTGAACAAGCTATTTAATATTTGTAATCCTTGTACGGTCCGTACACCACGTATAGTAACTAAGCTGGATATATCAGAAAAACCAAGAGATAAATTTTAACTGATATATTTAACGATAAACTGTAGTTACTAATGATAGTGAGACGCGTGAGTCGATTGACAGGTGATCGCGAACTGAATATAATAAAAAGTATTGCTAAAATTGATGACTGGCGTAATTGCGCGGTTGGCATTAATTAGGGCAATGCACAATGTACGTGCTCGTACATATTCCCGGGCCAGAAATTGAGGATAAGATGCTGGAGAAAATGATAGGTGAATGACGTGATACAAGGTGATGCTGATGGTACAATTTAGTTTACAAAATGATGAAATAATAGTTACTTAGAATAACTAATTGTCTAGTCTTGTAGTCATAAATTGCTTCATTGATTGATACTTAGTTCATGCGGTACGATTGAACTTTTGATCGAAAAATACGGGCGAACTAGATTAATCTGAGATCACACGCGCTCTAAATGATTTTTCTAACTCAGGCTCACTACGAACACAGCACTCATGCACTGCACTTTCACTGACGCATTTCGTAGGACGCTCGAAGCTTGTAGCTCGTAGTTCAATCGCCGCTCCCCCTGTGCTCTGAGGCGCAGGCGGCGCTGCCAGGGCGGGCGGCGCCGCGGCGGGCGCTCCGGGCTGCGCTCGCGCCCGCCAGCGGCGCCACAGTAAGCCTGCGACTCCGACGACGACCGCGAACAACACCAGATAGATGGCGACGTAGTGATGAACGTCGTGATAACTGACTCTGTCAGTCAGTACTCCTTCCGCTGTGCTAGCTTTAAGCTGTTTGAGCTGCCTGTCTATCTCCTCGATATACTCTAGGTGATTGGAGTAATCAGATTGATTTAGGACGGTAGACAGAGGAGTTGATATGTTGAATATGCTGTTGATTGGAGGGATCTCTATCTTCAGCACGTCTGCTTCTTCTCGAAGAGTATTTGCTAGAGCTTTGTGAGCGAAGATCGTGATAGCTTCGGTCTTGATGATACACCCTTCATCGATGCTTATTATCCCTGACCTATGTAGTTGGTCAGCGGTAATCTGATGCTCGCATATGATTCGCACAGAGCATTGGCCGCAGCAGGAATAAAAGTAGGTGTTTATGCTGTTCAATCCAGTCCAGGTACTCTTGCAGGGTGATGATGATGATTGACACTGGTCGGATAGGCTTTTGACACAAAGATTCTCGTCTAATTTCATCTGATAAATAGGTTGGTGTAAAGGACATAGATGCGAGTCCGTATCCAACTCTACACAACTATGTACGTCTCTTTCTGCGAGAGGTACATAAGAGTCCTTCTGCATATTTATTGCTACATATTCTGATATCGGAACTAGGCTAGACATTTTTCTTCCAAATTGCTGTGGGATAGGTATAAGCTTATAAAGTTCGTAGTTGTCTCTGGCGACTAAAGGAATTTTGATTTCAAATATTATAAACTTATTTGAAGCTCTAGCTCTGACGGAGAGTAGATGATACATTTTCGCTATATTGGATTGAAGGTTCCAGGGCAATGAGACGTCCTTGGTTAACATTCTAGTGATGGTGTTCATCTCGTCGCGTAGCTGCTCTGGGGTAACAAGGTGAAAGTTGAATCTTCCGGCGTAGACATTCGTTAGAGCATCCATGACGGTTTCTTGTATATTCTGTAGACTTAATAGGGTACCTTGTGCGATAGCTGATGATAAGGTGAAGTCACAGGAACTTGATACTACTTGTAAGTCGTCTTTCTGCTTATTAAACGTTCTTTCAAGATTATTTAGATGCTGGTTAAAGATTTTACTTTGCTTATCAATAGAAGATTCTACTCTCTTCAAAAGGTTAAATTCCCCCTCGACGATTGAAGTCTGATTTTTCCAAAGTACTGCTAAATGTTTTTCATTATCTCTAATAGTTTCAATGTCACGCTCGTATTGCTCTGCAAAATCCTGATCAAGTACGCCGAATAGTTTGTTAGCTAGTAACCCGATCCCATTGATAAGGCCGCGCGGTAGTCGCGCGCGCGCACTCCGTGGGAACTGCTTACCGAGCAAAATGTTGTTGTAGTGAGCGAGTTCATTGAGCCCATGATGTAATTGAAGAAGTACTATGTCGCATTGTGCTATCTTTTTATTTATTTGATTGTTGCAAACCCCGTCTAAATAATTTATGTATTTGATAAGTAGGTCATGGCTTTGCCAATAGGGCTCCATGTCGTAATAGATGACTAGATTCCATTGATCTCGTTCAAGTCGAATATTACTAATATGATCGAAGTAAAATCCTTGACTTGAATTAAAGTTGGTAACTTGATATTTACCGTGGACGGGAATCGCCATCATTGTAAAAAATAGCATAAACAACATAAATAAATAGTGTGATATGTACGATTTCTTTGTTCGATTGGTGACTGTAGCTGAGCAAACTCTATCTTGTTTCTGTTGAAACGTACAATCCTGTTTAACTGTATCCGTACCCTGTACAGGTAACCTAGAAATTTCAGAGATAGGTCGCTTTAATTCACCATTTTTCGTTTTCAGGGTGACTACACGTACGTAATCATCTTTCCCTGGATGTAGAGCTGTTATTCTGCCTAGGGCCCACTTCCCAGACGGCAGGTTGGCGTCGTGAACGATGACGACATCATTGATTTTTAGGTTTTCTTGTGGTTGACGCCACTTGCTTCGCGTCGATAGTTGGCTTAGATATTCCGATATACACACGAAAACTGCGATATAGCCTTTAGTTGATTTCATGCCACGACCCTTGCTAGATTTGACATCGACAAATCTAGTATAGTCAACACCTGTGTGCTGAAAAGGTCGAGATGGCCTCGTACGAGCTGCTGGATAGTCTCCCATTATTTGTTCGTGCTTGATAGGATCGTGGCGGCGGCATATAACGCATCCACGTAACTGCTTTTTAACTATTTTATTTCCTCCTATGAGCCAATACTTCTTTCTTAAGAAAGCTGATGTCAGGCGAGCTCCGCCATGATAAGAAGCTTTGTGAGCTTGCTCAATCAGAAGCTCGACTAAGCGGCAGTTGCCAGGCACTATGATCGGATGCTTCATGTCCGTCGGAAGATTGGAATTTCTTAGTCGGCCTCCGACTCGTAGGATTCCGTTTTCATCCAAAAATGGATTAAGCTGTAATAATTTGCTTTTAGAATGTACTTTGCGGTTTTCAGTGATGTTTTTAATTTCACTTGAAAACTCAATTAACTGTACTTGTTTGATTATAAGAATTTCAGCTTTATGAAGTTCAGATAGTGAAAGGTATATTTGTTTGCTGTTTTTTCTGTCTTTTAATCTGAACACCCATGATAAAATTCTTATAACTTTACTGATAGAGCTATGTTTAGAAAGTAACTGATACTGCTTTCTAAATCTTGTTCAGTGACAGCGTTGACTTGACGGACTTTCTTCATCTCCAGGTCAGTGGTAAATGCTGGCTGCTTGCCTTGTCCATCGAAGTCTGATAGCCATGATGGTCCCTGCCACCACAAGTCATGTTTTATCAGCTGTGATGCTGTTAATCCACGGCTGGCACAGTCCGCCGGGTTTTCTTCCGATTTGACGTAACGCCAACATGTTGATGGCATCGTCTTTTTGATATCTGTGACCCTGTTGGCCACAAAGGTCTTCCATCTGGTTGGGTCTCCGCTAAGCCATCCTAGAACAATCATGGAATCAGACCATCCATAGATCTCAAGCTGGTAGGTACTTAAGCACTGTTGCACTTTAAGTACTAACTTTGAGAGGAGATGACCCGCCAATAACTCCAACCTGGCGAGAGAGATATTTTTTCCACATGGTACTATCCTTGTCTTAGCAACCAATAGGGTGATAATAGGTCGATTACCTCGTTTTATTTTGCAATAAATAACGCATGCGTAGGCTTTAGTCGATGCGTCACAAAAGCCGTGCAATTCGATTGCGTCATTTTCGTTAGTTGATAACCACCTAGGTACTTGTATTTTATTGATGTTAATGATATCGTTTTTGATTATGATCCATTCAGATAAAATTTCTTCAGGCAGGGGGTCATCCCATTTGATTGCGGACAACCATACCTTCTGAAAAATAATTTTAAACTTAGTCGATATTGGCGCTAGCCAGCCTAGGGGATCAAATAACTTTGATATATCCGAGAGGAGTGATCTTTTAGTTTCCTTCTCGGCCGTCGATTCAATTTTAGACTTGAACATAAACATGTCTTGCTGGTGATTCCAACTAAGTCCCAAAGTTTTGGAAGATTCAGGTTGCTTGAAGTCGAAGCTGTCTTGATTATTGTGCATGTTTGCATCTGACAATTCTGCAACGTTCGACTTCCATTTCCTTAAATTGAATCCGGCGGTTTTAAGTAGATTGATGAGGTCCTCGCGCAATTGTTTTGCGTTTTCCAACTGATGAGCCCCATGAACGAGATCGTCCATGTAGAAGGAGCTTTCGAGGACTGCAGCTGCTGCGCTGTATAGTTGCTGATATTTTGCATCTGATGCCAATTGTCGAAGGGTCATCATTGCTAAGAAGGGCGCGGCCTTGGTACCGTAAGTGACCGTTAAAAGCTCCCATTCTTTGATATTTTCTTGCTCGGAATTTCGATAGATGAGCTTTTGCAACTTTTGATCTTCTTGGTTTATCCAAATTTGTCTAAACATCATCTCAATGTCTGCAGTAAAGGCAAATTTGAATTGCCGCCATTTGATAATAAGCGACTGAAGGTCTTGCTGAAGATTAGGTCCACGCTTCATGACGTCATTGAGGCTGTAGCCTGACGACGTCTTGGCTGAGCCGTTAAACACCACTCTAAACTTAGTAGTTGTAGATTCCGCTCGTTCCACTCCGTGATGAGTGAAATAAAAATCGGGTTTGGTGCTACTGATAGCGGGTGCCATATGGCCCATTGAGAGGTACTCTTTCATAAATGATTTGTAATGATTTTCCATTTCGTGATTTTTAATAAACTTCCTTTCCAATGATTTGAACTGAGCAATTGCTTTATTTTTTGAAAACCCTAAGTTATTTTCAAAATCTGTTTTCATAGGTAGCCGTACTACGTACCGACCGTCTTCTCGTCGAGTGGTGGTGTTTTTGTAGTACTGTACGCATTCCTGATCTTCTAATGATAGATTGGACTCTTCTGCAATGTCTTCGATTTCCCAGAATCTCTGGATTTCCTCTAAGTCGTTAATAATGACATTGCATTGAAGAGTCCTTGCGCTTCCACTCAAGATCCACCCTAAACGCGTGTTTTGCGCAATAGGTGAATGATTTTGCTCGCCTCGGCAGATACCTTCTAATAAGATCAACGAATAAATATCTGCTCCGAACAAGATGTCCACGGGACGGCTGTGATTGAACTCAGGATCGGCTAGAGTGATATGGTCCAAGTAAGACCATGTAGGTTTGGCAAAAGAAAATCTTGGTAAATTTTTTATAAGATTTTTCATGATAAGTGCATCCGTGTGAAACTCAAAGTTGTTATTGGCTGAAACGCATTTGATATTTATAGCTCCTTTGCAGTTCGACTGCTTCGCGCCTATTCCTGTGATCACACCCTGACATTTTTGACGAGGCAGCCCTAGCTGTTGGGCAGCGTTCTCAGATATGAGAGAAGTCTGAGAACCTTGATCTAAAAGAGCGCGCATTTTGATAAAGGAACCATTGGATGCCTCAACTTTTACCACAGCTGTTGCTAAAAGGATTTCAGGTATTTCAGTTTGAGACACGTGTGAGTTCCTAGCTGTTAGCTTTTGACCCTGTTTGGGTTCGCTGACATTCGCACTACTAGAAGTCGATGCCCCGGCCTCATTAAAGTTTAGCGAAAACGCGTCATGTAGAAGCGTGTTATGTGCAAGGTTGCACTCGCGACAGCGTTTTTCTGAAGTACATTCGTTTCTATTGTGGCAATAAAGACAATTTTTGCATAATTTTAGATACTCGGCTGTTCGAATTTTTGACGATGGTGACATTTCACGGAATTTATTACAAATAAAAATAGAATGATTATTCTTTTTGCAAATTGCACACCTATAATATTTTGCGGCGTAAACATTTTTGCCGTTCGCGGATTGCTCAATACGTCCGGTCGATGACGGCTTCGTATTAGAATTATGAAAGGATTTTTGATTTTTATAATTTTGTTGAGCAGATTTAGGATCAGACTTCCTTCGTGAGGTTTCCATTGTTGTGAACGTCTTCTCCAAAAATGATAAAAAATCTTCTAGATTAGGAACCTCTTTAGGTTCTTTTACAGAAGAGAGATATTCGCTAAGGGTCTCTGTGTCGAGCTTTTGACACATGAGATGAATGATAAGAGGATCCCATGACTCTACGTTAATTCCCAAGTTCCTGATCGCGTTGAGACTTTCGCGTGTTACGTCATGGATTTTTTTGATTTGATTTAGCGACGATTGTTGCGCCGCTGGGATATTGAGCATTAGATCGAAGAGAGAACTTAAAATTAGGCGTTTATTATTGTAGCGATTATTCAGAAGTTCCCAGCTGATTTGATAATTATCAGCTGAGATGGAAAGATGCTGGATAAGCCTTTCCGCTTCACCCTTTACTTTAGTTTTTAGAAATTGCATTTTCTGAGCGGGGGATAGAGTTGGATTGGCATGAATAGTTTCAGTAAAAAGATCTTTAAAACTGGACCATTGCTGATAGTTGCCAGAAAAGGTTGGAATTTCCATTTTTGGAGTAGTGTTTTCACGATGAGAGACAGAGGAGAATTTTCTATTGATAGCTTTTATGATCTCATTAAATTTTCTCTCAGCTTGAAAAAAATGCGATTCGTACTCCGGGCTTTTCTGACTAGCCGATTCGCTATCTAGCTCCCAATGAAGGGTGTCGATGGTAGACCAACGTGATTGAATGGTACGCAACAAGTGATCAAATTCCCATTTCTCCGATATAGAATCTAAGTCGATGTTCGAAACAGTATGCTCGAATGCCTTGAAATTACTGCTTTGTTTCCGCAGCATCTCATCGGTCTTGCTATTGCTACCCCGAGCCTGATACGAGAATTCCTGCGATGGAGTCCCTGGCCTTAGGGTTGCCGGCTTGATAAGTGACGCGGGAGTCCCTTCCCTCGCACCTGAGCTTTGAATAGCTGTTCTGATGTAGGTGTATCTTTCTCCACTGCTTTCAAATTGATTTGTTGTAAAGTATGGATTAGACTTAGTACCTAATCCGCACAGCTTACTATGATTCGATTGATATTCGTTCCAGTAGCTACCTAGAGTGTCTAGCCTTCGCTGGATATAGTCTGGAGTTTTCCTATCCGAACCGTCTTTCTTGAAATTTGAATAAATTTGCTCAATCGCGGAAGCGATTCGCTCTTGAGCCGATAGTAATTCTTCCATAGTCGACATCTTAGTACTCGTAAGTTATGAGAGTAAAATAAGATAAAATGGAAAGATCTTACTTGATATCTTCTGGACTGGATGAACGGTGACGCGGTGCTGCTACTCCTACGTCCGTCCTGTGGTGTCTGTTGACGCCCTGCTGATGCTGTGTCCTTCCTGCGGTGTCTGTTGACGCCTGCAGTTGCTGCGGAGGCGGTCGCAAGCCGGCCTGGCTTACGTCCTTAGGTATTATCGGAAGATACCCGCTGCTGTGATCCAGTGAGCTGCTTGCTCACACTGATATTTCCACTTGTTAGCGGAAATTCTCAAGGTAGCACTGATTCACGATAATACCGCACTCGCGAGGGTGATATACCAGTTTTAAAATTTAAAAAAAATGATGTACGGTCCGTACACCACGTATAGTAACTAAGCTGGATATATCAGAAAAACCAAGAGATAAATTTTAACTGATATATTTAACGATAAACTGTAGTTACTAATGATAGTGAGACGCGTGAGTCGATTGACAGGTGATCGCGAACTGAATATAATAAAAAGTATTGCTAAAATTGATGACTGGCGTAATTGCGCGGTTGGCATTAATTAGGGCAATGCACAATGTACGTGCTCGTACAATCCTACTAAGTGTATTATTAAACGCGAAAGTTTGTCGCCGGAACGGCTGAACGGATCTGGATGAAACTTGCCCTAGGGATAGATAATAGTCTGGAATAGCTACTTTTTATTCCGTGGGAATACCGGAATTTAAATGAGCGCGAGTGAAACCGCGGGCCGCGGGGCGCATTTAGTACAATTCTTATATAGGTTTGCGCCCCGCAGTTATCTCAAAAAATTGGGTAAATAAATAAAAATGTAAGAATTTACCAGCATAGGACCCAGTCGCAAATCTACTATCGGAAAACTTAAGGTAATTAAGTGATTGCATATTGATTGCCAATCTCAATAAATAAATAAAACAATTTGCCGGCGGACTAGTCGCTAATCAACTATCGGAAAACCAACTTTATTGCTAGTTCTTATCAAAAATATCAGTGCCGTTCTGGCAGATGTGTCTCATAAATTGGAGTTTTACCTCTCTTTCATTTTCAACAGCAACTTGATCTGTAGTAGTAGCTATTGTGCAACAGTTGATCATTCCCCGTTCTTTAACAACATCGGCTAGGATGCTTGACTCCCCAACATCCCAAAGTTTTGCAGAGCCATCTCTATAAAGAAATATTTACCTTAGTTAGGTAATATATTGTTAGGGGTAGTCAATGTTTTAGTCTTGCTATAGTTTTGTAAAATTCATTAATATCAGATTCTCCGGCGATCAGTCCGGCGGCGGCCCGATTATGCTCATGTCTGGCTATCGAGATGGCTTTCAATTTGACATTTGATTCCCATCCATCCAATACAATTGCTATTACACTATGGGAATCAAATGTCAAACTGAAAGCCATCTCAATAGGCAGACATCAGCTTATTTGGGCCGCAGTTGTTGCCTACAATTCCCAGTGCAACAACATAACAGGGCCAATAAAAATCAGCACTTAAAAAAGCAATCTGATCTCTAATCTTGCAATTCCAATCTTATGAAGATAAGCATAAAGGCTAAAACTGATCATCTAGTAAAACAAAATTATTGCATGATTTTGACACCTACTTGCTCACAGTCACAACATTCCTTCCCTTCTCAATCATCTTTACATCCGTGACAGCCATCTTATGACCGATTAGTGTTACAGGATTAATACCACTCTCAGCAGACCAGACTCTACAGGAACCATCGGCTCCCGCAGAAAGGATCACCTGACCGGAAGGGAAGAACTGACATTTGTAAACTGGACCACCATGACCTTTGAGATCTTGGAGAACTACACCTGGAATTAACATTATTTCTATAATTGCTTATTTATTCCTCACATCACATAAACTAACACTACAATTTACAGTTGGCATTTACATATACCTACCAAAGAGTTGAAAAGGATTGAATTTACTCATCAACACATGATTGTACACCTATACTCTGTCAGCATTATTATTTAAATATCATAATTTATTCCATACCTAGGTATTTACTTACCTCAGTTACTACCAATTTCTAATATACTGTGATTTGATATCTACAAAAGCTTGGCGGTAAAACTTTAGTAGGTAAACCATTTCCAATGTTTATACTCACTTGTTCTACTATCCCACACCAAAAGTCGGTCTCCCTCACAAGATGACACAGCCAAAGCATTTTCTGCTGAATCTACAGACAACACACCACTGGCATGTACTTTATGGGCTTTAGTAGGGGCGACAAATGCTACTTTAACTCCAGAACTTATATGCTTCAGGACAAGGTTTAAGTTCCCATGAGATATGTACTCATAATTTTCTGGGCAGTTGATCTTTATTTTTCCATCAGCTTGGTTTACTGAGGTTCTAATACTTTCATGGGTGCAGCTACTTTGATCCCATGTTTTGAACGACACCCAGCATTGCTGATTGGGCAATCTACAAAACATAATTTGATAATAGAAAGAAACATTACATACATACATTATAACTACTTGTCTAATTTACTTTCAGGTACAATAGCGAGCTACAAAAAGCGAAACAAAAATTATGCCAGACTTAAAGGGTTGGCTATAGCAGTCCTTGTACCTGAGTTGAGGGTTGGGGATAGGGGGGATGCAAGTGGGGGTAGATGGCAAGTCTTCCCCTTGGGTCCTTTTTTCTAGGAAATGAAAAAAAAAAATTTAATTTTTCAGGTAAGTTACTAGTTAGGCTAGGGGTTTTTTTTTTATATGAAGAAAATTGGTAGTAATATTTCATCTCTATGACAAAAAGACTCAAGGGAAGGAATTCTCATTAGGTTAGGGTGATTTTTTTTTTTAAAGTGAAGAAATTTGAAGAAATTTTTTTTTAATTTCCTAGAAAAAAGAACTATAGGGAAAGACTTGCCATCTACCCCCACATGCTTTCCCCCTATCCCCAACCCTCAACTCAGGTACCAGGGTAGCTATAGTTTAGCCGACTTAAACGCTATTCTAAAGAAAGAACCATATATTCAGGCTTACCTCACTGCATCATTCCAGTCCCATTGTATAGCGAATCCAGGAACTTGGTCTGGCATCTTGGGAATACTCACACTTACCAGAAAATTAAATAAACTCCAATTTGTCAATACACTTCAACAAACTTGTCAGAAATTATGTGGGGAATGGAAATCGTAATACAAATTGGTTTGTCTACTAGCGTGAATGATTTGTAAATTTCTTTTCAACGAAAATTCAGCTGAATCATCTTCATCATCCCGTCATCGCATGCCTCGGTCGCCGGTCGCAAAGAGAATGTAAGCTACGAGGCCGGTCGGTTTAGTTAGCGTAGCGTAATATACTCTTGGGGTCGGTTCTTTTCTTCTTTTGATTTGATTTTTGTTTTGATTTTTGTTTTGAATTTTTTGATTGATTGAATTGAATGAATTGTGATTTCTTCTTCTTCTTCTTAATTGAATGGCCTTTGCAGTGTAAAAATTGTGATTTAATTTTGATTGATTTGTTTGTGTCAAACTCAAAAGAGATGTGTCAACTCGAGTTGGTAAATCGAGATAACTCGATTTGACGACCTCTGTGGCGCGGTGGGCGAAGGTCCGCTTACCACGCAGGAGGTTGCGGGTTCGATTCCCGCCTCAGGACAAATGTTTGTACGTTCTGCAGATATTTGTTCCGGGTGTTCTGGGTCGTTTACTATTGTATAATAAAAAATATCAATCTATGTACCTAATTGACCGAGCGAGCGAAGCGTCTCAGTTTCCACATTGGCCAAAAATGCGTTTGTCCGGATGTCTGTCTGTCTGTTCTCCTCTACAGGTCGCATTTTTCAACCGATCTGGACGAAACCTGGTACACAGGTTATATGACTTATTAGAATTTTTTATCGTCGGGGAATTTTGATTGGAGGGATACTTCCCCCAAAAAGGGGCAAAAAAGGGGGCTATTTCATATACTGAATATCTCCACCAAATGAGATCCGATTTCGATTGTTCTTTTTTTATTTGAAAGGTAGTAACTATAAGTTGGTCTCATAAAAGTTTGGTGAAGATCTGATGAGGATCTTTAGCATGATGAACGGGATAGCTCATCAAAAAATCGACGGGTTTCAATCAAATTTGAGAGAAACACTAAGGACCTCATTCTAAACAAGATGATTAAAAAAAAACAATAAAAATCAATAAAATCACAAGAATCAAAAATCGGAAAAATTATATCTACCTACCGCTAAGCCAGTGAATTGCTCACTTTTAGTGTGCTCGCGAGGTCTACCAGCTCACAGAGCCACTAGTGTATTGTATTATGTATATCAGTCATCTAGTACCCATAACAAAGCTCTGCTTAGCTTGGGGCTAGATGATGCCGTGTGAATTGTCCAGCAATATTTATTTATCTATTATTATTTATTTAACTCGAGTTAACACGAGTTGAATTGTTCCAACCGAGACGAATCAAGCGAATGAGAGCGCGCACCTTGAACGGAATTGGCGATTTGTTCAAGGTGCGCGCTCTATTACCTATCCCACCATCTCACATGTACAATGTTTTATTTTTTGCTGGTGGGTGTAAGCCAACTTCGCCAAAGTCAAGTTTAGCATTGTTATTTGTCCTAACAAAGAGTTGGATGAAGGAACAAATAAGCAAAAAGTAATTTGTAAAGCCCACCCGCTCCGCATTTTCGCGAGAACGCCAAAAAACACGAGAATGAGAATGTGGAACCTCCTTTATCGTGTTTTTACCGAGTTTTTGCGAGAATATAGAGCTGGCTTAAAAATCATATCCTTAGTTCTGCTAACTCAAGTTACTGAACTCGTTAACTCGAGTCGGTGTCTATTCCGAGTTAGCACATCATGCGTTTCTTTGTGCGTCCTACTCTACTGCTGTTTGCTGTCATTTGCATGTGATTGTGACGGTTGACATTGACATTTTTGAAACCGTAAGGTTATCCTACAGATAACAAAGACTAGAGTTGGGGTTTATTATAAAAAAATACAAATGCCAGGTATAAAGTACTTGAAATATCCATTTGGGAAGAATCTGCGGCCCGATTGAGCTAATGTCTGGTCTGGCTCGCCTGAAGCTGGGGTCTCACGGTGCGCTATTCTACGGATCAGCCACGCACAGCCGACGAGCACGGACGTTGACGCACCGCAGGCAGGGCCGTTTCAACGGTGCGTGTCGGTCTGTGTAGATCTTTTCAAGCTTCATTTCAAAATGCAAAGTGAAAGAGATAGACGATAATATATAGAGATAGACGCACCGCACCTTTGAAGTTACCGACTCGCGATGGATACCGGCGCACCGCCACAGACGTGTCTGTGCTATCACGGACAGGCCGGTCCCACAGTGCGTCGTGCGAGCTGGTCTGCGTGCGTCCGCGATTTTTCGCACCGTGGGACCCAAGCTTGAAAGGAGACTACTTGGCCGAGGTATATGTCGTCATCGACTTAGGCAATATCCTCGCCACCTACCGCTATTTTTCTCCTTGCACTTGTAGTCAGTAGCTTGGTCTTTGACATTTTATGTTACGTTTTGATAAATCGGACCAAGGAATTTGAATACCTAAATTATCGGACTCATGTTTTTTTTTTCAATACAAATGACTGACTCGATATTGGACTGACGCGACGTGACTATAAAACTTATCACCAAAGAGTATACAATCTCTGAATCACTTGACATTGACAAGATTGTCTAGAGACAGGAGCCATTTGTAAGAAAGAAAGAAAAACAAATAACTTATCACCAAAGAGTATACAATCTCTGAATCACTTGACATTGACAAGATTGTCTAGAGACAGGAGCCATTTGTAATGTAAGAAAGAAAGAAAAACAAACAACAAAACAAATAGAAATTGTGGGCGACACGAACGAAAGATCATTTTGCAACACTTTTGCCATGAAAATACTGAACCTGATAAAAAAATATTAACAGACTGCGGGCGGAGTAAATGGAGTAATGTTAAGCAGAAACAATAACTACTAGAATGCATTTCTCAATTCCTGATCTGCAACAATTCCACGACGACAATGGGCTATCCTACACGGTATTGTTATTAAATTTTAAGTTCTTCAGTAATTAGTACTTGTTGCTACATAAGTTGCAACCATCAAAAATTTTTGTTTGCTTTGGCAGCAGAAAAGGATTGCAAAACCATCCATAAAATTGTAGGTACGTAAAATTTTGACATCTATTCATGCATGTAGGTTCACCAATTATGACATGACAGGTGGCGCTCGGGCACTAATCTCGGTAATAATTAAACACCCATAAAACATAAATAAACCTACTAAAATTTTATCTTGAGTTTTGTGGGTCGAATTTAAGCTAGGCTTTCTCATATTGTTATATTTATACATTTCCAGGGTTACAACATCTACATCGATGGATTTTTTCATTGCACTGCACGCTACAAGCAGCTGCTCAGTCTCCATGAGCAATTGCAAGCCCAAAACTCTTATTTTAAGCTGCCACAGTTCCCGCCGAAAAAGTTGTTCCTTACAAGTTCTCAATTAGAAGATAGGAGGACTCAGCTAGAAAAGTATATTCAGTTAGGTGAGTGATTCTAAACACCATTCTAAAAGTATTAAACAGCAAAACCCCTATCTACAACACTTCATTTGTTTTTTTTTTCATAAAATATCATTGCAATGAAATGAAATTTTGAAATGAAATGAAATTTTCTAAGTATGAGTACTTATGATGGGAGTTGGGACCTGAAACAAAAATTACAGATCATGGAAACATTGGTGTACGGAAATCAACCTATAACTTGTGCATCTCAGTTGTCTGCAGTCTTTATTCCGTAGTATTTGATCAACTACCAGAGATGCCACCACTGTTGTTCTAACTCTCGCTATTGCCACAGAATAATGATTAGTGCAATGATAATGTAATGTTGGTAGTTGCATCCTGATTATCTAAGTAGGTAGGTAGGTGATATTAATACATCAATAAGCCTGATGTGACAAATGGTAGTGAATATTATCAGCTACTATTGCTTTATGTAAATAAAGCAATAATACATTTATAATTTATTTTTAGGTACACAATGAAAGTCTCACAAGATTCTTATGTTTAACTTTCTAGCTTGCCTTGTCAAAGAGAAATTTATTGCTATTCTTAAGACCATGGACAAAAATACAGTTCAGTGTTTAGTATATATTTACAGAAAAAACAACATCTTTAATCATGAAAATATTTTTGTTGCAGTGGGGCAAAATCCTATTCTGGCCAATTCAGATCTCCTGATAACATTCCTATTTTCCGCCCAACAAGAAACACATAGTGTCACAATGCATGAAGTTGACATAGAGATATCATTGATGAATGGATACAGAATACCTCTATCAGTCTCATCAACCGACTCATCAAGCACCATATTAGATATTGCGTGCAACTACTTAAACCTGCCGAAAGAGTTAACCAAGTATTTTTCCTTGTATTTATTTAACTGGAGTTGTGCGAAAGATGGTCAACCATCCCTCAAAAAGTTAGAAGAATATGAATCTCCATACATATCACAGAAATATGTGAGGCCTGATGACAAAATTGTACTCAGGAAAAGGTAATCCATAAATATACATTTTGTTATTTATTTTCTTTCAGCATATTAATAAACAAATATTCCAATCAGAAAACTGAAAAAAAAGCTTCAAAAAAAGAAGGTATTATCCTAATTTACATTCAATAAAAAAGCAAGTTGGTACCTTGTCTGGACTCTAATAACAACCAATCCATCTGCTCATTTGCCCATAGTCCACAAACTAGTTGAGCCCCGCGGTTTCACTCGCGCAGATTGAAATCCGGTATTCCCACGGGATAAAAGTACCCTATGTGCTATTCCAGACTATAATCTAGCTCTGTGCCAAGTTTCATCCAGATCTGTATAGCCGTTCAGGCGTGAAAGAGTAACAAACATCCATCCATCCATCCATCCATACATCCACACTTACAAACTTTCGCGTTTGTAATAGTAGTAGGATAGGTACCAAGAGTACAATCAAGTTCCTTTTTTTAGAACACCCTCTGTAAACAGTCCAAGAAATAATGAATTCAATGAGATTTCCTACTATGAATACATTATTCATGTATTCATAGTAGGAAATCTCATTGAATCTAATATTTTTCTATTTTTTAGCTTCTGGGATCCATGCTATGATGTGGACTTGATGATTGACAGGGTATCGCTAGATATGCTGTATCTGCAAATAATTGAAGAGTTAGATTTGGGCTGGCTTATAACAGATCAACAGACAAAGGACATTCTATCTGCTTATGAAGGGAAGAAACAAAAAAGAGAGGTAAGATTTATTCTTAAATACTTTAAAAGGCCAACAGCTAATAAAGAAACAAAGCCTGCAGACGCTCTAATCTGTTCCTCTCACAACTGTGAGTGAATGAAAGGTCAGTAATGTCAACAATAGTGTATGAGTGAGAGGCAACAAATAACGCCATTTAAGATTCGTTTTTTATTGGCATGGGATCATGGGATATTTAGCATGTGAGTAAGTAAGAGGCAATAATAAGTGCCGCCATTTGAGATTCGTTTTTGGCACGGGTTATGTTAAGTTACGGCATGAACGAATTTTGACGTTTAAGTAAAACATTAATTTTAAAATAACGAACGTTAAACATATTTTTTTATCAACATTCTACTTTAATACTGGTAGGTCATCTAGCAAACTCATTTGCTTAAACAAACATCTTTATCAAAATAAGAATGCGTGGATAACAAAGTTCGTTGTCGCGTCAGTTCATCTTGAGTGGTTATGTACCTACACTTTTACTATCTAATTGACTAGGTACCTACTTACCAAAGAAAGTACCTACCTACTGCTAGGTATCTTCTTCTATGTAGTATTTCCTTTTGACTGCGATTATGTATCGTTGCCTTTTGAAAACAAAATTGATTGGTTAGTTCCCACAAGATGACTAAGAATTCCGGTTCCACCCCTAAAGTCCCGGGTTCGAACCCCGTGATGTATCTATGGTTTTTCTAGTGTTAGGTTTGTAATCTGGCAACAGTTACACGATTTACGTTTTCAATGTGTTTTATGTATAAGACATCGAAACAATTCTAAAACCGGTTGTGGATCGGAATTGATTCTCAGCGCGTCTCGTGCTCTTTGCATTTGTTTGTGAACACTGAGTTTTTGAAGAGCATTCTGTTTCTGACAGCCTACATAGCTCAGTTGGTAGTAGCTCTGCCTTCTGCGCCGTAGGTCGTGGGTTCGATTGATTACCACCGTGAACAAAGACAGACATTTGTGTGATGAACATAGATGTTTGTTCTCTGTCTGGGTGTTATATAATATTTTAAGTGTATATAAATTTACAAAGAAAAATATATATGTATAAGTAAGTAGTAGGTATATCAGCATCTGGTTCCCATAACACAAGCTTAGGTTTAGTTTGGGGTTAGATAGTACTGTGTGGAAAGTCCACCTATATTTATTTATTTATTATTCTGTTTGGGATATTTAGTACCTAGTAGGTGTACAGACCTTTAACGACGGCTAATCGTATTCACTATATGGGCAATCGGAGATCCAGTTTAGGCCAAACCTTGTAATTTTAGAAGCTTGTGCACTAAACCTAACCTAACTTTTTTTTTTCATATCCTTTCCATCCAAAGGTTGTCTGGAAGAGAGGCCGCCCATTGTACCTATTCTTTGTTAAATTTTCTGTATATGCTTTCTTTTTGCTCTGTGTACAATAAAGAATTTATCTATCTATCTATCTATCTAAACCTACCTTAACATGAGTGATGTGGTGATGCAAGCCATTGACTAATAAAAATATTGTTTGCTCATTGAATTGCGCTTGCAGTTGTGTCATCGACAAATTGGGAACCTAAATGACTCATAAACGAAAATTATTAACAATTTATCGTTCAATGGATTAAGTATCTTATCTTTAACAAGGAAAAAATTGTGCTAAAAATATAACCAGCATACAAAGCACCGTCAATCAATGTTCGTACAATCCAAGCAAATATAACATACTAAATTATTAAAACTACTAACAGGTGCTCACTTGCTATCAGGTGGCCCCTCGGCTCGCCTGCCAGCTATGACACATAGAACTGAACCGATCGCAATGAAACTAGGTCAAATAATCAAAATCAAAACGGTATTTATTTCGGTTGCTATCACAGGATTACTTCATGCCGCCAGTTCTTGTGGTTAAAGAATTTATTTCTCTCAAAAGAATTAACAATTCACTTAATGAGAAGTAGTAACTTTAAACTTACGTAAATGTTTTACAGCGAGCATACATAATAAACTATAAATAACTAAAACAAATTAAATGACCATTATAAATCTAGTATTAACACAAAACAATAGTAAAAGGAGCGTTGTTTACATTAAAAATAAAATTGTGTGGGTACTTCCTAAAAAAATACTGTCGTAATGTCGTAGTTGTTGATCAGCCAGTAAAAAATGTAACTGCACAGGGCCGGATTTAGAAATTTTGTGTAATGTTTTTTTTTAATTTAGCTTTAAAAATGTTTAGGCTGTCACAGTTTTTTATTTCTTTTGGGAGGTTATTAAATAATTTTGCACCTTCAAAACATATGCTCCTCTTTCCATAATTTGTACGAATCCTAGTTATATGGATGTTATCTGCATTGCGAAGTACTCTTTTACCTTGTTGTCTATTTGTTTTAAATGTAATTTCAGTATGAGTTTTGTTGTGTAAGATTTTTGTGATTAAAATACATGTATTATAGCAGTATGTTTGGTAAATATAATTTTGGTTTCTTTATATAATTTTGTTGTTGGTGTTAGGAAATCATAATTAAAGAGAAGTTTCAAAAGTTTGTTTTGTTTTATCTGAAGGTCTTTCAAAGTGGATTTGGCGGCACTGCCCCATATTTCAACAAGATAATCTAAATGTGGTTTTATTAGGGAAAAGTAGACAGTGTAACGAACTTGACGTGGAAGACATCGCACACAACCGTATAGTGATGCTAATAGGGAAGATATTTTAGAACATATTTTGTCAATGTGACACTTCTTTCTTCGCGACCACAATCCGGAAACGCGAAAAAAAATGCTTTTTTGTTTTATACGACCAGGGGCATTATTCTCTATGACAATAGGAGATTCCTTGCCCCAAACCGTGAAACGTCAAAACTTGATGTTGGGCATTATTCTTTGTGACATAGGAGATACTTTGCCCTGACCGTATGACACCGGCTGCCTTGTCTTAGCTGTGATCGCGGTGCAAATGGTCATAGTGAATAAAGCTCCTGGTGGAAAAATACAGTTGACCGTTGAATATAGTGGTAATCTTCACCTATAACAAAATATTGCCTCGTAGGTCGCGGTCTTCGATCAAGAATTACTACCCTTGATTATTGTTAAACGACCCGCCCGCGCGCCCCTTCTTCGCACGGGTGCACATTGTTTTTCTACTATATTATGCATGTATTATACATATAAACCTTTCTCTTGAATAACTATCTATTAAAAAAACCGCATCAAAATCCGTAGCGTAGTTTGAAAGATTTAAGCATACATACATAGGGATATAGGGACAGAGAAAGCGACTTTGTTTTATACTATGTAGTGATATTGTGCCTTGATTTGTTCCAAAATAAACTTATTTAGATTTTTTGATCGAAGTCTACAGTAAATTAATTTCCCTACAAACATTTCCAGTACATAGAGCTGGCGCGATCTCAACGCCACTACGGCAGAATCCCGGCGGGCGAAGCCGTCACGGATGCTGTCAACGTCGGCGGCAGTTCCAGCGAGAGCCCCCACCGAGTGCGCTGCTCGCTCGCGTGCAAAGAACTGACGCTGCAGAGCATAACGCAACCTTCCAGGGAGCAGCGGTACAAAGTTACACGGATGAGGTGCTGGCGGATCACTACATTACACACGGTGAGCTAAAGATAAGCTAAAGAAAAAAGGCGTGTTGAAATATTTAAAGGGTCAGCAACGCGAGTGTGGCATCTCTGGTGTTGCAAACGTCCATAGGCTACGGTAACCGCTTCCCATCAGGTGGGCCATATACTTGTTTGCTACCTTGGTAGTATAAAAAAAAGATGTATTTGTAAAACATGATTTAAGAGTAGTAGAGCTCTTTGTGAAAGGCTTTTTTTTTTTTTTTTTTTTATACAACTAGCTGATGGAACAAGCAGATGGCCCACCTGATGTTAAGTGGTAACCATCACCTATAAACAAAACATTGCCCCGTAGGTCACGCACAATAGGAACGTGCCCTACGATGCACCGCCCTGCGTCCATCAACTTGAGGCATACGGATGTTAAGCCTCATGTGCCTGTAATTACGGCTCGTCCGGGGAAGTACTACCACCAAGCCTTTTTCTGTCACCAAACAGCAACACTGTGTTTCGTTTGAAGAGATGGTCGCCGGTGTAATTACAGGCACATGAGGCTTAACATCTATATGCCTCAAGTTGATGGATGCAGGGCAGTGCATTGTAAGGCACATGCGTGGAAAACCGAGAAAAACTTTTTAAAAATAGAATAAAGCGACTGAATAAAGAAACACTTTTAATGAATAAACAGCAATTTAATTTAGATTTGAAGAACAGCTTTAGCAATTTGGACTTAGATACCGACGACGTCCAGATACAATTCACTAACATCGAGAATAGTATCAAATCCGCTAGCAGAAAAACGAAGCGCCTGCCCAATAAGATAAAGAAACTTTCAGCAGGAACAATAGCATTAATCGAAGATAGGCTTATTTTAGCAAAAGACGTAACAGATCCAAGGTACAGATTAAAAGACAAAGAAGTTAAGAAGAGCATAAGGAAAGACAATAGGTTATTCAAAGAAAAAACAGTGCAGATTGCCTTAGAAAGCAACCGCTCGCTTAAAATAGCTAAACAAGGCATATCCCAAGGAAAATCTTGGATCACTGGTCTGAAAGATAACCTTGGCAAAAAACACCACAGCCGTGACAAAATCTTAGATATTTGCACTAACTTCTACCAGCGCCTATACTGTGCTGGACCTAATAATGTAGAACCAAGCGTTGAAAACTACTGTTGCTCTGATTCCATTCCCCCCATCACTGGCTACGAGGTTCATTGCGCGCTTCAAAAAATGAAGTATAGCAGAGTCCCTGGAGAAGACGGTATAAGCACGGAAGCCCTAAAAATTGGTGAACCCACCCTTTTACCCCACCTTACCAATTTGTTCAATAGTATCTTATCCACAGGAAAATTTCCAAAACAATTTTGCCATTCTAACGTTATTCTGATACATAAAAAAGGCGAAAAGTCAGATATCAACAACTATAGGCCTATTAGCCTTGTCTCCCATCTCTATAAGGCATTTATAAAGGTCATTGAGAATCGTATCTGCAAACAGCTAGACTCAGAGCAACCACCCGAACAAGCTGGGTTTCGCACAGGACTTTCAACCACAGATCACCTTCACACAATAAACCAAATTCTAGAAAAACACCACGAATTCCAAATCCCTCTTTACCTAGCTTTTGTTGATTATTCGAAAGCATTCGATAGTATTTCTCACTCAGCAATATTCAGTGCCCTACAAAATCAAAATATCGATGAAACTTACATCAACATCATTAAACAAATTTATCTAAACAGTACAGCAGCCATTAAAATTCAGACTTTTGGTCCATCATTCGCAATAGAAAAGGGAGTAAAGCAAGGCGACCCACTATCTCCAAAACTCTTCAATAGCACGCTGGAAGAGATTTTCAGGAAGCTAGCGGCAAGTTGGGTGGACATGGGCATCAAAATTGGCGGAGTTAGATTGACTAATCTCCGTTTCGCTGATGACATAGTCCTTTTTGCCAACACAGCTCAGGAACTACAATCCATGCTTGAACATCTGAGCAATGCAAGCCTTGAAGTTGGATTGATGATGAATATGTCAAAGACCAAGGTTATGACTAACAGCACTGCCTATAGCATAACAGTGAACGGTGAAACGATGCACTACGTCCATGAATACATCTATCTCGGCCAAGTAGTGTCCCTCCAAACAGGCAGACAGGATAAAGAAATTGCAAGACGCACTGAGAACGCCTGGAGGACCTACTGGTCGATGAAGGAACTATTGAAGGGCAACCTTCCTATGAAACTCAAACGCAAGCTCATGGACATGTGCATCCTTCCCGTTCTTACATATGGCTCGCAGACTTGGTCTTTGACAAATATTCAGAAATCCAAACTCAAGGTTTGCCAACGGGCAATGGAGCGCAGCATTCTAGGAATACAACGAACAGATCGCGTCCGAAACACCATTCTGCGCTCCAAAACTAAAATTGCTGACGTGGGGCATAAAGCCGCTAGGCTGAAGTGGGACTGGGCCGGCCACGTCTGTCGCATGCCAGACGACCTGTGGGCTAAAACCACTACCGAGTGGTGCCCTGACACAGCGAGGCGGCGTCGCGGCAGACCGCGCATGAGATGGCGAGACGAGCTGGACGCCTATGAGAGGGACTGGCGGATAAAGGCTCGTGATAGAAGTGACTGGCGAAAAAGGGGGGAGGCCTTTGCCCAACAATGGGACACCATAGGCTAGTAGTAATAGTAGTAATAGTAATATTTTTATCATGGTCTTTAACACCATTTTCTTATAATTAAAGATGGAAAATCCGCAGCCAAATGGCCAGGGACCACTGCTAGAGGAGCCAAATAAGAACTTTGAACTTTCGTTCGAATATCTCGTCAGCAAGGATAACCTCATATGGATAACATTGAAGTCGGAGCATGCGACGTTTGTCAGCGTTTGCTTACAGGTTAGTCTAGTAGTACACTAGGGACCCGCCCGCGCGCCCGTGCTTCGCACGGGTGCACATTGTTTTTCTACTATATCATGCATGTATTATAGGTACATATAAACCTTCCTCTTGAATCACTCCATCTATTAAAAAAAACTGCATCAAAATCCGTTGCGTAGTTTTAAAGATTAAAAATACATAGGGATATAGGGACAGAGAAAGCGACTTTGTTTTATACTATGTAGTGATTCTCGAGACGAGACCAATAAAGTGTGCAATGCCAGTCTTCTTCTTGTCGTATCACTTGTTTCGTTCGAAACAGTGTGGTGAAAGGATTTTAAGTGCGCCTCAAGAGGCTCCTTTCGAGCACTTGACACATGTTGTAGAACTTGTTCGGTTCTACAATATGCCGGTTTCCTCACCAGGTTTTCATTCACCGTTTGCAACTTCTTACAAATGGAATAACAACTACATTTTCAGGAATAACGATTCTGAGCCCTCTTCCTTCAGACTTCCCGTGATCCTCACAAAATCCAGCATCCACGCTTCATCTTCCAGTCTAGTCTAATGTAGTTCAATCGCCCTAATTTGTTATCTATTTCCTGCATAGCACAGTTGGTAGTAGCTCTGCCTTCTGCGTCGTAGGTGGGTTCGATTCCCACCGTGAACAAACATTGATGTTTTTTCTCTGTCTGGGTGTTATATTATAAGTAGGTATGTTATTATATTTATATGTATTTACAAAAAAAAGTATATGAGTAGTATATCAGCTATCTGGTTCCCATAACACAAGCTTAGGCTTAGTTTGGGGCTAGATAGTGGTGTGTGGAAGGTCCACCTATATTTATTTCTCTATTACAGTCGATAGTGGATGAGCTGATGCGTCAGAAGAACGGCACCGGGCCGGCTTCGCCGCGGAACAGCAAGCGCGGCAGTCTGACGTATCTGCGTCGCGACGGTTCCAGTCAGCTGATCACGCCGTCTTCTTCCAGCGACACGCTCAGCTCTGTTGTAAGCACAAAGGTCCTTGACAACTCTTTACTAGACTGTCGAGGAGGACGCATTGGAAATACTTAATTGGAGGAAACTGCGTCAGAAACTCAACAAGAACTCTATTTGAGATTAGAAGTACAAAACTCCCTTATAGAGTCAAGCTGCCTGTCGCTTCGCTGGCGTGGTAGCGATGATTGCTTAAAGCGTTCTCTGTACCCTTAGATAATGTCTATACTTACTTATCTTACTATATACTGTCTCCGCCTTCTCTTTCCACCGACTTACCGTTATCTTAAAAACGTCGTCAAATGACAATTCATTTGTAATACTTGGTAGGATTGGCGATGATATTTTCTTTTTCTTTTCAGAATGGAGACTCGGTGAACTCCGGTAGTTCTCGGGAAATTTTCTCAGTTCAAAAACTGACTGAGAAGTTTGCCTCGGTCGCTTTCAAGTCTGGCAAGGACTGCGTCGAAAACAACGCGTTCGAAGCGATTGGTGACGATGAATTGTAGATTTTACATTTCTATGTATTTGAATTTGTAATCAAGAGGTGATGTGCTGACTTTTTTAGTTACCAGTTTTTTTAAAGTGAACCAGACTGCATTACCAGATAGTCCGGCACATTTTTAAAACCCCAATCGATTCCCAGATGGAGTAGTACGGCCTACGTATAAATAAATCGTAGGAAAGAAAAGATACCAAAAAATCCTACTACTCACTACCGCTATCTAGGAGACGGTAATAAAACATATTTTTTTCCAGAATTTTCTTCATTGGGTAGATTTTTTATCTTATGCCAGCATGATAAAACATATCAATGCTAGCTAATTTACAGTTACACCTAAAATAGCTGGCACATCTCTAGTAGCAATCCGTAATCGAATTTATATGCAGCATAGAGCTGACTGTCGTGAGTTTAATAGATTTATCTACATAGTATTTTGATTATTCATAATCGTTCAATATTCAAATACCATACTTCATAGTATAGTTTAGAATAAGCTTCGTTTATTTTAAATGCAGTGGAGATCATTCGTCCAGCTACTTAGTAATATGTATTTACAAAGTTTAGAGCTCACAGAAGCGATACTCGTCGAATAAAATCTGCGTCAAATACGTTGACCATGTAATAATTTTTATAGAAGGAACTATATTTTTTTTCAGTCTTCCACTTCTGTAAGTACTTATTTTTAATTTTATGCTCTCTGAATGTCAACCATTATCGTAATCTCGACGAAAATTGTATCTTCCAAAGAATAACCTTCAATGGGAAAATGTTGCCAATATTATATAATAAAGATGTATAAAAATTTAGGTAATTGATTTGTTATAAGAAAAATTGTACAGTAATTCATCGCCTATGTAGAAATAGTAGTTATATGAAATTATTTTTTAAGAAAATAACATGGCTATGAACATTCAATACTTATCTAAAATGTATCATTAATTTATTGACTTGCCATGCAATAATAGATAATTTTCTTCACAATAACTTAGGTAGTTTTTTTGTCATAAACCCCCTTAATAATTTTGTGATGTTTCTATTTACATTATTTGAAGTTGGCATACATTTCAGCAAAATCAGATAGGATGTAAATTATTATTACATAAATTATTTCAAGTTTTTTGGACAAATGAAAGCATTTTGTTATGTGTACCTATGTAAAAAGAATTATAATTTTAATGTAGATCAAACAAAAATCGTGCCTATCATATTATTATATTGAAATGAGTTTCTGTCATTCTACCATTATTATTTGGAGGGACCATGTTTGTTATTAATTAGTAGGTCTATTAGGTACCTACATTTATATATATTTTAAGTATTCTCAATTCTTGGAGGCCATAATTATTTATGTTGCCATATTTTTTACCTTTTTAAATTAATTCTTATACTCATTCTATTATATACTTATTCTTATTCTATTATATACTTATACCTAATATTGTAAGTTTAATAAAACTGTTTCTATTATATAAATGGTGTATTTTGTAATTTTACATTCAGTAGGGTAGGCTAGTTCTGACTTCAGAAACAAAATAAATCTTTTGGAACTGCTAAGTTTAAATAAAAATAAATAACATCAAATTGAGATTAAGCTAATACTCTTTCTCCCACTGTTCTCTTTCCAAGCGTTCTTTCTTGACTTGTTCTACAACAGGAGACAGGTAAAGTTTGTCTTCTTCGTACTTGGTCCACTCTTCTTTGGGAAGAATGGTCTTCTGCAGAGAGAGCTGCATCGCTCGTATCATGCGGAAGTTGCGCTCATCAACGACATGTGAAGGGATGCGGCGCAGAGCTTCCTTGACATCTTCTGTCTCATAGAGGCAGTCATCTCTGAGCAGACCTGAAATGTGATGTATTCGGGGTTAAACTATAGCTACCCTGGTACCTGAGTTGAGGGTTGGGGATAGGGGGAAAGCATGTGGGGGTAGATGGCAAGTCTTTCCCTATAGTTCTTTTTTCTAGGAAATGAAAAAAAAATTTCTTCAAATTCACTTTTAAAAAAAAAAAAAAAAATAACCCTAACCTAATGAGAATTCCTTCCCTTGCGTCTTTTTGTTATAGAGATGAAATATTACTACCAATTTTCTTCATATAAAAAAAAACCCCTAACCTAACTAGTAACTTACCTGAAAAATTAAATTATTTTTTTTCATTTCCTAGAAAAAAGGACTCAAGGGGAAGACTTGCCATCTACCCCCACTTGCATCCCCCCTATCCCCAACCCTCAACTCAGGTACAAGGATTGCTATAGCCAACCCGTATTCGGTATTAGCTGGTAATGTTTTCATGAATGTGAGACAGGGTTTGCCGAAGTTATAACATAACCAATGTTAACCATTGGTCACATTAACCATCCCTGTTTTGGTTTTACTCAGGCAAGGGTTATTCTTCATTGAAATGGTTAACGGGTAAATTATTCACGATTAACATACCATACTTGTTGAATCCTGACATATTGTAGGCCCATCTTTTCATGTTATCTGCAAATAAATAAGTTCAATTACATAATGGGAAGTGCGCTGGTTTCAACGAAACTTATTTTTATTTAAAGAGACTTACTGCAAACGACAGCTGTGGTCCTGAACGCCATGCTTGGAAGCCTTAATGCTTCGTTTCGATATCTAAAACCAGAGAAAATCTGATTTACCTAGTCCCTTTCTATATTTTCAAAAAGGAATCGCACGCACCACAAATTTTCGTGAATGAATTGGTTGATTTGATTGATCATTCTCTTTGGATTTGATTGAACCTTGATTGATCGTAACTGACGGTGACAATGACAACAGGCAAACAAGAATGACATTGGCTTAATTACTCAATTTTTTTTTCGTACCAAAATGTCATTTTATTTTATTATTTTTTTTATTTAAAATTGGTGGACTTTCCACACAGCACTTATATATCTAGCCCCAAACTAAGCTTTCCTTGTAATATGGGAACCAGATAGCTGATATACTACTTATACAATACTTTTTTTTTGTAATTATATACTTATAATATTATATAACACCCAGACAGAGAACAAACATCTATGTTCATCACACAAATGTTTGTTCACGGTGGGAATCGAACCCACGACCTACGGCGCAAAAGGCAGAGCTACTACCAACTGAGCTACGTAGGCTATCGCATTATTTTTATGTTTTCTTTATTTCTCTGTCAAGTTTCAGGCAATTTGTTATTTTAGTTTTCTTTATTTCACTTTGTTAAATGAGAAGTGTCAAGCATTTGCAAATGAGATGATCGAGATATCGAGATGATGTATTGTAGTATTGCCAGCTCGTTCATAAAAATTAATCACAAACATTAATATTATAGACTCTATAATATAGAGGAATAACTATTACACGGGTATTACGGGCACTTCTCGACGACAGACACGGCGCCGCGCCGGCGACGGTAAATCTCAATTTCAATTTCAATGCTCCAGTCTGCCCACTACCTCGGCTATAGCAACTTAACCGAAACGTCACGTCGGGACGTAATAAAGGTAAAACGCGTTAAATATGTAGCCTAGGTACTCGTTTATCATTTCAAATTAAGTATTATAATATAGAAATAGAACAAACCTTTGTATATTTGCATGTAACAAATAGGCTCAAAAACTACTGGTCCGATTTCAAAAATTCTCTCTTCATTATTCCTTTTACTAAAGAACACTTTAATATGTATGAACTTACCTGATCACTCAGCCACACGCTTAGTGAGGTACGAGACAGTGAAGTTTTTCTCGTGCCTCACTAAGCGTGCGGCTAAGTGATCACGTAAGTTCATATATAACTGGCATCAGCCTAAGGCCAGTGCCAGATTACACCTTCGAGGACGAGGGACAATGTACACGAAGTCTGCGATAATCGACGTAACCTGCCAGTATTATTATACAATTACTAGTTGCGCCCCGCGGTTTCACCCGCGCAGATTTAAATCACGTTATTCTCACGGATTAAAAAGTAGCCTAATGTCCTATTCCAGACTATAATCTATCTCTCTGGTAAGTCCAGCTGTATCTGGCACTGGGGTTACTCGATGGGTGGATGACTGTGTAAGTCGAACACGCGTAAGTCGGGGACTCAGGGTCGGGGATTTTTATTTTCTTGCTAGGATTTAAAGGACTCATTTTTTTTTCTTTTCGATGACATAATTAGATAGACATCAAGAAAACGCACTGTGGTCGGTTGGTACCTAGGTACCTACCTACATAGACAACTCCACGCTGCTTATTTATTTATTTGTGTACCACTTACTTTTGCAGTAGCTGAGCGGTGCGTACAGATATACACTAGTAAAAATAAAGTGCCAACCCGACTTATATAAGTCGGGATATTACGCACTTTGTATTAAACTTTTTTAAAGTTAATCGAGTTTTAAACTGAAAACTGAAACAGCTTCACGACTTTGATCCCCAGGTACGGTAGATATCCCTTCAGATCTCCCAGTACCAAGTAGGTACTAATTCAAGATTCTTTGAGGATGTCTAAGGGGGGTAGTCAGAGGTACGTCCAAACATTACATTTGGCACATACCCACATTTTGCAGTAGTTAGTATTCCATACGCGACAGGTTGCAAGCCCATCGCCGCTGTTAGAATACTAACTGGTTTCCTCACGATGTTTTCCTTCACCGTTTAAGAGCACTGGCATTGCGCACATAAATTTTTCGATAGAAAAATCCATTGGTGCACGACCGGATTCGAACCTGCGACCTTACGATCGGAAGGCGGGGTCGGAATCGAGTTTTAAATCGATTGTTTAAGCTGTTGATTTTCTATTTTCAATAAAATTCATGTGGTATGACATCAAGTTGAGTTGGCAACCCTCCCTGCCCTGGGGGCCGATTCTAGCTCAGTGACTTTATTGTCACGGTTGATATATATCACGGTAACTGTCAAAATTCAATAGGAAATTATAAATAAATAAATATATGTAAATAAATATTGGTGGACTTTCTACACAACACTATCTAGCCCCAAACTAAGCTTATGCTTGTAATATGGGAACCAGATAATTAGCTGATATACTACTTATAAACTGAAAACTGAAACAGCTTCACGACTTTGATTCCCAGGTACGGTAGATATCCCTTCAGATCTCCCAGTACCAAGTAGGTACTAATTCAAGATTATATTACTTTTTTGTAAAAACATACTAATAATATTACATAACACCCAGACAGAGAACAAACATTTATGTTCATCACACAAATGTTTGTTCACGGTGGGAATCAAACCCACGACCTACGGTGCAGAAGGCTGAGCTACGTAGGCTGTCAAGGTTTGACAGCCAAGAAGAAGAAGAAGACGGTATGTCAGTTTGACAGTCAAACTGACATACCGTCTTCTTCTTCTTCTTCTTCTTATCGTGTCACTAGTTTCTTTCGAAACAGTGTGGTGAAAGGATTTTAAGTGCGCCTCAAGAGGCTCCGCTCCTTTCGAGCACTTGATACATGTTATAGAACTTGTTAGGTTTACAACATACCGGTTTCCTCACGAGGTTTTCCTTCACCGCTTGAGAGTACTGGCATTGCGCACATAATTTTTTTAACTGAAAAACTCAATGGTGCACAACCGGTTTTGAACCCACGACCTTAGGATCGGAAGGCGGGGCTGCTACCACTAGACCACCAGTGCTCGACACATCGTGATATAATATATCTATTTACCGTGACAAGAAAATCACTGGGCTGGGCTGGGCTCAGAATCAGCCTCCGTTGCTCGGTCAGTCAGCTGAGTTTGAGAATTTTGTTCAATTTGTATGTGAAATCAAAAATTCATTTTCATTTTTGTTTCCGCTCACGTTTCGTTTGTGAGTTGAGTTCGGTTCTACCTCATGCCGTACTTCTTTGTATTGTAATCTGAAATGGAAGGTAGGTACCTATGTCAGATTACAAAATACCGCTTAGAAACTAAAATGTACGCACTCGTTCCTTTTGTAACATTGTTAATGTTATCGAAGTAGGGTACCTAGTCTTAGTGATAAGGTTGCGTGCGCGTGGCCACTTCGTGTTTCTTATCAGTCAGTCTGTTTATTTCTTGACTCCAACTGCTGAGTCGTCGGTTGCTCGACCTCCTAGTTTGCTTGTTATCACCCGCCAATATAATGGGCCGCCGGAACGTAAGCTGTTTAATTCGTCTGCATTCGTATCGCACTCACGTCGTCTGACTTGCTACCGATTTTTTTTGTTAATAATTAATAGGACCATAGTATAACCCGTCACTCTAGTACTTGAATTGTGTTGACATCCTACTAACCAGTTCTTAGTGATTTTACCATTGCGGTGATTTTTGTTTCCAACCTGCATCCAAGAAGAGGAATGCCAAGTGACTGTCGAGACTGTATGGGGATTCGTTATCGAACCAGACCCCTACACCAGACCTGGAAGTGGCTGCATCAGACCATCGCGCTGCATGAGTACCTGATCTCCCTCTCTGCAGGTGACACAGACGCTTGTTGTGCTAAGCAGTAAGCCAAGCCAGAGAGAACTAAGAACTATTTGAACTGATTAGCTTATATTTAGAATATCTTTCATAGTGTAATTAACTTTTAGAACTCAGTAGTTCATACAAAAAAGTGCCCGTTTCTATATCTAAACTTTAACAAAAATAACAAGCTCAAAGATGGCTCAAGCTTTCATGAAGAAAATGGCTACAACAAGTGCCTGCATTGTGGTTGGTCTGACCAGAAGAACCAGTGCCAGAAGCCTGGTCACAAGCAGCAAGACCGTGTCTGCTAAGAAGGACAGGGAACTGCCGCCAGAGAGGGAGGTCACCAAGTCCGTCTTTATGTCGCAATCTACCGACATCTATACTAACCTGGCTCTTGAAGACTGGATGTACCGCAACATGGATTTCTCCAACCACCATGTAATGATGGTCTGGCGCAATGAGCCTTGTGTTGTGATCGGTCGCCACCAGAACCCTTGGCTGGAAGCTAATGTTCCCCTGCTGAATGAGAGGGAGATTGCATTGGCCCGTCGCAACAGTGGTGGTGGTACGGTTTACCATGACCGAGGCAACCTCAACATCACCTTCTTCACTCCTCGGGAGAGATATGACAGAAAATACAACTTGGAGCTTATAAAGAGAGCACTGTACAGGGAGTTTGGAATTCAGTCCATTATCAATGAGCGCCAAGACATTGTTGTTCGAGATAAATACAAAGTATCCTTTTCAAATAACATTCAACTTTAAGTCAATAGGCATACAATTTAAAATGATTCTGCTTTATACATCACACGGTACATCAATTAGTCTATTTATAAATTTTATATCTAAGGTTATCATTTTGAAATAGATAGGTGAGGACATTGGCTGCCTGTGTTTGTTAAATAATTTTATGCTTCTAAACATATTTGTTAAAACCATGTCACACTACAAAGAATCTGTAGTATGCTTACAATTATTTTTGCGGCGCAATGCAATATAGCTAGAATCTTGATGGATTAAAAAAAACCCTTTAGCCATTAAAGGCCCGGCGACAGCGGCTCTCAGTTTCGTGGTGCGATTGGCTATTATTTCATTTTATTTAATTTCGGGGAGGTTGTTTGAAAGAAAAACTATCCAGTGACACGCATAAATACTGTTCGAACACAAATAACACAGTAAGTAATATAAGGGAAACATGCCCGAATCAGAAATCATTTTGGTATTAGTATGTTTGGCCTTACAAAATGATTTCTGACTCAAGCACATTTCCCTTATATTATTGTATTATTTGTATTTGAACAGTATTTATGCATGTCACTGGATTCTTTCAAACAACCTCCCCGAAATGAAATAATAGCCAATCGCACCTCGAAACTGCGAGCCGCTGTCGCCGGGCCCTTAAGTAATTTTTTTGGTCTTTTGACACCTTTGAATATCTAGACCTTAAAGTGACTAGTTTGCCTCAGGACGGTAGGTATTTAAAATGATCCAGATATCAATACTTCCCTGAACACCAAACTTAGGTATCCGGCACAGCTGCCAAGCTTGGAAGACTGACCGGCTACCACCACTGCACACTTCTAGTCAACGCCAATAAGGCGGATCTCAGCAAGGCACTCGCTAAGCGTGAGGTGAGTACACATTCAAATTGATCATTATTACCTTCTGCATGATGCTCATAATTTTTGGATAGCGTTATTCTATACTACACCATTAAACTACCATTTTGTCTATGCCAATATGTTATTACTACATAGTATGAAACAAAGTCGCTTTCTCAGTCCCCATGTCCCTTTGTATGCTTAAATCTTTAAAACTACGCAACGGATTTTGATGCGGTTTTTTTTAATAGATTATCAAGAGGAAGGTTTATATGTATAATACATGCATGATATGTACACCCGTGCGAAGCAGGGGCGCGCGGGCGGGTCGCTTGTAGATAAATAAAACATCATGATAATACATTATACTTAAGGGTCCGGCGACAGCGGCTCGCAATTTCGAGGTGCGATTGGCAATGAAATAAAATGAAATAATAGCCAATCGCACCTCGAAATTGCGAGCCGCTGTCGCCGGAGCCTATAACCTTTGGTGTCTAAATATACGGTAAATAATCATACTCGTAATGGAATCCGTAAAATTATGAGCATAAATTACTTCAATGCCTTTGTATATTTCCTCTGTTCTTATTGCTTTTTCCACTTGCCAATTATCATAATAATTTATTGTTCGACCAATTAAGTCCTAACGGTTTATCTTTCGAGATAGTTGCCTGAGTGAACTATGGACTTAGGTCCATAGACGATGTTTTTAAATCACTACATAGTATAAAACAAAGTCGCTTTCTCTGTCCCTATATCCCCATGTCCCTATGTATGCTTAAATCTTTAAAACTACGCAACGGATTTTTATGCGTTTTTTTAATTGATAGAGTTATTCAAGAGGAAGGTTTATATGTATAATACATGCATGATATGTGCACCCGTGCGAAGCAGGGGCGCGCGGGCGGATCGCTAGTAACCAATATATCTAATATTTTGTTCACGCAATGTTATTTTGGCGACGCACTTTCCATATCTCATTATTTAAATTAGTTATTCACTAATGGCAACTGTAATTTAAAAAAACATGGTCTAAATTACATAGAGGTTCCGTTTATGTTTGTGGAAATATTATTTTAGCGCGCGCTTTATGAAATCCGAAAGTTATCGCCCTTAGGTATACGAATGAAAATCTTTGCCTTTTCCAGTAGATTAAACTACAGTGAACGAATGAACTACATTTGAGGCACTAGGGTGTCCTATAAAAAGGGGCATTCCTGAAAAAAATGCCTGTTGAAGGTATAATCGACTATGCAAAAACCTGACTTAAATGACGTAAATTATGGTCTGTCATTCTTAGTTACAAAATTTATATCCAGTTTGACTAATTAACTGCTAGCGTACTCGCAGCTTCGCTCTCATGGTACTTTATTAAAATATTGCCTAAATTGCTCACCAGCTATATTATAAGTAGCAACCAAGTTACATCAAAATTAATAAGAAACGAATCTTAAATTGCCCGTCCATAATCGCTACCTCTCACTTACACTTTAATTTTAACATTAATTATTTCTCTCTCCCTATCCCACTCTATCTCTCTCTTTCTTGCACTCGTGTATTAGTAGGATGGATTGACCTTTTTCGTTTCCATTAGTTAATAAACAGTTTATCGCAGTATTGCATTGGTCATCAAAATAGAGGCCCTTGTATTTTTACATATTCAATAATGTTACAGGTCACATTTACATTATCATTGTGTTGTGTGATTCATTGTTTGCGCGAACAAAGCGTCAAAACTGAATTATATTTTTGATGCAAGTGTATAGTGCAACATTGCAACTATAATAAAGTTTCCATGACACAAAAACCCTGTTCTGTTCAATCCCCTCGAAACGTCTTGAAACACTGTGATATGTAATCTAGCGCCGGTTCCTCTCGACCAAAGCCGGAATTTAATTGTCATAACACTTCTTTTTTCTGATCGGTACATCCACGGTAACGGGCCTACCCATACGATCATTATAGCTTTTCTTAACTTGCCAAACTAGACACCAAATACGTATTTTATAAGTTTTAAATGTGTATACTAGTCGATCATAAAATTATGTCTACTTTTTGCTCTAAAACTTATTTTTTTTCCTTTAGACACTAATCCTTTCACACTCTTCCCGCTTCCTTCCGTGTCACTGTGTCTAACCTGTGTTTCCGTGTGTCCGTGTGCCCTTCCTCCCATCCATAATGTAAGGGTTTTATTTAATTATTTAGCATGGCATACAGACAAACGCGACATCGTCGACGCCGTCTCCCGTCGCCAATCTTGCGGAGCTGGACAATCGCGTGACCGTGGATAGTCTGCAAACCGCCGTGGGCTATGAGTACCTGAGGACGCCGGCGATGCATTTAGAAGACGGTGGCCAGAACCTGATCTCAAAACAACGCGGATTCCAGTACGTCAACCCAACCGATGACTGGTTCCCTGGTAAGCATGTCTTTTTCTGCCGCCAAGCAACGTTCGTTTGTTAGAGTATGGTTGCCGATGAAATAACAGGCACATGAGACTTAACATCTGTATGCCTCAAGTTGATGGACGCAGGGCACGTTCCTGTCGTGACTTACGACGCAATGCTTTGTTACAGCTGAGGTTTCCACTTAGCATCTGCTTGTATAACAGTAAGTTGTATAGCAAAAAAACATAATTATTCAACTACTAGCTACTTGGTTCGCGGTTTCGCTCGCGTATATATATACTGATTTCTAACATTAAAATTCAAGGCGTTTTCCCGTTATTGTGCTCGTTTAGTTTTACCCTGCTTTTGGCATTTTTCTGTAGTGAAAAGCTAATCCAAGTTTACGAACTATATTTGTTTTAAGTTCACATCACACCATAAGGGCGTTTTTACATTGCAAGAAATTTTACTGACCGGCGGCAGTCCGATTTTGTAAACCGTCTTTCTCTTACTCGTCGTCTTTATCGTCTTTTTATCTTCTTTACCGTAAAAAATGGGACTGCCGGACAGTAAATTCCTTGCAGTGCATAAACGCCCTTAGGGTGTGATAGAGCCACGTAAACATACACCCAAACATCGTAAATTTTGCATATATGTATTAGTAAAATGGGAAGTAGAATAAGGAAGGAATACATCCTCATTTATTTGCTGATATCGGACCGACCACGTGACTAAACTGCGCAGTATACATTGCTTACTATAAATTTTCGTTCTGCGCAGGTCACGTGGTTCATCATTCAGCGGACTACTTGTTTATCGCCGATTATACCTATTGCCTTTGTCTGTTATTTTGGGGCAAACATCGATGCCATTATTATAATTTCACAATTTAGGTTTCACGTTAATTATATATTTATTTAATCAGATTAATTAAGCAATTTGGTTAAAGAGTTTAAAGGTCGTATAAATTTATTTATACAGTAGGTAATGATAGTAGGTTTTTTATAAACCAATATGCCTAATATAAAGATTCTCAGATGAAGGTTGTCGTTCACGATATCTATAGTATAGACGCAGACAACCGTCAAACCACTTCTCGCTCGCACATTCCAACATTCCTAAAAATATTATATCATCATCATCAGGCTACAGTGGCCACCGAATAGCTGGCGGAAAGTCACGTGTTATCTTTTCGAATCCTAATGTCAAAATCGCGTAAAGTTCGTTTTCGACAAGGGTTGGAGCCAAAATAATTTTTGAATTTAGAATACGAATTCTAAATTTAAAAATTGTATTCCGTGTCGAATCCCACACCGACGGAAATCAAAAACACCCCCCAGGAAGCGTGTTCATCATGGGGGGGGGGGGGTAGCCATACAACTTTCGCGGTCATAACACATACTTAATTTGAAATTTTACATGGGTATTTATCACGTACCTTTATTATTTTCCCTCCGTTTCGGCTATGTTGCAATAGCCGTGGTCGCGGGCAGACCCGTCCACCCAGAGTGAGAGAGAGAGTGAGTCAGAGAGAGTAAATATCACCAAAAAAAAACCGGCCTAGAGCTTGTACCTATATCTGTCTTGTTCACGCATATAGATCGTAAGCAGGACAGGTATACAATTTCTAGCCCGTTTACCGGAGGCTTTACTGAGTCAAAGTCAAAGTCAAATAATGTTTATTCAATAAAATCACAAGGACCATCTTGAACCGTCTTAAAACATGGTGACTCTAGTGCCAGTTCCACGCGACCAACACCGAGAAGAACAGGCAACAAACTCGGCTTGGTGTCTATCGCTCTTTTGTATGATCCTCGTTACAATGTATTAAAATACCTACACTATTGAAGCTATATAATACACTAGCTGGCACCCGCGACTTCGTCTGCGTACTTTTAATCTCTTCATCTCTTTTTTTCGCAATAAAAGGTAGCCTATGTTCTTTCTCAGGGTCTAAAGATTGTCTGTGCCAAATTTCATCAAAATTGGTTGAGAGATTTAAGGCTCCGGTGACAGCGGCTCGCAATTTCGAGGTGCGATTGGCTATTATTTCATTTTATTTCATCTCGGGGAGGTTGTTTGAAAAAATAACTCTAAAGAAACACGCATGAATACTGTTCGAACACAAATAATACAATAATATAAGGGAAACATGCCCGAATCAGAAATCATTTTGGTATTAGCATGTTTGGTCTTACATTTACCTAATACCAAAATGATTTCTGACTCAAGCACATTTCCCTTATATTATTGTATTATTTGTGTTCGAACAGTATTTATGCGTGTTTCTTTAGAGTTATTCTTTCAAACAACCTCCCCGAAATGAAATAAAATGAAATAATAGCCAATCGCACCTCGAAATTGCGAGCCGCTGTCACCGGACCCTTAAGCGGGAAAGCGTAACAAACAGACATACAGACAGATAGACAGAGTTACTTTCGCATTTATATATTAGTTGGGATTGGGATTAGTTGGGATTAAGTAATCTAACAGAAAAAGGATGATTGATGATGAAACTGTTGCTTTGTTGATCAGGTCTAGACGAGCTAAAGAACGAGCTGGTCGGCTGGGACTGGAACTTCGGTCGCACGCCAGTGTTCACCGTCAGCCGCACTTTCCCTGTCCCGGCGGAACTGCTCGCGCCAGCCAAGGTCTACGCCTCCACTCAGGAGCTCGCTATCAACATGACTGTGGAGAAAGGTAAACCACTTAGTTCAGTTCTAGAGAGATAGACCTTTTTGATCGAAGTCAAAGTCAAAATATATCTTATCTCAAATATATATAACTCAAAGGTGACTGACTGACTGACATAGTGATCTATCAACGCACAGCCCAAACCACTGGACGGATTGGGCTGAAATTTGGCATGCAGGTAGATGTTATGACGTAGGTATCCGCTAAGAAAGGAAAGTAAGCTACTCAAAGCTTGTGTTATGGGTACTAGATAACTGATATATTTAATACATTATATACTTACATAGATATTTTTTATTATACATAGAAAACACCCAGATCACCGAACAAACTTCTGCAGATCATACACAAATTTGTTCCGAGGCGGGAATCGAACCCGCAACCTCTGCGTCGCAGGCGGAGTCTCGCCCGCTGCGCCACTGAGGTCTTTGCCTATGTCTTTTGACTTTGGAGACTTGGTATCCTGAAAATTACTGGATAAGCCTATATTCCCTCACGTTTCTGCAGGGGCATTATTCTCTATAACATAGGAGATTCCTTGCCCCAAACCGTGTAACGTCAAAACTTGATCATGGGCTTTATTCTTCATGGCATAGATTGTGTGACGTCACAACGCGATCTAAACGCAAACGCGATTGAATTGGTCATAGTGAATAACGCCCCAGGTATCATCAGTGACGTAATCCTACTATCCTACTAATATTATAAACGCGAAAGTTAGTAAGTATGGATGGATGGATGTTTGTTACTCTTTCACGCTGGAACGGCTGAACGGATCTGGATGAAACTTAGCAGAGAGATAGATCATAGTCTGGAATAGCACATAGGCTACTTTTATCCCGTAGGAATACCGGGATTTAATCAGCGCGGGTGAAACCGCGGGGCGCAAATAGTTGTAGGATAATCGAAACTTATTTCCTTACGTTTCCGTAGGTCTCATTAGTGACGTCACCCTGAACATCCCCAAAGGGCTGGTGGAGTCTGGTTTCCACGGCGAAGCGTCCGTCATCACAACCCTCAAAGGAATGCCGTTCACCTCCGAAGCACTGAACGCGCTACAAGATGCGATGCTGACGCGTCACTTGAGCGGTGACGTCAGAAAACTGGACGATAAGGAGCAATTCGTAGCGAAATGCTTCGACCAAGTTGTCAATACTAATTAGGATGCTATGAAATGTGTTACGAATAGTTGTATAAAGTTGTAAATAACCTGTTGACTAAATTAAGTGTAGGTCCCATTCACGTGTCGAATTTAAAAAGAACCTCTGAAAACATAGCTTTAAATTAACAGTCTATGTTAGTGACAGATGTTTATAAACAAAGCAATTTGACAGTAATCATCATTTTTGTTTAAAAAAAGTACCTACGTGTCTTGTTTATTTTAAATACATTGAATTGTAAAATAAAGGTCAACTCTCTATTGTGGAATGTAGCCGTGAATGCGACCTATAGCAGATAGAGCCGTGTAAATAATAATCTGTGCATAATGTCCTTGTAAATTGTTTGTCTAAATACTCGTTTATGCCTACTAACTTCGGTTTTTCTTCGGTTTTTTGTGTTTATGATTCTTATCCTTGAATATGTTTTAGCTTAGTGTTATTTTATCATTGAAATGTAGCTTAGCATTGAAACTTATCGTAGATTATCAACCATACAATATGGTGGATTTTTTTGATATTTTTAGTACTTTGCTACATATGAAACACGCGACTGTGCGCGCCACAAGAATGCATCATATCATTTGTTGTAAAGTTATGTTATAGCAGATTTTAGTTTACCCATAATTACTTATCGAACATATTTTGTAGCTTGTATTAATTATATCGTGATTTAACCGTACACCTATTTCATTTGCATATATTTGTTGCATTTTGCATGACCCCTGTGCGGGGACTTTTTTGTATGGAATGGATAGATTTTATTTTACTTTAACGTAGAGTTTGGTATTGTGAATAGGCATAAGGAATATATTTACTCATAAGTTGATTCGTGATGAACTGAATGTTTAATACCAATAAAGATTTATAAAATTTTATTTCCGATTTTTTGTAATAGCTTTTCATAACCCGGTTAGTCAGTATTGTTTTTTTTTTTCACTATTTTCTTTCGAAACAGTGTGGTATAAGGATTGAACTGTGGGTGAGCTGAGTTCTTTACCCTTTGTCTAGTATAGTATTTTCTTATCTGTGCTTTTGTATACCTCGTTTAATTTTTAACATTAAGGCTCCGGTGACAGCGGCTCGCAATTTCGAAGTGCGATTGGCTATTATTTCATTCCGGGGAGGTTGTTTGAAAAAATAACTCTAAAGAAACACGCATAAATACTGTTCGAACATAAATAATACAATAATATAAGGGAAACATGCCCGAATCAGAAATCATTTTGGTATTAGTATGTTTGGTCTTACGTTTACCTAATACCAAAATGATTTCTGACTCAAGCACATTTCCCTTATATTATTGTATTATTTGTGTTCGAACAGTATTTATGCGTGTTTCTTTAGAGTTATTATTTCAAACAACCTCCCCGAAATGAAATAAAATGAAATAATAGCCAATCGCACCTCGAAATTGCGAGCCGCTGTCACCGGACCCTTAAAGGTTTGGACGATTACTCATGTTGGTGTTGTGGTAGAACGTTAGTCAAATTAAAGTGGGTTGTTACACGTAGGTGCACCTTCGCAAGAGAATAGTGAAGATAGGATCCTACACAACACTTACAATAAGTAATTAGTCGGCAAAAAGCGTAGGATACGGGAATGAAAGATGGCACATACTAAAAATATTTATTGAATGATGAAATAAATTTAGAAACTATCGTATTTATCTACCGATCAAAGACATTTCAAGGTAAATGTAGTAGGCACCTACTTAATTTTAATGAAGATATCAATTGCTTTAGCATAAAAAAACTAATCTTTAAAAAACAGGCGAAGGCTACGAAAAGTCTTGGACAGATAGCACTGTATTTGCACCAGTGAGTGATCTTATCATATCTTTTTCAGTGATACGATAGGTATTTTTTTAAATAAAACTAGCTGATGGAACAGACATGTGACCCACCTGATGTTAAGTGGTAACCATCACCTATTACAAAGCATTGCCTCGTAAGTCACGCACGATAGGAGCGTGCCCTACGATGCACTACCCTGCGTCCATCAACTTGAGGCATACAGATGTTAAGCCTCATGTGCCTTACAGTACTTATTTTGCAGGTTCCCATTTTATGCCTTATTAAACTAACCTAGAGGTAAGTCTGTGTCGATATAAAAGGGCCCTGTTTCAGCTATACCTTTATGCAGCATTGAACAAGGTGTGCAATGCGGTGCTGTTTTCGGACAGGGTCTACTATGAGGACACGAATTAGTGACTGGCCTGAAGCTCAGTTAATAATAGGCAGTAAAAAATAATACTTACTTTATGAAATAATATAATTATGGTTAATTGTTGTTCCTGCTTTTCACCGGATTTGCTGGCGTTTTGATAAATCATTTCTCTACCGTGGGCGCAGCACGCAAATCAGCGTCGGATTAATTTAATGGAAATATGCGCTTGCTGTGTCCTCGTGTAACCTCGTGTAACAAACAGGCTCTTCCTCTCGCTTCAAGCGGTGGTGGAAGGCTTTAGCCGGCGCGGCGGCGCCACAGCCAGTTCGCGGCCGAGCATAGAGGCGCGCGCGCACGCCGCCATATTGAATGTTTGTTTCCATGACAACCGCGTAAACATTCGCGGAACTTTGCTGAAAAGTACGTTAGCTTTTGAAACTGAATTCTGTGTTGTGATAGTTTTCATTGATACGAAAAAATAGTCCGAATTTCTTTCATAAAGTAAGTATTTTATATTTGAATAGAGGTGCGATGATTATTCTGATAATCAACCTGAATTTTGTTTAGGTTTAACATTGCCTTCAGTATGCTTATAGAAAGCCTCATTTTCGTCCGAATATTATAATCTAAGCTTTAAAAATACCTGAAAGCTTGTACCAAAATTAGGGTGACTTCTTGGTAGGCACCTAAAATATGATAAGACATTAGGACCTTCCTCGTTGGATTCACCTTTCTATTAAATCTATGGGAGTTTTAACGCTTCAATTCTATATTAATTACTGTGGCCTACCCTGAGTACCTATCTTATCTACTTCGATGAAGGTACAATGTAGGAAGGTTCACCTACCATAAAAGGCTGAAACATACCTGTACTTTTTAAATACTTAACCACCTAATATTAGTCTGCGTGCTAGAAAGCCTGTCTGACAGCCCTCACAGCTCAGCTAATAGTAGCTCTGCCTTCTGCGCTGTAGGCCGTGAGTTCGACCCCCAGTTTCAGTCGGTACATAATTTAATACATTAATAATTAAATAAACAGATTCTAAAATAATCTTGCATAATTTTGGAATCTGTGAACATCAATCAATCATAGATCAATATTTGGATTAATATTTCAAAATTGTGACTTCTATTGGCTAATTTACATTACGATGAATAATAATAAAGTAAAATAAAGATAAGTTATTTCTGATAAAACACTGAAAAAGTTTTTTTTACAAAAATAAATACCTACAATGAACACAAGTGTTAACAAAATGTACAAAATATACTTACGCATGAAAAGTTGTTATTTGCCATCGATCTAGAGATAACTCAATTGATACGAATCAGTACATTTTTTTAATGAACTGTTAATCAAACTCTCCTGCAAAGGAAAACAGTCTCAACTCTAGACAAATAAAGGCAAACCTATTCATCTTCGATCTTCGTTCTTCGTTTCGTCTGTCAATAAAAATCCTAGTTCAATTAGCCTTATCGTTGTGTTGATCGAGAATGTACCTCCAAGTTTCTAAGTCCTACAGATAGATAGAGTACAGAATAATTTCAGCCAGGACGTATCTTTTGTTTCTTTTATACTTATATGGCAGCATCGTGGGAATTGAACTCCAATCAAAGGTCATACCGTTCAAAACAGGTACAACTATCGAACAAAGATGGATTCGGTTTTCCGCTTAGAAATCAGGTAACTCATAATTGGTTAGATCCGAACGTGCTAACTTCATACAGCGATCAAATCCTCAGATCATTAAATCGGTTGCCTTTTGCTAGTTTTTATACAAAAGACATAAACGCGCTTCTGCGTAGCTGAGCAGGACGGATAATCCACGACGTTTTATAAAAAGACCATTATTAGTGTTTTTATTCCCTTTTAGCTATAATACTGCTCTGTTAAGGTCTATCCCCACACATCGGTGCCGTGTCAGGTACGGGGCAGGGACGTGTTTCGCCAGGAGTCTAAAAAAATATCATTGCATACATTGATTGTCTATGAACTCGATCACACATGTCTGTGCCCGTGCCAGCAACAAACCAACGAAGGCAACGAAATTCCTGCCCTGTCCCTGACACGGCACTGATGTGACCTTTATAGCCATAAAAAAACATAATCACAAAACTTACCCTAGCTCTACCAACCTATACACCTAACATGTTCTGGCTTTACCCGATAAGGGACAAGCCATGATGCTTTTGATCATACCTCCTTTTATATTTAGAAAAGTTGAATGTGAAGTGACTTTTGAGCGCTCTTGCTCATTTAATTTACATATTGACCGTAATTGCTAATACGATATGATCATGATTGAGGAAGGCACGTTACCATCATTAATTCACGTTATGTAGGAAGAGCACATCTTGCATCTATTGCACAATGGTTCTCGGAATAGAATAAACTGTTTGACACAGAAAGCAGATGTCTTACCGGTACCGGCACATAATTAAATGCAAATTTAAGCGCGGTAGTAATGAATGTAATTTTCACCACGGCTGTGCGGCTGTGTCACTAAGATATTTTTATGGATTTTTATATGGTATCAGTGTCAAGTAGGTATCAGAGTATCAGGCACTTATTTATTGATGGAAAAACAATCCAACTTCTTTATAAAAAAAAAATTATGTCGCCGTCCGTTCCACGAAAACAGTTACCTAGCCTAAATAAAAACTCTTTATACTGCACAACACACCACTTAATAATAATAATAAATAATCTTTACCCATACCTATCAACACAAAAGTGATATTGATATACAATTGACGGTCTTATCGCTAAAAGCTCTCTTTCAATCTGGAGATGAAATGGATTTGACAAGAACAATAGAGGATGTTGGGTTAGAAAACCAATGAGATTAACGCATACATACCTATTAATAGCCTGTACTGCTTTCTATGTAAATGCACTCTTTTATGTAATACACTGGACTCTCACGAAGCTTACTAAATAAGCTCCTTGCACTATTAAGCCTTTATGTTCAGAAGTTGCTAGACATTAGGTAATTTTTTTTCTGTTAAACTTTACCCTGTTTTTAGTCTTGACGACCTCAGTGGCGCAGCGGGCGCGAGTCCGCCTGCGACGCTAGAGGTTGCGGGTTCTATTCTCGCTCGGAACAAATTTGTGTACGATCTGCAGAAATTTGTTCCGTTGGTCTGGGTGTTTATGTATAATAAAAAATATCTATCTATGTAAGTATATAATTTATTAAATATATCAGTCATCTAATACCCATAACACAAGCTTTGAGTAGCTTACTTTGGGGCTAGATGGTGCTGCGTGGATTGTCCAGCATTATATATTTATTTATAGTCTATAAGTTTTATTTATTTATTTAATTATGATTTCCAACAAAATATGCACAAGATTAAATTAATTTCCATACATGTTGGATTATGTCAGCTGCTCTTTTAATTTAAATAAAGGCAACCATGCTATAATATCATCACTACATAGTATAAAACAAAGTCGCTTTCTCTGTCCCTATATCCCTATGTATGCAACGGATTTTGATGCGGTTTTTTTAATAGATAGAGTGATTTAAGAGGAAGGTTTATATGTATAATACATGCATGATATGTGCACCCGTGCGAAGCAGGGGCGCGCGGGCGGGTCGCAACTCAACATACAATAGTAAAAGGTATAATAATATAAAACAAACATAAATGTGTGAATCGTGTTTTTTGGTACTCTGACCTCCCGCAATACAGGCTTGTCCTAGTGCCGAGACCATGAGTAACCATTACCTATATGCATTTTGCTTTTGGTAAATATATGAATGAAAATTCTTTTTTGTACACCTTACATTAACAAAGGAAAAACTAAACTTAGTTAAATAAAAACTCGTAAAGTACAATGGGCGGACTTTTTGCTGAGAAGCAATCTCTTACAGAAAAGCTTCGGATGGAACCTTTGCTTTAATGAATTTGTAGGTACATAGGTAACTCCTTTCTATTCTCAAGAGCTTTGCCATTGATAACTAGAGTTTTCTATGTAAATGCGTCGTTAAGAAAAGCACTGGACTCTCATAAATTTCATTCATTCATTTCATTTCATTTTTCATTTCATTAAACTCCATATAGCTGGTTCTTCTCAGAACCCCACAAAAAACGGCTCTGCTCAGAGCCCGTTGACTGTTTAATTTTTTGTTTTTTTTTTGTTAAATTTTAGATTCTCCTGTTATATTTTGTCATACGATTAATATATATAAAGCTGGTATATTATAAATACCTTGTTCAATGAAGCATTTAAGTTCAGAAGCTGCAAATGCCTAGCATTACGTATTCTTAAGAGCATTGTTGTGTCTCAGCATAACTTACTGCAGTAACAACATTGTATATTTCGTTGCGATTTCAAAATAATACCTATACAGAATATTTTATTTGCAATCCTCTACTGTACCTAAGACCGTATACAACAATATTCTTTTAAACATCATTTTGCAATAACGAGCAAAATATCGTTTTATTGGACTGCTAAGTTGTGATCTAGATTCTGATAAGATCGGTTTTCATACATGTACCTAATAAATAAAAGCCGTCCAAGTTTAGTCCGACTTGTCCAAAATAAGTAACATAAAAAGATTTTTTAAACTAGTTTCGGTTTTGAAAAATCTTTAACCGAAAAAAAAATAAGTCTACAAAATAGAAATAAAATCTACATAACAATTACATACATTAAAATCGTTGTAAATTACGAAATTCTATGTAACATAAAAAGTTTTTATATAAGTTTAGGTTTTGGAAAATCTTTAGCCGAATAAATAAGTCTCGAAAACAGAAATAATTTTAGTAGATATAACAATTACATACCTTAAAATTGTTGTAAATTACGAAACTCAAACAAATAATTTAAATATTTTTTACAGGAGCCTGATAGAATAAGATGGAGAAGGACAAAATTGTTTTCAAGGTAAGCTTTTTACATTTTAATTATTTCTTCGTTTCATTCCTAGAATACCTCATGTGTCTCTTTCTGTTTCTATACGCATTTTGTATGCTTGATAGTTGTAATTTAATGATTGCAATCTAGGGATACCTAGAATAGCTTTAAGTAGGTACTTACCACACAAGTAGGTACATAGTTCTGAGAAACTTCAAACCTCAAGATGCATCTCAAACGCGGTTCCAATTACGCAAGAGGCTGGACGTAACTTTATGAAAGACTTGGACTACACTTGTGAGCACGTAGTAGCATCGTGGCCGGTTTGTTTATAAGACAATGCAGGCATCTGCCTCAACACCGGCTAGGGGCAACATTATACCGACAAAAAAAATGGAAATTAGAAAAAGATAAAGGGACCCCGAGAATTGCACTGCCCTGACGACGTGATTAATCTAGCCCTGCGTATGTACGAGTATAGCTGACTTTCCAACACCCAGTACAATATTGATTTGAGTGAACATTTTGTCATCTCAACTATCAAACAGCAAATCTTTGTAATAGACATTGGTAGGTATTAGACATTTATATATATACTCTTTCCTTCATCCGTGGTATTAGAATAGTGATAGCGGCCCGCCTACCACTCCTAAAGTTGTGGATTAGAACTGGACGACCAATACTTGTGTACTATTCACAAATGTATGTGAAAAAAAAACAAATATTTAATATGAAATCCAAAAGTTTTTTGCATTGAGTAAGAAAACGAAATGATGTTGCGTGTTTATAGATGTGGTCCATCCTAATCGCATGTTCTGCTTGAGACAGTTAATAACCAACATAATTTTAATTTATAATCTCATAAATATTCATAAATAATTTGATGAGGTACTTTTAGCAGGCAATGTTCAGTAGAAGACTTTTTAGGGTGAGAAGAATAAATGCAAACCAACGATCGATAGCAAAGTATCTACCTCTACATACTGTTCAAAATAAATATTAGTGGACATAGTTAATATAAATATATTGTACACAATGTATCATTGTGTACCGTAAAACGCCTTTTATTTTCTATAAAATTCCACCGCAAATGCAAAAAGTATTTATGTGGCTACCTGAATTATACTTTGTTTTTCATTTTATTATGTTTTTTATTTTCATTTGTCACATTGTTCGGTTTAAAGGTTGCATCTGCCATTGTGCAAAATGCACATCCACGATTTTTGCAACACAGTACGAATAACTCTTAAATATTTGTTTATTACATACCTACTTAAGTACTAAAAAAATAAAATAAAACGAGACAAAGTAGTGTTGCAATTTTGAGCGAAGCGTGCTCGTCTCGGGAGGTCACAGTTATTAACACTAGACGGGAAAGTTACAAAATAATGGAATTAACAATTGTTAAGTAAATTAGGGACTGAGTGACACCGTAGATTTCAGCGAGGCCCGTAGATCACACAGTACATCTCCCAACTCTGAACTCTGAACCGGATATCAAATACGTTTATGTACATAAGATAATAAATGAATAATTAAAAAAAATATGAAGAATAGTCACGACCCATACAAAATTTATCCAGGCTCGGCAAAAACGAACCATATCTTTTTGCACGCCCAGGATGACTGGTAGAAAATGCTATTAGCATTAAGTCCTCCTAGCACTATATTGTTTTGTGTGAAAGTTTTAAATAAATAAATAAATAAATATCTCAGTTTTTTAGTTAGTCAGTTTTTTAAGGCAAATTAACTAAACTAACCACAAAAACTTAATATGTCTAAAAAACTACCGAAATTAATGGGGATAAAATTATATAATAAGTTGCCACAAAAGTTGAAATCAATTGAAAGTTACCCCAGCTTTATTAAGCAAGTCAAAATCCTATTATTAGACAAGACATTGTACACCATAAAAGAGTTTCTAGCCAATGACTATACCCACTATGAGGGAGAATAATCCATTTTAACTTTTAATAATTATAAATAAATAAATAAATAAATAAATAATGCTGGACAATCCACACAGCACTATCTAGCCCCAAAGTAAGCTATTCAAAGCTTGTGTTATGGGTACTAGATAACTGATATATTTAATACATTATATACTTACATAGATAGATATTTTTTATTATACATAGAAAACACCCAGACCATCGGAACAAATTTCTGCAGATCGTACACAAATTTGTTCCAAGGCGGGAATCGAACCCGCAACCTCTTGCGTCGCAGGCAGGCTAATTATAACTACATAATGTAATTTATCAGATACAATTTTTTGTTGTTTACATTTTAATTAATATTATGACGCAATATATTTATTTTAAATTGAAAAAGTCGCCTCTTTACAGCGCATTCTATTTTAAGCAAGTACCTATGTAAGAAGTTAGTTATTCATATTTTAAAGTTAGTTGTTTATATTTTAAATTATTATTTTTTTGTTTAACTATTCCTGACAAGCCAAAGTTTTATTTTACTGAACAATGTATTGTTAATGTGTGTAATCTTTGTGAATAAATTATTCTGATTCTGATTCTATGATGCACTGCCCTATCAACTTGAGGCATACAGATGCCTCATGTGCCTGTTATTTCACCAGCAGCCACACATTTCAAACCGAAACACAGCAACGCTGCTTGGTGGCGGAAAAGGCATGGTAGTAGACGCTATAAGTATGCTATACTATATATGTATGTAAATATTGAAATTTTATATTGGACAATGTTTTGCGGCTATAAATTCTGTGAGAAAAATAAACTGTCGGTAACTACACCTACAAAGAAGCCAAGAACTGCTATTAGTTTTATGATTTATCTTACACCTCTCTATTACAAATTACCATAAAAAATCGCTCTATATGAAAGCTCAACTACTGAATGCACCGATTGAATTCCTCAATTCATAGCCATGTGTCATAATAGGGCATGTCGTGAGATCAATGCATTCTTTTCATACTACTCATTACAAGGTAGATAGCAAGGCTTGGCATTCACATTGTTGATCCTTTATCAAGCTGCTATCTAGCTTTATAACTTGCTTTATTTATTTTCGAACCAAACAGTATGTGTACCATCCGATACAATTTTTTTTTTTTAAATAGCGCTATGTCCCATTTGGGCTTTCGACGATGGTACAATCCGAGACCTACTCTTAGATACAATAATAGTTTAAAACAGCACATGTCATGCCCAAGCAGCACGTAAGCTGTTAAACAGATGCATTTCAGTTCTATATTCAACTATAAGTGGTAATATAGGATTATAATGCGGTGTTATAAGCGCTTATAAAAGTCTTATAATCCCAAAAAGGACACAAAGAGGACATGTGCTCGAAAGAAGCCACGTTGAGGTACACTTCAGTTCCTTTCGCCACACTGTTTATGAAGAACAAGTGACAAGAAAGCAATTACCAAACTGATTGTTCGTTTTTAATTACGCGCTAGGTATTTAAAGTTACGTGGTAAGAAGTAAAAATACCGGCCAAGTGCGAGTCGAACTCGCGCACGAAGGCTTCCCCACCATTGTCTATAAAAACGGCAAACAAATCACGTTTGTTGAATGGGAGCCCCCTTAAATATTTACTTTATTCCGGTTTTTAGTATTATATTGTTATAGCGGCAACAGATACACATGATTAGACAAAAATTTCAACTGTCTAACTATATGACATGAGATACAGCCTGGTGACAAACGGACAGACAGACCGTCAGCGGAGTCTTAGGGTCCCGTTTTACCCTTTGAGTACGGAACCCTAAAAAAAGATTGAAAGTTATACCTACTAAAAGTTTTTACATTATAGCAGTTTTTGTTTTTCAGTCTCCAGGGTTTTGTAGGCGTCCTTATCGGGCGCGTTGAATAATCTCGTACATCTATAAAAAACGTGGATCAGACAAAAACAACTCCAAATGAAATATTCAAGAACGTTTATCTAATTAACTTTGTCCACGGTCTACAAAAAGTTAAATTATATGCAATTCCGACAACCCTCAAGAAGAAATCAGCATTATCATGAAACCAATCACAGCTCATTCGATCTAATTTTTTAATGCCAGTTTTAAGCCGCGCATAACTAGTACAGTCAGCGACAAAAGACAAAACCGTACTCGTTATTACCTAAACTATTTCACCAACAATATTTATTTTATAACCAGGTTTGATCAATTGATACTATGTAATAACTGACATTCGAACAGATTTAATTCTCACGTTTTTGGTCGAACAATTATGGCAGCTGGGAAAACTATCTGCCCTAGTTATTTTACCAAAGCACTACCCATAAGTGGTTACAATCTACCTACCCACCGGTTTAAGTAATTTTTTTAACTTAAATATTATTTAGTATCAAGCTGTATCGAGGTTTCCAAACTATATCCTTACTATTTTCTTCTATGCTTTGGTCGCGTTAGAACTAGCACCTAAAGTCACCTAGTTTTAAGACTGTGATCCTTGTGGTTTTATTGAATAAACTAGTTGCGCCCCGCGGTTTCACCCGCGCTGATTTAAATCCCGGTATTCCCACGGGATAAAAAGTAGCCTATGTGTTATTCCAGACTATAATGTATCTCTCTGCCAAGTTTCATATAGATCCGTTCAGCCGTTCCGGCGTGAAAGAGTAACAAACATCCATCCATCCATCCATACTTACAAACTTTTACGTTTATAATATTAGTAGGATACTGTGATAAATACCTGTAATCGTTGACTATAATTTCAAAAGTTAAAATATTCTACTCTTATGCTTCCAGCTGTAGGTGATACAGACGATTTCTTACATTATCTGAATGAGATGATCGCATCGCGCCGTGTGATCAAAACGGGTTCGATCAGCCGCGGGTCAAGGCTTCGATAACTCGGCTTTCGATTTCTTTTGTACCTCGGAGAGTAAACAGCCTTTGTAGACAAGTTGATATGAAAAACGATACTAAATGCATAACTTTGGGAAAAGTACTAGTGGAAACCTATTATATATAATTAGCTATACCTACTACAGAATTTAAACTTAGTAGATATTGGTTAGTATCGCTGTTTGTTTCCCAATAAATAAACAAGTTTGTTTTTATTTATTTATTAAACTATTGACCGCTGAAAAACAACTTTTCGATCGAGTGTAAGATCCTGAAGTTATTCGAGTGGGATTTTAACCCATAACCTACTTTCATGTTTGTATCATAATGCTGGACAATCCACTCAGCACCATCTAGCCCCAAAGTAAGCTACTCAAAGCTTGTGTTATGGGTACTAGATAACTGATATATTTAATACATTATACTATATACTTACATAGGTAGATATTTTTTATTATACATAGAAAACACCCGACCGCCGGAACAAATTTCTGCAGATCGAACACAAATTTGTTTCGAGGCAGGAATCGAACCCGCAAGCTCTGCGTCGCAGGCGGACTTTCGCCCGCTGCGCCACTGAGGTCGTCATAGCAAGTGCAAACTGATTCTAATGACAAAAATAATAAGGTATCAAAAGCGAAAGGGCACATACTTCCCATGGCAAAAATGCCTAAACAAAATGTCAGGGACACAAAAATCAAATCGTCTGTTTGATTCTCCATTATTTTAATTGAAATAAACTGACACATTGTGATCGACATTGAAATATGTATTTTATATTGAAAACGTGAGACAACTAGGTATTGTACAGGCATGGTTATGTATGACATACCTACCTGAATTTTTCTATTTGTAATGTTCTCGCGCACGAGCTACGTCGCCACAAAAAAAAAGGATCACAGACTTGAGATCAGCGGCCCGATTACGCTAATGTGTATCGAGATGGCTTTCAGTTTGACATTTGATTCCCATAGTGTAATAACAATTGTATAGGATGAATCAAATGTCAAACTGAAAGCCACCTCGATAGCCAGATATTCTATAGCGTAATCGGGCCGATGAATTGGAGCTCAATTTCGCGTTACCAAATCCTATATAGAAGAACAGGCAAATTTAAGATGATGAAACTTAGACAGCGGGCGATAGACGTTGGCCAAGGGATGCCGAATGCGAGGTGGACTACCAGCCCGTGGGTTGAGATTACTTGGAGATAACATAATAAGCGTGGTCGAACCATAATAGTGGATACGTAACGTTCAGCACAGGGTCGGAATGGATGGCGGGGGAGAGTGGAAAGGAGAGGATTATACCTATAACATTGTCACGGGTTGAGAATAGTATTTCTTACAACGACATAATCAATAAATAAAACGAACTCGAAATATATATAAAAAAATAATACAAAAAATTTGACATGGTATGAGGAAGTCATGACTTTTTATGATAACTCTATAGCATACCCTTGTCAGTCCACGACATAACAAACTACATGAAGAGGTTAAACTACATACAAACACATTTATAAGCATCGTCTGTGCTTGTTTTTGATTGCAGTCAATATAGCTTCGAAAGACCATTATACCGACTAAAAGAATAATTTAATTTTAATTTTCTTAAAAAAATCTCATCAGACATCTCAGGAGATGTCTTAGGTTTTTTTTGATAATAATTAGGATTTTTTTAGGAATTATTTGAAGACTTCAAGCCGGCAAAGATGTGTATGGGCTTTAGCTACCAATTATGCTGATTAACTCTTAATTTTTATCGAGAAAATTATCATTATTTACGTTTCTATCTTTACACAGCGCTCAAGTACATGTTCAATTTTCAAGTTTTAGTTTTTTTCATGTATTTTTTACATTTTAGTAGATTTACAGCTGTTCAAAAACCGCGCCTTAAGTACGCATATATTGACCACGTATAAACTTAGTAGACGACTTGGAATATGGTTTATTTTTTCGACATTATTGGCAGTACTATCATGGTTTGTAGTTAGCCCCTAATAATCCTGGCTTGTGTCTCTAGTGATCGTGACATAACCAGCCTTCATGGGCTGAACCAGGCAAATAAATTAGAATACAATAGACTGTGTTACACCTGACACGTAATTAATAGGTTCGCATAATGTGCCAGAAGATATGGGTGCAAATATGCATAGTTTAAAGGCTTTCGTGACTGCCGAGTCCTCTGAATTTAAAAGACAATGATAGCGTTTTTTCATAAGTAGGCATAGATTAATAGTTTTTTGTCCAAGAGATCATATTGTCTCTTAAAAATCATGATTTGCTAACCTTGAATGACAAGATTATTTATTTATATCTAGCTTCTGGCTCACAATATTGGATTCTTTAACAGATTAATAAACAAAAAAACATGGCAATAGACTAAGCGGCCATTTTAATAATTTTAGCTTACGTTACCTATGTATATAATTATAAATTGTATTTAATTTAAATTTACATTCTTACCTAAATATGTAATTTGTGTCCAAATAAAAATTATTATTATTATTATTTTAGCTAATGAAGCGTTTTACGATCAATATAAAAAAGCCCTAAACCCCAGAAATAAAGCTCTTAGTTCTTATGACAAACAAACAGACGGAGGGAAACAGTATTTATAGTTTTTCAAAACTAGACCGGAAGACTAAACATCAATCAAACGTAAATCGTAAATATGACTAACAAATTATTATTCGTTTCTTCAAGTTTGACTTCAAAATGAGCATGCGTGTGAACCGTTCAATTAATTCTTTAAAATCCAAAAACAACTTGATGTTGATATATTTTGAAAGTTGCATCAAACGATCAAACCTTGAAGAACCCAATTAACTCGTCCGTATGTCAGGTTGAGGGGGCACGGCGTAACACGACCTGATAGCCCATACATTGCAGCTTGACGGCTGACATGTAGCTTTTCATCATCTTCGGAAACTAGAGCAGCTCAAAAATCTCCGCCTCAAGCCTCACGGCTTAGCTAGTAGCAACTAGCTAAGCGGCTGTATCGCTACTAAATAACTGCATGCAAAACGCCGTTGTGGACGCTTGCCCTGAAGAGGCAAGCAGAAACGTTACCAGTTTGTAAGCCCCATGACTAGTTCGATCATTTCAAGCAGCGATCAGACCCAGCAGAATTGCATATCATAATGATCTTAGATGTAGATTTGTATTACTTTCACTGTATTCATGCTTCCTTACAGATGTCAGCACCATCGGTGTGATGTGCATAAACGTTCAAATCGGCTGAAAGATCTTCGTCTTCCGCGTCGTTGTTTCCGATTGTAGTTATAGATTATTAATGTTTCTAGGATAAAGGGTTAGCTACTCTGTGAATAACATTTTAAGAAAATCTCAGGCCAGATTTGTGTTTCGGTTTGAAGAATGTGGAATTACAGGCACATGACGCATCTGTATGCTTCAAGTTGATGAACACAGGGCGATGATCGAATGTGCCCTAGCACATTCCTACTGAAACCTACATACCTAATAGTAGTAGTACATACCCTGTAGCAGAAATCATAATCCAGTGAGTTCCTAAAATAACGTATAGGTACCTACTTACACCCAATTGACCTAATTGATACCTAGATAAAAATATTCTTTGCTGTGAGTTCTATGCGTAAAAGCTTATGAAAACATGATCAAAGTCTATTCCTCAATGCGAATAACACGAACAAAAACAAACATTCCGTTACAAAACAAATATTTTGTTTACTGTCAAGCGATGTTTGTTTAAAATTTACCAAAGTTATCATAAATTGCTAATGAGCTGTTATTTTCATTAGTGATTTAAATTTCGATCAGCTTTAAGAAAGATACGAAACCCGACAAATTGGGGATGTAGATTGATAAATCGTGAATGTTGAGCATTCAATCAAATGGTTAAATCGTTTTCTCATAAATAAACATAACTTCCGAGTGTTTGATTAATCAGGCTGAACTGCGGATGAATGGTTGCATAAAGTACCAGACGCGACTTACCAACGCGACTTTACTGCATAGAATACCTAGCGCGTAATGAAACAACCTACAATAAGTTCGGTGATAGAATACTGAAACAATGTCCCTCATGATGAGTTTTTGTCAAGTCATCATCTGTCAGTTCATCTTGCACCTCATTGGCTGATGTAACAGAGACAAATAACATTAGCCAATCTGATGAATACTTAACTTAGCATTAGACATTATCAGCCTTATTATAAACAAATCAAACCTGGGTTTAAACCTAGCTCAAGCCACGTTTTCTTATTATAAACAACTTAAACCTGGTTTATCTCATAAATTTAGGATCATCTAAGGTTTATCATTTTCGTATTACAAAAGACACTTTAGTCGAAGACTACATAGTACCTGAGATAGTCCATGATTCATCATCACAGAACATAATCATTCAACAAATATCCACAGACTATAACAAATTATGGCAATCAATCGTTCATTCATTTTGGAATCACCAACTTATCTGAGCCGGTCTGAAGTTAGCCGCTTGTGCATAAATGGCCAATATTGAATCGAGAATTCTCTAAACAGCTAACTTCAGACCGGCTTAGATAAGTTGGTATAACTGTACTCGCTTGCCGCAGGCTAAAGTCATATGCGCATACTACCTCGTCTTTCGTTTTAACGAATCAATTTTTAGTTTCTCTTCTTGACTCAGATCTCCGCCTTTTTGTTTTAAATCTCGTTATCAACTTGATATTGACAAATTCGTGGCAACCCATGCGTTTTGACATTTCAAATTTAGATCGGAGTCTAGAGTTTGAAATGTATGTTGGATAATGCAGTGCTACAAGTTGTTTTATTGAATAAACTTATGTGGGAGACCAAATGAAATTTGGCAAAATTAGATTTTTATTAGTTAGACCATACTTAAACTAGGGGTCGTTCGGGTTTATCTTTAAACCGTGGTTTAGGGGATAAACTCCGTTTTGTAATAACGTCTGGTCTAAGTCTTTGATTTTTCTATAGAGCAGGGACCAACTTCGGTATCAAAGTTAGACCACGGACCAGTTAGTCCTGGCTTAAGCCTAGTCTAACTCACATTTTTATAATAAGACGGTATGGGTTGTACTACAAAACGGTGTCTAACTTTAAACAATGTCTAAAATTAGCGCTGTCTCTGTTTGCCATTACGCAATGGCAAGAGATGTCAAAAGTTTAGGCAGTGTTTAACGTTTGCCTATTTTTTTGTAGTAAGACCCTATGTGACTAATGTTTTGTTTTAGAAATTATCTCAGATACCATAATTTTAGCTCATTCAAGGAATAGGTACTCCTTTTAATTATTCTAGGAAAATCAGTGCCTCGTAAGCAAAAAGCATTGTAAAAAAGACTATTAAACTGTAAAAACTAAAAATGCTATAAATTTCCAAGAATTTAATAAAAGGTCGTATATCACTACATAGTCTAGAACAAAGTCGCTTTCTCTGTCCCTATATCCACCCATGTCCCTATGTATGCTTAAATCTTTAAAACTACGCAACGGATTTTGATGCGGTTTTTATAATAGATAGAGTGATTCAAGAGAAAGGTTTATATGTATAATACATGCATGATATGTGCACCCGTGCGAAGCAGGGGCGCGCGGTCGGATCGCTAGTATATTATAAATAAATGCGTACACTTCAATTAAAGTGAGTGTTCTAAATAAGTAGATACGTTATGTAACTGCGATGCCAATATATTTTGAAATTATAAATAAGTTAAACAGGTCACATTATTATAAAAAGTCGCGTTTGAAGGCCGTGACATTTTTATTCCGAGAAAACGTCAGGGTAAAGTACTTAATTGAGAGATATTACAAAATTCCGTCCACTTTGAAAACCAAGCTAGACCTGTCGGTCTAGTGTAGTGGTAGGATACTTGTACGAGTATACTTACCTACTTGTTAGATGAAAGTCTGCAATTTAAAAACACGTTACCAACTCTCTTGAAACTATCGTGGTTATATACAAAGGGTTACCTAAATTGGGATATTCAGTTAGAAAATATTGAATTGAAAATTATTAGGATAAAGAATAATTTGAAAAAATATTCAATTCTGAAACTGTTTAACAGCAATTGAATGTACCCACCTAATTTATCGCTAAAAGACATGTGTGAATAGGTGTAGACATATAAGACGTACCCGTATTTTATTGTAAACGGGGTCTGATAAGCGTCTGCTCCAAGTAGGCCGCTGATACAATAATATAACATTATCCTCAAATTTAATACTTGCCCATTTAGGTATTAACTTAACGACCTGTGTTTTATGCTCGTAGCTTTATTTGTAGATAGATTGATCATTCGTTTTTTTATAAGCACCCATAACTTGCTGATGGAAAATCATTAACATCAGGTGTGTCTAACGTTTAGTGGTAACCATCACCTATAACAAAGCATTGCATCGTAAGTCATTGTACGCTATATATTAATAACTTCTTTAAGCTACTTGCTAATAGAACAAGTTGATGCTTCACCTAATGTCGAGTGTTACCTACTAAGCCGTAACCTTTATCATAGAATTGGCTCGCACGCACGGTAGAACGTGATCTACGATGTCCTGCCTTGTTTCACCCTGAGTGCCTCTAATTTCATCGGCACCCAGACCCTTCATACCGCAACAAACCCTTGACGGTAGAAACTGCTATGGTGGTAGTTATTCCCCGGACGAGACCTCGTAAAAAAGAGCTCTACAACTATTGAATAATACTACACTTGATTTACAACAATTTGCATCCATGATAATATGAGGGCAAACTTCATTTGTTACTATTGCGTCGTGCGCCACAGATTCAACAAAATGAACTACGTTTATATCAGTTTGGTGTTGACCTCTAAAGGTTATCAGGGTTTGGTGACATCCTCTCTTCCCCCCAACCGACGTAAACTCACGTTCTATATATGATATGCATATGCATATACTTGTGTGTCTTGTAGCATCCGAAGTTGATTAGGTACCTACCTACTTATCTGAACTGAGACACTACTAGAAGGTTTATTTAAGAGATAACTTTATTTTAATATGTTACTTATTTTCGATTGAACGATCTATAAATTAGTATGCCTAGTAGTTAAAAAAAAATGTTTAGGTTTAACTTTTGATGACTTTACCTATAATTGCTAAGATTACTATTACCACTAAGTTTGTTACATAAATTTATCTGAGAATTACATAATCTTTACACGGAGTAGAGAAAACCTTACTTATACATTATTTTATTGTTATCCGTCAATTTAGGCATACTACTGCTAAAATAGGACTCACGAGTATAATAGCCCGTTTAAAATAAATAACCATCTACTAGTCCTAAAATACTGAATCAATGATTTTTCAATTTGTAAGCTCCCATGGAAATTCGCGTTGAGCTACCGGATTGGGATTCAATATTTTGCAATTATTGGAATCATGACTGAGTGACACTAATCACCTATTTTATGTATCTGTCTATGAATATATATGATATTTACCTCGATTTGTAGGTACTAGATTTTTTGGCAATCTGTATCATATCACACCAATCTGATAACCGATTGAGGTAGTACGTTTCTGATTTCCTATACTTATTCAATACCAATTTACTCTGTTTTGTTTTCTCTCTAGTAAATATCTATATTCCTATTGGGCAGCCCTCACAGCTCAGTGACCAAACAATTTATTTTGATGAATGTTTTTTTATGTAACTAGCTGATGGAACAAGCAAGCCTACCTGATGTTAAGTAGTAACTATCATCTACCACAAAGCTTTACCTCATAGTCACGCACGATAGAAACGTGCCGGCAACCACAGTTTTCAAACCGAAACACGGCAACGCTGCTTGGCGGCAGAAAAAGGCATGGCGCGGTGGTAGCTCTTTGTGCTGAGAAGATTGTGTTGTGTTGTCAATGTCTTATTAAAGTAAAGATCAAAAGATCACTAAAACCATCAAAGAATCGATGGTTATTTTAGTTGTGTCATGTCAGTAACTTTGGCAGTATCATTGCAACAATACAATATTCACACGGCTACCACTTGTACATACTTATTTGTATTTTAGATGCGAAACTAGGACAGTAACCATAATGCTTCTATTTTTTACTGAGTGGCCTTTCACATACATGATTAGAAATGACCTGCACAACGAAGCAGAACAAAGATTAGAATGTGTAAATGTGAACCGATTTCTTTGAAAGCAGGGCAAATGTGCTTCCGATTATCAATGCGGACAGACTATAAAAGAAGTAAAGATGCATGTATACGTTGTTCAAAGAGCACGTCGAGATGTTGCCACTGCCCGATCTTTGTTACACAATGTTCTTAAGCTTAGTTATACAGCCAGTGGGCCATTGTAACAACTTCTGGTTTAGACTACTTACTGACCACTCGCCTCACTGATTATCTTATTTTAAATAGCATCTCTACTCTACTCTACTTTCGGAATAGCATCTCGACTTTCGGCTTAGTTTTTATATAAGTAGATAGGTATTGATAGGCGCCACTTAATTTCGTGGCACCTACTAATTTATTTAGATAAAGGGCATGTTTAAATAGCGTTATACAAATATTTAAACCTTGCTAATAAGAAATTGAATAAAAAAACAATTCTATAAACGATAGAATTGATTTTAACGCCAAAAAAGTATTCAAATAGGAAGAACTAAAACTTGTTAAAGTTTTAAAAATTACAAATTATCTCTCATACTAGATTTGCCCCGGTTTCTGAAAGCTCGTTCAACACTAATCGGCTGTCAAGTCACATGGTATTTCAGCTTTTACTTCAAATTAGATAGAGGTTATAGAGACGATAGAGATTAGAGAGATATTAGAGACGGGAGTTAGACTGTTTATACCCGATGGTATTTATATTTCGCTTTGAATAATAAAAAAATGTTTCAATCATCAAATACAAGTTCTTAATTTATAATACCCAAAATTTATCAATAGTGGAATTCAAACCCACGGCAAGGCATCTTTTTTTTACGTGGTTTTTTATCGGTCATTAACAGGATATTATAAAATCCTTGTTATTAATAAATAGTTGTAGCACGCTACAATGAACTGTTATCAAATAACACCATAATAGAATTTTCCAACGTCTAGTCTAGAGATATGAGGAGCCAATGACCCTCATGCAATCGCTTTGTCAAGTGTACCTTATTTTGTTCTTTGTCAGAAATTTTTAAACAAAATAAATGGATGTTTGTTGGGATGTGCCTCAGACTACCCTTTTACATTGCTATACAAGAATGCAGTCGTGAACCTATTTATCTATGGAATATTATTTGATAAAGTGTTAGACAGGATATTTTGCATTTTATTATTTTACGGTTTTGTGAATGACTAAATTATGTGTAATTATTAGTATTTTCATTTGTATATAAGTATATATAGGTTGGTATATATGTATATATACATATATAATATTTATCTGTGTAATTTTTTGTGTATGTAATGTTTATGTAGGTATTTATATTATTTAAAAATATAGTTAATAAAATTGCAAAGTATGTATTTAAAATCACATTAGACTCCCCCCCCCTCTCTCTTTTATGTTCATTCCTGTCCATCCCAAGGTTGCCTGGAAGAGATCGCTATTATCGATAAGGCCGCCCATTGTATTGCTACAAAGTGTTAGTTTTTAAGTAAAATGTGTTTAACTAATTATGTTGTGGTAATCAATAAAGAGTTATCTATCTATCTATCTATCTAAATTATGCTACGGCGTAGAACCTACGCTACGCTAGATGTAGCAATATCGATTCTAAAAATTTATTGCGGATGAATATGATTTTCAAGCCATTCTTTATAAGCTTATAGCTGTTTGTCAACATGGTATTAGCACCTACTACCACTTTGGTACTAGTACTTTTTATTTACCCTAAGTACTAAAAAAGGTTTGGACTAGCAATGAATGATCAAGTTGAAGAATTTTTTTGTTCTCTTGTCTCATAATATTGTTTTAAAAAGGCTAATACAAGTATACAATAACGGCTGGCCCAAACCATTTTTTTCCCTTGCTCTATTAGGCTTTTTACGTGAAACCAATGATAATAAGATAAGATAAGATAAGATAATGTTTATTTCAGACAAAAAAGAGATACATATGAGTTGAGCCATACAGAGGTCTTATTCTAGGGATTTTAGCTTATCAGGCAATCTGGCACACTCTGGTTACGGAACATTACCTTCCGTGCTAGTTAAAAACTGTGTTACGGCAAGGTAAGTGCTTCTCTCCCCAGGTGCTAATAATATTTGCGTTGTTACAAGATGATTCTATACAAATGTACAATCCAACAAGCGTTTCAATTGGTAAATTGGGTTTTTAATTCAGAAATTGTTTTTTCAATTCAGAAATTTGGTTTTTCAATTCAGAAGTTGGGTTTTCTAAATTTGAGTTTGTTGGTCATTACCATCCTCAATCTTTATAACTCTGCTGGACGGGGCCTGTCCTAAGACGCTAATGATCCTGGTCTTCGACTCTCCCTGTTTGACAGCTTTGTAACCTCACATAATCATAACCCCACCATACCAGTTTATTGAAAGCCGTGGACTAAAATTCATCTAATTTCTTAATTAGACTGATCTTTAGACACGGAGTGCATTAGTCACTGCGCTAAGACAGTTTCAGATAATGTTCCCAAGCTTTGCAACAGCAGACAAAGCTCGAACGACACCATCTCATAATTTATAAAGTTGCTTAAGACTTACTCTTAATTTTAATGTATTTTTCACAATACTTTAATGATAGAAGCATACCGTAGGTATTAATTACTCAGGCGTATAGAAGCGAAATTATTTTATGTGTAGTGCTGTTTCTGTCACGCAAACAAGTGTGGGAACTAAATGGACGAATAAATAAAGACATTGGTGGAAATTCCACAAAGCACTGCCTTGTCACTATCTAATTCCAAACTAAGCAAAGTTTATTGATAAATACTGTTTTTGGGTGTAAATCCTACTACTATTATAAACGCGAAAGTTTGTAAGTATGGATGGATGGATGTTTGTTACTCTTTCACGCCGGAACGGCTGAACGGATCTAGATGAAACTTGGCAGACAAATAGATTATAGTCTGATATAGCACATAGGCTACTTTTTATTCCATGGGAATACCGGGATTTAAATCTGCGCGAGTGAAATCGCGGTGCGTAACTAGTAGATACATATTATTATTTTATAATACACCTGCAGGGCATAGGTACTGTACGTATGTTCATAACAAAAATAATTGTTCTTGACGGGATTGATTGAACCCATGACCACATGCAAAGCGACCACTACTATTGCATTTCGATTTAACTGACTTGTCAATAAATTGCCAATGACTGGCCTTAATTTTGAAAGATTCGCTTCTGCACACCAATACTATTATTATTGTAAAGGCGTGCCACATTGCGATGAGATCTCCTCGAGGGCGGTGTCTAGAATGCCTGTGAACTTTGCCTGACCTCAACTTGGAGCCTGCGCTTCGTCTAGATTGTAGTGCTTAAAGCATTAAATCACCTACTTGCTAGAGATATAATCATGACCATAAGTGGCTTGAAGTTTGCCGTCACATTTGTAATATTTTTCATTCGTTCCGCGTTTGTTTTTTGTGTTATTGTTTTTAAGTGTGTGACTAACTTTAGTACGCTTGCCGTAAGACAAAAACATTCCCACCTCTGCTTGACTTGGCACAAAGACGGAAATACCTTTTTCTGACAAATAGAGTAAAACCCATGAAATGAAATGAAATAGTTTATTTGCGTGAAATATGGTTAAAAGTTAGCAGCTTAGTAGGTAGTTAGGCAGTTTCACATATTTCACCAAGTCGTTGGCATGCAAATATTAACAATTAACAATAAAAAATTCAACATGAAATTAAATTACATTAGAAGATTAGATTGTATTTGAATATAGTAAGTAAGTAAGTAATAGTAGATTGAAGATTGAATTGTCAAGAATAGGTTGATAAAATTTTTAAGTCAATCATTAAGAAAATCATTAACATTATAAAAACTTTTTTCAATGAGCCATAATTTTAACTTTTTTATAAATTGTGCGATGCACCTAAAGAGATCAACTCTTTAGGTGGACTCCTTTAGCTTAGATGTTTCAGTAATAAATAGTAATGATACGATGGTTTCATGTTCCTGATAACTTTTTGCCAAAATGCTGAAAGTGCCTAGTACCAATTTAGACAGTATTCTGCAAGGTTTAACATTGTATAAAAGACTGGCAGATATACATTATGTTAAACCGTAGTGCCTTACAACTCTTGCACAAAATTTTTAGATTGAAGTAAGTGCGCACGAATCTTAGAATATTAGCATTTTTTTTATAATGACAGTACTTATTAACTTTACAGCACCTTGTAATTGCCCTCAGTTTGGTGTTGCAATTTTTATGAAGGTACACATTGGGGTCGATTGCGCCACTGACACCAGTAGGTACCTAGCTGGTAAGTAGCTAGCTAGTACACGCGTGACCTAACCGCGCACCCTTTGTGCGATTGGGTACGCGGATTATGAATAAAACGTCACTAGACGTCGCAAAGTGACTGTATTAAATGAAATAGTAAAGCTGGGTGGTTCTTACAAAAATGAAATAAAAAATATATAAAAGTAGGTGGATTTTCCACACAGCACTTTCTTGCTCCAAACAAAGCAATGTTTGTAATATCGGCACCAGACAGCTCATTTATAACTTATACTTTTTTTTTAATATAACGCATGTATAATATACCGTAGTTTAGCCATCTTTTTTCAGGTGACGCATAAAAAAAATATATATTATAACAGCCACAGAGAACAAACATCTGTGCTCATCACACAAGTGTTGGTTTTCTGTGAAGATCGAACCCTACAGCGCAGAAGGCAGAGCCAAGAGCTAACCAACTACAACCTCTTGCAAAATCTATTGTCACGAAAAAAATATTATTAAATAAAAAGGGGCATTCCTTGAAGCGCACCCAGACGAAGCGCACCCAAGTACTTCCTCGAAGCGAACCCATTTTGCAAAGTCGTTTGTCGCGAAAATAAATTCAATAAATAAAATTATGAAGTTGAATAATCCGGACTTGGCCTACTATAATTTAAAAGCGTATTTGTATTCGCTCGTCTCGACTATCAGATAACGTACAGATAAATCATCGGACAGCGTCGTCGAGGCCGTAAGCAATGGTAATCACTTTGAGAAATCGATGCTTTGAGACAGCATCTGATGGTACGAAATGAGATCGTCAAGCTCGTCTGGACTTGTAAAGTAGTATGTACATAATAATGTAATCGTTGCTGTTTTGTTTTAGAATTAAAGTCGTCTAAAAATTTCAAGGAGAAGGTGGTCCAAGGAGTGGGTCGTCCAAGGTTTACTTCTGATCTTAATACAGCTGACAAAGTTGATGTTATCCATACATTTTTTGACTGTACTTATGTTTTTTTTATTATTTAGTGGTTTTGATGATTTTTTTTACTTGGTAGGTTTTTTACTTCAGAGGTGGCCACAAAAAAAGCAAAGCTGAAAATATTCACACCTAGATGACTTTTCACTTTGTGGTTTTCCCTTTACCAGAAGTAGTACCCATAACACAAGCTTTGAGTAGCTTACTTTGGGGCTAGATAGTGCTGTGTGGATTGTCCAGCATTATTTATTTATTTAATTTTTATAAGATAAGATAATGTTTATTTCCAGAAAAAAAAATGTGAGTTGAGCCATACATATAGGTCTTTCTTATCTTAAGTGGTTTATTTTTAACAGTATATTTAATGTATATTTTTTGCAAGTTTTGATTCTTTTTTTTTTTTTTTTTTTTTTTATACAACTAGCTGATGGAACAAGCAGATAGCCCACCTGATGTTAAGTGGTAACCATCACCTATAAACAAAACATTGCCCCGTAGGTCACGCACAATAGAAACGTGCCCTACGATGCACTGCCCTGCGTCCATCAACTTGAGGCATACAGATGTCAAGCCTCATGTGCCTGTAATTACACCAATTCAACTTCAATTGTTGTTAGTAACGTGAGACTGCGTGGTACTGTAGTGTTAGATGATGAATTTGGTAAAGTCTGCCAGAAAACCGGTCTTCAAATTGTCATTGTTTGAAACATTTAAGAGTTAGTCGCGAAAAAGCTTGCTTGCAACCTCTGGTTACATTTACATAGAAATCGGTTTCTGAAATTTGAATTTTAACGGGCAACTATTGAACGTTTATTGAAAATGTTGAGGTTTTCAATTCGTTTTCATAATTTGAAAATGCACGCGTATATAGCTCTTCGCGTCGTGTCCGTTGGAGACAGTGATTCATTAAAACTGGTGACACGCCAAGAAGAAGTGATGACAAAGTGGAGAATATTGACGCTGAAATCGCTGCGTACATCAAGTTGGAGTTTTTTGTAGGTTTTCTTCCCTAACCAAAACAGACTTACGCGTCCGTCGTCTGTTCACGGTTACGGTGTTTTGTGTAAATGCGCAAACGCAGATGACAAGTGCATGATGAGTGATACTAAATCAAACTTGCAACATTATGCAGTGGCTGTTTGCTGTTAATTTAAACTTTGCAAGCAACTCATTTCATAATAATGTTATGAAATAAGTTATATTATTTAGCTTTAAAATGAAATATTGTAAACTGTGAGCTCAACGTTGAGCGAACCGAATGCTAACTAAGAGGACAGTAAAATGATCAACGTTGTCGGTTTAAAACTGTTTTGAAACCCATCCTTGATTTACTGGCTGTTTTGAATAAATAACAACAACACAAGATACCTTTGCCCAGCAGTGGGACAGTATAGGTTAACAAAAAAAAGTACCTAGATTACTTAGGTAGTTGTTCTGGTGCGAAAACCACAGAAACAGCTGTAAACAATTTTCAGTAAATGAATGAAACGAAATTTAATACAATTTTCTTCACTTTTTACTCCGATGGGGAAAGAGGTCAGTAGGTATATCTGCATCAATCCATGATGAAACACACCTACCCTTGCGATAATCACATGACGCTCACAATCCCATCATGAACCACGTCATCAAAATCTTCGTAACCCACTTGACTTTGACGATAAGGTCCATTTGACCTCGTCACGGATCGTTTTAGCACACTATCAAGAAAACTGCTCACTTATTTGACCTTACGATAGAATTTTCCGTGATTTGATTGAACAAAGGAACAGCTGTTGCTACCTAAGTGCGATAACGTACGTAACGTACTCACTGGTATCACACTCGTATTTCGTCACTTGTCTGTTAATTATTTATTTTTTGGTAATTTGTTATTTGATAACACGGAAAACGAAATCTGGTTAATAGAAGGTAGGATATCTGTAATAATATGTGGAAGGAGAACATTTTAACTTTGAACGCGAACGGCGCGGCGTTGTCGCGGCCATGAGCTGAGTGTAAACGCACCATACAGCTATTGACACACGTGCTTATTTTCGAGTAAGAAGCATGCTTTTTTTCGAGCCTTGCCCAATAAAAGCACGTGTGAACAGGTCTTGCTAGTAAATAATGCCTAGTTGGTCGTACGTCGGTTGATTTTTGAGCATACTCAAAAAAAAGATGCTTATTTTTGAGCACGTGTATCAGCTTTAGTCAACGCTCTCTCTCGCGTTACCGCACGCGTTGCCTTTCGCGCATAACGTGCATTTCCCATGTCGCGCCCATGTCCCTACGCATTTGAGCTAAGTGTAAACGCTGTATTACGATTCTACGACATGCCGGTTTACTCAGGATGTTTTCCTACAATGTAATAAATAGGTAAATAATTTTCGGTTCTGTTTCGTTTCGTTTCTTTCCATTACCTACGTAGTTGATAACAACCGTTCATAGTTGCATCCATCGTTTGTTTGATTGCCGTCGGAAAAAATTGGACAGCAGCGTTCGTTGGTATATTTATCTAGTAGTTATATCTAGGTAGGTATCAAATAGTAGGTAACTTCGGATCTCTAAGTGTCGAGAGCCTTTTCAAAAGTAAAAGTAAGAGGAGACTTTCTAGGTTAGTTTAATAAAGTTACCTAAGTACCCTGGGTGAGATTAGAAATGTTTTGATGGATCATTTCAGTAAAGAACTACTTACTTGATTGTTACGCAATGGATGCTGATGTTCACACTTTAAATGCCTTTATACATCCAGTTGGCTGTTGCTTACTTCTTCATTCACATAGAGCTTTTTTCACTATATCAATGTGCCTCTACTAGACAAGGTATAGACCTTTCTGTTTGCGAAACACGAATGGTGGCCGGCAGCTCGATTTATGGAATGGACGAGCTTTTGATCGCAGCGGGTTACACGCCTTATGTAGAAATTATTTAAAAAAAAAAATTATTTTGACTAATTTATTTATCTAGCTAATGACCTTTAATTTTCTTAAAAAATAATCTTTTAGACAAAAAGATCGTCGACCTTGGCCGACCCCCAAAACGTGCACGTAAAGGCGTGGTCGACATAAGCCGCGCCATTTAGACGGCACTCGTCTTTCAGAAAAGGCTTGCTGTGATTTATGGTTGACATACCTACCGCACCACTATGTAATACATCATTGAGCTTAATAGAACAATAGAAAGATCTTGTATGAAACACTGGACCCTCGAGAAAGTAGATGAGACAATGCACGTCATTGCAATCTAATCAAGGAGTTCATTTACCGACGCAATTTAACTATAATGATGATGTGATGTAATAGAATGTCCAATATGTATGGATGCACCTAACATAATGGCCTGCATGGTATTTGCAAGAATCTTCACAGCCTACTCTAGTTCTGCTAGTATTCCTATAAAATAAATTGTTTTATCGTTTTCGCTTTCGAGTATCTACTTAATTTAAAAACTTTTATTGGTAGAAAGCTTGTAAGAAGTTGTTTTTCTTCCTGTCATGTCACTAGTTCTTTTAAAACTGTCTGGTGAAAAGAAACAGTGTGGTGAAAAAGAGTGAGATGACAGAGGAAAGTCGCAAGAAAAAACCTGTTGTGCCGACTCCAAGTGAGTGACAAGAAACCTAGCGGTTGTCACTGTCCAACATTGGACTTATCTTATCTAGGCTAATCTGGGCCATTTACACTCTCGTGCGAGTCGTGAGGTGAGGCACGAGGCGCGAGTGCAAACATACGCTCACACCTCGTCTCGCCACTCGTGACACTCGCGTGCGAACAACTGAACTCGCCACGAGAGTGCAAACAGTCTCGCGAGGTTGGCACGAGACACGAGGCGCAAGGCGAGAGTACCTAAATACAACTGTCATTTTGATTGGGGTATCAAAAAGTCGAATAAGTACCTACCATATACTTATTGCAGCAAAGCAAACGAATCGTCCACATTCTCTTCAAGATTAAGCCATAAATTACATTATGTAAAATTTACCAATAGAAACGTAATGATTGGTTTGTGCAAAAATATCATTTGTCGACAAGACAATAATCGTCATGTTTTCGCAAGTGCAACATCCACATATAAGATTATTACAAAAGTCGTGACTAGTCAATAGTTTCGCCTTTTAGTAAGCTAGACTTAGCTATAAGCTGGTTGGTACGAAGCGTCTCGAATCGATTATTTTGGTAACTGGCAGACTGTCATATACCTACATTACCTACACAATACACAATCTACGACCTTATGCAGTGACGCAAAACCACATATTTTTCACCAACGATTTTTAGTATAAAAACAAAACAAAAAAGGGAACATCAAAAAGTGGGACGCAGTTTTTTTTAAATAATTTACTCTCTCTAAGCGAATAAGCAAATTATGCAGATTATTTTAATCTATTGAAGGCCTCAAAATACAATTTGGTCTTTCAAGGCGTCGCTTTAAAAACACCTGTTAATTACGCAAAAATCAGCATAATAAATTCGGTCGTTTTTGTTATTATTATTTTTATTCAGTAACTTAAGGATTTGTTTTATAGTTTTACTAATTGTATGTATTAGTTAGTATGGTTTTTATTTTGTGCATATATTTTATTTCGTTTTATGTAATTGTGCAAAGCAGTTATTTAAGTTTTATTTTTATATTATGTATCTGTTAAAAGAAATTAAGTTTTATTTGTACTGCTTATTATAGTCAATAGCTATTTAGAGACCTTGTCAACGTAAAATGTTATGTAACTGTTTTATAAGAACGCGTGTCGCAGGTGCTGCTGATCTACTCTTTATGGCGCCACTGAAAACCAGCGCTGCTGTATGGGCTTGAGCTCATACAGCAAATGCTGAGTGGTGGCCTTTTTTGTCATCAAACAAATTGTAAAAGTGTTTTAAAAAATTATGAGATAAAATAAACAATTTTCTATTCTATTCTATTCTAAAATGTGAATCACTATGTACAATGTACCAACCTTCATACGGTCACAAAATCTATTGTGACTATGTGACCTCAATTTTAGTCGTGAAATGTCTGAAAATGGTCAATTTGATCATTGGCTTTTATTATATTGTATCAGCAGAGTCAGCATAGATCAAGAGCACTTCCTCGTGTGTTTTTTTTATTGTTTTGATGAACAAAACGTTTATTACGGCTTATAGATCAAGGCGTAAGAAATCTCGAAGCGCGAGTATGGCTCGCACTTGCGTTTTGTTTTGTGCAACACATCTATAAAATATACGCATCCAACCGATTTACTTATTTACCAAGCATTCTATATAAATATTCTGAATTTATTTTAAACACTATAATTATGATATTGCCTCACAATGTTTATTTTTTTGGTACTTTCCGCAAGTTTTCAGTTGAAGGAAGGCTTCAATGTTTTATTTGCGTTCACTGAATGTGTATTTCGCTATTAACTATCTGAAGTTCAGATTCTGAACATTGTAGAGCCCACCAACATTGTAGTGTTTCAATATTTGTATTAATCTATGCTAGCAAGCAACGGAAAACTACTCACAAGATAAAGATAGCTAAATTGTTGTTATCTGCATAAGATAATTTAATTATTTTGCTATCATGCAGCAGCCACGAGGCTATCACGGATAGCGTTTCTGCAAAATTATGGGATACTAATGCTAGCACAGGACTTGCAATACGTATTATAAGATAATAGTAATGTGTTCTTAAACATAATATAAACTCTGTGCCTCATGTTAAGACGAAGACAAGAGCTAATGTGACTCTCGCTCGCACGTTTTGACTTGTTGAAAGATATAAAATCACTAAACCCATTTTCGAAAAATCGCAAACAACCATTTTGTGTGCAATCACATTGCGCACAGTTTAGTAAAAAAATCATTTTCATCGGTACAAGTTTTCCTACTTAAAAGTTTGACTTTGTAGATTTCGGACTCAAGCAAACTTTTGAGTAGGAAAACTTGCATCAATCAAAATGAAATTTTTACCAAACTATGCGCAATGTGATTGCACACAAAATGGTTGTTTGCGATTTTTCAAAATTGGAATTTGTAATTTTATATCTGGGTGAATCAACTTTTAAGGCACTCCTTTTGTGTCCCTGTCATGCAAAGAGCATAAAAATCCTAATTTCCTTATAAATTATGTTTGTTTTGATGTTACCGTAAACTTAGATCCTTTCCTAACATGCTAGTTTCATAGTATTTTATAGTTAATAGGAAAATTTTTGACTTTATTATGGTAACTCAGCAGAACATAAGCACTATCCATACAAAAAACATGTGTCCCCAGGCCTAGATGACGATGCAATTTAGGACGTATCTTAAAAAAAAGGTATGAATGCACAGCCTTTTTACCCAATATTATGATTCAGAAAAAGATAAACTTACGTTTAAAGTTAACATTTATAAAAGTTTGACAAATATTTTATATTTTTCGTGCATCCAAACTTTTGTCCCAAACTTTGATCAAAATATCAGTTCTACAGAGTTACCGATAAAAATTCGTGACCGTTATCAAGAGATGACGCCTACCTTGGTGTCATCTAAGGCGATTATTGTCTAATATTTAGTTGGTATGATCAAAAAATCTCTACCTAGCTTTACCGCCCCCCCAGCCTAAATTAAGTTCTCAGCTGGTGCGCGTAGGTTTATTGTCGCTCTACAGCGTTGCAATGGATATTTATGAGGCACCCTCGTCACTTTTTCTAAAAAAACTCGTTAATATTAGCTTAGATGTCGTGCCCCACTGCAAAACCTAAAAATAGATAAACTTGTGCAAATGTTAACAGTATATTTTCATAATATTTCGATGATTTATTTTTTATTTTTAGTTGTTCATAATGTTGTCAAAGGAGTGTCTTAAAAGTTGATTCACCCATCTTTCAAAATGTCGAATCGTACGAGCGAGAGAAATATTAGTTGTTGTCAACGCCTTAATGGATGCAGGGCATCGTAGGGCACGTTCATATCGTGCGTGACTTATTTGCTTGTTCCATCAGCTGATTATTTTTATAATACTAAAAAGAATCAGCTTTAAATGAGGTACGCAGTACGCTTGTTTGATTGAAAAAACACGTTTAAGCGTGGTTCAGCAAGATAACAAACAAACATGCTAACTGAATGCCTACAGACGCCTACGTAATGATTTATATTTTGGTTAGCTTGTCTAACAAAAACTCAGACGGTCTGAACTAATTTTTTTGTGTAAACAACGATAACAGCATTTAATCACAGATAGTGGTTTCAGCCATTTAAGTACTTAGTTTTTACACGGGGGTCGTCATACGGCTTAAATAGTACAAGTAGGTACTTAGACTTAAAATAAAAGATAGCATACAAAAATAGACTAAAGGATTTAGACCCAGATAGTACTACAAATATTTTACAATCTTATGCAAATAATACAAACGCATACTATGTATATTTTAAGTAGGTATGTACATAATTATGATGTATTAATATTGTTTTATGTCATGCAATTTCTGTGGATTAGGTAGACTGAGCTGTGGGATAGTGATGGTCAAGCCTCTCCATCGAGACTCCTGTGCCAAGCACTATCTACTGTCCGGTGATAAGTACTGCCCCACGCCTTTTTCTGCCGCCAAGCAGGAACGCTGTGTTTCGGTTTGAAGAGTGTGCCGGTGTAATTACAGGCACATGAGGCTTAACGTCAGTATACTTCAAGTTAATGGACGCACGGCATCGTAGGGCATCGTAGGTAATGGTTACCACTACACATACAGTAAATAATAATAATAATAAAAACATAAAATGTAAATGATGCACCAAAGATGTCCTATACAGTTTGCCGGAGCGGTCGCCCGTGACCGAAGTTCCTCAGCTGATGGTCAGCGGGTAAAACAGCCTGAGGGTCTAGATACTCGCAAAACGATTCCTTTTAACATTTTGAATTACACTACGTGGCAATTGTGACAGAGTGACGTCGTTTGACTGCGCGGAGCGGCAAGATACCATAAACATTTCTGCCGCCAAGCAGCGTTGCTGTGTTATGGTTTGGAGGATGTGGTTGCAGATGAAATTAGAGGCACAGGGCTTATCGTCTGTATACCTCAATTTGATGGACGCAGGGCACGTTCCTATCGTGCGTGACTTGTGAGGCAATGCTTTTTTAGGTGTTGCCACTTAACATCAGGTGGGCCAACTGCTTGTTCCATCAGCAAAAGGTAAATAAGTCATTATATATCCTAATTTATCTTGCTAAAGTAAAAAAAACAGCCTGTATATATTACTAGCTGCGCCCTACGGTTTCACCCGCGTACTTTTAAATCCCGGTATTCCCACGGGATATAAAGTCTATGTGCTATTCCAGACTATACTATATCTCTCTGCCAAGTTTCATCCAGATCCGTTAAGCCGTACCGGCGTGAAAGAGTAACAAACATCCATCCATACTTACAAACTTTCGCGTTTATAATAATATAGGATAATAGGATAGGATGGTCTATCTATCGTTACACATTATGACTACGTACCTATATTGCCAGCTAAATAATCAGCGTGTAGGTAGTTAGAGTAGCCTAAGTGGCATCGTTCGTGCGCGTGCGCAGCCTTCAAGATGACCGCATAAAAGCGGCTCTGTAAAGCTTGATGCAAACAACAGACCTTGCTCGTTATTAAAAATACATTTTAAAACATAACATACATAAAACGTTACATGACTGACTGGCATCTTATATCCAACACATCCACAGGTTCAGGAAACATGAAATTTTGATGTGTCTTTTTTAAGAGTGTAGAAGGGCTCGTACGGGGAAGTACCATGCTTTTTTCAGCCAAGCAGTATCGCTGTGTTTCGGTCCGAAGAGTTAGGTTTCCGGCGAAATTACAAGCACATGAGGCATTTTAAGCACACATTAACATTGTATGTCTCAAGTTGATGGACGCAGGGCAGTGTATCGTAGAGCACTTGCTTATTAAAGTCTAAAAAAAGTCTTTCAGATGAAAGAGAGCGTGTACAAGCTTGCAGGACCAAAACTAATCGGCTGTCAAGTCACTTGGTATTTCAGCTTTTACTTCAAATTAGATATAGTGATAGCAAAGTGACTTTTAGCCGATAATTTTGATCACGCTGCAGAAACCGGCGGTATATAATGTTGTAAGAAACTAACCCCACGCGAACCAAGTCGCAGGCGTTTCACTTGTTATTTTATAACGTACCTATAAGGAAGTATGTCTGAGAGAGGTTAAAAGCAACGTGTTTTGTAAAGCAAAAAGTTTTTTCTTTTTATATTCTTCGGATAATTTTCGATGACGTGTTTAAAAAAAATTACGACGTAGATGTTTAAACTTAGTATTGCTTAGGTACGTACTAACCTATTCAAAATAGTGGAATTACTTTACACCCAAGTAGAGATTGAAGAAAAGGACTTGGCTTCGGAACGGCTTCCTGCTCTTTTTGTTAGAACAAGCAAAATCAAGTGTCAGCCGTCAAGCGACTAAAAATAAATAAATAAATAATGCTGGACAATCCACAAAGCACCATCTAGCCCCAAAGTGAGCTACTCAAAGCTTGTGTTGTGGGTACTAGATAACTGATATATTTAATACATTATACATATACTTACATAGATAGATATTTTTTATTATACATAGAAAACACCCAGACCAATGGAACAAATTTCTGCAGATCATACACAAATTTGTTCCGAGGCGGGAATCGAACCCGCAACCTCTGCATCGCAGGCGGACTTTCGCCTGCTGCGCCACCGAGGTCGTCAATCGACAGTTTAGATAGATTGTTTTTGCTTAGCTAGAGTTTGTTTGCATGCCTGTTGTTTATCCTTTACATCCTGAATTACTGCTTATATTTTACATGAATTCCTACACATCCAAGCGATAATTAATCCGTTTAGCTAAATGCTACGAAACTCTAAAAACTTGGCTATGCTACATACAAACAGACCTTAGCACATTTTATGATTCTATTAAATAAGCATAATAAGCGGAGTTGTAATCTTGACATAGAAATCTCATCTTCATAAAGTTGCAGAGGTACTAAATGAATACTAAAAGGTCTATAAATATATAGTAAGCTGTTATCTAATTTCCGAACGAAGGTCGACCACAACTCTTACACAGATTAAGTCATAATCATTCATCTGTGTGCGTGGAAACCCTGTATACCTTATGCCATACAGGGTGCTGAAAGAAATAAACCAAGCTGGTTTATTTCTTTCATGAGAAATAATCTAAGCCGCCGCGGTTTATTTCTTTCATGAAGCTTATTACTTTGATTCCCAGACTGGTACGATGAGTGTCCGCTGAGATCTCTTAGTATCAAGTATAAGATTATTTGAAGAGATGGTTCAGAGGTAGGTCAAATATAACATTTGGCTACATAAACTTTGCATTATCTACTTGTATTCCATGCGTGACAAGTTGCTGAAGAACGGCAACTATTTGTAGAACAAGTGTCTGTTCATTAGAAGAAGTAATATAAAAAAGAAGAGTTTGTTGCCCAAAAAAGTCTGACATTTATTCCATATATAAATGGTGTGTATTTGTTATTTAAATTTATTTTATTCAACTATTCGTACTAAATATTGTCGATTTTTCATTGTTTTAATTGGTTAGTTATAAGTTAACATTCAAATACGGTTACAAAAAAATTGTGTGTGATTATTTAAAAAATCTGAGGACGTAGGTGAACACATCATCTTTATCGTCAGTAGGAACTTTTTTCGCTGTAGTGACTGGACCACCCACAGCCTCGACGACAAGCAAATGCCTAGGACCCAGTCGGGGTTTTTTTAGTCGTTTGAAGTTCGACATAATCCTTCTGCTACTCCCGTGGTGGAAGGATCAAAAAAATAAACTAGACTTACCATATCTATCTTTCAAAGTTATCCTAGTTATTATCTGTTACTAGTTGCGCTCCGTGGTTTCACCCGCGCATGATAATCCCGGTATTCCCACAGGATAAAAAGTAGCTTATGTGCTATTCCAGACTTTAATCTACCTTGCTGCCGAGTTTCATCCAGATCCGATCAACCGTTCCGGCGTGAAAGAGTAACAAAAATCCATCCATCCATCCATAATTACAAACTTTCGCGTTTATTAGGAAGGATTAAAAAGAGTATGTATGTTGTTTGTAACGAATAAACCCAAAAACTAATGATCCAAACGTTGAATCCATATTAAAAAATTCTTCGCCATTAGAACATTAGGCATTATTTTAGATTTAAATGTTTAAAAATTAATAAGGCAGGACGAGACGCTAATGAATACATACCTTTGACTTTGACTCAAAGCATAGTCGTCCTAATCCTCAGAAAAGACATAGTCAATGTATATTAGCTCCATGCGTATATAGTTGAAGCCTTGAGTTGAATTGGAACCTTGATGATTCTACGCTCTTACCTAATTTAAAACTTTGTATGCAATCATGGTTATTAAAGTCAAAACCACTTTATCCGATGCGCTGCGTCCTATGTCTAGACTGTACGAGTAAACAAGCTTACAAAATAGTTTTACGAAGTGGTCATCTCGTTGCGTGGAGTAATCGTTCCTACAATTGCTTACTCAAAACTTATAAATATTATAAATATTATGAATATTGGTGGACTTTCCACACAGCCCCTATCTAGACTATCTAGCCCCAAACTAAGCTTATGCTTGTAAAACTTGTCATGTACAGTTCAAAGAACATGTTATGGTTGGTTAATATTTGCATTCTTTTTGCATGGTTCATAGTTTCAGTCCAAAACCTTATCTACTTTATGTTCTTGACCCCCAGCGGTTATTTTTATAAATATTTCGTCGAGTAACTTAATACCGCATAAAATATAACTTCTTACATGAATTTCGGATTCTTATCTGATCTGTTGCTACCGAATTAACTGAACAGCTTGTGAGATAATTTTATGGAGTGTTGACTTGGCGAATGGATTTACTTTAATTTTATTAAATTATGTGAAAATTAAATTTGTGCCTTCTCTTGTGTAAGTATTAGGTTTAACCAAAACAGCGAGAGGTAATATTTAGCAACGTTACATTCTTGTAGTGGTAGGCCCCTACATTCCAATAACCTACGGCCTGCACTGTAAGGGAGGGATTTTTGTAAGGAAACACGAAGATCTCCACTCCGAGTATATTAGATTTTTTTAAGTTTAAATGTAGGCTTATTTGGATATAGTTACTAAAATAAAAAACAATTCGGTGCATTATATTGTTAGACTCACTACATGTTGGTTTTAATGTGGGTGGTCACCTTTTTCTCGAAACATTTTTTTAGTTAACTTTTTTCTACTGGGGTTGTTCTGGATGTGTCATTGTTAGAAATTTGTTGAGTCCTTATGTTTAAATAGAACCTACCTAGTAAGGTCATTACTTAGCGAGCTATAGGCGAGTGTTTTGGGTACCTACCTACTTTTGGCAAGTTTGATCTTTGTTCAGGGTCGCAGAATCTGGTTCTGTTGTGTTGAACATGAATTTTGGCTCTATGAGCATACCGGGGTATACCTATACCATTCCTATTATTGATCAGGTTTGGCAGGTTAAGGTTGTGAAATGCATTGTTGTGTGGCGCCTCGGTATTGACTATGCAATCATCTGTGTGTATGGCGACGGAAAACAACTGTTGTTTCTTATTCATTTTATGTTGACAACTGACAGGTAATCTTATTCAACGAAACCAACTTCAGAATAAAATGAGCATTATTATGCCAAATGTGACAATGTGCTTGTAAAATAAGGATCGTTTTGATTTCAATTTTAAATACAATTTAAAGAGCATACAAAGTGTTTCTAAAATGGATAAGTATTTAAAGAGATTTGTTTAACACTATGTCTGTATAAAATTATTTTTATTCTTTTACCTTAGTACTATCGCATTACTGCACAAAGCACTTCCGTTGAGTTCAAAATTCCTGTAAATTATAAAAAATATTAAAAAGGTCAAGTGTCAAGATAAAATTACAACTTTATAGGTAGCTGTAGACATGTCTCCGCCTCAATCGTGTGAGATGCACCTTGAGACGTCAGTAAATAGGCTTCGATGACATTTTGTAATTATAACATGATTCTACGCGAATTTATAGCGTTATCATCATCATTATCAGTCTTAATAAGTTCAGTAGTGGACAAAGTCGTCCCTCATTTGGGTGACCTGAAGAAGGTGACCTGAATATTATAGCCGCCGATTCTGAAAGCTCTATCAACACTAATCGACTGTCAAGAGACTTGCTGTATCTAATTTTAAGTTAAAGCTGAAATAGCAAGTGACTTGACAGCCGATTAGTGTTGATCAAGCTTTCAGAAAGCGGGGGTAAATCCCTATTTAGGAAGTGAGGTGATAGCCGTAGTCACCATGCTAGACATTGAATGATTATGAAAATATGCTGCGCTGGTCTAAGAAATTATAAATTCCGATATTTCGAGATATATTTATTGTTATAAAGCCGTTATGGTCAAATAACCGAGAGATAGATAACGATAAAAATTTATTCTAAAATTAAACATTTATTCACCTGCGCATATGTACGCATATACTTATATAATTATCATTTCGATGACCTAATTAACAATATGCCTACAAAATATTTTTATGCTTAGTTGAGGATAAGCCATAATTAATAAGAATACCTAAATGACCTAAATTGGCCTTATACTTAATTAAATTTGGATTAAAAATAACAGTTACATTTTTATCCAAACTACCTACTCAATTAATTTTACATGAAATTATAGATTAGATATCTCTGTCGTCAGGCACCCGGAGGGGTCTTTATTCAACAACAACACATTTGTTTACTATCTTACGCAAATATGTATCTTCAAGCGGGGATACTTACTACAAGCTGTAAAATAATACATCCGAAATGTAACAAAATTTTCCCGAATTTATCTTTAAACATTGAAACTCATATTAAAATAAAATTTTATTTTATGTGATTTTTTATTGAATGCATATCATTTTAGTAAATACCTAAATAGTTTTACTCTACTTACTTACTTGTCCTAAATACTTGCTAATAGCTTCTGTATTTTATAGAACATTATCTTATTAGACTTAAACATAGGAGTCTGGAGAAGGTTAAACTTGCACGATAAAGCAGCATTAAAAATATTGAACTTCAGTTCTTGGGAGCTGTTTTTGTACAACCTGTATGTTTACTGAACTCGAATCGAGAATAGGTCACATTATCAGCATTAATTTGTGTAGTTGAGTGACTTTAAACTTATTTTAGTTTATCTGTGACTCTAGGTAGAACAGTTTTATTATTTGCGTTAACATACAAAAGTCGGGTTCATTATCAGCAATTAAATTAGCACACTTGTTTTGCGTGTTGATGAAAATCAAAAGCTAGAGAAACGTTTTGCATGATTCTTCAAATTATAATTTATACATTTATTTAGAACACAAAATATTAAGCGTACAGAAAAAAAACGACAAACGTTGACAGCTGCAAAAGTTTAGATTTCTTTAGTATTATATCAGCGACCTCCGTTGTTCAGGAGAATATATTTATTTTCAATAATTAAAATTTCACTATCTTTCTAATATACAAATACAATTAATATATTTTCTAAAATGAAAAAAGATCTAATTATAAAATGTTTTATTTAGTAATAGTAAATAAATAAATCATGTTTATTGTGGAATTCAACTTAGATGGACATTATTGCAAACATTGCAGTAAGGGTTTCATACTTATTTTTTTGTATTGACCTGATCTAATTAAGTACTCAAATATGCAACTGCTTTTATAAGTGCTATCCATTTAACTCAAAAGTGTTGGTATGTAATTCAAATAATTATAAGCCCAGAATGCTCGTGTAATAAACATAGTTTACAGCCGAGCGTGTCAAGGTTCGACCTCGCTGAATGCGTCTCCAGGATGCAACATGTGGGTCGATGAGCAGTCGAGCGCTGTCTTCACACCTACTTGCTAATTAAGCTTTTGTATACATTCTAACTTGTAAGGAAGCGGAACTATGCAAGTACATTGTGCCTTTGGTTGTTTTTTGAGTGGGGAATTTTTATTTAGACAGTACTGACGTTATATGGCAGGCGCCCGCAACGATTTCTAGAACCGATTCAAGGCAACAAAAACGTTTAGATTGCTGGTTGCTGGCCGCTTGATTGCTGGATTTTTGATTTTGAGGTTAAGATAGAGTAGCTTATTGCTTATGGTACTCAGATGATATGGGTAAATATAATTGACTACTGAATTGACGGATGACAAAGGAAAGTGACGAGAAAGAACAGATTGTGACGATCTTACGTGTAGTAGGATAGGGACAGGAGGATGATGGTGGCCTGTGAGAGAGATTGGATTTCGTTTCTACTTAAAAAAAATATAATTAAAGCCTTCTTTATTCAGTACAATCACATAGGGATCTCTTTGAAAATAACATAGAGCGTTCAAATACCACCTATACGTGCTGCCGATGATGGATTGAATAACATCCGCAGGTGCGTCTTCTTTGTTATTTTGAACTTGGTTCCTTACAATACCTACATAAAATAGGTGCAATCAGGACTAGGTATTTAGTTATGTCAGGTCCAACCGAAGTCAAACAAGTGGACGTACCTAATGATGAACTTTTATGGTAGTCATGGGTCACACTTATGATCTCTAGCAACGTTGAAATATCGGTCACACTTATTGCTGACAGCTTTCTTTTATTATTGGAATTCACTTAGGTACTTATCTAGCCGTTTACATTAGTAGGTAAAGTAAACTATTTAATGACCTATTTAACTAATTTAACATGTACTTTGCGTTCTTTTTTTTAATTCTGGGAAAACATAGTACAAATGATATGTAGAAACACTAGGCAGGTGATTACTTTGTACATGCAGCTGAATAAAAATTGAGATGCTACACGTAGTAAATGGAAGATAGGTACCTAAATATATTCACAAAACAGACACAAAATAGTTGTGCGCAAAATCAGTCGATATCAATAGCTTCACAGATAGATCCAAATAAATTCCAATCGAAAGCATCCAAGATACTGGCTGCATTAACACGCTAAATGGTGCTTAGTGCGCTGAGCTCAGAAATAGTGTTGAATACCCCGGAATCCTCGGTACCCCACGGACCCAGCCAGTCTTGAATTCTCGACAAAATCTGTTTGATATGAGTAATCTGTGTTGCCAACAGTGTTCAATCAGAATTCGCCGGAAAGCAATAAAATAAACGCCAATCATCACTTTTCACGATAACAACATTGTACCAATGACATTGCGGACCACTTATGGAATGGAAGTAACGTTAACCTACTGGTTTTCTTATTTCATTAACAGATAAATTATGCTACACCAATAAAGTTGATAAGTTTATTTTAATTAATGTAATTGATGTGTTGACAATCGACTGTTACATAAATACACACAATGTTTCTGATGACCTTTTGATAGTCTGGAGTGCTTTGTAAAATTGGAAGTTACAATGACAAAATACAATGAGTAGAAGCCACGAAGAGCGAAGTTGTAGTGAGTCGATGCTTGTACAAACAATTTTTCACATGAAACAAAGTGATTTCCCCAGAGCTTTTCATTCGTTCTGTTCAATTTCGTAATCACAACACCTGTTTTTTTATTAGTGTTGTAGAGTTATCTCATTCTTCATTTGTATTCTAAAGTAAATAAAATACCCTTCTTTGTTATTGTCAAGTCTAAAATAAAAATACAAAATTTTAAAGGTAGAAAAGGTTAACTCAGATGAGGTGAAATAGGTACTTCAATAAGTAAATGTCTTAAACCTGAAAAGCGTGCCTTCGCACGAATCAAAGAACGAATTTATGCAAAGTAATTAAAATGTTATTGGTAATAAAGCTTCATGACGACTTTTTGCGACGTTTCTTCATTGGGAATTACAGAGACTATGTCTGATGGAAAATCTGTTTCATAATCGTTTTGATTTTATTGGTTGCCCTGAGATCGGTTCTGTTCCGTTGTGTATGCAGAGAGCGTATGAGACGCTTAGGAGACGTCCTCAAAGAATCTTGACCTCTCGAAACCAAATACCAAAAGATCTGAGGGGATTTGACGACCTCTGTGGCGCAGCGGGCGAGAGCCTGCCTGCGACGCAAGAGGTTGCGGGTTCGATTCCCGCCTTGGAACAAATTTGTGTACGATCTGCAGAAATTTGTTCCGATGGTCTGGGTGTTCTCTATGTATAATAATAAATATCTATCTATGTAAGTATATAATGTATTAAATATATCAGTTATCTAGTACCCATAACACAAGCTTTGAATAGCTTACTTTGGGGCTAGATAGTGCTGTGTGGATTGTCCAGCATTATTTATTATTATTATTATTTATTATTATTTAATTTTCTGTACGGCAGTAAGCCTGAAATGTTGGCCCTTGGCCATTATTTAAAAATACATTAATTTTTATTAATTTTTAAAGCACGCCTCCATCTTTATCTACAGCTAAGGCTCACAAGTAAAAAATGCGCATAGCATAATAATATCCCACCTTTTGTACTTACACTTATTTATTGTTCAATACACTAAATCTATATACGATCAAATAGATCGAAGCACTAAATAAATGAAATGCGTGCCTTACTCGCGTATTAGTTTGTGTGATATAATTTTAAGTAAGTGCATGTTAATATTACATTGCTTTGTAGCTTTTCTGACTACATTACTGTTTCCAAGGACTTCGGGACATATTCGGGACATTTAACAAAAGAGCTCTAGCAATTACTCGAAATCAAGCTTTAACACGAAGGTATTAGTTTTAAATTAGTTTTGCTTGATTAAACTCAAGTCGCTAAATAACCCCGAGGTTAACATTCGACAAGTAATTTCGGACATGTTAACTATCTTAGTACGACATAAATTATACTGGCGCATATGTGGGGACACGCCTAAGCCACGCTTCTATAGAAAGCGTTTTCTCTATTCAAGCGCATATTACTCAAGATTAGAGACTACCAGCAAGACTCAAGTGGGACTGGTCCGGCCACGTGTGCCGTATGTCAGAAGAACTCTGGGCGAGAACAACAACTTAGTGGAGCCCTAACAACGGGAAACGGCGGCACTGCGGTTGTCCCAGTCGGAGGTGGCGGGATGACCTCGATGCATTTAATAAAAGTTGGACCTCAAGGATCCAAGAATGTAAAGAGTGAAAGGGGGATAGGGAGGCCTTTGCCTTGCAGTAGGACGATGCAGGCTGAAATAATAATAATAATATTTACTCACCTCAGGAGTATGTGACTCAGGGTGATGTGCACAGTGCAATGCCATAGGGTTCATCCTCAAATGGTCATTTTCTATCTATAGGGTGATTAGAAGGTGGTAGGAAGGTTATTTACCTTTCAACATCAGGTAGTCATCAGCTTGTTCCATCACAAACCATGGTCATTTCGAATAGCTATACCAATGGCCTGTAAAAAATGTAAGACGACAAAATAATATAAAGACTATAACATTTTGCATTTGCATTACCTATCATTTAAAAAAATCATAATAAGGCATAATTCGGCGCCACTGAAAACCAACGCCTTACAAAACAAGCCACTATGCTCCTGGCTCCAGGCAAATGTTGAGTGGACCTTTTTGACGACACTTTAGTCATTATATAATATATTAATGTCATAACTTGTATCTTTGTTTTGTTTTATTTGTATTTTGTGCCGTGAAATAAATATTTTCTATTTTATTCTATTTCGAACTATCATTTTGAAATTCCGGTTTTTTGATAAAGTAGGCGTCAACAAACCATATGGTAGAGCTTTCTCCGTGAATGCGGCCTATGGGAAATTTATTGATCCAAATATGAAATCACACCGTAAGTTTAGATAATGGTTTAACCGGTCCGTAGGTGTCTCAAACATGGCTCACGATTTGCAATTTGTATGCAAAATACGCATTGTTGCTGGTTTCACAACATTTTCTGAAACGCAACGTGTCGATCAATAAGAGCATTGAACAATGTGAACGTTGTTTTTGTCGAGCTTAACGACGATTTAAATAAATTGTGCATAGGGATTCCGCAAGAGTACAGACTACGTGAGGTAGGTTAAGGCAGGGTTTTTATACCGACAGTCACAGTCACAGTCACATAATATGATATGACTTAGGTACGAGGCCAAGCGTTGTTATCACTACATAGTATAAAACAAAATCGCTTTCTGTGTCCCTATGTCCCCATGTCCCTATGTATGCTTAAATCTTTAAAACTACGCAACGGATTTTGATGCGGTTTTTTTAGTAGGTAGAGTGATTCAAGAGGAAGGTTTATATGTATAATACATGCATGATATGTGCGTGCACCCGTACGAAGCAGGGGCGCGCGGGCGGGTCGCTAGTAGATGATAAAAGTGTTCAGTTTTAACATCAATCATTTATTCGTTTTAGCGTAGACGCGCGCTTACCTGTCATGTGTCAATAGGTAGGTACCTATATGTGTAGTATAAAATTTGTGGCTGACATGATCGAAACCTGGGCTTTAGTAAAGGTGAAGATACTTGCTGGCACTTACGCTAGGTACCTACAAGCAGTTCTGTCTTGTTGAATGGCGCGCTTAAAATTCCTTTTTGTTCGTTCCTTGGGCGAGAAGCCAAGTCGGTGCAACAAATAACTAGGCAAATGTTGTTATGGAAGTATTCTAATGCTTACTTAGCTGTGGCTCTCGTAACTTGGGATTTAAATTCGCGTTCGTATTGATCTAATGCTACAGGCAAGCAAGCTACATGGATAGCATGATGATGATATTCATGGTGTAACAAAAAGTGAAAGTGGATGTAGTACCTATTATAAAATTAAAGTATATTATTATTAGAGGTGGGCAAAATCTACGCATTGTATAGATTTAAGGATTAATTTGTATCTAGTAAGAATCTGTATTTTCAAAAGGTTCAAAAGAGGTTTTTGGCTACGAGTACCTCCCGCAAAAACTCATGGAGATTCTATGAAGCTTCTACCTACTAAGCATTTTGATAACCAAAGTATTAAGGCTCCGGTGACAGTGGCTCGCAATTTCGAAGTGCGATTGGCTATTATTTCATTTTATTTCATTTCGGGGAGGTTGTTTGAAAAAATAACTCTAGAGAAACACGCATAAATACTGTTCGAACACAAATAATACAATAATATAAGGGAAACATGCCCGAATCAGAAATCATTTTGGTATTAGTATGTTTGGTCTTACGTTTACCTAATACCAAAATGATTTCTGACTCAAGCACATTTCCCTTATATTATTGTATTATTTGTGTTCGAACAGTATTTATGCGTGTTTCTTTAGAGTTATTATTTCAAACAACCTCCCCAAAATGAAATAAAATGAAATAATAGCCAATCGCACCTCGAAATTGCGAGCCGCTGTCACCGGACTCTTAAGTGCAATATAAACCAAGTATTTTGTCTGGCAGAGGTATTTATTTTTCACTAAAACTGCATGTATAATGTTCTACTACAGTCTGATCAACAATAAGCACTCTGAACGAACTATACCTACATAGCCCAAGTCTGAGTTTTGTTTCACGTAAATCTTCGTAACGCCAAGCGTAAGTTTTTTTATGGAGCCTCAGCCTCAAGCTCAGCAGTCTGTGGCCTCAAGTTGTCAGCACGTCTGATAGTCACTTATAAAATCTCCATATATAATAAATATGATATAAAACTTTTTAAAAACAAGCTTTTATTGCATTGTTGTATTGATGACCTCTGTGGCGCAGCGGGCGAGAGTCCGCCTGCGACGCTAGAGGTTGCGGGTTTGATTCCCGCCTTGGAACAAATTTGTGTACGATCTGCAGAAATTTGTTCCGTTGGTCTGGGTGTTTTCTATGTATATAATAAAAAATATCTATCTATGTAAATATATAAAGTATTAAATATATCAGTCATCTAGTACCCATAACACAAGCTTTAAGTAGCTTACTTTGGGGATAGATGGTGCTGTGTGGATTGTCCAGCATTATTTATTTATTTATTATTTATTGTCATCTAAACTAAACACAGTACTAAATTTCAGCTCAATCGGTTCAAAATTCAGTTTCAAGATTCCACCCGGACAAACAAATCAAACAACATATAAAAATTTTAAACTTTGTTGACAGCTGGCCAAGAAATTATCGTAGGTAATTGTATTTCGCTCCATTGTGTCACGTCAAATCGTGTCAAGTTTTCAGCCATGGGGTTCATTAGAAAACGTCAAGTTATATTAATGATGTTAGAGTGCACTTGAACTTTGTGAGATCCTGAGATACTGCACGCGGTTTAAGTGATTTATAGGCACCTAGTGCTTGAATGTGGCTTGAATATAATATGGTTCAACATTGGTTCAATATGGTTTCATTTCATTCAATATGGTTCAATAATTCCCTTCAGAACTCAAAATTGCTTATTGGGTGAATCAACTTTTAAGACACTCCTTTGACAACATTACGAACAACTAAAAATAAAAAATAAATCATCGAAATATTATGAAAATATACTGTTAACATTTGCACAAGTTTATCTATTTTTAGGTTTTGCAGTGGGGCACGACATCTAAGCTAATATTAACGAGTTTTTTTAGAAAAAGTGACGAGGGTGCCTCATAAATATATCCATTGCAACGCTGTAGAGCGACAATAAACCTACGCGCACCAGCTGAGAACTTAATTTAGGCTGGGGGGGCGGTAAAGCTAGGTAGAGATTTTTTGATGATACCAACTAAATATTAGACAATAATCGCCTTAGATGACACCAAGGTAGGCGTCATCTCTTGATAACGGTCATGATTTTTTATCGGTAACTCTGTAGAACTGATGTTTTGATCAATGTTTGGGACAAAAGTTTGGATGCACGAAAAATATAAAATATTTGTCAAACTTTTATAAATGTTAACTTTAAACGTAAGTTTATCTTTTTCTGAATCATAATATTGGGTAAAAAGGCTGTGCATTCATACCTTTTTTTTAAGATACGTCCTAAATTGTATCGTCATCTAGGCTTGGGGACACATGTTTTTTGTATGGATAGTGCTTATGTTCTGCTGAGTTACCATAATAAAGTCAAAAATTTTCCTATTAACTATAAAATACTATAAAACTAGCATGTTAGGAAAGGATCTAAGTTTACGTTAACATCAAAACAAACATATTTTATAAGGAAATTAGGATTTTTATGCTCTTTGCATGACAGCACTGAGAAAAATGTAAAGCTGAAAGTGCCGTCATTACGATCGATTTCGTAGGTTTGAAGGCTAAAAACCGACCAACAGTAATAACCAACATAAACGCCTTCTAGGCAGAAGACGTTATACGATTTACAGGGCAAGTAAATTTAAAAAGAAGGTATACCATGAATAAGTTCCTCCAAACTACGATTTATTCTTAGTATTGAACATATTAGCCGTAACATATCTACGATAAATTCGGTAAATCAGTTAAAGATCGAGGTACTGACGGCGGCATTCAACTTCTGGTAAGGCGAAAAATAAGCAAGGTAGCTCAGCAAACACGCAAATCTTTCCAAGGGCAATATTCGACGCATCTCAAGTCAGCAACGCCTTCTCGTAAGGCGTTTTATACCGTATTATATATAATAATAATACCTAACGTTCAACAATATGGCATATTGTACGTACCAGCCGTACAAGAGCAGTGCTTAGTGGATAGGTAGCTACTGTAGCTAGCCGTAGCCCTTAGCCAGTGGCTACTAGCCACTAGCCAAGGAATATAATAATACTCTGACGAGAGCCACTAGCTATGCTACCTACTGGGTAGATAGACAACAGCTAAGGTAGCTAGCTAGACTAGCTAGCGCACTAGCTTAGCTTTGCTATTAGCGATAGCGAGTGGTGGTGAAATAACCCAATGACATACTAACACATCTTTTCACATGTTTTATACATCTCATTGATTTTCGAAATATACAGTAAAGTGCGGCCTTATACATATTTCCCGTGCGTTTTCGTCAGCGCGATCTAGGATTGTACCTTTTTGGTACCTTTTTGGCTTTTAAACTTTTTATAAAAGCGGATAATGCCTTCTTTACGGCAACAAATGCCTTCTTTACGGCAACATACGCCGAAAATTTACCGCCGGAAGCGAATAGTGTTTTTAACCGTCAGCACTGCGTTATTAACAAGATAAGATTCAATTCCTAAAACGCTGTACCATAAAGTTGATTTGGTTGTTTTGCGACCAGCTAATAGACGATATCGTTTTAACGTATTCACTTAGTTATGTCAAAACGAAGGTAATTGTACAAACTCGCCCTACGTAATTACAATATAACCGTGTAAGACTTTATTAACCATACGCCAGAATTTCATTTTTCTCAGTGAGGGACACAAAAGGAGTGCCTTAAAAGTTGATTCACCCTATTGTCGATTAGAGATTTTGTTCATAGATTTATTTCATATTTTTCATAGAGTCAATTATTTTACCGATACCTTCTAAGCCATATTGATTACATACCTAAGAATAGGTTTAGATGAAGCATAAAATTTTGCATTCAAAATAACATAACGTGACCTTTGACTTCTCAACATATCGAATGATTAAAATTCCTATTATTTGCGAGGTATTGTTGGTTTACGGTCTAATATAACAAAATATCCTAACTAAAAGGTGCCACCGACCAAGGTACAGCGAAGACCGGACGCAGAAAACGTCTCTAAGAGCTCAAATATAAGGATCATAATCGCTTCCTAAAAATACTCGGTTTAATGACGGAGGCCGCTTCATAGAAAACGAAGGTTTTACTAGCGATATTTTGGTTGCATTATTAAATAACAGTACTTATGTAGTTATGTGAAGGTTACTTATCATTGAAGAAGCTTTATTCATATTGCTGTATTATATAATTAGGCGTATATATACACTTTGAATAAACTATTCAGAGGCTTTGTATAGAACTGGTTGTTTGACTAGGACCTTAGGATTCATGGTCAGGTATTTATGAATGTAAAATCTTTGGGAATTTAAACGAAATATGCATATGACTGTAATTTACAGGCACGGTAGACATTCTTTCAGGTTTAATTTTTTTTTATTAGATTTATAGTGTTTACTTCACTAACACAAAGATTGTATAATGTCTCAAAAGAAAACATTGATTCTTAGTATTAAAATATTGATTTTAGGTTTTAGCACTTTAGTAAGTGTAGCGCTATTACTAAAGAGGCTTTATTTATCCACGAAAACTAGTAACGCCATCTTTTGAGATAGGTAACTTATTACCTACCAGCAAAAAGAGTAAGAAAACAAGATATTGATTTTTTTTTATATACAACTAGCTGATGGAACAAGCAGATGGCCCACCTGATGTTAAGTGGTAACCATCACCTATAAACAAAACATTGCCCCGTAGGTCACGCACAATAGGAACGTGCCCTACGATGCACTGCCCTGCGTCCATCAACTTGAGGCGTACAGATGTTAAGCCTCATTTGCCTGTAATTACACCGGCGACCATACTCTTTAAACCGAAACACAGCGTTGCTGCTTGGCGGCAGAAAAAGGCGTGGTGGTAGTACTACGGCGGTAGATTTAGTGTAGTCACTTTTTATTTTGATCTTGTGCCAAAAAGAAATCAAAAGTGATACGTTGCATTACTTGCATTGTTAGCCGCCTGCAATGAAATACATACATTTATTTATAATTATTATCATTATATAGGTAAGGTAGGTATACCTGCAGTTTCAATTATATCCTACTAATATTATAAACGCGAAAGTTTGTAAGTATGGATGGATGGATGTTTGTTACTCTTTCACGCCGGATTAATGTGTTTGCTTTGTTAATTAATGCTTGCAGCTGAATGGATCTGGATAAAACTTGGCAGACAGATAGATTGTAATCTGGACTAGCACATAGGCTACTTTTTATCCCGTGGGAACACCGGCATTTAAGTCTGCGCGGGTGAAACCGCGGGGCGCAACTAGTATTTTATAGTTGTGAATAGTGTGTCTTGGAGCCGGATGCTTTATATCGCTGACCTCATGAGCCATCAGAAATAATCCACTTTATTCCAAGATCCTGAGCTGATAAAAATAAAACTAGTCGTGACCTGCTGCCAAGTGCTTAGAAATCACTTTTAATTGAAATCGGGCCATCAGCTGCCGGCAAGCACTGCTTCTGAAATTATATTAATACGTTGATACTTTAATTTATTTTATTTTTAAATACTAACACGTAGGCAGAGTAAGTTCCCTTTGTGTCGAGTCCCCTTACGTCGAGTCTGAGAGTTTATTGTTCTTTCAAATATTTTGAAAGAAAAATATTATGTGCGAAAAACTCGACATAGGGGTAATAAAAGCGAGAACTTGCTAGACTCGACGTAAAAGGACTCGACATATAGGGAACCAATCAACAAATCCACCAAATAAGTTGCGTATGTTTGATTTATTTTACAGAGTTTTATGAAAATCTGAAAACTGAAAATTATGTATGACTACTGTGCATGAAACCACGAAAACATTTTTGAACGCAGTTTACAATGTTTAAAAAAAGATAGGTACTACGATTACAGCGCCGTAAACATGTTTTTACCAAATTCTAAAGACTGTTCATACTCTAAAAATATATACACTGATAGCATCTATCGCTCGACACAAATAAATTGAGACAATCATTTATTTAAATTCGTCTGTGGTTGAGTGAGATAGGATTTGACCTGCTAGATATGCGGATGCCATTATAGTTTTTGTAAGTAGGCACAAAGTGCAACCTTAACCGAGTCTTGGGTAGGCCACACGAGCGTCTTACAGACTATCAAATTGTGTTTTAGAGTAAATCTTAGTATGAGTAGGTATAGTATCCGTCAAACTTCTTGGACAAACGACCTTGAATGAAAAAGAAACGAAAAATAGGTCTCTTTGGTGGTGCGAAGAGTGCAAACCTTTCCCCTACCACCTCGCGCGATGGCCAAGAAGTTTGACGGGTACTATACCTATACTTGTAACTACATAAACAACCTTTATAAGTAGTAGGTGATCAGTTTTTTTATACAACTAGCTGATGGAACAGGCAGGTGGCCCACCTGATGTTAAGTGGTAACCATCACCTACGACAAAGCATTGCCTCGTATATATAGGAAGAGATAGGAACGTACCCTACGATGCACTACCCTGTGTGCATCAACTTGAGGCATACAGATGTTAAGCCTCGTGTGACTCTAGGTAATTACAGTTTTTAAACATTGCTTTCAATTGTTATTTCATTGTTTCTGTCACGCTTTGGCGAATGGCTTATGGTTTGTATATTTTTTGTTCAAAGGGTAGAGCACAGGTCCTTCTGGTGACGCGTATTATAAGCTGCCCGAAAGCCTTCATAACATTCTATTATGAGGTAAATTTAAGCTTCATCTTGGCTTATCGACTAACCTATATGTATTAGGTATATTCCTTTGATTATTTAATCAAAGGTATATTCTTATCAAATGCTATACCCAAAAGCAGCAGCTGATCAGCATCAGCAATCCTATTGAAATGATGACTGTTTGAACGTTGGTGTTCTTTTAGCAGAAAGCAGATGATGCGCAAGAAACGATCTTCTTTTGTCTTTCGAGATAATTTATCCTCTTTCAAGCGTGATTTATTATCGTTACGTTGGGCTTTTGTTTTTATGAGCTTACGCAACGATTAAACAGTCTGTTCGCATGATGACCTGCGGCCCAACCGAAGAATCGGTATACAAATGCCAGACAAAGGTTGGTGATTGCGCTCGCGCAGAGTCGTGGAATCTAATCACGCCTATATAAGCCATACCACGTAAGCATGTGAGCGAGTAAATTGCTATTCGAAATGTCGTCGTCATTACATTTTGCCTCAATAAATTCGATTGGCAACACAGTGCGGAGCTTCAATATTGTATTATTATACTAGCGACCCCTGCTTCGGACGGTTGCATATACCATGCATGTATTATACATATAAACCCACCTCTTGAATCACTCTATATATAAAAAAAACCACATCAAAATCCGTTGCGTAGTTTTAAAGATTTAAGCATACATAGGGAAATGAAACAAAGGGATATAGGGACAGACAAAGCGACTTGTATTATGTATACTATGTAGTGATAGTGATAGTGATTGTGCTACTACAAATTATTTATTCACAAATAAATAACATTACAGATACATAGATCCAATGCTTTGAATCTAAAAAATTATGTGCAATATTAATAACGTATAACTAACATTATTAATATTGCACATCATTTTTTTTATTAAATTCTATGTTTGTTTACCCAAATAAAAGGGAAAAAAGGTCATTTTATGATTGTTCTTAATACGAATTCTGAAAAACTGAAACTAAAAAAAACTGAAACAGCTTCACGACTTTGATCCCCAGGTACGGTAGATATCCCTTCAGATCTCCCAGTACCAAGTAGGTACTAATTCAAGATTCTTTGAGGATGTCTAAGGGGGGTAGTCAGAGGTACGTCCAAACATTACATTTGGCACATACCCACATTTTGCAGTAGTTAGTATTCCATACGTGACAGGTTGCAAGCCCATCGCCGCTGTTAGAATACTAACTGGTTTCCTCACGATGTTTTCCTTCACCGTTTAAGAGCACTGGCATTGCGCACATAAATTTTTCGATAGAAAAAACCATTGGTGCACGACCGGATTCGAACCTGCGACCTTACGATCGGAAGGCGGGGTCACTCCCACTAGACCACCGGTGCTCTTCACACGAATTCAACAATGATGCTCATTTGGAATACTATAACCAAGCTGCACAAGTTTATTTATAATGACTTGATACCAGTTTAGTTCGATAATTCCTACGCACCTCATGTCTCAGTAACCTCGTGACTATTCAACAAGCCAAGATATTATGATAAATCTATGTAATGTATTCAGAAATGGATATATAACAATGTGCTTAAAGCAGGTGTCAGCGTGCAGAATAAATCTTAAAGGACAGATAATGTCAGGTGCGGGTCATAGTTCACGTATATTTAGTATTCAAGCTAGCACAATGAGACATTGGCATTGTTAAAAAAATAGGGTGAAGTTTATTAGATTTACTAGTTGCGCCCCGCGGTTTCACCCGCGCTAATTTAAATCCCGGTATTCCCTCAGGATAAAAAGTAATAAGAATTCAATGAATCTGGAGTAAGTAGGTATACTTTGTAAGTACCAAGAGATCTGAAGGGACTACTGTACCTGGGGATCAAAGTCATTAAGCATACTGTCCCTTTAGCTATTTAATTTTTCATAATCCTACTACTATTATAAACGCGAAAGTTTTTATGGATGGATGTATGGATGTTTGTTACTCTTTCACGCCGGAACCTCTGAAAGGATCTGGATGAAACTTGGCAGAGATATAGATTATAGTCTGGAATAGCAGGCTACTTTTTATCCCGAGTGAATACCGGGATTTAAATCTGCGCGGGTGAAACCGCAGGGTGCAACTAGTATCTTTATAAGAAATTCCTCTTTCCTTTATTATTTTTTCTCACACATTTATAAGGCAACCGATTGTGAGCCTTCTCCTCCACCGACTTAATGTGATGCAATGTCGTCGGTCTATCAGGATGGGGAAGTTCTTCGCTTCGTCTTCTTCGAAGTCGCCATTCGAAATCCTCTACCAACCTACCAAAACAAATCGTAAAATATGATGATTGTACTAAAAAAGTTCATTATTTCAAATGATGTAAGCAATGGTTCATTAAATTCAAAAAACAGCCTCACTAAAATGAAACGCTATAGTATACCTACCTTTATACGATGATGTACATAGATTACAATATCAAGTCTTACAAACGGAAAGAAGATTTGTTTGATGATTGTAATAAACCTACATAACAACAGGTGTAATGTTACGAAACGCTACCTTTTTGCATCGATAGCCCTAATTATAGTTTTTGTAGAAACTGCGCCGAAGCAGGTACCGAGTAATTAATAACTCCGGACGTCTTGCAAACGTTACATCACATTGCAGTTTCATGCAAGTTTGATTTTAGATTGACATTATGATATGAAAAACTCAAGAAACGGTATGGATGATCCGTGATAGCTTGCGTGCGTTCCGAGTGTGTTCGTTTATCGTTGTTTTGACTTATTAAAATGTTTATGTAACGGTTTGATGGGTAAAGTAGTGTTGCGTGCTAAGAGCCCGCGGCAGATTGATCTGTCCGACCGTTACGTAGCAAATATGACGATCAGTGCAGGCACGTTACTGATAAAAAATAGTTAGATGTATGCCGGAAGAAACTGCAACAAAGTCGCTTTCTCTGTCCCTATATCCCTATGTATGCTTAAATCTTTAAAACTACGCAACGGATTTTGATGCAGTTTTTTAAATAGATAGAGTGATTCAAGAGGAAGGTTTATATGTATAAAACATGCATGATATAGTAGAAAAACAATGTGCACCCGTGCGAAGCAGGGGCGTGCGGGCGCGGCGGGTCGCTAATATATTTTGTACTTAGTCTTTGCAGACAGTCACAATATCGCAGTTTTGATTGTCAACTGCTATGTAAATGTCCTGTAATTTCACCGGAAAGTATATAGATTCTTAAATATAAAACGAATAAACGCTGCATGCCGACTGAAAAGGCATTGTAGTAGTTCTTTCTCGGATGAGCGCTGTACAAAGAGCTATACTCTTAGAAAGACAGTGAGGAGAATGGAGTGAATCTTTTTAACTAAAAAGAGAGATAGGTAAGAAGGGCTTCGTTTGGAAACTTCTAGCCAGAATAAAATTTCTAAATCTAAAAAAAACTTTTCCTAAAATGTACTTACATTACCTTCTTTAAATTTCTGGATACATTTTGATAGTGCTCAAGCCGAACGGACGACGGCGGGCATCGTGTGTGCAACAGATTTTTTCTATCAGACGTTGTCTCACTAAGTGTGGTCGGCCTTAGCCGCTTACATAATATTACTTAGATTCTAGTCCGCGGTAATGAATGGGTGACTTTTGACTTTGTCATCTACATTATTGATTCTATTCCATAATCCAACGCTTAACAGTTGCAAAACTAGACATAACCTATTTGCGTTGTTGGTTGTTGTGTCATTTATGGTAATTATTAGAAAATAATAATTGGGAAATATAATTGACTGTTTGTAAAGCAACTTGTTTGGAAACTGCATAAAGTGCAAGTCACAAACATAAATATACTGATAAATAAATCATTATTTTTCGGTAATTACAGTAGCTTACTTCTAGGTTTTATAAATATATCGTTTAGGTGATTTTTAACTCTCTTGTAAGGCAAGATAGGCACCACTGAAAATGTACCTCCTGTTAGACATGCAGTCGGGTACAAAAGTGGTCAAGCATTAGCTATAAATGGTTGAAATCTGCGCAATGCGAATATTGTAAGTTAAGCCAATTAGTAATGATTAAAGGATATTTAACATGAAATGTTGATTAGTACCCTATAATTACTATAACTACATAAACACCATAATTATAAATACTATGCAGCTTGATATTGATGAGCCGATTAACAAGCTATGAACTTATTATCATCATTATCATCCTTCGTACTGGAGGTAACATTAGGTCCACTGCAGGACAAAAAATACTACCTATCTTTTAAATAAATGAATTGATTTCAATCTCTACTACTAAATGACAATGTAGCCGACGTTGGATCACCACATAATGAAGGTAGAAGTGAAGCTCTTGGGAATGGACTAGAAGTGGGATATAAAACACTAAGACGAATAAAAAACAATACTTAAAAATACACGAAAACGATTATGAATTTTTGTTTTAAGGTAAATAGGTATAATACCTTTAAACGAACAATATTTGTATATTTATTTATAATCTGAAATCTCGGAAACGGCTACAACGATTTTTATGATTTTTTTTATGCAAGGAGTTTCGGGGGAGATAAATCGATTTAGCTAGGATTAATTTTTAGAAAATGATTTTTTATCCATGTTTTCAAGCAACGAAAAACACGACTTAAACATAAATACGACTCTCCCTGACATCTATTGGCGAGTATCTATTTTTTAAGCTACTTTATAGATGGCGATTTTAAACAACCGAGCAAAGCTCAGTCACTTAGATATTGTATTTAAACTGACATCCTTAATTAAACTAAAATTGGAACTCGATAGTAAAATGTATTTTAAATGGCCTGAAATGTTGGACTAAAAATCAGAAACAGATTCATGACTTTGATCCCCAGGCACGGTAGATACCCCATCAAATCTTTTAGTATCAAGTACTAATAAATAATAATAAATAAATAAATAATGCTGGACAATCCACACAGCACTATCTAGCCCCAAAGTAAGCTATTTAAAGCTTGTGTTATAAGTACTAGATAACTGATATATTTAATACATTATATACTTACATAGATAGATATTTTTTTATTATACACAGAAAACACCCAGACCATCGGAACAAATTTCTACAGATCGTACACAAATTTGTTCCAAGGCGGGAATCGAACCCGCAACCTCTTGCGTCGCAGGCACGTTCTTGCCCGCTGCGCCACAGAGGTCGTCCTAACTAACTCCAGATTCTTTGAAGACGTATATGGGGAGTAGTGGCACATATTCATATTTATAAATAATAAAATAATATACGACCTCTAATTACCTTGCTTGGTTTATACCACTCCATCAGTTACACCTTTGAACCTGTGTGCCTGTACCGTCTTTAAATACAGATATCGTGATGTACGGTGACGTAAACCACGAAGATGGACTGCCCACAAGCTAATGAACATCCATTCACAAATATCACACATTTTTGACTACTAATTAAATGTTTAATTTACGTAACAAACCGCTACCAGATATTTAATTTATAGTTATCGAGATATGAGATTGGTCTGGACGGGAAATTGGCAGTTAATTGGTGTATCAACATCTCAGCTCATAAATATATACTTTTATTTGCATTTGATAAAGAATTGGAACGAGCCGGAGCCATAATAAATCACAATCTATAAAATATTATAATCTACATAATATTAATTATCTAAATATGCTATTGAAAGTTCGGACGAAAAGAAAGATGAAGCTCGAAGAAGTAATAAAATCATGTCGTAGAGTTTGGTAATAAATATAAAAATTAGAGGAGACGTTCGTAGCTATTAAACTTACTCTAAATAAATTATGCACCATATTTTTCCTGTATATTTATGAATTTTAAAATAGTATAACAATAATGCATATTTAAGAAATTCTTATTCTTTTGGCTATGACTTTCATGTAAATATTATTAATATTGAATCCCAAGGATCTCTTTAAAATGTCTAGCTAAGAGAAGTAGGCTCTTAGCTATATTAGGATATTAAGCTGTGTGCTGATAGGCTATAGCTACTATAGTTTCACTGATGATAAAAACCTTAAAGATGAATCAAACTGTTCCTATTATAACAGTGTAAGCTTGTAATTACAGTTATGAATAATTATCGTACATACTAAAATACCAAGGTATGTGTTATAAATTAAGATGAGAATCATGATTAGTTTTATTGCAAATGGCACTATTGGTACGATAGAACACAACGTGAGCGCGCGTTCAAGTCTTTTATACCTAATGTATTAAGAGCGTGAGTGAATAATAAAATTGTTTTAGTAATAGGTACTTGGTACGGGCTACTACTAGTATAGTATTCTCTTATCTGTGGTACAGGTGATTCGCTATGTGTAATTTTTTAACGTAACCTACCATTTTACTATTTACCCACATTCATTGGCTTACGTTAAAACGCTGACGATTGACGGACTTCTCTATAATATTAATTCTTCGAAAAACAGCCATATTTCGTGTAAAAATTTGATTAAAAAAAAATACGCGTGTAATTTTTAGCCTTTGACCTTGAAATGTTTCAAAGTAGTTTCATGTGGCCGAAGATCTAACAGCAATGAGTTTCAACACGTTTCGTGGGATATTTAGGCAATCGCATAATTAGGCTTGGGGCAGTACAAGTATAATTGCCATTTACTTTTCTGAATCGTTATCTGAAAAAGGGACCGTATCACAAAGGCATAACATTCATTGCCATTGTTTACAGCCTACGTAGCTCAGTTGGTAGTAGCTATGCCTTCTGCGCCGTAGGTCGTGGGTTCGATTCCCACCGTGAACAAACATTTGTGTGGTGAACATAAATGTTTGTTCTCTGTCTGGGTGTTATATAATATTACAAGTATGTATTTACAAAAAAAAAAAAAAAGTATTATAAGTAGTATATCAGCTATCTGGTTCTCCGATATTACAAGCATAAGTTTAGTTTGGGACTAAGATAGTGCTGTGTGGAAAGTCCACCAATATTTATTTATATTTATATATTTATTGCGTTTGTCATTGAATAGGACGTTTTAACTTGATAACTTAAAAACAGGCTTCTCTAAGTTTGTTTTGATAACTAAAAAAAAAAACAGATTTAAAGGATTTGAATAACACTGTCATAAAATAAAAACAAAATTGTCATCAAAGTCTAATTCCTAAACCATTTCAGTGTCACCCTTTTTACGAAACTTCCAACAGCTTTGCAGCAAGCGTAAATGGGCAATTAATTATGTCTGTCAAACATCACTTTCATCATCCTGTCCCAGGATATTCCTGGTATATCTACAATGTTATTATGCTTATATACAGGGTGTCCCAGAACTTAACGTCAAGCTGAAACGGGGCGACAGGATTTATTGTAAAAATCATGAGAAAAATTTTGAAATTCAAAAAACGAATAAACGAAAATCATTATTTTTGACTGTGGTTCTTAGAAATATTATTTAGGTTACGGTTCCTAAGTTTAAATGAACAAAAATAATTACAGATTGACCACAATAACCGAAAAATGATTACAGATTGTCCAAATTTTTAGGCTTATAAATTATTTTTCAAACCGTTAATTTTCAAACTGCATGGGATAGATTTTTTTTCTAATTTTCCTTATGATGTTTACAATCAATCCTGTCGCCCCGTTTCGGCTTGACGTTGAGTTCTGGAACACCCTGTATGTATATCTACAATATACAATATTATGTAGTTCCACAACGACACTTGTTTCATTCATCTAAGTACTAATGATAAACAGTGGGAACATCGCGTACACCGATTAGATGATGCCGTTTGTTTCCACTACACTCAGATTTTTTTTCGTGTTATTTTAAAATAGTTATCATGTGCTATTTCAAAGCTACCAAAAATTCTGCATCAAAAGTCACCCAAGTTGCCCATGCAAAATTGTAACACCAGAGACAATAATAATGCGCTGTCGGCTTTTCAGGGAAAAATTTAACCACATTCTAAAGCCACATACATGTACCAGAAAAAATTACCGCAAAAGAAAATTGTGTGGGAAACAAGCCATTCATCTAGTGAGGATGGGACCTGGTGGTTTTGGATAGAGTGATGCTGCTTTTTCCTGAAACATGCACGATTTATCAAAGCGGAATCGTTGTTACAAAAAAAAAAAAATTTGTGTGCGTGTTACGTTGAACTATTGTAAAATGCTAATCCTATGTGTTTTGTTTCAGGTATGCAACTTCTAATTATTCTACTTTATAGCTTCAACTTCGAAGATACTCAGCGGTAAGTTGCACTTATAATACAAATAATTTTACTGATGCAGTTTTTTTTGCTTGTTCCATTTTCTAAGAAACAGAGGTGTGTTCACAGTTTTAGTCTGTTATGTTTGGAAATGTATAAAGTTATGTAAAATTATAGGTAAATAATTAAAATATTGTACAACAATAATGAAGTGGTGTAATGAAAACCGACACTGCTCCCGCTACATCATAATGTATTTATTCTATAAAATACGCGCTTTGTATAAAATTAACTCATGACTCTATTCTATGAAATACGCGCTTTGTATAAAATTAACTCATGACTCTATTCTTTTAAAATACTGGGCAAAATTATGCCATGTTTTTTAAATAGCATCATCGTTATGTAAAACTACACAAAAATCAATTAAATTAGAAAAGATTAGAACAAAATACTTATGCTTCAAAGTTTACCAACAAATTAAATTTTTTGAGCCTTTTTTTGTAGTCGTGGTCATATTCAATTCGATCACTAAAAACATTTGTAATGTAGAGCTATTTAGAATCTGCGTTAAAGGTTTGAGAAACCCATTGAAGATCTAAGATAGAGCGGGCATTGAAATGTCTAAATTTCGCAGTAGCTAACATTGTCTTGAGCCCACTGGGCAATGGGAATCCAAGCCGAAATTATCTAGCTATGTTCTATAATAGGTTGCGTAAAGTTTTTCCACGGTATTTCTCGACAATGTGTGGTGCAACGGCGGTAGTCGGTAGACTGTTCAGTCGTCCGCGCTGCTTTGCACTGTCTTGTCTACTACTCAATCAATTGATAATTACGCGTGTGCAACAATACAACCTGTGGATAATTGTGTAGTGGAAATTCTGTTTATGGATGCGGTTTGTTTAAATCTGTCAAAAGATCGGTATCAGCTTAAACTTTTAAGCTATTGCCGTCTCACCAAGGTAATGACAAACAGTGACAGGGCCAACATCGAGCAATGTTTCACTTTTATATAGTAACATTTAAGTAAAATGGAAGGCGTATTTTCGAGATGTTGTCAGTGATACTAATTTCACTTGTACTTTTTCTTGATTCTGAGCTGAGAAATTCTTTTCTCACTTTCTTACGTGGTTTGACCACGCAAGGGTTTTCTTCGGCGCCGGCGCGCCAAGGTTTTAAGTGTAAAGTTATGTAAGCGAATAACTGGAAATATTCCTTTTTTTATCATAACAAGTAGGTAGGGTAGTAAAGTAAACAAGGAAGCGTCTTTATTTAACTTTTACTTGCCTGAGGCAAAGTTGATATCATAAGAATTTTACTTTGCAGGCCAACGCCCGTATGTACCTAGGTTGTAGCAGTTTATTTCGTCTGTGGCTGTAGGGCGGGCGGACTCCGTTAGGCGGTTATGCGCTTTTGTATAAGACCTAGAATATTTAAATAACGAACCTTTTTTAACTAATGAAAATTTAAAGGAGATTCTAAAGTCATCGCTTATATTTTTTAAAGAATTTTTACATATTACTTCTTACATATTCGTCTTACATATTACGTATTTAGTACATAGTAAAACAAACACCGTCAAGTAGGGATAGTTTATCTGGACATCAGCCTCCAATACATTTCAATTTAGGGATCTTTTTTATATGAATCAACAGTCCCCACGTCCTCCGTTAACCAATCTCACCAGATGGTAAGCGACGATGTAGCCGTAGTTGGAGCAGAACGTTCTAGAAGACACCTTGCTTGAACTCTTGCCTTGACGAGATTAACATTTCAGAAACCGGTTCCGAAATGCCCACCAACACTAATCGGCTGTCAAGTCACTTGCTATCTCTATCTAACTTGAAGTAAAAGCTGAAATAGCAAGTGACTTAACAGCCAATTAGCGTTGATCGGCCTTTCAGAAACCGGGCGTTAGATTTTAGTGGTCAGATTATCACATGAAGTAGTCTTCAGTTTCATTCGGTTTTTCAAAACTACACAAGGTTAACTGGAAGTAAATGCTCACTAGCATTAAGTTCGCTTACATACATTTGGTTTTGTTTCGTATTTTGTATAATAAAGAATCTTCTATTCTATTACTTGTATAATTATGAAGATGAACAAGGTCAAGTGTAAATTTGGCTTTCCTACAAAGGTTTTCACCCTTTGTAGGAATGCTATGTTGCTGAGTTTGTTATAATTTTTTTTTAAGTCAGTACACTATGTACATACCACATCTCAGTCAAACTTACATCCAGCATATATGTTGATGATGAAGTCAGTTCATAGGGTTTTCATGGGTTATGCACAGATAAAAAAAACTATTTGCCATACGCGGCCTTTGTAATCAAAAAGGTTGAATGACTGGCGCGATTTCTCCTGAAATTACAGCTAACGGTCGGTCGAAGTTAATAACTTGTCACAGTTCAATGCTCCAATAACTTGATGAGCTGCAATCAGTATGCAAATTACTGACCACGCACCCCTAGCGGTTCCATCGTTGATATTGTGCTGTGTTGCTTAGCGACGGGTTAATGACTTGCTTAGGCCAAGGTAGCACTGGGTCTTTCATTAAAACGGATTCAGTATTATTAATCAATCAATCAATCAAAAACGATCTTTATTAGTACTATCACAGGGATCACTTTGAAATGTCTTATACAGGTGAATCTACCGCCGTTAATCTATTTAGATTAGACCTGTGAAATAATTAGCTTTGAATAGTTGAAAATAATTAAACTACTTCATAAACTACCTACATTAGTTTCTGCACAATACTTACCAAGGAATTTGAATATCTATATTCCTTGATACTTACGACACAAAGGATCCTAGTGTCCTAGGTCAGGGCTCTTCGTGCTAAAAATAATGGAATTAAGTCTAAAAAGGTACCCTAAATAAGTAGGTAAGGAAAGGAATTGGCATCTTTAAAAATACGTTCTTGCATCACAAATTTATTACATTTTTAAAATGCTATTTTCAAGCACTTGTGTATAGAAATACATAAAACTGAATATGAAAGCCCTATACGATACGGAGACGCCGTTAAAGATCAATGAAACCATTGGTAATGTCATGATGTGAATGTTAGATCGCAAACAGATTATTGAATAGTGGTTATACCTCAGCCACAGAATATAATAGTCAATAGTGTGATCTATGGGAAATAAATGACTTTTGATCTTGAAGAGCTTGAATGAAGAAGCATTCAGTTGTGTGTAACATCATTTATCTGTGATATTAGCTTTGATTATCGATTTAATATTGTATACCTACAGCATTGTTCTTAACTGCATAATCAGCGTAACATTTCCATATTTTTCCGTACATGATTTTATTGATTTTTTTTTTTATTTGACACAAAATTCCATTTTTAAATACTACAACCATGTATGTACTTTGTATCAAAATTATATTTTCATTGGTCTTTTTGTAATGTTATATTCTCTGTAGCTTTGTGGTTTGGTATTTTCATAACTTAGCCTTCTTATATTAAACAATTTTATTACTTGCAGGCGAAATATCAGCCGCTATATACTTTCAGCTGTGATATAATATATGATACATACAAGGTTTAAGACATTCTAGTATTAATAAAAACAAACGAAATCATTTAAAGATATCGCAGCTGCCGCATTTCAGGCATCGTCCCTAGGGTATAATAACATACTTAATGAGTGATTAGTTAGTAGGACGACCGCGGTGTTCACTCGGTTGTGACGACATGACTGTATGAATACCGCTACGCATGATGGACTGACACCTCCACTCATTACTATACTGTATTATTAGGTATTATTATCTCACTTTATGTTACGATGTTTGGGCGTTTGTGGTTCAATTACGCCCTAACTAATTAACAGATTGGGATGAAACTTAAATTAAGATAATTCTTTAGAAATTCATCTACCTAATATAAAACTGTTGATCGTGGTAAAAATTTGGTAAAAATATACTGAAAAAAAAAAATGTTTTTTATGTATCACAAAAATTAGGGCAAAAATAATCTAAAAACAATAATAAACTGTTTTTTGGTCCCTTGGATTCCTATAAATAGTTCTATAGCCGAGGAGTCTATCTTATAGCTATGACAGATGCCTTTTTCATCTCTTTTTGTTGATATGAAAGTTATGTACAATGACATAAAAAATTTATAGAGCGGTAATATGAGTTATACATATAAAAGCTTCAAACTTTGATTTTTAAAAACATTATCGGTATCGACTCGTAAAATCGCAAGCTTCTGTTTTGTAAGGCAGATCTTTGTGGAAGAGCTATTTACAAGGACGTTAGTGGCCATAAGCTTTATGAATGAGGTACCTTCTGATTCAATTCAGTAGGAGTTTACGAATTTGTAGCTAAGTCAAGAAACAACTTATTACCGCTTTTTTATCGACCTTTGAAAAAGTTGTACACTGTTCACTAATTTAGTAGATGGTAGGTGCATATTTCAGGCGCATATCTAATCATATTGAAATTTAGTTTTAATACGTATTTTTTAGCGAAGCAAAGCTAATCAATTCTTAATACATTTTTTTTACACATTATAAATGGGACGAAGTAGACGCCTACTTAAAGAACTGGTCCACAGTGGCCCAAAATAGAAGCGACTGGAAAGAAGGAAGGGGGGCATTGCCCTTTACACTACAGGCTCATAATAATATGTTATATGTTATTATATATGTATATGTTGCCAAACAAGCTTTTACCTACATAGCGCATAAAAACAACCGGTACGACCTGTGCCTAATGCTAAAGGTTGTCTAGTAAATTCTGTTATTAGTCTTACAAAATATTTTGGTACATACTAAAAATATAACAATAGAATTAGGTATTCCCAAACAGTTAGGTAGGTACCTACTGCGCAATTTCGGCACAACCTTTCGGTACTTAAGTAACTTTATTTCTTCTGTAGCATTACCATTTTATATTATTCATTCGATTGATAAAACGATGACTAGGGACGAACCGAACTTGATATTAAAGGCACAACACAAAGCACATTGTATTACAGTAATGGAGGCAGTTGTGAAATACTTGCCTGCGCCTGCGCATAGATCAAGGACTAGGTTCGGCACTTGATGTTAGTTACAATGCGAACGATTAGATGGACCGTAAGTTCTGTTTCATCATTAGATGCGGATGGAATGCTGATGAGCCATCATTGTCTATGGTATTTTATATTTTATTTTGACTTATGCATCATTAAATTCGATTGGTACCACACTGAAGTTTCAATATTGCACTATTCTACACTAGTTGCGCCCCGCCGTTTCACCCGCGCAGATTTAAATCCCGCTATTCCCACGAGATAAAAAGTAGCCTACGTGTTATTTCAGACTATAATCAATCTCTCTGCCGAGTTTCATACAGATACGTTCAGCCGTTCCGGCGTGAAAGAGTAACAAACATCCCTTCATACTCACAAACTTTCGCATTTATAATATTAGTAGGATTGTAACAAAGGTCATACAATACAAAAGAACTGTAGGAACCAAGCCGTAAGTGTTTTGCCTGTTCTTCTAGGCTTTGGTCGCGTGGAAATGGCACCTAGATTCACCTAGCTTTCAAAGTGATCCTTGAGATCTAAGGAATCTTTTTTTTTATACAACTAGCTGATGAAACAAGCAGATGGCCCACCAGATGTTAGGTGGTAACCATCATAAGGTATAACAAAGCATTGCGTTGTAAGTCACGCATGATAGGAACGTGCCTTACGATGCACTGCCCTGCGTCCATTAACTTGCGGCATACAGGATATTAAACCTCATGTGCCTGTAATTACACGGCAACCAGACTCTTCAAACCGAAACCACAGCGTTGCTGCTTGGCGGCAGAAAAAGGCGTGGTGGTAGTACTTCCCCGGACGAGCCCTTCATAAAGAGCTCTACTACTCTTGAAGACTCTGATTGTTAGTATTTCAGCTCCCAAACTACTCATTATGCAATTAGGCTCAGTTGTCTGTTGATCCGTTGATGGACACTTAAGCTCTACTCTACGCCTCATCTTAAATCAATTTGCAGTCGGCTTTGTGTCGCAATATAAAGTAAATCCATTACAATAGGTACTCTCTGACATTAATGGGATAGCCAGAGGATGGCCGGGGGATTGGTCAGTGTGGCAATGAGGTACAGTCAGCGTCAGTTTATTATTTTTACTGAAAGCTCGATCAAAATGAATCGGCTGTCAAGTCACCTGCTATCTTTATCTTTACTTTATCTACATCTTAACTTTAATATTTGTACTTAGCCTAATGATCTCTCTACAAACTGTTTTAAATGTGACTAGACAACCGATTAGTGTTAATCGAGCTTTCAGAGTATTTAGTATTATTAGTAGAGTATTTAGCTCTTTGTAAAGGGCTCGTTCGGGGAAGTACTACCACCACGCCTTTCTCTACAGCCAAGCAGCGTTGCTGTGTTTTGATTTGAACAGTGTGATCGTTGTTGAAATTGCAGAGGCTTAACATCAGTATGTCTCAAGTTATTGGTGCATCATAGGCCACGTTCCTTACCTGTGTGGCTTGCGAGGATTGCCTCGCTTTGCTTTGTTTTAGGTGATGCATCAGGTGGGCTATTTGATTGTTCCATCGTCTGTTGAATAAAAACAAAAAAAAAATCCATTCCCTATATTTCATTGTTTCGAAAAAACTAGTGAGACAACAAGAAGAGATATATATATTAATCAGAGAGATATATATATATTAATCAGAGATAGTTATTCTACCTTAAGAGATAGTTAAAGATGTTTACCCTTATCAGTAAAAAAAACGAAACCATTTGTAGCTTATAAACCTAACTCTTTTGTGAGTCCGATCATCATTTATTTTTGATGTCGACTGTGCTCACACCACAACTGACTCGACCATTGCAAGAGGTCTATAAAATTCGTGAAATACAGAGATGCAAGTTTTAACATCACAAACGTGTAGTAGGTACCATACTTACCTACTAACTACTTAAGTACTTTGAGCCTGTTTTGGTAGCTAGAATAATGAAACGATTTTGAGCGCCTTATTCATATTGGTCGTTGAGCGCTTCATCAGCAAAAAAGGGCGCTCAGTCGTTGCTATTATTTTTTTATGACATGAAAATGACAGTTTTACAAATATTTTATGTAATATCAAGTGTTATATCTTGTCTGAAATACAAATAATACCTACCTTATATTATTTTGAGAAAATTGTTGTTAAAACAGGACTCCTGAAAAATTTCCAATACTTACCTTAAATAATGTGGATACAAGCAGCAGAACCTTTTCAAAAACTTTCATAATAAAAACTATGTGAATCCCCTAGTTTTAGGTAGTAGTCTTCATTTACATTCTAATACCTATGTATAAACCGAACTGACGATAAGGTATTTCCAACTTCCCACTGCAGGAAGTTCCCAGTTGCCTAATAACTGATTCGTCTTGGTACTTCCTTTAGTTCTGTCACGGTATGTCAGACATGCACGATTATGATCACCAGGAAACATCTACAAGGTGTTCTTCGCTATCCGCACATCAGTTTAAATAGATATCCATCTGTTCCAGTAACGGAACATTCTGCACACACCGGCTCCGTGGCTCCGTAGCTCCGTTGCACAACAGACGCAATTCACTCTCGTTGTCTCGCCACCATTGTCGCGCACGCGCTTTACTGGGAACTTTCCCGCGCAGGCGCCGCAAAAAGCGCGGGAACAAAGCCCTGACAATAATGGCCGACATAACGCCACAAAATGTCTGTGTAGGTACTTTTGGAATGTTCTCGAAGGTGATACACCTTTATTGGCAAATACCTAGATTCCACAAAAGTTTGTGTACCGGTTGCAGTAGGTAGGTACCTTAAAGTATTTTCTCACCAACGTATCTTGATTTGCGTAGGGAAGTAGTAGAGTTTATTGCACAATTAGCCTAGGTCATGGAATAGATAAATGTTAATCAGGTTAGTAAGATTTACAAAATAACGTTATGGTATGTGTGGTGTGGTCCATCCAATAGCCATAGCCACGATATGCAAATTATTAACTTATTTATTTTTATCGACTATGCACACAAGAATGTGTAATAGGTTGAAAATGCATAAACAACGGGAAATTCTTTGCGGATTCAATCCATCCGTTCTGAATAATAACCGTACATTTAACAGCTAAAGAATTCACTGTTTCATCAGTATACAATTTGCGTGTAACAACAAACAAACAATCCGCATCTATAGACGTGATGAGTGCTTTCATTCATGCTCACAGTGAGATCGATCGTAGTTGACAGGTTGTGCTCAACAAAGACAGTGTAATCAGCCCATCATCTCTAACGTTACATAATGCCTGCATAGTGAATTAAAACTTACACAATGATTGCGTTGATCGAACGCTAATTCGAGAGCAGATACACAAGAGAACAAAATGGTGAACGGGAATTACGTGCTATACGGAGACAGACCAGCCTCAGAGTCCGAAATCGTTGACGACCATGTGCAGACACGGACCACAGACCGTAAGAGCCGACGCAAAGCAAACAGAACCGCAAATGAACTTCAAAGAACTCTCAACATGGCTCAGCTAGATAACGAGACGGATTCGGTCAAATATGAAAAAAAGGTAAAAGAACCGAGGCTCCTACGCTATGTGTCAACATCAGACGTGGAAGAAAATTTCGTCAACGAGAAATTCGAAACGTACGATTTGAAACCAACAGAAGAGCGCCCGAGACGATATGCTTTTCAGAAAAAGCCAAAGAATCCTTCCGATGGGTCTGTAAACTATGCTTATTCAAGATCTAGTAGTAGCTGCAGCTCGCCAAATGGAAACTTGCCAACGATATCGGAACATGGAGAACAATACGGGACCTACAGAGTACGATCGATGCCGAGTCCAACGGTCGGCGACATCATGAAAGGCTACGAGACCAAGTCTAAGATGGAAAAATACTTCACTAAACCATTGGACAGCAAGAGCTCAGCTACTAAGGTAAGCTACAAAGTAAGTGATTATTACAATCTAAATTTTCATTTATAAATCAGTGAGTACTAACATAGGCCTTTACAGGAGATTCTTAGATTCAAGAGAGATGACAGTTGTCATCTCTTCGTTGACATGAATATGGTAGTGAAAAGTATACCTTTTAGAGCCGCTATAAAATAAGGGGAATAGACTTTATCAAGACGTCATAACGTTCATATTATATTTAACCCTCTTCTCCCTCCTTCTGTTAAAACTACTTATAGTCGATGTTACAAAAGAAACTAGTGACACCACAAACGACTTGAAAACAATCTTTGTATTGATATATTATGTCATGAATTAGGTTCCATAAAAAGATCGTTGCACAAAAGATCATTGATATCTTGTTTTGGAGCACGAAAATAAAAGTATTTCTTCGGCCTATCAGCATAATTTACGACCGTGTAGTACGACATTTCGGTTAATTTAACGACCAATAAAATAATAAATTGACGTGATGTTATAATAATGACGAAGAAATTATTCATAATAAAGTAGGCTTGTATGTATATCGCTAGATCACACTAGGTTATGGGTTTTTATGTCTCATTTTCGTTGTGAAGAAGAATTGGAAGCAACTTTTTTATATACCTAGTTAATCGATGCCTCTTCTTCTCGCGTTGAACTGGCACCTAGATCAAAGTGGTCCTTGTGATTCAATTCTAAATACCTTTCAACTTGTCTTGATTGTTTCACAAAAAAAAACTTCTCTCGATATTGCACTAAGATGTTAATCATTTAGGTACTTCTTCTTCATAATAATATCATAAGCTCAAACAAGCTTTCTTTAGTTTCGTATACGTAGACGTCATTGGTGATTAGTATTTCAAGTAATTTTAATTATAGAATGTAACACTGTTTGTTTTCCAAATAAAATAAAATCAATATTAGGTATGTAACTACTCTGGATAAGAGACGCATAGGACAGAAGATGCTGGCAGATAAGGAAGGAGGCCTATACCCAGCAGTGGGTGACACCAGGTTGAAATGATGATGATGATTATTTAACTGCATACTTACATCAAGAAGATGGGTTTTCGATGATCCACGTAACTATAAGGGTTTTTGCTTTCGGCTTAGGCTAATTTTATACAATTAAACTATGATCTTTAGAATTGTCAATTTGAAGTACGTAAGTTTAAAACACAATATATGTAGTAAGCAGCATAATTTTAATAACAAAATAATTGATTGTATGGACGTCTCACAAAAGTTTCATTTTCACTCTTTTTAACTCCTTTTTTTAACTGATAAAATTAAATATTTATTTGTTTATTTATTTATATTTATTAAATATGCGTTGATATGTTTACAAAGTAGGTCGATTGACGTCGCGTCGTGTAGCCCTAGAGCCCTACCCGAAGTTCCACATAATTGCCCAGGCTCTAAACATTTGCTACATAGGGTAGGTACTCTTATCTACAACTAGACCATGCATGTTTATTGATTATCCGAGAGAGTACCAACTTATCAAAATGTTTTCCGCGTGTAGTAATAGCTTGTTGGGCCGCCGCGCGCGCCGTTACATTTCACATCAGTTATTACAGTATCATTTATAATTAACTTAATGTATCTGCAGATAAGTTAGCAAACAGTTTAGGACATGTATGTCACAGTTAGGGTATGCACACATTGCGATACTGGAATTTTCTGTCGTCTAAATTTCACATGTAAACAGCGGCCCGATTACGCTAATGTCTGGCTATCGAGATGGCTTTCAGTTTGACATATGATTCCCATCCATCCAAGGAATTTAGATACTAGATCCATCCATATGTTGCTATTACACTGTAGGAATTAAATGTCAGAAGTAAAAAGTCAGAGAGTATTATATTCCTTGATCAAATGTCAAACTCAAAGCCATCTCGATAGCCAGACATTAGCGTAATCGGGCCGCGGGTCACTTAGTGTAAATGTGTAAATCATCTGTTGTTTTGTTCCCTCACTTCCAACATGACTCTTTTGGAGCATGTTTTTTAGTAAGAATCACACTAATTGGTGTCTTCCCACTTTGATCATTTTTTTAATGCAACTTGCTGGCAGATGGCCCACCTGATGTTAAGTGGTAACCATAACTTATGGATGGACACGGCAAGAAAAAGAAGATCATTACTATTATAAGCAGCCATTATTATAAGATCCATAAATTGTTAGTACGTACAAACTCAAAAAATACGTTATATTAATTAGCAGGCACGATCCAAAAAATTGCGTACATATACACCACTTGCTGCACTGCAACAATATCACCCACCCACCTCTAGCTATATTCAAATGATTTACAAAAACTCGGTGACTGCACTTGAGGAATAAGTAAATTATATACCTACCTACCTACAAAAATTATTGGACTAAGGGGCTTGGTATCAACGCTCTCATATAGCCTTAGTGTAGTTACCAAAGCGGCAAATTTCGTTTGATAAAGCACTCCAACAAGTGCCTACGTTGTAAGCACATGAAGTATGCAACCAACAGGTGGGCATAACAGCTGTACACCGTACATGCTATTACAATACTCTGTGACAACAAGGAGGGGTCAAAGGAGTGTTTATTACCGAATTTTTTATGTTCTTGTAAATTAGTAAGGAAATGAGTTCAAAGTTTCACTTTTATTCAAGCTGGTTTTTCCAATGGATGAAACAAATATTCACAAATAAAAACCATGTTTGTGAACACTTTTGGTTTCTTTTGATATGTGAACTACAATTTTTATATCAAAGTTGAATTTCGAGCTAAAGATATAGTATAGTAGGATGCATTACATTACCTACGCATAAGAACTTATTATCACGTATTTTAATTATACTTATCACCATTTTATGGACACTCAATCCGTCTAAAAAATCTGCCACTACAATTACTTCTCTCTGTTTCCCTCTCTCTTCCAAAGTCTGCTGAAAGTACTCCTGCGAAGGGACACGTGCTTATTTTCGAGCCTTGCTCAATAAAAGCACGTGTGAACAGGTCGTGCTACTAAATAAGCATGCTTATAATTTGGTCGTACGTCGGTTGATTTTTGAGCACGTGTGTCCCACCACCATCACCAATAGGGTTTTTTTTACCTTTGTAATGTCACAGAAATCTCAAAGCTTTGACCCAATTTGTTAATTATAAAAAAAAGACAATATAACATTGTTAATAGCGAATAGGCTCTCTAGACCATTTTGCTAAAACATATAATTGAATTGACTAACTAAACTAAACAACCCATGTGGCGCTAATGCAATTATGCAAAATGATTGGAAATGTTATGAGTTTCCGATTCAATATTTCATATAAATTGAGAAACATTTCTCAGCGGGATGCTCGTTTGTAATTTGATAACTAATAGGAGTACCAATTATAGATACGAATCTATCGATATATTTTTTATAATTGATGAGAAAAGTTATATCACTAGATTGTTAGGTACTCGTACCTAGTTTTAGATAAACATGTTTCTCTTTCACAAAAAACAATGACTTTTTGGCGAATGGTAGTATTAGTTTGAAGGGTTGCGTGTGCTGTCTTATCAATCTGATTAGGTACTTTTTTAAACTTTCGCGATCATAACACATAATTAATTTGACATATCACACGGGTCTGCCCGCGCATCACGGCTATTGCAACATAGCCGAAACGTCGGGAAATTATTAAGGTGAAGACAAGAGCTAATGTGACTCTCGCTCGCACGTTTTGACTTGTCGAAGGATATAAAATCACTGAACCCATTTTTGAAAAATCGCAAACAACCATTTTGTGTGCAATCACATTGTGTACAACTTAGTAAAAATTTCATTTAGATCAATACAAGTTTTCCTACTTAAAAGTTTGTTTTTCTAGTTTTCGCACACAAGTCAACTTTTGAGTAGGAAAACATGCATCGATCAAAATGAAATTTTCATCAAACTGTGTGCAATGTGATTGCACACAAAATGGTTGTTTGCGATTTTGCGAAATTGGGATTAGTGATTTTATATCTTTTAAAATGTCGAATCGTGCAAGCGAGAGGAATGTTAGGTGTTGTCAACGCTTTAAAGGTAAAACGCGATAAATACTCGTGTGATATGTCAAATTAATTATGATTAGGTACTTCTCTGTTTCTGTTATGCCTACGCCTCACTAAATTCGATGGTGACGTCCATTATGGTGCCAATCGTATTCACTCTCACATCTCACATCTTATATTGTAACAAGGACCATACGAAAAAGCCAAGCCATAACTTTGTTGTCTGTTCTTCTGGACATCTGCGGAACTGGCTCCTAGATTCACCTAGCATTAAAATCTACATCATCAGAGGTGGTCTGTGAGGTTGTGTTATTTTTTATGAGTTCTATGACTTTGATATCACGTTCTAAGATCTTACGTTTGTTCCCAGGGCTCACACCCAGACAGCCTGTACCGAGTGCCAGCTAACAGCGGCGTCGGCGGCGACAGGATGGCAAGGCTCCTCCGCGTGCTGCGCTGGCCGGTCGCCCTTGTGGCCGTGTGCGTTGCACTCGCAGTCTTCGTCTACTTCCTTATGCCAGGTAATTAACGTAAAGAGTGATCAAGGTAGACAGGTAAACAGGTACGACGACGACGACGACGAGGTAAGGTTGTCTGGAAGAGATCGCTCATAGTGATAAGACCGCCCATTGTACTTCGCTGTAGTTTAAATCATTTCTTACCATGTTATGTTATTTTGTTGTGGTGTACAATAAAGAGTTTTCTATCTCTATCTATCTACGACCTAGAGTCAAACCATCGGAAATGGCTTCGTCAGTTTAAGCGACGAATTTAAACAAAAACTAAACTTAATTTCGAATATCAATTTATTGATTTCTAATAATTGCTTATAATCTCTTCAGCACGTATTTTAAAAACAAACCTTTAAGGATACCATTCGACTATTATTATGCCGTTGGTCTAAGAAAATAAATGAAATTTGTTCTAAATTTATTAAGTTTCAAATAAAGATGTGTATCTACTGATTGATAAAAGATCGTAGGTATTAGATATTAGGTGCTACTCGTAAAGCAATTTGGATCAGATTATATCAGTCGTATTTTTGTCTTACTAGATCTAAACAAGGAAGGTAGCTTTACTTCAGTGTGCGGAAATAACAAAGTGAAAGGAGTTATCAAAGCTCCAAGCATTTTATTTACAAAAATAGATAAATAGAGAGAGACAAAAATAGAAAAATAGAGAAGCTTTAGAGTTATTTTGTAGGTAACAAAAACTAAAACATTACATAATTTTCGACAGTGTAGTAAACTTTTATCGCCAGGTTTATGAACAATACTGCATAATAGAAACACTGTGCGTGCGAAGCCGGGGCAGTTCGCTAGTCGTTCAATAAAATTGTGACGAATCTACGATTGCCAGATCAAGCCATTTCACCAAACCACGTGTGTGGAAATGAAAAAACCCAAATTCAGAATAAGATGCCCCAAGTGAGGTCGTAGGTTAAGATAACACGTAACAGTGCAATGTAGTAACGTTACAAAATACTAGGTTTCTTGCTCCATCGAAACAGTTCATGAATAAAATCAGCCATCTTATACTCGTACGGAGCATATTTCTTCAAATTTAATGAAATGACCGAAGATATACATCCCATAAACTGTCTGTCTGTTACGCTTTCCCGCTTAAACCTCTCAACCGATTTTGATGAAATTTGGCACAGACAATCTTTAGACCCTGAGAAAGAACATAGGCTACCTTTTATTGCGAAAAAAAGAGATGAAGAGATTAAAAGTACGCAGACGAAGTCGCGGGTACCAGCTAGTAAGCAATAAAAAGGACAAGATTACGGCCCAAAAAGGTATCAATTAAAACCAGATTTGCATATCGAAAGCTTGTAATGTTAATTCTACATTAAGTGCACTCGTTGCGCGCAGACGGAAGCTGCGCCACCATAAAATAACTTTCAAAGCAATTATAGTCCTTTTCATGTGCAAACTGTAAGTACTGTAGGTACTTGATAAGCGTGAACTTTTCGCCAAATATTTTGATATCTTCATAAATATTAAGTCGCTTTCACACGCGAAGGGTTTTAATAACAATATTTTAAATGGGCAAGTAAAAGCGGGCACAATATGATTTTATTGCGTGGGGTTCCGCTGCGCTGTGACCGGATGTGGTCTTGTATCTCCTTTTGTCGCTCTCAATTGTATTTTTATATGCCAGGGGTTTGTAAAATGGAAAGTTGACCTCCAAAAACGTCTGTTTAAACAACTGTTCTACATTTTGTTTGGTATCTTTTTAGAAATCGATGCAGATTATACCTAGCATCTTAGGTTATACGGATGAGATCACTTGTTATTTAAAATATTATGTAGGATTGCACTGTTGCGCTCCTCGAATTTATCAACATGTTGATAGAGTTCATCGAGTGGAGAAACTTAAAATGTTTGACCTCCCATGACCTCGCTTTCTTCCTTTTATCACAGTTCGTAATTAACACTTTTGTCGTGGTAGGTATTATGGGACCTTTCGCGTGCGTCAACATGAATAGTGATGCCGTAGTGCAACGTAATCATTTGATGGTAAAGCAGACATAAGTACTATAGAAGTATATTTGTATAACCATTATTATTAACTTAGTCGATTTTATTTTGATTTTTGTAAGTATCTGAAAGGATTGAGAAAACTTCGTAGATCGAGGAGACTTTTGATTAAATATGTATATTACAAGTATCTGAAAGGATTTGAGAAAACTTCGTAGATCGAAAAGGCTTTTCTATTGAAGATACCAGTGTTTGCTCTATTTTTTTTAAAGATATATCTTTATATTTTATATTTTTATTACTGCCCTATGTAAATAGTTTTTCAGTAGGTCGTAGTAGTATTTCTAGTAGGTTACCTTACTCGTAATTCAAAATGGCCGTTAAAATAATCGTGGTGCTACTGTTTAAGTCTCAGCAGTCAGGTGTGGCCCTCGGCTAGCAAACACTTATCCACAACATGAAGTAAACAAGAACCTACTCTAGATGAGGTGTCTACTGGTTGAATTACCTAACAACGTTTTTGCCATAGCCAATAAACAGGAACGGCTTATTTACTTCGTGAAGTGTCTGGTTTACGTGTATGACATTAAAATCCATGAAACATTTCACTAAAGGTAACATAATAGACGGTAATTTGGCTACCTGGTAGTAAGTGACCATGAAGCCAACGATGAAATAAAACAGTCTAGAAGACACAGTGCATCGTAGGGCACGTTCCTATGGTGCGTGACTTACGAGGCAATGCTTTGTATATAGGTGATGGTAACCACTTAACATCAGGTGGGTCATCTGCTTGTTCCATCTGCTAGTTGTATAAAAAGAAACTTATTCTTAGTGCAATGAATCGAATGATTCGGCGGCAATGAATCGGCTAAGCAAAAGCTGCGCTATTCCATGGCGCCCGCAGCACCACTGACTGCAAACTACTTAGCTTACTCACTTATGTAAGCTATAATCACTTTAATTACCTGTCGGATACATATGAACCGAGCGTGAGCCATAAATTGCATCCCGTTTACTGTCACAATTTTCTTAAACGCATGTGGTTGGTAAACTGTAAGGGGACCCTAAGGGCCTTACTACAAAAAAATAGGCAAACGATAAACTATGCTTAAACTTTTTGCCATCTCTTACCATTGCGTAATGGCAAACAGAGACAACGCTAATTTTAGACATTGTTTAAAGTTAGGCACCGTTTTTTAGTACGAGAGTAATATATAAGTGTTTATTTTGTCTCAAGTAACAAAGGAAAATTGAATCTTAGTATAGTACATTGTTCACCGAGAGGAGAAATTGACCGATTACCGTCGAGGGTGTCGTTTGAAGCCCGAGCCGTAGGCGTGTTTCCTTCCCATCAGGTGGCCCGTATGCTCGTCTGCCTGCTTTGGCATAAAAAAAAAAAAAAAAAAAAAAAAAAATTAATCAAATAAATTAATATTTTGTAAATCTTACATAACTATATCTAAACGTACTGCACTATATAGATTGATAGAGCTTAGTGCTTTCTCTTGGAGATGGTACACAAGATATACTTAGGTTCGTTTACTGTCGCCCAGACATCTTGAACCTTGCTTTCACTTTCTCTTCCAAAGGGATAAGAAGTACTTATCTTTCTTTTTTCAGCACCGACACTGTAAGATATACTTACCTACTTACAATGAAATAACGCTACAGTAGAAGAATATTATGATATTTCCTGATTTAAAACCACTGTAAATCACGTAAAGGTAAATTAGCAATCAAAAAGTTAATTCAACTTACTTTCACTAATTTGGAGACATTGTAAAATATTCTAAAATATTTTTGAATTTATATTTTTATGTGACCAGTGGAATCACGTGTGGCTTCATTTGCGTCAATAATTTTGCTTAAATAGTTCAACCCTTGCATCACCTCTCTTATGAGTTTATTATCACTTTATCAGACCATAAGTCTACAGCTGGACATACGCCTCTTCTATTTTTCGGGAGCCTTTGCCGTAAATATTAGGCTTGACAAGCAAATGTGACCTCTTTATTGGCGCTGGTTCCCGGGGATATGCTGCTGCCCATGCATGGTTTTTCTCATCCTTTAGCCTTTCACAGTCGTTGGAGATAAAGGAGAGATTGTATTTTATGCTGGAATTACCCAGACTGGGTGTTTTATAGATTGAGTATTAGAATTAGCAAAATTTCATATTACTGACTTCTGGTTCAGTCACCCAGTATCGTAAGAGTTTTATCTAAATGATTTTATTACTATTCACTAGATTAAAATATTTTATGTCCATTACCATAAACGTTCAACGCTTAGAGACATTTAAGGCATTAAGAATTTCGTATGCATTATGTCATATAAATTTTCATTAAATAAATTAAATAAAAGTAGGTTGCTGTCGTAAAGCTATTGATCCTTTTGATGTGTATGAAATACTTAATAATTTGAATGAATGTTAGTGTGTAAGATTATCGTTTGTTAAAAAAACGTGTCTTAAGAATGTTATTCATCATTGGCTATAAAAGTGGCCAATTACCAATTGGCTACAGTCAGCACAATATTTAATTAACAATTTAAAAGCCCACTTTTTAGCAGAGTCGCCTACTTGAAATTGGCTGATTTGGTCCTGTTGTGTGATGCAATGGTTGAGGTAAACGCTCAAAATCAGATGGGAAATTTACTTATTCCGTTCCTTAATATTAAATAAATTTGTTTTAGGTGACCCTATGTATTGTTTTTTGATTCCAGATAACATGGAGCGTGGTCTCATTGCCGCGAATGGGACGTACTGGGAGCCAGTCGCACCCAGCGCATCACATGGCAGCCATGGACATACACACGACCCTATTAAAAAACCAGACAACCTTCCTCAGTCGCATGGTATGGGAATTTTGTTTTTGTCTTTACACGAGGGAAATTTCACAATTATCTGTTTGGAGAATGCTTTTATCAGAGGCATTTGTTTGATTGTTTTGTTTTTAATGACTCAGAGTAAATTTGAATTTGATTATGCACATTAGCGTGTTTTTGTTTACACTTTGTATTGTTGGCACACTTGCACTGTATGCGTGATAATGTAATAATACCTAAGTACGAACTACAGACTTTATAGAGTTTTCGGTCTGTTCTGAATTATTTATAGCATTGGCAGGTATTTTTATATTTTTCATCGTGAACAAAGCTTTGAACCGGATTATTGCAGGTACAAAAACGCCAGAAATTGATTTCTACGATGCTGATAACGAAAAAGTCGACTACACATCCATTATAGATGCAATCACAGAACCTAACCAAAGGATACTGCCTATTGAACCAATTTTCCCGAAACACATTGCTCCTGAAGTACAATACGGGAATGAGAAAGCAGATTCTGATAATCTAAGAACAGCAAAGGCTGTAAAAGAAACTAAACTCTCTCAAGACTCCACTATCAAACCACATATAACACAAAAACCAGAAAAGCCTTTAGCAGTCTACTTCAAAGAAGGTAATGCTGAAACAACAACGACTACAGAAACTACCACCAGAGCTGAAACCATTAATGAGTTCACAAACTACGGGGACAAACAAACAACGAAAATAGTAGAAGAGGTGCCAAAAAGATACGCCTATAAGGAACCGTTCTTTAAAGTAAAACCATCGAACGTGAAGCAGTATCTGATCACCGAGGTCTCATCTGATGCTCAGGAGTTCTACGGGAGCCAACCAGAGATGGTGAAAGTCAATTTCACATCAGGTCATTCTAATCTCTTTGGTATTTCTATTGAGGACGCAGAGAAGATGAGGTCTACTACGCAGAACTCTTTGTATAACACGAGAGTGTCACCCACACTTCCGACGTGGCGTGATAGGGATGACACCACTACTAAAAAGTATCCAGTGGTTGTTAATTATGAAGGTAAGTCTCCGTGCTTGTTGAACGGGCGCATGTGGTGTTGGAAAATCATCAGCCAGAACGTGAGTCTTTACTATTCCACTTAATCACTTAAGTGAGATCATGAATAAAACCGTATGCTGTACGTATCTACTAACCCATTCCATCTACGTTTGATTTGCTAACTGGAGTTGCTTTGAGCTTTTTTCTAAACTATTGGATTTTGATGTACGTAACTCAACCTGCAACATTAATTCGCATAAAAATCCTTTTAACTAATTTATTTTAACCTTAGTGAATAACAGATGCAGACATTTGGGATCAGTTGATACTCACAATCCCAGGGACCACTCTGTCCATTATATAAAATTTTAAAAGTTAGCTTTGATTGAAAACTACATTGATATCGAATTATGGGTTCAAGTAGTTAAATAGAACATAGTTCAGTCTGTTCCAGTTTTCGCAACCTACTGCAATTTTAGCTGTACTTAAGTACTTTATATTTTACATTCCAGTGCCTCAATGTCGTTCGACTCGTCAAACCGTTTGCCGAGGAGTTCTGCCTTACGACCTCGCCGGGTCTCCCGTTACAATCGCCGGGGTCGAAGTCACTTCTCTCCTGCCCCAGATAGAGTACCTGGTGGCTACTAACTGCAGTGAGAGAGTGAAGCACTTCGCGTGTGCGTTGATGGAGCCTGAGTGTAGCCCGCCACCGTACCCGCCCAAGATGCCTTGCTATAATCTTTGCAAATGTGAGTTTTCACAGAAGAAATAATAGTAGTCCCTACAATAGGTTGACTCCGCACTCCGCAGATCCGTTCAAATAAAGTACGAATGAGTTTAGGTGCCTGCCGAACATACCCAAAACTGCGGAGTGACAACCCTCTGGTTTTGGGTAATGTGATAAGGTCGCGTCAAGAAATTGAATAGCAAAACGTTTGGTTTGCTATTCTATTTCGTGTAGTAACTTGGTTATCTGAGAAATATTGGATGTATTTTTTTAACAAATAACAACGGCAACAACCAACCGGCTATCTTGCCTATTTGGTTGGTAACGGTAACATTACCAACCAAATAGGCAAGATAAGAATTAATTCCAACAGAAGAAATACACTTGTTTCATCCAGGATTTTCAATTTAAATTACCTATTTATTCGAAATGTAATATGATGATAATAAGGAAGGACAGCAAAATCTACACAATTGTAGTTGAAATTGCATAATTTATGTCTGTAATAAAGGTAGAAAACATATAGGTACTTGGGTAACAGAGTTTGGGCGCAAATTTAGATTGAATCAAAAACGTTATTTAGGATACCTCATTTAAATGAAATTACGCAAACCTTTTTTTTTTGTACAACCAGCTAATGAAACAGGCAGATGGCTCACTTAATGTTAAGTAGTAACCATCACTTATAACAAAGCATTGCCTAGTAAGTCACGCACGATAGGAAGTGCCCTGCGCCCATCAACTTGAGGCATACAGATGTTAAGCCTCATGTGCCTGTAATTACACCGGCGTCTACACTCCTCAAACCTAAACACAGCAACGCTGCTTGGCGGCAGAAAAGGCGTGGTTCTAGTACTTCCCCGGACGAGCCCTTCACAAAGAGCTCTACTATTAAAACCCTAGATTTCCATCGCCTTAACTATCTGATGATCAAGTTTTAAACCGCTATCACTATTGGCCGTTGGCTCATTTAAACTGCAGCATATTCCACATTCGAATTCCAGCAATCGTGGACAGTTGCGACGGTCTGATCCCTCGCGAGCTGACGCCTGCGTTCAACTGTGGTCGGTACTCCCGGATCAACTGCGTCGACGCGCGCGCGCCTTGCTACCCGCGCGAGTTCGCCTGTCGGGACCAGACGTGTGTGCCGCGGGACTGGATCTGCGACGGCAGCCGAGACTGTCCCAATGGAGAAGACGAGGCTACTTGCATTGTGTGCGACAAGAACGAATATAGGTAACATTTTCATTGCTTACTACGAGAATTGAGGACTTCTTCTGAAGAAATTACAACTCTGTCCACAAAAAATTAAATAACATCAACTGCAGTTGATCATTTGCAGCAACTTAAATATAAACATGAAACATACTCGTACAAAAAAGAAAATAAATCAAATAAAAATAACCTAAGAGTTGCAAAAGGGAACCTGGCTCAGCATAAGTCAGTCGACAGGCAACTGACGCTGGTCTTCCGCCAGGGCCGTGCAGTAATGCCTTCATTTACGTTAAATTTGTCAGCTGTGAAACTGCTTGAGAAGCAAGAGGAAATTACATTTATCGAGGACGTTTCTTTATACAATGCAGTCGTAAACTATCTAAGGAAGGTTGGCATGGATTACGATCGAGAAGGCTTCAAAATGTGATGTCTAAAAATTATATTTACCTTATTACTTATTAATTATATATACCTCTACAATGCAATTAATAAAACTTTAAATATCTACCCTATGAATAATTACGAATGCAAAAAAATACTTAATCAATGGCTATTGACACTAAGCTATGAGGAAGCTGAAAAACTTCTAGAGATTGTTTCGTAACATATGCAAACATTACACGCTCATTAACACACCTTCACCCCCACACACACACACACACACACACACACACACACACACACACACACACACACACACACCATATACATCCTATACAAATTTTAAATTCATGAATATTATTAACCTAAACTATTTAAAACATTTATTACTAAATTACCTACTTTACATACCCTGATCTTGAAAAACTTTAGTTTTATATACTTTTTTCTAATTAGATTACTAATTATTTTTCTTGTTTTTTAAGAAAATTTATATTGAGTTATGAAACAACCCACTATGGAAGAGCGAGACCCTCTATCACAGGTATTCCCATACTTAAAAGAGGGTCTCAAACACATCAAATGTATTTAATTAAGGTTAACGAATAAAATATTTTGTATTTTTTTGTATTTTTTTTTGTATACAGCAGACACCTTATAAGGGCATTTTACTTTAGGTATAACCCATTCATACGATCTGACTAAAAATCAATTCTGAACTACGAATAACCAACGAGAAAGTTTCCGTCCAAAAATTTAAGAGTTAACGAGACACCCTCGATTAGACCATTTTACTCGATAACCCATTCAGTACCCAGTATCAGTCAGTACACGACCATACTTTATTTAATTTCCAGATGCGCCAGCGCGGTGGTTGCATCAAAACTCGCTCACCCATTCATTACCCAGTATCAGTATACGACCTTACTTTATTTCATTTCCAGATGCGCCAGCGGTGGTTGCATCCAAAAGCGGTGGCTTTGCGATGGCTACGCAGACTGCCCGGGGGGCGAGGACGAGGTCGAAGGTTGCGACCGGCACGAGCCGGGAGAGCCGGGTGAGGAGTCTGCCGGCTCGGCGCCAGCCCCGGCCGTGCGGAGACCCAACCGACTTCCGGCTCACACTGTCGACGTGCATAGAACTGGTAAAAAGAACCAAAGTAAACATGAACAGAGCGTAGTAAAGCTCTTTGTGAGTAGGTTAGAGTAGTAGAGCTCTTAGTGATGGGGCGAAGGAAGAGCTCGAGGGGCTGCGTCTGGACGAGCGGGGCGAGGAATCCGACGGCTCTGCGCCAGCACTGGCCATGAGGAGACCCAACCGACTGCTGGCTCACACTGGCGATAGGACTAGTGAGTAGGACCAAAATAAACTGGTAAATAGAAACAAAGTAAACATCAACTTTTAAGAGTAGTAGAGCTCTTTGTTAAGGGCTCGTCCGGGGAAGTACTACCACCACGCCTTTTTCTGCCGCCAAGCAGCAACGCTGTGTTTCGGTTTGAAGAGTGTGGTCGCCGGTGTAATTACAGGCACATGAGGCTCAACATCCGTATGCCTCAAGTTGATGGACGCAGGGCAGTGCATCGTAGGGCACGTTCCTATTGTGCGTGACCTACGGGGCAATGTTTTGTTTATAGGTGATGGTTACCACTTAACATCAGGTGGGCCATCTGCTTGTTCCATCAGCTAGTTGTATAAAAAAAAAAATGAACAACGAGTAGTAGAACAGTTGAGCTCTTTGTGAGTAGGTTAGAGTAGTTGAATTCTCAGTGCTGGGGGAAAGGACGAAGTCGAGGGACTGCGTTAGTGCGGACGATCTGGATTAGCTAATTGTATTTAGTTAAACACGATTATCAAACTTATACCTATAACAGAATTGGCGTAGGTAAACATTATTTCTATTATTTGACAGAGCCCTTCGTGAATTACGGACGAGCAATTCTCTAAGTATATAATAATGGTACTACCACCATACCTTTTTCTGACGCGAAGCAGCATTGCTGTGTTTCGGTTCGAAGAATTTGGTTGCTGGTGAAATTATAGACAACTAGCTGGTACCCGCGACTTCGTCTGCGTACTTTTAATCTCTTCATCTCTTTTTTTCGCAATAAAAGGTAGCCTATGTTCTTTCTCAGGGTCTAAAGATTGTCTGTGCCAAATTTCATCAAAATCGGTTGAGAGGTTTAAGCGGGAAAGCGTAACAGACAGACAGACAGACAGACAGACAGACAGACAGAGTTACTTTCGCATTTATAATATTAGTTGGGATAGTTGGGAAGAAATAGGCTTACATCCAAATATGACAGTTGCAATCGTCATAATATTGTATGGAATCTGGAAAAACAAACATCTTACATTTCTTCATTTGACGCTTAGTAATCTAATTAGGCCTGTCTAAACAAGCCTTTTCATGTGACTTTTGAGGATATGATATCACCATTTTATTAGATAAAATTAAAATTTCACCACTAAAACAGTTAGACTGTACCGGAATAGGCCAACGACGAATGAGATAAAATGAAGCTTAATTTGACCCGTCTCAAAACCTGTTGTTTCATTTCCATTGTTTCATTCATGTTTTATCCTTTTGTTGCAGTAGAAATTGACAACAGCAAGGAACTGCTCATAACAAGTGACACTAGCAACGCTTTTAAACGGAACTTCACTCGCCGCCCCTCGCCATCTCGACTGAGTCCCTATCCTCGCACACCAGTCTCCCAGACCACAACTCAAAATCCAGAGCCCGTTATTGAATCAATAAGACCTAGAAAATACGAACCTAGAAACAAGCCAGAATCAGCAAAAACTGCCGTTAAAACAGAAAAAAACGAGTCTCAAGAAGACATCAATATAGGAGACCTAGGTATCTTAGATGATATCAAAAAGACGAGTAAAGAAATACCGCTCAGAAGCATGGACCAGAATGCTCTAAAAATGAATACGATGACTGGGAGAGTGCCACCTCCCAGCATCCCAGAAACATCTTCAACAAAGCTTGATAAGTCCATAAATAAACTGGAAAAGGTCATCAATGGCGCTGCTTTGCTAAAAGTAAGATATTCTATTTCAGGAACAATGTATTTTAAAGTCGTACTGTGTTTAAAAAGTAAATCAATTTTCTTTACAGCAAGCGATAGCCGAAGAAGAAACAGACTCTCCCGAAACGAACTCCACTGTAATTGAGGACGAACCAGTTCCAACGGCTAAAAGGCCCCAAGGCTCGCGGGTTGGTTCCTACAGCGCCCGCGCATCTCCATGCCCTATAGGAGAACTGCGTTGTGTGGACGGACGATGCATCACCTTGGCGCAACTCTGCGATGGCACCATTGACTGCACTGACCACGCGGACGAAGACAACTGCTATACGTGACAGTTGAACGGTTTTGTGATGTGGTAAGGTGGACTGGACTTTTGTGGAAAGACTTTTGTGTACCACGACCTAAACTATCTGTGTGCCTTTTTCGATTTTTGACCTATTGGGCGTGAAAATAACATTTCCCAGCATGCCTGATAGGTGATACAAAACCCTCTGTAAAACGGAATACAAACCCCGAAAAACGAAAAATAAGTTGTCAAAAGCAGGAATTATACTCTTGTCGCAAAATAGTCGATCGGATGTAACGGACTTTATACGAAAAGGTTTACATTTATCTTTAAGATGATTTATGAGGTTGTAATGGATGTTAAAAAGCCTTTTTGATATGTTAATTGTTAGGTATGTTATATACTTAGTTAATGTTATATCCGTTCTGTTCGCTACACATATTTTACGATGGCATAGGGTCTGAACAAAGGTCTGAACACCTGAACGAAAAAGGCTGAAATAATGCAAAAGCATTGGCTTAGCCATTACTGAAAGATTAGGGGAAAATATAAAATAATTTTAGGCACTTTTGTATTGTACCGTTATCGATATAACAATGCAAGTAGAATTTATTTAAATTTGATGAAATATCTACAATTATACGCAAGTTATATACATAATTTGTGTTCTAATTTTAATTTCTTGTCTAGCCAAGGCTCTGTTCTTTAGCCATAAGTTAGGGTAGTTTTAGTATAAAATTAGCAGGTAAGATTACGCATTTTGTAAATATATTACTAATAAAACTGTTAATTATTTATAATAATTTAGTATTGTGTTAGGATAAAGACTTTTTAATGTAATGACACTTCTTTGCACAGAAAGAGAAAAACATGGATGGGGAAAAAACATACATACTAAGGTTTTATATTGGAGAGTAGGTACTTCTTGATCAATCTATTAAAAATATAACCCACCGTCAAGTTATGGTGACAAAGGTGAATCTTATAACGTAAAAAAATTAAAAAGCCCCGTATATAATACAAGTATTTTAAGGATACCGTCCATATGATTACATTGCATAGTAATAAGATGTAATGTTTTTTTTTTCATTTTAATTAATAAAAGCCATTAAATTTAACTAGAAAGCTATGGAATTTGACATAAGAATCGATCAAAGTCCAAAGTAAGGTCATAATAATTTTTTATATAAAATAGGCAGTTACGCAACTCCCTATAATAGAGCACTACATGTATAAGTGCTAATTACTAATAAGAGTACCATAGATAAGAGTTTTTTTTTTGTTTTTAGAACTTTTGAAAGAGTGCCTATCAACTAGTTGCAATTTCGAAGTGAAGATATAACATAATATCTACATGTATAGCCTATTTAGCTCTAGGTTTATTAATCAACTATATTATGTTTTATACTCACAATAAATTCTATGCCATGTTACTAAGTTCTTTAAATAAATGTACTATAAAATAATCGGTCTTTTACTCAACTACTAGTCCTTAATAATGAGCATAACTTATATACATGTATTGGTGACCTAGGTTTTACCAGCCCTATCCCCTATGAATAAATATTATTTAGATAGTGTTAGTAGTGTATAGGTATATACCTATCCTATATAGGCTTTGTGATCATGAGAGATGATTCATACAATCTGCTGAATTTAGTCTTAGCCAAAAATAAATAGGTAAAAAAAACTTGCCAGTGTCAAAAAAGTTTTAACTCCAATCAGATAGAGATCAAAATCCTTAGATTGCGTTTTAGTTCATAACTTCCTACCACAAAAACTACACAAGCAGTTTTTTTTTCATTCATAGAATCGTGATCTCATCGGTAGGGTACTATTCCATTTTGGAAGTCGATCAAGCCTTGTCATCTGTTTTGGTCGTTTCGTATTATCTAAGGTCATCCAGTAGGTACAATATTTTATTCCTTGAACGCTAGTTTGCAAAGTGAGGAAATTGTGATGCGATATTGGTAAAAGACCAAGCTAATGCGGTCGATCAATATAAACTCATTATTTCCTCGCAGTACACCAAAAATGCGAAAGCTATTAGGTCGAAGAACCACTAGGGAAGGTTTCCATAGGTACGGCGACCACGAAGAAAAAGACAAAGTGACAACCCCCTCCCTGAAGGTGGACCAACGACATTGTAAGATCGCGGGGGAAGACACGGTTGACGGAGAAGCAGATAGGAGAAACCATAAGTATTACTAAGTATGTTGTACATCAGTGGATTTCTGATGGTGAAAAAGTAATCATTCAGATGTAGGTATCACTTCTGTGATGAAAACACACTCAAGTGATGTATCTACATAAGTAGGTTAGTACGTATGGCAATTTCTGACCAAAGATAAGTTCTTTGTGTTTATTAAGAGTCCGGTGACCCCAGCTCGCAATTTCAATTTGAGACGAGTCCAAAAATCGATCTGTGTATAGCTATCTCTGTTTAGCTGGTGCAGGCGCGTGTGGGGCAGGAACGAGGTACTACGTATACACGCACACACTCAAGCACCGCTACGGTTGTACTATTTTTCCTACGAAAGGTAGGTAGGTACCATAAACCTCTGCCATTGATAACAATTCGAAAGCGGTAGGTTAGGTACCTACTCACTCACCATGGTAACTATTTCTTTGGGCATGTCATGTGTGTAGTATGTTTATACTGCTTACCTTTTGCGTTTCATAGGTAGGTAGGTGCTTACATTTAGAAAAGTGCACTGTGCAAGTTTGGTACCTACTCCTACCTACCTACCTATTTTTAAAAAATATAAAAGTGAATACCTACCTATAGTTTGCTTTTTTTTCTTCAAGTTAGGTATTTGACAAGGCCTACGCACTTATACCTATCTCAAGAAACCTATCAATCTATCAGGAAATAGGTACTTACCCATGTAGGTAGATATCTAACCTACCTCTAGTCCAGCCAAATTCGGTGGGACATTTTTGTAAACTAGCCGAATTTGGCTGAACTGTACCTACCTAGGTAGGTTCATCATAATTCGTCAAATTATGATCTGCTTCTAAAATAGAATTATATAAAATACGAGTAGGTAGGTACCTAGTGTTCCTACCTACCTATTATTATGAAATTATGATATGACTAGCTGCGCCCCGCGCTTTCACCCGCGCGTATTTTGTTACCAAAATAGCGCAAAAAATATGTACTTTCGATAAAAATATGCGTCGCACTCATCGCTAATGGCGCATCCACACATGCCGCCGGCTTTACCGCCGGCTTTCAGACCGCCCTGCCGCCGGCTTTACCGGCGGCCAGCAGATACGGTTGCAATTTTCGCAGTAGTGTTGTGACTTATAAAATAAAAGTAAAAAATAAAAGTACTGCACTATCATCCCAGTTAAATTCTGTCATTTCGTTATTTATATGAAACTAGCTGGTACCCGCGACTTCGTCTGCGTACTTTTAATCTCTTCATCTCTTTTTTTCGCAATAAAAGGTACCCTATGTTCTTTCTCAGGGTCTAAAGATTGTCTGTGCCAAATTTCATCAAAATCGGTTGAGAGGTTTAAGCGGGAAAGCGTAACAGACAGACAGACAGACAGAGTTACTTTCGCATTTATAATATTAGTTGGGATGATGTTATATATGAATACGACAACAATACCACTCCGTATCGAAGCCGCAAGCAAGCAAGCAAACTGCCACCGGCAACGAAAGAAAGCCGCGCGTGCCGCCGGGCATGTGTGGATGCGCCATAAGGTAACCTTAGATCGACTGAGTGGTGGGGATCAAAGTTATGGATCGCGACAGTGTACTCGGGTTTTTCCGATTTAGAGCTGGTGCGTGACGGACGTGTGCAACCACGGAAATATGTTTTCTCTGTTCCGTGTGTGCCACGCTCCGTAAAATTAAATGCGTAGTTATGATACTTTTAATTACTTACTGCTGAACTGATTATTTAGTTCAGTAAGTTATTTTACTAATAGAAAACTACATTATCCCTGAGTAGGTATTCAGTTACCTACAAATTTGAAGTTGTACCGTACCTACCCACCTTGGCGGAGGCGGGCGGCGCGCGGCCCGCTAAGGCCCCCCCCCCCCCGGCGCCCCACGCTTCGCCAGCCACCGCGCCTTTGACGCCGCTCGCGCATTCCACCCGAGATAAAACCCTAAATTAGTATATTTTTTAAATATTTGTGATATAAGATAAGGAAACAAAAGATCGATTTAAAATTAGGTAGTGGTAAGTATAAACAACCGAATCAATTTACTATTGAGGTAAGCCTTGTGTAACCATATCGGTAAAACACTACGACATATACTTACCTATAATGGTAGATAAAAAAAAATATAGTGTGAGATATTACGGCTTGTTCGTCATCTCGCGGGTTATTACCTTTTTTTTTGGTCATCAACTCGCGGGCCCATAAAAGTACAGTCATTATAAAAAATGTATTGAAACCAAAGTAAGTACCAACTATACTTCGTTGGTCTGGCTGTTTATGTATAATAAAAAATATCTATCTATGTAAGTATATAATGTATTAAATACCTATATCAGTCATCTAGTACCCAAAAAACAAGCTTTGAGTAGATTACTTTGGGGCTAGATGATGCTGTGTGGATTGTCCAGCATTATTTATTTATTTATATTTATATAGACCTTTAAAAAAATAAACATTGATATGTAGCTAGACTGCATCTACTTATTATTATATAATTTCGATTGAAAAGTACGGAATGAGGCAAGGTTACTAACCCCCGGTTTCTGAAAGCCCGATCAACACTAATCGGCTATCAAGTCACTTGCTATCTCTATCTAATTTGAAGAGTTCTTCTCCGTCACCTGTGGAGTGAAGCAAGGTTGCGTGCTTGCGCCAACTTTATTTGTTTTGTATTTCTCTGTCGTGTTCAGAAAGTTACCGACCTACCATTTATTTATAATAATTCGTACCGTCAATCACACTAATAGTTATTATAAATACAACAGTTGCGATGGACTTCATTATGAAAGAAAAAAAAACTTATTTATTTATCAAAAAAAGGAAAATGATATTTGCAGGAAAATGATATAATTTGCATTTCAATCAATCTCTACCTTTCCGAGACACCCTGTAGGTAATAGTAAGCATCAGAACCACTGGACCATGTTCGATTTTTTATGTTTGGAAGCTATCAATATTTATTACCTTTTTTGTACTATTTAGTACCTCAATTTCCTCAATCGAGAAAACATGAAAAGAAAGTTGCCAGCCATTCTGAAAACTAAATGAAACATTTCGTAAGTAGGTAGGTATAGTGCGCGTCACACAAAAAGAACGCTGAAAAACAGTGGAGGGGATGTGTTTGCGCATAGGTACAAAATACTCGCGAAATCACACCCTCTCCCCACCTACTCCTCCTTCCAGCGTTCTTTTTGCACTATACATACCTATGTACGTATCTACCTACTTCACTTACCTAGGTATATAAGTAGGTATAGTGCGCTTCAGCCAAAAAGAACGCTGGAAAACAGTGGAGGAACACACTGTGATTGCGCATACAAAAATCACGAGCCATCACACCACCCCCTCCTTCCGGCGTTCATTTTGCGTGCCGCGCGCTAGGTATACCTACCTAGCTACCTATTACCTACTATATGAAAACGAGGTAGGTACATAATAATAAAACAAGTTAGGTACTTAGTATGAGATACATCCCAACGTTCCGAGTCCATATCAGCAACCAAACCAGAAGCGAAAAATATCAAAAGTCCGTAATAAACAAAGCCACAAATAAACAGGTCGTAGTACGAGTAGGTACCTAAGTACCTATGTATTGTTTCCAAACAAACAACGAGCAGGGTCAAGAATAGTGAACAAACAAATACGCACGCACGCACAGCCACAGCACAGTAACTTGTCAGACACTGATTTAGAAAATAACAAATAACAATAGCCTCTCCTTTCTCATACCATAGTAGGTAAGGTACCTACTATAGGTACTACGTACCTATTAGTACCTACTTTCCCGGACGAGCCATTCACAAAGAAGTTCTTTGAAGAACTTGAAAGAGAACTCTAGTAGTTGAGTTCTTTGAAAGAACTCAACTACTAGAGTTCTCTTTTACTAGGTACTCTGTTACAACCTTAGTTAGTTAGTAAAAATTACTCATTAGGTACCTACTGCACACACAACACAACGCACAATAAATAAACTGACGAATAAAAAATGACCCAATTTACTCAATTTGAAAAAAAAATCTTATATGTATCTACCTAGCTACTAGCTAGCCTGCATAATACAGAGCGAGGGTGACGTATCATTCCATCTTACTTGCCCGTGAACTGCCGCCGCGGCGCGGCTCGGACGCGACGGGACTCGGGACCTGACCGGCCGACATCTCTCCTCCTCGCTCATCGCATCGCCCCGCGCCCGGCCTTGTTCAACAAGGTTTGCGCGTACCAGGGCGACGCGATGCTTGCCTCGAAGTATCAATCGACACGTACCGAGTCGTGCGAGTACTACCGGTACCTTGTTCGACCCAATAGTCGAATTAGGTACGCGTAATCGCATGGAAATACCTGGTATTTATACTTGGTCGAGTAAATACGCTTCATCCCTACTCCGAACGAGCCCTACGGAGGTATCTAGGTAGGTACCTACCTACTTCTCTACTTCACTTACCTAGGAACATAAGTAGGTATAGTGCGCGTCAGCCAAAAAGAACGCTGAAAACAGTGGAGGAGATATGTTTGCACATAGGTACGAGATACTCGATTATTTATTATTTATTATTATTATATTCTGCAATAGAATAGGTACCTATAAAAGAATAAAATACGAGTAAGTACATACCTACCCTACTTGCCTATTATTGTGAAGTTATGAAATTGACGACCTCTGTGGCGCAGCGGGCGAGAGTCCGCCTGCGACGCGAGAGGTTGCGGGTTCGATTTCCGCCTCAGAACAAATTTGTGTAACAAATTTGTTAGTCTGGCTGGGTGTTTTCCATGTAAGTAGGTATAATAAAAAGTATTTATCTATGTAAGTATAATTATAATGTATTAAATTGAATACCTATAATTGTATCAGTTATCTAGGTTGTACCCTTATCACCAGCTTTGAGTAACTTACTTTGGGGCTAGATGGTGCTGTGTGGATTGTTCAGCATTATCCTATTATCCTACAAATATTATAAACGCGAAGTACCTAGGTATGGACCTTCCTCTCCTTCTGGCGTTTTTTTTGCGTGTACGCACTATACATAATCTAGGCACCTACCTACTTTCCTACTAATATCCTACTATATGCTAATCCCGTGGGAATACCGGTATATAAAACTACGTGGGTGAAACCGCGGGGCGCTACTAGTCCTACTAATATTATAAGCGTGAAAGTTTGTAAGTATGGATGGATGGATAGGTAGATGGATGGATGGATGTTTGTTACTCTTTCACGCCGGAACGGTTGAACGGATCTTGGTGAAAATAGGCACAGAGATATAATATATCTAGTCTGGAATAACACATAGGCTACTTTTTATCCCGTGGGAATATCGGGATTCAAACCTACGCGGGTGAAACCGCGGGGTGCTACTGGTTTATTACAATAATGGATGTTTTTTTGTTATACGTAGAAAACACCCAGACCAACGGAACTAATTTCTGCAGATCGTACACAAATTTGATCCGGAGCGGGAATCGAACCCGCAACCTCTTGCGTCGCAGGCGAACTCTCGCCCACTGCACCACAGAGGTTGTCTTATTTTTCCTCCCCCTTCTTCCAGCGTTCTTTTTGCGTGACGTGCACTATACATATAGGTACCTATCTACCTAACCCACGGATTTTCTCTATTCCGTGACCTAACCTACCTAGGTAGTAGGTAGGTACTTCCCTTATTCACATACCTATACAAACAACATGTTAGATAGATAGGTACCTACGTATGTGTTTAGTCTAAATATGAAAACAACTAGGTAAGTAAATTATGTAATAAAGTAGGTACCTAAGTTAGGTAGGTATAATGAGATCCCCCATACGTTCCGAGTTCATAACAAGAACCAAACGAACTGAAAAATATCGAAGTCCGTAAACAAAGCTACAAATAAACAGGTCGTAGTACCTATGTAGGTATCAATTGTTTCCAACAACCAAAGCGGGAAATCTCAATCCAAGCCAGCGGCACAGTCAATATATTACTGAACAAACAAATACGCACGCACGCACAACACAGTAGGTAGGTAGCTTGTCAGGACACTGATTTAGAAAATAACACATAACAATAGCCTCTCATACCACAGTACCTAGGTGTAGGTACCCCAACGATGACCTCCGAATGAGCCCCGCCGCGCTCCAGACCCTGAGCAACGCGGCGGCGGCGTGGAGGCGGCGCGGCGGTGGCGCGGCAGGGCGGGCGGCGCATAAATAGACACGTTTCATTCAGACGCTTCAGTCTGTGTGTGCGTGCGAACTTGTCATGTCCGAGCGATCACACACACAACCATAGTTTCCCGTCAGCTTACCCCTCTTCGTGCACGGTGCGATAGCACTAATAGAAGTTTGAAATTGGCGTGATTTTGGTTGTATTCCTTAATACCAAAAATGATGACTGAAAACTTTTCGTATTCTTCACATAGTATTTTTTTTCTGTAACTAGACAATGTAAGCTATGTTCCTTTAGAATCAATATGTGAGATATTGTTGTTTTTGATTCGAAATAAGTAGGAAGAAAACTTGTAAATTTTAGCATAAAACAGTGCAAAATGCGATTGGCTTTTATTTCATTTCAGGGAAATTATTTGAAAAAATAACTATGTAGTGACACGCATAAATACTATTCGAATACAAATAATACAATAATATAAGGGAAATATGCTTGAATCAGAAATCATTTTGGTATTAGGTTTGTATGGGAAATGGCCCTCCGCTGGGGCCTTAAGGATTTTGGGGTCTGCGCAAGGTAAGTACCTATGTAGACAGGTATCCTACTAGTATTAAAATAAACGCGAAAGATTGTAAGTATGGATGGATGGATGGGTGTTTGTTATTCTTTCACGCCGAAACGGCTGAAAGGATCTGGATGAAACTTGGCAGAGATATTATAGTGTGGAATAGCACATAGGCTACTTTTTATCCCGGGATTTACCTAAATCTGCGCAGGTGTAAACGCGGGCTGCAACTAGTGATTGTACCTATAAAACAGAGATTGTTAATCATTGAGTAAGAATCCTAGGATTCTAACTCAATGCAGTTGCTCTTCATCTAAGAAGTTGCGGGCAATCCGCTATGTAACTTTTGACTTGACAAACTGCTCTACTGCTTGCCTTGCCTTTCTTGTTTATTTCTAATAAACAAGTGTACCTATTTGAAGTTTACAAGTACCTGAGTTGATAATAGTTACAATAGTATGAATAGGCCAGGCAGTGTCATCGACCGGGCGGGCTAGAAAGCGGTGAGTCACGCACTATAGACGGACCGGGTGTCTAGCAGAACTGGCTTGCAATGTTATCAGGAATCTTTTGCAAAAACCCGTACTAGTAACCCACCTGCCTATATTAGTCCTTGGCTGCCTGGGAATAAAAATAAGGCAGTTATCCTTGCAAGGCAGAGAAGGGAATGGCTCCCATTCCTAGTCAATCTTATTTTAGGATGAGTTGATTAAGAAGGTAAAGACAAGTAGGTATAAATTTAAGATAAAAACCGAAAGGTTTCTTTGGAGAACGACCAGATTGCTACTACCTTACTATCGGATGGCGGGGTCACTTTCCCATTAGATACCTACCTATGTAGGTAGACCTAACCTACCACCACTTCGAATCGGAAAATTATAGGTAGAAAATTTATATTACCTACCTAGGTACCTACCTATCTAATAATAATTAACTTGCCTACTTACGTACCTTAACCTACCACTACTAGTTTTAATTATAGGTAATGTAGGTATACACGTCCTACATAATATTCGAATTACAAACGATCTAGGTACATAGGTACTTATACTGACTGTGGTAGAGGGTAGAGTCCGCCTATTGCTAAAGATTGTTACAGAAAAGAACCCTACAATACAAAAGAGCGGCGGCGCGGCGCGGTGGGCAATGAGAATGTTGCAGGTTGCGACGAATGAAAGTAAATAAACATTGCATTCGTGAGGTAAACAAACTCTATACTGGTTTGTCCACTCGCTATAGGCTTTCTAGTTAGGTAGGTAGGTTGGTTTGGGCGAGCTTATTTTACTCCCAACACTCAACTATACATACTCGGAGGCTTTCTTCAAACCAAGCTACAAACTATGTATGTACCATGTAGTTCACACAGACTTAAAACTTTTTAAAACTTGAACGAAAAATGGCAACCTGTCAACGGGCATACGCCAATTTACAAAAGCCCAAAATCACTATCACTACATACCTAGTAGGCATAAAACAAAGACGCTTTCTCTGTCCCTATATCCCCATGTCCCTATGTATGCTTAAATCTTTAAAACTATACGCAACGGATTTTGATGCGGTTTTTTAATAGATAGAGTGATTCAAGAGGAAGGTTTATATGTATAATACATGCATATGTGCACCCGTGCGAAGCAGGGGCGCGCGGGCGGATCGCTAGTATTCAAAAAAATTCCTTACAAAAAGGAATTTTTCCTCTGCTCGCTTCTCTGCTCTGCTTGAAAAAAGTACTTTCAGCGTTGTTGGGTAACCTCATGCCTATGAAAAACACGATAACCGTTCCTGATTTTGTTTGTACTAAGTAATAAAAACGCGAAAGTTGTTACGGAACGGCTGAACGGATCTGAATGAAACTTGGCAGAGAGATATTTAGTAGGTAGTCTGGAATAGCACATAGGCTTCTTTTTATTGCGTGGTAATACCGGGATTTAAATCTGCGTGGGTGAAACCGCAGGCAGGACGCAACTAGTAAAACAAACGCCCGGTTTCTGAAAGCTCGATCAAACGTAGGTCCTATGTACCTAATCAGTGCCAAATCACTCGCAATTACAGCTCAATTCAGTATAAAGAAAGCAAGTGACAAGTCACAACAACACACAGTCACAAGCTCGATCAACGGATGGATTTCAAGACATCCGATTAGTTAAGATCGAGCTTTCAGAAACCGGCCGTTTTAGTGCAATGTAATGCCTCATCGCTTTGATCTCCGATTCGCACCGGGTAGGTAGGTACTTAGGTAATTTACATTTCGCAAGTCAGTAGGTTCCTCTTTTTACCTACGACTGGCATAGAAGTAGTTCAGAACTATGCTGAATCGATTTAGCGAGGTGCTTGATTTATTCTGGGAAATCAGTACCTAGGTACCTAGCGAGTAGGTAGGTACTTAAGAAGGAAAATATTGCGTTAAAATCTAAGAGCAGTTTTCCTGTGAGCAGGTGTCCTAAAAGAAAGAAAGAAAGAAAATACATTTATTTGACATACACAACAAGGAAAGAAATACATAGGTACATACAAAATTACATCTATAAACAGAGACAAAACGAAAGAAGAAACAGTACAAAAGAAAACATAACTGTACGCCAAAAAGGTCCTAGGTATTTTTCTAATGATTCCAAGATAGTTACAACATTATTTCAAACTCTAGTCCAAAACAAGATTTTGAAATAATGTTGGGTAATACAGTTCTACAAGTTGTTTTATTGTATAAAATTAGGTTATTATTATAATGACGTTTGGTCTAAGTTTAAGGTGAAGACAAGAGCTAATGTGACTCTCGCTCGCACGTTTTGACTTGTTGAAGGATATAAAATCACTAAACCCATTTTCGAAAAATCGCAAACAACCATTTTGTGTGCAATCACATTGCGCCAAATGTTTGCTTTTCTAGTTTTCTTACATAAGCAAACTTTTGAGTAGGAAAACTTGCATCAATCAAAGTAAAATGTTTACTAAACTGTGTGCAATGTGATTGCACGCAAAATGGTTGTTTGCGATTTTTCAAAATTGTATTTAGTGATTTTATATCTTTCAAAATGTCGAATCGTGCGAGCGAGAGAAATATTACCCAGGTGTGAGGCCAACTTTGACACCGGTCCACATACCAGTTAGTCCTGGTTTAAATCTAGTCTTAACTCCCATTTTATAATAAAACGGATAGTATTTTGGTCCATACATGAAATAGGATTGATCGGTATCAAAATTTTTTTTTTTGTATTTTAGCATTTTTTTCGCTGTCTGTACATCTTTTCCAAAATCTTAATGCACTTCAGAATATCTCAAAAAGTTATGCAAGGTCTGCTAGGAACGTTATCCGGTACCTGCCCCTGTTGAAAGGGACCAACTGTTTTTTCCAAATTAATACTGTACCTTTTTGGGGGTATACCCTTTCCAATAAAAAAAAGGATCATCAAAATCGGTCTACCTACTCTGTAAAAAGTTAAGCGCGGTCATACATAAAAAAAATACGCGTCGAGTTGATAATCTCCACAGTTTTTGCTTTCCTCGGTTAAGGCGAGGATATCCCAGAACCTCCAACCTTGACCAACCAACCAACAAGAGGTTGGAGGTTCTGGGTTTTTGACGGTTTTTGAACAGCTGTAAATCTACTAAAATGTAAAAAAATACATGAAAAAAACGAAAAGCCCCGGCCGTTTTGCCGTGCCGTCTCGGTCGCCGTTACTGAAAATCGCCCAATCAATGCCAACAGGAACCTAGAGTAGCGTACTGTAGGTAGGTAATATGTAGGCATGTCGTCGGTCGGTACCTACTTGTTTACCGTATCGTTGATTCTATAGATAGATGAAATAATATTTGCAGACCACATGACTCACTATTATCACCGCCAACTCTGTAGGTACGAGTAGGTATCAATAAAACCACAAAAAGTAGGGTCGACAGAAAAGTTTTGCGTTTCGCACGTTTGGTAGAGTCAACATATTTTTTCTGTACTTACTTACCTAAAAATACAGGTAATAAAATATCGTGCTATAGATATAAGTTTTCCTGCATAAAAATTAGAAAAAGAAGAAGAAAAAAATATAGTCTTATGAAAACTTGCTTGGATCAAAATTTTATTTTCTCTAAATCTATAAATGCCATTGACAACAGCTTAACCGATTTCGATTTTACATGCTGCATTCAATGCTGCCCCATAAATCCTTTTTTTTAATTAGGTTGGTAGGTAGGTAGGTATACCTAGTTAGAGCTCTTTGTCAAGGGCTCGTCCGTGGAAGAACAACCACCACCGTATGTAGAGCTGAGAGACCTAATTTTTTTTCCGTACTTTTCCTGCTTTTTTTCATACATTTTTTTAATAAATTTAGTGCTGAATGTTTATTTTATTGTATTTACTAGCGACCCGCCCGCGCGCCTCTGCTTCGCACGGGTCACATTGTTTTTATACTAGGTATATCATGTATGTATTATACATATAAACCTTCCTCTTGAATCACTCTATCTATTAAAAAAAACCGCATCAAAATCCGTTGCGTAGTTTTAAAGATTTAAGCATAATTTTTATGGTTGATTAGGGTACTAGGTATGTAGTGATTTCAACTTACACCTATCTATGTTATATCCATCTATGTTATTTCTCCATATTTAAAAAAATACTACCTACCTAACTCAAATATTATGCAAGAACAATATACAATACATCGGTAAAAGAATACGAAGGTGTACCTACAAATTTTCAATTTTCTTATTCGATTTCCCAAAATGTTGCTTTTTTTGGATTATGGCACTACCGTTCTAAGGATGCGATGTGTTGGGTTTATGTAAGATTGGATTGGATTAGTGATTGATTTGATGATAGCAATATGGTGGTGTAGCTTTCATTATACCTACCTAGTAGGTAGTTAAGTAGGTACAAGAGTGTGTTAGTTACGTACGTACACAGTAGTAGAGTAGAACTGAGTAGGTAGATAGGTAGTGTAGTAGGGTACCTACTACGTTGGTTGGTTGGTTGGTGATTCATTTCTCGGAATTGACCTTGCTATGAGTCATTCGCTTGAAGGCAGAGTCGGGGATACCGCGCCTGTCTGCCGGGCTGCTCGCTACTCGCGCGCCGTTCTCTAGCGCATTTTAAAATCCTAGTGTTATAACAATAACGACAATAATAAAATGAATACCTACTTGTATAACGGAAATATGTGAACAATTTCATGGTTTAAAAATAATAGTATTTCGTGATTCTGAAGCTGGATATCATGATAACAACCATGACGTCATTTATATTGTTAAAGGTAAGTGTTTTAGAAATATCAAGATAATCATGAAATTAACTAAACTTTACAGATATTACATTTTAATGAATAGTTTCATGAATCATCCAAAAATTCTTATCAGTTTCAGTAAAGTAGGTATGTACATACCAAAACCAAACCAACCAACACTCACAACACCTACGCGCGCGTGCGTGACGTACACACACTATACACTATAGCCTGCTTAAAATGAGAAATAAGCTTTGGTCACTTTGGTGTCATCTTTCTCTTTTTAACGTTCGAAAATAGAATTAAATAGGATGAAACAAAACATAAAGTGATGCCTTTTCTTTATGCATGGTTTATCAAATAGATGTCACGGTGAGTTAGAATGAAACAGGAATAAAAATGGCGTATGTAGTTTCAAAAGTTTGTAAACTTTATTTTGATTACGTACCTACTGTACATACGAGCGAAAATTGTTGTCGAGCTTATTTTCTACAAAGAAATATTTGGAGTACTTAGGTATTTGCTGCATAAAAATTTTGATACACTGATTTGTGAGTGATTGAACGTTAATTATGTTTGATTGAGTGTTTTTGTGGGAAATGTGCAAGAAAAGTTTCGAATCACTTGTTGAACAAGTTTTCAACTTTTCAGACCAACTCTTTTTTGTTGAGGATGAACAGGGAGGATAACGTCAACTGGTTTCATGGGAAAATATCACGGGACACTGCTGAAAAACTTCTAAAAGAAGGTCTGTAGCCTAAATCCTGTAGAATGATTTCCAAGCTACTGATCAAAACATGTTCTCAGTTTTTGTTTTGATAATTTTCAGAGGATGAGGATGGTGTATTCTTAGTTCGAGAAAGCAACACTTCCCCGGGAGATTATGTTTTATCTGTTTTGCATCAGGTACCTACTCACAATAATCTAAAAAAAAGTCTGTTGTTTCAAACACAATAGAATCAAGGTTTACTTTGATGAACTGTGCCTTGGAAATAAGGAAAATTAAATCTGTTCTTACAATGGCTATAATTTATTTATAAGTACAAACTGGTGTGCATCTACATTCCAGTTCATATAGTTTAAAAAAGCTAGAAGTTTATGCATAGACTTGTTAAAGATTTTAAAAAAGATTTTTAAATGCTCACCGAGTTACTTATTTTATCTTATTTTAAATTGTTTCTAGTCTAATCTAATTATTTCTTTGTAAGCCTAGTAGGTATTAAAAACAAACATATATAAGTACCTACATACATATTTCCAGGGTGAGGTAGTACACTACCAGATTCGAAGACATGGGGAAGATGCATTTTTTTCTATTGAAGAACATACTACAGTACATGGACTAGACACTCTGATACAGCATTATCGAGGAGACTCCAATGGGCTTGTCACAAGGTTGTCAATTGTTTGTAAAGGTCAACCCCCACCCCATGAGTCGAGGACTCAGGGTACAACAAATTTATTGCATCGGTGAGTTACCTGAATCATACTTTTTCCTACAATTAGCTATTAGCCAATGCGATAGCCATATAGATAATATTACTTACACCCATATCACTACATAGTATGTATAAAACAAAGTCGCTTTTTCTGTCCCTATGTCCCCATGTCCCTTTGTATGCTTAAATCGTTAAAACTACGCAATGGATTTTGATGCGGTTTTTTTAATAGATTGTATAATACATGCATGATATGTGCACCCGTGCGAAGCAGGGGCGCGCGGGCGGGTCGCTAGTTATATTATAAAAGCATGACTAGACTAAACATTCATGTTTCTTATGTTATAACAATAAGAGTGTTCGCTAAACATTCATGAGTCCTAAGTTATGTAATAACAATAAGAGTATACTTATTAATTAACCAGAAATAAAGAACTTCGATGACCACCATCATCAAATAATGAACACAAAATTATTTTACATTTGGATGTTTTTAAATCTATATTCTACGAGTATCTTAATTGTCAGTTTAAAAAAACTGAATGAAGCAATAAAACTGAAGTGATCTCTAGTTCTACAGGAAGTTCTATTAAGAAGAGTGCTTTACCAATTGCCCTTAAGGCCCCAGCGGAGGGCCATTTCCCATACAAACCTAATACCAAAATGATTTCTGATTCAAGCATATTTCCCTTATATTATTGTATTATTTGTATTCGAATAGTATTTATGCGTGTCACTACATAGTTATTTTTTCAAATAATTTCCCTGAAATTAAATAAAAGCCAATCGCATTTTGCACTGTTTTATGCTAAAATTTACAAGTTTTCTTCCTACTTATTTCGAATCAAAAACAACAATATCTCACATATTGATTCTAAAGGAACATAGCTTACATTGTCTAGTTACAGAAAAAAAATACTATGTGAAGAATACGAAAAGTTTTCAGTCATCATTTTTGGTATTAAGGAATACAACCAAAATCACGCCAATTTCAAACTTCTATTAGTGCTATCGCACCGTGCACGAGGAGGCGTACGCTGACGGGAAACTATGGTTGTGTGTGTGATCGCTCGGACATGACAAGTTCGCACGCACACACAGACTGAAGCGTCTGAATGAAACGTGTCTATTTATGCGCCGCCCGCCCTGCCGCGCCACCGCCGCGCCGCCTCCACGTCGCCGCCGCGTTGCTCAGGGTCTGGAGCGCGGCGGGGCTCATTCGGAGGTCATCGTTGGGGTACCTACACCTAGGTACTGTGGTATGAGAGGCTATTGTTATGTGTTATTTTCTAAATCAGTGTCCTGACAAGCTACCTACCTACTGTGTTGTGCGTGCGTGCGTATTTGTTTGTTTAGTAATATATTGACTGTGCTGTTGGCTTGGATTGAGATTTCCTGCTTTGGTTGTTGGAAACATAGGTACTACGACCTGTTTATTTGTAGCTTTGTTTACGGACTTCGATATTTTTCAGTTCGTTTGGTTCTTGTTATGAACTCGGAACGTATGGGGGATCTCATTATACCTACCTTACTTAGGTACCTACTTTATTACATAATTTACTTACCTAGTTGTTTTCATATTTAGAGTAAATATGTATTTACGTAGGTACCTATCTATCTAACATGTTGTTTATATAGGTATGTGAATTAGGGAAGTACCTACCTATTACCTAGGGTTCGATTCCCGCTCCGGATCAAATTTGTGTACGATCTGCAGAAATTTGTTCCGTTGGTCTGGGTGTTTTCTACGTATAACAAAAAAACATCCATTATTGTACTAAACCAGTAGCACCCCGCGGTTTCACTCGCGTAGGTTTGAATCCCGATATTCCCACGGGATAAAATGTAGCCTATGTGTTATTCCAGACTAGATATATTATATCTCTGTGCTCATTTTCACCATGATCCGTTCAGCCGTTCCGGCGTGAAAGAGTAACAAACATCCATCCATCCATACTTACAAACTTTCACGCTTATAATATTAGTAGGACTAGTAGCGCCCCGCGGTTTCACCCACGTAGTTTTATATACCGGTATTCCCACGGGATTAGCATAGTAGGATATTAGTAGGATAAGTAGGTAGGTGCCTAGATTATGTATAGTGCGTACACGCAAAAAAAACGCCAGAAGGAGGGGAAGGTCCATACCTAGGTACTTCGCGTTTATAATATTTGAAGGATAATAGGATAATGCTGGACAATCCACACAGCACCATCTAGCCCCAAAGTAAGTTACTCAAAGCTGGTGATAAGGGTACTACCTATATAACTGATACAATTATAGGTATTCAATTTAATACATCATAATTATACTTACATAGATAAATACTTTTTATTATACTTACATGGAAAACACCCAGCCAGACTAACAGAACAAATTTCTGCAGATCGTACACAAATTTGTTCTGAGGCGGAAATCGAACCCGCAACCTCTCGCGTCGCAGGCGGACTCTCGCCCGCTGCGCCACAGAGGTCGTCAATTTCATAACTTGTTGTTTCTCTAACGCGTTGTTTGCATCTGACTATTTCGTCTAGCTCGTCATCAAGTTTGGTGGCTTGGTTCGTCGAGTGACTACCAAGCGGCGCAGCAGTCCGAGGTCAAGTCCCACCGCAAAACTCACTTTTTGCACTAAAATTTTTTTTTTTTTTATTAATCTTTTTTTTTTGAACTTTATCTACCATGGAGTTTATGAAGATTACATGCACAGGATGTAAAAAAGCAATACCCGGAAAGGAATATCTCCTACCTACTATAATATACCTACCTACAATACCCTAATTGTATGCTGTGTGTTTTTGTGGCCAATAAAATACTGTCTATGTCTATGTCTATGTCTAACTTCACAATAATAGGCAAGTAGGGTAGGTATGTAGGTACATACTCGTATTTTATTCTTTTATAGGTACTTACCTATTCTATTGCAGAATATAATAATAATAAATAATAAATAATCGAGTATCTCGTACCTATGTGCAAACTTATCTCCTCCACTGTTTTCAGCGTTCTTTTTGGCTGACGCGCACTATATCTACTTATGTTCCTAGGTAAGTGAAGTAGAGAAGTAGGTAGGTACCTACCTAGATACCTCCGTAGGTAATTATTATGTATAGTGCGCGTCACGCAAAAAGAACGCTGGATAGAGGGGGAGGGGGTGTGATTTCGCAAGTATTTTATACCTATGCGCAAAGACATCCCCTTCATTGTTTTCCAAACTTTGCATAGATTACGATTAGGGAGACACAGAATAACGTGTACGAAGCCGCAGACTGGGGCTTGTAGGTACCTATTTTATTTAGTTTGGCACCGAAGCTGTTGGCAGTTTTAAACTTTATCGTCATAGCCATAAAGTAAGTAAAAGTAAAGTTGTCAGAGAATCTGAGCTCTGTTCAAGCGATTCTATGCAATAAAGCAATGAGCAAAATGTTTAAAATTATTTACACCGAAACACCGCCGCTTCGTTGCTGAATTGAGCCATAGTGTCACCAGGCGATCAGACTCGTGCGGAAATGTCTGGATTCTTGAGTTCTTCTTGGGCACGATCTGGATTTCCCTCCACCTTTATTTGTCAAATTCCCTATTACCTATAGGGTGTCTAATTGAGGTACTAAATAGTTCAAAAAAGGTAATAAATATTGATAGTTTCCAAACATAACCTTTGACGACCTCAGTGGCGCAGCGGGCGAGAGTCCGCCTGCGACGCAAGAGGTTGCGGGTTCGATTCCCGCCTCGGAACAAATTTGTGTACGATCTGCAGAAATTTGTTCCGTTGGTCTGGGTGTTTATGTATATAATAAAAAATATCTATCTATGTAAGTATAAAATGTATTAAATATATCAGTCATCTAGTACCCATAACACAAGCTTTGAGTAGCTTACTTTGGGGCTAGATGGTGCTGTGTAGATTTTCCAGCAATATTTATATTTATTTTATAAAAAATCGAACAGTTGATGGATGCAGGGCAGTGCATAGTAGGGCACGTTCCTATTGTGCGTGACCTACGGGGCAATGTTTTGTTTATAGGTGATGGTTACCACTTAACATCAGGTGGGCCATCTGCTTGTTCCATCAGCTAGTTGTATTAAAAAAAAAAAAAAAAAAAAAAAAAACATGGTCCAGTGGTTCTGATGCTTACCATTACCTAAAGGGTGTCTCGGAAAGGTAGAGATTGATTGAAATGCAAATTACCTATATCATTTTCCTGCAAATATCATTTTCCTTTTTTTGATAAATAAATTTTTTTTTTCTTTCAATGAAGTCCATCCCAACTGTTGTATTTATAATAACTATTAGTGTGATTGACGGTACGAATTATTATAAATAAATTGTAGGTTGGTAACTTTCTGAACACGACAGAGAAATACAAAGCAAATAAAGTTGGCGCAAGCACGCAACCTTGCTTCACTCCACAGGTGACGGAGAAGAACTCTTCAAATTAGATAGAGATAGCAAGTGACTTGATAGCCGATTAGTGTTGATCGGGCTTTCAGAAACCGGGGGTTAGTAACCTTGCCTCATTCCGTACTTTTCAATCGAAATTATATAATAATAGGTAGATGCAGTCTAGCTACATATCAATGTTTATTTTTTTTAAAGGTCTATATAAATAAATAAATAATGCTGGACAATCCACACAGCATCATCTAGCCCCAAAGTAATCTACTCAAAGCTTGTGTTTTGGGTACTAGATGACTATTTAATACATTATATACTTACATAGATAGATATTTTTTATTATACATAAACAGCCAGACCAACGAAGTATAGTTGGTACTTACTTTAGTTTCAATCAATTTTTTATAATGACTGTACTTTTATGGGCCCGCGAGTTGATGACAAAAAAAATAGGTAATAACCCGCGAGATGACGAACAAGCCGTAATATCTCACACTATATTTTTTTTATCTACCATTATAGGTAAGTACATGTCGTAGTGTTTTACCGATATGGTTACCCCACAAGGCTTACCTCAATAGTAAATTGATTCGGTTGTTTATACTTACCACTACCTAATTTTAAATCGATCTTTTGTTTCCTTATCTTATATCACAAATATATAAAAAATATACTAATTTAGGGTTTTATCTCGGGTGGAATGCGCGAGCGGCGTCAAAGGCGCGGTGGCTGGCAAAGCGTGGGGCGCCGGGGGGGGGGGGGGCCTTAGCGGGCCGCGCGCCGCCGCCTCCGCCAAGGTGGGTAGGTACGATACAACTTCAAATTTGTAGGTAACTGAATACCTACTCAGGGATAATGTAGTTTTCTATTAGTAAAATAACTTACTGAACTAAATAATCAGTTCAGCAGTAAGTAATTAAAAGTATTATAACTACGCATTTAATTTTACGGAGCGTGGCACACACGGAACAGAGAAAACATATTTCCGTGGTCGCACACGTCCGTCACGCACCGGCTCTAAATCGGAAAAACCCGAGTACACTGTCGCGATCCATAACTTTGATCCCCACCACTCAGTCGATCTAAGGTTACCTTATGGCGCATCCACACATGCCCGGCGGCACGCGCGGCTTTCTTTCGTTGCCGGCGGCAGTTTGCTTGCTTGCTGCTTCGATACGGAGTGGTATTGTTGTCGTATTCATATATAACATCATTTTAAATAACGAAATGACAGAATTTAACTGGGATGATAGTGCAGTACTTTTATTTTTTACTTTTATTTTATAAGTCACAACACTACTGCGAAAATTGCAACCGTATCTGCTGGCCGCCGGTAAAGCCGGCGGCAGGGCGGTCTGAAAGCCGCCGGCATGTGTGGATGCGCCATTAGCGATGAGTGCGACGCATATTTTTATCGAAATTTCATATTTTTTGCGCTATTTTGGTAACACAATACGCGCGGGTGAAAGCGCGGGGCGCAGCTAGTCATATCATAATTTCATAATAATAGGTAGGTATGTACACTAGGTACCTACCTACTCGTATTTTATATAATCCTATTTTAGAAGCAGATCATAATTTGACGAATTATGATGAACCTACCTAGGTAGGTACAGTTCAGCCAAATTCGGCTAGTTTACAAAAATGTCCCACCGAATTTGGCTGGACTAGAGGTAGGTTAGGTACCTACCTACATGGGTAAGTACCTATTTCCTGATAGATTGATAGGTTTCTTGAGATAGGTATAAGTGCGTAGGCCTTGTCAAATACCTAACTTGAAGAAAAAAAAGCAAACTATAGGTAGGTATCTAGGTATTCACTTTTATATTTTTTAAAAATAGGTAGGTAGGTAGGAGTAGGTACCAAACTTGCACAGTGCACTTTTCTAAATGTAAGCACCTACCTACCTATGAAACGCAAAAGGTAAGCAGTATAAACATACTACACACATGACATGCCCAAAGAAATAGTTACCATGGTGAGTGAGTAGGTACCTAACCTACCGCTTTCGAATTGTTATCAATGGCAGAGGTTTATGGTACCTACCTACCTTTCGTAGGAAAAATAGTACAACCGTAGCGGTGCTTGAGTGTGTGCGTGTATACGTAGTACCTCGTTCCTGCCCCACACGCGCCTGCACCAGCTAAACAGAGATAGCTATACACAGATCGATTTTTGGACTCGTCTCAAATTGAAATTGCGAGCTGGGGTCACCGGACTCTTAATTTGCCTCTGTTTATTGAAGGAGTAAATTGAGACCCAAATTCCTTTTACAAACAATGGAAATAATTTTGAATGTAACTATTTGGTTCGATAACAAAAATTCAACTAGTATCAAAAATAAAATAAAGTGTTTTCAGTTTTTATAGCTGCAAGTGTATTTTTCATCAAGTTGATTGATCTAACTAATATTTTCAAATATGTTTACCACAGACTGCATTTCCAACAAACTGGATTATAATTGTCTAATGCAATATAATTTGCAGTTTTATTATAAAAATTTTCATACCGTTTTATTATAAATTTTCTTAAAAATCTTTTTTGTAAACATTCAAAGTTGCAATAACAAATCAGGTTATTGCCCTCAATGTTTTTACTCATGCGACACTAAGTAATTGTACTTTATGTGGCAATAACGCTGACAAGTGTTATTGGCGATTTCCTGTTGGACATTGTTCAATAAAGTTTATTCAATAAATAAGAGTATAAGTGGCAGATAGAAATGAAACTCCCACATCCACAAAAAAAAAGATTTGCTATTTTTTTGAATGAACTTTGAGAGCAGCATGGAAACGAGATGGCTTAAAAGCTAAACTCGGAAGCTAGATACGATAATCAACTCGTTATACAGTACTATAACTTTCTTCCTGTTTAACCGACTTCAAAAAAGGAGAAAGTTCTCAATTTGACTGCATATTTTTTGTTTATTTCATAGCTTTTTAGTGGGTGGACCGATTTTGATGATTCTTTTTTTAATCGAAAGCTGGTGCTTCCCCTGTGGTCACATATAAATTTGAGTCAGATCAGACGAGTGGCTTTTGAGTTATAGTAGTAGTATTTGAAGTGGGATTTTTCTTGAAATAGTTATTTCCTAGCACGCTGGAACCTGTATCTGATGTAGGTACCTTATCTACCTAGTTGAAACAAGGCTGTTGAAACAAGATTGCATATTTTATTAAAATAAATTAACGTGTGCTGTTTGTGATAGGACAGGACAGGTTTTTTCTGTTACTGATATGCCTATCAACTTCGAAAAATTTCAACAGAGTAATACCTCAATCAAGATACTTTCGTGTCGCAATCACAATTAAAGTAATCTGCAATTGATAGGTCTTATGCAATGGAATGATTAATTATTACAATGTCTCCATTACATACACAGAAAAAAACAATCTTATGGAACTCAATAATGGTTTAATATTTATTACCTTTAAATGAGCAATTCTTGTATACCTACCTACTTATTTATTTGTTAATTTATTTATAATCTGAATCACGTAAACGGCACCAACGATTTTCTTGAAATATAGTATACTTACAGGGTGTTTCGGGGGCGATAAATCGATTATGCTAGGATACATTAAAAAAAATGTTTTTTATTTGTGTTTTCAGCCAATGAAAACATAAATGACACTTTCTAAAATATACATAGGTATAGGCTAATAATAATACTATTATTTTTTAAGCTACTTCTTTCTTTCTATAACAATATACTCTGTGGCTACTTCAGTAGATGGCGTTGTTAAGCAACCGAGTAAAGCTCGGTTATCCAAGTGTTAATTAATATTCAATAATTTGGTCATCGGATACTGCTAGTACCACTGCTTGAACTCTGTGAACCTGTTGACTCACTGATTATGTATGGAATTTAAAGTCTTATAATAATGACAGGGACAAAATAGACATGTGTAGGTGGGTAGGTAGGGGTGGATAAATCAAAAGAAAGGGATGAATAGAAAATCAATTCATCCCTTACTCGAATTATCCATTCCAACAAAATTTTGATTTACATTTTCAGTTTTTATTGAGGGATTAGTCATATTTTTGGAAGAACACTGTGAAAAAATTGGTGTGGATTATTCTTCAAGACGAACAGTTTAACGTATAAGGTACTATTTTATTCCGTTCCTTCGGAAATTGGATGACCCGAAAAAAGCACCCGAATTCAAGAATATTAGTTTTTCCAAGATACATTGTTTTAGCAAGACCTTCATTTATTCATAGAGAAAATGCCAGTACTCTCAAACGGTGAAGGAAAACATCGTGAGGAAACCGGCATGTTGTAAAACCTAACAAGTTCTATAACATGTGACAAGTGCTCGAAAGGAGCCTCTTAAGGCGCACTTAAAATCCTTTCACCACACTGTTTCGAAAGAAACTAGTGACACGATAAGAAGAAGAATAGAGAAAAACACGCAAATGCGTATTAATATATTTTCTAAAGGTAAAGAGTAGTGAAGCTCTTTGTGAAGGACTCGTCCGTGGAAGTACTACCACCACGCCTTTTTCTGCCGCCAAACAGCGTTGCTGTGTTTCGGTTCGAAGAGTGTGGTCGCCGGTGTAATTACAGGCACATGAAGCTTAACATATGTATGCCTCAAGTTGATGGACGCAGGGCAGTGCATCGTAGGGCACGTTCCTGTCGTACGTGACGTAAGAGGCAATGTTTTGTTATAGGTGATGGTTACCATTTATCATCAGGTGGGCCATCTGCTTTTTCCATCAGCTAGTTGAAAAAAAAAAACAACGAGGTAGGATATTTATTTTAAAACTGATACTATGTCTGTGTGGGCTTCTAGCCTTCACTTGGTCTGAATCCGGCATAAGCTGTTTATACAATGAATCATTAAAATGTAAACATTGAATCATCACATACATACACACAGATGTATCTTAGTCGTAATGGTCGCCAGCGATCTGTCAATATCATCAAGACATTCTCGCGCAATGACTAATAAAAAGTAAATGATATTAACACTTTTGATAATATTTACGCGGTTTTAAAATTACCGTTGCAAATTATACGAGGGTGCGGAAAGTGTGACGAATGAAAGACTTACACCCTAAAACAATCCTGCCAGAATGTAGAAGTGAAACTCCACTCGATAGAACCTAATAAGGAATGACGGATACGGATTCTGGAGTTTTATTGCAAATAAATCTCTGAAAAACTATCTTCTAAGCTACTCTAAAATATTAGAGCATAAATTACATTAAGACTTTACATAAAGAAAACTTAGAGAAGAGTTGTTCTTTATTGTTATAATTATCAGCCCCTTGCTGCGTCTGCGTATACTTTTATATCTGATAGCCTTATCTCTGAAAGTAGGTCCATTTTAGAACCCTTTTTTTCAACAAAATTCTGGTCAGCTTCCACAATAACAGGATTAAATATATATATTGGGTTCGTAGGGTCTGGATTGTAAAACTAAAAATCAAATTAAATTAATTATTATTTTAAGACGTGTTAGGACTTAGAGGAAGACGGAGGAATGCCGATCACCTGAGAGAAAAAATCTCTTTTTTTATTTGTCTTATGTTATTTTTGCGGTTTAGAGACTGCCTGCTCAAGCGTCACAACCCCTGCGCTGCAGCGTGCTCGCTGTGTTTCAAGGCACCTTATTTATTAAGTTATTGGAGTGAGCGGTATTACCCGACACGATCGCCATTACCCCTGCTTCCCCCACGTGTTAGGTGTTGTGTTACTTATGGTTCTTGTATGTTCTTTGTTATGTACCCGTGTTTTTGTGACAAATAAATTATATTATTTACTTCACAGAGCTACAGAAGCGGGCGAATACAATATAGTATCGCAGCTGCTAGCCTGCGGTTACCGAAGCCGCGATGCGAAGAACCAAGACGGTCAGACAGCGGTGCATTTGGCGGCGCGCGCAGGACGAGACAATATACTGGCGAAGCTTATCGAGAGCGGAGCTACGGTCAATGTACGAGACTCATTCGGATACACGCCTTTGCATGTGAGTTTATTTATTTATTGGGAAACCAACAGCGATACAAACAATTTATACTTAGTCTAGATTTAAAAGTATGGCCAATTATAGGTTTCCACTACTGATTCCAAGAATATGGAATAGTAAGCGGATCATTGTGGAGGTACTTACGTTATATAAATGAAAATGGTGCGGAGTCCTACAAACATTGAGCTCAAGTTTTAGGTTTCTCTTTTTCTGTGTTTATTAAAACTACCTAAACATAAACAAAAGTATTTATATTAGAGTTCTGTGTGACGGGTCGTCCGGGAATTACTACCACGCCTTTTTCTGCCGCCAAACAGCGTTGCTGTTTCGGTTTGAAGGGGAGTGGTTGCCGGTGAAATTACAGGCACAAGAGGCTTTACATCTGTATGCCTCGGGTTGATAGACGCAAGGCAGTGCGTCGTAGGGCACGTTTATCGTGCGTGACTTACGAAGCAATACTTTGTGAGGTGATGGTAACCACTTAAAATAAGGTGGGTCATCAGGTTGCTCCATCGGCAAGTAAGTTTGACGAATGGAATTACTAACTTATCTGAGCCGTTCTGAAGTTAGCCACTTGTGTATATGGCATAATAGTGAATGTAGGATTCCCCCAAAACAAATTCATGTCTCATGTTTTCAGTACACTTGAAATTATTTTGTCTTTTTAATTATATAAAATACTAGCTGAACCCGCGGCTTTACTCGCGCCAAGGAATTGATAGTTTCATAGAAACTTTCATCCCCTATTTTATCCCCTTGGGGGTAGAATTGATCAAAATCCTTTCTTAGCGGATGCCTACGTCATAACATCTACCTGCATGCCAAATTTCAGCCCGATCCATCTAGTGGTTTCGGCTGTGCGTTGATAGATCACTGTGTCAGTCAGTCACCTTTGAGTTATACATTGACGACCTCAGTGGCGCAGCGGGCGACCTTCCGCCTGCGACGCAAGAGGTTGCGGGTTCGATTCCCGCCTCGGAACAAATTTGTGTACGATCTGCAGAAATTTGTTCCGTTGGTCTGAGTGTTTTCTATGTATAATAAAAATATCTATCTATGTAAGTATATAATGTATTAAATATATCAGTCATCTAGTACCCATAACACAAGCTTTGAGTAGCTTACTTTGGGGCTAGATGATGCTGTGTGGATTGTCCAGCATTATTTATTTATTTATTTATTTACATATTTAGAAGTGAAGATGAAAGATGAATGTTTTCAGTACACTTGCCAAAACAACTTACCAAGCACAACGGAGCTCCTCATCACTAAGGGCAGCGCCAACTATCAGATGAGGCATGCACCGACAGGGAAGGTGCCTCTGCACGACGCCGCGCAAAAAGGACACATTCAATGCATAAAGGTAGCGTATTCAAAAAATATAATGCTCTAAAAGTTTTCCCTGGCAGGGATTTGATTGAATCCACGAGTGTCCCTTTAACACGGTAGTAACCTGTCGCGATTATAAAAGATAAAAAATATTTATTGCATAGTCTTATAAGTTATAAGACTATGCAATAAATATTTTTTATTTTCACCATACTGATATGTTACTAGTGTTATAAGTTATAACACTAGTAACATATCAGTATGGTGTATCTTATAACACATAATTTGAAATATTACGGGTATTTATCACGTTTTACCTTTATTATTTATTTACATATGTTGCAATAGCCGTGGTCGTTGTCGGCAAAATAAAAAATAAAGGTAAAACGTGATAAATACCCGTGTAATATTTCAAATTACGGAAGTACTTAACCCATCTGAGCCACCAGGTACAAAATACATACAACAAATTCAATTCTATCCACCTGGTGTTAATAGTTAGCATTTATCATCGGTGGGCTACTTGGTATTGGTTTAAAAAAAACGCATGGATGTCCGCCGTACCGTACCTAGAAATTATAATCATAATTAGATTTATTTTGACGAGAACTGTAGAACATCAAAAACTAAGTGATTTATTCGAGTCTAAAATTGCAAACTAGCCTATAAAATCTCTATAAACATAATACTGAATACCTAATAAGTTATTAATAAGTAATGGTATTTGCAGGTCCTTTTAAATCTAAGAGCTCCAGCACATCCGAGGACGTTAGAAAAAGACACGCCCGCAGAATTAGCCAAACATTACGGACACGAAGAGTGCTACCAACTATTGAGTAAGTTTAATTCTAATCAATATACCAAAAAATGTACACAACCCGTAAAAACATTACAATGCATGGATATAGCTAACCACGTGCCATGTGAATAACCCTAAAGAGGAACTAGAATATCAAGATTTTTTTTACTTTACATAGATAGAATCTAAACCTACTGTAGGGATTATATTTTCTTATAATATAATTTTATTTACAATGCATAATGCTTACTTAATATGAATGTAAATAAATTACAGAAAACTACCAGCCGGATACCCCAAGAACCTCGAAAGCCCTCTGGTACCACGGCACTCTGAACAGAGAGGAAGCAGTGAAGACATTACAGGAGTATTGCAAACAACACAGCATAAAGGACAAGGCGTCCGATGGAGTGTTTCTAGTGCGATACAGCGAGCGGCACACCGGCGCTTATGTACTCACGATGCTGAGCGAAAACACACCTTATAACTTCATTATTAGGAACAAGGTAATGAACATTATATTGCTGTGGGAGAACTGTACAAATAATAATCTCAAACGCTTCCAAACGAGGGGCGCAGCGACACCGTTTTTCAGTGTCCACTTGTAATTTTTTTGTAATATATATTATGTGTACTTAATAAATAAGTAGAAATTAAAAAGCCAACAAGGTATATCTTAAGCATTTTTTAAATATGATATTTTATAAAAAAAGATAAATTTAAAAATAGTTTAAGCTCACTGGGGTCAAAATAAATGAATTTATCCAAGATTAATTCATTTTGTAATGCTATAGACCAGGTTGGCTCAACGGTCAGCTATTAGTCCAGCCGATTGTGGCAAAGAAAAAAACATAAGTACCTAAGGGTCTTGGGTCTAATCAAGTTGGCCACCCCTGCTGCAGACCCTAATACTCAATGAGCTAATTAGGTACTTTTCGAACTGGTCTGAAATTTTTCAGAAGTGCTTATTTCAAATTTTCTATCTCGTCTACCTTTGAAAATTCGCACCCGTGGTTTTGAAAGGGATGTCAAAGTTTGTATGGAAACAGCGAAATGCAAACAAGCCGTGATGGACTCCTGTAGTAATAGTATACTTTTATCATATTTCAGAGCAGTTGGTTGTTCATCGATGACGGGCCATACCTGGAGTCACTGGAGCGGCTAATAGAACACTACAGTTCAGTGCCCGATGGACTGCCCACTCGTCTCACAGAGGCAGTCCCGCCTAAACCCAAGCCACCTTTGCCTGAAGTGAGTCTATATTCCTTTACTAGCGACCCGCCCGCGCGCTCCTGCTTCGCACGGGTGCACATATCATACATGTTTTATACATATAAACCTTCCTCTTGAATCACTCTATCTATTAAAAAAACCGCATCAAAATCCGTTGCGTAGTTTTAAAGATTTAAGCATACATAGGGAATAGGGACAGAGAAAGCGACTTTGTTTTATACTATGTAGTGATAAACGGCTTTTACATTAATCTAGATTCTCTCACTCACCACCAATCTTTTCATGGTCAGATATAAGTATTTTTGGGGTTATTAACAGCATTCAGCGCAAAAATCAGAGCTACTACCAAGTGAAGAACTAATAACCCCAATTATTTTTGAAATTACTACGTTGGCAGCACAACCTGTTTGTTGACCCACTGACATGTAACTGAAGTGTTGGTCACGCACAGTGACTAATCGCTGCGAATGCCTATTCGCCGCGAGTATTCGCTGTGTGTGACTGGCAATTCGCTGCGAATTGATTCAGTCGCCGCGAGCTGAATTCGCCGCGATTTGAATTGAGCATGTTCAATTTTAATCGCGGCGAATAGGCATTTGCAGCGATTAGTCGCTGTGTCTGACCGAAGCTTAATCATCAATTCTATTTCAGTTCTCAACAATGCCTCGATCGAAGAAGTCTTCCCCATCACGCGTCACTCTAAACCAATCCCTTTCTCTCGTCAAACACGACATACTCAACTCTCCCAACTCGGGCCCGGTACAAAACAACATGTTCGATCTACTCACCAGAAACTTATCCTTCTCATCGGATTTCAATAACGATAGTCTGAATAACAACGATATGGAAGATAATGATACGTATAAGGTGCCGGGGAATAATACCGCAGTGGTGTCGCTCGCGGAGAATTATAATGAGATATCTATCAACGCTGAGGGACAACTGTCTACATTGCAAGGTTAGTATTTTTTTATATAGTAAAAATAAACTGTTTAAACAAAAGATAATCGAAATTAGGTTATGGGACACTTGGCTTTGGCATTAGGCACGTCATTTGTTTATATTGTTGATAATTATATATTATGTGTCGAAATTGGTACTGTCTATTAGGACTATTTGATAAATCACGTGACATTGCATTTGCATGATGTTCCAATCCCATACATTTTCCAACTTAGCCTTCTCCATGCACCGATTTCCCCCAATCCTACCCAGAGCGTTCCACGCTTCTTAAGCTCATAAATTCCAATGTCGCTCGCTTCATTTGCGCCACTCTGCCACGTATAGTGCGCGTCACGCAAAAATAACGCTGGAAAGAGGGGGAGGGGGTGTGATGGTGTGAGTACTTTGTATGCGCAAACTCATCCCCTCCACTGTTTTCCAGCTGTCTTTTTGGTTGACGCGCACTATAACCCTGTATTATTATCTTCCAGCCTAGTCTCCAAGCCCCTAATTTACGCTATTATATTCACAGAGTTCATTCCCATGAGTGAGCTAACCCTCGGCGCGGTGCTAGGCGAAGGGGAGTTCGGTTCGGTTCTGCGAGCGACGTACTCGCCCGGCGACCAGCCGCCGCAACAAGTAGCCGTGAAGACGTTACACATGCAACACACGGAGACCAATCAGAAGGAGTTCCTGTCGGAAGCCAAGCTGATGATGTCGCTCCGACATCGGTGTATAGTGCGGATTATAGGCGTCTCTTTGGTAAGGAATTTTTATTTGAATCGACATAAAAATGAGTTGAAATTTGGTACAGTAAGAAAACTTCAATCTTCAAACCAAATTTAAAAAAACTAGCTTGTTTTTTTAAATTTGGTAAACTATTAAAAAAAAAACAGCTTCACGACTTTGATCCCCAGGCACGGTAGATATCTCTTCAGATCTCAGTACCAAGTACTAACAAGATTCTTTGAGGATGTCTAAAGGGGGTAGTCAGAGGTACGTCCAAACATTACATTTGGCACATACCCACATTTTGCAGTAGTTAATATTCAATACGTGACAGGTTGCAAGGCCATCGCCGCTATTTTTAAAGACAGCAAAATATGGTTAGGTTAGGCTTAACCACATTTTGCTGTCTTTAAAAATAGTGTCACGTGTTTTGTTTGGACCATATCTGACTATCCCTATTAGAAAGAACCTTGAGCTGGTAAGATTATTTCAGAAAAATCAACAGATATCACTTTAAACCTAGAAGAACGCAAAGAACGTATAAAATCAAAATGATCTATGTTTTGAACCAGGGTATAGTGTTTTTGTGTGCCGTTATAGTAAAAACAAAACAGATCATACAATAATGTACGCGCACATTAGAAATCATTTAACGCAATATCACCTTTCCCCAGGGACCGCCTCTAGCAATGGTACAAGAACTAGTACCGCTAGGCTCGCTCCTGGAGCACCTGCTCCGACAGCCAGAGGCGTCGACAAGCTACGAGCTGCGCCTATGGGCTTGCCAGGTGGCCGCCGGTATGCGCTATCTCGAGGGCAGGCGCTTCGTGCATAGGGATCTAGCCGCCAGGAACATACTTCTAGCTAACAGGTACTGTCTCTAAATGTGACTATAGACTAGTTAAATCCCGGTATTCCCACGAGATAAAAAGTAGCCTATGTGCTATTCCAGGCTATAATTTATCTCTTTGCCAAGTTTCACCCAGATCCGTATAGCCGTTCCGGCGTGAAAGAGTAAACAACATCCATCCATGTATACTTACAAACTTTCGCGTTTATAATAGTACCTAGTAGGATTCTCCAAAATACAGAAAACAGAGCACCCGTGGTCTAGTGGGAGTGACCCCGCCTTCCGATCGTAACATAGCAGGTTCGAATACTTTATCATTAAATTTTAAAAAAAATATCACTCAATCATTGAAGTGGTCGGGGAGGGGTGTGGACATAGAGAAAAAGGACCTACTTTTTAATCGCGGGTAACACCGCGGGGCGCAGCTCATCCTACTACTACATCTATCCATCCATACTTTGTAAGTATGGATGGATGGACAGATCTTGGTGAAAATTGGCACAGAGATACATTATGTATAGTCTGGAATAACACATAGGCTACTTTTTATGTGGGAATACCGGGATTTAAAACTGCGCGGGTGAAACCGCGGGACGCTACTAGTCTTATATAAACCAAGCATACAATATTTGTGTCCAAATTATAACTTCCCATTTCGTTCCCAGAAATCAAGCCAAAATCAGCGATTTCGGTCTGTCCCGAGCGCTGTCCACCGACAGTTCTTACTACAAAGCCAGCCGGGGAGGGAAATGGCCCATCAAGTGGTACGCACCCGAGTCTTACAACTACGGGACCTTCAGCCATGCGAGTGATGTGTGGAGCTACGGCGTCACGCTTTGGGAGATGTTCTCTTTCGGAAGTCAGCCGTATGGCGATATGAGGGGGATTGAGGTGAGCGAATCTTATGTCTACACATAATAATAATAAGAATGCTGGACAATCTGCACAGCACTATCTAGCCCCAAAGTAAGCTACTCAAAGCTTGTGTTATGGGTACCTATAATATATCATTTAATACATTATATACTTACATAGATAGATATTTTTATTATACATAGAAAACACCCAGACCAATGGTACAAATTTCTGCAGATCTTACACAAATTTGTTCCGAGGCGGGAATCGAACCCGCAACCTCTAGCGTCGCAGGCGGTCTCTCGCCCGCTGCGCCACTGAGGTCGTCAATTATAGTGTCAGGCATTTTATTAGCTCTTTATTCGGCTTTGTTGTGTAGAAGTCCGAATGACTCGCGGTGATGAGTACACCTATCAATCAACATACAAAATGACACTATCAATAAAGTGAAGAGTTACTATGGAAAATTAGGCAGTATCATGATGAGTCAAGTTAGTTTCGACTTTATTTACTCACTGCCAGTAAAAGACGTGTGGGTGTCTTTCATGTTTGGATGAAATCTGCAAATAGATTAGATAGGTGAGCTTGATCTTGCAGGCATGTGACAAACTTAAATGTTTTGACGTCTCTCTAACTACCCCCTTTAGGCATTATCTGGGTGGTAATCCTACTACTATTATAAACGCGAAAGTTTGTAAGTATGGATGTTTGTTACTCTTTCACGCCGGAACGGCTGAACGGATCTGGATGAAGCTTGGCAGAGAGATAGATTATAGTCTGGAATAACATGTGGGAATACCAGGATTTAAATCTGCGCGGATGAAACCGCGGGGCGCAACTAGTAAAAAATAAATATATGGGTATTATATTACCTACTTCGTTAAATATAAATTAACTCGAACAAAGCAATATGTAGTACTTATCCGCTGAACTAATCTCCTTAAGCTGGAATAAACTTAATTAGACTTCGACACGTGTTTCACTTCTCTACGAAGCATCTTCAGGAAATTGACCCGCTGTGCACCGAACGTGTTACCTCGTCGAGCGCTGAGCTGAAAGATGACTTTCAGCTCAGCGCTCGACGAGGTAACACGTTCGGTGCACAGCGGGTCAATTTCCTGAAGATGCTTCGTAGAGAAGTGAAACACGTGTCGAAGTCTAATTAAGTTTATTCCAGCTTAAGGAGATTAGTTCAGCGGATAAGTACTACATATTGCTTTGTTCGAGTTAATTTATATTTAACAATGGACTTCCGCAAAGTCACGCCTGAGTCAATTAACTACCTACTTCGTTCCTATAGTACAAGTGTTTTTATTAGTTAGAGTCTTAGACAGTGCTGTGTGGAGTTTCCACCAATTTCACTATCACACATAGTATAAAACAAAGTCGCTTCCCTCTGCCTGTCCGTCCCTTTGTATAATATAAGTATTTTAACAAGTACCCTTTATAACAGGCAATACAAATAGTTGAAAGCGGCCAGCGATTAGAAAGGCCGGAAGACTGCCCCGACGAGATATACCAAGTGATGCTAGACTGCTGGGCATACAACCCCGACCTGAGACCTACATTCAGCCAACTTGTGGACGTATTCTCGCAACATCCCGACTACGTGAATATCAGTCAACTGGCTCTTGAGAACGACGAAACGCAATAAGTAGTAAGTTCCAGTACTTCCTATCTAGCCAATTAGAAAGCAAACTTTTTGTAAGAAGTATTTAAGTTGTGTAAAAAACTGCTGAAACATGCTTGCATTTGATCTTGTATTTCTTTAGATCGACTCATGTTTACTAGAACAAGCTAAACTGATGTTTCTTAGTTATTAAATACAGTGTAAATTTATAGAAATAATTTATCTAGGCTAGTATTTCCAGTATATAGGATAGATCTGAGGGATTAATGGGTCGATTTGCCGTATGGACACTCAAGCTGGTACAGCTTGCAGCAAAAGTATTATGATTATTTATATAATAAATTACGTAGGTCATTAAATTTATTGAATTTCATTTAAGGAATAAGATCAGATAAATTAATAATTGTTGTGTGTCGTTCCGTTTTATACTGCTCAAAAAACCACGAAGTTAACGTAAAGTTTAAAGCCAGCATTTTAATAATATACTTGGGTATAAAATATGTATTAATATTATAGCTAAAGTAAATATAAAATATATTTAACAATTTTATCGGAAAGAAAGTAATTAACTTGTGTGAGACTCGAACCAAATTCGATAAGTAATTGTAAACAAACCGGCCTTACTTCTAACCTAAGATTACCTTGACATTTTGACAGAATATTATATCAATTTATTTTCAAGGTGTGAATATCAATAAAAATACAAATTATTTCAAAGATCATACTTTAGTTATAGTTTTTCAGTGACATTAATATTGTTTTGTTGAACGTTGTACCGAATATTGACGATACAACAACAACAAGTGTTCCTCAAAAGTCCATACGGTTTTAAAATAAAAGAATATAACGAACAGCGAGACAATTTTTGGTTAAGTAAGGGCGTCTTTACATTGCACATCGGACTTGGCTGATATGGGCTATGAAATGCCAAGATGTGCCTGACCTTATTGTATGTAGAATGTAAAGTAATAGATATGCTAGTTTGTAAGCTTTGTAAATGCAACAGATTTAATAAGATTTTTCTAAAGTTTTTATAAACTTGGGTATTATTGTCTGAAATGTGACGAAATAATGCAAGACCAGTTATAACGCAAATTCTCACGTTGCCAATCATTTACTTCCTGAAAGACTAACAAATCACAGGCAAATGGCTATCAATGAAATCATAAGTATCACTAGAATATAAAACTAGGTGAATTACAAACTTCGAAGTTTTCGACTGAAAATTTGCTTCTACTTTTAAACAAAAAAGTTTTTTTTTTTATATTTCTTTCACCGAAATATAAATATCGGCAAAGATATTCCCTTCAAGTGGTACAAATGAATTTGTGATGCAATATTTTTCACATGGCAATTAAATATTTTCAATTGTTCCGTATAAACGTAGGTGTTACTGTGTATCTATCTATCCCGATCTTGCGCACGAGTTTGAAAGGGATATGTTATAACTGTACCACTATTAGGCGCAGCTCAAAGCAGCGGTTGATTTCTTCTCAGTATCTTCGCCGCGCCGCCGCTGATTTGCGCTGCGCCTGAGACGTGCGTTTCGCAATCATGTTCCTTTTGATAAACAGAATCTAGTAAATAATAAAAATCTTTACCACAAAGTAACATTCCATTTTATAAATAGTTGTTCTGTATTTTGCAACTTATTTATTATGTTTTCTAAAAACATTTGTACCTACCTAAATGAAACATATCAGATGCACACAGTTTAAAAAACTAAAAACAAAAAATAGAATTTGGTTTTCTAATTTGCATGGTTAAATCCATTTTCCTAACTAGGTATATTATTATGTAATGTATTAAATCATTGGAAATGCCATACATTTGAGATCAAATCAATTGCCATAAGGTTGTGTTTTAGATGTACAAAAAAATATTAATAAAGTTACCCAATTATATATTTTATTATTATTTTTAGAGAATTTATATTTAATTCTATGAGTCTGACTTAGTTTGTAATATCGATAATCTTCTTAACGTAATGACTATGGCAGATCATGTATGTTACTGAATCAAAATGTGATAATGGTATTTATAAAATAAATAACAATCCAATATAAAATTTGTATTTTTCTTATTGAATAACTAAGCTACCTACATAATTACATTACCCTTTAAATTTATCACGCACAGCCAACATAGACACATAGTTATCTGATAAGTTTGTTCACGCACAACTTGGCACATCTTACTGTCTTTGAAAGTTAAACATTCGATCGAAAGTCATGGTAAGGAGGCGGCGGCGTTTCAGCCCTATCTGGTACTCGGATAGCATCGACCTGCAACCTCGCTTCCGTCACACCAGGAATGCCGTACGGCGGATTCCTATCAGGCAGCGACAGTTGCCGTCGAAACGGTGGAGGAGTTTCCATGTCAGGGTTTATCATGGTACTCCAAAGCAAGCTTGTTCTCATGTCGCTCTCAATTCTAGCTCTTCGCCTCGCCCGCCGGGTTGGAGTTCGCCAGCAGCGGAAAGGCACGAGGCAAACTCTACGCAGCCATACATAAGTGCTAACGATACCCAGCGCCAACCCTATCTCTAAGCCAATAACGAACGCCTGTAGAGCCGAGAATTCCTTATCAAACTTCTCCAGTGGCGTCATGGGTTTATGTTCGTCCGCAACGGTTAAGACTGTATCGTTTTTAGAAACTGTTATGTTCCAAATCTTATCTAATAGGATTTCTTCTCTCTCAACAGGCACTTGAGATATCATTTTCTCGGACATCTTTGGCCTCATTGTCTTACATTGCTTCGCGTATGCGATATCCCGTGATGATATCCAATTCTCGACTCCAATAAAATCTTGGTTGCATTGCCAATAATCGTTTCGCAGCTCGATTCGTTCGAGTTTACGCATGGGTTGAAGAACTTGTATGCCGATTGTGACCATGTAGTTTTCGCTGATATCTAGTTTCCTCAGATTTGGTAGGCGACTGAATAGCCGGTCTGGTAAAGCTTTTATTCGACAGTTATTTAGATTCAGCACCTGAAAATATCGTTATTATTATCAGAGTGGATAAGACTCGTTCCTCTATGGTCTATACATTCCAGTCTTAGTCAAAATTAGAGCAAGTACCAATGGTTGTGTGATCCTACTAATATTATAAACGCGAAAGTTTGTAAGTATGGATGGATAGATGTTTGTTACTCTTTCATGTCGGAACGGCTGAACGGATCTGGATGAAACTTGACAGAGAGATAGATTATAATCTGGAATAGCACATAGGATACTTTTTATCCCGTGGGAATACCGGGATTCAAACATGCGCAGATGAAACCGCGGGGCGCAACTAGTAATCGATATATTCTTAAATAGACTACGCTAAAGGAACACGCTATTTCGAACTAGGTATACTCATTTGAAGGTCGCAGAAAGTCTGTTAAAATAATTCTTTCTGGAAATGTATGGTGAGGACGCGTCCAGCTAAAGACTTCTACAGAGGCCTAATTGTCTAACTCGCTGGTAATCGTAATCAGCACAGATGAGGGAATATGTAGTATCATAATGTCACAGATGAACTTGATATGTACAGAAAGTTTGACCTTTAAAACCCACAATATCGCCATGTTAATGGGCTTCAAGTTACATAATAAGGCCCCAGGTCGATGATGATGACTCTAGCATAAGTTAGATGGCGAAATGTACTACCTGTAATTTAGAATGCATAATAATCGGTTCATTCTTCAGCGATTCAAACACGTTCGACGATAGGTCCAGGTTTTGCAGCTGCGGCGTATCCCAGAAAAGGTCGGATGGTATATACCTCAGTCTGTTGTTGCTCAGATCTAAATGAGAGAGCTTTTCAAGACCGGCGAACGCATGTAAACCAATCCAGAATATAAGATTATAGGATAGATTAAGCACTTCTATTGACGTGTATCCAGATTCCTGAAAATATGCAGACTTTATTATTGTCATATTAAGTCAGCGTAACTTGTTTTGGTAAACAAATGCTAAAACTACATTCCCTATCTATCTCATAATATCAAGTAAATCTAAGTATGTATGGATGGATGTTTGTCACTCTTTCACGTCGGAACGAATCTGGATGAAACTTGGCAGAGATTGATTATAGTCTGGAATAGCACATAGGCTACTTGTTATCTCGTGGGAATACCGTGATTTAAATCTGCGCGGGTGAAACTGCGGGGCGCAACTAGTAGTTTATATTTCAGAAGTGATCAGATGCCATCACCTCTGTAAGAAATGCCTGGTTTATTTTAAACACGATGTTATCATCTTTGTTTAGAGCACTGAATGTCAGTGCTCTCAAAATATGCGCACTAAACAGTTACCTTGAAACAGAAGTTATCCAACTCACTAATAGCATTGTGTGTTAAATGGTACACCTGAACAGCAGTGGGCACTCCTATATCAATATTTATAATGTTCTGATCAACACATATCGCTCTATTGAGGCCATTGTACGAATCACAGTCACATTGTTTCGGGCAAAAATCACTCACAACAGCACTTAGAACGCAGAGAAACGGTAAGGCGTATTTTAACGCCATTTTTTATAAGATCTTGTAACTATTTCGCGAGAAACTGCTTGCATTGTGCTATGCAGTTACTCGTGGTACCTATAGTTGCAGTGACGCGCGGCAATTTCACGTTAAAATAGAGCAATGATACACGCTAGATAAAACAAAACTTATCGCGGTGATAAGATAACCATGTATAATAAAATACATGTTTCATTGAACGCATCAATAGTTAAACGAAGTATGTTATTTCGAATTGTGTAATAAATAAATGCAATTTCACAATGCTATTTAGATAGTCAACATAAATAAGTTGGTAGGTACTTAAATGATTATTAATGGCACTGCACTTATTGCTTAGGTATGTGTTTAATCTATTCTAATTTCATAACAAAAGAGCAAGAAGCTATACGTACGAAACAGATTTTTTTATATGAAATGAAAGACAACCTGGAGAACTAGTGGGACACATCCCATCCCACTAATCCTACTAATATTATAAATGCGAGTTTGTAGTAAGTATGGATGGATGGATGGATGTTACTCTATAACTCCAGAACGGCTGAACGGATCTTGGTGAAAATTGGCACAGAGATATATTATTATAGTCTGGAATAACACATAGGCTACTTTTTATCCCGCGGGAATACCGGGATTTAAAACTACGCGGGTGAAACCGCAGGGCGCTACTAGTACATTATTATAAATGTGAAAGTTTGGATGTTTGATACTCAATCATGCCAGAATGGCTGAACGGATCTCGATAGAATTTGGCACAGAGATTTATCCCGTGGGAATACTGGGATTTAAAACTAGGGTGAAACCGCGGGGCGCAGCTAGTTTTATATAAAACTGACATTCCACATATTACTATCTAGCCCGAAACCAAGCATAACTTGTGGTCAATGATAGCATCACATATCAAAACGCAGTGTTTTCTTGTGGGTGGAACTAGTTTTAATAAATAAAATATCACTTGCCAGACACTAATCGATTAACATTGAGTCTTACTTCAATATACAACATTACTAAAAATAATTAGGATAGAGAATAATTATAATTAGGATAGAGTGGTGATTCTATGTAATAAATAAATAACTCTGGACAATCCACACAGCACCATCTAGCCCCAAAGTAAGCTTCACAAAGCTTGTGTTATGGGTACTAGATGACTGATATATTTAATACATTATATACTTACATAGATAGATATTTTTTATTATACATAAACACCCAGACCAACGGAACAAATTTCTGCAGATCATAAACAAATTTGTTCCGAGGCGGGAATCGAACCCGCAACCTCTAGCGTCGTAGGCGGACTCTCGCCCGCTGCGCCACTGAGGTCGTCTAAAGACTACTCGAAAAATAAATAAATAATACTGTAATCTACGTATTTTATTTGGCTCCTTATTATCCTCCCAAAGATATTACAGCTTGTGTGCTATGGGAACTAGATATAAAACATTTTTTTCAATACTAAGAAATTAATATTTCCAGACATAAAATGTTCATTACACAAATGTTTATTTCCAATTTGAGCCAGTAAATCCTCTTTATTTATTCTAATAACTATATATGACCTAGTATAAAACAAAGTCTTCGCGCTGTCTGTCTGTCCATCTGTCCCTATGTAATAAATACTATGTATGCTTAGATCTTTAAAACTACGCAACGGATTTTGATGCGGTTTTTTTTATAGATAGGTTGATTCAAGAGGAAAGTTTACTTGTATAATACTTGTGCATTGCACCCGTACGAAGGCGGGGCGGGTCGCTAATTAATTAATATGGCAATACTTATGGCACCTTATTAGCTAAATAAAGAGGAATTTTGCCGCGTCGAGTTAGGATAGCAGCGTTTCAAGGTGTAGTCGATGCCGAGAATAGCGTTCCGGATGTCGTGTGCAGACGCGCTGGCGGTTTCAAAGGAACCGACCAACCGGTCAACTGCCAGGGCCTGTGAGACAATACATATTACACATTCTAAGAGTAGTAGAGCTCTTTGTGGAGGGCTCGTCCGGGGAAGTACTACCACCACGCCTTTTTCTGCCGCCGAACAGCAACGCTGTGTTTCGGTTTGAAGAGTGTGGTCGCCGGTGTAATTACAGGCACATGAGGCTTAACATCTGTATGCCTCAAGTTGGTGGACGCAGGGCAGTGCATCGTAGGGCACGTTTTTATTGTGTGTGACCTACGGGGCAATGTTTTGTTTATAGGTGGGCCATCTGCATGTTCCATCAGCGAGTTGTATTAAAAAAAACATAATTTATTTTGCTTAGTTTAGGACCGAGGTGAAGACTGCAGAGCAAAGCGTGTTTACATATGGGTTCAAACACCACCAACACACCTGTATATAATAACACATTAGCCGAAAGGTGGGCCTGGTGACTGATTATTTATTTCTTAAAAAGAATACATTATTCACTTTAAGTATGTGAGACTAACAACATAAAGTAACACACACAATGTTTTTATTTTTATACTCATTATGATATCTACCTGAACATGCGAGGCTTCAGCTATGATCGCCATCGCTTTGGAATTCGTAAGGGATGCTTGCGCCATTTGAGCCATGGCTGACGCCTGTTGCCCCATCACGCCAACCTAGAAATTATATGAAATATTACAATTTTCCCCCTGTCCCAACTATATCATCAGACCATCTGGCCGGTGGTCTGCCTCGTGGTCTATGACTCTCGCGTGGCCAGCACTCAGTCACTCTCTTTGTCCATCTACCGTCTTCCCGCCTAGCCAAGTGGCCTGCCCATTTCCACCTCCTTCCCACGTCCACGACCTTAGTTCTTCGTCGAATATCGACGTTGGGTATACGGTCGACCAGTGTGATGCCTATGGCGCGCTCCATGTTTCGACACACGATAGTTCGACGAAATTGTAGACGCAGGAAGTCGTTCTATGAAGCGGGCTCAAATCAACCTCCCTGGAAATGTATGTGACTGGTCTATATCCAGTAAGCTATTCATAGTGAGGGAATGAGATCTGCACTAACGTACAACCTCACCCCAGTTAGCCCAGCAGATCATGGATCAATGGCATTTATCGGGAAAGTAGCAAAGCTAGACTTCGGTTGGCACCAGTGAGCTTCTTCCGGCGAATAATAAAGTACTTACATTTAAATGTAATGTTGTCTTTCAATTTAGGTATATAGCTCAAAGGAGAATTCCGATTAGAAGGAGGTAATTCTTATTTTTGAGCTTCTATGTACGAAATAAAAAAATATTGTTGTTCTTTTATGATGATGGCGAATGAGTGAATGATAATGTATGTAGTTGAAATGAATGATTTATGATGTAGTGAAATTGGTAATAATTAATAATGATAAAATATGTAATTTAAATAATTGGGTAATTTAATGTTGTTGCAAAATTATAGCAACAGTTTAATTTAGTTAGTGGCATTTCTAGATGCTAAATAAAAAATAAAAAAAAAGAATAATAAAGTACTTAAAGACATGATAACCAACATTCTTACCATATTTTCAAGCATAACCAACTGGCGCTCTTCTGCTTCAGTCGGCACGAGTCGGATTTCCGCCTCGCTGATGTCCGCTCCCTTTGCAATATCTTCATCCAAGTCAACGGAGTTGTCATCACCATTACATGGCTCCTGCTTTACTGCCTTCTTTTTTCCTGAAAAGATCTCTCATGCTGAAATACTACACAATAGCAACAATGCAATGCCTACAATAGCTTTTACTCCATCGATTCTGCATCATGGGTACAATGCAGGATGGATGGAGTGGTTTTACATCTACAGCCAGAACACAAGTAGGTAGATTAACAATTTCAGTTATTCAATGCATATTTATTCTGATTTTTGTAAGAAATTACAGTTAATGGACAGTCCACTCAAGGTTCTTCATATAAAATCCTAACTTATTACGTGCAAAGAAACATCATACTTTGGTAAGTAAATAGGTTTACTGCTGCAATTAACCAGTTCTTGCAGTTTCAGAGGCCAGAAACTCCAACACCATAGTTGGCAAGCTCAAATAAACTTAATTTCTAAGTGGGATGAATTTCTAGCTATGAACTCACTTGTTGCATATGGTTTGCCTTCACTGAGATCAAGTATTTTTTGCTCTAACAATGTAAGGCAAGTCTTAAGTCTGCCTTCCTCTATTTGTCTCTGTTTTGTCAATATGAACCTTTTCTTGTCTGACCAAAACTAAAACAAAAACCAATTTATTCAAAATAACAGCAGAATTCAACAATCTTTCAATGGGATGGATTACTTGGTCTTTTTTACACAACAACTAAGATAAGCAACTTTTTGTGAGCTCATCATGTGGATGGGTATCTCCTTGAGATGTAGAGCCAGCAGTGCAAGTACTGTTCTTATTGATCACCTAATTGACATTTAGAATCGTCAAAAATTCATTAAAAATGGTTTCAATGATGGATAAAACCATTATTGACTAATTTTGTCAATTCTAAATGACAAATTAAGAGATCGATAAGAACGGTACTTGCACTGCAGGTATTCAGTTTCAGGAGTTGTTTGTGTACTTACTTTTAGCCACCCTTTTGAAGACTTTACAGAGCCTTCAATTGAATTAACTTCTTTGGAGAGTTCAAGCCAGAATTTCTTATATTTAGACTGGCCAAGCCGCTGTGTTTTGTTAGCAAATTCTGGATGTTTCTGCATGAAGGCCACAACTGCCTTGACTTGAGCTAGTGATGGTCTGGAATACTAAATGACAGCAATAGGAGTAAAGCTAGATAATTGGAAAAAATGGTATGAGAATGATACCACAGCCTTTAAACATAATTGTGTTCTGCTGGTTAGGTGGTCGAACTTATGATCTTAGTGAGTTTGCTAGATAGGTTCTGAGTAAGTTTCCCTGGTTACATAATTATGAATACAAATGTAAGCCTTTCGGCTTTTAGAAAAGCTCTTCTTAATGGATCTTGGGTAGGAACTGACTGCATGTGAACAAGAGTCAGTGTGACTCGTTGCATTCATCTGTGGCAAGGGGTTGGCTATAGCAATCCTTGTACCTGGGTTGGGGGTTGAGGGTAGGGGGTAGGGGGGCTGCAAGTGGGGGTAGGTGCAAGTCCTTCCCTTGAGTCCTTTTTTCTTGGAAACGAAAATTAGTGTAACTTTACTTTTTCAGCTAAATTTGTAGATTATGCTGAAAAAGTTACAGTAGTAATACCTTCCTAGGTTAGGGTTTATATATTTTTTTTGTGGCAAGTAATAATCGGGGATGCAAACAGAGATACTACGGTTCATTGTTTTTTGAGGACGAACCTCAACTCGATGGTCCTGAAGTGACTGTATATCTTCACAATCACAACAAACTTACATTTATGCGACTAGGATTATACGCTAAGTCTTCTTCTTCGTCATCTGAAAGCCGAGACATTTTCCGTTATTTTGCTATAATCCTAAAGATTCTAATCTAAACAAATAGTATGGAATTGGAAGGTATTATATCTACCGACTTTTTTTTTTCTCACAAATCCGGTATTTACTGTCAAAACTGACATTTCATATTGTCAAATAACAAACTGCTTGCTTTTGATTGCTAGGAAGTTATTCGTCGAGCGAGCTCCCTCCCTCCTCTCCCGAGTCCTCCCTCCATTCCAATCGGCAGCATAAAGGCCCATTTACATGATGCCATTTTCTTGTACGTACAAGAGCAATAATTGAATGCAATAAATGAAGCGCAATAATGACCTTCGAGAATTGCAAGCAACTGTTTACACGCGGATACTAGTAAAAAACTTGAATGCAATTATTGAATGCAAATCTTTACAAGAAATAATTGCAGCTGTCTTTTGTTTACACCAATACGATAATGTTTAGGAGATTATTGCTTTCAAGTCTTGCTTTGTCTAAACACAGACTTGTACGTGCGTGTACAATTTTTTGGTGCATTCGTTCAAGTATTGCTCGTATTTGCGTTGGCGAATTTTTCGTGTGAAAGTGTTGAACGTTTTAGATTTTTTTTTCATTCATATTTTAGAATTCGGTTCTGCTGATTTAATAAAGTTTATTGAGATTTATCGGATACCTACACAATGAAAATTTTAATTACAAGAACCGTGATGCACGTAATGCTGCACTAGCAGCATTTGGAGAGGATTTCGGAGTTTAAAGGTTTCGAACATATGGAAATACCAAACAAAAATAAAAAATTGAGCATCCAATTGAATACAAAAATTGCATAACAAATTATTGTACTTGCTGTTTACACCAGGGACAGTTTTGAATGCAATAATTGCCTACTATAGCAAGAATGTGACATGCTGTACAGATGGAGCCAGCCAATTATTGCTATATTAAATTTACCGTTATTTGAAACTTTTTGGTTGAAGAAGGCTAGTCTGTTTCTGCTTAGTATTTATCATCTGTTGCCCTATAATAGTGCCCTCTCTCTCGCACATCTCTCCATCTCACCTGGCAGCGCTGCGGTAAGCTACCGCGCGAGCTCCTATCATTGGCGTCTTGTTTCTGCAGCGCACAGTTGTGCCTCGAGGAGTACTTACCTAATTTTACATTTCTATAGGTACCTACGTATACTTATGTGCCTGCAATTAATATTGCTTGGTCACCTTGTTATTCCAATTAACCTGTTGGTACGTGCTCCTTGGTACATGATCATCTTTGCGTAAGGAATTATCTACGTAAGTTTTTATTATCAAATATTAACGTGTTTAAACACATAACGGTGCTACCGTTCGACATTTAATGTGGAGTAAGATTCGTCCATTTTCAATTTTCGAACTCGGATCTTTTGTTAGCCCACATTTATTTTTAATTACCCTCACATTTTCTTTTTATAATTTGTGTGTCCTAATTACGATTTATTTATTGCCCTAGGTAATTTCACCGTTTCAGTTGTAAATTTGCAAATATTTTTTAGAAATGAGTGATATTGAAAATGAAGAACCTACAATTAGCCTCAGCGGCGGGTCGAAGTATGATCGGAAACGATCTAAAAGGCGGCGTAGTCCTTCTAGTAGTAGCTCTTCCAGCTCCTCAAGCTCTAACAGTTCCTCATCAACATTGAGCTCTGAGTCTGGGAAACAAAAGAAATCTCATAAACGTAAAAAGAGGGGGGGCAAACGTAATCGCCATCGCCAACGTGACCGCCGCCGTCTGAACAGGTTGACACAAGTAGTTCACGAGCTTCGAGATCGAACAAATTTAAATAATTTAAATTGTGAAGAATTCATAGATCCTAATGTCAGTGGGGAGCTATTTAACGAGGGTAGTGTACTTGAGTCCAGTCCTAAACTAACGGCATCACCTACTGAGCCGAACTTCGTTTTTCAAATCGAAACGAAGTTAAAAGAACCCTCAGTTCCTAAGACTCCGCAAAGCTATTTAACTACGCTTAATGACATTCAGCGTTTCGGAAGTAGTGAGTGGTCTGAAATTCGCTACGCTGAGACTCAGAAATCGTACAACCACTCCCCAGGTTTTGTCGAATTAGAAGTCAACGACGAAATTAAAGCCTATGATTCACTGCGACATCTCGCTCATTCCGATAAAGCGTTTGCAGCCTTGACCTTTTGTGTTCTTAAACAACGTGAGACTTTACAAACTACCCTCACAAGCATCTTGCAATGGGCTCGTGACTCTGAACTCACCTATGAGGGTCTTAGTGAAAAAAATCAACGAACACTTTTTGAACGGCGAGTTTTATAAAATTTCGTCGGAATTACTACAACTGGTTTGCGGTCATCGCGCTGAAGTAGTTCAGATGAGAAGGGATGGTATAGCAAATTTTCTAAGGGATCCCTTAACTAAGGTCGCCATAAAGAAAATTCCTCCGTCATGCCACTATTTATTTGAAGCCGATTCACTAGCTACATTATTGGAAAAATCAGGTGGCGTTCGCAAGGCTTTCCTGCCTTTAAACAAGCAAGGCACAAATGGTCCCGCTTCGCAAGCCGGTCCAAGTAAGCCTGCATACCACCCCTCGCAGGGGCAGGTAAAACGAAGTATACCCTCGCAGGGTATTTCTCATGGATGTTGCGCCTCTGCGCGCATTTCCCATCATCAACCCTCGCAGGGTTGTTACCAACCTCGTCCCTCGCAGGGACAGAGGCATGATAACTACGCTGAAGGTCGTCCCTCATACTCAAACAACCACCGAGGTTCCTTTCGACCGAGAGGTGGTCGCCAGGGCAACAAGCCCCAAGAGATTAATAAAGGCAGTCAGAAACGACCGGGGCACTCCACAGAGAGTAACTTCCGAGGAAATAAACGTAAGTATTGACAATCAAACATTCAGAGCCGGCCGATTACTTCTGTACCACCATCGGTGGGCTCAGCTAGGCGCTCCGGCCTTTCTGTTGAAAATAATACAAGGGTATCGCATACCCTTTCTACAAAAACCACCACTAGTACTTCCGGATTTGGTGAATCATCAGTTCAGTACTCCGATATCAGACAAAATGACAGCTTTAATTACTCAAATGCTAAACCAGGGTGTTGTAGAAGTAGTCAGTCTAGCGCCAAGCTTTGTGTCGAACATGTTTTTGGTTCCAAAAAACGACGGCTCTTACCGACCCATTTTCAACTTAAAAGCGCTAAACTATTACGTCATAACAAAGAAATTTCGTCTGATAAATGTTTACCGTGTCCCCGATTTTCTACAGTCCAAGGATTGGATGTGCAAAATAGATTTGTCTCAGGCATATTTTCACCTTCCTGTAAGTGCGTCCCACAGACGATTCCTTCGTCTGATTTACAAAGGACAACTGCTTCAAATGACTTGTTTGCCTTTCGGTCTCAGCACATCTCCAAGAGTGTTTGCCTCTCTGACAAATTGGGTAGCTCAAACTTTAAGAGATCAAGGGATACGTATCATCGTTTATCTAGACGACTTTCTCCTAGCTCACCAGAGTCGTCAGGTTCTGGAGTCGCAGGTACAGGTTGTGTTGGAGCGACTTCGTTACCTCGGTTGGCAAATAAACCTAAGCAAGTCAATAACGACGCCCCAGCAGAAGCTCATTTTTCTGGGAGTCCAGTGGGATACATGGCAGAACGAAAAAACCTTACCAAAAGAAAAGAGCCTCAGCCTGTCTTCCAAGATCTCGAGTATTCTGAGCATCGGGTTTGTAGTTCTAAAAGAAATACAGAGCCTAGTAGGCCTTCTCAATTTCTCGAGTTTTGTAGTACCCAAAGGCAGACTTCACTATCGAGGCCTTCTCTATCTTCTAAATGTGATGTCCCAGAAACCGACACTCAGTCGGCTCCCAGTACCAAAAGAAGCGTTAGAGGATCTCTTTTGGTGGCTCCGGAACAATCATCAGCCTTCTTTGATTCATGTACCTCCCCCTGCACATTTCCTTGCAACAGATGCCTCGGATCTAGCTTGGGGAGCGCAGTTAGACAATCGAGCGTTTTCAGGACAGTGGACCGATCAGGAACAAGTTCTGCATTGCAATCAGAAAGAGCTTCTCGCTCTAATGAAGGTTTTACAACTCCAGCACTCATTTCTGAAACGATCCACTGTCCTGTGGCAAAGCGACAACAGAACAGCAGTAGCTTATGTTCGGAACGAGGGGGGAACAAAATCTCTAGCACTGATGACCATAACTTTTCAAATTTTTCATCTACTAGAACTTCATCAAATACATATGAGCGCTCATCACATACCGGGCAAGTACAACGGGCACGCAGATCATCTATCTCGTTTCCAGTCACCCCCAGAGTGGAGCCTAGTACCTGCATGCACAGAGATGATATTCGAAAAATTTGGAATCCCTGTGATAGACCTTTTTGCTTCAAAAAATGCACATGTAGTAGCCAATTATGTGTCTTTGGATCTAAACGACAATCGAGCAATGTTTCACGACGCTTTTTCTCACCAGTGGAACTACCTAGCACCACCTAGCATGGGTTTTCCCCCCACCTTATCTGATCCCGCGAGTACTGGCTCAGCTCAACCACGCTCAAGGCACATTTCTTCTCATAGTCCCTTGGTGGAACCGAGTATTTTGGAGGTCAGACCTCAAGTCCAGAGCATTGGCAGCTCCATTCACAATACGTCACCTGGATCGGTATCTAATAGACACTTCGACAAGTCTTCCACCCCCCAACATCAAAGAAATGACTCTAGAAGTATGGAAATGTGGGGGTGGTCGGCGAACCTAACTAGTTGGAATGACTCTCAACTTAATTTGTTGTTGTCATCTTGGCGCCCCTCCACGCGTAAGACATACAAAGTAGCATGGAATAGATGGCTTTCTTGGGCCAAGATTCATAGTCTCAATCCGTTCAGCCCCAGTGGCTCTAGTCTAGCAAAGTTTTTGGCTGATTTACACATAAAAGAAAAATTATCATACAATACAATTTTACTTCATAAATCTGTTGTAGCAACCTTATGCAACACAGAGTTGTCAGGTCATTTAAGCTCTCATGTTTTAGTTAGACATGTTTTAAAATCAATTTCCTTAAAGAAACCGGTATGTCATATGAAATCAGTATGGAATATTGATGTTCTGGTTTCATTTATGGAAGGGTATAATGTTGATGAAAACAATTTTTTTCAAACATCTAGACATACCGCAGTCTTACTTTTGTTATGTTCAGGTCGAAGAGTGCATGACCTGACTTTACTTTCTGTAGGTGAAGAGCATTATGAGAAAAATGACAATCATGTTATTTTATGGCCCAATTTCGGTTCTAAAACCGATACTTCTGATTACAGGCAGTCGGGGTGGAAATTATTAAAAAATTCAAAGGGTAAGAACCTTGATCCTGTTTTTTGGATCGATCATTGTAAAGAACTTTTACGCGACAGACGTAAGGCAGCAAATACATCGAATTTATTTGTACATCTTCGAGGACAAGCCAAAGCTGCGTCTCGAACAGTGATTGCTGGATGGGTGAAATCTTTACTGACTGAAGCTGGTATAATCGCGTCGCCGGGAAGCATAAGGTCAGCAGTCGCTTCAAAAAACTGGGCCGACAATCTGCCGATTGATGAGATCCTTTCACGTGGGAATTGGAAGTCTGGAAATACTTTCAGACAATTTTATAGGCAGGAAGTAATGAAAGTGCCTGCTCATCATAGTATTACAAGTTCTTTTGTTCCTTGTGATTAATAACATACCTATCTCTACATAGTAGTACCTACCTTATTGGCCAAGAAGAAATTCAATTGACAATGAAGTTATTAATTACCTTGTTATTTTCTGTTATAAAAAATAAAAAGCCTTAGGTATTTGGTTATTGTGGTATTTGTGAAAATTAAATGTATTTCTCGCACATCCTAATGTTTTTATTGGTACAGGTATTCTTATCCTAGATACCTACAAACCTAGCCATGCTTTACAGCTGTAGTTTGATGTCTGAACAAACGTAAAGTTTGTCTGTCTGTACCTACACAGTACACACAGTCACATTGGCGTCCATCTCCACCAGGCGATAACAAACACGTCTTCAACCAAAAAGTTTCAAATAACGGTAAATTTAATAGCAGCGTTTTACCTGAAAATAAAACGCTTATTAATACTTACCTTATTTGAAACTTTAATTTTTAATCCTGCCTGGTTGGTATCGACTCAATGATAGGAGCTCGCGCGGTAGCTTACCGCAGCGCTGCCAGGTGAGATGGAGAGATGTGCGAGAGAGAGGGCACTATTATAGGGCAACAGATGATAAATACTAAGCAGAAACAGACTAGCCTTCTTCAACCAAAAAGTTTCAAATAAGGTAAGTATTAATAAGCGTTTTATTTTCAGGTAAAACGCTGCTAATATTATTGTATGCAACAGGCAATAAACCTAGTTTGGGCCTTAAGCCTAGTTTGCCGTCCTAGGATTTCTAGGCCTGCTCAGCCTGGTAGTAAATCCGCCACTGCGTCCGACACTAAATGATGATCTATCTACCCCTGATGTAGATAGGTAGGACCTACCTAGGTATTTCTTCGCCCATCAACAATTTCAGCAAAATCGAAAACATAAGTAGGTAACAAGCTTCAGGATATACCTAAGTAGCATTATACATGTACAAACATTCATTGCGAAAATGTACTAGGTAGGTACCTACTTATTGAAATTTCGTAGCTAGTAAAAAGTACCTAAATATCACGGAACAGAGAAAACCCATAAATATCTAGATAGGTCGGTAGTTATCTAAAATCTGGTCGCGAGGCAGGGAGAATTGCGTAGGTAGGTACCTAGGTATGGTTGCAGAACGGCGCGGTGGTCATTGCATCAGTAGGTACGCATTCGCTGTAGTGACAGAGATAGAGCTACTATCTACTTATTACACTATACAACTAGGTACACGAGGAGCCTAGTGACAGCTCTGGTATACATGAAATACGTATATACATAGACGGCTCAAAAACCAAAACAGGCACAGGTGCAGGAGCGTTCTCGGAAGACCTAAACATCCATATAGCTGCATCTCTGGGCCAACACAACTCCATCTTCCAGGCAGAATGTGTTGGCATAATTCAAGCTGCCAGTGCAGTACTACGAAGGAAGGTAACTGGTTACAACATCAGAATCCTCTCGGACAGTGCTGCAGTACTACATGCACTAAACAGGTATGAACACAACTCCGGACTGACCATACAATGCCACCAGCTGTTGGAAGAGGTATGTAAGTCCAACAGGAGCATTACCTTACAATGGATCAAGGGTCACAGTGGATCCAGAGGCAACGACGGAGCAGACGCCCTGGCTAGAAGGGGCTCGGAAATGCAGACCGCAGGACCAGAGCCAAAAATACCCCTACCTTTTAGTCAAGCACGATCCTGGATCCGAAGCAGAACTTTTGAACTTCATAAAGACAACTGGGCAAGTACACAGGACTGCAGACAGTCGAAGGAAACTTTCCCGGACCTGAGTCCGAGATACTCCCGAAAACTCCTGAACCTGAAACGTGACAAACTCCGACTCGTCATCGGAATTGTCACGGGCCACTGCTCACTCAACAAGCATCTCTTTATATTGGGTGTTACAGACAGTCCCCTATGCAGCGGATGCCTCAACACAGAGGAAACCGCCGCACATGTACTCCTGGAGTGCAACAGTGTAGCACCTCAGCGAGCACAATACCTTGGAGCACCGAAGACGCCTGGGGAAGCCTGCACCAGCATCAGCGAGCTGCTGGCCTTCCTGGAGGACATCGGGTGGCTGAGCTAGCATCCACCACCCGACACGCAAAAAGGGCCCATATGCGGCCTACTTGCGGAAACCAGTCCGCTCACCAAGTACCAAGTAGAGCTACTATCAACTGAAGGCTGGCTGGTCGAAATGGAACTATCTGGTATTCTGTAACTCATTATAATATTGTAGTGTAATAAATGCCATACTGTCTTGGAGCGTAAGTAATCGGCTACACCTCAATATCTTAAAATGCCTAGTAGTAACCTTCACGCGGTCCTCACGACCAATACAATTTAACTATGCGCTCTACGACGAGAAAATTACTAGGTGTTTATCCGTAAAAGACCTCGGTGTTAATTTCGACTCAAAACTGTCTTTCCACGAGCATATGCGACAGCTCACAATAACTTGCTTTAAAAGGTTGGGTTTTATATCTCGGAACTGCAAACATTTTACCAACATCAACGCAATTAAAATACTATATACCTCCTTAATCAGGTCAAAATTAGAATCTAGCTCATCAGTCTGGAATCCTTACGAAAAAACCTACAGCTTAATGATAGAGAAAGTGCAGAAGAGATTTCTCAGGTTTTTGTACAAAAAATCATGTGGATATTATCCCTACATGTACCCCACTAAGTTCCTTCAAGGTACACTAGGCTTTAATTCCCTGGAAACAAGACGGCTATATGACCAGCTTATTACTGTGTGTAAACTACTCAGAGGGCACATCGATTGTCCTATTCTCTTGAGTGAAGCCAGTCAACTATGTGTTCCAGAGAATCGTAATAGGTTCCGACCTGGTAGGGTCCGCTTATTTGCACCGACGCCAGCGCGGACTTTGGCGCGCCAGCAATCCCCTATCTGTCGAGTGCAAAGTGCCCTCAACAATCTACTAACAGATCATCCTCAGATAGATGTGCTTGTGGTGATGGCTGGAAGGTAGTTGAAAAAATATGTATCACATTTAGTGAGAAATAAGTTATTTTTAAGTTGATTTTTTGTTTTTGTTACTTTTTACCTGTATTATGCTGTTAATAATGTTTATTATTTTTGTCTTGAAGTGTCTATTTTTTGTTGTTTTATTTTTATTTGTTGTTAATTTTTATATAAATGTTAGATTTCTAGTTTTAACGTATTAGATAAGTATATGTCTGTAAAGTTAAGAACTAGCTGTAAGTAAATAAATAAATAAAATAAAATAAAAAATAAATAAATATTATTCCTACCGACTTTCTAGATCATCATCTCATTTCCACGTACTAACTATGTTGAATTCTATGTATCTCTCAAAGCTAATGCAGTAAAGATTTATACCTCCATAATATAAATGTTTGCTAAAGTGCATTAAATAAAATGTCATCATTTTATAATAATTTCTTGACAATGCATGCTTAGACATTATTTAGATATCAATTAGTTATGAAATTATGCTCACATTTTTGTTTTACGACTCAGAAAGTTTAATATGTGAAAAAAGACCGAATGAAAGATGAAAAAAGTCTGTGGTAATAGGCGCCCCGAAATAGTATACATTAAAGACTACGTAAGAATTTTAACAAATAAAACATTGATTCAAAGAGAATGTAAAACTACGAGAAGAGGCGGGACTTAGTAAAGAGCCAATGAGATCCTTTTACATGGCACTTCAATACCAACACATTGAATATGTACGTCAAACAACAACAGTTTTACCAACCTATCAGCCTATATAGTGCTGCGCGATAGCACTCGCTTTTATATCGATATCGATAAAATATGAGAGATCGAAATCGACGTTTTTTTGTAATCCATTTATTGACTGAATCCACATTTAAGTACAACCTAGGTCCTGAAGTCCTAGGTTGGACTTAAATATGGATCTGATATGAAATAAAATTTTGCAATAGTACATATAATTTTTGTACATATACCTATTCATTTTATGAATTTGTTTTTTCATTTATTATATTAATGTTTAGTTTTAGCAGGACGAATACGAAACCAGCTGTTTGACAGCCGATTGTTGAACACTTTGGCGAGTGATCTTCACTAGGAGATATCCACCGAGATAGCCAATAGGCCTGCTGGTAAAAAGTCCATCAGTTAATATATTAGGCTTACTCAGGCAGGTGTGAATTGTTCGTATAGTAATTCGTGTAGTGCTGATGAATTAGTATTTTCAGCCGAAAACAGCCTCCAAGCTTCGGGAAAAAGTGATGCAGCCGATTTAATGAAATACATAATGGCGAACCCAAGTGAAGTGTCAAATTAGAAGCTCTTATTGGTGGAAATACCTCCATTATACGAGAAACATCGGCATTGAAGATGGTATTGCTCTACGTGTCCATGAACTACAAAGTATTAAGATACTTTAAAGTAAATGAAGGAGTGTAAAAAAAAAAAATTACCTGCCCTAGTTACTACGCAGTAGAAAATCGATTTGCTACCCACCTAAAGAAGTGCATTCATTCATTCATTCATTCATTCACTCACTCACTCACTCAAAGAGATAACGATAGAGATAGTTTCCGGATACCTACTCATAAACATGTCTAGTGCCTGTTATCTCTATTTCCAGCAGTCACTCTTTTTAGAATATCATTTGCATGCTTTCTATCCGCTTTCCTCGCATTTCCATCTGTCGTAAATAAAGTCCCTAAAATATAAATTGTCTAGTAGTAGTTATTTTTGGTTCTCAAAAGTAAAATAGCTGAAACTGACTACGTAGCCAATATTGGTTGGTTTTATTTTTAAAGGAAGTTGCTAATTACTTGTATTATAGGCAAACTTTGAGTTTGCAACATTTTTTGATAGCAATGGATTGTTCTTCTGAGATACTTCTTTTTTCCTTTTTATGGCTCCTGTCATAGACAATCTTGCCAATGTCAAGTGATTCAGAGATTATACTCTTTGTAGTTATGTTTCTAGTCACGTCAGTCCGAAGTCGAGTCAGTCAATTGTTTTGAAGAAAATGGTGGCGGTTTCTTCAAATCATTTGAAACATTTTCGGTCAAATCACGATATCACATAATACACTTTCATTTCAAATGCTTACACTTTGTGCTAAGACCACAAGTAATGTTGGTTAAAATACCACCAAAATTACACAACACAACTCAAAATAACACTAGAAAAACAATTAAAATGAAAATGCTATGTTGCTTCGTTAGATGACAGGAAACGAATCCTTCTTCTGAGATAGCAATCAACAGCAAGTAGTTTGTTATTTGACAATATGAAATGTCAGTTTTGACAGTAAATACCGGATTTGTGAGAAAAAAAAAAATTCGGTAGGAATAATAAATACCTTTCAGAACAATACTAAGGATTGGTCGATGTGTATTTTTTTGTTTGTGTGCATCTAATACATAAAACAAGTGCAGTTAATTGTTCTGTCTGTGTGTGTTGCATTGAGGGGAAAAATAATAATCACCACAAATCACAATCATTATTACCTACAGGCAATAAAAGTAACAAGCAAACCTTCAGCTGATTATTGTTTACAATATCTTATTTCTCTATGAAATCTACAGAAATTAGTATATTTTAGCCATGTACTCTTTCGAGGGAGATTTTAGGCGCAAACCACAGCAAAACCTTGGTGGGGCCAGTTCTCAAAGAACTGAAAGAGATGCCTTGATACTCCAGTTACAACAACAAAGGCAAAAAAGAGAGGTTAGTAACTTTGGAATTTATACTGCTTCTAATGGCCCTCTAGGAAAATTTTGAGGGTTGGCTATAGCAATCCTTGTACCTGAGTTGAGGGTTGGGGATAGGGGGGATGCAAGTGGGGGTAGATGGCAAGTCTTCCCCTTGAGTCCTTTTTTCTAGGAAATGAAAAAAAATAATTTAATTTTTCAGGTAAGTTACAAGTTAGGTTAGGGTTTTTTTTTTATATGAAGAAAATTGGTAGTAATATTTCATCTCTATGACAAAAAGACTCAAGGGAAGGAATTCTCATTAGGTTAGGGTAATTTTTTTTTTTTTAAGTGAAGAAATTTGAAGAAAATTTTTTCTCATTTCCTAGAAAAAAGAACTATAGGGAAAGACATGCCATCTACCCCCACATGCATCCCCCCTATCCCCAACCCTCAACTCAGGTACCAGGGTAGCTATAGTTTAACCAATTTTGAAGACAAACCAAAAGAAAACAATCTGATAATCTTCTGAATCCATTCCCAATACCAATTAGGGTAAATCACCTTTTAAAAGCTTGAAGATACCTACAGACTAAGATAGTTTTGTCATAGAAGTCCGAAGATCTCTTTACCTCATGTAATGAAACTTGGAATGCCAAACAAGATGACTATGCACTTTATATGCTTACCAACTAAAGTTGGTAAGCATATAAAGCATAATATATATATATATATCCTTACTTGCTTGCTTAAAATCTCATGTGGTTAATAATTTGCCTTAAGCCCCATCCCTGTCTAAAGATTGCCATACAATATGCTCTAGAGAACATGATTTATTTCTTACCTAAAAACACTGTTCCTGTTAATGACTTACACATTGCTAAGAGATGGCTATACTTGCCTATATTTTGACAGTTACAAAAAAAGTCATTATATCTTTACAGGAACACAGAAAAAGGCTGAACAGTACAATTAAAATTCAAGCATTCACTCGGAGTTACTTGACTCGTAAGCATTGCAAGCAGTACGAGCGAGATGACTTTGACAATGCATTCCCTAGTGTGGGCGCAGATGATCTGCAGTCACTGTCGACGCTTGTAGCTAAACTACTGTTTTTCTTTGATGATACAAAGGATTTGAATAGACTGGTGAATACAAATTTTTATTTGCTTTTGGTAATAAATGAATGAATAAATAAATAGTAAGCATTAGTGTACATTTAGCCAACAAGCACAAGCAAAGTTTTTGCATTGTGCAGTGGGTTAAGTATTAAGGTCAACTTTTTTTCAGGTTGCCATATCACAATTACTGTTAAAACAGCAGCAATACTGTTGGAAGAAGTTGTTCCAAAATGCAGGATCTTGTATCCAGATTCGTAGATTACTCTATCTGCATCTTCGATTTTTACGGTCTAATTCAGAGGTACCTGCAGCACACTACTTAATACATAATTGTAATTTTGTTACTTAAACTAACTTAATCTGACAGGGCTAAAATTGTAGCTGCCCTTGTTGTTTCTGTGTTTTAGAGAAAGATGGCTGTATTTGTAGAACTGCCAAATTAGGTTAAATTAAGAAAATTAAACAACAGAATTGACACCATTATCAGCTTGGCCATCACTGACACCCATCAAACAACTTTTCGCTTGCATGTTTCAACATTTTAGAAGATATTAAAATGCTCAAGGTAGTTATGAAATATCGAAAACTACCCAGTTTCAGAGAATAGCATAACTGGTTCTACCAAAATATAATTAGTCTGCAACTTTCCCATTATATTAGAAGGAAGTAGGGTAGGGAGGGTCTATCAGGTTCTTTGGGTCACTCTTAAATGTTTGGACGCTAGCTTGTAATTAATTTTAATTCATACTTTTTTCTACACAGTTATCATTGGCCGTGCCTCTCAGAATGTTTGAAGTGTTCACATCGACACACTCAACTGACTTATCTATGGATGGTGAATACATTGTTGGAAACACACTTTTATATCTAGTGAAACGAGGTAATCATCTATATTCACATACTATGTTAAAAGTCTAGACCAAGATAAATAAAATGCTATTGCATTTTGCTGTTTAGGTAAGAATGCTGAATTTACAATCTTTAGGGTGTTACCACACCAATCAATTGATCGTCGATCGAAGTTGATTGATTGGATTGGTCCGGTAGAAACTATCGATTGACGTCGACTAATCCATTCTATTGATCGATCCCATCGATGCATGATCGTTCGTTTGTAGTGGTTACACCCTTACCCTTAACAAAATCGTGAGACCACGTTTTGACATTAGTTAAATAAATAAAAGCTAAAATAAGGAAAAACACCTGGACAAAGAATAAACATCTATGCTTATAACACAAATGTTTGTTCTCGGTGGGGATTGAACCCACTGCCTACTGCGCAGAAGGCCGAGCTACTAAGCCGCGAGAGCTGTCGAAACAGAATATTAATATGAATTATAGAGGGATTGAAGATAGTTCTCCAATGAAGATTCTTCTTCACAGGCTACTTCCAAGACCTTTGCATGTTGATAAATCAGAAGTCACCTCCACTGTACGGTCCTTCGCCCAACCCGCCGACGCCATTTTGCGGCGCGCTTTTTGATCTGATCCAGCGGCCGCTAGCATTGGTCTCGCGTGTCGAACTGCCTCATTATGAGTAAGTTACCTAATTGTAAATAGGATTTGCCAATCAAACCCTATAATTTGGATGTTTTCAAGAGACGAGTAAATAGGTTTCTTCTAGGTAAACGTCCTTAGACCGCATCGTCTTTTAACATCAGATGAGATCGCGGTCAAACGTGACGACCTCAGTGGCGCAGCGGGCGAGAGTCCGCCTGCGACGCTATAGGTTGCGGGTTCGATTCCCGCCTCGGAACAAATTCGTGTACGATCTGCAGAAATTTGTTCCGTTGGTCTGGGTGTTTGTATGTATAATAAAAAATATCTATCTATGTAAGTATATAATGTATTAAATATATCAGTCATCTAGTACCCATAACAAGCTTTGAGTAGCTTACTTTGGGGCTAGACGATGCTGTGTGGATTGTCCAGCATTAATTAATTAAATTAATTAATTAATTAAAACGTTTTACCTAAAGATTGTAAAAAAATGCATTTCTTTGGTACTTTGACGGACTCTAGAATATCGAATGTGATCTTCTTAGCCGATAGTTCTAATAATCGTACATGGTGTCAAAAGAGGTGGACAAAAAAAGAAATCAGGAGTTGTGATTATAAGAGAGAAAGAAGTAAAATTAGCTTTGCCCAGAAAGTTGCAACAATTAACGGAATCTTTAGTGTTGAGATCATACTCAGTTTCCGATACTTAAAACGCCATCTAAGAATCAATCAAGAAACTTTCTAAGAATCTTCCTAATTAGTTTAAAGTACGTTTGTTAATGGTAATGGTTACCACTTAACATCGGTTGGGTCATCTGCTTGTTCGATCGACATATTATAGTATAAAAAAAGCTAATGAAACATTTTAGAGGTCGCGTCATTTAAAAAGAACGCTGAAAAACAGTGGAGGGAATGTACTTGCGCATACAAAACACTCGCTCCATTACACCCCCTCCCCCTCCTTCCGGCGTTCTTTTTACGTGACGCGCCCTGTATGTATCGTTATTTTATGTATTTATGTAATTAAATATTCCACGTTCGGTTTCCAGCGATACAGTGATGACGGAATTCACAGCCGCCTTCCTCTGCAACCCTCACCCGGAGCCGGTGGAGCTGTTCATGTTGCCTGCGCTTGCGCAGAATGCGAGTCAACGACTGCCTTTCCTCTCGCTCGTGCGGTGTCTGCTGGACGATAGCAAGTTCCACTGCCGGCGGCTGGTCAACGACTCCTGGCTGCTGCATTCTGTGCTGTCTCTGGAGCCGCCGGAGATTGGTCAGTTTTTTTAACTTCACTACATAGCATAAAACAAAGTCGCTTTCTCTGTCCCTATGTCCCCATGTCCCTTTGTATGCTTAAATCTTTAGAACCACGCAACGGATTTTGATGCGGTTTTTTTTAATAGATAGAGTGATTCAAGCGGAAGGTTTATAATGTATATATATACATGCATGATATAGTAGAAACAAAAACAATGTGCACCCGTGCGAAGCGCGGGCGGGTCGCTAGTTCATCTATAAATATTACTGCAAAATGTGGGTAGGTGCTAAATGGTCCTCTGGCCTTGAAGATGCCTCAAAGAATAATGAAACAAGACATCTGTAGGGATATCTACCGTGCCTAGGGATGAATGTCGTGAAGTTATGTTTTGTGATGATGTCGGTTCGTGATCGATGACTGACGAGATAGCACGCCTTCATCTTCTAATAGTAGAAGATACCTAGTCACTAATTACTTAAAAAATTTAAATATTAGGTTTTCGGAAAAACTAAAAAAAAGGATATCCAGGCTATTATAATATTTATATTATGGTTATTAAGTAGTAAAAGAAGGTAGGGAAGTAAAGGAAGTATAATATTTATATTAAGGTTCACCCCACCCAATTGTTTTAGTACCTGGTTCGGGTATGATTGAGCCCCAAACATCCAAAATCGTAACTTTCGCATATACGGGAAGATGGGGCAATGCCGATCACCTGAGAGAAAAATGCTCTATTTGTTTTTCATTTGTCTTGTGTTAGTTTTGAGGTTTAGAGACTGCCTGCTCAAGCGTCACAACCTCTGCGCTGCAGCGTGCTCGCTGTGATTTAAGGCACCTTATTTAATGAGTTATTGGAGTGAGCGGTATTACCCGACATTATCGCCATTACCCCTGCTTCCCCTAAGAAAGATTAAAAATAAATTTTCCTCCTGTCTTATTCCAGTGAACGAAATCCTCAGTATCGACAACACAAGACTACCCAACAACCCGATCGTGCTAGAATACCTTAAAGTAATCGCAAAACTCACAGTCAACGTTTGCAACAAGAAAATCTTCTACGACTACGAAGACTCACTATACAGTCAAGAAACAGCCGCTGACAAAGATGAAGAGTCGGATGACGAAATAGAACCCAACCCTACTTCGCTGAGGGAACAAACGCTTCTAACGAAATGTATAGAGCTGTTGAATGAGCCTTCCAAGCTAGTGATGACCACTTGTTCGATGATAACGGAGAATGCGTTAAGTGAGGAGTTTCTTGATTGCTTGTCGGAAATCTGCCATAACCTGCTGTTGAGCAATCGGATGGCGTTGCAGAAGTATAGGTAAGATTTCTCTTACCAATGTTCGGTGAACGCGAATACGAATTACGATTTATATCGAAGCCTAAAGCTTGGAAGATTGGACACCACCAAAAACTAAGATTAGTAAACGACTTTGTGGAGGCCAACCTACTACTATTATAAACGCGAAAGTTTGTAAGTATGGATGGATGGATGTTTGTTACTCTTTCACGCCGGAACGTCTCAACGGATCTGGATGAAACTTGGCATAGAAATAGATTTTAGTCTGGAATAGCACATAGGCTACTTTTATCCCGTGGAAATACCGGATATTAAATCTGCGCTGGTGAAACCGCAGGGCGCTACTAGTAAAATTGTAATCAATAATTTCATGGCTATTCGTATTCGCGTGTTGTGTTTATGTTCCTAAATCGATGATGTGTAGTGATATTATAGATAGATATAAATTTATGATATCTATAGGATATTGCCAATGTTTGCCTATTTTTTATGAACAAGAGAAAAACTCAAAATGTAGGAAATATAAACAATGAATAGCGATCTAAAGGTCTATTGACCTCATCAGCCTCTTGTTCCAGGTTACTGTACACGTTAGCATTTAAACCCGTCTTCGTCCGCGGCCTTTGGCGATGGCTCACCAGCATGAGTCACGAATCTTCCTTCGGCGGGTCAGTGACCCCGCTCCTCTCCGCGCTCTCAAGAGGAATGGGGGCAGACACCAGTGTCATTCCTGTTAACAAACTGTTGGCGCCTTTGGCTGTGTTCTGCTCGCTGTTTGACCTGCTAATCGGAACACTGCATGATACAGAGTTCTGTAGGGATGTGGAGGATGAAGAGGATCTGGGACGTGAGTATTCCTTCTGTAACTTTTTTCTTTTTTTTAACTAAGGGAAAAGCAGATGGCCCACCTGATGTTAAGTGGTAACCATCACCTATGACAAAGTTTTAACTAGCTGATCAGTGGAAAAAAAGCAGATGGCCCACCTGGTGTTAAGTGAAACTATCACCTATCACAAAGAATTGCCTCGTAAGTCACGCACGATTGGAACGTGCCTTACGATGCAGTGCCCTGCGTCCATCAAGTTGAGGCATACAGCTGTTAAGCCTCATGTGCCTGTAATTGTAACACCCACAACCAAACTCTTTAAACTGCAAACTGGGGCATTATTCTCTATGACAATAGGAGATTCCTTGCCCCAAACCGTGAAACGTCAAAACTTGATGTTGGGCTTTATTCTTTACTAGCGGCCTGTCCCAGCTTCGCATGGGTGGACTTATTTTTTTTCAGCATTTTAGCATAAAATTAGACTCCCGCGCTTCGTAACACACGAAGGTGAAAACTTGCCAGTAAAATGGTACAGTAGCGAGCATGCAAGTTACAGGCATGCAGGGTTTACGGGCACATTGTGGATACATTTGCAAGTTAACTAGGTATCGCGACGGTCACACATGCCGGTTTCGTAGCCCCCCGCGTCCCCTCGCTTGCGTGGCATGCCAACACGTCAGGTACTGGCATGCCTGTACCTGTCGCGACGTTCACACATGCCGGTTTCGTAGCCCCCCCCGAGTCCCCTTCGTCACGTGGATGCCAGTAGCTGACCTAAAATAGAATGTTGTGCTAACTACTTGCATGCTAGGTACAGGCATGCCAATTAGCGTATGTGTCTGTAGCTTGCATGCAAGTGTGCCAGCTACGGGCATGTGTATTTTCACCTCTGTGCCCACGCTGAGTGAGAACTCGCCTAGCTTTCGCGCTTTCTAAGGCGCACTACAGTTTTTAATTTCGTAATATCTTTTGAATGGAATGTCCGATTTATTTGGATAACGACTAATATAAAGGTATAGATAACATGGTCTGTTTTTGGTCGGCATTTTTATCAACATTTCAAATACAGAAAAGTTGTTATAGTAACATAACTACAATAGTTAGACATATGCTATCGCTGACTTAATTGTTGATAATGATGTGTTCTTTAATATTGTAGAACATTTTTTTGTTCTATCGTCTATAGTTTCCGCAGCGCATGCGGTGAAAGATATTTTATATTACACCTCGGGTTGCATTTTTTAAGTTTTAGTAGGGATTCCTAATTTTTTTCAGTAATAAATGTAGCCTATGTTACTCAGGGATAATTTAGCTTTCTTATGGTAAAAGAATTTTTGAAATCGGACTAGTAGTTTTCGAGCCTATTCGAAACATACAAACATACAAAGTTTTCCTCTTTATAATATTAGTGTAGGTGACACAGGAGATACTTTGCCCTGACCGTAAGACACCGGCTGCCTTGTCTCAGCTGTGATCGCGGTGCAAATGGTCATAGTGAATAAGGCTGCTTGTCGTCTATTCTACACTGCTTGTCGTCTATTCTGCGTTACAAATACATAGCTGCAAATGTTTGATCAAATGTTTGATTGCTGTGCCACACGAGACATGCGTATTCAAAGTCTTGTGCCACACTATGCAATCATAGACATAAACAGACATTTTATTTGCCCAAAAAACACATAGACATACAAAACAATAAAAGAAATGACAAACAGTTAATAATAATAGCAGTAGGTATGCAGGTGTTTCAAACATTTGAAGCTTCTTAGCTCAGTCGGTAGTAGCTCAACCTTCTGCGTCGGTCTTGCGTGCGTGTGGTCTTGGGTTCGATTCCCACCGAGAACAAACATTTGTGTGATGTACATAGATGTTTGTTCTCTGTCTGGGTGTTACATAATATTATAAGTATGTATTTACAAAAAAAAGTATATAAGTAGTATTATCAGCTATCTGGTCCCATACCACAAGCCTCGGCTTAGTTTGGGGCTAGATAGTGCTGTGTGGAAAGTCCACCAATATTTATTCACCTTTTAAACCTTCTCTGGACTTCCACAAATAATTCAAGGCTAAAATTAGCCCAATCGGATCATCCGTTCTCGAGATTTAGCGAGACTAACGAACAGCAATTCATTTTTATCACTATCACTACATAGTATAAAACAAAGTCGCTTTCTCTGTCCCTATATCCCTATGTCCCTATGTACGCTTAAATCTTTAAAACTACGCAATGGATTTCGATGCGGTTTTTTTAATAGATAGAGTGATTCAAGAGGAATGTTTTTATGTATAATGCATGCATGATGATACGTGCACCCGTGCGAAGCAGGGGCGCGGGCGGGTCGCTAGTTATACATATAAACTTTCCTGCCATAAGTATTGCCATATTAATTAACTAGCAACCCGCCTCGCCTTCGCGCGGGTGCAATGCACAAAGATTATACATGTCAACCTTTCTCTTGAATCACTCTATCTATTAAAAAAAACCGCATCAAAATCCGTTGCGTAGTTTTAAAGATTTAAGCATACATAGGGACATGGGGATATAGGATATAGGGACAGAGAAAGCAACTTTGTTTTATACTATGCTGTGATAGTGATATAGATTAAACATTTGAAGCTATATCTGGCGGTAATATAATAATGTTGTTTCCAGTGGCAAGCACACCGCCTGCGTCGTCGTTAGCGGGCGGTCGCATTCACGCCTTCGAGTTCTCGGAGCTAGGCGCTCTCTGCCGGGCGCTGCGGGGAGTTGGTCTCGGGTTGGTCGAGCTGGCTTATCCTGAGACGAGGTAACATTATAAATATTAATATTGGTGGACTTTTCAAGCAGCACTATCTAGCCCCAAACTAAGCCAAACCTTGTTATATGGAAACCAGATAGCTGATATAATACATGTAATACTTTTTTTTGTAAATACATACTTCTTACTAATATTATAAACGCGAAAGTTTGTAAGTATGGATGGATGGATGGATGTTTGTTACTCTTTCACGCCGGAACGGCTGAACGGATCTGGACGAAACTTAGCTGAGAGATAGATTATAGTCTGGAATAGCACATAGGCAAATTTTCATCCCGTGGGAATACCGGGATTTAAATCTGCGCGGGTGAAACCGCGGGGCGCAATTAGTATTATTAAGATACAGAAGATAAATGTAGATGTGGATGTAGGATGTGGGAAATTCTAGCTTTTTTCAGCTAAGGCGCATAGAATTTGCTATGTATATGCAGTAAATATTCTAGATCAGCAGCGATGGGACAATATAAGGACGCAGTTGGCAATCTCGCTATGGAAGACGCTGCTAAGAAACATACGCCGGCGTGGTCACAGCTATTCAAGGTGATATTATTAGTGTTAAAGTTTGGATGCATAGATGTTTGTTACTCAATAACGCCAGAACGGCTGAACGGATCTGGATGAAATTTGCCACAGCGATAGGTTAAAGTCTGTAATAGCACATACACTACTTTTTATCCCGGTAAAATGGTTTCCGTGGGATAGATTGCAAGAGGGTGCAGGGAGGTCCGGAAAAGTAAACGTCCGAAATGTATGGAAAGTGGCGTCCCTATCATTTTCTACTCTTTTGCCCAGCTGTACAGTTGTATAGTGCCACCAAATTATGAACCTGTCTGAGGTTAGCCGTTTGTACATAAATGGCCAATAGCGAAAGGAAGCTAATGGCTGACTTCAGACCGGTTCAGATAAGTTGGTGGCACCGAAGCCTCACTGCGCCTGACAGTGTGACGTCACAGATTTTCTTACAGGTGGTAACACACCTAATGCGTGTACTATACGTGCGCGACGCGCGGCAGACCGTTTTAGATTAGTTGGTGGATCTGTAAGCCTCGCTGCACCTGACAGTGTGACGTCACAGATAGTTTTCCTTCACAGGTGGTGACGCACTTAATGCGTGCACTGTACGTAGGCGACGCGCGGCAGACCGGTTTAGATAAGTTGGTGGCTCTGTAAGCCTCGCTGCACCTGACTGTGTGACGTCAAAGATAGTTTTCCGTCACAGGTGGTGACGCACTTAATGCGTGCACTGTACGTATGCGACGCGCGGCAGACCGGTTTAGATAAGTTAGTGGCTCTGTAAGCCTCGCTGCACCTGACTGTGTGACGTCAAAGATAGTTTTCCGTCACAGGTGGTGACGCACTTAATGCGTGCACTGTACGTATGCGACGCGCGGCAGACCGGTTTAGATAAGTTAGTGGCTCTGTAAGCCTCGCTGCACCTGACAGTGTGACGTGACAGATAGTTTTCCGTCACAGGTGGTGACGCACTTAATGCGTGCACTGTACGTATGCGACGCGCGGCAGACCGGTTTAGATAAGTTAGTGGCTCTGTAAGCCTCGCTGCACCTGACAGTGTGACGTGACAGATAGTTTTCCGTCACAGGTGGTGACGCACTTAATGCGTGCACTGTACGTAGGCGACGCGCGGCAGACCGGTTTAGATAAGTTGGTGGCTCTGTAAGCCTCGCTGCACCTGACTGTGTGACGTCAAAGATAGTTTTCCGTCACAGGTGGTGACGCACTTAATGCGTGCACTGTACGTATGCGACGCGCGGCAGACCGGTTTAGATAAGTTAGTGGCTCTGTAAGCCTCGCTGCACCTGACAGTGTGACGTGACAGATAGTTTTCCGTCACAGGTGGTGACGCACTTAATGCGTGCACTGTATGTATGCGACGCGCGGCAGACCGGTTTAGATAAGTTAGTGGCTCTGTAAGCCTCGCTGCACCTGACAGTGTGACGTGACAGATAGTTTTCCGTCACAGGTGGTGACGCACTTAATGCGTGCACTGTATGTATGCGACGCGCGGCAGACCGGTTTAGATAAGTTGGTGGCTCTGTAAGCCTCGCTGCACCTGACAGTGTGACGTCACAGATAGTTTTCCGTCACAGGTGGTGACGCACCTAATGCGTGCGCTGTACGTGCGCGACGCGCGGCTGCAGTTCTTCGGCGCTGCGAGCTGGCCGGTGGAGGGCGTGGTCAGCGAGGGGGCGGGCAGCGTGCTCGCCGTGACGCGCGCGCACCGCGCCTCCAGGCACGGACACGCGTACTCGCACCATCTACTGCCCACGACGCCGCGCCACTCGCAAGGTACGTGTGACAAACTAACACAGCGTCACAACCATACCCAGGTATAGTAGATCTCTTAGCAGCTAGTTTTTGGACTGAATCACGGTTCTTTGAAGATGTCTCAGGAAGTCATGAACGAAGATTAGACACGGTAACGCTTACTTACACCACCTATTGCCCACCACGCCAATAAGGAACTCTAAGAGGACACCGAACAGACTGACACACCTTCACGACTATTCCCTGACACGGTAGTCTCCTCAGATCTCTTAGCGCTGAGCGACTTTAAGATTCTTTGAGGATGTCTCAGAAAGTCTGACGTTAGACGCTAAGTTGATGTACCATAATTATCAATGACACTTCTTGTTTCTATTTTTGAAACTAAACTATTTTTTATTTTAGAGGATGGACCACCACTTACTGTCAAAGAGTTGAGAGCCGAAATAATTCTGAAGGAAATTCCTTTCATCGTGCCTTTTTCTACGAGAGTTTTAATGTTTCAAAGTTTATTAGCAAAGTGAGTAGTTTTTAGAGCATTTATTTAATAGACTGAAAGCATTATTATGAAATGATTTAGTAACTTTTGTTGACATGAGTTTGAAGTAAAAAAAGCTTTAGCCCTAACCAGTGTAAATAAGACTACGAATAGCTTAAAGTTTTGGTACTACTAAATTAGACTTTACCGCGATTATCGTACAGCACACTTAAATATTTTTTATTATACTATAAATAAATAATGCTGGACAAACCACACAGCACTATCTAACCCCAAAGTAAGCTATTCAAAGCTTGTGTTAAGGGTACTAGATAACTGATATATTTAATACATTATATACTTACATAGATAGATATTTTTTTATTATACATAGAAAACACCCAAACCATCGGAACAAATTTCTGCAGATCGTACACAAATTTGTTCCAAGGTGGGAATCGAACCCGCAACCTCTTGCGTCGCAGGCAGGCTCTCGCCCGCTGCGCTACAGAGGTCGTCTATTAGTAGTTACTTCGTACATAACTTAGTAAGCAAACAAGTGAAAACTACTGGGGTACTCACTAAGTCAATTGCATGGCAATTTGTCAATTTTCTAGCTTGGTGGTGGCTTCGCTAAACATGGTTACGAACCATGTTTCCAGGAAATAAAATTTAGTTTCTATTTTATTCTTTTGTGTATTTTCAAACTGAAGATAAGGGGTAACAGAGTATACCTCACAAGTCACACAAGATAGGATCATGCCCTACGATGCTTGGCGTTCATCAACTTGATGCATACGAATGTAACCTCAAGTGTCTGTAATTTCGGCACGATTTTTTTAATATACATCTCAAAAAATTTGAATATTGCTGTTTTCTAAAATGATATCTAATTGTTAATATTATCCATATTTTAGAGAGAAGATTGATCACTGGTATGAAATGACGAATTTCCACGAAGGACCCTCGATAAACATCAGTGTTAGAAGAACACATCTATATGAAGATGCTTTTGACAAACTTAGTCCTGAAAATGGTAAGTTCTTATTACTTATTACTATGCCTAAGTCAAATTTAAAATGAAAAAGTCTGTTTTTAATCACATAGTTTGACCTGTTTTTTTATATTTGATAGACAGTTCTTTGGCCACAATCTCACCTGATGGTAAGCGACGATGTAGCCGACGACTGTCTTATAGAATTAGTTTTATGGCTTAAGTACTAGGAATAAATTATTTATTCGTAGTTAAAGTACGGCTTTTATCCCCATTCACAGTAGATATCCAGTTCTTTACAATCAGTTTACTTTGAAATAGAGTATATGGAGCTATCTAGCCCCAAACTAAGCAAAGCCTGTACCATGAGAACCTGATAACTAATAAATAAATTTTGTCTCAATTAAATTATTTAATTTGATTATGTTTTGGTCGGTCTTTAGCCTTTAGAATACTATAAAATTAATAATAATGGTTATTCTCTACAGAACCAGATATGAAATTAAAACTAAGAGTGCAGTTGATAAATCAAGTTGGCGCAGAAGAAGCTGGTGTGGATGGCGGCGGATTATTTAGAGAATTCCTATCAGAACTGTTGAAGTAAGTAGCCGTAAGGGGTAGCATACGGTGCGCCGCTATCTCGCTCGCACAATTGAACATTTTTGAAGATATAAAATTGCTAAATGTTATGTATATATAATACATGCACCCGTGCAAAGCAAGGGCGCGCGGGCGGATCGCTAGTATTTTTATATTAGACCTTCCCCGCCACATGGTAAGGGCGTGATTGAGAACATCGTAATTGGCATTTTTTTAATTTTCAGGTCAGGATTCGATCCGAACCGAGGGTTGTTCCGCCTGACGAAAGATAACATGTTGTACCCGAATCCAGCCGTGCATCTACTGTACGAGAACTACCATATGCATTATTTCTTCATGGGAAGAATGTTAGGAAAGGTAAGTACTGATTCATTTTTTCATTAAATAACAAGCAATTTTTTTTTCATAATTTTACAAAATATTAAACCGCCGAAAAAACTGAAAAGCAAAAAATTATAGGTAATTTTTGTAATTTTATGTAACCTTGATATCTAAGTTCTTTTTTTTTACTCAGCCTATTCCGTCCCACTGCTGGACAAAGTTCTTAAACTAAATTAATTTGTTTGTTAGGCGCCGACTCAAAATAAAAATATTTTTGTCATTTCAAGTTTTGATAATGTTATTTGTATTACTACTAGTGTTTTGTGTTTGACAACACAAACTTTAGATTATCCTATTGTATTTCGAATCGTAAGAGTAGTAGAGCTCTTTGTGAAGGGCTCGTCCGGGTAAGTACTACTACGACGCCTTTTTCTGCCGCCAAGCAGCGTTTCGGTTTGAAGAGTGTGGTCGCCGGTGTAATTACAGGCACATGAGGCTTAACATGCGTTGAGTTGATGGACGCAGGCGTTGCACGGCATGTTCTTATCATACGTGAGGACAGAATGCTTTGTTAAGGTCATGGTTACTACTTATCATTAGGTAGACCATCTGCTTGTTTTCATGAACAAGTTGACAGAAAGCTTTCACAGCACAGTTGGTAGTAGCTCTGTCTTCTGTGCCGTAGGCCGTGGGTTCGATCCCCACCGAGAACAAACATTTGTGTGATGAACATAAGTGTGTTTATTCTCTGTCTGGGTGTTATATTATAAGTATGTATTTACAAAAAAAAGTGTATAAGTAGTATATTAGCTACTTGGTTCCCATATCACAAGCTTTGGCTTAGTTTGAAGTGAGATAGTGCTGTGTATCAATATTTATTTATTTAAGTGTAGAAGGAATGCGGGAGGCCTTTGCCCAGCAGTGGGACCCGGAGGGCTCATAATAATAATTATTATTTAGGTTGATAAAAAAAGTTGTTAAATACATATATGTAACTTGTTTCAGGCGTTATACGAGAATCTTCTAGTAGAGCTCCCTCTAGCGGAATTCTTCCTCGGAAAGTTGTGCTCTAGTCGAGAGGCGGGCGTGCATGCCCTAGCGTCGTTAGACCCCGTGCTCTACCGTGGCCTACTAATGCTGAAGGCACACCGCAGGCAAGACGTGCCTGAACTCAATCTAGACTTCACTGTGTTGAGCGATGAGTTGGGAGAACAGAGAGTATGTACTAGCTGTAACTATCCTATACACCAGTATACACCACTATTTTGTATCAACCAAAAAAAATTAAGGACTGTTTCAGCAGAGGCTACTAATGATAGTAGCGCTGACAGAACTTTTAAGGGCCTTACTAAAAAAAAAATAGGCAAACGTTAAACACTACCTAAACTTTTGACATCTCTTGCCATTGCGTAATGGCAAACAGAGACAGCACTAACTTTAGACATTGTTTAAAGTTAGACACCGTTTTGTAGTAAGACCCTAAATATCTATCTACCACCAAGTTATCGAGGTTAGCTTTTAGCCAAAAACGCGACAACTGTTAAAAAAATGGTACCCAAAATACTTCACAAGTAAACCTCGTACGCATTGCGTATGAGGTTGACCTGAGAAGTCTTTCTAGTACTGTGCCCATAAAATTGGTCCAGTTTTTTTGTCTCTGCTGAAACAGTCCTTAATATTTTTTTGTAGTTACAAAATAGTGGGGTATTATTGGTCGGTTCACTAAAGCTGGCACGTTCACAGTACTTACACAAACGCAATTTCCTAAAAATTTTGTTGTTTTCTTCTAGGTAGAAGAATTGAAGCCGGGCGGTACAAACATTCCAGTCACAGCTGAAAATAGGATAGAATACATTCATCTAGTCGCAGATTACAAATTAAATAGGTAATAAACTAGAACCATCAATAGTGGACTTATTTATTTTATTTAAAAAATAAACAGTGTTACAATCTATGTATAACTAGCTGCGCCCCGCGGTTTCACCCGCGCAGTTTTAAATCCCGGTATTCCCGCGGGATAAAAAGTAGCCCCACAATCATTACTTATTTAGATGATAACTAAACAAAAACAAAGGAAAGGAAATAAGCTTTAAGTTTTTGAGTAAAACGTAACGGTAATGGTACCAATTCTGTTTAATTTTCCTAACTTAACCTAATTTGACAGCACTAGAAATATTGCCATCCCTTTCTAAAAGACTGAAACAACAAGGACGGTTTTAATTTTAGAGCTGTCAGATTAGGTTAGTTTAGGATAATGCAACAACAGAATAGACACCATTGTGTTTGTTTGTGTGTTTTTTGTTGTGTGTAAGTTCGCATATTGATAGCTTATTTTGTTTCAGACAAATAAGGGCACAATGTGTAGCATTTAAACGCGGACTTACCTCTGTGGTGAACATCGACTGGTTGCGAATGTTCTCGTGTCGAGAGCTGCAGCTGCTTATATCGGGCGCAGAAGTGCCCATCGACTTGGTAGATCTCAAAGCACACACCTTGTATGGAGGTGAGTTAATGTAACCAGCAGGTTGATCACGTAACTTTTGTCGCATTCAAAATCCGGTTGCATATGTCAATTTTGGCAGTTTTCGATCGCAAAACTGCCAAAATTGACATATGCAACCGGATTTTGAATGCAACAAAAGTTACGCGATCAGCCTGCAGATGGCAATAAAAAAAATTGGAGGTTTCTTTTGTACTAACAAATTGGACTTAGATGGTCTGAAATAAATGAATCTAATTTGAATTTTATACTATTGTTGAGAGGGAAAGATCTCGGACGTATCTTGATCAAATAGCAGACGTTCTAGAGCAGTGTTTTGCAATCTGTGGGTTGCGACCCCCAGGGTTGCCATACACGAAACCTTCCTCGGGGGGTCGTCGGCAAAAGGAAAAAGGCAAGGTTCTACACTACAGTAAAAACACAATTTGAGCGAGAAGAATGCCGTATAACTTTTTGTCTCTCTAGGTATATGGCCTGGGGGTCGCCAGAATTTTTCAACCCATTTAGGGGTCTAGAGTGAGGAACAGTGTGATTAGAGAGAAATGTGGAGTGAAAGAAGACGTAGTGATGAGGGTAGAGAAAGGTATGTTAAGATGGTTTCGGCATGTAGAGAGGATGGATGAAAGAAGGTTAACGAAACAGGTGCATCAGGCGAGTGTGAATGTCGCTGTTGGGAGAATGGACTGTTGGGAGGGGAAGACCTCGGAGGATGTATCTGGATCAGATAGCAGACGTTCTAGAGCAAGGCCAGGTCAAGAGTGCCCTAAACCGACGATAATGTATGAGGAATGCTATGGGAGTCAATGAAGCGAAAGAGGTATGTAAAGATCTAGACCACGCACGTCCCGCGCGAGCAGTGTAGCCAACAAAACAGAAATTAAGTGGTGTTGCCATTAAACATTATCAAAATTACGACATTACGCTTCAAACTAATAATATTGGCAATACCGAAGTGTGGACTGTGAATGACGGTGTGTAATATGTTCTACAGGCGGTTTCACCCCGACTCACCCCACAGTGGAGTTGTATTGGCGCGTGGTAGAGAAATTCGACGACGTCCAGAGGCGGCAACTTCTCAAGTTCGTCACCAGCTGCTCCAGACCGCCGCTATTAGGATTTAAGGTAGCTAAATCAAAACAAAAATGTAAGCAATGTTAGTGCAACAATCGGTGAGGAAAAACATCGTGAGTTTAGCAGATATAATACGAACTAACTGGATAACCGCCGGCTTCTGTAAGCTCGATCAATGTTAAACTATTGTCAAATCACTTGCTCTTTTTGCTACAAAAAAGTGTTATTCGACATAACCTTTGTTTTCAAAATTATGGGAGGAGCCACTGGCACCTGAAATACATTATTAACTATTTCGGGAGACTATGTCAATAAAATTATTTTGTATTTGTATTTCAGCTTTTACTTCAAATTAGTTAGAGCAAGGAACTTTTCAGCCGATTAGCTTTGTTTCCTGAATAAGTTTTTACATAATAATTAACAAAAAACAGTCTTTATTCAGTACAGTCACAGGGATCACTTAGAAACGTCTTATACAGGGTTACAGGAAAAATCGTGCTAGATCCGTTAAGGGCGTGGATTACCCATCATTTCTAACTTATTTCACCATGAATCACCCTACCCTAAACTTAACCCTTTTCCAGATATTCGACTTAATTTTTTTTGTGTAGGTATCATTATTATTATTATTGCATTTTTACATGTGTAATAACATGCTTTAGGACGTCAATCATTGAAATAGTGCATAATTGAATAGACCCTAGTAGATAAGTGAAAGTTAAAAAATAAAAATTAGAAAGTTAATTTTTCTCTAAGGGATATTTAAAAAAAATATTATGGCAATTGTGCTTGCAAAAGTCAGAAATTATGGGTACTCCACGCCCTTAACGGATCTAGCACGATTTTTCCTGTAACCCTGTATACTAGGTGAATGAACGTTTATTTCAACTTTTAGTTTAACGTTTGTTTCAGGATCTGCAGCCTCCGTTCTGCATACAATCGGCGGGCGTGGTCGAGCGCCTTCCTTCTTCCTCCACCTGCATGAATCTACTGAAGCTGCCAGAGTTCCCCTCGGAAGAATTACTCGCTGAAAAGCTACTCTATGCCATCCAGTCGGGAGCCGGCTTCGAACTCAGCTAAGTAGGTACCTAAATTCCTGACCATTTTATTTATTTACTAGCGATCCGCCCGCGCGCCCTTGCTTCGCACGGGTGCACATATCATGCATGTATTATACATATAAACCTTCCTCTTGAATCACTCAATCTATTAAAAAAAACCGCATCAGAATCCGTTGCGTAGTTTTAAAGATTTAAGCATACATAGGGACACATAGACATGGGGATATAGGGACAGTGAAAGCGACTTTGTTTTATACTATGTAGTTATTAAATTTTATGCTGCCATTACAGTTTAAACCAAGGCGTCAATGAAAAACCCTATGAAGTACATATTACTACGAATATAATAATAACCCCCGATTTCTAAAAGGCCGATCAACACTAATCGGCTGTCAACTCACTTGCTATCTCTATCTAACTTGAAGTAAAAGCGGAAATGGCAAGTGACTTGACAGCCGATAAGCGTTGATCGGCCTTTCTGAAACCGGGCGTAAGACTTTCTAACATCATGTGCCATTGTTACAGGTAACGCAATCAAGATCTTTTTAAATGTAAATTGTAAATAGGTTTTTCACCGACATGTAGGTAGTAAATAGTACCTACCACTGTATCTCATTGTGATAGTAGAATATTATGAGAAACTTTGTCTATAACGATTTGGGTTATGTGTTTAGTAGAAGTTTCTGAATTGTATCTTGGCGATTGACAGATATTTGTAATAACGAACTGCTTCCATTTATGTCACAGAAAACATTAGCTGTCAGCCGTCAAGAGAAAATGTAGAATAGGAAAATATTGTTATTTATTTTTCATTGAAATACATCGTATTATTTGAGTTCAAGTTTTCAAAAATAAAAATTCAGATAGACCAAAACAGAAAGTCAGATAGGTAAAAGTACGGTACAGTCAGTGACAAAAGTCAATGAGAACATAGGTCACACAAATCCTATTTAATTATATTATTCTTCATCATAATACTACTTTTAGGTAGTTATTAATTCCCAATCAGAGAACATACAAAAACTTTTATATTGATAATTGAAATAATAAACTACTTTTGTCACTAACTGTACATCCAAGAAAATGTATGTTTGATTGAATAGTCTTAAATAGTATTTATTATTTGAACATTTTTGTTTTAATCGTAAACCTGCTATAATAAGTCACGTCAACCAAATAGAACACTGGAAAACAGTGGAGGGGATGTGTTTGCGCATACAAAATACTCGTGCCATCACACCCCCTCCCCTTCTTTCCGGCGTTCTTTTTGCGTGACGCGCACTATACTACTTTTGGGTATTTTTAGCCGAAAGAATCCCGAATACTCGTTAATTAGTTGAAGGTCCGCAATATTTAAGCAATAAACAATAAAATAATAGATAATTTTTTGAACATATTTTAGTGTAAATAAATAAATCGAATTTATATATTTGGATATACCTTTCTAGACTACAAATTGTATAAAGAAATATTTTTGTTTTAAACATTGCAAGTACCAACAAATTGTAAATATGCAAGATAATTTATAATGTTTTACGGATAAAATAACCAAGGAGTGTCAAATTTTTAGTTTTTATAATTATGTAGTAGGTACATACCATACTTAATAAACAAGTGAACAAATCTAAAACTACCTGCTTTTATTCATCTTCGTTCGTATCACGTACACTTTGGGTTTCCCTAGCCACGGTAGACATCCCGATAGATCTCTTACTCTTATTACCAAGTACATTCCAGGTTCTTTGAGGACGTCTAAGGGGGTAGTCAGAGGTACATAGGAATTATCCAAACATTACAAATTTAATTCATTACATTTTTTAACATTTAACATTTTATTATAAACTAGCGACCCGCCCGCGCGCCCCTGCTTCGCACGGGTGCACATTGTTTTTCTACTATATCATGCATGTATTATACATATAAACCTTCCTCTTGAAACACTATCTATTAAAATAAAACCGCATCAAAATCCGTTGCGTAGTTTTAAAGATTTACCTAAGCATACATAGGGACAGAGAAAGCGACTTTGTTTTATACTATGTAGTGATAGTGATAGGTACTAACATATCAAATAAGTTACTCTGTTAAGATGACTAACAAAATATGGATCAAAAGTGTCTGATTTAATAAAATAAATTAAATTACGTACATTAGGAATTTGGTGCCAGTTTGCAGTGGTATTCCATACGTGACAGGTTGCAAGCCCAACGCCGCGCCGATATGCAAGATTTGAATTTTAATTATTCATGCTTATACTTGCTTCACAAATTCAATAAATAACTTCGTTGCGTTACCAACTTCATCTGCAATTATCAAATGCTAGTCAACTTTCGTTTCTGACTGTACAGGCACAGAGCCCTTCGAAACTTACATATCAAGTGTCACTTATAAAACTGTGCATAGTTATGATCAATATCTCCGGTTTGGGATGTAGCGTGATGATGATCGAGATACCTGCGGAAACGTGACCGGAGTGTGTGATGCGATCGCGTTATTGTACAGGTAGAGAGTGTAAAAAGATCACTGATAAATACTTAAAAGTGGTCTAGCTAGACCAGGGGTTCTCAATTTTATTTGGCCATGGAACCCCAATTGATCATAAATTTTTGGGCGGAACCCTAGCTGGCGGTTGTGATAAGTTTACCTGTTTGAATCCTGTCTGTTTGTTTTATAATATAGATATTGAACAAATTATAAATGAGAAATAATTATTAAAAATATTGTAAAACATCGACGCGATGATGCAGCGCGGTTATGAGTATTTTCTACAAACGTTTTATTAAATCTATTATTTAATCTTGTACAGATCGCGGAACCCCTGTGACCCTTCCACGGAACCCCTGGGTTCCGCGGACCACCATTTAGGCAACTCTGAGCTAGACTATGTTTCTCGGTCGACTACAAAACTATATTTTTTTCCAGTTTCAATTATTTTTAGTTTAATTATTATTGTATTCGGTTCTGCCATCACTTGATTTTACCGTGTACCTAGTGTCACTTGTTTTTCCATTATCATAATAATATATTGGGTGTTCGGTAGGTTAGAACTAGGTACCTAGGTACTTTAGTTAAATAAAATTCTCTTGAACCTTTTTTCTGCACATTTCCATTGCCTATAATTTTATTTAGACGAAGCTATAGGTAAGAAATAAAAAAAAATATTTGTTTCAAAGTCAGATAATTTGAATTTTGAGGTAATTTGACACAGGTCTAGGGATATTTTAAAATAATCGGAAACAACATTTTTTTGAATGTATGCAGCAATTTCAAAAATTGCGGCAATTTATTCGGCAATTTTTCGATTTTCTAAAGGATGGAGTAATTATACTTTAGAAAATCGTCTAGAAGATAATGTTTATAAGCCTTAGAAGCCAATACATAAACTCACCCCCGGTTTCTGAATGCTCGATCAACACTAATCGGCTGTCAAGTCACTTGCTATTTTAATTTTTAATTCAAAATAGATAGAGATAGCAAGTGACTTGACAGCCGATTAGTGTTCGGGCTTTCATAAACCAACTGTAATTACAGACACATGAGGCTTAACATCTGTATGCCTCAAGTTGATGGACGCAGGGCAGTGCATCGTAGGGCACGTTCCTATTGTGCGTGACCTACGGGGCAATGTTTTGTTTATAGGTGATGGTTACCACTTAACATCAGGTGGGCCATCTGCTTGTTCCATCATCTAGTTGTATAAAAAAAAAAAAAAAAAACTGGTGGTCAGTTTTCGAGAGCTGTCATTTCACACCCAGTAGAATATGCGACCACCAGCGTTGAAGTACATGGTAGGTGTAGGTATAACAATATTTAGTCGAAAAAATGCGCGATAAAGAAAAGACATTACACCGTGAAGATCAAGATAGCTAGACTAGTGATGTGTAGACGCGACGAAGCGCGGACGGGAGATGGTATCGACCGTGCGACCACCGGAGTTGACATACTTACCTACCTATCTATAAAAAGCATGATTTCTTTTACTAATAGTGCTTAAAATGCGATGCGAAAGCTGATTAGAACAGCTGCGCTCTACGGTTAAGTTCACCAACGTATTCGGGAAAAATGCTCTATTAATTTTTTAATTTGTGTGTTCAAAGGCTCCATATTTAACAAGTTATTGGGGTGAGCGGTTTTACCTGACGAGCGCCATTATTGCTTCCCCTAATGAAATATCTAAAACAACCAAGCTTTGGAAAATAACAATAAAGGTTTAGCAAAATATTTTATTAGGTATTTTTACATCTTCAAAAACGATGAAATGACACTAATCTCTTATTACTGTATAATATAGACACTGTACACATATAAACACTGTTTAATACATACCAGTGGTAGGTACATACATATATTACAATACAACATCAACCACCGGTTTCTGAAAGCTCGATTAACACTAATCAGCTGTCAAGTTACTTGCTATTTCAGCCTTTACTTCAAATTAGACAAAAATAGCCGATAGTGATGAAAGATAGTGTAGTGGCTTTCAGAATCAGGGGGTTAGAGTTTAAATAAAAATCGTAGTTTTGTTCGATTTGAACATAACAATTAGGTACCTACTCGCTTCTTTGGTTGAGAGGTTTGAAGTAAAGTCTACCGTGCTGGATCTCAGTCGAGTCTATTCTATTCAATTTCTCGCTGCTTTGATATATTATTTATTGCATTATATGATAGAATGAGCTACCATTGACGAACAGCTTATTAATGGCCCTCATTTTACACTGCCAAAACATTGACATGCTTCTTAAACAAGATTGATTCTCGCGTTTCAAAAGGATTCTTTCCGTTAAGGCTTAATGTCAACTAAAGTGCCCTGTGATTTTGTGGTTACAAAAAAATTAACCAATATTTTTTTTAACTGCTTTCTGATGGTACAAGCAGATGATCCACCTGATTATAATTACGAATAAATTATCCAATATATTTTTAAGATGTACATACTCGTACAAGCAGATGATCCGCCTGATCATAAGTGGTAACCATCACTGCATTGCTTCGCAAGCCACGCACGATAAGAGCGATAACCTGCCCTGTTTTAATCAACTTGAGGCTTATGACGTTAAGCCTCATCTGTCTGTAATTTCAACGGCAACCACCTTCTTCAAGCCGAGCGTTTGTTCATCTGTCCTAATATTACAACTGCATTTAATTGTAATGTACAAATAATTGCATTTGCGATTCTTTCGTACCGCTAACGCTTTAGTCGACAAGGTCTTTATGTTTATGTGCTGTTAAGCGTTACTCACGATCGTACCTTCCTACGTGCTGGTCAATTCTTGGTTTTATTGGGCAGTAGGTAGACATCATTCGTACTGAATAGGTACCTACCAATTCAATTAAGATTTATTGCAGCCATCACCTTTGTCACGGATTTATGCCTCAAGCTACAGCGTCTCTTCAAGTAGGTAGGTACCACATAAACAGTCAGACACATTTTGGGAAGGCAATAAATGTCTGGGTCGGTTTGTGGCTGCTGAATTTTAAGCACCTGGGTTGGTGGCCTAGCGGATTTTTGCGTTGCGTTGCAGCAAAGTTAAGTACATAAAGCTATACTGGTTTGTGTTGGCCAACAATTAAGGACCTATCGATCATTTAGGGATCCTGTCTGATTCGAAAAACTGAGAAAAGATCTGACCAGAAAGACCTGCAAACTTCTAATGAGAGGAATATATCTATCACAGAATACTTTTATATTTATTTTATTGGGCGAAACGAACTTCTACCCAACTAGGTACCTACCAGATACTTGTTAGGTACATTATAAACTAGTTTAGTTTAAATTTATTTAACGTCGCCTATAACGTCTTTGGTGGCCTAATGAAATCTAGGTAGAACCTATCTGTTAAGTAGGTAATAGGCAAGACTCCACAAAGTAAGCCGCCTCAGTTTACAAGCGTTTAAAACTTTATTGTAGTTAATTTTACCAAACTATCAAAGAGCTTACTTCCTAGCTGTTACTGCAACCGACTACAATGTTTTATATTGCTCGTCTAATAAGCTCATCAATCGTGTGTAATAAATAATTTTAGGCACAGAATATGTACTACAGTACAGTACAGTAATATGTATTATTTAAAATATTAAAAAAAATAGAATCAGTGACGCAGTAGACAGAGACTCCTATCGCAAAAGCAAGTAATGAAAATAAGTAAGGAGCATTCAATGAGTAGTTTAGGTACTGTATTCTCGGTGTACTATGGTTAGGCGCATTTGGTCCTTCCTTGGCGGGCCCAGCTCTCGCCGCTATTAAGGTTTTGACAGTTGCAATCAATCAGCTCTGATGAATGAGGTTCGCAGAGTTCGTCTGTGTGCGGTAGCGGATAATACGTGTGCCCGTACCGTACAGTACAGTCTAGTGTATCCAACAACAATAATAATCCCACCCATACGGCCGTCTGCAAGATTGAGTATTATAGCTACTTTAAAAACATTGTGAGTAGATTTTTCTAACCACAGGTTCTTCTTGACTTTTTAGTCAAGAAGAACCTTTCTTTAACTTCTTCATTTGCAGGCATTTTTACAACCTGGTATGAGACGATTATTTTATACAATCAATGTGCCGGCGATGCAATACCCAAAAAGACTGAAAAATAAGTTTGATACAGTTGTTTGTTTGCAACCTTTCTATAACAATGTACTCTGTATTCAGTATTCAGTATATTTATTGCATTATTATTGACCGAGCGAGCGAAGCGTCTCAGTTTCCACATTGGCCAAAAATGCGTTTGTCCGGATGTCTGTCTGTCTGTCTGTCTGTCTGTTCTCCTCTACAGGTCGCATTTATCAACCAATCTGGACGAAACTTGGTACACAGGTTATTAGAATTTTTTTGTCGTCGGGGATTTTTGATTGTACTTGGGGTACTTCCCCCAAAAAAAGGGCAAAAAGGGGGCTATTTGATATACTGGATATCTCCACCAAATGAGATCCGATTTCGATTATTCTTTTTTTATTTGAAAGGTAGTAACTATAAGTTGGTCTCATAAAAGTTTGGCGAAGATCTGATAAGGATCTTCAGCATGATGAACAGGATAGCTCATCAAACAATCGATGGTTTTCAATCAAATTTGAGAGAAACACAAAGGAACTCATTCTACACAAGATGATGCAAAAAAATCAAAAAGATCAAAAAAATCACAAAACGGAAAAGCACTTGCATATTACATTCCTCAAATAGTTCACTTTTAGTATGCTCGCGAGGTCTACAGCTCCCAGAGCCACTAGTGTATGTATGTATGTAGATTTTACATTGTCAGGACTTATAACTAAATAATTTTAATTCAATACATAATGTACCCCGTTAGGGTGTTGCAATAGAGATGCTTTGTTTGCAACCATAAATGAAAGTCTAGATCAGTCATTGTCAAGCTCTCGTAAAACATCGGACTGACAGCATGAGTCACTTCAGGTCACCCCGGGCTGCAGTTATGCAGAGAGTGAGTATTATATTCCTTGGGCCAGGGTGCATGAATGTGACCGAAGTCTTCCAAATAGACTTTACCGTATGCTTTATGGTGAAAGCCAAATAAAAACAGACATTAGACATCAAAGTTATATCAATATCAAATTATTGTACGTAGTATTTATATTCCTTGCAAATGATTGACTGTCAATATTGTAGGTTTACCCTACGGTGCACCTTCATTTCTTAACAGTTAAGAAATGGTGATTAAATATAATTATGTATTCCAATCAAAAGTACCTCAATTAAATCTTTCTATTTCTATCTGTAAACTAAAACTTAATCGAAATCCATCCTCCGGTTTCAATAAGTAGGTGATAAAAAAAATAGGAGTCTGGTTGCCGGTGAAATTACAGACACATGAGGCTTAACATGCCTCAAGTTGATGGACGCAGGGCAGAGCATCGTAAAGCACGTCTCTATCGAGCGTGACTTGCGAGGCAATGCTTTGGTAGAGATAGATATGTACCTACCTCTTAACATCAGGTGGGCAATCTGCTTGTTAAATCAAAAAGTAGTATAAAGAAGAAAAAAACAATGGAATGAATTAACGTCTGTTCGTCACGTCGCTCCAATCGCGCCTAATGCGAATTAAATGACCGCTCCATATCTATGGACGTGCTGTAATCATGTAGTATCATTATTTGCAAATCAGCTGCCTCCATAAGCACGATTCTTGGCAATCGTGTGCATGCCCCAATTTGTGTCACTCCATGATGGAACCGCAAGGTTTGGGACTTTGGGTCCAGCCGTCAAAGTACCTATTACCTATTACACACTCATGGTTAGTTACCCCCAGTTGGGTACAGTTGAGTAGAAAACCCCCCGGTTTCTGCAAGCTCGATCAAAGCTAATCGGTTGTCAAACCACTTGCTACTTCAGCTTTTACAATAAATGAGATAGTGATAGCAAGTGACTTGACAGCCGATTAGCTTAGATTGAGCTTTCAGAAACCGGCGGTAGAGACAGGTAGAGATAAGATAGTAATTATCAAAAAACAAATGGAATAGGTAGTTCCCGCAAAACATATTCATAAAAGATTTATAAAAACACCTATAGGGTCCCTGGCATACACTGTGGTTTCGGAACGTTACTCGTACCACCGTGGTATCAGGAAAAGTTGTGTTTCGGATTTTGGCATTGTTATTTCGGTAAAATTGTAACAGCGAAAAAAAACTTAGTACCTACATATTTGTCGTTTATTAAACGCTATGTAAGTAAGACCAAAATGTCTGTTTTTAGATAATCCTTTGCAGAGTCCTTTATAATCCTATACCTGTAGCTACTAGGTGTTTGTAGGAAAAAGACATCAACCATCACTCTGGCTAGAAAAATATATCTAACCGTGTACTTAGGTAATGCAAAAATTTTCCTCTCCAACAACAAAGTTGCTTTTCGCACTGAGTCTGTACGTAAGGATAAACCTCACAAGATGGATGGCGGCTATAAACTGTTGACGTTCGCATTAACAAGCCGTGCACGCGCACGCGGCTTCGCACAAATTCGGCAAGTGAGCAATGCCACTGCAGAAACCGCAGCTAACATGCATTAGTTTCATTTCTGCTCGATATTCAAGCAACCATCGCTCACACGCTTTAATTTTGGAAGATTTGATATTTCCGAAAGTAGATGCAAAAAGCCGCCAACAACAACTTAATAAAATTTTCAGATACTTAAGTTTAACCTTTGCTAAAAGTATTCTCCGAAACTATTTATTTGCAGTTTTTCATAACTTACTTTTCAATACTTTCAGTAATTTATTTTTTCAAAAATAATGGAATGTGTGGCATTCGTTGATGATTTTCAGCTGATTAACAGAGGTTTATTGAAATTTTTGGCTGCTACGAGCGATTCAATTTGATACAATAATAATAATAATTGTGTTTTTCAGTTTTTGGCGTCGGGCATAGCTTATTTGGGAGATAAAATATGACCTACCTACGAGCATTTCATCTGTATAAAACAAAATTATATGATAAAGTTTTTTTTATTTACTTAGGTACTATAATCCATAAAAGGATTTAATAAAAAAAATAACAACTAAATTTGCAAAAAAAAAAACTAGTATTTACAAAATACACAAATGTAACAGCTGTAGAGCTATCTACAGATCGTACCTTTTAATGAAGTAGCAACAAAGCTCATTTTAATTGCAATTAATCGCAAGATGATTTGGAGTGATACAGGCACTCCATACTAGCAACATTGTGTGACAGCAGCCGTGGAAAGTATGTACGACAGCCTGAATAGAATGGAGGATGTGACAAACATTTTTAATGCTAGCCTTTGTTTCGGCAACCTTTAGGTCTCATTGAAACTGTTCATACTTACCTACATAGTATCAATTAGAATAACATTAAAACATATTGAAAAGAATACATATGGACAACGACTAACGGCCTGTTTCTGAAAGCTCGATCAAACGTAATAAGATGTCAAATTACTAGCCATTCAGCTATTACATCAATTTAGATAGAGATAACAAGTGACTTGACATCCGTTTTGATCGCGCATTCAGAAACCGGCGGTAAGTTTTTTTTCTACTTCATTTTCTTTTTAAGATACCTGTCTATCTGATGACTTGAAAACGACTTACATTTCTTATTTGTTTACATGCTTTTTTTAGTTTATATATACAACAGGAAAATAAAACAGTTCATCAGAATAACTTTTACATTGATACTCGTTTCGTAGACTATTTAAATCATGATTATAAATCGCTCTACGTTAGCTTAGAAACCTAAGAGTTAAAAGCTCTCCATAATTGCCTACGCAACTAAACAAATTGAATGAGTTCCCAGAACACAAACCTATCATTAAGACATCTACAAAACTTCCTCATACGATCCCCATAATTATAGGTCTACAGGCCTACACTTTACGAGTTTCTAGGCAATGTTTCAGTAATAGTAAGTGGCGAAGTTTTACGGGGAGCCCACCGGTGACCTTCCGAGAAGCAAGATGTAGGAGAGTCATCCTACTTCACAGGATGTCTCCTAAAATCCCTAAGCCTCTGGAGTTTTCTCCATAAAACAGATTAGGAGCGCAATTTATCCTTCTTTTTTAAATATAAATCGCAACGTTCATGAAGAAACCTTTAGATTATGAACTATAAAGTATATGTACCTTTCTGTGGGAATCCGAAATTCAAATCAGATATAAGTGTGTTTCCCGTTTTGAGATCATATTTTTGTTGTTTTAAATTTTTCAGACACCCTGTATATTTGCGAGACCACCCAAGAGGCACATAAGCATTGTCATCTTGTCAAACGGATTTGTTACAACACTTGTCGCTATTATTTCAGAGCACGTCACATGACAATACAATTAAGCTATCGCTTTTGGACTCAAGAGGCTTTTGTTGGAGGCTCTTGCCTTTGTTATGTTCTAAGGCAGACTAGCAGCTTATGCTAAAAACAAGTAGGTATCTGAAACGAGTAACGTGTTATAAGCAGAACAAGTTTTGACTTTGTTGTACTTATCCCTTGTAGTACCTATATTTAGAACATCACTGACCGCAAAAAATCTTATGAATTTGGTCAATCATCAAGTAGGAACTTGATTATCGGGTATCACGATAATACAGTACAACTCATTGCGAATTTAAATGCGCTTATGTAACACAATAATCAATTTTATTGCTTTTAAATGAACGCTTAGTAATCGGGTACTGTTTTATTGTCGATTGTTACGTTAGTTGGCATGGGTTCAGAAAGCGAGCGGCATGGCCCGGTTACGTCTCGAGGTGACTGCCATAGCCGTACTCGTGTAGCGGCGATAGTGCGCACCGATGCACTAGATTTGATCTGACGCGAGATCGCTTCAACCAGCTATCTATTTCAATTTCATTGGAGCGCGCGATATCGTACAAATCTCGGCCTTATTCTGTCTGCCAGCCGCGGCCCACGGCCTGCGACGGACCACCCAAGGCGGCTCACAACCACTCCTAAACATAGCGACTGTCTTATCTGTATAAACTAAACGATACAAACAAAATCGGAGTCGAGTGTCGGCTCCACTGATTCATTATAATTTCGTATTCCTTTTGTGTTTTATATTCGCATTCAATCGTTGACATTTCAAATGATTATAAAATCTTATAATCACGTCATAAGCCACAATCGGAACCGATAAAATATATCATGTCGTCGTAAATAAGCGCGTAAATCGAGACGTTCGTTATTATGAGGTCGTAACGAAGAACTTAATTTACCCGAATAATAAAATGAGGCATGAGCGTTAGGTCACCTCAAGCTGAACAACTCACAACTCAACTCAGTATATGTGCCAGCCAGGGATTTGTAAAGTTGATTGTTATTGCAAGCGTTTGTTATTTTTGGCGGAATTAGCGCGACCGTCATATTTCACAAGAACTGAATAAGGGGAAGGATGTCGCGCCGCATACCTGCCTGACCTCCAGAACGCGCTGGAATCTCTGATTGAGAAACATTTACAAGATAACATTCTTACATAAAGATGAAAAAGATATTAGGGAATTTTATGGACCGATTTGGCTTGAATATCTGCAAATACTTTTGTCACTTCATTCATATGAAGAAAACAAATTGATATTTGATATTTTACTTTATGTAAAATTTTACACAATTAAAATCCTTAGCGCTTTCATGCATTTCTGAGATGTTAAGTGTGTTTATGTGTTTTGTAGATAATGTATATATAGGTACATGTCCCACGAGCTGCTAATATTTTAGACGCGTTTTACTTCTCTTATCCCAAGTTGCGAATTTGTGACACACGATTATGTGGTGGTACTATCGCATGCATAACTTTTTTCAAGACAAGAAAGTACCTTATGTACGACTAAGATAATAATGCACCTGAAACAAAGAGTTACAAAGTTAAACAGTTTTCATTTCTTCAGGTTTTATAAAATAATTTTCTGAACATGCTATAAACTGTCACTGAATTGATGTCCTAAATACACGATCAATACAAAAAACTTATAAATAAGAAAATACAAAATTGCTGATCATTACTATTATTATCTCATATCAATTTTATAAAAGCATTGTCACTTTATAAGTATGGATTATCAGGATCGCGATGTGTGGTGTGGAAGGCTCAAATTATAATATACATAATACAGATTAATTCAAACTAAGAATATTATTGTCCGCCCAACTGTACAGAAAGCTTTTACTTTAGTACGATGTAATAGTCTTGTTCTGTTGTGTTTGAAACTGTGTTTGCCTCTAATGCTTTTGGCTTTTTGTTTCATTGCACCTATCACTCTCCCAAGCTCGTCGTGGGTGGCATAAACGTCGCACTCCTCACCAAAAAAATATTCTCGAAAGAAATTAGTCCCTCTAAAACATGGATCGGACATGTGTTACTTTTTTCGCTTTAAAACATGTCTCACCAAGATTTATGGGCCGGTTCCTTTCCGATATAAAATTGTGGTCAAGTAAACGTAAAAGTCGGGGCTTAATTAAAGTGCTTGACTATATCTTCTCTGAGGTGCTTAAATTTTTTATCGCATCGGTTTGTTTGATTTCAAAATCCTTCTTAGAGTATTTATTTGGGGATTTTGTAGTATTTTATAGAATGATAAGGATTGTGTGCGCTGCAGGTACAGCGTAGAACAGGTAGCGCAAACAGCTCTGGCTACTGTGCCTCGCGTCCTAAGCACATAAACCAATACTGAGCGAACAGTAACAACACTTCTTGAAATACAAAGCTATTCTTTGATATTATACTTTTTGTAAAACTTAAATAAAGCTTTGTTTATACGACCTTCAGTTATTTATTTCTCGTACTTACCCCAGTTTTAATGTTGTGTTGGCAGCGTTACTTTGTTTAAGTATTTTGAATACAGTGAAAGATTGTATTTAAAATGCAGTCATGAATTGTTTTATTTGAATACATGGTAAAATATATTAACGTGTAATAAAGAGTTTTTAAGTACTTATTTCTAAATAAAGAAAATATTATATGTTACCTACTGAGCTTAGAAAGCTAAAACTAAAAAGGGATCTTTAAGGAAAAAGTTTTACGGCCAGTTTCTGAAAGCTTGATCAAACCTATGTAGATGTCAAATCACATGCTATTTCAGCTATTGTATCAAAAACTGTCACATAAGAAATGCCAACTACCTACTGGAAAACGTTGGTGTGCAAAATTTAGGTTTACTGTTCAATCAACCTAAAAGAAAATGCAACAGTTTTTGATCCTGAATAATGTTTTCTCATGGTGACACTCGCACACAACAATGCGAAACGTCTCGGTGACTCCAGCGATTTGGCTGACAGGAATAATCTGTTGTTTATCTTTTACCACTCGAGTTGACAAGGGCTTGCTAAACTTTAGCGCAAACAAGCTGCTTGTACTTTGGAACGGGAGCATAAAATAATACAAGCTCTCGGAAATATTTTGTAGGTAAATACAAGTTCCTCTTTTGAATTCCAATATTTAAAACTGTGTAATCATTTCACAAAGTACTTCAGAAACTTCAGTTCATTTTATTTACAACTCCATTAAAGATCAAAAAGAAAGCTAAGAATTTTTCTGAAACATTAATAACTGAAGGATTTAATAAAGGAGTGTTCGTGAGAATGTATCATCTCTTCTTTCGGATTCTCAGTAAGTTCGTTAGAATTGTCATCGGAACCCATCTTAAAACATAGTATGGTTCAATTACTTTGATCCTGAGAGGGAATCAGAGACAAACTCCCACGGCGCGGGGCCCGCACCGAATTAATGTCAATAATCGGAGTGCGATCACCACGGTTGATGAAGTTACAGCTTATTCTGTAATAAAGACAGGAAGCACGCTCATAGGCGTGACTGCGACCTAGGTAGCTGTGAGACTTGTTTCCACTGATTTTATGATTGCCTTAATTATTGATTTATTTTTTATTGCACAAAAACATACAATTAGAAGAGGTATAATAATAGGAGGGCTTAATAATTAAAATTAATAAAATAATAGGAGGCGGTTTCACCCCCGTAGTTTTACAAATCCCGGTATTCCCACGGGATAAAAAGTAGCCTATGTGTTATTCCAGACTATAATATTATCTGTGCCAATTTTCACCAAGATCCGTTCAGCCGTTCTGGAGTTATAGAGAAACAAACATCCATCCATCCATCCATCCATACTTACAAACTTTCGTATTTATAATTAAGTGGGATTTTGTAAAACTAAATAAATACGTCATATTTAAATATTGTAGACTTATTTCTTTTGGGACAATGACTGCTTGGAATCACTAAGCTGGGTTAAGTTTAGTATTAATGAATATTTAAATAAGGAAGATACATTATTAGGTATTATAAATAATCTTATGTACTTTAGGTTATACCGGAGTGCGTGGCAGCCAACCTACTTAAATTCTTCAATTGATTTATGGTACTGAGGTCAGACAATCTCAGCTCTAAACACTATAAATCGTTTACTTTTATTGTGCATAATAAAAGCGACACAATTGTTATGATTATATTGACCTTGTGTCCCAATAAAGTTAATGACTATACTAAAGATCAATGAGAACGGATATCATGGAAACATTCTGCATTTTCGATGTTCATTTTGATGTTCATACGCTCAATATGTCAATGAAGCAAATTCGTATTCTTAGATAAACAAGTAGAATGAAGATTCGTTTCCTGTCATCTAACGAAGCAACATAGCATTTTCATTTTAATTGTTTTTCTAGTGTAATTTTGAGTTGTGTTGTGTAATTTTGGTGGTATTTTAACCAACATTACTTGTGGTCTTAGCACAAAGTGTAAGCATTTGGAATGAAAGTGTATTATGTGATATCGTGATTTGATCGAAAACGTTTCAAATGTTTTGAAGAAACCGCCACCATTTTCTTCAAAACAATTGACTGACTCGACTTTGGACTGACGTGACTAGAAACATAACTACAAAGAGATCTTTGAGTCACTTGACATTGGCAAGATTGTCTATGACAGGAGCCATAAAAAGAAGAAAGAAAAGGACAAGTAGAATACTTAAGGTGGACATTTCACATAAAATGAAGACCGCCACCATTGGTATCTCACTTCGCTCGTGACAAAACCTAGGTTATTTAATTATAAATATGTAGTTTATCAGTGCCATTGGAAGCTTCCCATTGAAACTGGATGAATGGCAATGCTGATGCACTGAGCCAGATACTCACCAGACCTTGTGTCACGTGCCTCAATTATGACTATATGATCTCTACTTGCATGTTCAATGGAAACAAGCCTGCGTAGATAGATTGAAGAGTGAATTATCGATGTCGCGGTCCTGAGTTTGTTCAGCCGCCGAATGCCACAAACAAAAAATATAAGAGCGACATCCTGCCCTTTGATTAGATTTCAGTTTTTCACCGAGTGGCTCCAAAATTACGCGTTAATGATTGATTATTCTGTTTACTCTCGATTTTGTTGTGTCACTGTTTGGTTTCGTGGGATGAATCATACAAAAAGGTTTCGCCCAATCAGGGGTCCGTAAATAAAAGAAATGTCTCTAAAAACAGAATTGTTGAACACATTTTGCAAACCGCATTCAATACGAACAATATCCCAATCAGTTGTTTATAAATTTGCCGTGGATACAAACAGAAATATGAAATGATCTGACAATTCACAATGTTAACAAAAGACAGTCGACCACCCACATAGCAGTCTGAGCCGCGGGTAACTTATGGAGAAGTTTTGCAAACAATACAATAGCTGGGTATAGGATGACTCAATTAGTAGATGAGACTATTATTTCGTCTGTGGAAGATAAGGTTCGATGCACAATGGGTTGTAAATAGTTGAGACAGACCACTGAGACTGATAGTCATTTACCGATGGGACCTTCAAGGGTAAGATTTACAATTTTGTTTACCATCAATCATTTTAAAAAATAAATAAATATTGGTATCTTCTTACAAGTAGCGCCATATAGCTTCAAAATAAAACGCCTGCACTTAATTATAAAGGCTTAATAAACTTCTCTGGTAGAGTTGAATCATTTGTATTCGATCTATAAATATTAGAAAGTCGTTCATAGGTTTGGTGACTTCATATGAAAGACCCAAACAATATTGACTCCTATGTGGTAAGGTGGTCAGTTACTTTAAAAAAAATCGCGCCTTGTTTTATCGACGCATTTTACTGGCTGCATTGTATTTTTTCCATGAAACGGTTCCAAACCTGTCTCCAGTATACAATAATAACTATCAAAAGAACAAAACTATTGACTGCACAGCATGAAATACGTCTCTTTGCTTCATTTTCTTTTGAGCCTATTTGATATTGCTCAACAGCTCTTTATTAATACTCCGGCTCTCACGGTTTCCTAATAGACACATGAGTGAGCAGGGTGCGTGACGAAAGTATCTAGCAGGCGAGGCAGGGGGTTGGGGGGTGCTCAGCCGAAGGGCGTACAAATTGATTACAGTGCGGTGACGGCTGACGGCCACCCACGACGCCCGGCCAGAGAATAACTAACAGTTGCTGTACCTTGATACAACTTGCAGGCTGGTACGGTAGCAGTCAGATGTAGCTGAGCGAACCAGATGACAGAGATTATTTTCTTCATCAAATCATTCACGACATAAGCCATTAAAACCGTTTAAAAAGACATTTAAAAAGAAAGATAGAAAAATTTATGTTAGGTAAGGAGGTGATTTAAAAATGTGTCACTAAAATGACAATCTATTTTAATATAACCAACTAAAACTACCCAATATTCTAACTGTTCCATTATCCTTTCGTCGTACCCGTTTCTATAGATTCGAATGGTTCAGCCATGACCACCCGGAAAATGTCCACAGCTTGACATAATGTCGTTCGGGCATCAGCTGGGAAGTAGTATGCTCCGCGCAGAAGCGTATATAGGAACGTGACTTGGTGACCACAACCACTCACTTCAAAGATGATAATGGTCTTAGCTACTAAGTAAAACGATATATTGTATGGAAATATGAATAGTCTGGACATTTTGAAGAACTCTATATTAACTTTAAAATTTTCAGTATTTAAGTGTAAAACCTAACAAGTTCTATAACATGTGTCAAGTGCTCGAAAGGAGCCTCTTGAGGCGCACTTAAAATCCTTTCACCACACTGCTTCGAAAGAAACTAGTGACACGATAAGAAGAAGAAGAAGTATTTAAGTTGTTCAGTTACTTTCGGTGGCTACTCTACCTTGAGTGCACGTGCAATTTGCAACCATTCAAACATTGATTAAATTGGATTATCATGGTTGGCAGGTACCTACTGTGCCATAATTATTCATTTTCATGCATTCAAGGTCCGTTGATTTTGACATTATAACTTCTTATAATATATGGTAATGGTAAAATAGTATAAAACAAAGTTGCTTTCTCTGTCCCTATATCCCTAGTATACTTAAATCTTTAAAACTACGCAACGGATTTTGATGCGGTTTTTCAAGAAGAAGATTTATATGTATGATACATGCGTGATGTGTGCAGTGCACCCGTGCCAAGAAGGGGCGCGCGGGCGGGTCGCTAGTATATGGTAAAATTTAATTTAATAGAAAGTTGAAATGATATGGGTAAGGCATATGCATTCGGATAGAAAGACCGTACACGATCATCTCATCACGCATGAAGTTCTCTTCTTCTTGATGTCACTAGAGTAGTCGTAAGAAAGTTCTTTGTGAAGGGCTCGTCCGCGGAAGTACTAACATCACGCCTTTTTCTGCCGCCAAGCAGCGTTGCTGTGTTTCGGTTTGAATATTGTGGTTGCCGGTGTAATTACAGGCAGGATTAATATCAGTATACTTCAAGTTGATGGACGCAGGGCAGTGCATCGTTTGTCCGTTCCTATCGTGCGTGACTTACGAGACAATGCTTTGTTATAGGTGATGGTTACCACTTCAAACCAGGTGGACCATCTGCTTGTTCCATAAGCAAGTTGTTGAAAAAAACTGCCATACTTAGGCAGTGGTAGTCAGCAGCAAGTCCGTAATTATATCTAATATTTGGACTTACCTCTGACTACGACCTACTTCAATTTTTGTAGCGTTCGGATCGCATCACGAAATCTCAGTTCGGGGCAAACCGCTAGTCTTAATACATTTTGATTATTACCTTCGATCTATTTATCGATACATCTTCATCATCATTATCTCGTTGTCACCCACTGCTGGGTATAGGCCTCCTTAATTTTCTGCCAGCCACCTCTGTCCTTTGCGTCTCTCCCTATCGATACAAACCGATCAAATATCTAATATTGTGCGGTTTATTGAAGTTGTTCTTTAGAAATTTTAGTAATCTCTCAATCGACATTCATCACAAAAGTATTTACGATTCTATCCTCGTTCCTCATTTAGTGCGAGAATCATAAACATTAGAAAGCCACAAAAATTGAGAGCAATACCAACTGAGCTATAGAGCTTGTACAACGTGGTTCATACTTCAAATTATGTAGTGGGGCTTTAAAACTAAAGGGTCAGCCAAATGCCGATTTTTTTTTTAATTTTCAAATTTTTATTTGCCTTATCATTTTCTTACGTTAGCAACAAACTCTAATTAATATAACATGATCACATGACACTAGCAGATGACAAAGAAATTTCCAAGGAATTTGAAAACAAGTGAAATTACAGACAGGAGCCATAGACGAGAGAAGAGTGTGTGCCGTCCTATGCTTTTATGAATCACTAATCGCTAGACGTTTGTCTACATTATAGATATTATGAACCTTGGATCAAGCAACGATTAGGTAGCTATAACTCACCTGTTGAACTTGAAAATTTCTACATTGCTAAAGACCTGTAAATATTGACTACGCGACGTTAAGAAGTTCGTGCTATGATAATGGAAGCAGGGCCATGAAGGGGTGGAACTCAATTCGTGCATCCAAAGTACAGTGGCTTGCACACTCTTCGGCTTATTGTGTTCATCGATAATTCTACAGATATGTACTTCATTATTACTCCGTCTAAAGTAGTTAACAAAAACAATCCCTAGGATCATAGAACCACCCTAATGCCGCCGGTAGCTCACGTACTCCTTCCTGCTATTATGTTCCTTAATTGGCCCTGGATTGGTCATGTTACTCTATTTTATGGTATTGCGGTCAGATTTAATTGTTTTTATGTGCGTCTGTTTTTTGTATTCGTTTTGGATGGTAGGTGGTCTGCGTTAGGTGAGTTTGTTTTGTGGTGTCGTCTAATTATAAAATATAAATTTAAGAGCCCTTATTTCACTGAGAGCTCATGGTTGCGCAACCCAGTCACACTACTGAAGAGTAGTAGAGCTCTTTGTGTGTGGCTCGTCCGGGGAAGTACTACCGCCACGCCTTTTTCTGCCGCCAAGCAGCAACGCTGTTTCGGTTTGAAGATCGTAGTTGCCGGTGTTATTACTGGCACATGAGGCGTAACATCTGCATGCCTCAAGTTGATGACGTGACTTACGAGGCAATGCTTTATTATAGGTGATGGTTACCACTTAACATTAAGTGGGCCATGGGCTTGTTCCATCAACTAGTTGTGCAAAAAAAAATTGCGTATATAATATACAGCTCTGTGAGTACCACCTTTCTAGCACAAACGATTTGGTTGTGCAACCACTATCAAACTGTTAAGGCTCCGGTGACAGCGGCTCGCAATTTCGAAGTGCGATTGGCTATTATTTCATTTTATTTCATTTCGGGGAGGTTGTTTGAAAAAATAACTCTAAAGAAACACGCATAAATACTGTTCGAACACAAATAATACAATAATATAAGGGAAACATGCCCGAATCAGAAATCATTTTGGTATTAGTATGTTTGGTCTTACGTTTACCTAATACCAAAATGATTTCTGACTCAAGCACATTTCCCTATATTATTGTATTATTTGTGTTCGAACAGTATTTATGCGTGTTTCTTTAGAGTTATTATTTCAAACAACATCCCCGAAATGAAATAAAATGAAATAATAGCCAATCGCACCTCGAAATTGCGAGCCGCTGTCACCTGACCCTTAATCCACTTTTCTTGCTAAAATCTACTATTTCACTAACAGGTGCATGCTCATCTCCGATTTTACAGTAGTTCTTATCTTCAGACCTTGAAGAAGAAACTCATTACACAAATATTTGTTCTTGGTGGAGATTGAATCATACTTGAAATATATACGAAAATGATGTAAACCCGCCCTCTCTCATATGATCACGAGGACCATCTTCTTGTTTTATCAATAAGTACTAGTATAAAATAAAAACCTTACGATCTATACAAGTGCTTGGCACTTACCTCCTGCAGGTAAGTGCCAAGCACTTGTATAGCACTCTATAGCACCTCTAATGATTTGCGCAAAACTGCTATCTAAAGCCTCCCAATGCATTCCTGATAAGAAACGTTGCACTGGGATGAAATCCACATCAAATGTCACCGGGCGCCATTCACAGATGATCGATCTGTAGTTTACGCTCTCGTCGATCAATGTCTAAAGCTTTTTTTAGCTTTGTTTGGATTCTCTTGGGGATTTTCCTCGTTACTCGTGACTTAATATGTATTGTTGCTTATTGTGAGATATGATTTGTAAAACCTGTAAGAATCCCGTTAACTCTCTCTCTCTTTAAATAATACAAAAAACATGCTCGAGTGTATTTCTAAAAAAATTATATTGCAGATGCATGCGATCTTGGGGATTATTGAGTCTAAGTTCAGCAGTACCTAGCTCCACCATCAACATCAGCTTACTAGAAGAAAGACAAGAACTTTGCGAAGCTTTATTAGCCAGTAGACCAAAACTGAGTCTGTTGGAAACAGTTTACCTAGTAGTTTATTTTCTCTTGACTGCGCTTGACTTGACACGGTACAGAGAAAACTCTACAAAGTAACCTGTCAGGTATGGAATATGCGATTTTGGAAATAGGTACTTTCGATAAAAAAAACTCAAGATTCTTCGAAATCATTAAAAAAACTAACACGCGGTTTCTGAAAGGCGATCAACACTAATCAGCTACTGCCAAGTCACTTGCTATCTCTATCTAATTTGAAGTAAAAGCTGAAATGGCAAGTGGCTTGACAGCCGATTAATGTTGATCGCGCTTTCAGAAACCGGGGGTGACTCTTTCTTTTTCTGTTTAGTTACTGGTTGCTGTTTTGTGTTTACTCAGAATGTATTGTGTTTTCCATCAGCCAGTTCTACAGACTGTCTCAGAGGTCCCATTATGTTCCTTTTTGTTCCGAGTAAGCTACTGCACATTAATGATGCCTGTCGAAATAACCAATAAGGGTTCAGGCACGAAATTTAAACACCGGTTAGTATTGAACCACATACAGCTTGGTGCGAGGTGAGGCTGTGGACATAATACTTTTAAAGTATAATAGAAGATAGTTAAAGTTTGTAATTTAGGTGTTTCAGTTTAGTTAATAGGTTTAGTCTAGATTTTGAATTCAGTTGGGATTTACTTATCCTACATGTGCAGCAATTGCTGAGTCAGGGCCTTTTTGGCGTACAGTTATGTTTTTTTTTGTTTTTGGTACTGTTTCTTCTTTCGTTTTGTCTCTGTTTATAGCTGTAATTTTGTATGTACCTATGTATTTCTTTTCTTGTTGTGTATGTCAAATAAATGTATTTTCTTTCTTTCTTTCTTTTATATCACATTCTTGTATTAAGCTAATTTTTTTTTATTGTTTCAACTTTCTGGTGGCACAAGCATGGCCCATTTGATATAACGTGATAATCATTAATTTCTATATAGTCTGATAGAAAAATTCTATGACCATTTGCGCTTTGGCATATTAAAAAATATACTATGCCTAGATAACAACCAATACCTGGATGACCGAGCTTTGCTCAGTTGCTCAACAAAAAAAAGGATAAAAACCATTTTCTAAAAATTAAATCTAGCTAGATAGATCGATTTATCGCTCCCGAAACCCCCGGCACACTACATTTCATGAAAATCGTTAAAGCCGTTTCAGAGATTCAGATTACATAGAAATAAGTAAATATACAAGAATTGCTCGTGGAAGGATAAAATATGTGGGTAGAGTGACTTCAAGCTAGGGAGACGTTTTCAGATAGCGCACCAGCGACGGCGGAGGCAGCCTAAACTGATTGATCAACGAGTTGCGCCATTTGTCTGCACCCTTACTCCACGCAGCGGTATTCCTTTGTTCCTTCAACCTGGGAGGCTACTGGGTAATAAAAATCCGCGCGAAACAATGGTGACATAAAATTCAGAATTCGCAACAATGACGCACGTAATGACATGCCTACGTGACTAAGGTGAAGATCCTTGGTGTGTGATCTGCAAATATTAGCACTCACATACACGTAGCTCTCATTGGGACTGCAGTGTTAAATCAGTTCAGTTTATTGCGCTATAAACAGGTTTTTGTCTGATAGAACACAGGTGTAGAATATCTACCATCAGCAAATACGGACGCGCGATTATTATATACATATTGTTATAGGTACGCTATGTGTGCGTATTTTCATATTCTTGAAACAACATTTTGTGTAAATAACTCAGTATATTCATACATGTTTGAGAATTAGAGTGAAAAACGACAGGTGCTATCTTTGCTAGAATCTAGCAAACATATTCAGACAACTTTACCAATGTGCAATGTTTGGTGCTTTATTCTATAAAATGATAGACCCATTGTAAATAAAATATTACTGGAATGTTTTTAATCATAATTATACTTTTACCAACTAGTACAGAAAACATCAGCACCGCGATAACTCATATTTTATGTAACTTTATTCCTATATTTTTATTTTCTTTTTATAAAACTAGCTGATGGAACAAGCAGATGGCCCATCTGATGTTAAGTGGTAACCATCACCCATAACAAAGAATTGTCTCGAAAGTCACGCACGATAGGAACGTGGCCTACGATTCACTGCCCTCCGTGCATCAACTTGAGGAATACCGATGTTAAGCCTCATGTGCCTGTAATTACATCGGCGACCACACTCTTCAAACCGAAACACAGCGTTGCTGCTTGGCAGCAGAAAAAGGCGTAGTGGTACTTCCCCGGACGAGCCCTTCACAGAGCTCTGCTACTCTAAGAACTCTATATTGTGCTTTGTTGCAAGAACCTTCGATCATAATACCCGATTCATAAAATCACTTAGCGTATCTTATGTTGATAAAGCTCATGGGCTCTCCCATAGGTCTCTACCTGTCCAGTAGTAGACGACTACAGTGGTGGAATCTCCTACTGGACGTGGTCTTTCCCATAGTGCGCCACTGCCGGTCTTTGGATGTCTTCATCCAGTTGATGCCAACCTACAAGTCATTGCTTTATAGTCTTAGGGATAAACATTATATTTGGCAATAATGCATATAAGCACCATAAATAATTATTTCATTGCTGCTCTTTGCATGTCCCAACCAATATTTGCTCTGGATTTGAGTGGGATGTTTTTACCGTTTGTATCAACGGCATGCCTGAATTCACAAAGCTGGAGGAACTCAACATTTTTAAACCCAAGACCAAATAAACCAGTAAGCCCTTAGATGAAATAATTTTAAATGAGATTAAGGCAGACTATTCTAGCTTTTAGCTATTCTCCATTCAAGTTGGTGTAACAGGTGTAACATTTTCGTGTGGTTTAGTTTTAAACTCTGTTTTTGTCAATTTATCAATCTGTGACGGCACCGTGTGTTTGTGTTTGCACAACTAATTGCTACGAACTATGGATCCGAAGCATGCTTGACATTTCATATTCACCACATAAATCTTGAGAATGTCCTACGATCTGTCATAGAATTTAAATAGTTCCTTAGGGAAACTTGCGTTTACCAACGTGTGACGTATGTTATATACACCAACAAAACACTGTGCGATTTGGTTTATTGATATGTTGTTTTGCCAACCCACATTTGCATTACACCTTAGTACGCGTGTAATGTACCAAAAAAACTCTCCTATGCCCTATGATACAATAAGAGTAGTAGAGTTCTTTGTGTGTGGCTCGTCCGGGGAACTACTACCACCACGTCTTTTTCATCCGCCAAGCAGCATCGCTGTGTTTCGGTTTGAAGAGTGTGGTCGCCGGTGTAATTACAGGCACATGAGGCTTAACATCTGTATGCCTCAAGTTGATGGACGCAGGGCAGTGCATCGTAGGGCACGTTCCTATCGTGCGTGACCTACGGGGCAATGTTTTGTTTATATGTGATAGTTACCACTTAACAGCAGGTGGACCATCTGCTTGTTCCATCAGCTAGTGGTATTAAAAAAATAAAAACAAAAATATAAAAATATTAATTGTACGCGTTAGGTGGACAGTTATCGTTCGTGGAAAATCTATTCCTAGACAAGTTTGTTTATAGCTAGAAAACTGAACTGGATGAATAGTAAAATAACAAGCGCGACAAATACATGCAATGCGGGGGTCATCAATCGTCTGTCGGTGCGGCATCGCATGAAAGGGAACTCGCCTGATTTGAATACCCGATCACCGACAGGAAGTGCGTAGCTTCGATTCGCTTAGACAACTTGCCAGCAACAAATTGGAGACTTTAATTTATGTCTCAGACACTCTTATTATCTACTCTTGTCTGTGATTTTATTTGAGCTACCGCCAGTTGCTTTGCACGCGTAGAAGTGCTTGCGATATGACTTTGATCCGCATGAACGAATGGATCACAAACGAGTTCTACTAAGCTTATTACCAGATTATAAGATACCAACTAGGGTTGTAGCTTGGTTGCTATTACTCTGAAATTGGAAGATGGGATTAAGTTGTAAATCAAAACGACCATGAACCTATTGGAAGTACCTACTTGTCGAGTTTTTGCCGCAATTATCTCACTCTCTGCAAATCATCATACTTTACTGGCCATTATAACGGTTCTAACTTTTTGTGCTTGTAGCTATAATCCCATCCATTATCCACCTAACCAAATAAGCGTTAGTTGATTTATTTCATACACTTGATGGTACTTCTAATTTAAAGCTACAAAACACGACGACGATAGAGTGTTTTTCGAAATTAGTATAGGCATTATGTCTTCTAACTTTTGTGTTTCTTAAATGAATAACTGCAATATAAAATAACTGGTTTTGTTCATTCACAATTTGGTCAGAGCCTTACATAAATAATCTAGCATTACGATGCCAACCATCAGCTAGTTGGAATCGGATCCAGTCAGTTCTTAAATATAAGCTCGGATGAAATCTATTCCTTTAAATTGTACGTTTATTGTGAGATTGTAAGCGGATTAGAAAATTAGCGTCATTGAAGCCGATCGGAGTATCGTAAAGTGGGTAGTTTGCGTCCGCCTACGCGAGGATCGCTGAGCAGGCGAGGCAGGTAAGGCGAGGCAGGCGAGGCGAGCGAGGGCACGGACGAGGCGCGTGTCACTCGCCACGATTCCTGCAATAATCTCCTCGAGCGATTGCTCTATCCGGTGACGGAGTAAAGTATCGCTAGCTGATTATTGTGTTTATTTGCGCTATGTGCGCGTGTGCTGGTGGATGTGAGTGTGTGCATGCGTGCGAGCGGTAGTGGGCCACCCAGCGCGCGGCCACACGCGGAGCCCACCCACGTGGAAGGGGCGCCGAAGTCGCGGCCCGCGGCCTTGCCATCCTCCGCTCCGTCGTCGGTCGCGGGGAACCCGCTGCCGCATGCCGCTGTCCGCTCAGCTGCTGTATTTAGATTGACATTTGACATATTTCAGATACCATCTGGAACAGTACAGAGATAACTGTTTGAACTTTATTTTGATTTCTGCCGCATAATAAATAAGGTAGGTACCTATTTAAAGCTCGAACAAATGAATCCTGGCATAGCAACGTAGCATTCACAAGTAATTAATCTTCTGAATGTCTCTTAAATGCCATAGTGATAAATTATATATGTAATTAAAAATAAATTATTGATATAAAGGCGTCACAGTGGCAGTAATCGATCATTGCAAAATGTTAAACATGAAAGGGCGAAGCAGGCCGCGGTTGTGGCCACCTGAAGAAAGCCGCGCGTGCGCTCCGCTGCCGAATTTTGCCACTCGCCGTCCATTGAAGATCTGATTTAATTTAGCATTATGATTTCTAAACCAGAATAAACAGACGCGAAGTTTGTTTACGTTGGAACTCGGAATACCGATCAGATGTTTGTATAATTGAGTGGATAATTTGATTGTTTGATCTTTGTGCCAAGATACTTAAGGATAGTTTATTTAACCTTGTTTTATGAATGCTTATAATGAGTAGCTATAACGCTCGGATTAATATATTGCCTGTTCTCGTCCTTATTCCATGAGCATTGTTTTCATCAAGTGCCACTACGATTTCAATAAACATTATCCAAAGTTCTGAAACAACACTGAAAGTCTGAAAAGGCGCTTTAAAAAAATTTAGATCTTGCAAAGAATACCTAAAACGCTTTAGTTTTAACTAAACTTTTGAAGAGTATAATAATACCAATACATATAATAACTCTTGCAAGAAAAAACCGACATCAAGAGCACTGAAAAATACACTACTGCTATAATATGATTTAAAAACTCAATGATTTAAATGGGACCACATGACAAGCGCCGGCTTTTGATACCCAGTAAAAAGTTATGAGGTAAAAATAAATTAAAAAATACAGTCAAATTAGGAACCTCCTTTTTTGAAGTCGGTTTAAATAATAATCGAACCTACTCATTATGATTACTATACGTAAGTAGGGTAAAAAGTAACGAGTTTATGTTTGTTTTACTACAGGATTTTAAATGGTGAAATAATCATCACAATATTTTGTTACGTTTTAGTTTACGTGCATACCAATAATAGTTATACATATTTAAAGGAGCAAACGATCCGAAACGATACTGTAAGTGCATCGTTAATAATAACGTTCCTTTTCGATTACTTAATGAGTTATTTCCACATCTGTTTTACCATTAGTTTATTAAATTGCAGAATTCAATTAGGACTAACTTTTTATCTATAGGAAAAAGCATTACCGTAAAAATATATAGGCATACAACAGTAAGAATTAGGGATACACAAATGGTACCTACATAAAATTCTCGGTCTGAAATAATTTTGATAAAAAAGGTTTGTTATAGTCTAAAAAAACACGTCACACAACACACAACATCTTCTTCTTTCTTCTTTTTATGGCTCCTGTCATATACAATCTTGCCAATGTCAAGTGATTCAGAGATTATACTCTTTGTTGTTATGTTTCTAGTCACGTCAGTCCAAAGTCGAGTCAGTCAATTGTTTTGAAGAAAATGGTGGCGGTTTCTTCAAAACATTTGAAACATTTTCGGTCAAATCACGATATCACATAATACACTTTCATTCCAAATGCTTACACTTTGGGCTAAGACCACAAGTAATGTTGGTTAAAATACCACCAAAATTACACAACACAACTCAAAATAACACTAGAAAAACAATTAAAATGAAAATGTTATGTTGCTTCGTTAGATGACAGGAAACAAATCAAAAACACGTATTAATTTGACACTTTCAAATTCCTTGAATCTGACAATGGTGTCGATTCTGTTACATAATTGTACGTATAGTATTCAAATTCCTTGCATAATCCTTGTTGTTTCGGTCTTTTAGAAAGGGATGGCAATATTTTTAGTGCTGTCAAATTAGGTTAAGTTAGGAAAATTAAACAACAGGATTGGCACCAATAAATAACTTATTTGTTCACAACAATAATACATTGGACTACACAATTATTTTACTAAATTACTATGTAATTTTGAATGCATTATTCACCATCTGACGGTATTTGACGTTTACTAAATTGAAGCTGAATTTTGTCATGGCTATTCCAATCTTGTTTCAATTGCTAGAGGAAGAATACTATAGAAAACTAAATTTTGTGTAAAAAATTTTTTTTTTTTTTATGGTTACCACTTAACATAAGGTGGACCAACTGCTGTTTTCATGAACATGTATTATACCTGTTAAACCTTTGGGCTAACTTGCAGAGGGGCTATTTAGATTCGGTATGAATAATACGATTTGGCTTTTAGTACTGGGTTTATAATATAAAAATAGAGACAAGTAATTTTGATAAGTGCACAGCACAATGGATCCGAGGTAATGAATCATCTAATTATTTTATCCTATGTAAATCTAGTAGCGCCGCCGAGTTGTGGAGTTGCGTTTATGAAAGTAGTAGGCGCTGCAACATCCTGCCCCCCGTTGAAAAGTACTTTTTCAACTGCCTTCATCATATTCTTCAGTGGTCAAAGGGCAGAGACGAACAAGTGCTCTTCTTACACAGCCTCGGGTAGTGAGAACATCTGCGACACGATTTACACCGTCAGGTCCTGTATATAGTCTGGATACTCTTCCGAGACGCCAGCTTAGAGCAGGAACATGATCCTCATGAAGCAAGACAAGATCCCCGACTTTTAGACTGCTCTTGTTTGTTTTCCATTTCTTGCGAAGCTGCAATTCGGCGATGTACTCCTTCTGCCATCTATCCCAGAAATGCTGCCGTAGCCTTTCTACACGAGCATAGCGTTGGAGATGGCTTTCTTTGGCGTCCATCAAGTTTTGATTTGGCATTGCGGTCAGCTGTCTCCCAATCAGGAAATGCCCTGGGGATAGGAAAAGGAGGTCGTTTGGTGAGGAAGAGAGAGGACACAAGGGACGACTATTTAAGATGGCCTCCACTTGCGTAAACAAAGTACCTATCTCTTCAAAAGTTAAATTGGTATTTCCCATTATTCGACGGATATGATGTTTAGCGGATTTTACACCTGCTTCCCAGATTCCGCCAAAATGAGGAGCGTAGCTTGGGGAAAATATAAAATTTATGCCTTCTTGAGATGCAGAGTCAGACAGAGATTCAGAATTTTGTTTTAGGAAAGTACCTAGCTCTTTAGCGGTAGCAGTGAAGTTACCTCCATTGTCACTGAAAACCTCGATGGGCTTACCCCGTCGTGCTACAAATCTGCGAAGAGACATGATAAAAGCATTTTTTGATAGGCCGGATACGGCTTCTAGGTGGATACATTTATATCTTAGGCACACAAACAAACACATATAAGCTTTTTGTAGCCTAGCGCCACGACCTTTACGATTTAGAATGTGGAAGGGACCAGCGTAGTCAACTCCCACCGAAATAAAAGGAAAATCTGGATTTATACGCTGTGCGGGTAAATTACCCATCTTTGGCTGCAAGACGTTACCCTGCACACGTATACATCGAACGCATCGATGTACAGTTTGACGAGCAAGGCGCCGCCCGTTGATGGGCCAAACGGACTGGCGGATAGATGCCAGTAGCAGCTGAGGCCCAGCATGAAGTTGGCGCAAGTGTTCCTGCTCGAATAACAATTTAGTCAGATGGTGAGACGAATCCAGTACGATTGGATGCTTGCTCTCATAGGAGTAGTTAGAAGATTCGATTCTACCACCTACTCTGATCAAATTTTGGTCATCTAAAAACGGTGACATTGACAACAATTTCGACTTATGATTTAGAGGTTTACCTTTAGACAGCAACTTAAATTCATCAGGAAATGATTCCCTTTGAGCAATGGAGCACAAATATTGAAACGAATCATTTAATTCTTTAACCGTTAGATGACCAAACAATTTTGATTTAGGGTTTTTTAAATTATGAATAAACCTTTTTATGTAGGAGACAGTTCTTTGAATTTTAGTTAATTTAGAAAATCTTTTGAAATCAATTAATGTCTCAGTAGCAGCTACGGACAGACAAACCGACTTAACCTCGGGTAAATCCTGATTGTTATGCGGAGGTAGAGTAGGCCACTCTGATTCATTTTGAGTGAGGAAATCAGGGCCAGACCACCATAACTCTAGATCGCGCAGTTGGCTGGCATTCACACCTCTGGAGATCATGTCAGCAGGATTAACATTGGTCGGCACATAGCGCCAATAAGACACATCAGAAATTTCGATAATTTCACCGACTCTATTAGCCACAAACGTTTTTAACTTACTTGCATCACTGTTAAGCCACGATAAAACGACACTCGAATCACACCAGTGAACGATACGAGAAGGTTTGTGTCTGATGGACTCGATGACGCTTTTTGATAGTCTTGCGGCGAGCAATGCAGCGCAAAGCTCCAAGCGAGGAATGGTTGTGGGTTTAAGCGGACTTACTTTAGATTTTGCGCACAACAAGTTGACCTTCACGTCATCATTAGAGTGTTTCGTGCGCATATAAACACACGCTCCATAAGCGCATTGAGACGCGTCACTGAAAACGTGCATTTCAAACAATTTAGGTGAGTTACAAAGAACCTTTCGAGGAATTTGCAATGAAGAAAGAGATGGCAAGTTATCAACGAACTCAACCCAAGATTCTTTTATTGGCTGAGGAACGGGCTCATCCCAATCAATTTTTTGTTGCCATAGCTTTTGGAGCATCATTTTAGGCTGTATTATGCAAGGACTAAGTAGACCCAGAGGGTCGAATATTTTGAAAGAGTTTGACATTATGAAACGTTTTGTTATTTCTTTACCTTTAGGAGGCATTTCAAACGGAAAATGCAATGAATCACTAGTGGGGCTCCATCCAAGGCCAAGAGTGCTGGTGGACTCACTGAGATAGAGCGATTCATTGTTGCCTGATACAATTTCGTTAAGTAAATGAGGCGCATTAGTTTTAAATTTTCGTAAAATGAAGCATGCAGATTTTAGTTTTTCTGTTACTGAATTTAGTATGATTTGAAGCTGTTTTTCGTCATCACATCCGGTATACATATCATCTACGTAGAAATCATGTTGAATTATATTTTTTATCAGTGGATCACTGCATTCCTCCCCCACCTGCCAGAGGCATCTTGTACTCAAATAGCTCGCACTTGCGGTGCCGTAAGTGAGAGTATTCAGCTGCAATGTTTTTAGAGGCATTGACTCTTCTTCTCTCCACAAAATGAGCTGCAGGTTTCGATCTTGATTTTTAGCAATCTGAATCTGACGATAGAATTTATCAATATCTCCCGCTATTACGTATTGATACTGCCGAGCTCGAACTAAAATGGAAAAGAGAGAGTCTTGAACATGCGGGCCTTTTAATAAAATGTCATTAACTGAATAACCTGAGGAGGTGGGTTCAGAACCATTGAAAACTACGCGCAATTTCGTAGACTCACTGCAGTCTTTTATGACGGCATGGTGACATAAAAAATATGAATTTTCCGGTTTTGTGATGGATATTTCAGATAGATGCCCTAGTGAGGCATATTCACGGATAAAATCCACGTATTTTGATTTTAATTCAGGATTTTTCTGAAATCGCTTTTCTAAATAGAAAAAGCGTTTTTTGGCTATGTTGTACGAATCACCCAGGCAGTCAGGAGAGTTCTTTAGTGGCAACTGTACGCAGAATCCGCCTGTCTCTAACCGTGTCGTGGTAGAGTTAAAAAGCTCCTCGCACTTCTTATCGTCTGGGCTAAAAAAATACTTTTGCGGTAACTCTTCAAGCGACCAGAATTTTGTGAGCATTTCGTCAAAATTTTCATTTTGAAAACCATCTGAAACATATGCATGATTACAGTGGACATTCTTTTGCAATTTAGATTTTTTGGTATAGATTGGGCCAGCTATCAACCAGCCAAATTTAGACAACCTCAGTTTCGGGTTATTGGGACCCAAGGAACGCTGATCACATCCGAGGATATCCCAAAATATGTCTGCACCAATCAACATATCAATAGGTGCAGGCTGGTCAAATTCTGGATCGGCCAATCTTATAGTTTGTGGTATCTTTAGATTCTTGATGTCTATCGGGGACTTTGGAATGTCCGCTGTAAGCTCATCAAGAATAAAACATGACAAAGTCACGCTAAATTGCGTGGTCATTGAATTTAGCTGTGCGACACAACTTTCGGTCACACAATTGTTGCAACTATTACCTATACCTATGACGTTAATTGTATCTATAGAATTAGTTTTTAAACCTAATCTTTCTTGTAATGATTTTGTAACGAACGATGATTGGCTGCCGCAGTCTAACAAAGCGCGCACCTTTTCGCATCGATTCGTTTTTGGATTTTGAACCTCAATTAAGGCAGTAGATAAAATTACCTGACGATTAACGATACTATTGTTGCATTCTTTAGAGAAGTTTACGACTGTTTGTTCCGATTTAGCTGGTTGGTGCAGAAGCGAGTTGTGCCGCTCTTTGCAGCCTTGCTCTCGACAGGATCCCATGCGGCACTCGCTCTCCGGGTGACCCTGCCTGAGACAATTAGCACACAATTTGTACTTACTTACGTCAGCCAATCGCTCTTGAATATTTTTTGCTTTAAATGTTGGACAATCGTAAATTCTGTGATTAGAGTTACAAATGATGCAGACGAAAACGCCCGAACCATGCGCAGCACTTGCAAATGATTTTGTTTGATTATTATTTGGACGATGATGCTGATGATTACTGTTGGAGCGATTTTGTTGATTGCTGTTGGACGATGATTGAGCTTGACTCGAGTTAGGTTTATTATCTTTATTTGATGATTTTGTATCGTTGTTATCGACTTTAGAGCGATTTAAAGCCTCAAGTACATCCGCGCGATCAGTCAAGAATTTATTAAAGTTTTCCAAAGTAGGTATGTCAGAAAAACTGCTGCGCATCTCCTCCCACTTCTCAAGAGTACGACTATCCAACTTAGCGGACAGCATGTGAATTAACAGAATGTCCCAATAAGTGGTGGGTTGACCCAAGCTTGATAAAGCTCTCAAGTTCTTTGTAACGTGGTCAACGAGGAAGCGCAACGATTTCTCAGACTCGCGAGTAATCGGATTAATACTAAATAATGACTTCAAATGGTGGTTTACCAACAACCTCTTATTGTCATAGCGCTCCAACAGCAAACTCCAAGCAGTAGCATAATTATCTGAGGACACTTCTAAATTAGATATTAATCGAGCTGAATCACCTTCGAGATATGATATTAAATAATGGAATTTTTGTATAGAAGATATCCGTTCGTTTTTGTGCACCAAAGACGTAAATGTATCACGAAACTCCAGCCACCGGAAGTAAGCAACATTGAACTTTGCAATTTCAATTTTTGGCAATTTAACACCTATTTCTTGATGCTCGTGACTGCAAAAGGCGCGGGATTCCCTTCGGGTAATCTCCAAATTATTTTGTCTATTTTGATCCAATAAATCTTTGGCCATAGCAATCAGCCTTATTATGTCGCGCTCAATGAGGTCCCGTGCATCAATTTCGACGTTTATACAGTCAGGATTCTGAATTTCAAGCTCACTCTGCACCTCTTCAAATTTAGAAGACAGCATCTCGAACTTTCCAAGTTTAAGAGTCAATTCAGCTAATTCTAAATGTTCTAAATAGTCCGATTTTTTTGAAACTAATTCATCTATGTACTTCTTAAACTTGGTTATTTGTCCTTTTATTGAGCTTCGTCGAAGCGTTAACATCTTTAATTTCTCCGATTTTTCAGTCATTTTGTTAGTTTGTCAATTTAGAAAATAGGTACAATCTTTGGAGGATATATAAGTACGCTAAAACAAACAAAACAACTCGGCAAAGCTCAACAATAGGTACGAGATAGTAAAAATGTAAAATAATTTATTCTCACGCTCCTTATCTGGCGAAATCTGTGGCAGGTGTCGTACGGAATCCAGTAGGCTAGTGCAGTAGGCTTATGGACAGCTGATCGCCTTTGTTTGCAGCAGTAGGTTACTGATAAGCCAAGCAAGTTCAAGGGCACTGCCTATACACGCCGGCACAGATCCTGGAATAGTTCAGCCAAATACGCGTTAATTTGTTAGAAAATAATGTTATTTTATTGAGTTTATGACAAGAATGAGTGATTAATTGATTTTAAGTTTGTAACTTTAGTCTTACTAACAATCCTGCTGCATTTGTCTTGTTAAAACAAACCTACAATTACGTTGAATGTTTTTGTTTATAGGTTTGATTTTATTGCAAGTGGAGGAATAATTTAGATGTAAATAGCTTTGTAAATTTAATGTAAATATTTTGTATGTAGTTAATCTTATTAGGCAGATATAAAATTTATTTTACTTTGTAGGATTTAGTGGTAATTTTAACTAGGTATTTATTTAGATTATGAATCACTTTTGCAGTTGATTCTGAGTGTTTAGGTATAGGTTATTTTATGCTTTATGTATTTACCTATTGACACATTTGTTAGGTTTTTAGATCCATAAAACACGATAGAATTTTGTATGCTATTTAGAAGGAAGTTTAATTAAACTTTGTAGTTATTAGGTACGTGTTTAGGCACGTATTTAGATTATGTATTTTGATTGATTACTTCAGACTTGTGCCTTTCTTGTACACTTTGATAGGTAAAGGAAGGTTATGATTTTGTAGGATAAAATATAGGGATTTTAGAAAGATTTTAAACAAAGGAAGGGCACTTAGCTTTCATGGGTTCTTGCTCCGCAGGCGTGGGACTTTAGCTGTTCCACTAGACCATCAAAACAATATCCAATCCACGTCCAATGTCCAATGATTCCATATGCTTTTTCGTGAAATATAGTGTCATCCAGCCAGTGATTAGGGTGGCAGTTATGGTTTATCCATCCAGGTTTCCGCGAAGGGTGATTGTTTGCATTAATAAGTGTAATTACACCAGTAATCCTCGTAGAAATTTCTTGGATTCCTTTGCCGGCCGGTCACCGGGCCACGTACAAAATGGTGGACAACGCGTGCTTTTGTAATAATTACAGACTTGTGTCCTGTCACGGTCGCCAATTTGTTAAACCTTTGGGCTAACTTGCAGAGGGGCTATTTAGATTCGGTATGAATAATACGATTTGGCTTTTAGTACTGGGTTTATAATATAAAAATAGAGACAAGTAATTTTGATAAGTGCACAGCACAATGGATCCGAGGTAATGAATCATCTAATTATTTTATCCTATGTAAATCTAGTAGCGCCGCCGAGTTGTGGAGTTGCGTTTATGAAAGTAGTAGGCGCTGCAACAATACCATCCATTGCACATATACATAAATGTTTCTTTTTTTACTTTTTTATGCCTTAGCAGAAATGTCAAAAAGGAAGAAAATAAAAACGGGCGGAAACGCGTTCTTCGCTAATCGCGGCATTTTTTTTTGAGGTTTCATCCTAATGTCTCTATAGGCAGGAGATTGATGGCGCTCTGATTGGACACGCCCTTCGCTTCTCGGTAGTAAGCGGCGACTTTAAAGGGCAAGTTGTAGCGGATAATAAAGACATTTTAGTGCATACAATATTGATGGGCAAGTCACACAGCACTATCTGGGTCTGGTCGGGGTGTTTTCTATGTATAATAAAAAATATCTATCAATATAAGTATATAATGTATTAAATATATCAGTTATCTAGTACCCATAACACAAGCTTTGAGTAGCTTACTTTGGGGCTAGATAGTGATGTGTAGATTATCCAGCATTATTTATTATTTATTTATCTAGCTCCAAAATAAGCAAAGCCTGTAAGGGAACCAGCAGGGCTATTCAAAAATAATTATATCATCTTTTATCTTTATTATCAGATAATATAACTTATACATTCGGAATTGTCAGAATTTGTCCCTGTTGCTCTTGTTTATATAAATTGACTTCGCATGGGTGGACATAATTTTTTGCCTACATTTTAGGTTAAACTTAGCTCATACACAGATTTCACACACTTCTCCCGCACTTTGGAGCACCGTTTCAGTGCAGTGGTCAGGTAGCTTGACACGCTAACATCCCCTCTGATCAAATAGTACCAAGTAGTCAAGTATAAACTCAAGATCCGTTGAAGATTTTACGATAGCCACCGTATTGTAAAATCTTCAACAAAGTATATCAAATTTACCAAATACTGGTGTTATAAAAAACTATTGAGATATTTAGCGAACGACTTTTTTTGTGAAGATAATATTGCTAATATTTGATAAAATTATAATTATTATTATTGATGAAATTCATAATATTTGATAAAGGTATTATTATTATAATTGTTGGGCATACCTTCTGTAGATATAAGAAATCCTAGAATATGGACACTGACATAATTATAAAAGGTTTATGTCCATTATTTATTCGTAAATCGAACGATCTAACTTTAATCCCTACAGTAATCAAATGACCTTATTCCAAAATCTCTCGTCCACTTAATATTTTTTACCGTCCAGTCATTTGCAGCGATCTAACAAATTGTATTCCTTTTCTCGGCTGATTGGTACTAATGCCTGACACGACGCTGTGGTGGTCAAAAGGGTAATTTTACAGAAACTAATGCGAGGTTTAACGAGAGGGTTCTAAGAAGGTACCCAAGGCGGTCCCGACACAATCAATCGAATTGACAATGTTATAAATGTCGTTTGACCGCTTGACCGCGGCCGCGATCGTAAGTGATCCATACTGGATGGATGCAGCGCTTGAGAACGGTTTCATTATCAAGTTTTGGAGGTCCGCGGTGTGTCAATGTAGTCTTTTTATGAATTTTAATATATTTTTTTTTTTTCTAATATATTCAATTTATGTTTTCCCTTGAGAATACAGTATGTGGCGTGTTAAAATATATAAAGGGTCAGCAACGCGAGTGTGAAATAAGTCAGAAATGATGGATACTCCGCGCCCTTAACGGATCTGGTACGATTTTTCCTGTAACCCTGTATATGAAGCTCCAGTGTGGTGCCAGGTGAATTCAGTGAGATTAAATTAATTAATTAAATAATGATTTAATTAATTAATTGGCAGTAGATAGACGTAGGAGTATAACAAAGCAATGAAGCCAAAAGACGGCACACGCTCTACATATAATACCTAACGCTTGGGTAGTTCTGTCTGACCCAACACTAGAATAACTAACTGTAACCTGTCGGTATCATAAACTACGAGAGCCGGTACGCCAGAACAAATATGAGTAAATTAATAAATAACAGATTTAAAAACTTCAATTCCACTTTTATTTTCCAAGTTGAAACATTCAAGCATAAAATAGAAATACGGTACACGCGTAGCATTTGTAGCAGCGGGTGATACGAGTGCTACGCGTGCTACGCCGCGTAGCACATAATAAAGACATCAACGACACACACTGTGAAACGAAGTATGTAGAAAATTGAGCAATTTACATTAATATTATCTTTTCCCTATAAAAGTATAATAACATGTAGCTTTTAACTATAAAAAAACAGAAAACAACTATAAAATATAATATTTTAGTGTCGTAATTGCTAGGTTAAGCTATTTCGTTACTGTGTGATCGTAAAACTTGCTTATTTTACGAGCTTACTTGATGACTTGTCACTATTTCATTTTTACTAAAGTTTTATGGAAATATAGGTAGTAAAATTATTTAAATGAGTTTTTATCAAGCTTGGATCACAACCAAAAACACTAGCTGAGTAGAGTTCAGAGAATTTTCACAATATTGATTTTCTTGAAATATATAGGTAAAATATATAGGTATTTATGAATTAAAGGATTAATATTTTTTTATGAGTTCTTCTACGCTTAAAGAGAAGAAATAAAGAGTACCTGCTTTAGGCAGGGCCAACCTAAAACCTTATTGAACGTAAAATATTAAATTTCGTTCATGTAGCAATCCGGTTTGAATTAAAGCCACTATACAAAATGACGGGTATTATTTAATTGTACACGCCCTGCGACACCAGTTTTGAGTCTCCGGTTTCTGAGAGCTCGATCAACACTAATTGGCTTTTACTTCAAATTAGATAGAGATAGCATGTCTTGACAGCCTATTAGTGTTGATCGAGCTTTCAGAAACCGGGGAATAGTGATTTACTTTTTTTGGATTAAGTACACCCATCATGCCTAAAAACGTTGTGTACGAGTATATGAGTCAGATTTCTTAAACCTAGGGAAATCTAGGTGTTTCTATCTATAATAAAGAAATATCTATCTGTGTAAGTATATCAAGTATTAAATAATATATCAGTTATCAAGTACCCATAACATAAGGTTTAGTAGCTTACTTTGGGGCTAGATGGTGCTGTGTGGATTGTCCAGCATTATTTATTTATTTCACCCGAGCGAAGCAGAGTTTTCATCTAGTAACTCATATTCTCGCGTCGCATCTCTATTGATTACCTACTTATACATCTAGGCCCCATCTTTGGGCTCAACGGGTTGTTCCGCCATCTTGCCTGGCATTTTGTGAGACCACCCAAGAGCTCACAATATTATTTTATTGTACAATAAACGAATTTATTGCTCCATATGGCTATTTATTTATTAAGAGGTTTTGTTACTGACGCTTTGAGATTCGGGTTTCGGAATGGAACAAAAAAGATGATACACAGTAGCAGTTACAATGTCGATTGTGTTGTGAGACTATCTATTAGATCGGAAAAAAATCGAATTCGAGTTGGGTTTTTGTAAGGAATGATTTTATTTCTCACGCAACTGAGAACTACTTATCTCCTATTTCTTTTTCGCTTCACTTTATTGCATGAGAGGACGTTTGTCTAAAAAGAGAATGTGAAATGAAATTTGTTTTTGACCGTGACATTGGGTACACGTTAAAAAACTTTTGACCTTGTGCATACTAATTATGAACTTCACAGTCCAGACAAACGCTTAACATCTGTATACCTCAAGTTGATAACGCAAGGCAGAGCATCGTAGGGCACGATCCCTAACGTCCGTGACTTACAGACAATGCTTTGATAAGGTGATGGGTACCAAATAATATTAGGTAGACCATCTGCTTTTTCTATCAGCAACTAGTAAAAAAAATCTGAATTATTTTAGAAGTAGTTACGTAACTTGTTTAATAATATTTTTTATGACCTGAAGTCAACCTGAAAAACAATAGTGACTACTAAATATAATAATAACGTAAAGCCGCGGGCGAGTGTTAGTAACACATGAAAAACAAGGTAAACGCAAAGAATGTTAAAAAATGCGTTATTTATTCACATATTCATTACAGGGAACTTTTATAAAAATATTTGAAATACTTCCTTTAATTATGCTACGTTGTTTTTCGGGTTTCGTACTAATATGGTAAAATTGAACTCAATGGTGCGTGCGACTTCGCCTTTCCAAGAGTCCGTCCTTCTACCACAGCTGATTATTTCAGGATCTATTAAAGATGAAATAACAATTCACGCACACTTATTTTATCTTATCTTTGTTGATAACGGCTGATATACTATTTAAATATTACAAAAAAATAAAATAAACTCATTTCATTTTGATTCTTATTTTATAAAATAATGTTTTTCTTATAATTAAATAATTATTTCAAAAAAATATAGTTTGGATACGAAACTCTCGGTGAGCGTGTCAACTCGCACTTAACCGTTTTTGGTTTTAATAATCCCCATACAAGGAAGAGTACTCGTAGCTGTGAGCAACAATGTACCCGCAACTAGTTTCTTCAAGTTTTCATTATTCAATTAAATAAGCAATTAACGAGGCAAGCTTTTAATTACTAACTTGTACGTGGAAAACATGAAGTATTACCGAGAAACATAAAAACTTATGTTTATAAATTATTAATGATCCCGTATAGGTAATTCCTATATAGCTTCGACAAAAAAAGCGGTATTGAATAAAATAATTAAACTAGCTACGGATACGTTAGGGGACCATAAACATGCATTAAGTATTAATTAAGATGGCAATAAAAAAATAGATACCTACCGAACCCAAGAGGTATTATAATATAGTAAGTTGGCTACTGATAATGTATGATTCCTGGGTAAGTTACGATGTAAATATCCACTTTTTGTTTTGTGGAACAATCAGAACAATAAAATAATATTAAATATATTTATTTTAAACTCTATAAAACTATCATTATTATTATATAAATTATCCCAGTAATCTCACTAATATCATAAATGTAAAAGTTTGGATGTTTGTTACTCAATAACGCCAGAATGGCTGAACGGATTTGCATGAAATTCGGCATTGAGATAGAGTCTGGAATTTTGCTAATTTTAAACCCGTAAGAATACCGGGATTAAAAACTACGGGGGTGAAACCGTGGGGCACAGCTAGTAAATAATAATTATTGTCAAGCTAATGCCATTTTTATAAAAGTTATCTTTAGTCTCATCTTCGTGCAAGCGTGTTTCACAAACAGAAAGAATCCTAATATTATAAACGCGAAATTTTGTAAGTATGGATGGATGATTGTTACTCTTTCACGCCGGAACGGCTGAACGGATCTGGATGAAACTTGGCAGAGAGATAGATTATAGTCTGGAATAGAATACGGTGACCGCTTCCCATCAGGTGGGCCGTATGCTTGTTTGCTACCTATGTAGTATGAAAAAAAAATAGCACATACTTTTTATCCCATAGGAATACCGGGATTTAAATCTGCGCAGGTGAAACCGTGGAGCGCAACTAGTCAAATATTGGTGTTGTGAAAAAAAATACATTTATTTTGGACACAACACACGTACGCGAGGTAGATAGTTTTCATTAAATTGTGCGCAAGACATCGTTCTTTTTGCCAATGCTTTCGTACTTTTCTTTCACTCGCGTTCATACAATAGGTATTATGTCCTGCTACATGCCACTCTGGGATCCCGTCCCATTAATGGGGTGCCTTAGCAAAGCTTGCATTATGGATGCAGTAGGTTAGCTATGCTTGTATGCTTTCGTTAGGATAATGGACATTTTTATCACTCTTTTAACATCGGCTTCGTTTGCTTAGTGACATTTAAAAAAAAATGGATAGCACGCGGTATTGTTGTTTATGTCTTTTTATAGGTGCAGGTTTTTTTCATGAGGCAGGAATAAGTTTGGATTATCTGCTCCTCATTACGTAACTCGTGACAGGTTTGCAACTAGCGTGAAAGTCAATATGCGTATACACGTCTCGAAAAACTAATCAAATCGTAAGTATATGTATAATTTAAAATATGTCTATGTAATAATATGTTTATTTTTTTAATAATATGTTGTGTTTGATTGAGTGAGCGAAGCGAATGAAAATCTTACAACCCACTTGGGCGATTTGGCATTTTAGTGTGTAAGTATACGTATGTTTATCCGAAGATAACTTGAAAACCGTTTATCCGATGTGCATGATGACCCAAGAGCTCCCATTTTTAAGAGTTTCGTTGGCATCAAGGTTTTTCTACTGGTCGGCCAGTTCCTTTGCTTTATCAATCTATTTTTCATAAATCAAATTAAGATGGTACTTGGTTCTCATTAAATGGTGATAGCGACCTGTTCTGATGATGGAGCCAAGGTCTGTTTAAATAGGCAATTGAGTTGAAACTTGTTTACCATACTTAATTTGTAGGTGGCAGCCAGAGACAAGTCCAAACACAATGTTCGGACTTGCCTCTGACTACCACAGACCACTTACTTATATTTTCGGAGTGTTCGGGTCGCATCACGAAATCTCAGTTCGGGGCGAACTACTAGTGTTTATTTCATTTCAATTATGTACATAATAAAAAATTAAAGTATATAAGAAAAAAAACCTCGTAAAAACAAGAAATTGCGACCCTACCGCAATGTGGCAGATACGAGGAATCGTATAGACATTAGATGCATGTCTGCCGAGCTGATCATAGAGACAGTGACCACCCACCGTGGTAATGTCCATTTCGACAGGTAAGCGACAGTGGGTTTGTAACCTGTCACGTTAATCTACTGCAAAAGGTATTAGTTGTTTGTAAAGTAAAGTACGAAATTATTTTTTAGAATACCAAAATAGAGTCGACTCAAGTGCTTTTAATTATTATTGTTATGAGCCCTCCGGGTCCCACAGCTGGCCAAAAGGCTCGCCCATACCTTCCACACATCGCAATCCTGAGCTTTGTTTGCCTAGAACATCGAACATCGTTGTTGGTTGGGAAGTAGTTCTACGCCTAAGCTGTAGGTTGTGGGTTCAATCTCCACTAAGGATGAAAAATCTTGTAATGAACAAATGTTTTGGTGTTCAAAAATATGATATTTGCAGAAAACAAGGTAAGTATCTGTTACTTGGTTTTCATAGCACAAGCTTCATTTAATTTGGGCCACTGTAAAAAGTACACCAATATAAAAAAATAACTCTTTGCCAGAAAAAACAGACTTCAATTACACTGCAAAATACACTCGTACCTACCGAAAGTTTGTAAGTATGGATGGATGGATGTTTGTTAATCTTTCACGCCGGAACGGCTGAACGGATCTGGATAAAACTTGGCAGAGAGGTAGATTATAGTCTGGAATAACACATAGGCTACTTTTTACCCCGTGGGAATACGGGATGTAAATCTGCGCGAGTGAAACCGCGGGGCGCAACTAGTGTTATAAATGCGAAAGTTTGTAAGTTTGGATGGATGGATGGATGGATGGATGGATGTTTGTTACTCTATAACTCCAGAACGGCTGAACGGATCTAAGTGAAAATTGGCACAGAGATATATTATAGCCTGGAATAACACATAGGCTATTTTTTATCCCGCGGGAATACCGGGAATTAAAACTACGTGGATGAAACCGCGGGACGCTACTAGTTTATTATATCATATTTATTATATTAAATAGATCTTGCTCACATTTAAATGAGACCACACGGGAAGCACTAGCTTTCAAATAAAAAATAATCATCGAATTCGGTCCACCCAGTCGAATTGAGAACCATCTTCTTTAAGTCGGGTAAAAACATGTAGAATTGCTTTATTCTCACGTGTCTCACAAAACATGTCTTCACAGCAATTATAGCACACGATCGTTTACGTAGCGCTATAAAACAACAATTTGTTTGTCTGTTTGTGTAACGAACGTCTAAGTCGGCAATTCATCCAATTAGCTGTCCGCCCGCGGCAGACCACCCACGATCCTCGGCTATTAAACATAAATTACAAGTAATTTGGTAAACTTTATTTTGTTTTGATTGGGTTTAGAACTTAGAAATGGAAATTATGTAAGGTGGACGCCGAAGCCGCCGAAGTAACTTAGCGTTATTTGTCTTAGTAATTTTCTTTGAAAATAATATATCTACTTAAGTACATCTCTTTTCTTTACTAACTATAAAAGTCACAATTAACAAATATGTTTGTTGTTAACTAAAATGAAACTTCAGGTTTATTTATTTACTGTAAAATAGGTAAATAATATGTAATTTCAGTTCTATGTGAACACACAACCTCTTTTCACAGCATATTACTTGTTGTTATTAAATGTAATTATTAATTATTAAATGTGTTGTTAAATGTATGTACATTACATAGTTAAAACCTTTTTCCTTGTAGTAGCAAAAAGATCCATTTTCAAATTCCTGTACAATTTTTAAATTAAGAACCAAGGAATCAACACTAACAAATTGAGAAAAAAAAGGAGAAAGAGTTACATACATAACGTTTATAGTATTCTGTGGTGAGATCCAAATTTAAAATATTTTTTTTCACAAATTGAAGATCCAAAATGAAATTAGTTCGCTTGCGATGCAATGTTTACTTCGCATTTGTGATTGTCTGTCTGCAATATGAAAAATATCTGTGAGTAATAGTACATTGTTCACCGAGAGGAGAAAGTGACCGATTAACGTCGAGGGTGTCGTTTGAAGCCCGAGCCGTAGGCGAGGGCTTTAAAACACCCGAGATCGGGAATCGCACTTTCTCTCGAGTGATACATAGTGCTTTATACTACACCTACGAGGAAAATAAAAAACTAAAACTAAATCCTCAAACAACACACAAATTGAAAATGGCGCCAATGGCGTCTGCAATTTTTACATGTTCTTTTTTCAAATTGTTTATCCTGCCGCCGCAGGGTCGCACTGCCAGCCCGACACCATCCAACACACAGCTAGTGGCCAGTGTCATTTTGCGAACTTGGAGATAAAAACTCACTGTAAAAACTTTTTGGCTTTTGATATTTAGGTTACCAGCGCATAGTCTTACCCAAAATTAAAAAAGAAAAACCACGTAAGAAATGGATTTTCATACACTTTTCTCTCCCGCTCAGATGCGTTTTCTCCCCGCATATTTGTTCGATATGCAATGACGTACTTTCTACCGTAAATTTGATAAAGTATCAAGGTACTTTCCAAGCAGGTGTAGAATAAAAACCTTTACAGTTTAGGTACCTATTCCACCTTGTATCTAAAATTAGAGAAAAAATATTCAGCGAAGTGAGGTACTTCGAAGTGTTCACAGTAAGTAAGCAGTACCTAGCATAATGAAGCGCCAAGTTGGATCAATTACACGCTAGCCCGTCAAGTTTATCTGATATACATGTACTAAACTAACTGTTTTATTGCAAGGAGTAGCTGGGTGGATATGGATATTGTATCAATGACTATCATTTTTTGCTAAGAGCACAGTATTTTTGTTTGTTTATGTGAATCTGTCTTGATTAATTTTTTGTTTATGTGAAACAAACATACTGCAAAACACTTTAACTTTTACATATTGGTACCAAGGTATTTTATATTTATCTGCTCTGCTGCTAAAAATCTGACTTGAATCACCTATTGTTTTTGGGTTTCTGAAAGCTTGGTCAACACTAATCGGCTGTCATGTCACTTGCTGTTTCAGCTTTACTTCCAATTACAAAGAGACTAGTTGCGCCCTGCGGTTTCACCCGCGCAGATTTAAATGTCGGTATTCCCACGGGATAAAAAGTAGCCTATGTACTATTCCAGATTATAGTCTGGAATAGTACCTACATAGGCTACTTTTTACTGTCACTATGCCAAGTTTCATCCAGATCCGTTCAGCCGTTCCTGCGTGAAAGTGTAACAAACATCCATAAATAAATAAATAATAAATAAATAAAATCCATCCATCCATACTTACAAACTTTCGCGTTTATAATAGGTAGTAGTAGGATAAGTGACCTTCATGGATGAGTTTCAGAAACCGGTGGTATACAGGTAATGAATATAAGTAATAGGTAAAGTCAATCACAGTTCTGCATTCCACCGTCGCGTCGATTCTCCAAGTTTGTATGAGCGAATGACCAGAGTGTAAATTACCTACGCTCACTTCGGAATGATGTCGTAAATTCGTCAATGTCGCAGTCGGGACGAACCACTTTTAATTTTTAAGCAGCTTCTTCCGCGACCAGAATTGAAATGCAATTTTATAGGTTTTATTCTGATACTCGCAACAAAATAAACAGTGTATACCTGCCTATACATATACATATACCTACCTTTTTTCAGTACCATGTTTTTTATTTGTCTGTGAAGCTTTTCTTTCCTTCTTTCTTGATACATAAATCACTGATTCTGACCACATTTTGTTCTAATGCAGGTATTCTACAAATTGAAAGATTTCTTTACGGCTTTCTGTCTGCGTCTTATACAGGGCGTTCCTCACAAATGGACAAAAAATGTTAAAATTCATGGCATTCCTTTTATTTCGGACACTATTTTATTTAGCAAAAAATAATCCTTATGATGAAGCATTTCGATCGGTAAGATAAAGCTACAGGTGATTATTTTTCGCGTGTGACGGGTTCAATTCCCGTTTCAACCATGTAATTATTTAAATATCTATGAATGCAGCTTTAATTGTTTATAAAATTCATGTATTGTATTCTTTCAGTAAAATGTTCCATCTAGAATATTCAAAGTACTTTCCTTCCGTGTGGCATATTCGTGGGACCCCCTGTTTAACGAATAGACTAAACAGATGATATTGCATTAACGATAATTGCATTTTTCGAACTAACGGGTTACGTTACCGCGTTTTTTAGTGGTAACGTACGCGGACGAAATTACTATTATAGGGCAGAAGAGAACAATGTCATACTAAACCTCATAAGTACTTGTACTGGTATACGCTGCTAAAAATATAGCCAGTTGGGGGTTCGACAATTATCAGTATAATTTCAATTTAACATTTACGAGAAGAATAAAAAAAAATCTAAACCATCTTGATGCGAATTTTATTGTTAAATTCAACAATCGTAAATAAAGATGCTCGATTATAATTGAAATGTTCCTTTGTGATCTCAATTCCATGTCTACCTCACGCGAGCTTCTAAGAAGATGTATAGGGTGACACCCCGCTGCGCCTTCGCCCGAAGTGTCAAAATGTCCAGGTTGAACCACCCCAAAGAATTCATGGCAACTTGTATCCTCAACAATAACTGCTGAAGTAAGTTAGACTTTGTCTTCTAGAGTATGAGCGTCAATTCTATTTGAAAAAAATTAAAATTTGATGTCATTATTGTGTAAAGTTGCGGTGTTATATAATGCTTTATTGATATATTCCCTGTGATGATATCGGTGAATCGATCGTTATAAGAACGTTTGCACCTCTGCTGAATATATGCCATGAAATTGGTTTGTCGTCGTTGTCGCGCCAAGCTGTTTGTGACGTATTCCTTGGTTTGTGATGTCAACTTGGAGAAGTGCTATGACTTATTTATTCTGTAGCAGCGTTGAGTCACAATTTATTACAGTAGCTACTTGGGCAAAAAACCTGTTAGATTTATATTACCTATAAACTTCTATGAACTTGTGGTACATTAAGGCCTCTTTAAAGGAGTTGATTTCACTTTCAGCATTCCTAGATCCTGATGATGATATTTGGAGGATGCAACAATCATTCAGTGTGGCCGCTAAATAAATTCATTAGTTAAATCACCGTCGGCGGCGTTTTATGTCGGTAACTTCAAAAGGCCTGCCGCCGCGCCGCCCTGCCGCCAGGGGCGCGTTCGACTTTAAACTCAGAAAACTCTGTAAACAAAATGATATGGTGCGTCCGAATGTTTGATCCGCCTTTATTTTCTGTATACAGAGGAAATGTTTAACTAGCAAACGCACTCTTTGTGGTAATTGTGTGTATTAACTTCCATGAAAATGGACAAACACAGCTTTGAAGTGTTTCTCACTCAGTGTTTAAGCACAACGCCATGTGTGTCTTCGCTATCTTCCATCTCCCATTCCGGTAATTTTGCAAGATGATGCATTTTAATTAAGTCAGTTCTTCATCCATGCCACCTGCACCAATTCTGTATTGTCATTTCATTAGAACTTTATGCTTTTTGATTTCCCGTATTTTTGATAGTACTGCATAAATTATACGGTACCGATAATGGTAGTGTTGTTCCTCGTGATTCGGTGGCACTCGTAGCAGCTTCATTCAATGCTTTTATTTTGCTGTTCTTCTTTTCGCTCTCCCGTTGGTGCGAGAAGGACGGGCATATCACGTGTGTGGTCCTCGGGCAAGCGAGCTCGGCTATATCCGTAAGTGTTCGGGCTCCGTCGCGCTCAAGTACGGCAACATAACCGTTCGAATCGTGATGGCGGCTCCACAAACAACCAATGTACGCCTCGAATTCTCGGATCAGTGTTGCTCGAGTCGCGCTACTGCTGACACGTTACCGCGTCGCCGTCACTTTCTATAATGAAACTCGGTTTCGTTTCGTGCTTCAAACTGCAAAGTGATAGAAAGTGACGAATACGAGTGTGCAAGTGTGTGGTTATGTGGCGGCAAGTGATATGACAGCGTGCGCCGCCAGACGGACTCCGGCCGTCTTCATGAGGATATTGGTTACAAACCTGGCCCCGAGATCATGGTGGCTCCCGATTCCGAGGCTTCTGCGAATCCTCGGATAGTGGCTGCCGCACCCGAGAGTCCCGTCGCCGCAGAGGCGCGCCACAGCGCCGACCTTTACATTCGTACGAGCTGGGTGGACGCCGCTCTAGCACTCTCCGAACTTGAAAAGGTGCAGTGTTTACTGGATTTGGGAGAAGAGAATACAGTGTCGTGTTTCGATTGTCATATTGCACGTGTGATTGTTTTTCTGCGAATGCCAATCACATCCCAGATCGCTGCAGCGCAAAGCGGTGGCGCCGACTGGTGGTAACCGTGCGTACTATCAAGGCCGCGCGTATTTTGTAAAATCAAGGACAATTCCAAAAACTTGAAGATTATAGAACACTCATAGTGAGATTTGCTCATAGTGAATTCTTTAATTGACCTCGGTGCTAATATTTTTCTAAGCGAACTGCTTAAAATCAGAAGCTTCGCATATATCTGTGTGGTGCCCTATGCTTTCTTCAATTCAGTGAAAATTAAGATAACAATCTAAAAACCATGTACCTACCTGGGCTATTCAAAATAAAATAGGTAGTAGTCAATAGTTTGAAAACACATTCAAAAAATCCTATGTAAGAGATGTCGTTGTGTAGTACCTACAATGCTGCACAAAATTGTATTCCCGGTTCGGGGAAGGTAGCGATTTCCTAGAAGGCCGCGAGAGCCCGGTGCTGGTGGTCCGCACCGTTGCCAATTGCTAAGCCAATGCTTTAAAATTCTTCATGAGTGCTTGAAAAGAGCAATGCAATCACATCGCGTTTTGTTTTACTAAACCACCTTTAGAGTACAACCAAAAGGCGAATCGAATTATTTTAACAGAAACATTGAGAGAAAAATAAAAACAGCTGTAGCCTGCGTTGATGTAACACACCTACATTCGACTTTAACGTAGGAACTTGGTCGGTTATATGCAAGATGAAGCAATTAAGGCTCAGTGGGAGCGAGGATTAGGGGCCAGCGCACGCGCAGCGCATCGGCGCGGCGCCGATAGAGACATCAACGCGGGCGCACGACGCGACGACCGGTAGAGATGGAGAAATGAATGGAGACGCAATCATTAAAAATGACCTAAATCTAAAAGCACAAGGATCACTGAAATTGTTGTATCTTAAATGTGGATAATCATAGCTTCACACGATCAAGCATAGAAGAATTGGCTACAAACTCACTGCTCCGATCTCCAGTAATACCTACCTATTTGTTTGAACTTTTTCAAAGTTGCAAGATCCCGGTGCTACGTTTTTAAGAGACTACCTACTTATTTAACAGGCAGTCTAGAATAAAACTACAACAATATGATTGAATAGGTACCACATCTGTTGTACTAAATCCGATGTTGGCTAAAGGTTTTCAATAATGACGTTATCAAGTATAAAATTAAAATAAAACAACTCTATTCTACGAAGTTTTATGTCTGACAAGACCGCACAGAGCTCACCTCGTGGAATTGAGACATCTTGTGGTTTCCGATCTTTCATCCCGTTCTACCTTAGTACATCAGTGGATTCTTTCCTTTTCTTTAAAGGTTTATATTATGTCCCGTTTCTTCTTGTTTTTCCCACATATCGTTTGTCTTCGTCCAAACATTGCGTTTGCCGGGCGGTCGGCAGCTGCGCTGGAAATGTATAAATGACTTAACATGGACAATGTTTTACAAAAAATCTTTTTGGAAGATATAGGTTTATGGTTGAAGAAATCTAACTTGACTTTCAAAAATGCATAAGGCTTTCCCTATTATCCATTAGTTAACCACAATATATTGGCATCACTTATGGTATAGGATTACCGGCTGAGCTCAACCTTACGTACCTAGGTATATATACCAACCACCGTACCAGTGAGTTCCGCGACACGTGGCTTGGTTACACACATCAATGCACAATAACTAATTTTCTCCTTGGTTGCTCGCCGCCTCAAGTCAGTAGGTAGTATAGCACCCAACTGTTGCCGAATGCCGATTAAATACCTAATAAATAACAAAGACTTCAAACGAAATCTGTATCCTATCATACAAATAATCTGTAATAATAGATGTAATGTTTAAATAAATAAATAATAAATTGGAACATTTCAGTCATATGGACAGACTTTCGTCCTATCTTAAAACTCCACAATCACAAACATCTACATTTTGTATCCTTAATTTACACATCTAAAGTTATGATTAGCTTAGGTAGTACGTTACCGATAACGTTCCTAATTTCCTATCATATGGGCGACAGAACCGGTTAGGTTGTGGTATCCAATCCAACCTAGCAACTTTCTCGAGTAGGTGTATGAATTGTTTTCCACTTTTGATTGATAAACAACAGATATCGGTTTTCATTATTAATTAATGCTTTCAGGTGAACTAAGAAAACTTATCTGATATTATTAAGAAAAAAACCATGTTTAGCCAAATCGGAAAAAGAAAAAGTTTTTATCCATAAACAGATAATTCAAAATATTTAACGAGTCATTGGAATCCCACACAAATTCAAAGAAGATAACCCCAAAACAAACGCCAAAATTTGCGTTTTTCAAAATTGCATAAAAGCTTAAAATCTTAGGGAGAAAAACATTTTTTATTTGATTCGAGAAAACATACATAGAAAAGCAACAAAATTACCTGATGGGGTAAACCTATACCTGATGGGGTAAACCTAAAAATAAATATGTACATATCCCATTCCAAACAGTTGGTATTAGGAGAAAGACTGATGATGATAAAAATAAATTGGTTTTTGGCCACACCAAACATTTCTATAACAAAGTTAGAGCCAAAAACATTATAGTCGATCGCTCTTCAGCATTCAAAGTATTTGTTTTCGATATTTTAATGACCTTGTATAGATGGAATGCTGGTTGTAGCGTAAGCGGTATCAGGAAAGTAGAACTCCGTAGTGTAGAACAACCAGTTTCTTTAGATTTAGAGTAACTTTGTAGTTACCGCTGATTTTGTTAAAGAAATATGTGGTGTGGAGGACATGACCAATTCCTCATTATATTGTGTTATTTTACTTATTTATCATTTATTGCACAAAACACAAAGCTAAAGTACAAAAGGAGGGCTTAATGCACAAGCATTTTTTACCAGACTCCCTAAGTGGTGGTACAAATTAGAATTGACAATATGAACCTTTTGCAAGTTTTCAATCCAAACTTGTTCATAAGAAAAGTTATATTGTCTGCAACGATGTTGCATAATTATAGGATGCATAGGTACAAAACCACTCATAGAGCAGGATATATTCATATAAGATCTGTTTCCCGGAAGCAGAAAAATGTTTGTCATTATGTTGCATTCATTCCAGTTTGTCTTTAAAACACAAAAGGCTTGCCTTAGCATTATAATGGGATAATGGGAACTCTCCGCCCACGTCCCATTATATGCAGATATCCGGAACAATATGCTCCGGCATCGATGCAAGTCAATGATGATTTGCTAATCACGAACCCTGGAAAGTGGTCCTTATTCATTGTAGAATTATCGAGGCGGAGATTAAATTAAGATGGTTTGAAGAGATTAGGTAAATACTATAAAAATAACATGACTGTATTTGGCAGATCACATGCAGTTGAATTTGGAACATCCCCCATTTTTAAAGACAGATAAAAATATAGGTAGTTGAGCTCTCAACTCATATTATATTGTTAGTTTCTAAATATAGCCTGGAATGGCAGATAAACGAAATGAATACCTATGCCGGTGATAAACGTTACACAAACAAAAACACTATTCACTGATGTTGTGTAACGAAACGGATCATTTCAGGGGTATTGCTGGCGATGATAATGCCTTGCAAATCAAAGTTTAGATGAGGGCCTCTATCATTGTTGACAACAAAGATTTATATAGGTATTGAACATTTGAAACTAAATCTAGATTAGCAAGCATGTTTACACGAAGCAGCGGTCGTGAGAACATGTCCACATCCACCACAGGTAGTAGTGTTATCTGCAGGAAACGCATTCGTCGGCGCCACCGCATCGCGGATTACGCTAACTAATCCTATTGCTTGAGCGCTTCTTGTGTTACGGATATAGGTAACAAACATTGCGCAACAAGTTCCCGCACATGTACATGTTTGTCTTCTCAGAATTCAGTATTGTGATGCGTTAGGGCGCTGAATTCGGTAGCTGAATGAAGAGGTTGGGTAGTGAGTTTGTGCAAGCGATGCGGCTGAGCATAGTGGATGGCGTGTTGTTGCGTACGGTCCACGTGGGCCGGCGGGTGGCGCGGGGGAAGGCAGCGCGGGCGCATTCCGGCCGTGACGTCACGCCCACCCAGTGCGGCCGACATTCACCTCGTCTGTTCAACCGCACCGTACCAGGCTCGAGACTCAGCTGTATCTGCCTCAATTATTGCTTTGGCTTATTTATCTACGAATGCTGAACAACTTTGTTTTGATGAGTAACCATTCGTAAACATTACAAACGTCGTCGTGTCGTCCCAAACTGAGATACTCTTCATTGTATAGGTAGACCTTCAAAACACTGCAGTCGTTTTGAAGTTTGCGAATAATTCGCAAACATTAATATTATTCGTAATTCGTTAGACATGTTTAGAGAGAAGAGAAGGACTGCTTTTATTCAAGAACCAGAAAAGGTAAATTGCGACCACATGAAGTCGTAAAATTAAACTGGACCAGTACTGGCTATACCTGGAGTCAGTTCAGATTAGTTCCGTTTCTAATAAAACCATCCATTGAGTTCTAAATGCAGAGGGACAAGATAAAGGAGTAATGTTGTCCAGGATGCTATTATCGTTGGGTCCGGCGAGCGAGAGCAGCGGCTCCGGCAAACCAGCGATTGAGTTATTATTATGCAATTAGTAAGCGCTTCACGAGATTCGGCCTGTGTCGGCTGATCTCGTGCGGCCGCCAGCTGTCGGCTGGCGGCTGGCGGCGGGAAGTCGAAGACGTAGACTTGGCGCCACGGGTGCGCTCGCCGCTCGCCCAGCCAGTCCCGCCTGTCATTAATCACAATCAACTCTGAAATTATTTCGACATTTAAATACTTCGATGTTATTATATCTACTTACTTACCTTCCGCCAAACAATCTCATAATCGGTATGTTTATAGTAATAAAGTCATTGTAGAAATAGTCAAACGATAAAAGCGATGCAGCATGACAAACTAACGACTACTGTTAACCCAGGTGTAGGCATGAATCGTATTCAAAACAAGAAGATTTATTAAAGTTTTATCTTGAAAATGTTGTACTGAACAGGAGTTTTAATTTGCAGGGAAACATCGAAGGCGGGCGAACATCGCTCTGGATCCGTGCGTGGCTGCAGGAACAGCTCTTTATCTTGGGCTGCTTTCTTCAGGGAGACGCGGGGAAGGTCCTTTTTGTGGCCATCCTTGTGTTGTCTACCTTTTGCGTCGGACTAAAGTCTGCGCAGATCCACTCGAGGGTCGATCAACTTTGGGTTCAAGGTACGTTGTTTTAACAGTTAGGGTACTTTAAGGCTTATCGCTTATGTCCTATCTAAGAAACGAAAGGCAGATCATGATAAGCCGCTGCTGTGGCGTATTGTGCATATCGTGGAATACCAATGCACCGGGACGGGCTCGTCTGTGGAACCGCTTCCGTCTCGTCTCGTGGACGTGCGTCGCATGCTGTTGCGAGTACAGTGAAGCCGCGCGGTGTCGAATCGCAGCCAACATCGATGAACTTACATTTTAAATTCGACAATCAATAGTCCTGAGCATGCGCTTGCGTCCGGTGAGCAACTCTTTTTCAAACATAATCGTGATGATAAATACATACCTACCTATTTCTCATTTCTAAATGACTTTATTTGCATTTATATGTATTATGGTTAATTCATGCGGACTCGTTACTGCCTTGTAATAAATACTAACGCAATAGTTATGATAAAATATTGCTCAATAGATTATGGTATATGAATACAAATAATGTTTAATGAAGAAATTAATACGTTTATTACCAATAATTCAAAATATATTCACCGGTAGGCTATGATTTTATTAAAATTTAACGGAATATTCAAATAAGAATACAAATTTGTACGTAATGTAGTGTAGATATTATTTTGAGGAATCGTGACTGAAATATTTCTGAAAGTGAAAATCTGTATTCACTGGCCAAATAATAACACTAGTTTATACTATGCAGTGATATAAAAGTGATTTTGATGAGAATTGCTGTTCGTTAGTCTCGCTAAATTTCGGCTGATCCGATTTGGCTAATTTTGGCCTTGAATTATTTGTAGAAGTCCAGAGAACGTTTAAAAGGTGAATAAATATGAAAATGCTCGGAATTAAATAAAAACAAATAAAATAACAGTACGAAGTCTGCCGGGTCAGCTAGTTATAATATAAACAAAACATCTGCTGCTTATAATATGTAATAAAAGAACGGGCCGGTTTGAAATAGTCATTATGTCATTTTACAGAACTGATTGCTGCTGCAGGTTGATACTATGGTGCTCAGCGCTTTACTGAATAGTTTCCTAGTGACATTATGAACCCGAGAGGCGGAAGCTGGGTGTTGAGGATGTGGAGATTGCAAACATATCCGGGGTTCTAGGCGCAACATCCTATGTGACGTAGCAATCACTTGAACACGGGCATGAATGCGTGAGAACACACGGTTGCATAGTACGAGGACGAGGCTACTTTGCTAAATATTGAGCGAAAACGCTATGTATTGAAACGGGTAATAAGTTTTGCCATTTGTCAGTTGGAGATGTTAGATGTTATGAAGGGAAATTACTCTAAGGAAGGCAAGATATTTGATTGAATGAGCTAAAAATATAGATACCTAGATAGAAAGATATTTCGCCGTCCCCACCGAATAAAATCGTAATCGCAAAAGTCAAAATGTTCAGGAGAATTAAAAAACCGTTTTTTGACTATAACTTCTTAGTAGGCCTACTTACCAAGATTGTTTATATACCAAAAGATAGCTAAATTTTATTCAATATTGAAATTATGATTCATAAAAATACTGTGTTTACCCAAGCAAAGTTATGGCTAAAAGTATATAATACCAGAAACTTTGACATTACTTTACGCGGTAAAGCAACAATACGATTTTATTCGCGGGAATTATGGATAGACATCTTACAGTAACAATCGATTGCGATCGTATAGACTCCAAAAAAGCTTTGTTGACTGTATCGGTAATATGATATTACCATAGTATTCGGCGTTTAAACCAACTATGGAGACTATAGTAAAATTGTAATACGATAATTTCCTATGGCAATTAGGTATTGTAAAAACTGAATACCGTATATCCCTTAGTGCAAATTATCTATGGTAATAATTACAAAATAACAAGAAAAAAAATCATTTTGATAGTTATTTTCAAGAAATCTAATGATATCAAATACACATATTAAAATACAAACAAAATTTGACATACTCACAAACAACAAAAAAATCAGGAACACGGTTTGATATGTATTTTAATAAAATTGAAAAAAAAAACATACAATCTAAATTTTAAATGATTAATACTCGTAACAATAAATGAAACTAATCTAGATTTTGGTCATTCGGTTCGTTTTCTCTTTCTGGGTTCGAAAAACTTACGAGCTTCTTGGAAAAGCCGAAGAAAGCCACAACCCGAGTAAGTCTTCGTGCAAAGGTTTATTGATAGGTTGGTGGTAAATTTGTTTTCTCAAAACTCCACAGGCAAACATTTTGTATAGCCCAGCGCAGCCATCAGAATCCTACCAATATTATAAACGTGAAAGTTTGTAAGTATGGATGGATGGATGGATGGATTGATGTTTGTTACTCTTTTACGCCGGAACGGCTGAACGGATCTGGATGAAACTTGGCAGAAATATATACATTGTAGTCTGAAATAACACATAGGCTACTATTTATCCCGTGGGAATACCGGGATTTAAATCTGCGCGCATGAAACCGCGGGACGCAACTAGTAGAACGATATATTCTTGATAGCTCTTTGTGCTTCTTGTTGTACTAAGGTATTAAATTGCCACAAGCAATTTCCTATTCCGGCAGATCCCCTTTTCGCTATAGAGGTGCCACAAAAACTGTAAAATTATAATAAATAGGTTATTCTTGTTTACAATGGAAAATGCCTACTTATGATTGAGGGACGCTGAGAACTTTTTCTCAAAAACTGTTTCGTTGGTGTGTGTTGAATCGACTGCGGCTTTCCCTTTTAATTTATTGGCTCTGTCCTTTCGTTTTACTTGGGCCCTGTAATTTTCTTCTATTGAAGCCTTTTTATCTCTTCGGTTTGCTCGTACAAAGAGCAAATTGCACATAAATCTTTTTAAGGCTTAAAAAATCAGTAATTGTACTCGGTATTAAAAATTGATTCTTAGTGCTTCTTCGTAGCCATGCTCTCCAAGAAAACTTCTTAACTTCTTGATGCGCAAACCGAAATTTGTATAGTCGATACATCTTTAAAAAAAAAGTCAAATTTGTCCACCTGTCAGCTCACACAAAGAATGATTCAAGACTTTTGGAGTTGCTGGTCGCGGGACTACGTTCACCAGCTACAACAACGATATAGTGGCACGATCAGAACACTGAACCTAAAAGTGATTTAGTAAGTGAAGTAGTTTGTGAAAATTGTGAATAAACATCCCGATGTCAAACGTATAGGTAGGTTGCGCACAAAAAAAATCGTTTATTATCGTCGACGCCATTTATTCGTCCAACTTCGATTTTAGTTGTACTTCCAGTCTGAGGCTAAACTGAAAATTATTAAAAAGATGGGCTTTTCGCACTATCGTAAAATAAAAGGTAATGGGTTTCTTTTTGTTGATTTATGATACAGTAATCAATGTAGCCAACTCGTGGAATCGATACTGGTCACTAAAAGAAGTTATGAAAAACAAAGAATTCAATATCAAACTAAAAAGTAAACTGTACGAGTCTTGTGTTCTGCCTGTACTTACTTATGGTTGCCAGACTTGGGCTCTCACGAACATGCAACTTCGCAAAATTTCGGTCTGCCAGCGTGCTATGGAGAGAAGTATGCTAGGCGTTAGGAAGAAAGACCGAAAAAGAAACGTAGATATACGAGAGGAGACTAAGGTTACTGACGCCATCCTCAAAATCAGAACCCTTAAATGGAGATGGGCAGGGCATACACTCAGAGGCATGGACAAGTGGAGTCAAAGAGTTACCGTGTGGTACCCAAGAACTGGAACAAGAACCAGAGGGAGACCATATAAACGATGGAAGGATGATTTGGAGACCACAGGAGGGAAGCTATGGCCACGAACAGCAAATGATAGAGGAAAATGGAAGGAGTTGGAGGAGGCCTATGCCAAAGGGCACACAGGAAAAAAAAAATGAATTGTTATAAATAGTGTAAAAAAAAAAAAAAAAAAAACTTTCTGAATAAACGGCTATTATTATTATTATTATTATTATTATTATAATCAATGTAACAATTCTATTTATTTTACGAGTGTAATCGCAAGTGACTTCACTGTGATTGAAAAATCAAAAGTTCCGTCGAATAAAATCGTAATAGTACATTACCATAAAAAATGATACATTGCGTAGTCAGTATTAATATGTTACGTTTTTATTCCAGGAAAAAAAGTGTTTTACTGTTCAATCGAATAAAACCGTTAGATCCATTACAAAATCGCTAACTCGGTAAATACTCGTACGAATCTGTTGAAAAAAATTCACAAGGTGTAATCGGACCTCTAGAATAGTTATTTCAAATAAAAGCACTACTATCGTAATAGTCGATTACGATTTTATTCGGTGGGGACGGCGATTTGCACAAATCAAAATTTATAGTACATAGGCGAGCTTAATGCTAAAGAGCATTCTTTTCCAGTTGTGTAGTTTTGTTGGGTCGCGACTCGTGGTCCCACTGGGATTGTACCACTATTACTCGTGGTCCCACTATCCCTGAAATTTAAGAAAGTTTTGCTAAGATTTAGGGTCTCGTAAAATAAAAGTTTATAGATACATATGTTGGTAAATCTCATAAAGAATTATAATATTCGTTTTAACAGTAGTAGAGCTCTTTGTGAAATGCTCGCCAGGGGAAGTACTACCACCAAGCCATTCTCTGCCGCCAAGCAGTAACGCTGTGTTTCGGTTTGAAGAGTGTGGTCGCCGGTCGCAGGCACATGAGGCTTAACATCTGTATGCCTTAAGTTGATGGACAGAGGACAGTACATCTTAGGGCACGATCCTATCGTGCGTGACTTAAGAGGCTATGCTTTGTGATAGGTGATGGTAACCACTTAACATCAGGTGGGCCATCTGCTTGTTCCATCAGCTAGTTGTATAAAAAAACATTCGTGTAATCTCAAAAAATGGTTAAAACCTCAACTTTGGTATAAATAAGTAAATGAATCGTTATTGGCATAAATATCATAAAACCTCGTCCTTACCAAAATGTCAAGATTTCGGTCGTTCATTATAAAAAGGAAGTCGTCGATTTTATTTGATCCGGTGCACCTGCTTCAAAAATACACGACCCACGACGTGGTTTGGCAATATAACTTTAAATAAATACTCTTCGAACATTATAAAAAAAATTAAATAATTATAATACAAAAGTATTATAATACAAAGCATACTTCAAAAAAACAATAAATCCTATGAAACTTCCTATACGCACAGAATAGGAACAAAACTGTTTTCTATATACAAGTTTGGAACCCATCAAATAAACGTTATCGCGCCGGATGTTATTGATAAATAAATATTTTATTGATTGATTATGATGATGGACGACGTGCTCGTAAATGCTTTAATATCATCATAAGTTCGGTCAGATAAGCGAATGAGCTTTTTGACCTAATGCCGATATGGTTATTTTATTTATATAACGAACTAAAACATTGGAGAACAAAATACAATAATAGCAATCATCTAACCAAAAACTAGCGTTTCGAAAAAACATGTCTGACCTACACAATCTTATCGAACTTAAAATAGGTGTAAAAATCTTATCATAAGCTTTCGTATTTAAGATATTACAAATACATAAAATATAATTTCCATTTGTAAGGTCTCGGCTACTGTCCAAACAATACAAATACAAAGTTAGACAGCTTCACAAAACGTTATCGCTGAACAATAGCCGCTCAGTTAAACAATGCCGAAGGACTCAAGAGTCGCCTAACAACTTAATTAGGTGGCCCGCGGCCGCCCGTAAATATTCCTACGTGAAATTACGACCTATAAAACTAAAAAAATGTATAACATTTCTATTGACTCACAAAAAACCGGGGATCTGATTGTCCGGTCGCTTTGTGTGAAGACGCCTCGCTGTGCGTTCCTCCGAACGATCCATTTGATTCTTGGTGGACCTTTCAATGTTAACATTTTCTAACGTCTCAATCGAGAACCAATAATTGTGGAGGAGCTCTGGCTATGCTGGTGCGTAGATTATCAACGAGTGAGGATTATTCATGTAATTTGTTTTGCGAAATAAAAAAATTACCTACGGTGTTCTTCTAATAATTTTTTCTCACTATAGCGATTTAGGATTTTATAGGGCGGCTATGTACCTAATATATTATTTGTCTGATCTTTTACGTGTTGCGTTTAAAGAAGGATTGGCGAGAAACTTAGAATAGAATCAGAAGGTAGGTACCTAATAGACAACATTGTTGTCTCTGGTTTGAGCGGTTGCATGCAGCGGCCGTAAAGGACGCGGTTTGTTTATTCCGCCATCCATCTGTTGTCTACGCTCTGGCTAATTTGCATAGAGGGCCAAAAGGGTTGTGAGGGGCGCGGGGCCGGACCACACGGGCTCGGCACGGCGACGATACGCGGGTGGCCACAACCACATGCGCGAGCGCACGTAATGCCGCGTCCCTCCTCCGTTCCTCCGCAACGTCATTCATTGCGATTGTCCGCGCTGATCTCTCGCTACCACATCGAGTAGAAATGTTGTCATTATCGGCACACACGCATCGTGAATGCAATAAAAGGCCCGAGTGTCGTATTTTACTCTTTTGCCGGCGTACAACGACAGATTTACCATTCGTCGAACCCATTATTCATTGAACCGGACGGGATCGAGGATAGTTACGCGGAATGATGTAGCGTTCATTTCCATTTATGTTGCCGTTGATAAGAGTGAATTGTTTAACTTAATAAAAGACACCGCTTCGGTGGCTGGCGATAAAATGCGTGAAGTGTGAAAGCTGCACTCGATCATACGTTGCGCTTGCGATAACCTTGCTGACCTTGTGGTGTTTCCGCGCTTGCTAGCCGCCTTGAGGCATTTGCTATCCATCTGCTTACGCCCGCCCCCAACCGCTACTGAACCCTCAGTTTAATACTTTTAACTGTTATTTGAATAAACATCTAATCTATATCGGGCATTCAAGTGGTCTTTAAGAATACTTAAATTCATCCTCACGTGATACAGCTCCGCCGAATGAAGGCATCGTAAATCGCGCCTACGACTCCGGTAGGTGTTAAAATAGAGGCGCCCTGTGCGGGCCATTGAGCTCGATTCCATTCCACTTGCTTTATGATAATCCCTAATATCCGGCATGAGTACTGACTATGTTTAGCTCAGACGATTACGAAACATTGACCGCCCTCGCCCCTTCAATAACGACAGTGTTTAATTATATGACTGCTATTAATATCAATTCAATTTGTATCAGTCTCAACTGAGATATTTAAACCTTACAGCTAGCTTACAAAGCTAAGACTTAAAACCCTCTAAAACGCAATTGGGATAGCAATCTACCACCACTTACAAACAAGTGACGTTCAGCTGACAGGTGGGTTGTGCATGCATAATCGGATTTACAATTTAATTAATGCAAAAAGGTTTTGAATGGCTCTGCTCTGAAGACAATGATTAAACATTTGAATATTAATAAATTAACGTTGAACGCGTACATAATTTTTTTTTCTCTCTTATATACAGGGTTCAGGAAAAATCGTGCTTGTACCGTTAAGGGCGTGGAGTACCCATCATTTCTGACTTATTTCACTATACAAGTTTAGGGTAGGGTGTTTCATAGTGAAATAAGTCAATGATGGGTACTCCACGCCCTTAACGGATCTAGCACGATTTTTCCTGTAACCCTGTATATAATAATCTTTGAGATACAAAACTTTAGGTAGGTAACCTACACATTTTGGGCATCATATATCATTCGTATCTCGGATGCTAATAACCTGCCCGTTTATTTTCGTCATGTTTGTTTATTCTCGTTCTCGAAGTAACGAATAGCAGTCACGGTATAAATTAGCGACAAAAATAAAATGGCAGAGCCGAGGTGGACGTTAAGCCAGTAACATGTTTCAAAGATGAAGCGATGCTTTCAACTTATCCCGCTGACGTTTGGTTATTAACGATGTGATAGTGGACATAGATGTTGTTAAGTTTATTTGACGTAAATATTTCTTAAATAAGCTCCCAAGATATAAATATGCAGGTATTTTTAAAGGCATCAGCGGACGGTTGTAGTTTTTTAAATTTAGTTTCTAAGCAGCATACAAAGTTTACAGTTTACTAAGTTTAAAACCTTTTCAGACCATAACAACGAAGTCCACAGGTTTTTGTATGCGGTACCTACCTAAAAAGGTTTTTCGTTTCCTTTTTTTCTAACACCTCGAGATCGTGAACCTAATTCAGCACAAAAAATGTGACAAACCGGTTCAAGTATAAATCAGCAGAGCTGGGTGTTAATTGGAACGAATTCCCTCGTCCTCTGATAACCGACAAGTCATCGCTGCACGATGTGGGTTTTCGACTAAAATAAAACGACACGTATTCACAAAAGGTTTTATAGCATTTGGTATCGTGCTGATCGTTTCAATTAATTTTTGCATAAAAAACATTGCAAAATGATAAAAGAATAAATTGGCTGTTGCTGTTTATGCACATACAAAATACTTTTTTATTAAATTTACATGAATTTTAACCAACTTTATGTTCATTTAGGTACCCCCGGTTTCTAAAAGCTCGATCAACACTAATCGGCTGTCAAGTTGCTTGCTATTTCAGATTTTCTCAAATTAGATAGAGATAGCAAGTGACTTGACAGCCGATTAGTGTTGATCGCGCTTTCAGAAATTTTAGTTAGTTAGTATACACAAAACCTCTCATTTCTATTTATTTTTATCTAATAATATAACCCATGTTTACCGATGGGCGGGTCTACAACGCAATCTCATCTAGATCATCGTTCAGGAACCCAATAACGTGCTGGCGGTTCGTTACAAGCTAACGAGCTTATTTTGACAGATCCAATTATATGACCTATCATCAGGTTACGACAACCGCCAGTTAATGTGATGGTGAACATCAGCCAGCTTCACAAATAAAAACTGCTCGCGATAAATCACTATTGCGTCGCGTTAAGTATCGCAGGTCGACGCTTCGCTCCAAACAAATCTGTCGACACTCACCAATAACCATAGATGCGGATGGGGAGAGCCACTAAATTTAGACACGTTTTTATAAGCAAGCAGCCTCTTCTTGTCATCAGCGCAACGTGTGAGAATTCATATAAACCACAGATCTTTAATTAGTTTAAGGCTAAATATTTTAAAAAGTAAACACTACATAAACACTCGAAGTGAATTAATATAGGTTATATTTATAGATATTACTCTAATTTTAGGACATTTAAAAATACATTTTAGGATTTTTGTCCAATTTTCGTCGAATCACATAGTATAATAAAAGAGGTCATCTAAATAATACATCTAATAATGCATCTCAGGCATAAACGTCGTCGGCAGATGTAAATCAAAGTCCATAAAAGCCAACCTCATACGAGCAGGTACTCGAATAAGTAAATTGAGAGATCTCATCCATAACAAACGTCGCATTACGCAAAGATTTATTTAGATGGACAGCTGGGACGTGCTTCTCATGAGCAATTAAGAAAAAATATGTGAATGTACGCTTAATTGCGTTTTCATTAATACTTAATCAAGATTTTTTGTACAGCTGCGCAAATTGCACACTAATTTGACAATGTTTATTATGGTGCTGGGTTGAATGTCAACGTATTACAAAAATAACCTCACTTTTTATCACCTAGTATAAATAATACTAGGTGATAAAATGTATGTAAAGTTTTATAAGAATCTTACCAAGTGAAGGTCCAAGCAAATGGCCCACCAAACCAGCAAAATGGCAGCTGGAATAAGTAAGGAGGCTAATAATACTCATAATGGTAGGATAAAAAATAGTACGAATAATTTGGCAAATGGTTGTACCTATACTACACCCAAAACTATGGTTATATTCATTTCTTAATAAAATTACCAATGAATCAACCAATAAGTTTGTACAGTTTGGATTAACCCTCTGAACTTGTCTTCAAATTCAATACAAAGTTGTGGCAATGGTTAGGGTGGGCTAGGTAACTGCATTACCCTCTGCCACACTGCAACAACAGTTTTTCGTAGTTGGTGGTATTTTGGTACTGGTATTCAGTTGATATAAATAAACTTTGTGGTTCACAGAGGGTGGAAGATTGGAAGCTGAGCTGCAGTATACGGCGAAGGTGTTAGGCGAAGCCGACTCCTCGACGCACCAGCTCATCATCCAAACTGCCAAGGACCCTGACGTGTCCTTATTGCACGCGGGAGCGCTGCTTGAACACCTAAAGGTAAGGTACTTTGATAAACTTTACGACTTCGGTTTTTAGCTATTCACCTAATCTCACGAATATGTAATTGACTAGGTTACCTGTTACCCATGATGACACATTTATTTAAACCATTATCTAACTAAATAACTAAGTGTTTACTATCATAATTGGTTCTCTAAATAGCTATAATTATGCTAAATAAAAATTATATTCACGCAGCATTTAATTTTTATGATATAACATCAGCCATCCCTAATGTAACCGAAGTAGTCTGGTAATGGCTTTACAATTATGTTTCCATTTGCAGCTGCCTCAGTATATTATTAAAATATGAAATTGGATAGCATTATGTTATTATTATGCTTCATGGGACGTGATAGACATAAGTTCATATCTTTTGCGCAGGTGGTCCACGCAGCAACTCGGGTGGCGGTTCATATGTACGACATAGAGTGGAGACTCAAAGATCTCTGCTACAGCCCAAGCATACCAGATTTCGAAGCCTACCACATAGAGAAGATCTTCGATAATATCATACCTTGTGCAATAATCACCCCTCTTGACTGCTTTTGGGAAGGATCCAAGCTACTCGGTCCTGACTATCCTATTTTTGTACCGTGAGTATTTTACTTTCATTAAAACCTATACTAACGTCTTTCGTCGTAGTCCGTGGTAGTCTCGTCATAAAATAGGACCAATTCAAGTTCTTTTTATCTTTCCCTCTTTTTACAAAGCAACAAAGCATCAATCATGAGTTATGATGACAAAATAATGTATAGTATAAAATCTGTACAAAATCTCACACATAATTTGAAGATGTCTTGACATAGTATATGGCGATTACAATGTTTTAACTTCTTAGTTGACATAACGAGAAATAAAATAACATACATCTACATTTTCAGAGGCCTTAAATTTAAGTTCCAATGGACCCATCTAAACCCCCAAGAGATCGTCGAAGAAGTAAGAAAGATGAAGCTCCAGTTTCCATTGAGCACGATGGAGGCTTACATGAAGCGAGCTGGCATCACGTCCGCTTACATGAAGAAGCCGTGTCTCGACCCCACCGATGCTCATTGTCCAGAGACGGCGCCGAACAAGAAATCAGGCCAAGTGAGTTGCTACTATAAACACATTTAGGTAGATAATTGTTTGGCTATGCTTTCTTGTTATAAGTTATGATATTCTTAGTCCGGAAACTCTTATAGAATGTCTCTCCTACTCTTTCAGCTCTAACTACAAAAAGAAATCACTAAACTAGGATTTAGGAATAATAGTACAAGTAGGAGTTCTAGTCCAATAATTTGCCGCATGTTAAAAGTCGTTAAAAAGTCCCGGAATCGACATTTTGTCACGCATGCGTCAGATCTACATTAGGGGATCGTTACAACTGCTGGTCCTTTTATGAAGACTTCAATTTACGGCAGTTTTACTAGCGCATAAATAATCCCTGTAGAATCACGACAAATAAAATAACTTTATCGAGGTGAAGGCATAAAGTTTAAATACTTTCCATAATAAGTAATAAAATATTTTTGGAAACGGTAATAAGGCAGGATGAAAGCGATCGCCGGCGGGCAGATGGCATGGCGACTACCTGCCGTGGTGTGCCTGCGAGAAAGCTATGCCCTTGCATCGTGAGACACCATCGCGATGCCCGGAAACATTTATTTTGCAACCAAACAACTCAATTTATACCCAGAGTCGTAAAAACATAAAACAATCTAACGTCTTGAAATAAATCTGGATGCCTGCATGCGAGAATTGTCCCGATGTACAAGTTTGGATGTGGTTTCAATTGGGCCGGGATGGGGTCGTTTTTGTGAGGCAGTGGAGTGTTGCCACCCACGTTCGGCGGAGAGCCACTGCGGCCGGCATTGTGCCGCGCCCGCGCCCGCGCCCGGCGCAGCAGCGCAGCGGCCGGACCCCGCATTATACGGGCGCATTGTGCACGCTTCAATGGCCTCTGCTATCGCCCTCACAACGACACTATTATATCAATAATGCTCACCACCCAACAGCCCGAATTCCAAGTAAGCCTCGTAAATTTCGTCCCTGACTTTGTTACTTTGATGTCGATGTTTTGTGACGTAATTACGACTAGGCAGCTTCAATCTAAAATTCACAAAAGATGTTCAGGCTCTTTTACTTTGAATTACACCTTTAGCACACAATAGGCAACGATTACAGGTACTGCAGCTTGAAAGGTGCCGTGCATCTGAACGAAACATCTTATTCACGGAATAGTTATCTTGAATTTAAACGGGTTTCCGTACAGGTTCGCGCGGTTAGCTCGTGCAACACTTTACAAAATGCAGAAAGAATTTAATCTTTGCGTAAATGAGGCAGCTCATTTAACACACGTAATTAACACGTCTAGTTAAGTGTCTTAAATAAAGGAATCTTTTAATTTATCCGACAAACAAATTCTTCAAGCCACGGCCAGTTTATATCTACCTTTTATAGGCAATCTTCAAAGCTTTTTTCTACTTTATAGAATGTAGGCAGCCGAGGTTCATACAGTTTGGTATTATACCTACTAATAAACTACATAAGCGTTATTTACAATTTCGGCAACGTTGATCACTATCAATCACTGCAATTTTATACTTTTTAGATTGACGTTGCTCAATTTACTTAAACCGAATTCAAAAAAAGAGGAGGTTCTCAATTGAACTGTATTTTTTTATGTTTGTTACCTTATAACTTTTTACTAGGTAGACCAAATTTGATGTTCCTTTTTTTGATCGAAAGTTGGTGCTTGTCATGGTGTCCCATTTAAATTTTATTTATTTATTTCTTTTTTCAATGTCATAACAGTAAAATACTAAATCGACATTAAAAACAATTTAAATTTAATTTGATCTGACGAATAGTTTTTGAGTTCTAGTAAAAAGTTTGAGTGTATTTTCAGATGATTTTTTTCTTGAAAGAGTTATAATTTTTACAAAATTGTCCCAACTATAGGTCGCGTCAACCAAAAATAACGCTGGAAAACAGTGGGGGGATGTGTTTGTGTATACAAAACCCTCGCGCCATTACACCCCTCCCCCTCTTTCCGGCGTTCTTTTTGCGTGACGCGACATATACCTAAGCAACTATCATAAACCTGCCCGTTTGTAGATTCCCGACGTAGCAGCAGAACTGTCCCACGGCTGCTACGGTTTCGCAGCAGCTTACATGCACTGGCCCGAGCAGCTCATAGTCGGTGGCGCGACCAGGAACGTCACCTCGGCGCTGCGCAGCGCTCGAGCCTTGCAGAGCGTCGTCCAGCTGATGGGCGAGCGAGAGATGTACGAGTATTGGGCAGACCATTACAAAGTGCACCATGTCGGATGGACGCAAGAGAAAGCCGCAGCGGTCCTGGACTCGTGGCAGCGGAAATTTGCTGCTGTAAGTATTTTTCATCCAGTTTATGTATTTTTGATACAGCTGATGGAACAATCAGGTGGGCCCCCTGACGTTGTGGTAACTATTGGAGAAAAAAGTCCTTATGATCCTACGGATAGAGCACTGGGTATTTTAATGAGAGAGACGTGCGCACAGTTTGAGTTCTATTGGAAGAAGAAGTAACTTACATGAATAAGCACAGATTACTTACATAAAAAACCAACATAATGTTTCCAACAACTATCACCTATAACAAAACACATAGCCTTGTTAGTCACGCACGCTTTTAGAAACGAGTGTAGTTCATATTTTAAAGATTGCGGGAATTTGGAGGATGATGATGACTCAAAATCGTTATTTTTGGTACTGTTTGGGTGCCCTGAACTTGTCTGATAGGATGACCATAGATTTTGATGGACCATAGATTGGGATGACCACAGGAAGTTAGTTTTATGCACTTCACAGATCGCGGCAACTCGATGCATGGACATGACTCAAATTTTTTTTTCTTTTTTTTTAATTATTTTTGGAAGTGTATGGAAGATACCGATGCCCTGGTCTTGGCTGATGGGATGACCAAAGGTGTCAGGCTTATCTCGCAATCTTAAATCATGTCCTGCAAGTTCCCTCATAACGTAGTATAAATAATCACCTAGCTATGCCATTTTGCTTTACTTATTGCATATCAGATGTGGGTGTTGAGATGTTTTTATGTTTACTGCAATAAAATGACTGCTATATGCGTAAATTTTATTGTTATGCACTCTGCCCTATCGGTTTCATTGTTATTATCTTCCCACTTTGTTCACAAATGTTGGTACTTAAATAAAGATACACACCAAAATCGATTTAAATTGTAGGAATCAAGATAAACAACAGCGTCATTTAGCCTCACACACAGCAACGCTTGTACCTACTATTTTCTAGAACAAAAGTCGCCGACTTTGAGTCCGACTCTGAGTCGATGTCAAAGTTCAAACACAAACTCGAATTCACTTAACCGACTGAACAAAATTCACTTATGTGCCAGAATAACATTCATTGAACATTAATTATCGCCAGATATTATTTCACGTGAACATTTTCTATGTAAATAATAATAAATAATAAATAATGCTGGACAATCCACACAGCACTATCTAGCCCCAAAGTAAGCTATTCAAAGCTTGTGTTATGAGTACTAGATAACTGATATATTTAATACATTATATACTTACATAGATAGATATTTTTTATTATACATAGAAAACACCCAGACCATCGGAACAAATTTCTGCAGATCGTACACAAATTTGTTCCACGGCGGGAATCGAACCCGCAACCTCTTGCGTCGCAGGCAGGCTATCGCCCGCTGCGCCACAGAGGTCGTCAACGTAATGTAACGAGATTGTTGAAATTTTTTTAACAGTAGGTCCTAGTCTACTGACTAGGTAAGTCAGCAGACTACTACTACCACTTACCACTTGTTTCAGAACCTAAAAAGTTCTAAAACGTGAGTAAAGAGCATTGTTTCGAAAGAAACTAGTGAATAATAATGTGTTTTGTATACAAAATTGCTCTGCTGATAGTTAAAAATACCTATCAGGTGAGTTAACTGGTTTATTTATGTATATTTCAGGAAGTACGAAGAATGATGACAACCGAGTCCGTATCACCATCATACAGCTTCTATCCATTCTCGACGTCGACTCTCAACGATATTCTGGGAAAGTTCTCAGAACTGTCTCTGAAGAACATTATTTTAGGATACATGTTTATGGTGAGTTGTGCATCGGCTTTCTCATTCATTTGTCTTAATTTCCTGACGTGCTTTCTAATGTATTGGTACAATTTCGTGGAAATTTGAATTAGGAACTGAAAACAGATTAGGCAATAGGTACCATTACCTATGTTCTCTGTTCAAATAGGACCAATCAACAAGCAATGAGGTTCAAGGTTTAAAAATGCTTTGTATTTATTGCATAATGTACATACATGTAATAATGATTTGTTGTTTTGAAATTAACGAACAATTGCCAATTTTTTCGCTTCCGCATTTTTCTTTACGTAGTTTAAACAATTTTTTTTATTTGATTTTTTTAATACCATATTTTGTTTTCCATAATTTTTATTTACAAAACTGTTGTTATTTATTCGTTTTTTTGTTTTATTTCCAGTTAATTTATGTTGCCATAACGCTAATGCAATGGCGCGACCCGGTCCGCTCGCAAGCGGGCGTGGGTATCGCGGGAGTTCTCCTTCTTTCCATCACAGTGGCTGCTGGCTTAGGATTCTGTGCTTTATTAGGTGAATATTTTTTGTTTCTTTATATTTATTTTTATCCGTGTGTATTACTCAGTTAAGGAGTTAACTAATTAAGGATATGATCTAAATATGTTTTAAGTTACATTCAAATCGGAACAACAACAGTTTGAATGAAAATAAGCGCGCGTGATTGTGTCCCAAATATCACAGTTTAAGTTTCTGAGGCCAAAAATAAAATATTCTATAAACTATATCTTTATATTATAGTTTCTGAATTTAGCAAAATTAGTAGGTGGTATTTGGCTTTGAGAAGTTTACTTTCTTTGCGTAATTACCTTTTTATGCATTACTTTTAAGAAAAATTGCGACAATGAGTTTGCAAGAGTTGCAAACTATCTTGTGTGGAATGCCTGGGGATTACAGTCGTTTGTTCTAGTGTAATACAAATTGTTAAACAATAATTTTCGTTCACAGGTATACCATTCAACGCATCCACTACTCAAATAGTACCATTCCTAGCGCTTGGTCTGGGTGTTCAAGACATGTTCCTTCTCACTCACACCTACGTGGAACAAGCGGGAGACGTGCCGAGGGAAGAACGGACGGGTCTTGTGCTCAAGAAGAGTGGACTCAGTGTTCTTCTGGCGTCGCTGTGCAATGTTATGGCTTTCCTAGCAGCTGCTCTTCTGCCTATACCAGCGCTAAGGGTTTTCTGCCTTCAGGTGAGTTTGTTACATTTTTACTTCCAGCCATAGGAATCAAATACAAGTGAGCATAATATATACCTATATTTTCATTAAAAACTTCAAAACATAGCTCCAATCAATTGCATAATCATTTTGAAGATGGCATAAGCCTCCCCCATATTATTTGGGAGATTGGGTGACCGCAGTAATCGTTTTAAGTAGTTACTCAAGAGATGCTGCCCATCCTCTAATATGCTCCTTTAGTAGCTTTTTATAATCACTCGATATCCATTTATAGATATATCGTGGTACTAGGACCAGAATAAATTTTACAAGTTTGATGTGTTGACGAGTTGTATAAATTCAGGTTTTGTCCTCAGGCTGCAATTCTCCTTCTCTTCAACCTCGGCGCAATGCTGCTGGTATTCCCCGCCATGATATCCCTGGACCTTCGAAGAAGGTCAGCCTCCCGGTCCGACCTACTCTGTTGTATAACGCCAGAGAGTCCGCTTCCAAGGAGAAATAAGAAAATCGCAGAGCGATCGCGAACCAAGAGTGGAAAGACTGATACCGTACGTATATTTTAACTTAAAGAGCTTCAATAAGCGCCTGTAGTCAATCCAAGTCGTATTCTACATTGTGTTACTTTTGTACAAGAATCTAAAAATCTACTCATTTTTAAATAGATCTTCTTATCATTTCGATATAAAAATGCATATTTTGCAGGCTAATTGGAAAGACACATCACGACAACCATTGGACCCTGAAGAAACTGGAAAATCAGCGAATAAGACCTGCTGCCTCAGCATCTCGCTCACAAATTGGGCACGGAATCAATACGCACCCTTTATAATGCGGCCATCTGTCAAGGTCAGTTTTTTGACGAGAATTTATTCTGTCAAAGACATACAACGAGCCTGGGGATTGAAATCGTGAGACGTATCCCAAAACATAAGAACAGAGTCGGATTCGACCTTTTTACTTACGTTGATAGTTTTGGCTTTTGAAAAAATCTTTAAATTTCTTTTTTTTATTAAACTTTAAATTAAGAACGAGCTATACTATATAACTAACTAGTTCTTCTATATTGTTCTAGGTCACCTCTATGTTAGCGTTGATAGCCGTTATCATAGCAAGTGTATGGGGTGCAACAAAAGTCAAAGACGGCCTCGACCTCACCGACATTGTCCCTGAAAACACAGACGAACACGAATTCCTCTACCGCCAAGAGAAATACTTCGGATTCTACAGTATGTACGCTGTCACCCAAGGAGACTTCGAATATCCCACCAATCAGAAGCTCTTATCTGAATACCATGACCAGTTTGTTCGGATACCCAACATCATCAAGAACGATAACGGAGGACTCACGAAATTCTGGCTCAGCTTATTCCGAGATTGGCTGCTCGATCTCCAAGTTGCGTACGACAAGGAAGTCGAGAGCGGTTGCATAACGCAAGAGTACTGGTGCAAGAACGCAAGTGACGAAGGCATCCTCGCATATAAACTTATGGTTCAAACCGGTCACGTGGACAACCCTATCGACAAATCCCTAGTAACAACAGACACGAAGAATGGACACAGACTAGTCGACAAAGACGGTATCATAAACCCGAAAGCTTTCTACAATTACCTATCAGCATGGGCTACTAACGATGCTTTAGCTTACGGAGCGTCGCAAGGGAACCTGAAACCGCAGCCAAAGAGATGGACTCATTCACCTGGAGACGTTGACCTGAAAATTCCGAAGTCCTCACCACTTATTTACACACAGCTGCCATTCTATTTATCAGGGCTCAGCGATACAGAGAGTATCAAAGTACTGATAACCGCAGTCAGGGAATTGTGTATCAAGTTCGAAACGAAAGGTCTGTCGAACTTTCCATCTGGCATTCCGTTTTTGTTTTGGGAGCAGTACCTTCATCTGAGGACGTCCTTGATGCTTGCTCTGACATGTGCACTGGCTGCTGTTTTTGTGGTAAGCAGACATTTATAACTCAATTCATTTTCATTATCAGGTTATGGGCTCGGAAAGTATATAGTTGTGTTTATCTCCACTCCAGATTTACTGCCTCAGACTTTTATCTTTTGTTCCATAACTATTAACATCATGGTACCCTTGAGGTTCATAAGTGTAGATCATTCATATCTGTGTCTGTGGTCTAATTATGCTATTTCCAATCGATACAAAACCTGTACGCTGACGTGGATGCAATCTCATTACCAAATAAATGTGGAAATACGGAATATGTTAAGCTAAGTTATCCCTACAGTAGATTTTTAATGCTTGTCAAGAATATATTTATTACTACTAAAGATAAGACTAGAGACGAGACGCTAACGAAAGATTAGGAGGTCGATCTTTTGTGTTCCCTACCTACCAGACTCATCATCAGTATTGTAATGTTTAGCAGTTTAGTGGGTAGCACTTTTGCCACGCCACAGAAATGTACTCATAATTAACCTGTCTGCTATAGTCCGCGTTTCATTGAACATTACATGTGGCGCAGCCGGTAGGATTGCAATTGTACTTTATTTAATTTCGTTATTTCTTCCACAGGCGGTAATGGTACTCCTTCTGAACGCATGGGCCGCAGTGCTGGTGACAGTAGCTCTGGCGACCTTGGTACTGCAGCTGCTGGGAACTATGGCGCTTCTGGACATCAAGCTGTCGGCTGTGCCCGCTGTTTTGTTGGTGCTTGCTATAGGACGGGGCGTTCACTTTACCGTGCATTTGTGCTTGGTGAGTTTTTTTGTTATCTACTTATTTTACATCATTTATGGAACTGTCCCGCTTTAGCATGGGTTTAATTGTGGACTGAGTTCAAGCAAACAATTCGTTAAAACTGAATAAAATTCGGTCTATACATGGATATGGGGTAGGCTTTTACCTATGATTTTGCATTTAATCTTTGAGTCTGTAAATATTCATCGATTGGAAAATATCAATTATGTACTTGATAGTTTGGTAAATACCTAAATTATTATGTTTTGTTTCATCAAGAGAGCAATCGCTTTTTCTCACTTAAACAATACTGACATACTTCTTTTCCCCAACCATAACTTTAAGAGTTTGAAAACGCGAGAATAACACAAATACAGCAAAACTATTTCTTAAATAGGATCTCGATATTCCAAATCTAGTTATATTTATTTCAGCAGAACCTAATTTGTTACTATCTTCACAGGGCTTCGTGACGTCAATCGGGTGTAAACGCCGACGAGCGTCCCTCGCGTTAGAATCAGTGCTGGCCCCCGTAGTGCACGGAGCCATCGCCGCCGGCATAGCGGCGTCGATGCTGGCTGCCAGCGAGTTCGGGTTCGTGGCGAGACTGTTCCTGAGGCTACTGCTAGCTTTGGTGTTGCTGGGACTTATTGACGGACTGCTGTTCTTCCCGATTATACTGGCGCTGTTGGGACCTGATGCTGAGGTATGTAGCTAATCAGTTAATACCAGTAAAAGACCAAGCGATCTGCACTGGCATTTTGTGTCTCAATAGACAATACCCTCAATAGGCTATTAATAAAATTACATCAAATTAAAATAATTAAAAAAACACACAATATTGTATTGTACTGTGTAGTTATACTTAATATTTCAAATTATAACACATTCAAAATGTACTATTTTTATTCAACCATGGTTATGCAGCCGTCATCCCATTTATATATTACTCAATCATGTTGTCTATATGACATAAACCCCTTCTAAAAGAACGTTACCTCCAGGTGAGACCGCTCGAGCATCCAGAGCGACTGTCCACTCCATCGCCGAAGAGTTCTCCCATCCACCCTCGCAAGAGCTCCACTAGCACCGACAAGAGCCGAGCCAAGTCTGCTCCTCGGCCGAGCGCGCCTTCGCTCACCACCATCACCGAGGAGCCTCCAAGCTGGCACAGCTCAGGGCAGTCCGTGCAGTCTTCTATGCAGAGCATAGTAGTCCAGCCGGAGGTGACGGTGGAGACTACCACGTACAACGGCAGTGACTCTGATGGAAGGTCCACGCCTACGAAGACTCCGCACGGTGGCGCTATCACTACTAAGGTAAGATTCTTATGTCTATACTCGAATGAACGAATTAATTAAGAACGAATGAATGAATGATAATTATTTATTACGCACCTTTAAAGGTAACAAAATAGGTCAAATTATAACAATTAAAGAAAAACAAATGTACAATGGGCGGTATTATCGCTAAAAAGCGATCTCTTCCAGACAGATGTAAAAAACAAGACCAGCCAGTAAAGAAATCTAGCTGAATGTAAAAATTACGGCTGCAACACTGGAAGGCTTATCAATAACCGACTACTTACTCAATAGACTGGAGTCTTTTAGGCAGATTGCAAAGCTTACTTTGCATCCGAGTAAAGTAAGATTGTTACTAGAACTGTGCGAAATATCGACATATTACCCATTTCCTATATTATACTTGTATAGATTTCAATATGATATGATATCACTGACAGACTATACCCACTTTCTTTACTGAGCGGAGAAGGTAATGTTTTCGCTAGTAGATGCTTTCTTATAACTCCATTGAAAAGTCTTTAGACAATACTATAAAAATATCGTTCATTACAGGTAACTGCTACTGCCAACATAAAGGTAGAGGTAGTGACTCCAGGCGACAGAAAGTCCCGTCGATCCTACCACTACTACAACGATAGACGCAGGGACCGCGACGACGATCGGGAGAGAGACCGAGACCGGGACCGGGAATACCGGGACAGAGATCGAGACCGAGACAGGGACCGCGACCGCTCTAGAGAACGGGACCGCAGAGACCGGTATAGGGACGAAAGGGACCATCGCGCGTCCCCCAGAGAGAACGGACGAGATTCAGGCCATGAAAGTGACTCTTCCCGTCATTGAAGTGAGTGTTCCCAGTAAAGTGACTCTTATAGAGAAAAGTGAAAAAGACACTTATTTTAGTCTTAAGTTTGATCGAAGAATCACCGACATCTTTACCTATAAAGTTTCATTTAAGCAGTGAATCGGATGCGTTTTTAAGTTCGCAATCTCACTAGTAATCTGTACCGTAAATCAGTATTACGGCTGTAATTCTAAGGGTAATGTAGGGAGGCTATGTTGTTATTCGATGAATGGAATAATGTACAACTCAAAAGTTTCGGTTGAGTTTTTATAGAGGACGCTACTTTTGTGGTATACTGTACAAACTTGTGAATAATAGTTGTATGAAAGACGAATAACTTGAGCTTGAAATCTTATTTTGTGTTCGTATAACAAAGACATTTTCTACTCCGACAAAACTGTGTGTTACATACTTCTATAAAGACTGTGGTCAAATATTAATAATTTATGATATTATTTATTGTCTATGATTATTCTTTTACCAGGCAATCTCAGATAAATTGTACAAAATAATTAGATTTGGGTAGCTAGATTTGCAGTTATTTATATTTGCGTAGCTAGATTATGTGGCTATTTATGAGATTACTTAGATATCTAAATATATTATTGTATTGTTGTGATCTTTAGGTAAACGTAATTTGAAGACTGCAATTTAACGATCAAAACGCAATACCTGATAAGTGTGTTTTAAAATCGAATGTCAAGAACCTCTTTAGGGGACCAAAAATCAATTTTAAAACAAAACCATTTTTTAATCAAATAAAATGTAGGCACAGGTTGTAAAAAGACTACTACCAAACACGTAAACCTTCTGAACATTTTTCTTGGTGCCAGCGTTCCTCGAGATAATGCAATTTTTGACATAATATGGCCCATTCAATCTTTTCCTGTTATGGTGTCTTTACACCCTGTAACATGTTTTATATCATGTTGTGTATCTACATAATTCGTTGGATGTAAGAATAATTTTGGTGAAAATGTCCTAGATAAGTTAACCAGTGGTCCCTATACGATTTGTTTATCATTCTAACCGACCTCAACATATTGAAATTGTTTGTGCAAAGTACTTACTAGATTATATTAATTTATACGTACCTATAATTTTACTATATTCTGTACATATAGTTCTAGATATAGTAATGTAAGCTTGCGAAGTGCCTGCAACCTTTACATAATTATGTATCTTTTATTTTTATACAATTTTAACTGACATATTGTCGAAAAACTGTAGGTTGTAATCGATATGAAGCGTTTACTAGTTGGTAAGTTTTTAATAATTAAATTAAAATAGCGACGCACAAAGCATTTTGTAGTAAAAAGACTTTTATTTGAACAAATAAAATATTTAAAAACTATTGCGCGACATAACTTGGAAAGTACATTATTAAGTACGTACTTAGCGACATAATTCTTTGAAAAAGTTTCACCGTTCTTCTTCCACTCTTTTAAATTAATGGGTTTTGACTGTGTCTATGACTGTGTTTTGTACTTTTGTTATAACTTTACTTGTAAAACTAAAGTTTCTGTCGACTGTATTGAGAAAAATAAAATACACTACTGTATACATACAAAATGCATTTTATTCATCAACACTTTATTCGGTACAGGCTTTTGATGTAACTTTTACGTCTTTTCAATTGTAATTGCTTTTTGATACATGTCATCATATTATGCCATCATAGGAGTCAGATATCTTACATATCACACCATATCTAAGTATAGGTGTGTATGACAATATTTTATTAAAAGTGCAACCGTAGAGCGAAGACTTCTATTTCCGAAGATAGTAATATTGGAAAAGTTATACAGGATCTTTCTTACTTTTTAGACAAACAATGAAATTGCCATTTATTCCGTTTGAGGAAAATCCCCAAAACTTGGGTGTAATGAAAGCAATCCTCCGAGCGTAAGGTGATCCGCTTAGCTAAATTATAAGAGCTGGGGAGGGTGGAATTTCGGCGGTAGCAACGGCTGCGACATTCCTTAAAAGCGGGTGCGCGGGAATCAATAAAGGATTTCCTGGCGGCGTGCCCACGCATGTGCGTGGCCGGTGTCGCCGGCCGAGCCTCGCGCCTTCACCCCGACCGACGGCACCCGACTACAACACCACCCTGCTCTAGCATCCTCTGCACGACCACCTCCATTAGCGGCGCGGCTTCGGAACTCCAGCGATGCAAGCGAGCCGTCCGAGGCGTTCGCACCGGTCGCTGGCCATCAACCCTATGCATGAGCAAATAAATCTGAGTAATAAGTAGTAGGCCGGTGCGTTATTGGGCGGATGATTCGCGCAGCGTCACTGCGGCTGCGGGTGGCGAGGGACGCGGGGGGCGCGGCGGCGCGGCAGTCCCTCCGAGAATAGAGTCCGCGCGCGCGTCTCGCGCTCTCAACACTCGATGAGTCACGCTCGACCGGTGCTCCGGAGCCTGTGAGTGACCGCTGACGGTTGTGTGCATCCATGCTGGACGTAGTGCGGTGTGCTCGAGTGCTTGTCATGTGGATGCGATGCGGATGAGAGTTGCCACGATGCAGCGCCGCGCCGCGCTTCTCCTAGCCGTGCTGGCCGCCACCGCCGCAGCCAACCAGCTCGAGGATATACCCCACAACGAGTAAGAGCGTTTCAATGTTCCTTTAACTAACGAATAACTTCTAGTTTATGCAATCGTTACGAATGATGCATGTCTGTTTAAACTGTTTGGCGTGCCTGAAAGCTTGTTACATGAACATGTACTCTCGAAATCTAATAAAGCTCCGCGACGCCAGTTGGTATTTGGGGATATTATTGCACACTGGGCAATATTGCATTAGACCCCATGTGGACAAGCGAGCCATCTGCTTATAATAGCCAAACCCTCTACGGCGTAGACCCTCTACGCTATTTGTGCAAAACATTCTATCTTTTGTTTTCATAGCCTAATTAAATATTGACCTAGTCAAAATGTTGTATCTGCTGCTAGTGCAGCATCTTGGTGTTTTCATAATCTTCTTCTTACCGTGTCAATAGTTTCTTTGGAAACAGTGTGAAAGGATTTTAAGTGCACCTCAAGAGGCTCCTCTCGAGTTCTCATAATGCGAATATTAGCTATATAGTTTCCTTAGCACGGAGATTATGAATCATGTACTCGTTGGTATGGTTACCTGATTTAGGTGAAACTGAAAGGCCGTAGTGACTCAACCTTACTAGCCTAGGTAATTTGCAATCCAGTTATTGACCTTCGGCTCACCCAATGCTGTCTGGTTGATATCTAGACGGATGCCACTAGCGATCAAGAAAAACTGTACAGTAAACAGTATAGATTCTTCATATCTATTTGACATTTTTTAACTTGCATTCAGCAAGTAATTTACACAAAATTTGCATTTAATCATAATAAGTTACCATTAAGCTAATTTCTAGGTAGCTTTAAATAAAATTAAAAATCATTAGTATTGCTTCAATTACTTCTTAGTTTAAAGTTCATGGATTTAAGTTTTGACAACCTTAGTGGCGCAGCGGGCGAGAGTCCACTTGCGACGCAAGAGGCTGCGGGTTCGATTCCCGCCCCGGAACAAATTTGTGTACTATCTTCAGAAATTTGTTCCTTTGCTCTGGGTGTTTTCTATGTATAATAAAAAAATATCTATCTATGTATATGTATAATGCATTAAATATATCAGTTAGCTAGTACCATAACACAAGCTTTGAGTAGCTAACTTTGGAGCTAGATGGTGCTGTGTGGATTGACCAGCATTATTTTATTTGCTTTAGAATCTTTTAGAAGCAAACTATCAAAAAATTCATCGAGATTGACAGGAACAAAATTTGAGAAGTTGTATTTAAAAAACTTGAGATACTGTTTTCAATAGGTAGAGGATAGTTTTTTTATACAACCAGCTGATGGAACAATCAGATGGTCCAACTGATGTTAAGAGGTAACCATCACCTATAACAAAGCATTGCCTTACGAGGCACGCACGATAGGAACGTGCCCTGCGTTCATCAACTTAAGGCCTACAGATGTTAAGCTTCTTGTGCCTGTAATTAAACCGGCGACCACACTCTTCAAACCGAAACACAGCAAAGCTACTTGGCGGCAGAAAAAGGCGCGGTTGTAGTACTTCCCCGGACGAGCACTTCACAAAGAGCTCTACCAGTCTTAAAAAATTGCGATTGATTGGATTTGCGTTAGCCTGGAGCGCTAATAGCTGGATGCTTGAATCAGTTTAGAGCTATCTTTTTCTCAATACTCGCAGTTGCCGAAATTTTCACTGCTTTTGTTATGCTCTTGATGCCATAAAATATGAAATTATAGAGACGGACAGATTTTGACACTGCCTTCGTTCGACATCTGGCAAACAAGAAGTCTTTGAAAATGCAGAAACTCTTCGTTGTGCTCCGAAGAATAAATAAATAATGGTTAACTTTCCACACAACACTATCTAGCCCCATATTAAGCCTAAGCTTGTGGTTAAGAATAGGGTTTAAAATCTAGATACGATACGAAGTACTTAGCTTTAATTGCATAGTCGAATCAGATTATTTACGTAACATAATGTACTAGATAAAATAGGTAGACTTGGTAAAGAGAATAGGCGTAAGAACCTCATAATTTTTTTTAAGAATATTGTTAACCAGTTGCAGAAGAAACCTAAACATGTAATAAAGACTCGGACATAAAAATAGATAAAATGAATAATTTCTAGCATCTAGGAGCAATATCCGAAAGATACATTCCCGATCGACCACGTACAAACCTTTGATGTAATTTTACAAATTTTTTTGTAGGTAGGTAAACACCGAATTACCGACTCACGAACTGCTAAACGAAAAAGTCACTCCCGCCCGACAGACGAAAGATGGATCAGCAAGTGATGAATGAACGTTCAATTCGTTTGATTACCTAATGGAGAGTCAGAGTCACTTTGATTTACAAAAGTCAATTTCCTGAAATGTGATTGCTACTCATAGAATTTTATGGGAGAGTATTCCGTGACTCAAGTTTTTAAATGATCATAGCTATAGATAACATAATTTTTTGCGATAATAATGCCAAAAAGTTACTGGGAACTAATTTTGCGTGGGGAATTATAAGAAAAGCATCAACTATTACTACTATATGTATACTATTGAAAAAAAAATAAAGGTATCGCTTTCCAAATTAATTCGGAGGTATATCGATAAATGGTACCTAACTATAAAATACTATTTTCAATTTTATTGCTTGTTTGGGTAACGTTACAGGTTTTTTTAATACAAAACATAGAAATGTTACATATTAGCGGGTCTTAGTACAAAAACTAGCTAATATATTATTGGACAGAAACTATCTAGGTACATATATTTTTTTATACAACTCGCTGGTGGAACGAGCAGATGACCCACCTGATGTTAAGCGGTAACCATCACCTATAACAAAGCATTACCTCGTAAGTCACGCACGATAGGAACGTGCCCTACGATGCACTGCCCTACGTTCATCAACTTGAGGCATAATACAGATGTTAAACCTCATGTGCCTGTAATTACACCGGCGACCACACTCTTCAAATAGAAACACAGCAACGCTGCTTGGCGGCAGAAAACAGCGTGGTGGTAGTATTTTCCCGGTCGAGCCCTTCACATAAGCTCTACTACTCTTAAATATTTTTTTTATTAGATTTATAGTGTTTACTACACTTAAGGAAATTTAGGGACATTATAAAAATCTTTGTTTTACTTATTGATCTTAAGCACCCAAAGTTTATTCACGTTGCCATTAAGCGTGGCAGTGCAGCCGGCTTCTTGGGGACGCTTCCGATTGGCACTCGATTTGGATCTGTTGTGCTATCTCTAGATCGGTTAGCACCGTTATAAAGTTTATGCGGTTCAGGAATAACTATTAGATAGTTAAATCCCAGTAAAGTTGATATCGTTACGTCCACAACTCTGAAACGCTCATGAAAACATAACACTAAATATTTTTGTGTCATAGAAAAACAGCCAGTTTTACGATCGTCGAAAAAAACCTGAGGGAAGCCCGATTCCCAGTGGGCGGTAGTCTGTATTACTGCGTGGGTGATTCCTGAACTCATCACCTACATATTTATTTCGTAATAGCTCGTGTGCGTTAACTTCAAGTTTATGTTTGACAGCCTACGTAGCTCAGTTGGTAGTAGCTATGCCTTCTGCGCCGTAGGTCGTGGGTTCGATTCCCACCGTGAACAAACATTTGTGTGGTGAACATCAATGTTTGTTCTCTGTCTGGGTGTTATATAATATTATAAGTATGTATTTACAATAAAAAAAGTATTATAAGTAGTAGGTATATCAGCTATCTGGTTCTCCTATATTACAAGCATAAGCTTAGTTTAGGGCTAGATAGTGCTGTGTGGAAAGTCCACCAATATTTATTTATTTATTATTTATGTGTGGCTGAATCAAGAACATCATACGCGTGCATCATACGAACTATCGATAATTACTGACCGATGACTAACAGTCCCCAATGTCTGAGTTTTATTTTTCGGTTTTCGTTTCCGTATAAATCTCGTATCATATTTTTTATATACAGGCTCTCAACGCATCCGATAGAGGTGCTTATCTTGTCTTTATTCAAAAACCGTCGTGGGGTACAGATGTATAAGTTTACGCCAAAGAATCTAGATACTATATCGAGCAGGACTCTTGATAGTAATAGTCAAACCTGTTAGATGGAGCCACGGTCGCAAAATTACCGTAGTAAACATGTCTAAGAGTTATTCGTCGAGTGTAATTAGTACTCCGGTGGCGCAGTTGGTTAGCGCAGCCCCGTATCAAGGGGAAGGTCGCGGGTTCAAATCCCGCTCGGAGAATAACTTTTGGGACATTTTAAAAATCTTTGTAATCTATAGATACTGTTTAACGTAGTGCGTTCAAATTTTTCCTGTACTGCCATTTATTACGATCATAGTTTAAAAGTCTCACGGCCGGTGTCTAAAAGCTCTACCACTAGATAATCGCACAAAATTCAGACTCGTATTTTTGATAAATACATACATAAATGCATCCTGGGTATTTCATAAGTACACAGGCTGCATGTATCTACATACATGTATATGTTCATCACACAAAATAAAATTATTTTATTGATATTTATTTATTAAACATTGTTCTCAGTAAGGATCGAACCCACGGTCTATAGTACAGAAGGCAGAGCTACGACAGCTGTGGAGGCTGTATTTGTTCCAATTAAATCTTCATACTATGATCTGTTTCTAACGTAAATATTTGCGGGGCGGCACGCGGCGGGACGGGGCACATGTCAAAGGCGCCGGCTATGGTATTGATCTAGCTAGGAGGGGGAGTGGGGGAGTGTCACAGAGGGAGCCAGGGTTGAGCGTACTACGGAGGCTGCCTCGCTGTTGCCAGTGTGCCCGCAATCGGCCAGATCTAGCCAGTGGCCAGTCATTACGATCACATTTTTTTTTCAAAATTTAAATTTATTCCTAGTATTCCATGTTCAATATTCAGACATGTCAATATTCTATGATAATTTTTATACCTACATACTACATATTACCTACATTGTTTTCATTGATATTTTATATCAGGTTGTATAAAGACAAAAAAAATGCTAGGTATTTAAAATTACAGACGTAATTTTGACGAAATAAAGTTAAAATCAAGCCATTACGATCACTTTTTGACGCTTGGGATGTCAAAAATATGAGAAAATAGCCGTTTTTGATGAAATCCTGTAAACGCGCTTTCAATAAATAACTGGACTAAGGAACCTAATACAATGTTTGTCAGTTTTAAACTTTTCCCAGAAACAAATATCTTGCTATTCTTCAGGGTTCCTGCGATCTAGATAAAAACGCGTGCAAATTTTCTTAATTTTTTTATAATAGAATTTTTTGTTAAAAACAGGGTTTCACAGCTAAGAAACCAATCCGTATCCGTACCGTAATAAATTAGCAATAAGTTTAATATTTCATAAAATTTGTCTTTTACGGTTTCTCATGTCTAATTATTGGCAATTATAAGGAGAATAGGTTTGGTCAAATGTGCTTAATCTAGCCACATTGACTGGATAATGGCAACAATGCGTAGGCAGCAGGTATGCCTACCTACCAAGCACGGAGGTCGCTTTATGTAAGGACGCGTCTGACACCCCGTCTACGTTCTCCGTCCAATCCAACCACTCTTTGATTAATAAACTAATTGGTACTGACTTTACTTTTACTTTTTTACATCCATAGGTGAGATGGCAGCCAAACGTCTTTATAAAACAATAAAAAAGGCCGCAGCTGAATTTTAAATGCTTTTAGTATGTAGTCATTCTTGTGTAGGTAATATAGATCAGTGTCATTTACAGATAACTGGTTCAATGACACTGAACGAGTAACTCCTTAACACCGTTTAGCTAACAAAACTATGTAGTACCTAGCATAGATAAGAGTTCTTAAGTAAGTAAACTAGAAACAAAAGAAAACACGTGTTCTTGACTTAAACAAACTAAGATATACCTACGTTGCGATATTTTTAAATTTATACCCTATGCTACCTTTTTGCGGTTTGTAAAAATATAAACGAATAAATAAGTATATCCAATAATTAGACACAGATATTAGGGAATCAGAATTGTGGTCGAAACTTTTAAAATACTCACAGGCGTTTTATTACATTTTCTCCGAAACTTCGAAACGATATGTGAAATCATCGTTTGATATTTCACGCCTACGCTGACGAAGTGGCTAGTAGTGGGCAGTAGAATGTTGCTGGTTCTACTGTATAAATGGCTATTTCATTTCAAGTATTGACTGCTATCAAGCAGCAGTACCGACTGCAAACTATCATCGTTTCCATCTATAATGAATAAACTGCGTGTCTCCAGGCTTTGCATTTCAAAACTGAAGCGTTGATAGGCTTTTCGATCGGATTATGGAAACTAGGGTAGTTCGAACACGTTTGGATGCTGGCCTTTGTTAGTCAAAAGTGCCATTTTTAAGCGACTTCAAAAAAAGGAGGAGGTTCTCAAATATACTGTTTTTTGTTGTTTTTGTTTGTTACCTCATAACATTTTACTGAGTTGAGTGACCGGTTTTGATAATTTTTTTCAATTGAAAGGTGGTGTTTGTCATGTGGTCCCATTGACGAGTACTTTTTGGGTTATTAGAGTAGTATGAGTGTATTTTTTTCATTGCATTTAAGTCGGTTTTGTCTCGAAAGAGTTATTATTACCAAAAAATAATAATTATTGGTGGACTGTCCACAGCAATATAGCCACCAAACTAATCAACGCTTTTTGTGGTAACTAGATAGCTGATATAATACTTATGATTAAATACATAGGTACTCTACATAAATAACTACCCAGACAGAGAAGAAACATCAATGTCCACGAAAAGTTTGTTCTCGGCAGGGATCAAACCCACGGCCCATAGCGGAAGGTAGAGCTAACCGACGGAGCTGTAAAGCATATCTCTCGCCAAATTGACGATGACAAACAGTGACTGAGTAAAAATAGAGAATACCTCTAAGTATTAGCACTTAGAGACATTGAAGAGGGACTCTAATTTACAACATACAATGTTTTAGTTATCTAGTACCCATAACACAAGTAGCTTTGAGTAGCTTACTTTGGGGCTAGATGGTGCTGTGTGGAGTGTCCAGCATTATTAAAAAAAAAAAAAAAAAAAATAGCTAGCATTCATTTTAAGAATTTTTTTTTATTCAGTCAATGAATGAAAAACATAAAGGAACTGAAAAATATAACTGTTCCTGACATCTTTTGGCGAATACTACCTATTATTATTTAAGCTACTTCATTAGATGGTGTTTAAGCAACCAAGCAAAGTTCAGTCACCCAGATATAAAAGTTTTAAATAATCAATAAAATATTCATTTCATTTTAATTTTTTTTTTCATTTAATTTATTTATTTTTATACCTTTACATTTACCATTTTGCAGCATAATGCTGACTACGTAAAAATATTTTCTATAGGAAATTGCGTACCAGTGGCTTCTGATCTTCGTCACCGAGTTAATGGTCTGGCTAGTAGCTCAAATACACCTCTTTATAATAAAAAATATAAAGGTACGCGTTGATTTGAGAACCTCCTTCTTTTTTTGTCGGTTAAAAATTGAGGTACTATATTTTTTAAATACACTTTATTTAAAGGAACAAAATTACTTATTTCATGCATTTCTTGAATTGGAAGCCAAAAAACGTTAGATTCTCGCTTATCACAAATTCGTACCCTTTTGCCGAGCTAAACCGATTATAGAAACAAGATACTTTAAGCGGCTCGTTCTAATGATGAAATTACAGTCTCATTCTCAGACGTACCTCATTTGATACTGAATCCTACGACTATTATAAACGCGAAATGGATGTTTGTTACTCCTTCACGCTGGATCGGCTGAACGGATCTGGATGAAACTTGGTGGAGAGATAGATTATAGTCTGGAATAGCATATAGTCTATTTTTTATCCCGTAGGAATACCGGGATTTAAAGAAACGGATAAAAAGAAACCGCGGGGCGCAACTAGTATAACCATATAAATATAAACATTGCAACCTCTTGATGAATAGGAACTAATATTGTAATGTAACCATTTTAACAACAGCGGTATAATTCATACATACATAGGTATAGGTAGAGTAATTTTTACAAAACTGAGGACCATAATTTCTTAAAAGAAAAAACGAGTCGAATAAGTCGAATAAAATGAAATTCTCTTCTCTACCGAGGAAACACAAAATCCAACCTTCAGATCCTGGGAGACTAAAAGACAATAACTTTATAGTCATAACAGATTTATAAAGCCATTTTCTCTGAGCATTCCGTTTTGGCGGTGCTCCCGCTTCAAGAAGGGCGGACGCTTCCTAGCACCTGCCGACCCAAACGAACATTTTGAACAGTTTTAAATTCCGAACTGGTGCCGATGACGGCCGAACTTGCGCAAACAATGCCGCGAAACATTTCCTGATTGCTAATGAGGACATTGAACAACTTCCACTGAAACGAAACCTGAAAGTTTGGCAAAAGATTCTCTTACATGTTGGTTGCTAAGTATTTTGACCCATCTTATTTAAAACTAGCGACCCGCCCGTGCGCCCCTGCTTCGCACGGGTGCACATACCATGCATGTAATAAACCTTCCTCTTGAATCACTCTATCTATTAAAAAAACCGCATCAAAATCCGTTGCGTAGTTTCAAAGATGTAAGCATACATAGGAACATGGGGATATAGGGACAGAGAAAGCGACTTTGTTTTATACTACGACGAGTATGTAGTGATTTACTTAAATAACCTATAATTTGTCTCTAAAAAACAATGTTACACAATTTTCAATTAGCGCATGACATTTTGGTTTGACTAAAAGCCAAAGCTCTTTGAACATAATAACATTCCAAACTATACTTACATAGAAACTGAAGCCGAGTACCAGGAACTTTACCTGCTTAGTTTTACTTCAACAACAAAGCATTTCCAAAAAGCACTATGCAGCTTTCCAACATTTTCAGAAAATTGAAATTGAGGTGAAGGAAGAACTGGAGCTTTGACCTTTTAATAATCTGTCGGTCCTTTTCTACGAAAATAGTTAAATATCTAATTGGTGTTAATATTTTATTTTGCAATTAATACATAAAAAGTAACTTGACATTTTTATTATAAATTCGACCAGAATGCGGAAAGAGCTGAATGAATGAAAACACATTTTCAATCGCAACCCGCCAGGTACTTCTCCGTTAATTAAATTCGGATCATCCGGACAATGACGGCTTTTATATTTTTAGGGTTCGGTAGAGAACCTTTTCGGAGACCTGGCTTATGACAGTTCTGTAGACGCTTAGAAAATATGCTGGAGATTCTGTCTATTTGACTTAGAAGTACGTAGCAGGTACACTTACACTTTGGATACACTGCCTGCGGTCGGTTATCTAAACTTTGTTATATACCTAAATAAATAAATATTGGTGGACTTTCCACACAGCACTATCTAGCCCCAAACTAAGCCTAAGCTTGTGGTATGGGAACCAGATAGCTGATATACATCATCTCTGCACCTCTCTTCAAAGGTTTTAAAGAATTGTTTAACATGCATTGGTTTAACATTAATTGTATACAAAAAGTTTTTGGTTGTCTGAAAAAAGATTTTATTCTACCGGAACCATGTTCTTGTCACCTAGAGCCGTGGCGGGCGAAATTGTAATTTTGTCGTTCACAGACTAATATAATCTTTATATAAAAAAATTAGGGGTGGCCGACGAACTGAAAATAAATGCTTAACCTGCTTCCCACAATCACATTAGCTTCCCGGTAAAAGAATTATGATTTTCTAGATATTGCTATAAAAAAATTAAAGATATGCGTATTTCATTTTGACTTAGATTTATGATGCTTTTGGAGAAACATGATTGTGATATACTAAAATATGTTTCTTTTGTTTCAGAGTGAAGAATTGGGCGTTGAAATTCGGAGTGGATTTGTGGGAGTTCGGAAGACATTTTACGAAAATGAATCAAATACAAAATGTGAGTAATTGGTTGATTTACATTATATTGTTTGGACCTACTTACTAAGAATATGTCTTTGCTTTTTGACAGATTTTTTTACACAGATTCTATTAGTTAGATTTTTAACAGGCCGAAGTACCTAATTTTAGTTCTAGAATAGTTTATTTTTAGAACATTTCACATCCACACGGGCATCTATTAGTTAAATGACACATACAAAATTATAGTTTAGGAAAGTATCTACAATTGCACGATATCTTTCAGCACACTTTTGCATAGACAAGGTTTAAAATCAAGGAATTTAAGTTTAAAGTGAAGATTACAAAAAGACAAACTACGTATGTAAATATTCCCATAGACATAAAGTTATATTCATATAGAAAAACTCCTGTTTATTAGGTATTGTGTGCCGTTAAATGTGCGCTAAATACATAGATACTGTACCTACTGAACTGTCCCTATCTTTGAATGTCAGAACAAGTTTTTTTTAAATGCACATTTCCTCTTCCAAAGAGAAACGCTGCGCCTCGTTTTTGGTTTTATTTCGAGCGTGCGTAAAAAGAAACGTGTGAATTTTCATCCTACAAGTTGGCGGGAAAGCGCAACTAACTAGCCTCATCGGACGGACGCGTTTGCACAAAAACGCTAAGTTCACACACCCTCTCTTCCCACTTCCCCTCACGCCATCCCACAGATCGCTCCTCCGTCCCGCGACCCAGATACGTGTTCGACCAACCCGCCTGAGATTATAGAATTCAAGGCACGACAACTAAATAGCAATGAAGGTTTCATAGACGAATTCTACTAAGACAGCACTGTTTTTTTCTACCAGCGTCAAAATTTACTCACAGGTTTTTTTTATAATACCTATATCTATAAAAAATGTTGACCATTTTAGCTACAATCTTTCGTTAGTATTATAAACGTGATAATCGATGCTATTTACTTGTTTGTACTCTCTTTTATAACAATTACAACTCTAAAAATAAAACATTTATCTTATTACACAGTATTATCATTATAGTACCGTCCGTCCTTATCCTAAAATCAAAATTCCGCATAACGCCCCGCCCAAGTAATATAATATTTCGTAGAGAAACTTTTCCATCGGAACTTATTCAATATTACGCGGCGTCAGATCGACCTATCGGGCTAGGTTATCGAGAGATAAATCTTTCATAACATTAACTTTCTTTTTCCACTCTTGATGAGTTAGCAGTTCATTAGTAACACCAGTATACTCACTTTTTTATGAACCTGCTTGTTAGATTTTATTAATATGAATTGATCCAGTTACTTTTTACATAAATATATTATAATTATAATATTTTGAAAAATAATTTATTGAAGACATTGATAGTACGAACACTGTACAAACATCGAAAATAATTATAGGTAGGTACCATGTTTTTGTCGATAAAATCAAAGAAGAAAACAATTTAGGGTCAGGTAGGACCAGTGCCATGATGCTGTACAGATTATATTCACTGCTAAGATAAGCTTTTATTTCATTTTAAGGTAAAACTTAATAAAACTTTTCTACGACATAATTACAAAGTTTGTATTTAGAAACATTTTCATCAGTCAAGCAAAGAAAACTTTATTTAAAACAGTCTAGAGACGCTCTAGCAGAAGGGCCTATACCTAGATATAGGTATAGCATTACCTAAACCTTACCACAGTCCGGAGTAGATAAACGTCTGAGATTCTTTAACAAGTTTCTCTAACTACATGGTATTTCCTAAAAAATATAGCTCCAAATTTTAAAATCCCGAAAACATTTGTTAGAAAGTTCGAAAACCTGATAATTTTTTATACAATTGATCGAGTGAGCGAAGAAGTTTGATTTGACAGAAACACTAACGTCAGATTACGTATGAACTGCTCAAGGATATTCAAATTCCTTGGAACTGCTCCCATTTTTTTGACAACATTTTCTATACTTCAAAGTTTTGAATAACGGAATGAAGTTTTTGTAGGGTTTTCTCTATTCCGTGAAGTTTTCTCATTTTCCGGGCGGAAGATATTCGCTCGTTTTACATTAAACTAAAATCTAATACCTTCAAACGAGCAATTCTTGTATCTAGCTAGGATTTACATTTATAAAAAAAAACCATGTTTTTCTTTTCTAGCAACCAAGCAAAGCTCGCTCACCCAGATCCTCAATCTAGCTAGACGCCAGTTTCATGTGATCAAGCTTAGATAAACAGCCAAATAAATACCGTATAGTTCGTGTTGCGACACTAAATTAGAGTAAAAACTATTATAAAAAAAGCTTTACAAATCAAACAAACGGTTACAGAATACTCTCTAACTAATTAAGTAATGGAAGGATTTTTGCATCAGGATTTTTTTCAGGGCGTGGCGGCAGGCGCTGCTAAAGGAGATACAAATGAAGCAGCCGCATCTTTATAAGCTGTGTTTAAACTCCAGACGGTTTCACCTTCGCTCGCCGCGCTCTCAGATAGGTTGTTTTTAATCTTTTTGATAACCTTCTATGCATTGCAGAATTTAGATTTATTTATTTTGGAACAAATTCACAACTCATAATACAATTTACCTATATAGATTTCTAGCATACAGTAGGTAACGGACTTACATTTTTAGAATAAGAAATATGGGCATTATGATTTGAGTTAGGTAAATACAACAATTCAACATATTTTATTTGGTCATATACCATGATGATATGAAACCAAACTTAAATGGTTTTCATTAATAAAAATGTGATTTTTGTATCCATAACTATTAAAAATATTTACATAGTTAGAAATAACAAGTAAGATTTTTTTGTGGCGTCCGACCTAACCAGCTGTACCAGCATTTCTGATAACTACACGAATTATTTACTCGGAGCGCTGTAGGCATGAAATTTTACTTGATACTTCTTCATTGTGTTAAGGCATTTCAATAACATTAGAGTGCAAAATATCGTCAAGTGCCAAAGAACTTCTAACGTCGGTATCTCGCTTCCTTGCTTTGTAGCCTTCAATCTCCCCACATTGTTCTACTTCAGCCCCTTTACGTTAAATCTCTGCTGTTCTCACCTTGTTCTACTTTGATGGCTAGCCTTCAGAGTATTAAATTAGGTTAGGCGACTCACCGGGGCCGCCAGAGAGCTCGCTAGTTGCGTTTCCGGTAACGCTCTCTCAAAAGAACAACGACAATGAATGAAGTCTGTTCATTTACGTGATCGTGGGATACATCATGTTCGCAGAAGCCCAAACTGATGGCTTTGCATTGACCCGACCAAGCCCACGATGAACGGTGTTCGGTTCTGATCGTGTCGAACGAATACTGACCCGACCAAGGCCAAGATGTACGGTGGTCGGGTCTGTTCGTGTGAACGCCTTTAACCAACTTTAACGGATAAGTTTGAGTCTTATACTGTCTGGGTTAACACCGATAAATTTGCGTCAAACGTATGTATATAGGTCCCAGCAAAATTTTAAATTGAATGAATAAAATAAAATGTTATATTAATAAATTTTGTTACTGTACCTAGTGTATGAAAAGGGAATAATTTCTCGAATATTTATTTCATTTTGCCAAAAATATTTGACGCACAAAAAATAAAGGAATGTACAATTTCAAAAAAATGTATTGAACAGAAATTCCCGTAACATAAAAGAGCTTCAAATTCACTGTTTGCGTGTAAATTTTCAATGGATTATTTTTGATACTTTGGCCTGCGGATTTTTACTGATAAATCAATTAGTAAAACCTGAACTAGACCTGTAAGTACCTATAATTGCAAATTTTACTTTTACAAGCATTTTTTTGTTTAATTTAACAATCAGTACTATGTATTACGACTATATTTTAATAAAAATACCTAGTAAGTTTTATTATTTACCATGTTCCTAAAATTCTTACAAAATAAAATATTTGATTTGATTCGATTTAAAGTTTTTCGTATATGATTAAATTGTTTTTTTTTTATATTTCATGACATGTGTGTTTTCATTATATCCTATCCAGAAATCAGGGAAAGTACCAGCAGTGCAAATACCGTTCTTATCGATCGCCTAATTGACATTTAGAATCGTCAAAAATTCGTTAAAAATGGTATCAACAATGGATAAAACCAGTTTTAACGAATTTTGACGATTCTAAATGTCAAATCGATAAGAACGGTACTTGCACTGCTGCTCTCTTTACCTATAGTTTTGCAAAAGGAGAAGTGTCCAGCGCCTGAAAAAAAATACAACACCTGCTTGCTTTGCCGTTTCAAATAAGCTTTGCTGGGCGTAGGCCTCGCTCAAATATCCCTGTCAGTTCAGTACCCGCCCACTTAACCCAATTACCTCACACACAATGAAATTTAGTTGAATATTTGATTCCATGGACGCTAGCGGTGGTTGCACAACCGGTGGCCGGCGACATCGGCAATGTGGCCCCCATTGCCTAACAAGGAACCTAAATCCAATTATAGCAGTTAATTTAATCCCCTTTGAATGTCAACACCATTTCAATGGCTTCTGATTAATCCTGTGTTTTTGGGAAAATTACGTATTAACTCTAACTGAAAAGGTCTGTGTGAAATGTAAAATATTTTTGTTTTGTATGCTGGTACTCTGCCGGATTTATATTCGTTAATAGTAGACATCAGTCATAAATATTTATATATAAGCTATATACCTCGATGACTAGCAATACCTAAATGCGAATCATTGAGTCTGCCATGTTCCTGTGTAATAATGTGTGAATCTACATTATCGACTCAAGTAAAGTGAAATTCGTGCATTGGATAAAATACGTAGCTATATATACGTTACGTTAAAACGTCAAAACTGTTAAAATAGCACTATTGAACAAAGGACAGATATATCGTCTCATTTTAACTTGTTAAAATTACTGACGCTATGTTTGGGATGGTCACTAAAACGGACGAAAGCATGCTTACAAATAGGGTCAAACCTTAATATCCGCCCTTGTCGCGCCCCATGCGACCTTCTACGCCGTAGGCCTTCTACGAACTTCCATAATATATTTGGCCCTATCATAAAAACGAAATTTCTTATAGTTTATTACATATATTTTAGATTATTTTCACACTTCCTTAAGTCATTTTATGTAAAGTTCTAAAACATAATAATATGTCAAGTGCTCGAAAGGAGCCTTTATACGGGGCGCGCTTGAAATCTTTTCACCACTGTTTCGAAAGAACTACAAGACAGAACACGACAAGAAGAGATTCACATAATACCAAGGGCATATTCCAGCGCTGGACTGGAATGCTGGACTGGAGGCTACTGGAATAATGTGAACCGGACATTATTTTAAAATAATCACGAAATGTCTTATTATTTTGGTCACTGCGTCAATAATGGCACGACATCTGAGAATTGATATTAACCTGTTTTTGTCAAACCGGCTGGCTTTGACCTTCTGTGAGTAGTTAAATCTATTGGCGACATTGGCAAACTAAACTTTATGATAGGTAAGTAAACCTATCAGCTGAAGCCAAAGGTCACAGTTTAAAATTGCTTTAACTCGCGGAACTGCAGAAAAGCTTCCTTGGCAAGCAGAATGGTTTCAAGACGATTCAGGGTAATACCGTGGTTTTTTGACGTCATTACGAAAACGTTTACGTAAATTTAAATCATCGCAACTATTATTGGTAAGGTAAGATCAGTGGTTAAAGATTCTTTGAAGGTTTTTGATGAAGAAATGTTTAAGTTTTTAGATACACAAGCATCTGCCGTTGAATTCAATTTCGTGGTTATATCACTACACAGTATAAAACAAAGTCACTCCACTATCTGTCGCTATGTATGCTTAGATCTATAAAACTACGCAACGCATTTTGATGCGGTTTTTTAATAGATAGAAGATTTATATGTATAATCCTACTAATATTATAAACGCGAATGCTTGTATGGCTTGTAATTACAGGCACATGAGGCTTAACATCTGTATGCCTCAAGTTGATGGACGCAGGGCAGTGCATCGTAGGGCACGTTCCTATTGTGCGTGACCTACGGGGCAATGTTTTGTTTATAGGTGATGGTTACCACTTAACATCAGGTGGGCCATCTGCTCGTTCCATCAGCTAGTTGTATAAAAAAAAAAAAAATGGATGGATGGATGGATGGATGTTTATTACTCTTTCACGCCGGAACGGCTGAGCGGATCTGGATGAAACTTGGCAGAGAGATTGGTCTGGAATAACACATAGGCTACTTTTTCCCGCGAGAATACCGGAACTTACATCTGCGCGGGTGAAACCGCGGGGCGCAACATGTACATGTATATAGTAGAGAAATACAGTACACCCATGCAAAGCTAGGTCGAGTCGCTAGTCTACGATAAATAAATAAATAAATAAATTAATAAATAAATAATGCTGGACAATCCACACAGCACCATCTAGCCCCAAAGTAAGCTACTCAAATCTTGTGTTATGGGTACTAGATGACTGATATATTTAATACATTATATACTTACATAGATATATATTTTTTATTATACATAAACACCCAGACCAACGGAACAAATTTCTGCAGATCGTACACAAATTTGTTCCGAGGCGGGAATCGAACCCGCAACCTCTTGCGTCGCAGGCGGACTCTCGCCCGCTGCGCCACTGAGGTAAAATGTAGCCTATACTTATTTCCTTATGTCATAAAAAGGGTATATCATAATCTAACTCTATATAGGGTTAAGCTCGCCTTTGTACATGACTATTATGTATTTTTTGTGTAAATCAGTTTGTGTACAATAAAGAATAAAGAGTATATTCCAAGGTACATCCAAATAATACGACGCTGTGCAGTTTCCACAAATATTTTATTTATTTATACAAATCCGTTCAGTCTTTACGGAGAACAAACATTCACACTCATTCATAGCTTAGTTGGTAGCTTTGGCTTCGGTGCCGTAGGCCGTGGGTTCGATTCATATCGAGAACAAACATTTGTGTGATGAAAATAGATGTTTGTTCTCTGCATGTCTGGGTGTTATTATGTTCTATAAGTATGTATTAAAAAAAAGGGTTTTATGTTATCAGTTATCTGGTTCCCATATTACCACCTCCGCCATATATTAGAAAGTCCACCAATATTTATTTATTCATCACAGGTTCTAATATTTACATAACATCGTTGTGATTGCTCCAGTTATATAGCTTTACTTCCGTCTCTTGATCCGTTTTGTTTGTTGCTCAAAATATTTGAGATTTTTTTCTACACTAACATAAGAAGCAAATCCCCTCAAAAACTACACGGACCTCTCTTGATATTGAACGGCCGCTTGACAGTAGCATTTCTACCTACATATTCAATTCATGTGGATCTCGAGTGCCATCTAAAACAATGTATTATGCAAGTAGGAGTCATTTCCTTCTCACCCGAAGACGCCCTTTTTCACCCACACTCGATTAAAGGTGCTCTTTAAATGAAGTTTATTGAGTGGGGCAGCTGGTTTCTCGTAAAAAAGTATAGCCTCCCTTCCATTAAACCCATTATTTTGGGTTAGACCCGCCTAGTAATTGGGGGGCAGGAAAAAGCGCTCTTTATTGTTGAAGCTTAGCTCAGCGGAATTTCTTTCTATTTTTAAACGGAGTTCAACGTTCGACCGGGAGCAAAAAGAACAAAAAAATGGGCAAAACTTAATAAACAGAGCGAATTGACGACCTCAGTGGCGCAGCGGGCGAGAGTCCGCCTGCGACGCAGAGGTTGCGGGTTCGATTCCCGCCTATATTGTTCCGTTGGTCTGGGTGTTTTCTATGTATAATAAAAAATATCTATCTATGTAAGTATATAATGTATTAAATATATCAGTCATCTAGTACCCATAATACAAGCTTTTAGTAGCTTACTTTGGGGCTAGACGATGCTGTGTGGATTATCCAGCATTATTTATAAAAAAAAAAAAAAAAAAAAAAAAAAATTAGTTGCGTTTGTTGGTAGGAACGAATCTCTTGTAGAAACTACGGATCGGCATCGCAGCTTCGATGGCATCAGAAATTCAATAACAAGACAACACGAAGCAGGCGCCTCCGTCGAATAACAATAATTTGGCTGCCAGCATCCGTCGAATTCCGGATGTGTTCGTTCCATTTTTAAATTTGACAGGTCTCGGCCGCCGCTCCCGCCCCCTGGCGGTGAACGCGGTGGGTACCAATAACTCAACGCGTAATGTAGCGCGAATGCGACACGATTGTTGTCATTTTCGCAAATTATGCGAACGCTACATGCCTGCCGATGTTTATCTGTGCTCGTGGAAGCATTAAATTACGCGTGTCTGCGCTGTAGATATTACTTGCGCTACGCGCTACATCTATTTAGTGTGAACTATTATTTTTATGCTCATTGATTTTGTTTAGTCATTTGTAGATTCCTCCGATTCGAACGAGCCTTTTACTCGTTCGAATCGGAGGGTTGTTTGAGATTTTGAACTTGAAAACTTTGAAGTATTTCGAATGGTCAATCTAAAATTTAAATTTTGTTTTGTAACAGAAATACCACGAGTACAATGTGGAGGTAGTTCGCAAGGATGGACTACTTCTCGTGCGAGAGCTGGCTGCAGAGGTCAAAAACCACATGGACTTCAAGATTAATGCTGTTATGGTGAGTATCAATCAATATTTGAAAATATATTATTAGCCCTTATTTAAAAAACAAAAACAGGCAAAGTCATGCCTGAATCAATTTACTACGTAGTGAAGTGATAAGCGACAATGACCTATCATATTTTGTATAATGAAAAACCTTTTTGATAAAGGTGTGGTACCTAAATACATAATCCATTCTAACTAATGTCAATAGCCAGATAAAAAAAAGCGTACAGCTAAATGTGTATTCAGTTATATAAATAAGAAAAAATACAAGCAATATTTGCCTGAGACGCATGCTTCGTGCCCCAAAAATTTCAGACTACGTCAGAAGCAGTTAGTTTGTAATATGTATGTTTAAGAAATATAACAAGGTGCCTTTATGTAAGTACTTAATTCAACGAGTCCCCCGAACACTCGGCAACAATCTTCATTTTACGTGAAGTGCGTCTAATTGACGCAAACGAATTGAATTTAATCAGTGGCTTTTGGAAAGCCTCGGAATCGCATAGAATAGGGTAGCATAGGGGAGGTTGTGATACTTGTACTAGCCTTAGTTTCCCATGGAACGATTGAAACGAACGAAGCAGATGCAACCGAATTCATAATTATTATGGTGACCGTGATGTCAAGATAAGATATTTTTAATTGCGAAATATAAGTATGGATAGTTACATTCAGTTATTAAAGTAGGTAATAGGTTTCATTATATTTCGCCTTGACATAGGCGTGCAAATTTTTATTACAATATTAATTTTTAAAATATTAATTTCTATAGGTAATAATAATTTGACAGTTGGTTTTGCACACAATTATGACCCTTATGTACCTCTATCAAATATCAGTTTTTTGTTTGCTGTAGCATGCACAGCAAAAAAACTGATATTTGATATTTGCAGTTTTTTAATGTTTCGATAGAAACAACAGACAAAGAAAATAAGAGGTTAAATTATCTATGAGTTGAAACAATTCGGATGTAAATCTCAAGGAATTTGAATACAAGGTAAATCTGTACCTAAGAAACTGTCAAAACAAAATACAAAAGACGCCATAGTGCTCTTGTCAGAGAGTATTTATTTGTACAAGAAATAAACGTCTCAGACTTTGAGCGGTTTTCGTCAAACCAGCAAGTTTGGAATGGAAGGTATGTCTAGGTACGCTTCTTACACGAGTATAATAGTATAGGTAAAGATGGATGCACCCTCAGACAGAGCTTAGACCTATCTGTAATTTGACCGACTATCTCCCTCCCTCTTGGTACATTTATTTGACAAATCCAGGATCGTTTGAGTAGAGACTGCCATCTATCTAATCCATTAATGTACCGTCCAGTACAACTGCCGTGCAGTCTAATCTTTCTGCCCGGTATCTACAACACGGTAAAGTATCCGAGTGAGTGCAAACTTGTTTGAAATTTATGCATTTACTCGTACTGCGTTGAATGCAGTCAATTTATAACATTTATTACATGTTAACAGACAACACCGAAATTAACTGCATGTATCACATACATTTTGAGAGATATTGATTATGCTGGTTTTGGTTAGATTCATTGCCTTATTGGCGTGGGTTATAACAAAAAATCTGTGCCTCAGATTATTTGTAATTAACTTATCTAAGCTAAAATAACAATATTGTCGGTAAATTGGTCCCTAAACAAATTATCTATTATTTGATTGATACCAATAAAATATAAATATTTGTGTAAATATTTGTGTTTCCTTACTTCAATACAGAATTGTGTTAAGTAAGAGCGGGTCGAGTTGCGAATTGCGAAGTGGTAAGATATTGCGGTGACAAGCGCGAGTTGCATTAACATATTCAGCAATAGCCGAACGAGAAGTTAGTTAGGTGTTTACACTGACGTGGCAGACGCCCCTGAGTATACACTAAGCGGCGTTGTGTTTGCGTACAATAGGGCATAGGCTATCTAGGATAAATAAACATGGGGAACTCAAATTAAAATTGCAGTTCTGCGAAACGTTTTGTTACGAGCACTTTATCCGTGCGCACTCTTGAAGCAACGGCTGAGTATCTAATATCGAGAAAAAATCCAACTGTTTTCTGCATTTCTGTTCGGACCAGTCTGACAGGTATTGTACTTGAATGAAGCTCGCCACGCGCGCCCCTTTCAAAGCCCTAGCTGGCAATGCACGCTTCGTGCAACGCTTGAACGCCTTGCCGTACCAAATTCGCAGCCTTACTTACCCCCTTTCCACCCACAGAACTCACGACCAACTCGTCTTTCGCGATTTGCTACGCCACACCCGCCGATATTGGAATTCTTTTGAATCTCAACTACTTCTGTTGCCCGGCCAACTTTAAGTCAGATGCAAAGTTGACTATTTCCATGGAATAAATCTTTGAAACCAATATATCAACCAATATAGAACACTATAAGAAAAGCTGAGAAAGTAAAAAATAAAAAGTTTAAACGATGCTGTCGCGCGTTAGATAGACACCAAGATATTATTCCACGTGGACAAGCAAAACGTTTTTCCTTCTTTTGATCGAAACTTACCCGATTCGTACCTATATACGTCAATAGGGACTATTAGGGACGGAGTAAAATGTGTGCAATTGGAGCGCATCACTCAGCACTGAGTGATTCGCTGAACTCATTAAAATATGAATAATTTGCCGAAATTATATTTAATGATGCCAGACTATGCAAATACATTTACATCGTATTATCACATTAATACACAGTACAAGGCCTATTTCAACGCTCTGTCCCTAAACTTTAAAAATATACTAAAGGCGAAATAAAACTTAAAAATCAAACGAAGATTATACTTACGCAGTCTGCATATCTACACAGCAGTAGAAGTTCCTTAGACAAAATAAAAAAAAACAAAGCGAGGACTTACTGAGTAGTTACTAATTTAAATTTTGCGTGACATGCAAGTAAATACTCTCTCGCAGACAACTCCAGACGAAGTTTGTTAAGCGCTTACTTACGTTTTGGTAAAACATGTAATAATTCACGCAGTGCGAAGTTCAACAAAGTTTGCTGGGAGCGATGTTCGTACGAAAGCCAAGTTTACTGTGGAGCCGGTCATGCAGAGTTCAAAGGTCTGCTGCACGGGTTTTGTAACTGTCCATGGCTGACATGATATGAAAGAGCATGCAAAAAGTCTTAGTCCTTCGCTGGTTCCTTAAAGCTATCTAGTATTTGCCTCTTTCGATTTTTACAGGTTCATGTAAGTTGTAACCGGAAAAAAAATAAAGACCTTTACCTTATCAAGTCTCTCAAAGCAATCACTTTCTGTAACTTCTGCTTAGACTTTAGTGGTTTTGTCTTTGTTTGTTTTGCGCAAAGTGCACGCGACTTCCGCCCTTCCCGCGTTCTTCGTGGTAATTATTCGATCTCCACCTCCCGAATGTCATTTGCGGTTTTTGCGAGCACTCTCCGTTCTGTAAAAGTTCGTTTCTACCCCCACCCGTCTAATGAAGGCCTACAGGATTCAATTAACCAGAGGGATTGGAATGTTTTGTGATTTGTGCCCGGTACGGAATCTTATCAACGCGCTTCATTCAATACCTTGTAGCATTCTTTGAAATCAAATTGATGGAAAACTTCGACCCAGGCGTTTTTGTTTTTCTTGGCGCGGAGCCTTCGCGATGCATAAACGTTTTATACTGAAAGCTCCTTATAGAGCTTACATAGACTAGTGGCTCTGGGAGCTGTAGACCTCGCGAGCATACTAAAAGTGAGCTATTTGAGGAATGTAATGTGCAAGTGCATTTTCCATTTTGTGATTTTTTTGATCTTTTTGATTTTTTTTGCATCATCTTGTGTAGAATGAGGTCCTTTGTGTTTCTCTCAAATTTGATTGAAAACCATCGATTGTTTGATGAGCTATCCTGTTCATCATGCTGAAGATCCTTATCAGATGTTCGCCAAACTTTTATGAGACCAACTTATAGTTACTACCTTTCAAATAAAAAAGAATAATCGAAATCGGATCTCATTTGGTGGAGATATCCAGTATATCAAATAGCCCCCTTTTTGCCCTTTTTTTGGGGGAAGTACCCCTCCAATCAAAAATCCCCGACGACAAAAAAATTCTAATAAGTCATATAACCTGTGTACCAAGTTTCGTCCAGATCGGTTGAAAAATGCGACCTGTAGAGGAGAACAGACAGACAGACAGACATCCGGACAAACGCATTTTTGGCCAATGTGGAAACTGAGACGCTTCGCTCGCTCGGTCAATTATTTAAAAAGCTTGCTACTCAACAAGCTGTCATAACATGAGTACAGCTACTCGCAACAGACTAATCAACACCAGGCGCCTCTGCGCAAGGTCCCTTTTTAGCAGAACGTGGTTATAGGTGAACTTTGGTAAAAAACCATAACCTTATAAATAATAACCTCTTACACTAAGTGATGTCTAGTGATACCCGCCTTATTTCACCTGTATTGAACAACAACATCCATTCTTCAGGTCAAAATTCTGCAGTTTTTGGTAATAACTTCAAAAACTTTTTGTTTGCCAAAAATACGAGAACTAAATGCCAGTACACCCGCAGAAGTAAATGACAAGTAGTTTAATCATAGATCTCGCGGATAGTTTTGGCGCATAATGTGCAAGTACAAACATGCAAACGAACCTCCGTTTTAGTGTAAATTCAAAGGGGAAGGGGCGACGCCCGCCTGCCTTGAGTTCTGTCTCCAGCTAGAGTTGCTCGGAGTCCGGCTTTCTTGAACGTTATTGGACTCAATTTAGAAGATAGACCATTTTTATCTGGATGTACTTACAATCAGGGTTGTTTTCCAAAGGGGGGCAGGGACCACAGATTTCTATGCTACGATCCTGATTTAGCCTTTCGTCGATTCACTTTCATAAAACTCTTCATTCATGCTCGTATACAACTATTGGTATTACTATAAATAACTTTAAATTGATTTTTAACAATATAAAATACCAAATATTACATTTGGTACAGACCCACATTTTGCAGTATATACACTGCAAAAAGTGGGTATAATAATAATAAATAATGCTGGACAATCCACACAGCACAATCTAGCCCCAAAGTAAGCTACTCAAAGCTTGTGTTATGGGTATTAGATGACTGATATATTTAATACATTATACATACTTACTAGATAGATATTGTTTATTATACATAAACACCCAGACCAACGAAACAAATTTCTGCAGATCGTACACAAATTTGTTCCGAGGCGGGAATCGAACCCGCAACCTCTTGCGTCGCAGGCGGACTCTCGCCCGCTGCGCCACTGAGGTCGTCAAATTATTATTAAAAGGTATTAAAATGAGTTTGCAAAAGTAATATGTATTACTTTAGTTGACATAAAATAATGGTGCAAAATATGGACGGCATGACGTTGGCATAATATTTGTTCGGGACGGTTCGTAACGGAAAAAGAGAACTAAGTTCCGTACCCGTAACCGTAAACTACTATAGATACTGCTATAACCGAAAGTCTTTCGGTTATAGCAGTGTCTATAGTAGTTTTAACTATACGGTATAACTATAACTATACATTCCGTATTTTAGTCAACAACTTTATGACAGATAATCAAGGTTAAATTAGTATCACTACTTTAATACTTTACTACTTTTTTTTAAGAGATGGAAATAAAAAGGCTATATTATTATTATTTCTTTAATACGCCCCTGGGGAACTGGTTCCGAAAATAGAATCACAATAAGATTGCTTAAGAACTCTTTTGCAATTTTGTTCGTAATCAAATTAGGTTAAAAATACATAAGTGTTTTATAGCTTCTGATGGGTTCTTCTGTGGGCTTTTTTAACCTAATTGATGGTTCAATTAGGTTTAAAAAGGGTTTCTTTAGCTTCTCATTGAACCGTCTTTATATCCCTTTCTTCAGCACTAGCTGCAATGAATGCTGCCTCAGTGTTTGCATTCTTACTCCGCACTCCCAATTTGAAGCTTTGTTAAAACTCGACTCTTCTGAGATTGTGCGATTTCTTAGTGCAAAGTTATTGCAAAATAAGTTTTATAGTAAACTTTAGCTTTGAAGCTGCTATTATTGTAATTTCTCTTTACTCGTCACACAAGTGCGGTAAGGTGATATGATAAAAAATAATAATACAATTTTTACAGGCTCTGTGGTGGCTAAGAAAAATTACTTCAAAAATTTCCTGCTCTGAAATATTTTTTTTGAGTTATCTTACCTTTTTTTATCCTTATCATGCATCAGCCACATTCCCAGAAAAAACTAGTTTGAGCACTTTCCATACGCCAACTACCAAAACTCTTTTCGTTATTCTCTAGTTTAAAAAGTAAAATATCACATCTGACAGAAACGTTCCACCATGTTCTTTGTTTTTTTGTTTTTTCCACCAATAAAAAAATATACGCCACGTTAGAGATAAATAGTACAATACCTACTATACCTACTACTCCCGCTATCAAAGCAGCCAACTCCTTTAAGTTCAGAGCATAGTTCACACTCCCGCGTATCTACTCGAAGCCAAGCTGAATTTCAGATGAAATTACTGAGAGAGAGCGGCATCGATTGAGTAATAAATCATAATAATATAATAGGTATAATGTAAACAGTGCCGGGATGAAACCCACCCAAGCCTACCCCCGCCCGCTCTAGCCGCCATGCCCACCATGCCCGCTCAACCACCCGAAAAAACACAATGAAATTAGGACAAACTCAAAACGTTACATTTGAGGAATACAAAAACATGGAGAAATGTTGTAAAAGAGAAGTAATGAATAGGAAGCCTGACCCGTACAAAATAATTTGAAAAGTGCGTCTTGGCATAGGAACACAAATCCACATTGTTTGTGTGTTGTTTGATATATTTCACAACCTCTGTGGCGCAGCGGGCGAGAGCCTGCCTGCGACGCTAGAGGTTGCGGGTTCGATTCCCGCCTTGGGACAAATTTGTGTACGATCTGCAGAAATTTGTTCCGATGGTCTGGGTGTTTTCTATGTATAATAAAAAATATCTATCTATGTAAGTATATAATGTACTAGCTGAACCCGCGGCTTTGCTCGCGCCAAGGAATTCAGTTTCATACAAACTTTCATCCCCTATTTTATCCCCTTGGGGGTAGAACTGATCAAAATCCTTTCTTAGCGGATGCCTACGTCATAACATCTACTTGCATGCCAAATTTCAGCCCGATCCGTCCAGTGGTTTGGGCTGTGCGTTGATAGATCACTATGTCAGTCAGTCACCTTTGAGTTATATATAAATAATAAATAAATAATAATAATAATAAATAAATCATGCTGGACAATCCACACAGCACCATCTAGCCCCAAAGTAAGCTACTCAAAGCTTGTGTTATGGGTACTAGATGACTGATATATTTAATACAGTACATACTTACATATATAGATATTTTTTATTATACATATACACCCAGACCAACGGATCAAATTTCTGCAGATCGTACACAAATTTGTTCCGAGGCGGGAATCGAACCCGCAACCTCTTGCGTCGCAGGCGGACTCTCGCCCGCTGCGCCACTGAGGTCGTCAAAATATATATTTAGATTAAATATATCAGTTATCTAGTACCCATAACACAAGCTTTGAATAGCTTACTTTGGGGCTAGATAGTGCTGTGTGGATTGTCCAGCATTATTTATTTATTTATAATATTAAATTGTAAGCAGAAACTAGAGTAGAGAAAACTATCACTAGGATTTTGAAATTGTGATCATTTTAAAAGTATGTAACTAACACAACCAGCCAGTTCATAAACGCAGCAAAAAATCCATTGCTCCCAGGCGGACTCGAATCACGAATCAATGTTGCATTAAATGTGAGCTTTGAACTAGTTGCATAAAGCACATCTGTAATAAATTCAAAACTAATTGTCAACGACCGGACCACGTACGGTACGCCACTAAATTCGTAAAATGTACTGTACTATGCATGAATAAGGCTCAAATTCAAAAGCTTTATTTTGAAATCAGGTTGGCGCGAGTTGCTACAATGTGCGATACCCATAAAATGTAGCGTATTTCCACTACATAATAACCGTATTCTCAACTTGCAAAGGAAGTAAATGTTCCAAAATATAGCATTTAATGTAACACGTTTTAATTCACCAGAAACGTTGAACCGGCTCCAATGGCCTAGTTTTGAATGCGGATCTACAACAAAAAGCGATATGGAATAGTTGTCATCCCATTAAATGTTTTGTAATATGGAAAGGAGTGCAGATGAAATCGCGTGTGATCAAGAACATAGTCGATACAAGACGCAGTTCTACATGCTTTTTATGTAATCTTTTCACCTAATGGAGATAATTAATATACTTTTTTTTTTAACTATCATGGTTACGAACATAACTTTGATTAACCACGAGATATTTACCATGATTTGTGACTTTGTTTGCTTCCCGATATTTCGCCACAGTTGCATGCACCATGATCAAGGGTCAAAGGCCGAGTCTGCAAAGGTCGAGTTCTGAGAACTATACCGTGCCAGGGGATCTGGAGATCCCCTTAGATCTCCCAGTAAATACTCAGGTACTACAACAGTAGTAGAGCTCTTTGTGAAGGGCTCGGCCGGGGACTTCCCCGGGGGCCGCCAAGTAGCGTTGCTGTGTTTCGGTTTGAAGAGCGTGGTCGCCGGTGTAATTACAGGCACATGAGGCATCAGTATGCCTCCAGTTCAAGGCAGTGCATCGTAAGGCACGTACCTATCATGTGATGGTTACCACTAAACATCAGGTGGGCCATCTGCGTGTTCCATCAGCTGGTTATATAAAAACAGTACCAATGCGACCGTAATGGTAATTCCAGTCAGTCTCCTCTAATTGAATACCGTCGGCCTAAACTCTCAATAGAAGCCTAATGACCACGCCACACGTCCGATTGGTCTGAGGAGAGTTCGAGAAAGCAGAAATTGCTTGATTGGTCGGCCATTCAACTCGATTCTATTCGAATCATGTCTGCGTTATCCGAAATCTGTCATCGCATGGAATCTAACTAATCCACAACTTATACTTTTTTGCTCCCGAAAAGAAAGTTATCTGCCTACCTACTCTAAAAGCTGATAGTTTTAGAATACAACTGGGGCCTTATCGCGAACTAACTTGACATTCGTCGCGTAAACGAATCGAATCCCTAATAACATTGAAATAAGGTTGAACATCGGTACTATACGTTAACGCCACGAATGTCAAAATGTATTCGTGATGAACACCCCTATCAAATTATACGTTTTAATTTATTTTAGCAGTTTAATCGGTTAGAGCACCGGTGGTCTAGTGGAAGTGACCCCGCCTTCCGATCGTAAGGTCGCAGGTTCGAATCCGGTCGTGCACCAATGGATTTTTCTATCGAAAAATTTATGTGCGCAATGCCAGTGCTCTTAAACGGTGAAGGAAAACATCGTGAGGAAACCAGTTAGTATTCTAACAGCGGCGATGGGCTTGCAACCTGTCACGTATGGAATACTAACTACTGCAAAATGTGGGTATGTGCCAAATGTAATGTTTGGACGTACCTCTGACTACCCCCCTTAGACATCCTCAAAGAATCTTGAATTAGTACCTACTTGGTACTGGGAGATCTGAAGGGATATCTACCGTGCCTGGGGATCAAAGTCGTGAAGCTGTTTCAGTTTTCAGTTTTAATCGGTAACCATTAAAATTCATTCAACCATTGAAACCATTGAATGTATTTCATGTTATTTCGCCCGTTTTTACTCTATACTAGCGTCCGCTCGCGGCTCTGCTTGCGTGGTGCCTTTTAATGTGCCTCAACGTTATTCCAAATTACATGATCTGCATTTATATTTCAAGTTCCATCCTAAGACTACAGGACTTGTAGTCTGCCTCCCGATCGCAAGTTCGTGGATTCGGATCCAGACGTGGAGAGTGGACGGTGATTTTTACGAAGAGAAAAGTCTAAAAGAATCCTCTTTTAGACTTTTCTCTTCGAAAAAATTCAGAGGAGAATGTCAGTGCTCTCGATTTGAAAAGAAACCAGTTAGTATCAAGTTGGAAGCAAGTATGGAATGTATATGCAACTTGTTGGAACTTGTTGCATATACATTCCATACCATTCATCCATCCATCCATTACCCGCGTAGTTTTAAATCCTGGTATTCTCACGGGTTAAAAAGTAGCCTATGTGATATTCCAGACTATAATCTATCTTGGTGCCAAATTTCATCCAGATCCGTTCAGCCGTTCTGGCGTTATTGAGTAACAAACATCCAAACTTTCACATTTATGACATTAGTCTAATTATTACAAAATGTGGGTTGTGCTAAATCTTCTTCTTCTTATGAGTCAATGGCATAGCAAACTTTATATAACGTGAGCCCAGAGGAGTTGACTTCGATACCTCGCGTGTGTAGGCAGGTGGTGGCGACAGAAGTTAAGCCATAATATATTTTGTACATTTGGATGTACTTCTTACTAACCCTTTGGACATCCTCCTAAATCTGAGAGGATATCTACCGGGGCTTGGGACTCAAAGACATGAAGCGGACTCTGTTGTAATTTGTTTCCATCCAAATCTTTAGGGCCGCCCAGGTGCAGTTGAGCCACAAACATCTTTATAATACTTAAACATCTATATTTCTTATTATTTATATCAAAATGATGTAGATGATTTATAACTTAATAGTTGCGCCCCGCGGTTTTACCCGTGCAGATTTAAATCCCGGTATTCCCACGGGTTAAAAAGTAGCCTATGTGTTATTACAGACTATAATATATCTCTCTGCCAGTTTCATCTAGATCCGTTCAGCCGTTCCGGCGTGAAAGAATAACAAACATCCATACATACACACAAAATTTCGCGTTTATAATATTAAAGAGTAACAAACATCCATCCATACTCACAAACATTCGCGTTTATAATATTAGTAGGATAAAAAATGTGTTACTCTTACTTCTGTATTTTCATCGTTCACGTGAATGTTACTTAAGGCGAGGATATCCCAGGATATCTGGGTTTTTAAACAGCTGTAAATCTACTAAAATGTAAAAAAAATACATGAAAAAAAACAAAAATCCATTACTAAGAGAGTTTTTCTTAAAATCATGTCAAAGTTATATCAAAAGATAGGGATTAATATTTACTAGCGCTGTGTAAAAAATTTTTTTAAATTTCATTATTATTAATCTCTGAGAAGAAAATCTAACGAAATCAAGCTGTTCAAGTGCTGCAAGTCTTGGAGGTTTGAGGTTTTGGGATATCCTCGCCTTAAATGCTCACTTCTCCTAAATTCCCAGTTCCCGTGCCGTGCCGTGTACTTTCTGTGTTTCGTGCAACCCGTGCAAACACACACAAACGTCACCGCAAACAATTTGCCAAGCTGCATACTGTCAAGTTGACGCGTGTATGTTACAAGTTTCCGATTCAAGACCGAAGGAAATTTGCACAAGATATTTGGGATAGCAGCATGAACTAAACTTAGCATCAATTTTGTGGACCGGATCAATGGAATTTCATGGAAACTCAGACAGTTTCAAAACTATGACACTGCACGTTCAATTGGAATGCAAGATGTAAACTCAAAGTCGACGGTAAAGTTTCATAGCAACCACATATAGCAACATACCTTTCTATTAACCATTTCAGAACTAGTCTGATATTACTATGGTCACTTCTGTTTTGTTACGTAAAGTATTTTACTTTATATGGTTTAATAACGTAATTCAAACACCGATGCCCTCAATAATTCCCTTCAAATAAGTGTCGCTTTACTATTGAGTGTCTTTCCCTTCTGCTTTAATGTTTTTGACGACACGCTTTCGTGTTGCACGATTGTGGTTTCACGCGCGATACAGCGAGTGTAAACGGGCTTAATATCCGCTTGTTAGGTAATATGTTACGCCTCGCCGGTGTATCGTATACGCTGTTGTGCGTCTAGCCTTCGGACACAACATGTGTATGCTCAAATTCCTCGGCTAGGCTGAATGCAAGGCGCACCGCCAAATTCCGGAGGCATGCCGCAGGGCGAGGGGGCCCCCCCTTGGCCCAGGAACTAGACCGCTGCACTTGCCGACCTTAATGCCGCCATCAGCAAATTGCGAAACACCAGCTGTTTGTGACAAGAAATCCCTGACATAATTCACGCTATCGGACCGCAATCAACATAGGAAATCGCTGCGACAATCATCTATTCAGTAGAGCATAACGCTCACAAATTCGCAGCATTGAAAATTTTTAAAACGATAAAATCCAATGTCTCAGTTTTAATGATGTCGTAACGATTTAAAAGCACGTTGGAAAGTGTTTTCGTCGGGCGAAGCGGCGCCTTACAACGTTTGTGACGGAAGGATCGAGCAATATCTGTCAGAGCGTGTAGAGGGTTATTAAATACCATCACGAGGCTGAGTGCAGCGTGACCCATATCCAGCCGCTGCACCGCCCGACTTATACGAGTGGACTTTATTGATTCGCAGTCTTGAGAAGATGCTGCATCTCGCTCGCACCCGCCTGAGACGTAGACCAGATAGAGAGAGGCTCCCGTAGGCTACTTACTCAATATTCCGAAGGCGCCAGCCCGCCTGCAGTTATGGGACGCTTAGGTAACACGCACTGTACCTACATACATGCTAAGCTACAATTTAATGTGCCTGTTTCCATAAGTTCATTCAACCGATTTCTAAAATGTAGGATGATTGAACTCTTTGCTTCGTTTTTATAGGTGCAGTTACGGAATCTTAACAGTGAAAATTTGCAAGCTTTTAAAAGCAAAGTGCGTTAAAATTTTATCAGAGAACGGCATCTTCTGCGTACCTTTGTGTTTAATACTAAAATTTAAACTCAAAAAGAGTCTAGGCCCGTACCACCATCTCTTAAAGCATTCTTATTTCAATATTACTTTTATGTCAATGTCTTATATCAACTGCATAGAGTCAGCTTTATGATCAAAAAGTAAAGTAATATTGAAATAAGAATGCTCCTAGAGATGTTGGTATGGGCCCTGAAAGTAAATATATCCACACTGACACCCAACCTCCAGATTATCGGAATATTTTATTTAAATAATTACTTCAAATATCTAAGTTAAAGCTCTGAGATTCGTGACAGACGGACAGACACCTCTCGGGACCATATATATTTAATTTTCCTAAAACTGGATCGTAACACAAAAAAAACTAGTTTGAAAGAAGCATTTCACAATTATTATAGTAATGGCAAAGTGCGCCAACGGCGGCAAGTGTAAAGTTTAATAGAAATCTCGAAGTACCCGCGGAATGTAATCTTCGCCTCGTGTAGTGTAACCGCTTGCTCTATAGCTTTCACACAGTAGTCACTGTGCTACTAATATATTCTGACAATACGACCTACATACCAAGTATTGGGATACATTCTGTGATTTAACCTTCTTTCTTGTTTTTAAATAAAATAAAGTTCTCGGTCTAATAAATTTACTTAAAAGAGATATATTAAATTCAACCAATGTACATTATATGCATTCAGAAATATAAGGTAAGCCAAGGCGTTGTAAATGCCGTTATGTAATATAAAATAATACTTTTGCAAAACGAAAATCCAGTTGAAATATTATTTTTCTGTATAGGTCATCTCGTAGCAGTCTACGCCGTAGCAACCGTAGCTCGACAAACTGTAGTAAATGTATTGTATTCATTCGGCCACATCACAAATACCAATTTTAAATATTGTCTCGTGTAGCGCGGGAGGCTTCAGTGGGACCAAAGGGCGGCGGGTCAATGAACTCTGGCTTATAAAAGCTCGATTGTACAACTCATGTCTGATAAACGATACGCTCGGGTAACCATGTTAACTGCGACGAATTTTTTTTATAATAATTTAATACCCAGATTCTGGGTATTAAATTATTATAAAAAATACGTATTAACAAAAAGAATTTAAGTTATAAGATTTTTTTAGCTGGAACTTGATCATGCTGTGAGGAATGTCCCCCAATATTATTATTATCCGTTCTTGAGTTATTTGTGATGAGTTCATATCTATATCCGCTGAAGCGAAGGATTACATTGTTCGCGTCACAAAGGCGGACGTGTCAGGGCTCAGTGTCCGCTGGCTCAGTTCCACTAATACGATTCCTATTATGGTGCAGTGTTATTGTATCTGCACAGACTTTGCTGTCCTTTCTTCTAAAAATAGTACCTAACTATAGTAATACCATATATACTAACTTAAAAGTCCGAGTGGGATTTGTTATAATAAATAAATATAGGTGGACTTTCCACACAGCACTATCTAGCCCCAAACTAAGCCTAAGCTTGTGTTATGGGAACCAGATAGTTGATATACTACTTATATACTTTTTTTGTAAATACATACTTATAATATGTATTTACAAAAAAAGTAGTTTGGACATTATTAAATAAATAAATGCTAAAATAAGGAAAAACACCCAGACAGAGAAGAAACATCTATGTTCATCACACAAATGTTTGTTCACGGTGGGAATCGAACCCACGACCTACGGCGCAAAAGAAAGAACTACTACCGACTGATCTATGTAGGCTGTATAACTTTTGTGTGCATGTCTCCAGCTTCCTCATATTGAAAATGTAATTTCTATAAATGCCAATATTTAAAGCATAATTAGTGCACTCATAGATTTGAATCATAATTTAGCTGCCAAATAAACAATGATGCTATAAGCTTATAATAGTGTGTAAGCTGGAGTAACATGTCTCCAGCTGCCTCAGTCAGTGTGGGCAAACGGCTAATGATAGAGATATATAGTAAACGCAAGGATTTAGTACCTATTTAGTGCACCTGGTACCAAAAATTTCAGGTCTGTAGCTAGGAAACTCTTCGAGTTATAAGACTTCATTAACGTGTAAGCTGGAGTAACGGTACGTGAAAAAGCATATGCTCGTTCTCTGGAATGGCTGGAGCTAGCAGGTTGCTTTAAGTCTCCAGATTTAGTACCAAACGAATTAGCGAGGTACCAAATATTTGAAGTGTCTCTGTTCAAAACTCTATGAGTTACAAGCTTTTCCAGCTTTTTTTGTTTGTCCAGCTTGCACATGTTGGATCTCAGCAACCACAATAGGTACAGACTCGGTTAATGTCTCTGAACCGAGCTATGAATTAGTGCACTCGGTACCAAAAATTTGGAATCTCTAGGACAAGCAGTTCTGTTGTAATCAGCAAAATAACATTTAACCGCCAAAAATTCAAAGCATTTCGACGCGACCATAAAAATGATGCGTTGCCGCTCTGAAGGTGATACTACGCGCCAGTCACTGGTTGCGTCTATTTTATTTTTTGTTTTTGTCACATCCGCATGAACATCCGCATTATTGGTGCGATGCGGATGTCCAAATCGATGCGGAAGAAACATACATAGATACAAGAGGTGCGTTTTTACTGGTAGGTAGCCCCTCTTTTTACCTTTTTGGCAGTGTTAAAATAACGGAGTTGTATCTGTATCTACATAGGTACCTACTCAAAGCGCCAGTTCTTTAACACCTACCACAGTACCCATAGGAGAAGTTAAGTAGTAAAACTAATAAATGATTAGGTACCTACGTAAATCTAAATTTACCTAATTATTTATTTAACTGCTACCTACCATAATACTGGTTTATATAGGTAGGAAGGATTCGTTTTTGCAAATCGAAAACCTCTCAAATTTGAATGACTTGACTTAGGTCTGATGACGATTCACTTGACATGACACTAGCAAGATTAGATTGGCTGTCAAACTGTCAAAATACGGACGGACGGACATGCTTCTCGCTCCCTGCCTTGCCTGCAAATTCTGCAATATATATAATTGGTATATTTTAACCTCTCAAATTCGAATGACTTGACTTAGTTTGATGACGATTCACTTGACATGACACTAGCAAGATTAGATTGGCTGTCAAACTGTCAAAATACGGACGGACGGACGTGCTGCTCGCTCCCTGCCTTGCCTGCAAATTCTGCAATATAATTGGTATATTTTATCAAAAAAAAAATATAAAATGTCAAACCATACCAAACTATTTAATTGATGAGATATGGCAACATACAACGCCCCGCTCTTCAACGCACATCGGAAAGAGAAGGGTATAATAATTATGCCTTCAGAAATTTAAAGGACTGAGTGCATACAAAAAAGACTCTTATCGCGGGTAGAATACGTTCAAATCCGCAGAGCGTAATATCACCTTCAGAGCGGCAACGCATCATTTTTATGGTCGCGTCGAAATGCTTTGAATTTTTGGCGGTTAAATGTTATTTTGCTGATTACAACAGAACTGCTTGTCCAAATTTTTGGTACCGAGTGCACTAATTCATAGCTCGGTTCAGAGACATCAACCGAGTCTGTACCTATTGTGGTTGCTGAGATCCAACATGTGCAAGCTGGACAAACAAAAAAAGCTGGAAAAGCTTGTAACTCATAGAGTTTTGAACAGAGACACTTCAAATATTTGGTACCTCGCTAATTCGTTTGGTACTAAATCTGGAGACTTAAAGCAACCTGCTAGCTCCAGCCATTCCAGAGAACGAGCATATGCTTTTTCACGTACCGTTACTCCAGCTTACACGTTAATGAAGTCTTATAACTCGAAGAGTTTCCTAGCTACAGACCTGAAATTTTTGGTACCAGGTGCACTAAATAGGTACTAAATCCTTGCGTTTACTATATATCTCTATCATTAGCCGTTTGCCCACACTGACTGAGGCAGCTGGAGACATGTTACTCCAGCTTACACACTATTATAAGCTTATAGCATCGTTGTTTATTTGGCAGCTAAATTATGATTCAAATCTATGAGTGCACTAATTATGCTTTAAATATTGGCATTTATAGAAATTACATTTTCAATATGAGGAAGCTGGAGACATGCACACTAACTTTTAGGATATTATAAAAACTAATGAAAATAAAACTAGATACGTTTTATTGTATCACTAGCAGCTCCGCTGCCGGTCGGCCGCCGAGCCCTGTCACGCCCACGTCGCTGTTACTATACTACGTGCTACCTAGTTAAATAAAACATAATATACATATTTTAGTTTGTAAGGTATTTATGCTATGGGCCCTGTATTTTTAAGACCTATGTACCATGTTGCCTTAAATAGATGAACATTATTTATATTAATAAGCTAGCAAAGTAAATCTTCTTGTTTCTGCCTGGGTGATTAGTTAAAAATTTAATTTACAAAAGAAAATGTATGTATATTATCATCTGGTTCCCATATTACAAGCTTTGCTTACTTTGGGGCTATATAGTGTTAGGAATGGCGTCCAATATACGTCAGTTGTTTCATACTTTGCTCGTCAGTGCTGGGTGTAAATTCAAAAACAAACAAACTCCATACATCAAAAGCAGAAGAGCTGCGCTGCGTCCGAAAGTGGGTTGAACTTAGCTCGACAATAAGGTTGAAAAATCGCAGGATTGCCAGCCACGAGCGTCGCCAAGAAAAAACGACGCTTACATTTCGCACTTAATGAAACTGTAGCTGAAATAAAATAAAGAAACGACGTATTTACGGACGGCACTAACCATTGTTCAGAGAATTCCCGCCTTTTCATACCGCGGCCTAATGGCCAGGGATAAAATATTTGAGGTGTAACGAGATTGCTAATAGCGTAAGATTTGTCATTGCTGCGGAAAAATTGGTATAGACACTTTCTCTTAGAGGTCTATTGCAAAAGTGACAGCGCCCTCAAGGGGTGAAAGACGCCCTTGTGAGTATACTAGCAGGGGCGATAGACAGTAACATGATACGATATGGAATACAAACTGTTGCTGTAATAATATGGATGATTGATATGATGACTTTTGATTATTCCCCTTAGACATCCTCAAATAATCTTGAGTTGTTACTTGGTATTAAAGGATCTGACCTGATATCTACCGTGCCAGGGCATCCTGGGTTAAGCTTTTACTGTCACAAAAAATGTCTTCTAATCTATATTAGTGAACATGAGTTAGAAGCTATTGATGATGATTTACCTATGTAAATCATCATCAATAGCTTCTAACTCATGTCATCTTTTACACAGTCCATCCATATTTTTAAGAAACTACTCAAAAAAGTTATTTATACATAATACAGAGTATATTGTACGACGAAAGTAACAGTAAACTACACTACAACCGCAGCTAAATGATAATAAAATTACGTAAAATACCTACGGGGTTAATATCTCATATCTCCAGCGGCGTATCACCACAAATTCTGGTCCACAATGATAATTGGGACGGTCGTTGTCCAGGGATTAATTTAACAATATACCATATAAGGTTACGAACACAAGAGAAATTATTCATAAACAAGTACCTGTTTTCTAAGTTTTTTTTATTTATAAATAAAAACTTCAACGTTTATAAAATAAGCAAACGCGATAGGCTTGCAACCTGCCGCTTATGGAATACAACTGCAAAATATTTGGACATACCTTTGACTACCTCCCTTATCTTGAGTTGGTACTTGGTACTAAGAGATCTATCGTGCCAACTCTGTTTACAAAGTTCAATATATTCTTATAATATTACAATATAAAAAAAAATAGAATATAAAATTAATGTTGAAATGTATTTTTTAGACACCTGCCCCTTGATCACGTAACTTTTGTTGCATTCAAAATCCGGTTGCATATGTCAATTTCGGCAGTTTTGCGATGGCAAAACTGCCAAAATTGACATATGCAACCGGATTTTGAATGCAAAAAAAGTTACGCGATCAGCCTGGGTCATTGCTGGTTTTTTTATTTGTTTTCTATTTCAATAACTCTACCTACAGTCTAGGCAAAAGTACATTTTTCGTGGTTTATACCTGGGTGCATAATATAATGTGATGTAAGTGTATTGTGCCAGTATGATTAGTGCAATGTTTTGTATGTAAGCACCTTTAGTAGTCACTAAGTCCTTGCAAAGCGCTGCAAACGCGGCGATCGTCGTCGGGCGGCGAGCGCAATGCAAGTTTTAATTACTTCGCCCCTCACTTCGCAAGCTTGTTTCAACGATGGGGCTATTTCGTCTCACAACTAAAAACTCTCATCTATAAACTGTGTTCTCTCCTTTTTAAACTTGAACATAAAATAATAATGCTGGGAACTGGGAAACTTAAGGAAATAAAGGCATTTTTATTTGCGTAGAAGCGGTGAGTTTTCATTATTCAGGAATGCTTTGTTGCAGATTGGACTATATTACAGTGAAAATATAGTTAGAGTGAAAATATAGTAGTTTTTGCAATAAAAATGAACGTCAAAGGCAGGAACATAATTATATCAAAATATTAAACATATTTTGTGAAAAGAAGTAATTTACTACCTGTGCAGCGAGCTTTATTTGCAAATACTGAGTTAGAGTTTTTCATACAAAGGGTCTCATAAATATTTAAAAAATGAGTAAATATTTTCACATTTTTCTAGACCGATATTTTCAAGTGATTCCAAATTCTTGAAAGGTTTCGATCTTACGAAGACATACCATAACCTAATGTCATAAAATAATATGGATAAAGAGGTTACTGAATGTCAGCCTGGGAGTTGACCTCGACAACCTTCAATTTTTACGTAAACGAAGCCAGGCAGACAGGGTAATGGCCTCTTTCAATGTAAATTATTAGAGATGTTATTATGCCTTCAGTCTACATCATTGAGGTTTGGGTACGTAATGTGCTCGACATATAAACTGATATGTTGCTTATCATATTATATTGAAGTTAATTTTTTTTGAAATTCTAGTCTAGTAGTATTGCGAGTATAAAATTATGGATGCAAATAGCATATGACTTTTTAACTTTATCAAATAATTGATATTCCAAGGCTTTATATCAAATATTTTAGTTCAGTTATATATTTTTATAAACTTTGGGGACCGAATCAAACTTGCTTTTTTGGGGTCGATTAAAACTATTGTACGTACAATTTAGTAGTACGATAGTACGATTTAGCGAACAAAGTCCTTGCTTACTTTTATACGTTCAGCCACTAATGTTCGCGAAGACAAAGCCATCGATGAGTCCATTCTACTCGAGCTAATTGCCGATTGTCTGCGGTGAGGTTCTCTTTCTTTCTTACATCGTCTGTGTTCAAGACTCACAGACGATGTAACATTCAGTATATAAGATAAGTCAAATGCATCAAGAGTAAGATTGAGGCAGACAAGATAAGTCAAATGGAAACCTCAACACCTCTAAACTTACGTATGTGTACAGACAAAGTAAACCCGAGATGGGACTTTATGGATCATAACTACATGCGGTTTAGCAAGGGTAAAAATTGCACCCAGTTAGTGCCTACGCATGTTTTGGATTATAAATAAATAAATAATGCTGGACAATCCACAAATCAATATCTAGCTCAAAGTAAGCTATTCAAAGCTTGTGTTATGGGTACTAGATAACTGATAGGTATATTTAATACATTATATACTTACATAGATAGATATTTTTTATTATACATAGAAAACACCCGGAACATCGGAACAAATTTCTGCAGATCGTACACAAATTTGTTCCAAGGTGGGAATCGAACCCGCAACCTCTTGCATCGCAGGCAGGCTCTCGCCCGCTGCGCCACAGAGTTCGTCAAAGATTATACTCTACATAGGTATTTTTGCCAGATTTTTGACTTGTTGTACTCACGGCCTATGTTTCTTATAATTTAATAGTAGCTTGTTGTTTGGGTGTCCAAAAAACGTTAAAGATGTATAACGCGAAGAATCAAAGAAAGCATACTTGTCAATAAAGTGAGGAAAAACTGTGAACCAATGTTTTACCTTGATAAAATATTAAAGGAAAATACATTCTTGAAGGCAACCAAATTAATAGCCTGTGTCTACGATGACTGGTCGAATCGACCCCTGTAAATCATATAACGGGATTGTTGACAATGATTTTAACCATTGTTTGTTTTGTGTAACGGTTCGCCGGATTGAATTGGGTTTTTGTTACGGAGAAGATAAATATCCCAGGTTTTCAGATAAATGTGACTACGCTTAGGCAAAATCCAAACAAATAAAAATACTAGGTACCGCTTTTCTTCAAACACAAGACAGACACTTTCGAACTCTGAAAACTAACGACTTTATGCTGAGTCAGAGACCGTTTTACAATGCAAAAAAATATTTTTTTTGGTTTAGTTTTGAATTTAGTTTTATCGGTTGTGTACATCATTGTGTTGCATGTAAATGGTTTTCGTTCTAACTCCGCATCAGTCTGCCAAATTCTCATAAGCCACCTTTTACAGTCAACTAGTTTAGCTTTCATAAGACAGTATTTTATTTTATGTGCTTTTAACTAGAGTGAGGAGCTCAATAATTGTCAACATGAGATCTTAGTCGCACTACCTCAAAACACTATAGTATTTTAATATAAAAAATATTGGTCGCAAGCGCTTCTTCCGCGTGCTTATAAGTCAGTTCCTGTCTCTTTTCGTTGGCATTGAAGTGACAGCGACATGTATACTCGATAGAGCCGATAAGAGGCCTAAGACTAAGCAATAACCTTTTTTTGTGCAGCGTATCATGGACAGCGCTGAAGCGGCGGCGCTGTCAGCCGGTAGCGGAGGCAGCGACGGCTCTCCAGGCAGCTACTACGACGCGCGATGGCTGAACGTTCACGCTGACGACGGAACCCTGGCTGCGAAGGCGAGAAGACTGCAGCTCACACCGAGCAGACATTTCGACCACATCGGTGTGAATACAAGCTACAGTGCTGTGCTGATGCCGCCGTATATCAATACTGAAGGTAATAATAAAAAGCTAGTGGTCATTGGCTCAAAACTGGCCGAGCATTAAATGCTGGCGAGTTTTTTCTTTCCAAATATGTATGTGCACAGTGACAGTACTCACAAACAGTGAAGGAAAACATCGTGAGCATGTCATAAAACCCAAAAAGTTCTGTGACATGTGTGAAGTGCTCGTAAGGAGCCTTTTTGTTTTACCTAACTAAAGTACTTAAAACTCTTCCACTAGAAAGAAACTAGTTACACGAAAAGAAGAAGAAGAAGAATTATAAATATCGGTGGAAATGCCACACAACCTAACAGCCTCGAATTAAGCAAAGCTTATGCTATGGGAACCAGTTAGCTGATACATTTTTTTTTGTAAATACTCACCTAAAATACAACAGCACACCCAGACAGAGGAAAAACATCCAAATTATCACACAATAGCTTGTCATCGACCCACGGCTTACAGCACAGAAGGCAGAGCTTTTTTTATACAACTCGCTGATGGAACAAGCAGATGGCCCACCTGATGTTAAGTGGTAACCATCACCTATAAACAAAACATTGCCCCGTAGGTCACGCACAATAAAAACGTGCCCTACGATGCACCGCCCTGCGTCCATCAACAGCATACAGATGTTAAGCCTCATGTGCCTGTAATTACACCGGCAACCACACTCTTCAAACCGAAACACAGCGTTGCTGCTTGGCGGCAGAAAAAGGCGTGGTAGTACTTCCCCGGATGAGCCCTTCACAAAGAGCTCTACTACTCTTTTTACCCGAGTGCCGAGGGTTATGTGTTTGGCGTGTATCTATCCATGTATGTATTTATGTATCCTTCCTTCGATATTTCCTTTATTACCACGTGCAACCAAACGGCTGGATGGATTTTGATGATTCTGGTATCAAAAGATTCGTCGCAACTTCCCAAGTGTCTAAGAATAAAAAAAAACAAAAAGTCACGTGGGAAGGAAAGCAGGAGCGATATTCTCTCACATTAAAAATAGTACATTGTTCACCGAGAGGAGAAAGTGACCGATTACCGTCGAGGGTGTCGTTTAAAACACCCGAGATCGGGAATCGCACTTTCTCTCGAGTGATACATAGTGCTTTATACTACACCTACGAGGAAAATAAAAAACTAAAACTGAATCCTCAAACAACACACAAATTGAAAATGACGCCAATGGCGTCTGCAATTTTCACATTGTTTATCCTGCCGCCGCAGGGTCGCACTGCCAGCCCGACACCATCCAACACACAGCTAGTGGCCAGTGTCATTTTGCGAACTTGGAGATAAAAGCTCACTGTAAAAACTTTTTGGCTTTTGATATTTAGGTTACCGGCTCATAGTCTTACCCAAAATTAAAAAAGAAAAACCACGTAAGAAATGGATTTTCATACACTTTCTCTCCCGCTCAGATGCGTTTTCTCACCGCATATTTGTTCGATATGCAATGACGTACTTTCTACCGTAAATTTGATAAAGTATCAAGGTACTTTCCAAGCAGGTGTAGTATAAAAATCTTTTCGCTATCATATATAGCAATATGGGTATCAAAATCAAGAGTGATAAAGTTTTTTTTTTTTTATACAACTAGCTGATGGAACAAGCAGATGGCCCACCTGATGTTAAGTGGTAACCATCACCTATAAACAAAACATTGCCCCGTAGGTCACGCACAATAGGAACGTGCCCTACGATGCACTGCCCTGCGTCCATCAACTTGAGGCATACGGATGTTAAGCCTCAATTAAGTGCCTGTAATTAAATGCCTGTAATAGTGTTTTCAAATAATTGGTTTTTGATTTAAAGTAAACCCTCAAAGACAAAACCAGAACGCAAAATTCGTTAAGTCACTTTAGTGAACTAGGCCATGAGTGATACTAAAATATATCATAAAACCTTCTCTATGGTCATACAAGTCGTTTAGAAAAAACCGCATCAAAATCGATGAAGCCGTTTCGAAGATATTAAGAGTTTTGTAATAAAAAAATGTGATTGCTGGTAACCCCAAAGTGATCAAAATGAGTTATACAACCACAGGCGTCAGTAAACTGCTAGGACATAGATACACGAGCCTCCGACTGTCTGCGATCATTAGGTACATTTTTATCCTTCGTCAAGACTGAAGAAATGATTTCAATATTAAAAAGTACCAAATTTAAAACATTATCTTATTTACCTACATACATACTTTTAGTTCGGGCACTCGGGTTTTTTTATTTTTTTAATAAATCTTCTTGTTTACATGAGTATATCACACACTTCGATGTTGCATGACATGACATGCAACATACAAATTGTCTAACATTATTCATAATTCATAATATGTACTAAAAACGAAACATAGAAAATGTTTGATAAAAAAAAAAACAAAATATGAATAATGTTTATACTGACAATGTGAGCTACCCGCGTTCATCAGATACAAAGCATTCGACTTGCCCATTGAATTTCTAACAACATCAAAGTTTAATTTACTCCTAGTCCACATACAAGCAGACAGAGAAAATTGTTGAACAAGCCTCCAACCCCTAAATAATGAAACGTAGTACATTGTTGACACACGGGGTGGGGGTGACAGCAGGGTGGCGAATGATAAATGGACAGATTGACATATTTCTGCCTATTAGTGACGCTAACACAAGCGCTAACAGGAACGCTTATTTCAAATTATATTTTCCTATTGCCTATCTGGATGGTAATCATTTGACCTAATTAAACGCCTGTTTACTTAATATAATTGTACTTCAGTATTGTGACTGATACACTTAAGGGGCTGACAGCCGTCAATCGCACTCACCATCTACGTCGTCACACTAAACTTCAATCTTTAAACACGTTTATTTTTGTGTACGTAAATAATAGTACAAGCTTAGTTTGAGGAACGAAGTGTTGAGAATGTAAACCAAAATAAAAAAACATAATCACATAGAAAGGTATGTCGGCTTAAACACAGGTCGTTTATTTAATTAGAAGCAAATTTTATACTCGTTTGTGAATTCTTTACAACTTTAATTACGTTTCACACCTAGTCGTAAAACGAATTGGATAGGCACTGCCTTATTAGGATGGTTTATGGCTCGGGGAAGTAGGTTTATTTTTTGACACGTAGTTTTACCGCAGTCCAATTTTCTAACTAACATAAAACAAAAAGTAAATAAGCTTACAAGTTCCAGCTGGTATAGTAAGAATCATGTAAGAGATTTCCGATTTTTTCAGAATACTACCATACCTCGATCAAAGCCAATAATCATCTTTTGTTTATGTTATTATGTGTCGTAAGCTTGTCATATGGGAACAGATAGCTGATAATCTAACTAATATTATAAATGTGAAAGTTTGGATGAATGGATATTTGTTGCCGAATAACGTCAGTATGGCTGAATGGATCTGGATTAAATTTGGCACAGGGATATTAAGGGGAACACTTATTTAGTATGGGAAAACTTGTTTGGATCAAAATTATATTTCTGCGATTTTTCATAAATGAGCTCAGTGATTTTATACAGGGTTACAGGAAAAATCGTGCTAGATCCGTTAAGGGCGTGGAGTACCCATCATTTCTGACTTATTTCACTATGAAACACCCTAGCCTAAACTTAACCCTTTTCGAGATATTTAGGCTACAAAATTTATTAAAAAGCGGTTATTGAATAAGCGTTATTAAAAAGTTCATTAACCATACATAATTTAATAAGTACATGTAGTTTATCAGAATTCAATTGTGAATTCAAGCTTAGGATATATTAATATTTACAACGTGAGGATTTGATCAACAACGAATCTTTTCATAAGAAACCTAATAAAATAAATAAAATAAATAAATAAATAATGCTGGACAATCCACACAGCACTATCTAGCCCCAAAGTAAGCTACTAAAGCTTGTGTTATGGGTACTAGATAACTGATATATTTAATACATTATATAATTACATAAATAGATATTTTTTATTATACATAGAAAACACCCAGACCAATGAACAAATTTCTGCAGATCGTGCACAAATTTGTTCCAAGGCGGGAATCGAACCCGCAACCTCTGCGTCGCAGGCGGACTCTCGCCCGCTGCGCCACTGAGGTCGTCAAAAATAAGTTAAATATAGGAAATATGTGCCTTAATAGTAAATATACTTATACTTTTCGTCGAATACTCGAATCTTTACATTAGCGCGGGGTCAGCTACTGTACGTTTTGGAGATAGTATTTTATATAAAATAGAAATAATTATCAAATAAATAAAAAAGTTGTTCGTAGAGACACAAAAAATAAGTCTATTTGATGATACGGGTACGTATACATTTTGCGGCATCGAGTAAAGGCCACGCCTGTGCCCCGAGGTTTGACCCTCCCTTGTTCCTTCGTACCGTTATCTAAATTGCTTTATTTCACATCACCTATTCTAAATAACCGCTCTGGGGAAAACAACACGTGCTGTAATAGGATTTCAGAGACCTCAGAGATGTACAGAAAATTTTGATTCTACAGCAGATTATAATACACTTAAGCACTAGTTCTCTGTGAAGGGCTCATCCGGGGAAGAACTACGTCATGCATTTTTGCCGTCAAGCAGCATTTTTGTCTTTCGGTTTGGAAAGCGTGGTTGCCGGTGTGATTACAGGCACATGAGGCTTATCATCTGTATGCCTCGCAGTGCATCGTATGGCACATTATCGTGCGTTGCGTTTCTTACGAATCAATACTTTGTGTGTTACCATTTAACATCAGGGGGGCCTTCCGTCACTTTCATCAGCAAATCGTTGAAATACTAAGCAAAAAAAGTAGCAGAGTATAATGTAGCATTGTTTTTTATAAACTGTATAGAAGAAAAGGGTAAATAATAATAAAAATTTAATAAATATTTTTGTAAACGTTGAAGCATCAATTTCTTAAAGTATGGGCCTCAACTCAACCCAATAACGCTTCGGAATATTTGAAAAGGTTAACTGTTGATACGCTATTAATCTTCAAACAAATTTCAAATAATTATTCACCTTAAACCGCCATTAGTGAGTTCCAACGAATATTCGTTCTGAATTCACCCTGAAAAGAATTAGCTTACTTTACGGGTATCACGAAAGAAGACCCCAAAAATCATTTAACCTACGTGTTTAATCCGAAGGGCGTGGAGGGCGCACGTTTATTTAACAAGCCCAAAAGCCGCATTTATTAAGAAAGCCGGTTTCTTACCAGTTTCGGAAAATTTACCAGCTTTTGAGGTTTCGTTTACACTATTTTTTTATGTTGAACGCCATCGCTTCATCTAACTAATAATCAAACAAAGCAGGTATGTTAAAAAAACTTTAATCCTGCTCAATTAACACTATACATACTCCGAAATCGATTAGAAAAAAATCTCACAGATGTTTTGTTTAAAAACAAATTACTCGCGCTAGTAGACCTGTATTGATTTGTTGTCCATACGAGCTCTGTTTTCTCCGTGCCTTCTTCCTACGTAAACTAGCACACAGTCAGTGGAACCATTAATTTTTCCCGTGGACGGCTTAGGAGAAAGCAATCACGACCACCCAATGAACCAAGTTCGCCAATTACTCTTCTTTTAATGGGTAGTTAAAGAAATTTCCCTAATTGGTCAACCCTGTGCCAACAGTGTTGCGGGTTCGAATGTAATAACAATTTGCTGCATTCATGCATAATAAAGAGCAGTGGATGATACCCGATTAACATTTTGCTAGCTGTTTTGGAATTTTGTATGCGCCCGTTGTCATGGCTAAATACTGCACTGCACTGTCGACTACTGGCAACGGAGAACCGTGAGTAATAAACATGAGCCGGCATTTTAGAACATTAACAAATATTAGGGCAAAAAAGGTATACATTGCCATTTAAGTAGGTGTCAAGGGTAAGTCTAGAGGTGAAATACTTAACTTTATAAAGAGGGATTCCCGAATTACTTTTAATGCTATTAAAAAAAATGGTTTTAAAGTTATTCAAAAAGTTAAAAATAACTTTTTGAAGTATACTTCCTCTAGACTTCCGCTAATCAAAAAAAAACATTTGAAATATTCGATATTATAATTTATTATATTACATTTATATGCCATTAACAAAACGAACAATAATTAATATCAATATTCAAATGTAAGATTTCCTATAAATACAGATATGCATGGAAATGGTACGACCAATCTTGAAAATGACAATGAAACTCATTGCAGGAAAAGGAATCATAGAACTAGTTCTGGCCAATTGTTGTGTTGAGTGTGCCTTGTCTTCCACAGATGGCGAAGTGCAGAACCAAATAGCCTGGTCGGAGCACCTGGACCCTCTCTTTGTGAACAACTACGAGATCGATGCCACACTGTCTTGGCAGTACTATGCCTCCTCCAGCGGCTTTATGAGGAGATATCCTGGTAAGTAAAAATTGCTTTACAACTTTGATCCCTAAGCTAAGGAATGTGTGGGCATGTCTCAGATTTCGTAGTACCGAGGAGGACCTATAAGGGGGTAGTCAAAGGTACGTCCAAATATTACATTTTGCACCAAAGTTCAACAAGTCCAAAGTCCAAAGTCTAACATTTTACCCAGTTTGCAAAAAATATTTGTATTCGAAATACATTACAAACTGCTAGAGGCAAGCTAGATACAAATCTAACAACTCTGACGAAAATGGTAATAAAATTTTAGTTGGCATTAAAATGTTACCCCCATTTCATATTCCATTTTATCTGATTCCATCGAAGCACTTGTAGATTTTTAGTTTTGCTACTCAAAGCGAAAGAAAAATGACACTTGTTCACTTACTAAAAGGCCATAAAATCGAGTATATCCTAATGCGTATTCACGTGTGTACCTTACAGACATCGATAGTTTTATTTCTTGTTGCGCACACGGAAAAAACGTAACGGTTGGATTTAAATAACTTATTGCTATTTACAACAGAGTAACTCGATTCGGAGGGAGCCTGCAAAGTTTATTGCTAGTGCTAGACAAGCCATCTTTGCTAATGTAAGTTGGTAATAATAACCTAAATAGTTTGTTAAAATTTGATAACCTGGGCTAGGTAACTTCCAACCTTTTAATTCAATAAAGACAACAAACCTAATTGTGAACGTGAATCGAGTAATTCTGTTAGTTATAACCAAGCTTCTTAGCTTAAATCGACGATTTTATCAAATCAACTTTGTAAACGCAGCTAATGAACGTTTCTATGTATAACAAAGTGACTTTGTCAACTAGATGGGTATACTTAGCAATGTTACTCGGCGCTGTCAATCGTGTCCACTGGATAGCGATACCCTATATACTTTGTTAATTCTAACCAATTCAAATAGGTATACTTAGCAAAGTAACTCGGCGCTTTCAACCGAGTTTAGTGGGTTCTCTACAACCTACCTACATTTTTACTCCTAGCCTACTTGAATTGGTACATTTAGCAATGTAGTTTGCTGTTCCTAAGCGGGTTTATTGGGTTTGCTACAACCAATCTACATTTTTACTTCTAGCCTACTTAAAATGGTATATTTAGCAATGTAGTTTGTTGTTCCTAAGCGGGTTCATTGGATTAATACTGCTAAATACTTAGCTGCAGGTACCTAACATTTCCAAGTGACAAGAATATCAATAGATTTGATTTTAAGTTCGAACTTGTGTTGTACTGATAGCTGCTTTTAGTACAATGCAAGTTCAAACTTAAAATCTGTAGCATGTCTATATTGTTGTCACTTGGAAATGGTACCAGCAGCTAAGTATGTAGCAGCATTAACCCAATAAACCTGCAGAACAAAAAATAACATTGATGAATAATATACCAATTCATGTAGGTTACAAGTAAAAAAAATAAAAGTGATTCTTCATTCTGACGCTTTCATTCTTCATCAATTCCCTACATATTATGTAGGGAATTGAAAAAGATCGTTAATCTGGTGAAAAGTAAAATCACCAAAAGAAAAAGTACAAAGCGATCATATTTCATTTGCCTACAGACCAAACATCAACATTAAAAGAATGTATATAAAATAATAAAGTTTTATTTAACTTCTATAACAATAGTTCTATTCTAAAATTAAATTATGTAAATTATGCGAGATCAGTAGGTACTTAGGTACTAAGGGGCACAAACATTTTAATTACAATATACTAATTATTTTACCTCTATAGTCTTATACATTTAATCATAAAATGCTTTATTTTCTTTTAGGATGATGTTAATCAAATATAAATTATGTTTATTAACAAATTACCATGCTGATAAGTTGAGAGGAAATCGAGATTTTTGTCCTTGGTCTTGGTGCGCAGCTTGGCCAAATCAAATAGGAAAAGTTTCTGATATAATGTACTTTTCGGCATACAGGTGTTCGAAATCCATTATAACCTGTAAACAATACATTTTTATTTATTTTACAGTCGGAAATAATTTGTAGGTAAATACTAATCACAACTTAAATATCATCAAAAATATCAGATAACGCACATCAAGCGGCACGCATCACACTTTGTTTGCTTCAATTCAAATCTATGAGTGCACTAATTATGCTTTAAATATTGGCATTTATAGAAATTACATTTTCAATATGAGGAAGCTGGAGACACACACACTATATAGTAGTGGCTCTGCGGCGGCGAAGATGCTGTGGCAAGCCGCGCATAGTGTAGCGCATAGCAGCCGGTATATGTTAGGTATTATGGCACATACATATAATTACGAAACTACGATTTCTTTGCAGAAAGTTCTACTAGGTAAGATGTGAAAAACAATAGCAACGAATTTTGCTAACTACCATAATCACCGTGGTAGTAGGTACTTACTTTGAAAAACTTCACTATACTCCTCCAAGCCCCAAGCAGTTAGAAGGTTCCTCGCGTCTTCATCGATCGCGTCGGATGTTTTGTACTACTGCAGTTGATCAGAATGAACACTGGTTTCAGTTTTTTGTTGCAAACTTTAAACCAATCCACCACACAATCTCTGCTGGTTATTTTTTAAAAAGTACTCTCGTTCGTGTTCGCGCCCAAGGACTTGTCGAAAAGAAATGGCCGTTGTCCTTGCATCGCACGTGTGTCTAAACACGTTCTCGAGTTTTACACCATTTACATGTCAACCCATAACCATTTTCTTCGATTAATCCAGCAATGTTACTTGTTTAAATTTAGTTTTAGCAACACACTTGTCTATTGATTGCTGAATTATTTGCTTGTATACAGATAATTTGAACAGAATTAAACATTTGAAACAGAATAGATAATTTAACATGTTTAATGTTTTGTTTTAAATGAGTCTTGGTTATTTGTAAATAACAAAATGCACTTGGGTGTATCTACATACTAATTTATTGTTTGTTTTAAATGAGACTTGGTTATTTGTAATCATACCAACCTATTCAAATTTAACCGAGTAGGAGTAGTTTAAACTTAGATAAGTATCTACTTGTCAGTTTATAAATCTGAAAACTTGTCTATTTTTAAAAGGAAACGAAATAAGTTACTTTAACTGAGGCACTCACTTGGAGACTATCAAGTACTCTGTTAGTATAACCTAGAATATACAGCAAAACTGTCTTGTTTACTACTAACAGAGCTTTATTGTGCGTTTTAGATAAGTCTTAGTTATAAGTAGCCCAAAAAAATTTAACCAAGCCAAATTGGTACTTTGCTAGTGCTCCGTTTTTTCCGTGCAGCAATGTCCTGGCCACCAGAAGACGGCTACTCGCACCACGCACGAGACTTCTACGACTTCCGATCCTCGAATTGGTTCGTTGAAGCTGCTACGTCACCGAAGGACCTCGTCATCCTGATTGATGACTCCGATGACCTTGGGTCTTCGCACTGGAGGCTGGCCAAGGCGACTGTATCGGCGTTGCTGGATACACTGGGACCTAACGATTACGTCAACGTATACCGATACAGTGATGCGGTTTCGGAGATACATTCCTGCTATACGAAAATCTTGGCTCAGGTTAGTAAAATAATAAAAGTATTGGCTTTGATCAGTTCATTGCTAACATACTTAGCAAGCAGTCAATTTAATAGAACTTTAAGATACCACCTATTTCACACCAGTCTGTTATTACATAATACCTTACCTTTTTATACTTACCTTTAACTATTATTGTTTGTTTAGTTTTTGTAGTTAAAAAAACTAGTAAATATATTCGAAATCACAAATATCTAAAAGACGTGTTCTGTATGACGTTATTCCTTCGGTATCATAATGATGTTTGGCCACGTTTGTTGTATACCTCGCAAGACAAAAGATTGCTGGATGCTCTTCCTCGGAACGCTTGACCGCTCTCTATGAGAGGTTTCACATAACAACGCCTTTTGGCTGAACCTTCTGTGTAAAGCGCTGTTAGGGTGAAAAAAATGTGTGAAAATTTCGCAAAAATCCACCAATCTACAGTAAAATAAACGTGCTACATTTCAGCGGAATATTTTGAAGAAAAACAACAGAACAAATATAAAAGCTTTACGGTGAAAAGTTCCGTTTTTATCGAATAAGTAACGGCATAAATATAGAATCATTTGGAATCGCATTACTTTAAATTACGTTCTTTCTTTTTTCTATTTCCAACTCCCAAATGTAATAGAACTATTACGCCTACGCAAATGGTATTATAGCATCAAAAATATATTGATTCGTACCAACAACCTAGGTATACAACCTTGTTAGACAGGTTGAAATACATTTCAGTTATTACCTTTAAAAATAAACACTTGGTTGCAAAGGAAAAATTTGTATATTTACAAATTATCATAATTTAGATTGTGTGAACCTGTGGACTATACTTCTGCAGATGAATCTTGAATACTTCTTCAATTTACAAGTAGTAATAATAATAATAATAATAAACCTTTTTTATTTCCTTATTAACTAAAAATAAATCACATTAACAAACACAAAAAAAAAAAAAAATATTATACTGGTTTGATACATTTAAATTAATTTGAAAAATTTAAATTTTAAATACAATTTAATTTGATTAGGAAAAACAATATATCATAATTAATAAGGACCTCTCAACGAGTAAAGGCCTCCTCCATTTTGCTCCAAGCGTCTCTATCTTTTGCCTTATTCATCCAATCCTCGCCACCCTCTTTTTTTATCTCATCTATCCATCTCTCTTTTGGTCTTCCCCTTTTCCTTTTGTTTTGTGGACCTGGCCATGTTGTCAAGTTACAAGTAGTATTTGAACGAAATTATGCTATTCTCATGTCATCATTAGTACCATAGCTGTTAAAACCTATCTAGCCCCCCATGTTACTATTTTATTAAATACAAGATCAGCCAACTTAATAAGAAATCCTCCAGTTTTAAATCGCCGCATACTATTAGTCAAACGAAAGGCACATAAATAATACATCGTGATATCGCAAAGATCATTTGTACACCTATTGTTTTTCCAACTTCAGAAAACACGCAATTTTCAATCTTAAAAAGATACCTATAAGTATCATAGAAATATCGGATCTCTACTTAATATATAATGTGTATAACCGTAACCTGGTATAATCAATATCCAACTGGCTCATTTAAAAACATCGATCTACCCACACAAACATAAAATTTCAACGCATTAATGACACGGTGATAAACTTGTGGTCATTGAAAAAGTATTTAACAGACACATATCTGCAAATATGCCGGAAAATTGTACAGAGTGAATTGATTTCTCGTGGGCGGCGTAATGAAATCAACGTTACGTGTTTTGAAATTTTTATCAAATCACCATTTTACTCCTACATTTTGTTGGCAACTTCCCACATGGAGAGAGATTCAATTATCAACTCACGTAACTTTGTTTTTGGATACCGCATACTCGTAGATTATGCAATAGTTGGTAAGGTACAAGGTTGGCGGGACTGACTTTTTGTAGCGTCTGGCTAAAATGGCCGCAAAGTCTATAGACCCATAAGTTTACTTTATTAAAATAAAAGCTTTGTACAGAAATTTGAAATAATACGTCGCACCGTAGCTACGGTAAACTGCGCGTAGTTTGATGAATAATTTATTTGTTCTCAACATATTATCTACATAAACTAAACCTGTATTCGGAATATCGATCATTTGTAAATACATAGTAAGTTGGCAACCTGCAAATAGTTTTAATACACTATTGCACTGCCAATGCCAACGAGTAAACAATCGGGAACAATTAGACGATAACTTTAATTAAAACAAGAGCCCGGATATCTGTTACATGTGCACGTCACTGATTTAGACGTGAAATTTCCACAGGCTGTAATTGAAACAAAATTATTATTTGCTCGCTTATATAAACTGGGAAGTCAAGTAAAATAAGAAATCTAAGTAGCAGGTAGATTTAGAAGACACACCGAATTTTCTAAATGCGAATCAAAATTTGTTGAATCACTCAACATCAAAACACTAATGACATAGTTTTTCAAAGTACGCATTTCGTAGTGTGAGATTATATCATATTAAATCTCACACAAACACATAAGTACAAATGTTTGATCAGAGGCGATCAAAAAAGTACAACGAATTTCTTATAAAATACCTCTCTTGAGCTATGAAAAACTGTAGCAAACATCTTCGCACGTAGATGTTCTGAATAGGTATATAAATAGAAAACCAGTGCTGTAATGCTAAAACAACCTCAACGTAAGTATTATTATCAAACATTGCCAGAAATATATCTACACCAGACACGTAACTTTCCACTCCAGTGAACAGGTAACTATCCCTTTGATGTAGCTACAAACAAAATTAATTTCAAGTTTTGCTTACACAATCAGAACCAGATACCTACCTACTCGTATTTACCGGATCACTAAATAATTCACACGTATTAGTTTAGTAGCATTTTGTTGACCTAAATAAAATCAAAATCGTTCTCAAATTTATGCTTATCTATTGACTCTGTTGTACCTAATGGATACGCCCGTTTGTGGTAATGTAGGTTAGGAAATAAAAATGTTATTGCTTCGTAAAGCCACGGTTTGTGTTTCGGCGAATCAATGTCGTAGTTACAAACTAAACTCGAATACAATACAATCCTTGAAGTGCAGTTAATTTACTAAAAAGTATTTTAGTAGATCACTAATTACCTACCTGAGTGGACGGTAATTAAAGATTCACTTATAAAATAACACACTTAGTTTATATAGAGATCCGCCTTAATATGATGTTTAAGTGATCCTTGTGGCTCTACTGAATAAATACCGTTTTGATTATGATTTCTTTGTCGTTACTGTAGCTTCTGTTCAATGTGATTTATGAATTGCTCTCGATATATTAATATAGATACGTTAATTAATTGAATAAAATAATGCTGATGTTTTCGTGTATTTAGGCTTTTATTTGAATACTTTTTACATTAATCCGTTGAAACATATCTCCGACTTACCTAATGATCAGAGTATAAATGTAAATTGCCGTAAATGCAAGTATTGCGTGTCTGGGGTAGAATTACGTAGTGATATCCATCTGCTATGTATACGCACCTTAATGGAATCAATCAGCTTTGAGTCTATGGCAGACACTGTCACCCAAACAGAAATATTAGAGTAATGATGGCTAAGACTCATGAGGGGCGAAGGTATATTACGAGAAGAGCGCTAGGTATAGTCGTTAGGATGGACTAAAATTTTATTTATTATATTTTTGTTTTGTCTGTAGGTATACCTACATAAAACAGTGTAGGTACAGGTGGATTAGGTAAAGCTAAAAGTTAAAAATTTTAAGGCGTTGACAACACCTAATGTACTTCTCGCTCGCACGATTCGACATTTTGAAAGATATAAAATTACTAAGCCTAATTTTGAAAAATTGCAAACAACCATTTTGTGTGCAATCCAGTGCACACAGTTTGGTAAAAAAATCATTTTGATCGATGCAAGTTTTCTACTCAAAAGTATGCTTATGTACGAAAACTAGAAAAGTATATTTTTAAGCAGGAAAACTTGCATCGATCAAAATGAATTTTTTACTAAACGCGCAATGTGATTGCACACAATTTGGTTGATTGCGATTTTTCAAAAATGGGTTCAGTTATTTTATATCCTTTAATAAATCAAAACGTGCGAGCGAGAGTCATATTAGCTCTTGTCTTCACCTTAATAAGGGAAATCTTAAGTAGGAAGTTGTTCTTGTTGAAGTAACTTTTATGATAATCCAGGCAAGAAACATAAATATGTTCTAAGTTTCATCACAATTTGTTTTACTAAACAACCACGCCCTAACTGAGGGCTTTGATTTTTTTTGGAATTTGGAGAATTTTGGATTGAGCCACAAAAATCCAAACATCGTAACTTTCGTATAATAGGAAGTAGGATAGGAAGTTCAAATTGTATGAGAATATTAGGAGATAAAGGAAGGCACACGCAGTCTTGCCCCGCCCAACCATTAGGCGCCGCGAAGTAGGTACTATAATATAAAGTTCACTTCCACTGTAAAGGTTTTCTTGGGAATTTATGAAAGCACTCACAGTAAAGTATACTTTATAAAGTTGGTGCGACCACATCAATAAATTGCCGCTCCCACACGTCGTAATGGAGTGCCACTAAGTAGGAAGTTTATATTAGAACTGTTTGACAGTTTGTGGGCCTGATTGTTTTTTGATGATAAACTTCGTGTCACGAAATATACATAAGCAAACTAAATTATTTTCTGTCGCGATGTACGCGACCTAGCTTTTAGCATCCGCCTACGACTCTCCTTGTTTGGTACCTACCGGATACAAAGTAGTCTAAATATTTTGTTCCCGGAAAAAACTACCTACCTACCCGGGAAAATACAACCAAACAAAAACACAAATTAAACAAATAAACCATAAAACAAAAGTAGTCTGGAAAACATAGATTTCTAGCAATAAGAACAATAATTATGATGTTTCTTTAAAACAAAAACAAAATCAAAATGATCTTTATTCAGTACAATCACAAGTATCACTTTGAAACGTCAAAACTAGGTGAATCTAAAGCGAGTTCGCCGTGACATTGCATCCGCGCGTCCAAGATACCTATTTATTAAATATTTTACTTCAATCAATAAAAATCAAACCGTTAGAAGTATGCTCGTCTTATAACAACATAAATCTCAAAAAACACCAAAATAAATTTGGTTATTCAGACATTTTATTGGAAAATAAAACGTAGTAAAAAATAACATCAAAATAATTCAGGATTCTTATCACTATCACTACATAGTATAAAACAAAGTCGCTTTCTCGGTCCCTATGTCCCTACGTATGCTTAAATCTTTAAAAGTACGCAACGGATTTTGATGTGGTTTTTTTAATAGATAGAGTGATTCAAGAGGAAGGTTTATATGTATAATACATGCATGATATGTGCACCCGTGCGAAGCAGGGGCGCGCGGGCGGGTCGCTAGTCACATATAAAATAATCGCGAAATGGAAAAGCGCACAAGCTACGTACGAACAGTAGGTAAGCTACGTTAGGTCACTGAAACAAATACCATGAGAGCAAACATTTCCTTGCTCTATTTAAACAGTTAAGTTTCCAAGGATTATCTCAACACTGCCAGTCCAGCACAATCAGATGAGCTGGCAGGCATGCAAGTGTCAAGTAAAGTTGCAAGGCCGATAATGTGCCCCGCGCCTGTCACAAGCTACGCGCCGCAACTTCTTTGTGGCATAGATGCTATCATCTAACTTCGCCAATACTTATTATCTGAATAGCGAGATAGTCTCATTGAATTATAATTTCTGTAGCATATAGATGTTGAAATAAGGCTTTGTCAGTCACTAATGGTTCATGAACAAAATGATGATAGTCTATTTAAATAAAAAAGGCTAAAACTTTGCAGTATGGTTGATGACGTCAGAAAAAACAACATAACGTGCAACATAGATTTGAAACATAGTTTGCCAACTCATGCGGTCTCTATATCTCTATTTCTATAATGGCATTTCCTAATCATATTACGAATTCAGTAGGTATATAGGTATAGTTAGGCATTGTGTGGCCAGGTGAGTGACCCAACTTGTATGCACAAAAGCGTTCACAACTTGTGTGTACACTCAGTGCACACTCAATGCACACTTTAGTGTATTGACTTGTGAATCAAAAGTCAATACACTGAAGTGTGCTCAAACGTTCGAAGGAGGCTTCCGTTCTCTTGACCTTCGCAGTTCGCACATATATGAACCGAAGATAAGTATCTCTGCAGAATGCATTCCTGCCAAACTGTTTATTTCCAATTGAACCAATATTTTTTGTTAGATTTATAATCTTGTGGTTCGCCCCAAATATAAATTTCGGTTTATTCGATATATCCTGGATAAGTACCTAAGCAATGAAACTACCAAAATGAAAACACACGTTAGGTGTACATAATATTGTATTTCCAATTTTTACTTTTCATCGTGTCTCCAAGCTCATGGAAATTGTCATGAATTGGACATTTTTAAAATACACGGCAGAATTTTTCTCCATGCTTTTGTTTATTTGCTTGCAAAAAAAACTGATGTTTAAATCAGAAATATCACAATTGGTTTCTCTTTCTCTTGTTTTTCTTGCAAACAACGTATATATAGAAACAATCGTTTCCACTCGTAATATCTTGTTAGTATTTTATAAGAATGTTTAAAAATATTAAAAAGCAGATTAACGTAGGTATGTACAGATAGTTTTAATCTCGTACACACAACACAATCTACCTACTCGTAGAAACTTAAAACGCTGATTTATCAAAGTTGACTGAAAAATCTTCGCCGCTTCGCTCGCCGGGTTTTGTTTCTCAGGTTTTGGTTATCACGCTCACATACGATTTTTCTCGATGTTTGTCAGGCTCTTGTAATACCTAACAAGTTTACTCACATATCAATAAAATGGCAAACCTCAGTTGTCTACGGATTGAAAACGAATGAACATTGTCAGAAAGTCAATATTGTTGAATATGACACAAAGACCCTAGTGAACAAATGGGAAATCCTATCCGCTTGCAAATCGGCATGCACTAGCAATATCGCGACTAGCTAAATTAAACTTTGTCCGTCTTATTATAAAAATGTGAGTTAGACTAGGCTTAAGCCAGGACTAACTGGTCCGTGGTCTAACTTTGATACCGAAGTTGGTCCCTGCTCTATAGAAAAATCAAAGACTTAGACCAGACGTTATTATAAAAAACTGAAAAAAACTGAAACAGCTTCACGACTTTGATCCCCAGGTACGGTAGATATCCCTTCAGATCTCCCAGTAGGTACCAAGTAGGTACTAATTCAAGATTCTTTGAAGATGTCTAAGGGGGGTAGTCAGAGGTACGTCCAAACATTACATTTGGCACATACCCACATTTTGCAGTAGTTAGTATTCCATACGTGACAGGTTGCAAGCCCATCGCCGCTGTTAGAATACTAACTGGTTTCCTCACGATGTTTTCCTTCACCGTTTAAGAGCACTGGCATTGCGCACATAAATTTTTCGATAGAAAAATCCATTGGTGCACGACCGGATTCGAACCTGCGACCTTACGATCGGAAGGCGGGGTCACTCCCACTAGACCACCGGTGCTCTTATTATTATAAAACGGAGTTTATCTCCTAAACCACGGTTTAAACATAAACCCGAACGACCCCTAGTTTAAGTATGGTCTAACTAATAAAAATCTCATTTTGCCAAATTTTATTTGGTCTCCCACATAAGTTTATTCAATAAAACAACTTGTAGCACTGCATTATCCAACATACATTTCAAACTCTAGACTCCGATCTAAATTTGAAATGTCAAAACGCATGGGTTGCCACGAATTTGTCAATATCAAGTTGATAACGAGATTTAAAACAAAAAGGCGGAGATTTGAGTCAAGAAGAGAAACTAAAAATTGATTCGTTAAAACGAAAGACGAGGTAGTATGCGCATATGACTTTAGCCTGCGGCAAGAGAGTACAGTTATACCAACTTATCTGGGTGAATCAACTTTTAAGGCACTCCTTTTGTGTCCCTGTCATGCAAAGAGCATAAAAATCCTAATTTCCTTATAAAATATGTTTGTTTTGATGTTAACGTAAACTTAGATCCTTTCCTAACATGCTAGTTTCATAGTATTTTATAGTTAATAGGAAATTTTTTGACTTTATTATGGTAACTCAGCAGAACATAAGCACTATCCATACAAAAAACATGTGTCCCCAGGCCTAGATGACGATACAATTTAGGACGTATCTTAAAAAAAAGGTATGAATGCACAGCCTTTTTACCCAATATTATGATTCAGAAAAAGATAAACTTACGTTTAAAGTTAACATTTATAAAAGTTTGACAAATATTTTATATTTTTCGTGCATCCAAACTTTTGTCCCAGACTTTGATCAAAACATCAGTTCTACAGAGTTACCGATAAAAATTCATGACCGTTATCAAGAGATGACGCCTACCTTGGTGTCATCTAAGGCGATTATTGTCTAATATTTAGTTGGTATGATCAAAAAATCTCTACCTAGCTTTACCGCCCCCCCAGCCTAAATTAAGTTCTCAGCTGGTGCGCGTAGGTTTATTGTCGCTCTACAGCGTTGCAATGGATATTTATGAGGCACCCTCGTCACTTTTTCTAAAAAAACTCGTTAATATTAGCTTAGATGTCGTGCCCCACTGCAAAACCTAAAAATAGATAAACTTGTGCAAATGTTAACAGTATATTTTCATAATATTTCGATGATTTATTTTTTATTTTTAGTTGTTCATAATGTTGTCAAAGGAGTGTCTTAAAAGTTGATTCACCCATCTAAGCCGGTCTGAAGTTAGCTGTTTAGAGAATTCTCGATTCACTATTGGCCATTTATGCACAAGCGGCTAACTTCAGACCGGCTCAGATAAGTTGGTGATTCCAAAATGAATGAACGATTGATTGCCATAATTTGTTATAGTCTGTGGATATTTGTTGAATGATTATGTTCTGTGATGATGAATCATGGACTATCTCAGGTACTATGTAGTCTTCGACTAAAGTGTCTTTTGTAATACGAAAATGATAAACCTGAGATGATCCTAAATTTATGAGATAAACCAGGTTTAAGTTGTTTATAATAAGAAAACGTGACTTGAGCTAGGTTTAAACCCAGGTTTGATTTGTTTATAATAAGGCTGTGTATATTTATGTTGGAACATGTTGCCTACTCACATAGCCGTGTTTGTTCACATTAAATGAAATGTTTCAATGGCTTACTTACCTTTAGACATCTGAAGTTAGATTGCTGTGTGCAGATTCAAATTTATATTTTGTAAAGTAGATGAGGTAGATAATCATCAATCAGGTACTCCATTGTTAACATTGGTTCAACATTTCAGAATGAAAGTGTATTAGTGATATCCTGATTTGACCGAATATGTTTTGAATGTTTTGAGGAAAACCGCCACTATTTTCTTCAAAACAAATGACGGCCGACTGGACTCTGGACTGACTTGACTAAACTAATTAAAATTCACTTGATACTAGCACAATTGTCTTAAATACTTCACATTATTTAGCTAAAATAGAGTACATAATAATATAAGTTTTTTTTTTATGTTATGTTTGAACTTTTCGTTTTTGTTTTATTTTTGCTGTCCACGAAATATTAATAACAATAATACGATAGATAGGTAGGTACTGCACTACTTTGCAAGAGCTGTTCAAAGACGTTCTTATAAATTGTGATTAAATATTTAAATCTTAGCCAAGGATTGACAAACCACAACTCTCCCCTTCGTAGTGAGACTGTACGCCACAAAGTTAATGGTAAAAGTACCTACAACTTTGTTTCATTACCAACACACTATGAATACAATTCCTTGCATATGTAGAACTGTGGCGAAGGCCGTGTTACAATGGAAAAGCTACGACTCAACTCATAAAGCCTTCAAAGCTAGTTTCAGGGCTACAGGCCGTGTTTTCTTAGCGAATGTTAATCAGCTCGATCACCTCATAAAGTGAGATAGAAAACTAGTTCAACACCTACCGTGGTTTATTATATTTACTAGCGACCCGTCCGCGCGCCCCTGCTTCGCACGGGTGCACAATGTTTTTCTACTATATCATGCATGTATTATACATATAAACCTTCCTCTTGAATCACTCTATCTATTAAAAAAAAAGCATCAAAATCCGTTACGTAGTTTTAAAGATTTAAGCATACATAGGGACATGGGGACATAGGGATATAGGGACAGAAAAAGCGACTTTGTTTTATACTATGTAGTGATATCACCAGTAAAGTACCTAGGTATATCTATCGCGTGATGCTCACCTTGAGCTTTTCTATTGGCGCTTTGTAGCAATAACATTCTTCTTGTAAATTCTCAGCGAGTAATTACTGGAAGCGAACGGATTATATCGCTCAAAGGCTCGAGTATCTGCGTCACTTGAGTAATTGAATTACCCGTTTAAGTTGGATTATTTAAAAAAAACAAGGCTGGTAATTATTCACCACTCTTCTTCATCTTCTAGGCTTGGTCGCGTAGAACTGGCACTCTCATTGCCAGTTCCACGCACCAAAGCCAAAAAGCCAAAAAAAAGCCAATTCGATAGGTCACATATTGACATCTCATTATCTCATTGTCATGTTTAGAATGATTTAAATAAATAAGGCTGGACAATCCACACAGCCCAAGGTAAGCTAATCAAAGCTTGTGTTATGGGTACTAGATAACTGATATATTTAATACATTATACTTACATAGATAGATATTTTATTAGTCAAAGTCGTAAAATTGCGTTCTCTTGTCATTATTACAATAAGTATAGGTTTAACAGCTGATAAAAGTGAAGCAATTGTGCAAAAGAAGGCAATTTTACGAAAAATCTGACTGAAATTGACAGATGTCAAATGTGACCTATTAAATTGGCCCTACTTTTTTAGATTTCACCCCTAGCTTCAAGATTTTTTTAAGCGTTCTATTGAATATACATTTCTGCTTTGACTGTTTTGGTAGGTACTTGTTTCGTAGGTATTTGTAAATGTTCTTTGATAAACTACGAAGCTGCTTGCACTACGATAAGATCGCGGGAAGTCGGTGGACTCAGTGGATGGGGAGGCAGAATCGTTCTTTCTGGAAATGTACCTATAGGTACTGGTATTGTCTTATCTGCGGTATCTATAGGAGAGGTCTATATGCAATAGAGGACTTCGTCAGTCTGATCAAGAACGATGATACTATTTTGACTACCTACCGTGATTGTATAACGTTGTCTAGTTTTTTGTAAGTAGGTAGGTAGACCAAATTGTCTGTTAGTTTAAGCACGCTAACGAACTAGACTTTGTTAAGGTTGGCTGGTAGAAAATGCTGACTAGCATTAAGTTAGTTTTTGTGTAAAGTTATATTTGATTTTGTATTACATTTGTTACTAGCTGATCCCGCGACTTTGCTCGCGCTCGTTTACTTTGAAAATCTCATATAAACTTTCATCCCCTATTTTATCCCCTTGGGGGTAGAATTGATCAAAACCCTTTCTAAGCGGATGCCTACGTCATAACATCTACCTGCATGCCAAATTTCAGCCCGATCCGTCCAGTGGTTTGGGCTGCGCGTTGATAGATCACTATGTCAGTCAGTCAGTCACCTTTGAGTTATATATATTTAGATTTAGATTGTATGATTTTTAATCTGATATAAATGGATAAAAATAATGAAGCTCTTTTCTTGTATAATCGTTGTTTGGTGCAAAAAAGAATTAAATAAAAATGATTTTTCAAATTTACCATTTTACAGAAAGTGGGCCTTTCATAGTAGGTACAGCTACGTACAAAGCAGCGTTCGCGTACTTTAACATTGTGTAACCCAGTCTTTCTTTTTCCCAGGCTGTTCCGGAAACTATTCGCGAGCTGAAGACCTCATTATGGAACGCGGAGCTGTCTGGGGGCGTGGCCAACTTAACCGGCGCCCTCGCCACTGGTTTTGAAATATTACACAGGGTAATTATACTTTGAGAATACCGAGTACTTGTGTATGTACTTATAGCTATGAGTACCTACTTCTGATTGCTTTTTACGTTGAGATTCTTGTAATGACGTTGCTGAATTTATAAGTTGCGATTACCTAGTACCTATTGAAGTGAATGTTTATACGCTACGAAATTTTTCGTAGCGACCGTAGCTCCTCGTAGACAGTGTAGCAAGCGGTAACGCTCTCGTAGCATTTTAGAAAATCTTTCGAAACTCACTTATTATTATAATGTGCGCATATCCTTAATAATATTTTTGGATGTGCCTCTGAGTGGCCCTAAGTCTATCGATCTTTAGGAATCGCGGCAGTGAGCCTATTGCATTTTTTTAAATTTTTTCCAGCATACAAATTATAGCAAACCTCATCATGTTTTGCTTCATACAAACAAACCTAAGAAAATACACAAAAGTACAATGTCTTTATCGTGATTAAGACTCCGAACTAAATATTTCTATCATAGTTATTTTATAACGTCATACAGTTAGTTTATTTACATATTTTCATAGTTATTTTATAACATCCTATATTTGCATATTTTGCAATTTTTTATATGTAACAAAATAGCAATCTACTTATGATCTTTTACAAGCAAAACAGGAAATTTGTGTATTAGGAGCCATTCTCAAATTTCAGTACAATCGCACCGGACTAGGATGTCAGTGCAACCAGGCGATTGCCATAATCGGCGCTGGCGGTGGCTCCGGCGGAGTGAAGAGTGTGTTCAAGACGTGGAACTGGCCACACATGCCAGTACGCATCTTCACGTACCGGATTGGTGGAGACGCTACTGCTGGCCATAATATGAAGGACAATGCTTGCACCAATAAAGGTATATTTGGCGTGAAACTTTTTGGGAGTAAGAGATAAGATTTTTTTTCTAAGCTCTACCTGCCTACTCTACCTTTGGTGATGACTGTGATGCATGCGTCACTCAGCTTTGTGCTATAATTGTGCACTAACTTGATGCACTACTCCAACGCTGGTCCTCTGTGACGCCGGAGTATAGTGTTTTAAAGCAATATTTAGTGTGCAATTAGTTGTGTTACGTAAAGTAAGATCTCATGTTCTCTTACGAATCTTGATTTCAGGATTCTACGTGTCCATCAACGAGCATGCAGAAATCCGTTCGAAAGTGCTGCACTTCATTGAAGTTCTGGCGCGACCGCTAGTAATGTACCAGACGCTACACCCGGTTCACTGGAGTCCAGCGTACGTTGGTGGACGGGTAAGGAACGAAAGAAACAAACACTTTGTTCACACCATCATTGTATTCAGCTCACAACTATCCACGGCTGCACTTCTGGGCATAATGAACCTCCTCCGTCAGGCGCCACTCTTTTCAGTTTTAGTCCTTTTGCATCCAGTACTTACCATGTACGGTAATGACAATTCACGACATAATATTCGCTCTTTTCTTTCTTTCTTTCTTCTTTTTATGGCTCCTGTCATAGACAATCTTGCCAATGTCAAGTGATTCAGAGATTATACTGTTTGTAGATAAGTTTCTAGTCCCGTCAGTCCAAAGTCGAGTCAGTCAATTGTTTTAAAGAAAATGGTGGCGGTTTCTTCAAAACATTTGAAACATTTTCTGTCAAATCACGATATCACATAATACACTTTCGTTCCAAATGCTTACACTTTGTGCTAAGAGCACAAGTAATGTTGGTTAAAATACCACCAAAATTACACAAGACAACTCAAAATAACACTAGAAAAACAATTAAAATGAAAATGCTATGTTGCTTCGTTAGATGACAGGAAACGAATCCCCAATATTCGCTCTTATCTTGCGTATATATTTTTCTTAAATATATGACTTTGACACTCGTTTGAACTCAAAGTCAAATACTGAGTTGAATCACTTGAATAATCTAGATCAATATAAGCTCTTTTACAAGTTACACTAGGCAATACTTAATTATTTGACTGAAATAATCAGCACTTACCACTTAATAGATATTCGACTAAATAAATGTTTTCCTGTTTACAGAGCAGTAACCTAAATGACGACAGGATGGGCCAGCTAATGAGCTCCGTTACAGTACCTATCTTTGATAGGAGGAATCATACCGTAAGTATTCAAGTTTCCTTGATAAAAACCTTCTGCTACATAAATACTGGCTATCAAAATATGAAAATACTGACAATGAAAAAAAAGTTCGTGCGTTCTATTTTCAAATTATTAAAAAATATTGTTGGTGTGAATCGCAACGTATAGATTTTGTGGTTGGTAATAACTAATAACAAACTGTCTGTATAAATAATGTAGCGTCACGTAAAAAACGCTGAATAAGAGGGAGGGGGTGTGATGGCACGAGTGTTTTTTATGCACAAACACATCCCCTTCACTGTTTTCCAGCGTTATTTTTGAATGACGCGACCTCTACTTTTGTCGTTTTTACAGCAAAGAGAAGCGAACCTACTAGGAGTCGTTGGAACTGATGTCCCTATCGAACAACTAAAGAAGCTCGTGCCACCATACAAGGTATGCACACATTATCAAACTATTTTGAATGTTATTGTAACTGCATTAATATTTATAATCAATCAAACATTTTTTCTACAGTTGGGAGTAAACGGTTATTCTTTCATGGTGGATAACAACGGGCATGTTTTATACCATCCGGATTTGCGGCCATTGGTATGAAAATCTTACTGTTTACATTGTAATAAGTTTACTTTGTGTAGGTATTCAGTTATTGTAGATACGCCGTATATTCGTATAAGCAGGTGGTCAACCATGAAAAACGATTATAGTAAAGAGTAGCATTTGAAAAATGTAAAACCACTGAGCTTATTTCATGAAAAATCACAATCGAAAAAGAAGTGTACAGCATTACACCAAGCACAATTAAAATATATATATAAATAAATAAATAAATATTGGTGGACTTTCCACACAGCACTATCTAGCCCCAAACTAAGCTTATGCTTGTAATATGGGAGAACCAGATAGCTGATATACTACTTATAATACTTTTTTTTTTTGTTTTTTTTTTGTTTTTTTTTGTTTTTTTATATATATATAAAAATATATTTGATCCTAGATTCCAAGTAATCTTATCTAAGTAGTTTCTGTACCAAAATGTCTTAATTCGTAGGTACTTACATAATTATGCAAACTTTTTAGTAGGAAAACTATTACGCAACGGTTTTCATGGTTGACTTATTTACGATTATCCCCGAAACGCGTATAATCTGCTTCTAGTAGAAGATTAACCAAGTATTAGGATTTAGTTGAATAGGTAAATACGCGCTTACTGCCCTGAGAATGTTCCTATTATTTTTATTGTTTAGATTAATTTACTTCATTGCTTATTTTTTGTTGTTACAGCATACGAATGAGGAAGTAAGTATACGCAGCTGAGTTTGTATTTAGTTTTTTTTCTGTACTTATGTACTGTACTTATGTACTTTTTATGACTTCACCCCCATTAGTTTAGCTAAACAAATATATGTTTTTTCAGTACACGGAGACTTTACGCCCTCTATACTCAAGTGTGGATCTCACTGACGTGGAACTACTTATGGACGCTGAGGAGAACTCTAGAGTCAACCTGACTTCGCTCTTGCTTGATGTAAGAACTATTATTTATTAGCAGAACCAGATACAGATCAGATATCTTACTACCAAGTACCAAGAGGTACCTCCAAATACTACATTTGAGGCATACCAACATTTTTCAGTAGGTAGTACTTAACGTAGGCACTAACTGGCTTTGTCACGAGGTTCTTGAAAAATGAAATATAAATTTTGAACTACACTTCATCACATAAATCTAAAAATTCACTGGTCCCACCCACGGAATACTTTATATGAGTACATGACCATCAAAGACAAATATGGAAAACCTCATACCGTGGGATTTTTTTTATACTCATGGGCTGACTTGATGTAGTCTGTCTCAAAAAAACTTCTTATAACTTTTACAAAAGGGAAAGTTTTAAGTTTTTTGAACGTTGAAACCTGAACCAAACCCATCATGTACAGTACAACAGTTATTTTAGGCTAGTTTTTTTTACCAATATTGATTATTATTCGTCGGAATTCCAGCTTCGGCATGACATGATAGAGCAACGTGAAGGAGAGACCGAGATCGGTGTAAAGGTTCAATACGACAGCATGCGCCGCGTGGCCACCCGACGGCAGAGATACTTCTACAGCCCTGTGGACGGTACTCCGTTCTCGTTGGCCGTCGTGCTGCCGGATGGGTATGGCATGTATGATCTGCTGTCTGAGCAGGAGGTGAAGCATAGCCCGGTCGGCGGTGAGTATTATATCCCTTCCGCTCCGTACACAAAGGGTTAAACTGGACCCTACTGTCCGTCCGTCTGTCACCAGATGTTTCGTTATACACTATGACCAATCCAACCGCGTTTGCGTTTAGATCACGTGAAGTCACACGGTTGGGGCAAAGTATCTCCTATGTCATGAAGAATAAAGTCCAAGATCATGTTGTGACTTTACACGGTTTGGGGCAAGGAATCTCCTATGTCATAGGGAATAATGTCCCACGCTGTGTCTCATGTAACGTGATAGTTCGTCCGTTGAAATTTTTACAGATGATCTATTACTGTTGCTGCTACAACAATTATTAAAAAAACAGAATAAATATTTAAGGGAGCTCCCATACAAAAAACATGATTTTTTGCCGGTTTTTCTAGATAATGGTACGGAACCCTTTGTGCGCGAGTTTGACTCGCACTTGTCCAGTTTTTATGTTTAGTCCTAGCCATCTCAATGCTGCCTGAAAATCGATCGCTGTTAGCGAGGATGAAGTACTATTATTAGTTTTAAATTAAATAATAAAATACGAATCTAGGTTTTATTATGATTAGGTAGGTACTTATTTACACTGTCTGTTAAATAATGTTTACTGTAAAAATTGATCATCATCAAATTTGTTCTCGCTTGCTCAGTAACGGAATACTTCAAAGGCGAAAACTGGAAGATTCATCCTGACTGGTAGGTACATTTTAATGCATTTATGAATTTTCTCAATATAACTTTATGAACAATTCCAAGTCCAAGTCCTAATTTAACGCTGTCACACACACCAATGAGACATTCCTAACAAAAACTAAAAATCTGCTCCCAACTTGCATACAAACGAAGAAACCTAAAATAACAACGGATAAAATTATTACGAATTGTCCAGCGGCTACGAATAAAATCCTACTAACATTATCAACGCGAAAGTTTTTTAAGTAGGATGGATGGATGTTTGTTACTCTTTCACGCTGGAACGGCTAAATGGATCTTGATGATACTTGGCAGAGAGATAGATTATAGTCTGGAATAGCACATAAGCTACTTTTTATCCCGTGGGAATACCGGGATTTAAACCTGCGCGGGTGAAACCGCGGGGCGCAACTAGTCAGTAATAAAGCATTTCTCCGTTACAGGGTATACTGCGAATACGCGTCCACGTCAGATCAAACCTTCAATTCTCCAGAAGAACAGCTGCTCCACTTCCTCAACCGGGCAGGGAAGCCCGGCTGGAAGTGGATGTCACTGCGACCGCGCGCTCTCACTTTGCACAACGCGCACAAGAAGCAGGAAAAGGACTCCTATTATTGTAAGTGTCTGTTTCAATATCTCTGTTTTTGTAACGCTATCCAATTATAAGTAACTAGCGACCCGCCCGCGCGCCCCTGCTTCGCACGGGTGCACATATCATGCATGTATTATACATGTAAACCTTCCTCTTGAATCACTCTATCTATTAAAAAAACCGCATCAAAATCCGTTGCGTAGTTTTAAAGATTTAAGCATACAAAGGGACATAGGGACAGAGAAAGCGACTTTGTTTTATACTATGTACTGATAGTGATTTTTTTATTGTATTACTTATGTATGTCTGTTATTTATAAGTACCTAGTTAAGTTTTTGTAAATAAATATTTTTTCTTGTTCTTTTATCCAGTCATGGGCCAGTATTGAACGACATAATTTTGACCAGAAAACTTTATCATGCCTTAAGATTTGCAACTTAGGAGAGTTGGAACATCCTACTAATATTATAAACGCGAAATTGTAAGTATGGATGGATGGATAGATGGATGGATGGATGTTTGTTACTCTTTCACGCCGGAACAGCTGAACGGATCTAGATGAAACTTGGCAGAGAGATAGGTTATAGTCTGGAATAGCACATACGCTACATTTTATCCCGTGGGAATACCGGGATTTAAATCTGCGCGGGTAAAACCGCGGGGCGCAACTAGTTATCAATATCAGAGCTAAACATTTGTTTTTCGTTTACAGGTGATAAAAATTTAGTTCAATCGCTTATCCGGGACGCAATGGTAATCAAAGAATTGGACGCTCACATGCAGCATGCAAGCCATCACAACCAGTAAGTAATGTTTTTTTTATTGCATGTCTAAAAGCACTATTAAAATTAACTGCCCCAAAGGTCTCAAAAGAAATTATACCAATTTCTAAGAGCAATTCAATTCAATGTTCATGGACAAAGTAAATAAAAAAAGCCCCAGAATCTGACCTATAAAGACACTATTATAGAATAGTACAAAATGCAAACTAGTCCTGATAGACGTTCATGAACAAAGACAACAAAAGGGGATCACGATTCCAACCCTGCGGTACACCGCTTTTAAACACTTGTACGTCTATGCAACTCTTTTTAATTGCACTCTGTTTACGTTAATTTTATGTTGTTCACTAATGGTATTATGTGTTTGTCACACAAATAGCCCGATAGCAACTTTAATGGCATTACTCACAAGGTAACGTAACAACAATCTTCGTAATTGTTGTAGATATGTTAGTGAAGACATATTGCTAAGTAATATTATAATTGTAAATATCAACAATGAACTACAAATTGTTACTGGGCACCAACTGCTACCGTAATGGTAATGATCTACTTGAAAGTTAAAATGCTAAGGAAGAGTTACATTACGTTTTAGAGCACACAATACGGCATAAAAGTGTGATTTAGTCACGCTAGTATTAAGGGATCTGGAACTTGAAAATAAGTATCAAATACAGCAGTGCACCTTTACTTCTCAATATTAAAAAGGTTCGAGAAGCTAGAGATTTCTAGTAATACATAGAATGAAGAATTTGTAGTTGGTTTTGATGTGTGTCTTGGTGTATTTTAATATTTTGAAGGCTGCTACGGATGCAGGTAATTTGTATTTGTCCTAATGTTTCAGCTCACTCAGGACTCAGGAATTCTTTATATTATTTATGTTTCGTGTTTGAGTATTTGGCTTCTTTCACGTATTCATTAGAATTACATTGGAAGAAGCCTCCTCAGTGGCATAACTTACTTCACATACTTGTTTTTTAGAACAGTTAATTATGTGTGAAAATCTATACGAAAGTAATGTGATGCTCCTGAGTTACTTTGTTAGATATAATCTTGTCTGTGGCTAAAAGTTGAAGCTCTGGTTATGATTTCGATTTATAGGAAACTGAACAATACAAAAAACACTAGTATAAAAAATGGTTAAGTGCCGTTGGTAAAATAGGTTAAAATTTTTACAGACAAGGACGATTCCACAAGTTTCAAGTGACGCTTTCCTTCATCGCCACCCGGAGTGGCCTTCTCAAGTGGACCGAAAACATGAACACGTCGAGGGGTTCGGAGTCATCTGAAACGTGAGTAACTACCGACTGTCTATTGTACTATCATTTAGATTGTACTAGTAGCGCCCCGCGGTTTCACCCGTGCAGGTTTAAATCCCGGTATTCCCACGGGATAAAAAGTAGCCTATGTGTTATTCCAGATTATAATATATCTCTATGCCAATTTTCACCAAGATCCATTAAGCCGTTCTGGAGTTATAGAGTAACAAACATCCATCCATCCATAACATGACATAGTTATCATTATTCTCTCTATGTGCATAATGTTTGCTATGTATTTTAAATTCCTGCTTTTTGTGTTTTTGAAATTGTTTTTTTTTTTCCTTTGATTATTTCCTGTTATTTTATATTCTATTACTATTTCTTAATCTTAGTGTCTATTTTTAATTAGTGTAAATGGCTGTGCCGTTCTGATTAAATAAATAAATAAATAAATAAATAAATAAATAATCCATCCATACTTACAAACTTTCGCATTTGTAATGTTAGTAGGATGTTTGTGAATCTTCGAGAATGGCGCGGATGTTATTCAAATTTCTATCAAATTTCCATCTTTTCAGGCATTTTAGCGAGAAATATTCCCGAGCCTTCGATTCAGAATGGTACAGACGTGCAGTAGAACACCACGCTATAGAACCCGAAAGCTTCGTGTTCTCAGTGCCATTTCGCGACGGCTCCGAAGCAGAGGACTTGAGTGGAAGGCCGCCCTTGGTGCTGGCCACGCATGCCGTGTTTGTAGAGTCGAGGGCACATAGAGCACCCGCTGCGGTTGTTGGATTACATTTCCAATTAGACTCACTGGCGAGACACTTTTTAAACGTCACTTCTACAGTAAGCATTAATTACAACATTTTTGGAGTGAAACTGAAAAGCACCTATTTTTATCTAGAGTAAAGTAACATGCAATTTAAAAATGTTTAAATTCGGTACCGTTTTTTTCCAGTGTACAGCAGGAAGCGTTTGTAAGAAAACTTGCGCTGGCGACGAACTCGACTGCTATATTCTTGACGACAATGGTTTCATCATCATCTCGGAAGACGTAGCACAAACTGGACGGTTCTTCGGACAAGTGGACGGCACTATCATGGATTCCTTGGTGCAGGATAAGATATACAAAAAAGTTACCGTAAACGATCATCAAGGCAGGTGTCCGGATGCAAGAAACCCTTTCAGCGGTGAAGCTTGCAAGCTATCGGTAAGACACACTTATTGTAAGTCTAGCTTCTTTGCTTCTATAACGCAGTTCAGTATGATATGTCCATCCCATGCTCATAAATTAATAATTGTCTCGATCTCTTCATTTTCCTTTCATGTACAGCCATGGAAACCTCTTTCATGGTTCGGCAGCTATATCATGAGTATGATAGCCATGTGGTTCCCGCTATGGCAGCCTGCAAAGGCACATCCCAGTAGGCCATACGGCGATGAAGACTCAGGTACGTTGCAGCAAATAAAATAACACAAATACCCTATGACATAAGTTCCATACACTTTATAGAGAGATCCGCTTGAAGTTACTTACAGAGTTGTAAATTACAGCTGATTACGAAGACTATGAGACCGAAGACGGTGAGAATGAGGACGGCGTTGACAGAGACCACGGAACGTACGAGATTATCATCGATGGAATGGGAGAGACTTCCCGCGATGGAGGACCACGCATGCCACCTCCTATTCACCCGGGACCAGGTAATTCAGAACTCAAACCAACAATTTTTAAGACATCTGTGAAATTCGGAATTTTCCTTTTCAACTGGGACTGACTAACTCCATCATCATTATCATCATCATCATCATCAACAGCCCACAAAAGTCCACTGCTGGACATAGGCCTCCCCTATCCGCTTCCAGGAAGAACGATTCTGAGCCCTTTCCATCCACCGACTACCCGCGATCCCAACAATGTCGTCAGTCCATCGGGTAGGAGGGCGTCCCACACTACGCTTTCCTGTTCGTGGACTACTTACTTACTTGGTACTTGGTGAGCGGACTGGTTTCCGCAAGTAGGCCGCAAATGGGCCCTTTTTGCGTGTCGGGTGGTGGATGCTAGCTCAGCCACCCGATGTCCTCTTGGAAGGCCAGCAGCTCGCTGATGCTGGTGCAGGCTTCCCCAGGCGTCTTCGGTGCTCCAAGGTATTGTGCTCGCTGAGGTGCTACACTGTTGCACTCCAGGAGTACATGTGCGGCGGTTTCCTCTGTGTTGAGGCATCCTCTGCATAGGGGACTGTCTGTAACACCCAATGTAAAGAGATGCTTGTTGAGTGAGCAGTGGCCCGTGACAATTCCGATGACGAGTCGGAGTTTGTCACGTTTCAGGTTCAGGAGTTTTCGGGAGTATCTCGGACTCAGGTCCGGGAAAGACTCCTTCGACTGCCTGCAGTCCTGTGTACTTGCCCAGTTGTCTTTATGAAGTTCAAAAGTTCTGCTTCGGATCCAGGATCGTGCTTGACTAAAAGGTAGGGGTATTTTTGGCTCTGGTCCTGCGGTCTGCATTTCCGAGCCCCTTCTAGCCAGGGCATCTGCTACGTCGTTGCCTCTGGATCCACTGTGACCCTTGATCCATTGTAAGGTGATGCTCCTGTTGGACTTACATACCTCTTCCAACAGCTGGTGGCATTGTATGGTCAGTCCGGAGTTGTGTTCATACCTGTTTGGTGCATGTAGTACTGCAGCACTATCCGAGAGGATTCTGATGTTGTAACCAGTAACCTTCCTTCGTAGTACTGCACTGGCAGCTTGAATTATGCCAACACATTCTGCCTGGAAGATAGAGTTGTGTTGGCCCAGAGACTTTGTTGTTCGTGGACTAACATCCACAAAGATTTAAACTGTCCCTGATGCTTGAATTACTGGACACTGCAAAACACATAAACTCAATATTCTATTGGTGACTTTAAAAACGTGAAACGTGACAATGCTGTTCTAGTTCAAGAAAACCATATTTCGTTAGATTTCCGTATTTATATCCGTAAATGATTTAATGGTTCTAGGACCACTCCGCGAACCACCGAGAGAGGCAGCAAGGTCGGCGGCAGTGCGGCCGTGCGACACAAGCGCAGAACTGTACCAGCTGCAGTCGACGCGGCTCAACCAAGCGCAGCCGCTGAAAGGGAAACTAACCAACTGTCATAACTCTGGCTGCGAGAGGTAAGTTATTGAACTTTCTGCAGGGTTTTAAGCTGACTAGGTCGTTATGCCTGGTATAAAAAGCCCGAATGTTTCTAACTTTTTAGATCAAAGTCAGATTTTCCAAGTTGTTGATTGTGACTTCGCTTCGTCATTTGATAGACTTCAAGACATGATTTACACTGTTGCACATGTTTTTTCGCTTAGTTTGGGCCTCAACAGAAACCAGAGTGTCCAAAAACTGTTTGGGTACTTGATATTTCTGTGATTCTGTTTGGAAATAAATTATTCATATTATTAAATGAATATTGGTGGATATTCCACACAGCACTATCTCGCTTCCAAACTAAGCCAAAGTTTGTGATAATATGGCAACCAGATAGCTGATTAACTAATTTTTTTTATGATTGATACTAGCTGAGCCCCGTTGTTTCACCCGCGTAGTTTTAAATCTCGGTACCTATTCCCACGGGATAAAATGTAGCCTATGTGCTATTCCAGACTATAGTCTATCTCAGTGCCTAATTTAATCCAGATCCGTTCAGCCGCTCTGGCGTTATTGAGTTACAAACATCCATCCATCAATGCTTACAAACTTTCACGTTTATAATACTAGTAGCGCCTTGCGGTTTCACCCGAGCATGATTTAAATCCCGGTATTCCCACGGGATAAAAATTTGCCTATGTGCTATTCCAGACTTTAATCTACCTCTCTGCCAAGTTTCGTCCAGATCCGTTCAGCCGTTCCGGCGTGAAAGAGTAACAAACATCCATCCATCCATCCGTCCATCCATCCATCCATGCTTACAAACTTTCACGTTTATAATATTAGTAGGATTTGTCAAAAAGGACTCACAACGACTCTTTAGATCAAAGACAGTCTCTCCAAGGTTTGAAGTCGTCTGAGTCCGCCGTCGTCATCATAGTGAGTCCATAAATGCAAGCTTTGTCGTCGTTTGCACTTGCAGGCCATTCAGCGTGCAGAAGATCCCTCACAGCAACCTGATCCTGCTGGTGGTGGACACGCTGTGTCCGTGCGGCGCCAAGCGGCTGGACGTGCGCGCGCGGGAGGCGCCGCCGCGCGTCTCCTGCCGCCGCGCCGCCCACCGCCATCGGCGCCGCCCGCACGCGTGCGTCTCTTACCATCCCGAGGTAAGCCTCACCTCTTTTTGTAACTTTTACCTACTGTCTGTCACCATTTCAGAGAGACGTTCATCATCAGCCTACAGAAGTCCACTGCTGGACATAGTCCCCTATCCGTTTCCAGGAAGAACGATTTTGAGCCCTTTCCATCCACTGACGAAACGTTATTGTTATTCTTTAGAAAATAGTCCGCAGGATTGCTATATCCATTCTGAGGTAATCTAGCTTTATAAATAAATCCAAAAATTATTGTCTACTAGCGACCCACCCGCGCTTCGCATGGGTGCACATTGTTTTTCTACTATATCATGCATGTATTATACATATAAACCTTCCTCTTGAATCACTCTATCTATTAAAAAAACCGCATCAAAATCCGTTGCGTAGTTTTAAAGATTTAAGCATACATAGGTACAGAGAAAGCGACTTCGTTTTATACTATCTATGCCCTTTTTTTTTGTTTTTCTGCCCATTTTCCAATTTCTGAGCGACAGCAGCCCCATATTTAATTTTGTTTTACTGCACGTTTTAGTGTGTGTGTCTCCAGCTTCCTCATATTGAAAATGTAATTTCTATAAATGCCAATATTTAAAGCATAATTAGTGCACTCATAGATTTGAATCATAATTTAGCTGCCAAATAAACAACGATGCTATAAGCTTATAATAGTGTGTAAGCTGGAGTAACATGTCTCCAGCTGCCTCAGTCAGTGTGGGCAAACGGCTAATGATAGAGATATATAGTAAACGCAAGGATTTAGTACCAAACGAATTAGCGAGGTACCAAAAATTTCAGGTCTGTAGCTCGGAAACTCTTCGAGTTATAAGACTTGATCAACGTGTAAGCTGGAGTAACGATACGTGAAAAAGCATATGCTCGTTCTCTGGAATGGCTGGAGCTAGCAGGTTGCTTTAAGAGTCCGGTGACAGCGGCTCGCAATTTCGAGGTGCGATTGGCTATTATTTCATTTTATTTCATTTTGGGGAGGTTGTTTGAAATAATAACTCTAAAGAAACACGCATAAATACTGTTCGAACACAAATAATACAATAATATAAGGGAAATGTGCTTGAGTCAGAAATCATTTTGGTATTAGGTAAACGTAAGACCAAACATACTAATACCAAAATGATTTCTGATTCGGGCATGTTTCCCTTATATTATTGTATTATTTGTGTTCGAACAGTATTTATGCGTGTTTCTCTAGAGTTATTTTTTCAAACAACCTCCCCGAAATGAAATAAAATGAAATAATAGCCAATCGCACTTCGAAATTGCGAGCCACTGTCACCGGAGCCTTAAGTCTCCAGATTTAGTACCAAACGAATTAGCGAGGTACCAAATATTTGAAGTGTTTCTGTTCAAAACTCTATGAGTTACAAGCTTTTCCAGCTTTTTTTGTTTGTCCAACTTGCACATGTTGGATCTCAGTAACCACAATAGGTACAGACTCGGTTGATGTCTCTGAACCGAGCTATGAATTAGTGCACTCGGTACCAAAAATTTGGAATCTCTAGGACAAGCAGTTCTGTTGTAATCAGCAAAATAACATCCAAGGAATTTGAATACAGACAGATATATTCAAATTCCTTGATTGCATCAGTAGGTACGAGTGTGACGCATTCGCTGTAGTGACAGAGATAGAGCTACTATTCAACTGAAGGCTGGTCGAAATGGAACTATCTGGTATTCTGTAACTCATCATAATATTAGTTATTTTGCTGATTACAACAGAACTGCTTGTCCTAGAGATTCCAAATTTTTGGTACCGAGTGCACTAATTCATAGCTCGGTTCAGAGACATCAACCGAGTCTGTACCTATTGTGGTTGCTGAGATCCAACATGTGCAAGTTGGACAAACAAAAAAAGCTGGAAAAGCTTGTAACTCATAGAGTTTTGAACAGAAACACTTCAAATATTTGGTACCTCGCTAATTCGTTTGGTACTAAATCTGGAGACTTAAAGCAACCTGCTAGCTCCAGCCATTCCAGAGAACGAGCATATGCTTTTTCACGTATCGTTACTCCAGCTTACACGTTGATCAAGTCTTATAACTCGAAGAGTTTCCGAGCTACAGACCTGAAATTTTTGGTACCTCGCTAATTCGTTTGGTACTAAATCCTTGCGTTTACTATATATCTCTATCATTAGCCGTTTGCCCACACTGACTGAGGCAGCTGGAGACATGTTACTCCAGCTTACACACTATTATAAGCTTATAGCATCGTTGTTTATTTGGCAGCTAAATTATGATTCAAATCTATGAGTGCACTAATTATGCTTTAAATATTGGCATTTATAGAAATTACATTTTCAATATGAGGAAGCTGGAGACACACACACCACGTTTTACACTTTTTGAGTGACGCGTTTTGCTGCCCAGAATAATCAGAATAATCAATTTATTGGTAACAGTCATTACAGGTCATGGTTTTAATATATTGTTTAGTGGTAGGTATATTAATAGTACCTACTGAGCATATTATATCATCATACGTTTTACTCGCCTAGGTCCCATCTGAAAACCAGCGCCGCTTCACTTGTGGAGCGGCAATAAGCTGAGATGGGGCCTGTTTTGGATCGCGCGCACATGCACTTGGCACGAGCTGATTTGCACCTTCCACCTATCTACACACGTCCTTCTCTGTTTTTATTTCTACTTTTCCTGTTTATTCTACTTACTGTTTTTATCCTGAAATTGTCCTTCTTTGTCTTCTCGTGTTTGCTTTTCTGTCGTGCTTCTGTTAATGTTTTTATCTACTCTCATGTCATAAAATTCGAATTTTAAACGTCAAAACGAATTCATATTGATATACTTTATAAACGCAATACCGTAACCAAATTAAAAAATTTAATTATGATACAGCTCCTCATACAAAGATAGTTGTATAAATAACTTTTTTACCATAACGATACAGTTCTTTTTCTTTTTGGAAAAGGCAAGGGTCTTGAAACCGTACAGCCAAAGAGTTTGATAGTCTGTGGCGAGGGCGCGGCGCGGCGGCGGCGGCGCAGCGCGCGCATGCGCTGTTATACGGTTGGTTTGGCGCCAATTGATACGTTTTGTTTCAGTCAACTGGATTTCTTACTAACTTTGAGATTTTATTTATTAGGTTCAACACTAATGTATGACAGTAGATAAAGTAGTGTATGAAACTGCACATAACTAGGTATTAAAACTCTCGTGGGATACTATTAAAAACCTCGCCTACGGCTCGGTTTTTAAACACCCCCTCGAGTTTTAATACCCCTCATTATGCAACAGTTTCATAAACTACTATTATTGTATTTTCTTGTTTTAATTATTATAAGTGTATGTATCGTGTGTGTCCAAAATAAATGTATTTTCTTTCTTTCTTTTCTTACCTACATAATTAAAAATAAAATTTATAACTTAAGTAGGTATGTAAAATTCAAATAATATTAAAAATTGCACACAATCATTCTAATAAAATTATTAATAAATAAATTCGATAAAATTATTAAAAACAGTTCAGTCAATAAAATCATAGGTCAAAAGATTAAATGCCTAAAAAAATCCTCGACACTGTAGAATGCCTTCTCGATCAGCCAGGTTTTTAATTTCATTTTAAAGGTGTATAGACTAGGTGCGTCAATTATTTTGTCTGGCAGGTGATGATTATATAGCTTGGGCCCCAGTATATGCGTGAGCCTGTCAGACTTGGCAAATCTGTGGGACACCGCAGAGAGCTTGCCAGCACCGCGCGTTATAGGTATGATCATCTCCGCGCGTCTTGTACTCGGCCAGATTTTGCCTTACGTGAAGTACAGTCTGTGATGACTGAAGGCAGCGTAAGAATTCGCAGGGAGATGAAGTACGGCCGCGCCGACGTGTCCATTTTACCATTTCAGAGACTTTAGAAGTTATTCTTTAGAAGAAAATATTTAGACTCGTAAAAAATACAAACAAGACGGAAATATTTTGATCTCCTTCTTCTTCTTAGTAGTTCTATTTCAAAACTTGTAGTGAATGGATTTCAAGTGCGCCTCAAACAGACTCTTTTCAATCAAGTGATGAGGAAGCACGATAGGTCTCTGACGAACTTAGCCCCTCGAGCGTGGATCATCGATACGATACAATTTAACATGCTTACCTACACGGCTGGTTTTTGTATATAAACGTTCGTTCGTTATTCATAGAAAACTACTGTCAAATTTTATCGTGTTGATGATCCATGCTCGAGGGGCTGTCTTGGTTTCGGTGGTGCGGCTTTTTGTGAGCTTTTTTGACCTCAATAAAATTGTGTTCCAGGAGATCGAGATCCAGTCGTGCGGCCGCGGCGGACGCTCTCGGCCGCTGTTCGCGCTGCTGGTGATGACGTCGATACGACACCTCCTCACGTGACTGCAGCGCTAGTCACCGCACTCGACATCAGGGGACGCGACCCAGAGGCTTTCTACACCCTACTATATACCGTACCGTTCAGTTTCATCTCTTACAGAAAACTGTGATTCATATTGTTGAACTATTTACGAGATTCTTTACCACGGGAGTTGAATGATCAAGCGAGCTTACCTGAAGCGAAGCTCGATCTTGATTATACTGCCTTCACTGAAGAGAAATGTTTACGTGTTGTACGTAAGTACTACATTTCTCTGAAAGTGAAAGCAGTATAATTGTCTATTCAATTATTTTAGCGACGGGGATGCGGTACTCTCGAAGATATGGTTCTCACGTTTCACCTCGTAAATAGTTCGAGCAATGTCAATGTAATATTGTTGTGCAAATGAGTAGAAAAGCTTCACGCGATGGTCCGTTCAAGATAGAGTTCATTGTATGTTTGGGAACAGTTTGTATGTTGTATGCGACGAGATGAGAAATGTTGAATGTGAGAGTCAGGGAGAGATTGCCGCATCGGTGATATTCTTGCTCTGCGGCAGTCTATCTCTACGGCACGGAATTTGTACGAATAATTCGCAAAGTTAGAGTTTTGAACAATTTACCGACTGAAGTTTTGGTCCGACCAAATGAACTTTGTATCTTGTTTTGAGGCAGGATTATCTTCGGATTAGGATACGATAAGTAATATTCTCTCCTTTCCGTTATGTTGTCATTTTCATATTGTAATAATGCAAATGCAAAATAGGTAGGTAAATATCTTGTTATTTATATCAAAAACTTGGAGATCTAACAAAATTATAGCTAATGTTAATAGATATTGAAAGATAATAATTAATGTAAATTAATAAAAATATCGTTTAGAACTGTTTTAGAAAAATTTACCTATGTTGAATCTAACTCGATTTGTTTCTTTATAATTCAGATTAATTATTATTGAATAGTTACATGTAATTAAATTATGTAAATAATACATGTTTTGTTTGTAGGCTGTTTGTTTGCCGAAATACGTGTGCCCGTGTAATATTGTAATGTTAGTCTTCGTTGCTGCATCACAATTATACCTTAGTGTAGAAGCATATCAAAAGACAATAAATAGGTACGAAAGAAATTAAAAGATATTTTCGCAGAGGCGTCATAAGCGAAATATTTAAAAACGTAGTTTGTATGAAACATTACGTAGTCTTGCTAAACTAATTAATATGTTTGTCTTTCAGTTTTTGTTAGATAATAAAAGAGGACTAGAAACTGAATATTTAATATAAAAAGGTAAAGTTGGATAGGAGTAAGGAGTAAAAATAACCTATCCGCCATTTTAAATGTTTGTTCTACAAAATGGTCGAACAGTGCTTGAACGCGATTGAATAATGATGCAATGTGTACTTGTGATGCGGTGTAGGGCGACTTCCCATTTGTCTAGTCGTTAGTGATTTTCGCCTAATCTTCGAATAACGTCTAGAAACTGTAAACAGTTTCACATCTTTACTGTAAATATTTTAAATAACTTTAATGGCCTATAAAATTACGATTTTAAGAAAGTGTGTTGCTAATGTTATGTCGTTCGAATTCGACTTCTGTCTGTAAATGGTTCCTCAACGGTCTGTTACATTCGATTCAAAAACATACTAAAACTACATGAACTTGTGTCGTTTCATTAAAAAAAACTTATGAAAGTTACGTTCGTTGATTTTTCATATCAGTTATTCCAAACACAGTTTAAAGTCCTTAGAAAACTATCGTACTGTATCATAATGTAAGTACGTAATTTTTTTCAGAACTTAAGCGTATATAGTTATCCCGTTTATACCTAAATGTTAAATAGCAAGTAAAGTCATTACATACTCTGCATAAGAGTTGTATAACCTTTTGATAGAATAAGATGATTGCGACCTGCTATTGCCCTTATTTTGCAGTTTGAAATAGTACAAATTATTGTAATTCGCCAGTCCTAAGCAAACAGGCAGGAGCCTTATTCACTATGACTATTTGCACCGCGATCACAGCTAAGACAAGGCAGCGGTGTCATACGGTCAGGGCAAAGTATCTCCTATGTCTTATAGAATAAAGCCCAACATCAAGTTTTGACGTTTCGCGGTTTGGGGCAAGGAATCTCCTATTGTCATAGAGAATAATGCCCCAGTTCTCTGAAATACTTAGTCATTTAGTGCCAAATCACGTATTTGTTATGGATTATTGTGGATGGGACCGATAGATCGTGATACGCACATAGATGTATTTATAAGTTGTAAGGGCAATAGCAAGTGTGGCGATCTTGTGGGTTGGTTACAGTGGTCTACGAAAGTGAAATTCGTGAACCATTTATGGTCATACTTTGAATTTTCTATGGCATACGGATTCAGTGTTATCAAAATTGTGCGTGATGAGTGTTGAGTAATATCATATTTAATATTAATCGGAATATTGTCCGCCAAAACGCACAAATCATCTAAAAATGTGCAACGTTAGGATTAGTGTGTATTTATCACTCATGGATCTATATCTCATTGATCATGCTTTTTATGAATGGAGCAAGAATGAAAGCATTTTTCCTAAAGATAATGAAAAAAAAACATATTTCATAAACAAGTGGCATTCGAAGCGTTGGAACACTATAACAATAGAGGATCTTTTTCTGAAGTCTCAGTTATTGAATTCAAGTGTCACATCCCAAAGGAGCTAAGATGACTGTAATCAACACACCCAACATAGCCATATCATATCGTAACGCAATACATACTCACAAACTAACGATAATGTCTGTGGACGCTTTTGATAAAATGTACATTTTGTATAAATAATACAGTAAGGAGTCGATTTAATGGCGTAGAGATTGTTTTATCTGGTGAGTGGCGAACGACTGGCGTATTGAGAGTGCTTCTAGAAAGCGTCGTGTCTTCCATAGCAGTCGGACGCGGAGTGGTTACCGTTAAGGTGGATTACGATTGTGCGAAGTGAACGTCGGTTTAGTCGATACGTTACCTAGCACGGTCTGTGGCAAGTTTATTGTTGGATGGAAGATAGATTTCGGGAGGTTCTGAACCGCAGTCTTGTTCAAAGAAGGGACGTATAATCAGATAGCTAAATACAGAAAATAGAAGAATAACGTAAAAGAAAATTGGTGTTATTTCTCGTTTTTTATCTCAATTCTCCTATTTATTCTGTCACTTACGCGACTGACGCGAGACGATCGAAAATCTACCTTTACGTCTAAGTATTAAATGATAATATTAGCGTATACTTTATCATAGCATAGGTAGGCTCGCATCTTGGTGCGTTGTGCGTATATTTTGAACAGCACACGCAAGATTTCGTACTAACTATAGACACAAAAATACCTCGTTATGTTACTCGATAGCTAGACAGAGTTAGCGTTTATTTCGCGTTTAGTTCATGGACATATCAATTCAGGCACCAAATGATAGCGTAAGCGGTTTTTGAATTTTTTCGATTGTGATTTTTCATATTGTATATCGATTTTAATGGGGTATTTGTTAATGGGGTTGTAGTTTTTTTTATAATTGATAACGAACTCACAAGTACTCACAACCGTGTCATTTCACATTAGTTTTTTTTGACGACCTGATGTTAAGTGGTAACCATCACCTATAAGAAAGCATTGCCTCGGCAAGTCACGCACGATAGGAACGTGCCCTACGATGCACTGCCCTGCGTCCATCAACTTGAGGCATACAGATGTTAAGCCTCATGTGCAGGATTGAAGGGAAAAACACCTACGTATAAAATAATATGATCCATATTGACAAGTACCCCAAATAAAATATTGTCTAAAGCGTACGCAATAAGTTTACTGGAGAGTGATCTTAACTTTGCCATTCTATTATATGTGTATGTACAATTTTTATATAATAAATAAAAAGTAATTTACGTTTATCTTGGAATAGATCTCCGACCCTTGTTAAAGCTTTTAGAAGTATATTCAAAATTTGTAACGGTACATTTGAAAGTTTGGCAAATCTCAATGTCACTTTGAAATTGTTTTAATATTGTTGCTCCGACAAAGATAGAAATACAGTAGGTATGTACCTATCGTACTTTATCGAGTGCCCACCGCAAAACCATAGACTAAAGAAACTCCTTCGCTGCTTCGCTATGGGTTTACCTCATTGTGCAAAACATAATAAAAAACACCAATAGCTTAGCTTAGAATATAAATGGTTTGTTTACTAAAAAAAATCGCAAACTTTAGATAATTGGTTACAGTAAAACGGGGTGGATTAAATTCAAGGGGTGGATGAAAATGAAACCAAAAAAGCAATTAATAACAAACATTTTCAAATAAAAACACCGTTGTTGGTGTTTTTATTTGAAAATGTTGCGTATTCAAATGTTTGTTAATAATTGCTTTTTTTGTTTCATTTTCATTCACCCCTTGAATTCAATCCACCCCGTTTTACGGTACTATAATATTCTTGAAAAACTTGCAATAAAATACTCTTGTCGGTGGCTGTACATAAAATATAATTAGCTACCTCTCGTTTGAGTTGCAATACACCAAAAGAGCATTTTCACGAAACTGTATTCCTATGTATTGTCTGAGCATACTAGTTAAATAGTTGTATCATTGGGCGCGGCCGACTGTGAACATGGTTCTCTAGCGTAATTCTAGTAAAATTACTGTTCTTTTTGTTACTTGCCAGTTCATGCTATAGATATACCGTAATTAAAACAATAAAGTTCTCTTATAATATTGTGAATGGTTGTTTTATTTTCTGGAAGCTGTTTTTTTAATTTTTGCGTTACTCACTAGCTAACTTCGTATATGTATTTACGGATATGAAATTAAATATGTTTTTCTATATCCTAAAATTATTATTTCGTGAAAATGGTGTTCCATAAAATAAAGAAAGAAACCTCTATAAAGCACTTTGTCATTTAGTTTACATTGAAATTGAAAAGTATATCAAACCTAATAAACTCAATAAAAAGCCAATATATAGGATATACATATTTATTTCTTAATTTCAACTTAAAGATTTTTCAAATCGTAAGTTGGTTTCACAATTTGTTGTATAGTTCCGGAAATTTCACGTACACTGTCATTTTAACTCAAGTAATTATAGTTTAAATACCACGAAAATGAAACGACAAAACTTTAAGTACCCTATAACAATAAATAAAACTAGATAATAACGCCAATCAACACATGCGGAATTTATCTATAAACTCCTCGGTCTGTTTTCACTTGAGATTTTATGTCATTATCTGAAACTATCTCCCAATAAACAAGTGTTGAATGTATCCGTGAATAATGGACTATTTTAAAATATTCAGGAAAGTTTCCGGTCGGAAAATTCAGTTTCGGAGTATCGCAAACAAAACAAGAGCAAAGAAAAAAATTCGGAAGCTTTCAAATATTTTAAAATAGTTACCGATAAGTCAAATACCAAGCGGTATAAATTATAAGGCCCTTTTTCATATTTCCTGCGATTTTATAGCGGCTCTATAGAGTATACTTTGTCACTGTCACTTTCAAAAGAGACAACATCATATTTAGGTATGTCTGTTAAGGTAATGGAGCGCTCAGCGGCCAATATGAATAAGAGGGTATGTGTCAATGTTGTATGTATTAAACTAAAAATAAAGTAAGCGTTTAAAAATAAAGTAAATCTCACGATCACATATAAAGACTGGCGGCGAACACAATATCTCTCTTCAGCAGTCTAATGGATTCGCTAAACTTATTCTCTAGGTCTGTGTTTCCGATGTTTTTAGCGGCTTGGCACAATTGTCTGAGCACTTCTTCCAATCTTCGGATACATCTGATTATGGATCCTAAAACAATTGTGATTGTGAGAAATATAAAATATGCTGTTTCTCGCGGGCCAACATTTCGTTGAGCTAGACAGTAGGCAACTTTTCATTCCATATTCAAGGGAATATTATGAGGAAAACTTTGTATTTTTGGAGTTTTGTATGTTACCAATAAGCTCAAAAACTACGGGTCCGATTTAAAAAATCCTTAACCATAAGAAGCTACATTATCACTGTGTAACATAGGCTACATTGATCACTGGAAAAAATTTGGAATCCCTACTAAAACATCAATAATGTAACCCAAGGTTTAACCCAAGGTCTATCTTAAAATGTGGATTAATACTATGTCCACCCAGGCGAAGCTGGGACAAGCTGCTAGTATACAAATAAATACACAAGAATTGCTAAAGATAGACGATTCATATCCAGCCACCTACAATCCTACCCAAAAACCTGCGTAGCTAGCTATAGTTAACTTCAGAGGGACTTACATCCATTGCGCGTATAACAATATGAGAACCGTTCAGAAATATTAGTTACCTTCAAAAACATCCGTCATCTTGCAAATCTGTAAGAATGAAGCTCCCTTCGACCACGCCAGCACTACGTCCATTAGTGTACATTTGAATTTAGCAACGTAGTCGTCTTCGTCGAGATCCATCTTCGCCTCTATCGACACTTTGGCTATCCGCCGGGCATATTCCTTGAAATATAACAATAAACTTAGGGCGAGGATTTCCGACACCGTTTTAGGCATTTGATATCGTAGACGCCTTTTTTTGAAAAATAAACTCATACTATGTACAACTCATAAACTAATTAAATGGGAACACATGACAAGCACCAGCTTTCGATTACAAAAAAGAATCATCAACATCGGTCCACATAGTAAATAGATAATATAGCAATAAAAGTTCAAATTTATCTGCAGTGTTTAAGGACCCAGGTATGAAAGGTCAACTCTTATGTCTTGCACATAAGATTTAAATTCATGTAGTGTCAAATGCATGTCTCATAAAGTAGTATACGGAAATTCACTCAGTACCTATACTACTTCAATTATGAACTCTTTATAATAACCCAAAAGGTTCAGTTTTACCTGTAGTTTCCTAAGCACACCTCTCAATTCATCCCCGCTGACAGAGGCCTGGGCGTTATGTTCGTCGCACACAAAACAACTGACTAACGCCGCGCTTTGTTCGGGGGATAGCGCATTGAACACTCCGTTGAATATCATCTCGGTTAATAGAAGTTCGTCTGCACTGTAGGTGGAAATAAAGTATAATTAGGTAAACATTCAGTAACAAATACAAAACATTTTATTCGGTAACCTTATTAAGTAAATACATTTCATGTGTAATAACGATTTGATTAAGGGCCCGGCGACAGCGGCTCGCAGTTTCGAGGTGCGATGGGCTATTATTTCATTTAATTTCATTTCGGGGAGGTTGTTTGAAAGAATAACTATCCAGTGACACGCATAAATACTGTTCGAATACAAATAATAATCAGAATAATCAATTTATTGGTAACAGTAATTACAAGTCAGTGTTTCAATCGACAAAATAAAAATAAAATTTATGAGAATAAATAATAGATTGCAAATAATAAAAAAATACAATAATATAAGGGAAATGTGCTTGAGTCAGAAATCATTTTGGTATTAGGTAAACGTAAGGCCAAACATACTAATACCAAAATGATTTCTGATTCGGGCATGTTTCCCTTATATTATTGTGTTATTTGTGTTCGAACAGTATTTATGCGTGTCACTGGATAGTTATTCTTTCAAACAACCTCCCCGAAATAAAATAATATGAAATAATAGCCAATCGCACCTCGAAACTGCGAGCCGCTGTCGCCGGGCCCTTAATAGTCACAATCAATAGGCTGATCTCGACTTTATTCGAAAACATTTTCGCCCCACGGTTTCACCCAGATTTAAATCCCGGTAAACGGAATAAAAAGTAGCCTATGCGTACTCCAGACTATAATCTATCTCTCTGCCAAGTTTCATCAAGATGTTCAGGCGTTCCGGCGTGAAAGAGCAACAAACAACCATCCATCCATCCGTACTTACAAACTTTCGCGTTTATAATATTAGCAGGATTTAATAGTAGAGTTATTTGTGAAGGGCTCGTCTGTGGAAGTACTTTCACAATGCATATTTCTTACCTACTGAGTTCACAAGCGATCCTGCCCTTCATTTCAATAACATCCGACGCATTACAATACCCCATCCGTCGGAGTACGCGCTTCCGTTTCTTCAGCTCTTCCATTTGCAGTATGCTCTTGGCTTTTATTAACTCTGCTTTCGCGACGTTCAGCTGCTCAAAGATTTCCTGTTTTCTCTCGTATGCTGCGGTGAGCGCACCGCGGTTTTTGTCGTTGTGTAGCGCGTGCGAGTATAACCTGGAATAATAAATAATATCTGGGTGACCGAGCTTTGCTCGTTTGCTGAATTTTAGATCGATCGATTTATCGCCCCTGAAACCCCCTGCATACAAAATTTCATGAAAATCCTTGAAGCCGGTCCCGAGATTCAGATTATTTTTATATATCCAAGAATTGCTTGTATTTAGATGAGAATTCAAAAAACATGGCTTGCAAGAGTATTATTTGGTTTTGAAAGGGATTATAAAACAACTGCATTTTAAAATCGCTACTGTATGATCCTAAAATAACGTTTCTATCAAAAAAAATTTACTCAAGTATTTATAATGACTACCAGTTTAATTTATCCGTATATGTAGCCGACCTAGTGGTTAGACAAATCTAATTAAGCCTTAATTAATAGATAAATGATAAATACAAGGGTACAGAAACAGTATTATAAGTTATAAAACAATGTTATAGCAATTTCTGGGCCCATAACCATAGCAAATAATACCACCAGGCGAGATCGTGGCCAAAGAATGGTCTATGTTTAAAAAAAAATCTTCTTCAAAAAACAGTTAGGTACTATTAAAATTAGAAATTTTATTTTTACTAAATTAGCTTAGCGCATGAGATGCGGTACCCTAATATCATTACAATCTAGCCAAGTAGGCTAATGAGTAATTTTGTTTTGACTTAATTTTAAAGTGGAGGAATTTTATTGATGATGAAGTCCGACTTATATTACTTTCTTACCTCTCCTCAAGCACCTTTATCTTATCAACACACTCCTTGAACACAGGGTCACGTATCTTCATATCCTTTATAGGGTTCAGCTGAGGTGGTCCGTCCGGGAACCGTTTCTTGACTTCCCCGATAGTCTTAAGCACTGACTTGCGACTATCGGCCGGGCGTAGATCCTTGGGGTAGTAGACTCGGAGGGAGCTTATTTGGTTAATCAGGGTGTGGAGTACTGGGACCACTTCTATGTCTCCTGCCTGAGGGAATACATTTATGCACTAAAAACGGTACTTCCGGCTCTCACATTTCATCATCTTCACTATCAGTACATAGTATAAAAAAAGGCGCTTTCTCTGTCCCTATATCCCTATGTCCCCATGTCCCTATGTATGCTTAAATCTTTAAAACTACGCAACGAATTTTAATGCGGTTTTTTTTTATAGATAGTGATTCAAGAGGAAGGTTTATATGTATAATACATGCATGCAATGTGCACCCGTGCGAAAAAGGGGCGCACGGGCGGGTCGCTAGTAAATATGAAATCACTGAATGTAGTTATATCGCAAACAATTTACCGCCGGCTTCTGAAAGCTCGATCAAAACTAATCAGCTGTCAAGTCACTTGCTATTTCAGCTTTTACTTCATTTTAGATAGAGATAGCAAGTGTCTTGACAGCAGATTAGTTTTCATCGAGCTTTCAGAAAATTGGGGTTAGACTCGGAGAATAGATTCAGCATATCTTATTTTAGCCAAAATAATATATAACTATTTTTCAAACATTTTTGACATATTATAGTAAAATATCGAGCAAATACCTGCCTTACTTTAAATTATAACCTATAAACTCTTCTATTTGAAAAGGTCTTATCAACGAGAATTGTTTTTGGGCAAGAATTACTGTTTTTAATAAAAGACCTTCAGAATGAAGAAATATATTTCTTCTTCTTCCTGCCCTTATCCCACTTTATGTGACACTACTCTATACACACTACACTATAAGGGTCGGCACAACAGGTTTTTTCTCGCCACTTTATCATCCGTTATCTCAGTAGTCAGTAGTCACTCCTTTCTTTCCCATGTCATCTTTCACACAGTCCATCCATCTTTTATTTGGTAGAAATATATTTATAGTAAGTATTTATTATTGATTTAGTGTGTACTTTACCTCTCCAGGCGGGCAGGGTATATTTACATCCTTGACAGACTCCTCCGATTTCTTGACATGCAGCAGTATATCGACGATAATAGAATCTTCGGCTGTTAAAGGGTTCGTCTCTTTACCTTTTGAACCTTTGTTGTGTTTGTGTCTGAAGTTCACGATTATACCCCAATCGTACTCGTGTTTTTCTGTTTTCACCTAAAATTTATTGAAACATAACAACAAAATAATAAAAAGTGTTGATACATTTTTGTATTTTCCTAAAGCGACTTGATTTGCGCAATAATTATTGCTGCCTTTGTTGTTTTCGATTGTAAAGAAAGGGACTGCAAGAGAGTTAACAGAGATTAGCGAAAAAACCAACTTTCACAATTATCACGGAAATACTAGAAGTTTTTGCCTTGTTTGGATGGAACTTCGATTGACCATAAAACGTTTCAAAGAGAATATACGAGTATTTAGGAGATTAAAAATTTGATGCATAGAGACATTGACTTAGAAAACAGAAAAAAGAAAAGACTCTGATCTCCAGGCACGGTAGATACTCCCTACACCAACAACATAAAAATACCGATTTCGGACGTACTTCTGATTACCATCATTAGACAGCCTTCTTCTTCTTATCGTGTCACTAGTTTCTTTCGAAAAAGTGTGGTGAAAGGATTTTAAGTGCGCCTCAAGAGGCTCCTTTCGAGACTTGGAGAGCAGACATTAGACAGCCTCAAAAGCATAGTCAAAGCCTCAAAGAATCTTGACTTGAATGATATAAAGAGTGGATAATAAAGTAGGGATGAAGCGTATTTACTCGACCAGGTTTAAAAACCAGGGTTTTCCATTTCGACCATCGGGTCAGAAAAGGTTCCGGTAGTTCTCGCATGACTCAGTACGTCCATGAGGCAAGCAACCAGGGCGACGCGCAAACCTAGTTCAGCGCAAACCTTGTTCCGCGATGCGCTGCCGCGGCGGCGGCGCATCGCGAACAAGGTTGATGACGGAACAAGGTTTGAAATCCGAGTATGAGCCAAGTCTGTCCATAAAACTATGCAAGTACTAAACACCTGGTTTTTGAACAAGGTTCGCAAAGGTGGAAGCGCTGCCTAAGCCAGATATGAGATTAATACAAGTAAGACCCATCGCTATAATAAAGTATTGTTACCTTGACTAGGCGTCCCGGTTGTAAGAAAGGCTTCAAATACTCCGGCTGTGTGATGAACGACCTGAACTGACTGGCAAGTAAATCTAGCTGCGATCTGATACTGCAGTATGACGCTATGGAATGCTGGCCTTCGATAGTCAGACCGTCGTACTCTTTCTGTTTGGACTTCACTTCTGTTGGGGGGAAATACATAGATGGATGTAGTTTTTGTGTTGTGAAATTAGTACTGTTTTATGTTCACTTAATAAATAAGTTGAACAAGTTGCATAATGTATTTTATAAAGGATGTGGTTGCAATTTGATATTAACATTTAGGTTATTAATAGTGTTTATAAGAAAATATAGGGTCACAAAGATTTTTAAAATGTCACAAATGTTATTCTCCAAGCGGGATTTGAACCCGCGACCTTCCCTTTGATACGGGGCTGCGCTACCAACTGCGCCACCGGCGTACTAATCACACTCGACGAATAACTCTTGGACATGTTACTACGGTACTTATTATATATATGGGGGGGATGTCATTGTATTTCCCTTCCGCCATGGGGGTGACGGAAGGGGGTATGTTGGAACTCGAACCCACAAAAAAATCCCCAAAAAAATCCCCCTGAAAGACATCCTCCGCAAAGGTACAGAGATGGGGTCGCGTTTGCATTATAACAGCTATTTAGCCAGCCATGTACGGTGTATAAATCATATAGTTTATATTAAAATGTCTGTAGCCTCTGTAGGTACATACTTTCAATGAGATCTGGTATAGCAGCTTGGTTTTGGAACTGGAAAAAACTTCTTTCCAACATGTACTCCGGATTGATTTCTTCCACTCTCAATAAGTTGAGGACCTACACAAACAAATCCAGATAAGCATTTTGGCGAGAAACATTTTATATCGGGCCAGGGCTAATAACCTTTTTAAACATATTATAGATTCATAGTAACAGTGTTAGGTCTCATGTGACTGTAATAACCAGAAACACACTTAAATAAGAACATTTTGTATTAGGGTTGTAACATCTCTATGGCAATATTTAAGAAAAAACACAGAACATTTCAAAACTGTCTTACTCACTTGTATTAATGTCCAATTTCACCATTTGCATAATATGCCTCACATTCCTTCATACTAAAGCAGAATATATAAAAACGTACCATATTGTATGTGAGATGGAACGCTGAGTTAATAGGATCTGCAGTACCCTGCACCATGCTTTTGACGGAGGCGGGCGTTACTTTCTCGTCGAGCATCAGTATCACTATGCCCTTGTCGTCAAGACCTCGGCGACCGGCGCGCCCAGACATCTGGATGTATTCTCCGGATGATATCTGAAAATTTGATTTATTCATTTATCTATATTTTTTTAATATGTAGGTAAAGGTATACTAAATGAGTTGTACATCTGGGCCCGGCGACAGCGGCTCGCAGTTTCGAGGTGCGATTGGCTATTATCTCATTTTATTTCATTTCGGGGAGGTTGTTTGAAAGAATAACTATCCAGTGACACGCATAAATACTGTTCGAACACAAATAACACAATAATATAAGGGAAACATGCTCGAATCAGAAATCATTTTGGTATTATTATTATGATTTTTTCAGGGATTTTTTTTCTCAAAATATAAATATTTTCGTAATAATGAAGCTCACGGGCCTAAGCCAAGTGCGAATCATGATTTGTTGGAGCATTTATGTCGTCTTGCAGGAATTTCCTCACTATCCGACAAGTATTTAAGATAGCAGCTTTTTGCATTGTTACGTATGTGTTTTCTGGTATATCAATTACTTTAAGATATTGGTGAACGCATTTCGGTATCACTCCAGTGCTGGAGAGCACCAATGGTACAATATAGTATATATTGTACCATTGGTACATTGGTTATTAAGGTTCCATATTCTTATTATTTCTTCCTTTAGTTCGGTGTATTTATGTATTTTTTCTGTAATAGTTTTTTGTAAGTTATGTGTATTTGGTACCGCAATGTCTACGATGTAAGCAATTTTATTTATTTTATCTACTAATGTTATATCTGGCCTATTATTATGAATCGTTTTGTCTGTTAAAATAGCTCTATCGAAGTAGATTCTATTGCTGCTATTCTCCAGCACAGGTTTTGGGGAGTATTGGTAGTATGGTGCAAGTTTACCATTTATTAATTTGTGTTTAAGGGCAAGTTTTTGATGAATGATGTGTGCTACTTGGTTGTGTCTGTGTGTATAGTCTGTTTGTGTGAGGCTGGGACAGGCGCTGGTGATATGTTGGATTGTTTCCGGAAGACGGTGGCACAGACGATCGTTGGGTCTTTTATAATGAACTTTCTGTAATTTCTTGTATTGATAACCTGATCCTGAATTATTATTATTATTAGTATGTTTGGCCTTACGTTTACCTAATACCAAAATGATTTCTGACTCAAGCACATTTCCCTCATATTATTGTATTATTTGTATTCGAACAGTATTTATGCGTGTCACTGGATAGTTATTCTTTCAAACAACCTCCCCGAAATGAAATAAAATGAAATAATATCCAATCGCACCTCGAAATTTGCGAGCCGCTGTCGCCGGGCCCTTAAGTGTAGTAAAAACTATAAATGTAATAAAAAAATAAAAACAAAATAGCAGGTAATGTCCCTTTATTACTTACAAATCTGACTTCTTTGCCATCAAACTTCTGACAATTTGTGAACACGACAGTCCTGGCAGGCATGTTCAGGCCCATAGCAAAAGTCTCAGTTGCGAAAAGTGCCTGTAGAATTAGAAAAATGTTACTGAAATGGAATCACAAAAGTTGTCACTGTCAGTGGCTGCAGAAAGTCACTTGCTATTATCTAATTTGAAGTAAAAGCTGAAATAGCAAGTGACTTGACAGTCGATTAGCTTTGTTCGAGCTTCCAGAAACCGGCGGTAACTCCTTTCTACCATTAAGCATCACATAATGATAGTAATTTACCTTAATAAGTCCCAAGCCGAACAAAATCTCGATAGTTTCCTTCAAGATAGGCAGTAGTCCTCCATGGTGGATGCCTATGCCACGTCGCAGCAATGGTATTACGTTCTCAACTTGAGGCAGCTTCCTGTCTTCTTCTGTCAGGACGTCCATAGCGTTGTTGAATACCTCATCTACTAACTTCTTTTCTTCGACTGTGGATTTTGTTTTATTTCAATATTGTTTTACCGATAATGGCGGAAGTCGCTAAATGAGTATGGATATTGAAAAAATTTGAACATCAATGTTAGGTGCCTATAACTATATCCTATAGAATTCGAGAGCCTACGTCTATATGGATGTATGCTGTATCTGAGCTGTGAGCCATTTTCTTGTTTTACTTACTGTTACCAGGTGCAACACACTTTTAAAAAAGAACATTTTCAATTAGAGTTGTAACATCTCTATGGCAATATTTAAACAATGAACTTCTCAAAACTGTGCCTTACTCACTTGTATTAAAGTCCAACTTCGCCATTTGCATGGCGTACGCCTCACATTCTTTCTTACTAAAGCTGAATATAATTACGGGCGCAAAATTTCTCTCCATTATCATCTTGACTATGTTGAATATGTTAGTGGTGTTTTGGCTACGGCCCGTTAGGCCTCCGCGACGGCCTCGGGCGTCGCCCTTAGCCGCGTCTCCAGCTTGACTTAGGACCGCCATTGCTGTGTTGAAGTTATCTTCTTTGAATATACCCTAAGAATAAAAGAACATTTAGAACTCACGCCAAATAAACAAACGAATTCCAAATGGCGTCCCTATTGATATCCTCTCTTGCATAGCTAACAAGAGTTTAGTAGTACTCTACTACATGTGATTGAGTAATTTTATGACATGTAAATAAATGCATTCGGAGCATGTTGGTCAATAATGCACCATGTGTCAAGTGCTCGAAAGGGGCGCACTTAAATTCCTTACCCCAAATATAAAATAAATTCCTTTTTTTTAATAAAGAGCCTGATTAAAAGGATTATTGATAGGATAAATGGGTGAATCAACTTTTAAGACACTCCTTTGACAACATTATGAACAACTAAAAATAAAAAATAAATCATCGAAATAGTATGAAAATATACTGTTAACATTTGCACAAGTTTATCTATTTTTAAGTTTTGCAGTGGAGCACGACATCTAAGCTAATATTAACGAGTTTTTTTAGAAAAAGTGACGAGGGTGCCTCATAAATATCCATTGCAACGCTGTAGAGCGACAATAAACCTACGCGCACCAGCTGAGAACTTAATTTGGCTGGGGGGGGCGGTAAAGCTAGGTAGAGATTTTTTGATCATACCAACTAAATATTAGACAATAATCGCCTTAGATGACACCAAGGTAGGCGTCATCTCTTGATAACGGTCATGAATTTTTATCGGTAACTCTGTAGAACTGATGTTTTGATCAAAGTTTGGGACAAAAGTTTGGATGCACGAAAAATATAAAATATTTGTCAAACTTTTATAAATGTTAACTTTAAACGTAAGTTTATCTTTTTCTGAACCATAATATTGGGTAAAAAGGCTGTGCATTCATACCTTTTTTTTAAGTTACGTCCTAAATTGTATCGTCATCTAGGCCTGGGGACACATGTCTTTTGTATGGATAGTGCTTATGTTCTGCTGAGTTACCATAATAAAGTCAAAAATTTTCCTATTAACTATAAAATACTATGAAACTAGCATGTTAGGAAAGGATCTAAGTTTACGTTAACATCAAAACAAACATATTTTATAAGGAAATTAGGATTTTTATGCTCTTTGCATGACAGGGACACAAAAGGAGTGCCTTAAAAGTTGATTCACCCAAATATGTAGATTATACTACCTTTATCATATTTTACAGAATTAAACTATAACCCTGTTTCCAAAACAAGTGACACGACAAAGCTAGGGTGACTATACTGGTTTCTTTAGTTATGCACATGCCCATGCAGTTTTCAAAAAATACTGCGAGATAAAACTACATAAAAGCCACTTGAGCATATATGCGACTACCAAAGAATTTCATTTATCTAAAGTTAACAAATCTACCTATATCTATATAAGTCATTACTGATCCTACATACCATTCGCTTGGGTTACTTACATATTATAGTGTTTTTTAATAAACGTGTGAACTGACCTTTTCATCAACAACCAGGTGAATGCCATCACCGCCCGCCGGGAAGATATAATGCTGCAGCGGTGTTGGTCTGAACTCTGTGTACACTACATGGCAAGGCTGAGAGTGGAGACGACACACCCACTCGGCGAACTGACGAGCGTTGGGTATCGTGGCGGATAAGAATACGTAGTGCACACTATCCGGAAGGAGAATCAATGTTTCTATGAAATTTAAAATAAAATCAATGATAAGTCATTAAAAAAAGTTTTGATTAAAAAAAATTTACCTTATTGATAAAATCTCCAAAGCACTATGAAAAAAATTTTTTAGTCTGTTACAGAGCTCTTAGCAATTTATAATGCAATAAAAAAATTACCTTCCCAAACAACCCCTCTTTCTTTGTCCCTCATGTAGTGAATCTCATCAAATACAACCCATCCCACTTCTCGCATAATTTCCGAGCCTCTGTACAACATATTTCTCAGAATCTGAAAAACAAAAGCACTGAAATGGGGCCTGAGTATTTAGAGCTTGCATATTTAATTCAAACTGGAAGGTAAAAACCACGATGCTCAATAGCAACATTGAAAAATCGCAGAAAGGCTTTTTAAACCCTCTTTAATGGAATAATAGTGCGCTGCGCCCCGCGGTTTCACCCACGTAGTTTAAAATCCTGGTATCCCCAGGGGATAAAAGTACCCTATGCGCTATTCTACACCATAATCTATCTCTGTGCCAAATTTCATCCAAACCCGTTCAACGGTTTGAGCGTGAAAGAGTAAATATCCATCCATCCATACTTACGAACTATCGCGTTTATAATATTAGTAAGTAAGTAGAATAATATTAATAGTGATAATTTGGAATAACTTACCTCTGTTGTCATAATAAGACATGACGCAGATGGGTTTATTGTGACATCTCCAGTAATGAGACCCACATCATGGAACTCCTCAGAGAATTCCCGATACTTCTGATTGGATAGTGCTTTGATGGGTGTTGTGTAGATTACTCTTTGTTTGTTTTTAAGAGATAGTGCTATAGCATACCTAAAAAGTGCATTATATTAAAAAGAGCACAATGCTTTAACCTGCAGATGTCAGTTTCAGCAGGTAAATATAATTATACAGGGTGTCCATCCACACACCTTGGAGCCAGGATGGTCGCGCACTGTTCGTTTTCAGAGAAACTTCCTCCCGCGCACTCTAAGGTTGTGGAATGCGCTCCCTGCGGATGTTTTCCCTGGAGAATACAGTATGGGGTTCTTTAAAAAAGGCGTATTAAAATATTTAAAAAGTCAGCAACGCGAGTGTGACACCTCTGGTGTTACAAACGTCCATAGGCTACGGTGACCGCTTCCCATCAGGTGGGCCGTATGCTTGTTTGCTACCTTGGTAGTATAAAAAGGTCACCTCGTTACGCATCTATTAAGGCTAGATTACCTTAGTCCAATGTCGACGAATTCCGAGTTATCTTAATATCCATGATTTTTGAAAAATTTACCAAAATCATATGCTTATTCGTTCATAGTGTTCAAACAGGCAGTTACTAGTGCCTAAAAATTTGTTTGCGTCCTAGCATAATGTGTATTCAATCGATAATAATAATAATAATGCTGGACAATCCACACAGCACTATCTAGCCCCAAAGTAAGCTATTCAAATCTTGTGTTATGGGTACTAGATAACTGATATATTTAATTACTTAATACATTATATACTAACATAGATAGATATTTTTTATTATACATAGAAAACACGCAGACCATCGGAACAAATTTCTGCAGATCGTACACAAATTTGTTCCAAGGCGGGAATCGAAACCGCAACCTCTTGCGTCGCAGGCAGGCTCTCGCCCGCTGCGCCACAGAGGTCGTCCACACCAAAACAACACCACCATATGGTCATAAACACCAAAACAATCATCTGTATCCACATAACTAAATGGGAGGTGTTTAATAATGAAAAAAATTAAAAAAACTAAGGTACTCTAGCCTGAATAGATGCGTAACGAGGTGACCTACCCCTTTCCCCCCTCACGGCTTTGCATCGACCTTCCGGACACCCTGTATAAGTACCCCTTTTAAAACAAAAACAAAGAAAACAATTTGTAGAGGTCAAAAATGTTGTGAATGTGCATAAAGTGGTGGCCAAGTCTATGGCGTTTGAAGTCAAGCGTGGAGTACCACAAGGCTCTATTCTAGGGCCCATATTTTTTGTCATCTTCCTTTTGTTGTTCTTGAACAAATAAACTGAAAACTTGCTACATAATAATACTAGTTGCGTCCCGCGGTTTCACCCGCGTAATTTTAAATTATAGAGTGACAAACATCCATCCATCCATCCATATTTACAAACTTTCGCATTTATGAGTAGGATGGAGTTGGGGACAATATAAAATTGAGATAGGGGACCCAGCTGTTTAATGAGTTGAAATAGTTTGAATAGTGGTCATTCCACATGACCACTGATTCAAGATTTAGACAGTATCTAGACCTATCTAGATTGATGAACTCTGTGGCGCAGCGGGCGAGAGCCTGCCTGCGACGCAAGAGGTTGCGGGTTCGATTCCCGCCTTGGGACAAATTTGTGTACGATCTGCAGAAATTTGTTCCGATGGTCTGGGTGTTTTCTATGTATAATAAAAAATATCTATCTATGTAAGTATATAATGTATTAAATATATCAGTTATCTAGTACCCATAACACAAGCTTTGAATAGCTTACTTTGGGGCTAGATAGTGCTGTGTGGATTGTCCAGCATTATTTATTTATTTATTTATTTATATTAACTTCTGTACTTACAAAGTATAGCCTAGCCTAAAATTTTAGTACAATTTCCAATAAGGCATAAAGTGCATTACAGATGATGAAGGAAGATAGGTACTATAATATTTCATTTCATAAGACAACATCTTATGATAATTAATACTCCCCATACAATCACTATGGGCTATCTTAAGACACTGTAAGTAGTATGAAGTAGTGATTATATGGTGAGTGATATTTTATTTTTATTCTATCTTCATCATCTGTGATGCGCTTCATACTTTTTTGGACAATTGACAGACACAATGAAATAAAACTGTCATTTATAAAAATCTACCCCCTAATCCATCTGACGTCATTTTAAAAATAAATTTACTTACTCGGCAACAACGGTTTTACCAGCAGAAGTGTGAGCAGATACTAATACAGACTGCAAATTGTCTATGCACTGTATAGCCTCCTTTTGAAAAGGGTCAAGTATAAAACTGTATTGCTTAGCTGGCTCTGAAGTTATGGCTTGTAATGGGTGGAATTCCTGGCTTGGCGGTAAAGCCACCTCATGAGTGCAACCTTCATGTGTCTCTAATGTGTGTATAACAATACGGGAGTTCAGGAGATCAACACTGAAATAAAATGATATGTTGCTTTGTGATTTCACAATAAGTCAATAAGGTTTATACCTGTGAGCAAGGGACCAACACTGGTGAACTGGGACTGCAGGCTTACCATGCCTTCCATCGATTGCTTGAAAGCAAACTCGATCAGTTAGTTGTGACAAAGCATGCTATGCCACAAAAGCTTCTGGTATTACACATACCTAAATGAAACGTTTGGAATAAAAAGATCTTCTAATGCATGGAAAATACAATAGCAATAAACTAACTTGATATCACTGGTTATATCTTCTTCCTCATCAGGTTTCAACTTTTTTGAAATAGATGTGTCTGCATATTCAACTTGATCGTGGGCACGCTTGTTCCTGACCGCTGCTGATACCTCTTCTTCTTTGCTAAAAGTTAAGATTTTAGGCATGAGTAGGTATGAAAACCAAACCACCAACATGCACGTAAACAGCGCTTAGGTTATGACCAACTTACGGATCTTCTATTTCGGCAGGCTTTGCTTCGGGAATTTGTACAGTCTGGTCGTTCTGAGGTTCGTCAAAACAATCGAAAATACTATTCACATCAGCCATATTCGGTAGGTATATATATAACAATAAATAATCACAATTGGAGAAACCCAAACCAAAACTTGTTGTTTAGTAATTTTTAAATATTTTTTTTTGTATAGACAGCAGTGTTGCCAATGAAAATTTTTAGGCGGCCGTGTGTGTACATGAAGTGAAAAAGCCGTGTTTCTAAGGAAATTTTAGGAAATTGACCAAAGCTCAAAGGTGGGGCCCGTAGCACTGCTTAGAAAAAGGGAAAAACAATAATTTACATTTTTAACATTGAAAACCTTAAAAAAGCGACATTTGGGAAATGTTTGCCAATTTTCTCCACATAATTCAAAAATTATGCAAATATTTTTTTAAAACCTCTCCAATATTTAAATTTTATGTGCATTGAGGTGATGGGTTCTCTGCAATCATTTTGCTGTTGTTACTTTTCGACATTATTGACGGCATTATGGTCAAATGTCATGCATCGGAGTAACTCTTAGCCTCAGACCAAATAAAAACTAAAAGACGGACTTCTGTGCACAGCAAAGTGAAGCCGGTCAAACTACGCCTCGCACGCACACACCAAATCGGCCCACGCAACACATCTTTAGAAAACTGGCTTCACTTTTCTGTGTGTGTGCGTTTAGTTGTGTATGTACACGGGGCGAGGCGTAGTTTGACCGCAACACATCTTTAGAAAACTGGCTTCACTTTGCTGTTCACAGAAGTCTGTCCACAGTTTTTATTTGGTCTGAGCTCTTAGCACAAAACCACCCGTATTCGTTTCCTGTCATCTAACGAAGCAACATAGCATTTTCATTTTAATTGTTTTTCTAGTGTTATTTTGAGTTGTGTTGTGTAATTTTGGTGGTATTTTAACCAACATTACTTGTGGTCTTAGCACAAAGTGTAAGCATTTGATCGTGATTTGACCGAAAATGTTTTAAATGTTTTGAAGAAACTGCCACCATTTTCTTCAAAACAATTGACTGACTCGACTTTGGACTGACGTGACTAGAAACTTATCTACAAAGAGTATAATCTCTGAATCACTTGACATTGGCGAGATTGTCTATGACATGAGCCATAAAAAGAAGAAAGAAGAAAAAGAACCCGTGAATTAATTAATCACCGTAGAATTAGCAAAAAGCCGTAGATTTTGTGATTCTTTGGCCAGAAAGCCGTAGAACACGGCAATTGCCGTAGCATTGGCAGCACTGATAGACAGATTAGACCAGACAGAATATAGAGCAGAGAGATGTGTCAACTCGAGATACTCGAGTTGATAATTTCTATCTCGACTTGACATTTTTTTTTTGCTTGTATGTAAGCCAACTTTGCCATTGTCGAGTTTAGCAATGTTAATTGTCCTAGCATAGAGTTGGATGGAGGAACAAATATGTAAAAAGTTATCTGTAAAGCCCGCCCGCCCCACATTTTCACGAGAAAAATACAAGAAAGAGAATGTGGAGAAGTGTGAACCATGTTTTTATCGCATTCTCGCGAAAATGTGGAGCGGGCCTAAAAAATCACACACTTTGTTTCGTTCTGCTAGCCCGAGTTATGTAACTCGAGTCAACTCGAGTTACCTGAATTTCAGCTCGAGTTAACTCGATTTGACACATCACTAGTTTTGTATTTTTTTACTACTTTTGTGGAGCAGGCAGGCAGGTAGTATGGTCTTAGTACTATAACTAAGACCATACTACCAAACGTAGTGTGTATTTAGCCTCTTTGATACATCTAAAGCCTATTTTAAAAAAGGTTCTGTCCTTTATTACCTATTATTAATCCTCTTTCCCGAGCAATTTGAATACTAGTTACTGTATATGTACCTATACTTTGTAATTTTTAATTATCCCCTCGAAAAAAAAATAAAATGCAAGGAATATCTAAATTCCTTGGATACACACTTTTTTATCATCTTCTATTTATGACCGTGGGGCTGCCATGAATTTGCCAATAATGTCGAGTTGTTAAACAGATTTAAAACAAAAAGTCGGAGATCTGAGTCAAAAAGGGAGACTAAAAATTATATAAAATACAACATTAAAATAGAAAACTCTAATAAATGATGGTGTACCTAGTTACAAGTCGACGAATGGTCTCAGTAGACAATAGGGCTGCTGCACGATTTTTTCTATGTAGCAACATTTTATTTTATGAGTCGCGGTCACGTGACATGTTAGCTTGGATTTCCTGCACTACGATTGGTTGTCGACGCGCATTATTATTTTTCTTTTCTCTTCGTTCGAGTTCTGTCTGTTCTACGCTTTGATTCGTTTCGTTTGTCGCGTCGAGTGCGAGCTCGTGTCATATTTTTAAGTTATAGACCGGAATCGTAACTAAAGTTAACAATAATGTCCACGAAATCTAAAAAGACTGTATCAACTTCGTCGAACGTAAGTGTTGTGTCATCCGTCCAAAGCCCGCCACAACAATCAAGCACCCCCGTCGGTAGCCGCCCTTCCAGCTCTGCCGGCCGGCCGAACAGCCCTTTGAGCCCTACAAGACACACTCGCCTTCAAGAAAAAGATGCCTTACAAAATCTCAACGACCGCTTGGCGGCCTATATTGACAAAGTCCGACAATTGGAAAGCGAGAACTCAGGCCTGCGTCGTGAGATCCAAACCACACAGGAGGTGGTCACACGCGAGGTTTCCAACATCAAGGGAATGTACGAGCATGAGCTACAAGATGCCAGGAAGCTCTTAGATGATACGTCCCGCGAGAAAGCAAAGTTAGAAATTGATATGAAGAGATTGTACGAAGAGAATGACGATTTGAAGAAGCGGTAAGTTTTATTTAGCTGTATGCAGAGTATTCGGTTTCAGCACTTTCACCAGGCATACAGTGCATCTAAATTTGGCCGTGTTAATTCTGTATTTATTGATATCTATCAAGGTGCATAGAAGTGTTCCTTCCGGCTAACCTTAGTGTTTACGTCATCGGCGGCGATCTTAGCGGGCGCGGTGTGACGAGCGCGCGACCTCGCTTTTACGACACGGTGACATCATAGTCCGATTTTAAACCTAGGAAATATGTAGTTTCAAAATTCTCAATACACAAACTTCATTGAGGGTACTTCATGGTTCTGTTATATTTGTAAACAACAAGGTAGGTATCTTAATGGCACACCAATCTATGTGGATTATGTTTATATAAGTAAGTAGTTATGCTTTTCTACTTTAGCAGAAAAGAAATCAATTTTACCATGCACTAGATTGGTCATTTTTAGTATGAAGACATTTGATAATACTCCTTCCACACTACACTACATACATGCTACCTATTCTTTCAGAATACAGTTAGATAGGTAAGGCCCACACAATCTTTGGATTTTAGAATAAACTTTAATTTAAAATTCATGTCAAGGTTAAATACTTTTAACACTTGATTTCTGTTTCAATATTTTTTAAACAAAAACATGAATACCTATTGCTAATCATTATAACTATTTAGAGTTGACTCATGCTACAAAAGATGTGCACTTACCTAATTCATGACAAATTGATTATTAATTGTTCATCTCTACATAGTATAAAACAAAGATGTTTCATGCTGTCTTTCCCTATGTATGCTTAGATCTTAAAACACATTATGAAACAGATTTTGATGCAGCTCAGATTTCCAAAAAATCCGCACAGCTGGGAGGCTGAAATTTTTGTCACACGTAGGTCTACACTTAGGAAGCCTATATCTGAAATCGTTTCACACGGCAAGAGCTAGTTTCCGAGAAATTAATTCTTTTAAATCCAAATTTTCTCGTACAAAATGCTACTAACACGAGATTTTTGATCATCTGACTGTGACATTGACCCATGTTTCCACAAAATTGCGGGATTTTTGGCATCTGACAGCAACAGTGACATTCGTTTGATGGCTCTGGCAGCCGTTTAATTGTTTTTTTTTGGAAGAAAATGAATAAAAAGAAGAAGATGAATGAAGTGCTGTGTATGATAAGTTGTGTTAGTTTTTTCTTGCAGTCGAGTCGTTTTCTAAATGTGTCAAAAAACCACACAGAGCACCCTAAGTTGAGTAGGTTAGGTTCTAAATGTGTCACAGAACCGACACAGAGCACCCCGACTTGAGCATGTTAGGTTCGAAATATGTGGCAAAACCGACAAAGAGCACCCCGACTCCACGCAGTCTTGTGGTCCCTACCCCTAGAGTGTATATTAAAATCGAGAAGCCAGAAGCTCGTGTGGAGGTCCTGGGTGGAGCAAGCCCGCGAAGCCGAGTGGAGCGAAGGGGGGAGGTGGCAAGCGAAGCGAGCTGGCGACCTCTGAAGCGGAGTGAAGGTTGAGCGGGAGAAGCCACGCTCAGGGGCGACCCCGCGAGAGTTCTGGCGGAGCAATTTCAGTGTTTATTAAGGGGCACCCCAAGAGTTGAGTAGTTTAGGTTCGAAATGAGTCACAAAACCGACACAGGGCACAGAAAAAAAGTAAAAAGTATACTTTTAATTTTACAAATAACGTAGAAACTATACATCTCTTTGGGAAACGCACTTCAGGGGAGAGAATCCCTCCCCCCTACTGCCCTTCCACCATTTTGCAACTTTTTATAGGTATCTAATATAACCTCAAAACTATTTTTTGTTTTTTCTCCTAAACTAAAGGCCTCCGTGTCCGCCCCTTCGAGGGGGAGGGTCCTCCCCCTCCCCTACCCCCTCCCGCACCCCCCTCCGTGCTCATATATTGGAAATTCCTTCCTTTGATGCAGTGGTTTATATAAGACTAGTAGTGCCCCGCGGTTTCGGCTGCGTAGTTTTAAATCCCGGTATTCCCATGGGTTAAAAAGCCTATGTGTTATTCCAGACTATAATCAATCTCTCTGCCAAGTTTCATCCAGATCCGTTCAGCCGTTCCAGCGTGAAAGAGTAACAAACATCCATCCATCCATCTATCCATCCATACTTATAAACTCACATTTATAATATTAGTAGGATAGAGTGATTCAAGAGAAAGGTTTGTACAGGGTGTCCCAGAGCTCAGAGTCAAGCCGAAACAGTGTGAAAAGATTGATTGTAAACATCATGAGAAAAATCACAAAAAAAGTCTATCCCATGCAGTTTGAAAATTATGGGCATTTAGAATCCTAAAAATTTGGTCAATCTGTAACCATTTTTCAGCTATTGTGGTTAATTTTTATTCATTTAAACTTTGGAACTGTAACCCTAAATAATATTTCTAAGAATCACAGTCAAAAATAATGTTTTTTTTTTCATTTTTTTTTCTGATTTTTACCACATGATATCACAATCAATCCTGTCGCGTCGCCCCGTTTCGGCTTGACGTTGAGTTCTGGGACACCCTGTATGTATAATACATGCGTAATATAGTAAGACACTAAGCACCTGTGTAAAGCCAGGGCGGGTCGCTAGTTATCAATTAACAATAAGTAATAAAATTTATAATTCCTTCAGTTTCCTTCGAACTGCAACAGAACTTGTTTGCTCACATTATCTTTCAAGTTACCTTGATACAGTCATCATACCTACCTACCTATTACCATTTTCGTAAGTCGTTTGTTGGCGGTCGCCGGTGTCAGGCGCAGAAAGGTCGCGGTCTGACTTAGTTTATGAAGTAAAAGCACGCAAGTTCTCACAAGAATAATGAAAATATAGAAATATAGAGTTTACTTGTGCTAAAAACTACTTTAATCAAATTTCTATTGCTTTTCATCCCTTTGAAACCTGTAACTAAACATCTAACCAAAACAATAACTGGAGAATGAGGTCTGCTTCCTCACTCCTATAGGTAGGTCCAATATTTAAGGTATTCCAAATAGGTACTATGCATTTCTTTATATACTTATGAAACAAGCATCTAGCGAATACAAAAATAAAATTTGCTAATACCTATTTTAAGTACTAAAAAAGGATTTTTAGTACTAAAAATAGGTACTCGCAATTTTAATTTGCAATCTTTTACCTTGCTCTACCATCGCGTGACCTCTGAAACGACGAATTTTACAACCAGGTCATGGCAGCTGTATGTGTTAGGTATACAGGCAGTCCTATCGTTGGTAATCATTATGTATTGCTACCTAATTAGATTATGCATTAGGTACCTAACTGATATAAAACGTGTTCTTTCTTTATGATGATAATCACTAAGTACATAATATGTAGTATAAAACAAAGTCGCTTTCTCTGTCCCTATATCCCTATGTCCCCATGTCACTATGTATGCTTAAATCTTTAAAACTACACAACGGATTTTGATGCGGTTATTTTAATAGGTAGGTAGAATGCTTCAAGAGGAAGGTTTAAATGTATAATACATGCATGATATGTGCACCCGTGCGAAACAGGGGCGCGCGGGCGGGTCGCTATTAGGATTTATAACGCGGTAAAGCAAATACCTACCCTTTAGTTACTCTGCTCACTAGGTAGTCAAAATACAGAAAATGTATACCTAGCTATAATAATAAGTCCTGCCTTGACTGCCTTCATGTTAATCATTGCTGGCTCAGAAAACATTTTATCCTTCAACCTGGCTGATCTTTCAGTTTAAAAATGCACACCTATTTTGTATATGTATAAGTAAATAATAACATTGTAGGTAGGTATATATTTCATTAGTTATTTATTATACAAATATAGGTACAAAATGTAAATAAAATAACATTATTCGGTAGGTATCATAATAACAGTACACAATTACTTAGGTAGATAAATGTCAATCACAAGGCAAATGATGGTTTCATTCAACGTAAAACATTACGCTACATTATTATTTTGGTAAAATTCGAGTTCCCGCCAGGTTGCGATCGTCGAATGCCTTCCGAGGCTGTTGACCCTGAATGACGTCATAGGCCCCTCGCCTTACCGCCTACAACATAGGTCCAGCAAAATCGATACACATTATTCCCATCAGCACTTTAACAATTTAGGCAGATATCTTAAAGGTCCTTAGCATAATATTTATGTGGATAATATTAAAAACTTTTAGTTCGTAACGTAGGTACCTATCTAGATCTATTTTCTATATGAACTACCTAGGTACTTACTATGTTAAGTCACAGAGCAATACACTTACTACTAGATACTTCGATATTTTAATAGGTACGATGTTTATGCAAAAAGTCAACCCAATAAAATCAAGCACAATCGAATTTGAAACACTGATCAAGTTATGCGTAATCTCGACGGAATGCAACTATGTTTGAGGCATTTGTTTGTTATTGTTTTCGTATTGTGTAACGTCTCACTCATGCGTGCGGCGCGGCGGCGTGGCAAGCGCTACCATTTTATATACACCCTAAATTAAATAACCCCTTTACCAACTCGACACTACAATAAACGTAAGCTCGATCAGCGTTGCCAGACGTCCCGATTTTTAAATCAAAATTAAATGTCCCGCGCGGGACAGACTCAGTCCCGCTTTTCGGAGATTCGACCATGCACGCAGTGAGCTAAAATTTTCAAATATTTAAGTATCTTAATATTTGAATTTAAAAAATCAAATATTATGATAAATATTTGAAAACTTCTGATTATATACGTTTTTTTACTATGTCTCGCTTTCGACGAAAGAATCTCGCTGTTTTTACTCAAAAAGTTCCAAAATCCCGACTTGGCAGCAAAAAAACTGGCAACGCTGGCTGTAATAATATACACAAAATACAGTTATACTTCAATCAAGCTAATGCAAACAGCGCTTTAAAATGACGTAATCGCTGTATTTAAAGTTTAAAATACGGAAACTGAATTTTGAATTCAGTACGAATTGTTTTTAGTGATGATGTCTTCCACAAACTATCTGGCCACACGTCATCAGCCAATATAAAGCTAATGACGTCATCGGTTATACTTGTAATAAAAGTTTATCACAAAGTCAGAATAAACTCTTGCTTATTGCAAACTGCGATTCAGATTTGATAATCGCTTTTACTGATTACATTTTTTGGGATAACCTTGTATTATGTGTATATTACCCCAACTACCTTATGCGTTCGCCAAATACCTACCTCCTTGGTCTAAGTAGGCAGTCCAAACTTATCATTACAAACTTTAAGCAAATCCGCTTTAGATAGCGATTTAGTTGAAAATAACTCGCTCTATAATACTCTCCCACATTGTAATAAACACGTGGTAAACTTTATTCAGCTAAAATTATTATTTACTAGTTGCGCCCCGCGGTTTCACCCGCGCAGATTTAATTCCTGTGATTCCCACGGGCTAAAAAGTAGCCTATGTAATATCCCAGACTATAGTCTATCTCTCTGCCAAGTTTCATCCAGATCCGTACAGCCGTTCCGGCGTGAAAGAGTTACAAGCATCCATCCATACTTACAAACTTTCGTGTAATAGTACCTAGAAGGATTATTCCAGCCTGCATCGTCCCACTGCCTCCCTATCCCCCTTTCGCTCTTTACGGTCTTAGGCCCTCGAGGTCCAATTTTTATCAAATGCATCAAGGTCATCCCGCCACCTCTGCCTGGATCGGCCGCGGAGCCGGAGTTCTAGAGCCATACTACTACTATGGCTATGGTGTTACGAATGCGGTCGGTAAGTTTTACGCCGAGAATACTGCACTCTATCGTTCGTTAGCAAACCTCGAAGGCAGACTTCTGCTGAATAGTCAATGACCAGGTTTGTGCGCCGTAGGTATGTAAGGATGGGAGAATGCAAAAGTCAGTTTACGTTTTAGAGACAGTGGTAGTGGTCCCTTCATACAGGTAGTCCTTCATGGCCAAATAATTCTTCCAGGCGTTTTCGGTCCGTCTAGCGATCTCTTTATCTTCTCACCTGGAATGAAATTATTTGGCCAAGGTACACGTACTTATGAACGTATTCAACTACCACGCCTCCTACCAATAATCTTTGCTTTGCTATTGTCATCAACTTGGTCTTGGATATATTCATCTCAAGCAACCCCGAGGCTTGCTAAATTGGTTAAAGTAAATGAGTTCACACGCAAAATTGTTTTGCGTGAACTGAATTATGATGTCTGCTTCGTATAAATTTTTATCAACTGTTTATTTGTTTGAGGTGTCGCAATCTAATCAGATAGGTACACAAATATCTAGTTACAACTTGTGTTCTGTTATAAAATGCTGAATGAATGTTATTACGATTTCAAATATTTATAGACAATCCAGCGATTCTTCTCAATCCATTGATAGGTAATTATTGGGTAATTTGTTATTCCACTAACGCATAATCTCTATATTGTAATTCGACCTCCCTATTCCAAGGACAGATAGCCTTTGGTTGGACAAAATGCCGTCATCATCGGTCGCGTCATACCTAAATAAAAACTCGATTGTTGACACAATACGCGCCGTCCCACCATGCGGTGACACAAACTAAGACATAATCGTTCGCTAAGTACCTAGGTATCATACCAACGTACGTTTTTATCGGAAACTCAGTTATTTTCGTCTTGTAGTGGCCTACTTTGCAACTGATTTTAAAACCCCTCTGATACATTTTATAAATTGAGTCTGCCATCTGAAATCGGCCAAGGCCTGCCATGCGGGCTACGAATTTCCCACGTCACGCTATACAAAACGCGGGCTCAGAGAAACGATGACTGTATGTGCGTAAAGTTATGGGATCGACATAGGTACGCATAATAATTTTTCACTGGAAGTAGAGGTCTCTACTGACTACAAAAAATATAGACAACATTTACTGGGTCACTACATAAGCTTAAATACATAAATGTAGATGAATATTGTTTTATTGGTTTTAAGGCTTCATAGACATTAAATAAATAAAAAAGCATTGCAGAACGAGACGGCATCCCTGCTCATAATTAAAGGGACTTTTTATCTTTAATGCTTGTAGTGCCATCTATTGTGACTCTTTGAATAGCTGTATCTTTTACACACGCGGCAACCGGATAGCGTATGTTTACAAAAACATTCCGATTGGTTGTGCAAGTAGGTAGCTCGCATAGAAACACTGGTTTGGATGTCATGGTTTCGGATTCTTGATAGGTTACGATGACGGTATTTTTTTAAATGTGTGCTCATTAGCATGAATCAAGGTTAAAATTTGATCGTGAAAATAGTGGTAAACTATTGATATTTAATTTCGTTGTAGAATTACTAGTACCTACGAAATTGAGAATAAAATAAAATATTTTTTTCATCCCACCATCTCGGCAAGAGTATTTTTGCTCTTCAATATCTGAGTGCAAAAGCCGTTTTTATTCTCTAGAGGATAAAGTAAATTGAATTTAGAACATCGTGTGCACTAAGTTTGTGAATAAAAAAAAACATTAAACCTATTTACTGCTACCTCTATGGTGCCGAATATATCATACAACTTTTTTTTAATTTGTTAAAAACTCAGACTCGGAACCTTCTTTGTGTTCTGTTTTTCAATTTGCTTTGTACTACGCGGTTCTTTACGCGGCATTTTTGCACGTCATTGTTAAACCTTATATTAAAAACTAGAAACTTGAAAACAAGTGAAAAAACTAAAATGAGTGATTCTAGCGACGAGGAAGTTTGTTTGACGCCAACATGTGATTGTAAACTTTTTTTTTGTATTTAGTCATTTCCTCGCTGAGGTGGAATGAAAAGTTACGTGTTGCACTCGAGTGCAAAGATTTTTCACCTCGTGCTCTTTTGATTCCCTCGCTAACGCTCAGGATTCTAATTTTGAATCACTCGCTGCGCTCGTGATTAAATTTTAGAATCCTTCGCTTGCTCGGTCATCAAAATTGAACACGCGGTTAAAAAGCAACTTTGCACTCTTGTATAACAAATAACTATTAACTATTAAAGTACCTATGTTACAGACTTGCATTTTTCTAAATGTTTTCATATACATCAACTACCTACTATAGGTACGAATGAACATATGAGTACAATCCGAGTCGATAAAATAGTATACTTAATTCCATAAAATCAATAAGAAACGAAAAAACTAGAAGAATCTAGCAATTTTCTGATGAACGTCACTTGGGCCTTGAGGCTTCTTCGTCGGTGGTGCCATAGTACCCACAGACTTATCTGTATAAATTTTATAATAAGTAATATTCTTTTCAATAATTGATGTAATTTCTTTCCAGTCTGGACAAAAAGACAAAAGACTGCACTCAGGCAGAGAACTTGGCCCGCCACTATGAGTCTCGCTTCAATGAGGAGAGCAACAAGTACAACACCGCTGTGGCCGCCATGAAGAAGGCGCAGGATGAGGCAAGGGTGAGTAACCAAAGGCATAATTTACTTATTTTCAGGGCAACCTTCTTGATCTCGTTACACGAAATGACATTATCGTTAATTTGACCCATGTATCTTTTCATGATCTCCACTTCCTCCTTCATGGATTATGTTTTTGATGAAACTGTCTCATGAAACTCTTCGTCTTTTTTTTTTGTTTTTAATCTATTTTATGCAAAAAAGTTAGTTGTTATAAATTCCCAAGTCTTTTAGTCAAAGAAATTTTATGTGCATTAAAAATTACATCGATAGGTGATGCGTCTGTTAGATATTCCAAAATTACTAAGTTGTTATTAAAGTTTCCACCCTTGTCGCCTTCACTTGTAGGAGAAACATAGGTGCCTCCTACTGTGAATTGGTTTGTTTAGTGGTTATATCATTAGGCAAATATCACGAAGCTTGACCAATGTTTTGTTTGCAAAATATTATGACTTATGACTGAGGCACGCAATTTCTGAGGTACATGGTTTGTGTACCACAAAACTACGGAAAGATTACTAATTCATTAAATGACAGAATACTATACAATGAATAATGTAGAATGTACCTATGTACATATTATCTGAAAACTATATTTCTGGTGGCTCAACCAGAACAGAGATCTACCTGCAGTGCAAGTACCGTTCTTATCGATCGCTTAATTGACATTTAGAATCTTCAAAAACTCGTTAAAAACGGTTTCAACAATGTATAAAACCAGTTTTAACTAATTTTGACGATTCTAAATGTCAAATTAGGCGATCTAAAAGAACGGTACTTGCAATGCTGGAGTTCTCTCGTTACTTTGATGGAACTTACTATACTATACTATACTTACTATACTTTGTTGCCTGTTCTTCTCGGTGTTGGTCGCGTGGAACTGGCACTAGAGTCACCTAGTTTTAAGACGGTTCAAGATGGTCCTTGTGATTTTATTGAATAAACATATTTTGACTTTGACTTTGAACAACGCTCTAGCTAGCATAGAGCTATTCATAAGAGCAGTAGAGTAGTAGCTGAAAGGTATGTCCACCATATCGGTTTCTGCCGCCAAGCAAATTTTTAATTTTTTTCTGGAGAATACAGAATGGGGTTCTTCAAAAAAGACGTGTTAAAATATTTAAAGGGTCAGCAACGCGAGTGTGGCACCTCTGGTGTTATAAACGTCCATAGGCTGTGGTAACTGCTTCACATCAGGTGGGCCATATGCTTGTTTGCTACCTTGGTAGTTTCAAAAAAAGCAACATTTCTGTGTTTGGGTTTGGAGGTTACACGAGGCTTAACATCTGTATACCTCAAGTTGGTGGACGCAGGGCAGTGCATCGTGAGCTTTGTACGTGGTAATAATTTGTTAGAACTGATGCCATCTGCTTTTTCCATCACGAAGAAGTATTTTAAAAATAAACGATTGTGCATGCCAATAAACGTGAACTAAACCATACTTTTCTTGCAGGATCTAGCCAAAGAGCTTGAGAAGCTGCGCAAGGTATACGCCGACACTCGCAAGACCCTGGAAGAGGAGATGCTTTGCCGCATCGACATGGAGAACACGGTGCAGAGTCTCCGCGAGGAGCTGTCTTTCAAGGACCAGGTGTTCCAGCAAGAGTTGCAGGAGACACGCACTCGGCGCCAGGTCGAGATCTCCGAAATTGGTTAGAGTACATAAATAACATTCATCTCAATTTACAACGGTATAGGTAGGCGGTAGGCGACAATATGTAGTACATTACAGGTGGGATAAGCAACAACATTTACGATATGAATACTTCATAAATACAAAAATTAAAGGTTAAAATTTAAATCTTTAGCAAAACGTAGACTAAATGATGGTAATTTTTTATGTTATCTAATTTAGTTTTAAGAGTATGATCCTCATTAATGGCTATTAAAATTAATAACATGGTTTACAAGCAAAATTGCAAATAAGTTTATTGTTCCTGCTGTCTTGAATTAATTATACCGTGGTTAATTTCACTCTACTAATTTGAGCTTTACTTCTTGTTCTTCTGGGCTCGGTCGCGTGAAACCGCCACTTAGATTCGCCTAGCCTTTGCGTCAAAGTAAGGTTATTCAGAGTGACAGTGACATTTCTTTGCAGATGGTCGCCTGGCGCAGCAATACGAGGCCAAGCTGCAGCAGAGTCTGCAAGAGTTGCGCGAGCAGCAAGAAGCCAACGTGAAGGCGAACCGAGACGAGATCGAAGCACTCTATGAGAGCAAGGTATACCAACATTATAAAAAAAATCCGCAACAGATTCCCGTATTCGAGGAGTAAATCTCTTGTGTGTATAAAGTAGGTACCTACTATGAGTAGTATGCTACCTTCGTTTTACCGTTGTCTGCTTAAATTTATAATGAAGTTCTGTATTTCTCTTCTGACTATTAAGAAATTACATAATTTTTCATCTAAACAGAAAGCGTAAATGCCACTTTTGCTCCACTAAAAAAATAGTGTTTTCATCCCACCATCTCGGCAAGAGTATTTTTGCTCTTCAATATCTGAGTGCAAAAGCCGTTTTTATTCTCTAGAGGATAAAGTAAATTGAATTTAGAACATCGTGTGCACTAAGTTTGTGAATAAAAAAAAACATTAAACCTATTTACTGCTACCTCTATGGTGCCGAATATATCATACAACTTTTTTTTAATTTGTTAAAAACTCAGACTCGGAACCTTCTTTGTGTTCTGTTTTTCAATTTGCTTTGTACTACGCGGTTCTTTACGCGGCATTTTTGCACGTCATTGTTAAACCTTATATTAAAAACTAGAAACTTGAAAACAAGTGAAAAAACTAAAATGAGTGATTCTAGCGACGAGGAAGTTTGTTTGACGCCAACATGTGATTGTAAACTTTTTTTTTGTATTTAGTCATTTCCTCGCTGAGGTGGAATGAAAAGTTACGTGTTGCACTCGAGTGCAAAGATTTTTCACCTCGTGCTCTTTTGATTCCCTCGCTAACGCTCAGGATTCTAATTTTGAATCACTCGCTGCGCTCGTGATTAAATTTTAGAATCCTTCGCTTGCTCGGTCATCAAAATTGAACACGCGGTTAAAAAGCAACTTTGCACTCTTGTATAACAAATAACTATTAAATGTCTGAAAAAAACAAAATCTATTTTACACTGATTTTACTCATAATCTTATGTACTTATAAATTTCGTTACCAAAGAGTTTCTTGCCAATTGTCTATCCATAATGTTTTGCATGGTCATAAAAAGAATGCATTCGAGTTCAAAGATTCAAAAAAAGAACGAAACAGTTGGCGCGTAAACGCGACAAAAAAGTAATTGCTTTGATGAATTACTTCAATCTAAATTACATTGTAAAGTTTTTTTATTTTTAACGACGTTTTGTTGCTATAGTTAAAATAAAATCAGCATGCGAACCTTTTTCAGTGACTTAATTGTTGTACTTGTGAGCAAAGGATAAACACTCTTGCAACATTAAGTCACTTTGGTCTTGTTGCATGCAACAATCTTCTATTAAACTTTTGATATCTCATAATAGAAAACATGTACACTACTTTATTGTGATAATGATAACAAAAGACGTGTGTGAACACGAGATTAACCCCGAGCTGCTTGCACAACGATCTCATTGACTTGTATTAAACATGTTTAAAGAACGGAACAGAAAACGTAAACATCATTTCCATTGTCTGACAGTTCGGGCAGAGAAATCATGTTTAGCTGCTTATTTTTTCTTGTGCAAGACGTTTAACTTCATAAATGCTATTAGTATAGGTCGCGTGAACCAAAAAGAACGCTGGCAAACAGTGGAGGGGCGCATACAACATACTCGCGCTATCACACCCCCACCCCCTCCTTCCGGCGTTCTTTTTGCGTGACGCGCACTATACCTCGCTAAACGCAATCAGTTATCTATATGGCCCTAAAATGCATTTAACTCTTGTTGGATGAACAGATGAAGAACCTGCAGTCGGCTGCTTCCCGCAACAACTCGGCGGCCACCGTGGCCGTGGAGGAGCTGCGTACCATGCGCACGCGCATCGATTCTCTCAACTCTACGCTCAACGACTTGGAGAACAAGAACGCGGCACTCAGCGTAAGTATATTTTTTTATTTATTTATCTTTTTAAAAAGTTTATAACAATATTTAATTATGTAGCAATAAGGAAATCACTAAGGTTTATAAAAGTAATGCTACTAAAGAGTCTTATGTCAATAGCTTCTAAACTAGGTAGGTATATAAAATAAAAACTTCAAATAATATGTGTTTATTAACAAAATATGCGGTCGTAGTAGTAATAACATATGTATTACCAGCCTTTTTCGTAAGTGCTGCGATAACAGGGACCTTAACCGCAATGAATTTTACGTTGACCGCGTAAACGAATCGTATCCTGAATCATTTTGTATCATATCCACCCAGTAGGGTAATGTCACTACGAAACGTTAACGCCACATTATATCAAAATGTTTTCGTGATCAAGGCCAGAGCCTATTGACATAACTATTGCAGCCACTTCGTTTTCCAGAGAAAAACATTATTGTGTGTAAGAACTTGGTTTTTTTGAACGTAGTTCTATTGTTTGTTCTGGCATAGAATTTTGAGAGTTTTCATTTCAAACATTTTTCGTTTATTTAGGTATGTTGTGGACAACTAACCACTTGAAAATATCTAAATTAGAATTTCCGGTAAGCTCCCCTTCGATTGCCTTCTTGAGTTTAAATTAAATTGAACTATGAGTCACTTATTTCCTTTTTGTGTTGAACGCCCAGTAAATATGAGTGATGTATCAAACATCAAAAGCTAATTCATTTCACTATCACTAAATTCGATTGGCATCGCACTGGAGCTTCAATATTGTATTTACATTACATTGTAACTAGGATCATAAAAAAACGGTAGGAACCATAACTTTTTACTGGGTGGACCGATTTTGATGATTCTTTTTAAATTGGAGCTGGTGCTTGAGACAGTTGTTTTTGAGTTATAGTGTAGTAAGAGTTTATTTTCCAGTGCATTTAAAAAGAACGGTGGAAAACAGTGGAGGGAAGAGTTTGTGTACATAAAACACTCGTGCCATCACACCCCCTCCCCCTCCTTCCAGCGTTCTCTATAAAGGTCGGCACGTAAGGATAGTGGTGAACGAAACGTGGAGGGGATACTCCTATTCCAGACTATAAACTTTCGCGTTTATAATCCTACTAATATTATAAACGTTAAAGTTTGTATGTGTGGATGGATGGATGGATGGATGGATGGATAGATGGATGGATGGATGGATGTTTGTTACTCTATAACTCCAGAACAGCTGAACGGATCTTAGTGAAAATTGGCACAGAGATATATTATAGTCTGGAATAACACATAGGCTACTTTTTATCCCGTAGGAATAACGGGATTTAAATCTGCGCGGGTGAAACCGCGGGGCGCAACTAGAAGTTTATAATAGGATTTCTGCACATTAAAGGTCAGCGCTAGACTTACGTACCGCGACCAATAATTACCTATGTTTTTGAACAGAACCGTTGCCGTGAGTTGGAGCGTCAGCTAGAATCGGAGCGCGCCCGTCACGCCGAGGACTTGGCTTCGCTGGAGCTGGAGTTGGCGCGCCTGCGCGAGGAGATGGCGTCGCAGCTGCGCGAGTACGCAACGCTCATGGATATCAAGATCACGCTCGACCACGAGATCGCGACCTACCGCGCCCTGCTCGAGGGAGAAGAAGACAGGTCTATACATTAATAATAATAATAATAATATTTATTTTCAAAAGGGTTTACATTTTACAGTTGCTCACTATACCTATTTTAAAAATAATTAGTTACCTACAAAATCTTAGATAATAGGTAGATATGTTTGAATGGGTTATAGGTACATAAATACGTTTTAAGGTGCACTCGTAAACCTGCTTATAGTCAACTGTTTGACTCCTTGCTCTAACTAAGTAGAACTTGTGTTTAGACGCAAGGGATCACTGCTTCGGCTATTTGCGATGTGGATGGTGCTATTTATTATAACTTAGGTGTTATGTTTGTTTGTTGTATTCTCTATAATGAGTGAGTTAACCAATTAATAAGATCAAAATGAGGTAGTCACTATTAACAAATGTTATTTTTATACTCGTGTCAGACTCGCTGCCGGCTGAGCAACAAGTGTGGGAAAGGGACGCCTTTACAGTGCTATGACTATGCATAATATAGAAAGGGATGCCTATACCGATGATTTCTGGCCTCGCGTGCAGCGAATGTTTGACAGGACTATAATTGAGACAAAGTACCTAATATAGAGAAGAGAGGGAGACTTGAATTTCATAATTTAAATGCATATTACTCGGGTATTTATCGTGCAATGTAGGCAGACTATTGCAACATAGCCGAAACGTCGGAAAAATAACAAAGCTAAAACGTGATAAATACCCATGTAATATTTCTATTATGTGTTCTGATCGCTTAAGTTTAAAAAATACTACTTGAATAATCTTTAGAATCTGATATGGGGCTTAGAATGAGTTCTACTTAATTCGGCGTGACTATCTGGTTATATCTTACAGGCTGAACCTGACCTCCCAGTCACCGAGTCGCGAGTCCCACTCTGCCAGCAACCTCAGCAGCGCTGGCTCCTCCATGCACTCTCGCCTCACGCCGTCCCGTCGCGCCACGCCTCTGAGGGCGGCGCGCAAACGTACACTCCTCGAGGAGAGCGAAGAACGCAGCCTGCAAGACTTCAGTGTCACATCCAGTGCTAAGGGAGATTTGGAGGTCGCCGAGGCGTGCCCTGATGGCAGCTTCGTCAAGATCCGCAACAAGGGAAAGAAGGTACATACTTTTCTTCATACACACGTAATTTGTGTTATATCTTATTCATTAATTAATTTTATTAAGAGTGAACAGGTATTTTCTAGGTAAACGTGCCACATCGTAGACTGCATCATCACTTACCATCGGGTGAGATTGCGGTCAAACGTTTTGCCTATATGTAATAAAAAAAAAAAATGTAGATATTTTATAACTAAATCAAATATCCAAATACTACTATGGCGTTTTCGGTGGCGGCATATACTGGTGGTTTCACTCTTTGATCCTATGAAACGGTAGATCTCCATATTCTTTGAGGATGTCTAACGTGACATACCTCTGACTACCCCCCAGTCAAAGGTATGTCCAAAAATTATATTTGGCACATAATCACATTTAGCAGTCGTTAGTATTCCATACATGACAGGTGTCAAGGCCATCGCCGCTGTTAGAACACTAACTGGTTTCCTCGCGATGTTTTCCTTAACCGAGTAGGAGCCCTTGCGCCCATATTTTTTTTAATATCGAATGTGTATTATTTGACAGCCTTCACAGCTCAGTTGGTATTAGCTCTGCCTTGTGCGCCGTGGGTTCGATTCCCACCGAGAACAAACATTTGTGTGATGAACATAGATGTTTGTTCTGTGTCAGACAGAGAACAAACATCTAGGTTGTACAGAGTCTGTCAGGGTGTTTTATAATATTACTAGCGACCCGCCCGCGCGCCCCTGCTTCGCACGGGTGCACATTGTTTTTCTACTATATCATGCATGTATTATACATATAAACCTTCCTCTTGAATCACTCTATCTATTTAAAAAAACCGCATCAAAATCCGTTGCGCAGTTTTAAAGATTTAAGCATACATAGGGATATAGGGACAGAGAAAGCTAATTTGTTTTATACTAAGTTTTATAATATTATAAGTATGTATTTACAAACAAAAAAGTATGTATGTGGTATATCAGCTATGAATACAAGCTTTGGCTTAGCTTGGGGCTAGATATTGCTGTGTGGAACTGTGGAAAGTCCACCTATATTTTTTATAACGTTAGGAGTTGAGCCTCGGCGGCTACCAACTGGTCCGCAAGGCCGGCGACCAGGAGACGCAGTTCAAGTTCCACCGCACCGTGAAGCTGGAGCCGGGCGCGGTCACCACCGTCTGGTCGGCGGACGTCGGCGCCGAGCACGAGCCGCCGCTGAACATCGTCATGAAGGGACAGAAGTGGTTCGTCGCCGACACATTCACCACACAGCTGATCAACACCGATCAAGAGGTATGCTATACTTTCTATTATTATATTAGTAGTTGCGCCCCGCGGTTTTACCCGAGCAGATTTAAATCCCGGTGATCGGAAAACATTTAAAAACGATGGCTGATATCACTCATTGCTCAGAACGCAACGATAGCGCGTGCTAATCTTTCCTGTAGCGACATCTACTTACTATTTAGGAACTAAAATATGTACTACAGCTAAATACGGTAAAATGCTAAATATCTGCCAACACCCGGTATTCCCACGGGATAAATAGTAGCCTATGTGTTATTCCAGACTATAATCAATCTCTGCCAAGTTTCATCCGGATCCGTTCAGCCATTCCGGCTTGAAAGAGTAACAAACATCCATCCATCCATCCATACTTACAAACTTTCGCATTTATAATATTAGTAGGAAGGATATTTTTAAGCCTTTTATCTGTTTTGAACTGCTCAGCCAGTTCATAAAAACAATTGTTAAAGCTCGTCTGCGCTTGCGCGGTGATTCAATGACAATCAAGTTGGTATTCTGTATTTCTATAACGGAGTTATTTTTCTAATCCTAAACTAGCAATAAATCTAAAAAATAATCTCTATTGTTTTTTAGGAAGTAGCTATTTCGGAGAGACAGCGACGACAGATTAGCACAAGCGCTCAGCGACATCGCGAGCTCGCGCACAAATACCCTCGCCGTGAACAGGTAAACTGGAAGCCTCGTCTTCGATAAGAACTTTTATCTCATACACGGTGGAACTGACACCGCCTATAGAGGACTCGAAGTTCATTGAAAAAAATTATGTAAAAATACTTTGCTTCTTAGTATGTATTTTTTAATCGATCACTAAAATATAATTGTATTGGGGTACTCCGATGACGGACTTTTTAGGCCGCATAAAAGGACCTGCAACCCTAGGCATAATTACTAAGCTTGGTCCACATAATATGGGCATCAAAATACTAAGTTTTATCTTTCTTCTAATTTAAATTGTATTTTTTATGTGAAATTTGGTATGTTGTCTAAAACTAAATCAATTATTTATAGAGACGAAGTGTGAGGTTCTGTGTCCATAATATCATCATAGTGTGTGCCATAATTCACGCAAATAATTTATTTCATTTCTTTCTAGCTGGGAGAGATCCGTGAAGGCGAAGAGAATTGCCGTATCATGTAAGGGACTCCTGCTGTTCGGTGCGTCACTGGACCAGACACGTCTATAAGCTAGTTGTTGCAGGCTGAACATCTTGATTATACCGTATTATTGTACACTTACTATTGGTCTTGATACTGCAAAGTAAATAAAAAAACATAACAGCATTAAATTGCTTTTCTCAATCGGCTTAGGCCAAATATTGGATACACAAAACTATAGTTATAAAATGTCTTAATTTACTCAAGAACGTGCCTGCATTAATATTAATGTATTGATTATTACATACATACATACATAAAATCACGCCTGTATCCCATAGGGGTATTGATTATTACTAGTGCTTATTCTATAACACAAAAACTTTTATAATTCTTTGTCTTCCAAGACTACTACTGCAGCTTCAAGACACAATAAAAAGCGAGTAATCAAAAAAAAACAATAAAAAAAGTGTTTCATTAGATTGGCTTTTTGTTGCAATTATAATTTAGGTATGGGATTTAGGACAAAAAAATCATGCCCTTTGAATCTGGGAATCAATTGTGCACAATATTATGGCGTATACAAAATGTTCAGTCTGCTGTTAAAAAATAATTTTAAATTTAGAGTTAGTACATACATAGAACATCTAGCAAGGATCGAAGCTATGTACTAGAAACTTGTTTTACACTAGATAGATTATTGGAGTTTAGTGAAAAGTTAAATCAAGATTATTAAGTATACTTAACGTAGATTAATATATTTTGGTGTGGTTCCAACACATATTCTGCACTGCCTGTAAACTGTTCTCACAACGGCAATGTAGTGGACGAAGTACAAACAATTATGTTCACTTAGAATGTAAGTATAACTTTTTTCTAGCTTAACCCACCCATAACTTAAATTCACAAATATTTAGATTTTAAGTAACTTTAATGAGTTAATTCTAAATATCCATAACAAAAAACAACTTGGCAGTAGATAAAATCTACATAACTATTATAGACGCTGGATTAAGAGGAATTAGAATAAGACGTTTTAGTTGACTATCAAACCTGTTAAAACAACAGAAGGTAGAATGAGTACCTGCATCATCTAAATTTTAGATGATGCATTCTAAAACATTGAATTACCTATTCAAATCAAGATAGGCACAGTCTCAAAGCAAAGGCTCTTATTGAAGAAAAAAGTGGCATTTATTTTATTCAGTTGATCATTTATTGAGTTATGTTTATGTCACATTATGTGTTAGGAATAATTGACAAAAATAATCTAAGACCATGTATAATTCACATGTCATGGTGTTTGTTTTTCTTATAAAAATTACTGTGAGGAAAGAATCTGATTTATTTGTTTCATATTTTGGTTTTACTAAAATCATTTTTATGACCGCCAGTTTATATCACACAACCCTTTAATCAAGTTTATCAAATATCCGACCCCATTTGTAATAAATATGCATTTTTTTTAATAAATTTATATTTAGGTTAAATTGTGACTTTTAATTTACTACCTACTCCTCAGGCTACTATAATATAAGACCTAGGCTAGGTGGTGGTGGCTCTTAGAGCATTTATAACTATATATATATATATATATGCGTTATAAATGCTCTAAGTGGTGGCTAGACTGCCGATTGACGCCCACCACTGCAGGGGCCAAGGCTTGTATTCAAATTCCTTGGCAGGGACAGATTGATACGTTATTTTTTTCACAGGCTAAAAAGGTAGGAAGTCTGTTAGAAATTTTGATAAATCTATTTAGTGGCATCCTGTGTTTATCAACATATAGATGCTCAGAGTCTATCAAAATAACTATAATATGACTAATTTCAGTTTTAACATAGGTAAAACATAAAGCGTGAATGCAAAATATTGCATTCACGCTTTCTATTACCGTTATGTCCAGTTTGGTTTATAGGTACAGTCAAGATATAAATTGAAAGTCAGTACCTTTATTTAAAATAATGTTTTATTATTAACAAGTTGCGCCCCGCGGTTTCACCCGCGCAGATTACATCCCGGTATTCCCACGGGATAAAAAGCCTATGTGCTATTCCAGACTATAATCTATCTCTCTGCTAAGTTTCATCCAGATCCGTTCAACCATTCTGGCGTGAAAGAGTAATAAACATCCATCCATCCGTCTGTACTTGTATTCAAATTCCTTGCATCCGTCCATCCCTGTCCATCCATTTACAAACTTTCGAAAAAATCACGTTACCAAGGAATTTTAGATGGCTCCTGTCTGTCATGTCAGTCATATCGACAGGCCACGTACTAGTGTCAACTGTTAAAACCACACACATCAATTATGTCAGTGCGTGTAGTGTACTGTAAATGTCAAGATTGTCAAGTCAAAGTTAAACCTAACCTCCTAGTGTGCTAATTTGTATATTTATTTGTTTGTATTGTGTTTTTGAAAATGAATAGGTACTTATTTTGAATAAATAATACTAGTTCCTGCCTGCCTGTATTGTCGTTTCCTTGATTCCTGCGGGCAATAAATCAAGCTATCTAGCTAATGTAAGTATTTTTAAATTTTGTCAGCGAAGTAAACAGACTACCATTAATTTGATGATGCAACCTTTTTGTTTTGGTTGATATTTACGAATTAAATTGAATGCATATTAAGTAAGCTAGTTTGTGAATGAATTAGGCTTGCCGAGCACCTATATCATCTCAACCTGAATGATCACGCGATACCTACCTACATACCTACTGTAGTAAAATACAGATTTTTTTTATTTTGAAATGCCGTATCAGATGCCGGCCGCAAAAGTACGTAGGTAGGTACCAACCAACTGTGGAGCAGACTAGCAGACATCTAGTTTTTTTATAGAGACAAATACTTTTGAACATGCAATGTCATTAATGGGCAACTTAACCAATAATAATAATAATATCAATTAATCAATAATAATAATAATATTTATTTCCAAAAAGGTTTACATTATTGGTAAGGTAAAGGTTAACATCATCAAGTAAGATAATACCTATGATTAATTAATTAGGGTACCTTCTTATAGCAAAATTCAATATTTTAGCCATAAGTAGGCTTAGAACCTGATAGACAAACAACACACCATGGACAAAGCTCTCCTAGAGGTATTTAATTTTATAAGTATAGTAATAGTAGAATCTAAATCAAAGAAATCCATAGATACACCAAAGTCACCATATAGGACTCTTATTGAGAAGCTGTGGGCAATTTTGTATTCTCCTGTTACATTAACTCTTTCGTATAAGACATGCATGATCAGGAGAAATTAGGAAAACAGTAAAGTATAGTTTTAAGTTTAATTATTTTTTTTTTCTTAAAAGAATTTTAAACAGAAACAACAACTGCTTCAAATGAAAAAAATTGTCATTAATGTCCCTTGGACTACTGTAATTAGTATTTGTATCACTCACACTTCACTGTCTCACTTAACCTAGAATCTTAAGGCTCCGGTGACAGCGGCTCGCAATTTCGAGGTGCGATTGGCTTTTATTTCATTCCGGGGAGGTTGTTTGAAAGAATAACTCTAAAGAAACACGCATAAATACTGTTCGAACACAAATAATACAATAATATAAGGGAAACATTAAAACATTTTTTTTCATTAACAATAATACAATAATTAAGTTAGATTTTTTGAATTTTTCTGAAAACTATAATGACTTGGCCTACCACCTGTTTCCGGGTCGACGTTGCATTCTGAAACAACCAGTATAGTTTATATTAGGCATCACAAGAGTAAAGAAAAACAAGATAAATCCTGTTATTATCTTAGTACCAATCTCAATAATCTCTAATAAAAAAAAATAAAAAAAATATAAAGAAATATATATTTGTCAGGCCATGGGCCACACCATAAATCTTGCAACCCCCTTTATGATATGTATTAGGTCGCGTCACGTAAAAATAACGCTGGGTGGAGGGGGTGATAAATGGGTACACATCGGTATTGATAAATGGTCTCACCCATTTATCAATACCGATGTTACCCTTGACGATGTATAAATAGATCATCTTCAATTATTATGTAAAAGCCTGTTTGCTATCTATTATTATGACGTTGATGAACAAATACAGAAAATGAAAATATCCCATGTAAATACGGCATCGGCAATATGACATGCGGATTCTTATACCTTGACCCAGGTGGGCGGTACGACGCAATAGGTCAGCGGGGTGCGACGCGCGGGGGTATGTTTGGGCGCGCGTAGTAGCGTAGTGACGTCACTGGCGAGTATCGACCCTTGCGGCCGTCACAACACCCCCCCGACCACCGAGCGCGTCGTTCCGCGCATCTACGCATCGCGCCGCTTCGCCCGGAAGTTTGCCGACTGTAATGGAAAACATTCATGCCATCGATACACCCATTTATAGCCTATAGGTACTATAGCCACCGCGCCCACCACTTTGTCTGAGAGTTTATGGTGAAATACTTTTTGCCACTTATAGTTTGTTTATTTTATCACTGAAACAACCACGTGTTTGTGGAATTTCAAGTTTAATCTTTTTTTATACAACTAGCTGATGGAACATGCCATCTGCCTGTTGTGTACCTGATGTTAAGTGGTAACCATCGCCTACAAAGCATTGCCTCGTTAGTCACGCACGATAGGAACGTACCCTATAATGCACTGTTCTGCGTCCATCAACTTGAGGCATTGTGCCTGTAATTTCACCAACGATCACACTCTTCAAGCCGAAACGCAGCGTTGCTGCTTGGCGGCAGAAAAAGGCGTGGTGGTACTACCCCGGCCGGCGACAAGCCCTTCACCAAGAGCCCTATTACCTTATGGCGATTAGGCCACTTCTGCCTTCCATGAGGTTACTTATAGGTATACAATACGTATTAGCTAGGTAGGTACCCTAAAATTCGGAGAACGGATCATTGAAAGGGAAAAAAAATTGTTTTTCCCTAACCACCAGTATTCTATATTTCAAAATAATCTTTTGTAACCTACGCAGAGTTGTTATAAATGAGGTAGGCCTACCCTACCTACCTACAACACCCTCGCACAGCCCTTAGGTTACTGACTCAAATGGTATTACGCAGTTCGTACGCGGAAATGATCATGACGCATTATTGTTATTGCGATACGAAAGTAAGGGGTTTTGGCGTTGTAACGATATCGTTCATTTGCACTCGCGTAAATGGATCGACTATTGGATTGTACTAGTTTTACTACGCTCAGTAGCTTGTGAACGGTTGGTTGTGGGTTTAACATATAGTTGTAGTTGGATGGTAGTTACTTTGTCCTGGTCTTACTCTTGTGTAAAAGGTTTCCTCAGAAATAGTGAAAACTCACTTAAGGCTCCGGCGACAGCAGCTCGCAATTTCGAGGTGCGATTGGCTATTATTTCATTTTATTTCATTTCGGGGAGGTTGTTTGAAAGAATAACTGTAAAGTGACACGCATAAATACTGTTCGAACACAAATAATACAATAATATAAGGAAAACATGCCCGAATCAGAAATCATTTTGGTATTAGTATGTTTGGTCTTACGTTTACCTAATACCAAAATGATTTCTGATTCAATCACATTTCCCTTATATTATTGTATTATTTGTGTTCGAACAGTATTTATGCGTGTCACTTTAGAGTTATTATTTCAAACAACCTCCCCGAAATGAAATAAAATGAAATAATAGCTAATCGCACCTCGAAATTGCGAGCCGCTGTCGCCGGACCCTTAAAGTCATTCTATTTCGTTTCTACCCAAAAAAGTTAAATAAATTGTATAACACGCTTACTTACAGTAGATTCCAACAATCTATACACTTATTTGTTATTAGCTTTATAGGTACATCGTTATTACGCCGCGGGATGCCCCCATTTCATCTAATATAAAAATTCCATAAAAGGCTATATTTGCAGGGCATGTAGTATGTACACAGTACACACGGGGCCTTTTGCGTTCCCCTCCACTCTATCACTGTCAAAGCAATGTTTCATATTGTCTAACAATGTAAACAGTTTCTAACAACTGCGAAGAATACCGTTCCCTTGGAGTTTTTCCTGAATCCGTCCTTGACCCAATTGAGAATTCCTAAAGCTAAACAAGGACAGAAGAATTCACTTGTGTCTCAGACAGGGTTAATGGTGCCGAATTAATCCACCCACACAACTGTTATCCTAAGCGGATTATCTGCTCAACAGCTTATTACATGATTTGTGCTTACATTCGATATTGTTTTTAGGATTCGATCGTGCTAATCAAATGCCTTCTTATTCAACCGAAATAATAAGATGACCGAAAATTGTAAAGGGACTTCTGCGTCCCTGAAGCAATTCAAGAAGATCCCCATCTACGTTGTGGAAGAGCATAATGAAGCTTTGCAATTCATATATTCGGCAATCGGAGGGAAAAAACTCCCAGTCGAAGGAACCACTTTGGTGCACTTAGATGCACACCCAGACATGTTAATAGATCGGAAGTTGAAAGGAGATGAAGCCCGTTCTGGAAAAAAGCTTTTACCATTGCTACAAATAGAAAATTGGATAGTACCTGCAGCGGCAGCAGGTCATATTGAAAAAGTAATCTGGATACGACCACCCTGGGCTACACAGATATCGGACGGCACTCGGGATATAAACGTAGGAGATGATTCTTCCGGATTTCTCCGCGTTGATAGCAAGGAGCCTTACTACCTCTCCGATGCGCTGTACTCATCAAAACTTGTAAATAAACGGAAATTCACGCTCACAGTTGCAAAACTTTCGCAATCTTCCTTGAACTCGGAGAAAAGCAGGACGCAAAACTTAGCATCCGATCTAAACGTCTCGGAACCGTACGTTCTCGATATTGATTTGGACTTCTTCAGCACAGGCAATCCTTTCCTGTCTTTTTACAAGAATATCGACTTGTACGATCGTTTGGAACCGATATTTAACTTTGAACTTCCTAACCCTGACGACGATGCCGAAGCAGTGGAGAAAGTGGTCAAATGTCGAGAACGGCAACTTGAGGAGCTCGAAAATTTATTCAAACATCTGGAGGATAATGACAGCCTTGAATCGTACGAAGGGGAAAAAACTAAATTGTATGAAATGGTACGTGGACAAACTTTTAGAAAGTTTTGCATAACATTTTTCGTTTCTACTTTCGATTGATATCTTCTTAGGTTTCAGAAGTCGCCGTAGCTGTGAGTTTAGAAGCGAAAAAACTCGGCCAACAGCCCGATTGGTGGGCGGTGTTCGCTGGAGGATGCACGAGGGATCAAGGAGGCCTTCCGTACCACATCAGTTCCGATTCTGAAATCCTGAGTATGGTCAAACAAGACTTGATGACGTTTCTTCAGAATCTCCCACCACCAGTATTAATAACTGTAGCGAGATCGACGGATGATGGATATTGTCCTCCTGATCAGGTTAGTACATTCAGTTTTTCAATTTTTTACGGCAATTTTCAATATGGCCTACATTTATTTGGTTGATCATCACTAGATGTTTGCAGCTGCACACTTTGTTCGATAGAGCCTATAATAATAATAATAATATCTACTGACGCGACTGACTGGCTAAAAGCTCTTTTTAACCACAAAAGTTATTTGTATTTAGTTATTACTTGTTATTCTACTTTTGTCACCATTTCTTTTTGTCGTGTGAATAGTGTCTTTCAAAACAGTGCGGTGAAATGGTTTTAAATGCGTCAAAAAAGGCTTCTTTCGACGCTATAAACACATATTTTTCTAGAACTTTTTAGGTTCTACAACATTCCGGTTACCTCAGTATGTATTCCTGCATCGTTTAAGAGCACTGGGCATTGCGCACATAAATTTTCGATAGGAAAAATCCATTGGTGCACAACCGGATTCGAACCTACGACCTCACGATCAGAAGGCGGAGTTACTCCCACTAGCTAGACCACCGGTGTTCTTATGAGGAGCCCATACAAGCCAATTTTTTACTAATATAAATATTCTGTTCAATGATTTTGATAGTAATTATTTTTAAAAACAAAGTGCATTTTATTTATTTCTCTTCAGGTGGAATACATCCAAACTCTGGTGTTAGAAACTCTTAGACAATTGTACGATACCGATGACCCACTACTGCATTACCTCACCGTGAATATAGGGAATTAGATAGAATATTATTAAACATTTGATATATGTACCTACTTACATATGTATCAACGCCTTGTACTTGCATCAATATAATGTTCTTTTAGTAATCTTAAAATCATACATTAATCTAAAAATAAGAAAAACCGTTAATCAGCCCTTGCTATTTCAATTTAATTTGTTATGTTTATACGAGACATTGTATCAATAAATGTGATTGTTTTGAGATCAATAAAAAAATACGCTTGATATATTTCGTGTTTGATTTTAAGAATATGAAGTATCGAATTGACCTAAAATGCCGAGACGTCGCATTGTCCAAAATACGTCGGAAGTTTGTCTCTCCTCTCCGATCGATAGATTCCACTCGTTTTTTTAATCGTAGCGTAGCTTGCCTGCAGTACTATCTACTCACCACCTTACTTATTATTACCTACTAAGCGAGAGGCAAATTAGAAGTTGAAATGTCGTTTTAGTAGTACCTATCCAAGTAAGTATGGAATAACATTTTTGTTTATTTTAGTTAATCGTAATATTAAAATATTGCAGTTATGTTATGGGGCAAAAAACATACTTGGTTCGTTAAAAATAAACTTGAAGTTTGTATATAATCCAATTGCTCCACTCCAATTAAAATAATTTAATTTACGATTTATTTATCTATAATTTCAACTAATAGTTATGTAGCAACATAGTTGCACACAAGTACTTAGCTTCGCGTTTCGCTGCTCTAGCAAAACGTGGCTCAGTCGTATCCCAGCCCAGCAGGCACAGCGTCAAGTTAGTTACAGTTTTAATAAAAATAATATGAATATAATATTTGTGTAACTTTAACCGTACAACTCGCAAGATATACCGGTAAAGTTACAATTGTTTACAAAATGTACAAAATATACAAAATACATATGAAATAGTTGAGCTATCTGCAGACCGTTGCAAACGATCTATAATTTTAAACATTTTGATTATGAATTATAAACTAACTGCTATTTTTAGATTTTTTGTAAGAGTCATTTCATTTTGTGTTCGCTGGTACGTTGTAGTTATGTATGTAGAGTAATTAAGTAAATACGTATTTTGTTAACGGTATACGGTATTTTTTTGTTCATTAGCTTTTTTATGAATGAGCGTATTTTGTTTTTAAAAGCAATTATGTAATTAATAAAGATTCCATGAAATTGCGCGCGGGCCGACAATACTGCAGCTACTCCCGCGTCCGTTCACCGTTCAACCGACAATGTTTGTGGCATCGATAAAAGTTGGCAATATTTTTTTATACTACCTGATTGAGTGGAACAAGTAGATGGCCAGCCAGTGGTCAAATATAACAAACCATTGCGGCAAGTCACGCAAGATATGAACATGCCGTCGATGCACTGCTCTGTGTCCAACATTTTGAGGCATACAAAGTTAAACCTCGTGCGTGTGTGTGCCTGTATTTCACCCGCAAACCCTTCAAACAGAAACAGAGCAACTTGACACGTATAGGCGTTGCTTATCATTTGACGGATTTTTATAAACGCCGCCCCGCCGCGCCGCCGTGAACGTTTGTTCACTGCAAACACTTGTATTCAAATTCCTTGCTGCAAACGTTGTGAACGACAGTAAAGTGATTTGACTTACATTAGCGTTAATATGGTTGTTCGGCGACGCTTAGTCGCAGCTAGGGTCCATTCAGCTATACTCCACTGCCAAATCCCATGTCGTAACTCACCATGTAATGTGCTTCTACGCTACAATTTATCCGTATTGTTGCCTTTGAAAATAAAAATATACGAAACGACTGCGTTCGCGAATAGCTGAGCGTGGAATCGACTTTATACCACTAGATTTAATAAACATAATATTATCCAAAGTAACGCTATCATTGAAAGTAACGCTAGTAAAAATACAATTGACCTCGAACTTTGGGCTCTACGAAGTAGAGAAAATTTAGTAGTAATTTATCCTAATACCTCATCTGATTTAACTCTTATGGCTTACCATTTTTTAAGTACAAGTTATCGAATTACAAAATTTCATGCAGATCGGACAAACACACATAATTATACAGGGTGTTTGGTGCATGGACCGACAAAATTTTTTGGGGAGTTGGGGGGGTCATTTGCAAGTTTTCTCCGGTAGACCCGAAGTCCACGAGTTGGTCAAAATGCATGGTCTAAATGTTCTCGTACCGTGTTCGTTGGTAATGTGCCGGCCAGCCGTCATTTTGAAAAAAATTGGCACATCTTCTTCTAAAATTGGTAGTACCAGTTCCGGTAAATCATTTTGAAGAAACTCTAAATAATTGTCTCCGTTCAGTCGTTCTGGCAAAAAATATGGGCCGACAAGATTTCGCCCAATAACACCAGCCCAAACGCTGAATTTTCGTTGAAACGAACTCTGCCTTTTTTGTGGATTTTGGACCTTTTTTTCCCAGTAATGCAAATTGTGCAGGTTCACTATGCCTTCATGGCTAAAATTTGACTCGTTAGTCCACAAAATTCGTTTCAAAAAGTCACCATCTTCAACATCTGTGTGCAATTAAAATCGACAGAAATCTAACCGTCTTGGATTATCACCCTCTTCGAGACCTGGAACAATTAAATGAAATCCGTGAGTTAACGCAATACATTTTTCTCTCTAAATTAAGCTCACGCAAAGAACTTAGCTGATAAACAGAGCAATAAAGGAAGACAACAAAACAATTAAAATTTTCAAAAAAAAAGTGAAAACGAACACATTTTATTAAGATTTGAAATCGGTCAAAATGTTTTAATGTCACATTTTAAATAAGTACGTAGTTACCTTGAACAGGAGTGTAATGAAATGCGTGCCTTCCATCTGCCCGAAGAACGGACCAGACTTTCCAAACTTTTAAGTTAAGTCTGTCAGCAACAACTCGTATGCCTGTTGTAGGATCGTCATCAAAAGCTTGAAGGATTCGCTCATCAACTTCAACATTATGTTGCCTCACACGCACTCGGGGCTCCCGAAAATGTAAGTTACCGGTCTCCCTCAGAAATCGATAGGTAGTTGAGAAGGTCTTGTGGTGTGCTAAACGTCGATCAGGGTTCTTGATAAACTCTTCGCGCAAACCGGTTACATTGTTAGAGTGCGTGTTCAGCCCTGGGGCCTGGCAAACGATCCTTATTTTGACCGCCTTATGAATGATTAATTATGTCATGTAGCATATCGTCGGAAAGGGTAATAACTAAAGAACTTTAAAAAAAAAAGCTAAATTCAAAATGGCTTTTAGTTTTTTTTATAATGAATTTAAAAGTTGTCACTTTTCATAACATTTACACAGATTTCCCACTTTGAAAGCATAAAAGTTTTTTTTTATATTAATTGTATCAAGTAACAATTTATTTAGAGTAAGGATACATTGCAGAATACAAGCATAAGTCATTTTGTGGTATTACACCACAAACAAAAAAGTTATGACGGTTTAAAGGCAAGAATCCAGGTGATTTAAAAAAAACTAAAAAATAACATATCTAAACTACCGTGACATTTAGGACTTCGGGTCTACCGGGTAAAACTTGCAAATGACCCCCCCAACCCCCCAAAAAATTTTGTCGGTCCATGCACCAAACATCCTGTACATGCTTACATATAACTAGTTGCGCCCCGCGGTTTCACCCGCGCAGATTTAAATCCCTTATTCCCACGGGATAAAAAGTAGCCTATGTGTTGTTCCAGACTATAATGTATCTCTCTGCCAAGTTTCATCCAGATCCGTTCAGCCGTTCCCGCATGAAAGAGTAACAAACATCCATCCATCCATCCATACTTACAAACTTTTACGTTTATAATATTAGTAGGATAAAAAGCCAAATCGCCCAGATTTTCGTTCGCTTCGCTCTTTCGTTCGATACAAATATCCTGACTGAGCCAAACTAGTTTTATGTGTCCTCCTTTTTTACTAAATTGATACTAATAGCACGAGGCCAAAAAAAACTGGAACTACGGTTATTATTTATTTTATACCTGCCTTGCCTACAATACCTACGAGAAGTACGGTGGACCGGACAATGTCATCTCATTTGCGTGATATGATTTCTTTTACTTTTAGTCGAAAAGTTCCGGGAAAGATCTCTAATTTTCTGTGCAAGTTAAGAGCTCATAGCTCTTCCATATTTGGCATGGAAACAACTCTTATCTTACCGAGCTGAAGCATGCTGAGCTGAAGTGCTCTCAGCAGTCTGCGTTTAGTACTTCTTTCACATAACATAATATTCTGCTAGCTACAAGATTATAAGTATAAAATTAAATGAGAAATTTATAATATTTGGATGTTTACTTGTGGCTTGATCACCACCTAACTATTGATCATTATCGGTATGAAACCTAAAAAGGGTCTCGAACGGCGACCTTTCTACCCGAATGGACTGACGGAGATCGCGAGAAGTCGGTAGCCATTCATTGCCCTTTCCAGCCCTCACCATAGAGGACTTATCCAGAAAATTAAAATAAAATAAATAATAATTAAAAGGACTTATCCAGAAAATAAAAATAAAATAAATAATAATGAAAAAGATGGTAAGTTGGTATCTAAGTAGTTCTGTAATTTCCAAAATAATTTTGTTTTACTTATTCTTTCATATTTCGATTATGAATAATGAAAATGAATGAGAGGGATCGTACTAAGTTGATAATAATAGATTAAAAAAAGATTACCAAACACAACAATCAACAAACACAGCCATAATCTTTTTACTTTTAAAAGCATTGAAACCTTAGTGTAGAGTCTAGCCGAGTTGAATCTAAGCCTAGAGTTTCACATCAAGACATTAACACTACATATAACAAACCTATTTCGTAAGCCACAGCTAATTGGATGATTTTCAACGTCGTCGTCGGTAAATGGAGCTGCCTGAGGTGGCGGGTGACACCAGCAGGTCAATTAGCAATAACAGCCACTGCCACCTATAATGAATGTGCGACATAATGCGCGCGATCCTTTAGACGGACAGACGCGACGCCTCCGCTGCGAATTACTATCGCCCTTGTGTTGTAACTAGAGTTCCTAATTTATAGGTATATATAGGTACATAGAGGAGCCAATTTTTTGCTGTCGTAAAAAATTATGTAATTTGATCTGCAAAATGTGCAAACAAAAAAATCTACCTGTTTATTTACTAATTGTTGAGAGGTCCTTATTAAGGCTCCGGTGACAGCGGCTCGCAATTTAGAGGTGCGATTGGCTATTATTTCATTTTATTTCATTTCGGGGAGGTTGTTTGAAAAAATAACTCTAAAGAAACACGCATAAATACTGTTCGAACACAAATAATACAATAATATAAGGGAAACATGCCCGAATCAGAAATCATTTTGGTATTAGTACTTTTGGTCTTACGTTTACCTAATACCAAAATGATTTCTGACTCAAGCACATTTCCCTTATATTATTGTATTATTAGTGTTAAAACAGTATTTATGCGTGTTTCTTTAGAGTTATTCTTTCAAACAACCTCCCCGAAATGAAATAAAATGAAATAATAGCCAATCGCAACTCGAAATTGCGAGCCGCTGTCACCGGACCCTTAACATTAGGCAGGTACCTACCTACTCATAGTTCAAATTTAAATAATTAATAAGTGCATGTATTTAGTTAAGGAAATTCAAATAATAGTAATGTATGTTATCGCCACGGCGCCAAAGCTCGGTTTTTAACAAAGAAACGCTGCAGCTTCGTAAACAAGTTACGTCACTGGCCACGTCACCCGCCCGGCGCGCCGCCTTTATAAGCAGATGGCGCGCACAGCAGTGGTCATTCGCTTGCCTGCGCTCAGACCGAGCGGAGTACTGAGGCTAACTACTAGTTTTCCTTTGTTGTTATATAATTAAAGTAAAGTCGTTTTATACTTATCTATGGAAAGTTTTATAATTGGTTATGTACTTACGCAGATTGTTTGACGTATCGATGTTATTGGTTATGGGTTTGGATTATTATACAAATGTGGAATTCGATGACGTGTTTTGATTAAGTGAGACGACCCTTCATGACTATCTAACCATGTATGCTCTTTCATCAGAAGTGTTAACTTGCTACGCCCACAAGATGCCGCCTTGTAAGCGCAAACGAAGATCGAAGTGGAAACCATCGACTAGCTCAGGTAGCTGCTCCAGTGCCAGTAGCAGTAGTGGCAATGATCGGAGGCGCAAAAACAGTAAGCTACATCGAAAACCGTGAGTTGTTGTTATGTTGTATTATCGTCAGTCATACTTGAATTTATGAAGCACTCATGGATAGGATGTTGATATGTGGATAAAACGTAGTACAGAATATTTTCAACAAAACTGTTCTAGTGGTGCTTTCTGCAGATAGGTTTTTTGGAACAAGATATACCAGTTATATATTAAAGTAGGTTAGATTGGCGATACGTATCGTTGTTGTTAAATTGTTGCTGCAGAAACAGGAAATCTTTAAAGTTGTGACGATATTTTTCTCATATCCTCGGTAAAATATACCTACCCGCCGAAAAAAAAAAAAATACCCCAGTAAAATAAATATGTAATATTTAAGACATTTTAAAGTCAGGTGAGGCCGAGACAAAAACGGATATTTTATGAGTACGATTTGTTGGAAAAAAGTATATCGTAGTACATAACACAAGTAGAATTCGGAAGATGTTGGGTAACAACAACAATGGTTGGTAGTAACAAAGAAATGCGTATGGTAGGTACACGTTATTCGAGCTAATCGTAACGACTGTGTAGTATTTTTTTTGCTGTAGATAAAACTGTCGAAAGAATCAGGTCAAAATTTTGGTTTCCCCATTTGAAGAAAACTGTTGCAAAGTACATCAAACTGTATACATTGCATTTAACATATTGATATTGAATATATTTTGCTTAAACGTGTTTATTTTATGTGCCAACAAAATACGGGTATGGGTACAATATTATATTTATTAGATTTATAGTGCTTACTAAGAAAATCACAATGCGCAGCCCTGTATCAAAGGCAAGGTCGCGGGTTCTAATCCCGCTCGGAGAATAACTTTTGGGACATTATAAAATCTTTGGGTACAATAGTTTTTGCCGGAGATGTCTGTGTGCAAAAGACAGAAATGGTATAATGTCAATGTGGTAAATTGTAAATGTCCCTAACTAAACAGGAAGTAAAAAAAAGGGAATAAAGGTTTAATGGTTTATAAATCTTTATTTTTCATACAGATTTACAATAATTCACTTACATGAGAACCAGTTTGAGGACAAAATTTTACGTACATTACAAGACATAAAAGTAAATCTAGTAAAAAAAACTTATAAGATGTGGGTAGGTGTGAATCTTGTTTAAAAGCTTATTAATAACGTTGGAGACTGGAACTTGGTGGTACTTAACATTCAAAGTCACCCTAACGATGACCAAAGTAAAAAACTAATGCCTCTCTACAAAGGTTCGTTTAAAGTGAATAACATTTGGGGTCACGATAGATACATATCAAGTAGCTGGTATGCGAGTTATGATCTTCGAAACGATTTATTGAAATAGCAGACGTGGAAAATATGATAGCTTTCAGACTAAAATTAGACCGGATGTTATCGATAAGTTGTATTTAGATCCTGTTGTGGTATAACTGGTGTCTGTAGTGAATTGGCTTTGAACATGGATATGTGTTTCCGGTGTTTAGACAATATTAGTTCATACTGACCGGCGATGGAACAGTTGTGGATAATAGTCTGGGTACCGGTGATATAGATTCATGTCATTGTGTTCAGCTGTACAAAATGGTTTTGTTTTGTTGAGGAGTCTTTTATCTGCTAACCGACGATGGAATAGCAGAGTGAAGGGCACTCAGCCAAATTAATTGAGGAGTCCCTCAGCTGCTGGTCGACGATGAGATAGCAGGGTGAGGGGCACTCAGCCAAATTAGTCAATGAGAATGTTTTATGTCTGGTGGTAATATGCAACTAGGGTTGGCCAAAGGCATCGCCTAGGGAAAATGGGAAAATCACTATTCATAAAAAATTATTACAGTTTTGGATAAGTTAAGATTTCAGTAAAATAACTTCATATCATTTTGTACAGTTGAGGTTGAGGTTGAGGAGTCCTTCATCTGCTGGCCGGTGATGGAATAGCAGGGTGAGGGGCACTCAGCCAAATGAATTGAGGAGTCTTTCATCTGCTGGCCGTTGATGGAATAGCAGAATGAAAGGCCCTCAGCTAAATTAATCAATGGTGATGTGTGATGTTTTATGTTTTGTGGTGATAATGCAACTAGGGTTGGCCAAAGGCATCACCTAGGGAAAATCACAATTGATAAAATATTATTTCATACTGGCCGCCGATGGAACAATTTTTAGATAAGTTCAGATGTCAGTAAACTAAATTCATGTTAATTTGTACATTTCAGGTTTCAATCTTTCAACTGTCGGCTGTTGATGGAATGGCAGCGTGAAGGGCACTCAGCTAGATTAATCAATGATGTCTAATGCTACTACTTCAAACATTATAAGTGCCACTGATAGGTTAACTTTTGGCTAAGTTTCATTGAACACTATGTGGGGACTAATATAAAGAAAATGTACAAACTGTAACCTAGCACTGTGAAAGGGAATTTAACTGGTTAATGTTTTCAGTTTTCGCATCAGACTATGACGCTATCCAGGGACGGATGCGTGCGCAGGATGGCCGGATGTTATCGCCACGGCGCGGCGGCGCCAAAGCTCGGTTTTTAACAAAGAAACGCTGCAGCTTCGTAAACAAGTTACGTCACTGGCCACGTCACCCGCCCGGCGCGCCGCCTTTATAAGCAGATGGCGCGCACAGCAGTGGTCATTCGCTTGTCTGCGCTCAGACCGAGCGGAGTACTGAGGCTAACTACTAGTTTTCCTTTGTTGTTATAATCTATGGAAAGTTTTATAATTGGTTATGTACTTACGCAGATTGTTTGACGTATCGATGTTATTGGTTATGGGTTTGGATTATTATACAAATGTGGAATTCGATGACGTGTTTTGATTAAGTGAGACGACCCTTCATGACTATCTAACCATGTATGCTCTTTCATGTAAATGTTTTTTTTTCGTAATTATAATCAAAATCTAAACAAAAATGTTTCTTATTTAATTGTATTTTAAATTTAATTGTACTAATTTATTTTTTGTTAATACATATGTTATTTTTAATTAATAAGGAAATAAAAAAGATTTATTATTATTTACTAATTGTGTATCAATTTTTTTTTTAACTAATACATATTTTTATGTTGGTAATAGTACCTACGGACGGAAATATACAGGACAGCCGCTGTAGTTTTGGAGATATGTTTTATGGTTTCGTTACCAAAAAGTCAGGCGTCTTAGCCGGTTAGCCCACAGAATTAGGAATCAGAAGTGTTTTGAAGAAACCCGTACGTTCATGAGTTCTTCCAGTTCTTCAGTCACCAAAACAATGCAGTACTACCTAATCAAATAACAAAAACATGGTCTGTATTTATCAGCGATGATCACAGAACAACGATCGGGCCACATCGCCCCCGCGCGCGCCCCCCCATAGAAGCGAAGTGAATAATAATACGTGGTTCTCGTTTGGACCAGTAAACAGGCCAACCTACGACAGCGCTTGTCAGTCTGTTGTCGAACATAGTCCGAGCGAGAGAGAGTTTTCGGTCGTTTTACTCGGTTTTACAGTATGATAAACTATGAAATATGTCTTGGTGTCAAGTTAAAAATTGTAAAAACAATAGTTCCAGTGTTACCGGCGTGAAATACCATCGGTAAGTAGTAAAATTTCGTAAATTTTAATAAAAAAACTTTCGTCATTTTGAATGCGACACACATTCGTTGTCTTGAGACGCTCGGGAAGGAAGCTCTGTGATTGGTTTTTTGCATCTTACTCTCACAGTAGTCGCTCCTATGGTCATCGCACTCCCACGACGCTGCTTCGTATGACTCGATAGCAAAGTGATGTGTAAATGGAACATGTTGTAGTGTGCGTGCCGAAAGTGTGTTAGTTTTAGTAAATGGTGACACCTGTTTTGTATCGAATAAAGAAAGAATTCGGCTCTAGTCACAGGGCGACACGCATGGACTTTAAAGCTCTGTGGCGATGATTGAACAAACAATTTGGTCCTTCGATTGGGGGCGATTGGGGTTAACTGCAAATCGAACAGTCTACATCATACTACAGCTCTAAGTACCTACCTAAATAAAATGTAGTGAATATGCCAAGCCTCTAGAGTTGGTATGCCAAATTGTGTCCAATAAAAGCGATACTTTGAAATTAATGTATTTATTTACCTCAGAGCAATTCAGTTTGTGTGAATTTCAGAGATAGGTACCTATTATGGCTCTGAAATTCAGATAAAAGCTGGAGTTGCTTCGCTGAGTAATACCTCACACTCTAGGTTGAGAACTTTATTTTTGAAGTTCCGCTTTAAGCCACAAGTATCTGCAAACGGAAGTGGTCAGTCTGGTCTTCGTTAAATCCAAAGAAATGATAATAAATTGTTGATTTATTTAAATCGCTGCTTCCATCTTTCAATTCCTTATGGTTTTCTACATACCTAGGTTGTTTCAAAGTTACGGTCTAATTTTCAATTATTTGAGTAGGAGCAGGCGACGGATTGAAACTTCTAAAAGCTGGTCATATAGGGAGAGTGGACGATTGAAACTTCCAAAAGCTGGTCATATATGGAGAGTGATCTTGCGTTAGATCTCTAATATTGGCTATCTTAGAGAAGGTCAGTTAGTTATTTATACATATACGACACGTGGTGATTGATTCTTTGTATTTTTATGTTTGTAGGTACAAACAAAAATTTAAAGAAATCGTTACTCACAAACATGGCAGGTAAGGCTGTAAGCGATAAGGGGAAAAACATGTTTTCATTTATATACTTTTTCTGCTTGCGTAAAACGTTGTTTTCAATTGCACAGTTGATAAGCTATGGCGCCTGTTCGCAAATAAACGTCCAACAAACTTCACGCTCCTGCTCGATGAAGGAATAGCTAGGTACCTATCCACTATCAACCTAGGTACCTATTACCTAGGGGCTAATCAGTCAGAAACAAATTGTGTCATATCTTTTGACCGAGCTTTACTCGGTTGCTTTTATTAGGTACCTACTTTATAGAGGTCAGGAAGAGTCATTATTATTATGTTTTTCATTGCTTGGAAACAGGGATAAAAACTTTTCTAAAAACGAATCCTAGCTAGATCGGTTTATCGCCCCCGAAAGCTCTGCATACCTACTAACTTTCATAAAAATCGTAGGAGCCGTTTCTGGGATTCAGATTATGAAGAATTAAAGATCTCCAGCCGGGCATAGAACAGCCTCCAGATCCTAAGAACAAGGAATAGTATCTAAATTCCTTGATCGGATCCGGATCATGGATTATTTTATTTTTATTTTATTTATTTATTCAGCAAAACTTAAATAACAGTTTTGATAATACAACATCGTGAAACCTAGCAAGGTTTGTGTCGATGTTGGCACCGACTCGAGCTATTGCAAAACATAAAATTAATATTTATAGTAGGTAGGTACATAGTATAAATAAGTAGGTAAGTACACTTATGCTAATAATTATGAAACCACAGATGAAACAACAGATAAGATAAATTGTTGATTTAGATCAAAATTTTTATCTACCTACTTATTTACCTACGTATACTAGTACATAATCCCTTTTTAAAAGTAGGATGAGAAACCTTATGTGTAGCTAACTGTACCTACCTAAAAAGTTATGTTTTAAGACGTCGAGGTAGTTACTTAGGTAGGTACCTATCTAATTTAAATTGACCCAGGTCTATAAGATAGCAGCATATTTTTATAGACTGACCGAAACTCGACCGATAAATAAAAGCAAACATATTTCCGTTGAACTTTGACCATCCAATAATTTGCTGATAACACTTTTAAATGTCAACAAAAACTTACGATAGGTACCTAGTATAACCTCAGTTACAGTTGACGGTAGGTACCTATTCTCAGCTAAGCACAGCAGTGAATTTATTATAGAGGTAAGGTAACCTACCTGTAGGTTATGATGGCAGTTGGAACTCTTACGTAGTTATTGTAGGTACTTTTTGGATGGAACGACGACATCCAGAAGTTAGGGGCTGGTGGGGGGGCTCTAAGTAGGTAAGTACTTCTACACGCTGCGGTAAAAAAGTATCGTAGCACAGCAGTCAGGTACCTACCACTATGCACACTGTCGAGCAGTTTAACAGAATATAAATAAATACCTAGGTGCTTACCTGCTTTACTGCATGCACGGTGGTTGTTTTTGCATTCAAATTCCTTGGTTTTTGCCGTATTTCACGCTAGGCGTAATCCTAAACTAAGCCACAGAATATACATATGTTCATTTCTTGCACTAAACTTGACTACACGTGTCACCCTGCCACGCTTACTTTCCACGGCATTGCTGCATTCTGCAATTTCTGCATCAGCAGATCGCAGAGTAATAAAGAATAGGTACGTGTCGTGTAGGCTGTAGCACAAAACATTCGTGCGCGTGTGTGTAGTAAGGTGGGTAGGGAGTTTAATATTTAGTGGGTCGCCGAGCCCGACTTAATTCATTCATCAAATTATAATTTAATTTATTAACAGTATAGGTACATGAAAAAATCGCCCCGAACGCAAATTTTGTGACGCGACACGCGAACGCTCCGAAAATATAAGTAAGTGAGGCAAATGGCAATGGAATCTTTGGAAATCCCAATAACCATAAAACTATAAAATGGAAAATTAGGTATCTACGAGTACGACGATCGAAGTTGGCTATGAATGAATATGTAATTATTGTTATTATTTACTAAGAGTAGTAGAGCTTTTTGTGAAGGGCTCGTCCGGGGAAGTACTACCACCACGCCTTTTTCTGCCGCCAAGCAGCAACGCTGTGTTTCGGTTTGAAGAGTGTGGTCGCCGGTGTAATTACAGGCACATGAGGCTTAACATCTGTATGCCTCAAGTTGATGGACGCAGGGCAGCGCATCGTAGGGCACGTTCCTATTGTGCGTGACCTACGGGGCAATGTTTTGTTTATAGGTGATGGTTACCACTTAACATCAGGTGGACCATCTGCTTGTTCCATCAGCTAGTTGTATAAAAAAAAAAAAAAAAAAAAAAATAGTATGTGTTTATTGCTTTGGCTCACGCACAGCTCACGGATAGGTTGCAGTTCATAGATAGTTCATACCCAACCATTCCAGTAGCAAAACACTGAGATCGCGTTCCTATAGGTAGCTAACTTGTTCTTTATCACTCGGAAAATAACGATTAAAATGTGCAAAGATTTTTTTTATTTGTTTGGATTTCTGCTTTGGGCACAGAATAAAATAAGTGCTTTGCGTAAATTAGGTATTTATTTAGATAGCGTAGGTAGGTAGGTGAACTGCAGCAGTGCTCAAGATAAGAGTTGTATGCGATCCTTACCTTACCTACCTACCTACCCATTTACTTATCTAGTGCAAATAAACAGCAGGAACCTGGGCTGGGATATCTTGTATTGGTGCAATGCGGCACAGGTGTACGGAATAGGTAGGTAGCAAGTAGAAATCTTCTAGCCGTCCAGTGAAAGGCTGTTGGTAGGAACTAAGGAAGCTAAATCTGAGGTGATGGACGGACGAGAGACTGCACTGCATCCCCTTGCACCCAGTACACCCTGCTAGCTGGACAGGCAGGACAAGCACAGGTCAGGTCAGGCATGACTGACATGCCCATGGAAGTGTGAAAGCGTGCCCACAGCCCCGGCACAAGGTGTGCAGCAGGACCCCGTTGGGTTTTAGTCGGTAAGAGTCCGACATAACTCTTCTGTTGTCACTACAACAGAAGAGTATCCATGAGGATTTCCCAACGTTAAAAAAAAAAAAAAAGGCATGACTGCCAAAAAAAAATAGGTATGAACGCTAGAACGGACAAGTCGCATTCCTCGCTTGGGTCGACGGCACGAGAGGGGGCGGCGGCGCGGCGCGACGCGACGCGGCAGCAGCGTGTCGTGGCGCGGCGGCGCCCCGCGCGGCCCGCGCGCCTCCCTCCATTCCCGTTTCCTCGCGCTCGCGCCGCGCGCCGCGGACCGCCCGCCCCGCCCGCCGCGCCGCGCGTCTCAGTCGTTCGCGCGCGTCGCCCGCGATAACTTGTTTGTTTTGTTCACATTCGCGTGCTGTGTTTTGTTTACAATAGTGTTGTTGTTGTTGCTCAGTGTAGCCTGTGCTCTGTGACCAGTGAAATCACATACTATTAGTTCAGTGCCCCAGGATTGATTGATATTGTTGAATTGTGGATCGCGGTGAACCAGCCACGGCAGGCGCCGAGCTCAGGTACCATTTCGTATTTGTTTTCGATCTGATTACGGCTAGGCTAATCCGGTTCGCTGGTGTTTGAGTTTCGGTTATAATAAATTATACAGGTGTAGTGAATGGGGAACACGTGACGGGCGTGTTTTAGGTACGGTACGGTACGGTAGCTCACCACGTGGTGGCTCGCTCGGTATAAACAAGTCGCGCGGTACCGCGCGCGCCCTCCGCGCGGATACCTACTATCTACTGCCCTGCGTCTCGTCTTCGACCCGCGCGCGGCTGGCGTGGCTGGCAGGGCTGCTTCTAAACAAAACAACTCTATCTACTCTAGGCCACGGTGCGCCCGCCATGCCATCAATCGCGCATAGCAAGCATCATATTTTTATTGTTAACGTTATACCTACGTCTCTCGTTACGTTCACGTAGTTTAACGCTACGTACGCGCACGTTTAACGCTTGAATGGAAATAATCACACCATTCTAAGTAACTAGGTATTCTTAGACTAGAACTATTACCAAAGTGAAACGGATGATCTTGGACATGAATGAGAAACCTACCGAGGTATAGGATATCCTTGTAAAGGAAGTCGCACACGAAGCTGCATTCTGCATGCCATGCGACGCGCCTTGCTGTTGTGTCTGTCGCACGAGCGACGCCGACGCCCCGAATCGCATCATGAATAGAGCAACAAAACAAACACCCTAACCTTCAAGCCGATATGACAACTGTCAAACATGTACCTATCTACCTATTCAAAACACGAAAATTTAGGTGGGTAGGTAGGTAGGGTTTTGTTGATATGAAAACTTTTTTCATCAAAATTTTATTTGAGGGTTGGGAATAGAGGTATCGTAAAGTGGTGGTAGATGGCAAGTCCTTCACTCTTGTCAAGAAGATGAAAAATTATACCTAACCGGACTACTAGTAATTCAGCTAAAAAAGTGACGTTATAATACTTAGGTAGGTAGGTACCTACCTAGTTTTCTACCTAGACCACCTACCACACCGAGTTTAATAAAGATGTAAATCGCGTAAGAAAGTCTTATCTATCAACATTTTAACTACCTATGCAGATAACCTACGTAATACCTACCTACCTATATTGTACTACGAAGGAAGGTAGGTAGGTAGGTACATAGAAGCCTTATCAAAAACTATAATTTCGTTTCAAAAACAACATTCTACGTTTGTGCGCTTGGCCTTGAATTAACCAGTTGATGTGATACTGATGTTTTATGCTGTATAATTTTATAGGTACCTACCTACCTACTTGGGATATTTTTCTTCAGCAAATTCATTTTAATATTACATTCGCCACCTGATATCCTACTACTTTTACCTACTTCATTTCATTTATTCAGTCATAATTGTTTTAAAAATTATTTACGAAGAAGGTTACTTAAGTTAAAAAACACTAAGAAGGTAGTATTATAATTAATTTAAATCTAGGCTAAATTCGTCCACTTAAAGCCTATAATTTGTTTATTGGCAGGTACCTTCGTGATTAATTGGCAAAGACGCTTTGATTTGATTCTGATTCGCTGGGATTCAGTCAGTACCTAATACCTACTTTACCTACCTCCTATGTACAGAAAACCTTTACATCGCGGTACGTTAGTACTATTGTACTTGGTTAGGTAGGTATCTAAACCTACGCGCGCCTTTCAGAGCACCTACAAGTTGATAGGTATAAAGTAGTACTTACCAACCTAGGTACCTATATCAAATACACTTAATTCTCTGCCTGAAAAGCGTGGGATGGACACAGCTCCCTTAGTTTGAACTTTTGAACGCTTGCACACTAAATCTGATTTAGTAGGTAACCTACCTTTATGACGTAGTGTTAGTGCGGCACGAGGTCATCGCCCTCGTTACTACACGCGACGTAAACAACGATGCAGCGCGGGAACGAGCCCTCCCCTAGGTACCTGCGAAGCCATTCGCTCACCCGCAGTCCCGCAGTCTCGCATGCAGGATCTTGGCCACCCTCTGAGTAGGGCTGCTCATTTTTGCAGATAATTACTAAACACTCTCTCTTATCCTTTTCCTCCCTTTTCTCCCTTTTGCAGCTCTTAGGTTATTTTTATTTGATTTATTTTCATTGTTTTTTTGTATGTTTTATGTTGTATTTAAGTTGCTGCAAATAAATATGTTTTCTTTCTTTCTTTATCTACACTAATATTATAAAAGAAAAGATTTGTATTTTTGTGTAAAGGTACTGACACACGTGCTTATTTTCGAACCAAAAGCATGCTCTTTTCGAGCATGCTCAAAAATCAACCGACGTACGACCAAATAAGCATGCTTATTTATAAGCACGACCTGTTCACACGTGCTTTTATTGAGCAAGGCTCGAAAAAAGCATGCTTTTAGCTCGAAAATAAGCACGTGTGTCAGTACCTTAATTAATATGCTCAAAAACGATGTACTGGTCCGATTTCAAGCATTCTTTAACTATTAATTATCCACCATTATAATGCTACATTATTTCTGAGTAACATAGATAGGCTATAAGTAATTATTACAGAAAAAAATAAGATAAGATAAAAATTTATATAACCCAAGGTGTAAAAATGTTGCTCATAAAATGTCTCATCGCATGCGCTGCGGAAACTATTGACGATAGATCAAAAAAATGGTCTACAATATTAAAGAACACATCAACATCTACAAAATACTCAGCGATACCATGATAATGTCAAGCTTAACAAAAAATTCGTGCGAACACACTGTGTTTCCTTCCACTCAGCACAACGGGCACGCGGCGAGGGACTGGGCACCGAAGCGCGGGAGACGGTGGTCGTGAAATTGGTAGCGTAGTTTATCCTAAAATGTTGAAAAAATGTATGTCCACTAATGCTGGGAAAGGCCGCTAGTAAGTAATCCTACTATTGTAAACGCAAAAGTTTTTAAGTATGGATGGATGTTACTCTTTCACGCTGGAACGCCTGAACGGATCGGGATGAAACTTGGCAGAGACATTAGGCTACTTTTTATCCCGTGGGAATACCGGGATTCAAATCTGCGCGGGTGAAACCGCAGGGCGCAACTAGTAGATACTACTAAGTAATGAACTTCTCGCTCGTACATAAGACATTTCTACATTGAAGTACCTACGACACGTAGTTTCTACGTTGTAGTACGTAGGACAGTTATGTTAATTCTTCAAAAATGTTGAAATGTCTTGGCCAGAAGAACTTTGACTGAAACAGTCAGCCCCTATAATCACATCATGGAAAGATTGAACTGGACTGAAAAAGTAATCTAAATATTGAAATTTTACTTAGGATAAACAAGATAAGAGGAAATTAAAGACTACACGCCTACATTCGTATTATTGTAGATACATTTCATGATACCTCCGGGTACAATTTTATTTTAGATATATTAGATTAGATTATTAGACTGAGAAATAAGAAAATTCCTTTAAAAACATCAGGCTTCGTAAATTATTCTAAGGTCCGGTTTAAGCAAGCATTTACATAATTAAACTGTAAGCATAATCAATGCCCAGAAATGTTCTTACACGTGTCATCTTGTTTTCGATTCGGACAAACGTTAATTTTACATCAAGCATGGCATGCATATTATTATTTTATGTATCGTACGTAGTATTCATATTACATACTTATTTGTCGTTATTACTAGGTCAAAAAAATCGAAATAGAATACCGTCTACCGGGCGCCTGCTGCGCTAGCGTCACAATGACGTTGTATTGTACAGTACATAAAATACAAAAAATACGTATTATGTACTTGTGTATCTTACATGTCATTAACACTTAGGCACCAAAGGTAGGCTGAAAGCTATTTATGGCGCGGCTGTTCTACAGACAGTGCATTCCTCCTATTGTGTTAGTCGTTTAACATTTGACAACCCGGGAATCACATTTAAGGCATTGACAACACCTAATGTACCTCTCGCTCGCACGATTCGACATTTTGAAAGATACAATTACTAAGCCTAATTTTGCAAAATCGTAAACAACGATTTTGCAATGTGATTGCACACAGTTTGGTAAAAAAAAACATTTTGATCGATGCAAGTTTTCCTACTCAAAAGTTTGCTTATGTACGAAAACTAGAAAAATAAGCTTTTAAGCAGGAAAACTTGCATCGATCAAATTGAAATTTTTACTAAACTGCATGTGATTGCACACAAAATGGTTGTTTGTGATATTTCGAAAATTGGTTCAGTTAAATTATATCCTTTAATAAATCAAAACGTGCGAGCAAGAGTCACATTAGCTCTTGTCTTCACGTTAACACCAATTCGGTATCTTGGCGTTTACAGACAAAAAAGTGTAAATTCGTAGCTGTATACCCTTCAAATCGAAATAAAGCAAGCATAGCGCTTGGCAGAACTACGTAAACAAGTACTATAAATAGAAATACTACTAGTCATATTTATTCCTATCGATCTACACCTGTACAATTATTAATATTTCAAATGTAATCTACCTATAATAGTTTATTTAGGTATTTGCGCGTTCACATTCATGTACCTAGTGTTTTTATTTTCTATAGAGCCGCATTAAAATATCAAGCGCACCGAACATAGACGTCTGCGGATCAATCATGCTAGCGAGGTCGCTGTCAAAAATGTAACCTAAATGTGCGACCACCTTTAGTCGAAACATCTTTAATAACATAGTATATAAAAATTACTTATGTAGGTATTTAATAGATACAAAATGCACAATGAAATAGGCCTAAAAATAGATTATGATTATTTTAATTAACCTTAATTAATTTAAGAAACCTAGCCAAAGCGCGCATGATGGTTTCTAACAATAACCAAATTAAACCAGTAGTTAAAAAGGAAAATAATTTTTGAACCCACTTTTCTTCTAAAAACAACATTAAAAAATGAATAATATTATAGGTATCGACTAAAGCACTGGGTAATAAAAACGCGTTCTAGAGGTATAGCTGGGTTGCTCTCTGCGGAGCGCTCAAATCGGTTACTTTCTTTTTCAACGAACGTTTCAAAAATGCTGTTTTTTACGTCCAAGAATGCTATTTAATAAAATGGTAATAAACAAGTCTGAAACGCGGAAACCTTTTTGATTTCAACCTTTCTAATCGAATCAATACAGTGTCAAGTAAATGTCATTTCAATGAAAATCCCATTCATTATTTTTGCAGCATCATTTTTTGTAGATTATCTATTGAAACTGAAATATAATTTGTGCATTGTGTTTTCCTGTTTGAAATCGAGAGCAGTAGGTTAGGTTAGTAGTAGTAGTAGTAGATTAGGTACCTTATCCTACTAATATTATAAACGCGAAAGTTTGTAAGTATGGATGGATGGATGGATGGATGGATGTTTGTTACTCTTTCACGCCGGAACGGCTGAACGGATCTGGATGAAACTTGGCAGAGAGATAGATTATAGTCTGGAATAGCACATAGGCTTTTTATCCCGTGGGAATACCGGGATTTAAATCTGCGCGGCTTAAACCGCGCGGCGCAACTAGTTACTATTAATTATGTCCATTATTGGTTTTGAAACTTCGTCGTCCTGAGTTCCACGGTATAAGAGTACCTAGCTCCTGACCTGGTGCGTTCCCATTCGTCTCTTACAAGTGGGAGGTGATAAAGCGAACCTACTATGAAGAAACCATCACAGCATGCGCGTTAGGTACATACCTTTTAGTTCATACTTTGCGATATCCGAAATAGTCGAGTGTAGTATGTCTTTTATCGACCACAAGCCACTCCACCCTATTCTACCCTATTTTAGTACAAGCAAGTCTACCTTATTCTAGTACAAGGAAGTCCACCCCAAAAGCATTTCCATTGCGCCTGCTAGTATAACTGTAATCCTGCTACACATGTAAATTATATTGCTGCATAAATGTTGAGTGCCTGACTGATTGCGCAGTGTGACCTCAGTAAGAATTTGATTCCGAGATCTAGGATTAGCCGGTTACGTATTTCTAATTGTTATTTTCCTGCTACGGGTGTGTCGTGGGAACTGCGATAGCTCCCACGCTAATTATCGGCAGTCTTTATCCACTGGCCTTTGCCGTCATTCATGAACAGTGAATTTATATTCATCAATGAATTCGCTATTGTTATGTTCATACATTAAGGTTGTCGCTAACAATTCGCAGAGAACAGCTATTGTGTGCCAATGTTAGATGATTTAATAATTTCCAGCGCGTTTTATGCATTATAAAAATAGTTCCTGCTTCTCATGCCACTTGTATACTGTTCATTCATAGTTTTATAAGATCAAGAGTCGTAACAAGCAGATGGCCTTTCTAACATGGAATATCTCTGCTTCGAAAGCTTTACACTAGAGATTTCACGGAGCGAGAAAAAACTGACGAATTTTGGTATATAGGTAATATACTGTCAAAAGCGTTTCAATTTTCCAAGGACGACAATTAAATAAAGTATATATGTAAACTAGCTGACGCCCGCGGCTTTGCTCGCGTCAAGGAATTCAAAGTTTCATACAAATTTTCATCCCCTATTTTATCCCCTTGGGGGTAGAATTGATCAAAATCCTTTCTTAGCGGATGCCTACGTCGTAACATCTACCTGCATGCCAAATTTCAGCCCGATCCGTCCAGTGGTTTGGGCTGTGCGTTGATAAATCACTATGTCAGTCAGTCAGTCAGTCAGTCAGTCACCTTTGAGTTATATATATTTAGAGATTTAGATAGAAGATAGATATAAGATTTATACAAACTTTCATACCCTATTTTATCCCCTTAGGGGTGGAATTTATCAAAATCCTTAAGCCTACGTCATAGTAGCTTTATGCATGCAAAGTCAGCCCGATCGGTTTAAAATTGACAAAATTTCATACAAACTTTCATCCCCTATTTCATCCCCTTGGGGGTGGAATCGATCAAAATCCTTTCTTAGCGGATGCCTACGTCATATCATCTACCTGCATGCAAAATTTCAGCCCGATCCGTCCAGTGGTTTGGGCTGTGCGTTGATTGATCACTATGTCAGTCAGTGAGTCAGTCACCTTTGAGTTATATATATTTAGATTAGAAAAATTAGAAAACTTAGATTTAGATTAGATTTATATTTAGATAGAAGATAGATATAAGATTTATACAAACTTTCATCCCCTATTTTGTCCCCTTAGGGGTGGAATTTATCAAAATCCTTAAGCCTACGTCATAGTAGCTTTATGCATGCAAAGTCAGCCCGATCGGTTTAAAATTGACAAAATTTCATACAAACTTTCATCCCCTATTTCATCCCCTTGGGGGTGGAATCGATCAAAATCCTTTCTTAGCGGATGCCTACGTCATATCATCTACCTGCATGCAAAATTTCAGCCCGATCCGTCCAGTGGTTTGGGCTGTGCGTTGATAGATCACTATGTCAGTCAGTCAGTCAGTCAGTCAGTCAGTCAGTCACCTTTGAGTTATATATATTTAGATAAAACAGAGTACGAATTTTGTAACTACATACTCACCCTCAGCTCACCTTTCATGACCACATTGTGGCCGTTGCTAATTATTATTATTAAAAAGATATTATTAATTATTATTATTGGATTGCTAAGCAATCCTTCCAGAGACTTGGCCTTGGCTTTGTCCTGAGGGATGCTCGAGACTTTAGGAGTGAACATGTTGTCAGGCTCCTTTTATATTGCAGTTAGTTAGAAGCAAACTTGAGTCCAGCTCTAGCATTTGGAACCCGCATGAGAAGACTTATGCACTTTTGTTAGAGAAGGTGCAGAAGACTTTTCTGCGATTCCTATACAGGTACAAGTTGGGATATTATCCATATATGTATCCGACGAGGTTCTTACAGGAATGCTTGGGCTATAACTCATTGGAAACTAGGCGAGCGCATGAACAGATTGCAACTATTTGTAAACTTTTTCGCGGTATAAAAGATGCGCCTGATCTGCTTAGTGAGTCACTTCTACTCTTTGCCCCTAATAATTATCTTCGGGCCAGAAGGCACACACTTTGCTCCACCCTCGTGTCGTACTGTCGCGCGCGCAAACTCTCCATTGCCTCGGACCATTAACGCTCTCAACAAACTCCTAAAAGCCAATCCAAACTGCGACCTTTTTGCAGACCACTGGAAGGCAGTAGTGTTGAAATGTTTAGCCCACTGCGAGACAGACACACTCTGATAAAATTGTTATTTCAAATATGTAAATTGTTGTTAATGTGTGTGTAATTTGTGTGTAATTTATTGACTTATTATTATTTTGTTTGAAATATTGTGTAATTTGACATACTTTATTGTTTATATTTTGTTCTTTATTAATTTCAATGTGTAATTATAGTAGCCAGAATGTAATTTATAATTATAGTAATTGGTCTTAACCGTTCTAGTTACATAAATAAATAAATAAATACTAGGTAGGTACTCATGTACATAGCCTAATGTAAAAAAGCCTTACTAAACTTTACTTCATTATTTTAAACTTACATCTTAGGTACATGGATCAACAAAAGAGGATTCGTTTTATAGTTTCCTGTCTATCATTAGTATTACATGTATGAAATCTAGGTGACCGAGCTTTGCTCGGTTGGTGAATCCTAGCTAGATAGATTTATCGCCCCGAAACCTGCATACTAAATTTCATAAAAATCGTCGCAGCCGTTTCCTCCTGCAAAATTTCTAGTTTATAATCTCATAAAAACACATAATTAATTATAACTCTGCAGGAGTTGACCTTATGGACCTCCAAAAAAAAAGTTTCAGCTGATGACCCCATCTGACCCCTTTGCTGTTGCGTTTGATATACGACGGTTTGGCCATCCTGTATAAGACGTTTCAAAGTGATCCCTGATTGTACTGAAAAAAGACCGTTTTGATTTTGATGATTTGACAAACTTTTTGGCCATCCTGTATAAGACGTTCGACGTCGAGACCCTTTTGCTGCTGCAGCACATACACCTACTACCTACTGTTATTATTATTAGCTGTTTGTCATTTCTTTTATTGTTTTGTATGTGTGTGTGTTTTTTTTTGGCAAATAAATGTCTTCTATGTCTACGTTTTAAAGTTTTCCCTCAATAAAGACAGTTTTGATTATGATTTGTCGAAAGTTGACTTGGTGGTGTTGTTCCAGCTCCAGTAATGTGGGTGGGGGAGGTGCGCGTCGCGACGGCCGCGGCGTGATGCGCGCGTCTTCGCCCGCGCGCGCGCTGGTCGCGCTGGCGTGCACGCTGCTTACACTAGCCAGCGCGCACGCCGCATCAGACCAGAACCTAGAACGAGGAAGTAAGTGCTATGAACAATCCTCATACTTCAGAGGCCTGCACCCTAAGGCCGGTGCCAGATATGTATGAACTTAGGCACGAGAAAAACTTTACTGTCTCGTACCTCACTATGCGTGTGGCTCAGTGGTCACTTAAGTTCATACATATCTGGCACCCTCTCTGGTAATCGTAATCGACACAGATGAGGGAAATGTAGTATCGTAATGGCACATATGAACTTTATAATTATGTAGTACAGAAAGTTTGACACTTGAAACCCAAAACATCATGGTAATGGACTTCAAGTGTGTTACGAACACATTTGACGTTAGTCGAGGCTGGTTTCATAGGACCGCGGCCAGACGCGCCGCTGGGAAGCGCGCTGTTAGGCTGGCTAACAGTGGGCTGGTCACGTATTCTAGATTTAGGATATGACGCAAATTGATTCGTGATCAGCCTGCAGTTTCATTCTATTCTACCATTGCACTGCTCGCCATTCGCAGAGAGTCCAGCCAGGATGGTCGTGCACCGTTTTGTTTCAGAGGAAAGTTTCCTTCTCTTCAGGAATGCACTCCCTGATGTTTTGTCCTTGCTGATGTGTTCCCTAGAATAAAAATAAGTAATTTATTTCCAAATATGATCATAGGTTATTAAATTAACAGTTTTAGGACTATGATTTTTTAGTATACGTTTGATTGAACGGCGAAACCCAAACTAGGCGTAGGCTGGAGTTTTAGGAGTACGCGAGTTACCATGGTTTGTTTTCAGTAACTATTGGGTCATAAATGATATATACGATGTATGTCTCTGGCGGATAGTTTGGTCATAGTATATAAGTTAAAAGACTACAACATTTAAAATATTTAAGTAAAGGGTTGTATGTCAAGTCAGGTGTTCCAACGCTCGTGGAATACGTGAGTGTTGCAAGCGTCCCTAAGTTACCGGTGACCGCTTTCCTAAGCGTGTCGTACACTTTTTTGCCTAAGTATTAGTATAAAAAACCTTAACATAACAAAGCAGTCTCAAGTGAAGCAGTTCAACTTTCATTAGGATAGCAAAATTTAAACTATAGTTATCAATTTGAATATTATAGCTTTTGATACGTAGTTGGTGCTTACGCACGTACTTACTATATAACTGTACCAAATTCCAATTTGCCTAAAGGCATAACCACTGTACTTAATACCCCAAACGGGCTCCTTTCCTGTACGTGTTGTTACCCCTAAGACCTATTTTCACAACATGAAACAATTAATAAATGATTATGATTAAAGCATTCAACCCTCACACTACAGTTGGTAGAAGCTCAGCAAATATTGTGTAATGAACATACCTAGATGCTTGTTCTCTGGCTCTGTATAAAATCATGCGTGCGTATTATTTATTTATTTATTTATTTATTTATTTATTTATTGGTGGACTTTCCACACAGCAATATCTAGCCCCAAACTAAGCTTATGCTTGTAATATGGGAACCAGATAGCTGATATACTACTTATAATACTTTTTTTGTAAATACATACTTATAATATTATATAACACCCAGGCAGAGAACAAACATTTATGTTCATTACACAAATGTTTGTTCACGGTGGGAATCGAACCCACGACCTACGGCGCAGAAGGCAGAGCTACTACCAACTGAGCTATGTAGGCTGTATGTATGTATGATAAAAAAATATGATTAAACATCAGCTATCGCCCATCTGTTTTCTATGTACCAATACCAAGCTTTGCATACTTGTCCAATTTTTAAATTTTATTGAAAGGAACGATTGATGGTTCCACAATGGTCCACTGAATGGCTGGTTCGATGTCGATAGAGTTTATTACATTTAAGAAATCCCGACAACAATCTTTTAAGGACGTTCCATGTAATTTTGAATGGCATAAAATTCTTAAAAACCTGTTAACACAATATTACGTCACCTCTACCTCTATCTCCGTTCGTACCGTACATATTTTTTATAGAGGTCAAATCATTAGTCGCGTATAAAGTTGTTTATACATAGGAACTTTTTTATTAAATAGGTCGGTCAATGTCAAGGGATACGCGACGACCGCGAATTGACCAGCGCGCTGGCCGGATGACATCGTCAGTGAGTGGATAGACTAGCGTAGCGTGTCGATTCTCAATAGAAAAAATCACGGGGAGTTTCGCCTCACTCACATTGGCATTTCCACAAGACAACCGCGTGTGGCGCTAGTGATGTGTGAATGTGCATTTCACTCGCAAAGCACTTACGTTGGTGATGGGTGATTGTATTACAGAATGCCCACAGACAACTCACTTAGATGAATGTTTATGGGATAGCACTACAGTACCGTGTTATTTCGTAAACAACAAAATCACAGGGAGTTTCACCTAACTAGTGGACAGCGGAATCCGCAGTCACTTGGGTACAACTAGGCACTAAACAGTACCGTGCTATTTCGTAAGTGTACATCAAAATCACGGTCAGTTTCACCTAGTGGACTCGCGCTCACTTCGCTCACTGACGTTGGCTCACTGATTTCCAAATTGAAAACTCACTGCAGATTTCACTGTCACTTGGGTGAATGTCGTGTATGGAATAGCACTACAGAACCGGAAAGAGTGACGTGCCGTATCATTTGTTTTGTGTTCACGTTTGGTAGATCGTTAAAAATGACAAATGTGAATACCAAAATATAGACGTATTTTTTTAAATAATACGGTTTTATAAAGATCTCAAAGATCTTAAGAAGTCAAGAGTTAAATTATTAAGCAATGGTCAAAAAAAATCACCTATATCACTTTTTTTTTATTTATTTTTTACGATGAGAAAATGCGTTACGCATGTCCCTCGGCCCGAAGAGAGCCGAGGGGGTCTATCGGACTCACCACCAGTCCATACTGGTGGCATACCGACTAAAAACCCATCGATATTCCGGCAATTCACCTTAGTGCCAATGCGTCCTCAAACCGTTCGTCATCAGACGATTCGTTCGATGATGCATTAGCACTTGACAGGGTTACGGGTTCCCGGTCGGATTCAACCGCGACCCTGTCGGTGGTGATTGTCCGCGAAAAGCGAACCCTTCGGTCCACCCCTTGTGGGGCGAGGGATGTCCCGGAACATTTGAGATATCCCCCGGCAGCGGAAGCCTGTGCAATGCAGGGCTTGGGTTCCTCACACCCGAACCGAGCTGGCCTCCGTCGAGCGCGAGAAGTCGAAGGAATTGCCTCCGCCTTCTGCCAGCTCTTTTCTTTCTTTGCAGGTCAGCAAGAGGGTCTTGCTCCCTCAGCCGCTCCGCTGTCTCTTTCTGCGATATGACGTCCTCGCAGAAGGAGACTACAGCCTGCCAGGCTCTGTCACTGTCAAGCATAACCTCGATCATGCTAGGCAGCGAGAGACCTCGCCCTACAAATGACTCCAGTGCTTGACGTTGAGAAGTTAGGAATGTAGAATCCTTCTATGAGTTATTTAAAAATAATAAAGTTTTTTCAACCAAATAGTACAAGTCACTGAAGTCAAAGTCAAAGTCAAAGTCAAAGTAATTTATTGGTAATAAAAATTTTACAAGTCAAAAGAAAAATATAACATTAAAATATAAAAAAATAATTAAATAAAAATTGACAAAATTGTATAACACGTTTACACGTTGAACGAACACACATACTAACAACGTGACAAAATGTTATTATAATCTTATACCTACATAATTGTTGTTGTAGGACACGATAGGATGAGATAAGGAACGTCTTTTAGAGGAAGTTTGGAAGTGTAAATAAAATATGAGGAGCTAATAGGTCTTCCTCTGCTTGATTAATTATGCATAAAAACTTTTGCTGGATATTCTAGACGCTCGCCAAAACAATCTATTCTTTTATGTAGGTATCGGAATATGAAGAGTGAATCCAGCAATTTTTGATGGGATTGTTGTCACAGAGCACCGAGGACAAACACCTACGAGTAAACAAGTCATATCGCTGACTTGCCGGATGTTAGCTAAGACATCCGCGGCCGTTGATCCGCTGCTTCGTATTATGGGGGCACCCATTTATATTTTTTGCTTAAATCGTTGTACGCGTGCTATTGAACTCGCGCAGTGTAGTCCACTTTATCGCTTTCGGTACCTACGTCAGATAAGGAAATGTTTGTTTGTATTTATCATTCGAACGTCACGTGCCACGTGGTGATTCGTGGCGTGCCATCCGTGCCGCGCGATGATGTGACTGCCTGGGGCCTTGTTTAGAAGGCGCCCCTCGATATCTTTCCAAACCGGCACGGAATCGCTCGAGCGCGTAATAAAAGTATGCGCGGTGGTATTGAACTTTGCAATTTCAAATTAATCTTTATAATACCGACGCCGCAATTAAAACCGTATAATAAACTAATTAATTAACATACCATGCAATCGATTGGCGATAATAACTTACTTTATTTAGCAAACAGAAATTTATTGTTTATTCCCTCTTCAGAAAAAACTAGCGGCCTCTTTGCCTCATTAATTACCAATTATTTATCGAATCAAACGTGTTAATTGGCAATTTGATTTAATTTATTTTGGTTATATCCTGATTATTTCATTTAAATGTGTAAGGTTTGCGTTTTTATCCTGTTGCAAACTTAGAGAGCATTGTCAAATAATTGCCGGTACCGTACCTTTCCATCTGACGCTAGACTGTGAACATAATACATCCGTGTTACAGCCCAGGTACCTACGCATGAAAACAACAACGATGTCTTGTGAAATTATTACTTTTTCCTATACTTTTAAGTATGTCATTTCAGTAAGTGTCTTGTTTAAGTTGTTTACCCCAAAAAAATCAGAAGAACTCTGTAGTAAACATTCGTTATTTTTGTCTCAATTCTCAGTAGGTAGGTACATCGTCGTGTTTCTTACAGGGGCGTCATTCGCTATGACCAATCCAATCGCGTTTGCGTTAAGATCACGTTGTGACGTCACATGGTTAGGGCAAAGTATCTCCTATGTCATAAAGAATAAAGTCCAAGATCATGGCAAGATCTGGCCGTAAAGAATACCACTATGTACTTGGGTACTTACCTACTGCAAAAATGCCAAATAATATTTGGACCATTTCTGTGATTTGGACAGCAACTCGCTTAGATATCTTCGAACAATCTTATGTTGATACTTGGTTTTTCATCAATTACTTCCTTCTACAACAGTCATAAAATGGATTACCATTATTAAAACTAGTTTTGGGCATACTCCATCCACGTTAATTTGTTTACGATTAAACATACTTATACAGAACCACCTAGCTTTTCAACATTTTGTAATCATAATCACAAATACCATCTGGTCTACGATAAAAAAAGCGATACACGAAATGTTAATAAAGTCCTTCAGGGTAGGCAACGCACTGACAACACTTCTGGTGTTGTTGTTGTCTATGGGCGACGGTGACCGCTTACCATCAGGTGGGTCGTTAGCCCGTTTGCCTATCTTTTACATAAAAAAAAATACACGATGTTTGGAGACGTTTTGACATTTTGAGTTACACCGTGCGGTATGAGAGGCGGCGACAACTCGATCAATCAGTTGTCCCGCAACATAATTCAAATCTATGTCTATACAAAACTTAGTTTATAGTTTTCATGGTATACCAGCAGCTGTCAGGTTCAATGACCGGCATCACCCCTCGCTGTGTTAAGTTTTTACATAAATTGACTTATCGAAGGGTGAAAGGTGTCTGTCTCTAAATAACTTACGACTAATTCAACAAGTATACGAAAGGAGCCTATTTGAGGCGCACTTGAAATCCTTTCACCACACCGATTCTAAAGAACTAGTAAGTAACACGACAAGAAAAGTAAAAATTAAAAGCTACTAGGTTAGGTTTTCAAATTTATATTTTATCTAGGATTACTACTTATTGACTATTATGTAGAAAAAAACTATTTAAATTAATGAAAACGTTATTCACTATGACCAATCCCATCGCGTTTAGATCACGTTGTGACGTCACACTGTTAGGGCAAAGTATCTCCTATGTCTTAGAGAATAAAGCCCAAGATCACGTTGTGATATCACACGGTTTGGGGCAAGGATTCTTGTATAGAATAGGAGATTCCTTGCCCCCTTTCCTACACAGGACCTATGCCATAGAGAATAATGCCCCAGCACTATCTAGACCAAACTAGTAAGTACAAAATAGTTGACTGCGATTTTTCTAAAATGGGTTTAGTGATTTTAGGTATATCTTTCAAAAGGTCGAAACGCGCAAGCTGGAAGTTATTTGATGGTTGTCAGCCCCTTAAAAGCAGTGTTTCTCTTTTACAGATTCTTGTTAGTCTTAAAATTTTCTTTTCATCCCCTGTTTTGTTTACACAGCCATAAATAAAAGAAGAAGATGCCAAGCATGGGCGTTGACATTGAACGTTCAAGTGTGACCACTCTCCATTCTGGAGATTATAACGCGAGAATTAGCGCAACAGTTATTGCGATTGCAGTGTTAGATTTACAGTGTTAGACGTTGGTGTTGCCGTAACATTACACGTTGGCGATTTGTGGACGCTCGGGGCTTGCGGATGCTTGCCGAGCCTTGGCAAGCATGGAAACCCGGCATTACAAACAAAGAGTATAGACACACTTTCGCTTAAATAGTAGTATGGTTTATTTATTCGTATGGCAATGTGCAATCGTTCTATAAAATATTATTATTATTTAAATGTTTTTAAATCATATTTCTGAACGATTGAGGTGCTGTGAGGTTGTAAACAGTAGTATGGTATGGTACGTAGTTCTCAGATACGAGCGTACGTGGGTTGCCCAATTTTGAAGTATGATAAGCATTTTGTATTATAACAAAACATTATCAGTGATAAAAATATCGATGGCGCCAAGATACTTACCCGTTTTATCGTTGTTATTTATTTACACGAAAACAGTTGGGTAAGTACATTTTTTTTAAATAAACAATGAGTTAAAATGATTCACAATTTTTTTGGTTTTATTCTGGCACATGTACAATGTACATGTCTACTCAATTTTCTTGCGTGATAAACAAGTTTTTGTGATCATGTTTCTTCTGCTGCGTGCATACTTTTGTTAAGTTGTCAAAAAATATACTGTGTAAGCCAATTTAGGTACTATCATCAAAGGCCTATTTACCTAATTAAGTACATTGTTGTTAAAAAGTAACCGCCGATTAGACAAAAAAAATAAGGTACGAAGGAGATAAGTACAATTTTTTTTAATTAAGTACCTAGGTACTTACTTAATTTTGTGTATTCAGTTTTATTGTTACTATTGTAAATTGAACGATATTTATGTTACTTGCTGCTGCCAGCATATTAGGTTTGACCTTATTTGGTACGTTCGTGTTTTCTAACCTGTTCCCGGTAAATTTTCGAGATAAACATAAAGTAATGTAAAATACCTAGTATAATTATGTCAATTAATTATGTATAAATGTTCAACTAGTTGCGCCCCGCGGTTTCACCCCCGTAAATTTAAATCCCGGTATTCCCACGGGATAAAAAGTAGCCTATGTGCTATTCCAGATTGTAATCTATCTCTATGCCAAGTTTCATACAGATCCGTTCATCCGTTCCGGCGTGAAAGAGTAACAAACATCCATCCATCCATCCATCCATCCATCAATCAATCAATCAATCCATCCATCCATACTTACAAACTTTCGCGTTTATAATAGGAGGTAGTAGGATTACATCCCGCCCGATCCGTTAAGTGGTCCGGGCTTGATTGAGCTACAAACAGCCATACATTTAATCAAACATCAATGATTTGACTCATTATGTGCCTTATCCATGCGGCCATGGTCTTGCATATTCTATACCATATATTATTTTATTATTTATTTGATCAACTCAGCTGACATTTAACCGGAACTTTTATTCTAGTTTAGAATATTTGTGCGACTTTAAATCTAGTTTATATTCAAAACAGACTGAACCAGAAGCGATAGTAATGAAAAATTCATAGCAATAGCCAGACAACAGTCATGATTATCAGTATTTTTATCATTACTATTATTTTTATTACCTTCTGCTATGTAGGCAGTGGTTACGATCCCCGCCAAGGACCAAATTTAATATTGTCCTGGCTTTCTTTCAAAAAAGTCTGCTATCAAGATATTTCCGAGTTTTTCCTCATCGAACAGTCCTTTTCCCACTCACCTGATGTACCTGTTTCGTTAATCTCCCTATATAATAATAATAATAATTTATTTATCAAATAAAAAAGCACATAGATAAGGTACATACAATTTTGGTACAGACAAACTTACGGGATCAATAATTAACATGGCTTGTAGATGAATACAGATTCAAGACCCTACACTAAGTCCTTGCAGACTTGTGCTGTAGGTGTCCCTTCCGATGGCGTTATACAGAAAAAAAAAACTATAACTTTAATAACATGTAAAATTTGGGAATTCTATGTCGATTAAATGAATTAATAATAATTAAATGAGAAAAAAAAATATCGGCATGCAAGATCACAAAATGCCCAAACCTTCCTTTAAACATACCTTTATCTACCCTCATCACGTCTTCTTTCACTCCACATTTCTCTCTTCTTGGATACATATCTGGCCGGTGCCAGATATATATGAACTTACGTAATCACTTAGCCGCACGCTTAGTGAGGCATGAGACCGTGAAGAGTTTTTCTCGTGCCTCACTGCCTCGTGCCTCATACATATCTGGCACCGCGGTTACTCTATCACTTAAATTTAGAAAAGAAAGAAAGAAAGAAAACATATTTATTTCGGCCCACAAACACAGGAAGGTACTTACCTAAAACTAACAGAAAATAAAATAATAACCTACATTATTAAACAAAGATCAGTACGAACCTACATAACGTTGTGCGGGGCAAAAAGGTCACGTCTCAGCTTAAATGCTGCACTAAACCTAGGTAGGTACCGTAGGTACAGTGCAACGCTGGTTTTCAGACGTGGCCTGGGCTTACACCACAAATACTACGTAGTTGAGGTTTGAATGCAGTTGGATATTAGATTAGCGAGCAGCAACATCCGTATTGGATGAAGCTACATATTTGCATATCTGACAAGCGTCTACTAATTCTCAAATTAGTCTGAATTGTATTGTCAGTCTTTTGTAAGTCGAAGAGAAAAGATATTCGTTTTCAGACATTTTAAGAAGCACCATAGCTTTTTAATTTAAATTGTTTTTCTAATTTTATTTAGAGTTGTATTTCGTAATTTCGGTGGCATTTTAGCCAACATTATCTGAGGTCTTAGCACAAAGTGTAATCATTTAGAAAGAAAGGTGTTTTGTATGGAAAAAGATAAGCGCCCCTAGAGAACTCTCGCGTTGGAGACGCGAGAGTTCTCTAGGGGCGCTACAAAACAAAACACGGGCTGAGCATTCGGGCGTGCGTTGCAATCTGCAAGGTCCATCCGTCCCTATGTTGCTATTTTACACTATGGGAATCAAATGTCAAACTAAAAGCCATCTCGATAGCCCAGACATTGGCATAATCGAGCAGCTGGAGCGGTTTGTGCGAGCAGCAAAGTAAGTTGTTGAAATTCGGAAAAAGCCTATTATGCCTGTGCCGTGAACCAAATGGTTGGCGGCACGACCTAGGTTAATGGGGTGCTTGTTACACTACAAGTACGAGTGTGTACGTAGTTATGGTATGCGATACATAAAGGGTACAGTTGCACATTATCTGACCGGCTTAGTACCTACCTAATAGATATGCAACGATAAGCGCGCATGTGTGAAGCAGGCGCACTAGGTACAGTCGCCTGAAAAAATTTCACTTACATTTATAATTTTTGGAAATACTTAGGCCTACGCAGACAGGGACGTCATGGCAAGGGATTTATATTTTTACCAATGGACATTCAAACGTATTGACATAGTAATACGATATATATATTGTTATGTTAGTGTTAAAACTACGCAACGGATTTTGATGCGGTTTTTTTAATAGATAGTGATTCAAGTGAAAGGTTTATATGTATAATACATGCATGATATAGTAGAAAAACAATATGCACCTGTGCGAAGCGGGGGCGCGCGGGCGGGTCGCTAGTTTGACATATTCTATTAAGTTCTACAAAACAAAGTATAGACCATCGACATCTAAAAAATAAATAAATTGAATAATCAATCATATAGAAACGGTAATTTCTGTTCGCAAAACAACGGCAGATGGCGATCTTGAAATAAATATTGATTTAATTTTGCAAAGAAATAACTACTTAGTTATATTTTTATTTGCTAAACAACGGTTACCGTAGACCGACACGTCTAAAAATGATGAAAAAGTTGATCAAAAGAGCCACCCCTTTTGATTTGATTTCAGAGATATTTACCTAATTCTTTAAAAAAACAGGATATTTGTATTGCTAACTGTACCCACCAAGACAGTAGGTAGATACCTATCTACTGCTACTTGCTACGCAATCGACAAGGCATCTGATAATGCGTGACCTACCACATTCACTGCCTGCTAGTTAAGTAGGTACATTGTCTAACCGCGCGGTACATTGATTATGTGAATGTGAATACATTTCACATTTTCCATTCTACACATATTTTGTTCGCTTCATCGACTCACTCAAGCAAAGTATCTCTACGTCCTAATCTATCTATAACTAGCGACCCGCCCGCGCGCCCCTGCTTCGCACGGGTGCACATATCATTCATGTATTATACATATAAACCTTCTTCTTAAATCACTTTATCTATTAAAAAAAACCTCATCAAAATCCGTTGCGTAGTTTTAAAGATTTAAGCATACATAGGGACGTAGGGATATAAGGACAGAGAAAGCGACTTTGTTTTATACTACATGGAGTGATATACTTTATCTAGGTATATATAATATATACATATTGGTACCTATAGAGATAGGTACTAATATTTCAGAGAGGAAAGATTTGATCGTTTGTTTTTTATTGAATAGGCTCCGAAAACACTGGACCGATTTAAATAATTCGATCAGATTTATTTATTAATTTATTTAGATCACTCCGCTAAAGTCGTAAACATAATTTTAAATCATAAAAACTCTTACCTGCTCGAAATTCTTGACACAAAAACAGTTTTATGCTTTCCTGTGTTGAGTTTATGACCTATGAAGCATTTTCTGTTTAATTAGCTATGTTTTGATGTAGCGTTTCCTTGAATAATATCTTGATAGCGCCTCGTGATTATCTTTTTACTGATTTCGTCTGGGTTTGGAAGCGCGTAGGGCCGCGGGGTCTTAGAGTCCCAACCAGACTACAAGACTTTATGTCGGCCGATAGTTTGGTCAGGTTCTTAATAAGCATGAAGATGTATAAGGAAAAACGCTTATTTTCTCTTACAAAAGTTCTTAAAATTTTGGATTCAGTATGAATTAATATAACCTTCACGTACCACCTACCTGTTTTGTGAGAGACTGGTGCTTGAGATAGTTTTGTGAAACGAACCCTGTGATACAGGTCGTTGTTTTTCGTTTTATGTATCATCAGGCTTAGTATGGAGACTCGTGAGTTCCCAGCACGCCCGATGAAGGCGTTTATCGAGATACTGAAACTGTAAACCAAAACTCAGTCTTCTGAAACTGTCTTCGGGTATGTATGCAAGAGCTCATTTGACAACCGGCTGCAATATGCACCAGCAGCTCAGCCCGATCTTACGACTATATCGGCCGATAGTTTCGGCCGATATAAAGTCTGCAGTCCGCGGGGCGACTGGCGCACACATCACAACCAAAGGTCGTCGTCCATCTACTAGTATAGTCTGGTCACTGGTGCGGCGCGTAATAAAATAACAATGTGAATCTAGCCTTATAGTGCACTTCCTGCTCTACCTCTATACCTACTTAGAAAAGGTACATCACCAGCAGAATACCTACGTGTGCCAACTTCGAGTGAGAGAGAGCTTTTCCTACGAGGAATTTCTATTCTGAAGAAAGTAAAGAGGAACGCGGACTAACCTTATCTGTAGGAAGGTACTTTTGTTTTCATTATAGCCGTATGTTTGTTGCCCGTCCATGTAGGCTTGGTCGCGTGGAACTGGCACCTAGATTCACCTAGTTTAAAGACCTTGTGTGAATTTAAGAATACCATTTCAATATATTAAAGAGAAGTACATAATCCTTGCGATTGAATTTAATATATCCCTTTTGACTAAACTTTATTTACCTACAAAGAAAATTACAACTAATAGTTACAATTATTTACAAAATGTACAAAATATACAAAATACATATGAAACAGTTGAGCTATCTGCAGACCGTTGCAAACGATCTATAGATAGCTCAACTGATCCAAATCAATGCCAGTCGAAAGCGTACCCAAGACACTGCATTGCCACGCTGAATGGCAATTGACTTATTGAGTATTTAGATTCGCTTAAACATCGTTGTTATTTTAATGTCGCCTTAAATGCAATTTGAAGGTTTCGGCGGACGCTCTCGTTCGTGCGTGCGAAAGATTAGTAGTTTTAAAATAACTTTGTTTGTGCTCTGATAAATGATAGCGCCGTCGTCGGTCGCCGGTCGCTGCCGCTACACAACACAACACTCCTTATAACACACATTTTTTATTAATTAAATACATTCTTGCATGCCTTAGCGCTTTTAAAAACGTGTCTGAACTTTCTTTTTAATACAACTGGCTCATGGAACAAGCCGATGGTCCACCTGTCCTAAAATCTGGATGCGATACATAAATCATAATTGTTTTCAAGTTATCATACGGTTATACTAGTTGCGCCCCGCGGTTTCACCAGCGCAGATTTAAATCCCGGTATTCCTACGGGATAAAAAGTAGCCTATGGATATGGTGGATTCCAGACTATAATCTATGTCTCTGCCAAGTTTCATCCAAATCCGATCAGCCGTTCCGGCGTGAAAGAGTAACAAACATCCATCCATCCATACTTACAAACTTTCGCGTTTTTATAGTAGTAGGGTCCAGGTTTATTTTAACTTTCGCGTTTTTATAGTAGTAGGGTCCAGGTTTATTTTATAAATTTTAAAGAAATATTTCTTAAAACCAATCTCGCCCTTCAATGTCTGAATTATTCAGATAGCTTTAAAAAAACTGATTCCCTTAGGTTTTGTTACGCGTTTGTGTGGTTGTCTATCGTGCAATCTGTGGTATTGCAACTAGTATGTAATCTATGCTACTGACAGCGGTGATTGTTTATTAAAGCTGGCCAGCCTGTTCTGATATTATGTGTGTCAACCCGCTTTAATTGTGTAATAAATTAGCTAGCTATGTATCCATATTGACTGATTATAACAACGATCCCGTTTAGTATCTTGAGGCACGCAGGCAAGTGTCGTAGAGCACGTCATCGCACGTGACCTGCGTGGCATGGCAGTGCTGTGACTTATGTGGTGATGGTCACCACATAAGATGGGCCATATGTTTGCTCCAATGCTTACTCAAGAAGTAATTAAAACAAAACCATTTGTACCTTATTGAAACTCCTTCTTTATTCTTTATTGCACACAGTAAAAACTTACTGTAAACTTAAATAATAAAACATGTACAAAGGCGAGCTTAATCCTATAAAGAGTTCTCTTCCAGCAAACCTTGAAGGATTGTGAGAAATTGTAATTAGAGGTGGGTGCGTGTACAAAATGAGATAGAAAATAAATAAATTATATTAGTAACTATTATTAAAAGCAAGACTCCTTGTTCCTTTTTATTAAAAATGCAGACATAAAACAGTAAGATCCTAAATATCGAAATTCTATTTTGACATACTGAATTCACAGTCCGAATTTCAGATACAAAATTAAACTTTGATATCTGTCCATTCTATTTCGGTGCGCATATCTGTTTACTTTTCTAATTACAAGCAGTAGAAATAGACACTGAGCGGCTCGCGTTTAAATTTATCTCGTCCTATATTCTAAACAATCGTGGAATATAGGTCACGGGGTTGTTTATCTCTGCGACAGGCCCTATCTTCGTGGGACTGGTTTCCTTCGTGTACTGTGTTTCCAGTTTTCGTTGCTTAATCTAGTTTCCATAAAATCGAGGAGAGAAGACAGAAAATAGGTAAAACTTACTTGAAAACGAGATAAATAATAATATACCTCTGTGACGACCTCTGTGGCGCAGCGGGCGAGAGCCTGCCTGCGACGCAAGAGGTTGCGGGTTCGATTCCCGCCTTGGAACAAATTTGTGTACGATCTGCAGAAATTTGTTCCGATGGTCTGGGTGTTTTCTATGTATAATAAAAAATATCTATCTATGTAAGTATATAATGTATTAAATATATCAGTTATCTAGTACCCATAACACAAGCTTTGAATAGCTTACTTTGGGGCTAGATAGTGCTGTGTGGATTTTCCAGCATTATTTATTTATTTTATTTATTTATTTATATACTTAAATAACTATTTATTTCCCAATTTCAATATAAGGGCTAACTGGGGAAGTACTCCCACCACGCCTTTTTCTGCCGCCAAGCAGCAACGCTGTGTTTCGTTTTGAAGAGTGGTTGCCGGTGTAATTACAGGCACATGAGGCTTAACATCTGTATACCTCAAGTTGATGGACGCAGGGCACGTTCCTATTGTGCGTGACTTACGAGGCAATGCTATGTAATGGGTGATAGTTACCACTTTACATCCAAATAGACCATCTAATAGTTCCATCAGTTAATGAATAAAAAAAAAATTAAATTAAATTTTACAAAACAACGATAAAGGGATACATTCATGGTTTTGGGTGAATGTAGGCTGATTAGATAGGTAGGTTGTTTTTTAATTGAATGTTAATGAAATGTTAGATTTAGATTTATTTATTGCCACATGTGTACATACATACGAGGGGTGTCATGTAAGAATAAAGAAAGAAAATACTTTTATCTCTACCGTACATGTTGATTATACTTATTCGGTGTTATCTTTTTCGTTTGCTATATAAATTTTTTAATTGTCTTCTTCCTCTTTGGTACAGCCGGCTATACTTGCATCAAAAGATGTATAAATCTACACCCTTCTTCCTGCCCTTATCCCGTAAAAATCAACACCCTCGAGGCTCAGACGCGCCTATCGGTCTAGCGATTTATCCCAAAATATTAAAAAGAACTATCCATCCGTTAACTACGTCATACGGTTTCACTTTCCGTAGTAAACATTTTCTGAGCCTAATCTCATATCAAATGGAGAGTTGAACGTATTCTATTTATTGGTAGTGACGTGTTTCTGACGCAGGTGGCACCGTGGGTAGTTCCATAGTACATACTTACATAGCTCTAGTCAGTGTATGAGCAAATGTTTTTGCAATTTTACTCCACGCCTCTGCTGGTTATTTATCTGATATTTATGGCCAAGTCCCGTCATTCTAAGAGCTCTCTTTTGGCACTTGAACGTCTTTGCTGGCTTTAATCCTAAGCTCGATGAAGCAGATATCTTTTCGTAAATGTTCCCTTTTTGTAATTATTTAATCTTGATTTATGATTGTGAGAAAGAAGACTGAATTCTTGAGAAGGTTACTTCCGACAAGCTTTTAATTTTAAAATATTGATAACGAATTTTTGCCGGCAAACCTACATGATTGGATAGGTATTTTACAAAGATCAGTAACAAAAAAATCTTACACAATAAACCAATATTAAAAAACAAAGTTTCTAATGTATGTAATTATTAATTGTTGTTGTTGTTGAATGGAGTAGAATGGCAGCAACAAATATAATAAAAAAACCTTAAACTTTACTATTGGCGTAAGGCCTGCTAATTTCTGATCTGTGCTGCTGTTCAAGTAAAACGGCTCTAAGGATGGACGGTTGTCTGAAATAGCGAAACTAGAGAAAAGTCCAATTTCGGCTCTTCAATATCAAAAAGGTCAATAGTCAGTTCAATCACAAGGAATCAATAGTTCCTAGTCACTAGCACCTATGGAACTTATGGCCTGGCTCATAGCGTGTTTTTTGTATGTTCCATCTCATTATTATTATACTCTACATTATACTTACCTAGTACCTTTTAAGAGTATTAGAGCTCTTTGCGAAGGGCTCGTCCGGGGTAGTACTACTCGTACCACCACGCCTTTTTCTGCCGCCAAGCAGCGTTGCTGTGTTTCAGTTTGAAGAGTGTGATCGCCGGTGGAATTACAGGCACAGGTTTAAGGTGCCTGTAATTAGCCACGAGGCAATGCTTTGTTATAGGTGATGGTTACCACATAACACCAGGTGGGCCATCTGCTTGTTCCATCAGCTACGAAATTTTTAGTTTTTTTAATGAGTGGAGCAAGTTCAATTCCAAGCATTTTTGACATCCTATACATATTATATAATCAGATATTTTATAGTACTTACCTAAGCCTTTGTGAAAAGTCTTAAACTACAGGGTGGCTAATAAAGAACCGGCGTGGTGGAGTAAACGAAATACCTAGTTGGTATAAGAACACTGTCAGATCGGGTCACAGGCCTCGGGGCCCCGATGGGCAGTGTATTCGGTACAGTGGCACAGGTAGACCATCCACCTCTGCGGCCAACAACCTCCTGCGTGGTCCTCCGAGGTAGCGCGGTCGCCGACCTGCCACCGTCATCGTCGCGGCACAATTAGTACCTTACCTACTTGCGTCTAGAACTAGGAGTACACTGGCCATATCGGGGCCCGGGTAGGGTAAGTGCACTCTTCAACTTCATTTCATCTACTTGTCGTGTCATATCTTTTGAAATAGCGTGGTGAAAGGATTTTAAGTGCGACTCAAAGAGGCTCCTTTTGAGCACTAGAACTTCAATTAATCTCAGTGCATACATGCTATTAAGTATTTATTCAATGATGCAGGCCGACATACTTTTTTATACCGACACTGAACGGGGAACGAGGCGTGAGATGTTCACGGCGCGAATGTGGAGCCCGCATAAAATTTAAAGAATTCCGTTGATTTTCTTATTTCTAATTTAAGGTCAATAACCGGCCATCTCGCGATACAGTAGTTGGTGTTTGCAATGTAGGTAATTTAAACTTTATAAATGTAATCAATGTTAACAGCTGCGTCGTTTTGATAATGTTGCTATCGTTAACAAATAGTCGCCGTTCCAAAATGTATGGTATGGCCTTCGAGTGAACCAAGGCAGCCCCTCAACGCAAACCATAATTTAAACAGAGACTATAGGTATAATGTCGAATTTTCAAACTCAGAGCAGCGGTCTTTGTTTTGGCCTTAAAGCCTTAAGACGTAGACTAGGTACCATGGAATAACTTCTCACTCGCATGCACTCTCAAATGCGCAGGGACATGGGCATTTGGCAATGCGCTTAAGGTAAAGCTTGCGGTAACGCGAGAGAGAGTTCAGCACATTTACGTAACGATAAATAGTGGGATGATTAAATTTACGCATTGTTTAGGGGGAACTCTTTCTAAAACTGCCCCTTGGTAAAATGAACCTGTAATTCCTGCAAACGCATGCGCACAGTTCGCTCCACTTTGTTTTTGCGTTCAATGTCAGTGTATCGGCAATTTGGCACGGCCCGGTAAGCTTGTGTCACTCCAATGCATCTTATAATAGAAAACTACTTTTATCTCGCTGGTTTTAGGTGCATTAACGTATTGGCTGTGCGCAATCGCACCAGAAAACTACTGGGTATCTGCTTAGCGGCGTTGAGATGGTCTAACGTACTGTATACAAAAGTTTATAAAAAAATACTATCTGACTGAAACTTCTGTTTGTTAGTTTTTTAATATAGACTAATATATCTTCTGTGGTGTCGGCTAATTTTATCGCGCCTCGCATAATAATATACGTAACTTGTTTGGACGAGGCCAAAAGACGGTTTGTTTTGATTTTCTTACCAAAACACGCGCACTAACGCAAGACGATAAAATGTTAGTAATATTTTATCGTCTTGCTTCATAAAAGAACTTTTCAACAATAAGTCAATGGCAAATATTTATCACCCTTAAAACATTCCTCGTGTAAACTTATTTTTAACGATTTAAATATCTAATAACCATATATATAAAACAACTTTATAGTTTTAATCCTGATATCTAAAATATCATCAAATTATCGTTGTATTAGTGCATCAGATGTCTATTGGCAAATTCAGAACCATAATAAGAAAAAAACTTTTAACAGGTACTATTTCCGGTATTTTAAATTTAAGTTTCATATTTTAATCAAAACGTAGATTCACTAAAACGTGTTCGCAACTTCGAATGGTTTGAATACAATTAATTCAGTTCAATTAAATCTGACGAATCCAGTTTACTAAAATTTCCTGGCAAATGTTTTAGGCCTGTATATAAAAAATTTAATACTCCTGAAAATAGTTGAATAAATAAATAAATAATGCTGGACAATCCACACAGCACCATCTAGCCTCAAAGTAAGCTACTCAATGCTTGTGTTATGGGTACTAGATGACTGATATATTTAATACATTATATACTTACATAGATAGATATTCTTTATTATACATAAACACCCAGACCAACGGAACAAATTTCTGCAGATCGTACACAAATTTGTTCCGAGGCGGGAATCGAACCCGCTGCGCCACTGAGGTCGTCAATATAAGATTGTTTCTAGATGAGGCAAATGACGAAGAGTTACTGCTAAGTTGAGTGCTAAGCCGTTCGTTGCTTGTACTTCTCGGCTTGGTCACGTGGAACTGGCACCTATATGTATATTTTTTTTTATTTTTTTTATGCCAAAGCTAGCATACGAGCATACGGGTCACCTGGTGGAAAGTGGTCACTGTCGCCCATAGACACCTGCAACACCAGAGGCGTGGCTGATGCGCTGCTGGCCTTTTAAGAGGAGATAAACCCGCCTTTTAAAGGACCCCATGTCGTAACTCCGAGGGAAAACCGCAGGGGGAAGTTCATTCCACAACTTACTCGTTCGTGGTAAAAACGACCGAGAAAAACGAGTAGTTGAGGAGAACCAGCCATCCAGATGGTGGGCATGGAATTTATTTTTGCGGTGTGATTTATATACACCTTCAGATGTTTCAAACTGAGGTCAGGTATGGTGGCGTCTGGATTGCACGAGGTCCTTGTATGATTATTTTTATTCCTCTCTATATATTCAGATAATCTTGCCAGGATCAAGTGTATAAGTAAGTACTTTATAGTCAAGTAAGTCCATCGTAAAGTCGGCTGTCATTTGTTTTGAAGAAAATAGTGGCGGTTTCCTTCGAGAAACTTGCACTTCCAAAGATGACAGAAGTGTCAACAATGCCTTTAGATAATTTTGTTTTGGAAGGCGATGTATGAATGTATATGATATTAATTATTAGATATTATTTAATAATGCTGGATAATCCACACAGCACCATCTAGCCCCAAAGTAAGCTACTCAAAGCTTGTGTTATGGGTACTAGATAATGTTATGGGTAATGATAAATAGCATCTTGGCTTGTGTCATGTCGGGTCGTTCTAGCCAAGATTTCAAGAAGGGCAGAAATAGGGTCCATCCATATCCAATTTAAAAATCGCTCTTTGACATTGCTGAAACGCGCGGGATGCACGCGCTGGGCCGTCATGTCAGCACGGCACGTCACGTCACGACGAGCAGAATACTTTTCGGCGCTATTTCCGCAACAAGTGTTGTTTTGCAGAGAGGGGCTCCCGGCGGGGGCAGCGCTAGTCACGCTATGCGCCAGGGGCCGGCAACCCTCGCCGGGCCGTTTCCGAACGGAATGTTTTAGGACACTCCGTCCCGTTCGACTCGAGATTTTTCTACCCTGTAGGTATTTAACCTCGTTTGACATGACACATTTGATTTTATGCTCCCGTTTCTACCCCACTTAATCAATCGTAATTTCTATTTTTTTGCGAAGGAGCCGGTACCTCAATCAACGACTGGTACGATAAGCTCTCATTTATTTGATCCCAGAATTCGAGCTGCATAATTTGGAAAATGCATTAGTGCCGAGGGTTGTAACCCTCGGCACTAATGGACGTAGGATCAAAAAGCGACAGAGTGACGTGCACGTCACTCTGTCGCAGATCCTACGTGGATACGGATAGTAGGCCTAGACTTAGACAAGAGAGAAGGTGCCTGAGTACAAGCACAACCCAATCCTTATTCTTATTTTGGACTCCTTTTTCCGCACTTAGACTCAAAGTTGGTCCATTGTGCGTCAGGGTGTGCTGGCTATATCTGTAGCCAGCCCAACTCCTCCCAAAATCGCAGAAGTTTCCTGGGGGCTTCGCAGGCTTGGAGGAGTGACCTGGGGTTGGCCAGGATTTCTTGTCGTTGAGTTGCTACTCCCTCGCATTCCAGGACTACGTGGGCAGCTGATTCTTCTTCGCTGAACCCAATCCTGATCGTACTCGTATTAAATAAATAAATAAATAAAATAAAAATAAAAAGTTTTTATTTCGGACATCCACAGATCCATATTTAAAACTATCTTAAAACTAGACACAAAAAATAATAATAATACCTACATAATTTGACTAGCGATGAAGCCCACCAAGGATGTTAAACCCTAGGTGAGCCCCAACACTCTCATCACAAAACATTTCCAAATCGGAGAGCTAAGCCTATCCGATATTGTTTTCAGGATGCTGTTTTGGCTATCCCGCACTCTGCGAATCAGGGATGCAGTTTTTTTGCGGAGGATGGCTAAGAAGCCATCTGTTTGGTACTCCGCAAACATCCCCGACGCACTGCAGAAGCGGGGCAGCCCCAACATCATCCTGAAAATATTAGTATGCGGAGGGTCTCCAGCGACTTTTTGGTGTGGCTGACCCATAGGTTTGCCGTGTACAGACTTTGGCAATACGCCTTAAAAAGTGTCACCTTGACATCCTCCGTACATCGGGCAAACCTACGGATCAACATGTTCCCTCGAACCGCCAGAGCCCTACGTTCCCTTTCAATGTCCACATTGTCTTTAAGGTCGTCGGCAACGTGATGTCCCAGATATTTAAATGTTGACACTTTCTTTATGCTCATGCCGTTAAGGGTCAAGTCGGGGAAGTTTGTCATGCTATTACCGGCGGCCTTAAAGACAATGTACTCACACTTATTAACATTATATGAGAGGCCGTGGGACGCAGCGTAGGTGGCACAGACCTTCAGCATTTCTCCGACTGAACCCGCAGTTGGTCCCAGCAGCACCATGTCGTCCGCGTAGCTGATGTTATTCACACTAACACCATCCACGCGGCACCCGACACGCATGCTACTGAGCTCAACAATGAGATCATTGACATACAGGCTGAAAAGCGAGGGAGAACTTACCCCCCCCCTGTCTTACCCCGCACTCCAGCCTGAATGTCTCAGAGAAAGCATTTGACCACTTCACAACATTGCTTTGGTTCCTGTACCAATACTGAAGTATAGTCAACACGTCCGTAGGCACACCCCTGTCCCCTAACTTTCTCCAAAGCACATCATAAGATACAAGATCAAATGCCTTGGAGAGATCCAGGAAACAAGCGTACACCGGCGTCCTGCGACTAGTATAGTACTGGACAGTGTGCTTGAGTCCCAAAATCGCGCTTTCCGTTGATAGTCCGGGCCTAAACCCAAACTGTGCGTCATGAAGGTGTAGGTATTTTTGTAGAATAGATTCAAGCACACTGTCCAGAACCTTAGCTATTGTTGTGGCTAGAGAAATCGGGCGGTAATTCCTCTTATCTGAGATGTCTCCTGTCCTGTTCTTAACAATAGGCACAACTTTTGTCTTCATGAAATCAACAGGGAGATAAGCATGACTTAGACACAGTGTGAAAAACATGGACAGGAGACGGGGCAAGTGGTCACCTGCATGTTTGAGGTGCTCGATACTAAGCCCGTCGTGTCCGGGAGACTTGCCTCTGGTCATGCTTTTGATTATTGCTGCAACCTGCTTAGCAGATATCTGTACTATAGGCTCGTCCCCCCGACCGACCGACTCAGTGCCGGACACCTCTGCCGATGGCCCGAGTGGAGAGCGCACTCTAAAGTGTTCCATAAAAAGCTGCGCGATCTCTCGATGGTCACTTGTACCTTCCACGCTCACGGGGAGGCCAGGCCCAGTATTTAACCTATTAGTGGACTTCCAGAATGTTTTAAAATCTTTTGCCGCTCGCTCCTTTGCTATTTTGTCCATTATAAGCTGGTCCTGGTGGTTTTGACACCACTTCAGACGGCTTTTGAAGATTTTACGTGCTGAGCACATATCTTCATAGACCTTGCCTGACATGGGTCTATTGCAATATACCCAGGTTTTGAACTTAAGCCTTGCCTCCGCGTGTGCAGCTTGTACATGCAAATTCCACCCCCAAATATTTTTACCTTTCCTAGGTCTACCACCCCCACACTGCCTCGTTTGTGCTGCCGCATCGGCCATCGCATTCACAATGTCATTGTATAGCCTGTCTAGTACTGTCTTATGCTCAGGTGAGGTACATAACCCATGAGCACACTCCACAAACTCCGGGGGAAAGTGTATATTTCGAAAAATGTTGTTACAGATATCGTGGTATTTCTTAATCTGATCGTCATTCCTCTCCCCCCATAGAACAGCACTAGGAGGCAAACTATTATTCAGCGTCAACCTCTGTCTAACAGCATATAAATCACACTCCATGTAGATAGGTAGATGGTCGGATGCGAAAACATCCTCACATATACCCACCTTAACAACAGTATGCCACGCTGCAAGTGAGACGACACAGTGGTCAAGCCATCTTCGACTACCTGATCTTTGACACACAAAAGTATACACATTCGAGTTATATCCAAATTTTTCAACATCCGCGCATCGCCAAGACTGCTCCAAGCAGAAATCAGACAACTCTCTAAAAAACGGCTCCTGAGGGTGAGCATTAAAATCCCCTAACATGATAAGGGTTTCAACACTACTACTCTCCCCCAGTGCATTTATTTCGCTCAGAACTTCGGTGAAGATAGGTAAGTTGGCAGTCTTATCAGTAGGCATGTACACAGAAAAAATTATAACCGAACGATTGTTTGAAGTCGCCTTGATTGCGGTCAATCTATCACTGTTACAGTCCAGAACCGTGACGGAGTCGAACATACCCTTCCTCCATAGAATGGCCACTCCCCCATATGGTCTACTGGTCGGCCAGGCTACTGGTGGGACCAGTAGCCTGGCCGACATGTCTACAGAAGATTTTCCTGTGTATTCAAAATCTTTGCTAATGGTACCTAATAATGGAATACCGTGGGGATTAAGTAGTTTAGTATTGTAAGCGGATTTTTCCATTAAGTCCAATCAAAAATTATTATCTCGAAACAAATTGTTTACCATCAAAAACTATTCAACATGGGTATATATATATAGATCTGTAAAATAAAGATGTCGGTGGAGTTTGGATTGCGATAAATTCTAGCATTTCATGAATCTATAATTTGGGTACTTTTTTTTTAAACTATTTGGCCGACGTATTTTTAGCGTTGTTAAAATACTTATAGACATTGCTAATTTACAGCTGGATATTGATTTTTCATGAACTGTTTGATCAAATAACGCTTGAACTGCTCACTGCCGGATCGTTTCGGATCAGCAGGGATTTTTTAAACATTCGGAAACGTCGGTGTATTTGTTTATTTGACAATAGCAAGGTCAATAAAAAAAAATCTGATCGGAAACGTTCCGAACGTTTCAGTGCAGATGACTTTGATTGAAAGGTAATCACACTGACTAAAATCATTAGAAAAGCAATAGACCTTTTCAACTTTTCTTTTCGCTCATTTAGGATTATGCCTGTTATTCTTTCGGACAGTCTGTCAATGAATAATTTAAATATGTCTTAGTGAAGTCTGGAATTCATTATAGTATACATAGTTGGATTCAAACAAATTTTTTACAAAAAGGGGACAAAAATCCACATTTTAAGCACAACCTAAATTCCACAGCAGAACCTAAAATATAGCTAGAAAAACAATATTACACTGAAAAATATTTGAATGAAAGATTTTTTATTTGGTCGTAAAACAAGATTATATACTACTAGTAGTGCTCCGCGGTTTCACCCGCGTAGATTTAAATTCCGGTATTCCCACGGGATAAAAAGTAGCCTATGTGTTATTCCTGACTATAATATATCTCTGTGTCAATTTTCACCAAGATCCGTTCAGCCGTTCTGGTGTTATAGAGTAACAAATATCCATCCAACCATCCATCCGTCCATACTTACAAACTTTAGCATTTTTGATATTAGTAGGATTTAGGAAAATGAACCGATCGCTTTTACCTCGTTTACGATGTAAAAGCGCAGCAAGTACATTATAGCTGTGTGTGCAAAATGAACGCGGCCGTCACAGACGACACGTCACAATGCAAACAAACACCACACGCAACATCGTCATCACCGTCATCACTCTGCTATTTCTTATCGCCATGTCATCAGCCTGTAGACGACCACCGCGTGACCATCGACTTAGATCTCCCATAAACATATCCAGGAAAAACTATTTGAGGATTTTTCATCCACAGATTTTCCATTCTTTACAATGGTGTGATTACAGGCACATGAGGCTTAACATCTGGGGAATTATTCTTTATGACATAGGAGATTCCTTGCCCGTGTAACGTCAAAACGTGATCTTGGGCTTTATTCTTACAGTCGGAAAATGGCCCCCACATGTCACAGGTTATGACATAGTAGATCCTTTGCCCAAACTGTGTGACGACACAACGTGATCTAAACGCAAACGTGATTGGATTGGTCATAGTGAATAACGCCCTTGTATGACTGCAGGGCAATGCATCGTAGGATACGTTCTTATTGAGCGTGACTTACGGCGCAAATATGCTTTGTTTGTAGGTAATGGTTCCCACTCAACATCAGGTGGACCCTGGTCGACCATAAGCTTGTTCCAGCAACAAAACGTATTTAAAAATTGTCGGTCCATCAGGTTCATCAAATCACTTACTGGTGCCAATTCTGTTTTTTTTATTTTCCTAACTTAACCTAATTTGATAGCACTATAAATATTGCCATCCCTTTCTAAAAGACCGAAACAACAAGGACAAATATAATTTTAGAGCTGTCAGATTAGGTTAGTTTAGGATAATGCAACAACAGATCGACACCACTGACTTTCATACCAGGTATTATTATCATCTCGTAATAGGTTATTCATGAGTGTTAGATTCTCATTTCATGTGGATATAACAAGCATCTCTATCCATCGTTGAATAATTCAATGTACTGAAAGAGATATGTTTTCGTAGGTTGTTCTCATTTTCATAAAACAGTGAATCCCAATCAGAACGGGTCAACGTTCTTGGCCTCTCCCACGTTTATGGAAACAGATATACAAAATGCGTTTACGGATTATTGGTTAGTTCTAACTCTATTATTTATTTTTATACCTTGCTGATGGAAGAAGCAGATGGCTTACCTGATTTTAATTAGTAACCACTCGTAAGTCACGAACGGCAGGAACGTGCCCTACGCGATGCACTGCCCTGCGTCCATCAACTTGAGGCGTAGGAACAAATGTTAAACCTCATATGCCTGTAATTTCTATTAAGCTGGCTTTTCCAGCGTGGGCATATCACTCGATTACTCAGTGGGTCTTCAATTTGCAATAAATAACTCAGTCATTTTAACGATACCTGCTACTAAAATGTTTACTTGATGGAGTATTCGCTTGGAACCGGTCGCCGAGGACGGTTTGCGAGTGGAGGCCGCAGTACACTGTAAACGGCATACAGTAATCCATCTTCGTACAACAATCTTAGTCTAGTGTGAGCTGAGACATGTACATTGCCCCTTGCCTGTGAATTGGTTATATCATTGTCACAGTTAAAAGGATAGATTAGCCAATAAGTTAGTGCGATGGATTTTGAGGCCCAAAGCCTGGCAATCCCAAGAACAACAGCTTAACATGCCCTCCGAAGTACAGAAGCACTGAAATATTAATACCATTAGCGGTCACCCATCTTAATGCATGGAACGTAGCTTTATTTAGCCGATCGATTAAAAATGACCAAGCAAGCAACTTCAAGAGGGCTTTGGTTTGTCACTGACTTATTTCAGTCAGTCGATAGGCTGCAGCAGCATTAATAAGATGTTCCCTCAGGTTTATTACTACCAAGTACCAACTTAAGATTCATTGCTTGAGTGCGTAAGTTCGGTGTTTTACGGAGCTATACACAGTTGCGATACTGGTTGTTGTTAGAATGGCGTGTGCGCGGATCGGTGAGAGGCGGGCAATCTGCAGCCTGGTTGCATTCCGAGCGCATTCCGCGGCGGTACCGGCGAGCGACCTAGTCGTACCCGCAACATGCATCGGTGGAATGCCATATCTATGTCAATTATTAACGTTATTATCTCTTTTTTATACAATTTTCTGATGGAACAAGCAAATGGCCCTAGTGATGTAAGCAGTAACCAACACCTATAACAAAGCAGTGCCTCGTAAACTACGCACGATAGGAACATGCCCTACGATACACTGCCTTGCGAGGCATCAGACCTTAAACCTGTGCCTGTAATTTCACTAGCACTCTTCAAACCGAACCACAGCAATGCTGCTGGGGGGCAGAAAAATGCATGGCATGCTCGGACGAGCCCTTCACAGCTCTACTGTTAAAATATTTGATGCGGCTACCATAAAAATCTATGTCGCAAGTATGACTTGGCCAGTTTAATCATTATTTTATTGTCCTTATCCCACTTCACGTGGGTTCAGCACAACGGGTTTTCTCTCCACTCTCCTCTATCAGCCGTCTTCTCAGTAGTCACTCCTTTCTTACTCATAATGTCATCTTTCAAAGATTCCATCCATCTTTTCGTAGCTCTACCTCTGCTCATATTTAGACTGTAATTTATGAGTAGGTACCTAGCTAAAAGTTTTTTGCATCTTCTCTCACTTTGATCCAAGTTGGTGTCGCCCAACAAAATAGTATAGATTCTTTGTTCTTTTCTCAGATTTGAGTAGGAGTCAGAGGGAGAGGTCAAGATAACATAAATACGACTACAGAGTAGATTTTTACGAAAACATAGCCGCGTTCTAATGTTTAATATTACCCTAATACGCTTAGAGGAAATCCAATAAAAGACATGGTAGGAATGCAGTCTCAACCCCTCGCAGTGTTATAGTCCATTAGTGCACATTACAGATTACAGTCCAGATGAATGAGGCACTAGCGCAACAAATAATAGCAGCCTTAGACTCGCGAGAATGGACGTCCGACATTTTGCGAACGTAACGCGCAATAAAACTGTAGGAATGTCGTCGTAAGAGGGGACATGTCTTAGGGCTGCCAATTCTGCCATTTGCTAAAATTACGAACCATCACTTGTCGGAGCCCTATAAACCCTTAATGAAATATTATAGCCTTTCTAATGCAGAATCTCAAAGTCTCCGAGGTTGAAGTTTTCTAGCTTAAATAAATCTGGAAATGCTAGATGGGTGGCAATGGCAAGCAGGTAGCCCTGCATGTCAGGAACCCCTCGGAACTGTGGTGGTTGGAACGTAGAACCCTCATTCTTCGCGCTTCCGGGTCGACGACCGGCTCTACGCGACCTTGACGGCTACCTAGCCCTTTTGCGCATTTAGTATTTGCTCATAAACTCGATATCGTACGTACAGTCGGAAACAGAACGTGTTTTTAATAGCCGAGTCGGTAATTAACTTTACAATGTGTTTGTCGCGTTTTCTAGCAGCTACTTTGGATACAAATTCTAATTTATTGTACCCTTGAGGTAGTTTTTTTGATCTTTTGCAGTCTTCGTAAATTTTAGAATTGTGACTATAACATCCATTATTCTATTTCTAATTTCGTTCCAACCATTTACATCGGAAATCAGGCATTAATCTTATTTGAAAGACGACGCAGTATTTCTAAACAGAACCTTGTAATCCAAGTTGGAACCTATCGCAATAGCTAATGGTAGAATGGAATTTCATCGAAATACAAATGTGTTCGTTGCTGCGAACTGTACTTGTTTACAGTCTACAGATGTTTAGCTAGAAGAATTTGAGAGAAACGTGGTCGGCCGTCGATCAAGCGACCGTTAATGAGTCACCGTCAACGGCCGCGACGTAAACAACCGGAGCTACGCCCTCCAAGGCCGGCGCACGCAAATAAAACGCGCCTCACATGGGTGTACCGCCGAATTCAACGCACCTCGCAAACAACCATTCTGGGAATGTCGGGGGCCAATTGTATCCCCATTAAAAAGCCCTCCTCCACAGCTAAAGAGGTACGCCCCCCAGCCAGCGCGAGTCACGCTAGTAAAACCCGCCCCGCTTAGCTGTACCGCCGACTTTAACTCCAATCGCAAACTCGAACTCGGGGTATGTTTGTGGCCAAATTGAACCCCATATTTGAAAGCTTCCTTTAAAATAATGAGGGTTCGATCTAAACGGGTGATTATACTACATGTGGTGGAACCATCGAAAAGTCCAACAAAGCTATCTCGAAAGTACTTAACCCTCCATCGATCTGTGATTGGTAAACTTTCGCCTTTGTTGTTCATTCTGAGAAAACATGACTGAAATAATAAACGAACAGATAAGAGAAACATCGTCGAACCTATCGAAATGTCAACGAGGTTATTTTCAGATTAACCGGAACAAAAAAATCGTGTAGACCTTAAAATAAAAATGTTTGAAACATGCGTACGGGCAATATGCGGGTAATTATTTTCAGCCTCAATTAACATGCATATTTTTATTTATCATACTCACGGATTGGTCGCATGCGCGGCTATGGATATAGCAATAAGAGCTATATGCTAAAAACGTTAAACTTAAGATGTTGATTGCCTGCATAGAAACAATTCGTAATGGATGAGAACCATACGAGAGCGCAATTTTACAGCATTTACATGGAATATTTTGTGGTTTATTCATTACTCAGAAGTTCAGAATTTGAAATTGTTATAAACCTAAAAAAAACCTATAAAAGTGTATAACAAGTAGATTTATTAAAAAATAAAAAAAACCCTAGTGCCTGAACTAAAAGTACCTATGTAGGTAGGTAAATAAGAATGTTTTAAATTTGGTATTTTTAATTTTGAAATCCTTTCTTCGGTCGCGACGAATGATAAAAATGTAATGATCGCAGATAGTCGGAGGCTCGTGTACCTATGTCCTAGCAGTTTACTGACGCCTGTGGTTGTATAACTCATTTTGATCACTTTGGGGTTACCAGCAATCACATTTTTTTATTACAAAACTCTTAATATCTTCGAAACGGCGTCATCGATTTTGATGTGGTTTTTTTTAAACGATTTGTATGACCTTAGAGAAGGTTTTAAGATATATTTTAGTATCACTCATGGCCTAGTTCGCTAAAGTGACTTAACGAATTTTGCGTTCTGGTTTTGTCTTTGAGTGATGACTTTAAATCAAAAACTAATACATTATTTGAAAACACTGTATCATTCTCTTGATTTTGATATCCATATTGTTTTGATTGCGATAAGATTTTTTTTTATGTGAGAGAATATCGCTCCTGCTTTCCTTCCCACCTTACTTTTGGCTTTTTTTTATTTTAAGGACACTTGGGAAGTTGCAACAAATCTTTTGATACCAAAACCATCAAAATCCATCCAGCCGTTTGGTTGCTACGTTGTAATAAAGGAAATATCGACGGATGGATACATACATACATGGATAGATACACGCCAAACACATAACCCTCGCGGCACTCGGGTAAAAAAACCTAATTCGAATAGAATTCCATGAAAATGGTTAGGCACTGATCCAAAACTTACCATAAACGATGTTTTATAAATATCACATTTACAATTTACACCCACAAATCATTTTAATTTTTTTTATTTTAAAAGCTATATTTTTTTCGTGTTTTACAAGCTTTTGCTGTCTACGTAATTCTCCAGTTGAAGGATTGCGATTTTATTACCTGCATATAAAAGTATTTTTATATCTGTCTTGTCGTTATTTTCGTGGGATGTTTATATTTTTGTTATGTCGCAGTCCGGGAGTTACAAATAGATATATTTAAGTAGTTGGGCGACAGGTAGTCATTTCATAATTCTAGGCTCGAAATACTATGCGAGACTAAATTGTCTACAAGCTACGGTTCATTTTTCTTACAGATATTCGTAACATATTTTTTTAGATGACTTAGCTTTAATTTGATACCTCGCTCGATGATGTGGAGAAATATAATTCAGTTTAATATTCTGTAACTATGACCATTTATTTTTCACTAGCTTTTGGCCGCGGCTTCGCTCGCGTTAAGAAGTATTATTATTAATTGGGTATAGTTTTTGTGGCTTTACTTTTGTTTAGCGTGTGTAAAAAATTGGGGGTTGAATTTTATCGAAATCCTATTTAAGCGGACGTCTTCATCATAGTAGCTCCAATCTTAAATTTTAGTTCAATCAGTCGAAAAGCTAAGAAGATATATACAAACTTTCATCCCCTATTTTATCCCCTTAGGGGTGGAACTTATCAAAATCCTTTCTTAGGGGATGCCTACGTCGTCGTAGTAGTTTTATGCATGCAAAGTCAGCCCGATCGGTTTAAAATTGACAAAATTTCATACAAACTTTCATCCCCTATTTCATCTCCTTGTGGGTAGAATTGATCAAAATCCTTTCTTAGCGGATGCCTACGTCATAACATCTACCTGCATGCCAAATTTCAGCCCGATCCGTCCAGTGGTTTGGGCTATGCGTTGATAGATCACTATGTCAGTCAGTCAGTCACCTTTGAGTTATATATATTTAGATATAGGCACCTATATCTGAATGTTTTTTCATATTTTCATCCACAATATTGTTGGCCTTATAACGGCTTATTTTTAGGAGAGACTCAACACTGCTGCATCTAATGCATCTGCCCATCTCTTGGTGCGTAATAAGAGACTTATCTTATGAAACATGGGTTGTGATGGAGGTGTTTTTTATACGTAACTAGCTGATGAAACAAGCATGGCCCACCTGATGTTAAGTGGTAACCATCATCAAATCATTGTTTCGCAAGTGACGCACGGTAGGAACGTGCCCTACAATGCACTGCCCTGCGTCCATCAGCTTGAGGCATAAAGATGCCTCATGTGTCTGTAATTACTGGCAACCAGACTCTTCAATCTGAAACACAGCAACGCTGCTTGGTGGCAGAAAAAGCCGTGGTGGGATAACAAGCAACAAGCTATAATACGAGTATTCCAAATATCAGGTCGAAATGTTTCGTTCTGGTGAGAAACAGTAGCACAAACAGACCACGCTCCGGTGTGAGTGTACTAAAAATGGTATGTGTCGCATCGCATTATCAGATTGCGATGTTGGATTAGGCTCCATTAGGGAGGCATCTGCGCGTATTGCGTAAATAAATAGTGTCAGTGCGGAAATGTTGGGCCTATTTTGGAGGCAAGTCACGCGCGCGGGTCGGCTCGGCTCGCGCGCGCTACACCGTTCCACTTTTATTACATATCCCAAATAAAACGCCCTCAACAGAAAGTCCGCTCTACACCAGTTGTGCGATTCTGTGAACAACATTCAGCTAAGTGACCGCATAATCCGCAATGAGTTGTAATCTGGCATTTTTCCTCTTCTTGTCGCATCACTAGTTCTTTCGGAACTGTGTTGTGAAAGGATTTTAAGTACCTACGTTGTTTGAAGCGCTGAGAGAACTGGCATAAAAACTCGAACAGCACTGGTGTACGACTGGTTTCGAACCCACGATTTTAAGATCGAAGGCGGGGCCGCTACCACGAGTCCCAAACCACTCAAGAAACCCAATACATTCACCCATCACTACAGAGCCACTCGCGTCTGTCCTTTGGCGAGAGGAAATGCCAAAGACAGTGAGGCGAAGCTCGTGATCGAAGTGAATGCCGATCGAAACTGCCCGTGATTTAATTGTTTAGAATCGAACCACTGATCCTATAGGTAAGTATTATTATCATTTATTGAGGTCGTTTATGTTAAGAATTCGAATAAATATATGGAAAACATATCTTGTGTACTTTGACTGTTTTTTCATAGACGTACACATAGGTAAGTATGTACGTACATATAGGTAAGTAACTATTAGGCATTATTTATTGAGGTCGTTTATGTTGAGTATTCGAATAAAAATATGGAATCCCTTGTGTACTTTGTTAGTTCACCATTTCCAGTTAGTTTGAAGTGTTTGTGTGTTCTTGTTTTCATAACATTGTTTGCTAAAATTATTTTTTTTGGTCTTATTAAGAACAACCATTATTGACTATCTACTCTACACAATTTTTTCTATTACTTAATAATATCCGTTTAATTACATATAGATGGGTATATTATATTAGTAGTAGTGATGTAGCAGTAGTGATTTGTCTCTTTTATGTTGCTTGCTGTAGGCTATTTTCGTCAATAAAACTAAGCTCTTCCATTCCAAACATTATTGGGTTTCCTTGCTACCTACCCTAGGTATTGTGATCAATTGAGCGTTAGTGTATCGTACGTACCAGTCATGTTTTACGATCGTGACCCGAATGTGTAGGATGGCGTGTCCTTTCTTTACTATCGAATTAACATTACGTTTCAGTTATCGGTTTAGCTTCGGTTCATTTGATTTACAAGCTGTCTTGGTTCTATTTTATTTAAAGCGACATTTACCACTGTCTCACTTGAAGCTATTACCATGACGATATTCTGGGTTTCAAGTGTCAAACTTTCTGTACTACATATTATCATGTTCATCTGTGGTATTACGCTACAACAATGCACATTATTTCCCTCATTTGTGCCGATTACGATTACTAGAGAGTTAGTCATTTAGGGTGCTGATCTTTGATTAAACTATATCAATAATCGTCCGGGGATATACCACCGCCATGCCTGTTTCTCCCACCAAGCGTAGCTGTGTTTCGGTTTGAAGAGTGTGGTTGCCGGTGCTACTTTTTCAGTATGTTAATGTGACATTTCCTCATATTTGTAATTTTCTGTCATTTTGAGATCATCTAAGCATCCACAAATGATATTAGTAGATACTAGGTATGTGCCGAGAGATATGAGCGTCTGGGATAATAGTTTTGACTTCGATTCACATTAGAAAAACAGAAGCGGTTGGCTCTTAGGGCTTTTGCATATCCGATTAAGTCTTATTTAGAATGTGGGAATGGGAATGCATTGCGACACCAACCATGAAGAATATGATATCAAAATGTTCCTTTTCATTAAAATTCCCGCGATGTGTTTATGATTTGTTACGTAGTGCCTCCCGGACTCCTTTCTTCCTCATTACGTATGCACTGCGTTATCGCTGGCGATAAATTCAAGGAAAATTATACACTAGCTATTTACGTCACACACTGGAAAGTACAGGTGTTCTGTAAACAATTTTTAAATGCGTCACGACCCTCTGTTTGTTTATTTAGTACAATTGACTGAATTTCCCAACACGTTGTTTTTATTTTGGGTATAAAGCTCGGTACACAACGAACGACAATGTACAAACATAGATAAATGCTACAGCAAACAGTTTCTACTCGGTCAGGGTTACACTTTTTTGTTACTACAAAGGTTGCGTACCTAGATTCAGTTACGCCCTTATTGACCGAGCGAGCGAAGCGTCTCGGTTTCCACATTGGCCAAAAATGCGTTTGTCCGGATGTATGTCTGTTCTCCTCTATAGGTCGCATTTTTCAACCGATCTGGACGAAACTTGGTACACAGGTTATATGACTTATTAGAATTTTTTTGTCGTCGGGGATTTTTGATTGGAGGGGTACTTCCCCCAAAAAAAGGGCAAAAAGGGGGCTATTTGATATACTGGATATCTCCACCAAATGAGATCCGATTTCGATTATTCTTTTTTTTATTTGAAAGGTAGTAACTATAAGTTGGTCTCATAAAAGTTTGGCGAAGATCTAATAAGGATCTTCAGCATGATGAACAGGATAGCTCATCAAACAATCGATGGTTTTCAATCAAATTTGAGAGAAACACAAAGGACCTCATTCTACACAAGATGATGCAAAAAAAATCAAAAAGATCAAAAAATCACAAAACGGAAAATGCACTTGCACATTACATTCCTCAAAAATTTACAAAATTAAATAGAAAAAACATAAGAAAGATTAAACAGGCTGGTAAACATGTAAGGGGTGGTGGGTGAAGGGGTTTCGGTAAAAAAGGGAGAATGAGATAACCTACAGTGGGGGTTGCGGGTGAGGGATGGGTGTCAGGTGAGAAGTAGTGGGGATGGGTATTTTCTACTTCTCTTCAACATTGATAGGTTTCTTTCAAAACTCTGAAATAGCTTTTGCTAAGGCAGTAAATAGCTCACTTTTAGGATGCTCGCGAGGTCTACAGCTCCCAGAGCCACTAGTTTAGTTGAGTTTATATGGGTTATTCATCTGTGGTTGGGAGTGAGCGTTAATCGGATTGAAATTATTCAATCCGATTAACGCTTCCACTTCATTGACATTATTCACAGTATCAAACCGCAATTTGTGTAAGCCCCGGAAAATGCAAATAGTTACATCATTATACATACACGGTGCTGTCAGTGACGAAAGTGGATTAGTAAGTTTTTTATCTGGACTTTGCAATGAAATGGTCCTTTCGGTTCGCAAATAGTCATAGCTCGAGGCGCATTTTTAAAATGAAGTCATCGGTCAAAAATGGCTGGGTAGCTTTGAACTCTTAAATACCCGAAAAGTTCATCTACTTACGTCGCAGATACAAGGGACTTGAAGGAATGTCTACCTTGCTTATATTCGCTGTAATTGAATACAATTAAAACAAATAGCTACAAGAATCATGTTTTGGGCTAATTTTCGATTCGTGGATTTATCTGTTATAGCTTTCAAAAGTATAGATAATACTTGCTGTGCCCCGCGGTTTCACCCGCGTAGTTTAGTACTTTTGCGCCGAAGTACTTAGATACAGCGGTCCAAGTCCCAGCTAGGCCCGCTAAGGGCCCCGCCCCGCGCTTCGCCCGCCACCGCTGCGCCTCTGATGCCGCTCGCGCATTCCACCCGAGATAAAACCCTAAATTAGTATATTTTTTTGGTATTTAAGTATCTACTTTTAGTTTCAAGTCAATCGCACTACGCATAACAAAATTCTCGTACAAACTTTGCCATCCCTTTGCACCCTTATTAAGGGTAGTTTACAAAAACTAAAAATGTCGTTCTTAATTATTTATTTAGAAGTATATTTACTCCCAAGTTTGAAATCAATCGAACCACTCGTTAAAAAACTCCCATACAAACTACAACACCCCTTCGCACCCTTATTGGGGGTAGTTCTCAAAAACTAAAAATGACAAACTTAATTATTGACTTTGGGGTATAATGTCCTTTAAGTTTCAAGTTCCTAGGATGAGGCTGAAACTGGCAGCCAAAAAGTAGCAGCCAAACGTCCAGGGCCGGACTAAGTGAGAGTTTTTAGTAGAACATTTTTTTTGATCGCGCTCCCTAAAAATTCATGCTTAAATCCATGATAGACCTCCATTGGAAGGTCTCCAGCAATTTTCAGAAAATTCTATCGTTGCAGGAGTCCAAAAAATCAAAAAACCTTTTTTTTCTATTTTTTTCGTAACTTTGGTTTTTGATTCTGCTCCCTCAAAATTCATGCTTACGTCGATAGTAGACCTCCATTGGAAGGTCTCCAGCAATTTTCAGAAAATTCTATCGTTGCAGGGGTCTAGAAGATAGTAGCAGCCAAATCGAAAAAAAATAATTTCCGCGCTCACTCAAAATTCATGCTTAGGTCTATAAAAGACCTTCATTGGAAGGTCTCCAGCAATTTTCAGAAAATTCTATCGTTGCAGGAGTCCAGAAAATCAAAAAACTTTTTTTTTTTTTTTTCGTAACTTTGGTTTTTGATTCTGCTCCCTCAAAATTCTTACTTACGTCGATAATAGATCTCCATTGGAAGGTCTCCAGCAATTTTCAGAAAATTCTATCGTTGCAGGGGTCCAGAAAATCTAAAAAACTTTTTTTTTCTATTTTTTTGTAACTTTGGTTTTTGGTTATGCTCCCTCAAAATTCATGCTTACGTCTATAATAAACCTCCATTGGAAGGTCTCCAGCAATTTTCAGAAAATTCTATCGTTGCTGGGGTCCAGAAAATCTAAAAACCTTTTTTTTCTATTTTTTTCGTAACTTTGGTTTTTGATTCTGCTCCCTCAAAATTCATGCTAACGTCGATAGTAGACCTCCATTGGAAGGTCTCCAGCAATTTTCAGAAAATTCTATCGTTGCAGGGGTCTAGGAGATCGTAGCAGCCAAATCGAAAAAAAATAATTTCCGCGCTCCCTTAAAATTCATGCTTAGGTCTATAAAAGACCTTCATTGGAAGGTCTCCAGCAATTTTCAGAAAATTCTATCGTTGCAGGAGTCCAGAAAATCGAAAACACTTATTTTTTCTATTTTTTTCGTAACTTTGGTTTTTGATTATGCTCCCTCAAAATTCATGCATACGTCGATAATAGACCTCCATTGAAAGGTCTCCAGCGATTTTCAGAAAATTCTATCGTTGCAGGAGTCCAGAAAATCGAAAACACTTATTTTTTCTATTTTTTTCGTAACTTTGGTTTTTGATTATGCTCCCTCAAAATTCATACTTACGTCTATAAAAGACCTCCATTGGAAGGTCTCCAGCAATTTTCAGAAAATTCTATCGTTGCAGGAGTCCAGAAAATCGAAAACACTTATATTTTCTATTTTTTTCGTAATTTTGGTTTTTGATTATGCTCCCTCAAAATTCATGCTTACGTCTATAAAAGACCTCCATTGGAAGGTCTCCAGCAATTTTCAGAAAATTCTATCGTTGCAGGGGTCCAGAAAATCTAAAAACCTTTTTTTTCTATTTTTTTTTCGTAAGTTTGGTTTTTGATTATGCTCCCTCAAAATTCATGCATACGACGATAATAGACCTCCATTGAAAGGTCTCCAGCGATTTTCAGAAAATTCTATCGTTGCAGGAGTCCAGAAAATCGAAAACACTTATTTTTTCTATTTTTTTCGTAACTTTGGTTTTTGATTAGGCTCCCTCAAAATTCATACTTACGTCTATAAAAGACCTCCATTGGAAGGTCTCCAGCAATTTTCAGAAAATTCTATCGTTGCAGGGGTCCAGAAAATCTAAAAACCTTTTTTTTCTATTTTTTTCGTAGCTTTGGTTTTTGATTCTGCTCCCTCAAAATTCATGCTTACGTCTATAAAAGATCTCCATTGGAAGGTCTCCAGCAATTTTCAGAAAATTCTATCGTTACAGGGGTCCAGAAAATCCAAAAAACTTTTTTCTTTTTTTTCGTAACTTTGGTTTTTGATTGTCTTTTATAGGCCTAAGCATGAATTTTTAAGGGGGCATAATTAAAACCAAACTTACGAAAAAAATAGAAAAAAAAAGTTTTTTAGATTTTCTGGACCCCTGCAACGATAGAATTTTGTGAAAATATCTGGATACCTTCCAATGGAGGTCTTTTATAGACGTAAGCATGAATTTTGAGGAAGCAGAATCAAAAACCTAAGTTACGAAAACAAATTTAAAAAAAGTTTTTTGATTTTCTGGACTCCTGCAACGATAGAATTTTCTGAAAATCGCTGGAGACCTTACAATTCATGTCTTGTATAGGCCTAAGCATGAATTTAGAGGGAGCGTGGAAATTATTTTTTTTCGATTTGGCTGCTACTATCTCCTAGACCCCTGCAACGATAGAATTTTCTGAAAATTGCTGGAGACCTTCCAATGGAGTTCTATTATAGACGTAAGCATGAATTTTGAGGGAGCAGACTCAAAAACCAAAGTTACGGAATAAAATGGAAAAAAGTTTTTTTGATTTTCTGGACTCCTGCAACGATAGAATTTTCTGAAAATTGCTGGAGACCTTCCAATGAAAGTCTTTTATAGACCTTAGCATGAATTTTGAGGGAGCAGAATCAAAAACCAAAGTTACGAAAAAAATAGAAAAAATAAGTGTTTTCGATTTTCTGGACTCCTGCAACGATAGAATTTTCTGAAAATCGCTGGAGACCTTTCAATGGAGGTCTATTATCGACGTATGCATGAATTTTGAGGGAGCATAATCAAAAACCACACTTACGAAAAAAAATAGAAAAAAAAGTTTTTAGATTTTCTGGACCCCTGCAACGATAGAATTTTCTGAAAATTGCTGGAGACCTTCCAATGGAGGTTTATTATAGACGTAAGCATGAATTTTGAGGGAGCATAATCAAAAACCAAAGTTACAAAAAAATAGAAAAAAAAGTTTTTTAGATTTTCTGGACCCCTGCAACGATAGAATTTTCTGAAAATTGCTGGAGACCTTCCAATGGAGATCTATTATCGACGTAAGCAAGAATTTTGAGGGAGCAGAATCAAAAACCAAAGTTACGAAATTAGTTGGAAAAAAGTTTTTTTTTTATTTTCTAGACTCCTGCAACGATAAAATCTTCTGAATATTGCTGGAGACTTTCCAATAAAGGTTTTCAATAGACATAAGCGTGAATTTTGCGGGAGCAGACTCAAAAACCAAAGTTACGGAATAAGTTGGAAAAAAGTATTTTTTGATTTTCTGGACTCCTGCAACGATAGAATTTTCTGAAAATCGCTGGAGACCTTACAATTCATGTCTTGTATAGGCCTAAGCACGAATTTTGAGGGAGCGCGAAAATTATTTTTTTTTCGATTTGGCTGCTACTATCTCCTAGACCCCTGCAACGATAGAATTTTCTGAAAATTGCTGGAGACCTTCCAATAGAGGTATATTATGGACGTAAGCATGAATTTTGAGGGAGCAGACTCAAAAACCAAAGTTACGGAATCAAATGGAAAAAAGTTTTTTTGATTTTCTGGACTCCTGCAACGATAGAATTTTCTGAAAATTGCTGGAGACCTTTCAATGAAAGTCTTTTATAGACCTAAGCATGAATTTTGAGGGAGCAGAATCAAAAACCAAAGTTACGAAAAAAATAGAAAAAAAAGTTTTTTGGATTTTCTGGACCCCTGCAACGATAGAATTTTCTGAAAATATCTGGAGACCTTCCAATGGAGGTCTATTATAGACGTAAGCATGAATTTTGAGGGAGCAGAATCAAAAACCAAAGTTACGAAAAAAAATTAAAAAAAAGTTTTTAGATTTTCTGGAGCCCTGCAACGATAGAATTTTCTGAAAATTGCTGGAGACACTACAATGGAGGTCTATTATAGACGTAATCGTGAATTTTGAGGGAGCAGAATCAAAAACCAAACTTACGAAAAAAATTTAAAAAAAAAAATGTTTTTTAGATTTTCTGGACCCCTGCAACGATAGAATTTTCTGAAAATTGCTGGAGACACTACAATTGATGTCTTGCATAGATCTTAGCTTGAATTTTGAGGAAACATAATCCAAAACAACAGAATTTCTCTAAGAAAACATTTGTTTTCGGGGTTTTTTTATGTCATAAACATTTTTATTGCATACTTTGGGGCATAACTAGTATCACTAACGATGCTAGAGCTGGCATCTAGCGTTAAATATATAAGTTTAGAAGTTTTAATTAAAATTTTCTTTGGTCTGAATCCGGCCCTGGATTTTTACGTTTGGCTGCTACTTTTTGGCTGCCAGTTTCAGCCTCATGTTCCTAGGTTGAAGAATACGATTTTTCATACAAACGTTTTCACCCCCTTGTACACCCTTAGGAATTGAATTTTGAAAAATCCCTTCTTAGTACACGTCTACGCTGTAAGAACTATGTACTCCTCAAATTTCAAGTCTCTACGACCAGCGGTTTAGGCTGTGCGTTGTCTGTATGTCAGTCAGTCAGGACTTTGATTCTTATAGTTATAGATAGTATGATTAAAAAACTAGTATGAAAATACTACTATTCGAAAGTATAATGGACTCCAGACTGACCTAGCTAGACCAAAATGCTGCTCGATCGCAGAAAAAAAGCAAAAACGAAATTGCCCATAATGCTGGTTTCTAACTTAAACTGTCCTTGTATAATCAATATTAAACCACCAAACTTGACCTGACATCAATCTTACCCCAATAAGGGTACTTAGTAGTTAGTTATTCAACATTTCCCATCAATCATCTCGGGTTCCTTCACATAAAAATGCATTACCATCTCGGTTGCTCTACCATCGTAGTTACGTTGCATGCGCGTCGAAATCTTTTCCTCCACACTGTGACTAGATATATCACAGTCATTTATATCTGCCCCGAACGGGGTAAGTGAAATATGAGTATGATATAATGGTGTTGATTTTAGCAATATGTATTCCATTTTCTTCATGATCTGTGTCTACACTATTGGTCACATGGTTTGTTAACATATCGTTAGCGTGACTGGCGGTTCTTCAGCGGTACTCCGTTTCTGTTTTCTTTGTATTGTCATTCAGGTTCGTATTGAAATTATTTCTTTTGTTTTTTAGATAAGGACACATCATGGACGAATAAAATTCGTTTGTAAAACTATTTGTTCGAAAAATGTGTCCCATGGACGAATAAAATTCTTGACATCGGACACATTTTTTATGTAAACATCATCGGGATAATACACTTTCGAGTCTACTGTGAAAAAAAAATTCAAATCTATAGCAGGAGCCTTATTCACTATGACAATAAGAGATTCCAAGGAGATTCCTTGCCCCAAACCGTGAAACGTCAAAACATGAATTTGGGCTTTATTCTTTATGACATAGGAGATACTTTGCCCTGACCGTATGACACCGGCTGCAAATGGTCATAGTGCATAAGGCTCCAGGAGGTGAAATCTGCCACTTTGAGTGAGCAATTTGGAAATGGTGTTTTAGTAATTTCGGTGTGTATGTTTTTTTGAGCATAAATTTTGAACTGTTGATCCGATCTGTATCAAATTATAACGTTCGCGTGAAAAGGCGTACATGACCACCCCCGTTGCTCCCCTTAGGGAAAGAAATTAGTTTTTAGTGCAGTCAGTACTGCAACAAGAAGCTATTCACCAAATTTCATACTCCTTCTAGCCTAGCTGCGACTGTCAGAGTCCATCTGTGTTTTAAAAAACCTAACAGACCTTGTTAATTTTGCCGAATACCTACCTAAACAACGTAACTAAAAAAACGATATTCATACGCGTGTGTAGAGGTACAAGAAATAAATCAATTTCACGCACTTGATTGTACATTTTACTTGCTAAAATTCATTCAAGGTTTTCGGTATCGTAAAGGTGCAGGTCGTTGTCGCTTTGTTCTAACCACATATACCTACCTGCCTATATATCTATCTACGTCAGTCGGTACTGTACTGTACAGAGTGCCCATGTTTTTCGTCACTTAATTTCGTAACAGTAGCAGGTAGGGACTCTAGATATACGCAAATCATGTTGTTTGTTTTATGTTTAATCAGATTGTCGAGCCCAATTCTATGAGCTATGTCCGTGGGGCCCCGAGGTGAAATGACAGCGCCTCACATGCCGTAAAACTCACAAAGTTTTACTTACTTTCTTGGAACTCAATGTTGTGAGCGGCTGTATGCGGGAAAAACAGGGTTTTATGATATAACGGCTTCTGATATGAGTTTTTAATCACTTGAGACCGATATTGTCCACTGATATTGAATGCACAAAAGTTGTTATGCACAATCGCGCAACTGACATTAAGGCTCCGGTGACAGTGGCTCGCAATTTCGAAGTGCGATTGGCTATTATTTCATTTTATTTCATTTCGGGGAGGTTGTTTGAAAAAATAACTCTAGAGAAACACGCATAAATACTGTTCGAACACAAATAATACAATAATATAAGGGAAACATGCCCGAATCAGAAATCATTTTGGTATTAGTATGTTTGGTCTTACGTTTACCTAATACCAAAATGATTTCTGACTCAAGCACATTTCCCTTATATTATTGTATTATTTGTGTTCGAACAGTATTTATGCGTGTTTCTCTAGAGTTATTTTTTCAAACAACCTCCCCAAAATGAAATAAAATGAAATAATAGCCAATCGCACCTCGAAATTGCGAGCCGCTGTCACCGGACTCTTAAGCACTCAAGCCGTTGAGTAAGAATGTTTTTGTAAATGCGAACGGATGTAACAAAAACATTGGCTTTTGCGTTTGTCGTAATGAATGGTGTGAATGAACAGCAACAATAACATGGTGATACGCTCCGCGGACCATGTGAGGCGATCATTGATATATTCATTCAGAGACAGGAAACATAAATCAACGTTGCGAAGACCCGGCCCAGGACTGCGACGCAGATCTTCAACCTGCAATTACTCCTCAACGCTTTGTGGCCATAACCTGCACTTTGCTCTATCTATAGCGTACAACTTTCTAATGCATGCCAATGCTTACTTTACCTTTCAGAAGTTTTGCAACTACGCCTGTACAAAAGAGTACGTTTAACCGCGCCGTTAATAAAACGTGTCACTTGAAAGCATCTATTCAGCATTTGAGAAATTCGCTGGAGAATTGTGTCATGTTAGCGGATGTCCGCCAATGCTCGGTGCGCGTGCACTTGTTTGTTGTGCCGTAGACCGCCTCGCACGTGTATCTATCGGGCTAAACCTATTAGAGTGAGGCCAATTACTGGTAGACAAGCGAAGCGGTACTATTTGCAGTGAAAGTGCAGTGAGTCATGCGCACTGCGATGTCGGAAATAGAGCGCTTGCGCCGCTTTTGCTGTCCGCCTTTGCATTGCTGTCTGGACATCTTTGTCGGCGGCCGTGGCGTGTAATGTCTGCATGCCTAGTGCCTAGCCACTGTCGGGAGCTGGAATCACGCAATCCAATCAATAACAGGTTTTCTTTTACTTAAACTAAGAAACAATTTACCCACGCAGACATTTATCATGGTTCTAATTTATTGTGGAACATCCTTATTATTTACGATCAAATTACATCAACTTTCAATAGTGAATGGCAGGTTGATATTTGCGTCAGGTAATGTTTTAACTGTCGTTTTCCTGTCAGCATCGTAACCTCAAAGCATAATGTAACAGTACCTACCTAGGTACTGTTACTTTTCGTAGAATGACTGCTATTAAACATTTATGTAAATACGGAAAATTAAGCGATTGTCATATCGACCGGGACGTGGGCAATCGATTGTAAAATAAGAAAACATCATAAAGCAATAAAAGAGGCTCTACCTTCTCTCTATCTATATAAAGTTGTTTTCCACAAGCGATTCTGGTAGATTTATTTAGAATCTGTGCTAATCTGACAAACGAAAACGCAGGGAATAAGCGTTTCACGGAATCAACATAATAATAAACGGCTTCCTAAGTTTCATGGCAATCACATCCACTTGTGTCAGAATTCGCAGGGTACTTGCTTTTCTCATTAAATGCAACGTACGTTTTAGATTAGACCATATTCGAAGGCTTAGTTTTATCTGGAATGTGTGGCTTAAGTATTTTGTTTACCTACGATGTTTACCACAATGTCGACGTACAAGTGCAACCGCTATATTCATTCATGACATCGATTTGTACGCGTATTGTACGTTTAGCGTACACGAGTAGGTCCTCTACGTGCACAAGGTACGCTATTGTTAAGGATGTCATGTCGTGATGTGCAATGTGCATCATTGCATTACACACCTCGTCTGCATTCTCGTGCACACATGTTATTACGAGTACGTGTATACTCGTACGCTCGTGAATGCGTGTAATTCGTTTGCGTGTGGCGGTTAATTCTATTAGATTGGCACCCAGACACGCATGCAATTTTAAATTACACACGTAAAGTCGTCAGAATTAAGTTCAAAACAACATGCGCTCTGCCGCCGCCGTTATGGTGCTTACGACCGCCGCGTCGCGAGGTCCAAGAAAATAGTAGGTTTTTGGTTACGCGTTATTATTTTTCCCTAACACGTTATAGAGACTATAAAATATTCGTGTCAATGAAAAAAAATTTAGCGGCCACTTTAGCCCGTGGCAAAACTATGTTTTTTTTTGTTCGTTAATGTTTGAAATATACATAACTTCTAAATAATGCACAATTCGACAGAAATTTGCATTTCTTTAAATTGCGAATGACGATTAGAAGTTGAGAAATATTTTAAATTGCAAACAGTTTTTTGAGTATTATTTTTTATATTATTAGTCTATGAACGAAACCTGACCGATTGATTTAGGTCCGAGGCTTTATGCAATGACTCAACAATCTACATATTGTTGTTATACTCGATACGTTGCATGCACATCGCCAAGCGTACTGAATGACTATAATTTTACTAAATTATCGTACGACGTAAAACCGACCTGGAACTCCACCATTAATAACAAGCCACGCCGCGCGTTGGTCGTGTCCCCGTACTATGAAACTACAGGGTTTTGCCATTCTCGTTATTATCGAGCCACGCTGAAACTGGCAATGTTATTTTTGATTTCCGAGTCCGACGCGACGCGGTGCTGTCGAGTCGTGGTACGAGGGCCAAGGGTGCGGGTGGCGGAGAGGAGGCTGTAGTAGAGCGTAGTAAACGCGGTGAACACGGCACGGAGGAGGGGAAGGGTTCTTCGCGTTCAATAATATTTCTCAGGATCTACTTTCAGCTACAGACAGCGCAGCGTAGCGTAGTGAGTGATGTCGACTTCAGACAGGTTTTGTTTTTTATGCTCTTTAGCTCTTTAGTTCATCCTTAAATGAAAACTTACTGCTTATTTCAGTGGGTCTGTAATGTACGTCAGAACCTAAGTAGTTGTATGAATAGTATCTACGTTTGCAAAACAAAACGCAGGTACATTGTCAAGGTTCGCGATATTATCGATCTTTTATCGATAGATAAACAGCGCTATTCCGCGAAGTTGTACAATAACATTCCTGACTATTATTATCCGCTGGACTGATTGGCTGAGGCTCGGTCGGCGGGAGGGACGGCTGGCTATGCGACGGAGTTCATTTGCATCGTAGTGCATCGGCGCGGCGGCGCGGCCGGCTGACGTGTTGGCTTTGTGCAATGTGATGCCACTTGTCCTCTCCCCCCTTTCTATGCGCCACATGTTCGCGTGGCGTTACCTTGGCGCCACAAACCGCAATAGATCGTATCTGCAGCACTAACCACATGCATGATCCAAGTTTACCTTTAGCATGAAAAATACTTGGCTATATTTTTGCTGCATAGTTGAGAGGCTATAAATTTTTGCTGCGTAGCGTTCAAGATCTCTGTCAAGTTGGAGGAATCGGCATTGTATATTTTTTGTCTGACAAAACCTTTTGAATGGAAGTTCCATTTTGAATTTTATTTGTATAGAGGTAACATAGCATCTGATAGTCGCGGGGTTTTTGTATAAAAATTGAGTTATTTTCAAAGTTATTTCGTACAAAACTAGAGACGAACACTGATATCACACTTAGTATTAGTACCTCCTATGTTCTGATCAATTAATTGTGTCGGCGATTTCATCAAATAAAAGTAGCGTGGAATTATAAAAATGGGCGCCATGCCTGTAACGTGGGTGTAGCGTGGCTCTGTTTGTTTACTATGGATCGAGGCCGCCATTTCGGTTTCTCATCCCGCGCATTTTGTGCACATGCGCACTGAAACTAGGATCGACCTTTGGCTCTTCAGATGCGTTACAAACAGCTAGAGAATCCGGTTCAGAACCACCTCACAATAACTACGCAATAAAACGACCTTGCCTTGCACATTGCTGGTTAGTTATTGCTCTTGTTCTTTATAAGATTATTATATTCATCATTTCATTTGGCGATTGAATCAAGATTTGATTAAAAAAAAGATTAGTGTATATTCATCATTTCATTTGGCGATTGAATCAAGATTTGATTAAAAAAAGATTAGCTGTCCTCTCAGATCTCTTAGTACCTACTCAAGCCAAATAAAAAAATCATATCCTTGTTACAAAATTACAAAAATATTATATATTATTATTATTTTCTTTCTTTGACTGTGTGAAAGATGACATGAGTATGAAAGGAGGAGCAAAAACCTGTTGTGCCGACCCCACATGAAGTGGGATAAGGGCAGGAAAATGAATATCCTTGTTACAAAATGTTGTAAGAGGTTCTACAAAAAAGTTCTAAATATGTGTCAATTGTTCGAAAGGAGCCTCTTTCTTTGTGGAGCCCTTGAAATCCTTTCACCACACTGTTTCGAAAGAACTATTAAACAAGACAAACGAAGAAGTGACAAAATTATACTTAATAACAACAAATAAAAAACCTTCTAAATAATACTTGATAATTTTTGTGGTACCATGGGTCTTTCATTACTTTAAAGTATCACTGATCTATTAGACGTAAATACAAAAGAAATGATAGAGTAGTAGTATTAGTCAACCTAGAGTACCTATATAAAATACTTTGTAACAACGCTTTTATAGCATTTTATCACAAAAATATTTATTATGTTCAAAAGATGATAATTTGTATAAAATTACGGTTTGCATGATTTCGTTTATCATTTTGTTTGTTTTTAGAACGTTCGCGCGTACATTATCTAGCGAAAATTACAACCGCAAACTGTACAATCTTGTCAGAGGTCACGGCGGCAATTTATTTCTTTGAAACAGTATTCAATGTGAGGGTCAATGTAGGTTATCCTCAAGGCGAAGAGTTTACAAATCACCCTCACGGAATAACTTTGAAGGGGCAATGGTCAATTTTATGTTCATGTCACTGACAGTACTCATAGCTCAGTGGGTAAAGCTAGATTCATATTACCGTGTCGGGGCGTGTCGTGTCGTGTCGTGTCGTGGCGCAATCGCTTCCGTTCATTTACTATGATAAGATTCACATTGGTAGGTTGTGGCGAGGCGCCACGCCACAACCTACTAATGTGAATCATAGTAAAAGAACGGAAGCGATTGCGCCACGACACGACACGGCACGCCCCAACACGGTAATATGAACCTAGCTTAAAGCTCTGTCTAGACCGCGGATCGAATGAATGTTCTCGGTTGAGAACATTTGTGTGATGAACATTGATGTTTGTTCTCTGTCTGGGTGTTTTTATATATTAAAGGCCCTTATATATAACAGTTGCTGAGCGCGCCATTAGCTTATCAGATCTATAAATTTTTTGCTATCTCATTTTTTTGGTCTGAAAGTGACTGTGACAAGAATACTCTATAGAGCCGCTATAAAGTGGCAGGGATTATAAATAAGAGGGTAAGTTTGTAAGTTTGTAAACAAAATAAAAAAGTATATATTCATATAAGTATTACCTAGTTATTTAGCCTACTTCCTGTTTTTTTTTATTGCAAGATATATAAGATACGTTTGATTGCCAGCTCACCTGATGAAAAGAGAAGATGCAGGCTAAGAGCACGCTTAGCTATAATCCACTTATTCACTCTTGTCTTGAAAATTTCCAAGTTATAACGTTCCGGAAACACCGACGACGGCAAGGAGTTGTTACTGTTAGTATCTTATCCGCGTTGCGCATAGCACGCTCCTGGTCGCGTAGAAAGTGGGTTGTGGTGCCTTAATAATTTCCCTGAGCTCTAGTTCGGGAAATTTCTGCGGCCATGTTATTGTTGTGTTCCAGTTTCAAATGTGCGGGGGCGGCAAAAATACAGACACTTAGAACTTTTCAACACACCGATTTTTGTTACTTGTTTAAAACAGTACCTTCATTCAGTGATGTTTTATGTATTGAAAATCGATGTGTGCACACACTACTTTTTTACTACTTTTTTTATGCTGATGGAACGAGAATATGGCCCACCTGATGATGGTGGACACCATCACCTACGACAACGTGTATTGCCTCGCAAGTCCGACATGATACGAACGTGCCTTACAATGCACTTAGTGTCGTGTCTCCAGTTGTTTGGAAAGTATGTGAAACATTATGTGACGTGGTGATGCACAGCTTTGCGTGCATAAACTTGAAGCGTCATGCAAGCCTCATGTGCCTGTAATTTCATCGGCAACTTCACCGAACACTTCACCGAAAAACTGCAACGCTTCTTAGCGGCAGAAGAAGGCATGGTGTTTGTTCTTCCCTTTCCCCCCGGACGAGCCCTTCACAAAGAGCTTTTCTAGTCTTAAAAGTGCAACATTGTGTTACGATTAGGTATGGAGTGTAGGTTTGTGGCCCAGCACTTTAACCTTGAGTGAACATAACAAACGTACACACATAGATTAATCTTAATTGACTCGCATGACTCATGCAATAAAATTGTTGTTTACTATCATAATGTTGAATGCGATACCAATACCAGTGAATTAAACTGCATTTATACGCAGTTGCGCTTGCGCATTTGACGTACTAGCTGTATGATTGCGACACTGTAATCTATGCCATGTGATGCAGTGCGTAGTACGTTTGCTAACAAATTGTACGTAGAACGTACAATTCGCGGGGTATCTAACCTACCTACGGTTATTATGGTTTGTAGTTTTGTACGTTATCAGCAAATTGCGACTTATTAATAGACATGTTGTAGGCGAATACGCAAACGTAATGAATTTTAATTGGGTAGTGACGTAATGAATTCTGTCAAAACAAACGCTAGTAAAATGCTTGTTTATAGTTTATAGGGAATGATTTGATTCGTATTTTATCTCTCTCTTTTTCCACCCGTTTAGACCGGTAACCATTTCTTTAAATGACATTTTCTAGATGAGTTCAGCAGTGCTATTCCGAAAACGTTATGTTATGTTTATATACATTTTACACAGACCTAACCCGGGCTCCATACATTGATGAAACAATGTCTAGGAATGTCAGCCTGAGGTGGTATGATAATTTGAACTTTAATCTGACATACATATTGACACAATTTAAGTTACTTATCTCTAACCACAGAATCGACAATTGTCTGACGTGTCTCTTCTAATATTCGTTTGATAGTTGGGTAAAGAATTCCTAGTAAAACTACGTTCCTCATAATTAACATTAACAGTAAATAGAAGCGCCCACATGAGGTCGCCTACTTAATCACCGAGTTCGTGGGAGGCCGTGGTCAATGATCGAAATGTTCGCACGAACAATAACAAATTGATCTAATCGGTCTCCTTAGGTAACCGTTTTTATATTTACTACTTACCCACTTGCCGATGGAACAAACAGATTGCCCACTTGATGCTAAGTGGTAACTATTACCTATGACAAAACATTGCCTAAGTAAGTACTCGCACGATAAAAACGTACCCCTTTGGCGAAAGAAAAAGGCGGTATCTAGTTTGCAAACCCACGTTCTGGTAAGTATATTCAAGGCATTAGAATATACGGTAAATGAGAAGGGTTCAGATATGCTTCGTACTTGTTAGTGAATTATGTTCAATATACAATCTAACCTACCCAATTTTCGGAGAGCCTCTTCATCTATTGGGAAGATTCTGGTAGGTAGTGAGGGTTTTATAAATGTGATTCTGTGGTGGGTATGGGTACTACTGTATAAGTAGGGCAAAACGGGATTTAAATAATCCATAAAATAGAAAAGAGAACACTATATTTTTTTTTACATAAAAAAAACACTCAACAACTTCAAATACACCGAAAACAAAACCCAATTCCATTTACTTGGATGATATACCTTTTTCCAAAATAACAAAATAACAATTTTGATTTGAAATCCAATTTACTGAACCGATTTTGATAATATTTCTATGGAACCAATGTGACAGTACATCTTATCAGATTATAAAAGGATTTTATTAAATCGGTTCAATTTCAAATCGGTTCATATATGACTGAGTTAGACGGTTACAAAGATTAAAATATATGCAGTCCAATTAAGTACATACTTTCTCCTTTTTTCGGTCGGTTAAAAAATTACTTAAATCGACTGGCTTTACTGGGAAAGTAACGCATCTACAGCGGATTCGATACAACATTTAGGTATTTATCATCACCTCGGCTCAGAAAAAAGCCGTTGAAGGATCTGATTATTATTTTTGAAACGCAAAAAGTTTGTTTATTTTTGTTTTTCACTATCCCCTTTTTTATGAATCGCAAATACACATATTTTCATTCTTTCAATTATCAAACTGCCTGACAAAAGTAGCAATATTGCTTGCATAGTTACACTTACACTTTCCAACCAATTCCACGGCGTTAACGAGAACATGACCAAACTAACGTGAATAATTAAATATTACACAGCAATTTACATAACCTATACTAATACATATACGCGCACACGTTTTACGCCGATAAGCCACGCCAACTGATGATGGAGTTTTTAGATGACTGATATAACCGGGAACGTTACCTGAAAATCGCCGGAGTCAGATAAAAATGCCTCTACCGGCCACCCACTTAGGCGATTACTTAGGCGATTGGGCGATTCAAATCAAATCAAAACGTTTATTTTGTGTCACAAAAACAGATGAAGAATACAAAGAGAGAATTAACAATATTGGTTATGTCAACAAAATCGGTCGTCACTCAGCTTTATGCTGTAATAGTGCTACTACTACAACGCTGGTCTTCCGTGACGCCGGAGTACAGAGGCAGCAAATGCGGTGCACAGCACCATCATTTACGATTCATTATGCGTGAGAAATTGTCTGGAGAATTTTTTACCTACTAAATCTTAAAAGCCCAGAACTTTCAATACATTTTTAGCTACCATAAGTCTCAAAATCCCAGAATCTTCACGGACATAGAGTTTTTAATTTTTTTCGAATGTAATAAATGCTGCTGGTATAGTTGTTACCGACAGCGTTACCGGACTACCGGCGAGCGCAGAAGGACCTTCTTGACACACCCTTTAGTCGAACGTCAAAGTCAAAATGTATTTATTCAATAAAATCGAAAGGATCACTTTGTAACGAACTGATATAAACGTATTCAAATTCCTTGATATAAATAAAAGCTCTAAAGCTATGACATGTGACAAACATGAACACTTGTGTCACGTGGCATTCACAAATTTCCCATCTGGTAGTCTTTGAACATCGTTTTAAATTTTTTTTATTTGTTACAGTATGTTCGTCAATGGACATCAGAAATTCGCCGGAGCATATCCAAAGATTGCGAGGATGCCGCGTGATCGAAGGTCAGCTCAGCATCGTGCTGATGGAGAGAGCCACGCCAAAGATCTACGAGAACATGAGCTTTCCGGAGCTCACGGAGGTCACTGGTTACGTCCTTATTTATAGGTAAATCCATTTCAGGCGATGAAAAGTGCTAACGTTCCCCTCGCTCGCACGTTTCGACATGTTAAGCCGTTGACAACACCTAATATTTCTCTCGCTCGCACGATTCGACATTTTAAAATATGTAAAATCACAAATTCCAATTTTGAAAAATCGCAAACTACCATTTTGTGTGCAATCACATTGCGCATAGTTTGGTAAAAATTTCATTTTGATTGATGCAAGTTTTCCTACTCAAAAGTTTGCTTGAGTACGAAAACTAGAAAAGCTAGAAATTTAATTTAAAACTAGAAATTGTAAACAAAATGTTTGTTTGGGATTTTTCGAAAATGGGTTTAGTGATTTTATATCTTTCAACAAGTCAAAACGTGCGAGCGAGAGTCACATTAGCTGTTGTCTTCGTCTTAAAAGATAAAATCACGACTCCTTTTTGAAAATTCGCAATTATAGTGCTACCAACTTTTCTGAACCGGTCTGAGGTTAGCCGTTTGTGCATGAATGGCCAATAGCGAATGGAAAGCTGCCCTAAAGGGGTAACTTCAGAGCGGTTCAGATAAGTTGGTGGCACTATAGCTGTGTAATGTTGTGATCCTTCCCTTCTTCAAAAATGAGTTTATTGACTTTATATCATTCAACATGGCAAAATGTGCGAGCGAGAGGTACATTTGCTCTTGTCTTTGCCTTATTTTACCATTACCACCATACTCGTATTTCTACCGCCAAGAAGCATTACCTCATTTCATTGATGTTTTACGATTTGAAGGGTAGGCATGCGGGCTGGTGCTTACAAGCATATTAGACCCAACACACCGTTTCGTCAAGAGCGATGAACGTCGTAGGTAGACGTGCTCTTTTCCTCGTGTAGGTAGACGTATTCCATTTTTATTTAGAACTAATCAGTCAATATCAGGTGTCTCAGCTAGTAACGACTCTTTCCGCCGGTTTTTGAAAGCGCGATCAAAGCTAATCGGCTGTCAAGTCACTAGCTATCTCTATCTAATTTGGAGTAAAAGCTGAAATAGCTTGACTTGACAAGCGATTATTTCTGATCGAGTTTTCAGAAACTAACGGTTTCTCGGGTAAAAAAAAATTATGGGTTTTATTGTGATTCATTAAATTGTTTAAATTGTATATCCATGATCATAATGCCACAACAATTGAACAGTTTACACTTAAAATAACAGCGGGCTTTCGTAGCGAAAGCTTAGTTTGGCGTTCCGCAGGTCTGTGATATTAATAGAGCAGCCAGGTAAACAGGAAATGAACACGGATCATTAATTTGACTGCCATGTTGTTGTTGTTGTTGCTGCACAAACAGTCACTTTATGTAGGTAGGTACTTGTTCAATCATATTCAATGGGCCCATATAACTATGAATGTTGCGGGACTGTTTAGGAGTGAAGCATAAACTGACCCTCTACTTCCTAGCTTCTGAATCATCAGCCACTGCTGTACAATGCCTCTCCGTATTTAGAAGTGATGTACGCACCATGCTTGGAAGGCGGTTCGGTGATCGCAGCGTCGGTGTTAAGTACTCAGGAGATGCTACAAAGACCTTCCTAGGTGGTGGTGAGGGTTCTAATTCTATGCCGGGACTACCGAGCTATTGTCTGAAGAGGATTATTTTTAGCAATCCTTATAAATATGGGTTATTGGTATTGCAACAAATGGTGTCTAAAGACGCATTGGAACCGAGGACGCTTGGACAAACAAAATACTTTTACCGAGTTGTTCATACAACGCTGAATTGTTGATTTAAAACATAATAAAATCATGTTTCGTATTTTTAGATTCAAACCGGAAATCCTATATTGAGTCAGGCAGGACAATCACATGCCAACATACATTACTTACCTACTTTGGTATGCAATTGTCTGTTGTTTAAAAAGAATTCTAATACTATTATAAACGCGAAAGATTGTAAGTATAGATGGCTGGATGGATGGATGTTACTCTTTCACGCCGGAACGGCTGAACGGATCTGGATGAAACTTGGCAGAGAGATAGATTATAGTCTGGAATAGCACATTGGCTACTTTTTATCTCGTGGGAACACGTGGGATTTAAATCTGCGCGGGTGAAACTGCGGGGGGCAACTAGTAGGTTTATAATAAAGTTTCATAATCGAACGACTATTTCAAAATCGTGTCTACTAATTTTAGTCACAGTTTTACTGGTTACCCTACTTGTGTATGCTGTAGGTAAAAGCTGTTTAGCTTGCATCGGTTGAAGTTAATTAAAATGTTTCGTCCATTAAAATGCTAAAATTCACCATATAAATACCATACCTGTGGGAAATACCAGTCGCGTCTTTCTCATTGTCTGATTGGCACACTTCCAGGCCTTTCACGTTCGTTTTCCTGTTTATATTGTAACCTTGGATACCTACTACAATGATATTGATTACGCTTAATCGAAACGTAAATAATATTGTACCTATTCGTGTAACAATAAAACAATAGCATACAACAAGCGACAATAACAAACAGCGTCATCTTTAAAAATACTTGTGACCGATTGTTCGCTTTTTTTAACACTACTAGCTGGTGGAACATACTTATGCTCGCTTGAGTTTAACGGGCCAGCGGAGGGCCATTTCCCATACAAACCTAATACCAAAATGATTTCTGATTCAAGCATATTTCCCTTATATTATTGTATTATTTGTATTCGAATAGTATTTATGCGTGTCACTACATAGTTATTTTTTCAAATAATTTCCCTGAAATGAAATAAAAGCCAATCGCATTTTGCACTGTTTTATGCTAAAATTTACAAGTTTTCTTCCTACTTATTTCGAATCAAAAACAACAATATCTCAAATATTAATTCTAAAGGAACATAGCTTACATTGTCTAGTTACAGAAAAAAAATACTATGTGAAGAATACGAAAAGTTTTCAGTCATCATTTTTGGTATTAAGGAATACAACCAAAATCACGCCAATTTCAAACTTCTATTAGTGCTATCGCACCGTGCACGAAGAGGGGTAAGCTGACGGGAAACTATGGTTGTGTGTGTGATCGCTCGGACATGACAAGTTCGCACGCACACACAGACTGAAGCGTCTGAATGAAACGTGTCTATTTATGCGCCGCCCGCCCTGCCGCGCCACCGCCGCGCCGCCTCCACGCCGCCGCCGCGTTGCTCAGGGTCTGGAGCGCGGCGGGGCTCATTCGGAGGTCATCGTTGGGGTACCTACACCTAGGTACTGTGGTATGAGAGGCTATTGTTATGTGTTATTTTCTAAATCAGTGTCCTGACAAGCTACCTACCTACTGTGTTGTGCGTGCGTGCGTATTTGTTTGTTCAGTAATATATTGACTGTGCTGCTGGCTTGGATTGAGATTTCCTGCTTTGGTTGTTGGAAACAAAAAGTACCTACATAGGTACTGCGACCTGTTTATTTGTAGCTTTGTTTACGGACTTCGATATTTTTCAGTTCGTTTGGTTCTTGTTATGAACTCGGAACGTATGGGGGATCTCATTATACCTACCTTACTTAGGTACCTACTCTATTACATAATTTACTTACCTAGTTGTTTTCATATTTAGAGTAAATATGTATTTACGTAGGTACCTATCTATCTAACATGTTGTTTATATAGGTATGTGAATTAGGGAAGTACCTACCTATTACCTAGGGTTCGATTCCCGCTCCGGATCAAATTTGTGTACGATCTGCAGAAATTTGTTCCGTTGGTCTGGGTGTTTTCTACGTATAACAAAAAAACATCCATTATTGTAATAAACCAGTAGCACCCCGCGGTTTCACTCGCGTAGGTTTGAATTCCAATATTCCCACGGGATAAAATGTAGCCTATGTGTTATTCCAGACTAGATATATTATATCTCTGTGCTCATTTTCACCATGATCCGTTCAGCCGTTCCGGCGTGAAAGAGTAACAAACATCCATCCATCCATACTTACAAACTTTCACGCTTATAATATTAGTAGGACTAGTAGCACCCCGCGGTTTCACCCACGTAGTTTTATATACCGGTATTCCCACGGGATTAGCATAGTAGGATATTAGTAGGATAAGTAGGTAGGTGCCTAGATTATGTATAGTGCGTACACGCAAAAAAAACGCCAGAAGGAGAGGAAGGTCCATACCTAGCTACTTCGCGTTTATAATATTTGTAGGATAATAGGATAATGCTGGACAATCCACACAGCACCATCTAGCCCCAAAGTAAGTTACTCAAAGCTGGTGATAAGGGTACTACCTATATAACTGATACAATTATAGGTATTCAATTTAATACATCATAATTATACTTACATAGATAAATACTTTTTATTATACTTACATGGAAAACACCCAGCCAGACTAACAGAACAAATTTCTGGAGATCGTACACAAATTTGTTCTGAGGCGGAAATCGAACCCGCAACCTCTCGCGTCGCAGGCGGACTCTCGCCCGCTGCGCCACAGAGGTCGTCAATTTCATAACTTGTTGTTTCTCTAACGCGTTGTTTGCATCTGACTATTTCGTCTAGCTCGTCATCAAGTTTGGTGGCTTGGTTCGTCGAGTGACTGCCAAGCGGCGCAGCAGTCCGAGTTCAAGTCCCACCGCAAAACTCACTTTTTGCACTAAATTTTTTTTTTTTTTTTATTAATCTTTTTTTTTGGAACTTTATCTACCATGGAGTTTATGAAGATTACATGCACAGGATGTAAAAAAGCAATACCCGGAAAGGAATATCTCCTACCTACTATAATATACCTACCTACAATACCCTAATTGTATGCTGTGTGTTTTTGTGGCCAATAAAATACTGTCTATGTCTATGTCTAACTTCACAATAATAGGCAAGTAGGGTAGGTATGTAGGTACATACTCGTATTTTATTCTTTTATAGGACCTATTCTATTGCAGAATATAATAATAATAAATAATAAATAATCGAGTATCTCGTACCTATGTGCAAACTTATCCCCTCCACTGTTTTCAGCGTTCTTTTTGGCTGACGCGCACTATATCTACTTATGTTCCTAGGTAAGTGAAGTAGAGAAGTAGGTAGGTACCTACCTAGATACCTCCGTAGGTAATTATTATGTATAGTGCGCGTCACGCAAAAAGAACGCTGGATAGAGGGGGAGGGGGTGTGATTTCGCAAGTATTTTATACCTATGCGCAAAGACATCCCCTTCATTGTTTTCCAAACTTTGCATAGATTACGATTAGGGAGACACAGAATAACGTGTACGAAGCCGCAGACTGGGGCTTGTAGGTACCTATTTTATTTAGTTTGGCACCGAAGCTGTTGGCAGTTTTAAACTTTATCGTCATAGCCATAAAGTAAGTAAAAGTAAAGTTGTCAGAGAATCTGAGCTCTGTTCAAGCGATTCTATGCAATAAAGCAATGAGCAAAATGTTTAAAATTATTTACACCGAAACACCGCCGCTTCGTTGCTGAATTGAGCCATAGTGTCACCAGGCGATCAGACTCGTGCGGAAATGTCTGGATTCTTGAGTTCTTCTTGGGCACGATCTGGATTTCCCTCCACCTTTATTTGTCAAATTCCCTATTACCTATAGGGTGTCTAATTGAGGTACTAAATAGTTCAAAAAAGGTAATAAATATTGATAGTTTCCAAACATAACCTTTGACGACCTCAGTGGCGCAGCGGGCGAGAGTCCGCCTGCGACGCAAGAGGTTGCGGGTTCGATTCCCGCCTCTGAACAAATTTGTGTACGATCTGCAGAAATTTGTTCCGTTGGTCTGGGTGTTTATGTATATAATAAAAAATATCTATCTATGTAAGTATAAAATGTATTAAATATATCAGTCATCTAGTACCCATAACACAAGCTTTGAGTAGCTTACTTTGGGGCTAGATGGTGCTGTGTAGATTGTCCAGCAATATTTATATTTATTTTATAAAAAATCGAACAGTTGATGGACGCAGGGTAGTGCATCGTAGGGCACGTTCCTATTGTGCGTGACCTACGGGGCAATGTTTTGTTTATAGGTGATGGTTACCACTTAACATCAGGTGGGCCATCTGCTTGTTCCATCAGCTGCAGTTGTATTAAAAAAATAAATAAATAAATAAATAAAAAAAACATGGTCCAGTGGTTCTGATGCTTACCATTACCTAAAGGGTGTCTCGGAAAGGTAGAGATTGATTGAAATGCAAATTATATCATTTTCCTGCAAATATCATTTTCCTTTTTTTGATAAATAAATATTTTTTTTCTTTCAATGAAGTCCATCCCAACTGTTGTATTTATAATAACTATTAGTGTGATTGACGGTACGAATTATTATAAATAAATGGTAGGTTGGTAACTTTCTGAACACGACAGAGAAATACAAAGCAAATAAAGTTGGCGCAAGCACGCAACCTTGCTTCACTCCACAGGTGACGGAGAAGAACTCTTCAAATTAGATAGAGATAGCAAGTGACTTGATAGCCGATTAGTGTTGATCGGGCTTTCAGAAACCGGGGGTTAGTAACCTTGCCTCATTCCGTACTTTTCAATCGAAATTATATAATAATAGGTAGATGCAGTCTAGCTACATATCAATGTTTATTTTTTTTAAAGGTCTATATAAATAAATAAATAATGCTGGACAATCCACACAGCATCATCTAGCCCCAAAGTAATCTACTCAAAGCTTGTGTTTTGGGTACTAGATGACTATTTAATACATTATATACTTACATAGATAGATATTTTTTATTATACATAAACAGCCAGACCAACGAAGTATAGTTGGTACTTACTTTAGTTTCAATCAATTTTTTATAATGACTGTACTTTTATGGGCCCGCGAGTTGATGACGAAAAAAATAGGTAATAACCCGCGAGATGACGAACAAGCCGTAATATCTCACACTATATTTTTTTTTTATCTACCATTATAGGTAAGTACATGTCGTAGTGTTTTACCGATATGGTTACCCCACAAGGCTTACCTCAATAATAAATTGATTCGGTTGTTTATACTTACCACTACCTAATTTTAAATCGATCTTTTGTTTCCTTATCTTATATCACAAATATATAAAAAATATACTAATTTAGGGTTTTATCTCGGGTGGAATGCGCGAGCGGCGTCAAAGGCGCGGTGGCTGGCGAAGCGTGGGGCGCCGGGGGGGGGGGGGCCTTAGCGGGCCGCGCGCCGCCGCCTCCGCCAAGTTGGGTAGGTACGGTACAACTTCAAATTTGTAGGTAACTGAATACCTACTCAGGGATAATGTAGTTTTCTATTAGTAAAATTACTGAACTAAATAATCAGTTCAGCAGTAAGTAATTAAAAGTATTATAACTACGCATTTAATTTTACGGAGCGTGGCACACACGGAACAGAGAAAACATATTTCCGTGGTCGCACACGTCCGTCACGCACCGGCTCTAAATCGGAAAAACCCGAGGACACTGTCGCGATCCATAACTTTGATCCCCACCACTCAGTCGATCTAAGGTTACCTTATGGCGCATCCACACATGCCCGGCGGCACGCGCGGCTTTCTTTCGTTGCCGGCGGCAGTTTGCTTGCTTGCTGCTTCGATACGGAGTGGTATTGTTGTCGTATTCATATATAACATCATTTCATATAAATAACGAAATGACAGAATTTAACTGGGATGATAGTGCAGTACTTTTATTTTTTACTTTTATTTTATAAGTCACAACACTACTGCGAAAATTGCAACCGTATCTGCTGGCCGCCGGTAAAGCCGGCGGCAGGGCGGTCTGAAAGCCGGCGGCATGTGTGGATGCGCCATTAGCGATGAGTGCGACGCATATTTTTATCGAAATTTCATATTTTTTGCGCTATTTTGGTAACACAATACGCGCGGGTGAAAGCGCGGGGCGCAGCTAGTCATATCATAATTTCATAATAATAGGTAGGTATGTACACTAGGTACCCACCTACTCGTATTTTATATAATCCTATTTTAGAAGCAGATCATAATTTGACGAATTATGATGAACCTACCTAGGTAGGTACAGTTCAGCCAAATTCGGCTAGTTTACAAAAATGTCCCACCGAATTTGGCTGGACTAGAGGTAGGTTAGGTACCTACCTACATGGGTAAGTACCTATTTCCTGATAGATTGATAGGTTTCTTGAGATAGGTATAAGTGCGTAGGCCTTGTCAAATACCTAACTTGAAGAAAAAAAAGCAAACTATATAGGTAGGTATTCACTTTTATATTTTTTAAAAATAGGTAGGTAGGTAGGAGTAGGTACCAAACTTGCACAGTGCACTTTTCTAAATGTAAGCACCTACCTACCTATGAAACGCAAAAGGTAAGCAGTATAAACATACTACACACATGACATGCCCAAAGAAATAGTTACCATGGTGAGTGAGTAGGTACCTAACCTACCGCTTTCGAATTGTTATCAATGGCAGAGGTTTATGGTACCTACCTACCTTTCGTAGGAAAAATAGTACAACCGTAGCGGTGCTTGAGTGTGTGCGTGTATACGTAGTACCTCGTTCCTGCCCCACACGCGCCTGCACCAGCTAAACAGAGATAGCTATACACGGATCGATTTTTGGACTCGTCTCAAATTGAAATTCCGAGCTGCGGTCACCGGGCTCTTAAGTGGCAACCATCACCTGTAACAAGGAATTGCAAGTTGTGCACTGTAGGAACGTTCCTTACGAAGTCCTGTCCTGCGTCTATCAGCTTGAGGCATGCCTTATGTGCATGTAATTTCGGCAAATCCCTTCAAACTGAAATTAGCAACGGTGCTTGACAGCTGAAATAGGCATGGAGGTAATAATTTCCTGGGCGAGCTCTTCACTAAAGCTCAACTGCTCTAATCATAAAATACTAATATAATAGATATAACAGAGACATAACGCAGTCTAGTGGGTGTGCTTATTCCTATCACGTTTTTCATCACAGTATAGGGATCTTGTAGTAATATAAAGTACATAATGATACTCGCAGCTTCACTGGAAAGTAATCTATCATGACGTTGAACTAAAAATCAAAACAGTATAATTCTTCAGCTTTTTCATGTAGGTTATCTAAATGTGCCTGGATCGCTAATGAGTGATAAGGTCAGGGGAGTCCGAAGCTACAAGGGAAGTCGGTTATGGCAGGGGGCCGATCTATAAACCCCTGGCAATTCTGATGATGATGATGATGTCAGCCATTGTATTTTTCATGCTTAACTTTATGTAGGTGTCTTTGTCTATTATTTTCTTTCTGTATCCTAATTATAGAATTATAGTACTTAGTATAGGATTCCTACACTAAGTACTATAAAATTTACGCTAATATAAATAATAATATTATAATGCGAAAATTTATGTCTGTGAATGGTTCTTATATGTAGCGGTTGAACAGATTTGGATGATATTTTTTATATAGGTAAAAATCCTCTTATTCACAATCCCTGCCATTTTATAGCGGCTCTTTAGATTATTCTTGGCCACTGTCACTTTCATGCCAACGAAAAGAGAGCAACAGACTTATCGGTCTGATGAGCTATTGGCGCGCTCAGTGACCATTATGAATACGGGCCAAAGTTTGTAACCTGGACTAGCTAACCATAAAGGTATTATCGGTATTCTAGGTTTTTTATCCGCATAGGTATGTGAGCGGAATCACGGGCCGATGCTAGTGTAAAATAAAAAGTGTAGTTTATTTATTAATGTTTTCGTTTCAGGACAAAAGGTGTTCGTAATCTGGGCGATTTGTTCCCGAACCTCACCGTCGTGAGGGGTATGCAGTTGTTCAAGGACTTCGCACTTGTCATATTCGATAATGGAGACCTTGAGGTACGATGGACAGGTTGCAAGCCGATCGCCACCGCTATAATACTGATTGATTCTGTAAATTGGAATATCAAGCTAGAGTAAACAATTTGTAATTAATAGGGGAAGCAGGGGTAATGGCGATCGTGTCGTGTAATACCGCTCACTCCAATAACTTATTAAATAAGGTACCTTGAAACAGCGAGCACGCTGCAGCGCAGGGATTGTGACGCTTGAGCAGGCAGAGTTTCTTAACCTCAAAACTAACATAAGACAAATGAAAAAAAAAACCATTTTTCTCTCAGGTGATCGGCATTCCCCCGTCTTCCTCTACATTGGAAATAACTTAATCGACTTTGTTATTCCTGTATGAATGTCGAATCTATTGTGAAATTCCGTTGTCAACTTATTGCAGGTCAATTATCGATTGACCCACGTGAGGTATCCCAATTTGGGCCAATGATATATCCAAATTATGCACCCACATCACATCACAGAATAAATGTAGTGTAGCGCGTGGGACGTTCCCTATTTACCAAGCGCCTTTGGTAGTTGAACCCATCGCATGCCATAAATTCGCCTATTTGTTTCAAACTTTGGCTTTATGCCCCATGATTGTATGATGTGGGTCGAAGCGGGAAGTTACTTGTGCATACGTGGTGTGTATACATAGCTATAGATTTCATGGCTTTCAGTTTTCAGTTTCAGATTTCATGGCAATGTAGACTGCATATTTTTTTACATTCAACGCAGTCAACGCCTTTTTTTATGAACAGAAATCATTTTTTCCAGCATATTAGGCTATAGAAGGGTAGGATCTCGGCTTACAGCACCTTACATATCCCAGATAGGTATTAAGAAATTCTAGGCTCTGATAAAAGGGTTGACTTGACACTCATAAAAAAATATCTAAATTGATATATTAAGGTAAATAAATGGCAAACTCTAATTCTAATTCATGGTTGAGAAGATCTGCACTGAGAATGAACCGACAGCTGACCGTCCCGCAATAGGGTGTATTGTGCATTATGCCCCTGCTAATCTCACCTAACCAAACTCCTTAGTTAGAGTATCGTAGAGGGACTTTGGGTTGGTCGCAGCATGAGACAATGGCCACCTCAATAGCGCTATCTGTCGCCACATTGACTAAGAATACATTTAAAGACCTATCACCCTTTACAGTCGCTGGGTCTTCGTTCGCTGATGGCCGTGGAGAGGGGAGGTGTGCGGATAGAACGGAACGATCGTCTCTGCTACGTTAACACTATCGACTGGAGCCGCATCAACACTGACGACGCTGAGAACATCATCAGGGTAAGAGCATCACATATTCAAAGAGATAGTAGTCTACTGTGCAATGCAAAGTTTCTGATAAGTTATAGTACCTAGTATAAAACTGAACTGTTGGGGTGGATGAGACCTAATAAGCTTGTCTTCAGTCGGCAACGCGTGTCTGTTACTTCTAGTATTGCAAGCGTCCATAGTCTACCTACAGGAACTTATTGCCAACAGGTGGATTGTTTGCACGCTTGATGCGGAATGCGTTTGGATTACAGATTCCGGACTGGCCACTAATTTATTTGCTTTTCATTTCACAATATATTTATTTATCTCACTTACTGATGTTACGTTAATTTTCGCCAATACATAAATGCGATGTTAGGATGTTAGTTAATATTTTAACTAAAATACTAGAGTACCCTCCTGAATAGACTTGACTTGGTTGTACCTACTTCATAAAAAGACCTTGTGATTCTCAGAAGTTACTCAACCGAATTCCAATACACTTTCTCCAACCTTCACCATTCGAGCATGTTTATATTTATAGGCGCGGAGGAATGTGATACAAAAGGATTTTATTTTGACAAGAGCGCTTGTTATTATAACGTTTTAGGTAATTATAGCCAACCTATAGTAGGTATATCGTGGCGCTATCGTGGGCATATTTATCAATGTCACGCGCCTTTGCCCCATCACGTGGTTTAATAATGAATGAATGACAGCATCGTTTGCACTCCAGTCAATATTGTTGTCCGTTGCCAAACTTGTTTCGGCCAGCGGACCGTGGGATTTATACGTTCTTAGTTCCGTCTTGTACCGGTTATCGGTTTACTGCGAATATTGTTATACACTTGTGTACACTGCGTAGGATATTGCTGCGCAAATCTGCATGCTTTTATTTAATTTAAAATTATAGATAGGCAGCGCTGGACGGACCTCCCACAAACTTGAATATGAATGTTAAAAAAGACTTAAATAAATAAACATTTTAAATTAGTTGCGTACATAAACAAGCATCACTATGTAATTCTGTGAATGAAAAACGGTAAAGACGAGATTTGAAGCGTGAATTTCTTTCACATGTTTGCAACATGTTTTTTTCCCAAAAAAGTTTCTAAAGAACAATGCCTCGCGTGCTGTAACGAGTAACGGAAATTCAGACTGTTTTTGCACAGTTTTTCGGACAATGTTAACGGGAACTGACAGTACTATTATATTACAGTATTTATTAGTTTCCCACTTCTCACAGATACCTATTTCATTTCAGACGGCAAACATAAAATACTTATAAGAAACTTGTAGCCAACATAGAGTTTATTATAGTTATTAGTCCCGCTCCACTTTGGTTGTGGGTTGACATTTGAACTTGTATGTTTTATTGTTCCAGTCTAACTACGACACTCGGTTTTGCGGCTTGTGTCTAAATGCCCAGAGCCGTGTGGAAGACAATCAGAAGTCCCTCACGCATTGTCCTACCGGTCCCAATGGTCGGCTTCTCTGTTGGGATCAAAAGAATTGCCAGACAAGTATGTAAAACTAAGAAAACGACCGCGAATTGGCTTGCTTTTGCTGCACCTTAGCAGTTGTATTATGGGAAATCTGTTCATAGCACAGTGGTTAAAAGCCATTCCGGAAACTTATTACTATATTGTAATACAAGAGGCTAATATTACCCATTGTATACGAGGTAGTAAATAGCAACCGAGTTATAATGGAATTTTAGCGCCGTGTACGACTACGAACGACACGACAGCGACAACAATAACAATAAAAAAAGTATAAGTTTATTTCACATACTAAACAGAACTGTTACATAGTTGTTTATAAATAATCTTACAAAACCGTTTTATTTGTTATTAATAAACAGTTGTTGTTTTACAATTTAAGTCATGACAATAATTACAATAACAACAACACTCATCTCAACGTATTGAAAACAAACAGTCACCATTTCTTTTTAGTAAAGAAAAATTCTAGATCGGCATTCTCAGACTTTCGCATTTTCGCAAGCAAACGACGGAAAACAAAATACTTTTCGCCCTATGGCAAGAAATGCAACTACGTCCGCTCTGGTACGCTATCATGAAGTTTAAGGTGTACTAATTAATTTTCATGAATTAATTGGACGTTGCAGTTTGCCCGAACGCGTGCGGCACCCGCGGCTGCTTCCAGAACGGCACGTGTTGCCACGCGTCGTGCCTCGGCGGCTGCGACGGCATCACGGCGCAGAACTGCCGCGTCTGCCGGAACTTCTCCTTTGGCTACGGGAAAGAACGCGTCTGTGTCGACCGCTGCCCCAACGGCACTTATGAGGTAACACCACTGACAGTTGCACTGAAGCTTTGACAGCGGTAAGAGACTCGGCGGCATCACTGACAGCAGTTATGCAGAATTGGCGAAGAGCAGCGCGTCTGTGTCGACCGCTGCCCCAACGGCAATTATGAGGTAACACCACTGACAGCTGTTTTGACAGCGGCACGAGACTCGCCGGCATCACTGCTGGGACTTTGGCTCCATAACCAAAGTCCCAGCAGTGATGTGGGATTGGAGAAGAGCAGCGCGTCTACGTCGACCGCTGCCCCAAGGGTACTTATGAGGTAACACCACTGACAGCTGCACTGAAGTTTTGACAGCGGCACGAGACTCGGCGGCATCACTGCTGGGACTTTGGCTCCATAGCCAAAGACCCAGCAGTGATGCGGGATTGGCGAAGAGCAGCGCGTCTACGTCGACCGCTGCCCCAACGGCACGTTAAACCAACACCACTAACAGCTAAAACTGCAGTTTCCACAAGTCTCGGCGACCTCACTGCTGCTTCTGTCGCACTGGCTATGAGGAGGAGCGCGTGTATGTAGGTCTCACTATTAGAAGGAACCTGCCCTAACGACACTTACGAGGTAACACCACAGCAACAAACAAACACAGCAACAGTATTACAAACAGCTGTTCTGCCGCCGTTAACACGTCTCCTGTCATGATGTCTGGTATGGTAAGGCATTATGCAGTAATACGGTATTTGTGTCAGTACACAAATACCGTTACCACGCGTCTTGTCTCGATGTCTGCAAAGACTGCTGCCAAGGCTGGCTGTCGGTCGGTTAGCCCAGTCTTTCATAGGTAGGTTCCTTTTAGAACACCATACATTTTGAACACCTTTTTGAGCAATTCCATGTTTCCGTCGCAATAAATGAAATCATAAAAGCAGAGCGAGTTAACCCGTTACTTATTCCATTCACTCGTTTTATAGCAATCATTATAAATAATCTCCATTAATTGAAACGCTTCATAAACATGCCAATTTAGCGAACTTAATGCGTGATATCATCATCTCGGGTAATGTGTAACTGCACATTTTATTGTTTCAAGCGATCGTAATTTTTGAGACTTTTGTATTATCTTGGTATAATTATTATTTCGGAAACTGTTATGCGGTCAACGCAACGAATCTGTACTAGGTAGGCAAGTTAAATACAGAATAGAGCAAAACAGAAAATTTGCTAGATCTACCACAGGGCCGGGACAGTTGGAAAACACTGGAAAGACCTGGATCCAAGGGGTCCTAACAGTTTTTTTGTAAGTTCGTTGGTTAGGAAAAAACATGGAGAATGCCAGGGGGGGTCGAACGAATATCCAAACATCATAACTTTCGCATTTATATGTTACTAGGAAGGAAGTAGCATTAGACACGAGGTAAGATAAGATGTTAATTAAGAATATGAATAAATTAATAAGGTAAAATATTAATTACTAGCGACCCGCCCGCGCGCCCCTGCTTCGCACGGGTGCACATATCATGCATGTATTATACAATTATACATATAAACCTTTCTCTTGAATCACTCTATCTATTAAAAAAAAAGAGAATCAACATCCGTTGCGTACTTTTAAAGATTTAAGTAGACATAGGGACATAGGGATACAGGGACAGAGAAAGCGACTTTGTTTTATACTATGTAGTGAAAAATATTTAATAATAATGAGTGTAAGATCTTACTTTGTAATTTATTTGCAGTTATTTCGTCGCTGCGTCACGGAGGAGGATTGCCGGTCGATGCCGCCGCCTTCGCCGCCCGTGAGCGCGACCGACGCTAGCTTCTTACGGTTCGCGCCGCGCATAAAGGCCTACAAGATACACGATCGCCGAGTATGCACCTACATGTGCCCCAGCGGGTTTACGGAGGTAACTATAACAATAAATTTATTGCCAAATAGAATAACAGGTTAAGGCGTTGACAACGCCTAAAATACCTCTCGCTCGCACGATTCGACATTTTGAAAGATATATAATCCCTAAGCCCAATTTTGAAAAATCGCAAACAACCATTATGTGTGCAATCATATTGCACACAGTTTGGTAAAAATTTCATTTTGATCGCAGCAAGTTTTCCTACTCAAAAGTTTGCTTAAGTACGAAAACTAGAAAAGTAAACTTTTATATAGAAAAAAATATACCGATCAGAATGAAATTTACTAAACTGTGCGAAATGTGATTGCACACAAAATGGTTGTTTGCGATTTTTCAAAATTGGGCTTAGGGATTTTATATCTTTCAAAATGTCGAATCGTGCGAGCGAGAGTCACATTAGCTCTTGTCTTCACCTTAAGAAGTAAACAGTTTTTCTCTTCGAAAGTTAAGAGCATTCGAATGTTGAATCTGACAGTACTCGCTGTTTATGGAAGTACAGCGAGAACTGTCAAATTTGGCAGCCTGTAGATGCAGCCTCGCGTGACGTTCGTGACATTTATACAAGTTTATTCCCAAGTTTATTCGTTGTGTTTTCTTGTTCTGTACCCGTGTTTTTACGCCAAAGAAAATATTTTATATACTACGAGATGATGATTTATTTGTGTTTTTATTTGTGAAGGTGGGCAACGTTTTCAACGCGACATGCGACCGTTGCGAAGGAGGTTGCGTGCGCGAGTGCGCGGGCGGGAAGATAGACTCGGTGGCCGCGGCGGAACAGTTCCGAGGCTGCACTCACATCAAGGGCAAACTGGAGATCACGCTACGATCTGGTGGCGGTAAGATATACTGTAGATGTAGACACTTATAGAGTCCAAAATTGATGGAAAATTTACAGGTTTTATCTATCTAGTACTTTTTGTTATACCATTTGCTACTCGACCGCCATAAAGTCAACCTTCTCGTTGGTATGCGGGACGCGGGGGCGGTTTGCGCTCGACCACATAATCAGTCAGTTGTCGGTCGAGTTTATAGGGGTCGAGATAATAATGGAACAAGCATTCAAGCTCTAAGCCTCATATAATGTTCTATGATGAACTGCCCTGCGTCCATCAACTTGAGGTATACGGATGTTAAGCCTCATGTGCCTGTAATTACTCTGGTCATTCTTCAAACCGAAACACAGGAATGCTGCTTGGCGGCAGATATAGGCATGTCATTCTTCCCCAGACAAGCCCTTCACAACTACTTCATCATCTCAGCCTGTTATCACCCAGTCTCTTGGCCAGGTGTTTCACGCGACCGACGATATCGACCCATCGCGCTTTCTTTTGGCTTATTATTTTTTCAGCCCGATAAATTAAAATATCTGAGTACCAGCTCCTTACAATGAGTATTCTAAAGTAAAATTAAAACGGCTAGAAAATTTCAGGCAACACTCTCGCCACGTTGGAGTCCTCCCTTGGAGAGATAGTCGAGATCAAGGGCTGGCTGCAAGTTACCCGTTCCTACCCGCTCGTCTCTCTGATGTTTCTCAAGAAGCTGCGGAAAATCACCGGCTTACCTTCCAGCGAGTATAAGTGAGTCTGTAACATTTCACATTTAAGCTCCTACACCACCTTACTTACAGGCCCTAATATTGCCAGCCTTTTTATAGCGGCTCTATAGAGTATACTATTCACTGTCACTTTTATGTCAACGAAAAGAGACAGCAACAGACTTATCGGTCTGATAAGCTTATGGAGCGCTTAGCGACTAATATGGATAAGACCTTATTCCCGGGCTGATGAACCGTCAAATAACTTAAAATGTTCCTAACTGAACGTAATATTTTATTAGTTTTCGGAATCATGCAAACTTTTTTATAGGAAAACTTGCTTTGTTCAAAATGATATTTTTGCTTCAAGGTGTGCTTGATATAGAACACAACTTTGCTGATAACGATTTTTTATGACTACCTTCAGTAATTTAATGTCTTCGTAAATGATGAAATTTTAGCGAGAAGAGCTTTCTGGGCAGCAGTCCCGTGGTTTGTCAAAGGGCAAATTGCTTATCGACAACGCTTAAATTTCTAACATAATAATATTTTTTTTGTTTGAATAAAGATTTATTATAATTTATTATTATTATTATTATTAATACAAGGTTACTTTCATCTGAATATGTTATGACTAATCTTGTTATTTTTTAGAGGCAAAGTGTTACACATACTCAATAATCCAAACCTGGAGCTGCTATGGGAATGGGACACGCACGGCTCATTGGAAATATCCGGCGGCTCCATTTACATACACTTGAATCCGAAACTATGCTACAACCAACTGACACCGCTGAAAGACATGACAAGCAATCCTCAATCCAACTTCACTGAGATCGAAGTCTCTGAAGATAGTAACGGGAACCAGGCGTCTTGTAAGTTGTGACTTGTTTTAAAGGTTAGTTGTGTTTGTAAGTTCGAGTCTTCATGAGATTTTGTAAGGGAGACGTCTAACGCACAACCGCTGTTTTCTAATAATGATAATATAGAATCTTTCATTGCGTGTGACAAGTTTTAGTAAAATTTTAGCTTGTCTTGCATTCTTGTTTTTTGCAACAACCCTCCAGTCATAGGTATTAACTAGAAGCGCCCTGCGATTTCACCCGCGTAGTTTTAAATCCATGTATTCCCACGGGATAAAAAGTAGCCTATGTGTTATTCCAGACTATTATAAATCTCTGTGACAATTTTCACCAAGATCCGTTCAGCCGTTCTGGAGTTATAGAGTAACAAACATCTATCCATCCATTCATCCATACATCCATAGTTACAAACTTTCGCATTTATAATATTAGTAGGAAATACAATTGTTAAGCCACGACGGCTAAAAACTCAGTCGCTGGACTTAAACACTAGCTCTTGAGTTCTTTTTTATCATCATCATCATCTCCATCACCATCATCCTCATATACCGCTTAATTTTACTTAATGTCATTCCGTTCCCCAGGCCTGCCCGGTAACTTGAAGCTGTCAGTGTCACAGTTGCATCGCACGGTCGCTGTTCTCCAGTGGAATATGTACTGTCCGGACGACCTGCGCAAGCTACTCGGATACTCGGTGTATTATATTGCGTCGGAGCAAGATGTCACTTTGTACGACCAGAGGGATGCCTGCTCTGACTTGTAAGTAGCAATAAATAATCATCTATCCGGTCCCATTTTTACGGGGGAAAATGCCTAACTCATGCCTCTTACTTGGGGAGAGTAGGAGGGAAAGTCGGGCTATTTGTCAACAGACTGCATACCGACTAAAAATCCACCCATGTACCCGCCTTCATCTCGGTGCCAGTGCATCGTCGAACCACTCGTCAGCTGACGAATGGACCGACACTGCATCGTCACTAGATCGAGTCGCGGGGTCCCGGTTGGATTCTACCGCGGCACCCTTTCTGGGTTCTGAATCCTTTTTGCGCATTCGGTACTAACGACATCAGAAGAGCACTTGAACGATGGTCTGCTTCGTGGTCTCTGACTCTCGCGTTGCCGCCGCTCGGTTGCTGTCTTTGTCCATGTACCATCATCCCGCCTTGCCAAGTGTCTTTTTTGCCAAGATTTATCCTCCTGTCCACGACTTCCATCCATCCATAGTATCCATACTAACATCTATCTATACAGAAGACATCATCAGAATTGCCATATTCGGTTAATCAGTTGGGGCGCTCCATGTTCGTCTGAGCTACTTTAGTTTTTAGCGTTCTATAATCATTAAAAATGGAAAAGGAAATCTGGGAGTCTTTCTTTTAATTTGCAGATCCTATAAATGGAAGTAGCATTTTATTTGTAAAATTGAGTGAAAAGGAGCTGTAGCAGAAAATGACAATTTACTTATGACGCTGAGTGTACCTTCCCAGTACTTACCTAACAAATATTTGCATTAATTACAGTTGGAACGTTATCGACATAACAATTGACGAAGCCCGCAACAAATCACAAGAAGCAGAAAAAGATAAGGAGCAAGTCGATAAAGAAAAAACGGAGAACCCCTTTTCTAATAATTGCAACCGTATGCAGCCTATATTCCGCCCGGTGACGTCACTGATTCCGTATACGAGATATGCAGCGTATGTGAAGACTTATACGACTCTGCAAGATAAGAAGGGCGCTCAGAGCGCGATCATTTACTTCAGGACTCTGCCTGGAGGTAAGTTTTTGTGGATCATCATCATTTCAGCCCGTTTGCACCCACTGCTGAGTATGGGCTTCCTCTTTAATACGCCACTCTTTCCGGTCCCTTGCGAGTCTCATCCATCCATTTCCAGCACTTGCTATAATGTCATTTGACAAACGGGCGGGTGGTCTGCCTCTAGGTCTTTGAGCATCCATTGGCCACCATTCTGTTATCGCCGTCCATCTCCCGTAGTCCCTTCTTGCCAAGTGTCCTGCCCACCTCCTTTTGTGGGTTAAGACCTTATTTTTGTCTGTATACGATCTTTTAGTCTGAATAGATCCAGTTTCTTTTAAGTCTGCTGACGTCACTAATGCCGTATACGAGATATATGCAGAGTCTGTGAAGACTTATACAAATCTGCAAGATAAAAAGGGTGCTCAGAGCACTATTATATACTTCAGGACGCTGCCTGGAGGTATTATTTCGTCGTCGTATGACCCTTTCGCGATCATAACACAACACACTCGTGAAATATTTCAAATTAATTATGATTAAATACTATAGAAAGTAGGACAACAATTAGGATGCAAACATTTGAATTGCTCTTCTCAGAACCGAGTCCGCCGCAGAACTTGGCTGTGGAGCTGATCGACTCCCACTCGGTGGCCGTCTCGTGGGAGCCTCCCGCGATGCCGAACGGAACCATCTTTCTGTACCACGTGGAAGTGCAGGCCAACAGCTACAACCAGGAGCAGATACTGGCGTGCACGCACGGCGCTGCTATCGACACTTGTAGCAACCGTAAGTACATCGATCAATACTAGGTACTGACACACGTGCGCAAAATAAGCATGCTTATTTTGAAAATAAGCATGCTTATTTTGAGCATGTTCAAAAATCAACCGACGACCGATGCTCATTTAATAGCACGACCGGTTCACACGTGCTTTTATTGAGCAAGGCTCGAAAAAAGCATTCTTTTAGCTAGAAAATAAGCACGTGTGTCAGTACCTTAAAGGATTAAGAAAAAAGGCAATACAAAATAACTATTGACGTCTGATACAAAATTTGTAATGAAAAATAATCACGATGAATAATGAAAAATAAATCACATTTTTTTCGTATATTTTCTTCGAGGACTGATGTTATCATCAAAGTTAAGAAGCTTTGGCTGAATGTTGTTTTTAGTTTAGTCGTTGACGCTTACGCATCATTAAGGTAAAAATCTGGGTGGTTGCTGAATCTTAGCTCGATTGATTTATCGCCCCGAAACCCCCTGCATACTAAATTTCATAAAAACGTTGGAGCCGTCTCCGAGATCAGATTATAAATAAATAAACAAGAATTGCTCGTTTAAAGGTATTATTGCATAAACTATTTTATTATTGTTAACAGCATCAGCGCTTGCCAACCTAATAGCGTCCCGCGTAGAAGAGTCCTACGAGCCCGAAGAAGATAAGACGACCGCCGACAACAAGAACGGAACATGCGCCTGCAAGGAAGAAGTTAAGCCGATCACGCGGTTCGACGTGCGAGCTGAAGAGGAGCGAGTCGACAGCATACACTTCGAGAACGAACTGCAGAATTGGGTCAGTTTTAGGTCTCATCGACAACGAACTGCAGAATTGGGTCAGTTTTAGGTCCCATCGACAACGAACTACAGAATTGAGTCGGTTTTAGGTCCCATCGACAACGAACTGCAGAATTGGGTCAGTTTTAGGTCTCGTCATCTTAGGTCTCATCATTTATTAATCACAGCTCAGTTTGTAGTAGTTCTGCCTTCTGTGCCGTAGACCATGGGTTCGATCCCTACCGAGAACAAACATTTATGTGATGAACATAGATGTTTTGCCAAACGTTTGGCACACACCCACATTTTGCAAAGTCTTAGACTTCCTAACATCCTAACCTATAAATTCAGTGATCTGATATCGTCAAGAGGCGAATCTACCGTGACTAGGGATAAGCACGGGTCAGGATGTTTATTTTGTTTGTGTCTATATTAAGCTTTGTGAATTCTCTCTTAGCGATCCTAATAAAAAAATTATAAGTCGTGAATTTGTTTCCTTTTTTTTTCTAAAAACATTGATGAAATTCACAGGTTTACAGAAAATCCGACAAACAGAAGAAGAATAATAGCTCACGAATTAAACGGTCGGTCGACAAGAGTTTGATTGACAAGAGTTTGATGACAATGCTTGTCAAAGTTACCAAGAATGTGGACCCGAAGCCAGGCGTGAAGCATTACAACAGTACTGACGCGGACAGTAAGTTTAGTTCATCGTCTGTGTGTCTTTATTTTCACCTTTCGTTTACTCATTTTGGTTGCTATGTGCTGGATAAAAGTATGACACCTTATAAATTTTCCAAGGTTTATTGGCTGAAAGTCTCGACAGAATAATTTCCTCAAATTCCTCTGACTAGGGGTAGTCTGGAGGTAGTTAATGGGACTTAATCATCCTCAAAGAATCTTGAGGTTGTTCCTGGGGATAATAGTTGTGAAGCTGTTTCGGATTTGAGTTGCCATGGCGGAAGGACTACTTGTGTACTTAGGAGTAAAAAATCAGTCATCAGATACTTTTATCCAGCACACAAAACATTTTATAACTCGCTACGCTTGCTGCTTGGTATGCTTGCATCACCCTCATCCAACATTCTCGTTACAGTCAAGAGCAGTCGCGTCGAAGCTAAGGTTTGCACCGTTTTGGAAAATACAGGTTACTACACAGACATAAAGTTCAATTTCACTTGGCTTTGGCAGATCGCATGTTAATCCGTTCCATCCTGTATTTAATTTTTTTGTTAATAAGAGGGTAGTAAAATTTTGGTGAAGTCAAGTGTGCACGAATCTAACAAGTTTTTTGGTTGAAAAATCGTCGCATGGTGTAGTAGTTGTTTTTTTTATATTAATAGGACCTATGTACCTATTAAGAGCACCGGTGGTCTAGTGGGAGTGACCCCGCCTTCCGATCGTAAGGTCGCAGGTTCGAATCCGGTCGTGCACCAATGGATTTTTCTATCGAAAAATTTATGTGCGCAATGCCAGTGCTCTTAAACGGTGAAGGAAAACATCGTGAGGAAACCAGTTAGTATTCTAACAGCGGCGATGGGCTTGCAACCTGTCACGTATGGAATACTAACTACTGCAAAAAGTGGGTATGTGCCAAATGTAATGTTTGGACGTACCTCTGACTACCCCCCTTAGACATCCTCAAAGAATCTTGAATTAGTACCTACTTGGTACTGGGAGATCTGAAGGGATATCTACCGTACCTGGGGATCAAAGTCGTGAAGCTGTTTCAGTTTTTTTCAGTACCTATTAAATAGGTACACATACAATGTTTCTTTAGGATCATTATAGTTACAAAAATAAGGATTGCAGAACGCATGTAGTGCGCGTCACGCAAAAAGAACGCCGGAAGGACGGGGAGGGGGTGTGATGGCGAGAGTATGTTGTATGCGTAAAAACATCCCCTCCACTGTTTTCCAGCGTTCTATTTGGTTGACGCGACCTATACCACGAGCCGGTAGCGCGAATGCAAGTAGGTAACGTTTAATTTTAATCTTTCAGATTACGTAAAATACCTGTACTACGAACTGGACGGTAGCTCTCGCTCGCTCGCCATCAAAAACATGCGACACTTCACTTGGTACACGGTCACCGTATGGGCGTGTCGTATGAAGAGTGATGGCGAGAAGCAAGAAACGTACGAAGAAAAATGGTGCTCTGACAGGGCGGCCTACACTTTCCTCACACTAGAATTAGGTAAGCAGTACAACTACACTGTACATTTTAGAATATTCAAAGTATGATCAAACCTTTGAGTTAACTTGTTTAGGTAAGTAGTACTACTGTGATGTAAGGTATTCAAGTTATGATTTAAACTTTGAGTTAAATTCTTAGGAACTGCCATGGAACCCGTTCACATCAGTCTTAACGGTGAAACCGCCAAACGTTTATTGTAATTGTAACTCCCCTTTTCCACATTTACTTATGCTGGTCTTCGGATTATCCGAACAGTAACCAGTATAAAAAAATCCGAATTAATCATGCCATGCCGACTTTTAGAACAAGTTGATATTCCAAGCAAGAGAACTGTGCCTAATCTAATTAAAATTTTTGTGGTGGGGTATAAGATCTGACGTCCCGCAGTGGGGTGTATTGTGCATTATCCCCCTGCTAACCTCACCCGTGCCAGCCCAATTCCTTCAAAATAGCGGAGAAGGACTTTGGGTTGATGGTAGCAATGTTCAAGCAAGGTGATGATTTAGATATAAAGGAGAAAGACCCGATCAGCTTTTGCAGCCTAGAAAGGTGCCTAATTCTAATTCGTGGTGGGGAATGAGATCTGCACAGACGTCCAGGTGTTTTATGCATTGTGAAAGGCGGCTAATAAAATGTATGTTTCAGCAAACGCGGATGTCATAGAGAACGTGCAAGCATCGATAGTGCCGTCCAACAAGACAATGCCGGAGGTAAACCTGAGCTGGGATCCGCCGGTTAACCCCAACGGGTTCGTGGTCGCCTATAGCATCTACTATTCACAAGTTGACGATAGCCCTCAGGTATGTAAAAGTAAAAGCCGATCCGCACAAGAGTGCCCGTTCAGTAACTTATCCATAATGAAAATGATATTGTTGCATAAATTTTGTACGACGCTATCAGAGGGCGTAGTCGCAGTTTTGGTTGACACATTACACGCGTGTATGGTGTACACTACACGCAGTTTTTGTATGAAAATAAGAAAAGTCCGCCGTGTCCGCTAGGCTTTTCTTATTTTCATACAAAACTGCGTGTAGTGTACACCATACACGCATGTAATGTGTCAACCAAAACTGCGACTACGCCCTCCGTACTCGTTCTGTGATGTCTGTGTACTAACCTTTTTCTTATCTTCCAGAATCAAGAAGCAGGTCTGCAAAGCTGCCTCACAGCCGAAGACTACGAGGCAAACAATCACGGATACACTCTCCGCAGTATGTCTCCAGGAAACTACAGTATAAAGATCACCCCAATCACCGTCAAAGGACCGGGCAACGTTTCAGCCGACGTGTATGTTTACATACCGGTAAGTCTTGCCTCTGGTCTTCACTTAGTTCTGTAAAAAATGCGGTGAAAGGATTTTAGGTGCGCCTCAAAGAGGCTGACATGTTTTAGAACTTACCAGGTTCTACGACATGCCGGTTTCCTCATAATGTTTTGCTTCACCGTTTGTGAGCACTGTGCACAATCGCTAAAGGTTCTCGCGACTACGAACCAAAATACTAATCAGGCAAATTTGTTGACTCTTGATGGACAGAAGTCACTTATTTGTCATTATAGTTATAGTAACTATAATCGCTCATCAAGAAAATTGGCGCAGCCGTTAGAGGAAATCCCACCGTCTGCGCCGGTATGTATGAAAGTTTATCCAACACTTAAACATCCTTCAAAAAGTCTAAGCTTCATGAATCGTAGTTGCTGAAGCTAAAAAACGATCAAAATTTGTTTTTGCTAAAACGAATACAAATTTTCTCAAAAGTCAAACAACATTACACACATTCATATTCGTTTTAGGAGCGAACAGCAGATTACGGCTACGAATGGGTTTGGGGCGTCATCGGCGGATTCCTGATCATGATTCTCATACTGGCTGGTGTTGTTTGGTAAGTGCCACTTTAGCTATCGTGAAGAAAGACTATAAAAAAAGTTGATAATGTAACACAATATGCATGGACTTATGATGGATGGATGCATTCTTGAGATCTAAATTTTTGTAGGTCAGCTTCTCGATTAGTACTAGCGCCTTGTTTATCTTATACAGAACATTACAGTTTCAAAAAACCCTGGTGTCTTTAGGTACGTGAAGCGAAGTTTCATGTCCAACGCAGAAGCGCACAAGCTATTTGCGACCGTGAACCCGGAGTATGTTTCCACTGTGTACGTACCGGATGAATGGGAGGTGCCCCGAGCCAACATTGAGTTCATCAGGGAGCTCGGTCAGGGATCGTTCGGCATGGTAAGTGAACGATCACCTTTATGTGATCATGCAAAAGAACGGTAGAAACCAAGCCGTAAGTTTGTTGTCCATTCTTCTAGACTTGGTCGCGTGCAACTGGCTGCTGGATTCACCTAAGTCGTTAAGCGTCTTAAAGCTTAAGACGTTTCTAAATGATTCTTGTGATTCAACTGAATATCCTCTTGACTTTGACTAGTGTCAAATACTTACCACATGATAGAAATCTACAAATTCAAAAAAGAACCAAGGCAATATAGCCCCCATAGTTAGTAAAGTTGAAGTTGCAAGAGGTACGAACCGGAAGACAAACTAGCATGCCTATTTCTGCCGCCAAGTAGCGTTGTTAAATTTCAGTGTGTGGGTGTTAAAATCGACATAGGTTCATAATGGTCTTTGAGGGCGCTAATAGCTTATCAGACCGATAAGTCTGTTGCTGTGTCTTTTCGTTGGCATGAAAGTGACAGTGACAAGAATACTCTATAGAGCCGCAATAAAATGACAAGGATTATGGATAAGAGGGTTAATCTGTAACCTAACCTGAAACTCTTTCAGGTGTATGAAGGTCACGCGAAGAACCTAGAAAAAGGCAAACCGGAAACTCGATGCGCTGTGAAAACTGTCAATGAGCACGCCACTGACAGGGAACGCATCGAGTTCCTCAACGAAGCATCCGTCATGAAAGCATTCGACACGTACCACGTGGTCCGTTTAATGGGCGTGGTCTCGCGAGGCCAGCCTACTTTAGTGGTAATGGAGTTGATGGAGTTTGGAGATCTGAAGACGTATCTGCGCTCGCATCGGCCGGACTCGGAGAGTTCGCTGCCGAGGAAGGATGGCGACAACACTCCGCCCACATTGCAGAGTATACTGCAGGTGTGTATGGGAACTAACACAAATATTGGTGTACTAGTTGCGCCCCGCGGTTTCATCGGATCTAGATGAAACTTGGCAGAGAGATATATTATAGTCTGGAATAGCACATAGGCTACTTCTTATCCCGTGGGAATACCAGGATTTAAATCTGCGCGGATGAAACTGCGGGGCGCAACTAGTGCTATATAATTCGTTACTTACCTATTTCTCCTGAATGAACTGTAACGAATTGTATTGTAAATTCCAGATGGCTATAGAAATAGCCGACGGTATGGCATACCTATCGGCCAAGAAGTTTGTGCATCGCGACTTAGCGGCGCGGAACTGTATGGTCGCCGGCGACCTCACTGTCAAAGTGGGAGACTTCGGCATGACCAGAGATATTTATGAGACTGATTACTATAGGAAAGGCACCAAAGGCCTACTGCCCGTTAGATGGATGAGCCCCGAGAGTTTGAAAGATGGGGTAAGTTGTTTTTTGCACATATCATGCATGTATTATACATATAAACCTTCCTCTTGAATCACTCTATCTATTTAAAAAAACCGCATCAAAATCCGTTGCGTAGTTTTAAAGATTTAAGCATACCATAGGGACATGGGGATATAGGGACAGAGAAAGCGACTTTGTTATAAACTATGTAGTGATAGTGAAGTGTTTGCTTTAGAATCTAACAAAATGCTCCGTATTTACATATTACTTACATTTGGTGCACCTGTTTCCCATGTTTTTTCTAAATCTATCTCAGACGACAGTGACTCCATAAACAGGTTGTAATAAGGCATTTCACTAGCCTCAAGATTTAACGGAAATACATAAAGTACCTAATACATAAGAGACTTAATTGTGTTTTTAGGTATTCTCCAGTAATAGCGACGCGTGGAGTTATGGCGTCGTTTTATGGGAAATGGCGACGCTCGCTATGCAGCCATATCAGGTACGAAATAAATGATATTTGCATTCTTAATCATCATCGATCTTAACAATCACTATGAGCCATCACAGACGGTTATTTTTTTTGATGAAGTATTATAGATGAAATGAAGATTTAGTATCTTCGTCGTGATGCGCTTTACTCATGAAATAAGCGCTGAATCCCATAAGTGGCGTACTGAGTGTTTACAGTTCACACAGTACAATAGTGAAACGTGTGCATATTCCTGGAATCGCTCGGCAACCGGGCGACTGCGTCAGTCCACAGCAACATCGCGCCTTAACCACACCTGTATAACAAGTTATCCTACTATTATAAACGCGATAGTTTATAAGTATAGATGGATGGATGTTTAAGAGTAGTAGAGCTCTTGTTGAAGGGCTCGTCCGGGGAAGTACTACCACCACACCTTTTTCTGCCGCCAAGCAGCAACGCTGTGTTTCGGTTTGAAGAGTGTGGTCGCCGGTGTAATTACAGGCACATGAGGCTTAACATCTGTATGCCTCAAGTTGATGGACGCAGGGCAGTGCATCGTAGGGCACGTTCCTATTGTGCGTGACCTACGTGGCAATGTTTTGTTTATAGGTGATGGTTACCACTTAACATCAGGTGGACCATCTGCTTGTTCCATCAGCTAGTTGTATAAAAATAAAAAAATAAATATAAAAAATGTTTGTTACTCTTTCACGCCGGAACGGTTGAACGAATCTGGATGAAAATTGGCAGAGAGATAGATTATAGTCTGAAATAGCACATGGGCTACTTTTTATCCCGTGGGAATACCGGGATTTAAATCTGCGCGGGTGAAATCGCGGGGCGCAACTAGTTATACAGTAAATCGCGCGTGTTAAATTCAAAACCATCTTTTATACTCTGATGTTCTTTACTGAGTGCGTCATTGCATCATTGCAGGGTCTATCAAACGAGCAGGTAGTCCGCTACGTGGTGGAAGGCGGCGTGATGGAGCGGCCGGAGCACTGTCCCGACCGCCTCTACGAGCTGATGCGCGCGTGCTGGGCGCACCGCCCCGCCGCGCGCCCCTCCTTCCTGCACCTGGTGGCCGACCTGGCGCCCTCCGCCAAGCCCTACTTCAGGCATCGCAGCTTCTTCCACTCGCCGCAGGGGCAGGAGATGTACGCGCTGCATAGATCCGCTATGGGTAAGTTCTTTTAATCTAGGTGTAGTGACAAATGACAAGCGGACTTTGTCGCCGCAGTTTCTTCCACTCACTGCAAGGACAGGAGATGTACGCGCTGCAAAGATCCGCTATGGGTAAGTTCTTTTAATCTAGGTGTAGTGACAAATGACGAGCGGACTTTGTCGCCGCAGTCTCTTCCACTCACTGCAAGGACAGGAGATGTACGCGCTGCAAGGATCCGCTATGGGTACGTTTTATTTATTGTAATCTAAGAATAGTGACAACTGACGAGCGCACTTTGTCGTTGCGGTTTCTTTCACTGCAAGTACAGGAAATTTACGCGCTGCATGTTCATGCTAGGAACAGGTGAGTTGTAAAATAGTGACAAATGACGAGCTGTCTTCCTCACGCAGCAATTTCGTTGAAATGACAGATAAGTTGTACAATAATGACAAATGACGAGCGGATTTCGTCGACGCAGGGACAGGATACGTAAGCGAGGCAACTCTGTGCTACTGGACACTATTTGCACTTCATACAAATGAAAATAGTGTACAGTCGGTAATGGTAAACAGGTCTGAATGAATAAGAGGCTTAATCACAAGTTAGTTGTAGAATAGTTACAAAAGACGAGTGGCACAGGCGAGTTCTAGAAATGGAAGCTTTTCAGCATTCCAGTTTTTTGTCTAGTCAGGCCGAGAAATGCGAAATTTCACCTAAAGTGAGTAAAAAGAATAACAAAGCAGCAATCGTCGCGACGTACGGGCAGCTGCACTGAGATATTCTTTCAAATTGGTATCAAATTCCAGAACACATAAATCACGAAATCAGTTGATTAGTTCACCTGTTAGTATTTACCCTGTAAATGTCTACTGAAATAATATGCCGCCGTTTTGTAAGATGCAAATTGAATAAATCTTAGTGCAGCCGACTGTACTTCCTACTGCACTTATTCCACTCCCCACACCTTGGACTGAGAATAGAATTCACATGAAGACGCACTACAGAATGGTGCAGTGAGCATGCATTTTGAGAGCACGGTACCGAATGCGATTCTTCGTTTGAAAATCACTGCAATGCAAACTCTGTTACATTGTGAATATCATTAATAGCTCCAACTAGATATATCTAAACATAGCAATGTGATGTGTATTAGGGCACCGGCGACAGCGGCTCGCAATTTCGAGGTGCGATTGGGTATTATTTTATTTCATTTCGGGGAGATTGTTTGAAAGAATAACTCTAAAGTGACACGCATAAATACTGTTCGAACACAAATAATACAATAATATAAGGGAAACATGCCCGAATCAGAAATCATTTTGGTATTAGTATGTTTGGTCTTACGTTTACCTAATACCAAAATGATTTCTGACTCAAGCACATTTTCCTTATATTATTGTATTATTTGTGTTCGAACAGTATTTATGCGTGTCACTTTAGAGTTATTCTTTCAAACAACCTCCCCGAAATGAAATAAAATGAAATAATAGCCAATCGCACCTGGAAATTGCGAGCCGCTGTCGCCGGACCCTTAACTAACTAAACTAACAAAATAACCTTATAGGTTTAAAAGTGCCATGTACCCACTACCAATAGATTAAATAGATGGTGCATCAGTAAATGATAATAGAGTTATAGAACTAACATAACGCCCCTTTTTGTTCCACGGCAATGCGTTCGATAGAAGCGTGCGCCGAGGCAGCAGCGTGCTAACCGTAAGTAAACGGTACTACTTGCATGTTGCATTCTTGTTGGGTACACACCGCGCTAGTAACTAAGCCAGTTCACTGACAGTGGCATTTATGTAAAAAATGCGGGTATTTGTCAAATTTACCATCTTGAAACATCAGACAAAAAGTTTGTACTTTGCACTAAGAGAATATCTACCGTGACTGCAGCTAAAATGTATTTGTTGATGATGATGGTGATGCCTGCTCGTAGTTATGCAATTGTTTTAAATATTGGTGACCATTCATTACCTTAGTTTTTTTTATTAAACAGTGTAAAGAAGTCGGTTAAAAATATACCCTAAATAAAACTAATGGAAAATTTATAACGAGATGTAGCATCTAGACTGAATTTTACATAAATAATCAAAGAAATAATTATTTTATTTGGATTTAATATAAAACTGATCTGATTAAAAAAAAAAATTTCAGTTTCATTTCTTTGTTTGCATTCTTCTTAGTATGCTGTCGGTGACTACACCGAGTCTCTTTCAACCATGAGTACTAGATTTCTGGCACTAGCCAGAAATCTAGTACTCATGGTTGAAAGAGACTAACTTCGGGCATCTCATGAACCCATCATCAGAATTACTCACTCGCTCATATACGGACTTGTTACAAATGCCTGTTGTCTATTCTTCTAGCTCAGTAATTGCGCGGTGTGAAACATACGCACCTCTGTTATCATTTCCTGAACAAACCATGTAGAAACTAGTACTATCTTTATTTGTAGAGTTTTCTGTTAAAGGCCCTGATAGTCTATTAAAATTAAAATGTATTTTATTCAGATGTCATAGATCCATATAACCTTAAAAATAACACAATATAGGTACCGTCAAACTCCCTCACTTCGCCTAGAGTAACATACTTCGCCTGATTATTTTAAATGGTCATAAAATGGACAATAATAATAATATTGAATAGAAAACAGTTCCTAAACCTACCATATAGTAGAAAAAAATATTTATGGCGAGATTCTGCGATCGAATAGTAGCTAACTTCACGTAGGAGATGACTGTCACATTTTGCGTGGTTGAAAGAGGCGATTTTAATGTGGTCTGCAAAACTTCAACTGGAAATTTAAAAAAAAGAGCTAGAGACCAATAGCATCGTATGTTCGCATGCTAAGTTATATGGTTGCGGTAAAAAATGCATTTGAATAATTTGAAGTACCATTTCTGACATATTGTTCCAAACTTCGGCTTAGCGCGGGCTTAGGGTTGTCATTTGCGACCTTACCCGTCTTCAAAATGAAGGGTAATGATTTTGTAGCATGTTGTATTACAAGGGTATTTGATTGTACTGCACGTTGGTGCATTAATATTTTGTATATTTATAATGTATAGAGCTGATTTGCGCTTGCGCAATGTTCAACATTATTCCTAAGTTCGCCTACCCCACTTTTGTGAATTATGTGTTTATGAAAAATTTGAGATTAAATTCGTATAAAGCACAACTATTATACTAAACTCCTCTAACAACGAAATTCTCACGACTTACGGGGCACGGGAAAGTCGGCACTTGTGGCACAAGTGCCGACTTCCCGATAACCGATTCCCGATGCGAGACGATGTTAGGCACAAGTCTTGTGCCTATCATCGCCTGCATCGTTGCGGCCCATTTTAGTTTTAAAATAATTTACATTTGGTCTTCCTTTTATAAGTTTTAGATAGCGTAGTAAAGGAAGTGACTGGTATATTTGATTTTCTTGTAAACTACAAAGGTCTAGAATAGCAAACTAAAATGTGTCAAAAACTAGACGAAGTTAGTGTGTTTGACGGTAGCAATAAATTAACAAGAACCTTTTTCTGTTTACGGAATACACCGGCGGGAATGACAGAATGTGTGAATTTACATGATTATTTTTGCAGGCAGGAACTTTCTTATTTGAGATATACTTGCCTATAGTTCCCTCTCTTTCGTTCCTAGCATGTTTTAAGTTCGAGGCAAGGGAAAATACTACGCTATAACTTTCTTGATTGCATAGTAAGCTTTGATCAATGCTTCAATATTAGGCTCTTAGAGCATTGTCGTTTTTTTTATCAAAAACTTGCACTTCTTGTAAATACATACATATATCTTGAAAAGGAGAAATTAATAGGTGCAGTCATTATATTACCTCAACTCACTAATTTCGGTTGGTTCTTTGGCGCTTCTACCCAAAGGTTAGCTGGCAGGTAATGCTATCCAGCATTAAGCTCGCCTATGTACATTGTATTTTTTGTGCAATCAAGAATTTTCTACCTATAAAGATAGATTTTTATTATTATTATTTAGTAACAAGAGTCTTACAAAAGAACGGTAAGAACAAAGCCTTATGTTTGTTGCCTGTTCTTCTAGGCTTGGTCTCGTAGAACTGGCGCCTAGCTAGATTGAACAAGCTTTGAAACCATCAAAGACGTGATCCTTGCGGTACAATTGAATAAATATATTTTTACTTGGCCTCACATGTACTGAAATAATGGAACAAACGTGTAATCTTCTACAGATCTTTAAATGGGTAAAAAAGCAAAAAGATTGAACGTACTTAGTGCCAATAGACTGAGGAGATATACTACCGTGGCTGGAGTTCAGTCGTGAAGTGTTTTCAGTGTTTCAAAAAAAACTGCTTCACGACTTTGATCCTCAGGTACGGTAGATATCCCTTCAGATCTCTTAGTACCAAGTGCTAATTCAAGATCATTCGAGGACGTCTAAGGGGGGTAGTCAGAGGAAAAGCCAAACATTACATTTGGCACACACCCACATTTTGCAGTAGTTAGTATACCATACGTGACAGGTTGCAAGGCCATTTCCTCACGATGTTTACTATGTGTTTCTAGCTGTTTGTTATGTTTTGCAGAAGATGAGCACGAGGTGCCGGTGGTGGGCGCGGTGGCGACGGGCTCCGGCTCCAATCTGTTCGGCGTGTCGGGGCGACTCGCGTCCTGGGTCCGCGAGCTGTCCTCTCTGCGCTCAAGGACGTCGGACGATGCGGCCGCCGAGCCCTTGCAACCTTTGCAGCCCGCGCCTACCCTCGCCCCGCTGAAGGGACCGAACGGGGTCCTGCGCGACGCCGCCCCGCCGTAGCCGACTCCCGCCGACTCCCGAGTGCGAGACTGTGGCATTATCTACCTCAGGCCGGTCGCCACCGCGGCCGGCTCTTCGAATCCTAGTTGTAAGCGTAGCTAGTGAATTGTTCGACGCGTTGTTTTATTTATTTTGTATGCGTACGTTTTTGTAACGCGCGACTGGCGACCCGGCCGCGTGTTATGTAAGATTTGTAAAAACGTCGATGTATATATTTATACCGATAGTTATATTTGGCGACTGATATTATTGTTGATGTTACGCGTGCGGACCGGGCGGCGGCGACCGGACCTTGAGGCGACTTTCGAAGCGAAACATGTAAATATCGTCGGTTCCACTGCAAGAATATAAAAATAAACGTTCCTATTACCATGTTACTATAAACTCGCGTTACCTATAGCTGCACGAGCTTTGAAAATCTCCTCTTGGGTTTGCCGCGGGCGGACCCCGGCGTCCGTTTCGATTTTTAAGCTGCTGATTTCGACTCTAGTTTAAATTTATCAGTAAGGGAAAGCGCTTTGATCTTCTGTGCATTTACTACGTTAATTTATTGCACAAGAAGTGTGCACACATGCAGAGGCGTTTCGTCTAGATTGATGTAGTTGATAGATTCATTAAATTACCGGCAAGCAGCGGCGATACGTTTATTTCGTGTGGCGTCAGAATCATATGCTGTTGAACCTAAGTTGTGAGCCGACCCGTCCGCGTCGGCGTGATCCTATATAGCTTACCTCATATTGTAGTTGTATTCATGTCATCATTGACAAAGCCTATTAACGTTAAGTTTACCGTGTAAGATGTAAAGCGTGTATGTATGTTTTACGTGCGGCCGAGATTGTATACAAATTAATTTTACTGTTATTTTGACGTTTAAATATCGGTAACAATACGGTTTTATTGTGGAAAGGAAAACTAGGAATATAAATAGAAACTTTTTCATTTTTAATATTTTTGAAATTAGTTTTTGTTGGAAACACATAACCTACGAATTTGTCACTTGCCTTGTCGACGCATTGTTACTAATAAAATACTCAATTATTCATACCGACCACAAATAAGCCTGATGTTTTCATACAAAGCTGTCGAACACCGATTTGGTGGATGGTATAGAAGTCAAAGAATTTAGACTTTGTATACCCATCACTAGCGTCATAAATTCACCATAATTAATAAAAATTTATTAGAAGCCCCAAGTTAAAAATAAGCGTGTATGGTGTAACATCTGAATGACAATATCATTAAGCCCAAAATAGAAATGTAATAATTTTACTTACTGTGTCGAAACTGATGTGTTCTTTAATGACTAAAATGCAATAGACATACCTGCCATTTATTGTTATAATGTTATTATGTACTGTGACTATTATTTATTAATGAAGAAGTATTATGCTGTAACTTATTTATCGCCAAAGTAGTGCAGGATCTAACTTAATAGGTATGTTATAGATTCCGGAATAGTCTGACATCTACTTATATAATCTTTATATATTTTGTGATGCAACAACACTAATGCAATAACTGTAAATGTTATAATATTAATGGTAATTAATAGCGGTACTTATAGTACATGTTTCTCAAGTTCTTTTTGATTTATAGTTTCTGTATTGTGTGCCCGTTTATCAAGGGGTAACACCACAAACGATAGAAAATCGGACTTGAGACAGAGGGGTTTCACTCCGCAGTTTAAGGCGTTGACAACACCTAATTTACCTCTCGCTCGCGTGATTCGACATTTTAAAAGATATAAAATCACTAAATACAATTTTGAAAAAACGCAAACAACCATTTTGTGTGCAATCACATTCCACACAGTTTGGTAAAAGTTTCATTTTAATTGGTGCATGTTTTCCTACTCAAAAGTTAAGTACATAAACTAGAAAAGCAAGCTTTTAAGTAGGAAAACATGTATCGATCAAAATGAAATTTTTACTAAAATGTTCGCAATGTGATTGCACACAAAATGGTTGTTTGCGTTTTTTCGAAAATGGGAGTAGTGATTTTATATCCTTCAACAAGTCAAAACGTACGAGCGAGAGTCACATTAGCTCTTGTGACTTTAATGTACATTCGGCCGGCACCTAAACTAGTAAATCAATACGCGCTGGCGCGAAAGGGACAGGTTGCACGCGCTACTTGGCGCTTACTCACGTCACGTGTTAGAAAGAGAGGCAAATATCTAGGCAATTATTGAGGTAAGGCAGGTATCGCTGTGCGAGCTGAACTGCGCTTTATTACGTCTCAGTAAAGGTCGTTTTTTATTTAAACGGATCTGCGGAGTCAACCTTCTGTGTTACTACTAATTATTTCCTCTGTACTTGAGGTAGGTACTGCTATATCAAAAGAAACGTTGCAGCTGGATTTATTTGCACCCTGTGCAGTATTTAAGATATTTTTATACAAATATTTTATAAAATATGTACTTGGCAGTGTATTTTATTACTGTAAGTTTTTTGTATTGTATGAGATATTTCTATTATGTAACTACAAAATGGTCAGATTCATTATTTGATAAAGCTACTCATCTCATAAGGAGATTGAGACATGTTGATTTAGGTATAACAGTCTCATTAGATACAAAATGCAAACATTATGGTCTGGGTGTTTTCTATGTAGGTATAATAAAAAATATCTATCTATGTAAGTATATAATGTATTAAATATATCAGTTATCTAGTACCCATAACACAAGCTTTGAATAGGTAGCTTGCTTTGGGGCTAGATAGTGCTGTGTGGATTGTCCAGCATTATTTATTTATTTATTTATTATTCATCATTATACCTAGTGTAGTTGATCTACTAGAATTGAATACGGTCGCTACTAAAGTTTTCCACTTTAGTATTCTAATGTTATTCACAAGTTTGCCCGTTTACAATTAATGTTATCATCAATTAAATAGCTATATCAATACTTAAGTTAAATTATACGCTAGCTACATTATTGTATTGTAGTTTTTAACGATTGATACTTTTTAATGATTACTGTAAAATTATACAACCAACCAAAGTTAGATTCCAATGTACAAGAATCCTAGGCGCCGCCGGACCCCGCGGCCCGATTACGCTAATGTCTGGCTATCGAGATGGCTTACAGTTTGACATTTTGATCAAGGAATACTCTGACGAGAGCATTTAATTCCCATAGTGTAAAAGCAACATATGGATGGACTAGTTGCGCCCCGCGGTTTCATCCGCGCAGATTTATATTCCGGTATTCCCACGGGATAAAAAGTAGCCTATGTGTTATTCCAGACTATAATGTATCTTTGCTAAGTTTCATCCATATCCGTTCAGCCGTTCCCGCGTGAAAGAGTAACAAACATCCATCCATCCATACTACAAACTTTCACGTTTAAAATATTAGTAGGATCTAGATCCTACTAATATTATAAACGTGAAAGTTTGTAGTATCTAGTATCTAAATTCCTTGGGATGGATGCTAAATTCCTTGGATGGACGGGAATCAAAATGTCAAACTGAAAGCCATCTCGATAGCCAGACATTAGCGTAATCGGGCCGCCGGCCGTCTTGGACCGACGCTTAGGGCGCAGTCACACATGAAGCAGGGTGCCGCCGACTGCCGAGATAGCCATCTAGGTACATACAGTAGATGTACATCTGTAGTGTAAGTTCGTACTTGTACCAACAAACGCAGGCCGATAATCGACGGCAACCTCCTTGATACATGTCCTAATTTAACTTTAGTATAGGGTATAAACGAGTGCCTTCAGACATCCAGCCTTCAAAGGAATGCGGGATTGTTGATTGTGTGAAGTGGACATGATAAAATTATGAACACAGATGGTATACGGTTGATTCGATCCCATTTGTGTGTTATTTAAAATTGTTGTAATTAATGAGAAAAAAACTGATTTTCATATCTAGCGCCGTGAGTGTTTCCGTTCCTTATCAACACAATCAAGAACCTATGCCGCAGGAATTCGATTCAGTAAGGTTGGTTGTGGAAATGTGTGTAATGTAGGTATGGCTTGCCGATATAATGGCCCGTTCTAGCGCGCTGGTACCTTACATATCGTCAAGTAGCAAATCTAGTAAATTGATTGTAATATGTGAAGTGACATAGTACTAGAACGGGAATCCAATCGACTCAAGGGGCTCAAGGCACGTTGCATCAGCGAGCGAATCATTCTATTCAAACCTTACTATTTATTCCCAAAGTCCAAATCCGAATATTCGTTTAATTTTAGCAATTGCATAGTGCCTTTTGCTCAATTAATGATTGTAGATATTTTCTACCGTTCGTACTGTGCATTTGTTGTAGATATAATTTCACGTAGCTTCCGGGACCAGCAGTGCAAGTACCGTTCTTATCGATCGCTTAATTGACAATTAGAATCGTCAAAAATTCGTGGAAAATGGTTTCAATAATGGATAAAACCAGTTTTAACGATTCTAAATGTCAAATTATGCGCTCGATAAGAACGGTATTTGCACTGCAGCATCGGCTGATAGCTCCAGTACCGTCTCCTCTACTGACTAGTGCCTACTTAAAAACAAAGAAGGGTTTAAGGGGCAGCATACGGCGCGCCGCTATCTCGCTTGCACAATGGAACATTTTTAAAGATATAAAATCATTGAACATAGTTAAGTAAAATCGCAATCGGTTAAATTGTTGTCAATGGCATTGTAAAGATTTAGCGAAAATAAAATTTTGATACAAGCAAGTTTTCATACTTAAAAATGCGTCTTTATATTTTTCCAATTTTTATGTATGAAAACTTGCTTGGAACAAAATTTTACTTTTGCTAAATCTTTGTAATACCATTGACCACAAATTGACCGATTGCGATTTTACACAATAAAATTCAGAGATTTTATATCTTTAGAAATGTTCCATTGTGCGAGCGAGATAGCGGCGCCCCGTATGCTGTGCCTTAAATGTAAATAATGTTTAAATTGAAGTAACATTTGTAGTGTGGTCTACCGATGCTGGCCGCGGCTAGTGTCGTCCCTGCACAGTTCCTGTTATAGCGAGCTCAGTCACTTCTTCGCAATATAAATTAATATCTCCTTAGCCTAAAAGGTATTATGCCTGGCCCTATTATGTTCTTAAGCAAGAGCTTTTAGTTGATACTTTTCGTAATACATCGCGCGAACAATCATCTTTTGAATTTGTTTTTCTAAGAACGTTAATAAAGTCAGCATATATACTTAAGGCCTACGCAGACTGGGACGACATGGCAAGGGATGTAAATTTTTATCAATGGACATTCAAACGTATTGACGTAGAAATATGATATATATTGTTATGCTTAGGATGATGCCGTGGCATCGAAAGGGATTTCATTGATGCGTCATCGTCATTTTAAAGCATAACAATTTATGTCGTATTTCTATATCAATACATTTGAATGTCCATTGGTGAAAATTTAAACCCCTTGCCATGCCGTCCCAGTCTACGTTGGCCATTAGAAGATGCGTGAAGTGGCTCCGGCTTAGTCTCGCACAACGTTGCCTCACACAGCGTTCCCTGCGGACTATACCTATGTACCTATGGTTTAAACTACTTATACTTTTTATGCTATTTTATCAGTATTTATGATTCATGTGATTTTCAATCAACCAGGCAGTTACATTACCTCATTTTAGTAATTTAAATTACCTATGCATATTGTTGACTGATTTGTAATTTCCAAATGGTTTCCTAGTGTGATTTGTGAGTGTGCGTGTGATTTGTATAGTGTCGGGGTAGCGTTGTGCTATGTGCTCAATTTAGATACAATTTCACCAAACGATTGAGATAGTGTACAATTTTATAATTAATTTAATGAGAAACGAGTACCTATTAATAATAATTTTAATATTTATATTAATAAAAACGTTATAAAAATTTGCAAATGTACTTTTTAATGTATCCTTATTTAACCCGCAGTTTAACGCATTTTATCAAGTTACTTAGAAATTAGAATTTGAAAAATAGAAATTGTTATTTTATGTTGCGACTTGTCTATTGCGTTTCATTTTATCGTTGTGTCAACTGTCTTCCTCATCTTTAAGTTTCTTTAGATCGAGTTTGAGTGGTGTCCTGGGTATTCTACCTGGGACTCTGCAGTCGCACGGCTTCGTCTTTGCGTATCGTATCAGCAAGCATACTGTTCTTAGTGCGCCTTCTTCGCCGTTGTGCTTTAGCTTCTTCAGATTCTCTACGTAATATCCTGGCATTTCATGTTCTTTAGCTCCAAGGATCATTATTTGTTTGTAAGTCCAGGAGGGCCATCTTTCTACTGGGACTTCATCGTTGTCTCCCCTCGGTAGGGGAATGACCTTTTGCGTGTAAGCACGACAAGTGAAAGATCCCATGTAGGGAGTAAGGACTTTCACGTACTTTATGTAGTATTTCTTTACTTCTACTCCTTTTTGGCTGTAAACAACATACCATGCAAAATAGAACGTGCTATTAGCACAGAATGAATAGTAGGTACTATACAGAATGAATATAGGTAAGTCTAGCTAGTAGGTACTAACAGTCAGCGTAATATTGATATGAGGGTCTAGAATACCTACCTAGTCACATTGATATGAGAAACGAAAGCAATTTAATACATATACGCAGTTCCAATCATCATATTGTTGTAAGCACCCAAGGTGTTCAAAATATCTTACTACTCATGGTTTCATATTTATATTATGAACCCATGGTTCATAATATGTATAAATATGAAAATGTTCAAAATTGTCTAATAGTTTCACGGCTGTAATGTAAAAATAATATCACAGTACCTAAAGTGCCGGAAGTACCTACATAAGCCATAGATTATACAATATAAGCATTATCTACGCTATGAGAACTTCTCCACCCACCCACTGACTACATTGTAGGTAGGTACTGACTGACTTCTGAAATAAAACCTGAAACAGCTTCACGACTTTGATCCCCAGGCACGGTAGATATCCCTTCAGATCTCTCAGTACCAAGTACTTACTCTAGATTCTTTGAGGATGTCTAAGGGGGGTAGTCAGAGGTACGTCCAAACATTACATTTGGCACATACCCACATTTTGCAGTAGTTAGTAATTCCATACGTGACAGGTTGCAAGCCCATCGCCGCTGCTAGAATACTAACTGGTTTCCTCACGATGTTTTCCTTCACCGTTTGAGAGCACTGCCTGGCAGCAACTGTCTTCTGTTGCATATATATTCTTGTCTTGTATTTTAGATCTTACTCATTCAGTCTAAGTTGGTCGTCCTCATGCAGACGCCAGATGACTCCCCACACGTGGGCGTTAGCAGTGGGCACTAAAGTGGCCGTGGGACCGCCCCAGAACGATGAGTATTTGATGAAGTCTAGTCTGTAATCCTACAATGAGGTACAAAATTATACCTCGGTCGGTACTCTAGTAATGCCTAGGCACTGTTTGTATTGGTAGGTTAGAGGTATTTGCACTTACATCTAATCGAGCAATAGAAACAAATTCAGCCGACGGGGTGTGCATATGAACCCTAAATGTTAGTAAATTACCACCGTAAGAGAAGTATAGAAATGTGTTTGGTTTGCATATTTCTGATTTTAACATTTTCCTAGTAAACTAAAGTAACAAATTGTGTTCAAGTGTTTTGACTGTTTGTCATTTTGGCGCATATATTGACTTTTGTGTAGGTATACAAAAAAGTACCAATGTAACAATGCAAATAGGGTAAAATAAAAACTATTTAGCTTTGTAAATAATCGCAGTAATTATATTTATCTTCTTTTCACCTCAGCTTACTTATTTTTTTTAGAATCTCTATTTAACTTTTCTATCATTTTAGCAGACGCCAATTGCCCATTGTGAGGAATGTTCTTAAGTTCTTCGATGTACGAAGGAGGGAGTTCACATTCCTTCGCTCCATTGACTATGCAATCCAGATAAGTTATACAAGGCCTTCGTTCCATGGGTAATTCTTCGCCGTCTTCCAGTGGTAAAGGATTGACCGTTTGTTCGTACGTCCGGCATTGCACCTTGAATCCTTCCGGTGTAATCACGTGAACGGTTTTTGCAAAATACCAATTGTTTTCAACGCCTTCTTGCCTTGAAACCAAAAAAACATATTTTTAGGTAGGTAAGAAATAAATACGAATAGAATAGGTACGTATGGAATTAATATTTAAGGGTAGTAGCCCTTTGTGAAGGGCTCGGCCGGGGAAGTACACCACCACGCCTTTTTCTGCCCCTGCTTGGCGGCGTTGCTGTGTTTCGGTCTGAGGTCGCCGGTATAATTACAGGCACATGAGGGTTACATCTGTATGCCTCATGTTGATGGACGCAGAATAGTGCATCGTAGGGCACGTTTCTATCGTACGTGACTTAAGAGGCAGTGCTTTGTTATAGGTGATGGTTACCACTTAACATCAGGTGGGCCATCAGCTTGTTACATCAGCTAGTTGTATAAAAAAAGTGGAATGTCTACATGTGTAAATCACTCAGGAAATTGCAGCTAAATAAATGGTGATTATAACGCTATATAGGGCTAAGCTCGCCTTTGTACATGACTCTTATGTATTTTTTGTGTAAATCACTGTGTACAATAAATAATAAAGAATAAAGGATTATAATATTTTATATTAGATGACTAACATTGATTACCTACCTAGTAGGTAAATTATTATAATTGCATATTGTATTTGAAGACCTAGAACCTAGGAAAATTATAATTCCATATGACCAAGTACCTATTGTATTTGGAGAAAGTGCAAAAGTAACATCCTGGGCCGAACCACTCTGCATCTGGGCACCCTGTACCTACCTACTGCACTTGTGCATAACTATTCAGTGCTTCAACCTTACTGCAAACGAAATCTAGTTAATTACACCCTTACATAGGGTACTGTTATCACTAATATGTATGCATTTAAGTTTTAAATAAATATTGACAGTTTACTTGTCCAATGCAGGCAAGTCCTTGTTATTTAGTCTCCATATCGCTCCCCAGATGTGCTGGGATTTAGTTGGGACGATGGTCGCTGAAGCCCCTCGCCAGTGCTCAGAGTATTTTATGAAGTCTAAGCGATGATGCTGGAATTCGTTAAAACATAGTTTTTCAGTGAGAATTTTATCGGAACTTCAGTTAGGTAGGTAAGTAGGTATACTGCCGTCTTATCGCAAAAGGGCACATCTAACAAATTGTAAATCTCGAGAAAAATGGGATTAAAGGTTTTTGATGTTTTTCGGGAATAAAACTCATTTGAATGTATAGTAGGTAGGTATATGCAGAAAAAATAAATGCAATTTCTTGCATATACGTTTTATGTTTATATATATTTTTATTATTTATCTATTTATTCTCATTCTTTATAAAATCGTAAAATCATGATTTTTCCTTTTAGCTTAATACAAAAATGTACCTAATGGGTGTCAGATATGCCTTTTGGGCTTACTGTAACTCAATGCAGGATTTAGATACATAGTTTTTTTCAATATTTATTTATTATGCTCCTTTTTCTCCTGATTCCGAATAGGGTTATTGCGCCTGATTCCGTCCAGTTAGCGGAGTTGTCACATTCAATCACCAAAAAATCTATGTTATAGTAAGTCTTTAGAGGTGAAACTTTTTCTTTCACATTGCTTATATCCTCTATTTTCATTTAATGTAAAGTTTTTAATTGTGAAGTAATCTGGGAATTTTATAAAAATATTTTAATCTCAAAACCCTGTTTTGCCCAGTTTTCGTCCAGAAATTCCAGTTTTCGACCACCTGCTACCCAGTTTTCGTCCATTCATTTTTGATGGGAAAATATATCAAATAAAGGAGTAAAATTGATGGAAATGAAACTAATTTAATTAATAATGTCATATATTTCAAAATTCATAGTAATAATAAAATTTTCTGCATTCAAAGTTCAAAACATAGGTACTATTTAGGTATCGAAAATCATTTTTGCCAACTTCAGAAGAAATGTTTCTTTGGATTATAGTTTGTATAATTGATTATTTATAATATTCATTCGTAGCATATTATCATCATCATCATCATAATCTTCACCAACCTATCTTCGACCCGATTTTTATCCTGGTCTTCATCTCTTCTCATCCAGCTACATTTAGCAGATCGTCACCCCACCTCACTGGAAAACGTCCTACACTACGCTTACCTACACGTGGTCTCCACTCAAGTATTCGTTTGCTGTAACGATTGTCGGCTCTACGGCATACATGGCCGGCCCACTGCCATTTCAGCATGGTAATCCTTTGAGCTATGTCGTCTACTTTAGTTCTGTCGTATTACCTCGTTTCGGATTCTATCCTTCAGAGAAACTCCGAGCATAGCTCTCTTCATAGCTCGCTGAGCGAATTTTAGTTTGTGGATCGACCCTACTGTTAGTGCCACGTTTTGGCAGCATAGGTCATAGTTATAACGGGTGGGACGACTGGTTTAAACTTTCGTCTTCAAACACAAAGGGATGGGCCGAAGACCTGAAGAAATTTCCCAAACGAAGAAGAACGAACTGAACCCAGCTAAGTTTTTCGGTCTTGATATCTCTCACCCGCAGGGTCTACCCGAGGCAGACATATTCCTAGTCCCTATCATAGCTTTATCCAAGTTCATACCCAGATTGACCCGTCGCGCGTCGTGAGGCAGCAGCTAGGCTGTTTAGCATCGGTTGTAAGTCCTGCAATGATTCTGCCAATATGACGATGTCATCAGCAAATCCCAAGTGCAAGATGTATTCGCCTTTAATCTTAATGCCAATTCTGTCAATTTTCAACCGGGGCGCAACTGGATGGTGGCATCATTATATAAGCATCTCAGCATTTCGATGTATCGCCAGATTTGCCAGTCAACCTGACATCGTTGCAAGGACTGCAAAACAGCTAAGGTTTCAACAAAGTTGAAGTCATTTTCATGATCTCAAACGCACACGGCCTGATTATACTCTTCAGATTTATACGTATAATCTGTCGGATTGTTTGAACGTGGCATATGATATCAAAATGTGGTGCCAATATGGTGAAAAATAACACCACGACACTCCTGCTCCACACCCTTGGATTTCTCTCATGGTTAAAGAAAGGAGTTGAAAACACGTCGGAATTCTTACAGAACAGGAAACTAGCCGCCTTTAAGAGTTGTGAACACTAAGGTTCGGAACTAACCCAAGGTCCTTCTCCGCTATTTTTAGGAGTTTGACTGGCTGGGGTGAGGTTAGCAGAGGGATAATGCACAATACGCACCATTGCGGAACGTCCGTGCAGATTAAATTCCCCTACCACGAATTAGAATTAGGAAGAGATCCGAAGTGATTCGTCTTCTCCTGGGGATTTTCCATAATTTTCTTCCTGTTTCAAAACTATTGTCAAGGCTGATCTCTGGATAATACATTATGTTACATATACATTCTGTGTAGTGCCGGGTCAGTGTGACTCTAGCATCCTTGTCACTGGATTCTGGACATGATACCTGCGAGGCGCACAACCGCCTGAAAAAGTCCTCTAACTCATCGAAGACCTCCGGCTTGGAGAGGAATAATCAATAATTTCTTAAATGGTCGAAAACTGGTCGGCTGTATCAGTTTTCGTCCACAGTAATACGAAGAATTTTAGAGGAAATTTATATGTGAATTAAGCAAAACCTCAAGAAAATAATAAAATAGGCATAAATACATATTGTTCTATTGCTGAAAATTAAAGTTTATAGACTTTTATTCTATATAATGCATATTAAAATCATGGTCGAAATCTGGAAGTCGTATTTACCCCATCCTGTTCTCGACCACCAGCATTTTATGAGTATCTGTATTTCTTGATCTAATCATATTAGCCCGGACGAAAACTGGCTAATCAATTTAGGAGGAGTAATAAGGCTCAATATTCTTAAAAAGCAGCAGTTAGCTTTCATACATAAAAAAATACAAGCAATCACTTTATTGACATGATTTGCCAGTTCGCCGACCACCTGGACGAAAAAGGGATTTTCTTTTAAAAGCATGGTACAGTTCTCGTCCACGTAATTTAAATAACTTATAATATAAATTTTAAGCTAAAAACATTATAAACATATTCTTTGATCTATTATGAAGGCATACAAATCACCAATACCCTAAAAGTCATAAAAATAAGTGAATAACTTAGCGTGAAAGCGCCTACACTTCACTATTTTTTTTGTTGTTTTTAGCCTATTCACATCGTATCACAGCTGACCACAAAATGATTATATTGTTTATAATAGTTGCGCTTGAACTAGTAACTTGAAACTTGTTTGTGTGTCTACTTGGACATCCAAGAAGGCGCCAAAATACTCATAATCAATGTGTGCATGTGAATTATGCTATTTTTTGGGTTTATTTACTAGTAGTGCCGCGAATGGACGGAAAAGGGACGTGGACGGTAAACAGGCCTACATACCCTATGTATTATATTTATCAAAATTTTTAAAAAATGTTAAATGTGCCCTTTTGCGGTAAGACGGCAGTGTATAACTGTACTGCAGAGAAAAAAAATGGAAATCTTACTTCAAGCCTGCCAATGCCTAAAAACTCAGCTGTTGGGTTGTTTATGCGAATTCTCGTTTTCAATAAATTACTACCATAGGCGAAGTACAGGAATGTATCATTAATTTCTTCAAACATTTTCTATTAATTCAGACTTTTAGTAGGTATAAAGAAACGTAAACTTAATCGGGTCACAAATGAACATAATTTAACTTAATCTACACAGATTAACCTATTCAACCAACACCAACCAAAACTACCTATGTATCACTGTAACCTTATCATCACTGACTCAAGGCCAGTGTTAGTCACATTGTTGACTTTAAAACATCTTATCATTTTGTTTCATTCATGCAAGACATTTAGCATGAAACCAGTTTCCTCCAAGTCTAAGCATGAAACGCGTAAGTGGAGAAGCTTCCTATGCAACAACCAGCAAGTTATTGTTGAAATATTTTGGCTAACAAATCCGTTTATTTATTATTTATTTTTTTACTTACACCTAGTTCTAACTTTACAGATAGGTACTTATCTAATACGTTAAAACTAGAAATCAAACATTTACATAAAAACTAACAAAAAATTAAAAACAACAACTACCTATGAACCCTAGTTTAAAGGAACAAGTGAAATACGATAATTATGATCAATATGTATTTTTCAAAACTTTAGTCTTGTCGTATTTTCGAATACAATATTGCACTGTGGCGTAGATTTTCAACAGCCGCCGTTCCACAGCTTTGAATTGCTCCTCGGTCGCTAGCGTCTCACCTTGTGTCGCAGAAATTAACTTAATCGTGTCCGTTAGACTGCCACCGGAAACCATCTCCAACTGCTGCCATGTTGATGATGATAATCTAAAACAAAACACAGGTAGGTTACACATTCGGAAATGGTAAAAATTATTTACAACAATACATACCTATTGATTTTACCTGTATTAGTGACAAAATAACCACCAGATAGAAATGAAATTAATTTAGTTGTCAAATAATATGGGTTTGGTGAGCATGCTGTGCAGTGAATAGACTTCTCATAGCATATATTTTTAGCATGTTGGTAACACCACAATGAGGAAAACTGCTGAGCGGGAAGTTCAAAATCAAGGACAATGCGCCAGCCAACAACTAAAATAGATAGCGAGGCCAATCTAAACTAAGAAAACGAATTAACGTCAATAAATTCTTACATGCAGCATTGATATAGTGGTGCCAAAATATCCAATTCGTCTATTGTTGGATTCCCCAAGCCTTTTCCATTGTCTAAAAGCACTATTTTGTCCTTGTAGACTTCATATCGATGGCGATCTCCGTTTTGTATAAGGAAGTCGAATATCGCGATGTCTACTAAGTTCAGTATTCTTTTAGTGCTCAATGTTTTGGATATGCGACTGAAACAATTACAGTTAATACAAAAAAAAATTATTTTTGCAACAGCAAAGTTATAGACTTTCTACAAGATTGTAATGGTCAAGATGAAAGTAAAAATGTAGAGTACAATTTGCACTTACTTACAAAAATCATTGTCTTTCTCCCACTCCATTTTCTTACTATTATAAGATCTTCTCCACGGTGATTTGTGTATTCGGAATTGCTTATCCAAGTAAAGTATTGCAGCACCTTCTATCTCACCGTTGCTGTCAGGGCATACAATCTCATTTGGTTTGCAGTAGTAGCATTTTCCATAAATGCAGAGAGATCCACTCTCTAAAAAACAAATAAATGGGTGTATATTTTATCAATAAAATAAATATGTAAATAAATAATTGTATTACGTTAACTCAAAAATAACTAGACTGATTTCAAAAATTCTTTCACCATTAGAATGCTACATTATCCCTGAGTAACAAAGGCTATAATTAAATGTTTTAAAAATAAATGTACCTATTCAAAGTCAGAACGAGCCGCTACATAGATAATAGAAGATAAGAAAAATACCATTTTTGAACATTGTTCTCTTCAATCCAGGAGTAGCAAAAGGGACTACTTCTTTGCCCACATGGACCTTCCTGATGGTTGATGGTGCAACCCACTTGAAGTTTAGCACCATGGCAAGGTAGTAAGCAAATACCTCGGAGTTGTGACGGTCAAAGCCAGCATAAACACTGCCTCTGACAACATGGGAGAGGTTGTATCTCTTTGGCTTAAAGTAGAGGTTCTGCTTACCCTACAAACAATAAAAACATCTAGATAAGATAACAAAGGTGAACATGGAAAATGTATTTGATGCTATGGAATAAGGCCACTTTTTAGGGAACCATGACGAACATGCCTTATTGTACATTGATACATGCCTTATTTTTTTGACCAGATATCTAGTATGTGGTAAAAAAAATAAGGTCTTATAAACAGCAATGGGTGAAATAGGTAGATGATGATGATGATGAAACTACGTTAAACAACTACTAACCTCTAAAAGAAATAACAACTTCAACTGTGTTCCCTTTGGTGCATTGTCAACTAAAGCTATTGGTGAGGTTCGGATAGCTTGCAGTATTCGACCTGGAGCTCCGTTGGTGTGTGGAAATAATGACTCTTCACTTAACCACTGAAAAATAAAGAATTTATTCAAAATAAAATCCCTAATCCCTAATATCCCTAATCCCAACTAATATGATAAATGCGAAAGTAACTCTGTCTGTCTGTCTGTCTGTTACGCTTCCCCGCTTAAACCTCTCAACCGATTTTGATGAAATTTGGCACAGATAATCTTTAGACCCTGAGAAAGAACATAGGCTACCTTTTATTGCGAAAAAAGAGATGAAGAGATTAAAAGTACGCAGACGAAGTCGCGGGTACCAGCTAGTAATATTATAAATGCGAAAGTAACTCTGTCTGCCTGTCTGTTACGCTTTCCCGCTTAAACCTCTCAACCGATTTTGATGAAATTTGGCACAGACAATCTTCAGACCCTGAGAAAGGACATAGGCTACCTTTTATTGCGAAAAAAAGGGATGAAGAGATTAAAAGTACGCAGACGAAGTCGCGGGTACCAGCTAGTGTTGTATAAAACAGAGAGTACCTACCTACCAGACAACACATAAACATAGTGGAAAATAACTTACATTTTCAGCATCATGCCACAAACTTTTCGTATCTGTGACCATTGGTGGTTCAAATGATTGAATGAGGCTCCGTTGCACAGGAAGATACTTAGGGTTTCTGGCTTTGTAATGACTAGGTAAATAATTGAGATGGTCATATATTTCTTTAAATATAATATCTGGTGAAAGATCTAATTTACTTGGAACAGGGAGAACAGATTTAGTTATAGCAGTAAAAGTGTAGAAAAAATATATATTTACTGCTACTAAGAGGAGTAAGATAATTGAAAACCCGAATGCATAGTTCAGAGACATAATTATCCATAGGTATAAAATAATAGGGCTATTTATTTATTTTATTATTTAATATTCGAGTTAACATTTGATTTTAGTAAAACACTAGTTTTATAGGTCAGATCTGGATTTCAGTTAATTTTAAGCACTTATTATATATTGAGAATCTTCACATGTTCACTTAGCATAACTATATCAATAGCAAAAAGTAGATATGTAGGTACTTAGCTTGTTTACATTACAAAATCCTCTAAGGTTTGTATCCACATTTTGTGGTGTTCACTCACACAAAAGTGTATAAAATCAGGGGTTGGCTATAGCAATCCTTGTACCTGAGTTGAGGGTTGGGGATAGGGGGGATGCAAGTGGGGGTAGATGGCAAGTCTTCCCCTTGAGTCCTTTTTTCTAGGAAATGAAAAAAAATGGAAGGTATTATATGTACCGACTTAACAACGACTTACCGACTTTTTTTTTCTCACAAATCCGGTATTTACTGTCAAAACTGACATTTCATATTGTCAAATAACAAACTGCTTGCTTTTGATTGCTAGGAAGTTATTCGTCGAGCGAGCTCCCTCCCTCCTCTCCCGAGTCCTCCCTCCATTCCAATCGGCAGCATAAAGGCCCATTTACATGATGCCATTTTCTTGTACGTACAAGAGCAATAATTGAATGCAATAAATGAAGCGCAATAATGACCTTCAAGAATTGCAAGCAACTGTTTACACGCGGATACTAGTAAAAAAGTTGAATGCAATTATTGAATGCAAATCTTGACAAGAAATAATTGCAGCTGTCTTTTGTTTACACCAATACGATAATGTGTAGGAGATTATTGCTTTCAAGTCTTGCTTTGTCTAAACACAGACTTGTACGTGCGTGTACAATTTTTCGGTGCCTTCGTTTAAGTATTGCTCGTATTTGCGTTGGCGAATTTTTCATTCAAGTGTTGAACGTTTTAGATTTTTTTTTTCAATCATATTTTAGAATTCGGTTCTGCTGATTTAATGAAGTTTATTGAGATTTATCGAATACCTACACAATGAAAATTTTATTTACAAGAACCTTGATGCACGTAATGCTGCACTAGCAGCATTTGGAAAGGAATTCGGAGTTTAAAGGTTTCGAACATATGGAGATACCAAACAAAAATAAAAAAATTGAGCATCCAATTGAATACAAAAATTGCGTAACAAATTATAATTACTTGCTGTTTATACCAGGGACAGTTTTGAATGCAATAATTGCCTACTATAGCATGAATGTGACATGCTGTACAGATGATGCCAGCCAATTATTGCTATAGTATTATTGTATGCAACAGGCAATAAACTTGCATCGTGTAAATGGGCCTTAAGCCTAGTTTGCCGTTCTAGGATTTCTAGGCCTGCTCAGCCTGGTGGTAAATCCGCCACTGCGTCCGAGACTAAATGATGATCTAGCCCTGATGTAGATAGGTAGGTACCTACCTAGGTATTTCTTCGCCCATCAACAAGTTCACCAAAATCGAAAACATAAGTAGGTATAACAAGCTTCAGAAAATACCTAAGTAGCATTATACATGTACAAACATTCATTGCGAAAATGTACTAGGTTGGTACCTACTTACTGAAATTTCGTAGCTAGTAAAAAGTACGTAAATATCACGGAACAGAGAAAACCCATAAATATCTAGATAGGTAGGTAGTTATCTAAAATCTGGTCGCGGGGCAGGGAGAATTGCGTAGGTAGGTACCTAGGTATGGTTGCAGAACGGCGCGGCGGTCATTGCATCAGTAGGTACGAGTGTGACGCATTTAGTGTACGTTAAACATGGATAGTCTGGTAATCCGATAGTATCGATAGTTTTAATTTTTTTTGGATTTGCGTAACATCATTGAAATAACAAATGTTACACGAAACGGAGAGTTTCATTTTGATATATATTCGAAATAACAATCAAAAATCAGCATTCATCATAATTAAAGTCACAAATCAATCACCAAAATAGCAGCTATTTTGTTTTAGAAATTCAATGAAGTGAAAAAACATCCAAAATAAAATAACTGCCTGACTTTTTTCTTGCAAGTGAATAATATACGCAGGCACTGTAATTCCCATAACATCCTTCTTATTATAAATGCGAGTGTTTGTGAGTATATATGAATGTTTGTTACTCTTTCACGCCGGAACGGCTAAACGGATCTGATGAAACTTGGCAGAGAGATAGATTATAGTCTGGAATAGCACATAGGCTACTTTTTATCCCGTGGGAATATCGGGATTTAAATCTGCGCGGGTGAAACCGCGGGGCGCAACTAGTAGAAAATAATCTCAATGACTCCTTGACTCTATGGATGTAATAGTAGTTCTCGACTTAACAATCGATCGATGGTTTTTAAAACTATCGATAGTATCGATAGCCATCTACTATCGATAGTCTATCGATGTTTAACGTACACTAACGCATTCGCTGTAGTGACAGAGGTAGAGCTACTATCAACTGAAGGCTGGTCGAAATGGAACTATCTGGTATTCTGTAACTCATCATAATATTATTCCTACCGACTTTCTAGATCATCATTATCATTTCTACATACTAACTATGATGAATTCTATGTATCTCTCAAAGTTAATGCAGTAAAGATTTATACCGCCATAATAAATGTTTGCTAAAGTGCATTAAATAAAATGTCATCATTTTATAATAATTTCTTGACAATCATGCATAAACATTATTTAGATATCAATTAGTTATGAAATTATGCTCACATTTTTGTTTTACGAATCAGAAAGTTTAAAATGTGAAAAAGGACCGAATGAAAGTTGAAAAAAGTCGGTGGACATAGGCGCCCCGAAATTTTACCTCAAAGAAGTGAGTGAGTGAGTGAGTATTGTATGACCGAAATGAGAGGTCGTATCACGTTGAATGAAATGGTATCGTTGATGTGACGCAGTGTGACAGATTTTCCTCAATGACAAATGAAATGAGTAGAGCGAACTAGAATTATGCAAAGACATTGTACTTATAAGTACAAAGTCTTTGGAATTATGTACTTCAACAATATGACATTTTGTACCTACTATGTGACATGACATTTGAAGCATGACATTGTCCCACCTCACGAAATAAAACAAGGGCCTCACTCAAACTCTTTTTGAAACCGTGTCCTACCCAACACTACACTAAACTAACTGAGAGGAAGGAGGGATGGAGGGCTGGGTATTTGACGTTAACATATCATCTGCTGTGACATTGATAGGAGTACCAACATAAGAACTGTTGATGTAGGTGATACCAAGGAATTTGGATACTACTACTAAATTCCTTGGGTGAGATACCAAGAAGGAATTCAAATTCCTTGGGTGATATTATGTGATATGGCTAAGGCCGCACTACGGTTAAACCGCTGTGGTTTTTTTTATCGCGTGAATTTTTGCCCCTGGAAAAATTGAACCGCAGGTGCGGCCGCTTGTATTAGTTGTCTAGGGGCATAAATTCACGCGATTAAAAACCACAGCGGTTTAACCGTAGTGCGGCCTTAGCCTCAAGAAATTTATGATCGAATACAATGTATACATTTGATCGATCCATGCGTAAAGAGGTCGGAGTAGGTAGAACGATTTAGGATCAATGACCTCAAACGATTATTAGGTAGATAGGTACTAGTACGGATATGCCTCCAGAATTCCGGTAGGTACCTATTTTAAAATTATCAAATCATTTTCTCTGGAATTTCAATAGTAGATTGTATCATAAGGGAGCGAAATCATATTTTTACGGCGAGGGCGCTTTTTTGGATCCAGAGCGAAGTGAAGGATTCTAGAGTAGAATCCCGAGCTTAGCGAGGGATCTTTAGTTGAATCCTGAACGTAGCGAGGGATTCAACTTCCTACGTTAACGATTCCTACGTCACCCGAGCCAAAAATATATTTTGCTCCCGAGTGGTACACTACTTTTCATCACCCAATATGAGAATATAAAAGGCACTTCATATTTTATTAGTTTTGACTAAGTACTGGAAGGAGGCCAAAAACACAGATTCCGAAAAATTATTGGCGCCTCTTGCATTTCTCCATTCAATAAAATTACCAATAGGCTTTCAAATATTTCTCCCGAGACTTTGCAGCAGTAATATATTATCCATCACATTTCTTGAGTCAGTTCTAATACTTTCAGGAATTAATTCTATACTTTCACTGTCACTTGAAGAACTGATTTTTCAAAACAAGACCATGAATTTCTAACAATCCGTGAAAATTTACGAAAACGCGGGCTGTATTTCGCGCGTTTTTAAATTGATTTCTTTTTTTTTACTAAGCCAAATGGCGGTCTTTGGTCGTACCAGCTAGTCTTTATTCAAACAATATTTGCGTTCGATTTCTTTGGCGCTGAACTCTGAAGATGTTCCAAATTCAAAAAGTGCGCGGCTTAGTTAATCCGGCGCACTTATTTAAATAAGTGCGCCGGAATCAACTTTCCCGCGCACTTATAGTTTCTCATAGAAAACACCACCTTTGGGTGCAAATAAAGGCGAACCAAGTCGTTCTTTTCGAATAGATGTGATGAAAAAAATATTAGGTACTACGTGGAGGCGTAAAGTAAAAAAGTTTCAATATCATCATCATCAGCATCAGCCTAACTTCACCCACTTTAAACTGGGTGTAGGATCCCTTAGCGTGTGCCAATCTCCAAAACGAGTTTTCTACGAGCATTTGCGTAGAAAACGTCAAAAATTTGCACACTGCAACTTAAAATAACTTCAAATCAATTTGATGAATATTTATGTAACCGCTGACAAGCCTCGATTTACCTTTATACGTTTGACAGCCGCTTGCTTTAAATTTCAAATGTACATACCTAGTTGTTACTAAATTACTACTTTAATTATAATATTTCACTGAATCCGGTAAATATCGAAACTTTCCGGAAAATGCCCCCGTATTTATGCAAATCCATGGATTTTTCTATTTTTAGTAGAAAAATCCACAGATTTGCTTATAAATATGGATGTAAAACTCCCTCTCATATAATTATTCTGCACGTGACATCACAGAGATAGCGTATGTGGTAGGTAACCTACCTATAGGTACGCTGGACAGAGTAGACGAGCCTAAGGGACAGCACACGGCGCGCCTCTTTTTCGCTCGCACAATTGAACATTTTTGAATATAAAAAATCACTGAATGTAGTTATGTAAAATTGCAATCGGTCGATTACCTAGAAAGTTCTATAAAATGTGTCAAGTGGTTGAAAGGAGCCTCCTTGAGGCGCGCTTTAAATCCTTTCACCACACTGTTTCACAAGAGTGACACGATAAGAGAGAGAATAATTCGAGCATAATGTAGGTACCTGGTAAGTAGTGCTAGGCGTATGAATTGGGAAAACAATTTTCATCTCAATTGTTACATGCTGTGGATGACCTAGGTCATCCAAGCATGTAAAAATTGTACATGTAGTATACTAACATGTACCTGGTTTCGTTTAAAATACCGTTCAGTTAGCCCTGCACCAAACATCACAGTCACAATTTCACGAACAAAATCGATGAAATCAGCATAGACGCAAGTTGTATCGCCTGGCATATTGTACAAACGAATTTGTTTATCTAGCAAACGTTTGTAGACTGTGGATGCAGGGGATGTTTGCGCCGATACTAACGTGATTACACCCAATCAGCAGCGTCGCCGCCCTAATTGAGCGCCCCCGATGCGAGGGCGGGCTTTTTTAACATCTTGTGCAAACACCAGCCGGTAGGGAAAGTTTCTTGTGGACAATGCATGTGCACTTAGAATTTAAACCAGTCTGTAAATTATGCTAAATCATAAAAAAGAGAAAAAAGTGATAAAAAACTAACAAAAGTATAGAAATATATTTCAGGCAACAACGAATATATAAACCTTGTCATGCATCCTGCGACACCACTTAGGTAGGTCCTAGGTACTACCTAGTGGTGTAGGGACCTGCATAGGATAATAAAAGGAATAAGTTAAAGTGACCTATTGTTTTTATTTTAGTTGTATTTCTTGTTATAATAACACTTTAACTTTTTCCTTATGCCTAACCTATGCAGGTACCTACACCACTAGGTAGTAGGTACCTTAGTAGGTACCTAATACCAAAGTGGTGTTGTAGGATGCAGTCTAGAAATATCGTCTAGGCTGTAATTTTCAACTTACCGCACTTTAAGGTACCTATCTGTAGGTACGGGGAGAGTTTTTTCCAAGGTTCCATCTTCGCCTCGTGCGTAGTTTGAAACCGTCATCGAAATAACATGGTGTGAAATTACAGTGGCAGCGGGGCGGGTAGCGGAATCCGCTAGCGGATAACGCAAACGGTTTTTGACTAATGTGTTATGTGCACCAAGTGCGGGCGGGGCGGGTGAGCGGGGAAAACGCAGCGGGACGAGCGTCGAGCGGACGCCAACCGCACGCGCTGCTGCCTCGCGCCACTGTAATCGCACACTTAGGCTAAGAACTCACGAAGCGGTTTTCACCCGTGCCCGCCGCGGTTGCGGGCCCGCAGCCTTTGTAGAATACAGATATTTAAGTAAAAAATTAAACCACATTTCACGACGCGTTTTACGCCCGCGGCGTGTGCGATTGTTTGCGGCTCCCGCTGCACCGGCAGTCATCTTGTACCGGCGGCTTTTTGTGCGTGCGTAACCGCACAAAACTCCGGTCTCGTGAGTTTTGAAAATAAAACTCCATTCCGCCACCGCGGCGGGCACGGGTGAAAACAGCTTCGTGAGTTCTTAGCCTTAGGAGTCGTGCTCAATTGATAAAAAAAATAAGTTCTGTATTTTATAGTTTTTAGACTTAGTCTCAGTGGCCCTGGAAAAAACTCACCCCATACCTATATAGCAAAGCATTGAATGGCAAGCCACGCACTATAGCAACATACCCCACGATGAACTGCTCTGCGTCCGTCAACTTGAGGCAAACATACTGCCTGTAACACCTGTAATCACCGGCAACCACATCCTACAAGCCGAAACTGCAACGCTGCTTGGGGACAGATAAAGGCAAACTTATAGTCGACATTCATCGCTACGCTACCGCTACCGTGATGCGATTTATCGAACGGACCCATTTCGTCATTCAACTTTATATAGATTTTTCATTCCGTCTTTTTATAGTCCTATTTTGTAAGGGCCTTAAGGTATATATAGGATTTATAGTAGGCATACTTATCGCCTAATGTTAAGAATTTGGTGATATGGCTATGAAAATAATGGGCGGTAGATTAAATAGTAAAAAAACGCGTTGTGTAGCTTATTTTTCTAAATTTAATATGTTAGTAAATACACAACTATGAACAGACAAATTTTAGAGACTATAAAAACACATCATTTATATTTACATAATTTATCGAAACATGCTTTTTGGAAATAGATTTATCGAAATAAAGAAGCAGACACGTTGAGATCATATGTTCGTCCATCGTAACACTTATCACAGCTTAATAATTTACATTCCATAACCATCCCATTATTTGGTCATTTTATACCATTCATACGAAACATACATTATTTTCATTTAACTAACAAAACCTGACAATTCGCATATAAAAAGTGCATTCTTTTTAACCGACTTCAAAAAGGAGGATGTTTGTCAAAATACACATACCTATGTATTTTTTTGGGTATGTTCATCGATGTCTTTAGTAAATGGACAAAGAACCTGAATTGTAGTTTTTTTATGTCCTGTCTTGACTTATCCACCATTTTTTACGGATAAATCCTGCGTTTACTTTGTAAGACATGGTATAACCTAAATACCTATCAGATAAACCAATTTTCAGTATTCTCTCCAGAAGTCGGAAAACAATCTATTTACAAAAAATCCTCAATTTCTTGCTTCGAATCGAACATGCTAAACATTATTATATAAACCTGATACCATTTTAGAACAGTGTCCTCCAATGTTTAATAAGTAGTACTTCCACATTTTTGTGACTTTGGCGTAGTTATCAATGTCACACCTTGATGTGAAGGAGGATGGCCATACCCAGCAGTGGGTTGATCTTTCGCAACATTTAATGGCGTCCAATCCCAGATTCCGCCAATATAGGAGGAGTTATTAGTGTATGGCCCGTATTGAGTTGGAATCCTAGGATATAGGATATAGGACTCAATGATGGTCCGTTATGAACCTAGTTACAATATTTAGCTGGTTATGTGTCAGCAGGCGTGGAGGCCGGGGTGGGTAGAGGCGGCGGGGAGACGCGGGCAGTGCTGGCCGCGAGCGCTGCCGCGTGTCTTCGCGCCTTCAGCCGCAGGTCTGCGATGGAGGAGGAGCGGCATCGCGCGGCCAGCGCCGCCAGCCCCGCGTACGGGGGACACAGCGCCGCCGCAGCCGCTGCCGCTGCACTGGCATACTGTGAAAAACAAATTATTTCAGCGAGACTTTCTCTGCTTTTTAAATGACTAGTTGCGCCCCGCGGTTTCACCCGCGCAGATTTAAATCCCGGTGTGCCCACGGGATAAAAAGTAGCCTATGTGTTATTCCAGACTATAATATATCTCTGTGCCAATTTTCACCAAAATCCGTTCAGCCGTTCTGGAGTTAATATAGAGTAACAAACAAACATCCACCCATCCATCCATCCATACTTACTAACTTTCGCATTTATAATATTAGAAGGATTACCGAACAATGGCGAACGCGAAACGAAAGGTGCCTTACCAAATTCTTCGTATACCAAATATTCAGGACGAAGAAATCTTGTAAAGACTATGGTATCACCTTATTTTGGACAGTCCCGTGAACAATGCGTTGGAAAATCCCTTTAGTACGTAATGCTCTCTAGCGTACTTAGGTCAGTTTTTGATGAGGTCTGCAGTCTTACGGTGCTGTTGGTCGCAATACATTGTAAACCCAAAATGATAAATGGCTTCACATTGTGTGTTGCATGAGAGCCAAAAAAATTAATGCTGTATCTCAAAATGTGGTGATACCTAAGTATACAAGATAAAAAAAATGTATAAATGAAAAATGCGTTTCTAAAAAAAACGAAATGATGTTTTGTTTCAGTTTGACATAGAATACTATAATAAATAACAAAATAAAGAAATAAATTGTTTTTTTAGTTGGTTTTATTTATTTTATTATACATTATTTAGATTTTGTATGTCATTTTTACAACTTTTTAAATGTATTAGGTTTAATGCATCTCTACGTTTTCCTCTCCCGTGCACTACTGACACAACTTATGTCCACAATACACAAAGGTTATCTGGAAGATAATGCTTTATAGCATTAAGTTCGCCTTTGTACTGTTATTTTTATGTGCAATAAAGTATTTTCAATCAATCAATACTGACCTGATGAGCAGCAGCCGATAGAATGGCGGAGTCGAAAGGCGCGAAGGCCGCTGCGGGAGGATGCGCGGCCAGCGGCGGCAGGTGCTGCGGCGCCGGCGGTCGCGGCACGGTCGACAGCCGCGGCACAGACACGTACGGCGCCACGCGGCACGGCTCCAGGGGAGTGCCGCCGCCGCTCACCAGCAGACCTGCGGCCCAATTACGCTAATATCTGGCTATTGAGATGGCTTTACTCAAAAACTACTCGTCAGATCTGACTCAAATTCACGGGACCACATGACAAGCACCAGATTTCGATCATCAAAGATCAAAAAATAATCAAAACAATTGGTCTTACACTATGCCTATGGCTATCGAGATGGCTTTCAGTTTGGCATTTGATTCCCACAGTATAATAGCAATTATATAGGATGGATGGGAATCAAATGTCAAACTGAAAGCCATCTCAATAGCTAAACATTAGCGTAATCGGCCCGCTGTTATGTATTCATTCTCCACCCACCAACCAAACAAAACGTTACTACGTTACGACGTAGTGTCAAGTTTGTAGCTCCGTAGACCTACTACGGTACGTCGGCGTCTGCTCGTAGCACTTTTCGTAGCCAGCGTTTGAAGACGTGCCTATTATTGTAAAAGTAAAGCTTCGTCTCTCATAAATCTATACTCGATTCAAAACAAGTCAGCGAAGTAAAAGTAATCCACAGATCCACAGCTTTATCGATCTGAGATAGCCCGGATTGGCAGAGACAAACGAGCGGCGCGGCATGCGGCATCGGCGCAAATCCTAGCCGATCCGTACCGAACACTTAATTAAATTGATATTTAAGTAAAGCATAATTTGCTCGTAAATTAAGTGAGATTCGTTGTTTATAGCCCGCCGGGGGTGAAGTGGCCAATTAATAAATTAACGAGGATCTGCTCGATCCGCCCGGCTTGAGGTATTCTACGTCTTTAAATATTCATTAATTTAATTGCTCTTTGTTAAGGTGGGTAACTTTACTACTTACTTACATTAATACTGTACGAGATACTTGATTTACTGCTAATCAGTCGTGGTTGCGCGATGTGTTTTGTTTTACGCGACAGAGTATTTGTGTTTATAAATCGAGTTACATAGAATTAGTTTTGTTTTATTAATGCATGTTTTTAAGTGGCCGACAAAAGGTGACAAACACACAAAGATTTTGTAATGACCCAGATATCGCCCGACTGTGATTTTTACTTCTGGGACATCTATATATACACATTATACATTTGTGTTAAATGCACGACACACAAACAAAGCTTAAATCAAACGATAAAAAAGTACATTGAATCCGATTGGCAAGAATAAATCTCTATTTTTTTTCGTATTTCTTATTTCTCTTTCTAACTGGAGAAAAATGAGAATATCGATACATATTCATACACTAGATGTGTGTACAGTTCGGGGCAGGCGAGGCGGGCTAGGGCGGGCGCTCGCTCGCTGCTCGCTGTAAATCAAAGGCTCTCCGGTAGCCGTCGGCATTATCAAAATGGATGCTCCCTGCGCGTATGAGTTATTTCCATATTTGACACAGAATTACTTTCGAGAAGTGCCGACATAAATACGGGCGTCCGACGCCCGCTCCCTGCGGCCGCCATGCATTTATTTGATTAACTCCGAGTTGTTTAATTTAATCGAATTAGAAGGTAAGCCGTGCCACCCCACCTCCTCTCGCTTATTTTAAAGCGTTCCGAACATCTTTGCAGCGGTTTCTGCGCAATAAAATACCGCCACCCTCCCACTCGGCGAATAACTTTACAATTTTATGAACAGGGGAACAATTAAGCGTCTGTGTTATTTTTTTCTTAAATTTCACGGCTGCTGTGATTGTTTTCGGCCGGGCCCGTACTCTGAGAGATTCATGACTTCGTCGAATATGAATTCTTAATTTTATGAAGATTCAACTCCTATTCTTTATGATTTAATGGGAGACGAAGGAAAAATACAGCTCGTTCTCGCGCTAAAACAATTTGCTCTAGATTTATGGGTGTAATGGATACCTGGTGAGTAAACATACCTATAGGTCTACTGTTTTTCAACAAAAAACGAAAATTCGATCGAAAGTTCGCGTAATTCCAACTCCGGTTTCATTTCGTTCCGAAACTTCGTTCGAACGTAAATTGTTTGACATTTATATTTTCTAAGCGTACTCTAATTCACAAAAACTCACGAAAGATCTTTGTTCGGAGTTTTAACCTCAAATCAACGAAACCAAAAGTGTTACCTTTTCATTTTCGTTTTTGTGATTTTATAAAGAAAGATTACTTTTAATTGAAGGAAGATTACTTTTAATTGAGGCTGCTCTTCATGAGGAACATTTGGACCGTCGAAGAAACCGTCGCCACTTGCGCAATCAACTCAATATCTATCATATTCCAGACTTAGAGTTTGTAGTAAAGTAAAGACTGAGTCGAGAATTATTTGAAGAGTTCTGAAAATGAATAAGAGTAGGTTCACTAGCGAACTTTCGTTTAAAATTCGTTCGTTTGCGAAATTTCGTTTCGGAGAAAGAGAGTAGACGCCCTACTTATGTAAGGTACCTACATGAAGCGCTTGAAATACAAAAACAGCATGACTTATGAAGTATGCATGACCTACAAGTTGAGTTGAGAGCGTTGACTTACTCTGTTTATTATTGCAGATTGGTATTATCTAATTGGCGGAAAAATCGCAAACAACCATTTGTGTGCAATCACATTGCGCATAGTTTGGTAAAAAATTCATTTTGATTGATGCAAGTTTTCCTACTCAAAAGTTCGCTAAAGTACAAAATCTAGAAAAGAAAACTTTTAAGTAGGAAAACTTGTATCTATCAAAATGATTATTTCACTAAATTATGCGCAATGTGATTGCACACAAAATGGTTGTTTGCGATTTTTCGAAAATGGGTTTGGTGATTTTATATCTTTCAACAAGTCAATACGTGCGAGCGAGAGTCACATTAGCTCTTGTCTTCACCTTAACCTAATTTGTCAGCACTAAAAATATTGCCATCCCTTTCTAAAAGAATGAAACAACAAGAACGGCTATAATTTTAGAGCTGTCAGATTAGGTTAGTTTAGGAATTAGGATAGGTAATGCTACAACAGAATCGACAACACCAGTGTCTAATAATATATACATATTATCTCAGAATGCGTCATCATCACATCCCGCACACTCCGTCATCTCTTCAACATTAAAGCCACAAACGATTGCGTAATCAATAACTGCTCGAAAGCTCGCAGCTAAAGGGGCATATCGTAACAAATAACCGTTTCATTTCACTTTACATGATTATTCTCGTGTTACTCGGGGAGTGCGGGGCGCGGGGCGCGGGGTGGATAAGTTAATAAGACATTTAGCAGGGGACGGCGGGATTGCGTCCGAATGGCTCCCGCGGGGAATCATTTTATTCGATTCCGGCGAGCGGCTTTTTTCCGCTTTACGCTCCGTTTAGCGGTTCCTACTAGCAATCACGATAGTGCGATCTCTAACAGAATACACGACAGTTTCTACAGACGCATTCCCTTAACCCGGTCCAGAATACACAGCAGTTTTTATCATCTTTGTTAGAATTGTTATATTCGGAGCCATCATCTTTAATTTGTAGCAGTGATGTTATGAGCTGAGACAGCGAGTACCGCAAAACGAGTATGATTTGAAGTGATTAGATTATGTTCAAGCATGTTTCGGCGTTATTGGGGTAACGCGACATGGCTTGTTTTGATGTGACTAATATAGTTAATAGATGGCGAAACAATACGGTATCCAAAACACCATCTATCCAAGACTCATTTAATGGGCTACCCATTCTTTTTCCTTTTTTTAGATAATTCCGCAGACCAATTGAACTGGAACTTCTTTATTAATAAATCACGTAACTTTTTTCGTTTCTTCTCCATCAAGTCTGCTTACAATCCGCATATATTCCAAGCCCGACACTCCAGCTCGGACCCTCACGAACTAATCTTGACCACCAGAACGTCCGTCGATCGCTAAGTGCGTTGTGCAATTCCCTGAATTTATCACCTTGCTTCGGTTTTTTCCCGGCTTTAACCGAGACTACTTTGAGTCCAGCATCTCGCCCGCCATTTTAATTATTCATCGGTGTGAGTTATGGTCGAATTAAAAAACTGTTAGAGTTGTACGGCGCCAGCGGGCTGGGTAATCGAGTTAGAGAAGCCAAGGAGAAATATAATGTTACTCGTAGATATGGGTCGTAAGAATCGCCTGCTAGAAAAAAGACTCCACAAGGACACACGAGAATACGACGTGTAAGGAGGCGTCTAGTAAATTATCAATCTAACGTAGATTAAATAAAAAAATATTGGTGGACATTCCCGACAGAACTGCCTCGCCCCAAACTAATCCAAAGCTGGTGATAAGGGAACTAGATAGCTGATATACTATTTATTATACTTTTTTAGTAAATACATACAATATTATTTATCACCCAGACAAAGAACAAACATCTATGTTCATCACACAAGTTTGTTCTCGGTGCCTCGGTAGGGATCGAACCCACGGCCGGCAGAGCCACTACCAACTGAGCTGTGAAATCTGTCGTGTGTGAAGATTTCGCCATTTATTGCATAATTTTAATTAACAAGTGTTCGACCGAACTGAGATTTTATAAAGAAAATGATCCTGACTAGGAGGTATATCAAGTAATGAATGTGTTCAAATTTTACTTGTTTGTAATATTATGATTTGCAATAGTATGATTTTTTACTAAGCACAATCGTCATACCACTGACCAATAAATTAGTTATTCTTATTATTGTCACTCTAACAAGGTTTCGCAATTTTATTTTTTCAACTCAGGAAAAGCATTTTATTACATTTTTCTACCACAGAGATTAGAGGAGATGACCGTGTCAGTCAGTCAGCCTATTTTTCCAAAAATACACTGATATCATGCTGCTGTACTGCACAAATTAAGACCCAAATCTATTGTTAGGTATTTGATAACTTAGGCATGTATACAGAAGAGTTATATTCGCATGGCAATATGGAGATAGTATTGCTTGCCAACTCAGGGGTAACTGGAACGCCAGACTTATTTCAAATTCCAGTTTTCTACTACATTAGGCAGCATAATTTCGAACATAGTTGCTTAAACATTTGTTACCACTTATAATTGTTATAAATGGAATTCTTGTTCGTAGTAAGTTTATGTTGGATTCAAATGTATAATTTGTTTATTCAAATATCATACGGGCCTCCTTGAAATGTCTTCTAAAAAAGATTGTAGAGCTCTTTGTGTGTAGCTCATCCTGAGAATTACACATCATTTCCAGAATTACATCTACAAATATAATAACAAAATTTTAGTAAAAAAAAATAAGAGTGTTAAAAATTTAATACCTTTGTGCATCTGACTCTCGTGTTTACGGCATTTTGCTCTTCTGTTCTGGAACCAAACCTGTTAACAAAAATAATTAGATTATTACCTAGTAGGTATATTTTTTTTTTAACATCAATGTTTATGACATAGGTAAATCTTTGTTCCGGAGGAGATCTGACCCATCTACAACACAGAAGGCAAACTGTAAAACCTGTCAAACAATGTAAAAAAAAAATCCTAAAAAAGTCGTTAGTTTCGGATGCTAACTGTACTACCTACAATCCTAACTGTAGGTATGTTCGTATTGTAAACACGGGTGACAGTAACCGCATTAGGAAGAGGGCTCGCGCGTACTACTGATTGCGTCAGTGCAGCGTGTCGATTCTCGAAGTAACAAAATCACGGGGAGTTTCACCTAGCGAACCGTGCTCACTTCGATCGCGAGCTTCGCCTATCTCGCGTGGGTCGCTCTAGTGAGTATGCCAAATTGAAAACCCACAGCGGGTTCCGCGGACACTTGGGCGAATGTTATTGACGGAATAGCATTACAGTTGCTTGTGGTTGAATGATGCAAATTGCACTGATTGTGGAATTACTAATTGACACAGGATTTTCAATTAACATTTTAACAATACAGTTACGTACCTATAGATCGTTTGCTATGCAGTTCTGGTTTCAAACGTACAATTTTTAGTACAACATTAAACTTTTTAAATGGCTACAAAACGGATGGAAGTGATAAACATTTCGATTTCACAATAATTCTTCCTAAGTGTCGTTCACCTAAAGGCTTCATCTTGAAATGAAGTAGATAAATAGGAAGGAAAGATGGTATGTATTTGAGACAGTAGCATTAGCGAAAAATTCCCGTTTTATTGTAGTGCATACATCAAACTGATAAATTTTATAGAAGATATGGAGAGATAAATAATACATGCCTATGGTGCCTTTTAATTTAAAAACTGTTTTATGTATATTTTTCTGTGATGCAAATAAAAATTTATTCTATTCTATTCTATAATATGGAAAAGAAAATAAGGAGCTCTCCTTATACAGGTTTCAAGACATTTGAAGTAAAAACTTGTAGTCATTAATTAATTAGCAGTGCATTTTTTTACTGTTTTGTGCAAAAACTACTTTATATCCAAAACTTCTCGATAGCGTGTATCAGTTCAAACTTTTTTCGACTTTTCTACCTTCTTATCAACATGTTTAGATATCTTCTAGAAGTAAGATCCTTTCACACTGTTTCGAAAGAACCAGTGACACGGCAAGAAGAAAAAGACGCTTTAAGTATATCTTGGCTGGTCTTCGTGAACCCAGCATTTACCTACATCACGAACCAAAACAAGCAAGCATTCATTAGTACTGATTACTTAAGTCAATACGACTTAATCGCAAGCAAACACCCGGAGCAAAACACTTGTTTGATTGAACTAATTTTATTAAGTTTGTATTGCTTAGGTAATTGGAAAATGTATTTTTTTTTTGAGATTCATGTACGTGGTTGACTTTAAGGGATTCAAGGGGTAGTTCCGGAAAAAAATCTATGACTATTATTGCCTTTATTCTAATCTAAGCTAAGCGTTTTTCTTCATCTTGGCGGTTCTTGACGGCGACAACGATAATAAAGAGTTGGTAAATTTCGTTATAAATTCGAAAAATCATTGCTTTAGGAACATACAATTCCTCAATTTATTTAGCGGAAACCAAGTCATTAATCGGTCGCGTCAACCAAAAATAACGCTGGAAAACAGTTTTTGCGCATGCAAAATACTGGCCCTTCCCCTTTTTCCAACGTTCTTTTTGCGTGACGCGCACTGTACTACTAATTAGAAAGATCAGAAAACACTGATGGTCCCGCCTATACCGATGCTGTGGTCGTAGGTTCAACATTGTTTATGCACCAATGAGTTTTCTGTTCCCAAATTTATGTACCTATCAGTATCAGTACCTAACCTTCTCTAACGGTGAATGAAAACATCGTGAGGAAACCGGCATGTCGTCGTGAGCCTAAACAGTTCTAAAGCAGTAGTCAAGTTTAAAAGTAGTAGAGCTCTTTGTGAAGAGCTCGTCCGGGGAAGTACCTACTACCACCACGCCTTTTTCTGCCGCCAAGCCGCAATGCTGTAGTTCCAGTTTGAAGAGTGTGATCGCCGGTGTAATTACAGGCACATGAGGCTCGGTATCGGCATGCCTCAAGTTGATGGACGCATTCTGAATGAAGCATTCTTATTTCAATATTACTTTTATGTCGATGTCTCATATCAACTGTCAGCTTTATAATCAAAAAGCAAAGTAATATTGAATCGCGGTTGGCCCTCAGGGCAGTGCATCGTAGGGCGTGTTCCTTTCCTGTGTGACTTACGAGGCAATGCTCTGTTTTTGCATAGGTGATGGTTACCACTTGAAATCAGGTGCGCTATCTGCTTGTTCCATCAGCCAGTTGTATAAAAATAAAGTCCTCGAAAGGATAGCCTCTTTGAGTCACACATAAAATCCCTTCACCACACTGTTTCGAAAGAAACTAGTGACACAACAAGAAGAAAAAATATTAACGATCTCGTTTTCGATGATGTTACTCAATTAGAGTAAGTGAACAACACGAACTAAGTTACTTCTTCCAAATAATGCTGTATAAATCCAAATCTGCGCTAATAAAATAACGGCACTTGTCACTAGTTAAGACCCACGTTTAAGAGAGATGGCCATGCATTTTATATCCCCCGGGCATCACTTAACGCCGATAGAGACGTAATCGCGATGTATTGCCTATAAACGCGCACTTGTTGGCCTCTGCCAGCTAATTACGTACATTAGTAATGAGGGGAGCGGCTACGCGCTTATTGGATCGGATTCAGACGATTTTAGCGCATTCAATGTGTTTATAAACTGATTGAAAGTTCGGTCGAAAGAATTGAAAAAAACGGAAACGAAACTACCAAGAACAGGGTACCTACTTCTACGAAATTATTTAATTTTATTCGTAGACCTACCTAGGTGCTTGAATGAAAATGTACTGAGAATAAGATTATGTGCAAGAAGAAATATAAACTAATCGGCCAACTATTCCATATAGTTCATACAAAAACCGCAGGGAAACTAAATCCGAAAATTCAAGGAATATAAATACAACAAAGAGTATAAAATACAATAAATCCGAAATTAAATAAAAAAACAAGTTATCAAAACATAGAACAAACCAAGGAATTTGAATACGAACAAACCATAGACCTATGAAACTCCTTTGCTGCGTGCGTTTGCTATCTTATACCTCATTGGAATAAACATACTGGTGCGTTATTCAATATGACCGATCCAATCACGTTTGCGTTTAGATCACGTTGTGACGTCGGGCAAGGAATCTCCTAAGTCATAGAGAATAATGCCCTTGTGCCCCTGTTTTTCTTATTTCGTAAAGTCAGCCCTTTTTTGTATGAAGACTGTGAGTTCTCAGCACGCCCGATAGGAGGCGCTTATCGAATCTCCATACAAAAGGCCTGATGTAACGAAAAACGTAATACCTAAGCAAAACGAAAGTCAGACTTGGGGTACTGCAGGGTCGCCGTAAATCTGAATTACAAGGGTAGCCATGTTGTGTTATCGCTCGGCTTAATGAATATTGCACAGCATTATATGAGTGTGTGATGATCAGAGATCGGAGTAGGTAGAATGATTTTACGTACTTGCATCAAGGTTTCATAGCATGGATATGGCTTTTTTTCCGATATTTACCGGAAAGTCCCGATATTTACCGGATTAAATTAAATATTATATTAAAAGCAGTATTAAGTAACTACAACATTTGAAATTTAAAGGAAACGATTGTTAGTCGTTTATAGGTAAATTGATTTTTATTAACCAATCGAATATTTTTTTAATAAAATATAAATAATATTAGAATAAGTAAATAGTGTAAAAAAAAATGTTTTCTACGCATTTAATCGCGGGAAACACGTTTCCCACATAAAATGTTTAGCAATACTTTGCTAAATAAAGTTGACAGTTCGCTTTAGTTTTGTATAGGAACTATTATTTATTTAGAGGCTTTGTGGATAAAAATACCTACGTTTGAAAATTGACCTAAATCTCATTATTTTGTCTATTAGATACTTTGTCTACTTAAACAACTTTTATGGCCTACTTTGAAGGTACAGGTAGAAATGGATTAAACGAAAAACTGACCTGTGTCTATCAACTTAAGGTATATAGATGTTAAGCCTCATGTGCCGGTAATTACACCGACGACCACGCTCTTCAAACCGAAACACAGCAACGCTGCTTGGCGGTAGAAAAAGGCGTGGTGGTAGTAGTTAGACGAGCTCTTCACAAAAAGCTCTACAACAAAGAGACACAAAGAGACTCAGGGCAATGCATCGTGAGGCATTACCCTTTTTTTCTTATTCTTTCTTTCTTTTTCTCTTTAGTTGACTGGCCCCGGAAAAGACTAGCCATACGGGGCCAGTTGACCTAGTATAATAACCTAGGAATACCTTTAATTTATTACTTTTGGGGCCAGTCGACTAAAGAGCCCATGTTACCTGAACTCTGGCTTCACTGAGGCCGAGCCGCTGGCTGAGTTCCTCCCGCATGAAGGCGTCAGGGTAGTGTGTCTCATCGAACAGCCTCTCCAGCTCGCCGAGTTGCTCCAGTGTGAAGTTGGTGCGGGACCGCCTTTGCTTCCCGCCTCCGTTGCCTGACCCCCCGTTTGGGGACTTATCTATAGCATCTGGCAAAAATACATCTTGTTGATTTACATTTTTTTCATATGCAGAGAAAACCGGTTCCAACTGGCCTCACAGCTCAGTTGGTCGGTTGGCTGTAAGTGAGGGTTCGATCCAGACCAGCCAGCGGCCCGATTACGCTAATGTCTGGCTACCGAGATGCCTTTCAGTTGGACATTTTATTGACATCCATTTTATACAATTGCTACACTATGGGTGAACTGAAAGCCATCTCGATAGCCAGACATAAGCGTAATCGAGCTGCAGACCCAAGATAAACATTTCGAACATTATGTTTTGTCCTAGTCTGGGTGTATAGTATGTTAGTGTATTTTCAATTTACGTATACATTATATTATTACTATTTCATTGTTTCCCAAAGTATAAGCTTTGCTTAGTTTGAGGCTAGATAGCACCGTCTAATATAATATTTAATAGCGACCCGCCCCGGTTTCACACGTGTGCTCAGTGTTTCTCTACTATAATAATAAAATAATAAATTATTATGCATGTTTTACCTTTCTCTTGAATCATTCTATCTATTAAAAAACTGCATCAAAATCTGTTGCGTAGTTTTAAAGATCTAGGGAACTAGGGAGTAGGGACAGACCAGACAGCGAGACCGACTTTGTTTTATACTATGTAGTGATTCCAGTTCCTACAAATTTAGAAAATGTTATGACTGCATACAAATATGATTATTTCAACTACCTAATATTTAGGCTCTAATACAACCTAAGGTAGGTTGTATTAGAGCCCAAACACTGGCTGATATCTTGCAGTTTCACAGAAAAATCTACCATCATACTTCCTGACATGATAAAAAGCAACTAAACTTCAGATTATTAATCAAGCTAAAAATGAATTGTCTTATAAGTCTCCAAATTAATTCATCACCATTAATAACAGTTTTAAACAACCATCAATTAAATTAAAGACTTTCACTAAGCGAGACAAAACGAAATGAATAAGCCGTTAATGGATATCCGGAAAATACTTCTCAATCAAATAAATCACGAACACTTCTCAAGTGAGGGGGGTTTAATTAATCACCTCTCAAGTGTCGGCTCTTAGACGCAGGTTGGCCTTATGCCCTGGAGACGAGGACGGGGTGTGGCCTGGCACCGCCCACTGAGGATAATCCCTCCATTTACATAATTGCAGTATAAAAAGCGTCTCAATTTGGGAAATTGCTCCAAATGACTGTTGGATGTCGCGCTTGGCCGTGAGTTTGCAAAGTGCGATACTCGACCGTTCATTAGGTCACACATTCATAGATATTCAAAAAACTCTTTCGTTTCTTGCGAATAAATCCGAGATCTTTGACTCATTCGGGCCGATGCTGACATAGGCATAGTCAGCATCAGAAGTTACCTAATATATTTTTCAGAATTTAGAAATTGTACCTTTTAGAAATTGTTTAGGCTGTTAATAAAATGTTAATAAAACCCTTTTCATTTACTTTTTCTGATGACTGTACAATAAATAGCTCTAGTTGTTATTGTTACCTTTTTTATGAAAGTAAATAATGCTGGACAATCCCACACAGCACCATCTAGCCCCAAAGTAAGCTACTAGCTTATATTATGGGTGACTGATATATTTAATACATTATATACTTACATGGATGGATATTTTTTATTATACATAATATAAAACATGTTTAATTTATGTTTATAATTTATCTTAAACTTTGAATTAACACTTCCTCTGGCCCCTGGCAGAAATGTCGGTTTGTTCTAGAGTAGGTCATTATTATGCATCCTAGAAACGTGTTTCCAACTTAAATAATATATTTGAAGTAATACATAGTTTTATCATCCAAAAAACTGTCTAATTATTATCGTACACAAATGCAAGTAAAAATCATTTGAAGAGCAACTAGCCATACACGCTACATAACCGCTACGAAGACGTTTAAAAACCGTAGCACTGGTCGTAGGCGCGTAGCACTGGTCGTAGGCGCGTAGCACTGACAAAATGACGACATAAACATTCCGAATAGCACTGTCTAGTCCTAGTCTAAGCAAAGCTTGTACTATGGGAACCTTCTAGACCGATCTGCTCCACCGTAGGCTTCATCTTACCATCAGGTGAGATTGTAGTCGAAGGACGGTCTATTCAGTAAAAAAAATAACAAACAGCTGGTATTTTTTGTAATTATGTAAGTAACTTAACTGAAAAGGTAAGGTGGACTTCTCTATTCAGACACGGAAAGTTATTGTTTTGAAAATTTGTGTGTGCTTCCATACAATGTTTGGCACAATCTTTTGAAACCTTAAAACGTTTGAGCACCATGGAAATTCTATTAGGATTTTATTTCCACCGGCCTCATCAGATTGCCGTCGGGAGAATCTTGAAGCGAATGCGTCCCAACGCCGACGGCGACACCACAAAGGGATAATAAACCCTTTTGATTTACGGTAATGAATATTTGGTAAACTTATAAAAGAAAGGCCAGTTAGTTGTGAGCACCGGTGGTCTAGTGGGAGTGACCCCGCCTTCCGATCGTAACGTCGCAGGTTCGAATCCGGTCGTGCACCAATGGATTTTTCTATCGAAAAATTTATGTGCGCAATGCCAGTGCTCTTAAACGGTGAAGGAAAACATCGTGAGGAAACCAGTTAGTATTCTAACAGCGGCGATGGGCTTGCAACCTGTCACGTATGGAATACTAACTACTGCAAAATGTGGGTATGTGCCAAATGTAATGTTTGGACCCCCCTTAGACATCCTCAAAGAATCTTGAATTAGTATCTCTTGGTACTGGGAGATCTGAAGGGATATCTACCGTGCCTGGGGATCAAAGTCGTGAAGCTGTTTCTGTTTGTTTCAGTTAGTTGCCAACTTAAATCATTAACCTAATTAAATACAATTGACATTATGAACCAGCAGGCTGATCGCGGAACTTTTGTTACATTCAAAACCCGGTTTCATATGTCAATATTGGCAGATTTACGATGGAAAAACTGCCAAAATTGACATATGCAACCGGATTTTGATTGCAACAAAAGTCACGTGATCAAGGGGCTGAACTGTAATCACATTTTTAAAATTTATAAGGCTGAAAATTATTTGTTACAACTTCTAACAAATCATTTTCAGCCTTATCGGTAAATTTTCGAACTCGCCGGCGAGTTCGTTTTGTTTTATTATAACTTGTTTTTATATTTTTTGTCCAATTAGGTACCGTCATGTGACATATTTTCAAAACAAAAGCAATCAACAGAAAATTTACATACAAGCTTATTTTTTGTTGGAACTCTTCAAATGTTAGTCTCTCTCTCTAAAAAGTAAATATTTGTCTGGACACAAATTAGTCCGTTTTCTAAGTCGATTTTTTTTTTCCAATCAGATATATTTGAATAAAACGTTGTATTTATTATCATATTATAATTTAATCCCTTGATGATTAACCTTAAAAACAGGTTTTTTTTATACGCACTAGCTCGGATGCTAGGTATTGAACATTTCAATCCTCTTGGTTTTTATTAGTCATTTGCAAACATCTTGCCGAGGCATTTCATTTTAAATTACATCTGGCACATTATTTAGAGTATTTTCACAATAAAGTGCAGTATTGTAGAAGAATATCAGAAATATACCTCAGTACATACATACCGAGATAAATTATGAATCCCACTCCTGTGCATAAAATCGTACACGTCGTTTTGATGCCTAAGTACAAATTCTAAAAAGGTTATTTAACCTTTCTAGAAAGGTTAAATAACCTGAAAAAAAAGGTTATTTAACCTTTCTAGAAAGGTTTAATAACCTTTAAAAAGATCTTTTAAAGGTTATTTATCAATACCTATTAAGGTATTCCCTTTTTCATACCAACTACATAATCAAAATTACTCACCATGCCTATGATCATCATCATCGTCCGTCTCCCTCTTACACTGCTGGGTCGGCACGGGCGACAGCAGCCAATTCCTCGGTCGTTTCGCAGGCGGCGGCTTCTCGTCCAGTTCCGTGATATCCACTTCCACGTCGTCAGCTTCATCAGGGTCCGGCTCGGAAGGAGGCGCGGGCAGCTCCCCGCCTTCGAGGGACTTGCTCACGAAGTCTGCGAGACGCTCCATGAGCATAACTGCCGGGACACGCGACTCGCGCGCGCCCGATCACCACACTGCAGCGACCGCTACTCTGCGTACGCCCAACCTTTTTCGAACCGCCCTTCAAGGAACTCCCAACTTTATCCCCTGCCTTCAAAGCCTAAATTTGTTTACTGGAAGTGACAGAGGTGGAGCCTCTTTCCCCGCCCAGTGGTAAAACCCGCGCAGGCGCCCGCCTTTTCTCCTGAAGCGCGCTAGCACCGTTCTCTTGGAGCAGTTGCCCGATTACACGCCTACATTATCGTTATATTGAAAATGAATTTTTAACACTGTGTTGTCGGCGAGGACAGGGAAGTGAGAAGAATAAGTTGGTTTAGTAATCGTGACATTTATGTGAACTGGAATAAAGGTAAACCTCTCTCTACCTCGCATCAAACTACTTTAGGTTATCATAGATTGTTACTTTGTGAAGAGAAATAAGCAAATTTTACATTTTATCAAAGAGGTGAGTGACTATTGGTAGGTACCATATATTAATTCAAATAACTATGTAAAATTATAAGGTTTTATTGTAAACAAACTAAAGTAAACATAATTACGTAAGAAGAATATAATAAACTAGTAAGAATAAAAATGCTAAAACTACGTAAGTACATATTGAATAAAAGATTAAAAGATAGGTAATTCGTAATAAATAACAACAATTGGCATTAAGACTTAAACAGTTTCGTTTTGAAAGACTTGCGCAATTGCCGCAATGCATAAGTGGTAATCACCATTATTGAGACAATTCCTCGATAATGGTAACGGTTACCACTTAACTTCAGGCCATAAGCATGTTTCAACAGCAAATAGTAGGTATAAGAAAAGCGATCGTTTCAAAAATACTGCTTGGATTTCGATTCGGCGTACATTCTGAAACCAGGAGCCTTATTCACTATGACCATTTGCGCCGCGATCACAGCTAAGGCAAGGCAGCCGGTGTCATACGGTCAGGGCAAAGTATCTCCTATGTCATAAAGAATAAAGCCTAACATCAAGATTTGACGTTTCACGGTATTGGGCAAGGAATCTCCTATTGTCGTAGAGAATAATGCCCCAGTCTAAATGATAGCCGCAGTAATGCCAAAGCCTAATCGGAACTTATCGTTAGGATGGTTGAGCAGTGCCGAGATGGCACACGCTAGCTGAGCGTGTTTTCCTCCCAGCGCGCGCTGTAGCGTGGCCCCCACTAGTCCGTCCGAGTCGGCTGACCCGCGCACTGTCCACTCGTCAGAACGCCACTCGTAAGCCAAGGTGGCCACGGCACGACGGACGGCGAATCCAACCTGTTTGCAAAAAAAGTCATAGCTTGAAGGTACTGACACACGTGCTCAAAAATAAGCGTGCTTCTTTTAAGCATGCTCGAAAATCAACCGACGCACGACCAAATGCTCATTTAATAGCACGACCTGTTCACACGTGCTTTTCTTGAGCAAGGATCGAAAAAAGCATGCTTTTGGTTTGAAAATAAGCACTTGTGTCCGTACCTTAAAGAATGTAAAATAAGTGCTGTATTGCAAACGAGATACATAGCAGAAAAACTTTAAAGTGAAATACAATGGGTGGTCTTATCGCTTATCATGATTAGTTTCAAAAAGGTAAATATGTTAGTAATAAAGCTCAGTATAGATAATTTAAAAAAATAAAGACATATATGCATCTGAAATGCAATAATGATGTTTGACAATGTGTGTGTGTGACATATAGCCATTTAGTAGCACCGTAGCAGTGCTACGCCAGTTTTAAATTGAAACAAGGAAACATCGTCATTTTTGGGCCGCGCAGGCAGCGAATTTATCTATATCGTAATCGGCCATCACTGTATTTTTATACTGCTCTATATGCTGCAATCTACCACCTACCTCCCAATGCATAAAATATCTAATACCTATTCAGCAAATAGTGAATGAAGCGAAAGAGGTATGTCAGGATCGTAGCAAGTGGAAATCCGTGGTCTCTGCCTACCCCTATGGGTAATAGGCGTGATTTTATGTATGTATGTATGTAGGTAACTGTGCTTATAGGTAGTAATCTTTAGACATACCGGTAACGCTGGGCTATTTGGGATCAAGGAGATAACCCCTTGAATTTACGGTAGGTACCTCTAACTAGACTTAAGACCTCTAACTTAGAAATCGTCACACCTTTAAAGTTTTTTCTTCAAAGTAGGACAGTCAGTACGTAAGAGGATCTGAGACATGTCGACCGTGCCGGGGGTAATCTTTCGTTTACCTCCAGCATCGCAGCAGTTGTAAGATACGGCGTGATGGCTCTTGCATAGCACAAGTCCAGGCCACGATTCCCGAGAGTCGCGCTGACGGAGTGGTTCTCATTGGCCCAGCGGCCGGCGCCGGACGCGGAACTCAACTCGGCTATGTGAGCGCGCGCCACCACTTCCGCGCCCAACGATATCTGCTCCGTTACAGCCTGCAGGAAAAATCAGATATCTTTGGTACTATTCACAAACAAAATATCTACTTAGGTTTACTTAAATGGGTCAAAAATACAAAGAGATGAGTTTGCAAGGAAGTGGTAGCAGTTATAGTGTTATATTAGTAACTAGCGATCCGCCCGCGCGCCTCTGCTTCGCACGGGTGCACATATCATGCATGTATTATACATATAAACCTTTCTCTTGAATCACTCTATCTATTAAAAAAAACCGCATTAAAATCCGTTGCGTAGTTTTAAAGATTTAAGCATACACAGGGACAAACGACTTTGTTTTATACTATGTAGTGATAGTGATAATACATTATAAACATTATTTCATTATGAAATGTTCTGCATTTCTAAAACGAATTAAATAACACGGCTTACCTACGCCGTGTTACTCAGAGTCGCTGCTGTTGAATGACATTAATGAATAACGACTCTAGGGTCCGCTTTCACATTAGGTTCATGAAAATAAAAGTCACCTGTAGAAAATGTAGAGCTATAAACTCTCTATTCACAGCAATGACAGACGCCGTGAAGCTATTGAAGTATGCGTCCAAAATACTCTCGAAGCTATAGAACTCTGCGTCGGCGATTTGCGCCACCACCGTCGCTCTAGTCCCTAAAGTAGGGCTGACGCGAAACTCGCAACTCATCTGCCCGCCGGGAGCCGCTTCCATCACGAAGTACGGCACTGCTGACGGCTTCTTCTTATCCACATACGACAGAAGAAGCTTGTACCCTCCGGGAGAAACGGAGCTGAACGATATAGAATGCCCCAAAACCCAGTTGTTCTTAGAGCTCTGTTTGACTGAAACGCACGCCCCTTCGAAGCACTGGGGTAGCCTGAACCGCGCTGCGTTGTGAATATGGCGTAGGAGACCAGGATTGGACGCTCCTGTGGGTAGTTCATCGGATTCTTTTCCAGGTCCACAGATACGTCCGGTTCGAGAGCCGGTGACTCCAGCGCCGGTCTTGCCACGATCGCCTGCTGTGCATTTCGTACCATCAGGCACATTGCACGCGCACTTCGTCCGAGAAGGCGCGTCTCCTCCCCCGGCTTTGTCTTCAGGGGGGCATTGTGGAAGGGTGGGCGGAGGTGGAGGGCAACCACTTCTAGGTGAGTTAGCTCTCGTCTGAGGATTAGAATCACTTTTCGCGTAAAGTGCCTCAAAAAACTTCAGTTTCAGTAAATCTGATAGAGAAATCGCACTGTTCCTAGTTTGCCTATAATCCATTATAGGTATTGATAAGATCCGATTTTCAAAAAACTAAATAAATAATAATAAACTGCAAAAAAGCCTGGTGAGGTTTGACACCAGGTGGATATGACAACGTATGACGTACGACAAGTTGAAAAATAATTTTAGTAAAAAGTGCAATGGGCTCACCGGTTTAAAAATGGAAAAACATATCTCGTTTCTAAAAAAAGGTAGTACCTACATAAATTTAGCACAGGTATATACCAAGGAATATAGTGTATTCAAATTCCTTGGGTAGTACCTACCTACTGCTAAACATTTCAAACTCAAAACTTAAACCATTTATTATTATTAGCTGTACAACTACAGACCACGTCGAATGCAGTATCTAATTAGCTATTATATTGTAACCCAAGGTGTAAAAAATTGGCTACAAAATGTGTTTCATTTCATCGCAAGCCTTGCGGAAACTCCTGACGATAGAACAAAAAAATGTTGAACAGATCAAACATTTTTTTTTACATTTTATAAGCTGATAGAAATGCTGACCAAAATCAGACCATATCTGTAGATTAAGTAATCCTTATACACGTGTAACAGGAGGAGTGGACCAACGGAAGCAGGGCGATGGGGAACCTTCATACCTACCTTATCGATTGAACCCAAAGTATGTTTCGCGAATTTTCATAGTTTTCGAGTTATGATTTTTTTTCTGAAGTTTGAGAATTTTCGACCTGAACAACTTTAAAAAATTCTAACAAGAAAAGTAAAAGACTTTTTTAGATTTTATTTTTGCAACTATATTTCCATGAATTATACTTTTATGCATAGAATTATCAGCTTCGTAACTTTGATAAAACTTATGAAAATTATAAATATATTGAAAATATTGCTGTAAAGGGAATAATTTACGTTCGATGAATTATGACTACAATTTTCAACTTTAAATAAAAAATATAAACAGGTGATGTCATGGTTTCTAAATAATCTAAAAACTTCTCGAGATTCTTAGCTTTCATTATCATCAAAAAAAAGTAGTACTTAATAGGCTACTTTGGCTACAATCGGCCTTCAAAGACAACGAGGTGGAAAATTCTTTAAAATTTGCCGTTACGTTGCCGTATCATAAAAACTTTCATCTCGTCAACCGCCCATGAGATACCAACTTGATGTAGCATTTTAGGAATGAAAGAATGTTTGAAATTGGACCACCAGTTTTTGAGTTTATATTCCTTTTAATAGATGTACCATTTTATGTCCAAACAGACTTCTCAACAAAATTGAGCATATTATAATAGAATATGGTTTTATGTATATATATTATATTTTGGTTAATTTATTTTAGTAGATAGGTATGTATTTTTTATTTTTTATGTATGCATTGCTAAGGAAGTAAATATTTATTGAGTAGGTACCTACTTATGTATTTTTATCGTTGTTAGTTTAAAGGTGTTTCTATTATTTTCACTCAAAGCACTACGATCTACTCCACATAACACAAAGGTTAGCTGGAAGAAAATGCTAATTAGCATTAAGTTCGCCTATGTACATCATTTTTGTGCAATAAAGAATTTTCTTATCTTATCTTATGTACAAAAATACAAATCTTTCCTCTCTAGCTATGTAATATTCAAGGAATTTGTAATATTAGTGTAGTGTAGATCAAAAAGAATTTGAATCATCTATATTCCTTGGGTGGATAGCATGAAGTTGTTTTTATCTACAACTTCATGGTGGATAGGTACTAGCAAGGAATATAGATAACAATGCATTTAGACTAAGTTGTTTTGGAAGGCGATGTATGAATGTTGGTATGGTTTAATAGCATTTTGGCTAATCCCCTGTCGGGTCAAGCCAAGATGCTATATAGGTTGGCAGAATTAGGGTTAAGTAGGTATGTAGACTAAGTTTTGATATCGCACCCCTAGATGAAAACTCCGGTAAATCAAAATACCAAATTGTTCAGGAAAGACGAAAAACTGATTTCAGGATACCTATGAGAGATATCAAAAATCTAATATTACATCCCTAAAGGTAATTTCTTTTCAAACTTTATCAATTAACCTTTTTTTTATTTGTCTGGTTAAAACAAAAAATAAAAATGATTTTTTAGTTACTCTAGTTTTGTACCGGTAGTATGTAACATTTTTGTGCGCTAAGTGGAGTTACTATACTTTACTTGAAAGAAAAATGAGTTACATTACTTTTCACCTCAAAAATATGATAACTTTCATCAGAGTGTTTTGAGTTAGGTATTCCAAGAACCTGCTAAGTTAAGGCACACTGGCTTTAGTTTTTAGTTTTTTCTTGGTACACTAGGGTTTCATTAATTGAAAAAAAACACAATTGTTTAATTAAATTATAAGTTGTTATTTATTTACCCAAATGAGTAACATGCGAAATTTAAGCTTTAAGGGATTTGCTTTTTTAATTTACCCCGCGATTTATACGCCTTTCCTGAATTTTTAAGGGCTTTAGCTATATTAATCTTCCTTGTCTCCGGTTTCCTTAGCTTCTTCTTACCCTGGACTACTTCTTGCGCTAGAGTTCCTTCACCCTCTGTAGTATTTTGAGCCAGGTGGTGACCCTCGTTGTTAGGGCTAGTCGTGTTATTTTCATTGATTCCTAAAGTAATATTTTCGCCTTGACTCTGAACCACGCAATTTAAGCCAGTGGCGTTATGTTGATTTACAATGCTACTACTTGAGCTACTGCTTGAACTGCTGCTTGAGCTATTACTTGAGCTCGATGAACTTGAACTGCTGGACGAAGATGAAAGGGGGCGAGATCGTAATTTTTTTGGTGCAGTGGGTGATTTACGCGGAGGAGAGAAATATATTTTTCTTTTGGGAATCGGCTTTTCGTAGTGAGTGCGGATCTACATCAGAATCGTCGAAATATGATCCATCGTCACTGTGAACTGGTGAGACAGCATACTGACGTTTAGGCACGCTTCGTCGTCCGTAAGATGAAGAAGGCTGCACGTCAAGGTTTAGCGAAGATTCGAGTATGCTCGGTGATGGAACTGATCTTAAACCAGCTGGCATCGAAGGCTCCATTACGGTATTGAGCATTTCTGCTGGTCTCTCTGGCTCCTCTATAGAATTGAGCATTTCTGCTGGTTTCTCTGGCTCCTCTATACTATTGAGCATTTCTTCTGATCTCTCTGGCTCCTCTATAATATTAAGCATTTCTGCTGGCATCTCAGGCTCCTTTATAGCATTGATCATTTCTAACATGAGTTGTCCTCGGACTTTAATTGTCCTAAAAATAAACAAAGTTCATAATATTAAACAAATCATGTAAACCAAAGCATATCAAAAAACCCAATTATAATTACGTACTGATTAAGGAAGTTGCATAATGAAACAAAGATCGATTGAAAATGCAATTAATAGACTATTGTCTCTATTAAATGTTTTTCATTTCATTGGACAAACAAAAAAAACTAAATATAAATCTCATTCAACAAAACCAGCGTAAATCTGAATTATCTTTTTCCGTCATGCAAAGCTGAGTAATTCGAAATAAAAAGAATAATATTGCGATGTAACATCATCAAAACCCCTGCAACTCAAAATCAACAATTATTATTTCAATGAAATTTCAGAAAAACTCAATCAACTCGAAATAAAAGATAAGACTTACCTAATAATTTTCATGTAAACTCCTGCAACTCGAAATCGAGCCGTATTCAAATGGCCTCCTACCACAACAGTCGGGAGGCAACTGAAAATGGCGGATTAGTGTTCGCACTATCCGGTGTGAGGTCATTCAACTAAAGCATCGTTTCGCGCCATCTATCGACAGCTGTTGAAGGTATCGTTACGCGAGTTATATCTCCTGGTAGGTATGCAAGTCAGGAATTTGAAAACGCTACTAACTCAATTTGGGTACTTTTTGAATTAACGGGGTTTTCATCTAGGGGTGCGATATGTGTATTTGTATTTTGATGTTTTATTATAGGACAGTGTGGTCGCCCAGCGACAAAGCCCTTTAAATAAATAAAAAAAACATACTAGTCTGTGAATAAAACTATAGTACCTATCACAGAACATAATAATCCAAATTCCTATAGGTAAATTTTGACAGCACAAAAAAACCGTATGTACCAAGGAATTTGAATACGTATTACAGTACAGCGTAAAGTCAAGCTGTTCACAAGACACTCGAAGTGCTACAAAAAAATGCCAATGTCAAAAAATAGCTTGTTTGTTTTTTCGTTTCGTTTGCTGTTTTTCCAGTTTTCCATTTCGTTTTAGATATTTTTAATTTGATTCTACTCTAGATGTTGCTAACCAGTCCACGCGATTTCGTCAATAATCGTAACAGCGTAAGATTTGTTCTCTCCTCTAAAGAATAACGAGTTTAAAACCAAGTAGTAAGTACTGGAGTGGAAGAACCTTTGTGTGGGGAAACCGATCATGACCATTTCCCCACCGGTCATTCTCTTTCGTGCTAAGGTCTAACAGTTTAAAACGTGACATTGGCGAAATTGCGGGCTACACTGCAAAGGCCATTCAATTAAGAAGAAGAAGAAGAAGAATCCAGTTTTATTTTGCGAAGTGATTTCCAACGGTGAAGATGACCAGCATCCACAGTAAAATATTTGAGATGTTCAAGAACTTAAAACCTGATGCCATGCCAAAGCCACCACGGCCTATGCCTACAGAGACTATGCAAGACCCTGTAGATGAAAATTACGAAAATAGGGACTCGACCAATGAACCGGAAGAAATAATTGTCGAGTCTGATGAGTCTGATCACGACACATCAAAGAAAGAAAAGAAGCCGAAGTTCAAGAAATCCTTTTTTAAACCTAGTAAAAAGCAGGACAAACCAGGAAAAAGTGACAAAACTGGTAGCAGTAATGTCAATACTCAAGGTGTGTAATTAAATAAATAATGTAAATAAGTAAATAATGCTGGACAATCCACACAGCACCATCTAGCCCCAAAGTAAGCTACTCAAAGCTTGTGTTATGGGTACTAGATAACTGATATATTTAATACATTACTATATATTTAATACACACTTATATATTTACACAGATATTTTTTATTATACATAGAAAACACCCAGACCAACGAAACAAATTTCTGCAAATCACACACAAATTTGTTAGGCAGGAATTGAACCCGCAACCTCTTGCATCACAGGCGGACTCTCGCCCGCTGTGCTACTGAGGTCTCTTATTTAGCTTATACCTAGTTATTTATTAAGCTCTCAGACTCTCAAGATGCCTGGAGACCACCATTTTCATATTACTCAGGTACCTATCACATCGGCCTGCTTCAACTAGAATTCTGGATACCAACTTAGTGAAAGTCAATGTCAAAAGGTATCTATTTAATGAAATCATTTTGAAAAATTTTAAAGCTAGGTGACTCAAGGTGCCAGTTTCATGCGACCAAAGCCTAGAAGAACAGGCAACCAACTTCTTGTATTCCTTGCCAAAGCAAAGCCATGTTTTATGTACCCATAATAGAAAGAAGAACAGCATTGCCTGACTATTTATTCTTATTATATATTTATTATTCTTATTATTTATATATTTTTTCATATTGGTCCGCTCCTCTCTATTGCAACACCCTAACGGGGTACATTATGTATTGATCTAACATTATTTAGTCATAAGGCCTGACAATGTAAAATCTACATACATACATACATAATAATGCAATAAATATACTGAATACTATAAAAATAATTTTACCTTCATAAGGAAACCTAATAGGTAACCACAGTGGGCTGTGATTCCCTATTAGGTTTCTTTGAGCTATTATAAAATTATCTGAAGTAAAGTTATTCCAAACCACCAACACATTCAAGTTTTAGTCTTTATGTCTAAGGCATAAGGTTTATTCACCATTGACCAAGGCATGATAGGATGAATCATTTCTTGGGGAATTATTTAAGAAGCACAGCTGAACCTATACCTTTAAGTGCAAGATATACAGTGTCATAGCCTGGTGCAAGACAAAATTAATACTTGCATAAAATAGTATTTCATAAGTCTTAAAACTAACATTTTTTGGTATGACATATGGAATGCCCCCCATTCAGGCCTATAGGGCTATTACTCTTAAGAGACTCGTGTAATCAGGAGAACCATACACAAACCCCCCCTAAACACATAACCCTCGAAACACATACACAAATACACACGCACGCACACATATACACACACACACACACATCTCACCTAAACTCTCGCTCTCACTCAACTGCATTCAGGTTAATTTTGCTAATTTTGTTTTAGTTTTTATTTACTTATATTCTTTTTTTTGCAATTACTACATTGTTATTAAAATAAATACCGCAACTATTAAAACTGTTAAATATATGAAAAATGTAGAATCAAATTACCTATTACAGTACACAATAATACTGCTCGCTTACTGTTGTATCAAACGAAGGCTATGCAGACCCTGCAACACAAGATTTCTAATCTTAGTGCAGGCTCTGCATGTCAAAACACCTAAAAATCAGCGCTTACATGTTCATTTGTATAAATATTATTATTGTAATACCTATTTTATGCTGCGGTCTGAGAAATAATATGTTACACATAGTACATTACTAGTTGCGCCCTGCGGTTTCACCCGCACAGATTTAAATCCCAGTATTCCCATGGGATAAAAAGTAGCCTATGTGCTATTCCAGACTATAATCTCCATACTTTCGCGTTTATAATAGTAATAGTAGGAAAACATCCAGACAGATATAGAACAAACTTTCACGAATGTTCTCTTCATCTCTCTCTTGGGAATTAATCCAACAACCTGCTGCTGCTTTATGTATCGGTGTCACCAGATTATTTAAAGTTTGTTTATTCTCTCCAGCAACGGGAAATGTTATCAACATAGTCAACTCAAAGAATGTACGGTGGGGCAATGACTATTATATGGGTCCTACAAACATGAAGCCACCAACAAAGACCAACTTCAAAGATGAAAAGGAAGAAGAACACATTGAAAAGAACAACCTTATAATTCTGTTGATGGAAGCTAAAATAAAGGTAATGTTCCAATGTGTCATAGTTTTACTCTTCTGCTTAGGCTGCCTGTCCATTGACGCAGAGCGAGGCTGGGGAGCGAAGAAACGAAGAAATTTTAACCAATAGGATAGCATAACTGGAGCAGAGATTTTATGCAATCTTATTCGTTTATTTCTCAGTTTCTCTTTTCTGCAGCCTCCCTTCACGTCAATAGACAGACAGACTTAAAAAGGCTCTTTTTTATGATTGAAGGATAAAACAGAATTTTTTCAGCCTGGTTAAAAAACTATTAATAGCTATTTAACCAGGCTGAAGAAAATAATAAATAATTGGGTGAATCAACTTTTAAGGCACTCCTTTTGTGTCCCTGTCATGCAAAGAGCATAAAAATCCTAATTTGCTTATAAAATATGTTTGTTTTGATGTTAACGTAAACTTAGATTCTTTCCTAACATGCTAGTTTCATAGTATTTTATAGTTAATAGGAAAATTTTTGACTTTATTATGGTAACTCAGCAGAACATAAGCACTATCCATACAAAAAACATGTGTCCCCAGGCCTAGATGACGATACAATTTAGGACGTATCTTAAAAAAAAGGTATGAATGCACAGCCTTTTTACCCAATATTATGATTCAGAAAAAGATAAACTTACGTTTAAAGTTAACATTTATAAAAGTTTGACAAATATTTTATATTTTTCGTGCATCCAAACTTTTGTCCCAAACTTTGATCAAAACATCAGTTCTACAGAGTTACCGATAAAAAATCATGACCGTTATCAAGAGATGACGCCTACCTTGGTGTCATCTAAGGCGATTATTGTCTAATATTTAGTTGGTATGATCAAAAAATCTCTACCTAGCTTTACCGCCCCCCCAGCCTAAATTAAGTTCTCAGCTGGTGCGCGTAGGTTTATTGTCGCTCTACAGCGTTGCAATGGATATTTATGAGGCACCCTCGTCACTTTTTCTAAAAAAACTCGTTAATATTAGCTTAGATGTCGTGCCCCACTGCAAAACCTAAAAATAGATAAACTTGTGCAAATGTTAACAGTATATTTTCATAATATTTCGATGATTTATTTTTTATTTTTAGTTGTTCATAATGTTGTCAAAGGAGTGTCTTAAAAGTTGATTCACCCAATTGTATCAATGATGGTATCAAAATAACTTTGTTCTTCTGGCCGTGATATTAAATTTTTTATTTACAGCCGGAGCATGTTTTTCTTAATTATGTGTCAAAGAATCTTGGTAAAAACTGGCACAGTTTCTTCAGAACTTTGGGTTTCTCAAAAGGGGCTATTGAAACCAAGGAAATTGATACAGCAAGCTATGGCGTTTCAGAGGTAAATAAGCATTGTGATTAGGGCCTTAGGGTAGGGCCCTCCACATAATTATTTAAAATTCTTAAGTCAGAAAAAAGAAATAAAAACAATAATTACCTATTTATGCAAGCTGAAATGAGACAGACATACATAAATTTTGTAATTTTTCATTTAGGACATCTTCTTGTCATGTCAGGATAAGTAATAACACGAAAATTCTCCATAAATCAAGCTGTAATATCATTAAATGCATGTTAGACATAATCTTAAGCATTTATTCATTGTCTGTGATTTAGTCATTGACTGTGTCTACGTTATAGTAGTGAAAGTTCATAAATAATGAAACTCATTTTTTTCAAATTTTTTTTTGTGTCGCAAAAGTTATTCTCCGAGCGGTCAATTTTTTTTATATTTATGAATAACCCGGGATATTAAGAAGTGTCTCATTGTATTTTCAGGCTCGCTACAAGCTGTTGCTAGACTGGATGAATGACGATGCAGACGGAAGCAGGACCCTGGGCCGCCTCGCCAACATCCTGTGGGAGGAAGGCGAGAGGGAGTTAGTGAAGGAGCTGGCATTGTTGTACAAGAAGGCGAATGGCAAAAACTAGCCAGTGAACTAGTTTTTGGTCTTAAGGTACTAACACACGTGCTCAAAAATAAACCGACGTACGACCAAATAAGCATGCTCATTTAATAGCATGACCTATACACACGTGCTTTTATTGAGCAAGGCTCGAAAAAAGCATGCTTTTGGCTTGAAAATAAGCACGTCTGTCCGTACCTTAACTCATATTTTAAGCTAGTGGGACACTAGCTTAAATTACCGATATTTTCCTCTATTTTTATTGACATCAAAGTCATCAAAGACAGGAATATTTTATAGAATGGTCTGTATATGTTGAATGAGTAGGTATATTTTTATAGTTCGGATTAAGAGACTTGAAGTCATCTCAATAGAAGTTTGTGATGCTATTGATAATTGCAAATTAAGTTTGCGCAAACAAAGCCAATTACGTTAATCGCGTAAACGTTTAAGTATCCCTAACTACAACAAAATAAGATTGAATATCGACACTATACATCAACACCACAAATGTCAAAATGTATTAGTTTCGTGTACAAGAACTTGGTGCTATAATTCCAGTAGGTACTTATGTACTTAGTACAATAAAATAGATAACTATTGAAATTAATCTTCCAAATTTGTGATATTAAGAAATAATTGACATAATAATTAATTATAAGTACTTACATTTTTTTTACATAAACCTTTTATATGCTATTTAATTTTTAAGTCTAGTCAGGTAAATTATGTCACAGTTTAAAAGTAGTTAAGATTTTTATTTACCTATAGAAATAATTGACATTCCTTAAAAACTTAAATAAATATATTACAAAGTTTTAATCGTTTCATTATACATATAAAATTATTGGCATGTTGTGTAAATATTGATTATTGCACCACTTAACTAAGCAAAGCTTGTACTTTGGGATCCGGATCGCTAATATAATAACTGATCTTTTTTTTGTAAATATATATTTATGATAACTAAGACATAGAACAAACATTTAATCATCACTCATCCGAGCCCATAACCTATAGCGCAGCATAAACAGTTTTTTTCTTGCTTATGCTACTTTATAGTTATGTTGTCTCTTGGCTTTTGAGCAAAAAAAGAATTAGACTTAGTCTATGGGCTGTCTTCAAATGAACAGGAAAATACACTCATACTACTATAACTCAAAAACAGATATAAAACATATATAACTCAAATATAAACAGATATAACTCAAAGTCAGATCTTACTCAAAGTTATATGGGACTACATGACAAGCACCAGCTTTCGATAAAAAAAGGAATCATCAAAATTGGTCTACTTAATAAAAAGTTATGCGGTAAATAAACATAAAAAGAGTCGGCTTGAGAACCTTCTGCTTTCTGTAGTCGGTTAAAAAATTGGTGTCATCTTTTACAAACTATTTAAATATTACAGTTCACATTCGTTCAGTACGTTAATTGTATACACTGATACCGCTAAAAGAAAATAACTTTATTATCGCACCGCAGTTTGAATAATTACGCGGGTTATCAGTTGACTTTGTTCTGTAAGTTTTTGTTATAGACGCGAGTGTACCTACGATACAGTTTAGTTAGCGACAGTCTAGTTGACATAATAGCGGTTTGGTTTCGTATCGTGCTGTGTAGTTATGCCGGTCCCGAAGCGAGATGGATTGAAGATCGTTGATGTGGATGTGAAAGATGTCAGGTTCCCAACTTCGCTTGGCGGTCACGGATCTGATGCCCTAGTAAGTAAACATAAACTAACAAGTGTTATTTCTAGAAGTTGTTCCATATGGGTCCAAAAGATACCTTCTTTTATGTGTTAGTAATTTTTTATATTTTATTTAATCGGTATAGGTACTAAACACCTGTTTCTTAAATAATAGGTACCTGGTATACATAGGTCTTACCTGAATAGATACTACTTGACTTTGTTGGTAGGTACCTATATAGGTACTGAGGTAGGTATCTACAGTTGGTTTTATCGTTTTATTTAACGAGCCGAAGCTCACGTACGGGATAGATAAAGGTGGGTATAGTGCGCGTCACGCAAAAGGACGCCGGTAGGAGGGGGAGGGGGTGTGATGGCGTGAATATTTTGTATGCAGATCCCTTCCACTGCTTTCCAGTGTTCTTTTTGGTTGACGCGAACTATTTATTACATATATTCAAACAAATTTATTATTATTCCTAAGCACACCGACCCGAACTACTCATGCGCCTACGTAACCGTTAAAACCGAGAGCGGTCAGAAAGGCTTCGGTCTCACATTCACTTGTGGTCGCGGCACCGAGGTCATTGTTCTCTGCGTCAGGTCTATGAAGAGATTCCTCCTGGGGAGGAACGCAGCTGATATCTTTAGAGACTTCGCGGAGTTCTGGCGGCAGATAACCAATGACTCGCAGATGAGATGGGTAAGAACATCAGCAGTTAAATCCCAACTAATATTATAAATGCGAAAGTAACTCTGTCTGTCTGTCTGTCTGTCTGTCTGTTACGCTTTCCCGCTTAAACCTCTCAACCGATTTTGATGAAATTTGGCACAGACAATCTTTAGACCCTGAGAAAGAACATAGGCTACCTTTTATTGAGAAAAAAAGAGATGAAGAGATTAAAAGTACGCAGACGAAGTCGCGGGTACCAGCTAGTTAGAAATAAATACATTTATACCTATCTAAATACTGAAACTGAAACAGCTTCACGACTTTGATCCTCAGTCACGGTAGATATCCCCACAGATCTCTCAGTACCAAGTACTAACTCAAGATTCTTTGAGGATGTCTAAGGGGGGGTAGTCAGAGGTACGTCCAAACATTACATTTGGCACATACCCACATTTTGCAGTAGTTAGTATTCCATACGTGACAGGTGGCAAGCCCATCGCCGCTGTTAGAATACTAACTGGTTTCCTCACGATGTTTTCCTTCACCGTTTAAGATAGATATTATATATAGATTTAATCTAGATACTAATAATACATAATAGGTATAAAATTGTATATCATCCTATTTAATTCAATTTACCTACTTTCAGCTACTAGGTAATTCGAAAGAGATAGGCACAAGTCCAAGACGGGCTGCAGACTTCAACCGCAGGCGACATTATGGCTACACCAATGACGCTGCGCGCAGTGTTGCCGCGCCTGGAATCAATTTCATAGAGATGCATAGAAATAAGTAGTGTCGCTTGCAGCCTGCAGCTGCAGTTTGCGGCCTGTGGTCCATCTTGGAAAGGCACCTTTAAGATGTTTGTGGCTCAATTCCGATCCTAATAACTAATCTGATTGAGCATCGAATTAATGTTCTCTTCGGATACATAAAGGATCGGTTAGAAAATATAAACACTAAAGAGCAGACCGAAATGGAAAATATTCCACGCGGGCGAACAAAAAAGTAGTTAGTAAATACTTACCTACCATAATACTGTGTGTTTTCAGATTGGCCCAGAGAAAGGTGTGGCTCATTTAGCGGTAGCTGCAATCCTCAACGCTTTGTGGGACTTATGGGCACGACTGGAGAAGAAACCGCTTTGGAGATTACTAGCTGACATGGAACCAGAGGTAACCAATGACAAAAAAAGTCCGTGAATAAAATGCTATATGCCGCACAACGTCCTATTACCCCGACGATGATACAAAAAAAAATGCAAGCTATGGACAGTTTTGCTGGAAGTCTACTCAATACTCATTGGGTCGCTATATAGGTAGAGTTGAGTGTAGACCAGGATCTCCTTCAAATAACTAAGATCATAGCCCTAAGAGCAAGCAAGTTGAACTGGCAATGAGCACGTAGCTCGTAGTAATTATTGAAATGATAACTTCTGGGAAATAAGGTTCTCAAATGGTGATCATCGATCACGAACTAGGAGAAACTTAGGTCGGCCCCCCAGCGGTCTTTAAATGGAGACGGCTCAATAGCGTTCCTGGGTATTTTGTATGGGTGGCTATGTCCAGCTATCAATTTTTTCAAGCTGATGATAATGAATAAATGTTTGGACTACATTTAATGGAAACGTACACAGGTAAGTAATCCTGTTCTGCTGAGTTGATAAACTAAGTTTTTGTTATGATAGTGAACTCTCAAACAAAAACCTTGTTGAGAAGTTGATAAAAAAACCAATATTTGACCTCTACGCAATTATGTGTAACCTACAGTTATTTATCACTTAAAATTTTTTTTTTTATCAGGAACTGGTGTCAACTATAGATTTCCGTTACATAACCGATGTTATTACAAAAGAAGAGGCGATTCAACTACTGAACAGCAAGAAAGCGGGGAGAGAACAGAGGATCAAGTTTTTGATGGAGAATGGTTATCCCTGTTACACTACTCAAGTCGGTTAGTTAAACAAATGCACCTAAAAATCTAAGTTTTTTTTACATGATACTCTTTTGTGTATTCATGAACTCCAAAGGAGACTCCTCAAAGAATCTTGAGCTGGTAGTGGTACTGTACTTGGGATATACCTACCAAGGGATCTGAAAATCTATCGTGCCTCGAGATAAGTCGTGAAGCATTTTTTTTAATTATTGTTAGACATTGCATTTGCTGAACCACTGGTTTTCAGTGGTACAAAGGTACCAAAATATTTTATTTGGCATAAAGATGCCAAATAAAATATTTTGCTCGTATTTCAAATAATCGTGAGAGGGTCTCAACCACAGACGTTGGAATACACTCCTTTCCTTCATCCATGGTCTCAACCGAGAATCGTCAGACTATGCAGGATGAATAAAAATGTTTTATTTTATTTAGGATGGCTTGGCTACAGCGATCAGTTGGTAAAAGAGCTGTGTGAAAAATACCTAAACCTAGGATTCACGCATTTCAAGGTGAAGGTCGGACTCAATTTCGAAGACGACTACCGACGCTGCAGCGCTGTTAGGAAGAGTATTGGCAATGATAAGTTTTTGGTTAGTTTACACATTTTTTTGCTTTCCCACTGAAAACTAAATCTTAGTCAGAATAGCTTAATTTGCATAATTTGAACATTTCAAACCTGTCATTCGCTCATTTATAAGGGTGAGGCAGATGGTGTAACTATAAAAATGGCTTGAATTATCTTGGTTTCCCTTACCTAAATTTGGAGTTAAATAAAATATATGTATCTCCTATTTTCCAATGATTCTCAACACCATAACGCGTCCAGTTGGCTGTAAGGCTTTAATAAATTGTAGATGGTCGATGCAAACCAGGCGTGGAGTGTGGGCGAGGCTATAGAATGGATGAAGAAGCTGGCGCCGCTGAAACCCATGTGGATCGAAGAGCCGACTTCACCAGATGATGTTTTGGGGCATGCGACTATCTCCAAGGCTTTAGCGTATGTTGGCCCAAAGCTTATCTTCAATAATAATTTAATATCCAATGTAAGCTTTGCCTTATTTGGGTCTGGATGCTGTTGTGCATTGTATGCCAAGATTTATAAAACTCAGTGTCGGACAGCACCGTGAGCGGGAGGGAGCGTCCCGGGGAACGGTCGACGGAGTGAAATTTTTTTTCACACGCTTCTTTTTCGTCTATAAAACATATATCCTGGCAGGGAAAGTGGTGCCGGGAGGGAGGGGGAACTTAACCTACCCCCACTCTCCAAATAGCTCGAGTGGCCCGAAACTCCCGAAATTAAAGCATTCCCAAAGCAGCTTCATTTTATTATCGAACTGCACGCCATAGGCAGGGGGTCCATCCACACACCTTGGAGCCAGGATGGTCGCGCACTGTTCGTTTTCAGAGGAACTTCCTCCCGCGCACTCTAAGGTTGTGGAATGCGCTCCCTGCGGATGTTTTCCCTGGAGAATACAGTATGGGGTTCTTTAAAAAAGGCGTATTAAAATATTTAAAGGGTCAGCAACGCGAGTGTGCCACATCTAGTGTTACAAACGTCCATAGGCTACGGTGACCGCTTCCCATCAGGTGGGCCGTATGCTTGTTTGCTACCTTGGTAGTATAAAAAAAAAAAAAAAAAATTCCCAATAAGATAAATATTCTACCGCTTCCAGGCCGTATGGCATCGGAGTAGCGACCGGAGAGATGTGTGCGAATCGAGTGATGTTCAAACAGTTTTTACAAAGCGGCGGGATGCAGTACTGTCAGATAGATTCTGCGCGCATCGGCGGGATCAATGAGATTCTCTCCGTTTATCTCATGGCTGAGAAACTTAAAGGTATGAACTAAATATTCAGTCTTCTTAAAAATCTGCTAAGAGATTGTACTCGACTATGAACTATTTCAATCTACAACAAATTGCAAACCAAAAGTGGGCTTGCGACAGACGTGGATCTGACTATGTCTCTTCTCTTAGACTATCTCATAGACATAAAAACTCCTTGCTGCTTCGCTGATGGGTTTCTTTCCTCATTGGAATATCCCCAGGCAAATCAAGGATAAGGATAAGAATTTGGTACATTGAAATCTCAGGGGATTATATCTACCATGCTTACTTCCTTCCGGTTTTATCCTCCGACTGTAATGTCCTAGTCTCATAATTCGGGGCAAACCTTGTTGGAATCAAAAAACTCAATCAAAAAACCGTGCTGGAATTTCAGTTTCGCTTGTTCCACGTTTCGACGTACTAGTTATATTAAGATTGAACACTAATATTTTTGTTTCAGTGAAAGTGTGTCCCCACGCGGGAGGCGTAGGCCTGTGTGAGATGGTCCAGCATCTACAGTACTGGGACTTTACCAGCGTCTCCGCGACTATGGAGGGCCGTCTGGTCGAGTACGTGGATCAACAACACGAGCATTTTGTGGACCCCTGTGTTGTGGAGAACGCGAGATATATGGCTCCGAAAGTAAGTTGATACCAGGCTTCACAGACAGGCGTCGCCGTCGTCGGTAACTCATACTCTCACCGCCGGTGTCTGAAAGCTTGACCAAAGTTAATCAGCTGTCAAGTCTCTTGCTATTTCAACTTTTACTATAAATAACATAGAGATAGCAAAGGATTCGACGGTCGATTAGCTTTGATCGAGCTTATCACTTCCCCGAACAAGCACTATATGATTATATTATTATTGCTAATATTTGGAAAATTATAAAACAGTTGAAACAATTCATGTTGGTAAAGTACCTAGCGTTCCGTATTCGAATATATAGAGCTCATAATTTTAACATTATATTATAGCAACCCGCCCGCGCGCCCCTGCTTCGCACGGGTGCACATTGTTTTTCTACTATATCATGCATGTATTATACATATAAACCTTATTGAATCACTCTTTATCTATTTAAAAAAACCGCATCAAAATCCGTTGCGTAGTTTTAAAGATTTAAGCATACATAGGGATATAGGGACAGAGAAAGCGACTTTGTTTCATACTATGTAGTGATTATGCTGAATAAAATAATTTACTTATCCTCCATGTTTCACATTTTTGTTTTTTTTTTCTAGTTACCTGGCTACAGCACTGAATTTCTACCAGGCACCTTGGAAAAGTTTTCATACCCCAACGGCAGTGAATGGAAGCAAATGATCAAAGAGGGAATATTTCCTGAACCTGACGAAGCTGAATTAGTTAACGCGTAGTAAAACAGAAAATTAATTAGAAAATATTTTATTATCTTACCTTATGTAACTTATATCATATTTACAATTACCATTTCATTGTATTGTTCTTAAATTACATTATTTAGACAGTCTTATGGATAAAAATAATTAGGCAATTCCTATTCAAACTGTTAATGATGTTACCTATTCCCCCTCACTGCTAAACTCGGAGACAATCTCTCTCTCTCTAAATCCGCTCCTTATACTTTGTAGAAAAATCTATACTATGGAGATTTAGTAAAGTTAAATGTCTATTGTGGCAGTAAGATATAGATGATTAAATAAGATAGTGTAGATAGCCTAAGATTTCTTTTGAAAAGCAAAAGCACTCAACTTCGATTGTTTCGGAGCGTTTGCAATCGGCGTAACAATTCCATTCTCGTCATCCAACTTTCTTTTCTGACTACCTTCACCTTGAGTTCCGTTCTTGGTCTGCACCGACTTGTACGTTCTAACGCTAGTTCGTGTTAGTTCTGAAGGGGTGAGGTCGGGGTTTTGCTCTTCTAGTATTGCTCTGTTTCGTGTGAACCAGTCCACGAACGACTCGTTGTCCAAAGGTTTGAGTGGCTGTAGGAAAAGACGTATTTTGTTTTGAAGTTGCCTGACACATCATAATTATATCCTATCTCGCTCATAGTTTTCACAAATGTACTTGTGTAAGAAGGACGGTAAGAATTATCCAAATTGTTTAATATGTTTTGTCTACTCGCGTCCACATTAAATGCCGCGCTGAGGGTAATACAAGATTCACAACGCTGCAATGTCAAGAATCCTTATAATTTTGACAAAGTAAATTTAGCATAATTCGAACTTTTTTATGAACGAAATTGGATAAGAAAAGAAGTCGATTCTGGATACTTACGTCTTTATTTTCTACCGAATCTGCAGAATGCACTTCTACTAAGGTTCTTTCAGTCAAACTTAGTGGACTTGGTGCGTTTTTCGCCGACTCCTGCTTCTTCTTAAAAGGATTCCTCGCGCCACCCGGTGACGATTTTATGGGCTGAAATAAGAACATGGAGCTAGAACAGTTCAGCTTTTCATAGCCCTATAAAGCAGGGTTTTAAAAACTAGATATCAATTATCTGTCTACTTTTTTTATAAACGGACGCATAATTGTTCTAGGCCTTATTAACAAAAATTTTCCATCCCTCATTCAACCGATCCCTACCCTTTATACTTACAAACATTTTATAAACTGGACCTTTATTATTGATCTTATAACAGATTATTATAAGGCAGAAACTTGTGCATTTAAATACGAGGATGAATTTCAGACGCCTCTAGTTGTCATTATTCTGAATAATTTTTACATTTTCATAGAGAAAAAGCTTACCACTGGTTTGATAGGAGTGACACTCTCAACCTTTTTCTCTTTCGCCTTCTGCGGGATAATAAGACTGGCGTTCAAGTCCTCCGAGCTAGTGACGTCATAAGTCTCTTGCGTGTCCAACTCTTGGAAATGTGAGTTCTGTGCTATATTCATTCGGTCGTCTTTCTCCCATGATTCGGCTAAGTTGGTGAGTTTGTCTGCCAGGTGCATTCGTCCGAGACGTGATGCGTATTTGGCGGCTAGAGGCAGCAGGCGGTCGTCTTTCAGGATTTCCATCAGCTCTAGTGCCCGCTGTTCTATTTCACTGCGACATGCCAACTGAAATTAATAATAGAAAATTATCAGCAAAACTGGGCAAACATGGCCAAGCTTCGTCATGGCTTTATTTATAAAACTTTCATACACAACAATGCAATGCAAGGAAGCCTTAACGCTAAGAGCATTGTCAACCAGTCATTCTGGTCGTTTTTTTACGATTGCTATTTTTCTATACATACTTACATCTATCAATACAAAAGACATATGGCATATTATAGCCACACGTCATAACTTAAACTCCGACCCATGTGTCACCCTTTGTGTTAGATTACCTAAAAATTTGTATAGTCAAGCAACAGTTAATCTTACCGCAAACAGTTTAAGTGCAGTTTCCCTTGCAGTTTTGACGTCCACATCTGCTGTTGTATGCGCCCATCGGACTAACTGCTCCTCGTATTGACTTTTCTCAGAGTCCAGCTCGCACAATGGTATCTAGAACGAAGCAAACGTGATTCAGTCCTAAAAATGGCAGTCATAACCTAAAAAGTATGCGTATTTTATAATGCGGCCATACACGTTAGGGTTTGCATGATGGTTTAAACCTCGCATGAATAACCGACAGGCATAACCGAGTTTCGTAGTACACATACACTTTTGGGAAGAATATAGAACTTTAGGGTTATGCATGCAAGGTTACAACCATCATGCAGCAAACGTGTATGGCCGGCATAACATGTGTCAAGAGGTCGAAAGCGAGGCTCTGAGTCTCACTTATAATCCTTTCAACACACTGTTTCACAAGAAACTAGTGACTATAAGAGAGAGAGAGAGTAATGCTTTCTTTATTAATCAATGGTGTCGATTCTGTTGTTGCATTATCCTAAACTAACGTAATCTGACAGCTCTAAAATTATAGCCGTCCTTGTTGTTTTGGTCTTTTAGAAAGGGACGGCAATATTTTTAGTGCTGTCAAATTAGGTTAAGTTAGGAAAATTAAATAACAGAATACCAGTAACTCACTTGTACATCTAATTCCATGATTATAGGCTTTGGTACAGTTGCAGGGAATGTGGTACCGCGGCATAGTATTGAGCGTATTTTCTGAGTCGGCTCTGAGACCTGTAAACAATAATTTTATTAAGGGTCCGTCGCCCAATCGAACGAAGTCGAGCGTTTGGCGCGGACTGAGAGCTGGGCGCGTTGCGTAGCTTGATAAAAGTGAAGTTTTTAAAAAATCGTTTATAAAAATGAGTATAAGCTAGAATATTTTTATCTTTTTTTATTTATAAACATTAGTCTGTTCTTTCATGTGGTATACGTATTCTGGTTTTAGACTTCGTAACATCGAAGAAATAACTGATAGTTTGAAGCGTAAAATTGCGCCAGAGCGGCGTTTTTAAACATTTTATTTTAGAAACAATTATTTGATTTTTTTTTATATTTTCTCTATGCATAAAGATAAATGCAAACTGTTTAATTATATTGCATTCTTACAAATATAATAAGACTTCGTTTACAGGTGTATGGTGGGTCAATACAAAGGCATGGATGGAGTACCATTTTACGAAATCGTGCGTTACAAATAAATTTATTAATCTGTTGAAAATAGTAACTTTTTTTTTTTTTCTATAACTCCTTTTTATGAGGCATCAGACTTTTATTTGCTTTTATTTTTGTGATCGTGAAACGTAAACTGTAATTACATCACGGGATAACTCAAGCTCGAAAAACGGCCTTGTTGTGCAAATCGCGCAGAAGCGTTCTTAATCACGATGGCGCCATAAGTTAGACTGAAGAAGTTTCAAGTTCGTCTATACTGGTCTTTATTCTTTATTCTTTAGTCTTTATTCTTTAGTCTTTATTTAAAATCGTCTTTATTTAGTTTAAACACAAGGTTCAATTTGAAACTTCTTTACTAGCTGAATAAAGCATTTCAGTTAGTAGGTCTGTGCTTCGGATATCAGCATCCCGGCAATTATCACCGATCGAAGACCAACTCAAAATATCAAGTACCTAAGTAATAACAAAAAACAATAATATTATGCTGCACTTTATTATGCAAGTGACCTCTGAATAAAACTAAATAATGATTTAATAATGAATGTTATTTGCTACGCACTTGCGTACTAGCACATAATCATTCACAAAACAACTCATATACCTAACCCAGCGTACGATTATCATACCTTATCATCATCATCATTATCATCAGCCGAGAAGTACTGCTGGATGCCTCCCCTACACATTTCCAGGAAGAACGACTCTGAGCTATATCTATATCATGATGGGGTTCTTCAAAAAAGGCGTGTTAAAATATTTAAAGGGTCAGCAACGCGAGTGTGACACCTCTGGTGTTACAAACGTCCATAGGCTACGGTGACCGCTTTCCATCAGGTGGGCCGTATGCTTGTTTGCTACCTTGGTAGTATAAAAAAAATCTATTTATCGACTTCCCTCGATCTTCACAATGTCAGTCCATAGGGTAGGAGGGAGTCCTACACTTCATTTCCCTGACAAACCTACCGACCAGAGTTCTTTACCACCTACCGGCAGGAACACGAATTAGTTACCTACTAGATATCATTGTTTGTTTTTGGTAAATAAACGTTTCAATTTATTTTCGATGACACTTATTTCACTCTCATGAGCGGGTCATCTTAAACGCTTTTAGCCTATTAGCAAAATGCCTGACATGGATAGCTTACCTTTATACATATTATTTTATACATACTTACCTTTTAAACATAGCTAAGAAATACCCTTTATTACCCTTTAATTAAGAGTAGTAGAGCTCTTTGTGAAGGGCTATTCCGGGGAAGTACTACCACCACTCCTCTTTCTGCCGCCAAGCAGCGTTGCTGTGTTTTGGTTTGAAGAGTGTGGTCGCCGGTCTAATTACAGGCACATGAGGCTTAACATCTGTATGCCTCAAGTTGATGGACGCAGGGCAGTGCATCGTAGGGCACGTTCCTGTCGTGCGTGACTTACGAGGCAATGCTTTGTGATGGTTACCACTTAACATCAGGTGGGCCGTCTGCTTGTTCCATCAGCTAGTTGTATAAAAACCCCTCATCACTTTGTTTTTAATTGACCGAGCGAGCGAAGCGTCTCAGTTTCCACATTGGCCAAAAATGCGTTTGTCCGGATGTCTGTCTGTCTGTCTGTTCTCCTCAACAGGTCGCATTTTTCAACCGATCTGGACGAAAGTTGGTACACAGGTTATATGACTTATTAGATTTTTTTTGTCGTCGGGGATTTTTGATTGGAGGGGTACTTCCCCAAAAAAAGGGCAAAAAGGGGGCTATTTGATATACTGGATATCTCCACCAAATGAGATCCGATTTCGATTATTCTTTTTTTATTTGAAAGGTAGTAACTATAAGTTGGTCTCATAAAAGTTTGGCGAAGATGTGATAAGGATCTTCAGCATGATGAACAGGATAGCTCATCAAACAATCGATGGTTTTCAATCAAATTTGAGATAAACACAAAGGACCTCATTCTACACAAGATGATACAAAAAAAATCAAAAAGATCAAAAAAATCACAAAACGGAAAATGCACTTGCACATTACATTCCTCAAATAGCTCACTTTTAGTATGCTCGCGAGGTCTACAGCTCCCAGAGCCACTAGTTAGATATTGGCGAGGAACAGTATTTCAGAATTGTTTATCTTTTGACGTATTTTAAAACCAAGGTCACTAGTAATACGAGTATATACCTACCTACCTATTATAATCTGTACTCGGCTTACGCAATATAATGTAGAGATCATTTGAGTCGTTTCTCTCTATCATATAGACTATTTAAGTTCTTTTTTAGTGTAATTATTTTGGGATGAGTGCCAAGATTACTAGTATTTTATGAACTCACAGAAACAATGTACCAGGAATCCGATGCGCCTCTAGAATGGTTATTAGTATCGCAGATCGGCATCCAAACTCCGCTAGCGACGTCATACAGTCTCAGAACACCTGTGTTGTCGTAAGCACACGGAGAGCCAACGTCTGTTGTTCCGAGCCAAGTTAACCTCGACCCTGGGGTTAGGGGCACAGGGACTGTTTTGCTTCGTACTTGTCGACCTGTAATAGTCAATATAATCCTACTAATATTGTAAACGCGAAACTTAGTAAGTATGGATGGATGGATGTTTGTTACTCTTTCACGCCGAAACGGCTGAACGGATCTGGATGAAACTTGGCTGAGAGATAGATTATAGTCTGGAATAGCACATAGGCTACTTTTTATCCCGTGGGAATACCGGGATTTAAATCTGCGCGGGTGAAACCGCGGGGCGCAACTAGTGTAATGAAACCTGAAACACATAATATATAATACACGTTTAGTTTAAATGACAATCACGGTTACCTTATTTAATTTAAAACGTACCGCAATTATAAATGGATTTTCAAATATTGAAATGTGCGACCGATTTAAAGAAGCAAAAATTAAGTTTACAAGGGAATGTTGTGTATTCAATACACAACATTACCTTTATTATTGCCTCGGGCGGATATTAGTATACAATACACTGCATTGTGTACTGGTTTCCGTCTACAGCATATCACGCGTAAAACCTGTGCTTAAAACACACGGAAGAGAAGCGTAAGCAATGCTATTTCTTATAGTCCCGAACTAGGAAGATCCTACACCGGGTGTTTGGTGGATGAACCGACAAAATTTTTTGGGGGGTTGGGGGGTCAAGCGCAAGTTTTCCCCGATCGACCCGAGTCCTAAGTGTCCCCTGTATACTTCACATCATCCAAATCAATTTATTGATTTGGAGCGATTTTACGTCGAAGTATCAAAACATCGCATCTAAGCTATACGTATTTATACTACAAATATGTACTGTATTTATAGCATTTAATAACTGTAATAAATAATGGCTGAAGGACAACATCTCGACGAAACCAGTTACTATTCTAACAGCGGCGATGTGCTTGCAACCTGTCACGTATGGAATACTAACTGCAAAACTTGGGTATCTGCCATATGTAATGTTTGGACAAACCTCTGACAACCCCTTTAGACTTCCTCAAAGAATCTGAAAGTCGTACTTGGTACCAAGAGATGTAAGGTCATCTACCGTGTCTGAGAATCAAAGTCGTGAAGCTGTTGCCTTTTTTTTTACTATAGTGAGGCTAGATAGTGAGTGCTGTGTGGAAAGTTCACCAATATTTATTTATTTTGGACATAAGTTAGCCATACCATTTAGAGCGATATTACTATGCTTAGTGAGGCTAGATAGTGAGTGCTGTGTGGAAAGTCCACCAATATTTATTTATTTTGGACATAAGTTAGCCATACCATTTAGAGCGATATTACTATGCTTAGTGAGGCTAGATAGTGAGTGCTGTGTGGAAAGTCCACCAATATTTATTTATTTTGGACATAAGTTAGCCATACCATTTAGAGCGATATTACTATGCTTAGTGAGGCTTGATAAAGGTCTACCAGAATCTCATAGCATTAAAAAAAAATAAAAATTGTGATTTTCATATGGCATTTCAATTGTCACCAATCCAATCAAAGTAAGAGAGCTGTCAACCGCTGCTGAGATTTTGTGATTTCTTGTTATTTTGTTGTTTTTGGGAAAATTTCGAAAAAGTTACTTCGATCTCATGCGAGAAATATTGTTTTCAATGTGTATCGTAAAATAAGCGGAGAAGAAGGCGTAAGGCTCAATCTTTGATTTTAAAGCGCGTCGTAGAGTTGACCAGTAAGTTGGACTGGGTTGTTTTGATACTTTTAGTTTATTTTACATATTTCTTACTTAATTAATTGTACCTTCTTTATAGGGGTTTCCAGTACTACCACACGATGAATCGTTGGTGAGGGCACATCGAATGATGGTGTATTTTCTACGCCTTTCGTATCGCTGATATAGAAGAATGGCTTCGTGCAAATGATTTACATTATGCAAGATAGAATAATAATAATTGAAAAGCTGGAAGAGCGATTCATAATAAATACCTCTTTACCTTCTTCATCAGTTGAACGAGAAATGTAACTGGAGCTTTTGGAATTGTTTTCTAGTTCTGAATGTGGTATTAAGTTTAAGTATGATTTAAATGATATACCTGTAATAAATTATTACATAATGTACGATTGATTTATTTTTCATGACATATTTTCCGAGAGAGAGATAAGAACCCGATGTTTTATAAATATTCTTCATATACATACTTTATATTATACTTCATGTAGATTAAAACAAAAGACAAATAAAAATTTAACAGTATCACGATCGTTTAATCCAATTTCCCCAGTATTGTACGCAACAAATTTTAATTTCCATGAGATTCTGGTAGACCTATAGTGAGTGCTGTGTGGAAAGTCCACCAATATTTATTTATTTTGGACATAAATTGGCCATACCATTTAGAGCGATATTACTATGCTTAGTGAGGCTTGATGGTGAGTGCTGTGTGGAAAGTCCACCAATATTTATTTATTTTGGACATAAATTGGCCATACCATTTAGAGCGATATTACTATGCTTAATGAGGCTTGATAGTGAGTGCTGTGTGGAAAGTCCACCAATATTTATTTATTTTGGACATAAATTGGCCATACCATTTAGAGCGATAATGTCCATTCCTAGGTGTTGATCCGAGTGGCCAGGCTCGGTGCTATGGTAGACCGCAAGAACTGATGTGTTGAAGGCAGCGAGGCACACAACGGGACCAGATAATGATATAACCTGAAAAAAAATACAAAATAACTTTTCAAAGACAAAGGTATCCAATAAAATCACAAGGATCACTGAAACGTCTTAAAACTAGATAAAAGTAGGTCGCACCCAAAGTCTAGAAGAACAGGCAATAAACTTATGTCTTGGTTCCTATATTTTGTATTATCCTTGTTATAATATAAAAACGGTGAAGGAAAACATCGTGAGGAAACCAGTTAGTATTCTAACAGCGGCGATGGGCTTGCAACCTGTCACGTATGGTATACTAACTACTGCAAAATGTGGGTGTGCCAAATGTAACGTTTGGACGTACCTCTGACTACCCCCCTTAGACATAATCGGATTTGTATTTAACCTTGAATATCGTTAGTAAGAATTTCTATTTCATTATAAAAAAGTAACGCGTATAAATTGTCGCTAATACGCAATAGCATGTCATACATAATAGCCATTTCATTTACCTAATGCATATAATAACAATGTTTACCTACTACGATATAAGTATTAAATCCGAAAGTCCGCACTATAATAGTTTTATTTGATTTTAGAAATTGGAGGCCAGTTTTTAGGTCGCCTTTAGCCTCAGTCATGGCTTAGTGACTGCTTTAGCCCGGCGTGACTAAGGTAAAATGCTCAAATAAAGAGTTAAATTTTTAACGGAGTACCTACACATGTTACTTAAACATGCTCGTATTTTATTACCTAATAGTTGCGCCCCGCGGTTTCACGCGCGCAGATTTAAATCCCGGTATTCCCACGAGATAAAAAGTAACCTATGTGCTATTCCAGACTATAATAATTCAAATGTGAATTTTGGTGGTGTAAAATTACAATAATTGGAACGCCAAGTTGGCTTAGTAAAAGTACTAGTATTCTCATATATTAGGTAAAAGTTAAAACCCGTTGGCACCCTTTGGGTGAGAAGGAACCCTAAAAGGTATAAAACATAATATAGCGCTTGCATCACCTTGAAAATCAACCGTAGCGTAGATAATACTTCATACAAACGATATGAATCAATAAACTAATTATTATGACATGCATGAACTGTTTAAAAAATTATTTAAACTAAGGAATTGATGAAATGAGTACCTACTTGTAACCATTTTCTTCTTTATTAATAAGTTTTTAATTTCTAGTTAATCGTTCCATAGAAAATTCTCTGTTCCGTGGTTCGTGCATTTGGGATCATAAAATAAAGCATGCCTATATAATTATATTATTATTGCCTACATTATTTGTGCCTTTTAATTTAAAACTATTTTATGTCTATCTTTGTGTGCTGAAAATAAAAACTTATTCTATTCTTTTCAACTTTTTGCGCGGTCTCGTTGGGATGGGTGAACACTAACATCGCGCTTCTGTCCTACAGCCAGTCTCTACCGTCTACCAAGTTGGTAGACGGTAGAGACTGATCCGTTGACTGAGACTGACTGAGAGAAGATCCGTTGGTTAGTTTGTATGAGTTGGTAGTACCAACTCATACAAACTAACCAACGGATCTTTGTGGCACTGCTTTAAGGCGCAGACTATCGTTAATGTATCTCTCGCTCACTTATTTCAATATTTTTGAAGATATAAAATTACTAAATGAAGTTATGAAATATAGGAAAACAACAAAGTTTCGGATAATAACATTAAAAGGGCAAAAATTACAATAATAAAAGGGTTCAAAATGTAAACAATTTTCCCTACCAATAAAATAAATATAAGTAGGTAGAGATCATCCACTAAACGAATAAACTTATCAGGTGTCATGTATTGCGTCAATACACCTCATTTGCTTGTGAGGGTGAAGGCAGGTAGAGGCGTGCATTTTTAGAATGGTTGATCTCTACATAACTTTTAGGTAGGAAAACTTATTTGACCCAAAATTATATTTTTCCTGGACCTTTACAATACTTATTTTTAGAAACCTGATGTGATGGTTGATTATTTGCGATATAAATATCACCACTGATTTGATATCTTCAAAAACATCGAAATTAACACACACATTTTGATGTTCTTGTTTTGACGGTTGTCAGCCCCTTAAGTAAGTCTTGCGTCCTCATTGCGCAAGCACTTTTAACAGTAGCACAGTAGAAACAAACATCGATTCACTCGCGTATGAGTAAGCGTTCTTGATAGTGATGACTTGCAAATCTATATTATCTTTGTAATAAGGGTGATACATACAAGTCAAATTATGTCATCATTTCACAATAAAAATAGGTATTGAAATATCATGGATTCCTCCCAAAAGCTGAAAGTGCATGCCCTTTACATAACATTTTAAGATAAAATAATGTTTATAAAATTCCTGATGTAATTATGCAAACAAATACGATTACAATTGACTTCTGGCTCTAAAACAGGTTTATATCTACGAATATTGATTAATAGTTTCAAAACATTATTCGAACAAGAATCCAAGGCTATATTTTGGATAGAGGGTTCTGCTGTCCAAAATGTATGCCATGTGTTCAAAATGTAGCCTTGGATTCAAGGCACTGCGGTGAATTACTATCATTCATTCATCACACTGAAACAGCTTCACGACTTTAATCCCCAGGCACGGTAGATATCCCTTCAGATCTCTCAGTACCAAGTACTAACTCCAGATAATGCGAAAACAAGTTGCGCGTTCGTCGTATATTAATCCGTATTGATTGCAACACAATAAGGATCAAAACTGCATAGTGTTTCGTACATGTCAAGCAGAACAGATTTTTCCTCAAGGTGATTATTGACTTATGTCAATAATCTATTTGGAATAGATAGAATAAACTTGAATTCATTATTATTATAGTCTTCTTTTTTTATCTGGCCACGAGGCGAGCAAAATTGCCTGAGATAAGATAAAATCTTTGAGGCGGAAAACAAAAATAATTACCTACATGATTTGCAAATATTTGCTTGCTTGATATCTGATAAGTAATTACACCTGGCAAGCTGAATGAAAATAGACGGCATAAACAGCTTCATATAATGCTTTACTTACATAGACATGGAAAGATTATAGGGTTTGTGTACAAACAATGTTTGATTTATCAATTTTACAAACAAGATCCTGCTGTGCTCAAAATAATTATATAAAGGACGGTTATACTCGTATTTACAGCTAATTAAACTATGTATTAAACTTGTTACTGCCGATTTTGATCATAAATTTTTTTATCGATAGCTGGTGCTTTTCATGTGGTCCGATTTATTAAAATTTTGTCAGATCAGCTTATCGATCGCTTAATTGACATTTGGAATCGTCAAAAATTCGTTAAAAATGGTTTCAACAATGGCTAAAACAATTTTGAACGAATTTTGACGATTCTAAATGTCAAAATAACAGATCGATAAGAACGGTACTTGCACTGCTGATCAGTTTTTTAGTTATCAATATGTATGAGTGTATTTTCCAGTGCATTTGAAGTCAGTCAGTTATTTAAGCCTGATTGTATATGTTGTGTTCTTGTGGCTAATAAATGATATATGTCTATTAACAATGCCTATATCTATTAAGAGATAATAAAAAAGATTCTAACCTGCCTCTGAGTGCCCATAGCGGTGTAGATACGTAGCAGGCGAGCATTGGTTGCGCAAGCGACGATGCCAGCCGCCGCGGTAACACAGAGAATCTCCTCAGTGTCCGGCATGGATGAGCTCCATTCCTTACTGCTTCCCACCAGCGATATGCAGACCAGTTTACTGTGAAACAACAGTTTTATCAATAAAATAATAATTAACTAATTATCATGGACACAAAGGACATAAAGGCGAGACTTGTTCGTATTTACTGTGTTCTTAGACCTATGTCTGAAATATCGTAATCTTCCGAAAATTGTGAAACTATCCGACAACGACGATGATACACAACGTACGATAACATTCTACCTACTTTGTAGTGTCAAACACTTTTGAAAATTAACAAAAGAAGATAGTTTCAAGAATCTCTACAGTCTATATGATGATTATAAATAACGAATACTTTTCGACGCGAGTACCTTGTTGAGAAACATGAAGGTCATAAAATTACACCAACGATTATAATGCATCATTCATTTCTTATCTTGAGTTTCTTATCTTAGGTCTCGTATTGTAACTTACTTTTCAAGAAAAGATCACTGGTTCTTTACTATAGCGAAAGTTAATAGAGTAGGATCTGTTTATTTGAATCTTACTCGCTAAACACAAAAAAAAATAATGAACAGTGGGTTTGATGGCAAAGACGCCACTTTATGATCGTAAAGTTTTGGGTTCTTAACTAGTCGTGTCACTTATGGATTTTAACATTCGATAATGTATCTGTTTTCAAATAGTAACGAAAAAAATAATAAAGGAAACTGGAGAATTAGACCGCTCCCATTATAATTGGGATAACGATTTATAGGTGACTCTTTGCGAACAATTGTTAACCCATTGGAACCACCTAAGGTTGAGTTGTTATCTCTATTAAAAACAGTTGCATCACCTAGCCACAGATAAAAGAATACTATACTAGTACAGATACCCCATCCCATACATTGAAACGGTCCCGTCCTAAGTCGGGCTATTTTGTTTTGCCCGCAAACCTCTGAACTGAGTGGATAATATTTTTAAACATTCGCTATCATAACACATAATATTTAAAGTATTACACGGGTATTTGTCGCGTTTTACTGAAGGAATATCAGGTTTACCTCGATGTATTTCTTACCTTGGCGTCTCACAAGCTAACGCCAAAACTGTAGTAGACAAACTAGCCATAGTGTGATTCAAGTAGTTGTTTAAATGTATTCCATGGTGAACATTCGTATCATGGAACTCCACGTCGATAGTTGATTCGCCATTCTCGACCGTATGGCAACGGACTATTCCTACGTCGTTCCAACACATGTATCTGGAAACAATAAAATAAACTAAAATAAAAATAAAAATTGTTTAATTCAGACAACTACATAGTCCATAGAGAAGTTAAACAAAATTATTACAACACCAACAATTATTACAACACAACAAAACTTACAACTAAATACATGAAATAGGCATGCCATAGTGGAGTGAAGTTATGAGGACGATCAATGGGAGAAATATATTCCTCCATTGATCGTTCTCAGCACAAGACACTTCCATAACGGTGACATCCAGATGTCAGCAACAGTCCTCAGGATGCTGTTGGGACTGCCCCGCACTCTACTGATCAGCGACGCAGCTTTCTTGCGCATCAGGGCGTGAAAACCATCTGTGTGGATGTGTGCAAACATCCCTGATGCACTGCAAAAGCGCGGCAGTCCCAACATCATCCGGAAGATGTTGTTGTATTGGATACGTAGAGCGTCCATCGATTTTTTGGTATTCCTGACCCACAGACTTCCCATGTAAAAACTCTGACAATAGGCTTTAAAGAGCGTGATTTTAACTTGGTCAGTACACCGGGAGAATCTGCGGGCAATCATGTTCGTCACCTCTAACCGCTAGTGTTCTACGTTCCCTTTCAACATCAACATCGTCCTTAAGGTCGACAATAAGATTGGTTATTCTAGGAACGGGGTTCATAGTTTGTTTGTGAGTTTTATGAATTCGTTCCGAGAATGTACTTAACGTGGGAAGAGGAACGACCTCAAGACTAAACAAAGACCCACTCATTTTTCAGCACTGCAATGTCTCGACCTCAAGACTAAACAAAGACCCACTCATTTTTCAGCACTGCAATGTCTCAACTGAATCGTGCGAGACCCAAGCTGATGAATTAAAAAAAAATCAGATGAAGACAGTAGATGTTTTGATAAATAAGCCAGCATTATCTATCATTATCATCACCCCAAATAGGTAATTCCACTGCTGAACGGCTTTCCCCACACATTTCCAGGAAGATCGGTTTGGAGCCATATCTATCCACTGATTTACCTCAAATTTTACAATATCGACGACGTTTATCGAGTGGGGGCGTCCTATCCTACGCTTCGAATTTGATGTCATTCGCGAACTTTTATTCCTCAGTGGTTGGCGTTTCTACTGCCTATCTATTGACACTTCAATTTCAACTTCAATTCACTTCAATTTTGTTAGCCATGTCGGTGACCTAGGTTTAAAAATCAGCGACAGAGGTTTTCAAATATCCTCATTTCTTTAAGAGTAGTAGAGCTCTTTGTGAAGGGCTCGTCCGGGGAAGTACTACCACCAGCCTTTTTGTACCGCCAAGCAGCGTTGCTGTGTTTCGGTTTGAAGAGTGTGGTCGCTTGAGGCTTAACAACTGTATGCCTCAAGTTGATGGACGCAGGGCAGTGCATCGCAGGGGACTTTCCTGTCGTGCGTGACTTACGAGGCATTGCTTTGTTATAGGTTATGGTTACCCCATAACATCAGGTGGGCCATCTGCTTGTTCCATCAGCTTTGCCATCATTTGTATAAAAAAACTCGTTTTTGAGGTAAACCTGTGCTCAAGATGTCTCGGAGTAGCAGACGGCTGGAACGGTCCCTGAGGCGGTACAGTCGATGCATGCGGAGTTTGCCTCGAGGCCGGCCTAGACTCATCCTGCGCGGGCACTAATCCAAGCGTCTCGTTTTTGAGCTTCTCCAAAGATATCGCGTTGTCATCATCACTTTCGTAGTTCTCAATGAGATTGTCCAAGTCATTGTTATCTAAAAAAACATAATACTTAACTCTTCCACACGATGCGCTATTATTGCTATAACTTTGTGTAATAGCGAACAATTTGCTATAGCACGAGCTCTGTGATTTGCTTTGTTATTGATAACAAGCTTATTCAAGTCAGTCCAACATATCGTACCTACATCATTTTTCATGATCTTCAATTTCACTTACCATCAGCTCTTTCTACCATTTCGATATCATCCTCATTGTTGTTACCACTGTCTTTGCCATAGCAGTTCACTAATGCCCCAAGTTGGCCAGCCACGTCACAGTACACCAAAACTCCATTGCCTGTTCAGAAAATATTTCTGCACATTGTATTTGTTAAAAACCTATATGTAGGTACTAGTTGCACCCTGCGGTTTCACCCGCGTAGTTTTAAATCCCGGTATTCCCACGGGATAAAAAGTGGCCTATTGCTATTCCAGACTATAATCTAATTCTCTGCCAAGTTTCATCCAGGTCCGTTCAGCCGTTCCGGCGTGAAAGAGTAACGAACATCCATCCATCCATCCATACTTACAAACTTTCGCGTTTATAATAGAAGTAGTAGGATATTCATCATGCAAATTTTTGTCCACGGTGGAAATGTAACAAATAACTTAAAGTGCAGAAGTCAGAGCAACTACCAACTCACCTATGAGGTCATTGATCACGACAGCTAAGATATCATTAAAATGAATAGATTAAAATCAATGAACTTTATCAATCTCTTATGATAAGAAATGTTTTGAACATTCAATTAACATGTCTGGAATTTGTTAGGGCGCTATTATCTATTTGATGTGAATGACTGAGTGGTTTAATAATACCCTAATTGACATTGCAGTTATTTACCAGGTAAATCCCTTCAGTGACTTCTACAATCTACGTAGTATTTTGTGATTATCACACTATCATTTTAAGCGCTCAAAGTATACTGCTAAGATCATTTTAAGGTTGCACGTCATGCCGTTTCCTCACGATGTTTTGAGATACCTGGCACTGTGAACATAATTTTTATAGGAAGCTAAGAAGCTTGATCAGTAATGTACAGTGTGTACATTCTTACAGTTTGTATTATTGCAAGTCACACACCTTTAGGGTTCCAAGCCATAGCGGTGACATTATGGCTCGTAGGATGTTCTACAATCCCCATGCATGTGCCTGATTCGATTTCCCAAACGGCAATTTGTCCAGCCACCGTGCTTCCCGCAAGGTATTCGCCGCACGGAGAGAATAAGCATTGGGAGATTGCGCATTTTATCTAAAAAATATTATCCACTAGTTGCACCCCGCGGTTTCGCGCAGATTTAAAACCTGGTATTCCTACGGGATAAAAAGTAGCCTATGTGCTATTACAGACTATAATCTATCTCTCTGCCAAGTTTCATCCAGATCCATTCAGCCGTTCCAGCCTGAGAGAGTAACAAACATCCATCCATCCATACTTACAAACTTTCGCGTTTATAATATTAGTAGGATAAAACTTCCAGAGGAGTCATCATCATCATCAACCTTACGAAGTCCACTGTTGGACACAGGCCTCCCATACACATTTCCAGGGATAACGATTCTGAGCTATCTCCATCCATGACTTTCCGCAATCTTAACAATATCGTCAGTCCATCGGTTAGGAAGGCGTCGTTCCATTTTATCTAGGCATTTAAATCGGGTCTCATACTATAATAGTTTTTTATGGTATGTTTTTTTCAGTATCCAAGTAAGTTAAATAAATAAATAATGCTGGACAATCAACACAGCATCATCTAGCCCCAAAGTAAGCTACTTAAAGCTTGTGTTATGGGTACTAGATGACTGATATATTTAATACATTCAAGTTACAACATCTTTCATCAGCAAAGGTATTTATAGCACACAGATCTTGTTATTTATAGCAGTTTCCATCAAATCACAAGTTGGATACTAACAAGTTTCTAAAAAAATTTAAGAAACACTGATAGCTAGGTACATCTTAAAGCTTGCTTTAATATATCTTCACTCATCATCTTTATTTACATCTTCATTCATCATCATCCTGATCAGGATGCCAGCTTCAAAAATTAAAATAACCATTTGGGTATTTGGACAAGATGTTGAAAATTTGTAAAGTTAAAAGTTAACTTACAGAACTATGTGTGAATGTCATCCTCTGACCCCAGCTCTCACACTCCAGTAATATAATTTCCCTGTTGTTTGGATATGCAAGGTACTTTCCATCTGATGGCTCGAAATCCATTCGGCCTGGGGATAAGAAAAAAAGAAGATAAAATATTACATTTCTTTTTTAAATGATTATCTTGCAGTCTCATGAACAATATGTCTGTAGCAGAATTTCCAAAATGAAATGTTTAAGAGCCCGGCGACAGCGGCTCGCAGTTTCGAGGTGTTATTGGCTATTATTTCATTTCGGGGAGGTTGTTTGAAAGAATAACTATCCAGTGACATGCATAAATACTGTTCGAATACAAATAATACAATAATATAAGGGAAATGTGCTTGAGTCAGAAATCATTTTGGTATTAGGTAAACGTAAGGCCAAACATACTAGTTCCAAAATGATTTCTGACCCAAGCACATTTCCCTTATATTATTGTATTATTTGTATTCGAACAGTATTTATGTGTCACCGTTGTGTCACATGTTGAACTCACAGCTCAGTTGGTAATAGTTTTGACTTCTAAACTGTGTCTATTACCATGTTTCCACTCAGCTCATGTCTGTGGAAATGTTCTGGGACATGGGCAATGTGAGAGAGTAAACAGACCACTTTTATGTCCACTCGCGTTGCCCACACGGCGCGCTAAATGTGAAAACACATTGCCACACTTCCCACGGAATTTAATTACAGGGGGAAAGTCTAAATGTAAATGCGGTATAAGTGTGGTTGAGGGATGATTCCTAAGCCCAAACATGTATCAAGGTTTAAATATTTAAAAAATAGAGGGTAGTTTTATCAGTACACACTTAACATAATTAGGAATGGTCCAACAATTTTTTTAATTATTATTTACCTGCTACAATACCAGCAGAAAGTAAGCAATATGCCACTGCTGTTATTAATAGTAAATAAATATTAATTGACTGAATAATCATTGACAGTATCAACCATGACTGGCTTAGTTTTTTTTGGACTGTCACTCAAGCTCTTGCCTCAACTAATTCCAGACTGAATATATTTTTATGGGGTCTCTAAAATGAAGAATTCAATACAATCAGGGTGATAGAAACTTACACAAAACTTTAGCAGCAAAAAAGGTATTAATCTTTGGCACACAAGAAGTTTCCTTAACCATTTTCTGATTATCAATATCCCATATTCTAAGCATGCCATCTCCACAGGTAGTGCTGGCATACTTCATTTGAGGGCAGATTGCAATACTGAGTACAGGTCCTTTATGCTCTGACATCACAAAGAGAGGTGCACCTCCTTCAAGGCTACATATCTTGGCTTCCATGTTTTCTGATGAGCAACCCAGAGCCTGGAAAAAGTATTGATATGGAAAACTTAAAAACTTAGAGACTCCATGAGAAGGGATAGTCTCCTTCATGAGTCTATAGAACTTTTGGAAGCCTAGGTGAGTTAGTTGGAAGTGTTGATTTTCCAGGATTTTTAAAAACCCAATTGTATGACATTTTATCAGTAGAGGTTTATGTAACAACCACTATAATGAGACAAGCAGGACACACTAACCTCAATCTTACTAGTAGACTTAATATGTGTGACAGGAGCAGTAAATCTTGTGACAATACCATCTTTATCAAATGCAGGGTAGGTGTATGCTTGGACAACATGGTTATCAGTGGCAACATAGAGGCGTTTCTCTTTAAAACAGATAGCTAGGGCGCTTTCACCAACGCAGTGAGAGTTAGGGTCGTCATCTTCAATATCAACCCATATTCTTACATCTCCATCATGCCCGCAGGTTATGATGTGACTGAAAGCGGAACAGCGGCATTAACCTTTAGAATAAATTAAAGTTGATTTCTTCACTAAGAGGTGTACTGCTACAATTAAATCCAACATCATATAGTGAAAACACTACAAAATATTTGCAAAGTTCACCTTCCATCTTCACTAAAACAAACATCTGTATGGCCTTCAGCGTGAGCATATCTTAGTGGTTTACTATCTATTTTCATGATTCCAATGCAAAACGTAGGCAAATGTATATTACCGCAACAACACAATTTAACAGTAAATCATGAAAACTAAACCTAACTAAATCAAACAAAATCACAACACAAAACCAAAAATATTTTTTTTAAATTGGCGGGAATACCTACGTCACTGTCAGTGTCAGTCACCTAAGAGCCGAAAAGGTTCATTTTATTCGTTCAATTTTATTAGGACTAGTAGGATTGAGACAAATCCATTTCAATATTTTTATGAATCAATCATCCACAATCATCACACACACAAGGAATTTGGATACTACCTACTATAATATACTATTCCTTGCTAACACTAAGGCTCAAGTTCCCAAAATGCGAGCTCAGCTAGGAGGCTGAAATTTTTGTCACACATAGGTCTACACTACACCACCTTAGGAAGCCCACATCTAAAACCATTTTTACGGAAACGCCTAGTTTTCGAGAAACATTTTTTCCCCCTCACATTCCCCTGCCCCCCCTTCCCTCCCCCCACTCTTTGCTCGCATATTGGAAACTCCTTCCATATTATAAGGTTGAACACCTACACTGCCGTCTTACAACAAAAGGTCACATCCAACATTTTTTTTAAATTGAGTTATATAGGTACATATTAAGAATCAGGAGAAAAAGTCGCATCTGACATTGAAAAAATTAGGTAGGTACTTAGGTACCTAGCCTACATAACACCTATTTACTTAATATTTTTTAGCCGCGTAAACAATCAATCATCCATAAATTATTGCTCATTCCTATTACAACAATATAAACATACAAGACATGATGGAATCGTTTCGCGAATTCTACGAATTTAATTTTCAATACGCACGCTCATGCATGACATTATATCCTCTATCCCCACCCTATATCGGTAGAAAATCCTATTGTCAATGAATGTTTCTACGGGCTTTTCATTCTCTTTGGGGCTTTTCAGCAGAGTATACATTAACAACGTAATTCTCTCTCAGTTCTCTTCTCACTCAGTCAGACTCACTCAGTTCGGCAGTTCTGTCTGCGGTCTGCGGGCTAGCCGGGCTAATTCAGTATCGATAGTAAAACCGTATCAGTTGCCGCTGTTGCCGGTAGTGTGTTGTGTTAGAATAAATTTTTAAACGTTTACGAAAGTGTTATAAAGGTAAATTAATGTGGTTTATTAAAATTATTAATACAAATTTACATTTACTTAATTACCAAATCAACATAGTCTAGTTGTTTCATCATCCTGTTAGTGGCCTTGACTTTTATGCACGTTTTTTAGAATAATGCGGGATTGATTCGCAAAAAATATTTTTAGCCAACAGACATCGTCACACTTTAGCAGTGCGGTAAAACACTGTATAAGTTTGCTGGGTTATATAAACCTACAATATAAATTATTTAAATATATTTAAGTACCTACTTACATAGGTGCGTTAGGCACCCACTATTCAAATAAAGTTAATTTCTAATGATTAATTTGTGTAAGCCGGCCTGAATAAATTTAACATTTATTATTTTATACGTAGATGGAGAACGGATTCTTGGAACAAAAACCCGGTTTTGCCACCATGGCAATCCATGTGGGCCAAGATCCGGAAAAATGGAACTCTGCGGCTGTTGTACCACCTATAGTTACGTCAACTACTTTTAAACAACCAGCTCCAGCTGAACATACGGTAAGCTAAAATACAACTAAAATATTGCTAGATTTACTAGGTAGAGTAGGTTACGTTATACATACCTACCTACGCGACATAAGGAAATGAGTAGGTACACTATAATATTAGGCCTACATAGGTATTATATATTTCAAAATAATATATTCATTTTATTACCTTTTTTATACCACCTACTTAGGTATTGCTGATGGAACAAGCAGTGATCCAACTGAAGTGATAATAACCCATCACCTATGAAAAAGTATTGCCACGCACGATATGAATGTGCCCTACGTACCTATCTACCTACGATGCACTGCCTTGAGTCTATCGACCACTAGGTATAAGAGGCATGCAGGCCATAAATGTGCCATTAATTTCCCCGGTAACCACTCCCTTCAAACCAAAACACAGCAAGTCTGCTTGCCAATCATATGTATAGTACTGACAAATATAGGTATATGTATTTTTTTTGTGTAGGTACCCATGCCTACCCTTCAATGTCTTTGTAGGTATCCCAAAATGAGCTTATTTAGAAAAAAAAACGACGTAACAAATTTTTTTAAGATTCCGGGTACCTACATAAGTAGACCTGGGGCACATATACCTATGTAGGTAAAATGAAAAACTACTTTTGAAAAAAACCCGTAAAACTACAATTAAGAGAATAGTATTTTCTGGCACTAGGTACATATTTGAATCCAGAGTTCTGATGTGAAAGATTTTTATTTAATAGGTACCTATAGTGTTTTTCTTGGAAATAAGTTGAACCTCGTAAAATGAATATGATTAAACACTACAAAATAATGCCAATACATATTGTGTATTTTAGGGATTTGAGTACGGCAGATCAGGAAATCCAACAAGAAACACTTTAGAAGAATGCCTTGCTGCTTTGGACAATGGAAAATACGGATTAACTTTTGCTTCTGGGCTTGGAGCTACTACCACCATAGTCTCACTACTTAGCAATGGTGATCATGTCGTTTCATCTGATGATCTATACGGCGGGACTAACAGACTGTTAAGGTATATGTAAATAAATATAATGCAGGTCATGCTTAAAATCTTGTTTGTTAAGGTCTTCTAAATATTATTTTTAAAATTTCAGGCAAGTGGTAGGAAGAATGGGTATTCAAACGACGTTCGTAGATTTTACTGACTTAGAAAAAGTGAAAAATGCTATTCAAGACAATACTAAAGTAAGTTTTATTTTAGAAGAAAAACTATAATATATAAAAGGTATAGTGGCATTGAATAATATAATGTTAAATTAATACAATACTGTTAAATCCTACAATCAAACTAAACTGTTTGTAAACTTAGGTAGGTAATTTATTTAGGTACCTACCTACCTACGGCATTTAGTTGATATGGCACGCATTAACGAACGTGTATGTGAGGTATGTGGAAAGTAATGATGTAAAACCAAATCCACATTGCGATAACTATGCTACCAAAATCACACAGAATTGTTTAAGAAACTTGGAAGTAAATGAAACCTAAACAATATTATCTGAAATAGTACCTACCAGTAAGAAGTAAAGCTTCGTTAAGCGTATAACAATAACTCTTATTATTAAATAATCAAAGCAATATAGATAAGAATTGCAGATAGTGTTACTACTGCAACGTTAAAATTTATTTTTACTTGTGTTGGTTGTTGCATTAACTAAGCTAATGAAGCAAAAACCAAAACATTATTAACAGTTTTTTCCTTTTTTAGATGATTTGGATTGAAACTCCAACCAACCCTCTGCTAAAAGTAGTTGATATCGCTGCTCTATCCAAAATTGCTAAGGCCTGTGGTGACATAATCGTAGTCGTAGACAACACTTTCTTGACATCGTACCTTCAAAAGCCTTTGGACTTTGGAGCTGACGTAGTAATGTATTCCCTAACGAAATACATGAATGGCCATTCAGATGTTATAATGGGTGCAGCTATTGTCAAAGATGAAAAACTTGAGAATAGACTCCGATTTTTACAAAACGGTAAGATTGTTACCTGCTTATTTTTACTGTTTTATGGAAAGATAGGTAACGGTAAGGTACGCATAGTTTTTGAGATAAAATACGTTTTGAAAGTTTTATTTATACAATGCTCTATTACATTATTATCTTACGTATTTGCCTGTCATCGGCTAAGTTCGATACAGAATAAACTATGCTAATCGATCCTTAAAACAGTATAGTTATGGTAATGTTTCTCGTGACCGTATACTATAGGTAACATTCATACTAATACGTAAGTTCCTTTCATACCTACCTACATTTCCACCGGAATATTTTAGTATATCACTGATCGGAAAATTCTTGCCCTGAACACGATAGTCATTGTTTTGTGACTCATGGTTTCTTCTAACGATTGTATCGATTTCACATCACCATGACCATAAGAACAGTGGTAGGTATAATAATATGAGGTGATAATTTTCCCTTTATACACCCATTAATAAATAGTACCTAACCACACTCAATGAAAATGTCATATGAACGAACACAATTGATTGTACTTATAAGTAATAGGTATATATATTTCTATAATAATAATTATATTTTGCTACAAAGTTATCTTCTACATATGTAGTATTTAATTTTATGCTGTAAATTTATTACAACACTTTTTAAATGCTTAAATCCTTTGACTACTCAAGCAAAGGTTTTATGATTAGATTATGTAGGAGACTTACTAAAGTATTAAGTTGCCTAAAGATAAGTTGCAGATTAACATTGCTGTATTAACAAAACAAAATAGTCAATAGAGATGTAATTAATGCAGTTCATATGTATCTCTTTTTAATGAGTTTTCGAGGTCTAAAATATACTTTTAACTTAATTTAACCTTTGACTCTTGGAACCCATGCTAACTATTACAAAAGAAGGCGATTGTTAAGCTGTGACACAGTTTAACGACTAATTCGTTAGTAAATAAATTGTGCGTGTGTGTGTGTTGTTTAGTAAAAATGTTAAAAAAGATATTCATAATATTTTAAATTATATTACAGCAATGGGAATCGTTCCCTCTCCGATAGATTGCTATTTTGTCAATAGGAGCTTGAAAACGTTGGCATTGCGCATGGAACAGCATAAGAAATCATCTATGATTATCGCCAAATGGCTACAGAAGCACCCTAAAATTACCGAAGTTCTTCATCCAGGTAAGGCTAATTCAAGTAACATTCATATTAGAATGGATGTTTACAACGTTAAACTCTGTTTTATGATTTAAAAAAATATTTAATTTAGATGATAAACATGTACTATGTTTAACCATAAAATTACATTTTCAGGTCTTCCAACCCATCCTCAATACAACATAGCGAAGAAACAAATGAGTGGACATTCTGGCGTATTCAGTTTTAAGCATTCTGGAGGCTTGGCCGAATCCAGATTATTTTTAAGTTCTTTGAAAGTTTTTACACTAGCTGAAAGCTTAGGAGGATATGAAAGCTTAGCTGAACTACCGTACGTTGTTTTTATACGATATCCTCTAACTTATAACCTCTAAAATATAGACTAAGTAGTAGGTAATCAATCCGACTGCGTAGTCACTTTCACAGCTTTCTCTTTACAAAATCTATACATGTTGAGGAGTGATTAACCACCAACGTTTCTGAGTGTGGCTAAGAAGTGTGTAATGATATATACCCACTGATCAGTATTATTTAAGTGAGATCAGTGTATATACATAAATGCATTAAATTTTAAAGGAACCTACTGAATTATTATATATATTTTTATATATTTATTTAATATTTATTTTTTATTTACAGATCTCTTATGACGCACGCTTCCGTGCCAGCAGAACAACGAGCTGAACTTGGAATTACAGATTCTCTCATTAGAGTTTCTGTAGGACTGGAAGATACTGAAGATCTTATTGATGATCTAGAACAAGCATTCAGACGAGCGTTCAAGGCTGTTTGATTAATTGTTTTAACATACTTTTATATCAAACAGTGTTATAATGTTCTTAAGTTTTTTTTAAACCAACATGAAAGGTATTGGAGAATCTCTATGAAAAGATCGATCGTCTAGAAACGTCTAGAAACCTCTTGATAGTCTTACAATCAATTTATTTAAATCAAGCGCGCTCGCAGAGACAATTACGGTTTTCTTAACAGTACTCAAACTAATTTGAATTCTACCATTGCGCACACTAGATGCCATAACACAATACACAAAAGACTTTTTAGGCCGACAAAGGTTATATTATTTATGCATGTGCATTATTTACAGTTCCTCGTCAATGCAGTATTTTACTAGGAAGATGATAATGTCTACCTCATTTCGTGTAGGTCATTTTATGGGTAGGTATGATGAGGTTGGTTCCTTATACGTAGACCTGCATAGGTTCATAAGATATCTACTTTGTGATCGTAAATTTTAATTTAATTTGACATTGCAGCCAAATTACTTATAATAATATTATGAAGGTAATATATTTTTAAGATTCAAATTTATTTAGCTATTTATCACAATGTTAAAATATAATTTTAATGTACCTACTTACTGTTACCTGTGTATATCCGGATGAATAATTAAACGTTAGCGATAAACTGGGTTCTCTCCATGAGTTTCATTTTGATTTTTATTGTATTGCTGATGTTGACATAGGATCATAATAATTAAATTATTAAAGTGCATATTAAGTAGGTGGGTAGGTATTACTGAAATGAAAACCTATGAAAACCCCCTCGGTCTTTGGCACAGAAAAATTATTCATATGTGGGCTCTGTAAAAGAGGAAACCAAATAAACAAAAATCTAAACGACTAAATACCATGTGAATTATTGTCTTTAATAATGTTAGGCTACGACCCTAGTCTGTGCGTCGATTGATAGGAACTCGATTGATAATAATCAATTTGATTGATACCAAATTGATACTTTAAGTTCATTATTATATATTCTGTGGCCTAGAGTACTTTTTCGAATGAACGAATAGAATTATTGATGAAATCAAGGGAATAGGTATCAAAATAGGTAGGTACATGTACTAGTTAGTAGATGATAGATGAAATGCAGCAGAGTAGGTATGAGCTACTGAAAGTTTACTTTTTTTGGCACTACAAGGTGTAGTTAATATAATTTTTGGATAGCAGCCATAACTTTCGGACGTCTTTTGTGTATCCTTATAGACGGAATAAATTGTCAGCCATAAACTTATTCTACACACAAAAAATGCGTGTTTTGTATTAAAATATTTTTAACGACAGACAATGGAACAGTAGGTATTATATTCCTTGCAATGGAAGGATGGACGATCGATGGTAGAATATCCGCACATGACGCTAGTATTTGTACGTCGATTTTATTTTCGAGCAATCTAGCGCCTGGCTAGCGAGACGCTGAAAAACCGCGGCAAATTTAAACAATATTACATAGCATGGCAGCCTATAAACTTAGAATAACCAATCACCGCCTAGTTCTAGCATCTTTAGTTGTAAATATTGGGGAAATTGTGTATTAGTGATGCCATACCATGATTCTGGTTCTCCCAATTTTTGAAATAAAACATTGGAATTTAGAAGTTTTTGTTTATTTTAATCAAATAAATAAATCAATCATAAAGGCCGATTTTTCAATCGTCAGATAAACAGAGTAATAGTGTTTATTCGACCGATAGGTACCTAGCAAGAAATCGAATTTTCAATTGTCAGATAGGCTTTATTTTGATGAATAGGTACATCTAGGTATTACAGGAATAAATGTATCTGCCTGTTTGACGGAAGAATAAACCGTTATTCGTCCGATTTGACCTTTTACTAGGCCTTTTTCTACTTATTCTATTATATTCTACTTTTACTACTAAGTACCGATTTAGCAATCGGTAGGTACCTAGGTACACTACACACACCTAATATACAAAACAAGGTAGGTACCTACCTACCTACCACTCTACCAGAAGTACCTAGTACCTACCCATTTATCTACACCATGAATGTTTACGAGTTAATGTAGATAGGTAGGTACCTACCTAGTGACTTGGGAACGCGCTTATCATTTATTCCGCATCATTTTCTATTGGGCACTTGGGCAGTCGAGCGGTCACATAGGTTTCAATAACTCAACTCAATCGGCTTTTTTATTTATTTGCTGAAAATAGGTTTTTTATGGTAGGTTCTAAACTAGTAAGTAAGTACCTACCTACCTATGTTTGAGGGAGGTAGGTAGGTACTCGTGAGTAAAAGTATTCTATGGTAGGTACTTTTTAGGTTAGGCGAGACCACGGCGCGACTATAACCGATTTAATTCCCAGATGCCTATCCGCTGGGGAATCGTGACTGCAGCGAAGATCTGCAATGACTTCGTGAACGCATTCAATTCTTACCCAGACAAGGAGGACATAATTATAGCAGCCGTAGCCGCCAGAGACAAGACGAAAGCCACTGCCTTCGCGAAATTGCACAATATTCCTCAGGTCTTCGAATCCTACCAGGCACTAGCTGCTAGTGACGCTATCGGTGAGTAACCTACCTAGGTACTAGGTACTACCTATTACTAGGTATAACAACGCGAAAGTATGTAAGTATGGATGGATGTTTGTTACTCCTTCACGCCGGAACGGCTTAACGGATCTGGATAAAACTTAGCAGAGAGATAGATAGTCTGGAATAGCACATAGGCTTTTTATCCCGTGGGAATACCTACCGGGATTTAAATCTGCACTGGTGAAACCGCGGGGCGCAACTAGTTCGGTATAATAATTCTTTAGCTAAATGTAAAATAATTATGCACTCTGTTTAAATGTATAACGCACAGCGAGTTCTACCAAAGAACCCGTTTGCTTCCTAAGGCTTAAACCAATACTTGGTCCCTCGGTACGCTAGGCATCCAAACAAAGCTTTACTGTCGCCGACAAGCGACAACAGCGGGTGATGAATGACTGATGAGCGATCAGAATGTTCACCAACTCGACGATTAAGTACCTACCTAGGTACGAGTCTTCAGAAGATAACCATAGCAATAGCAATTCGCTCTTTCTAGGTAAGTACCTACACTAAAATAGGTCACAACTGGTAGGTAGGGTAGCTACTACAATTTTTTCTTCTGTGATAGTAGCTAGAAATTTTTATTCCACGTAATAGGTGTAGGTACTCAATCAGATCCTTAGCATCCATTCTCCTTACCACTCAAGATTATTTGAAGATCGAATTATGAATCTAGTTCTTTCAGTTTCAACTGTAAGTACCTACCTACTTTTGTTGGACTCCTGTATCCGCATTTAGACTCTAAGGTGGTCCATTATGCGCTCTAAGTACCTAACATACAATAGGTAAATTGTGAATAGGTACTTAGGTACCTACATCGACTACATCAATAACCTTGTTTTTCAGATGTTGCGTACATCGGTTCTCTGAACCCTGACCACTACGACCTGGCCAAACTATTCTTAGAGCATGGCAAACATGTTCTGTGCGAGAAACCATTATGCATGAACTTCAAGCAAGCTCAGGGCCTCATTAACCTTGCGAGGAAGAAGAAACTTTTCTTGATGGAAGCCGTCTGGTCGCGATTCAGCCCAGCTTACAAAGCTTTAGAGAAGGAAATAGAGGCTGGGAAACTGGGAGACATCCAATTCGTGGAAGTAAACTTTGGTGTTCCTCTAGAAGGGATCGATAGACTCATGTAAGTTACATTTGTTATTTCGTGCCACGAAATACCTAGTTGATAGGTGCACTGGTAAGTATCTAGAATCTGGCTGATGGACGCAGTGAATCGAAGGGCACGTTCCTATTGTACGTGACTTACAAGGCAATACTTTGTTATAATAGCTGATGTTTACCACCAACGCCAGGTAGGCCAACTAATTTTGCGATCAGTAATATAAAATACCTATATAATATATATAGTTGTATAAAAAAACGATTAAAAGGGGTCGCCATTTAAATAACTCCAGCTTTGCTAACACCACAAAGAAAGGTCGGCACAAGGTACTTTCTCTCCATTTTACCTACCTACCTAATCTATGGTACTAAAACTACCTCTATAACTTTTTTACTAAGCGATTACGATAAGGCACTTATTAATGGTAGGTACCTATAATGTGATAAAATCAAGGACTAGTTAGCCAAATAGATACCTAAATAAAATCGATATTAATTGAAGATCTATGATAATATTCCGAAATTAAGCGACTTACCTATTACATACGTAGGTATAGGTTGATCATATCTTGCAAAACGTTGCAAAAGTACATCGACATGATAAGAAATGATAACCCTGAACTCTGAATTAAAAAATTATCAGTTTACCATAACTATTATTCCTATAGGTAGGTAGGTAATTCATCCCACGAACGAACAATACTAGGCATGTAGGTAATTCGAAAGGTCATGGTAGGTATGTCTCGATTTGAATATATACCGGGGTTTTTTTGTCAAACGTTCCCTGAAAACCCGGTGGGTTAAGGTACCTACCTACTAGGTTTGATTCTATCGATCAAACTACCTCTTCTACCTAAGTACTTACTCAAACGATAAGCAAGCAATGACAAACGTAGGAAAACCTTAACTCAAGTACCTACCCACTTGTCAAGGACAAATCTGCAGTCATACCTAGTATGCAGCCTACTTGAGCACTAAGTACCAACCTAGATTATAGATAAGATATTACTTAACATTGTTAGCCTGAGAAATCCATGGCTAGATAGGTACTTAGGTACCTATAGGCCGTAATCCGTAGTAATCAGGCTTGGCAGAGTATTTGCAGCCCATTCCCTGGTGCGTTTTCTCAGTCGCCTTCTTGCGACTTTCACTGGAGTTTAGAGATCCTCTTTTATACCACCATTTTATTGCCACTTCTTATGCCCACAAACCCTGGTACAAAACAATGCTGCCTATATGTGAGTTGTAATTTGTTTCAGTCAAAAAACTCTCGGTGGAAGCGCTCTGCTAGATATCGGAATCTACACATTGCAATTCGCGCAGTTTATCTTCAAAGACGAGCCTAAGAAGGTGACAGCTGTTGGCGACCTGAATGCAAACGGAGTCGATGTAGTAGATACTGTGGTTTTGGAATATGAAGGCGGCCGAAGAGCAGTGTTGAACATACACGCAAAACTCAAGCTGTGGAATAAAGCCACTATCGTTGGGACTAAAGGCCAAGCCACGGTATGTCTACTGTTCTGTAGTGTGCTGAGTGCGCTACTGAGTTGCGCCAAATTTGAAAAAAGAAACGGAATACAAACAAACTTAACTTTCATTTAAAACGGGATATTTACCTACCATGATTTGTGAGTTTGCCGAAATATCGGGAAACAATCAAACTCACAAATCATGGTAAATATTCTGTTTTAAATGAAAGATAAGTTCATGATGTCATGATCGAATAAGTACTTAAAGTACAAACTGTCTTATTGCTAGATATATTTTCTAGTATCGTCGAGAGCTAATACCAGGCCATTTATTTCTTCTGCGTAATACACAAATCTCGGACACAACAATATTCTGGCCTGTGCTTAGGTAGGTACCTACCTATATGCATCACAAAGGCAACAATAATGATGATGATGAGTTAATATTAAGGCTCCGGTGACAGCGGCTCGCAATTTCGAGGTGCGATTGGCTATTATTTCATTTCGGGGAGGTTGTTTGAAAGAATAACTCTAAAGTGACACGCATTAATACTGTTCGAATACAAATAATACAATAATATAAGGGAAACATGCCCGAATCAGAAATCATTTTGGTATTAGTATGTTTGGTCTTACGTTTACCTAATACCAAAACGATTTCTGACTCAAGCACATTTCCCTTACTTATATTATTTTACTATTTGTGTTCGAACAGTATTTATGCGTGTCACTTTAGAGTTATTCTTTCAAACAACCTCCCCGAAATGAAATAAAATGAAATACCTAATAGCCAATCGCACCTCGAAATTGCGAGCCGCTGTCACCGGACCCTTAAGGGGCAGCATACGGCGCGCCGCTATCTCAAATCACTGAATGTAGGTAGATAAGTAAAATAAATGTTGTCAATATGAATACAAAGTTCTAGCGAAAAAGCCCACGCTAAGTGGGGTAGGCACAATAGGGTTTATTCTGTCATATTTCACAGTCCTTCCATCCATCTTTTCTTGGGCCGCATACATTAAGTAGGTAGGTAGGTAGATAAGCGTAGGTACCCTGAGACTATAGACCTCCTGAGTACTGGACTAAAGCATAGATTCTACTCACGAAACAGAATTTACTCACCTAATAGGTAATTATCCATCTTCCTTTTCAGTTGGAGGATCCATTCCACTTCCCAACTGACTTGATTCATGTTGATGGAGCAATGGAAACCTTTCCTTTGCACCAGTCGCCACTTCCATACAATTTTGGCAACAGTGCTGGATTGGTCTTTGAAGCTTTGGAAGTTTCTAGATGCATTAGAGAAGGTAAGAACTTGGATTTTTATTTTGCATGTGAAGGTAGACTACAACTTGGATGCAAATTGTTGTGTAATTTGTCAGTCACAAACAGGCAAAGCAAGGACTAAAATCTAATAAAACTATTCTAAATTATTTATAAGAATAAAAGCAACTATAAGACATACCTACATTTGTATTGTATTGTATTATAGTGATTAAACATTTCTTATGTTATTTTAGGCCTGATTGAATCCCCGCGTATGTCTCACAACGAGAGTCTCATCTTGGCAAAGCTTGAAGATACCATTCGTCAACAAGTTGGTGTGCACTATGATGTAGACAATAAAGAATACCCTTGATTGCACTCATCAAATATTAGTTTTCGCTGGAATGGAAATGCTTGGAATATTATAATAAATAAGCCTATTCTGTGTATAAAATTATTTATTATTAAAATAAAACTTACTTAATCTTTACATAAGATTTAAATGATTCCTGTGTGAGTCAGCTAAGTCATATTGCCTAAAATATCTTCCAACCAAACAAATGAATAAATTTAATGGACCAGCTAGTTTAAGAGCATCATCCCCATCTGGATCAATGTGAGATCTGAAAATAAGTTTCATAATAAATAATGCTGGACAAATATAAATAAATAAATAATGCTGGACAATCCACACAGCACCATCTAGCCCCAAATTAAGCTATTCAAAGCTTGTGTTATGGGTACTAGATGAGTTATATATTTAATACATTATATACTTACATAGATAGATATTTTTTATTATACATACAAAACACCCAGACCATCGGAACAAATTTCTGCAGATCGTACACAAATTTGTTCCAAGGCGGGAATCGAACCCGCAACCTCTTGCGTCGCAGGCAGGCTCTCGCCCGCTGCGCCACAGAGGTCGTCTAATAATGTTTCTAATAATGTTTTGAATTTGAAATTAAGTTACATTATTCAGCCCTCGAAGCTCAAACATTTGTGTGATTAACAATTTATTCTCTGTCTGGGTATTATTATGAATATTTAAAAGGAAGTAAGTATATACAAAAAAAAAGTAAATATTATATCAGCTATCTGGTTACCAATAACAAGCTGTGCTTAGTTCGGGGCTAGATAGTGCTGTGGAAAGTCCACCAATATTGTAATGTTACTGTTTTATTGTCTACCCCACACATTGGCCTAAATGCTTAGCTGTTTCTTTAAACAAGAAAAAAGTATCTCACCTAATTTTGGCACATTGCCTTGCTATATCTCTTAATAATCCATGAGTTTCTGATAATACAGGCAATTTTATACATGCCATGAATGTGTAAAGCCATTGCCCTGAAAATTTGGTAGAAAAATAAGGATTAAAAAATTTGATTAGTAGCTTTTATTGCTGTTATTCTGACATTAGAAGGCAATAACACAGTTGTACAGTAGGTGGTTATGAGAAGGTAACAAGTCCAAAACATGAGCCCCTTGGGGCATTACAATGTTTATGCCCTTAGTATCACCCTTAGATATTTTATGTAAATTAAAAAAAATACTTATTTAATAATAATAATATACCTCTTTATGCCCCCTCATTTTTTTCTTTTTCGAGTAGTAGAGCTCTTTGTGAAGGGCTCATCCAGGGAAGTACTACCACCACATCATTTTCTGCCACCAAACAGTGTTGCTGTGTTTCTGTTCGAAGAGTAAGCCTTATGAGGCAATGCTTTGTTATAGGTGATTACTACTTAACATCAGGTGGGCCACCAACTAGTTGTATTAAAAAAAACTGCTGCATTCAACCCTAAATGTAACTACAAAATATTTCACAAATTGAGAGTAGGCATCACATAAGTAACTATATAAAGTATGGCCTCAATCACATGAGCAAACTGCCGGGTCACTCCCATCAGTGCTCAGAAATAACAGAATTGACATAATTACCTGTTACATGTTCTATGGTGTCACCATGTTTTACACTAATCAAAAATTTTAGCAGTGTCTCCAATCCATCATTAAGCATTTTTGGTTTTAGTCCTAATACTCGTGACAGGCAAGGCTTATGGGTTCTAAAGAATCTTTTAAATCCTCTGTAGCAATGGTCATATTCAAATGGTACTATTTGAGCATCAGGGTGTGATCTCATTCGTGAAACATACATTCGGCTTTCTGAGAAGTCAGCTACTTGAATATTTTGCCATTCTATAGTTGGTTTCAGTTTATCTGGTGCTGTTGCTACAGGAATCTGTAATGTTGAGTTAATTAGACTCGAAGAAGGTTGGCACCTTTGATAGTGATTAAATTCAACCACTAGGTAATTACCTACCTCTTCCATGTTGGGGGTTTGATTTCTTAAGCTCTCCTCATTATTGTATTCTTTATATTCAACTAGTGCAGGGATGTTTCGGCGCTCTACTATCACTTTTAACAGGAATTCTTCCCCGGTTGATGGGTGTTCTTTCAATTGCACATTATCACTCACTTGGAGACAAGGTCCAGATGGACCACAGTCATCATCACTATCCTTGTGGCTTTGATATAGTTTCATTTGAGACATATTAGTTTTTTTTTGCTTGATGACTGTATGCTGGAGGTGTTCTGTGCGGTCTCCTTCTTTGTCTGGTGCCGTGCGGCTCTCTTGCTTTACGAAAAATGCAATTTCAGCAAACAGAACGCGGCTGTATAGTGTATCCGTATTCAAATTCCTTGGTGTATCCTCTCTCCAAGCATCCCTATTAGTCTGTGATCTCTCCCATAATTATTAGTGTTTATTTCTTTTCATCAAAATACAAATATTGATGAAAAGAAATTAGAACATAGAAGAATTTAGAAACCAAAAACAGATTGTGAGTCTGTCAGAATCTGAGATCACAAGCAAAGAGAATATAAAACTACGAGAAGAGGCGGGACTTAAGTAAAGAGCCAATGAGAGCCAATGGGATCCATTTACATGGCACTTCAATACCAACACAACGAATATGCACGTCAAACAACAACAGTTGTACCAACCTATCAGCTTATATAGTGCTGCGCGATGGCACTCGCTTTTATATCGATATCGATAAAATATGCGAGATCGAAATCGAGGTTTTTTTGTAATCCATTTATTGACTGAATCCACGTTTAAGTACAACCTAGGTCCTGAAGTCCTGGGTTGGACTTCAATATGGATCTGATATGAAATAAAAAGCTTTTTGCATTAGTACATATAATTTTTGTACCTAAACCTATTCATTTTATGAATTTGTGCATTTAGTAGGGAAAATTTTTAAATTAAAAAAAAAAAAAAACATGATTACTATTAGCCACCGCGGAAAGCCCATTTTGTAAGACTGCGTATGTAGCCTCCTAGATGTGCACTTTATAATGGGGTATTAGCATAGAAATAACTGTCCGACACAGTTATCGATAATTACATTAGGTACATCACTATAACACGAATATTAAGTAATTAGTACCTACTTGGTACTGAGAGATCTGAAGGGATATCTACCGTGCCTGGGGATCAAAGTCGTGAAACTGTATTAAGTATTTACCTCTAGTAAATCCATAAAATCTCTTTTCAATACGACGCATGTTGTTTGTTCGTTGATTGTATTCACTAAAATATCTAATTCAATGTTTACCGAACCTCATCCAAAGAAACTAGACTTCCTTTTTCTATAATTTTACGGCACGCTTGATCTCCACAATTTCGCACGTCATGAATCGATTTTTGGAGGTATCGCCGTAAAATATTACGTTCACTGAACAATAACGATCAATTTCACATTTATGGACGTAATTATTGATAAATCTGCTAGAAATTTACAAAAACAAAAATACGAGTGGAAGCTACATCAAGTAAACAAGGCAGACAGACGAAGAAGAGAGTGAGATGTGAAAGAACGAGAGAACACTGATTGAATGGAACGATCATTCGTTCCATTCAATCAGTGTCAATCAAGCAATTCAAGCAACAATCATGTCAAATCAGTCAATCAGCCATTATTTGCCATGCTAAGTCTATACAAAATTTTTGACGTTCCTTGTTGCGTCAGGGTGATCACAAGAAGGAAGGATTCAAAACGTTCTCTTTGCCTATACAATAACTCAAGCAAGAACTCAAAGATTATAAGATACTCTCTATTCCGAAATGGCTATAATCGATCACAGCGCTCACATCACCTCACAGGCGTTCCGAATTAGATATTGCGATTATGACAGCTCAGAGCTGTCAACGATTCGGAACGCTCGTAAACGCACTCACAGAAATATCCTAGGAATCATAACTTCAAACCCTGTGTAACAAACTGGGACTGCTTGGATATTTTCTGGATTTGTTATTTTATGATCGCAGAACATATTATACCCTATAACGACTATAATGCGACTGAAAACATGTAACCTCATCACAAATAACAACAAAACACAAAACCACAACTGTCATTTTTGACAGCGCTCACAGTGATATTAGAATATGGCATGGTCGGCGTAATCGCAAGATGGCGCATGTCATGACGTCATCTATGACGTTTCATGGGTCATCGTTATCGCGCTCACGCTAATTCGGTACGGGTTTGTGAGCGCTCAAATCGATTATAGCGTATTTCGGAACGTGGGGATCTGACTGACGAGCATAGAGTAACAAAGAGTATACAAAAACTACGTAGAGTAATTACTATACAAAAGGAATAGAGTGCGCTGTGTTTTTGTGTCAATTTCATGCAGTACGGAAAGTGGCGCTACCTGTTTATTTAGGGACGAAACTGTCTATTCGTGCGTGCAGTTCATAACAGTATTCAAATTCCTTGTTCAAAACATGACCCAGTTAACCCACACACACCCACACATACTGAATCCACAGTATCTACATATTACAACGTGTTGCGACCGGGCCGTGCCCCGGCCGGGGCCCGGCTGGGGCACGGCGCGGCGTTGAAATGTCGGTGGCTATTGTTTCCCGTCTCCAGCACGGTGCGGCCCTAGCAAAACACTTTGCCCTCATACCTTATATGTTAGGTACCCACTTATTCAGAAGCAAAAAATCCATGCAAAAAATGACAAAAACTGGGAGTCGCAAAAAGCATAAAAAGTTTATACTGTTCAAATTATAATAACCTTTTCAAGAATATGACGTGGATTAGTCTTTTAAACTTCTGCTTTTGGTACATACTTCCTAAAAAAACTACTGGAAATTAATAAAAAATACTTTGTTACAGAATATTTCAAGCCCACCGTGTCCGTCCTGTTAAATGCTAAACATTGTAACAAACGAAAAAAAAATATTTTTTAAAAATGAATAGGTATTAAGTAAAAAATTATATGTAAGTATTTCTCAAACAAAATGTACGTAACGAAAAAGGAAAAGTTACGAAAAAGTACTTTTTCGATATCGATATAAAAGCGAGGGCCATCGCGCAGCTCTATTTAGGCTGATAGGTTGTTAAAACTGTTGTTGTTTGACGTACATATTCGTTCTGTTGGTATTGAAGTGCCATGTAAATGGATCCCATTGGCTCTGTACTAAGTCCCGGCTCTTATCGTAGTTTTACATTCTCTTCTCTTTTGTCAGAAAAAAAAATAACAATAAGCATCAAATCGAATTTTCCATGCATGTTATGCATGTAGCGTTTTTCGCTGCATCTTATGTGTTCTGTGATCTGCATTCAGAGAATAATAGGTACAATTACTAGTCCTTTGCTTGGTGATGTCTACTTCAAGTAATATCTCGCAGTCAACCTACTCTCCTTCAGAACCGGAAACACCGCAGGTTTGTTTTGTTTGATAGCCCAGCAGGCGTTTGGTTAGTACCCTGGGTATAATAACAAATATATCTACCTTACCTATTATTAATGGATGAAGGACGTCGTTATGGTCCTAGATCTTTACCGGCAGGTGTCCGTTAGGATATTATGTTCTGTGGGCAGGTGCCGGTAAAGATCTAGTAGGACCATGACGTCCTATTTTGACCGTCCATGCCATGGTTGGCGTGGGGCACCCAGTTTCCCGGACAGAAACGCTTTGCTGTTGATCAGCGAACTGCACTGCAACTGCTGCTATTCGGTTTATTTATGTTGTTAGAGCGTAATGGTGTGGTGCCATGGTGTTCTCTGAAAACCTATAATATATTTGTAATGCATTATTGCAGGGTACTCAAATTAAAAAACAAAACTTTGACCAGTCTCTAAATCATTCCGAAATCGGAATTAGTATTGAACAGTCTCTAATAAATGCTCAAAAAGAAATGCACCAGAAAAGAATACAATCAATCAGAAAAGAACTTGATTTTCTAAAGTCTACTGAATGGGAGTTTGAGCATGGTTTTATGCAATAAAACTAGATGTGATACCTAACTAACATGTTATCCGAGGTATCTTTTGTTTACAACTTATTTGGGTTTTTGTACCATCTAATCACCAATTATCATGCAAAAGAAGATGACTTTAATGCTGAAGAATGGGTGGCAGAACAGATCATGGAGTTTGAATTTGCTGAACTTCAAAAACAACCCTTTGATTGTAATACACCAGATACTCTTGAAATTCCAAGAAACACTACCTGTTTTCATCGCACTGGGGTTATTACACATATGGAGTTCCCGAATATTTTAATTGATAACCAGCTGTGTTTTGACATTTCTTCTTGCACACTATCCTTGAACCTGAATGATAAGGTCACTTATCTAGGATATAAAAATGAAGTCGACAGTACTATCATTACTCGGATCTTGGAAAACCATGGGATGGTTTGGGAAACATGGGACGATGAGAAAGTTGAAGAGTCCAATTTTAAGATTATTCATCACACACTAGTTGCGGAAGTGGATTATAGAAGGGAACGACTAGTTTATTTGAAGGACAATGACCTCAAGTTTAGCCTTGATGATGTGGAAGGCACAATGGTTCCGATTGCTGGTGACTGGTTGGAGTTGAAGTGCTCTGTGCAGTTGGATGAAGATAAGCCTTACAATATAACAGGTTCACAGGTATTTAATATTGACAGTTTTTATGGGTTGGCTATAGCAATCCTTGTACCTGAGTTGAGGGTTGGGGATAGGGGGGATGCAAGTGGGGGTAGATTGCAAGTCTTCCCCTTGAGTCCTTTTTTCTAGGAAATGAAAAAAATAATTTAATTTTTCAGGTAAGTTACTAGTTAGGTTAGGGTTTTTTTTTATATGAAGAAAATTGGTAAGAAATTTGAAGAAAATTTTTTTTCATTTCCTAGAAAAAAGAACTATAGGGAAAGACTTGCCATCTACCCCCACATGCATCCCCCCTATCCCCAACCCTCAACTCAGGTACCAGGGTAGCTATAGTTTAACCGTTTTTATTCTATCCTGTATTGTCCCACTGTTATGCAAAGGCTTACAGACTACCAGTCTACCAAGACTTGAGCTTGCTCTTTCATAGAGGAATAACAACCTTGGCAACTAAGCTAACAAAACAGTCTCAATCTAACACACAACAGTCTTAAATGTACACATACTTTTCACTCCCTTTTAAAAACCCCCATTTCTCTGCTACCTATTAATTCATTTAAAATATAATCGACGACCTCAGTGGCGCAGCGGGCGAGAGTCCGCCTGTGACGCAAGAGGTTGCGGGTTCGATTCCCGCCTCGGAACAAATTTGTGTACGATCTGCAGAAATTTGTTCCATTGGGCTAGGTGTTTTCTATGTACAATAAAAAATATCTATCTATGTTAGTATATAATGTATTAAATATATCAGTTATCTAGTACCCATAACACAAGCTTTGAGTACTTTGGGGCTAGATAGTGCTGTGTGGATTGTCCAGCATTATTTATTTATTTATAATATTAGAAAAAAAACCAGTATTATGATGATGTCAATTAAACTCTTAGATGAAAAATCTTTTTTTTTTTTTTATTTAAATTGGATCTTATAACCATTCATCCTAAAAAAGTGGGATGTACAAGCAGTCCTTGACATGTTAGGTATGTGATAATAATGTATATTCATGTTTGATTTCAGGTATTAAAAGTGATATCCTACAACCCATTGAGACGCAAAATAAAGAGTTCTGTTGTGACCGATTGGAATGGCACAGAGGGCACATGTGATCGACAGATTTACTTTAACAAACAATGTCTACCCTATATCACAGATTTTTCTGTTGGACGAAAAGTAAGTTGGTCTACTGTTTTATATCATAAGTTAATGCATACTCAAGGTTTTAAAAACCGCAGAATTGGAGCTAGTGTGTGTGTTCAGTCTGGGTGTTATTTATGTAGGTATGTATTTACAAAAAGTTTAATAGAGGAAGACGGGAATGCCGATCACTTGAGAGAACATTGCTGAAATTTTGAGGTTTAGAGACTGAGACTGCCTGCTGAAGCATCTCAACCCCTGCGCTGCAGCGTGTTCGATGTGTTTCAAGGCACCATATATAGGTATTATGTTATTGGGGACACGATCGCCATTACCACTGCTTCCCATAAATCAGTTATCTGGTTACCATATCACAAGCTTTGGTTTAGTTTGCTTTGGAGCGAGATGGTGTTGTGTCACCAGTTTCTTTTTATTTTAGAGCTGTCGGTGAATGGTTCATCCAAGGAAGTAGGTAGTACAGTACCACCACATGTATTTTTCTACCGCATACATTACATACAGCGTGTTTCAGTTTGAAGATTTTGTGTGTGGTGGGTGGTTGCCAGGTGCCAATAATGCACGGCATGTTATTGTACGGGATGATAATGTAAACCACAATAATGCACACCCAATAATCCGTGTCCACGGTGTACATTATCGTCCCGTACAATATCATGCCGTGCAATATTGTCACATGTTGATAATGTTCAACCAATAATGTACACCCAATAATTGGAATCAAAAACTTTCTTAGCTGGATTACTAATTAGATTGTTAGGGTTTTTTTTAAGAAAGTACCAGTGTCATCACTTACCGTGCTGGGGCATTATTCTCTATGACAGGAGATTCCTTGCCTCAAATCGTGTGACGTCACAACATGATCTAACGCAAACGCGACTGAATTAGTCATCATAATGAATAACGCCCCTGTTCATTATCTGGGTGTACATTATCATGTTGTGTAATAACTGTCTCACTGACCTCTATTATTTATTTAGGGTCCACTGGGTGTACATTATCGATACGTAGCAATATTGCACATCCAGTTTATACACACCCCGATAATGTACACCCATTTTATTAGATTCCAAATTATCATGCTGTACCTTATCATGTCGCACAATAAACGGACTCTGGTTGAAATTACAGGCACATGAAGCTTAACATTTTTGTTTTTTATAACACTAGCTGATGGAACAAGCAGATGGCCCACCTGATGATAAGTGGTAACCATCACCTGTAACAAAGCATTGCCTCCTATGTCACGCATTATAAGAACGTGCCCTACGATGCACAGACTGCCCTGCGTCCATCAACTTGAAGCGGAGAGATGTTAAGCCTCATGTGCCTGTAATTACATCGGAAACCACACTCTTCAACCGAAACACAGCAACGCTGCTTGGCGCCAGAAAAAAGGTGTGGTAGTACTTTCCCGAACGAGTCCTTTAAAAAGAGCTCTATTACTCTTAAACATTTTTATGGCTCAGGTCAATGGACCCAGGGCAGTGTGTCAAATAAAATGTCACCTTACTTATTAAACAAATAAATAACTTTATATAATTTTTAGGTTCTAATAGAGGCTATTGAAAGCAACCAAGGCTCATGTTCCTGGAGAGTTATTAAATTAGTACCAACAGAAGAGAGGGTAGTTCCCAACAGAGAGACTAAAGAAAATAATGTTTCTCCGGAGGATTCATCGTTACTGCTTGAGAAAGAAAAGGGTATTGAAGTGACACATCCCATAAAGTTCGACAAAGTGGAATTTAAACAATCTCCTGAAATAACCTTACATGTTACAAACAAAAGCAACCAAGCTCAATTCCTTAATAAGTGGATTGTTCTCAGCAGGAAGAGAGATTCCCAAATAAATGTCCACCCAATTCTCACAAGACCCTACAAACTAAACCCAGACCAAACATTCTCACTTAGTATCAAATGTAAGCCAAAATTTTTGGGTGTAGTCAAAGAAAACCTAGTCATGCTTTTCAAAGGATTCAAAGTCGAAAGAGTTGTTGAAATAAATGTTGTTAATGAAGACTGGGCGCGTGAAAACACAAACCATTCTAATAATAATTATGCTTCACATACATATAGCAGCGATAGAATCTCTCAAATGAATAAAGTCAGACAAACCACCCAAGAGGGAATGGTGCCAGGGCCTAGACTTATCAAAAACCCTCATTTTGTAGCAGTGAAGCTTGGCTTGTTTCCTATCCCTGATAGAGTTTGGTCTGCAGTCCTTGGTGACTCCTCACAAGTGATGCACACTGCAGACTATGATAATATAATTTATATGATAGAAGACAAACTGCCGTGTCTTACACAGGATCTCACCATAAACAACTATACGGACAGATGGCACAATCTGTTATTCATAGAAGAAATTCAAGAGAACATTAGCATCCGTGTGTATGACCGACCGAGAACATTTCTTATAAGGCACAAAGAATTTCTCGGACTCGAAATAAATGGCTTAAATGAAAGAAGACCATCACTCATTATCGGAGACACAGCCATTGTGAAAGACATATGGAATGATAAAGCATCACGTTACGAAGGTGTCATAAACGAAATTAAAGGAGATTTGGTTCTCATGAAGTTCCAAAGACAATTCCAGGAGTCATATTCTGGATCCGATGTATCCATAGAGTTCCACTTTTCTCGAGTTAAATATCGCAGAGCTCATCAAGCCGTAAACATGGCAATTTCAAACTTAGGGCAAGAAATATTATTTCCAACCATACTTTTAGGAAAACAAAATCAAGTGCCTCCAGAAAAAATTAACTCAATCCAGTGGTTTAATAGAAATCTGAATAACTGCCAAAAATCTGCAGTGTCAAACATATTGCTGGGCGGGTGTCGTCCAAAACCCTACATTGTTTACGGACCTCCAGGCACTGGTAAAACTATAACAGTGGTTGAGACAATTCTGCAGATATTAACACTTCTACCGGACAGCAGAGTTCTGATAGCCACGCCATCCAACAGTGCTGCGAACATCGTAACAGAGAGGCTCATACAATACAAGAACTACTTTTCGAATTCCATTACCAGAGTTGTGGCCCATCATTTGGTTGAAAGTGGTAAAATTCCTCCTGTGATAAAGCCCTATTGCGCTACTGTCAATATCGCAAGAGAAGGCACGGCTAGGTCGAAGTACGGCGTTCGGGATGGCATCAATGTAAACTGCAGCGTGTCGTTTATTGGACGACACCGTGTAACCATCAGCACCTGTAGTAGTTTGGGTGCATTGGCGATGATGGGTTTCCCGAAGGGTCACTTTACTCACGTGATTGTGGACGAAGCAGGACAGGCAACGGAGCCGGAAATAATGATAGCACTGACTTTTACTGACAAAGACAATGGACAAATTATACTGGCTGGCGATCCCATGCAGCTCGGCCCAGTCGTGGCCTCACGTTATGCGCAAGAGCTCGGATTATGTGAATCTTATTTGTGCAGGCTTCTTGAGACAACTCCATATCAAAAAGATTTTGCTGCTTTTGAAGATGGTTTCAATGATAAGCTGGTCACGAAACTTAACGATAATTACAGATCGCTTGAGGAAGTGATAACTTTGCCGAGTCAAATGTTCTACGATGGTACTCTCGTGCCAAAGATAGATCGGAATCAAACATGGATACATAAGATTATAGGCGTTATGGATAAGATTTTTGATAAAGAAAATTCAGGCTCTGGTGGCATTTATGTGAATGGAATCCGGGGTGAAAATGCCAGGGCAGAAGACAGTCCGTCTTGGTACAATCGCCACGAGGCATCCATGGTAGCGATGACAACATGTGAACTTTATAAAAGCAATATTACTCCAGATGAAATTGGCATCATTACTCCATATGTTGCACAGGTAACATTTTATTTTTACTAAAAACTTCAGTGAGCACATGGTTCGTTCGCCGATACAATCCCAAATGTTGTCCTTTATGTTGGAGGGCTTTTTCTTGTCGTGAAACTTACAGTAGATATAGGTCGTGTCAACCAAAAAGAACGCTGGAAAACAGTGAAGGGGATGTGTCTACGCATGCATACAAAACACTCGCGCCATCATACCCCGTCCCCCTTCTTCCGGGGTTATTTTTGAGTGACGCGACCTATACCGATAATCCTACTAATATTATAAGCGCGAAAATTGTGAGTATAGATAGATGGATGTTTGTTACTCTTTCACGCCGGAATAGCTGAACGGATCTGGATGAAACAGAGAGATAGATTATAGCACATAGGCTACTTTTTATCCCGTGGGAATACCGGGATTTATATCTGCGCGGGTGAAACCGCGGGGTGCAATCAGTATATCATAAGGCTCCCTTTCACAGCGAGCCGAGCGAAGCGGCCGGCGCGAGCAGTTTGAGTCTTATAATTTTGAATTTTATCTTCATTGCTGTAATGTTGTTGAGCCCAGCCTATAAACCTAAATGTGATATAATTTTTCAGATGAGATACCTGCGAGTTGTATTCGAATCATTGGGCTTACCGGAACCTAAAATTGGAACAGTTGAAGAGTTCCAGGGCCAAGAAAGGCGACTGATCATAATATCGACAGTGAGATCTTCTAACTCGCTATTGGAAGAGGACCGGAAAAGTTTATTAGGTTTTGTAAGCCATCCGAAAAGACTGAACGTTGCTCTCACTAGAGCACAGGTGGCGGTTTTACTGGTTTGTGATCCGCACCTTCTGTGCACAGATCCACTATGGCGCAAACTTATAAATCAAGCAGTGAATGACGATAAGTACATGGGGTGTGATTTACCTGCTATGTATGATGAAAGGCCTATTAAATAATTAACATAAATATTTGCTTTTCAATTTATATGCTGCAGTTTCGCACCCCCCTTGTGGGTAAGTATGATATTTGGTACGTGCAAGTGGTCAACTCTGCTAAAGAAGTTTTTAAAAGCTGGAACCGATTCCGAAGCGATGATGAAAGCCTTGTACTGACTAACTTTGCTGGAAACTGAGTTTTCTTTGCTAAAAGCGCCGATACGTTGCTGATGTTGACAAAGGAACATAATGAATGCTGTGAACTCTCAGAAGTAAACTGACACAAGCAACGGTCACAATATTTAAAAAGCTCGACCACCGCCGTGAACCAAGAGTATATAACTCTGCCGTAAAAGTGTAGCATTATATATAAATATATATATATAATCACTCCCCCAACCCGGCCGGTCACCGTGGGGGAAAATGACCATAACCCTCAAGCTTACCGAAAAAAGAAAATAATAAACGAACTTCAGAAAAGCACCACGAAATATATCATACCATCTGAAAACCACACTCATACTAAAACTAGGAAAGAAGAAAAAGGAGATGTTCTAAAAATCTGTACCTATAACGTGAGATCCCTGTCGTCACCAGAGAGATTCCTACAACTAGCTTATGCAATTGAAAACATTGACTTCGATGTAATAGGACTCTCCGAAGTAAGAAGAATGGGCTGCAACATCGAAGAATACCAGGATCATATACTATGCTATATAGGTCAAACAAAAGGTCTATACGGAGTTGGATTTCTTATCAAGAAAAACCTGAAAGATAAAATATACAACTTTATAGGAATCTCAGAGAGAGTAGCACTGCTAGAGCTAAAACTTGACAAAACCTACGTCTCGCTAATCCAAACATACGCACCCACTGATCAATCCAGTGAGGATGATATTGAAAATTTCTACAGCGATATTACTAAAGCGCACATACAGGCTAGTGACAATGTAATAGTAATTGGTGACTTTAATGCAAAAGTCGGACACCCAAAAGAGGAAGAGAATCCAATCATGGGCAGATATGGCATTGGGGAGCGAAATAAAAGAGGCGAGCGACTTATTGAATATGCTTGGGAATACAAGCTATCTATAATGAATTCATTCTTCAAAAAGAAAGAAAGTAGAAAATGGACTTGGATATCGCCCGATCAGAAAACTAAGAATGAGATCGATTTCATACTAACAAATATCCCAAAACAAATATCCAACATTGAAGTACTCAACAATATAAAGTTTCCATCTGATCACCGATTACTGCGAGCAACATTACATATTAAACAAGCAAAAAGAAGCAGAAAAAATTTTAGAAGCTTACCGAAAATACCTGAAACAGAAGACGAAAAAAACAACTACTTAAAAAATTTAAAATCCTACATCGAAAGAAAATCAGACAGTCTAGAAAATGTCCAAACATATTATGACATGATAGAAAATGCCATCAAAAACAGTTTACCAACCAAGAACGGAAATAACAGAAATAAAAAACACAAAATATTCAGCGAAGAAACACAAGAACTAATACAAAAACGAACAGAACTATTTTTTACAAAAGACAAGGATAAAAAGCAGAAACAAGAACTTGGCAAATTATTTAAAGAAACATCTAAATCAATTAAAAAAGACTATAGCAAACACAGACAAGAAATAATAACAAAAAACCTAAAAAACTTCAGAAGCACTAAAAGAGGTCTCAGAGAATTAAATTTGCATAAGACATGGATCCAAAAACTAGAGAAGAACTCACAACCAACCAACTCGAGAACATGTGTAATAAAACATGCAACAAATTTCTACAAAAATCTGTACCAAAGTAAAGGCGAAGAGTCCGACATAGACGAACTAATAATTGATAATGATTGTAGAACAGAAGAAGTCAAGCCGATGAGCGAAAAAGAGATCTATAAACAAATAATGAGGCTTAAAACTGGAAAAAGTCCAGGACCAGACGGGCTGTGTAATGAGGTTCTTAAACTGGGTGCACCAATTCTGCTCAATGATCTGACACAGCTATTCAATATGGTGCTAAATACAGAATCAGTACCTAAACAGTGGTGCACATCAGATATTATATTACTTTATAAGAAAGGGAATCCACTAGACATAGGGAACTACAGACCCATCAGCCTACTCACGAGCATTTACAAACTTTTCGCATCAGTATTACTAAATCGAGTAACGGAAAAGATAGACAACTCACAACCCATAGAACAGGCAGGGTTCCGCTCAGGCTTCAGTACTACCGACCATATTCACACGTTAGAACAAGTGATTGAAAAATACAAAGAATTTAACAGGCCGTTATACGTGGCGTTTATTGATTACAGCAAAGCCTTTGACAGCATCAGCCACAAATCTATCTGGAAAGCACTAGCGTCATTTAATGTTGAACCAAAATACATCAATATCATAAAATACATATATAAAAACAGCACGAGTCAGGTTAAACTAGAAAAGAGAGGAGAAGAAATAAAGATAGAAAGAGGAGTTAGACAAGGTGACCCTCTGTCGCCTAAACTTTTTATCTCTGTACTTGAAAATATATTCCGGAGTCTCAATTGGACGAACAAAGGCATTAAAGTTAGTGGCTGTCATTTCAACCATCTTAGATTCGCAGATGACATAGTTCTCCTAGCAGAATCACCCACAGATCTAACGAAACTAATATGTTCACTTGATCGGGAAAGCTCGAGAGTGGGTTTAGAAATGAATGCTATAAAAACCAAGTTAATGACAAACAGTCACAAAATACCTGTCACCTCGAAAGGCAATATCATAGAATATGTGAACAATTATATATACTTAGGCAAACAGGTTTCATTTAACAAAACAAGTAACGAAGAAGAAATAGAAAGGAGAGCAAATATTACGTGGAAGAAGTTCTGGTCTCTGAAAGAAATCCTAAAAGGAAACTACAGTTTAAGAATGAAAAAAATTGTGATCGAAACCTCTCTCTTGCCTTGCTTGCTATATGGCTGCCAAACATGGGTCCTCACAAATAAAACGAAGCTAAAGATAAGGACGACACAAAGAGCAATGGAGAGAAGTATACTGAAGTTGAGGAAAATACACAAAATAAAAAGCGAAATAATCAGACAAAAAACAAAACTAACAGACGCAGTCACTCAAGCCCTAAAAATGAAATGGCAGTGGGCAGGTCACCTGTCCCGCTACAATGACAATAGATGGACTATAAATACTACAAAATGGAAGGGACCAGTAGGAAAAAGAAACGTAGGCCGGCCAATGAGACGGTGGGCAGACGACATAGTCCAAAGTGCTGGAGAAAACTGGATGAATTTGGGGCAAAATAGAGAAGCATGGAAAAAGCTGGAGGAGGCCTTCACCCAAAGCGGGGTCCTTACATCGAATATAAATCTACCAATGTAAATATAGCTACGACAATATCAAATAAAAATAAGGAATACAACTATTTATAAGATTTTTTTAGTAACCTATGTATGTACTTAGATGTAAGGAAATATACGGCTTTATTATTATTATTATTATATATATATAAAGGTGAACTTTCCGATGATGAACGAGAAACGAGTACAAGAAATATAGGATGAGAACGAGTAGAGCACGGAATAGAGAAAACCCTACAAATGGAAGGCGCATGATGGCTTTTTAGTACGAGAACCAGTGTAGCCGAACACAATGTAAAAACTAGCACACAAGAAATACAAGCTATCATTGGTTGAAAGTGTCCGTTAAAAGGACCTAAAAACAATATAAATTTTACTGATATAAAACCTTAGCACCATCAGAACATGGTCCAAAATTCAATTAAATAACCTTAATAAAAAAATTAAGTCTACTAAATCTATTCAAAAAAAGATGGCGCTTTTGTAAAATATTTTGGTTCTTGTGCCTATTGCTTAGACATAAGATTGTTAATGCAATGGCGGCTTCTTGATTTCGAACAAAACAAAGCTATTGAACAACAGATGGCGCTATCGCCAACTATTTGAGTTATAGTCTCTAACGACAAAGCATAAGATTGATAATACTATGGCTGTTACTCGACTGCCCAAAAAACATAGAGTTCCGTTTCCGTTTCGTCTAGTGATGTACCTATGCGGATGCAAGATGAATGTATCGATATCGATTATTGCCTACCTACCTACTGAAGGATAACGAACTAAGTACGTCACGGTACGGTTATATTTTTCGTATTCGAAATAAAAAACTTTTCTTTTCTCTCTTCCTTTAATTACAAATCTATTTTATTAATCTCAATAATCAAAATTAAATCTTTCCTCTTTATATTAATACTAGCGGCTTCTCCCAGCTTCGCTTGCTATTTCAGCTTTTAAAAATCTTGCTCCTCAAAGTGCTTCGAGTATATTGTACTTGATTTTGAAGGAAACCAATAATGTTGTTTCCCGGTAGCATCAATCCACTTGGTCTTTCTGTCTGGCGCTTTGGGGAAACTGGAAACAGCAGTTATCCTACTAATATTATAAATGCGAAAGTTTGTATGTATGGATGGATGGATGGATAGATGTTTGTTACTCTATAACTCCAGAACGGCTGAACGGATCTTGGTGAAAATTGGTACAGAGATATATTATAGTCTGGAATCACACATAGGCTACTTTTTATCCCGTGGGATTACCGGGATTCAAAACTACGCGGGTGAAACCGCAGGGCCCTACAAGTATTTCTATAAATTTCAGCTTAAAAAAAACGACTTAAAAATTTTATAGGTACCTTTCAGTTGGGGTTAAGCTATCGATAGCACATTCATCAGTTTATTTGGATTACATCCCTAATTGAGTAGCATACGTAAATGTTTAAGATAAATGCAACCTTATCATGTCAGATTCACAGTCTAGATTTGTTTGCATTTTGTGACGTTTTTGCAATTTAAACAAAACTAACTAAAATTAATTAAATAATACTTACCGGTGATATGATATACCCCCTTTTTATAAATTTTTGGTTCGGTTATAATTCCCACATTGTAAAACAGCACAATACGGCATTTTTGTATTTTTTTCGGGTACAGTCAAACGGGGTAACTTGAGCCAGCGGGTTACATGAGACTTTTGTAAAAAAATGATTTAAGACAACACTGCAGCACTGTGACCATTCATTCTTTGTCAGTCATTGTCAAAAGTTTCATATTCTACTAATTGAATGGTCACAGTGTTGACATAGACCAATGATAAAAAATGTTTACAAACGACTCCAGTAACCCCGCAGGCTCATGTTACCCCATTTCATGGTACATATATTTACCCTGCCACACGTCAACACGACTGAAATGAGCTTGAACTTGAAGTTTGCGCACTTCTCCTAGAATAGGTTACACGGGCACCGCGTACATACTTCTATTGGATTTATATTTCTGTGGAGTAGAGCTAGAAACGTGGCGATCAGCGAGAAGCAACCGCCATGGGTTTGACGACCTCAGTGGCGCAGCGGGCGAGAGTCCGCCTGCGACGCCAGAGGTTGTGGGTTCGATTCTCGCCTCGGAACAAATTTGTGTACGATCTGCAGAAATTTGTTCCGTTGGTCTGGGTGTTTATGTATAATAAAAAATATCTATGCAAGTTTAAAAATTTATTAATTATAATCAGTCATCTATTTTAAGTGGAATATGGAAGAACATTATTTTAAAAACCCTGACACCTGTATTGAAATACCTATATTCGCAATAAAGTTATTATGATTATGATTAGCCATAACACAAGCTTTGAGTAGCTCACATTGGGCCTATTCTAGATGGTGCTGTGTGGATTGTCCAGCATTATTTATTTATTTTAGTTATTGTATACTCTTTGCAACCGCGTGTCGCTGGGCTTTACACTAGTGTGCGAGTGCGACTCGTCCCTGTAGTGCACTGACCTCAATCCTACTACTATAATAAAAAACGCGAAAATTTGTAAGTATGGATGGATGGATGGATGTTTGTCACTCTTTCACGCCGGAACGGCAGAACGGACCTTGATGAAATTTGGCAGAGAGATAGATTACAGTCTGGAAACGCACATACACTACTTTTTATGCCGTATAATTTTTATCCCGTGGGAATACCGGGATTTATTCTGCGCGGGTGAAACCGCGGGGCGCCACTAGTGTGTCATATCTTCTCATTGGCCTTGTGTAGCTTGATGTCCCTGCTTCTTTCGTTGTGAATTTTTGGATTGTGTGCTCCTCCGTAGTCGTACATTAATCGGACCCCGATAACTTTTCTTTCTTCTTTTTATGGCTCCTGTCATAGAAAATCTTGCCAATGTCAAGTTATTCCAAAGACATTGTACTTATAAGTACAAGGTCTTTGAGTTATTCAGAGATTACTTGTATACTCTTTGTAGATGTAGATAAGTTTCTAGTCCATTCTAGTCACGTGTCCAAAGTCGAGTCAGTCAGTTGTTTAGAAGAATATGGTGGCGGTTTCTTCAAAACATTTGAAACATTTTCGGTCAAATCACGATATCACATAATACACTTTCATTTCAAATGCTTACACTTTGTGCTAAGACCAAGGCCCCGATCGAACTTAAAGGGCAACATTAAATTGCTTGATTGACTTGACAGCTGACAGCAGTTTGCTTGCTGTGCTGTGCCGCTGTGCCGTGATTGGTTGGTTGATTGAAAACGTACAGAACAAAAAAACGTAATTAGACATCTGCTGTCTGAGCGAGTTGCAAGCAAAATTATTTTCTTTGTTTTTCTCCAATTTCAGTAAAAATAAAATGCCTCTCCAGAAGTGAAATTGTAATTTAAATCTATTCGATCGGGTGGATATTTAAGATACTCAGAATGGAAACGAATGGTGTACTGTTGTGCGACAATTTGATAAAATGGTTGCAGACACTAGATTTGAAAGCTAAACACGGAAACCCTGCAGGTAATATGTATTCTCATTCTTCTCGTTTGGATCCTAATCTTACAAGTATTATTAGTGTCTTTAGTTTCTAACCAATTTAACCATCTAGCCTACACGAGTAAAAAAGTTTGGCGATGTCGTCGCCCATCATCGCCCACTGTAATGTTTCGTCACATCTTGTGATCTTCTTGATAGTCTGTTACTGCGCGATCTGTAACTAGTTTATGTAAAATAACGTTTATAGGGATGGCTAACAACTCAAATTATGTCAGGGTATGACCATAATTGCTGTTCTCATTGTCCTCTTCCGGAAATTACTTTTGAATCCCTTGCTCTAACAGTAAGCAAATTGTATGCATCATCTCATCCCACTTTATGTGGGGTGTGCAATGCATCCAGTACCATAAAAAGCTCGCTAAGCATTATTCAAATATACCTACATTGTTGATGTTTCTTAGAACTTTCCGATGGAGTGGCCATAGCAGAAGCGCTTACACAAATAGCGCCTGAATTCTACACTCCTTCATGGAATTTGAAAATAAAGACCGATTCAGGACACAATTGGAGACTGAAAGTTAGCAATTTGAAGAAAATATTAGAGGGAGTAGTAGGTAAGTTATGTTCACAGATATTAAGTACTCTTCAATGAACAAATATATGCATTGTTATTTATAATTCTTTGGTAACAATCTGTCAACTAGACTTGTATTACAGAATGGTAAAAGTTGATTGTTTTGGTGTTATTTGTTAATAATTCATAGCAATAATACTTAATAATGCCAAGGAGATTGACAAATTGTCATTTTTGAAAAAATTACAAGCGGGTGAGGCTTTAAATATGTATGCCTCAAGTTGATGCAGGTCAGTGCGTTGTAAGGCATGTTCCTATTGTGCGTGATATAGGAGGCTATACTTTTTTTAGTTGATTGTCATTATTAGCATCAGATGGTCCATCTGCTTGTGCCAAAAATGAGTTAAATAGGTTTTCATTTCATTTTTCATTTTTTCATTTATTCAGACAAACTTAAATAACAGTTTTAATAATACAACATCGTGAAACCTAGCAAGGTTTGTGTCGATGTTGGCACTGACTCGAGCTGTTGCAAAACATAAACATAAAATTCATATTTATAGTAGGTACATAGTATAAATAAGTAGGTAAATACACTTATGCTAATAATTATGAATGTATAAGTCACGTCACGCAAAAAAGAACGTCGGAAAATAGTGGAGGATTCCCTCGCGATTGCGCATGCACAACACTAGCGGCATCACACCCATCTCCCCTCCCCCGGCGCTCCTCCCGCGTGACGCGACTTGAACCTACTGCATTCGTATTAGTTACTAAATAAGTTTAAAAAACAATAAAGCTATCACTCATTTTAACCTTTATGGTCAGTTAGATCAAAAACATCATTTATTATTATATAAAGCAGGTAGGTTATAAAAGTCTATGTAATTATTTTTAACAAGTAGGTAATGCCGATATTGGAAGGTACGTAGGTATTTAGGTTGCTTGTTGTTTATGCGATAAGACTTCGTTCACTCAATGGCGTGCTATTGCACTGACTTCGAGAAAAAACAGAAGGTAAATCGTATATAGGGTGTGTAAAACTGAGAATTTATATTATATGAATGATAGAATATGAGCACGGATTACATGTTTTAATATACAAATTTTACTTTTATATATTTATAAAATCATTATCTTAAAGACGATTATGTATTGTTTTGTAGTTTTATAGTAACTTCTATTTAGGTAGGTATTTATAACAAAAACAATATGCTAATTAATGCTATTACCATCTCATGCAATTTTAAAAAGAACTGTGTCGAGTTCACAAACTGTTCTGTACACTTTTTGTTGTCTTAATTGCTTCAAATGTTGCAAATAATGTTTTTCCTTATAGATTACCACCAAGACATTCTAAATTTAAGCCTGCAAGAGTTTTCAAGGCCAGATGTTGTAAATATAGCTGAAACAGCAGACCCCAGCGACTTGGGGAGGTTGCTACAACTTGTTTTGAGTAAGTATAACAAACTTCCATTGCTGTATTGTGGGCTGTGTTAATGGATGATGGTAGCCCAAGATCATGTAAAAGAATATGGAGAGGCCTATGACCTGCAATGAGCTAAGTCAGGCTGTGGATGATCATGATGAAGCTTAAACAAAACTTTTACAATCAAATCAAATTTAATGAGAGGTCAAACTAGCATCTATGAGCACCGGTGGTCTAGTGGGAGTGACCCCGCCTTCCAATCGTAAGGTCGCAGGTTCGAATCGGGTCGTGCACCAATGGATTTTTCTATCGAAAAATTTATGTGCGCAATGCCAGTGCTCTTAAACGGTGAAGGAAAACATCGTGAGGAAACCAGTTAGTATTCTAACAGCGGCGATGGGCTTGCAACCTGTCACGTATGGAATACTAACTACTGCAAAATGTGGGTATGTGCCAAATGTAATGTTTGGACGTACCTCTGACTACCTCCCTTAGACATCTTCAAAGAATCTTGAATTAGTACCTACTTGGTACTGGGAGATCTGAAGGGATATCTACCGTGCCTGGGGATCAAAGTCGTGAAGCTGTTACAGTTTTCAGTTTCAAACTAGATACTACAAGTTATGCCACTCTTGAATGAGTCCAAATCATAAATGTCCTTATTCTGTTCAATCACATACCTAGATGACATTTTAAACATCTAACTAGGTGAATCTAGTTAGTGTTTATGGCTTGATGATCCTTATGTTGCAATTGAAAAAATACCTTTTAACATTGTTGTTATTATATATTTAATTAATATATTTTTATATCAGGTTGTGCAGTTAATTGCAACAAAAAGGAGGAGTACATAACACTGATTATGGAAATGGAGCTTTCATGTCAGAGGTCTTTAATGCAGGCAATACAGGTATGGATTAATTTATTATTATGTACATAATTTATATTATGCTGGATTGTCTCCAGGGTATTGGTAGGATGTGTGAACAGTTAACTTTTATTATGAATATCAATTAAAAAGTACAGGTACCGCCATCTGTTGGCAGCACAACTGTTACAAATAATTTCGTTCAAGTATAACTGACCTATGGCTCTCTGATGTCGAATGGCAGTATCTCTGATGATGTTCAAGAGAGATAGCCAGAGGTATGTTCATTACACTACGGATACGCGGAGTATTCGTCGTATTTTCCCAAATACTACAATGTGTAGACACTATTCTTAGTCTTTATTTGCTTTTCAAGAAAATGAAGAATCAGATAGATGCCACCATAAAATTTTGGCACATAAGTATTTACATTTTGCAGTAGTTGGTAAGTATAACTTGAGTTTCATAAAAAGAGCGCTATGTGTAATTGGTAATGTGTGGTGAACTGGTGAGTTAAGGTGCGACGCGACGTTGGAGTAACGCTTATCATCGCACTATTGGTAGGTCAGTCTTCTACTCTCGCGCATCTTACCATGAGCACGCGCTGGCGCATCTTTACTGCTGTTCATTGGCCATTTTATAAATGGGTAGCATAGCCGAGTCAATTATTAACTTTCTATTTTTATTTTAGTTCTTTTTTCTTATTATGGGAGAAGTTATTACCTACTTATATATTATCACTGCATTTTATTTCTCGGAAGTGTAGTAATAATTAAACTATAAATGAATCATCAAACGTAATAATTGCATGTAGCCGTGACCAATTAGTTTAATATTTTCATACAGTGTTATTTAGTTCATCCAACCGCATTTATCAGAAGAATCACGTAACAAGAAGCACCTCGACCACAGAATATAAATAAGTCTTGCTATCATTATAGAATACAATTGTCGGTCTATTTGCGTCCAACCACAATAAATAATAGTACTGGTTTACGTACGGGTCGAACCGTAATTTAGTTGTGTAGCAGCGCCCTTACTCCAGTGCCGGAGTCTGAACGAAAAAATCCTTCATATCGAGTAAGCGTAGCTTAGTTATCGTTTATCTCTTGTCGTAACTTTCTCTTTCCTTAATATCGAATCGCTTGGAAGCGAGTAACAGTTGGTTGGCTAATCTAACAGGTAATTTACGATGTGTGACGTCACTTGCCTGCATCCACTGCGGGGTATTTATGCATCTTCTCCAGTCTTGTCAGCCGTACGATCATCGAACGGGTGGTCTGCCTCGAGGTCGCTGAGCGTCTCTAGGAAATCATTCTGTAATCGCCCGTTTTATCTAGAAATGGCAATGTCGATTGTAATATAGAATAGACAATATTTATTACAAAAAAATACGGGTCCAGCACTACATTAAAAATACAACAAAAAGAAATGACATAAGTTGACGATAAACTGAAGGTGTAATAAAGACATAAAATATCATCCAATTACCTGATAGAACGTACAAGTGTCGCTCTAATATACAGAGGCAAGCGTCTTTACACCTATAAATATATTAGTATTACCTATAAATGCGGTCATTGAATGTGGTTGGTTAAATGCACAACGGAAATCAGAGATTCTAATCTGAGGGCGAGGACACATACTCAGATTTATGTATCTCTCTGATTTAAATAGGCTGATAATCGATTTAGAGTATTTAATACCGCCAACCAACCAACCACCACTGCCAACCGCCGCTTATCCCGTTAGTATTTACATAATTTCAAATAAATAAAAATATTCTTGTGACTCCTTTCTATCCTTCGTGACCCCACTTTGCACAGAAATTGTACTCTACATTCAAAAGATTAAAATTTAGAAATTTTACGTTGTCTTTTGATGTTATGGCACACACTCGATAGTTTGAAATGAAACTGATCATCACATTCATAATGCTTGCAGCAGAATCTTAGCTGCAGCAATCATCGCATTCACAATGCCCCCTCTATCAGTCCATTATGCACATAGCACATAAACGCCGACAATACAATATACTTGATGTAAATCGTTGCAGAGTTAACCATATTACTCAACATCACTTTCGATGTTGCATGCTCGCGAAGAAATTCAGTTTATTTAGTTTCGGTTTTATATTTATGTCCTTGCATCACGATATGAGATGCGTCAGTTGATGATCTGATGCCGTTGCGGTGGCGGCACTAAATCGATCATTTTGTGTAACTATTCCGTTTGAAGTGTTTTTTTGCTTCGAGTTTTCTACGCTGTTTTTGTGAAGTGGTATCTAGTAATCTGTCTTCAGCTGGCATTTCTTAGTAAATAAAATGAAAGCATAAACGATGCTTAAACTTTGCCATTTCTTAGCAACAGGTAAAGACAGTCAGTGACAGTGCTAAAGATTATAATGCAGTTTTAATTTAGGTAACTGTTCATAAGTCGGGGGATTTTTAGTAAACACTATAAAATAAATTGATAAATATTGGTGGACATTTCACACGGCATTATCTCGCCCCAAACTAAGCCATAGCTTGATGTGATGTGGGAACCAGATGGCTGATTACCACATAAGATACCAGACTGAGAACAAACATCTATGTTCATCACACAAATGTTTGTTCTCGCTGGGGATCGACCCACGGCCTGCGGCACAGAAGGCAGAGCTACTACCAACTGAGCTGTGAAGGCAGTCAAAAACAATGCACATAAAAGAGTTCAGGGTGTGTCCATCGATGGTCATTTTCCATGATCTGAATAATGGAGCAGTGCTTTATTATTATTATCGATCAAACTTGAAATATACGGCATATTTAGTTCGTGATCTGGAATAACAAAGTTCACTTTATACACGGGTAACGTGCGGTCGCAAGCGTCACATTATTAACTATCAGAATACTAAAATATAATTTTAGAACTTTGTTAATATTAAGTCTGCCTTCCAAGGGATGCTGAAAAACCTATAATCAACAGGTACTCTGTTCGTTTGAACGGGCCAGACAAAACCGACAAGTGGTTCACTTAGTAAACTTGTTTTCTAGGAACTGGAGACGTTAACCCTCGGGCCGAAAGTTGTTGCTCCTGCGGAACCGATGGTAGTGGAGTCCGAGGAGGATATGAAAGATGCGCTGGCGCAGAGGTGCCATGAACTTGACGCACAGGTTTGTGTTCATTTTTATTTGTTTCATAGTGTTTGTTACACTTAAAATAAATAACAACAAATCCATATATTAAAAAATAAATGAAAAACATTAGTGGACTTTCATAGCCCCAAACTAAGCTAAACTTTGTAGTATGTTAACGAGATGGCTGATGTAATACATATATAGCTGTAAAATTGCTGGATGCAAATCAAATTCAAAATATATTTGTTTTTGCTGCAGTTGCTAGCGAGTGGGAAAACTCATCATAAACAAATGAAATCCGTTGCTCCCGACAGTGGGAAAGAAACTCAAAGCACGACATTGATGTTCCTTATAGTTTTCATACTTATAAAAGTTAATTGGCTTATAATTTGTATCTGCTTTGAGTAATTACAAATTGCCGGCTGAGTGAATATTCAAAGTGAAACTAATTAATGTCTGTATCTTATAAAACAGGTATTAGCTGCTTTCTAGAATTAAAATAAAAAGTAATTACGATAACATACTAACCATTCAAAAACGTTATAGGTTATAGGAAAATGGCAACATGGATAAAAAAGTACAATAGGAAGTTTTTGATGTTCGGTTTGGGACTCTTATTATAGTTATCTGCAAAACGATAAACGAAGTTATTTGAAATTTTGAAAATGCGCGATGTAACGAAAAATGAAAACGAAAGAACTTCAACTATAATTGCGAAGCTTCGATTCAGTAGTCTTCTTTTCTCGTCACTTGTTTATTTCGAAACAGTGAGGTGAAAGGATTTTAAATAGTCTGTAATCGCATAGAGCTTGAAGGACTAAATGACAGCTATTAGGTGTTAACAAATAGTATTGTAACGGAGTAATTTTGCCTCACATGCTAATCCGTAGCCTACGCGGCGACGTAACATTTTGTCATTAACATGTATGTAGTGGCAGGACCACAATGCATCAGCTAATTAACTCGTAGCTAATATCAGATCTAATCTCAGCTAATATCGGAGCTAATATCATCATTAAATAAAATGTTATTTATGTCATATTTCAACTGAATATGTTGTTTACTAATTTTACTACGATTGTTATTTTTATTAGGTAAAAAATTTATCAATTAAGTATGTATAATCTAAAATGGTATGTCACATAGGCAAAAGTAGTATTGTCTTTGCTTTAGTCTAATCATACGTTGTGTCATTCTGAAATAAAAAACAAAACAAAATCAATCAAATCAGTTTAGGGAAGTTATCTTTATAACTTTTTATTTATATCTTCAACAGCTCGGCAATTTAAAATATATTTTACATTAAAATAAAACATTTTCTTCTCTATTTGCTTTTATTATTTCTTATTTTCCCAGGTGAAAGTTTTAAAAGAAGAGAAGATGACTCTTCTAACCGAGGTGGCCCGTCTGACGGCTAGAGTTGCGGCCGCGGAAACTGAAGAGACAGAGTTAGACGACGCAGGCGCATCGCTAGGCCCCGCCCACTCTGGCACCTTGCGGTACAGCAATATGAGAGCGCAGCTTGACGCACTGAAAGAGGAATTAGATAAAGTGGAACTGCAAAGAGATGATCAAAGAGCAAGGGCTGATGTCTTGGAGAGAGAACTGGCGATGGTCAGGCTAAAGAATGAGGAGCTACAAGTAAGTTATTCGAATAGCAGGAGGTATTAACAGCTCACGGTAACACTACCCTAAACCTACGACTACGAGCATGTATGAACATTGTTATGAGAGTGAGGATCATAGCAAGACGAAATCCGCAGTCTCTGCCTATCTATTTGAAACAGGCGTGATTTCATGTACATGTATTAACAGCGCTACATAGAAAATGTTGAGAAAAACTTAGGCGAGCATCATAGACGAGGGATGATAGATAGGGATGGATTGTGTGAAAGATGAAAGGTTCATCTCAAAAGGAATAGTACCAAGGTGACATAGGGAAGATTGGAAGTAAAAAACATTTTGTGACAACCCCACCTATTAAGATAAGGGCAGGTATATAATTATGATGATGAACAAAGCCTGTACACTGTGCACAAAACTTGGATTTGGATAAGTATTCTAGATTTTTAAATGCTAAATTTCAACATTTCTTTCAGACAGCAGCATCAGAAAACGTGATTTTGAAAGACGAAGTGGACGCGTTGCGGGAGACAGCTGCAAAGGCGGCCACTCTCGAGGCGACCGTCGCGTCTTACAAGAAGAGGATGGAGGAACACGTGGATTTAAAACGACAGGTAGCTGCGGGAATGTGCAGCTTTTATCCTATTTGCTATTGACTCTCTGTACGTATGTTGCTCTTACTTAGCTAGAGCTTTTAGCTGTAGGTGACCCTAAAAAGCTAAGGTTTCGCGTAAAACTTGTTTCATACAACTTTTTCCAGAAACTTGGGGTCGATAGCCAACATTGCATGAGAACATAATTTCTTAGTGAGTCTACATTGCTCAATGTGTACCTGTAACGAATTTCAGAAATCCAGGCAATGGTAAATTGTATCTTATTTATAGAAGAAGAAATTTTGATTAAATATTTAGAAATAGCAAAGATGGGCAGGTAAGGCAGACGCGAGTAAGGCAGTGACTTAATTTCAACTTCGTTCGCATTAATCTTTAAGTACTTCATTTCATAAATTCATAGGATTTTTGTACCCTGATGTAGATTTTATGCTAATCTAGGTATCTATATTTTTCTCGAGTTTTCTTTGATCGATTCAGTGGTTAGGGCGTCATTGAGTCACATAGGGTAGGATAAGAAGTAGAGAATGATCACAAACTCATAGTAGGCGATTTGCCGAAGTTAGTTTATGGTAGAGTAGTACAGGAAAATTTGTAATGTTGCTATCGTATAAAAACAATATATATTTAACAGGTTAGTTTGTTTGACAGGTGAAGCTACTTGAACGCGCGAACTCGGAGCATTTGAAGCGAGCCATAGAGAACGAACAGGCGGCCGCGCGAGCCAACACGTTTCGACCACAACTCGATATTTATAAGAAACAGGTACATTTTTTACAAGCCAGAGTCATTGGGCTTTCTATTCATAACTATGAGAATGGCCAAATCCACCCCGGTTGCACTTTTTATAGACATTTGTTAAATATTTTTTTCCCTAAAACTCATTCTACTAATATTATAAATGCGAATGTTTTAAGTATGGATGGATGGATGGATGAATGGATGGATGAATGGATGTTTGTTACTCTATAAGTCCAGAACGGCTGAACGGTTCTTGGTGAAAATTGGCACATAGATATTTTATAGTCTGGAATAACACATAAGCTACTTTTTGTCCCGTGGGAATACTGGGATTCAAAACTCAAAACTGGACGGATCGGGCTGAAATTTGGCATGCAGGTAGATGTTATGACGTAGGCATCCGCTAAGAAAGGATTTTGATCAATTCTACCCCCAAGGGGATAAAATAGGGGATGAAAGTTTGTATTTGATTTTCAAAGTATACGAGCGCGAGCAAAGCCGCGGGATCAGCTAGTAGTATATAAAAGCAAAAGCACTTAACATCAGATGGGCTCGACTTTTATCAAAAAAGCCCTACTTTTATCACTGCTAACTTATAGGTGACAGAACTAAACGAAAACCTCGACGCGGAAATAACGAGAGCTGACAAACTAGACATGGAGAACAAGAAGTTGAGCAGTAGAGCGACGCTACTGCAGAGAGAGCGAGACACACTGCTGCAAGAGCGAGACACGCTCAAGGAAGCTATGGACGAACTCAAGTGCTCCACGATGACCACAGGTGTAGTTTTGTTAGGTTTTCATACTCAATATCTATACATTCTAATTATACGCCGCTGGCTGTCTCTCTCGTGTGTCTATCTATATCTTATTGACAGTTAAGGTTCCTGTCAATAAGATATAAAAACCATATCGACGCTTGAAAGGCAAAAATGACCAAGCGACATATTGGGCGATATTGAGTTATATATATCACTGGAATCAGAAAAAAATCCTGCGTCGATTGGTCCCACTCTCATTCCGCTAGGACAAAGTTTTTGTCGCTTGGTAACTCGATAAAAACTCAAATTTTCTCAGTTTTCGGCGTCCAAGCGACTACAATTCTACCGATTTAAGAATAACTTTTACTTAGTGTGTGTTCGATTTTTACTTTTAATACTTAGTAATTTTTGCCTGTCTTCGAAATAATGCATTTAAACATTAAGTATTTTTTGCCTTGCGCTACCTAGGGTATGAAAATCACTTAAGAAATTTTACCTGGGACAATTATTATTTTTCTCGTAATTTAGGACTTTCTAACACACCTTAATCATCTATTCATTTTCATTTAGTACTTTTTACTTAGATTCAAATGACTTAAAAACGTAAAGTAGTAATATTTACCTACCTAAAAAGTGTACATTTTGTCGTTTGGTAATTTTTTACCTGCCGTTTTTTCTTACTGTTTTGTCGTTTGGTAACTTTTACTTGCCGTTTTTCTTTACTGTTTTTGTCACATAGATAACTATTCCTGATATGAAATTTGTATAAAAGTGAGCTTAGACCTGATGCACGTATTTTGATTTGTCGCTTATCCGCACTGTAAAGCAGACTTTGAGTGGCGGTTGGATATAAATTACTGTTTTAATCCATACTGAACCGTCACATAGATAACCCGTGTGCTCGCGCGCATCGCACATAGTGCTTCATAGCGTAGCGCGAAGTCCACTGGGTAAGTGCAATTTAAACATAATAATATCTCGAGTACTATGTAATAAATAAATTTATTTATTGCTCATTTTTATTTATTTTAATTTATGATTTTAGGTACATAATGAATAGAAATAGACGTGTTGATAACATAATAAGGCAAGCTATGTCAAACGCCGGTGTGGATAGCAAGGATGTTGGAACCTCGGTAATGTACCTGCATAATAAAATAGTAAAATAATCATAGTTTATTTTATTTTCTCAATCGTAGGTAACTAATAGAAACTACTAATAACAAAATTTTAATTTTTAGGGGCCATTACCATTCAAGACTACCGATAGCAAAGGCAAAATATAATGACCTTGTTAAACTTTGCAAGGACAAAGTTATCCCTGCTCAATTTCACAAAGAATTCACCGAAATACCTTGTGCTGCAACCGCCAATGATGCTTTGCCAGACTCAGACATCGAAGACGTAGAGATTGATGATGCATAAATGTTTAGAATTTTCAGTGTTACTTCTATTTGGTCATTTTGATAACCTTTTTTATGTGTTTTTTCTACTAAGTAGGTAAGAAAAGACTTATGTAGATTAGGTATAAGAAAACTTTGATTTTAAAGTCGATGGATCTCAATCTAGTTATTAAGTTCAATAACTTTCATGTACCTCGCTCGTTAATACTTCGTTATGTAACTTAGTTTAAGTAAGATAATAGATATTTACGCGACCTCTGTCTGGCGACCTCTGTGGCGCAGCGGGTGAGAGCCTGCCTGCGACGCAAGAGGTTGCGGGTTCGATTCCCGCCTTGGAACAAATTTGTGTACGATCTGCAGAAATTTGTTCCGATGGTCTGGGTGTTTTCTATGTATAATAAAAAATATCTATCTATGTAAGTATATAATGTATTAAATATATCAGTTATCTAGTACCCATAACACAAGCTTTGAATAGCTTACTTTGGGGCTAGATAGTGCTGTGTGGATTGTCCAGCATTATTTATTATTTATTTATTTGATTGTGATAATAAAGCTCAAAGTATTAATAATTAACATGTGCCATTCCAAATACATTAATGAATGATTTAATAAAATGTTATATATTCTTAGTAAGTAGCTACAAAAAAGCTTTAAATTTTTAAGACTTAACTGTGTTGTTTAATTGATAGTTTAACAAAATAATTTCACTTGTAAAACTCGTTTGTGAAATTAAGATTATTTTTTCGAGAATTGTACCTACCTATCTCTATAATAACTATTTGTGATTTAATTGTGTTCCTTAGAACCTATACTGATTTTGATTCTAATAAATACTGTGTGCTTAAAATAAAAAACCTTTTTAAATTTACAACGGCTTATGTCTTTTATAAAATCAGCTATCCACTTTGTGAGAGATTTCCCTACAATATTCGTATGTATAGACGTCTAAAACAGGTTGGTGGTGGTTTTACCTAGCATACAGGCCTAAAAACTCCACCAACCTGTACTAGGTCAGCGTTGCGTTGTATTCTCTCGTTTCAGCCTCGTTCTGAGGAGGGATTTGTACAAGGGCTGTAGATTACTACAAGGGCTGTAGATTACTACAAGGGCTGATTTGATGATGGTGATGACGATATCAATGCAAAACCTTTGTCCGAAAGTCTTAAATTTTGCGTACTAAAATCTATTATCCTCGTCACTTGGTAAAAAAAGTCCTACACTCACCTTATTTAATTTGTAATATGGTTAAAATTGCCTGGCAGAAATTTTTTTTGGTTTTTATTTCGATCATTTTACCTATGTGTCAAACATCTGCTACTTCTGGATGTATCATTTTGCTTGAAACACAATTATAAAGTACTTGGATTAAGTTAATTTTTCATGTTTTTTTATAAAATTTTGTTGCCGGTAAGTAATTTTTACCTGTTTGTGATTTTGATTAAATTTTTACTAACCGACACTATTTCATAAAGTATTGAGAAAATTCATAATTTTTAAATGCCAGTTTATAGTACTTTTAAATTAATTATAAAAATCGTTGGAATTGAGTAGCTATGACTAATAGGCGATTTTTTACGATTTATTTTCAAAAAAATAAAACTTTAAAATGCTCTGGTGTAAAGTTACCCACATGTCGCTTAGTCATTATTGCCTTTCAAGCGTCGATATCTTCAAACTTGTTAATCATTTAACTTACCTACTATAATAGGATAGTTGCTAGTCAAAAGTATCCTACTATTCTTATAAACGCGAAAGTTTGTAAGTATGGATGGATGTTCGTTACTCTTTCACGCCGGAACGGCTTGATGGATCTAGATGAAACTTGACAGAGAGATAGATTATAGTCTGGCATATACACACATAGGCTACTTTTTATTTAAATCTGCGCGGGTGAAACCGCGGGGCGCAACTAGTAGTTGATAATACAATCTGGTAAGTAGAATATAATTCTTTATGAGATGAGTGTTGACAAGTCATATTATGTTAAAAAGGACTGTTTGAGCAGGTGCATTAAGTGAAGACAATGTATCCAGAGAGCTGATTCCGACTGACATGAAGGAACGACTTATACGATTGGAGCATGAGAACAACCTTCTGAGGGAGACTCAGAATGCACAGGCTGACCAAGCTTCAGTGCGGGTAAGTCTGAGGAATCTAGGATCATTAATAAATAATGGTGGACAACCTCAATGCTCAGCTGTTAGTACCTGTCTGATCTGTAGGTTCTGGTGTCGATTCCCACCGAAAATAAATATTATAATTTTGTGTGATGAACTTAAATATGCTTGTTTTGTTTCGGGGTGCTATAATATTCAATTATTTATAAGTATAGCAAGTAAGTATTTGATATATAAAACAACATGTTTAGTATTCATTGGTTGTTTGATCTCGTTTGTCCATTTGTTATTATATCTGTATTTACTACACTCCTTACACAACACACACATATTAAATCTCCACACAATACCTTCAACCACGCACATACGCTCCCATCAATCAACGCATACTCAGATTACTAGTTTTATATTTTGTAGTCTACATGTGATTTTGGGTGGCTAGCTGGCGCCTAGAGGCATGGTTTTGACCGAAAATGTTATTTTTCGTACGAATATAATCAACACCAAACAACATTTTTAATTTTTATTGTCAGTATTGCCAAGAGCTAGAAGAGTACGTGGCGAGATGTGAGAAGCTACGGACAATGAACCGCGAGGCGAACCAGCGGATAATGCAGCTGGAAGCAATGCAGGATGTCCAGCACCAACCACCCACCTCCGTGGTCGAGGACAATCAGAGGAAATGTAAGATTGCTATATCTATCACTAATAGATTTAGATTTATTTATTGCCAACATGTACAGTACATCCTACTACTATTATAAACGTGAAAGTTTGTAAGTATCGATGGATGGATGTTTGTTACTCTTTCACGCCGGAACGGCCGAACGGATCTGGATGAAACTTGGCAGAGAGATAGATTTTAGTCTGGAATAGCACATAGGCTACTTACACATAGAATAGAATAGAATAGAATAAGATACATAGGTAGGAAGATACATAGGCTCATAGGCACATAGGCTTTATCCCGTGGGAATACCGGGATTTAAATCTGCGCGGGTAAAACCGCGGGGCGCAACTAATCAGTTATATAGCTTAGGTCTAAACTAGCTATCAGGAGAATAGGACGCTGCAAATTATGTTTAGTACCTACCTGTACAAATAACGTAGGTATAATTCATTTTTCTCAGGTATTTTTTTTTAAATGAATACATCATAATGATTTATAAAAAAGAGAGGTTCTCTTTTTTTTATAAATCATTTGTCAGTTTTTTTATGTTTGTTACCTCATAACTTTTTACTGGGTGGACCGATTTTGATGATTCTATTTTTTATCGAAAGGTTGTGCTTGCCATGTGGTCCCAAAGAGTCAGATCTGACGAGTAGTTTGAGTAATAAGTATGAATGTAATTTCCAGTGCATTTGAAGTCGGTTTTGTCTTGTATTGCAATAAAAAATATTAGTTTCTTTCTAAACAGTTTGAAATTCATATAAGGAGCTGCTTAGTAGGTATAAGGTTGTAACGCTGAAATCCAGACGTACATTTCTACAGGCCATGTTTCTTCATGGCCTGTGTCACAACAAATACGATTGTCCACAATTGGTTAATGAACTGTGTTACATAGTGCCTCGTACTGTGCATCGACGGGCGGCACGCGTTAACCGCTTATTCTATGTACACACTTGTCGTAGCAACGCTGGAGTGCGCCTACCGCTGCGTCGTATTGTAGACACTTACAATAACAAGTTTACTGATGTTGATTTGTTCGCAATGTCTGAACCTATATTTAAGAGAACTTTGAAAAATATGCTACTTAATGTCTAAATGTACAACATGAATTGCTGCACACGCTTATTACTATTTTTACTATAAAAACATTTTTCTTTTCTTTTATTACAAACTTTTATTGCAACATAACTTAACTTCTTTTTATTTCAAAAACTTAGCTTCACAACAACTTCAATAACTCTTATTTATTCTTAGTAATCCGTGGATAACGTAGTGGGTTGTACATTTACTCATACAATCTTTAGTAACAATAAGTAAATTAAGATTACAATGTATCAACTGTTTGTTATTCCTAATAAAGTAAAATAAAAATAAAAAAAATTAAAAACTAGAGTAAACTTATTATCTACTTATTATCTCTGCTTATTATAAGCCATATTATAAACCATAAATGGTTTTATGGGCTTAAAATAATAGGTAAATAATTCAGGGTGTCTAAAGATTTATCTCTAGACACCCTGAATTATTTAATTAAATCTATGAATACGATGTCACAGCGCTCCAAATAGAAGAGTTGCAAAGCGCGTTGACAGAGGAGAGACGGCGGATCGCCAAACTGCAAGAGGCGTTGGCGGCGCGCGACGCTGAGATGCTCGCCACAGAAGACCGCTTCAAAAAGACCGTTGAGAAAGCCAAGCAGGTCGTCAAGTCACTCGACCCGAGGGCAACAGGTAATATACAAACCCAAACATTATGGATTTTATACTAGTTCTGTATAGGATATACACTACAGGAGTAGAAAAGCCATGTAAATGTTCATGTGAAGCTATTTCCGTAGTAACCATGTGAGTGCAACTATCATCCATCGCGTGGAACCTACCCTGGTATATAAAACTATAGAACATAGGTAGTTTGTAACTTGAAATAACTTTCGAGTTACCAACTATTTATCAATTTATAATCCTTCCACCAAAATACAAATTCAAATGAATCCAAATGTTTTATCCAAATCAGTGAAGCCATTACGGAAATTTGTAGCAACAAAGATACACACACACATTCATTTTATAATAAAGTATTTGGGTGACAAATGTTTCGTTGGCCTGAAGGTGGCAATGACAAGAATACTTTATACAGATTATGAATAAGAGGGTCTTAGTCTATTGCGTCATAGTTGAGTAACGCTCGTAAGAGAAAAATATTTCCGTCACTTCTACTTGAGACTTTTAAAACAAAGGCGGGTTTATTTTAGGGTAGCGTTATGTAGGATTTGGTCAGTGGACCTCTCGCAAATTCTTAGCTTAGAATATTAGTGTTATTATTTGTGTATTTATTTGGTTCCAGGTCAGTCGCTGTCAGACATCACTCTCGGATACTCCCGGCCAGCGCCAAGTACGAGTGCAGCTACCACTACGACCAATAACAATAAAGAGTGAGTACACCAACCGTTTGTTAGTGTTTTAAAGTTTGTAAGTATGGATGGATGAATGGATGTTTGTTACTCTTGAACGGCAAAATGAATCTGGATGAATCTTGGCAGAGAGATAGATTATAGTCTGCAATAGCACATAGGCTACTTTTTATCCCGTGGGAATACTGGGATTTAAATGCGCTCGGGTGAAACCGCGGGGCGCAACTACATGATAAAGAAACGAGGTTCTTTGCACTTCTTCTCTTCGTTCAGTTCCATCGTTGTGATAAATTTAATAAAGACTTTGTTTCATCAGATGGAGTGGTGGTAGCGCGACCAGCGCGACCAGTGGCGAGGGTCGCAGCACGTCAGAGCTGCGACTAGTCGCCTCCGCGTGGTACACTCTCGGTGCGCGCTACCATCGCGAGTCGGCCGACTCTCGCCTACGACTACTCTCCGCCGGGCACTCCTTCTTAGCGAGGCAGAGGCTGCAGGCGCCACGGCCGAGACCCGCCAATACAAGTACACCTGAAGCCTATATGCATTGATATAAGGTTAATTTACGAAAACAGTCAACAATACCGAACGGTGACAACCCAAGAGAAACATCTGAGCATCAGCGTTGAACCCAGCTTGTATGAATGCTGCAGAACTTGAGCTCTATTTTCACTTTCATAAGAGTGAAGATCTGAGCATTTGTGCAAAAGTCTTGCTGTCTTCCTTCCAGCATGTTTGTATGCTACAGAACTTGAGCTCTATTTTCACTGTGATAAGGTCTAAACTTTAGATAGCTTTGAGCATCGCTCTCCGCCGGAGATTCCTTCCTGGTGACATGCATGTAAGGTTCAATTTACAATGATAAACAGTGTTACAGAACGCCATAGCTCACACTAAACTAGAACTATAAAAAAAGAATCATTAATTGTTTATCACTTCAATCATTTTTGGCGTGACCTACTATGAATACCAATACATCGAAGAGCTTTATACATTGACACAAGGTTCATTTTAGAATAGCCATAGAGTGCCAACGGCAACGCGGGCTGATTGGTCTAAACATGATGCTGGGTATGTATATGACGTCGCATATAATTATTATATTATAATGTCCAGTGATTGTGTCAATTACTGAAATCGTCGAGTCTGTGACCGATGTCTATTTTGTAATGTAAAAAGACAAAATTTCCGCCCAACGATAGGGCCACCAGCCTTATTAATGTAAGCCTGCATTGATCTGTATCTAAAACTGAATATTATATAATGTAATATTCATTTAATAAATAATATAATAAAAGTAACATACAATTACAATAACTCAACGGAGAAAAATCCTTTATCATTCGTATTTTTAGGGTAGTAATTTTATTTATTTTATTTATGAAAAAACATTTATTTTACATAGTTATAACTACAGATATCAAGCCTATTAATAGTTCTTTTTCCATTTTGTGTTCTGATTCATAGCAAAAACATTATTGTTTTATTGTTATGATTTAATCGAAAACGAAATCCCTAATTGCAATTTCAAAATGAACAGGATTCTAGCATACATTTTAGATATAACGAGTTGTACTTCTGTTCGATTTTGCTACTAATTCAATATTGTTTAAAGGTGAAATCAAAGAGATCAACTAAATCAGCCATGATTTCGTATTATTTCCGTTATTTGTTAAACCACGAAACATTCTTTTGTTTTATTTCAACATTACAATAAGATTATCACCGTAGAACTTATATATTTTTATTTATAATAAACTTCTATATAATGTTTGTTCTGTGTTTAGGTTTTATAATGTGTAATAATTATTTCTTGTTATTATACAAATCTATGTATGAGCTTTGACAGTTTGAAAGTTATTAAATAGTTAAAGATACTTGATGGAATATCCACCATTCACTCCAACAGTAACATTTTTTCCTTTAGTTTTTAATTATTTTATAATCGAAAGTATTACATATAGCTCAATGTTTAATTTGCTCCTTTAAGATGTGATAAGTTATTTAAAAAGTCAGCCCAATTTTTTATTCGATTGGAGAATAAATAGCTTATATACCAAACTATTTAGAGTATTTTTAGTTAGCTATTATAACTTATACATGCTCACTCACTCACTCATGTTCTCACTCATCTCCGTAAGAGAGAAAGAGAAACTATGGTTTATATTTAAAGTTGAAACAAATTGTCCTGCCTGCCGTGTCGGCATTTGCCTGAGCTGTGAGATACCAAAATATACAGTAAGATTGTTAGATTTGATCCTAATTGAGTCTGCAACCCCCAGGTACCTTCTCTTTTGTCCTGCCTTTTCGTCTGTCACCTTCGTGGTTATACTGACGCTATGGTTTTAAATGTATATAAAACAATGTATTTTATTTAAAAAAAAATCCAAAAACTTTCACACTGAATACCCAGTAGCATCACATTTCATTCGAATTACTCAAATTATATTTAGTATATCTAAAGTTTTCTAACCCGCAGCTACCGTTTTCTTTGGTTGTCGAGTGGCTGAAGTTCGAAATACTCAACTTCTCACATATTTCGATACAATCAAATTTATTACGCGGGACTAATCTCGCGTAACGCGCGTAAAATACGCTCAGTATAGTTTGACATGAGCAAGCCACCATCTAAATAATGTTCCAAGCTATGCTACAGCGTCCATAAATAGAAGCAAGAACGAAAAGTTGCTCCTGCTGTTCCACAAATCATCTAGAATAATATATGTCAAATTAAATGTCAATGTCATTGTATAATGGGAGCCTGTCTAAATGACATATTTTAGTATCTCTGGCGCATTGTGCTTATTGTAACTCTCGAGCCTTAGCTGTGTTTGCTGGATAACAGTTATGCATTTACTTAAACGACATGCCGCGTTTAAAAAGCCATTAAGTCACGAAATTGTGTTTACGCTCTAGTTCTGGATTTACCGTAAAATTTATAAATCTCCATAGCTGCCCTATGTACTGCCGATTGGTTTAAAATTATTATGCTTATCATTGCTATATAGATAGTTACGACTTCGGAGCACGGTTCTTTTTTTTTTATTTTTATGAATCACTGGAAATTCAACAAGTATGTGGAACAATTTGTACCTACCTCTTTAATATTATGTTTAAAGTCTTGAGAGCTATCATAGCATATACTTTATTGTACGATGAATAAATCAATTAACTACATGAAGGCGTATGCTCCAGCACGACACTCGTTATACATACATGCATGATATTTGATATTTGATATTTATTTATTTAACCATTGCGTTACAGTGCTATAACATTGGCATGTCAATTTTTACAATGTCTTATTCTAATACACTTACACATACTACGTTTGCAAATCAGAGAATGAACAGCTCAGGTATTCATTTAAATGGTAAAATGGGTGGCCTTCTAAAAAGGTTCTGAGTTTGTTTTTAAATCCAATGCATGCCTGCCTTGGTGACACCCGTCTCTTGAAACATGCTTTAAAAGTAGTTTGACGCCATTTTTGTTTCCGAATTAGAACAAAGTATAATGTTAGCACAGTTTATAGTTTTATAAGAAATGTAACGTAACCAATTATTTAATCTTTATTTATTTAGTATCGAGTTTTTATTGCGAGTTATGTTATATTGTAATAATCATGTACGTGTTGTAAATGTTGTTTTTCTATGTATTTGAGGTAAATCTAATTAGGATGACAATCAAGGTTTTTATTTAACCAATGTACATTAAATGGTGATGAGTTAGATCCGCCATTTTTTGATTTGATCCAAAAATACTGGTAAAATAAGATTTTCAGCGCATGCTTGCATTTTGTTATTTAATATCGTTTTTATTGAAATAAATAAATCAATCATCACAGTGTAATACAATTACAAAGAGTTAACTCCTGTCACATGATTATTTCCCTAGGCTTAAGTTGAAATGACAAACTAAATAGATAGTAACAATTATTATTCAGCGGAAGGTGCAAGCAGTGCAATTTAGTTGTGTTCTAATATTTAGTAAAATGTGATTATTGTTGATAATGAACGTTTTGAGATAATATATACATTTTCATACAATTGATGATTCTTTAATATACTTCCTATTTTTATCCTTCATATTTTTAATGTTTTGCCAACGGTGCTTAAGTGTGGGAGGCACTTTACGTCACAATTAAGTATTCGCGTATTCGCCTTATTTTCCCAAATACGCAAATACACAAATCCCGCTGTTGGTGGGGATGTATGTGTAGACGGTGTGTTCCGAGACTTTTTGAAACACATTGTAACCTTAAAATGTAGACTACTTTCAATTCCAAAAAATAACAGTAAAAGGGTATAAAATATCAACGAACCAAAAAAGGGAAAACGTCCTAAATATTGATGTTAGCAATAACCGCTCCCACGCGAGCGAAGCCACAGGCTGCTAGATAAAATAATATACGTAAATAAAATACATGTAGAGATTTCATAATTTATATTATTAGTTACTGAGATCACAAGCCACTTAAATAATTTAAATCACATCAAATGAAACTACACAACCTATTTTACTTAGGACACACAATTTAGAACAATGATTAGGAAAGCGTTTAAATAACAAAGGTTGTAAACTTTTTACAAAATAAAATACAATATTTTTCATAAGTTGTAGCATTTCGGGGTCCGATTTTTATTATGAATTAACGTTAAGAGTCCGGTGACAGCGGCTCGCAATTTCGAGGTGCGATTGGCTATTATTTCATTTTATTTCATTTTGGGGAGGTTGTTTGAAATAATAACTCTAAAGAAACACGCATAAATACTGTTCGAACACAAATAATACAATAATATAAGGGAAATGTGCTTGAGTCGGAAATCATTTTGGTATTAGGTAAATGTAAGACCAAACATACTAATACCAAAATGATTTCTGATTCGGGCATGTTTCCCTTATATTATTGTATTATTTGTGTTCGAACAGTATTTATGCGTGTTTCTCTAGAGTTATTTTTTCAAACAACCTCCCCGAAATGAAATAAAATGAAATAATAGCCAATCGCACTTCGAAATTGCGAGCCATTGTCACCGGAGCCTTAAAACCCGGAACTACGAAATTAGTTACCTATTTACAGCTTTGTTCGTTACTATTATTTACTTTTTATTTTCTTAGACAATAACCATGAGAGCTTTCAATGTTTTGCAACAAACACATCCGAAGATTTCTAATAAAATGTATTTGTGATTTGAGGATCGCCTGTTGAAATCAAACAACGCCTATGGTTAAGTACAGTTAGCGACAAATTTAACATACGTCATTATTCAATTTTAAATTCTCTTATATACTCACTTTTGATTCAAACTTTTGAATTTATTTTGTAGACACCATGACTATGAGCAAACCGAAGCTGCCGTTTCATTGCAAAGTCCTAGAAAAAGGGCATTTAAAAACAAAACAGTTAATCTGCATTTGTCGCTGACTGCACACAAAACTATTTAGAAACTTGTGTTCCGAATCACACATTCATATTTATTACTAAAATTATTGAATGACTGCGTCGGATCGTCAAAGAACCGTCCTCCGAGAGGCATTCAACGCAACGGATAAATGTACGAATACGTATGCAGTTGAATAACTTAGGTTTTATCGCTCGAGCTGGACATGACAATGAATTCCGCGATGCCCGCAGATGCTTGGCGCTGCGTGAGTTCAAGAGCCGGTTTTTTCGATGAGAGCACTTAGCCTATCGTTATACTACTGAAGACTAATCAAAGTCTTCGTCGGAGTCTGTCTTGAGAACGCTGTCGGACCCGGAGCCCGGCTCGCTGTCCACTGCAATCTCGCTGTAAAACAAACAAACACTTAGACAGGCTCGTTTGCATATTAGACTTGAGAACCAAGGACCTCTTGCCTCTAGCAGAGTGCAATATAAACTGGGTACAACTTTACAGAAATGAAATAAACTCACGGCCACCTAGGTACCTACTCGTGTTCCCTCAGTTCGTTTTAACTACCTCCTCCACTATCCTTGAGAATGTCTAAAGACACAAGAACACAAATAATAGTTTCGGGTTACTTTTGTTTGGTCAGACGCAGAAGTTTCCAGAAGTGTGCAGAAAGACCGGGACGAGTCCCCAAGCGTTGCGAGGCATCAGCTCAATAATTCGCTCCGTGTGCATGATTTTTGTTATTTTTATGATTACGAACAAAGTGATAAAATGACACAAAGTGATCTCGTGTGTGTCATTAAATTCGAATTGCGGCCAAAAACGCCCACACAATCCGATCTCCACCCGCGCTTTGGTAGGGGTTTTTAGTGGCAATGAATTATGAAATAGCGTGTATACTTTTATTTTATTTTCGGTTAGGCAAATATATTTTTATAGAATGAAAGCAAGAGAAGGTAGGGATATTATAAAGATAGGTATAATATACAGGGTTACAGGAAAAATCGTGCTAGATCCGTTAAGGGCGTGGAGTACCTATCATTTCTGACTTATTTCACTATGAAACACCCTACATTATATTTAGGCTACTAAATTTTTTTTTTTTTTTGTGTATCTTATTATTATTATTATTGCATTTTTACATGTGTAATAAGATGTTTTAGGAATTCAATTATTAAAATAGTGCATAAGTAAATTGAATAGACCGTAGTAGACAAGTGAAAGTTACGAAATAAAAAAAAATATTAGAAAGATTATTTTTCTCTAAGGGATATCTAAAAAAAATATTGAATTATAAAATAGTGAAATAAGTCAGAAATGATGGGTACTCCACGCCCTTAACGGATCTAGCACGATTTTTCCTGTAACCCTGTATAATAAGCGGTATGAGTTGCAAGTTGTTCATTCGCAGCTCTCAAAGCTATGTGTATTGAGGCTGAAGTTGTAAAATTACACGACATGCGTTTTACATCTCCATGGCGTTCGGAATAAACTTGCCTGTTAATTTCTGTGTCGTTCAGTTTAATTTCAACGATATTTCTGTTAAAGAAATTAACACAATTATAAGGAGGATGAAATAAGGATATCGTTGCTTTCGAAATATTTAAAGACAGTCAGTTAACTACTCTGGAGATACCCAACCACCGATTATGGTTATAGGAAAATTACAAAATCATCTAGTAAAATAATTGGTGTTGGTGAAATCTTAGTAAGAATTTCTTACCCATTCAGATCCTTAGTAAGTTGAATGTCAACTGTCGTGGTGCTATCATTCAGACCGTTGAGGGCTTCACAGAAATCGCTCCCCACGTTTTGGAGGTGCTGTGTGTTCAGGTGGAAACCCTGTGAGGGAAACAGAGACTTTGATTTTTACTAAATCAGGTTATTCCAACAAATATTTTTTTTTCAAATAGACATTTTTTAGGTAGGTATTTAATTATAATCAAACAATATTATGTACAGAAAAGATAAGTTACAATACGTTATTCATCTCATCTTCATTTTAGATTAAAACTAGAAAACTTAATTGATTCTAATATGAATAGTGTTTTTGGACTATGGCTATTAAAACCATCATTAGGTAAGGCACCATACGTAATTACCTACATTTCGTATGTAGGTTCTTGTGGTTTCAGAAGCAGATTATCTAAGATCATGATAAATTAATTGATTTATTTACAACTGGCATTCACGCTAGGATTTAATCGTGAGATGTATCATTAATTATACGACACGCACATCGATGTCTACCAAGAAAGAGCGATTCAGAAGCTCTAGAACCATTCGTTGACTGGATGGCGATTCAACATTTTGACTATGGTGTGTTTTAATGAGATATTTAAATTGTAGGCTATTTGTAGCTTATTGCAATTACATAGGTTAATTATCATTTTGTGTGTTCCATGGTTCCATGGCACTGAAAACAGCATAAGTAAAACTTGTGTCGCAGTCGCAGTTGTCACTAATTAAATTAGGCGATAAAAGTCGTGCGATTGTTTCTTATTTCTTCTTTTTCTCCCACAAAATGCTTATTGAAGTTCCTTTATCCAAAAAAATTACATTGTCTCCTTTTTCAGATATATTTGAGAGATATTTTTTTCTTTTTCATGTTTTTTTATCGTAAAAACCTACATCCCGATCCTCTAACGTCCATGGCTAATCCGAGATTTGTTGCATCTCGGGAGGCTTATCGCGCTGATCTGCCGATGCCAACTACGAGTGTACGACCAGCATAGCAGGAGTATCTATAGCATGGACACCGCTAGATGTAGGTATTAGCCCACATGTCCTGCTAAGCTAAGTATCGTTATCAGCGATCTTGAGATAAGCCGTCATTTCTGCTTAGAATTTAAGTGAGACGGGATGTAGTTAGGTTCATCATTATAAAATGACGCGGGGCATCTGCGCGTAATGTTGCGCGTGAGTGCTTTTATGTAAATAAAAATGATAAACGCCTTACAATAAAGAACACACGACCACTATATAGGCATACTATCTTTGGTCGTTCAATTGAAATGCCACAGTAGGGCCTCAGAGCTCGGACAGAGGCGTTTCTTCTTAGGTAATTTAATTGACACGTGAAGAGACCACCACGAAGCAATTAAGTAAAGTTCTTTGTAGAAGGTATAATGTTCTAATTTTAAAAAGCCTTTGTTGTTCGTTGTTTTTTAGTTCGGCCGTTTTCGGATAAATTCTTTGGACTCAGGTTACTAGATGTATTGTACTTAATGAAGTGCTCGCAAATCCAGAAAATATTTTATTGTAAGGAAGGCATTTTCAATGTAAATTTTGCTTTACGGATTTGCAGACACGGTTTTTTTCTTAGGAATTTTTGAAAGATTAAAATATTCGTTTACCTTTAGGCTAATCATCATAAATTGATTCGTTTGTTAAAATCCTAGACTTTTCGTTCCAAAAAACTTAGTTCAATGTAAAGAAAATCCATTAAGAAACCTTAAACGGTCCTCTGTCGAAGCCGCAGAAGGAGGCCTCCATGGTATAGGACCTGGTGACTCCAAGGTGCCTCCACACTGTCACACGAGCAGTGCTCTCTCTCTCCCGCTCCACACGAAAAGAGCACGAGCCCAGTGCGAAAGCTGGCGATATCCGATGCATAAGAGCTGGCAGCATCTAAACAAAAAAATAATAAAGATACTTTATTCTTTGTCGGTGCTCACCCATGTCTTTAGTTGAATTAAAGCGCCGAACAAAAGGATCAGATATTCAAGATGGAACAAAACGAATGATTGATTGTTGCAAGGGCATGGGAAGTTTCGCCGATGAGTCATAGTGGCTGAATGTTTGCGATGATGGCACGATCGGCTACATCGTAACCTGGTTATAATCTTAAATATATAACCTTTACCCACCTACTTACCTACAACCATTCAAGCTATTTTAAAGTATATTTTAGTAAGATGCGATAGATGGGAATTTATTCCCAGAAGACATATTTGCATGATCTGAAAATATTTGTTCTAGTGTTTTGGAACACAAGGAATCTTTGCGTGAGTTCAGACCAGTGTATGAGATTTTGGGAGTTAATAAAAACAGCACAACTTACGAGGTACTTGACAGGCTCGTCCTGCACGAGGCGGTCGTTACTGCACCAGCTCTCTGCGCCGGCGCATCCATAGAAGAATACGTTTTTTTTGCGTGAATGCCCGTGGTAGTCGCAATACACAAGAGGAGGCTTCTTCCATACGCGGACTAAGTACTCGATTAGACCCTGCAGGAAAAACAAAAATAAGTGTAAGTGTCTCTTCTTCTCATCTTTTGCAAAGACCTATCCTATATAATTACAGTGCTATAAAGTCTGAAACTGTAATTGACTGGAGTGGCTGTCCTTCCAATTTAAGTACCTATCGTGAATATTATATAGTGGCACTATGAAGTATGATTACATAGCACTAAAGTTAATGTATGCCTATGAGATAAGCGGTTTCGTAACGGATGTTGTAGAGTTGCAGCGCAACATACGCGCATAGCACATTCAATAGGCCCTCTGAAACTGAACATTAATGTAGAAATATCATGTAGCGTTACTTCACCTTGGTATGGTAAATAGAAGGATGCAAAACGGGACTGGGCTTGCACCACCGTCGATTTAAATCTTCATTAGTCAGACCGCATCGATGGCTGCAACAAGAAATGATAATTTAAAGGTAGAGATAACCAGGAAATCTCGTGAGCGATAAGTCGAATGTCCGATTGAAACGACACGTGGGTTTCTGTCTCCGCTTGGCGTCATATCACCTAGACGAGATTTGCACCGCATGCCAGCAGAATACCTCACAGTTACGTTCTATCGAATCCGCATTTACAACTTAATACGAGGCTTCGATCGTGCTGCGTTTTACATGGCTCTTAGCTTTGAATTCCACCTTTGCAAGTACGTACTCTTGTAAGCACAGCACACAATCTAGTGATCCAGTGCAACGCGTTTGAGATGAAACCTATATGGCATGTTAGAAAATAAAACGTTCGTTGCTTGGTGGTGTATGATATAAAATCATGTTTACATTTCAGGTAGAAAACCAATTCTTGGCCTAAATATTTTATATGGTATTCGTTTTGTAAATATACGGAGAGGTTAGAAAGCATTCGTGTGTATCCATTTAAGGTTGGTGAATAATGGTCGTCACGATGTTATTGTTTCCGTTCTAACAAATATAACGTTAAGACGAAGATGAATCCAAGTTCACTGAGCTTATTTTTATTCAGATCAAAATAAAAGGAGATAATTGACTATATACAGTCACCTTCCTGCCCTTATCCCACGAGGTGAATTCGGCAAGTGCGTTCGGGTTCGGGCATTTTGGAGGTTTTGTCCATAACGTCTTTTTATTCATAACGTCATGAACATTTCGTGAACACACCTAGAGCATATCATAACTTCTTGGCATTATTCATAAGACAATTGATACTTGTTTATATTTTGCATGCCCAAGTGCAATTCGCAGTCTCAAAGTGCTTTAACAGTTCAAATTTATTTAATAGTTTTCTTACTTTCGTGCATGCATAACTCAAATCACTGGTCAGCATCCATATTAATATAGGAATACCTTATTTGCTTTAATTATGGCTTTCTTTGTTATTATGTTCTGTTCTACCTATAAATCTAGCTTCAATTAAATAAAATACTTAAACCTTATTGTTATCACGTCGATTATGGAAAGAACAGCGTCTTCAATTGTGTCATTATTTACAGCTAGGTAAACTTTAGTGCGTCTGCAATCTACGACAATTGACTACACAACTCTCCCGTTATTAAAGGGCAATTCTTATGTACGTGCTTCCGGCATAATCGCATTCAGCAAGGCACCCGGAGGAGCATAGAAAAGCACTCATCAAAGTAACTGTTCCCGCTAATTTTGTTTACTCACAAACATTTCGTCAAAAAACCTGCTTTGCAGTTACAAAAAGGTCCAGTTCCCCAAGTGTCCGCAGGCAAATTTAAAATTCACACCTACGAGATCAAGATACGGGACAACATCGACAAATTACTTCTGAGACAAGGGCGTGCGTTCCGTGTGCCGCTGAATTTAATGATGGGGTCAATTTTATCGGAATTTGAAAATCTGTTAATTCGTATGATTTAAGCTCCGTATCTTATGTCTATTTGCAATTCTGCGGACCGAACCGTGTAGCGTACAATTTTTTCCTGGATAGCGCTCTGGCTTTTGTCCAATTAGTGGTCCGGTGGAGGCGCATCATTAGCGGCGGTGGCCGGGGTCCTCGACTCAGGTCCGCTCGGGCGCGGCCCCGGCACGGCCTTCGCGAACCGACCGGTTGTGCATCTTTAACTCTAATCACGAGAAAAAAATAAGATCTACCTAGCCGAGCATGCGCGAATGAAAGCGAATACCTACGCGAGAAGTTGCACTCCGCCCGCCGTATTTTATGGTGGATTGTTTCGGTATCGGACAGGGCTGTCTCTTCAGTACCAAATAATAACTTTGTTATAAACGTAATATGTATTTTTAAAATGTTCAAAAACATTCATACCTGTGTATGTTTAAATGTGTTAAATAAAAAAAATCATTCATTCATTCATTATCGTAAAGTAATTATGTGTGCCTACATATTACTTTACGATACTGTTTGAGCCGTTCAACTCATTTTAGCTAGTTAGCTAGACAGTTTTTTAGGTGACAACGTAATTTTTTTATCAGAACCAATCCATCCAGGTGTTCTCAGCTGGACTACATGAGAGTTGATGACTCTTATTGCGATATCACTAAGTTCGTGGTTTCTCTGAGGCCGGTGCGGTGCCGGTGGTGGGCCGCGGCTGGTTCAAGGGTCTGCCTGTACCTAAGTACCTACTTCTATTTATAGCTCGCGCCGCGCGATGGTATCGGACCTCGTCGTACCCCTGCCCTGCCTCCCCGGTCCACCCGCCCTGCACCCTTCGCATAACGTCCAACCGGCAAAATAGACCAACCAAACCAAGCCATTTTATATATTTAATCCACCTATTTATATCATAATGTCCATTGTCTCTACTTCAGCTGGAATTCATAGTCAGCGAGCGAGCAATTCCAGGCTTTTGCCTATTGAACAGCGTCGTACTTTTAGTAACTGTACACCTACTTCTTTAGCTAATTTCTTTCTACAATTTAATACAAAAATATTCTATTTGTCTACAAAATAAATCTTCCAGTGATAAACATCAATAATAGAGAGGGTTAGAGGCTTTGCGTTGGACTCGCGGCAGACGTCACGCTCATCCGTATTCAGAGTGCGGAGGCTGCTTCCTGCGGGCGCGTACAGAGCAACGCAGTGGAGGGCACTCGGCGCGGCGACGACAATGTTAGGAAATGTTAGATCGCGAGCCCGCGCTCAGTGGGATTCGCTAACGACACGTCGCATCACGCCACGCCGCGCCGCGCCGCCGCCGACGATAACTCTGTATGCCGGGCCCGCACCGGACACGATGCGAGTTATTTACGATAGTCGCGAGACAATCGTCCGGTCGCCGCGCTTATCCGGTGCACCCTGACAATAACATGACGTGTCTATCTTTATTAAATAGCGTCCTCTGGAAATTAACACACGTGCCTAGCTTGTATTTATAGCACCGTTGAATCATTCGCGAGGAATGGCGGCGAACATTAGTTTGAGAATGTGGGAGTTGTCGCCGTACCCCCGTCTCTGTGTAGGAACCTACTAATTTATCGTCTCGTTGCGATGTCGTCGTCCACATAGATGGCAGAGGCGAAGGTTAAAGTTTCTCGTAGGTATATCTGTTAAGGTTCTGCCTGCATTTGGAATAAACCTTTGAATGGTATCGGCGATGGCCCCGATTGTCCTCGAGCGAGGTCAGCTGCTACTAACGCTACTGCTCGAGATGAAGTAACGGTGTGCGCTTCGCTAATTGATTTTATTTGCCGGGTGCTGGCGGAAGCGGAGCAATTCGCCACAAGACGGTTCAATGACACGGCTCTCTGGCGACACTCCTCACAATCGGAATGCAGCCACCATTAGCCACAAGAGCACTTTCTTGCAAGGGTATTTATTATTTTCACAGTTCTTTAAGCCTGGATTGTGTCGTCAGACTCTCACGGCGAGATATGGACGTAGTCGCGTCGTCGGTGTACATAATGATAATAAATAAACTTACAAAATGTTTCTTCTAATATTTTTTCTGACTCAGGTATTGCTATCATTTTTATAGTTTGTATAGTTTTATATACTTCCTCATTTATTATCTAATAGGAATATTTTGAATGATGAAACTCTTAATCGAAATCTTCTTGTTTTTTGTTTTGCCTCACTTGTTTCGGTAGTGCCTAAGTAATATGAAATAACCACCTCGATGGCTTTTTAGAACGGTTGTTTATAGGTACCTTACCTATATTATAAAAAACTGGTAAACAATCTGTAAGTTTTGAAGGCTTTGTTAACCAAACTAGGATTTGTATTTAAACCGCTGTAAATATTTGCCTTTACCATGCAATAGGGTTCGAGGTTAACGTCGTAAGTAAATGCCGGTTTGTAGTGGCTCATTGAGGAAAGAGTCAGTAATACAATCGATAGGTACAATCCAACTCACGAATACGTGCTCATTCGTGCTGCGGCGCCGCGCGCCGGGCGTCTACATTGATAATCCTGCGAATAAGCAACACATCCACGCGGATGCTGCCGTCGTCGCCGCTGCCGCTGTCATGCACCTCCTCTGCAGATGGACTGAACTCAGTTTAATCATTGTTTCCAGTATTGTGATTGTGATCCAATTCAATAACGTGACAAACGAATATCGTGAGCCATGGAAAAATACAAAAGCAACGAATAGAACATTTAGGCTTTGGATTCTAAAAATGATACAGTTTAAAATGTAAGTAGAGTAACGTGGCTGCGCCTAGAGGTCGAACGGATGAGCAGGTAGGTAGGTACTTAATGGAGGGTCGGCGAGTGCCGTAGAGGGCACCGTGCGGAGTGCATTATTTACATAACAGCGAGGACCGGGCGGCCTTGGCGCATCGCCCGCTTCTTCGCAGCTTTTAGTTTGCTCACATATTTACAGACTTAAATATTATAATATTAGTTGAAGTGCAACGCGACGAAACATCGGTAATGATTCACCGAGGTTTGAAATCGCGGTTCAAGTTCAATGGTGTCAGCGATGAGTCGTCGGTCGCCGCGTCGCCGCCGGGTGTCGTTGACTCCGATCTATTAGGTACAATGATGCAACGCAAGAGGCAGAGCGTGAACTATTCGCACGAGAAGAGGCTCCGTTGCGCCGCAGAGTGCAGAAGCGTCGCGCCACGCCGCGCTGGGTAGGTACTATATAGGTACCTACTCGTACATTGCCCGCCAGGTAAGTAGAGCTGCATTTAGCGCCGCTCAAGAATTGCGCTCTGTGCCATCATAATTCATTAGCTCGCTCTGTTCACTCGCATTATTTATGACCGCTTAGGTTTTGTGAACACTTTCCTTGAAGGCTTTCAATGTTGCTTAAAAGCTTAGACGAGTGCTAAATAATGAGGACGTTTCAATAGAATATCCGAGGTCAAGGTTTTCTTAGATCGTGCAATGTATCGTTCAACAGCCAGCCTTTTATAGGATTACTTGTTGTTCATCATTTGATTTATTGATTGGTGAGTCGTCTAGCTAGGTGGTAGGAAGGTACTTATTTACAAGTGGTCTGAAAGTAAATATTAGGTACCTATTAACGCAGAAGAAATAATAGTAGTAGGGTACCCAAAGTGTAAGTGCCGGAATAGAAAATAATCATCTGTAGTCATGGATTGAGTAAAATTTATATTTTCAACTTGTGTTTCTGAATTATTTTAAAACCTACTTATTAAGCTTCAGATGTATATTTAAAAGTAACGAGTTAGGGCAGCTGTTGGAAGGCGGGCGAGTCGGGAACTCGCTCCATTTCCCGGAAGGTCCGCAGTTGTAGTTTAATTGCAGCGCTGATATTATTATCCCTGTATAATATAATAAGTCAAGATGCGATCTGAACATGCACATCGTCGTATGAGAGCGTGTTTGTGCATCACTTGTGCAAACTGAGTTTTTATACTTGACCGCTATCGATTCTCAACTTAAATATAAAAGGTTACGACATAAATTTATGGCTAGCGCGTGTGAAACAGCAATGGAGCGAGCGATTAATGGCAGCATACGAGGAAGATATGAGCTGAACATGTCCGTCGCAAAACGTTGTGTGTGTGAAAGCAATTCTGCAGGGAATCCGGAAGCGTTGCGGTGCAAACAATAATTGTGTAATTGTGTTGGGTACGGCACTACGCCCCGCTATACCTACCCGTATACCTCCTTCCTACGCGCTCTTGCCACAATGCCTGCCACTATTTCACCTTCAAAGCTTGTATGGTGTGTCAGATATTTTACGAAAAAACCTATAGACACTAGATAAAAACAAAAGCTTCATACTTCCACCTACTCCAAAAACACTCAAAAGATCAATATCGTATCCTCATTTCCTGTGATCAAAGCCAATGAAAATACTCAGATGCGACATTTAAACAAGCTGAGTTTGGTGTCAATATGACAGAGTCAACACAGATAACAAAGACCCGAACAACTATATAGTTGCTAAACATAGCTTCATTCAAAAAAGGAGCATTTTTTATTAATTCTCCAATTGTGTTTTTAGAAAAAAACTATTATAATTTATGAATAAGAGTGTTGATTTTGATAAGAGGAGCTTACATCGTGAGAAGCGATCGGCGCTGTAGCTCTGCCATTGAGATTCGAATTACATCATTTCTAAATCACGTTCCCAACCTTGAACCTGTGAGAAGGATATAACACCTTTATAATCATTAGGTACCTACGTAAATTATCAATATAATGTAGTCATACATAATATATGAAGTATGTTTTACTGTAGGAATAAAACAAATAACTTCATCGTATTTTAGTTCCGATGTCCGACAGTAAACCGTCCGCGATTTGACGCGTCTATTTTTCTGTATGGGGGTGTCGTTAAATACGTCTATCGAGGTATGACGAGGTCATTTTAGTCTTCAGTAGTGTTAACCCATCAGTGCTATCATATGGTATAGATACGTGGGTATCGGTAATTGTTTCATAGAAGTGATTCAATGAGGATGAATATTTTTCGCACGGTTAGATCAAGACAAGACACTGCCTTCGGGAAAGTTTCCCAGCGAGAGCATATTTTCATTGTTATAACATTGAACCTGCGCTTATTCTAGCGTGGATGACCACTAGCGCACAGACTAATGGTAATGATAGAACCCTCACTTTGAGTTACAACACTTCTTACACGATCTAATAATAGGCTGATTCTGATCGTGAAATTACCGCGAAGATTCAGTTGACTGATTGAAGTAAATGCATTTTACATACCTATGCTCTTGCATTGTTTATAATGCTAAGTTCCTATACATAATAATATATAAGAATATTATTGATTCATAATGCTCTCCATAGTTCTACTGTTTTTCTTCGCAAGTAAATAGTCAATAACCTTACTTTAACATCATTATTGAATCATTTGAATAGCTTACTTTGGGGCTAGATAGTGCTGTGTGGATTGTCCAGCATTATTTATTTATTATTACACATTATGCAATAACAGCTTAATTTAATAAAGAATTCGTTAACTCATTCAAAATATATATTAAGGAATTTAACGTGATCGTTATTTTAACATTTTATGGCTGTTAATAAAATTACAGGGTAATTGATTGTGCAGATAGCGTACCGAGGAGAATTTATTAGTGTTGCAGATTGCGAGTGTTGAAGATAGTGATTTCGCTAAACATATTCTCGATCGGAGGTTGTCGGTCTGGGCATCGTCAGATAAATTATATAGGAACGCCGGGGCACGGCACACCGCGCCCTAACACCTTGGTTGGCCGGCGAGCTACACTACACTGCCAATTACCTCTAACGGGAAGCGCCTGAACCCAAACCTAGTGTCGTGTCCGCTGCCTCCAACCCTGCAGCTCAGCTACCCACAGTAATTGCTTAAACACATAACAGCTGACGTCGCGTACTCGCCGGCCGCCGCCGCCACACCGCGTCGAAGCAAATCAATAACGCTGCCTGCCTGCCTATCCTTATCTCAAGATCAAATATATTGGCATCTGTTGGTATGCTGCCTGCACGAGCTACTTTATTGTACTTAGGAAGCAGTAACGTATGTGTTTGTGCCTATTTACTTCTGCGGAATGTTTTGTTAAGATAAATATTACAGATTTATATCTAAAGAAATTAAAAAAAAAAAAAAACTCATAATCTGGGACGGATTCCGCTAACTTTTTAATATTTTTAAAAGTTAAGATGACTCATTTCGTAAAAAATAAGCAGCATATTTCAATGTAATGTAGACAGTGTCATCGTTAGAAGAGTTGACGAGCCGAGATCGCAGTCAGGCTGCGTGCAGTATGTAAATGCGACATGGAGAGTAGATAGATGGTAGATAGCGTCTGGTCTCGCGACACTCACGTCTCGTGTCGGGCCAAAAAACTCAAATTGCACCTCAAACCGGTAGGTACAACATGCTGATTCGCCATGAGTTACGGCAGTGAGACGACGCCGACGACGCCGAACCGCGAACGATATCAATCAAATTCCTCTTAAAATGAGTTTTATCGAAAATCAGATTACTCTTTAATATTTTGAGATAGCTGATCAATCACATAATTCGACGATAACGGAATTTTGTTCTGCTTCAATCACTTTAACAGGATAAATGTGGGATAGCGGATATTACTCTTAAAATAACATCAGAATGAATTAAGGTTATTAAAATAAAAAATACGCAGAAGAACAAGCAACAACCAAAATGAGAATTGTAGCGATTCGTTTTGTAAATTTTACGGTATGTCAAACATGGTGAATAGCATTAAATGCTAGCAAAATACAAAAAAAGTAGGGGTAATTGAGCTTTTGGTTCGTTCAACCTGTCTTAAGTTACGGTCGTGACTGTGTTCATTTTACAAAAGATGGTTCTGGTGACGGACGATATCCCAAAGCTTTTAATTAAAAAAACTATAGCAATTAACATTAGAATAAACTGTTCAGCTTTAACATTATTAAGCATATCGGAATAAGCAGCAGAGCAGTGGCTTACGGATAATAGAAGACGTATCTAGGTCCTCCAGTAATTTCGGATGGGAATAGATACATACATAATTTATTTATTTAATCGTATGACAAAATATAATAGGCGAAACAAAAATTAAACTAAAAAAACAAAAATTAAACAGTCAACAGGCTCTGAGCAGAGTCGTTTTTTGTTGGGTTTTGAGAAGAACCATTTGCTGATAGGCTCAGGGGAGAGCCACAAGTATTCATAATTAGTGAAAGTATTACAAAACGCCTATTTGTCTAGTTTCGAGCTCGTTTAGCACCACCTAGGGGACACATACATAATAAACCATCTACATAACAATATCATGACTGTAAGTCATTATGAATAATGTAAGTACTAAACTAACAGAGTAATCTAGTATGAGGTGCGACACCCAGACCCAGTAGAGCCTTATAAGCTACTTAAGTTGACATAAAGACAACTAGGCACTCGCTCGCAATCTCTAGGTTGTTCATTATTCTGAAACTTTATCTCAGTTTGCCTATTAAAATCCCTCCCCACTCACGACTGCGGATGTGTTATGGCAAATGCAATATCACGAAGGTTTCATTTTATCCAAAAGTCGATGGATGATTACGGTTATATCAATTTTGTAAAAGGAATTCCTTTGAATAAGGAGGGGCATTATGGAGCGACGGTCACGAAACACGAGCCGTGACAGTCTAGTGGGAATCCTATTCTCTGATCCAAAGGTCATAAATTCGAATCTATTACCAGCCTTTCACTATGTTGTTCTTTGCATAGCTTCGTGCTCAAAAAAGTGAAGACAGAAATCTTGAGGATATTTAAGCCATAATATTCATGATGATAAAGTTGGGGGATGATGTTTATAACGTTGAAAAACGTTAGTGCCAATAGAGGTTGTCACGAATCAGTCTTAGAAAGTTATAAATAATTTAATGATAATGGCAGTCAAACCTTGGATGGTTGTTTGCTTTAGTGATCGCGATCACAACTATTGGCCACTCGATTTGCTAAAACGTGACCGCTCTGTTTAATGTTGCATTCAACACAGTGTGCTTTCTGGGCGGACGAGACCATACAAAACAGTCTTGTTTTATTTTGTCTGCATGGCCAGTTTTATTAAAGTTTACTTTCTATTGAATGCATTTTACACTATTATGTAAAATACGGTTATGTGTAAAATGCATAAAGCAATACATAAAACAGTCTGCTTGTTTAAAAAACGCCGCGTGCATATAAGCTCTTAGATTCACCTTGTTTATAGAGCGTTTCAGTGATTCTTGTGATTTTAACGAATATTTTTACGAATTTTGAAAGAAAGTGCTTGTATATGGACTCCTTTTTCCGCACTTAGACTCAAGGTTGGCCCATTGTGCGTAAAAAAAAGAAAGTGCTTTTCATATATTGCAAAATATGTGTCAGTTGATTCTATTTAAGTATAATGGAACGAATAGAACATGAGAACATAATAATGTCTTATTTTATTTTTAGAGAAAAGTTTAGATGACTTGCTCGCATTTTAAAGCATGAATATTTGCCGTTAAATAAAATCTTAGCGTAATCTTGCACATTCTGAAAGATTTTATAGTTTGAATCTACCGCCTGTCTCATAACTTTATTGCATTAGTGTGGGTAGGTAAATATTTAGAGGATTTTTTCTTACGTATAATTTCTATTTAACTTATCTAATTAAATGAATTATATTTTAAATTTTATGTATAAAACTTCTGCTATTTTCATCAAGATCAGTGCAAAAATAAGATGTGTCGTAATGATAAAAAGAGCCTAAATAACTTGTATGCACTATCAGCACAGAGCTTAATTAAAGGAAGCTTGCTTGACGATAACTTAAGAAACAGCAAATAAATAGTAAACACCAATATAAAAGATAATCTGAAGAAGTACATTGTTAGGTCTGAACATAGGCGTACATTTATTTTATAAGCACGATAACCGCGCTCCAAGTTGTGTGTTAATTCAATACGAGACTATTCCAGAACACGCGACGCTGACCCAGAGTTTTATTTACTTTGTACATTCCTACGAAAGTTGAGTCAACTCTTGAAAATTTTCTTCAATATTTTTTGATAATACTTTTTTATATGATTTATTCTTCAGCTTTAGAAAATTTTCAAAAGCGAAGGAGTGATATTTTCTGAAAAGAAAATGTTTAAGACTCCTTTAAAAATAAATATTTAAGCTGGTAAAAGTGTAGTTTATATTGGATGTATCTTAGATGTTACATCGTTTATACACCACTGAACTTAGATATGCCACAGTACTGAACTTGGTAGTCATTAAAGGCAGTTAACTTTATAATGGCTCGGGCAGCGTATTTTAATAGCATGTTCTATGTAAATGCCAAAACGCGTCGTCGCATCTCGCGTAATGACCATGCAATATTCCAAATGTTATTCAGCCTCAGCGGGCTGCGACTGCACACGTAATTATTTTATTTTGCTATCCATTGGTATTGCGGTTGACTATTACGCGGTTATTTTTAAAAGATCCAATAAAGTGACAGCGAGGAGCGTTTTTATCGTAATAGTGGTAAACGGAGCGACCACCGAGAGTGCACGCATTACACGCAGCTTACGAAGCATTAGAATAATTACTGTAGTTTCCCATGGCGATGGAGACAAAGGTGGATCGCTGCCAACGCCACGGTTTCGTAATAAATATTTAAATTTAAGAATATGCTCACCTATTCATTGTTCACTACTGTACTTAGTATATTTAAGCATGCCCTCTTTGCATGTTGTGTTTAGTTCTTTAATAAATTACGATTGGTATATTTATATAGGTGGGTAAAAAATTATCACTAAAATGAATGATATCGTTTTTTTACTGAAACAACACATACACAAACAACACTACGTATGTCTAATAGTCATAAAATATTTAGTATTATGTACCGCAAACAATTATTAAATGGAATGATTTTTCCAAATAATTACTGCCTGATTCCCAGAACTCGTAAAAATACTCGTATATTTTAAAATACCTGACATTTTCATTAGATTTGCCGGTGCATATTATGATTCCGTTTTATTATCTACCAACCCTATAATAAACATACTCGTCGAGAACCTGCTGCATAACAAGCTACTCGTGAGAGTTAAAATAGATTATTTAAAAATACATATTTCATTTAATTACGCCAAGGAAATCATACAGGAGATGAAAGGCCTACAAGCATGAAGGTAGTTGACGTTTAATCAACAGATGCATTGATTTCTTACGGTTAGCTAAATACAAATACATATACATACTCACCTAAGCGGTTTTTTCCTCAGATATACCGCTAATGCCGTTAGGTATCCCTTCGAGACAGGTGAGCGTTTTTCAAACAGTTCTACGAAATGTCGAGACCATAGCGCATTGCAAACGCATTCAAACATCAAAGGAATGGTAAGATACAGTTTAAATGAGCATTTAATCATGTAAAATAGTAATAATTTCGTACTACTTTAAATGCTATCGATAGAGGTAATGCTGGGTTAGCGATAGGCGCATTTGTCGTTCAGTTTGGGCAACATTCATGCATTGGGCTGAACCATGCAGCATGTGCGGTCTTACTATCGCTATTATTCAAAACATAGAAGTCATGCACCCGTTTAATTAAAAGATTCCCGAAGCGGACTAACATCCTCAGATAAAAAAAGAAATGTCTGTATCGTTCGAATCTCTACGCTCTTTCTTCTTTTGCAGCTATTATAGTAATACTTTGACTTTTTATGAAAATAAACCATGAATTTCATTTTATCGAACCGCATCTCCCTGGGACGTAACTCATCGGATGTGAAACAATACTGATAGGTATCGCTTCAATGCGATTAAAAAGAAACGTAAAAACGTTACTGCAGGCTCTAGAGTAATTCAACTTTTTGCATATGGTTCATTTTAAGTGCTGTATCTTGTATTACAAATTCCGATGTGATGTACGTAATAAAATATTTATGTAAGTGTTCTTCAGTGGACACGAAGGGTCTATTCATTGTTGTAAATATGTGTAAAACGCTATTGTATTAGGTATGTACGTACCTCTAGGTATAGCACATCGGTTCTACGCGTTGGGCTGGGAACAAAGAATTCAGTGGACACGGTAAATGGGCGTGGCGTGTATCTTAAAAATTATGATCAGTTTCGTAGATACGATATATGATACGATATATAAACCATGCCTGGAGATACAGTTCTGTTTTTATTTCTGTATAGTTTCATGGGATTACTTTAGCAATAACATAAAACTAATGTGTTTTGTTGTTATTTAAATCAAATTTAATCAAAAGATTTAAGTAGGTACAGGTAGGTTTATTTATTTACCTCTGAAACATGTACCTAAGTATAAAATCATTTTTGTTCTGGTTTTGAATGGTAATAAAAATTTATAATAGAAATAATTATCATGTCATTATCATTTATTATTTATTAAAAATTTTAATAGTAATGAAATTACCCCGCCAGGTATAAAACGCTGAAATAAACAAAGTAATGAAATACGTAGCTTTGATAGGTTAATTTGGTACTAGGTTCATAGAGATCTAAGGAGATGTTTTGTTTTGAAGGTTGTCTTAATTCCAACTGTTTTTGTACTCCATGTCTGGTAAGCCGTGGGCTGTAGGAGGCAAGCGCGCAAAGTAAATAGCGTCCCTGCAATTAACGCGACTTTGAAAGCAACGTGTTTAAGGCGAGGATTCTCGACATCGTTATGGGTATTTTATATCACGGTGATTATTTTAGAAAATTCGAATTTATGCATATTTTAAAATTAAAAAAATATCTAAATACCTATATTATATTCTAGTTTGTTTCCAAGTTTTGTTACAAATTACGCTTACAAATGTTCGCTTGCAAAACGAGTAAAAAGCTAAATTTAACCCAGTTATTTTATCTAACAGTGTGTATAATTTTAAGATAATCATAATTTTTTCGTCATGCTGACATCTATAATCCTTGAAGATGTAGTTTTTCCAACAAAAAAAATCTTTTAAAAAATGGGATCATAGTATTTTTTTTTTAGTAGACTGGAAGGTATGGGATTGACCGACCTTAAGAGGCGCGCGGCGGTGTGGCGGCGGCTTTCAAGTGCCTCATCACAACATGAAATTAGTGCTTTTATTTTCAGCAAAGTTCTAATGAAAAAGTTAATGCTTGTGTTGTGATTCTTAAATTAGTTTAACTTTTTTGAAAAACAAAATTACCTGACCTTCTGGTATAATATAATGTACACATCTTGGTACATAACGATTTTTCAATTCAGCGATTTTATATCTTTCATAATTTTGCAATGTGCGAGCGAGAAGTACAAGCACTTTTCATCACAATAAGTAAACATCTAAAACATCGCAATAAATAAACACATAAAACGCAGATTTAAAGAGCTCCGTACTGTTGTCTCTTAGGGAAAACCTCAGCAAGGAGAGCATGCTCTTAAAAAAAAACTTCTTCTGTTTTATTCCTAGACACTTACATCTTTTGCTTAAGTGAGTACTTATTTTGAAAAAAGCCTGTGACTACACATTCTACACACATTTGGAATACTGGTTACACACTTAGTTATGATCGAGTACTTAGGTATGCCTAGTTATGGCTGGCTGTTGATAATATATTATTGTGAAATATTTTTTTATATTAGTTATGTAGGGCTGTAAAGAGGCTTCATCAAACAGGGTACACATCCCTTTTTAATAGTTCAAGTTTATAGTAAGTCCTAAAATTTGCGTTTCGTAAATCACCGTTATAAAATACCTGACTGAATCATGGCGAATTGAATACTAAAATTAATATAATAAAATAATGATTTATATTACAGTAAAACCTTTTTAAAGTTGTTGATGATAGTGTTTATTACTTTATGTCCGGTATCGTGTCGTCACGTCGCCGATCGTAAACATACTTGGATGAGCGCGTTTATGTCTTTTGTATGGCGCCTATTTTAATTCATTTTTAGCTTCATATCAGATTCTTTATTATTATCTAATTTACATTCATCGTGGAAGTAAATCTGGGTGCCCTACGGCAAAGGCTAAATAGCCGCTTTCAGTAGTTTCAGTTTTGTGTTTTCCTCAATCAGAGCTACTCATATTTTTTTATAAATATTAATTATCTTTCGTCCCAATGCAGCGTAATTATCAAACTAAAAATTAATAATTATACATCACTTTGCAGCTTTTTAACGGGTAAATGTTTATGATAAGGTTATTATAATGTTTGATTTAATGCATGCATTAGCAATAAAAGTACAAACTCCATAAAACTGCAAATTACATAATATTGGATAAAATAATGAGAAGTATATCAGCAGTGGTGTATCAGGATATCTTGCTTACCCAGGTATGTGTCTGTGTCACTTAAGTACTATTTTTGTGTTGTTAGTCTTATTTATTCTTCTGTTGCCTTGCCAGGTCCCATGATGAGTGCCGCGATATCGTCGTTCTAGAAAAAACTACAACAACATCGACAACCTAAAGGACAAGCTGAGAATTCGCGTTCAACCGCAATAAGAACAAATTGAGAGCGAACAATTGTGCGGTACGATTTGCCGAGATAACTCCCGTGTCGAGCGCGCGGGCGCCGAACGCCAGCCCGCCGCCGGACGTCCGCGACTGACGACACACCACTACGCCAGAACCGAACTATTCCTCTGCGTGCAATACAACGCTGGATTAGCTTGGTTTAGTTAGATAACTTTCTTCGAAGGAAGCATTGGGCTCTGCGCTGGCGTGTTGAGTCGCAATAGCGGTTCCTGCTAGTGGTGCGCGCGGGACACGTCTGTTATAAGGGGGGGTCCTGGGTTGCGCGCGCTCAGTGCCAGAGTGTCCCGTGTTAGTGCGCACTCCTGTGTCCGCGATCTCATCTATCCCAAACTACGCGCAATTATGCAGCTCGTTTTAGCAACCTGCTTCGTGCTGTTCGCAGCCACCCTTGCTCCATCTGCAGGTATGTCAATTTTATTTATATTTTAATGGGCCATGTGTAGGTACTCATGCAGAATTATCACAAATTGGGAGTTAGCTGTTTACGTCATGGGCTGCAAAATTAGAAAGAAACCAAGTCTGGTACGAGTTAAAAAAATATTTATTGAAACATGTTATGCCTAAAATCATCATAAGTTTTAGTATCATCTACTTGACAAAATTAATACGTAAGAGAACGAATATTTTTCAGGTTTTTTTTAATAAAAAAATTATAAACCTCACTACCTACCGTAGGTACCTTGTGACACCATACTTGAATGTGAGAGTTATTTTACGTTTATTGAAATTCAGTCGTTAGATAAACGATACATATTAATATTCTAAAATTATCTTAAATACCTATCTATGAAAAACGAATACAGCGCGTCTTTTAAAAACTGGGGAACAGACAGAACAAAAATAGTCTTGAATGCAAAGAAAGCTGGAGACATGGGCACACGGCGACTACATGCCATTCTATCGCAAACTAGAAACAACTCTTCTATCATTGTAATAAAGGCTGTTTTAGCTATTTGCAGTTATACACGTTACATGGTGGCTGTTGTGACCTAAGGGTCTACGACCTTCATTGTTCAGCTTTCATTAGAGCACAATGCCTGCTTGCCCGCACCATAACCCTAACCAAATACTTTTCTATTAGTTTTAATTACATTTTCAGCATTAACATTCTATTTGTTGATTTTTTTTAGCAACTTAATTTTTGACTGAGAGGAACGACTCCAACAGTTTTTAACATTTTCAATATAATATGAAGTTATAAAGTAAGTGATTGAAATGGACTAAATGTGTATGGAAGAAGAATCTAAATAAAACACTTTTATTATAGACACTAATATTAATTTCTGAAAAGTGTTCAAATTCAAAATCTGTGGCAAGCGTTCGTTAAAACCCTTAAGGGCCCGGCGACAGCAGCTCGCAGTTTCGAGATGCGATTGGCTATTATTTCATTTTATTTCATTTCGGGGAGGTTGTTTGAAAGAATAACTATCCAGTGACACGCATAAATACTGTTCGAACACAAATAACACAATAATATAAGAGAAACATGCCCGAATCTGAAATCATTTTGGTATTAGTATGTTTGGCCTTACGTTTACCTAATACCAAAATGATTTCTGACTCAAGCACATTTCCCTTATATTATTGTATTATTTGTATTCGAACAGTATTTATGCGTGTCACTGGATAGTTATTCTTTCAAACAACCTCCCCGAAATGAAATAATAGCCAATCGCACCTCGAAACTGCGAGCCGCTGTCGCCGGGCCCTTAAATTCTGGGTGTTAAAGACAAGTCTAGAAAATTTGTTGTCAAAGTTGAAAAAAATACTGTTATATTTTCCATTTAAATTATCAATCACAGATTCATAGACAAGATTTAAAGCTATTAAAACATACTCGTAAATCTGTAACGTACTTCAAAATCATGTAACACGACACCAACATTTTGAATGTTGCTATTATGGTACTCTGAAACGTTCTTCCAGGATACGTATAGAAGAGGCTTATGTCCAGCAGTGAATTTATTTCGACTGATGATGATGTTGATAATGGTACTGTTGGTTGGTTATTAAACTCAACTAAAGTTACAGCTTCGTGTAAAACACAAATCTGTAATTTCAGTTAAGCTTGCAAATACACATTTCAAAGCGAGATATTAAAGAAATCGTGTTATGACTAGACCTACGATTACATACACGGGTAAATGCATTCGATCGATTGCTTTACGACCCAAAGCATACGTGTAAAGCCAAGCCTTATTAAAACATAAAAATAAAGGAAACGAGCATGTTCAACACAAAGTTACAAGCAATAAAACATCGTTCCGTTTAAGTTCAGCGTATATCAACAAAGGTTACGACATAGCCTTGACAGCCTACGTAGCTCAATTGGTAGTAGCTCTGCCTTCTGCGCCGTAGGTCGTGGGTTCGATTCCCACCGTGAACAAACATTTGTGTGATGAACATAATTGTTTGTTCTCTGTCTGGGCGTTATATAATATTATAAGTATGTATTTACAAAAAAAAAGTATTGTAAGTAGTATATCAGCTATCTGGTTTCCCATATTACAAGCATAAGCTTAGTTTAGGGCTAGATAGTGCTGTATGGAAAGTCCACCAATAGGATGGCGCGTCTAAGGGCGTCTTTACACTAGAGTAAAAGTTTATACTAGAGTTAACAATGGCATATTATTATATTTTATTGTCTTTAAGTTTTAAATGAATAACATATATGTATCTATATTTTGTTAAAGCAATTTTCTTGACCGACATAATTTAGTTTCCATACAAGCAATCGTGGTTTAGGTTCAAACTCAGAACAAATAGCACTTGTCTGTCCCCTATCAGTAAACTAGATGAAATTCAAAATTACCTATAAGCAAAATTCATGATGAGTAAATCCAGGATAACTCATATTTTCTACAAAATTTTATTTTATAGATATTTCATGCTACTCTACGATTCAAATGTCTACGATTTAAATGGTTAGTAGGTTTTTCTTCAAGCTGGTCTACCATTGTGAACTAACCAGTGCTAAGAAGTGCGTTGCTGTTTCGCGTGTGTTGACTCAAGTGGTTAGGAACGGCGGATGCAGAACAATGCGACATCCCATACATTCTGTTCCCATAAGGCAACTGATAAAAACTAAACTACAGGCTTAGGTCACAAGCCATTCAAGCAATGCGATTCTTTAAATAGTTTTTCAACTGAATCCGTGAATCTTAGCGTTAGGGTTTTCTACCGTGCCTGAGCCTAGGGCCAAATCATGACGCTGTTTTTGTTTTTAGCAACATTTTACGAACAATGTGTCAATGATTTTGCACTTTGAATTCGTAGTCTTAATCTGGTTTTCGCGATATTTGACATTTTCAGAAAGCTTAACGCTTTCTAAAGTATTTTCCATTATCAACGATAGCAATACTCTGGTCTGGTTTTTGACAAGTTTCACCTCTAAGGTGGAATTTTGGTAAACAATATCACATGGATACAATGTCAATCGCTCACTTTGCTTAGCTTCATTTAGCCAGTCATAAAACATGTATTCTTTAGTTCCTTAAAAGTCTGTGATAGAAGAACAGGGCTTTAAGAATCCACGCAATCAACGAGTAGGAGCAATTCCGCTAATGAGGCGTGTCCGCGGTTATCAGGCAGGTTATCGACAGGTCGGCAAAAACACTGCAACGGAAGTCAGCGGTGAAAAAATAGAGCGGGGGTGAGGCAGGAGCGCGACAGGTACAGAAGTTCATCGGCCTAGCGCAGGATATCTAACCAAGCACTAGCAAGCCACTCGCCACTTCCAAGGAATAATATTATGGATTGTCCGAGTCCGCATCTCCAAGTACTACTGGTAGGTACCGTAAACAAGCCGAGATTCTTGCAAGAATGATGAAGAAAGATACGGGTAAAATGTCGCTTTTACATTCCTACTTAGGTACCTACTTTGAGTGAGCGTCGCGTCGCTGTAATAGTTTTATCAACCATGTGCAGGTGGTGTTTTTCTTGTCGCCAGTTTCCATTTGATAAATTATCACGATAATTAGATGGTAAGTATATGAATGTGATTGACATACTATACATAGAACTCTAAAACAATGAATTCAATAATTAGTTAGGTACATTTTGTATAGTTGATAGAATACTACCATATCAATTCCATTGTATTACCGTTTGCAATGGTTTACAAATTTTATAAACATTGGTTGCGCGAACAATCTATGTTTTGATACATATAGATAGACGTGCAAATATGACTCATGGTTTAGGTGTTTAAATAAAATATAATAATCGAAGCATTCAAGAATTACTTTTGTTATTGTGGTTTATCATTCAGCAAGAAATCCGTTGAGGCTGTCGAAATAAGTTTTAATAATATTTTACTGATAGGAATTTTAATAACAAAGTTTATAGCATCATAACTATTACAAGAATCGTTCCGAATAATAAAAAGTAAGTTAATCTTCTACGCGGCGGTGCCGAAAGCAACTAAGTGTTATTTATTATTGTTAGCCTCACATTTTGCGTTTTTTCTTGTAATAATCTTGAAAGTAATGTAGCTAGAGCTACACCGGGTGGCACTATTGTATCAAATTACGATCGGATGGGATCGGTGCAAACAAAAAACTTATTTAGATAGGAACCTACGATCGGTAGTGTCACCGCGTCGTATTCCTAAAGCCACGATAAACGAAAAAGTTGTTTTTATGATAACCTTATTATGATACAAACAACAGAATTATCTTCACATACCAGTTAGTAGCTCTTTCTGCGCTTTAGACTATCCTCACCCAGAACAAACATAGGTATGTGTGATGAACATAGTTTTTTTCGTGTATATTAAAAATTAATGTATTTATTTACAAACAAAATTTATTTCAATATTTATTTTATGAAAAACTGAAACTGAAACAGCTTCACGACTTCGATCCCCAGGCACGGTAGATATCCCTTCAGATCTCCCAGTACCAAGTAGGTACTAATTCAAGATTATTTGAAGATGTCTAAGGGGGGTAGTCAGAGGTACGTCCAAACATTACATTTAGCACATACCCACATTTTGCAGTAGTTAGTATTCCATACGTGACAGGTTGCAAGCCCATCGCCGCTGTTAGAATACTAACTGGTTTCCTCACGATGTTTTCCTTCACCGTTTAAGAGCACTGGCATTGCGCACATAAATTTTTCGATAGAAAAATCCATTGGTGCACGACCGGATTCGAACCTGCGACCTTACGATCGGAAGGCGGGGTCACTCCCACTAGACCACCGGTGCTCGGTGCGGTAATATAATATGTCCTATGTGGTTTCCGATGCACAAGTTTGGCTCAGTCTGGGGCTAGATACATCTGTATGGAATATCCGTCACAATTTGTAGTATGAATACCATTTCGCTAAAGAGTTTATTATTGAAAATAATAATGTAAAACTAGGGAAATGGTAGGTATTTAACATAATAAAAATTAAATTTTAAATAAATATTATCTTATATTATAATCGCGAAGGTACACACAATAATCATTATTACGGTATTTTGAACGAAAATAACGTTGTCGACCCGAGCCAAAGGTCTGTTTATGTTTACAACAGTAATAACGTGGAATTACGGGCTCGTTAGCAAGACGCCGTACGTTTCAGTGCTGGTTATACTGGTAGATAGGTAATACTGGTTTTCGCAAATGGTCCAGTCAGTGAGAATGGAATCGGGATTGGGTTCGGCTGCTAAAAATAGTCATGGTTGGTAAGAAAAAGAGTCGGACTGCAGGCTGCGTCCTTGGCTCGTCTTGGCCCTGTTCGCGAGTCTCGCAGTTCGGGGCGTACGTTCGACTTTATCTCGAACCCTTTTTTGCGTTCCGATCGTTATCCAACCGCGAACATCCCGATCGATGTTCCCACGCTCGTCAGACATCAAAAAATAACTATAGACAATAAAATTGCATTTTTTACTATACTTTAATTTCGTTTAGACGATTTAGAAGCAATACTTGAGTCATCAGCGGTAGATTACATCGGAAATGGTGATTGGTTGAGCTTTGAGGTGAGCCGATTTTGAGATATTATGGTTCAACGACTTTGTGTAGTTTTGAACCATAATTTTATTTGACTTTGAACGTGCGGTTTGACCGCGAAATAAGCTTGTGTAATGTAAGGTGGGTCGTCGGTAAGGTTGCGCTCGGTTGCGAGTGCGACTGGTTTGCGTTATGCAATGCTCTGCATTGCGGACGCATATTGCATGCATTTTACACGAAGCCTCCGGCGCTAGCGCATCGGCAAGACGCGGCGGCCAGAACTTTACTGAAATTCACACCGTTTCAACTTACTCAGATGACAAGATAACAAAAACTCAATAATATTTTTTTACTTCTGTTACATTATTATTTTACGAGCCCCTTTGGAATCTAAAAAACTGAAAGATGATATCTTTATATAACAGGAATGTATGGGCCTCTTATCCGAATCTTATGGGCAGGTAACGAATTACTTTGGATATAAATCATGTTTTATTAAGTTAAGGTTATAGGTAATACAGAACAAAATATGTCACTAAAAAGTTGTCTATAATAATATCAGAAAATTTTGTAGGTATATGATTTTAATCGTGTATGGAAAATTACAGTCTATTTAAAGGACCAGTCCCATCAACAGGCGGATAAAAATGCCAGTATTCTCGTTTACAATGAGCATCTCCACAAGAACTCAAGTAGGTTCATAAGTAGATTCCTACTAATTAACGCAGATATTGACCCTGAGCACTCGTGGCGAGTAAGTACTACAATTATGCTGTCATTCAAGGGTGCTAAAATTATCACTGCTCCTCCAAGTTCCCTATAAAGAGCTTGATGGGGCGTGAGTTGTCAGTTTTTGTTTAGCTACAGAGATAAATTATTTAACGCTGATAATTATACGTATATGAAAAGGCTTCTAGGCAACACGCTATCCTTCTATCACGGGAGATATCGTGTTATAAGATTGCTGTTTTACCTTCGAAGAAACGTTTAACTAACTTTATAGCGTGTCAAATATCTTTAAATTTTATTTTTCATAAAACTTCTAGCTTGTATTTTTTCTTTTTGTATTGCTGAACGTGAGTGGGATGCGAGTCTGTACATAAAAATGCAAAAAAATACAAAGTATTTAAGTATCAAAATATGTGAATGATTCATGAAGTATGTACAAGATTTATGCAATTATGTCCTAAACTAGTTGAACGAAAGGAAGTGGGTTTCATTGAAAGAAGTCGTAAACCTAAGTCAAGATGTGTTTTAAACGAATTTAAATGAGAAGCAAGGTTTGTCTCCAGAATGTACGTGTTCAGTATGCGTAAGTGTTCGCGTAACATCTGCTCACTTCCGACAGGCGACAGGCCGATAGCTGATTGACTAATGATATCCGAAGAACATTACGTACCTTGAATAATTTACTTGCAAAGAGATGATATTACATCACACTATTCTAAGCGGAATCGTTATTGCAGCGGCCATTTATATATTTATTGTATGACAGAGACCTAACATATTTTAAATGATCTTAAAGATCTATTACGAATTATGGCAAAGGAAAATTGGTTGCATAATGTTAAATAAAATATAAACACGTGGTATGAAAAGTTTTGGAGTTGTACAGTGTAGTATAATTGGTTTATTTCCGGTACGTTTAAGGCATCGCAATATTTTCGCAATGAATGAGTCAGTTGAAATTGCTAGTGTCTTTCGTATTTATCACAAGACGTGCTTGACATTCGCGAGCTTTTGGTCGGCTTTGAACCGTTACGCACTTCCGGTGGATGAGCCGGAAACATGTAGCACAACGAAATGAAATTTATTAAATCAGGCAACGAATATGACCCTGGATTTCAGTATAAAATTAATCCTGGTTGGACAACATTGTACCAAAACTAGGGTTGCCTTGTATAAGACCCGCCACACTTTACTAAACTTATTTACTCTGACTTCCCATCATGGAGCTTTCTGCGGAGGCAACATTTTGTGTCACACTTGTTTAGTTTATCATAACTGTTGTCAAAATCATATTAAACCATTTCAAAATAAAATAAAATAAAAGACCTTAATTAAGCAGGAAAAATGAATAAATTATAAACGAAAATAAACGAGATGAAAATAGCCACCACAATCAAGCAGTTAAAGAGACAAGCCAATAGGTAATTAGCACCATACCTTGCATCATCATCGGTTTTCATACTACATCAATTTTGAAAGTCACGTCAATTATCGCGCAAAGATGCCCTTATGATACCAGTAAGAAGGGCAGCCTAACTAGCCATTTGTGAGAGTCAACCGACCATGATTTTACCTGCCACAATGTTCAAACTCTCTATGGTTCTGGCCACTTTGCACCGGCAAAGTAATGAATGAACATATTGGCTAAAAGGTTAAATTCCCTGACCTGTTCGGTTGAAGTTCAACTCACCCTGGCATTGTATGCCATAATATCTGCAGACAGTATCGCAGCGTTATCGCAAGCTGGCCGGTCCCGACTGGCGCGGGACGTGCCTAGGCGATGCACCTTCTGTCTCATCAGTATGCGACAAGCATCCTGGCGACGTGACTCGCCTCGTCGACTACTCGATCCGTATACGACTGCACGTGACTGTCTTACTTCCAACTGCCACTTTCCTAACTATCCCCTTTCGTCAGTGTGCACGGTTAGGCGTTACTCATTTATTGTGTCTAATACAGATTTACCTTTATAACTATTTGATAAAAAACAAGAGAGCAACACCGAGCGCGCGTTGATGCGTTGGTCATAACTCATAATTTATTATTATATATTAATATAAAAAAAATGTACAGACAATGGCCACTTATTATTAGAATAAAACACTCATTACACTTTCAATACGATTTAAAAGGCGTCTAAGTGACAACGTACTCGTAGTGATAAATTGCATTGCCATTAAAGTGACTGCAGAAGGCAATGCAGATTCCTGTATCAGAGGAGTATAAGAAGTAAAAGCGAGCAACGCGCGACATCATTTATGCATGAGGCCATATCATGCATGGATTCCACTCGCAAACTCCTGAGCGCCTAATAGGCCATGCAGAGCACTCAACGAACTCTACGAACAAACACAAAAGAGTTCCAATAACCAATTTCAAAGCAATTCCGTCCTTTTAAGGGCTTAAAACGAACCTCGTTTGTTTTGATTAGGCCCCATATCTGGATTTATCGATGTGAAATATCACGGCAAGCCATTATTAACTTTGTTAAACATTTTGAAAAGCAAATCAAATATTTATAAGGTAAACTAAAACATAGACTCAGAGATCGAGCGCTATTGAATTCTAGCATCTTTACCTGTAGGTACTTTCCCATAGGTACATTGTAGTTCGAGGCAGGATGTATTTAATTAGATGTTGCTAATCGCTTTCGTGACGGTGAAACAAAACTGGTTCGAGTACCTAGACGCTAATTCTTATACCCAGTGGGAATTGTTTTGGATGCGCACGCTCACAATAAGACTACAATTTGCGCGTCACGGCTTTGAAATACTCGTACACCGTCTTTTAAACATTGTACAAGGAATGGCATCTTCTTTTTGTTAGACTGGTCGTGGTCTCGTTTATTATGCGAATGGTCGTGGAGAGTTTATTTGAAAATTTTTTTTTACCACCGTGGAGTGGCACCCAAAAAAGGAAGCCATGAAAACAACAAGTTAGATCATTATAATCAGCATTTTAAAATGTAGTATGTGACTTCATTTAAACTAGATGATACTACATACTCTTTTTTTTAACTAAACATGAAAATAAGTCCAGTTTATTTGGGTTAGTTATTTTAAGTAAGGTGGGTAAGCGCAAGTCTTCACGCGTAAATTAATGATGTGTGGCGCTACACCATATACCTACTGTAACGAGCCAGGGCCTTGCCAAGGCCAGCCTCGTTCAGATCAAATGCACAATTATTCAAATACTAAATAATGCATCTAACAATAGGAATTTCCTAGATTTGTCCGACGGCGCGGCGACGACTTAACAAAAAAAATAACAAAAGGATTTTACAAATGGAAATTTCCCAAATAGAATTTCCTAGTGTTTACAAGTTTGTATGGTATTGGAACGCAATAGAGTTCAAAATAGTTTGTGGAATTTCTGGTTGCGTCATATTTGAACACAGAAAAAAAGGGCCTCATACAAACTCTTTGAAACTGTGGCCTATTCAGGTTGCAACATGTTTTCGCACATAGACGAAAGGGCGTGTCTGGACGCCGAAGATTGCCTTATAAGGTAGCAAAATTTGTCACGTAGGTGTACGCATTTTAGGGATGGGGGTTGGGATATATAGCAAGGGAATTTTGGAGCGAGGAGAGTCATTTTTTAAACAGTGGACGAGCATCAGTGAAAAGTCGGAGTGTGGGGTCGATACGTTGGGGGGAGGGGGTTTCGATAAAAGTGCGCATGAGTCAGGAGTGAATTTGTAGGTCGTGATTATCAAGTTTTATTGGATTTTATGAGCAATTGTTACGCGGAAAGTGTTTGATTTTATACGGGGAAAATAGAGTTTGAAATAGCGATCCACTTGGTAAATAACAGAGTAAATTCACTTTTCGATTTAATTTATAAATTCAGTTATAACTAGTAGGGAATAATATTGAGAAATGAGTGCTAAATTCTAGATAAATGTAGAATCTGTGTAAAATCGGCAGTAAGTACTTAGACATAGTAATTCAGATGAAGATTGAGGTTAACACTCGTAGGTAAAACCTAGATTCACAATTTATTCTAAAATCAGTGCTATTTACATGGAAATTCAGGTTACATACATACATAGATTATTATATACATACAATCTAATTTATAAAAAAATACCTAGATTAAATACCCATTTTATATCTTGTTGTCTATTGAAGGCATTGATATTAATTTATCATTGAATTAAATTTACCTAAAATTAGAGATTGTGGAAATACAGAAAAACAAATAATTGGATAGAAAATATAATAAATAATAACTATTCATATTACCAGTCTGATTAGACTTTAAACTTATCTGAACTTTAAAAACCTAAAACCTAAAGATACCTAAAGATTATATTATAAAGATTTTTTTAAAGGATGTCTGATACCTACCTACAATGAAGTTTTACATTCATGGCGTTAGACCATGTACCTACATCTGATTGATTCAGTATTGAGTTCTTGAAAGAATAAATTGGAACAAAGCCTATATTTTATTTATTAAAGATTTTATTGAATATTGATAACGTACTCTGAGCGTGTGTCTCGTAGTTATTCTAACCCGGAATTAAAGGGAAAGATGGCTACCTAGAGTATGAGTTGTCGTATTCATTCCAACCATTTATTGTACCTAAGGGTATGTTCGTCAAGGCTATTGGCATATAAAGGTGCCGGAATTATCCCGAGGTTATGGAAAACCAAAAGGAGTTCCTTCTTCACAGTTTATTGACAATATACTTTTATTCAAATTTATTAATTGACAATGTTCTATTGGCTTTGACTCTGATTGTCTGGAGAGAAGCGACTGGATTAAATTGGATGTACCTATTTGGACGAGATTGAGAGACGAGACGAATTGGTGGTTATTGTATATATGTATAATATTAATCCGCTCACTTTGAGCCAAGACTCCCCTTTTGTTTGATACAGATTTTCAAATAATCTGGAAGCCGATGGTTGGCAGTAACGTAATATACCGGTCTGGCTGTGTAGGGGTTGCAATATCTAGATTTCTAGACTTGCAGGTCCGAGGCGTTTAATGGGAGGACTAGGTGTCCTGACTTTTTACAAACCTGCATTATGCTCGATTGGAAAAAATCCGTACACTGTCATAGGTGTGGGGCCATTCCGGTAAAAATATTAAATTCCCTATATTTTAACTGTTTAGGTATACCTATTCTAGATTTAAGAGCTTTTTCATAATTCTTTAATAAACTTTGTGCATGCAGCTTATATCATTACCTATGTGTTCCATTCTATGTTAGGATAGCCATAAAGTCAACTAGTACTGGAGTTAAGGTGAAGACAAGAGGAAGAAGGTAATCGACGCCGAAGGTTATCAGCCCCTTAACACTGATTACTGTTCGAGGATATTTCTACGCTTTTCGAAACAGATAGATAGTACGTTTTTCTAAATAGATAGGTAGAAGATTATCATTGAACTAGAATCTGTTCATTTATTTAATTTTGGTACTCTAAAATCAGTATCATCATCACTAGAATATCTGTCTTGTTTCATGACGATTTAGGTATAGGTATTATCTATTTGGTAGAATGCTGTTTTATTAGTTCATTATAAATAGATATAATTATTTTCAATCCATCCATTATTAGAATCATACTTTACAGATTAGATAGGGTATTTATAGGGTTGTAGATAGGTTAGTAGTAAAATCATTAGGTAATTTATATCTCAACATAATTCCTTCAAAGTTTCTGAGTTACTACCGATCACAACTGTGGGATCCTATGCCATTAGACGAACACGAGCCATTTCACGATTTCACGAAGCACGAGTAGGTATGTAGATGCAGATACGTACGTACTTAGTCATTTAAGGGTAAGTAGGTTGGGGTTAGTTAAGGGGGGGCGTTACAGTTTGGACGTGCCGTGACCAAGATCTGAACTTAGGTTACTACTAAGTAGGTATGTATTAAGTTTTATTTATTTATATATGTATTTATTTTATTAGTGTGATTTAATTCGCACAATTTGTTGCCGTATAAAAAGGATGAGGTTTTATGTTGAGATTTAGGTATAAGAATATAATTAAGTTAGAAAATTTGTAAGTATGTAGGTAGGTAGGTATATTTAATAAATAGGGAGGTTGGATTACTTAGTACATAAACGATGCGTAGGTGGGTATAGGTAGAATAAGTGGATAGGTAGATTGTTGATTCCGTGTAGTGTTTTGCTATACTTACTTTAGGAAATCGCAGGACTTAATAGTTCGTATCAGGAGAAAGGTAGTGGGTTCGAATCCCACTCGGATGACTAGGTACTATGTAGATAAATAAATAATGCTGGACAATCCATCTCGCAGTGTTTGGGTTTGTGAACCTTATTTTCTGGTTACCTTATTTTATATTAGTCATTCTTAGGTTTGATAGATGGTTTCGCTGAATACCTATTTGTGTAGTTGTGTTGCATTGTGTAGGTGGACCTTATTGTTGTTTGTGTTTGGTGTAGGTATCTAGCGAAGGAGGAAAGTTGGTACCTACAATGATTGTTTCCATTAGGCTATACATAGGTGGTGCCTGAAAGGGGAGGGGTGCTGTAGGGAGGGGTAGTCAGGATGTGCTTTTGTTGTCGTGGCAAAGGGAAGGGGGGGGACGTTGCGCGGGTGCAGTGGTTGTTCCGATGTGGATGGGCGGCGGAGATTCGCTTCGCGTTCTTGCGTGTGTTGTGTTGAGGTCTGGGGGTCGGACCACGAAGCAGCGGGGTGCAGGGATGATTATGTTCGGTTCGGAGTTATATTCGGTTTGGAGATATGTTCGGTTCGGAGCTATATTCGGTTCGGAGTTATGTTTGGTTCGGAGATATGTTCGGTTCGGTGTTATATTCGGTTCGGAGCTATATTTGGTTCGGAGTTATGTTCGGTTCGGAGTTATGTTCGGTTCGGAGATATGTTCGGTTCGGAGTTATATTCGGTTCGGAGCTATATTCGGTTCGGAGCTATGTTCGGTTCGGAGTTATGTTCGGTTTGAAGATATGTTCGGTTCGGAGTTATGTTCGGTTCGGAGTTATGTTCGGTTCGCAGTTAAGTTCGGTTCGGAGTTATGTTCGGTTCGGAGTTATGTTCGGTTCGGAGCTATGTTCGGTTCGGAGCTATGTTCGGTTCGCAGTTATGTTCGGTTCGCAGTTATGTTCGGTTTGGAGTTATGTTCGGTTTGGTGTTATGTTCGGTTCGGATTTATGTTCGGTTCGGATTTATGTTCGGATTGGTGTTATGTTCGGTTCGGTGTTTGTTCGAGGTGGTCTGCTTCATCTGTATTCACAGCCGATGTCATTCATATTATAGCAAAACGCAACGATAGCGCGTTCTAATCTACTAGTTGCGACATCTAGTTCTGTTTGGCGTAAACGTATATTTTGCTCAAGTCATTCAGATGGCAAAACGCATCGATAGCGCGTTCTAACCTACTGGTGGCGCCATCTAGTTCTTTTTTTACGTAAACTTGTTACAGTACTGCTATTTAGTTTGTAAGTATTCTTTTATCTGGGTTTAGTTGTACATACCGGGGTCGCGAATATTTTTAATTAATTTAAGGAAGGTATTATAGTTAGATAATTAGGGGTCGTAAGATTAAAAAGAACTATACAAAACCGGGGTCGCATATAGAAATAAATATAGGTAGATAATGTATTTTATTGTTATTATTGTTATAGGAATAGATAGGTAAGCTCATTTTCTTCATATTAATTAGAGCATGCAGTTATTTTAGTGTACCTACTTTTCCAGAAAATTAATAGAAGTTTAATGAACAGGGGTCGCATGAAAAAATATAGGTATATAATGTATTGTATTACTTTTAGAATAGATAAGCTCTTTTTTTCATATTTATTAAAGTAGGTATGCGTTTATTTTTATGTACTCGTCTAGAAAACTGAATAGAAGTTTAATGAAACGGGGTCGCATGAAGAAATAAATATAGGTAATGTATTTTATTGCTTTAGGAATAGATAAGCTAATTTTCTTCGTATTTATCAGTGTTCGTGTGTTTTTATGTACCCGTCCATAGCTAGATCATCTCGTTATCATCAGTTCGAGACACTGGAAAGCCATTTGATCGTAGTCCGAGCCTTCGAAGCGTAGAATGTGATGACTTTGGTTTCTGCATCGAGGACCGTGGGTTCGATTCCCAATGAGACTAGTCATTTCTGTGGTGATCGTAGATACTTCTATGGGTCGTGGGTTCGATTCCCTCATTTATCTCGTTTATACATGCCATTATGTTCTTAAATAAGTCAAATTTGTAGGTACAATAAATTGTCTTCGAAGATCGTGGGTTCGATTCCCGCGATAATGGTAATTTGGATGGTGCAAATGGAGTTTTCATAATAATAGTTATTTATTTCAGACAATAGTTTTCTAGGAACGTAGGTTTGATTCTCGCCGAAAATGGTCAATGGTGTGGTAAACGTAGATGCTTCCATGGATCGTGGGTTCGATGCCTGCCAAGAATGTTAATTTGGGTGGTGCACATGGAGTTTCCGAGGATCGTGGGTTCGATTCCTGCCGATAATGGTAATTTGAGTGGTGCACATGGAGTCTTCTAGGAATGTAGGTTCGATTCTCGCTGAGAATGATCAATGGTGTGGTAAACATACATGCTTCAATGGGTCGTGGGTTAGATTCCCTCATTTATTTAATTTTACACATGTTACATGTTATTAGATAAGCCAAATTTGTCGGTACAATAATTTTTTTCCATGGGTCGTGGGTTCGATTCCCGCCAAGAATGTTAATTTGGGTGGTGCACATGGAGTTTTCGTGGGTTCGATTCCTGCTAAGGACGGTCATTGGTGTATAGGACGTAAATGTTTGTAGGTATATGGGTGCTACAACTGTTGGTAAATGGGCGCTGAACTTGGTCGATTGGCAAGGAGAGCCTGAGCAACTTGGACAAAGTTTTGATGATTCAATAATAAAGGGACAATATTTTGATGATCTTAGATAATAAAGAAATATTTGGTTTTAGCGGATAATAACCGGCGAGAATTTCAGATTGACAATTAGATATGTTTTTCAAGGTGAAAATAGATTTCAATATAAGCTTAGTTAATACTAAATACTTACCTTATTTTACTAAAATTTTAGGTGAAAAACATCGTAAGGCTGTGTTGTTTGTTTCCACTCGTTAGTGACTGATAAGATGATGATTAAACATTAATGATTGTGGTTGGATATAGTTTAGGCTTAAAGTATCAATATGGACAGGTCCTATTTATTATTAGGATGAGTGGTCGACAGGTAGCCCTAAACAGTCAACAACATTGAAAATAAAATTGTATTTATTATTAATACCTGGCACATCGTGAGGAAGTTTATGAAATTAAGGGCTAGTTAGTAAAATATATGCTTCTGTGATTGATTGTTTTATCTGGGTAAGATACATACAGCGCCAGTCGTACCTTACTAAATTTGCTTCCTTCTAAAAAGGTTGGGAAGTGTGGTTGTTTTATTTTACAGGATTTCAATGCAGAGGTGCGCGCCATCATAGGTAATCGGGGTCGAAGTTTAATAATAGTACCTACAGATCCCCGATACGTTAGTTTTTACAGATAGATGATTGTAATTTAGACCGAGAGTAACGAAAATTTCACGAGTCATAGAATAGAGATGTAGCAATGAGTAGGTAGTGTAGGCTCTATCTAATTTGGGTATTTACTAAAGAAAACTGTTTTATTAAATTTAGTATAACGGGGTCGCGAGTAAGCCGATCTGGTGCATTACCGATTTTGTAGAATTTTAGAACTTTAAATATTTCTTTGTTTTCGGCTTTAAAATGAGTGAAATTGGTGATTAGCTTTTGTGACTGAATTTTAGTGGGAATGGTGTAAAAAAAAAAAAAAAAAATTTGATGAATGTTTAGTTATTTTTAGACTTGATACAGTCATTTTTATAGTCTCAGTTCTGAAAGGTCTGTTGGGTTGCGGGTATAATGAAATGCTACGGATGTTTTAAGTCATGTTTGTGATGTATGAGAGCTTTAACTTGAATATAGAGGATGTAACAATGGAGACCGAATGAAAAGTGGGTAAATTATTTTAATGGTTTGAGGGGCCTAAGATTCAACAGTATCTGGGAATGGGACATTTTTGTTGGTTTTTAAATTCAAATAAACAAACACTTACAAATAATTTCTATGAAGGAGATTTTGGTGCTAGGATAGGTCAGCTGACATCACCAGTAGTCACTGGTTTCATAGAAATTCATACTGTACCTATTAGGCCAGAACTAAGCACACTATACACGCGCCGATTTATAGATTTGTTATTATTCTGAGTAAGATTTCGGTTGGATGTTGTAGTCATGGAGTATTAAGCTCGAATGCCTTTGGAAAAGATCTAGACTAAGAAGGATGATGATTATTTCTAGCCCAGATTGCGGTAGTCAATAACGGCAGATATACATCATTATACCACTAGGGTTGACCTGCCTCACAACCAGGTTTCCTTACGAGGTTTAGATTGGTTCTGCAGACGGGGTTGGTACTTTTTGGGTGCTTCATTTATATCCGGAACTCGAGTTCTGAGTGATGGCCATTTATAACATTGGTTTAAATACACACCACATGTTTTGGTTGTGTAGTGTGCATGTTTTTGGGTTGCATATAACACATGTGTACCTTGGAGGCATGTATGTTGCACAATCGAATATTGTTTGGAATTAAATATCAACAAAAATAAATTGTATCTAAATTAAATGGGGTATATATTTTGTAATAATTGTGAATTTCTTTGTTTGTAAAATTTACTTCGGCTTCAAAAGTGAATCACCTGTGTAAATTTTAGGGGTCGACTGTAACGAGCCAGGGCCTTGCCAAGGCCAGCCTCGTTCAGATCAAATGCACAATTATTCAAATACTAAATAATGCATCTAACAATAGGAATTTCCTAGATTTGTCCGACGGCGCGGCGACGACTTAACAAAAAAAATAACAAAAGGATTTTACAAATGGAAATTTCCCAAATAGAATTTCCTAGTGTTTACAAGTTTGTATGGTATTGGAACGCAATAGAGTTCAAAATAGTTTGTGGAATTTCTGGTTGCGTCATATTTGAACACAGAAAAAAAGGGCCTCATACAAACTCTTTGAAACTGTGGCCTATTCAGGTTGCAACATGTTTTCGCACATAGACGAAAGGGCGTGTCTGGACGCCGAAGATTGCCTTATAAGGTAGCAAAATTTGTCACGTAGGTGTACGCATTTTAGGGATGGGGGTTGGGATATATAGCAAGGGAATTTTGGAGCGAGGAGAGTCATTTTTTAAACAGTGGACGAGCATCAGTGAAAAGTCGGAGTGTGGGGTCGATACGTTGGGGGGAGGGGGTTTCGATAAAAGTGCGCATGAGTCAGGAGTGAATTTGTAGGTCGTGATTATCAAGTTTTATTGGATTTTATGAGCAATTGTTACGCGGAAAGTGTTTGATTTTATACGGGGAAAATAGAGTTTGAAATAGCGATCCACTTGGTAAATAACAGAGTAAATTCACTTTTCGATTTAATTTATAAATTCAGTTATAACTAGTAGGGAATAATATTGAGAAATGAGTGCTAAATTCTAGATAAATGTAGAATCTGTGTAAAATCGGCAGTAAGTACTTAGACATAGTAATTCAGATGAAGATTGAGGTTAACACTCGTAGGTAAAACCTAGATTCACAATTTATTCTAAAATCAGTGCTATTTACATGGAAATTCAGGTTACATACATACATAGATTATTATATACATACAATCTAATTTATAAAAAAATACCTAGATTAAATACCCATTTTATATCTTGTTGTCTATTGAAGGCATTGATATTAATTTATCATTGAATTAAATTTACCTAAAATTAGAGATTGTGGAAATACAGAAAAACAAATAATTGGATAGAAAATATAATAAATAATAACTATTCATATTACCAGTCTGATTAGACTTTAAACTTATCTGAACTTTAAAAACCTAAAACCTAAAGATACCTAAAGATTATATTATAAAGATTTTTTTAAAGGATGTCTGATACCTACCTACAATGAAGTTTTACATTCATGGCGTTAGACCATGTACCTACATCTGATTGATTCAGTATTGAGTTCTTGAAAGAATAAATTGGAACAAAGCCTATATTTTATTTATTAAAGATTTTATTGAATATTGATAACGTACTCTGAGCGTGTGTCTCGTAGTTATTCTAACCCGGAATTAAAGGGAAAGATGGCTACCTAGAGTATGAGTTGTCGTATTCATTCCAACCATTTATTGTACCTAAGGGTATGTTCGTCAAGGCTATTGGCATATAAAGGTGCCGGAATTATCCCGAGGTTATGGAAAACCAAAAGGAGTTCCTTCTTCACAGTTTATTGACAATATACTTTTATTCAAATTTATTAATTGACAATGTTCTATTGGCTTTGACTCTGATTGTCTGGAGAGAAGCGACTGGATTAAATTGGATGTACCTATTTGGACGAGATTGAGAGACGAGACGAATTGGTGGTTATTGTATATATGTATAATATTAATCCGCTCACTTTGAGCCAAGACTCCCCTTTTGTTTGATACAGATTTTCAAATAATCTGGAAGCCGATGGTTGGCAGTAACGTAATATACCGGTCTGGCTGTGTAGGGGTTGCAATATCTAGATTTCTAGACTTGCAGGTCCGAGGCGTTTAATGGGAGGACTAGGTGTCCTGACTTTTTACAAACCTGCATTATGCTCGATTGGAAAAAATCCGTACACTGTCATAGGTGTGGGGCCATTCCGGTAAAAATATTAAATTCCCTATATTTTAACTGTTTAGGTATACCTATTCTAGATTTAAGAGCTTTTTCATAATTCTTTAATAAACTTTGTGCATGCAGCTTATATCATTACCTATGTGTTCCATTCTATGTTAGGATAGCCATAAAGTCAACTAGTACTGGAGTTAAGGTGAAGACAAGAGGAAGAAGGTAATCGACGCCGAAGGTTATCAGCCCCTTAACACTGATTACTGTTCGAGGATATTTCTACGCTTTTCGAAACAGATAGATAGTACGTTTTTCTAAATAGATAGGTAGAAGATTATCATTGAACTAGAATCTGTTCATTTATTTAATTTTGGTACTCTAAAATCAGTATCATCATCACTAGAATATCTGTCTTGTTTCATGACGATTTAGGTATAGGTATTATCTATTTGGTAGAATGCTGTTTTATTAGTTCATTATAAATAGATATAATTATTTTCAATCCATCCATTATTAGAATCATACTTTACAGATTAGATAGGGTATTTATAGGGTTGTAGATAGGTTAGTAGTAAAATCATTAGGTAATTTATATCTCAACATAATTCCTTCAAAGTTTCTGAGTTACTACCGATCACAACTGTGGGATCCTATGCCATTAGACGAACACGAGCCATTTCACGATTTCACGAAGCACGAGTAGGTATGTAGATGCAGATACGTACGTACTTAGTCATTTAAGGGTAAGTAGGTTGGGGTTAGTTAAGGGGGGGCGTTACACTACTAACGATTGTTCTACCTACTTACTTATTAATATTCATCTTATACATTATTGTAATTCTCGTATAAACCTTTCCGAATTAAAGTCTAATGCATTCACAAAGCTTTTAAAAGTTGAATAGGTGATAAATGAATATAATTAACGTATGATATACATTATTTAATAGTAATGTAATGTATGTATGTAATACTACCTACTAATGTTTACAGGGATTGTTACTTTTCAGTTAGGTACTATCGTTAGGCAATAATGAAATGTTATATACATATGCAGACGTTCAATAAATGTTTCACTCCAAATTTGGAGCGTAATAAATTTACAGCGAACCTTTGAATACTATGGAGCTTGTTTTTAAAGACATTTACAAACAGTTGTGGTGGTCTGACCGCAAAGGTTTTATGTATTCCACGTTTCACCAATGCTGCCGTAGTAAAATGAACGTGCGAAATGCGAGTATTCATAGAACGAAACCGCCTACTCACTGAGAAATGGGACCGTCAGATAATTTTATAAACAAGTCACTGCACAACTGATTTATTTCCTATTCATGTTTCTTAGTTTGAATTTGTTACATAAGATGTCTTCAATATGAGTGGTGATGACATAATTCAAGAGTCTGCGGAGGCGTCGCAGATCGTAACGTCATTTAAACGAGATGAATGATCGAGGGGCGCGTCACATCTCGGGGTCATATTCATTCATTCTCACTCAGCCGAGATCCATTGTCGCTTGTCCCTATTTGCAACTAGCTTTCTATTATGAGGTTCTGGATAAGGAAATAGTAGGTACCGTATTTTCATCTCATCTTTCTATTGTTACAGCTCAAAGGATAACGACTATACAGCTAGATGGCGTCCAGTACTTCATATCGCGGATGAACCCCTATAGCCCGGAACTCAACTATTTCCTAGCCTACCAATACTGCAGGTAAGACACGGACAAACCAAGCTATAATGTCATGTAAGACTTCGATGTTGTGTAGTCCCACGAGATAGCGATTCCAGAATCGCATCGTGACTTGGAATACCCTTATCTGCTGAGTCCGTGTTGGCGAGCCTGTACGAGTCCGGGGCATAACTACATTCGGATTGGTATTGGATACATAAGTGGGTTCGTTTCGACGCCTTGCGACCGGGAAGTGTTAGGACATTTGCATACCCGTAACCGTAGGGTTTTTGATAAATCGCAGGAACAATTTAAACAGCTTGTATTTAGATATTACATTGGTAAGCTGTCTGGGCAATTATTACAATAGTTCTTACAATTAAAAGATTGAAAAAAAACTTTGTAAACGGGGATAACAATATATTTAATGTTGCCATTCATAAGTTGTTCATGAAGGTAAAAAAAATCATCTTTGAGGTAAAATAAAGCTTAAAAAATACAGTAATAACGTCATAAATTCTTCAAAAGCAAACTAAACTCGTGTTATCTCGTGAATCTGTCGTAATAATAATAGTCGCATTTCCATGAGATTGTTGCATATACCACGATCTAGATCCGACCACGTGCACGCAGCTCATTGCTGTGAAAGGTCACTAGCCTCGTTGCTAGGTCATCAAGTCCTTGCCGTTGCCACATCTCTGTCACGACCCAATTTACAGTTTCAATTGTTAGAGGCACTGAGATTCTTGGCACTGAGATTCTTCGTTGTATTCCATGCGGCAGTAAGAACTCGATTAAGGTCGTATTAAAATCGTTGTAAAATATGTCGCCGATTCGTCAACCGATACGAAAGGCGTGACGAGGATGGAAGTGGTGTGACGGATAAAATACGTCATCTTCTCGCGTCATGGTCGCAATAACAACATTGCACCCGTGGATAATGCATGAAGCGTACAAACAGCTTGTTGGACGTTACGGTTTACCTACTCTGATCGCTGGGGACAAGAACTTGCTAACGGTATCCAAGTAGGTAAGAAAGTTTAACATGGTCATCAGTGTTTTTTGCTGGGTCATATCAGTAACATTTATCGGTCGATAAGGCCCTTGTTTGCAATCCACACCGAAATTCACATCAGAAGTTATGAGTTTATGAGTTGACACAAATTGATGTGAGCGTAATGGGGAGGCTTAAAAGCATCATTAATTTGTGCAATAATGTAAGTCAGGTTATTAAGGTCATATAAGAAAAGTGTTGTGTGGTTTCCGGTGTACACGAGTTGGAATTATAAGAATTTTAAGGATTGACACTGCAAAAACTTAGTGAATTCAAGAGGTGTATAATTTATGATGTTTTAACTCACCGTAAAAATGACAATTAGGTGCGAGACGTGTCTTAACTTTTAACAAAGTGCATTTAGTTCATGTATCTGAATGAAAAAAGGTGCACTGACTAAATTTCAATAAATTAATATTGCAGTATTTTTTTAACTCATTGTGTATAACTTCCACCATTCGAAAATCTTGTATGTGGTCATGAATAAGCTAAGTGAGTGAATTTTATCGACGTCATCGTTTTTATCCCTTGAGTTTTCTGAACTGAGTTGGAATGCAGTCTGGCTGTGGCGAGCAAGGCCACGGCCAGTCTTTAGCGAATAAATTGCCTCCCGATGTCCCGACAAACTGGCTTCGCTTGTATAGATAGATAGATAGCTTGCCGGGGTAATAGCCGTAGCCCTATAGTACTATTAACTAGTTCGCTATTTAGATAAATCGCGCACCCGTATGTAAGCTTGTTAACATTTCAAAACAAAACGATTTGTCTCAAAGTCCAATTATTCAGCTGTGTAATAAATAATTCTCATTTTTCAGATCATTAGGTCTGCAGCTTGCTTCGTTCGAGACGAAGGAGAAGGCGGACTCTATAACGACATACTTGACCAATGCCGGTAAGAAATGCTTGTTTATTTCTAAAAGATGAATGGGTTCAGGTTCTGACAGTATTGCTTCAATGTGTTTACTTTACAATGTTTTGAACTGGTTGTTTATATTTATATTTAAACCAATTCTTACAGGATTTTATTTTTTACACTAGCTGAACCCGCGACTTTGCTCGCGCCAAGGAATTGAAAGTTTCATACAAACTTTTATCCCCTATTTTATCCACTTGGGGGTAGAATTTATCAAAATCCTTTCTTAGCGGAGGCCTACGTCACAACGTCTACCTGCATGCCAAATTTCAGCCCGATCCGTCCAGTGGTTTGGGCTGTGCGTTGATTGATCACTATGTCAGTCACCTTTGAGTTATATATATTTAGATAAAGATGCAAAGTAGAAACAACCTGCTATATAACAAAGAAACTACTACTGCCTAACTGAAAGAAGACAACAGTAGCTAATGAAGCTGTGTAACAATTTCCAGGCTATAATAAATATGACTTCTGGACGTCGGGTAACAACCTCGGCACGGACATGTACTTGTGGATGAGTACGGGTCTCCCGTTCAACGCGACGTTCAACTACATGCGAAGGCTACCTATGGACGCGCCCAGCCAGCATGCCGACGACAGCATGGATCCTCTGGACGTGCCTCAGGGTAGCACCGCCCCCCAACGTACTGCTCGTCATGGGTACGTTTCTACTCTTATACAACGACTAGCGACCCGCCCGCGCGCCCCTGCTTCGCACGGGTGCACAATGCACATATCATGCATGTATTATACATAATTATAAATCTTCCTCTTGAATCACTCTATCTATTTAAAAAAACCGCATCAAAATTCGTTGCGGGGATATAGGAACAGAGAAAGCGACTTTGTTTTATACTATGTAGTGATAGTGATTTCCTATCACTGGTTACATATTTTGCAGGAGCCGATATTATAGCAATCAAAATCTAGAACTTAGAGTAAATAGAATTAAAAACAGTTCTGCATTAGAAGCAAAACTGTTTTTAATCAGTTCAATCAGAAGGATCAATTTGAAATGGCTAAAGAACTAGGTGAATGTGACGTATAGTTAGTAGGTTAGTATTAGTGACCTACAGCTATCCTCCAAACAAGACTTCATTGAAAATATCTGTAAAGTGCTAAAGATCATCATCATCATCTCATAGGAAAAGTAATGCATATTACTATACGTAACAGGATACGTCTGCCTATGTTTGATTCCTGGAGTTAATCCACGCATTTGGCCTAACAAATTATGATAGCCAAATTGTCGGATGCGCAGGTACCAAATCATGTGATGAATTATGGAGTTACTTGTATGGGAGCAAAATTAATAGTGAAGGACGGGACGACACGAAATCTAGTGAGTGCAATATAGAGTGTAGTGTTCGCCAAGTGGGTTTTTTTAGCATCTAGAAATGACACTATAACTAAGTTAAACTGGTTGCTGTAATTTTGCAACAACATAAAATTAATTATTTAAATTACATATTTTATCATTATTACCTAATTATTCCCATTATTTTTTATAAATTTTGTTAAAAAATCGTCAAGTGGGTTAACTTTTTCTGACCGGTTTAACTTATACGCTAATGACCTGATCGATGAGCTCAGAAGCGCCAACATTGGCTGTTAGCTAGATTAGTGTGCATTACCGATGTTATGCTGACAACATGTCTTTTACAGTGTTATAGCGGTATCGTTTGAAATTCGATCCACGTAACTATTTCAGAGCCTTGTCTATATAATTACACAACGGGTAGCGATTGATGCATACCAATACTGGCAATACCATACCATACTGGCAATATCATAGATCCGTTAGTTATGCCGCAGGGCAGTAAAATGCTTGGTGCTATAGCGTTTATTCCATTTCATTAACAGACCCATTTTGTTCTCAAACTGTAGATTAAGAACCTTGCTCATTGTTTCCGGTTATGTTTACGGAGAAGAAAATACGAACGGGATTTTAGTTTACGAGGTACCTATGTTTTAATGTCTATTAGATACTGTTAGAAAAGCTACCTGCCTGTATGGTGCCGTTATAATAATTATAAAAACTTGGTACTTCATACTCTACAATGTACTTAAAGAATTTAGTATCGTCTAAATGTTATGTAAAACGCAACGTCCCTGTAACTTTTTAATCACATAGATTTATGTAAAATGGCTTGTTCCCACGGTTCGCACCACTGGCTAACATAAACTGGTTAGAAATAGCTCCCTATCAGGAATAATGAATGCTCATTTCCTTGCACCGGTTCTGCGATATGTCCTCATCAGACTATTACGTTATTACAGCTGGGGGGTTTAATTTACCGCAACACATGGGCGGCATGTTGAGGATCGGAGATCAGTTTTCGCAGTAGCCAATACGCATTAAAAATCAAGATATTTTGAGACTTACAGTTAAGCTTGACTGTGCCTATTAGAAGCAAAGCTCATTGCGGTTCAGTGTGTATATTATAAGCTTCCATAGCACTTAGTCTTTCTATCTTCGTTTCATTTCATATCTATTTTAGCAAACTATTCCTTAAAAATTCAGTATATATTAGTATACATAGGGATGCGACATACCTTATAATTTCATAAAGTTTTGTCACCAAGTTTAACCGCGACCTGAGGCAAATTTTTGAGATGCATCTTTCTGGACACACCAAACCGGGATTTTATTAGCGATGTTTTGCATAAAAACTTAGTCGGTATTCCAGAACGGAGCACGTGATGACCAACGGCTGCGTGTCGCTCAAGGCGCCGACCTTCCACTGGGAGCCGCAGCACTGCGGCGAGATCAAGGACTTCATTTGCGAGCAGACGCGTTGCTACTACTACAACTACGGCTCCATCCCCGTCTCCTCCGCGCAGGGGTAATGCCAGGTGAGATGCCAGCCGTCTCCGGAGGCCCGCTCCCCAAGCCGCGCACATTATTAACTGGAGCTTTTTGTTATTGTCAATGGACGACATCCTGGGTATGTGTGTAGATGGTATTGTGATAATCCAAGTTATAACCTTGGTTTGTTTAGCGTGCGGGCCCGTGGGATAAGGCCTCTGCGCAAGCCCAACCACCAAACAAGAGCCCTACACCCAGAAGACACATGTTTGGCTATTAAATTCACCTCATGTTAGAACAGTCAAATTCTTCAAAATTTTCAATATTATTTGGTGGGTGGGTGAAGGGGGCTTAGCTTGGTATCTCTAGTTTAAGTTTCGCACTTATTTTAATTTCTAACCATTTGTTTCAACATTTAACTAACATATCTACATCAAATAAGTTTTTTACTAATCTTTATCCTAGTCACACTAATTAATTTTTAAATTAATAATTAATTATTAATCTTTCACGTAATCGATTGGGTTGCAGGGATATTGAAGAGCAACACAAACTTCTCTTTTTATACTAAGTACGTGTTCCACAAACATAACCAGTTAATAAAAGTAAATTTCCCCTAAATAAAGATCCGTCAATATCATTTTATAGAATTGCTCTTCAATATCCCATGTCTCGCTAGCGGCTCTCTAACACGAGGGTCGTGCATGTGTTTGGACAGGAAGCCGCTCTCGCTGACGACAACGACGACCGCCCACCCGCTGACGTCGTCGTCGCCGCTGCCGCCGCGCTCCGAGCACCTCCCTACCCATTTCACCCTCAACGACCTCATCAAACTTCGTCCCTCCTCCCTCGACGGCCTCCAGTCGGCGCACCTCAAGAGCAGTGGAGAGCACAAGACCCCTCCGCAGATAGACTCTCAGTACTCGCGCGCGGCCGACGCTCACCCGCACGAGGCCGAGGCCGAGCCGAAGGAGGACAAGGAGGAGGCGACGCAGGGTCCGTACGAGAACGAGGAGGGCATGGCGGGCGACGACCCGGCCGCGTACCTGAGCCACGAGCCGCGCGACCTGGCGGCCGACGACGCGCCCTCCACCGCCGAGCCGGACGCCACAGAACAATCCGTCCACGCCAGCGGCATGCTGGCGCCGCCAAACTACTAACCCGCGTCCGGCTCACGGTGGATACCGTATATCCCCGAGAATTAGCTATTGACTCTACCAAAAGTATTATTTTCTCTACTTTTAGACGTTGTAAGACGTAATTTACGTTAGCGCTCGCTAGGGATGAGATGGAGCGCATAGGCTCATCGATGTTTTGTATAAGAATGAGATTTTAGGAGTCGCACTGTTAGTGTGTGCATTTTTTAGGAATGATAATGGGAGCTTCGAAGGTTTATTAGGGGCAATATGTATTAATATTATAGCCTCGAAGGTGCTGGCGACTCGCTCCCGCGACTTGCCTCCGTCTTCGCATGTTGAATATCACAATGTAGGTAGATGTATTCCACGTTTAGTTAGGGCCTTATACGACGATAAGATAAATTAAGTATGCGACGATCAGATCTCCAATGTTTTCGAATAACCGTAACTTGTGTAATAATGTACCTATTTTAAGAAAATTAAGCGGACTCTCTGTCGGGACATATCAATCTGAGTAAACTGAATAGTATAAGATAGTGTTTATACGTGACGTACCTAGATAAGTTTATAATAAGTTGAAACACGTGAATTTAAATAGAGGAGAGGAGTGAATAAAGGTTTAACTTTGTACGTGAAGTTTAATTTCCGATTACCCAACTCCCTAAACACCGGAATCCCATAATATAGGTAATATTCTTCCTTATTTCCTATAGAGCCAGTGGGTTGAATAGGGTTAAGGTACAAATTATTTATCTAATAAAACATTGATGTTTCCAAATCATGTCTACTTAGGTCAACAAGTCATCTAATTAGTACATCAGGGGCAAGTTCACCTTAAGAGATTTGAGATAGGTACCTTTTGGTCCAAAATATAAAAAAATATTAAAGTATGACTCCAAGCCTGCCACATGGTTAGTTTGAAAGATCATCTCCATACAAATTTTTTGCATGCAAAAAAATCTGACCTGCAGAAATCTAAATATAAGCAAATAAATAACTAAAAATAAATCTAAATCTAACTAAAAAATAATTAGTGCAGTCCTTCTTTGCAGCTTATAACTTCAGGAGAACCTATAAACTTCAGGTTTGATTTTGTTGCGTCTTTGCACACATAGTAACTTTTAACATCATCGTTGAGATTAACAGTATTAGGTACCCATAGTAACTATGAAATATAAAATAGAATTTAGTCCAATGTTAACATTAGGTACCTTTATCTACGTCATTTATCCATTATTAAATGAATGTGTCGATCAACAATAGGTTCATGCCTGGGGACCACAGATTTTCGTTGGACCAGGGCTCATAGTAAAAAAGACATTCTCCTTTAGGGCGGTCGAGCTAATAGTTTAATAGATGTTCGCTAGTACTCACCAGCCGTTGATGACTCCCTCCACGTTGAGCATGGGCACTATCTTGAAGACGTACTTGGCGCGCAGGGCGGTCGCGGCCGCCGAGTCCCCGAGCACGCAGCGCAGCGTGCCGTCCATCACCCAGCTGGCGTTACTCTCGCCGGGGTGGACGCGCGCGGTCAGGAACACTATCTCACGATCCTGCGAACCAGGCTCATTCATTGATAAGGCGGATTCACCGGCGTTATTTCACGCATAATGGACCACCCTAGTGTCTAAATTTGGATACAGGAGTCCAATACAAGTAACCGGCGCTATTGCACGAGGAAATAACTCTTTCAGGGAAAAACCAACTTGAATAACTTCATTAGACAATAGATATTCCAGTGAAGTCGGTTCTTGTCGGTTTTCACCGTAAGTATGCATACTTAGGGGTTGCCATCTGGATGCGTTCTGCGGTCTGAGGTCAAGTCAAATCGCATTATGTATAAACAACAATTTTTTTGCAATGAAAACAACGTTTTGCAGTCTAAATTTCAATTTGACCTGACCCCAGACCGCAGAACACATCCCTTCAAACCACCATAACTCAAAAATTACTCAAATAAACCATTTTTTTAGTCAGATCTGACTACAAAAAAATGGGACCGCATGTCACGCACTAGCATTCGATTTAAAAAAGAATCATAAAAATCATTCCACCCAGTAAAAAGTTACAACATTCAAAAAAGTACAGTCGAATTGAGATCTCCTTTTTTGAAGTCCATTTGTCACGAATGATCAAATTAGATGTTTAGACTTTAATGAAATTTGACTACAAGTTACGGCGTCACAAACATCCAAGTTTTCTTTTCACATTGTTGGAGACACTTTAATTAATAGGCTATAGTAGGTACATCGCCCAAACCAGTGGAGATACACGGTACACTGCTCTATGCACAAGAAGAAAAAAAATTAAGGTAAATATTCTGAGGAACTGATTGACTGACTGATTAAGACTGGACGTCAGGAAGGGCGGGACCCAAAAAGGGGTACATTATTATCTTAGTATTATTATCTTAGTAGAGAACATACAATGCCATCATCAAGAAACTTAAGTTGAGCCTAAAATAGAGTAAAGATTGTAAAAAGTAAGCAAGGACGATCATTTAAAGAATGTTAATGAAATAAAGTTTAAGCTTTTGAATCTAAAGCAGTACAACACACTGATCTGAAAAAAACTGAAACAGCTTCACGACTTTGATCCCCAGGTACGGTAGATATCCCTTCAGATCTCCCAGTACCAAGTAGGTACTAATTCAAGATTCTTTGAGGATGTCTAAGGGGGGGTAGTCAGAGGTACGTCCAAACATTACATTTGGCACATACCCACATTTTGCAGTAGTTAGTATTCCATATTATTTATTATTTTATCTACCGTGCCTGGGGATCAAAGTCGTGAAGCGGTTATTTTATTTTATTTGTTATTAGTATTCCATACGTGACAGGTTGCAAGCCCATCGCCGCTGTTAGAATACTAACTGGTTTCCTCACGATGTTTTCCTTCACCGTTTAAGAGCACTGGCATTGCGCACATAAATTTTTCGATAGAAAAATCCATTGGTGCACGACCGCATTCGAACCTGTGACCTTACTGATCTTACGAGCATAAAATATAAGCGTTTACTGACCACGATAGGATTCGAAGGGGTGTCTTCAGCTGATACAGTCAGCATTGGTACTTCGTTGTTATTCAGAGAGTAGCACAGTGGCTCAGCGCGCAAGTAGGAACCGGGAGGCATCTGTAAGCTCCATTGCCAGATTCTGGTCTGAAACAACAGTGTTAAGTTAAGCAAACATTTTATAATGTAAAAATCAGGTGCTTCTGGAATAGAAGTAGATAAAAAGCCATCTACAGGAGTGAATAAATATGACTAAGCCACTGACACGAAGAATGAATAGTAGTACTTATGGTAAAAGTTATAATGAAATGGCTTACGAAATGAATCGCAATACATACACATATCCCTGTAAGACGTCAAGAGTAGAACCCTTCGTGAAGGGCTACCACCACGCCTTTTTCAGCCACCAAGCCGCGTTACTGACGTTGACGTTGACGACCTCAGTGGCGCAGCGGGCGAGAGTCCGCCTGCGACGCAAGAGGTTGCGGGTTCGATTCCCGCCTCGGAACAAATTTGTGTACGATCTGCAGAAATTTGTTCCATTGGTCTGGGTGTTTATGTATAATAAAAAATATCTATCTATGTAAGTACATAATGTATTAAATATATCAGTCATCTAGTACCCATAACACAAGCTTTGAGTAGCTTACTTTGGGGCTAGATGATACTGTGTGGATTGTCCAGCATTATTTATTTATTATTTATTTATTTATTACTGTGTTCCGGTTTGAAGAGTGTAGTTGCCGGCGTAATTACAAGCACATGCGGCCTAACATTCTGCCTCAAGCTGATGGACGCAGAGCAATGCATCGTAGGGCGCGTTTCTATCGTGCGTACGAGGCAATTACTTGTTATAGGTGATGGTTAACACTTAACATCAGGCATCTGCTTGTTTTATCAGCTGTTGTATATCTCTTTCAAGAAACAACCAAATGCAATGCTCGGGAAAATACAATCATACTACTATTTTACGAATGTAATCCCAATACGCATATCTATATCCCCATTAGACATATTATCAGATCTCCTGAAGTACACAGTGTGGGTGTAGAGACACGTACGAACATAACAATTCAGGAAATTGGTTGTAAGCACGGTTGTAAGCCATCGCTGCTGCGAGAACTGATATCCCCATGATGTTTTCCCTCAAAGTTTGAGAGCAAAGGCATTCTTAAAACGATTGATGGAGAATAAAATGGAAAGGTACATACATAATTAAATTACATTAGAGCTGATTCACAACAAATTAATTAAATTTGAATTGTTGATGATAATGGTTACGTGCGGTTATAGTGCCAATTGCATAGTTAATCCTGGCAGGGTCGACACTTCATACTATGTATGAGACAATTTTAAATACCGCGTTATAATGTTGTAGGTATTTGTAGTAGCCTGGGAAGTAAACAAACGGGTACAGTAAACTCCAGTTAAACATAAATTTGGGAAAATATATTACTCCCACCTACTTACCATTTATTGAATGTGAATGATTTTATGAGTACCTAATAGAGCTCATTTTATTGTAAAAGACAATGTAAAAGGTGACTAGCTACCCATAACACAGGTTTTACAGGAATTAAAGTTAGTGGAGGTGGCCACATAATTATTAAATCAAATAAAAAAAACCGGCCAAACATTGTTATATACAAAAAATACATTAATTTCAACATTCTAACAGGTCCAATTTTACCGTTTGGATACGAACCCCTATAAAACTTTATATTATGACCTTTAAAATGCTATTAAAAGCACGTCCTCGAATGTCAATAGGTATACCTATGTAAAGATCCCCGCACAACATTTGGTGGACAGACCTAATGCTTCGTAACTTTATTACTTAAATAATAAACTCACCATCATCATAGAGTAGGTGAAAGGGAAATGATAAGCGAGGTAGCAGACGTCATTGCTATGAGGGAAATCGATGTTGAAGGTGACAGTGAGGTAGCATTTGTTGTGGCTCTTCTGATTAGCGTAATGGTAGCTGTTCCTGTAGTAGCAAATGTCTGAACCGGCTCTGATCCAACCTGGAAGTCAGTAAAAACCTTTGTTATCAATAGGATTTGGCACTACCTTACTTCTATTACCTCCCTAATGAAACTAACAACTCAGCAGAAGTGGATAAGGTACAGAAAATGGAGCGAAGACACCTTAACATATCCACTCGTAAATACAAAAATGGGTTTGTGAGAAATTAGAATATTATTTCCTGGAAATTTATTATGAGCAAGGCCTCTACCCAGCAGTGGACATCCTTGAGAATGTCCATTAGTCAGAGCTATGAAAATAACTAACCTGGCTTCCCCAATGCGGCTTCTCTAACTGAATACAAGACGGGCTTCATGCCGAAATTGAACTGGCTATCAGATTTCTCGCAGTTGACAATATTGAAGATGTAGGGGCGGCCTTGTTGCATGTTGCGCACTTCAAAGTAAAACCACTGATGGCGCTTAGATGAGTTTACGTCTGGCATCAGGATAAGCTCGTATTCTCTGGGGCCTACCTGTAAATGAAGTGAACGTGAGAAGTCACATATCGGTTGTAGCCTCCTTAAGTCAGCAATTAGCAAACACAGTGCCCCCAGTAATAAAGGTAACCCATGCTGTCACATTATTGTACCCTTCATCAGAGCACCGGTGGTCTAGTGGGAGTGACCCCGCCTTCCGATCGTAAGGTCGCAGGTTCGAATCCGGTCGTGCACCAATGGATTTTTCTATCGAAAAATTTAAGTGCGCAATGCCAGTGCTCTTAAACGGTGAAGGAAAACATCGTAAGGAAACCAGTTATAGTATTCTAACAGCGGCGATGGGCTTGCAACCTGTCACGTATGGAATACTAACTACTGCAAAATGTGGGTATGTGCCAAATGTAATGTTTGGACGTACCTCTGACTACCCCCCTTAGACATCCTCAAAGACTCTTGAATTAGTACCTACTTGGTACTGGAAGATCTGAAGGGATATCTATACCGTACCTGGGGATCAAAGTCGTGAAGCTGTTTCAGTTTTCAGTTTTTTTCATCATAATCATCAGCTCGAACAGTTCTACTATTTTGACATTGGCTTTTCTAATTTTTGTAAAGGTTTGTAAAGGTTTGTAAACAGGTTGGTGATTGTAAAGGAGTGCTAACGCCCATTTTCTGATGCATTTCTATAGTTGCCTCCGACATCCATGAAAGCCAGTGGAGGGTTCACATTCAATGCTAACGGGACTGCCACGGCAGATTTCCATAACTTCTATTCTTATTAAAAGTGCCTGTAACTTCAGTCATACGTTTTTCAGATATATGTATATTCACCTGTATAGCTTTCCGTAGATTTCCGGACTCGAATCTGGACTCAAACGTCAGTCGTGAAGAAAAACTATTCATTTTTGTAATTTCTTGTTCATCGTTGTTGCTCAAGAATAAACTCTCTGTGCTGAAACTAAATTATAGCAAAGTTAGTTTTTATAATAAGAAAGAAATACGCATAATTATATTTGTCGCACAAACACACGTGGAACAACAATTAAGTAGGATATAAACCTAAAACTTCGCTAAGTCCCGCAGGAACACGGTACAGTACATTATTGCAAGCACCGTGAAATAGGAAGTTACAGATCGAGTAGGTATACCATTTTTGCCGTGGCGTGCTTTTCTCAAAATAATGCAAGGAAATAAAACATACTTCTTTTATTATTCTATCAATCAAATTACATACATACATACATAAAATCACGCCTGTATCCCATAGGGGTAGGCAGAGACCACGGATTTCCACCTGCTACGATCCTTACATACCTCTTTCGCTTCATTCACTCTTCTTCAAATTACTTAGGCAATATTAAAAGTTACATTAGTCATAATGGGGCAATTACTATAACATAATATGTTATTGATTTCTCCGGTACATATAGGTAATGTTTAAGCATTCTTATTTCAATATTCATTTACTTTTTTACTTACATTGATATAAAAGTAATATTGAGTTAGGTTAATACTTCAAGAGATGGTGGTACGGGCCCTGAGATGGCATGTACCGTGTCTCGGGATAAAAGTCGAAGCTGTTACTGGCTTCTCTATTTACTTACCTTTTTTGTGATGATGCTTCTGTTGAAGTGGCAGCGGTACAGCACAGGGTATCCAAGTCGTAAACAACTTCATTCATGTAAGCCTCCGGATTGATGGCTCGATCCACACAGGACAGAAGTTTTATCCTGAAAATAGCAACCGAATTGTGACAAGAATGTGTAGATGTAGACCAGACGAGGTATAGCAAACCGTCGATCACAACTATTAGCTTAGTCGATCGTGGCAAGGCGAAAAAGGACATAAAAGTACCTAAGATCGTATTTCAATCGCTTTCAACCAAATGAACCACATGCTGATTCAAAATGAAAGATTGCACAGGGTTTTGTCAGTTACAGTATATCTTGGGTGTAATCAAGTTGGCCACACCTGATGTAGACAATTTTTTTTGTACCCATCACCTATTACAAAGCTTTGCCTCGTAAGTCACGTACGATAGGTACGTGCCCGACAATGCACTAACCTGCGTCCATCAACTTGAGGCATACTGATGTATGCCTCAAGTTGGCCTCATGTGCCTGTAATTACACCGCCGACCACACTCTTCCACCCGAAACACAGCAACGCTGCTTGGCGGCAGAAAAAGGCGTGGTGGCGAGCCCTTCACAAACAGCTCCTACTACTCTTAAAAGCTTACTTTTAGATTTACAATATTTTTGAAACTTAAGTAATGTTCCTAAAGCGGAGACACATTTGTTTTGAACGAACGTAACAATAATTATACCAATTGTGAATGAATGTGGAGCAATAAATGAAAGTCCAGTGACTAAAAAAAAGTACCATAACTCTTCAGGAAATCGTTATTTTTCATCCATCTTGGAAAAAGGATGTCATCAAAAAATTTCATGGCCATCATATCAAATCTCATTCGAAGATGTCTAGTAATGAAAGAATTGACTATAAAAAAATATATATAAATAGTGTCAATTCTTTCTCGGTTTCTCGGAACAAGCAAATAAATGAAGTTTATACCTGCAAGCAGTTCTTTCCATTTGGTTTAGTGGTTCTGGCTGATTGAAGCCCTGCCCGCCCATCATGTCAGGGTAGGCCACTTTCACAAACGCAATGACGCTTCTGACTCGTGACGATATTGTGCTGTACACAGTGGCGAACGAACTGTATTTCGATATGTCTTTATGTATTTTTAGTGACGAACAGGATGTTGTAGCTGAAACGATTTAGGAATTTTAAAAACTACTGTGAAGTGATACCTTGATAGTAAAATATATGTTGTTTTACTGCATCACATAATATGTTGTTTTACTGCATCAGAAAGGTGCGTTCTCAGAAGATATAAATTATACTTACAACCAATCGAATTGAATTACTTATAATGTAGTCAAAATAGTTACTTACACGTGCTTTCATGAATTTTATGGTAGCCTAAGTTTAGCGAAGCCGTTTGCGAAGTTCCCATCACACTATCATAATCAGTGTTTCCCAAAACCGCTGTTAATGACAGGTTCAATGGAGATGACAAAGCTCTGATACCACCACCAGCTTGAGAGACCAAGAAATCTTCCAGAATGGACCCCCGCGAATTGGAACGGCTTTTCACTAGTTTTACTTGCTTAGTGTATGAACCAAACTCCTTAAAATAAATAAAGTACCTGGATGGAAAAAAATCCATTAGGTTTTAACTCTGCATTAAAACTCAAATAATAAATATTTTACGTCAATATAAAACGTTACGTACTTTTTTAAGTCTTCGATTTCTCTCTCATTAGGATTTATCCAGAGTGAAGTTTGCAAACTGTCACCACTCTTCCCGTGCATTTTATCAGCTTCGTCATTGCTCTCGTTTTTGCTATCATGCTCATCAAAATCTACGTCTGGGAATTCGTCAACACCCTCAGTGTCTGTATCAGGACCATCGTCGTCTAAGTCAGAATTTACTGTTTTGGAGTCCGAATTGGCTGCCTCTTCTTCATCTTCATGGCAAGGCCATGATGCATTTGTACCTGGAAAAAAGGAAAAAATTCTGAGCTCTATGTCTTTTGACAGATAACTGTTCTGATGAAAATCCAAGCCTGAGCCAGAATGTTTACTTTCGTGATAGGTACTGGGTTCTAGGTAAAAAAAATAACACACCCGAATTTGTTACATCATCATGTTCTTGAATCATAATCTGACATGCTTGATAAACAAGAACAAACTGAACAAGACAACCAGACGCCTGAACTCCTGATTTTCAACATTCATATAAATGCGTATGTATGTTAGTAGTAGTTCAATCACGCCGCTGGGATAGCATAAGGCTCTTTTTATTCCGTTCAGTTTTAGAAACTATGAAAAGAAAAAGTGAGAGTAGAAAAAAGTCTGGAAATAAATTTTCATTAATATTGTTTTTAGCGATGCCAACATGCGAGCAAAACTGCGGGCAGCAGCTACTAATCATATATTTAATTAAGTAGACATTACCTTTCAATATGGGATTGAGGTTGAACATAGCAGGGCTAGAAGCAGGTACGGGTAGCGCTTGGTGTTTTAAACAGAGAGTGATGACAGAGCAGACTCTTGCCAGCAGCCCGTCGAATTCAGGTTCGTCGGGGCACTGGGAGCAGAACCTGTGTAGAGTTTGCACGTGCTTTTTCGTGCATAGAGCTCGACGACCAGCTTCTGAAATATTAAAAGTATAAATTAAATGAAGTCTTTGTTTATTTGATTATCTAGACAAGCATAAACGGTATTTTTCTTCTAGTAAATACTTTGTATATTCAATCCAAATCTGTTTTGTTAGAGCGAACTCATATTCATAATTTATTTCTGGTTTCAGTATTTTTATTTATTTTCATAGGCAGCTAGAGCATTCTATTTTGCCAAGTCATTCTAGTGTTGTGTATGCGAAAGTTGGGTGTTTGTATATAAACACAAAGTGAAATCACATCAAAATGTTTATTAGGGAGAACATTACAAGTAGGTAACACAAAGTCGGGAACGATGATATCTGCAGAAGTGTAAAACGGTTGTAAAACGACACATAAAGTATGGTATACGTACTGATGTTGCACAAATGCTGGAGCGTCTGTAGAATATGTGCGCAAATCTTGAGCCGCATACGTCCCTCGTAGCGATCCCAGCGGTCGAACACCCTAACGAGCACGCTACAGAGTCCAGTCTTCACAATCTGCATGCAGCACACCTCTGTGTGAGTTACGCACGGGTGAACTTGCATTATTGACACGTATGCGTTTGATTTAGAGCCAGCCTCACATATTATATATTAATAAGCAAGAGATAGAGCATAATCGTTCCAATAGGTAGCATTCAATCTGATAGCCATTTTTACAGACGCCTACGACTTGCGCTCTATGTCTCCCTTATTTGTTTTTAGAGAACCTTATGAATACAGTCTGTAAAAGAGAAATGACATCACGTCTAAAAGATTAATGACAACAAGGTTTTTCAACCGGCAAAATATATATGAACATAAAATTGTTAAATGTATTTTTCCCAGTGATAATAGGCTTTTGTGAACTATTCTGAAGAATGCACACATCTAAATATATATAACTCAAAGGTGACTGACTGACTGACATAGTGATCTATCAACGCAAACCATTGGACGGATCGGGCTGAAATTTGGCATGCAGGTAGATGTTACGACGCAGGCATCCGCTAAGAAAGGACTTTGATCAATTCTACCTCCAAGGGGATAACATAGGGGATTAAAGTTTGTATGAAACTTTGAATTCCCTAGCGCGAGCAAAGCCGCGGGTTCGGCTAGTTTACTATAAATAGGATGTTCTTGAAATCGATTACGTGATAAACCTTCTTATTCTCTTAATTTTTTAATGCCATGAGTACAGAATCAAACAAAGTGTTGAGCCGTTAGGTAACCTTGTTGTGAGCTATCGTGTGTGGGAGGGTAATAAATTGGAGCAGATTATATTGATCATCCAAACAAAAGATCGAGGTTTCATGGATATTATAGACATTTCTGTGCTGGATGTGTACACATACATTGAACATTTAAAAGTAAACAAGTTTGTGTGTCCACTTAACTGTTTTTGCTGAAGTAATCAATTGCATCGAGACACAGCCGAAGCCTCGCTGTGGGTATAAAGCCAAGGCTCACCAGCACTCGCTCGTAGGTAGCGATTACCCCGTCGCGGATTAAAATAGATGTTGTGACAACTGTAAATACCACCATAAATCATAATAATTGCACAGCTAATTTAGATTAAATAAAACGTTTAATCTGCTTACCATTCTTTGCTAATTGCTTCATGATGACTAGCAGTGGAAATATTAGCTTGTTGTCCGTGTAGTGCCCTTTCAATATAAGGTGCATTGTCCGCACACAGCCGAGCATTCGGACTTTTATTGCGAATTTTGGATCTGAAATCAAACCGCAACGTCACGTCAGCTACATAGTTTCATTTCATTCGGTAGGTACTCATTGAAATCGTAAGACAGTGATTTATCATCAAAATCGTAGACATTAACTACGACACACACATTAAATTATATTTAGCGCCGTAACCTTGTGAGCCAAGCGGAGCTAGGATCCAGACCAGATCTTGCAATATCAACTCTGTTCCTGCGTGGCGGTCTCTCTTCTCGTGGATCGTGCTGATGACTTTCCTGATGATAGTTTGGGTGCCTTTGATTGTGATAAAGTCTTGAGCAGCTTGGTGGCGGATGGCGTTGTTGGCTGGAAGAAGGAAGAGAGATAGATGGCAGTACCTCTAGGTGCGAGCGAGGCGACGATCCACACGAGGTCGTGCAGCATGAGCTCGGTGCCGACGTTGCCGTCCCGTTTGCTGTGAGTAGCGAGCAACGTGCGGATCACCACCTGCGTGCCGTTTATCGAAATGAAGTGTTGGGAGCACTGCTGCCGCGTGATGTTGTTCGCTGAAAGTTGCCGATCACTTTATTCACACTAATTTTGAAGAATTCGCATTCAAAGTTAGGCTTGTTTTAACTAGTGGTTAATATTAGACCAAACTGTGGTATGAGATTGGATTTGCTAGTGATGTCAAAATTATGTTAATTTGTTTGAGTACAGCAGTGCGATAGAGTAACAGTTAAATTGACAATAGCAATTTTACATATTGCAAGGCCATCGTGAACTGGTCCAATGTCATGCCGCGTGTTAGTAAGCTCGTCTTAAATGCCAGTGGGCAGGACCGCTACTTGTACTAAGAGTAGGTAGGTACATTACTTATTGGAAATGCCAATGTGTCCCAATACTTAGTCGACATGCAATCATCTATTTCGTTTAAAATGCAAATTGTTGGCTTTTTATGCTTTAGTTTTAGGTTGACGCATCGATAACATGCAAACAGCCAATTTGGGGCAACGTAAGCGTTCTCCCTATAGGTATTTCCTGTATAGATTTCCCAAAAGTACAATCAAGCGTGTTCTTTGAAGAAAATTTTAGAAAACATGTTATGCTTTATTGAATTAGAAATTTAAAAAGCTATAATGTTATTTTTGAAAGGTTTCCAAACGGCATCACACAGCACCCACCCTTTTTGATAAGAAATGCAATGTTCTCTTTTCCTGATTGTGGAGCTTTGTTTTCTTTGCCTGTCTTTTTGATTTCTTTCTTCTTGACCGCTGGTTCAGTGGGAACTGATTTACCAAAACAAATTATAACTTTTCGTACATCTAAATAACATATTCTTAAATTAAATTAAGGTTATATTTTGAAGGATTACTGAATATTGTCAGAATTGAGACTGTTGAGGATGCGTATTACCTGAACATTTCTTTCCTTTTCCTTGTTTCAGGCATAAGGCTTCTCTTAGAATGGAGGTAATGTAGGTAGATGTGGCGGAGTCTCTTGAGTTCTAAAAACAATAATAACATGTCATGTTTCAAAACCCGTTGAATTTATGAACATCAATAATAAATTAAATTTGCCACCTACTTCTAATATGGATAGCAGCATCTGTACAGCCCCCGATTGCTTGTTCCATAGCTTGTCCAATGTGCCCTGCCGAATTTGTTTATCTGGAAAAAATAATACAGTTGAAGCGAAAAATGAATACTGCTTTTAAGTTACACTACATAGTATGGAAAAGAGGCCGTAGTATTTAAACCAATTTCCGTAGTATCAACAGTAAAACGTGCTCAGGAGCATACATCATGCCCATCATTGCTCGGTTTAACGCCCTTCCGCGTGATCTTTTGTTCTGAACTGAGACCAGTACCAAGGGCGACTAGTGGTATTTACCCTTAGCTTTAATAGTAATTACTGTTTAATCTGTAGCTTCACAAACATACATTCTCGCATAATAACGGGCTTGACTGGAATTGAGTGCGTCAAATAGCTTTGAGCAATAAGAGCGTAGCCTACCTACATGAACGAGAGACAATGTGACGATCATTAATCATCATACTATAGAATTTGCCTGAACAGGTCCACTTTAGGCATAGGCCTCCTTTAAGCATTTTCAGGGAGAAAGATTTTGAGTTCTCTCCATCCACCGACTTCCTGAAATCTTTATTTACAATGCCGTCGTCCTATAGGGTGGTAGGGTGTCCAACGCTTCGTCGCCAATCGAGAACCATAATTCTCCAACAGTTGTCGGTTCTACAAACGTTCATGGTAGCATAAAATTGGTATAAGGTTTCCTATTTTATACTCTAAAGCCGTATTTAAGAAGCAATTAGATGCCATAAATCTTTTATTTCAAATTATAATTATGTTATGTAAATTAAGATAAAATATTTAGTTTTTAGAGCAATTATTTTGCTGATTGGATTGATGACTTCATATTTAAATAGCGCCTAAGTATTTAATTAAAAAAATAATTAAAGTCGCGTCTGTTAATTTTAATTCAAAGGCTGACACTACTGGTTAAAATCTGATATTTAATCAAACAAAAAAGTTATTGATCAAAACAGTCTAGTTTCAAGAAATATGGCAGGGTTTCAAACTGTATGTAATTTTAACGGTTGATGAGTATTCGATGGAGCTTTCGATTAGCTATATCGCAACCTCCAGCCGAGTACCAAATGCGAGTAATACCGCCAAGATTTTATAGTATCTAACTGAGAATGACAGGCTCAGTCGCAGCATGCTGGCAACATGCCAGAAAGCCACGCGTCACACTGGAACAACAGCATATCCAGTAAGCACAAAGTTATAACAATAAAATTACTCTAAAACACTGTCCAACCAATGGCAACACAATCTGGAAATAATCAGTCCTATAGCTTGTCAATGTAAGTGGAAATGAAGAACTATAGCTTGTATTCAGCAACAATGACAAGCCGTCTCGGTCGTAATTTTTGGCTGCTAGCCAACATGCGCGGACGTCAGAGGCTGGCCCGTGGTTTCCCGTTTTCGAAATATTGTTTAGAAAAATGCTGACGCCATGGCAACTAACAAAGAAAAGACGTTATGCTCATTATGTCATACGTCCACTGCAGACTGACATAAATTATTATTATTATGATGGCTCTACGCCACTAATGGTTCTAAAGTATTTTTCTAGTAAATTTTGGTAATATTTTCTTTTGATTGCATTGGCGCCGACACGCGAGTTTGTTATTTATCTGTTCAGTCTACATGTTTTTAAAATTGTTATTATTTTTATTCTATAGGAACATTATATCCACATATGCATAATCCAATGTTATTGAACTGAACGAACTTTCATTACTGTATTGTTGTTTACAAGCAAAATAATGACACAAATAGAGAGACCATTAATTATGTAGAAGAAAGATCAAACAGATCAAAACGTGCTTGATGGATCGCTTGAACAACCGGTCAATGAAGGGTTTTCACAACTCATAACATTGGATACACTTTGCCAACGACATATTATTATTGTTGTTCCGGTCCGCAGCTGCCAAATTAATAATACAGTTTTATATCCAATTGGCATAGCAAATCATAATAAGAAGTCGGCCAATAAAAACTGTAGTAACTACCTGTCATTTGTAGGGTCATTTATCATTAGAAATGCTTGGAAAGTCAAAGGCGCAGTGCAATTAATGGTGGTATCGCCATCATGACCAAAAGCCATCCGGAAGACAATGCTAAAAATAAAATTGTATTGACAGATTTTGATAAACTTTGAGATGGGTTACATATCTTGCATTGCTTGAATGTCAATGTACATGATGTACCCTTAACATTGAATGTTTGGCTGCTGTTCAAATATCATGTCTCTAGTATGTTTAAATGCACAACCCGTGTAAATTGGTATTTACTAGCTTTAAGATTAATTGGCTAATTAAAAGGCGCACAGTCGTGTGTCTTATTCATATCTATCATATTATCTTCATAACTATACATAATATCCTGAAGTACAATTATTATTGTACCGATAAAATTTTCTTCATCAAAATAATTTACTTATCTACTACAACTTAACAATTTACTCTCTATCTTTCGTTGGTTTTACTATCCTAGGTTTTAAATATATAAGTAAACTAAGGCTTTATAGTTCTTCGGTTTAGTTTTCAATACTTTGAAGCCAGCATTGTGCCTGGTTAGCCTAGTTATATGCTGAGTTGAACGGCGAACGGCGAACTAATGACTTGATTTACGTTTCAGAAATAGAGCGTGCCTTGCGTAAACGTCAATTTAATTATTTCTACGTCAACTGACCGTTTTGGACCACCAAGAAAACGTGTATGTACCTATTCGTATATTTAGCTAATAACATGCTGGTAATTTATTCATCTTGGCACTGTATTTGTTTCCTAATTCATGATTATGCAGTTTATTCTGACATGAACGCTTGTATAATTACTTCCAGTATAAAATTAAGAATCTCATTTTTTTTAATCAAGACTATTTTTAAATTAACTTTAATTTCTGGGCATACTACAAAGGAGAAATCTCAGAATAATGTGATTCAGAGCTCAATTAAATACAATGCTGATGGTAAAACTACACTCGATGTAAAAAAAACCCTATTTAGACTCGCAGGATATAAGTTTGCCTACCCTTCAAGTAATAGACATGGTAAGGAATATAAATAAAGCATAATTAAGCGTAAACTTGTGTAACGTGTAAACTAAACGATTGAAACAAATCAAATAAAGATGTGAATTTGATACGGTGAACATTTTATTTAAATCTAAACCTTTAATATTAAAGGTAGGCTCATGTTTTTCTACTATGTAATAGAAAAAACATGAGGCCCCCATTATAGTAGAAAAAGTACCTATGCATTCATAAACAGGTCTATGCGGTGCGATACAAAAGTGACAAATTAATGTTGCTTAACTATTTATATCCAAACTATATTAGAATCGGAAGTAAGAACTCTACCCTCTGGTACTATCGGTACCAGTTGCGATAACCAAACAAATAGAATATTGTATAAATTAATGGTAACACTTAGTGGGCCGGCACGGGGAAGGGACGCGTTTGGCCAAGGGCCCATTGCACCAAGTCTATATGCTGTGCCAGCACGCGACACCGTTGCAGTAACTACGCACCGAATTCAAGTAGAATATCTTGAATTTAAATTCGGTGTTGCTATTAACCTGTATCGGCGAAAAAAGGTTCGCGAGCTAGTTATTCTAGCATATAATTTAACTTAGACATGTCACATACCTATTAAACAGCCAGTTTCTGCAACCTCGATCAAATCAGTTTTCAAGTCACTTGAAATAGCAAGTGATTTGACATCTGAATACATTTGATCTTTCAGAAGCCGGCCGTAATTGCTGTTCTTAAATTTAGACATCTACTAACAGTTTTATTTAGACGTGCCTATGGTAGTCCTTCCGAGACACATCAAGAGTCTGTTTAAAAAGAGAATTTTAACTGTGCAGGAAGATTATACCCGTGACCGTATTTTTTTGATAAAATAATATCTCTGTTATATTCCGATATTCAATAACATGTCAATTCATAATTTTATACATCAGATTGGATCAAACGTCATAAATATATATTTAACTGCTACGATCTGAAGACACATTTAAATAATATATTTATGCAAGAATTATTATATCAACAACCGTCTTTGGGATACAGTCATATTTTATTTAAGTTTTGTGTTTTATAACTATTACCTTACGTTTTGTAGGATGAAAACCTTATCTAGTCAAATTTTAATCAGACGCTCAGATTCAAATACATTATTTCATCGAAAAGATAACGTTACTTTATTGCCGCCATAAATCCTCAAAACGCTTTATTTAAACTGAATGTGATTCATAACGGTATATACAGAAATTGGGTTTTGCGTGAATATGTTAATTTGCAGTTAAAACGAAGACAAGACCTAATGTGACTCTCGCTAGCATGTTTTGACTTGTTGAAAGATATAAAATCACTAAAACCATTTTCGAAAAATCGCAAACAACCATTTTGTGTGCAATCACATTGCGCACAGTTTAGTAAGAAAATCATTTTGATCGATACAAGTTTTCCTACTTAAAAGTTTGCTTTCTAGTTTTCGTACAAAAGTAAACTTTTGAGTAGGAAAACATGCATCGATCAACATGAAATTTTTGCCAAACTGTGTGCAATGTAATTTCTCACAAAATGGTTGTTTGCGATTTTTCATAATAGGGATTTGTGATTTTATATCTTTAAAAATGTCGAATCGTGCGAGCGAGAGGAAAATTAGGTGTTGTCAACGCCTTAAGTTACTAACTGATACCGGTGTGTTTATTGCTTTAGCTTAAATGAAATCATAAAGAAAATAGGTCAAAACAAGGCCGTTAACGCACAGAACTTCGATAAAGCAATTCAATGAAGGCAATAATGAGCGATACTGAAACTTCCAAGGGCCAACCTTCATGCTGAAAGCTATAAACCCGCAAAGGACACGCAAATTCCTTGAGTTTCAACAAAGTTTTATTCAGTTATATCGGTTTTAGTATAATTGTGACGCTATTATGAAGGTTTTATTGGTTTTGGAACTTTTTAATGGATTGAAAGTGTTTTATCAGAGTTGCGTGCGATGCGTTACAAATTGATTTACTTTGTTAGACCCAAAAGGTAGTACAATGAAATGAAAACAATATTAAGGGGTCATATTACGTCTCTATTATCGAGCTAACTGGTGACTACTTATTCAAATAAATAGGCATGTATAAAAAATTATATTGATGCCGAACGGTGTCTTAGTTGCGATCGTGCTAAGTTAAATTACTACCCATTTTATAAGGATCTCCGTACCAAAGCGAAGGTTGTTGTTTGAAATACTATTCTGTTTATAAATAGCTTGTGGGACAATACTTTTTTTGTAATTGTTGACTGTTTGTGACAACAATATAAATATAAAAAAAGTTAAACTATTTATTTACTTAAAATAACATGAGAGTCCAATGCGTTAATTATAGTAATTCCAATAGTTTTAGGTACACTTAAAAATATATCCTTAAATATTATCTTACCTGTGTTTTAGAAGAAAATAACTAGGTGTAACATGCAATATGCATAATTTTTATTTATCTACAAAATATTTGGCATTAAAAGGATGTGCTAATACCTGTGTTCATTAAGGAAACCTCCATTAACACATTTTTTTTTGTAATCTACGTATTAGTGAGAGATGTCTTCAAAAGATGTTGTTTGGCGATCTGCCAAACTTTTACCGTCCACGGATCCTCTCAAAAACAGCCGAATGAATGGATCTACAGCTGTGTCTCATCCAGATTATTTATTACAGAAACGGAGCAAAAGTAAAAGTACTTGAACTTCCAACATAAAACCTTCTTCTTTTGTTTTGGCAAGACAAGTTCCATATCCAATTTGGACTGTCTCGATACATAGGAGTTATAAAACTTGTTTAATCGAACTTGCATTAAATTATCATTTCTTTGACATCTAAGGCCGTCAAATATAGAGTTATCGATAAAATATTGCTCTTTTACATAAAAGATTCTAGTAAAGAAACTATATTTTATTTTTAGACAGCGTTGCTTTTCCCATAATCTCTAAAGTCTTCCAAAACGTTGTATTATAGCAGATTTTTTTCTATTTGTTCTTTGCTTAATTTTCAAATAAATTAATTTATCATTAACTAGCTGCGCCCCACGGTTTCACCTGCGTAGTTTTAAATCCCGTTATTCCCATGGTAAAAAAAGTAGCCAATATAATCTATCTCTATGCCAAATATCATCAAGATCCGTTCAGCCGTTCTGGCGTTATTGAGTAACAAACATCCATACATCCATACATTCATACATACAAACATTCACATTTATAATACTAGTGGCTCTGGGAGCTGTAGACCTCGCGAGCATACTAAAAGTGAGCTATTTGAGGAATGTAATGTGCAAGTGCATTTTCCGTTTTGTGATTTTTTGATCATTTTGATTTTTTTTGCATCATCTTGTGTAGAATGAGGTCCTTTGTGATTCTCTCAAATTTGATTGAAAACCATCGATTGTTTGATGAGCTATCCTGTTCATCATGCTGAAGATCCTTATCAGATCTTCTCCAAACTTTTATGAGACCAACTTATAGTTACTACCTTTCAAATAAAAAAAGAATAATCGAAATCGGATCTCATTTGGTGGAGATATCCAGTATATCAAATAGCCCCCTTTTTGCCCTTTTTTTGGGGGAAGTACCCCTGCAATCAAAAATCCCCGACGACAAAAAAAATCTAATAAGTCATATAACCTGTGTACCAAGTTTCGTCCAGATCGGTTGTAAAATGCGACCTGTAGAGGAGAACAGACAGACAGACAGACAGACAGACAGGCAGACAGACAGACATCCGGACAAACGCATTTTGGCCAATGTGGAAACTGAGACGCTTCGCTCGCTTCGCTCGCTCGGTCAGTCAATTAGTTAGATTTATTTGAAAGTTGAAGCAAAGAACAAATGGAAATTTGTACGATTGAAAAACAAAAAGGAGCAGTGTCAGCGACCTACAAAGAACAATAATGTTCCACGATAAATTGAACTAAAATTTCGCATGACCGCACTGGATTGGCACCACCCACAGTGGCTATGCTTCATTATTGTAAAACTTTTATCACGTAGAAAAGTGTTAGGTAGCGAGACATAAAATATAGGTATATCTTGCTTTCTTCTATAGTCTTGGTCGCGCAGAACTAGCGTCTAGATCCACCTAGATCCACACACTTTTCATAGCTTCATCCACACGTTTCAAAGAGATAATAACGAATTTTGACATTGAATTTGACCTAGACTAAACCTTTACGACATCTTTAAAATATCGTAAGTGGGTTCATAGTACTAAGATATCGAAAAGGAGGTTATCACCCTTGCCTGGGGATTGGAGTCGTAAAGCAGTTTCTGTATTTTTCTTGGACCCAATATTTTACAATCGCTTTTATTTTATAAAGTTGATATTATTATAGCACATAAACAGTCATTACAATAAAATAAATAAATATTGGTGGACTTTCCACACTGCACTATCTAGCCCCAAACTAAATCAAACTTGTAAATATGGGAACCAGATGGCTGATATAATAAATATATACTTTTTTTTTGTAAAAACATACTTGTAATATATAATAACACTCAGACAGAGAACAAACATCTATGTATGTTCATCACACAATTATTTATTGTCCTTGATGGGAATCGAACCCACGGCCTCGGCGCAAAAGGCAGAGCTATACTAACTGAGCTGTGAAGGCTGTCATTATGCTATAATATGCTGATAGGGAGGAACTTAGGTCTAAAATTAGGAAAAGCATGCTCGCTATCTAAGGAAGAACTTCATGTGTTAAATGATCCGTGTGATTTTAGTAAATAAAATACAAAGCAAACAAAATACATTATTACCCTAACAAAATGTTGTATTGGTAATGAAGTCGACATGATTTTATGATCAATCCAGTTTTATTACTGTCCATTTGTATGTAAATGTCTTAAAATGCCTAAAATAAATAAAACGAATGTGATTCATACAAAAAAAAACGGCTTGTGATGTTACTGCGTTTATAAATTCGTTCTAATTTTATTTCAAAGAAAAACCTATGATTTACTCATTTAATACTAGCACTTCTTTTTCGTTTGGGAGTTATGCCAGGTTACAATATATCCTAGTTTTTATCCAAAACACTCCAGCCATTACATACGGTACGACTTTCGATTTTTTTATATAAGTCTAGGATCTGTGGAAAATGAGTCACAGAACATTGATACCTATTGCGATGCGAGTAGCATTTGTTCTCGTTTGTCTATACCTTGTTTATGGCATAGGACCATAATGTTTAAATGCTCTGGAAAAGGTCTGCCATTGTTGGGGGAATTTCCCGTCTCCACTGGGCAGTGTAGGTTAACGATAGCAACAAGTAGCAAGTTCACCCTACCGTGTGACGTAAGACGCGCGTTGATGCGTGCTGTGATGGCGCGGGCAACCTCTGTGGAGTCCGGCGCACGTTGTTGGTGCAGTCGTAGCCGCTCAAACAAACAGTCCGCCGCGGCTTCGTCCGCCATGCGATAAGCTGTAAAAATAACAATTCCAATCAAAATCTAAATCATAAAACGTTTATTTTGTGTCACAAAGACCTAGGAGAAATACAAAGACCTATATTGGTTAAAAAAACAAAATAGGTTGTAATTGAATGCAATCATTTTTAAAAAATACAGAGCTGCTGTCGTTGGTAGTTTATTCCTCAGTTAAACGCTGTAATTAAACGAGCATCCATTTTTACTAATCTTTTGGCATCTAGAGTGACATTTATTTTTGTAGCTATAGTAAACTTTAGAGTAGAACAATGTTATTATTCACTCGGTGCATCGAGTTGTAAAACCTAAATCTGTATGTTATTCTACAGTCATCTACCATCTGAGGTCACCCTTCGATATTTGTTTCAAACATCTGTTCATAACGAGCAACCTAGGCATGCATTTTGCGGAAAATGTGTTTATACTTTATTCAGATCTGAACCGTGTTTTGATATCAAAATTCACCTTAACATTCGGGATCGAGATCGAAAACATTGTCACAGTTTGTGACCAAAACATGAAAGTGTTTGCAACGACACCGGTGAAGTCACACATGAATGAAGTTCAACGCAGTTGGAACTGAGGTGGTGTAATAAAAAGGGTAAACGTACGTTTAGGTGAAGAGGGGTCGACTTCTTGTCAAAATTGTCTAGTTGTAAACAAACATGTGTGGTGTATGCGAGCGATATGCCGAGCTCAGCGCCCCGCACTGGTTGGCGGCCGACTGACGAGAAATCGGAAAAGCGGCGCGCGGGGACACGCAACCGTCCGCCGTGGAAAATGTTTTCTTTCCACTATGCGCATCCATAGATCGGTGTTACCCTGATCTGAACTTATTAAACCTCTATTCAATACAAATAATGATATCATGTGAAGATTTTTGAAAAAAAATGGTGAACCGATTCAGGTCTACCAATATATTGGCGGATTATTACTACTGGCGCTCACAACTGGAACTGTACCTGTATTATACTGGAACTGTATTATAAAAGCAATTTCAGAAGTCTACGATTTGTCTGAGTAGGTAATAAAGCTGCAGTGGAACAAAACCGTGTACTTTATAACTATTTTTAAAAGAAATATGTTTACCTACTTTGATTACCAGAGACTAGCAAAATAAGTATGTAATAAAATACAATAAGAGCTCACATTTTCTCTTTGGCTTTTTATTTATTTCTTGTGTTTGTGCGGAGGAATCGGTTGCTGAAACATTTAAATCTGAAAGTAATAGAAAGGTTACAAATCATTAAATACATAACTATTTTCAAAACATTTTCAGAGCTTAGTAAAGGATTTAGCTATGTAGGTACCTGACATTTCTCATTACAAAAATGTAGATAAACTATGTCACGAGTATTTATTTAATGTAAAAAGAATACAATCCATTTCGATTTAAATAATATGTAAGTATTTTAGTTTTAACGCACAATTATAAATTTTTGTCAGTTTATTTATAACCACAAATATCACTTTATGTTTTTTTTTGTTGTCAGTTCTTTAAAAGGAGGTTTCAGAACAATGAACTCTAAAAAGGTTTTAATGTTTAACATTATGGCCTTACATGGGAAACGAGGTGCGTTATAAGCCTCGGTTACTGTTATCTTATTTATAATGCTCCTTTTGTTAGTTTTAAACATATATTTTACTAGCCCCCGCACGCTGCTTCGGTCGTAGTAAGTACCTAGGTAGTGATTACTTATGTTATATTTAAGGCATTTTCCTTTTATTGGTTATTCATATTCATGTTTTCCATCACGTTTTCGGGAATTTATCGATATAAAAGTAGCCTATATGCTAATCTACGTTACAAACTATATTATTTCTAAAGTTTCTTCAGAATCTTTTCAGCGGTTAGTGCGTGAATGAGCCATAAACATCGAAACAACGTAATTCTTTCATTTGTAATAGGAATGTAATAGGAATTTTGGAAAAAAAAACGCTCAAAGTTCGGTAGGATTGGTAGTAGCCATCTGTATTGTAGAATGTGGGTTCGACGGGGAATAAAAGTACCACCTATTAGCAATCACTATTATGTAATACGCAAGCAAAGCAGCTCGCAGCTGCTAGTAAATTGAATTGCAATAATAATTTCGTTTTAAAGGTTTCGTCTTGAGGTGAAGAACGTTAAGAAGGCCCACTAGTAACTTACAACTTTCAATTAGAAATGTCAATGTAATATCATTCAATTTAAAGTTTTTAATGTCAGCTTCGATTGAAATCAAATAGCACAGATTTATAAGTATAGCAAAATTAAATAGCATTTCAAACTCAGACGATATTATTTCCTCCAAGATTTCTAATCATCATGATTGTTGACTTAGTTACCCTTTCCCTCGCACTCGAGATGTGTAGGTACATGTGCTGAACTTGCTAAACTGAAAAAAAAAACGGTTTTTTTCTATACAACTAGCTAGTGGAACAAGCAGATGGCCCATTTGATGTATAGTAACTATCACCTTGTAAGTCACGCACGATATGTACGATGAGAGCATAGTAGCTATGGAGAGTAGTGGCTCTCCATCCACCACTTGAGGCATACCTACCGATGCTTATCCTCATGTGCCTGTAATTTCACCAACGAACACAACTTCAAACCGAAAAACAATAACGATGCTTGTTGTAGTAACACGGCTGAAATAAGCATGGTACTTCCCCGGATGAGCTCTACCGATCTTAAACACTTTTTTTTGTACCTTAAGTGAATTATACATAAGTTTTATTCGCTCTGACAAATCTTCTCCAATAATATAGAAATCTTGTAACCAAATCCAAAGATTTTGAGTAAATAGTAGCAAATAAAACTTAGGATTCAGTGTGTCCCAAATTATCCCTTGATTCCAAATAGATACAATAATTCCCCACTTTAGCGGTATATAATTAGGAGAAGAATGAGTTAGAATTACCTATTATATTAGTATTCATTGGAATGTTATAATATTTACTTTATAGCGATAATATTTATGAAACTACCAATATTATTTTAATCCGTAAGTAAACAATGCATATAATATAAACGAGAATAATTTTATGCTAGTTTCAGTTACCGCAGTCACTTCTTGTAGATATTCAGTACAAGATGAACAAAATCCTATTTTCCATTGTCATAATTTTTAATTTACATTGTATATTGTCTCTACCAATAACTACAGAGCACAGAATAGAAGAAAAGGTAAAGTTTCGATAAAAACAGTTTAAATTACTGTTTTTGTTTTACTTTAGACTGTGGCCAAGGCCATTTTACGTAGGTACTACACAGCCAGGAATTTATAGTTGGGTAGTATTTATATTACTTTGTATACAGTCAATGATTTGACGACAAAATGTGTAATGATTCGAGATGCCTCCGGCTACTCGTGAAAGGATTATGGGTATGGTATTACCTGAGAGTATGTCAACTGTGTACAATTGAAAAATGGGGGCCTGAGGATCACAAACGTTGGCATGTTTTACTTCCATTTCATTTTACTTTAGTTTTCTATTTTAGGAATGACATTTACAGTTAATTTGAGTAAATACTTTTTTACCCACAGGAACAGCCTCTAGCAAGTATCTTACAAAACAATGCTGTTACTGGAGATGAAAAGAACCAAGTTAACATTGCTAAAAGTCGAGTTAAGCGATCGGGAAAGGGAAAAGGTAAGATTACGTGCATAAGAATTTATAATCGGAAAATTATCTCTCAAAGTAGAGCAAAACAAAAATTATTATTGGGTTTGCATAATTGTCAGATACTTGTTATTTCAGGTATTTGTTACTTGTAGCATGATAGTTACTTATATCGCCATAGAATAACCCTACACTAGTAGTAGCTAGTACGGTTAGTGGGGTAGGTATGCCTACAACCAATCCAAAATAAAAACGTTGGATATGATTGGTTGAGAGCTATTGAGCTTATCGCATTTATATTAATCAACGTCAACCTAAAGAAAACATAGCACAACCACTGCTGGACACAGGCCTTCCCTATGTGATCCCCTTTCTGATCTCTGATCTCCTAACGATCTTTACAATGTCATCAGGTAGGAGATGGGGGATCGATCAGGTAGGAGGACGGATCAGGAAAACGATCACATTAATTAATTGCAATTCGACTTTTGATTGAGTTAGCTATCAGCGCGTTTATGACTGTACTTTTGCTGTGGCATTATCGTAAAAACATATGTATAGAGCATCCTACCTCCTATTGGCCTGCTTAATTACTTTTATGTAATGATAGTGAAGCGTGGGACGCCCTCCTACTCGATGGACTGACGACATTGTTAGGACCGCGGGATGTCGGTGTGGATGGAAATCGCTCGGAATCGTTCTTCCTGGAAAAGTATAGGGGAGGCCTATGTCCAGCAGTGGAGTTCTTTAGGCTGTTGATGATGATGATGATGAATGATAGCGAGCTATTCTCTAGACTTATAATATGTTTCACATCCCCAGATAAGTTCTCCGAGGCGGCGAATATGACTGAGGTCAAGATGTTCCAGATGTATCTACAGCTGTTCAAGAACTTGTGGGTTTCGTCATACGTGGGCGGTGGACATCCCCTGCACCCTGACGTCCCTAAGGCGGTGTTACTTTTGTACAAACAGAAGGTTCTATCATTCTTCTTCCCACCTATTGGTGATGAAAAGAAGAAGCAATAGTAAAAATTGAAAACCACGTTTCATGTCCTTTTTAAAGAGCTAATTTTAAATTCATTTAATAGGTCAGAATAGTACATTGTTCACCGGGAGGAGAAAGTGACCGATTACCGTCGATGGTGTCGTTTGAAGCCAGAGCCGTAGGCGAGGGTTTTAAAACACCCGAGATCGGGAATCGCACTTTCTCTCGAGTGATACATAGTGCTTTATACTACACCTACGAGGAAAATAAAAAACTAAAACTGAATCCTCAAACAACACACAAATTGAAAATGGCGCCAATGGCGTCTGCAATTTTCACATGTTCTTTTTTCAAATTGTTTATCCTGCCGCCGCAGGGTCGCACTGCCAGCCCGACACCATCCAACACACAGCTAGTGGCCAGTGTCATTTTGCGAACTTGGAGATAAAAACTCACTCTAAAAACTTTTTGGCTTTTGATATTTAGGTTACCGGCGCATAGTCTTACCCAAAATTAAAATAGAAAAACCACTTAAGAAATGGATTTTCATACACTTTTCTCTCCCGCTCAGATGCGTTTTCTCCCCGCATATTTGTTCTATATGCAATGACGTACTTGCTACCGTAAATTTGATAAAGTATCAAGGTACTTTCCAAGCAGGTGTAGTATAAAAAGTATTTTCGTATTTTGTATGTGTAAGATTGATACTTTGGTTGAACCTTTTGTATCCGGCTGGTTTTTATATCAATAAATATTGGACATTGAGAATAAAAAATAAAAGTAAAAACACTTTTACGCCATTTTCAATAGTTTTTCTGTACACCAAAGAACTGATATAATGTTAGATATTTAGATAGATATTTATTATTATACATAAAAACACCCAGACCAACGAAAAATTTTTCTGTGGATCGTACACAAATTTGTTCCGAGGCGGGAATCGAACCCGCAACCTCTTGCGTCGCAGGTAGACTCTCGCCCGCTGCGCCACTGAGGTCGTCAAAATTAAAATCAATTTTAATTATGTAAAAGTATCTTTTGTTTTTATTCTGCGGTACAGAAATTGATACATTATAATCTTTTATGCTGTTGGTGGACGCAAGGGGCGAAGGGACGATGCAAGGTCGTGAATCTTTTTTATATTTTTTATTGAGAATGTTTACTTGTTTTTAAGTCCAAAAAGCTGCATTAAATGAAATATGGTAGAGTTTGCTATTGACATTTTGTATATTATCTGTATCGGCTATTGCACTCAAGTGTTTTATTCTTGTTCTTAGCACTCAAGCCTGATATTGATTAGAACCTAAGATATATTATTTATATTCCATTATTAGAATCAAAATCAAAAATCAAGATCAAAACGGTCTTTATTCAGTACAATCACATGGATCACTTTTAAACGTCTAGACATATACTAGGTAAATCTACCGCCAGTTCGTCGCGACCAAAGCCTAGACGAACTGGCAATAAGAAACTAAACTTGGTTCCTAGCGTTTTTTTGTATGATCCTCTTTACAAAATAATATGGACATAATTGTTCATTTTGTAATGAGTTGAGGCATAGTTCAGTTCCAAGCTGTTTTGTCATCTACATAATCAGATATTTTATCGTAAGCTTTTGTTACGAGTTGTCTTTTTATTATGTTTTTGAATTTGCTAATCGACAACTGCTGAATCTTGCTTGGGACTTTGTACTTTGTAGATTATTTTACTTAGCCGATTTTGTATTTATTTTGACCAATACTCTAAATATTCCTCCGTTGATCCACTTGAAATATACTTAGGACAGACTCGTATTAAACTACGAAGGTTGAACATTTAATTCTACTCGAATCAAAACCATAAAATAAACTGGAAGAGTCATACAAAAATCCAGTACCTGAAAGTTATTTCCTCCAGCTTTTTTATTTATCATTTTGGAAAATTTATAATGAAATATTAGCTTAGTAAAGCTATCAGTTATTAACCCCCGGTTTTTGAAAGCTCGATCAACACTAATCGGCTGTCAAGTCACATGCTATTTCAGCTTTTACTTTAAATTAGAAAGAGACAACAAGTGACTTGACAGCTGATTAGTGTTGATCGAGCTTTCAGAAACCGGGGGTAGGTAAACTAAAATGTCATTATTGTTGTAATTTCACCTCCCAATAATATCTAAATATACAACTACGGAAAGGCAATAGAAGAATGAGTATCAGCGGCATATATCTCCTGAATACGTCACCAAGAATCCCACTAATATTATAAATGTGAAAGCTTGGACGTTTGTCACTCAATCACGCCGGAACAGCTAAATGGATCTGGATAAAATTTGGCACAGAGAAAGATTATAATTGGGAATAGCATATAGGGTACTTTTTATCCCATGAGAATACCAAGATTTAAAACTATCCGTTTGAAACTGTGGAGTCTAGTGAAAAAATAAATGCCAAATTAAGAAAGGCCTATGTCCAGCAGTAGAAAGGAAACTTGTTTGGCTAATGACGATGCTAATTATGGTCGCACATGAAGAATCATTTCAACAGCTTATGTGCTTTATGTCCTTCAATAACAATAATTATTCTAAATGGTTCTTCTATAAAAACATGTATTTTAAAATAAGTACCTAATAGAATTTTGTTAGCAGAATTTAAAAGTATACTGGCGCATGTAACTGTTACAATAAAAAATATTGCACCTAATTTGTGACGTAACTGCGCTGCGCTCACGGCAACCGTGGCGATGCATACAAAACCTGAGACACATCTAGTTACTTACTTTCCTCCGTGTCTGTAGGCGGGGTGCTATTTAGTATATAAAAGAGTAGCCAGAGCATCGACACCCGTATTATACATGTATCTCTAGCCCACCATGAAGGTACTTGTGCTCTTAACCTTGGACTAAATACTACACAACAAAAGCTTATAGTGAAAAGTGATCGTATTCTATACCTACTTGAAAGGCTTTCTAAGAGATGTGTGAGTCGAGTTGGCTCGTTCAAAATGCCAATTGGGGCTATAATGGATTATAACCGGTTCCTGATGATCGAGTTAGGTTATAAAACGAATATTTATAAAGTGATGATGAAGTCAGTTATTCTATTAGTGTTGATTGACCGCTACGCGCCTTTTCTTAAATATTTATAAAATCAAGCACTGAAATGTATTATGTTACTAGATTTCTAGTACGATATTATAATTATGTTTTTAACCGTTAGATCACCAGTGGACAGTTGGTGACAGTGAGAAGTGCGTATTTTTTATGAACGTAGGAAACTAACATCGCAAACATTTAAAAAGTATATCGAACTCTAGAATAATCAAATATTTAAATTCTATATACCGTCTTGAAACTCTCTACCGAGCCTGGAGATAAAAGTCGTGAAGCTGATATTTTTTGTTCGTTCATTTTCTAGAATAATATCTCTTAAATAATCAAAATTCAGACAAAAACTACGCTATTGTACTTCTAAACATTTTGAAGCATAGGTATAATATAACGCAAATTATTTATGAAAAATAGCAAGCAACGAAGTCCAGCAAAAATAAAATTTTAATCCAAAGTTTTCCCACTAGTTCCTGCTTTGCTCTTCTAGTTTTCGTATTCCAACTTTTAGTTTTGCAAGTTTTACAATAAATGATTCCTAATCTTATAAAGTAGGAATAATTTGACGTGTCCTTCCCATTAAACACAATACCTCTTTGCCTCAAGTTTTACTTATGCACTTTTCAGTGTTCTCTTGATATTGTTACCTCTGTTTTATATTCATTAAATAAATAAATTGAAATTGAAATAATAATCTAAAGTAAGTTCTTCACTAAAGCGTGTGTCTCTGGACAGGTGTTAGTAGTTTCGACGATATTCGCGGTGCTGTCAGGCGCGTCAGCCGGGTCCGCTGTGGCCTGGCCGGGGGCGAGAGTGGTGTCCGCGCAGCCATCCGTCTTCGCAGCCCATCAGACGGCCGTGCCAGCTACGAAGTTCTTCGGTTTCTCCACCACGCAGTACATTAACTCGGTGAGTTTATAATTCAATTCAATAAAAATGTTTGTGACTAAATCATGCGCTACATTTTGGACCGATTTGGACTCTACCTAATTGGATCTGGACCAATATTATTTGTAATTTGGATTAAAATGGTTTTATTTTTGTTTTTGTTTTAGAATGAAAAGGTCACTTTTTATTCGAAAACAGGAATTGGGTAATATAAACGGATCTTAAAATCATAGTGTATTTTTTTTAAAATTATGATGTTATCAATCACCCAATACCAATCAACGACACACCCCAGGCAGCTACTTGTATTAAATAATTACAAAAAAAAGATACTTCTAATACATATATATAAATATATTAGTCTAAAAAGCACGCGTAGAAACACAGCTTATTTCAAAGCTATTCATGTGATCATATTTTATCATACTTCCTCTTATCAAAAATGCCTGATTTTAGTTAGCATTATTGTGGCACAATCTGACCGATCTAGATGAAACTTGGAAAATATCTTGTATAGAATATATTTTTATAGCATGGCATATCCCGAAGTAAATAATAGGCAGTGCCTTCAATATTCATGTTAGCAATTACTGCCAGCACCACGTTGAGTGAGGCACAGGCACCTATGCACCTAAATAAATAGTGCCCATGGCACACTGTGCAATCTTTAGGTACGAGTAAGTACACGACCGGATTCGACCTCAGAAATCAGATTAGGCACAGACCTACCTAATCCTCCAGGGATATTAGAGAACACACGTTAAATTCGAAAAAAAAGTTAAAAAAAACTCATATTAAAGTTATACTCGTTGCTAGTTAGTTCAAGGAAAGGATGCTATAAAAGTGTTTCAATAGCAGAATGTAACTTTATTGTGTTATATAACGATAACTTATTTGTATGTTGCTTTTTATTCCAGGTACCATCAGCAGTACCCATTGCACTGCAACCACAAGTCCACTACCAAGTGCCACAGTTGAGCCCTTTCGCGCCAGTCCAACACACAACCTTTTACCCTATACCTGGGGACGCTTACTACCCCCACAACGTTTTTTACCCACCTATTGCCGTTGCACCGACCACACCTGGGTTCCCTGCAACGCAGATAGTCCCTGCCCCCCAACCACCAGCACCGGGTATACCTAGTTTCCCACAATACCCTTCTCAAGATTCACCAAACTTCCCCACGCAAGGAGCTCCTGGCTCGCCTCCACAGACGGCTGGGGACGCTGATACCGCAATCGTAGACTCAGCTGACTTCCCACAGCAGCCGACTCAAGAGCAATCACAAGATCAACCACAAGATCCACCACAAGATCAACCACAAGATCAACCTCAAGAACAAACTCCATCTACTGAAGCCCCTCAGCAAGACCAACCCACAGGGCCGCAATTCCCATCTGCAGGCAACTTCCCATCACTACCTCAAGCACCTTCATTTCCATCATTCCCTCAATTCCCTCAAGGGTCCATACCACAGTTTCCTCAAGGAGGAGTTCCAGCCTTCCCATCTTTCCCTCAATTTCCCCAGGAAGTGGGACAACCTGCGTTCCCGTCGCTCCCGCAGTACCCACAAGGTTCTTTGCCACAGTTCCCCCAGCTGCCTCAGTTTCCATCGAACCCCAGTTTCCCACAGTCACCGACCGCCGCGCCACCTGCTTCATTTCCCGGCGATGCCGGGGGTGACAGGGGTCTGAATGACGAAGATACAATTTCAGTGGAATCCGCCTAATTTCTTTGATTAAATAAATATTACATATAAAACTAGACCAGTGTACCTAAAATGACGATTTGATCAGGGTTCCTTGTCAGATTACGAAAACCCTAAAAATAATGTTTTATTATAAGCTTTTTGGTCAATCACGAAAAACCACATCAACCATCAACACCTACCCAGTTGCTCAAAAATCATGAGATTTTTAATTGGCACTTTAATAAAATATTTTTCTAACATTATTTTTATTTTCACGCACTTCACCATGACGTGAATTCATGGGCCCAGCTCTCAAAATCTGTTTTCGAGGTGTTCTTGCCAATTAGTCCTAGAGTGTAGACGAATTCATCGGGATACCACTCTGTGGTGAATTGAACACTGATGTTGTAGCCGCCGATACCGTCGATATTCGGCTTTGTCAGTCGGCTCGGGAGAAGGAGGCGTGCGCATATTATCGTGCACTCTATGCCAGCGGAGATCTAAGACGAAAGTTTGAGAATCAATTAGCTTCTCTAGATAAGAGTATTAACTATTCAGTATTGCACTAAAACTAAAGGACTATTTTGGATCGGTAGAGCTTCTAGACTCTATTAACTATTGGTGGACATTCCACACAGCACTATCTCGCCCCAAACTAAGCCACAGCTTGTAATATGGGAACCAGATAGCTGATATACCACTTATATGCATTTTTTTTGTAACTAAAAAATTATAATATTATATAACCGCTAGACAGAAACAAATAAAATACAAAATCTATGTTCATCACGCAAATGTTTATTCTTGGTGGGGATCGAACCCACGGCTACGGTACAGAAGACAGAGCTGCTGACAGACCAACTGAGCTGTGAAGACTGTACAAGATGGTTTCAGATAGGGTTGGGCGATGATCAGCACACCATTGAATTATACCAGACAGTGTCCGCATAGTCTTGCTCAGGTTATCTGCCCCCGATTACGCTATTTAGCTGGCTATCGACATGGCTTTCAGATTGACATTTCATTCCCATCCATCCACCCATTGCTATGATAATGGGAATCAAATATCAAACAGAAAGCCATCTCAATAGCCGGATATTAGCGTAATCGGCCTCCTGATCTGAGAAAGTGGATGGCTCGAGAACTGATCGTCTTAGGAAATGTCTATGGCCGTTGCCCAGCAGTGGTATGATAATCTACGCAAAAAAGCTATAGCAAAGTAAATTACTAGCCTTCATTTCGACAGTCACCGTAGTTTTCACATCAGCTGTGACCTTAAACACCTCTGAGTAGAAAAGAGTGGCCTTACTCCGTTTCTGCTTACTACGGCGTTTGAAGCAGAAGTCTCCGGCCACGAAGGTACGGCCGCGCCATCCCGATTTCTGCGGCTTCCTCTTTCTTAAGAAATCTTTATGTATTCCAATGTCTGCAAGACAAAGGGTACTTCTTAATATTTTTGAATAAAAATTCACTTTAATTATTATTAAAAAACCTTTTTTTACTTATTATACTTATCGTGTCACTCGTTCATTCGAAACAGTGTGGTGAAAAGATTTTAAGTGTACCTCATAGTGGTTTTTTTCGAGCACTTGACACACGTTTAAGTTTTTTTGTGAATTGTCACATCTTTGACTACTATGTCCAATAATGAACTTCCTCAGACTAATGATGAAAGTCAAAGTCAAAATATGTTTATTCAATAAAATCACAAGAATCCTTGAAACGTCTTGAAACTAGGTGACTCTAGGTGCCAGTTCCACGCGACCACCGCCGAGAAGAACAGGCAACAAACTCGGCTTGGTATCTACCGCTCTTTTGTATGATCCTCGTTACAATGTAATATAATACGTACATATATTGAAGCTATATGATGATGAAGAATGCTTGAAACTTACTAGATCCACCTTCGAGCAATCTAAAGTTCTGCGAGTACGGCAGAGGCAGCTCATGAGCAGTGATAACGTTAGTTAACCAAGCCGTGTAAGGATACACGTCGATGTAGAGTGGAGGTGTCTTTGTAAGACGTCGTCGCATAGACTTCCGTTCGCAAATAGTGCCACCTATGGAAATACCTAAAACAAAGTGTGTTTTATGTCAAAAGAGGATGGAAATGTTTTTGAGACGACGATTCAAAAAACCTAGTCTATAATTTAGATGTGCCTCTAACTACGAGTATAGGTATCCTCAAAGATTCCCTACATTTTATTAGGAAAATTCTAAAATATATGTGGGGATCTACCTAACCATAGCTAGTCGTGACCTTTTTTATTTTTAAACATACCATGTGGGAATCTACTTACCATTGCTAGAGATTTCAGCTGTATTTAAACTTACCAATAAGCTCGAATGCACCATCCATGTTTTGGCTGACGATGGGTGCGCCAGGCCTGACTCCACACCCTGTGCTGCAAAACACGTGAGATATGCCTTCGTCGCCCAACCTCTACGAACAACACATCTTACTCATGAGCATTTCAATAACACTGGACTAAGTTACGAAAGCGGTCAGCATTTGGTACGTTCGCTTCACGATGAGAAAGGACATAGAGGAAAAGGACATTCTTTTTAATTGCGGGTTACACCGCGGGGCGCAGCTTGTAAAAAATAAACAATAAACACCTGTAAAGTTTTTATGAATCGCGCTGTGTGATTTTTATCGTCTGTAAAATGTTGTCAAAATACTAGAAGTTTATTACCTACCATTTTCTGCCGATGTGCCCTACACTCTGTGTGAGTATACAGCCTTAAAGTTTTCTTTCCCATCCTCTCTACATCAAAGTCTTTTGGTACGGCTAAAATGGAAACAGTATGATTAATTAATTTCTCACTTCAAAATAAATAGCATTATATGAAAACGGTTTTGATTTGATTTGAAACATACTGCTCGTGTAGTCCACCATGAAAATCAACTTGTTATTTTTCTTTCTTATTCGTTCTGCTATCGATGGCATGCAAATCGGCATCATGTACCCTGAAATACAAATTGGTAATAACGACCTATCTTTAAAACACATAGATAAATTATAAGCCACAGGAACACACGACATAAACTTAATTTTGTGTTCAGAAGGTTAGTTGAAATTTGCTAATTTATGTAGTCAACTTTTTGTATTCTGTATACAAGAAATCAAGCAGCTAAAGAAAATGTTCTATGCATAAAAGGACTGTTGGATTTTTACAAGAATACAATATAAATACAATATATATTAAATAATGCTTATTTCAGTATTTAATGCACTGAAAAATAACAAAATGTAAACAAAGAGTACGTTTTCCAACGCTATGTTTTTCTGTAGTATTCAGACTTACGTGATTTTATTGGCGTTAAGAGCTTTCCTAGTGCTAAGCTGTTGTTTACTCCGAATCTTAAAAAATTACAAATAAACGTATTACGATGATTATAAATATACCTACCGGTAACACTACCAAACAAGCTACCTACATTGTAGGAAGCTTGTTGTAGTAGGTATGTGTTACCTATGTATTACGAACACACCTTTCTCTATTGAACGATATATCGAGTAGTTACCAAAATCGCTTGTATAAAGCCCAATTATAGGGTTATAGACAAAAGACATGAATAAAGGACAAACCTATAGCGTCGACGTATATAATAAATAAATATAAATAAATAAATAAATAATGCTGGACAATCCACACAGCACTATCTAGCCCCAAAGTAAGCTACTCAAAGCTTGTGTTATGGGTACTAGATAACTGATATATTTAATACATTATATACTTACATAGATAGGTATTTTTTTATTATACATAGAAAACACCCAGACCATTGGAACAAATTTCTGCAGATCGTACACAAATTTGTTCCAAGGAGGGAATCGAACCCGCAACCTCTTGCGTCGCAGGCAGGCTCTCGCCCGCTGCGCCACAGAGGTCGTCGAGATAAATAATTTTACCTTGGATACTCTGGATGTGGAGTAATGTCTAAGAGTGAAGTCTCAAAGTACGCGTTAGAACACCTTTTTCCGTTCTTTATCTGCTTCTTCGTCATATCACAATCCTCCTCTTCTCTTTCATATTCGCCGAATATCACGCTGCCCCTGAAAATTATAAAATTGTTGACAGTTTTTTCTGTTACAAAATGTCTTTTTGTTTATGTTGATTGCTTCTAAGTATCGACTACAAAGTAAAATTTGAGACTGAATATATTATATCTGTGTTGATATACAGTTGAGAGCTTATTAAAATGAAATAAACAATTAAGAATATTACACGTTCTGATTTGTTATTCCTTAAGTGTCGGGTTCTCGGGGACCTCCCCCTAATGGGTCATTTTAGCCCCTAGTATAACAATATACTATTTATGAAAATAGAAATGAAAGGACCAAGGAGGCTCTAGCAAATTACAATTTGAAATGGATCTATGCGGTCTCGTCTTGTGAGTGATGTAAAAAGTAAAAACCAAGGAATTTGAATAAATACAATATACAATTTGTACTTGTATTCAAATTCCTTGGTAAAAACAAACAAAGCCTCGATTGCAATTGTCACAATTATTTAAATATTAGAAGCACTTCTTCCTTTCTTCCTACAAAATACAAAATGTATGTTTTCTTTTAAAATGTCACAAAATAATAAAATCTATTCTATTCTTTTAATACTAACATGAATCAGTTGAGCTATCTCTAGATCGCTTGATACGGTCTGCAGAGAGCTCAATCAACTGTCTCATTATGTATTTTGTAATTTTTTTAATTGCATAGCTTTTTGTTTTTTAAATTAATTAACATAAATTGACGTCTAGTATAGTAAACTCACAGCACGTAATTTTTAGGCAGTTTCAGCAAATCGAGGGCAGTTCCAACCACGAATTGTTTATGAATAAGCAAGACCCTGGGTGCTCTCGTCAGATGTGGCAGTCTAGTTGTCACTTAAAAGAATAATTTACTTTTTATAAACTAAGACTAAGTGCATATAAAGGCATTTTAAGGTTGTGCATTTCAGGATGTAAATATACAGTCTCACTACATTTTTTTTATAGTCTCTATGTATAATTTACACGATTTTTATCAATCAGACCAGTTAACCAACCCATACACATTATAGTATACATAAGTCTGGTATATTTATAAACTCAAAATAATAGATTTTTTACCAAGGAAGCAAACAACTATTATAGGCGAGATTATGACTTCGACTTGAACTATCAACAAAAGTGGAATGCGCTTTGGCGTGTTTCTTTTAAATTGTCAGGAGGTTTTTTTTATCATACAACCTGCATGACAGTGTTGGTGTCTTTTGTGATTAGAACTTTTCCAATTCTTCTCAATATGCACATTCAAAAACTCAAATCACATTTCTTCCCTAGGCAGGAATAGCTTAGGTACACTGATAGTGAGCGAAATGCTATTTTGCTTTCTGTTTACGGTGAGCAAGCTGTTTCTTTTCGAATTGATGTGATAATTTTTTTGAAGAATTAACCGTATTTGAAAAGTTTTGTAAACTAATTTAAATGTAAAGAAGGTACTTTTACCTTGACTGTACTGTACGAAGCCGAGCCAGCCAAATGTGTTTTTCTTCAGAATTCCATCTGGGGGCTTCAGGCCAAAGTCGTCGTGGCATGTTGATAAATCACTTAAAGCATCCACGAGTCTTCGGATTGACACTTTAAATTAATATCAAGTGAAAAACTAACTAACTTAGTAAACTTGGTGGCAAAAAAAAAACCAACCACAGAATAGTTAGAATAAAAGCTTCGCTAAAAGTATACCTAGTGCACATAATAATGTCGATTCTCTGAACAAGAAACCACAGGGAGTTTCACCTAAGTAGATCCACGCTCTAGTGGTGGGCAGATACCGCGATCGCTTTGGTTAAAGTTGGTGACGGAATAGCACGATTGAACTGAGAATTATAAAACTACAACTATAATAACTACTATAGTAAATAAAAGTAGAACTATAGTAAATAAAAGTTCTCAGTTTCTTTTACTCTTATAAGAGTAAGATAATTACCTAGTTAAATAAAATTAATTAAGAAATACTTACGGAAAACGAACAACGTTTCAAAACTGTGAGTGTTCATATTACGTGAGTCAATATTGCAACTGCTAAGAGACAGACTGCCGAATTATAGACAGACATTTTTTTATTTTCATATTTATAAATATTTGTTTGCATCAGATGTTTGTTATTCAAAATACATACAATCATAAGACGCAACTCATGTATTTAAAACATTAAAAAGCAAACAATGACTTATGAAAACTAGATTCGAATCTAATATCAATAGTATCCAGGTGAGCGTTCATGCGCCCAAGAGTCTATATCTTTTTGAGTTGAATTTAATCCTGTTAGACCGAGTGTGTAGTAGAAGGTGTAGGGAAACCATTCTGAGGTGAACATCACGCTAATGTTATAGCCTCCGACGCCGTCGATAACTGGCTCGATGATCCGATTGGGCAGGAGTAGTCGAGCGCAGATTATTGTACAAAGTATGCCAGCAGAGATCTATAATAAAATACCGGCATAATAGTAGTTTATGAAACTGTTGCATAATGAGGGGTATTAAAACTCGAAGGGGTGTTTAAAAACCGAGCCGTAGGCGAGGTTTTTAATAGTATCCCACGAGAGTTTTAATACCTACCTAGTTATGTGCAGTTTCATACACTACTTTATCTACTCTCATACATTAGTGTTGAACCTAATAAATAAAATATCAAAGTTAGTAAGAAATCCAGTTGACTGAAACAAAACGTATCAATTGGCGCCAAACCAACCGTATAACAGCGCATGCGCGCGCTGCGCCGCCGCCGCCCCGCGCCGCGCCGTCTCGCCACAGACTATCAAACTCTTTGGCTGTATGGTTTCAAAACCCTTGCCTTTTCCAAAAGAAAAAGAACTGTATCGTTATGGTAAAAAAGTTATTTTATACAACTATCTTTGTATGAGGAGCTGTATCATAATTAAATTTTTTAATTTGGTTACGGTATTGCGTTTATAAAGTAATCAATGTGAATTCGTTTTGACGTTTATAATTCGAATTTTATGACATGAGAGTAGATAAAAGAAGTTATATTACAGTTGAGGATTTTCAGAGGCGCAAATACGCAGGTTGCGACAGAGCTTACGTATTTGCTTTTCTTATGTTACAGACTATTAATAGGTTAGACGGGTCCCGAGGCATTAAAAATGTTATCTAGGAGTCTTACCCAGGCGACGCGTGACCCGAGGGTTGGTGAGTATCTAGGTCAGCGCATCAGTACCCCATTGTTTGGAGCACTTTTGTGAAAGCTTGATCAACACTATAATCGGCTGTCAAGTCTTTTGATTTCTCTTTAATAAGTAATTTGAAGTAAAAGCTGAAATAGCAAGTGACTAGAGAGCTGATTAGTTATTATGATCGGGCTTTCAGAAACCGGCCGTGAGTTACTTAACATACAATAAATGTAGTTATCATAGTCAGGTCTATGTATTTGACTGGTGGGAAGTTGATTTACCTTCATTTTGATAGTTAACTTTGCTGGTGGATCTGCGTTAACCTCAAACTTCTCGGAATAGAAGAAGGCACCTTTCCTTTGTTTCCTCACACTCTTAAAACAGAAGTTTCCTGAAACGTAGGTACGTGCGCGCCAACCAGCCTTCTGTTTTTTTCTTTTTCTTAGAAATTCTTTGTGGATTCCAATGCCTGAAATGGGAACAGGAACACCTATTATTTTTATGAAAAATATATTGGACATTCACCACGTCTGCTTTAGTGCATCGAAAAATCCTTTTTATTGTTACCAATAGAGGTGATCGAATAAAACTGCAGCATTTTTATCACTTACTAGGAATTTGCTGAAGCATTGCTGGACAATCTACACAGTACCATCTAGACCCAAAGTAAGCTACTCAAAGCTTGTGTTTTGGGTACTATATAACTGATATGTTTAATACATTACATTATATTGCCTCGTAAGTTACATGCACATTATTACAGGCACATGAGGCTTAACATCTGTAGGTATGCCTCAAGTTGATTAACGCAGGGCAGTGCATCGTAAGGCACGTTCCCATCGTGCGTGACTTACGAGGCAATGCTTTGTTATATGATATATGGTGATGCTTAAAACAGGTGGCCACTTAAAACAGGTGGGCCATTTGCTTGTTCTATCAGCTGGTTGTATAAAAAATCTTACTAGTTCCCCCTTCCGCCCGTCTAAAATTAACGGGATACGGCAGAGGCAGCTCGTGAGCGTTTATCACGTTCATTATCCACGTAGTGTAAGGGTACACATCGATGTAGAGCGGGGGCTCCTTGATGAGACGCCGGCGCATAGCCCGCTTGGCACAGGGGGCGCCACCTGCCGCCACACCTTGTGACAAAGTTGGTATTAATTAAATTATTTTCGTCGAAAGTAGGATTTTATAAGTGTTGGAAGCAGTTACCTCTGCTTGTCTATTGCAGTAGATCACCGAGCGTCTTCAATATGTGCCCTACCAAACATTTCCCTGTATCTCTCTATGTATTTACAGCTTTCACAGCTCTGTTGGTTAGAGGTCTGCCATCTAAGCCGTAGTCAGTGGATAAATAAATAAATAAATATAAATATTGGTGGACTTTTCACACAGCACTACCTAGCCCCAAACTAAGCTTATGCTTGTGATATGGGAACCAGATAGCTGATATACTACTTATATACTTTTTTTTTGTAAATACATACTTATAATATTATATAACACCTAGACAGAGAACAAACATTCATTCATCACACAAATGTTTGTTCACGGTGGGAATCGAACCCACGACCTACGGCGTAGAAGGCAGAACTTCTACCAACTGAGCTACGTAGGCTGTCAAATTCGATTCGGATTCGATTCGATCCCCACGATAAACATTTGAGTTATGAACGAGATGTTTGCTCTCGGTCTGGGTGTTTTATAATATAATAAATAACGTATTTACATAATAAAGTACCTATAGCTAAGTATCATACCAGCTATCTGGCTCCCTTACTACTTTGGCTTATTATGGAGTGAGATAGTGCTGTGTTGGAGCGAGATAGTATGCAATCACAGAGGAAATAACAGGAATGCCGAATAATAGGTATTTTATTTCTTTATCAGTCATAGGTGTTAAGTCTCATGTGTCTGTAATTGCACAACTCTTTAAATCAACCAAATCATGCTCGCGTCACTATTAGTTGGCAGAAATAGGTAGCTACGATGTAGAAATATACGATAAATTTACCAATAAGTTCAAAACTGCCTTCGGAGTTCTGGCTGAGGATAGGTGCCCCAGGCCTGACTCCGCACCCTGAGCTGCATAGCACGTGGGTCACACCTTCGCTGCCCAATCTCTAAAAAAACTATCAGTTGAACTATACTATTATTTCTAAGAAACTAAGTAGGTAACAGTTTAAAATAAAATCAATCAGCAACTATAATCATGATTCATATTTGTAGATGATTTCGATGCTGCTGCGAGTAATTTAGATAAAAATAATTAATTTTAAGCATTAATTTTCTAGTTACCGATTTCAACCGATGTTTTCTACAATCCTTGTGTGTGAACAATTTCAGAGTTTTTTTTCCCATCCTTTCGGAGTTAAAATCTCGAGGCGCGTCTTGAAAGAGAAAACATATATAAGCAAGAACTTAAATAAAACATAGGTACTTACATAGCCATACATACATATTACAAAAATGAATACTTACTGCTTATGTAGTCTACCATAAAGACGTACTTCTTCTTTTTCTTTTTTGTTCGTTCCGATATTGATGGCATGCAAATCGGCATCATATACCCTGGAGAATAATTTAAATATTTAGTTTGTTGTATAGTTTTTTGGAGCATATAATCTTCAAACCGGCCGTGGTGCTCCGGCAAAGAATAGGTCCACTCCATCAGGTCCCGTTGATGTCTTTATAGGTGACTAGGGGAATGCACCAGAGAATAAGCAGCAACACTTCCTGACTACTTAAAACTACATACTGCGATCACCACAGATGTATACAGGGTTACTGGCAACTCGACGTATTCCTTGCAGGACGTCGTACTATGGTTAAAATCCAAAAAATTAAGCCAACAAAAAAATAAAAGTTTTATTAGCGATATTTGCCAAGGTTTTAGGCAATTTTCAACATTTAATTATTAACAAAGATCTGCTACGGCATCAACTATGAAAATAACATTGAATTGGTTACAAATGATTTAATCTGTGATTTTTCATAAAAAAAACTACAAATCTTACTCAAAAACTACTGTACTTCGGTAGAACATTTGGTGGCATTTTAACCTATGACGTCCTGCAAGGACTACGTGACTACGTCTGCGGGACTACGTCGAGTTACCAGTAACCCTGTATGTATATGTGCATTTATTAAGGTCAGTGATGTGCGGTCACCAAGCCGCCTGTCAAGCGTTTTGACGCAAACCCCCCTTATTACATACATAGATGTATTTCCCATTTCCCATCTTGATAGGCAGATGGGTACCTCTTATTATAAGGGAGGCATTAGGTCGCAGTGCACTTCTTCAGGCTGATGGTCTAATTATTTACTTAAGTTAACAAAAAACTTACGTGATTTTATAGGTCGGAGGAGTTTGACAAGCGCTAAGCTATTCCCTACACCAAATCTAGAATGGAAAAAGTGAGTGTTTCAATTCAGTCGTACCTAATAGAAAAACTTAATCTTTAGTGGAGTCTAACTATATGTATATTGCAATTTTCACTAAAATGCGGTATAAATGCGGTGTGTCTGCCGCCTACAAAGGTTTACCTCAAGTATGCCTTAAGGGTCCGGTGACAGCGGCTCGCAATTTCGAGGTGCGATTGGCTATTATTTCATTTTATTTCATTTCGGGGAGGTTGTTTGAAAAAATAACTCTAAAGAAACACGCATAAATACTGTTCGAACACAAATAATACAATAATATAAGGGAAATGTGCTTGAGTCAGAAATCATTTTGGTATTAGGTAAACGTAAGACCAAACATACTAATACCAAAATGATTTCTGATTCGGGCATGTTTCCCTTATATTATTGTATTATTTGTGTTCGAACAGTATTTATGCGTGTTTCTTTAGAGTTATTCTTTCAAAAAACCTCCCCGAAATGAAATAAAATGAAATAATAGCCAATCGCACCTCGAAATTGCGAGCCGCTGTCACCGGAGCCTTAAGCGGCCTCTCCACGATCGGACATGATGGGAAATCACAGAATGGGCAATGATTGCCACCATGGCTGAGCAGCTTTCTACAACATGTTATATCCTATGTTTATGTGAACAAGTTGTTGTTACCTTGAATATTCAGGGTGCGGAGTAATGTCCAAGAGAGGCGTCTCCAAGTACGCGTCAGGACACCTCCCGCCCATCTTCAGCTGAGTCTTCGTCATACCGCAGTCTTCTTCTTCTCTTTCATATTCGCCGAATATTACGTTACCGCTGATTACAACAAAAGACCAGTTTGATTTCGGAAAAAGAAATAAGGTGATATTTAAAGCATATTTCCTCATGATTTTTCCCAACGTTTCGTCAATAAATAGCCGTAGTCACGGGTCTCAGAATCAACAAGTTGAAATAGCAATGGGCTGGTCATATAGTTCGAAGAATTGACAACCGCTGGGGAATAAAGGTTTTCAAATGGCGATCACGAACAGAAAAACGAAGCGTGGGACGCCCTCCTACCCAATCGACTGAAGATATTTTTAGGACCGCGGGAAGTCCGTGAATGGAAAAGTCTCAGAATCGTTCTTCCTGGAAACGTATAGGGGAGGCCTATATCCAGCAGTGAACTTCTTAGCTTGATGAATAAATCGATCTAGCCCTAGCTAGATCGAGTTGTCGACCGATCAACATCTGGGTGACCCACATGTTAATATTTTTAATTATGTTCACACTATGACACTATCTATCTATACAAACTGTGCAATACTTCTTACATCGCGACGCACACAGTACAATGACGGGTTTCCACGATGAAACATTAGATCCGTCTTCACGATTGAAATCATTCTTACTTACAGCTTGTAATTCTTGGGCAATTGCAGTAAATCTGTGGCAGTTCCAATGACATATTGTTTGTGGATGAGCGTGACTCTGGGCGATTTACTGTGATGTGGCAATCCCGTGGTCACTAAAGAGTAGAATAAACGTTGGGTGATTTAGTCAAAGTTGAAGTAAAACGGCATATTTTCATAAATCGCAATAATCATATTTTCGGCCATAAATGGGCCGAAGGAGACGAAGAGTAATACTTTTTTTTTAATATCATTATCTTTTAGAAAACAGACGTCCGGCTTCTGGAAGCTCGATCGAATTTAGCTTTTAATTCAAATTAGATAGATATAGCATGTGACTTGACAACCGATTAGTTTTGATCGAGAGAGAGTTCAGAAACCGGCCAATAAACTTTTTATTTTTAGAACAAGACTGCTGGATAAGTAAATATAAACATACCATGTGTGTATTGCACAAAGCCAAGCCAGCCAAATGTATTTTTCTTCAGAACACCATCTGGAGGCTTCAGGCTGAAGTCATCGTGGCAATTTGCGAAATCACGAAGAGCATCCACTGGGTAGTGAACTGACGACACAATAATAAATAATAAAAGACCCCCTTCTACCTTACATCATCTTCCTGCCTTCTATCCCACGCTAAGTGGGGTCGACACAACAGGCTTTCTTCTTCCACTCTCTCCTATCATGCGACATATCAGTGCTCACTCCTTTCTTACTCATGCCATCTTTCACACAATCCGTCCGTCTTTTCTTTGGTCTGACTCTCCTTCTCAAACCATCCAGATCCATAACCTCCTCTTCTTGTAATATGACTTTCTTTCCTCCTCATCCCTTCTACCTTACTATAGAAAATATTCTATAGAAAATATTCTATAGAAAATTTTCACATGGCTAGCTAAAGAAGGTAGGCTAAGGTGAATGTTCAAATCCGGAACATTATTCATATTTTGGTTCCAATTTATTTTAGCTAATGGAGAAAGAAAAAGAAAAAGCAAGAGAATTTGTGTTTACCCGATACATTAATCTCTAGCAGGATAATTAGAAAAACTTACTGAGCACACTTATTATTAAATGTATGGTGTTCATTTCACGTAAACCAACCAGACACTGGTAAAACTTAACTTGCTCACCTTCTTTGTTAGCTATTTACAAACCATGGAATGTTGCGATCATTATGACCCGCTTCTAATATTGACATTTTTACTGAGATATTTGATAACAGTGGTGAAGTACTAAATACGTACGCAGCCTGTTAGAATTATGCTAAATTTCAATTTTTGTTCTCATGTAGGGGAATGTAATATTTCTAAAGGCAAAAATAAAAGTTCAAAACCGTAAATAGCTGTAATGCTTCCACAACCAGTCATCATTTACCTACTGAGGATGTCCTTCCTCAAACCTTTGAATTTACATTCTTCAGAACATTTTGCATTTGTTTGAATAACTAAACTAAAGTAGAATAGAGCTCTTCGTGAAGGGTTCATCTGGGGAAATTAAAAAACCAGCCTATTTATGCCGTTAAGCAGAGTTAGCGTATGCCTGTAGTTGATGGACACAGGCAGTGCCTTGTAGAGCAAATTTATATCGTGCGTGTCAACATATTTTTTAAACCAGTATCTAGTAAAAAAACTGGTATGTGTGTACAACAGTACAAGCACTACGAGACGAGACTAAAAACTACGAGCACAAGTGTGTGTGTGTGGACTTCTTGACTTTTTATGGGGTCTGAGAAGGTCGAGGGGGGTTAGGGGGGGGGGTCAAGTGGGGTCCAGAGGGAGGGTCGGTAAAGGATATAGAAGAAAAGGACATACTTTTTAATCGCGGATAACACCGCAGCTAGTTTTCCTATATTTTTGTTTAAACATGCGACAGAGCAGCATGTAGAGCTTAGCTTCCTTCTTTGCACGTTACCTCTTCAACCTTACTACATTGCTAAGTTCCTACGTTGGCAAGTTAGCGCATTATATGTTTTTGAATGCAGGAGATAACAGTTATTTTTACTTCATCATCACCATCAACCTCCAGTCCAGTGCTGGAATTGGCCCCGTATATATCCAGGAAAAACTATTCTGTTCTCTCCATCAACTGACTTTACCTTTGTTTACCTTGCTCTTACATCATCATCATCATCAGCCTCAAGAAATCCACTACTGGAGCTCCCCTAAAAACTTCCAGGAAGAACGATTCTGAGCCCTCCATCCACCGACTTCCCGCGATCTCGTCATATGATCGATCATAATGTCGTCACTCCATCGGGTAGGAGGGCTTACGCTTACGCTAAGTTTCAAATTGGCGAGATTTATGGGAAGCAGGAAGGAGCCTCGAACATGATATTAGTTTGAGCTTGATGAGGTGAAGGATACCTACTCTCAGAAAGGAAAAAAAGTGACAAGCATTTTCAATAAAACAATATTTATTTATTGATATAAAGCTTACCCCTAGCCAATAAACATACAAAATCTTGGTCTATATCAGTCAGGATTATTTCATTTCATTTATTCAGTCATAATTATTTTAAGATTTATAATTTTGTTTAATACTATGAATATTACTTACATTCAAAAACAGAAAAAGACAATATTATAAGTCACCTAAATCTATCAACTCAAGTCACAGCATCAATACGTCCATTTTTCGCTATATTAATTAATAGTTAGTGGCAGAAAATAAATTACTTAAAATTTAAAATATCTAGGTGACTGAGCTTTGCTCGGTCGCTGAATCCTGGCTAGATAGATTTATCGCATCCGAAACCACCTGCATACAAAATTTCATGAAATCTGATTCTGATTAAATTATTTCTAACAAGAATTGCACGTTTAAAGGTAATTAGCACAGAAGATTTAAATAGTTCTTAGGTATGTGATTTGTCTCTGTGAACTGACATTATGAATTGAGAAAAGTTTGTATCTTTTAATAAGTATCCCTAAAACTAGCGGCACCTGACCTTGACTATGGCAATTTTCGGTGCAAGTCTACTATTGTAAAAACTGTTACACCACCTTTACCGTCGGAGTTTCTCTTCACCAAACTGTTTCGAAAGAAACTAGATACACGATAAGAAGCTCGGAGTTATAAAAGCGGAGGATGATAAAAATCGAAGACTATATCCACAGCCAGGGTTAGCTTTTTAAACAAGTAGAACTCGTGCATTGCCAGGCGTTGGACCGTATTCATCATATGCACGTACAATTGCCCCTGGCAGTAGTACAGCGGTATGCGACTCTTCCAGAACTGGAACTTCCTTGGGGTGAAGAACTTCATCACCACGCATTGCAGCGCAAACCTTTGTGTGCTCATGTCAGCTATTATCTTCAGAGTTAAAAGAATTAAAAACAGGTTTAAAAATACAGTCAATATAGGTTTCAGAGACTTCTACGTTAGATGTTGATCTTGATCTTTCGATCAAATGCTTTAGAGAAAAGAGAAAACTAACATAATTCTATTTTATTCTTTCTTATTTTATACGTCCCATTACAATTATCTGTGTCCTTTAAATTTTGCTGGAAGAGAACTCTTTTTCAGGTTATGCTCGCTTTTGTACTTAGGTACCTATTTTATATTTAATTTACTAATAAATGTTATTACGGTGTGTGGACAACAAAACTCCTAAAAAGTGCTCTGAAGTCACAGTCGATAGGTTTATGCAGCCTTCACTGAGCCTTGACAAGGTAGGTAGGCTCTGCCTTCTGCGCCGTAGGTCGTGGATTCGATCCCCACCGAGAACAAATATTTGTATGATGAACATATATTTTTGTTCTCTGTGTGGGTGTTGTTTCCTATATATATTTTAATTAATTATATTATGTATATTTGTAAACATATTTGGTTTGCGTATTTGTATTATACTTGCTTTAGCTTATTTTGGGGCCGTGTGGAATGTCCACCAACATTTATTATTATTACTAATTGCGCCCCGCGGTTTCACTCGCGCAGATTTAAATCCCGGTATTCCACGGGATAAAAAGTAGCCTATATGCTATTCCAGACTATTTTCTATCTCCCTGCCAAGTTTCATCTAGATCCGTTCAGCCGTTCCGGCGTGAAAGATTAACAAACATCCTTCCATCTATCCATCCATCCATACTCACAAACTTTCGCGTTTTTATTATTATTAGAATTACATATATATCATCTCCAAGGGTACTTACATACACATAATTTGCCAAACTATCAGCTTTGTCTACGAAACTCATATTGAGTGTTGTTCTCAGGTATTGTCTCCTTGTCGCTTGAGGCGTGCAATATCCAAACTTGTATGTGCTGTGTAAGGAGGCTAAGAAAAACATGTAAATATGTATAACATAATATATACATAATATGTATGTACATGTTTGATAAAATATTGATCGAATAAATTCTAATACGTTTTAATGTTTTTTATGTTTAAGGTTTGAAGTATGCATGAAAATTGATTCACATTAAAAACTCGAGCGTAATTTTACGATTGTAAATAAAATCACAAAGAATGAAAGCTAAACTAACCCCAATTTCTAAAAGCTCGATAAACACTAATCGGCTGTCAAGTTACTTGCTATTTCAGCTTTTATTTCAAATTAGATAGTGATAGCAAGTTACTTAACAGCCGATTAGGTTGATCGAGTTTTCAGAAACCGGCGGTTATTGTCTTGTTCTATTGTAAGAAGCTATACGATGCAAATATCTCTACATCATTCAAGTCAATTCAAAAGTTATATTCAATTCAGAATCACAAAGATCACTTTGTTCTATCTAACTAACTTTTAATGATGGATCAATTCCACTTGGAATACTAGGGGAAACAGAGGTAATGGCGATCGTGTCTGGTCCTTCACTCCAATGACATACTGAATAAGGTGCCTTGAAACACTCGCTGCAGCGTGTAACGCTTGGGCAGGCAGTCTCTAAACCTCAAAACTAACATAATACAAATTATGAAAAAACAAATAAAGCATTTTTCTCTCAGGTGACCGGCATTATCCCGCCATCCTCTACTACTATGCAAGTTTTACTTGAACCTAGCCGAGCAATATTTACTTCGAGGCAATAAATTGTCTGCCAGTGACTCGGGATCGTCGGGTGAGATTCCTGCGTCTTCACTTCTCAACGCATACATGGCTTCGTTCGCAGGAACAGCTCGCCAGCCATCGCAATAGTCTTTAAATAGAAAAGTGATTTAAAATAACTTGGGATACAAACAGCAGTGCAAGTACCGTTCTATCTATCGATCGCTTAATTGACATTTAGAATTGTCAAAAATTCGTTAAAAAAGAATTTTCTCTGTTATGGATAAAACCATTGTAACGAATTTTGACGATTCTAAATGTCAAATTTGCTCTGCTGTTTCGTATATTCATAGACTAACGACAAATAAAACGTTGAAAATATTTACACTTTTTTCACTTTTCAAGGCTTTTGAAGGTTTTACTTTATATTCTTCTGTGGTTAGTGATTTTTAGCGCGACAAATGAATGGTAATAACTATTTACCGAATAAAAAATAGCAATCTTAATGTATTACAACACCTTTCAAACTCTAAACGAAACAAAATTTAAATTTACCATTCCAAAGGCAGAACAAAATGCAGTAATAGAATATTACTTTCATAATTATGCAGCTGATTCACACGCGTGCTGACTGTCTAGTTGATTATTAAGTGGGCCAGCAATAACCATACCTACTCCGTACTTACTGCATTCCAATTTTGTTTGCATCCTCTGTTTTGCTGTTTACTTCCATTTGCTGTTTATACATCGTCTCTAGAATGCGTGATAGAGGGAGAAAAAAACCTGTTGTACCGACCCTACTTAGCGTGGGATAAGGGCAAGAAAATGATGATGACTCTGGAATGTGGCATTGTGGTATAGAGAGCAAAACTGCGTTATTTTTAATCATTAGTATATTTGTTAAAATTATAATAATTTATATTAATTATACACGCAGAAACGATTCGTATCGTAATAATAATATTAGGTATCTTTTGTACCATTGCGTTTATATAAAACAACATAATTATAGAAATTAATTAAACGTCCAGATTGGGTTCGACCAAACTATGTACCTAGTATAAGCCTAAAATTTAAACTTTGTAGGTTTATCAAAAACAAAATCACTATTCCTTTTTGTCGTATAAGTTGCGTTACTGAGAGGTCTAATTATTTATTAGTAGGTTCCAGTAGCTAGATGACAAAAATAAAATTGAAATGCACTTTTGACACATTGTTTTCTACATTTCATTGTTTTATCATGGTTGCAAAATGCTTACGGTACACGAAAGGTTAATAGGTAAATAATTATAGATACTACATAAACTAGATGTCATTATTACGTTACTAATTTATATCGCCTTTCGAACTAACACTAATTATACTATTCCTGGAACTACTAGAACTTAAAGGTGTTTTTACTAATGCAAACCACATGCTTCTAGTAGCTGGATCACAAACTATGAAATATACAAACAAAACAAAACCTTGTAGAGTTGCAGTTAAACAAAAGAGATAAGACCAAATCAAACTGCCGTTAAAAGAGAAAATTCCAAAAATCCACGTTAAACCCAACAAGAAAAACAGGAATATGGATAGTCTTAACTGGGCAAAAACAAGATCCATGTCTGTTGGTTTCATTTTTTCATTAATTGAACCTCGAGATATAGAGTACAAAACCAATATAAAAAGGATTACGTTAATTAACAAAATAATGCTGATTGGTAACAATATACCTAGCAAAAAACTGACGCCCTTTGGATAGCATATGGGCTTGTAATATGTAGAAGTACTAGGGATGTAACTTTCAAAATCGATTGATAAAACTATAATAACTGGTATTAGCGGTATGCCCCATCCTAATATCGCAAACTTGAACATGAATCTGGATGGTCGACTGACACCCAAGACCCGAACGTATCTAACAAATTGAAGAACAGCAGTTATCAGCATCCACATAAAACTTGCAAGTATAGAATAATGTAACAAAGCTCCTAAAACAACGCATGTTGTTTTATTATTTTTAGTTAATTCATATCTGTCATTAACTTTCTCAAACATTCTATCATCTATGTTGGAAATTATTATGAATAAAAGTGGCAGAGCAATGGCAGTAGATAGTTGTAATAGAATTTTCGTTCCAGCTTTTTTTCTCCAGTTAGAAAACACCATTGCTGTTAGCCATATTCCTACTATACCCAACAGTGAAAGGAAGCAACCTACCAAAGTAATTGTATTCAATGCCATGATGTGGTTGTGAGCTGGAGAGGTTTTGATATCAGCATCGGCATTTTTAGTGGGTATGGATATTAACTGACTGAAGTGGGTAAGGTGATAACATTCACAAACTGAAAAATCCTTCTTTGTACGAAATTGTTTTACAGGATAGCAGCCATTAGTTTTCCATAAACCTAGTGATTGTGTAGAATTGACTGATTGAAAATCCCAAAAGCTGCATATTTTATCAGATTCAGTCTGATTAATTTGCTTAAATATGATTGGTAAAGGATATTCCAAATTCACTATGTATCCTGGTATGGAAACACCCACTATACGGCTATTTATGACGCGATTTTGTGGGTTAAGCTCCTGAAATACGACATCATTTCGAAACACACTAATAATAACATGCAACTGATTTGTATTTATATTCTCTTCCTCGGTATCGTGATGGTTAACCTTAAGATGCTCCAAAAGTTGAGCAGGCAACCAAGTTGCGATTTCTAAATTTTCTATGGAAAGAACGTCATCCAACGATGTATTAGCATAGAGCGGCTTTATTGCCATGTCCGTGAACACGTCTGACGATGATAACCTGTAAACAGCCAATCCTGTTATATTAGTAAGCTCTGGATAGGAAATTTGGACAATATATTGAGGTTTTACAGCCACTTGATAAGCGTATTCAATCGAATCTAGTTTTGGTTCAAACGATTCCACTTCTAAGACTTTAGTTTTATTTTCGATTTGGACTGCTATCATTTCGATTATATCACTTACTGAATTTAGTATAACGTTTGTTGAATTAAGTGTTTGAGCAAGTTGCATGTAATCACAATCCAAATTCATAACTCTGTCCATAACCCAAGCCATGTTTTCTATATCGCCGATATCTACACATGTTTCATTCGCTTGTGCCTTACTTGAAATTTGTTGTAATGACATTGAAAGGTAGTAAATGTCCGCGGGTATTATTGATTCAACATCATTTAGAACAAAACTTAGACCGTCAGTAAGAAAACTTGTCGTATAGTTTTCCGGTACTTGACCCTTTACGATACTGTAAAGAAAGGTGGTCGTCTCTGACGGCACATAGGTATTGTTGCATTTACCTTCAACGGGACCCCACATGCCACCTAAATGATAAGATCCTTGGCACTGTCTTTTTACAGGCAAGCCATTCGATTGCAAGCAAAATTGCTTAGGGGCTGATATATGACCTATTGGAGTCAATTCCCAATCAAGAGTTAGGTAGTCATTGGAAGTGGTTGGCAAACAGTATACTGAACTCGTCAAATTAAGAAAAGAACAATTGATTGAAGGTAACTTTTGTAAAGCGGTTTCTTTCAAATAGTTGTATTTTTCCACTATATTCAGAGCTTCATCTTCATAAATGTTGGGTACTGTGGCGTGGACGTGGAGTAAAACTGTAATGTATTCATTTGTAAGTTGAAATATATCCATCAACAATAAATTTTCAACTTTCAAAACATCATTAACTGTGGATAAAAAGTTATCTATATCTGGTGCTTCTTTTACTTCGTTAGTGTAGTTATAACATTTTAAGGTCAATGAAAAGACATGAACTTCTTTGCCTTTCGGATTTACAATAAGTTTATTGGTGCTTATCAATGAAAAGTTAAACGTATGTCCTTCACACCAGTATTGAGCCGATCGATCGGTTACAAGATCAACAGTATAAACAATTTTTTCAACATAATTATCGTCAATCTCTTGCTGGACAACCATGAAAGGTATGTCACTAATACGTACTACCCTTACAAAGCCATTGGCATCAGAAAAGCATTGAATGCCTTTATCGTTGTAATCATATTTCCATAGACCAGACGGAAAATAAATTGTGAGATAAATCTTATTTTCCACGGAAACAAAGTCAAACATTAATTCAGTTTTACCGTAAGTAACTTCGGTTTCACAAGCCATGCAAGGCAAATTAGACGATAAGTTGATGAGTCCCGAAGACCCCATTTTATTTATTATTCCTTCTAGATTTATGCTTGATACATTGTGTGTTTCGCTTTTATTGCTATTATTGATCGTAGTTTTAATCCAACACCACACATTCTTAGGAAGGTCATACATTTCAGCAATTTTTGTAAAAATGAATCTATTCAACGAATTTGAACTCATAGGATTTTTACATATATTATTTTCAACAAAATTGTCAAATGATAACCCGGTTTCAGACTCTGCCTTTTCTATACCAAAGCATGTACCATCATCAAGCTTATAACGAAAAGCATGATAGCCCTCCGGACACATTGCTGGGTAATGGATGTCGTTTATATAAAAGCATAAGCTTGGATATGTTTCTGCACATATCTCTGTTACTATAAGTCTCAGTTCAGTATCCAAAGCTAAGCAGTTTTTCCAAAAATAGTTTTGGAACTTTATATGATTGTTGGCTTTTACCTGCTTTCTCCAATAAGGCCCTGGCATAGACCATACAACTGGATTGAACACCTTTTGTCTTTGAGCTGGGAGCCAAAAATACCTAGATATATTAGAGGCAATCAGCGAATGAAACAAAGTATCCAATTCACTTTTACTAAGATCTGTGATGACGGAGGCACCGCCACTCGTGAAACAAGGGAAGTTCCAATACGAGGCGGGATTAATTTTGTAGCAATATTCTGTGTTATTTTCGGATATTATGTTGAATCCCGACGGACATGTTGTCTGATCATAAAACTTCTCAACTTTCGCACACGGTTCTACGTCTTCCCTGGCAGGTACCCAGTTACCGTCCTCGGTGCAGTTTCTTCTTACTACGTTATTTTCGCTGTAGCAAAGTGGTTCGGACTCGATATTGTATGCATTGGGTGTCTTGCTCCATTTTACCTTAATTCCACTGAGAGATTCTTCTTCAGGACAATCCTGTAAAGGATTTTATTTGACTTATTTTTTAACACCTGTAAGATTTCTTTGAACTTTTACCATTTAAAAAGTAGGATTTACCTGCAAGCTTTTTTGAAAGAACAGAATCAAAAGAAAAAAAAATATGTTTTTTGTCATTGTCACTTCAATTTAACATAGTACACTAAACACGTACAGCACGTTCAGCCAAAACTTTGCATTTCAGCGCTGGCCGACGCATCATGTACAACTGTGATTTCGAGTGGACACGGCCACCAAAGTATTATGTGATAATATGATGGTGGGTGATATTTGTTTGCTTATGTCTGTGTACAGGATGTAGGAAAATTACATGCATGTAAATATATGATTTTTGCTTGTTTTACCTCATCTAATAACTCTATCTGTCAAATAAAATTATTTGCGAATCAAAAGTAGAGATGGAAATATTTTATCGAATAACCTAGGTAGCCTAGGTAGCTCAACTATGAAACGGTCACTTAGTAATATTGGAATGACAAATGCAAAATATTTATTTACCAATCCATTTTACCAAATAAAAAAGTTTATTAGTGCACACTTGGACAAACATAAAACATTGAATCAGATAGTTTACTAATAGAATAACATAAACATTTTCAATTGATTTATTATATAATGTAAGGAAGTCATAATTTTATAGCATAACACGCTTACTATTCATTTAAATTGGATTTATTCACTTTGAAATGAAAAAATTTTTGCTCTTTAATGTTGTTTTATTTCTGAGTTTCGGTAAATTGACTATTAATGTAAAATTAACCCGAGATATAAAATTAAATGTTATATCTCAAGTAAACTCATGTCAGTTTCTTTTATTAGACCGAGCACATCTACTGGCGTATTTTACCAACTTTTAAAATGTCATGCTTGTATATAAAAATAATATTTGTTTCAGCATGCAAACCGAGTGATTTACTTAGATAAAATTAACAAAATTTCATGCTATGATTATAAATCGCCAGACCTTTTCAGCCTGTACACTAGACTTATCATGAGACCAGAATTTCATAAATTCAATTAAATTTCAGCACGCTCAGTTTATTTAGAAATCACTTTCCAAAATAAAATTGATTACGTTAAGGATACGACATCCAGGCTTGTATATCCAGATCCAGGTAATCATTTTATTACGTGATTGGAGAAAACTATTCAAATTTGATCCAGTAGTTGACACTATTAACCTTAATTGACTTTTTTATATCGAGACATTTCATTTTTTTTATACAACTCGCTGATGGAACAAGCAGATGGCCCACCTGATGTTAAGTGGTAACCATCACCTATAAACAAAACATTGCCCCGTAGGTCACGCACAATAAAAACGTGCCCTACGATGCACTGCCCTGCGTCCATCAACTTGAGGCATACAGATGTTAAGCCTCATGTGCCTGTAATTACACCGGCGACCACACTCTTCAAACCGAAACACAGCGTTGCTGCTTGGCGGCAGAAAAAGGCGTGGTGGTAGTACTTCCCCGGACGAGCCCTTCACAAAGAGCTCTACTACTACTCTTATGATCAATTATACCTACTTACTATCTGGGTATTGTATTATTTTATCTGTAGCTGAATGCCACTATGTTTTTGTATGAGCCTACCTACTTACTATTGTACCCATAACCTTAACCGTAGCATGAAACATTGTATGCGTCTTTATGTACTGTATGTATGTATTTCTACACAATTTGCAGCGCCCTACAGGGTACATGTACTCGCTTAGAAGCTACCTCAGACCTAAGCTTATATAATTGATGTATATAATAATACATGTTGACAATAAATAAATCTAAACCTAAACAGAACCTAGTAGGTTTTTTGAGACTAGTTTTGTTCAACGAATAGTTAGAGCTCTACAAAAGAGCAATATTATATTATTACCTATAATAATTAAATGTTATTTATGTATTTCAATATAAGTTATATTTTTTAGATCAACTTTACAGTGAGTATGCTTACGGTGATTGCACTGCAGATAAATCAACAATATTACATGCCCATGTCGCGTTACCCTTTCAAAAAATAAAGGGCAAAGTTATTATAAGGGTAAGTTAAACACGCTTATTCTTAGAGGTCCATGGTTCTATCTTTTTCCTTAAAGGGTCCATGAAAAATATATTGAATTTAAAGTATTCTTACATTAACTCCCAATAATGTCCATGAGATTTAACTAATTTACAGTCAGCATAAACAATAGAAAAGAGTGTTTCATAGCGCAAATATTTGTTTATTAGAAGACAATGGATAGATAAATCAGGACTCTTTTTTTGCTAAGTCATCATCATCTTCCTGCCCTTATCCTACGCTATGTGGGGTCAGCACAACAGGGTTTACTCCTCTACTCTCTCTCTCTCTCTACTCTACCTCTATCATTCGTCATCTCGGTGCTCACTCCTTTTTTACTCATGTCATCTTTCACACAGTCCATCCATCTTTTCTTTGGCCTACCTCTCTTTAAAACCAATCACATCCATGTCTAGCACTCTTCTCGTAATATGACTTTCTTCCCTCTTCATGATATGCCCATGCCACGCTAACCTATTACTCCTCAACTTATCAGTAACTATGTAAAACCTAATAAACGTCTATGTAGCCACGGGGTCCTAATTTATCTATCCATTATCTTTTATAAAACAAATATTTGTCCTATCCTAATGAAACTTTTATTGTTTACCGTGCCAAACAATTTCATGGACCCGTTGGAAAAGGAAATATTACTAAAAGTAAAATTTCGTGGTTCCGTTGGGAACCAAAGTATATACATAATTTTTTTGAAAACAATGTTGTTGTGGACTTTTGAGAATAAGCAATTCAAAAGAAGTGTGCCCTTGACCATGGAAAATTGTATACCGCAAAATAGCTCTACCACACGTCCTAAGTGTATGTTGTTGATGCAGGGTTGGCTTAATTTAAAAAACTTACCATCGTGCATCATTCTAAGAGCAACTTCGTTCGAAGAGGATAATTACAGAGCAACTGCCTTCAATTTTCAAATCTGCGTAGCGCGACTAACATACATATACAAGAAAAGGACGTGGCGTTATTACTACTATGAGTGGTACATCCCTCATGATATTTCCGGGACTATGAACTGGGATATATACTTTTATGGGACTACTGCGAAAGACTGGTGAACTGCAGGTGATATACATCTGTTTTCAAAGAAAATCTAAGTCATTTTTCTGAGAGAATATAACAGTTGAAGTTTACCAGGTAAAATATTAATATAAAGTTTTGATAATGATGGTGCACAAACTTCGTCATTGACGCAACTTCAAAAGTCCAAAAAATTAAAATGCATTTTTTTAACTTTCACAATCGTAGCACATCAATTAATTAATTAATTAATAAATACCCTAAGTTATACTTATTGCGCCCAGTGGTGTTACCCACGATTAAAAAGTATGTCTTTTGCCTCTATGTCTTTTTCCGACCCCTCATGAACCCTCTTCGACTCCCTCCCCCTAAACCTCTCCGTCCGACACCAGATCTACTATCTACATCCATCCAAACTTTTACATTTATAATATAACCTCTTGAAATTAGGAATCACCGCTACAATACGAGAGACGCCACGGGCGGTCGCTAATAATAAATAGTAAACAAAACAGTAGTTCCATAAACAGTCACGGGATGTGTCTTCAAATTTAATTTTAAACAAAAATGTTTGCAAATGCTATTCTTATAAACGTGTGGAGCGTAACTTCAGTTGGGTGTCAGTTCATTTCATGTATTCAGTGATTATATTAAATATGATTTTTATTATGAAATCTTTTACGTTTTATATTTTACTAGGCGAGTTATGATAATAATTGTTTTTTTATAATTAAGCCTTAAAATAACATAGGAGCATTTGATCGAATATAGTTTTCATTACAGATTCTGTGGTTGGCTACAAAATGTATAACGCATTGGATAGCGTCGTATTCACTACAAATGAACTTCCAGCAGGTAAGTTTAGAAATTTATGATCATCATCATCATCAACATCTGTATGCATCTCTGTATCTCAAGTTGGAGCCGCAGTGCATCTTAGGGTACGTTCCTATCGTGCGTCATTTACAAGGCAATGCATTGATAAAGGTGACGATCAGGTGAGCCATCTACTTCTTTCTTCAACTAGTTGCTAAAAATAAAACATTCGGACAGAGAACAAACATCTATGTTCATTACACAAATGTTTGTTTCCGGTGGGGATCAAACCCATGGCCTACGGCACAGACGGCAGAGAGAGTTTTAAGTTATGTGTTTAACTTTCTGAAAAACCTCTGACTAACCCCTTAGACATCTTCAAAGTAATCATCCTCATAAATGGAGTTTGTACTTGGTACTAAGAGATCTGAAGGGATATCTGCTGAGCCTGGGGATCAAAGTCGTGAAGATGTTTTTTTAATATTTTTTCCTTATTGATTGATTGATTGATTGAAAATACTTTATAAAATACTTTTGCACATAATAATAACAGTACAAAGGCGAACTTAATGCTATAAAGCATTATCTTCCAGATAACCTTTGTGTATTGTGGACATAAGATGTGTCAGTAGTGCACATGAGAGGAAAACGTAACTTATTGATGGATTTGTTTTTTTTTCAGAGGACATACACAGCGAATATTACTTTGGAAAGTGTGCTGCTAAAGAAAAAGTTCTACTCGTGAAGCATGTGTTTCGTTACGAAGATTTGAAAGACAAACTTGTTACAAGGGTGAATATATATCTTGTCTTTCTCTTTCGGTGAGGATTTGTAAACTAAAACCGGCTCGTTCATCATGTTATCGCTTTTGAAACCAAAAAAGCGACAGTATAAGATTGTTATGAAACGAGATGAAACCATCTCTTGAACCATTCTTATTTCAATATTACTTTTATGTCAATGTCTTATGTCAACTGCGTAGAGTCAGCTTTATGATCAAAAAGTAAAGTAATATTGGAATAAGAATGCTTGTGGTAAGGGCCCTGAAGGCGTGAAGCTAAAGAGTAGGCTTTAAGTTAGGCTTTTTGAGTGAAGGGCTAGTCCGGGGCAGTACTACCATCATGCCTATTTCTGTTGCCTAGCAGTATTGCTGTGTCAGAAAGGTGTGGTTATCGGTGAAAATACAGGGATATGAGGCTTAACATCTGTTTGCCTCAAGCTGATGGACGCAGAGCAGTGCATTGCAGGACACGTATCGTGTGTGACTTGCGTAGAAATGCTTTGTTAAAGGTGATGGCCACTAAACATCAGACCAGAGGCCATTACTAATAAATACGTCGAGGGGGTGGATATTTGATATGCCCATACGCTCATACTTTTATCAACAAAGTTGGGTACGTTAGTCGGAGGGCGCATGAAAGGGCTGCTCCCCAAAGTCCTATTTTATTATTTAGTTTTCAAGCGAACTCAGCTCGGTTTACATGACTTACCTGTATAGCCGAAATTCATAATATTATTCTTTATTCTTATTGTACACAGAAACAACATGCGAAAACTTAAATAATAAAGTATGTACAAAGGCGAGCTTAACTAAAAAGAGTTCTCTTCCAGCAAACCTTGAAGGAGAGAGACTAGTAAATTTAGACGTGGGTATGATGTGTGTACAAGATGAATATAAAATGAAGTAATATAAAATAAATAAACGTACAGATTACTTACTAAATAAAATATATATACCTATATACATATACATATATATATATAAATATATACACACACTTATGTATTTAAAGGGACAGATAATGCTCTCTTACTTTACCTTTAAATATGCCAAGCGAGGGACTAGCGCGGATGGCATGAGGGAGAGCATTTCACAGCATCACCGATCGGACAGTAAAGGACCCACCATAGCGACTTGTCGAGTGAGGGGGTGTTTTTAGTAGGAGAGATTTAGATGTTCTGCAAGGCACACCATGTGGGACAAGGAATTCAAAACGTTCACGGAGATAGGAAGGAGAGAGAGGGTTGTAAAGAATATTAAAGAGAAGAGACAAGATGTGCAGATCACGTTGGCGGCGGATAGTTAGCCACTAACATATATAACATATACATTATATTAACATGTAGTATGTACTTATTTCTTTCAGGCCCGTCTTTTAGTTGACAAGGAACCATCGTGTGTTTACCTCCGAGCAAAGTCGGAATTTAGCGAAATAATAAAATACCACGCTTTCAAATTCAATATTTGTTTATGCCTCCTTGTATATACCTATGGTGGTGTACGGTTCAAACATTTCTTCTACGAATGGTATACTCCAGTTGAAATGATGCACGGCATCGTTTGGGAACTGTATTTTTATAAATAAAGCAATTTACTGAATGAATTTCATTTAATTTAAATAACAAATATGCATGTACCTATATAATATCACGTTTTAAGAGTAGCGGACTTAGCGGAGGTCTTTTTAAAGGGCTCATCCCTGAAAGTACTACTCGTACCACCATGCCTTTTTCTGACGCCAAGCAGCGTTGCTGTGTTTTGGTTCGAAGAGTGTGGTCGCCTGCGCGCCGGCTGGTGAAATTGTAGGCACATTAGACATGATATCTGTATGCCTCAGGTTGATGGACAAAGCGCAGTGCTTCCGTTCCTATCGTGACATAAGAGACAATGCTTTGCTATATGTGGTGATGGTTACCACTTCACACTAGGTGTATAAAAAACACATCTAGGTAAAAAAGTAAATGAAGATGGAGCAGGAATTAAAAAAGGAGCCATCGAAGATTGATAGTGTTAATAATGGTTTGTTTAGAAATTCTTAAACAATGCATTGAATAGAGAAGAAAATATCTTTGTGTTGTTAGATAAAATATTTTCTTTCTTATTCACAGTAGTCGAGAAAAAGTATATAACGAGTGTTAGTTTGCTTTGAATGTGGCATTATTGTCTGTCCTAACACAGTGTTAACATTACCATGGAGCTAAAATATGTTCCAATCAGTTTGTTGCTATTATGTTTTGGTAAGTACTCGTACTCGTACCTAACAGTTACAATAGTCTGTTGTTTATATGTATGTGGTTTTTTCATCTTCTTTAATAATGATTTTCTGTTGCAGGATATGTTTCGTGTTGGCAATTTTATACATCTCTGATCGATTACACACTTACAAACAGTTACAACGAATCAAGTTGAGTATTAAAATAAGGAAATTGCTTTGGTAACTTAGACCAGTTTTAAGCTCTTCAGTTATTTATAATTTATTTTTCAATTCTTAACTATGCACGTCATTCAATCCTAAAAATAAAAGGCTTCGTTAAGTTCGTTTTCGTTTATTCGGTTTACTGTCGTATATCAAGAAGTGTCAAGAACTAAGTGTTTTATTAAATATTATTTATTTCATTTCCATTTCAGAAACCGTTCACAGCGAGTATTATTTTGGTCAGTGTCAAAAAGATGTCGAGGATAGGAAGCTATATGCACATGTTTTTCTGGACCACATAGACGTTGTTGGGAAACTTATTATACGAGTAAGTTTTAACAACGTTTTACTCGGAACAAATTTGTGTATGATCTGCAGAAATTTGTTCCGTTGGTCTGAGTGTTTATGTATGATAAAAAATATCTATCTATGTAAGTATATAATGTATTAAATATATCAGTCATCTAGTACCCATAACACAAGCTTTGTGAAGCTTACTTTGGGGCTAGATGGTGCTGTGTGGATTGTCCAGCGTTATTTATTTATTATTTATTCTCAAACAGATGCCAGGAAGTCATATTTTTCATTAAAGTTATGTGTAGGTTTTTCACTGCCCAAACCGGGATAAAGTTTTCTAGCTAGATCGATTTATTATAGTCCCTGAACCCCCATACTAAATTTCATGAAAATCGTTGGAGCCGTTTTCGAGATTACAGAAATAAATAAATATATGCAAGAATTGTTCGTTTAATTAAAGGTATTAGATTAGGTTATGTTAATTAGAATAAAACTAATTTTAAATTAAATTTCAACAGATCACTTTTTATAAGCAAAAAAGCTTATGGCCCACCTGATGGTAACCTTACCATAGTGGGCCGGGCCGACACAAGGAATTAACGAATGAATGACCAACACCAACACAAGCGCTCTTATTCGTTATGATGTCGTTTTCAGGGATGGCTGAATATATTTCGAATTCCTACTTGCATACTTCTCCGAGCTACGTCATGGCCAGAAGACACTTTTCGCAGTACCGCATACAACTTCCAAATATGTGTGCCACGCATCAGTTACTGCCACAGCCACCAAAGGTACAAGTACTACTATTACGAGTGGTATGTCCCAGAAGATGTTGTCGGTGGTATGAACTGGGATTTATACTTCTATGGACCGAAGAGCTACACGTGGTAAAGGATTGAATGTAGTCACTGAATACGTCTAACGAACATCGCAAAAAACTCACTGTAAATAAGAACAAGGCGACCGACTTCACAGAAAAATATTATTAAGCTTAGATATTGCGCTGCGTCCTTTCATTGTTATATTTTTAGGTACAGTTTCTTAATAACTGCGTTTATTTTCAATACTTTGGATAATATAAAGCATCCTGTATACAACGACCAAATATATTAGCACCGGTACGTGTCTCTATCCATCGTCCAGGTACGTTGATATCATATCGTAGGTACCTAAGTATACTCATTGATTTTACGCCATACATGTCATGTAATAAGCATATCCATCCATCACTTATCTGTGATGTAGCAATAGCTGAAAACCCTTTTATCGCAGATGCTAAAGACTAGCAGACTCTAAGCTTTTAGATATGTCAATATTGATAGGTACGAAAATTGTTTACATCATTTCACTAGACACACACTAGTACCTAGGTTAAATATGCAAAAAAGTTAAATAAAGTTATGTAGCCTTTTATTATATAAAATTACGTAGCGACTACACATAGTTTTATAAAAAATACAATTCGGTCTGGTTATGTTCGTTCACGGGGCTACCTTTTTCACTTACATCTTTTCAAGTAGGTACCTATACTTCTTTACCTATATTAAATCACTTGCAGCCTGTCGAAGTAATGAAACAGAATTTTGAAGATAAACTGTTTTACATCCAAATTCCTAACTTACTCGATCATAACTCTATTCAGATTTATCAGACTTCAAGCCTCCTTGAGGAAGAGGCGGCGGTGGCACATTGGGTATGGCGGGGTCCTTGGAAGAGTAATTGAGGACGTTGAGATCACTTGGCTCATTGGGTGGAGATTCCGGCGACGGATTAGCGGGGGCAGCAGCAGGGGCGGGGGCTGGAACTTGCGCTGGAACTAGAGGAATGCCAGGTGATGCTCCATAGTTCGGGACTCCAAAGCTCGGGCCTACAAAGTTTGGTCCTAGTCTTGGGCTCAACACGTTTGGGACATGTGGATAGAAGGGGAACCCGTATGGACCCAAACTGAACGGGTCATATGGATCGTATAATCGCACTCCAGGGTAGGAGTAACCATATGGTCCTAGTTGGTTGAAACCGTTGTATGCTGGATTGATGCGTCCCAGAGGTACGACCTGGGATGGCAGGCCAAACTCGTTTAAAGGGATTGGTGATTCTGTGTTTGGTGGGGGAGGAGGTGCGGTGGAGCTATCGGCGTCAGCCGGACCGGCCCGGATCGGTGGCTCGGTTGGCGTGTCTGTTTCCTTGGCTGGAGGCTCCGCCGGCGGGGCGTCTGTTGCTACTGGTGGCGCCGGTGGTGGTGCTGCAGGGTCATCGGCATCTTTAGGTGGCGCTGGCTGTGGAACTATGCCCTGAAATGTATACTTAATATTAGTCGTTAGTTCACGCTGAAAAACAGCAGACAGTAGGTAATGTTGTTGTATGAAGATACTCACATTACCAAAAGGAAATTCTCCTCCATAGAGAACTGAAGGGTGAATAGCGAAGCCGAATGGATCGTGGAGTACTGGCTGGTAGACTGGATACGACTTGCTAGGCTGTAGGTTCTGGTTCGAGGTGATGAGTGCATTGTAGACCTTCGGGATCCGACCGGGCGCTGGGTCAGCGGTAACTGCCAGAAGTAGTGCACTTAGTAACTGAAAGAAAATGTTTTGGCATTTTAATTTTATTTTACAGGCATATTATTTTGATCGAAAAATGCCTATTTTAGCTACGATATCAGGAGGTCGTTTTACCAGCGTTTTCATCCGAGCGAAGCCGTTTTTCATCTAGTTAATAATAATGTATATTAAGCCTAATATAAAGCTATTAAATAAGATGAAAATTTAAAATTCTATATAATTTGGACTATTAACAGTTCTACGCGCGCGCCTTTCAAAATGCCAGTAGCAAAGTTCAAAGAGATTTCATCGTCTAACAAGATTTCAGGCAGGCTGCTTTTTAAAAATAAGTCGGCTGGCTTTCCGTTGTACTTATAGTGAAGTACCTACACAAATACTTAATTCATATTTTCTATGGATAAACGATAGGTATGTAGTGGAATGCAATATTCTATAATTTTCCGATACTTTAATCTGCAAACCAGTTTTTGAATTGCTTTAAGTGTTTACTGTAAGATAGCAATTAGGAATTGCCTTGAACGCTGTTAGTGATTCATAATAAGATATAAACCTACCTTTATCTATTTACTAGCTATACCAACTACTGCATAATTAGTACCTGGAAGCCGCTACTATCAAATAATAAGTACCTATTTTACGATGCCCTTGTTTTTTTCCTTTGTTCTTTTGGTCTTAGAAAAATACTGTTCAAAACTGTTACAAAATTGGCCCTGGCTCGGCAAGCGTCCACAAGCACAAGCGTGGAATGTTGGCGTTTAGCTTGGCTTGTATGCTCTTGTTGACGCTGCTTGTCGCCGGTCGTGTCTGTTTTTGAAAACCGACCAAAGGGCGTTTGTTCCATCAGCAAGTAGATTATAAAAAAATGGTGTTACTATAATTACAAACAATTACATTTTTTGTAGAAAAGGGTCGTCGTGAGTGGAATGAAAATGTAGGTACGGTCTATTGAAAATGACAAACTAATTGGGTTTTGATACGATTAACCGCCGGTTTCTGAAAGCTCGATCAAAGCTAATCGGCTGTCAAGTCACTGGCAATAAAGTCATTGGTATAAAATTCTTGGTGTTATAAAATTGTCTATAATACTACCAAGAATTTTATACCAAGGACTTTATAGCAACTACTACTAATAACAACATACTAATTGCAACATTTGCGAAGTTGGCTTACCCCCACATGACATTGCCAACAAAAATTGAATTGAATACCTCTAAGTCCATACGTTCACTTTTTTTTGTGTTCCAATTTATTTGTTACAAGAACAAACCACATCGAAATTCGCGCACACCTGCCGGTTTTTATGTCGTTCAGAATGTTATTACTTAGGTAGTAGAGAAGATCAAATAGTGTTCGATTAAATTTTAAGTAGGTAGGGTAGACTGGGTACGGTGTTGTGCCAATTTCCATTTTATCGCCCATAATTTCGTAGGTTATCCATTTAGCCAAACACCAGGTGAGTTTTATAGTAAAATTGTCATATTTGTCTACGTATAAATACTACAATTTTGTCTATAAGTACGAAGGTTAACTTTTATATAGGCCATTTGAAAAAAAAAAGAAGAAATGACACAATCGTCACCAGCCCAAGGACTGTTGTGACAGTACCCTGGGGTTCTTTCACTCTACCTTAAATATTCACTATCTATTTAACAGCCAGCACCCCTTATTTGCGGCTATATTTAAGGGTCCGGTGACAGCGGCTCGCAATTTCGAGGTGCGATTGGCTATTATTTCATTTTATTTCATTTCGGGGAGGTTGTTTGAAACAATAACTCAAAAGAAACACGCATAAATACTGTTCGAACACAAATAATATAAGGGAAATGTGCTTGAGTCAGAAATCATTTTGGTATTAGGTAAACGTAAGACCAAACATACTAATACCAAAATGATTTCTGATTCGGGCATGTTTCCCTTATACTATTGTATTATTTGTGTTCGAACAGTATTTATGCGTGTTTCTTTAGAGTTATTCATTACTCTCAAACATTCCTACTCAAAAGTTTGCGAAGTACGAAAACTAAAAAAGCAAACATTTAAGTAGGAAAACTTGTATCGATCAGAATGATTTTTTTACTAAAGTGTGCGCAATGTGATTGCACACAAAATGGTTGTTTGCGATTTTTCAAAAATGGGTTTATTGATTTTATATCTTTCAACAAGTCAAAACGTGCGAGCGAGAGTCACATTAGCTCTTGTCTTCGTCTTAAGGTTGCATTTAGAGTAGGCAAGTTAAAGTTTAAAGGAAGTTAAAACGCTGCCTCATTCGGAGGTAGACGATCTGCTGAAGCTTTGTAATTATAATTGGTCACACCGCTGAATTTGACGTAACTTCGGATAAATTCTATAAAAAAACTTACTTATAAACCGTTCAAGCGGAAAACTGAGCTCTTAGGTTCTTTTGGACTAGAAAATCTTATACGAATTCTAATATCTATGCACTCTTATAAAGACGCCTAAGAATTGTCCATCATGGCTTATGTATGACGCAGGTTACTGTGAGATAACTTCTCGCTCCTAAGCGACAAAGCTATGCAAAATAATTTTTAAAAAACTTCTGCTATCTATTTGAAATGTATTTAGTTCTTTGTTTAGGTATTATAACTTAATGAAAAGTAAAAAAAGCCCCAAAGTTATCCTAATTTATGTACCAATGTTGAACAACCCAGGAAATATCGAAAATGTTATGCATAAACCAAATTTAATAAGATTCTGTAATGTTTGTTACTACTGATTTTAAATAAAATTCGTTCTGTCAGGTCCCTCCCTAGAGCTGCAACCGTGGTAGACACTGAGACCAGTGAAACACGACTCTAGTATAAATCAAACAGATAGTACCTATACACATTCCATTTCTTAGACCTTGATGTTGCGGTCGGCATTGGCTGCCTTCCGGTTAAACCGGACATAGCCTTTGTCCATTATCTGCGAGAGAAGAATAACGTGCCCCCGACCCATGGACGGCTGGACGCCCTTTTGTGAAGTTCGGTGAAATTGTATAATTGAGTAAGTTTTAACATTTTTCGGAAAACGTTGATTAATTTCATCTGAATGTTCGTAATACACATAAAAAATATATTTTAGGTCGGTATATTGTGTTCTATTATTGTTCTCTGTGTATTTGCCTAATAATATTTAATATTTGGTTGTGTTTTAAATATTGTTTTTTTTTATATTTTCTTTTGGAAATGAGATTTATTTTCTAGAATCCTATTTTTTATAATCAAAATCTGTGTTAAACAATGTATTTAGTATGCAGTCCATGAGCTTACTTATATTGTCGATAAATATAATAAAGTCATACCACCTCCGATGAACCGACGACATGGTAAAAGTTGGAAATCTTCTGTGGATGGAGAGGGCTGAGAATCATTTTCCTGGAAATGTATGATAGCGGACTATGTCTGGATTTCTTAATAATCAATTTTAATGCCTTTACCAAAAAACAGTCTCAGTACAAATTCAAATGGCATTTATCTTCGAAAGCTGACGTCAGCATATTTGCCATGACCTCCATGTATTGTTTTCGGCATGAGACAAAGGATTGAGTCTTGGGAACGTTGTCATTGCAAGCATTTCTGATCTAATGTGAACAGGTAAGAGGAGATGAGAGTTGACCGTTGGGTGATGACAGGTGAGAAGAAAAGAAACAGAAAAATGTTTTGATTCCACAGTTAAATAATAAGTCGTGAATGCCTGGGGATAAGTCTTTGGCTTAAAAAAATCGCCTTGGTTTATGCAAGTCCTTGATTACTATGCGACTCTTCAGATTAATGATTATAGGCAAAAGTTGATGTGTTATCATTGAGTAAGTGAAAATGTGTGAAAGACTTCAATTTTATAAAGATTATTTTAGGCTAAATATGTAGGTACTGAATAAATTACCTAAACTAAATAAATTTTCAAATGAGGAAAAAAAAAATGTTCAAAATAATGTCACTCTTACAATGTAAAGATGTCGTACAAGCACCTGAAATAGTTACAGTTCATTTATCAAAGTAATACAAAAAAATGATGATTTTTAAATTAAAAATCTAATGTAACCCAACCATCTTAGTGCACGCTTGCACTGTGATGTACGTGCAGTCTAGACTGCACATCCTATTGCAATGATATTTGTATTGCGGGCAAGTGAAAGATGCATTGACATTTTGCAGAGCTCTTTGTGCATTCCCAGTTAAGGCTGGAGGGGTCAGTCACCCTAACAGTTCTATAGGTCCTTATATTTACAAAGCGTACTATAAACGCAGATTGAACTATTAGTTTATATGGCGAAATTGTTTCTTTGTAGAGCAGCGCGGAGAGCTTTACATAATCTTTGTTTGTGCGTTTGGAATACGTAAATAATAATTTTCTCGGAAGATTGATTGTAAGTACTCGTAGGTCAAGTAAGAGAAAAAAATTAGATGAAAAGCTTAATTTTAAATAATAATAGCACATAAAACACAGTAATAAGCAAGAAAAATAATAATTAAAACATTTATAAATATTGTTATTAGCTGGTTATTATCGTGTTGTAGACAGAACCTACACTAAGTTTGACGTAGTCGCTGAAATAGCAAGTGATTTGACATCTGTCAAATCGAGCTTTCAGAAACTGGTCGTTAGTCAGTTAGATACAGGCATTTCCGTCTTTGTTTTAGACAAGTGTTATGTAGAGGCGTATTTTATTGAAGCTTATTTGTGGGGTAGCGTAACTAAGAGATGGTAAAACTTGTCTTTGCCTTTACCTACAGCTTTAATTTTATTTTCGTCACACTGGTTATTTCATTCGGACACTACAATATGAATGATCTCTGCTACCTACTTGCTTAGTAAGTGGACAGGTAGTTGGTATGACATTAACCTATATTATGTTTAGTTATCGGCCATATTCAATTCAATTCACTTTATTTTTATCCCATTTTAGTACATTTGGTACGGCTTGGAAATGTCAAATTTTACAAAGGAGTATGTCAAATAATATTGTAGTAGGTGAGTACATACACACAAACAAACAAATAAAAAACTTATATTCTAAAATTCCCTTATTTTGACGCTAAACTCCTTATACTCTAAATTTTGAGTGTCCTGATTCAATTGATTAAAAAAAGCAAAAGTAATGCATAAGAAGCTTTTATCAACTTTAGCGAGTCTTCGTTTTGGGACAACTACATCGCTTTTATTGCGTGTATTGTGATTGTGGATGTCACTTTTTAATTTGTAATCGTCAATATGCAATTTAGCGTAAATTAAATTTTGAAAAATATATTCACCTGTAAATGTCATTATATACATAGCAAGTACCTGCCCACTTATGATATATTACGTCAAAATTACAAGTCTGCATAGAATTCAATCGTATTTGGTAGCGTCCACTTCAGGCACTACGGAAATCGTGATCGTTATTTAAATCGCGAAATAATAATTAGCTAAGTCCTAATTTAAATATATTGGAGAGAAATCATGGAAGCGATATAGTATAGCTTTTTTAGGTCTATTTATGACTAGCTGCGCCCCGCGGTTTCACCCATGTAGTTTTAAATCCTGGTATTCCTACGGGATAAAAGGTAGGCCTGTGTGCTATTCCAGACTATAATCTATTGCTGTGCCAAGTTTCATCCAGATCCGTCCAGCCGTTCTAGCTTTATTGAGTAACAAACTTTCATAGTGTGGTTCTTGGCCGCTTTAGTCAATAAGGTATTGATTCTTGCAACCAACGGTAACGCCGGATCAGGAAGCAGGAAGCCAAAAGTAAACATGCTTTGCAAATATTTGGCAGCATGGTAGGTAGCTAAGTACTTATTGTTAACACTTCTTGCTCTTATCCCCAAAGTGGACCCTGTATACCTACAACAGGTTTTCTTCTGCCGCTCTCTCCTATCATTAATCATCTAAATCATCAAGTTAATGATACCAAATGTGTGGTTGAAGAATTGAAACTATTATTTTATAACATTTCCAACCACAAGCCAAACATCAGTAAACCTCATGTTGATGGACGCATGGCAGTGCATTGTAGGCAACGTTCCTGACGTGCGTGGCCTACGAGGCAATAATGATGCTTATCACTTAACATTAGGTGGGCCATTTGGTTATTTCATCAGCTGTTGTATAAAAAAACTGGAATCGACAATAGTCTTCGATTTTTCAGTGAATATACCCACAACACAATATTATACTGACACCATTTTCGAACCAGCAGACTCATGTAAATGCGAAATAGGCGTACCTAAGGGTACAAGAGAACGCGCTCAAAAACCATGTAATTTTCCTAGTTTTTAACTCAAGCCAACATCTTTCGACATGATTATCTACTTTACGTCACAGATGCTGCTAAGACTGTTTTATATGTCGAAATAATGGTATGAGGCAAGCCATCATATTATTCGGTACGTACTAATCTGCCAGTTTTAGAATCAGCTGTTCTCAATGTCGTGTACGAAATTTACAGATTCCAAAACTCGGAGGTCATAATATTATACGGTACCAAATAAATTACCAATTCCTTCCTCCTTAAAAAAATCTTTGTTACATAAAGGTTTAACTTACATTTTAATGTTAAAAAAAAATACAGCTTGCCTGATAACAATAGTTACACAATGTAAGGTACTCGTAAGATTGCCATCGAATTCATAATCAAAATAAAATTGAATAAATCTATGTAATTACGTACTTAGGTTACGAGCCAATCTAGTAATTGGTTCTTGTTTATAAAGTTCGAAGATGCGTGCGGCAAAGACAAAGTAATTTAACTAAATTATTTGAAGCTCTACATTTTTAATACAATAAATAAAACAAATATTAGTCGAAAGTGGAGGAGCCCTTACTTTTGTATGGTAATTTTTAAAACCTTTTTAAAATTATCAAATGTTTGTTTCATATTCAGTCAGGCTGTAAGCCTAATAGCCTATTTACATAAAAAAATATCAACAAATTAAACTCGCTCAGCTTTTCTCAGTACCAAAAAAGACCTACTGGGCCCTTCATTATAAAAAAAACAAAACGAAGACGTATCATGAAACTGAACATTTTTGTTCAAGTTATAATAAATATTCCGTAGAGGTAAGAAAAATGTAACAAAGCCGCGTTTGCTAGTTAGTAATGTAAATAATATAATAGTCGACTCACGCGCAAGGAGAGAAGGTTGGCGGCCATGCTGGCACTCTGGCGAATGGTCGTGAAGTGTCGTGGAGTGGTCGTATGGTGGCAGCGCTTGCGCACCTTGCTTGGTAACAAAGAACTTGGAGTTGGGGACTGGAAGTGAAATGTATGTCCGTATGGATTGGTAGGCACCTCCGTAGTAGAGTTTTAGACCGCACTAAGGTGACTACGAGTCCGGTATCGCTAATAGCCCAGTAGCTCATTAAGTGTTCAAACGATTGTATGCAAAAGTATGAAAAAGTATACCTATAACTGTTTGGGTAATCTATATTGTCTATTTATCTATCTATTCAGCATATATGCACCCACTATAACATATATGTAGGGTATAGGCATATAGGCCTCCTCTTTAAAACGCATCTCTCTCCAGTCCTGTGCATGCCAGTCTTTGCCATTGCATATATTCTCTTTATTGTACTGCTAAAAAATGCTAATACCTGAGTACGTTTTATGGTACAATCATATACATATGAAAATAGACTAAAATTAAATAACTAGTAGTTCGCCCCGAACTGAGATCTCGTGATGCGATCCGAAAGCTCCGAAAATTTAAGTACATAGATGGTAGTAATCAGAAAGATCAAAATCCTTTGGTGACAACGAAAGAGTGCAGTATTTGTTTCTTCCTTTGTTCAACAGCTGTATTTAATTTGTCCGTTATACCAAACACAATGCTTGGACTTGCGTATGTCTACCACTGGCCGCTGTAACCGCTTTTTTTTGTGTAACTGTAACCGCTGACTGCAACTTTGTATGGTAAAGAAGTTTTAACTCAATTGGCCGATTTATTGAAGAGTTCCGTTGAACAGACCTTGGCTCCATCATCAGACCAGGTCGCTGTCAACGTTTTATGAAAACTGAGAACTTTTTTAATTTATTTCAATATTTTTTTTTATTAAAAAGCAAGGGAACTGACTGACCAGTAGAAAAACCTTGATACCAACGAAACTCTTAGAAATGGGAGCTCTTAGTTGGTTATCTTAATTTAACTTTTTTGTTGTAACTCTAAAAGCAGGCATCCTAGAAAAAAAATAAAAACGGTTTTGGAATGTCCAAACCAAGCCCTTTCATATGACATGTAACTTTATTTTTTTTTTTAATTTTTGCCCCCTTAAAAAACCTTATATTTTAATAACCCCTTATCCGATTTCACTTATATACTTACCAGTAAATTTCTCAAGTACAAGCTATCCACTTACCAAATTTCATGCAGATCGGATAAGCGGTTCTCAAGTTATCGTCGGACAAACATACAAATATACATACATACATACATAAAATGCCAAATCGCCCAAGTTGATTGTAAGATCTTCGTTCGCTTCGCTCACTCGATCAATAATTGTAAGAAAAATTAAAGTCTTACATTATTTATTTAGTGCGTTTTCACTCGAAAATAGAAACATGAGTTTTTTATTTGATTTGCATCTGTCTACCTCAGAAAATAGTGATTTGTCTTGGCCACATCTAGAGCTGTTAAGTCTACGCTCGCGTCCTTGCTAGCGAATGCAAGTGCTGTGCTTTGTCCTACTAAACTGATAAGCTCCAAAGCCTCATTTAGGCAGTGCTCGTATAATAGACAATTTGAACTTATCGCTTGATCTCCGCTTGTCTTTTCCAGTTCATACTCGCACCGGTAAAGTTGAAGATATGTTTGTGCAATGCCACCAAACTCAAGGATAGTTGGTAGTATCTGATAGGAATCAGCTGGTCGCTACTGATAGAAGGTTTTTCTTAGAAATGGTCTTGACATTTTCCGCAATGATAGCTTAAAATAAATATTCTTCACTAACTTACCTGCCTGAAAGGAAAATATAGATAGAACTAGTTGCGCCCCGCGGTTTCACCCGCGCAGATTTAAATCCCGGTATTCCCACGGGATAAAAAGTAGCCTATGTGTTATTCCAGACTATAATGTATCTGTCTGCCAAGTTTCATTCAGATCCATTCAGCCGTTTTGGCGTGAAAGAGTAACAAACATCCATCCATCCATCCATACTTACAAACTTTCACGTTTATAATATTAGTAGGATATTGAATTACAGATGAAGTTGATGTTAAATATTTTTATAATTGATATTTTACACGTCTTGCTGATGGAACAAGCTGAGGGCCCACCTAATGTTAAGTGATAACCCACCACAACCTATGTGACAAACTGCCTCCCAAATCGTGACCTACTATGCACTGCCTGGCGTCCAACAACTTATCTACTGGTTGAGGACCTACCAGGTATCTGAGGTAGTGCATAATTTACTATAGACAGCTAGGAAAAAGCTTATTGCTAAAACAGTTAAAAGAGCCCTCTATCGTAACAACTGGATACCTAAATAGGAACATATTAAATAGAGGTTCCCACTTTTAGTACATACCATAAATTCAGCTCGTTTCATAATGATACATCATATTTTCGATAGATGGCGCTGATAAAGTAATTTTTTGTTTCTGATAATTACTAGATATCATTTTAATATCATTTCGTTATCAGAAAGAAAGTCTCTCACAATCTTGTTTGAATTTTATTGTATTCTTTTGAATATTCTAGTTACAAACACTCCGGAAATGGGGGCTCTTACTTATTTCAGACTAGTTGCACCCTGCGGTTTCACCCGCGCAGGGGATAAAAAGTAGCATATTTGCTATTCCAGACTATAATCTATCTCTCTGTCAAGTTTCATCCGATCAGCCGTTCCGGCGTGAAAGAGTAACAAACATCCATCCATCCATCCATCCATCAATCCATCCAACCATCCATACTTGCAAGCTTTCGCGTTTATAATATTAGTAGGATAGTAGTATCCATGAAATAGTCGTTCTGAAATTGTTGTTTTCACAGATGCAGTGTTGAGTTTTAATAATGCGTCTGATAAGTGTACCTACCTAATCCCGACAGGTCAATGGGGAAAAACGAAATATAAGGCTTAAATTTTTAATCATTCTACCCATGTTTTTTGGAAGTGAATCTAGATTCTTTGTGCTTTCATATTTGACCACTTGGAGATTTCACCAACACCATCCTTTTTTGTTTTTTTAAAATTCCTTAGTTTTTTTTTTATCTAATACCGATTGGCTGGCATTATATTAATTTCTATCAGCCCCTAACTATGCACGTTATCAAAAACGTTAGTCTGGGTGGGAATAGAACCCACAATTTTTTGAATAAGGCAGATTGTTAGGCTAGACTAGATTAATTTTTTTTTTATTAATCTGGAGTAATCTAGAGTCTAAATTGTATTATGTCTATTTTTAAATACTTACATTTATATTTATTATCTCGTAGTGACGAGTTGACGAGTTCACTACGAGATATAATCAAGAAATGAGGAAATCCGTAGGAGAACCAAGGTAGCCGACATAGCTCTCAGAATCAGCAAGTTGAAGTGGCATTGGGCAGGTCATATAGCTCGAAGAACTGACAACCGATGGGGAATAAAGGTTCTTGAATGGCGACCACGAACAGGAAGGCGAAGTGTGGGACGCCCTCCTACCCGATGGACTGACGACATTGTTAGGATCGCGGGTAGTCGGTGGATGGAAAGGGCTCAGAATCGTTCTTCCTGGAAGCGGATAGGGGAGGCCTATGTCCAGCAGTGGACTTCTTTGGGCTGTTGATGATGATGATGATTATTATTATTTTCATAACCTACATTAACTTGTTCTCATGCCTCAGAAACAGGAGTCATGGCCGGTTATATCAATAAACATGTGATCTAAATCGGTCCATATCAACTAGAACCAATTTAGTATCAGCTAAGTGCCTGCGCATTTGCTCCTCTGGGTCGAGATTTCTGATTTTGAAAGCTTTTGAAAGGTTTGTGAAACAGTTTACGGGTTACGTTTTTTTAAATGACTGGAGAACTGGGTTTTCCTTCGGATTATATTATGAAGTGATACCCATAATATAACATGACACTTCATCCCTATTTCCTATAGCCCTCTACTGCCTCTACTTTAGGTAAATGATAACTAGTTGTTTGCCGCATTGATCAAATAAAATATTTTTGCATTGAAAATTCAAATTCAGATTACGAAGTCCAGAACACCGCACTGTGTGTGCCACATGGAAACATAATAATATATACTTTGCCAACACTTGTCGTGTTTCAATAACTATTGGCAAAATAAACTGTTGTACTTTTTATTATGTATACATTGGTATAGTATCATCATCAGCAGCAAACTAATGATGACTACTCATCCAAGTCAACTGCTAGACGTGGGTTTAAGACCAGGTTCCCTCCTCTCCGACTCTGACTGCCCGTCTCTCTCATCGCCTCTCGTCATAGCTTTCGTCCATGACTCAGTCTGTCCTTCGCAGGTCGTCATCCTGTCATGGAAAAGTGCGAAAGCATACTTACAGCCCCGGAACATGGTGCTCAGAAGGTCTCCGTATGGTTTTTATCGGTAAGAGTCCGACATAAACTTTTCTGACATAACCCAACAGAAGGGTATCCATGATGATTTCCCAACGTTAAAAACATGAGTCATCCTACGCACGTTTTTCGGATTTTGGTCGCCTTTTTACGTAGTATACTTAGTAGTTGTAGTTTTGAACCTAACGACTTTTGCTCTGCTACGTAATGATTCTCTTTCGGGCATTGCAGTTTGGGAAATGGTCGCTGTAGCTACCTATAATTTGGTATGGTGCAACAGCTGCGAAACGAAACAGTCAGTCACTTAGTTCGCATCGAACTTATGTGGCAATGGGTACTGCGTGGAACGCTCCAGTTAATGGGAGCATGAGTAGGGTACCTATTCAATACAAAAACTTTGTTCTTTACATCTTTTTGTGAACCTCTGTCTCACCATAATTATAGCCAAAGGTTTCGTAGTTTGTTTACATAATATCCAGGTATTGGTTGATTCGTTTTACGATGAAATAATAATAATAAAACCATTCAGATAACACATATTTTATCGTAATTACTAGCAGTATAACCTATTTAAAATTTCACACTTTATCACAAAATCAATTAAATTATAATACCTCCATCAACTCTTATATCTAATCTAAATCGAATATTATGCCCAAAATTGAACAAAGTTGTTATCATAATGAAAATTGAACTTTTGTGCTCAAGATGAGTCAGGAATACAAAATTAGTGCCAGATGACAGAAACATAATACATAGTATGTAACATGTGACTACATGGTGGACTAAAATGAGACCGATAACATGTGTCAAATATATTCGAACGGAATATGGCAAGCCCTTCTAACGACTAGAAGGGGCAATTGGGGCAGGCAAACCACAAAAAAAATTGCGAAAGGACTGAAAAGCAGACACGCTCCAATCCATGCCAACAAGAGCCACGCGGGCAGTAGCACCACTTGGTCAAACATAATCAATTCACTTTGAACAGAGTTTGAACTTCATATTATTTCATGCCTAACCGTAAATGTGTTGCAAACAAACGTCACTAATCTATGATCCGTGAACGAGTTTTATAATTAAAGCCGGGTCCGTTGGTTTTCAGAAGTCCAAACTTTTGTTCAGCATGCAGTTACGAACGCCACCTAGAACAATTGAAATACATTTGATATTTTACAGTTTTCGCTTCAATGTTTTGCCTGTAAACGGTTCAAATACACAGTTATAATACCAGTAAATGGGGAAAGAATTATGTAATGCAGGCAATAAGAATATTGTGAGATAAATCAGTTTTTTTTAAAGTCATTTTATTTTATGTTTAACCTATCTAATCACGTTTCAATAATAATTGTCAGTTAATATTGCAGGCACTATTCATACATAAATGTATAGTAATCGCAATTTTTTTTTATAATTCGCACTATGCTCTTACACTTTGCTTAGGTACAAATATCACTAGCAATAGCGCACCAGTATCAGTAATTTTGCTTGCGGATGCCAATCCAGGGCATAAAATGTTTACCTCATCCCACAGATCAGTATCATTGGAGCAAGCTAATCTAATCCAGAAATTCACAATGCGAGATTTTTTGGAGGATATAAAACCAAATTTTCCCATGTCAAGTGTTTTGGTAACCTCATACCTACGTGGTAAACATTACCGTACTTCTCCTAAGGAGGTGACGGATGTTTGTGTGTAGTTGGACCATAGCTGGCATGTATACCTATATACCAAGAAAATATGGGTGTTCTATAAGTTGGCGCTGCAGCCAGCTTTTATTGAAACGGCGCGCGAGCATGTTGGTGCAAGCACCCTCATCACCCTCCCGTGTTGTTTCTATCAGGCCATTACATTTTTCAATTTTAGCTTCGGCCTGCAGTCTTCCCCGCATCGTCAGACTACCTAGCATGTTATTTCAGAGGGTAATGTTAGGTACTCCCATGGTGGACATGAACGTCATAATGGCAAAACTTATGAAAGAAAAATATATCATTTTATACGAATGAATAATCATAGTAAACAAAGAACTCAAGAGTGGTTTTTAATACAAACTGAACAGTGTCAAGAACATAAAACATGTTATTCAATTAACCTTGAGGTACACTCGCTTATAAACACTTCAAAATGTATTATCATCGTTGTGAAAGGGATCCAGTTTTATCGAAGGATACCTATAGCTTTTGTGGTCACACGTTCGGGCCCTTTTCTAAAATAAACTGAACGATAACACAAGACAGTGTCTTAACATAAACACACATCAGAAAAAACTGTTAATTACTCAAATTAGTTTTGTAAAAGATACACAGACGTGGTTTCTACTCAAACGTATCAAGGCCAGTGATGTAAATTACTTTATCTGAGCGAGCGGATTACGCAGCCGGACCGGTTCTGATGACATTGGAGTCCAACAGTGATGATGACGTCTACGCATCGTCTTTGTTTGAGAAATGCCCATAACTCTATTTGTCTATCTGTACGTTCGTACAAATGATAAATGATTTACCTTACAGAAAAGGCCTACATTGGTAAACATTATGGTACATAACACATTCAGAACTAACCAAATACTGTGAAGGTCTGTCCTGATAACGTTTTCATCCCGGTCAAGGTTTCAAGGTTTTTATCCCGGTGTCTCGAACAACACGTGGTCCATTTTGTGTAAACACTATCACTTTCGGTCACTGGCGTAAAGCCCGGGCTGGTTTTCGTGTGGTCCGAGTGCTGACTGCGCCGGCGCGGCGCGGCCGTGGCGACGCTCGCGCTTGCAACCTGAGGTTTCGACATCGCTGAGTGGGGAAGTCGACTCATGGCTAATTCGTCTCCCTCACACACACCGGAAAACGAACGAGCAATCGAGACCGCTTCAGCTGCAACTGCAGATAGGTAGCCATTAACCGAGCGTTCAAGTTGCGAGCTGTCGACCTTCTAGATCCAGTTGCTAATAAAATTTTGCAATCGTTCGTAAATTCCTTGTGCCACTTAAGATAGGTTATATACCAGGTACACTAAAATAAGGTCATCAATATTTACAGGTGTTGGTAGGTGTGATGAAATAATAATGCTCACATTTCTCAGAGTTTGTGGCAACAAATGGGCCCGTCACTTTGAAGCGGCTCGATTAAAAGGGAACCTCGGCTCAGTGACAAATGAACTCATTTCAGTGGGTGTCCTGGGATGGCTCTCACCTGTCTGCGTAAAATGGTAAACAGCCTGCTCAGGCTCCTTTTAATGTTCAATGAGGATACGCAATTATTGTTGATGCCTTCCATAATTAAATTTCAGTGCATGTTTGTCGTGTTGTGAACGATGAACACCAACCGCCCCATGTATTTTATTAAAACATGAAAGGAAAACTTCAGCGTTAGGACTGTTTACTGTGTGGTTTAATAAATGTAACTTAAACCCTAGTACTTTTTCTTTAGTCCAAAGTAGGGCCATTGTACCTCTACTTATAAATATTTTAATTTATGATTAAAAGAGTAGGTACCTAATATGGCAGTGGATTTAAAGGTTTATTTACCACATCTACTTAGATAAGCAAGGTTATCTGAAAGTTTAATAACTACACTTGAAGGTTATCAATTATCATATCACTCAAAAGTAATAAAATCAAAACTCTCACTGTTGTAAAATAACGGCCACCACCTTATAAATATTGTAAGAGTCAACATGTAATATGGACGCTCCTCTGACCGACACTCTTAGACATAGGTACTGATATAATCTACTTATAACTACTATACAACTATATAACTACTACGATATAATACTTCGTACTAGGAGATCAGAAGGGACATCTACCGTTCCTGGGGATCAGAGTCGTGAAGCTGTTTTAGTTTAGTTTCACTTTCAGGTTTTCATTTCTATGGTGCCGGGGATTCTACAAAGCATTTCAATACTCAAAAACACGGCTTCGCTCTGATGAAAGCGACTTCCTAGAAAATTGTTGGCTCAGGTATTGGGTGACAAATTATTCCGTTTTCAACGCAAAATAACCCTTCCCCCTACCTTTCATAAAGAGAAGTATTTTCTTTCAGAGAAACTCCTTTATCTTGCAGTTATTTTTACAGTCCAATTTATTAATGAGCAGCTTTCAAAACACCTGGCTAAGAATAATTACTTTCGGTTTTCAAGTTTTATTTATTGTTAAACACTAGCAGCTGCCTGTGGCTTCCCTCTTGTGGCACATGTCCATACAAAAGTCGACTGTTAAGTTGTTTCATAGTTACGTACCTGCTATGGTATATTAATATATATAATTATCATCCAAATTTATTCAGCTAGACGGAAGTAATAAATAAATAACTGGTTCGATTTATTCAGAGTAATTATATACGTTTTTGTTTTTTGACAAGTCTAAAGTACTAAGATAGAGGCGAATACATTTTGTTGATTCGTTTTCTGACATTTTGGGAAGCAACAGAGTTTTTTCATATCAATTGATTATTTAGTATTATTTTGAGTTGTATTTTGTAGTTAATCATTTGTGTACAATATAGAATAAAGTTGCAGATGTAGAAAGTGTAGGTATTTCATAAAAATGTTTCGAAGAAAACCGCCACCATTTTCTTCAAAACAAATGACGGCCGACTTGACTGGACTGACTTGAGTATAAATTATTTGTTACTAATGACTTGACACTGGAAAGATTGTCTGTCGGAAGTACAGGTGCCAAAAAGAGCAAAGAAGAAGAATATAACGAGTCCACTGATCTTTAATGAACAATAGAGATCATTGTAGTGATTGTGTCCGACTGTGTGACAAATCTGCCTTCATTGAAATAAATAAACAGATGATCTCCATTAAACAAAAAATTGAATTGACTAAACACATCAGTAATAATTGTTGTTGTTATTGTTGTCACAAAGCTGAGTTTTAACAGGATAGAAAAATTAATTTAACCGAATAAATAGTCTATCAGATTCCTAAAAGTAAAAGGCAGTAATGTTCTATCAGTAAGTATTTACTTAGGGAGATACTATTCAGACTACCTTACCCAAACTAGTTTATACGCAAAAAGTTATCGGTTTAATTCCTCTCCTACATACGGCTATAGACCAAATAGGTATAAGCCGTGTAATTTAAAAACAACGCAAGGAAAGATGCGAGTGTATATAACCATGCGCAAACACACCCCCTCCACTTTCTTACAGTTCTTTTTAAATGACGCGACCTATATGCAACATTCTAATGTGTGTAATTTAAAATTGCACGTGCACGCACCGAGCCTCACGGAGGTACTTATCTCACGGCACTAGCCACCTTAAATCAACATACCGTGACATTTGACAGTGTCGTATTATCTCGGGTACATTACAATCTGAAAACGTGCCACATGTGTGGTATCCACCTGCCTGTCAGAATAATATAGGGTCGCACAGAACTGGCACCTAGATTGACCTAGCTTTTAGATGTTTTGCAGTGATCCTGTGATTCATGATTCAACTGAATAAATCTTTTGACTTTAACATCTAAGACGAAGACAAGACCTAATGTGACTCTCGCTCGCACGTTTTGACTTGTTGAAAGATATAAAATCCCTAAACCCATTTTCGAAAAATCGCAAACAACTATTTTGTGTGCAATCACATTGCGCACAGTTTAGTAAAAAATCATTTTGATCGATACAAGTTTTCCTACTTAAAAGTTTGCTTTTCTAGTTTTCGTACTCAAGCATACTTTTGAGTAGGAAAACTTTCATCAATCAAAATGAAATTTTTACCAAACTATGCGCAATGTGATTGCACACAAAATAATTGTTTGCGATTTTTCAAAATTAGCCGTAGTGATTTTATATCTTTCAAAATGTCGAATCGCGCGAGCGAGAGAAATATTAGGTGTTGTCAACGCCTTACAGCTTAACCGTTATAAGTGAATTCTGTACTACGGGCACAGTGCTTGTAGATTCTGTACGACTAAAAAATACTTGAATTAATTGCATTTTTTTCATAAATAAATATAAATAGTTTTTCGTAGAATACTTACTCGTCATTCACAAAAACGCTAATTATGTAGTCATAGGAATTTATAAAACTATTCCGATTTTAATTGACTTTTGATTTTGACATGTCACGGCCGCCGAACAAATTTAGTGAAGTACCTACGACACGACTAAGGATAATAATCATAATTTATTTTCTCTCATCTTAAGGCTAAGGCCGCACCACGATTTTTTTCAGCTAGCGATTAATTGCTACAACCGCGAAACAGTTTGAGACGCACACACCACGATTAAAAATCGCGAAACATTTTCTTCAAAACAAATGACTGAATCGACTTTGGCCTGTGACGTGACTAGAAACTTATCTCCAAAGAGAATTATAATATCTGGATTGTCTATGCCTCGCGGTTTTAAAATCAGTCGCGGGAAAAAATCGCAGGTGCGGCCGCTTGTATTAGTTTTCTAGGGGCACAAATTCACGCGATAAAAAATCTCAGCGATTTAATCGTGGTGCGGCCTTAGCCTAAAGAAAGAAAATATGAATACGACATCTACGTAGTGTTGATATCGTTTTTATCCCGATGCATCTATTTATTCATTGGCTAAAATCCAAATAAAATGCTCACGTTATCTGACGTAGGTTTCGTCTAAAGATAAATATCGTAAAATTAGGCGAATAATCAACTTACATCATCCACAAGTACTCTTCGTTCTTGCTTGTTCGCCTCTGCAGCGATCCGAATTGAGGACCTGCCAAATTAAACTTAATATCAATGATTATCAGAACAAGCTTTAATGGTTCTGAGAGAGACCTTCCCTCTCGATCGAACGCACATTTATAGGAACACTGTATACCTACATGTATAGTGTATAGGATGAGGATGTGCGTTCGAACAAACATTTGTGTTAATTTATTGTAAAACATTACTTAGATCATCGTTACAGAGAGAACATCCCCAATTTGATACAAAGGTACCTACTAGTTATACTATACTCAAAGCCAAGTTTTTTTATACCTTATATCACAAAAGAATTAACTCTAATAGTTTACAAATCTAGCTATATTAACATAGATTATTAGATTATTATGGGCTGATGATTCATTTCACAATGATCTAAGTAATCTAAAAACTTTTACGAGTACATACTTAGTTTCAATGTAATTTCAAAGACACCTATGATAAAACGGTCTAGACTAGTATACCTACTATTATCTTTCATACGCCTATTGTTTAGATATAGGTGTAACACTTTAGTTATTGTTCTGAGTATGTTTAATAACCTACTTTATTTGCCATGGTAACATAATCAACGAGATGACTTATCATCTCGTACCCGATAGTAACATAGCATATAATAACATAGGTACATCTTTTTGATTAAAAGTTTGTAGTGATTTCTTGCTGACATTTTATAAAAGCCCTCAGAATAAGCGATACAGATATACAAGTAATTATTGACAAGATCAATATGAGTCTGAATCAGAATAATTTATATGATAGAACACTAGCCCAAACCTCTTATAAGTACAGAAAGTCTGTACAGAAAGCGTGAAATACCTAAAAATCTCGGATATCTTCGCCTTAAAACTGTAGCAATCCATGTCCCAGGGTGAGAGTTGGGGCAGGAGGATCTCATGGCGGGGTAGTTGGCAAGTATTTCCCTACAGTCATTTTGTCTAGGAGACAAAAATTATATCTTTGCTAAAAAAAACTAACCTAACACGTATTAACACCGCTTAGTTAAGTTATAATTATTACGATAGTAGATACCTAGGTACGGGTTTGTTTACAAATATTGCATCTTGAGTTTGGTTGGACAGTTATAGTTGGTAGGTTCTGTTGGTAGGCAGTCTACTAATTGTTTACTTCTGATGTTTTATTCTGTGTTCACTATTGTGCTACAATGGACCGGTTTCCAGTCTCTTTGACGAAGGTTACGAGACTTGGGTCTAACTTGACAATTTATTTTATAACCCCGATTCTCCCCATGTGGGCTTTGTTACCATATCGCTCACATTCTCAAAAATTAAAAAATCTAAAATATAATATTGGAGTCATGTGCAATCTTCTTATCTATTATATTTTGTGGCTATATAGTCATTCTCATCAATCCGCACTAGGATATGAACGAAAGAAAACGAAAGAGAGAAATAAGTGATAACATCAGTATACTCAGTTGATTAAATACAGTTAAGTTAACTTAACTTCCTGTTAACATTCTAAAAAAACAAGATGGAGTTTGTATAACGTGAGCAACATTTTAAAAACTCCATTTTGTTTTTTTTCCACACAAGAATACGGAACAAATTATGAAGTAAGTATATACATACCTGACTGGTAGTTTTGTGCCTTAGAATTAGTACTGCTGGCGCTGCTCTCACTCTCCGTGCGGTTTCTTGGGCTGAATATTAGATTCCACGGGTTGTAGCTGACAGTTTGCGTGTTATTATTACTGTTATCAGAGGATTTTTTGTTAGAAGAATCCATATTATAAAAATGTTGAACGAAGGACGCACGCGCACGCCGGGCGATAATACAATATTGATTATGGATGAAATGAACTAAATGACACAACAAATAAATGTGGACTCAGTGGGAGAAGCTAGTTAGCGTTGTTTTGATCCGAGCGCGCACGAACGTCAGCGGAAATGGCCGAAGTTGTATTTACGGTAGCTCTACTACTATGCTATGGTGTTATTGGACTTTGCACAGTAAACACAAAGAAAAAAATTGAATAGCTGCTTTACTTGATTAACCTCGCTTAGCAAATGGTGTCAATAAATTAAATGCTGGCGTGCTATTTAAGGATATAAATAAACTTGAACCTAAAAAAACAAAGGAACTATGCACGTTTTTATAAACCAACGTCAACCAAGTTTAGACATGATAACGACGCGTAAAGAAAGAAAGAAAATACATTTATTTGACATACACAAGAAGAAGAGAAATACATAGGTACATACAAAATTACAGCTACAAACAGAGACAAAACGAAAGAAGAAACAGTACCAAAAACAAAAGAAAACATAACATACATACATAATAATTAATACCTACCTTTTCAGATTAGACTTTTACCAAAAAGATCCATTAACTTATTAAATATTATGTGACAACACATGTGTCACTCAAAAATTCACAAGAGCTCTTTCAGTAAACACGAATTTTTTTGAATTTATCTAGTGAAAGCATAGCGATTAACGCCATTATTTCTAAATAAAAAAACACTAGTCATGAAGATACCATACCTCGTATCAGTAAACGCACGGCAGGCGTATTCCACGTCCACCATCATGCAGGTGTCAGTTGGTGAAGCCTCTCGCAAAATAGTGGCTGAAAACTTCGAATGGGACGATGGATTTACTCCCGCACCGCTGACTTACTTGGCTGCTTTGTCCCTGTCGCAAATATTTCACAGAATCAACCCACTAAACAAAATCCTGCAAAAAGATGTTGATATGCTGATGGATTTGTATCCAGCTGACATACCTTTGAAATACAGCGTTCCTCTCATAAGGGTACGTAGGAACACAATATTTTCAGTAAAAAATTCGGGTTGAGGGTTTGAGACTTGGGGCGCACTAACCTTACTAATTTAACAGTAGTAAACTTATAATTTTTCATCTCCTGGCCAAAGGGACTTACCATTTACGATTCTTTGCGATTCCCGTAACCCCAACCTTCAATCCGGGTTCAAGGATTGCTATAGCCAACCCAAAAAATCTATATAATATGTTTTATTAACATAACAGTTATTAGAATAATAATTATTATTATATAATTTTATAAGAGTTGACTGCTTTGCCTAGACCTCCTCTAATTATCTTACCACTTATCACAAGTGTGCTTCATCATCTTCATCACAGTGCTTGTTCCAATCACAGCAAATAGTATAAAAAAAAGTATCGATTTCATAACACCTATACACGCTGACGGAAGCAGCTCGATGAGGGTCCGGTTTGACATTTGTTAATGATTTTACCGAATGTTATTGAAAAGTCGTTCATTTTAATATTCAGGACGAGCAGTATTGGAAACGATCTTACGCTACAAAGTTTCCTTCAAGGCTGGAGATGGGGGTGAAGTTTTGGAAGGGGAAATTTTTGTCGGCATGTCTCCAAGATTACCTGGAGTATGTAAACCCCGATGTGTTCATTGAAGAAGATGCTGTAGAGCTAGCTTCATTGGTTAGATATTTTTACATCACTATCTTGCCCTGAACTAGCCAATGCTTTTTCTATGAAAATCACATAGCTTTGTAACCCAGACAGAGAACAAACATGTTCATAACAATAATGATTGTTCTCTAAACCCACCATCTACAAAGCTGAAGGCTATTATCAACAGAGCTCTGTAGTATTATGCAGTGAATATTCTTTTATTGCATGTAAACCCTAAATTATTGTAAAAATGTAATGGGTGGTCCTAAAATATCTTTGTTTGCAGGTCAGTCCATACATTTATGAACTAGGACTAAATCAGCTGCAAATGGTTCGGCAACCCCTTCCTCGTATCCCTAACGATACGATCGTAGAAGACACGTGCCCTTTCAGTGTCACGAAAGTTTACGACCACATCCCTTTAGAGCCGGTACTCATTAAGCTCTACAACCTTCAGGAGATATCGCTAGTCTTTGGAATTAATGGGATTCAGGACCAGTATCTGAACAGATATTTTGAATTCTCAATGGGAGACTGTGAATCCCTTTGCCGAGGCTTAGAAGACTTGAGGCACCTTCGTATATTTCGTATCAATCGGAGCAACTTAGACTGTTCCAAAGTCAAGCTGATTCTTCAGCATTTAGTGAAGATAGAGAGTATAGAAGAGCTAGATTTCAATCATTGTAAGATTGGTGACTATGGAATGAAGGCATTGGGTGGATTCATCTTTATCCATAATAACGTGAAGAGAGTTAGAATTGCCAATAATAGATTTAAAGAAGTGGGAGTGCAAGGGATTGCTTATGCTTTGCAGATGAAGCCTGCTGCACCGATTGAGTTACTTGGTAAGTTCATGTAAGTTCATGTTCACAATATGGGTATTTGGGTGGTGGTACTTGAGTAAAAATTAACAACTTAAATATTAGATCTAGGCACCTTACCAATATAGTTAGGTTACCGATAAATGTAACACAGGCACTTAGGTCGTGTACTAAATTCTTTTGAGAACTGCATTATTTCAATATTCTCTTATTATTAGGGAGCACCGGTGGTCTAGTGGGAGTGACCCCGCCTTCCGATCGTAAGGTCGCAGGTTCGAATCCGGTCGTGCACCAATGGATTTTTCTATCGAAAAATTTATGTGCGCAATGCCAGTGCTCTTAAACGGTGAAGGAAAACATCGTGAGGAAACCAGTTAGTATTCTAACAGCGGCGATGGGCTTGCAACCTGTCACGTATGGAATACTAACTACTGCAAAATGTGGGTATGTGCCAAATGTAATGTTTGGATGTACCTCTGACTACCCCCCTTAGACATCCTCAAAGAATCTTGAATTAGTACCTACTTGGTACTGGGAGATCTGAAGGGATATCTACCGTGCCTGGGGATCAAAGTCGTGAAGCTGTTTCAGTTTCAGTTTCTTATTACAATATATTTACAATACATGATTACTAAAATACTGAAATTCAGTGATTTACTCGGTCTTTGAACAGATTTCAGCTTAAATCCGATGTCAATCGAGTGTGCAACGATGTTCGCCGCCGCATTCGTGCGTTGTAAAGAAAAACCGCAAACGCTAATTGTGAACTCGTGCGGTTTTTATGGCGCTTCGGCTGAAAAGGTATTTCGTGGCTTTATTTTGGCATTATATCAGTAATATAAAATTTAAAAGTAGTAACTATTACATAAAAGGCAGTAATATGAATAAGTTATTTAACAATTTTGTTATAGAAGTCTTAGATTCATGAGAATTTACTAGGAAACATTTACAGCACAACAAAGTTTAAAGTTCGTTTATTGATAACACAGGTTACACGTCAAGTAACAAACCAGCAATAATAATTCTTATAAAATAAAATAAGTAAGGTACATATAGTTTCACAAATTATGTAAAATAACATTATAAAATTACTTAAATTGCAATGAATTCATCCATGTCATAAAACGACTGTTCGGTGAGCCAACTTTTTAGCCTGTACTTAAAGGACTGAGTTGATTGTGCATCGGTGATAGTGGAAGGTATTCGGTTGTAGACAACGGGCCCCATCATGTACACAAGCTTTTCCGTTTTAGCGAGTCGTCGAGGGATGGCTCGCAATCGCTTAGCATGCCTAAAATTGTATCTATGGTCATCCCCCAACCTTGCAAACTCTTCCAGTCCGGGGACAGTCATTACTTTACTACATGACACAAAATATGGCCTAGCGGATGTATCTTGTGAAACTCTAACAATGGCGAGCACTGCCCTCTTCTGGAGCCGGAAAGCACGCTCCCAGTCGGCTGCGGGTCCCCATAGCTCAACTCCATATTGCAAATGAGAGTGCACTGAAGCAAAATAAAAGTTCCGCACTGCTTCCCTATCTAACGTTGGCGCCACAGAGCAAAACAAGCCCTGCCAATTTTTTTACACAAAAAGTCAATATGGTGCTCCCATGTCAGTGCCGCGTTCAGTGTGAATCCCAAGAACACAGTCTTATTGATCTGACTGAGGTCCTAACCAACACCAACACCAACACCAACTTTAGAATATTACTTTTAAGATGAGGAAATTTAGTATTTAAAGTAAAGTAAAGTAAAAATGTGTTTTATTGACATATTAAGATAAGCACAGTTATAATTTGAATCCATAGGCTCCCGAACTAGTTAAGAAACTGTGTTTCAGGAGCCAGCGTTAGAGCCGTAGAGTATGAAGACCACTATAATTTATCTGCCTCTCTATTTTGCTATGATTAGATGGCGGGTCTCCTGAGCCTCAATCGCGGTCTGACCCGACTCGACATGGCTGCCAATGATTTATCTGGTGATGCAGAAAAAACGCTTATTCGTGCTCTTGAGCAGAACAGAAATGTGCTGAGAGTGGATTTACGTAGAACTCGTGAGTATAAGGAGTATAGGCAGCTAATCAATTTTTTGACAGCCTTCACAGCTCAGTTGGACCTCTGCCTTCTGTGCCGTGGGTCGTGGCTCGATCCCCATCGAGAACATTTGTGTGATGAACATAGATGTTTGTTCAATGTCTGGGTGTTATCTAATTTATTAATTATGTATTTAAAAAAGTTCTAAAGTAGTATATAAGCTATCTGGTATGGGAACCAGATAACTTATATACTACTTTAGAACTTTCGGCTTTAGAACATCAGCTTTGGATTAGTTTGGGGCGAGATAGTGCTGTGTGTAATGTCAACCAATATTTTTTTAAAGTCTTTTTGAAAGACGTCATATTGTGTGGTGCTTAGATTTTTGTGGTGCACTTGTAGGTACTTGTGGTATGACACGCAATCATTAAACTATGTCAATAAGTTAACAGAAACGCTGTATTTAATATCTTTCAACCAACAGTAAGCGTCGGATACCACTATTATCTTACAAAACGAATAAACAGAAGCAAATGTTTGCAGATATTTCAGAGGAAACTCGAGCTAAAGTCGAAGAACTTTTGGAAAGAAACAAGAACTTACTCGGACAGGAGAGAGAGCCGAGTGACGAGATACCACCGCTCTACCTGAACGAACCGGAGTACCTCATCTGGGAATACAATCCCAATAACCCTGATTACAAACCTGGACGGTACCCCACAAGGGTTCCAGAAGTATAAAAAAACAATTGTCTAGTATTTCGATGTTGCCTTTAAATCAAATAGTGCCTATATTGTAACATTTAGCATACCTCTGACTGAAGCTTAAACAGCTTGGCTTTAGTCCCTGGGCATGGTAGATCTCCCCTGAGATCTATAAGATACCAAGTACCATCTCAAAATTCTTATAGGATTTCTAAAGGGGTTTTCTAAGATACGGTCAAATATTACACTGACACTTACCATCATTTTGTAATACCTCTGATAACTCCTCAAAATTCTTGTTTATTTTTTAAGTTTTTTTAAGTCATTAAGCATCTCTAATAACGTTGAATAAACAGTAAAGTATAGAAATGTAGGTACTATGTAAGTAGTGAATCTCAAACCACTACATTTTTTTGATTAATGAGACTGAGACTATTAATTTTATTTTTAGTTATTTATTAGGTCATCAAGTTTTAATCGACCAGAACATTAGTTTTATATGCCCCAATGAGTTCTTGCATTGTCATATTGTCACGGACAATTAACTAGTCGCAGTTGTAGTAGTCATGTTCCTCGTATTTAATGAAGTAGTTTTCCTTTCATTTCTAGTAACACGTTGCGGGTTAAATAGCTTGACCCATACAAAGTCCAAGCTACAAGTAGCTAGGCGTTTTGATAATTTTATATTTGTTTATCTTGATAGTGATTACCTACTTTAATTTGTTTTATTCTGTGCGTCTTATTATTTAGATAACTAATAAAATGATTGTTCAAAGTTTTCCAATTACAAAGATTTTATAATGTCCCAAAAGTTATTCTCCGAGCGGGATTTGAACCCGCGACCTGATTTTCTTAAGTGTAGTAAGCACTATAAATCTAATAAAAAAAATCCGATTATATTTTATAATTCAAAAATTTTTTTTTAATCATCTTTTTCCCTTCGCTTTTCCTAATCTAGTTGTAAAATAGGGGCTCTAAGGCGCTGTGTATGACGATCAATATTTATTTATACCCTAGCTTCTGCTTGTGGCTTCGATCGCAATGTTTGAAATCTAAAACGATTTGTTGGTCACGAACTAAATCTATTACCTACAGATCTTATTCAAACCGGTTCTGCCATTTGAGTTACAAACATCCTCGCATTCATTTTCACATGTTTTATGCGTCCATCGTCCACTTTTTCGGTTACGTCATTACGTTTTACAAAGGACAATGGACATTTTTGGCCCAAGTAACCAATACTCAAGTTTTTTTGTATTAGGTCTTAGCAAAAGAGCACCGGTGGTCTAGTGGGAGTGACCCCGCCTTCCGATCGTAAGGTCGCAGGTTCGAATCCGGTCATGCACCAATGGATTTTTCTATCGAAAAATTTATGTGCGCAATGCCAGTGCTCTTAAACGGTGAAGGAAAACATCGTGAGGAAACCAGGTAGTATTCTAACAGCGGCGATGGGCTTGCAACCTGTCACGTATGGAATACTAACTACTGCAAAATGTGGGTATGTGCCAAATGTAATGTTTGGACGTACCTCTGACTACCCCCCGTAGACATCCTCAAAGAATCTTGAATTAGTAGTACCTACTTGGTACTGGGAGATCTGAAGGGATATCTACCGTGCCTGTGGATCAAAGTCGTGAAGCTGTATATTCTTAGCCCATATATTATGTTAGATCAAATCAAATCCAAAAACGTTTATTTTGTGTCAGAAAAACATGGACAAGCGGACCTGAAAATAATAAAGTCTCTTTTGTACCTAATGAAGTAAATTAATAAAAATAAAACTTATTCTGCCAGATAAATAAGAGGCTATTGTTCATATTAAAAAGCCGATAAAAAGTGGTTAGCTGACTCGAGCGTGGTACGAGGATGCTTGAAAGTTCCTTTGTATCGAAGATGGGCTGGGCCGCCGACCGGCCCAATAATACCAAGACTAAATCCCACACCGGTTCCTTTTAAGAAATTTACAAACGTAAATACCTATACTATAACAGTGCATATTGCTGCAGCTGCTTATAATTAATTTACCTACCAAGAACTTATACGGAATCGTTTTTGTCTTGATTTTTGTTCTTCCAAACGTTTAGCTCGTCTGTGGAAGAACTACCACCATGCCCATTTCTGCCCTCAAGCAGTGATTCAAAGGCTGAGTACATGTGAAACTACAGGCTTATTTATGAATACCTCAAGTCGATGGAAGCGTGGCAGTGGTAGGTACATGCGTATGTAAGTGGTAACCATCATCTGGGGATGGTTACCACTAACATCAGGTGATATGCTTGTTACGCATCTGAAAGTAATACCTAATTATTATGTACATTATGCAATATTATTTTTCTTCTGCTTCTTCGTGGCAAATTTATAACAGAACAAATTAAAATGGTGTAAGTAGGTACTTATCAGTAGGTATTGCCCAAATAGCTAAGATAAATTACAATCTTGTTAAGAGGAAGCAAAATGTTTCTTCGAAGATAAAGTATAATAATGGGTTCACAGCTGCTGTTTGTTGAGGGTGATTGATTCACTTGAGCACCCTTGGCATGGTACTCGTATATCGATCGTCAATTCTTATTGGTTGATTGTCATAATCCCCACCCGCCAAAACAAAAATAATAGTATGGAAAATACCAAAACTTTGAAGATTGTCATAATCCATACAGCTAGCTAGATTATGACAATCTTCAAAATTTTGGTGTTTTCCACACAATTATTTTTGTTTTGGTCAGTGTGGATTATGACAATAATACTCATCTAAGTTTATTTTGTATTATCAATAGTACACATTCGGTCTCTTTTTACACTGCAGTACAGAAAAAATAAATCATTCGTTCACCAAACATTAAAAAATTTTGAACATACCTGTAGGGTTGTAATTATCATTATCTAGTTTGTACCTGGAAATCACGCTTTATAAGTTTGTTATTAGTTAAAATCTGGGTTACCGAGCTTTGCTCAGTTTCTGAATCATAGCTAGATCAATTTATGCACCCGTAACCGCTTGCATACCATATTTAATGAAAACCGTTTGGAGGCGTTTCCGAGATTCAGATTATTTTTATAATAGGTGCTCGTACAAGAGTAGGTATTAGATGAAAGCCATGTCAAATAACTCCTCAAACAAAATAACTCAAACCACGGTTTAACAGAGCGCCTATCTCTTTTCATCGAGCACGACGCGCGGCGCTATCGAATCCTCTATTATCCAGGCAGCTAATAGCCGATCGAGTCGCAATCAACTGCGTTGGGAATGCTCAGATCACATATTTCAACAAAAGTATGATTCATCGCACACAAATCACTTCCAGCTTCGCTTCGGGTATTCTGAAAATGCAGTCAGTAAGATTATCTTCTAGGAGCACTGCTAGCAAATTCCTATTTACCTTTGTTTTTTTTTATTTACGGTTAAATTTAACAAAACTAATGCACATGCTTACTGATAAGGGTCTATTTTGCTTGCAATAATAAGCGTGAAGGGCGCGTTTGGGAAAGTACTACCACCATGCCTATTTTCTGAATTGGGTAATTTAACCAATAGCAATTTAATTGACAGTGTAATATGGTGTTATCCTAATTCAAACCAAAATATTTCGTAAGTTTTACGAACTTTAATCCACTCTAAAACGCAAAGCTTATTCTCACCCTTTTTTAAATTTCGACCTTTTTCGGGGAAAAGTTTTGGATAAAAGTTTGTATTCCATAATAATGGTTTTGGTCTCAGGAACAGATTTAATGGTGTGAATTTGTTTCCTGCCTTTTTTTAATTAAGCTATTTTTATTAGATTTATTGTATTAACTACACCTATGGAAATCACAACGATTTTATATAATCTCCCAAAGATATTCTCGGAGCGGGAAGGTCGCGGATAATAACTTTTGGGACATTATAAAACCTTTGTAATATTAAGCAGTCGTTTTTTCATACAACTAGCTGTTGGAACACGCAAATGGCACATCATATGTTAAGTGGTAACCATCACCTACAACAAAGCATTGCTTCAAGTCACACGATAACGTGCCCTACGATGCTCTGCTTTGCGTCCATGTAATACTGGCAACCACACTCTTACAATCAAAACGCAGCAGTGCTGCTTGGCGGAAGAAAAAGGCGTGGTGGTAGGACGTACGTGGTGGTGACACCAATATCGAAATAAATAGTTGCTTTTTTTATGATTAAATTAAAAAAACGGTTTTATTATTGTAATAGCATTGACCACATGAAAATGAATCAGACTCGCGACTAGTCGCGACATTATTCAGGCGTGTTTGACATCCTTCCAGATCTCTTGTTTGCAAAGCACACTAATGAATGTTTTCCAATTAACCTTTGAGTCTTTCTCTCCTTTATTGATATTGTTTGATGTTAACAACACGGAGTAGTTATTTTGATTAATTTTCCTTTATAGTTTTGTTTGTCACTCAGGAAAAACTAAAAAAAAATATATATCATTTCCATGTACGGTTATTAATTAATTATCTTTAAAACGTTTTATGCTTCATATTGAAAAAAATGATTACCATACTACTATTTCACAGTTCGAAAATAAGAACATTGGAAATTGCTTTTTTCGAAGTGTTGGGCGTTTGATTCATGCACCAAAAGGTAAATTGCTTTGATCAAATTCTGCAATAAATAATATACTGATAATAATGTGCCAAACATATTATTATCGTTTTCTATGATTAATTTAATAATGAAAGCGGAAAACGGGAAAATATATCACGAGTACTGGCAGGCATTATCTCCTCACACCTTCGCTCTTCACAAATGTAGGGGTATTTATCACGCTGTCGTTGGTAAAGACGCAGCTTACTATGGTAGAATGAAATAACGAAATAACCAATCGTGTGAATGGCTCATATTAGTGCAGACACCACATACCTATTGGATTCAACTTTGCGTCCAAGCTTGTCTCTAATTTTGTTGAACCAAACTTTATCTCCATTAACTGTCCAAGATCGATCCATTCGAACATCGAGTGTTAGATCCAACAGTACAACTTGGAATCAATATAGCCCATGTGAGGCACCAGAATAAGATGTTTACCACTGTGAAAATACTGTACGCTCCAACACCTCAACATTTTAGAAGATAAAACTTACTGAAGTTAGTTATGAAAAATCGCAAATGAGTTTTTGATCCAAAAAAGTTATCCTATCTAAAATCTTGGTACAGGTTCTCTTTACGGGGTTTCAGGTTATAATAATTGAATAATAAATCAAACCTTTTTGTTAAATATAAATAACGATTTTTAAGAAGCGGGTTGTTAGTGTGTTTGAAGTCAACGTTTCATAATAATAAGTCTGTGGGTGTAGTACGAATACGATGGCACATAATAATGGTGCCACGGTACCTATACGTTCTTTAGTGGTCGTGACTTATGATCATCTTATATTTCACTATATATATAATACTTTACTTACATAAATATAGGCAGAAGTAACCACTCAATCATGGTCCATCTAATTTATTGTCATTACACTTTTTCTCATAAAAAGAAAACCAGCATTGACTCACTCAACCCTCACTGGTGTTTTCTTCATACGATAAGTCACGTGACTGGTTTATCGGCTGCTCGATTAGTTTTCAATCGAAGTAATATTTGCCGATGTTCGCTTGTACGAGTATGTAGGAACAGCAAACTCGTTGCATCGATATTTCATTTTCCGAAGCCCATTGTTGGTGTTATGCGTCTAGCGTGGCACAAATGTTAGATAATAGCGATTTTTTTAATTTTTAGCCTGAATTTACATAGTTAATGTGTACAATAAAGTATATCCGTTTTTTATTAATGTCAGAATCCACTACAAATATGAATTCAAAGATACGGGCCGCCGCTAGTTAAAAAATAAAGATACAATAGGCGGTCTTATCGCTTATGTAAGCGAACCGTTAGATGTAGGTTTCAAAGTAATTTTATTGATAAATCGATTTTAACTTTGACTTAGATTAGAGCATAAATGAAAATAAGAGAGACTGCCGTATACACAAGTTATTAAAAAGAAAGAAAGTGTATATTCGTTATCTCTTGTGCATTAGATGCCTAAGTATATACATTCACTTGTTATGGTTATACCAGCTTAGTTCGCACATGAGTTAGTTTTAATCCATGCCCATCTATCACAAAGCAAAAATCGTTTACAAAAGAAACTGGAACATCAAATAACAATCCTAGGACGATTTGTTATTTATTGAATATCCTATTAATTCATTAGTGAACGAGAAATTCTTCACAAAATAAATCAAGAAATCGCCTTGAATGTTTTCGCTGGTAATATTTTTAGAATTATTTGGGAAATGTAAAATATTTCATGACAACGGCAAAACGGAGAAGCAGTCATTTCCGGTGTCAATTGAAAGGTTGGGTACAAATTATTCATTTCTATGATAATAACAAGCCAATACAAGATTACAAATATTTAGATTTTTTTATTATTACGGTGTTCTTAAGTAACTACTATTGTCAGAAATATTATTATTTCAATATAATATTACAGTTTTGCTGAAACCACGAAATCGAATACAGAATAAATGTAACTGACAAAAAAATAATTTAAACTTATATAAAATGCGGAAAACTTGTTGGAAGCCTTCTCAATTACACAATGTGGGGTCGGGGATAAATATTCAAGAAAGGAACTTGGAATAAGTTTCTCTACATTACAAGGTTTATTACACGTTGGCAGTGTACCTTACACTGTAGACATAAGAAAGCTCAAAAAGGTATGATCCTGTACATACTCAAAAGTTTCAGAAGCTTTACGATAAACTTGGGGGGAAATTGAAAAAGTTCCCGCAAACATTGTTTCTTGAGAACAAATTCGGTGTCGAGTGCAATGCTCATAAAAATATGAATCTCGTAGGATGCTTGAGCGATGAGGACGCCCATGTTATGTTATGCCTGGGATTTAGGTACTACACCAGTCAGGTGGGGCACCAACATAGTTTTTGCTACTAAGATAATATCGTTCGATATCCTTCTATGGTACGGTAGGGTTTGCTTTTGCTGCTTTTGCTACTAAGATATCCTTCTATAGGTAGGTAGGTAGACAAAAAAATCAGTTTCATGAAATGAAGTTAAAAAAAAAATGTTAAATATGCGGGAGAGAATTACTTTGACGGGTTACAGCCCCTTGAACGGTGAAGGAAAACATCGTGAGGAAACCGGCATGCCGTAACTGCTTGAAAGTCTTTTTTTGCACTTAAAATCCTTTCACTACACTGTTTTGAAAGAACTACTGACACGACAAGAAGAAGAAGCCCCTTGAAATACCACTGAAATTATGCAAACTCAAAAATAAAATATCTCAATGAAAAGGCTTGTTGCTTGATAAAAAACACGACGAATCCCCATAGTACATTTTGCATTATGTTTTAAAAGTGATGTCAGTGAAATTTTCCTTCGGTCTGACTGTGAGCTAACACAATGCTTGCGGGCTTGCGATTGTTCTGCTTCGAGTGAGGGGGTATAAAAGGTCATTCTCGATGCAAAAATAGATTGATGGGTCACAAGCATCTTTGAGTTGAAAATCGCGATAGGTACTACAAAAAGGAGCCAGTGTTTTTACACATAGTGTTGTTACTTTTTTATTTTACTTTATTAAGAAAAACAGGTCAAAAATTTTGATAGATAGATAAATGTGCAAACAACAATGATATCCGCGGTTTAACAGAAAATTAAAGTTTTATGGGGTGAAAAATTAATTAAAAATAGTTATTTGTTATACAAGAGTGCAAAGTTGCTTTTTAACCGCGTGTTCAATTTTGATGACCGAGCAAGCGAAGGATTCTAAAATTTAATCACGAGCGCAGCGAGTGATTCAAAATTAGAATCCTGAGCGTTAGCGAGGTAATCAAAAGAGCATGAGGTGAAAAATCTTTGCACTCGAGTGCAACACGTAACTTTTCATTCCACCTCAGCGAGGAAATGACTAAAAATACTTTTCGCGTGATTGTTTAGGGTGAAAGCTCATTTGCGCATTTAACAGTTTCAGTCAATTCTGTTGGCGTCAAACAAACTTCCTCGTCGCTAGAATCACTCATTTTAGTTTTTTCACTTGTTTACCGCGTAAAGAACCGCGTACAAAGCAAATTGAAAAAAGAACACCAAGAAGGTTCCTAGTCTGAGTTTTTAACAAATTAAAAAAAAGTTGTATTATATATTCGGCACCATAGAGGTAGCAGTAAATAGGTGTGTTTTTTTTAATTCACAAACTTAGTGCACACGATGTTCTAAATTCAATTTACTTTATCCTCTAGAGAATAAAAACGGCTTTTGCACTCAGATATCGAAGAGCAAAAATACTCTTTCCGAGATGGTGGGATGAAAATGTTATTTTCTACTCTACCTATAAAAAATTGTTGTGTGCAATTTGTGTTTTTGGATAATGTTTTTGTGACGAGTACCTATATAGTACCTACGTCTAGCTCGTAACGCACATCACTACGCGTTTGCAAATGTGCAACATTGGGTGACTCTGTGGGCTTTCACGATTGTTCTACACGACCACGTATGTAGGTACAGTCAGCTTATAAGATAAGAAAATCTCTTGTTTTAAGGGTTGAAATATTTCGTGAGTAAAACCAGCGCACTTTTCTTTTTTTAATCCACGTTGATTCATGAAGTCACTACAGTACCTACCAACTGTAAAGCAAGCTAAGAGTATGTATGTTGATGTAAAACGAGTATCAACTAGATTGTAATTTTCAGATACTCAACGCATCTTATCGCTCAGTTTTGAAAAAAAAAAACAACTTAGGTTTGTATATCCTGCAACCAAGTTTTGACGCTGACTGTACATCTACATACCTACATAGTTTTCTATACCAGTATTCATCTGAGCAAGTAACATCGCACACCCCTCGACACTACATTCTCTAGGAAGTCATTATGTTACCTCCGTGATTGCTGTGCATTTCATGGTCGAGTCCCTTTTGACGCTGAATTCTTGAATTATTTAAGAAAGTGTTTTGGCTGGGCAGACCTTTTATTTAAATCGACACGTTCTAAATTTGAAACGTACGTACAAATGTACACCACATTTGTACGTTTCAAATTTAGAACGTGTTGATTTAAATAGTAGAATGCTGATTTGGATTTGGAAACAACCAATGTCAAAAAAAGAGATAAGTGTTTTATTTCTTCGAATTGATGCCTATCAAACATATACCTTATTTTTTTATAAAACTGACTGAGTAGTATCCAAATTTCTTGGACCGATTCAAGGGATATTTCAGGTTTAAGCTTGTTAATTGTTTGGAAAAACAATCTAGGTCAAACACGTTTTTTGTTTCTACTATAAAATTTATTAAAACTGACATTGGCGATTGTGTTTTTAATTTGTAAATAAGTACATACTACTGGACTGTAACCTAGAACATCTATTTATATTACGTAAATAGAATATTTGAGTTGACACAGGTAGGTGAGCCCATGAAATTATGGCGATGAGATATTGGAACCAGCATGAAAATATTAATTTAATGGCATCAGCCTACGTAAACTCTGTGCCCAATTTGTCAGGTATGTCCCGGAGAAGCACTTTGCAAATTAATCGAGAAGGGCGATATAATAATTTAATTCATGAAATACATATAATAACACGCGTTAAAATAATAATAATAAGCCATTTATTTCCAAAATAACTTAAGTACCATAACTTTTTCTTGCGTGTTTTTTACACAATTACTGAAATGATTAACTTATTATATTAATTAAATTACATTAGAGTTATATAATAAAATTTCATGCATCGATATCAAAAATATATTGATACCCACATAACGTTGCCGGGTTCCCAATAAATTGTCCAAATGACCAATCAGTTCGCATTGAAGATGGGCCTATACCATAAAGATCATTGAAGCATCCATTCTATCCTATTCACATTAGGTCTGTTTCCATAGTCCATAGTCCAAAACCAGATTAAGAAATTATTTGTTGCGAATAAAATAGAAAATAATTTATGATATATGACTGTAGGTAATATAAAAATCTCTGACACATCAAGATAGCATGCCGAGAATTCGATGAAGTGATTTTGTTCGCTTTTATTAGACTTTTATTTCAGGTTATAAATAAATATTGGTGGACTTTCCACAACACACTCACTATCGCTACCTGGCCCAAAACTAACTAAGACAAAGCTTGTAATAAGTGAACCAGATAGCTGAACACTTTTTTTGTAATAAGTAACACCCAGACAAAGAACCAACATCTATGTTCTATGTAGGTATAACATTAATTAATAATTAGTGTAACTATGTACTCTAAGACCACAGAAAAGAGGGGACTCTTCTAACACAGCACAGGTTCAAAACTTGAAAGAAGAGTCCCAACCCGATTCATTACCTCTTTATTTGCAATAAAAAGATTTTTGATTTTGATTTGATTTTGAAGTTCACCACACAAATGTTTCTCGTTGAATCGAACCCATGGCCTACGGCGCAGAAGGCATCAAAGCTAACCTACTGAGCTTTGTTTATGTCTGTATTTTTCATAATTTAGTTTCAAACTAAACTAAAAATCAGTTAGATTGTCGTTTGGCCCGAGGGAGCAAAATTCTTAAGTAAAATCTTATACAGTCCCTATCTAGGTAGTTTGTGAAAGTTACCGTAATGAGAATTTAGCCTCATTTTATTATGAGCTTGAGGAGCTTAGTTCCACGCTTCCTTCATTATTAGTTCATGCACTTGCTGAATGAGTACATACTTTAGGAGGCTTTTGATGCTTAAATCATTTGTCACTCGCACATTAGGTACACTTAATTTTTCGGCGTTATAGAAAAAAAAACTGAAACAGTATGTATGCTCGTAGATCTTTTAGTACCAAATACTAACAGATTTTTTCATTTTATTTTATTTATTGAATAAAATCATCGATATTTAGTGATGATAATTAATATGTAAGAAAATTCTCAAATTCGCAAACGAGTTATTTAACGGTTGCCTGCGTCAACTTAGGAGTATAAAACTACACTCTCATAAAACCTGAAACGAACTTTCTGATCTATGTTAGGTTCCATCAAATATACATTGTGTGTACTTTCTTGTGGTATGTAAGCGGTATCTAGCCTTTAAATCTGCAAGCTTGTACAGTCTGCGATAAAATGGTTTAATTTCATAATTATTATTTAAGATACCTACTGTGCCTTTTAGAAAGTAGTACTTTGGTCTTATTTGGTAGATTTGGTCGATATTTTTGTATTCGGGTGTTGATCTATAAGTCATCTTATTGACATAGAAAATTTGGACGTACGTCTGACTAACCTTTATCCATCAATAAAAAAGAATCTTGAGTTAGTACTTGGTACAAAGAGATTTGAGAGAATTCCACCATGTCATAAAATCAAAGTCGTGATGTTTCGGTCCCTTACTGTGCTTAAGTTACTCATGTATCTAAATTATTTTCCCAGCGAGGACATAAACACAATCTTAGCTATCACATTTCCGCTGTGTGAGTAGTAAAGGTATAAATTAGTTATAAGACGTTTCGGTATTGAAGATATGCTCCTAATTTATCGCTACTTTCGTAACTAATTGTCGTATCACCGCTGGGAAGCTTCGTCTAGAATGGGTTTAGCGAGGATGGACCGAATGTAAGTAACGCTACCACAGAAGAAATAAATAGTAGTAACTAGCTAATACCTTACCTTTTGCCTTACCAAAAACGGTAACAACCAAGCCGTAAGTTTGGTGTCTGTTCTTCTAGGCTTGTCGCGTGGAATTGCTGCCTTGGAATACTAATCGCCTTCTTCTTCTTCGCTTTTTCGGCTTTGTGAGTCAACAATCTTTCCAGACATGTTCAAAATACCAAATAAATACAGCAGAACTCAAAATTACTACAAATTAAAACTCTTTCATTCTTAAGAAGAAAATGAACCCTAGTGCTGTCTTTAAAATAAAATAGCTCTTCTTCCTTCTTTCCTTTCTACCGTACTGCTATTCAACAGTACACACTAATGTATAGGTCGCATCAACCAAAAAGAACGCTGGAAAACAGTGGAGGGGATGTGATTGCGCATACAAAATATTCGCGCCGTAACACTCCCACCCCCTTCTTCCAGCGTTCTTTTTGCGTGATGCTCACTATACCTTCGCATAGCCGTGGACACTTGCACGTTTTAGCGCTATGTAATGCATGCATCTATGTGAGGTAGGTATGGCACACCGCTTACCCGATGTTTACGTGCATGAATACATTACAAACAATCTGAAAACAGTGGGACGTGCACGCCTTCGCGCTTTGGTACATATTCGTGTCTTTCTTTCTTTTCTAGCAGTTTCACCTAGTGGATCCGCGCTCACTTCAACGTAGTTATTGTTTACTCTTTGACTTCAATCACTAAGCTTCACCTCACAGAACCACCATAAACAGAAGTGCAATTCAACATTCACCCAAGTGACCGTTATCCGCGTTGAGTTTTTATCAGTTTTTAAACGGCAAAAAATCGAAGGAGGTTCTTCTAATGTCAAGTCGCGTATTTTTTTATGTGTTATAACTTTTTACCATAGACTTAGGAAACTCCTTTGGTTTCACACCTTGCTTTTTACAGCGTAAGCCGATTTAGTCAATTTGGTATTCACCCATCACATAGCGCCACCTACGTGAGCATTTTGGTAGTGAGAAATGCCAACGATTGTAAGCTTGTGATTGACATGAGCGCGGATCGGATCCACTAGGTGAAACTCCCCGTGATATTTTGGTTTACAGAATAGCAATATAGTATTCTATCTAGAGATTTTTATTCATTGCCTAGGCTTTTCTTTCATGTTATTATTTGAAACCGAAATTTTGTATTTATTCAAGCGCGCTTAACGTGATATGTAGGTACACTGTAGGTACAAGGATAAAGTAATCGATGGTATTGCTACATAGCTATCCACTTACTAATATTAGCACTCACTAATATTGTATTTCTGTTGCCGCTTTAACAATAAATACTAAAAACAGAATAAAATAAATATTTAATGGGCTTCCCATGCAACAAGCGTGATTGTCGTTTTTATAGATACTTACTTTTTATAGATATGGTTCTTTTAAATTTCGTTGTGTAAAATGTCTCTCATTACTCTGTTTATTTCAATACCTATCTATTTATTTATTCTTAAGCTAGCGGGTAAAGTAGGTAATAATAAAATCTTTGCTTAAACAAATACAAATCAATAAACAATTTCGTTCAGTAATTTCGTTTATTTGTACACTTAGCTAATAACATTAGGTACATGGTATTTAATTTAACCTTAACGACTTTTCTTTCACTGTAATACCTATTTACATTTTCCAACAGAAACCTAATTAAAATTGGCAACAATCTTGAGCATAAATACGTAACATACCTATCTAAGAAATGGAATGCATAATAGATTACTTAGTAATTAATTAACTTGAATCTGTTATACATATTACGCGTCAATAAAAAACTAATCTAAAATGGCGGCAACAATACCTGTCATCACGCGTGCGATTGAGAGGTAACTAATGTCAACAATAGCGTATTCTTCTTCTTCTTGTCGTGTCACTAGTTTCTTTCGAAACAATGTGGTGGAAGGATTTTAAGTGCGCCTCAAGAGGCGCTGTTGTACACATATTACAACTTATTTGGTGCTACAACATGCCGGTTTTCTCACGATGTTTTCCTTCACTGTTTGAAAGTACTGGTATGTATGAAGTCTTTTTTTTTATACAACTAGCTGATGGAACAAGCAGATGACCCACCTGATGTTAAGTGGTAACCATCACCTATAAACAAAACATTGCCCCGTAGGTCACGCACAATAGGAACGTGTCCTACGATGCACTGCCCTGCGTCCATCAACTTGAGGCATACAGATGTTAAACCTCATCTGCCTGTAATTACACCGGCGACCACACTCTTCAAACCAAAACAGCGTTGCTGCTTGGCGGCAGAAAAAGGCGTGGTGGTAGTACTTCCCCGGACGAGCCCTTCACAAAGAGCTCTACTACTCTTAAAAATCTTAAAAAGATGAGCATAGTTATAGAGTTTATATACAGTTTATGGCATTACATAGATCGCAGCAATAACAAAGTCCTTACACAATAATGGACCTAGGTACAAAATTTGGCATAAACCAGCCACTAACGATCTGCTAATATATAACTATGAATTTTCCGTTGAAGTCTCTTACAAATTGTCAAATGGAGACTTGAATTTGGCAATAATTGAACGAGTTTTATTTGTAACATTCTCTGCGGCGTAGCACAGTCGTAGAGCTTCGTAGCAAACACAAAAAAAGAAAAGAAGTATGACCCTTAGAAAGACTACTGTTTTAACTTTGTTGCCATGCATCTAAAATAAAATGCGTGCAAAATACCTTTGGCACAATTTAATAACAGATTTATTTCTAACTCTTTTTTCGAGATTAATAATGTAGAAATAGCGTTTTAGTGTAATTGCATAAAAACCGCACATGAAGGTTTTGGCGAGTTCATAGCGCTTTTCGTGGTTTAGTAAACATTTGCGATACAAAGCAGCAGTGGTCTAGAAACGACATCGAAAAAAAACGTCATCTTTTTGAATCGCCTCTTGCGCTATCTATTAATATTTATTGATCTATGGTCCCTGCCTTTAGATTATTGAGCGTAAGGACCATGGGTATAAATACTTTATCTCCTACCATCTTGAAATATGCCTGTTTCAATATTGAAATCTCTCATGGCTTAGCTTGCTTTGTTATTCCAAACAGATCGAAGTGAAGCAAGCGTTCTCCGCTGTTACCTTATTGATGGGTGATCGCTAGTAGCTTAACATCTGAGGGCCAACCGCGATCTCTTCAAGCATTCGTTTTTCAATATTACTTTAATGTCAATGTCTTATATCAACTGCGTAGAGTCAGTTTTATGATCAATAAGTAAAGTAATATTGAAATAAGAATGCTTCAAGAGTTCGCGGTTGGCCCTCTGAGCAATTCCGTGCATAGGGCACGTTAGACGGTCGGTCTCGGCTGTAGCGGCAGCTAAGCTGTTGGGGAGGCCTTGGGGCGGCCAAAAACCGTCACCAGAGGCCACTGGCTCATATAAACCGAAATTTCAAGCTAAGGCTTCCTTTGATGCGAGGTTTGCGACCGCACTCGCAAAAAGCCTTGAGCAACGCGACACATGACACATTTGTCACAAATAAACATTTCGTTAATTCAAACTCAGTCACAAACACAGAATAACCGTAAGCATATATCTTATTTCTAAATAGGCGGTTTGAGAGGCGTGTTCCCGACATGTAAATTATTGAGTTGGGGCAATAGGATGGCGGCTGTAGATACAACGGTGATTACGACGAAAACGACAAGTAAAGCTCGATCGGCGACAACAGCCACCTGAAACAAAAAATATGTTGTAAACAAAAAACGTTGTTATAGATTGGTAGGTTTCTTTTTTTTTATACAACTAGCTCATGGAACAAGCTGATGGCCCACCTGATGTTAAGTGGTAACCATCCAAAGCAACCATAACAAAGCATTGTCTCGTGAGTCACGCACGATAAGAACGTGCCCTACGATGCACTGCATTACACAGCAGCCTGCCCCAGCTTCGCACGAGTGGACCTATCTTATAATATTAGAATAGACATAGAATAAATGATTAAGGCGTTGACAACACCTAATATTTCTCTCGCTCGCACGATTCGACATTTTTAAAGATATAAAATTACAAGCTCCAATTTTGAAAAATCGTAACAACCATTTTGTGTGCAATCACATTGCGCATAGTTTCATTTTGATTGATGCAAGTTTTCCTACTCAAAAGTTTGCTTGAGTACGAAAACTAGAAAAGCAAACTTTTAAGTAGTAAAACTTGTATCGATCAAAATGATTTTTTTACTAAACTGTGCGCAATGTGATTGCACACAAAATGGTTGTTTGCGATTTTTCGAAAATGGGTTTAGTGATTTTATATCTTTCAACAAGTCAAAACGTGCGAGCGAGAGTCACATTAGCTCTTGTCTTCGTCTTAAGATGTACAACTGTAAGAACTTAGAACGAAAGATAATGTTATAGTATAATGTTTTAATCTGGTTGTGTACTATCTTTCTACTCGAAAAATGCATAGGTAAACATAGAACTTCCTCCTTTTTTACAGTCGGATAAAAAAGTGTATGTGCGCAATGCCAGAACTCATCATAAACGGCGAAAGAAAAACTAAAAGAAAAATCTGTGAGTATTTTTACATTGTGGCATACTTTGCAGCAATTGGACGATTCTTCTAGGACGCGATTTTTTTTAATTTGTGAAGGTTTGAAAAAAGATGATGGGTAATGTTATGGTAAACGAATAAAAGTAAAGATTAATGTACAACAAACTTTCATATCCTTGTCATATCATTTGTCATTTCAGAAAGGGTTTGTGGAGAGACAGCTTTTTACGGGAGCAATAAAAATAAACAAATAAATTGTTTATTTTTATTTGAATTGATTAAACTAGGTACATAACACCTGTTTCCGAATGATATCTATAACTATAAGAATCAAAGTCCTGACTGACTGACTGACATATAGACAACGCACAGCCTAAACCGCTGGTCGTAAAGCCTTGAAATTTGAGGAGTACATAGTTCTTACAGCGTAGACGTGTACTAAGAAGGGATTTTTCAAAATTCAACCCCTAAGGGTGTAAAAAGGGTTGAAAACGTTTGTATGAAAAATCGTATTCCTTCAACTTGAAACTTAGAGGACAGATACCCTAAATTCAATAATTAAGTATGTCATTTTTAGTTTTTGAGAACTACCCCCAATAAGGGTGCAAAGGGGTGTTGTAGTTTGTATGGGAGTTTTTTAACGAGTGGTTCGATTGATTTCAAACTTGAAGTAAATATACTTCTAAATAAATAATTAAGAACGACATTTTAGTTTTGGTAAACTACCCTTAATAAGGGTGCAAAGGGATGTCAAAGTTTGTACGAGAAGTGCGATTGACTTGAAACTAAAAGTAAAAGTAGATAAATTACAAAAAATATACTAATTTAGGGTTTTATCTCGGGTGGAATGCGCGAGCGGCGCGGCGTCAGAGGCGCAGCGGTGGCTGGCGAGCCGCGGGGCGGAGCCCTTACTTAGATAGGTACTTTAACATACCTATAGTTGTCGCGGGTGAAACCGCGGGGCACAGCTAGTATTAATATAATTTATTTGGATCAGTTGAGCTATCTCTAGATTGATTGCAACGGTCTGCAGATAGCTCGACTGTTTCATTGTATGTACCTATTTTGTACATTTTGGCAACGGTCTGCAGATGGCTCGACTGTTTCATCGTGTGTAACTACCTATTCTTGTACATTTTGTAAATATTTGTACCAATAAATTGTAATTTCTTTGTAAATTAATGTATTAAGTATATACATAAAAAAATAGTAAAGAAAGTCATGTGAGTTTTGTGAGTACATTGATACTAAACAAACATTTTGGTTGCTGCAGCTTTCATACAAGTCTCAGTAAAGATTTTATCGTATCTGAAAAGTTGTTATCTGAGACAGATAGTGATTTCCTTAAATGAAGGTAAGCAGTATAAGTAATAAAACTGAAAATCCACTTATTTCTAGGCAGCTAGAGATATTAAATTTGATATACGAGTATATCAAACATACGCGAAAGACGTATTAGATTAATCTCATACGGAGATCGCACTCATCGCAAAGATTTGTATTATTCCCGAAGTGGGTAGCCTTGTCGGAAAATACGTCTGCCATCACTATATTCTTTTCATATTAAAATATTGCTTCAAATAGCTTGCCATATTGCCGTGTAAGATATCACAATTGCAGTAACGTATTTTCCTCTTCTTGTAGGTGGGTGGGTAGAATATTTATGTCTTTTTTTTATGAAGTTGACAACCGTCCAACAGCAAGTACCTTACACAGTTTAAATTGTAAGTACGAGTGGTACGAATAATTACCTGCACTCAGTGATTATTTATTAGTTCGAAAATAGGGAAAAATTGTTTGACAACATCAACTTTTCAAAGACCCAAACAAACACAAGGTTTTTTGACAGTTTACAAAATACAAAAACTCGTCAAGCGCGTGATACTAACGGCTTTACGACTTTGCTCCCCAGGCACGGTAGATATCCCCACAGATCTTTTAGTATCATGTTAGTACCAACATTATTTCAGGTAGGAAAACTAGTATAAATAAATGCATAATTGTAGGCGGTGTAATTGCACACAAATGTAAAATTAGGATGAACCTCTGATTAAACTTTAGAGATCCTCAAGTAATCTTGTAAGTCTTACTAAGAGATCTGAAGGGAATACCGTGCGTGGTTCAAAGTAGTGAAGTTGTTTCTGTTTTTCATTCAATTAAAATTAAAGCTTTGTAATTTTATTTTCTTCGTACTGTGTGCCTACAATCCAATTATTGCTGCTAGATTATTATCTTCAGTATCTTTATTTTCTTGAAAGAGACAAGCTCGCTCTGAAGAGAACATTAATTGGAAAAAAGGAAGTCCCAGTAGGTACAACCCGTATCGGTTAAGAGTCCGGTGACAGCGGCTCGCAATTTCGAGGTGCGATTGGCTATTATTTCATTTTATTTCATTTTGGGGAGGTTGTTTGAAATAATAACTCTAAAGAAACACGCATAAATACTGTTCGAACACAAATAATACAATAATATAAGGGAAATGTGCTTGAGTCAGAAATCATTTTGGTATTAGGTAAACGTAAGACCAAACATACTAATACCAAAATGATTTCTGATTCGGGCATGTTTCCCTTATATTATTGTATTATTTGTGTTCGAACAGTATTTATGCGTGTTTCTCTAGAGTTATTTTTTCAAACAACCTCCCCGAAATGAAATAAAATGAAATAATAGCCAATCGCTCTTCGAAATTGCGAGCCACTGTCACCGGAGCCTTAAGGTTACCGATTCGCCGAGAGAATATGTTAGAGCTTTTCTTGACAATAATATAATGCGCCTATGCTTATTGGCCTTGTTAGTCGACCTGGGATCGACTATAATACCCGGTTTGAGTAGCTTTAGAGCAGAAGTAGACTATAATCTTCATCATATATCATTTCCGGGAAGAACGATTCTTAGCTCTCTCCATTCTCTCTTCCCAAAATCCTAACTATCCGTGTTCCAGTTCATAGTGGTCGTCCGGCGCGATTCAGAGCGACTGGAAGGGATCGGAGTTTGGTGTGCTGGTCTGTTTCGTAGAGCGTTCGGTCACACCAGGGTTCGATCGTCTATTTGCACTATTATAGATAATAAATTAAAGAATATAAATTAACTTGATGGTGCACAGCGGGTCAATTTCCTGAAGATGCTTCGTAGAGAGGTGAAACACGTGTCGAATTCTAATAAAGTTTATTCCAGCTTAAGGAGATTAGATCAGCGGATTAGTACTACATATTGCTTTGTTCAAGTTAATTTATATTTAACAATGGACTTCCACAGAGTCACGCCTGAGTCAATTAACTATAATAAATTAAAGCTCTGGTATAATCAATAGGTAGGAAGGTATATGCAATTGCAGTTTGAATAGTAGTATTTAGTACTAATGTCTGAAAAATGTATGTTCATGACAATGTTGTTGAGTAGTTTGTGGAATAAACGAGATAGCGATCAAATAGGTTGATGTAGTAATTTGCCAGTCAGTGAACGTAGACCACATTCATCGAATTACAGTTTTGCGCAATTTCCATCCCAGCACTTTGCATCCGTCTAGTGTACGTTTGTACATTAAGTGTACGTGTAGGTATATTAATTAAAATAAGTGCAAGTTTGTACAGAAACGATAGTTCATCAAAATATTCCAAGACTCAAAAGGAGAGAGTTTGAAGATTAGAGCTCTTCTATTCTTTGTGAATAATGGTTCGAGATAAATATCATTTTGATCCGAACAATTTTTCCTGTCATAAGTTTAATGTAGTACTAAAACTAAGTCAATACATTTTTTGGTACGAAAACTTGATTATTATTAATATTTTCAATACTTTTATATTTATTTGAGATTTTTATTACCTAACCGTCAGTCATTTATATTTAAAAAAATGTAGAAACTTCTGAGTGAAAAGTCGTTTGAAGGATATTTGCGTCATAATGTCGAAACATATACATTCCCAACAAACCTCAGAAATTGACTTTATATTTTCAGAACACGGAAGAGAGTTAACGTTTTACCTATTCCAAATACAACCGAGAAAACGACATGAATGGTCGTTTTTCGTAGGGTTACGCCTTATCTTTATTTATATTATCGAATCTTCCAACGACGGATAGCTATAAAGAACTCTTTGTTTTTGTTCTTCGTCGTTATAAGCAGCTTGGCTTTGCATTTGTAATACCCTGCCATTCCTAACAAAGAAAAGCTCATTTAAATGCAAAAATATCTTCAAAACTATATAACTAGTTGGTTACCGAACTCAGATTCCAAGATGTCCGTGATCTAGTTCCAGCCTTTCTTGAACTATGAAGTTTTTTTTATCAATTATATTAATTGTACATAATATGTTTTATGGTCCCTCGGCTTACCTTTGGATTTACGCGAGAGTTTGACACCAACAAATATAAAATGTTACTTCTCAAGATACTCGTGTACAATAGAGTTCGTTTACGTTGACAACAAACGTCTGAGGTACTGGCTTTCAGCTACCACCGCCTAAAATCTAATAATATTTTCTTTGCCTATTCAGTGTAAATAATTCCCCTGTAAGTTAACATCTCGTAATTGTAGCTATTTTTAAGCATGTAGGTGTGGCGTCGATTGCACTTAAAGATTATGAGCTTCTAAAGATTTTGCCATTACTGTGCAGTACAATAAAATATCATTTAAACCACGGATAAACAAAACATAATGGACAATAAATATAACATTGTCTTTTTTACACTATACTATATAGCCTAGTAAGATTACAATCTAGTCAGAAGACAATCTAGTGAGTAATTTCAGTTAGAACATGTCCACAATGACACTTTTTTGGCACTATCATTATTATCATTAATGGCTTGTATCATTTTTAGGAACCTTGTTTGAATTATTCAAACAGTGAATAACATTATAGCTCCAGGTGTGTTGCCCGACCGCGCATTCAATACATTACTTACATAATATTATAATAATAATGCCCACATTTGGAGCTACAATGGCCACCCTAGAGGTCCTTTTCAAATAAATCGATATATAATTTAAATAATAAAGACTACATTGTTATAGCGAAGCCATATTTTCATAACTAGCGAACCAACCGATTTGCATAGGCATTTTTCTCAAAGACTTTTTACCTGTAGGCTGTTGATTAAAACTGTCTAGTGCCTGTCTAGTGTCTGTGCCTCGCGCTTGGTGGAGGCAGCTAGATTGCACGGTTTTTTTAACAACAGTTATTTTAAGAGTTTATCCAACTATTTAAATTTTAATATAAACTTTTCACTATGGCACAGACAATCAGCGTAACTTGGAATGCTTGCTCATGTATGTTATTTCCATGCATTATTTGTGTGGATTATATCTCCTAGATCTCGAGGTTATCTAGTGGTAAGACAAACCTAACGTAGGTTTTAAGCCACTACTAACCAACATATGAAACTCTGTTTTTTAATTAATAAATAAATAATAAATAAATAGTAATTTTTTAGTAAACTTTGATTGGTATGGCCTCTATGGTAATTTGGTTGATAGGCATGAAAATACCAAATCACCGATGTCGTAAAAAATAGTACGTAAATTGAACAAGGTTTACCTATCAAGGTTCGAGATCATCAACAAGGTTTCATCTTCATTCTTATGAAGGTATTTTTTTACGTAATGTGAGCAATAAAACAATGCATGCTGTGTTCGCATCTAGAAGGCCGTTCAGCAATTTATTTTTAAGTTGTTTGCTTTTGTGAATTTTTGTTGTAACGGCTGGTTTGTAAACCTATCATAAAAAAAAGGTTGTCTTCAGAGAGAACAAAATCTACCTAACTGAAAAAACTGAAGCAGCTTCGGGGATAATCAAAGGTACATTTAGGTACCCACTTCTCCACTGAAAAATCTGTAGCTTTGCTCCGGGCGTATCAAACGCGGTGACCGTTAAAAATAACATTTGCTGTTCTAAAACTAACGTAGCATTTCGTGCGAGACAGATAGGACACTGCGATAGTCATTTCAGAGCAACAAAGATATGAAATGTTGCTACAACTGATCTTTGTGGCTTTGATGTTTCCTATCCCATTGTCCTATCTCGCTACCGATTCGCTCGGATTTATACCGCTTAAAGACTACTCATTTGTACGTCGCAGTACCCCGAGGCACTCCAAACTTAGTTCACTATCATGTACAAAGTCTAGACTTATAAATTGTCTTTATTTATTAAGTTCGCAACAATTGAGAGTCTTTCTGTTATTGTTATTCTCAAGAGTGATAGTGGATACAAGATAGAAAATGAGATTTAATAAATGAAATTCCAATTATGAGGAATTCTCGGAAGAAGCCTGACAATTAAGTAAGCCAAAAGATCAGATTTAAAGGTAATTACTAAAATTAATAAGTAAACTGAGCTCTTCATAAATAAAGTTTCATGAACAAGTTGGATCTTTATAATTAAAACAATTCCCAGCTAGTGCACGTACCCACATGTAATCACACCTCTATCCTTAAAGATTTGACGGAAAAGTACTCGTTTCAGGGTTACGTTTGTCGTAATTGTAGCATAAGTTTACTGATTCAATAAAAAATGAAAATCCGTTATTGGCACTATGTTAGGAATCTATGTACCTTTTTACATTGTACCTTAAGAGCTGTGGATTCTGTTCCTAGATATATAATATACTAGCTTTTGCCCGCGGCTTCGCTCCCGTTAAGAAGTATTATTATTAATTAGGTATAGTTTTTGCGGCTTTACTTTTGTTTAGCGTATGTAAAAATTGGGGGTTGAATTTATCAAAGTCCTATTTAAGCGGACATCTTCATCATAGTAACCTTTAGTTTCAGTTCAATCAGTCAAAAATCTAAGAAGATTTATACAAACTTTCATCCCCTATTTTATCCCCTTAGGGGTGGAATTTATTAAAATCCTTTCTTAGGGGAAGCCTACGTCATAGTAGCTTTACGCATGCCAAGTCAGCCCGATCGGTTCAAAATTGTCAAAATTTCATACAAACTTTCATCCCCTATTTCATCCCCTTGGTGGTAGAATTGATCAAAATCCTTTCTTAGCGGGTGCCTACGTCATAACATCTAAATACCTGCATGCCAAATTTCAGCCCGATCCGTCCAGTGGTTTGGGCTGTACGTAGATAGATCACTATTTCAGTCACCTTTGAGTTATATATTATATTTAGAAGAAGAAGATTTGCCCTCTTATTCATATTGGTCGCAGAGCGCTCTATTAGCATCAGAACGATAAGTCTGTTGTTGTCTGTTTTCGTTGGCATAAAAGTGACAGTGACAAGTATATCCTATAGTGTTATGTAAGGGCCTAAGGCTGCCTGTCCATTGACGCGGAGCAAGGCTGCGTGCGGAGCGAAGAAACGGAGAAATATTAACTAATGTCCACTGCACCAACTGAGCGGAGATTATAAGCAATTCTATAAGTAAATAATCGGTTTCTCCGCTTCGCAGCCTCGCTGCGCTTCAGTGGACAGGAAGCCTTAGCGTGCGATTACAGTGGCGCGGGGCGGGCAGCGGGGCGGGTGGCGGCCGCTCGTCCCTCTGCGTTTCCCGCTCACCTGGCCCGCTCGCCACTTGGTGCACCTTAGTCAAAAACTTATGTTTGCGTTTGGATTCCACTACCCGCCCCGCTCCCTCTGTAATTTCACACTTACTGTGTACAAAAGAAGATACCAACCTGTTTCCACTCCAAGTTGGCACGTTCAAGTCTCTCGTTGGCGGCTACCCGCTGCTCGTGGCGGGCGGCCGCCTCGCGCAGCGTGCAACCGCAGCAGGTGCAATGCGAGCACGCGCAAGACGCGTCACTTACTGCCGGTGTGACCGCCGGGACCGCTCCGCTCGTCGGTATCACTCCACCTAGAACGAAGGCTTCACGTTATGGCCAGCGCAAACCTGGGCTCATACCACCATCTCTTGAAGCATTCTTATTTCAATATCACTTTTCTGCCAATGTCTTATATCAACTGCATAGAGTCCTTTATGTTCAAAAAGTTAAGTAATATTGAAATAATAATGCGTCAAGGGATGGTGGTACGGGCCCTGGGGCATTATTCTCTATGCCATAGGAGATTCCTTGCCCCAAACCGTGTAACGTCAAAACGTGATCTTGGGCTTAAATCTTTATGACGTAGATACAATATTACCCTAACCGTGTGACCTCACAACGTGATCTAAACGCAAACGCGATTGGATTGGTCATAGTGAAGTAAATAACGCACCAGCGGCCGCGCGGTTCTTCTTCTTCTTCGTTTTTTTATATGGCTCCTGTCTATAGACAATCTTGCCAGTGTCAAATGATAGAGATTATATGCTCTTTGTTATGTTTCTAGTCACGTCAGTCGAAAGTCGAGTCAGTCAATTGCTTTGAAGAAAATGGTGGCGGTTTCTTCAAAACATTTGAAACATTTTCGGTCAAATCACGATATCACATATTACACTTTCATTTCAAATGCTTACACTTTGTGCTAAGACCACAAGTAATGTTGGTTAAAATACCACCAAAATTACACAACACAACTCAAAATAACACTAGAAAAAGAATTAAAATGAAAATGCTATGTTGCTTCGATAGATGACCGAAAACGAAACTCGGCCGCGCGGTTGCGTGAGCATGAGTAGCATGACATTTTCAACCGCATGTCATAACAAAATTGAAACAGTTTTGACTTTTTTTTTTCCCCCTATCGGCCACTGAACAGCCATAAATAAAAGAAGAAGAAGAAGACTTTTTTTTTGATACAGTGCCAAGTACGAACTCTAGATTCGTTTTAAGGATTTCTAAGAGGGGTAGTTAGGGGTACTTCTAAACATCACATTGAACACATACCCACATTTTTCAGCACCTGTGTTCTTAAAACTTTTTCTCAATCCATTTGCTTGCTTGTGTCATTTCTAGCACAAGGCGGACGTGAATTACTTTTTTGCTACCTACAACGGTACAGAAAGCCTGCTCGCCTATCAGCTTTTTCTACAGCTATTTGTAGACCCGGAAAAGCCCAAGCTAATCGAGAACTCTCGCTGATATCATATCATGGCAAATATTCTCTACTTATTATTTCTTTTGTCACGACAATGACAAAACGTTTCTATTTCATCGTTTAATTCCTTATTTGAAATACTTATTTTGTGAGTAATATTTTTGTGAGTGAATTTGTCACGACAATATTTTCAAATTTTTTTTAGTCGTTCAAGCGTGTGGTGTAGTTAACTTTTCATTGATTTTATAATCACATATAATAAATTAAAATCAATGCAGCCAATGCTATGTACCTACTCACAAAATAAGTATTTCAAATAAGGAATTAAACGATGAAATAGAAACGTTTACGACTCATAACTAGCGTCTACAAAATGTACCGCTTCGGTAGCCGGTTGCTATAGGTTGGAGATTTCTGCTGCGTTGAATATACAGTGTGTGGTACAGTGCACTTTATTTGCTTCCTCTAGCATGTATGCATCACATAATTTCTGCTCCATGAATATGACGACAAATAAAAAAACTACGTGAGTATTTTACTTTTATTCTCAGTCCAACCTTTATACGAGTTTATTTCTCTCGCATGAGTTCGTCTTTTTACTGCGGTTTTTCTGAAAGTTTGCATAGGAACTTTCATGTTCAACATGTTGACTTCCAACTTTATCTTAAAATACGTGCGCATAATATTTTTATTTGATTTTATGCAATAAAATCGTCTGCATAGGTCCAATATTTTGAAGAAAAACTTAACTAGGTACTCGTATGTAGACAAGTTTCAGGTCTTGTAAGTCGATCGTGTAGATATTAACCTACGTGTAATCCATTTGCAGTCGAAGAGTGAAATTTGCTGATCTGTGAAATGAGAACCCACATGATCCAATCGGCACTGGGAATTTCCGAGTAGGTCGCCTGTCACTGGCAAATAGGTGAATATGAACTAGATACTAGATACTACTGCTGATACTCTAGATACTAAGTGATTTGGAGTAAGTTTAAGAATAATAACTAACCACGCAGATAATAACTTTTGGGACTACAATATGTGATTCAGCTTAATTTTTTTGATGTTGTTTGTATAGTTGCCTAATTTTCTGATTGCGATGTGATAAAGGAACCTTTTTTGCAAGACACGCAAGTTCTTGTCCGGGTTTTTTTGATAAAATTTATCAACAAGCGCAGCCGCTTTTTAGATTGGATTTCAGATTTATCTCAGATCAAATCTGAAGCAAAAATCACGTTTCGTGCAGTGTATAATATTCAAGCAGTTACTGAATCAAGACTGATTTCCGTCCACTGACCTCAAATAAACTACACTTTCCGTAGTATTATCCGTCATATAATTTTCTACCTTTCATATGATGGAATTGGTAACACTTTTTGTGACACATAATATAGTATGATGATCAAGTGATCACGTCTTCTGTAAAGTAATCTTTGATATTGAAGAATTGGTTATAAGCATTGTTATAAGTAAACATGCCTTACATCTATTCGAGACTAGCTGCCGCCTGCGACTTCGCTCTTGTAGTATAATATAATTAAGTAAGTAAGTTCTTACTTAAACAAAATAATTACTTCTTCTTGAACAAAGGATCTGTATTTAACATTATTAAAAAAAATATTGAGACCCAAAATGCCAATTCAGATTGCGATAATAATAGTGATTTAGCAACCAGCATTCAACCATCGAATAAAATCATCCAACATTTGCATCTATAAATTATAATAGTATGAGGATAGTAAAGGAAGTAGGATGATTTATACAGCGTCAGAGACAACTGTTTGTAATTTATGGAACACTGCAGTATCTGGGACGTTATTTAGGTGTAAGCTTGCAAAGCACCTATACCATCCACACATCGTTTATGCTGTTCGTTCATAAAATTGTCGTTTATACTTCGACTTCAGAATGTACTTATTGGATTATTCATAGGTAATGCTATTTTTATTCCAAGCGAGTGGTTTACCCTAAACTGAGATTTTCTTACATTTGTATCCAGCGTTATGTTTGGCTTTAAAAACCCCAAATAGCAATTAGTAAGTGATATTTGGAACGTATCTATGTCATTTTTCAAATCCATAACTTTTCAATACAATTATAATCATATTTGTGTCAAATAGAGCATCGGTGGTCTAGTGGGAGTGACCCCGCCTTCCGATCGTAAGGTCGCAGGTTCGAATCCGGTCGTGCACCAATGGATTTTTCTATCGAAAAATTTATGTGCGAAATGCCAGTGCTCTTAAACGGTGAAGGAAAACATCGTGAGGAAACCAGTTAGTATTCTAACAGCGGCGATGGGCTTGCAACCTGTCACGTATGGAATACTAACTACTGCAAAATGTGGGTATGTGCCAAATTTAATGTTTGGACGTACCTCTGACTACCCCCCTTAGACATCCTCAAAGAATCTTGAATTAGCACCTACTTGGTACTGGGAGATCTGAAGGGATATCTACCGTACCTGGGGATCAAAGTCGTGAAGCTGTTTCAGTTTTTCAGTTTTCAGTTTTGTGTCAAATAACTGTGAGACACTGAACGGTTCTTGATAGGAACAAAAATAAATCACCTATTTGGCTAAACGGGTTTTACTAAGTATTTCTTCAGTACAAATTAGTTCGGATCATTATTAGACCGACGCTCCGGCTCCTCTAACACAAATTGCTACCTTTATCACGTTACAAGTAACTATACTATACAATAAGATATGTTAGTTTATCTTGTATTAATTATTTTATTTAGCCGGTGAAATTACAGGCACATGAGACTTAACATCTATGTGCCTCAAGTTTATTGGGCGCAGGGCAGTGCAGCGTAGAGCACGTTCCTATCGTGCGTGACTTGCGGGACAATGCGTTGTTATAGAAGATTATTAAAGAAGCCGTACTGACTTTGAAACCTAGCACCTAGTAACCGAGTAGAGCGTGGTCCGACACGCACTTGGCCAATTTATGAAATCCTAAAAGAAAACAGCAATTTATGAGCTACAAAATTCGGACGAAACCTTACTTGAAATTCACGAGAATTTGCTGTGAAGGATCATAACAAAATATTTGCACGACCTCGGGTATTAAATTATAGCACTCAGCGTTTTTGATGGAGTTTTGTGTGCTGTGATTCGGAAACGGTGTTAGCGGTCGCGTTGCTGCGTCATGGTAACATTTTATTTCAGCCCACATGCCGATGAGCGTTTATTCAAAATAAACTCAGTTTCAGTCCAACAAAAACGTTAAATTTCCATTCAATATATTTTGCTAGATATAAAAATATGCAAAATACACACACCTCCCTGCTTTTGAAACGCTAACAGCCGGTTACTGAAAGCTCGATCAAAGCTAATCGGCTGTCAAGTCACTTGCTATCTCTATTTAATTTGAAGTTAAAACTAAAATAGCAAGTGATTTGACAGTTAATTAGTTTTGAACGGGCTTTCAGAAAAAAAGCTTCTTATAAAATAGTACTACACTCAAGTTATTTTACCTCGTGAATTCTCCAACCGTTGATGTCTATTCACTATCTTATCTGCAATATCATATCCAACTTTTGACAGCCTTCATAGCTCAGTTGATAGCAGCTTTGCCTTCTGCGCCATAGGCCGTGGGTTTGATTCCCACAGAGAACAAACGTTTGTGTGATGAACACAGGTGTTTGTTCTCTGTCTGGGTGTTATGTTTTGCAAGTATGTATTTACAAAAAAGTTTAAATGTATTTTATCAGTTTTCTGGTTCCCATATACAAGCTTTGGCTTAGTTTATGGGCTAGATAGTGCTGTGTGAAAAAGTTCACCGATTTATATAGAGATATCAATAATTATCAAATAAAAATTATAAGGGAATGTGCTGTTAGTCTTCCTTGATAAATATATAGTAACAAAATGTAACGTACCACGATGGTTGTGATTATGGCGAGCGAAGCGAGGCGACGCCGATGCGAGTGGTGCTCCGTCACAAAGCACCTCCGTCTTCAGCCGCGACCCGGTGCGAGGATTTACTTGCGCGCCTGGCGCCGCCACATTGTTTTCCCCCTGCTATCAAAATGTCATTACAATGAGAAGTTTATGAAGTCGACAGCCGACAGGCGATAGTGGATGGGTTGATAGTTGATAGTTGAAAACGTGTTAATGGTCAATAGTTGTTTTTATAATCTATTAATTAGACTTTATGTACTGTTTGTTTTCCTAAGAAATAAAAATAAATAAATAGTCGAAAGTTGACAGATGACTGTCGGTGATGACTGTTTTAAGAAACTTGATTTATTTCAATATTTGTTTTTACATAGCAAGTTCGGTTCACAATAATATACGCATAATTTATTCAGAAATCAGGTCAATAAATTCAAATTATACATGTCAGGTAATTAATGGATAACCTTGAAATGTCTGATAGTAGGTACAACTTATGGCTGCTCTGAAAAAAATATGAAACAAAATATATCATAAGTAGTAAGTACCTTGGATTTTTAATAAACATAATATCTTATTTTTTTATCTTGTTTTACTTTCCTAGCTGTACACTAGAAATGAATGAATTCTATTGTTTTTATTAAAACGAATTTATTGCATTTTTTTTTTATTTTATTTGCGTATTTTTAGACTACTATCGGATTAAACAGGCCCAACACAAAACATGTCATAGTACCTAAGTACACGATAGGAACGTGCTCGACTATGCAATACCTTGCATCCATCAACTTTATGCATACAGATGTTAAGCTAAGTTCTTAAAAAACTACATCACTATTATACAAAAGCTAGCATGCAAAAATGCTGGTAAACCTTGGTTTCCAAATTCACATGTTTTATTTCAGACAACATACCTTGTTAGCTAAAATCAACTGCTTGACTTTTGATGGTTTAGAATAAAAATTAACCAATCAAACTCCGAAAAGTTATAACATTTTTTCATTGCGCCAGAGTTTGGATCTAATCTCCATATTTTCGATCTTAGAATATATTTATTGGAAATTTTCATATCAACCTCGCTTTACTTTCGATAAACTTTTGAACTTTACGGTCATGTCACAAGAATTTGTAATTGGGGATAGACAAATTTAAACTTTTCTTATGACGCTAACAACCATTTGGCTACTATCTCGCTAAAAATGATTATTCAGTTAAAAGCATTTAGATCAAAAGTTTAGTCTTTCAATCTATTAACTAGATAATAGCAAATAAATGTTATAATGTGTCAGCGAGAAGTAGTTTATCAGCACTTTAGTAAAATTATTCTTAAAAATCTACATAAATAATTTTCTATTTTCACAACAATACCACGAGTTGCGAGTCTAATTATGATTTAATTCATCAAAATTTTAATTTATTACACATAATACATTCTATAACAATATGAAAAACAATTTTTTATATTGTCATAAAATATTGTTTAAAAAGAAAGTAAGTAAGAGAAAAAAGAATCAGAATTAGTAACAACTTCACAAAATATGCCAATTTATTTCGATTCAGATATTTTATCGTGGATCAGAGTCCCTTGACAACATTTACCCGGTGTTCGCCACCAAATTCGACTCGAGAATTATTGCCTCAAGCAACTCACTGGGGATTACCACCAATATTTCTCCCTCGTACCTATGCCGACAAAATACTGTCACGCGAAAACTGATACGCTTTCAATAAACATTTTAGTTTGAATTTTCTTCTGAAAATTCTCTGCGCCTAAGTAGAGTAAACATAATATTGTAGGGCCTTCATACTATTGAAATTTATTTATACAGGCGGCAAGCCTAGTGCAAGACGGCGACGAGAATGGAGGCCCAGAATGAGATGGAGAGACGAGCTTGACGCGTGATGGAAATGTAAACCGCTTCAAATATTCTTAATTTTGCCTGTAGTATCGGGCAGTAGGAAGTATTTTGTGGGTATTAAGCTAAAATAACAGGATTATATTTTAGTAAATAATAAAGTCATATAAATTAATCAATAAACTAATCAATATAATTAATCAATATAATATAAATTAATCAATAACGTTAAAAGCTACCTGTAAGTTGTGATTAGTTTGGGGCTGATAGGGGAAGCATGGGAATCTAGGTAGATAGGGCTGTGTGGAATTTTTAGTTTAGTTTATTTAGTTTGAAGTTATATATATATATATATATATATATACAGGGTTACAGGAAAAATCGTGCTAGATCCGTGAAGGGCGTGGAGTACCCATCATTTCTGACTTATTTCACTATGAAACACCCTACCCTAAACTTAACCCTTTTCGAGATATTCGACTTTTAATTTTTTTATTGAAAATTGCCGATTTTTAGGTTACTAAATTTATTTTTGTTTATTTTGTGTATCTTATTATTATTATTATTGCATTTTTACATGTGTAATAAGATGCTTTAGGACGTCTATCATTAAAATAGTGCATAAGTTAATTGAATAGACCGTAGTAGACAAGTGAAAGTTAAGAAATAAAAAAAATATTAGAAAGTTTATTTTTCTCTAAGGGATATCTAAAAAAAATATTATGGCAATTGTTCGGCAGATGTTTTTTAAAATATCTACGTTTCATCAGCTATCTAACGAGGTATAATAATCTAGGGTTTTATTCAAATGCATTGAAAAAAATTTAGTTTTATAGGCGACAGTGGAGAAGAAAATTTATACCTAGCCCTAAAAAGTAAAATAAAATAATAGGTAAGCATGAAATGTCATTTATTAAAGATTTTCACACAACTTTTTCTTATTCTACAGTTCATGTTCAACATGGCCGCCTCTATTTCTGATACATTGTCGCATCCTTCTACGGAGACCAGTCTTTACTACTCCAGTGGTTAACGTGGTCCTCATTTTATTGGCTGCATCCACAATCCTTTCTCGTAAGTCTTCCACAGACGAAACTGGATTCGGCTCGCTGTACACAAGACTTTTCATGCACCCCCACACGTGAAAATCCATGGGCGTTAGGTCCGGACTTCTTGCTGGCCATGGCAACGGTCCACCTCGTCCTATCCATTTGTTTGGATAATTTGTGTCCAGCCAGTCTCTGACACTTCTCCTGAAATGGGCAGGGCAGCCATCGTGTTGGAACCACATGTCCCTGATCAGGTTGAGTGGCAGATCATCCAGCAAATCACTTAAGTCTGCTCTCAGGAAATTTTCGTAGCTTTCCCCATTTAGATTATCCGGGAGAAAGTAAGGTCCAATCAAATGATTGGAGATAATGCCCATCCACACATTCACGCTGAATCTTCGTTGGGACCCCTTCACTCTTTTCTTATTGGGATTCCTTAGCTCTTTTGGGGCCCAGTAATGGGCGTTGTGATAGTTAGTTATGCCATCTTTATCAAATTTGGACTCATCCGTCCACAAGATATTTCTTAGAAAATCTGGGTCTTCTACGTCAGCATTTAGCATAAATCTGCAAAAGTCCAATCTTCTCGCGGGGTCTCCTTCTTCAATAACGTGTACCGGCGTGTAATGGTACGGGTATAGGCCAGCAGTATGCACTGTAAACCACACTCTCCATTGCGAAAGTCCCAGATCACGGGCAACAATATTAGTGGAAGTAGTCGGATCCGCTCGAAAGCGTTGCACTATCTCATTGTCCTGTTCTTCGTCATCAATTCGTGGTCTTCCCATGTCTGTATTTCGTCTCAAAACAGAGCCAGTTTCTCGAAGTCTTCGATAGACTCTGTCAAAAACGGCCACATCCGGCACTCGACGACCGGGGTAGCGAGTTATGTATTCGTTGCGAGCTTGCGCAGACACACAATCGCAGTATCCGTAACAAATAAGCATATCAGCATATTCCTCAGGTGTGTAGGACGTCATCTTCAACACTTCCGTATCACAGGTACAAATCAGAGTCCGGTTAGCAAGCACAGTAGTCACAAATCAGAAGAAATAGTCCAGAATCACAGCCAAGTCGAGAAAAAGAGCAAAACGATATCACATCTACTATGTACGAAGCACAAAAGCAGACTGACAACCAAAACTGTTGTACCCCCTGTTGTATCCCAGCCCTAACCGGTCTCTACACATTTTTTCTTTCATTCGCACTTACATAAATCATCACTTGTCTCGCTCGCACGGTGCGTCTTAACTTGAAGGACAATAGGCGCGGGACCGTTAAAACTGCTACCTGGAGCGTCCCAACTACTTTTTTTCCACGAAATGTAATACAAACCCTAGATTGTTATACCTCGTTAGATAGCTGATGAAACGTAGATATTTTAAAAAACATCTGCCGAACCATTGCCATAATATTTTTTTTAGATATCCCTTAGAGAAAAATAAACTTTCTAATATTTTTTTTTATTTCTTAACTTTCACTTGTCTACTACGGTCTATTCAATTAACTTATGCACTATTTTAATGATAGACGTCCTAAAGCATCTTATTACACATGTAAAAATGCAATAATAATAATAATAAGATACACAAAATAAACAAAAATAAATTTAGTAGCCTAAAAATCGGCAATTTTCAATAAAAAAATTAAAAGTCGAATATCTCGAAAAGGGCTAAGTTTAGGGTAGGGTGTTTCATAGTGAAATAAGTCAGAAATGATGGGTACTCCACGCCCTTCACGGATCTAGCACGATTTTTCCTGTAACCCTGTATATATATATTAGTTAGTATATATTATTATGTTATCCAATATTAATCACACTAATATCAACAGTGAAAGTTTGGATGTTTTGACACAATAACGCCAGAACGGCTAAACGGATCTGAATGAAATTTGGCACATAGATTGATTATAGTCAGGAATATAGGCTATTTTTTATCCCGTGGGAATACCAGGATTTTAAACTACGCGGGTGAAACCGCGTGGTGCAGCTAGTATTAAATATTCACATACCTTTACCGGCTCAGTGTCGAAGTTGATAAAGAGCATCCTGGCAAGTCGCTGCAGCACCATCTCACGAAGCAAGGCTGGCACCGGCTGCCCTCTCACTCCTCTACGAGCAACAACACATTTTACTACCTATAGCAATAAGGTTCTAATTACTTTGGCTAACTAAAACAGAATGTCATAGAGTAACAAAAAGGGAGATACACTAGATTCAAAGAGGAAAAGTATGCTATCAATACAAATAAAATAAATTCAGAAAATTTTGTCTAAATGAGTAAAAATATCTAGAAAAGTAAACTTATAAGTAGGAAAACTTATATCGATCAAAATGATTTTTTTACTATACTGTGCGCAATGTGATTGCACACAAAATGGTGGTTTGCGATTTTTCGAAAATGGGTTCAGTTATTTTATATCCTTCAATAAATCAAAACGTGCGAGCGAGTCACATTAGCTCTTGCCGAAAATTGAGTTCATGACCACTACAGTTTCAAAAAACAATGATACGAGTACCTATAGGAACCCGTCTGGCAGAGGCTTTACCTGATGTAAATTCAAATTAACTGAGGAAATAACTTTAAAGGGGGAAATTGGAATAACCGAGCAACGGTAAAATACTCCGAAAATTAGTTCTAACCTTGTTGGAATAACGAATTCAGATTTTAGATATTATAGAACCGTGAAACTGTTTGTGAAATTGAAATCTGAAAATGTTTATGCAAATTTTAATAAAATTGGTCAAATTGAATCTGTATATTGCGGCAAACACAATAAATGATTTGATGTATTGCGCTCAGTTTATTAATTAAGATAGGTATTTAATTAATTAATGCGGATAACATTATTGATATTGGTTTTGATGCCATACATTAAACTTACTAGAGCACTTCACGTGATTATAATTAAAAAAAACTGAAATTGTTGCTTCGTATACTTAAATAACAGGTACCTAATATTTCTATAATTTCTTGATGGCGAATAATCGTGCGTCGATTGACGATTGAATACTACTAAGAGCTGCTCAACTTAGGCGAGCTTTTGCCAAAGTTGAGCAACGATTGATTCGCCTACAAATAAATATAAATTTTGACACAAAAATCGACAATATGACATCTAAGATAATAAAAAATAGAGAGATTATTATTCAAATCTAGAGTCGTAGCATCGTTCTACACGACTATGCCACGCGAATCAGACGCGTGCTCTAAACTTGTTTTGAAATACCACATTAAAACAAAATAATAAACATACTCGTATTTACTATATATTGACGACCTCTGTGGCGCAGCGGGCGAGAGCCTGCCTGCGACGCAAGAGGTTGCGGGTTCGATTCCCGCCGTGGAACAAATTTGTGTACGATCTGCAGAAATTTGTTCCGATGGTCTGGGTGTTTTCTATGTATAATAAAAAATATCTATCTATGTAAGTATATAATGTATTAAATATATCAGTTATCTAGTACCCATAACACAAGCTTTGAATAGCTTACTTTGGGGCTAGATAGTGCTGTGTGGATTGTCCAGCATTATTATTTTTTTATTTACTAAAGTAGGTAGGTATACACGAAATAAATGATCACAATCGCTTATCGGATGTTTGATCTTGAGTTCGTACGATCGATCCTCCTTTGTCCATGCTAGCGATGGCTAATTAGGACAGCCCCTTATATCTCAAAGTGCAGTTTACTCGATTTCACAATGTAGGGCCGTAGCCCGTCTACGGCGTAGACATACGACACACGACTTTTCTTCGATTCAAGGTATTTTTCCTAAATTTAATAAGCATCAAGTAATATTAAATTCAAAAATCCAATCCTCCAATCCAAAGTTACAGAATCATGGTCCTGATCTACTTGCCTGTAAGATATGTTGAGGGTGACAACAGAGAGGGAAGCGGAAAAGGACACTAAGCACGTACTCACTCCGTAGTATAAACCTGAAACAATAATGTTAGAATAGATTTCAAAATTCATTTTGAATTCATTTTGAAGAACCTATTACCCGAAAAATATCTAATAACCTTTATATGTTATAACCTAATAATACAATTTCATAATATTATTATGCTAAATTTTATGAAATTATATTATTAGGTAGGTATTATTAGGTTTATATTTAAAAGAGAAATAAATAATTATGTAAATACTGGTGGACATTCCACATCACTATTTCCAGCTTATGCATAGCTTGTACTATGGAAACCCGATAGCTAGTGTATACTTATGTACTTTTGAATTCTGACAGAGAGCAAACTATGTTCGTAACTTAATTGTTTGTTCTCGGCGGGGATCGACCCTACGATCTTGAGCGCAAAAGTCAGAATAAATGCCTTTTTCTGACGCCTAGAAGCATTGCTATGTCTCGTTTTGAAGATTGTGGTTGCCGTGTAACATGAAAGTGAAACTTAATAAGCATAAATAGCTAAAAAAAACTATTTTGCTTCTAAAAATGACAGGTACCAGAATACGATTTTGTAGAGCTTTGACTCACGGCATCAAAGTTTATTAAAATCGGTATATCCATTTAAAACATGTAGTGTATTATCTCAACAATCATCTATCGACAAAAATCAGCAATACCGCAAGAGTTGCAGGAACCCTGTAATTAATCAAAAAATAAGCAAGTAAAAAAAATACTCACGAGCGAACTCGCTCAAAGATAAGCGAGGACTTACTAATAAGTGGAGTTTTCTCTGTAGGTGGGAGCGTGTCCCGGATGGTCATGAGGAATACTGTCATGGAGAGTAAAGCGCTGATTCCGAGGGTCACCTTCTCGCCAGACTCCGACGGCACGTAGAATACAAGGAGAGCTGCACATATCAAATATTATACGTAAGAAACGTCATCCGAATAGGCCTAGGCCAGGAGTCGGCAACCTGCGGCTCGCGAGCCCCATGCGGATTTGGATGTGAAACTGCGGCTCTTTAATTCCAAATATTAAAATACGCAAAGATTATTTATTTTATAAAAAAAACATTTAAAGATGTTCTGAATCGATTAACCTATTAAGAGATCGATTAAATCGATTAAAAGTGTAATTTTTCACTGTTCTAACTCAAAAGGTTGCCGACCTCTGGCCTAGACACATTGAAGAAGTTAAGAATACTTGCTATCGTAAAGTTCATAAGCAATTTAGTTTTGTTTTTCGGTTTTTTATTATGTCACTTATTGAGTGCGGTAGAAGATTTTTTGTTACAACAATTAAAACTATATAACTGTTAAAACTATATAAAGTCATATTCAAAAGAGATTTATGCAATTGAATCGCCAGGTTTCACGCGACCAAACCTTGAAAAACTTAGGACCTTGTTCCTACATTTCTTTATAAATTTAACCGCCTGCCAAGTTATGGCTTAGAAATCAAATCAATTTCAATCGTAATTGAAACTGCTTATTTCTTGATTCGACCCAGCTATAAAGAACTTGCGTACATCGAAATACTAATGAGGCAGATGCCGTCAAGTAAGACCCCAAACAGAAAAAGTGAAATTTAATAAAGCTTATAACCAAAATGTCTTTCTGAAGGCTGTTACAGTTACAAGCTTATTCACGGTTCGCTCGATACTGTCCCAGGAAGATTTAAGACAATTTCGACTTTCCGAAAGTCTTAAGAAAGGGGGATGTATGAATCGTAGCAAAACTCGCAATTGGCTGACATTTTAATCCAAAAACTATCTTGGTTTACAATAGGATTTCGTCAGCAAGATCTTTATATTCTTAGTTTAGTTCACCGGAATGAATAGTACATGGTGCATCAAAATACATGAAACTACTTTAGAAAGGTTATTTTGGTTTTGATTTTGATGCTATAAAAAGTCAAACTCAAATAGGAGACTATCTACGACACAGTTTTATACTATTGCGGTATCATTTACAATGTTTTAGTTTGACTTTGTATTTTGATTCCAAATAAATAAAATTAGATGGATTGTATAAATTTTTGCTCAAAACTACCTCCTTCCAGACAATAAAATAAATCTTTGTACGAAAGAACATCTTATTTTGACATTGTTATTTATTATTTTTCGTTCATTTCTATTAACTCTACACTTGTATAACACCTATTTAATGTTTGTATGCTAAGCAGCAGGATCTGGAGACTCGAAACTGCCCACCAACTATCTTATGCACGAAAAATAAATGATTTAATGATACCTATGAACGTATCATAGGCTTCTTTTTCTTTTTTATTTATGTCTCCTGATCGGATAGACAATCTTGCCAATGTCAAGTGAGTTTTACCGTTTAATCCTTGTTTGTCGAGTCAGTCCATAGTCAAGTCACGTCATTCGTTTTGAAGAAAACGGTTTAGTTTTCTTCAAAATATTCGAAACATTTTCGGTCAAATCACGATATCACATTTATACACTTTCATTCCAAATTCTTTGTTTGCTCTTTGCGCTAGGACCTCAAGTAGGTAATGTTGGTTAAAATACCACCGAAATTACACAACACAACTCAAAATAACACTAGAAATACAATTAAAATGAAAATGCTATGTTGCTTGGCCAAATCACAGAAAACGAATCCTATCTTATACATACATTGACCTTCTGTAGTGTCAAATGAAATGAACAAGTGACTTTAGATTTTATGCTGTCGTATAAAACTAAATAAAAATAGCTTTTTCATAAAGCCTCATAACAACGAGTTTTATTAATAGTAAAATCTGGGAAGAGAGGATTAAGGTGACAGTGCACCGCACGCTTTCGGGGGATCATTTTCATTTTGACGACCTCTGTGACACAGCGGGCGAGAGCCTGCCTGCGACGCAAGAGGTTGCGGGTTCGATTCCCGCCTTGGAATAAATTTGTTTACGATCTGCAGAAATTTGTTCCGATGGTCTGGGTGTTTTCTATGTATAATAAAAAATATATATCTATGTAAGTATATAATGTATTAAATATATCAGTTATCTAGTACCCATAACACAAGCTTTGAATAGCTTACTTTGGGGCTAGATAGTGCTGTGTGGATTGTCCAGCATTATTTATTATTATTATTATTTCAGCTTTAAGGCCTAATATTTTTAACCAGGCTATTATAAGAGTAAATAGATATTAATGACATTATGTATCAAAAAAGACAGCCTAGTTTACCTATGGTTATTGTAAGCAAACGATTTGAGAGTAGTAGAGCTCTTTGTGAAGGGCTCGTCCGGGGAAGTACTACCAACACGCCTTTTGCTGCCGCCAAGCAGCAACGCTGTGTTCCGATTTGGAGAGTGTTGTAGGTTGGTGTAATTACAGGCTCATGAGGCTTAACATCTGTATGGCTCAAGTTGATGGACGCAGGGCAGTCCATTGTAGGGCACGTTCCCATTGAGCGTGACTTTTTTTTTATAAATAAATAATGCTGGACAATCCACACAGCACTATCTAGCCCCAAAGTAAGCTATTCAAAGCTTGTGTTATGGGTACTAGATAACTGATATATTTAATACATTATATGTATACTTACATAGATAGATATTTTTTATTATACATAGAAAACACCCAGACCATCGGAACAAATTTCTGCAGATCGTACACAAATTTGTTCCAAGGCGGGAATCGAACCCGCAACCTCTTGCGTCGCAGGCAGGCTCTCGCCCGCTGCGCCACAGAGGTCGTCACTTACGAGGCAATACTTCGTTACCACTTAACATCAGGTTGGCCATCTGCAAGTTCCATCAACTAATTGTAAAAAAAAATCGTCTGGAAGAAATAGCTATGCGTGATAAGACCACCTAATTGTAAGACTTAGTTCAATGTTTTGTCTATGTTGATGCGTATCTTTACATACCGTGTTAGTTCTCAATAAAGAAATCATTAATATTAATTTGTATCATAAATTATTTTATAATTTATAATTTATTAATAGTTGATCATAACACTAAAGTCGATCCATGTAATTTAAAAATGGATAAGAGAGCAACGACTTTATTTGATTTCTACTACACTCGAGATTTCAATGAATAAAATCCTGATGCCTTTGGAGATTAGTGCTTTATGGTTTTTGCTGTTCTACGAAACCACACCTAAATTTACTAAAGAATAGAAGTTAAATTCGCATGCATACCAATTCCATTGATCAGCAAGCAAGGGAGGATAAGATTGAACACGTAGAACATGGGCCGTCTCCGAAGCTTGATGATGTATGTGATGTCAGGGTATGGCTCCACGCAGCAGGAGTAGTACTGATCGTGCCTGATCGCGTCGAAGCTGACCAGGTCAAATTCTCCATTGGTCTGGTAGTTGGTCGTATCCCCTTCGTCAAATTGCTTTTTAAGGTCCAGCTGGATGGATATGAAAAAAAAAGTTTATTAAATCTTAAAACAAAAGAAGTTTCGACAACGCACTTATTTTGGTAACTAAGTACTTTTTATCAGGCGGGCCGGCCGTTCACTTTTTTCTATACTTACATAAATATTATGAAACTAGCGTTTTGTAGAACTGGCCACTTTGATCTCAAACAACTCTGGCTTAGGAATTCCAAATTCAAATTTTAAATTATGGTTTGTGTGTGTTTCGAATAAATCGCTTATCATTTGTTTTCACATCATTATGTTTTTTACGACATTGTTCTGTCTACAATATGAAAGTGTGTTTGAAATTATGAATGGTTTAGTCGAGAAATGGTGTATGCTGACAGCGAAATTTTTCTTTTCTCCCTAAAAAGCCCCGTCTTAGTAAGCAGGTCAATATCATGAATGTATTCAGCCTAGCCTATAGACCACTCAGAGATTCAGGATCTCAGTGAGATAGCTGTGGGTAAACCAAGTCCAAAGCGAGAATCTCAATTTAAAAGTCAAATATTACCTAGAGGTACAAGTTCGAAATTCTTAGGGGTTTTGTCTATCAGGTATGCTAACTTATACTTCTTCTTCTTCTTGTCGGGTCACTAGTTTCATTCGAAACAGTGTGGTGAAAGGATTTTAAGTGCGCCTCAAGAGGCTCCTTTCGAGCACTTGACACATGTTATAGAACTTGTTAGGTTTTACAGCATGCCGGTTTCCTCACGATGTTTTCCTTCACCGTTTGAGAGTATTTAACTTATACTTTACTTATTATATCACTAAATTCTATTGTCAGCACACTAGAGTTTCAATGTTGTTAAGGACCAACAAGTATCATACAAAAGAGTAAGTAAGTTTGTTGCCTGTTTTTCTAGATTTTCCTAGTTTTAAGACGTTCTAATGTGTGATTCTTGAGATTTTTTTAATGAATTATTTATTTATAGAAGAGCAGCTTTCGCTGATATGTCTACGTCAGAGTGTTGAAATTACTGATAATTGAATTTGAATTGTTGAAATTAAACTACCATTACCTTTTAACTTATAAAAAAATATTCGATCTCATACATATAGATTCAGTATTTTATGTCCTAGCTTGGATCGTGCTATTTGAAATTCAATTCGCAAGGTATGTAAGTTTAAAATATTTTAAGGAAAATATAAATTTGTGACGTAGGTGTGTGGTATCAAGTAGAAAAGCGGGCGTCCAATCCGCTTAGCTCGACGTTTCATACCCAGATCAGTGGGTTATTTACCCACCATGTTAACGATACTAAATATCGAAACCAGCCGGTCTAAATCCGATTAAAGTTTAAAATGAACATACTCGTACAATGTAACCTACATATTTTCATCATCATTGATGAATGAGTTCAGTAATTGTTTCTTTTAAAATTGTTGTTGGTAAATCTAAGATATGATACCGAATAAGTAAATATGTATCTGTATTCCCTTAAGAGGCTGACAGCCGTCAAATAACTTCTGACAAAATATTTTGGTGATATATACTTCTGAACGTAGTTGTGAAAAAACACAAACCACCAAGATTTGTAATGCTCTGAAACTTAAATATTAATTACTTCATTTAGATTTATATAAAAAAATATGTAATGTGTAAGCGACATTTACTAGTACATTGGCGGTAGTCTACGTCTTAACATGAGTATAAAATAATAATTTTAATTAAGCTGCCTGTGTGGGTTTTCTACTTTAACTTCGCTTGCCGGAAATTACTTTTGGATCAATTTGTTTACTATTTTACACGAAGATTATTAAGAAAAATATCCGATACAAGCACCATTTTACCTTTGAAAATCTCTATATTTGGGAACTCTGAAAGCCTATTATGATCTGATATGATCACTACATGGACAACCTATATATGCTACTTTGATTAGTTTACTGGATAACTTGGTAGATACCTGCACTAATGTACAACGACACATAATTTTTTTAAGGGCGTGACTTATGCGAGGTCTGCTTTTTTATAAGTGTGTGTTTGTGGCCATTTCAATGTTTCATTGGCAGGTCGTTTTCAAGAACCTATTGCGAGTTTTTAGCTTGTGACATTACTTGTCTAAAACCACATTTTCTTTTGACTTTATATTATTTTTGAAATACTTTATCGGACGTGCAGCCTTAGCAGAAACTGTAAAACTTTTATAATTAATATATTCTGGTCAATGGTCTGGGTGTTTTCTATGTATAATAAAAAATATCTATCTGTGTAAGTATATAATGTATTAAATATATCAGTTATCTAGTATCCATAACACAAGCTTTGAATAGCTTACTTTGGGGCTAGATAGTGCTGTGTGGATTGTCCAGCATTATTATTATTATATTATTATATTTACACCAACAATTTACAACCAAGTTTTATAATTAATATATTTACACTTGAAATAAAAATGTCTTGTAGAAATCATAATTTGTTGTATTGTAATGTTTTTCTTGTGGTGTACAATAAATAGTTTTCTATCTATCTATCTATAATTCGAAATGGGTCCTCTTAAATGTATGCGAAAAAGATTTCTCTTACCCGTCTGTAGGGCAAATTCCAACCTCGCCTTTGTGAAGCACAATACGATTACAAAAAAATGTCTAGCTGAGAGCGTTTGAACCTATAAAGTGGGTAGTTCTCACTACCTTTTCTTAGAAAAAACAGAGATTATACATAAAAGAATAATATTGAAACAAACACTCAAAGATATTATTAAACAATGTTCGTAGCTTTACAGAAATGTTAGATTATACAAACGACACCAAGGCTTTAGGCAATTCCACTAATGCTGCTATTACTGTCTTGAAAAACATCATAATGCCTTTTCCAATGCTCAATTCATGCTGTTACAAGACGCGCCAAAATTGTCGTTGTGCTTAAACGTAGCGTACTTGAAACGGTATACAAGAACATGGTAGGCATACCTAGAAAATAAAGGGTGTAAAAAGACCACTGCCAAAAGCTCCCCTACATAACGGACGAATTACGTGGCTTCGTTCAGATGAAACACACTTTGACAGTTTCAAATGAAATATTATAAGGAGCCCTGTCATGGGTTATAAAGAGAATTATGATGAAATTATTTATCTCAAAAACAGGGTCTTCTATCAGGGCTATCTAGCCACATTTGTTTAATTTATGCTCTTTGTCATTTCCTTTTTTGTATTGAAAAACATGGCACCGTTTAAAATTTAGCGAGCAGTTTTTTAACACCCTATGTAAAACACTTGCTCGTTTCTTAAAACATTCGGTTTTGCATGAAAGCACCCAAATATGCCGCATCAAAAGTAACTTCAAAAAGAAAAATCTTAAGTACATTTTCTGCTTGAGGTATAGCAAGCAGAAAGTATATAATTTAAGTAAAGATGCTAATACATGCTCGAATACAGAAAATTATGACATGACTTAGCTACATAATGAAAAATAATATAGAGCATTATGCGAGCAAACAAGCTCTTATATTGTCCACAAAAGGACTTCGCCGCTGGCTCGCAAATTAGGCACAATGACATTCCTTTTTATTTTTTGACGATAAACGCCTCTTTTTATACTCTGAATAATATGAATCTTTGCGTAAAAAGAGAGGACGCTTTACAGGAGCGGACCAATTTACCTTCAGTTTTTTATGACACGGATAATTTTTTGGCGAATATAATTATTTTTTATTACTTTACATAATAACAGGGTGAGATGTCATATTGTACCTGTCTTGGGAGTAAATTGCCTTAATTTATTGTGGTCAATTTATTACTCAGATATGGTAAAACCCCTCCTGAATCAGTTATTTTTTATTGTTCTTAATTTTAGTTCTATTTCACTCGGTTTAGGGATTTTATAGGATTTATACATCTAAGGAGTTTTTTTTGCCTGTTTTTCAGCAATTAGTCTAGGTGTCTGTTGTACATATTATTATTATTGAGTTAAACAGTTTAACTAAGATTTAAGAGTTCTCTTCTCTTCTACTGCATTCACAGAATCCGTGTTTATTTTTATTTACGGTTTTAAAATTCTAATAACATGTAAAATTAATAAAAAAATCTCCAAATATTGTTATGCACTAGCTGTTCTTAGCTCCATATCTTCAAAAAATATCGCAAAACAGGCTTACTACGGATTTGTCTATCCTCAGTTATGTTATGGGATTATTTTCTGGGGTAATTCTGTAGATATCCAATCGACTTTTATTATGCAAAAAAGATGCTTGCGTTCTATATATCATATGAACAGTATAGAATCTCTTCGTAATACTTTTGTTAATGAAAATCTACTCACACTTACCTGTATTTATATTTTGGAAATATGTTTATTTGTCAAGAAAAATACTGAGTATTTCTTTGAAAAAAAAATCTTTTAGAGCCGATTCCCTAAGAAATACACATAAATATAACATATGTATACCTCAGATAAATAACACCATGTTTCAAAAAAGTACATTTGTTACAGCTATCAAAATTTATAATAAATTGCCAGATCCAATCAAACCTCTTAAAGGAAATGTTTTCAAAAATAAGTTAAGAAAATGGTTAGTTTCAAATGCATTTTATAACTTAAACGAATATTACGAATACTATGAAAGTTAAAGTAGTAGATACATTGATACATGTAAATACATTTTTATTGTACGTCTGAAACGGACAAACTGTTAAAACTGTACATACCTAACCATAGGAATAAGATCTTTTTTTTTTGTACTACAGTTATACAATAAATTATTTCTGATTTCTGATTTATCATAATTTTCTGACTGTTATTGCAATCGAAGTAGTACCTCAGGAAAATATATATACTTAGGTAAAAAACAGATGCGTCACTATGATCGGATGACTTAACTACCTTGGTATCTAACCTTGCCTATACTAGGATACTACAGTGTATCTGATTGTCTTTATTTCTTGAAACTGTGACCTTTACGAATTGGCTCAGAAACCAATAAAAACATCCAATTCTCAGCAAAATAGGTTAGGAATGTTTCCAAGAGCGTAAATTACTGAAGAGTCGTGTCTCCTTCTTAAAAACAAGTATCGCGGAAACCCAACCATTGTTTGTATTTAACCTTTCACTATGGAACTGAATTCATTTTTTGTAATTTACATTCGGGTTCCATTTAAGTAATGAGGGAATTTTAGCTTTGTCCGCGGAACAGGCATTCCATGTTTATTATTCGTAGAATATTTTTGTAAGATTAATTTTCAAGACACAGCTTCGGATACTTTTTGTCCGAGCGTGCTTTGTTTTAAATAAACATGCATATTTTAATCACCGCGAATAACTCGTGAGGCTCGCGAATAAGCTTGGAGTGAAAACACATTCCTCTACTTATTCAAATTTTATATGATTTTTTTTTAGGAGCCCGACTCATATAAAAAACGATCAAGCAATATTTCTCCTTGTGTTTTTGTTTTGTAAGCTTCACGTACCTATATATTGAGTTTAAAGCTCTTATTTATTGTGCATTAGCTCTATGTTTCTACAATAAATATTAAGTAAGTGTTAACAGTGATGCCTAGCGTGGGAAGTGAAATACAGGGGGGATACATTCACTAAGTTTAAAATACGAATATTTGAAATATTATCATTTATTTTGAAATCCTGGAAAGTACATTAGATTTGGTCATGCCAGCGCAACAAACTGCAATCACAATTTTCTGCAAACCAACAAAGTTACCTCTAAATCGGATGCCTTTACATCGCACAGTAGGATTTCAAGATGAAATTCTGCACGTTGGCTAGCTGTCATCAACAGACGGCTGTGGAGAAGCTATATTTAGCCCGCACATATGATGAAATGTTTGTGTAACTGTCTTACTGTCTCAGAGATGCAAAGTTATTTTACAGAGTTAGTCGTTCAATGTTTATTGGGTTCTACCTAAAGTCATTTATAATATGCAATTCGACTTCGTACAAAAAAATTTGGTCATCTTCACTAGCGAAGAAGTCCACTACAAAAAAAGCCTCTGCCAGATGTTCTTTGGAACAACGATTGTGCCCTCCATCTACCAACTTCTTACTATCTTTACGATGTCAGCGATCCATCGTATGGGTCGGGTGGCGGTTGTACTTACACATTATCTTTAGGTTGGTACATACTTACACCAAGCAATAATCCACTGGCTTGTAGTCGCTTATGCGCATTCCTGTACCAAGAGGACTTTAATACCTCATAAAACATTCGGTTTGACGTTTTACCTGAAAGCCATCATAAGTCCAGGAAGCCCACTTCATGGTGCACAGTTGGATGTCAAAGGGGAACTGCTCCACGTTGATGTCACACACAGAGACGTAAATCCCGTGGCTCAGCCACGTGACCTCTCCCGTATGCCGCACTATCACGTTGGTGTTGATCACTGCTGAGCGGTAGTTGGGATCCGCGCTGCAAAACAATCAGAAATCGAATTCCTTTTCATTTTATACAGCGTTTACACTTAGCTCATGCGCGCAGGGACATGGGCAGCGACATGGGCAATGCGAAAGGCAACGCATGTGGTAACGCGAGAGAGAGAAAGAGCGTTGGCGTTCGCGTTGTCACGGACATGAGCTGAGTGTAAACGCAGCAATATGCGCAAAAATCTTGATCTCTACGTAATTTGGGGAACACCACCACATGCATGGTCCATAAGCTGAGTAATTAGAAATACTATCTTTCAAACTGTACGTGTGTGACTCATTTGTTCAGGTAAAAATGCAGTGTACGAGTGTGTGCTAGAGTTAAATAAGATCGGCTGAGTTATCATTATGAATGTCAGTTTTGATATGTGTGTATTCATAAATAAATTCATCTACATAGCTAATAATGTCTACGTTCAAAAAGTAGCGCGCTGTTCTATGTTAACATATTATGTTATTTAACCAAATCAAGTCTGGCTGTACGGCTTGATCATGAGGTTTTCTTAGGTTTTTCTTAACCATTATTTCCTTTACGGTACGCTATCAGCGCTCATAGGATAAACGTTCTAACAAACGAAGACATAATTCTTCTCGCGATAAGCAAGACAGAAAAGTACGTAACGTAATCCATTGACTGGGTTGTGGGTACAGCAATTTGAACATGAGAATCTTACATGTGTAAGAAAAATGCTTAACAGTAAAACATTTTTTTAGTATATAGCGTTAGTTCAATGTCAAATTGAGTTGAGTTTGCAGTTAGTTTGGAAAAAAATTCGATCAACTAAATCACAAGAATGAATCGTAGTCAGTTCGACGCAAATAACAATTAAATAGGGAGATAACATATTTATTGTTCGTGAATCTCATTTAACTAAATAATAAAAGCGACCAAGCTCAAAAGAACAAGCAATCCAAAGAATGTGATCAAGGACGCCAGGCCATTTTTTTGCCTGCTTTTGTCCAGCTTTATCCTAGACAAATATAAAATAAAGTACATAGAGTTTCAGGCCAACTAATAGAGAGTAGGTATAGTGCGCGTCAACCAAAAAGAACGCTGGAAAACAGTGGAGGGGATGTGTTTGCGCATACAAAATACTCGCGCCATCACACCCTTTCCCCCTCGTTCCGGCGTTCAATTTGCGTGACGCGCACTGTACGTAGGTAATAAAGAGGTATTAAAATTACACCAATCTGATACGACTGCAATATTGCCTTGAATGCTTTCGTTGGAAAGTTTTATGAGCCCATATAATTCTTATTTTTTTGAAACCATGGCGTAATAAGTTTACTGTAAAAAACAACATTTGTAGAGGTAAGTGAATTAGCTTCGTGAAACCCCTGGAGTTCTCACTGCTATCATTCATCCTACACGCTTTGTTTGTAACGTTTGCCAACGGTTTTGCTTGCGTAAGAATTCGCGATCAAAAATAATAAATCATAAGAACTATAATTACAGATTTAATCTGTATCCTTTGTATTTATAGGATACAGGAGCTTATATACCTTATTGTCTAAGGAGGCAGTCGGCTTACAATTATAAATTAATTAATTTGGAAAATTCTCATGTTTTTCCGATATTAAAGGGGGTTTATAAAAAAAAATATATTAAGTAATAAAGGCCAACCGAAAACGATGGGTCGATGACATCGTAAAGGTAGCAGGAAATACCTGGACGAGAGACGGAAAGGACAAAGGAGGCTAGCAGAAATTGAAGGAGGCCTATAGCCAGCAGTGGGTGATACCAGGCTGAGATGATGATGATGATGAAGTAATAGAATGTAACAAAGAAGTAATAACATCATATGCAACAAAAAACCACCATTCGACAAACTTTTCCATATTTTTGTTAGAATATAACAAAATAGCACAAACAATTTTGCAACTACAAAATTTTACAATTCAATCAGATACGATAGAAAAACCCAGAGGCACCAGCCGCTCCATTTCGCTTTAGTGGCGTTTAGTAACAACACGAAACAAAAAACACGCTCTGGTGGAAAAACAAAGCATTCAGTCCTTTGAGAGATGTCTAGCAATCATAGCTTTTGTGCTATATTGCTTAAAGGCGGACGAGCAATATACAGACAATAACGTCAGCGTTCCTAGTACAGGTTAGATACTAATATACTCGTATCTACAAAAAAATCCAGAAATAGGAGTCTCCAGGCATCGTAAACACCCCGTCAAATAGTTTGGTGCCTCTTCTACCAAAAAACATTTACAAATTTATTTTTGTCCCAAAATACATAATGACTAATTTAGGTATAAGCCTCTTCATAATTTTCCACTCAAAATCGTACTCACGAATAATCAGAAGGCAAAATGAACGATATCGTTGGTAGATTGTGACACTCACCAGCTCATTTATTTAAAAAAAGATTATCCAATTACACGTTCCAACGCTACGCCCAAATTAAAAACAAATCAAGCTAGTAAAGGTCGTTTGTTTCATAGCATCCATAGTAAGGGCCTGTTTAAACTGACGTGACGCGAAAGTTATTTTTTTGAGTTAAAATTTACTTCTTTTTCTTGGCGTGTCACTATAGTTTCTTTCGAAACAGTGTGTGTGAAAGGATTTAGTGCGCACAAAGATGAAGAATGGCTCCTTCAGGAATGTTATAAAACAACATGATTGCCTGATGTTGAGCAGTTAGTCTGTATACATACATACCACATTTCCTGCTCGATGATTGATCAACAAAGTGCCATGACACAATATTGTTCAGTCACCTGTACGCTTACTACACTTCTAAATGATCGATTCTAGCCTGAGGCCCTAGTTGGATTGCAGTTATCGAATTTCATCACAGAGTACGGAAAATCAGTCGTGTACCTACTATTCACAAAATTTCCTTTTATAATGATAATGATGATACCAGAGATATTATAACAGAGCGGCCGCGCTTGGCGTCGCTGCCCTACATGGAAAAATCCTCTGGAAACGCCAGTTTGATAACGCATATTATATAAAATCTGTATTTATAGGTTTAGTATGTATCAAGGAATTTATAAGCTTTACGTAAAAACTCCTTGGTATCTATGAAACTGAAAAAAAACTGAAACAGCTTCACGACTTTGATCCCCAGTTACGGTAGATATCCCTTCAGATCTCCCAGTACCAAGTAGGTACTAATTCAAGATTCTTTGAGGATGTCTAAGGGGGGTAGTCAGAGGTACGTCCTAACATTACATTTAGCACATACCCACATTTTGCAGTAGTTAGTATTCCATACGTGACAGGTTGCAAGCACGTCGCCGCTGGTAGAATACTAACATGGTTTCCTCACGATGTTTTCCTTCACCGTTTAAGAGCACTGGCATTGCGCACATAAATTTTTCGATGGAAAAATCCATTGGTGCACGACCGGATTCGAACCTGCGACCTTACGATCGGAAGGCGGGGTCACTCCCACTAGACCACCGGTGCTCTCTATACTTACCACAATACACACCCATAGTTAGGATTACACAATGTCTTATCTATATTCCTCGGGATTACATTTGAATGGATATTTCTTTTGTTCTATCGGTTGTAGCAAATAAAAGAATCCGAAATATTTTCAATGCAAAAGATTTCTCTTACTCATTCACTCATTCTTTGCTCGACCCTTAGAATGTAATTAATAATTCTATTTGTCCGTAATTCAAACAAAGATGAGTTTATCCAAATGATATAGGTAGAGGATTGGTGTATAAATAACAAAATTAATGTTTTATGGCCTATAACGCATTCCAGTGAAAACGAGTTCGGGAAAACGTAGCTCCAGGCGTGGTGGAATCGTCATTTACTTTTTTGCTTTGCGCCCGGCTAGTTACCGGCAAAAGGAGCTACGGCTTATGTCACAGCTCGTTCAATACAAGCTACACTCAAAATCTACCCTGCTTAATTTTATCACAATTGATTATTGGTTATTTTGACAGCCCGTACAGCTCAGGGTGTCAATTCTTTAGATAACAAAGCAACAGGGAGTTTCAACTAGTGTATCCGCGCCGCAGTCGCTTTGATCACGAGTTTGCCTTAACCAGGGCGCAAACGGTGGACCCTTCTGTGTCTTGTGCAAATACAAGCAAATATTCATATCTGATTTTTATAGAACCAGTATGTAATCAAATCATCCACTCCCTGTGCATCCGTGTACCCAGTTACTTCCACTGTCGTTCGAACAAAAAGGGTTCGGTGTCGGCAACTGGACACTAAAAGTACGTTTGCGCAGCGCCTTACTCACGTGGGTCTCATTTTCCACGTCAAAATACCCACGCGGATGGTGCTAGTTTATGGTAATGTATAGCAAATTGACAGATACAGGTGGAAGGACGAAGTGGAGAAGGACCTTCGCTCTCTTCAAGTCTTCGCACCGAACTGGCTGGAGAAGATGCAGGACCGAAGCCGATGGCGTGCTATTGTGTCGGAGGCCAAGACCTACTTCGGGGCTGATGCGCCAGGATAGTGAGTGAGTGAGTGATACCAAATTGAAAAGTCAATACGAAATCTGAGGTCAGTTAGGTGAATGTTGTTTACGCAATAGCACTGCAGTTTGATATCTATGCCTTCTGCGCAAAAGTTGTGGGTTCAAAACAGGTGGTACTTCAAAGTACCTACCAAAGCCGTATTTCTTATACAAAGTTCCCAATTAGACTTCTTTTGTTGATATAGCGAGTTGGATTTGAGAGTCAAGCTGGACGAATCAGCATTAGATATTATATTATATTATGTACGAGTATGCAAGGTTATCCCACTATGAATTTTAGCATGAGATACATTTTAGCATTATAAACAAGTTCTTCGTGACTGACCAACCGAAACCGTTAAGCAATTTGTGTTAATTACTAAATAAAACATTAAATAAAGACTAGAATTGTATAATTTCTAAGCTTTAATAAAGATGATATTATTATTAGTTCAACTTACTTGTTATAAAGAATAATATCAGGGCGCCAGACTCTTTCGTATGGTATCCTTATGACTCCGATTCCGTCGAAGTCACTGGTATTCCATCGCAAATGGTAATCCATCCAGACCTGTGTGATCCAGCAGTTGGTAGTGAGCAGTTGATCTTTCTCCTCCTACATAAAAACATTTTTAAATTAATACTACTAAGTTATTTGTAGGTCACGTGGTGTAACTTTTTGTTGCCAAGTATATAGGTATAATCTGATGGAGCGGAGTGCTGCTATTTATTGAAGGGAATGCGCTTAAATAAATTCTATACATACTGTAATGTGCGGTGAAATGGCCTAACGGTTTTGCAGTTTTGCAAGAAATAAATATATAAATATAAATATAAATAATTCTGGACAATCCACACACCACCATCTAGCCCAAAAGTAAGCTACTCAAAGCCTGTGTTATGTATGGTACTAGATAACTGATATATTTAATACATTATAACATATACTTACATAGATAGTTATTATTTTTATTATACATATAAAATACCCAGACCAACGGAACAAACTTCTGCAGATCGTACACAAATTTATTCCGAGGCGGGAATCGAACCCGCAACCTCTTGCGTCGCAGGCGGACTCTCGCCTGCTGCGACACTGACGTCGTCAAATAAAAGAAATGTAGTTCGATACCACATATTCGCTCCTAGAAACAAAAAAACTTCCCCGCATCGTCTCAGTTGTTAGTGCAGTGTTAACGTACTCAAAAGCTGTGAGCTTTAACAAAAATTAATTATCAAAGAACGAAACTTTAAGAAAGCTCGAAGAAAACTTTATAACGTCTAGAAAATTGGTTCCGAAAACTTTATCCAATTACTCAATTTATTACTTATTTAAAAAGCTCGAAAGCTGATCCTATATAGGCTACAATTTATTTGAACATCTTTTAGTTTTAATTACTTTGCAAGAACCATTTGTAAAAACATTATAGTGTTTTGCAGTCTTGCAGTTTTACTGGGTGTTAACACAAAGATACACTTTGTGTTAATACCGCGAATTTATTTATTACCTAGAACGTTTCTTTACAAACCCATTCCAAGTTTTCTGTTGAAACTCCGTTCACGAGTAGAAACGGCTTAATATATCATATACAAGCCAGCAGTGACCAACCTACCAGTGACCCATCTGTGCAGCCGTGAGAATGAATTTATAAACTCACCATTACGTCAGCCACTGAAAAATGTATTTATCGATGTTTCACAGAAAAATCTTTTTAATTTTTAAGACACCCATTGCGTTTACGATTAGTAGCTTGACATAGCAACCTATCATAGTCAGACTCTCAAATGGTGAAGGAAAACATCGCGAGGAAACCGGCGGGATGACTAGAAGCTCTTGAGACGCACTTAAAATATTTTCACCACACTGTTTGAAAGAAACTAGTGACACGATAGGAAAAATAATCAAAATAACTAATAATTACGAAGGAAGCTGAACTGAACTCTAGAATGTATTTTAAACTAGTTGCGCCCCGCGGTTTCACCAGCGCAGATTTAAATCCCGGTATTCCCGCGGGATTAAAAGTAGCCTATGTGTTATTCCAGACTATAACCAATCTCTCTGCCAAGTTTCATCCAGATCCGCTCAGCCATTCCGGCGTGAAAGAGTAACAAACATCCATCCATCCATCCATCAATCCATCCATCCATACATCCATACTTACAAACTTTTGCGTTTATAATATTACATAGTAGGATTAGCTTCGATCCTTTGTTAATCATGATAAAGTAATGTGGGTGTACTTACTACTTCAAATAATCGAAACCAAACACATCGCATACCTACATGAAGCACTTCTGTAATGATATGAACGTTAATAATAGAAGCCAATTATTATTATTCTCGTCGAACGCAAAAAGGGCCCAGATTATCTGACCCGATTTTTCCTTGATAAATTAATTGGATGTAAGGCAAACCTGGCATTCCTAGTACTTCATATAGTCGAGATAGGTAACCAGATTAAAAAAAAAATTAGACTTCAAAAGATTGAAAGACGAGGATAGGTACGTTATAAAGAAATTTTAATGGCGAACGTTTATGGGTGAATGCTTTCATTGTTGCTTCCACGCGTCTATTGTGACTGCTCCAATTTATAATGAGGACCCATATGTTACAAATCTAGGTATTCACTGGCTCATAATAGGATTTCATGGGACCTGGCTTGCCATAGAATAGAGCCACCATTGGCTCACAAGAAAACATAAGCGTGCGTTGAATTATTTTAAGTTTTTAATAATTTATGCAATTAAAAAAAAAAGTTGAACGGTAGAATTCGCAATTTATATGGATACTTACTACATAGTGTTACATACATTTTTATACAACTAGCTGATGGAACAAGCAGATGGCCCACCTGGTGTTAAATGGTAACCATCACATGTAACAAAGCATTGCCTCGTTAGTTACGCACGATAGGTACGTGCCTTACGATGCGCTACCCTGCGTCCATCAACTCGAGGCATACTGATGTTAAGCCTCATGTGCCTGTAATTACACCGGCGACACTCTTCAAACCGAAATACAGCAACGCTGCTTGGCGGCAGAAAAACGCGCGGCGGTAGTACTTCCCCGGCCGAGCCCTTCACAAAGAGCTCTATTACTCTTAAGAGCAATAACGTACGAACGTATGTACATGCACGATGGATCAACCCTGCATGGTTGTTGAAAGGCATCTTTGCATACTTTGGGCTATATAATGCACTTTTTAATCAAAATGGGGTGATGTAGCACTTTGTTTTCCTGTTAGCTTCCATAATCAATCACTAGAGTATTTCCTTAGAAAACCAAAAAAGCGATGGAGAATTTTGTAATTGGTGGGTTAGATACATTTATAATCTACATTACGTTACAGAGCCAGACAGTGTAGTGTAGATATTTTCAAAATAAGTATGGTTAGAACAAAATAAACTCTACAATAAAATACATAATTTCAGTATGCGGTCCGAAATCTGTAGACTCTTAAAAACTTTAACTGCGAACATTCTTTACTGTTTTTCTTTTAAGGTGTACAATAAAGTATTTTCATTCATTCATTCATTCTTTGACCTTTAAAACAAATTACGCAACAATCACCACTAAGCCAAAAAAAATTATGTAACAGTTTTTGAGTAAAGTAAATAATTCACAACCTTACAGGCGCCTCTCTGGGTTCCTGACGTTTCACTCGTAGGAACTGCCTAATAACGAATTTATTTGTGCTGAATGAACAACCAGCAGGCCTATTGGCTATCTCGGTGGATATCTCCTAGTGAAGATCACTCGTCAAAGTGTTTTGATATTGACGAATCGTCAACGTCAGTCACCGACCCCAATTTGTTAGTCACCGTAACACTATTTTGACTAGAGATTGCGATTGTCTACGCATAGTGAACAACAAATTGATGACATTACCTATTCGTCAAAGACACTACTCCGAGGCAGTGTTTAATGAATATTATTGATAGGCACCGAAGCCGTTATAGGTAATAAACCGCCTAAAACAAAAATATCCTAAAATATAGTACTGTAATAATCAAAAAGTATTACTAAACTTAGCCGTATAATATTCGATGACATCGTCGTGAATGAATGAATGAAAGTTCGGTGTACAACCGAAGCCAGTTAGTCACGGTCACTGTAAAAGATAGCCAATAGGCCTGCAGGGCGAGCTTTTCAACAAAATGTTACCGAACAAAAGTTAATGCCTGAACTACCTGCGACGTTCGAAATATGAATTTGAACGACGAAAACGTAAGCCGCTACGAAACATGACAAAAATGCAATGAAAGCAAGAACTTTTCAGTTATAAAACTGATGTGCACATTAAACAGTATTGACAGAGAGTACATAAAGTAAAAGTAAAGGAAAATAATTGTGTTTTATTGATGTAATAAGACACAGTATTATATATTTTTTTTTATATTTTTTTTAATCAGAAGCGAAGTACAAAAGAAGAAATCATTTCTATTTGACCAACTCACTTGTCAAATCGTGTTTCTGTGAAAATTCACAAGCAAGATCGATCCAAGAAATGAATTTAAAAGAAGATTTCAACAGGGATGCGAAGGGAAAATAAAAATGGTAATAACTAGGTACATGATAAATACCCGAGTAATATTCACTATCGATTGAATATTTATTTTTTTTGCATTTGCAAAAATTAAGAGGGCAAAACGAGCATCGATAATTGTGGAACAAGAAATACGCAGTGCAAGCAGCAATAAATTGGATCATTAAGCCTTTGTGACTTGCTAGCCGTTTTCACTCATTTCGAATCACGCTTGATGACGCTAACTAAACGGCTCAACGCCAGCAAGGAGGAATTATATTGTTTTGTACCTCTTTCGTCTAGTTAAATGATAAGTTTGGTGCCTTTGGTGGCACTATAAACTCCTTGCTAGCACCGCCGTTCGGTCAGAACGAACTTGCTACCAAAGTGGTATATTTTTTATTATTGTTCTGGTTAGAGTCATCAAGCGTGATTCAATCATGATTCGATAATGTGGAAACGGCGATGAAATGAACGTTAGAATAATGGCTGTTCTTCCGATTACTCGTAAAGTTGGGATTTTGAATATGACTTATAGTTTTGTCTAAATTTAAATTAAAAACCTAGAATAACAATATAAGTTCAGTAATAATATGATTAGGTACAAAAAAGTTTCCACTTAGATTTTTACAGAAGAACCAATCCTTACCACTTCATTTCACAGGCACCATTTACACAATCTTATATTTACGGGACACTGCAGCAGGATTTTAGATTCAGTAGACTTGCTCAGGCCCTACACTGTATTTCAGAATGCTATCTCAGAAAGAGATAACCTACTGAGATACTAGCCTCAGGTTAGGATTGTGTATGCCGTACCGTACACAATACCTATGCTCAACCATACAATATCTCTTATTACAAGTATATTGTAAGTAAACTACATTTAAATTAAATCACCGTAGGTAAAGTAATAGCGTCATCGTGTAGAAAAAGAATTGCCTACAAAGTACGACTTATTCAATTACCGTATATTCGACTTACTGTAGTTTTACGACTGTGAACATGACTTCGCCTGAATTTATGTCAATTTGGTTTAATTTCCGGGCCATATTCCCCCAACATCATATTCCTTAAATCCAGTTTAGAAACGTTTTCAGCTCACAAAACATTTTCGTGTGGCCAAAACAAAAGCGTTGGCCGTCCTGCATGTGATAGAGACAGATTGCCGTTTGTGTCCCTTATATTGGAATTCGTCGTGTTGAAATTTAGCGTAAAACTTCTACTGTAGCTATCATTTATCTTTTTTTTATTTTGTCTTTTACTGCCCACGTATTTTTCACCAGCCTTTCTAGCCTCTCTAGTCTCTAGCAGCATCCTTTCTAATTGCGCTTTTACAGGGTCAGTTAGCACACGGTACCGTGATATAAGAACATAGTATTGGACATTTACTCGTTGGTCTTATATTTTTAGCAGAAATAAGTAAATGATTATTGAAAATCTTGAATAAGTTTGAAGAAACTTTCATTGTTATCTGTACCTCAGAGCATTTAAACAAAGGCTATTCTCTTAGTTTTGTTCTGTGTACAATTGTAACTCCAGCGTTAAACCAAAAATCAGCCAAGTTCACCCGTACGGTAGGAAATTACTCTTTGAGTCCTATTTTTCTCCAGTTTCATTAGTTGCCAGTGCCAGACAGTTTTAATTTTCCTCGAGTTTCATTGCTCTGGCCACAGCGTGGCCTTTTGAGCGTGGCTACTAAAGCATAGAGAAGCTGGACAGAATGAGTGAATTAGTATGTAAATGCATAGTTGCGTTCCGTTCTTACAACCGTCACTGTATTCATGCTGGACTACTTAGGCTGTTATTTCACTCCATGGCTGTTACTTTTTCTCATTGTTTATTGTGTGTCTGTGTGTTATATTCTATTTTAAAAAAGTCTGGTACCTATAGTACAAGCTTTGCTTAGTTGTGTAAAAGTTCTCCTATATTTATTTATTTTATCTCAGTATTAATTTTTATATTTTACAACAAATTACTTGTGACGTACTTGATTAGTGCAAATCTATATATGACGATTATACTCTATTTCTATTTAGAGTATTTCTACCTTCTCTGACCCAACACTTCTCATATGTTACGTTACTTTTTGGCAATCTCGGTGGATTTCGGTTTTAGTAGGAAAACTTTGCAATGTTCTTTTCCATAACTTGGTTGTTTACGACTATAAAAAAACTTTAAAAAATCTGTGGTTTAAAATATTGAAATGTCCGAAAATGTTGTTGGTTGTCAACATCTTAATCTTATGCCGTAACTGACAGTACTGAAACTACTTCTTACAAACACTCTCCATTTTAATAGACCCTTTTGAGGAAGGGTTCAAGCGTTTCACAAATATTATGGGTATAATGCTTAGTCCTTTCATTGATCAAAGCACTTGTTAGCGACCGTGTTTATCGTTATGGAAATTAATAATATTCGATTGATGTGTTTATTTAAAACCAGTAGACTATTTTTTTGATACCTATGATAGATAGATAGATAAATTATTTATTGTACACAAAAAAGAAAACGCATACAGAAACCCGATAAAAATAGAAAAGGTACAATGGGCAGCCTTATCGCTAAAAGCGATCACTTCCTATGAATTTTACTCAATATTCGAATGTAGTGAGAATTCAATTTTATCTTTTAAAAGCTTCGTGAAAGTCAAAGTTTTGTCGAGATGCATTAGCATATTTATAATATCGATTAGTTCTACTTTTCTATGACGTTAAAAAGAGGGGTCTTATTCGTGTATTATATGTTATTTGAAGGAACCGTGTCTTATCTATCAGGTGATCGATTCAATTGTATGATTACGAAGTGCTTGCGATATAGGTATGTTTAAAAAGAAAACATTTAAAGAAAATCACAATCATCAAGTACAATCAGGGAGGCCTTAGGGGGCTTATAAAAATATTACTTGGTGGATTTGTAAAATGATTCTTATTTTTAATTAAAAATAAGTTGACAGAATAAATCACAATAGGTACATGAGTTGCAAAATTAATGATGAAGGCGCGACTTTTAGTTTGCAGAAAAAGGGTTAAGATAAGAATAATCGAGCTTTTTTAGATTTATGAAAAGAGTTAAAATTGCTGATGACTTTTTTTTTAGAATAAAGTAAAAATTCTATATGGATGACATTCTAGATACAAAGTTTTAATCTGATAGTTTTTTTAAGAATTATAACTTAGCAGATTATATTTATTACTGACTTATTCCGGTAGGTACATATTGCACACTTGACATAAAATATGTGTGTAGTATAGAGTCAAACTACCTACCTTATCTTTTCTAAAGCTATCGTTCATTGGACATAAAAATGTTTACAGCTACAGCTAAATTGACGACAGGTTTAAAAAACAAAGGTGTATTATAAGTACCAAAAAATACAAACAGTCTTACCACATCGATGATATGATGCAGCGAAACCCCGAAGGTTACCAGGAGCGGATGCGAAGAGTTCTCGACGGGCCGCACCGACGGGTCGTAACGTTGCATCAGATGTCTGACTAGTCTGTACTCGTCATCACAGCACACGATACCTGCAATAACGCTTAATTTACTTTGGTTTTGTATTGCTTAGTAAACTTTTCAGTACAAGCTGCGGCATTTTATAAGATGTCGCGGTATGCTATCGGATTCTCGCGGTGCCTAATTTTATTCTTCAGAGTCGCCAACCATCTGGGTGTACTGGCCCTTATTCTTGCATAAAATTTATCGTTCAACTTCTGTCAAAAATCTTCTATATATATAAAAATGAATTGCTGTTCGTTAGTCTCGCTAAATCTCGAGAACGGCTGATCTGATTTGGCTAATTTTGGCCTTGAATTATTTGTGGTAATCCAGACAAGGTTTAAAAGGTGAATAAATATGAAAGTGCTCGGAATTATTGATTGAGGCAGTACGAAGTCTGCTGGGTCAGCTAGTTTTATATAAATTTTTAGAGACTATATTAGGAGAAGTCCACGCACTTATCACAAGATTTCTTTTCAATGATAGTTTCCTACAAAGCATTGAGGTCAAAAATTTGGTGCAACTCTTTTTGAAGGGTGGAGGCGATAAAAAACTACTTGTTTCGACTTCAAACTTGAACAAGCATCACGCAAGAAAAGTCTCACAGGATTTCACAAATATTTTTTTCAATATACGACTTCTTTTAGAGGACAGCTGTTTACAGTAAAAGCTTTCACGCAGCCTGTGAAGTCATATTTAGGCACCCAAGTACCAGAATAGTTGTCTAGTAGTCTAAATATAAAATCCCCAAAGTAAAATACCCAAAACATACATTTAAAAACTGATGTAGGAGTATAGTAAAAAGTTACGTCATACCTTCCAGTAGAAACTTAGTTGAGCTTTCGCAAAACTACTAAGTTGATAATTATTAAGTTTGCAGCCTTCTCGAGGAATGACCAACTTCTGTGAAGATTGACCGCGGGAGGTAAAGTTATTTAACTCCCTAGGATCTAGGCTACTAGGTAGAACTATGTGATAACTTTTTACTGTCAACTTTTGGAGTCTTTTTTGGTAAAGATGTTTTTTTTATTATCCTTTTAAATTACAAATGACAGCCCTCACAGCTCTGGAATTATGAGAGCACTGCCAGATTGTGAACATTAATTTGACGATTGGAAAAATTCATTGGTGCAAGACCGGATTCGAACCTGCGACCTTGAAGGCGGAGTCAGTCCCACTAGACCACCTGATCTTTATTTTATGTCTATGTATTTATTTATATAATAGGTTATTATTATATATTACATTTCATTACAACTGGTAATCATTGGTGTGAACCTCAAGTAACGTTTGAGCCTTTTAAATTAACTACATTAACATAAAATAACTTAACTAATAACAATTAAACAAGCTAAAATTACAGAAAGCTAATTTCAGCTTCGTAAACCACGATAAAAATTTCAAATCATGACGATGACGTCATCACTTCACCAAGATAACGTAATTTAACAGTTTCATATAATTTTGAAACGTTCTAGGTAATGAAAAATACATTCACATACCACAATTATCTCTATTTCAATTCTCTAGTTGTTATTCCTTGTTTCTTTTTTTTTGTTTGTTTGTAAGGTGTACAATAAAGCATTTTCATTCATTCATTCATTCAATTATATTCAAACTCGTAAACTCGCGACTTGTTTAAGGGTTAAGCGTCAGGGACAGAGCCCGTTTCTACCAATTACATATTCGAAACAGGCTCCTCGTCCCATTACTAATATCTGAAACAACCCTTGCAGACTAGCTAACAACAAAAACGGAATAACGGTGCGTTTAGATTTACCCCGAGAAAACGTCTTTATGTAGTTTGAATGTTCTAGAAAATAATAATTTATTATTTGATTTGCATTTAAATTATAGGCAAATAAAGTATTTAGTGCCTTGATATATTTTGCGGGTGGTCCATCCAATGCCACTTATCCTACTTCTTACTTTTTGCTAAAATATTACAATGAAAGATACGATGTTTGTATGGTACTCGTATGTACCTAAAAGTCATATATAAATAAATAAATAGTCATAAATAAATATTGCCAGATAGCTGATGATATTATGATACTTACATACTTTTTTGTAAATACCTACTATGGACCATTGCATCCACTTACTTAACAGATCCGCCATTTTATTGTTTGTTAGAAGAGAGCCTAGCCTTACCTGCTACCATCTTTTTAAGATATTTTCTGTACGACACAATTTGTACATTAACAATTCTGATCTCTGAATTAGTAATTGCTTCAGTAACGTGAAGGGGTTACACTAACAGTAATTATACAGCTTGACTCAAACCATCGAATTATTTGAAAGAAGATTTGGAATTTTGCATTAATATACATACAAACATATCAGATACTCATTAAATCATTACAGAAGCAAAGTAAAAGACTTATAAAAGTTTCGAAGATCCCGGCTCGAAGTTTGACTAGACACTAAGTACCTAGTTACCGAACTCATTTGGTATTCTCTTGGTGTTTATCAATTTGCCGATCACGTATTTATGGAGGGGCACTTATACATTCTTAGTAAGTGTTCTAATGGAGATTTTATTTGATAGTATTCTAATAATTGATGTCCATCAATTGATTTCAGTAACGCGAGTCCGTTTTTCTACCTTGCCGTTAATTGGTTCCCTGTATTGTGAGGTCGGATTTTGTATGATCAAGAGAGTTGTCAAAGAGAGTCAGTACACCCGTTGCGCGCACTAAGTCCACAAAACGGACATGTAATACAGAAAACTAAAAATCAAAAACGAAAAACAAAAAATGGACTTAAAATAAACTAAATGTGCTTATTAATGGGCTAGTTTTGTGACAATTTATTGCTGCAATTGTATAAGCTTTTATTTTTAACTAATTGCGCCCCGCGGTTTCACCCGCGCAGATTTAAATCCCGGTGTTCCCACGAGATAAAAAGTAGCCTATGTGCTATTCCAGACTATAATCTATTTCTCTGCCAAATTTGATCTAGATCCGTTAAGCCGTTCCGGCGTGAAAGAGTAACAAACATCATCCCTATTTACAAACTTTCGCGTATATAATATTAGTAGGATCGTACGCAAATAGATCACAAGCTGCTGTCCTGCTTACGATCTATTTGCGTGAAAAAGAAAAACATACAGTTGCAGCTTGAAATTGCTGGAATTTCTAGCTCATTTGTTTCAGGCTTTAGATATGCTTACTATCATGTCATGACTTATGAAGAACCAAAGTTCCGAGCGATCAAGCCTGGAGTTTTGTCAGTAAACTTTCAAACAATTGTTTGCATTTTTCAAACAATAGTTCCAATGTTTTGTTATAGGTGATGGTTACCACTTTACATCAGGTGGGTAAAAACATTATTTCACGCATTTCATTTTCAAGAAAAAATACAAAAAGAATCATATAAAAACCGGTGGAGACAAGCTGGAGTATCTGCCTGTTTTTCTAGGTTTGGCCGTGTAGAGCTTGATAAATAAAAAGGGTCACTTTGAAATCTAGGACACTTTCAAGTCTTCCTTGTTATTGAGCGTTTGAGCCCTACCCTACTTGATAACATGATTCTGCTTAGAATGTTAAACGTATGTAACTGAAACCTGGCTCAGCGCATTAGTATTGCCATTCAGCGTGGCAATGCAGCCAGTGTCTTGGGTACGCTTCCGACTGGCACTGATTTGGATCAGTTGAGCTATCTATAGATCGTTTGCAACGGTCTGCAGATAGCTCAACTGTTTCATATGTATTTTGTACATTTTGTAGTTGTAATTTTCACTGAAACTAATATTCGAAGTGTTTGTCTTGGCTTACTGACTAACATTCAACGCACAACCAAATCTATAGGACCTAGTAACAGAACGGTCAGGAAGGTACCTGGTTGTGAAGAGATTAAGATTGTAATTAATTGGTCAGGAAAAACAGACGACGGTTATATGTTCCACTTCTTAGAAGTTCTAAGAATGACATGAACACTCTTGAACAATGAAGCGAGAACCAAAACGCTTGGTGTGAATAGGTTAGCTAGCAGGTTTTAATTCTTTTAATACAACTTCTAAAATGTATGTTCTTCTAATGCAGTGGACGGTTAAAATTTGTAAAGAATAAGAAAAATATCACGAGAAGATTTTGTAAGAAATGTATCACGAGAGCGAAGTCAGGATCTTTCTACTGAATAGGTTTGACTTGATATGGGTTCCCGTCCCAACTATTCGAAGTACCTTTATTGTTTAGTATTGGCGAACGGCCCAATTGTGTCCCAATAACGACACCTCGGTATTTCGGCTGACAGTTATTGGCCACTGTCATTTTGATTTATAGCGTGTCGAGCCGAATCATGGAATAATAAACCAAAATTAATTGCTTGAAATCTTTGCTCTATCTCGTTCTATCTCGTTGCTTGAGGAAAGAGAAAGTGCGTGAGCTCACATTATTTTATACGAAAACATTGCTTGCAACTTGTCACGTTATCATCATTATCAGCCTGCACTAGTCAACTACTGGACTTGTCACGTATGGAATGCTAAAGCGGGTATGTGCTAAATGTACTGGACGTACTTCTGACTAACCCCCTTAGACGATAGATAATGATGAAACTTTAAGTAGACATAGTTTGTGACCTAAATACATTAAAAGGTTTAGATTTATTTATGTTAAAAATAATATTCTGTGTGTGGAGACAAATATTCTAAGACTACTATGTGGCGATAAGTGTAATTTTATTCAAATATCATTGCTTTATGGTGTCATTTATAGCCTATTTTTAGAACAAATTCAACCCTCCACTTATAACAATAAGTGCCATTTCAGAATAGGGAAAATTTTGTTCCAATTGTCAGGATACAAAACGGAAAGTACTAAGCTATCATAACTACAAAAATTATCTAAAAGTTTATCAATGAAAGCTTTCTTGACTTACCTCTCACGAGAAATGACGCAGCCATCCAAATCACTTGTCGGACAAGATACGACAAGATCATATTGAAATCGGGAAGGCTCACTTATAGATCAAACACTTTCATTTTCACTTATTTCGAAATATCTTAGAAGCTTGCCTTAATATGACATGGCACAAGAAGTAAAACTTGATTTTAAAAGTGTAACTATTTATGTTATTATTATAAAATTGAATAGTACATTTCTTGCGTAACAAAAGGTAGATTTAGTATTTTTTTACAGCGTCCATAAAAGGCGATTAACGACGCGTGTGAAAGTTGCGAATGTGTGGCGGTTGCGGCGTCATCGTATCGCGCGGAGGCCGCGGCGTCACTCGTAGCACTGAGCGTAGCCGTAGCCCCTCTACGGCGCTACGGTGGTGCTACGGTGGCAACAGATTTTACTTTTCTCTGCTTTTCTCGATGATAATACGGAAATTTGAGTCGCACAAACCTTCATATTTGCGAGATAAATTGAAATTGAATTAGCTTCATGATTCAGCAAAGTGAGAACGTCATCTCACGGTGGGAAAGTCTTGAGTGGTAACCAAAGCACGACAATGTTCTGGATAGTTAAATTGTGGTTAAAATACGAATTCGGAATTAAAATTTTTGGTTGAAAGTCATTAGAGTACATAGCAATATAATGTAAGATTTATATTAAAATTTGAAGTATAAAAATGAAACCTAAGTACAAAGTAAACGAGTTTAATAAAACTAGTATGTAAACTAGTTTTATTAAACAAGTATGAAAAAATAAATGAGACGAGACGACGGCTGGGTAGTAATGACATCTGCAGATGTTTGGACGTTGTGTCCCAAAAATTGCGGGCCGCATAAATTATTCACGCGTCTAAATTACTTTTCTTTGTAATTACTAGAACTTATTAATAGATATAAATAGTAGTAGGACGACAATTTGGAGATCGGGGAAAGTTTATTGAAGGGCTCAGAATCGTTAATTCTGAAAATGTATATAATATATTCAGCCTATATCCAGCAGTGGACTTTCACATGCTGATTATAATGAATGCTAACATTTTAAGAAATTAACAGATAATTTGATAAAAAGTTAATTCGCTTTGTATTTCGCTTCGCTTAGTTTTTATGTCCACCCCATGACCCCAAGGCCTCCGCCATGTCTTAACCCTTAAAGCCAATACCGATCGTTAATTATCCAGAAAATACATACAAGTATTTGCAAAAATATATGTACATTAAACAATTAAGCTATGTGCAGATCGTTGCAAACGATATTCAATAATAATGCAAATCCCTTATTGGATGTCAGTTAGAAATCTAAGTTTGAATTTTAAGAGCTGTGGAATTTGTTTACAAATAAATTAAATTAAATGCAATTAATAAGAATAATACATTCACTAATAAACAAAACCTTCAGATCTCCGAACATTTTACTTTTTTTTCCACAATAGCCAATTTTAAATATTGAAATATTTAACTTGTACGGTCAGCGTCGAAATTCGATAAACCGATGCAGTGTAGTTTATCCGCTGCTCTCCTTTGGTTTAAAAGGGTATTAAGGCTTCAACTGTTAAACATTCTAATTTCTTGCTACATTCAAGCAACCGTCCAGGAATTTTCAACCCTGTATATTCAGTCTAGCCTATTATCTGATAATTTTTAAGAAAGTTATCCAGAAACAAACACATGATGTTATAAAGTAAATGGTTAAAATATTGCCCAGAAGTAAAAACACGTAAAATAAAAGGATTATGCTTTTGTATATGCTTAATTAGTATCATCATGCGAGAAAATTACAGATTTTTTAATATAATTATTATTGTAAATAGGCAGTGCAGGTTTCATTTAGCGACATTCATTTACCGGGCCAACCACCATATTTGCAGTATGTGAGGTGCAAAAAGCGTCTTTTGTTCTAAGCACACGTCCGGAAACCAATTAGGGTTGTCGCTCAATCGAAGCGGAAAACCAGTCCACTTAACGATTTGCTGGTCGCTGCACGTATGCGATTCTACGATAGGTACGGTTAATGACAGCCCTGGGAGGCAAGAAACGAGCCGAATTATGGTGTTTGGTAAGGAATGGGTTTATTAACATAAATTAAACCTCTAGTTGAGGACGACTTGAGGTTGATCTTCATCAGGTTTGTTAGTAAAAATATAGGATAACTATATATTTGGCAGTTCATTCATCCGAAACTCGATAGAATTCCAAAAAATTGGGTACAATTACAGTCTGTTTCTCTCATTACTTGCCAGCATCTCGTCATCCATGATGCAAATTAACGGCAAACTTTATTTCGTAGGTTTGTTGCCTACTCTTCTAGGCTCTGGTCGCGTGGAACTGGCCACCTAGTTATAACTACACTAATTCGCCTAGTTTTAAGACGTTTAAAATTATCCTTGCAATTTTACTGAATAAATACCCTTTGACAATAACTTTGACACATGATCATCAGTTGGTTATTAGATCACAGAAGAACAGACATGGGGATTCGTTTCCTGTCATCTAACGAAGCAACATAGCATTTTCATTTTAATTGTTTTTCTAGTGTTATTTTGAGTTGTGTTGTGTAATTTTGGTGGTATTTTAACCAACATTACTTTTGGTCTTAGCACAAAGTGTAAGCATTTGAAATGAAAGTGTATTATATGATATCGTGATTTGACCGAAAATGTTTCAAATGTTTTGAAGAAACCGCCACCATTTTCTTCAAAACAATTTACTGACTCGACTTTGGACTGACGTGACTAGAAACATACCTACAAAGAGTATAATCTCTGAATCACTTGACATTGGCAAGGTTGTCTATGACAGGAGCCATAAAAAGAAGAAAGAAGAAGAACAGACATAGCGAGCATTAGAAAATAGGTTTTAAGAACGCCCTGTTGTGTCCAATCATTTCTAAACAATTTCAAAAGCGAACAGCCCTGGTAAAGTTGCTATTTGTAGAAGGTCAAACCAACATTAGGTAGGTTATAAATACATTGTGTGGTGGGTGTTCCGGTCTCGACGAGCGAAAGTAGTCACATCTTTTACCGACTAATATTTTTATGTGTATTTTAGTGAGAGAACCGTTCCTTTGTATTAAAATTAAATGTCCACACATTCAACCTCATGGTTAAGTTGGTACTAATTTAAGCCACGCCTGCACTGGTTTTGTATTTGACGAGCATCAAAGAAAACACCTCAATTTATTCGAAAAAAATATATACTACAAATGCCGTTGTTGGATTAATCAATTTGCAATGACAGAGCAATTCAATTGAAAACTTTGAAACAGCGGAAAAAGACAGCTTTTTGAAACCGTTAAAATAAAAAGAATAATGAATTTAAATGATATTGAAATACCTTTGCGAATTATTTAAATTTGAACAATTACGAACGGTAAGTACCTACCTAAGTACAATCAAGTTACATTATTTGATGAGATACGACCCTTGCGCAGTTTCGTCCCTAAACGATCGACATAGTTGGTCGAGACCTACCTTCCTACTTAAAAAAATAATTCATAAAAAATCACAAATCAATTACCTTTTTAAAATATGATGCGAGTAATGTTTAGGACATTACTTTTGCATGAGGCTTAGATTTTCATTGTCACACAGCGAAAGTGTTGTTTCAAACCACGGAATAGATAAAACCAAGGAATTTGAATACAAGGATAAAACCCTAAAGCATTGTCAAATCAGATATCACGTCTTCAAAGGAACTTGGATACTATCTAAATTCCTTGTACGTCTTGATGAAATTTGACAATTCGTACAATTATAGATTACGTAGTAGTTACGTATGAACTCTTCATTTCTGATTGGATGACGTATACTCGACGCGGACGAAGTCACGCGTCAAGTTTGCTATGGAATAATCTCTGGCAAAGAACATTTTCTAAAGCGGAGGATATTAAGAGGCTTCGAAAGCTACAGGCAGACTATAGCTTCTGCATCGTCAGGTGGAAATTATTTAATTAATCCGCGTTAGTAGAAAATGTGCAATGTTTTGAAAACAATTTCCTTCTTATACCTGATACTACGTAGAAGGTAAGTGTTCAATATGCAAGATGAAAAGAACGAACTACTCGTATGCTCGGCTTTTTCCAACAGTTACCAAATAAACACTTCATTTACAATTCAATTACAATAATAATGAATATACCTAAGTGGTATTTACAAAAGGTGCAAAATACACATGAATCAGTAACTATCAGCAGACCTTTGCGAACGATCTAGAGTAAACTCTACATTCAATTTAAATAATGTTTTCAAATTTTTTTTCATTTCATAACTGATTTGGATAATGAATGCCAATCGGCAGCTGCCAAAGTAACTCGGGCTCCATAGCTACAAAAATCTCAAAAAAAAATTTTTAATGGCAGTTGAAAGTGAAAACTGAACTTTCTACACTATATGTATCTTAAACATATTGCAATTTTCTTATGCAGTAATACTTACTAAGAAAGTACAGAAATCCACTAAAATTTAACACCAGTTCAAAAAAATATTCAGCCGATGAGTACATACATACATACATACATAAAATCACGCCTATTTCCCATAGGGGTAGGCAGAGACCACGGATTTCCACTTGCTACGATCCTGACATACCTCTTTGATAATTTTTTTATATAAATTTGCAGATGAGTAAGCGTTCATTTATCAAATTTAGAATTTAAAATTCGCACTGACCCTTGTCTCCTAAAATTATTATACCAGTTAATCCAAGTCGAGAAACTTTGACATCAAACAAAACCACCCTGAAGGTAGAGATAGGAATAAATTAGCTTTCTCTTGCCATCTGTAGGTTATCCAGGTATCCAAGACCAATCTGTAACTGATGACGCGAATCAATCAATACGACTTGACACTTAGTTGCTTGAGTAATTTTATGTTATCAAAACTCGCTTGGAGAAAAAATCACGGCTGGAAATGTGAGACTATTTATAAAACGGAAATCCAATTTGGCATTTACCTACTTAGTATGCCGAGGTTGCAAGCTGTTCCTAATCTGCCTTTATTCTAGTATGCGATATAACTTATAATAAAATAATGCCTACATTTTGTAATGATACTTCCATGACGACCTCTGTGGCGCAGCGGGCCTGCCTGCGACGCAAGAGGTTGCGGGTTTGATTCCCGCCTTGGAACAAATTTGTGTACGATCTGCAGAAATTTGTTCCGATGGTCTGGGTCTATGTATAATAAAAAATATCTATCTATGTAAGTATACATATAATGTATTAAATATATCAGTTATCTAGTACCCATAACACAAGCTTTGAATAGCTTACTTTGGGACTAGATAGTGCTGTGTGGATTGTCCAGCATTATTTATTTATTTATTTTATTTATTTTGATCAAATCTTTCACAAGTGTTGTTTAACAAATAACTAAAACACGTTTACATTTTCTGATAAATCTAGGCAGCTTCTAAACCTTTTGTAAGTGTTGTAACAGTTTTTGAACTATGAAGATATCATAAATTTAAAACCGAGAGTGAATTCAAGGTCGGGTTAAATCCCAGGCCTATTTGCTACCACAACCCGCAACCAAGGCCAGCAACTTAGCAACCAGACCAGAAAAATCTATTAGAAGCGAAAAAGGTTTCGAAGCTTTCGAACTAGCTCAGGGTTTTTCTTATTATTGCTAGATTATCTGGGTCTAGTTCCGGTAATGTGCGCTCAGTCAACATTGATTATACTGGTCTCAGTCTTAATTATATAGTTTTTAGAGTATACATTTTATTGTTAAGAATATGATTACACTAAGACCAGTTAAATAAGTTAGATTCTAAACAGTGTTACTAGAATTCGTTTGTCTACGGATTTAGAAATTATGGACAGTCTAAAACGCAAGTACGACGTACGACGAGTTTTTTATTGTTACGTAAACAATTTATATTGTATCATTAGTTATTTTCCATAATAATCGTTTGACTGCTTATTCGGTAGTATTACATAGTTTTGATGAGAATTATCATGAGGACGCTTGACTTTTTTAGCTTCCCATAAAACGATTTATTCTGTACCTTGTCAGTAATATTTTAGATAAGAAAGTATTAAGCTAAGCTTTGGTAGGCTTTGGTATTCAAAACATTCAAAGCCCACAGCCTGACCCATGTTCCCAAGCTGTTATAGAATTGTATTATCTGTATTTATCAGGTTATGCTTGATGTTAGATGTTAACGCAAGGTGAAAAGTTGTAGATTAGAGTTTCATGTCAATGTTTCCCTAGTCACCTAGTTTTAAGACGATTCAAGATGGTCCTTGTGATTTTATTGAATAAATATACTTTGACTTTGACTTTGATGTTTCGGATACAAAAACCACTGTCTACCTGCCCCTACCCATTAAATCACTTAAAACTCTGACAAACAAATTGGGTTTCTTTTTATTTATACCACGACCTGATGGAACAAGCAGATGGCCCACCTGGATTCACTATATGAAGTTATAAAACTGCAAACGTAGCGGTACCTAATAGTTACAATTTAAATATTACAAGACTTATTCCTAACTTTACTTTACTTTTTAGATCAACGACATAAAGGTCGCGCCACCACGCCTTTTTCTGCCGCCAAGCAGCAACGCTGTGTTTCGGTTTGAAGAGTGTGGTCGCCGATGTAATTACAGGCACATGAGGCTTAACATCTGTATGCCTCAAGTTGATGGACGCAGGGCAGTGCATCGTAGGGCACGTTCCTATTGTGCGTGACCTACGGGGCAATGTTTTGTTTATAGGTGATGGTTACCACTTAACATCAGGTGGGCCATCTGCTTGTTCCATCAGCTAGTTGTATAAAAAAATAAAGGTCAACGGACGTGATCCAACACGATGTTATGCTTGTTTTATGCTGTGTTTAACTTCGATTAGTGGGCGTTTATCAGATTTGTTTACAAAAAATCTGACTGAACCTAGATTCAACGCATACCATCCCGATACCCGGCAAATTACTTCCCAATCTAAACCATCAATCAGCGTTGGAGATTCAGCGAGAACTGATTTATTCTCCCGATGGAAGAATGGAGGACATTCAATTACGCCGGACAAGTTTTATCACTGCTATTCAGATACTTGAGAATCTGTTTTTGGCTCTGTGATAGGCTTTTTCGGTATAACTCTAAATTACCTGCTTAACGCTACGTGAGGTATTTTTGATACCGGAACGATCTGGCCAATGATAAATGGTTAGGTATTTATTTAATTATTCAATTAAATTGAATGATCCTTGTGATTCCACAAGGATCATTCTGAAAGGTTATAAAACTAGGGGAGGCCTAAACCCCCTTCTTTAATAAGCCACTTACACGTACAAACTTATTGAATTTAACATAAGATTCAAAAACGGAAAACTTTCTAACTCTTATATGCAAAGTCACAAACTGAAGTAGTCGTTTGTTTCTGTAACTGTTTCCTTTCGTTTTCTACCGCGCTACCTCATCGTGCCGGGTCACAGGAGTCGCTTCTCGAGAGTGCTACAAGGAGGAGGTATTCAATTCGACTGTACTTATTTTTTTATGTTTGTTCTCATAACTTTTTACTGCGTGGATAGATTTGATGATTTTTGATCGGAAGCTGGTGCATGTCATGTGGTCCATATGACATGCACCTGCTTCCACAAAATTAGACAAATTTAGACTTAGAGTCAGATCTGACGAGAAGTTTTTGAGTCTTCTTCTTGTCGTCACTAGTTTCTTTCGAAACAGTGTGATTCCTCACGATGTTTTCCTTCACCGTTTGAGAGTACTGGCATTGTGCACATAAATTTCTGAACAGATAAGCTCATTGGTGCACGACCGGTTTTCAACCCACGATCGGAAGGCGGGGCTGCTACCACTAGTGCTGAAATAGCATGGTGGTAGTAGCAAATATTACGTATTCGTAGGTGAGTACAGTATGCCGCGGAAACTTCTGATAAGTTCTCCGCTCAATTTCCCTTTTAGTGTTCCGTAAATCCGTTCCAAGTTTGGAAAAACGGAATACTTATTTATTAAATCACCCTTCGAACTTGTACCGTCGGGCGCGTGTATTCCTATACAAGAATGGTGGGGTAGTTACCTAACTTATTCTCTTTGATGCAATTTGTTTCTGATTTTTCAAAAAACCTACGAAAAACCTAGGTCTTTTTCTTACGTTTAAGAGTAGTAGAGCACTTTGTGAAGGCCTTATTTGGCGAAGTACTACCATCATCTCTCTCATTTATACCTATAATAATTATATACCTACCAAAATGTTTTTGTGGACGTTCCACACAGCACTATCTAGTCCCGAACTAAAGCAAACCTAGTTCATTATGTCATGTTACTAGAAAAAGGTGTGAGCAAACATTTGCAGCCATGCTTGTCTTTATACTACCTACACTTTCGAAGCAGTCTATTCAACATCGACCATTCTCTAAGTTTATGAAAGCGTAGGTAAACTCTACCTTTAGATTCATCAAAGCGGACTCGCAGCCAAACTCCGACGGACAATCCCAACTTAGTAACTAATCCTAGTGTAAATCACTCCCTTGATTGCATGAATTGGAGATTAGTTGCAGCACTTGGTAGGTATCTGCTGAATCAGAAAGGTTTGAAGACTAGGTACTTTAAAGGATCAGGCATTTCTCAGGAATTGAGTTTATCCCTAAAGGATCTCCATCCATCATCATCAATTTGAAACTGGACAAAGGCCTACATTCATTCAAAGTCAAAGTCAAAGTATTTTATTGCATAAATACATGTATGAGAAGATGTCACATAATTATAATAATGTCCAATGTATTCTACTTAAAACTAGGCGTGCAATATTTTTGATTACATGATAATATATAAAAAGACAAAGGAAAAAAGAGACAGTCAACAATATTATTATTTAAAAATACCTACAGTCAATAGAAATAAATTTAATCAATTACCTACCTACATATTTAACCATAAATTATATTTATTATTTTGTTAAATGTCAATAAGGATACAATGGATTCATAAATTCATTCATGTCATAAAAACACTTCTCAGCTAACCATTTTGTTAGCTTGATTTTATAAATATTAAATGGCAAGTCTTTAAACGAATTAGGTAGTTTGTTATATACCCTTAGAGCATTTACATATGTATTTCTTTTGTGAATGTCTAGTTAGTTTAGCATTGACGTGATTGAGTCACAAACATCTTAACATCTAGACATCGAAACTTTCACATTCAGGTATATAATTAGTTACCTATACCTATTCATATTATGTATGCTGTATGTAGTATTAGAACAGGTTTACTAATTTAAAATATTTCATAAGCTTATGTCCGTGTTAAAACCTTATAACCGTCGACTGCTTCTGTGGCTCGAGAGAATTTATTGGTGCGATCCAGACTAGTAGGGATGCGTGCGATCTAAATAAAATGGTCTTGTCATTTATGTGTCTGATCTTCCAATAATGGTTCAATCGCTGAGGTTCTCATATCTGTCTCAGGTCAGCTTATCTTTAAAGAGTATCTAAATTCCTTGCTATAAAGTTCAGAAGTCAGTGCGACTGACCTCAAATGATTCGTGTGCGAACATAGTGTTCATTCATTCATTTAAATAGTTCATATGCCGTTATGTTGGCAGTAGTTGTATTGTATTAGTTTGTAGGTATATTATAATAACTATAAAATATTCATAAACTTAAATTTGATTTATCAAATAAATTATATTATAATACTTTTACTACCTTATACGACATGCCAGCAACCTTTTCTTTCATTTAGCATTTATAAACAGTCAGATACGGAACTCTGTAAGGTATTCTCTGTTCCTTGTACGGAACAAACTTCTGTTCATTACACAAGTAATTGTCCACGGTGGCGAACGAACAAACAACTTAAATTTATGAGATTATAGAATAGGCTGACACATTTTTCGTCGTTGACCTAAGAAAATCAGGAGATATTATGCAGGTATTCTATAGCTACAGGGGTTTTACTCTGCAAGGAAGTCTGAAAATGAGTTAATATAAAAGGGGTAAGTAGGTAAATGCTGCCTTAGAAAATATATAATATAAAAAAATACACTATACACTTTCATTCATAAACCGGAATTAAACGAATTACGACTCTTCTAGTTCCATTCTTTTCTGGTTCCATTAAATTTTTGGCGAGTAGGTACTGTCTATACACCCTGTAGGAAATCCCCAAATATGGTGATAAAATACCTGCGCATATGAAGTAGCTAGTGCTGACAGCGGCGACATACGCAATATTAGAAGATTATTTCCTGATTTCAAACCGCCACCACAGAATGGAGGTAGCTTAGTTACATACATATTAAATAAGTCCTCAGGTATGTGTTTTACTGTGTAGTCAATCTAAGCAATGTTATTTAATGGATAACTAAATTACCTAAGCTGGTATTATTTCTCGCCAAAAAGGTAGATGAACTCGACGGTCAAATGAACGGATTAATTAGTGGATGCGTCTGGTTGTTGATAATTAGTACTGCTACAGCGTAGCAGCTACGGCGTAGCACCGTGAGTAGTAAGCAAACAAGCAATGGAATTGGATAGTAGCGATAGTAAATTGGCATCATCATCAAAATGATTAATATAATTTCGAGTGAAAACAACAGAATAGCACTTAGAATTCATCTAAGTGCTATTCTGTTGTTTACACAACTATTGACGACCTCAGTGGCGCAGCGGGCGAGAGTCCGCCTGAGACGCAGAGGTTGCGGGTTCGATTCCCGCCTCGGAACAAATTTGTGTACGATCTGCAGAAATTTGTTCATTGGTCTGGGTGTTCTCTATGTATAATAAAAAATATCTATCTATGTAATTATATAATGTATTAAATATATCAGTTATCTAGTACCCATAACACAAGCTTTAGTAGCTTACTTTGGGGCTAGATAGTGCTGTGTGGATTGTCCAGCATTATTTATTTTTATTTATTAAAATTATTTACACGTACCTATGTTCCTAAGCAGTTAAAAACTGCAATAAATAAAAATAAATAAATATTGGTGGACATTTCACACTTTCTAGTCCCAAAATAAGCCAAAGCTATGGGTACCAGAAAGCTGATATAATCCGTATCATACTTTTTTTTGTAAATACATTCATATAATATATTACATAATACCCAGACATAGAACAAACGACTATGCTCATCACACAAATGTTTGTTCTTGGTGGGAATCGAACCCACGGCCTACGTCGCAGAAGTCAGAGTTACTAACAACTGAGGCTGTCAAAGTGTAAGGATTAAAAATCTCCCCAACAGGCGGGATTCCGTCTCTCGTTTGGATTTTCCTACATAAAAACGCGAGTTAGTATCGCAGCAGTGTTTGAACGTGCGCGTCCACTGTGCCCGGATCGCTGCGTACGGAGCGGACGGATTTGTTGCTTTGTATTGATTTGTATAGTGCTGCGTGCACTGGATCAGCGTTTCGGCGCCAGAGACCGGTATTTCTGCTGATGACGTCATCCGCAGTGAACGCGCCATTCGGATCCCGATCGCTTCGAGTACTGACGTGTTTGCGACGCTACTATTGGTGCACAGGCGAACTCCTATTGCTTTGAAAATACCGATACTGCCGATGCAAAATCCGGACGCACCCCATCGCCATCGCGGCATTTTGTAAATACCGACGCTCCATCCGCTCCGTACGCAGCGATGCGGATGCGGTGGACGCACCCCACCGGCATTTTGTAAATACCGACGCTCCGTCCGCAGCGTTGCGTACGCAGTCGACGCGCTCCTTAAATTAGTGAGCGTCCGTCGTAATACAAAATGTACCTACCGAATATCGCATAGCTATATCACGAAATTGCAAGAACGCGTCTGTGGGGGAGAGCCTTTAATCCAAATCTGCCAACACATAAATATTGGCTTTAAAATGACTACATAGAGCGCTTTTAAATGATGGCTTTGTCTGTGTTCGACCTTTCTCACCGCCCGCCGCCGCCGCCGGCAAGGCTACGCTAACAAACCTTTTCACTTTTTAAGACCATCTTTTATTCTAAAATATTACACCAACCAGCCCTGACGCAAATTAAAAATAACAACAGTCATGGATCTGTCACAATCTACCAAAATTATCGGATCGAGTTAAAAATAGTATTTTATTATGAACAGATAAACGTTTCTCATTTAAATGAGCATCATTTTGTAAAACTTTTATTTTGAATGTCCAATTTGTTAAAATCAGCAGTATGAATGACTTTGCGAATTTGGAGAAAACCATAGTGCGAGAGCTGTCGTGCAGATTGTGTTTATGCACGGACGTGGTGAAATTGAAGCCCATCAGTGCAGAGGTTAAGAGGAAACTTAAAAGGCTTTTCGATATAATTGTAAGCGTAAAACTTTTTTTTACAAAGGCATAGCATTCAGTAGAAGTAGCCAAATATATCCATAGTAGAAGAAAAATGTTTTTAACATACGTAGCCAGACTGTGGGCTAACACAGCCACTGAGTGGAGTGCCCACCAGTGGAAAAGTGCCAGCTGACAACAGGACTAATTCATTTCATTTTCCCAGATTCGCACTGACGACACTCTCCCAAAAGCAATATGCCACGACTGTTTGCAGCAAGTAGCTGCGTTACATTTATATGCCGTAAAAGTAGAAAAAACACAGAAGTTCCTCGACTTCCACAGACTTAAAGCAGCAGAAGAGAAACGTGCATCACAATCTTTCGACAACAAGATGCATCCAATCATTGCTACGTTGTCTGTTCAAAACATTGAAAATAGGGATTTGCCGAAATCAAAAACGCCTCCAACGGAGTTTCAGCAAGGAGACGCAAAAACTAATAAATCGAAACCCATTCCTAAAAAGAAATCGCCATCAGATTTGAAGTTCATGGAGGCGATGACATTGGAAGAATTCGCCAATGCAGAGAGATTAGACAAGAATCTTCTAAGCAACTCTGCTGACAAATCTCAGTCAGTCAAACCCGAAAAAAAGAAGGATGGTAAGGTAGAGCCAGGAGACTTCACAAGCGAGAGTCTCGATCCGATAGTGCTAATAGACGGGCGGCCAGCCAAGCAGGGCGCCGCATTAGACAAACAAATCACACTATTCTACAAGATGGAATGCTGCATCTGCCACGAGAAGGGATTCCACTTCAGGTCGCTCATGAGGCATTACAAAGACAGGCACGGCGTCCCAGGTTATGTCACATGCTGCGACAAGAAATTCCATTACTTTTACCCGAAAAAGATTATAGAACACATGGCATACCACTTACAGCCAAACATATTCATGTGAGTTCTTATATCTTCATTACATCTACTCCTGGATAAATTAGTTGTGTGCTGTCCTTTTAGTGGACATCTTCATGTAATGTTGATTTTAACAGGTGTTCAAGCTGTCATCAAAACTTTCAAACATCGCAGGGGCTAGTCGAGCATCAGAGCAACGGAGGGCGTTCGGAAGGCAAAATCATCTGCCCTCGATGCTCGGAACGATTTCCGACATACCACGAGCTGGGGTGTCATATCGTGACGCATCGCTCAGAAAAGCTCCAGTGCGACTTTTGCGGAAAACAGTAAGTTTGAACTCTGGCTTCAACTCTGGAGGGGCGCAATTGCCCCTGGATCTCGGTGGGTAAAATTCCGCCAACCATGTCCTTGACGAGAGCATTTCAGCGCTGGTTGGTTATGGTCGAATGAAATTTTAGGGGATTATATTTTATTATTGGCTGAAGTGGAATCGGGCTGGTCATGTCTACCGTATGCCAGGTGAGCTGTGGTAAAAGATAGCTACTGATTGGCATCCTGACCTAGTGAGGTGGCGACGCGGCCGACCAAAGCGGAGATGGCGGGACGAGCTGGATGTTTTCCTGACGGACTGGGCAAACATAGCCCAGGATCACGACGTGTGAAAGGAATGGGGGGAGCCCTTTGCCTAGCAGTAGGACCCGGAGGGCTCATAATATATTTTATAAACCTACCTGCAACCTACTAACTCTTTCTAAGGCGCTTTTTATACGGTCTGAATAATTTATCAAATTGCAGGTTAAAGCATCATCATCGTAAAAAGACCGTAAATCATATGGAAGACGTCATTCTATGTACTCACTGCATACGCACGTTGAAAATGATTGAAAAACAGGAAAAAGATATTGTAAGTGAATGAACGATATCCTTGGGTTTTTTGGCAAAAAAGGTTGGGTAGGTATTTAATGTATTTAGCAAAAACTAGCCATATAGGCCATAATTTTTTGCGGTATGGAATACCTGCAGTTTAATTCTATTTCACTTACAGAAAGACAAAGTAAAAGCGAAGAGCAACGACGCCATAACACTCCAAAAGTATCAGAAGTTTAAACAAGCCATGGGACTGTCGGGCGAAGAAGACGGATCTACTGACTAAACTAAAAAAAATCGCAACTAAACTCTAAGATAAAGAATAAGTGTCATTGTACGAAATAAAAACTGTTGTTACTATATCATCAGTTTATTTTCAAACTTAAAATTACACATATATTTTATGCACACTATAATCTAAATCGTTCGGCGAGTAAGATCCATCTTCGTAATCAAAGAAAATTGCGACATTATGTGGCTTTGTAAAAAACCACAAAACCACTACACAAAACGTATTGGATAACTTTTTAAACTGACATTTTTTACCAGAATTTTCACCAAAACTGAAGGTAAAAATTATCAGTAAATTAATTCATAGCAATTTCTCAATGCTGTACGAAGTTTTTGTACCTTTGTACCTCGACCCAGATTTTTATCATTTGCTTGCGACATACTTTAACCTATTGGATTTCTCTTAATCCAACCTCCGTTTCTTGACTAGCGATCCGAGCAGATCAGAGATCGCCGGGAGATTGTTGGTCTGATCGTTGGCACCGGTGTTCAACGTCGCAATGGGTATGTTAAGTTGGTTTGATGTCCCCTTCTGACCTTTCATGTTTCTGTGTTGTGGGAAGCTAGGCATTAACTTCGGGTCGCAAGCTGTGAAAGAAGGAATGGTTATTAATTTTACTCCTGCTTTGTTTGAGTATCCCCATCCCACCAGCTAGCTACCCCTGGCAACAACGCCGATCTAGGTCTTTACCAACTGGCTACTTTTGCTTTTACTTGCTACTTGGCTGGCAAGTAGCAACTCTATCGTCTGACGAATATACCAGCAATAATCAGTCCAAAACTAAAATTACTGCACTATGAAGCTGATAATCCGAGTGGATACTCTATAGTTTATTTCCAAGTGGACAATCTTACCCGACCATCTTAAAGCTTGTAATATAACCGGATAGCAGTTACACTTTGACAACCTTAGTGGTGCAGCGGGCAAGAGTCTGCCTGCGACGCAAGAGGTTGCGGGTTCGACTCCCGCCTAGGAACAAATTTTTGTACGATCTGCAGAAATTTGTTCCGTTGGTCTGGGTGTTTATGTATAATATAAATATCTATCTATGTAAGTACATAATGTATTAAATATAACAGTCATCTAGTACCCATAACACAAGCTTTGAGTAGCTTACTTTGGGGCTAGATGGTGCTGTGTGGATTGTCCAGCATTATTTATTTATTTATAGAAAACACAGACCAATGGAACAAATTTCTGCAGATCGTACACAAATTTGTTCCTAAGCGGGACTTGAACCCACGAACGAAAGAAACGAATCGGTGAGTAATATTATTAAACATCATTTTTGAAGTATGTATGTGATTGGTAGGTACCATTTATCATTTCGCAAATGTAAGGCTACCCAAGTTACATTAGGTGATAAAAATAAACTTACGCAGAGGCTGTTCCTTAAAGTAGGAGCTCTGAAGGCACTCTTCAGCGGTGGCCCTCTTATTCGGATCGTACATGAACAGGAAGTTCAGGAGTCGGAGTCCGGCGGCAGATAGCCAGGGGAACTTCTGTTTTAAATTGTTGTAAGGCTGCTGTTTTAACGTAAAGTTCTGGAGCGCTGGCAACGCGCTGAATTCAGGCCAGATCGCGTCTGACGGGGTTCCTGTAAAATCATAAATAGTAATGAGCTAATGCGAGAAATATTAATAATAATAATTTCTTTATTGAGGACTAAAACAGTAGGTAACAATATGCACTTAGCATAGACTATACATAAACTTAGCCCTACAATCGGTGGTCTTATCACGCACAGCGATTTCTTCCAGATGACCCTTGACCATCATGTGTGTTAACCATAATGTGTGTTATTATGTTTTTTTTCCTCCTATATTTCTATAACTATCTTGTTTCCTAAGAACTGTCTAAAAAGAAGCATAAACAAGAAACAAACATAAAATTTGTTGGGTTCTGAATACCTATGAAAGGAACAAACCAGTGCAAACTGCAAACACTCACCTTTCTCTATGAGCAACAAAATTATTTCGCTACGATAAGCCAAGTGAAGTATTTTAGCTATGTGATTTCAAAGTGATATTGCTAACTTATATATTTAATATTAGTTAGCAATATCGCTGTGAAAAAAACCTAGCGACCACCATTCAATCGCTTTTTCGTGGCCACCCGGTATTTTCGGATGGTTAAAATTTGTTTAAGAGCAAGCCAGTTTCTTTTTCGCCAAAGCGCTATATCCTTACTGATGACAGTAAAATAGCTATCAGTTAAACACAGAGAAAGACCGCGTTCACATAAAACGTACTAGGCTGGATTTACCGCTGACCGCACGCTGACCGTTGATAAGTTTGTTGTAGTTGCTTAGTTGACAGGCTGAGACGTATGAACCGATAACGCGATGATAGCTACGCGTCAGGCGCGTCGCCGACTGGTAATTCGAGGCGATGGTGAGGAACAGGCGGCGTGGAGTCGAGGCGCGCTCGCGGCGTTGGCTCTATGTGGAGTCGAGGCGCAGGCGGTTATGCTTCCTTCGCACATTTTGGACCGAAAAAAACGACACGGATAGACAAAATGGCTGCGGAGTCGCGGCGCGGGAGGGCACGCCGCCCTCGCCGCGTCCCCGCCTCGACGCCGCGTCGCCTGTGCCGCGACTCCAGTATGTGAGCGCACTACCATTCATTTCTTAAGAAAACGTAGAAGTGGCGCGCTGCATAGGCGTCTGTGCCTCGACGCCGCCTCGACGCCAGTTCGTGTGTCTGAGCGACACGCCGTATCCTTAAACGCTTCATAGAAGGTAATACGTTTCGACTGTCAGTGCCAACGGTCATCGTGACTCTTACTAGTCTCTTACTAACCGGTCTTACTAGTGAGACGAAACTCGTGTGGCGGGTTTCTTTACAAGCTTCTAACTTACCAAGGAGATCGACGATGAGTTCCAACTGCTCAATCTCCGTCCGTCCTGGCAGTAACGGTTTGTTCGCCAAAAGTTCTCCAAGTATGCAGCCGGCCGCCCACATGTCCAACGCCGGAGTTTGTTTCGGCGATTGCAGAAGGAGCTCTGGTGCTCTGTACCAGAGAGTGACCACCCGTGGGGTGGCACACCGGGCGGGCGCGCCTAACCAGCGAGCAAGACCGAAATCAGCTATAAAAAAAAACAATTTAATCAATGAACATTACTTCCTTTAGTACATAAATAAAAAATAAAATAAATAAATATTGGCGGACTTTCCACACAGCACTATCTAGCCCCAAACTAAGCTTATGCTTGTGATATGGGAACCAGATAGCTGATATACTACTTATATACTTTTTTTTTTGTAAATACATACTTATAATATTATATAACACCCAGACAGAGAACAAACATCATGCCATCCATCCGTCAGAACATGCTTCCTTATAGTATACTATCCTATAGGACAACAACAACAATCCTATAGGATTGTTGTTAATTGTTGTGGACTGACATGCAGCTGGGAAGTTCATAGGCTCTGGCCATGCAAGATGTTCAGTCACATAGTACTTCACTGTTTATAATTGAGTCATACCAGTAATTATTACTCTGAGATTGATTGAGTTGTTCATTTATTGCCATGGTGGACCTACTTCCGCATAGCCTCCTGAGACTTCATAGTGAGTAGTGTTGGATTTCAAGGATCCCTCAACTCTGTCTAATTCAATATTAAAGAAGCGGCAATACAACAGAGAATCGTCAACCAAAGCAAGACTTAAATGCTTCCACCATCCTGCATCCACTGTAGTTTTTGTATTAGGTACATTTTATTTAGTATATAAACTTGTTTGCTTACTTCACTAACACATTGTCTCACTAAGCTGACTAGATAATATACCTACTCACCAATCTTTACACAGCCTTTATCAGTGAGCAGCAAGTTTGACACTTTCAAATCTCTGTGCACAATGAAATTGGAGTGTAGATACTTGAGTCCCTTCAATACTTGCAGCATGAGGCACTTCACTTGCGACTCAGTGAAAGGAGAACTCATGTTGTCCAGAAGAGAGGCTAGGTCTTGCTCACAATATTCCATTGAGAGGAAGATGCTTGAAAATTAAAAATGCATGTCAATATGGGCCATCCATTTAATGATATCTAGAATCACCAAGGATAAAACTCCACTAGTGCTTAACACAGGATCCAGGTTTTTATTCAATGAGAAGTCACTGAGTGTGCTGAAGCATTGCTTTGTGTTTGGCTTATCTCATTATGCATAAAATATGGTTTGTTACAAATGGATGGTTCTAACAATGTGATGATCTTAACAAAATAGCTGCTGCTTGATTGTTTGACTGTTACTTAGATAACAAACCAATATCCCATTTCTGGTCACAAACAATATCTATGCTCAGTTTAGTTCAAACCAGTCTAATAGTTATTGCAAGATTGAGCCACACAAAAAACTAGTCTTATTTGAAATAATATTGCATTTGATTGCCAAAATAATACACACCTTTCCAGTGATCTGCCTACCAGAACTTCCTTCAATTGAACAACATTTTCGTGTCGACATGCCATCAAAACTTGTATTTCCCTTAGGCCACTGAGTGGAAGGCCATCCTTCTCCACATCCATCCTTACCTTTTTCAAAGCAACTATATTACCATTCAGCTTGTCTTTTGCTCTATCTAAAACAAACAATTGAAGTTACATTTTTTAGTTCAACTACCTGTGAGGTAACTTAGCCAGTTGAGAGAAATAGGGAGAGTTTTATTCACACCCCTCAGCAATATAAGCAATATGAGTGTTGTGGTACCATGGACCTGTGTATAATTATTTATGTAGAGATATCTGATAGACTTACAGACAATCCCGTAAGTGCCTTCGCCGATACGGTTTATTTTTTCAAATTCTCCAACAAATCTGCATCTTCCTAGCTGAAACAATCATTGATTTCAAATGATTAGGCACTCGAATGGTAAGAAGCCGCTAGGAAGCGTTGTTTACCCACATGTAGAGGTTATGTTTACTCACTATATCTTTTTCAGGTATTTCCATTGTTTTACCAGTTCTAAATGATATGAGGATGCCCTTTCTGGCAGCTGGTCCTGTAGGGTCCACAACATCTTGACTTAGTAAAGGCTTCTCAGAGACTAAAACATAAAACCAATTTTACGATTAGAGTAGCACTTAGCAGTCGTTGCATTGACATTTTACACAACTAACTATAAATTACTCACTTTGGCTCATTTTGTAACTGTGCAATTCTAATACACTGTTGATGAAATCGCTGTAAAAAATTGAAAATAACTAGGTACTACAACACAAAACAAAACAATCAATGACTTGGCTTTAACCGTGGGTAGTATGAGTGAGACGCATGCATATGCAGCACGTCACACCGTCGTGTGTGCTTCATTATCAGCTCTACCCCATTCGCAGCGGCTCAAAAACCAGGTCTGACTCATTTTATTAGGACATGCCAGTCTAATATACATATTAACCCAGTACAAATAGGGTCTATTTCAGAAAAAAGCCATTCGCATCATTTTTTTTGCTAAAAGAATTTAAACTCTTACCACTAAGAAATAAGGTCTAATTTGCAATGTAGAAATTTTTCCACTCAAGAGTGGTTGAGCTGTACCAGCTCAAAACACAAAATGATGAACACAACTCAAACGGTTCAGAGAGTGGTTTCATTGTAAAACAGAACCTTGAACCGTTTGAGTTACTTATACGTTTTGTGTAATTGAGTGGTTTAATACGCATACGGACAATTTGTCGGTTGAATCATTTGAAGTAATATCTGCGCTAGATGGTGGAGTAGGAATGATTTGTAAGTAATACGGTTCATTTTAGAAAAGCATGTTTTGTTGTTGGGTGGGTACGGCGGTAAATAGTTTGCATCAAGATTTTCTGTTGCATCAGTTGGTGAATAAGGTTCTTTTTATAAAGTTGAGGATTTCTTAGGCTACCGGTGGCTTCACTCACGCGTTAGGTAGCCATGATTTGCTATCATTATTTTTGAAGGATTTTTCCCGTTTAGGAACGCTAAACAATAGTAAAATATGATACCTATTTAATAAAAAAAGTAGACATAAGAAATTAGGTATATTTATGTCTAAATTTATTTTGTAGTTATCATTCTACTCTAACTTCGGAAACTCCCACGAAAGTCTTCTTAAAAAGTTAGTAGGTTTGCATGCTAGGTAACTTAACTAACATAATTTGTTAGAATAAAATAAACTTATTAAGTACATACTTAGAATTTATTATTTATAATTAGTAGTATATCTACTCTACCTATATACAAAAGTGAAAACTTAAAACACATGTACCTACAACTTATTTTGGAATAAACAGGCTTTTTATTTTATTTATTTATAATTATTCCCTATCTATTACAAGGTTTAGTCACAAAATATGAACATCTTTCGCATTTATAACTAAGTAAATTAGCTAGGATAGGATAGTTGTTTGAATCTAGTAAAATTGACCATGCCTACTAAAAATATGACACATACAGATAGCCCACCTGATGTTGAGTGGTTCAAAATAAAATTCTTTAATTTACAAAGACTGGTAAGGTTAGTGTGACTTTCAATTACCCCTCAAATGATGGATAATGAGGTCAAAGGTTAATTCTAGCCAAAGTCATATCTTCGTACTTGTTTGAAGTTTTTGAAGTTTTCCTGCAATTTTGAGCTGTCTGAGCCGCGGTTCAGCTCCAGCTCGAGACTATAAATGAGCTGATGCGCTGCAGATCATGATTTTTGAGTGAGTTACCCATGGTTACTTGGCTTATGGCTTGGCTACCTTCTTCTTCTTTCTTTTGTTAAAGCTCCTGTTGTCTACAGCCTATCTTGCCAATGTCAAATGTCAAGTGTTAACAGAGATAATAAAATTAAAAGATAGATTCATAGAAATGTAATAGGTAGTAGGTAGAGATTTTAAGCCGCGTCAGTCGAGTCAGTTATTTGTTTTGAAGAAAATGCCACCATTTTCTTCACTTCACCGGCTTCTTCAAAACATTTGAAACATTTTCAGTCAAATTGCGTTATACATTATATACACTTTCATACCAAATGCTTACAGATTTTCAAGATTTCAAGTCAAGACCCAGACTCAAGACTGTCCCAGACATTGACTTCCTTCGATGGATATGACTGACGTGTTGACCAGTCTCGTAGTTTACATTCTCTTTGGTGTTGACGTGCGTGACGGTGACGTGCCGATGACGGACGAATGACCATTTTCACTTGCGCCAAAAAAAAAAAATATTTTCACTTCACCTCTGAAAAAATGTGAAAAATTCATGTTGAAAAACAAAGCTGTAGCAGCTTTAGCAGATATAGTACCATTACATACACAAGACTTCTACTTTTTACAAACTGAAACAAAACAGCTAGTCAGTGCAATCATAATTTACTTAGCACAATGGTTTTTTCGAGCAAAATAAGTGGTTCAATGGGCAGATTTTGGAGGACAAAAATGTAAGTTCAAAGGAACTGACAGCACTGCTCAACCATGTAAAATTACAAAGTTGCGAAGATTATATTTCATTACAGAAATCACTTTGGTGTGTATGACTTAATAAACCCTGTTAAAACTACTCCAAGTCGAATAGTACCAGACCACATTGAAAAGCCCAACTATGTTATTGGCAAAGCATTTTCAATACCTACAAGGCCAGAAGTAAAAGATGTAAATCAACTGAGAGGCATGAAAAGGAGCTGTAAGTTGGCTTCTAGTATTTTATCACAAGTTCAGAGTGTAGTGAAGGTAACTATTTCAAAAATTGATGAAAACTGTACCCTAAAATTCTTTTTGAGTGACTTTGATTCATTTGTACATTCATCATATTTTTATGGCCCTTATCCCACTTCATGTGGGGTCCGCACAACAGGTTTTTTACCTATATTTAATACATAAATGAAAAAAAATTATTGCAGACAGCCAACAGAAGACAGTGCTACTAGGTAGGTAGCATCTGTGAGTGGCTCAGTTGCTATTTAACTCTGGCTTCTTGGCCACGGGTTATATTACATTATATTTTAAGTAGGTATGTACATGTATTTACAAAAGTATTATATTAGCTACCTCTAGGTACCTATTTTTCTATAGTACCTACCTACTAGCTTTGCTTAGGTTGGGCTTATGCTGTATGGATTATCCATCAATATTTATTTATTTACTTATTTACTTACAGCCTGGAATAACAACAGACGACATAGATGAATTTGTTCACAACCTGTCTATAGAAGCTGGGGCATATCCATCACCATTGCACTATAGTGGATTTCCAAAAAGTGTGTGCACATCTGTCAACAATGTATGTGTGCATGGTATACCCGACCTTAGGCCTTTGAAAGATGGTGATATTGTCAATGTTGATATAACGGTGAGCTCATTTCACTAGAGAGTCAACCATATTTACCAAAATATGGGTTAATCCCTTGTTATATGCCCTTGTTAACCTGAAGTAGGTATCATGCCAGATAAAGTACATATACCTGCTTATCTTCAAAATAATAAATATTATATTAGCACCCTAAATAGGTAATAAACATGCTGGTTTGAATATTTCGGTTTATGTTTTATATTATATATATTTAAGTTACATATTCTAGTGTAATTTTTCAGGTATATTTCAAAGGGTTTCATGGTGATTGTTCAAAAACTTTTCTAGTTGGAGAAGTTGATGACCTAGGAAAACAACTTGTCAATGTCACAGAGGAATGTCTCCATGCTGTAAGTTTATTGTTTTCATCAAATCTTAACGAATCATATTTTAGTCTCCGTTCTTGACTCAGATCTCCACCTTTTTGTTTTAAATCTCTTACCAACTCGACATTGGCAAATTCGTGGCAACCCCTATCAGCCACTGAACTGAACTGAACAGCCATAAATAAAAGAAGAAGAAGAAGAGAAAATATTCTAGCATGCCTGCACTCCCCTTAGACAGATCTTACTAATATTATAAATGTGAAAGTTTGTAAGTATGGATGGATGGATGTTTGTTACTCTATAACTCCAGAACGGCTGAACGGATTTTGGTGAAAATTGGCACAAAGATTTATTATAATCTGGAATAACACATAGGCTACTTTTTATCCCGTGGGAATACAGGGATTTAAAACGGATAGTCAATCACCCGGTAATCAAATTATTTTTATAATTTCAGGCAATTCTAAAATGCGGTCCTAACGTACCCTTCAATGAAATAGGCGCAACTATTCAATGCTACGCGAAGAGGAACGGTTTGACGGTTCTTCCGGCCTTTCTCGGACACGGTATCGGCGAATACTTCCACGGTCCACCAGATATTTATCACATGAGTGAGTACCTATTTGTATATTTGAACCAAAACTCTTGCTTCTGTAACGTGTAGGTATTAGGACGTGTGTGACCTGACTACCCACTTAGACATCCGTAAACATGGTGGTCAACAAGAAATCTGAGGGATCTCCACCGTGCCTGAGACTTGTACCTATTTAAATTTTTTTCTAGAACTATTACCGGTCGGTAATGACAGGTCTCATTTGTTCCAGCTTTGTTTGCCGCTTTGTTCTCAATCTTTTACTCAAATTCGGAATTATTTTAACCGACTTCAAAAATGAGGACGCTCTCAATTTACCTCATAACTTTTTACTGGGTGGACCAAATTTGACGATTCTTTTTTTATCGAAAGCTGGTGCTTTTCATGGAGTCCCATGAAATTTAATCAGATCTGACAAGTAGTTTTTGAGTTATAAATGAGTAATGAGTGAGTTTTTGAGTTATAAATGAGTAATGAGTGAGTTTTTGAGTTTGAGTTTTTGAGTTTGAGTTTTAAATTAAATGAGTGTATTTTCTAGTGCATTTTGGAGTCGGTTTTTTTTTGTGATTTTTATTAACATAGAGGTTGATAAAAAGTACAACAGCGTTTACCTGGGGAACAACACTATTCGAATACTGCTCGAAAGAAACACACCCCATGAGCTTGCGATTGTGTCTTCACAGGCACATGGGGTGTGTTTCTTCGTGCGTTTCGGTTTAAAGAGCGTGGTCGCCGGTGTCGGCCACCACGTTCTTTAAACCGAAACGCGGCAGAACAAGGCATGGTGCTATGACTTTCCTGGACGCATCCTTCACAAAAAGCTCTACTACTCTATAATCCTAATGTACCCTCGCCCTTTGAACCATATTAGGTGGTCTAAGGACAAACAACCAAAACCAATAATTATGTTTACCTACTCACAGTAAATGACTATGAAGGAGTCATGAAGCCTGGTATGACGTTTACCATCGAGCCGGTTCTTTCTCACGGCTGCGAAAACACAGTTATGCTCGAGGATGGATGGACCGTGGTCACTGATGATGATTCCCGAGCAGCACAGGTCGAGCACACGGTATTGATCACTGACAACGGAGCGGAGATCTTGACCAAGTAATTGACAGATTTTTTAAACAGTGTAAATATTCTGTATGAATATCAAAGTAGGTACCTAAGTAGAGTCAGCGACAGAAGTAGTTAAGCGAGTATGAGTTTTTTCCCTGGATTATGTAATAAGTTATAATGATGGTTTCTAAAGTCATAGATCAAGGCAGATCATAAACGAAGCTCAAAATTATGTAATGCTCAACAAAATGTAGGTAATGACTTCTCAGTTTCAGAACTTTTCAGTTATTTATATCACTTGAGTGTTCATAAAATAAACCTTGGCAGTCATATAAGATCGTTGTGTTGCATCAAAAATGTGTTATCAATAAGCTTAAATTATGTTGTGTTGGGTCATTAAATAAATCAAGATCAAAATAGCGTGTAGTGTTTTATTTTCTGCTTGATAAAATCTTATAACTAAAAACATGTAACTTGGTACATTAAAAGCACAAGCACAATGATTATCACTTCTAGTTGTCAGTCGATAGATAATTTTAAAGGCATATGGAAGGAAAGTTTCGATTAACGTGTAGGTAATTAAATAGTAGGGCGTAACCATGGGGACGATATCTTGCATTCCCAGAACATCACATACTCTAACAATCTGGGTTTTTAAAAGTTCTTTACTCATAGTCTCAACGGTTTTGGTCCCATCTAATAGCTAGCTACGCCTCCAAAATCAATAGTGTTGATTAAATAATGTTTAAAGGTATGAGTATGTAGGTATTTCTCCGCTATTTTAAGGAGTTGGGCTGGCTGGGGTGAGGTTAGCAGGGGGACAATGCACAATACACCCCATTGCGGGACGTCCGTGCAGATCTCATTCCCCCAGCACGAATTAGAATTAGAGTATGTAGGTACAAGAGCGATAAGTCAATTAAATGTAGGTACATAATGTATAAATAATACATGGCATGAGTTTTTTTTAATATAGATTACAATAGAATAATCGACATTTGACTAGTATTTTTCTATAATATTTTAAAAGTTATAAGTAAAGCGATTGGGATTTTTTATGAACACAGATCAATAACCCTGCAGAAAATTAGTTACATAAAATTAATAAATGCAAAACGTTTCATAAATATTTGTAAGTAAATCATGAGACCTACTGCCTTATAGGTATTTTGAGTTTTAAAAGTCAATCCTACCTATTTAATTTTGTAGAGATTATCTACCTTTGTGCATTTTGATCTTATCCTAGATAATTATAATATAGATAGGTGAACTACATAAGTATGTACTTGTTTTATGCTTAGTTATAGATTAGTAGAATAGAGTAAAATACATTAGGAAGAGTGAACATATTAGGTAAAACAATGGATCGTTGGGACAATAACATTATATTTTTTATTCCAATCATAATTTTGTATATTTTTAAAATAGCCTAGTAATTCCTTATCTAAATACGAACCGCGCACGCGATAATAATATAGGTAGGTAACCACGTAAATTGGAAACAAACACGCAAGGTTTTTCAAGCGATTTTCAACTAAAGAATAAACTGCGATACACTTAGCTTTTATAATTATTATGTACTAGCTATAGACCACGGCTCCGCCCGCTTTGTACTCGCTTATGTAGTTTTGTATATCATAGAAAACATTCCTTGATGGACTAACTAGGTACACTGAGGTCAAAATCACATGACAATCTCGCTTATGTTACAAAGATGTCCTTTAACAATACTCTATGGTAAGGGTGCTAGGGAAGAATAAAAAGAGTGTATAAAAGTTGTTACAAAATTGTTAAATAGATTTAACAACATACAAAAGCTACCTGCAAATACACTACAATAATAATTTTACATAATTTATAATATTATCACGCAAGGTAAATAACATACAATCCGTAAATTAGGATCACCTCAGTCAAAATGAGAATAAAATGTCAACTACTCAATATAAATATATAAATGGTATGTACAATAACGACAAATATACCTAAATAAATTTTGAGAATATCAAAAAACTACACATCGTAAAATTTTATTTATGCTCTAGCTTTAGAACTCCACCACTTATTTGTCTAATAATAATATTCTTAGCTAAGGTTATTAAGGGTATTTTTTTTTGTAATGCCATAATATATAGGCAATTATTTATAAAGTACCTACCAGATAGGTACTTACAGTTCGGGCGGTGGATTCAGGCAAAATTTAAGTTAACCATTTGGGTAAGCGATAGACAAGCGGCAAGATTTCCTAGATCCACCGACCGACATATAACGATTTTATAAAAAACAACCATTTATAGGAAATATTTAAGACTAGAAATAAGAAGGTACTTAGCTAGGTAAGGTACGTAAACAGGTACACAAAATTTAGGTATGTGAGAAGTTGAGAACAGTGATGTGTGTGCAAACGAATTCTTTGTGCAAATCTTTTCAATGGTGTAAAATTCATAGGATGAAAACCAAGATGTACCTTTTGTACAGAGAGATTATATAATTAATTTTGATAAATTTTCAGTTTTGACTAATATTCACTGATGTTTTAATCCTACATCCTGAATCATAATAATACATAGGGGCCAAGCTATTTGGTGCTAATAAAATTGTATTTAACTATTTTGTACTACTCATTGCTGATATTTTTGTTAATTTTGTAAAAGCGTTGAACATACTCCATCAGGTTAAACACTTGCCCTGGACCCAAGTCTATGTCCATATTGATGTATTCATCCAAGTTATTAGTTGAATCTGTAAAGTATAAAGGTGGATTTTATATCATACCATTTTAAATCTTTAGTTAGGAAACCAGAATTGAGTTGAGTCAATGACATTTTAGGGATTTTTTTGAGTCTTTAAAATTATAGGTATGTACTACTTTTACTTGTGTAAAAGCACATTTTTATTCTTCTTTTATAAGTCGCCTAACCTTTTATTGATACCTTTATTGTTATTATGTCTATGTCAAACAGTAATTAAATTACAGGTAAATTCTGTGCTCTAACACAAATTATCTGTAACTGTAACCAGATTCTCATAGTACTCACTTGATGTGCTAATAGCTGGATAAGGGGGTGGTGGTTTGATCCAGGACCCATCAGGTCTCTTCATATGGCGACGATCAGAGGCAAAGTGTTGTAAAAACTGCTTTGCAGGCACCACACGGAAGAATCTATAAAATAATATTAGCGGTTCCAGAAAGAGAAACTAAAATTGAATAGAGATTGGAGAATTGACATTTCATATATTCAATGTTTATTTTAGCTAATTTGTATTAACAGAATAATGTAGCTATGAAAAATTAATATAAGTAGGTACATAACATACCTGTGAAAATCTGATTTTAGAACTTGATCTGTCCTAAATGTTTCTGTTACATATTTATGGAAAAAGGTTGGAAATGGTAGCTCGGAGTCCAAATCATATACAAGACATGTTTTGCAATCCCAGGAGTACAGGAAAATGACATGGTAATCCTGAAAGTAGGTAATATCAAATTAAAGGAAGGTTAAAACGAAAAGAACTCAAATCTAGAATAAAATTATGTAGAATAATGGTGCACCACACAGTGGTAATTATAAAATTATGTAGCTAGAATTGTGAATAGTGTGACATAATTTAATACACACCCATATAACTAGGCGATCATCCTCGCGCCCAGCCCTTTGTTTCCAAAGAGGCACCGTACGGCAAGGATTAGATATAAAAACAACGTAGCAAGTATCCAGCTCCTCAGGAACTCTTACCGAAACATCTTGGCATAGTTTCCAGACATTTTCTTCGCTGTAGAAGAGAACAACAAAGAGTAAGAAAGGGTGATCAATATTTTTATTGGCAGTGTAAATTACTGAAAGAAGAAAATACTAACCAGTAACAAGATACATGAGAACACTCTTCTCTTTTAGGAAACAGTGGCTTCAAAGATTTATCGCTTCTTTTACTATTTTCATTGCTGCTCAAATGAACTTGAGCATTGACCGACATTTTGATTTGACAGCCAGCCCAGCCAGCAGAACGGACAGATAGACAGACAGAACAGCAGACTAGTGTTGAGTAGGACATACGTGAGGCACCTCGTTTGTCACATTCATTCACTCAAAGATGTCCCGGTCCTCGTTTTCAATTCATGTACCACCTCATTTTTGTCATGCTCCACACAGTCGCTCACTGTCTGACTGAGACAAAGACTTTGTGTTATAAGTACAAGGTCTTTGGACTGAGACGACATCGCTTGCACGATCGGGACGAACGAGGAAAATTTCATTGTAAGAAGTGAGTGAGTGAGTATTGTATGACCGACATGAGGGGTCATATCACCCCCGCGTTCCGAAATACGCTATAATCGATTTGAGCGCTCACAAACCCGTACCGAATTAGCGTGAGCGCGATAACGATGACCCATTAAACGTCATAGATCACGTCATGACATGCGCCATCTTGCGATTACGCCGACCATGCAATATTCTAATATCACTGTGAGCGCTGTCAAAAATGACAGTTGTGCACTTTTGTTTTGTTGTTATTTGTGATGAGGTTACATGTTTTTAGTCGCATAATAGTCGTTATAGGGTATAATATGTTCTGCGATCATAAAATAACAAATCCAGAAAATATCCAAGCAGTCCCAGTTTGTTACACAAGGTTTGAGGTTATGATTCCTAGGATGTTTCTGTGAGTGCGCTTACGAGCGTTCCGAATTGTTGACAGCTCTGAGCTGTCATAATCGCATTATGTAATTCGGAACGCCTGTGAGGTGATGCGAGCGCTGTGATCGATTATAGCCATTTCGGAATGCGGCCCACGTTGAATGAAATGGTATCGTTGATGTGACGCTGTGTGACAGATTTTCCTCAATGACAAATAAAATGAGTAGAGCGAACTAGGACTAGGTACTTCAATAATACTTCATTTTGTACCTATGTGACATGACATTTGAAGCATGACATTGTCCCACCTCACGAAATAAAACGAGGGCCTCACTCAAATTCATTTTGAAACCGTGTCCTACCCAACACTACAGCAGACTGACTGACTCCAGACCTCTAGTAAACTGTCAGTGAGACACTCACTGAGTCCGGTTATTGTAAGACATGATAATGTAGGTATATCACGATAATTTAAAGCCACAAAAAATTTACAATTTTAATTAATACAGTCCAACCAGAAGGAGTAACCCGAACAAATTTGGCAGGCATATCGCACAGGTACGAGCAAGACCGCATGAGAGGTGAGAAGTATATTCTGTCTGTGGATCTGAGACTGACAGACTCGAGGAATTTGACTGACTGATCATGACACGAATAGGTATTGATTGAAGTGAGGCTCACCCTGACGCAACAAGGGACGTCAAAAATTTTGTATGGACTTAGCGTGGCAAATAATGGCTGATTGACTGATTTGTCATGATTGTTGCTTGATTGACACTGATTGAATGGAACGAATGATCGTTCCATTCAATCAGTGTTCTCTCGTTCTTTCACCACTCACTCTCTTCTTCGTCTGTCTGCTTTGTTTACTTGTAGTTTCCACTCGTATTTTGTTTGTTTTTGTAAATTTCTAGCAGATTTATCAATAATTATGTCCCTAAATGTGAAATTGATCGTTATTGTTCAGTGAACGTAATATTTTACGGCGATACCTCCAAAAAACGACTCATAACGTGTGAAATTGTGGAGATCAAGCGAGCCCTAAAATTATAAAAAAAGGAAGTCTAGTTTCTTTGGATGAGGCTCGGTAAACATTGAATTAGATATTTTAGTGAATACAATCAACGAACAAACAACATGCATCGTATTGAAAAGAGATTTTATGGATTTACTAGAGGTAAATACTGAATATTTGTGTTATAGTAATGTACCTAATGTAATTATCGATGACTGTGTCGGACAGTTCTTTCTATGCTAATATCCCATTATAACGTGCACATCTAGGAGGCTACATACACAGTCTTACAAAATGGGTTTTCCGCGGTGGCTAATAGTAATCAAGTATTTGTTTTTTTGAAATTTAAAATTTTTTCCTACTAAATGCACAAATTCATGATTATCGGGTTATATTATTATAATATATATATATATATATATATATATTGCAGATACTACCAGTGAAAAATCCATGCTAAAGATGAAAAGATTAGTAAGTACCCACTACCGATATTAGTGAGCCCTCGGTCACATACCTACTGTGGTAACAGTTACGGCTTTGATGACATACCGCATAAGAACTGCGAGGCTGTGAAAGTAAGTTGATTTTTATATTTTGCCCTCATATTAGGTACCCACTAATTCAGAAACAAAAAATCGATGCTAAAGATGACAATAACTGGGAGTTGCAAATAGCATATTAAGTTTGTACTTGTAAAATCATTATAACCTTTTCAAGAATATGACGTGAATTAGTCATTTAAACTTATGCTCTAGGTACAATACTTCTTAAAAAAACTACTGCTACTGCTAAATTAATAAAAAATACTTTGTTACAGAACATGTCAAGTTCACCGTGTCCGTCCTGCTAATACTAAACATTATAATAAATGAAAAAACAAATTCATAAAATGAATAGGTTTATGTACAAAAATTATATGTACTGATGCAAAAAGCTTTTTATTTCATATCAGATCCATATTTAAGTCCAACCTAGGACTTCAGGACCTAGGTTATACTTAAACGTGGATTCAGTCAATAAATGGATTTCAAAAAACTCGATTTCGATCTCGCATATTTTATCGATATCGATATAAAAGCGAGTGCCATCGTGCAGCAATATATAGGCTGATAGGTTGGTAAAACTGTTGTTGTTTGACGTACATATTCGTTGTGTTGGTATTGAAGTGCCATGTAAAAGCATCTCATTGGCTCTTTACTAAGTCCCGCCTCTTCTCGTAGTTTTACATTCTCTGGTGAGTGAGGCTGACTGAGGCAAATTTTGGTACTTACTGAAATAAATTCTAATACAAAGAAAGAAACAGCCAAACTAATCTGTTTTCGTTTTCCCATATTTTCTTTTATCTCAGTAATAGAGGGCGGTGCGTTGTCCTAGGTTCCGACCGGACTAGCGTATCGTCCGGGATAATCCAAAAAAAATAAGAATTACTGAACTGCGTCTTTCAAGCAAATTGATTCTAGCTGACGAAAAATATCTCAGGATGACCCGTAAGTAGACTAAATTTCACAAATTAGAATCGTAAACATAAGCAGAGCATCATCAGTGTGCTAAAACCAAATTTTGCATCTTCTTTCCTACCCATCTGCTGGGTAAGTTCCTCATAATCAGAAGGTTCTAGATCAAAGAAGGTTCTTTTGTAGGTAAATATATTGTTATAAACGGTGTTATCACAAAAATCTGGCAAATTTTATGTAAAACTAATTACCCAAATATGGATAGACATTAACTACCTACAGATGTAATTTGATCCCTATTCAAATGTTTCAGGTGGTAACCAGAGAGACCTGGCTCGAGCCAAAAACCAGAAGAAGACACAAGAAGCCCAAAAGAAAAAGAATCCTAATGACAAGGGGATGTCTCTGCAGGAAAGAAAACATAGGTATGTGTGCTGCTAGTCTTGGATCAATATCCCCAGATGCTTCTTTTAGTCCAGATCTACTTGGCTGCTTTTGATGCTCTTAGTAGGGTATGAACTAAGAGGTTTGGTTATCAGGCAGCACATTATATTAATATTTGCATCTTCAGTCATGCATGACGATCGGTGGGCAGATAATAGAATTTGGTAAAAAAATTGTTGATGTCTAATACTTACACTTATTTACAGGGATGCTGAGCTTATGAGAGAAAAACAACGAAAAAAGGAAGAAGCCGAAATGGCTACAAAACAAGCTGCCTAGCCCATTGCTTCACTATGTGTTGAGAAGTCTTACTTAACATTATGTTAGCAAGGCCATAGCTAAATAATTATATTTCTTCCCATATGAAATTGCATTAAAATTAGTAATAACTTAAAATTTGAGTTTCACATAAAGCCTTATTAACATTACTTAATGTGTTTTCTTTTCTTGGAAAGTAAATGCAGAACAGTTGGGTATTTCATGATAAATTTATTGATCTGATAGCCAGTTAGTTTCTGAATATGTCTTGGCATTTATGCAAATGTTGTCTAACTCAATAGAGATTTTTTTTTATAATTTAACCATCAAGATATGAATGAATTTAGGTAGGTACCTACTATACCAACTGCCCAATTTTTGTACAATAAATTTTAACAATACAAAATGAGTTCTTATTGTATAAATAAACCTTTCAGAACTCCACTTATTGATCTCTTCCATTGTGAACCGTTTCTTCTAAATGAGGCAATTTAAATAAATAAATAATGCTGGACAATCCACACAGCATCATCTAGCCCCAAAGTAAGCTACTCAAAGCTTGTGTTATGGGTACTAGATGACTGATATATTATATACTTGCATAGATAGATATTTTTTATTATATACATAGAAAACACCCAGACCAACGGAACAAATTTCTGCAGATAGTACACAAATTTGTTCCGAGGCGGGAATCGAACCCGCAACCTCTAGCCCAACCGCTGCGCCACAGAGGTCATTAAATTAATTTGTTTTGAGAATAACTTGTCTTTTAAACTTGTGTCTATCTACTTACTATTTTTGTCTGTATGTAAGTAGGCACATTCTCTTTTATGGATGACTCATTGTTATTCTATGAACCAATACTAAAATTGTTTGTAGGTATGCTGCTGACCTTCACTGATTAGTTATATATATTATTATGGTGTCATCACCATCCATAGCTTGGTTTATAATAGCTAAATGTAATGTAATAAGTACAAAATGGTTTTTGACATAGAGGTAGGTACAGGGTATGTTGGAGGTGTGTGGTAAGGTCGGAATAAATAATCTAAGATTTTAGTTACTTCCCCTTAAATGGAGCAGTCTACAAATTACACTATTATTTTTCTAATTACGACATGCATTCCTACTTTGACTTATGCTGTTCAACATTCTTCGCAAAATGTTATTACCTACAGTAAATCAGCCGTTGAAAGTTTTTAATAGATATTCAGATAGGTACCCACCCACATAACTGATAAGTAAAGGTTTGAAACTAAAAATATGAATTAATCAACTGGTAGGTACGTATATTCTATACTAATGCAACCAAAATTATTCGTAAAAATGTTATCATTAAATGTTACCTATCTATTAATTTAAGACTTAAAGATGTGGGTATAAAAACTTACACCGATGTAGGTATAAACACTTATACCTACAATAAAGTAGGCATTTATAACAAAATTACCTATGTAGGTATATTGATTTATGTAAGTACAAATGATTCTACAGGCACACATTTCTAAGTACACATCAGATTTCCAGGTTTATTGTGAGAATCGGAACACTCAAGACAATATTTGAAAATTATGCAAACATTTTGTATGTAAGTAGGTAGCTACTGCCCCAGGATAGAATAAACTTGCCTTTTTGAAAACCACTGAACAGTCTAGTGGGCAGTTAAGGTACCTACCTACCTAGTTATAAACGGTACCATTTTACAGAATTACATTGGAACTGGCTATTCTATTTCCCTAGGGAAATAGAATAGCAAGCATACCTAGATTTATAACTTTCTTGCATGTTTACAGTCATGGGTTACTATGGTATCTTAAAACATAGACCTAATAGTCTATCTAGAGATAAGCATGCCTCACGGACACCCAATAGAAAGTAAGTAGGTACATTAATAAAATAAAAATCTTATACTTTAAACAAATAAATCAACATCAAAATCATATTATGACTTAGGATAGAAAACAAAACAAACAACTTAGACTGGAATAGATAACCTAGCATTGCTAGTCAAACTAAAAATATTCTCTTTCTTATGTTAGTCTCCTTAATCATTATTGCTTATTAGTATAAATTAACAGGATGTAGACAGAGGTAGATAAAATCATATTGACCGACTGCATATCGTAAGGTCGTCGGCTTGTGTTTTTTTAATTATCAATATATATTTTTTTATTATCAATATAAAAAGGTCTTCGGCTTATGTTTTATAACTATGTATCAATATCTAATCAAACATTTTCAAGGGTTTAAATCAAAAGCATAGCATGTGCATGCGAGACTAATAAATAGACGTTCTAAAAGCTAGAAATTTGACTTACGGCCGGTAGGCACTAAGAACTAAGTACAACATACGGACCTGTGGAATGTGGCTTTAGATTTTAGTCTTTTACACCTCTGCACAGCCAATCAGTTTCAGCCGTTTGACCGCGAAACCCAAATGGGATTGAGATTCAAAACAATCGTCATTATTTTTAGTCTAAGCACTACTTACAGAACTCCCCATTAAAACAGATAGGGAGTTTATAACAAGATCATTTAACTGATCAAGTCGACGCGCTAAGGGCCAGTGTATTATTTACGATACACCAACTACCTAGTGTCTATTCACAGATCGGCGCGGCGGCCCGATTACGCTAATATCTGGCTATCGAGATGGTTTTCATTTAGAAATTTGATTCCCATCCATCCAAGCAATTAAGCATCCATCATAAGGAACTTACTACATAGGTACGTTACTATTACTCTCGCCCGGTTTCTGAAAGGCCGATCAACGCTAATCGGCTGTTAAGTCACTTGCTATTTCAGCTTTTACTTCAAGTTAGATAGAGATAGCAAGTGACTTGACAGCCGATTAGTTTTGATCGGCCTTTCAGAAACCGGGGGTATGGGAATCAAATGCTCTCGTCAGAGAGTATTATATATTATTCCTTGATCAAATGTCAAACTGAAAGCCATCTCGATAGCCAGACATTAGCGTAATCGGGCCGCAGGGTATCGTGAAAGATACACGCGATTTTCGCAAGCCGGCCTGGGAAGACACCAGTTGGGTGTATTGTAAATGATACACTGGCGGCGCTAAGCGTGTTATAACGTTCTAAATATTGATAAAATTGTAATTATAGCCAAAGTTTGATTTTCGTTCCCATTTCGCAAAAAAGCGCCAATTGCCAAGTTTTAGTAGTGGCAGGTTGTAATCAGTCGCGTAAGGTAGGTACAGCATTTTCTATGAACCTTGGTTCTTCTACGCTTCCCGTCCGTAGCCGTCCGGCCGCAGTTGTTTCAAACTAATATTGGTTAATACACGAAATGGACTAATACTTATGAGTAGGTTCCTAGTTATTTACAATAAAATTGTAAAGCCTCCACCGACACTTAAAACCTACGGTACTAAACATGGCCATTGGACAAAGTTTTCTTTTCAAATTCCTCTCTCTGTCTGTACAGCTCCTTAGCTAGGTCTTGAATGAATTGATGTTTAAACTTTCCGTCGGTCGCTGTGAAGAATTCTTGCAGCTTCTTTGGCTTGTTCTCGCGTTTCTCGTATTCGAAAGCTTGCAAGATCATATCGTACCGATCGAGATCCTTGGCGAACGTTGCTTCGGGAGAGCTTTGGTTTTCGTATTCCTGAAAAATAAAAATAAAAAGTTACCTATGACAAAAAAACATTTTGGTTCCCATAGTGTAATAGCAATTATTATTGCATAGGATGGATGGGAATCAAATGTCAAACTGAAAGCCATCTCGATAGCTATTAGCGTAATCGGGCCGAGAGAGATGTTGACGGAAGTTATGAAACAATGCAGTAGTTAGTAACATCAATAGCTAAGGTAGGTACCACCTCAAGGATACTTTTGGTATGACCATTCTATTTAAAGCCACTAGGAAATGAACGTGTCATGCATACCTACCTACTGTCATAACCTTCAGTCATATTAGTCTTAGATAGAGCTAATTCATTATTAGAAATGAATTAACTAAGGTAAGTTACCTTACTTCGCTTCATTCATGTTTTCTACCCCGTTCCCAGAAAATTTTCAGGATATAAAGTAGCATAATAATATATGTTTAAGCTAATCCGGGTTACGATGATCCTTGTGATTTTATTGAATAAACATATTTTGAATTTGAATTGAATTTGAACGAAAAATACCTAGTTACTTGTTTAAAAAGTACATTTGTACCTAACAAAATTTAAAAAATGCATTTAATAATTGGTAGAAAATGCTATTAGCATTAAGTAAGTCCTCCTAGCACTACATTGTTTTGTATGAGTTTTAAATAAAAAAAAATCCTTAATATTTAGCATTTTATATCAATTTGTCACTACCTACCTACTATCAGTCAGTCGATAATGCACATTTTTTTTTTAATACAACTAGCTGATGGAACAAGCAAATGGCCCACCTGATGTTGAGTGGTAACCATCAGCTATAACAAAGCATTGCCTCGTAAGTCACGCAAGTTAGGAACTTGCCACACAATGCACTGCTCTGCGTCCATCAACTTGATGCATACTGTTGTTAAGCTTCATGTGCCTGTAATCCACCGGCAACCACACGGCGGCACCGCTACTTGGTGGCAGAAAAAGGCGTGGTGATAGTTGTTACTTCCCTGGATAAGCCCTTCACAAAGACTTCTAATAAAATTACTGAAAACTGAAACTGAAACAGCTTCACGACTTAGATCCCCAGGCACGGCAGATATCCCTTCAGATCTCTCAGTACCAAGTACTATAACTCAAGATTCTTTCAGGATGTCTAAGGGGGGTAGTCAGAGGTACGTCCAAACATTACATTTGGCACATACCCACATTTTGCAGTAGTTAGTATTCCATACGTGACAGGTTGCAAGCCCATCGCCGCTGCTAGAATACTAACTGGTTTCCTCACGATGTTTTCCTTAACCGTTTGAGAGCATTGGCATTGCGCACATAAATTTTTCGATAGAAAAATCCATTGGTGCATGACCGGATTCGAACCTGCGACCTTACGATCGGAAGGCGGGGTCACTTCCACTAGACCACCGGTGCTCTCTTTAATAAAATTACTTACTTTGTATAATTCATACATTCTATCACCAGCTAGACCAGTGAGCTCAGCTATCTTCTGCATAGCCTCATCCTCTCTACGGTGCTTCTCCTCCGGGGAAACTCCACAATGAGGTGTGAGGTCACCCACTATGCATTCTGCTAAATCATGTACCATTGCTGAAATAAGAGAAGATAGAACTTTAGATCACCTGCCATTGGGTGGTGTGAAACATAATGTTTGTAAGGTAGCTACATAATTACCTCTACATACATAATCTATAAGCAAGGCTTAGATGGTACCTCATAAGTTGCAGAACTCAAAGTTTTCTACTACAGATATTATGCTTAGTAGAAGTACCAATATAATTTTTATTTAGTCACTAATGAATGACTAAATTGCCAGTTTGAAGAAAAAATACTCATCACAATCAAAAGTGAACCAGGATGCTTAAGTACCTATGTGTCTTCAATATACTTAGCTGCAAATTTTTTACATTATAAATGCTTCCTTTATAATGGAATAATTTATGCAAAAGTTCTCAGAATAAATGCTTGATACAAACAAAGCTTGTTGTGCCTCTTGTGTCATGGTAACATGATATCAGTATTGAATAGACACATAAAAGATACTATCAACTCGGTAAAACCACTGAAGATGTGGTGAGGATAGCATTACCTGCATTGTTGGTTCTTACTCTACAGTAAAAACTAACAATCATCCTTTATTTGCATAAATCCAACTTCAAAAGTAAGGGAATGTCGGAAAATAAACACTCCTAAGGCAAGATATAAAGTGTGGTGATTTCAAGCTACAAATTGTGTTCTATCTTGTTCACAACATAACATATCCCTTATTTTGTTGTAGTAATCACTAGTTATCTATCTAGGTATATCTTCAAAGCCACAAATAATAATCATCTTACCAATTTGCAAACACCTGAATCTGTCTAGTTTAGTTGGATTGTTCTCTTCTGTAAGTAAGAATGTCATCATGCCCATACGGTACATGTGTCCAGCGATAGATTCACAATCATTGATATCGCAAATAACCCAGCCTGTACGCTTGACATGCTACAAAAAATATATAAAAAAGATTACTTTTAGGTACTGCCTGATCATTTTATTTTGTAAATGTTAGTAAGTTGGGACCAAGTAGATTACTAGTAGGTACACACAGTTTTGGTCTATATTTTTTGTACCCTTCTTGTGTCAAATAAATACATGATTAAGTATTACTATAGTAGGTATGTACTTCTTAAAAAGTACCTAGGTCTACTAAATGAAATCAGCTTCTTGAAGCATTCAAACAAGATGTAACACCAAATATTTTCCTCAACTATTATAACATCTTGATCTTGCTTGCAGTTATTAAACTTATTTGCAAATATGTAAAATCACATTTAACTATGCAAGTGTTACCTTCAGACGGCCCACCAACTCCAAAAACTCGAGAATTTTTGTATGATCTTGTACTAAAGCCATTCTTTGAATTTTAAAGAACTGATGCAAGCACACACAAGACTAATAAATTGTTTGTGAATTAGATCAATAGAATTGTGTTGCTACAAACAATGCCCTTCCACTGAAACCAGTATACTTATGACATTATGTTGGTAACTATCACTATTTTTAATTTCTCACGGCCATGCGCCAGCTTATATGCGAAGAGAGTTTACAAACAACACACACAACAATATTAAATCCAAGTCAACTAGTCAAGTCAACAGTACTTTGAAAAAATGAAAGCTCACTCTAGGCTAGTCAGTCGGGCGGGCGGGCGGGCCACGCACGTTTGACATTTGTCACTTGTCACTGTCAGTTTTATTTATTTAAGCCACGTTTTCACTAGGGGACAAGTCGCGGAGACAAGTCCGACATTCACGTAGTTTGTCTCTGCAACTTTGTCCCTCGACTTAAGACTTGTTCACACTAGCCTAGTGAACAGTATGTCACCCGAGGAGGTTTTTTTTTCATTTTCGGAACACAAAGCGACACACGTTCTCACTAGTCAAATCCTGTCCGGTGACAGTCGAGGGACTCGATGGTCAGAAGGCAGAGCATCGACTAGCGACAAGTCCTGCAACCCGTAAATGTCGCCAGCGACGTCGGGCGACATGTCGCGGGACACGTACATTTCGTGTCGGGCGACAAGGTCGCGAGACAAATGTCCCCTAGTGAAAACGTAGCTTTAGCTTCATAGTGAGGTGACCTGCATAAAAACATCGATTAAATTGAATTAACAATCGATTTTCTATCGTAAATAAAGGAAACAAATTAAGACAAGTATGTATGTATACATGCTGAAACAAAAAAATGTCATCGTCATCACTGCTTTCCACACTCAGAGATATAATATGATTGATGATGATAATTATTATGATATGATATGATTATGGTATGTTATGACAGCTCTAAACATTGGTTTTAGAGGCTAGGGCTAAACTGCCTTTATAATGTTTAGAGAGCTGTCAAATTAAACAACCTCGACCCCAGGTTTAGCGATCTTAAGTAGCAGATTTTTAATCTGCGGTCCAAGAAGAAAATTAATTAGGTACCTCGGTACCTAAATTTTTTTGGAGCGATTCTTGATTGGCTGGTTTTTTTTGTCGAAGTATTAGGTACCTTACCTACCTATCCTATCAGCTCGGCTCTCGAATGCATAGGTACCTTACAGTCTTTGAACCTAAGTTATTCATAGTCGGTACTTTCGAGTAGGTAAGTAGGAATCCAACTGATTATTATGATCAGTGGTCAGACTGGCAGTACGTACTATGAATCGTAATTTGTAATGTACCTGGTTAGGTAGGTAGTATAGGTACCGCTACGTAATTTCAAATTCTATCTTTGCCTCGTGCGAACAGTGAAAATGCGAGAGTCGTCACCGACGGTCTTCCAATTAGATTTAACTTCAAAATGAGCGTTCTAACCCGTTTAAAGTATAACAAAGTTCAGTTGGATGTGTGGAAAGTTGGTTTCGGTCTCAGAGAGTTTGCCTGCACCCTGGGAACGGAGCTGGCATGATTTGGTTGCTGTTTGCTCTTTGTACAGGTTTGTATGTTTTTTACCTAGGTAGGTACTAATTACAAAATCACCACTTAAACTTAGGTACTTACCTACCACGGGTAACTAAAAGCCAATATTTTTTTGTAACGTAGATAAGTAGGTAGTAGCATCATGGACGAATAAACAAAAACCTTTGGTTTATTCGTCCATGAGTAGCCTATGCAGGTACATCCTATTTGAATGCCCCGCCTTCGACAAGGAGAGATTCGAGGTGGGTTGAATGTGAACTAGGCCTACCTAAGTAACTATGTTTTATAGTAGACTAGCGACCCACCCCGGCTTCGCACGGGTGCAAAGTGTTTCTCTGCTATATTATGCATGCATTATAAACCTTACTCTTGAATCACTCTATCTATTAAAAAAAACCGCATCAAAATCCATAGCGTAGTGTTAAAGATTTAAGCATACATAGGGACTTAGGGATATAGGGACAGAGAAAGCGACTTTGTTTTGTACTATGTAGTGATTATACAGTAAAAATAACAAGTCAACCTAACTCGCAATTTTTGTTAAAAATATCACGTACCTTTTTTTTGTCATCTCTCTCAATATAGGTACTTTGTAGGTACCTAGGTACCTTTGATTTATGGATATAATCAAAGATACCTACAAGATAAAATTTTTATTATTAAAATACTACTTGTTTGGCCTCAAACCTTGACCAATTGCCTCTATAACCGCTGGCTTCTGAAAGCTCGATCAAAGCTAATTAGCTGTCAAGTCACCTACTATTGAGGTAAATGCTGAAATAGCAAGTGACTTGACAGCCGATTAACTTTGATCCATCTCTCAGAAATGGCAGGGCATATAAGCTACAAAATTAAATTAGGTACTTTTGAGGTACCTACATATTATAGGTACTATGCAACATGTAGGTAGTACCTACATGTTAAACTACGACTAGCAAGACGTCTCAGCTATCACTGCCGGCAGTAAAAGAGAAAGAGCGATCAACGTTTTGCGCGCGTCTCTGGACGCCTGATAAAAACCACATAATAAGGTTTTATTTAAAAAAATAGACGAATAATCAAAAAAAATTAAATAACGAAGTTTGTTAGAATTAAATTATACTTTATTCTTCAAAATTTTTTTAACGATTGAATGGTTTATTACATAGATAAATGAGATGATATGAAAAAAGTTCATGATTTTTTTTTATACAGAAAAACTTATATAATCGGCTTTTTAAAACAACTATGTTTTTTGGAAAGCTTGAAATATTAGTCCGGGTTTTTTTTTAATTGTCACAAACTCTACTAATCTTGCTAAAAACAGACGTAAAGTTGAGTATTAACAGACAGTTGAGCTCTGTTGTCACGCCCTTAATTGATTGTATTATCTACCGTTTGCTCTAAGCGAATCAATGAATATTAATTGCTGGTAGTAGGTAGGTTAGGTAGCTCGCACTTTCACAGCAAGTTGGAAACGGCATGTGAACCTCACCTACTTACATTGAATGCTAAATTAAAGATAACAATCTGACATCCTGGATTCCTTGTAAGGATGGGTAGGTATGAATTTCCTTTTTTGACCGCTACAATACAACTAAGCTGTTTGCCAATAGTGCCGACTATGGACAGCAGCGGAAGTTGATTAAGACGCAGACTACCGTCAAACAACTTCTCTCTTGAACATTTCAATATTTTTGAAGATATAATATCACTGATGGTAGTATCAGTATCAGTAATGTGTATCAGTAGTGTTTATTTAATTTTGTATCATCAAGATATTGAATATTAAATGTGCAAGCGACAAGTTGTTTGACAGTGCCTTTTAACATTTTAATTTTTATTGATATTGCGGTGCGATTACATACCTACGGCTTTTTATTGACCGAGCGAGCGAAGCGAGCGAAGCGTCTCAGTTTTCACATTGGCCAAAAATGCGTTTGTCCGGATGTCTGTCTGTCTGTCTGTTCTCCTCTACAGGTCGCATTTTTCAACCGATCTGGACGAAACTTGGTACACAGGTTATATGACTTATTAGATTTTTTTTGTCGGGGATTTTTGATTGGAGGGGTAAGTACTTCCCCCAAAAAAAGGGCAAAAAGGGGGCTATTTGATATACTGGATATCTCCACCAAATGAGATCCGATTTCGATTATTCTTTTTTTATTTGAAAGGTAGTAACTATAAGTTGGTCTCATAAAAGTTTGGCGAAGATCTGATAAGGATCTTCAGCATGATGAACAGGATAGCTCATCAAACAATCGATGGTTTTCAATCAAATTTGAGAGAAACACAAAGGACCTCATTCTACACAAGATGATGCAAAAAAAATCAAAAAGATCAAAAAAATCACAAAACGGAAAATGCACTTGCACATTACATTCCTCAAATAGCTCACTTTTAGTATGCTCGCGAGGTCTACAGCTCCCAGAGCCACTAGTTGGTAATTTTGGTGAAATTATATCTTTCTAAGGTTGAAATGTGTGAGCAAGGTAGGTACTTTGACGTTAAAGTATAATAATCTACTAGGAATAAATAATAAGTCTTGTTGATAAATTGGAAACTTGGACGAAATATACATGATTGATAAGTGAGTGATAAGTGCACACAACTTGGTTGATAGTCCGAGAGATGGCGACCAAAATTATTGTTTCATAGCATACAGCCAAAACCGCATTTATAAATTCGATTATTCCGAACTCAAAAATACGATACGATCATTCATTTTCCGCGCAGCGTTTGACCTGACCGAAATTTCAAATATGTTAACAAATTTTACAGAACCGAAAAGCAATCTGTCTGATTTTCAGACTAGTGAAATGATAGCTCTAAGATACCGAAATAATATTTGTCAGAAGTCTTTGTAGCGCAAATTTGTGAGTTTCATTGTTTTGATCATAAATAGTTTTGTGATTCTATTTTATTTTTAAGTTGAAATGTGCGAGTGAATGTTTTCTGAGTTTCTAAACAATGTAAAGTGATTTATAAAATCAATCTGAAATCAAAAATAACAAATACGAGTTGCGTAAGACTTCATGTCTGATTTTTTCATCAGCAGCGAGTATTATTATTCAAGAGAGATGTACCGAATGGTATTTTTACTTTTACTTAGGTATTATTCAAGAGAGATGTAATGGTAGGTATACTTACTTTTACCATCAGAACCCTGATACGAGCTAAGTCCTTAAATTTTAGAAGAACCTTTGTAAAAATAAACAAGTCTACCAACAAGCAGGTTTTCTTGTTTGCGATTCAGCGCAGTCAGATTGGCTCATCACAGGTTTAACTCTCGTGCAGTTAGAGCAGGTTCTACAGGGATTTCTCCTGATTAAGTGAAGACTGTTTGAAAACTTGTAAGATTCTCGGAAGACTGCACAAACTAGGTTGTCTATTTAAAGCCGGTTCATTACACGTAGTAGATAACTTGTGTCGGAACTGCAAAGTAATGGCATGACAAAATGAAGAGTTTGACGTGCCTCTGGCAACCTTTATATACATTTTATAATAGGTACCTATAAAATCTTTACGGATTTTATAGGTATGACGTCTTGACGGGAATTAACTGAAAAGTTTGCTGTACTCATTTTCTACAACAAATTACATTTGGTCAGCCTTCACAGCTCAGTTGGTAGTAACTCTGCCTTCTGCGCCGTAGGCCGTGGTTTCGATTCCCACCGAGAACAAATACTTGTGTGATGAACATAGATCTTTGTTCTGTGTCTGGGTGTTTTATAACATAAAGTATATGTGTTCACAAAAAAAAGAATGTATCACAAGTTTTATATCAGCTATCTGGTTCCCATAGTACAAGCTTTGGCTTAGTTTATGGCTAAATTATTTTATTATAAATAAATAAATATTATTATAAATATTGGTGGACTTTTCACACAGCACTATCTATAGCCCCAAACTAAGCAAAAGTTTGTGATATGGGAACCAGATAGCTGATATAATACTTAAATATTTTTTTGTAAATACATACTTATAATACATAATTACACCCAGAGAGAGAGAACAAACATCTATGTTCATCACACAAATATTTGTTCTCGGTGGGGATCGAACCCACGACCTACGGCGCAGAAGGCAGAACTACTACTAACTGAGCTGTGAAGGCTGTCTCTGACTATCATTAGTAGCCTTTGCCGAAGCAGTCCTCTTTTTTTGGTGGTTACATAATAGTGGTGAATTTGCGTACGTTCCGGATAGTGATACATTAGCTGTCTTCGCTTTAAGGCCCACCATACGGCGCAATGTATTTCAGTTTCCCACCGCCCTTCCGCATACCGTACCCTTAAAACGCAATTCTAACATTCAGCCACAAATGATCGCCATCTGTTTCAAAATGCGGAAATACGTTACATTAATAAATAAATAAATAATGCTGGACAATCCACACAGCACTATCTAGCCCCAAAGTAAGCTATTGAAAGCTTGTGTTATGGGTACTAGATAACTGATATATTTAATACATTATATACTTACATAGATAGATATTTTTATTATACATAGAAAAGCGAAAACATTACAGCGAATCTTCGAATGATGCCTAGTTTTATATTCTTGCAGCTGTGTCGGCGGTAGAATGGGAAGCGCCGACACCGTACGACCCCGTCTGGCTGGCCAGCGTGCAGCAGTTCCCTCCGCCGTCGCTCAACGAGACCAGGCTCTGGGGGTGGGGCTGGGTGTACGAACAAGACGTGCAGTTCATGCTATTTACTAGGTAAGTCGCCTGAAATTACCCAATAACATGTTCATTCGATAATGAAAATCTAAAATAATAAAAGGGTTAATCTGTGTTCTGAACATTGCACACACTAATCATAATGGTCTTTGAGCGCTCCAATAGCTTACCAGACTGATCAGTCTTTTGCTGTTTTTTTTCGTTGGCATGAAAGTGACAGTGACAAGAATACTCTATTGAGCCGTATCCACCGTTAATCCGAGGCACCGCATAAATAGTCCCTTCTACGTTCATTAACACACATGATTATACTAGTATTTAAATCTATGCGAAATCGTAGGCTACGTGCTTGTGTGATAAGTTTAAAAGTAAAAGTTCATTAAAAATATAATTGTTTTGTTAGTTATAAGGTTGTTGTTGTTGTGTACAAAAGACATCAACGAGCGCTGTCTACGCCGTAGACCCCAATCGTAGACCAGCATCATTGCGCTTGCGGCGTTACTGGTAATATTCAAACAATTTTTTTTATTATGCACAATAATCATTACTAATTCCTACATTTCTAAAGAATCTGATTCAGTCACATGGAAACATTCTTCGTCAAGGAAGAAAATAGTTTTATAATATTGTACAAAAGAAAATAGGAATGATTATGTACTGATATTGTGATAGGCTTCTGACAATTTTATATTTCTAATTTTATTTCTCTTATCTAGGCACTATCAAGGTTTAACTTAATCTAAATATATATAACTCAAAGGTGACTGACTGACTGACATAGTGATCTATCAACGCACAGCCCAAACCACTGGACGGATCGGGCTGAAATTTGGCATGCATGTAGATGTTATGACGTAGGCATCCGCTAAGAAAGGATTTTGATCAATTCTACCCCCAAGGGGATAAAATAGGGGATGAAAGTTTGTATGAGATTTTCAAAGTAAACGAGCGCGAGCAAAGCCGCGGGACCAGCTAGTATTTTATATTCCTTAGTTTACCAGAGGTTTGATCTCCACAGAGAATTAACATTTATGTAATGAACATAAATGTTTTCTTAGTGTGGTTGTTTTGTCATTTAAAATTCCTTGGTTTTGTCACATGATAAAATACAATACCAAAGAATATAAATACTACGTTTAGATAAATACCAATATTAGCAAAAAAAGAGTATAATTTTGTACCTTTATCAAAATTCTGGCACCTATTGTAGGAGCATAGCTTGATTTGAAACTAGCGCTCTGTAAAAAAATTAACTAAATTTTAGATTTTCCTTGATGCATAATATATCATAGTTACTTAGTATGTCGTTAGCTATTATGTTTTAGTGTTGTCTGTTTAAGTGTTGCGAGCAAAACATTACAAATTTCTCTAAGCCTCATTACATTTAACTACCTCATTATTGAGTGGATCGTAAACATGTTCATTTAGGTGTGTGTAAGTACTAGTCATAAAATATCAAGTAGAAAGGCACTTACAGCTAGGCACTTCGAAGGAAAACTATGTTAAATATAATTTACGCCGTATATAACCGCGGTGAATTGTGCAAGTTTCATTACTTTTAGTTTTGTAACTGATCTTCTATGTTTATTATAATAATATGGTTGACATAATTGTCCACTTCGTAAAATCACAAATCTTTGTCTTGTACTGTTGTGTTTTGTTACATCCCAAAAGTTATGAACCCATATTACATCGTTTGTAGTAATTCGCTTGGAGTAAGAGTCGCATTTTTTTTGGAATATTATACAAAACTACTAGCATTCGCCTGCGGGTCCGATAGTGAAACCTACTCGGTACACTGAGATAAGAAAACGGCATTCTAGTTTTCCTAATAAATTTGCTGTCGATAAGCGATGAGTGGGTCAGTTGAAACAAGCGTCATTTTCTTCGTCACTTTCTTATTTATAAAGATCCTGACCGTCCGGAACTATTTGCTTCCATGCTTTCATTATCTTGTCTTGTCTGGTGACAGTGGTGAGAGCGACCAGTGAAACCCTTCACTTGAACCGACTCAAGATGAAAAAATGTTTTCAAAGCAACTCTTTAGCAAACTGTATACAATGGCCTACAGTCATGCTGTTTTACAAAATATTTACCTATGATCTAAATGCATCGATACAGATTTGACTCTGCAGCAGACTGGTAAATTGGTTAGTTTGTGTCGTAAAACTTTATTCGCTATTTTTGTATGTCAATTCCGCCCGGTAGTTGGAAAGCATTTATTTCTGTTACAACAATACAACGCTATTTCGGACGTGACTTTGCTGTTTATTTACATATTACTTTGTATTTTACCGGACCTAAAAAACAGGACGGTGAATCTATGAAAAAAGCTGTGGTTGCGATGTTAAGAATACTTTAGAATAGCGGTAATGATTCCGCTCCAAAATGTAAATAATGTACATAATGTTATCCATTAGGTATGTTTATGAACACATATTTTAATTTTAATTTTTAAAAAGGAATTGTAATACTTACCTAAAAAGTCGGATAATATAATAACGTAATACGTACCTACCTACGTAAAAATATATCCATCTTAACTTTATACCAAATGTAAAACTTGGGCGTATCATCTGAGTACACCACGACATCCATAGATATTCTCGAGTTACAACTTAGTACTGAGAGATCGGAAGGGATATCTGCCATGCCTGAGGTAAAGTTCAAAGTCTTGAAGTTGTTTCTGTTTCGGACTTTGTTACTGATAAATAGTCAAACCGTCTTTTAGTTATATCGAATTAGGAATATTGTATTTTGAATGTTTATTTCTTTTTCAGGCGTAACCCCTATGAGTTTCAAGTACTGAAAATTAACGACTCTGCTTCTCTTACGGATTCAAACTTCGATTTCAACAGAAAAGTGAAAGTACTCACTCATGGATGGCTGAACAACGGTTTTGGACCCATGCCTGAATCGATCAAAGAAGGTAAGCATAGGCTTGTGGCGCCAAGGCTTTAGTGGGTAAATTGAATATTGGTTGCCCGGTAATATAATTATGCAGAGGACATTGCCAGCTTACAAAATCCAATCAAGCACTATCTTGAAAACTGCAAATACTGAGAGAACTCCATGGTTACCTTATCTAATTAAAAATTTTCAGCATACCTCAACGTTAGCGACTTGAATATCATAGTGGTAGACTGGGGCAACGCAGCGATGGTGAACTACATACTCGCCAGCTACAACGTCGCCTCAGTCGGGAGGATCCTGACAGAGTTCCTCAACTTCCTCATCGGGGAAGGCGTTTCTATGGATGACGTGCATCTGATTGGTCACAGTCTGGGGGCACATGTGGTGGGCATAGCTGGAGCGTATGTGAAGCAAGGCCCCATTGATACTATAACTGGTAAGAATTAAGCTGGTATTTTTATTTAATACCTGTAAACGAGCAATTCTTGTATATACAGGGTAGCTAGAACAAGGACATCCAAAAATAAAATTTAGGTCCCTCGTATCGTATGATATCCGTATCACTCCCGTGTTTGATTGTTCATAGTTTTCGAGTTTTTCTGAATTTTTGAGAGCATTCAATCGAAAAAAATAGGAAGACTTTTTTGATTTTCTTTTTTGCAATTGTATCTTCAATCTTCATGAGTTGTACGCAAAAAAACAATCAGCTTCGTAACTTTGGTATCAGTTCTCAAAAATTTAGAAAAAAAATCACAACTCGAAAAATAATGAACAATCGTAGAACATATATGGGGGTGATTCGGATACCCCGTGATACAAGGGACTTAAATTTTTTTTGAACGTCTTTATTCCTGCCACCCTGTATAAAAGTACATGTTCATCAAACTGACCATCCAATACAAACTGCGGTTGACCACAGAGTTCGAATTTGTCAATATGTTTACAATTAATTATGAAGGTTTATAAATCAGTCCAATATAAACAACACCATATACTGACCTAGTTAATTACATTAGTTAATCACTCAAAACACGTGTGAACATTGGAGCTTCTTTTGAAAAACAGTGTAGAATAAATTAAAAAAAAATAGCTCACGACTTTCAATCTCGTAACACCATGTACAACAATAATACAAAAAAAATTGGTATCTAATATAGTAGGTATTTTTCATTCATCCATTTATTCTCGGTAGATATCCCCTCAGATATCTTATTATCAAGTTCTAACTCTAGATTCTTTGAGGACGTTCAAGGGATAGTCAGAGATCGTCCAAACGTAACTCTATTTGTCTCTAGTTGTAACATGTGCTCGTGATAGGTTGAACGAATCAACTTGAACTGGCGAACCTTTTCATTTCGTTACTGTACAGGGTAACAGTTTAAAGGAATAGGTCTCAAAAATCCATTTTCCCTCTCAGGGCTGGACCCAGCGCTGCCTCTCTTCACACTGGGCAACAAGGACGCTCGTCTGGACAAGCACGACGCACGTCACGTGGAGGTAATCCACACGTGCGGGGGCTATCTCGGCTTCGCGTCCCCATTAGGCCACATCGACTTCTATCCTAACGGCGGAACAAGACAGCCGGGCTGTGGGTTCGATTATAGAGGTGAGGTTTTAAGGTATTGCGATGGCAACTACTGATGTAACTAATTCTTTATTGCACACAATATATTACATAGGAACATGACTGAAATAGAGGACATGTACCTACAAAAACGAGCTTAACCCTAACAAGAGTTTTCTTCCAGCAAACCTTAGAGGCTAGAGAGAGGTGACTATAGTGGTAGATTTTTGTGCATGTAAAATATAATTCACTATACTATGTACATTCAACATTTTGAAAGATACAACATATTCAGTAATCTCTGAACTATTAAGAATAACTCTTTCAAGAAAAAATCGATTTCAAATACACTCATACTACTATAACTCAAAAAATACTCTTCAAACCTGACTCAAATGAAATGGGACCTTAAGGGGCAGCATTGAACATTTTTGAAAATAGAAAATATATATGATAATAAAAAATCACTGAATGTAGTTATTTAAAATTGCAATCGGTCAAGTTGTGGTCAATAGCATTACAAAGGTGTGGTGAAAAGTTTTTTTTAAATCCAAGCAAGTTTTCATTCATCAAAATTTGAAAAATATATAATCCCATTTTTAAGTCCCATTTCTAAGTAGCCGTTCTTTCTATTAAAATACTTTTAATATTCCTAGGGTTCAACTGCACTTCTTTTATTTATAAAGATTTATTGCTTCACTAACTATGCCGGTAACAGAAGTGAACTTACGATATATACAGCGTTATGCACTTCGCGAGTAGGTGCAAGAAATCGGGCAGCCACCCCCTTTTAAAGGATGGGAAAGCAAACATTTTCTAGCTGCATTTCAAGCACCCGTTATTCCGGCAAAACTAACAAGACCTTTGCTTTTAAAATACAAGAGTACTGGGCGTAATTTTAACATAAAAAATAAAATTGGATCATGTATTTTGAAGAAAAGTGGCTAGAAATAATAGTGATAGTAAAGTTATCCACAACGTTTTAACTTGTGAGTCTTGTGACAATGGTCGGCTTATTGCTAGAAGTCACTAAGCGACAAAACTAAAAGTGTGGGAAAACGCAATTGAAGTTTTGATTTATGCCAATTATATGAATAATGACTTTAAGCAGGTGCCATATCGGCGAAACTAGAATAGCTAGAAATAAATGGGTTTGATTATTGTAGAGCTCATTCGGGGGAATGCGCCGGCCGGTCCAATAAAGCTAGTTAGTGACTTTTTGTAGTTAGTGACTTTCTAACAATAACAAGCCGACAATTCTGTGATACACACAATAAAGTAATTGTGAAAAAATAGATTGTTATGCAATTAGTGAATAAATGTCAGAATTAGGGCAATAGATGAATCACGAGCAAGCAAAGGTTTCTAACGACTGAATCACGACCTTAGGGAGAGAGAATTTCTGGTCTCTATTTCAATTTACTGTCTGTACTTTCGTTCCGTATTGAACGTAGCTTCACAATGAGTACAGTCAATTGTTAAGATAATCCGACCTTGAAGAAAACTGGCAACAAATGGGTCGAAATCTTATGTACACCTATCCGCGCCGCGGCCCGGTTACGCTTATGTCTGTCTGGCTATCGAGATGTCTTTCAGTTTAACATTTGATTCCCATCCATCCAAGGAATTAAGCTTCCATTCCAAGGAATTTAGATACTAGATCCACCCATATGTTGCTATTACACTATGGGAATCAAATGCTCTCGTCAGAGAGTATTACATTCCGTGATCAAATGTCAAACTGAAAGCCATCTCGATAGCCAGACATTAGCGTAATCAGACCGCCGTTCCCCGAACACGCAGGGCTTTGAAACCTTCAGAACAAAATGTAGACTTAAGACATTACACGGAGTGTTCCTGTTTCAGGTCTCTGTGCACATAACCGAGCGCACATGTTCTTTGCGGAGTCCATCATCTCCGGGGTACCATTCACAGCAGTGCGGTGCAAGGATTACGACGAGCTGTACTACCAAGGATCCTGTAAGGGAACCGGTGAAAAACTCATTATGGGCGGCTTTGATATTCATTATGGGTAAGTTTTTTACTCATAGTACCTACCATTGTCCACATCCATACCAGTCCATCCAGAGGCTACTTGGAAGAGATCCCTCACAGCGGTAAGAACGCTCACGGTACTTTGCTGTTTTAATTATTGGTAAAATTGGTTATCATTATTGCATTAACATTAGTTTATAATTCATACTAATATTATAAACACGAAAGTTTGTATGGATTTCACGCCGAAACGAATGAACGGATCTGGATGAAACTTGGCAGTCTGGAATAGCACATAGGCTACTTTTTATCCCATGGGAATACCGGGAAATAAATCTGTACGGGTGAAACCGCGGAGCACAACTAGTTTAAAATAAAATACTCATTTATTTCATCTATAATCTAGTTTATTCGTAGATTTATCAAGCTTATCCAGCTGAGCTACCTTAAGGTCTGGAAGTAAAATCTTAAACAACATTTTACAATAAGCTGTTCACATAAACTTTACTAGCAACCCTTACAAATCCGTAGTACAAATTACTCGCAACAAAAGAAGTCAATTCCGAGCGTTCAAGTACACGCCATGTTTAATTAAACAACGCATTAAGTTAAATCACTTAGATCAACGTTCATTGTTGCAGGAAGGACGGAATTTACTACCTCAAGACGAACGCGGAGCGGCCCTACGCAATCGGTGACGTCGACCCGAATTTATAAAAATTGTCTTGGGCATGCCACTTGTACTACTAATAAGGAATCGGAAATCAAATCAAATTAAGTATTGGGGAAACAAAAACACAAGTTACTCAAAAAGTCGGGAACGATGACATCTGCAGAAGTAATGAACTGTGTCGCAGATACCAACGCCTTCCTCCAGTACAGTGGAAATACTAAATATAACGTATTTAAACATAAAATAAAACGCAGTGGTATATATATTTTTTTAAGACATAACTTTTTATACATTCACATCAAATGAATACATTTGAAGGTCATGCAAATATTTGTCCCAAACACGGCTTACCACCATGCCGCGATGCCGGTAAGTATCAAGTTATTTTTAGATCATACATCCTACTAATATTATAAACGTGAAAGTTTGTATGGATGGATGGATGGATGGATGGATGGATGATGGATTCCCAATTCTCGGATGATTTTAATAAGTTTTCAAAGCTACAAGTAAATAAGTGTTTGTTAATTCGTTATTGTGGAAATATTTATTATTAAGTTTTCCAGATAATTCTATTCAGTCTATTCTATTTATTTTTATTCTAATGAATGTACACATAGCTGTAGATATTTATATTCTGTATAGTGACTAGATTGTTAAAAAATAGATATTTAAATTATGAATTAGTATTATCGGCGCACTACATGCATAAAATTACTACAAAATCTGCTTCCCGCTGTTTTATCTTATCCATATGTAAGCTTAGATCTTTAAAATTACGCAACGGATTTTGATGCGGTTTTTTTTATTAGATAGTTATTAAGAGGAAGGTTTATATCTTAAGCATTGCACCCGTTCGAAGCTGGGGCGGATCGCAAGTAATATATAAAATACCAAACCTCTGGCATCGGTAGTGCCACCGGCCGTGTATGGACGCGCCAGAACGCATAGGTAAGTTTTATTTATTTTTTAGCAATGTTGCAGTTGTAATTTGCCACGCCTTCACCTGCCAAGACATTTTAAACGTCAGTGTTGTATTGTGCTAGCAAATGTGTGGTTACACCATTAGTTTTCATTTAGAAATGTAAGATTTCAAGAATTTTTCTACTCAAAATTAAAATATATATTTATTACATATATTTAGTTTTAATTTCTCATTTCAACTATGACATATCAATAACAGAGTACTTTGTTTGAGTAATTGGTAAGTACATAAAATCTGTGGGTTTATGTTTGCATTTTTGTCTAAGGCTCAGTAGATTAACTAAACAATACTTACAATCATATAGGATGAGGATCGAACCTGCTCCTGCGGCTAGCCGCCAAATTAAAATGATTGCTTATAAAATGAATCGGTTGTCAAGTCACGTGCTATTTCAGTTTTTTCTTCAAATTAGATAGAGATAGCAAGTGACTTGACAGCTGATTAATGTAGATCACGCTTTCAGAAACCGGGGGCAAGTCTAGTTATTTATGTATATTTATATATAACAATGTTAAATGGAATTTCGCACAAGTGGTCTCCAAAAATTGCGCGCTCTTTGTCGGCAGTGTACCACTTTGCTTTCATAACGCAACACAGCTTAAAAATGCATTCGGACGCAACCAATTTTTCGTTTCGCTCCACAAACATTGAGTTGCTCAACCGTGCATACTTAGTCGAAAATTCTATGTATTTGTATTCCCGGTAGGGTAGCCCAGACACCGGCGGAATATTAACCGTCGCCCACGAGAAATAATGTAGCATAAACTGCCGCAGCGGGACGTGCATAAGCCATGCACCGAGAATATATACAGGGCTACCTACCTAGACTAAAATCCTATTTCTTTAGATTTTTTAACGTAAGGTACTTTAAGATAAATGCTGATGCTATCGGTACCGAAGTGAAAACCATGATTATAATGTCAAAGAAATAGACTTTAGAACGTGCGTCTAAGTAAATTTTTTACCACGATTTTAATACATCGGGAGAGAGCCCAGCCCTACGCTAGTTTCAAATGTTTGGCCAACCCTAGTCCAAATAAACGCATATTACCCAACCTACTCCATTCTCAGACAACACATTGGAAATTCGGATGACTATACGGTTCCATCTTGCGTCCCTTCCGATGTGCGGACATTTCGCCTCAATGCTATTGTGTTTACCCACAGATTGCCGATAAAAGCTCTATTTATACGGTGGTATTGGCACAGACAGAACTGTAACAGTATAAATGGCACCAAAATTACTGTTTCACTTTCTTCAAGACACAAATAAATATATTTTTTCGATGTACTTGCCAAACATGTTCACGAATGGATTGAGGCCGCAGTGACAATTTTATATAGAATACAAAATTGCTAATCTACAATTATTTACCTTTTTAAAGAAGTAAGCGTTTTTAAAAAGATATTATATCTTATAAAATAACTAGCTGAACCCGCGGCTTCGCTCGCGCTCGTTTACTTTGAAACTTTCATACTAACTTTTATCCCCTATTTCACCCCTTTGGGGGTTGAATTTCGAAAAATCCATCCTTAGTGGGTGCCTTCGTCATAAGAGGAATACGTGTGCGAAATTTCAAGTTTCTAGCCCTAAGGGTTTGGCCTGTGTATTGTCATCAGTCAATCACTTTTGCCTTACATACCTATAGGTATAAGATCAGCGTTGTGTTACCAACATCAAACACATCATGCTGAGCTGGACACCATTTTGTGACGTGAAGACGTATCTACGGTAGTGAGAGACGCATTTACCCCTAAAATGATTCTCGTTAGATTAGTGTGTATTAAATATGTTGTTTATTAGTTACTGTGTCGCTCTTGTTGTCATGTGTCGTGTCGTCGTAAATAAATACATTTTCTTTCATTTATTTCTTTCTTAATATAGATAAATAGAAGCTATACCTAAATGTTTCTTAATTAGGTATGGAGATGTTAAGAGACACAGGTCTGATAAGGTAGGTGTACCTATCGGCCAGCCAACACGTCTTCTCCACTGTTAGTTCAGGGAATGGGTACAACTGAGCGGTTCCCTTGGAATGTTCACTTCGTATTTGGACTATTTAGACATGTCTGTGGCCATACCATGAATTCTTATTGCGGTTCAATGGTTCAAGCTATATCGAATAATAATAATATATTTAGAAAAAAGCACTTAGATATTGGGTACATACAATTTGATACAGAAAAGCTTAATAGGGAATTAATATATGGGTTGTACGACTTGTACAAGTAGATATGTGCAGACAAATTATTATGATTTATGACCCTACACAAACTCCTGGTTTCTGATAGCTCGATCAACACTTATCGGCTGTCAAGTCACTTGCTATCTCTATCTAATTTGAAGTAAAAGCTGAAATAGCAATTAAGTGACTTGACAGCCGATTAGTGTTGATCGAGCTCTCAGAAACCGGGGGTAAGTCCTTGTAGACTTGTGGTATAATAGGTGTCCCTTCTAGGTGAAGTGATGCAAAGATATACATTTAATAACAAAGAAGTTAAAATTAATAATTTTACCTAGTATTTACGACGATTGCTTTAAATAGTAACTATTTATTTATGATTTTTACCGAATTTTCTAATATTTACGATGTACATTATGCTAACACATTTAATTTGATCCTTGTGATTCAATTTTATTTCAAATGTCCATTATGGTTTTGCAATTAAAACCTAATTATTAAAATTTTGGATCGAAAACTGGTTTAATTAAAAAAAATCTGCGGGCCGACCGCCACCATAGAATTGATCTGTCAAATTTTAGCATTTGTGAAAACTTTCTTGAAAACTTTACTGGCTTGTATAAGTTGACCTCTCACACACATATGCGAAGATTAGCTGACATGGTTTTGTTGTCTTTGGACATTTTAAACTTTTTTGTCGTTCTATAAACTTTTTTTTCGGTAATTTTCGATTTTCTCTATCAAGGAGTAGAAGACTCACAAATGACTGCCTCCGCGCGCGTTTACACATGGCTAAGCTCAGTTCACTAAATTTAGACAGTAGCATTTTCGCTCTAGATTTGTATACTAACGGCCGGTTTCGGAAAGCTTGATCAAAACTAATCGGTCGTCAAGTCACTTGCTATTTCAGCTTTTACTTCAAGTTGGATAGAGATAGCAAGCGACTTGACAGGCGATAAATGTTGATCGAGTTTTCAGGAACCGAGGGTAAGTTAATTATCTTGCTAATTAACTTAGTGTATACCTATATCTGATGAATTTCGAGGTGAAGGTCAAAGCAAAAAGATATTTATTCAATAAAATCACAAGGATCACTTTAAAACGTCTCAAAGCTAGGTGACTCCAGGCGCCCGCGCCCCTTCCACGCAACCAAAGCCTAGAAGAACAGCCAAAAAACTTAGGGCTTGTTTTTTTATACAATTAGCTGATGGAACAAGCAGATGGCTCACCTGATGTTAAGTGGTTACCATCAGCTATTACAAAGCATTGCCCGTAAGTCACGCGCGACAGGAACTTGCCTTACGATGCACTGCCCTGCGTCCATCATCTTGAGGCATACAGATGTAAAGCCTGATGTGCCTGTAATCACACCGGTGACCACACTCTATAAACCAAAATATAGCAACGCTACTTGGCGGCAGAAAAAGGCGTGGTGGTAGTACTTCCCCGGACGAGCCCTTCACAAAAAAAGAGTTCTACTACTCTTTTGTATGATCCTTTAACCACGTACTTTTATAATTAACTAGTTGCGCCCCGCGATTTCACCCGCGCAGATTTAAATCCCGGTATTCCCACGGGATAAAAAGTAGCCTACTTATGTGCTATTCCAGACTATAATATAACTCTCTGCCAAGTTTCATCCAGATCCGTTAAGCCGTTCTGGAGTTATAGAGTACAAACATCCATCCATACTCACAAACTTTCGCATTTATAATACCTATTAGTAGGATGTAGCTAGGTATCTAAACCTTAGATATCTGTTAGATTCTAAAGTATGGCAAGTTTCCATAATTGTGTTATTGTAAGTATAGGTAACTAGCGGCCTGTCCCAGCTTCGCATGGGTGGACATAATTTTTTTCAACATTTTAGCATAAACTTAGACTCCCGCGCTTCGTAACACACGAAGGTGAAAATACACGTGCCAGTAAAATGGTACAGTAGCGAGCATGCAAGTTACAGGCATGCAGGATTTACGGGCAAATTGTGGATACATTTGCAAGTTAACTCGTCAGGTCAGGTATCGCGACGGTCACACATGCCGGTTTCGTAGCCCCCCGCGTCCCCTCGCTTACGTGGCATGCCAACACGTCAGGTACTGGCATGCCTGTACTTGTCGCGACGTTCACACATGCTGGTTTCGTAGCCCCCCCCCCCCGAGTCCCCTCCGTCACGTGGATGCCAGAGCTGACCTAAAATAGAATGTTGTGCTAACTACTTGCATGCCAGGTACAGGCATGCCAATTAGCGTATGTGTCTGTAGCTTGCATGCAAGTGTGCCAGCTACGGGCATATACACATGCCCGTAGCTGGCACACCATTGTGCCCACGCTGAGTGAGAACTCGCCTAGCTTTCGCGCTTTCTAAGGCGCGCTAAAGTTTTTAATTTCGTAATAATAATATCTTTTGAATGGAATGTCCGATTTAAAAAATTCAAGAAGTAGTCGATAAGTATTGGAACAGCCTTGCATACAAAATAATTTATTTGTATAAGGACTAATATAAAGGATAACATGGTCTGTTTTTGGTCGGCATTTTTATCAACATTTTAAATACAGAAAAGTTGTTTTAGTAACATAACTACAATAGTTAGATATATGCTATTGCAGACTTAATTGTAGATAATGATGTGTTCTTTAATATTGTAGAACATTTTTTTGTATCGTCTATAGTTTCCGCAGCGGTGAAAGATATTTTATATTACACCTCGGGTTACATTTTTTAAGTTTTAGTAGGGATCCCTAATTTTTTTCAGTAATAAATGTAGCCTATGTTACTCAAGGATAATTTAACTTTCTTATGGTGAAAGAATTTTTGAAATCGGACCAGTAGTTTTTGAGCCTATTCGAAACATACATACAAAGTTTTTCTCTTTATAATATTATTATTAGTGTAGATAAATAGCTCTCTCATATCCGTAAAATGTAAAATCTCGCCTTAGTTTTGGGTGGCGTGTAATTATACAACCATCCCTTACCTACTACTAGTGAAACGTCATTAAATTGCAGAAAATATTATTATCGACACTCCCTACGTATTGTCGCGTAACTGCCAGATACACACTTATTATATATACGTTTGATGCATTTTTGGCATCTACACATTATTATCTATTTGGGTAAACTGATACCTAATAACTCGAACTGACTGTCTTGAGCTGCACCTACAGCTTTAAATAAATGAAATGAAATGTATTTCTTTGCCAGAAGTTTGGTGAATCATGGTCTAAGTGTAATTGTGGTCTCACAAACTTCGTCGATAACCGACATGCAACATTTTTAAGTAGGTATGATAATATACATAATTCTCTAAATATATATAAATAAATAATGCTGGACAATCCACACAGCACTATCTAGCCCCAAAGTAAGCTATTCAAAGCTTGTGTCATGGTAGATAACTGATATATGTAATACATTATATACTTACATAGATATATATTTTTTATTATACATAGAAAACACCCAGACCATCGGAACAAAATTCTGCAGATCGTACACAAATTTGTTCCAAGGCGGGAATCGAACCCGCAACCTCTTGCGTCGCAGGCAGGCTCTCGCCCGCTGCGCCACAGAGGTCGCTTTAGCTGCAGTAGAATCTTCAGGAACTTCCATTTTAATTGCTTCTATGAAATCGTTATATTTCTTACGCGTGTGTGTAATAGGTATAACAATATACCATTTCGAGTAAAATGTATAAGTAAAAGTTGCGCGTGTGTGTGTGTCATGTATTGGCTTGCAAGTGCAAACACTAATCTAAACGCAAACCTCTTTAGTTCTACTAAACTAGCCATAATGTAAAGCCGCCATTAGCTGTCAACTGAATAATTGTAATTGGACTAGTTGCTACCCCCGACTTTATCTGCTCCTAATAATTCACTAATACTTAAAACGAAATAAACTGTTTAGGTTCTGTAATTATTAAATTTATTCGTTAATCTATTTGATCACTTCAACTTGCTGACTTAAACACCACTGACAGCCACTGAGTTCTGCACAGTTCTGTATCAATCCTACTAATACCTGGATGGATGGATGTTTGTTGCTCTTTCACGCCGGAACGGCTGAACTGATCTGGGTGAAACTTGGCAGAGAGGTAGATTATAGTCTGGAATAGCACATAGGCTACTTTTTATCCCGTGGGATTACTGGGATTTCAATCTGCGCGGGTGTAACCACGGCGTGCCAACTAGTACCTAATAAATAATCCACGTAGTTACGTAATGTTTCTTTCTTACTTTCTAGTATTTTGCCGTTTACTTTTTTTAGGGGTGCTCTGCTCCGACTACCCCAAACATAACGATACGCTTACTAGGTTTCAGTTCAATAGGCCAATTTATTTCGTTCAACATTACTAGGCTCCATCGTCGAAACATCATGCTGTCACTATTTTGGATTCACTAAATAAATACTAGGGGTTAGCCACAAACTGCATGAGATCTCGTAATGCGATACGAAGGCTTTGAAAATAAAGTTGGTGGTTGTCAGAGGCAAATCTAAACATTATATTTAGACTTGCTTCTGACTACCGCCTTCTATAAAATGTCCAAATCAACCCCTTTCATATGACATGTCACTTTTGAATATTAGTAATAGGTATTACGACCTCTGTGGCGCAGCGGGCGAGAGCCTGCCTGCGACGCAAGATGTTGCGGGTTCGATTCCCGCCGTGGAACAAATTTGTGTACGATCTGCAGAATTTTTTTCCGATGGTCTGGGTGTTTTCTATGTATAATAAAAAATATCTATCTATGTAAGTATATAATGTATTAAATATATCAGTTATTTAGTACCCATAACACAAGCTTTGAATAGCTTACTTTGGGGCTAGATAGTGCTGTGTGGATTGTCCAGCATTATTTATTATTTATTTATAATTATTTATTCAAGTTAAAACTATCGGATAATTTATGGAAGAGTTCCATTATACAGACCTTGGATCCGATATCAGACATTCACTGTCACCATAATAAGAGAACAAAGTAGGTACCTTCTCTCCTTTAAATAAGTCTTGATCAAATATGGTAATAATAACTCAATTATTGATTGAGTGAGCGAAGCGAACGAAAATCTTACAATCAACTTGGGCGAAGAGCACCGGTGGTCTAGTGGGAGTGACCCCGCCTTCCGACTGTAAGGTCGCAGGTTCGAATCCGGTCGTGCACCAATGGATTTTTCTATCGAAAAATTTATGTGCGCAATGCCAGTGCTCTTAAACGGTGAAGGAAAACATCGTGAGGAAACCAGTTAGTATTCGAACAGCGGCGATGGGCTTGCAACCTGTCACGTATGGAATACTAACTACTGCAAAATGTGGGTATGTGCCAAATGTAATGTTTGGACGTACCTCTGACTACCCCCCTTAGACATCCTCAAAGAATCTTGAATTAGTACCTACTTGGTACTGGGAGATCTGAAGGGATATCTACCGAGCCTGGGGATCAAAGTCGTGAAGCTGTTTCAAGTTTTTTTTTTTCTACTTGTGCGATTTGGCGTTTTATGTATGTATGTGTGTTTGTCCGACGATAACTTGAAACCCGTTTATTTATCCGATCTGCATTAAATTTGGTAAGTCGATAGCTTGAACTTGAGAAATTCCCTGGTAAAATCGTATGAGGGGTTATTATAATATCGGGGTTTTTAAGGGGGCTAAAAATATAAAAGTTATGCAAAATATAAAATGACATGTCATATGAAAGAGGTTGATTTGGATATTTCAAAACCATTTTAATTTTTTTTCTAGCTTGCTCGCTTTTTGAGATAAATGAAAAAAGTTAAATTACCTACTACAACTACCAACCAACGACCCAAGAGCTACCATTTCTAAGAGTTTCGTTGGCATCAAGGTTTTTCTACTGGTCAGATAGTTTCTTTGGGTTTTCAATTATTTTTTTTTTGAAATAAATAAAGAAGGTACTTGGTTCTCATTACCTGGTGATAGCGACCTGTTCTGATGATAGAGTCAAGGTCATCGGAACTCTCTTTAATAAATAGGCCAATTCAGTTGAAACTTGGTTACCATTCTTAGTTAATAGGTGGCAGCCAGATACAAGTCCAAACACAATGTTTGGACTCGCCTCTGACTGCCACTTACTTATATTTTCGGAGCAATCGCGTCGCGTCACGAAATCTCAGTTCGGGGCGACCTACTAGTTTATAAAGAAAAACAATAGAAATATGTGAAGGTATCAGCTTTTTGTATTAATGGTTTTTAACATGTACTCGTAGGTACGTATCAAATCATGAAATAAAGTATCCACCTTCGGGATTTAATATAATATCATCCAATTCATCCAATCGGCTTAGCCGTGAAAGTTTAACATACAAACAGACAAAGCTACAGACACACTTTCTATATAAATAATTGGAGGAAAGTCGGATGAATATAGATGAATTGGCCTTTCTTGTAGCGATATATGTTTTTATGCTTCAGAAAGATATCAAATGTTTGTGGACCTCTCTGTGGTAGGTAAATTATAAAAAAGTGGCCACAGTTTTTACTTATTGTATTGTCTGCTTAAAATAAACTAGCCTAATTAAACTGAAACAGCTCTACGACTTTGATCCCCAGGCATGGTAGATATCCAGCAGATAGGCAGCAAACGAGAGTCCGTCTGCGACGCAAGAGGTTGCTGGTTCGATTCCCGCTTTGGAACAAATTTGTGTACGTACTGCAGAAATTTGTTCCATTGGTCTGGGTGTGTTCTATGTATAATAAAAAAATATATATCCAAGTATATAATAAATTAAATATATCAGTTATCTAGTACGTACCCATAACACAAGCTTTGAATAGCTTACTTTGGGGCTAGATGGTGCTGTGTGGATTGTCCAGCATTATTATCGTTATTATTATATCCCTTCATATCTCTCAGTACCAAGTACTACCCAACTCAAGATTCTTTGAGGATGTCTAAGGGGTTAGTCAGAGGTACGTCCTAACATTACATTTCATTACATTTGGCACATACTCACATTTTGCAGTAGTTAGTATTCCATACGTGACAGGTTGCAAGCCCATCGCCGCTGCTAGAAAACTAACTGGTTTTCTCACGATGTTTCCCTTCACTGTTTAGGAGCGCTGGCATTGCGCACATAAATTTTTCGATAGAAAAATCCATTGGTGCACGACCGGATTCGAACCTGCGACCTTACGATCGGAAGGCGGGTCACTCTCACTAGACCACCGGTGCTCTTTACAACCTAATGGGCACTATAAAATGTAGTAGTCCCTTTCTTCAACTGAAGCAACACCTATTATGATTTCAGCATTTTAATATGAATCAATTTAAGTAAAAGAAACCAAGCTACACCTAGGTACTGAAAAAAAATCGCTCTGATTTTTAGACTTCAGAAGCTCGATAATAAGAGAAGCATTGTCGAAGCATAATCCTACTAATATTATAAACGAGAAAGTTTGTACGTATGGATGGATGGATGGATGTTACTCTTTCATGCCGGAACAGCTGAACGGATCTAAATGAAACTTAGCAGAGAGATAGATTATAGTCTGGAATAGCACATAGGCTACTTTTTATCCCGTGGGAATAACGGGATTTAAATCTGAGCGGGTGAAACCGCGGGGCGCAAATAGTATGAGCATGAATTGGTTTCAAAATAAAACGCTTAATTAACTGATTCTACTTCAACGATAATTTGATACTACTTAAACACTACAACACAATGTTTTTAAGTTTATTTATTGTCATAATTAAGCTACCTTATTAGAAGAACGAAAATATCTAATTATCTATGCAAGCAGCGCAAGTATTCATTGAGAATTTTATCTCTTATATTGCTGCAAACTCTTGAATGTGATGTTTTAAAAACGCCAGCAGATTTTTGCTCTTATTAACATCTCTGAAGCTATCCAAGGCAGGAAACCCCGGAATCTGATCGTCCAACTCGTCTTCTACTCCAATAAGAATGTTCCTGACGTAGGAATCCAGCCTATAACGACAAAATAGTTGTTGAAAAATTTATTGTGGTGAACCTTAGCTTCTGACTAATATTGATATGACGTGTTTAGATATTTACCTTTCTATCAGAGCACCTTTTTTACCAGTGGTAGATGCTTTTCTTATCCGTAGCTTATCATTTAATTGAAATACACTCCACGTTGAATATATTTTGGGGATCTAGCAATTATAATAATTGTAAACAAACATAAACAAAGATGCATTATGACAGATCCAGGTACGATGTAACATAGCGCCATCTGCTTTCAGCTTTCACTTTCGTACCCCAATCCAAAGTGGTCCTTGGGTTAGAAATAAATAAAGACCAATTTGCTTTTGGTTGCCTTTGTGAAATGTCAAATAACTTTTTTGAACATAACCTCAACAAAACATTTTTGCTTAAGAATTGGTACCGCCACCATTTATTAAGCTGACAAAGTGAGCTAAATGTTTTTCAAGGTCTCGGGACGTTCAGAAACTAAGTGACATAAATTTTCAAATATTTTCGGTAACTTGCGATTTTTGGATATTAGTAAAAATCCTTTGGTTCAATCCTTTAGTCTATGAAAATCATAATTTTCACTTTATTTGGTAAATTTAAACTACAAAGATGCATAACTTAACATTTTTAAGTCATTTTGTGGCTGAAAATTGTATATAAATTATTACAAAATGGTACAAACTATTTATTGCTGGGAGAGATTTTGAATGCATCATTCAACCTGACGAAGATTTATAAGGGTCCTTACTACCCTCTGAAGGATAAGTATGCTTATTTATTTTTATACAAGCATTCGCGTGATATCTATTGAAATAAAAAGTAACCTATGTGTTTTTCCGGGTCATAAATTACGTTTCAGCTGAATTCGTTAAGGATTGGGAAAGGGGCATTGTATTTGTAGGATAGGAATCCAAAACATGATTTTGCTCCTTTCTTATTACGCACTAGCTGCCGCCTGCGTAAGCGCTTAGGAAGGAATAAAACTCGCCAAGCAATCAATATTCTACTACTATTCGGTATACCGAACGCGAAAGTTTTTAAGTATGGATGTATATTGTTACTCTTTCAAGCCGGAACGGCTGAACGGATCTGGATGAAACTTGACACAGAGATATAGTATATTATAGTCTGGAGTATCACATAGGCTACTTTTTATCCCGTGGGAATACCGGGATTAAAATCTGCGCGGGTGAAACCACGAGGCGCTAAATATCTATCCTATATAAAGTTATTTACACTTACAATAATACCTAATCACATTTTATTAAGAACCTACCTCTCACCTCGATAACTGAACTGACTAAAGTGTAGAAGAATAACGACACCTTTATCGTATAAGGAATAACAACAAATAAATAATAATATCTGAATTCGACTTTAAAAACTAGATAGAGTAACTTCGGGTAATATGGCACACCATAAGCCTTTTTGCAAATAAATACGAAATTTATGAGTCAAACAAGTCTTTATTGGTTCAGTCCTTTGAAGTTAGTATTAATTAACAATTATAATTTTATTAACTTTAGAACGTAACTTAAATAAACTTTATTTTTATCTTAAATAATCATAAACATGCTAACATGCATGTCCTACTACGAAGTAGGACAACATGGCCTAGGTGAAATTGGGAAGAAAACTTACATTACCAGAAGAACTAATGAAACAATTAGTACGGTATGTGTTAGCTATGAAAGTTGTTTGGTATACCGAACAACTTTTTATTGTTTTTAATTGCCAGCTGATAAGCTAAAACCTTTTAGTGTTATAACACCAAAAGATTTTAGGTTATCAGCTGGCAATTCAAAACAATAAATGTTCCCATTATCTTATATCATTTCAGTCTGCTATGGGCCAGCTCCATCATTTTTTTTTCTATACCGTAATTGTATAGGTATCGGTTAAATAACGGTACAATCATACCTTTTTTTAGGAATTACACCACCGTTACAAAGATTCAGTTAAAAAACATGCTAAATAAATTAGAAGTTATTGCGAAAATTCATTATGGTCATAATGACCAACCTCATTCCCAATATGCTCTTTTTGGTACGAATCTTCGCCGGGTTAACGTCATTACTGCCAGTCAAGTATGTCAATTGACAGGGTTCCAATTATACTACATTGAGCGCTAGATTTGACACTTTTATGGGACAAATGGCGAGCATTTAAAATGTTATTACTAGTAGTTCGCCCCGAACTGAAATTTCGTGACGCGACGCGTACGTTCCAAATATATAACTAGTGCTTAGTTTGCTGCTTTTCTCAAGGCGTGACTGATGCGTGCGGGAAGAGGAGAGGGGTGGGGTACGAGTGTACTTTTACGGAATAATGTGACAACGAGTTGCATTAGTATGTTTCATCATGTGTAAATGATGAATATACTGTTTTATGTACATTGAGCTGCAAGTAATAATTATCATATTTTTTTCGAACTTTGACACGAGGTACGACCCCTAAAAACCTAACAAAAAAAAATTAAAAAACTAGGTTCGTTTTTTAGGTGATAGAAGCGAATGGTGGGCTGACGCAGTAATTTTTCAAAATTCGAAAAATAAGAAGCACCCTAACGTACATACATACATAAATACATAAAATGCCAAATCGCCCAAGTTGATTGTAAGATTTTCATTCGCTTCGCTCACTCAATGAACAATATGAATTTATTCATAATCATGAGTGTTGTACATAAAGTTATTTTATTTTATTTATTGAATAAAATCCACAACTCTTTGTATTATATAAGTAACATAATGAATGTAGCTGAAAACCAATAACGGATTTTATTTTTTTAAGTTAACTATCTATTATTATAGTAAAGGGTATTTAATTCTCGCCATTATAACTAACCTTTTTATGAGTACACTGCACTTATATGAACTAAAAATGAAAATCAAACGGTGTAAACCACAAAACAGTTGCGAAAAAAGTTCCTCTTTCCACATCTGCTAAAAAGTGTCCAGCTACGGGCAAGCATTGCCACACTGGTCACAAACAACACCACGTGGTACAAATAAATGTCAAAAAACCTGGTCAGCTTTTAAAAAGAACGCACACATACACACCATGCATGTAACGTGTAAACGGATGTGTTCCAAATTCAAAATTGATAGCACTTAACCCCTAGACGGTGTTATACGGCTGCAGGCGGGACTATGTACCTATCGATATCAAACGACTTGTTTCCATAAATTACGAATGGATGTAATGTACTTAAAATTATTACAGAATTCTTTAGAAATACAAAGTTTATTAGCATTATGATAATACTAGATATTAGATATTACTACATACCCATAAAGGATTCAAAAATAAACATGTTTTACAGAGTATTCGTTTGAAACTGCAAGATGAGTGATATAAAAGGTTTAGTAAGACTACCAAAACAACTAAGAAACATTGTTTTCCATCCTTGTGTATTTTTATAACGAATAATATTGGATAAAGCAGTTGAGATTAGTTTTCGACGCATAACTTGAACTGCATCCTAATATACACGCCTAATTTTTATCCAACTGCCACCGCCGATAGGCGATCTAAACTTGAAGCATTTGACGGGTTACATGAAGCCAACGAAACGTCACCTAGTACGAAAAAACTAGTGAGCTATTCCTATAACTGGTTGAATGAATGACGTTTAATATTTGGTAGCTCGCGGTACGAAATTGACGTTTCAAGAAAGTTTTACGAGCTGGCGGTCGGTACCCTGAGCCTTTGTAGGTAATCATTTTCCGAAACTTTGTTGTTTGTAGTAAATATTGTTCACAACAATATTTAGAAACTTATTTTTCAAAAATGTACGAGTGAAAAGCACCTACTACAAGCAACCGCTAATGTATTTCTAGCTAGCTCAACCGTGATATGTATAATAATAACACACGTAAGTAAATCGTATTGCCTGAATGCAGCTTCTCAATCTCACTTCTTCGTACTTAGTCTTTTCTTTTTCTAGGCTTTGGTCGCGGGAAACTGGTACCTAGATTCACCTAGTTTTAAAACGTTTCAAGGATCACCCTTGTGGTTTTATTGAATAAATACCTTTTGACTTTGACTTCACTGACGTTTAAATTACTAGGGTCTTGAGAAAACACCAGCTCTGCGATTCTTGCTCGCAATTTTAAAAGAAACAGCATTTTAAAATAAATACTGCAGCTGGTTACAAAATTGACACACAAAACGAAGCGTCCACAAGACTGGAAGCTCTTCGCGCAACATTACCACCTCTATAAAATAATAACCTAGAACATAAAATGAAGGTACAGTCAGTGTAATGTATTTACAGTCTTAGAAGTAGCTCTACATCTTAGTAATCAATAATCCCTATACAAATAAACATTGGTTGAAGATTCCGGGAATTGTTTGTCATTTGTTAACCAATTTGTTTTACTTTATGGTAATGCCATTTCTCTAAAAAACCAACTGTTATGTTATCCTGAAGGAAGACGTAGGGATAACGATTAACTCTATATTTATAAATAAGTTAGTAAAGTGTTTTAAAAAGCAGCGTAACTGTTCATTTTTGATCAAACCCACGGCCTACGGTGCAGAAGGCAAAGTCACAGCTATTGATCCACAATTGAGCTTTGAGGGCTGTCAATATCTGCTTACAACATAAAGTTATGTGCAATGTCTCCCAATATAAATAAAAAAGTGGATGAACAGAGTTATCATGCACTCAGTATCGTTTACTGCCTTTATGATCACTGGATTGTTAAGCCACTGGACGACCTCTGTGGCGCAGCGGGCGAGAGCCTGCCTGCGACGCAAGAGGTTGCGGGTTCGATTCCCGCCTTTGAACAAATTTGTGTACGATCTGCAGAAATTTGTTCCGATGGTCTGGGTGTTTTCTATGTATAATAAAAAAATATCTATCTATGTAAGTATATAATGAATTAAATATATCAGTTATCTAGTACCCATAACACAAGCTTTGAATAGCTTACTTTGGGGCTAGATAGTGCTGTGTGGATTGTCCAGCATTATTTTATTTATTTACTGCAGATGTAAGTGAATCCTAAACTAACAGAACGTCAGAATTCTCGGCCACTTCATAATGTCTGAAAACATCTTGGCATATTACGCTTTTTGTGACATGCTCTCGAAAGGACAGCAATTTGTTTAATGGACCAGATAGTTATTGCCTCTTGTTGTCGTGACATCTTGAGAAGATTTGCTAAGAACTATTCAGAGCGCTTAAAAGGAAATGCAGAAGTACTTTTTATGTACAAACGCGATATCCAATTTTGGTTGGTAGTAAAAGAGAATTTTCCGGGAGGAATCGTTTGTGAGGTCAAAAATAAAATGATGTTTTGAAAGAAAAATGAAATTTTGATATTTAGTCTCTTTTTTTATACAACTAGCTGATGGAACAAGCAGATGGCCCACCTAATGTTAAGTGGTAGTCATCACCTAATGCGTGAACTAGTTGCACCCAGTAGTTTCACACGCGCAGAGTTATATTCTGGTATTTCCACGGGATAAATTATTAGCCTATGTGCTATTCCAGACTATAATCTATCTCTCTGCCAAGTTTAATCCAGATTCGTTCAGCCGCTCCAGCGTGATCCATCCATCCATTCATACTTACAAACTTTCGCGATTATAATATTAGCAGGTATGCAAGGCAATGCATTGTGCGTTGCCTTGTAAATCACACACGAAAAAACAAAAAACTTTTTTGGCGCTAAAAAGTGATGTGTGGGGATGTCCACCAATATAATATCTATCAAAATTTACTAAATATTCTACATCTCTCAGCCATTAAACTTATTTAACTAAATGGCTAGTTTACAAACTGTACCTACTGAAGCAATTATATTTGAATGTGTAACATAGCTTCCACACTCGCATGCTACTTGGCTTAGTGTTCTCAAATAACCCTCATGTAGAGCTTTATTTTAATGGCGAAGTTATTAAAATGATCAGCAACGTTATGGAGCTAGTGGACGGACCGCACTGACCTAACAGACTGCTCGTTTGCAGTAATTAGCCTCGGTCTTATAAAGTATATACTTACTGTAAAAAAGGGAGGTTCGATAAGCATTGTAATTGATGCCTATAAGATTTACAAAACCCAGGGTGGATGACTATCTATTTGATCAGTTCTAAAAAAAATTCATGCCTTTCATTTGATAATACTAAGCATCGTCTTCGAAGCTTTCTCTAGTTTTATTAGTGTACAACTGTTGAACTCACATAAGAATACCTAAATAATATGAAACCCCTTATTGCCTCACCTAGTGCCTTGTATCATTTAACCAGCATTCAAACTTCAGCAATGTTGGACGTAGGTACTCGTATTACCTCCAACTTCTACTCTTAGACCACGAAAAGGCCGTGGTTACACCAAAAGGCTAGTAGGTGTATGATATTATTACCGTATAGGGAAAGGTTGTGATTCATAAAGCCAAAAGCCGACAGGGTGCAGTCTGAGGGAGGAAGCTTATAACTGTTGGAAACATCAAGTTGTATTAAATTTAGTCTGTGCTTTGTTCGTTCTTCTTCCAATAAACGTAATACTGTGTGCACGTCGCTATCCATATTTTATTTATAATAAATCGCCCAGCGCTCCCGACTATTAGGACCTATTTGCCTTTTCCATATGGTCCTTCGGCGGAAACTAAGGGTTGGATTGTGCGTGTTATTTGGTGCGAAAAGGCGAGTGTATCACCGAAAAAGTAGCCAGGTTTGTCCATTCTGAACAGTCATTTTGTACTAGCCGTTTATGATAATGATGATTTCTCTTAGCTAATTACAACTCTACATCATATGGAAGGTCTGAGGGTATGGTACAAGTGTGGTACCGCACCGACAGGACCGAGCTCCACGCTGCGTCCGGAGATTCCCACGACCCTGATGTACGTCTCTCGCGTGCACTACTCTGTCAAGGTCGAGGATGTGGCGGATTATTTGTGCGCGAAGACTCAATTCCGCCTCAGGGTCGAAAGATTAGAGCCACGCCACAGGGTCAACTTCAACTCTTTCGTGGTGAGAGTGCCGACCCAACTTCTGGCGACATTCATGAAGGAAGATCTGTGGCCTAAGGGAATCTTATATCGACGTTTCCGGGGTAGGTTGCCGAGCCCTGTCGCGCCCACGTCGCAGTCTCTACGTGCTAGTTAAATAAGTCATATAATTATATATATATTTTAGTTTGTAAGGTATTTATGCTATGGGCCCTGTATTTTTAAGATCTTATTTAACAATGTTGCCTGAAATAAATGATGATTATTATTATTATTATATAGTCCCTAGGACAGACAAGAGCCCTTTTTGAAAACTGCACACATGCAGTCCATCTAAATATGCTAGTGAAGTTAGTCTGTAGGCACCATAATAGAAAGGAGAGGTAACAAACTTTAACGCGAGAACACCGCAGCTTGCTCTGCGCTTTAACATGTTAAAAGCCACTAACTTTATATTGCCCTTGCTCTTCAGATAATTACTTGTGGTTTCGAAATGTGGATGCCTATACTCGTTGGTGTGAGACTGTTTACTTTGAATTTAGTTTACACTTCTTCAGGCATAGGAAAATAGCAATGTACGCGCTAGTAAAACATTCTACTAAATCGTTCCTTAAGAAAAACATTCCTCATGCACACACACTTAGAAAAAGTTTGCTTTTATTCCAGTAAGTTACTCCAAAAATTCTGAACAGTTATTTTGCTCTTAAATACATCTTGGGTAAAGTAAATTTGCATTAAAATACTGTAGGTAGGTATGAGAATGGAAACCAAGCATTAGTCCATAAAAGCTTTCCCGAGCCTGGCCTCGTTTACAGTGACGGAGTAGTGCACGCCGTGCACGGTGACGAGAGCGGGCAAGGAGCCAATCGTGTCGCTAATTCTGAATGGTATACCGAAATAGTACTTACTACGTACCGAATTACATAGTATTATAATTGTATTGCTAGAAAAATAAAGCTTAAGTTCATTATCATATTGCTCAACTATTATGTAACAAAGTAGGAGGTATTTATGTAAGCTATTATGGTTTATTTTCTTCTGAACTTTTCAATTCAGATCCAGTTGCTCATGCATGGGCAGTTAAAAATGAACTTCCTATTATTATTTTACGGCATCGAGAAAAACGATGGAGCAACACTTAATATTAATGTTTTACACAAATTCTATACATAAATGAAGCTTGAAAACCAACTCCAGCCCAGTCTCAATAGTTTCGTCAAACGTTTACCGCAAGCCAACCTGTAGTGTGTTCTCTAATTATTTCTAGAGCACAAGTAAAGTCGAGCTGCGATACTACTTCAGCTTTTTAGGTATACTTCGCTTTGGGTACAACTTTGATGTGGCACGATTGTAACAAAGGACACACTTCCTAACTAGGTGTACACAGTACATGCAGCTTGTCTTTGCTGCACACGAAACTGAGTGTATTGGCATTTAAAGGTTACACACCTATTGTGTTTAGGAATCGGAAATAGGTACGGTCAGCATCAAAAATAAATTATGAAAATGAATTACTTACAAAAGAGTTCTGTGAATGGCAATACACATGTTTGTTACCTATAATAACTTTTTACGGTGGACCAATATTCATAATTATTTTTTTAATCAAAAGCTGGTACTTGTCATGTGGTTCCATAATAAGATTCAGTCAGATCTACCGAGTAGTTTTTGCGTTATAGTAGTAGGTATGAGTGTGTTTTCCAATGCTTTTGACAGATTTTTCTTAAAAGAGTTATTCATAAATTTTTAAGAAGTTCAGAATATTGTATTCAAAATGTTTAAAAGTGCGAACGACAGGATTATTAGCAATTGTCTGCGCCTTAAACAATTTAACCAGGATCGAATAACATAGAAGTTCAACTGAGTTTTGCGTCAAAATGTTCCTATAAGATTTTCTACACGTGCTTATTTTCGAGCTAAAAGCACGCATTTTTCGACCATTGCTCAATAAAAGCACGTGTGAACAGGTCGTGCTATTAAATAAGCATGCTTATTTGGTCGTACGTCGGTTGGTTTTTGAGCATGCTCAAAATAAGCATGCTTATTTTTGAGCACGTGTGTCAGCACCTTTAATTCATTCATTTCTCGAACCTTGATTACTGGTGCGCACACGATATTGGCATGCATTTATTCAGAATTTTTAATACTGTCCGCCTCAATCCAGTTCTGTGAATTTTTGTTTTAAAATTAAGCACCTTCATCTATCATTATTTTTCAACCCCACTGTTGCCTGGGGATACGCAATTCGTTTTAATTGAATAATCAGTTAACTACCCTTTTTTTGAACGCAGTGAGCAACATAATAACTTTTTTCGATATATAAAACAGGTTTTTTGGAAATATAAAGTGAAAACACGACAGAACGATAAATACATTTTTTTTTACTAAATGAGTAGGTACCTATACCACAGCAAATGTTCTGCGGCTCCTATATTTATTACAATCTAGGAAGAAGGCAATGATTAATTTTGCTTATACCTCATACATTTAGCTAAGTATAGTTACGACATTGTAGGATTCAAAATGAGATTATTGGCAATTTTTTGATTTTTGGATTACTAAAGAGCAGGTGGCTATTAAATCGTATATTACATACTCCGTCATCTAGCTAGTAATCACGCCTTTTTAGCGAAAGAGAATTTCCCGGGATCATCATCATAATTAGCAGCACGATTTAGCCCATTTGCATAATGCCTCTCTCTGATCTGCCGTTCACGATTTTAGGCTACCCTCATGCATTTTTCAGCGATATCTTTTTTTTTAAACAACTAGCTGATGGAACAAGCAGATGGCCCAGCTAAGTGGTAACCCATCACCTATAACACAGCATTGCCTCGTAAGCCACACACGATATGAACGTGCCCTACGATACACTGTCCAGCGTCCATCAACTTGAGGCATAGATGTTAAGCCTCATGTGCCTGTAATTACATGACCATCTCTTCAAACCGAAACACAGCGTTGCTACTTGGCGGCAGAAAAAGGCGTGTGTTGGAACTCAATAGTAAACGCTCAAATAAGTATTATATGTCAATGTCAGAGTGACATGTTTGTTGTCTCCTTCATAAATAGTCCTGTCCCTTTCTGCTTTGCCTCCAACGTGTACGGTGTGTGGTTACGAAGAATATACGAGTTTAATAGAATTAAAGCTCCCTTTTATTTGCCAAACCCTTCAGCGTGGTGGTAATACTCTACAGTCAATGACAAACATAAACTGACAATAATGAGCAAAAATAATAACTTTATAGATCCCAGACTCAGGAATGATAAAGGGACTGCGCCAAAACCATAAGATTAAAGTCTTAGCTTGATCTCGGAACTAATTGGCCGTTTAATGAGATAGTTCGGAGCGGGAGGCCGGATTAGGCCTAAACGAATCAAACTTGCCCAGAAACCGGGCTTCTTCCAATCGATTGATCTCCTGATATATTATGTACATTTTCTGGTAGTTAGCGGCCATACCCTCAATTATGTAAGGTGAATTACCTACTTTTGGTGAGTATTCTCGGTTGAAATGCCCTAGGGAGAGCTGATCTAAGGATAGAGTTATGAAGCTTAGGTACACACGAATACACATCAGCCTGTTTACATAATATAATGTCCTTAAAGTAAGCGTCGTTTTTCTTTGGCTAAAGTAGCTCGATCTGTATCCAAGTGTATAAGTCAGAGTTTAAGTTTTTTTTTAGGAATTTCTATGGGCATTCTCATAAGTAGTATGTTTACTTAGTAGTGATAATAATCGCCTTTAGTCGATTAGAATAATAATAATAAATAAATAATGCTGGACAATCCACACAGCACTATCTAGCCCCAAAGTAAGCTATTCAAAGCTTGTGTTATGGGTACTGGATAACTGATATATTTAATACATTGTATACTTACATAGATAGATATTTTTTATTATACATAGAAAACACCCAGACCATCGGAACAAATTTCTGCAGATCGTACACAAATTTGTTCCAAGGCGGGAATCGAACCCGCAACCTCTTGCGTCGCAGGCAGGCTCTCGCCCGCTGCGCCACAGGGGTCGTCGAATAGTTTTTGTTATTGTTAACTTAAAATTACGCTGATTCCGTTTTATCTCCGTTTGGCACCGGCCTCTTCTAACTTATTTCATCTGTCTCTATCCCTTTTTTTTTTTTTTTTGACGCTGGGAAAAATGCGTTACGCATTCCCCCCCATTGGAGGATGGGAGGGATATGTGGGACTCCCCGGTTTCCGCTACCGGTATACCCACTAAACAACCCAGCGGCACTCCCGCGTCGTCTTTGTTGGAGGGGAACTGGGAAACTGGCAGAGCCTTTTCATCCAGTCCCCCGCCGACGACCGCCCGCCTTTACAGCGGGGCCCGCAAATGTCCCCGCCTTTACGGCGGGGCCCGCACGCCCCCCCTTTGTAGGGAGGGGCCCGGGAGCGACCGTGAGTGCCCGGCCGTTCCCGCCCGACGGGAGTGGTGAATAAGTGCAATGCGGGAGAAGGTGCCCCCAGGTCTTCTCCCGCTATTCACCACGTAGCGGCGCGAGAAGTTAAGGCGTCTCTCGCGCGCGCTCTTCCGCCTCGTCCGTCCGGGCTGCCTAAACAGCCCAGACCCACCTGGGCAGACCAAAAGGTCTGCCCTGCCTCATCACACTGTGCCCTCTGCTAATCAGAGGGACACGTGGAGAGGCCCACCGTGTCGGATTATTAGCCACCATGAAACACGTCTGCAGTACTCTGCGGGCGTGTTTCATGGTGTTACCGGGGTGCACCACGAGGAGGTTACCCGACCTAGCACCCCATCTGTCTCTATCCCTAGCCGTTCTCATTAGCCGTTGCATTCCAGCTTATAAATCGTTTTTCACATTTCCTTTTTTGGTTTCTAGGTGCTTATCCAGTTTGTTATTGCTTTAAACCACCTCTATGTTCCTCTTGAGGTGTGTCCTGCCCATCTCTATTTGTTTTTCTTACTACTAGTATTACATTTTCTATAATACAAATACAAATACATTTATTTGCCAAACCAATTACATTAAAAAAATTCTTGTTCCTTCTCTAGCTTACTATACCCGATTTTCTTATGCTCATCATACTTCTTTCTATAAACTTCTGGCGGAGTATTGTTTGCATGGATATTACTAATCCATAACCTAAACTCAACTTTTAACAACCGGTAATAAACAGCTTCACGACTTTGATCCCCAGGTACGGTAGATATCCCTTCAGATCTTCCAGTACCAAGTATGCACTAATTCAAGATTCTTTGAGGATGTCTAAAGGGGGTAGTCAGAGGTACGTCCAAACGTTACATTTGGCACATACCCACATTTTGCAGTAGTTAGTATTCCATACGTGACAGGTTGCAAGCCCATCGCCGCTGTTAGAATACTAACTGGTTTCCTCACGATGTTTTCCTTCTCCGTTTAAGAGCACTGCGCACATAAATTTTTCGATAGAAAAATCCATAATAATAGGTAATAATAGGTACATTTAAATTACTACAACGCAAAATATTATAAATTCCAGCAAATAACCTCAAAAATGCAAAACGTAAGGAAGTAGGTTTTGTGTTTGTGCATACCAAGTACCTTGAATGTAGGGGGGTGGTACCTACTCGCGCCACCAACAGCAAAACATTTCTGTTGAAAACTGAATGAAGTTTCAAAAGTTTATACATTATATAATGCATGTTTTAAGGGGGTCCACCGGATGGCGCAAAGCAGCGCGGGGAGAGTTTAAGGCTCGGCTACACTACAATACATTAATCATTTATTCTGCAGAAATTTGTTCCGTAGGTCTGGGTGTTTTCTATGTATAATAAAAAATATATATCTATGTAAGTATAATATAATGTACTTATTAAATATATGAGTCATCTAATACCCATAACACAAGCTTTGAGTAGCTTACTTTGGGGCTAGATGATGCTGTGTGGATTTTCCAGCATTATTTATTGCTAGCTGATCCCGCAGCTTTGCTCGCGCTCGTTTACTTTGAAAATCTCATACAAATTTTAGTAGAATTGATCAAAATCCTTTCTTAGCGGATGCCTATGTCATAACATCTACCTGCATGTAAAATTTCAGCCCGTTCCGTCCAGTGGTTTGGGCTGTGCGTTGATAGATCACTATGTCAGTCAGTCAGTCACCTTTGAGTTACATATATTTAGATTTATAGATTTATTTATTTGCGAAACACAGGTTATAATAAGGAGGATACATAATATTGTTTTAGTAAGCTCAGCCATATTCTACTTAAAAGAATGCACTTCAGCTACACCTTCTTTTTTTTCGTACAGGGTAGTGGGTTTTTTTTCTTTTTTCGAATTTGTAATGAATGTTTGTTATGAACTGATCTCTTGTCTATTGCAGATCAGTGGTTTTATGTGATATCCTGATTTAACCGAAAATGTATTGAATGTTTTGAGGAAAACCGCCACCATTTTCTTAAAAACAAATGACGGCCTACATTATTATCAAATGATTTGACTAAAAAGTAATCAATACAAATCACTTGTCATTGGCAATTGGCAAGATTGTCTGTCGAATGACAGACAAGCCAAATAACTATGGAGAGGAGAAAGAAAGAACATTCGTTTTCTGTCATTTAACGAAGCAACATAGCATTTTCATATTAATTGTTTTTCTAGTATTATTTCGAGTTGTGTTGTTTAATTTTGGTGGTATTTTAACCAACATTACTTGTGGTCTTAGCACAAAGTGTAAGCATTTGGAATGAAAGTGTAATAAGTGTTATCGTGATTTGACCGAAAATGTTTCAAATGTTTTGAAGAAACCGCCACCATTTTCTTCAAACCAATTTACTGACTCGACTTTGGACTGACGTGACTAGAAACTTATCTCCAAAAAGTATATTATAATCTCTGAATCACTTGACACTTGATGGCAACTTGATGGCAAGATTGTCTATAGACAGGAGCTATAAAAAATAAGAAAGAAAAGAAAAAGGAATACTCTTTTCTCATTTTCCAAAACCGTTTTAGCATCGTATGCGAGTGAATGTAGTCGAGCCTTTAGGAAAGTCGTAAGCCCGCGAAAATCCCTAACGCGCTAAATAAACAATGAGAAGAGGTACATATTTCAGTCAGTTTAAATTTTAAAATGCAATATTATCAAGAGATTTAGCTTGTATCTGCTGGATGCTACTCATTATGGTGCAGTTCGGATAAACGAAACTGCACTTTGAAATATTTTCTTCTAAAATGGTGATAATAACACATATACTCAGGCGAATTGAAAACTGAGGTCCAATAGGCACATTGAATCTAGCTTTTTTAAGGAGGTCGAATGGGCCATAGAAATGGGGTCCAATGGACACTTTTTGCTTTTGGGTCGAATCTTGGAGGTCCAGCGGGTACCAGACCATACAGTGTACCTACTACGAAAACAAAATGGTAGTGAGAATAAAACTTTGCTGTAAATTTTGACGATCAGTTTATTTTATAGGCATCGGTTTGTATCAAGATGGTCTATGGGGCTAAAACCCATCAAAGTACCTACCTACCTCTCGCTCTTGATCACGCATGTCAACATTTTGAAATATATAAATTCAAAAAAGATTTCTTTACTAGTTTTCGTTTTCGTACTACTTAATAAACTTTTAGAGGTTAACTTGTATGGATCATAATTATGATATTACTTGCTGCACTCCGCGGTTTCACCCGCTTAGTTTTAAATCTCGGTATTCCCACGGAATAAAAAGTAGCATTGTGCTATTACAGACTGTATCTATCTCTGTGCCAAATTTCATCCATATCCGTTCAGCCGTTCTGGCGTTATTGAGTTACAAACATCCAAACTTTCACATGTATGATATTAGTGGGATTGTTTTGTGACACACAGAACTTAGTTGATTGCGGTTTTTCATAAATAAAGTCTGTGAGTTCTACTTTCAAAATGTTGAAATATTGCGAACGAGAGGTACAAACTTTTGAGATATTTTTACTTTTGAGTTGGTCTGGGTGTTTATGTATAATAAAAAATATCTATCTATGTAAGTATATAATGTATTAAATATATCAGTCATCTAGTACCCATAACACAAGCTTTGAGTAGCTTACTTTGGGGCTTGATGGTGCTGTGTGGATTGCCCAGCATTATTTATTTATTTATTTATATTGCCTATTTAGTAAAACTACCAACTTTCGAGTTAGTGATGATATTGGCTACTTCAAAATTTATCAATAACGTTTCACGTTTTAATATCAGCAGTGTAACAATCCGTTTATTAATTTTCCAAGCAGAAAATTAAAGTGTCTGATCGATACAGTGTTCGTGCCCGCAATTTGCATGCTAAAGCCAGAGGCTTCGAGTGTTTTCCGCGTGGAGGGGCGGCGGCGGCGGTGGCGCGGTCAGGCAGGCATTCATTAAAACTGCAATTTATCTCACTTAGCCCGCTCAGTGATACTTGCCATTGCAACACTTATTAGTAGGTGTCCAATGCTAGAGTATTTAAAGCGTCGGTTTTCTGAAACTGAAAAGAATCGTCGTTTATCAAAGTGGGTCTCGCAAAGCTGCAACGTTGCTTCAAATAATGAATACACTAACACTAATACTATATACTATACTTACTATAATCCCACTACATACGACCTCAGTGGCACAGTGGGCGAGAGTCCGCCTGCAACGCAAGAGGTTGCGGGTTTGATTCCCGCCTCGGAACAAATAAAAAATGCATAATATGTGAAAGTTTGGATGTTTGTTACTCAATAATGCCATGCAGAACGGCTGTACGGATCTTATTAAAATTTGGCACAGAGATACAGGCTTTTCGCCTAGTTTGGGCCTCGCCGTTAATTACAATTTTATCTACTAAGAAACCATTGTTATGAACTGTTTACCTTCAACTTGTAATTCCTGTCTGAAATAAACCATTCTTATTTTTAAAAACAAAAAAAAAAAGATAGATCATAATCTGGAGAAGCACATAAGTTAAGCTTATTTTATCCCGTGGGAATACTGGGATTCAAAACTACGTGGGTGAAACCGCGGGGCGCAGCTAGTTGTATCATTGGGCTGATCACAGTATCCGCAAATTACGACTTTGTAGATAGCGTCCAAGTCGGAAAGGTCGGCTTTGTTTTAATTAAATGACAGAATTATTTATTAAATACCTTAAAAATAATCATAATAATACAATAAACATAATAACTAAAACATATTATTAAGAGGAGTCCCTTTAGGTAAGTTAATTAAATTTAATTATATTACATAAATTTTAGGCTTTGTCCATATTTAGAATGGCGGAAAAATTTGCATTTCAATGTTCGTTCAAAATCACTCATTTGTCAAGTCACTCAATGTGTTGAGAGCGTTGAGAAAATTTTCGACGCTTCCTAGTTTCGACACCACAAACTCGTGTTTCGAGATAGTTTATATTATTTCTTCTGTGACAATGTTTTACTGACGCAGCGCACGTCTACTGAAAACATAAGGGACAAACTTCTGCTTGGCTATAATTCAACACTCGAAAACAATGTGTTTTCACGTTTCGAACGGTGCCGCGTACAGTTTCTTCTAAATAGAAAAGTTTTAATTCGTTGCGGTGCAGCGCAATTCTGAGCAAATCCGTTCTAGGCTACCTATTTGCACAGTAGCTGGAGGTTTTCATTCTGTGCTGTTTGTTTTAGACGGCCGCAGTGCGAGTCGCGATTATACAAATCTTTATTTTATTTCGAAAATTGGTTGAAAAAATAAGGGCCGAATATTAAAAAAAATATTAATTAGACATCTGTTTTAAGAAATACCTAACAGTATTTATGAAGCACCAGAGAGGCCAACCAAATAGGTACGTTGAATTTGAAGATTTACCTTTCAGTAAATAAGACTATCACTCATGAATTTTGAGCTGCCTATTTGGTTGCGTTACGTTCAAGAACAAACTAATTGAGATTTATGACCCCATGATAGTTATCGCGTACATTTTATGCGGGGATGAGACCAGGGATTGAATTTCCAAAAAGTTGAGATACTCTTAATTATAGACATAACACATACTGATTAATATCAGTACCTATATCCCAAAAATATCAGAAGATCTTATGATTTTACTAATACGGCACTCATTGAAAATTCAGTAAATAAAGGTAAGTACTGAAAATTTTGGGTATGTATGTTAACAGTTTTGTCTAGAATATTCGGGGTGCGTAAGAACCATTTTAATAAGTTGATTATTAATAATTTTACGCATATGAGCTGCACAAAACTTTTGACAATACATTACACACCCCAAGCCAGGCCTTTTGCTTACCCGCGTCTGTTTATTATCGAAGCCAAATAAAGTTTCGGTTAAATATGTATCAAATTAAAACTTTTGAATACGGTATCGCTAATTTAGGTTGCTTAAATACCGTCATTTACTAAACGTTTTCAGTTCTTGCTTTAGTAAACTTACTTTTCAAAAACAAAGGCGAAAATATTTCAACTCAATTTTAAAATTTTTGTACACATTTACCTATATTCATGCATATACAGGGTGGATTTTTGAGACTGTACAGTACGGGCAGGTATCGTTATAGTAACAGGAAATTATCACAATTAATTAACAGGAGATTATCCACAACTTTTTGTTATAATACCTATTCCTGAACTGCAATCACATATTTTTGTAAAAATGTACAGTCAGTGAACATAATCCTAAAACAAAGTAGGTAAAACGAAAGCAGGATATCCAAATACAAAAGTACAGGATTTCACTGAGCTTCTGGCATCGTAAACATTTTCGAGACACTTTTATTGGACTTAAACCTAAACTTTCAATCTCTACTCATTCGGTATAGCCATCAAACAATCCTCATTTCCCTAAAATACACTCTATCTACCTAACTGAAAGTACATTTTCACATGAACGTGCATACATAAATATAATAATCGTACATTGGCGGTCATTTAATTTCAACACTACCAAACGTGACCAATAGTTTAACAATACAATGAATCAGGTAACTGATAGATTATAAATTTTATCGTCATAAAAAACACTTAGTTAATCATACACATGTTTGTCCTAAGCGAAAATAAAATCCCCATCTAAGAGAACGTAATTCAATCAAAATCGGCAATGCTTAATCGGGTTCCAGGTTGTTTTTTTTTTTTTTTTAATACAACTATCTGATGGAACAAGCAGATGGCCCACCTGATGTTAAGTGGTAACCATCACCTATAAACAAAACATTGCCCCGTAGGTCACGCACAATAGGAACGTGCCCTACGATGCACTGTCCTGCGTCCATCAACGTGAGGCATACATATGTTAAGCCTCATGTGCCTGTAATTACACCGGCGACCACACTCTTCAAACCGAAACACAGCGTTGCTGCTTGGCGGCAGAAAAAGGCAGTACTTCCTCGGACGAGCCCTTCACAAAGAGCTCTACTACTCTTATATGCTCTCTTATACGCTAGTAAAATCTTAGATAGGAATTCTATTCATTTGGAGTCAATAAGCTGGTTCTATTCAATATTATTGGAATAGTGACCGATCCAATTCACTCGGTGAGACCAATTTATTATCAATTCAAACTCCGGATCGTTCTGCAGAAACGTGGCTTGTTTGTATAGTTTCCCTCTTTTTATTAACGACATAGAGTCGGACCAAATCTGATCAAAGTTGTGAAGTGAGATTCTGCACGCGACTTTTGTGTAGACGAAGTACTCGAATAAAATGTTACTTATCATATAATTTATTACATAAGTATATTTCAAGTTATATCCAGTCGTTGCTTTGTTTGTCAAAAATACCTACCCAAACAACTTTCACATTTTTAGTATAATAGGATCTATAGGAATAGCTTGATAGATAACTGGTATTCTTTTATGAAAGTACCGAAATATTTTCTTTATGCCTATATTCTAACTCTATTTAGAACTTCTGTTCGTTTTTGCTAGATAAACGTAAGGAGAAACACACCGAAGTTTCAATTTCAGAGCTTTAAAAAGTTGTGCCAAAGAAAATAAGACTGGACTACAAAGGCAACTATGTTTTCAATTGCAGAGTTGACCACAACGTGCTCAAAACGATCTTGTGGAGCAAAACCATTACACCAGAACTAGTCTCTAACGACGTTAAGGAAATGTAATAATAGCAACTTGGTGTTTGGTTTTAAAGTTAGACGTTACTTTGGTGCCAGGGATGTGACAGAAACTATTTCGGAAATATATTATGTCGACCTATATTCCGTTAACAGAAATGGTCACTAGCGATATTTTAGTTCTTATATTGTTAGTCTGGGCTCTGATGTTCTGATACAGTTTTGATTCCGTTTTAGATTAAATATAATATTCGGAGACTGCCCCGAATTTTATATTTAATTATTGGTCCAAGCCCTAGACAAAGCAAAGCTTGTACTAAATATACGCATGCAAGTACGCATATCTGTGAACGTCGAAATTGTATGGAAAGCGGCGTCCAAGGAATGTAGCATCCAAATTCCTTAGCGGCACCCTTATTACTTTCTACTCTTTTTTGCCGGTAGGGAAGTTTTAAGACAAAAGAGTTTTTAGTTTTGGCAGTTGATTATTCAACTGTTGGTAAAAGCATAAACGTTTTCTGTTTAAGCCTTTCGGACTCGGAGTCAAAACTTAGTTTCGAACATGACTAGTACAGACAGCCATAATCAAGTTTCAATGGAGCTGAAATGTGGTTTGAGAGCAAACATTGTCAAACAACGAACTAGTCTACAATGTCGTCATTTACCTGCGCGGTCGTTGATTTAATAATCATCAACCCTGGCGTCTCAGTTGGCAGCAAACCTTCAGCCCTCTGCGCTGCAGACCATAGGTAGATCCTAAAATTTTACAAGAATTAGTCCAAATAACATAATTATAGCTCAATAAGTTTAGACACACATCACTAAACTAAGCAAAACTTATAGTGTGCTGTAAAAGTCCACTAGTAATTAAAAAATATAATAATGGAGTCGTCTATTACCTGTGCAATTACTTTCTTATCTAAAAGTCTCTTTCAGCCTGTTCAGCTCCTTTTACCAGTTTTTAAAGTCAGTGAGATAAAAGACATAGATTATCAATTTCAGTTATTTACTGCCCTTTTTCTTCGGTTGCATCTGAGAAGTTGTGAATGGAATGAACTCGCCTGTGTGTTGTGGTTTGATTAGATTTGAATAACTTATATACAAGGGCACTGTCATATCGACAAATCGGCGATCTGTAATAGCAATACACTATGGACCCACCATACCCCTGGGGATAGGGTGGGACGAAACCATACAACTATTAGTAAGATATGTCTTTAAAAGTCGAAGTATCTCTAAATCTGATTTAAATAAAGAAAGGTCTCTGTCATCTAAAATGCAAGTCTGCTTCATTGCAATCCATTCAGTAGTCTAAACGTTTTAACGTTTAACACATTTTCTTCAAGTAGGCGTGTATTTGCTTCAGATTTACGTTAACATCCGAACAGACAATGATTCGACAAAGCATCTTGCTTTTTTATATTCGTCAACGATTTGAAAGGGTCAACAAATTAATTATGCTTATATTACCCAATACAAAGTGAAGTTAGTAGTGACATTTCGAATCGGCCTATGTGTGCAAGTCTTCATGAAGTCTGCTAGCTATGAAATAGGCTCCCCCACTAGAGGCCGTAAAAGCTCTCTTGATCGATTGAGTTGCCCTCCGCAGGGAATGAGCACTTCAGCCGCATTCAGAGGTGCAGAGTGAGGCTCGCTTAGCCAGTCGAACATACACATTAGATAGATCAAGGTACACCATGCCAGAGAAAAATTATGCTAGTAAGCATCATTTTTCTCTCATAGTTTTTTTATGTCCTAGCAGTAGCTAGGACATAAAAGGGAGCAGTGTATAGTCTGATGAGCAGCACGTTACACCTTGTACAGTTGACTGCACTGTTGTTACACATAAGTTTATACAAAAAAATACTTATCTTATCATCGACAATAACACAACCATACTTCAGGCAAATAAATACGTTTCGTTTCATTTCAGAAACAAGTGCAGTTGACATTCTATCAACTCTTGGTAATGATGACGTAGTCATTGTTACTGCTTATTTATTAATTTGTCTGTCAATCGTGTGCTTTATGTTGGCTTGAATAACCAATAACGCGCATTTAAAGACAACAATAAAATTGACATCATTATTATTTATATTTACAAGAGGTTTACTTTCATTACTACATAAGGAGGCAAACTACAGCGGGCAAACTATTCAATAAAAAAATGGGTAATAATAATTACGAAGAAGACATCTTCATTCGGTAAGGAACAGTTTTGAAGATTGAATAATAGGAAAGTTATACAAAACACAATTTCCACTCATCCGTACAATTCTACAGTTTTTCGGAGTATTTTACTAAAGCCTTTACTTTTTTCATGGAAATTCATCAGTAGAACCTACCAGCAATGCTTAGAACGAAAATGTAATGGAAGGGAAAAGGGTTTGATTATATCTCTTAAAGTACGGACGCTTTAACCATACGACAAATAAACTAAACTTTGTACGATTTCTTTCGCAACAGAATCGTAAGAAGATTGTTTTTTCCTTCTGTGAAATGAGAAAATGCTTTCACGGCTTCTGTCAAACGGATAGGTGAAATGGTATGGTTCACACCGCAATTGTAGAAGCACTGAAAATGAAACATAAGTGCTAAAAGAGCCTGTCGAAATTGGAAGGTAAATTGAGCACTGGTGGTCTAGCGTTCCTGACTTCCCATCTACAAAAAACTTAAAAAAAGGGTAATTTAATATTATTATTCCATTTTACCCTTCTTACGAATTGCATAAAACCTTATACAATGTCCTAAAAGGTTGAAAAAGATATATCACAGCGACAGGGTTATATACGGATATATTCATAGGAGTAAAGCCTATTACAGATACGCTCTTTGATGTCCAAATAGTGTGAGTTCGATGCTTATTGAAGTTACTTGGAAAAATACAGGATACCAGTAAAATAGATGAGCTCTAAATAATGCGGGTTCCACATTCGTGTTTATCTTTGAAACGTAACGTGTACGAACTATATTTACTGGTAAGTTTTATTTTTTTCATTTATTTATTGATTCAGACAATTTTGGTCCATATTTTGTTAATAAACTTACAGTCTAACTTATATGTTATTGCATTCGGTTTGCGAGTGAATGAGTGACAAACGTCTAAATATCAAAACATCCTAATTTTTGCATTCGTATAAAATTATAATTGGAAGTAGGATAATTTATGTATGTATACCAAACAAAAATTATTATTAATGATCAAACACGACACAGAGTTGCACTTATATGCAACTTATATATACTTTCCTGGAATTTTGTAAACAAGAAGAAATGTTTTGCGGATTTTTTAATCATAAAAATTGGTAAACTAAATATTTGTCATCACAACAGAATCTCATAGTTATATTTTGCTTATCGTTTTTCATGAGTGTCAAAGCTATATGAACGCGTGCATGAAAAGGCAGCGCGTTTTCCTACCGGAAAATGTAATCATAATTTACTAGCATTCGCTCGCATGAAACTAGATATTGATTTCCAGGTATAACCACAGACTAGTAAGGATGCTAACGCATGGTCTAACCAAAAGGTATAACCATTACTACTGAGATAGTTAACGTTGTGTCAAATCTCTGTCATGGAATATATTAATTTATCAGTCATATGAATGTAGTCAAAAGGTTTTTTTCTTTTTTTCAATCACAATTATCACTTTGGAACGTCTAAAACTAGTTGCTAGATCCAAGCAAACCAAGCCAAGTAGCACCAGGCAGCAAAAAAAAATGGTTTATCGTATGTGGAGTAATGATCTAGTAACAATAAAAAAGATAGGTTAACCGATCAGATATCAGGCAACAGCTCTTATCAAGAATTTTTTTAACATAATACTGCCCTGATAAGACCTGACAAAATTATATCAATTTTCTTCAAAACCAGCGGAAATATTTTCGCTCAAGTCATTCAATCGGGATATACGAATATTCATCTCACGATCTATCTCTTCAAACTAGCCTGTCAAAAACAGTACCTACGTAAAATGTCGAGTACGATCAAAGAGAAATAACAATAATAATTACTCAATACTCCATCATCTCGGCATTGGATTAATTTATAGTTTAGTAAAGCTGGTAACTAGTTTCGGCAACTCGTTTATACATACATATACAGACTTAATTAAAGCTCAGCTGTCGAAGAATCTCTACTTGTGGGTGATCTTGAGTGATAGGTGATCTTTAGGTGTCTAGGTGATCTTTTCACAAGCCGCATAAACTCACTTTTAATAAAAGTACCCACAGGTAGGTACCATATTATATAAAAAAAATGCTGCTGGACAATCCACACAGCACCATCTATCCCCAAAGTAAGCTAGCTACTCAAAGCTTGTGTTATGGGTACTGGATAACTGATATATTTAATACAATACACTTACATAGATAGATATGTTTTTATTATATATATATATATATAATACGGTTTCACCCGCGCAGATTTAAATCCCGGTATTCCAACGGGATCAAAATTAGCATATGTGTTATTCCAGACTATCATGTATCTCTCTGCCAAGTTTCATTCAGATCCGTTCAGCCGTTTCGGCGTGAAAGAGTAACAAACATCTATCCACCCATACTTACAAACTTTCACGTTTATATAATAATATTAGTAGGATAGCCCTATGAATTATAAGCTGGGTGTAATTAGAGTCCGATGGTTAGCACAGGTTTTAGCACATTGAAATCCCACTCGGACTCTGGGGATATGATAAAAATCTTAGTTACCTCATTCAGCTGAATGTAAGTGAAAATGTAAACATTCAGTAACAAGCTCAAGCTTCTAACGGATAAAATTAGCTAAATGGGTTTATAAATGGACTGATAAAAGCTAGTAATTAAGTTTAAAATTATAGACCGGCTTACTTCATCGTCAGTTGATATAAAGCCAAAGGATAGTCAGCAAAATATGACAGCTTATTTTATTTATATAAATTATATAAATATAAATTGTGTGAGATTATACAAATAGTTAGATACAAAATGTTTACTTGCTTAAAACATCAAGGGCCTTACTACAAAACGGTGTCTAACTTTAAACAATGTCTAAAATTAGCGCTGTCTCTGTTTGCCATTACGCTGTTTAACGTTTGCCAATTTTTTTGTAGGTTAGGTTTTACAAAGGTTGTCGGGATATAGCTTACTAACTGGTACCCGCGACTTCGTCTGCGTACTTTTAATCTCTTAATCTCTTTTTTTCGCAATAAAAGGTAGCCTATGTTCTTTCTCAGGGTCTAAAGATTGTCTGTGCCAAATTTCATCAAAATTGGTTGAGAGGTTTAAGCGGGAAAGCGTAACAGACAGACAGACAGACAGAGTTACTTTCGCATTTATAATATTAGTTGGGAAGTTGGGATACTTATTTACCCCTTTCGGAATCGTAAAATATTTTTGGGGCGCTTAAACTTATGAAGGTTATTAACTAAAGTAGATGAGGTAATAAAAATAAAATAGTTAGCACTTTAGTATAGCTACCATCTTCAGTAAAGTAGTTAGAAAAAGTAAGAAAACACTAGTTAGAAAAATTAAGTAGGTAAGTCATTAACCGTACCAGAAAAGACATTATATTTCATCGTCAGTGAAAAGTAAAGCAGAGATATTGGTTCTTTTCTTTCACATTAATTAGGTACCTCTGTTCCTGCGAGCCGCTGTCGCCGGACCCTTAACAGTTGTTAAGGGTCCGGCGACAGCGGCTCGCAATTTCGAGGTGCGATTGGCTATTATTTCATTTTATTTCATTTCGGGGAGGTTGTTTGAAAGAATAACTCTAAAGTGTATTACACAAACAATTTAAATAAAATTTGTCATAGAATAAAAATTGATACTTCCCATATACAAACGACATAATATGTCGTTAAGGATTCTAAATATACTTTCCAACAGCAAAATGAAGGTCTACCAAAAGGTATTCTCAAAAGGGCTTGGTTAAATACCGCAGTTATCTGTAGTCCTACACCCCGTGGCAAACAAAGTAACAAACAATATTAATAAAAACAGTCGTTGGAGTTGCCTTTTCGCTCGAAATACTAAGCACCCAAACAGATACCCACGCCTTCTGGGCGAGGCACCGAAACCATTTACCCACGGGATGAAAATAAATATAATTCGCATGAAATCCGAGTGAAATTAAGTTTTTGTACTTTTTAGGTTTTGGTACTGTTGTTGTACCTAACTCGTTCTTAGGTAAATAAAAAACCAAGTGGACTGTATAACAAAAGGCTTAACACTAAGCTAGATCAAAAAACGTGTCGAGCGGTTTCCTCCCTCCCCGGCCCCCGACTTCCGGTGTCCTCATGTAGGCAAATGATGAATGTGACGCTTTGTTTTCGACGGGTACCAAAGAAAATACAAGACATTTACCATCATACGATACTCACCACATCCCATGTTACATACTTTTAAACATTGGTCAAATTAAAACAAGACCTATTACTGTACTGCTTAGGAGATGGCAAAAGTTTTAGCGTTAAATTTCCACAGATTTTTATGAGGCTACAAAAGTCAACGACATTGTGAAGATAGCGGGAATATGGTTGATGAAGAGAGCTCAACATGTATTTCTATTTATACAGGGTGTTCCAGAATTCAACGTCAAGCCGAAACGGGGCGACAGGATTGATTGTAAACATCATGAGAAAATTCAGAAAAAAATCTATCCCATGCAGTTTGAAAATTATGGGCATTTAAAAACCATTTTTCGGTTATTGTGGTTAAATTTTATTATTTTTGTTCATTTAAACTTTGGAACCGTAACCCTAAATAATATTTCTAAGAATCACAGACAAAAATAATTATTTTTGTCTGTTTTTTATTTCCATTTTTTTTCTGATTTTTCTCATGATGTTTATACTATCAATCCTGTCGGCCCGTTTTTTGTGCCATTGTGTAGTTAGGCTACCAGTTGTGCCTTGCCTTGCCTATTTCTGCCGTCAAGCAGTTACTGCGTGTTTGAACGGTGTGGTTGCCGGTAAAATACGGACAATTAAGGCTTAACATCTGTTTGTCCCGTATTGATGGACGCAGTGCTTCGTAAGGCACGTTCCTGTTGTGCTTGACTTGTGAGGAAATGCTTGCTTCGATGTGATTCCTCTTAACACCTAGTGGGCCATCTGGTTATTCAATCAACAAGGAGTAAAAAAAAAACTAGTGTCTTGTGTGTGTACTGTGCATCCACTTCTTTAACTCTCCTAGCAGGATGGATATCTACCTATGCCTGCTTGCTGATGATAAAGGCTTACAACGTATTAAATACGACTTATTGAGTATTTTACCGACAATTTACATAAGCCAACAAATAATGAGACCTCCCCCTTACCCGAAATGAGATTTGGAATTGATCTTTCTGCCAAGAGCGAATCCACGGATTATTTAATTTTCTGAGAAATTGTAACAGATTCTGGTATCAACTTTATTTGAAACAAATATTGATGTTTTGATTGCTCATAGATTGGGAACGTTGTATGTGTTATAAATTTGAGTTTGGTACGACTTCCATCAATTACAATTATTGTGAATAAATTAATACCTCAAAGCCCTAAAATCAATCATCTATGTGGTATGAACATTATAATCACGAAAGAGAACATGTTGCCAAGTTCATCGAAGCAACTGAGAGGAAAACTCGGAAAGTTTTTGAGTGTCAGCGTCTAGGTATGTCCTAAGTAAGATACTCGTAAATCATGATTGTTCTAGAAGCCAGAACAATTTGATTTATCTTCTTAGTAGACACTCAAATCTTCTATCAAAACACCACAATTAAACTGGGTGTTGACAAACAGCGACTAAAAGCGACGACTGGCGTCGTATATGGAATTCTAACACTACTACAAAATGTATGTAATGTATGTATGTACAAAATGTTTGACGACCTCAGTGGCGCAGCGGGCGAGAGTCCGCCTGCGACGCAAGAGGTTGCGGGTTCGATTCCCGCCTTGGAACAAATTTGTGTACGATCTGCAGAAATTTGTTCCGTTGGTCTGGGTGTTTATGTATAATAAAAAATATATATCTATGTAAGTATATAATGTATTAAGTATATCAGTAATCTAGTACCCATAACACAAGCTTTGAGTAGCTTACTTTGGGGCTAGATGATGCTGTGTGGATTGTCCAGCATTATTTATATTTATTTATGTGTGTGCCATATGTAATATTTGGACGCATTACGCACAGACATTCAGACTACATCAAAAATATTTACTTAGTCGGTATTTTTAATAAAGATATCTGGATCTGGCTGTTACTGTGCCTCGGGAGGGTCACGAAGTTGTTCCTATTTTAAACAACTACCATTCTTTGCTTACATTCCACTTTTGGGATCAGTGGGTCCAGTTTTGGGCAAACGGATTACTTTTCGGACTACTTTAATAGTCAGAAAAACTTGCTTAACATCATCGTAGCACATAGCCATAGCGTGCGTGAAGGCTATCGAGGCAACAATTTGTGATTTGGTATTAGGCCTCCGATCTTAATGCCTCCTATTCGAGCAATGTTAATTAAGCCGATTAAACGGCGAAATAGTAATTGTGGCAAGCCACAGACCTCTTATTAGTCTATTTTAGTCTCTAATTAATGCAGTCTGCGGACTCTGACATCAAAGCGCCCAAGAATTACGAACATTATAATGTTTTCACCGATTAAAAAAACATGTTTTTGTGCTACGAGCTCCACTCGTAGCTGCAAGTGGCTACAAACGTAAACTAAACGTTTTCGAAACATATAAAGTCATTATGGTCATATTTATATTGGTCGCTGAGCGCTCCGCTATCTAAAATGATGGATATGTCGTTTTTTTTTAGACGTGAAAGTAACTGTTACAGTTAGGTATACTTTAAAGAGATGCAATAAAAAAGCGGAGAATATGCTATTTTCCGAAATTGATCTACAATAGTCAAAAAAATAGGGAAAGCTGTCAGCAATCGTTATGCGGTTATACAGTAACAACCATTAAATCTACTCAAAAAGTGTTTGTGGTATTATTTTCAAGAGATATTTATTTCGGAACGGGTTATATTACAACATACTTTTCAGGGACCGCCCACCTTATTCTAGTTTCCAACCAAGCACTACATATTATGTAATTTTAGTAGGTATTATTTTATTGTGTAATCGTTGATACCCCCGCAACTATAAGTAAATAATTTGTTTTTATTTGTATTATTTATAAAAATAAATGATTCACATAAACTTTCGGCCTACATATATTATGTTTTAATAAAAAAAATTAACATTTAAAAAACCAATGTTTAATCATTTTGGGTTATAACAATTAAAATTTTATAGCATTTTTTTCTAAAACTAACTTTTGATCTTGTGTCGCTTCTATTTTCTATTCTGGAGTCCAATTGCGTCAAAATGGTGTCGTCAATGAAACTCCTGCAAACACAAACTCCTACAGAAGTTGACAAATGAAAACGGTCCCGGTAACGGACGTGAGGTCATTCGCCTCACGTCATCCTCTGATCGGTGTTTCGCAAAACATTTGGTATTTTATTTTGGTGAATATCATGAAAAACTCGCCCCTAACGAGTAAATATTTTTTTAAACTTTCTTTGTTATAATATTTTTATTTCGATTACAAAAGTTAAAGTTTTTTTGATTAATAACCGTAATAACCGTTTCGTTTTTGTTACCCTCATGATCTACCCATTAATTGTGAATGCACAAGCAACTTGTGAAATGTCATAAAACTTTTTATAATCTTTTTATTCCTTGAATGCCAGTATATAAGTATTAACAAATATACAGTAGGTAAGCATAGAAAAGTAGCATAGTATATTAGATTTTTTTAGCAAAAACTTTCAGAGGGTTATTAAAAAAAAATTAATTTTAAAATAAAGTTTGTTAATTAGTAAAAACGTAACTTTTGTAAACCTTACTGAATAAAGAATTGCAAATGATCACTTTATCCCATGATTTCAGTAATAATGGTTTAGGTACATACCAAGGAAATTACACAGCAACTCCTAAAAAACCTACCGCATTAAAAACCACCACATAAAAAAGATTATATCTAAAGTAAAAAAATAACTCGGTTTTGGTTAAAATCTAAAACAAAGCTTGCTAAACCTGCGGACGAGACAGTTTATTTCTCAGCAAAGCACAAAGGTCTCCATGAGAATGGCGCTGCCAGCGTTCGCTTCGTCCTTCCTTTGACACGTGAACGAATTTAGCTGTCAACTGTGCACAATCAACCCCTATTCGGCGGAGCTGTTTACTAAAAACAGGCATTAGCGAAAGCGAATGAAAAAGCAGATGAACCATCTGATGTTAAGTGGTAACCATCATGAAACCGTTGCTTCGTAAGTCACATAGATAGATACGTGACCTACGAATCAAATGATGCACTGCTCATCAGCGTCCATCAACTTGAGGCATAGGTACCTACAGATGTCTTGCTTTAGGCAATTCACCGACAACTATATTCAAGCCGCATGATACACAGCAATTCTGCTTGATGCCAGAAAAAAACATGGTGGTAGTTCTTTTGCGGACGAGCCTGTACTTCTCATTTTATTAAATAAATCTTTGCGGATTCCAGTCGGAAATGTTTAAAAAAAAAGGTTTTTTTTGTCAACACGTAAATCGACTAGCACGGCATAAATAGATATAGACGGAGGTAAGATTTTAGTCAATAAGTAACGAATCATTTTACCTAGGTATCGCTATCGTTATGGCCTGTTTTAAAGTAATTAACTCGCCGGTAAAATGTTGTGAATACCGCCGTAGGCAGATACTTGGTTTGTTTTAAAATAGCCAGCGGGACTTTTACCATTTGGTAGACTTTTAGTATTCTGATTGTAAATGAATATTATCATATACATGTACATTAAGTTATTTAATCTCATTAGTAAATAAATTTTGGTTGAAAATATTTTTGATTTATGATTACATACTTCGTGTAGTAGGTATTAACGGACTTTTCGAAGCGCATTAGTCATAACTTAACTCTCAATTTTTTATTATTATAAGTACCTACTATGTATTAATACGAGTATAATTATGTTACAAAACAATTATGCTTGAGTACCTCTACTATTTTCAATAAACTAGCATAACTTATATAACCTAAACAGTTTTAGTAGGTACGCACTTAATTATTCGTACTTCGAATAACTAAATTTAAATTAAATTTGGGAAGCACCTAGGTGTGAAGTACCTAAAATTGAGGTTACCTAAAATAACGATCCTGGGATATAATGACGTCATTTCATTTTATCATTTATAATAGGCAACATGTTGTTTAATACTGTAATCAAAAATCAAAATCAAAATATGTTTATTTTGGAACAAATCGAGGAACAATGTAAACAAGAAAACGATAACGCTCGCAGAAGTTTCATTAGAAACTGTGTCGCGAACATTAACGCCCTCCTTCGACTTAGGAAATAACCAAAACAAAGATAATTAATTACGTAATAAAAATGTGTAACCAAAAATAATGAAAATAGAATAATAATTTTAGTGGTGGATTTTTGTGAGAGTAAGTATGTGTGTGTGCGCGCGCGCGCGTGTGTGTGTGTGTGTGTGTGTGTGTGTGTGTGTGTGTGTGTGTGTGTGTGTGAAACTTATGGGGCTTCTGGGGCGTAATATTGTATTACTAAGTATTGATTTTTTATTATTTTCGTATGCCTCAAGTTGAAGGACAGTGCATCGTAGGGCTATAGTTCTTATCGTGGGTGACTTACGCGGAAATGATTTGCTTACAGAGAGGTGATGGTTATCACTTAACAACAGATGGGGTATCTGGTTGTTCCATCAGCTCTAGATATGTATGAAAAAAGGACATTTGGGTACTGGTTTAAATCTTTTTCCGATTAGGACGCTCCCACTTTCCTTGACATTTGATCAAGGAATATAATTTTTTTTTTATTCCCATAGTGTAATAGCAACATATGGATGGAATCTAGTATCTAAATTCCTTGTGATGTATGCTAAATTCCTTGGATAGATGAAAATCAAATGTCAAACTGAAAGCCATCTCGATAGCCAGAGATTAGCGTAATCGGGCCGCTGGTTTGGCTGAACATCACTTGACTGGGTTATCATGTGACGGTTTTGGTATCTTTGAAAATTTTACTTCATAGTCACATTTAAGAGTAAGCCTAACAAGTTTTCAAGTAATGAAGATGGACTGTAAATTAGATTGGGATATTGATCAAGTAAAATTGTTATTGGTTGAAAAGCGCTGAGTTTGAGAACTTCTTAGCCTTAATATTGGTTGAGAAACTATTTGCCTACCTCGTCGAATTTCTTGTAGCTAAAGCTAGTTGAAATTGAGTTGAGTTGACAAGCTAGGTTTGTGGTCCAACTACATTCTGCAATACAGCTTTGTTTTGTTCTTTAAGAAGATCAGAAGCTAATCCCTTGTATACCACTTTAATTTATCCTTTCCTTTTTATTTTTTACAAAGATGCAGGTTGGCATTCGCAAGTACCTAAGTCCACAAATCAATATATTCCGCTTCGCTCTCTTCTAGGGTAATCCGCTTCTACAAGGAACAAAGGTACCCATGGGGGAGATTTCAAAGAGAGTGAAGGGTGACTTTCAAATGCAGTGCAATAACTTGACGTCGGATGTGGATGGGTTGAGTATATACCAGCGGTTACAAGAAAACAGCTAATTTTATAGGGCTTTTTTATTATTCAATTTGTACCATCAATAATTGGTCGTGTGTGACTTACGAGACAATTCTTTGTAATACGTGGTTACCACTTAACATCAAGTGGGTAATCTGCTTGTTTCAGCCAGTAGTAAAAATGTTATTTAACGTGTGGGTAATCAATTTGCATAACTAAGACAATCAAAGAGAGCACGAGGGGTGATAACTGTCACCATTTCGGCGATACTTTGAGTAATTTAAAATAAAAGGCAGTGATAATTTATTTGGTTGCTAAATGGAGTTCCTTTGTGTTCGGAAGGAAACGCGGCCCGCGAATATTTGTGTGGTGCAAACAATGAGTCCGCAATTTGCGGGCCCGGCGACGTTCGCTTTGTTGATGAGAATCAAAACCTTAATAAAATACTGCCTCCGCAGAACCAAATTTAATTATTCTTGCCGCCGGGAACATGTGTTTTGTGATTCTTACACGCGTTTAGGGAAATTTAAACTTTTTAGCAATTTTATGCGGCCTTGTACTTTGAAACAATTCCATTTGATTTTGAGACTGTACCTCCTAAATTTCATTGCAATGTTTGGAAAGTGCGCAAAGATGTACAAAATTATACACAAAAAAAACTTAATATAAAAATTCTGTTTTTTTATTCCTAATCGTAGTGTTGTAAGTAAACTAGTAAAAATAAATAAAATAAAAAATCCTTTTTATTCCTAACACAATTACTACACATAACACAAAGCCAAGAGAAGAAAGACCAAGCCAGTTCGCGGTTTTGGCTCCTTTCTGAATTTCGTCCGCCCATTTTGCATTAGGTCTGCCTGTAAACTAGTACCTACTTATAAAGAAGAAAGAAAAAAAAGAATCTACCTAAATTATTAGGTAAATTATTTATTTTTCGTTTTTAATCTACTGGATATTGTTATGGGCTTGGGCTGAGACAAGAGATCCCTCATATAAAATAAATGGGTATAAATAATGCTGGACAATCCACACAGCACCATCTAGCCCCAAAGTAAGCTACTCAAAGCACGTGTTATGGGTACTAGATAACTGTTACATTTAATACATTATAATATACTTACATAGATAGATATTTTTTATACATAAAAAACACCCAGAACAACGGAAAAAAATTCTGCAGATCGTACACTAATTTGTTCCGAACCCGCAACCTCTTGCGTCGCAGGCGGACTCTCGCCCGCTGCGCCACTGAGGTCATCAATCTTCTAAAAAACAAAATACCTATCTAGAATAAATAAAATACTCAGCTGAGTCATTTTTTGAATTGCATGTTTGAACCGTCTATCGCAGTCTTCGTCCACATTGCCCCTATCCGGGCCCATCCCGTCACATTGAGCTTGTGTCGTGTTGGTTAAACTTTATACGATTTCCGGCAACTAGGAAATCCAATTAGCAATATCATCCGGTCTGAGAGTGTAACGAGAGTGGAGTAGCAATAAGCGCTGGTACAGTTAACATACTGCAAATTGCTGTTAAATTTACTTAAACTGCTTGTGTCTCGGAGGATAAGTGCTGATGCCGCAAATTGGCTATGAGATGAGCCGCCGTTTTGTTTCGTTAGAGCCACACGGTTCACAGGGCCATCTGAATTTAAAATGCACTACACGCTGCGTGGCTTGCAGAACGCTTATTTATTTATCCACTAGCGAAAATACGGTTGTTGATAAAAAGATGTTATGCCGGAATATAAGAAAAGTTGAATAAAAATATTAGCTTAGCATAGAGAAGCTCAACGAAGCTGTAACGATGATCAGGTTTAAAACACTAGTATTGTACATTTATATATTTTAAGACAACAATATGCTGCCAACCGTAGAACTAATTCCCGCTCGCACATTTTAAAGGTCAGTATTTTTTTCATATTGTAAATATGTTATTTAACTTGTAAATAAATGTTTTTAACAGGTAGATGATGCTTCACGCCATCAGGGGCCGCATGCTCACTTCGAACGAGATTATCTCACGGTGGGGGTGGAGAAGACGTCATATTATTATCTCGTTCGATAACTTATGACAACTAATTTATCCCCATGAGATAATCTCACTCGAAGTGAGCCTAAGGCCCGTGCAAGAAGTCAACAGACAGAACTCGATCGTTTTGCTTCATCATCAGTGTCTGTGGGCCACGCCGAAAGGCACCGTGTGGCATCGTTCTAATGAGTGTGGTTGGAAATGGGATTTGTCCGTTTAATAGATTGTATTGTGTGCTTTAGACAAACACTACCTACTTACATTTAATTGAATGAAACGAATAATTACGAGAGCTTACCCGTATAGCTTTGACCATACACCATATGCTCTAAACTACCTGATAAAGTTAAACTAAAAAGGTTTGGCTGCATTTTATTATAGAATAATAATAATGGCCGTTAAAAAACGGCTTAGATTTTTAAACAACTGTGACATTAGGCTACGTTCTTTGTCATGCTTCGCTGGGTTCTAGACACAATGGAAATCATTGAAGTGGCTTATCAGATTTCATTTGAAAAGCTCTTGGCACAAATCTTGCTTCGGACGTTTCCATCCAATATCGTCAGAGTTCGAGTGGTAAAGTTGAAAATTGTAATGTCATGCTATCCTATTTCTTACCAATAGCTATTTTATTAGACGAGTAAAAGTTTGTAGGTTTAAGCACGTTTGTTTGTTACCCAATCACGCCGGTTTTGTGACACAGCTAAACAATAAAAAAGAAAATTAATATCGATTGCCACAACAACATTTCGATGATAAAATACGAATTTTAGATCTTTTTTCAAATAACTATGCAGGATATAAAATAATAAAGTGAGCATAACTAATTTTTTTTATTTGTTATACCCAGTAGTAGATGTTTAATTATTTTTTCATTCCACCATCTCGGAAAAAGTAATTTTGCTCTTCAATATCTGAGTGCAAAAGCCGTTTTTATTCTCTAGAGGATAAAGTAAATTGAATTTAGAACATCGTGTGCACTAAGTTTGTGAATTAAAAAAAAACATTAAACCTATTTACTGCTACCTCTATGGTGTCGAATATATCATACAACTTTTTTTTAATTTGTTAAAAACTCAGACTCGGAACCTTCTTGGTGTTCTTTTTTCAATTTGCTTTGTAACGCGGTTCTTTACGCGGCACTTTTTCACGTCATTGTTAAACCTTATATTAAAAACAAGAAACTTGAAAACAAGTGAAAAATGTAGTAGTTATAAATAATAAATAAATAAATAAATAATGCTGGACAATCCACACAGCATCATCTAGCCCCAAAGTAAGCTACTCAAAGCTTGTGTTATGGGTACTAGATGACTGATATATTTAATACATTATATACCTACTTACATAGATAGATATTTTTATTATACATAAAAACCCAGCCCAACGGAACAAATTCTGCAGATCGTACACAAATTTGTTCCGAGGTGGGAATCGAACCCGCAACCTCTTGCGTCGCAGGCGGACTCTCGCCCGCTGCGCCACTGAAGTCGTCAAACAAAGGTCGTCAAAGTTAATACCTAAACTGAAATAAAAGTACCTATCTTGTGATTGTAAACTTTTTTTTGCATTTAGTCATTTCCTCGCTGAGGTGGAATGAAAAGTTACGTGTTGCACTCGAGTGCAAAGATTTTTCACCTCGTGCTCTTTTGATTCCCTCGCTAACGCTCAGGATTCTAATTTTGAATCCTTCGCTTGCTCGGTCATCAAAATTGAACACACGGTTAAAAAGCAACTTTGCACTCTTGTATAACAAATAACTATTGTGTTTGCAAAAATATGATACCTACATACCTATGTAACGTAAATATACCAAACGACTGTTCAGATTGGTCCTAAAAAAGAAAGCGACAGAAGCAATCGGAATCCGATAATTATCGACAGCCGTAAATCAAATATAAATGGTATACCATTCCGTTTTCATGTGTACGTTTAAGCTAGGGGTTTCTAAAGTAGCGGTAAATGACAGACATCCTGATCTAATTTTCCAAAAGACGGGGGTCTACTCCTCTTTGTGCAGGTATTCTCATCTGCGCCTTCGTATTGACATTTCAAGTGACACTTCGCGGTATGCGCGGCAACGTAAATAATTCCGCCGGGCGAGATTTTTTTACACAGTTGTAAAAAAAGCCATCTGATGTAAAGTGGTAACCATCACCTATAACAAAGCATCGCATGGTCACTCACGATATAAACGTGGTATGGAATTGGCGTCTAGTGTTGAACCTATAAATAAAAATTATATTTAAACCATGATATTTTTTAAAGTTGTAACTGTCAATAACTGTCAAAATGTCAATATCTAAGCTGAAAACTGACGTTTATCGTTTTGCGGAGTAGACCCTTTTACAATAATTTATTAGGGCCACTGATTTGTGACGGTAGGTCGTCGTTTATTCAAATAACAGTTAATATTGTATCTAAAACGAGTGTGTATGACCAACCACCGGTTTCAATTACCAGATAGAAGAGTTAATATATATTACATTTGTGAAACCAATGTCAAACACGGTCACCGCTCTTTAGGAAACTCTCGCTTTTAAAGAGAGGCCTTGGACAGCGCTAAGTGAAGATTTGTGGCCGGTAATAAAATATAAGGTGCTTTACTTTTGTTGCTGTTTCTGTGAAAACATTGGGGAATGCTGAGCATGTTTGATTAGTATGGCCAAGGTACCGTAACAGTTGTATTGGTATTTATCACATGTGAGTTTTTGCCAAAATCGTTTTTTTTGTATCCGTTGTGCAAAAATATAGGAAAACCTTTACATACAACGTCGCATTATGCATATAATTTTTCTCTGAAACGACTTTAGGTATCATCTCGACTAAATTGTAAGTTTCAAATTCTCAATTATTATTTTATCCATTTTTTAGGCAAAAAAAAAACAGCTTCACGACTTTAATCCCCAGGCGCGGTAGATCCTTTTGATCTCTCAGTACTAAGTACTAACTCAAGATTATTTGAGGATGTCTAACGGGGGTAGTCAGAGGTAAGTCCAAACATAACATTTGGCACATACCCACATTTTGCTGTAGTTAGTATTCCATACGTGACAGGTTGCAAGCCCATCGCCGCTGTTAAAATACTAACTGGTTTCCTCACGATGTTTTCCTTCACTGTTTAAGAGCACTGGCATTGCGCACATAAATTTTTCGATAGAAAAACCAATTGGTGCACGACCGGATTCGAACCTGCGACCTTACGATCGGAAGTCACTCCCACTAGACCACCGATGCTCTTATGCTTTTTTAGGCAACACGGGATAAAAAGTAGCCTAGATATGTGTTATTCCAGATTATAATCTATCTCCTGTACCAAGTTCAGCCGTTAGTGTTATTGTGTAACAAACATCCAAACTTTCGCATTTATAATATTAGTGGGATTACTCGTAGGAGGTAAACCACTTATTTAACTATCAGGTGGTGACGTGGGCTCGACAGGTTTCAGAAGCCGACCCCGGAAACGTCACTGCTTGGACGAAGAAATAATTATATAGATAGTTCCCCGGACGAGCCCTTCAAAAAGTACTCTACTTAAATGTTTGTAATCTGCAGTGTTGATGTTAAATTATGTCCCTATATTTAAACAAAAAAAATTCATGCATAATATCAGCTCTGGGCTCGTACCACCATCTCGTAAAGCAATCTTATTTCAATATTACTTTATTTTTTGATCATAAAGCTGACTCTATGCAGTTGACATAAGACATTGACATAAAAGTAATATTAAAATAAGAATGCTTCAAGAGGGTGGTACGGGCCCAGGTTCCCATATCTAAATATAAAGCTATGGGAACTAGAGGCTGTCCCTATCGTGAATTCATGAGCATGCACCTTTTCGCAACAATGAAATTTTATGCAAACTGTACTGCGGTCTCTTCCGTGATGCCAAATGCAAAGGGGTGCTGTCGCTTCTAAAGTTAAGTTAAATTAAGTTACCTCTTTCGAGAAAAAACAGACTTCAATGCACTGGAAAATACACTCGTACTACATTATTATCACTATCACTAGGTACATAGTATAAAACAAAGTCGCTTTCTCTGTCCCTATGTCCCTATGTATGCTTAAATCTTTAAAACTACGCAACGGATTTTGATGAGGTTTTTTTTAATAGATAGAGTGATTCAAGAGAAAGGTTTATATAATACATGCATCATATAGTAGAAAAACAATGTGCACCCGTGCGAAGCAGGGGCGCGCGGGCGGGTTGCTAGTATTATATAATTCAAAAACTACTTGTCATATCGAACTCAAATTTAAATGGAAATTTATTTATTTATAAATTATTATTATGTAGCCTGTAACTTATTTGAAACCTACAAATTGAGATAGACGACGCTTCCGTTTTGACTTTTTGGGCGCTGTATTGACTCTCCTTACCTAGTTTGTGAAGCATTTTAGTTCATGCTAACTCCGCAGGCGCCACCTGTCGCTGACTTCGAGCGGATCGCTCGGGAAGTCTCCTCAGTTGGCGTTTGACTTTCGTTGCGATCAGTTGGGTGCAAAAAACGACGAAGTCGTTCGAAGTTACATTGATATATTTATTTTAAAAAATAAAATTTTTTGTGCAACTCAAGTCAAACTGTAAGTAAATTCTTTTAATATTACAGTGAGAATTCCTTCCAATATATTAACTTTGTGCTTCTCATTTTAGTGGAATAATGAGTAACAGCGAAGCACAGGAAGTTGGCTCTCCAGTTCCAGGACCGAGTGGCGTGAGGAGGAAGCATAACTACAAGCGACCACGGCGAGTTTACAGTAGTAGTGATGACGATGGTGATGGTGAAAGCACTACTGGGCCTCCGACACCAAAACGTGCTTGTACGAAGGATGACGTGGCTGAACAGAGGTTGGATTTTCTCCAAAAACAGGTTAGCGAGCTAAAATATCTAATGACTAGAAACTACCATCACGTGCCAATATCTACGGCCCAAACTGACAACCCGCTTGAAATGAGGGATGATGATTCAGTAGCCTCGTGTCTGATTAAACCTGATGTCCCTGATTTTGAGTGGGACGATTGCACTACGTCGGAGGCTGTGAATCGCACTGCTGAATCCAAGCTCAATTACCTGCGTAAAATCCAACATTTCGACAGTAGTGAGTGGAGTAGCGTCCGCTATACGGACGTCCAAAAGAAATACATCTCTTCGCCTGCATTTACCAATCTGGCAATGAATGATGAACTTTTAGCTTTTGAAACAAAATTCTGCCAATCGAGGTCACTTGATCAAAGTTTCGGAGCCCTGACTAATATGTTGATTGCTCAAAAGGAAGCCTTGCAAACGGCACTAAAAGGTTTGCTAGCCTGGAGTGCTGACAGCGGCACACAGTTAACAAAGGATTCGCTAACATCCAAAGTCCATGAGCTGTTTTCTAATACGTGTCCTTACATGTGTATGTCAAAAGATATCTTGCAGCTAGTATGTGGAAGGCGTGCAAATATCATAGAGCATCGACGAGAGAACGCCCTGTCCTCAGTCAAGGACAAGTATAACAAGGCGATTTTGCGAAAAATACCTCCCAGCTGTGAAAATGTTTTCCAAGCAAAAGAATTCAGCGAAGCTGTGGTCAAGCTGGGAGGTGGCTCTAAAGTCTTTCGTAGACCGTTCCTACCTGCCGAGGGTCGACAGGTCACTCACAACCGGCCGTACATGCCTGCCGAAGGCAGCCAGGCCACACTAAGGCGGTCAACCGACCCTGCGGTGTCATTTCGAGGGTATTACAACCCAAACCGAAACCAGCAAGCTTCCGCTTCTGGAAAAGGCAAGTCGCACGCTGGGAAACGACCGTATTCCAATTCAAAAAATAAATCTCAAAAACCGAGAGAAAACTACCGTGACAATCAACGAAGACAATGACTATGCCGTAAGTTTCAAAGCCGGTCAACTGCGCCATTACCAACATACCTGGCAATCCATGAGGGCACCAGCCCATATTTTGAAAATTATACAAGGTTATCGAATCCCTTTTTTAGAAAAACCACCATTACGTCTGGTATACAAAAATCAAGCTCGAATGCTGTCGTCACCAGAACTAAGCCAAGAAATACAGCAGATGTTGAAAGAGTCGGTGATCGAAATAGCTCCTCGGAATCCAGGTTTTCTTTCAAACATGTTCCCAGTAAAAAAACCAGACGGCTCGCAAAGACCGGTCTTAAATCTGAAGGCCTTAAACTTATACCTCCAACCAAAGAAGTTTCGGCTCATAAATATGCAAAAGGTTCCTCAATTTTTGCAAACCGGAGACTACATGATGAAGATCGATCTACATCAAGCGTATTTTCACATACAAATTGCGAGATCGCACCGTCGGTTTCTGAGATTCATCTTCAAGGGTACAACGTACCAGATGACTTGTCTAGCTTTCGGTCTTGCAAGCGCACCAAGAACGTTCGCAACCTTGTCGAATTGGGTAGCGCAGAAGCTCAGAGAAAAAGGAATAAGAGTGATAGTGTACTTGGACGACTTCCTACTGGTGAATCATTGTCCTCGAGTTCTTCAACAGCAAATGAAACAGGCCATCGACCTTATGACCAAGCTCGGATGGGTAATAAACAAGAGAAAGTCGTCCAGCATACCCGCACAGGAAATAGAGTTTCTCGGAATTCTCTGGAACACCCAGCTAAACCGAAAAAGTCTTCCAGTAAAAAAGATAAACGCTCTGAAAAACCTACTAATTCGCGCTCAAGGGTCAAATATTCTAACCCTATTGGATCTACAAAAGATTATGGGAACCTTACAGTTTTGCAGTTTTGTAATAAACCACGGCATGCTAAGGTACCGAAATCTCCAGTCTTGCCTGAACCAGGCCCTGAAAATGAATGTGGCGATCCCACTGAACCCCGCCGCCAAAGAAGACATCAGTTGGTGGCTACAGAATACCCTTACAACAAGCGAAATTTGGCCAGCTCCGGTATCTTACCACATAATCACAGATGCGTCAGCATGCGGTTGGGGAGCATACGTCAACGGCACTCACATTCAGGGCCCGTGGATGCCAGAAGAGCATCAATGTCATTCGAACCTAAAAGAACTCATGGCTGTTTACAAGGTACTCTCACACAAAGATGTAGCCATAGATTGCAGCAACAGATCCGTTTTGGTCCAAAGCGACAACCGAACTGCCCTAGCTTTTCTACGCAGACAAGGCGGTACAAAATCTGTCGGCCTAATGCAATTGACCAGAATGATTTACCATCTCTTAGAGCAATACAACATCAATCTAATAGCCAGCTACCTCCCGGGCCCTCTCAATGGCATAGCCGACAGCCTTTCCAGGTACAAGGCCCTAGCGGAATGGCACCTGTTGCCTCAGGCTTGCCAGCTGATCTTCGAGAAGTGGGGGACCCCTCAGGTGGATCTGATGGGGTCCAGAAGAGCCCACGTAGTAGCAAGTTACGTGACTCTAGACTTAAAAGATCAACAAGCCGTCGCTCACGATGTTTTCAGCCTCGTTTGGAATCACAGATTAGCGTGGATCTTCCCACCTCCTTGTCTGATGTACAAAGTTTTATCATATCTGAACGAAGCCAAGGGAATATACATAGTGGTTTGTCCGAGGTGGAAGAACGTGTTTTGGAGAACAGACCTAAAGAAAAGAGCAATAGCCCCTCCGTTCACAATCACGAACCTAGAGTCAGTGCTGATAGACACGAGAACGAATCTTCCCCCACCACAAGTAAACAAGCTTGTATTAGAGGCATGGAAATGTCGGGGTGGGATGATCTCCTAGGTGACTGGACGCCTTCGGAAATAAAAATAATAGAATCTAGCTGGAGACCTAGTACATTAAAAACCTATAAACCTGCCTGGACTCGCTGGCTTAAATGGTGTAAGGAATCTGGGATAAATAACAAAACTCCAGGAGGCCAAGGCCTCGCAAAATATCTTATTCATTTGCATACAAAAGAAAGCTTAAGCTACAAGACAATACTGGTACATAAGTCTGTCATATCATCATTTTGTCAACCAGAGTCTGAAGCAAAACTAAGCTCTAACATATTGGTACGACAAGCATTAAAAGGAATAGCAAATAAATCTGCAGCAAAAGATAAAATCAAGCCTCCGGTATGGAATCCGCAGGTAGTGGTAGACTGGTTGCTTCAGTCAGATCCCAATCTTGACAGTATGTTCGATGTTGCTCGACGATGTGCCACGTTGCTTCTTTTGGCCTCGGGCAGAAGAATCCACGATTTGACGTTGTTATCTGTAAAAGAAAATAAATGTATAATTGAAGATGGATCTATAACGTTTTGGCCGCTTTTTGGATCAAAAACCGACACAATTGATCACAAACAGTCTGGGTGGTTACTTTTATCCGGAGAGAACTGGAAAATTGACCCTGTTTTTTGGATTAAAAAGCTAATAGAAATCTCTCAACAGAGGCGACTGGAAGACGGTAACATAGAGAATCTGTTTGTCTCAACGAGAGGAAAGTCCAAGCCTGCAAGTCGGACAGTCATCGCTGGCTGGGTTAAAACTGTTTTGGTTGATGCAGGAATTCAAGACTCACCTGGCTCAATACGATCAGCAGTTGCATCGTTGAATTGGATGAATGAAATGCCCTTGGAAGACATTTTGGCTCGTGGAAACTGGACATCTTCAAATACACTTATTCGGTTTTACAAACGTCCAGTAAAACCTTGTATCTTAACGAACACACAAGGATTAGTTAGTAATTTTACTCCTGTGTAATGTGTATCTGTAAATAAACATGATTTGTATTGAATGGTATTTTGTAACCTAATTACTTTATTTTCATAAGTTTGATTAAGAGGATAATAAAATTACTTACACTTTATGTTACAAACTTTTGTTGGAAATAAATGATTTCTTGAAGTCACAGTTGGCTTTACATTTTTTACACCTAGTTTAGCGCCACCATGCGAGAATAAACAGGTCTCAATTTGTAGGTTTCAAATAAGTTACAGGCTACATAATATTAGAATTTTTCCTGAAATAAAAATTGCTTATTATGTACCTAACTTATTTGAAACCTAAGTAAGCGCTGCATGGTGATTGAGACTTACTGAGGAGACTTCCCGAGCGATCCGCTCGAAGTCAGCGACAGGTGGCGCCTGCGGAGTTAGCATGAACTAAAATGCTTCACAAACTAGGTAAGGAGAGTCAATACAGCGCCCAAAAAGTCAAAACGGAAGCGTCGTCTATCTCAATTTGTAGGTTTCAAATAAGTTAGGTACATAATAAGCAATTTTTATTTCAGGAAAAATTCTAATATTATTTTTTTTAAACTGACGAATTGAGAAAATCCCCTTTTTTCAATTTGATAAAAGTGCAATATTCTCGTATCTCAATAATGCTCTTTCCGCGTAAGGGCGTGCCGTTAAAACATTAACATAGTTTAACTGTAAGCTGTCTTTTAGAAGCATCGTAGTTTCATAATACTTAGATTTTATAAGAAAAAAAATCTAGATTTTATAAGAAAAGTTCGTCTTATAAAAAATATTCGAACAAAATAATTGAGATAAAAGAATGAAAATGTAAACATTTCCTTATAACTTTACCTAACAAGAAAGAGTTCAACATTTTATAAGAAAGTTATGACTCCAAGGGAATGAAAAATCGTGTTGGCAAGACTCACTAACGATGTTGACTCTTTAGATTCATTTATTAGGACTAAGGGCCCTATTTCACCGGGAAATTATGATAGCGCAACAAAAGTCGCGCAAATATCGCATCTTGTCCTATTTCGTAATACTCAACGCTATTTTCATATTTGAGATAATCGGAATGAAACTTTGAACAAAAAATGTAGATCGTAGCCTGAATTACCAGGTTTTTTTGGAGTAGATATAATGAACTAACCAAAGACGAAAACATTTTCAATAATTAAGTATTGTTAGCAATTACTCTATCTAACATACGGGAGCGAAAACACGAGCTACTCTCGTAGTTCATTGTAAATGCGACTTATTGAATCAAGCTTTCTTCCGAATGACGGCAAACTTTACCATGGATTGGCTTGACTGAAAAATATTTAATCAATTATTGATACTGGCAAGGTTGTCTTATACACAACATATTTATTATCATTCTACCCATTCGCAAACAGTCAGGGCTTTTCTCCAGGAGGGCGTTGAGTGCGTTAAGGGTACGAGATATGGGAGAGTGGGCGTGCGCAAAATACAGATATACTAAGGAATTAAATGTTTATTGCCTAAAAAGTTGCTAAACTATTTGGATGTAACAACAACATTATACAAAAGCTTAAATACCTAAAAGTAAATCTTTTTTTTGTATTTATGATTTTTCCATGTCCTAGGCCCATGTTTATTGGCCCTTCTACACTGGTGTTCATCGAAACTGCTGAGACAGGCAATGAAGGAGCGAAGAAGAAGTGGTGAAGGAATCAATCTATCAAATTTTACGCAGATCAGATAGACAACTATATTCTGGTAATAAATGGTGTTTCTAGATGAGGACTATTCTATAAAAAAAGCAAATCAACAATACGTTTGGCCAATTGCAAAACCAGTGACCCAAGGCGCCCAGTGAAAAAGGGCCCGAAAGCTACTTTAGACACAGAACAAATAACAGTACTTTGGCTCTTAATTTTAATGACGACCTTTTGTCCGCTGATGAAGATGCAATCGACAGAACCTGGGATTTATAAAATCAATAAACGATCTCAAATAATAACGTTCAGAAGAACAATGTGTACACCTGAAGAGCTTTATATTACTAACTTTATTACAATGTCTTCACATAAAAATTTGATGTGTCCATCCTTGTTTATGATAAGTCTGAAGAAGAGCTGGAAATATTTTTATTAGACTTAGTGTTACTGCGGGTGGTAAAACCTGCCGTAACTAAAATAAAAACGCTGAATAGAGTAGATAACCACCATTTTCCATTAAAATATTAGGATTATTATCATAGTTTAGCGGTGAAGGTTATTTTCTTAAAAGGTTATTTCTTTATTACCCTGGGGTAATAAAGTGGTTGCTGCCTGTGCGATTTTGGCATGTAAGCTGATCGTGCTTAAAACAATTTTATGTGAGTAAACTTGTATGTGGTAGAAACAAACTGTGGTTTGGATTTGTACACTGCCAAAGATGTTCTAATATTAAATCAGAGAGCATTTTGTTTGTTTAGTTATTTATTTTTAAGGCTTTGTCTCTGAGCGACAACACTAACCTATAATAATACATAAAAAAATACATCTCATCTAAAAACATAATCTAAAATCACCTCTTAATCACGTTAACCCTAAAATCTGTGAGTCTAAACTAGCTTATTAAAATAAAATAAAAAGTGTCGTTTGACAGCGGTGATTGCTTTAGCGCATAGTGTGCTTTCATAACGCAGCAGTATGTATGTAGGGGAGAGCCTTAAGGGCCCGGCGACAGCAGCTCGCAGTTTCGAGGTGCGATTGGCTATTATTTCATTTTATTTCATTTCGGGGAGGTTGTTTGAAAGAATAACTATCCAGTGACACGCATAAATACTGTTCGAACACAAATAACACAATAATATAAGGGAAACATGCCCGAATCAGGAATCATTTTGGTATTAGTAGGTTTGGCCTTACGTTTACCTAATACCAAAATGATTTCTGACTCAAGCACATTACCCTTATATTATTGTGTTATTTGTGTTCGAATTTATGCAGTTGACATAAGACATTGACATAAAAGTAATATTGAAATAAGAATGCTTCAAGAGATGGTGGTATGGGGATGAGATATGATGGATGGGACCCAGGCATGTAGAAAACCTAAAAAGTTCTAAAACAAGTTTCAAGTGCTTGAAATGAGCCTTTTTGAGACGCATAATAAATCCTTTCACCAGGCGCATGATGCTTAACATCTATATGCCTCAAGTTGATGGACGCATGGTAGTGCATCGTAGGGCACGTACTATCGTTCGTGACTTACGAGGTAATGCTTTGCTATAGGTCATGGTTATACCACTAACATCAGGTGAGCTGCGGCTCAACTCAAACTGCTTGTTCCATCGGCTAGTTGGATATAAAAACACTGTTTCCAAAAAAACTATACAAGGAGAATACAGCTTAAAAACTCAAACTTGAATACATTGCGTTTAGATTTATTGACTATTAAATCGGATCATTCTCTTGGTTTATTGTTTCAAGCTCAGTGGAAAGCGAATCACGTGAGATTGTAGAAATCAGAGTGAATTGAGTACGGCTCAGTGGCGACCATATTAGTCTTGCTGGAAATACGGTGGCGTCGTTCTATGTAATTTTGCATTTTGTATTCTTTATTATTTGCATTTCTAAATCAATTGAAATGAACATAAAAATCAAAACCGTTTATTTTGTCACAAAAACGTAGGTGAAATACAATAAAAATATTAGTTAGGATAACAAAATCGGTCGTTACTCACTTTTAGGTTATTTTAATGTTAGATGTACTACTATTAACGCTCGACATCCGTGACGCTGGTAGCAGTATCTACTCGTATATTAAGTCATTCATAGTGCATTATTATTACCCTAAATTGTTTTAAACTAATTCTTTAAACTACAACGACTAGCTAATTTATTTATTGACAAAAGTTTCTTCATTGCAAATGAAATACATGATTCGTTGCCACGTGGTCTTAGTAGCTCTAGGGACCGACTAATTAAATGGCTTAGCGTTGCTACAAAGGTTATCTCCTAGGAGTGCGACAAAGTGGATTTTTCTTGTTTTATAGAATACCCCGTATCTATTGTCAAGCAAAGAACAAATAGAGCAGAAAAAATTTAAAATAGATAAGAGGTAATGGATACCGGGCCAGTAAGATCCTTCTTATTACTAATGCTCTGTGCTGAACTGAAAGAACTAATGCAATCCTTACCAACTACTTTCCAACTATGCCGTAGGTCGTGGGTTCGATTCCCACCGTGAACAAACATTTGTGTGATGAACATGAACATAAATGTTTGTTCTCTGTCTGGGTGTTATATAATATTATAAGTATGTATTTACAAAAAAAAAAGTATTATAAGTAGTATATCAGCTATCTGGTTCCCATATTACAAGCATAAGCTTAGTTTGGGGCTAGATAGTGCTGTGTGAAAAGTCCACCAATATTTATTATTTATTATTATAATCCTTATAACACTGCCAAATAGTTTTCGAAGTTTTTACAAATTGCATTTTTTTTAGGTACACAGTTAAAACAAATATCGCGGTAATATAATTTTATTGACCGAGCGAGCGAAGCGAGCGAAGCGTGTCAGTTTCCACATTGGCCAAAAATGCGTTTGTCCGGATGTCTGTCTGTCTGTCTGTCTGTTCTCCTCTACAGGTCGCATTTTTCAACCGATCTGGACGAAACTTGGTACACAGGTTATATGACTTATTAGAATTTTTTGTCGTCGGGGATTTTTGATTGGAGGGGTACTTCCCCCAAAAAAAGGGCAAAAAGGGGGCTACTTGATATACTGGATATTTCCACCAAATGAGATCCGATTTCGATTATTCTTTTTTTATTTGAAAGGTAGTAACTATAAGTTGGTCTCATAAAAGTTTGGCGAAGATCTGATAAGGATCTTCAGCATGATGAACAGGATAGCTCATCAAACAATCGATGGTTTTCAATCAAATTTGAGAGAAACACAAAGGACCTCATTCTACACAAGATGATGCAAAAAAAATCAAAAAGATCAAAAAAATCACAAAACGGAAAATGCACTTGCATATTACATTCCTCAAATAGCTCACTTTTAGTATGCTCGCGAGGTCTACAGCTCCCAGAGCCACTAGTTACTAGGTACACCCTATTCGCGTGTTTTTGAGTTGAAGTTGTTGTGAAATAAATGTATTTGTATAAGGTTGGCTAAAAATTCGAACATACATATAATCAAGATAACTGAAAAATTAAGACACAAAAATTTTAAATTTTCTATTTAAAAATTTTGTGTGAATGAAGATTTATTTATATGTCTCACAAACATAATAATATGAGGATCAAAAATTTATACGCTAAGGTAACAAATATGTAGACATTATAGGAAATGATTCTGGCTTTTTGACCGGGTAGATCACCCTCTTTTACGTTTGAAAACTATGTGCTTATAACAAGAAGCTAACAAACGACGGTCGTAAGTTAGCGGTAACCTAATACTAAAAACACAGTTTTTTACGTCAGCCATACAACGGTCGTAGCTTCAAGGTATAATCGTAGCGCTGTGTTGTAGACAGGATAAGGTCATTACTACAGCTCCAAATTAAATTAACCCGGACTGCGGTCACGGGAAAACTGAATTCTCACTTCCGCTTCATTGTGCTCAGACAAATTATACGTATTACGATAAATTGAGTTATAGATTCATATAATTGGAACAGCAATTAATTTGGCATAATAAACAAGGCCATAAAATTCCTTTTGTGCGCGTAATGTGAGTTGAACGAGGTTTAATTGGATCGAAGCCACTCAGTGTGGCACTAAATCAATTATGTACCGCATTTAGCAGCGTTGTTACATGCTTTGACAGTATCGGAGGCACTTCATCGCAGTCTACGCCTCCGTCCTCTATGCGCGGAGCCACTGAAGGTACCTACTTAATTTAATTTATGCGATGCTCTGTTCGCTACCTTCATTTTATGTGAACCTGGTGAAGCTAAGTTAATTTGGGTTAAGGAACATTATGCGCGTAAACGAAATTTCCGACATAACATGCCTTTTGCTTACCGGGTGCGTATTTAAATGTTTATTTTAGGAAGTGCCAACAATGTTATGCGGAGTCGTGACCCACGGGGTGGAGAGGAATTCGCGATGAGAGATCGTTATAACATGTACATTCGCTGTGGCTTCGCAACTTTGCCGTGGCTTTATTAAATTTTATACATCACCGGTGAAAGTTTCATCAACAAATCCCGAGTGTAGGCAATTCTATTAATATGAGCGAGTTGGGAGATATGAGATTTTAAAATTTGCAGTCGTTAGTTACGTATCGCATAATTAATGTACTTCTCAGAATAAACATTGGCGTGCAAATAAAAAAATTCGCTCACTTAGAAACCATTTTTTTAATTTGAAATTTTAGTTGAATTAACTTTACGCAAACAGTCACTTGGGTTTTAGATTAGATTTAATACAAACGTAAGGTTTATGTACTAAGCCTTTTAGTACCAGCGATTGAAATGCTTGGCCAATGCTATTTTATTATAAAATATGGTCATTAGGCTCGTTGATCCGGGTTAAGATGTCGACATAATCAGGCCAAGGGCACTCAGTCGGCTCTCAGAACATCAAAGGGCCAGCGGATCTCAACTAGCTTGCAGAGTGCTCAGTAGCTGACGAATGGCCTATAAAACTACCGCGGAATATGCCTGAATTATTAAAACGAGAGAGAGTATGACATTAAGAGTAGTAGAGCTCTTTGTGAAGGGCTCGTCCGGGGAAGTACTACCACCACGCTTTTTTCTACCGCCAATCAGCGTTGCTGTGTTTCAGTTTGAAGAGTGTGGTCGACGGTGTAATTACAGGCATATGAGGCTTAACATCTGTATGCCTCAAGTTAATGGACGCAGAGCAGTGCATCGTAGGGCACGCATCTATCGTGCGTGACTTACGAGGCAATGCTCTGTTAAAGGTGATGGTTACCACTTAACATCAGGTGGGTCATCTGCTTGTTCCATCAGCAGGTTGTATAAAAAAATGTGACAAATATATTAAATCTAAATCTGTAAGGCGTACAAGTACCGTCGTGGCTCGACAAAACACCGTAGTAAACTATCTGTACCTACCTACAACCTACCTACTACCTACTTATAGAGCAAACTAATAATTTCAACTAAGTGGGTTTTAGAACTTTTAAATCAAAGAACTTGATAAACTAGAGAAACTTTTCAATAACTTCGCCTCGCAAGTCGCAACGTATCATAATAATATCAAAACTGAATTTTGAGATGAAAACTCACACTTCTGAAGAAATTTTAAAGTCCGTATTTCCTCTTTATGTCTAGGTCTTATGCTAAAGTTAGGCAAAACTTCATTGATATTTATTTGTATTCCTCTCTTTTTCGAATGCCAGAGGGTTTTATATTTATATTAAGAACAGTTAGGTTCGTCCAACGTATAGATGCATAATTTTTTACCTTTTTAATTCACTTAGATGTATTTTCGTGCTCTCGCTAGTAAGTTTTGTGATTTTTATAGTTATTACGATAAAAATGAGGTTATGTTTTATCAAATGTTTAATTTGTGAGTTTAATTATGATTTCGTATTATATTTTAATACAAGCATGTAGATGACGTTGTGTGAAAATATCCACTAATATTTATTTATTTATGAAATAATGTAGATAATACACTAAAATGTATTTAATTGAAAAACGCCTTTAATATTATAATATGTTTATTAGTGGTATATAGAATAAAATAGCCAGTGTTTTTTCGTTTATAAATCGATATCTGTGCTTACAATGTATCCTGCAGTATCTACGTGATTCCTCAGCGAACAAACTAGGGATTCCATTTGAAACAATAATTTTGGTGCAGCTTTACACCGCACAATCGCGAGCTTGTTTACTGTCAAAGTTAAGATGACCTCCGCCAGCGTGTATCACTTAAAATACTGCGCAATGTAAAGTAAACCATTTCACGCTGGATTTCGGTACAAGATGAATAAAGCCGTTTGGTTTCAAATATTTCAAAAACACACACTAAATCCAGATTTTTTGCCAAACTGAAATATAGGTTATTTCCCCTGACTTTAAGACTTAAACTCGCGTGCGTGTTTTCAACCGTAGTTTCACAGCGTAAACTATTGTGCTTTTAAAGTAAGACCTGTGTACGTATTACTATTATTTCTTCTTTGAATTCGCACCCGCTCGGCTAACAATGCTCACGTTTTCATTGAAAAGGAACTCGTAAAGCAACTGTAATTCTCGTAGAACTTGCATCATCGTGTAGTAACAACAATATATATATATATTTTTTTTTATTTATTTATTCAGCAAAACTTAAATAACAGTTTTAATAATACAACATCGTGAAACCTAGCAAGGTTTGTGTCGATGTTGGCACTGCCTCGAGCTGTTGCAAAACATAAAATTAATATTTATAGTAGGTACATAGTATAAATAAGTAGGTAAGTACACTTATGCTAATAATTATGAATGTATAAGTCACGTCACGCAAAAAAGAACACGCAAAGTTCCAAAGTCTTCAATGCGTTGTTTAGGTTCTACTTACTGAACAAAAACTTCACGAATTAAAGCCAATTTCAAAAGGCAATTATTTTAAATCACAAGAATCACTTTGAAAGTCTTAAAGCTGGATGAATCTAAGTGCCACCGAATAGTTGAATGTGCGAGTAAGAGTATAGACATGCGGCGCAACTTCTTTTTAAAAAAGGCTACTGGCGTCATTACTGGTGACAGATGCAAGCGTAGCACCAGAATAATAACGCTACGGTAAAGTTGCCTAAATTCGTTTGAATAAACCCAACCTGCAAATGACCAAGCTAATTTAACCGTGAAGAATAAAATACTTATTTAAAATCTCGCTTTCAAGAAAATATTAATCTGGTACTTCCTACTTCGTAACAAAAGTTAAATTGTGTTGGAATGCAAAGTTTTTTATTGTTGTAGACAAATAAACAGACTGAAGTAAATTCCCGGCCGGCCTACTCTTAAATCAATATTTGAAACTCTGCTTGACTTATTAGCATGCTTAATTTATTTCCTCTGATGATATTGACCTTTAAAGATGTTTCAAACCTTACATCAAAACCTACTATAACATGAATGCAGAAGGATGCTCCTTAAAAAATAGATTAAAAAAAAACTTCAAGAATAAACATAGGTTAAAGAAAACTTAGTAAACGCTTTGATCGATGATTAAAGGCGAAAAAGGGTAACAATAACAACTAGGGGTCGCTAATCATCTCGTATATTAGTGAGGTCTGCATAGTATAGGGACTACTTTTTATTCGCTTATATACCATGTGAACAAAACCGCCTGCGGAACCTGTTTAAAATAAACATTGCCGGCAAATGAATAAGAAACGATTTTGAAAAAAAGTTTCTATAATTTTGGTTAATTTAAAATCATGGTTTTCACACACAGAGACAGTGAATGAGACAAGGGATTCACTTTTTTGTGTATTGCAGAACCCTAAAAGTGTTAGTTTAAACTTTTACGCGCTGTTTGCTTGGATATTGTTCGTTGTTTAGTAATTACGAATGCGACAGTCGATGCAAATTGCTCAAAATAAAGTTTTTCGCTAGTACAATCAGCCACGACACAAAGAATATAAACTCAATTTTAGTGGCTTTTAGTAGATATTCGCCTTTCTAAGGTTAATTTGAAAATTTTACTAAACATGCAGATTTTCGCGGATTATGAAAAAGGAAACTAAGGCCCATATTCATAATGGTTGCTGAGCGCACTATTAGCTTATCAGACCAATAAGTCTGTTGCTGTCTTTTTTCGTTGGCATGAAAGTGACAGTGAAAGGAACACTCTACAGAGCCGCTATAAAATGGCAGAGATTATGAATAAGAGGTTATGGATTTAAGAAAGCTGATTCAGCTAACTAATGGTGCTTTTTGTAAAAATCAAACAAGATAGTCTATAAAGAGAAATGGCTTCTAGAAGTAGTTACTTTTACCGCATTGCCGCTTGGAAAATAAAATAAAAGCTCAGAATAGCTATTTTGGAGCAATTCTGGGCACAGCAAGGGCATTAGGGCAGGCCCAGGTTCATCTAATAAAGCTCAATTGCTAGCATTTTCCTTTAACAAGGGTTAAACTCTAGTTTTATTAGAAAAACTCGTACCTTCAATATTGGCTGGTATCCACAAAGGCTGATCACGTAACTTTTGTTGCATTCAAAATCCGGTTGCCTATGTCAATTTTGGCAGTTTTTCCATCGCAAAAATGCCAAAATTGACATAGGCAACCGGATTTTGAATGCAACAAAAGTTACGCGATCAGCCTGCAGTTAAAGATCGGTCATACTTTTTGCACGGCTCTGCACGTTCTATGGGTGCACTGTGTGGGGATTGCAGACAAAACTGTGGCATAATCTGGTCAAATAAACGTTTATTTTTGGAACGTGCAATAGCAAAATTAGGTCGGTTAGCTGAAAAAATATGGCTCCAATAATTTGTTGCAATGATCCTTGAAATTGATGGAGCCAGCGAGGATTTCTTATGAATAGACGGATAAATACTTTACTGTAGAAAAAGATAAACACATACAGATATATTGCAAATTCAATGCACAAAGGGTGACTATCTCTTCCAGACAACCTTTGGAAGGAAGGGATAAACGAAAATCAGAAAGATTCAGGCAAAACCCTATTTTAATTATTCCTGATTTGTTGAAATTTATCAAATCTCAAGGCGGTTTTGACCTGAGTACCTACCTAGTATCATTTAAATCAAACAATTTCACGTAAATTATGCTCTCTAAAACTTGGTTGCTTGCAATTTCTTGTAACTACATAATTTAGTTATTATTTATATATCTTAAAAAAATTAAACGATAAATTGGGTATAGGATCTAGGTATATAAGGTTGTCTTAACATGTTTCCCTCATGTTAAACAATTGCGATTTGAGGTCTTAACCTGAGCGGGTTTTACTTTGTCTCTATTTTATTTTCCAGTTTTTATAGGTGAACGACCTGAGGATATTGCAGACGATTCTAATTTCCGTCGGTTCGCGTCCCGCGCTCGCAGACTACAAAAGTTAATAGGTAGCTGTGAACTCCACTGTAAATATTTTCCTTCAAGCAGGCCTGTGTCACATGAAATTGGCCACGGATCACTGAAAATAGACGTTACCCTGCTTATTTTAGAGTTTATGAACTAAATTTATGTTTTACTAGTTTCCATAGGTAAAGAAGAAGTTGGAAGTGAAGATATCGGCATGCCCTTGATTAGAATGCAGTGACCCAGTAGTGCGGCGACCATATATATATATATTAGGAGTCAAAACTAAACTTGGAAATGAACTTGCTAAATCTATCTAGGTATACACAAAGGCCTGATGATATATAGGAGTTTTCATAATGATCACCAAACATTTCAATTACGACGATATCAATACGCAATCCACGATCTTTGCTCTGATGATGACCAGCGATTCAATTAAAGAAATATGGATGGACATTCTGTCTCATAGAGCTTTTAAAAAAGCTTTGTTTTTAGTAAGTGATTTTCCGACAGAGCGCCAATTGCCGATATACTGGCGTTCTACTGACATTATTTTATATATATATATATATATATATATATATATATATATATATATAATATATATATATAATAATATAATAATAAATATTATAAAGAGGAAAGATTTGATTGTTTGTTTGTTTGTTTGTTTGCATTGAATAGGCTCCGAAACTACTTGACCGATTTGAAAAATTCTTTCACCGTTGGGAAGCTACACTATCCCCGGTGAACATAGGCTATATTATATTTTCAAAAAAATTTGGGATCCTTACTAAAATTCAAATAATGTAACCCAAGGTGTAAAAAAATTCGTAAAATATTCTTTACATCGCGTGCACTGCGAAAACTATTGATGATAGAATAAAATAATGTTCTACAACTTTGCAGAACACATCATTATTTACAAAAAGTGTCGCGACAGCATATGTCTAACTATTATAGTTATGCCACAATAAGTATTTTTTTATTTTAAAATTTTAATTGAAATGCCGCCGCTATAAGAGGATCTTTATTTGTATCTTGGTATTAATCCTTATCAAAATAAATTACTTCATATTTAAAACTGCTTAAAGGTATTGACCTTTATAAAACTTTTTAAATTATTCAATTCGGACATTCCATTCGAAAGATATCACAAGTTTAAAAGTGTAAGTATTAGAAAAAAGTCGCGTTGTAGCCGCTCACCCTGCTTGGCGAGCTAGGCAGCACCTTAGGGTAGGGGCCGTACGGGTGGGGAGTCAAAGTCAAGAAATGAAGTCGGCTCCCCTACGCAACGGTCGTGTGCGGAATCGAATAAATCAGGCTCTAAAATATTTTGAATTCGATTAGTAGGTAATTAAACTCAACAAATAAAGTTCTATTTAGAACTGAATAAAAGTTCTTTCAGAACTAAACCAATATTTTTAAGTAAGTAGGTACTAATAATAAATGTTGGCAGATGTTTTGAATTATACCGTATTTAGATGTAATAAATATTTTAGTTTCTGAAATATAACTAGATGTCGCCACAGGAAAGATTTTAAAATAATAATGTTCAAATTTTCTTTATACTTTTCTTTTTTAGTAACCTAACGCAAATAGAAGGGTTTATGTGTGTGTATTATAATTTTGAAATTATTGATAAAAATTAAATACCCGTGCGAAGCCGGGGCGGGCCGCTAGTTTTGAATAAAGTTTGGGGTTAAGTTGTTCACTGGTTTCACAAACTTTAGTGTGATAATCACAAAATTTAAAATTTCATGTAGTTTGTTACCTCAGTAAAAAAGCTTTTTCGCCTCTGCATCTTTTGTAGACATTGCCTGTGATGTCCTTTAAAAACTGCCAGGTAGGTATTTGTTTAATTGAGAAATACAGTAAGTAAACCCGCAGACAGTTTTCCAAATGCAATCATGAAAGTAAAAATACACTTGAGTTGCTTTGAATAACCAAATTAATCTCACACATTCATAGGCCATAGATACACTGGGCGGGATGAAAGAAAATTATACAGGGTGGCCAAATAGGTGACTTATATACTAATCAACTAATTAATATTTACCGTTACTCGCATATTACCACCTGGTACACTCGTAGGTGTACCTACCAGATATATCATTAAGTAAAAATAATAAAAAAAAATTGGGATAAAAAATATTTTAACAGGAACATAATCCCCTCAGATCTCTTAGTATCAAGTACCAACTCAGGAGTCTTATGAGGACATCTCAGGGGGCTTCTTAATCGTTTGATGATCGTTTTACTCAGAAAAGTGTCAGGGCAGCAACGCTCCTTTATTATGTTATCCCAAAGTCCGGACTAATAGGTATGGCCTAATTTAAAACCGTTAAAATCGGAACAACCTAAATAAAGCGTGCAGTATTTTTGACGGTGAGACCAAGGCTTTACAATTGAATTGGGATTAAGCACTGCACCGCAGGCCGTCAGGATTATGACAGGAAATTAAAAATATCAATCAAGGAAATGGATTTGCAAATTGCAGTTCAGTAATTGAACTTAAAAATTGCTAGATTATATCAGTGGCTGGGCGTAATTATAAAAAGTAGTGTTTTTTTTTAAGTTATATCTATAAGGATGGATTTGTGTGACGAAACAGTAGAAATAAATAGTAAAAAAAATATTGTAAGGGCAGTATTTCCACAGAAGAAATAAATAGTACTTAAGTATTTCGTAATCGTTATATTATTATTTACAGGAAACAGTTCCATTGAGACCATCCATAACTTCTTAGATACTAAACCGAAACATGAAAAAACTTTTTCAGGATAATAGGTTACAATGTATGCCCCCCCCCCCCCCGAGTCCCCTCCGTCACGTGGATGCCAGTAGCTGACCTAAAATAGAATGTTGTGCTAACTACTTGCATGCCAGGTACAGGCATGACAATTAGCGTATGTGTCTGTAGCTTGCATGCAAGTGTGCAACGGGCATGTGTATTTTCACCTTTGTGCCCACGCTGAGTGAGAACTCGCCTACGAGTAGCTTTCGCGCTTTCTAAGGCGCACTAAAGTTTTTAATTTCGTAATATCTTTTGAATGGAATGTCCTATTTAAAAAATTCAAGTAGTAATCGATAGGTATTGAAACAGCCTTGCATACAAAAGGATTTATTTGGATAAGGACTAATATAAAGGTATAGATAACATGGTCTGTTTTTGGTCGGCATTTTTATCAACATTTTAAATACAGAAAAGTTGTTATAGTAACATAACTACAACAGTTAGACATATGCTATTGCTGATTTAATTGTAGATAATGATGTGTTCTTTAATATTGTAGAACATTTTTTTGTTCTATCGTCTATAGTTTCCGCAGCGCATGCAGTGAAAGATATTTTATATTACACCTCGGGCTACATTTTTTAAGTTTTAGTAGGGATCCCTAATTTTTTCAGTATTAAATGTAGCCTATGTTACTCAAGGATAATGTAGCTTTCTTAAAGTGAAAGAATTTTTGAAATCGGACCGGTAGTTTTTGAGCCTATTCGAAACATACATACGTGCATACATACAAAGTTTTCCTCTTTATAATATTAGTGTAGATGTAGATTATAGTGTAGAAGTGTAGATTGATTGAAATATAGTTGATATGGTTTGTGCATGTACTGCGTCATTTGAAAATACCAACAGTTTATCCCGGTGCTCTGACCGAAGCTTTAATCGTGAAATCTCTTCCGATTTATGATATCGCTTTCATGGTTATGGACGCTAACGCCGGAAGCATAATAACTTCATTCTATTATTCGAAATATCCATGAACATTAGAAATATTTGATCTAAATACGGGTTCATTTTGTAAATCGAATGGCAGCAATAGAACTGTAATATTATGATTCTATGATACTGAATAAGTAATAGCGAAATATCACATTAAAATAATTAATTTCAATCTACAAATATTTTATTATAATAGTAGTAAAAAGACAAGCGACATAGCTCTCAGAATCAGCAAGTTGAAGTGGCAATGGGCAGGTCATATAGCTCGAAGAACTGACAACCGATGGGGAATAAAGGTTCTTGAATGGCGACCACGAACAGGAAGGCGAAGTGTGGACGCCCTCCTACCCGATGGACTGACGACATTCTTAGGATCGCGGGTAGTCGGTGGATGGATAGGGCTCAGAATCGTTCTTCCTGGAAGCGGATAGGGGAGGCCTATGTCCAGCAGTGGACTTCTGTGGGATGTTGATGATGATGATGAAAAAGACAATAACTTCAAAAAGCTGCCCTGCTTTTTGAAGTTATTGTCTTTATTGCAAGTGGCTGAAAGTAAGATAAATAAGAATTTCGTGAAATAGAATAAAACAACTTATTTTCTTGTAAAATAACTATTATAACTTTGCAAATGCTCTTTAGAGAAATGGGAATAAGTGTTTTTCCCCTCATTATAACGACTATTGTGGCTGTGGCCTATTGCTTTGCCAGAATATAAAATAGGGTTCCTTAAAGTCCGAGAGCAGATTATAGTTTTCTTACGTCAGTTGTTCAAACAAAAATATACCTACGTAACTAAGAAAATAAACTTCGTTTAGAGACCACACACAAGAAAAGTACTTATGTGATGGATTGATTTAAAAGAAACTCATTAACTAACTACTATTAAAATGTGTCCTGAAATAACTTATATTACAAATCAATTTTTATTAAATAAATAAGTATATTTTTGAGACAGTTAAAATGACAACAAAATCCGTTGTTAAATAGATTTTTTTTCCGGCCGATTATGTATGGCTATATCTTTAAAATTTTGCATGACTGTCCCGTAGCTCTACTTCAAATCTTCTGCAATATGACGTGATAAAAACACTACTCGTTTCCAGACTATCAGGTCTCGTTTGTCTGTTGAAAGCTTTTTGAAGCCTCGTTTATTGCGTAAATCAGTTTTTCCTAGAGCGTAATCTGGTATCGCATTTCTTTGCGTCTTGGAAGTGTTGGCTATATAGTACATCACATGCTACGCTTATGGACTTTCTGAGTTGTGTACCTACCTATAATGCATATACGTATGTTAAAGTATTAATATTTCAATTAACTGTGAAAAATAAAATTTGGTATGTTCATTTGCATCCACCATTTTCATCAAAACAAATGACGGCTAACTTGACTAAGGACTGACCTGACAAGAAATATTTTTAGCTGTATAACTTACTAGCGGCCTCAATAATAAATGTAGCTTATAAGGGATTATGTAGCTTTCTTATGCTGAAATAATTGTTGAAATCAGACCAGTATTTTTTAAGCATATTCGTTACATACAAAAATACAAAGCTTTCCTCTATTAGTGTAGATGTAGATTAGTCTTGGTACTTGCAAGATTATCTGTACGGACTGGAGTCACAACAAAAAAACCACTTACCAGCTAGCCAGTAAGTATCTACATTCCACTTTGTGCGTTCACGTTACTTGATAAGAGGCATGTCGCAAGAGGCCGCACTTGGCGAATCGGAGAGGAGCACATTTCCCCTTATTGTAGAAACGGGAGCTCGGAGATAACAAAATGGGTTCATTTTATTGACAGATTGGACCCGCCTAACGAGATATACGATAGTTCTACCACTACCTGTTTACCTCGATTTATGGGATGTACTTGTTGATATAATGAATGAATGAAAATGCTTTATTGTATACCGCACAAACTAACAAAACAAGTGAAACAAGGAATAACAACTAGAGATATGTACAATGGGCGGTCTTATTAATGGTACATAATCAGCCAATTTGAGGATTAAACAGATTTCAAAACTACTTCAACGGATCAAAGAAATACCTTTGTGATTAAATAGAAGCAGCAAAAAGAAGCAGGCTTTTAATTCGAGTGTATTTTGTTACACGTAACACACAAGAATTTACTTGACGTGTGCTCCAATATCCTTTTGCAGCGGGTTTAGCGTAGTATAAATATATCAAGGCAATAGATGTAATTTTGGCTTTTAGAGCTTGATAAATGCGGAAATTTCTTCAGATTTGTTCCTATTGTAATTAAAATTTTTGCCCTATTGTAATTGTAATTTACTAAATACTGTATTAACCAAACATTACAAACAGCCATAAATAAGCTGTGAAAATAAATGATCTACCTATTCTTATTTTAGGTTTCAGTGAGAAGGGATGTTATAAAATAGAACCCGCTAACAAGGCGTCAGCTATAACTCGCTTACGCTTTTCCATAGTATTTTTCGATCTTTTAATTTGATTCACGGTTTGATCTCACGTAGGAATCTATCGGAAAACTTTTAGAACTGTGCACAGTAGAATCGGAAATCAGGCTATGGAGCCGTTTGGTATTTTTTACAACGCGAATCCGGGTTTGCGCGCGTCCACTTGTAACTCGTGTTTTCAATGCCTTTGTGCTTTGTTTGAATTTTGATGATTTTTTTTCGTTGTTTTAATGAATATTAGCATAGATGAGGCTCTTTTACAGTAATAATAAAATTGTATTCAATTTTTTTAAGAATACATTTTCTATTCATATTTTTTACTCATAGCCATTGTCTTATAAGTTTGTAGCTATACTTTTATGATTTGTTTTTTTTTTTCATTCTAGAACCAGATGAAACGTTGTTAGTCAAAAACGACGGCAAAATTTAAGGTAAATTTATCCTAATTCAAGGCCTAGGTCCAGCAAGGATTTGCTGCGACGGATGTACTGTTGACTGTCTCCGTTTGGCGTTTATCACAGCCCATCGGAAATTCAATTATGAACCTTCGTCGCCTCAGTTGTTGACCCCCCACATTCGCCCCCACTCCTCCCTAGCCCTCTGGGCAAACACGTCACCCTACCTCCTTGTGCGACCTCAGATCTTAATATGACCTCCGCTGACAGCGCGCTCATCCGAATTCGAAGGCGTCAATAATTCAATAAATACTTTATCTTCGTGAGGCTGAGATTTTTGAACGGCCTCAGCTACGCGTGTAAGCTAAAGTGATGTGATTATGGTGTCGATCGTATTATACCAAGGAATTTTAATACAAGTACATCAAATTCCTTGTATTATACTTTAGGCGTTGACAACACCTATTGTACCTCTCGCTCGCACGATTCGACATTTTGAAAGATATAAAATCACTTAGGCAAATTTTGAAAAATCACAACCAACCATTTTGAATCACATTGCTAGCATAGCTTGATAAAAAATTCATTTTGATCGATGCATGTTTTTCTACTCAAAAGTTTGCTTAAGTACGAAAACTAGAAAAGTACACTTTTAAGTAGGAAAACTTGTATCGATCAAAGTGATTTTTTTACTAAACTGTGCGCAATGTGATTGCACACAAAATGGTTGTTTGCGATTTTTCGAAAATGGGTTCAGTGATTTTATATCCTTCAACTAATCAAAACGAGCGAGCGAGAGTCACATCAGCTCTTGTCTTCACCTTAAGTTTAATTGCTTTTGACACTAAAATCATTTTATAAATGGCACTATTTTCTGTACTTATTCCTATCACTATTATTTTTAAAATAATGTAAGTAGAGTTTGTACCAATACTTATGTAAAAAACCTTCAGCGTTTTAAACAGGGGCTTATGATAAGTTATTTTTAATTTTAATTTTAATTGAACTTTTATAGTTAAGATATGGGTCTATTTTTTTACAAATCGTGCCTGAAATAAACGACTTTTATTTTATTTTATTTTTATTTTTTTAAGTAACTACCAACCTATATTGGGTGGATACGGATGGCACTAGTTACTTTGTATTGTGCAAACGGTAAAATTGATGTTGATTGCAGTTTACCCAACACGTTCGATTCACTCTAATGTGTATTGTGTCTACGTCACTGCCTTAGAAGCTCAAACTTCAAGAACCACAGAACGTAGAGCTATGACTGTTGGTGTAGTTTTTATTTATATTCTGTGTCTGAGCCACGGTTTCTAAATATGTTTGCCTCGAAATGAAGCCTCATCATAAAAGCGCGCGCCAGTGCCGTGATAAATTACCGCAACAATTCAATTAAAATTTCAATTACAACAGCAGAAACCACGAGCTGGAAGCAGAAACTGGATTAGTGAATAATAAATACAAGCAAATGTAAAGGTCTTAACTACTTCGGGGAGCTTAGTGCGACTTGTTGGTGGAAATTTAAATTTCGGCCGTTGTTTACCGAAAGGCCCAATTTGTTGTGACATTTTGTGAAATCAATTTCATGTTCTGGAATGTAACAGGTTACTTTAGCTGTCTATTGAACAATTAATACTATGAAATAACAATATTTTATCATTCAATCGATAAATATAAATAACTAAGTTCTTAACCTTCTTCCTTAAGTGGTTTATATTCTTCTAAATAATTAAAGATTTAAGGCCCTGAGTGATTGACTAGCAGATAATCCACAGCTCACTAATCTTACAAACTTGGCATTTGGACGGTGAATTACTTTCAATAGAAGGGTGGGTTTAAACATCTTAGAGTAGTTTAGTTCTATGGCAAACAAAATAAAGTCTAAAGTAGAGACGAAATGAATAACAAGTATAAGGCCTTAAACTTGGTATTCATTTCGTCTCTGTTTATACAAATTAATAGATTCCAGCCTAAGTGGCTCCAAATTGCGGTTAAGGTATTACAGGTAAACAAAGTCTACGAAGACCAAGTCGCGAGCCACCGCTTCTATAAGATAAGAGTCCAATTTGTGTAAGAAAAAACCTTTCAGCTGTTATTTGCCGATGAAATGGAAAGTTGCCAAACAATTGTAACTCCGACCGAAGTTCCCAAGTTATGTTTTCTCTCTCGACAAATCAAAACTTTTCTATTTAGTAAAACTTTAGGTATAAACATCTTCATTGGTATTATGTAGACGAGTAGAAAACGAGACTCAAAAGAAAAGAAAATACAACATGTAAAGTTTTTCCTTCAATTTCAGTTAAGAGCTTATTTCCAGCAGAGTTTTCAATAAGCCCACTCAATAAATACATCGAGATTTTATATTTTTTTGAACAAAGCTTTTGAAAACAATACTTTGTAATATGCGATGGAAATCTGGTGCTAGCATTAATATATTCCGAATTATTCATTCGGGGCTATTCGTTCAGTTTCTGAAGTGGTCCGAAGTCCGAGATTTATGTCTCGGAAACTTTACCTAAGTAACGTACGGCCACGACGACGGCGCGCCAGCGGTGGCGGCGACGTTCCGCGTGAATAAATCAAATAATTCCACCCCTCCAACTTTCCTTCCAAAGATATGCTACATACCATATACAATCGGTTCTCGTTGTGAAATATTCTGACGATGAAATGCTTTCTAAAAATGGAATTCAAAACAAGTCACGTTGGACTTGCCCAGGAAACACATAACGCACATTATTACACGGAAATAATGAAGTTAATGAAGATTGGTAGCTAAACGAAGGCCGTAGTTACTTTCCCGAGTCGTTATTTCTCATGAAAAACTTAATTAAAATGAATCTTTTTGGGACAGAGTTTTTTTGGAAATTTGAAAATGTTAACGTTGTTCAGTTCGGGGATGGTTCTTGTTATCTAATACCGAAGAGCAATTATTAATTATATTGCTAAATAGCAGGTTTTACTAAAATTAAAAAAGGGTCACCACTGTTATGTATTTGACAGGCACGATATATATTCTACCTTATAGCCTTAATTTTGATTAAATGTAACAATTATTAAGTTAGAATTATTTATTTTAATACCTTATTGACCGAGCGAGCGAAGCGAGTGAAGCGTCTCAGTTTCCACATTGGCCAAAAATGCGTTTGTCCGGATGTCTGTCTGTCTGTCTGTCTGTTCTCCTCTACAGGTCGCATTTTTCAACCGATCTGGACGAAACTTGGTACACAGGTTATATGACTTATTAGAATTTTTTGTCGTCGGGGATTTTTGATTGGAGGGGTACTTCCCCCAAAAAAAGGGCAAAAAGGGGGCTATTTGATATACTGGATATCTCCACCAAATGAGATCCGATTTCGATTATTCTTTTTTTATTTGAAAGGTAGTAACTATAAGTTGGTCTCATAAAAGTTTGGCGAAGATCTGATAAGGATCTTCAGCATGATGAACAGGATAGCTCATCAAACAATCGATGGTTTTCAATCAAATTTGAGAGAAACACAAGGACCTCATTCTACACAAGATGATGCAAAAAAATCAAAAAGATCAAAAAAATCACAAAACGGAAAATGCACTTGCACATTACATTCCTCAAATAGCTCACTTTTAGTATGCTCGCGAGGTCTACAGCTCCCAGAGCCACAGTAATATAAGTTTTTAGTTTCATAGAAACAATCGCTACTTTATACCTGTCGGACAAATCTCGATCACATTTGTTGCCAAATCTATTATTGTCCACTGTAGGTGTACAAAGAAAGCAATACAGGCTTGAAGGTGCAGTAAAAGATTTCGTTCCGTCGCAAGATGACAATATCAGCAGCCACATTTCTATCGGATATTTTCCAATTTGAGATATTTCTGCTTATCATTTTCTCGTCGCAATACGGTCTAAAAATGTTGGCACGCAAAGGCACTGTGTACTTTCTGTGGCTTCATTTCATTAGACGCGGACTAATAATACTTGGTACATAACTTTGCAGTAACGCATCTATTGCAGGCTTCTACTCAGTTTAGCCGCTATAAACGAGTAACTAATAATTACTAGTAGAAGAGCTCTTTGTTTACGAGTTCTTCTGGAGAAATACTACCTTTGCATCTATTTCTACTGCCATACAGTGGTGCTAGCATTGCAGTATTTTGATTTAAAGGGTAGATGTTGGTGCAAGCGAGCTTACATGAAGCGAGGCTTGATCTTGATTATATTCTATTACTATTACTATAAACCCATACCGTCTTATTATAAAAATGTGAGTTAGACTAGGCTTAAGCCAGGACTAACTGGTCCGTGGTCTAACTTTGATACCGAAGTTGGTCCCTGCTCTATAGAAAAATCAAAGACTTAGACCAGACGTTATAATAAAACGGAGTTTATCCCCTAAACCACGGTTTAAAGATAAACCCGAACGACCCCTAGTTTAAGTATGGTCTAACTAATAAAAATCTCATTTTGCCAAATTTTATTTGGTCTCCCACATAAGTTTATTCAATAAAACAACTTGTAGCACTGCATTATCCAACATACATTTCAAACTCTAGACTCCGATCTAAATTTGAAATGTCAAAACGCATGGGTTGCCACGAATTTGTCAATATCAAGTTGATAACGAGATTTAAAACAAAAAGGCGGAGATCTGAGTCAAGAAGAGAAACTAAAAATTGATTCGTTAAAACGAAAGACGAGGTAGTATGCGCATATGACTTTAGCCTGCGGCAAGAGAGTACAGTTATACCAACTTATCTAAGCCGGTCTGAAGTTAGCTGTTTAGAGAATTCTCGATTCACTATTGGCCATTTATGCACAAGCGGCTAACTTCAGACCGGCTCAGATAAGTTGGTGATTCCAAAATGAATGAACGATTGATTGCCATAATTTGTTATAGTCTGTGGATATTTGTTGAATGATTATGTTCTGTGATGATGAATCATGGACTATCTCAGGTACTATGTAGTCTTCGACTAAAGTGTCTTTTGTAATACGAAAATGATAAACCTGAGATGATCCTAAATTTATGAGATAAACCAGGTTTAAGTTGTTTATAATAAGAAAACGTGACTTGAGCTAGGTTTAAACCCAGGTTTGATTTGTTTATAATAAGGCTGATAGTGTCCAAGTTTTGAGCAAAGGCCTCATCCCATTTACGCCAGTCACTACGGGCCAGTGACTGGCGGATTCTATTCTATCATTATAAAAAAATAATTGATGTAATTAGCCCATTTACGACTAAAGTACCTTCAGGCAAATGTTTTCAGTCTAAACATTTTTTTATTTATATCTGGTAAAACCTTAAGGTTTTTATCTAGCTACCAGATCTAAATAAAATAAAACATAATTAAGATGCGCTGTTTAGATTCCATCTAAAACACTAATATGCGTTAGCATCCCTACCAGTCTGTGGCACTAATAAGGTACCTACCATAAAAGATACTGAAAAGGTACCTACTGATGTGTATTACTATGTATTTTGTACTTGTATTATCAAATACTCACAAAAAGCAGCTCAAACTTTATGATTAAACAGATTCTAAGTTTCATAATTTGTCACGTGTTCTTCATGCATGGGAGTACCCAAAACAACTAACTCAAAAGTAATTACCTCCTCTACTACAAAGACATTCTCCTTAATTTTAACAGCCATCACAGCTCAGTTGGTAGTAGCTCTACCTTCTGTGCTGTAGGCCTTGGGTTCGATTCCCACCTAGAAGACATATTTGTCTGATTAACTGATGAGCATTGATGTTTGTTCTCTGTCTTGGTGTTATTGTATAAGTTCTTCCGTTCAAAAAAAAAGTGCCAGTCGTCTCGACCGGTGAAGATAAACATCGTGAGGAAACCGGCATGTCGTAAAACCTAAAAAGCTCTACTAAAATATTATGTATCTAGTGCTCGAAAGGAACTTCTATGAGGTGCGCTTAAATCATCTTAAACCCGTGTTTCGAAAGAAACTAGTAATCAAGAAGAATAAGTATACATTTATAAAACAGTATATAAGTATTAAACTTGCTATCTGGTTCTCATATATTAAAAGCTTTGCTTAGTTTGGGTCTAGATTAGTGATATTTGGAAAGTCCAACATTATTAAACGTTTGAAGCCGCAGGTTCGAATCCGGTCGTGCACCAATGAATTTTTTTATCGAAAAATTTATGTGCGCAATGCCAGTGCTCTTAAACGGTGAAGGAAAACATCGTGAGGAATCCAGTTAGTATTCTAACAGCGGCGATGGGCTTGCAACCTGTCACGTATGGAATACTAACTACTGCAAAATGTGGGTATGTGCCAAATGTAATGTTTGGACGTACCTCTGACTACCCCCCTTAGACATCCTCAAAGAATCTTGAGGTTAGTACTTGGTACTTGAGAGATCTGAGGGGATATCTACCGTGACTGGGGATCAAAGTCGTGAAGCTGTTTCAGTTTCAGTTTTTGAAGCCGCACTAGAGTTGGCAGAGCTGGTCGCCGCGAATGGTAAAAGGATAAGGAAAAAATACAACTGTGAAGATAAACGGTTTAATGGGAATTCACTGATTTCATGTAGTTTTCTGGGTTATTTTCTAAGTGGGTGGTGGATGTCTTATTTTAATGACTGCTTTGTTAGTTTTTGAAAGTAAAGTAAACCTACGAATAACTGGAAAAAACTCAGCCTGGATTCAGGTAACTTCGAATTGACTGTCTGATACGCAAATTGGCTCGTTGATAAAATTATCGTTTGCATATAACAATTTAACGAGCTTCTGACTACAGACACTTATCAGAACCTCAAACAATTACTTCATCCATCTGAGTGTGAGAACGAAATAAAATTGTTGCTTGTTAAAAGTGTCCATACACAATAAGTGACAATATACCTATCAAACAAAGTGAGTTTCCCATTAAACCGTTTATTTTGGTCATCATTAAATAATATTTTAAACTAATTCAATATTCATATCAGTTCCTATTTTCAATGCCGCTTCCTTTGTATTATATTTTTTATTATTAAACGTGTGGTATCGGATATTTACGTACTATAACTATAATGTATATTCCAAATTTCAAGTTGTATCTCTGAGCGTACACCAAGTTTGTCCGTTACTCCTAAACTGAGCTTAAACACTATCATCATCCGCAGTCTTAGCTCAATGCTGGGAAGAGATCTCTCTAAACTATTTCCATTTTAAACAATCTTGGGCTACCCTCATCCATCTACGGTCAGATATATAATTATTATAGTAGAAAAAATGGGACGGGTATCTTTAAATATGATTATAAATAATGAAAAAAAAAATTGCGCCCGCGGTTTCACCCGCGTAGATTTAAATCCCGGTATTCCCATGGGATAAAATCCATCCATACTTACAAACCTACGCGTTTATAATACTAGTAGGATGTATGTAGCACAGGAATGTATAATACCGTGGTACGTCCGCGTGACGTAATGACCGGCTCTTCCTACAGATTTACGGGCGAGCCGTAAAACCGTCATACTTATTCATGTTCATGTTTATGCTCATTGATATGGGCTGTATAATGGAGACGGCTCTGAAAAGCACATAAAGCGTCGGCAGACGCTGCAGCTAACTGGACACTTGGCTGCACTTCGAGGTAAGCTCGTATGCTTACTTGTAGTATGTAGATGAGCTGGAAAATTATTTCACTTATTGATAAAAGTTAATACCTTTAATACCTACCTGAAGGTCAAACGTTAACTTATCAATTAAATGACGCTAATCTTATCAATAAGCTAAAAATTATACAGAATTTTTTAAGTAAGAGTTGGATTGCATTTGTTTTCAAGTAGTTACCTATGTACCTATCTGCTAACGAATAAGAAACTAGGCAACATTCCAATTTCCTAGCTCCAATCTGCCTCATAGTAGGCACAAAGATATTATTACATTTTCAAAGAAGAAAGACGAAAACAAATCTTGCTCATATATATTGCAGAGTAAGCTCGCAGGTAATCTATCTTACGCCGCAGCCTCATAGGCACTAATGAGTGCAGTAATTACGGCACGTAGATTACGGGGCTACAGAGACACCTTAGTATCCTTAATGAAAGTTTTATTTTGTCTTGAAAATGCCAAAATAATTTTATGATTACACATAGACTCCCAAAAACACACACAAACGCACAATTTACTTTGTTTTAAATATTTCACTTTTATTTTTTCTGTTTTATCTCATTTACACCCAATCTACTTAGACACAAACCCATTTAATATTTTAAGTTCTAGTTTCATACCTATTTCATATTATGAATATATACCTACCATACTTTTTTATCGGAGGAGGGCGTTGATGTCTGTGACACAGTTTTTTAACACAGAATCATCGTTTTCTAGAAAATTATGTACCATCTATGTTACTATCTATGTTGTTCTATGTTCTTTGTTCAAAATAAACATTATTATTATCAGAAGTCGGTGGATGGATAGAGGGCTCAAAATCGATTGGCCTGAAAATCTGTGTGGGTCTTAAGTGTTTGATAAAGCCCGATACGTTTAAACTGCATAATTTTCTACTTCAGTACGGAACTGAAGTTTTGTCTGTTAAAAACGCAACAATTTGTACAAAGACAAACAAGATGTTGGATAAAACAACCGACAATAGATAAACTAGTGCAATACAAACGTCTGGTATTCGGTTTGTTTTGTAAGACGCTCGTATATCGCTGTAGACGCGGCTGAACCAGACTGCAGCTACAAAATAAGCGGTGGATAGGCCGCATTTTCCTACTGTTAAGGGGCTGACACCAAGTACTATTCGCTCACACATTTTAAACATCTAGAAAGATATAAAATGTTTGAACTAGTTCCTAAGCAAACTTTTTCGTAGGAAAACTATGTTTGAATCAAAATGATATGTTTTCTGAATGCAATGAAAAATGATAAATATCATGTGATTTACCGTGAATAATTTCAGTAATTTTATATATTTCATAGTGTGAGCGAGAAGTACGTTAGCAGTAATCTTCGCCGTATTGGATATATTATGTAATCTACTTTATTACCGAACCGCGCTCACAGACTGCATGGAGTTGCAGACATCCACACACTAGCTCCATCAATTGCTATTACACTATTGGACCCGTTGAGCTATCTCTAGATTATCTATAACGATCTGCAGAGAGCACCGGTGGTCTAGTGGGAGTGACCCCGCCTTTCGATCGTAAGGTCGTGGGTTTGAATCCGGTCGCGCACCAATGGATTTAACCCATGGATAAATATTTCTGCACAATGCCAGTGCTCATAAACGGTGAAAGAAAACATCGTGAGGAAACCGACATGTCATAGAACCTAAAAAGTACTATAACATAGGTCAAGTGCTCGAAAAGAGCCTCTTCGAGGTGCACTTAAAATCCTTTCACCACTCTGTTTCACAAGAAAGTAGTGACACGATACGAGATGAGACGGTCTGCATATCTGCAGACACAGAACAGTCGAGTTATCACTCGACTGTTCTGTGTTTCCTTTTGTGTACTTTAAAGTGTTTATCTACCTATCTATTTTTTTACATGCTATAATGTCTCGTATTAATTGATTGAGTGAGCGAAGCGAACGAAAATCATACAATCAACTTGGGCGATTTGGCATTTTATGTATGTTTGTCCGACGATAACTAGAGAACCATTTATCCGATCTGCATGAAATTTGGTAAATCGATAGCTTGTACTTGAGAAATTCACCGGTAAGTATATGAGTACAATCGCATAAGGGGTTATTAAAATATCGAGTTTTCTAAGCGGGCAAATATTAAAAAAATTACACAAAATGAAATTACATATCTATAACAATAAGAATCAAAGTCCTGACTGACTGACTGACATATAGACAACGCGCAGCCTAAACCGCTGGTCGTAGAGACTTGAAATTTAAGGAGTACATAGTTCTTACAGCGTAGACGTGTGCTAAGGGATTTTTCAAAATTCAACCCCTAAGGGTGTAAAAAGGGTTGAAAACGTTTGTATGAAAAATCGTATTCCTTCAACCTAGGAACTTGAAACTTAGAGGGCATATACCCCAAAGTCAATAATTAAGTTTGTCATTTTTAGTTTTTGAGAACTACCCCCAATAAGGGTGCAAAGGGGTGTTGTAGTTTGTATGGGAGTTTTTAACGAGTGGTTCGATTGATTTCAAACTTGGAGTAAATATATTTCTAAATAAATAATTAAGAACGAAATTTTTAGTTTTTGTAAACTACCCTTAATAAGGGTGCAAAGAGATGTCAAAGTTTGTACGAGAATTTTTGTACGCGTAGTGCGATTGACTTGAAAGTAAAAGTAGATAAATAACAAAAAATATTAATTTAGAGTTTTATCTCGGGTGGAATGCGCGAGCGGCGTCTAAGGCGCAGCGGTGGCTGGCGAAGCGCGGGGCGGGGCCCTTAGCGGGCCGCTAAGTTGGGACCGCTGTATCTAAGTACTTAGGCACAATGTTGTCGATGTAGCCTGTTTTCTTTTTCACGTAGGAGTATAGGTATCACCATTACAGAATCAACCTCAACCCCCGTCATAACTGAGGTAAGTAGGTACAGGTACCTGCCTATCTTTTCACTCTGTCGATCCAAGCTTTTCTTAGCGATGAGTGCGACGCATATTTTTATCGAAACTTCGTAATTTTAGCGCTATTTTGGTGACAATACGCGCGGGTGAAACCGCGGGGCGCAGTTAGTGTCTTATAAAAGGGCTTGGTTTGGACATTCCAAAACTATTTCAATTTTTTTTCTAGCTTGTCCGCTTTTTGAGATACATCAAAAAAGCTCCCATTTCAAAGAGTTTCGTTGGCATCAAGGTTTTTCTACTGGTCGGCCAGTTCCTTTGGTTATTCAATTATTTTTTTCTTGAAATAAATGAAAAATGACTTGGTTCTCATTAAATAGTAGTAGCGACCTGTTCTGATGATGGAGCCAAAGTCTGTTCAGCGGAACTCTTTAATAAAAAGGCCAATTCAGTTGAAACTTGGTTACTATTCTTAGTTAGTAGGGCAGCCAGAGACAAGTTCAAACACAATGTTTGGACTTGTCTCTGACTACCACTTACTTACTAATATTTTGGGAGTGTTTGTGTCGCTCCACGAAATCTCAGTTCGGGACGAACTCTAGTTAGTTAAATAAATAATAAAATGTAAATACATTGTATCCATTTTTTCATTAACACGTATTAGTTTAATCCTGAATAATCCTGAAAAAATACCCTAAAGGGTTCCAGGAAAAATTATTGATGCCCGCGTAATATCCGTGTTCAACAAATCCTCTTTGACATCAAATGAAATGAAGCCCACAAGTAACCCATCAAATTAAATGTACTTAAAAGTTAGGGGTGTGTTCGTCGGTCGCGTATTTCGAAGCCCTATATGTCGGCAGTTGATTGAACCCATACTCTTACGGTTCATTTGGTTTTAATAAGAAATCGATCTTTATAGTAGAGGATCCGTAGTAGATCGACCTTCACCCATCTGTTTAATGGATGAAAATAATTTTATAAGTACTTTAGTAAAAATTATAAAAAAATGGGTTGACTGAAAAAATCCTGGCCAGGCTATAATTAATTATTAATTAAAAAATCACTTTTTTTTTAATTTCTACTGATATGTTTAATGAAAAAATTCTACACCAACCGTAAGTACAAAGCCTATAGAGTATGCAAACGTAGGGTTGACTATATTTTTCCTGGCCTAACTATTGGGTTGACAGGTATAAACAGATATTTTGGTCTTTTCACCTACTTGTTTAATCTTTAAATTAAACATAAAAATAAGCGATGTTTTATTGCGAACACAATGATATAGGGTTGACTGCAAAAAGCCTGTCCTGAATGACGGTTGTTGAATTTCAAAAAATAAAATTTTAACGCGACTGCGAATGTGTGACAAAGAGGTCCGAGACAAATTTCTCGTGCGATGGACGAAGACAGAGTTGAACTGAAGTCGCGCGCGGCGCGACCGCAGGATGTAATTAATAGAGTGCGCATGTCAGTAGCTCATGCAATAGAAAATGATAGCGATATACTAACAATGCTTGTATAGGTTTCAAAACGTGTTCTGAAGATAATACTAAGGTTACTAATAGGTACCTACCAAATTTCTATGCCATCCCATTGGTTGGAACCTGGTATCAAACCTTAGAGTACATTTTGAAACAATAAGGAACATTTCTTGTATAATCATCTACTCCACACATACCTCTAGTTATGGAGTCTACCTAAATATGAGTCAACCTAACTTCAATTTCGTAATTAGTGCAAAATTCGCTCTACATCCATTGCATAAAATTATGATCATACGAGCGCGTGAACACTGCTTTCAAGTGCTTGAGCGTCCCGAGAGAAGCAAGTTACGACCTGGCAATAGGCGAATACCTAATAACAGCTATAAAACACACTGTACTAATTTATATGTTTTAATATTTGTCAAGCAGGAAGCCGGTGGAAGGAGGGACAGAATCGTTCTTACGGGAAATGTTAAGAGGTGGCTTCTCCAGACTGTTAATAGTGATGATGAATATTTGTAAAGACTATTTTACTTTAAAGGTAAAACTGTCTTTATCATAAAAAGTCTGAATTTCTAGATATTACTATCTGACAAGTCACGAACAATAAATATTTCATTTCAAGTAATTCACCATTATGTATATAAAAAAATTCTAATTAAACCACCGTAAAAAACTGAAGAGCAGAAAATTTGTAAACCTTTTTTATTGAACCCGTTATTTGAGTCGGCTTTACGGAATTATTTAATTTGCTTGTTTATGTGCTTTCTACATAAATAAAAAAACTTTGCATTTTTTTTTTAAATAATGTTACATTCTAAAGTGAAATATCATTTACTTTTTTGGGCCTTTTAAAAGGCCGGATGCTTTATCTCGGTTAATTTTAACAATAGTTGCATTCGCATTGCACGTGGTATCTTTCACGTAAAAATACTTGTAGTAGGAGCCATCGCTCTTCCTTAGCATGCTTTTAGAGCTATAAAAATAATACATACAAAATTTAAGTTAAAAAAAACATGAGATAATTGATTGAGTGAGCGAAGCGAACGAAGATCTTACAATCAACTTGGGCGATTCGGCATTTTATGTATGTATGTATGTTTGTCCGACGATAACTTGAGAACCGCTTATCCGATCTGCATGAAATTTGGTAAGTCGATAGCTTGTACTTGAGAAATTTACTGGTAAGTATATGAGTAAAATCGGATAAGGTGTTATTAAAATATGGGGTTTTTTAAGGGGGCAAAAATTAAAAAAGTTACACAAAAAAATTAAGTTACATGTCATATGAAAGGGCTTGGTTTGAACATTCCAAAACCATTTTTTTTTTCTATGATGCCCGCTTTTTGAGATACAACAAAAAAATTAAATTGAGATAACCAACTACCCAAGAGCTCCCATTTCTAAGAGTTTCGTTGACATCAAGGTTTTTCTACTGGTCGACCAGTTTCTTTGCTTTTTAAATATTTTTTTACTGAAAATAAATTAAGAAGGTACATGGTTATCATTAAACGGTGATAGCAACCTGTTCTGATGATGGAGCCAGGGTCTGTTCAACGGAACTCTTCAATAAATAGGCCAATTCAGTTGAAACTTGGTTACCATACTTAGTATGTAGGTGGCAGCCAGAGACAAATCCAAACACAATGCTTGGACCTCTAACCACCACTTACTTAAATTTTCGGAGCGTTCGCGTCGCGTCACGAGATCTCAGTTCGGGGCGAACTACTAGTGATAATATGTGTTGACGAGAGTCATCAATCATCAATGTGTGTTCGCAACTAAGCAACGGATGCTTGTGACCTAATAGATGTGCCTTCGTGGAGACCGCAAATTCATTCATCTTGACTTGATATTAGATTCGAGCAGGACTTGATATTAAACGAACTACAATTTACTAAATGACTATTAATAGATTTTACACAATGTAAATCGTTAGGCTGTTTGTTTGGATGGGTATTAGACATATTAAAGTATATAAATAATTATAATTAATAACTTACCTATATACGTTGTTATATAAATTAATATATAATATATATAATTTAGTTTTTCTGACATAGTTATCATTATTTTCTTTATGTGCATAATGTTTGCTATATGTATTTTAAATTCCTGCTTTTTGTGTTTTTGAAATTGTTTTTTTTTTCCTTCTTTGATTATTTCCTGTTATTTTATATTCTATTACTATTTCTTAATCTTAGTGTCTATTTTTAATTAGTGTAAATGGCTGTGCCGTTCTGATTAAATAAATAAATAAATAAAATAAATAAATAATAAAAATAATATATATAATAAAAAAATATAAGCAAGCAAATTAAATACGAACTTATTTGTCAGTCACTTTGAAGTTACCTAGATAAGTATTAGAGAAACTTGAATTTCACTATTTCATTACGTGAAATTAACCTTCTGATCGGGAATAAACATTTCCAAACCTTAGAAACATTTCAACCTTCACGGCACAAAACTTATGTCAAATCCGGGAAGTTATTTGAAAAAATTTAACATAAAAAAATTCACCAACCTGATGTGCACAAAGGGCCGGAACAATGACGTCCAAAAATAAAATTTCGGCACCTCGTATCATCCTGAACATGACCCAAAATTTGTCATTTTACTTCCAATAGTTATTTTGTACGATTTTTTCCAATATTTTCATAACTTTCATCAAAGTTACGAAGCTGATTATTTTATGCATAAAAGTACAACTCTTGTTATAGGGCAGTGTGGTCGCCCAGCGACACAGCCCTTTAAATAAAAAAAAAAAGAAAAAAAAAGTACAACTCATGAAGATACAGTTGCAAAAAAAGACAAAAATTCTTTACTTTTTTTTTATTTCTAGGACAGCCAAAAAAAGGAAAAAAAAATATTTTTTTTTAATTATAACAAAACTATAATGAACACGATATGAGTGACAGTGACCTATTGTAAATTTCATTTTTGGACGTCACTGTTTCGGCCACCTGTATGTAAAATATAAACAAAATATTACCAACTTCTTCAGGGTGTTATCTAGTAACGATGTGCGTTGTTTTCGCGATTGTCGTGTTGGACGGGCGACGTGTGCCCGACATGAATGGCGAATCAGCAACCTGGATCCAGGACTCGTGAAAATTTCCAACGAGTGCCGAATATCAATTGCTCTCCTGGCCAATTTTCCTGCGAATTGCCACGGAATATTGTGCCGGGGAGTACAAGTAGAGATGAAACTGCATTATAGCGCATTATCGGCTCCCATATTACGTAACTGGTGATTGGTCTGAGATAAGCGTAAATAGAGAATCATCTGTGATGAACACCACTTTTTTATTATTTATTTATATAAAAACTTTTACACAAAAATGTAGTGCTAGGAGGACTTGTAATACTTAAATATTAATTATTTATGTGACAGTGGCGACTATTTACTCTGTGGTTTACCTACGTAATAATGTGGTAACAATATTAATAATCATTTATTTCAGGCAACATAGTAAAAAAGATCTTAAAAATACAGGGCCCATAGCATAAATACCTTACAAACAAGAATATATATATATAATAATTATATGACTTATTTAACTAGCACCGAGAGACTGCGACGTGGGCGCGACAGGGCTCGGCAACCTACCCCGGAAACGTCGATATAAGATTCCCTTAGGCCACAGATCTTCCTTCATGAATGTTGACAGAATTTGGGTCGGCACTCTCACCACGAAAGAGTTGAAGTTGACCCTGTGGCGTGGCTCTAATCTTTCGACCCTGAGGCGGAATTGGGTCTTCGCGCACAAATAATCCGCCACATCCTCGACCTTGACGGAGTAGTGCACGCGAGAGACGTACGTCAGGGTCGTGGGAATCTCCGGACGCAGCGTGGAGCTCGGTCCTGTCGGTGCGGTACCGCACTTGTTCCGACAAACGGGCTTCTTCTTCTTCCTCTACACTGTGATGAAGCCCTAATTACCATGCACCTTGTCAGATGGTGCTGTCCTGCGAGTTGGTTCGCGTATTCCGCCCTCGGCTCGTTGTGGGGCGGCAGGCCTGCTGGCGGCGGCCTCTGCATACGCACGTTGTTGGCGGGGGGGGGGGGGGGGAGACAACGTGTCGCGGAGATTCCGAGGAATCTCCGCGGGGGAAGATGCAGTCAATTGAACTGTTATAATAATGCGCGTCACGCAAGAAGAACGCCGGAAGGAGGGGGAGGGGGTGTGATGGCGTAAGTATTTTGTATGGGCAAACACATCCTCTCCACTGTTTTCCAGCGGTCTTTTTAGTTGACGCGACCTATACATTGCATTAACTTTAATAAACCCATGAAGGCACTACCTAGCTTTGCGACGTTTCAAAGTCTGATGATCTTTGAGATTTTATTGAGTTTTTAACCTTTAACTTTGAAAATATTGTGCCGTCAACATGTCTGTTCAGCCAAAGGTAACTGCTGCCAACAAAGCGAACTAACATTTTTGATCAACTGTTAAACCAAGTTGTGTTGGTATTGCGTAAGTATACCTAGGAGTTTCTCTTCCACGTGACCGTTTAGAACAAAATATCCTCTGTGATTGTACTGTGAAATCGCAATATTTGCATTACACGCCGCACGCATACACGGAAAAAAGTATAGTGAAAGTGAGCTCTGTAACAGGTGTCATTGATTTGGTTTGCTTAGTTTCGCAAATGTTTGCGCTTTGTTATTGGCAATTCTGATGAAATGTCTGTATGCGCCCTAACTGTTGTAGCCACCTAGCGGAATAACGTCCATAATTGCTACGTGAAATACTAAGATAGGTTACTGGTGTCAATTCTGTTGTTTAGTTTTCCTTATTTGACAACACCAAAAATTAAGGCCAAAAATATCTATGACTAGATGGAACTTAATCTGACAGCTCTAAAATTATTTTTAGAGCTGTCAGTTTTCTGGCGGCTGACCCCCATGCGACGGCCGCATATAGAATGACGGGTTCTACCGTTGCTGGAGCCTTATGCACTATGACCATTTGCAGCGCGAGCTCGGCTAAGACAAGGCAGGCGGTGTGATACGGTCAGGGCAAAGTATCTCTTATGACATAAGACTTAATAATAGAGAGTATAATTACGGCCAGTGTATTTTGTCACGGCCGCCAGCTGACAGTGAAATGAGCTAGAACAGCCGCCCGCCGCAGCTCATAACACCCACTGCATGGACGTATCCAGATGTTTTTGACGACCACAGTGGCGTAGCGGGCTAGAATCCGTCTACGAACGCAAGAGGTTGCGGGTGTGATTACCGCCTCGGAACAAATTTGTGTACGATCTGCAGAAATTTGTTCCGTTGGTCTGGGTGTGTTCTATGTATAATAAAAAATATATTTTTATGTAAGTTTATAAAAATATATCAGTTATATAGTACCCATAACACAAGCTTTGAATAGCTTACTTTGGGGCTAGATGATGGCGATGGTACTGTGTGGATTGTCCAGCATTATTTATTTGATAAAATGAATACTTTCACTAGTATTATCACTGATAGATCTGATCACGCTCGGAGAATAACTTTTGGGACATTATAAAATCTTTGTGATTTCTCTTAGTTTAAACACTGTAAAACGAATTAAAACCTTCTACAACCTCATGTCAGAAAGTTCCTCAAATCCCTCCTACCGTTTCTATAGATGGTTATTTGAGGGAGTTTTTTGCTCAACGTTTTCTTGGTCGCCTTCTCTTCTTCTTTCTTTTCTTGGTTGATCTTGCCACGAAGTTATCATGTTCGTCCATGGTCCATGTATATTATGTACCTATGTATTTAAGTGTTATAAAAGTATTTATGTCTACTATCAGCTATTTAGTTCATACAAGCTCTGTATGGGGCTAAATGGCAATGTTTCAGGTCCATCTGTATTTATTTAAAGGAGCCCTGGTCATCTAGTGGTAGCGGCCCCACCTTTCGATCAAGATCGTGGGTTTAAAACTGGTTGTGCACCAATGAGTATTTCTGTTCAAAAATTATATGTACATTGCCAGTACTCTTCTAAGATGAAGGAAAACATCGTGAGATAACCGGCATGTAGTAGAATCAAAAAAAAAGTTCTTAGTGTCAAGTGGTCGAAAGAATCCTCTTTGAGGTGTATCTGCTTTAATTCCTTTCACGACAATGTTTTGAAAGAAACTAGTGATACGATATTAGAGAAGATTTATTTAAAAGAACAATACGCCTTCTATTTGGTCTTGTTTCTACCCTGCCCTGTGTTAATTGTATTTCCGTTCTCTGCCACGCCTGACCCACTGGACTTATAACGGATCAGGGTTATATAATTTATTGGAATTTTAAACTTTTGCGTACCTACTTATAAAAAAAATAATATTTAACGATTATCACGATGGCAATTAACATATTACAATACTACTTAAATTACTATCTTATAATTAAATAATATTAAATAAATACAGTGCTGGACACAGCACCATCTGGCCCCAAAGTAAGCTACTCAAAGCTTGTGTTATTGGTACTAGATGACTGATATATTTAATACATTATATACTTACATAGATAGTTTTTTTTATTATACATTAACACCCAGAATAACGGAACAAATTTCTGCAGATAATACACAAAGTTGTTCCGAGTCGGGAATCGAACCTGCAACCTCTTGCGTCGCAGGCGGACTTCGCCTGCTGCGCCACTGAGGTCGTAAAGTTTTAGAAAACCTAAATAGTTTGTCATATTATTGTCAAAACAATATAATCATTGTCTTTGCCAAGGAATTTGAAAGTCTTTGCATCAGAGTACTATCTTTTCTTAATTATAACTTATTTTTTGTAGGTCTGGAAACTGTCACCAAATTTGTAACTTGAATTTGTGGCAGAAACAAAACCTATTAGTAGGAATAATAGTTTTAGCATAGTAATATTAGAGTTGAATGGAACGCTAAAATGAAGTTGCAGTGTGATTGTGTCGTGTACTCGCATTTGCTGCTGATTAAATTGGTATTTCACCACGAAATCGTACCCCGAGAGATTGAATTCTAGTTAGCGCAAAATAGTGTTTGTGACAGATATACCTATTGATGACTTGGCTCTCCATAATCCTAAAATTACCTTGGCACTATCGGAACCAGCTTTGAATGAATTTATGGCTTATAAGTGGGTCATTCGGAACAGATGCGCGGAGTAGCATGCGGTCAAGTGTTCAAATTATAACGGATTCAACGTGTCTTTCCTTACTACACTATTCTAAACTAGTCATCTGGAAAAAATCCTAATTTTCCGTTCTCCTAATATCACCATGGGTGCTTTAGAGCAGCATAGCCAGATTACTTCGCGTAGTATTTAGGTAGGTAGTAAAATACCATAAATTAAAACTCAGTTTATTTAAAAAATATGGAGTGCATTTCAGAACAGTATAGTTCATTTATACTGATATTTTTTCAAATTTTGGTCATATAAACAAAAGCAAATCCCGTGTTTTGACGAAATTACGTGTGTATTTTGAAATTGCATGCGTCGAGAGTCTAAAACAATATATAATGGTCCAACTTCTAAACACGTTTTAATAATAACAATGATAACATTATTATTTGAGTGCTATCTTCCTAAAAAGGGTTCAATTCAAGTACTTATTTGAAAACGAGTAGGTTCATACTTTTATCATTATAGAATTACTAGTTGCGCCCCGCGGTTTCACCCGCGCAGATTTAAATCCCGGTATTCCCACAGGATAAAAAGTAGCCTATGTGCTATTCCAGACTATAATCTATCTCTTGAATATCCTTATAGATAGGACCCAAATTTTACTTTTTTAGTATCAGAATAACCCTTGGTATAACTTGTAAGATTTTATAAATATCACGAACAATCCTCAAGTCCTCTACATAAAGGATGCCACTTGTCTTGCCAAACTGGCAGTCGCAGTGTCAAGAGCCTGCGAGCGGGGTGTCAAGTGTATTTAAGTGTCCACTCCGTTATAGGCATAAATGGTCTACTGATAAAGATAAAACATGATCTGGCACGTTTTTGTTTGCTTTCACGGTAACCCCATCATGGGTAGGTATGTGGAATAAGTCTGTGTGAATTTTACTTACTTTACGGCCTTACGGTATGCGGTATCGTATACGGTATGAAGTTAGTATTTTTATGAGTTTCCAGCTCTAATGGCAGAGTACATAATAGAAGTAGGTTGATATTTACAAAGAAATATTGATGGAATTTTTTACACAAAAATATATAGCCGCGAATTAAAAGAAGCTACCTAAGTAGAATGATAAGATTGTTTATCCCCATAGCAAATATACCTTAAAATTAAGCAACAAAATACTATACACACTACGAAATGATACACCTAATTAAACATAAAAGTTACATAATTATTATTCTCGTCTCAACGTATGAAAACTGAAACCCTACCTTGATTTGCAGCTTCTTGTTAGTTAGGTATGCCATCCGCAAGGGTTCTTCAATTACCTTACCTTACGGTACCTGTTTCTGAGTTCTTGTAATATAATTGAGTTACTTGTATAATATAGACATGCAGGCAGACGCCTGCATGTCACATGCACACAACTTTAATAAAAAATAACAAGATAAAAAACTTTAAATGCTATAACTAAATACAAAAAATTACGCACTGATATGCTAGAGCCGCTCAGCTTACGCCGCGACATTGGCTCTTTATGCGTGTTTAATCGGCTGTACAACGGGGAATGCTCGGAGGAGCTATTTGACCTTATCCCAGCGTCGAGATTTTACCACCGCTCCTCTCGGCACCGGGATCGAGCTCATCCACACATTCTGGAACCCTGGGTCTCTCGTACTCTCCGTTTTTCACGCTCATTTCTTCCCTATACCCATAGGCTGTGGAATGAGTTACCATCAGAAGTTTTCCCGCCAAGATTTAACATGAAAAGCTTCAAGAAAAATGTTAATAAAGTCCTTCAGGGTAGGCAACGCACTGACAACGCCCCTGGTGTTGTTGTTGTCTATGGGCGACGGTGACCGCTTACCATCAGGTGGGCCGTTAGCCCGTTTGCCTATCTTTTACATAAAAAAAAATATGCTAGAGGGGTCCTCTTGGGCCCATTTAAGACTATAAACGTCTGCTCGGCCTCCTTGTTCTTGTGAGACGACCTGTCTATTTTGTTACTAGTTTTGTCAATTTGTTGTTGTGAATGGCCACATGGCCTGCCTAATCCCATTTCATTTTTAGAAAACTCTCGTTACAACCACATACGTATTAAATAATATGTTATGTAATTAGTAGTTAATATATTATATGTTAATGTCTTGTGTTCACGTCTAGTCAATGAGGTAAGAAACGAAGTTTCCTAAGTCTGGGGCCTACTGAGCCATAACTTTTGTATCCCGTGGTACTGTGTGTCAACGCAAATCAAACATGGAAACAACACTTCAAGGAAAAAAAACGCAGGGGGTGGTAAAAAAACTCATACGTCATTGGAACTTTTTCAAGCAGATACAGATCAAACACTAAGATAAAGAAAGTTATAAAAGCGAGTAGTGTATAGCCAGATGCGGATCCGTGTGTACCAACCCAAGATTCAAATTCAAACACAGAAAAAAAAGATCTGAAAACCAGTTTATGTGGCGCGTTGTGAGTGCCAAAGAATGACCTAAGGCCAGAGACAAGCGATCCCTGCTGCTGCAGCAGCCAAAGGCACGCAAAAGTTGCTTTGTGAGGGATCCCTCCCATCAGAAGTAAAGATCACCTTATCAATTAAAAAAATGTTTAGGTTTAGTATAATAAATTTGTATGTTTCCGTGTGGTGAACAAGAAATAATGGTAGAAACGATTGGTTTATTTGGTTTACGTGTTGTCTTAGGACTCCACAAATAAAACATGAAGAGCTGCACAATAAATAAAGATTATTTCGGTCGCAAGTATTGTTATAAAGTTTTTGGTATCTGAGTCCTTTGTAGACGTTCCTTCCGCGTATGATTTAATAACATTGTTGAGACAACGACTGCAGGAGGAACTTTCATGCTTAATGCTCTTGAGAGAACAAAGAACCAACGGGAAAAGCGGGTCGGATAAAGCACGTGTATTAACGTGCTTGCTTTTGAAATTATACATAGATCCTGCTTTATTTATCATGTCAAAGCGGACTAAAGTTTCTTTAAACACGCAACTGTGGTCTATATCTCTAAATTTGAAAGTAATTATCTATTATCATAACTAAGATAATAATATTATAATAATCAACCTGTGAACTGTCATGTTGTGGTAAAATGAATAGACCCCAGAGCGCCAAAAAATATTTAAAATAATAATTGAATCAAGCTTTACAGTTCATAGTTCTTGAACTTACATAAAACAAATTATTGCAACAAGAAAGAAAATTATCGCAAATAAGATTGTAACATTTTATAAGAAGTGTTTTAATTTGTTTGACTTATTGCTACACATAATTAAAAACACCTAAAAGAACAAACACATACTTATATACCTACAGTATGTGTTTTTTATCAAACCATTTAACGATGAGCTCTTTGAGCGAAAACTTGAAATATTAATAACAAACCTCTCTGATTGAAAACTTAATATAAAGGTTGTTTGTTAATAATTTTTTAAACATTATTTATTTAAAAGTGATGGGGAACGATCATTATAAATATCAGTACCATGAGTTGGCGAAAAAGGCTGATGTTATGAAAGGCTCTTGACGCAGCGTTTTTCAGGGTTCCACCGACCACCGAAAATAGTCATATATCATTTTTGGAGCCGCTGGATGACATTTATTAAAACTTCTTGCCAGTTTGATTGCCATCGTTCGGACTCTTTTATGTTTTATGTTGTCGGTACTTTAAATTGAAGCACTCATTTAGATTATTTTATAGTTTCCTCTCCCTGGCCTTTTTATGTTTTTGCTGGTGTGCGTGTAAGACGGTGGCTACTTTTAACTAGTACGTCAGCTCCTGATGAAAAGTGGTCACCGTCTCAAGGGCTTATCCCCGATTTCTGAAAGCACCATCAACACTAATCGGCTGTCAAGTCACCTATTTCAGCTTTTACTTCAAATTAGGTAGAGATAGCAAGTGACTTGACAGCCGATTAGTGTTGATCGCGCATTCAGAAACCGGGGGGTAAATTTATAACCACAACAAAATCTATGAAAAGTTGTTAACTTTGAAAATGTTGATAAAGAGAAGTTGTTTTGTTGACTGTGTCTTAAGACGAAGACAAGAGCTAATGTGACTCTCGCTCGCACGTTTTGATTTGTTGAAAGATATGACATCACTAAACCCATTTTCGAAAAATCGCAAACAACCATTTTGTGTGCAATCACATTGCGCACAGTTTAGTATAAAATCATTTTGATCGACACAAGTTTTCCTACTTAAAAGTTTGCTTTTCTAGTTTTCGTACTCAAGCAAACTTTTGAGTAGGAAAACTTGCATCAATCAAAATGCAATTTTTACCAAACTATGCGCAATATGATTGCACACAAAATGGTTGATTGCGATTTCTCAAAATTGGAATTTGTGATTTTATATCTTTCAAAATGTCGAATCGTGCGAGCGAGAGAAATATTAGGTGTTGTCAACGCCTTAACGTCGCAAGTGCTTTCTTGCTGTAGACGTTACGCCATCGTTCCCGGTTTCAGTGGTGTTTCAGCCATTACTACAAAATATTTTAATAATTAATCTTAACTTACTAACAATATGTTTTCTAGAACAAACCTTGTTTCGAGGTTTTAAAACATTTTTCATATTAAAAAGTAAAAAGTAAAGAAGCTTCATTAGATTAATTAGAACACACAAATACTACACGTAAGATGGAATACATAATTAATATTACATCGCTCAGCTGACTAAAGGTGCAAATTCGGTGCTGCTTTGCAGGGAATATAAATGATTATTACTTACTCAAAATCAGATACTTCACCAATTTTTACCTGACATGAAAGAAGAAACTGCTTGAATTTTACTCTTTTAATGAGGCGATTTTAATTTCAGCGTATCCACATCTTACTTACGTTTAAATTATCTGTAATAAAGAAAATTTACTTTAAAAAGCCACCTTATAAAATTATTTAAAGGTTTTTACAAAAAACTTCATTTTATCTGCAGCGCCACCTGTCTTGCAATCCTAAGTTATAGGTTTTACAGCAATTACCGAATAGTGGTTAATTTTACGAGTTCCAATAAAATAGGTCTCGCTGGTAAATTATCTGTTCAGAGACAATTTATGCCGCTACAATTAAAGAGCTCTGAATCACAGACAATATGTTGTGTTAAAAGATAGTTCATTCCGTACCTACATCATTATTTTTATAATGAGTCTTCATCACCAACACAAAGACACACCTAGTGTATTTGGACCAAAAATGTTAATTTTAAATCTGTCTGAAACAAAAATTAAATTATTTTAATAGTTTTTTATTGTTTTATATGTAAGAAGAGGAAGATGGGGGAATGCCGATCACCTGAGAGAAAAATGCTTTATTTGTTTTTTCATTTGTCTTATGCTAGTTTCAGTTTCAGTTTTCTTATGTTAGTTTTGAGGTTTAGAGACTCTGCCTGCTCAAGAATCACAACCCCTGCGCTGCAGTGTGCTCGCTGTGCTTCAAGGCACCTTATTTAATAAGTAACTGGAGTGAGCGGTATTATCCGACACGATCGCCATTACCCCTGCTTCCCCTATAAGAGATATTTATGTCTAAAATAGACATCTCTTATTAATGAAGGGTTGGAGAAGGAGGGAGTATGCCGAAGTCACTTCGTTTAAAAACAGTGTCAATTGTCCGGTAGCGCTATAACTTTTGTCCGGTAACGCTGTAAATTGTCCGGCAGCGCTAATCGTCATACGGTCAAAGCATTAAGTCATTCGAAAAAAAACGCAGCGCCAGTGTTACTACTCCGGGGAAGGGCCTTTATTGCCATCTATGGCAATGTGATGGAGGGTCCAAACATAAGTCTTGCAGCCTGTCGAGTAGTTTATTCTATTTGCTCAACACCAACATAAACGGAGAGATTCCGTCAGTTTGAATTAGTTTTATACATTTATGGTGTTTCCGTGTATACTTCAAATTGGACACCAACTCTGGAAAAGACACCACTGCAAGAAATATACATAAATAGATGGGTTTGCATTATTTATATAAAATAAATAGGATCACTTTCGTATGTTATTTAATGCTTATGAGAAGACTCATTTAAGTGCCGATCTTTTTTCTTTGGTGACTTTGTTATTATTTAGGAGTTTCAGTGCGCATAATCTCATTCCGTGCGTCAGAGTGACCTAGCTCTTCCAACTGCAAGCTGCTACTAGATCTTCTTGAATTGCTGGCACGGCGTAATTGTATTCCCCTTAATAAGGAGTAGCGTCTTACATCGTAAATATAAAGCGCTTAATCTCGTTTAATTTTCTTGTTTACAAAGCCTTTTAAAGTTCAACGAAACATTGCTCCTTTATCGAGTTAATTCGCTGATCTTTTGTAACTGAAAATGGTCACTTATGAAAACGTGTGTTTTGTGGTGATGGCAAGAGAGAATATGATCGCAAGAGAGAGTATAATGCTTAGTTGTCTCTCCTACAGAAAACAATTTCAATTAAAAAAAAAATACAGCCGAGTTGAGATCTTCCCTTGTTATTTTGAAAATGTAAAAAATATAGGTAATTGTTCTAAACATACCACCAACATCTTGGACGCATAAAGCAAGAGACTACGCGGTGGACGCTTTTTTGATAATGCATATGTTTACAAAACCTAAAGTATTAAACCATTGAGCACCATCGAAGGCGTACCCTATACGGTTGCACTACATCGACTATAAGACTTTTTTAACGATGGCGCTATCTCAAACCCACAGACGCTAGATATATACAAAGTACTTACACAGACGATTAAGTATTGTATAAACTGTGGTGGGTAACAATAATAATATGCATAACCGATCCGTTCGAAATTTAAAATCGTTGAAAAACCGTGGAATTGGGTTAAGTTAAGCGAATAAACAACAGTAGATAGTGGTTTATCGATACTGCCACATTTCGAAAATCTTCGTCTTATCGAAGAAATTTGAATACTACGTACTTGGTCTAAATGCCATCTCAGACATTGTACGGACCAAGGAATGTAAATACTCAGACATTATAAAATCATTTTACGGATCGATCCGATACAGAAGTGCTATTCTGGCAGCAACACTCGCCCAAGTGACCGCAGAGTCCACATTAGTAATTGGCCATTCTGTAGTATACTCACCCATCACAAGCGCCACCAGCGCGTTGGCGGTGAAAGCCAACGTGAATGAAGCAAAGCTCATGATCAATGTGAATTCGGATCCACTAGGTGATACTCCCCGTGATTTTGATTTACGAAATAGTATTACAGGAACGCTGGAGCGGTGCCCATAGCGACACTTTCTGTGGTTTCGAAATCGTTAGCGAAATCCTTCGTTATTAGTCGTAGCCGTAGCACTTAAGCCATAAGTCCTTGCTCCACTACTGCAATGTGAGCATGTGCCAAAATTTAATTTTGAGACGCAGCTATGTCTACCTCTTTAAGACGTCTCTTAGGACTAATTTACACCGGCATATTTACCATTATTCAGCTTTTGATAGATCTCGTTAGTTGTACCTAAATAATGAAAAACATGAAAGTTTATCTTTAGTCACGCTTGGCAGATGGGTTCGTATCAGCGTTGCTGTGTTGCGGTTGGAAGAGTGTGGTTGTCGGTGAAATTACAGCCACGTAAAGCTCAAAATCCATATGACTTAAGTTATCAGGCAGTGCTTTGTTATATCGGTTAGCCACTTTAAGAGCAGGTTCCATCTACACTCGTGGGCAAAAAATCGACTCAGGACGCACGCTCGCGGTAAATATCTGAAGCTTTCATTCTATTTCTGATTTCAACATCAAGGTGGTCAGTTTTAGCGTAGTGGTTAATGAGTGGTCTACGTTGGTTTATGAAATTTAGTTTTGGTAAAGAGAAAATATTAAAGAAGAGGTACACAATAAAAAGGGGATATTTAACAAAAAAGAAAAATTAAGCTTAAATTTGACAAAATACTAATTCAATTGAAATTAACTGAGCAATATTTAGTTTTCCCTCCCCTCCGGCCACAATAACAGCTTCCAATCGCTAAATGAAGTAATATTAATAATAACAATAATAATGCTGGACAATCCACACAGCACCATCTAGTCCCAAAGTAAGCTACTCAAAGCTTGTGTTATGGGTACTAAATGACTGATATATTTAATTCAATAAATACTTACATAGATAGATATTTTTTTTAATAGCATAGTAAGCACCCAGACCAACGGAAAAAAATTCTGCAGATCGTAAACAAATTTGTTCCGTAGCGGGAATCGAACCCGCAACGTCTTGCGTCGCAGGAAGACTCTCACCCGCTGCGCCACAGAGGTCGTCATCAGTAAGTTCCATTAGTAAGTCGATAAAATACTCAAGAAACTGCTGCTCGTATAAACAGGTACACATCCAGCGCCAACAGTCTATCTTTGTCCCTCGACGTGGGCGGGATAACCAAACTTACCGAAACAACCTAACTTGAATAATTTATCGAGCCCAACCAGCCTCGGTGCTGAAAATATTATCAAAATTATGAAGCCTACTTACAGAAGAACGGTAGGTAATAAATATTCAGTCGTAATATCTAATGAGAAGATTATTTTCTCTGTGTACAGTAAACAAGTTACGTATAAATGATCCAGAGATGAAAAATAAATTCAAGGGAAATTGTATTAAATAGAATGAACCAATTCCGTCTCATAAATACCATGTTTCTTGAATGTATTGTATTCGAATAGTGACAATAGATTGAGGGATATCGCTGATGTGATTTTATGGTTTTAGTGATATGTGTTACTTGTGTACCTGTAATGTAATGGTTTTAGACCATTACCACTAATTAAATGTAAACACTCTTATGTACTTTTGTTTATAATTCCAAATATATACTCTTTTTTACATTATCTGTTACGTATGAATTAATAAAATGAAACTTGAGAGAAACCTTTGCCCAGCAGTGGGACGTGATGGGATACATAATAAAAAGGCTAAAATGTAATTAAGTAATTTACGTCCAATAGGTACATCAACGATATGCCTCCCATAAACATTTCCAGGAAGAACGTTTTTTTTAAGCGTCCACCATCCACTGAATTCCTGCAGTCTTTACAATTGCGTCGGTACATCGACCAGCTACATACACATAATTTTTTTGACTTTTCTGTCGTATTGACATTTTGGGGAAAGGAAATTATATGACGACCTCTGTGGCGCAGCGGGCGAGAGCCTGCCTGCGACGCAAGAGGTTGCGGGTTCGATTCCCGCCGTGGAACAAATTTGTGTACGATCTGCAGAAATTTGTTTCGATGGTCTGGGTGTTTTCTATGTATGATAAAAAGTATCTATCTATGTAAGTATATAATGTATTAAATATATCAGTTATCTAGTACCCATAACACAAGCTTTGAATAGCTTACTTTGGGGCTAGATAGTGCTGTGTGGATTGTCCAGCATTATTATTATTATTATTATCTATAATCATATTCCTTCGTGTGAAGCTACTCGCATTTGTAAATAAACTTTGACACAAACACTCTTAAGCCTCCTCAGGTACAAATTCCCAAAATTAATTCATTTTACTCATCAAAGAGCTCCAGGTAGTTTCAGAGATTTCATGATAATTGAGTGGCTTTTTTCTTGTAGATACCTAGGTATCCATACAGATACTATGTACCTATCTTTCAGATAGTTACTTTAGACAATGGAGTCCAAATGTTCTAGTAAACAGAATAATAAACGAATGATTGAGATATACGATATTGCATTCCAGAATTATGATAACGGACTCTGGCAAAGGGAAACTAGCCAGTTACTGTAAGTCACAGAAATAACTGTAAGGCAATATAGCATTCATAATGAGTATTATTTATTATTTACGGGTGTTTTGGTTGATATGATTTATCTATTTACTGTTTTGGTGAATTCGGACCTTAGTAAATATCATTAAAGTAAACATCTGAAGTTTTTTAGAACATTTATTTTGTAATTGGAACTTACTTATATTTTGACTACAGGTTTTCTTAAAAAAACATTTTAAAATGAGACAGCAAACAGTGAACATATAGAAGCTCTCGTTGTTTAATTAAATTTGAGCAAGAGTTTTAAATCATTATGATTAAAATATTTAATTTTGTAATAGGTATGAATGTATGGATGGCTTAAAGAGTAAAGGTAGGCCAAAGGAAAGATGGATGGATTGTGTGAAAGATGACATGGGTAAGAAAGGATTGACTACTGAGATGATGGATGATAGAAAAAAGGGCAGTGAAAAACCTGTTGTGCCGACCCCACATGAAGTGGAATAAGGTCAGGAAGTTGATGATGATGATAAATATTTCATGTTTTTCTACATAAATAACAAAAATGTGATAATAAGATGCGCATGTTTATCGCAGAACACTTTAGATAAACTACTTGAAAACATCGTTATTATCGCAATTTAATTTGAATTTTACTTACAGAGATGTTACCCAGATGTAAATTTCCTCTTAAATGGACTGATTAAACTGATTCTGTCCAGATTGGATGGCACCCCTTATTCAATTTAAATTTCGGTTGGAAGTGAATAGAAATCTCTTTCGTAGTGAGTCCGAAAGTAAATTAAAATTTATCAAATGCGAACCGCATTTAGTTGATAAAGAGTAATTACAGGCCGTTTGATAATTTGTCGGTGTCAGTAAATGAAACGAGCTGAAATGTCTAATGTAATTTTATATACAAAATAAATGAAATAAAAAATGTATTCTTGTATTTATTTATGGATCCGCACCAGGTAATGCAGTTAGCTGCATCGCTTAGCAGTACCTACTTAAAACGCAGACCGTCAACGTATCTACTTCTCACCTAAACATTTCATATTTTTGAAAAATCATCAATGTTTTTAAAGGTATTTTAAAACATAATGTCATAATGCGGTACTTTGTTGGTTGTCAGTCTCTTAAAACCAACATTGCGTCATTAATCTACTTGCCAACGTGTACGGCGAACTACGACAAACATCCCCAATTATTAGCAATTATTAGGAGGGAGGGTTTTTCTCAGCAGTGGGCTTTTTCAAGTTGTTAATGTTATATATTATTACTAGCTTTTGCCCGCGGCTTCGCTCGCGTAAAAAGTATTATTATTAATTGGGTATAGTTTTTGCGGCTTTACTTTTGTTTAGCGTGTGTAAAAAATTGGGGGTTGAATTTTATCTAAATCCTATTTAAGCGGACGTCTTCATCATAGTAGCTCCAATCTTAAATTTCAGTTCAATCAGTCGAAAAGCTAAGAAGATATATACAAACTTTCATCCCCTATTTTATCCCCTTAGGGGTGGAATTTATCAAAATCCTTTCTTAGGGGATGCCTACGTCGTCGTAGTAGTTTTATGCATGCAAAGTCAGCCCGATCGGTTTAAAATTGTCAAAATTTCATACAAACTTTCATCCCCTATTTCATCCCCTTGTGGGTAGAATTGATCAAAATTCTTTCTTAGCGGATGCCTACGTCATAACATCTACCTGCATGCCAAATTTCAGCCCGATCCGTCCAGTGGTTTGGGCTGTGCGTTGATAGATCACTATGTCAGTCAGTCAGTCACCTTTGAGTTATATATATTTAGAAGAAAGAAGAAGATAGAAGAAGAAGATTATTTTATTGCAAAGATGTCGGAGAAAACAGCGCTGAAATCTGCAGCACATGGTTTGACAAAAACGCTGTGCTACGTGCCCATAAGTCATGGTAAATGGTGAGACGTCGTCCAACCGCTTTAGCTGGAGCTGCTGAGCCAAGATTTATCGCGTCTACGTGTAGATACAGTTTATAAATCAGGTACAACGCTTCTTAAATTTTGATTCAATAACTCTTTCGAGTTTTGCACGAATACGTCGCAACTAGTACAGCAAGTTCTAATTTAGCGTTAATTCAGGTAGGCAGCGACGATACATTAGAGTATGCGACAGTATAGCACGATCCAAGCTAGTGGCGCAAATATACCAATAACCGTAATATACGGTTAAACTTTACCACCTACCCGAAATTACGGGTAAGGGGACTCACACATTCGACGGATTTGATTAACAATCAATCGCCAACAAAGAACATAAAAGCTATCGCACGACATTTTCCGCCACGTATTTGCTTTCTTTTTATCAAGCCCGCTTCCACAAATATGATATTGTTTCCCTGTGGACAAAATATACATAATAATAGGCACAATCTGCGTACTTAAGGGCCCGGCGACAGCGGCTCTCAGTTTCGAGGTGCGATTGTTCCATTGTACCAAAGAATAACTATCCAGTGACACGCATATATACTGTTCGAATACAAATAATTCAATAATATAAGGGAAATGTGCTTGAGTCAGAAATCATTTTGGTATTAGTATGTTTGGCCTTACGTTTATCTAATACCAAAATGATTTCTGACTCAAGCGTATTTCCCTTATATTATTGTATTATTTGTATTCGAACATTATTTATGCGTGTCACTGGATAGTTATTCTTTCAAACAACCTCCCCGAAATGAAATAATAGCCAATCGCACCTCGAAACTGCGAGCCGCTGTCGCCGGGCCCTTAACAATGAAGATGGCAGAAAACGTGAAGGTTCGTAATTGCCCGTATTCCTTAGAGATTTACTCCTGCCATATACAGTCGGTGTAATGCCAGCGGGAACTAAGTGTTCTTTTATTTTTTGCTCACTGGCTGGCGCCAGACAAAGACGGGGCGCATCAGTATCCTTTGTCGCCTAACGAGCTGATGAGGCTGCGTCTCCGCCTCTGTTCTTCAGAGCACATTCACGTGAAATGCAGGTTGCCGCTGATTGATTACCGTTACTTATCGAAAGCTGTCTGAACTTATTAATGCTTTGATGGAGCTTAAGTATAAATCCACGCTTTGTCAGACTGCTTACCGGCTTGCCTAGTAGTGGGTAGTACTGCTTTTTAGCTAGATGCAGCCTATCGACCAGTTGTCAGAAATGCAGCTGTGTATACGTGCAGCGCACAGCTATTATAGCTCTCAAGCAGGCATTCCCAACTTTTATCTACTTTTCAACTGAAGAGGTTTCAATTGTTGAGCTAGTTTTAAATACGAAGTACTATATTGATTACCTACTCATTTTTATATTCAGGGAAAAGATGCTTCTTAGAACTTTTGTTTTGTTTTGATTCATTGTAATTTGTATAATTATGTTGTGTTCTACTAGCATTGGCGATAGGCTTGCAACCTGACACGAAATGATTGTATTTCAGGTATTTACTGCACAGTGTAATATTTTTGAAAACTGTCAATCAATAGAAATGATATCTACAGACGCTAATTTGTTAAATTAGTATCTAAATAATGTGCCACCAACTTATCTGTACCGATTTGAAATTAACCGTTAGTAGAAACCACCATTCGATATTTATTATTTCGCCAAAGCTTACTTCAGACCGATTCAGATATGTTAGTGGCACAGTAGCTTAGTAAACGTGTATACCTAGATGCAAGCATTCAAGTAGTGCAAGCCTTCGGCCCTTAGAGCTGAAAGTTGAATTGAATATACTCCAAAGTTTTACACGGTTTTGTATATCGTTGTTCGATACCTCCAAGATAATAGATACATTGATACATGTAGATACATTTTTGTTGTACGTCTGAAACGGACAAACTGTTAAAACTATACATACCTAATAACCATAGGAATAAGATCTTTTTTTGTACTACAGTTATACAATAAATTATTTCTGATTTCCAGTAAGTACATAACTTGCTCAACTTCTCCGGCGCTAGTGTACTAATAGTTGTGCCCAACAATAATACAACTGGTGGGATATTGAATCCGGAAAGTTTTTCATTCGACTCATTTACTTTGCGGTGAGAAAATCAACCATTCGCTGTTAAAATGTTGGTTGAAAGTCTTTTTCATAAGTACATTTTTTTGTAACTGTTACTTATCTTTTGCAAAATATTTGTCAAATTACTAGCACTCACTTTCTGGCCTAACATATTATATTTGTTTCAATTTGATGTGAATTATAGGGCACGGTCATATCGTGCGTGACCTACGAGGCAATGCTTTGTTACAAAGTGGTTGGTGGTTATCACTTAACATCAGATGGGCCATCTGTTTGTTCCATCAGCTAGCTGTATAGAAAATCGTTATTTACTTGGCATAAGCAAATGTTGTAACAATTTCACGTCGTGCTTAAATTGCCGCTGTGCATCGGCGATAGTCTCCACATCGCTTCGAGACGATGCAATCATGCGCGTCTGTCCTTTACACTGCTGATTGGATTGCGAACTAAGACGCTGCCAGACGTAAAATTGTATTTGAGGTAACATGTATCACAAATAGATAGGTATGTACAGTTCACATAGTGCAATAGTGATACGTGTGCATATTCCGGGAATAGCTCGGTAACCGGGCGACTGTGCCAGTTCACATCAACATCGCAGCTCGACCACATCTCTAAGACCAAGTTATTTTTATAACAATACTAGCGAACCACCCGCGCGCCCCTGCTTCGCACGGGTGCACATATCATGCATTTATTATATATATAAACCTTCCTCTTGAATCACTCTATCTATTAAAAAACCGCATCAAAATCCGTTCCGTTAGTTTTAAAGATTTAAGCATACATAGGGACATAGGGATATAGGGACAGAGAAAGTGACTTTGTTTTATACTATCTAGTGGTAGTGAAAAAGCGTGTGTTACATTCAAAATTCATTTCATTTTGATGTCCTATAAAAGGTATATATTTTTCAATCTAAAAATGCACGCCCCTCCACTAAACGTTCAATGTAATACATTTTCTATGGCGAAGACAATGGAGGGGCGTGCTTTTTAGAGTAAAAGATCTACTCTTTATTGATTACCATGAGAAAAAAGTAAAACAATTGTAGATACTACTACAAGCCCATCGCTGCCGCTAAGAAAATGCTGACAGGTTTTATCACGATGTTTTTCTTCAAATAATCTTGAGTTAGTACTTGGTACTGAGAGATCTAAAGCGATATAAATAAATGAATGAATGAATGAATGAATGAATGAATGAATGAATGAATGAATAAATGATTGAATGAATGAATGAATGAATGAATGAATGAATGAATGAATGAATGAATGAATGAATGAATGAATGAATGAATGAATGAATGAATGAATGAATGAATGAATGAATGAATGAATGAATGAATGAATGAATGAATGAATGAATGAATGAATGAATGAATGAATGAATGAATGAATGAATGAATGAATGAATGAATGAATGAATGAATGAATGAATGAATGAATGAATGAATGAATGAATGAATGAATGAATGAATGAATTAATTAATGAATGAATTAATGAATGAATGAATGAATGAATTAATGAATGAATGAATGAATGAATGAATGAATTAATTAATTAATCAATTAATGAATGAATGAATGAATAAATGAATGAATGAATGAATGAATGAATGAATGAATGAATGAATGAATGAATGAATAAATAAATAAATAAATAAATAAATAAATAAATAAATAAATAATGCTGGACAATTCACACAGCACTATCTAGCCCCAAAGTAAGCTATTCAAAGCTTGTGTTATGGGTACTAGATAACTGATATATTTAATACATTATATACTTACATTATATAGATATTCTTTTTATTATACATAGAAAACACCCAGACCATCGGAACAAATTTCTGCAGATCGTCCACAAATTTGTTCCAAGGCAGGAATCGAACCCGCAACCTCTTGCGTCGCAGGCAGGTTCTCGCCCGCTGCGCCACAGAGGTCGTCAATCGAGGATATCTACCGTGCCTGGGGATCAAAGTCGTGAAGCTGTTTCAATTTTTTAATTGTTTTTCTTTACTGATGCTGCTGATTAGAGCACTGCCGTTGGTCATTTAAATTTACATATGCACGACTGGATTCAAACTCATGATTAGAAGGTACCAATAGACTACTAGTGCTTTCAGTCACTGGTGGTATCATCTTCCTGTCCTGTCCTGTCCTGAGAAAGGCCAGGTAGTTGTTATGAGAGTGAATGACGTTATAGAGGTATGTCAGGATCGTAGCAAGTGGAAATCCGTGGCCTGTGTCTACCTTATGGGAAATAGGGGTGATTTTATAACCTCAGTGGCGCAGCGGGCGAGAGTCCGCCTGCGACGCAGAGGTTGCGGGTTCGATTCCCGCCTCGGAACAAATTTGTGTACGATCTGCAGAAATTTGTTCATTGGTCTGGGTGTTTTCTATGTATAATAAAAAATATCTATCTATGTAATTATATAACGTATTAAATATATCAGTTATCTAGTACCCATAACACAAGCTTTAGTAGCTTACTTTGGGGCTAGATAGTGCTGTGTGGATTGTCCAGCATAATTTATTTATTATTATCATTCAATTCTCATTTATCAATTCCTTTTTAATACAAGAAATACAAAAAATACAAAATATTTTATTCGGTAACCTTATTAAGTAAATACATTTCATATGTTTGAGACCCTCTTTTAAGTATGGTATTTCATTTATGTATTATCCTACAAAAATAGCTTCAAACTCTTAACCGTGTGGCTTATAATGCTGAGCCGGGACCTTGTTGCTGCTGTAGCACACAGCACTATTGTTAGGTAAGTAAATGTTAATGTAATGTAAAATGTAAATGTTAGTGTAGGTAGGTACAATAATTTTTATTGTACCTACTTACATTACCCTAATTGTATGCTGTGTGTTCTTGTGGCGAATAAATTACTGTCTATGTCTATGTCTATGTCTATGTCTATTATCGGTGGTGTGGGTGAGCTCGCGGCCAGCCTGCACTACTCTCCCATTAGATGGGCAATTTGTTTGGCTACAGTCGGGTAAGCCTTTAATCTCGCATGGCACTTCGCTCAAGTGACAAGCGACCGTCCGCGTTCACCGACCTATTTCACTTGACTATGGGCTGAAACAAAGACATTTTTTCTCCACAAATTTTTCACATCCCAAACTTTTGAAAACTAAATAGATACTCAAGAACTGTAGCCTATTTTAAAATTAATTACTCTGAATTGGTCGATAATTATCAATTAATTATAAACATCTAATTAAAAAAATATATTATATATAAAAAATATATAATAAATTAAATCAGTAATGTGTATCAAAATGAATAAATAAATAAAATAAATAATCTATAAAAAAAAAATCGCTTCGTAGGTCAATTCCGCGGTGAGAATAATAATACACTAAAGCAGTAATTTCTGTGATTGATATTTATGTTCTTATATTTTAGGTTTTGTCTTCAATTCTTCAAACTTATAACTTAATTTCTTCATTTGACAGTAAGCAGTTAATAACAGACAAAATCGAAGAGCCCGTTAATCACTGTTCACCTTCGCGAAATTAGTAATTCGGTCTCGAACGCCGAACCTTGCCTCGCAATCTTTCTTTCGCAAAAAAACGAGTGATAAATTGCTGTAGGTAAGTTCAGGAAACTAATTCGTCGAAATCGAAGTACCTTTTGTTTACTACTACAGTCGAGGCGTGCTACGAGAGGCTACGACAAGCTACGAGACGCTACGGGAAGCTACGCTGGTTGTAGCTATTACGACTACACGAACGATTATTTCAATAGAAAAAAATGATTTATTTATATTGCATGTAAATAAATAGTACATTGTTCACCGAGAGGAGAAAGTGACCGATTACCTTCGAGGGTGTCGTTTGAAGCCCGAGCCGTAGGCGAGGGCTTTAAAACACCCGAGATCGGGAATCGCACTTTCTCTCAAGTGATACATAGTGCTTTATACTACACCTACGAGGAAAATAAAAAACTAAAACTGAATCCTCAAACAACATGCAAATTGAAAATGGCGCCAATGGCGTCTGCAATTTTCACATGTTCTTTTTTCAAATTGTTTATCCTGCCGCCGCTGGGACGCACTGCCAGCCCGACACCATCCACAACACAGCTAGTGGCCAGTGTCATTTTGCGAACTTGGAGATAAAAACTCACTGTAAAAACTTTTTGGCTTTTGATATTTAGGTTACCGGCGCATAGTCTTACCCAAAATTAAAAAAGAAAAACCACGTAAGAAATGGATTTTCATACACTTTTCTCTCCCGCTCAGATGCGTTTTCCCCCGCATATTTGTTCGATATGCAATGACGTTTTTCGACGACTTTTTTCAAATTGTTTATCCTGCGGCGGCAGGATAAACAATTTGAAAAAAGAACATGTGAAAATTGCAGACGCCATTGGCGCCATTTTAAATTTGTGTGTTGTTTGAGGATTTAGTTTTAGTTTTTTATTTTCCTCGTAGGTGTAGTATAAAGCACTATGTATCACTCGAGAGAAAGTGCGATTCCCGATCTCGGGTGTTTTAAAACCCTCGCCTACGGCTCGGGCTTCAAACGATACCCTCGACGGTAATCGGTCACTTTCTCCTCTCGGTGAACAATGTACTATTGTTACTTCCAAAAAGATAGTTATAACTATGTTAAAACGGTTTATCTATAAATGCTTTAAAATCGTTTCAATTTGATCTTGCGATTTAAATCCAATGGAACATTTCACTTTATTTTTATTTTTTTAACAAACTATTAATAGCATACATAGTAATGGTAAAAACTGGAATTTGGATTCACCTGCTATAAAACCAAACATTCTAAAGTCAACCTTCTGATTTGACAGAGATAAATATGCATGTGATGTTTTTCCCAAAAAATCAAAATCAAGATTTTTGTGTCACATCTTTCTTAATACTCACAGTGTGGGTATACGCTAGAAGAATCTTTATGTGTTTCTATTCATTAACAGAAATATTAGAAACAAAACAACAACAGTCCATTGATTTGTTTCAGAGGGATGCAGGTGCATGATACAGCGTTCGATAGACAGTAGATACTCTCTCGGACCATTGCACGTCGATATTGCTTCAGCGCAAAAGCAAACTAACCGTATTTCACGCCCAACAGCTCAACTATCGAGTATCGAACCTTTCATTTTACCCTTTTTGAATATTCGATACAGAACGCAATATAAACAATACCAGTGCCCATTCGTATCAAACATCTCCACCAGTTTGTTTGCTTGGATAAATTGATTCTAGATGAACACAGTCATCTATTCCATAGAATATAATCTCTGTTAATGTTGATAGTAATATTGAGTATTGGCGTTGTTGTTCGTATGATTAGGGTTGCTCTACACAATACATTATAATGTATTATCTCGAATTATTACTAACGTTCTGACATAATATTATATTTTGTTTAAAAACTGCATCGGCAACGAGACGCTTCAATGCCTGGGCGTGGTTATAATAGGAGTAAGCTTGTCCAGCATCTAAAAAACTCACTGCTTAGATAACCTGTTCATATTTAAGGTATTCGGTTTTCATACCAACTGCCCGCACCAAGCGCTTTGCTTCTTCATTCATCATGCGCACAGCCAATGAATGGAATTCCTTACCGGCGTCCGTCTTTCCGATGACCTATAATTTGGTTACTTTCAAGAGAAGAGTGAACAGGTATTTTCTAGGTAAACGTGCCACATCGTCGACCGCATCATCACTTAACATCAGGTGAGATTGCGGTCAAACGTTTTTACCTATAAGTTGTAAAAAAAAAAAGGAATCATGGTCACTATATACTGTGGGTTTCCTCAAGATGTTTTCTTTCACCGTTTGCGAGCACTGTATTGGGGTCAACCTTTTTTGAAAATAATAATCTATAGTTACGCGATCGGTTTGAAACTTGAGATTCTAATCTCACGTTTCTTTATTTATTTAAACTACCACTTATAATGTAATTTTAATTACTGAAATAGTTTTTTATATATATATAAACTTTAATTTCACTCTAAGATGCATTTCAAGAGCTTAGGAACTTCACAGGGAAATTTCTGAGTAAGAAATGCAAAAAAATAAGCTTTTCTTACTCAATTAGTGAAAACGACAACTCAGCAGCGAAGACTTAATTCTTAAGTCCAATTAACAAATGTGGAACTTTCGCTCCGTCATGAAGGTCAATTAAGAAATGTCGCATCGCTAAATGTACATCAATTATATCTTGTTTAGTTTCCAAAAGAGAACAGGAAAGAATAAAATTAATTTTTGTTGAGATTTTAATGAGGGTTAGAACTTATTCCTTATTATTGTTTTTTTTTAATTAACTGACTGCAAAAGAACTGTAAGTTTGTTTCTTGTTGGCAGTTGCCAATTTGAGTCGTCTTAAAATTAGGTGATTTTACGTGATCCTTGTGATTCAATTGAATAAAAGCACTTTGATTATTAAAAAAGACGCATAATTTTATACTAGAAATATCAATATTCAAAACAATAAAATATAAGTTATAGAGTCATACTGCTCCACCTAACCCCAAACTAAACAAACTTGTGCCATAAGAATCAGATAGCTAAGTGGGGTACAATAAGTTTTCCTCGACTCTTCTCTGGAATCAGATAGCTGATAATAATACTCAAAATCCTTTGTTTTGTAAGCAAATAGGTATTTGTAAAATATATATAGAAAGAAATACCTAAACGATAAGTACAGGTAGGTAAGTATCTGTATGTTTGTGGAAAAGGATTTTCTGAAATAAAGAAAATCGGGAAAGTACTTTGTAAAAACTACGAAAGCATGCCTTGTCGGCATTCGAATAAAACACTTTTCTGATAGTTCTTGACTTTTCTTTGTGGACTACAAAATGTAACACCCGAGAAATATTTGACGTTTAGGATAATGAGAGGCACTCGAAGACGAGGGTCCGCTAGTGTGGGTAGTTCAGCATTAGGCTCAACTAGACAGCAGGAATTTCTTACATGACAGCTCCTAATCCGCCCCTTCCCTAGGGAACACCGGATACTTTCGCAAGTTGTCATTTGCAGAGAAATAATATTAAAGCAGATTTTGGTTTGTTTCAGATAATTAAGCCGACTCCTTAGAAATAACTTCGTATACTTTTTCCTTTTAACGTTAATTGAAAATGTAGTCCCTTCTAAAAATACAAGTACCTAGTTTAAGGTTTCGTAGATTTTTAATATGATTTTCTAGAGCCCCTTTGACAAGCTTTCTTTGTATAAAAACATTACATTTATTTTTGAGTAATTTGCTTGTCATAAGCCTAAATTGGGACAGTCGTAAATGACTGAAGGCATTGCGACACAAGATGGAACAAATGAATCAAGTCTTTGTTAGCATAAATTAGGACGACTGGATGATAGAACGTTTTTTTTGCATCTCTTGTATAATTTTATAGTATTTTATCGGGACAAGTAGCACAAATTTTATACATATTAAGCGCAATGCATAGGTAAGATGAATTAGCATGATTCTGTATTTGTACTCCAGTGTTGTTTAATCTTTTGTTAAGCACGACCTAACAAAGGTCTCAAAGTTATTTGCTTTACGTATAAAACTAAATTTGTCAATAAAAACTTAGGAATATAAACAGCAGTTTCACCGGCCCGACAAATCTGTCGATCCGGCATAGTGGGAACCCGGCCTAGCTAATAAAAACTACTCATCATCCAAAATACAAAATGCTTTAAAAAAAAGAACAACTGCCATCATGTTTGTGTCAAATACATGTCTGTCTATACCAGGCTGCTCAAAGAACTGAACCGCCGAGACTTTTCCTGTCATCTTACGAAGCAACATAGCATTTTCATTTTAATTGTTTTTCTAGTATTATTTTGAGTTGTGTTGTGTAATTTTGGTGGTATTTTAACCAACATTACTTGTGGTCTTAGCACAAAGTGTAAGCATTTGAAATGAAAGTGTATTAAATGATATCGTGATTTGACCGAAATGTTTCAAATGTTTTGAAGAAACCGCCACCATTTTCTTCAAAACAATTGACTGACTCGACTTTGGACTGACGTGACTAGAAACATAACTACAAAGAGTATAATCTCTGAATCACTTGACATTGGCAAGATTGTCTATGACAGGAGCCATAAAAAGAAGAAAGAAAGAACTGAACCGCCAACAGAGAACAATATACAATTGTGCTAATCCTTTACTGAGCCGGACGTGTTCGCCTCGCGCTGTGCGGTAGCTTTCACGGACCCAATTATAGAGTTTTAACGAACTGCACACAGTTCGCTAAAAGTTCCCCATAATTTGGATTTGTTTAATTGTTACCTACTCCGTAAAGTCAGAGCGTGGACTCGTGTCAGGACCTTGGACGAAAGTTTCAGTGTGCCCGAAAGAGTTGGGGTTAAGGGATGAATATTTGCCATGCCCGCATGTAGTTTAAATTGCGTTTCCTTTGAGTGGGGCACAAAGACGGCGGCGAGACGCGAGGAACTTCATCCTCGGAAGGCTTTGCCAGCTGCCTTTTTCAGTACAACTTTAAGATTGGTAAAGCTGTTACGAATGAACGTGCAGAAGTAAAATAGTGTTTAACTGCTATTGATTTTACAAAGGCACTGGCTGTTTTGTTCTATTTCATGTTTCAATTTGATACTCAATACAACAATATTGTTCAGTGAAAAATTAACGTTTAACTTACATGTCCAAAACAAGCACTTCAATCAAGAGATTCTGATAAAAGGTCAACAGTAAATCAACTAACATCAAAAAAATTGTTGATTACATAATTGCAGTGATCAAAATTGCCCCTTTGAATATTATTCAGCCTACAAACCTATTTCGTTGAAATGGCTACAACAACATGACCTGTGCAACCCACTGCTAACTGATCGGTTGGTAGGTACGAATATTTCACTAAAGAGCTCGAGCAATTTAGTACCTTTCTCCCACCAATCTTAGAGTTATAGTCGTTCCACGGAAGAGGAAAAAAAGCACTCCAACTATGTAGAAGTTTCTGTCTGAAACCTCAAAGGCGAGAGCGGAAGTTTAAAGAAAGGAACGAACATTTCAAATGGCAAGTTTCAACGGAGGCCCGATCGAACTGATAAAGCTGTACGCCGCGCCGCGCCGGTTAGAGTTACGCTTTAGCCGGACACGTCCGGTTTTTTATCGTTGTGCGTTCCAGCTGATGGTATTTTTAATGCCAGGAGCGTTATGAAGAACTTAAAAAATAAAGAAAAGGTAAAAATAGATACTTTCTATGCTGCAGACTGCGGGTTTGATTCACATAAAGCCGATTGTGTTATCATACACATAGAAGTTTTATTAAGAAAATATAAATTATTCGGTATTTGTTTTCAACTAGCTAAAATTATTTCAATTCGGGATTTTTTATTGCATACCAATTACAATTAAAAACTAATCAGGGATTATCTTTTTTTTTAAAAGGATGTAACAAGTACCTACCTTCTTCTTTAGTTTTGTTTCTATACCATTTTTTATATTTTTTTTGACTAGATAGCTTTGTTATAATTTGACTAGATAGCGATCTTGTGAAATACCCACCAATAAAAATTATTATTCACGTATGGTCAGTTGAGTTGATAGCTCAACTGATTGTATGTGTATTTTGTACCTTTTAATTATCTTTGCAAATGAATGTGCTGAACTGCTAACAAAATATTAAACTAAACCGGTTAGAAAATTCGACTTTTATAAAATCGAACAACCCTTAAATCTAGTGTTTGCTTCCATGATTTTATTATCTTTAGTGGCTCGTTAGATAATATTCAAGAACGAGGGCCTCATCAGCTCCAATAACGGTATATTTTATGCCTATTTTTGTGAGATAAATACTTACTTATTTGACAAACAAGTATTTAACTCATAAAAATGGGATGTTTATGGTATATATAAATTGATGATTTACGTTTACCATCCCTTATTTGTTTCTGACTGAGGTTTTATATTTTCTTAGGTTTTATTAGTTCAAACGGAGTTATAATCTAGATTAGTGAAGTTTCAAATAATGTAATTAGAAAAAAAGAATAAGATCCATATTCGTCCATGAGAAGATCACATTTTTTTGTAACAACGTGTTCTAATAATTTTAAATTATCCTGATTTTGTTTATTTTTGCTAGCTGAAATGGCTAGCAAAAATTTAGTGATTTTGAACTCATTTGATCCCAAAACAGTTTAGTATTGGAGTTTTTTTATGCGATGAAGGCGTAATTACAAAACTAGTAAAACAGAAGTTATAGCGCATTATGTGTAGACTAAGCTCATAACGGCTAACTATACACATTTAGAAGCACCTGTATAAAAACTTTGTAGGTTCTAATACAAAGTTTCGAAATACGGAATAAAATGGTCTATTACCTATTGTTTATATTCTGCGATAGTATAGATGAAACTCACACAAACGCTTTTTTGATTAGATAGTTTTTTTTTGTTAGAATTTTGTTAAGATGTATATTTGTTTATTCCCAAAGAATTTGATGAAAAACAATACATACTTATCCCAGAAAGTTCGAATGAAACGAAAACATGATGTATTATCTATTTATTTCGGTGTAACAAACATTATTTCGTAGAATCGTCTACATTAAAATTAGCAATTCGTATAGGTAATCCTAAGTCCTAAGGCTGGTTCTACATCGTCAATTACATAACCGTGACTAGCGACGATGTAATCCCGTCCTTAGTGTACTATTTACATCTACTTGTCTGTGTTGCTAGGTGAAAATCTTGAGCTGTGTTCAGGCTTCAAACTGTTGATCACACAGTGCTTTGATTGTATAAATTTACATCAAACAAGCATTGGACACAGCATCAGCTCAGTGTTTTCATTTGAAAATAGTGAAACAGAATATGACTGTGAAACGATGTGGCCTGCAACATTAATGAAATTTGAATAAAGATTGTATACAATATTTCTACATAAGCTTCAATTAGTTGCTCCAGCATAATCGTTTTGCAATAAATCTGTTACCTGACACAGCAACAGTACTTTGGCATAATAACACATGTACCTTAGTGGGCGAAACACAATTATGTAAAGGTTCTAGTTCTAGTAAATAAGCTCTTTGTGTAAGAGTTCTGGTGTAGTATGTGTATCTACCACCATACATAATTCATGTTGTTTTTGTGTTGTAGTTTTTAAACAAATACGCCCATTCTATATTTAAGAACTCTTTGTTCATAACGAATTGTTCGTTTAAATACTATTATCAGTAGTGTTTTCGTGCCTATAGTTTGTAATTTAATTGCATTTGTATTTTATTCTGGTGCTTCACGGAATACTTATTGATGTTTAAAAATTCAGCTAAGTGTCAGTGAATATTCTGTTTAGTATACCTCCCAAGCAGCAAGCATCCCAATCTGTAACGCGATTTTAGCTATAAAAAAAGAGTACGAAAACAATAGCTATCCTGCATGCGTTTATATCAATGTGTACGGGATAGAATAAGCTAGCGATATGGCCAATAAACTGTTTCAGTTTACTAGAATTTACATCAGTATTTAAATACTAAAGAACAGACACAGTTGATATTATATGTACCATTTTACATAATAGCAAACTTATTGCAAGCCTTCAATAATTCAAAATAACTAAACTTTACTATTTATTACACTATAAACTCGTAATTGACAGTAAGACAATATTCGCATACCTACTTAAAATACACATAGTTAATATTATACCACCTACAATAATAGCTGTTATAGTGTTTTAAGGTAGGGTGAAGGTGAGATAAGGTAACATTGAAAATATGAAATAATAGTGATAGTCTTAAAATAATCATAAAACAACCAAATTATTACAAAAAACGGTTTTAACTACAGGATGTCAATGGTTCCTTACACTCTTTCTTATTCCGTAGCATTGTAATTAGTTATTTCCTACTATTTTCACCAGTATTTACAACCTCATTGCCCATAAATAAAGGGCAACGGGCACAGAAGATTGCAACCACCACCATCTTCTTTGCAAAAAAACTCTAAGAACTTTTTCTTAGAACGGTAGTGGTCGTTACTGCCTTACAGAGAGAGCCTTAAATTCACTTCACAAAGTCTTTACGTTCACTGTACAAAAATCCCAGAGTATTTTTATTCTATAAACATAAAAGGACACAAGTGATAATTTATGCATTATTGTGTGCTTAAATAATTTCCTATATTTTCTGCAACCGTGCGTTCACAGTGCTACCACCCATTACAATTGCATTTTATTTAATTCTACAGTGGTTTCGATAAGTACAAATTTCAAATTCCCATCCAGTTAGTCATGCAAACAAATGATCGTTGAGTGACCTGTTTTGCTAACCAAAACTGCTCCTATAACTTTGAATTGTTGGTCTCGTTTCTCGCATTATTCCTCCGTGTTGACATTGATAGAGGAGCTACCACTTGTTAGTCCAGCCCAGCTTATGAGACCCTTGTGCTTTGTGCAGTACTTAGTACTTGAAATTTTGGGCAAGATCAGTTTCGGCATCAGTAAAACGACAATCGTCAGAGTTTATATAAAACAAATTCGCGACGAGATGACATGCGCAGCGAATTAAGTTTCAAAGTGCCACCATTTATATTTGCTTGTTTTTTTATTGATGATAAACCAGCTCTCTGGTTGTAATGTCACGTATTCTGAACGAATGATCATTGAGAAGATTTCAAAAGTCTGTGGAAGAAGTATAACTGTTAGAGAGGCCTAAGATAAGAGCCCTTTAGACGAATAATAAGCTCACGTGTTTTAATGTAACAGTAATAAAACGTGAACCGTATCATTAATCAAAAATTTATTCAAATTCAGATAAATTTTGCGATACCTATTTATTTTCCCAGATATATTTTTTCTATTCCTAGATTATAATACACAGGTATTCACTTCTAAATTCACTTACTAGATTGATACCACAATATCAAAGTTCACAAGATGCACAAGCGCTCTGGGGATCGATTGCTACGAGTAGATAGTGCTAGTAAATAGAGAACACTGATACTCTGCACTCTGCAGCCACTAATTATCGCTAACAACTCACAACACAGTTTCAAATCCATACTCCGAAACAGAACAAACCGTATGTTTACACAGTTTTTGGTGACCACGAATAAATTGACGATCGTGCTACTGCGAGCTGTAAAAATATCCGCAATATATCCAGCAACAATCCAGCAAAGGGTGGAGAGTGGATCACACTTGATCACAGTGCACTTATAATGCAGTTTGCAGTGCCACAGCGCAGAGGAGACAGTAGAGGATGTATGCTAGTCTCGCGCAAGCGGCTGTAGCCGACGCGGCCGGGACCGGTGTAGGAGGGCCGAGCCTGTTGTTGGCGCGAACTACTTGAGATCGCCAGCGGATCGTGTACAGAGGCTGCTGACGAGACAACGCTACCAACCTGCATCAAATACGAATAAATTATGCATGTAAACGGGGTAAATTGTATGAGATTAGCATTTTTATAAAATTCATTAATTATGCATGCTAACAGGCATAAATTTATGTTATTAACCGTTTTTCTAAAGTTCTGTCTATGGAATCACTTATAGAAGTATTTGCAGTATAATAAAATTGTTGTTGTATATTAAGACATTTCAAGGTTGATACTTAATTTGTAAAAATGGCAAGCATTTATTTTGAGTCGTAGAATTTGGTCGATTGTAGAAAGTTTATCTGTAATACCTAGTAGTTTCATAGTATCCTATTTAACAGTTTCCACAAGAAAGAAAAGTAAAAAGAACCCAGAAAACTATTTTATACCAGTTCAGTGTGAAAGGAGCGCTTACGTCCGTTCCTTTCGACGCTTTGACAGAGATGTTTTCACACGTCGTTATTCCGGATATACGGATAAAAAAGAAAATTCGGAAACACCACGTACCCACTTAAGGCGTCTTCTAATATGCACAAAGAAAAAAGATCTCTATTTGGTAGTACCTTTGAATAAAAGCATGCAAGCATGTAAGCACGCATTTGGCACGTCGCCGGCTTAAGATGAAGGGACATTCATAAATAATTTATCAAATGGAAGATCTAAAGCGTTTTCCTCTTTTTGGAAATTGTTTAGAGCGGGCTAAAAGCTTACGTCTCCCTGATTTATGTGATAAAGTTGTGATTTTTTATGAGAATTAGATATGAACGTTTTTCAGAGTGCCTAGAATTGCTCAGTAAAATAATAAAACCTTACATAAAAATATAAGAGATGAGCAAACACAATCTTCAGTTAATCTAAAAGCGGTGGCCGTGCCGCGCCGCAAGCCACAGTCTGATGTCGTATACAAACTTAACCCAGCCCTTATGGCATTAGATGTAGGTGAGGATTCTTACCTAATAACTACAGTGTTGAGCCGCCAAGGCAGCGTATATGTATGGTTCTTATGTCGAGCGCAGAAGGTGTACAATAGTTCGCCGGCGGCTCCAGCGAGACCGGCGTCGCTCTTCGCGCCAGGACCCGACCACTCGTGTAGCGTGATGTTCCATGAACCGCATGACTTGTCCTTTGCATAAGTGGGAATTTTATTATATCAAATGACCTACTGAATGGTGTGATAGAGCAGCCACAGATAAGAGTATACTAGAGGAGCTTAAAGATGTGGGACACGGTGTAGAGAACAAAATTGTTATGTGTTTTGCGTAATTTTTGCAGGAAATTTCAGGCAAATTGGCTCACCCCGCTAAAACAAACTATATACAAAAATTGCATCAATAAGACAGCTTACGTTGTTATTAAAAGATTACAAGACAATACAGTGACAATGGGTTTTACTTACCTGTTCTGAAGAGATATCGATGAAAAGTTGTCTTTCAACGTGTGAGTCCAGCACCCAAGTGCATTGCTGATAGAAGAACTCGTTCAAGCTGCCCGTTACAGATACATTCTTCGACGAAATTTCACCTAAAGCGTGAAAGATTAGATTGATAATTTTAAAATGCGCCGCGTAGCCTCCAAATAGGTACGTGAGCAATAATGCTACGAGAGGCCAACACGATGTGCCGACGCAATAGCATTGATGTAATTGGAAGTTTGCGATCTTGTTCGAGGTTTTTTTCAATTCAATGTCAACGAGTGCGAGAAACTGGGTCGCGGTACGTAATTTTCTCGGACACCCCCGCACCGCAGCCCCCGCGTCGCGCGCCTCGCGGGAACAATATCCGACGTTTTTCCAAACGTAGAGACGCGCGAGGAATGTCAAACAGCAATGGTTGTTTTACGAAGATGCGTTCAGGGATCTCATTCAAGAAAAATTGCCGATTATCTGTCCCTCTCTGCAAGACAACTTCATCGTATTACCTCGGGTTTGTTTTCGTGTTGTGGAGTTGATGAGTTTCATTTACAGGTAAATACGGTTAGAATACAGATTGCGTTTGTTACCGGAGTGGGTGGTGTAGGTACGCTGGCCGCACATGGCGTCTTCGTTGAAGTTGTAGGCAGCCGCGTAGTCGAATCCGGGACTCGCATACGTGTAGTGAGCTACCGAGTACTCTAGACGAACACTGGTCCAGCTCCGTATCACTACCGGAAGCCACGCCGCCTAGTTGAAAAAAAAGAGAAGTGGTAAAATACCTATGTTATTTCGTCGATACCACAGACCAGTATAAACAAGTTTATCTTTATAAGTCGATACTAACATGTTTTGAAATAGCGTATCGGGGATGAAACGGGGTTTGCTGTGTCGTATAAAATTTTTCACAATAGCTTAGCCCTTGCTCAGAAATTTAAACAAATACGTACAACGCCCGTATACGTGCGTACGTGCACGATGTAGTTACGTCAAAAACGACGTGCAGTCGCCTACGCAATACGCATACGTAGCCAGCTACTAAGTAATTGAATTTTCGGAGCGAGCCTACGTTGTAGCTCTGAGCTCGGTTCTGCCACCGCTAATATACCGGGTGGACTTATGACATGTCACCAGTTAGCTAGTGTTTTATGACTACGATAATGCACTTCGGGACAGACAGTTATTACTAAATCTATTTAGAAACATGTAGTCTCATTATTACATATCCCAAATGCGCCATCGATTCGTGATAGAGGCACGAACTGTTCATAATTAAATTACGCGCTTGTACCTCGAGATCGAATAACAAAGCTGTGAGAGCGTATCTCTTCCCATTCCGCTGTCTAATGAATGTGTTTACATCGACGGAAATGCGGATAATCCATAGGTACGGGTAGGGTAGGCATCTTGGGAAACGGCGTCTAGCGTCTTCGTAAATGGATAATCTTATCTATTCCTTCCAATTTATCGATATTATTTTAACCTGAATCTATTTATCTCTATTATTTCCACAAGGTAAATAAATCATTGCAAAACTACACAATGTAATTGCGTATTGATATTTTTTTAAAAGATAGCAAAACGTTCAGCTGCGAGAGAAGTGAATACACCTTATTAATAATTTAGAGGCATTATTTACTTTTGTGTTGCTCCTCACACGCTCGGGTGGTCGTTCCAGGCTTTATTGCTGTTACATACTTAATAGTAGCCCTCTTACTTAATTATGCGGATCGCACAGCAGGCGGGGCGACGGCTATGAAAGGGTTAGCTCGTCCCACATACGCGCCATAGTAGCTACTCCGTGCCATGTTAGCATACGACCCGGCCTTACTAACACGATTAATTTATTTGGTGTCGTCTTTTCAAAGCGCTCGCAATAATTAGATCACACACTTTGCTTCCGTCTGGTAAAACCGTGAATTTTCAACGGAAGGGCTCTATTTAAACTTTTCGCATTTAAATTTGTAGCCGGTTGGTACAAGACTGAATAATTTTGTTGAGCTTTACGGGTGCCTGATTTTTCCCGTCGATTACTTCCAATGTTTCCATTACCTTAGACATAGTCAATTTGTTTCGCTAGAAATATTTTATTCAGTTATGTAATTAATGTCAGTCTCAATTTATTATAATTTATTAATATCGAGCGCTTCGGACGAGAGAACATAACCGAACTAATAAATCTAATAAAGAATGGAACGTTGACATATTTTTAGGGTAGACATCAAGGAACGCGTAAACAATGTGTGCGTGCCGGTTTTAGTTAGTCAACGTAAATACTTAGAGGCTTTTAGCGGTCCTTTACCTTTACCTCTGACCTGTGACCTTCTTACTTTTCCTGTTTGCATGGCTTATTCACCTAGTGAATGTATCTTGATCAAGAGTATCTAAGAAATAGTGAGATGAGACTGATTAAGAATAGTTTAAACCTTTAAATATTAAAAATACTGAAGATCTATGAATCTAGAAATAAAAATAAATTATGCATTCCGAAATTTCGATTACAAAAGGTAAATGGCTCGTTCATGGAGAACGGTATACGCTTCTATAATAAACTTCCAGAAAGTGTCACTGGGCTTCCTATTAAAAAATTTAAAGTGTACATTAAGAATTATCTGATAAGGAAAGCTTACTATACTATAGATAGTTATATTAATGATAAAAGTGCGTGGCCCGATGTCCCCGAGGTCGCTCTGCCCATCGACGGCTAACATTATCTGCAATGTCTCTACTATTATGTTATTTAAAAAAAAGTTTTTTTTATTGTTGTTTGACTTACTACACTTCTTACTTATGTAATAGTATTATTAGTTTGAAGCATGTGTTCTTTTATGAATCTGTTTACTTTTCCTTTTTCTGTTAGATTACTTAATGTATCATATAGCTTCAATAGTGTAGGTATTTTATTACATTGTAACGAGGATCATACAAAAGAGCGATAGACACCAAGCCGAGTTTGCTGCCTGTTCTTCTCGGTGTTGGTCGCGTGAAACTGGCACTAGAGTCACCTAGTTTTAAGACGGTTCAAGATGGTCCTTGTGATTTTATTGAATAAACATATTTTGACTTTGACTTTGACTTAGTGAAGAAGAAAAACATGTTGTTTGAACCTACGAGGCAAGGATTTGTTACACCATGAGGCATGATGTGAGATTTGCATTCATTGCGTGGAAAGTACCTGGAAATCTCCACACAAGCAGCACAGATGCGTGCCATCTCCCGCGACCAAAGCGACGTGGTCGTGGTAGTACAGGGGTGTGGACGACCTGCATTCGCAGCCAGCATCCCCACACGCCGTCCGACATCCACCGCTGTCGCTAACGCCGTTCGATTCTGCACTCCACATTCTGTCTAGCCGTTGTATCTAGTAAATCATAAAATTGATAGGATACTAGACGACCTCAGTGGCGCAGCGGGCAAGAGTCCGTCTGCGACGCAACAGGAACAAATTTGTGTACGATCTGCAGAAATTTGTTCCATTGGTCTGGGTATTTTCTATGTATAAAAAAATATCTATTCATGTAAGTATATAATGTATTAAATATATCAGTTATCTACTAATATAATAATAATGGTGGTGTGTATTGCCACCATTTTTTACTTATTTAATAGTGAATTCAAAGCTGCTTCAAATAAGTTCTACTAACAAATAATGAACTTCTGAAGTACACGAATCGCAAGTTTTTTAGACGCTATTATGTAAACATCTAGCATTCATACTCACGTCTAATATGCAATTAATATAAATTCTTATAGTATTTTGCAATAAAAATTTATTATGGTATGGCTTTAGCCAAGTCAGCATCTGAATACAGACAACACCGCAAGGGAAATAGAAGAAAAGAATATGATGCCGCCTTTCAGTATAAAGTGTGATTAATAGTGTGAGAATAGCCACATGAATTAAACTATTCACCAGCTTTACAAAGAAGCGATGAACATGAGTTGAAATAAAAAAATCTTAATTTACTTCAATAGTGACGCTCTGGTTGGACGCAGGTATAAACCGATGAGTGCAGAGCAGTCTCTCCTCAATGTTCCAGTAGATATGATGATGCGCAGGCGCCGATACGCCGCCGTGCGCTGGCGACGCGAGTCCATAGTGAGTCGACGCGCACGTGGCGTCTGGAGATACAGTTCCTTCGTGTTGCTCTAAAAAGGGATTTTTTATGCAACTAGCTGATGGAACAAACAGATGACCTGATGTTTAGTGGTAACCATTACCTATATCAAAGCAGTGCCTTGAAAGTCACGCACGATAGAAACGTGCCCTACGATGCACTGCGCTGCAGCCATCAACATGAGGTATACAGGTGTTATGCCTCATGTGCCTGTAGCACCGGCGACCACACTCTTCAAACCCAAACACAAACTTATATCAATATTTAAGACTGTCTGTCATTCTAGCGTCTGTTTACTATGAAGTAGTCTAATAAGCGATTCCAGCTCCATAACCTTATACATATATTCAGACCTTGTTCAAAATCTATTAAGCCGTATGTCGTGATTGAGCTACAAATATCAAAACCCAAATTATCTTATCACTTGAAAACATCTAAACTTGCATATTTATAAATAATACTATTTTGATAAGATTACATAAAGTTCTAACCATCATGAAAAGCAAAAGCACCGTCCACAAATTCCTCTTCATCAACGATTTGCGACGCTGCCCGCCGCACCAGTATAGTCAAATTAGCACCTTTTGACGTCACCGCCTGACGTATCAGAAACCTGCCGGCGGGATCCCTGGCTTCCCTCACAGCCGGTCCACAAACCCTTAGTAAAGCACGATCTCCCCTCTCGTACCTCTCTCCTCTCTCTCTAGTAAACTCGTGTAAACCTTCCAGAATTTCAATATGAGATCGGCAGCTCTGTAACCTGAAAGTAAACTTTGAATCACAAACTTAGTTGTTAAACTTGAGTTTCTACACGCTGCGTAATCGGGAAACCGGACCCTAAAACCCGCGCGTGCTAAAGCAGGCTTTACATCCTAAGTAGCTAAAGGCCACATTTGTATTAACATAATCCTCTTAAAACTTATAGATGTTCTAAATAGTGTGGACCGACCCTAAAAATAATGTTGCGTCCGTTTCATCGTTTTATTCGACGCTGTGTCGGAATAACTACTTAATACGTTCAACGTGCATTCTGTGAGACGATAGTAAATGAAGGAATAAGTCGCAAGTTTCATCAGCAATTAAAACTTTATTGGCGCTCCAGCAATTTCTTTACAAGTTGGAGTGTAATATATTATCTAGCTAACGTCGGAACGCTAAAATGTTCCTTTGAGGCTCTTTTGCTCGTATTTGGAGTTTAATATCTTACTATTAAACTGGGAAGACATGTGTTGGTCTTTGTAACGATACCTTTGAGCATTCTATTTTAGTAATCCTAAAAAAACAACTGAAAATCTATATACATTGCGAGACAGTCAAAGAACTTTCTACTTAGTATTCTTATTTTATAACGAATATAAAAGCCCACTCACTCAAGCGTTGGGTTAATTAATATGTGTGAAAGGAGTAAATTAAATAACTTTTCAATGATTCTATTATGTAAAAGAGTTTTTCATATTTTGTGTCCATAAAAATCACATTTGAAACTTTGTTAAGTTACTGTCTGAAACTTTGCCATTTGTGATGTATCGTAACTATAGGGATTTATCCTCAAAAATAATAAAGTGCAAGCCAAAGGAATAGTTTCGACGGTTGTTGCGTTAATCTTACCTTAAATTATAGTTAAACAGCGATACTTGCACCACATCCGTGGGTGCACCCAGCAAATGTATAATGCATTGGGATCTCCAGGTTGAGGAGCGCGTGTCAAAATGCCCCGATCGGGCACCGCCCGCTCCAAACCCGCGGACAGTCGCACCACACCCCACTCGACCTCCACCATTACTACTGTACACTTCGTTTAATACATTGTTGCTTTCTATGGCTGCACCATCAACTGTGGAAAATTAATGGATGGATAAAACCGCATTTGCAAAGTAGCGTCCTATCATTTGCTTAGTGTGTAGTTTACTTAGGCTAGATATTTATCTATCCTAACAAAGTTGGTATTTCAACTACTCTTGTAATTTTGTTTAATAAGTGTTATATTGTTACAATACGAATGCTTCATTTTATTTTACTAAAGCTAAAACGCAGTACACAAAAAAAAAGTAAAAAAAAATCGTATTAAGAAAGAATGTAGTTTTTATTTGAGAAACCTTTTAGGTCTCAGATACTTATGATCTGTAAAATAACAATATCTTTAGGAGTATTGCAGCCCTTTTATCAAAGTGAGCGCCGCTATAAAATGTTATAAAGAAATTAAGGCCAAAGCGTTTTGCGAGATTAAAAGTTGGATGGGATAAAAGCTTTTCAATACACTGAGTCATTGTAGTGTAGCTATCTGTTTCAGCCTCACTCATTGCTACCATTAGTGTAGTGAAGCGACACGTCGGGCTAAAATAACGGAGCGGAGTACACAACACAACATTACACAACAGTACAGTACACAACATTACAGTAATAAGATTTTGTCATTATCATTTACTTTTAGGTTTGATTACTCGAGACAATTCCTATAGAAGAAAAACATTCAATACGAGTTTGAATCACAACAAATGGGTCTAAATATCATAAGTGAGATTCATATCTATTGATTTTATAACTAAGAGCCCATTCCAAAGTTTTACTAGTTTTATAGTGCTTTACTACACATAAGGAAATCACAAAGATTTTTATAATGTCCCAAAATTATCATCGGAGTGGGATTTATTGTACCGCGACCTCGTAATAGTATGCTGTAGCCTTTGGTAAGCCTTTGGTACATTATAAAAATCTTTAGGAGCCTTTTGTCACTTTTGCAGCCTAGTTGTTCTCTGTCTTCTGCGCTGTAAGCGGGTTCAATCCCCACCGAGAACAAATATTGGTGTGACTAGTATAGATATTTTATTCCCTGTTTAAGTGTTATGTAATTTTATATGTACGTATTTATTTCAACAAAACAGTATATAAAAAAATCGTATAAAAAGTAAATCGTATTAAAGAAAATAGTATGTAAAAAATCGTACATCCATACAACTCCCATAGTACAAGCTTTGATTGTGGCTAAATTAGTACTGTGTTGAATGTCCATAAACATTTTATTGAGCTCCAATGCAAAGTGAAGCCCTGTTTTTCTATAGATGGAGATTTACACTTACCATCTATAAAATGTGTGAGTGCAGCCAGTGGCGCCGACGCGGGCACTACGGTAGGGGGCGCTCCACTGCTCTCAATCTTCTCGATAAACTCCAGTTTGGCGATGAAACCGTTATAATCGTACGGCGGCACTAATGGTCCGGAACTGTGCGGAAAAAATACTACATCATGTAAGGAATTCCGGTAAGGTATTTCTGGAGACGCAACAAAAGAACGACGGTTTGAAATTCGTTTTATTTGTTACCATAGACGTTATGCTCGATTTATTTTTGGAACTTTATTGGAACTTATTTGTTTGATAGTTTCGAACCTGATGTGTGCGGCTATTATATTATTATTAAGCAATTTGATATTAGAAAACTACCAAACTTATATTATTTGCGAACAATATTTTTTGCGTGAAAATTAAAATTCAAGTATTGGAGGTGTTCCAAGTTCAATATTTTTCTTTCAAAGTTTGTCCATAGAAGTGTTTTTGTTAGAACATTAACCCCCGGATTCTGAAAGCATCGCGCAACACTAATCGGCTGTCAAGTCACTTTCTATCTCTATCCAATTTGAAGTAAAAGCTGAAATAGCAAGTTACTTAACAGGCAATTAGTGTTGATCGCGTTTTCAGAAACGGGGGTATGAGCTACAAAATAGTGTAAGAGTATTTTTTTTGGCTTCGGAACTAGTTAGTGCTGATTGTACAGCACTAACTTGGCATCCATTAATGGAAGAAAGGACAGTCCAACCTCATAATGCGTTCACGGTTCTGTTCTGGCTGCCACAGACCCGTTCTCAATGAGGCGTGTCTTAAAATTATCGATCTATCAGCAAAGAGTAAAGGAAAAATATACATACTTAAATTCCAGTAGTAAATTAGGCCCTGGGTGCTCCAGAGTGGCTGTTCTTTCAGAACATAGCGACGCAAGCAACGGCGCTGACGGAGAGCTCCCGGCTCGAAGAGTGAGGTAATCCGTAGTGCAATGACTGTGGATGACATGTTACATTTTATTATTCGAAATTAATTAGTAACTAGTAATTGTAGTTAAAGATAATTTCGATTAGCAATCGAATGAAACAACACCTTTTCCTCAAGTTGACACATGTCATGATATTTTTTTATAAATTTTGATTTTATCGCGTAGTATTTAAAAAGTTCTAGATATTTTCAAAACAAAAAGCAAAAGTTGCTGATATTAGAAATATATCTATCGTATAAACGTATCTACGTATGGAGCTATCTAAGCCGCCAAATTTTCTCACGTTGTTTATTTACTTTAAAACACTATGAAAGCGCTGTGATAAAGCTATTTGACAAAGACCGGATTCGAACCAACGATTTAAAAATCAGTTTTCCAAAAGCTGTATAAAAATTATCATGCTTATTAAAAAAAGTTGTTTCAAATTCCCGTAGCAAGTTCGTAGCACATGTTACGAATATAATAAATTTACTTTTTTGAACAATGTATAAAACGCATCCAGCACGAATATTATTTTATCTTTCAACATTGCATAAGCGTGTAGCGCGAATATTAATGGCTACGCTCGCAAGGATTTTTGGTACCCCAATGTGGATGTGTATATTTCATTATTTTGAATAGTGGGTTTCGCCAGTACAACTACGTTTTCGTTGCATTTCAAAAACCAATATACCATATAGTTAATTAAAAAAGTTTTTAAATAAAATGATTTTTGCTTCACGCTGATTAAAAAAAGTATTGACTTTGATTTTATGTGGTTATTATGGAAATTGGTAAAATCCTAGTTTTTTTTACTTTAGTTATTTATAAGTTGTCTATGTATTGATGGTTACATGTATTTCCTTTCCTTTTTCTAAGTTGAAAAATCCTTTCAGATTTTTCAACTTAGAAACGGATGAAACTTGGAACATACACTGTACGTAGCCTAAAAAAACATATTCTACTACTTTTACCACATTAGATTTTTCATCACACTGTTTCAAAGGAACAGTGATACTCGTACGACAAGATACATCGCAGTAACGCAGAAAGGTGCTTTTTTAAAAACTAGTGACCCGCCCGCGCGCTCCTGCGTCGCACGGGTGCACATATCATGCATGTATTATACATATAAACCATTCCCTTGAATCACTCTATCTATTAAAAAAACCGCATCAAAATCCATTGCGTAGTTTTAAAGATTTAAGCATACATAGGGACATGGGGACATAGGGATATAGGGACAGAGAAAGCGAATTTGTTTTATACTATGTAGTGAGTAGTTAAGGTGATTAAATGTATAAACCAGACATCACAAAGAGCATAGCGCCGAGTTTTTTTGCTCCGCTTACACAGATCGTGTAAGCGCTAAATCCGTGGCTAGACTATCTCAGTACGAACATTGTACCTATTAGTATGTCGGGGAACATATTACACTCAGATAGTGCTTTTATTTCACCCACTGCCGCTACGTTCCTTTGAAATTTATCTTACTCCCGCCGCCATTCAAGTGCGACGGTTTCAATTTAAAGATTAGTTGCTTTCATGTCTTTGAGTCTGTTAATTTGTGCATCCGTAGTACGGTTTCCCCCTACATTTCCCCTGATCATAACAAATAAGGAAACCGTTTTTAGAATCACACTAATATCACAACTGTGAAAGTTTGGATGTATGGATGTTTGTTACTCGAGACGCCAGAACGGCTGAACGGATCTGGATGAAATTTGGCACTACTACTACACTTTTTTTATCGCGGGGCACAGCTAGTGAGTTATTTGTCTGAACATAAAAAATCTATATCAATAAACTTTGAAAATTTTTTGAATAACAACTTTTTACATAAAATAATTTATTCAATATGAAAATAAAAAATTATGTTATGAACAGAAAGTTATATAAGGATATCATTCAGAACAGAAAGCATGTTCTAACTGGGAGATGAATGAATGCCACTCGTGCTCATCTAAATGAAGATGCTTTGTATCTCATCTTTATGGAAATAATTTATGAATGTTTTGATCATTAATTAGGAGGAAGTGTATAAATAGGTCCGATATCTTAGCAGCAGCTGTACATTAATGGAGAAACTGGCGTGGCATCAGAAAATTCGGGCGAGTAGAGCACCGGTGGTCTAGGGGAGTGAGCGCCTTCCGATCGTATGGTCATATGTGCCAAATGTAATATTTGGACGTACCTCTGGCTACCCTCAGACGTCCTCAAAGAATCTGGAGTTAGTACTTATTACTAAGAGATCAGAGGGGATGTTATATGCCTGGCGTTGTTGGAGAAGTAACCTCAAAACAATCTTACAAAGTAAAAGCGTAGTCAAATTAAGAACCTCCTTCTTCTGTGAAGTTGGTTTAAAAGAAGACTCCCATACCATTACTATACAAACACTATTGACGATCTCAGTGGCGAAACGGGCGAGAGACTGCGACGCAAGAGGTTGCGGGTTCAATTCCCGCCTCGGAACGAATTTGTGTACGATCTGCAGAAATTTGTGCCGTTGGTGTTGTCTATGTATAATAAAAACATATCTATCTTTGTAAGTATGTAATGTATTAAATATATCAGTTATCTAGTTCCCATAACACAAGATTTGAGTAGCTTGGGGCTAGATGGTGCTGTGTGGATCGTACATTATTATTTATTTATTTAATTATACACTAGAGCTTAGATTTTGGCTAATAATTGGTTGGAAAAACATGTTGAGTTTGTGCGATGAACTTTATCTAGAAACTTCCTCATAAGCGCTGGAAGTTGTGAAGATATTGAGCAAAGTATAACATGATCTTAGCTTAAAACTATTACGAAACTACTGTAGTTTTAGTGCTAACCTACACCCTATCTGCGAAGATTTATTTGAGACTGATGTTTTAGGATAATGGCTTCAATACATACTTTAGTCTTTGTAACGACAGGGTTATTTTTCTCCGGCTTCATAACACTGAGAATTTATAGAAGTATCTTATAACCTTTTCTCTTAGATTTTTCTCATTTTTCTGACTATTTTAATACTGATGAAAACTTCTCATTAAAAAAACTTTTTATCCGTATCATTCTTATCTCTCAATTTGTATTTTTTCCCACCTTGACTTCTACTATTATAGCATTTCCTTCAATAAAGTATAAGTAAAAAATGTTTTGCTTCTAATCGTGGCTTTCATAAGAAACAATGCATTGATTGTTCATCAGATAGTTTTTTTAAGTAGAAGAGATATCCAAAACTTTTATTTATGTATAATATTTACTCTATCAATTTAGGTTTCAATTTCTTTAGTTCTTACACCAGAATATACTTCTGTATTTCACAAGTCAATATGCCTTTTTGAGTCGCTGTCATGGGCATAGGGGCGGAACACAGATAGTGTCCATTCTTTTATTTACAAACGATTGTTTGGTTCGCCTTCAAAACGTACAACAGGATAAATACGGGTGCTTGATAAAAATACTTTATACAAAACGGTTTTGTGATGTGACTCGACATGTTTGTGATCATTTGTTTATTTGAGTCTGACATTCGATAAGAGACACAGAACCAGTGTCATAAATTTGATTCCCGGGCGGTAGATATTCCCTCAGATTGTTTAGTATCGAGTATCTACGAATTTAAGATTATTTTCCGTGTATATAACATTTGACACACGCATACATTCTTGAAATAGGTAGCAAAGATGTTCAGCAATTTTGCATGTAAACTGATTTTATTCTCAGCTAGAATCTATTTAAAATGGAATAGTGAAATTAATGCAATAAAAAATAATGTATTAAAAAACCAATTCGCTGTAGGTATGTTTTTGTAAAGCACCTCAGAAGGTAGCTAAATAAATGTAAATGAAAGTGAACCCTTTGAAAGGTAAGACCATTAAGCCCTATTGCACACGTTCACATGGCGAACTCGTTCTGAAATGTCAATTTTATCCAAATAGAAACGATAGATTTAGCCTTTTCTTCTAAATAAACACAATAATATTTTGCACGTTTTTTTAAAAAACAGTGTAATATTTGTTTTCTTAATTTTTACATATTTTTCGGCACAGTGTCATGATCTCGATATGAGGGCTAGGTACGTATTTGCACTCGCAATCGTAGAAAATTGATTTTCTTAACGATCATATCATGGGTAAACGTTCCGTTTTTAATGAAAATAACGTTGGAACACGGAAATCACGGTTTTGAACATTATTTTCATTAAGTTAAGATTCTAATTATTGTGTTTTATTGCTAGACAATCCATCCTTTCAATTCTCAACTCCCATGGGTCGAGGGCAGGAAGATTGTACACACGCTTCACACATAATATGTTACGAACTAAAAATATTCCACGTGTTCATAGCTCAAAGTATATTTGCAGGATAATCCACCAGTGCCAGCGTCTAATCAAATTCAGACTGTATTGTGGTAGAGTAGCTATCTTTATCCGTGTTACTACGTAAAATTAGTGTTGAATGGAAAATACCTACATTGAACACTTCAATTTGATTTAGTATAAAATTCAGGAGATTCATCCTTCATCGTCTAGGTAACCTTGAAACACCGAAGACCGCATTATCATTAATATCAAGTTAGGTGCTGCCGAAATTTGCCTATAAATGGTAAAATACAGTCCTCTTGGAATAGGCTCGTGTTGTTTTTACAAGTTTGATAAAACATTTTTTTAGGGATCTTCCAAATAAAAAACCTATAAGAATCGAGATCCCATGATTCCACAAACAAACATAATACTGTACTTACTTTCTAGGAAGTAGAATAGAAGTGAAGATGATTTTGACCCTCGTGTGTACAGAGTTGGTGGCGAAGAGATATCTGCATCTGCGATGGGGCGGGTACAAGCCAGGGTAGCCTGGACTGGCCAGGACACATGAACCGGGACCCCGGCATGACACGTCCTGGTAAAGCCAGTCGCAATCTGTGGACAATTTTATTAATTTATATCCCCTTATACTTACCCCCTCCCCTTACTTAAGAGGCCTATAATAAACGGGCTAAAGATTGCGGCAATTTCAAGCTGCAACTTTATGTCTGTCTTGTTCACTTAAAAAGATCGTAAGCAGGACAGGTATACAATTATAAATATAATATAAATATATATAATGCTGGACAATCCACACAGCACTATCTAGCCCCAAAGTAAGCTATTCAAAGCTTGTGTTATGGGTACTAGATAACTGATATATTTAATACATTATATACTTACATAGATAGATATTTTTTATTATACATAGAAAACACCCAGACCATCGGAACAAATTTCTGCAGATCGTACACAAATTTGTTCCAAGGCGGGAATCGAACCCGCAACCTCTTGCGTCGCAGGCAGGCTCTCGCCCGCTGCGCCACAGAGGTCGTCAATTGCATCAATAAATTACCTAAAACTAGTCCGTTTAAAAGGACCTAGATCATAACATTACAAATTAACCTCTACACTGTTTGTCATTATCATAAGTATATGGCAATATAATAGGCATTAGTTTATCTATCAGTTGATATTGATTTTTACGTGATTGCAAGCTTTCATAGCATTATTGATTCCACACATTTTGAAAGTGTGTCACAAGTGTGGTTTGCATGCGAATGAGATATTTTTTTTTTAATTTTGATACTATCATTGTATATAAAAGTACATATGTAAATTACATTTGATATTTCACTGTGCTATTTGAATCCCTTAAATTATGAAATATTGACCTAAAATGCTTTAATGATAATTTCAACGTTTGTTCAACAAAAACGACAGGCTGTACCGCACTTGTCATACAATCATGAAAACAAAATATAGGAATCCTGTTTATTTCAGAAACTAGCTGATCCCGCGGCTTTGCTCGAAAATCTCATACAAACTTTCATCCCCTATTTTATCCCCTTGGGGGTAGAATTGATCAAAATCCTTTCTTAGCGGATGCCTACGTCAGAACATCTACCTGCATGCCAAATTTCAGCCCGATCCGTCCAGTGGTTTGGGCTGTGCGTTGATAGATCACTATGTCAGTCAGTCAGTCACCTTTGAGTTATATATATTTAGATGTAAATAATAACATCCTGTTTCCGCGTTTGACACACAGCGACAGGACACCATTTACTTGCTATCCTCTGCGGTATCCACTAACGAAAACGCACTCGACCTTACAGTTTCATGTCAGAAGCCGTGGTCTGCCTTATATAAACTTGACAAAGCAAACCAAATGCTTGCTAAAAGCCCAAAGTAAGCTGTGATCCGGTCGGTAAACACGTTCCGTTTGTTGAAGTTTACTCTGGATCTGGTCATATCTGTTCGTAGTTTAAACCACGATAGTACAAAGAACGAACAGTAAAAATTTCATCCAGATCCGTTCAGCCGTTCTGGTGTTATTGAGCACCAAATATCCATCCATCCATCCAAACTTTCACATTTAAAATTGCTAGATTAATCCTGGCAAGGGTCCAAAATACCTACATAAAAAACTAATAATGTCTGTAAGTAGGTACTTTAGTCAATGTTTATTAAGGTATTAATTAATACAGTAGCATAAATTAAATCTATCGGCATTCGGCAGACATCATTATTTGATGAAAACAACACAAATTGCTATCGACTTTGCTCAAAGTGACTCGTTGACTTTGAGACTTGACCTAAATTAAGCTATTTTTTTCTACTTTCCAAGATAGTCGTCTATACGAGTAATTCTTTGTTCAAAATAATTAATATGTTCATGTAACTTTTAATAAATAAATGAAAAACAGATGTGGATATTCTCAAGTTGATGTGTATATTGTTATTTTTTTATCTTTTATTAAAATAAAAAAAAATATTCAAAAGTTACCTACGATGGTTGTATGAATAATGTCTCAATAACGCCCTAGCCATTGGACCAATTAGTATTTAAATTAGAGTTCACAGCCTGAATTACCAAATAGACTCGTTTCTTTTACCCTGTAAAACTATCTGAAACATTTTTTTTTATTAATGTTAGCAATAACTATTTATACGAGAGCGAAGCCGTTGGCGACAATGAATCTAATTGCCATCTTCTCAGAACCATTTTTTAAATAGAAGCTATTAATGAAAAAAAATACTTATCAAAGTTTAAAGTACAATCAATACTTTCCCATTTTTTCTGTAGAATAACCGGGTTTGCTTTGACACCAGAGTTAGGGCAGGCTACACCATGCATTGCAGATAATTTCTATCCGTATGATAAAAAAAACAAAAGCAAGGATGGTAAACCGTGCCATAGATAAATAAAGTCACTTGTTCTTTTATTAGACTCCTGTATATCCATTAGTGCTCTTACTTAAGTATGTTACTCAAATTGAAACATTACTCAAAGTAGGTAATAAATATCTATCACTGTTAGTTTTAACCCGTTGATGAGAGACGGTAATAGTTAAACTCCGAGCTTGTTTTGTGTTTAAGACTAAGACAAGAGCTAATGTGACTCTCGCTCGCACGTTTTGACTTGTTGAAAGACATAAAATCACTAAACCCGTTTTCGAAAAATCGCAAACAACTATTTTGTGTGCAATCACATTGCGCACAGTTTAGTAAAAAAAATCATTTTGATCGATAAAATACATGTTTTCCTACTTAAAAGTTTGCTTATCTAGTTTTCGTACATAAGCAAACTTTTGAGTAGGAAAACTTGCATCAATCAAAATGTAATTTTAACCAAATTATTCGCAATGTGATTTTGCACACAAAATAGTTGTTTGCGATTTTTCAAAATTGGAATTTGTGATTTTATATCTTTTAAAATGTCGAATCGTGCGACCGAGAGAAATGTTAGGTGTTGTCAACGCCTTAAAGGTATTGCATAATCACAGTTTCAATACTTTATAATATGAGCCAAACAAATCGATACTTCATATCGACACTAATTCGATATGAAGTATCGATTATGTAACGCGTTTCCATTGAGGCATGCTACCAATACCTACTCGTATTGCCCGCACGTGGGGCGTCCTCGGCCGATAGCGACTAGTAAATAACAAGTCACATGTTCCTTATTGTCGTAGGGTCTGTTAGTATCTCAACATTTACATAATAATTATTATTAAGAGTAGTAGGGCTGACGAGGGTCGTGCCAACGTCCGCCACACTTGCGCTCCGTCAGAAAGATTTCGGGTATGTAGAGAAATCAAGTTTCTATGAACTTGTATATAATTTGGTTCGTGTTGGAGCACGGTTTGTTAGCTTTCAGAGTAAATAGGTCACAAACTTAAATGCGATGAAACCTAGTGCCCAAACATACCTACGTTTTGGCACTGTACGATGCACGGTAGATAAAGTTATAAACACGTTGAAAAGTCATGCCATAATCAATGACGACCATGAAGACCTTATAAAAATCTGTCAAAATATAGGTAAATAAAAAAATATAAATCTTAAACTTTCATAATGCGCATAGCTAAAGAGTGTAATTCCTTATTTTTTTGCTACATTTGTGTATGGAATTACTTTAGAGGTTAGAACCTCTGAATCCAATTGATTTGCTCAGAACATATATAATTTTTAACATACATTATATTTCACAATTAAGGCATCGAAGCGCTGGAAAAAACATAGGAATATTAGTTTATAAGCACGGAAAGCCAACTTTGAAGTGAAGATGATCTTAAAAGGCAAAGATCATCAACTACACGTTCACAGGTTAAACCCTCTTGACCATTGACCATTGCCTGACGCAACAGTTTGTCTTGCTTCCTCTTGGTTTGTTTGATTATATCAAAAAAGAAACTTTCCGTATGTTTTAAAATTGCTGGTGAACAAACGTGAATATGAATAGGTTTAACGGTAATTCACCGTCAATAAGAAATTCATACATACCTAGTGTATTTTCATTACTATAGAATCAGATTTCATTCAATCATAATATTATTGCGATGCTTCATAACTGATTTATTTAAATGAATCAATCATTAATAAAGTATTTAGATAATATATTTTGTGTTTAAAAATTAATTTGTCAAGCCGTTGAAACTGCTATTTTGGATCTCTCTTCATGTTACACCTTGGAAAATGAGTGTTAATTTTTTACCTGTATGAGGTATCCGCGAACCTCCTCGGGGGTGAAACCCCACGCCCTGAGCGTTACTGAGCGACGTGAAACTGAAGAATGCGAGAAATTGCGACCGCGCCGTCTTCTCTGTGATTCTGTTGACAAAGGAAACATTTTGAAATGGGTAAGCAGATGCTACGTCAACAAGTTTTGGTTAGGTAAACTAGGTCAGCAACATCTCCGTAGTTTGATAGGCTAGTGCAGGCACGTATATTAGAAAATCGACGTAGAGAACCTTCGGCCGCTTGTTGTGAACAAAAATAAAGACCAAACAGACTCATACTTGGATTCTCTGTGTCGTGAACATAAGGGTACCGGCATTTACATAACTAAGAGAATTGGCATAATTATGATAGTCAAATTATAGATTCACTATTATAAGTTCATCACAAATTGTGTTCTCTTTAACTAGCCAGGGTTGAAATGACAATTCAGTGTCAATTTAGTTTCCTATAAATTAGAGAATTTAAAGGAAAAGCAAGAAATTATGTATTATTTGCTGATGGTATTAATAGGTATTTGAATTGCCCCCCAGAGGCTATCTTGTCCATTCTCTCACCACTACAAAGAAGTCGTAATCAATTTGAAAATCAATGGTGGATGAAAAGCTTTGTGTGTCTAGCTTGATTCAAATCGTAGCTCAAAGCGGAGCATTCAGTTTTGTCAGCTGACATGTGCATTTACAGCTCTACTGACTGACTAGCCACAAACCCAACGCGAGCTACCGGCGAGATATGACCTTTTGCTCAAAGAGTCAGAATGCTGAGTAGAGACTCGCTCACAAACCGAACTGCAAATAGAGATAAATCCGCAAATGAGCAGCTGCAGTCTCTATCCTTTAATGAAAATGATGCTCATTTGAAACCGACCAGTTACCACTAACGAACATAAATGCAATTATGTATTGTCCGTTGGGTCGGATTCATTACGAACGCTAAAGAGCTGCTCTAACACATGATCGACGAATCTAACAGCGAGACAATATTCCATCATACTTGTTCACTCGGCAACTAACGCGAATTGAATTGGTACGCTTTCATAAGTGCAACTGATGTGATGTACGTAATGAAAAGGTTTTCAAAGCAGAATTTTTCCGACGCTATATAAGACCAATGGCAATTTTCTATAACTATAAGAATCAAAGTCCTGACTGACTGACTGACATATAGACAACGCACAGCCTAAGCCGCTGGTCGTAGAGACTTGAAATTTGAGGAGTACATAGTTCTTACAGCGTAGACGTGTACTAAGAAGGGATTTTTCAAAATTCAACCCCTAAGGGTGTAAAAAGGGTCGAAATCCTTTGTAAGAAAAATCGTATTCTTTCAACCTAGGAACTTGAAACTTATAGAGGACATATACCCCAAAGTCAATAATTAAGTTTGTCATTTTTAGTTTTTAAGAACTACCCCCAATAAGGGTGCAAAAGGGTGTTGTAGTTTGTATGGGAGTTTTTTAACGAGTGGTTCAATTGATTTCAAACTTGGAGTATAATCAATCAATAAATAATTAAGAACGACATTTTTAGTTTTTGTAAACTACCCTTAATCAGGGTGCAAAGGGATGTCAAAGTTTGTACGAGAATTTTGTTACGCGTAGTGCGATTGACTTGAAACTAAAAGTAGATAAATAACAAAAAAATATACTAATTTAGGGTTTTATCTCGGGTGGAATGCGCGAGCGGCATCAGAGGCGCAGCGGTGGCGGGCGAAGCGCGGGGTGGGGCCCTTAGCGGGCCTAGCTGGGACTTGGACCGCTGTATCTAAGTACTTAAATACGCGGGTGAAACCGCGGGGCGCAGCTAGTTAACGTATATATGACATGCCTTCATGGACAGCTTAAACTGCCATTGAGACCATTATGATCGGGTACTGGGATATTGCGCAGATAAGACTAAAAGTAGGTAATTTATAGGTTAGTTTTATAGGTATATAAATATATTGCATGTAAATATTAAAATTTTTAGTTACTAATATTAGAATATATTTTAATATAACAATAACATTTAAACAAAACACAATAGTCACAGAAGGGTGTCTTCTTCTTAAAAATAGTGTATAGGTACCTTTGAATGTTTTAAGATTTTTGTATACCCAGCAGTGCATGGGTGGAAACAGGAAATACATAAGTAAATTGCAAACAGGTGGTATAGATGGTGGACAGGTGGTGGTTTATTTCTGAAATATTGCAATAAAACGTATCTCGATATCGAATATAATAACTCTATTGTCCTGTATTTTATCAAGTTCAAATCACTGTAACACAAATTAAATTTGATAGAAATTCAGTGAATAATTTCTAAGCGTGGCTCAACTATAATGAATTAATGTTGCGCTTCATTAAATAAGGCATGAGCAAAGAAATTTGCGCCCATTAGTTCAGCCAGCTTTGGCTATCATCTTCATTCATGTGCATGTTTACTGATTTGCGTTCGATAACATAGGTAGTAGTAGGTATATAGGTAGGTGCTGCTGCTAAGGTATTTCAATCAGACGACTATCAGAGCTTTCGATCTCTTTACAGCATGAACGGTGTTAGAAAATAAGAATACTCGTACACGTTTCGCGATGCTATCGAAGTGAATGTGATTGAATTCGTGTATATTTATTTTTATCTTTTAATATCGATCTTTATAATTTGTATTTATTATAAAAATCTGAATTGTGGTAACACTTAAAAAAATATTCTCAGTACCTTCAAGAGTAGTAGAGCTCTTTGTGTCGTCCGGGGAAGCACTACCACCGCACGCCTTTCACAATTTTACTTTTCTCTATAGTTCAAGATATTTTGATGGGAACTTTTTTAGAGTTAAGCTTGCCTTTATACCTGTTTTATATTTATGTTAACTAGATGTAAGTAACTGTGTACGTTATAGAATAAAGAAAGAAAGACCTAATCACATCTAGCTGGGATTTCACAAGAGAGTAGGTATGGTTGATGGAAATTTTCACTCACTTGAATTCCAGAGTAGAAGCGCCGTGGTCTGCGAAAAGCACCACTGGAGGAGTATACCGTTCGTTGGCCCCGCAAAGCCTCATCTCTGCCGCAACACCTGTCCGGACAGCACTAGCACTTCCTAACTGCAGCCATCCTCCTACGCAGCTGTACAGAAAGCAAATATTGAGAAACGAGCGAGAGTTAGTTTTTAAACCAATTTCAAATTGGTGAACTTTCCACACACTATCTACTATCGAGCTCCAAACTAAGCAAAGCTTGTAATATTAATAAATATTGGTGGATTTCCACACAGCACTATAAAACTAAGCCAAAGCTTGTAATATGGGAACCAGATAGCTTATTATGTATAATACGTACCTATATACTTTTCTTTTAAGAAATACATAATTATAACAGAACCCAGGCAGAGAACAAATATCTATGTTAATCCTATACATGTTTGTTCTCGGTGGGGATCGAACCCACAGGGTACGGCGCAGAAATCATCTGCTTAGACTGCGTAGACTATTCCCTGCGTTCATTAACGTCAGGCATACAGATGTATATCTGGCAGTCATAGGGCACGTTCATATCGAGAATGATTTACGATGTAAGTGATGGCTACCACTTAACAATATCAGGTGAACCACGCTTGTTCCTTAACGTCCGTCACATATGAGCAAAATATAAGTTTGCTTGGCAGCTGCCTTACTATTATCTACAATTTATCAGTAGGCCAAGTTTAGTAGGCAAGAAAAGTTCAGTTCATTTTAATAGTTCCAGTTATTTCTTTTCCAACCTATTTTCATGTTCATAAATTCCTTTGAAAAGTTCTGTAATAATTCCGGACACGAGCGTGGTAGCCCAAAGATGTCTCTAATATTCAATTTGACGGGACATTGATCATAGTCTCGTATGACGAACCCCTATCCAACCCAATACTTTCTTCCATTATACCAGATCTGTCTTTCACAAAAACTTTCCATTCCCTTTATTTGCATTTTTATTATTGGAATGCCGAAACTCTTTAAAGAAGTGGCTAGATTCTGAAAGCTTTTGAAGGTACTATGAACAAAATCTTTTATTCAATTATGTTCAGAAAACCATACATAGATTAATAGCTACCAAGAGGTTTCTCTAGATTGAAAGTGTGCTTATCAATAAATGTTTACACTAAATCCCAAACAAATAAATATTTATTGTTCGGAGACTCCCATTCCATAAATCCCCGATATCTTAGGTATCATTGTAAATGCGTAACAAATATAAAAGCGGCTGCGAGCATACCTAAATAAATAGACATAAGTTGATTCCATGAACCTAAACACTCTGTGTATCAAAACTTCGGCCTTCAAACTGAAGTGGAAGCCAGAGGCTGTGGTGTTTATGTGAACGTATATTATTATGGGTACAACAGTAAATATGATTTACGTGACAGCTGTAAATATCTCACCTAGTTCCATTAAATCTTCCCACAGACACCAGTCGGTATATTTGAACTTCTACTCTCTGTCCAGCATCAGGCTGCAAAAAGTAGGAACATGTCCCAGGACCCTCAATGGACGGTGACTTGATCTGTCCAAACGTTTTCCCAGATTTGCTCTTGAGGATGCGTGAATCGATTGTAATGTTGCACACTGCGATACAATTAAAACATTGTTAAACTTAAGCTACGTGGCACGACAACCACATCAAATCATGACCTGACCTATTGCGTAGCGTATCTGCTATTGCACCCAGACCCAAGCTTGGAAAATAATATTGTCCCTGAAATCGCAGATACTAAGAGTGTTTGGGTAAAGCTTGTTTTATTTGTAGTAATGAAAAATATCTAAACGTAAACAGAATTGTTCATCTGTTTACTCTACCCAAGCACATCGAATCTGAGAACCCAAAACGCCTGAAGGGATGAATAAAACGAAAACAAGCTTACCTACGCTTTCGAAAGGCGATTTTAAATCTCTCCGGACGGTTCTATTGTAGAGGTTTGATGTCGGAAGGGCCGGTAATGGGTCGTTATAGACGAAAAAAGGAAAATATTTCGTGAATTTCAATGCCCAGGGGTTCACCTAGCAACAACAAATGGCTTTATCTCATCACGCCCTATTGTTTGGTATAACAGCCGCAGAAACGGGTATTAACTGAGCTAAATATGAGCATTGCCTATAGGTTGCTGTGTTGTGCGATTGCTACATCATACGTCTCGTACTTGACTAATTAGAACACGTTCTAAGCATGACGTGTATCGTAAACCACCAATCCACTAATCACGCGTAGGTTCCTTTGACAAATCAATATTAATATTGTTAGGCATATGAATTCGCAAACCTACACATACCGAAAACTTCATGTCAATTTGGATATCTAGTAAATTTGATAAAGGATTTCCGTATCCCCTTTACACCCTTAGGCGGCGGTCGATTATGCGTGAAGGATGATATGGGTAAATTTGTAGTCAGTCGACAGTCAGTCAACTCCTCTAAAAGGCACAGAAGCTTCTTGGGGGCTTTGTAGGCTTAAACGATTAATCTGGAGTTTCCTGTTTTTTTTTGTTTTAAGCTGCTACGCCTACGTATGCTGCTCAATCTACTATGGTCAGACATTTTGTGCTTAATAGACCATCTGTTTCTCAAACAACACCGAGCGGATATGCTAACGGTTTATTTTGGCGAAGAAAATCCGTCATGGCAACATACTTTTCGCCATTTTAGCCGTTTCTCAACCAACACCAAACAAACAATGCACTGGTTGTTTTGGCGAATAAAACACGTTTAGATAATTATACACTTATGGAAATCATTTGACATACTTTTTAGCCATTTTAGATAGTGTAGCTTTCGGCGACCAATAGAATTAGTAGAATACGATATTTTTTTTATTCGATTTATAGGTTCACTTGTGGAAATCAGAATGAATTTTCTAATGTATTAAGTATTATCCGAATGTGATTTGACCCCACAACCTTCAGTTATCGAGCAGGATTCTTGATAATAATACGTCAGAACTGATGATGGAACCTGTCCCTCAGTTATTTGTCGAGTGAGATTGGAGTCTGATGGCGTCTGAGAGCAGGCGATAGCGCGGCCCCGTATTGTGGGTGCAAATCCCACTCGAAAATAACTTTTGGGACATTATAAAAAAAATATGAATAAGATCATAGATTATTACTATTAGCACAGTGGAGTTCGAGGCCGCACTGCGCGCATCGTGCGGGCGCGACGTCGCCACAAGGGCACGCTCCGTCGCGCACGCAGCAAGCGCAGTCGTCGCCGCCTCCTGGGCACGCGCATCCTGTGGAAGCCTGCGTCCATAGATCCACTTGACCTAATCATAGATAAGAACAGCTTTAAAAAAAAGTTTTTATTTCATAAAAAAGATCCGTAGAGATAACTGCTGAAGTGCTGACTACTACGTTGATGGACGCAGAGCAGTGCATCGTAGGGCACGTTCCTATCGTGCGTGACTTACGAGGCAATGCTTTTTTATAGGTAATGGTTACCACTTAACATCAGGTTGGCCATCTTGATACATCAGCTAGTTGTATAAAAAAAACACTAACATACACAAGACACAAAATTATACACAGCGAATACACATATTTGACTTATGATAAAGCCCACCTTACTACACAGGCACGGCAGATACCTACGTAGAGATATCTCTTGGTTTCCTCGTGATATTTTCCTTATGAAGGTGGTGAAAGCTGGCATTGTGCACATAATTTTATCGATAAAAAAATGGATTTAAACCCACCTGACTGATGACTGTATAATCGAACTCAGTGGTAATTATAAACAATAAATACCAGAAAAAAAAATATTTTAATGTCTAATGAAAATAAAAAAGTTAGTAGAAGCACTTACTACTACCATCTAGAAAAATAGGCGTCCAAGCAATCTGCGCGTAGGCAGCGGCGCACGCGGCAACTAGGAACAGCAGCGTCAGCGGCTGCCGCATCGTGCGCGCGCGCAGTCACCGCGCCCCTCGCCCCGCCCACTCGCGCCGTCTGCGCATTTGAACCTACCCCCACGCACACAACACTGCACTCACCAACACGCACTCACAGATACACTGCCTATAAAACCCACTTTACGCATGATTCCACAAATCTAAAAGTCTTTTTACTGTTATTACCGCACCTAGTTTATTGCGGTTTTATTACAAATCTCTTCGGTCTTCCTTTTTCTAGTTGATTGAGTTTCGCAATCCCGTCCAACGGTTGTTTCCTGTAAGGAAACTCATTGTGTAGTATAAATAAATGCAGACAATTTGAAATCAGTGAAGCAAAGTTGAACAAAATAAAAATAAATACTAACGAACTGAAGCAGAGATTTCCACAATGGAAGCCAATACAAAAGTGCTTCTTACTTACTCGTATACTTAAACGCAACACAAAATAAACACTGAAAAGCGAACTATAAAAGTTGTTTATCCAGAAACTATGAAGAAGCTTTCGCTGTAAATTTCAGTTCCCAAGAGAATTGGCAGCATCATACCTAATATTAATGTTGGCGATCATACGTGTTAGAACTTTTACCCTCTTATTCATAATCCCTGGCATTTTATAGCGGCAATATAAAATATTCCTGTTACTGTCACTTTCATTCCAACAAAAAAGGATAGCAACAGACTTATTGGTCTGATTAGCTATTGTCACGCTCAGCGACCATTGTCAATAAAGGCCTTACTCTTTACTAAAGACTGCAGATGATACTTAAGAGTAGTACAAGACTTCAGAGTTAAAAATACTACATATCCTAATTGCGAGCAATATCTACCTGGATAACCTCATTACCTAATTTCATTTAAAGGAGGTAACACTGATGTGATGTGATCTATGGTCACGTAATTGTCGAGGGAATAGGTAATAGAAAAAAAGATAAAACTTATAAAATTCAGTGTAATATAACTGCCAAACGATATGGGTATGACGTATAAGTTATGGACCAAGTATAATGAGTGCATTATTTATAATGTCCGGGCGTTATGAATGATGACTAGCTATATTGGACATTATTATCTAAACTTCATTATTTGGGCTACTAGATCTAACCTAATTATTTAATATAATAGTAATTAAGTGCCCTCTCTTATTGGTCATTTCTTATAATGCCCGGGCATTATGTATAATGACCCATTTATCACTTGGTCCACAAATAATTACATCACCAAACACTAACATTCACATCAACAATAAAAGCAACAAGGGGAATCAACCGCACTAGCGCGGACATAGTCTACAAACTGGCATTGCGGGCTTGAAGTGCATGGATGGCAAGGCTTGCACGGATGGCATGGAGCGCAAGGATGGTGGTGATGGTTGCAGTGGTTGCACAAGTGCTGCGGTCGGTTGTAAGCATGCGGGTGACCAGCGCAGCAGGTGGCGGAAATAGCATTCTTCCGCTCAAAATGGTAGCAACAGTTACCCTGCCAGACAAACAAAATAAAAATAAAACAAGTTGATTTTAAACAAACACTCATACACCTGAATCCCCTCATTTGCATAAGCAGATAAGTTATAAGACTCGAAGCCCGTAGATTAATTAACTTTGCAGGTAATAAGAAAGATCGCAAGTCGAATTTCGTTCTCGAAAAGTTTTCTCTCGCTATAATAGTACAGTTAGTAGGTACTCTTAATTACGAATGAGAGAAATTATGAACACAGTATTTTTATTTCATTTTTTATTTAATGTGCGAATCCAATATTAAATCTTAATGCTGAGACATGTTTCTCAGCATTAAGATTGAGAAAAATTCGTGGGCTGAAAAATATTAGAAATACAGGACGTTTGCCCCAGTGCCTGGTGCAGTGAGCAGTAGCGTGGATTATAGACCCCAATCGCAGAGCGGTTCTTGAGCCTTACTGTTAAATAAATCCCATCTGAACCCTCGCCGCGTTCGCTAAATAAACATTGCGGCCATGAGGCGACGCGATCTATGTCAAAAACATACCAAACAACCGACCCCAAATAACATCTAATCTCGCGTAATTTGCCCGAAAATGGGCTGTAGCCCAATTCTATTAAAATTCTAATTCAACTGAGACCTCATTCTAAAAGCTCTAAATTGAAAAGTTTGCAAATCAGTTTTATGATTGAATTAATCTGATAGCAAAATAATAACTAAGAAGCCTATAACAAAGGTAAATTTACACAATTACCACAGTAGCTTCACCAATGAAATGGTTTCTTACTCTGGACTATTACAACTTATAAAACTTCAATAAGTTCAACCTAAATATTGTACCTCAGTTACGCCATAACATCTGAACTGATTTAAATGAAACTTATTTGTATGAGTCGTATGTTTATCAGAACTTAAATAAACCACATGCATATAAATAACATAAATATCTAAGAAAACTCCAGCAACTGTCATATCATTTCCACCCTCTAGCCAAGTTGAATAAATTTTATTTAGTTTGGAATCGGTTAATAATCATATTCTCAATTGAGGTATCTACGTAGGTATAGAGCCAAGTCAAATTCATTTTTCTAGCCGTGAACCGGGTTCGTAATGAAATTGAATTTCTTCGGCAGCGTCACCGGTGGCAGTGTAGGGCGTTTATTTGGCTTTTTGCTTTGGCTTCGAAAAGGATATTGCGTGGGAATCAATTCAGGTGGCGCTCTCCCGACCTCTAACTGAATATTAATTTTTCATAAAATAAAGTTCAATAAGAATGATGTGAACTTTACCGCGAAATATCTCTGGGTATTATGAAACTTCAATATAATTTCTATTTTCAAATATTATATTAAGTAAGTATAATTTCCTAAATGGGAATAATTTTCCAATTTACTTTCGGTTTGAATTTATTTTAGCTTAATAATTTAAAAAGCTTTTTTTAAGGCTGCTAATCAGTATGCAAATTTAGATTTTATTAATTATCTTACAATTTTTTTTGTAATGTTGTATTAGCAGTCAGTTCATGCGAGTTTAGATTAGAAAATAAACTAACTGGTAGATACCCGTTCATCTTCAGAGTGATACCGGCGAACCTCTTTGTCTGCGTCTGCACAGTATGAAGTTTCTACGAATGGTTTCCTCCGCTGGCGAGCACCCACTGCTACTTCACAAGCACGTCGCATGAGCAGCGTAGGTTGGTTCTGTAACAAAGAGAGCAACTCCCGTTAGAAAATATAAACAAAAATAAATATTAATTTCGACGTTGACACAGCCCTGCAACCAGCTGAGATTTTTTTATTTATTTATTTATTTATTTGTTTAAGGAAGACTAACAGCACACCATACATATAAATCAAGAATACTATATAAAACAAAAGGCTAATAATAAGTCTCCACATATAGATATAGAATAAAAGCTTATTTGAGCACAGAAAAAACGGGTGCAAGCTACATACACACAAAAAAATATATACAAATTTCAGAAAGCTATATGATGTTAATGATAATTATGAAACAATATATAGTAAAATAATAAAAACATATACATAAATCTAATCAGCCGAAGAATTGCGAACTCATTATGCGCCTCATCCGCGCTATGCTACTATGATATTCCCTTAAAGTGTTCTAAATCCAATTAATAATCTGTAAATCATATTGCATCAAAAGAGCGAGCTCGGTAAACACATATCAAAATTAAATCCGACGCGACTTGCCCTTGCGTTAATACAGAAATCCGCTTACATGTGCTACTCCCGTCTCAACTCGTTACTCATTTTACGAGCAATTTTTTCTCATATTTGTATGGTAAATTTTAGGCGTTCGTAGAATTAAATTAGGTTTTCGGTGCGTTTAGTCATCCAATATATCTTCGAGGGACACTTCAATCGGTTTCTTTTTGAGCAAACAACAGCCGAGCGCCGGTCTGGCGGTGCAAGGTGGCACTTTTGCCGGGTCGCCCACTTTGACGGGGTTCGTGCAAATATCACACACAATCGACACGTCCTGGGGACATCGGGTGAGGAAATTCGTAGTGCCGAGCAGCTTCGAGTGTTCCTGGTCCTGCATTCCGTTGCGCTTGAACGCAGTCACAGGCAGCTGGCGCACCTGCAACGGACCAGACAGTTGGCCTTTAGTGCCACCTTTGTTTCCTTTTATCGCATGCACGATCCGATAAACCTCATTTAGTTTTCAAGTATTTCAGTTTTATAGTCACACTTCTCTAATCACCCGTAACCACCATCGAATAATAAAATCAAATTTACGAACCAATATATTTATTTCTTAGGAACTAAAGCAGAGAGCTTCTTCATCGGTTTGACGGGAATAGCGATCGGATGATAGCTCCACGTAGCGTTATGCCAACATTTTCTAATATATGAAATGCCACCGCTCTCTCCGAATTTGAGATCTTGAAGTCCGTTCCGTTTTAACGCAGATGAAGGTAAGGGTCTAGCCTGGGTATCGTTAAATATAATTAGTCATTGAATCTTTTAAATTTCTGAGCACGCAATTATTGTATGTTTAGAATTTTTTTTCTTTCTTTCTTTTAACAGGCTGCATTTCCTGCGTTATTTTGAGGAATAATTTGCGTAAGGGTTCAACGGCAGTATAGACGCAGCTCCCCATTTGGCATTCGCCTGCGCACAGAAACCGCATTGCTCCTCTATAACCGTGAATTTGGTCCTGCATTCCGTTTCGCCGGTACGCGGACATTGGAAGCCTACCATGTCGGGTCGGAACGTACTGTTCCTGAAACCAACAACAAAACAATAGTGATCCACTCAGGCAAAGCTTTTTACGGAGCGCATGTAACGCCTCGATGGAAAACAAGTAAAACCAACTGAATTGTTCAAAGGTTTGCGGTTGTACATTGTTGATTTTTGTAATCTTCTACGTCCGGCCCGCTTGCTTGGTATAAATTTCCACGAAATTCTTTACGTTTTCAAGAGTTTTAGCCGCAGTTTAAAGCAATGGGAATCACGAATACAAATTAATTCCACGCGACATCTGCTAAGGAGGATCTCGATTATGACCGTGCCGTGTTGGTTTCAGAATACGGGTCCTCAATTAATGTTAAAGGCTTAAGTGGTAAAATTATAATAATTTTCCGATGTCTAATTATTAAGACCCCTAGGTACTTGTGTAAAACACCGAATACGGTGTTTTCGCAATAGCGTACACAATTTAGGAAAATTGACAGAGTAAGGTCTGTTACGACTGAAAAATATAACTTACGATGCGACCATCTTCGTATCTGTAGCATGGAATGACATATTTTGTTTTGATTGGTTTGCAGGGGGGATAGCAGCAGGTGTCACAGTCTGGTTTGCTGCAAGATTTGCGGGTGGGTTGTGGCGAGCGTGGCCTGCACTGATGGGGGGGAGACCTGTCTCGACCACCATCGTAGTGCCTGCAGCAATCATCTTCGTGATGCGTTCGTGCCTTTGGCGGCTTCTTCTCACAGCGATACATCACCTGCCCCTTCGGACAGCGGGGTAGACAAGGATAGCATATCGGCGGATCTTCACAGCACTTCGTTGGGGAACAAGATGACATAAACACTGGTGATACGGCGAATTCACCGCAGTCTTCTGGGTAACAACACGCCATTTTATTTTTAAGATTTAAGAATATTAACTAGTAATAACTTTAAATTTTGATTTTCATAATATTTTTGACTTTCACAAAAAATTTATAGAATTTTTTTCCTAATGATTATTGGTAAAGTGTCATAATTTTAAATAAATTCTTCTTCAACCTGTCAATCTTTTAAAATATCCAGGAACACCGAAAAGGTCACATCCGATACTTTAAAAAGTTTGGTATGGAAAAAAGGTCTAATGCATTTTTTTTTTTTGCCTTAGAGTGAAGTACGGAGCGTGCGCCTCACTTTTAGTAGGTAGGTAAAATTTTATAAAAATATATATTTTTGTACTATACATATTATATAAAAGGCAAGAGATCTATATAGTATGCCAGTGCTCTTAAAACGGTGAAGGAAAACATCGTGAGGAAACCAGTTAGTATTCTAACAGCGGCGATGGGCTTGCAACCTGTCACGTATGGAATACTAACTACTAAGTCACTTCATAAGTATTTATTGTACCTACTTAGTTGTTATGTGTAGGTATATAATTTCAGTTAATGTACTCAAACTTAAATAAATTGATATTTGGTAGGTACCCCCCTCCCCCCTCTCCTTATTCGTTTAGTCTTTATGACACCGTTGTTTAATGTTCTAGTGATATCCATTCCATCCAAAGGTTGTCTGGAAGAGATCGCTTTTAGCGATAAGACCGCCCATTGTACTTCACTAAACTTAGAACCTTATATTTGCTTTTAATGTGTTATTATCCTTGTGGTGTGCAATAAAGAGTTTTTCTATTCTATTCTATTCTACTGCAAAATGTGGGTATGTGCCAAATGTAATGTTTGGACGTACCTCTGACTACCCCCCTTAGACATCCTCAAAGAGTTTTGAGGTTAGTACTTGGTACTTGAGAGATCTGAGGGGATATCTACCGTGACTGGGGATCAAAGTCGTGAAGCTGTTTCAGTTTTTTTTTTCAGATCTATATAGTGTCTTCTGAACCTTTCTGCTTCAACGTAAGCTGCCTCCTCACCATCAGGTGTGATTGTAGTTAACGGGCGGCTACACGGGCGGTCTATTCCAAGGAATTTGGATACTACGGTCTATTCATTGTTTAAAAATAGTAAACTTGTGGTTTGGTCATGCACGCTGTATTGTATTTTATAAGTGCCACGAGCAAACTTGTGTTAGAAAACTACCTTAATAAAGGTTTCTGAAAGCCCGACCAAGAGTCAAAGTATGCATATGTATTCGTAGAACTACATGATAATTATGATGTTAGTCATTTGCTATCTCTGTAATTTGAAATAAAAGCTGAAATAGCAAGTGACTTATATCCTATTATGTTTGATCAAGCTTTCAGAAATCAGCCATTATACTGGGGCATAATATTGTACCTATAGGTGTATGTTGTATAATATGTACCGTAGTATGTAGTTTCAGGCACTTAACGTATTTATATTAAATCCAAAATTGGTTATCAAGTCATCTCAGAGCACACGACAGATAAATAAATAATGTCTAGTGGTAATGGTGTAGTGATAATGGTGTAGTAGTAGCTAACGTCTCTGTCTTCTTATCGTAAAGTCGTGGGTTCAAAACTAACCCACTGAGTGCACCTTCAGTCATTTTATATCATCTAAAACGTTTAAATATGTGGGCGAGAAGTGTTCAGCCTCTTATAAACGATGCAGTAAGTTATTACCTGATCACAACTCATATATAAGGTTAAAACAAATAATCCCGCAACAGTTCCACAAACATCCGGCGCCTGGTGCGCGCCGCCGTCGAGTCGAAATGCAATTTTCCCAATGCAAATCGAACACTCCAGACAGATTTAATGCCTTTTACTCGCCGGTTCCGCTCATCATTTCCGTGGAGGGTTCCAAATGGCTTACTTGTGGGAACGGCTGAGAAGCTGCATTTTTTTTAACTAATGTATATTTTCGGCGAAAGAACGGTTAAACGGAAGAACGGAACGAAGCCTGTTGTAAGTTTTTTGTCTGTTCTTATAGGCTTGGACGCGTTGAAGTGGCACCTAGATTCACCCAGCTTTAGAACGTTTTAAACTGATCCATGTGATCTAATCTTATAAATATTAGAGTTCATTATTCTTATTCATTTTGGTCACTGACCATTCCATAGTTAAACTGACCGACAAGTCTGTTGCTGTCTTTTTATAGATACGAAAGTGTGAATGACAAAAAGAAAAACAATAAGGGCCTAAGCATTTCTGCACGAGACAATAATTAATTATAGAAACAATGCTTATATAGATTTGAGGCAGATCTGATGAGCAGTTATTGAGTTAATAGTATTAAGAGTGTATTTAAAGTCAGTTTTTTCATAATCCATTAAAATCGGTTCACCCAGTCGAAAACTCTGAGGTAACAAACATAAAAAAGTCCAATTGAGAACCTTCTCCTTCTTTAAAGTCGGTTAAAAAATAAAATTATAACGTGAATTTGATCGTCTTGAAGCTACTCTATTGCAGGTTCTATAATAGAAATGTATGTCATGGTCAAAGAGCACCAAAAACCTCTGGCGCTGTGCCATTAAAATTCCAATCAATACAAAGCGTGCTCTACTGGGAAATAAGCGTACAATGGCTGAGAGTGGCAAACATCAATCAAAACTGCATTATTGGCGTTTCGCCATCAATAATAATATCATCGACTTGTGATGGGTAAATTTCAGCTCTAAATATGAATGTATCACTGATCTGTAAAAGACAAGTACGCATAATACATAATGTGTAGTGTACAGAATGTGCAAATAACATGTACCAAAAGTTACATATTTTTTTGTAAAGTATAGCAAAATTACCCTATTAATTAAACACGTTCGTTACGTAATATGAACGAACTCAAAAACAAATCACAACATGAACATTCTGCGATCAAACATTACCAACAGTTATGTTAAAAAACTCGTTTCCTTCGTTATTGTATAAGTATTTTTGTTTTATTAAAAAATGGTAGGTATCATTCAGTATAATGATGCATCGGGCAGAGTGAGGAATATACCGATAAGCTTTAAATAAAATTGTTCCATCGTTCAATGTTTACACGGGGAGCTCGTGCGCGCGCTATGAAAATGCACTCTGTGCGTTTTGTTTGTAGGTACTGGCGAATCTCGGCAGCAAACATTTTACTCAGCAGTTTACGAAATGGCAAGCTCTCGGGTGTTCGAGAGCCACATTTTTCTCACACCCTACTCGGTGGAGTATTTATTTACACTGTATATTTTTATTTACTGTACAAGTGAAACCTTTAGTGAAGTTATTATCTAACCACGAGCGAAACAGATGAGTTGTTTGATCATGAGTTCGATTGTTATTTAGTTGACCTCAAAAAATCTCAAACTAAAAATGCCTTACGTCAAAAAATACTTACATTTGTACTATTAAGCCAATAACCATGGTATGTATGTATGTGAGCATGTATTTATGTTTTTGTAAGCCAATGCCCGTTTATCATAATGGATTTCAGCAATTCACAGAATTGGAAGTATAAATACTTTCGTTAACTACTTTTTCCTCTAAATTGTTTATAGGAAAAAATACTCAATACAAAAACAAGAACACTCAACAAAAGAAAGAATACTCAGGCCAAAATAGATCCCATGGGTCTTAGAAGTAAAATAAGTAGCTTTCCATATATGTAGTAGTTTCAATTCTGCGTTCAGTGGCTACTTTTAAAAACTCAGTCTTTTTACTCTAGTCCATAAAGTATTAACCTTCTAGGATTCTTTTAATCTCGTAGTACATGTATATTGCTCTGATAAGAAAGCTCATGTTCAAAGCACAGCTTCACTGAAAGTGTCGATTAATTCCAATCGATTTATTCTTTTCAGTAAATCCCTTCAGAAGTACGTGCTAATAATACCATTGGATATTTCAAAAGCAGACGCTGAATTGTACTAAAATGTGTTTAAAAGGCAGCGTCCTTAAAAATTTTGGACTTATAATAGCAATGAAGGATATGTTTGAAAGTTCTAGAAAATTCAAACTATTCTTAATTGCCAATGCAGTTTTTTTAGAAATAAAATTTAGGTAATACATTTTACGGATAATATTATTATGAATACATTTTTTTATAAAATGTACATAATACACATTCGGGCTACTTAACATTGAAAATAAAAATGAAATTCGAATAATCTTGTAACTTAAGTGCGTAAATTTTTAGTATGTAAACATCTACGTAATACACGTGTTTGTTCTTATTGGGAATCAAACCCATAACTATAACAGGAAAAGTAGATGTGATTTGTATTCAAGAAATACTTAACTAAACGCCTATTTGCCATTTCAAAGATTTCTTCACAAAAGAAACGTGTTTTCAACAAAGCAAAGTGGAAGAAGAGCGCGTGTAAGAACGTATTTATTTGCGATGGTGCTTTTTGTCAATGGGAATAAACCCACGGGGGTTCATTTGGGTGATTTATGACGCTTCCCACAAAGAGGGTTTGTACTTGTGTAGTGTACCTTCCAATCTATTTATCGGAACGTAATAAATTCTGCATGGATATTTGTATAGACCTTTTATTATATTTTTGGGGATTTATGTTTCTATCCTGAAATGCGATTCATGCCATAGTTGAATATAAAAATATTTTGTCCAATTCTTATTAGTTTCTTTCGATTGGTAATCGCAAAACCTTCCAATAATTATATTATTCACTTAGCTGTTCTATTTGGATCCAGATCCAAATAGAAAATTAATAAAGCTTACTGTAAAATAACAGAGATACGTATTGGGTTGACTGATTTCCAAAAATATCGATTTGACATCCTTTTATAAAAGCAGCACTGAAATAATCTGTAATTTGTCATCAATTCTGTTTTCCTGTGAAAAATTTCTGAAAATATCGTAAACCGAGCGTCGTAAAATGATAACGTTTTACTGTGCCATACGAACTCAAGTAACAGTATGAAATTGTAAACCTCTTAGTGGCTACAAAACTTCCAAGACAGTATTTTATTACCATGTCGTTATTGTCATGACATCAACCAGCTTTACCACTCAGTCATATAATAGCACCATTAAAATGCCCAAATCAAAACAACTCAGTCCCGGTTCACAGTAAAGCTTAGGTTTATAGCAAAATAATGATGTATATTTAATGAGTCAGTAAAAAGAAAATAAGAAAAGAAGAAAGAAGACTAGACCTAAACTACTTTTATAAAGTGACTTGTTCAGTTCCATTGTAACAATACATCGTTTTTATTTTATACGCAAAATGTTACCGTAAACGTTATATTCAGTCTTCTGTTCTTTACGCTTTTGGGGAAGGAAGAAACAGCGCACAATTTTATGGTCATTCAACGTCAAAGAAATGGAGGGAAATATAAAATACTATGGGCATGGTAGTGATACAGCATTGTAACGAGGGACGCAATTTGTCAACGGGGAGGAATTTTTAGTGTGCTTTTTATAACACATTCGTTTCAGTCGCGGAGGATTGCGGACGACTCATAATAACCTGAAAGACCCGAGACTTTTATACGCAACGAAGCTCAGATATAACGAACTATTCAAAAGGAAATGACACCTTTTTATGAAAGAGCCATTATTGCACCGCTGAGTACATGTTCTGCTTATACAGTTCCACTTTATACGTTTAAGAAAAGATTGCAGCTTAAATTTTAACCAAGACGATCTAAGTAAATATAATCTAGTCGTTTATTGCGTAAATGCCGCACTTCTTTTTTCGATAGCAGACTTGTTTTGAAATCATTTTTTAAGAATGCATAAGGCCTATGATGACGATTATCAAAGATATAGTATTTGCGCTCAAATTTAAAATAAAAAGAGGAAAATGAAATACACCTTATATGGAATGGCACTTCATCACAAACTGTGCGCAGCAATGTGGCTTTAGTATGAGCTTTTTTCCATTGTTCTTTAAAGTTTAATCGAGTGCTTTTGCGTCCGCCCATCCCATAATAAATAGGTTATGGATCAAGCGAGCGAATTCAGGGGCAAAGTTGATAAATCGGCGTCGTATTTATTACGATAGGACAGGAAACTCGTCTTATAACTAGTGTCAAATATACACCACTATTTTGTAACTACCAAGATCTATTACTATGCTACTATCATGATCAAAACCTTTTTTTTTTGTCTTTTTTCGGTTTTTTTTAATTTTTTCACGCAAAAAAAACTGGACCAATTTTATGTGCACAGTACTAGAAAAGACTTCTCAGGATGCGTACGACGTGAAGTATTTTTGTAACACTTGTCACGTTTTTGGTTGAAAGCAAACCTCGTTAACTTGGTGGTAAATAAGATATTTGAAAGTTCTGACGGCGCTACTATCACTATAGTAGCCTCTCTTGAAACAGTCCTTATTTTTTTTAATAGTGGTGTATAGAGCAAGTATATAGCATCTACCTACACACGAATAAAAACAAGATATAGTATATACTAACGAGCATGTCAAGTTTTATACTTATAAACTTTATATACACGAATATAGACTAGGCTACACATAGCCAAAGAAAAATGACCATTACTTTATGGACATACTGATATTGTACAGCCTGAAACCCGTGTGTACTATCACCTGCATTATGGTGACCTTCAATAAACCTTTTTTTAAATGCTGGTTATGTAACCTTTGTATTTCATCAGGTTTATAAGTACCAAAAATTGGTAACAGAATTTATTAATGAAAAATAAATTATTATTATTAAAAAATCATAATAATTACAATATTTTACAACATCGTGAAACCTAATGTTTGTGTCGGAGTTGGCACTGCTTCGAGCTGTTACACTTTGTATACACAAAACTTAATAGTATATATGGTACATTTTCAAAGCAGCTAATTCATGGATTTTAAAGATTACAAACTCAACATTACACTCAACTTGAACCTAAATAGCAAGTTGAAAAAACAAAACTTAAGTAAGTAAACATAAATTCAGAAGTTCAAACACATAATACAAAGTTCGCTCTTGCCCGAACTTCTTGAATTTTAAATTATTTCCTAGCACTTTATCTTGTTTAAATAAGCTCAGTACGACTGTCTGCCTGTAATTTCGCTGGCTTTTTGAGCTTGAATTGGAACGTAATAATGAAGAAAATAAACATACGTATTCTAATGTGTTTAATATATCAAATCAAAAAGCTCAGGCTTTTTGTCTGTATACGAGATATTGTTTTATGGCTGAGGTTACGTCATTTAAAAAGAACGCTGGAAAACAGTGGACGGGATGTGTTTGCGCAAACAAAACACTCGCACCATCATACCCCCTCCCCCTTCATCTAGCGTTCTTTTACGTGACGCTACCCTCGGAATAGAGAAAACCTTGAGTTTCTGATAGACTGTTATGTTTATCACATATTAATAATGTCATAGGCATTATTACGATTATACTTTTCAAAACTTCCTCTTAAAAATGGTGTAATAATAGGTATCTGTTACATTTTTGAAACCAATCTACTTACTTCTAAAACTTGGAATTTTTCGTATAAAACAATGTAAAAGGAGCTAAAAGACAAGTTTGGGGTATTTACGTGTTGTGCCAGCGATGCTATGTTGAAAAGGAAAAAGTCCGAAGAGAAAGATTTATGCCTTCCACAAAAGGGTTTTTGTTTCATGGTAATTGTTTTTCTCTGTTTCTTTGCTAATTGCAAATTTCGTTGGTCCAATGAAGATATTATCTATCTGCAAAGAAAAGGTTTTGAATTATATTATGACGACCGAGCAACTTGAGTTTATACAAAATGAGATTTTTTTTGTATGCAAAAACTTTTCAATTACTTTGAATTACTATATAAATATCTCAAAATTGACTTCATCAGAAATCGTATTGTTCCTCGCATTAGATTTGAAGTCAACCCCTAATTAAGGGTGGTTTATAGTATGTCTGATTATCACACATACTAAAAGACATATATAACTCGGGGTAGACTTATCTTATGTTCTATATTATAGCAAATAATACAAACGTTCTGATTTATTTTCCAGTTGATATTTTTAAACCTCGGCTAATCAATAGATAGATACAGTGTAGCGACAAGCGAAAGACTTGCAGTGAGAAGCAGCCACCATTTCAAACCTATGTCCTATAATACTATCTATAATCCTGTACGATCATGTATGCCCAAAATATATCAATTCTTGAGATCATTGCATTTTATGACGCTGAGTATCACACAACATAATACATAAACACAACTAACAGTAAACTGCATTATCATCTCACGTTTGTTTTTAAATTTGATTTGAAAATATAATGAGCAATGCGAATATTGGAATAATAAAATGTTTTATAATGCAATTTCATCGAACAATCAAAACTGAAATCTGAACTTAATTTAACCGCAAATAGTCGGGAATTGAACCCATACAGGTACTTATTGTACATGAATATTTCAGTGATGAAGTTAAAGTTAGGTCAATAGTAATTCCCAAAGTACACCTATTTAGATATTAATTAAAACACAATGTATTAACGAGATTGCCGGTGCAAATTAGCAATTACACCCATTTGCAAATACATCCAGTTTGTTGATTTAATTTATGTTGTAGATATGCCACGTAATTGGATGTTGTACCCTGGTGTGTTCACATGAGAGCGTTCAGGTTGTGTGTATTGCATTATCTCGATATCTCACTTAGCACTCAGCCTCATCTAAGTGAGGCCTGGCTGCTTTCAGAGGCCCCAATCTCAGCGCTGGAATACGATACTGTTTAGGAAATATTTACTATGTTATTCGGAATATTAAAATATTATGTAGATTTTGTATTCTCACATTTTAGAACCTCAGTATTGTTTTGAACTATATTGGAGTATGTATTTTTTTTTACAAAATTTAAGAACAGATTCTTGAGTGCTAACCGACCATCCGCTACATTGAATAATGTAGTAGCAAGATTGCTACGCAGGTTTTATGCGTAGCAGCGCTACGCGTATCTACGCGCTATGTTTATACACGACTTGATGAGATGACTTAGAAGATTTAAACAGAGCATTCTTAGCCTTTCCCTATCAAACCGCATATTTGTGCAGAAGTATAAACATTCTGCATAAAGTAAAGGCACATTGGACTGGAAGGGTACAAAATTACAGTATCATTTAACTTAACAAATAACAATTAGCCGCTTATAATGAGGTTTAAGAGGAAAGTAACTTTCATTGTCCTCAGTCTCTCGGCGTTTACTCCTTATAAAATGGGTCAGTATTGATTTTGTTAACAAACCAAGCTAACCGGTCACGAGGTTAAGGTAATTGTAGTCAAATGGTTAAATTTCTATGAACCAATAGCTGTTGAACTAATTTTTTTCGTTCCAAATAAATCAACACCACCTAATAGAGGGAGTGAAATAGTTCTGACTACTATTATAAGGGATGAGAAAACTTTTAATAACGCACTTATCTACTGCACGGACCATACTCCAATTCAAGTCTCTAGGACCTGTGGTTTGGCAATGCGTTGTATGTCAGTCAGTCAGGAACTGTAAAATGAAAAAAAAACAAGTAAAAATAATTCCTCAGTAAAAAACGTCTGTCACACCCGAATACTCAAACGCAACTCAGATTTGGTCTCATGTGACGAGTTTTTGACGGAATTTAATTAAAAACTGACAAAAAACCACGACTTGAGACATGCTCAACTCTGAGATGCGTTTGAATAGGTTTGAATATTCGCGGGTTAGATACATAATGTAGCTAATTTCATCAGAAAATGTTCCATAATATCAGCCCTTTGTATATACAAATTCCCTGTCATACAATATTTGGTAGCTGAATCTCCAATAGTTTGACACAAATTGAAATACCTTTGATGACAAGATACTGACGTAAGCAATGTAATAAATGTTTAGCTACAAGCTACGAATGCTACAAGCGAGGTAGCTATTTGTTATCGCATCGGTATGTACGTGTGAGACTAAGTCAAAATCAGGAATGTGCTAATTAATCTGTTTCAGGGAATGTGGCATTGGTGTAAGCGCTTACGAGTGCTTGCCAGCCACGTAAATTGGAACGTCGATTATTTTTGCTGGAAAATAACTTATCAAGTACTCAATAGTTTATTCCTCCAAACATGCAATCGATCCTTGTTTTGTATAGTTGATATGCCTGAATAAATTGTGCCATAACTTATTTATAACATTGGTTATTAAGTATACCTTAGTATGTTAAACATATTTAAATATGTTAATATATTAACATGATATTAACATATTCATTTTAAATTCTAGCTAAATTGTAATGACTGAATAAATACATAGTCACCTTCGAAAATTTCAATAAGGCTACCGAGGTGAATAAAGTAAGCGAATTTGAATTGGCAAGTTCACTCCATACATATTCAGCTGAGAAAGGCGACGACGCAGTGCGCAAAAGTTTTGGCACTCTCGCTTGCATACAAAAAATGAAAGTGCTCGCAACGAAATGGTGCATTACCCAGCCTAGCCTCGCATGGTACCGCCTGACCTATATCACACTGATAAACAGGCCTTGACACCCTATACCAGATGATGTATTGTATTCAGAAGCAACGAAAATTCGCCACCCATACCTATTAACGGACAAAATCATGTTTGACTGATGACCTCAGTGGCGCAGCGGGTGAGAGACCGCCTGCGATGCTAGAGGTTGCGGGTTTGATTCCCGCCTCGGAAACAATTTGTGTACGATCTGCAGATTTTTTTTTCCGTTGGTCTGGGTGTTTTATATGTAAAATAAAAATATCTATCTATGTAAGTATTTATTATATTAAATATATCAGTTATCTAGTACCCATAACACAAGCTTTGAGTAGCTTACTTTGGGGCTAGATAGTGCTGTGTGGATTGTCCAGCATTTTTTTTTACATTTAGCACCTATGCTTTCCTAGATTCTGATCATAATCAATTTATTCAGGTGGTACTTGAAGTACATGACGCTTCTTCATAGAAAAAATGCAGTTCTTGAAAATGACATTGTTTAATGAATGATTAGTACTACCATAGAAAAAATACATATAGATCACAACATAGATTTAAATCATAATTTAACTGCCGAATAAAAAACGATAATAAGCTTATAAGGTATGTTAACTGAGTATGTAACGTAACGCCAGCGTACTCATTCTGCGCTACCGGAGTTCCAATCACACTCGACGAATAACTCTTGGACTTGCTACTACGGTACTTATGCGACCGTGGTTCCATCTACAGGTTTGACTTATTACTATCAAGAGCCCTGCTCGATAACCGAAGCTGCATCCAGTTGAATCGACGAGAGATGTCACCTTGCTTAATTTCTATTTTTTGTTAGATTTATAGTGTTTACAACACTTAAGGCTCCGGCGACAGCGGCTCGCAATTTCGAGGTGCGATTGGCTATTATTTCATTTTATTTCATTTCGGGGAGGTTGTTTGAAAGAATAACTCTAAAGTGACACGCATAAATACTGTTCGAACGCAAATAATACAATAATATAAGGGAAACATGCCCGAATCAGAAATCATTTTGGTATTAGTATGTTTGGTCTTACGTTTACAACTACAAAAATAATTGTAACATACATAACAATTTATATCACCTACTCCGTGAGCACCGTCATTATAATAAATGAGGATAAAATACAGGTAAAATATTCCCCTGAAAGAATGAAATCTAATACTACAAACCCCTCATTATGCCGTATTTTTCTTCCTGAAAAAGTTTGTTTATTTTCTTTGCAGGGAAGATAATAGAGGCCAAAAGACATCTTTATATTAGGACAGAGACATCTTTATCATCTATACACAAACGTATAACAAATGTTGAATAGTTTCAGAAGACATATCATCGATACAAAAATGTTAAGCAAATCTTTGATAGTTTCAGATTATCGGTTTCGTGGTTTTCAGCATACTTAATAGCCCACTAGGCATCAGGCTATACACTTATCGTTTTATGTCCTTACTATTTGTGTATTTATATACCAAGCATAAAATATAGCTTTTTTGAGGCTCGTTCTACATAGCTGTGTGTGGGAAAAACACCCATCAAAGTACTGCAGAAGGTATTATTTAAACATACTAGACACTATCAGGTTCTTAGTTTGTGGGTTAGTATTGAGTGACTAGATAGACCGATAGGCTGGATAGTGTTGTATTTATTTATATTTTTTTTTATAAAGATTAATCCGTCCTTTGACTACAATCTCACCTAATCTAACACGTAAGCAACGATGTAGCCGACGTTGGAGCAGAACGGTCTAGAAGACACCTATTCACTCGAGCCTTGAAGAGATTTAGATTATAGTGGTCAAGGAAAAACAGACGACGGTAACGAATTCCATTATTTAGCAGTTCGCATAACGTAGCTATTAGCAAAACGCTTATAGTTTATTATTATTATTAGTTTATACGGTTTAGTTTATTTATATTTGTCATAAATGGTGGAGAGCACCGGTGGTCTAGTGGGAGTGACCCCGCCTTCCGATCGTAAGGTCGCAGGTTGAATCCGGTCGTGCACCAATGGATTTTTCTATCGAAAAATTTATGTGCGCAATGCCAGTGCTCTTAAACGGTGAAGGAAAACATCGTGAGGAAACCAGTTAGTATTCTAACAGCGGCGATGAGCTTGCAACCTGTCACGTATGGAATACTAACTACTGCAAAATGTGGGTATGCGCCAAATGTACCTCTGACTACCCCCCTTAGACCCTCAAAGAATCTTGAATTAGTACCTACTTGGTACTGGGAGATCTGAAGGGATATCTACCGTGCCTGGGGATCAAAGTCGTGAAGCTGTTTCAGTTTCAGTTTTTTATAAATGGTGTTCTTTAATTCTATCATGATAAGGTTGGTTGACAAACAAATTGACCATCAGTTCACACGTTAATTGCCCCCAGAGAAAAAGCTATGTGGACCCGCTTTAATTAAGCTATATTAAATTAGGTAAAATAAAGTCACACAGATAATATAAAATAAAAATAAATTAAACATACAAAACTATTTTCTGCAACTGTGATGGCCTGACGATTTAGTTTTTGAAGGTTTGTGGAAAAACTATTATCATAAATAAAAATTCTCCTCTTCTCCTGAATTGCATCCGAACACATCAGAAACAGACAGTATCACTATCAAACGCATAGATTCTGATATGGGAATAGTTATAGATACTCGTTTGTTTTAAGCACCGTTCTCGTTATTTTAGTCGGTAAGGTTGGGTGTTTTTATTGAACACGGAAGTACCTACCTAATAAAGGCACCGGTATTCTGAAGTCAAGATATGCCACAATTTCGAACCTCGACTAAACTAAGCAAAAAATAGGTACCTATTGAGTTTACGAGTTTTGAATAAGCAAACCGTTACTGCTGTCAGTGTCAGTCATGCAAATATATAATTGCATGCGGCTTTCAATGTTCTACAATAGCTGATTATCTAAACACTAAGCATTCGGATACAATTCTTATATTTCATTACGCTTATTACCTAACAAAATTCATATATATACGTAAAAAGCCATTAAATATTGATAACATACAATACATGCCCCTACTAAAGATGAATAATCAAGATGTGTGTAATAATTTCAAAATAACTCGACGTATACATAATTTTACCATAAAGCACACTAACCTCAGGCACGTTTCGATTTAAAAAGTCCACAGTGTATTACCACAATCTCAATTTAATGTCAAGAGCACACAGGTTCACTCGCGATCACACGATTTTAAATTCAAATCACTTGCGGTAATGTAGCGCTTAGTTTTTCACGTGACTTACGTAAGGAGTGGGCGGGCGAATGTAGCGGGCGCGCTCCGCCAGTCGCCGGATGCCACTAGCCTTCCAGCCTGTCGGCTCGGCGCACGCCGCGCATGCCTTCTCACTACGAACCCAAGATCACACCGGCGATGCTCCACGCGAGACCTCGCACTTTCACGACCAGCGGCCCGATTACGCTAATGTCTGGCTATCGAGATGGCTTTCAGTTTGACATTTGATTCCCATCCATCCAAGGAATTAAGCTTTCATCACAAGGAGTTTAGATACTAGATCCATCCATGTGTTTCTATTACACTATATGGGAATCAAATGCTATCATCAGAGACTATTATATTCATTGATCAAATGTCAAACTGAAAGCCATCTCGATAGCCAGACATTAGCGTAATCGAGCTGCAGTTCTTAAGGCCCTGATAGACGAGCGAGTAAAACCGCGGATTTACTAGCTGGTTCATCGGTAAAGCTCTAGTCTGTCCGTCTACTACTAACACGCGAGTGATGCCACGGCCGGCAGCTAATAATTTCATATGTTCAAATGCTGTATAAATAATTGAAAGTATACAAATTCTTCATTGTACACCTTACAATCTAATGGCCTCTACAAACCAAACCCGCCAGCCCGCCATCTTTTCTTGTATATTGGCTTGTTTTGTATAGTTTTTATTGTTTTTGGCATCCACACCAAACCCGCTGGCTAGGGCCGGCGACCTGGCGGTTTTTAGTGTGTAGAGGCCTTAACAAAATTTGAAAAAATTTATAAAAAGTAAATAAACTAAATAAGTCTCTTTAATAATTTGCGCTATCGTTCAGTGCAGGTCCCAGTTTTAATATTTCAACTTTTCATGATTAGCGTTTCGTTTCTCGATAACCAACTGTTTGATAGCTTCTTTATAGTATTTTGAGAGCGGTCATAGTTTCCAGTGAACTGATGAAACTGACGCCCGGAACCGTTATCTTTTACGATTTATTTATGGGTTAATAAATAACATTTTACTAACATTTTCTACGTGAAATTGACTTTCCTTATCAAAAGGTGGCTTCGTTTGAATATTTATTCGTAGCTTACTGTTAGAATTCGATTTAAAAAATTGTATAAAACAGAGCCTAAATATTTCAGTTTAAATAAAAAAAAAATATTTTAAATCTTTATTTATTTAGAGTAAATAATACCTAAAACTATTATTTATCAGCTAATTAATGAAAACTTTAAAATCGTATTAAAATCTTATTCTATGTAACCACGCAGAGTCGCATAGGTAACAGCTAATATGTAATATTAGTCTTGCAAATTTGTTCTTCGAAGCTACCTAATTACGGGTAGGTAATTAACATTAAGTTGTTTCATAAACCCTTTTGGTATTTTGGCTACAATACTGCTAAGCTTGAGATATCCGTAATATTAAAGGCCTCGGTCGACTGAGCTTTACTCGAATGACTGAACCTTCTCAACGATAAATCTTACCAAATAAGTCAAGCATGAATCCTGGAATTCGATTTACATCGCAAGTCGCAAGCTTATACGCATATTTTACACACTAGTTCGTTAAGATCCGTTTGATCGAAATATTTTTTTTATAAACTTTAGGTATTTATATACTAAGAGAACCAAAATTATGTTCGAGGGAAAATTACGAAGATTTTTCAGTTGAAGCTTTGTTCGTATAATGTATGCCTCGAGTTGATGGACACGAGGCACGTTCCTATCGTGATGCGTGACTTACGAGGCAATGCTTTGTTATTGGTGATGGCCACCACTAAACATCAGGTGGGCTATCTTCTTGTTCCACCAGCAAGTAAAAAAAACTAACTTGCCTGTTCTTCTCGGCGTTGGTCGCGTGGAACTGGCACTAGAGTCACCTAGTTTTAAGACGTTTCAAGATGATCCTTGTGATTTTATTGAACAAACATATTTTGAATTTGAATTTAACCTGCCCTGTATTGATCCTTTGCAGTTATAAAAATAGATTAGAGCCTGTCCAGACAGCGCGTTTCAAGCGCGAGTCCACTCGCACGTATTATAGTCTTACGCGCGAAGCCGAGACACTAGAGCTACTACATCCCGTCTAAAATCTCTCGCGCGTTTCCGAGCCTACGCGCGTGTGAAATGGCGCGTGAAGGATGTATGTAAGTATCTCGGCTACAGATATCTAAGTGGAGTAGCCAGAGGGGCGTCAGCTACTTACGAAGTACATTGCATTAGAATTAAAGGTGAAAATAACAAAAAAATAAAATAGGGCCATCTGGGACTGAAACGCGATGGTTGGCAACATTGTCTACATCAGTCCAAATCCACCGTATTGTCATACGCTTAGTTTGATATGTTTACAGGCTCGTCGCGGCCGCGGGACGTGATTGGAATTAAGTGGATGCGAGAACTTGCCGTTTTTGCGGTACCAGTGACGATAAGTTTAACACTCCGTGAACATAGTAGCCGCATTTTCTGTTTTTTCGTATTATATTCATTTAGTCTATCATGGATTTAAGTAAGTATGCATGTTTCCAAATGTTTTGTTAGCACCCAAACAAAAACTAACACTATTATTATATATCCCTGACATTTTATGTCGCCTCAATAGAGTATTCTCGTCACTGTCACTTTCATGCCAACGAAAAGAGACAGCAATAAGCTTATCGGTCTGATAAGCTATGGGCGCGCTCAAAGACCATTATGAATAAGGGACAACAACCCAACTAATTCTCTATTTATGTTTCCTCAATTACTTCTTGATCTTTTTCTTGTGGTGTCACTAATTCTTTCGAAACAGTGTGGTGAAAAGATTTTTAGTGCGCCTCTTTCAAGCTTCTTTCAATCACTTGACACATATTTATGAAACTTATAAGGTTCTACTACATTATCCATTCAAGAGTGTACATACATTTTTGAACAGAAAAAACCAAAAATGGTTTTGAACTCATGACCTAAGGTTCGGAAGACCGGGCACTATCACTAGACGACCAATTACAGTGCTCTCAACTTTTTATGCAAAATATAAGTAATTTTTTATAAAAGCTTTTTAGATCAAAAGCAAAACGTTTTTACTTCATTAGAATTTAATTAAATAAGAGCACTGTAGGTAACCGAATAAAAACAAAAGATATTAGTACCTACTTATAATAATTTAATATACAAAATAGATGAAAGTAAGTAGACAATGCGAGAGCCTGCGACTTCATTCGCGGCGTAACAGTTTTTTTTATTATTTATTTATATCTATCTATTCAGCCCGTTTGTATCCACTGGAGTATTAGGCCTCCTCTATAAATTGCCACTCTCTCCGGTCCTATTATTATTCTTATTTCCTTTCATTTTATTCCTTTATTTATTTATTTATAATTAGGGACGCCAACAGCGATATGTATGGCTATTTTATAAATACATTGCTATTGTTACAGACTGATACATACATTGATTATAGGCGGACACAACAATCACATAAATTCAGCATAAACAATTACAACAAACTTACTACTAAATGAGATCTGTTTTACATCAGTATGTTTTTTTTAATTAGTATATTATTTTTCGAAGTTGGTAATAAAATATATAATAGGTATGCATAGTTAATAGATAGCATTTTAAAAGGTATTCGTGGATATTACCTCAGAAATATTTGAGCCTATTTCATACTCCAATAATTCTGAAAATTCTCGAAATTTCGATGATATTATTGTTTACTAGCGGCCTGTCCCAGCTTCGCATAGGTGGACATTAGTAACGATCCCTAATTTTTTTCAGTAATAAATGTAGCCTATGTTACTCAGGGATAATTTATCTTTCTTATGGTGAAAGAATTTTTGAAATCGGACCAGTAGTTTTCGGACCTATTTGAAACATACATACAAAGTTTTCCTCTTTATAATATTAGTGTAGATTATTTTATAAACAATACTCAATAGCCTACCTACTCTAAGGCTTCTTTAAAATATCTACGAGTATTAAACAAACAGTGTCACTAGCTAGCCCAATCAATGTCCCAAACTAACAAAATACTGCCCTTTGACCACCGTATCGCTTGTCAATATGTCGACTTTATCGGCTAGCGAAAAAATCCTGTGACAACAAAAAGAGGAACGTGAAAAAATATTTATACTTTTTGCTTAGAAAATGATTTGAATAATTCATGTGTATGTACCTTCATCAGCTATTTATATGGTACCGTTATTGAAACTCAAATATTTGTGACCTTAAATAGGTGGTGGTATATGTAGATGACGTATGACGGTACATGAGCTGTAATTTATTTGGCAAATTTGGGTGGTTGAAACTGGAGCACCTACTTAGTTACGCGACATACTTAGTTTTAGTTGCTCGTGTAGAAAACTCTTATGTAATCTTTGGAACACGACTACTTCAACGTAGGCTATTAGTGGCCACCAATCAATACGAGGCTGAATTCTTGAGTACCCCTGCCCTGCTCGTAAAAAGAGTTTTTATCCTCAAGGTAAATAGGCCTAAATGTTTCTGGCGTCAAAGAATTTTTCTTTGTAGATTAAATTTAATTTTTGAGACTCGATTATACACAAACCTTTTTATTCCAGACTAAATTGTTTCAATTTGTTAATTTATAATTATGAGCCGACTTGCCAGCGGCGTTGGGGAGGCCGCGGCGGAAAGACGAGGTTGGATTTTCACATCTTTTATAACATTTCATTATTTTAATGTCCCATGTTATCGATATACGAGAAGGATTTGAACCCACCACCTACGGGGCTCCATATCAAGGGGAGGTCGCAGTTCGCAGGTTCAAATCCTGCTCCGATAATAAACTAGTAATTTTGGAACGATATTAAAATCTTTGTGATAAACTATAAACCGAATCAAAGAAAAAATATTTCATTCGTTTTAATGTGCAGTTGCAGAAATTTAATGACAAATTATTGGCTTATTGGACTATATACCAGCAACCAATAGTCCAATAAGCATAGAATTGGATAGAAGTATAGAACCTTTCATCGCCTCTTATGGATGTCATAATAGAATAGGCAACTAACTTAACGCACCCCCCTAAATAGGGGTCAACAACCCGCCGGCCCAACGAGTGAACTTATTCTAGCTAATAACGAACGAATGAACCTACTCTACGATCCATCGTCCACCCGAAATATTGACCGACCATTTCTCACGGCTAAACATCTTTAACCTAGCAATTGTTCAGCCCATACTTCAATAGTCGCCGCAAACCGCCGCCGAGGCAGCTACCCCGACCTAATTAACGACGACCCCCTTGGGGTGGATTAAGCCGCGTAAAATCTTTCTGGCCGTGACATATACGAGAGACCATCGATCTTTTTCTTCTAACATAAGAAGTCAATCAATGCAGTAGTCTTAATTTCGTCAGACTGTTGTTTCATTTGTTTGCAAGTTCGGAAAACTTCTATTTTTCTGCTATTTTGGAAACATGCAAGGTTTTATGGAAAATGTGAAAGCACGGGCATACTGCAAACAGCTGCTCAGACATCATTCTGAAACAATTCTAGAAAGGCGAGTATATTTAACAAAAGCTCATAAAGGGTATGTACATAGTAATATATTTTATTTCTTCCCAAATTTTGTAAGACCGTAAACATTTTATTCCCTCGCTTTGATGTAAAATATTTGGACCACACAAAGTTTTTATTACGGACCGCCGCGCCACAATCTAGGGGTCGTCATCAGACTTGTGACTTTTATATGACAATTCACACAACCAACATGATGATGTGGCAAGCCACGAGGTAAGTCGCAAAAGTTCTGACACGAACAAATGTCCTATGGCGCTTGCAAACGACTTATAAATTGCGGCAATTGTATGGCTGTCACGCTTATGTAAAAAGTATGGGACACCTATAAAATCACTATAAAATACCACAAATCTGACCTATTTACAAGAGAAATTATGTGATACAAAGTTGTGACTCTTGAAAATCGCTTTCATACACTTCAAATGCAGTGATCAGGCAAAACTGTGTAGGTAGGTAGGGATTCTTCTGTACTCAGACTACTACTACTACTACTTTAGGTAAATTAAGATAAGATAGATAAGATAATGTTTATTTCAGACAAAAAAGAGATACATATGAGTTGAGCCATACAGAGGTCTTATTCTAGGGATTTTAGCTTATCAGGCAATCTGGCACACTCTGGTTACGGAACATTACCTTCCGTGCTAGTTAAAAACTGTGTTACGGCAAGGTAAGTCCTTCTCTCCCCAGGTGCTACTATTTCTTAATTCCAACATAACTCCACAGAAAAATTTCAACCTGGTTTAACCAAACGCGTAACGCGTAACATCTGACCGTATGACTTACGGTCTAGTGTATTTAAAATAACCAACGCTACGTTTTCGGTTAAGATTGTGTTGTAGTATGTCAGCATGGTCTGAATTTATGAAGTGAAGACCACGAGACCTGCAGCATGCCACTACCTCTTAGCGGGATATACAAGAGCGACTGGAGAAACGAATGTAAAATTTCCATGACAACAGAATGCAGTGTGGTGACGTCTGGTTGCGTCACAATTCATTCTCACTTCACAATTCCCTGCAACTATTACGTCTCCCGCGTTTACCAATGAATTTTGACTGTCGCCCAGCGCTACAAAATATTGCAAGTCTTTCAATGCTTGAGAAAATTCACTTAAATGTAGTTTTCAGTGAATTTTTATTTCTCGCATTTGATGTTTGGGTCTTTGCCTAAATCCGACGAGGGGTTTTCTAGTAAAGAAATGAAGACTTTTCTTGTGTTATGTTATTTCAACTTATACTAGTTCGAATCGTTTTTAAAATAGTAGGTACGGTAGATACGGAACAAAAGTTCACATCAGCCAGTAGTTAGCAAATGGCGAACAATCAAAAAAGCATTCTTCTTATGCTCACAAAAGCACTACAATTTATTCTGATACAAAAGTGACCACGATACACTGTGATGAACACGAGATATTTCAAACTGAATGAAAAAGAGCGAATGCATTTATGCACTCTGATGTTTTTGTAGGCAGAGAAGATTGAGAGAAAAATCTCTTTTAAAATGAAAAGTTTACGAAATCACCAATACTCAAATATCAATTATTTCTATTTATATATTTCTAAGCAAGACTAATAGTTACAAAAAAAACTAACGTAGGTTTTAAGCCACTACTAACCAATATATGAAACTCTGTTTTTTAATAAATAAATAAATAAAGTTACGTAAAAACATTATAAACAAGAACATTGTAATAAAAATAAAAGGCTATTTACAAGTCTCAGGTATGCTTCGAAGCAGGTATGTGACAAGATAATTAGGAAGGTACACAAGATATTCGACCACGCGGGAAGTGAATCCTGGGTTACCAGCCTAGTAATTTTCCCTAAAGAACTCAATACCTATAACATAGTGTATAAATATTTAAATTGGTCAAAAGTTTTTTCCAGTTATTCTGCTTCGGCATCGTGTCGGTCAGAAGTTTTCCGGATATCTGAGTGCATAAATAACGTTTTACTACGTTTATTAATAGCAGCGAGGGACTCACTGAATTATTATTCAACATTAAGATTTGAATTTTATACGTAAAAGAGCAAATAAATTCATGAAATTGGTTCTGAACTGGGCTATTTCTTACCGTTTGGAGTAAAAATAACTTGGCTCGAGTGGTTGACTCTTATGGTTTTGTTCATTATTTTTGACAACCAAGGAAATTGCTACATTACAATATAATATAATTATATCGAACACCCAGACAAAGAATAAACATGTATGATCTTTACACAATAACTTTACACAATAATAACATCTTCATTCATTTCCCTGATTGCGTGTGTGGTTAGAGTGTGTGCCTGCAAATTTTTTTATTGAAGAGCACGGTCACTACATCGGAGCTGACTAAGCAACGTATTTAAAATAGGTACTTCCTAGTTATTATAAAGTGGAATGAAGATCAAAATAATGCTAAAGCGGAGACGGTATATTGACGGTACCTTTCTGATATGTTGATAGAATAGCGGTGGATTCCGGTCCAAAGAAACTTCGAGAACTTTCTAGGATATTCATAGCAACACTCGCTAACTGATAATAAAACTTGTGAACGCTTAATTTAAGCAGTCACCATTTAACTTCCAAGGGAACTTTACTAGATAACAAAATATATTCAACGCGAAAATGTTGACTTCTTACTTTGTGAGAAGCTTTTCATAATGTACCTAATGGTCTGATGCTTCAGGAAAACCTTTTGTTATAACCGTGGAAAAACATGATGATTGTCATGTTTTTTTCCGCGTAGATATATTTGTTATACCTTTATGACGGGTCTTTTGCTTTCTACGAAGTCAAGCTTTATGTGTAAACTTCTGAATATACCTACGTTATTCAGTTTAATTTTTTATGCTTTTTGATCATAATTGTGATCAAAAAGCATAATAATAATAGTAATAATAATACTCGTACTACAACATTGCTAAAGTAAAGGAGTAGAAGTTAAAAGTTGTTTATTTTCTTTCACAATACAAAGCTAAAATAGCAATGTCGTAGTAATCCATAGTAATCGTATTGATTTACCCTGTAACATTAATTCGTACCAATGTGTAAAAATGTTTCATTAAGCAATCTCAATCATCGCTATAAAAGTGAAGAAGGGCGTTACCACAATTTTTCACTTAAAAAACAAATAGCTTTAAAATGAAACACTCGTACCCCGCGAATAAATACTGCAACCCGTAAGTCCGACCCCAGTATTTTTTACTCAGACACATAATACACCTACACACTGTCACCAGTCGGGCACTTTAAGCTTAATCATGAGCTATTAGGGGGATTTTTGAATAAAAGAGGAAGCGTATAAATTACATTTTTCCGTGGAAATTGTACCATTATAATCTGATCCTTATATTCATTGCACTGGGAATGGAATTTACGTGCTTATAGCGATTTGATAATATAAATAATCACGACGATTTAAGGCGTAGCCGCGATTTATTGTTTGTTAATATATTAGTATTAAATGTGCTATTTATTAATCCTGTAACGTGGAAGTTCAGTCGTTTGTCCAAAACAAAAATCCATGGACTTTTGAAAGTCTCTACAAAGGAAGATTAAACAGGATGCATCCTGTTCAATCTTGTAGATATATTTTTAGCGATAAAACTGCCTTATGTTATAATGCAATTTTAAACGTATTAAAGTTATAGTTTTATTGTTGTTATAATATTATAAATAATCATTAAAAAAAATCATGAACTGCATACTTTCTAGTAGATGCTTTATTTGAATTCTATAGCAGCGGTACAGTCTCTTTTTTAAGAGAATGGGATAAAAATTTGCAAAAAGAACTACCTGGTTCAATTAAGCTTTTTTCCTTCCTCCATTAAAAAGATAGAGAGATTACGCTCTAAAGAAAGTTATTGGAGTGCCTGTGATAATTCCCTGATAATAACACTTACAACAGCAGTTCCGAGCACATGGCGTGAACCATTTTCAGTAGATAATAGGGGTTTAATTGAGATGGAGCTTCGTTGAATAGACGGCTATTTCGATGCCTATAAATTTTTATTCATAACCATTATGGCCAATTCACTGCTAAGCGTGATATTACACCCGTACTTTTCCCGATTTCACAAGCCCATTTTCATCCCACGGAGTAAAACCACAGATTACATCACTCACTGCACATAATTGTTATTTTTTTTATTCAGAATCAAACGCGCTTCCAATTTCGAAATAAAATAAATCGAGATGGCGTGCGTAACTACGCAATAACTAACGACCGTTCCCAAATCTATTCACGCTCTAAATGTAAAATTCATATTCCATTTTGTACAGAGTTGTACATTGTTGACTTTACATTAATAATCTTGTTCGGCTCGGCTTTCTCTATTGTTGAGGGTTCTAGCCTAATTTGTCATATGCGGCAATCGAATGAAAGTTCGGCGTTCGTTCAGTTTGCCGAGGCTCAATTCATGCAGCGGCAACAACGGTTGGGGTGGAATTTTATGATTTGCCATCGGGAGCACTTGGAAGATAAAAATTGGAAGATAATAAAATTCAACCGTGCGATATTAAACCTGCTGCCATTAACATGACACATTAACCGGTAGTGTGACCACCCGGAATTAACGGAGCCTGCATTGCCTCCGTGCCAACTGGCGAGTTAACGACTATTTGCCTTTCAACCATTATATACCTATATTAATCCAAAGTGTAAAACGATTTTAACTAGTATTTTGCGCGAGCAAATAATTCAGTTAAAATTATAACGATGCAGGTGGTTGTTTGTTGAATACACCGCAGAGCATACTATGTTACCACTGAGTGTATATGGCTCACGTGTAATCTAAAACTCGTTCAGCTGTTCATGAAACAGTTTTAGATTGTATAGATACTCGTACCTACTTGAATAAATAAATAGGTTTAGATCAAGGAATATAAATATTAGTTTAGATATAACTTTATGTTGCCGTGGCAGCTTGAATGTGTCTTCTCAATAACAACTTAAAGTAAAAACACATCATGCATAGCAGCATTGCATAGCATCATTTGTAATGTTTCAAATGCTTGAGCAAACAATTATTTATCGAGGTCAAAGATTGTGAAAATGAATTCAAATTTGCTTCTGGCAGGTCATTGTCTAATGAATAATTCATTTAGTTAGCCCGTTAACTTCCTGCTTTCCTTTGTGTCTCGATAGGATACAATGAATGGGCTCGATAGTGCCGAGAACCGTAGACACTTTACTTTCACTAATCTTACAAAATTAAATATTGAAAGATGTTTGAAAAATAATTAATGTCAGCTTTTCTTCTAAAATTTCAAATACTTTTGCTCGTGTATCTTTGGCGGACCTGGGTACCAATTGTGAGAATATGAAAAAAAAATTTTTTTCATTGACATGAAAGTGGCCTAGCTTGCAGAACTGTATAAAGCCAAGTATATCATTAATGATATAATAGTACATTATGGTACTAGTGTGTTACATTGGTGATTACTGCCGAGGTGCCATTGAGACCCGAGCCGTAGGCGAGAGTCTTAAGAGAGCCGAGGACGGTAATCATCAATACACACGTGTATCATACGACGTTTTTCAACACACTTGTGAATAAAATAACAATAAAAACTCACAGAACAGATATTTTTCCTTGGAGTTTTCAGGTAGTAAAATTTCCATACTTTAAGGGCTTCACATCTTATATCGGGCGGTGTACAACATAAATAATTTTCTTAGTAACTAGTACTTGTAGACATTTTAATTAATAAATAACTATAATTTCAACAATAAAATCGAGTTGTGAAAAATGTTTTGCTACGGCAGGAAAAATTCATCAGTTTTCTTAGGCGCGCGCATTGCGATCGGCCACAGACTAAAGTGATAAGGTATTTTCTTTTTCCACGCATAGGGTTTGCGCCTATTCTGCCACGTACGAAATGGGGAATTTAAGTTTTCTTTTATTACAGAGAAAACAAAAGTTATATTTGAGTAAATGTTTTATTTATTAAGCACGTACGAGTTAAAATTATCTATTTATATAAGAAGATGCATGAAATGAGCAAGCAATAGGAACATTAATTTATTTGTTCTATTGAACACGATCTTTTATTTGAATAAAAACTTTTTTAGGAACAAAACAACTCAACCAATACAATTTAAAAAAAAACTATAACTCACTAGTGAGTTATAGCAATGAAAAAGTCACAGTTTGATTATGGGTGTCATATGTCTGTGCCTAATTGTGGTGACCGTAGAGCCACTTTATGAGCAAGTGTGTTGAAAAGATATTAATAATGCTATTCGATATCATCAATCAGAACTGTTTAATTACAAACAAAATCATTTATTTCAATAGAAAGATAAAATGGATAGTGTATCCAGTGACGTATAAAGGTACTTATAGACGGACTTTGTTATCGCAAAAACACACGTGTGCAACTTCTGCCTGTATAAGAAATCTTCCTTTCTAATCCCACATAAATCATACGAAGCATCTAAACAAGTTGGTATAGTGCTAAGCTCAGCTCAACATCAGCAGCACGTATACAGTTCAACTGCAAGCCGCCAAGTTTGCTAACTGCAAATGTGCGGTCCGTCTAAATGTGCCAGTGAAACTAGTCTCCCCTAAAGCGGGATACCGCTCAAGCTATCATTAAACTTTTTACCGCGCAGACCGCTAAAAAGTGCCGTAGTTATTCTGCCGGCGCCGCAGATAAATCTAGAGTGATTGTATCTCCGAAGGCAATTAAGATAAGCGAACATTGTGCTGTCAGTGTAGCTCACTGGCGCGTTTAAAGGACGCATGCTCGATTTATGCTAGAGGCAGGATCACGGCTACACCTCTCGTGCTACGTAACCGAAGTACAATAACAATGACAAATGTGCACTCTATTGCCGGACAAACTACCGGTGAGCTACTGGCAAAAGCATCGTCTGGCACGTAACGGACAGATTAGACAGCGAGCACGCTCGGTACCTAACTATCGTAACAAAACTGTATGAAATTATTTCGCTAAACAAGCACTACTCAACTCGCCTGTGTAGGTACTTGCTTTATAAATATTATACTGGCATAGATCCGATCATCATAAATCATTTACAAGGTATACACACTCCGTCTGAAACAGGTATCTACACTTTTATACTACCGGGGACATATCAAATACAAATGACAAATAGTCCCCAAATGTTACAGGTATAAGGTATTGTAATATGCATAAATAATAAAAATACAACGGCACTATCGTTTTGTCCCTTTTCAGTGAGGAAATATTGGGCGCTATGATAATATAGAGGTTGGGAAATACTTATACGGGATGAGGGAAGAACCTTTCAAAACGCACCCCAGAAGCAATAAATTTTAAAAGTATAACTCTCGGTCTTTTGTTAACAAATTACATTGCCTATGCCTTTGTCGGATTATCCTGTTGGATTCCTTTACGGCCGCGCACGCCCTAACCTCTTGGTAGGTCAAAAGAAGTCAGCGCCTAATGATGAATGGCCAGATTTTTTCACATCATTATGATCTACTATATTATTGGTATTTTGCAGCACAAAAAAGGTTTAGTCGAGTTTTCATGAAACTTAAAATGAATTTAAAAATAAGCAAAACGGTTTGAAGTGGCAGGCTACGTGTTTTTATAAAAGTCACTTTTAGGGTTTTATAGATCAATTTATTAAACCAAGGCTGGATTTAACGGCCATTAAACATTACGATACGAACGCTGGTACATACATAAATAATAGCTCAATTGTTCTCACGTGGTGTTGAATAATTTAAGCAAGCATATTACTACGAGGAGAAATCTTTTGACGGGAAATATGTTAGTACTGCATTTAAGCACCGTGGAAAATAATAAGCAAAAAACGCTCTGAACAACACAAAACCAAACAAAAGCCCTCATGCTTTGAAACAGAGTTTAGATTGCCTTGCTGGCTGATAATAGCAATAATTATGGAGTTTGTAGAGGCTACGAGTGCGCGTGTTAATGCATAGTGTACACGCGAGCATGAGTATAGCTTGCTAGAAACGCTGAAAAAGAATCTAATTAAAAAAGTAATCACGCCCGTTACGGAAGAGGTCAGATTCAACAAAAAGTGGGGGTTGTTCCGCGACAAAACAAAATTGTAAATCAGGCGTTTTAAATTCACGTCTTGCACGGCGGAATAGGTGGAGTCTGTTTCGCGTAACGAACGAGTTATCTCCCAAGGGCATCGCGTCAAGTTTCCTAACACGTAATCATTTATGTTAAGGGTTTGTCTACTTGTCTAGTGGCTGGCGGCCGGGACACTGTGCCAAAGCCCGAATGGAGATAGAGAGCCGAGCGGCGAGATTGGAAGCACAACTTGTAGAGGTCTCGAATACTACCTCTTTGTCTTCTTATCTTTCCTATTCGGCACGGTGCATTGCGAATGCCTCCGCTTGCCAACGATGAAGCTGGAGTTAGTCTGTAATGTTATGTTTGCATATGCATGCAAACCTGCCTAAACCCACCCTATTTGCGTACACAATAATTATAAGCCGCGTTGGTTGTTCATCTAAACGCGAAACGGTGTAGTTTAGCAAATTGCCTAAACTACACCGTTTCGCGATTTTAGTTTACTTATGCAAATGAATCTTATTTCAGCATATACATACCTATAGGTAGTTACCTATAGCATAACATAAAAATCGGCAGTATGGTTTACTGATTACATTATCAAAGCCTTTTCACAACAAAGATCTTTTTTTAGTTTGGTACATGATACATTTTTCTTTTAGCTAAATAAGTAGAAATGGGCGTGCGTACTAAGCTTAACTCTAAAAACATATTTTTTCCTTCAAACCAGATGGAAGATATAAAGGCTGAGTTCATAGTCACACTTCCTAGCAAGTGATATGTTCATTCTAAGAGAAATTCCCGGAAAGCAATGTCGTCGCGTTCGTGCCCTTTGCTCCAATCATAGACTCTGGAGAAACAACAACTGAGAACGAGCTCACTTCATTCCTGCGTTCGCAAGTTGGGGAATAACTTAGAAATTCAATTTGCTGACGGTGAGCGTCGTAACGAAGGCCTGTACCTAACCATTGCTGAACTTAGACATTGCTAACATCGCCGCCTACGATCTCAACACCGCATGAAATTCACATTGCACCAAAAAACTTGAACAGACAACTTTGAGTGAGATGCGAAGTTGGAACATTTGTATGCGGTAAGAACAGCAGTAATGATGACTGTGTTTATTTGAACATGCGCTGTTATTTTATTGACTTTGCAGTTAAATTGAAACAGACGATACGACTGCAAAATTGTAACCCTTTTTTCTAGTTCAATTTCAAAGTCATATATATTTTCAGGATTCGAAGGGTGTAGTTACCGGTGAAATTGCAGGTACATTACCTTATCATCCATATACCTCACTAGCTGAAGCCCGCGGCTTTGCTCGCGTCAAGGAATTCAAAGTTTCATACAAACTTTCATCCCCTATTTTATCCCCTTGGGAGTAGAATTGATCAAAATCCTTTCTTAGCGGATGCCTACGTCATAACATCTACCTGCATGCCAAATTTCAGCCCGATCCGTCCAGTGGTTTGGGCTGTGCGTTGATAGATCACTATGTCAGTCAGTCAGTCAGTCAGTCACCTTTGAGTTATATATATTTAGATGTTGATGAACGAAGGGCTGTGCACGTGCACATTTATATCGTGGGTTACTTGCGAGGCAATGCTTAGTTCAGGTGATGGTGATAAGTTAACATCAGGTGGGCTAGTTCCATCTTCACGGTTTTATTTTTCCTGCAGGCATGCCTTGAAGCTAAGCAGTAGGTGCTGGACAAGTCATTTCAAAAGATCCAAGAACTAATGTACTCTACGAAATCTTATATTTTCCAGTTCTTATAAGTCAATCTTTGATTGATTCGTATAAAAGTAAGCCATTTACTTATAAATAATTCAAAATGAACTAAGCCCGAGTAATTTAAAAGGGAAAGAAAAATGCGAGGGTAAAGGGGACGCGTCCGAACCATCGCCGACCATCAGTCTTATTTGATGTACGACTGTTTGCGTCTCTATTGCGACTGCGACAAATAAAAGATAGGTGGTACTTGCTTAAAATTTGAAACGTAGGTGTAATTTCATTTCAAATTGTTGTGTTTTTTTAGGTACTCAAGCTTTTGAATACGACAAAAGGTTTTCGTGCGTAAAACCGCCGATTAGGTCCGAGTGTTTTTTTCGTGTTCGGTATTCGGTTTTTATAGTATAAAAGAACTGGCCTCGTACCCAGTTTGAAGACACGAGCACTGGTCGAGCACTCCCGACACAGAATACTAAAAACTTAAGTAAACTAAACGAAACTCTATTTGGTTGGATGATCTCACAAAAATGATGATTTAAATCAAAAAATTATATCCATGTTCCATTTTTGTTTTTCAGAGATTTTTTGTCAGCTGAAATATTATTACAGTTGTCAGGACTCATGGGAGCCTCTGCCCTTGAATTTGTTTGGGAATTCCTGCATGCTTTATTTAAGTAAGAAAATTTTTGCATCTTCCTATTTTCATGTAACATTCAGCTCCTTTTTGCCCTAAATCGGTACACAAATAATTCAAACCCCAACTCGCAGAACTAATATAACATTAAATACATTCGTGTCAGTTCCCACCCTTTTCAATTTGTCACGAGAAGTTAGGGAATTTTTCTTCGCTCGTATTACCTACCATCTTTTTCCATATCAGATAAATTATAAAATTATGTCACATTATTTATTAAACAAAAGGGTCACCACGATACGAATCTTGAAACTTTTCGCTTCGTATTTTCTAACAAGAAAATGTGTTACTTTTTTCGTAAGTTGAAAAAACTGTTACAAACAGGGGAACAAGTTGCAAAAAGTTGACTTCGGAGTGCCATAAATATTATTTTTTGTGTGTAATCGATATTGTCAACGATTTGCCGAGTTACGTGATGGATGTTGCACCCACCGAAGCTGAAATATTGTGGTGTTTTGTCTTCAATACAGTTTTTTGTTCTTTCGTAAACTTATGTAGGTATTATTGCATTTTAAACGTGAATTACAACTCTTGGATATTCTCCAAACATTCGAGACTTTTTGTTTAGTTGTGGACCGTTCTGTTTTAATATCGTCTGCTCTTGGATTTATTCATAATTGTATAGTTTTCAAATTGTAAAACAAAGGCTGACAAATCGCTATTAGGTAGTTATAAGTTACTAACCTACGTACCTAAAACTTATTCTGTTAAACTATGGAACGTGTTGTGGTTTGACTGAATAAACATCATCATCACATCAAATGGACTATTATTATTAGTAGGTACCAAGATCCAACTCAGGATTATGGGGGTTCGTTCATTTCCAATGTACACGACAATACATATTTGCTAGAATACTAAATGGGGGACCATCACTATGACTTCTTTTACCGATTACCTACGACCTTACGATCAAAAGTGGGGGTGGACTACTAGGTACTACAACACCGGTGCCCGGTTTTATTATAATCATGGATCCGAAGCTCTGATTCGGTGCTCGGACGTGGTTTTATAATAAATGATGTAATCAAATAATTATTTTTGCAATCTGATAAATCTTAAAGCGTTATAAGGCACGCTGTCTGACATGAGGTGTGTCTCTAAATAAACAGTTTTAATTTCCCAAGAGCCGGCGGAGCTGTGCCGGCAATTTGCTGGCCTGCGTCGCATTATGAAACCGGTTGTCTTCAGAAAAATAATTCCAGATGCCCTAGACTTTCCTCACAAAAAAAAGTGGAAAAATTTAAGAATTTGGTGTGTTTTCTCAGCAGTTGCTAGTATAAACTAAAGAATATATGACCTCCATTAAGTAGCATACCTACCTCTAGTGCTTTAGTTTTCATATCATCAAGTTTCAGAAAAACTACTTGCTTGTTTTATTTTTTGTTACTCGATCATCTCTGATGCTTGTTATTTTTTATTTGACGACCTCAGTGGTGCAGCGGGCGAGAGTCCGCCTGCTACAAGAGGTTGCGGGTTCGATTCCCGCCTCGGAACAAATTTGTGTACAATCTGCAGAAATTTGTTCTGTTGGTCTGGGTGTTTTCTTATGTGTAATAAAAAATATCTATCTATGTATGTAACGTACCAAATATATCAGTTATCTAGTACCCATAACTACAAGCTTTGAGTAGCTTACTTTGGTGCTAGATAGTGCTGTGTGGATTGTCCAGCATTATTTATTATTATATATTATTTTAAGAGTAGTAGAGCTCTTTGTGAAGGGCTCGTCCGGGGAAGTACTACCCCCACGCCTTTTTCTGCCACCAAGCAGCAACGCTGTGTTTCGGTTTGAAGAGTGTGGTCGCCGGTGTAATTACAGGCACATGAGGCTTAACATCTGTATGCCTCAAGTTGATGGACGCAGGGCAGTGCATCGTAGGGCAATGTTTTGTTTATAGGTGATGGTTACCACTTAACATCAGGTGGGCCATCTGCTTGTTCCATCAGCTAGTTTTATAAAAAAAAAACTTTATTTACAAAGAAAATTACAACTAATAGTTACAATTATATACAAAATACATAATAATATGAAACAGTTGAGCTATCTGCAGACCGTTACGTTATTACCTATATACATACAATAATAATGTGTTATTTATGGAACAGTAACAGTAGAATAAGTCGATTCAAATAGCTCTTCCTAATGATGTATATCCAAACAAAAAGCTCAACAAGCTCTCACGGCTAATACACGAGAACACAAGTTCCAGCTGCTAACGGGAGTTACCGTAAGCTCATACCATTACCTATGCATTAGCATTAATACACTACCTGGCAAAATCGCAGACGAGAATTGCTGGCTAATTCACACAAGAAATCTTCGCTCTAACCTCTCCCTAGCTATGAGTGCTCTCTAAATGCTCGCCACGAAAAACTCGCAACCGCTTCGCCACTCACAATTTACGACGGCAGTTAGACCAACGCAGCTTCTACGTTACCGCAAGCAGGTGGCGACCACTCTAGCTTCGATCTCTTCGCCACCGCGCTGGACAAGAACTTTGAACTCAGGTGGGTAATAGTTTACACAACATGGTTCCGAGCTAAATAGAAGGTTTACAGGCAAAACAATATAGAGCGAGTTAAAGACGCGACGCGACGCCGCGAATGCCTGATGAAGTTTAATTACATGGCGCGGGCGGAACCAACGTAGAAGCAATTGGCTGTCTGGTGTATTAGCATAATCATTTTGTAGCCTCCTGAGGTTAACTGTTGTGATATTGATGATGTAAATGAAAAATTTCTGATAGGTACCATATTTATGAAAACAGGAATAAGAATGAATCTTGAAGAAAACATAATTTTGATCAGCTTGTGTGTGTCTTATGATGACAAAATGAGTATTATCGAATTGCTTCTCAGCTTTAATCAATGGATACGTACACTATTTCTGAATTGCTTATATTGATATATGTCATGCCAGTGGCTCTAAAGCGTAATTCAAGTTGAGATAAATCAATAAACACCCCAATAAAATCCATAATAAAATAAAACAGAAAATGTATCGGGTGGGAAACATGATGTCTTCAAAAGGCCAAGGGCAGAGATAAAAATGTTAACGGGAAGGTAGTTTCCAACCCTTGCCTTTGCGAGATTTATGGAAGATTATCCCCACAGTATTGGGCTATTAAAATCCGCTTTATATTTTACGACTTGCAATCTCTTTTAAAATACTGGACCATTATTTCTTTGAACCAAACTTAATGAAAAGTAGTTAAGTTTAAGGCTTAGCAAGAAGATAAGTCGTAAAATTTCAAGTTTAATGTTGTATGTACAAGACCGTAACTGTTAAGCATGTTTATTATTTGTAAATGATTGCTAGCAGATATTACGTTTTAAATAAATGTGTTAATTAATTCATTTTAAAATGAAAGTACGACTACCATGAAAAACAAATACGTACCTTTTTTACTGTTCAACTTTTTCACCACTTACCATAATTATACTGAGAAACCGGTATCATGCAGCTCTAAAAAGTTCTACGCGTAAACGCTAACAAATAAGTAGGATAAAAATAAGAACAAATTGCTTGTGGCAGGAAGTTACGTAATCAGCCAGCTGCAAGCCTCCGAAGAATGCATTAATATCTTTGCCGCTACACTCTAATTTTTCAGTATTAAAAGCTAGCTGCAACCGTGAAAAATTGTCCCGAGTATTTCCATTTTTTCGCCAAGACAGCAAAAATATAACTTGACAACGAGATTTCTTGTTATAATTTATGTGGATAAAGACTCGGGGTGAGAGGCCCAACATAAAATACGATTAGTGCGACGAACTTTTTATAAAAATTGGCTAGTGCATTACTCTCTAAAAAGACATTTGGGTTTTGAAACAGTAAACAGTTGCTTTTTGAACAAAAAAGGAATGGTTTATGCGTTAGATCGAAAGCCTAAATTTGATTTATTTGAACATATTTTTAGCTAAATTGTTTTAGGTATAAAATTTTAAGGCTATCAAAGTTTAAAGTGAACAATTCACTCGGTCAGTGTTAACCAAGCAATAAATAACGTTCATGGTTTTATATAATTTTCGAATAAACGACCGAGTCTTCAATAAAATGCCCAATATTAATTTATTAACTGGAATTTAATAAATGCATTACTAAGAAATGAATGTGAAAACGTATTGAACCCATTTAATTTCCGTTTAGTGTCAGAGCAGTCATTTACGGGTTCATAAATAATGACACGATTGACCTAAAAATTACAGAGCACGATGGCGGTGGGTAACATGAGAATGAATGGCCTAGGCTAAGAGGGATTTTCTTTATTTATCACGGCCTATAGCTGGGAGATGCGGGGGTTGAGACTGAGCAATTAAAACTTCAGTGAATGGTGAGGATGCATATTGTGGGGCTAAGATGTGGCTGACAATAATACGGCGAGGGCTCCGAAGCCTCACCTGGGCTCCTCTACTCTACGATATTAGCTGAGAATTTATTATTCCGCCGCCCGCGCCCGAACGACGACGGCGGTGCTGCTACTATCTGTATTTTCTGTCAGTTTAGAAAGCTTTTATTCACAACCTAATATTTTTCAGGGTAAATACTTTAGTTAAGGCAATGTTGATACAACTTGCTCATTTTTAGAGATGTTTTTTTTTTATGGCTCCTGTCTATCGACAATCTTGCCAGTGTCAAGTGATAGAGATTATATGCTCTTTGCTATGTTTCTAGTCACGTCAGTCGAAAGTCGAGTCAGTCAATTGTTTTGAAGAAAATGGTGGCGGTTTCTTCAAAATATTTGAAACAATTTCGGTCAAATCACGATATCACATAATACACTTTCATTTCAAATGCTTACACTTTGTGCTAAGACTACCAGTAATGTTGGTTAAAATACTACCAAAATTACACAACACAACTCAAAAAAACACTAGAAAAACAATTAAAATGAAAATGCTATGTTGCTTCGATAGATGACAGAAAACGAAACCTTTAGAGACGTTGCTTATGACAAATTAAAAAAAAAAAAGCTGATGACATTCATATAAAAAGTTTATGTCACCGACTTAGACATAATGTACTTAGCAATGACATTTCAATACTTTACTTATCAAGGAATTTGAATACCTAAATTACGGACTCTCTTTGGAATATTTTATGGAATATCTCTGGAAAACACATTGCAGAACTGGGAGATTATGTGGTCCGTTTTCCCTTGGAGCTTAGAACTTAGACTTTTTTGATTTTTGATACATTTTAGTGGCCTGACTAAACTAAGAAATGGCACAGGTACTAACCTTATTGGCATTCCTTTATCAAAAACACTGTTTAATAATACTTGTGTACCAGCGTTCTGTAAAGCGTAAACAGTTGCAACGGTATACGCATTTTTACCTTAGTAGATAAATAGCTCTTAACTTCCTTTTGATATTGTTTAACCAGTAAATTGAATGGCATTGAGAATAGCATTTCGCAAAGTGATCCAATTTATAATACAAACCTTGCTCCGTTTGTGAAAGCACAATGAAAAATTAACCTGATTCAGAATACAGTATAATTTTAGCCCGACTAGTCTGGCTCAAAGCTGGGAAAGCTCGTGGCAGATCAATACGGAAATCCAATCTAACTATTTAGTGCCGAGGCCGACTCGAAACTGAAATAAATCTGAACTTTACCTGATGTCCCGTCAGCCACGCTGGATGGAAAAATCAGTTCATTGTTTGGTTCGATCGCATGGCTTTAAAATCGGGTCGGATCGATTTCAAATAAGCACAGTTGAGTGGGCTTTAATTGATTCAAAATATTTGAAACTACACATTTTAAGCCAGATGCTGTTTGTGAAAATAAACTTCGAGTGATTCATTTTGGTTAAATAAAAAGTTAAACCATAAATTCCAGAGGTCACCTTTCCGTCTAAAAACTGTTAAGTAAATGTAATACAACTTCATTATTTAATTTCATAACATTTATAATTTATTCAATAATTATTTTGATGGTTTTTTTAACGTAGAAGGGACTTTACACAGCATACACTCGTGGAACTGGTGACAGGCGTCCCAGAATGAATTATTGTTACGTCACAGGCGTCATTTCAGATGGAAGCTCGTTACGCTGCGCACCGCCAACGCCTTAAGCCTAAAGACAGTTAGCCACAAGAACATAATAAGAAGTCAACTCTTTTATCAGCTAGATCAGTTGGTGGTAACTCTGACTTCTGCAATGGAGGCCGTGGGTTTGATCCAACAATGAGGAAATTCATCGGAAGTTTGCTCACCGTTAGTGCAACGACTATGACACAAAATAGAACATGTTCATTTTTTCTTAGAACGTGGCTTCTGTAACAGCGTTAAACATAGTTGATCCATATTGGCAACCTGTCTATAGTATGTCAGACTATGACGAAAACATTCATCAAAATAGATAAATCACAAATCTGCAGGGTTTTTTGACTTTTTTTTTATCTGTGAGCGCAAACTTTGGTCTGCTTTGGTGGATACCGAGCCTTTCCCGACGATAAATTCAGGAGAAATGCGAAACTACACCGCGGGGACACGAATGTTATGACGCTTGTTAGAAAGATGATGGAAACATATATAGATCATAAACTACGAAACTGGTTCGCCGTCCATCCATCTCCTAAATTAAAGTTTCAGTGGTATTCTTCTGATGAAATGAAAACACATTTCTTGTTTGCTTCCAAACGTAATGCCATCATCTTAAATAAGTACCTACGTTTTTCTATTTCCACTTTGAAGCTTATGAAGACAAGAAAATAAGCCTGAAGAAAATAATGAGGTGGGTAGTCATCAAGGATTTTGTTTTTAGAATTTATGCAACTACGTAACTAGCAGATCGGGATTGCTTGTATAGCTCTCACCGACTAATGGTTTACTGTACAATCCGCAAAAAGTATTTTTATGAAACATCTGCGACGGGGAGAATAATCGTACCTACCTGAGATGTAATGACGGGGAGGTATCGCGGCGAGCGAGGCTATTTTCCGCTACGTTGGCTGGGGTGAACTCACCCACAGGGTTTGATGTAAAATGACACTTGGCGCCCTTGTTTCCCACCTGATGTATTAAATCATACAAATTAAATCAAGAATTTATTGTGCGACGTTATAAAAGGTCGCATCCAATTTAACCTCACAATGTAATATTTATACCTAACATTTTCATGGATTTGGATCCTGATAGAACAATTTTGAATAAATTTAAGTAGGTAGATACTTACTTTCTGAACTTTTACCACAATTTGAAAATCTTTTGATAAAATAATAATATTAGTGGGTACGCTTCCGACTGGCACTGATTTGGATCAGTTGAGCTATCTATAGATCGTTTGCAACGGTCTGCAGATAGCTCAACTGTTTCATATGTATTTTGTATATTTTGTAAATAATTGTAACTATTAGTTGTAATTTTCTTTGTCAATAAAGATTGATTTATTTCATAATATTAGTTAGGTAAATTCATAATAAAATAAGACACTTATTCATTATTCCCTGCCATTTTTTAGCGGCTCTATAAAGCATATACTTGTCACTCTTTCATGCCAACGAAAATATGTAGATACAGACTCATAAGCTAATGGACCGCTGAGCGTCCATATGAATAAAACCATAAAACTACAAATAAAATGAACCACTTGACTGAATTGACAATGTCTAAGAGGAACGGGATTGAAATTAAAAAAGAAAATAGGCGGTTATTTTATCAAAGGGTGTGTGTGCGGTAGGCAACTGGTACCCCACATCCTTACCCATCTTCTTTGATCTGATCGGAAATTTTTCGGATGTTTTTGGGTCAATAGAACCGATGGATGAATCTAAGATACATTTCGTATATATTTCGTTGCGTGGAACAGCATTCAGGCTTCTTATTATTCCGAAATTCAACGGGAAAGGGTAAATAAAACTGAAAGAAGCAATAAATGGACAACGTGAAATATGATAATGTTAGCAATCACTATTAGAACGCGAGCAAAGCCGCGTGTGGCAGTGTTTAATCGAATGATACATTACTAAAATAAACGTAAGCGTCCAATGGGACTCGCAAAATATGCAACATAAAGTTGACTTTAGTTATAACAAAAATTCAACCTTATTAAAATTAACCCACCCCCGAGAGTATCAGAAGCTCATTCTGTATTCAACTTTTAATCACGAGCTTGAGAACTTTCCATTTATGAATTTGGGATATAGACTTATAACTTCGATGAATTTAATAGAGACTTGCGAATGAATTATATAGAGTTATAAAAAATACAGCTCTAGAGGCGTTTGATGGTGAAGTTTTTTTTTATTTAAGAAATGAAGATCGTTTTGATGAGTAATTCGATGCATGCAATATTAAATTCTACCGTAAAGTTGCTAAAATAAAGTTCAAAATAAAGTGCTGTCGGCCGTGGCTCAAAAGACCCCGGGCGGCAATGTAATATTGAAATAGCAGTTTTTGTATGATGATTTTAGGCGATCTAAGCTGTGATATAAATTGAAGAATAAGCCTTTTCAGAAAGAAACATAATAATATAAAAAACCTTAATGTCGTTCAAATGTTTTGAACTTATAGAAAACATCATGATATATTTTTACATTTAAAATAAAAAATATGTTTAAAATAAAATGACTTCTTAAAAAAACTTCTTAACTGCATAATATTTCAAATTACGAGTTTATTGATTATCTAAAAGTTTTTTTATAAATTGCAGCATTATTCCTCGTAATGATGCAGCTTGAACCTGACCGATTGGAAAGCCCAACAGCCTCAAGTAAGCCGTAAAGTTTGTTACGTCCCGCCGGCGCCGAGGCCGGGTGTAATCAAATAAAACCGAGTACCTACAAGCAATGGATTTACGACACAGCGTCCCTCTTCTACAGCATACATAAACACTTATTAACTACTAATGAAATAGCACAACTGTGTTTTTAGGCTCTGGCCAGCACCTTTTATTCTAAATTCTGTTTCTTCTCGGTCATTCACGGAATCGGTGAAATCATGTTAACAAATACTCTTCAATTTTGACGTCGGCTGCTCTCACTACGTTTTCGTTGGTAACAGGAACACCTGGAAATTCAATGAATATTTATTTACAAACTACATGGCTTCAGACACATCAGACTACTCTATTCGAGTTTGAACTATTTTGAGTCGAACGCTGCGAAACGTGCGAAAATGTGCGATGGTGTTGATATTATTTCGTTCGCCCCTCTAACGCATTTCTACGATGCGCCAAGCTTTTCCAACAATATATATCGTATACTAGTTGCGCCCCGCGGTTTCACCCGCGCAGATTTAAATCCCGGTATTCCCGGATAAAAAGGATAGTATGTGCTATTCCAGACTATAATCTATTTCTCTGCCAAGTTTCATCCAGATCCGTTCAGCCGTTTCGGCGTGAAATAGTAACAAACATCCATACATACTTACAAACTTTCGCGTTTATAATACCTACTAGTAGTAGGATGGTTCATACGGCGTATGGCACAAACATTGTAACAAAAAATTATGACCGGTCTGGTCTATAGATATACTTTCTTAAATTGCATCGTACTGTTCTAGATACGAACCTTGGTAACCAATACTTATAAGTCCTCAAAGTGGGCTTATTACATGATTTCTTGCTTCTACCAATTAAAATGTGGGTATGTGCCAAATGTAATGTTTGGACGTACCTCTGTCTACCCCCCTTAGACATCCTCAAAGAATCTTGAATTAGTACCTACTTGGTACTGGGAGATCTGAAGGGATATCTACCGTGCCTGGGGATCAAAGTCGTGAAGCTGTTTCTGTTGCTTCTACCCTTATGTAAGGGATTTTGAGGGAACAAATGGGAAGTTCTTCTGAATAAATTTAATTGGAAAGTCGGCTTAAATATACACGACAGATAATAATAAGAAAAAAAACTAGTATCCAGACGCCGACAGAACTTACCAATATCCAGAAAGCCGAAGGTATCATAGCCGCTGTCATGCCTCGAAGCCTGCACAGCTACCCTCAATGAGTCTACAATAACATGGCCTAGGCAAGTTGGAGGTTCTCCTACCGCTGAAAAGGTTTCCGAATTGTAACAATACTATCTAGGTATAAACATAATTTATATTGCGAATATTTTGCTCGTCATACATTTAGAACCCAAAATTCCAACAGGGTTGACTGCTTTCTTCCTGAAATATACGCGAAAGTCTTGAGGTATATCCCTAGCTCCTATGATATGATAGTTCCATGTACGATCTGTGTATATTTCACCAGTTTTCTCGTTGTATATTGTGTCCTCCATCATCCATGCCGACAACGCTTGAACAAAGGACCCTTCAACCTGCAGACATAGGTAACTTTAATAAAAACACATGCAAAAAACACAAAATCAACCATTAAAATGTTTATTTTACCTGGCCCAGGTCCAAAGCTGGGTTCACGCTTCTTCCAACATCTTCTAAAACATCAGCTCTTACAATCCACTTAACTCCAGTAAGCACATCTATCTCCACCTCCACAGCAGCAATGCCAAATATCGAATAGTCGACCAAGCGAGGATCATTCTCACTGGTCTGATAGTTTGCTTGAAGTAATATTCCCCGTCGATCAGCTTCAAAGACCAGTTCTTTCCACGTCGCCAATGGCATAGCAGCTCTTACAGGAGCTAGTCTAGCATTTATCTGATCACAACTTCGAATGACAGCATACATACAGCATTCTGAGGTAATACTCGATGCTGTGCTGAAGTTATTAGGTGTCGCAAAATTAAGTGCAGGTAACACTGCCACATTTTCAACTGGTATGCGTAATTCGTTCGCAGCAGTCTGAGCCACACGAGTATTTATACCTTGTCCAATCTCAATACCACCAATGTTGATGACAACGCTTCCATCTCCATGGTAAACTGACACTAGAGCCCCATAGTTTCCTATGTACGCAGTAGGAAATGCCATATTTGCCAGGCGCATCCCTCGTTTCTTCCAACGGTTATGTTCATTAAACTGTTTTATTTGTTCTTGTCGTTCTTTATAATCCACTTTTTCCAAAAAGGTTGGTATCAACGCTGGTAAATCGTTGTCTTCACTGCGATAATTGGCTTTACGTACTTCTATTGGATCCAAGTTCAATTCTGCTGCTATGTGTTCCATGATATGTTCGATGCCTGATATTCCTTCAAACCCGCCTAAAATACCGCATAAATTGTAGTGAATATTGTAAAAAATACACATGAAATCGTTGCGCTATCTGCAGGCCGTTGTGAACGATCTAGAGATATCTCAACTGATCCAAAACGTCCCCAAGACAATGGTTTTATTATACCTTAGGTGTTAACTTCAGTTTAGTATAAAGATTATTTTGTCTAGAAACCTGTTTTTTTCTTCCCGCAATATGAAGTCAAGATTATAAAATAATAATAATATGCATCTCGTGAATGTAAAAGCTTTGTAAACAAATTTTAACATAGGTACGAGTACGTACCGTACAGCTATTTAACCGTGAAAACATAGCAAACAGACACAAATTCATATTTTAATGTTATAATATATTTGTGCAGGGGTTACCTGGTGCTCTCATGAACGCGTTGCACGGAGCATCAGTTAAGGCACCAAACGAATTCACTTTCCAGCGTCGACTATCATAGCAATTTATTAAAGAGCTCGTGGAGTATGCATTTTGATTTTCATTTTGAGAATGGCCATCATTCACGTAAAATACAGCATCCATGTATTGAATCTCGCCTCTGTCGTTAACACCTACCTGAAAACCAAACCAAACAATTTTAATTCACAATAGGTATTTATGTCAGCTCTCACTGCTTAATTAGTAGAAGCTCTCGATCCCCACCAAGAACAAACATTTGTGTGATTAACAAATACACCTTAAACAATATAAAAAATATAGGTAAGTATTTACATAAAAAACAGGATGGGTATAAATATGACTAAGCTATGTGGTTCCCAAACCTTTGCTAGTTTGGGGTACTATTACTGTGTGGAATGTCCAGTCCAATGTTTTTACTTTTATCTACACAATTTCATACTTACCTCATAATCAAGTCTAGTGTTGGGCCTCTTTCCTGTAGCACGCATTATGTCTCTCAAATGCATGGACATTCTACAAGGGACGTTCAGCAACTTTGCAACTAAAGCAGTAGCACAAACAGTGAATCCACACCTTGCTATCTTACTGCCAAATGCACCGCCACATCTTCGATTTTTTACAATTACTCTAAAAATAAAATTACCAATTTAGTTTGCTAGGGTTCGTAACATTTTTAGCTGTAAACTACAGCATACTACTAATTTAACAGCACATTTTTCGTAAAAAATTGTGGCCTTTTTCTCGATCTTCTTTTGTTTTAGAACATTAAAAAACTTACGCGTTTTCAGGCATTTCTAACAGTTGAGCAATCGAAGCTTGAGTCATATCCAACCACTGAGTGGAAGCATAAATTTCGAGCGTATCATCAACAGGTCTAGTAACTGCTGTATGTAGCTCCATCATAAAATGATATTGACGAGGACTAATAAACTTTCCTTTAATTACTCTCTGTGTGTTTATCCCTTTGTCAGTTGGCGTAATTCCAGTATATTGTATCAATCTATTTTCTGATTTTGGAGCACGAATAGCATCTTCAATAGTGAAAACCATTGGTGTTTTGGACACGGTTTTATACCTCACATTTACTAAATGGGTTGCTTGATCTGCCAAAATTTGAGTATTTGCTACAACTATAGCTACTGGTTGGTTGTAGTAAATGACCTTTTCACTTGCCAACAATTCTTCGTTTTCGTAAAATAACAAAAAATCGCTTCGCACGATACTATTGACGCCTGGTATATCAGCTGCAGCCAGAACAGCTAGAACACCTTCTAATTTCTAGAAACAAAAAGATAGAAAAACAGAGGTTTTGATAAAAGTTGTGTAGTTGTCTGAAAGAGGTCAAGTTTAACTATACCACATTGTACACATTACTAGACCACATTGTACTTTTTGTGTTTTTGACCTTTTTTGTATTTTTTTCGTGTTCCTTGCACGTAATGGTTTATATTTAATCTAATTCTATTTAAAAATGTATCTAAATATTATTTTTTATTAATTGCTTACCAGTGCTGTAGAACTATCAATAAATTCAATGTCACCATTGGTTACAGTAGCGAGAACAAGAGAAGCGAACACTTCGTCTTTCATAGTTGGCATATCATCGCTGTAAACAGCTTCTCCAGCACATTGGATGAGACCTTCCTTCTTCAACAGCGGCTGCGTTATTGGATATTCATCCTTATTTGTTTCATATTCTTGATAGCTACGACTTACTTCGGGCTTGTCGTCTATGGTACTGCCAGATGCATAACAAGGATTTAAAATATCCTTTGGACATAACTTTATCGCACACTGAAAGAACAAAATGGATAGTTCAATTATTGGTGTTTTTCGTCTCTGGATTTGTTTGGACAATAAGTACCTTGTAAAAGAGGCTCAATGCCAGCTTCTTCCTGAAGTTAGGTGATGGGTCAGGAGGATTAACATCAGGGCAAATTTCTTCCTCCAAACAATGTAAGGCAGCTTGAAGGGTATTATTATTAAATAAGTTTTTTCCAACCAAGTATCTTTCGGTTTTATATGCGTGAGTGAACGATGGATTTATTCCTCCATAAACAATTGATGCTTCTTGTATAAAATCATTGCGAGGGTCGAATTTCAATAAAAATGCTGAGTTTACCTCAGCGTGAGCGTTTTGCGCTCTTGGTGTTACCTGAAATTTTTTATCATTATCAAGCCACGGAAGACTACGGACTGCCTAAAACCTCAGCTGTCTTTGAGCATTTTACTATAAAAAATACAAAATAATGTTATTTACAAACAAGTTTAATTACATAATTTAATCTATGGTCCCAAAAAATGTCCGACTGTGTTTCAAGAGCCAGAGTCTTCTCCCATGATGAAATAAACAGAAATAATCAAATACAAATAAGAAAGCAATAAGAAATAAGAAATAAAAAAATCAAAACAAGACTTGAGAAATGACACCAAATAGTAGGTAAATGAAAATTTTTAAAGTTGATTAAGAATTTTCTTCTATTCTTAATCAATTTGACTTAATCAATTTTTTTTCTTAATCAATTTTTTTTAATTTTTTTCTTAATCAATTTTTTTCAAAAATGTCGGCCTCTGTGGCGCAGCGGGCGAGAGTCCGCCTGCGACGCTAGAGGTTGCGGGTTCGATCCCCGCCTCGGAACAAATTTGTGTACGATCTGCAGAAATTTGTTCCGTTCGTCTGGGTGTTTATGTATAATAAAAAATATCTATCTATGTAAGTATATAATGTATTAAATATATCAGTCGTCTAGTACCCATAACACAAGCTTTGAGTAGCTTACTTTGGGGCTAGATGGTGCTGTGTGGATTGTCCAGCATTATTTATTATTTATTTATTTAATTTCTTTTTAATAACCTTAATACAATACCATGTCTCAACCAAAAGAAAAGAAACGGCTGAGGTTCGAAAGGCGAAATAATAATATTTACATTTGTGTGTACCTTGTAAGTGACCATCTCGAACCTTCGCGATAAAGGAGGTAATTTGATTTGTGTTACAACTCGGTCCTTCAAGTCTGTATGTAAGAAATCAACGAGACTTATCTCCGCCACTTCTAAATTTCTACCGACTGAAATAAAATCAGAAAGGAACATGAGAAATCTCAGCGAATAAAACATTATGGATATTGAAAGCAATATTACCCAATCTGACTATCGCTCCGACGCATTCGAACAGTATAAAAACATCCGATTGAAAATCTGGATGTCGATTCTTTAGGACCAAATTGCCGGCCAGGGTTCCGATCTGCAAGAAATAAAAAATAATTTTGCAATCTCTTTCAGTTCCTTTTCCGCAAAATTTCATCACGCTTCACCTATTGCATTTTTTATATTTTCCTAATTGAATAAATTACCAAAAATAATCTTTCAAAGAATAAGTTCTAGCTAGGCTTAGTACAAAAAAAGTTTCGCGACTTTGACTCCCAGACACGTGAGATTCCCCTCAGGTTTTTTATGATCAAGTACTGACTTATGATTATTTTAGGATGTATAAGAAAATTAGTCAAAGGTACGTCCAAATTTTAAATGTGGCAGACCAACTACTTTTGTTACTTACGCAGTAGTTGGTGTGTGTCAATCTTTGTCACAATCCGTACGTTTGCAAGGTCAGTGACCGATGGGATCACTCAATAAATTACACTTATTGAGGTCAGTACCATCAGTGCTGTTCGCTGTAACTGGAATACTCACATTGCGTACGGGAATATGTGCAACTTTTTGAAGGTGCTCGTGAAAAATCTTCAAATACCAAAAGTCTTCATTAATCTTCGACAGCTCTTCGAATATGTTCATGGTGTCAGTGAGGGAGATATTGCCTCCGAGAACCAAATTAACATCTAAATAATGTGTAGTCAGCTCGGGCACATTAGTTATGTCGATTAATAAATAGGGGTAGATTATGGGCCGTGCACCTGCAAGGAATAAAAGTTTCTAATGGTTTCTCAACATCAAGCAGATAAGATTTTGACTGGTGTTACAACTGCTTTAATCTGCTGCTCGGAATCTTGTATCCCAACTAATTATTCAAATAAATAAATTGTATGTACACACGGGAAAGCTCCACAAAGCCACAGAAAAATTATGCTTACTGCAAGGACATAAAAGCGAGCCGTGTTTACCCTGATGCGTATCCGTGTGTGCCTACTGACAGTTTTTTATTATAATGGCTCAGACTGGGACATGGCTTAACCAACGTAAAACTTAAATGATAACGAGCATAACGCTAACTAAAATTACAGCCTGCCGAGTGGAATAGACATGATATTTATTCTTGCTTATTACCTTTGGCAGTGTTTCCAGCGACTAACATGTAAGAATCATCATCATGTTCTTTCAACACATCAAAGATGGACTTCACATCATACACTGCATGCCAAAGCCTGCCGTCGCGTAGATGTATTTTCTTAGGATAGGGCTTGTCCTTAACGTCAACCACACACCAATCCTTAGAAAATGTTTCGCAAGAACGACCACACTTTGCTCCTGTCTTCGAACACACTGCATCATTGATATCCTCAATATCCTTGATTTTCTTCAGGACGCTTTCACTGGAGTTAATAGTAAGGGATTTGAAGGCTTCTAATATAGGCCGATAGCCTGTGCAGCGACATAAATTACTCCCAAATGATCTCTCTACTTCTTCTTGGGTTAATTGGTTATTGCTGTTTTGCACGAGGCTGAAATTATTCGGAAATTAGCTTTATTCTTATAAAAACAGACATCTCATATTATAATAGAAATGTAGGTATAGTTGAGTCATACTTACAAATTCAAACATGTACATAGTACTTACCATAATAAAAAATATGCTGACTCTAAATTACAACTTTATCATCTGAATGTAGGTTTATTGTATTTAATTATGCAATTCGAAGTTAACTACACCATTAGCCATCAAATATACCAACCTATGTTAGCCCGGGTGTTTATTTAATTGAATCTTTCATTGAATCACATTGAAACGAGAGGATCACTGTGAAACGTTTTAAATCTGGTTGAATCTAGATACCAGTTTACACGTTTTGGTTTTAGATACACTATGACGCCGACCGTATTTATTGTTTATTATTTTAATTTAATAAAAGCGTAGTATTCTCGGCTTGAAACTTACCGACGCATTCGCAACACCATACCACAGGTAAAAGAATACTATACTAGTACCAAGGAATTTGAATACTAGTACTAGTAACCATACTAATTATTGACATTTTTCAAAAAGCAGCAAAACTCAAGTGGGACTGGGCTGGCCCGTGTGGCGTATTTCAGAAGAACTCTGGGCAAGATCAACAACCGAGTGGAGCCATAACAACGGGAAGGGGCGCCGTGGCTGACCCAGACGCAGGTGACAGGATGACCTCGACTCTCGGCGTTGGTCGCGTGGTACTGGCACTAGAGTCACCTAGTTTTAAGACGTTTCAAGATGGTCCTTGTGATTTTATTGAATAAACATATTTTGACTTTTTGACTTTTGTGACGAACATTTGATGAAAATTGGACCTCAAGGGCCCATGATCGTAAGGAGTGAAAAGGGGATAGGGAGGCCTTTATTATTATAATATTCTTTCTATATAAAACTTACCTGTACATACTCATTACGAATCCGGGGCTGCAATATCCGCATTGCGAGCCAAAATAGTGGTTCAAACGTTTCTGTATAATATTGTAACCGTCCTTTCTGTTTCCTATTCCTTCGATTGTTGTTATATTCCAGCCATCGCACGATAAAATAGATACCAGACACTAAAACCAATATTATTTTGTTTAAATAACGTAATATTATTTAGATACAAGTGTTCAGGCACGAACAATTGTTTGAATGTTCATTACGTGATATTTAGGTAGTATAGGTATTCGTTGCCGGAACGAAGGTAGCGGTTTCTGAAAGGTCGATCAACACTAATCGGCTGTCAAGTCACTTGCTATCTCTATCTAATTTGAAGTAAAAGCTAAGATAGCAAGTGACTTGACAGTCAGTTATTTTGAGTCATTGCGATGCCGACTGGAGCGTTATTTCGACAGGACATATGAATGAATTGTTAAGCGACTTTATTTAAAAGGCTATGTATGCCACACCCGTAAATATAGTGTGGCAGTAACTCAAGAACATTTTAATATAATTTTGGCATCGCAATATTGTTTGCTGAGCATCATTGTGTGTATCATAACTATGGATATGGAAGAGCGAGGTTCTCTAACACAAGTATTTTTTAACTGAGGGGTCCTCAACACTAAAATTTATGTATATAATTAGCTATAGAAATACAACACTTGACACCTGTGGGCGAAGATGACCACAGTTTGTAACCGACAATTATACAAGGCGACAACGCGGAAAGCCCAAAATGAGATGGAGAGACGAGCTTGTCTGCCACGAAAACCCATGGCCTGTCGCTCCGAAAAATCGCGAAGAGTGGAACCAGGTAGGTAAGGAAGGTCTTTTTTTTCGCCGCGGGACCGTAACGGCGGAATATTTATAAAATATTTTATCGAAATAAAATATTTCGATTTTATATTTTTTATTTTCGTTTTTTTGTGCTACTTACAGAATTTACTGAAAAGTCAGTTGTTTCTTGTGTGCTGGGGTTGATGGCACGCACGTTGACAACACAAGCTCCGCAGCCTCCCTCAAGGCACATGTACTTGGTGCCACGCAGATCCGCGTGACGACGTATGTATTCATTCAGAGATGTGTCCACTGAGTGCTCGCTTCCAGCTGAAAATATGAAAAATAAAACCAAAATGGTCATCACTTTGGAACACCTTATACCTAAAGGTGAATTTTTTGAAGGTTAGTTTTTCGTATCACTTCCCGTGTCTTGTAAAAAACTGCTTTTTTGGAAAAAAAACTTGAGTATTGTTAACTACAATACTTTGGTAAAGTTAGGATAATGCCGCCCATCACTGAAGCACAGAAACACTACACCCAAAACAATGGTGGACCTAACCCTCTTTTTAAGATGTTTAAAGCCTTAACTTAAAAAGAGGTTTTTTTAATGTAGTACTAATGTACCTATAGCTCTTTTAAGGAAAAAATACACTGGAAAGTACACTCATAACTCAAAACTATTGGTCAGAATTCAAAACTGCTTGTCATGTCCCATTTAAATTTGAGTTCTGACTCAAATTTAAATGAGACAAAATGACAAGCACCAGCTTTCTATAAAGAAAATTATTAAAATCGACCCACCCAATAAAAAGTTATGAGGTAACAAACAAATAAAAAGTCGAATTGAGAATCTCCTCTTTTTTATTTTAATGCGGACTGGTACCTACCACAATGCCGCCATTGTTGTAATAATAAAAACAATGTTCGTAAAATCATTTGCATGGTTGTTTTTTCTTTCACTTACCACTGTATTTTTTTCCATTTATTTTAAAATTAATTCTATCCATTTTGCACAAACGTAATTATTTAACAAAATATTGAACACTAAAATTACACTGCCGAACGAAACTGAATAATGTCGGTTTCTAATAAAACCTTATCTCCTGTTTCAATTGTAATATCAGAGTTATTAATAAAATACAAAAAAAAACAGAAGCCGTAAAGTGTGCGAGTTGGACTCGCGCTCAAAGGGTTCCGTATTATCACACGTTATGTAATAATACAATCATAATGTTTTATTTTACAATAGCGACCCGCCCGCGTGCCCCTGCTTCGCACGGGTGCACATATCATGCATGTATTATACATATAAACCTTCCTCTTGAATCACTCTATCTATTAAAAAAAACCGCATCAAAATCAGTTGTGTAGTTTTAAAGATTTAAGCATACAAAGGGACAAGGGGACATAGGGATATAGGGACAGAGAAAGCGACTTTGTTTTATACTATGTAGTGAGTATTGATAGTGATAATGGTTAATGTGGTGCTTACTAAAACCAAAAAAAAACCTTTTTGTTAGGTAAGTAAGTGGTACAAAAGGAGTACAGCACCACAAGGTTAGCTCTGTTCCCCGCACTAACACTAGGTCTTAGAAAAGCCTTTGAGGCGGGGTCACAAGGACTCACCAAACACAACAACAACAAAAAATATGAGCCTTGAGTGTTAGAATACATTCTAGATATTGTAAGTCGGACTTGTTTATGAGCTAGCATGGTGATAAATGGTAGTCTCTTCTTCATTCTCATCTTTTTAAAAGACTCACCAAACACAACAACAACAAAAAATATGAGCCTTGAGTGTTAGAATACATTCTAGATATTGTAAGTCGGACTTGTTTATGAGCTAGCATGGTGATAAATGTTAGTCTCTTCTTCATTCTCATCTTTTTAAAAGTTTTATCCCAATCGGATAGGGTTTTTTAGGTCACAAATATCAAAACATCTTCCTTTTCTTTCTTTCTTAAAAAAACATCGTAACTTTCGCAATTATATTATACCTCTATAATAATTTATTTAGAAAGAATGAAAGGTACAAGTATTTACAAAATGTCAAAAGCCATATTAAACAGTTGAGCCATCTGCAGACCGTCGCAAACGATCTAGAGATAGCTCATTAGGAAGTAGGATAGAGAAGTCCGACAGTGGTCATGTGCTAGATAAACAGATAAAAGCGATAACAGTAACGCTGTACCCTAAAAGATTATGATCTAAACATCACTTACATTAACTGTTATAATTCGAGAAACACTTACAGTTTAAATTAAGTACACTGGAGGGAAACTACCGATTAATATGGATATCCACAATTACTTAATCAGCCGTATGTTAGTACCACTTTGCAGTGAGTATAATATTATAAAGATTACAAGAAAATGGTAACAGACACTGCGCACCAGTGGATAGCATCGAGTGAAATTAAAGGATAAATCCTAATGTATGGAAATCCCTCCCGATCAGACGTCGGAGAGCAGGGCACTCTCCGACGTCTGATTTCTATACATCATTTTAATCCTCCTACTATTTATTATAAGCGCGAAAGTTTGTAAGTATGGATGGATGTTTGTTACTCCTTCTCGCCGGAACGGCAGTACGAATTTGGATGAAACTTGGCAGAGAGATAGATTATAGTCTGGAATAACACATAGGTTACTTTTGATCCCGTGGGAATACCGGTATTTAAATCTGCGCGGGTGAAACCGCGTGGCGCAACTAGTTAGATATGTATTGTTAACAATTAAATTCACAGCTGTACCGTCCACGTCAAGCCGGTCATCAAAACAAAACAAGATAAACCATAGATAAATAAATAGATTTTTGACCAAACCTGATTCAATTACAAAAGACAAATAAAAGTCACATGGAAAAATAACAATTCCATTAAAAATGTAAGTCATAATGGAAAATCGCGAGCTTTGTTGAGCTCTCCAAAACCAGCGTAGATAATGCCAGCAGAATGATTTATTTTAATTTAGGATATTCTTTTAACGTGCCGGCCATGTTGGTCCTGTGTCACTTTGAAACGAAGCCAAAGCACGCGTTCAACCTGCGTGCACTGTGTCGATCAACTGTTTTTATGTGCATAGACGCAACGCTATGATTTCAACGCATTGAGAACCACTACAGTGGTAGCATTTCGGTGTATGGGGTGTCAAATCTCTCCAGCGGTCGTTTATACAGTAGAACGCAACGCTGCTACTCCAGCGTTCGAGAAGCACATTTTCCACTTCTGCGTTGCGTGTGCGAGTGTGCGTGCTCAGAGTGTAGCATGTTTCATTTCATGAAGAAGAACATTACCGCATCAGCGACGTAACCTCGTTGTGGCCTCACTGCTAGCTCTGTTACATGATTTTGCATTCCGTGAATTGACCCGGCCGACCAGCATGTACTTGTATTAAGAACTAGTTCTTACTAGGTCTTACTAGTACCGCGGTTTCACTCGCGTATTTTTAAATCTAGGTATCCCCACGGAATAAAAAGGAGCATGTGTGCTATTCCAGACTATAATCTATCTCTGTGCCAAACTTCATCAAGATCCGTTCAGCCGTTCTGGCGTTATTGAGCAACAAACATCCGAACTTTCACATTTATAATAATAGTTAGATGGTATGAGAGTGAATGAAGTGAAATTTAAAAAAAATGTAAGGATCGTACTAAGTAAATCCGTGGTCTCCGCCTACCCCTATGGTAAAAAGTCGTGATTTTATGTGTGATTTAACCCGCTGGTTCCCAAAATACGAGCTTGATTATATTGGTTACCACCGCAGATTCTTACTTGTTCTTCTAGGCTTTGGTTGCATGGAACTGGCACCTAGAGTCTTTAACTTTTAGACGTTTCAAAATGATTCTTGATATTTTATTGAATAAATACCTTTTGATTTTAAATTTGGTACAAATAGATATTCATTATTTGTGCGGGAGTGCAACTTTAATACCTTCCAACTGTTATTAATACTGTTCATACTTTAGAGGGACATTAATTAATTGAAAGAGCGAGCCGCGACTGAGGTTTGAATTGTTGAAAATAAATTCATTAATTAAACGAAATGTCAACGGTTGCAGTTTCCAAAGAGCTGGAAGTTCTTTGTGAAGGTGAGATGGTCTACAAGGTGGAGATAAAGACCGATTTTCTTCACTTCTTGAAATCTTGATATGTATTTTGGTTGTTTTCTTAATCTTGAATTCGCACTCTAACCTAAAGAAGTTTCTCTATTTAAAAAAGCTCTTATTCAAACTACTTTCGTACTATTTTTTATACTGATATGTAAAATATTATTGTTGTGTTGTTAGTAACACGAATGCTAAATGACAAGACATATTTGTATCAGAAATCATGCAGTACCTCCACGAGCATTTCCATAGAGAACCCATGATCCATGGATCCATGGATCCAGAATCAGTAAAGATCTTTTCTTTAAACTAGTAGTTCGTCCCGAACTGAGATTTCGTGACGCGACGCGAACGCTCCGAAAATATAAGTAAGTAGTAGTCAGAAGCAAGTCAAACTTTGTGTTTGGACTCTCTGGCTTACCAACTAACTAAGTATGGTAACCAAGTTTGAACTAAATTGGCCTATTAATTGAAGAGTTCCGTTGAACAGACCTTGGCTCCATCATCAGAACAGGTTGCTATCACCATTTAATGAAAACCAAGTACCTTATTAATTTATTTTCAGAAAAATATATTTGAAAAAGCAAAGGAACTGACCAACCAGTAGAAAAACCTTGATGCCAACGAAACTTTTAGAAATGAGAGCTCTTGGGTCGTTGGTTATCTTAATTTAACTTTTTTGTTGTATCTGAAAAACTGGGCTACCTAGAAAAAAAATTAAAATGGTTTTGGAATGTCCAAACCAAGCTCTTTCATATGACATATAACTTTATTTTTTTGTGTAACTTTTTTAATTTTTGTCCCTTTAAAAACCCCCATATTTTAGTAACGCCTTATCCGATTTTACTCATATACTTACCAGTAAATTTCTCAAGTACAAGTTATTGACTTACCAAATTTCATGCAGATCGGATTAACGGTTCTCAAGTTATCGTCGGACAAACATACATACATACATACACACATAAAATGCCAAATCGCCCAAGTTGTTTGTAAGATTTTCGTTCGCTTCGCTTACTCAATCAATTAAATTACTTGCAAAGTAGGTAGCAGGTATCCCTTTCAATTTTTATTAGATTTATAGTGCTTACACTTAAGGAAATCACAAAGACTCTTGGAGGTTGCGCTGCCCCGTATCAAGGGGAAGGTCGCGGGTTCGAATCCCGCTCGGAGAATAACTTTTGGGACATTATAAAATCTTTGAGATATCCCTTTGCCAACTCAATGAGTTTCAGATAAGTGGTCATGGATACAGTGCACAATTCAGATAGTCTCACTCCAAAATCTTCAAAAACTGACACTATGCATAAATACACCAGCAAGCACGTGACAGTTCAATAATCGAGATACTAACGGCACTTAGCAATACTGTTTATTAATAATGTTTATATTATTATATTTGCTTTAGTTATCAATTAATAATTTTCATTTCGATTCTACAAATACATCACCCGTGCGCTTCGAATTCGAAAAGTTTGCAACAACTAACTGTCAAGCAATATTGTTTCTAAACAATAACGCATTAAAGTTAACCTTATACTGCAAGCTGGTTCCAAATGACCACGTGTTACCATTTCTCTAACAAAAGCAGTACGGGCGTGATCCCCGATGAAAATAAACAGAGTTTGTTTCTGAAAATACAAAAATAATAATAATACTTACTATAAACCTTGTTTTAGAAACACGATCCATAAATTGTAGGTAAGTTAGTCTTGTTTTCATTTCGCTTAAACCATCCCAGTGGCCTGTGAGTGTGTTCAAACAGTTTCATAAATTCAAAACAATATAAAAGACATGCTATAAAGAAAATGCAAGTAAATTGGAAAAAGAATCAAAGATAAAGGTCGGAGTAAATGTGGTGAGACAGAGAAAAAGTTTCCAGTCCAAATTGACTTTCGCTGTTCTGTTAGAAGTTCCAGTACTTGTTTATGCCTCGGTTGTTTTCGTAGTGCGTTCTGTTTCTATTAGACAAATTGTATCCGGTCTCGCTTTAACTCAATTTATTACGAACTTAGGTTGGTCCTAAAATCTAAAAAACGTGTGGTTAGAAAAAAACACTGATTAGTTTTCATGTAACAGAAGGATGATCGTACTCTTTATTTTGTGAGATCTCCTGGAGAATGGTGGAGCTTCTGTGATTCTCTTTGATCTGTGATATTTTTATTCAATAAAATCGCAGGATCACTTTGAAACGTCTCTAGGTGACTCTAGGCGCCTTATGATGATGAATGAGACAATTTATAGCAGGTTAGTTAAAAATATATAAAGGATAGTAGTCAGCTAGTAGGTAGGTGATTCTTCTTCTTCTTTTTATGGCTCCTGTCATAGACAATCTTGCCAATGTCAAGTGATTCAGAGATTATGCTCTTTGTATTTATGTTTCTAGTCACGTCAGTCCAAAGTCGAGTCAGTCAATTGTTTTGAAGAAAATGGTGGCGGTTTCTTCAAAACATTTGAAACATTTTCGGTCAAATCACGATATCACATAATACACTTTCATTCCAAATGCTTACACTTTGTGCTAAGACCACAAGTAATGTTGGTTAAAATACCACCAAAATTACACAACACAACTCAAAATAACACTAGAAAAACAATTAAAATGAAAAGGGTATGTTGCTTCGTTAGATGACGCAGAAAACGAATAAAGGTGATTGTTAATTAGCTTTGTAGCTTGACAATTGTGACAGGCAGTTTACCTGCCAGTTTATGACTTTCTGAATAAAAGTGAACAAAAAAACTTCACGTTGTACCTATTCTTTTTCAGATTGCTACTCACTGGAAAGACTAGATTCAGCTAACTAAACGAAAGACGTACCTACCTAATAAAATTTAGTGATCCCCAAACGCGGAAGCCAGCAAAGCACGAGAGTTCCGAACAAGAAAATTCTTTATAGAAGTGAAACTCCAGCACTTCATTTAAATTCCCACCATAGATTTTTCATATTTTTAAGAAGTCAGCTGTTCAGCTGTTGTCGGTGAAAACTCACTGTGCAGTTAATTGCTTTATTTGTAAGGAGTTCATAAGTCTAAGTCAAAAAGTATTTAGTCAATAAAATCAAAACGATCATTTTGAAACGACTGAAAATTAAGTGACTCTAGGTGTCAGTTCCACGTGACCAAAGCCTAGAAGAAAAACACGCAACTTACGGCTTGGTTTCTACCTCTTTTTTGTAAAATACAAAGGTATTATAATAAAGTATTAAAGTTCCAGTGTGGCCTTATCATAGTAGTACCATAGATCACACAGTTCGTGCACCTAAGTCAGATGTGACCATGTATTCAGTACTCGTTGAAGTAAATAAAAAGTCCTTGGACATTATAGTTGTTTGTAAGTAAAACTTCGGTAGGGTTTTTCTATGTAAGTCACAGACAAACGGGCTTACGGCTCAGGTTGCCCTGAGTGCCGTAAGATCTGCGATCTTCGATCGATCGCGGTCGGCACTAAACTCCCGATAGCCCCTCTGATGTTAAGTTGTCACCGTCGCCCATAGACACCAACAACACTTGAAGTGTTGTCGTTCGACTGAAGGATCCTGAAGGACTTTATTTGCCTGAGAAAGTATTATGGATTGTGAAATAAGTTTCATTTCTAAGTAAAATTATCTTGCTATATGCATAATGTTACTCGTAATGCAAGTTTATTCAGTAATAACTGAAGATGGAAGCATATCTCCATTAGCTTCTCAATTTATAATTCAAACAATATCTCGCTACTGAAGCTACTGGGAACGGGTGCTTTCGTTTTAGTTGCATCAATTTTTTTCACTTATAGGTATACTAGCGGCCCGCCCCGGCTTCGCACGGGTATTTAATTTTTATCAATAATTTCAAAATTATAATACACACACATAAACCCTTATATTTGCGTTAGGTTACTAAAAAAGAAAAGTATAAAGAAAATTTGAACATTATTATTTTAAAATCTTTCCTGTGGCGACATCTAGTTATTTTTCAGAAACTAAAATATTTATTACATCTAAATCTAAACTAACTAACTAATATTTATTACATCTAAATACGGTATAATTCAAAACATCTGCCAACATTTATTATTAGTACCTACTTACTGAAAAATATTGGTTTAGTTCTGAAAGAACTTTTATTCAGTTCTAAATAGAACTTTATTTGTTGAGTTTAATTACCTACTAATCGAATTCAAAATATTTTAGAGCCTGATTTATTCGATTCCGCACACGACCGTTGCGTAGGGGAGCCGACTTCATTTCTTGACATTGACTCCCCACCCGTACGGCCCCTTTTTTTTTTTTTAACGTTGGGAAATCCTCATGGATACTCTTCTGTTGTGGTGACAACAGAAGTGTTATGTCGGACTCTTACCGACTAAAACCCAACGGGGTCCTGCTGCACACCTTGTGCCGGGGCTGTGGGCACGCTTTCGCACTCCTCCATGGCACCCGTACGTCCCCTGCCCTAAGGTGCTGCCTAGCTCGCCAAGCAGGGTGAGCGGCTACCACGCGACTTTTTTCTAATACTTACATTTTTAAACTTATGATATCTTTCGAATGGAATGTCCGAATTGAATAATTTAAAAAGTTTTATAAAGGTATTGAAGCAGTTTTGAATATGAAGTAATTTATTTTGATAAGGATTAATACCAAGATACAAATAAAGAGCCTCTTATAGCGGCGGCATTTCAATTAAAATTTTAAAATAAAAAAAACACTTATTGTGACATAACTATAATAGTTAGACATATGCTGTCGCGACACTTTTTGTAAATAATGATGTGTTCTGCAAAGTTGTAGAACATTATTTTATTCTATCATCAATAGTTCTCGCAGTGCACGCGATGTAAAGAATATTTTACGAATTTTTTTACACCTTGGGTTACATTATTTGAATTTTAGTAAGGATCCCAAATTTTTTTGAAAATGTAATATAGCCTATGTTCACCGGGGATAGTGTAGCTTCCCAACGGTGAAAGAATTTTTCAAATCGGTCAAGTAGTTTCGGAGCCTATTCAATGCAAACAAACAAACAAACAAACAAACAATCAAATCTTTCCTCTTAGTTTAGATGACCTACTTCAATGTTTGTCGATCATTAAAAATAAAAAACTGTTAATACTCGTAATTCAGAAATTAATTTTAGAACATCCGATGTAAAAATTTACTGATTTCAGCGTTTTCGACAAGGAATTTGAATACAAGTACAGTTTTCGACGACATCCGACTACTATCGAACGGATGTTTGGTAAAAGGTAAAGATGGCGTCGGCCACATTACAAATAGCGAGGGAGGCTGGACTCACTTTGCTTTGAGCGTTTGACGGCTAGGTTGTGAGTAAAATAACGAATTTACTGAGTTTGCTGCATAATTAGTTCTTAGGTTTTCTCGTGTACCTAGTCTGTGTAGCTAAGCAATTTTAGAAAGGAATATAAAATAATGCTTTCCATGCAGAACTTATGGCTAAAAATAGTAAGGTTATTGCCTATGCAAATGGTACCTATTGCCAATTTTTATCAGTCCTTGTTTCTCAAATTCTTCGATTAATAAATTATTGTACACAAACAAATATTCACTTTTTTAGAAATACGGAATTTGGAACAAGTATTATGACTACCAACTCGTCCTTGCTTCGCACGGGTGGAATTTTTTTTAGTTTGAGCAGTTTTTTTTTAATTTTATTATATATTCCTCAGGAATAATGTAGCATTCAAGATGTGTAAAAATTTCATGAATCGAACGAGTCTTTTTTGAGTTTATTCGAAACAAAAAAAAAACTTCTTTATAATATTAATGTAGATAGTGAGATGTAGAAGAGCTAAGGACCACTTTTCATTCATTATCGGGCACCAATTCATTACCTGATTAATTCGAAACAACTATTTAGTTACTCAGGTAGGTATAACATCGCACAAAATCATAACATCCGTGAAGCACCCTAATAAATAAAGTTTGGCAACTAGCAAGGCCGGTAAACCTCTCGGGATCGAAACTTGCTAGATATTAACAATAGATCCCAATACATCATCTAATTAATTACGTGACTAGACTCATTGGGAAAATGTTACTAGACCGAGAATTAGACGTAAAAATATAGCACCCCCGACAACTCAAGGCGGCAACCCTAACACAGTAGTCAGCAACGAAAATAAATTGTCAATTTCAGTTATTTTAGCAAACAAATAAATTCCTACTTCTGTTTTCAGATAAATCTAAAATAACGTACAATTTGATTATGATTTAAATTTTATCTTCAACATTAAATAACCAGCTTACCTTTTATTATTAGAAATTTTTTATCTTTTTGTTTCTATATTTATCAAATTCAACTACTAATAAATATTGGTGGAAATCTAACCCCAAACTACTGTAGGTACTGTCGGAAACACAGGCACACTTATGTAGGATTTTTCCGTTTACCTTCTTTCCTAACACCCAGGCTAAGAAGAAGCATCAGAAGGCATAGGTACTACTAACTAAGCTGTGAAGGCTGTCAGGGCTGTTATTCTGACGTTTCCGTCAGTTTTGTTAGCTGAAGAATGCAAACAGAAATTCAATACTGTGTAGAGATCCCAATGAATTTGAATACTACAAGAGATCCTGCGGCCCGATTACGCTAATCAAGAATCAAATTCCGTGACTAATGACTTGCTAATGTATGGCTATTGAGATGGCTTTCAGTTTGACATTTGATCAATGATTACAATACTCTCTGACGAGAGCATTTGATTCCCATAATGTAATAGCAACATATGGATGGATCTAGTATCTGAATTTCTTGGGATGGATGCTAAATTCCTTGGATGGATGGGAATCAAATGTCAAACTGAATGCCATCTCGATATCCAGACATTAGCGTAATCGGGTCGCTGCTCTGATTATAAAGAGTTACGATCGATGAACTGCTAAGAACCTTATTTTACCAATATCGTGGTGTTCCATCGCAAATAATAATCCTCGTTTGAGCCGTAGTACGGTTTGAAGATGCCACTTAACCCTCTGATATAGTAAACTGAGCTACTTACTGATAATTTACTGCGGCATAAGTCCCATAACGCAATAACCCAGCAATGTTAGAAGGATGTAAGCAAAATGAGTGTGGTAAAGTATGCGAATATTGCGGTTATTGTCGCTCGGCGGGCTCTCCATGGAATCTATGAAATCCACGATTCTCGAGCCCCGCACTAGGGCTGCGCTGAATAGCGATTCCGAAGTAAAGTCAACAGCAAAATGCTATTCAACTACACTAAATTTTTTAGAGCATTATATATAACAATTGCTTTATTTTATTTTACAATAGCGGTTCGTCCTGTTTTCTTGCACGTAGACATTTATTTTTTAAATATTTAAATATAGCAAGCTACGCAGGGGTAACGTAGCACTGTAAAGGTGAAAGATTTTTTGAAATTGGACTTTTTAAAAGTTTATTCACAAACATACGAAAATACAAATCATTCCTCTTTATAATATTAGTGTACATTATGTAGACTAGCGATTGAACAAGCAAATACATTACATGATATTAAGTGGTAACTTTCGCACCTACAGGAATGCGTTAACTCGCACGATAATAACGTGCCCTACGACACACCGCCCTGTGACCATCAACGTGAGGCGTACCGATGTTTTGCCTCATATTCCCCCACACTACATTGAGACACTGAAATGTGAGGCTATTTTAAAACATTAGGAAACGACAGAATTTTACTCTCTTGTTCTTTTTTATTCTTTATTCTTTATTGTACAAAAAGTGATTTACACAAAAAATACATAATAGTCATGTACAAAGGCGAGCTTAACCCTATATAGAGTTACTATTAAACAAGAAAGACGTTTGCAACCGGAAACTTTTCCGAATAATTTAAAATAACTCGGAGGTACATACATACTGCGGTGACTCCGTCCACGCTACATCCCTGGCAAGCAATATAGCTTGAATAATGAATGCCGAGGCCCCACCATATTGCCCCATTTACTTTTTTAATTTACCGTTATGAGAGAAATTATTACATACAGCAAAACGATGCGATTCATCATTGCTAGTATTAATTGTTTTGGCTTTACTATAACGATACTGGGTTAAGTAATTTACTTAGGTACTACGGTTATCTATCAGTAGGTACTTTACTTTGATTGATATTAGAACATTTTACATGGGCGTAAAACAAGCTAGTCATTCAAGTCTTGTAAAAAGTTTGTGTGCATGCCTCCAGCTTCCTCATATTGAAAATGTAATTTCTATAAATGCCAATATTTAAAGCATAAAAGCTGGAGGCATGCACACAAAAGCTTACGTACAAACCACTCAAGTGCGTATCGACTCGTTCACCGAGGGTTCTGTACATAAAATAATTACAGAATATCTACCTAACTTAATTTACCTATGAAACTGAACAAAACATATTTAACTTTGACTATTGCAACTTGTTCTGTGTCAATTTTTAACCGACTTCCAAAAAGGATCAGGTTTGACAGCTATGTTTTTTTTTATAGGTAGTTCGGACTCTAGTATTTCTTCTGTAGGTTAGGTTCTGCAGGTAGGTTCTGCCTGGTATAGGGTTGTCAAAACTAAAAACAATCAAATTAATTGAAATTAAATTTCAAACGTGTGCAATTGTTCAAATGTTCTGGGTACGCTTCATTTAGGTGCGCTTCGAGGAATGCCCCATTTATTCAATTGAATCACAATGATCACTTTGAAATGTCCCTGGATTCCACGCGACCGCGAGCTTAGAAGAACAGACAACAAAACAAAATTACGTGCAAGCACGTGCTACTGTTTACTCTTTTTAAGCATAGTCAAAGATCTTATTTTATTTTATTTTACTTTATTAGGAATAACAAACAGTTGATACATTGTAATCATAATTTACTTATTGTTACTAAAGATTGTATGAGTAAATGTACAACCCACTACGTTATCCACGGATTACACGCAACGCAAATGATTAACGCAAATGAACCCATGTTAAGTACGAATATCTGAAAAGATATCTACCGTGCCTAGAGATGACAATCGTAAGACTTTGTCTAAATAATTTCACGCAAGCTTTCCTATTCAACAAAAAAAAAGACAGTATCTGTGAAGCCGCTTCATTAAAATTCACTGCACAACCCTAAACGATCAGAAATAAACACACGGAAAAACAAACGTTATTTCGGAATTGAAACGCGAGAGAATGGGAGATTAATGAAGACGGTCCACCTCGACCGGAAGCCATTCCTCCGTCGCACGTCGTTCCGGTGCGACGATATCCGGTGCAGCTCAATTTCCGGCACGGTGGAAATTTCCAGAGTTTTTATTTGCTTTGTACGTCTCGCGTACCTCTGGTTATCGTTTCTTTACCCCTGATTTTGACGCTTTTCTCGTGCCTTTTTATAGGAGTTTGTTTGTTTTTTTTATACTACTTACTTGCTGATGAAACAAGCAGATGGCCTACCATCTATCAAGGAATTGCCTCGCAATTCACGCACGATATCAACTTGAGGCATACTTAAGTTAACATGGCAGTCAAATAACAGGAGAACTAAAAATAGCATAAAAAACTAAAATGAAAAAGCTATTTTGATATGTTTCCCAAAATAACCGACAGCAAATCCTACTCGTGTTGTTTATGGTTTGTGCTTCATGGTTCCAGTGTATTCAAATTCCTTGGTTCCAGTATTTCGTGAGTTTTTAAGTTGAGAATCAAGGAATTTGAATAATATTCCTTGTTGAGAATGGTCATGTCCACCAAGTGTCCACAGACTAGTAGGGATGCTTGTCACAAGGAATTTGAATATCTATATTCCTTGGCTTGTCATGTCACAACATTGTCAAGTGATGATATTTTAAAATATTGATTTTTTACGATAATTAATTGGTTTGCAATATAATAGGCAAGGAATTTGAATACAAGTACATCAAATTCCTTTATAATAGGTATGCCTTGGGGCTGGGAATGCAGAGCGAAACATGTAAAACAGAATCCTGCAAAGCCGGCACTGCGACGTGGCCGTGTCTCCGGCGAGATCAGGACTCCTGGCCCAAACCAGTATGAGGCCCCGCAAATATTTTGTAAGTCTCCATATGTATACATTACAGGATTTGCAGGATAATACGTTCAACAAAAATAATGCAGACAATGCTACCAGAAACTAAAAGATCTGGGAGCCTCTTGAAGCATTCTCACCATGCAGGACTGTTTTTTTCTGTAATTTTTTTCTTTTTAATTCATAATAATACCTTTTTTTTTTGTTACCTACCTTCCTGTATCTGTGTTTTTTTGGGTTCATAAATAATTTTTCTTTCTTTCTTTCTTTCTTTCTTTCATTCTTAGCTTAAATTCTACTTGCTCGTTGGCGTTTATTCAATCCTGTGCAGACTTATCTCATGTTGGAAGCAGTCAAGAGAATAAATCAAGGCTATGATTTTGTCATCCAGTATTTGGGATTTGACCCTTACGCAAATGAACCCTTAATCCACCACATGAACTGTAGGTTGACAGCGGTATTTTATTTTCGTCTTCGCTATCATACCTTTCCACGTGTTTGCCTTTGCCTTAAAATATTTACTGTTTCAGGTGGAAATGGTTATGATAAAATAAAACGTGCTCCGGCTTACACATTTGGACACAAGACCAAAATAAGCCTAACAAAACCGGTCACTACGCCCTACGCACCTTTATTCAACGTGCAAGGACTAGGGAAGACGGGTGAGAATTTCATAAATATTCTAATAATATAATTTGTTAATTAATCTGAAAATTCTAAATGAGACCTTTTATTCGGGCAAGTTTTTTGCTGGTTTTTCTAGGCAGGTCGCGAGAAACTTGCTCCTTGATTCACCTCCCTTACAAAACGTTTTAAAGTGATCTATGTGACTAATAAAAATAATGTATTTTGGTTTTGCTTTACTTTAGGTCCTTTCAAGGTAACACATGGTGTAGTGACGCCACACATCGAGCCTCCATACGATAAGCTCAAAGTACCTGGACCTGGTGCACACGCCCCTAGGAGCGAGATACGGTACAAAAGACCCCCAGCGTACACCATGAGACCAGCAGCTCGACCGCCATACCAGCCCTGGGATCAATGGACTCCATCGCCTAATATGTATATGCCGCCAATACCTGTGAAGTGAGAAATATGCAAATTTAAGTCTTACTCATATTTGAAGTAGAAAGCTCTTTGTGAAGGGCTCGTCCGAGGAAGTACTACCACCACGCCTTTTTTGTCGCCAAGAAGCGTTGCTGTATGAGGCTTAACATGTTAACCACTAAACATCGGGTTGGCCATCTGCTTGTTCCATCAGCGAGTCGTATAAAAAAACATTAAAATCTTTTTTATACTTGGGTGATTTTTGAGGTTTAAATATGTATTGAAGTTATGAAAAATCACAAGTTTCCAAGTGACGTGTACTAGTTATGTTAGAAAGAATCTGCAATAATTTTAATTTATATCCAAACTAGATTCACACCCACAAAGAAATTTTGAGTAAAATATTTGGTAGGAAAACGCATTATCCAGAGCTACGCGACCAAAACTACTTGAAGATTGGACTTGTACTACCTCTTCACAATCGTCTCGCATCGTGGTTACGTTTGAGTGCATCGTGCCATAAGTAATTTATGTCAAGGTTTATTTACGCGTGGCTGAAGACGCTGCACTTCACAGTCGCATTGGTAGCACAGGTTTGACCGAAGCTTAATGAGCAAGCCAATTTGAGTCGAGTTATGTGCACTGAATGTAGGAAACTACTCACTAACAGTTGATTCTAGGAACCACTCTTAGAGGGCCTTCTAAGCGCAGTTTACTTGAACCTACTTTGTATAATCCTTATATTCCAGGAGTTTGACGTCTAGACAGTTGCTACGGTTTCACGGTTTAGCAACTACTTGGAAATCCCTTAATCTAAAGCGATCGTTTGTAACATTTTCCAGGAAACCCCCTGCATATACTCTTGGCTACATGACCCAAGATATAAAAGGTCAAAATTTGCCTGGACCCGGCGAACATGACCCTAACTTCAACTATGTAAGGAAAAATAAACCTGCGTATACTTTTGGCTACCCATTCCAACGTATGAAACCACCAAAATCGCCGCCGCCGAACACTTATTGCGAGAAAAAGGTACTTTTTAGCATTGCCTTAACTACACCACAGATAAGAGAATACTATATTAGTACTACTGCACTCAGATATCAACTCAAATTAAAACATAAAAAAAACAGTTTTTACTGAATTAACCTACTATATAATAGTAATGATGAGATCGCTATGTAGAAAATCTCTACTAATAATGTTGGTATATTTATGAACTTTGTGGCATAAGCTAGAGAAACGTTCCTCTCAATCTCAATTCCCTCAGGCAAATACCTTGTTTTATTGTAGCGTGGCACAAATTTATATGGTAATGTTTATCTTAGATTTAATTAAAGGAACCACGCGAACGGCTTTGGGAACAAACGTTTGTCTTGACACTTCAATTGAGTTCAAGGATATAATAACATACAAAATTTAATCCGTCCGCGAATTTGATTCGTAAATATTTAAATTCCTCCATATATTATGTACGTCTGTGTACGGATATTGTTTACCTTAATGGGAATATACTCACAAAAAAAGCAAAAATTATTGAAGACAATAACATAACGTACCTACCTACTATAAATTGTAGACAAAAAGTAACATCCTGCATACTAAGATGAAATTAAAAATCTTATTTTTATTTGTGCCTTAGACAGTGTTTTCGCCAAAAATATTTTTTGCCTTAACACCGTTAGGTATGATATCTTCCCAAACTTTATATATTATATTGGATAAATTCAAAATATTAAGAAATTTGTAATTAGTTAAATTAAACAAATATTCATTAATTTATTGATTCAATTCCTGCAGGAAATACAGTCGGGATAAGAGCGCTTAGTATGAATTTCATTAATTTCTCCATCTCTCCATGTCGTAATTAAGGGCCCGGCGACAGCAGCTCGCAGTTTCGAGGTGCGATTGGCTATTATTTCATTTCGGGGAGGTTGTTTGAAAGAATAACTATCCATCAGTGACACGCATAAATACTGTTTGAACACCAATAACACAATAATATAAGAGAATTATGCCCGAATCAGAAATCATTTTGGTATTAGTATGTTTGGCCTTACGTTTACCTAATACCAAAATGATTTCTGACTCAAGCACATTTCCTTTATATTATTGTATTATTTGTATTCGAACAGTATTTATGCGTGTCACTGGATAGTTATTCTTTCAAACAACCTCCCCGAAATGAAGTAATAGCCAATCGCACCTCGAAACTGCGAGCCGCTGTCGCCGGGCCCTTAAGGGTCTTACGATAACCGTCCTCAACGTTTTTTTTTTGAAACGTGAAGCACTTTAAAATCATCGTAATTCGACCAGTTTTTCGGATACAACAACGTAAAACCTATATACTTAGTATGTACAAGATATGTAGTAGTAGCGTAGTGTGTATATATACATATACATACAACACACTATAGATACACTACAGCTAAATATCTTTGACAAAACTATACCTCAAAGAAACTGAAACCTACTAAGTACGTAGTACGTAGTGTTACATGGGCTACTGAATCGAATACTCACAAACATAATGATATATGGCAAAAATAAATTTAAAAGCTAGTATAGAGCTCGGTCATAGTGACTTGACGTTTGCGATGCACGGTCCGAAGTAAAGATAAGAAAATAGAATAAATTGGTATATACCTTTTTCCTTACAGTTCATGGTTTCAAAGAGGACTATACCCGCTCCGTCGTTTGGCATCAGACACAGTCGTTACATGGGCCAGCAAGAGGTATACTTGAAATCGTCCAAGTTGGACGTTTCACTCAAAAGTGGATAATAAGTAATTGAAGACGCGTTTCGATTGATTACATAGATTTCTTAATATGGTATATGTTATGGATTTATCGACTGTTGTTGTTACGATTTATTTAAATACGAAAACCTTGCTCTATAACATTTATTTATAAAAACTATTAGAAAATATTTTAGCACAGGGCTTAGTTTTTTGGCACATTACCTACATGCGTGTACCTCAGTTGGTTCAACACGCATTTTTTATGGCAGAAGACGTTGTCGAAGTATCGGCTAGGGGCACTTTTCGTGTCTCAGATCTGTTGCACCTAATCCTTCGTCTTGAGTCGGCTGCAGGCAGGCAAACGATGTGGTTCATGGAAGCAAATTTTTTTAACATTTCGCTGCGGCGATCAGCTAAAGTTGAAACTAGAGTTTTTTACTTAAAACTTACCAAGAAACCAATTCAAAAAGCACCCTAGTCGCTTAAAGATGGGCCGGGTAACTGCGATTTAATGCCTCGGCTTCACAGTAGTTGTATTAAAATGCGATCAAAGTTTATTTCGCCAAGTTTTGCACTTACCCGGCCAGCGCGCTGATTTGTATGCGATGTTTCACCGGCTACTGTGACGTAAACACTTCTGGCTTCTATGGAGCCACTTTAAACTTTCCCGACTTTTTCCGCGCGTTTTCATACTCTACAAACTCTAGACCATTCAACGGCAAACTAGAAATGGACAAGTTTATAATAGCTTCGTTTTGTAGGTAAGTATTTTATTCCCGTTCTTTTCGAGCTAAGCACGCCTGGCGATTTTGTATTGTACGCGACCTGAATATTTTCAGCTCTTTAAAAGTGTTTTATTTTCAAACACATCGGTAGTCAACCTTTATTCAATAATAACATTTTTCCATGGTAGTACAGATTCAAAAATAAATATGAAGACTTCAGAACTGTTTCACAATTTTTATTCTACCTCTATAAGGACGGATATCATATTAGTTGTGATTGTTATCAGACTAACTACAAAATATACCCAGATTTGGTAGGTAGGTACTATTGAATTTTAAATATCTTCCATTCGTCGCCGTACCTACCGCTTCAAATCAAGAGTTGTATTGCGCTGGAAGCCCCAATCACAAATAGTAATCGGAGTATACAAACCTACAAACGTTGAAGTCAAACACACGTCTCGGCGGGGAATGGCCTTAGCTTCGAACGTAGAACAGAAGAAGAAAATGTTTATAGAAACGCTACTCCATTGCAAATTCCTTAAAGTTACCCGTTGTACAGATATCACACAAAAAGTGGACCAAGTATTTGTATCTTTGTCGACGACTAATTCTTACATTCTACGAGCCTAATCTTTTTCAATGTTATTTGAAGTTTATTTGCTTGCGTTGATCATTGTACTCGCTCATGTCGGCAAGACACACGCGTTTTTTTTTCGCGTTTACATTTAGACATGCTCGCGGCCATTCGCGTGGATTGAAATGTGGCCGGACATTGATCCGCGGTAGCGTCAACGCGAGCGGACTGGAAGTGGCTGATTACATTAGCGCGTTGCCTAGTCTCTGCACATTTCCACGGACATGAGCTGAGTGTAAACGCGGTATAATATTATGAGTTTCAATTCTTTGAATTACCTATTTCACGATTTTGATGCAATGTTAGTTTCCGATGATTAGGTTTGCGTTGCCATGATAGCCACTACTCGTACCTATTTGAATGGCTAACTTAAATACTCGATCAGACTTCTCTACGCCCCGTTACTCTAACTTCATAGCTAACTTCTTGGCTAAGCGCGTGCCAACATGACAGATTTCCATATTATATAACTGTTATAAATCTAAATTGATTGACGATATACTTGAGCGTTAATTTAGAACGTAAACTTATTTAGAGGATGGTCAGATATTTATCTGCATGTAACTTCTAAATATTCTGCAGAAACATGTCTATTTAGTAATATATATCGTCTGATACTGTAAGCAGATTATGTAATTTTCAATAAAAAATTATGTAATTGTCAATAAAAAATATAAACAATATATTAAATACTAGCGGCCTGTCCCAGCTTCGCATGGGTGGACATAATTTTTGTCAACATTTTAGGATAAACTTATACTCCCGCGATTCGTAGCCCACGACGGTGAAAATACACGTGCCAGTAAAATGGAACAGTACCGGGCATGCAAGTTACAGGCATGCAGTATTTACGGACACATTGTGGATACATTTGCAAGTTAACTTGTCAGGTCAGGTGTTGCACGTTCACACATGCCGGTTTCGTAGACCCCCGCGACCCCTCCCTCACGTGGCATACCAACACGTCAGGTACTGGCATGCCTGTACCTGACGCGACGATCACACATGCCGGTTTCGTAGGCCCCGATTCCCCTCTCTCACGTGGCATTCCAGTACCTGACCTAAAATAGAATGTTGTGCTAACTACTTGCATGCCAGGTACAGGCATGCCAATTAGCGTATGTGCCTGTATGCCTGTAGCTTGCATGCAAGTGTGCTAGCTATGATGGGCATGTGTATTTTCACCATTATGCCCGCGTGAGAACCTGAGTGAGAACTGGCCTCGCTGTCGCGCTTTCTAAGGCGCACTTAAGTTTTTAATTTCGTAATATCTTTAGAATGGAATATCTGATTAAAAAAAATCAAGAAGCAATCTACAGGTATTGAAACAGCCTTGCATACAAAATAATTTATTTGGATAAGGACTAATATAAAGGTATAGAAACTATGGTCTGTTTTTGGTCGGCATTTTTATCAACATTTTAAATGTAGAAAAGTAGTTGTAGTAACATAACTACAATAGTTAGACATATGCTATTGCTGATTTATTTGTAGATAATGATTTGTTCTATAATATTGTAGAATATTTTTTTGCTCTATCATCTATAGTTTTCGCAGCGCATGCGGTGAAAGACATTTTATATTACACCTCGGGTTACATTTTTTATATTTTAGTAGGGATCACTAATTTTTTTCAGTATTATATGTAGCCTATGTTACTCAAGGATAATGTAGCTTTCTTATGGTGAAAGAATTTTTGAAATTGAGCCTATTCGAAACATACAAACATACATACAAAGTTTTCCTCTTTATAATATTAGTGTAGATGTAGATTTGTGGACATGCCACACACCAGGAATCGGATAGTTGATAATAATTACAATGTTTTATTTTATTTTGTAAAAAAATGCTTTAAGTATTATTAATGTAACATCCAGACAGAGACCAAACGTTTGTGTTCATAAAATCGTTGTCAAATTATGCGTGCTCTTACAAGTCTGTATTCCAGCACACCCTGTACAACGCAGCGAATATAAATGCCACTAATGCGGCCGACTATTCAACTCGACTGTAATAAGAAAATTTCAACGTTGGTACTCGTAATACACTATGACCGGCATTCTACATTCACATTCTGCATTCAGATATTCACGGGGACATTTCACGACATTGCTATAATTTGGCACGCTGAATAATGGTAAGTCGCGCTTTAGCCTATTATGTAAATGTTTGAACTTGGCTACCAAAAAGACTTTACAATTTTTCATGCCAAAAACTTATGTACCTATATAGTTCTAAGGTAGGTTTGTTTTGATCATGATATTACGATTTTAGTTTAATACCTTAAGTTTATATTTTGTAGGTTAGTTTTTTGTAATTTTTAGTTTGTTCATTACCTATATCAAATAGCAGATCAATTATTGCTTATTGGTTTAAGAGGTGGGCGTTGACACTCCATCTCAGTTTATTATCTTTCGCAGTTTCATCGTTAGTTTGTAACTTGCCAACTTGTAGGTAGGTACTTTGTTCAAAGTCAAAGTGAAATATAAACATAAAATATAAACAAGTTAAGGAAATATGTACTAACATAGATAAAGGTAAATAATGTACAAAAATAAACTATTTTTTTAAGTTTCATGCCAAACGTTGATACTTATGTACCAGGACGACCTTAAAGTTAGTAAATGGAATTTATACGTTGAGCTAGAAAACTTTTTCAGAATGCTGCTGCCACCATTTCATTGAAAACAGTTTTTATTTGAAAAGCACTCGCGTCAGGAATGATATTTCAAAACTAAACAAAGAGATCCAGCTCGCTTGTTCTTTAGCTAACAAAGCTCAAATGACCCTTTTGCCGTCCTTTGTCATCGAAGCCGCCTCATTATGTCGAAGAAGATTAATTACCATACAAATGAAATACCTACGGGTTAAAAATTACATTCACCTACCCTCACAATTGTCTGACTAGAGAGCAAAAGTGGTCCAGCGGTTGCAAGTAGCAACCCTGTATTCCAAACCTAAAGTCACAAGTTCAAAATTCAAATCCGGGTTATTTATGGATTTTTTATCAATAAAAATATCCCTAATGTTGTATACATCTACCAGTGCACAAAAAACACATTGAAAAACACTTCGCTTAGTCAAATCCCGTGAATATTGCCCCTGGTCCTTTTTAGATGTGAAAGCCTAAAAAGTAAAATTAATTTTCCAGTCGTGGGTTAAAGAAATATCGTCCGAAACCCTTTAGTCGACTGCCTACAGACACTCATATTATGGATTGTAGTCTCAAAATTAATGTGTGTTTTACTATGTCAAAAGTTGTACAAATGACTTGTATAGCATTTATGTAGGATGCTTTTAAATTTAATTGAATGTATGAAATGTATTTCGATAAATACAAACAATGAACCAGCAAAAACAGCAATGTTACAGCTTTATGTTGATTCATAATTACTGTTATGTAGTTCTGTCTAGTACATTAATTGCTATAGTGTTGTAAGCACGAGCACAGAATATTATAATGGCACGGGTGTTTCCACCAACGTAGTGAAATTGATAATGTTTAACACTTTGCAACGCCAAAAGCATGACTGTGGTGCCTATAAAATTACAGGCACATGAGTCTTCACATCAGCATTTCTCAAGTTGTCCGACGCAGGGCAGTGCATTGTAGGGCACGTTCCTATCGTGCGTGACTTACGAGGCAATGCTTTGTATAGGTGACTAGTTGCGCCCCGCGGTTTCACCCGCGGGGTGATTTAATTGTTTAATTTTCCCAATTGTTTAACCTAATTTGACAGCATGCGGTTGCCTATGCAACAACAGAATCGACACCGATGATGCCCCAATATGTGAGTACAAACCAAACGCTTGTACTCACATACTGGGGCATAACCACGCATGGAAAAAAAATAACGTTAGACTAGGCGGTATGGTTTTAAGCTATAGCCTGCTCCGAGGAGCGAATAAAAAAAAACCAACCACGCATGCTCGCTAATGACTTCTGTTGTGAAATAAACATAGGGAAACAACATAAAGTGAATGCCCCGTTTAGTTATATTAGACAGCATCATACTGGGTCCTTGAAATGTTTGGAGATTGTTTATTACACGCTCAAGCCCACAGGGTGAAGCCACGACAGAAGTGATTATATACTTCGGTGCCGGTTTTAATTTAACGCCGTTTACACGACGCAACTCGCGCCCGCTAACGACCAATTAATGATACCTAGTTAGAGTAACGTTGTTACCGGGAGTTTAATTTGGTTTGCCAGAACTTTGCATTTTTTATACTCTCACCTTCTCTTTTCGGGTGAGACGTAAAAGGTGTAAATTCCATGGGAAATCAAATATTTTGGAGTCTTTGTGGTTTGTACCTGCTATTGTTTTGGCAGTCTTTCTCACTGACTACACTAAAAGATAACCAGTAAATAAATAAATAAATAATGCTGGACAATCCACACAGCACCATCTATGCCCCAAAGTAACCTACTCAAAGCTTGTGTTATGGGTACTAGATGACTGATATATTTAATATATTATATACTTACGTATATAGATATTTTTTATTATACATAGAAAACACCCAGACCAACGGACCAAAGTTAGACCAAAGTTAGATTAAAAAAAGTTAGATCTGAAAGAAAATTAATCTGTTAATATTATAAATACCTAATAACAAATTTTCTAGCGACTTAGGTACTTTCTATTTTTTAGATTTATTATCGTAGGTACATATTGAACTGTTGATTTCGATTTCCGCTCTATATTTTGACATTTGAAAACGTGACCTTTTCATGCGACAGGAAATTGAATATTTGACGAGACAGGTACTTGCACACCGCCTGTTTCTCCTTAATATAGTTTACCTATTTTCTCCTTAATATAGTATACCATTTGAAAAATAATAATAATAAATAATGCTGGACAATCCACACAGCACTATCTAGCCCCAAAGTAAGCTATTCAAAGCTTGTGTTATGGGTACTAGATAACTGATATATTTAATACATTATATATACTTACATAGATATATATTTTTTATTATACATAGAAAACACCCAGACCATCGGAACAAATTTCTGCAGATCGTACACAGATTTGTTCCACGGCGGGAATCGAACCTACTCGCCCGCTGCGCCACAGAGGTCGTCAAAATGTTTACAAGCCATTAAATATTTGCCAATAAATTAAGTACTTATACTATTTATATAAATCTATAATTTCATTTTGTAGCAAGCTTTATAATCAGGCATCGTATACTTCCTCAATTGTTCAACGGCTTCTTCGGAGTGGGCCGGGGTCTCAACAACGTGTATTTGCATTTCTCATTTACACCCCACTTCTTATACTCCCTCGTGTACAATTTTCACTCGACGCGACGCCACCAAAGTTGGATAAGTTTTTAGGGTTCAGAATGCACGGATACTTTTGAATTCATTTTTAATTCCTTTGATTATAGGACAGATTTACGTAATATTTTTATTTTAGACGTACGTTTAGGTATTTCTTTTGGCAGGTATACATATATTATTCACCCCTATAAAAAAACTGGATATATAGACCAAGACCAGCCGATCAATATTCCATCGTTTAAAAATATGGCAACCATTATTTCCATCGTTTAGTAAAATTTATGTGAGCGGATTATACAGTAATTCATAAAAACCCTTTTTTGACGGAATATATAATATCTCAATTTATTTTTATGTAATTTTTAGCGGCTCTCGTAAATCCCGCAAACGATAAGGATCATTATGCAACATAATATCGCGGAGTAGAACATGTTGTTTAATCTCGTCCCGATACACAATATCGAACAACAGCAACGAGAAAAGAAAAGCAATAAAACGCCTATATATTCGAAAGGCAACAGGGCTCGCAGTAATGAAATTCCACACAAATTATAACGCAATTTTTTCAAAGAGTTACCCAACGTTATTGTTTTATGAAACAGTAATAAAACTCAATGTTACATTGATAGTTTGCTATTTAATATTCATTCTCAACATTGAACATTTTTGTAGTTTGATTACGACCTGTGTTTTAACACAAAAAAAAACACCTGTGTTTTGGTAGCACATAAACAAAATACTCATTTGTGACATAACTAACTGGCACCCGGGTACTCAGTGTACTCAGTATTCAAGTATTCAAATTCCTTGGTATTCAAATTCCTTGATGTACTCATAATTTAAGAATGCCATTATATTCGACAGCCTTCACTACTCAGTTGGTTACTACCAAGGAATTTGAATACAAGCTATATTCCTTGGTTACTACCAACCACCTACCAACTGCTTTGCCTTCTGCGCCGTTGGCCGTGGGTTCGATCCTCACCGAGACCAACCATTTGTGTGATGAACATAGATTTTTGATCTTTGCCGGGTGCTTTTATATATTAAAGGTACCAATTTATTTAAAAAAAAAGTACATACTATGCATCAATTAGCTATCTGGTTCCCGCATATTAATACAAAACCCCGTAACAAAATTATCGTGTCCGATTATACTGAGGTACATAGGTAATACCTAGCATTATGCTCCATAATATTGTTAGAGGCTGGCACCTAACAACATTTTGTAAGCCCAGGCGATTTATTCATTGGAATCCCTACAAATTACAAGGGCTGTAACCGGCGTCGAAACAATCAGAGCCGATGATCCGGCCCGTGTCATGCAAATCTGGGCTTTGCTAACAATAGATCGCAGCACCATCTGACGGCGGCAACATGCTAGTTACCGTTCACGTTCTGTTGTTGGAAATTGCTTTTATTGGGTCAATAAGCTTTGTTTCTGATCACCGTAGATCGAATTTACTATCCCGGACTTTACGAGAATCAACACATTTTTATTCATACAGAAATGGTTTTGCAGGAATAAATTTGGACTTGTTATTTAATAAAAAGGTATCATGATACCGTCTTCTTTTATCTCGTCTGTTCTGTGCGGTACCTTTTTTTTAAGAAGATTAATTTTGAAATATTTAAAATTTATTTGTTTAGTATTATTTGAAGTATTATTATGCTGTATATTTTACCTCGGATGATGTTACATTTATATTCTACTTCATATTATACTCGGAAACTGTCGAATGTTTTAATGTTGCTCTATTTCCACGACAAAACACAAAACACAACCGGAAGGCAATAAAGACACGGTTTTGCCGTAAATTGCTTCAACAAGGAGCGAGTCTTAGCAAGTGGAAGTATATGTATAATGTACGTTCTTATATCATGCGAGTCAACAATAGGGTGTGCCAGGGTGCTCTGCAGGCTTGCAATGAGTGCTTGTCACTCCACCACAAATCACAAGTGTAACAATGTGTCTAGTCTGCCTACTCGTACCTTCGCTATTTGCTGCCTGCGTCCTTGTCTCGAGAACTTGCACTTGGAACCTCGCAGAACACGTTCAATGGTTCTACAAAGTATAATGGGGCATACGTAAAAAATTACGTTGTAAATTCCGGTGACTTTCTTCAAAACTACAACTGAATACAATGAAGATTTTGTCTGATTTCAATTTTTTTGATTTCCTCAAGATTTTATGAAGAAACTTGTCAACGATAGTGATTTGCAGTTGGTATGTTCAATAATATTCCATCAAAAACTACATGTTCATGGTGATTGATCCGCCTGTGTGAAAATGAAGGTACCTACATAGTGGGGTTATTTACCCCCGGTTTCTCAAAGCTCGATCAACATTAATCGGCTGTCAAGTCACTTGCTATTTCAGCTTTTACTTCAATTGGATAGACATAGCAAGTGACTTGACAGCCTTTTCGTGTTGATCGCGCTTTCAGAAACCGGGGGCAAGTCTAACGTGTGTGTGTCTCCAGCTTCCTCATATTGAAAATGTAATTTCTATAAATGCCAATATTTAAAGCATAATTAGTGCACTCATAGATTTGAATCATAATTTAGCTGCCAAATAAACAACGATGCTATAAGCTTATAATAGTGTGTAAGCTGGAGTAACATGTCTCCAGCTGCCTCAGTCAGTGTGGGCAAACGGCTAATGATAGAGATATATAGTAAACGCAAGGATTTAGTACCAAACGAATTAGCGAGGTACCAAAAATTTCAGGTCTGTAGCTCGGAAACTCTTCGAGTTATAAGACTTGATCAACGTGTAAGCTGGAGTAACGATACGTGAAAAAGCATATGCTCGTTCTCTGGAATGGCTGGAGCTAGCAGGTTGCTTTAAGTCTCCAGATTTAGTACCAAACGAATTAGCGAGGTACCAAATATTTGAAGTGTTTCTGTTCAAAACTCTATGAGTTACAAGCTTTTCCAGCTTTTTTTGTTTGTCCAACTTGCACATGTTGGATCTCAGCAACCACAATAGGTACAGACTCGGTTGATGTCTCTGAACCGAGCTATGAATTAGTGCACTCGGTACCAAAAATTTGGAATCTCTAGGACAAGCAGTTCTGTTGTAATCAGCAAAATAACATCCAAGGAATTTGAATACAGACAGATATATTCAAATTCCTTGATTGCATCAGTAGGTACGAGTGTGACGCATTCGCTGTAGTGACAGAGATAGAGCTACTATCAACTGAAGGCTGGTCGAAATGGAACTATCTGGTATTCTGTAACTCATCATAATATTAGTTATTTTGCTGATTACAACAGAACTGCTTGTCCTAGAGATTCCAAATTTTTGGTACCGAGTGCACTAATTCATAGCTCGGTTCAGAGACATCAACCGAGTCTGTACCTATTGTGGTTGCTGAGATCCAACATGTGCAAGTTGGACAAACAAAAAAAGCTGGAAAAGCTTGTAACTCATAGAGTTTTGAACAGAAACACTTCAAATATTTGGTACCTCGCTAATTCGTTTGGTACTAAATCTGGAGACTTAAAGCAACCTGCTAGCTCCAGCCATTCCAGAGAACGAGCATATGCTTTTTCACGTATCGTTACTCCAGCTTACACGTTGATCAAGTCTTATAACTCGAAGAGTTTCCGAGCTACAGACCTGAAATTTTTGGTACCTCGCTAATTCGTTTGGTACTAAATCCTTGCGTTTACTATATATCTCTATCATTAGCCGTTTGCCCACACTGACTGAGGCAGCTGGAGACATGTTACTCCAGCTTACACACTATTATAAGCTTATAGCATCGTTGTTTATTTGGCAGCTAAATTATGATTCAAATCTATGAGTGCACTAATTATGCTTTAAATATTGGCATTTATAGAAATTACATTTTCAATATGAGGAAGCTGGAGACACACACACAGTCTAACAGACTCTAGCATGTTGCACAATTTGATGCCACAACGTTGTTTCAGTCAGAGTTTGCAAATGTCAAGAGGCTTTGGAAGTTACCGTTTTGTCGAGGACTGATACCAATTTGTTTCCGGAATGTTCACCAATTCTCAAGGGAACGTAATTTATGGCCTTCTGACCGAAAGGCGAATGATGCGATGCACTTTCCGTGTCACCTGCATTGCCTTTTGATATATTCATGAGCTTCTACTACCGTTAAAGAGCAACTAAAGCAATTTTAAACTCTAAAGCTATCCTGTTATAGCCCTATTTTCATTTTCAGAAGTATTAACTTCACTAGTCCCCAGGTACGGTGGTCTGTAACAAGTTTAGTTGGTAATTCTCTCGCGGCTTGCATAAATAATAATAGTGTGATATTATTGCAACCTTAAACAACTCTTGGTCAAGGCTTACCTTAGTGTCTTAGCGTCTTAAGAACATTATTTGATGGTCAAGAGTACCCTAAACCGAAGAGCATGATTAAAATTTTATGAGAATGAATAAAGCGTAAAAGGTTTGTCAGGATCATAGCAAGTAGAAAAACGTGATCTCTGCATGCTTATACCCTAACGGAGAACATGCATGTTTAAATTTATTTATTTTATGTTTCTTTTAAGTATCTTATGGTATTTTATACAAGCATCAAACTTGGGTACCAAACTTGGGTATGTTTGTATTTTCTGGTTATGCCTTTAGATATAATCCTCATTCAAGCGAATGAGGTCATTACGTCATTTATATAATTAGCAACATTAGACCCTCATCAGCGGCCATTTTCGTGTTCGCTCTAGAAGCGACCCCCTAGATAGACCTACTATAGTGTAAACAGAAAAAGTCTCAGATGCTTAGCCAGCGCGTTTACGTAAACAGGTGTAAAATGGATCGTTATGCGGCCAAATTACCATAATGTTTGTTGTCGAAATATTCGCTCTCCAAAACAGAATATGTAATGAGCGGGTCGAGTCAGCCCAGCAGATTTTACACGTTTATACGGCTTGATGTTCGTTAAAGGTACACCTTAATTTTATGCAGTCATAAATTTCATTCATACTTCGTTCACGGGTCAACCTTGCGTAAACCAAAAAATGTAAATGTGTCTTATAATTTCGTTGAGTAATCAACTCACGCGTAGCTCTGTGCGCTTTTTCTTGCTGTCGCTGCATTCTAGTTATGTCAGAGCAGAAACACCTCAGAGCTGGTGAATAATGCTAAGACGCAGACAACCCTCCAACTAGCTTTCCTATCAAATTGCTAGTTTAATTAAGTAAGAAACATGTTTGGATCAAAATTTTACCTAGGTACTTTTGCCGAACCTTTGCAATGTCATTCTCCAAAACTGTTTTATTTGATTTTTCAACTTCAGTTTTACATACCTTATTAAAATTGTTGACATATTGTGCCTACTACTATTATAAACGCGAAAGTTTGTAAGTATGGATGGATGGATGGATGGATGAATGTTTGTTACTCTCTCACGCCGGGACGGCTGAAGTGATCTGGATGAAACTTGGCAAAGAGATAGACTATAGTCTGGAATAGCACATAGGCTACTTTTTAACCCGTGGTAATACCGGGATTTTAAACTGCGCGGGTGAAACCGCGGGGCACAACTAGTTTATTATATATTCCTTGCGATCACGAAATAATTTTGACATTTGATTTCGTATCCTAGCGATATTCCACCTTTTTTAGGGATATACCCTACGATATACCTCATAAAATAAATATTGGTGGACTATCCACACAGCACAATCTAGCCCCAAACAAAGCACCGTTTGTGATATGTAAACCAAGCTGATATAACAATATACTTTTTTTTTCTAAATACATATGACCCAGACCGAGAACAAACAGCTATGTTCATCACACAAATGTTTGTTCTTTGGGATCGAACCCACGGTCTACGGCGCAGACGGCAGAGTTACTACCAACTGAGCTATGAAGGCTGTCAAACGGTTATGTATACGATACGTTTAAACTTAACGTCAAAAATTCAAAATTTTTCGTTCGACATTCAATTTCAGTTGCGTGTTCTATATTTAGGAGTTCTATATAAGTCTGACTGGTTGGTCATAATGAAGATAAAGTGTAGTATTCTTGCAGCACAGCATGTATTGTGCAGTGCTGGCGCGGCTCCAGCCCCGGGCTCCATCGCGCCGCGTACATTAATTTATCATGCCCTCTTCTACTAATATTCAATGTAAATTATCATTAATTTACATATACCATAATTATATCATGTTGGCGTTGTGTTGAACTTTAACGCTCGATGGTTTCTTGTTTTGATTTCCATAGATTTCGTGATGAAACTAGTTTGGTAGGTAAAAAATCTGATTCTATGAACTAGAAATAACTTTCAAGTTTAAAGCAAACAAGGGGGCCTGGAATATCTTACATGCTTGGGCTACTTGTCGGAATACAGCATTATATTCACCAAGGCTATGAAAAACGTATGCAATATCTAAGTGTATTGGTTTGTTGGAGATATTTTGGTATCTGTTCTGTGCACAATATACCAAAGTGATAGTAAATAACAAACGAAGACCCATGAGTTCAAAACGATGGAGGAACTGAGACAAAAGAGATTCAGCAGATTTGTGAATACATATTGGGACCTATAAAATAGAGCTCAGATATCTGGCCGTAAGCCAGCCTTATTCAGTGTCTCGGATAGGACGAGTAATACCTATAGTTATCGAGCTCAAATTCAATAAAGTTTACCTTCAAACGAACGTAAACTTTATCGGCTCGTGGTAATACTCGATATTGTATATACTTCACCAGTATTATAACTTTTTTATTTTCCACTGATTGTACTGACTTGAAATTGTGTTCGCGTGACGACACTCGAGAAGTTTTGCAGTAAAATTCTGGGATTATTTATGATGGAACGTCCCAAATTTTAAAACAATATTTTTTCAAGTTACATTTCACACGACTTACCGTGACAGAGTAACTTTATTTATTCTGAAACTACTACTTCCGTGTTTGTTTTTTGCTAGTAGGACATATTTTTATCTGACGGATAGTGATAGGTATGTATTTTGAATCGGTCGATCCGTCGATCCCGCCGTGAGATAGCTGGAGTTGAAATTATAATTATTATTATGTGTAAAACATATAAGTGTACAGGTAGGTATTTTTTTAATGTTAGGATAAATGTTCGGGTTTAAGGGTAGCTTGACCGCATCCGCAAGGGGAACCCTTTACTCTTTATAGGGTTACAATATGGAAAACCTTTTTCTATGTGGATGAATATGAAAGAACAGGCTTACGCACGGAATAAGGAGAACGTGCAAATTTTACCACCTGTGTGTAACCTTTTCAAATGACTTCATTATTACTTCTTGGCATGCACCTACTTCTAAAGTACCTTACGTTCTCCTGGAAACGTCCTCTCTAGCTCTTGGAGTAGTTCAATCAGTACGCTGAAACTCAGGTATTTAATAAATATATAAATCTTATGTACCGAGCATTAGACTGAATAACACCCAGTTTCTGAAAGCTCGACCAAAACTAATCATATGTCAAGTCACTTGATATTTCAGGATTTACTTCAAATTAGATGGAAACATCAAGCGACTGACACCCGATTAGTGTATCGAGCTTTCAGAAACCGGGGGTTAGAGTTGCTGGTGCACTGTTGGGTAAGCATATATTTCCAGGAAGATAGTTTGTGAGCCATCACACCCGCGCCACTGTATGACGGGTAGAGCAAGTGCAACGAGCAAGAGAGCAGTGTCAGGTATTTAGAATCTGGCCGTGCGCTGATGAATTTTCTCTTTCGAAAATGTATGTGCGGCACACACCCTATAACACCTGATATACCAGTGTCTAAGGTTTATTGCTGTCTTAAGAATGTTTTCCCCCCCTTTTTTTTATATGCCATTTACGTATGTAGAGTTCATTTCATATTATAGAGCCTGCTGCGGTTGCCTATATTGAAAAAGCACCTGATGTTATCCAAACTGTATGGAAATTATTATAATTTTGTGTGTCTTTTGTTGGTAATCCTAAATAAATACCAACTAGAACAAGAAACTATAGATTACTAACTACTGCTAAATATGTGTAACCTATTTTGTCCCAAATGATATATTTAAACGTATCTCTGACTGCCCTTTTAGTATCCCCAAGGAATCTTACTTGGTACTTGGTACTAAGATCTGATATTTACCGTTCCTGTGGAGATCAAAGTCGTGAAGCTGTTTCATTCACCGACTTTCAAGATATTTAAAAAATAATGCCGACTTTTTACATACATATTTACGCTAAACACAATCTCACATAATATAATATTATATTACATAAATGCCTAATTTTCTGTGGAGAAATTAAAACAGAGAGTAAAAATCTTTCAAACTATTCATGAAAAGCAACTGATTTGCAATCAGGAATCCACCCATTGGTCAACAAACTAAATTGGTTTTTCCCAATCAATAAATAAAATGAAATCAACAAGTACGAAACTTGTAATTACTCTCGACGTAACAAGAAGCAAGCTTCTCTACTCGTAACAAGCGGCAAGTAACTTCGAAATTAGTTGTACCGTTGCTTGCTATCCAGACATTCGCGCTGAACTTATTTTATTGCTCTACGTAAAAAGTGAAACGTTATTTTATTAAAAATAAAATTAGCGAGAGAAATAAGAGGATCAGGTTATGTTTCTTTTGATAATTCTCGGAATGGAAATCATTTCTCGTATTGAATTCATAAATCGAGTATCATAAGGAAATAAACAACAAATTAAAGTAATGAGCCTCTTTGAATAAAACATACATACACTAAGTGGAATTTGCAAACAGCACTATAAAGCCCTTAACATTCGATCAAGAATTACCCTCGGAATTACATTTTATTCTAATTCTAAGAATTACATTCGGGTAATTCTTGATCGAAGCCCATAGGTAAACAAAGTTTGTACAATGGCAATCAGATAGGTAACATATTACGATATATACGATTTTTTCTAAATTCTTACATTATGTATACACTCACACAGAGAACTAACTAGCTTATATGTAAAATAATCGTCACACAAATTTTAATGTTCTCGGGGGAACGAGCCCACAACCTGCAGTGCGGCTGTCTTTACTCATGATACAATGTTGTTGGCCTTTTGTCCCCAACGGTTATCGGTTCTTGGAGCTCTTGGAGCTATATGACCTTCCAATCAATACTTCAACTTGTGATTTTCTGTGAGTTCTGACGATCTTGTTCGGGCCTTGCTCCTTCGCATTTCTTACGGATTGCAGGAATTCGGTGAATGAGAGGCCTCATAGAATCAATCTTCTTGGAAATGTGTTCGGGAGGCCTATGTTCAGCAGTGGACTTCTTCAAGCGTATGCGGATGATAGGTATCCCATGCAAAAAAATATTGAAACGACTTTGCTGCACAAAAATAGCAGTATTTTTCACAATTCAAGCCATGCCTACAGTTATAAAAAGTTTGAAAGCCACTACAAAAACCTTTGTACCATATCAGCTCGGGGTCCACGAGGTTTTCAGTACGTAACTCTATTAATAAATAAAGTGTGGATACTGACTAACCAGACGGAGTAGAGGTAAGGAGTTTAAAAAGGTGAAAACATTGAACGTACTCACATATTGACTTGTATAGGTACTATTCCGTAAATAACAAAACAATGGGGTATCACGTAATGGATCCGCGCTTACTTCGATCACGTGTTTTTCTCACTTTCTCACGCTGCCATTTTCACTCGCCAAAACACTCATGCGCTACACCTAAGTACTGAACAGTTTTAACTGTTTAGCTAATGTGTGTTGGCAAAACTGAGAGCTATATACAGCTGACAGACAGTACGTGTGTAGACGCTAAAGGATGTCAGTTGCAACTGAAAAGTTCTGAAGGTCTGTTTAGCCCGCTTTACAGAATTCCTAATTAAAATCTCATTGAATATGCGGTCACTTGGGTGTTGGTTGAATTTTGTTCACGGAATAGCAATACTGACCAATTTTATGGTATGGTCGCTATTGTTGTTGGTATAAAATGTTATTATAGCTGCAGATAAACTGTTAAATTGTCATGGTTCAATAAAATAAATAACAAAATTAAAACGGTCTTCATCGCAAGGATCACTTTGAAACGTTTTATAAACTAGGTGAATCCACAGACTCTTGAGTAGGGTACTAAGTTATAGATCTGAGAGTATGTATACCATGCCTCGGATTGAAGCCGTGAACCGTAGCGGTCAGTTTTCCCGGAAAATACCTGCGTCACGATAACTGCCGCCATAAATCTGTGACTTCCGAGGAGATTTCTCGTCCTCTTTCTTTGGGAACTTTTAGGACGCGTGCTCGAGACATCCCGAACTCGAGTGCCACCCCGATTCGTGACCGCTCGATACAACACATAAAAACAAGATTGGTATTCAAATTCCTTGCATAAAAAATAATAGAGACTGATACTGACTGACTGAATAAATATTATAGACAGCTTACATAACCTAATATTTCAAATAGGGATTTTTTATTGTATCGCGTTTCACGCAAATTTGAATATAACAACGAAAAATCGGCATCTAATACGGCGCAAAAAACGCGCGTTTCAGGAATGAGTTCGTCTGCGCGTACGTCGTGTGCATTTTTAAAACTATTTGGTATCGCATTTTTATTTGCTTATTAGTGTAGAAGTCAGAATAACACGATCACACCGTCCACACTTCAGCGTCACAAACTGCTAATTTCGTGTATTTCCTTTTTCGTCATGTTCGTGAAAAATGGGCAAAGTAATAAATTAAAACAGTCACTGCATACCTAATATCGTCGTATTAGGGAAAATAATGATGAATTCGCGACTATAAATAGTGACGTAGGTAGGTAATTGCCACGTTAAGATGCACTTTTTCATTTATTCATTACCTTATTCGACCTAGCTACTTGTAGTGCCGTGTGTAAGTTTACGCGCAAGTAATAGGGTTGTGTTGGCAAATTGCGGGAGATAATGGGTTATGGTAGTAAATGTAAGTACCTACTTGAGGTAAGTTCGCGAGCTTACCTAGAAGGATTTGCCCTGGGGAGAATCCTTGTCGGGGCAAAGATATTATATACGCAATATTTCGTTTTGGATTAAATCCTCTAGAGTCTAGATTATTTTATCATGTCATAAAAGTATGGTGGCTAGATATTCTACATAATTTCGCAACGTGTTGTTTTATAGACAACATCTCAAGTTGAACTAATAATATTTATATCAGTAGGTAGTTTTAGTAATATTTTTTCTTAATAAAGTTTTCTGTTCTTCTTATATAGGCTTGGTAGAGGCTTAGGTTGCGTGGAACTATGCACTTAGATTTGAGTATTGTTTTTAAGTGATCCTTCTCATTTAATTTTATTTAATCGATCCGTATCACAACCATTTTTACCTCAAACTTAACAACTACTAATAATGAACTATACATTATAGCTATATATTATATATATATATATTATATATATATATATATATTATAGAATTTGACTAGTTTTAAGAAACTCTCATTCTGTATTTTTATTAATTTTAATGATTTTCATTGTAACTACTTAACGTATCTAAGAGCATGTAATATGTGTAAAGATTAATAAATGAAATGAATTGAAATGAACTCTCAAATAAAAAACTGAATATTTTTCACGAAACCCCACAAATAAACACAAAAGATTTTTTGTTACCGTTTTCAAAGGAAATAAATCACGAACTGTTTTGTGTTATTCAATTAAGTAAGGTCGGACGTCAATGTAAACAATAATCATATGAAGTCGAACAAAATCTGGAATAATAAAATGGATCAAACATTCCGGGTTTTCAGGAGTCAAAAGCCTTTTGAATAGAGGTTCCTTTATGCAAAGCGTCGTGGTGTTTCACCTTCCCACCTATTATCATATTCTATTTGATGAATTTGTACTGAGGCACCTATTTTTCTGGTATTAAGTCCTTTATCATTCTTATTAAAAAACCTTCAAAGCATTATTACTTCGTTAGTCACACACGTTTAAAACGTGCTCTACGATGCACAGTCTTCCGTCCGTCAATCTAAGGTACACAGGTGCTAAGCCTCATTATGTCTGTAAATAACCAACGATCACACCCTTGAAAGCAAAATACAGCAACGCTGCTTGGTGGCAGACCGGGGATGGACTGGTGTTGTACTAGAAAAAACTTGAATCATAAATAGGTACCCATTTATGTCATTAGACCCCTTCATTTATTTATACAAGGAGCAGCAGTACCTATATGTCTACATTCAAATACTCCCTGTATGAAATCATTTCTAAAAGAACTCAGTAAAGTATTTAACCCAGGAATATAAATACTACGTACAATTTAACCCTTTAAAATCTAATCTCGGTAATAAAGCCTTTATAAATATCATATTTTTCTTTACTCGGTTATACCCTAATATTATGCAAATAGGATATAATCTTTAATTGCATACTCAGCGCCGTTTTGAAGCGCTTGCGAAAATAAAATTCTCCTAACGTTTATAGTTTCCTTTGCTGTTTAGGGTGTTTATTTATCCAAGCTGTTATAAAGAACCTACTTTTTTGGTTGAAAAGTTGGCAAAATACGTAGGTTTTTTATTGTGACTTCATTTATGCTAGAATCAAAGTGCAGAGAAATCATTATGTTGAGAGTTTTAATGTACATATTTTTAAACCATTTTGAATTTAAACCAATAACCCGTCACCAAAAATGCAATTAGGTATACCTAAATATACGTTTATATGCACTATATTTTTCATTTATTTATTCAAACTTCTATGTCCTACCTAAGTTCAAAGTTTCATTTATTATAATCTATATATTTAAAAATGAATTGCTGTTCGTTAGTCTCGCTAAATCTTGAGAACGGCTGATCCGATTTAGCTAATTTTGGCCTTGAATTTTTTGTGGAAGTCCAGAGAACGTGAATAATAAATATGAAAATACTCGAAATTCAATAAAAACAAAAAACTACGCGGGTGAAACCGCTGGGCGCAGCTTGTGGATCATAAATATTAGACGTTGGTTGCAGGGAATCAGGGATCACTGAATTCCATTAAAGACTCTTATAATCTTGCCAGTTGGTCTGCCAATGTTACTTTCGCATTTTAACGAAATGTTATAACTCGAATGTCCGTACTTTCACATTTTCAATTCAAGATTATTATGTCATACACAACCAGCAACATATTGAAACATCATAAAAGTAATCCAATCGCAAACCTCTTTTCCAAAACTCGTCGGCAAAATACGGTCTATATTTCCCGCTATAAACCATACACCTACTTACCCGTATTTATGGCATAATGAAACACGGCCTAATATGAGTGGAACAGCGACAAAATTGGGGACACTGCCAAGCTTTTTCCACTTCAAAGTGCTCCCTGAATATTTAGTCAGATGGACAGATAAATTATGCATGTTCTTTGAATGCCTGTCGTCCGCGCTACGTGATATTTTCATATACCTATCGCCTATTCGCGTCGCACACTCTCGACCAGAGATGGAGAGAATCAGATATTTATTCCAGCAACCACCTACTTCTTTTTTAATGTGCTCGAAAATGGTTTAAATATAAGAAAAAGTTAATGTTGTACGTGGACGAGTTGACTAGTTACAAACAGAATCATATAAGGTAGAATGTTACAACCTAACATAGAAAAAAATACCCTGACGATTAGACTAGGCATAGCAGATATCTCCGTACATAAATTTCAAGTTTTTTTTAGTTTTTGGTTCCGTTTTCCCAGCGAGCTTTGAATGGAGACGCGATGAGCGACACCGTCAGGCCTGCATCAGCGAACTGGATATTGGTTTGGTAGTCACATGGCAATGAATATAATAAAGAACCATCATAACTTGCAGGGATTGATTTTTTACTGGATCTTTGGTTACATACAAAGACAGTCAGCATTCAAACGTCGCGTGTCGTTTCTGGGAAACCTGTCTTGATAGGCAGACAAATGGAAAGTTTTTTCTGATTAAAATACTAAACCCTAAAACATATTGGTTTTTCGTAGTTGAACAACCAACATAATTGCATATCAAATGATATAAATTACAATCAAAATATACATAGCGAATGTACTTAGGTACTCAAATCTGAAATATTGAAGTATAAAATTGAAATAAACAATGAATAGGTATGTGTGTTTATCGCGTATCTATTATTAATTTGGGATATGCATTATCTAGAACAGCCAAACTAAATAATGGGTTATTAATTTCAATAGGTTTTCAACCAATTGCCCGTAATATTATTGTTGAAATTTATTTTTTGTTGCGAATACCGCGTGCTTACTACTGCTTACCTACTATAGGAACAGGGACTAAGTGGTTAAAACACAAAACCTTTCCATATCAAAAGCAATCTAAAGTGACAGTAGAATAAATGGTCACCACGAATGGAACTTATATAAAAAAGGGCTACTATACTGATAACAGAAACCAAGATCGAAAAATCAAAGTTTACTTTAAAAAACGGGGGGTCAGGGGAGCACACGATTCAAATCGCAACATTCATACACCTGCAATGAGCAATTGAAGTTTATCGACATTTTTGAAGTGGGCCATAATCTTCCACTTTGTCTATCCTAATTATAGGGCGTCGCGGAAAACCACGTAGACGAGAGAGAAAAGTACTGGCAAATGATGGCACTACATCGTGAAGAGTGGCGGGATTGAAAGAGAAGGCCTTTTTCCAACGATGCGGGCTAGTAGCAGGTAATAGTAATATAATCTTGAACTCGTAACCAGTTGAGGATGTCTTAGTGTCTGTACTAAACATAAGATTGAATCATTTAACTGTTCATTTATTTTGATTGGTAAATCGATCAAATCGTTGCGTAAGTATAGATTGAATAGGTAACTAGATAAACTTATAAGTACGATACGAAGTCAGTAAACAGTTGCCGACTTTGCATAGTAATCCTACTTCCTACTAATATTATAAACGCGAAAGTTTGTAAGTTATTGAAATAATAATACCTAATTTCAACGATTCAATTTCAATTTTTATTAATTTCAACAATTCAAATTCAATTTTCAATGATTTCAACACTGTGACGCGACGTAGACATATCAGCGAAAGCTGCTCGTCTATAAATTGAATAAATAAGTATATGGATGTTTGTTACTCTCTCACGTAAAAACTACTGAACCGATTTGGATAAAACTAAGAATGAATATGAATATAGTAACCTGGATAAACATATAGGCTACTTTTTATCCCGAAAAAATACCGGAAACGGGGTATAAAAGCTACCACGGGCGAAGCCGCGGGCCTGCCGCTATAGAGCAAAATAAATAAACTCAGTCAAACTCAAGTCATTAGGTATTATCAAAGCTATAAGACGTGAAAAATTGAATGTTAGAACAACTTGGTTCCTAACGGATAACGGAACATTTAACACGGGCGTGCCTTCAACTTCGTTCGATAGCATTCAGTATTCAGAAGAAAATTATTTCGGCGCCATTACCTCTCCTCTCACATCTGCCGCACAAAACTTTTATGTGTTTGCATGAGAATGTAGCCGTGTAAAACATGAACTGTAGTTTATAGTGGTAGACACTAGTATGCAAAAGCAAAGATACAAATACCAGTTGCCAAATTATCCTCAATTAAGTTTTTAATTGTTGAGTTCCTCAACTGGGACGATAAACAAAACTATGCCATCTGTAATCCACCACGCCACGACCTGCTGCTTGGTTGCAACAACTAAATGTGGTACCTAGGTAATAAAAGCTGTTAGGATGCGAAAGAATCAGCGAAAAGACGCGAAAGAATAAAATATAGGTAATTTATTTATTTATTGTTTTATGTTATACCTACTTACCTACCTATGTATTTATTGTATTGTACATATACGGGTTTTTACGTGCCGTACCTACCAAAATAAATGCATTTTCTTTTATCACCATTAAATTGTATTGTCAAAGCAACAGCAATGAATATCACAGAGACCGAGCCGTGTCGTGCTAAATCTAGCGTATCGACCGCTTCTATTCACGGCAATGTAGATAGGTTTGCCATGGACATGCACAATGATCTCGAATTTATTTGCCCATTCCACGATTTCAGACTAATACAACCGTGTTTTGTATGGTGGTTGAATAACAAGCTTAACACACTATTATTTCGATGATAAATTTAAACTAACTTCAAGACTGGCAGCTTAGTTGTCAGAACTCGCTTTTTGCAATTGGGTGCGGGTTCGATCCCCACCGAGGCCAAGCTTTTGTGTATGAACATAGATAACAGTTCTTTTTTCTCCGTCATCTTCACTACTCACTATCACTCATAGTATAAAACAAAGTCGCTTTCTCTGTCCCTATATCCCTATGTATCCTTAAATCTTTAAAACTACGCAACGGATTTTGATGCGTATTTTTTAATAGATAGAGTGATTCAAGAGGAAGATTTATATGTATAATACATGCATGATATAATAGCAAAACAATGTGCACCCGTGCGAAGCAGGGTCGCGCGGGCGGTTCGCTATTATGGTATACTTTATAATAAATCATAATTTCAGCCCGTTTGCACCCACTGCTGAGTATACTCAGCTTATAGTTGGTTGGGGGCTATATGGCGCTGATATTTTCATTTAAGTATTTATATCATTTCAAAAAATGATCTAAATTAGGCAGGTACTCACTAAAAAAACAGACCACGAGTATTTACCTTATTATTATTTCGTAGAAAGCTGATTCTCAGCTAAATAAAAAAATAATAACAATTACTTACGTTGAAAGCTTAATGCCAAAATGCACTCACAAAGCGTCGCCATTTTCGCTTGTCCAATCGAGGGCTTTTAATGCAAATAGCCAACGACTCTTTGTTTTTACTAGTATCGATCGAAATTCTCTACACAACGATCTATATAAGTACTTTTTTTCATACATCCTACTAAATGTTACGCTTTACATTAGATAATGTTTGATTGGACAATGTTTATTCAAAAAAATAATAATATGTATACATCGATGCAGTAATAATGTACTTATGATAGCTACTAATAAAGTCTGAAATTCCGACTTGCTTTTTATTTCATAACTAGCTGACCCCGCGAACTGTGTCCTCCCTTGGTACCGCCTAACAGTCAATGAATGTCAGATTTTTGACAGTTACGAAATCCGTGAATTTATTTTTCTTTTATAATATATTAGGGATATGTACGTCTCACTCTCACAAATCTAAATTTTAAAATTAATGAAATAACTAAATTAATGTGGATAAGGAAAATCCCAAACTACTAAATTCGGAAAATAAAATGTAAATTTTCACCAAAAATTTAAGTTTTGCAAGTCCATCAAAAATTTAGAAATATGCACTCGAGTAAATCGATTTTTATCAGCCTCTAAAGGGGAAACTTAAAGTCTAGTCCAACCTTACCAACCTTACCTTACCAACTTAAAGTCTACGGAGCAATGTTTTGTTTATAGGTGATGGTTACCACTTAACATCAGGTGGGCCATCTGCTTGTTCCATCAGCTAGTTGTATAAAAAAAAAAAAAACACTGGAACGACCGGGAGGTAGCTTGGTACTTAAAGATTTGAAAAAAAGGCATCTAACCTAGATAAGGTAAGATTCAGAAGATAATAATAGATAATCTTGGCTCAAAAAAGTAGAGCCTGTAATTTTTATAATGAATATTTGATATAAGTATAATTATTTAGTAACATCAAATTACACTGCTAATTCCCCTGGATAGACACACAAAAACAAGCTTTTTAGGCACCTTTGTTTATGTTGTTTATATTGCATTTTTATTTGTTTTATCCACTTGAGTTCAGTCTATGTTTCCAAGCATCATCAAGTAAAAAAATAGTTGGTTTCGTAAATTTTGAAGTCTAAAAGTTTATTATTAGGTACATACTGAAAAAACTGAAAGAGCTTCATGAAATTGATCCCCAGATTCGTTTCCCTTAAATGTCTTAGTATACTTTCAATAACCTTCAGGGACTAAATTAGTATTGATTTATAATAATTGATTAATTCATAATTATTCCAAACAATATTTGAGTATATTTAAGTAAGTATTCTATGTTTTTCAAACCAGCAATTAGTGAGGTGATATCAATCTACCAACAACAACACAAATACACCTTGTTTCGTTCATAATCAGGCGTGCATGATACAAAATTAACATCTAATTTTATTATTCACCATGATAATATTTTCATTAATTATGCTGCTATGAATACGTAAATATCGTAATGTACAGTCAGCAATAGCATTTGATAAAAAAATATGAATCATTCAAGGGCGAAAAATGGTAGCATAAAAATGTTTTCAGAACAATTTCTGTTTTTTTTCAAACTACCATTTTTCTCTTCATAACGCGGGAATAAAATTGTTTAAAAAAAAACAAAACTCTTAATTTAGTGTTGTTACTGACTTTATCAATAGTATTTATAGTATATATCTATTTCGCTTATAAGCAAAAAATTATCCTATAGGATATACATATAATTTAATTGTTACTAACTCATATGAAAACTCAAACCCATTTTTTCAGAGAGATTTTTAATAGATGTTATTAAGCGTGAAGAACATACCTAGGTACCTAATAATACTTGTTTACCTGGGGGGTCTAGACCTGTCTAGACATAGTATTTATATTCCTTGGTCTAGACAAGATTCACTTTCTGATAAAATTGTATAAAAATGACATTTGGCGTGAGCATCTGTCAAGATCATGTCATTTTCATACAATAATTCATCTTTCCGCAAACAGGAAGTAGATGTCAAGACGTTTTATTTTGTGCCTCAACAAATGAACTAGTACGGGAATTTATTTTAGAATGTACCTAACCATTCCTGTGACGAAATTTTGAACTCGATAATTGAGTTCACCTGCACGGGAGTTACTACAGACAGACCTAATAAAAATTCTGGGCTCCTCCGAACAGATGAGCATTCCCTGGAGCGTGCGATGTGAGTAATTAAAAGCTGACTCGTTAGCTGCACCGAGACCGGCAGAACACTGAGGCGCGCGAGCCTTGCAATGTAATCCATCCCCCCCCCCTTCGCTTAGCCAGGTGGATGGAACTCAATTAGCAACAATTATTCAGACGACGATACGACGCCGACCCAAAAGTTTCCTCGACTATTTCCTAATTAATTTTGTTACGGCGACCCCGGACTCGAATTGTCGCGCCACTCAACCTTAACGTTTATTTAACTATAAATAATTTAAAAAGTTGTCCTTTGGCTAGTTTTAAGCAATTGCGGAAGACTTATATCAAATGGGGCGACAAGGGAAACTTTCCGATGGTTTTCACGCCCGCTTCTACACAGTGGTCCATAACGACCATATAAGGCCGATTGCTTTCTTAAACTTATCCCATTTGTAGCCTCGCGTGAAAGAATTGAAACTTCTTTATTGTGCCGAAGTTGCGAATGCGAGCTGTTATTACCATTTCTATCGAATTGTAGCAAAACTAGTAAATTATTAATGCCACGACTGAAAAGGGAGATAAATAAAACCCTCAGGCTTAGGTACGGTAACGATGAGTAGGCACAAACTTATTAAACTAAAGAATAATTGGATCAACCTATCAATCAAAACGGTCTTTATTCAGTACAATCACAAGGTTCACTTTGAAATTCTACCTAATCTAAAAATATATATCTCAAAGGTGACTGACTGACTGACATAGTGATCTATCAACGCACTGCCCAAACCACTGGACGGATCGGGCTGAAATTTGGCATGCAGGTAGATGTTATGACGTAGGCATCCGCTAAGAAAGGATTTTGTTCAATTCTACCCCCAAGGGGATAGAATAGGGGATGAAAGTTTGTATGAAATTTTAAAAGTAAAACGAGCGCGAGCAAAGCCGCGGGATCAGCTAGTTATTATATATAAAGCGTGCGTGGCGACGTCGTAACTATCTAGTGAGCGAAATAAAAGAAGATTTGAGTACCGACTTGAGTGGTTTTGCATTAATTTGGCTTTGAATGTTACTCCGAGCATTTACTTTCGAATCTCTCTGCATGAGTTTGGTCAATCTACAAAAATCAAGTGGATGGATTCGAATCAATCTATTATTACCAGGTATTATCTCAAGAACATTTTCTACTTGAGGAATCTAAATTAATTGAACAGGGGTTCCAAAAGGCGATGAAAAAAGTTAGATAAAAATATATACCGCAAGCAAGGTGTTAAATAAAAGTTCTTTGTTTGTATACCAATCAAATTTTGATTCTCAAGCGTAAAATTTACTCATAGTTTTGTTACTGGGGAAGTTTCATTGCTTTCTCTTGGTTTTCTTTTTGTAGTAAATCATGTACCTAGGTCTTAGTAAAAATAACTGTGGACAGTGGATATTATAAGATCTCAGCTCAGGGCAAATCACTAGTTTATTTTAATTAAATTATTAGAGAAATATTTTGTTAAATGGTGACGGAGCCACGGACGGAGAATGAAATGGCACAATTTGAGGGCTCTGCCTAAATTGTAAATGATTACACGAAAACGTTTTGCCCTTGCAATGTTACTTAAAACAACGCGTGAATTGGTCGGCACGGTGTAAAGTCTCATATTAACATAGTAAGGAACCCATTTCCATTATCATCCCCAATTTCGTGCTCGGGAGGCACTTAAGCACTTAATGGATCTCAGCTCCCCGTAATTTACCGGGACGTTGGATTGAATAAAATCGTAAATCTTAACACCAACTGAGTGAAGGTGTTATCGCGAAGAATGATTTACCATTATTCTTCTTAGAAAGGTGGCTGAGGATAAATAATTATCTGCAAAGCAATTTTACCTATCAAATTAATAATTATCAATCTTGTTTATTATAATAGACTGTGCTATTCTGATGGGTTACGGTTATACTGAATCAGATTAAAATATTAATCCATTGTGCCAGACCTTTGCGTTAAAATTAGATGGGTATTGTTTGGAGTGGATGGCGGTAAAGCCGGTAGACTGCACCAATCCACAAATAAACCGAATCAATAGCATAGCCGCTAGCCGACACCGGCTGCCGCCGCCGCCGCGCCGTCGCTTTCTCCATCAGACAGGTGACCTAATACACAAAATTTTCATACAACCTGATTTGGTAACTTATAAAACAATTTCGTTTTTGAGATTTTAATGATCAACTCGAAGATATTGTAGCTCCACAGCAATACGTATAACAATTTTCATGAAAATGCTCTCACACAATCGCTAATCATAATAATCGACTTGAAAACCAGGTTTTGATGGCAAGAATAACTCGCCGGCACACATAAGGTTTTCATCAACTCCCACACTTTTCTACACTAATATCTCAGAAGCACGAGACTCATCAGTAAGTACCATGTTCCTACCAGTGTTATCACTATGTAGGTCGCGTGAACCCAGACAATATGAACGCAGGTACCTAGATTACTCGTGAAACGTGCAATTCTATATACATTTCAGAAGCCCTTCGGGAAATACAAACTGTAATACAACCGAGCAATAAAACATTGTTCTGCGTGCTCTCATGTAAATCCCATAACTACATTTGATCCTATTCTCCCCATGGACTTGTATAGTTTCGGCTCGTGCTTGTAGGACTAAAGATGGACTTTGTAAGGATGACAATACACAGAGGTATTTTCAGATTAATAAAAAGCGTAGCCAACTATGGCGGAAGGTACCTATGTCATCACTATGTGAGAGGGGAGATGTAAAATATTTATTCTCTATTTTTGCGCAATAGAGTGCTTTTGTGAAAAACACCTGAAATATATATTCAAGCTGTACATGAACAATAATAAAATGGTTGACAACATTTTTTTTTTATGTAATGTTTTCAAATAGTACGGTACATTTACTGATGAGATTGATAATACGCAGGAAGGGTCTGTAATATCGTTTGATCCCGAGATCAGATAACAGTATCAAGGAATCACAAAATATTGTTACGTCTGATTCTTTGAAAAGCCATGCTATAGGCTTACCTTATATGAAGAATTAGATGAGCTAAGGCTTATGCACATCCACACTTACACACAATATATCAAAACTATTAGAGCACCTGCCTATCCCTCTTAGATAACTCAAATAATCAGTTGATACGAAGATCTCAGGTATTCTAACGTATTTGGGGATCATAGTTACTGTTGTTATTTTGACTTTTTACATGACATTATAATCTAATTCTCATCAAACACAAATGTCCTCTTGCTTGAATCCCACACTATAGTAGACTGAGTAGTAGTATCCACGCTGAAATGACAAAAGCCAATTCCCGTTCTTTCACTATTCGACAGATAGGATCTTTTCTATGCAAAGTTGCCAGTGACAATAACAAACTGATTTACATATTCCTCCTTTCAGTATTTCCGGTTAGGTGAAGTAAATCTTTATTGTTATGCATCATCATCATCATTTCAGCCAGTTTGTAACCACATAACAATAGAATATAATTTTTTTTCAATGTTTTCGATGTTTGTACTAGTTCTAGTTACCATTAATAGTTAGTACTTAGTTTGGGTCTAGATAGTGCTGTGTGGAATTGGAGTCCACAAATATTAATGTTTTATTTACTGAAGTAGGAGATAACAAATAGAATGGTCACATTAAATATTATATGCTATTAAAAAGGAACAAAATTTAATTTAGCAAGAGTTGAAAAGGAGGACCGAAAGGATCCAAATTTTAGATAGAATCTGACAAGACTAATTACAAATCCAGTTACTGCTGCGAAATTGTCCGAGTTTTAGGAGTGCCCGTTACCGACATCAAAATTAGCGTTGGTATTATAAAATTAACGATTTAATTAAAATGTTCAAGAGATGAGCAGTTTGATGATTAATTGAACATTAATAATACATGATTATAACAACAAAACTTTACGTGTTCCAGAATATTATTGTATTCTAAGCAAGGACAAGATTTGAGTTGAGTTCACACACTTACTTACAAAAAGGCGATTTTTCCAAATAACCCTTCGATTGCAGTATAATATTTTTTAGACCCTGGGGTGTAAAATCAAAAATTTCTGGACGTTATTACTGATTGTTACATCCAGCGCTATTCATTTCATTCTCAACCTTCAAACAACTTCGGGTTCGCACATTTCAAGATTTTGAAGATATAAGACAAGTTTCACTCTAACAAATTTATATTTTTTTCTAAGAAAACATGCTTTGGTCCACGTGAGTACGTATAAGCGGTAGTCTGCGTAACATACATTGGTATCATACGTCAAGTTTTTCACCAGCTACACCACACTGACTTATCTACTCCAGCGTGATGCGGTCCAAGACCTGCAGAAAATAATTAGATCTTGTGAGCAGCTTTCAGCTAATTATTTAATAATACCTGCATGCAAAGCCGCACTATTACACGATTATGTTTACCGGAAAAAAGCTAAGGCTAAGCCAAGCTTGCCAGCTGCAACTAGGTCAGTTAATTCTTCTAATTGTGGCGAGCTGCTGCTAACCTGAGGTCTTATAATTATGTCAAAGAAAGACGCAAGCTTTACTCCAAAAAACATGTTAGTTCGGCATTCTTTTTTAAATTTGACGTTGTTATCGATCACATAAAAAGTTACGGTTAAACCACAGTGGTTTTTAGTCGCGTGAATTTGTGCCCCTAGAAAAATCGTACCGCAGGTGCGGCCGCTTGTATTAGTTTTCTAGGGGCACAAATACACGCGATTAAAAATCACAGCGGTTTAACCGTAGTGCGGCCTTATAGCCTTACGGGATACGTTTTCTGTCATTTTGAAAGTACAAAAACATTAAAATAACACCTATTGTGTTTCATTTTAACCGTTTTTTTATTGTTGTTCTGAGTTCAGTTGTGTAGTTTTGTGGCCGAAGAAGTCATAACTGTCTGAAAGAAACTCTTACAGGCATAGAGTGGGTGATACCTATACCTGGCTTAGATGATTATGATGATGAATAACAAACTACTTCGTGGAAGCAATTTGTCGACAGTTGACCTGAAGCAAAAAGTTTGTGACGAGCTAAGCTCTGCAGCTTACGACAATAAAACCTTGCAATGCTGACTTAACACACTAATTGGACGGGCAGACGCTAAAATGAAAATACTAGCAGCTCTCTTCAAATGTCTCAAACTAAACAAACTACTATGTACTTCGGTACGTAAATATTTTTGACGAGAAAAAAATGTTTCAATAATATTTAACAAACCTATACTTGAAATTCATTTCATTATGATTCTAGGTAAAGTAAATTTTATGATTTCTGTAGCTTGCATTTTTGAGTTGACTAGTACCAGTTAAAAACTGTATGAGACTGGCACAAAGATTGGCAAAAACTTACCTAGTAATAATATAAAGCCTACGCCTTACTACTACTATTTTTATTTATTTATTCATAGCTTCAGTGCAACCATCTGACAATCAATGCACGAAACTTTGAATAATTTGTAAAATAGCTATGAAAATCAAGAGCAATTTCTCGGGGTGGTTCTATTTACATGGTAATTTAATACAACATTGTCCGTCTGCCTTAATTTGAGAATTCCGGGGAATCTTGCTGGCGGGAGCTTCAGGTGAAGGATATTAGGTATGCATCAAGGTGTCGGGTGTAACCGCGGCGTGCTCCGACACAGCTGTCCATCGCTGTAATCGGATTAGCAGGCGCCTCTCTCAGCTCGTTCCCGGCCTGGACCGTCTATAGTCAAACATGCTGTTCCCAAATAATATAATAATACTTTACAAAAATGTTGGCACAAAATAGAAAGGTATTACGTTCTAAAAGATACTAAATTACTTTACGGCAGCTCAAGCGTATCTCTTCGTATGGACGCTTACAAAATTATAGTCCTAGCTCGTATCCCATATTCTCGCACGGCTAGGCGGCTGCACACTTTTCATACTTAGCTGGTAAAATAATATTTTACAAAAATATAAAAATAAGAAGATTATAACGTTGCAAAGAAGCTATTTTCTCACATTTTAAAAGAAGAGTCTGTTAGAGCAATGAAGATACATTAGAAACCTGCGAAAAGATCAATGAATTCACTTTTCGGCACGGTAAAAAGTGAGATGTCAAAATTTTAATTCGCGTAAATAACTAAACGGCGGAAAACAAAAGAGACCGGACGAAACGCATTTCCATTCTTCCTCTAATTACAGTTTTTGCATCGCTGTAACGCTTGGCGCGTGGTTTTACTCGCTGAAGTTTATGAAAAACTTCAGTTGCATACAAACTAGTTCAATTTGCGAGTGTTTTGAAACAAGGCCTTGTTCACAACAACAGTTAGCCCGGGAACCAATTACAGGTCTCTACATTACATAGCAAACAAAACATAAAAATTCAGCAACCTATCGCGCCGATCAATCAAATTTGGCAAAATTGCGCGAACACTATTTTGATAACTAGTGGCAGTTTTATCTGAGTAGTTCATGAGTCAGTAATTCCATGAGGGGTACGTCAAGCTGTCAGTGCGCCATCTGTTTATTGGCAATCGTTTAGCCCTCAGGAGGTCTAAAAAACTTTCATTAAGAGAGAGTTGGCCAGACGAATTGGAGATTAGGACTTTTATAGAAAGTTTAACATTGCGCCATGCGCCATATTCATTCCTTGCGGAAATTCAGCCACATCATCAGCTTCCAAAGTAAGATAGTTATCGGGTTATAAACATAATAAATAGAGGAAGTTGCGTCTTGTTTGCAAAAATAGCGGCATTCTTTTTCCAGGAGCTCACGTTTCTTAAGTCTATTAATCAATATCAATAGAAGAATCGAACAAGATAATTTCCGAGTATCTTAGCAATTGCGGTTTCTTTTTTTCTGTGTTCCGTCAATAATGCTTCAGCAACATCATAAGATATTCACCACTGGTTTCTGTTCCGTAAGTTTCCGTGTGGTTTGGAGCACGAAACAGCGCAATTAGAATTTACAATCGCTCGTTGCACTATCCAGCGCTCCTGTTTTTCTTATTCATTCAATACGAAGTACTCAACGGGAACGCTAATGCGGACTCGATTCTAAAGACACAAACTGTTAGTCGAAGAGCTTTTACGACAGAATTAATATCACTTGTATATTGATTTAGGTTTCAGCAATATACTTTTTTAACTTTAGATAATCTGGGTGACCAAATAAATGGACGACCATCAGCAAGCTCTGGATTCAGCGGTCTTGGAGTCAGTCAAAGGAGCGTAGTGGTCCTGTTATGCCTTTGAAAGGAGATTTTGGAAAGAGGCTCAGGATAAATGTAAATACTTTTTCCTTTACCCAGTAATAAGTCAACATAGTATAAGCTAAGTACTACTACATAGCCTGATAAAGGTAGTTTATGATACCGATGAGCAACTATTCTTAAAATCGTTTCGACGGTTGATAAGCAAGCAATATTTCATCGCATTCAATTTGTGACAAACTTTTCCAACTTCGCCGTTTCTCCGCTTCATAAGCAAATGATATGACAAAATAAGAACATCAAAAGTATGCGAGTGGTCGCGATATTATGAGCACTCCATTAAACTTGTCGCAAGTTTTGTATCGCGGATGTGTAACGGGGACCTGGAACGGCCAAAATATTCAATTGGCGTATCGCAGGTTGGCCGCGAGCCAGACGCCCCTGCATACTGATGTGCCAACTTTTACCCGCCGACTCAGCTCGTCGAGCCGTACAGCAGCCGACCTGCCAAACTGTGCCCTACGCGCTGATCGCGAGTTTAATGAGCTGTCTACCAGACTAACCTAATGACTAACACACACTATCCTGTACGTACCTACATACATATTGCAGATCAGATTTTGCTCTTAGTTTCAATTTTTTTTACATACCTCTTTAGACAAGACAATAGGTCTTTTTAGGCTAAATAGCTTATAGAGATAACACAAAAAAACATGTCTACGCTTTGTTATTTTAGATTTAGAAAGGTAGAGCTACTAGACGAGTATACGTACTCTATAGGGCGCTGCAAATGATGTAGAAATGAGGTTGGTACAATTCATTTGTTTTGTGTTTATCAAGTTGATACAATTCCCTACTATGGGTACATTATTCGGCAAGCTCATTAGATAGATAGATAGATAGATAACTCTTTATTGATTATCACAACAAAATATAGACAACATTTTGACTTAAAAACTAAAAATTGTAATAATTCAATGGGCGGCTCATTAATACAATGGCATAGAGAGAATACATTAAGCAGCTAGTGTAGATCGCGAGTAGATAAATGGAATAAGCAGACGTAACCTTCACTTGAAATGCAAAAAAAAAACATTGTAATTATTGATAATTTGAAATGTCTCTATTTAAAAATAATAAAAATAATATTTAAAAAGAGTCAAATAAGATATACCTATAATTTCAACTGTTAAATTAAATATGAATTGTCTATTTAACGAAAAAGTCACAAGTATTTATCGGTTAGGAACAAGGTTAGAAGTTCTTCTCTACAACATAAGAAAAATATTTGTAGCTAAATAAAAAGCAAACCTACCAGATTAACCAATAAAGTAAATAAATAATTTTCCGGAACAATAAAGTCGATTCTTCATAAAGTTTTTTCAATATGACAAAGATTATTATGGCGCAGAAAAGTAAACTATCAGGTTTCATAAATCGAACAGCGATCAACTTTGATTTGATCGATGGGCTCTACCGCGTCTGGAACGGTAAACAATTGGAGAAATAATGCCACTGTTTTCTTTGTGTTTTCATATTATTGTTTAAAATATTGGGATTAATAATATGAGGACATTTTAATGAAAATAAGTATAGATAGTGATGGTGATTCTGTCGTCACCAGCACAGAAATTTTAGCCGGCCCCTTGTTGTTTAAACGGAACGGTAAAACTTTTAAGTTTTTATTCCGAATGAGGAGTTCTACCTTAGCAACAGGAAGTTTAATTGCCTATGTTTTATAGACTAGCTCAGCATCAGGAAAACTATACAGCGCTCAGAAAACTTTAATTACCCATGGACTTACATAATGCTAGTAGAACATTCAATATGGAAGTAAGAAAACCATGACATAGTTTTCGCTTTCTTTTTTTACAAAATATTTACATACTTATATTTATGTTTTTATACGAAATTTATAAGAATGTAAACAATATAATTTGCCTGCTTGAATTTTGTCTGAATACATTCGGCGTACATAAATAAATGTAGGTATCTGGATAAACTAAGGTAAATCTAAAGGTACTCTTATTATTTCTGAACTGCAAACTCCTGAATAAAATTGCTTTTATTTCATTGAGAAGATAAAATACGGGAACAAAGGCCTTTACTTTTAATAAAAGATCCTTTGACGCGCGCTTCAGGTAGCTATTATTATAATAATAAAAAAATACCCGTAAACGTTTTATAAAATATAAAAGACTTTTCAGGTGTCAAAGGTATCAAGTCAGCTTTATCGAAAGCAACATTTTAATTCCAACAAAAAAATATAATTTCAATTTGTATTAGACTTGTTTGGTTCTGAAAATTCTCAGTGAGTTAAGGCTGTAATTGTTGAACTTTCAAGGCAGACCCAGAGTTGACGTCATGGAAGTTGTACATTTTGGTTGTTATGCAATTAGCGTGACACCTGCTACATTGAATGCACGCGTTGATGCTGTATCTACGACCAAAAAAGTTAGGCTATCAAGCAAACACACGTGGGGTACCCTCCATAAAACTGTATAAATATTGTTAGCAGCGCGACCGACGGGTTGCGGGGTTCTCCGAATTACCTCAGTAAAACAAGTTATTTTTAGTTTTTATTTTTAGTTTATGTAAATGACCTTCCACCTTTTGTGAAAAATTTGTGTGAAATTGTTCTATTCGCTGACCTCTTTAATTTTTAAAATCGGCAGATTGAAGGCTAACTTCGATGACGTTAATGCATCTCTGTCGCAAGTACTTAACTGGTTTACTGTTAATAATCTTTTGCTCAATGCTGGGAAAACTAAATGCATAAAATTTACTGTGCGAAATGTGGTTCAGCGACCAACCAGTATCAAATTAAATGGAGAGTCACTTACCCCTGTCAATTCTACAATTTTTTTAGGACTTACTATTGATGCAAAATTGCAGTAGGGTCCTCCCATAAAATCACTTGCTGGTAGACTGAGTTCGGCTGCATACGCAGTTCGCACTATAAGATGGCTTACAGATGAGGCTACAGCTAGGCTGGTATATTTTAGTTACTTCCATAGTGTAATGTCCTATGGTATCTTGCTATGGGGTAGAGCTGCTGATATACAAAGTATATTTGTACTTCAAAAACGGGCGATACGTGCCATTTATAAAATGAAACCACGTGACTCACTGAGGGAGCGTTTTAAGGAAATTAATATTCTCACAGTAACTCCACAGTATATTTTTGAAAATTTATTGTACACTCATAAACACATAGGTAGCTTTAAGAAAAAGAGTGACGCACATAACGTTAACACTAGAAATAAAAATAAATTATGCATTCCGAAATTTCGATTACAAAAGGTAAATGGCTCGTTCATGGGGAACGGTATACGCTTCTATAATAAACTTCCACAAAGTGTCACTGGGCTTCCTATTAAAAAATTTAAAGTGTACATTAAGAATTATCTGATAAGGAAAGCTTACTATACTATAGATAGTTATATAAATGATAAAAGTGCGTGACCGGATGTCCCGGTCGCTCTGCCCATCGACAGCTAACATATCTGCAATGTCTTTACTATTATGTTATTAAAAAAAAGATTTTTTTTTTTATTGTTGTTTGACTTACTACACTTCTTACTTATGTATTAGTATTATTAGTTTGAAGCGTGTGTTCTTTTATGAATCTGTTTACTTTTCCTTTATCTGTTAGATTACTTAATGTATTATATAGCTTCAATAGTGTAGGTATTTTATTACATTGTAACGAGGATCATACAAAAGAGCGATAGCCAAGCCGAGTTTGTTGCCTATTCTTCTCGGTGTTGATCGCATGGAACTGGCACTAGAGTCACCTAGTTTTAAGACGGTTCAAGATGGTCCTTGTGATTTTATTGAATAGACATATTTTGACTTTGACAAGGCTGTTAAGGTACTGACACACGCGCTTATTTTCGAGCTAAAAGCATGCTTTTTTCAAGCCTTGCTCAATAAAACCACGTGTGAACAGGTCGTGCTATGCTAGTAAATAGGCGTGCTTATTTGGTCGTACGTCAGTTAATTTTTTGCATGCTCAAAATAAGCATGCTTATTTTTGAGCACGTGTGTCAGTACCATTATAGGCGTGGGACCTTTTAGCAGTACTGCACGTAGTCTATGCTATTTTATAACCTGTATTCAAATTACTGTACATGCTGGCTTAATATAACAAAATGGTGATCGCGGTAACTATTACCAACAAGATGGGCCGCATGCACTTTTCAGCTCAGAGGACCTAAGAAAAAGAACGCGTTATGAAGGTAAACGAAACGAGAGTACGTGCACAAAAACTGATAACTAACTAGATTTCACGTACCCATTAGAAGGCTGACAACCGTGAAACATCTTCGTACATTTCAACATACTTGAAAAAAAATGGTATTGCAATTTTTTCATAAATTTATACCGAAACTGTTGTCTTTCTTAGCTGCCATCAGTAATTAATCACTATTAATAGTAATGAATTACCTAATTTATATCTGCAAAAATTTTGAAATGTGCGCATTGTGAGTATAAGTTGCATGACGGTGGTCTGCTTCTTCACATGTCTACGTGTTCTCCTTTGCCGTATTCCATTATGTTATAAACATTTCATTGCGCGATGTTCTAGTCACGAGGTTCACGGTACCGGACCCGCACTGCCGGAACTTTGGCTTAGATGGGGCTCCCGTACGAGTCTTCTAACCATTCAACTCATACAAGTGCCTAATACATATATTTTTAATGGTGGTTTTATTATATCTATAAATTGTATTTAATAGAATTCTGCTGAGGATCATGAGGCGCAAATATGCAAGTATTGACAGAGCCGTGACTGGGTTAAGAAGGCCTACCAGGTCTTCAATATCTGAGCGTCCTACAACGAGGCAACGCGTTGCAGACTCAGCGAGATGCGCGCATGCGAATGCAGTCACGTGGGATTCCACTAGTATTCCATGTACATTAGATATATTTATTACCTAAGTCATGACACTCTTTTCCCTTACCTATAAATATTTATTGTAGTGGCTTAGTAAGAATAACCACTCCATAAAAAGCAATTCAAATCCTTCCTTCCGTTTAAATATTCCGTCAAGAATACTGTTTCGGTCGAGAGCTTATCATACAGCTACGGCAAGTGTATATCTCGTTAAGAAACAGCGGAAACTGGAAAGTTTTGCCTTCAACTCGTTTATACGGCCCCCGTTATCACGCCCTAGAGGCCTAACCTCTTTCTTACTGCCTTTAAGTCTATCCCCCATACCGGCGGAGAAGATAAACTTGCAAGTTTCAAAGGAGCTTAGTTGATGATTTTGCAGCCTGAGATGTGGGTACGCTCTTTATAAATATAACTACAGTATGCAAAAAAAATACTAAAATCTTTATGAACTGGTTTCCGCTGATATTTTTGGAGTAAAAAGGTGAGACAGCTAATTCCGAAAAGGAAAATAACGGTCTGTGACATGGAGCCAGCACGTGAAAGTTCGGATACCAAGACATCAATCAACATGACTTCGAAACATAGGAGCAGGCTCTCTGTGGGCCCCACAAGTGGAAAATTGATGAGGAAAACCAAACCGCAGACGGTAGGCCATTTCCAATAATCTGAGCAATACAAGTAAACAGTCAAAGAAAATTGCTTTTGATTTATTACTGTGAAAACACACCTCAATATTTTCCTGTGATAGCTAACGACAAACAAACTGAATTGTCGATATACGTGCTGTATGTGACCTGAATACGGTACAGTGCCTCCAAATTTAGAAAATTGCTTAGTAAGAGTCAGTTTTCTTTAGAAGTCAATAAGAATACAGGATTTTATTTGAAAAGTGCATACACAAAATTAAAAACATTTACAACATTAAAAAAGTTGTATCACACACGTCATTAATCCATGATCTTGCCTTTTCTTAGTAGTAATAAATTAATTAAAAAAAAACTTCACTTATCAGAGAGAGAATGAATACAGTGGACACTCTTTCGCTCTACCTGTTATGTCTACAAGGTTTTAGATGCTAATTGTCCGTTACTCAGGATAATATCTAAATCGGTCACATCGCCAAAAACCTTTTTAAAATTTGCACAGGTCGACATTTATTTTATGAAACTTCCTAAAATAGATTTAGGGAATTTCTTACTAAAAAATTGTACGGATATATAATACTATCTATTTTTTAATCTGTCGTGGTGTCCGTAAGCCCTGAGATACAAACGCGTTGGAAAAAAATATGGAGCCGACTCGCACCTGACATAATAAACAATAATGTAAAAAAACTCAAACAATCCCCAACAGAATACAGTTAAAACCTGGAAAACTTTCATTTGAACTAAACAAGGGCGGATAGAGCAACAAAGTCCTATAGTAAACAAGGCCCTCATTGGTTTTATTTGAAAAGTTTCGATTATCGCGGTTCACTGAAACGGAACTTTCAGGTTTCAGTCTTACAGGTACACGTTACCATCGAGTACGGAAAGATTTGGCAGTAAACATTTTCGAATAAAACCAAGAAAAATATTTGAATTTGTTTCAGTATTTCTTTGGTTATAAGATATTCTATTGTGTAGTAATCACGTCCACTTAGTATCTTATTTACTCGATCCTCAACGGCCCTAACGGAAGACCAGCTTGTTTCTACGGCTTGCGTATGCTGAGTTGGGACCTTTTTGCATCTGTCTCTGTTTAAATATGTTTATTGTGTTTTAGTTTATAAGTTTAACATACTTACTTAATTATCATAGGTACAATACCTACTTAGTTGCAAAACTTGCAAATAAACATTTTTGACTTGATTTTTTTTTTTACAATTGTTGTGTTCTAATGTATGTTCTATATGTATAAAATTCTTTATAATTCAAGGGTCACAAATTCAAATGTTTTAATATGAACCGTTTTCCTTGGCTCAGTGAAGTAATGTATGGTAAAGCCTCCATTTATGCAAAGAAACTTAACTTTTCAGGGAATAGTCTGTCTATTTCTTGGTAATCGTTTGGACTAATGATACTATTCCATTGCCTTTCCCATTAGAAATCATCGGCTTGCCAAACATGTATAGCGTTCGGTTGTCATTGTTCGGTTCGCGAGCTAAGGTAGAGTACACACTGTCTAGTCTTTCTACTGTCTTAACATAATAAGGAAAATTAAAATCCTACCTCCTATCCTACTGAGGTTATACAGGTACAAGTGCGAATATTACGATGATTGGAGGTTAGGTGTTTCTGAGTGGTGATGAGTTCCGACAAGCTCAATTATTTCCGTTGTAGACCGTCAATCATATAACGGCGTAGATGGCGATATTCATTTTCTCCGCACAAGGTTAAAGTTTACCATATAGACTAAGCCTTGAATCCAAGTTTATGCCTGACTTGCCCATAAAAATATTCCTCATTCAGCGTCATCTCGTTCATTCCACTCTGTTCATTCAGTAGAATAAAACTGAGTGGAATGAACTAAAACAAAAAAAACTGAGTGGAATAAATAGTAAGTTTAATCGATTATCTGCTTTTAGTTTGAAAAGCTCATCGATTTTGCCGATTTTGGTTTGGTCACAGATAAGAAAATATATTACTATCCTGTTTGGTGCAGTCGGGGAACTTACTACTATTTTATGTCTGCCTTGGCAGACTCTAGGCTTTGGTTGCATGGATCTCGCTACTAGATTCACCTAGTTTTAAGACGTTTCCAAGTTATCCAAGATTTTAATAAGCGCATACCTTGTGACTTTGACAGTCAAGTGGTTGACAAGCTCTAGATCCTGTGGCTTCCGCCAGTGCTCGATGCAGTTATCTATACAGCGACACAGCTCTTCGTCTTTTAGGGGTAGTTTCAGGTACGCTGCATCGAAGTGCTGGAATAACATCCCCCCACCGATACGGAACCTGCAAAATTTACACGGTTTCAGAATTAAACTTAAAAAAATTCTGTTCTTAAGTCAGAAAGAGCAAGAAGATCACAAACACGAAACAAGCATAATCTAATTTAAACAAGCATAACCTAACTTAAATATATTATAGACAATACTTTAGACTGCCTCATAAGTAAATATTCAATTTACAGATCTCTTTTGCAATGTTCACAATATTTTTAAAACAACTAGAGATGTATTTTGCTTACCTCGTTCTGGAATCCAGTTCGCGGCACATGTCAGCGCTTTTAGTTATTATTTTTCTTGTATGTATTACCTAAGTTCCTCATTTGCCTCTTTTATTTATTTATTTTTAATCTTTTTAATGTTAATTTTACACTTGGTTTGGTTATTTTTTCCTGATTTTTGGATCTGTCGTATTTTTGATTTTTTGTATGTGTGTAGATTGTCCGTGGCATTACTGCACGGCCCTGGCGGAAGACCAGCGTCAGTTGCCTGTCGACTGACTTATGCTGAGCCAGGGTCCCTTTTGCAGCTCTTATATAGGTTATTTTTAATTGATTTATTTTCTTTGTTTTTTGTATGTCTTATGCTGTATTTAAGCTGCTGCAAATAAATATGTTTTCTTTCTTTTCTTTCTTTCTTTCACTGCTTTTTATGTAGATACCTAGTTATATAATCAGAGCTTTACACTGACGTATTTGATGACGGTGCGCTTTGGACAAACGGCACTCATAATCTATTTCATCAGTGGATGGCGTCAGATAAGATTGTTCCGTCATTATTGGCCCGTAATTAATCTTTGTCAGTGCTCTCGTTTGCAGATCTGCTCTGGGGAGATATAAAGTGTGATTTAGTGTTACAGGGTCTTTGTATTATTATATTGTAATACAGAGTTTGACAGCCTTCACAGCTCAGTTGGTAGTAGCTCTGCCTTCTGCGCCGTAGGTCGTGGGTTCGATTCCCACCGTGAACAAACATTTGTGTGATGAACATAGATGTTTGTTCTCTGTCTGGGTGTTATATAATATTATAAGTATATATTTACAAAAAAAGTATAATAAGTAGTATATCAGCTATCTGGTTCCCATATCACAAGCATAAGCTAAGTTTGGGGCTAAGATAGTGCTGCGTAAAAAGTCCACCAATGTTTATTATTTATTATTATTATTATTAGAGCGTTTAATCCCGTATAATAATTTTTAACAATGCGTGAACAGGTATTTTCTAGGTAAACGTGCCACATCGTCGACCGCATCATCGCTTAACATCAGGTGAGATTGCGGTCAAACGTTTTTGCCTATAAGTGTTAAAAAAATACGTTGTAAAAAGTACCTACTTAACGTCTTTGGGTAGGTTTTACCATCTCAAAGAAATAACTTATCCTCGGACAAAAATATTTTCATCTTGATTTTTGACAACATTATAGTAATTAAAGAGAAGAAAATAAGTATTTGAAATATTTTTATCTCGGGAATAACTTTTGATTCTCCGCGATGGTCAACTTGGCATTATAAAATAGGTAATAGTTTACTTACTAGTTTTAACTTAAAGATAGTTAGATTTTTTGTAAAACCTACAGCATCCTGTTTTTTACAGTCTTCATGCCACGCTTTGTCAGATCAGAAGGCATCCGCAAAAACCAGAAAGGAACGGTCGATTCAGTAAAATCCAGATCCATTATAGTGTAGTGCTGGTACAAATTGTTGGACAGAGTGTCTTCCGGCACGTGGCTGACGTTTCCAGATAATATGCGGCTGGCCGGTACTAAGTTTGATAGTGTAACAGTGAGTCACATTGTACAATGGCCCCTTGTACTCGTTCCGTCGCGGCGTCGAACCCTTTTCAAGGCAGGAGGAACAAAAACATCTCGTAATACCTACTAATTATTTCCCTATTTCTCTTAATCGGTAAAATAATGTAAACATATTTTTTCAATGTGGCCATTTGTTTCTTAGACGGCAGTAATATAGTGCTCGAAAGAAGCCTCTTTGAGGCGCACTTGAAATCCTTTCACCACACTTTTTCAAAAGAAACTAGTGACTTGATAAGAAGAAAAAGAAGTAATTTAAAAAATATATAGACAGAAAGCTCTAAGAAGATTTGAACTGAAAGTATCGCGGATTCACAGTTTTCTAAGAAAACTATTTTACCAAAAAAACTTTTCTTTGTAAAAAGCCCAATATAGGAGGAATTCTGGATAAAACAAGATAGGATTACAATCAATCAATACTATTACATAATTAAAAAAAACTCTCTTATTTAGACTTCTTAAAACAATGATGCAAATACGATGGAAGATGTGAATGTGAATAATAAACATTTTGTAAGAGCTAGTTGAGAGACAATTAATGAGAGCATTCTATTCCCAGTCAGTAGTTATAGTGCGTGTTGTCACTGAATTAATAAACAGCAAATAGCAATATCATTAGTGAAATTTTGGTTGATGATTTGAAACGCGGTATGATTCCCGGCATAGAACCCTATTTACCATATTCAATTTATCGGGCGATTCTCGAGCGAAGTTTATTTGACACTCATAAACGAACGCGCGCGACGCTGCTGATAGGTTACCATCAAGGCGGGTATTTATTAAACGGAAAATAATCGGTGTGACGGGTATCGGGCCGGGATAGTCATATATCTCTTTTGTTCGAGATTAAAGAGGCGATGGCATGGGCCTACGCCATCCATCTCCGTTAATGCTGTTTCGACACCCGTCGCTCCATCCAGCCATCTACCGTCGCCGGAGAGAATAAGCCCCGAGCATAGCCGTGATACGCGAGCCAAACCCCCGCTGCATTCAAAACTAGATGAATAGGTATCCTACCTATGAATATCGATTTTTAATCATTGCCTGGATCCTTTCATAAAATACGCTTTTCAAAGCAGAGAAAACAAAATCTGTTTTCAACGTTCGTTTATTTCAAACATCATTCGCTGATGCAACGTATACAAAATCACGATAACAAATAACAGCCTTCATTTCTCAATGCAGTTTCAGTCCCTTGTTCAGTACCAGCTTGAGTAGTAAGACGGATAGGAGGAGACGTAAGTCGGGTAGGACCTGAAACAATTCAAATAGGTTGAGCTCTAGCGATATTTCTAAGCAAAACAAAAACAAAGGAAATGAAATGTTTTATAACAATGTTACAAAAGCTTAACAGTATCCAGTTGAATAAATAAAATCTCTCAAAGTATAAAAACATCTGTGCCGAATTCGTGCTAAATTGGAACGGCCATTTCACCCCGTGATACTTATGTGAGGTGATTATAAAAAGTAATCTAAACAACCCCTGGATTAAAGCGGTACCTACTTTTAATAACTTTTTCGTGCAGTTCTCGAGTCCCATAAAAACCCAAGTATGATTATTTTTCTCTCCACGTGACACGTCCAACTTTATCATATTATGCAAAATGTCTTTACATTTCCAAACACTGTTTTATTAGATGTTAGTGATTCCTCTACACCTTAATAGTGAATCTCTTTGAAAAGTCTGTTCCAAATGGCTTGGCACTTAGTGACCGGTATAAATAACCCTCTGGAAACTATGAAATCAACACATCACACACTTGACCGCATCTATGCTGCAGATAACCGGCTGAGATATAAGAGGTGCAGATTTGATTCCCTGATACATATCTGTGCTACGTCACCAAAGTGAGTCCCCAATTAAGCTTCAGTCGTAGCTATACCGTGGCTAAGTTTGTATGGCGCTGGTCACGACGGTAGTCTCCATAAACGCCGGATCTTCGATAACCTCCAACAATTCTCCGTATTCGCCTTAGCTTCTATCGTTGCTGCTGTAGCTATTCATTCGTAGACCTGTTGTTATCCCCTCCAATAATGTACACACCTGTATCCTTCGTAGCCATCGTATCCACCGTATCCTCCGTAGCCACCATAGCCTCCGTAGCTGCCGTAGCCGCCCACCAATAATCTACACACCTGTATGCTCCGTAGCCACCGTATCCGCCGTATCCTCCATAGCCACCATAGCCTCCGTAGCTGCCGTAGCCGCCGTAGCCTCCGTAGCCGCTGTAGCCGCCGACCAATAATGTACATACCTGTATCCTCCGTAGCCACCGTATCCGCCGTATCCTCCATAGCCACCATAGCCTCCGTAGCTGCCGTAGCCGCCGTAGCCTCCGTAGCCGCTGTATAGCCGCCGACCAATAATGTACATACCTGTATCCTCCGTAGCCACCGTATCCGCCGTATCCTCCATAGCCACCATAGCCTCCGTAGCTGCCGTAGCCGCCGTAGCCTCCGTAGCCGCTGTATAGCCGCCGACCAATAATGTACATACCTGTATCCTCCGTAGCCACCGTATCCACCGTATCCTCCGTAGCCACCATAGCCTCCGTAGCTGCCGTAGCCACCATAGCCTCCGTAGCTGCCGTAGCCGCCGTAGCCTCCGTAGCCTCCATAGCCACCGTAGCCACCGTAGCTTCTGCCGTAACCGCCGTAACTACGGCCGTAGCCGCTGGCTAAGGCGCCTCCAACGAAGCCAGCCTTAGCACCGATGAGCGCTCCCGCACCCAACGCTCCCGCGCCGAGGACTCCAGCTCCTAGTGCACCCGCACCGAGGGCACCGAGCCCAAGTGCACCAGCACCTGGAATTTCAAGTCCTTTATTTAACCGGTAAAGGAAAACTTCGTGAGGAAACTAATTAGTATTCTAACAGCGGCGATAGGCTTGCAACTTTTGGAATAATAACTCTGCAAAATGTGGGTATGCGTCAAATGTTATGTTTCGACTTACCTCTGACTACCCCCCTTAGACATCCTCAAAAATCTTGAATTAGTACTTGGTACTGAGAGATCTGGAGGGATATCTACCGTGCATGGGGATCAAAGTCGTAAAGCTGTTTCAGTTTCAGTTTTTTTTGTTTAATTAATCGGAAATAATGTAACTACTCACAAATCGTGGGTTGCCTATAAAATTAAAAGGTGCCAAGTACCTCTGGTTCGCTAACTGAAATATCAATAGTATCTTTGTAGTTAGTTGGTAAGTAGTACTCATTAGTATTACCAAAGAATAAACAATAGTACGAGAACAGGTAATATTACTAGTGAGCGCTTAGTTAGATTGTTGAGTTGATAATATCTAGTTTCATATTTGCTCTCGCTATTAGCATAGTTATTGGTCGTATTCAAATACTCGCATCTACTGGGCATTTGTTTTATTCATTGCGATACATCTACGCGGCATTATTAAAATAATAGCGTTATACTGTAATAAACTGTAGGTATATATACTACTGACTACCTTTCACAAATCCTCAGTCTTTGGGACCTAGAGATCTACCGTGCCATACCCTGGCACCGTTACCGAGGCCTCATTTTATTTGTTATAATACCCATCCCAAGGGATAGAAAGTAAGTTTATCTTCAGGGACTCTCAGTGAGCGACGAGTAGTTTACGTGCTAGGCACGTGCGTGACGCATAAACAAAGCAAATGTAGTAAGTGGGGATTCTTAATATTCTTTTATTTATTTTTCTATTAGTACAATTAAGCATAGACTACAATTGTCATCGCGACCTCATATTACAACTACTTCGTATTGGCGTAGTTGTCGACTAACCGATGACCAATGGGCAAATAATTAGCTGTCTTGTATTATTACCATGGTACCTCCTAGAATTCTGCTAAATTCAATGCGGAATATTTTTGAGCGTTTGCTTTAGCAGCATGACTGTGAGTAATGTCTCTCTGTGTAGAGCTTGTCCGTCGAAGTATTACCACTTTGTCTATTTTTATATTAGAGCAGCAGCGTTGCTATGTTTCGTTTTAAAGTATTGTCGGTGAAATTACAGGCACAGGCTTGACCAACCTGACAATATAAAACCATCATATAGATCAAATCGACGATGGGCGATTATAGGCGTTAGCTACCACTGAGCATAAGATGACCCACATGCTTGTTTCAAGAGCTGAGCGACTATTATTAAAAAAAATGTTGTTTAAAAAACGGATCCTTGACAAAAACGAGAGGCTGGTGAAGAGCTCATCATACACAATTAGTATGTAAACAAATATCAATATTGGCATAGTTCGGTTTTCTATAAGTGGTTCAAACACACGTTAAACATCAGACTCTTTTTTTTTTATTTATTTATTTATTGAACAAAATCCACAGCTCTTTGTATTATATAACTAACATAATGAATGTAGCTGAAAGCCAATAATGGATTTACATTTTTTAAGCTAACTAATAATATAAAAAATCTCTTGATCAGAGTCCGGCTTCAACTCCAAGGCAACTCGTTTATTTTGGAAGTGGTTCATTAGAATCCACTTTTGTTGCCACTTTTGTTGATAATAGCTACTCTATTACTCATATCGTAAAAAAATCTTTTTGTATCAATGTTATTATCAGCTATTAGTTATATTATTTGCTTATTACTAAAATATATGCTCTAAAAGTTGTCGCCCACAAACGTTATAAAATTTGTTTTTTTTGTTCTATTCGTTGATTAAAAAGGATACTGCCCACCTGAGTGGTAACCATCATCTATAACAAAGCATTGCCTCGCAAGTCACTCACGATGTGAATGTGTTATATGCGTCCATCAACGTAATGCTTAAAAGATGTGCTCTCAACTAATGTGCATGTAATTTCACCAGCACCCTACAAACTGAAACATTGCAACTAATTGCATATAAATCGGCACACCATGTTGGCTGATTAAAATTAACACTTAAGACTAACCTAGTAATAGACCCCTCTTCTGCCTGTTGCCTTGAGTTGGGTCGGTGGAGACCACCTCGCCAGCCTCGGGATGGAGCTGCAGAGCATTTATGACTGGTCCATGCTCCAGCGCCAAGGCAGACGCACACGCCACCAGGACTCCGAACACAATTGTGCACACCTTCATTTTCTGCCGATCAAAATATATTATTAGTAAACAAAAATAAATCTATATTTTTATGGACATTCTACACAGAAATTTAGACCTAAGCTAAAAACTGTACTATGAGAACCCAGGTGGCGGGTAATTTATAGTTTTTTTTGTAAATCACTACATAGTATAAAACAAAGTCGCTTTCTCTGTCCCTATATCCCTATGTCCCCATGTCCCTTTGTATGCTTAAATCTTTAAAACTACGCAACGGATTTTGATGCGGTTTTTTTATAGATAGAGTGATTCAAGAGGAAGGTTTATATGTATAATACATGCATGATATGTGCACCCGTACGAAGCAGGGGCGCGCGGGCGAGTCGCTAGTGTTATTTTAAATAAATCCTATAGACTAATTTTATATGACGACCTCTGTGGCGCAGTGGGCGAGAGTCCACCTGCGACGCAAGAGTTTGCGGGTTCGATTCCCGCCTCGGAACAAATTTGTGTACGATCTGCAGAAATTTGTTCCGTTGGTCTGGGTGTTTATGTATAATAAAAAATATCTATCTATGTAAGTATATAATGTATTAAATATATCAGTCATCTAGTACCCATAACACAAGCTTTGAGTAGCTTACTTTGGGGCTAGATGATGCTGTGTGGATTGTCCAGCATTATTTATATTATATCAGAGAGAATATTATCAAAATTATATCAGTGTTTTACTCCAGAGAAGAAAAATAATGTAATTCATTTTCAACTCTAATGATAACCGAAATAATTATGCAGTTTGTTTAATTTTATAAATGACTTTTTCTTTGTATTTAATGAAAAAAAATTAATGTTTAATTAATTTTAAATTTAATTTTATAAAATTATATCACGCAAATTTAAACACCCATCGAGACTCACCTGTATAATTATTCACCGTCTATCACTGTCACTTACCAACACTGATCTGGTGTCCGGTACGATCCTGTTTAAGTCTTTTATAGGTCGGCCATCCAACCGCTGGCCCATAAATAAGTAGGCATGTAGGCAATACGTAATATTAAATATCACCAAGAAAGGCAAGTCACCGCCTCGCCCCACCTTTGAACTGTACGCACGCAGGAAAATAAAATGAAGCCGGAAAAAATCGGAAAGTTATGAAAACTCAATGCATTTTTTTTCTTACTTAAATAGGCAAGACATGCATTAAAATGAAAGTTATTTTGGGACTCTCGGTATATAAATTATTTTCATTGCACGATTGCCTGAGTTGGTACTTTATGTACTTGGCTTTTTAAAATCTGAAGTTTAGCAATACATGGCTCCAGCTTTTTTGATTAGTTTTTTATTCAAAATTGATTGCTTCAATTGATTGATTGCAGATCGACTCAGGGAGAAATGCAACTACACATACGCAGAATACTCAATATTCATCACACGATAGGTATAGTAGAGCACCAAATAATTACAAGCAGCGTTGGGTAACTTGGAACATTCTGATCCAGAAATCCCCGTAGTTAGGTATGTAGCAAAATCAATCAATAGTTTGAAGGTGGGTGAAGTGAAGATAGTTTACCGATGGCCCCGATTGGGCAGTTCTATAAATGGGTGTCTTAGTTTGAACAAATTACTGGCAAATTTCAAAAGGTGTTGTTGTTTCATGTAGTTTTTTTATCCAGGGGGCCTCGTAGTTATTTTCTACAGCGTTATATGAAAATTTTCACTCAGTTCAGAGACTCTTAATGCCTGGGACAGGATTTTTGATGACGTTCCTATACTTACTGCCCTTCACATTAACTAATTACAAATTATAGTGTAATAGGTGAATAAAAAATATATTTGAAATAAAAAAAATACGTAGGTAACATTTATTAGGTACCACTTGATCAAGCAGTACCAAAGTCCTCCAGTATAGACTCCGTTAGTATATTCACACCTTTTGTAGATGTACTCGTATTAGGTACTCGTAATTGGTACTACTGGTATTGTTTAGGCTTAGAGTGTGCTACAGGAAGCTTTACCAGATAACTGGATTACAAGGTAGTTGATGTATTAGTATGGAGGCGTATATTGGTGTAAATAAGGTACAAACGATGAGCACAAGTTTCTGTAACTTGAGCTCATATAATTTTGTCTTCCATACAATACCAGTACCAATTAAGGGTACTTAATATATCTACAAAGGCGGAAGCGAACACTAATCGGCTGTCAAGTCACTTGCTATCTCTATCTAATTTAAAGTAAAAGCTGAAATAGCAAGTGACTTGACAGCCGATTAGTGTTGATCGAGCTTTCAGAAACCAGGGGTGAGCATTGGAACCGTCGTGGAGATGCTGACATGTCATACAGACAATGACCTCAATAAAATTAAATCATTCAGACTACAGAGGGTTTTTAATTAGGTACCATACCATACCATAAATTAAGTAAATCATTACTGTTAAAAGTTATATGACTACTCACTAACACCCAAAAGTACGTCTAGCTTATATGGTCCTACTGGGTACTACTAGGTCACACTAGAAATTTTTTAGTTTATTCCATGTTTATTCTGAGTAAGATACCACCGAATAGCTCTTCTTATATTATTGGATATACAACAGCTACATATATACCCATTTGTCACTCGTATCCGGTTCATCGGCCGTTATTGTCAAAGTATTAGGAGTTGAAAGGTTCAACATTCCTAGAACAAGTTTTGCCTTCTCTTATTTATTTCATATATTTGCTTCATCATCGTTATTTATATTTTTGTTTTTTTAGGAAATCGGATTAACAGAAAACTTTGAAATTCAAATGATTTGAGAATTTTTTTTCTTAGATTCTGGTTTGAAAATCCATGAAAGGTAAGTTAGTGACGCCTTGAACATCGGCAGGAACTTTTAAAAGCGACTAGTCATCCTAGCACATACAATTTTAACACTTGGAGGATGTCAAAATCATTCTTATTATAACATTAGATTTGACTTAAACTTTTTTTTTTTATAAATAAATAGATTATGCTGGACAACAATCCATCTAGCCCCAAAGTAAGCTACTCAAAGCTTGTGTTATGGGTACTAGATAACTGATATATTTAATACATTATATACTTACATAGATAGATATTTTTTATTATACATAGAAAACACCCAGACCACGACACAAATTTCTGCAGATCGTACACAAACTTGTTCCGAGGCGGGAATCGAACCCGCAAACCTCTGCGTCGCAGGCGGACTCTCGCCCGCTGCGCCACTGAGGTCGTCACTTTGCCATAAAGCTGCTGGAATTTGATTTTTCATCATGATCCAAGCTGCTGACTGCTGCTGACTTGTGGGTAATTATTGTATATTATTGAACTTTTGTATCCGAATTTAGACTATTTTATGCGTGGTATGTAGTATACCTCCTCGTGGTGCGTATACTTTTATTACGCGTGAAAGGGGATCTAGATAGTAGTAGTATACTAGTATAGTAGTATAGAGCCAGTCCAACTGCTCTAAAATACTAGAACTAAAGAACAAGGAGACTAACTTCCTAAGACCTTCGACAAGGCTTGGCGGAGTGACTTAAGGATAAATAAAATATCTATACGTTTAGCTGCTATAACCTAGAATTCCAGCGTTAGCCAGCTGATTCATTTTCCTGCCTCTGCAGAATATCACTAGACTAACACCACATAGGTAGCAGATTCTTCTTTGGACAGTCATGCAGCCTCTGCAGAGAGATTACCACTAGACTGACACGAGGGTTGCCCCCCTCGACTTTATATTTTCGTCAAAAATATTCTTCTTCTAGCACAGATTAATGGACTATCATCCTACTCAACTACAATAAATATGACATAGGTACATAGGCGGATAATAATGTGGGAGACAACTTCAAATAAATAAATTCACTGAGCGCCTGCGAATACAATGCTCACAATGTGCAGCGCCGCTAGCTATTTTTCTACCAGCCACAAAACCAACATCAACGTACGTCCAATAGTATGTTTTTTTTATAATTTTTCATCCTACGTCTATTTTTATCTGCTGCTTGAGTTTTTTGTGATGAGTTGGAAGAGATAGCTTTTGAATCTACTTAGAATCAGATTTTTTTTTGATTAAAAATATAACCAACACACGAAATGATAGGTACGTGACTCACTAAAACGGTTTATCTTTCTTCAAATGAAGAAGAGTCCTACTTTTAGATACATTTACCCCCCAGTTTCTGAAAGCTCAATCAACACTATTTGGCTGTCAAGTCACTTGCTATCTCCATTTAGGTTGAAGTAAAAGCTGAGTAATCTTTTTTGTCGATGCAACTTTTTTGCATTGCAACGTGTAACAAGTTAACAACTAGGTACCAAAAATAATATAATGCCATATGTCTCTCATCCGTGAGAAACCAGATACCTAGTATTCAAAAGCAATGGGAAGGAAAAAGAAGGAAGAAACTACCAAAAATGAGCATGTGAGAGCGTGTGTGAAATTTTGTAAATGAATACGTAGGTTTCATTTACAAAATTTCAACCGCGATTTTAACAACATAGGTAATAGGTAATAATATGCGGATCTTGTTTCGTTGGAAAATACCAAATAAATCCAACTACAATTTAAAAATGTTTATTGATAAAACAAAATTGGGCTTATCTCAATTTAATTTTAAGGTTCGTTGTAAATATTACAACAAACGTTGACTTTTACAAACAATTAACCAATCGACTGACCATTACAGGCACTTACATAACTGTATGTAGAAACGTGTATTTTACAATAACATCACCATTTTATTTTTACCTAACTTGTTTTGATATTTTTAAACAGACAATCCAGTTGGGTGTACGTCCCATAAAAAATCTTAATGGCACAATTTGAATAGCATAAAAGTATTAAGGGAAATTCCACTGTTTCCAATAAAATAACTCGTTCCAGAAGAAAAATTAAGTCTGTAAAAACCAATGATGATATTTTCTAATCCAAGAGAACAAGCCACTGCTCAGCAAAAACAGTGTGTTACCGACACATTATGTTATAAAAATGTCAAAAATATTACTGATCGATGCCTCATTTTCCCATCTAAAGCTTAAATCGATTTTACTCCTTACCGATTAAAGGTTTCAGGCATTGTGGTAAAATTCCTAAGGTAAATAAAATTTTTGAAAACTTTTTAATATTCCATAATAAATCAGTCGATATCAAAAATGTACACCGAATTTGTTTATCAGCCTCATAAGTATATAAACTAACTTACAATTATTATAGTCTACCTATAGTAATTTGGTACAACTGTACAATTGACTTGCTCGCAGAAAACATCCACTGCATAAGACTTAGCCGGACCAGCTGAAAATAAAAAATCAGAATTAATTTTTGACTATAAGACTGTTGAAGAATATATAAAAAGTGTTATTTATTATATTATACAAAGGGTAAATCTCAAAACAATGAAAATGAATAAATGAATGATTCAAAACAATTTAGTGTAGGTAAATAACCTAACCTATCCAAATATTAATCATGATATAAGTACGAGTATTACGAGTAAACTTATTTTCCGCTCATATTCCTTACACAATAATTTCTGTATATTAAAATCTGAATGTAATTGGTTAAACATATAATATTATCGCCATCAATAAATCCGCATTCATCACTATATTCATTATTCTATTCATTCGGGTACTATTCGTGGAACGTTCAATAGACGTTTCAATAAAGTTTTTGTTTGTCACCACAGTCGCTTGTACACCCAATTATTGTAAATAAAGTGCAGAAATTCGAAGTGCAAAAACTCAGATATGTTACGTCACTTACTCGTGAACTTCCACGTGGGAATGCGCAGGTTCAAAATGATGATGGTCTAGACTGAAAGTTTTGCATAATTATGTAATACAAATTAACAAGATTTTTGTACAAATCAATTATTAATATAATATATTATTATGTGCATGTGCAACCCTTCAACATTCTACAATAGCGTGCATCTGGTGATATTTCAGATAATATATTAGGTACAACGTTTGAATGCACCTCTCAACAAAATAATAAAACAATAGAAAGTTTTCTATACTAAAACATCTAACAAGATAAGTCTCGTATTCCTAAATCCAAAACACTCGAGCAGATAGGTACTTTTTGAGTTAGAGAACTGCTAAAGTCTATAATGAGTGAAATGCTCGTGGTTTGTTTTGAAATACGGACCCAAATCATGCTTTCCAATGAAGATATTAAAGCTATCTGCCATTCCGGGTATCATATCCAAGGGGTATTTATTATTTCTCTTCTAATATTTATAAATTCTTCTAATTAGCAATTAGATAATTTTATAAGACCCCTCTAGCTCCAATATGTTTACCCGAAACCAACTAAGCTCACCTTTTAATTTTGATTTGTGATGTTGGATGACCATGCCCATGACTAGCATGACCAGGACTGTATAAAAATGAAATCTGATAAGTCTATGTAGGATGGCTGGGAACCAAGTCATAATTTGAACAGATCACTCCTTCTAAATCGAGGTAGTTACTCGGTACATTAATAAGTAGGTATTGTAAATTAAACATTTAATCGATTTAAAATACGAAGACATTTTTTTATTTGTAACTTTTTGTGTATTTCTTTTACCTCTAACCCATTTTAGCAATCTAATGTAGTGTTTTAAAAGTCATTTCATTCAACTTCGCATCGACCCTGAGGAAATTCAATATGATGTTGGTCCTAGAAACTCATTTTTTTAGTTGGTTATTGGATATGGTCAAAATACTGGGCCAGGCCTTGATCTAGAATGTCTTATTCAACATCGTAGTAGGTTTAAAAGAATGATGACATATTTGATCTTGGCATTACAATGAATTATTAATTGATTCACATAATGTTTGGTATTTCCAAAGATATTGTGAAATTTGATTTAAAATTCCGTAACCTGTTTATTAAAATATTTTATGTTGATAAATATTATAATACAAGTAAATTGTAGAAGCTAGTTTTAATAATAATAATAATTATTGTTATTATTATTTATTTATTTTTCTCTCAACTTCGGTACTAATAACAATGTAGGTAATAAACTCAAGAACAAGAAGTTAGAAACCTGAGACTGCTGCCTGAAGTAGGTTTAGAAAATCTGTGATACAGGTCAACAGGACTCCACATCACTTTTTAGAGCTAATTGTAGTCGAGGCGGACCTTAGTTATAGACACAAAGAGATAAAAAATAAAATGGTAGTTGTGAACAAAATAAACGGGAATGAGCTAAAGGTAGCAAGCAAAGCATTAAGTATGCAAGTACAAAAATATTTTGTTGTAATGGACTTGTAATAGAAATACAGTTGTAATAGTGCTTGTAATAGAAATCACAAATCTAAATAAAATCATAGAAATAACAGAGAATTTTAGCGTAACGTATGTACCTAATAGGTAGGTTCACATAATTAATTAGTTAAAATGGTTTAATAAATGTTGGTTACTTTCAGCTTGTCTCAGAAAAACCTTTTTTTTTTATTACATTAATCTATACCTTTAGACGAACAATTCTTGAATATTTCTTTATTTCAATCTCGGCCGTTTCCGAGTTATTTCAATCTCGGAAACGGCATCATTTCAGATTTTCATGAAATATAGTATGCAGGCAGGGAGTTTTGGGGACGATAAAGCGATCTAGGATTAATTTTTATCCGTGGTTTTTTTTGTTAAGCAACCGAGCTAAGCGTTTACCAGATATAAAACGAGAGCAAACTATAGAGGTATAAACCATACGATTTTCTATAATTTCAATAGATATATTGTAGCTATAACAAATCATGGGTATCATCTTTGATGTAGCCAGCTTCACTATCATCAGGCATTAATATCATTGATGGCAACTTCTCCAAGACACACAAACGATTTTTAGATTTAGTTTATTTTTTTTATAATATTCTTGCCCTTATCCCACTTCATGTAGGGTCAGCACAACAGGTTTTTATTGAGCTACCTCTATGACCTCCAATGGGCACGATTTATGCGAACCCTTTATGGGTTATGGTTTGGATCTTAGTTAGTAGTTATTGTTTTTTTACCCATTTTCATCTTCCACAATTCATATTTTTATGCAATAAAATTATTATAATGATCGGATTTATGAAAGCCGTTGTTGTTCTCTTTTGATCTGATGATTGAATATGCATATGGATCTGGGTTTTGGGAATACTACATTTTATGCATTTGAAAAATTATGATTGTTTTTTATAATACGTGATATATCGTAGGGCAAAATTTTATTTCCTTGTAAAAAATCCAAATACAAGCTCTAAGTATATTTATTTGTACATTAATTATTTATAGATAACTAAATCGTTTCTTACCCGAGTTTGCTCTTAAGAGCCAAAGCTCCTGCAACACCGGCGCCAACTTTTGCAACTTTCAGTCCGAGGGCACCTGGAAACAATCATCATAATCATCAGCCAGTAATAGGTTTTCAAAACTTGACTAACCCTTATGCTTACGATTATTATTGATCTACGTAAAAATGTTAAATAAATTTAATGCAAGTAAAAATTCATAAGTTACAAACGATCTAGGTAGCTAACATACAAAAGGGCCTAAGTAGGTACATAATTATAATTTTCCAGATAAATACTTATAGCAATTAATTTGACGAATACGAGTTGATTAATTGTGATTTATGCTTTAACAATGCTAGATGGCAATACCAAATGTTCCCACGGAAGAATTTTTATCGAGGATGGTATACAGGGTGATAAAAAACAGCTACCAATAACTAAAGGCAGCCATACCCTTAGATATAAGATTAAAATAAAAATTGCTGTATCCTAAGAGCCGTCCAGCTTATGACTATTCTAATCTGGACCGTGCTGTCTAAAAATATGTAAAATAAGTATTCACAGTAGTGCTGGAGTAAAAGAAAAAATTAGTTTATCATCGAAGTATTGCAACAACTAATGAATGAGGTAGGTGAACATCATCATTGAAATAACAAACCGATCGAACGCCACAACAAATCACCTATCAGAAAAGCGTCGGTAGCGTGCACGTTGCTTGGTACCCATAATCAAATATGACTAAGACTTTTACGTAATTACCTATTAAAACCCCTAAGTACACAGAAACACATACCATCGTATTCTCAGGTATGCGCGAGTTTTCATGTAGGCAAAGAGTGACATTGACCCGATTAACTATCTAAACAATGTTCATACATAGGTGGATCTAAGGACCTTGGCTAAGCGTTTGTACTTGAACAAGTAATTCAAATATTTGGCATACCAATCACTAGGAATTTCGTGATAGGTAATTAAATTAATCACCGCATAACCTATCTCTCGACAGAGTTTACTCTCGTTCCGTGTTCGAAACAATGAGAAAGTCGAGAGAGAAAAAAAAATCTACATGTTGGTAGATAATATGTTGAGCATTGTTTTAGAATTTGGACCATAAACTCGTAGTAAAAATAAATTATCTAAGTCATGCTGAAAATTACTTACTATCATATTATTTCAATTTTATTTAGATTAGGTAAAAAATTCCATAATATAATTTTTTTTTATTAAATTCAATGTCTTGTTTAATATTTCTACGGTGAAATTATTATGATGAGTAAAACCTATAGAGAATGAAAATATTAGAGTTAAAGTCTGGCCGTGGACTATTAGTTAAGAAATTCAGAGTATTTCAGAGTTCATGGATTCACTAACATATTAAACTGCTTGAAGTATCTACGAATAAATTATTTATTCGTAGTGAGGTATTCATATTTTCAGAAGGTTATTCTCGTAGGCAACGGAAGGAACTAAATATTTAATATAATTTGTAGTCTGAGAGCTCCGTAGCTAGGTTTCTAATTCTATCTCAGAGGCAGATGCATAGTAAAGTGTACCTATTATTGGTTCCTGTATCAAGAGCAAAAGTATGTACCTTATATCAGCTCGTTAATGTAAATAACTTGATAGTTCAGTCGGGGCAGACATTTAAATAGAAAAAATTCCGGGGAGCGTTTTTTTTTAAACGTCGGGGGGGGGGGATGGTTGGAAGTATAAATCTCGATTTTCGAACTAATCCCGGTAGAGGGTTCGCCGCTATCTTGTTTTACCTTTAAGAGTCCGGTGACAGCGGCTCGCAATTTCGAGGTGCGATTGGCTATTATTTCATTTTATTTCATTTTGGGGAGGTTGTTTGAAATAATAACTCTAAAGAAACACGCATAAATACTGTTCGAACACAAATAATACAATAATATAAGGGAAATGTGCTTGAGTCAGAAATCATTTTGGTATTAGGTAAACGTAAGACCAAACATACTAATACCAAAATGATTTCTGATTCGGGCATGTTTCCCTTATATTATTGTATTATTTGTGTTCGAACAGTATTTATGCGTGTTTCTCTAGAGTTATTTTTTCAAACAACCTCCCCGAAATGAAATAAAATGAAATAATAGCCAATCGCACTTCGAAATTGCGAGCCACTGTCACCGGAGCCTTAACTGTTGTCTGAATAAATAAATAATTTATTATTTGTATTTCTTTTATTTGAACGTTGCCGACGGCGAGAGTTTGTGAGACTTTTCAGAAGGAGCTTTAATGTTTCTGTGTGTATTTGAATATTGATTTCTGTCGTACTTCTGGTGAAATTTCGGACTACCTATGGACCTAGTCACCAGGTTCGGCTCATACGAACTCACCAAGTAAGAGTTTCTTCTTGAGTAGTAGAAGACCTCTCTTGGTCCGTGGACTCCTGTCGTGAACTGGTGTATCCTGAACTGCTGCCTGCACTGCTTCCACTGCTGGGTAGTGTTCGTACTGCGCCGCGGCAACGACGGCTACGAGGCAGGCGAGAATCACTATCGTGAAAGTCTGCATTGTTATAATTTCTGTAAAGAAAATTAAAAAAATTCATGAGCAAACTGAACAAACAAGAACTGGTACTACATAATAACCAAATATAACTTTTGCGCAGTTTTGGTATAAAACTCAATCATTCACATCGTTTCAACCGTTCGTACGTAATCTTTATCAGGGAAATTACCGCTTGTTGAATTCGCTCGAATCTTTTAAAAAAGAAACTCGGCTACAGTGGTTCCCATATATCACCCCTCCATCCCTCCCAAGGATTTTGTCATGAGTCCATTAAGAGATACGCAGCATCTCATGGCTCTGAAGTACTTAACAGTCACCAATCCGGGAGGAAGAAGATGGGAGCAGTGGACTTATTGAGACTAATGACGATGACGCAGAAAACTGCATAGGATTCATGTCTTGCAGTTTTTACAACGAACAGTAAATTCACTGAAGCAATCATGTATAACTGGCAGTTACATGCATAACAAACAAGCTGTTCTTGTACTGACAACTTTTACATTCGTCGTTTTACTTGTTGTACATCTTTCAGGTTTAAAAGAAGTTTTGTAATTATTGTGAGCAACTTGGGAACCAGTCTACGCTAAATGTAGAGCATTTTTCAGTGCTCTCTCGGTAGACTTTATCTCTCTCGGAAGACCCAAAAGGGCATTTTTATTCCAACTCTTGAAAAGTATTTCTTAAAACAAAAGCTTTGCGACTTCAAGGTTAGGTATTCTCTGGGAGTCAGACAAACAACTTTAATAGCCGGTTTTTTCGCGATATTATTAGTTTAGTACCTGGCGCTAGTTGTAGAGCTGAAATCTAGCATTTTATTTACATTAAATATATGAAATGCTAGATTTCAGATTGACGCCACGACATACCACATTTTTGTAAGCATTTACGGATTAGTAGTCCGTCTATAATTATGTAGAACCTAAAATATTTGAAACTATGCGTAAGTATTTATAGTAAGGAATTTAGGGTATCTTTTACGATTCAAATAAGTAGGTACTCAATTCTAATAAAAACTGCGTGTTGAAAAATATTAGGATTGAATCTTTTTAGTAGCATAAACAAATATTTTAAGGTGAAGACAAGAGCTAACGTAACTCTCGCTTGCACGATTCGACATGTTAAAAGATATAAATTCAATAAATCCATTTTTGAAAAATCGCAACCATTTTGTGTGCAATCACATTCCACACAGATTGGTAAAAATTTCATTTTGATTGATGCAAGTTTTCCTACTCAAAAGTTCGCTTATGTACATAAACTAGGAAAACAAACTTTTAAGTAGGAAAACATGTATCGATCAAAATGAAATTTTTACTAAACTGTTCGCAATGTGATTGGACACAAAATGGTTGTTTGCGATTTTTCGAAAATAGGAGTAGTGATTTTATATCCTTCAACAAGTCAAAACCTGCGAGCGAGAATCACATTAGCTCTTGTCTTCACCTTAATACAAAAATGTTAAATATTTTGTAAATAGAGTTAATAGACATCACCTCAATAAACAAAATTCAATCTAAATATATATAACTCAAAGGCCTGACATAGTGATCTATCAATGCACATCCCAAACCACTGGACAGATCGTGCTGAAATTTGGCATGCAGGTAGAGGTTATGACGTAGGCATCCGCTAAAAAAGGATTTTGATCAATTCTACCCCCAAGGGGATAAAATGGGGGATGAAAGTTTGTATGAAACTTTGAATTCCTTGGGGCGAGCAAAGCCGCGGGTTCAGCTAGTATAGCATAAAACGCGATACATTTTCCACGTCCAATATTTCGATTTTAATATTTTATCATGTATTTGCTCACTTATCGTTTTCCCGGTGGAAAACTACGAATTTCCTGATTCAACCCCATTAAAAACAAACTTCTTCTTCTTCTAATTTAAGAGCAATGCTCTTGTCGGCGTAATTGATGCATTTCTCTCCAGGTGTTTCTTTTCAGGGCAACCTCCTTGACCTCCTTGTAAGACATGACGGCAACCTTCGCTTTTATTTGGCTCATGTAGCTTATCCTAGGTCTTCCCCTGCCTCTCTTTCCTTCTATCTTTCCTTCGATCATTTTCCTTATAAAGCTGTCATGTCTTACAAGATGGCCAATCATCTTTCCTCGTCTACTCTCAACTGTTTTTATAATGGCTAAAACAAACAAGACATTAAATTCTCGACATTGAAAAATAACTAATATAAACGGTGAAAAGATATTTCGATGCTGAAAAATTGAGTGAAAAGAAATTTTGCAATTTTCTAAGGAGCGTTCCAACGGAAATTGAGACATTTCTATTTGGTTTTCGTTCAACATTTCCTTGCCATCTCGCGGCGATCCGGTTGCGGTTGGCGCGAGCGGAAACATTTGCTTCGTTACCTTTACCGTCCTAGCACTCAAATACACTTACAATCAGCCAACTACAAATTACGTCGTAAGTATGCATCGACCTACTACAAATGTTTTCAAGTGGGGAAGGATGTGAAACTTCAATAGATTTTATCCAATCTACTTAGTTAGACCATGTAGGTTAAGATCGGTAGGTAAATTTGTATCTTTAATTGTGTATCTCTAGGCCAAAGTAATCGAGAAATTGAAGATTTTGGTACTTAAATAATAGGGCAACTCCTAATATTTTTATGTATATACAATAAGCTTTTTTCAGGTAACAACGCAAAGTCCAAAACCACGAAAACAAATCTACTACCTAGTACTAAGTCCATACCAATGGCAATAGTCCAAATATTTTTTTTATTAAACTGTGCGTATTTTTTTAAAACATTTAATAACAATATTTTACTACAAATTTGTCGATTAAATTATTTTTAAATCAAATAAACCTGCCGCGTTATTTATAAAACCACAAAGACCATAGTCAGGTCTATTTTAAAATGTGTCTTGTGTGTGACTTCTAAAGAAAGCATAAATGAAAATCAGACGAAACTAAGTAGGGTATTGAGTAAGTCAGTATGCAAATATATACGGTCATGGCTAACCGTAACAATAAATGTTATTAATTAATAAAATAATGTCAACGGCCTGTAAAAGTAACTTAAAAGCTACTCATACAAAATAATGAAAAAATGTAGGTCTAAATTTGACGAACTGACCACGTTGATGACAAAAATAGTGGAAATAGTGCTCACTGTCAGCCATCAAAAAACAAACAATTCTACTGTTCCCGGTGAATAATAAAAAAGTTAACATAGCTTCAATAATATTCGTCGGTACCTACCGACGAATACTAATGAAGACCTGTTCAACATGAGTGAGCATCATCAGCCACGGCATTTGAATTTTTTATTATTTTTATTTATTTTATCATTTATTGCACAAAACACAAAGTTAGGAGGTGCTGTTACGTTGGTGTGACTTCTCTACTGACATCAAATTCATTTAGGATTACGATTGTTACTGTTAGTTGCCGATAATAATAATATCACTGCGGTAAGTAAATAATAAAATCACGCAATCTCTACGTGAAACTAGTGTATACTAGTATATAGTGATGCAAAACAAATCCATATAAATTCTGCCAAAAAAATCCAATAAAACGATGAGTGCCATACGCACCCGCGTAAACACAACTAGGTACCTTGGAAAAGATAATTGGATGTGCACACAACACAGCACTGCTGCAGTCACTGACTCACAGATGACAAAAACTCGTGTTTAATTCTTTTATAGACTGCATGAGCCGAGGGAGGGACTGGACCTGACGTAGGGTTCAAGGAAACGCACGCACCGATGGTTATTGACACTATGGGCATAGCTTGTTAATTATCTATTAATAAAATGTTAATGCAACAATTTTGGCTGCTGCCCATCTTCAGATTCCGACAAAACGATCCGTTGAGGTCTTCTTCTTGTTATTCACTATATTATTTAGAAAGTGTGACGGATTATCGAATCGGATATTGAGTGGTTACTTGTTAAATTAAAGTCACATGAGGCTTTGAACATCAGTGTGCCTCAAGTTGATGAACGCAGGGCACGTTTCTGTCATGCGTGACTTTTTTTGAGGCAAGGCTTTGTGAACAGGTAATGGCTACCACTTAGGTAACATTAGGGACATCTAAGCTGTTTCACTACGACTTGTTGTATTGAAAAAACCTATAACAATATCATTAACATACCTACTGGTCACGCCCATTAGGGAAGCTTTCTATGCATAAAATTAATTTTCGAATTTTGCTGAACCTATGTAAAAATATTGAGATGCTTGTTGGGAAGTACTTTGGCAGCTGTCAGCCTCTTACTTTCTACGTGTCTAGGTCCATGCATGATTAGATTGACCAAATACCTTGATACCTTCGATTATCATAGGAATTAGACAAAACCTTTACCAAATTCTAGTGTTGCGTTATCGGATGCTGTGACGGAACTAGATGAGCCAATAGGGAAATTCCAGTCAATTTACTAAATCGATTAAATGTCCCCCTGGGTAGCTAGCCTACAAAGAGTCAGTACTACTCCCATAAAGCAAAAAGGATTCGGTAGTAAGCTACCATGACCCCTGCGTTTTTGCAATAACTGTATCTTCTATAATGAGACCGGTTTTATTGATTGATCACTTTTTTGAAGCATTCGGAAGTCTTCAATGGCCCTGAATGTAATGAAGAAGGTGCAGATTCAACTACCGACTGCATTGCTCACTGTTTTTTTTTCTCATGTAATGTAACAACGCGTTGCTCGCGTGGAACTGGCACTAGAGTCACCTAGTTTTAAGACGTTTCAAGGTGATCCTTGTGATTTTATTGAATAAACATATTTTGACTTTGACTTTGAAAACACTATGCATAGGTACTTACCTAATAATATTTATATGAAAATACTGTGTCATGCCGTACTATACTTGCGTGTAGCAAATTAACGCTATTAGTCAAATATGGGATTATTGATTTCGCAGAAACACGATCTGGATCAGATCCAATCTTGATGGACGCTTCTGTACTTCAAAGGGCACGTTAAAATATAACTTTAGCGGTTGATAAACTATCACGGAGGCCTTAGAGCGGTCTAAATTCTCAGTTTTCATACGTTGGCAATAGTAATTTATAGTTTTCGGTATAGTTCATACGAAATGCATAATTATTTCATACGTCGGTAGGTAGGTACTTATTCTTTTTACTATTTACCTACTGATGGAACAAATTTAAGAAACTATCTGCCCTGCGTCCATCATAACCTGTGGCTAAAAACACTAAAAGATTAGAAGATGTTCCATTTAAATTAAGGACCTAGTATGAGTGTTATTTCCCAGCGCATTTGAACTTTTGAAGTTGGTTTTTTCTTGAAGTACCTAGTTATTTGGGAATAAATATGCCACTATAATCATTTGCTAGACAAAGGCAAAGGACAAGAATAAATTTATATAAATGAAAAATTTAGGCAACTTCTACTACCTAACATCGTTTGCGTCAACCGGAGTTTATCTAACTCCTAATAATGACTTCAAGCTGGTAAATATTTGACTATGAAACGTCCTGGGTGGTATAGTATTTTTTTTTTATTTTATATTAATTTTAGACTTACCAAGTAACTAACGTACAAAGAAAGGGTATCAATAAATTCAATTTTTTTTTATACCTACGATGCTAATAATAATAAATTATGGAGAACCAAACTATCGTGAGCTCATTTGTTATAGAGCTTCAATGATTTCGTAGTCTAGGATAGGTGTTTTAGATAAATCAATTCAATAAAATTTGTTTTTTACAACGTTTAAAATAAAATAACGTGATTAAGAAACTTATTGATAAACATTATTTATAACTGATTAGGCCCTAACTTTTCATATGCACAAATATCTAATGGTAGACACTATATCCCATATAGGTAAATTTTACCATAGAGATCCAGTCATCGACTCTAGGTTTCGATTTCCAATCCTAAGGTAGTGCATGGGCTCAAAACAGCTCGTGCACCAATGAGTTTTTACTCCAAAATGTATTCAGTACGTACCATTCTCTGAAACGGTGAAGGAAAACATCGTGAGATTGATTACTTCTGATACATGTGTCAAGTGCTCGAAAGGAGCCTCTGAGTCCTTTCACCACACTTCACTTAACTTATTAACACATTATACCTACCTACGCTGTCAAAGTCAAAGTCAAAGTCAAAATATGTTTATTCAATAAAATCACAAGGACCATCTTGAACCGTCTTAAAACTAGGTGACTCTAATAGTGCCAGTTCCACTGTCTGTCTTGCTGTTAATCGATTCTAAAACCTGTAGATCAAGGTGAAAGGGGTTGCCTAATACAAAAGAGTTATGAATTCTGTGGTATGCAGGGTGTTCTAAAGAGAGTAGTAAAATGTAGTAGTAGTAGTATGTAGTAGTAGTTGAGAGTACTAAAGTGCACGCGCAGGGCAAGTGCTACCAGGGGCCAAGTTTTAGCTTTTATAATACGGCTTCTATGTTCAGATGTCCAGTTATGCATTTTTTTTTAATTACACATGCAACGACCCTACTGGTGACGTATACAAGGGCTTATAATTATGTAAACAAAACAGTTCAATCAATAAATAAACGGTTCGATAAACAAAATCAAAAGTTATACGGTAACAATATTTTTGACCCATTTATTTTATCAGAACATAACGTCAAAATATTATTTTTTATATTTATAAATCGATTTTAGAGTGACGACTTTAAATTCTTTATAATAATTTGTCCAATTCTGTGTACCTATTTGGACACCCTGTATAATCTTTTCTCTGTTTGGATCAGCTGAGTCACGGCAGCCTTCACCAATATTCAATGGAACTTGTGGATATGTTGTAATGAGGTTGTAATGGGTAAATGATTTTCAAACAACAGGAAGGTCTGTCAATACAATCTGATAGACTCTGCTAAAGCTCTCTGTTAGTACGGACTAGCTGAACAGAGCAGTTTACGCAGATCTAGCCAGCATAAGGCGTGGTCGTGCTGGAGTGCTCTAGGGTGCCTGCAGGGGATGGGTGACTATTACTCACAAGGAATAAAACTCCAAACTGCAACGGTAGCTATTCTTCTATTACTTGTATCAACAAAGTATATTACAATAGTACATTATTGCATCGTCAATTACATAAGGATAAGATTAAATTAGAATATATCAGGTTAAATAAATTTAGGAACGTCTTCACAGCATTATTGAATTTTGACAAGAGGAAGTGACACAGTCATTTTGTATAGACTAAAATATGTTGGTCTTCTTTACTCTATGAAAAGTTAAAGCGTACTATACACGTTTCAACACTTCCCCTTACGCTTTACATCATTACTTTACATAATAAAGTCAATAAAAACATGCTTAGAGACATACAGACAACTACATATAACTTATATCTATATGACTCTACAATATTGAATGACTCTATTATGTCTCTACAATTTAGTACATACATAGTCATGCTACACAACACATACATTCATTTTCTTAATAAAATCTACATGTTTCTTAGAGCTAAGCGGTTTGGTTAGTACATCTGCTATCATCTTTTCAGTTTGTAAATACTTTACAGTTACAACATTATTTTTTATTAGATCCTTTACATAATGGTATCTGAGATCAATGTGTTTAGTTCGTTTATGACAAAACTCTTTACATTCTAACAACTTAATTGCACTTTGATTGTCATTATAAACAACTGACTCTAGATCCAAGCAAAAGATCTCAGATAACAGACTCTTAATAAAACTTATATCTTTACAAACATCACAAATCGAAAGATATTCCGCTTCTGTAGTGGATAGAGCCACACAGCGTTGCTTACGTGACTCCCAATTTATTGCATTATTACCTAGCTTCACGACATATCCTGTATAAGACTTACGATCAGTTACATCATTAGCCCAGTCTGCATCAGTATAAGCGACTAAACTCAATTTATTACTTCTTACGAATAGTAAGCTATAATCAATTGTCCCCGCTAAATAACGTAAAACACGTTTAGCAGCTTGCCAATGACTGTTATCGTGACAGTTATTAAATTGACTCAACTGGCTACAAACATAAGCAATATCAGGCCTTGTACATACAGCTAAGCACATTAATGAACCTAACAATTGCCTAAAATTATCATTGCTCTCGCTTACATTTACATTTTCAGCTTTTAGTAATTTACAATTTAATGGCATGGGTGTAGATACAGTTTTACAATTACCCATACCAAACCGCAACAATAATTTCTTAATATAATCAGTCTGGTCCAATTTTAAAATACATTTTGATCTATCTCTCGTTACATTTATGCCAAGACAGCTTTTTAATGGACCAAGGTTCTTTACATTAAAATCTTTTTGTAACAGATTTACCAAATCTTTTTGAATAGCACTTCTCTCAGTATAAAATATGAAGAAATCATCTACATACAATGCTATGATGGTTACATCATGCTTCTCTTTCTTTATATATACACATGGTTCACACAGACTTTGTACATAACCATTATTATTTAACAAATCATGAACTTTGCTATTCCACATTTTACTAGCTTGTTTTAGGCCATAAATACTCTTATTCAATAAACAAACCTTAGAATTATCCCCATTATCAAAACCAATAGGCTGTTCCATAAATATTGTTTCATTTAAGTTTCCATTTAAGAAAGCACAAGCCACATCTATGTGATCTATATTGAGATTTAAATCATTCGCTAAAGAAAACAAAATTCTCATAGTGGAATGCCTAACCACAGGGGAGAATGTATCATTATAATCTACCCCGTGTTTTTGTGTAAACCCCCTGGCAACTAATCGCGCTTTGTACTTGCTAAAGTTACCGGAAGCATCGTGCTTACGCTTAAAAACCCATTTAGTTTTAATGACATTTTGCCCTATAGGTCTATCGACGATCTTCCAAACTTCATTCGCGATTAATGAGTCATACTCACTCTGCATTGCAGCATGCCATTCAGTGGCATCTGTACAAGAGATAGCCTCTTCGTAACTAGATGGTTCCTCAATATTACCAACATACATTGAAATGTCATAATCATAATACCTCAATGGTGGAATTGATCGAGTACTTCGTACAGGGCGGGTATTAGCCGCGGCCCGGGGTACCTCTACACTCGTCACTCCTTCCCCTCGAACAGACGCGTCCGGTGATGACGAAGTCACAGACTCGTGGCTCGCCGACGATGAGTTTGCACAGCGGGACTCATCCTCACTGCCTGTGCAGTAATGCTCCTCATCTGTGGTATCTGTAATGTGAGAACCATCATTTATTTCTAAAGAATTGGTTTCATTATTAATACTGTCTAAATTACTATTTTTACCTAAATCTATTAGACTAGAATGGATTCCATTAGTATTATTATTATTAATCAAATTATCATTATTTAAAACCAATTCAGTGCTCATGTCAAAATAATTACTATGCAACATAACTTCATCAAGTTCTTTACGTTCCTTTTCATTGATATCTTTATTATAAAACCTGTCTTCCAAAAATGCAACATTCCTTGACAATAAAATGTTTCTAGGATTCATAGGATCAGACAGCCTATACCCCTTACAGGTCTCACTGTATCCCACAAAGATGTACATTTTACTCTTAGCATCAAGCTTACCACACTTATGCTTAGGCTCCAACGAATAAGCGATGCAACCGAAAACCTTTAAGTGACTCAGATCAACTCTAGATCCCGACCACAGGTGCTCAGGAATCTGTCCATCTAAAGCTTTAGTAGGGGACCTATTTTTTAAATAAATTGCAGTATTAACCGCCTCTCCCCAATAACTCTTACCAAGACCTGATTCCTGCAGCATGCAACGCGCTTTTTCAATGAGCGTCCGGTTAAGGCGCTCTGAAACACCATTTTGTTGAGCCGAGTAAGGAACTGTAGTTTGATGTACAATACCTTCTTTACATAAGAATCCAGAAAATCTATGATTGACATACTCTCCACCATTGTCCGAACGTAAGCATTTAATCTTCAATCCAGTTTGTCTCTCAACCATAGCCTTGAATATAATAAACTTGGACATTACCTCGGATTTACATTTCATTAGGTATCCAAATGATTTCCTTGTGTGATCATCTGTAAATGTAACCAGATACTTTGCACCTCCCAAGCTGCTCTCACTCATTGGCCCACAGACGTCAGAATGTATCAACTCCAATGGTTGCTCGGCCCGCTTGCCCTCTCCTTTGGGAAACGGCTGTGTTGACAGCTTCCCCCCAAGGCAGGGTATGCAGTCCTTCAATTTGTTCTGGTCATCCTGAAACTTGACACCAGACACATGACCTTTTAGAGTACACATATTCCTTAGACCTAAATGTCCCAACCTGCGATGCCATAGCTCAGTAGAAACAGCTACTGCAGTACTCTCTGTCTTTTGCCCATTACTCAAAAGTTTGGAAGAATACACCAGCTTACTGTGCAAAGGTTTTTCAATTTTACAATTTAACTTATAAATCCCACTTTCACATCCCACAAGAGCTAAACGGTTGCCAGAGACTTTACTATCATAAATACTGCACCCATGGCTACTAAATTCAACAGTAAACCCAATTTCTACTAATTTACTCACTGATATTAAATTAGTGGCTATCTGTGGCACAAATAAAACATTTTTGAGTTGTCTTACCTCATTTCCAAAGTTTACCAATAAATCTCCTACACCACTACATTTTAATTTTTCATTATTTGCTACAGCAACAGTAGAGTGTTTAGCATTACAATTAAAGTCTTTATAATTCACCAGATTGTCTTTACAATTTGTCATATGAGATGTACAACCGGAGTCGATGAACCAAGCATCATTTTGATGAACAAACAGAGCTGAAGCGAAGCTTGTAGAATCTGTCTGGTCACTCTTCTTCTGGTCATTCTTCATCTTGTAGCATTTAGCCTTCACATGTCCAGGCTTACTGCAGTAATGACAGATCACAGTCTTTTTCTTTGAAGAGTTCTTCGCAGCCAAAGCTGTGTTGTTATTATTCAATACACCATCACTCCTTCGCAGCTCTTCTTGTAGAAGTCGACATCGTACAATCTCGCTGGTGAGATTACTGGTTAAACATACTGTCTCCAGATTAGATACCAAGTATTCAAACTCCTGAGGTAGACCACTCAATAAGATCTCTGCGACTTCGGCATCATCCGTCTTCCGGCCAATATCCGTGAGCTGCTGTACAAGGGTCATCACACCCTGTATGTATTCAGACATACATGAAAATTGAGTATAATCTATTCTGTGTAGTTGTCTCAAAAGCAGCACACGCCTTAGTAAGCCCTTATTTTCAAAAATATCAGCTAAGCTTTTCCATGCTCCTTTAGCCGTAGTAGCATTTCTGATATATTGATAAAGCGCCGGCTTGATGCACAAAGCTATTCGCGCCAAGGCACGCTGATCTTTCACAGGATCAGGCTCGGAGCCTTCGATTGTGTCCCACAAGCCATCCATGGTAAGCAGCATTTTTATTGCAAATTTCCAATTCAAATAGTTGGATACACCTTCCAACTTTTCTATTGACGATGCCAAGCCTTGCAAAGTAGAATTCCCATTGCTCGATTCTTGACGGCCAGGCGTAGCCATATCGAAGCACGTGTCACAAACCACCGCACCACGTAGCAACTCACTGAGGTTAGTTTCTAGGTTATCCAGCACGCGTTAACAACTCTCCTTATAAAATCTCTGGGCCCATAACCTGTTAGTACGGACTAGCTGAACAGAGCAGTTTACGCAGATCTAGCCAGCATAAGGCGTGGTCGTGCTGGAGTGCTCTAGGGTGCCTGCAGGGGATGGGTGACTATTACTCACAAGGAATAAAACTCCAAACTGCAACGGTAGCTATTCTTCTATTACTTGTATCAACAAAGTATATTACAATAGTACATTATTGCATCGTCAATTACATAAGGATAAGATTAAATTAGAATATATCAGGTTAAATAAATTTAGGAACGTCTTCACAGCATTATTGAATTTTGACAAGAGGAAGTGACACAGTCATTTTGTATAGACTAAAATATGTTGGTCTTCTTTACTCTATGAAAAGTTAAAGCGTACTATACACGTTTCAACACTCTCCACCTCTTTGATGTCAAGTTAGTTTGTATTGTTCTTGTATTCAAATTCCTTGGTATTGTTCATAACACTAAAACCTCTGCATAATACTCGTATATTACGCTACTATTTGAATAAACCAACTTTTTTGTGTTAGTTTATTATTTTGTAGAGGTTTTAGTTAAACTTTTTTATGTAAAGTATAACACTGCCGTCATTGGAAGAGAAGACCAGGGTTTTTGACCAAAATGAGTTATATACGGATTTGGAATCAGCAAAGAAAATGCTATCGTATAGTCTTACAGACACAGCTGTAACTCCTCTTAATCCGAAGATACAACTAGGCATAACTAGGCAAAAAATTGGGCTTTTTTAGTCTGAAAGACCTTAATTTCAAAGTTAAGGCTTTCTGTATTAGTAATAGTATTTTACGAGTCTGAAAAGCCCTAACTTCATGAAGTTTAGGGCTTTTCAGACTAAGACAGGTAGAAAACAGAGTAACCAAATAATATTAGAAAAACTGTGAAACTAGCAAAGGCGTCAAACTAGATTGTCCACTGATGAACCTCATCGTCACTAAGCTGCGTAGGTACGTGGATAGCATTTCTTATAAAATAATAAAATTAAAAAAATATATAAATTAAACATGAAATGTAATTTCGCGCAGCTCATATCATACCGTGCCGAGCCGCGTGATCCTTCAGTCAGGGGAAAACGTCTTGCTAGTCATTATTAAAAGTTGGTATAGGCTACTCCTTAATTCTAAACTCACTTGTATCTAACTCACTAAAATCTTTTTAATGTTTCTTTTCTAATGACTGTGGGTGACCTCACATTTTTCGTCGCCATCCGTAGGTAGGTACAGAGATTATAGCGGTTTTCTTTTTTTATTACTTTTTATTTTTGAGATATATATAATGCAGCTGCCAGACGTTCAGTTTTTGGAGGTGGTTTTTATACATCCTGTAGGTATGATGTATCTTTACCTACGTAGATTAGATAAAATATTAAATTATATCATGTAGTATCATTCACATCCATAATGCGTAACTTGGCTCAAACGTTTAATCGATTTGACCTTCCGATTATTTGTCCACCATTTGACTGGTCGTGATTTCACAATCCGAATGAGACGCGCCTCTAAACCGGAGCCTCTGTTATTGTTCTTGATGCTTCTATATATTATAGCGATAGCGACGTTCGAATTTATTAGAAGTTGCGCCCCGCGGTTTCACCCACGCAGATTTAACGGTATCCCCACGGAATAAAAAGTAGCCTATGTGCTATTCCAGACTATAATATATCTCTTTGCCAAGTTTCATCCAGATCCGTTCAGCCGTTCCGGCGTGAAAGAGTAACAGTAACAGGTAGGATTTGCCACAAAAACAAATACCACCGAACATTTAGAAGTTCGACCTCGTTGTGCGAGACCCTAAAAATAAATTATGGTCTAGGTACACGTGATTTACGCAATATTCGCTGTTCAATGAAATTACATGTTAAAGTAACGCTCGGGTGCTTCCTTATATCAGGCGGTACCTATCTCACTCATGTAATTTCTAATTACATCAAATTGCGTGGCTGAAATGACATAAAGGCTACTATTATAGACTACCTTAGTTAGAAAGTCTGGTTTAAAAGCATCCGTACCGTAGGTCTACCTATCTACCATTTATTCTTCTGTTGACCAGAACTTTACGTATCAGTAATATTGTAATGTACCTAACTAGACTAGTCTAGCTAGATAGCTAGTCACTTTATACATATAATTATGTATGATGGCTAGCAATGATGATTATGTATAGGCAGGTACACACTCCATAGTAGGTACGAACTAAAAATCGTGGCAAATAAAAAGGTAATTTTTATAAAGTTGTACCTTTGATTATTTAGCCCCTAAATAATCAAAGAGTTTTACATTTAAATTATAATTAAATAGCTATTGGAACCACTCTGGAGCCCTTTTGATAGTAAGTAAGGTGTACAGTTCAATTAGCGGTCGTCGCGACGTCTATCCTACTTCTCTACCACATCCCTGACTCGCTCCGGATGTGTGTGGGTAATAGTCCACACACAGTTAGCGAATGGATACGTGCCCGACTCCAACTGACTGCGAATAAGGGAGAAGGTGTAAACAGCTTACAAATGAGGAGATGTGTCAGTAAAGCAGTAAATTACAAGCATGCTGCAATTGAAGACTATTCATCTTGTTGGCCATAAGTTAGAAGTCTACCATTTTTACTCTAGAATCTAGAGCATTCTATGTTATCCTGCAAGCATTTTTCCTATAATAAAGGTTGTAAGCCATATACTAAACCCCGGTTTCAGAGAGCTCGATCAACACTAATAGGCTGTCAAGTTACTTGCTATTTCAGCTTTTACTTCAAATTAGAGATAGCAAGTGACTTGACAGCCGATTAGTGTTGATCGGCAAAGTTAATTCCGGCGCACTTATTGAAATAAGTGCGCCGCAAATAACTTTTCATCCCATCTATTCGAAAAGATCGACTTGGTTCGCCTTTATGTGCACCCAAAGGTGGTGTTTTCTATAAGAAACTATAAGTGCGCGGGAAAGTTAATTCCGGCGCACTTATTTGAATAAGTGCGCCGGAATTAACTTTTCATTACATCTATTCGAAAAGAACGACTTGGTTCGCCTTTATGTGAAAAGTAGAGTGTACCACTCGGGAGCAAAATATATTTTTGGCTCGGGCGACGTACTTTGAATCCCTCGCTACATTCAGGATTCTACTAAAGAATCCGTCGCTAAGCTCGGGATTCTACTCTAGAATACTTCACTTAGCTCTGGATTCAAAAAAGCGCCCTCGCCGTAAAAATATGATTTCGCTCCCTTATGATACAATCTACTATTCCCGCGCACTTATAGTTTCTTATAGAAAACACCACCTTTGGGTGCACATAGAGGCGAACCAAGTCGTTCTTTTCGAATAGATGGGATGAAAAATGGTTTAACTTATTAGGTAGGTACCTACTAAGCAATCAATTACCTAATGATGAATATGATGTTTACAAATCTTACATAGGTTGAATATAATAAAAGTCCCCGCCGTAAAAACAAGCTAGCCATTGCTGTGTATTATTAGAAAATTTAGGTTAGGTACAAAAACAGTCCCTACTCAAAATCCACAAAAAAATTGTTTAGTGCGATATGAGTGCGATTGCAATTGGTGCGCCACTTTCCATACATGTTCGACGTTCACTCGCACCTTCTTGAAACACCAGCCTTTAAATTACCATACCTAGCACTAACTTTATTATTAAACTAGCGACCCGCCCGCGCGCACGTGCTTCGTACGGGTGCTCATTGTTTTTCTAATATATCATGCATGTATTATACATATAAACCTTCCTCTTGAAACACTCTATCTATTAAAAAAATCGCATCGAAATGCATAGAGACATAGGGATATATGGACAGAGAAAGCGACTTTGTTTTATACTATGTAGTGTTTCGGTCTTTTAGAAAGGGATGGCAAAATTTTTAGTGCTGTCAAATTAGGTTAAGTTAGGGAAAATTATATCACTCTCTTAATTAAATCCCAACTATCCCAACTAATATATATATATACCTAACTGTACTAGCTGGTACCCGCGACTTCGTCTGCGTACTTTTAATCTCATCATCTCTTTATATATATATATATATATATATATATATATATATATATATATATATATATATATATATATATATATCATTAAAAGTATATAAGTTATATAAGTAGTTATAAGTTATATATATATATATATATATATATATATATATATATAAAAGTCTCCAGCATAGAAGTCGCGGGTACCAGCTAGTACAGTTAGGTACAAATAACACAATAAAGATAACTAAAGTAATGAAACTTTTTCGTCTCCTGCTAAGTAGCACTTTTTCAGATAGAAGTTCTTAGTACTTCTACGTAGATTAAAGTCGAGTTTTGCTCGTAGAGGCAATTCGGATAGATTTACGTAGCATATACATAACTCACTAAATGCTACGTAAATCTATCCGAATTGGTAATTTCGACTTAGCACGCAAGCGGCCTCTTGGTCTAGGGGTATGATTCCTGCTTTGGGTGCAGGAGGTCCCGGGTTCAAATCCCGGAGGGGCCCAGCTTTTTGATGGGCTTGGGCTTTATGATTTTCCTTTTTTTTACGTGATCAATCTACAAATTCAAACTTTAAGACAAATTATTTTATCTCATGTTCATGTCACAAGAAATAGTACTAAGTAGCAGGCAGGCGACATCTCTAGTTTTTGCGCCAAAGTTTAAAGCCAAATACGTTTTCTGTAATTTTGTTCGTGATCTGTGGGCCAGAATACTCGTTTCAAGAGTTAAAGGCCGCACAATTTTTAGCGCCATCTATATTTTGCACTGAAAGTAGAATCTTACATAAAAGCGCCCTCTGTTAACAACAGTTAGAAAGTCGCTAAATAGTAAAGGCTTTTGAGATGGCGCTGCAGTCTGTTAAACAGCTGTTCCCGAGAAAATGATTTGCTTTTGACATTGCTGCTAACTTCATTCTGTATATCAGCCAACCAACCACAACCAGCCATCGGTCAGCCATTGATGTTGAGTGTTGTTTGCTTGCTTTGCTGCACAATCAAACAAAACAGTGAAGTGAGAGAGGAAAGGAATACGTGTTCCACGTTCCACTTCGTGCTGTTTTTTGGTCACAAACAACAAGTTTAAAAAACTTTTCACCAGTGAAGGCTGCTATTTTTCTATTTCTGTGCTGTGATTACTGTATTTTCGAGTTCTAATATTTTATGCTAGAAAGTCTTGTGCGTTTACCTGTTCGTACCAGCTCCTTTCACAAAGGATAAACGGGACCCGAATACGAGACGGCAGACGTTGATTTGGACGTGCATTTCACCTCTTGAGATTTGCGATACGTAAGTAGAAATAAATATACGATTATCTAAACCTACATCACGATTACTATTTTTATCAACTGCGCTTGATCTAATGTATCGGCGGGTATCTTGATTACCTATATAAATTGCTATTTCATTGTTCTTTTATATAAAAAAATAAGCACTCTAAATCAATGGTCAAAGAATTTAGGTAAACATCAGCTTCAAATTTTTATGAGTCCTACATAGTCTAAACCTAAACATTAATAAAAAAATTGCAAGACCTATGTGGGTAGGTACATATTACAGGGAAGGAAAGATATATATTTTATAGTATATTAATAGATTATCATAGTATATTTTATCTTTTTATTTATCTAGAAAGAACATAGTCTTTCATGCCAAAATTTTGTTTGATGCACCTACATATGTAATGTGCCTACAAATGTTATTTCGATTGTATTGCCATAGGTATTCTGCTTTTTTGTAGGTATGTAGAAACATAGGTAATGATCATGCCCCTGCTGCCAGCCACAGGAATGTTTCTCTGCTGGTTGCTAAGCAGGAACTATGCTAGTAATTTCCTTCACTTATTGATACCTACTTATAGGTAGACCCACTCACCCATTCTTTCCATCATCTTGTCATCTCAGTATTTGAGTGTAGGTGCATAGAAAAAATAGGTATGTTCATCTATAATGACAAAGACTGACTTGAAATAAGCATTGTTTATTGTCTAGCATGAGAAAACATCACAAATAAAATATTAAAATAACAGACTTTTAGGAAAAGCAGGTAAGTAGTTACTGATCATGAGAAACAGCAATACTAGGAATACCTACCTAATATTGAAGAGTAAGTAAATAAGATTTTAAAATGCCTGTAAAGACAATAGGACATTGTTTTTATAGGTATGTCTTGTCCTCAAAACAGGCTCTGTTTCTCAGAATGGCATGAAGGGTGTGGTTTAAATTAACGTTGACTGCTCAGCTTCAGGTGTAATGAAAAATGTATTTATTCTCTCTTCACAAATATTTTATCACTACATACCTACTTACCTAATATAAAACAAAGTCGCTTTCTCTGTTCCTATATCCCTATGTATGCTTAAATCTTTAAAACTAAGCAACGGATTTTGATGCGGTTTTTTTTAATAGATAGAGTGATTCAAGAGGAAGGTTTATATGTATAAGTAATACATGCATGATATAGTAGAAAAACAATGTGCACCCGTGCAAAGCAGTGGTGTGCAGGAGGGTCGCTAGTTGTAACTAAGTCTGAGTACTAAATAGTGTAAAATATTACTTAAACCTAGTATTGCGAGAGACTGGTGTCTGTGTAGGTTTATCACAGAAAACTCAATGAAAATTTTACCCTAAATTACTCGCAAAAATAGAGTACTTAAATAATTGATACCTGTACTAAATTTCCCCCTCATTTTTAGGGACCAAACTGTGTGAATAGAGATTAGAAGATACTCGGATTAAGTAATTTGCAATGGAAAAGCAACATTTTGGCCGGCACAGTGGCAGGTAGAACAGGGCCCAGTAGGTCAGTCATTACAATGAGCACTTCCGCGTAGGAAACTGTCATGAGCCTACTTACATAGAATGTGCATCCACTTGCCAACAATTCCCACTAGGCATGAATTAGACACAATTAGTCTATGAGCCATTTAGAAAAGAAAATAGTGACTAACTAGGGCAAATGGTAATCAAAAATTACTTTTTCATTAGAACACTTCAACAAACAAGTTTTATAAATTTTTATATTTTTGGCTAATATTTTTTATTGAGAACCAGAAGGTTTAGCTAGTAAAATCCTAAATAGGTACCAAACACCTAATACATGAGTGTGTACAACCTATATGTACATTACATACCTACCTCTACAATATCTCTTCCCATTTGTCCACTTCACAACAAGTCTAATCCTAGTCTAAAACACATACATAATAGATGATTGCATCAAGTGTCTCTTTGTTCCCACGGATAATAAGTAACTTTTGGGACATTATACAAATCCTTGTAAGTAGTTGAGAGAACAAAATATAAATTAGTTGACATGGGTACCTTATATCCACCTTATGGACGTTAATACCTACTCCTCTCCAACAATTTCTTTGTTTTATGTATTTCAAGTGCATCACCTATACCTAGGTACTATGGCATTCATCATGCCTACTACCGAATGCATTAGATGTACATCTGCGCGTAGTCTTGACCCAGTTTGCAGGTTCTACTAATTCGTGTAGATAGACCTTTTTAAACATCACGTGCGGTATTTGCCTTAGTAGCCAACAATCTGCAAGGCATCTGCATAGGCAAGGCAGTACCTCATCATTTTAGCGCTAAGTAAATAAATAAATAAAAATAAATAAATATTGCTGGACAATCCACACAGCACCATCTAGCCCCAAGGTAAGCTACTCAAAGCTTGTGGGGTACTAGATGACTGATATATTTAATACATTATATACTTACATAGTTAGATATTTTTTATTATACATAGAAAACACCCAGACCAACGGAACAAATTTCTGCAGATCGTGCACAGATTTGTTCCGAGGCGGGAATCGAACCCGCAACCTCTTGCGTCGCAGGCGGACTCTCGCCCGCTGCGCCACTGAGGTCGTCAAAAAAGTAGGTACTAGGTGGGTAAGAAATATCAATAGGTTTCTAACCCTATATTAAGTACGCGTAAAAAAAACTGAATCCGGACTGCTCGCTACACCTCTTCATCTAACATCGCCATTTGATGTGCCACATTACATGTCTCATCCTATCCATACCTAGGGTATGCAAACAGTAGTGTACACTATCACTATTCATTGTAGGCAACCCATTGTTAGCAACTCGGTTGATCTTCGCTTCGCTCTATTGAACGTTGTTTGTGGTCAGCGGCCGTAAGTCCTTTCCTGACGCAACTTGAGATCGTTGCATAATCTGCCCATCGCCCGCGCCGTCCCACGCTCTTATACCTACCTAGGTTCTCAAATTCATTTCGTCTACTGCCCATTTTGATTGAGATGCAGATGCAATTAATTTCTAGCGCTCCTTTAAATTTTAAGCTTAGACTTGCAACTATCAAACAGCTTCTCATTCACATTATAGGTAGTTTCTGAGAATAACATTAAACAAAATTTCAAAGGAGAATGTTTTTTTTTACTATGTATGGTACTATGGTCCAAAATAAATCTTAGAACTCCTTAATCGGTTAAACGTGATCTGATAATATTCTGTGAACTGAAAACCGTGTAGCATCTGCAGCCGTACTCAATTACCATCAATAAGCTATCCTCATTAAATGCAGTGCGGTGGGCGTGTTAGTGGACAAACAGCACAATGCACCGGGTACAAAGTACCAATAAACAGCATTTTTTTCTGTTGTGCAAAGTAATTAACGATTTCAAAACTCCTGATCTTCGTAATGCCTTATCATGACGTAATTAATGTTGAATCGAGATGATGTTTTTGCTGAATCTTTGTAGAGGCATGTTATTCTTCTAAACTCGGTTGTTTTGTCACAGAAATTTCTTAACAAAATTCAGTGTCTTCATTTACCTAGTGACCTTTTTTTGTGAACGGGAAGGAAATCTGCAAACAGACACCCTACCGCACCGAGGGATGCGATAGGGTAGTGTGAGGCTGACGGGCTCGTTGACTCACTAAAACTACCCCGGTGGCCAGCCTCAATGCATGTCAAGGGGCTCCGACGACTCTAAAAAGAACATTTCGTTGCCCCTCTCGCATAACATTAAAAGCACGTCCCGGAAACGACATCCATTGCCGCCCCCAGCACTCGTGGTGCTACGGCTGCAATGCCACGAAGTGCCAGCCGCCCTCTCGGTGTCCGCAATTGACCAGCCGGAGCCCTCGTTCCGACCGCCCACAGACCCGAAAGGCCCCCTGCTTGGCAGGCCACTCTCGCCCCTCATGGGGCAGGCAACGCGGGGTGGCCTTTGCCAACATAGTTCCACATAGTTCAACATTGCCAGCATAGTTTCCACTACGCTTGGTAGAGAGAGGTTCTGCCCGATCCTGTTTACCAGAATTCCGCTCTCACACGCTCCATGCTGAGTACTGCTCTAGCGTGTGCTGCACGGAATCCCGATCCCAACCATTTACCTAGTGACCTAATCCATCCTATCTAGTCCAGTTAAAAGTATCAAATATACCTAACTAGGATCTCTCAATATATTTATGATATCTGTTATTGAAAATACATTAAGTGTACAAATACATAACGATAGAACGAGCCTGGACCATAATGCTCGAGCTAGTTAGGTACGCAAATCTCTAAAAAGCTATATACTTAATTAAAATCACAGGTATTGTGTCAGGCTATAATAATAAAGCACAATAGGCTCTATTCTATACTCTGCAAGGACAGTGAGTAGGTTTTATCAAGATATTGCGCTGCCAATCGGTCTCATTGTTCCCAAGCTGGTGCTGCATTGTATGATTGGCGGACGTTATCAAATAGGACCTGCTTGTATTTATTTACATTGAAAGTATTAGAAGTCAGGTAGGCAGGAAGTTAGGTTTGTTAGTCGCCGTTCCTATCTAAGTATATATATCTTACTCTTACTAATATTATAAACGCGAAAGTTTGTTACTCAAAAACGACTGAACGGATCTTCATGAAAATTGGCACAGAGATATATTATAGTCTGGAATAACATATAGGCTACTTTTTATCCCGTGGGAATACCTGGATTTAAAACTATCGGGTGAAACCGCGGGGCGCTGCTTGTACAATATAATTCCTAACATTTACTTGTAATGTATGAATGATAAAATTATTTTCGGTGAATAAAATAAACTTGAAATTAAATTGCAAAAAAGCCTTTCAAAATTGGCGGTGAGGGTGAAACTTGCGACCTTGCAAGGTTGTTGGCGCTGCTATACCGCATGCCAGGGTGACTACGCACACACCCTGACTAACACCAACCCGAGTGGGGGCCGCATTAGCCGCATACCTAATGACTTTCTTATTCAACACCATATCCGGCGACTACTTTTTCTTGATTAAATGATTTTTCATGCCACACAAAATCCACTTGCTTATGTGGATGGTAGAGTAATTTAATTTATTACTCAAGACTGATATTCTAGTGCCGGTTGACAGAAACGTTTTTATTTTACTTACCTACCTATTAGATTTTATTTTTGGTAAAGTTCAAAAGACTGGACCAATAGATCAAGACCTGTTTTGGACATCGGGCGGGTACTGGCATTTGGCAGTGGTTTGACCTTGTTGTCTTAATGCAGACCATTTCCTTATGAAAACATTAAAGAACTTCTAGTGAAACTGAGTGAAATTTTTAATCAAAATTTTTCTATTTAATCGCTATGAGCGTCAACAATAAAACTGGCGGCTAAGGGTGCTTCGAAGGTCCCGCGTTCGGAAGTTGTTTACTGAATTAGTTTATTTTTTCAGTGTAAACTGAACTCTATTGAGAACTTGAACTACATATTTGGCACAAAAGTTGACCTTTAGATCATTGGCAAAGGCAAAAACTAAAACAACTTCCTCTGTGCAAAGATTGACAGCTGCGCAATGCGATGATATCGCGAGGTCACACGAGAACATAACAGCTGATAAAGGCTCCAGATTTTGTTGACCTCCATCGCAAAGTGTTTAATTGCCACTGTGATTGATCATTTCATTGTCCAGTTATTACACATTGAAGCAAGATTTGCAATTAATCGACAGCTATTAGGTACTGCTACCATATCAAATACGTAATGGCTACGCAATGTAACGAACAGATTTTTGTCATTATTTAGGATCAGCTAATATCAAGTTCCATAGGTACCTACCTACTTATTTATCCTCTGTTAGTATAGCATCGTTATTCTTGCATTTACTTTAGCAGTTATTCAGATACTATTGAGTTTCACGGTTCTGAATTCTTTAAACAAAAAATTCAGAAAATGTCATATGACTTACTTAGGTGGGTACCTACATGAAATTTGTTCAACGGTATATCTTGGTGGCTTCAGGCTGTTGCGAGCGTGTAACCAGACGATCTATTCATGTCGTAAATGGGGAATAATGCACCTTGTCTGTGACGCAGTAAGGATGGTTTCATAAGTTTTGTATTTGTATTGTTCGTTGTAGAAAGTGCAACGCGCACGAACCGGGATCATGGCAAGCATTCTAATTGCGTGGCTTCTAAAAAGGACGACGCAAGTTTTCATATTTCATTTCATGGCGCACTGTATAATAATATGAAGATTATTTTTTTATTACTAACTAATAACGTCATAGCGGTTGGTTACAGATATAAAAGTTGAACCCATTTTATTTCATACGTCTTCACAATGATTGTGATTGTAATAATGTAGGTTTACTAAACTAGATATTATATAACTTACTTTCCCTCAATAAAAATAATAGCAGCCCCGCGATTTCTATTTGCAAGCAATTTCATGCTAGCTTAGTTGATAAAGTATTACCAAAACTGCAAAACATATTTCTTTAGAAAGAAAATATTTCGTTCAAGTTTTGACTTCGACGACATTTGTGTGCACAGCTTGTTGATGTCCTTGTACTGGCTTCGTGGTCTTATTTCCGTTGCTTTGCTATTTTAATAATACAATATTGTTAGTGGTGCAAAAACTCAGAGATCAGATAACTCCCACGCAGCTTTTGTCGCAAAATTTACCAGCTCTATTTGGATTTGCATTTGTCAATAAATCTATACACTGCCTATTCTTTTTCGTTATAACATCTTTGAAGGAATCTAATAACATTGCGCAAAATAGATGAATCATTTGCTGGCAACGGCGCAGGAGAGAACCGCACGCGACGTTGACCCGCACAAGCCGGTCGCTCACCTTGCCAGTCACATCTACTCTGGGACCTCACTGTGGGTTACCCCCTTAGTAACAAAATAACAATACATTTAATGTATGTTATTGTGTGTATGCATAACAAGAAAAAGTGTCTTATGGATGGACTGGATATCGAAATGAACAGAATGTAGTATGCCTTTCGAATAGAAGGCAAGACCAGAATGGCAGACAAGGAATGACCCAGGAGACGTTAGCGGCACAGTCAAGTAGGCTAGTGACTATTAGAGGAAACAACTGTCACTCGAATTACCTATCTAGATCGCCGAGCGTTCCGGTTCGTTTTAGTAATGGTTAATTTTGTATGGACAGGATAATTTGGTGTAAAATTTTTCAACTTTATCGCTTCAATGATTACAATTTCCTGAACTAAAAATAACAAGCCTTTAATCTTTAAACGATGTAGGCTGTATAAGTAATCTATGTAGTATCAACGTCTACCTAAAACCGTTAATATGCAAAATACACGTTCATTTAGTTGTACCTAACCTACCTATCTAGCTAGAAACTTTAGAAAGTGGAACGAGCTGCAGGTAACATTTCTTTCATCAAAGTTGTAAACTTAATAGCATCATCAATTGTCGATTGGCAAATTTAAAAACCTCTTAAAAAGAATACTTTATAATAGGTAACAATAAAATATAAGATATATTTTTTCTTAAATATTAGTATTATAGAAGTTATCTCAGTATTAGTATTAGCTTAAATATTAGTGAAAAGCATGGGATAGACGTAGCTTCAAATCGTTCCAAATACTTACTAAAAATTAAGGCCCTGACCCCCGGTTTCTGAAAGCGTGATCAGCACTAATCGGGTGTCAAGTCACTTGCTATTTCAGCTTTTACTTCAATTTAGATAGAGATAGCAAGTGACTTGACAGCCGATTAGTGTTGATCGCGCTTTCAGAAACCGGGGGATAACGTTCTAAATGTGTCTGGGTATCAGAATGTGCATGAAGCTGTTTCTGTATTCTAACTGTTTTAACGATAGAACTACATATTTCAGGACATTTACTTATAGCTTTTTTGTGGTTTCAATACTATCGAACACAGCTTTTATAGTTTCTTTTGTTGCTGTAATGTAACCTCAACAAAAAAGGTGAGCAGAATTGATATGCCTGATGAAATGAAAAGTTACTGTTTGGTATTATCGTCAACACTGAAATAAATAATGATTTCCTGGAATTAAGTAATTATTTATGATGCAATAGAATGAATGGTTTTAATGTTATTGAACTTGGGCTTTGATTTCGTGGTGAAAATCTTCTGGTTGATCTACATTGACACAATGTGTAGGTACGCTACGCTACAATTATTTTAATAATGATATTCTATTGTATGGTTGTGTGACGTCGCTATAAATGTTTACATTTACCCATTTTTGTTTGCGTTCTGTTGTTGTGATAGATAACATGAGGCACGCTGCGGGTGCCGACTACCGACTTTGTCTGTACACTTTTTCTCATTCCATAAGATGTAATAAATCAGTAGTTTATTATTTGTGCCTCTACCTGTTTCGTAACAAAGGTTTTTAAATTATAAGGAATCTTCATTTCTACTCTTAGTTAGTCGGCAATTTAATGAATAGTACATTTCTGTATTTATTTAATGACAATATCTGGGTGACCCGGCTTTGCTCGGTTGCTGAATCCTAGCTAGATCGACCTAGCAAAGCTACAGAGGAATCCCCCTGTACCTACCAAACTTCATGAAAATCGTTGGGGCTGTTTCTGAGATTCAGAATATTTTTTTAGTAAATAAGGTCAATTTAATTTAATAAAAACGGCAAATGTATACTGACGTTGCTAAGGCTTTTGGCATTAAATTATAGGCTTTGGATAGTAATAATTTGATTAGGTACTATTTAACTGGTGGTTCTTAAAAATTGGTTCTAAAACATTGTTCTAAAATGCTCATCGTGCCAACATGTTACAGTAACAATAGCAACCGAGTAGAACCAGAATCAACACATAAAAAGAATATAATTCTGTGTATAGATTGCTATGACTCAGCCCTAGACCTTTCAGTCACCGACCAACACCGAAGCGTTTTATGCAGGGAAAGACAGACGGGTCCTATTGGTCACTGTTTGGTACGGCAGCGCAAAGTAGTTGCAACATTACTGCAATGCATATCGTATAGCTAGCAATTTCGATAGCGTACGTTCTATAATGACGTCAACAATCATTGAAATAAGATCTAACGGGAGCATGTTTAGTTCCAGATAAATACCAATGCCTGCTGCAACCTTGTGGGAAACTCCGTGGTAAAGGTAAGGAGCTACTTATTTCGCTTTGTTTTCAACGCTTTATGCTATAAGCATGTTGCATACGCTGAGATATTTAGATGTTGTAGAGTTATAGGATGGTTCTATTAATTGCATCTTGCATGCAAAAGCGCATTTAGTAGGCAACAATGCAGTGACCGCGTGAGTCACGGTTCGATATTTAAACATTTTGTGTGCTCGAAACCGGTCTCCTAAAGCGTTCATTGCCACGATATTGATGTGCCATACATCCGCCACCACGTCTGAGGTAAAGCAAAATCAATCGCAATAAACCCCACGGAGTATGTTGTGTTCCTGCCAGACACGAATAGTCTGGCAAATCGGATGAGAGAGATCATCGATCGCGCCTGACGAAGTTATTTTAGTAGACCCACGTCCTCATTCTGGTCTGTCCCCACGTTACAACACTGATCCTTTTTTTATTATACTAAATATTGTATATCCCAATTTGTCGCTATTTTGGGTTTGGATTCATTGTTTGTTTATAGACAGCCTGAATGTGTCCTGAAAATAATAATCCTTAAGCTTTTTTAAAATATATCAGACTGAATGATAAAGGACCTTGTTTTGGGTCTTCACAATCGTGTTTCGTGAACTGCAATGGCTATCCTGACAGTAGGGTGCAGAAGTCAAGTTCATAAACATTTTCAAGCTGCATAATTTTTTCGTCCATTTAAAAATCATATCTAGGTGACCGAGTTTTGCTCGGTTGCTTAGCAAAAAAAACAGATAAAAATACATTTTCTAAAAATGAATCCTAGCTAGATCGATTTATCGCCCCCGAAACCCCCTGCATACCAAATTTCATGAAAATTGTTTGAGCCGTTTCCGAGATTCACAATTTTTTTTTATGCAAGAATAGATATGTAGGGAAATGTACCTGCGTATCTATACCATTCTGTAACAAAAAATGCAGGAATTTGAAAAATATATCACTGGTATAAATCCTGAGCTTATTGCCGTGTTATGCATTTATTTATACGGTGAATGGAAAGTTCAAACAGTTCTTACGAGCTTAGTCATCCGCCCAGTAACTGTACTCTAGATTCGAAAGACAACGCTCACGAAAATAGAACCCAAAGAACAGTATCCTGTATCGTGCAACAACCAATATAACTAATTACACGTTTCATAGATCAAGTTACGGATTAGGTAGAATGAAACCTCGTGGTAACGTGACATTTAATCAATCCGGCCAGCGTCACCCATGCTGGCCTCGGGAGCCTTTCCCTCGGTGACGCAGCGTGAGGCCGCACGCGCCTTGAGGGCCCAGCGAGCCAAAGTTATAACCTGTACCTGTATAATTAATAAAATCTGCGTATGTCTACAATACTCGGCGAGCTCTCCTGAACAGGTTTTGATGAGATGCATTTTTACAGTCGTAAAAAAGCAACCTGTACTTCACTACACCTATCCTGCCGAAACATATCATTAGGGCAGGAACATAAAGGCAATGAGTTTTTTGGGTTTCGACATTTTCCACGATCATTTAAATGTGCAAGAGCCCCCCTCAGTAAAAACAAGTTATAGAGTATAATATACACCATAATAATGGTGTAATCTATCTACGCATAATTTATCTCAGAATACCTACCTACCTGCCTATATGTACGTAGTACGTAAGAGTTCGTTCTACTGTGCTCTGCAAATACAATTTAAGTAGGTAGGTACTGTACCGAGTAGATATAGGTAGGTACTGTACCGAGTAGATTTAGCTGCTTACGTTGTTTGTACGTCTGACAATTAGTACCTGCGATAATGAAAGTAATATATTTTATATGTGAACGTACAATATATTGTTAAATGTGACTAGAGTATGGTATGGCTAATTTGTGAAATAAATGAGAACTAACATAGTATTAAATTGCATTTTATATTAAAATACATTCTGCACAGAATGTATAATATTGACATAATAATTCCAGGTCCTCAATGAATTAAGACTTCTGAGGGGATATCTACCGTGCCTAGGGATCAAAGTCGTGAAACTTTTGTTTTTTTTCTGCAATGAAAATTGATGCTTCACCAACAAGGGTACATACTTTATTAAATTCGATAAAGCAGGAGGTAGCTTCTTACTAGAATTTCCAATCACAAAGCAATTTCAATAAATCAGTATTATCGACCGTCACGGCGCGTGTCTACTAACCTTGACAGCACACACTTTGTCACACACTGTTTCACGTGGAACATTTTTAGCATTAATATATTTCATTACATTATGGCTACTGGTTCCGTACACAAGAGAATAAAAATGTTGACGCGACGTAGAAGAAGATGAGTTCATTGATGATATGATGATTAGTGATCACCCCCCTCATTTCAAAGTCAAAACGTATTTATATGTATAATTGAATCACAAGTAACACAGTTTTTAACTAGCACGAAAGGTAATGTTTCGTAACGAGTGTGCCAGATTGCCTTATATAATACTAACATCCCTAGAATAAGGCCTCTGTAGGGCTCAACTCATCATGTATTTATTTTTGTCTGGAAATAAACATTATCTTATCTTACAAGGGTCACTCTGAAACGTCTTAAAGCTAGGTGAATCTTGGAGCCAGTTTCACGTAACCAAGCCCAGAAGAACAAACTCACGGCTTTGTTCTTACCGTTCTTTCGAATGGTCCTTCTTAAAATACAATCTAATAATGAAACTCCAATGTGGTGCCAATCGAATGCTACAGTATACATAATAATTACATTATTTACCTTCCCCACCTTCACTTCCCAAACCACACCTATCCCCCAAGCGCGTACAAAATATTACAATTTAATTGTCGATATTTACTTCAATCATTTAAAGGTCTCTGCTGCATTTGTATAACTATCCTGCTTATGATCTATTTGTGTGAAGAAGACAGATATGCATTGCAGCAATTTCTAGCCTGTTTACAGGCCTCTTTAGGTATAAACTTTAAACTACAGTAAATTGATTTACTGCATGCTTTTACACGGGTACTTGAACCCATTTCCTTATCATCAAGATAATAATTTATATTACTCGTTTAAAAATATAAAACAATCATTCCACGTTAAATAATTTCGTTTTTAATTTTGTAAAGTGCATTTGCTAAATGCTTGCGATTAAAACAGTTATGGCCAATTACTTAAATTCTTAGTTAAGTAGTACCTGTATAGTACGTATTCATTGTCCAACATTTATATCAAGTGTCCCGGTCTCCTATTGAAAAAGGATTTGCCACACTGGATGCGGTCTGCGGTCAGGTCAAAATTCAAATTGAACGCAGCCCGCATTGTGTATATGAACAATATTGTCGGTCTACATATTTTCTGCGTCCTTACGTTCCTTTCGCGTGCCTGTGCGGTCAGATAGTATATCTATCTATACAAAATCATCATTTATTAATTCGAGAAATGCATTTGATTTTTTAATTACTTATTTATTTAGTTGATCGCCAACACAGTGTACACCTACCACTGCAGTTACAGACGAAGACAACATGCTAAAATAAAAATATTGTGAAAAACATGAGCGAGTAACAAAGTTAACTAATACTAAGCCACATGTCAATGTTATAGATTTTTAAAAACTAATATTGAAATTGCTTTCGTGTCCACAGTAAATCCTCTATCCATTCTCTCCACAAATATCTACGGCGGCATCTGTAGGGAGTGAAATTTTGGCATCAGTCCTACTCTGCAAAAAATGTTACATAACAATGCAGGTATGCGCCCACGATAAATGGTATTTCGTCCAATTGGTATTCTGAAAGATTCAACATGGTTTCCTTCAATATGTCTTCTATATTTAACTTTGAAACTTCAACAAACAAAGTAGGCACGACATGTTGAGCAGGTTAAATTTCTAGAACATTTACACGTACCCTAAGTATTCGTTTTATGACAGAAGGTGAACAGCGAACCACAGCTGTTGTTCCAATAATCGTAATAAGGTTATTTACACCAGAACGATCTTATCTTTTAAAGCTTTTAGCTTAGCCCAGCTCAGACTCTTGTATTTATGCTTGAATGGCTAGTATTGTTTCGGAGGATTATAATATGGATATGAAACCATTGAAGTTTCCTTTATTTATTTAGCTACTGTTATAACTTGTATTATCTGGTGAATGGGTCCATCTTATAAGCATTGTTCTAGATGTATAAAGTGGGTGGACGGTTAAAACGACTTCACAATAACCGTGTTCGCTATCTCATATTCTTCACAAGACTCCGTTGTTTTCGCGAATCTCAATCTCATAATTTATTATAGTCGTTATTTTAATTTAACCGCGTAACTTCATTCTCATGGTTACGTCTTGTGATCCGCAAAACAAATCAAATAACGTTTGTCAGCCTTATTATAAACAAATCAAACCTGGGTTTAAACCTAGCTCAAGTCACGTTTTCTTATTATAAACAACTTAAACCTGGTTTATCTCATAAATTTAGGATCATCTCAGGTTTATCATTTTCGTATTACAAAAGACACTTTAGTCGAAGACTACATAGTACCTGAGATAGTCCATGATTCATCATCACAGAACATAATCATTCAACAAATATCCACAGACTATAACAAATTATGGCAATCAATCGTTCATTCATTTTGGAATCACCAACTTATCTGAGCCGGTCTGAAGTTAGCCGCTTGTGCATAAATGGCCAATAGTGAATCGAGAATTCTCTAAACAGCTAACTTCAGACCGGCTTAGATAAGTTGGTATAACTGTACTCTCTTGCCGCAGGCTAAAGTCATATGCGCATACTACCTCGTCTTTCGTTTTAATGAATCAATTTTTAGTTTCTCTTCTTGACTCAGATCTCCGCCTTTTTGTTTTAAATCTCGTTATCAACTTGATATTGACAAATTCGTGGCAACCCATGCGTTTTGACATTTCAAATTTAGATCGGAGTCTAGAGTTTGAAATGTATGTTGGATAATGCAGTGCTACAAGTTGTTTTATTGAATAAACTTATGTGGGAGACCAAATAAAATTTGGCAAAATGAGATTTTTATTAGTTAGACCATACTTAAACTAGGGGTCGTTCGGGTTTATCTTTAAACCGTGGTTTAGGGGATAAACTCCGTTTTATAATAACGTCTGATCTAAGTCTTTGATTTTTCTATAGAGCAGGGACCAACTTCGGTATCAAAGTTAGACCACGGACCAGTTAGTCCTGGCTTAAGCCTAGTCTAACTCACATTTTTATAATAAGACGGTGTAAGTTTAAGTACAGTACGTTTTAAACGACTTAAAAAAAAGGAGGTTCTCAAGTCGACTGTATTTTTTTATGTTATAATAACTTTCTACTGGGTGGACCGATTGTGATTATTCTTTTTTCATCGAAAGCTGGTGCTTGTCATGTGGTCCCAAGAGTCAGATCTGACGAGTAGTTTTTGCGTTCTTAGTATGAGTGTGTTTGATATAGGATATTGAGGATTCTTGAAATACGGTCTTTTCTTGAAAAAGTTTCGGTATTTCTAAACATTAATGTCATAAACACTCGTGGCACCAAACTTGCTTTGTTACTTCGGCAATCTAAATGCAGCTGGTATTATCATCACAAACATTGCACTTAATTATTAAATTTACGTGAAAACAAATTGTTTGCCTGTCTATTTTATCTGCGCCTACTGAACCAAATTAATAAATCTTTTATTTTACAATTACAATTGACGAACTGGGTCATACTGCTCAGGCTTCATTCCGATAATTCGAACTGTTTAATGCATTATGGTGAAATCATAACGGCACTGAATAGCGGGTGAGAACCACTGCAAATATCCGTGATGACCGTATACGGCATTTTGCGGTAGATATACCTACCTATTGAAAAGTTTATGCACATAAATTATTTTCCGTTATTGTTGAACTAACCATAGAGGTAATGTATAATTTACCTCTTTGATAAGTTTACCCAGTTAATCTAATAATATTTACAAACTTTTTAACGTAGTTTTGGTTGTCAAGGCTGGACCGATTTTAATAAAACTGAAAGAATAATTATTGTATAAAAATATTCTCTGCCTACTGGCTACTGTGCTGGGGGTATTCGATGTGAAATAACACGCGCCACCCAATTATAAACCAACGACCACACTCGGTGGCTCACCACTTCGCCGGTACTGTTTTTTATAGAGATATGATTTTGTTATTATAGTTATTATAGATAGATTATTGTTTTTTATAACTGCCCCAAGCCTAACGTCATTAAAAAATGGAATTTCAATATACCTAACGAATCTTTATTGTATTGTAGTGCTAATGAACGACCTTGGTCTGTCAATTATAAAGCACTTCACGGCCCACGCTTTGCCTGCTTTACTTTCCACTTCTAATTTGTATGTTAGAAAATTCTTGACGCTGATTTTGTTGATAAAAGTGTATTTAAAAGGTGAAATACAGAGAAAATTTGTTATTCCAGGCAAAGAGAACTCAATTAAGTCATTATAATAATCCTTACTAACATTTCTTGTGATGTATACCGGTATACCAGACAAAGTAAAAGCGAGTAAGGATTATAAGATAAGAGAGAAAGCTTAAACGTGGTTCTCTCGTTAGCTTTCATACGAACGGATTAGTAATAAAAGCACATTTTCTCATACATGGAGGCTGGGCACAGATGAAATGCGTGGGTGTCATATTTTAATTTTGGTATTCTTTAAAAGATGATAATTTCTCTTGGATGGCAAGACAGCTTTGCGGTTTTGAATCTTCCGCCGAAAACTACGAGCTCTAAGCCCCTCCTAAGGGTTTAGTGCTCGTAGAGTCAAACACTAAACTAGGTAGGTACAAATACGTTGTAACATGCCGAAAAACTTTTTTCGGTTGCTGGTTTCGATTCTTGTAGCTGAACTATCGTCGTTGTTCAGAAATGTGTTTTCTCCGGAAAATTAACTCATTGTTGTTCACATTGACAGTAAATAACGAGATTAGGACTACGTAAAGGAATGCACTCAGTCTAGTATAGACATTTTTTATGAGAATAAGTGACGAAACACGCACATGCCATATCCATGGCGATCTTTATTTGCGCCGGCGGCGACGCCTAGCTTACTACTGTTGCTAGTTTTAGTGTTTTGTTTTATATGGATGTTTTTATAGGTGGAGAAGCTTTCTGGAGTGTGGAATGGGCGTGGGGTGAGACACGGAGAACATCATCGCAATGACGGAGGGAGAGAAACAGCAGAATGCTGGCGGTACCAACTCCGCTCCTCAGCACAGGAAAGGGCACAGGTTGGTGCATTCTCTTTCGTTTGTTAATATCTGTGTTATTGAACTGTGCGCGATTACTAAATCCCATTTTATGTATAATTCAGTACTTGTTCTTTGGCTTAACTTCAGTTCGACCTCTCTCATCTAAAAATCTGTATATCTGAAAATAGGCATTCATTAATGAAAACCGGAGCAAAATCAATAGAGAACTTTCGAAAATTAGCTCAAACAAACACATGAGTCATACAGTCAATTCCAATTTTCGAACGGCTAACTACATAGTGTGTCGGTCGTTTCTTAATAGCATTGTTTTATCCATGACTCTATCATTTACATAAATCATCTGCCGATCCCCGAGCGTCAGTAATTAGATTCAGGCGTTCTTATTTCGTAGCGCACATCATGACATGACCCACATATTCTCTGCTTCGCTCTCTGATTGCATATGGCCTTAGTTATCATTAGAGTGATGGTACTGACTCTTTTCATTTCAACTATCATGCTTTGGTTATCTGATTTGACCGTTTTGGTTCGTTCATGAAGGCATCGTTACTCTAAAAGTAAAAGTTTAGTTAAAATGTAATACGTTATTGTAGGTGGAAGATTGTTTTCAAAAGTACGTATGATTTCGTTAAAGGATGATTAATTTATGGTTTTCGATAAACCGCTTATGAAATAAACTAGTGCATAAATTATATGTAACTCTTAAAATGCGTACAAACGCGTTCACACGCTTAAGTATATTGGACGATAAAATCAATACTTACTCAACACCTCTGTCGTACTTACTGAAATTCAAGTGAATCATTAGGAACTAAGTAATCTTCCGCAGTAATATGCTTTGGATCCACCTGTTGCGCCCTACCTTGTCATTTGTTTCCTAAAAGCAAGTAGAAAGAAAAAACAATAGTAATAGAATACTTTCTTGCCGTGATCGTAACTGAATCATAACAAGTCTAGCTTGCTAGATCACATGTCCGTTCTCAGGCAACATGTGTTTAGTTTCCATAATACAAGACACCCCGTCTGACTCCATCCATCGCAGACAAAATGCTAAAATAAACAAGCAAAGTTTTTATACTGCTTATTCTATATTTAGAAGACTTCATCTTAGACTTGTGCCCTCGCGCGTAAAGCCCTCTTTGATAACGTAATTAATGTGGGCGGGATGTAAGCAGATAAATATGTACATCACAAAGAGGATTTTATAACGTCTTCATTCGAGCAACTTGAGTTTTGCTTACGCACGCTAAGTCAGATGTTCCATGGTTAGAAAGTACCTTACTTGTTGGAATGTTTTGTCATTCGGTAGTTATTAGGTACTTTTATTGATATAATTTTTGTTTTGTCCTTGAAGTGCGGCCCACACGACCCAATTCTTTCGGTTGTGTTTGCGTGTCCTAGTAACGAAAATTATTAGACCATTACTTGTTTATTCCAAATACATAGAATCTAATGCCCTTTTTTAACTAGCTATGTTTATTATCAATGATTGGATGTGAATTAGAGTTGCTTATCGAGATTTTGCTTACAAGTAGGTAATTTATTTGTTTTTATTCCTGTCAATGATCTTCTACGGTATTCTGAACAATCTGTGGTACTCCGTATTTTTTCCTTTAAGTCATATCAAAAACGAGTATGTACCTACTATAGAATAACTTTTACATCGTTCAACCCTCTCCACTCGTTCAGTTATCTCAATGATTGAGATAACTTGAAACGCCGTAGATGTGGGATATGAAAGGCGACGTTGGCAAACAAAAAACTTTGTGTAATGCGGTGCTATTTTCCGTTGTTTGTTAGGGTAGCGTATAACCAGTATAGCCACACTCCCTACCACACACAGCTGTGTTCTGCGCTCCCTACTATAGGTACTTCCGCACTTTCATCAGTTGAAGTAAGCTATCTGCCATCCACGCGTTCGATAAACAAAAACACGCTTCCTTCTCGCATGGAATGATTCATACTCACACATATCGGAATGATACCTTACATTTTAACGATAGATAACATTCAGATAACGTTGTCACAGGTTAATAATTAACAGTAATGCAAGGGTGTTTCAGAAGCATTTTGTTTACTTCATCATTGTTTTTACTTTTTTTATTAAATTGAAGCGTAAACATTGAGATAACAAGGCTTTACAAGAGGCTTTACAAGTATTTGCAACGACTTGTGTGTTCTGTTGTTAGCAACTTTGCGAAAACGACATACTGCCTCCACTTGCACTGTATGTAACACTTTAACCAGGTTGTCCCATATTCGTACGTAATCGTGCGTTATTCTCATATCTTATCTAAATATATATAACTCAAAGGTGACTGACTGACTGACTGACTGACTGACATAGTGATCTATCAACGCACTGCCCAAACCACTGGACGGATCAGGCTGAAATTTTGCATGCAGGTAGATGATATGACGTGGGCATCCGCTAAGAAAGGATTTTGATCGATTCCACCCCCAAGGGGATGAAATAGGGGATGAAAGTTTGTATGAAATTTTGTCAATTTTAAACCGATCGGGCTGACTTTGCGTGCATAAAGCTACTATGACGTAGGCTCAAGGATTTTGATAAATACCACCCCTAAGGGGATAAAATAGGGGATGAAAGTTTGTATAAATCTTTTATCTATCTTCTATCTAAATCTAAATATATATAATTCAAAGGTGACTGACTGACTGACTGACTGACTGACATAGTGATCTATCAACGCACATCCCAAACCACTGGACGGATCGGGCTGAAATTTTGCATGCAGGTAGATGATATGACGTAGGCATCCGCTAAGAAAGGATTTTGATCGATTCCACCCCCAAGGGGATGAAATAGGGGATGAAAGTTTGTATAAATCTTTTATCTATCTTCTATCTAAATTTAAATATATATAACTCAAAGGTGACTGACTGACTGACTGACTGACTGACTGACTGACTGACATAGTGATCTATCAACGCACAGCCCAAACCACTGGACGGATCGGGCTGAAATTTTGCATGCAGGTAGATGATATGACGTAGGCATCCGCTAAGAAAGGATTTTGATCGATTCTACCCCCAAGGGGATGAAATAGGGGATGAAAGTTTGTATGAAATTTTGTCAATTTTTAACCGATCGGGCTGACTTTGCATGCATAAAGCTACTATGACGTAGGCTTAAGGATTTTGATAAATTCCACCCCTAAGGGGATAAAATAGGGGATGAAAGTTTGTATAAATCTTCTATCTATCTATCTAAATCTAAATATAAATCTAATCTATCTAAATATATATAACTCAAAGGTGACTGACTGACTGACTGACTGACTGACATAGTGATCTATCAACGCACAGCCCAAACCACTGGACGGATCGGGCTGAAATTTTGCATGCAGGTAGATGATATGACGTAGGCATCCGCTAAGAAAGGATTTTGATCGATTCCACCCCCAAGGGGATGAAATAGGGGATGAAAGTTTGTATGAAATTTTGTCAATTTTTAACCGATCGGGCTGACTTTGCATGCATAAAGCTACTATGACGTAGGCTTAAGGATTTTGATAAATTCCAACCCTAAGGGGATAAAATAGGGGATGAAAGTTTGTATAAATCTTATATCTATCTTCTATCTAAATATAAATCTAAATCTAAGTTTTCTAATTTTTCTAATCTAAATATATAAAACTCAAAGGTGACTGACTGACTGACTGACTGACTGACTGACTGACATAGTGATCTATCAACGCACAGCCCAAACCACTGGACGGATCGGGCTGAAATTTTGCATGCAGGTAGATGATATGACGTAGGCATCCGCTAAGAAAGGTTTTTGATCGATTCCACCCCCAAGGGGATGAAATAGGGGATGAAAGTTTGTATGAAATTTTGTCAATTTTAAACCGATCGGGCTGACTTTGCATGCATAAAGCTACTATGACGTAGGCTTAAGGATTTTGATAAATTCCACCCCTAAGGGGATAAAATAGGGGATGAAAGTTTGTATAAATCTTCTATCTATCTTCTATCTAAATCTAAATATATATAACTCAAAGGTCTGACTGACTGACTGACTGACTGACTGACATAGTGATCTATCAACGCACAGCCCAAACCACTGGACGGATCGGGCTGAAATTTTGCATGCAGGTAGATGATATGACGTAGGCATCCGCTAAGAAAGGATTTTGATCGATTCTACCCCCAAGGGGATGAAATAGGGGATGAAAGTTTGTATGAAATTTTGTCAATTTTTAACCGATCGGGCTGACTTTGCATGCATAAAGCTACTATGACGTAGGCTTAAGGATTTTGATAAATTCCACCCCTAAGGGGATAAAATAGGGGATGAAAGTTTGTATAAATCTTCTATCTATCTATCTAAATCTAAATATAAATCTAATCTAAATCTAAGTTTTCTAATTTTTCTAATCTAAATATATATAACTCAAAGGTGACTGACTGACATAGTGATCTATCAACGCACAGCCCAAACCACTGGACGGATCAGGCTGAAATTTGGCATGCAGGTAAATGTTATGACGTAGGCATCCGCTAAGAAAGGATTTTGATCAATTCTACCCCCAAGCGGATGAAATAGGGGATGAAAGTTTGTATGAAATTTTGTCAATTTTTAACCGATCGGGCTGACTTTGCATGCATAAAACTACTATGACTTAGGCATCCCCTAAGAAAGGATTTTGATAAATTCCACCCCTAAGGGGATAAAATAGGGATGAAAGTTTGTATAAATCTTCTTAGATTTTCGACTGATTGAACTGAAATTAAAGATTGGAGCTACTATGATGAAGACGTCCGCTTCAATAGGATTTTGATAAATTCAACCCTCCAATTTTTTGTACACGCTTAACAAAAGTAAAGCCGCAAAAACTATGCCTAATTAATAATAATACTTCTAAACGCGAGCGAAGCCGCGGGCAAAAGCTAGTTGTACATAAAGCTCTAAGTTAGTCATCCATGTGTAATGTTTGGTCAGGGCACGCGCGATGCTCTTCTCTTCAAATTCGTCAGTGTTACTAGGAGCCGCCGAAAAACTACAAGTTTCTTTACCTTGCCGGTGAATAAAAATCTTTTCGTTTGTTAGAATTGTGTAAATGTGAATCAAACATGAATGAACTATCGAAGGAACAGCACAGGTGTTTGCTAGAAAGGTACAAGAAGTAAACTACTGTTTATACTTAGCAGTTATTATGTGTCAATTTGAGCTTGTGAGTGCTAAACATTTTACAAGTTGTTCGTTCGTTGTTCGTTGACAATGCTCGGTAGCTCCCACACTTTCCTTGTCATTTAGTCTCTTGACGATGATAAGTAGTTTGCTACAATTGTCTTTGATCAGGAAGGTTTCCCTACCTTCAAGTTTATTGTTAGCGTAGTCAACCGTAGCTGTCGTCTTTATTGTTAACGATCCCATTTCACTTTCACTACTTCTATCAATGGCATCATTTATAGTTAGCTTAATGTGGTGTTTATTTTGTAATTCACACACACACATCTAACAACCTATTGAATTCTTTGGCATCACTCTTGCATGAGCTCAAAAACTATGTATGACGTAACGTTCTGCCTCTTATTTAAATATTCGAAAAGCCTACATAATCTTACCATCAATAACCAGTGTTCCCATTTACTAAGATTCATGTTTTATACATTAAAAACGAAAGTAACATAAATTAGGTACGTTGGATGTAAATAATACTCTAGTCTAAACAGTTTACAAACATATTGTTACAATATCGTTCGTTCGGCAATTCGTATTGCAATATGAAATACACCAAAGACCTCGCTGTTTGTGAGGTCTGCATAGTAGGCCGCTGAGGGGGAGCATAATAGGCCGCTAATGAAGTACATATTATGCCCATGGTACCTAGATACTTACATATTATAAGATACTTTGAAGTCTCGTCTGATGAAAATACCCGCAAGGCTTAGCTCTGAGGGGTCTTGTTAACAACCGAGGTTTAATTACCAGAAGCTACATACCTACCTAGGTACTTAGAAAAAAATACAAGGGTACTAATATGTGCAGTGAAGCAGACAGAATCTAAAATAGTTGCATAAAATTTATGTTTTTTCAATGGTTTTTGTGTCGGCAAAGCAGCCTTATTGCTATTAGATTTTTAATGTATGATATTCGTTATGGAAATGAGATAGCCCCGTTGTTTGTATTCACTACTTAGGTACGTACTTACTTGATGCTATTGAACTTGTATGTACATTGTCCAATCTGGTAAATATCCTTGTAGTGTGAAATAAAGAAGAATGTGTGTCTCTGTGCACGTGCACGTCGTTCACGCGTTGGTGACGTCATCAGCTCCATCACCTATTCCATTCCACCTGCATGTTCGTGAAATGTCATCAATAGGGCCGGTTGAAGCCGCTACTCTTAAGAGTATGATCGGAATAACCGTAACCACTCTAACAAGGGTGTCCGACTAAGAAGGGAAATTACCTATCGATTGAGATTTTATTTTCATTTCCCGGATACCTTAGTACGGAACAGGTGAAACAAAACATTTGAATTCCCAGGAGGCAAGAATCAATGTACGCCATGACAGGCTTATACGCGGAGTCAGGGCCCGCAGACGGCGAAGAAGCTGGCCCCAGCACGCCACCGCATCCCACGCATCCGCCGCGGGAATCCATCAAGTGCCACAGTCGAAACCCGTCAGCTGGCATTTGCGACAGGTAGGTCCATAGTCCTGACTCAGCTGGATTTCGCTGTTATAACCGCGAGAGCTTCTTCTAATGTCCAATCGGAATACCGATGCAAAGATTTTCAATAAAACTCCCGGAGACTCGACGAGGTATATTAATATGTATGTATAAGGAGCAACTTATGTTACCGCACACCAAGTGTGGCGGTTAGTTTTGAAACTATGTAAGACTCACGCGCTTAGTTTAATATTGCATTTTGTTTTCCAAGGGACCGCGAAAGGGCAAAGGAAAGAGAAAAACCCCCACAATTGTTCCCAGAAATATTAGACATTCCTCATGACATACGGGACTGCGGTATTTTATCGTGGAGACCGCTATTTATCCAACAATTCTCTAGTATAAAAGTAAGTTTTTTTTTACAATATGAACTCTTCTTGACGATATGAGTAGAGAATACTTATGAGATGTTTGTTTCAGGTATTCGTATTTTTCCTCTCGATCTTGGTAACCCTGCAGCAAGCCTTAAGTTCCGGATACATCAACTCTGTGATTACAACCATCGAAAAACGTTTCGACATACCTTCGAGTCTTTCGGGGCTTATTGCGAGCAGCTACGAGATCGGAAATGTCATAACAGTGATCTTCGTTTCGTATCTCGGTAGTAGAAGACACATTCCTGTCTGGATTGCAGTAGGTAAGAACACCCAAGAAACCCAGCACCACAATATTGCCTTTATTTGTTACACCGTGTCGACTAAAGTATGACCCCAGAATAGAAACCAAAAAGAAACTTTTCTCAATTCGCACGTGTAGAGTAATTATTGTTCAAAATCTGGATTTGGGTCCCATTATTATCCCGTCAGATTTTAACGATTTACGTCAACGTTATTCATAGCGTATTATTTCAGGTGCGGTGATCATGGGCATCGGATCTCTGGTGTTCGTCGTCCCACATTTCATTGCGGAAGTGAACAGTGAAACTTTGGCGAACAATAAATCTGACGATAACATTTGTCGACTGCCGCGCGCTCTCGAAGCGGATATGGGCGGGCTTGGACGGCTGTCGCAAGGCCTGCCTCCGAGCAATCTCAGGCCCGATAACTGCATCAAAGTAAGTGAATTTACTGTTTATATGACATGTGGCAATTCTTGCATACCGAATATACCGATGCAAGTTTTTATGGCGTGGCCCTATAAATCGAGTCCCTTTACGTCGAGCCTAGAAAGTTCTCGCTTTTATTACCCCTATGTCGAGTTTAACACACAGATATTTTGAAAGAACAATAGACTCTCAGACTCGACGTAAGGGGACTCGACGCAAAGTGAAGGAGAGAATCTTGAATCGAACTCTCCACATCTATTTCAGCTACGATTTGAAAATGGTTCCCCTTTAGTCCTCACTTTCATGTCACACCCTAGATCTTGCACCCACACACAGCGTTCCACTCACACAACTGCAGCCAATCGAAAGTCGCAGCGTGTTGCAGTTTAGAGCTCTGTATTATGTTGTGCAGTTGCCAAATGCGATTACTTGCGCATTCGAAGCAATTTCAATTTGACATAACCAAGCAAAATGTACTCCAATTTACGTTTTACGGAAAAATTGCTTTGGCAGCCTTTGGCCCCACTGAGAAATAGACATGAATTTGAACGTTTTTATGAATTTATTCCTCAAGGTTTTAGCGAACTTACTGATAAATTCTATTTAATTCAAAATTAGTGAACTATTTCTGAAACAAGGAAAGATTCCTTATAAGTTTTGTGTATTATTTTCGTACTATAGAATCGGAATTCACGAAAATATAGAATTATAAGTTTATTACTATTTGATTTCTAAGTCATTGCACTCTAGTTATTTATGATGTGGTATGAAACGGTCGGTTAGATAGACTGGAGTGCTAGAGGGTTAATAGAATAGTAGGATAGAATACGTCACGTCGGAATCCAGCATCTAATAGTGATGTTTTGACAGAGTTCGCCGAGCACCTTCGTGCCAGTAATGGTGTTTGTGGTCGCTCAACTGCTGCTTGGCTGTGGCGGGTCACCGCTACTCACGCTTGGCACAACCTACGTCGACGACCACGTTCGCCCAGAGTCCTCCAGCATGTATATCGGTAAGTAATACTTTATTAACACGCTATCTATGCTCATAGATGAAAGAAGTAATCAAAGGTGCCTACGTAATTATATATATTCTGTACTAAATGTGTAGGCTTGATAGAAAAAAAAATAACTGTTTGCACAAAAGGCAGCGCACAATTTCTACGAATCGTTCAAGCGATCATCAAAATTTTATTGCAGTTTTTATGTGTTTTGATTGGTCTAAAATCGTAACTTTTGTATATCAATCAAGGCTTCTACTTCCGAGTGCAACATGAAAAATCTCATGATAACAGACAAGACTGCAGGCAATAGCCTAGGAGGAAGAACCATAATGATCTGGTCACTCCAAACGACACTTCGTTATAGGCATCAAGCCGTAGACCGTGACAAATGGAGATGACCGAAAACGACTATAAAGACCGAAGAAAGGACGAAAGAGTACTGCTAAGAAGTTACTGAAAAGAACTACGGCTAGACCAGCATTATGGGCTCATCGCTTTTGGTCTCTTGTCTTTTGTTTCTGTGTTAAGTACAAGCCGTAACAGGGCGTATTGCAATACGCTTTTTGTAATTGTAAATACAAACCGCATCACGACCCATAAAAAATGTTTTGATTTGTGTTAAAAATGACAGCAAATCAAAGAATAATAATTCATGGTCCAGCCCCCTAACTGTACTTAAAATCGTTGTACAATGACAGTGTTTTACTGCCAGAAACTCCGCATGAACATCAGATCGATATTCTAGATTCCACAACGCTGTTTAGTACCTATCTGTCTGTATATTTGATGTTTTCGCCGTTCAGGCTGCCCTTGATCGATGCTAATGTCACGAAGGTGGATCTATATGGCATGGTGTTTGTAGTTCTGTGAGTGGTTATCCGCTCGTAATGCCGAGCTCGTAAACTGCGATCACTACATAAAAGAATTGTTAGTGAGCACTAGGCACAAAAGGTTGTTGAACTTGCTAACCAGACAGGCTCAACCATGGCGCTGAAATTGAATTTTCATTTTAAAGATACTAAGAAAACATAATTATTACTCTTTGATTTGATTTCGTCTTCCTCTGACATGCCTCTGAATCTCCACTATCCTCTGGAGACCCTCAAGAATCTTAAGTGGTAAGAAGAAGAAGTGGATACTAGGATTTATTTTCTTTACTTAAGAAATCTAAAAGAATGCCTACCTGGCCTAGTCGTATGTCAGTTTGTTTGCAAATTATGTCTAGTTTTCCTTATTGACCGAGCGAGCGAAGCGTCTCAGTTTCCACATTGGCCAAAAATTCGTTTGTCTGTCTGTCTGTCTGTCTGTCTGTCTGTCTGTCTGTCTGTCTGTTCTCCTCTACAGGTCGCATTTTTCAACCGATCTGGACGAAACTTGGTACACAGGTTATATGACTTATTAGAATTTTTTGTCGTCGGGGATTTTTGATTGGAGGGGTACTTCCCCCAAAAAAAGGCAAAAAGGGGGCTATTTGATATACTGCATATCTCCACCAAATGAGATCCGATTTCGATTATTCTTTTTTTATTTGAAAGGAAGTAACTATAAGTTGGTCTCATAAAAGTTTGGCGAAGATCTGATAAGGATCTTCAGGATGATGAACAGGATAGCTCATCAAACAATCGATGGTTTTCGATCAAATTTTAGAGAAACACAAAGGACCTCATTCTACACAAGATGATGCAAAAAAAATCAAAAAGATCAAAAAAATCACAAAACAGAAAATGCACTTGCACATTACATTCCTCAAATAGCTCACTTTTAGTATGCTCGCGAGGTCTACAGCTCCCAGAGCCACTAGTTATTATCATTTATCACAAAAAAATAAAAATACATACTCATACGTTATTTTCAAGTGAAGACACATTGTTTGCTATTTGGTGTTATCCTCTATCTACGGTTTATCGGTATTTTTATTATTGGATTTTTATCAATATACGCTATTTCATGGAAAATATTTATGACTCAAAGTAAAGTATCTTGCGGGAATACAAAAATAATAAGGAAATAAATATCAATTCCAATGAACCTTATCGAGACGGTCTAGATAACACCCAATTCATAAATCGTTCAGAATATTGAACCACAACATGAATCCTTGCTACCTAAATGAATTTGGTGTGAACTCACAATAGTCTTAATTCGTTTGATGGCCTTAGGGGCATTGAACTCAGTTAGGTTAGGTATTTATTTGAAGATACTCGTATGCATGTCGTGCCCTCATAATGTCGAGCGAGCCTGCACCTATGCATTTGTTTGTCCATGCTCATAGTAATGAGTAATAATAAAAATGAGTAAATATTCAGTAGAATATTTGAACCCTTGTCATAGGTGTGACAGACAAACTCACACTTCATCGCTGCACGAACTTGCTCTTTAGCGATTACTCAGATTAGATAGGGGTGTGGCGTGGACTGAACTCTGGAAATATGAAAATGATACGTAAATAACTAGTGGCATTATGCTACTCATTCTGTGAATTTAAAGTTCTGCAATGTTTTGCTTGACTGCAAGGCAATAACTTCAAGATTTAAAGCGAAACTCGGAATACTGCAACCTTTTTTAAGTTACCGCTGTGAACTGTCGCGTGGTGGTTCCGATTCCGAATACATAATGCTTCGGGGCGCGATTTAGGGGCCACGGGGCTTTGTTCACGGCCTTGACCTACAACTAAAGCACCCCTCGTTTATCACAACAACCCGAAATCAACTGGGTATATCGACGATAAACTATATACCCTCCTCACATTGGATCTTTTCAATAAACGTTTCAATAAAAACTGTAACAATGCAACTTTATTAGAGGCACTTACATTTTAGTACCTCAAGTTCGTATTAGGTCGGACCGTGGCCTCGGGTTCTTGTGACACGGCGTAGGATAAGCTTCAAATACTAGACAACTTCACCTTTGTAAGACGTCTCTCAGGTTGAACGGCAGTTCATGGTCAAGCCGAGCTCCGCTAGAGGTCGAGAGAGTTCTGGGCGAAAAGCCAAGTTCATATTTGGAAAGCCACAACGCGGTTTTGGGGTGCGCAACGCATCCTGCGACAAAACTGTGATAAAATATTTGGGTCAGAAGATAAAAAACGTAAATTGAGGAAAATCTTTTGCAATAATATAAATGGGCCAACATGCTTAAAATGTGATTTTTCAGAGAGTCAAATTTTATAAGCTTATTACGAAACAGAAGAGTAATAGTATATCAACTAACAGCTAAAAGTATTGATTAATTAGTTTGGGGCTAGATAGTGCTGAATGAAATATCCGCTAGTAAAACTAGTGACACGGAGTAATAATATTTATATTATTAATAAAATGCTGAGTATAATTTAAAAAAGTCTGCAGACTTACCTCAAGTTGAGTATCATGAAAAAAGCACCACCCGAACTCTAGTCGAGAGTCCCTTGTGCTGCCTCTCAGACGGGTCACTTACTTTCTGTTCTTTAACGTCGTACTGGGAAATATACTTGACATTTACGTTCCTGCCTCTTTGAATACCGTCCACTTGTACCTACTGTTGTTAACGAGAATTATTATGGATCGAGCGAACGTAGACAAGTAGATCATGCGATTAGTTAGCGAATTCGGAAAGCTTTATACAAAGTGATTCATAATCGTGTGTGAGTTGTGTGTTTGTAGTTCAATTATGCCATCATTGGACGCTTAGCTGCACTGGTGGTCTGGTGATGAAGCCATATCTAATAGGTTTAACAAGTAATTATTGTATACTCTTGGAAACGATTTTCATGAAATTTAGTATGCAGGGAGTTTCGGGGGAGTTCAGGGTCATCCAAGTACTTATTATAAAACGAGAAGAATAACTATCATGTTCTAGGGGTAAGATTCTTGCTAAGCTTTTGCCCCACAACACTAACGCTAAGTTGCGCATATATATTTTATCTGTGGGCAGGTGTTATTAAAATATAGGTAGAACCGCGTAAAAGTACTGGTGCGGTTCGTCGAATGATAATGAAAATTTATGTGGAAGCTAGCAGCGCAGACACGCAACGATCCGTAATATAATTAATATACTATGTTGTACATTACATCATGGATATAACATCACACTTACAACTATAAACCAATTCCGTTAATGAACTTTATGTTTGTGCCACTTTGTGCCTAGTTTCGACTATGCTAATTCATTTGTGAAATTATAATAATAACTTTGAAAAATAGGAAGTTGTGAAACGTTTTGCATGCAAGCGGTTGAAAGGCAATAAGTCATTGATATTAGCGGAGAAATTTGCGCCGGTGCTCGCAAAACAGCTGTGACCTACTTTTGGTTCGCAAAGCGAGTTACTGCTACTGCTTATATGCTCCTAGGTATGTAGGACGAAGTGACTGGGAATGTCTCGCTAAATGTTGTGCGTGTGTACAAACATACCTATTCAGGTTACTAAGTACCTATATAGGTTCTGGTTTTGGCGCAAACATCTCTATAGCTACCTACAACACAACTCTGTCCCAGGATAATGTGCAATGCTTATGATCTAGATTTTAGAACAATCAAGTCTGAAACAAAGGTATATTTTTGGAACCGATATCAAGCTTTGCTCGCTCGTTGCAAGCCCATCCCTGCTGTTAGAATTCGAAATGGTTTCTAAAATCGATTTTGCCTTCGCCGTTTGCGCACTTTTTTTGAATATTTTGGTTTTAGTAAAAGTATGATGACACCTCCGTTTTGGTTACAGGTTGCATGTACAGTATGGCGGCATTTGGTCCCGTGCTTGGTTTCCTTCTCGGCGCATACCTGCTCTCATTCCACATGGACTCCTTCTCCGGTGATATCATTTCTATCGGTGAGTTGTTCTATTGTTTACGCTCAGACTTGTTTACATGGATCACTGCTTTGATAACAATCCGCTTGTTGCCAGATGGAGACTTATAAACACAGTGGGGTCAGGGCTTTAGTTATGTAGGCACGTAAACCCATGTACAGATTTATCTGTGTGGGAACCATAGCTATCAGGTCATTAAGATTGTTATTTCTCTCAGTAAAAGCAAACATAAAAAAATAATGTTCTTAATTAATGTAGTATGTCATTATTTAACACACACATTTACAAAGCTAGCAAACTATACTTCAAGAGATGATGTGCTTTGAAACGTAATGTGTTCGTACTGATTGGTGATGAATTATGTTTTGGTGACCCCGATGTGATTACTGCTTTGCTTGTCCTTGAACACTAGGTTGGTCGGAGGAGCTTAGAAACTCAAAAAAAAAAGTGTTATAGGTTTAGGTTTATTTAACTTATGGTTTATGTTATTTGAAAAAATCATTGTTTCATGGATGAAAATTCGCATACATATACCTAAATTTTGCTAAACCTATGTATTGAAAACTTATTAACCTATCTATGTCGTGGAAACTTGGTTGCTCGCGATGTTTTTAAATCTAATGCCTTCAATTTAGTTTGTAAAGTTCGAATGTGAAGGAAAATTCACTGACGGGTTTCGGTCGACGCTAATCCGTCTAGTACTATTACGGGAGTGTGGTTGCTTGTACAAACTAAGACACTAACGAGCAATAGGTCAAGACAAGTAAATAATAATCGACTGAATCATTGATGATGATAAAAATCTAATCAAATATGTTTATTTGAAACAAACAACATGGGACTTACATAAAACAATGGAGACGTTGAGAGCTGCAAAAGCTAAAATTAGTAGCAGTCTTCGCACACAATGATGATAAATTAACAGTATTTTTTTTATTTCAGATCCAGGCGATCACAGATGGGTAGGAATGTGGTGGGGAGGCTTCCTTCTCTGTGGGTTTCTACTCATTCTAGTAGCGACCTTTTTCTTTTCGTTCCCGAAAGTTCTAGTTCGGGAGAAGGAAAAGATCAGACTGGTAGAGAAAGCTGCGGTGGCTAGTGGAGCTTCTACCTCCAAACCACCGCCAAAACCCGCCTCGGATATCAAAGACTCTGGATATGGGAAGGATATAAAAGGTACCGCATTCATCCTACTACTATTATAAACGTGAACGTTTGTAAGTATGGATGGATGTTTGTTACTTTTTCACGCCGGAACGGCTAAACGGATCTGGATGAAACTTGGCAGAGAGATAGATTATAGTAATAGCACACAGGCTACTTTTTATCCCGTAGGAATACCGGCATTTAAATCTGCGCGGGTGAAACTGCGGGGCGCAACAGACTAGTATACTTATTCAGCTTAAAACAGACAGAAATTCGTTCGCGTAAGAGCAGTGATTGCTTATATCTTTTATCCACTTCGGTCATCTATTCCTGACAAGTGCTAGCGAGTTCTGTGCGCTATCAATTATTTATTATTATTTATTTATTGCTGTATTCGGGTTTGAAGGGTAGGGAGAAGTGGATGGCATATAAATGGGTGCAGTTCAAAGTGTTGGACACAGTACAATGCCACAAAGGGCAAATCTTCGGTGGAGGTGCTCTGTGATGACCTGATACACTTATAGACAGAGGTTACCAATAAAGTAAACATCAAGTGGGTCACCTGCTTATCAAATCATTTTTCTCTTCATTACTCTTTTCTGTTTGTTATCTTAGGAATGGCACGTGCTCTTACTTATAATTTCACTAGTTGCGCCCCGCGGTTTCACCCGCGCAGATTTAAATCCCGGTATTCCCACGGGATAAAGAGTAGCCTATGTGCTATTGCAGACTATAATCTATCTCTCTGCCAAGTTTCATCCACATCCGTTCAGCCGTTCCGGCGTGAAAGAGTAACAAACATCCATCCATCCATACTTACAAACTGTCGCATTTATAATATTAGTAGGATTAATTTAAGAATTTACTTTGACATTGGCGGCACGTGGTCTTTCGATGTTGGTCTGTGAGAAATACCTACGATCAGCTAAGTTCAGAAACCGCCATAGGTCAACTTCTATCTGTAGCACGGCAGGTGATTTGAGAGGCAATGGGCCGACGCTTGTGTTAGAACAAATGTGTTGAACAAATGAACTCGGAGCCTACCACAGCTTGCCATTTTTTACTGCTATTATTATTGTCTGGGCTTGATCGCTATACACCCAACATTGTATGCTAGACAATTGTTAGATGGGTCACATGGAACTGGCACCAATTGGGCTAGCAAATTTAAAAAAAGTCAGTGATCCTTTTGATAATAACACATACAAAACCAGATAAAATCAAATTTTGGTTGGACACCCCTTATAAATGTCGCGTCGCTATAGTTAAAACAGATTTATTTGAGTTGGACTTCGGTCTAAAAATTACGTAGCTTTTAATATAATCAATAAGATGTATAATCCGTAGCTATTGGAAATCCGTGGTCCCTCCATCCTATGAGAAACAGCCATGATTTCATGTATGTATTTTTACAGACTTGCCAGTATCAATGATGCGTCTGCTCAAGAACCCTGTGTACGTAGTGACGTGCCTAGGCGCGTGCATGGATCTCATGATAGTGTCCGGCTTTGTGGTGTTCCTGCCGAAATACCTCGAGACGCAGTTTAGCCTCGGGAAGAGTCAAGCTAGCGTTTTTACTGGTAAGAAGTTCGATCTTAGCTTATATCTAATACCTTTAAACGAGCATTCTCGTACATGTATTTATAATCAAATCTCGGAAACGTCTCCAACGATTTACATGAAATTTTGTATGCAGGGATCATCATCACCATCATTTTTAGAAAATGTCGTTTAATTGTGTTTTCAGGCAATGAAAAACTCAAATTATGAAAAATATGATACCTACAATTATTTTTAAGCTACTTCAGTAGATGGCGTAGTTAAGCAACCGAGTAAAGCTCGGTCACCAAGATATTTTTTTTTAAGTGAGAAAAATGTTTATGATTGAGTGTTTTCACAATCCTGGAGCGCATTGGAGTCCAACATCATTTTTTTTTTTATCTCAATAGTAGTTTGACAAAATTGCGTGTACACGCAATTCCTTTAAAATGTGTCGTAGTTTTGTTTTGTCCAGTAATCCTAAAACAGCGTTAGGTTTTTTATGTCATACATAGCATCGCATAGCGTATAGGTAGTTATTGTATCGTATCGTGCTAACTAGATGTCTATTTTCATTTTTGATTGTAGGTGAACCTTCACTTACCACAGTTTTAGTTGCCCAATTGTTTGGTTAAACTATTCGATTTAGTCAAAGCTTCTAAAAATTGATGAGAGGGTGCGGATTCAGGCCGTTAATCAATCACCTTTCAAGGTCTTCCAAATGATGGTTAACAGTCAGGTCATGCGGCAGACATCTAGTTAAAGAGGTGTAAATAAATCAGGCATTTGGGAATATATAATAGGTAACCTCTTGGCATTGTAGACCATCTTAAGATAGGTGCTTACCTACTCATAATATGGCGACTGGGTGGCGACTTCTTTTCCTAAAATTATTGTAGATATCCTTAATTTGGTAGTTATTCTTAATTTTGTAAGTACTTGTTAACTACTATGTTCTGTTCTCACCTTTCTGTATCTATTTCTTTTCTATACGTGAAAACTTATTATTGGCCTTCTGCTACTATTTTCTTTACTTTCCTGTTTTGTGTGCTGTTGGTTTTCCTAAAAATAAATAAATAAATATTTGAGAATGGCTAAAGGGAAAAAGCGGTTGTCCGAGGCACGCCCATCTTTATATTTGGCACGTAAAATAAGTTAGTAGGTAATCCTTTGGTATTATAGACATCCCAAGGCACTTATAATATTTGAGAATATAACTAAAGTGGGTAGTCAGAGGTACGTCCAAATATCATATTGCACACACACATTCTGTAGTGGCCCATCGCCTTTACTATGGAAATCGGTCCTATATTAGGGGAACCTACGAAATTACTTACACGAAGATTTTTTGTTGCTCTTGTTTTAGGTATTGTTTATTTCCCAAATATAATAAAAATAAAGCATATTTTCGTCTATTTATTATCTCTTTGTAACCCACTTTGCCGTTACAGGATCTATCGCTATCCCCGGCGCTTGTATCGGCATATTCATGGGCGGATGTCTGCTGAAGCGGCTCGAGCTGCGACCTAAAGGAGCGGTGCAGTTCGTTCTCATCTCGAACACAATATGCCTGTCTTGCTATGCGCTGCTATTCTTCCTCGGATGCGACAATATCAAGATGGCAGGAACCACTATACCTTATACTAATAACAGGTGAGCTTCTTGGCGACATTTTACACAGATCGACTACACAAAGCCATAGAAAAAAACCTTTTTTTTCGAATCCTACTAATAATATAAATGCGAATGTTTGTAAGTATGGATGGATGGATGTTTGTTACTATATAACTCCAGAACGGCTGAACGGATCTTGGTGAAAATTGGCACAGAGATATATTATAGTCTGGAATAACACATAGGCTACTTTTTATCCCGTGGGAATACCGGGATTGAAATCTGCGCGGGTGAAAGCGCGGGGCGCTGCTTGTGGACTAAAATGCTGGAATTGTATGACGATTCCAGCATTGCCGACAGCGTTACCGGACTACTGAGAAAAATAACCTACGCTCACTACAGGTATATAAATGCCAGCAGTGTATAGGCTGATGCGTAACCGTGTGTACCATGTTATATTGAGTTGATTTGACTATTTTTGGGCCCGTTCGGCCAGCATGTGTAAAAGAGAATCAAGGTTGAACTTTATAAAAAATAACGTCCTTGTTTGCACCATAAAATTTAAATTATGAGATGAAAATTATTCTGAAAACATTGTATTATTTGTATTTCGTTTAATTTGTGCGATAAACTGCCCTTCTATAGACACAACTGTAGACAGAAAGCAGAGCCACTGCCAGCAACTGTCTGTGTTTTAAATCAAGTTTATTTTACGATTCTGTTTCTTAGTCAAATATAGGTTGCTACAAAAAAAACAGCGCTTGCTATACAATAACATGATATATATTTTTTTGTAGCAACCTAGAACCATTCAAAGTGAACTTGACGGCGGCGTGTAACTTCAACTGCCTGTGCACTGAGACGGACATGGAGCCAGTATGCGGCAACAATGGCCTCACCTACTTCTCGCCATGCCACGCCGGCTGCGCTGCCTTCTCTTCGCGCTCCAACTTCACCAACTGCGCCTGTGAGTACTTTGCCCACTGTCGGCCTCTACGCCTCTTTGGACAACATCATCACTTCAAATATCATGGACGTGAATTGTGGCGAACAGTACTGTTCACCGCAATTCACGTGTCCATGATTTGCAGGCCTTTTTTTTGTCCATGATCTCGCCGCAGGACGACAGACGCTTCTATACCCAGTGCTAGGAATCATTCGTTTAGCGCTTTACTCTACTAGTACTACAAGCTTAGGTTTACTGATTTTTTTAGGCTTTTAGCTTAGCTTCAGGAATATGGTGAATAAGCACATCATATTCCTACCCTTATCGCATGTTAGGTGGGATCGGCACAACAGGTTTTCTTCCACTCTCCTTTATCATTCGTAATCTGCGTGCTCACGTCTTTCTTACTCATGTCATCTTTATCACAGTCCATCCATCTTTTCATCCTCTCCTAAAACCATCCACATCCATATCCAAAAATTTGTCATCACAAGAGTTTTTGTTGAGTCTGCCCAAACTTGTCTTCAGTTTCATATGAATACACACGCATCCTATATTAGCAGTAAGGTGGCAGCACGATTTAATTCTACCTAACAAAACGAAAACAATAGTATGAATCACGCGTTTTTTTGATGAGGCAGCTGTTGCTAGTGGCGTAGGTACTCTGATTCTAAGACAATTCACCGACACATTAACATACATTTCCTCTTAACGGAAGCAATCACACTGACCCTGACACATTGTTCTTATTTTCTGCATAAATTATGTATTCTATCTTCAATATTTTGCGTTGCTACTAACTAAAGGAAATCCTATTTTTAATGATCATTATTCTTAGATTTTTTTATGGCATAAGGCAAGTACAGTAGTGTTTACTAATAACAGCCTACAGATACAAAAGTGACGTAGCTCGCCTGGTTAACGACCCGTAGCTTATTACGTCCGGTGTCAAATTGCAGCTCCCGAAAATAGCATCCAGAAACTCATTGAACTGAGACATAGTCCGCAAATTAGGTTTACTGATCCTACTAATATTATAAACGCGAAAGTTTGTAAGTATGGATGGATGGATAGATGTTTGTTACTCTTTCACGCCGAAATGGCTGAACGGATCTGGATGAAACTTGGCAGAGAGATTATAGTCTGGAATAGCACACATTGACTTCTGTTCGAAAATTGTAGGTTTCCCCACCAGAAATATCTACATTACCTATATTGACTTGATAAAACCTGAATAGTTTCATCAAGGTCCCAGTTTTTATCTACACATATACCCATATCTTTTGACTTGATAAAACCTAAATAGTTTCATTAGTGTCCCAGTTTTGCACCATGGCGTTTGGTTACCTAGCTACGCCCATCATACTTAGTAATATTAAATATGATAAATCTCTAAGTTGTGTGCAATAAAGTATCTTCTATCGACGCCTCTAAGTGTGAAATTACAGTGGCGGGCGGGGCCTGTGAGCGGGAAACGGAGCGGGATGAGCGGGCGGGGCGGGTGAGCGGGAAACGGAGCGGGATGAGTGGGTGCCACCCGCTCCCACTTCCTGCCCCGCGCCACTGTAATCGCACACTAAAACATAACTCATCATAGAAAGTACAAAGTTTGAGTGTGGTTGTAACTTGCAGGTGTGCATGAGAACAGTCGCGACATGGGCATACCCGGCGCCGCGGTCGTGAGCGGCGCCTCTGCCTCCGCGCTGACCGCCGCGGGCGTCGCACGGGAGTACAGCGAAGTGACGGTAGTGCCGGTGGCGACCGCCGGGGCGTGCAATCCGCCGTGTACTACTATATTCCCCTTCTTGGTGCTGCTTTTTTTCATGACATTCGTTGTGGCTGTCACGCAGATGCCTCTACTTATGATTGTGCTCAGGTTTGTGCATACATTTATGACTCTTACCTCATACTTTATTAGGTCATATTTATGTGAAACCGCACCATGTTTAAAGCATTATAGAAAAAACAGTAGAAAAACAAGCAATAGTTAAGTTTTCCAGATCTCTCTTAGTCCAGACTTAGTTATAGGTATGCTTGGTTATATAAGCCTGCCAGAGAGGCTCTGGCAGATTCACATAGTTTATAAGACGTTTCAAAGTGTTCATTGTGATTTTATTATAGTATTGAAGCTGATACAAAGTAACATTTTCAGATCTGTGAGCGAGGAGGAGCGTTCGTTCGCGCTCGGCATGCAGTTTGTGATATTCCGTCTGTTCGGATACATTCCTGCGCCAATTCTCTTCGGCAACCTCATAGACTCCACCTGCATCCTGTGGAAACAGTCCTGCAGCGGAGATAAGGGCGGGAGGTGCTTGCTATACGACATCGAACAGTTCAGATTCAGGTTAGATATTGGGTCAGGCCTTAATACAAAACGGTGTCTAACTTTAAACAGTGTCTAAAATTAGCGCTGTCTCTGTTTGCCATTACGAAATGGCAAGAGATGTCAAGGGCCTTTCTACAAAAAAATAGGCAAACGTTAAACACTGCCTAAACTTTTGACATCTCTTGCCATTCCGTAATGTAGCGCTAATTTTAGGCACTGTTTAAAGTTAGACACCGTTTTGTAGTAAGGCCCCAAAAGTTTAGGCAGTGTTTAACATTTGCCTATTTTTTTGTAGTAAGGCCCTTATAGGTGTTTAGTAGCTCGGGAGCTATCAATAATATATTTTGAAGAACAATCCGGCTCGAATGACTTGAATGCATTAAGCCCACCTTTTGTACACTTATTTGTGTTTTTTTTTTTCTTACGATAAAAAGTGTTTATTAATGCCAGTGTGTGTTTTCTTATATTAATAGGCTAGGACTGCGATCCGCTGGCATGGTAGACGTCCTCTGAGGTCGTTTTGTAACTACCTAGATCGCATTTTTTGTCTCTTCCATTCATGTGCGATCTACCACTATCATAATTCGATCGATTTTGTCTCAGGTGGTCAATAACTACCAATTACGATATTCAATTTCTTAAATTTTGTAACTACTAAATTCTAACTTAATTCTTAGTGAAAAATTCGATGTGAAGTAAGATGATCTACACGGCATATTTCAAGTAAATGTAATTTGTGTAGATACGTCGGTCTCTGCGGAGGTATAAAGATAGTTGCGTTGGGTATCTTCATGGCGGACTGGTGGCTGGTGAGACGCCGGCGCCACCTCGAGACTTCGGCGCCGCTCGACCCACAAAAGGATTTCGCCGGTTCGATCATCAGCTTGGACAAACGTGAGTTTCACTAAGAATTTTCAGCTCCCATGCACGGTATACATCTTCTATATCTTGTCCCTTCTATATCATATAGGACATCTGGGACATGATATGGGCAAATATTTAAGTAATATCCGAAATAGAAATTATTTCATTTGGTAACCACACACATTCAGATCTTGCAGGGTGCAAACGTGGACACTATTGTGTCTTGTGTCAGAGACAAGCCAATGAATTTCTGATTTCTATAGAACCAGTATGAAATCATTCAGTCCCTGCATATACGTGTGTCCAGTTGCTTCCACTATCATTTGACCAAAAAGTGTTTGTTGTCAGTAACTGGAAACTGAAAGTGTCCACGTTTCTGCAGCGCCTTAACCTTAAGCACGCTATGTGCTATTTTTAACATTATGTGACAGATTACAAAAAGCTCATTGTTATAGCAAAAGGTTCTTTATATCAAATCAAGCTATATTTTTGTAATCATTCCAATGTTGTTTGACAGTATTCGAAGAGCTGCCATCGGCCGACAACGCGAGCGGGTTCAGAACCGGCATGACGTCGGGGCTGAGCTCGGCGACGACGACGCCGATGGAGGGCGAGTGCGCCGGCGCTGGCGGCGGCGGCGGCGGTGGCCTGCACCGCACCGAGTCGACGCAGTCGCACGACTCGCAGGCGGCCGTCGCCACGTCGCGCGTACTCACCGCCTCCAGGCATCTGCGCAACGACTCCAAGACCATCCAGCTGGAGCCGCGCGCGCGCCACCACTCGATAGACGAGGACAAGGCGCGCCGCGTGCCGCGCTCCTCGACTAAAGATCTCGCGCACGGCCACTCGCGCTCCGCCAGCCGCGAGCTCAGCCTCGAGCAGCTGAAGCAGCTCGCGCTCCGGAGCATGGACAGCCTCGACCTGACCTCAGTGGTGCCGCTCGCGCGCCCCGCCGACGACGAGTGCAAGCGGCTCATCGACGGCGGCGGAGTGCTGCGGCACCGGCGCACCGGCTCGCGCGACATGAAGCCGCCGGAGAGCAAGCACAAGCGCACCTCCTCGCACCATATCACGCTCGAGCCGCATGACCTCAGCCTTCAGGTGCAGAAGGGACGCAGCGTCGATCACCTGGCGACGGTGCCGCTCGATCCGCGCGTTTGAACTCGCAAGTGCTCCTCGAATCTCAACAACCGACTTAGCCCGCGAGCTCGCGATAGTGAAAAACGTTGATATAGTGAAATTTAAAAACGTTAAGTTCGGTAGGCGGTTTATTTAACCTAGATAAATGAATGAGTGATTTCGAATCATATCCTAGCGGTAATTTAGATGCTTTTATTAAATGATCGAAGTAACGCTCGCTTAGTGCAGTTAATTAGCAATCTAAACGTAAGTGTTTAATTTAATGTGTTTTAGGCATAATTTGTTTGTGATTGTGAGAATCAAATTACAGCACAATGTTTTCGTTATAAAAGTATGCTTTAACGCGTTGTGTTTGAAGAAAAGTTCATATTTTTGTGTGGTAAGTTAACAAATTGTGCAATTTTTTTTACACTCAGGCTGTACTTAAACAACTGAATGGAAATTGAAGATGTCCATTTGAATAAAAAAAATTGTATAGAAATAAATTGTTATTTTTGTGTTCACATATTTTTAAATAGAGCTGCTGTTATAGAGCTAGATTGTAATTAGAAGTATATATATATATATATTTTTACAAATGTTGTCTTTGCGCGTTTATCGCTGGACATGAAACCCAAAGGCCTAGTTATTGGCAGAACTGTAAATCACTATTGACCAACTAAAGTGATCTCATGAAGATTTTTTAAAAATACACAAGTATTATAATGTGTATTCCTTGCTGTCAAAGTTTTATCCTATTTTATAGTACTTTTATTTTACTGCATTCTTCATATTTCGTTTAATCACAATTCAAAATATCTGAAAACATGATAAATCTGAAGACCAATGTATTTTAATTGATCTCAAAAAACTTATTGAGACTTTTTTATGATGACCTTTCTTCTTTGTCAGTGTGTGAATTATATGGTATAATTTTCATTTTAGTTACTAAGATCTGGGTGACCGAAACTTTGTTTGGTTGCTTTAAAAAAAAATTTTCTAAAAATGAATCCTAGCTAGATCGATTTATCACCCCGAAACACCTGCATATCAAATTTCATGATAATCATTGGAACCGTTTCTGAGATTCAGATTATTTTTATGTAGGTAATACAAGAATTCTATTCTGCTATTGCTATTTCTGCCATTCAGTTTTTAGATTCAATCCTACCTTGCACAAAAGTAAATTAGTTTTTTCAAGTTTATTAATCTGTCTAAAAATTAGATAATTTACATCATCGTAAGTATGTCGCTGTTGTTCATTGAATGCACAATAAGGATATACAAAAATTTTAACACATTTTGCTCATTCGGTTTTATCGTATAACAATTTCATGGACACAATCATAATACAGGTAACTCTAAAACATTATTTTTAGGAATTCTGGAAGAATCCTATCAGATACATTATGAACTTGCCATACCTTGGTTCATGCCATGTCAAGTAGATAATAAAAGTAAATTAATAATTGAAATAAAACACTTTTGTCAATCTCAACTGCAGGATTGTAGTTACCATGATTTTAAAATAGTATTCAGATTATATTTTTTCAAATTAAAGTTGTCAATTCGTGGGCTGCTCTTTTAATAAGAATTCAATTACTACTTTAGAATATTATTTTAATAAGAGATGTGCATAAGCAATATTTTTATCTTGAATATGTATGAATTGTAAGAAAAGACAAAGGAGTGTAAATTTTTGTGAAATAATTGTAATAAGAGAGGTCTAATAGTTTGATATGAAAGAAAGTGTTTTATCTAAAAATGCCTTATTACTACAATAGGTCTTAAGACTTGATAGATACTGACTTAGGTGTTTAAAGTAATTGTAACTTAAAAGTTGTTCTATCATTCACACTGGTGTTTGATAGTAGCAACTTCCCTATACTAATTTGTTGCATTTAGTGATTAATAAAATTGCATACTTATTTTTATGATACTTTTATTTAGATCTATACGTAACCATTTCCAAAAATAATTCTCAACATTTTAAACATTCAGCATATTGTTTACTGCACATTTTTCATGGAAATTTGTTCAGCTAATTCACCTAGATAAAACAAAGCATCTTGAATTATCATCAAATAGTTAACAAATCCATCTTATGGAGATGTACTACTATGAAAGTTGATTTCTGACATTCTAAACTAAGCCCAAGCCCGAGTAATAACTTTTGTCTACCATTTTTATGGGAAGAATAACCTACTCTAAAATTTTTCCAAAAAATTAAACTATGCAGCTACTAAAATATGCTTTAATGATTGTAAACTACATAGGTATATCATAACTTTAAAAACTGAAGTCTACTAGAATGGGATAAATGAGTATTCAAATTACATTATTTTATACTTTATTTACATATTACTACAATACACTAGAACTATGTAGGTACTTATAAAACTTAGTCTAACTCACCACATTCTGCAATAACAACCTTCTTTGATGGTTTGCCACTTTTAGAGCCAAGAGTTTCCATCTTTTGAACAACATCCAAACCTTCAACCACAGAACCAAAAACAACATGTTTTCTGTCCAGCCAGGGTGTGGCAGCAGTGGTGATAAAAAATTGAGACCCATTAGTATTAGGCCCTGCATTAGCCATTGATAGAGTTCCGGGACCAGTGTGCTTTAACTTGAAATTCTCATCTTGGAAAGTGCGACCGTAAATTGACTTGCCTCCAGTGCCATTGTGATTAGTAAAATCTCCTCCTTGACACATGAAGGTGGGAATAATCCTATGGAATGATGAGCCTTTGTAACCGAATCCCTTTTCACCAGTGCACAAGGCTCTAAAGTTCTCAGCCGTGCGCGGAACTTCATCAGTGTTCAGCTTGATGATAATACGGCCTAGAGGCTCGCCGTCTGCGGTAACATCGAAGAATACCTTTTTGTCAGGATTAGTGGAGGCGTACCGCAGAGCAGCAGCGGAATAAATCGTGCCGTTGATAAAAGCACGACGTACTAAAGCCGTGACTGCCATTCTTGCTGAAAGTTCAAGATAGCGAGGAACGTGAGCACCTCTAACCAACCACCATGAAACAAAAATGAAATTTTAGGTTAGAAGAAGGAAGGAAGTATGACAGATGACGTAACCTGTCAGTGCTGCCCAGCCAATGAAAATTTTCTGGCGGGGCCATGTACATGAGGTTCAGTGTTGCCAATGAAAATTTTTAGACGGCCGTGTACATGAGGTGAAAAAGCCGTGTTTCCAAGGAAAATGACCAACGGTGGGCCGTATATAGCACTCCATAAAAAAAGGAAAAACTTAATCAACGTTTTTAACTTTAAAAACCTTAAAACAGCACCATTTAGGTAATGTTTGCATCTCTTAGTTGTTTGAAAAAATATGCAAATATTTTTTTAAAAACTTTCTATTATATTAGTAATTAGTAGTAGGTATTTTGAGGGTAGGTGGTGGGTTCTCTGCTTAGAGCATTTAGAACTACTTCTAAATGCTCTAAGGTTCTCTGCAATCATTTTTGCTGTTCATACTTTTCGATAATAATGCCGTTCCTCTCGAAGTCCCTCCTGTCAAACAATATTTGGGTGAGTAGGAGTCCGTGCATCGGAGTAACTCTTCGTACCTAACAACCCGTGAATTAATTAACTACCGTAGAATTTGCAAAAAGCCGTAGAATCTGCTACGGCCAAAGGATGCGGCCCTAGGCCGTAGATCTTGTGATTCTTTGGCCTGAAAGCCGTAGAACATGGCAATTGCCGTAGCATTGACAACACTGATAAGGTTAAAACTTGGATGAAGTATAAAAACCAAAGACCTTGTACATATAACCAGAGATCGGAGTAGGTAGAATGATTTTACGTACTTGCATCAAGGTTTCATAGCATGGATATGGCTTTTTTTCCGATATTTACCGGAAAGTTCCTATATTTACCGGATTAAATTAAATATTATATCAAAAGCAGTATTTAGTAACTACAACATTTGAAATTTAAAGGAAACGATTGTAAATTGTAAATTAATTTTTATTAACCAATCGAATACTTTTTTTTAATAAAATATAAATAATTGTAGAATAAGTAAATAGTGTTAAAAAAATGTTTTCTACGCATTTAATCGCGGGAAAGACGTTTCCCACATGTTTTTACTATGTTGTTGTAAGACTGTGGAGATTGGCAGACGCTAAGGGAGGCCAACAGTGAGGGAGCCTAACCCAGTAGTGGGTGAAGTTAGGCTGCGGATGATGATGAAAAGAAAAGAAGAAAGAAAGAGAAAGAAAATACATTTATTTGACACACATAAGTACATACAGAAAAAAAAAGAGATGAAGAAATACAGAACGGACAGGAAACTACAATAGGTAGGTATAAAACTTATTAAAAAAAACATAACACACATACAAACATACACAAAGAAAAACAATGTCTGTGGCCAGTCCCGTCCCGTTCAGAGTAGTGCGTAGGTACGTACTGTATGCCAAAAAGGCCCTAACTCAGCTTTTGCTGCTTAGCAAAGTTGGTACCTAGGTAGCCAACCTTGCCAAGCCGCGCTGGTTTTCAGTCAGAGCCTTGGATAGGGTGACGTCACTATAGAGAATATAAATTTTAATAAAGAAAAAACACAATAATAAAAGTACAGTCCGCCGGAATATAACAATCTGTGGTCAGTCAAAACAAAAACTTCTAGTACTCTTTAGCAAACAGGTCAAACAAACAGCAGTGATGATGATGATATTGATGCGTTTCTTTCTTTACGCCTCCACGTAAAATTTATGAAATGACGGAAAAAATGTCTTGATAATTTTAAAATACTGGAATTCCGGAGGCATATCCATACTAACTTATCATTTGAGGTCATTGATCCTAAATCATTCTACCTACTCCGATCTCTGCTTAGAACGTTATAAGTACAAGGTCTTTGATAAAAACCCATGTTTTTAGGGAAAATGACCAACATGGGCCGTGTCACTTTTTATAAAAAGGAAAAACGTTTTTAATATTAGCCTAAGCCTGTTAATAGTGCCATTTGGGTAATATTTGTAAACTTTCTCTATTTGTTAAAAAAAATAGAGAAGCAATTTGTTTTCGTCTCAATGTTATTTTTTTGGTAGGTACATTGAGGTTTAGGTGGATACTCTTTGCCAGCCAGCTGGTTTCACTTGTTTGTTTGTGTTGTTGCTGTCTAATTTAATTTAGTCACAGCTTCGTTATTCGGTTAATCACAGCGAAGTTATTCTGCAATAATAATAATAATAGTAGCAATTCGAGCCGCGAGCAAGCAAAATGCCTTGGTTACCGGGGTTCTCGTAAAGACTTTACTGTCTGTGTAGAATTCCTCGAAAGTTATGTATATGGTACCTAACAAACCAAAAAAAACAGATGAATTGAGAACCTTTCGGTTCGGTCGGCTTTTTGTGTTGAAAATCTGCGTTTTTGAAACACAGCTAACGCTTTTTCAATTGGTTCATCTGGCAACACTGAGACTACTAGCTGTAGGTAGATGGCATTCTCTTTGGTTGGATGCCGTAATTTAGCGATGGGTCGTACTTGTATTAATCACGTACCAGGCCTAGGCAGCGCTTCCACCTTTGCGTACCTTGTTCAGATACCAGGTCTTCAAGTACTTGGATAGTTTTATGGACTGACTTGGATCATAGCATAGTACGAACTCGGCCCGCAGCAAGCACCACCATTCCCACGGTATTTTAGTACTTTGGAACTTCCAATACTTAGCGCAATGCGCAATACGTACCTACGTAAAGTCCGCGTCACGCAAAAAGAACGCCGGAAGGTGTGGGGGGGGGGGGCTGGGTTTGATGCCGCGAGTATTTTGTATGCGCAAACACATCCCCTCCACTGTTTTCCAGCGTTATTTTTGGTTGACGCGCACTATAGGTACTACGTAACGTATATCTACCTACTAGTACTACACATACCTACTTAAATAAAGTACATAGGCGAACTTAATGTGTAGCGAGCGTAGCGTTACCTAGGTATATACTCTTTGGTGTGTAGGTAGGTAGGTATGTAATCAACTCGGGAATATTTTTTTCCTAAAAATGAAGGACTTGAACGATGTACCTACCTACCTACGCGTTTTTCGCGACGCGGTCGGGCATATTGCCGTCGGCCTAAACTTTAATCCAACAGTGGAGGCCCAGAGAGTTCAGAAAATGGTGGGATACGCTTGTTGAACTCTCTGAAGCTTAGAGAATTTATAACGGGAGATGCCAAGCGCTACTTTTAGTACTAAAATCTTTCTGCCAGTTTTCGCGGGAGGCGGGGTAGTACGGTATAGAACACATTTACATAATCACGCATACTAATGCAGAAAAATTAAGCGTCCCTCCCTATAAACGCACACGCAAGTAAAAGCTGTACACCAACACAAAAACAATAACACAAGTAAAGAATTACTGTTGTTACACTTTTGTTTAGTTACACACTAACACAAAAAAGTAGTGATGGGTTGTAAAAAGACCGACAAAATGAATGATTTCATATGAATGAAACAGGCTGGTTCAAAATCATATACTTTTCCTTTTTTTAGCTAAGATTAACAAACGTGTACCTGTCTAGCCTAGTAGGTATTACTAAGTAAATAGAGTGCTGGCACCGACTCCAAAAATATCAGTAATTGTATAATGTCATAATAATAAAATTATAAGATTTGTTGAAAAAATGGATACCTATTTGTAAGTAGATTGAAATATAAATCCATAATGCAATTATTTTTAACTTTTTAGTGTATTTTTCATAACAAATTGGATAGCAGTTTTGGAGTTGGTTTTTTTTTGTAAAAAATATTTTATTAAGAGTTTGTAGAGCATAATCTCTGAAACTACTGAAACGATTTTAAAAATTATTTTACAAATAGAAAGCTACACTGTTGTTGAGTAACTTTAAGCTATATTCTATTTTCGCAAGTAGTAAGTAATCTTTCAAGTACTATTTATGAATGCATTTTTAGATAAATATTTTGTTTCTTTATTGGTATGATGTGTCCAGCAGTGGACTTACATAGGCTGATGATGATGATTGGTATGACGGGGTGAAAAAAATGAAGAGCAGTAGAAGAATAGCGGCTGTTAACAAATGCTCATAGCCCATGTCCCTCTCCAGCTAACATACTACAGCTATACAAAAATCACGTTTATACGATTCTGCGTTCAAAAAGTACAAAGAAAATAGCAATAAACCAACGACACAGCACAACTAAAATTTTAAGGGAGCTCCATGAAGCGACGTATTGAAGGCAGAATGACAGAGACAGTTTTTGTAGAGTCCAATACTGAACATCCTTTTTTTAAATCGGTTAAATATGTTCAATTTTTATTTTATTATTCAAATTTTACGTTCATTCCATCATTCACTCAATCGATTTCGCTCAACTAGTCCCCACACTACGCCTTCTACCAAGGAATATAAATTCACCGACACCTCCTACCAAGACGTTGGCGTCGTATTAAAACTGTCGTAACTGGTATTCCATTAAATATAAATTAAACGTAATTACAAAAACAATTGACTAAAATATCACTTACTTACGTGATAGGAAATACCGTGTTCCCTAAAGTTTGATGTCTCTGATCTCCTTTTACACCGAAATACCGCACAATTCACCATTTTTACTGAGCACTACTTCGCGACACGAAACGACAACTAATGGCCGCGCGGTGATGAGTGAAGTAGTTTTATATAACGTGCATGGCCAAGTCGCGTCTTATGGCCGGCAGAGGGGTACGCCTTGCGTTAACATCTCCAGTTATAAATGCTCTAAGCTCTGAAGAGAACTAGAAGAGGAAGGTACCTAGGTACCATAACTAAGCAAAGTTAAAACTCCTAGGTATTTAAACAGTTTTTATAAGTAAGGCTGTAAGTTTGTAAGTAGGTAAGTAAGGTACTCACAGAAGTTAGTAAAAATGACTCATTAGGTACCTACTGCACACACAACACAACGCACAATAAATAAACTGACGAATAAAAAAGGACCCAATTTATTCAATTTGAAAAAAAAATCTAAGTACGTGCGATAATGTATCTTATTCTTATGGTATTAGAAGGAGTTATAGCTGTAATATTATAATGGCACTTGTACGTTTTCATTTTGCAAGTTCAAGAGTTCAAGGTCTTGAATCACAATCAAAAATGCGTCTTATGTGTATGTATCTACCTAGCTACTAGCTAGCCTGCATAATACAGAGCGAGGGTGACGTATCATTCCTTCTTACTTGCCCGTGAACTGCCGCCGCGTGGCGCGGCTCGGCGACGCGACGGGACTCGGGACCTGACCGACCGACATCTCCTCCTCCCTCCTCCTCGCTCATCGCATCGCCCCGCGCCCGGCCTTGTTCAACAAGGTTTGCGCGTACCAGGGCGACGCGATGCTTGCCTCGAAGTATCAATGAAAATACCTGGTATTTATACTAGGTCGAGTAAATACGCTTCATCCCTACAATCGACACGTACCGAGTCATGCGAGTACTACCGGTACCTTGTTCGACCCAATAGTCGAATTAGGTACGCGTAATCGCATGGAAATACCTGGTATTTATACTAGGTCGAGTAAATACGCTTCATCCCTATGCCGTATATTGGATTCGTATATTATATATATTATAGTAGCGATGGGTCGTACTTGTATTAATCACGTACCAGGCCTAGGCAGCGCTTCCACCTTTGCGTACCTTGTTCAGATACCAGGTCTTCAAGTACTTGGATAGTTTTATGGACTGACTTGGATCATAGCATAGTACGTACTCGGCCCGCAGCAAGCACCACCATTCCCACGGTATTTTAGTACTTTGGAACTTCCAATACTTAGCGCAATGCGCAATACGTACCTACGTAAAGTCCGCGTCACGCAAAAAGAACGCCGGAAGGTGTGGGGGGGGGGGGGGGGCTGGGTTTGATGCCGCGAGTATTTTGTATGCGCAAACACATCCCCTCCACTGTTTTCCAGCGTTATTTTTGGTTGACGCGCACTATAGGTACTACGTAACGTATATCTACCTACTAGTACTACACATACCTACTTAAATAAAGTACATAGGCGAACTTAATGTGTAGCGAGCGTAGCGTTACCTAGGTATATACTCTTTGGTGTGTAGGTAGATAGGTATGTAATCAACTCGGGAATATTTTTTTCCTAAAAATGAAGGACTTGAACGATGTACCTACCTACCTACCTACGCGTTTTTCGCGACGCGGTCGGGCATATTGCCGTCGGCCTAAACTTTAATCCAGCAGTGGAGGCCCAGAGAGTTCAGAAAAAGGTGGGATACGCTTGTTGAACTATCTGAAGAAAACTAGAAGAGGAAGGTACCTAGGTACCATAACTAAGCAAAGTTAAAACTCCTAGGTATTTAAACAGTTTTTATAAGTAAGGCTGTAAGTTTGTAAGTAGGTAAGTAAGGTACTCACAGAAGTTAGTAAAAATGACTCATTAGGTACCTACTGCACACACAACACAACGCACAATAAATAAACTGACGAATAAAAAAGGACCCAATTTACTCAATTTGAAAAAAAAATCTAGTTACGTGCGATAATGTATCTTATTCTTATGGTATTAGAAGGAGTCATAGCTGTAATATTATAATGGCACTTGTACGTTTTCATTTTGCAAGTTCAAGAGTTCAAGGTCTTAAATCACAATCAAAAATGCGTCTTATGTATATATGTATCTACTAGCTACTAGCTAGCCTGCATAATACAGAGCGAGGGTGACGTATCATTCCTTCTTACTTGCCCGTGAACTGCCGCCGCGTGGCGCGGCTCGGCGACGCGACGGGACTCGGGACCTGACCGACCGACATCTCCTCCTCCCTCCTCCTCGCTCATCGCATCGCCCCGCGCCCGGCCTTGTTCAACAAGGTTTGCGAGTACCAGGGCGACGCGATGCTTGCCTCGAAGTATCAATGGAAATACCTGGTATTTATACTAGGTCGAGTAAATACGCTTCATCCCTACAATCGACACGTACCGAGTCATGCGAGTACTACCGGTACCTTGTTCGACCCAATAGTCGAATTAGGTACGCGTAATCGCATGGAAATACCTGGTATTTATACCAGGTCGAGTAAATACGCTTCATCCCTATATTATAGTTATCGCCTCTTGGGTTATCGCTATGCTAGCGCACAAGTGAAATAAAGCACCTCATTTCATTCTAAAATAAATCAGCTAAATGTATTGCGTTAGAGCAATTGCAGGCGCTGTAGTAGGACAACTGCGCCAATCACGAGAAATAATCAAACCTCTAAATGTTGCTCGTGGTCGAAATCAGCTGTTGATTTTAAACCACCCCAGATGTTTTTCATCCCAAACGCAACATGAAAATGATGCAGGTAAATTAACATGGTATCTATACAATTTTTTATTGATTTCCTAATCAAATCATAGTTATTTTTGTCGACCTCAGTGGCGCAGCGGGCGAGATTCCGCCTGCAATGCAAGAGGTTGCGGGTTCGATTCCCGCCTCGGAACAAATTTGTGTAAGATCTGCAGAAATTTGTTCCGTTGGTCTGGGTGTTTTCTATATACATTAATAATAATAAATACCTACCGTATAGGTAATAATTTTTAGGCCTATGTAAATATTAATCATCTACATTCACCTAATTTAATTTTAGATGAGATTGTTCAAGTAATCAGCAAAGGAGACAAAGAACTTGAAAAAAAACTAAGAATATTAATGCTGGAAGTTGAGGTGATGCGTCAAGATGGGCGATCTGCACCAGATAAACTGAGAGTGGACCAATGGCAGCACCTACTGACTCTGAATACCAAAAGTCGACGTTCTCAATACCTAATTTACTTGTTCAAAATCGAAAAATCTAAAGAAAACCTCAAGGTAAGAAAAATCTAATCAAAACCTCAAGTTAAGAAAAATCTAAAGAAACCCTCAAGGTAAGAATTGAATAGCTACAAGAATGGGGAAACTTCAGTAAAACCTAACTTTCAAATTTAACTTTTCAGGTCAGAAAAGAAGCCAGGAGAAAAGAGTTTGAAGAAAATCCCAAACTGATTACCAAAGAATATGAAGATGACCTGTTATATGGTATTCAACACCAATCTTTATTTCTTCGAATTCGGGATCAATCTATCAACAATTTGGACAATTATAGGTAGGTACCTGTTATTGTAAAAATTATTACTTGAATAATATTAAACCATTAAAATACATAGTACCTAGCTATCTTTAAAAAAAGTTCAGTTGTGATTTGAAAGATCTTATTTTACAGGGCTTTGCAGGCAATGATGGGAGGGCAATCAATAGTAATAGACTGCTCATATGAAGAACACATGATTTTCCGGGAAATACTGAATTCTGCTAAGCAAATGACCTTTGTTTTTGGTGACAACCGCATGCATAAAAACCCATTTAATATAAACTTGTGTAATGTTAATAAGAAGGGGCCATTTTGGAGTCAGATGCAGAAAAATATACCATCTTTGGAAGAACCCTGGTTTCCTTTGAATATACACACTGGAAGTTATTTGGACATATTTCCTAAAGAGAAACTGGTATATCTCACTCCTCATTGTCATGAAGAGATCACACATTTTGATCATGATGCTGTTTATATTGTTGGATGTATGGTGGATAAGGTAATACTGAGTTCAGTATCAATAATATAATAGCTTTATATATTAAGTCTTTAAAACCCTTGTCCTACAGCTGAGAGAAGGTCTCCCCCAAATCAGCGCCAAGATCGTCTCTCCAATGCTTTCTTGGACACCAACCTCTCCTTCCTAATAATATTAAAGCTATTAAATATTATTTTCTATGGTTCCAGGTAAATAATGAGCCACTTTCACTTGCTAAAGCAAAACGAGATGGACTTAAGATGGCCAAGCTACCTCTTGACAGATATTTAGAATGGGGCCCAGGAGCTAAGAAAAACCTGAATATAAATCACATGATTCCCATTCTTTTGGATTTGAAATTAACTGGTGACTGGGAACGTTCTTTGCAACATATTCCACGGAGAAAACTGATGGAGACAAAGATATTAGCAATGCAGAAAAAAATTCGCCAAAATAAGCCAATAAACTTTAATGAGGCATTCAAAGACTTTAAAATGCCAAATAAGCTAAGGACAGATATAAACGAAAAAAAAAATAGATATAGAAAGTCCCTTTATGATGAATAAAGCAAAATAGAACAGATTTAACCAAGTCTTTTTATTTCATTATCATTACACTTTCCAAGACAATAATAGACATAAAAAAAGAAATAAAATTTTTATACTACCTATTAACTATGTTATAATTTGCAATAGGTAAACCTAATTTTGTACACTAATTATTTCAAAGCTGAACATAAGTAAATTGTTTTCAATAATTTTATTTACAGTAAATCTATGAAAGGTTACCAATTGTGTTTAAGTTAATTTCAAGTCTGAGAGTCCAATAGATTTAAAAACTAAATAATGACTTGAAACATTCATCTATTGCACCATGTGACATTTTATATCATATCATTATAATATACATCTCATGAAAAACCTAAACCACAAGCCAGAAGCATAATTTCCTCATAAACCAAACTCAATGTTAATCTTATTTATGAATGTAAAAATAAACATTATAGTTAGTGCACAGTACTGTTTACCATGTGGTATTACTTACGACTGATGCCTTACTTACTTTTTAAATCAAACTAAGTGACCTAGACCGTCACGACCGTTGCTCATGGCCGATGGTTTACATACCCTAGACCTACCCATTTAAATACAATTAATTAAACAACTAAAGCGAGCTTTGGTCGATATCGACGTCCACCATAATAGTTATTGTTACTGAAAGCAAACATAAAAGTTGATTTAACGTAAGATCTACAAAAAGTAGGAAAAATTTAATAAAACGACAAATATTTCGCATCGTAGCGAACTTGAATAAACCTGTACCTACATGAGTTTCCACAGAAAGAAAACACTAGGTTACTAGTGTATGTAATATAATCCGAACAACTCAAGTATAAAAGTAAAGTGAAAGTAGTACTCGCGCCCTGAGAGTTCCGTACAATCAGAATTTCCTATAATTATAAACTGAATGTATGTAGATTAGTTTATTCACCTCAGAAATCTTTTAGAGTTCCAGACACTTATAAACATCACCATTCCAATTTAGAGGTAACAACATAATAAAACTCTGAGTAAAACTATTGTGATAAATGCTCCTAATTTACACATTTAAATTTCACCTATAATTTTGAGATAGGTACATACATACATTTCATAATAATACTTCATGAATTTCCTTATAAAAAGTTGACAGGCTTGCACACCAAAGTGGTCCTTGGTTCCGTTTTTTCCTATTCGTGTACGGAACCCTAAAAGCGATCATATCGCTGAGCACAGATTTTCATCAAGGTGAAAGCTTATCTGTAACCTTATTGTTTAAAACCCAGTTATATCCAGTTCGAACTTTATAGGTACTGGGTAACATGTTTGTAACAAATAAAATATTTACCTAGATACCTATTCATTATATTTTGCTTTACCGCACGCAGCGAGTGCTGACAGGCAGCAATGCTATTATGCTAGAAAAGTTGTAAATACATTGTATTTCAGATACCTTTTATCACTTTTACATTATCTTGGGAAGCATATAAAAAATTCGCTGATTCGTTTGCTCTCTCCGTCTCAATAGAACAGGTGCCAATTCAGTTGTTTAATTTTCCTAACATAACCTAGTTTGACAGCACTAAAAAATTGCCATCCCTTTCTAAAAGTCCGAAACAACAAGGATGGCTATAATTTTAGAGCACTCAGATTAGGTTATTTTAAGATTATGCCACAACAGAATGGACACCAGTATGTACCTAGTAAATGCTTCCTTTATCTGAACACCCATATTATTTGAATTACGAAACAGTTTACAAAAAGCTTATTTCTAAGATAAAGGCAAATTGCGCATATCAACGTCCGTAGGTTGATTTCCTGACTGCTGTTTTATGTTAGCAAGTATCTCGTGCAGGTTAGACGGCAAGGCGATGTCGGCTAGTGTTGACACTGTGGGCGGCGGGGTCATCGGCCGCGACGGAGAATACGCTTCGTCCTCCTGCAACAATTCAGTACATTTTTTACCTCAGAATAAGGGAATCTCGCGAGATCACTACATAGTATAAAACAAAGTCGCTTTCCCTGTCCCTATATCCCTATGTATGCTTAAATCTTTAAAACTACGCAACAGATTTTGATGCGGTTTTTTAATAGATATAATAATTCAAGAGGAAAGTTTATATGTATAATACATGCATGATATAGTAGAAAAACAATGTGCACCCGTGCGAAGCAGGGGCGCGCGGGCGCGTCGCTAGTAGATTATAAACATTAACCTCCGCTGCATGCACGTTGCTAAAAATGTAGGTATACAATGGTGCCAATTCTGTTGTTTAATTATCCTAACTTTACCTAATTTGGCAGCACAAAAAATATTGCCATCCCATTCTAAAATATCGAAACAACAAGGACTGCTATAACTTTAGAGCGGTCAGATAAGGTTAGTTTAGGATACTGCTACAAGAATCGACACCAATGCAGGTGCCGGAAAACATCTGGAAATTAGTTAGTATCTTCAAAAATCTTTTTTTAATACTTGAGAGCAATAACTAACTACAGACAAATCAAAATATTTAAATAATGATATAGTACATACATCACCGGCCACGGAGGAATCAGCCTGCGCCATCTTCATGATCTGCTGTTTCTGCTCCTCGATCTGCCGGTTGAGCTCTTCCATCTTGGTGCGGAGGACGCTCGCGGCGGCGCCGGGCGCTGCGGACGCCGAGGGAGCTAGTACCGCGGGCGCGCTGTTGCTGCTGGTGCTGGAGCCGCCGGGGCTGTACGCCTCGTCACCTTCCTCTGCGCGAGCTGAGCAACAATTATAGCGTTAACACGATGCGACGGCTATTGGTGTCAATTCTGTTGTTTAGTTTAACCTAATTTCAGTTTGATAATAAAAAAACGACTAGTTTGTAAGTTAGTTCGAAACCAGTTACCTCCATGCAGTTCATCATTCCAGGCGGCATCTCTCCAAAATAACATTTGTTTGTAACGGATGTATCCTGAGATAGTCTAAACTATAGACTATCTCAGGATACATTATTAGACTCTAAATAATATTATAAACGCGAAAGATGGATGTTTATTACTCTTTCACGCCAGAACGGCTAACGGATCTGGATGAAACTTGGCAGAGAGATAGATTATAGTCTGGAATAGCACATAGGCTACTTTTTATCCCGTGGGAATACCGGGATTTAAATCTGCGCGGATGAAACCGCGGGGCGCAACTAGTCTAAAATAGAATACAAACCTAGAGACGCAGCAATTTTGTCCTTGACGGATGTAGAGAGCGCTGATGAGGGGTACGTGGGCAGCGGCAGTGCGCGGCGTCTCGGCGAGGTTGGCGGCGTGTACGAACTCTTGCCTACCACGGGGGGCGTGTATGAACGCTTGCGGGACTCGCGACCCACCTGCAAAATTAAATAAACGTGACCGAAACCGAACGAAAGAAGAAAGAAACATTTATTTGACACACAACACACAGAGAACACAGAAAAAACAATACAGATATTAATAACAAACAGTATGAGACAGAAAAGCAGAAAATACAAAAATATTGAGGCCAATTTGTCTCCTCTGTGTTGTGTGGGCCAAACAGGTCCAGTCTCAGCGTAATTGCTGCGTAAGAGTAATAGTATTGCGTAAGAGTCGTAGAGCTCTTTGTGAAGGGCTCCTCCGAGGAAGTATTACCACCACGCCTTTTCCTACCGCCAAGCAGCGTTGCTGTTTCGGTTTGAAGAGTGTGGTCGCCGGTGTGATTACAGAAACATGAGGCTTAACATGTGTATGCCTCAAGCTGTAGACGCAGGGCAGTGCATCGTAGGGCACGTTCCTATCGTGCATGACTTACGAGGCAAAGTTATAGGTGATGGTTACCACTTAACATGAGGTCGGCCATTTGCTTGTTCCATCAACTAGTTGTATAAAAAAATCTTGTATATAGGAGCAAACTGGTAAAACCAGCCGAGCGGAAAATAAAAATTTGAATGAAGGGATGATACCTATGCAACAAACATTACCAATGTAGTAGGTATTTCGTACTAGCCGTCATGTCACATAATGGATTAAGGGTCATTTTAAAAAGCCATAACTTAAAAATACAAATGCCAGACGAAAGAGTGAGCAGAAGAAATACTCCAAAAATTTAATGTTTGCCTCACGAGAATTCAATTCGGGGCGAACTACTAGATATTCAGTAATACCTCAGTACGTGTATCTACAGCGACTACTAACACACGAGCTACGCGACATTGTCACCTGAACCAGCATGCAAGTTAGCACATTCTTAGGTAGGTTTATACCACCTATACGCACTGAATAGTTACTCAAATAGGTACCTATTATGTGCCTAATCATTAGATCAGTAGCCGAAGTACGAGTTGTTTTTAAAAGGAGACTCGACAAGCGCCTCTATCGGGTGTGCTAAGAACTCACTCTTTTCGGGATTTTGGGTACTAACCTACTTGCTCTTGAGTTTTTAAAGCAAGCAAGCACAAGGTCTATTATAGATTTATTTTCTGAGGATCTGGTGGGAAATAAACAATCTAACAGAAATTAAAACTTTTATTCACAATCTGTACTGCCTTCATCTGATAAACTAACCTTTGCTGGAACAATGTCTTTAGGAATGTTTGGAACCAAACGCTTCTTTCTCTGTCGAATGATGACTGCGATGAGTAGGTGAGTCTTCGGATCGCCGAGGCCTGGGCCGTTCAGCGGAAGAAGTACCGACGGTAAACTCGTGTTCGCTGGCAGAGGAATGATGTAGAAGTCTTTGATCGTTGTCGAGTTTGGCACCTTCACCACCCCTAACCTAAAAGCCAGAATATATCATATTTGTTACGGACTTACGTTGGAAAGTAAAAAGAAAAGTCATTGGAAATGAAGGGATAAGGGATATAATTTTATTTCAACATCATCAGAAACGTATACACACCTATTTCGACTACTAAGATAACTATATAGAGCGATGTATTGCATTTTTTCTTCATCGTTAGCGGCTTGTAGCCTCAACAAATCGATATCTTTATTGGTTCCTTTTTTCGTTTTGCCGATGTAGTCCCAGACTGTTTCTGGGTTAATTCTTCCAACAATGTCGAGTTCTGCACAGAGTTCTTCTTCCAAGTCCATAGCGCTACCTGATACCTGTAATTAACCATTATAAATTTGTTTTAAGAATCTCTATTTCTTTATATTTTTAAAATCCATGAGGTAGATGATATGTAGGTACCTCATGCGCGGAAACATAGAATCTCGCTACATCAACCATGTTAATGCATCCATTCCAAATAGTTGCAGCTGCGTTTTCCACTGTACTGCTTGGTTCTTGATCACTCTCAGTTTCTGTTAACAACAATTTATAATATTTATTACAATAATAACAAAACAAGGAAACTACGTATATTATTAAACATTGAATTTACCTGCGGTCTTGTCTTGCTTATCAAATGTTGTGCTTGCCATTATGCTGGAATCTAATGTGAACATTTTCGTGGGATCATACTCAATGCCACTATCTAGTATTTCGCTCTTATATGTATCTTCAAATGCATCTTCAGATTTCCTGAGATCCTCTTCCGAGAACGCCGAAGTTATCATCGGCTCGTGCGGATCATATTCCGGATGAGGCTCTTTCAACAATGCTGACTTGGGCCTCTCTATGGAATCAGAATCTGTAGAACTGAAAAAAGGACAGCAATCCATTAAAAGTATACTCAGGTTAAAATCTGTGTACAACACTAGTTTGGTGTACTTTAAAAATGCTTACTCAGTCTTAATTTTACTATAACTATCGTCTTGAGATCTGGATCTAAGTAACAACTTGTCGACGCCTTCGCCGCCACTCGTGTGTTTGGATTGGGATCTGTGCCGGCCTCGTTCATCTTCTTTCGAGAGTGAGCGACGCCGGGAGCGCCCTGCGGACCTAGACCGCTCCCTCTCACGACCTTTGGACGCCGATCTAGATTGTTCCCGAGATTTTGATCGTTTAGGCTTGTCCCTTGACCGCGATCTGGGCTTGGAACGTTCGGAATCTGACTTCTCTTTGGACTCTCTTTTCGCCCTATCTCTCGATACAGATCTCGGTCGAGATTTTTTTTCAGCTCGTCTTGATGATCGCCTGTCACTTCTTGATTCCTTTTCTCTGTATTCCGATTTCCTCCTGGACGATCGTGATTTTCTATCGGAATCTCGTCTGTTCTTTCTCCTTCCAGCCGGTGATGAATTTCGTCGACTCTTTTTTGAGCGCATTACACTTTCGTCGCGACCCCTTTTTTTACTTCTACTCTCCTTCTTCTCTTCTATTTTAGGTTTTGACCTGAAACGAAGATATAATTAGCTAGAGTAAAATACGTATAATTTGAATAGACTATGCTGAAAGATTATCGGTATGCTCACATCTCTCCTACTGCTTCCCTCGTGACCTCTTCACCTACAATAGAATCATTCAATGCTATGACAAGATCTTCTACTGCCACATTTGGATCCAGTTCAGTTGAAACAGACTGCTTCGTTTCCATAACCTGAAATAAAGCATACATTAATACTTGTTTAGAGAACTATTAACGTGTTATTATATTTTAATTTAAAGACAATGTTCTTTTAATTTACCTCTTCTCCTTTGTGCGTTTTGAGTACATATGTCTTGCTGGCAGCCAAAAGGTCTATTTCAGACTTTTTGATTAACTCCAACTGATGTTTAGACTCTTGATCTCTCCATTCTGACAGCTCCTGACTTGCCATTTCTTCAGGGTTAAGCCTCACCTATAAAATAACCGTCATAATCACGTCAATAATCACATTCAGAATCATTCATAATAAACTGCTATTAGTATGATAACTTACCAGCTGCTGAGGTGTAATAGATTTGTTACATATTTTCTCCCAGAGCGACAAGTTTTTTCGATCCTTGATATTGAACACGAGTGATCTGTATTTAGCCTTGTACTTCATTCCAACGTCTCTGAACAGATCGTACAGCTCTGTCTCTGTATCGACGGCAAATTGCTGAATTTCATGTGCTGTGAACCTGCCGACTTTGTCCTCCTTCAAACGAAGGCTCATCTAGGAAGATAAATATTATTTTAGAATATAAACAGATTATCGTATATTGTTTAGTACCTAAGTTTGAGACAGACTGCAGCTAGGTTCAATCCAATGGTTGAGAAAATACACCTTTGTTTTACTCCTTACCAGTTGAATCAATGAGATTACTTTGATTGTTCACTCACAGATTGTAGTATTTTTTTTTTTTTAAATAAGTTATATCGTTCCGAAATTAATGACCGCACATAACTTTTTACAGAGTAGACCCATTTTATAATTTTTTTTTTTAATGGATAGTTATTAATACCTCAAAGTTGGTCCCACAAAAAGAATTATCAAAATCGGATTACACTGTGAAAAGATACGCGTGGTCAAACATTCCAACAAATCCTACCCTAAGGGTGAATAGAAGACATTAGTAGATTATAGCCACAAAATATTTATTAAAAAAAAATATAAATTAATTTGATTGTATTATATACCTGTTCTTGTAGAGACTTCCGCACATTATCCCGAATGGGTTCAGTGGAGTTCATCTTGGGCTTGGCTTCACTTTGCGTGTCTTTCCTTCGCGCGACAGGCGAAGCTGTAGCCGGCTGTAACACAACGTGATATTTGTCGTAAATATGCCAATCTAACGCTATAATCAAAATGCAAACAAGGCGAAGGTCATATAAACAATGGAATTTTGAAATTATTCATGGTGCTGTGTACGAAACTATGATCTAATGCAAAAAATAATAATTTTCATTTTATAAGTATTCTTAGGAATACAACCACTACTACCGGCGGTATGCTCCAGAATACTTACTCTAACTAAAGTATATGTTATCGTAACCTTGGTGTATGACCGCATGCGAGTTACGACTAGTAAATTTCCACGTGTATAGCTATAAAAATCCTAAAATTGAGTTGTATGTTTGGCTTACAAATCGTGGTAAATGATTACTCATACTCACTCTATCAAATACTTAATTATACATACTTGTTCCAATTTCCTTTTATTGTTAGTAGTATTTTTTTGCAATAAATAAAATGCAAAGAAACACAACTTTTACTCTTACTTGATTGTTTGTGAATGTACTTACTTTCTCATTGGGTAAAGAGCGGTTCAGCGAGCTTCGTACAAGCTTTCGCGGTTCAATCATAGGTTTAGCAGTAGAAGTGCTGGGTTTAGGCGTGTCAATAAGCTGTATCGGATTCGGTTTCGGAGTGGCAGGCCTCGGTGACGGCGTATTGTTTTCCCTTCGAGACAGAAGCAGTCTCCTGTCTCTTAGATCACTTTGAGGAACTCTAACTGGAGAAGAACTTGGTTCTGGAATATGTTTCGGAACACGCTCAAAGTTTAAAGTAGTCTGTACTTTTTTTGGAGGCTCATGCGCTATCTTTTTCTTCATGCCAGGCTTAATAGAACTTAGGGCTCCAGGTCGCACGACTTCGAATGTTGGATTTTTTTGAAGCCAAGATTTCAGGTCGCCGGCAGTGGGAGCATTGGGACCAGCCAAAAGTCTCCCAGATTTTCTTTCATACACAATAACCTAGAATAAATAATTGTGAAAACATATTTCATTTTAGGAAAATGTATAAAAAAGAAGGCGTTGTGAAGCTTGAACATGTATACTAATAAATTGATTATGAATTTCTATTCAGAAAAGGCCCAGTTTTCTTGAACAAAAAAAGTAAATAATCCTCAAGCTTTTCTTCTTGGGAGAGCAAAAACACAACAATTACTCAAGGCTATGTACATACAGATTTGTGGGCTGAGCGGCTTTCGCAGATTTGAAGGTAGATTTTGACTTTAAGAAGAATATTTACCCTGACGTCTGATTTCGGTTTCTGATAAGGTTTCCCTTCCGCCTCTGACTTGGCAATCTGCATCCCGAGTGAGTCATGAGCGTGTTTGAGTATGCAAGTGTTGCTACAGTAAATACTGCTGGAGCGAGCAGACTTCTTACATACAATGCAATTTGTATCAAGCATGTTTTCGCTGAGAAGTGGACTTTTTGGCGGCTCTGTTGGACTATGCTGAGAATCATGTTTCTTCTGTGCTGTTAGGGTCTGACAAAAATAGACAATGGATTCTCACTCACCTTGCATGAAGACCATCAAAATCTACCCATAAATAATATATCAGCTAACATGTATCTGCTAAGTTGGTAAGTTACATACTAAATAATTGTTGAAACTGATTAAAATCATCAAAAAAAATGAATTGTGTTTGACGACCACTGCACATTTTATCTTTACACTTGAGTGGAATACTTAACCAGGTAATTCAATTGCAGTTTAATGCCTGTAATAAACTTACCTTAGTAGCAGATTTGGGTGTTGTTTTCGTTTTCTTGACGCAGTTTGGGCATCGCCATTCAATGCCTTGTTCCTCCATCTGTTGGCCCATGGCCTTTGTGATGTTAACGCACTTGCCGTGGAACCAGTCCTCGCATGCATCACAGCATATCATGAAGCGATTGTTGTGTGGCTGTTTACAAATGCACCATAACCTTAAAGAACATTGAACACTTTATAATCACAAACAATTTGGAAGTTTGAAAGTGATCACTACCTGCTATCAGACCACAATTTTTGGATAAGCCCACTGTACTTTTACTATTTGTAACCTTATCTATACTCTTCCCGATAAAGTTGGAAGCAAGCAATGGTACTGTTAGAATTGTTTGTAATAGGAATTATAAACAAATATACCTGAATGGATCATCTTCAGAGTTCCAGCTCTCTTGTGATTCAGCAGAAGTCTTCTCAAGTGTTGGTGCTTCAGGGGTCATTTCTTGCTTCTTACTGGGCGGTTTTTTGTGAACATACTGTTTAGATACCGAAAGTTGAGGTTCGGGAATTGTTAGTTCAAGCTGAGGTGGGGTGAGGGTTACTGGAGGTCTGATTACTTCAGCAATTGTGGCTGGAACTGCGGTGTCTATTTGACTCTTGCGCTTCGACGATCGCGTCGCTGGTGCTTCAATCGGCGGCAGCGTGATTACACGACCATCACTTTTTACAATTTGTATAGGCTTTTCTTTTGTTTGTAGCACCTTCTGCGCTGATTTTGCCAGAGATTGTGAATATGCTTGTTGGAATGGTGATGGAACTAGAGTTTTAGCTGGAGTCTCAACATTTAAGACCTGGGTATCAATGACTTCCTGCAACTTGTCAGAGTGCTGAACTAAATGGGCTACATGAAGTAAAAGATCCTCCGTAAGACCATCTTCCAGACCAGTTGGCTGCAAGCCCAGATCTAATGTTGGAGACATTGGTCCAGCTAAGCCAGGGCTATTCATTAACTGGGGAATCGGATGAGCTTTCAGAGGACTGCTTATACCTTCCGTATCTTGAAGGATCTGTGCCAAGCTAACATCGTCAATCTGAGGAATGAGATCACATCCCTTAGCTTTATTAGCAGGACTGAGTAGAACATTATCCTTCTTGCTAGGTACATTCATTCTTGATACTTTGCCCTTGTTTATTTCAATCATTCTTGTGGACTCTGGTGGTTTTGCATCACTTACTTCTTGATTTTTAATTATGATTACTTTAGGAGTGGATGGTGGCTCAATTGGTAAATCTTTCTCTCCCTTACCTGGGGGTTTAATATCGGTAGATACCCTTCTAATGACATCTGGTGTGGAAAACAAAGATGTCATGTCAGATAATAAGGCTGTTACATGTGCTGGTGTTTTCCTTTCTTTTTTAATCGGTTTTAGAGTCTGTTTTAGTACAGTTTTGTTAAACTCTTTTGTGGAAGTAGTATTATTGACAGCAATTTTACTGGTTGGAAGCAGGCTCTCCAAATCGATTTCTTCTTCTTGTTTCTTTTCCACCACTTTGTGAAGGACTTTAACTTCCTTAACTTCTTTTTTAGCTTTTTTTGGCAATTTCATCTTAGGTGTTGATTTGATATCTAATTTTCCTGTCTTTGCAGATTGGACATTTTTCAATATTCGAGGTTTCAGCTTTGTTTTCTTCAGTTTTAATGAAGTAACTTTTTGATGTTTGTAGTCTGAATCAGAATCCCTATCTGCCACACTGTCACCAGAAGAGCTTGTCGAGGAGGATTCTGAGCTCTCCTCAAGTCTCTTGAGGCTATCAGCTATCTTGTCAGATTCATGTAATTCATTAGCCTTCACCATCACTGGTAAGGGTTTATTTAAAGCTTCATTACCCTTTCTGATAATAGGAGAATCTGTTGATTTCATTACAATCTTTTTACCTTTAGGTATTATGTGTTGTTCCAATATAGTGATTTTTTTTGTACTCGGAACAGGCTTGGGTGGTGGTGCATGAGATATCTGAATAACTGGCTCATTGTATGTAACAATATTTTCACTTCTTTCTCTCTGTGGTAAGCTCACAATTTGAGCTGGTGATGTAAGTTTGGTATAGCAATGGTCATTATGGAAGCCTACCAAGCTATTCTCTCGAGTTTCTATTCTTAATGATTGAAGCATTTCTGCGCCACTATCTGAAATGAGCAAAAAATATTTAAAATGTAAAATAAAAATATAAAGTTTTTATTTGAGAAAAAGTAGAATGGTATTATTACATGCATACAGGCCATGACAACTTACCATATTTTATGATACTATTAGGTTCATTGTAATAACTATCTACAGTCAATGTGACATGGGGTATCTTGTCATCATCTTCATTTTCAGAGTCAGTTGCATCATCTGGCTTGCCTTCATGGCCAACTCTAACAACACTGATGCCTGAGCTCTGAGAGCCATCAGTTCCTACAAACAATTTGGTAGTCAACATTTTTGATTAGCTCTGTATTATTGTAAATGGTGGATTATAATATTATTCTATACAAAATTTTACACAAATCCTGAGATAAGTGTATGCAAATTGGCGCCAAAATTTATGATTTTTATTGCCATTAGTGATATCAAGCACCCTTTAGCTCAATTTACATGAAAATTCACATCTAATCTATGTGACAGCACTCAGTTAATTCAATATTACTTACCCATCAAAGTGCCCAGTAAATTCTGATCAACCGACAGAGATCCATCCTTGTTTACAATAACAACAACAGAACTGTCTGCTTTCGTTGATGGTCCATTGAGGTCCGTGTAATTGGTTATCACGGTGTTGGACATTTTTCATTGCTATTCTTGGTACCAAGTGCAACTTCTCTATTTATAGGCCCACTAAATACACTTCCGACGAGAGCGTCTATTTACGACGCATCCGATTCCAAAGCACTATCAGAACAAGCCGCCATTTTGAACGATTCAAAATCAGATAGGTTTTGAATATACGGAAAAGGACCAGCAATCACAATCACATAACAAAATTAAAATGTTTTTTACCCAATAAAATGGTAGGTATACTGAATAAAACGCACCGTTATAAACATCAAGGATGGTTGGAATATTTACTCCAAAACTACAATGTGCATGCGAGCGAGCAATGGCTGCCGTTCCTTCCACCCTGGCGCAACAAGGAACGTCAAAAATTTTGTATGGAATTAGCATGTCAAATAATGGATGATTGACTGATTTGACATGATTGTTGCTTGAATTGCTTGATTGACACTGATTGAATGGAACGAATGATCGTTCCATTCAATCAGTGTTCTCTCGCTCTTTCACAACTCACTCTCTTCTTCGTCTGTCTGCTTTGTTTACTTGTAGCTTCCACTCGTATTTTGTTTGTTTTTGTAAATTTCTAGCAGATTTATCAATAATTACGTCTATAAGTGTGAAATTGATCGTTATTGTTCAGTGAACGTAATATTTTACGGCGATACCTCCAAAAAACGATTCATAACGTGCGAAATTGTGGAGATCAATCGAGCCGTAAAATTATAGAAAAAGGAAGTCTAGTTTCTTTGGATGAGGCTCGGTAAACATTGAATTAGATATTTTAGTGAATACAATCAACGTACAAACAACACGCATCGTATTGAAAAGATATTTTATGGATTTACTAGAGGTTAATACTGAATATTCGTGTTATAGTGATGTACCTAATGTAATTATCGATAACTGTGTCGGACAGTTCTTTCTATGCTAATATCCCATTATAACATGCACATCTAGGAGGCTACATACACAGTCTTACAAAATGGGCTTTCCGCGGTGGCTAATAGTAATCAAGTATTTGTTTCTTTGAAATTTAAAATTTTTCCTTACTAAATGCACAAATTCATGATTATCAGGTTATATTATTAAACATTGCAGATACTACCAGTGAAAAATGCAAGCTAAAGATGAAAAAATTTGTACCCACTACCGATATTAGTGAGCCCTCGGTCACATACTTACTTTGGTAACAGTTACGGCTTTGATGACATACCTAATAAGAACTGCGAGACTGTGAAAGTAATTTGATTTTTATATTTTGCTCTCATATTAGGTACCCACTTATTCAGAAACAAAAATTCGATGCTAAAGATGACAGTAACTGGGAGTTTCAAATAGCTTAATAAGTTTGCACTGTTAAAATTATTATAACCTTTTCAAGAATATGACGTGAATTAGTCTTTTAAACTTATGCTCTAGGTACAATACTTATTAAAAAAACTACTGGAAATTAATAAAAAATACTTTGTTACAGAACATGTCAAGCTCACCGTGTCCGTCCTGCTCATACTTAACATTATAATAAATGAAAAAACAAATTGATAAAATGAATAGGTTTAGGTACAAAAATTATATGTACTAATGCAAAAAGCTTTTTATTTCATATCAGATCCATATTTAAGTCCAACCTAGGACTTCGGGACCTAGGTTGTACTTAAACGTGGGTTCAGTCAATAAATGGATTACAAAAAAACCTCGATTTCGATCTCGCATATTTTATCGATATCGATATAAAAGCGAGTGCCATCGCGCAACACTATATAGGCTGATAGGTTGGTAAAACTGTTGTTGTTTGACGTACATATTCGTTGTGCTGGTATTGAAGTGCCATGTAAAAGGATCCCATTGGCTCTCATTGGCTCTTTACTAAGTCCCGCCTCTTCTCGTAGTTTACATTCTCTTTGGTTCCTTCCTTCCTTTTTTTTGTCTCTGTTTATCAGTGCTGCCAATGAAAATTTTTAGGCAGCCGTGTACATGAGGTAAAGAAGCCATGTTTTTATGGGAAAATGACCATGTCTGACCATTTATTTTAAGCAATGAGCCGTGTCATTGCTTAAAATAAAGGAAAAACGATAAAAATATTTTTTTTTTAATATAAGAAGCCTTTATGTAGTGCCATTTGGGTAATATTTGCAAACTTGGGTTGGCTATAGCAATCCTTGTACCTGAGTTGAGGGTTGGGGATAGGGGGGATACAAGTGGGGGTAGATGGCAAGTCTTCCCCTTGAGTCCTTTTTTCTAGGAAATGAAAAAATATAATTTAATTTTTCAGGTAAGTTACTAGTTAGGTTAGGGTTTTTTTTTTATATGAAGAAAATTGGTAGTAATATTTCATCTCTATGACAAAAAGACTGAAGGGAAGGAATTCTCATTAGGTTAGGGTTATTTTTTTTTTTAAGTGAAGAAATTTGAAGAATTTTTTTTTCATTTCCTAGAAAAAAGAACTATAGGGAAAGACTTGCCATCTACCCCCACATGCTTTCCCCCTATCCCCAACCCTCAACTCAGGTACCAGGGTAGCTATAGTTTAACCGCAAACTTTCTCTATTTGTTTGAAAAACAATCAAATATTTTCTTAAAACTTTTCCAATTTTTTTCTTTTTTTTTTTCCTTCTTTTTTGGTAGGTAGGTACATTGAGGTTTAGGTGGTGGGTTTTCGCTTTTGGTTTTTTTCGATATTATAAGTGCCGTTCCTCTCGAGCTCCTGTCAAGCAACATTTGGGTGAGTGGGACAGCACTATTTATACGACCGACGACAGTCAAATTTCGTGCATCGGAGTAACTCTTACATACATATATCTTACGTACATCCTCGCTTTCTGGATGCTCGTCATTTTCACTGCCTATAAGCAAAATTATTTTTTTTACCAAATCTTGCGAAAACCGATAGGTACATACCATGTACCTATCATACATTATCTTTTATCAACTGTACATTCATACCTACCAAAAGGGTCTTTATTCTTTATTGTACACAAACTGATTTACACAAAAAATACATAATATGTACAAAGGCGAGCTTAACCCTATATAGAGTTTAGTAAGGGTCACTGGGATATCTCGAAAATATCGTACAGACCTACCTAACGGAAAGCCGATTGATCTAATATTCTTTTGATATCTTCAAAAATGTTCAATTATCAAAATCAAATAATTTAATTTTTCAGGTAAGTTACTAGTTAGGTTAGGGTTTTTTTTTTTATATGAAGAAAATTGGTAGTAATATTTCATCTCTATGACAAAAAGACTGAAGGGAAGGAATTCTCATTAGGTTAGGGTTATTTTTTTTTTTAAGTGAAGAAATTTGAAGAATTTTTTTTTCATTTCCTAGAAAAAAGAACTATAGGGAAAGACTTGCCATCTACCCCCACATGCTTTCCCCCTATCCCCAACCCTCAACTCAGGTACCAGGGTAGCTATAGTTTAACCCCATACTTGGGCATCGGTCTCGTTTTTCTTTGAAAAGTGACAGATGCTCAAGCGACGATTCGGCCTGAGTGACGTTTCAGAAGATGCAAAACTCACGTGAACTCTAATCAAAAAATCGAGCCTCAAGCAGCGTTCTAGAATCAAATCTCTGCATAAGTCTATGCTTGAGGCTCGACTCAAACTCAAGCACTGTTTCTGCATACGGGCCTTACAGCCTTACTTATAAACGCAATTTAAAAGTTAAACCACGCTTAAACCGTTACTTAAGGATTTTCTTACTTATAAACACATAATAGGGCTAAACAGCCTCTAAAACCAATGTTTAAAGAGCTGTCAAATTAAACAACCTCGACCCCAGGTTTAGCGAGCCTAAGTAGCTGATTTTTAATCTGCGGTCCAAGAAGAAGAAAATATATACCGTGTTTGTGTGCCATTATTATCTTGTTTACCAACTGAGAATATTTTTTTCCTAAAAAAGGAGGACTTGAACGATGTACCTACGCGTTTTTCGCGACACGGTCGGGGATACTGTCTTCGGCCTAAACTTAATCTAGCAGTGGAGGCCCAGAGAGTTCAGAGAAAGGTGGGATACGCTTGTTGAACTCTCTGAAGAGGACTTCAGAGGGAGGTACCAATTCTCAAAAGAAAATATGCTGAGGATCTTTGAAATTCTTCGCCATGACTTGACTGAAGACAGCCGTGGAGGAGACATACCGGTCGAAATACAAGTCATGGCGGTTATAAGATACTGGGGCGACATAAGATACAACAAGACCGCGCAGATCAGATATTCATGGCATGAGTGAGCCAGCAAGCAATAACACGCCTGTGTGTTAGAGTGGCCATCGCACCGGCATCACAATGCTCCATCATTACATCAACAATGCGGGATAAAACAGAAGCTGCAGAGTGATTTCGGTCTTTTAGCGGATTTCCGTAAATCATCGGCGCCATAGATGGCACCCACGGTTCACGCCGGAACGGCTGAACGTCCGTTCAGCCGTTCCGGCGTGAAAGTAGGTACAAACTTTCGCAGAGTATGGATGAAACTCGTCAGAGGGATAAATTATAGTCTGGAATAGCACATAGGCTACTTTTTATTCCGTGGGAATACCGGGCTTTAAATCTGCGCGGGTGAAACTGCGGGGCGCAACTAGTGTCGTGAATTGTAGTAACGTTACCAAGGAATTATAGTTATGACACTTGTATTCAAATTCCTTGGATAAGACACCTGTACTTGTATTCAAATTCCTTGAACGGTGTCAACTTCACTTTTCTTTGGTGCAAAATGTGGCCAGTATCAGAAAAATGATGCAAAACTGATCATTTCCATAGACAAGGAGAGCTCAACCAATACTTTGCTAATCGTTGCTTAAATATTTTTTATAAGTAAGAAATATTAAAGTAGTACTAAAGGCGCTAAACACCTCTTAACTAAACAATGCTAAAACTCCTATTTAAGCAGTTTTTATAAGTAAGGCTGTTAGTTTCGTTGTGCTAACCCGAGTTGTGTAACTCGAGTCAACTCGGAAAGGAGTTTCCAATACGCGAGCTCAGAGCGGGGAGCGGGAAGGGGGAAAAGGGGACAGGAGAGTGAGGGGACCCCCCCCCCCAAAAGGGGGGTTGACGGAAACCTTAGGTAAGTTTCTGAGAAACTTTTTTTTGAATTTTTTATAGGTACCACAAACATGCTAAATTTGGGACAGTGAAGGACGGGGGGAGGGAAGCTCCATTCTGAAATCAGATCCCTGAAGAGATGTGTAATTTTTAAGTTATTAATTTATTTGTAAAATTATAATATCACTTTTTTACTTTTTTTTGTGCACTGTGTCTGTTTCGCGTCTCATTTCGAACGTTAACTAAACAATTTGGGGTGTCCCGGGCTTGACTCTGGAATAGCTCAGCCAGAACTCTCGCGGGGTCGCCCCTGAGCGTCGCTTCTCCCGCTCAACCATCGCTTCGCTTTGGAAATCGCTGACTCGCTTCGCTCGCCATCTCCCCCTTCGCGCCACTCGGCTTCGCAGGCTTGCTCCACCCAGGACCTCAACGTGAGCTTCTGGCTTCTCGATTTTTATATACACTCTAGGGGTAGGGACTTCAAGACTATGTGGGAGTCAGGGCGCTCCGTGTTGGTTCTGTCACACATTTCAAACCTAACCTACTCAAGTCAGGGTGCTCTGTGTCGGTTCTGTCACACATTTCGAACCTAACCTACTCAAATCGGGGTGTTCTGTGTTGGTTCTTTGACACATTAAGAACTGTCAGATTCCTAAAATCCCGTTATTTTGTAGAAAATTATGATAGTAACACTTTCAGATGAGCAAAAATCTCGTGTAAGTTCAACTTTGTAGGGAAAAATTAGGATTAAAAAAAAATATTTCTCAAAAACTAGCTGAGTTTGCATTTTAGAAACTTGAGCCTCAACTCGAGTTACCTGAATTTCAACTCGAGTTAACTCGAGTTTGTGTTTATCCCCAGTAGGCACATCACTACTCTACGGGCTGCCGTTACTTTACACCAAAGAGTATATAATGCTACGCTTTACACCAAAGAGTATACAATAGCTAATACCAAGGAATTTGAATATTCAAATTCCTTGGCTAATACTTCATCCAAGGCTACATACCCTCAGAAGAACAGGATTGTTCTTCTGTATTACCCAAGGAATTTGAATCAAAGATAAGAAATATGTAATACAGATAAAGGATACGGTCAGTAGTGGTATTTTATTCCCCAATAATTTGATCAAGTATGAAAAATACCCAAGTAGAAAGCAAATAAATTAGACTACTTGATTAGACAAAACTCATATTTTTAAGAGCCTCCATTTTCGTAAAAATTATAAAAATATTTTGAGGGAGAAAAACATGTAAAGAAGCCAGCACGGCAACACTAATAACAAAAAAAAACAATCACTGTCAGGTTGACTTGACATTTTCGTCACTTCAAAGTGATGTACCAACTCGGATAAAAACCAACTAGGTCAAAATATATAAGAGATCACGTCAATGGCAGAACAACAAAACACACGAAGCACAACGAAATTACGAACAACGCGAAATGAAGTCGAAACACCGTGTGATTTTCAAATCAAGCAAAAAAATCAACACTCGCTATTTCAATTCAACGTATTGAATTTGTTCCACGACACTAAAAAATTATTCCTACTTTATGCTACAAGTTAGAGTGAGACATAAACTCTAAAACGTAAGGCACTATCTCTTTCATGCGGTGCGTTCCAGGGTATTCGCGTCACAATGTTGCAAAATATTTTTTCTAAAGGGTTGCCAGGCCTTCTTTAATGTTGCAAGAACATCTTGGTTCTACCTACGTTTAAAAAAAACGGAGGGTTCTAGATTTTTTTTAATATCCGTAATATTATTTATATAATATGCTATTTCACTAATATAGCATACAGTCTTGCTTCAAGCTCAAGTTTATTTTTATACCAACCTCCATGAAAAATTTGAACAACTCCTTTCTACGCTACGGTATTCAGAAATGCTTGAGTTTGAGTCGAGCAAGGAATATACAAATTATACTACATTACACAAATTCCTTGACATTACATACATGTACTTCTGTTTTTTTTTGTATCTTCTTGTGTCTCGTACTTAAATCTTGGATTGGAATAGATTTTTTTTCAATAAAATTAATCATAATAATTTATGTAGAATAGTATCTTTTCTCAACGAATTTTGAGGAATTTGGATAATACGCTACGTGGTCTACTCCACCGCGTTCTGTCAATTATTTTAATCAATCACAGTCAAGGCAGACAGACAGACACAGATAATGACAGATTTCTTGCCTTGTCTGCTTCTTCTTCTTCCTTTTTTTTGTGTAAGCTTACGCTACATACATACTACTTCACGCGTTCATGTTTTCCAAAATATTGTAAATTGTAATAGTTATGATGAGTTACTCAAAGTTCGATCTCACATTTAAGATAGGTCAATATTTAGACCGTCATCTGGTGTTTCCTTTGTTGGAATTTCTAGCTGCAAAAGACGTAGGTTATATTATACCTTACACCATATTTCGAGGTTTACAGCATGTTGTAAGCTGTCTCATCGTCGACACACAATTATCAGCTAAGTATCGCTTCATAATAGTAAATCATATTTCCTTACTGTGTATTGTCCATATATTTTCAGACATATGACCAGTCAGAGCTCCTGCAAGCTAAGCTCGATATTTTGAGCAAAACTAACATGATAGATTATGTTATAGACATCAGAAAAATGCTCTATCCTGACGAGGATACCCCGGAGGTATGTATTTTCGTAATGAATCAGATAAAAGAACTGAATCAGGGAAAAAAAATCTTCTAGATCCTCATGATGTTACAAATTTTTTACAAAACCATATTTCAGGAAATTAAATCCCGTAGAGGTGTAGTTCTGAACCAGTTGCAAGAGCTGCAAGATGCTGTGGAGCCAGTACTGCGACTCATGCAAAGAGATGATGTCATGAAGACAGTGGAGACTATGAGAGATCCCAAAACTCTCATCAATCATTTGACTTCAACTAAAGAATTTGAGGTGAGAAAACTTCATCAGTAGAATATAAATGTGATACCACAAGTATTTTTTATGTTTAAAATTCCAATGAAATTTTATTTAGTTTTATTGTATTTAGTTTTCATTAAAAAACATTTATTAAGTCCAATAGTATTGATGGGTTTCTACTTGGACCTTTAGAGCTATTATGGTAACGATCAAACAAAATACAAAAATAATGCAAAAAATAAACACACCTAATAAAAGTAAATTTTCTTGATATACATATTTTATCTCTATGTTGGGCTTCTTACACCATGCCATTGGTCAAGGACATCAAATCAAAATTTGCCCATTAGAGTTGTTACATGTTAATATCACGGAACAGAGAAAACATTTCTGTGGTTAATAGGTATCATCTTAATAAGATTTCTCATATTGCTTTATCAAAGAAGTTTGGACTCTTTCTTCTTTGTATGTATTTAAAAAAAAAGTATAATCAGCTATCTGGTTCTCATAGTAGAAGCTTTAAGATAAGATAAGAAAATTCTTTTTTGCACATAAATGAAGTACATTAGGCGAACTTAATGCTAATTAGCATTTTCTTCCAGTTAACCTTTGGGTTTTGTGGAGTGGGTGGTAGTGCTCTTTGGACAATAGAAGGGAACAACTTTTAAAAACAAAAAGTGTAACATAACAAAATAATAATAAATATTTACCAACTTACAAAACATACATATACCTACATAAAAATTTAAAAAATACATACCTATAACTAAAAGCATATATATAATACATATTCTATTAATTAAATGCTCAATTTTGTTGAGATGTCTGTTTAGACATAAAATGGTGATATAATTTCCCTTCCTCCATGCTTTGTCTTAAGGGCCCAGCGACAGCGGCTCGCAGTTTCGAGGTGCGATTGGCTATTATTTCATTTTATTTCATTTCGGGGAGGTTGTTTGAAAGAATAACTCTAAAGTGACATGCATAAATACTGTTCGAACACAAATAATACAATAATATAAGGGAAACATGCCCGAATCAGATATCATTTTGATATTAGTATGTTTGGTCTTACGTTTACCTAATAGGTACCAAAATGATTTCTGACTCAAGCACATTTCCCTTATATTATTGTATTATTTGTGTTCGAACAGTATTTATGCGTGTCACTTCAGAGTTATTCTTTCAAACAACCTCCCCGAAATGAAATAAAATGAAATAATAGCCAATCGCACCTCGAAATTGCGAGCCGCTGTCGCCGGACCCTTAATATAACAACTATCTAGTTCCCATCTTACAAAGTTTGGCGCTAGATCCAAAGAAAATCCACCAATATTATTTTTATTTTATTTCAGTTCAAAGTTGAGATGATTGATAGTATGTACCGCCTTGCAAAGTATCGCTATGAATGTGGCAACTATGTGGAGTCTGCCTCATACCTCTACTTCTGTCAACTGGTTATGATCCCTACTGATAAGGTAAGATTAAAACAATAATATGTAAAAGTATTGATATTTCACAATATTCTAGTTGTTGTAAACTTGCGTTACAACCTATAACTATAATTATATAATATTATTTGTAACCACAAATTAACCAATTAACTTGATTGAACCTAACACAAAAAGGCAGTTATCATGAAAAGCAAATGCTCAATTTATTCTAATAACCTTAGAAATAATGTAATCTATCTAAGTCATAGCTGTTGATTCAAGTTGTATTCATTTTTCACTGGTGAGTAAGTAATTTTCAGCAGTTTCATTGCCCATATAGTCCTGTCAAAATAAAAATCACTTTGTACCTCATTTTCCCCGTAACTATAGTATAAGTACCTGTATTCGTTTTGATTAACACTTACAGTGCTAGATATTCCAGTATCATAAGGGTGATGTTGACTCCTATGGGATACTATCTGTGGCATGGAATTGTACCAGTGGCTGCAGAGCTCACATTGATACACCAGCACACCCAAAGTGTTGGCACTAATGTTGTTTGCTTTAGTCATGAAATGCCCCGTTTTATACCTATAAATGAGAAATAATTAATTTAAAAGTTTAAGATTAAAATTAAATTTCCTTTTTAAGTTTTTAAATTTCCTAGAAAAAGAACTATAGGGAAAGACTTACCACCTACTCTCACTTGCAACCCCTCTATCCCCAACCCTCAACTCAGGTACCAGGGTAGCTATGGCCAACCCGTAGTAAGCACAAAAACTAATAAAAAAAATTATATTGAGTCAATAGTATATATAATTATAATTAATAATAGTATATATAATAGTATATTATAACTATAATTACCTGTGATTGTACAACTGCTCATAATTTCTAAACTTTCGGTCGCATGCATTACAAAGCAACATTTTCGGCAAAGAAAAGCAGTAGAACGCCTTCAGCCAAGGACAAAGCGACCAATGCTGTTCCGCTATTTTGTACGACGTAAACACGAGTCCGCATGGAATACACTGATAGTTTTTATCGGTAGTATGTATCTTTGAATGACGCAGCAGCCTTGGGATGTTGGTAAAGACCTTCTCACAAAACTCGCATTGCAACAGCAATGACGTCTTTATCTCTCTTATGAAATCTTGATTGTCTAACGCTTTGCAGCATTCTGCTGAGTGAAGTAATGCTTGGTCTTGGTTCGGCCAGACTTGGAAGCATTGTATGCAAGTCCACACGATTTGCCAGCGTGGTTGGAACTCTGATATCGCGTGTCTCATTGCGTAATGCCTTCTCAACCCAGTCTCGTATACGAAACATTTCCCGCAGGAGTTGCAAGGAAAAGTGCGTAACGTTTTTGGGCAAACAATATCTAGAATTTCTTTCTTTTTAGTATAGTTCAAGGTTCTATTCAGAATATGGATGTTTTCCATGATACGAGCGTTATTTTCTTTCACCTTTTGAAGGCTTTGTTCTAGAGGATTTGTATAATCGAAATTGTAATTTGTAATCTGTGTATGTGGGATCAGTGCGCTGGCAAGCTCTGACGAGGCATTCGCAACAACTTTTGTTTTTGGTGGCTTGATCGCACTATTGAAAGCTTCATCGCCATGCCTATTGGAGTCAATATCTTCCCTTTTAAAGCTACTTAAATAATCAGTATTATTAATTACTTTAGCACAGTTATCCAAATCTATTCTTTTCGATTCCTCACCAGAAACAATTTTTACGACCAAGCGCGAAGCTTTCTCTTGTTCCTTGTTTTTAGATTGATCAATACTTTCTGTCCATTCGCCGAAACTGATACTTGCGTTATTATCTTCGTCCAGAATCGTAACGTACAAAGATTTAAAATTTGAGCCATCTCCAATTTTATTTATCCGTATTTTAGCTGTTGTCATTTTTCTATGATTGACAGGAAAATGACACGAAAACTTTTTTTCTAAAGCAGATTTTAAGAAGTCCTTGTAGGTTTGGTACTCATTGGTGACGACTTTTGGGAATAGAAACTATTTTCATGTTATCTCTGAACTTGTATATTCTAGAACTACCTTCCTGTGCTATGGGGAAAACTCGCCTCAGAAGTTCTAGTACAGAACTGGGATGGAGCGCTGGAGGACCTTACGAAACTGCGCGAGTTCATCGACAATGGCGGCGCAGGAGCCACTGCCACGAACATGCAAGCGCTGCAGCAACGCACCTGGCTGATTCACTGGTCCCTGTTTATCTTCTTCAACCACGTGAAGGGACGCGACCTTATCATTGAGATGTTCTTGTACAAGCCTTTGTGAGTATCAGCATCAAGATTTGTAGCGCCCTAGAGATTGGATAGGAATATTTTAGTAACGAATGGTTATTATTTTTTATACTTATTTAAAAGTGCCATTGTAAATTGTTTAAAACTACAGTTTTAATTGTGCACTTGTGCAGGTACCTCAATGCTATTCAGACAATGTGCCCGCACATCCTTCGATACCTGGCTACCGCCGTCATCATCAACAGATCGCGGAGAAACGCACTAAAGGACCTTGTCAAAGTTATACAACAGGAAGCCTACACTTACAGGTAGGTAATTGTAAAAGTTTTGAGTCTACTTTATTTAACACTAGTTGCGCCCCGCGGTTTCACCCGCGCAGATTTAAATCCCGGTATTCCCACGACATAAAAAGTAGCCTATGTGTTATTCCAGACTATAATGTATCTCTGCCAAGTTTCATTCAGATCCGTTCAGCCGTTTCGGCGTTAAATAGTAACAAACATCCATCCATCCATACTTACAAACTTTCACGTTTATAACATTAGTAGGATATAATAGTATCAATGTTATTTTTATACTTGCAACAAGTCAACAAGTTACTAGTCAACAAGTATATTTATTCTTGTCCCTTTATGACAACTAAACGGATACCATATCCAAGATTAGTTAGTAACCCCAATCGAAATATAAATCTTACTCGACAATTAGTTATTATATTTTTTATTTTCTAGGGACCCTATCACAGAGTTCATTGAGCACCTATACGTGAACTTCGATTTCGAAGCGGCTCGCCGGAAACTGAACCAGTGCCAGGCAGTACTCCTGTCTGATTTCTTCCTTATCGCGTGCCTTGAAGAGTTCGTTGAGAACGCTCGTCTCATGATCTTCGAGACTTTTTGCCGCATTCATCAAGTAATCAGCATTGGGTATGCAAATTTTTGTGTTTCAATTTTCTTGTCTTATATAGAACATACATAAAAAATTTACACATTATTCGACAGTTTTTTTTTTAATAGTAGAGCTCTTTGTGAAGGGCTCGTCTGGGGAAGTACTACCACCACGCTTTTTTCTGCCGCCAAGCAGCGTTGCTGTGTTTCGGTTTGAACAGTGTGGTCGCCGGTGTAATTACAGGCATATGAGGTGAGGCTTAACATCAGTATGCCTCAAGTTGATGGAGGCAAGGCAGTGCATCATAGGGCACGTTCCTATCGTGCGTGACCTACGAGGCAATGCTTTGTTATAGGTGATGGTTTCTACTTAACATCAGGTGGGCCATCTGCTTGTTCCATCAGCTGGTTGTATAAAAAAAAGTTTTTTTTTTGTTTTTGTTAATACCTTTTTAATGGGTGGACCGATTTTTGTGATTCTTTTTTTAATCGAAAGCTTGTGCTTGTCATGTGGTCTCATTTTAATTTGAGTCAGATCTGACGAGTAGTTTGATTTATAGTAGTATGACTGTATTTTATAGTGTACTGTCTGTTTTTCTTGAAAGAGTTATCAGATAATTTTACTTGTTACATTCTCGCTTTACTCGCAAAATTTTGAACTGCATAATCTAAATGATTAGTAATTTTGCAGCATGTTAGCCGAAAACCTAAACATGCAGCCAGACGAAGCAGAGTGCTGGATCGTAAACCTCATCCGAAACGCACGATTGGACGCCAAGATCGACTCCAAACTTGGTCATGTGGTGATGGGCGCCCAACCACTGTCTCCTTACCAGCAGCTCGTTGAAAGGATTGACTCTCTTGCTGTACGCTCCGAAGCTTTGACGTCGTTGGTGGAGAGGAAACAAAAGACCCGTGTGTCAGACGTACGTAAATAATAATATGTAATTGAATGCCAAAAATTTTATTTGATATCATGTTCAACCAATTGTTTCTTTAGTTCTCCATTAGTTCCTTGGCATACACATTAAAATTACCTTATTTACATAATCAAATAAAACAGATACTTATGTGTTATATTATTTGTTACAGATCCGTTGGGGAGCTCAAGAATTTTAAAACAACTGCAGCAGTATAAATTTCTTGAAATTATATCACTAATTTCATATAGCCAACCTTTTGTTGAAATAAAGTATTTCTACATATTGTACTAATTTTAATTACTCAAAATTTTAACAAAAATTTGAAAATTATAAAACTAGTAAATAGACAGCTTGGTCTTATTAATAAAACAAAAACTTAGGTGGACTCTATGTATGTACCTGTTCCAGTTATGTTTCTTTGCACTGAGAGATTCTGGGACACTAGTAGAAATGTTGAAATGAAACAAGAAATTAATGTTTATTTTGTGTAATATACCCACATACTCATCATAACTATAAACTACCTATTATTCATCTTTTGGTTTCAGAGTAATAAATCTAGACAAAATGAAGACAACAATGAATGTTGATAACACAAAGCATAGGACAAAAATGTAAAATGTGTCTTCAGAAAATATGTCAGTGAATGCTGGAATTTGGTTGTATAACTCCTCTATAACATGTTGGTTCCCTTTCGAGCGAGCCATTTTTGGGTTTACCTCTTTTTGGTTTTCTTTTTCTCAGACTTTGTCTGTATAGTGGATGTTGGTGCTTCAACTGGTGCTAAGGAGGAGACGTGTTTGTTGAGCAGTTGAAAAAGCTCTAAGCAAGTGAGATTACCACTTTTCAATGTAACTTTCTTGATTTTCGCAGTCTCTGAAAATTACATAATTTTTATTAAAAAAAAATGTTAGAGAAGATACCTTATTTAAGGACAGAACAATCTTGAATTTCACAGATGTTATAAGTTTTCTTTCTTGTCTATGTTGCTTGGGTTGGCTATAGCTACTCTTGTACCTGAGTTGAGGGTTGGGGATAGGGGGTTGCAAGTGGGGGCAGTTTCATTTCCTCGGTTATAGGACTCAAGGGAAATACTTCCCACCTACCCCCACTTGCAACCCCCCTATCCCCAACCCTCAACTCAGGTACAAGGGTAGATACAGTTTAACCGGTTGCTTGATTTGTTATTGACAATGAACTCACCAGCTACAGATGGCACAATGGTGATATCAACAGTAGGTTCACTCCGGTCACACACAACTTCAGTTTTAAGAGCACAATTAGGATTTGTCAAGCCTATTTTTGGCGAACTAAGGTAGTGCAGGAAATTTCTGAAACACAATCCGGAAAATCTATTTAATTTGTAGAAAGCAGGCATAATATATCTGAATAATCTGCCTTTGTTACGATTTATTCATGCAAACAGGAAAATATACCTTGTATGGGTTACGTTGTCGCCGAATGGATCGAATTTCACAGTTATTCTCTTTGCAGCTTTTAAATTCACACCTTTTAATTGTTTTCCTATGGCTGAAACAACCCCGCCAGATCTTCTAAGCGTACCGCTAAACGGAATGGACATATTGATTCAATAGGAAAAATAAATCGATAAAAATAGCTAGCTAGACGTAACCTCTAAAATAAAAACGTGACATGACAGTGACATCTACAACTAATGAACCTTCCTTTGGCTTCTGTCCTTTCAGACACTACGGCGATATTCAACCGGAAATTCCTGCTAGACCTTGGTTTTTTTAAGTTCCGATTAGCTAGTAAAACCACAATATCAATGTCTGTGTCCATAGGCCTGTGTCACAACAAATATGATTGTCCACAATTGGTAAATGAACTGTGTCACATAGTGCCTCGTAGTCTTAGAGCATTTATAACTGGAGATGTTAACGCAAGGCGTACCCCTCTGCCGGCCATAAGGCGCGACTTGGCCATGCACGTTATATAAAACTACTTCACTCATCACCGCGCGGCCATTAGTTGTCGTTTCGTGTCGCGAAGTAGTGCTCAGTAAAAATGGTGAATTGTGCGGTATTTCGGTGTAAAAGGAGATCAGAGACATCAAACTTTAGGGAACACGGTATTTCCTATCACAAGTAAGTGATATTTTAGTCAATTGTTTTTGTAATTACGTTTAATTTATATTTAATGGAATACCAGTTACGACAGTTTTAATACGACGCCAACGTCTTGGTAGGAGGTGTCGGTGAATTTATATTCCTTGGTAGAAGGCATAGTGTGGGGACTAGTTGAGCGAAATCGATTGAATGAATGATGGAATGAACGTAAAATTAGAATAAAATGCGATGTGTTTTTTGTACCCATATTTAACCGATTTAAAAAAAGGATGTTCAGTATTGGACTCTACAAAAACTGACTCTGTCATTCTGCCTTCAATACGTCGCTTCATGGAGCTCCCTTAAAATTTTAGTTGTGCTGTGTCGTTGGTTTATTGCTATTTTCTTTGTACTTTTTGAACGCAGAATCGTATAAACGTGATTTTTGTATAGCTGTAGTATGTTAGCTGGAGAGGGACATGGGCTATGAGCATTTATTAACAGCCGCTATTCTTCTACTGCTCTTCATTTTTTTCACCCCGTCATACAAATCATCATCATCAGCCTATGTAAGTCCACTGCTGGACACATCATACCAATAAAGAAACAAAATGTTTATCTAAAAATGCATTCATGAAAGACTACTTACTTGAAAGATTACTTACTACTTGCGAAAATAGAATATAGCTTAAAGTTACTCAACAACAGTGTAGCTTTCTATTTGTAAAATAATTTTTAAAATCGTTTCAGTAGTTTCAGAGATTACGCTCTACAAACTCTTAATAAAATATTTTTTACAAAAAAAAACCGACTCCAAAACTGCTATCCAATTTGTTATGAAAAATAAACTAAAAAGTTAAAAATAATTGCATTATGGATTTATGTTTCAATCTACTTACAAATAGGTATCCATTTTTTCAACAAATTTTATAATTTTATTATTATGACATTATACAATTACTGATATTTTTGGAGTCGGTGCCAGCACTCTATTTACTTAGTAATACCTACTAGGCTAGACAGGTACACGTTTGTTAATCTTGGCTAAAAAAAGGAAAAGTATATGATTTTGAACCACCCTGTTTCATTCATATGAAATCATTCATTTTGTCGGTCTTTTTACAACCATCACTACTTTTTTGTGTTAGTACTAAACAAAAGTGTAACAACAGTCATTCTTTAATTGTGTTATTGTTTTTGTGTTGGTGTACAGCTTTTACTTGCGTGTGCGTTTATAGGGACGCTTAATTTTTCTGCATTAGTATGCGTGATTATGTAAATGTGTTCTGTACCGTACTACCCCGCCTCCCGCGAAAACCGGCAGAAAGATTTTAGTACTAAAAGTAGCGCTTGGCGTCTCCCGTTATAAATGCTCTAAGCTCGTAGTGTGCATCGACGGGCGGTAGGTACCTACGCGTTAACAGCTTATTCCATGTACACACTTGTCGTTATTTGGTCTGAGACTTGTCGTAGCAACGCTGGAGTGCGCTTACCGCTGCGTCGTATTGTAGACACATACAATAACAAGTTTACTGATGTTGATTTGTTCGCAATGTCTGAACCCAAATTTAAGAGAACTTTGAAAAATATGCTACTTAATGTCTAAATGTACAACATGAATTGCTGCACACGCTTATTATTATTATTACTATAACATCATTTTTCTTTTATTACAAATTTTTATTGCAACATAACTTCTTTTTATTTCAAAAACTTAGCTTCACAACAACTTCAATTAGGTACTCTTATTTATTCTTAATAATCCGTGGATAACGTAGTGGGTTGTACATTTACTCATACAATCTTTAGTACCTAACAATAAGTAAATTAAGATTACAATGTATCAACTGTTTGTTATTCCAAATAAAGTAAAATAAAATGTCGACTTGCTTAGGTCTTGCTTGTACTCCAGTCTTCTTAGCTAAAATAAGGATTAGGGACCACTCCCTATGTGAATGCGGTCTAGACCAAGGAAATGTTGAACATATATTATTCTCTTGTCCGAGGCTATCTCTGTTCGATATCTCCCCCCCCCCCCCTGAAATCCCTCGTCCTTTTTCTTGTTATCTTATGTATTTTCTCCATTTATCAAAATATTATGTAAATTTATAAGTGTACCTAAATAAAATAAAATTGTAAATTGCTTTGGGTACCTACTTGTATGCATACCTACCTACAAAATAATTATTCTTTTCTATTGTCTACTGTCCTACACCTTTCACTGTACCTAAACCTTCATTTATTATAGTTTTATATTCTTTTAATGTTGTAATATACCTAAATAATTCTAATTAGATGTTAAACCTATCATTTGAACTAATCATATTTTAGTCTCCGTTCTTGACTCAGATCTCCGCCTTCAACTCGACATTGGCAAATTCGTGGCAACCCCTATCGGTCACTGAACAGCAGTCTGAACAGCCCAAAGACATTGTACTTATAACAAATAATAAAAGTTGTTCTAATCGCGTTCTTTGACTTTGAGACGATGACGTTTGTTGTTATTAACTAATTATTGTATTGTAGATTTCCAAAGAATGAAAACTAGATATTGAAGTTGGAAAATGCAGTACCTGGAAAAAACTCAGTCGTCTGTTATTTGCAGTGCGCATTTTATATGTGACGACTTTATTCCTGGAGTAAAATGCTGAAACCTGATGCTGTCCCGTCAATATTTCCTAAGGTAAGAATAAATCATCCGTGTGTCCGCGCATTAACAATAACCTTGAAAAATCAAATTTTTCGATGCCTTTTTCACATAGTTTCACTGAGCCGACGTGGTAAGAGTTTAATTTTTAGTTTTGTTTTGTTTGAATTTTTAAGGTAATATTTAATTCACAGTTAAGTAGGTATGTCCTAGTAAAGATAAGTACCTACTTGTTTAAATTTTGTTTCGCCTATTATTTATATTCCGTCATATACGTTTAAATAAATAAATAGAAGCTCTCATCTGCACTACTCTGCTCCAGTCTACTCTTGTCTACCTGGGTAGGTAGACAAGAGTAGTGTCCCATTAACTTCAAATATCTTTGCAGGTCGTGTCCTACAAAAAAAGAGTGCATGTTTTAAGCAATTCATGTACCTATAGAAGAGGTAGGACTGCACCAAAAAAGGCAAAACTGCAAGAAGGTGCCATTAAGGAGATTACGGAAAGTGTTTGTACACAAACAAAATCCGCTGCAACTACTGACACGCCACGTAAAAAGAAATTACGTCGAGATATGAAAGTGTTACAACAATGCCTGAAAATGTGTTGGTCAAAAATTCTTAAATTTAATACTTAGAACCTACGGGAAGTCTCTAACCCTCAAGCATGTAGTAGATAAGGCTACATTAAAACAAAAATTGCGTAAAACAGTATTGTCCAGCAATGTATAAAACCAAGTCAATAAAAATTTCTTCCAGAATATTGCATCAGGTTTATATTTTGACCTCCTCTTTTTACTGGTTTAATAATAATAAATATATCTCACATTTGACAAACCTAGCTTTTTTTTAACTACCTCTTTACGGAGCGAATGTTGTTAGGTTTTTGTCAATTAACGGTAAGTCAGATGATACTTACATATTATAAAGGGAGGAAATCCTAGTAGATTGTATCATAAGGGTGCGAAATCATATTTTTATTACTTAACTATAAGTGCGCCGGAATTAACTTTCCCGCGCACTTATAGTTTCTTAAAGAAAACACCACCTTTGGGTGCACACCAAGGCGAACCAAGTCGATCTTTTCGAATAGATGGGATGAAAAAAGTATTTCCGACCCTTAACCCCACCCTTCCAAAAAAATTATACACACGTGATGTTTTGGTATTTTATTTTTACTTATATAAATATATGGTAGCTTAAATATGTTGGTGGGATACGTAATCGTACAAGTAATTTGTCCCGTGTTCTGTTTGGTTATTCATGGTCACCTCATTAGAAAGGGACACACTCCCACCAGGAGCCCTCTCACGCGGACCGGTTCTTGCGCCTTGGTGCACAGTCTAGTTATAAGTACAAGGTCTTTGGAACAGCCATAAATAAAAGAAGAAGAAGAAGACCATCTTGCCAGTGTCAAGTAAGGGATGCCTTTATAGTCAAATCACCAGAATGTCACCTCATTTGTTTTGAAGAAAATGGTGGCGGTTTCTTCAAACCATTCGAAACATTTTCGGCCAGGAGTATCTAATAAATAAATAAATAATGCTGGACAATCCACACAGCACTATCTAGCCCCAAAGTAAGCTATTCAAAGCTTGTGTTATGGGTACTAGATAACTGATGTATTTAATACATTATATACTTACATAGATATATATTTTTTTTATTATACATAGAAAACACCCAGACCATCGGAACAAATTTCTGCAGATCGTACACAAATTTGTTCCACGGCGGGAATCGAACCCGCAACCTCTTGCGTCGCAGGCAGGCTCTCGCCCGCTGCGCCACAGAGGTCGTCTAATCTAGCGCTACCTACCTACGCTAATTTTCGGTTAAATCACGATATCACAAGATAATATACACGGTACCTACCGTTATATTATGTTCTAGCCACAGCACAGATGTCCTTGTATGTAGGTACAAACTCAAAATTATATTGCAAGGGAGTGGTTAGAGGTAAGTCCAAGTATTACATGTGTCAGTTCCAACTACTACGTGGTGGGTATGTGATGACATTTTGCAGTAGTAGTAGGTAAGAGTACAGTACCTACCATTAAAGGTACCGTTTAGTAAGGTACCGTAAGTATAGTTTTTTTTCTATTTTATTGATTAGTTAGCAGTTTGGCGAATCTAGTTGAACTGGAAGCCACATACCTACTGTTATTGCTGCTACCTAAAGCTATTTACGAAAGTAGGCACTAGAAGGTAAGCAGTTTCATTCAAACTACAATATGTGCCCAGTGCTGCAATCACAGAACATTAATAGTGGCTGCAATGCAACCTTATGTCTTTTAAACATTATAAAAAGTGCTTTGTTGAGTACCTAGTACCACCTACCCTAAAACCCTTACTTGGTTACATATAGGCCCATCAAAAATATTAGCATTGATCATATTAATTCGTATCTGAAATCAATAAGATGGGGTCTCTTATCGTCTCTTGGTAACGTTAACGATATGGTTATCGTATTTAACCGGAGCGTCTTAACTCTGATCGACATTCATGCGCCTTCAACCACAGTAGTCGTCAAAACTCGCTCATATCCCTGGATTACCGATATAGTCAAACTTATGATGAGATTACGTGACGCGGCGGCAGCAGAGTATCATAAAACTAAACTGGAAAGCAAAAAAGCTTACTATAAGAGTCTCAAGTCAACTGTTAATTTAGCACTTTTTCACGAAAAAACCACCTATTTCAATCAAAATATTAATAATAAAATAAAAGACCCTAAAACACTTTGGAAAAATTTAAAAAATACCATCTTACCTAAAAAAAAACACCGAATTGCCCGCACATTTTCAAGATGCAAATATAATTAACAACCATTTCTTGAACATTCCAGGGAAATCCGATATACCTATCTCGCACCTTACCTACTTCGAATCCCACAAATTTAGTGAAGCAGTTTTTCATCTAGAACCACTGAGTTTAGACAGAATATCTAAAATTCAATATTTTAGATATTCTGTCTAAACTCAGTGGTTCCTTAAAATCGAAGGCAGTGGGGTGTGATCTGATCAGCCTAGACATGCTAATGCTTACGTTGCCAGACACATTAGATACCATAACATCTCTAGTTAATAAATCAATTAGCTCTTCTACTTTTCCTAATGTATGGAAGTTGTCCATCGTGCTTCCCCTACCTAAGATCCCTAACCCAACTGAACTAAAAGACCTCCGGCCAATAAGTATATTGCCGTGTCTCTCAAAGGTGCTGGAAAAGGTTGTGAGCTACCAGCTGACGGACTTTCTTGAAATTAATCAGATTCTGCCTAAAGTACAGTCTGGCTTTAGAAAGGGACGGAGTACTGCATCTGCCTTACTAGATGTTACCGATAACATTCTCTGTGCTCAAGATAAGGGCTTGTGTAGTCTGCTCGTGTTACTACATTTTTCAAGGGCTTTCGACTCTTTAAATATCAGTCTGTTACTGTCTAAATTGAAGTATTACGGTTTTGACGATAACGCCCTGGCATGGTTCAACAGTTATCTCAGCGGTCGTCACCAGTATACAAAACTGACACGTAATGATGGTTCAGTTCTATTGTCAGATGTAGCGCCCGTTAATAGAGGGGTTCCTCAGCGTTCAATTCTGGGACCTCTTCTTTTCATTCTGTACTCAGCCGATGTGCAGAATTATATAAAATACTGTCAGTTCCATATATATGCCGATGACATACAAGTCTATATCTCTTGCAAGCCGTCTGAAATAAATGAAACTATAGAAAAGCTTAATGAAGATCTTTCAAATATAGTCTTGTGGTCCAGTAAAAATAACTTGCTACTAAATCCGAGCAAAACTAAATATATAATCTTTGGTACCAAGCAACAAGTAGCTAGTCTTCAACCTAGTACTTTAAATATATCGTTAATGGGTAAGCCTGTCGAACGTGTGTACGAAGCCCGCAATCTCGGACTGCACATGGACTGCGATCTTCGTTTCGAAAAACATGTCGCTGAATCCGTCAGGAACTGCTTTTACAGGCTTAAAGTTTTGTATAGAATAAGGCCTCACATAAAAGTAGACCTGCGTGTTCGGCTCGTCGAATCACTTGTCTTATCCAAGCTGAACTACACGGACGTAGTTTGGTAATAAGAAATAATGCAATATAAATCTACAAATCATAGTCAGCTATGGGTTTTGTTTTTTACATGTTGAGAAAATATGGTTTATTGCATAATATGAAATATTGGTCATTATGTAAAACAGTGTAAAAATGAGTATACTGACTACATAACCAAACAGTATCTTAAACACACTACAACAATTCATAAACGAAAACTTAATATAATACATTTTATAAAACATAGTTATTATTCTTATAATCTTGAAAATCAATAATAGTCTACTTACAACTATACATTTACAGACATTTAACACCTTATTATTCTAAGTTCTTCACTTTCAGTTTATATTATTGTATAAATTATGTATAAAATCAATGTGGCCCATTTTACAGCCTTTTGTGGCTCATATCATGCGAAATACATGACTTTTTTGGTGATAGCGTGTACTTTGATCGCTCGTTCCATAGCTACAACTGTGCGGTCCTCGCTGCTGGTGGACTGGTGGCTGCCCTCGCCCGAGTCGTGCTCCTTCTCGACGAGGTGGTAGCGCGCGCGGAACGCGACGAGGTGCGCGTAGTAGGCGGGCGCCGGGATGGAGACGGAGCGCGTGCAGCGCACATACGTGTGGCACAGCTGGTAGGTGAGACACTGCAGCTCGTCCGACCCGAAGTGGTTGTCGTCCCACAGCACGTGGTAGTGCGACGGCCGCGACGTGCCCTGCAACGCAATGCACGCTCTATGTAGGTACTGCATGCACTAGCTAGACAGCTACAGCACACCGGCACGCGCGCTCACCTGGATGCCTTGGTGGCTGCACAGGTAGAAGTCGAACTCGGTGGGGTGCGTGATGCCCAGGTCCACGGTGGTGCCGGCCGGGATGTTGCCCGACTTGCCCGACTGCTCCTTCTTGTCCGCGCAGAACAGCCGCGTGTGGTGACGCTTCTGGACTGCGATAAACGTTACTCCGGGCTTGTATTCAGCTTCCAACTGCAAATGGGAAATGCAGATTCAACAATGCAAACTTGTGATGCAAAGGTTTGAATAAAAACTCAAATTCTTTTAATATTTGAATCTATCATGGTTATGAAACAATCAAACTCATAAATCATAGTAAATGGTTTCAAGTCAAATTATTTTGTATCAAATAGTTGAAAGCCTCTTAGGTCCCAATATAAATTGTTTACTCACCGCCAAACATGCTTCTCTAACAGCTATGAGTTCATATTGCAACACATGTTGGAACTGTCCTTCTGAGATACCGTCCCTATAAACAATGATTCTATACGGCTTAAATCCGCCGGTACTCTTATAAAACATTATCAGTAGTTCTTTAACCATACTACTCATCTCTTGGACGGTATCTTGTCTGAAATCAAAAGGTTTTTGTGAGTACTCCATAGAATGTCTATGAAGTACAAACATGTTAAAAAAGAAATAAAACGGTCAACTTAAAATAAAAGAGCAATAAAAAGAACTCAAAATAAAACCATGCGATAAAATTTTTAAATAAAAAAAAACTGTAATGAATCTCAAAAAGTTATAAAATTATGCAAAAAGCTGCAGCAAACTACCCAAAATTCAGATCCAGCTATTTTAATGTTTTAGAAAATCGGATTTATTTTCAGAATAAACTTTGTTTTACATGTTACGTAAACGCATCTCCGCGAAATTTTTAATTCTATTCCAATGTTGGTAATAGGGTGCCCCCCCCCCCATGAAATTAGGAACGCTATTGTCCAATTGCATTTAAACTCAGGTTCCGTTATTTAAGCACGGCTTTATCTTCCATCAAAATTCGTTCTTGTTCATTAAAATAACTAGCTAAATTCTGCTTATAGATAAAAAAAAGTAGTGTATAATAAATACCTGTGTTGTTGCACGCGCACGGTGGCCGCGTACCGCGAGGGATGCGCGTCCATGGAGCCGACGACGGCCGCGATCGAGGGCTTCTTGTTGTCTCCGGCCGGCGGGTGCGTCACGTCCACGCCCAGGAATATCACCGGCTCGTTGAACACCTGCGCACAAACACTCTGCTGTACTCGACTGTACTGCACTGTAGTACAGTCAGCATACTGTCGCGCGCACTCGCCTTGGGCCGCAGCGACGGCACCAGGATAGAGTTGATGCCGCCCAGCTTCACGTTGATCTTGAGGCACAGGTTGCTCAGCGTCTGCGGCGACGTCTTGTTCACGTTCTTGGCTTGCACGCACTGCGTGGCCATGCCTAGCACGGTGTCGCCGACGCGCTTCACCTCCGCTGCAAGCAGAGAGTATGACGTCACGCCGACTGCTACTGCCTGCTAGTACAGTACGGTACGGTACGGTACAGTATCGGCGACTGACCGTAGACCGGCGTCTTGCCGGGCAGCACCACCACCACGAGCTGCAGCGACACGAACGTAGACTTGAGGTACTTGAACATGGGCTCCACCTGGTCGGGCCCAGTCGCGTACTTGCAGAAGCACGGCTGCCCTATTATCGGCATTCCGGCGTCGTTTGAGATCCTCTGTAGCTGCTGTGTGAAGTTCCTGGAAATAGGGGTATCTCATGTACTAGCGGCCTGTCTCAGTTTCGCATGGGTGGACATATTTTTATGACATTTTAAGATAAACATAAACTTAAGACTCCGGTGCTTCGTAGCCCACGCCTAATATGCCTAAATATGTAATATCTTTTGAATGGAATTTTCGATTTAAAAATTCAAGAAGTAATCAACAGGTATTAAAACAGCCTTGCATACAAAAAGATTTAATTGGATAAGGATTAATAACAAGGTATGGATAACATGGTATAATTTTGATCGGCATTTCTAGTAACTATAGTAGTAATTTAAAATGTAGAAAAGTAGTTATAGTAACATAACTACAATAGTTAGACATAATATGCCATCGGTGAATTATTCGTAGATTGGTTATGATGTGTTCTTTAATATTGAAGAACATTTTTTTTTGTTTTATCGTCAATAGTTTCCGCAGCGCATGCGATAAAAGTCAGTTTATATTACTATTATTTTTTAAACATCAAAAATGTGGCCCAAGGTAAAATTTTTGATGTAAATGTATTTAAATTCGGGAATTCTAATTTTTTCCAGTAATAAATGTAGTCTATGTCACTCAGGGATAATGTAGCTTTCATAAGGTGTAAGAACTTTTGAAATCGGACCAGTATTTTTTGAGTAGTTGCATACGTTACATACAAAAATACAAAGGCTTCCTCTTTATAGGTAGTATTAGTGTAGATGATACTGAGATTGCTATTACTTCCGACGATAATGGAAAAATTACCGTATCTTGTTGCGCCATGTTTTGACACTAGTACTACTGCGTATCCTGCTTATTATCAGTCAGTTATTAGGTACTTCGTAGTCAGTATAAAAAAAATTATGTGTGCAATGCCAGTGCTCTTAAACGGTGAAGGAAAACATCATAAGGCAACCGATTAGTATTCTACCAGCGGCGAAAAGCTTGCAACCCGTCGCGTATGGAATACTACTACAAAATGTGGGTATGTGCCAATTGTAATACTTGGACTGGACATACCTCTGACTGACTGAAGAGGGTTCCATTAGACATCCTCAAACAATCCTAAGTTGATAGTTGGTATGGATGTCTACCGTGCCTGGGGATCAAAGTTGTGATGCTGTTTGTTTGTTTTTTCAGTCATCATTTAGCAACAGGTGGTGTGATACGATGGATACTAACTTGAGCGCGTCCTCTCTGACCGTCCGCTGCGGCGCGAAGCAGGCGATCGCCCACACGCGGATCTCCACGCCCATGAAGAACTGCTTGCCGCGCATGTCCCACACGCCTTGATTGGGCAACGCCTGGAACAAATGCTACAATTTTAAGTGACAAACAGAACAAAGTCGAGATTGTCTCAACTCTGTTCTATTTATTTTTAGTACATACTGAGTCAAAATTGTAACATAGATGCTTTATTTGACGACCTCTGTGGCGCAGCGGGCGAGAGCCTGCCTGCGACGCAAGAGGTTGCGGGTTCGATTCCCGCCGTGGAACAAATTTGTGTACGATCTGCAGAAATTTGTTCCGATGGTCTGGGTGTTTTCTATGTATAATAAAAAATATCTATCTATGTAAGTATATAATGTATTAAATATATCAGTTATCTAGTACCCATAACACAAGCTTTGAATAGCTTACTTTGGGGCTAGATAGTGCTGTGTGGATTGTCCAGCATTATTTATTTATTTATTTATTTATTTATTATCATCATTTATCTAAGTACAGCTTAACATAACATCTTCAGTAGAACATTGCTGTGGTTAGTTAGAAATAATAAGTTCTTTAGATTGATTCATTAACGATTAAATTAGAATGGTGTACATACTCTGGAAGTGCGTTAGGAGTGCTAGATTAGCTTACTCTTACTAATGATGATAGTTTTAGTGGAGTTAGAGAAAGCTGGATAAAATAATGACGGCAATAATAAACAGTCTAACTTGCAAATAGGTAACCAGGCACACAATGTAAGGTTCCTATAGAACATTTACGGAATTACAAATAAATATTTTACATATAAAAAAAAAGCTATACAAGAGGTGTTGAGGTTGAAAATTGCAATGAAAAATAGGCAAATAAGACCTGTGTGGCCGAACTTATGTAAATGATTGTGTTATAACCTGTCCACCGAGCGAGGAGACGCGCCCGCCATACTGCAGCTTGGGCGGCGGCAGCACGCGGCCGCGCACTTCCATCATGTTGTTGGAGATGGTGAGTCCGAACTCCTTCACGTACAGATCCGTGTTGAAGTTGGCGCGCCGCACTAGGTTGTTGATCTCTCGCTCCCTGCGACCACAGACATAGTGATATAATACATTACCTATAGGTACAGCTACCTATACGCACCGCTTACCACGTACCTATCATACCTACAGAGCAGGTGCGCTCGCTACACTTACCGGTCGGGGGCGGAGCGCGCGGTCGCCTTGATCATGGTGGAAGTCTGCATGTCCGTCAGCTTCTTGATGCAGCGCTGGCCCGGGACTATGTTGCACACTTCCAAAGGGAGGTACGTGTGTTTGTGCTCCTGGCCCACTTGAAGACACGGTAAGTGGGGAAATCTGAGCTTCATCTTATACTTTTCTAAGAAATATTTAGCTACTGTACATTCGACTGTTTGTCCGTTTTCTAATTGAAGAGGAAAGCTGAAACAAGGATTGGGTAAAACCATAACTCGTGTATCAATAGCTAATAGGTACCCAAACAGAACATATACTTACGACTGCATTTGTGCAGGCCGTCTCGTTACATTACATACTCTGTATTTCCGCTTCATTGTACCACAATGCGTAATTTCTATTTTCAATCCCTTGATTTCTTTCGTGAATTTGACTCTCTGTGAGTCCGTCAATGGCTTTCTTTGTTCGTTTATATCTCGAATATCGAGTACTTCACACATAAATTCTATAACAGGTTGTGCTTTGTAAAAAGCAGTTGCAGATACTGTAAGTAAAAATATAAAAGGTGGTTAAAAATACAAAGGAAAACTTAAACTTCTGTAGCCAAAATATGCTGTAAAAATGTTTACCATCAATATTCAGCATCATTTTCCATTGGCTCGGTCTCACAGACTGGTGAAACCCGAACCACACCTCACGCCCACCGCCGAGCGGGTGGTAGTACCCTTCTGGTGAAGAGAAGAATGATCTTCCCACAGGCGTATAAATCATAGAGGGCAGATGTCTCATAACTACATCTAGAGCTAATACAGGGTCATGAGGAATCTGTCTCGTTCTCCCTTCTAAGGCCTCTTCTAGTGCGGAAAATGACACCTAAACGCAGTGAAGTATATTTAAATAGTTTGAATTTAATACAGATTTCAGAGGGAAAAAAAGAAGTAAAATCAATTAGGAAAAAAATACCTGAGAGACCCATTTAATTGACACACGAAATACCCTATCCTTTCCTTCTCCGGGCAAAGTTACTTCTAATTCGAGTCTGTCACCAGGAATAGGCAGAGGGTCCCTTGTGTACATGTTGCTCCTGCCATCAAACACAGGCTTTAGGCCCACAAAGTATTTGTTGTTCCGATCCACCATGGTTTCCACAATGTCTCGGTTTACCTGGAACATTTAGTTGTATTATGCTGAATAAACCTGGTAAAAAAGTTTAGGTGTAATGCATGACAATGTTAAATAAATATAAACATTGATGGATATGAGATTCCAAATAGCATACACCCAAGCTAAGCAATGCTTGTACTATAGAAACTAAAAGTGATTGTTAATTAACTATAGACTTCATATGTATGACTTTATGTCATACACATGAACACTTGGGGCCTTACTACAAAAAAATAGGCAAACGTTAAACACTGCCTAAACTTTTGACATCTCTTGCCATTGCATAATGGCAAACAGAGACAGCGCTAATTTTAGACATTGTTTAAAGTTAGACACCGTTTTGTAGTAAGGCCCGGAAGTCTGTGTGTGTGAAATAATTAGCTAAAAGTTGCAAGTTTTATAAGAACTTTCTATTCAAATAAATGTTGTTTGTGTTTTATGTTCATAAATTAAGTCTAATTTGAATCCTATAGGATTGTAGCAAATGAAAATGCCATCTAACATCATCACCCTATTTTATGACAATATAGATTTTAGAAACCTTTAAAAAGCAAACACAAAAGCAGTGTCAGTTTGGAACCAGTTCATTCAATGACAAGACAGCTACCTGGAACTCACAGGAACCAGTTAAGATTATGCAAATATGTTGCTAGACAAGTTCAATGACCTTGCACCTGTTGCTATTACATTACTGTAATAGATTTCTTAACTTGTTTCTAAAAATGCTCATCATTTTTGATTTCAGATTATTTCTTAATTACAAACAAAATACAAAATAAATTGTCACAAATCTTTTGTTCTTACCTTTCTGGGACATTTATCTGGTACAATAAGCACTTCATAATGATGAACATGGCCTCTAGGCATTGATATCTGAAAGTGATTAGCCCGGAGGGTGATGTGTCTTCCTTCATGGCCGATGTCCGGGCGCCGTGGGCATGGTAGGTTTGGCAAGTTGAGAGCAGGCACAGGAGACACAACAGGAACAATGGCCCCGGCAGCACCAGCTATTGCTACCGCGTTTGGTGCGGCCACAATCGGCGGGATGGCTGGTCCGGCAGCGCAGGCACCACCGACAGCCGCTGGAGCCGCGCCCACGCCGCCTCCGCCACCCGCACCACCTATGTCACCTGCTGGACCTGAAAATGACGCATCACCAAATTTATTAGCTCAATTTATTATAATACTAATAATTTACACCATTCGACTTGACCTCTTTTCCTCACAGCTAAAATGTACAGACGTCTAAACAGTTGGCCTACTTATTTGTGTACTTAGCAACTTTATCTTGAGTGAGCAAAATGATTGCTACTTGTCACAAATTTGCACCACAAAGTAATGTCGAAGCACTAATCCAATTGCAAACGTTGATGTCTGTTCTTATAAGAAGTTATCACACCACGAAACAGGGCAAAGTTATGGCCTTTTCTAACAAAGTAAGACATCAGAACAGCTCTTGCTTGTTGCCACACCTCACCTTGGCCAACAGGAAACATCTTGATGTATGTTATTTATCTCTCGCATGCAAAGAGAATACGTAGCACTGGATTTTACAAATTGTTTTGTTCATAACATTGAAGAATTTAGAACATCTCGCAAAGAAAGCTAAAGTGAAGAAAGCTTTTGTCGTAAAATCTCTTTTTTTTTTTCTTTCTTCTTTTTATGGCTCCTGTCATAGACAATCTTGCCAATGTCAAGTGATTCAGAGATTACTCTTTGTAGTTATGTTTCTAGTCACGTCAGTCCAAAGTCGAGTCAGTCAATTGTTTTGAAGCAAATGGTGGCGGTTTCTTCAAAACATTTGAAACATTTTCGGTCATATCACGATATCACATAATACACTTTCATTTCAAATGCTTACACTTTGTGCTAAGACCACAAGTAATGTTGGTTAAAATACCACCAAAATTACACAACACAACTCAAAATAACACTAGAAAAACAATTAAAATGAAAATGCTATGTTGCTTCGTTAGATGACAGGAAACGAATCTCTCGTACCTACATCGTACATGAATGAATGGACGGACGTCATGTAATGTCAGCCTTCAAAAGTTCAAATTATATTATGACATTGACAGTATCTAACATCAAGGAATTTGAATACAAGTATCTAAAATAATGTGCTGTTGGCTTAGAGCATTTATTATAAAATGCTCTAAGGCTGTTGGCGTCCATAAAACTGGCCCCGAACGCAGGTAGATAGACCTACAATAAGAGGCTAAGCAACATTTTGTACCGAGTAATAAATGACAAAAATTACCAATAGGTAAATAAATATTTTTTTAAATAAATAGCAAATAATATTTAAATTGGTTTCAATTGAATAATTTTGAGATTTTTCATAAAAAAAAATCGAACTAAAAAATGACTGGACTTCGCCATTTGGTGGTACACAGTACCTGTGTACTGGCAAGAGCAATGCAATGGTGTTGGTAGGGACTTTTCAATTTGGCGGGAATTGGAAGAGCGCGGTTTTTTAAAATAAAATTTCATTTATTTCAAATAAAACAGAAATAAGTGGCTTCAGAGTGAGGATGGAGTCGGAAAGTGACGGAGATGATGTTGGGTTCAAGGAGGTATCTCGAGAGAATAAGAAACGAAAGTTTTCTTCAGTCCCTGTTGAGGCACCTGCGGCTGCAACAAGATCTGCAATAAGGCATGACGCACCGATTATGGATGCTAAGTATAAACCTTTCATTAAGCCAAACTATAAAAGGCTGTATCCCGATAAATCGAACCATACTGAGTTTGCAGTGTTCCTAGAGAGCACTTCACCACAGGAGCAACTAGGCAACAAAGACCCTATTAGTGTACAGAAACTAATAACTAAAAACATCAAAGGGCAATACAAAATGAGCCGTGCTAGTGCTCAAAAATTAAAAATTGTATTTAAACAGGCTACTGACGCTAATGACCTACTGTCCAACGAACACGCTTTGGAAAAAATAGGAATAAAAGCTTTTATCCCATCAGCATTTGTTGAAAAGGTAGGAGTAATTCAACATGTTTCTACGGAGCTTTCCAATGAAGAGCTTTTTCGAAAACTTTCGGGAGAAAATGAAATAGTGGCGGTGCGCCGTTTTATGAAGAAGGTAGAAGGGGAGATGGAACCCTTAAAAACGGTAACTGTAACATTTGTAACTGGTATTCTTCCCCAATATGTCTACCTGGACCATTGGAGAATGCCAGTCAATACCTATGTGCCTCCTGTTATGCAATGTTATCGCTGCATGAAATTTAACCACACTGCGAAGGTTTGTAAAAATAAGCAAGTTTGCTCTGTATGCTCAGGCGAACACCAATACAAAGACTGTACTAACGAAGATAATATTAAATGCAGTAATTGTGGAGGTGCTCACCTAGCAATATCAAAAATGTGTCCAGTAAAAATGCAGCGCATTGCAAAACAGAAGCTTAATATACAAACATATGCTAGTGTAATCAGAGATTACAGCAAGAGCTTCCCAGCTCTTCCTGTCACCCAACAGCCTCAACAGGCATATCAGCAGCCACAAAAGCAAACAGCACCAGTCAATAAGATATATCAACCAAAGTCCCCAGAGAGTTGCTCTGAAACCAAAAAAAATATAGGTGCATCCACACAAATTGATGACAATATCATCAATGTAATGATCAAGACACTCGTCTTCCTGGGGAATTCTACGGAGAGTACTCCGTTGACTTCCTCAAAAATAAGAGAGATTCTCCTAAAAAACTTGTCAACCCATGTTAAAGGATAATCTAACAATTGTTCAACACAACATTCAAAGAGTAAATAAAAAAAAACCGCTTTTGAAAACACTATTATCAGAAAATAATATAGATATTTGCTTATTAAAAGAAACATTTTTAAAAAACACTAGCTCTCCCCTTAATTTTATAGGTTACAACTGTATCAACAAAAAAGCAAAAAATGAACATGGTGGCATTGTCATAATAATAAAAAATATCCTTAAGTATAAAATTATTAGTATTCCATTTTATGAAGATATTCAATCTCTTGATACAAAGGCGGGTCCTATATTGATTGCTTGCTTTTATTGTCAACCTAGAACAAACAGATTTTATGTAAATAAATTAAACTCAATTACCTATAAATAGTTTTCCTAAGCCTTGTTTTGTAGTATTACTTCACCGGAATCATTATGCAGTGTATTACATTCATAACATCATAGCAGATGAAACATTTATTCAATCAGATAGCTTAAGTGTATTATTAAGTTTGATGTATTAGGTATTGTTGTATTATCAAGGCCAAATTTTTCCTATAAACAAAATTATATATTGTTAGCTATAAGATGCATGCTTCTTGTATTATATAACTTCAGTAAAACTGTAAAAATTAAATGGATTCCATCTCTTAACAATATTGAGGGCAATGAAATAGGGGACAGAGCAGCAAACTCAGAGGCAGATGAAGATCACTCAGAGGAGCTAGGAGTTCCATTTACGGATCATCATATCCTATACAAAGAGAAAAAGAGAGAGATAACTATGGAAAGAGTACTGGACAGAAACTAGTAAGGTCAAAGGACAGTGGTATTTTCATATTCAAAAAGAATTGCCTGTAAAGCCTTGGTATAACAGTATTAGAGATATTGATGAAAGGAAATTTGTTACAATAATAAATAGAATGAGATTTGGTCATTGCCTAATTCCTGCACATATTTACAAAGAATAAAATAGTAAACTCCAAAGAATGTGATCATTACGGTTAAGAAAATGCAGACCTTCAACATATAATCCTGAATTGCCAATGTTTTCCACTGCAAAGACTCCTGATGATAGCATAGTTACTGAAAATAAACCCTGACGTTCCCCGCCGTCTCCAAGAACTTTTATCTAATGCAGCTCTTTGGATCCTTTTGGATCTCTTTAAAAATATGTGGTCAACACAGTGGACACTCTTTAGAATTGGGAAAGTGAATGAAGTGACTTAGAACTCTGATAAACAAAACGGACTTGGCGAAAGGACTTTGTATCCAAGCCAGCACAAAATTAAAAAAAAAAAAAAAAGGTGTTGGTAGGTATTGTACTGTATGTAATGGTAGCACCTAAATTTACTGTCATTCATCGTGCTCGAATGAAGTGGTTATGTCTGTGTTGTTTCGTTGATTTTTTGGTTGATTTTTAAGCTTTTATCAAAAATCAACGAAACAATTACTAATTTAATATGTTCCCCAGTGGTCAAGGTGAGTTTATGTGTAAGTGTAACCGGAAAATAATGGTGACACGAGTTATGGCAACCTGCTAAAGTTCACATGAACGTAGTTTACTGTTTTATTGTGTTGTGTTTTGTGCTGTAGGTCTTCTAAAAAATACATGCGGAGTAGTTTTATCCACAATCGCAATTTTTCATTGTGTATGATTGAAAGCCAGAGAGTTTTGCTTCAAAACTTGTTAGCCTACAAAGTGCTTGCCTGTGTTTGAGTAGAGCCACAATTTAAATTGGCAACTTCTGATGTATCCCATAAATATACTGGGTAAGGTTATCGATTTTACAATATTTTTTTTCGAGTTCTTCGACTTTAATAAACAGTTTCAAAGTTTTTTCATATGCATGCTTGAAGCATGGACTCTTGATTCGTACTAATCCAAAACGTGTGAATCTACATGCAGTCTATCATTAACAAATAAGTAAGGATGCATTTGTATCCATTATCATCATTTGAAAACCATTCTTTAATAATTTTAATTTGTAACATTTTTTTATATTTTTTTTGTTTTAGCTGCATCTGGGGAAACAAGCAGCGGTACTGTTGGTGCAGCAGGGGCTGTAACTCCTGGAGCATGTACTCCAGGTGCTGCAGTTGCTGCTGGCACCACACCCACTGGTCCCCTGGCCACCGGATTGCCCGTGGCCGGAGCGGGTGCTGTAGCCCTGGTGTCCCCTGTTGCTCCTCCACCGGACTTGCCCATCTTGACCTGCCCTCGGAGACCCAACCTTGGCCATGAAGGAAGACCCATTATGCTGAGAGCTAATCACTTTCAAATATCAATGCCCAGAGGCTTTGTACATCATTATGATGTCAGTATACAGCCTGATAAATGTCCAAGAAAGGTATAAAAAAGTTACAAAAATATTTTCATTAGCACTAAGTAATCAACCAGTCCTCTCCACATTGAACTTCAACATCTGACATGACTTGCTCTACTGATCCAGGAGTAGTAATCATAAAGTTTATTATTCAAACCACATGACAAAGATTTGACTTATCTTGTATTTCCAGGTCAATAGAGAAATAGTTGAGTGTATGGTACACAGCTACAACAAAATATTTGGAGCCATCAAGCCTGTGTTTGATGGAAGAAACAATTTATATACAAGAGATCCACTTCCTATTGGCAATGACAGGGTGGACTTGGAAGTAACATTACCTGGAGAAGGGAAGGACAGAGTATTCCGAGTGGCTATTAAATGGGTAGCTCAGGTAATTAAATCTTATTCGATTTGTATTTATTTTCAGCCTGCATCATCCCACTGCAGGGCAAAGGCCACCCTACCCCCCTTCCACTTTTCTCTATCCTGTGCTAATGGATGACTAATCTTTCATAAATGAATCCAGATTGTGCTGCCATCTCAGTGTTGGTCTGCCGCCAGGTCGTTTGCCGTTGTTAGGGGCCCACTCTGTCGATGTTCTAGCCCAAAGATTGTTCAGCATGTGGCAGAGCATTCCAGGCAACTTTGCTTTGTTATAGGTGATGGTTACCACTTAACATCAGGATCTGCTTGTTCCATTAGCTAGTAAATTTTTTTTTATAATAAAGTTCCAGTGTCAACACTCCACTATCACTGTGGCAAGTTGATGAGTTATTTAGCAAACTAGCTTATTAAATTATTGCATATTGCAACAAAAAAATATTTGCAAATATTAAATAGAAACTTTGTTAATATGAACATGGATAACTTAATTAAACTACAAATTATGTTCTTGAATTTTTATTATGTATTTCCTGTATTTCCCACTATATGTAAGTATGTACTTACCTATATCAATAACCTTGATCTACTCCATCATAGTATTTTTTATTGGCCTAGCAACAATTTTCCATGTATTGTGGTAGTAGTATCTATTAAGGGTCCGGTGACAGCGGCTCGCAATTTCGAGGTGCGATTGGCTATTATTTCATTTTATTTCATTTCGGGGAGGTTGTTTGAAAAAATAACTCTAAAGAAACACGCATAAATACTGTTCGAACACAAATAATACAATAATATAAGGGAAACATGCCCGAATCAGAAATCATTTTGGTATTAGGTAAATGTAAGACCAAACATACTAATACCAAAATGATTTCTGATTCGGGCATGTTTCCCTTATATTATTGTACTATTTGTGTTCGAACAGTATTTATGCGTGTTTCTTTAGAGTTATTTTTTCAAACAACCTCCCCGAAATGAAATAATAGCCAATCGCACTTCGAAATTGCGAGCCGCTGTCACCGGAGCCTTAAGGTAAAATCGAATAAAATATTTTTCTTAAAATTTTCCTTAAACAGTCCTGTTGATTAAAACCTCCACTCTTTATTGCAATAATAATAATGGACTATTGAATGATTATTGATTAGATTAGTAGTTAACAGAAGATGTCCAACAGTATACTTACTCAGGCTGATGAGAATCATGATGTAAAAATAAAGACTGAAAGCTTATTTAATGCAGCCCACAAACTGCTATCACTACTGTTGAACGGTTCAACGTGACAATCGAGAATACTTTGTTTAATTCATTACGCATTTCCAGGTATCATTGTTTGCATTGGAAGAAGCGCTTGAAGGTCGCACCCGACAGATCCCTCACGACGCCATTCTTGCGTTGGATGTAGTTATGAGGCATCTGCCTTCTATGATGTATACTCCTGTGGGAAGATCATTCTTCTCTTCACCAGAAGGGTACTACCACCCGCTCGGCGGTGGGCGTGAGGTGTGGTTCGGGTTTCACCAGTCGGTGAGACCGAGCCAATGGAAAATGATGCTGAATATTGATGGTACAGTAATAAACGTAATATTTCACATTTGTTTAAGTTCACTGTTTCTGTTTACTTATAAAATGCAAGTTAATGTTGCCACACATTTATTTGGTCATTTTTATTTTACAGTATCTGCAACCGCCTTCTACAAAGCACAACCGGTTATAGAGTTTATGTGCGAAGTATTAGATATAAGAGATATAAATGACCAAAGGAAACCTTTGACTGACTCACAGAGAGTCAAATTCACTAAAGAAATTAAAGGACTAAAAATAGAAATCACACATTGTGGTACAATGAAGAGAAAATACAGAGTCTGTAATGTGACGAGAAGGCCTGCACAAATGCAGTCGTAAGTATCGTTACTTGGCTTTGATAAAATAATAATTAAATGTATCCTTGTATGTGTAAGTGGAAGATTCATAATTTATGTAATTTCCAGGTTCCCCCTTCAATTGGAAAATGGACAAACAGTTGAATGTACAGTAGCAAAATATTTCTGTGACAAATACAAAATGAAACTTAGGTACCCCCACTTACCGTGTCTTCAAGTGGGCCAGGAGCACAAACACACGTACCTCCCTCTGGAAGTGTGCAACATAGTCCCGGGCCAGCGCTGCATCAAGAAGCTGACGGACATGCAGACTTCCACCATGATCAAGGCGACCGCGCGCTCCGCCCCCGACCGGTAAGTGTAGCGCGCGCACCTGCTCTGTAGGTATGGTAGGTACGTGCCATGCGGTGCGTATAGGTAGCTGTACCTATAGGTAATGTATTATATCACTATGTCTGTGGTCGCAGGGAGCGAGAGATCAACAACCTAGTGCGGCGCGCCAACTTCAACACGGATCTGTACGTGAAGGAGTTCGGACTCACCATCTCCAACAACATGATGGAAGTGCGTGGCCGCGTGCTGCCGCCGCCCAAGCTGCAGTATGGCGGGCGCGTCTCCTCGCTCGGAGGACAGGTGAGCATCTTCACTTTCCCTTTCAACCTTACGTTATAGGTCGCGTCACGTAAAAAGAACGCGCTGGAAGGAGGGGAGAGGGTGTGATGGCGCGTTCTGTGTAAATGACGCGACCTCTACTTATCGGAGCTTTTTAACCGACTTCAAAAAGGGTTCTCAGTTCGATTGTATTTTTTTGTGTTGATTACCTCCGAACTTTCGACTGGGTTTGATAATTATCTTTTTACTAGTTGCGCCCCGCGGTTTCACCCGCACAGATTTAAATCCCGGTATTCCCGCGGGATAAAAAGTAGCCTATGTGTTATTCCAGACTATAACCAATCTCTCTGCCAAGTTTCATCCAGATCCGCTCAGCCGTTCCGGCGTGAAAGAGTAACAAACATCCATCCATCCATCCATCAATACTTACAAACTTTCGCGTTTATAATATTAAGTAGGATTTGAAAGCTGGTGGTTCCTGTGTGGTCCCATTTAAATATGAGTAAGATCTGACGATTCGTTTTTGGGTTATAGTAGTAGGTATGAGTGTATTATCCAGTGTATTACAAGATGTTTTAAGTTTCTTGAAAGAGTTTAACCTTAATAATATGCAGGCGTGCTTTTTAAATTCATTCATTTACTAGTGGAGCGGCTTACGCTTGGTCTTTCAGTTCGTAGTCGCCACTCTATAAACATCATTGAGGAGGATTATAAATTGTCTAAAGAGGAAGGTAGAATTGGTCCAAGAATGATGAAGCGTGTTGGGTAGTTTTGACTTCGTGCCTATTAGTAACCCCAACCAACTTTATCTGGCAAAACTGGTGGTTCCCTTTGCTTATTCTCGGCAGGCGTTGCCCAATCAAGGTGTGTGGGACATGCGCGGCAAGCAGTTCTTCATGGGCGTTGAGATCCGCGTGTGGGCGATCGCCTGCTTCGCGCCGCAGCGGACAGTCAGAGAGGACGCGCTCAAGTTAGTATCCACCGTATCACACCATCTGTTGCTAAATGACATGCGAATAATCCAGAGAGATGGCTAAATGAGATTTATGAATAATTCGATGCTCCTTCAATACAATATTATTCATCATCTACTTACGGTCTGACTTTACCCGCTGCATGTTATAAAAAGCCTCCTCCAAAGTCTCCCATTCTACGCCCGCGGTTGTACTTCCCGGATCACGGTTCGTTACGCATCATAGTAATTTTTTTTAGTTATGGGGAAATAACGAAGTTCTAAGTACAAAAAATATATTAGAACGACAAGATGATGCTGAGATGTAATATAAAATGACGTGCTTGCGTTTCAGAAACTTCACGCAGCAGCTACAGAAGATCTCAAACGACGCCGGAATGCCGATAATAGGGCAGCCGTGCTTCTGCAAGTACGCGACGGGGCCCGACCAGGTGGAGCCCATGTTCAAGTACCTCAAGTCTACGTTCGTGTCGCTGCAGCTCGTGGTGGTGGTGCTGCCCGGCAAGACGCCGGTCTACGGTCAGTCGCCGATACTGTACCGTACCGTACCGTACTGTACTAGCAGGCAGTAGCAGTCGGCGTGACGTCATACTCTCTGCTTGCAGCGGAGGTGAAGCGCGTCGGCGACACCGTGCTAGGCATGGCCACGCAGTGCGTGCAAGCCAAGAACGTGAACAAGACGTCGCCGCAGACGCTGAGCAACCTGTGCCTCAAGATCAACGTGAAGCTGGGCGGCATCAACTCTATCCTGGTGCCGTCGCTGCGGCCCAAGGCGAGTGCGCGCGACAGTATGCTGACTGTACTACAGTGCAGTACAGTCGAGTACAGCAGAGTGTTTGTGCGCAGGTGTTCAACGAGCCGGTGATATTCCTGGGCGTGGACGTGACGCACCCGCCGGCCGGAGACAACAAGAAGCCCTCGATCGCGGCCGTCGTCGGCTCCATGGACGCGCATCCCTCGCGGTACGCGGCCACCGTGCGCGTGCAACAACACAGGTAGTTACCAAACAAAGAGACATTTTGCTACAATTACATATCCTCTTATATGACCCCAAACTTGCCTCGTCCTCTCTTTTCCCTTTAAGCATATAGCGGCTTCCATCATCAGGATACAAAGTAGACGATATTGCAACAATCGAATTTAGTATCTCAAATTATAGAATTATTTTATTCTGATAAAAATCATGTGTCGATAAATGTTTAATTCATTATTGACCAGAATTTTTTTCAAACTATTATGAAACAATATGAATGTACAGATTGAATAAAGATAAAGATAAAAAATAAGACGGTGACCTACCTATACTTTGTTCGTACTTTTATTTTGTCTTCGTAAAATGCATCAACTTTGTATTAATCTATTTTAAATTTGAGTTATTTTTTGTTAAATTTTCAGAGTGGTAATAAGACATTACTTCAACAACTCTATCGTGTTCTTCGACTACACACGCTGTTTATACAATATGACGTTACCCTTATCTGGGAATAATAAAAACGTTGATATAGCTGTCTCATATTCGTTCGTTTGTCCTCATTTCGTTTGTCCAGTCAAAAGATATTAATCAGTTGAATCACAAGGATTACTTTGAAACATCTAGGTCCGTTTATATCTACAGACATTGAGCGTGCCAGACACGTTCCGTGGCAGCCAAAATAATATTTTCCTATACCACTGTATAATATTTTCCTATACCACTGTCTCAGAATATTATATTGTAGGTTAGGCCGTGTTGTGCCCTGCCAGTATTCGCGGAGATAACATTATGTCTGTACGTGTCTGTGACTAACTGCCGAGCAGTGTGGATAGAGCATCGGAACCGTGCAGACTTTTTCGCGAAAGCTACTAAAGTGCTGAGAGCGGCACCCGGCGCTCACGGCGGTGTCTTTCGATGTCTGACACGGCACGCTCGGATAAACGGTGTCTGCCACGGAACGTGTCTGGCACGCTCAATGTCTGTAGATATAAACGAACCTTTAAACGTTGTAATGCTGCGTGCCAGATCAAGCTATCACAAACTACGTCATCGCTCCCACATTCTTATTATCACTCTGCGTTTACTAATCTAAGGAATACGGGTATGCTTCACAAATCAAAGTAAGTTAAGTGACCTTGATTTCAGACAAGAGATTGTGCAGGAAATGAGCAGTATGGTTCAAGAGCTGCTCATAATGTTTTACAAGAGTACGGGCGGGTTCAAACCTCATCGCATCATAATGTATCGCGACGGGATATCGGAGGGACAGTTTATGCACGTGCTGCAACACGAGCTTACCGCTGTCAGGGAAGCATGCATTAAGGTGAGGTTTACATGAAACATGTTATACTAAAAATACTTAAAACTACTGATTGCTGTTTGAATTTAGAAAACACCAATACATTCGACCTCGCGTAAAAAATACGCGATACAAATTCCTTGTGCAAATAACTCCTCGAGATTTGAGTGGTCGACATATGTTGTGTTTAATTAATTTTAACTTCCTTTTTTTCCACATTTAATGTATATTTCTTATTATTTATAATCTTTCCTTTTATCGTAGTCATGGTATTAATTATAGTATGCAACTCTTGAATAAAAGCCATTATATCGAGGGCCATGAATCACTCGCGTCGCTCATTCATCTAAGGCCCTCGCTTTAAAGCCGTCCTTTATTCACTAATTACATAATATACTATTATTCTTCTTCCAATCTCTCCTTTCAATATCGGTGTTCACTTAATTTTTTATTCGACTTCTAAATAGGGGGAGGTTCTATGTTCGTCTGTATTTTTTTTTGTTACTCATGTCATCCACACACAGTCCATCCATCTAATCCTTTCATCATAAAAATATGGTATTCTTTTACAAGAGCAACTTCAAACCACATGGAATTTGTAACGGATTCCAATAAAAAACACCAAATCTTTAGCGAAAAGCGGTAGGCGAAGGGTCGGGAGAGGCTACGCGTGCGCGCGCGTACCATTTGTAAAGATCACTGCTAGCTCGGAAATAGAGATGTTAAAAAATAATCGATTATTTTAAAAATCGATTATTATTTAATATTAATCGATTTTCTGTGACCGATTAATGTTTTGAAAAAAATCGATTAATTGTTATTCGATTTTTTATTATTTTAGCCGTTTTTTCGTTTTTTTTGTACTGGTATTAAAAATAACAAGGCAACACTGCTATTCAGTTCGGTTTCCGTTCAAATGTTAATGTCATATTGACACTGATTATCATTATCAAAGGCAGCACCACTATCTAGTTTGATGGAATGATTTTGTTGTTCCTTCATTGTTATCATTTTGTTACAATTTATTTCAAGTTCTCGTTCCGGGATTCGTTTTAGTTTTATACTAGCTGGTACCCGCAACTTCGTCTGCGTACTTTTAATCTCTTCATCTCTTTTTTTCGCAATAAAAGGTAGCCTATGTTCTTTCTCAGGGTCTAAAGATTGTCTGTGCCAAATTTCATCAAAATCGGTTGAGAGGTTTAAGCGGGAAAGCGTAACAGACAGACAGACAGACAGAGTTACTTTCGCATTTATAATATTAGTTTTTTATATTCATTTGTGTGTTGATTGCGTGTTTCATTCGAGCAGAATGTCTAGCAGTAGTACTAGACCGAAAAGTTGTTGGCGACAATATTTTGAAACAAGACGAAATGGTGCAGTTCCTAAATGTAATAATAACGAAAAAAAACGATTATTTTTGAAAAATCGATTATTTGTTTCCTAAAAATCGATTTATCTACAATCGATTTTTAGGGATAAAAAAAAATTGATTATTTATTAATCGATTTTTTTACCGCTAAGTCACATCCCTACTCGGAAGGTTCGCACCCCCCTGCCCGCTTCACCGTGCGTCTCCCGCGCCTTTTCCTACCCTGTATATTTAAACTCAAAAACACCTATTTAATTCACGCGTCGCCTACATCCCCCTCCCTAGTGCTGTTACAGCACTCATCAGCCATGGAGATAAGCGCGACGCGTGTCGCGTTCCGACGAAGAAGGCCCGATTTAGTCTTCAAGTTGACCATACTCGTATTCGGCCATCTTTGCCAGCTAGAACGGCCTGTATCAAGCCTTTGGGCCATATATTTTTAATATCATCATTATTTGGCATCTTCGAGAAGCAGTATAAGCACTTGTTATAGCGTAAACTTAGCTCTGTCAGAGCAGCTTCAATCTAGATGAGTTGTATAAGAGATAAGAGCACGAAGAAATATAGCATTGTTCTAAAAGAGCATAGTTCAGGCTCATTGCATTATTATTATGATGGAATCAGGTACATATACCGCGATGACACCATGAAGGCAGCTAATCCACGTGTGTGAGGTTGTTGATGAAGAAAGTAAGTAGCACCAACGATATCATTATGGGCAGCACGGAATGAGTACTCCTAATTTTATACTAGCGACTTGTCCCTGCTTCGCACGGGTGTTTTTTAAATAATTGTTTCAAAATTTAAAAAAAATTAGATGAGTCAAGATTTGTATGTTTGTAACGAATAAACTCAAAAACTACTTACTGGTCCGATTTCAAAAATTCTTTCACCATTAGAATGCTGCATTATCCCTGAGTAACATAGACCATATTTAACGTAAAAAAAATTACCACCCATGCGAAGCTTGGACAGGCTGCTAGTATTATTAAGGATAGCAAAGTCCTGCAGTTTGGTTACTAACAATTCATTTATAACCATTTTGTTCTTCTAATTACTGGTATTTTCATTATACTTAAACGGTGAAGGAAAACATCGTGAGGAAACCAGTTAGTATTCTAACAGCGGCGATGGGCTTGCAACCTGTCACGTATGGAATACTAACTACTGCAAAATGTGGGTATGTGCCAAATTTAATTATTGGACGTACCTCTGACTACCCCCCTTAGACATCCTCAAAGAATCTTGAATTTAGTACCTACTTGGTACTGGGAGATCTGAAGGGATATCTACCGTGCCTGGGGATCAAAGTCGTGAAGCTGTTTCTGTTTTTTTTTTCTGTTCTGAAATACGTATGAAGATTTATCTAATGCGTATGTTGAAAGGCATGTAAAAAATACCAATGTGTTATATTAGTTATCAGGTTCAAATAAACTGATACATTTGGTTCAAAGTACAAGCTTTGCTAAGTTTGGGGCAAAACAGCGATGCGTGAAAATCTTCGCCAATATACATCTTGTGTTTCAGTTGGAAGCAGAGTACAAGCCAGGCATCACCTTCATCGTGGTCCAGAAGCGTCACCACACGCGGCTGTTCTGCGCGGACAAGAAGGAGCAGTCGGGCAAGTCGGGCAACATCCCGGCCGGCACCACCGTGGACCTGGGCATCACGCACCCCACCGAGTTCGACTTCTACCTGTGCAGCCACCAAGGCATCCAGGTGAGCGCGCGTGCCGGTGTGCTGTAGCTGTCTAGCTAGTGCATGCAGTACCTACATAGAGCGTGCATTGCGTTGCAGGGCACGTCGCGGCCGTCGCACTACCACGTGCTGTGGGACGACAACCACTTCGGGTCGGACGAGCTGCAGTGTCTCACCTACCAGCTGTGCCACACGTATGTGCGCTGCACGCGCTCCGTCTCCATCCCGGCGCCCGCCTACTACGCGCACCTCGTCGCGTTCCGCGCGCGCTACCACCTCGTCGAGAAGGAGCACGACTCGGGCGAGGGCAGCCACCAGTCCACCAGCAGCGAGGACCGCACGCCCGGCGCGATGGCGCGCGCCATCACAGTGCACGCCGTCACCAAGAAGGTCATGTACTTCGCTTAGTATGTATACATACATCCTGTTGTTAACCCGCCGCCAGGCATAGCTACAAATGTCTGATCAAATATTTGATCAAAAGTTCGTTCAAATGTTTGATCAAATATTCATTCAAATGTTTGATTAAATATTTGATCAATTGTTTGATGAGATGTTTGATCACATAGTGTTGCACGAGACCTTAAATATGTATGTCAAAATTTGATCAAACATTTGAAGCTATGTCTGGCGCCGGGCTTAGACTAATTAGGTTATGATCCTAGCGTATGGATTTTGAACTTACATTGGGACTCTTATTGGTATTGCCTGTCATTTTATAGCGGCTCTATAGAGTATACTTGACACTGTCGCTTTCATGACTACGAAAAGAGACAGCAATAGACTTATCAGTCTGATTAGCTAATGGAGCGCTCAGCGACCAATATAATTAAGAGGGTTAGACTACGATCAGAGATTGGGCGTATTCTCTCGGGGAATACACGCAATTGTGTTAGTATATGCGCATGTGCGTGCGTTCGGTTATATTGAAACGCGCGTATAAGTTCATATCGCACAGGCGTCTAATTATGTAATCTTAAACACGCCAAAATACGCCCTTCGTGTGAGCGCAATTATCCTCGATGCAGTAAACTAGCGTCATTTGGAGCTAACATAATGTAAGTTAATTTACCATGCTTTTCACGTGCAGATATTTAAAATTTCTAATCGAGTTCATAACCTGAGTTACATCTCAGTGCTTTTCACTGAAGCTTGTCTGAAGCTTGTCTTAATTATAAGGCGAGCGCGGGTTTAAGAGGCAAAAGTGCCGAGGCTGCAGGAAATTCGCAACAGTTATTATCTATACGCTAGTGTTAAATAATTTTGTTATGTGCTTTTTATTATTATCTTGACGGGGACCGTGCGCGCGCCCGCAGATATCATCCGATGCCGCCTTGGCGCGGCGCACGGTCGTGACAGCTCACCAATATTAACAGTAACATTGTACATATTCACATTTTTTATATGTTATATTAAAAAAAAAAGAAAAAAAAAAGTAAAGTTTTATAGAAATAAATGCCTTTAATGACCACTCTTACCTGAGTCTGGGGTGGCATCGAAGGCTTTGTCTCCCCTGCGCCACAATAACAGCCTAAGGCTGCGTTGCTTTGATCTACACATCTTTTGCAGTGTAAATTTACACCATTATTTAATCAACATTTTGGTAATTAAATCGAATCTGTTGATAGATTCGATTTGATCGGAGATGTTGATAGATTTGTATAAAGGCGTCAAATACATCCCAAATTTTGTCAGTTTTAAACTCCGAATCGTGTGAACTTGTATTTATTAATTATGATTAGACTATCTAGCATAATGAGGGCATCATAATTATTAATCTAGATCCAAAGATATGGTCAATAAATAAAAATGGCTGTACTAAGTGTAGATACGAAGTGAATGTCAATGCATCTATGAAATGAAATCGGTCGCTTGGTAGGTTGTTGTTGTAATATATCGTGGCTATTACGGTTATTATGTTTTGTAGTTATACAGAACTATGAATTCATACAAAATGGATTTTATAGCACTCCTATTTTTATACCAAATTTGCATTTTTTTATTATTAATTCTCTATTATCATTCATCGATCAAGGTCAGTCAAACACTGATACCCTCCAGGGTTTATGCTCGGAAACACTCGACAAAATGTCATTAACACTCAAATAGTATATAATTGAATGAATATGAGTGAATGTGCCTAGCCAACATGAACCATTTATTCTGAGATTTTTCATCCCCCGATTTAAAAACAGTCGAAAAACAATTTATCACAGCAGTGATTAATTCCGAAGGAACTGACAACCGTCAAATAACTTCTGGCTCGTACAATTCAACAATTTGAAAGATATAGTATCATTTAACCTAAGAAAAGTCAGAATCAACCAAGTTGTGTGCACATTGCACAGAGTTCAACAAAAATATCATGTACGGGCTTAAGATTATATATTTCTCATAAAGAATATGCATTTATATGAGAAAGCAGTTTAAAGTAACACATAAATTGACGGGCTTCTCGTCAAGGTCTAACTGAATTAATTTGCAAAAATATATTCTAAGATGCGGGTAGTTTTCAATACATTGCTTCTCGTTTCAATAAAACTCGTTCGAAATAAAAGGTTGTTGTGTTGATAGTATAATAATGGTGCGTTTTCATGCTTGTCGATGCTCAGCAAGCGTCCACAAACACAAACGTGGAAAGAGGGCGTTTGGCTTGGCTTATCTTGGCTTGCGTGCGTTCGTAGATACTTGTCGCCGGTCGTGTCGGTTTTTGAACACAGATCAAAGCACGTTTGCGGCAAACGCTTGCGACGCGTTTACACGTTGGCGATTTGTGGACGCTCGGGGCTTGCGGACGATCGAGCCTTGGCAAGCATGGAAACCCGGTATAACCTAAGAAAATATAAAAAAAAAAATTGTATAGTTTTACATTGACATTTACTAATCAAATATAGGCAATTTCTTTTTCTTTTTTTTTACTGATGAACTTTTGATGTAAACAATCTTTCAAAATATTGGAAATGTGCGAGCGAGAGCTACCTTAGCGGTAGTTTGCCTGGAAACTCTGACGGGACAATCCAAGTTATAATCCTACGTTCGATGACATTTGGAATACCAATGATAAAATATTTGTATTGTAGCTATTCTCTGGGATAATATAAAATCTGTAGCTAGACTAAGCAGCTACGTTAACCTTACGATAGCTCAGCAGCTAGGTACTTACAGACAAACCTTTATAATAATTGCATAGCAAAGTAACACGGTAACGAAAACTTTTTTTAATAGTCGGGATCAAGTAAGTGCAAGTCACGCAAGTCATTATACCTACGTATTTTGAAGGCCCAGAAATTGGAGCGCCGCTATCTCGCTCGCACAATTGAACATTTTTGAAGATATAAATGTAGTTATAAAAAATCGGTATCGGTTAAGTTGTTGTCAATAGCGTTACAAAGATTAACGGAAAAAAAATGATAAAAGAAAGTTTTGACACTTAAAAATGGGACTTTATATTTTTCTAATTTTTATGTATGAAAACTTGTTTGATTCACAATTTATTTTCACAAAATTTTTGTATTGCCATTGACAACAACTTAACCAATTGCGATTTTACATAACTACATTCAGTGATTTTATATCTTCAAAAATATTTAATTGTTCGAGCGAGATAGCGGCGCGCCAAATTCTGGGCCTATTATACACAAACGTGTATGCTGCTTATAACATAAAATCGGATTTTTTCATGATTTTAACTAGTAGATAGGTTATTGAAACAAAACGCTAATTAATTGTAATTTTTTTTTGTTAAATGCCCATTTATACATTTGTCTAGATGTGTATGGTGTACATGCTTCCACTACCAAAATTCGACACTAGCGACTTTTCAAACGTTAGCCGCGGTTTCAATATATTCTCTGTCTTTACGAGGGTAAATTCTATTTAAGAGTATGATATGACGGCTATTCTGTTTTTAATAGCTGATTTTAGGGATTTTATTGGTATTTGATGTTTGTTTCTATACTATAACCTCATAATATTTTTTTTTTATTTATTAAAATTCACAAAACACATTACAATCAAATAGGCAATAAAAAAGTTACAATACATTCTTAAATATAGATTCGTAATCAATTATGTGAATATGACAATTGTACCCATAGTGTTGCATGCATAAAATTTAAATTTCCCAAAAACTAGAAACAGCAAAGGGTAATAATTATTATAATTGTTGGATTCATAATATTTCGCTAGCAAACCGTAAACGCCCCACACACACGCAATTATACACACACAGGATATAATTATGAGGTTGTAGAATGCAACAAGTTTGTCACATTAACATGGTAAAATTCCTGGTTAGGGTACTTATTAATCTGTATTATTGCACAGCGTGCATAATAAAAATATGTTATGTTAATAAGTAAGTATATTTTGATTGACTTACCGCACGCAAACTGTAAAAGCAGGTTAATGCAATAAGAGAATTTGATGATCTAAGAAATAAAATGTATAAAGAATGGTCATGATCCATCCTTACAAAATTTACTCAGGGGCCCGACACAAACGAAACATCTCAGTTTTTTACTGTTATTTTTTGTGCATTGAAAATCAGATTTTTAAATGCTAATTTAGTTATTTCTTTTTACAAAGCTCCATCAGTAAAAACTAAATCTATATAGAAAAACAATTTAAACTAGGTATAGATCTTTCAGTCTAAAAATGCATTTCCCTCCACTAAGCGTTCGATCTAGGTAATGTTTGTATGGTGAAGACATCCTACCTTATCTAGAAAGAGGCGTCAGCTTTTTCTGTGAATTTAGTTAAATTACCTTAAAAAAGCAATTTAACTGAGCCACAAAAAAGACTGATTTTCAATGCACATAAAATATAAAAAAAAACTGAGATATGTTTCGTTTGCGCCGGGCATGGATCACAAATGACCACTCTTCTGTGTATTAGATAACTCTTTTATCTGTATCAAGCATAGTTTTGATATCGAAGTAATGTTCAACGTTGTGTAATGTAATTGGAAATATTGTAGTGTTTATGATAAAATCACAGGCACAGTTTATAATTGTATTTTATTATCTTTAGGTCGGGTCGGTACAAACGTAAAAAACAGTTTTAATGAGCTTCCGGTAGCGATCGTACCCCAATATATTAGATGGAAATCAATATCGCAACATCTAATCCATTACATTAGTTAGCGTTACATACATCAGAAAAAAGGCATTATAGTAGGCATAATTATAGATAGACGTTATTTATAAGATAGGTACTGTCAAATTTATATATTTCACCGACTTTGTCAACCTTATTCGTTAAAATTTAATATGTAAAGAGAAAGCTCCCAATTTTTTACTACATGAGAAAGCAATGCGAAATATTATTCCATACAATGTGTGTTACAGATCACCCGCATTAACATAGTGTTTAAACTACTCAAAGGCCAAATTGTATTGACGCTCGGTTGTATTATCCAATAATCGTTTAATAAATTTGACTGTACATAATTGTTGTATGCTGCCGCTTATATTATTGTAATAATTGTCATTATAGTCAATAATTTATATGCAATCCTTTTGTATCTGTGAATACGGCGCCGCCTTAAGATACACGCACACAATGGCTGGTGTGTGTGTATTATTTAACCATTTTGGTTATCATGTCATGTATTTAATGATTTCGTCTTATTATTATAATGAAATGCGAAATATTTATTTAATCGCATTTAAAATTCTCATAATCTTTCTCTCACGCAAACCCTAGTTTTAATTCAGATGTAGGTAATCATTTTTATTTATTTTCTTTCCATTATGTAGTGTGACTTGATCAAAAGACGTTATGTATTTTGATCAAGTCGCTACATAATCATGACATAGACACTGTCATTTGCTTTTAATCTTACGATCACTTTGAATAATGTATATCTAATGTTTAATGTAATTTAAATTGATTCAATGAGTGTAAGTGAGTGCCTAGTAATATCGGAATAGAGATTTAAGAATACTTAAATTATATTTTGTTTCATTGGTATAAACAATGTGACACTATTGTAAATGATCCTTACCATAAAAAGATAACCTGAGGGCAGTGAAAATATCAGTTAAAATTATTCTTAGATGTTGGTCAAAGTTATAAACACTTACCATTAATATACAGGGTGTCCCATAACTTATAGAAATAAAATATGTTCTGTGACTTCGTTTGAATTCTGAACGTGATCGTTAGCGTGAGCGTTAAGGCTCCGGTGACAGCGGCTCGCAATTTCGAAGTGCGATTGGCTATTATTTCATTTTATTTCATTTCGGGGAGGTTGTTTGAAAAAATAACTCTAAAGAAACACGCATAAATACTGTTCGAACACAAATAATACAATAATATAAGGGAAACATGCCCGAATCAGAAATTATTTTGGTATTAGTATGTTTGGTCTTACGTTTACCTAATACCAAAATGATTTCCGACTCAAGCACATTTCTCTTATATTATTGTATTATTTGTGTTCGAACAATATTTATGCGTGTTTCTTTAGAGTTATTATTTCAAACAACCTCCCCGAAATGAAATAAAATGAAATAATAGCCAATCGCACCTCGAAATTGCGAGCCGCTGTCACCGGACCCTTAAGATGGTTTGAGTTAAACGTTGGTCGTATTTTCAGTTTGGAAAACAAGTTTCTGCATATTTCTTCAATAAAAGACACTGGAATTTGTGTAATTCCAGTGTACGAATCCCTTCGTAAAACATTTGTTTCTTCCCTTCAGTGTAGAGAATCATCGCCCTTTGGGATAGTTATTGGCTTTGACTAACGATACTAGTTGTGAAACACCCTATATGTATATGCATATTTATTTTACTTAAATTACGGTATATAGTCGCAGCTTTTTTCTGCGCCATATTTTTATACCTTATAAACAATGTGCTACTTACTTGAACAAACAATCAAGCAACTGAAAAATGGGTTATCTTTTCATGATGAGGTCACTCAATCTAAACAAGGGAAATACATGTTTTCATTATATCTAGTTAAGCTTTACATAAAGTCTATTTTATTCTAAATGGAACAACTTTGCCTCAAATATTACATATTAAATACAACTTGCAATATAATGTCAAAAAATACAACACATTTTGTGTATAAGCCCGCAATAATCATGAATAGAATTAATAAGTCGCTTACATAGTAGGTAAGTGCCTTCTCACCGTCTCTGAGTAACTCTAGAGTCAAGGGTGGGTCAAAGTCAAAATGTATATTCAGTTGAATCACAAGGATCACTTTTAAAACGCCTTAAGGGCCCGGCGACAGCGGCTCGCAGTTTCGAGGTGCGATTGGCTATTATTTCATTTTATTTCATTTCGGGGAGGTTGTTTGAAAGAATAACTATCCAGTGACACGCATAAATACTGTTCGAATACAAATATACAATAATCTATGGGAAATGTGCTTGAGTCAGAAATCATTTTGGTATTAGGTAAACGTAAGGCCAAACATACTAATACCAAAATGATTTCTGATTCGGGCATGTTTCCCATAGATTATTGTATTATTATATTATTATTATTATATTTTTATAGCAGGGATAGCGTTACTCAGAGACTATGAAACAGGCTCTTACTGTGAATCATGTGGACCCTCGCTACGGTGAGAATGAATTTCAATCTGACCGGAGAGATTGTTTTGGCTCTGAAGTCGCCTCGCGCGCAGTAACGCATCTACTGGGGAGGAGAGCCTTTACTTCAGAGCCACAAAATTGTTTAAAAATTATGTATTGTAATGCAGGTAAACGGACTCATAATCAAGAAATTAGGTACCTATTAGGGTGTCACTTTTTTTGGAGTACTCTCTTGCTCTGGTCTTTATACTTTGTTTTTTGTGCTCGTTGCCGAGTCTTGTGACGGAGTTCGATGAAATATATTTCTAGGTCCAGCTATTGTGTTACTGTGTAGTGTTAGCTATATCTATCTCTCCGCGGTGCAAGTCATGCTACATATCGATATTTTTGCATCTTTACTTTATATCCGCCTATAACCGAAGATCTCAGGGGCCAGTTTTACCTTTTAATTAAAAGACATGTATCTAATTATGAATCTGTACCTACCCTAAGTCTGAGTTTAGTTTTCCGTATAGTCGGGCCGTTTTCCAGGAGACTTCTAGTTTTCAGCACGTCCGATAAATAAATAAACAATGCTGGATAATCCACACAGCATCATCTAGCCCCAAAGTAGGCTACTCAAAGCTTGTGTTATGGGTACTAGATGACTGATATATTTAATACATTATATATTTACATAGATAGATATTTTTTTATACATAAACACCCCGACCAACGGAACAAATTTCTGCAGATCGTACACAAATTTGTTCCGAGGCGGGAATCGAGCGGATAGAGCGACGTCGATAGAGGCTCTTATCGAGCTCCATACAATAACTTTTTCAAGAAAATACCCGACTTCAAATGCACTGGAAAATACACTTATACTAGGTACTATAACTCAAAAACTATGAAATTGAAATGGCAACACATGGCAAGCACCAGCTTTCGATATAAAAAAGAACTATCAAAATCCGTCCCCCCAGTAAAATTTACAACCCTAAGTTTCCTAAGTAACCTAGCGACTTCCTTTTTCAAAATAGGTGCAGTGGAATTGACAGAATAAAGAAAGAAAATGCTTTTATTTTGGACACACACAACACAATACATACACTTTTTGGGAACCTCCTCTTTTTTGAAGGCGGTTAAAAACGGCCAGACTATACTGAAAACTAAAAACAAAACTAGGACTTACGGTACAGTAATATGTAGGTACCTACTATCTATATGAAACTGTAATATAGTTATTTGATCTCCTATTCAAGATGCGTCTGCAGGGATTAGCGATTAGATACAAGCAGTAGCGATAATCGTAGATGTAAATTATGTCGATTCTCGTAACCTTCTGACGAATCAAGTACAATATTTTTTTGACAATCGACTTTAATAATCTATATATCAGTCCGATTTATGTAATCAACAATGATCGACTTATTTTACGTAGGTACCTGCTGCTTGTTTTTGAGTAGGTAATAGCCCTGGGGGACTATAGCGTGCACAAGACACGGATAACGTAGCGAGGGGTTTCCATGATACAAGTGTTAAAAAAGTATAGGTACCTAAGTAACATTGGAAGAAATATCATTAGGTAAATCATATTTTTATTTTATAAAAATAAACTCAAGTCTTGCAATATATAATATTCATATGTTCAGAAAATACGCACTTGATTTGTATTAACTCCAATGTGGTAGATTGTATTTGTTAGTACTTAGCTTTTGTTTTGAACAATATCTTGCAATATACGTTTTAAGAATATTCTATCTTTGTTTTCATTCTGGCTTGCAACCTGTCACGTATGGAATACCAACTACTGCTAAATGTGGGCAAGTGCCAAATTTAGACACACGTAACTCTGACTAGACCCCCTCAGACGTCCTGAAATGATGTGCAGTGAGTACTTGGTACTAAGAGATCTTAGGTGATACCTACCAGCCTGGGGATAAATAGAAAATACTTTTTTGCACACCATATAATAATTATTATTGCACTTATCAGAACAAAAAACATCTGAGTGATATATAATGGTCTTATCGCTAAAAGCGATCTCTTCCTAACAACCTTGGTATGAGCTGGTTTTGACACGAACGATAGAGGGGTTCCAAGTCGTGAAGCTATTTATTTATTTAATTTCCCACACGCTTGTACTTTTATGAGTCCATGCCCTTGATCAAAAAACACCAACGATTGCAATAGTAGGTGCACTAGGAAGCAACTGCAGGCTGTTTTTACTGAGGTGTGACTTATAAAAAAACTGCAAAACGTTTGTCACCTAGCTGCAGTTGGGTTGGTGGTTAAACTACGTAGTTACTTAGGTGCCGCTGTGCTGCCTATCCTCTGGTGCGTCCCCCTAATCACCTCTTACGAATCATCACGAACCATCTCAGGGCCCTTAGGCGTACCTATGCACTTATCTTGGACCTTACCTACCTTTTTTTTATCATACACTAATATTGTAAAGAGGAAAGATTTGCATTTTTGTAACGAACAAACTTAACAAAACTACTACTGGTCCGATTTTTGCCGTCCCTTTCTAAGACGGAAACAACAAGAACGGCTATAATTTTAGAGCTGTCAGATTAAGTTTAGGATAGTGAAACAAACGTAAGCAACAACAGAATCGACACCAAATACCTAAGACAGGTGGAAGAAAAGGAGAAACGTAATATATGTAATACATAAACTTTATTTAACATTCTCAAAGGGCACATATTGTAAATAGTGGAAATATATTATAAGTAGGGAAAGCTAAGCATCTTATAAAAATATCATTTTCAAGTAGTTTACATGGACTTAACAGGCATCGGCAAGTTATATATATAAAAACACTTATAATTCGTAAAATACGGACTTTGCAGGGGTGACTTACAACTTTTATAAATTCATATTTTCGAAATTTATATCGATATCTAAGTTTACGAAACAGTTATATAAAAAAAGTTGATGAAGATTTACATGGAATGCACTTGTGAAACAAATAAATGAATCACGTTTTATAAAAAAAAAACAGTCTAATATTTAGCCACGCCGCGGTATTAATTGCAAATTGAACTTATAAAAAACGAAAACGTGATACATACAATCCTACTACTATTATAAACGCGAAAGTTTGTAAGTATGGATGAATAGATGGATGGATGTTTGTTACTCTTTCACGCCGAAACGGCTGAACGGATCTGGATGAAACTTGGCAGAGATAGATTATAGTCTGGAATAGCACATAGGCTACTTTTTATCCCGTGGGAATACCGGGATTTATATCTACATTTGACAAGAGACATTTGATAACGTAATAAGCCAATGAACATAGCTCAAAGCATTCGAGAAATTAAAAGTAAGTTCATAAGTCACATTACAACACTAATAAACTCGCATACAATGTGTATATAATGAAATGAATGTAATTAAATATAATGCGTGATTTTTCACCGAAAAATAGCTTAACAACATAAATGCCCTTAGCTACCGGATTCGCACTCATAAGCTCTGAAACATTTGACAGAATGTCACGAGACGTGACGTCACATCACGACGACTGTGGATCGAATCAAACGTGTCTGAGCTAAAGGCTCTGACTATGAAATGTGTCAAGAAAAGTTGCATCTTAAGCGTGGCTTTTTCACATACTGTTCATCTAATATCCCGTGTGTACCAGCCACTATCTGTCGACAGACGGTGCGGTAAATTGGGTCCTTAGTAGTTAAGGTTTTCACTAACACAACCGGCCGTTCGCACAATTCTTTTACATGTGATTTTTTAATAATTTCAATATTTTGTTTTTACTTGATGGAAACTAAGCTATTTCATTAAATCTCTGAGTCTGGCTTAGTCTATTTGATTCAAGGAAATATAAAGTGCAGTGCTGACCCATAAAACAGGCCGTGGTTAGTGTTGGCGCAGAGTGACCATAATACATAAAAACGGTGTATGTGTACTATCAAAAGAAACAAGTGAGTAAACCTTTCGCCTCTCGTCAAGGATCCTAAAACAAAAGTGTTGTGTTTGGAATTTAGGAGGGTGAATATGATAGTGATAGAAAGAGCGTGCGGCGTGGTTAGTGAAGTGTGGTTGGTTCAAGGCAGGGGCTTGTTTTCGGGGATTGTCGGCGAGGTGGCGCCACTAGCGGCGCGACTCGCATCGCGCAGGGCCTCGTCGAAACTCTGCGTAGAGTTCGATCTGGACGCCACTTTACCCTGCAAACACAAAGCCGGGTAAGATAAAACGGAATGGGAGGGAGAAAACAATTGTTTAATTCAGGTAAGCATTTATAGTTATGCCCAATCAAAAATCGAGGCAAGCTCTGTAAAAACTCTACTCTTTAAACCGCAACTGCAAAGCTACTCGGCGCGGCTGAAAAATGCATGGTGGTAAGTGGCAGTACTTCCCCGAAACTTTTTTTTCCCGGGGCTTTTTGCCCCGCACAACGATAGGTAGGTTCGTACTGATCTTTGTTTATTAGTGTAGGTTATTATTGTATTTTCTGTTAGTACTCACCTATGTTTGTGGGTCAAAATAAATATGTTTTCTTTTTTTTTTAACTGCTACACTACTCTTATTCTTACTTAAAATGTGTTTGATTGAAAAATGTTGAACCTTAACGTTTTCATAGGCCGAGCCGACGCGCTCCTCTATGGAGCGGAAGGACTCGGAGTTGCGCATCTGGCCGAGCTTGCTGGACACGCCAGCCGTGATCCCGCCGAGGATGGACGTCGTCTTCTCCGTTGTGTTTCTTATCACAGATTCAGTTTTTTGGTATCTGAACAGCGGGAAAGTTCGTTTCAGTCATCATACAATCGACATCAAAACCCTCCCGTGAGCTAGACAAGCAGGGTTATTTTTATTTCCGTTGATTTCGGATTCGGCATGGAATACAATTTTTGAATTTAGAATACGATGGCTCCGTAAAATCCTTGTCGAAAACGAACTTTACGTAATTTTGACATTTTCACACAAAGCTGTTGTGACATTAGGATTCGAAAAAATACACGTGACTTTCCACCAGCTATTTGGTGACGGAAAAATTTCCGTGAAAGATCGTAAGTCCAACCTGTCGTTTAAAAACTCGGTTTTAATACATTTGCTTGCAACTCTGCCGAAGTTGCCATTCTGTTGCTAAAAAAAATATTCACTTATTATCATTACCTAGGTGGAATGGGATTTCACATTGGTTCATTGTGAGACCATAAGCGCGGTAGGTACATGCCTTAAAAAAACTGTCAATTGACTTTCCGTAACGAATCCGATACCGACGAATCAAAATCACCCCCTGGATTCTATCCCAAGATGCTTGCTTAGGGTTCCTGATGTCAATATTTAACAGTGACAAGACGAATAAAGATGTACATGAGTTACATAAAAGTATAGATAGTACATTTGTACAGAAAGATAGCATGGCATGATAAACAAAGAGAAGGATATATCGTCATGTTTTCAAAATTAATTAAACACACTTTCTTTAGGGTTAGAACAATGAAGAATTAATAAAAAAAAAAGCAGTTGAAAAACTTACTAAACAACCTTGTAAAAATCCACCAACCAAGTCAAGATAATAAAACATTATACGTTTTAAAAAAAAGCTCACACCAGAGATAGTATAAAGACGAAATAAATGCCGATTTATTTTAGTCTATGATGGGCTGTATGGGCTTTATTGTTGTGGCTTTCTTACAAGTTCAAGAATAAATAAAACTTACATTGGTGCTTCAGTCACAGCCTGTGTAAGCGCAGCCACGCGTGTTTCTATTGATTTATAGCTGTCGTATAACAAACCAAGTGTGAAATAAAGTCAACCAAATAAACGCTACCCTGTTTGCCGCTGGTTGGCCTGTAGCCGAGCGAGAATAAATCTGAGGCTTTTTATTGGTCACTATTGTATGACTCTAGAATCAAGTACGTATGTGTCGTCTTATCGAAGCTTTCAATCATGCATCAACTTCTAGCTCGCTTTTTCAAACTTGATGAAAATATTTTATCCAAACCAAAATAATATTTTTACTTACTAGTTTTCGTACTTAAACTATTTTTTGGGACGGAAACTTTTTTGGATCAAAATTATTTACATATTTGCTGCTAAAACAATTAAGGGTCCGGTGACAGCGGCTCGCAATTTCGAGGTGCGATTGGCTATTATTTCATTTTTTGAATAACTCTAAAGAAACACGCATAAATACTGTTCGAACACAAATAATACAATAATATAAGGGAAATGTGCTTGAGTCAGAAATCATTTTGGTATTAGGTAAACGTAAGACCAAACATACTAATACCAAAATGATTTCTGATTCGGGCATGTTTCCCTTATATTATTGTATTATTTGTGTTTGAACACTATTTATGCGTGTTTCTTTAGAGTTATTCTTTCAAACAACCTCCCCGAAATGAAATAATAGCCAATCGCACCTCGAAATTGCGAGCCGCTGTCACCGGAGCCTTAAGTTCTTTGAAGTTTGTATGCTTCTGCGTGACATCATAAATTCGTTACAGGAAGAAGTAAGATGAAAGCAGAAACAAAAGCTAGTTTACAGTGAACATGGCTAGTGATAACCTCGAGTGTAAACATATCTCATGACTTGCCTCAGATCTATCATCGTGTTGACTCAACCATGAGGCAATATTTTAAAGCAAGTTCTATGACACAAGCACCGCTACCGATAAAGGTGTTCTAACCCTCTAGAAACAAGCTCACTTATCTATCAATAGTTAACTGTATGCTACTCACACTTGGCTTTCTTTCACGTTTTTCAGTCCTTGATTCACATCTTCAGTTATTTCTTTCCAGACAGTGATGCCAAGCTTTCGTTTTAATTCGGAACTCTGTCGAATCTGAAATCACCAAAATATGTATTATAGATGGAACCTGAATAAACCACTGAACCCATGTGGTATTGATAAATTGAATTTTTAAACGGTATACTGATCAACGGAATGAGTTTTTACAATTTTTTTTTAATGCTTAAGCTGGCAGACGAGCATACGGGCCACCTGATGAAAAGTGGTCACCGTCGCCCATAAACACCTACAACACCAGAGGCGTTGCTGATGTGCTGCCGGCCTTATCAATTATTTTTATCGTGAATTTAATTCATCTACGACAATCTAAAATTCGGGGGCGACAAATGGCCACCAGCACGCTCAATCAGGATGTAGCAAAATAAAACTAGCACTCGCCCATTCTAAAGTTATGGAACGCGTTCTCTGCTGAGGTTTTCCATAGTCTACAGCAAGGGGATATTCGAGCATTTTGAAATGTTTAAACTATAAATAAATAATGCTGGACAATCCACACAGCACCATCTAGCCCCAAAGTAAGCTACTCTAAGCTTGTTATAGGTACTAGATGACTGATATAAATTTAATACATTATACACTTACATAGATAGATATTTTTTATTATACACATATAGTAAACACCCAGACCAACGGAACAAATTTCTGCAGATCGTACACAAATTTGTTCCGAGGCGGGAATCGAACCCGCACCCTCTTACGTCGCAGGCAGACCCTCGCCCGCTGCGCCACTGAGGTCGTCACTATCAGTAACGCGCGTGTGTTGCCTCTGGTGTTGCCTCCGGACTATAACTGCCTGCCTGGTATAAATGTCTGTGACGTGGGGTACCTTGCTTTGCAGCACGGTGCGTAGCGTGGCGATCTCGTCCTCGACCCGCGCGAGCTCGCGGCTCCACTCGGCGCGCAGCTGGTCCGCCTGCTCGGGCGTCAGGCCGGCGAGCTCGTCCGGCGTGTGAGCCTCGCCGGCGATCGTGCCAGGCATCGCTTCTTCCGCTATTGAACCAAACGCAAAGCCCCTTGTACTTATACTAATTACTCAAAATCAAAATAGTTTTATTCAGTACAATCACAAGGATCACTTTGAAACGTCTTATCCTACTAATATTATAAACGCGAAAGTTAGTATGGATGGATGGATGAATTTTTCTTACTCTTTCACGGCGGAACGGATCTGGATGAAACTTGGCAGCGAGTTAGATTATAGTCTGGAATAACACATAGGCTACGTTTTATCCAGTGTGAATACCTACCGGAATTTAAATCTGTGCGGGTGAAACCGCGGGGCGCTACTAGTATGTAATAATTTATCATTGGCCGTTAACGGCCAAACCGTTTAAATGGTTTAAACCGTTCTTTGCGGTTTTCTAAAGATACCGATACTAACGTACATCCAACATTACCAGACAGAATCTAGTAAAAAAAATTATTGTTTTATAAAATCACTTTCTTTTAGGTATCTTGTTTATGCTAGTCTGTCTGATCATTATCAATATCAATAGGTACAAATTATAAAACAAAGTCGCTTCCGCTGTCTGTCCGTCTGTTCTGTATGCTTATACAGCGTTTACACTTAGCTCAAATGTTTAATAAATGCATAGTATAATAGAAACACAGTTCAACTGTGCGAAGCCGGAGCGGATCGCTAGTATGTCATAAAAACACCAAATAGGAGGGAAAACGTATGACCAGTGGACCAAGTACCGATTTTATCGATCGCTTATTTGACATTTAGAATCGTCAAAAATCGTTAAAAATGGTTTCAACAATGGATAAAACCAGTTTTAACGAATTTTGACGATTCTAAATGTCAAATTAGGCGATTTCGATAAGAACGGTACTTGCACTGCAGTTTCGGATGAACCCGTAAAAAATTATCCCGACCCCGACGTCAGACTCAGAGGGATCAATATAAAATGGCCGAGTGGGTACATAATTATGTTAGTTTTACTGAAGTTATTTTGGTCACCTCTTACTTTAAAACAAAAACATTATTATAAAAGTATACATAGGAAATAGTTTTATCTGGGTTAAGTTTATTCGTCGAGAGTTTCTAAGATCAAAATCGTAACAGATTTCATTTTATTGCAATTTAAAAAATACCGTTAAATACGATCTCGACATTCGCGAACGTCTTAGTTTCTAAAAATCTACAACAATTTACAATTTTCGAATTAATTGTTGCTACCTACCTAGTACAGTTTAGAACCTACCTACCTATACGCATTTTTTTCTCGTTTTAAATTAATTTAAATTAGCAAAGTAAAGGTTCTCTTAGCTATGCCATTGCTCTAAATCTAAATCAGCGAAGAATCAGCATTGGTGGTCTAGTGGTAGGAGCCCCGCCTTCCAATCCTAAGGTCGTGGGGTCAAAACCGGTCGTGCACCAATAAGTTTTTCTGTTCAAAAATGTGCCTGGGGGACTGAAGTTGTGAGGCATTTCTTTCGCTGAGATATTACTAACCTCAAGCGTTTTAATTTAGCACTGATGAAATACTTTAGTGACACTTTGCAGTTTACCAACCTACCCTAAATAGAATAACAGCATTATTGTTTTACTGCATCCCTTTAAACATTAGTTACATGTGTACCTTCTGTGTAACGAGGCGATAGTTAATTAAGCAAAGCTCTGTAGATAAAACAGATGCTTCATCGATGTTTTGTTTACTATCAACACAATGTGACAATAACATAACAAACAATAACGTTGTAGTTTCAATTAGATGAGAAACTAACCTCCGACCGTGATACCTAAAAACTTCTTGTAATTAGTGTGGCTTGACATCTTGGCAAGATAAGGCTTGGAGAGGTCTTGAAACGTAACCCGAACATCACGCATTTTTTTTTTAAATATCCGTAGCCGCCTTCTCCGGTTGTCCATAAAGAATTCAGTTTCGATGCATAGCGCTGAATCTGCGAGGTCAGGTAGAGCTCGCCACTCGACGTCCGCGTCGTCCGCTGGCGGCCAGCTCGGCAGATCATCTAGTCCTTCGAGCTCCTCCACAGCCACATCGAAGCTCGGCGTCGAGTCGTCATCCGGAGGGATGAAGTACGGATCCTCCATGTACTCCAAGCTCGCCGGACCACCGCTTGACTTCCCATCCTCCATCACTCACGCGGCTTCTGCCTCTACTTCGCCAAGTCTATCACTCGGCAACTCAACACATTATATCTAATAAAATATTAAATCACGACCGAATAATCTGCACATTGATGGTGCACTAGTAGTATTCTAGTCTACGGTAGTTTTATCGAGTTTGTAATTATAAAACTTTAAGTACATTAAAAAACGTTGAGTCTGTCACATAATAAACATAGTTTCGCAATTCATTTCACACGTCAGAATTAAATACGTGCGCGGACGGTGATCGATGAAGTCCGTGTCTTCGGCCACGTCGAGCCGCTCGGGCTGCAGAGAGTTACTCGGCCCGTCTCGCGCCGCTGCCTCATTGCTCGTATTCGCCACTTTCACCTAGCGCGAGCTCCAATCTTGACAATTTTAAATAATGTATGTTGACCTCCGAAGTCCGAAATATGAGTGTTCAGTATGTAGACATTTAGACAACATCTAAAATCGAACTGGCCGTTTAGATCGCGCAGCTGTGAGGCTTTTGACCGGCGAACATGCAACTTTAAAACAAGTTCTAAGCGGCCCGAGTAATAATAACAAAAGTAAGTAGGTATCTAGAGGCTGAGCTCACCTTGTGCGGCCAAGTTTATTGACAGTGCCCGAGGCGAACCTCCGCGCCGCTCGAGCCACACTATTATTTTTTTCTGTGCTGGCGCGTTAGATGGACCACAAGAAATATTGCGTCATTTCATTTCGTAACTTGAAAAGCACTTAGCACGAGACGGCAAGGCATGACTCATCGGTCGTTGAATTTGATTTCAGTTAGGTACCTGACTAAGGAACCACGCTCCATTTATATTTTATGCCATCAATTAACTGAAAATACCTACAAAAATAATTGTCTGCGGAATAGAAGAGCATACCTATAAACGTCTTTTCTTTGCACTTCTTCGCGCTTCTTATCTCAGTACAGTACATCTAAGCTTAGCAGGAAAAAGATTTTAAAAAATGAGAGACGCTGTATCAATGAGGCGTTTTGCCTGTGCTTGAGGTGACTGACATCCAGCATGAATTGCTTTAATTAAAGTATTATGCTAGTAGGTATTAGGCTCACAACATGTGAAAAAAACACTAAGTTCTCTGAATGTAATAAAAATTATTTACTTACCTATTTATTTTAACAGGAACGCCAACCGCGATATGTATTGACGAGTTTAAAATGACAATAAGTAAATTTATGACAGAAACACGTAATAGGTAATATGTGTACTGTGTGCTAAGAAGCAGGTACTTGTTCATCACCATTTATGACTTAATGCGCAGCATACGGGGCGCCGTTATCTCGCTCGCACAATGGAACATTTTTAAAGATATAAAATCACTGAATGTTGTTATGTAAAATCGCAATCGGTCAAGTTGTGGTCAATGGCATTGCAAAGATTTAGCAAAAATAAAATTTTGATCCAAGCAAGTTGTCATACATAAAAATTGGAAAAATATATAGCCGCATTTTTAAGCATGAAAACTTGCTTGTATCAAAATTTTATTTTCGCTAAATGGCAGGCACATGAGGCTTAACATCTGTATGCCTCAAGTTGATGGACGCAGGGCAGTGCATCGTAGGGCACGTTCCTATTGTGCGTGACCTACGGGGCAATGTATTGTTTATAGGTGATGGTTACCGCTTAACATCAGGTGGGCCATCTGCTTGTTCCATCAGCTAGTTGTATAAAAAAAAAAATCTTTACAATGCCATTGACAACAACTTAACCGATTGCGATTTTACTTAACTATATTCAATGATTTTATATCTTTAAAAATGTTCCATTGTGCAAGCGAGATAGCGGCGCGCCGTATGCTGCCCCTTAACAATGTTGCTCCTTGAAGGGGTGTAATGGGATAGTACCTACTACAGTTTATAGATGAAATTTTGATTTGGGGATATATATATAAAATTTGTACAATTATTGCTCTACATTCTGGCTGGAACTAGAAACATACATGTGCCAGTTCATTCCTAGAATATCCAGGGGACATACAAAATAATGGTAGGATTCAAGTCATAATATGTTTGTTAGCTTCTAGGCTTTGGTCATGTGGAACTGGCACCTAGATTCACCTAGTTTTAAGTTTTAAGATGTTTCAAAGTGATACTTCTTTTTACTGAAAAAATATCCTTTGCCTTTGACAAAAACACCTAAATAAAATGTTGTATGTTTATGTTATAAAGTAGGTACATTACATAAAAAATAAAATAAATATTGATTTGAAACATAACTAACCAAATTAATGCTGTCAAATGACGGCATTAGCATTAAGTCATACCGTAGTTAATTATCAGTGTACCTACTTATTACGTTGGTTACATTTTACTATATAAAATTTGGTGCAATCACTTTGTAGGATTTCCTTATCAACAATAGCTCATCCACTTCACTACATTTATCAGTAGGTAAATCATATTTCATGAATTTAGTGTACGTATTGGTTCCATCATGAATTTTATGACTCATTTTATTAAAGTATCAGTTGTTATCATTTCAACAACAAGAATTAAGAAGAATTTACAGATTGTGTAATGTTTCTGCTCAAATGGTTACGGGATTCCAACTAATAAGTTTTGCAGCAAATATGGTGGATGGTATACACTAAGATATTTAGCTTATTCCTAAGCCATCTATAGATAAATATAGGAGACTGCAGCATTTCTATGATGATATACAAAAACAAGCTACATAGTCAGTCAAAGGGTATCGATGCAACAAAATCTAGGGTACCAGTACAACATTAAGAGCCGTTGCTGCCGCACTACATTGTTTAAAACAAAGTTGCTTCCCGCTGTCTGTCCGTCCATCTGTCCCTGTGTATGCTTAGATCTTTAAGGCTCCGGCGACAGCGGCTCGCAATTTCGAGGTGTGATTGGCTATTATTTCATTTTATTTCATTTCAGGGAGGTTGTTTGAAAGAATAACTCTAAAGTGACACACATAAATACTGTTCGAACACAAATAATACAATAATATAAGGGAAACATGCCCGAATCAGAAATCATTTTGGTATTAGTATGTTTGGTCTTACGTTTACCTAATACCAAAATGATTTCTGACTCAAGCACATTTCCCTTATATTATTCTATTGTTTGTGTTCGAACAGCATTTACGCATGTCACTTTAGAGTTATTCTTTCAAACAACCTCCCCGAAATGAAATAAAATGAAAAAATAGCCAATCGCACCTCGAAATTGCGAGCCTCTGTCGCCGGACCCTTAAGACTACATAAAGGATTTTGATGAGGTCTTTTTTAATAGATAGTGAGATTCAAGAGGAAGGTTTATAACTTTATATGTATTACTAAAGAATTGCACCCGCGTGAAGACAGAGCAGGTTGCTTGGATCTGACCATACTGCCACACATAGCTTTTATTTACTGAATTGACCTGTGGGGCCATCCAACCCAATTGACTTTTACATGGATAAATAAATAAATACATAGAATGTGTTTAATGAGTCACACTTGCCTGCTTACTTTTATTTGAGTCTTTACACAACATATCTGGTCAATTGAAAAAAAACCCACATTGTAGTCAGAAATATACCTACATGAAAAAAAAACTATTTAAAAAAAAAGTAATTTTACATTATAAATACCCATTTTAAATACCCACCCATGTAAGGTGTTTCGGTATGAAGCCTTAATATGCCATCAATGTATTATTTCTTACAGAATTACATACTACCACTTAGATTTTTAGAAAACACTAAATTGCAGAATTAAGGAAACAGAATAAACAGCTGAAAAAGCTACCAACGTAACAACTTGTATCAGACGCAAAGTAGGATAGGATTAGGATGGCAGCTAATACTTAATTATACCTACCACTTAGATCATAGACACAAGATGTATGATGATTAAACATCAGCACTGAACACAAACATTGTATGCTGGAGAAAACTAGGTAAGTACCTAAATAATATTGAAGTAGTAAGAGATAGAAAAATATAGTGAGCTGCACTGTACAGCTTGTAAAAAGATAAATAAAATGACCTACACCTCATCCCGAGAATTTGCTTGCTTACCAGTAGGTACGACACTCATCGCAATTTTCAAGAAATTAGCTCGAAAAGTAACTGCTTCTACAAAATGTAGTTTACGCCACCGGCTCCTTCCTGTATGTTTTCTTTTCTAGTAAAAATACTGAAACTGTAAAGAATTCTTCACTAAAATGGTAGGTTCTAAGTAGCGTAGGTAGGTACACTAGGTACCAAATGTACTCTGTGACTGCACCACACACAACACACAGAACACAGATCACAGAACACATATATCCTTACGGAAAGAAGCACTAGTCCATAGAGCAAAAATGCCAACACGGGACCACACTAGCGCTATAACTTAATCCCACAGACCTATCGATTGGCGCGAAATTTAAAATTGTATATATAGCTATAGGTAGCTTTATAGGTAGGGGATTTTATAGGTTCAGGGGTGCAAATTTATGATTTTTACTATATGACTGTACATCTCTCAGAAAAATGGTCTTTTTGGTTTGCAAATTGATGAATATTGAATATAGGCAATTCTCCTGACAGATAGATCACACAGAATAAATCCATAAATTACACTCACTGTTAGAAGTTAAATTTGCGAAATTGCGGGCTACACTGCAAAGGCCATTCAATTAAGAAGAAGAAGAAGAAGTTAAATGAAAACGTGAATTAGATCTGCCGTGAAAACCGTCAAAGTTCGAAAAAACTTTCTACCCATAGTTCACTGTTTTCACGGTGCTATACTAAACTGAGAAGTAACTACAAGTTTTTATATGTTTTGAAGTATTATTTATTTTACTTCTTCTGTGAATCGTCTATTTTTTAATAAACAATGTCGTTTTAAACATATGCATATGGTGGATTTAATAACATGTAACCTGTTATTTTCAAAATGTTCAGAACAATCATGCAGCCACTGGAAATCTATATAACTAGTAAATATTTGGTCTAATGATCCAGATGTTTGTTTTAATTACATTTTATATCAGATATTAATCTTTGTAAGGCGGAACCACGTTGATTCTTAATTTTTTTTCGAAGCCTTTTTTTTCTTAGTTTTTTTCTACATCTTGTGTAAAGTTTTCATTTTCTAGGGGTCAATTCTGCAGATCTACTCAAGTCCAGCTCTCTCAAAATTCCTTTTGCAGCCTTTGCAGGTGCCTGAAAATAATAAAATGTATTGATTATTAGTTATTTAAAACAAGATGACTCTTACTAGATTTAATAGGCCATAATCGGTTTATTTCTCTTTATTTGCATGCTAGATTATAGTAGGTAGGCTACCTATTGTAATGTAACCCCCGCCCGAACTAACCAAATGCGGCCATTTTTTTTATAGCACATGCAGACCTGAGGGTGACTTAGATTTTTATTACTAGTGGCTCTGGGAGCTGTAGACCTCGCGAGCATACTAAAAGTGAGCTATTTGAGGAATGTAATGTGCAAGTGCATTTTCCGTTGTGTGATTTTTTGATCTTTTTGATTTTTTTTGCATTATCTTGTGTAGAATGAGGTCCTTTGTGTTTCTCTCAAGTTTGATTGAAAACCATCGATTATTTGATGAGCTATCCTGTTCATCATGCTGAAGATCCTTATCAGATCTTCGCCAAACTTTTATGAGATCAACTTATAGTTACTATCTTTCAAATAAAAAAAGAATAATCGAAATCGGATCTCATTTGGTGGAGATATCCAGTATATCAAATAGCCCCCTTTTTGCCCTTTTTTTGTACAAAAATCCCCGACGACAAAAAAAATATAATAAGTCATATAACTTGTGTACCAAGTTTCGTCCAGATCGGTTGAAAAATGCGACCTGTAGAGGAGAACAGACAGACAGACAGACATCCGGACAAACGCATTTTTGGCCAATGTGGAAACTGAGACGCTTCGCTCGCTTCGCTCGCTCGGTCAAAAAGTCGTTCATAATGGCATATTCATGAGGATGTCCCGAAGTAGCCTAAAAGGCGACCAGTGGCCTTTGAGATTTTTTTATCGCTGATTCTAGTCCTGAGTAGCCTAAATGGCGATATCAAAGAGAATGTAAAACTACGGGCGATATACTACGTTGCCAGTACTGTGCACGAGTGAGTCGAGTATTGAGTGAACTGATTGTTTGCCATTGAATGAATGTCAAATTAAAACAAATGTAAATGTCAAATTAAAACGAATGTAAATGTCAAAATATGTATAACGAATGTCAATTTCAGTAGGTATGTCTACACGAGGATAAGGGCCGATAGCATTTTCATTTTAATTGTTTTTCTAGTGTTATTTTGAGTTGTGTTGTGTAATTTTGGTGGTATTTTAATCAACATTACTTGTTGTCTTAGCACAAAGTGTAAGCATTTGAAATGAAAGTGTATGTGATATCGTGATTTGACCGAAAATGTTTCGTTTTTTATGGCTCATGTCTATCGACAATCTTGCCAGTGTCAAGTGATAGAGATTATATTATGCTCTTTGCTATGTTTCTAGTCACGTCAGTCGAAAGTCGAGTCAGTCAATTGTTTTGAAGAAAATGGTGGCGGTTTCTTCAAAACATTTGAAACATTTTCGGTCAAATCACGATATCACATAATACACTTTCATTTCAAATGCTTACACTTTGTGCTAAGACCACAAGTAAAGTTGGTTAAAATACCACCAAAATTATACAACACAACTCAAAAAAACACTAGAAAAACAATTAAAATGAAAATGCTATGTTGCTTCGATAGATGACAGAAAACGAATCAAAGAGTTTCAAATGTTTTGAAGAAACCGCCGACTGACAGTACAATGTTATTGGAATCACTTGACATTGGCAAGATTGTCTATGACAGGAGCCATAAAAAGAAGAAAGAAAGGCCGATGATGCCGATTTTTAGCTTTTTGATTGCGAGTGTTCAACAGGTTTATGGTGGCACGAGTGGATGTGTTCTAAGGTTATACCAAGGAATTTGGATAGGTATATACTGGTTAAACAATAGGTAGGTATATAGTAAAAAAATTAACGTTAGACTAGGCGGTATGGCTTTAAGCTATAGCCTGCTCCAGAGCGAATAAAAAAAATTATTGTATACTCTTTGGTCATGACAACATGACATTCACTTTTTACAAAGAATACAACGTTCTATTCTATGTGAAAATAAAATTAATTACAAAGAAAGATTCGTGTACTACTTAGTCGCAGGAAAGAAACGAAGCGCAGCGACGTAAAATAGCGCAAGTGATTTTCTAATTTCTCATTGGATATTTGGTGCTTGGTGAGTATGTATCTTATCTATATCTTTTCTTGTTGGCTTTTCAGTTTTGTTCACACATTTCTAACTCGTTGATCTTCATAAATTGTTTTTTGGCTGTGTCTTGTCTTAAGGCTAGAATAAATGGAAATTTAATATTTCCTGTACTTACTAACCGCAGAATTAGAATAACACTGCTATTAGACTTTGCATTTCCATAGTCTCTACAAACATTGATGTAACAATAAACTTTTATTTTACATTCAGATAAAATGTCGGCCACAGCATTATTCGGGAACACGTCAGCCCTTGGAGGCAGTTCAGGAGGAAATAAGCACCTTGTTGAATTTCGAGCTGGCAGAATGACCCTTAAAGGTCGAATGGTTCATCCTGATAAAAGGAAGGGTTTGTTGTATGTTTACCAAGGAGAAGATTCTCTTATGCATTTCTGCTGGAAAGATCGTACCACTGGAGAGGTTGAAGATGACTTGCTGATTTTCCCGGATGATTGTGAATTTGTGAGAGTGAATGAATGCACCACGGGCAGAGTCTATGTCCTGAAGTTTAAATCCTTCTCAAAGAAATTCTTCTTCTGGATGCAGGTAAATAACTAACAATTGTTTATTTATAAGCAAGTATTTTTAATGGCATGTTTTACTTGGATCTTTTTTTCACAGGAGCCCAAGACCGAGAAAGATGATGATCTCTGTCGACGCATTAATGAAGCTTTGAACAACCCTCCTACATCTGGCAACCGCAGTGTTGGAGCAAGCAGCACTCAGGAGGGAGAACTGCAAAATCTTCTTAATAACATGTCTCAGCAGCAGCTTATGCAACTGTTTGGTGGAGTTGGACAGATTGGAGGATTGTCTTCACTCCTTGGGACTATGGGGTTAGTGGAAGTTTAGATTTTTTTTATCAACAATGCCTTGTGTTGCCTCTGATGATGCTCTGATAAAATGGCATTTATGGTAGGTATGTGCTTTGTTACAAAAGTTTTAAAATTCTTGATATGTAGATGAGTTACTATAACTACTTTTCTACAATTTAAATGTTGATAGAAATGCCGACTAAAAACAGACAGAGGTATACCTATATATTAATCATTATGCAAATATGTAAATCATTAGTTTGTTTTATGAAGTGCGGGCGCAGAGCGCGTTCTCACTCAGAGCGGACATTAGGCAGCTGAGGGTGTGGACAACGAAGCGAGTCAAAGTTTATCCTATAATGTTGATAAAATTATGGCCACACAAGCTATAAAATGGCGGGGATATGATTGTAAAGATTATATTGGTTAAAGTTCAGGAAGTCAGTTGCAGGAGAAATCTAAGAACTATTTATTCTATAAATATAATTATTTCCAGAAGTGGACTTCTCAGGCTGATAATGATTGATAGATCAAGCAAATCAGTGGCAACTTGGAGATTTATCTTTGATGTTTGTCTAAACAAACTTTGATATGAATGTCAACTTGATTATGTATCAGGAACAGCAGTTCAAGCGGTGGCACCCGCACTGGCGGCAGTACGGCCAGCTCTCGCGGCGGCAGCGCTCCTCGCGTCGTGGCGTCGGCCGTGCCCTCCGCCGAGCCGGCCACCCCGCGCGCCCCCGCCCCGGCCCCCGCGCCGACACCCGCAGCGCCCGCCCGCGTCCGCGACCCCCCACCGGCTATTACTGCCACGCCGCCGAATACCGCGAATGCTACTGAGCCGCGCAGTGAGTATGGCGCTCGTGAAAACAAATGACTTTGTGTGGAACTTTTCTAGAACACAGCAAAATCATAAATGTCACAAGGATGACTTAGAAGCTTATAAATCTAATCACTAGATTAATCTAGTTCCACACGACCAAGCCTATTAAAACTGGCAGGCTAAACCACTGAAACTCACATAGGTACTGGAGATGGACATAGGCTACTTTAAGTATTATGCAAATAAACATTTCAAATAACTTTCTAGAAAAAAACCGACTTCAATGCTCTGGAAAATGCACTTGTAGTATTATAACTCAAAACTATTCATCCGATCTGACTCAATTGAGAACCTCCTCCTTTTTCTGTAGTTGGTTAAAAATGGGTTTCAGCTATGCTGCTTAAAACTTAACTGCACTTTTGAGTGGATAAAGTATTATGATCTTATTCCTATTGTTTGCTGGCTTCGTTATCATTCATTGATTTCAAGACCGATATGTCATTATCCCCTTGTTACTTGTATTGGACTCCTGTATACCCATTTAGACTATCATCGTCATTATCCCTTTGTATTGGCATGAAAGTGACATTTATAGTGCTGCTTTATAGCAGCTACAAGCGGCGAATATGAATAAGGGCCTCAAGCTTTTATCATACATATTTGCAGGTGGTCAAATTTTCCTGTCTGACTTGCAACGCTACTTCTCTGGGCTAGGCACCGCACCGAGCGAGGGCGAAGGCGCCGCGGAATCGGGCAACATTGACCTGGGAGCCATGCTGTCTTCGGCAGAAGTATTGGAAACTGCCACTGCCCCCGAGAATTCTCAGCGTCTCACGCCGCACCTTCCCCCCACGCCTGCCAACGCGCCCGCCAATGCGCCCCCAGACGATGTAAGGACCACCCTGCTCTCACCGCAGTTTGCTCAGGTGAACCCTTAACCTTAGCGCATTCTATTCAGGCAGCGCTTTCGATCGACCGCACATTATCAGAACTCGCGCATAACTAAAATGCTGTAACCATTACAATATAATTATGGTTTGTACAAGTTGTCTGCCGTCGCCGCAGACGTCTGATAAAGTGCCAGCGGTCACCACCATCGACAGTGTTGAATTTTATCTCTCGCTTGGGATTGTATGGACTTAGGATGAGATAAGCGGCGCGGGAAAGCGCTCACCTGAACTGCGTTCACGTTGAGGAATGTTTACTTTAAGAGCCTGACAAAGTGTTTGATCGAAATAGCATGAGGTTTAATCAGAGAAATGTTTTCGTTTTGTGACACCACTTTTTTATACAACTAGCTGATAGAACTAGCAGATGGCCCATTCGATGTTAACCAACACCTATAACAAAGCCTCTTAAGTCACGCACGAGAGGAACGTGCCCTGCGTCCATCAACTTGAGGGATACAGATGTTAAGTCTCATGTGCCTGTAATTACACACCCTTCAAACCGAAACCCAGCGTTGCTGCTTAGCGGCACAAGGCGTGGTGGTAGTACTTCCCCGGCAAAGCCCTTCATAAAGAGCTCTACTACTCTTGTAGAATAATCCGTTTTATTTAGACGGTAAAGTCTAATGACGCAAAAACATACTGACAAACTAACTTTTATTTCTTTATTGATCGAACGGAAACCGAAAGTCATAAGACGTAAGATGTAATAAGAAAGGAATTCCTAAAATTCACCCTGAAATGTTGCGGGTGTGGGTGAAGTTTGTATCCATGGACATAATATAATAGCTTTACGCTAATGCGACTTCATCAGCGTTAAACAAGAAGTTCCTTGTCCTTGTCTTCAATGCAAATGCATGTATAGTTAATAAGGTTTGTGAGAATCGGCAAAGATGACGGCCATGTGCATTATGACCTCAATGTCATGAAAAGTCTTTAAAAATATGATATGCTTCCTAGGCGGCGAAACAATTCTCATCTGCGTTAACCTCTGGACAGATGGGTTCCCTGATGGCGCAGTTTGGGCTGCCGGCTGAAGTTTCTGAAGCTGCTAACTCCGCCAATATGCAGGCATTCTTCAAAGCTCTGGAGAAAAGAACCAACAGCTCTTCAGAGGTTTCTTCTACCGTCTCCGAAGACGATAAAAAAGATGTCAAGCCGAAAGACGAGAAGAAAGATGATAAGGACGACGATAACGATATGGCGCTCGATTGATAAATGCGTAATTAGCCCGCCTTTTATTTTCAACGCAATTGTATTAGATGTCTCTACTGTGTTACAATGAAAATAAAATGGTTAAAATGTGTTCTAACAGTTTTTTTATTAAATGCCCTAAATCCATATTTTGTATAGAGATAGAGATGCAGCATGCAAAACAACATGCTCAGTCTAGTAAGGCTTACAATAATTAAGATTGCGCGAAATTACTAAATAATGCTCAAGTGCAAAGTTTCAAAATGTCACATTGATCACCAAATGAACTCCCTGATAACATTTTGACAAGAACTCTGAGATAAAAACATTATATCAAGCATTAATATTCTAGATACTGATAACCAGAATACCTAGTAAATTATTTTGGTGATAAAATACGACGTGTTCACATTGCATTAGCGCCATCTTGTTTTTTTTTTATAACAGCAGTCAGTACTTATACTCAGTTTCAATAGACTAGATGGCGCGCGCGCGCTAGCTACCTTGCTTACGAATAGCGATGGTGAATGATGCGCGACCGACACGCGGCGACGTGGAAAAATGCGTTGCGTTGCGTTGCAAAATAATTCCCGACAAGCATGGACTGATAATGAAAATGCTACGGTACCTATGTATTTTCGGAGCGTTCGCGTCGCGTCACGAAATCTCAGTTCGGAGCGAACTACTAGTTTATTACAGATGAGTGAAAAAACTAGTCAAGTCATCCATCTGGTAGGTAGGTAGGTACACCAACAAAATTTTATTTTTAGTAAAACAATTCTAATTCAAGCTTTATTTAACTAAAAATAGGAGCCACAAAAAGACAGTTTGGTCTTCTTGGAATATTATAAGCATAGGTACGTCTACTCACTCCACCAGCTAGGTCGATGTTTTGGTTACTTTCAATTCGGTTTCGGTCGGTCGGTTGTATTGTATTGTGTGTGTGTAATATTCATTCTCCGTCGGCGTTTAGCACGGAGCGCGCGTGTTTATGCGCGTGTAGTTTCTATAATCAGAACATTTTATACGAATTATTTTATATCACATTTACATTACTCACATCATTAAGCATGTGCTATTGTCATTAAGTGCAGTGTTGTGTGGGTAGGTACCTAGTGCTTTTTGTAAAATGAAACGTACCTACATGATAGGTGTGACGGAATTGATGCCGAGTTTCCAAGATGTATGAGTAACCGATGACCGCAGGGCATCCCTGCGTGGCGCGGGCGGGGGCAGGGCAGACCAGATCACTGGCTACTTCGCGATTGGTTCTTGTCTTTTTTTCGACGAAATGACAAGTGAGTACCTACCTACCTATAACTTGAAAACATACTTTTTTTTAAACTACTTTTATTTATTGTAAAATAATAGCTACCTAGCTGCTTCGCTCATCCGTAAAATAATACCTACCTGGGTAGGTATGTAGGTAGGTACCTACCTACTTAGCGAATATAAGCACTGGCTCATAAGAGTGGTCATCACTCATCACTCATAACTATGTACCTAACTAGGTAGGTTGGTATGTAGGTACCTACCAAACTTAGGTAGGTTACTACAATAAATTTACGTACCTACCTCTACTACTATTATTTCTTGTGCTTAGAGGAGGTACCTACCTAGGTAGGTATATCGATAAGCTATCAACTTCCGAAAAAACGTTATGCCTACCTAGGTACCTACCACTGGTGCCCCACTGGTGCGTGTTTTGTGATACATATGATTTGCCTACCTAGGTGTACTGATCTAGGTAGGTATCTGCTCAAGCCTCATAGGCACCTCCTTTCTATACCTAGGTAGGTACCTATCTATCTGCCTATTACTGAAAGATGAATTTTTTTAGATGATGATGAGGTAGGTGCCTAGTTAGGTAAATGATCGAACTTTCAGTGCACATAGCCATATCCACATTACCTACGTAGGTATCCTAGTTGATTGAAGACAGCATACCTACCTAGCACACACACGCAGCGCGTAGGTAGGTACAGAAACTTCTTTTCTCGGTCGGGCTATTAATACCTAGGTAGGTAGGTATAAGTTGAAATTGTGAATAAAATGGCGGTTAGGAGTATTTCGCGAGAGGCAGCAGCAACACGGGCTCACGGTGACCTCGAGCGCTAGAGAGCGGGGAGAGCGCGGGGCGCTGGGGAATCCTTCTGGCGCTGGCGCCAGACCGACATCGATGTCTGCCCGCACCCCGCCTCACCCGGCGCGGCGTGGGCCCACACCGCAGCGGCCAACTCGAAATAGATGCACGGTGATTTACGCCTCGGGCGTATGAGAGTAAATAATGTTGCTTGCCTGCCTGCCTGCCTTGGCACGTCCGCCGGCCCCGCCGCGCGCCGCCGCCACCGCGCCGCCGCATGCCGATGCCGATCTTTGCGCATCGAACAACCAACACCAACCCAACCACTAGGTTGGATAGGTATACCTATTAGTAGGTATACTTACTACCTATATCCACGAGACGCGACGATGCTCAATTTTGCATCAAACTACTCATAATGCCTAATTTCTACTGTACAACATAAACAAAAAAAACGTACGCAAGATTCCGTATTAGGTTATGTAGCTACCTACCAAGGTAATTTGCTTTGATTGTTTTATTAGTCCCTAGATAGAGCGACCGACGACGCGACGCGGACGCCCTGTAATCCACTGCAACAAAACAGGCCAACTTTTATATCCTCGTGTGCACGACACGCACACACGCAAACGTAATTACGCTGTCTTACACTCGCGAAATCTGTCTCTGTGTGCGTGCGTAGGGATAACAGCATATGAAACGCACTCCCAATAAAAAATGGTGGTTGGTGCAGGTTGCCAAAAATCCCCGCCACGGTTTCTACGTATTACCTATGTTCACCCACCGACTTTGCATTATGGGATCGATAAGTATTCTAAAATAGCCAATCTACACTATCTACATCTATCTATCTATCTACACTATATAAAGAGGAAAACTTTATCCGTCTTATTATAAAAATGTGAGTTAGACTAGGCTTAAGCCAGGACTAACTGGTCCGTGGTCTAACTTTGATACCGAAGTTGGTCCCTGCTCTATAGAAAAATCAAAGACTTAGACCAGACGTTATTATAAAACGGAGTTTATCCCCTAAACCACGGTTTAAAGATAAACCCGAACGACCCCTAGTTTAAGTATGGTCTAACTAATAAAAATCTCATTTTGCCAAATTTAATTTGGTCTCCCACATAAGTTTATTCAATAAAACAACTTGTAGCACTGCATTATCCAACATACATTTCAAACTCTAGACTCCGATCTAAATTTGAAATGTCAAAACGCATGGGTTGCCACGAATTTGTCAATATCAAGTTGATAACGAGATTTAAAACAAAAAGGCGGAGATCTGAGTCAAGAAGAGAAACTAAAAATTGATTCGTTAAAACGAAAGACGAGGTAGTATGCGCATATGACTTTAGCCTGCGGCAAGAGAGTACAGTTATACCAACTTATCTAAGACGGTCTGAAGTTAGCTGTTTAGAGAATTCTCGATTCACTATTGGCCATTTATGCACAAGCGGCTAACTTCAGACCGGCTCAGATAAGTTGGTGATTCCAAAATGAATGAACGATTGATTGCCATAATTTGTTACAGTCTGTGGATATTTGTTGAATGATTATGTTCTGTGATGATGAATCATGGGACTATCTCAGGTACTATGTAGTCTTCGACTAAAGTGTCTTTTGTAATACGAAAATGATAAACCTGAGATGATCCTAAATTTATGAGATAAACCAGGTTTAAGTTGTTTATAATAAGAAAACGTGACTTGAGCTAGGTTTAAACCCAGGTTTGATTTGTTTATAATAAGGCTGTATATGTTTGTATGTTTCGAATAGGCTCGAAAACTGCTGGTCCGATTTCAAAAATTCTTTCACCATAAGAAAGCTAAATTATCCCTGAGTAACATAGGCCACATTTATTACTGAAAAAAATTAGGGATCCCTACTAAAACTTAAAAAATGTAAGCCGAGGTGTAATATAAAATATCTTTCACCGCATGCGCTGCGGAAACTATAGACGATAGAACAAAAAAATTTTCTACTATATTAAAGAACACATCATAATCTACAATTATGTCAGCGATAGCATATGTCTAACTATTGTAGTTATGTATATATGTTACTATAACAACTTTTCTGTATTTCAAATGCTGATAAAAATGCCGACCAAAACAGACCATGTTATCTAGGTATACCTTTATATTAGTCCTTATCCAAATAAATCAATCAATCAATCAATTCATTTATTTGCATAAAAACATGGTACAGCAGATACAAAGATGTCAGTAGTTTTGAAGTTTCACATATTTTTACCATTCAGAGGTGTGCAAAAATTTAAGGAGGTACATGCATTATGTTGAGGTCAGTGCTTGATTTACATAAAATTAAATATCAAACAATAAAAAAAAAAACAAATATTTAAATAAATTAGTCATTACAATTGTCAAAAAAAAAAATACATTAAAATTAAAATAACGAAACCAAGAACGTTTAATATAAGTAGGTATGTCAAAAAATTTAACAACAGTTTAATATTTATAAAAACGACACGAACCCTTTTCCAAGAAGTCAGAAATTGAGTAGAAACTTTCAAATATCAGCCATTTCTCCAAAATCCTTTTGTATGCAAGGCTGTTTCAATACCTATCGATTACTTCTTAACCGTTTTAATTGGTCTTAACCGTTCTAGTTATATAAATAAACTAGCTGTTCCCGCGGCTTTGCTCGCGCTCGTTTACTTTGAAAATCTCATACAAACTTTCATCCCCTATTTTATCCCCTTGGGGGTAGAATTGATCAAAATCCTTTCTTAGCGGATGCCTACGTCATAACATCTACCTGCATGCCAAATTTCAGCCCGATCCGTCCAGTGGTTTGGGCTGTGCGTTGATAGATCACTATGTCAGTCAGTCACCTTTGAGTTATATATATTTAGACTAGCTTTTGCCCGCGGCTTCGCTCGCGTTTAGAAGTATTATTATTAATTAGGCATAGTTTTTGCGGCTTTACTTTTGTTAAGCGTGTGCAAAAAATTGGAGGGTTGAATTTATCAAAATCCTATTGAAGCGGACGTCTTCATCATAGTAGCTCCAATCTTTAATTTCAGTTCAATCAGTCGAAAATCTAAGAAGATTTATACAAACTTTCATCCCAATTTTATCCCCTTAGGCGTGGAATTTATCAAAATCCTTTCTTAGGGGATGCCTAAGTCATAGTAGTTTTATGCATGCAAAGTCAGCCCGATCGGTTAAAAATTGACAAAATTTCATACAAACTTTCATCCCCTATTTCATCCGCTTGGGGTAGAATTGATCAAAATCCTTTCTTAGCGGATGCCTACGTCATAACATTTACCTGCATGCCAAATTTCAGCCTGATCCGTCCAGTGGTTTGGGCTGTGCGTTGATAGATCACTATGTCAGTCAGTCACCTTTGAGTTATATATATTAATTAGAAAAATTAGAAAACTTAGATTTAGATTAGATTTATATTTAGATTTAGATAGAAGATAGATAGAAGATTTATACAAACTTTCATCCCCTATTTTATCCCCTTAGGGGTGGAATTTATCAAAATCCTTGAGCCTACGTCATAGTAGCTTTATGCATGCAAAGTCAGCCCGATCGGTTTAAAATTTACAAAATTTCATACAAACTTTCATCCCCTATTTCATCCCCTTGGGGGTGGAATCGATCAAAATCCTTTCTTAGCGGATGCCTACGTCATATCATCTACCTGCATGCAAAATTTCAGCCCGATCCGTCCAGGGGTTGGGGATGTGCGTTGATAGATCACTATGTCAGTCAGTCAGTCAGTCAGTCAGTCAGTCAGTCAGTCACCTTTGAGTTATATATATTTAGATTAGAAAAATTAGAAAACTTAGATTTAGATTAGATTTATATTTAGATTTAGATAGAAGATAGATAGAAGATTTATACAAACTTTCATCCCCTATTTTATCCCCTTAGGGGTGGAATTTATCAAAATCCTTGAGCCTACGTCATAGTAGCTTTATGCATGCAAAGTCAGCCCGATCGGTTTAAAATTGACAAAATTTCATACAAACTTTCATCCCCTATTTCATCCCCTTGGGGGTGGAATCGATCAAAATCCTTTCTTAGCGGATGCCTACGTCATATCATCTACCTGCATGCAAAATTTCAGCCCGATCCGCCCAGTGGTTTGGGCTGTGCGTTGATAGATCACTATGTCAGTCAGTCAGTCAGTCAGTCAGTCAGTCAGTCAGTCACCTTTGAGTTATATATATTTAGATTTAGATAGAAGATAGATAGAAGATTTATACAAACTTTCATCCCCTATTTTATCCCCTTAGGGGTGGAATTTATCAAAATCCTTGAGCCTACGTCATAGTAGCTTTATGCATGCAAAGTCAGCCCGATCGGTTTAAAATTGACAAAATTTCATACAAACTTTCATCCCCTATTTCATCCCCTTGGGGGTGGAATCGATCAAAATCCTTTCTTAGCGGATGCCTACGTCATATCATCTACCTGCATGCAAAATTTCAGCCTGATCCGTCCAGTGGTTTGGGCTGTGCGTTGATAGATCACTATGTCAGTCAGTCAGTCAGTCAGTCAGTCAGTCAGTCAGTCACCTTTGAGTTATATATATTTAGATTTAGATAGAAGATAGATAGAAGATTTATACAAACTTTCATCCCCTATTTTATCCCCTTAGGGGTGGAATTTATCAAAATCCTTGAGCCTACGTCATAGTAGCTTTATGCATGCAAAGTCAGCCCGATCGGTTTAAAATTTACAAAATTTCATACAAACTTTCATCCCCTATTTCATCCCCTTGGGGGTGGAATCGATCAAAATCCTTTCTTAGCGGATGCCTACGTCATATCATCTACCTGCATGCAAAATTTCAGCCCGATCCGTCCAGGGGTTGGGGATGTGCGTTGATAGATCACTATGTCAGTCAGTCAGTCAGTCAGTCAGTCAGTCACCTTTGAGTTATATATATTTAGATTAGAAAAATTAGAAAACTTAGATTTAGATTAGATTTATATTTAGATTTAGATAGAAGATAGATAGAAGATTTATACAAACTTTCATCCCCTATTTTATCCCCTTAGGGGTGGAATTTATCAAAATCCTTGAGCCTACGTCATAGTAGCTTTATGCATGCAAAGTCAGCCCGATCGGTTTAAAATTGACAAAATTTCATACAAACTTTCATCCCCTATTTCATCCCCTTGGGGGTGGAATCGATCAAAATCCTTTCTTAGCGGATGCCTACGTCATATCATCTACCTGCATGCAAAATTTCAGCCCGATCCGTCCAGTGGTTTGGGCTGTGCGTTGATAGATCACTATGTCAGTCAGTCAGTCAGTCACCTTTGAGTTATATATATTTAAGAAGAAGATAGAAAAATTAGAAAACTTAGATTTAGATTAGATTTATATTTAGATTTAGATAGAAGATAGATAGAAGATTTATACAAACTTTCATCCCCTATTTTATCCCCTTAGGGGTGGAATTTATCAAAATCCTTGAGCCTACGTCATAGTAGCTTTATGCAAGCAAAGTCAGCCCGATCGGTTTAAAATTGACAAAATTTCATACAAACTTTCATCCCCTATTTCATCCCCTTGGGGGTGGAATCGATCAAAATCCTTTCTTAGCGGATGCCTACGTCATATCATCTACCTGCATGCAAAATTTCAGCCCGATCCGTCCAGTGGTTTGGGCTGTGCGTTGATAGATCACTATGTCAGTCAGTCAGTCAGTCAGTCAGTCAGTCAGTCACCTTTGAGTTATATATATTTAGATTAGAAAAATTAGAAAACTTAGATTTAGATTAGATTTATATTTAGATTTAGATAGAAGATAGATAGAAGATTTATACAAACTTTCATCCCCTATTTTATCCCCTTAGGGGTGGAATTTATCAAAATCCTTGAGCCTACGTCATAGTAGCTTTATGCATGCAAAGTCAGCCCGATCGGTTTAAAATTGACAAAATTTCATACAAACTTTCATCCCCTATTTCATCCCCTTGGGGGTGGAATCGATCAAAATCCTTTCTTAGCGGATGCCTACGTCATATCATCTACCTGCATGCAAAATTTCAGCCTGATCCGTCCAGTGGTTTGGGCTGTGCGTTGATAGATCACTATGTCAGTCAGTCAGTCAGTCAGTCAGTCAGTCACCTTTGAGTTATATATATTTAGATTTAGATAAATAAATAAAATTCTTGAATTTTTTTAAATCGGACATTCCATTCAAAAGATATTACGAAATTAAAAACTTTAGTGCGCCTTAGAAAGCGCGAAAGCTAGGCCAGTTCTCACTCAGCGTGGGCACAAAGCCTGTACCTGGCATGCAAGTAGTTAGCACAACATTCTCTTTTAGGTCAGCCACTGGCATCCACGTGACGGAGGGGACTCGAGGGGGGGGGGGGAGGGCTACGAAACCGGCATGTGTGAACGTCGCGTCAGGTACAGGCATGCCAGTACCTGACGTGCATGCTCGTGCATGCCTGTAACTTGCATGCTCGCTACTGTACCATTTTACTGGCACGTGTATTCACCTTCGTGTGTTACAAAGCGCGGAAGTCTAAGGCCGCATTCCGAAATAGCTATAATCGATCACAGCGCTCACATCACCTCACAGGCGTTCCGAATTAGATATTGCGATTATGACAGCTCAGAGCTGTCAACAATTCGGAACGCTCGTAAACGCACTCGCAGAAACATCCTAGGAATTATAACCTCAAACCCTGTGTAACAAACTGGGACTGCTTGGATATATTCTGGATTTGTTATTTTATGATCGCAGAACATATTATACCCTATAACGACTATAATGCGACTGAAAACATGTAACCTCATCACAAATAACAACAAACACAAATGCACAACTGTCATTTTTGACAGCGCTCACAGTGATATTAGAATATTGCATGGTCGGCGTAATCGCAAGATAGCGCATGTCATGACGTCATCTATGACGTTTCATGGGTCATCGTTATCACGCTCACGCTAATTAGGTACGGGTTTGTGAGCGCTCAAATCGATTATAGCGTATTTCGGAACGCGGGGTAAGTTTATCCTAAAATGTTGAAAAAAATTATGTCCACCCATGCGAAGCTGGGACAGGCCGCTAGTATTCTATAAAATAAAGAGGTGGAAATACCAAGTGCTATATACCATTTCGGATTCGCAATGAAGTGGCCAAGTTTTTGTGACTGTGCATTTTTTATGCTCCACAGTTGGTCAAACTTTTGGAAAAATACCTGCCAAATAATTTTTTTATTATGTTAAAAATTTTCTAATAAAAAATCTGTTCTTTTTACACACAAAATAGCATTTTGATAGCGCAGTTATCCAAAAATTCTATTAAAAAAACAGATTGAGAAAAAAAGCTTGATTTGCTGTGTGATCTTGGCATCTAAAAGAATGGATAAGGGTGAAAAAATATAAAAATTTGAAAAAAATCCAATAACTCGTACGTACCTCCTACACCTATCGAAAACGAGAATCACAAAATTATTCGAAGACGGAGTAGGTGTAAACAAAAAAGGGACAGTATGAAACTGCCTTAGAAATTAAACAACACGCTTTTTAATATTACCGTAGTGTACCAAATGTAAACTAGTCGGGTGAGTAAATTATGTAACTGTCGCAGAGGTCATCGGGAACACAATGACGCGCGCTCAAGCGTAAAGGTAGGTAGGTATTTGGTTATTTCCTACAAATACTCTAACTGTCTTCTTGTAAGTACAATCGTTTCATTGTAATCTAAAAAAAATGATGTTGTAAGATAAGAAATCGCGTTCGTGATGATGATTATTTAATTATTTTTTTTGAGCTCTATGATGCCCACATACCTTCCTGCTATATTATTAGCACGGTGTACGAGTATAGGTAAGGTACTTACCTAGTACCTACGACTAATCACCTTTTAATTTTTTCGCACTCATTTCCAGTAGTAACTCACCTACCTAGGTACTTACTTATGTAAAATTTCTCAGTACTCCTTAGCGCAGTGTTCAGGAAAAACGCGAGTTCTTGGGTTTTTAAATTATGTTACCTAGAAGTTCGCAAAACAAAACAACGCCCTTAAAGACATTTAAAAAGAACTATCGTCTGCTATTAGCGGAGGGAATCGAGAATGGTTCTCGGAAATTATTTAAATGGTAAATGTGAAAAGGCTCGTTAGGTGGGGCGAATGTTTCAACCGCGTCGCGTCGTCGGCGGTGCAACGCGCGTGCTTCGGGGTATTCTGGAAATCGCACACCCACTGGACATGGCGGTTATTATAAAACAAGAACATCTTGCTATTTATTTTAACATCGGATCAGATGTTCTGCTTCGGTGGATACGAAAGAAGTTGCTATTATATTCTTTTTACGGTGTGCAATGCAGCGATTATTTCAAATAACGATTTCTGAAGTGCCTGAAGCTAATTATACGCATTCAAAAGTTTATATTTGGCAACTGCACTTTTGGTACAAGTATTTCACAGCTCGCAGGAGTCACGAGCCCTAACGAGGCGACTGTTAGCAGTTTTTTTTGCATACTGTTGCTATGACGCCATATTATACTACACATGCATTACCAATTTACCAGGAGCTCGTCACAATTTTATAAGAGAGATAATAATAATAATAATAAAGCCTTTTTATTTCCATCTCTTAAAAATAGGTATCACAAATTTAAAAATTTTAGTTTATAAGTGTTAGTGTTAGTTTTTTAACCTAGTTTTTAGTGATAGTGTTAGTTTTCTTATTGTCTATGAGATGTGAACCCCTTTTTGGGTAAAGGCCTCCTCCATCCTTTTCCACAGCTCTCTGTCTGTTCCTGCGGACATCCAGTCCTTACCAGCAATTTGGATAATATCATCAGCCCACCGGCTATAGATAAGAGAGATAGTAACCTAATAATAAAACATTTAATTTGAACAAGTTCAGACGAGACTTGTTAGGAGTGATTCTGATCATAATAGGTAGTTATTGACCCTGTCATTAAAACTACGGCTCTCATTTTAAAACATTATAATCAGGGCATAAAGAGAGAATATCAAGAAAGGGCAGGGAATATCATATAGGCAATAAATATATTTAAAAAAGAATTTTTACTATCGGTTCACAATAATAATTGGCGAAAATATCTATAAATAAAAAAATACTCGTACACGAAAAAAATTTACAATATAGAACCTTCTCCTTTTTGGATGTAGGTTAATAAACTAGGTTCGTCGCGTGACGACTTCGCGGATCCTAAAGGTAAAATAGAGAATACTTTGGATAGGTACTGATTCTTCCTAAACATTGGCTCATATCCAAAAGTCAAAAGAGTAACAAATATTTGAACACCGCTGCCAGTTTTCAATACATAGGTAATTACACCACCAATTCCTTTGCTCGGATATTATTGAATCTGGATCTCGGTGACAACTTGGGTGATTGGCGTTGTATATTTAGGTATACAAACAAAACCCTAACTATGATAATTATTGTTTAAACAAATGTGACCGCTATCGCTGTTAAAAATATTGTTTTTAATAGGTTAGGTACATAGGTATACTGTAAAGATAATATATTGATTTTCAGTCAGAGATTTCCAATCGATTGTTTCCTAGTCCAGAGTGCGCGAAGCAGGGTAGCGGCAAAACTTAGTCGTGCGCTAAACGTATCCGCGACTGGATCGGATCCGATCTGGTTCCAGTTGGTTGACTTGGTTGCGGATACGTTACCAGGATTCGTTACCGCGGATCCAGTCGGATCCGCCTGCGGTTTCGGTTCCTACATATCCATTAGAACTGTTTGTTTCAGTGGATCTAGCGGATCTGTTAGGATCCGCTTGCAGTAACAGCGGTAGGTAGGTGGGTGGGTGGATACGTATTTTAGGGTGTATAAAGAAATAGCTTATTCTCAGAGGTCCACGACTTCATTGTTTTCTTAAAATAAAAGTTAATACTTTGTTTCCCAACGGGATCACGACATTGTAAATTTAATAATATTTTGGTGGATACACACGTACGTATATGCTCGACGAGCATGTTTCATCCGAGCATGGATATCTACAAACATGCTCGACCCTGCGTACTGGCTTCGAGCATTTGTCTTGAGACTTGCATGGTACACACGTTCGTACTTGCTCGAGATCGAGCAAGTTTATCGAGCAAGTACGTACGTGTGTACCCAACTTATCCTTTCACAAAGGGTTCATGAAATTGTTTGGTACAGTAAGCAATTAAGGTTTTTCATCATAAAAAATATTAAAGAACGTTGAAAAATATGAAACATGTGATGTTTGCCTATAATAGGTTTGTGCACATTGTATAAGACCTTTAATTTTTAAGATAATGTTAGTCGAACCTAATAAATAAATAAATCAACCCAACCTATTTGTTTTTACTGACTAGTTAAATGTCATGGACCTATTGGGAATTAATGTATGAATATTAAAAATTTTATACTTAAACATTGTTCATGGATCCGTTGGGAAATCGAAAACAATAAATAGGAGTTAATAGAACCATGGACCTTTGGGAATAAGCCGATTTGTTTTTATCAGCAGATGAATACTGGGTGAAAGTTAAGTGGCTTTAGGTACAGCCAACAATTCGCCACAGGTGCTACTTTAGCAACTTACACGGATGTAAATTTGAATACAAGGAATGTTGCAGCAGTATGGAGAACTTCACTCAAAAAAGAAGATGTTTGTTCAGAGCAAACTTCAAAGATAAGATGGGCGGAATTTACACCCTAGGCACTAATAAAAAGTAGGTACCTATTGGAAGTCTAAAAAAGGCGGGCTTAATGCTAGATAGCATTAACTGGTACCCTATCTTGGTAATTTTTATTATAGTAAAGCTACGAATAAATAATGTGGGACCTAAAGTATAGGTTTGTGAAAAAAATGCACCATATCCGGTTTGGGTCGCAACTCGGAACTAAAGTTTTCAGATTAGGTATCAAAAACGACAGTTTGATTATTGGTGCACACTACGGGTTCCTGAAATTCCTGAATCATTGTTCCTATTGAGTACAATTATTCTTCCTTGGCATTGGATGGTTCTTCACTTATTCATAAACTATGTATCAGCTGAAACAGCAAACAAATACCGCAAAAAGTGTAAGATTATTATTATTTAATACGCTGTAGGCAACATGCAAATTGCCAACCTACCACCTACTATAAATTGATCGTCATCGAGGAAAGACTCGCGGGCGTTGTGTTGTTTATTTGGTCAAGTGCTACACGGTTCTGTCTGTCTGACTCACGAATGTACTGTCACATTCATACATAATACCTATAAGGCGTATTTTAGTCGTTGATATGCCAACGCCGGAATTTGCTGAGAATGACGCCATTCTCTTGATGCTCGGCACACTTAGCTCAATGTTCCATTCCATACCTATACCTACCTACCTCTCTCATGGCTATACACAAAATGTATATTGGCGAATGAAACGAAAGAGTGAGATGTCATTAATTATGTAACACCTTTATTTAATTACGTACGTTCCGAAACTATTTTTATTTTAGTTCTAAAGCGGTTTTAATCTCCGTCAGCCTTATTATAAACAAATCAAACCTGGGTTTAAACCTAGCTCAAGTCACGTTTTCTTATTATAAACAACTTAAACCTGGTTTATCTCATAAATTTAGGATCATCTCAGGTTTATCATTTTCGTATTACAAAAGACACTTTAGTCGAAGACTACACAGTACCTGAGATAGTCCATGATTCATCATCACAGAACATAATCATTCAACAAATATCCACAGACTATAACAAATTATGGCAATCAATCGTTCATTCATTTTGGAATCACCAACTTATCTGAGCCGGTCTGAAGTTAGCCGCTTGTGCATAAATGGCCAATAGTGAATCGAGAATTCTCTAAACAGCTAACTTCAGACCGGCTTAGATAAGTTGGTATAACTGTACTCTCTTGCCGCAGGCTAAAGTCATATGCGCATACTACCGCGTCTTTCGTTTTAACGAATCAATTTTTAGTTTCTCTTCTTGACTCAGATCTCCGCCTTTTTGTTTTAAATCTCGTTATCAACTTGATATTGACAAATTCATGGCAACCCATGCGTTTTGACATTTCAAATTTAGATCGGAGTCTAGAGTTTGAAATGTATGTTGGATAATGCAGTGCTACAAGTTGTTTTATTGAATAAACTTATGTGAGAGACCAAATAAAATTTGGCAAAATGAGATTTTTATTAGTTAGACCATACTTAAACTAGGGGTCGTTCGGGTTTATCTTTAAACCGTGGTTTAGGGGATAAACTCCGTTTTATAATAACGTCTGGTCTAAGTCTTTGATTTTTCTATAGAGCAGGGACCAACTTCGGTATCAAAGTTAGACCACGGACCAGTTAGTCCTGGCTTAAGCCTAGTCTAACTCACATTTTTATAATAAGACGGCGTAGGTTCTCATCCGTAGGCTCTTAACTCATAGTTTTCTTGACATCGTCGTAGTTCTGTTACTAGTCGGGAGAGGGAAGTGAGTGAGCTGTGACAGTTGAACGGGTAGGTGGTAACTATCTAGGTAATGACGAGATTTGCATGAGATAGAGAAAGATTTGAATTTGAGAGTAGATATAATGACAATTTAATTATTGTGTAGTGTAGTAGTACCTAGATAGTTCCACGGAGATTGGAGATAAACGATTTACGTGCGTAGGTAGGTAAGTAATTTAATTATTTTATTTTTTGTGGCTTCTAACACACTTACTGACACACGTGCTCCATAATAAGCATGCTTATTTTGAGCATGCTCAAAAATCGACCGACATACGACCAAATAAGCAAACAAAGAGAAATAAAAAAATTATACCCTCACATTATTATTAAACATAAAATACTAATAATCTATAAAAATTGATTTACTAGATATCAGAAAATGATAAGATTAATTTTTGGTACCTAATTTTGAGGATTTTCTTATATTAATTAGGTGATAGGGAGGCGTACCTGAATGAGGACGAATTTAAAACGATTCTAGAAAATCAGTGGTCGAGCAGGGTGCGGCTCGTCTCGGCAGCCAGCCCGAGAAGCGGTCGAGCCAGTCAGGCAGGCGATGACCTGGTTTGGAGGGAAGCTCGGACAAGCAAACAAGGCGGGGAGCTACGGACATTCTAAAACGCACGAAACACTAGGTTTGATATTGGCATACCTTTACATAAAGAAGAGGAAGCAACTAGGTAGGTAGGTACGTAAGGAACCTGAGTATAGGAACATAGGTAGATGATGAGAAGAAATCTATGCACACTTGCACAACCTATCTAGATAAGCGTAAATCAATTATCAATATTTTCTTTTATGTAACGAAACGAGAACTGTAGGCGGCGCCTAAGTTATTCTCGCAATTCTTAACTTCAATCAAAACGTTGTGGTTTATGGTAATATGAAAATGTGATCAAGCGAACTAAATTGGGGGCACTACACTTATTATGTACTATACAAATGAAAGCGACATTATTTTGTAGAATTCATTGATAATGTTCGAGGAAATGTAAATCAGAATAGAAACGGCTTCGATTTGCATTACCGATTTTGTTATTTGAGTATTTCTCAAACAAAATACGTACGTACGGAAAGAAAAAGATAACTCTAGGAACTTAAGGAAGGAAAAGTTACGAAAAAGTACTTTTTCGTAACTTTTCTTTTTTCGTTACGTACCTACATTTTGTTTGAGAAATACTCTTTATCAAACATATTTAGAGATATTCCTGAATGTTGTGTTTAGGGTTTGCTATTAGGTATCTGATGTTTTTCTATAGATATAATATAACTTACGTAGATAGGTACCTACCTAGCTGCTACTGACCAAAGACTGGTTTCACTGTTTCACGCCCACGCGACTTCGTGGCGCCCGACAGCCCGGACCGGCATAATTATTTTAATATCAGCGTTGCCAAGTGCTTTAGTGGATGAATGCTTTGTTTCTGTATCCGGGGACACCTTGATATAAATTAATCCAAAAAAATCGAGTTCAAAACGGCTTATTCCCAGAGGTTCACGCACAATTTCATTGTTTTCAAAAAATAAAAGTTCATACTTTGATTCCCACCAGGTCCACGACATTTTAAATTTAATAATATTTATTTTCCCAACGGGCCCATGAAATTGTTTGGTACAGGAAGCAATAGGTATAGGTTTTTGATCATAAAAAGTAATAAAGAACGTTGAAAAATATCAACCTATTTCATGGCCTCGTTGGGAAATCGAAAACAATAGAACCATAGCCCATTGGAAATAAGCCGTCAAAACCATAATAAAATTAGATAATCAAAAGCGAGTAGGTATAGTCCTAGTATAATCCTATTTTTAAGAATATCTGTAATAAAAGGCTTAAAATAAATAAATATAAGCGAACAATTCTTGTATTATTTTATTGATATAAGTAATTATACTAGTACTTACCTAATTTATAATCTGAATCCCAGAAACTAACCTACCTTCGGGGGCGATAAATTGATCTAGCTAGGATGAAATTTTAGAAAACCGTATTTTCAAGCAATGAAAAACTCAATTTATGAAAAATATGCCTTTTCCTGATGCAATTTGTGATTTCGGTAAATCGGCGAATCGAATTAGGTAATCGAGAAAATCTAGCTATTTATGTACATACATATAACTTCTTATTTAATCTCTAAATCAATTCTTTTATTCGGTAAATGAGAGTTCCTTTCGTTTTATCCCTACCTACCTACCTACTATGGTGAAACTTCACGTCACTATTCGTTTGCTCTATAATCGGCATTATTGTGTAGAAGTTTAGGTGTATTATCTTCTGAAGTAGGAATCGGAATAACTCGAGCTCACCGTCCACCCACACATTTTCAGGAACACAGGTACCTATTCCAGTATTTGCATACCTACGAGGTACCATGCGTATTTGTCTAATTCGTAAAAAATAGGCAAATATAAAGTAGTCACTAATCATCATATTTGAAAAAAGATGACAAATACGCGAACACGAATAGCGATCTGAAACGCCACCATAAGACAAACACCACAGGCATTATACTCTACGGACTAGACGTAACAGTGATGAGTGAACTAAGTTCTCCCCATGTCGTTGTCGCGCGCCTCAAGGTCGTGCCATGACGTCGCGTCGGCACGCTTCCACAAGCCAGCCAAACAACGCAACAAGTGCCCGCGCCCGTCTCCCACCTCGCCACACATACCAGCGAAGCGGCTGTCATAGTTGCATTCAAAACACCCAAGTAGGTATGTTGGTAGGTAACTAATTAGCTGGGGTAGGTAGGTACAGACAGTTGCACGCGTTTATTTCATAATTTTCAAAATTAGTTATTTATACGATCTGACAACACTTTTATGTAACGTACAAAAGTTCTTATTCTATTATAAACTATGCTGGCTTAGGCTAAATTGAAATTAGCCAAAACTACGACATTTATACATTTTACATAACTGTATACATCTGACCTTGTCGGTTCCCATATCACAAGCTTTGGCTTAGTTTGGGGCGAGATAGTGCTGTGTGGAATGTCCAGCAATGTTGAATTATTTTTATTAATTTAAATCACTTTTATATTCCAGAAGCTAAGCTAGATTTTCCATGGCACTTAGCCCATTCGTCAATTATTCTGTTAGTAACACCATCAACCCCAAAAGTCGTTTCGAACTTGGCCCCTTTCATATTATTTATGTTTTTGTTTGTTGGTATTTTACATCTACTACACCCACGTTATCGGTTACGGTTTGGTCGTTATGGTCTACGATACGAACCAATCTAGAGTTACTCGAAACAAGTCTAGCACTGAAGTCTGTAACAGACGGACAACGGGTGCTCCATTTTCCAAAACTGTACAAACAAACAAATACCTGTTTTATCGATACTACCAACGACACTTAACGAGCATTAAATGATGCTGTTGCTGGGTCGACAAAGCATTTTAATAAGAGATGTATCACCTGCTCAAGGGAAGTCTTAAGTTTTGGTTACCTATCTTAACTCTGTAATGAAGACGAGTTTTAAAATCCAGAAAACGTTTTCCACATTATCAGGATTTTAAACTTTCTGTCTACAGTTTAAATCGTTCGGGATTACTATTTTCGGAATATTGATAGGTTACCCATTATTCGTTACCAAGACGCGGGTAAGGCCATATGATGCCATCGAGGTCACCAAGTTTTAGTCAAGGTTCATCTAATTCTAGATCAAAAGCGTTGTCTATGCTATCGAAATATTTCATTATGTATACCTCTACCTCTTATAACGAACATTTTAGTCACATATTAATTACCGACTATTAGGTGCTGCTAACATTAGTGTTATGTTTGATTAATTGTCAGTAGGCATGTACCTAGGTACGTTTTTTTATTACTTATTGTTACAGTGTAGATACCTGATCTATCAATGCTTGGGTAATGTAAATTACCCAAGCATTGATAGATCGATGGAAGTACCTATGTACAAATAAAAATTGGTGGTTATCTGTGGTTATAATCACACAGCCCCAAAACTAGGGACTCTTTTATTCATCCCCGGATCTACACTAAACATAGACAACTCAGTGAGTTGAATGCATACCTAAGTACTTTGTCAACTTAATTGATGTTTGGGCGCAAAGGCTAAATGAATTGAATATAATTTATCATAAGTCATATAACACGCCATTCCAATGTTGTTATGTTGAATAGAATTCACGAATTGGCATTATCGCGTGCGTCATCGCCTCCGCACTACTGATAAGCGCTTGCCTACCAATTATCATTGCAAATAATGTGTTATACATTCAGTATCTATTTGACTTGAGCACCGTGGAGTTTCTTTATCTATTAAAATATTATAAACAAAATAGTTGCTTCCCGCGACTTCGACCAAGTGTTATGTCATGCTTTTGTATGCCCTTTTCAACCTCGAGCTCTGTGCTCGAGACTAATATTTTATAACCCTGCATTCAGCATCAGCACTAACTAAGTGCCTGAATAGGTACTGATTTACTGTTTATTTCGACATGGTCCGTGACTTGGTAGATTAAAGTTGTGCTTAAGCCTATTTGCAATTGTAGGTAAAATATAATAATATGGACACAGAATTTCGATAAAGGGGTCTCTTGCTGATAAATAAGTTCACGAGATAAGATGAATATAGGAAAATGCCAAGTGTAATATAATCGGAACAAACAAGTCTTGTACGTAAGGATGACTTTAAAAATTCTTGTCTTATACCTATAATATTTTAGTTACTAGTGTGATTTTCCTATGACTAGGCAGGTAAAGTAAATGCCTGCTGTTAAGTGTACATAATTATACGAGCACCTAGGTATCTGCTATGTAAATAACTACTTAATCTTCATTGGCTAATAAATAATGACAAATCATTCACTCTAGATTCTTCAATCTAAACTGTAGGTGTTCTGGGTTACACACTGTCTGTACACATGAGAATGTAAGTAGACGGTGTGGTGGCCGCACATAAACCGATACCCGTTCTAGTCGAACGCAACCGTTACGAAATCAGCACTACATGAAAATTGCGTAGCTAGTTGATTTGACTGACTCTTAATATTACTGTCATTCTAAATCAAATATGGCAGTGTTAATGAAACGTCTAGACCGGAATGGATTACTAAAGTCAGTGAAGACATTCCGTTGTAGATGATTGTACTTACTTTTCTGATCGTTAATTACGATTTTTAAAGATGGCAAATCATATCAGCACCTACATACAGGTACCTAGCTGAAATAATACAATTTAAGATGGCATCGTACGTAATCCTTAAGGTTAAAGTCCGTGCATATTAGGTTCGTAGATGCCTATACATATAAATAGATTACGAAGAATAACCGATCCGGTTGCGGTGAAGGAGGGAGATAGATAAAACGCGACATGAATCACTACAGCGGGCGCAGAGTCGAGCGAGTGCGGTGCGCGGGCAGGAAGGGCGCGGGGGGCACCGAACGGAACGAACCACCCGACGACAGTCATCCGCGGCCCGTACGACGGAACCTTGCCTTAATCCATACATTAATTCGAATGTTCACAACGAACACTAAATGTACATTGTATTTTTTTAGAAACAACATAGATAAAACTTATTTTAGCCTTTTTTTTTACAAAGGAAAGTGTTATATTCTAGAATAATTGTACAAGTAAAAGCATTGACGATAACACAGGTGTGTTTGTGTGTGTGCTGAGTGGCGTGGATAGTCGCGCAATAATATTATTAGTGATGATTCACTTGTGCGCTGGTGAAATGCAGCCTATCGGACGGACTTGTTGACATTTCCGAAGGCGCCAACAAATGATATCACGACGTCATTACAATACGATAATGGTGGACTGATTAGGACAGCCGCGGTAGGTAGGTACGAACATCTGCTCTATTATTTTAATACATGGAAGTCATCTAGCATTTCGTAAGTATGGATAACGAATTTCAGATATGTATCTAATAACCTTTTGGATAGGTAGGTAGCTAGGTAGGTACTAGGTATATACTCGTAATTTCTTGAAAGATTTTATATTGGCTAGGTATAATGGTTTAGGCTAAATGCAGTTATTTGAAATAGGTAGGTACGTTTGTTTAATGCATACGTACCTACATTACAAGAAACACAGAAAAGAGAAATGACTAGAAATTCAATCAAAGTGTACAAGAAAGTAAAGTAAGTAGGTAGGTCAATGTGAAAATTCAAAATTGGTGTTCCTACTAATAAGCATTACCTATTTTTATTCTTCTAAAGATCTTTTGTAAAAGAGGTACCAATATAAAAAAAACTGACACGATGAATACAAGCACTGATAAGATACTTACCTACTAGGTACCTACCGACCGAAATATTTTATAGTACCTAGGATGTATATAGGTATACCTACTACTAAAAGGCATATATTATATATATATACATATATATATATATATATTTATATATATTATAAGTGAACATTAAAGTAAGGTAGGTAGGTTAAAAATAAGTAAACTTATAATCAGGCATAACGGTTGGAAGTATAGTAAATGTTACGGAGCCCGTTTTGTAGTGGGTGGTACGGTAAGGTGGCTAGGTAGCGAGGAAAGTTGGCGGCGTGCTGGCGGGCTGACGGCGTCACCCACCACGGCCGCCTGGCCGGGCGCCAGGCCGGCGGGCGGCGGCTGGTCGACGGGATTCCTTTGTCTCATTACAACACAATCACTGATCCGGTTTTTACTTCGTCTTCAACGTTATTCTACATTAATAAACGCGATTACCTACCTATATATTTCAACTCTTACTTATGCGTAAATGTTGGTACTGGTGTAACATAGATAGAAAGCGGAAATAAAAAGTATAACATAAGAGCAGTAAAATTTGAAATATTTTATGAGAAAAATGAACAAGCAATAACTAATAAGTAATGCTTTATGCTCTACAATACTCTGGATCAATTAATATTACTATAGCTAAAAAAAGCTCTGCGGGGCTTCGGGGATCAAATTCGTGAAGCTGTTTAGTAAGTTTAAGTTTTTAACAATGTTTTTAACAAACAATTTATTCGTCAAAAACGAATAGGTATAATGTTGAAAATTTATCTTATTTTAAAAGACAATATACCTAGCTATCTTCTAATTTTAACTTCTGTGTAATATTTCAGGTGTAAAAATTTTTAAGGCCATATAAAAACTTATGGGAGTAAGCCTTACTAGGTAATAAGAAATTAAAACGAACACAGCTCGATGCCAGGAAAGGTAAAGGTACCTACATCACATGAAAATTCAAATTTTAATAAACTTAAACCGTCTTATTATAAAAATGTGAGTTAGACTAGGCTTAAGCCAGGACTAACTGGTCCGTGGTCTAACTTTGATACCGAAGTTGGTCCCTGCTCTATAGAAAAATCAAAGACTTAGACCAGACGTTATTATAAAACGGAGTTTATTCCCTAAACCAAGGTTTAAAGATAAACCCGAACGACCCCTAGTTTAAGTATGGTCTAACTAATAAAAATCTCATTTTGCCAAATTTTAATTGGTCTCCCACATAAGTTTATTCAATAAAACAACTTGTAGCACTGCATTATCCAACATACATTTCAAACTCTAGACTCCGATCTAAATTTGAAATGTCAAAACGCATGGGTTGCCACGAATTTGTCAATATCAAGTTGATAACGAGATTTAAAACAAAAAGGCGGAGATCTGAGTCAAGAAGAGAAACTAAAAATTGATTCGTTAAAACGAAAGACGAGGTAGTATGCGCATATGACTTTAGCCTGCGGCAAGAGAGTACAGTTATACCAACTTATCTAAGCCGGTCTGAAGTTAGCTGTTTAGAGAATTCTCGATTCACTATTGGCCATTTATGCACAAGCGGCTAACTTCAGACCGGCTCAGATAAGTTGGTGATTCCAAAATGAATGAACGATTGATTGCCATAATTTGTTATAGTCTGTGGATATTTGTTGAATGATTATGTTCTGTGATGATGAATCATGGACTATCTCAGGTACTATGTAGTCTTCGACTAAAGTGTCTTTTGTAATACGAAAATGATAAACCTGAGATGATCCTAAATTTATGAGATAGACCAGGTTTAAGTTGTTTATAATAAGAAAACGTGACTTGAGCTAGGTTTAAACCCAGGTTTGATTTGTTTATAATAAGGCTGAAAGAGTTCCGTATTGTTTTTATAACTTACAAGAATATTTATATCAGTACCTAGGTACCGTAAAGATTCTGTGATCTTATTTAGGACAGTATTTTTTTTTCGTTTTAATTTTAACTTCTGTGTAATATTTGAGGTGTAAAAATTTTAAAGGCCATATAAAAACTTATGGGAGTAAGCCTTACTAGGTAATAAGAAATTAAAACGAACACTGAGCTCGATGCCAGGAAAGGTAAAGGTACCTACATCACATGAAAATTCAAATTTTAATAAACTTAAAAGTTTCGTATTGTTTTTATAACTTTCAAGAATATTTATTTAGGGTAGGTAGGTGTTAAATATTACCCCAAATTAACTATCTTTGAAATCTTGTAAACAATACCTGTGAATTGATTAAACAGTGATGGCGACGCTTCACTTCCCTGTCTGATTCCTTTTTCGATGCTCAATAATTCATGTATGACCCATGTCTACCTATATAATATAACCTGAAACCCTAGAGCAGCTTTTGGAAGTAATATAAAGATTCCAAATTTCGCACCAGGTTGTTGTTTACTGTATACTATCATAATCACACACACACCCCTTCATTAATTTATATCATTTCAATGAAACAAGTGAGTAAATTTGGCCAAGGTATTATTTTGCTTAGCTGGGTAGGTATCTATAGTTCGTGCCTTGGGCCATCAGGTCAATTCCAGTCCAGTATAATAACTTGAGATTTAGGTATTCTTCCTATCATCTTGATATAACCGTGCTCCAGCACGTCGCTCTTCCCTATTGGGCTAACAAGGAGCTTGAATCATAAGTTAGCTAATCAAAACATAAATAATAATTGTCGTTCTTTTACAACTTCCTTAAAATTTCAATACATTTGATTGATAGCAAACCTGACCTTCATTATCCAGTAGCAGCACATTTCTTATTTACTTCTCTCTAAAAGCCTCGTGGTGTTACCTTTACTACAAGCAATATTTTATTTATAATAATAAACGCGAATAAGTTATAGACGGAGTTATTCAACTATGCATACATATATCGTACACATAATATGTATAAATCTTGTTCGTGTGTTGATCATATACAAAACACACACGAACATTACGAACAAGTCTAGTGCGTGCGCCGAATGAGACAGGCGCGCGGTGGCCGAGACGGAGCGATCAACTTTGCCGACGAAGTCGGGTTTTTGTTGTGTGTGTCGGGTTTTTGTTGTGTGTGTACGAAAACGTATTGAGCCTATTGAGCTTATTTGCTTGCTTGTTTTTAGCGCGCTACGGTGGGTTGCCTGTCTCCGATTCTCGGAAATGTAACGCCTTCTCAGAACTGACTAACATCGTCGTCCAAGAACGGCACAAGTGAGCGCAAAGCGAGGTCACTCCGTATCGTCGTCGGTCGGTTGCAACCCATACTAGATAGGTAGGTACGCTCTTACTTAAATTTAACACTAGGTACAATGAGATGTTTAGTTACCTACTCGAAAGTTATTTAAGGTACTTGAATAGACTTTCATGTGCACAAGTTTTCCCTACTTTTACTACAAGCAGATAAGGTAGGTATATAGATAGGATAAATTTTAATGTAAAGTCGTAATTTTATGACTTCTTTACCTAATGAGATGACGCGGCACAGACAAAATTCTACCTACCTCGCTAGTACGCCGATAAAATTTTCAACGCATCAGCCATTATCAGTACGATAAACGCTCGTTTTTATGCTGGGTACTTTCTAGGAACTTTTGAGAGATAAAAAAATTGTAGAACACAGCTGCTAACAACTGGGGATATCCTCGTTTGTTGAGGCTACGAGCCTCAACAAACGCCGACGTCACGATGATGTCATACAACACTGCACACCAACCAATAGAAATAGTGCGGCAGCACATGCGCGTTGCGTCAACTCTCTCGACACAACGCAACGCGGTCATTTCATTTGTGTTAATTTGTGATGCCACTGTTGGTTGGCTGATTTTTAACACAAATACCTACCGTACTTAATTTAGTTAAAATAAGACAATGTTATGCTGCATTGCCTAAATACAACAACTGATGTTTTTTACATAAAATTTAACGAACTTTCTCAGCGACTGGACTGAATGGTTTTGTTACAGACCTATTTAAATATAATAATATACAGGGTTGAAGGAAAAATCGCGCTAGATCCGTTAAGGGCGTGAAGTACCCATCACTTCTGACTTATTTTACTATGAAACACCCTACCCTAAACTTAACCCTTTTCGAGATATTTAGGCTACTAAATTTATTTTTGTTTATTTTGTGTATCTTATTATTTCTGTAACTCTGTATTGCTTTTTATAAAAACAACGATTTGTACACTATTCGACGTCTCTAACTTTGATTAAACGGGTATGAGTAATGTGCCAAGTTCGAATTTAATCAAGCATTGCATTGGGTGCGCAAGTTTAAAGAAACAGGAATCACAATGCCAGATAAATCTACTGGGCGCTAAAGGAAATCTAGAACGCGAAATCAAAGCTATTCCAAAAACTGTTACACAGAGTAATTGAAATTTTTATTTCCAGGCTATATGAGTGTGAAGAAGAGGATGGTGCGCTCTTGAAAATAGCTGTTTTTCATAAATAAAATTTCTAACCTGTTCATATAAACTGTAAAAAAACGAGTTTGAAGGAATTCTGGTATTTCCTTTTTAAGTAGGTAGGTATCAAAAACGAAAAACAATATGAAAATTGAGCCTTTCTGTGCGTGGTCACGCTTAGCATGTTTTTTAAAATTTCTAATTATCACCTACTCTTTTGTTTCAGGCACTAAGCTCGCGGGTACAATGCCGCTAACGCAGGAAAAACGTTTAGAAAGCAATTTTTCCAACAACAATGACCACAGCTATCTACATAAAAAGTTTAAGAAAATGGCAACTACCATTGCTGTGTTTCCGCCAAACATTTCATTGGGCGAAGAAATCAGACAGAAAGAAACGAACATAGCACATAGTACTTGCAGTGCTTCCATTTCTAATGGTAGTATTGCTGCCGCACATCCAGAGATCGAAAAAATTAAAGAAGACCCACAATATCTAGAAGCTCAACACGTGGAGAAAAATGTACAAAATATTTTTAGTGATGAAAATTTTAGAATAGGTAATGTAAATACTATCGTTGAAGTATCTGGTCAGACCAGTTCTACTGATGAATTTTCGAATAAGACTGAAAATCTTGAAAATGATTATATCAGGGATACCTACAACGGAAGTGGAGGCGGGCGTTACATATGCCCGTACTGTAAGTTATCTTGTGCCAAGCCATCAGTACTTCAGAAACATATCAGAGCTCACACTAATGAGCGACCCTATCCCTGTGTTCCATGCGGATTTGCTTTTAAAACCAAATCAAATTTATACAAACATCGAAGATCCAGGACCCATGCTTTGAGACTACAAGGTGCAGATGTGCCCGTGAACTTAAACGATGATGAAATTTCTGGTGGGTCTGAAAGCGACACATCAATGCCCCCAGCAGCGTCTATTTCAGAAGCTAGTTCTGAGTTATCAAATACGCGTCACGACAGCTACGAGGAAAACAGATTTTCACCAAGCGAATCATCAGAGTCTATGATTGAGGGCGTTTCTTCCAATTTGTATTCTAATGACAACTGTAAATCAAAATATATTTATAAGCCAAAGTTTAGAGCAGCATTTTATCAAGAGATAGATGATAAAGAAAAGATAAAAAAATCAATTTCGCCTAATGCTGATTTTCTAACAGAACATATCTCTAAAATTATATCAGATAATGAAGCTATTATTGACGTCATAGAAACACCACTTCAAAAAAAATATGGGAAGATAAAACAAATAGCGGAGAGCAATCAGTTTTCCAATGAAGTTGCGGACGTAAAAACTGACTTTGCACCACTCAATTTAACAAAATATAATAATGAAATTGAATATCCGTTTCGAAAACGATCTCATTCAGAAAGTTTTACACTAAACGATCAAAAGCATCCATTAAACCCTGAGGGATCGATAATAAAGGACCTTCTTCTGAAAACCAAATTGAATGGTTTACTGCCCGCTAATGAATTGCTAATAGACGGGTCTCTTTTTGTATGTCCTTTATGCCAGATTATATTCCGAAGTGCAGACAATTTAGAAACTCACAGAATGTACTACTGTAAAGGAAGCAGCACTAATACACAAGTGGGTGTCAGTCAAAAAGAAATGAAGTTTGTCAGACAGGATAATATATTCGTAAGAAGTAACTCGGTAAATGTTCGGTTTCCCGAATCACCACAACCTAGCAACACTTTCGCGAAGTCTGCTACTATAAATAAGTCACAGCCACTAAGAATGAGACCAGAAAACCTTGTTATCATGAAACAGGAATGTAACGATATCATTGCGCCTTTGCCGTCTCCCGGTCCATTACTGGGCAACACGCGGCTAGTGGACACAAGAGCGCCAACAGATTTTCTCAGAAAAAATGAAAACATGAATATAAAGCCTATGTCTAGTCCAAAGAGACGAATGGACAGTAGATCCGATACGTACAGCCCCAGATTAGTAGAAAATATTTCTCCCAGATCAGACTATTACAACCACTCTAAAATTCGATGTATCGATACCAATTCCGCAACTCTTCGTGCAGTTGATGAAATGGCACAGCACATGAAGCATAACAATACTACATCTCTTCAAATGTTTGGAGGCGAAGTAAAAATTGTTGACCATGCCGGAGGTACGACCACTCTTCGCATTGAGCCAAACAAAAATCAGCTCTCTCCCATTTTAATACATCAAAACCTTTCGCCATCTAAGCTTGCCAATGATTCAGAAGCAAGCAGTGTTGTTGTAAGATCAAGTTTGCAGTCAGGTGGAACAATGGTCCACAATCCTCCTACCCCATGCGGGTGTGTAACACCACAACCCCAAACTCCGAGGATGTCAATGACATCTACTTCTGGTGTTTCAAGTTCGAGTTTGCCGAACATACACGACCGAACTCACTTTCAATTTCCTCCACTTAGTGCAATAACTGCGTTTAATCCATTGACATTGCCACCTTTAAGTCCATCTACATCTCCAAATGGGCCTTCCACTATCTTGCACGATGGGAAGAATATTCCCCATGTACCAGGTATTCCTGGACCCAATACCCCAGGCTTAATCGGTATTCAAAATATGGGGAGTGCAACCAGTGATATCAGAAGAACTCCAGTTTCAAAAACTATGCGTGAAGATTTTCATGGAAGTATAATGCCTGCAAGTGTTAAATATTCAAAAGGAACATCTTCAAGCCTAACCATGCAGCAGTTACGCAATACAAGAAGTCCTAACAGGAGGCTTACTCACACGGAACCTGAAAAACTAATTTATGGTCATGATCTGACACCTGAAGGACATCAATATACTTCATTTATACCTATTATAACAGTAAAAAACGTGGATGAGTCTAATACCCCTGCGAGAATTATTTCACCAGGAACTACACGACTTTTAAATAGACAAGAGGAAGCCACAAAAAGAAGTTTTGATGGTTTGCCAAAAACGCCGATTCTAAAAGTAAATATGCACTATGCCTCCAACAAAAAGATAAAAGAAAAAAAAATTAATAATCCTTTGCTAAAAACTGTTGACATTAAATCAGAGAAGGACGCAAGAAACTTTAATTTTGAAAATTTGATTACAAAAGCAGAAATTTATAACAATCAAATTCCCAGTTCATCGGAAGTGCAAAAAAATACGAACGCTCAAGAAACTCCTTTTACTGTTCAAGATGAAAGATCCGAGACATTTTATTTCCAAAAAAATATATCTTTTAAAGTAAATGTTGATGATCGAAAACCAAAATTCTTAAGGCCATCCACTCTGCCTTTGAAACCTGGGACTTTTACACCGAAAAGGCATCATGGTATAACGCCTAATTCAAACACATTGCCACTAGTATCCCCTGAAACACCACGGCCTGCGAAAGCATACGGCCAGCTATATTTAAATGGCAACGCCTACACTTACTTAGGGCTGAAGTGTTCAACGAAGGTGTTCTATTGCACTATCAATCGTCCTCAGCCAACCTATGTTCCAAACCAACACTTTCTGTCCATGTACAGCAACTGGCAGGTAATAAGAACCATTTATTTAACGTGTGGTGTTTTTTTTATCAATCTCAGGGCATCTGATAAACGTATGACTATGATTACAGTTATTATCTGAGCTGACGCCAGACCCGCTGGGGCTGTCAGCATCGTCTGCTATGTCTTTATATGACTCACGTCATCGACCGCAAGCTGTGGCCGTCGCAGTGATTAAACAGGATCTTATTTTGACTCATTCATCTAAATGGAACACAATTTCAAAGGATGGCAAACAGGTAGGTACATTCCTACACACTTTATATTTGTGTTAAATTGTGTCTAATTAATAATGTAATTTCTAATAAAACTAATAACATAATATAAGAGCTATTACCATCTAGAAATCACTCGAGTGTGTTGCATATTTTGACTATCAAGTTTTCCGAAGTCGATATCGCGAAAATATTTTACTTTTCATGTGACAATATAATTGAATTGTCTTTAATTGATGTTGCAGATGATTCAGTCAGCTGATCTCAAAAAAACGGAAGATAACAAAGGCATGTCATCAGATAATATAATGACTCCCAAAAAAGAACTAGCTGGTGGTTTTGAAAGTAACGAAGAATACACATACGTACGTGGAAGAGGGCGAGGGCGGTACGTTTGCTCTGAGTGTGGAATACGCTGCAAAAAACCTTCAATGCTCAAGAAACATATTCGCACACATACCGACGTCCGCCCCTATACATGTGTTCACTGCGCATTCAGGTATGTTTTCTTAAGATGGTAAAAATTTGCGGTCATTTTTACACATTGTCATCTAACTCATATCTATTTAACATTAAAAACAACACACTTCTTAACGTTATTAGGTGTTTTGGTGTATTAAAACCGTGCTTTAACAACTTATTAATTTTCTTTGACAGTTTTAAAACAAAAGGGAACTTGACCAAGCATATGAAAAGCAAAGCTCATTATAAGAAATGCTGCGAATTGGGAATAAACCCTAACGAAGGTAACGATGAGATGGCCCAGTGTTCAGGCGAGACGGACGATGACACTGAGTCAGATGGCGATGAAGGAAATGAAGGAGAAACTGAATCAAGTGGTAAGTTCTTTTCTAAATTACAATATAGGAGGAAGCATAAAGGAGGAACTTTGAATAACCATCGTGATAAAAAACGTGTAGAATTTTCCGAGCCATAAATTGTGCGTATAAAATAACGGTGCAGTTGGTTTTTACATTATTCTATGGAAAGTTTATTGGCGCGTGTAATTTTCACGGTTGGTCAATGACAGTGATCACCTATGTTTGTAATTGGTATGCTATACACTATAAAGTACCTACTACGTAGTTACAGTAACCAAAAGAATTTGTACGAAATAAAATATGTAAATACAGGTATTGCAAAAATAAATAACATACAATTTCAAAAAAAAAACATTTTAAGTATCGTATTTTAATTTTATACAGAATAAAAAATGCGCATTATCGAGAGATTTTGTTTTATTCTTACAAGTGGGATCGCGCTCATGTTATATTCAAGCTTCTGTTTAATGTAAAAAATTACGGGTTTTTTTTTTCCTACACTGGTTCTTTCGCTCGAAAAGTCGAAATACTACATTATCCAGATTTACTTGTACGTGCAAGTAAAAAATAATTTGTTTAAAATGTTTTCTTGCTTTTCAGATACTGAAGCTTGCAAGTCAAGATTACCAGAGCATGAGGCAGCTCATTGCTTATTATCGTTGGGAGGCTCGAGGTCGAGACAGAGTTCATCGACGGCACCTGGTTTGATAACTAGTGCCAGACCTACTACTTATCCGTATACACCCACCGGCCTCGAAAACCCTACTATAGAAATACCTGAACGCCGATTTTCAAGAAGTGACTCAATTGGTTCCGAGGACGATACCGAAAATGAACCCATGGATCTTAGCAAAGCGGACGTCAAAACTCCTACTCACAGCATAACTGAGATTCCAACTGCTAGAGAATCAAGTGTGTTAGCTTCATTAGCATCAAACACCGCAAAACTTCCTCATCATCAATCTCAATGGTCAAATGGAGAACCAATGTTACAAAATTACTTAACGGAAAGAGCACTTTTGGATTCTAAAATAAAACAAAGTCAGTTAACTTGCAGCTTAAGTAAATCAAGAAAGGTTGAAGACAATTCACAATTAAGTGAAAATTATAGAACAGAAGAAAATAGCAAATACGTTACGTCCACAACAAACAGTTTAGCTAAACCAATTACTACGGCAAAAGAAATCGATGATAAAAAAAATACCACTGTGAATGAAAAGGACTTAACTAAAGTAGGACAAGACGAACCAGTCACATCAAAGGAATCTTCCGATGTAATTAACACAAATGTTGAAATCAAAAAGCACATTTTCCAAAATAGTAGCAACACAGAAAACGCTAAACATGTTGTTTCAGAATATTTAAAGCATGCTAGAATCAACTTAATAAAAACTCATGAAGGAACAGCACAAAATCAAGTCGAGGCAATGGTAGAAGAAAATGATAAAGATAACTTAAATCCTGATGAAAGCACGAAAGTTGAGATGGTAAATGTGTCCGAATCGGATTTATCAAAAATGCCTTCATTAGAACATGAACCAGTTGCAAGAAAAGTTGTAATTGGAGTTGGTGGTGTAGCTTTTAAAGTCACTAAAGGAAAAGATTTCGAAAACTCACCTTACCCTCCAGGTCGCCTTATGGAAGACGGACGAAGAGTTTGTGACTTTTGCAATAAAACCTTTACTAAACATTCACAGCTGCGTTTGCATCTGAACATTCATTACATGGAGAGACCGTTCAGGTGTAGTGTATGTGCAGTCAGCTTCAGAACACGAGGACATCTTCAGAAACATGAGCGATCAGGTTCTCATCATAATAAAGTGTCGATGACGTCAACGTTTGGAGCTGCGACGTCATTCAATCCACGACCTTTTCGGTGCTTAGATTGCAATATAGCTTTTAGAATACATGGTCATTTGGCAAAACATCTTCGAAGCAAAATGCACGTTATGCGTCTCGAGTGCCTGTTTAAATTGCCGTTTGGAACATTTACAGAAATCGAGCGCGCAGGTGTTAGCTTAACAGACATAGATACAACAGACTGCGCGAGTTCTCTAGCTAGTTTGCAATCACTCGCCAGAAAGCTACATGAGAATGACCCGACCAAGCTAGAATATAGAGAATCGAGTGTTTCGATGGGAGCAGGACCTTCCGTCAACAGAGACTCCACTGACGATGAAGATAACGGTGTGAACTGTGAAAATATGTGCGATAGTGAAAAGGAAAGTGAAGTGAAAACTGTTGATAATATTGATCAGGATAATGAAACAAGAGTTAATTATAGTGCCACAGATATTTAGTGCCAAAATTATGTTAAGTAGGTTTATTGTTGTTATTAATTTTAAAGGTGTAATTATTATAAATAATGCTGGGTTGAGTCAGAAAATTGAAAACATAATTGATGCGCTTTAACTATCTTATGTATATTAATGTATATAATTCTTTGTTAAAAAACATGTAAATATGGACTTGATGTAGCTATAAAATGGTTCAATCTTCTATTATTGTTAAGCTTACTAGATACCAATAATTATTATAGGTATAACTCATGTTAAACGAAAGTTTATGACGATTTATCTTTGTAATCCAGTTGAGGAGTTACTTTTTGACTTCTAATTAGGTAAATAGCTTAATATATTATAATTGTATTCTTCCAGAAATATTTTGTGGTCCACGATCTTACTTCTACGCTTGAAATATCAACAAGACATATTACAAAAGTAGTGAGTATGTTGTTAAGATCCATTTCAATGTTTTTGTATATATTTTTATAAAATATATACCAAATTTATATACAAAAATGTATAATGATAATGTATTTAATTACATTTTGTAACTTCTACTTCCAAATCCTGTATTATAATAAAAATGATTGGCATATCAACTTTCAGAATCTAAAATTAGATTTATATAAATCCTGCAAGTCTTCCATATCAAAAATAGTAGAACTGTGCTAGGAATGATCTTAAAATGTTTACTATGATAGTGTTAAACATGCTTCATATAACATAGGTACAACAACAAACAACGTTTAATCATAATTATAAAATGCTAGCAGTGTAATGTTCCGAAGCTAATGTTGTTTTTAAAAATAAAATACATTTTTAAAGTTTTATTTAGACTTTTTTTAGGTACAGTTTATTTGTACATATTTAAATAATTATTATTTTAGCTAATCATATCAAGAAAAATACACAGAAAAATTACAATCACTTATTGATATTTTTTAGGGTTCAATATATGTTCTGACCGTGATACGGGTTGCAGACCAAGAGCTAAGTTAGTTTAGCTTAGCTCGCATAGCTGACGCAGTTTTCCATACTTGTGTGCAGACCGCAAACTATGCGAACTAAGCTATGTGAGCTAACTAAAATATGCGAAGCTAAGTTAGTTGTGTATGCCGATGCGCAGCTACACGAGCTAAGCTAAGCCCCTCCCGCTTTCCCCGCACATCCTTCGCCAGTGCTGTCCAGTGTTCTTTGTCGTACGCACGGTCGTTTATAGTAGCTGTTGGTGTGCACGCCATTTATTTATTATATAGCTTAGTTTAGCCTAGCTTGCTTGGCATAGCTTAGTTTAGCCTTGGCATAGCTTAGTTTTCGGTCTGCAACCGGCATGAAAGTTTAGTAAGCCATAAGTAGAAAGATACGTCACTTTTTTATTTAAGGTTCTGATAATGATGCAGACAACAATACCTACCCATCTATAATTTAGTACTTCATGTAAGGACATTGTATAATTCAAGATCGAAATAATTATATACCTATGACATAGCTAATATTTTTATTACCAGTCTGACTCAGATGCGTTTAACGTTATTTAGATGGCTCTAAATAAATATTCAACGAGCCATTAGTAACGGAATGTAGCAAATAATATAGGCACCAACATGATATTATAATAATTTTGGATTAACTTAGACTGGTAAGGTCAGCAGCATAAATAGGTATGTACCTCGCTGTGGTAAGAAGCTTAAAACATTGTATACACTTTTTTACTGTCTCACTGCCAGTACACTGGTACTGTCGTATTTTTCAAATATATAAATGAATAAATGTTAATTATCTCGTCGGTATAGTTTCATCAAAACTTCGTTTTAGGGCCCCTTGTTTGAGAAACAGGTACAATGTCATTTAATAATATGAGAACTTATAGGTAGGTACAAACTAAATACATACTAAAAAACTGTTACTACAAGTGAGTTCCGATCGTATCCGTTACCGAATTTTTTTTAAGGATAGCCCTGCAGGTATTGGTATGCTTGTTTATCTTGATGGCACTTCACATCGCTACTGAGTATTCGCGTTTATATTTGCTCGTGTAAGTATTTGCATAATCGACTTGTTCGTGAAAGGCGAATAGAGTCCTACACATCGTTGTAGGTATTTGAGAAATTAAGACTAAAACATTTACGCGAACACGCGCGATGTGAAGTGCCACCATCTGAAAAACATTGTAAGTGTAGTGTAGGTATGTGTCAAACAAATATTACAGAATCATAAATATTATACAGCAGTTGAACATTTTATTTGTACCTAATCTAAATAATGTTATATATGGTACTTAAAAATCATTATAAATATTAATAAATTATCTTATTAATACTTAAAGCATGAAGTTCGTTTTTTAAACCAAGAAAAAATAAATATCAATTTGTTTTTAACATTACAGGTTTACCGCACACTATGAATTTGGATAACATTGTGCCATAATGTGTAATATAAAATGCCACCTATATTATCGAATTGATTTTGTTAGCATGAAGCGACTACCTATAGCTAAGTTTATAAACATTTTCTGATTTTTACTATAAGAAATGGGGTAAATTTTACAAAATTGTAAAAACTATGTATTGAAAGAATTACAAGACAAAAAAACTTTTTGATTAATTTTTTTACCACAATGAGCGTTTTCACATTGGACGATAACTGCACAATATCGTCTGACTGATAGTTTGATACATTCTACTAAATTCTTTCACACTGTGTCGTTGTAGTCAACGTTATCGTCGCCGACAGATTGTCGTGCTGATATCGGGTGACGACAGTGCGGTGCGAGTTTGCTGGCGCAATGCGCCTATTAGAAGCGGCACGGCACGTAAGTTGGCTCATGACCGTTATTGCGCAGAAGTAAAAAATAAGGTATCCCTCGGCATCCGCGCGCGCTCATTGGCCCTTAGTATGCGCAGTATCCCCTCCAAGTTTCGTTCACAGACCAACTTATATGCCGCGTATAATACCACAAGCTGTTGTTTATATCGTGTCATACCGATATCGTTCTGATAACGTCGGGACGATATCGTTGTCACCCAAGCTGAAGTGTCGATGTCGGTGTCGTTGTCGTCATAGTGTGAAAACGCCCAATCCCCTAGACTTTAACCTCTGCGCTGCGGGTAGCTAGCCCGTTTTGGTGGGAAGGTGGGATGGTGGAACCCAGATAAAAAGTAGTATAGTATAATGCCTATATGGAATGCCAATGTTCTAACTGATCGGCGATTATTATTTTTTTTTATAAAAAAATATGGGCCAGGCAGATAGCCTCTTTATCTCTGTCCTAACAATTGCATTACCATATAACAGAGCACGACCATCAAGTAGGTAGGTAGGTACGATATCTAACTTTATTCGATTGGACTTATTTAATACTAGTTGCGCCCCGCGGTTTCACCCAGATTAAAATCCCGATATTCGCACGGGATAAAAAGTAGCCTATGTGCTATTCCAGACTTTAACCTACCTACAATCCGTCATTTTGAAAAGGGCATATGAGTCCAATAATCAAAACATTTCAGGATCAAGATCAACCAAAATGTATTATTTCTCGTGGCGTTCCCAAGCAGACGTTTCGTTAGCCATTTGAATTGACTTGTGATGTCTGTAGATGCCCCGTTTGCTTTCAGTGCATACCTATGTAAAACGCTTAATAAAAAAAAAAGGGTCGTCAAAAAGTAGTTTTGATAAAAATGTGACATGTGCCCTTTTCGAAATGACGCGATGACGGGTAAAATGCGGGTAAATTAAGAAACAGTTTTAAATTAAAAACTTATACGTAGGGACTAAATTTATTCAAAATACTAAGATACTTTTAGACATGTCATCTGGTAGATCTTCGAACTGCATCAACGGGCATCAAAAACCACCACTGTAAGTAAAGAAAATAAAATCAATCTTACATAAATGTACATTCAACTACAGCAAGAAATGATTTCGGAAGTACATAAGGCAATATTTGGTTAAACTTTCTGCAAGGTCTCAATTTGGATGGAACCACGACCTAAAACTCCGTTACCAGAGTTAGGTAGGCACATTTAGGAACTTTTTACTTTTTTAGCTCAGGAATTCTACCACTAACGACCGATTTCTGAAAGCTCGATCAAACTAATCAGATGTCAGGTACTGATTTGAATACCTAGCTGAAACAGCAAGTGATTTGACCTGATTACGTTCGATCAAGCTTTCAGAAAGCTATCGTAAATATTTCAATTAATTTATCTTGACTTGCTGCCTCTATCTAATTTGAAGTAAAAGCTGAAATAGCAACTGAATTATTATAGCCGATTAGTTTTAATCGGGCTGCCAGAAACCGGCGGGTAATCTTATAAAATAGGAAAATCTAAGGCAAAAACTTTCGGCTTTGCTGTGCTTTTGGGTAAACTATAGCTACCCTGGTACTTGGTTTGACTGTACCAGGGTAGCTATAGCCAACCCGTGCTTTTTCTAGACTAGACATAAATCATAAAAAGATGAAAATGCCCTAAGAAAACCTAGGTACCTATTAGGTAGAGGCACGTAAGTCTAGCGCTGACCGCTGAAGTCGAAAATAAGGTAGGTATCCCTCGGCATGCGGAAGCGCTCATTGGCCCATAGAATGAGCAGTAAGTATCCCCTCCACGTTTCGTTCACATCGTTATATTTAATGTGAAAGGGCGTTAAATACCACCAAAATCTTGGAAAAATATTAGTCAGGTAACATGCAGCATACAGTAGTTTTGTACGGTGAGACATAAAACCAAGGTCCTCAAATTAATGTGTTTTGAACCAGATACTTGACCAGATACCTTCTATGCAGTGCTTAGCAATTTGCAAAATGCTATGGTATGAAATATTTATGTAGCATAGCAGGAATGGAAATAACATATTATCAAGAAATTGCATAACAATTACAATTTGTACAAATGGTGGTCTCATCTCTGAAAGCAGTTTCTTTCCAACAACCTTGGTATGCACCGGATTGATAAAACGGTTTAGTGGTAGTGTATTAAAAAAATGTACTTACATGTCCGCTGTGATTATTTATGAATTTAATGGTGATTCATTTTCCGTTGTAAGTATACACCAACAAGCAAATAGCAAACAAAGGTTTATTAATATAGAAAAACAGACAACTTTGATCCCACAAATTAAAGATTCTTTGAGAATATTTAAAGGTCAGAGGCTTATATTTCATGTTTGACTTATTATAAGCTTTTTTATGTAAAAGTATAAGAATTAGAATAATATATGTATATATGCTTTTCCTCTATGTATGTCCTCTCCCTACCCCCCTCCACTCCGACCTAGTCCCCCGGCAATCCCCTAACGGCAACCATACATTTTATCAGGATAAGTAGCCAGACTTTTTCTGTCCCCGAAACTACCACTACCTATGCAAAAAACATGTTGATCCTTTGCTCTATGAAAAATTAAATAAATCTATCCCACAGGAACCATACATTTTTCATTTCAGAAAATGCAGTTATTTCTGTTCTGTGTTTAGTGTGTCAAATAAAAGTATGTTCCTTTTTTTCTTTCTCTATTTGACTGCCAAAATTTTGTTTCTTTTAAAAACACCTCTCGATTGATTAAGCATTCATCATCAATAGCCTACAGAAGTTCACTGCTGGACATTCCCTTCCCTATCTGGTTCCAGGAAGAATAATTCTACACTTTTTCCATCGGACTACCTGCGATCCTAACAATGTTGTCAGTCCGTCCGGTAGGAGGGCGCCCCACACCTCACTTTCCTGTGTGTTCCTTCCTTGTGTTTAATCATTTACTTAGCATTAAAACAGTTTTTTATTAAGTAATTTACTTCTGTTCAGTTGGGAATAAGTATCACTTTAATTACGACACTGCTCTGGTTCTTGCTTAAATTAGATAAATTTTAAGTGTTTGATTGTACCCAAGTGTAACTTCCTGATGCCTAATTCTATAGTGCATAATTAAAGCACACAAAGCAAACTTGATGCACATGCACAGCAGCAACAAGCAGCTAACTTAAAGTAAATGTACTCACATCGTTTAGTCCTTTTCTTGTACATAATCCTGTAACCACATTCTCTGCACCTGATTGGGTCTCTTGGCTTGATTTCATTTTCCCGGTGGCATTCTGAAATAACCAAAACTTGTTGAAAATTCTGAACATAACCTAATGTAACAAGTATATTTTTTTGGAAACTAATGTTTTGACTTGATACCTATGATACACAAAATCAGCGCGATGTGTTTGTAAATATAAGATTTATGTTCTCTTACCTCCGCACACATAAATCATAGGCACTTTCGTAACAGACGGTTCTTTTGCCGTGTCCGCCATGGTAGGGAAAGAAAAATACCTATTTCAATGAAGAAGGGAGATATGTAAGTATTTCTCAAGGAATTCTCATCGAGCGGTAGGTATTTCTGCTGAAAAGTACCTACTTTAATTAAACTACACTTGACTAAAGCAGCTGCAGTGTTTAAAAGTTTTGAAACTGTTTGAAACAAAAAACAAACCACAGACCCAAGAATATGCCACAGGCTACTAGAAAAGAAACAAACAAATACAAATTAAACTTTCATTCCAAACAGAATGTAAAACTTTTCATTCTACAACTCGGGTCCAGAATCAAAGAAAATTTTTGTAAACAAAGAAATGTCATGATAATGTCACTGTCAAGTCAACAAGTCAGGGACACAATATTTTTTAACCATGGATCATTATTTAGTGGTAATTACGCGTGGTGCGTGGTTTTACTTGTGCGAATACCTACATTATTTTAATTCGTAACTAAGCTTCAGAACAGAACACTGAAAAGCAGGTATAGTGCGTATCACGCAAAAATCACGAATGCTGGAAGGAGGGGGAGGGGGTGAGTATTTTGTATGCGCAAACACATCCTATCCACTATTTTCCAGCCTTCTTTTGTTGACGCGACCTATATGCCTACATTAAAACTAACCAAGGGCCAAAATAATATCATATTTTTATTGCATAAAACTAGGTATTACATTATTCTTACGCGGCATCGGCAGTGCGGTTTGAGGCTCCATGTTTAAAAAAATACAAACAGAACAACAAGGACGAAAACTTAAGGCTTCGGTGACAGCGGCTCGCAATTTCGAGGTGCGATTGGCTATTATTTCATTTTATTTCATTTCGGGGAGGTTGTTTGAAAAAATAACTCTAAAGAAACACGCATAAATACTGTTCGAACACAAATAATACAATAATATAAGGGAAACGTGCCCGAATCAGAAATCATTTTGGTATTAGTATGTTTGGTCTTACATTTACCTAATACCAAAATGATTTCTGACTCAAGCACATTTCCCTTATATTATTGTATTATTTGTGTTCGAACAGTATTTATGCGTGTTTCTTTAGAGTTATTTTTTCAAACAACCTCCCCGAAATGAAATAAAATGAAATAATAGCCAATCGCACCTTGAAATTGCGAGCCGCTGTCACCGGACCCTTAACAAGACATAACAATATCAGACAGCGCGTTGACAATAAAACATCAACAACGCACAATTGTACACAAGTAGTGAATGAAAATGGAAAACATTCGACTTCGATGACGGAGACACGAAGTTTATGTTAAGAGTCCGGTGACAGCGGCTCGCAATTTCGAGGTGCGATTGGCTATTATTTCATTTTATTTCATATTGGGGAGGTTGTTTGAAATAATAACTCTAAAGAAACACGCATAAATACTGTTCGAACACAAATAATACAATAATATAAGGGAAATGTGCTTGAGTCAGAAATCATTTTGGTATTAGGTAAACGTAAGACCAAACATACTAATACCAAAATGATTTCTGATTCGGGCATGTTTCCCTTATATTATTGTATTATTTGTGTTCGAACAGTATTTATGCGTGTTTCTCTAGAGTTATTTTTTCAAACAACTTCCCCGAAATGAAATAAAATGAAATAATAGCCAATCGCACTTCGAAATTGCGAGCCACTGTCACCGGAGCCTTAACAGTATTTAAATTCCTTGACAATAACTACCAGCCTTACTTATAAACGCAATTTAAAAGTTAAACCACGCTTAAACCGTTACTTAAGGATTTTCTTACTTATAAACACATAATAGGGCTAAACAGCCTCTAAAACCAATGTTTAAAGAGCTGTCGAATTAAACAACCTCGACCCCAGGTTTAGCGAGCCTAAGTAGCTGATTTTTAATCTGCGGTCCAAGAAGAAGAAAATATATACCGTGTTTGTGTGCCATTATTATCTTGTTTACCAACTGAGAATATTTTTTTCCTAAAAAAGGAGGACTTGAACGATGTACCTACGCGTTTTTCGCGACACGGTCGGGGATACTGTCTTCGGCCTAAACTTAATCTAGCAGTGGAGGCCCAGAGAGTTCAGAGAAAGGTGGGATACGCTTGTTGAACTCTCTGAAGAGGACTTCAGAGGGAGGTACCAATTCTCAAAAGAAAATATGCTGAGGATCTTTGAAATTCTTCGCCATGACTTGACTGAAGACAGCCGTGGAGGAGACATACCGGTTGAAATACAAGTCATGGCGGTTATAAGATACTGGGGCGACATAAGATACAACAAGACCGCGCAGATCAGATATTCATGGCATGAGTGAGCCAGCAAGCAATAACACGCCTGTGTGTTAGAGTGGCCATCGCACCGGCATCACAATGCTCCATCATTACATCAACAATGCGGGAGAAAACAGAAGCTGCAGAGTGATTTCGGTCTTTTAGCGGATTTCCGTAAATCATCGGCGCCATAGATGGCACCCACATAGAGATCATCACCTATCAACGTACAGCCTTACTTATAAACGCAATTTAAAAGTTAAACCACGCTTATACCGTTACTTAAGGATTTTCTTACTTATAAACACATAATAGGGCTAAACAGCCTCTAAAACCAATGCTTAGAGAGCTGTCAAATTAAACAACCTCGACCCCAGGTTTAGCGAGCCTAAGTAGCTGATTTTTAATCTGCGGTCCAAGAAGAAGAAGATTTATACCGTGTTTGTGTGCTATGATTATCTTGTTTACCAACTGAGATTATTTTTTTCCTGAAAAAGGAGGACTTGAACGATGTACCTACGCATTTTTCGCGACACGGTCGGGGATACTGTCTTCGGCCTAAACTTAATCCAGCAGTGGAGGCCCAGAGAGTTCAGAGAAAGGTGGGATAAGCTTGTTGAACTCTCTGAAGAGGACTTCAGAGGGAGTTACCAATTCTCAAAAGAAAATATGCTGAGGATCATTGAAATTCTTCGCCATGACTTGACCGAAGACAGCCGTGGAGGAGACATACCGGCCAGCAAGCAATAACACGCCTGTGCGTTAGAGTGGCCATCGCACCGGCATCACAATGCTCCATCATTACATCAACAATGCGGGAGAAAACAGAAGCTGCAGAGTGATTTCGGTCTTTTAGCGGATTTCCGTAAATCATCGGCGCCATAGATGGCACCCACATAGAGATCATCACCTATCAACGTAGTGTGTGGAGTGGAGGTGCTGTGTTTGTTAGACTTTGGTAAATGAAATGAAATTCAATAAATACACAAGTTGTTTTCAGGAATGTCCTTCAACTTTTCAATTCAGCTTCCTTACAATAAAGATAGGTAGGTAGATGCGTTAGCATCCCTACTAGTTAGTGGTAGGTAGAAAGGTGGTACTAGGTATTTGCGGAATTTGAAACAAGTTCGGCAAACCATTTCTAAATTCCTTGGACAAACCCTAAGTAGAATAAACAAGTATCCAAATTCTTTGGGCAAACCCATGATAAAATCCTACTAATAGGTAGGTATTGGAAACGCGAGTACAAACTTTCGCAGAGTATGGATGAAACTCGTCAGAGGGATAAATTGTAGTCTGGAATAGCACATAGGCTACTTTTTATTCCGTGGGAATACCGGCAGATAAGACACTTGTATTCAAATTCCTTGGGTAAGACACCTGTACTTGTATTCAAATTCCTTGAACGTCACCGTCTGTGTCAACTTTACTTTTCTTTGGTGCAAAATGTGGCCAGTATCAGAAAAATGATGCAAAACTGATCATTTCCATAGACAAGGAGAGCTCAACCAATACTTTGCTAATCGTTGCCTAAATATTTTTTATAAGTAAGAAATATTAAAGTAGTACTAAAGGCGCTAAACACCTCTTAACTAAACAATGCTAAAACTCCTATTTAAGCAGTTTTTATAAGTAAGGCTGGTAGTGTGTGGAGTGGAGGTGCTGTGTTTGTTAGGCTTTGTTAAATGAAATGAAATTCAATAAATACACAAGTTGTTTTCAGGAATGTCCTTCAACTTTTCAATTCAGCTTCCTTACAATAAAGATAGGTAGGTAGATGCGTTAGCATACCTACTAGTTAGTGGTAGGTAGAAAGGTGGTACTAGGTATTTGCGGAATTTGAAACATGTTTGGCAAACCGTTTCTAAATTCCTTGGACAAACCCTAAGAAGAATAAACAAGTATCCAAATTCTTTGGGTAAACCCATGATAAATTCTACTAATAGGTATTGGAAACCCGAAAGTTTGTAGGTACTTTCACGCCGTTCAGCCGTTCCGGCGTGAAAGTAGGTACAAACTTTCGCAGAGTATGGATGAAACTCGTCAGAGGGATAAATTATAGTCTGGAATAGCACATAGGCTACTTTTTATTCCGTGGGAATACCGGGATTTAAATCTGCGCGGGTGAAACTGCGGGGCGCAACTAGTGTCGTGAATTGTAGTAACGTTACCAAGGAATTATAGTTATGACACTTGTATTCAAATTCCTTGGATAAGACACCTGTACTTGTATTCAAATTCCTTGAACGGTGTCAACTTTACTTTTCTTTGGTGCAAAATGTGGCCAGTATCAGAAAAATGATGCAAAACTGATCATTTCCATAGACAAGGAGAGCTCAACCAATACTTTGCTAATCGTTGCTTAAATATTTTTTATAAGTAAGAAATATTAAAGTACACTCGAGAGCATAGAAATCGCACATAGGGTAATTTTCCTGCATTTTGATTTCGACACTTGTTTTTATTTTAATTAAAGATTGGTTGCAAATATAGCTTAAATTAAATTTAAGTACACACTGTTAGCTTCCTAAAAACCCATAATGTCTGGCCTTGACCTTCCAAATCATAGCAGTGGCGGCTTAACAATGGAATGGCCTAAATTCGCTCGTTTCAGGTAGCGCGGGTTGTGGGACTTTGAGCAGGTATAAAAGGATAAAAAAACAATAAATTTGTGAATGTAACGATTTATTAATACGAGGTATTGCCTCCCCTAGCCTGAATAACAGCTTCCATTCGATGTTTCATTGAAAAAATCAATTTTTTTACGAAATCATGCGGTATGCTGTCCCATTCTTCCTTGATCGCGGTTTGGAGCTCTCTGAGACTCGTAGGCACTGCGTTTCTGGCTTTTACTCGTTTCTTTAGTTCGTCCCATAAGTGCTCAATGGGATTGAGATCTGGGCTTCGAGCAGGCCACTCCATAACGAGTACTTCAACCTCCTCCAAGTACTGGTGTACTATAGCAGCGGTGTGTGGTCTAGCGTTGTCCTGCATAAAAACGAAGTTTTCGCCGATAAATCCCGAAAAGGGCACAACATGCTCTTGCAGGATCTCCTCGACGTAACGTTGGGAAGTCAATCCACGCGATCGACGGTCGGTATCGGGCCCTGTGATGAAGACAAGTTCGGTTTTCGCTTCCAGTGAAATGCCTCCCCAGAACATACACGAACCACCGCCGTGTGCGACCCGTTCGGAGATGCAGCATTGAGCAAAACGCTCACCGGGTCTTCGGTAAACTCTACCCCGTCCGTCGTTACCATGGAGACACATCCTGCATTCGTCAGAGAAGAGGACTGCCTGCCATTGATCCATAGTCCAATTAACGTGATTTCGAGCAAACTGAAGGCGTGCTTGTCTGTGCGCTGGGGTTAATTTTGGGCCAGTTGCTGGTCTGTGCGCTGTCAGACCTCCTTCGGCTAGTCTTCTTCTAACCGTCCACCGACTGACTTCCACTTCTCTAACTTCCTGGAGCTGCTGTCCGAGTTGAACTGCATTCAACCGGCGATTTCGTAGTGATGTATTCACAAGAAAACGGTCATCGCGCTGTGTTGTCGCACGTTTTGGGCCTGTTCCTGGTCGCCTGGTATAGCCACCAGTTTGCTGATATCGCTGGTATACACGTCGAACAGCATATCTGCTCAAATTTAATTGACGAGCTACTTGACTTTGGTTCTGTCCAGCTGGTGGTGTGTCTGGTGTGGTATCCATTTATTTGTTTAGAGAGATGACGTATTCGTTAAAGGACCTTTCTGACTGGGTGTTGGTATGCAAATGATGTCATTTCAATCATCCCTTATCGTTTTATACCTGCTCAAAGTCCCACAACCCGCGCTACCTGAAACGAGCGAATTTAGGCCATTCCATTGTTATGCCGCCACTGGTATGATTTGGAAGATCAAGACCAGACATTATGGGTTTTTAGGAAGCTAACAGTGTGTACTTTTATTTAATTTAAGTTATATTTGCAACCGATCAGTAATTAAAAAAAAAACAAGTGTCGAAATCAAAATGCAGGAAAATTACCCTATGTGCGATTTCTATGCTCTCGAGTGTAGTACTAAAGGCGCTAAACACCTCTTAACTAAACAATGCTAAAACTCCTATTTAAGCAGTTTTTATAAGTAAGGCTGTAAGTGGTTAAACTTCGGACCTCAATAAATTATTGAGGTCAGTGGGTAAAATATGCTCCGTCTAAAACGAACGGTACCTACGATGGATGTTTGTTAACTCTTACTTTTTTTGATAGATTATAGTCTGGAATAGCGCATAGGCTACTTTTTATCCCGCGGGAATAACAGGATTGAAATCTGCGCGGGTGAAACCGGGGTGCAACTAGTACCTACCTATGTTATAAAACGTCGTATAATATGACAGGTATGTGCGCTCTGCTTTCTTGTAGCCCTCTGCTTGTGTGCAATTGTGCGTTGCGTTGTTGAGTTTTTGTTTTATTGATAGCAGTGTCTGACTGTCTGTTATTTTTATAAGTTTTGGTATGTTTTAGACCTTGTTGTCGTGTTTGTATTTTTACAAACATGAAACCTCAAGCCACGCTGCCGCGTCAGAGTAATGTAATACTTATCTACATGGATAAGCCATAAAAATATGATATTATTTTGGCCCTTGGTTAGTTTTAATGTAGGTATAGGTCGCGTCAACCAAAAAGAAGTGTGGAAAACAGTGGAGCCTGGAGGGGATGTATTTGCGCTATTCAAATTCCTTGGTTTGCGCATACAAAAAATACTCGCGCCATTACTCTTCCCTTCCTTCTTTTTGCGTTCTTTGGCATTCTTTATGCATGACACGCTCTATACATGCGCTTTAGTGTACCGTTCTGAAGTTCACTAAGAAACAAAACATTGTAGGTAGGTATATGCACAAGCAAAATCGCGCGCAATTACCACTAAATAGTGATCCATGGTTAAAAAATAATGGGAGCCAATAATGCACATGATAATGCACGGGATGATAATGTACACCCCAATAATCCGTGTCCACTGCTACTTTTTCAGTTAGGTTGTTAGGTTTTTTTGTAGAAAAGTACTAAATTGGCTTTTTTTTTTTTGTGCTGGCGTGGATTCAAAGTCCTTTCGCCAAGTCCCCTTTGTCCAAATTGGCTTCCAATTATCGTGCTGTCCATTATCATGTCGTACAATAACCGCACTCCGTAGTTTTTTGGCGTTCAAATTATTAACTATCCCTGACTTGTTGACTTGACAGTGACATATCATGACATTTCTTTGTTTACAAAAATTATCCCATACGAACCCGACCCGCCCGAGGTTTGCATTGCGCTTTGATATTTTTGATTGACCTTGTTTTACCTGCCGCCGGCTGCCTACATACTTTACTAATGCATTTTCTACATAATTTTGATCCCGAAAAGTCTGCACGTGAACGGCGCAAGTTAACGCGAAAAAGCTACTTCAAAAAGTAGGCACACCACTTTCTGCATTTACAACTAATTTACTGATAGGTGCCTGACATAGGTTCTCCCTACGCCCGTCTACGCAGGGCTTATAGTACTTACTGATGCTGAACATAAAATTTTGTTTCAGAAAACCTAAAACAATTTACAATGAAAAAGGTCAATTAACTTCAACTGGAAAAGATTTGTGTGATTGCTTAGATGAAACTTGCCCTGGCTGCCACTTTCCTTGCTCTAATTGCAGCTCCAATAAATGCGGCCATGAATGTCGGTATGTATAAGTGATTGATTATTTACCTAGTTGACCGAGCAAGCGAAGGGTCTCAGTTTCCACATTGGCCAAAAATGCGTTTGTCCGGATGTCTGTCTGTTCTCCTCTACAGGTCGCATTTTTCAACCGATCTGGACGAAACTTGGTACACAGGTTATATGACTTATTAGAATTTTTTGTCGTTGGGGATTTTTGATTGGAGGGGTACTTCCCCCAAAAAAAGTGCAAAAAGGGGGCTATATGATATACTGGATATCTCCACCAAATGATATCCGATTTCGATTATTCTTTTTTTATCTGAAAGGTAGTAACTATAAGTTGGTCTCATAAAAGTTTGGCGAAGATCTGATAAGGATCTTCAGCATGATGAACAGGATAGCTCATCAAACAATCGATGGTTTTCAATCAAATTTGTGAAAAACACAAAGGACCTCATTCTACACAAGATGATGCAAAAAAAATCAAAAAGATAAAAAAAATCACAAAACGCAAAATGCACTTGCACATTACATTCCTCAAATAGCTCACTTTTAGTATGCTCGCGAGGTCTACAGCTCCCAGAGCCACTAGTAAGTAGAAGTATAAACTTAGAATGTAACGTATATACGTGGAAGTATATGTGCCACATCGTCGACTGCATCATCACTTAACATCAGGTGAGATTGCGGTCAAACGTTTTTACCTATGTTGTAAAAAAATAAAATAAAAAAAATATTAAAAATAGGTAGGTACCTATTGTTGGATATTCCACACAGCACTATCTACCCAAACCTAAGTGGTTAAACTACAGCAATCCTTCCTATCCTTGTACCTGGGTTCAGGGTTGGGGATAGGCGGGTTGTAAGTGGGGGGTTAGACGGCAAGTCCTTCCCTATAATACTTACTTTTGTTTAAGAGATGAAAAATTATAACTTTACTTTTTCAGTTGTACATTTTTTTACTTTTTTAGTAGTAAGTATAGTGTGACTCATAAATGGGGATATAAATGCCTATTGTCCATCTACAAGTCAGGAGTTTACATAACTATTACCTAGGTACCTACACCATAAATTTTAAATTCTAAATAAAAACAGTATTTTTATGAGTATCACATTGTAATTTTTTATTTCAGGGTAACTAGAAAATGGATGTATGAAAAGATTGAAATAGAAGGAAATGATTTTATAATAAAAAATGTATACAAAAACAAACAGTAATTATGAAGAAGTATTTAATTGCCTAATCATTGGCTAAGAGTTTGAAGAAATACTCAACTTCCAACTCACCATCTTCTGGAAGATCAGTGCAATGCACTGCATTATGGATAATGGTTTTACCATATTGGGCTCTAATTGAATCAGGATACAACTGACGGCACAGGTCCTGTAAAGGAACAAACAATTGAAGTTAATTAGGCACACTGGACTGGATTACAAGTGAAAGAAATTGACATTTAAAAAATTCTAATTCAATATAGATATATAAATTTATATTACAGGCAAGAGCCGAGTCCTATGATGAAAAGTGTCTATTGAATTTGATTACCTATGATTTAAATTTGTTTTTGCTCTAGGTACTACTTACCTAATAAAGAGCCTACAAGATGAAGTGTAGTTTTATATAAAAGTATTGTGACATGTCATACACTACCTACAGAAGGAGGTTAGAATCCAAAAATCTGTATTGTAAGGCATCTATGAGAATACAGAAGTAAGTAACTCACTCAGCAAATGACTAAACAGAGCAGTAATAGGCTTTCTGCTCTGCCTATGTTTCCATTCTAATGTATTTCTGAGTTCTGTGGTATTGTGAGTAAGGTGTGTTTCAGATCTACGGTCTAACAAAGTTTCAATGCAATGAATTTTTTGTATCATAGGATTATTGAATGAGTGAGCGAAGCGAACGAAAATATTACGATCAACTTGGGCGATTTGGCATTTTATGTATGTATGTTTGTCCGATGATAACTTGAGAAACGTTTATCCAATCTGCAAGAAATTTGGTAAGTCGATAGCTTTTACTTGAAAATTTTACTGGTAAGTATATAAGTAAAACAGAATAAGGGGTTATTAAAATATGGGGTTTTTTAAGGGGGCAAAAATTAAGAAAGTTACACAAAAAAATTCAATTACATGTCATCTGAAAGGGCATGGTTTGGACATTCCAAACCATTTAAATTTGTTTTGATGCTAGGATGCTAGGTCTAGGATGACTTTTTGAGATACAACAAAAAAGTTAAATTAGGATAACCAACAACCCAAGAGCTCCCATTTCTAAGAGCTTGGTTGGCATCAAGGTTTTTCTACTGGTCGGCCAGTTCCTTTGCTTTTCAATTTTACTTTCTTAAAATAAGTTATGAGGGTACTTGGTTCTCATTAAATGGTGATAGCGACATGTTCTGATGATGGAGCCAAAGTCTGTTCAACGGAACTATTCAATGAATAGGCCAATTGAGTTGAAACTTGGTTACCATACTTAATTAGTAATTGGCAGCCAGAGACAAGTCCAAACACAATGTCTGGACTTGCCTCTGACTACCACTTACCTACCTATATTTTCGGAGCGTTCGCGTCGCTTCACGAAATCTCAGTTCGGGGCGAACTACTAGTAGTAGTACTAGTAGTTTATCTACAAAAAATATAATATATATTAACTGGATCTCTTGGGCCACAGAGTTTTCTTAATTGATGAACAACATTAGTTTTTGAGTCAATTGCTTTTACTTCTAAAGCAATGCACATTCCCTCTGCCAAATGTATGCACATGGCCTGAAACACAAACTTTATGCATGATTATGATGAAATTATGAATCCACAGTAGGTACCTACCTACCTACAAATCCTACAATATAATGAATAGGTAATAATTAAAAAACAACATTCACACATACCAACATAGGTACCATATGTAGAATGCAATACTTTTTATTACACTAGCTGGTACCCGCGACATCGTCTGCGTACTTTTAATCACTTCATCTCTTTTTTTCGCAATAAAAGGTAGCCTATGTTCTTTCTCAGGGTCTAAAGATTGTCTGTGCCAAATTTCATCAAAATCGGTTGAGAGGTTTAAGAGTCCGGTGACAACGGCTCGCAATTTCGAGGTGCTATTGGCTATTATTTCATTTTATTTCATTTCGGGGAGGTTGTTTGAAATAATAACTCTAAAGAAACACGCATAAATAATGTTCGAACACAAATAATACAATAATATAAGGGAAATGTGCTTGAGTCAGAAATCATTTTGGTATTAGGTAAACGTAAGACCAAACATACTAATACCAAAATGATTTCTGATTCGGGCATGTTTCCCTTATATTATTGTATTATTTGTGTTCGAACAGTATTTATGCGTGTTTCTTTAGAGTTATTTTTTCAAACAACCTCCCCGAAATGAAATAAAATGAAATAATAGCCAATCGCACTTCGAAATTGCGAGCCGCTGTCACCGGAGTCTTAAGCGGGAAAGCGTAACAGACAGACAGACAGAGTTACTTTCGCATTTATAATATTAGTTGGGATTTTATAGGCCTTTAAAACGGCAATCTTCGACTATAAAATTTTGTTACCTCATATTCAGGAAAAACTCCTTTGTATACTTCATAAAATTCCTCAGCGTTTGCTAATTTAACTGAGAACATTGCCATAGCTGAAATGTAGAATTTTCCAGAAGTAGAGATCTGTTCCAGAATAGATCCTACATTTCCATCTATAACTGCATGAGGCTTGATGATGCAACATGTGCAATCTTTGATTGTCGCTCGGAACGGGATTCTGGGTATTCCATTGTCATAGCCAAAGAATAATTCCAACATCTGGAATCATCATAGGTAGGTAGGTACCTAAGTGTAGAGTTCACCAAACAGTAAGTTCTCAGATTGGATTGGCGGTGTAACAATTAGAATCATATTAGAATATATAGCCAACCTCAGTAGCTTCTTCTAAAGTGTTGCAGCCATGCGCCACATTCTTAAGCTTATTTTCACCATAGAGCCGTCGTAAAGTCCCAGGTGCAGCATCGTTGGGTTCTGTGGCGCCTAAGCATTGCCGCCATTTCTTCACCGCTTCCGGCGCTACCAGTTCTAGGCCTATCACTTCGCCGGTTGTCACGTAATCTATGATGATCCTGGGAGGAACAATTACAATATTATGTAGGCCAAATGCCCGCTGTACACATTGGTTGCCAAAACACCAATGTGTACCTAGGTATCTACTGGGCCCATATATTATTACAAATGCTAAGCGAGATTTCTTGTCGACACTCGCCGTTTGCGGACGCTTCAGGGTTGCCGTTAACGAGCCTTCACGAGCATGGAAACGAACAACTCACAATTATTTCATTGCTAAATAATATATGTACTGCACATCAATATTCTGCAAATGCCCGGAATCATTGGGTATGCAGATGACAGCACAGTCGCAGAGAGCTATACCTATACCCGATACACGTTCTAGTGGATCTCAGATGCAATTTTACAGAGAGGCCATGGTTGAGCGCTTGAGCTTGACTTTGAAAGCAGTTGCTGATTGGGGCGATACCAATCTAGTCAAGTTCAATGCTGCGAAAACCCAGGCGTGTCTTTTCTCCGCTAAGAGGAGTCAAATCTATCCATCTGACTCCAACTTTTCGAGATCAGAGATGTATAGCGGTATCAGACCAGACTTGAGCTTGGGGTTCACGCACTAGGTTTACGCTATCTGGCAAACTGAATATTGGTTCGTTCATAGAATCCAAGGCCAAGACAGCTGCGAAGAAGCTAGGCATACTATCGAAAATGAGGCAGTGGGTAATTCACACCGGGACAGCTTTATCTGTAGGTACCTAACCACTTCACATCAGGTGAGATTGCGGTCAAACGTTTTAACCGATACAGTTCTGTGGTTTTAAGTACCTGTATATTGTAAAAAAAAACCTGCTACCTCGAGGCTTTAGGGTCGCTAAGAGATTAGGGTTTAAAAATAACTAGCTAAGTGCCTAGCTTTGTACCGTTCCGTATCGAATGGCTCCAGCGGCGCGTCTCTAGTGGTATCTACATACCTAGGTATATACATAGGATGATGAAATCTATGATACCTACAAACATAATATAATTTAAAAGAGGCGATGCATCAAGCAAGTCTTGCATCACATCTTTCTTTTTATCGCATTCGCGTACACTTGATGAGTCTTGCTGCAAGACTCATCAATCAAGCAAGTGTTCGCGGATGCGCTTTCGGTTGTATAGCCTAGAATCTTGGGCTTGTATGCCCGTTTGCTTGGGGTTATTAATATACGTATGGGGTTTTTTAAGGGGGCAAAAATTAAAAAAGTTACGCAAAAATATAAAGTTGCGTGTCATATGAAAGGGCTTGGCTTGGACATTCCAAAATCATTTTTATTTTTTTTGTAGGATGCCCGCTTTTTTGATACAACAAAAGTTAAATTATGAAGAGAACCAACGACCCTTGGTTGGCATCAACCCTTGGTTGGTTTTTCTACTGGTCGGTCAGTTTCTTTTTCAATTATTTTTTCTTGAAATAAATTAAGAAGGTACTTACTAGTAGTTCGGGGCGAACTACTAGTTTATTTTAAAACTAACGGTAGCATGTTGTTTCCAGCGATACTTTTGTATAGCTCCATTGCGAAGTCCTTACTTATTTTTCCGTTTTTCATGCGAACTATTCGGAATCCTTTTTGCATTATGAAAGTTATAATTTTGCCATGAGCACTCGGTGGTACGGGCTTTATTAGAGCAAAGGTACTGAAAGAAAGTGGAAAGAAAAGTGTAAAACTATGAAGATAAGGTAGGTAGACTAGACTAGGTTCGTGTAGGTACCTCTACCATACCTTATGTAGGTACTTTACAATTTCTACTTACCTACCTACCATTGATTGTTTCAACTAGAAGACTCTTTCGCTGCTTCGCTGCATGGGTTTCTTTTTCTGTGTGTGTGTCTCCAGCTTCCTCATATTGAAAATGTAATTTCTATAAATGCCAATATTTAAAGCATAATTAGTGCACTCATAGATTTGAATCATAATTTAGCTGCCAAATAAACAACGATGCTATAAGCTTATAATAGTGTGTAAGCTGGAGTAACATGTCTCCAGCTGCCTCAGTCAGTGTGGGCAAACGGCTAATGATAGAGATATATAGTAAACGCAAGGATTTAGTACCAAACGAATTAGCGAGGTACCAAAAATTTCAGGTCTGTAGCTCGGAAACTCTTCGAGTTATAAGACTTGATCAACGTGTAAGCTGGAGTAACGATACGTGAAAAAGCATATGCTCGTTCTCTGGAATGGCTGGAGCTAGCAGGTTGCTTTAAGTCTCCAGATTTAGTACCAAACGAATTAGCGAGGTACCAAATATTTGAAGTGTTTCTGTTCAAAACTCTATGAGTTACAAGCTTTTCCAGCTTTTTTTGTTTGTCCAACTTGCACATGTTGGATCTCAGCAACCACAATAGGTACAGACTCGGTTGATGTCTCTGAACCGAGCTATGAATTAGTGCACTCGGTACCAAAAATTTGGAATCTCTAGGACAAGCAGTTCTGTTGTAATCAGCAAAATAACATCCAAGGAATTTGAATACAGACAGATATATTCAAATTCCTTGATTGCATCAGTAGGTACGAGTGTGACGCATTCGCTGTAGTGACAGAGATAGAGCTACTATCAACTGAAGGCTGGTCGAAATGGAACTATCTGGTATTCTGTAACTCATCATAATATTAGTTATTTTGCTGATTACAACAGAACTGCTTGTCCTAGAGATTCCAAATTTTTGGTACCGAGTGCACTAATTCATAGCTCGGTTCAGAGACATCAACCGAGTCTGTACCTATTGTGGTTGCTGAGATCCAACATGTGCAAGTTGGACAAACAAAAAAAGCTGGAAAAGCTTGTAACTCATAGAGTTTTGAACAGAAACACTTCAAATATTTGGTACCTCGCTAATTCGTTTGGTACTAAATCTGGAGACTTAAAGCAACCTGCTAGCTCCAGCCATTCCAGAGAACGAGCATATGCTTTTTCACGTATCGTTACTCCAGCTTACACGTTGATCAAGTCTTATAACTCGAAGAGTTTCCGAGCTACAGACCTGAAATTTTTGGTACCTCGCTAATTCGTTTGGTACTAAATCCTTGCGTTTACTATATATCTCTATCATTAGCCGTTTGCCCACACTGACTGAGGCAGCTGGAGACATGTTACTCCAGCTTACACACTATTATAAGCTTATAGCATCGTTGTTTATTTGGCAGCTAAATTATGATTCAAATCTATGAGTGCACTAATTATGCTTTAAATATTGGCATTTATAGAAATTACATTTTCAATATGAGGAAGCTGGAGACACAGACACTCTTTTTCTCACCTCATTGGTTTCAATTCGTCGTGTCTTGATGTGCTAGCTAGTAGGTAGGTAAGGTCCTACCTAGGTAGTAGGTAGTTATGAGAATACAATATGTAGAATTAATGAGAGTAGGTACCTACCTACCTACTACCTACCCGTAGGTATAGGTATAGGTGTTTACCTTTCCTCCTTATTGAATAGAGTTCGCCGTGTTGCTGGTGCACAATCTCGTATGTGCAACAACTTGGAAAAAATATTTACAATGTTACCAATTTGTAACATTTCCAGTCGAAGTGAAGGAAGCTGCACACGCTTTAGTAGGTTCTTTCCTTTTTTCGTGTTTATCACTTGAACAGAATTATCGAAGGGGAAGAAATGCAGAACCAGCTCCACTATGGCGTCTGCCTCCTCATCAAACATTTCGCATAAGAAAGTATATTTATCAAAGTAATCGAAAACCTAGAAAATTGCATAGCATTATAGTAAAGTAGGTAGGTAGCCCCTGAAATGAGGTACCCCCCCCCCCCCCAATGGTAATGAAATTTATAATAGGTATTTTCCCTCCAGAATATTATGCTAGGTGGTTGGTAGGTACTTATATTGTTTGATTGAACCTCTAGATAGGAACGTAGACATCAAGAACTTACCATGACTATGATCAACGGTTTTAGAAAGATTTAAAAATAGGCAGTAGGTATTTAAGATTACGCCCAAAAGCAAAGAGTATAATACTCTTAGCGTAGCGCAAAGACCTTGTACCTATAACTAGACTGTGCACAAAAATATTTTGATTAGCTAAAATGAGATTTATTGTTTTATGTTTAGGGTAGCTATTTCCTTAAAAGCGGTAGCGAGCTAAAAACGGTCCTCGTGAGAGGGCTCCTGCTGGGAGTGTGTCCTTGTCTGACGTCTTGCCAGCTCAACTAACCTACCGGTTTGGTAGAAATGGTACAATAAAGTACATACGTTTTGCTTTTTTATGAATTACCAAAACGAACGTTTATAATCTTTGAAACTTTATTAAATATTTCTAGTTCATAAAGTAGGTATAAATAATCATCAATTCGTTGTATTTCATAAATTATCCAATAACACTGAGAATGTAAGAGTAGTAATTAAATGTTTGGGGCTGGTAATACCAAATGCAGATGGCGGTTTGCTCATGTGGTTGTTTGGATGATTCTCGTGCTTCGATTTGTGATAGTGTAAATTTTCATAAAACCTGTTAATTTTAATGAAAAATGGTGAATTCTTGTTGTGTGAAAGGGTGCAAAAATGAATCTTATCCCGGTAGCCGCTTTTCTTTCCATGGGTAAGTAAAAACAACAATTATGTTCAAGGGTAACCATGAGTTTTGTTGATCAAAGATTTTTTTACAATCTCGTACCTAGTAGTAGGTAGGTTGATACGTCTCGACTGTCATAAATTGGAGATTTCGGTGAAAAAAAAGTGTTTCTTAACGCGTTCTTTGAGTTTGAGACGATGACGTTTGTTGTTAATAACTAATTCTTGTATTGTAGATTTCCAAAGAACGAAAACTAGAAATTGAAGTTGGAAAATAAAGTACCTGGAAAAAACTCAGTCGTCTGTTGTTTGCAGTGCGCATTTTAAATGTGACGACTTTATTCCTGGATATACTAGTAAAATGCTGAAACCTGATGCTGTCCCGTCAATATTTCCTAAGGTAAGAATAAATCATCCGAGTGTGTCCGCGCATTAACAATAACCTTTTTTAAAATTGAAAATTCAAATTTTGCGATGCCTTTTACACATAGTTTTACTGAGCCGACGTGGTAAATTGAATTTTTAGTTTTGGTTTGTTTGAATTTTTAAGGTAATATTTAATTTAAAGTAGGTGTACTAGTAAAGATCAGTACTTGTTTAAATTTTGTTTCGCCTATTATTTATATTCTGGCATACGTTTAAATAAATAAATAGAACCTCTCATCTGCACTACTCTGCTCCAGTCTACTCTTGTCTACCTACCTACCGTGTCCCATTATATTCAAATATCTTTACAGGTCATGCCCTACAAAAAAACAGTGCATGTTCTACGCAATATCTGTACCTATAGAAGAGGTAGAGGACCAGCACCAAAAAAGGCAAAACTGCAAGAAAGTGCCATAAAGGAGATTACCATTACGGAAAGTGTTTGTACACAAACACTTTCCGTGTTGCTGCAACTACTGACACGCCACGTAAAAAGAAATTACGTCGAGATGTGAAAGTGTTACAACAACGCCTGAAAGTGTGTTGGTTGAAAAAATTCTTAAATTTAAGACTTAGAAGCTAAGGGAAGTCTAACCCTTATGTATGTAGTAGATAAGGCTACATTAAAACAAAAATTGCGTAAATATTTTTAATTTTTTTTACTTATATAAATATGGTAGCGTAAATAGTCAGGTCATCAATATGTTAGGATACGCAATCGTACAAGCAATTTGTCCCGTGTTCTGTTTGGTTATTCATGGTCACCTCATTAGAAAGGGACACACTCCCACCAGGAGCCCTCTCACGCGGACCGGTTCTTGCGCCTTGGCGCACAGTCTAGTTATAGGTACAAGGTCTTTGGCGTAGCGTTATATACCCAAGAGTATATACGCTTTATATACTCTTGGAATATGTCTATGGATTGTGTTGTGTTTCCTGACTTCTATCAATAACAGGAGCCTTATGCACTATGACCATTTGCAGCGCGAGCTCGGCTAAGACAAGGCACCGGTGTCATACGGTCAGGGCAAAGTATCTCCTATGTCGTATAGAATAAAGCCCAACATCAAGTTTTGATGTTTCACGGTTTGGGGCAAGGAATCTCTTATTTTCATCGTGAATAATGCCCCAGGGGCATTATGCACTATGACAATAGGAGATTCAGTTGCATGCAAGTTGCAGGCACGCAGGATTCACGGACACATTGTGGATACATTTGCAAGTTATCTCGTCAGGTCAGGTGTCGCGACGGTCACACATGCCGGTTTCGTAGCCCCCCGCGACCCCTCGCTTACGTGGCATGCCAACACGTCAGGTGCTGGCATGCCTGTACCTGTCGCGACGTTCACACATGCCGGTTTCGTAGCCCCCCCGAGTCCCCTCCGTCACGTGGATGCCAGCGTACCTGACCTAAAATAGAATGTTGTGCTAACTACTTGCCTGCCAGGTACAGGCATGCCAATTAGTGTATGTGTCTGTAGCTTGCATGCAAGTGTGCCAGCTACGGGCATGTGTATTTTCACCTTTGTGCCAGCGCTGAGTGAGAACTCGCCTCGCTGTCGCGCTTTCTAAGGCGCACTTAAGTTTTTAATTTCGTAATATCTTTTGAATGGAATGTCCGATTTAAAAAAAATCAAGAAGTAATCTACAAGTACCTATTGAAGCAGCCTTGCATACAAAAGGATTTATTTGAATAAGGACTAATATAAAGGTATAGATAACATGGTCTGTTTTTGGTCGGCATTTTTATCAACATTTAAAATACAGAAAAGTAGTTATAGTAACATAACTACAATAGTTAGACATATGCTATTGCTAACAATGATGTGTTCTTTAATATTGTAGAACATTTTTTTGTTCTATCATCCATAGTTTCCGCAGCGCATGCGGTGAAAGACATTTTATATTACACCTCGGGTTACATTTTTTATGTTTTAGTAGGGATCTCTAATTTTTTTCAGTAATAGATGTAGCCTATGTTACTCAGGGATAATGTATAGCTTTCTCATGGTGAAAGAATTTTTGAAATCGGACCAATAGTTTTTGAGCCTATTCGAAACATACAAAAATACAAAGTTTTCCTCTTTAAAATATTAGTGTAGATTACACCATTTTTCAAAATACATAATTATGGTAGGGTTCATTTTCTAAACAATCCTTAGAATAGACAATAGCAAAGGTTTTAACAAAATTATTTTATTAAGAAATATTAGTAGAAAATAATTTACGACACTGGTATCATTGGAGTAAAATGGGAGCAAATCACAGAACTTCGAAACAATTTGTGCATTTTGTTTGAATTTCATTCGTCTCGCTCATCGGTCGAATGTTTTCCATTTTCGCTGCTTGTGTGCAATTGTGCGTTGTTGAGGTTTCGTTTTCGTTTTACTGTTATCGCTGTCTGTTATTGTTTTATGTTTTGTTATTAAGTTTTCGGCCTTGTTGTGTTTGTATTTTTACAAACATGGAACCCCACGTCAGAATAATGTAGGTAATACCTATTGTTATGCAATAAAGATATGATACTGATTTGGCCCTTGGTTAGTTTTGATGTAGGCTTATAGGTCGCGTCAACCAAAAAGAACGCTGGAAAAATATTGGTGATGTGTTGGCGCACCCTACTAATATTATAAACGCATAAGTTTGTAAATATGCATGGATGGATGTTTGTTACTCTTTCACGCCGGGACGGCTGGACGGATCTGGATGAAACTTGGCAGAGAGTCAGATTATAGTCTGGAATAACACATATAGGCTAGGCTATGTATACCGTGGGAATACCGTGTTACACATGTTTTAGCCGTAATATATATTTTAGTTCCTAAATAATAACTAGATGTCGCCACAGGAAAGATTAGCTAGCACGCGCTATCGTTGCGTTTTGAGCAATGAGTGATATCAGCAATCGTATAATCCTCTCTGACGTTCCGCCTGTTGCAGAGTATTGTCTAGCCAGGTGCAGTGGGAACAAATAAATATACGCAGCATAAGATTTGCAACACTATATTATTATAATATCGAGCACAAATACAATGCATTAGCAGAACTTACTAGGGATTAATTTAGACACAAATTATCACTACTACATGAGAGAACAAAATCTACGTACGAACGCCATAGTGGGTTATCAGAGAGTTGTCGGAAGGAAGTGAACGACCGAACTGTCAAAACATGCCCATAGAGTAGAACGCAACAGATTATATTACAATGGAGAGAATACACATAATTTAACACCGCCGTTCACGGGATTTAAACCTGCGCGGGTGAAACCGCGGGGCGCAACTAGTACAAAATACTTGCGCCATACGAGAGGGAGGTCCACTCCTTCCAGCGTTCTTTTTGCGTGACGCGCACTAGGTATACCTGTTTTTCTGTGTTCTGTGCTGAAGTTTGGTTAGGAAATAAAATATTGTAGGTATTCACACAAGCAAAACCGCGCGCCATTACCACTAAATAGTGATCCATGGTTAAAAAATATTATCTGTCCCTGACTTGTTGACTTGACAGTGACGTGACATATCATGACATGACATTTCTTTGTTTACAAAAATTATTGGACCCGAGCAAACGGAGCGAGTTTGTATTGTATACCCTAAACATCTACGAAGGTAGTGGAAATTAATTATTTATTGGAAAACATTACATATAAATGGTAAGTTTTTACGATTAATTTAATTGGTTTCACTTAATACTTGTTTAAGATGTAACTTAACGTTCTCCTTACAGGAAGGGGCTTACAAAGATAAATTCTCATTTATTGGAGAATGGTACGATAATCAGGCGAGTCTCATTCGCCGGTTCAATGTGTTTTACTACCCTTACGATGAAACTCTAGAAATGTTCGACTTGAAGAATCGCAAAACTTTTGTCAGACGAGTGAAAGTTAATGGTATAACTTTAGAAAACTTTTACATCGGATGTACTTTATACATTCTCGGACGATTGATAAAGATTGTGGACTTTGCTTGTGAAGATACCAGAAATAAACTCCACAAGGATATGCAAGTGTAAGTAGGTACCTCCTTATCTTGTAGAATTACCCCCGATATTTCAAACATCAGAAACATAGTCATGTTTCCTTTCTGAACCTACTTGATATTTATTTTGTAGATGACAAACGTTACTATTATGCATAATTAAATATAGCTTAAAGATGGCATAAAAGCAGTCATGAATTGAAAAAAATCAATACAACCTTGAACATACCTCTGACCTAGAAGCCCTTTACATCATCATCGGTGAAACACGTGTCGAAGTCTAATTAAGTTTATTCCAGCTTAAGGAGATTAGATCAGCGGGGTTGGCTATAGCAATCCTTGTACCTGAGTTGAGGGTTGGGGATAGGGGGGATGCAAGTGGGGGTAGATGGCAAGTCTTCCCCTTGAGTCCTTTTTTCTAGGAAATGAAAAAAAATAATTTAATTTTTCAGGTAAGTTACTAGTTAGGTTAGGGTTTTTTTTTATATGAAGAAAATTGGTAGTAATATTTCATCTCTATGACAAAAAGACTCAAGGGAAGGAATTCTCATTAGGTTAGGGTTATTTTTATTTTTTTTTTTAAGTGAAGAAATTTGAAGGAAATTTTTTGGAATTTTTTTTTCATTTCCTAGAAAAAAGAACTATAGGGAAAGACTTGCCATCTACCCCCACATGCTTTCCCCCTATCCCCAACCCTCAACTCAGGTACCAGGGTAGCTATAGTTTAACCGATCAGCGGATTAGTACTACATATTGCTTTGTTCAAGTTAATTTATATAAAGAACCTTATGTTGGTACTTTTTATTAACAACTTCAGTGTCGACCCCGCAAATTCGCGGGGCGCGGGTTAAGCGCGGTGTGCCAGCTCCGCATATTAGCGCAGTAGAGCCGCTCAGTTTGTGAAAAAAAAAACATATCGGATTTCCTCAAGCCACCCTCATAATCAGGCCAGCAGCGAAGTAGTTAAGGCATCTGAGATGATACCTTGTGTAATTGGGAATCATAATTCTGATGATGTTTCTGTTAATGTATATTTTCAGAACATTTGCAATAATCAAACCCTTACCCTCTAAAACTGCTGGTAAAATTGTATCCGTGTTCAATGAGAATGGTTTGCGTGTGACTAAAATGAAGAAAGCTCGCCTCACAGCTGATGATGTCAATGTGCTGTATAGAACACAACTAACCGATCCAACTTTTCCGTAAGTTTGCATTTTTGTTTTTTATTTTTTTTTATTATTTTTATTAATAACTAGTCATGTGGTGCCCTCTGAAAAGTAAGGTCAAGCTACCTTGAGCCAACTGAAGCCTGTTGAATAATAATCCATGACGATTCTGTTTTAATCCAAGTCACTTAGGTACCTAATTTGTATTTTATGTTTCAGCTTCTTGTTAGATTTTTTGACAGGTCAACTGGTATACGGCATAGAGTTAGTTGGAAAGGATGCAGTGACAGCATGCGTCAAGTCTCTCGGAGACCGTGACCCAGCTAAAGCAGCTCCGGGGACCATCAGAGCTCTTTATGGAACCGATCCCGTTAGAAACTGCGTTCATGCATCATCTACTCCAGATAATGCTATACAGGTAAATTTTAGAAAGATTTTTTTAGAAAATACAATTTATTTCCTTACGCCCTATAAGTTTTACATTGAAAATCTATTTCGCCCGAATAACATGAAAATGGACCCGCCACAGGATCGTTCTCCTGCTGTGAACACCTTATTGAAATTGGACAAGTTGTTGAAGAGTAATATAGGTTTACCTACAGATAAATAAAAATGTAACTGGTAAGAAATCGGAACTCGAAGTTTCTTCACCACACCTAAGTAAAACACACAGTAAAATCAGTAAATATCGCGCGAAATACATCGATTTCCCGCGCCTCCTACTCATTTCGAGTAAGAATTACTTTGTCTAGATCATATTAACCAGCATTGAATTTCTTCAGGCTGATGACGAAATAGCACACAGCACACTGTTCTGTTGTTTTGTTTATGTAATTATCTAACTGCTTATATATAATTAACTACGATGTCGTTTACAGGATATAGAGTACTTCTTTCCGCCACCTCCACTGCGCTCTTCACGGCTTCGTCTAACTGCCACACTTTCAAACTGCACTCTTTGTATAGTGAAGCCACATGCAATACGAGAGGGAAAACTAGGAGCCGCCCTCGAGTATATCGACGAAGGAGGTTTTGACATCACAGCTCTTAACATGTTCATTGTGGAGAATATAAACGCAGCTGAGTTCTATGAGGTTTATAAAGGGATAGTTCCTGAATATAAGGTTTGTGAATATTAGGCTTTATCCTAAACTAAGCACTGCTGTTTGGATTCTATCTGCTCTGTACCAAAATGACTTGACATTGCAACAAATCATCATCATCATCTTCTTGCAGTTATCTCACGCTAAGTGCGCAACAGGTTTTACTCCTCCACTCATTCATTCGTCATCTCGGTGCCGACGACTCCTTACTCATGCCATCTTTCATACAGTCCATCCATCTTTTCTTTGACCTACCTCCCTTTGTAAAACCACCCACAACCATCCATATGTAGCACTCTTCTCTTAATATGACTTTAGCCCCTCCTCATGACATGCCCATACCAAACTAACCTTTTACTCGTTAACTTATCCGTCACAGGCGCTACTTTCATACTTCCTGATGTACCCATTCTTTTTTATCCATCCTTGTCACTCCGCACATCCATCTCAACATTCTCATTTCTGCTGCATGCACTCTTTTTTCATATACCTAGGTGATAATAAGTTCTACTTTTTAACCGACTTCAAAAAAGGAGGTTCTCAATTCGACTTTTTTACCTCATAACTTTTTACTGAGTGGACCGATTTTGATTATTCTTTTTACTCGAAAGCTGGTGCTTGTCATGTGGTCCCATTAAAATTTGAGTCAGATCTGACGAGAAGTTTTTGAGTTATAGTATGAGTGTGTTTTCCAGTGTATTTAAAATGGGGTTTTTATTGAAAGCGTTATTTTTGAAAGAGTTATTATGTTAAATTGCAATAACGGTACAATTAGTGCCTTCATGAAGTTGTTTTTTAGGCGTAAAATCTGTGCTTATGACAGAAGTTTGAAAATCTACGCATTGAAGAGCTTATTTTGCTCAAGCGTGACTTATACATTCTTATTAGCATAAGTTTACTTACCTACTTATTTATACTACCTACCTACTATAGATTTTATGTTTATGTTTTTGCAACAGCTCGAGTCAGTGCCAACAAACCGACACAAACCTTGTTAGGTTTCACAATGTTGTATTATTAATACTGTTATTTAGGTTTTGCTGAATAAAAAAAAGCGTTTATCTATACAAATCATTAAGTGTTCAATCAATTAATAGGTACCTACTAATAAACTTTCTGTTTTCTAGGGTATGGTGGAAGAACTATCTAGTGGTCCATGTGTGGCTATGGAAATTGTGGCTAAAGACAAGAGTTATAATACAGCTGTGGAATTCAGGAAACTTGTTGGACCCTCAGACCCTGTAAGTTGTTTGACTTTTATGGAAACTCAATTACGTTACTGTTGAACCAACCGAATCTTGGAATAAATAAGCAACTGATATCACTGAAAACCAGCGCTTTATGGGCTCTTAGACTCTTACAGGATATGCCGTTTGGTGCCCTTTTTGGTTTTAACATCTCTTTATAAAATATCTTTAGAGAGAGAGAGCTTTTAAGAGTAGTTGAGCTCTTTCTGAAGGGCTCGTCCGTGGAAGTACTACCACCACACCCTTTTTCTGCCGCCAAGCAGTATGCTGTGTTTCGGATTAAATATTGTGATTGCTGGTGTGATTACAGGCTTAACATCTGTATGCTTATAGTTTATAAACGCAGGGCAATGCATCGTAGGGCACGTTCCTATCGTGCGTGCATCCTTACCGAGGAAATGCTTTGTGATTGTTACCACCTAACACAAGATGGACCCATCTGCTTGTTCTATCGGCTAGTTGAATAAAAAAAAGCCTTATAGACAAAATAAAGATTTTTCTAGATTTTCTATTAATATACCCAATTCGTGATCTGGTACCTAATAGGCCACTTCGTATTCGTACATGCGAGTGAATCCGCCGTTGGAAGCTACTTCTTGCTTGATACAATAAAATAAAACTCGATATTAATACTATATACCTATTCTCGCGACATGTAGGTACCTATAGTTTTAAAAGTGATCTTTGTGATAGATGTTGTTTTTTTTATATTTTTAGGAAATAGCGAGGCTGCTTAGACCGCATACCCTTCGCGCAAAGCTTGGTAAAACAAAAGTACAGAACGCGATTCACTGCAGCGACCTAGCCGAGGATGGGCTGTTAGAAGTTGAATACTTCTTCAAAATACTCGATTTGTAAAGCAGCTGTTTTGGTTTAATTTGCGAGCAGTAAGACTGTATGATTTTTGAAATCGTTTTATGCTTTGGAATACTCACTATGTAAGTAATTTTGATTGTTTTGATAATGAACTACTAAAGGCAAGCAATACTTCCTGAACTGTTCGTCTATTTTGAGTATATTTTTCGAATTTCATATGGATTGTTGAAAAAATAAGTAGTTTAAACTCAGAATAGACGTACTCAACTAAGAAAACTGAATTTGTTCCTCGTTTGGTGCGTTCGATTCAGATACGCATTCTTAGAAATGTAGCTGATTTGTGGACGAAATTATCAAGTTGGTGTTTTACAGCTATTTAGTAAATTATCTTTGATGTAGTATAAATTCATGGTACTTAATTCGGGATATCTATAGTGCCTTAGGATCAAAGTAGTAAGGCTGCTTTTAGGCTGATTTGAGATCTAGAATCTCGTCATGGGACTATCTACTTAATGTTGACGCCTAGTTCCGACAGACTTTTTATTAATGTGGTAATGTTAAAAAGCTCAAACCTGTCGCAATATATATTTAGATATTATTTTTATTAAATTAAAATCTATGATGTAAACGTTCCTCTGTAAATCTTTGTTAATTTTAGGATTACTATATTATCTCACTGATTTTACAATAAAAGACTGATATAAGATTAACAACCTGTGTATTTAAATAAACCTAATAGGCCCATATTTAAACATAAACGTCTCCGCGGATTTTATTTTGGAGTAATATTAGAATTTAGAATTCTATCAGTTATCTGGTTCTCATAGTACGTCCAGCGGCAAAAACTTGAAGTTTACGAATTGTATGATGATCCCTGCAGCGCATAGTCCAATGATGAATAGTGCATTTTTGACACAAATAAAAAAATCACAGTCTGTACTAGAATGTATCTAGTGCAGACGACTGTGTTTTTTTATACTTGAACTTTACTACTACTACTACTACTTTAAGCCTTACGCACCCTCAGTGGAAAAAGGTAGCTGAAAAGGTTCCAAGTAAAAAAACGTGTTATGCAAGTCCATAGATATAGTGTGGAGACATTGAGTGTAGCAAAAACAACAGTGCAATAGACGGTGATCCACCGTGGAGTATACACCGATTGAACATTTACAAGCTGTGTACCTAGTGACATAAAAGTGGTAAGTAAAATATTAATTACTAGCGGTCAAGGAATTTATAATATAAATGTATTGCTGTATAATATATAAGTTATACAAGGATAATGTAGCATCCTATTGCTGAAAGAATTTTAAATTACTCCTTCCGGAGTTCCTTTTACGTGACGCGTGCTATACCTACATAGTAGTTCTGTTAATCCTAGGTATACTCACCTTCCTATTGATTTAGATTAGTTTTTAGTTAATACTTGTTTCGCCATTAGTTTAAATATTTGAATATGTATAAGAATATTTTTTAAGTCTAAACATTTATGAATTAGGTTTACGTTAAGCATACTACTTCGCCACTAGCCTTAAATTTACTTTATTTACCTTTAACTCATTTAAGTGAACTGTATCTGTTCTTATGAGAGTAAACTCTTTAAACCGAAATTAGGACCAGTAGTTTTTGAGTTTATTCGTTACAAACATACAATCTTTTCTCTTATAATATTAGTGTAGATTAATAAAATTATTGTATTTTCACTCATCTTATATACAGGTAAATCATAGCAAACCCTTTTTTTACAGGCCTTTTCATCCAAAAATCCACCATGCGGAAAACTTATTTCATAGTAGGAAATTTCATAGAATCAATAATATAACAAATGGTAAGTAAACCTCGTATGTGAGATTCACGTTAAATTCGTTCTCACAATATTCGAAGAGCGTTGAGGGACCCTGACCATAGTATGCATAACAGTAGGTCATCGGTACAGAGTAGTGCGTATACCAGCACAGCCGTTCTGTGGTGTGGTTCGCTGGTGTTTGTCGTCAGTCGCGAGTAAACCTTCACTATCGCAACTGTGCGAACGCACCGAGCGGTTTCAAACACCCGCGCGTATTAAATCACAGTTCAAAGCAAACACGACAGCTTGTTCGGTGAACTTAGTGCAAGTTAGACTATAAATTCCAATGTTTTCGCGTTGCCTGATAAGGTTTTTCAATTTACGGTTTTTGTAAGTACCTAACATGCATTTTAATGCGTTTCATGAATTGCTTTAGGAAGTAAAAATGTCTTGGTTCGCTTATGTGTTTTTAAATAATATTTAAAAACACACTTTAAGCGAACCAGTTCATGTGTAATAGTTAGGTAAAAATCTACGATGGTGAGGGATCTTCTCCGTACAGTGGGTACGGAGAGCTCCATCGCATTTATTGAGCATTCTGAAAATATTTTTTTCTTTACAACTTGCTGGTACAATCAGACAGCCCACCTGATGTTAAGTGGTAATCATCACCTATAAATCACCAAAGCATTGCCACGTAAGTCGTGCCTTACGATGCACTGCCCTGCGTCCAACAACTTGAGTATACCTCAAGTTGATGTTAGCCTCATTGCCACATCTCATGTGCCACACTTTTCAAACCGAAAACCGGCAGCAAAAGGAATGCTGGTAGTATATACTTCCCCGGATGAGCTCTACTAGGTACTCTTAAAACAAAATATCTGTATTTATTAAAAGTAAATACCTACTTAATGAAATTGTTCGTAAGTCGTACCAGTTGTCATAAATTGATCATCCAAATACATTTTGATTTTTTGATTTTGATCCATCGATTAGCTTAGTTATTAACATATAAAGAGTAAATTGGCTTTTATAGATGTAACAATAACTAATGCCTTATTATTATAAAAGCTTCTCATGAGTTATCATAATACAATAGGGGTAATAGGCAAGTACTAAGAATAACCTTGATTGAAAAATAGCAAATAAAAAATCGCAGCTAAATAGTTCGTTATATGTACCTATACGTATCTAACTAACTCTATCTCATGACCGTTTTCAAAAACTTGCCCAATAGGAGTGGTTCTCCGGACTGGGATCTCTATTCGCTCTAGCTTACTGAACTACGAAGTCAGCAAATGAAAGCTTAGTATTTGAGTGCGCTTCATTTCATTAGACTTCAACAATTTACTGTTTTTGTCGTGTCTCAAAATCTCTACACATTCTTATAAATTTTGATGGCAAACCTTTCTTCAAGCCGGCGCCAGATATAGCTTCTAATGTTTGATTGCTGTGTGGCACGGAGACGAAGTCTCGTGTGGCACAGTAATCAAACATTTGATACCAGGTATATCTGGCGTCCAGGTCATGCTAATTTCTATGCAGATTAGCGGTACGACGACAATGCACTCGGATAAACATACAATGTTGATTATTACAAATAGTTTGCGAAATCTTCGCTTTGAGTTATTGAAAATAAGATCATGATTGCCTTAATTTTCAAGTGGATTATAGACTTGAAATTTAATAGAAGCACGCAAATTGATTATCTAGTTGTTTACCTTGCACATAAGAAGGCTTTATTTATGAAATCTTATCTTATCATCTTGAGACAATGCCCATCTTGACATGTCCTAATTAACATTTAATAAGTGTTTTTAGGCTGGTCTAAACTATTTGCACAAATACTTCAGCTCGAAAGCTACTTGCATAAACCAGTAACTGAATTTTGTGAGCACTAGCCTCCTATAGTGTGTAGAATTCCACCAAACTCCCAGCTTGGTGGAATTAAAGAGCTGAACTTAATTTTTACACTGTGTTTTTAGGAAACTCATGCATATAAGTATATATTGTGCTTGGTAGGTATTAGAAGATCTGTGGGTACATCTACCGTGCCTGCGGATTAGAGTTGTGACGCTGTAGTGTCTGTCTGCGAGCCGGATTCAATTAAAACCAGCTCTCTGAAGACCCTAAGATAGGCCGGCAGTTAAAGCGTTAATGGGTTTCCATTTGATTGAGTCTACTTATTGCTTATTATTTCCCGTGCCATTGTCTTCACCCATTGTTTTCCGAGCGGCCCACTGATGAATAACTGCTACGCACAGGCTGAACTCTGCATTCAAATTGGATAATTCCATGACTGCACTAAGTACATTGATACATTTTCCTATACATACTTATAATGAAACTGCCATTTGAAGCTGTTCAAATAAAACTAAATTAATTCAGATTTTTTTTCTGTAAACTGTGATGGCAAGAGAGAGTGACAGAAAGATAAACACTTCATATTTCACAAAAGAAAATAAGAATGATCAAATGCAATGGGCGGCGTAATCGTAAATAGAAATCTCTTCCAGCCAACCTTTGGTTGGAGTGTAGATGGGTTTAAAACTTCTAGCCACTAAAGATAAAAAGAAGCTTATCTCGGTTTTAGGAAGGCACAATCTTTGTGCTAAAATTAATCTTTATCCGTTTAGATTAGCTGGATGCTTTCGTAATAATTTTATTAACTCGTTTATGACAACTTGCCTATTTTAAATGATTTTTCTAACACTTCGAAAGATTTTCCTACTATTTTATTTCAGAAACAAACAATAAACATTTTCCATGTATCAAGAACATCGACAAGCAAGCATTTATGAGGAAGGCTGGATGACGAAGGATTTTCCTACCTAAAATCATCTGCAGTTAGCTATAAAAATAATACCGCCAAAATGAAGATGCTACGCTCCTTTTTCAAAAGAATTACTGACGATCTCAAGCAGAAGAAGCTTGTACCTCTGAAGGTGTTATTCTTTGTTCATGCCTCAAGTAAGTATTTTTGGGAAACATACTGCTGAAGTGCAATTTTACAAAAAGTAGAAACTCTGTTCATGCTGATAGTGTAATAAGAATCTGATTGTGCATTATGTATTTATACCCTAAGAAATGACTATGACTATTATTATTTCAATGTTGTAAAACTTTGATTCGGTATCAGGAAAAGGTTGTGAAAGTGCCTTCCATTTGGTCACTACAATACTCGGTGTTTTGAAATATTATATACACATGTACGTCTATTATATACATATGTACATGTACGTCTACTCTAATACAAAATGTGATTCATTCCCTCAATAGGTACATATCATAACTTTGATGTAAAACGCGATATTTACCATGATTTGTGAGTTTGATGTTTTCCCGATATTTCGGCACAGTTGCATGCGCCATGAACACAAATCATGGTAAATATCCCGTTTTAAATGAAAATTATGTATTGTTCATACATAATAAGTGGTACATAATACATGGTTATGAAACCATGATAGTTTCAATACTTATAATATACCACATATCGTTATGGAAATCCTATATTAAAACTAAAGTCTTAAATTTATTTATTAAGAAAAATATCGGAAATTCGGAAAAGTTATTGCTAGACATTACTAGATACATTAAACAAACGGTACATATGCAAACTTAATGCTTTAAAGAGGTAGGCAGGGTTTCCCAACCTTTTATGCATGGTGCCTCCCCCCGGATAATAAAATATTTCCATGCCCCCCTTTATTTTTCTTCATTGATTCAATAAAAAAACACAAATTATTTTTACGACATATATTTCGCACGAGAATGCGTTGTTGGTGATTTGAGTGAGTGTGCGTGCTGTACTGAGACCGAGAGTTTGAGTAAATTTAAATACCTGAACACTTTATGCCCCCTTAAGATCTCTCTACGCCCCACCAGGGCGGCACGCCCCATCAGGGCGGCACGCCCCACCGGTTGGGAAGTCCTGGTGTAGAGGTTGATAAGGCAGCTTACAGTAATGCTGTAAATTTTCCAGCGCTTTTCGTGCTGTACCCGTACCTCACGATTCACATGCGAGAGCTGGGCATCAACGTGGAGGAGACGGCCATCATGTCGGCCGTCACGCCGGTCGTCTCCATAGTGATGCCGCCGCTAGCTGGCATGCTTGCAGACAAGATCGGCAACTTCAGGGTAAGTCAACTTACTTGCTCATTGCAATGCTTTGTTATAGGTGATGGTTACCACTTACACATCCGGTGGGCTATCTGCTGGATCCATCAAATAGTGGTCCGGATGGTGGTCTAGATTAGGGGTTCCCAATTTTATTTGGCCATGGAACCCCAATTGATCATACATTTTTTGGCGGAACCCTAGCTGGCGGTTTTGATAAGTTTATCTTGTAGTTTGAATTATAGGTATGTAGGTTAGACTCGGGAGAAAGAAAAAATTACAAATGAGAAGTAATTATTTTAAGTACCTATTGCAAAACATCGACGCGATGTGACGCGATGATGCGGCGCGGTTATGAGTATTTTCCACTAACGTTTTATTTAAATCTCGAACAGACCGCGGAACCTCTGTGACCCTTCCACGGAACCCCTGGGTTCCGTGGACCACCATTTAGGAAACCCGGGTCTAGATAACACCGGTCTAGTGGGGGTGACCCCGCCTTACGTAGGATCAGGGTCCTGTATCAATGGATTTTTCCTATAGTAAAATTTATGATGTGCACAACGTCAGTTTGTGTTACTAGCTTGATTTACTATGCTTGTTTATGTCTATGTCTATTTCAAAACTATGCGCAATGTGATTGCACACAAATTGGAGGTTTGCGATTCCAAAATGGTTTTAGTGATTTTATATTTTTCAATAATGTTAAAATGTGCGAGCGAGCATTAGCCAATTAAGAAACCAATTAGTATTATAACTGCGGCGATGGGCTTGCAACCTGTCATGTATTGAATACCAACTACTGCTAAATGTATGTGCAAAGTCGTATTCTGTCAAGGCAAGGCGAGGTATCCACTGGAATACGGTTACTTTGATGAAGAGTTATAATGAGATTTGTGTCAAAATAATTACAAAGTGACATTGAAAGTCTTAACGTGATCCGAACTAGAACGAACAGTCGGTCTCGCCATTGTTCGAACATCCTATTCAATATAGAGAAAGTGTACCAGCCCGTTTAATGCTAATCTTTAAAACATCATGTAAAATCCAAGCAAACTATGTTCTTCTGTAATTCTGTAAGCTCAAACCAAATTGAACTGGTATTTATTCTGTGCCAATATAATCAAGTTGATTCGCATCATCCGTAACACAAATTACGTTCAATTCTGGTTACAATAACCTTTACCTTGCATTGTGCGGCATTGTGACTATTGGTCAGTGAATAGGTTCATGTGAGTCACAGCTCCGAAAGAGAGCACTAGGGTAAGTCTATCATACAACACGGGTGCGCCATTTGCGTGCCCTTTTTTTTTTTATACAACTAGCTGATGGAACAAGCAGATGACCCACCTGATGTTAAGTGGTAACCATCACCTATAAACAAAACACTGCCCCGTAAGTCACGCACAATAGGAACGTGCCCTACGATGCTAAAACGACAAACACGAAGGGCTCAAACCTACAGCAAACTAGAGGTAGGCGGTTCTTCACATCGCTAGGCAGCAGATAACTCGCATAGCCGGAACTAAGTCATACGTAATGGTTTTAAGAGTAGTAGAGCTCTTTGTGAAGGGCTCGTCCGGGGAAGTACTACCACCACGCCATTTTCTCCGCCAAGCAGCAACGCTGTGTTTCGGTTTGAAGAGTGTGGTCGCCGGTGTAATTACAGGCACATGAGGCTTAACATCTGTATGCCTCAAGTTGATGGACGCAGGGCAGTGCATCGTAGGGCACGTTTTTATTGTGCGTGACCTACGGGGCAATGTTCTGTTTATAGGTGATGGTTACCACTTAACATCAGGTGGGCCATCTGCTTGTTCCATCAGCGAGTTGTATAAAAAAAACAAGTAAGAATATAAGATAAGGTAGGAACAGTAGAAATAAAAACAACAAATAATTTAAGAGAAGGAATAGAACATGTGTGTAGATAGGTAGAAGGTTGATGTGCAAATCATTTAGTTCGTGCCAAGTGCATGCGCGCGCGCATTTAAAACCAAGCTATTTGTTATAAGCTGCGTATGTATGTGTAGTGTACACCACGTACACTTGTGCGTCGTGATAGCAGTGGAGCGCCGATGGAACGAGAAGGCAGGAAGTCTCATCGTTGACTATAAAAGCGCTGCCCAATCACTTCCCTGTTTTGTAGGCAAATACGATCAAAAATGTAGAAGTTACCTTCGTATTCAAGACTTAAAATTCATTGAAGATGAAAACCATTAAAAATGTCATAAAACGAAACACTCAAGGTAACGAACAAAAGCACCGAACAATAAAATCTAATAGTACATTATGGTACTAGTGTGGCACATTGGTGATTACCGCTGAGGCGCCATGCGCCATTGAGACCCGAGCCGTAGGCGAGGGTCTTAAGAGAGCCGAGGACGGTAATCATCAAGCCACACGTGTATCATGCGACGTTTTTCAACACATTTGTGAATAAAATAATAATAAAAACTGACAGAACATATATTTTTCCTTGGAGTTTTCAGGTAGTAAAGTTTCCATACGTTAAGGGCTTCACATCATAAATCGGGCGGTGTACAACATAAATAATTTTCTTCGTAACTAGTACTTGTGGACATTTTAATTAATAAATAACTATAATTTCAACAGTGAAAACGAGTTGTGAAAAATGTTTCGCTTCGGCGGGAAAAATTTATCAGTTTTCATAAGCGCGCGCATTGCGATCGGCCACACACTAAAGACAGTTATAGCAATGAAAAAGTCACAGTTTAAATAATGGGTGTGAATCTGTGCCTAATTGCGGCAAGGAATTTGAATACAAGTACATCAAATTCCTTGAATTGCGGTGACCGTAGAGCCACTTTATGAGCAACTGTGTTGAAAAAGTACGTTTTCTGTCGAATATTATTGATTTATAGAACATACACGTACAATTCGAAGAATATTGATTAGTAATTAATCAGTTGGATCTATTAGGCTATCTGCATCATAGCTCAAGCTCATTAACTTATATCCACCAGTTAACTTGTGAGAACTATGGACCTGAAAGCTCTACAACCAGGAACGCTTAAAATGTAAATGACAAACTTTCACAAAACCCTTTAGTGGAACAGTTTCTAAGATACAGAAGACCCTATAGTTAAATGCTTTCGAAATTACTTTCTAAGTGCATTTAGGTGTAGCTTCGAGAAGGTTAGGTAGCGTTGAATGAGTTGTTTGAGGTTATCTGACCTAGCATGTAAAAGGCATACCTAACCTATACGCATAATGTATCTAGATAGCCCATAAATTCTGTCGAACAATCAAATGGATGTGAGTGATTGTTGTGTGTTGTAATGTATGTTCATAGATAGATGTGTTCATTATCAACGAGAAACTTTGTCATGCTAGAATAAACGACGCGAGCGCGAGTAAGACTCGCACCCTGAGAGGGTTCCGTGCCTTTAGTACTACTTTTTCGGGCGCTCCTCCGTTTATTACCTGACTACTTTCTAGACTTCAATCTTGTTCAGTGGTATGAAAGTTTTGTAAAGCTCATAAATATATATATTTGGCATACGAATACGTGTACTACAGCTCTATATCACAGACTAATATCATAAATGTAAAATTTTGGATGTTTGTTACTCATAACGCCAGAACGGCTGAACGCATCTGGATGAAATTTGGTTGAGGGATAGATTATAGTCTGAACTAGCACATAGGCTACTTTTTATCCCGTTAGAATACCGGGTTTTAAAACTACGCGGGTGAAACCGCGGGGCGCAGCTAGTAACTTAATAAGTCAAATCAACTAGACAACTAGAAAGGACGTTCTTTGGTACTCGAAGCCCCGCTTGTGACGGATGACGGTCATAAAATGATATAATAGTGTGTTCAATTATATGAAAAAAAATCAAACCAAAATAAAATATCTAAAACAAACTAAAATATCTCTATAAGTATATATATATAAATATAGGCGTGAGAATAATTTCTTCCTTTGAAAACAATGACAACAAACGACGACGCTGAAGCAATATAAAATGATATTCAGAATCAAGAACACAACTACGTACCTATACCTACTTAACACGTACGTATTATTGTATGAGTTGGATCATAGTTGGGCCCCAAGTTTTTTTGTCATTTACAAAGTAGGAGAATACAGAAGATACAGAAAAACTTACGCTACACCGGATAACATTCGTAAACGCGAAGTCCTGACATCACGGTACGGTTTTTTTTAATTTTTGTTATCAAGCTAAGACCGAAAAGTAGACCTACCACCGAAAGTTTTTACCTACCCTTTCTGTTTTATAACATGTAACGTGTGGCTCTAAAACAAATTTTGAATAGAGCCTTTACGGAAACTCCACGTGTTTTCACTAGAAAAGCGTTTCACCATGAGTCTATGAGTAGCTTAAACTACTCTATTCCGATGTCATCTGATGACAGCCCTAATACACCTTAAACCGGCAATTTGAAAATTTGCTGTTCACTGTTCATAACATCATATCCTGTTGTTCTTCAGGTTTTTCACATGCTCGATACGTGTTTATTGCACTGTATTATTGGGTGTATTTTTGTAGCTATTAGTCATATATTTTGCAGAGAAGTTAATAATTGTGAAAATAATACTTTATTTAGGTATGTACTTGACTAATCCTACTAATATTATAAACTTGAAAGTTAGTAAGTATGGATGGATGGATGGATGGATGTATGTTTGTTACTCTTTCACGCCGGAACGGCTGAACGGATCCGGATGAAACTTGGCAGAGAGATTGATTGTAGTCTGGAATAACACATAGGCTACTTTTTATCCCGTGGGAATACCGGGTGTTGGCAGATTTGCATTTTATCGTATTTAGCTGTAATACATATTTTAGTTCCTAAATAATAACTAGATGTCGCCACAGGAAAGATTAGCACGCGCGCTATCGTCGCGTTTTGAGCAATGAGTGATATCAGCAATCGTTTTTCTACGCGGCGCGGGTGAAACCGCGGGGCGCAACTAGTAATGAATAATTGTGAAAAGGATATCTTATTTGTGATAATGGATAATGGATATTGGACTAATAATGAATAATTGTGAAAAGGATACCTTATTTATGATATTTGACTAATAATGAATAATAATACGTAAGCATGCTGTCTGAATAGCACCTAGATGCACAATGTCAGCTTGTTCAATAGGCACAAATTAAACAGCCAACATGTAGTTCAATGGTTTTGTTTTTTGTATTCTGGTTGAATACCCTTGCCAGAGCATTACAATAGAATATAATAACTAACCATTACAAAAGCCGTATAAAAATCACTTGTTTCTAAAATTATAATGATCTAATTATTTTATACTAGTTGCGACCCGCGGTTTCACCCGCGCAGATTTAAATCCCGGTATTCCCATGGGATAAAAAGTAGCCTATATGTGCTATTCCAGACTAAAATCTATCTCTCTGCCGAGTTTAATCTAGATCCGTTCAGCCGTTCCGGCGTGAAGGAGTAACAAACATCCATCCATCCATCCATACTTACCTACAAACTTTTGCGTTTATAATAGTAGTGTAGGATTTCGGTATTTTAGTAATTTTTCGCGGTCATTTTGGTTTACAAAATCTTTTAATGCCGTTCCGATTCCGAATATTTCAAAAAGTTATGGATCTAGAGTAAAAAAGGGTGTAAATTGTGATTAATTATTTTTGTTGTACAGCTACTCCTGGCGTTATCATCAGTACTAGGCGGTGCATCAGCGTTACTGCTCCTCATCGTGCCGGTCGGACGTCTCACGGTCACCTTCCCTCCTTCAGTGGAGCTGCTGGCGACATGCGATGACTCTGGCTTACTGCTGCGGAATATGCAAGAGTACTCGTGCCTGCCTCTACATCCGTACGCTCACGATATTAATTTAACGTAAGTATTCTTTTGTTTTCTTCTTAAGGGCCCGGCGACAGCGGCTCGCAGTTTCGAGGTGCGATTGGCTATTGTTTCATTTTATTTCATTTCGAGGAGGTTGTTTGAAAGAATAACTATCCAGTGACACCCATAAATACTGTTCGAATATAAATAATACAATAATATAAGGGAAATGTGCTTGAGTCAGAAATCATTTTGGTACTAGGTAAACGTAAGGCCAAACATACTAATACCAGAATGATTTCTGATTCGGGCATGTTTCCCTTATATTATTTTGTTATTTGTGTTCGAACAGTATTTATGCGTGTCACTGGATAGTCATTGTTTCAAACAACCTCCCCGAAATGAAATAAAATTAAATAATAGCCAATCGCACCTCGAAACTGCGAGCCGCTGTCGCCGGGCCCTTAACGGATGTTTTTAACCTTTTTCTTTGTCGGAAGGCGCTAGTTGTTCAAATATCACCTACTACCTAATTCCCACAGGTATAGTGCGCGTCTTGCAAAAAGAGCGCCGGAAGGAGGAAGGAGGTGTGATGTCGCGAGTATTTTGTATACGCAAACACATCCCCTCCACTGTTTCCAGCGTTCTTTTTAGTTGACGCGACCTCTACTTTTCGAATGTTCTAAATAGAATCTGTTTATAACAGGGTATTATCATGCGGCTTCGTCTGCGAACTACCAGAAGACCTATCAACAGAAGATATCGACGACATAGTTTATTCGCACGCCTACGATGTACACTTACAATCGCCTCGCGACTCACAGCGACTTCTGTACCGACATACTGTGACGTCATACCTGCCTCGCTCAAGCACGCCCATGAAGGACCAAAGTACGTCGCGGATAATGACCAACGATCCGTATTTCAACACATCTGTGTCTATATTATCTGGAAATGAGATATTCTTCCCTACACCACAGCTATACGACATGGAATGTTCGCAAGAATTCGCCAATGCAACTTGTTTATTCGGTAACAATGACATCTTCGCGGAAGCGGTCACTGGAACCAAACAAATGGTGTTTCACGCTAGAATATCCCACGACGCGCAAAAGACTCCAGCTGATGTCCGAAGCTATAGGGTGAAAGCTTTGGTGATCGGAAACATTACGAAATTCAACGACGACTATGATGGAAACGATATTACGTGTCAAGATCAATTTGATAAGGTTAGTAAAGTTACTTGATTTTAACCTGTTATTGCCGTGTTGCCTGCTTGGCTGTTTGCCGTGGGGCCTCGGCATAGAATTGGACCCCTCCATCACCTCCCGTGGATATCGTAAAAGGCGACTAAGGGAACACACCGGGAAATGGGCAGCAGCATATCCTGAGAAAACACCACCAACACTGCAGTCACCAATCCGCCGGCAGTTCTGCTATTCCTGGCACAGGTGGCGGTCATGGTAACATTGTTAGGACCGCGGGAAGTCGGTGGATGGAAAGGGCTCGGAATCGTTCTTCCTGGAAACGTATAGGGGAGGCCTATGTCCAGCAGTGGACTTCTTTAGGCTGATGATGATTGAACCTTGATGATCTGTGTCCGTCGACTTACTTTGCATTTTCTTCCGATTAAAAGATGATTCTATTAATATATTATGTGAATGTGTTGTTTGATAAGGTTGAAGAGGAACAAGCCGTGCGCGTGGAGGCTGGCACGCGGCGGTTGTCGCAGTGCGCGGCCGCGTGCGCCGCTTCCGTGCCGCGGAAGACGTTATGTGACAACAAGCAGCAGCAGATCGAACTCGACCCCGTCTTCACTTTCTGGTGCTATCTCGCTGTAAGTATTAACATAGCCACATAGACATAGGTATTACAAAGATTTTAATGTCCCAAAACTTATTCTCCGAGCGGTATTTGAACCCGCGACCTTCCCCTTGATACGGGGCTACGCTACTAACTGCGCCATCGGAGTCCAATCAGACTCGACGAATAACTGAGGTGCTAGGTGACATGCTACTACGATACTTATGTGACCGTGGTTCCATCTACAGGTCTGACTTGTTACTGTCAAGAGACCTCTCGATAGACCAGAGAAAGAGAATAGAAGAGAAGAGACTCGATAATCGTATTTGCATTCAGTTGAATCGACGAGATTTTTTACTAACTTTTTTATAGTGTTTAATAGAAATCACAAAGATTTCATAATGTGCCAAAAGTTATTCTCGGAGCGGGATTAGAACCCGCGGTCTTCCCCTTGATACGGGGTAACGCTACTAACTGCGCAGCGTGATTTCAAATGTAATAAAAGGACACCTAATCGTAGAAAAAAGTGTTATAAGCAAACAAATGAGTTGTAAACATGCTAAGGACGCAAGATGCAAAACGGTATTAGGAAGAACGGTATTCTCTCGCAAACGATTCCGGACATGCGTCAAAGAGACCTTGCCTAGCAGGATGAAGTATTTGGCGTAAGAGACAAGGCCAGTATCCACTTATGATAGTATACTTAGAGGCCCTAGAAAATTGCAACGGACATAATAAAACTTTTATTGTGTCCCTTGCACTACGACGTAAGAAATTTGTAAGAAAATATTTATTTTTCGTTCCAAAAATCGGTGTTTCCAGAAAAGTTAAAACACTTATTAACTTTGTAGACCAGACTTGATGCTTCAACAGGATACAGCATGTTAACCACCTTTTCGTGAATTATTTCGACATAAACGTACAACCTCAAGTGTTATGGTAACCAAGATAATGTAATGACGGTCATGTCAATAATAAAATGTTGTCATTATACATTGTACTTGTAATATGTAGAACATGGATTTTGTCAAATTTGTAACATTGTAGAAAATGGAAACGCATTTTCTAACAATATCTCGGGCCTACCTCAGTTATTATTTCGCTACATACAATCAGTGATTAGTTCTTCTTCTTATCGTGTCGATGCTTTCCTATTCTACATAATTTTGGCAAAATACGTGGCCACCTCAACAGCGCCACCTGTGGCTGCATTAAGGTCTTCCCTCGTGCAGGTGTTTGGGCACGAGGGGCACACTAGCAAGTGCTGCATTGTCTGAGTAGCAGCACCACAGTCACAGCCCGTTAGAGTGGGATCCCTGAACCCCCATTTACACATGTTTTCTCTGCTGCGGCCTACTTGAGTGCGGAGTCTATTCAGCGACTTCCACACGGGCCAAGGCAAGTCGTGTCCTGGTGGTAGTTGCTCCTGTGGGGTGAGAAAATCAGGTGGCGGGGGCTTGAGCACACATTTGTCCACAGCTTGCACCTTGTGACACATGGATTGTCATTTCCGGCTTTTGTGTTGCGTTGGAAGCTGTTGCGGCTTTTAAGGCGAGCTCGCGGGAGTTGATGCCCGTGCAAAGGATGTCTGCTTTCACTCTCTTGTTTGTGTTTCTCTGTGGAACACGCTACGTCTCGCCGCACGCATGGTGGTGAGATACCTGCTAAAGGCTACAACAAATTCAAAGGCGTTGGTTTGAGGCATCCAGTGATTATTCGTAGCGTATCGTGAAGCGCTACGTCAACCAGTTTGGCATGTACGGACCTATGCCATAAGAAGAAGATGTGATTAGTGACAATGGTGTCGATTCTGTTGTTGCATTAACCTAAACTAACCTAATCTGACAGCTCTAAAATTATAGCCGACCTTGTTGTTTTGGTCTTTTAGAAAGGGATGGCAATATATTTAGTGCTGTCAAATTAGGTTATGTTAGGAAAATTAAACAACAGAATTGGCACCATTGTGAATCATATAAGGTAACCGAAACAAGGCCCTACCGGATGTAGTGATTGGCGTAAGAGACAAGGGATATTTTTATGTCACGTGGTATGCGCGACGGTACACTGATGGAAAGATTGTCGTCTAATCGCCGCTAACTCGGTAATGGCGAACTTAATACGGCCAACGCTCGCGCTCCCATTGTATTCGATCTGCCGAAATGGTTCAGCACCCGTATTTATCTTCCAGGCTATGCCGATGCCGGCTTCAACTGCTTATAGACGCATGAAGTGAAAGTCTTTGTGATTATCCTGTTCCGAGATATTTCTAGAAGCGTATTAAAGAGGAGGCCTACTCAGCAATGGGTGCAAACGGGCCGAATGATGAAGATATGATGATGGAATGTTCCTCAACGAAAACTATACTTATAAATATACTGTAAAGGATAACCCATCTAATCTGCTTATGCGTTTTTGGTATGGAACTATTCATTGGCATTTGGATAAAAAATACGATAGCACAAGTTGAATGTCATGTGAATCTCATTCTGACTATTGACATTTATGGTATGACCAACCAGGCTTTATTTTAATGCAGTAAAAATGCTTTAGTAGTAAACAGAGTAAGTATACAAAAGAATAACTATCACCTCCACTATCAGGTTTTAGAAATTAGAAACCACATCATGTTTGCCTAGTAATTTCTTGATCAAACAAGGCGATCGTATTTGACCATAGTTCTCTCTTCGCAGGCTCTCGTTCGGAGATTATAATTATTTCAACCAAAATTTTCAACCATACAAGGATGATAGGTAATTATAACTCAGAAAAACATGAAACAGCTAAGATTTTGTAGCGTTATTTTAGATTTTTTGCGTCTTCTAGGCAATGTAGGATTAATCTAAGAAAATCTACAAGATCCAAACATAATGGGTTTTTTCGTGTGTGTCAGTCCACTCGTAAAATACCTATTCTTTCTGGTAGGATGTTGGTTTGGGACTATGGGAATACCGCGATGACTGATGAATAATTAGGCAAGTGCCGGAAAATTGTAGGTGGTAATTGCTGATACCATATTATTTAAACACGAAAACTGCTTGTTACAAGTTGTAACAAACAGTTTTCGTGTTCCTGTAACTTAGAACAAAGAATTTCTAGCGCGGTAATTTTTTTAAAAATCAGTTTTTGATTACTAATGGCAGATTGCGTATCAGATTTTAATGGTTACATTACCAAAAACAAACCGTAGCCTCGTGCGTGATATCGTGAGCATTGAGCGACCGCTCGTCAGCAATGTTCCCTGAGACGCCCAGCTGCTTACCGCGAAACTAAAATTAGTTAAAACAGCAACAAGTAACAAGTTATCATATTTTGCGGTTTTAGCTGGAAAGTTTATTACATGATTTGTTTAAAACCAATTCATATTAACGGTCTCCTTTAGTTTTGCAGAATTCCAATATTTCTAAGACTGAAACAATATAATCAAAGTTTTGATTCCTATAGCCTTTTGGTTACGCGGTAAGTCAGATGTATGTATATGTATGAACCTGTAGTGCCTAGAACATATTAAATTATAGGCAGAAGTATGATGCACTTAATTACGCAAGTGTAGCTAATAGATTATATATTTATGTAACACGTCGACTTCACTAAATACCGCATATCAAGCAAGTTAAGAGCACGCAACCTTACAATGCTAGATTGTTTCGCAATGGGCTCGTTGCGACCTCGTCCTCGATGCTAGCAAGCTTAGATTTATTACTAACATATTCAAGGAGTACACAAAACATCATTGAATAATTAGTGAACTACTAAAAACATAAGGCTAAAGACAGCATTGAAGCCACCATCTCTTACCGTTGATTAACAGTGACGGCGCTTATTTTAAGCATTATTCATATTGAACAGCATTTATACAGGGTAAAGCATTTATACAGGGTAAATCATCACCAAAATAACTGATGATGTGGTACAACATAGTACATGAACATAGAATAGATCGAGCCCTGTATTATGAGTACTAAAAAAAGTACTCATTGTTATAGGTCTGAAGGCATCAGCCATGCGATATTTTAACCCGTGGCGACCTGCCTGTACATTGTGTTACTAAAGCGTAGATCCGGCTCATTCGTGCATATTTAGTATGTCAAGTTTTGGGGACATGTAAAGTCCCTCATAAGATTATGAGTATTTCTCAAACAAAATGTACGTAACGAAAAAGGAAAAGTTACGAAAAAGTACTTTTTCGTAACTTTTCCTTTTTTGTTAATTGAAAATTTTGTTTGAGAAATACTCTTATGCAGTTAATGAGCTGAGAGTTCAGGAAACTATTGGTATATGATGTCTAGTGATTGTGTGTGAAACTATGTGAATAGCCAGGAAAACTTAGGAGGAACGCTAGTGCACGTAATTTTACAGTCACTGTGATTTCTTTTAAGACCCAGCTTCGTAAAGTCTATTTCCCAAGCTGGCCAATTGTACAAATAGTTCCGGGCTTAAACTGAAACTGAAGTTCAGGCAAACATTTCTTGCTTGTCTTATATAAGATATCGTGATTGCTATAATGTTTTTATAATGATTGATATAAAGAGACAAAAACGTGAAGTTATAGTTTTTGTCTCTTGCGATCTACAATTACCTTATTTCGATCGATTTTGTCTCAAGTGGCCCAATCTGTTTTTTTCTTTGTAATTTTAATTTTAACTTCATGATCACATCAGAGATTCAGCTACGAAGGTCATATTAAGGTGTAACGAAACGATTTAGACGTTTCACAGAACGTGAAAGGCTCTTAAGGATACCGTATGATTACTTTGACATTGCAGAGTGACCTTCAACCTGTGAAGACACTGAGAGAAGGGCAACCTTTGAACGTTCAAGCAGTAATTAAACAAATGTCATGATCACTTTCAGGTCCGTGTGTTCATTGGAATCATCGGCGGTACTGCTTTCGCGATGTTCGAAGGAGCGGTGATAGCCATCGTGAGGGAGCAGAAGGCTGATTATGGAATGCAGAGAGTCTACGGCAGCTTGGGAGGCATGATCTCGTCACCGCTCTCCGGAATGTTGATAGACTACGCGAGCAGAGGAAAAGGATACACTGATTTTAGGTAAATACTAGTTGCGATCCGCGGTTTCACCCGCGCAGATTTAAATCCCGGTATTCCCACGGGATAAAAAGCCTATGTGCTATTCGAGACTATAATCTACCTCTCTGCCAAGTTTCATGCAGATCCGTTCAGCCGTTCCGGCGTAACAAACATCCATCCATACTTACAAACTTTCGCGTTTATAACAGTAGTAGGATAATAAAGTCACTCAGGGTTGGATTGGACGTCTGATATTATGTAATTCTGCGGTTGAATCGCTATTGTAACAATGAAACCGCACTCGACATATTACATAACGGAATTATCAATGTTTCTATGCAGCATCTTACAAGGATTATGAAATTTACATCATCCATTCAAAGTGCAGTAGATATTTAGGCAATAGTATTGTCTTTGTTAATCTGATACATGTGGAGTGGGATGCAGTGAAAATAATTTGCGGTTTCGTAAACAATTTGCAATGTGGACGAACTCGTTGAAAACGTTATATAGGGAAAATGTTTGTAGGATATTATGTGCTATTCGGATCTGGTTGCGGTTTTGTGGAACTGTCAGCATCAGCAAATTATCACCAAAAGTTTTTATTTTTTACCTCACAGCATATTTTTTTTTATCTTATATTATTTTGAATTTATACTAATTTAAGATTTTAATGCATAGTTATCTAACGTATTAACATTTCAAAACCAGATGTCCACCAATGAGTTTACTGTCCAAATATATTTGCCAGTATTCTAAAACGGTGAAGGAAAACATCGTGAATAAACTTAAGCCATAGAACTTAAAAGTTCTGAAAAACAGGCGTCAAGTGCTCAAAAGGAGCCCCTTTGACGGGCACTTTTAATTATTTTACCACACTTTACATTTTTATTCATTTTACCACGCTTCGAAAGGACCTGGGACACAACAAGAAGAAGAAGATTAATTAAAAACCAATTCAAAACTTTTAAAACTTAGTCCGATTGTATATTTTTGCTCTTCTGTTGACTCTACCATATGGCACTCTCCCGATACTCACGATGCAGGAAGTTTTATTGTCACAGACAATGATATTGAATGTTGGTGTGTGTAAAACTAAATCATGTTTAAATCATGAGTTTGGTTTTGTGATTGTTTGATAGCCGTTACTGAACAAATGCAACGGGATGTGCCAGATATAATGTTTGAACGCTCTGGCTACCCTCGTTACCCCTCTGTACGCAAGACCAACCATTTTGCCTGTTCTTCTAGGCTTGGTCAAGTGGAACTGGCATCTAGGTTCACATAGATTGTGAATACCTTTTGACTTTGACAAAGATCAAAAGATATTGGTCTGAGGTGATGTTTGCCGTGCCTTACAGCGGGATTACAGAGGCCGAAGCACAAATAAATTTAACGTATTTGAGTTACAATGCGCGGTAATGACACATGCAGAATAGTGGCTACCATCTGAGGTTTATCTGCTATTTTGTACTCGCTAGATGAACTCTGATCTTTCTGTGAATGAAATAGTAGATTGTTTACCAAGGGAGCAAACAACTATTTTGACGGCGAGTGTGTTTTTTGAATCCAGAGCGGAGCGAAGGATTCTAGAGTAGAACCCTAAGCGTAGCGAGGGATTCAAAGTACTTCACTCGAGCTTTAAAATAGTGTTGTTCCCGAGGGGAACACTACTTTTTATCACCCTCAATGAGAAAACAAGTAATTCCAACTTCTAAATGTCACAGTAACAGTCACAGTCACGAATTCACGAAGTCACGCAGTCACAAAGTTAAGATGTCACGAAGTCTCGCCGTCAAAATAGTTGTTTGCTTCCTTGGTAAACAATCTACTTTTAAAAACAATGGATTTCTGTTCCTGTTTTTATTTTTTCTTTAAGGGAAGAAGCAGCTTTCAAATAAAAAAAAAAAATTGAGAAACTCCTTCCTCCTTCTTTGAAGTCGGGTAAAAAAAAGTCTCCTCACCAGACTAGAATGTTAAAGCCAGTTGTGATTATCTGTGATTGCAGGCCAGCGTTCTACCTTTACGCGGTCCTGAAGATCGCGTCCGGAGTTCTGATGCTCAGCATCGACCTGGAGTTCAAGCAGCCGGCGCAGAACCTTCTGGATGACGTCATCCATGTCTTCAAGAACATCGAAATAGTTGCGCTGTTTGTCGCTTGCTTTGTTATGGGTAAGTTGATTTGCTAGTTATGGACAATGGATTCGCAAAGCCTGAATAATTTGAAAGACCACCAGGCACAGAGCGGTCGCGTCAACGAAAAAGAACGCTAGAACACAGTAAAGGGGATGTGTTTGCGCGTAAGTATGGATGGATGGATGGATGGTTGGATGGATGGATTGATGGATGGATGGTTGTTTGTTACTCTTTCACGCTGGAACACTGCACGGATCTGGATGAAACTTGGCAGAGAGATAGATTATAATCTGGAATTGCACTTAGGCTACTTTTTATCCCGGGGCGCAACTAGTTAATAATAATATTGTTGTCATCAGGTACTGCTTGGGGCTACATCGAGAGCTTCCTATTCTGGCTGCTACAAGACCTCGGCGCGTCACGCTCTCTCATGGGAATCACTATCACAGTGGGCGGCGTGGCGGGTCTGCCTCTGCTGGTTCTCTCGGGGCCCATCATCCGCCGGCTGGGACACGCTAACGTGCTTTTTATCGGCTTTGTGTTCTACGCTATCAGGCTTATGGGTAACTTCATCTACACCAATATTATAAATAGAGAATTTGTATTTTTGTGTTTGTGTGTCTGATTTCTAAGATTCTGTCACCATTAGATTGCTACGTTATCCCTGAATAGCATAGGCTATAACAGGCTATATCTCTGTCATAGTAATTGCGTATAGCAAACATACAATCCTGACAACCTACATAGTTTGCTTTTTCACCGGCGAGCTCGTATGAAGGATGCAGCTACTAAAGTTATGTGAAAAATGTATTAACATTGTTTATGTACCAAATTGACGTGACTAAGTGTTTGAAACAAATGAATATGAAAGCCCGCTACAATTTCTCGTAACAATCTCGCAAGAAAAACACGAGAAACGAACCTCGTTTCACGTGTTTTTCTCGTGTTCTGTGGAGAAGTGAAGCGGGCTTAAAATACTTCCAGAGAGATCGTATAGGTACACACGATAATTGAACAATCGTCACCTCCCCCAGGCTACTCTCTCATCTACAACCCGTGGCTGTGCCTGATATTCGAGGCGCTGGAGTCGGTGACGTCATCGCTGTCCTTCACCGCCGCAGTGACGTATGCAGCCCGTCTCTCATCCACTACCACGGACACCTCCGTGCAAGGCCTGCTCGGAGGCCTCTACTATGGAGTTGGTATGTAAAGGTTACATTATCAATATCTATCATATACTATCCTACTACTAATATTATAAACGCGAAAGTTTGTAAGTATGGATGGGTCGATGTTTGTTACACTTTCACGCCGGAACGGCTGAACGGATCTGGATGAAACTTGGCAGAGAGATAGATTATAATTTGGAATACCACATAGGCTACTTTTCTCGTGGGAATACCGGGATTGAAATCTGCGCGGGTGAAAACGCTGGGCGCAACTAGTCAATCACATAATCAGTATACTTATATAACAAATAAATAAATAGTGCTGGACGATCCACAAAGTATATAAGTGGCTTCCATAGTACTAGCTTTGGTTGGTTGGAGCTAGATAGTGCTGTGTGAATTGTCCACCAACATTTATTTATGATTTGGTCTCAGGTAAGGGCGCTGGCAGTTTGATCGGCGGTTACTTGATGAAGTTCTTCGGAACTCGACCCACTTACCAAATCTTCGCGGGCGCTACCTTCATAACCGGCTGTATTTACTACCTCTTCAACCAATTCTACATCAGGCAGAGAGCTATGAGCGACGAAAACGACCTCTGCAAGGAACGTTCCCCAACAGATGTTGAGGGTCAAGACAAAATCGTGGAGAAAATCACAGATGTCGCTAAAACTGAAGAATCTGACACGAAGTTGAAAGTGACAGATGCGCAAAAGACAAAACTCGTGGCGGATAACACAGATGGCGGTAGTGACTCGGGCGTTGAAAACCCAGCGTACAATGAAACCGAAACTTCAAACGGAAATAGGAAAGATTAACCGAAAATTGGAGATATGTAGGTATGTGATACATCTTTTAGCTTTACTATATGTATTAGAGTGTAGGTAGATTAGATTAAATTAGTAAGCTGTTAGTATTCGTGGTTCTAAACCAACATTAGATTGAGTGAGTAAAAGAATGGCTATGTTTGTTGAATACTACTAGACGTACTCTCTAAATGTGCATTTTATGTACCTACCTACAAGGATATTTTTATCGACTTATTATTTTGGTACTATTTTACAAAGTTATTGAAGTGATGTTTAGTTACCTAAACTTAGTTATACTTAGTTGTTTATTTTAAGTATACATACTTAGATTTCGAATACAAATCTAGACAAATTAATTATTTTTTTAATATCAAAGAATGCTTTACTTCCGTGATCCCTCTATCCCTTTTCTAATAGCATTTATGATAATTTATTTCGTATTATACATCAATATACTAAGGCTAGACTCTTTCGATTAATTCAAGGTCAGTCAATAAGCCGTAGGTACTGAGTTTTATATTAATTAGGGGACGTATTTTATACGTCTTAGGGTAGTCGTCAGACATACCTAACTATTATTATAATGAAAATAGTTTTACTATTATCTTGAAGTAGTCTACTTTCCATTTGAGTCAAAATATGTTGAACAAATATGTGACACTTTCTTCAGCAACCGGGAGCGACCGACGCTCATTATAACGCTAATAGTGTAAATTGTAACTCTGGTTTAGGTCATGACAGTCGTGCATCATATGTCCCACATACTGAAATACCGCTAAAAATTATCGCAATTTGTCTTCCGCGACAATCGTCTATTTGAAATTGTTAGGCGTTGCTCTATCATTTACTAGTCTGTAGTCGAGCGGATCAGTCACCAACCAAAACGAATGTGTCACTAGTTATAAAATGAAGAAGTTCTTACTAATTTGCTTGATGGTGTATAGTTGTAAAGACCAAGTACATTCATTAAAGTTACCCGGACCGCTAGTGTATGTTGTGACGCCATCTCCGCGAACGCCTAATAGCGATGCAGGCCGATCGGCACCGTTTTACTACCACAACTGGATGCGAAGAATGGACCCACCGAGAAACTTCACAATGACGACAACCACACCCACCCCGGATCTAATATTCGCCGAGTTCGAGTCTGGCAACAAACTGAAATCGATCCGGAAACTTTTGGACAAGGAGAGAATCGTACCAAAGACTTCCACATCAGCGCGACCGATCTACGTGCCCGATGAAACGCAGAGCATGTCTCAAGAAGTGAACTACGGACTGCCGCCGCCAGCTAACGTGAAAGAAGAAAAATCAACAACTCCTGATATGACAGATTACTTTGCTCTATACAATAACATGTACAATGTTGATTCTGCGCCTGTGTATGTTCCGTCGACCCCTTCAACAACCACGAGTACTACCACTCCAAGTACCACCACGAGTACCACCACACAGGCACCGATGCAAGCGGTCTCAAGTGAACAAGTGCCAGACGTGCAAAACATTTGGCATATAATCGACAGTCAGAAATATGACGAGTATTCTGGCAAGTGGGAAGAGGTTACTACGTATGAAAAAGACGAAACGACTGAAGCTCCGCAAGAAGACGACAATGAGAATGAAGAGGGAGCAATAAATGGCGACAATATTGCCTTACCAGGGTGAGTTTACTTTTAAATTTTATTATAATAAGGTGTTTCACTTTACCCTTTAGCAACTTTCTCTTACGTAACAAATATTAAATAATAGTTACCTGTGTGTGTTACCTAATTTAACATAATTTTAGCTACTTATTTATTTAAAAAAATGATTTTGTTTATGCCGTAAATTTATACTTTTTGTCGTTTTCCCAGATTTGGTACAAACCCTGGCAACGGAGCTGAAAACGAATCGCGGGCAATTCGCACCGAACCAAATATCCGTTTTCCGTACGTCAACTTGAAGCCGTTTCAAGTAAAATCGCAGAAAAAACCACTTCTCAACACGAAATCTAACAGCAAGAAAGGAAACAACATGTATACCAGTTTGGACAACTTCTATGAGATCAAAAACCCAGTGCGAGGCGAAGCGGAGGATGTCGTTCCTAAGGTGCGACAGCCGGTTGACAGATACAATCCTGCGCAGCCGTACTTACCCCAACCTAACTACGGAAGTAAATCTAATCAGTCGCCTCCTAGTGTGACTCCCATGCGAGCTGTGTCCAACCTAGTGCCGCCTCCTCCGCCGCCGCCGCCCAGGGTCTCTGACGGCGAATTCCCAGCGCCAACAAGCTACGAGTCCTTCCCTCCGTACTCACCGCAATCGGCACCGGCTCCACCTCCTCCTTCTCCTCCTGCACCTTCCATGACGTACCAACCTCCGGACTCTTCGGATGATTCAGATTCGGATACCGCACCTGACAGCGACGGACCTATCGACGTCGGCTACCGATACAAACCACCGTCGCCTCCAGCTCAACCGTTCCTTCCAACAACGCCACCGTTATCTAAACCTATCGGCGGATACTCATACGTCAAACCTCCTGTGCGTGATTCACCCAAAGGAAGCGGCTACTCCTACGACAAGCCACCGATGCTCGATCCATCCCCTGATAATGATACCCCGGACTTTCATGGTTATCAATACAGTAAACCTGCGGCTCAAGACTCACCTCCTAGTTATGTTCCCGGACCAGATCATTCTTATGAACCAGATTACCCTGAGCTTATTTACGATAAACCCCATGATATAAAGGGTGATAAAGATATGGGCATGGATATGGCACCTCCTCCTCCGCCAGCGGATATGAAGCCAGAATTGGAGCACGGACCCCCAGATGACCATGGCTTCCCGCAAGATTTCTACGGCGGTGATTTGAAGTTCACTCATGACTTCGAGGATTATCATCACCACCACCATCATCATACGACCACGACTACAACCACCGAGACTCCTCGTGTCAACAGATACAGTTACTATTATCTCGGAAAGAAGCTGTACTATCTACCGCTGTACTTCAGTGTTTATTTTATCGTATATGTGGGTGCGCTTATCATCAAGGCCGTTTTGCGACACAAGATTGTTTATCCTAACAGCTGGAGACCGAATGATCAGACAGCTGGCTTCTTTTCCAAGCGTTCGATTGATTCTTACGATTTCTCTAATGAGAACCTTCATGAAATTACTGGAAGAGTTACGCATGCAATAGCCGAGGCCGGCAAAAAGTATTTTAGTCAGAAGAAGAAGAAGTAGGTTATTTAGATTCTAGCTAGAGCTTTAAATTTAGGGTACTTACATATTTTAAGTTGTTGTGAACTGGACACGTTTAAATACCGAAAATATTCAATGACTTTAATTTATTAACGAATGTTTAAATGTGGTTCACTGTCACAACGTTGAAGTAAACGATTTGCTCAATTATTTTAACATTGTGTTTTATTTATATTTTTTGCTAGATGCCGCCCGCCCGCGTATTTTTCTACCCGTTCCTGGTCAGGATAAAAGAGAAAACTTCACGAGAGGAACCTCCTCACATAGAATCAAAATTGCAATCTTTTTACCCTGAGCAACAGAATAGTTTGAATTTCTAAACTTAAAATATAAAAGGTATCATATAGTTAATGCAGGTTACAAACTATTAAATTTAGTTTTTACCTCAATCTGTTAGTTGTTAGGGTGCCACTGACTGGTGATTGAACCGCAAACATCCAAACATCGCACCTTTTGCATTTATACGAATGGATGTAATCTAATAATAATAAAACTCAACAGAGCTTATATGATGGTATATTAGTCAATAGAAATAGATAGTTAGGTACTGAAATGTTAGGTAGCTAATAAACACTTCATATACAGCGTTTACACTCAGCTCATGTTCGTGGTAACGGGAACGTCAACGCTCTCTCCCTCTATCTCTCTCTCGCGTTACCGCACGCATTGCCAATGTCGCTGGCGTCGCTGCCCATGTCTTAGTGTAAACGGGGTATTACAGTTGCTCATTATTCGCCACGATATCCTCTCTGAGCTTTGTAATAAAGTTTATAGAAGAGGTCCCAGAAGGCCATTCTGTCGTGCAATGGTCTTGACTTGGCGGTTATCTCTGAATCGATGTCTAAGTATGGCAGCGTGTCTTTAGTCAGTGAAGGCCAGGCAACTGGCAAAAGCTCTGACGTTTCAGGGGTAGGGTTTCTGAAAATTCAATAATATTTGTAATCTTGGTAACAAACCTTCCTAGTAGCGTACGTAGCCTGACCGCATAGTTCGTAACTTTAGTAGACGGTACTTTTAAACTATACCTGAGTATTCGATTACGTAATAATATAGCCATTGTAACTTAATTTGGCTAAGTTATCACTTTTTCCTAAGTTTACTTGCGTTTCATATTATTAGGTGTTAAAGTGAGAAGTTGCGGTTAATTTCATAGTTAACACCATAAACCGCAATTTCATACTTTCAAAGTCGTTATAATAATATCAGAATAAAAAACACACCCGTATTTTGCAAAGTTGGTCCATAGAGTAGTAATGCTGTCAATGATGACTTGATCCTCTGGGGTAGGCTCGTCCATGAAAATCGACGGCTTAAATAAATATGCAATCTCATCGGCATGGGATGCGCCACCGCTGGTTATGGTCAACCATTGTTGACCATAGTCTCTTGCTCCGTTGTACGAGAAGACATATTGATAAACAGTTCTAGCACCACTTTTCAAATGCTTTTGTATAGCTCGGGCAACAGGGTGGTTGAATGTAAAATCAGAATCGAAATCTACTATAGACTGAGCTGATAACTCGCCTATTTCTTCGTCGCCAAAATAAAAATGCCGAATCAGTTCTTCCACTTCAGCAACGTCTTCACTATCGAAGATAAGGAATTGATTGATGTAATCCAAAATAATACTTTTCTGTGCTTCTAGATCTTTAGAAAATACATATGCTAATGATTCTTCGCTGGTATGTCCAGCTAGAATTGGAGTGTTCTTAACTCTCGGCAAATCGACGTTGATTGGATGGTCATAAATAAACTTCTCAATGCCCTCAAAATCTTTTTCCACGCATGGTCTAAAAGTAAGACTCAATTCGTTTGATGCTGCAATTACTAATTTAGTGTCGGCGAACTTTAGGAAAGACAGAGCTTCTTCTAAGTCGTCAGTTTTCAGTCCGAGATGTTCCGCTAGTTTGAAGGCAGGTGACGTGTCAGAATCTAGAATGCCCCAAGGACAAACCGCTGAGCCACTTTGCATTATGACTTTATTAAAAAGATTGTCTTCACTATAGTGTAGAAGTAAATCTACAGAAACTCCTCCAGCGCTCTGACCAAAAATAGTTATTTTATCAATATCTCCACCAAATGCTTCGATGTTGTTTTTTACCCATTTCAATGCCAGATGTTGGTCCTTGAGGCCTTGATTACCGGGTATTTCAGGTGTATCTAAGCACATGAATCCATAAGGTCCAAGGCGGTAGTTGATTGACACCAGAATTACCCCATGTCGCACTAGAAAACTAGGTCCGTACACGCTGGTCCCAGATGTTCCCGTTTCAAATCCACCTCCGTGGATCCAAATCATTACAGGCAAGCGATTAGCTGAACTGGCAATATTTGGCACATACACATTTAAATGAAGGCAGTCAAGATTTCCGATAGGGATCCCTCCACCAAACTGTGGGCATGTTGTTGAGTCGTCAAAAGCTTCGAATGTTCCGTCAAATCCAGAATGGGGTATGGATTGCTGAAATGTTAGATCAACTAAGTAATTTCCCTTGATTAGTACAAATTAGTATGTATACCGTTTTATTTCACTTACCCCAAACGGATTAGATTCGTTTATGTACGCGTATGGGATTCCCATAAACTTGGAATAATCTCCATCTGTAGCTCTTAGACCACGGATTAACCCAACTTTAGAGTCCACCAATGGATCTATTCTACTGGCACTTTCTGCTTTATGAGCCACTACGGATAAGCCTACGACGAAAAATAAAAGGCTTTTGCCCTTCATGATGGTTTAGCAGAGCATGCACACTGTCGAACACATGCTATTTCATGCAGTATTATAGCAAATTTTGTAGAGATAATATCCACTTGAGTGATTCTCGTTTTAATCTTATCATTACTCTGCAAATACCTACTCATAATCTAAGATGACAATGGTAGTAGGCAGGTCTTTTCGACAAACATAGGATACTTACCAAATATTGATAAACTTCGCTGTAAAATATATTTATTTATTGAATATAATTATGTCTCAGTATCATCTTCGTTGAGTAAAGTTTTAATCATAACGCAATTCATAATTCAATTTTTTTCACAGATGACCCATAGTTAATAGGGATAATTTGATATAATATATTATATAAACAATAAAAATAAAATTGAATTTAGGTGACACCCCAACTTGTTATTTTTTTGTAGATAATCTTTAGGTAGATAGATACCTACTGCTGACAGATCAATCTGATATTATTTATATCTAAAAGACAACGCTTGTACATATGCGTTCACCAACGCTTTAACTTTGACGACCTCAGTGGCGCAGCGGGCGAGAGTCCGCCTGCGACGCAAGAGGTTGCGGGTTTCGAGTTAAAAATGGAGAAACATAGTGTTAATATCCAATCTGGATCTATTTGTCATTCCAAACAACTAATTAACCACTTGTTAAAATATACTTAGAATACATAATTATCATTAGTGACGGGTTAGCAGGTAGTCAAACCTCCGCAGTACCTACTACATTTTGTAACAACGATAAAGTCGAGTAACTTAATGACCCCTTGAACATTTAATAAAAGAATACACAACAGGTATCGACTTTAACGGCTAAATATCATAAAACCACCATAAAATAAGGGATTAACAGGTAATTTACGGAAGAACAGCTAGACAGGCTGGAACGGCTGCAAAACCTCTGCATTCGCTACATTTATGGCTTACGTAAGTATGACCATGTGTCAGCGTTTCGTGCTGAACTGAAGTGGCTGGAAGTCAGGGAGCGTCGTAGCGTTCATATACTATGTCTTCTCTTCAATATTTTAAATGACCCTCAATCACCAGACTACCTCAAAGAGCGCTTCCCCAATTTGTACGCTGCTGCCGAGCGCTCGATACGACCCTCACAAAAGCTGCAATTGATGTCTCCCCAACATAACTCAACCTGTTACACAGACTCCTTTACTGTTACTGCCATTCGTCTCTGGAATGGCCTGCCGCGCCTGATCCGTGAAGTGTCTTCCGTCGATGTCTTCAGATCAAAAGTGCATAACTACTATCTTTGCCTCATGATCAATGAGTACAAATTCAGAGGTATCTTGAGTGATTAGTGTTTAGACTTTATTTCATAATTATTTATAATAATATGCATTTGTTAGTACCTACCTACCGTATGTATTCATAGTTATATAATGTATTATGTGTTTATTATGTACCTATTTTTGATATTTATTATGTATGTATACTTCTTTTAATATATAATCTAATATCGAATATTTAATACATATTTGTTTAGTTATTATTAAAAAACTCCCATCATCCATGTGTGTGCACTGCCCTTTCGGTTTTTTCAAAACTACACAAAGGTTAACTGGAAGAGAATGCTCTCTAGCATTAAGTTCGCCTATGTACGATACATTTTGTTTATGTGCAATAAAGAATTTTCTATCTATCTATCTAATTTATAAATTATAGTAGATGAAATATTGCAATATAATTAAAACAATGATTAGGCGAGTTGAAATACTACTTAAAGGTCGTCATGTAATTTGGACAGCGAGTAAAAGACAAAATATTAATAAAAACAAATCATTTTTTCAAGTCCATCGAGTGCCCTGTGTCTGCTATATGTCAAAAAATAGTAAAATTAAGGACATTATTCATACCAGAGCAAATAACGGGCACTCGCACGAGAGCAGAAAAATATCGATTCTCATGTTTTTCTCCATACATTTTTAGGTCGAAAAATCTTTACTGCATCATAATCACGAAAGGTTCCTAAATATGATAAAGTTTGGGCTCCTAATAAGGTTTTGTGTAGGTTTCCAACAAGAAAAAGCATGTTTAGAAAAAAAAAAGTTCTATGTCTATGAAACGGCTTTTTCGATCCAATGTGCGTTGGTCTGGGTGTTTTCTATGTATAATAAAAAATATCTATCTATGTAAGTATATAATGTATTAAATACAGTGTAAACTCTTTATAACGTTATCCTTTATAACGATAAACTCCCTATAACGTTGAAGTGAGCCCAAGTTGGTTGGTTTGCGTTAAAACCCACATATTGAAACACTCTTTATAGCGATACGCCATTCTCTATTACGAAGAATTACGAAGAAATGTGTTCATATTTTTAGACAGTAAATATTTATTATCGGTATTATTGTTTATGTTATGTTATCAGGTAACAAAAGACTTTAAAGCTCCGAAACATCCGAGGTCGGTCTAGCTTTTGTTATCCTTAATTGCCTTGAACACGTGCAGTATGACGCATTGTTTTCTCGGAAGTGATGGTCTTCGACCAAGCATACTGGGTACCTATCGTATTATCAGTCGTAAACCTACTTTGAAACTGTTAACATGGCCAGTAAACGGAAAGCGATTAGTGTTGACGAAAAAGTTTGTGTGATACGTGCGATTGAAAAGGGAGAAAAGAAAAGTGACGTTGGAAGGCGTTTTATTATCTAAGACATACATATTAAAAATTCTGGTTAATTTGGTTTTTTTTGTTCACTCCATATAACGATAACTCTCTATAACGACAAAAAATGCTCAGTCCCTTGAGTTTCGTTATAAAGAGTTTACACTGTATATCAGTAATCTAGTATCCATAACACAAGCTAGTAGCTTACTTTGGGGCTAGATGGTGCTGTGTGGATTGTCCAGCGTTATTTATTTATTTAACTAATAGTTCAACGGATGTCCAGCTTAACTCTTCTACTTAGTAGGTACTCTACTATTCTTGATGTGTCCTACGACGGTATTACCTAAAGTAAGACATCCTTATTTAAAAACAATACCAAATCGAAGGTGAGTAATATTTGAAGTCAAAGAAATGAATAAGTGGTAGCGGTATATTGAATAAGAAAAGCCAACAGGAGATAAGATAAAGACAATTATCTTTTTTAACAGGAGAAAATGAATGCTCGCTCTCTCTTTGCATTGTTAATCAATGGTTTCATTCGTATGGTCATTCGTTTCGTTCTGGAATCCTTTTTGAGCTTTTTCATTTAACTTATAGAATAGTTTCCAAAACGCCATTCTTGCATGGAATGGTCTTTGCTTGACGCTTATCTCAGCATCAATGTCGAGATAAAAGAACTCATCTTGTGATACTGGCCTCCAGGTGACGGGTGTCAACTCAGTTATCTCTGGAGTAGGGTTGCTGAAAGATATAACATTGAATAATACCTATAGAAGGCATAATAGCTTGTTGAAAACTAATGGTAGGTAAATACAGCGTAGCATGTACCTGATATGCTACCTTACTACCTAACAGCTTACGGGTCTGCTATTGCCAAAAACAAACTTAATTTTTCAAAAAACTTAGGCATATAATTCAAATGCACGGCCCTGGCGGAAGACCAGCGTCAGTTGCCTGTCGACTGACTTATGCTGAGCCAGGGTCCCTTTTGCAGCTCTTATATAGGTTATTTTTATTTGATTTATTTTCTTTGTTTTTTGTATGTTTTATGCTGTATTTAAGCTGCTGCAAATAAATATGTTTTCTTTCTTTCTTTCTTTTCTTTCTTTCTTTTCAAATCGAAACACTAAAGGAAAAAAAGGAAACTTCTAAAGTTTATTTTTTTAGGCTTCCTTTTACGGACAACAGTGTTTAAAATCTAAACACATAAGTATCTGTCCGTCTGTTAGTCAAGACGACCCTTTTTCTCCGAAACGACCTGTTATGGTACCTACCTTAAATAGTTATAGATATCAATTTGAAATTAATAGAACAAATTGAATAATATTTCGGACAAGTAAGTTATAGTGACATTTGGAATTTTAGGAGCCTTTGTATCACACAAATAAAGGTTAATGTCTAAAATTGAGGATTCGCGACTTTTTAACCCTATATATTAAAAACATGCTTAAAATAGTGAAAATCATAATATAGGTGTAGTAACTTACCCATATTTAACAAAATTACACCACATAGTAGTAATTCTATCTATAACTGTTTGATCTTCAGGTGACGGTTCGTTCATGTAAGATATGTCGAACAAATAACCAATCTCATCAGCGTGAGATGCACCACTCTCATTTAATTTCAATCTATCCTTCACAAAGTTTCTTGACCCATCGTAAGAAAATACATATTGAAATATGTTATCAGCTTCATTTCTCAAGTATTGTTGTAAAGTTTTCACAAGACAATAGTTAAATTGATAATCTGAAATAAAATCCATGACAGACGACGTTGTCTCTTCGCTTACGCTTTCATCGCCAATGTAAAAATGTTTTATTAGTTCCTCCATTTCATTTTTTTTGTCGGTTTTTAAGTTGAAGTTATCATCCAGAAACTTCTGAAACAAATTGTCATCCAAAAAGTTTTTTTCTTTATCTTCTAATTTATAAATACCTTCACGGTTATTTATTCCGACCAGGATAGGAACGTTCTTCAGACTTGCAAGTGGTGCATTAAAAGGGTGCTCACTAATGAAGTTATCAAAACCATCATCGATTTCAACACATGGCCTGAAACTCAAATCTAACTCATTTGTTGCTCCGATAACCAATTTTGGGTCTGCTGTTGATAGAAAAGATAAAGCATCGTTCTCGTTGTCAGTTTTAAAACCAAGATGAGCAGCTAAAGCTAAAGTAGCTGATTTGTTTGGTTCTCTTACAAACCCGGGACATTGGGAACTCCCACTTTGCAGGATCACTTGATTGAAAAGTCTTTCTTTTTGATAATAAAGATGAAAGTCAACGGAGCCTGCTCCGGCACTCTCTCCGAAAATTGTAATTTTGTTAACATCACCACCGAATGCTTCTATGTTATCTTTAACCCACTTCAAGGCTATCCATTGATCTTTTATGCCTTGATTACCAGGTGCTTTGGGGTTATTTAGACACATAAATCCGTAGGGTCCCAGTCGGTAATTTAATGTGACCAAAATAATGTCATGTCTGACAAGATAACTAGGTCCATAAAGGTATCTTCCAGCGAACCCGATGCTGAAACCTCCTCCGTATATCCACACTAGTACTGGCAGATTATTCTTAGAACTGGCAGTATTTGGGACGTAAACATTTAAGTGGAGGCAGTCAAGAGACCCTACGATAGTATTATTAAACTCTTCGACTTGAGGACATATTGCTGAATCATCAAAAGCTTCGAATACTTCTCCAAATCCTTGATGCGGCGAAGAAGGCTAAAAGAGTAAATATCCATTTTTACGCAATATACATAATATTATGGCATTAATATTCTGCAAATACTTAGAAGAGTAATTTTATAGGTAGTTATTGCTTACCCCAAAAGGATTACTTTCGTCCACTGTTGCATACGGTATACCCATGAACATAGAGTATTGGCCATTTGATGACTGGAGTCCTCGAATCAATCCAAGTTTTGTGTCTACCAGTGGGTCGATTCGAGTTAAAGATTGTCCATTTTGAACCAAATAATAAAAGGTTAAGAACAAGATATGATATTTCCGGGACATTGTGATGCAACTACTTCAGAGCAAGGTTCAAGCAGGTTTGATAGTGTCAGTCATCGAATACTGTGACTTCCGAGATAACTCGATTTTATCTTTGAATTTGAATTATTGAGGAAAATAATATTTTTGTTGGTTTTTGCAAACAACTGTTTGTCGGTTACGATTTCATGGCCGATTTACATATGATCCGATTTCGATATTCAGTTCAATTTTTCGATACTTTTCATAGGGATACCTATCCGGTAGGCAGGTACTCCAAAGTTGGACAGAAGCTAGTCGGTCTGTCTGACCTGTACCTACCTACACACATTAGGTACCTATGTTTGGTATCAAAGTAAGACTGGAAAGAACATCATGATAATGTCATTCGGGGTTAACCGCGAATCTACCATAGTACCTAACTGTACCTATACAAAATTAACAAACCATGTACTTAGCTAGAGTAATATAGTTCGGCGGTACTAGTCGTAGCCTGTACTTGCCAAGCTTGTATCCTAGGTACCTACCTCCTTATAAATAATAACAAAGTAGGTAAGTAACAATTTGTCCAATTAGATGTTGGGTGTCAATTGTGAAACCCAATGTCTGCAGTTGCCATAAATGGGATTCATACCAAATCAATACTTAAAATCACGTTAAAGTTTAAATTTATACTTAAATCTATAGTATAAATATTTATCTTTATTTAAATAAGAAAGCAATTAGGCAACATATGGGAAACAAATTTGACCACTATACAAAAAAGAGATTATTCTGAGTAGTTTTATACTCGTAGCTATTATATTATTAATCCTTCTCCCTCAACATAGCTAGTTAGCTACTATAGCCTAACGACATGCAATGCAGGCTTTCACTGGCGTGCCACATGTCACCTACAAATTAAATTTACACGTCACTGAGACACGCACGATTTGTTTACAGTATTCATCTTTCAGCTGCTCCATATGCTGTTAACTGGGGCGGTACCTTGTTCCTCAGTCAGTTGCTTGTAAACCTTCATTCTATGAACACCTAGGATAGAAGTGAAGTTTAGGTTTTAAGTTTGGATTGCGGCAGCATTGGGGGTTTTAGTATAAGTTGCTGAGATGGTGTCGCGAGGCGCGTTGTTGCTGACATGTCACGGCGTTGTGTGGGTAGGTGCGATTGCAATGGCGCTGTGGGCGGGCGGCGCGCGAGCTGCCGTGCGCTACGACACCGCTACGCCGTACGCGCCACCCTACAACAAGTACAAATATATTCCGATACAGTGAGTACTATGCTTTTAACCCCTTGATTCCAAATAGCCGCACTTTACCGCTATATAATTAGTGGTAGGTAAGCTTCATATATTTTTTGGCAATAAAGGTAGGTAAACTTACTTTTTAAATTCAAGTGTACAAGCATTTAAGTATTTCTTAGCCAGGAGAAAAGGACACCAGCGACAAGCCAGTTTTTAAGTTCATCTTGATTCTAGATTTCAATTTAGCTTTAACTTTTCAGTGGCTCGTTTGATGGCTACGAGTCCAACGACCCAGCGCAAGAACAAACCACACTCGAGCCACAGTCCGAACCAGAGTCTTCTGGTATGCCAATCTCGGAGTTTATCCTCACTGCCCTGAGAACTGCTCTTGATGTCGTCAGGAATATGAACAAGCAGCGATCAGCTGCCGGCACCATCGCTGCTAGGTCGAACACTACGAACAATGCAATATCTGTAAGTTTTCAAAAATTTATATGCACAATGCCAGTACTTTCAAACGGTGAAGGAAAACATCGTGAGGAAACTAGTACCAAACAAGTTCTATGACATGTGTCAAGTGCTCGAAAGGAGCCTCTTGAGGCGCGCTTAAAATCCTTTCACCACACTGTTTCGAAAGAAACTAGTGATTCGACAAGTGAGTGTAAGTTTACGGTAAAAGCAAATCCTTCCATATATTTTCCTTAGTAGAAAAACAGAAAAAATGTAACGAACGAAAGGACAAAAAAGTTAAAGGAAATGGAAATGAGTCATCTGGGTTCGAATCTACGAGCTTTGCTAGGTTTGATGCTAGATAAAGCTCTAAGCACAAATTAGGCCATAAAAAAACTGGCGTGAAATTCGAATATAAAAGATACTTAAATAACAAGTAGATTTATTAAAAAATAAAAAAACCCGAGTGCCCGAACTAAAAGTACCTATGTAGGTAGGTAAATAAGAATGTTTTAAATTTGGTATTTTTAATTTTGAAATCCTTTCTTCAGTCTTGACGAATGATGAAAATGTAATGATCGCAGATAGTCGGAGACTCGTGTACCTATGTCCTAGCAGTTTACTGACGCCTGTGGTTGTATAACTCATTTTGATCACTTTGGGGTTACCAGCAATCACATTTTTTTATTACAAAACTCTTAATATCTTCGGAACGACTTCATCGATTTTGATGCGGTTTTTTTTAAACGATTTATATGACCTTAGAGAAGGTTTTATGATATATTTTAGTATCACTCATGGCCTAGTTCGCTAAAGTGACTTAACGAATTTTGCGTTCTGGTTTTGTCTTTGAGTGTTTACTTTAAATCAAAAACTAATACATTATTTGAAAACACTCTATCATTCTCTTGATTTTGACACTCATATTGCTTGAAAAGTTTTTTTTAATGTGAGAGAATATCGCTCCTCCTTTCCTTCCCACGTGACTTTGGAAGACACTTGGGACACTTTGGACACTTGGGAAGTTGCGACGAATCTTTTGATACTAGAATCATCAAAATCCATCCAGCCGTTTGGTTGCTACGTGGTAATAAAGGAAATATCGAAGGAAGGATACATATATACATGGATAGATACACGCCAAACACATAACCCTCGCGGCACTCGGGTAAAAATACAAGGAAATTGGTGGAATTCTTTGTTAAATGATGAGACACTTCAATCCGCGATGATAAAAAAGAATTCAATAGGCAGAGGTGCACGAGGAAACATTAAATACCTAAGTTAAAAATAGAAAGGACATTATAAATTAAACTCAAAATTGTACAATATTTTAAACATACGTAATAAAATTGTTAATATACAAATAATATAAAGATTATTCATCGCAATTCGTAATTTTATGTAATAATCAATAAAAGAATAGTCGTTTTACTTTTCAGAAAAGTATTCCATCACGAATTGGGGTCAGTAACGGTGGCCTGAAGTAGGTGACTGGGTGTCGCTAACAATTAGTTAGCATCCTTACATCTGTGTCTTAGTTTGCGTGTTGGTGCGAACAAGACGTCGTCTACCTAGATGGAATATAGGAAATACTTATTGCATACCACATAACATTTATACTTACTTAACAGAACATAAAAACATCAAGGTGGAATACAATGGGTGGTCTAAATCTATCTCTTCAAGACAACATTGTTGAACATATGTATAATTTTACGTTTACGTACTATACTTTGAATGAAACCATGTAGGTACAGCTACTAGTATTGTTTAAATAGTTTTTGTCTTCTTTGTTCGAAAATGAATTTATTCAGTAAATGGCTCTTTTTAGAGTTTCCTTCCGCTACTAAATAATAAAAATTCATGGACTGTTTTTTCTTAATTGCATTTAAAAACACTACTAGATTACAATGTTTTTTTAGGGATATTAAGTTAAAGAAAACAGATACTGCGAGTACACTGTATTTTTTATAGGTTTTTTAATGCGCAAACGCTGTCATACTCGTATGTTTCAAAAGTAAAGTTTTCACAGCAAATTACAGAAAAAAACTCTCAGCTGCCACGTTTTTTTTATTTATTCAGGCTAGTTTAGGTTTGCACAGTAGTATTACTATCCCATGAAGGAACACGACCTACAAAACAAGTCAGTGCGACGAAACCACAACCTTAGGTTTCACCAAAACCTTAGCCGTCCGTTCAATGGCAAACCGATTCTTTTGATAAATGTTTTTTTATAATCTTTTCATATCTACTATTAACCTAACCTCAGTTAATATATACACAAAGCTTTGTAAAACAACAGGAACAACAGTGTCCACCTCATCCACCACCTCCGTCCGGATAAAAAATCTGTTTGCAATCGGGCCAGCCTTGTCCGATTCACAAACAGTCTTAACTACATACAGTCAAAATTATGATCAAAATCGTACATGCAGTAATCGTACATTAGTACGTAGTCTCAAAATTAAATTATATAAAAACAGTCTAATTTCCAGCTGAATCGAAGATCTTCAAAACCGAACACCACGTCAGTTGGGAGCGGTCGTGGGTTCGATGAGTACTACGACGAGCACGATCACTACCATGAGACTACCACTACGGCGAAGCCAATGAAGCAAGGCCGGTACACCGACCCCTGGGCTGGCTACTACGACTGGATCATCAACGAGGGATCATTCAAGTTCTGGAGCGTTTTTCAAGTAAGTGTTGGTTCCTTGACGTTGAGTGTTTATTAATTAAACTTAAATAAAGTAGCGTTCTCACTGTTTTTCCGAACTTCGCAACAGGCACACGTGGCACCTAAATGAAAACAAGTTTGCAAATCTTTAAAATCGGATGTTCCTTGTTTTTTAACAAACATAGCCAGGAGGACCTTATAAACATGAAACCTTGGGTTAACAAATTTTTTTGCAGAGCTCCAAAATTATATCAGAACATTTGCACATTCAATAACACTTACCGGAGCACCGGTGGTCTAGTGGGAGTGACCCCGCCTTCCGATCGTAAGGTCGCAGGTTCGAATCCGGTCGTACACCAATGGATTTTTCTATGGAAAAATTTATGTGCGCAATGCCAGTGCTCTTAAACGGTGAAGGAAAACATCGTGAGGAAACCAGTTAGTATTCTAACAGCGGCGATGGGCTTGCAACCTGTCACGTATGGAATACTAACTACTGCAAAATGTGGGTATGTGCCAAATGTAATGTTTGGACGTACCTCTGACTACCCCCCTTAGACATCCTCAAAGAATCTTGAATTAGTACCTACTTGGTACTGGGAGATCTGAAGGGATATCTACCGTACCTGGGGATCAAAGTCGTGAAGCTGTTTCAGTTTTTTCAATAACACTTATGTGCCTAATTCTGCTTATCGTATACACACATGTTATTTTCATTTATTTGAAATCAGCCAAGCTGATTAGGTACTGCTTACTCCGTTATCAATCACACAATTATCCATCACATAAATGAATAACAGACATTTTGAGAATAAGGAGAATTAGACACTAGAAATAGAAATTCTGGGGCTGAGGCTCTAATCTTTTTCTTCAGCTCAATAAAATGCTGTTATCAGACTTGCCAATATATGTTACTGCAAATCACTTAAGTATTTAATGTTAGAAACAGTCTCGCAATGGAATACAATTATCCATGAACATCATTCAAGTACACGTACATAACAGCACTTATATGCCTGAGATTTGCCTCAATCGTACAAGGAAAACACTAAATAGAAGCTAGAAGTAAAGATAAATAGGGCGACATTGTGTATAGATATGTGACCTATGTGTACCATGTGTGTGTTTAAACCAGTCTATAACATAACAATGTGTGAATCTATTTAGATACTTTAGTATATTCAAAATTATAAATGTTTTTTAATTCAGGAAATATACCAAAAAACCAAATGTCTGAATTTCAAAAAATCCAACGACCTCAAGTGCACCGCAGCGCATCCTAGCGCGAAAAATATTGTTGTTAATAATTGTTTCATGTACCTACGTGAAAAACATTTTGTCATTTTAATAAAGCACCCATAGAAGTTGGAGACATAACATTGACACAGATTAGATGCGGTGCGATGGTCGTTTTGTCTTGCATGGCTGACGCTGCCTGACATAATTCAAGAACATTGTAGTGGACCTTGTGAATGTGATTATAGACTCACATTTCCTTGATTGTCGTTACTAGTACTCTAGCTCGGTATTTATTTTGCGACTTTATTGTGTTGTCGCCGTCGCTTCTCATGGGTACGAATGGTTCGATGGATTCAAAAAGACAAGCATTATAGAAAATTGTATGGCGTGATGACCTACAGGGATTTTTCTATTACTATTCAGCTTAAATAAGACTGGTAATTTTATTTCATAGAATTCAATAATTAGATTCTGAATTTATGAATAAATAAATAAATAAATATTGATGGACATTCCACATAGCACTATCTCGCCCCAAACTAAGCCTAAGCTTGTGGTATGGGAACCAGATAGCTGATACTATACTCTTTATACAATTTTTTTTGTAAATACATACTTATAATATTATATGTATTATGTATGTATCTAATACTACCTACATCGTAGTTAGTTCAGCAATTTTGAATAAGAGATCAGGTAAAGTAAGTCCTGTATCCAAAAAAAAAATATCCCGCAGAACAAAATTTGAAATATCTCAAATTAGGTTATAGGAAGATGTTTTATGGGTAGGTACCTACCTATGCATGGTTCATGTCTACCTCCAAGACATTGTTAGCCCAAACAAGCGGTTATTGACACGAGTTTGATGGAATCATTGTCGAAACGTGACACGTCATGGTCAGGTTTAAGTGCTTCTTGAAAATAATTCCGGATTTTTTTCTAAGAGTTCATCAAAAATGTATTTAAATATAATACTACTGGTGTAATAACTAAATATTAATTATTGTTGAATTGTGTTGTACCAATCTGTTTGGTGTATAACTAACCACATTACCTACCAATATTATATTACTTCATTCTGCTGACTATTCTCTAGCTAAGCGAGAAATTCTTAGCAAGATACTATTTTGTTAATTTTTTTACATTTTTTTTCAGCTTTTCACTGCAGCTCTTCTCCTATATGCCTGCTTATCAGCTATCTACTACGCGAAATTCAACCCTATCCTGCCGGATTACAGCATGGAATACGATGATTACTTCCTGGAACGTACAGTCGGCAGGCATGCCAGGAGTCTGGAGCCTTCGGAACTACCTTCAGGGCTTAGTTGGATAAACCCAAGGACATTCCAGTTTATATTAGACGCGATATCTAAGCACTATGAAGACCAATCCTAGTGAGTAGAATAAAATCATTTTATTACAGGGTAACAACATAATCATTGACAGTTGTAAATATTTTTAGAAATTATTTCAACGTATTTTTAACATGTACTTTTAAATATTTTTTAAACGTGTTAGGAAGAATCGGATGGGAATCGACTATCTCATGAATTTGAAGAAGGATAATTTTTAATCATTTGTTACCCTGTACTAAAAACGCTTATATTTCTTCGCGTGTTTCTTCTATTGCTGAGGTCTGATTTGACAGAACTTCAAATCAAAGTTCTCTTGAGTCGAATCTAAAAGGAATTTAGGTTAAGTTTGTATTTATTAAAGCCATGCTCAATTTCTAGTTCCTAAATTATTATAAAATAAAAACTGTACAACTGAACGCGAGGTTTTATTGCATCGTGATGTGCGGCCGCCACCATCAAAATAATGTTGCACAGTGGGTTTTATAGGTGTTGCGGCCATAAAGTAGAGGCCATGGGGGTCCAAGTTCCATGTTTATACGGACGCTTGTTACTGGACAAAGCTTTAACGTCAGACAAGAACAAATGCTTCGATCGGAAATAAAGTTTACTAAGGTGTAGTCGGTAATTGTAGTAAACTCGAACGCCTCTCGCTCGATCGGTATTAGGTATATAAGCTCAAAGAGATGTGGAGCTTCGTTACTTGTCTCGTACAAGTATGAAATTAATAGATAGTTAAATTGTTCTTTAAATCCAAGGACATAAGAAAATAATAGTAGTTAACTAAATTATAAGTGTTGGAGCTCTCCTTTCAACGCGTAATTTTTAATACACTGTTAAAAAACAGTCATGACTGTTTTCAGAATATCTTCGCCCCTGTTTTAAATTTCAAATGCACAATATGTACAAAACAGACAAACAGACATGTGAAATGTATATCTAGGTGTGTTTGTCTTTATAAATAAAAATTCGACAATGTTTATGAAGGTTCACTATGCCCACATCTTAAGAGTCCGGTGACAGCGGCTCGCAATTTCGAGGTGCGATTGGCTATTATTTCATTTTATTTCATTTCGGGGAGGTTGTTTGAAAAAATAACTCTAAAGAAACACGCATAAATACTGTTCGAACACAAATAATACAATAATATAAGGGAAATGTGCTTGAGTCAGAAATCATTTTGGTATTAGGTAAATGTAAGACCAAACATACTAATACCAAAATGATTTCTGATTGGGGCATGTTTCCCTTATATTATTGTATTATTTGTGTTCGAACAGTATTTATGCGTGTTTCTTTAGAGTTATTTTTTCAAACAACCTCCCCGAAATGAAATAAAATGAAATAATAGCCAATCGCACCTCGAAATTGCGAGCCGCTGTCACCGAAGCCTTAAGACATATTGTATAACGTGGCTAAAATTTGTAGAGTCGCGATCCCGGGTTCGATGTCCGGTCGCGGCTGCTTGCTAGGATATAACTACTACACAGGATGTGGCTAGTGTAGTGCACGTTTACGACTGCCTTATCGGGGAAATCGATCCTGCCTTTAGGTCCAAGTTTAGTACACCTATATACGAACATAATTGCAGGGAAACAATTTCTAAATGTTTGACTTTCAGCTATTTTCCTCCACCCCTTTGCTACTGATATTTTATAAATTGCTGAATGTGATGCCATTTTGTGGTATTTCACAACGGATGCATATCTTATAATTAGTGCATATCTACAACGGACAGCTACCGATAGCGTTAGATATTCCGATAGCGATCATGAGATCATTAAGCTATCTCGCCGGTCGACCACAACCACATAACATGGTATTCTGTGCCGCGCACTGTTTCCGAAATGTTTTGCGGTTGCTTTGCTGCCCATTGGCCGCAATCGTACGCGCTACAATTACTTTGGATCTATATTATGCTCGTGAGGAGTATAACCCGACAAGGTTGGGAAGACGCTTGTTTCTTCTATGCGGGTGCTGGAGCGTAGAGCGTCGGTAAGTGGCGGGTTGGCGCGCTGGTTCAACGTTCAAGTGCAGCGCGGACGCACATCCGAAGAGACCGTTCCCGCGCGCGGCTGCGCGAACGCAAAAACCCCATGCCGCGCTCTACATTCGAACCGAACGAATTCAATACGACACCACGTTAGCAAATCTATGAACTAAACTGTTGTTTACTTGTGTAGTGATTATTGGACTAAGGTTAATTGTTCGCCAGTTCGAGCGAAGCTTCGCTAAGAAGGTAAATATATTTTACAGTTATTTTCGATACAGTTAAGATTCCTGTGGAACATTTGCAAGCGTGAAAACGCATTCGCAGTAGGTATGTATGAATGTTATGTTATAATTATGTTATGCAGAGCAATAAATATGATACGTAGGTAAGATCTTAAGATGCTGAAATGAAGATGAGAGTGAATCAACGACTCATTGAATATAACCACACCAAGACAAAAACAAATATACTTATTCGTTTTTAATAAAAAAAATACACAACAGGTATGATCAAGGTGGTACATTGGGTTCCTAATCGTCATATTGTGTTTTTTCGAAAACTTGAACAAAATTGTGTATTGTAGTTTGCGCAAGTGCAAGTGCTACTTTATTCTATAGAAAAGACTTCAACGCGCCTGCGTTACGCCGATTTACAGTTTATTGATACCATTAACGTTTTCAATTTGTTTGTATTATCTACAATATAAACAATAGGATTTACCAAGACTTGTTACAAAAGTTATGATAAATAAGAACATTTCCTGTTTTATTATAATACTGTTTACCCAACTAGAATTTCATATAAGTTATGTTTTAATTTTTTTACTGTCTTTGTAGTTCCATAGACTCCATCGGGACACTGGGGGTTTGATTTTTACTAAAAACCTGTACATTACGTACGGCCAGTTACAAAAAAGAGCTGTTCAGTGCAATAGGTAGATAAACTCTAATAATTTGGTACGCTTCGTAGAACCAACACCTGAGGGCATGGGAGCTTGATTGATTGCTAATTCAGTTGTAAGACTATCGACGAGTCGGCAACCTGTCAAGTACCTACCGTACAATGTAATGTTCTAGTTAGCAATAGCTTCACTTTGTTGTCTCAAATTATTAATAGTTTGTGGATAGGCAGAGCTTCTGAATTTCATCTTAAATAGCAATATTCATTTTTTAAGGAAGACAGGATAGTACTATATTGCCAGTTAGTATTCGGCGACGGGCTTGCGTCCTATCACCAAATAATACCAAATAATGCAAAATGTGGCTATGTATTAGGTGCCAAATGTAGTGTTGACATACCTCTGACTACCTACTCCCCTTAGACGTCCTCAGAGAATCTGGTGTTCGTTATTGGTACTAAGATATTTGTTTCATTCAATTTTCAGTGACGGTTTCACCCGCGCAGATTTAAATCCCGGTTCATTTCATTTCATTAAAAGTAGCCTATGTGTTATTCCAGACTTTACCCAATCTCTCTGCCAGATCTGCTCAGCCGTTCCGGCGTGAAAAAGTAACAAACATCCATCCATCCATCCATACTTACAAACTCGCGTGTATAATATTAGTGGGATTATACAACGTATCAAAGTGAGCCTTTTGATTCTACTGAATTATGACAGTTTTGAATTTTACGTAAATATACGATTGCGTAGAGACAAGCCAATCATAGATACAATAAACCACCCTTGCCGGTTAAAAATGGCACTTGTTTAAAAGTACCGTGATAATACAATAACGGGGTCTTGTGCGAAACGGTCCAAACGGTGTGATACACGCGCCTGACGTGCTGGTGATTAACACACTTTGTGTTATATTTTGAATGTCGGTGGTTCAAAGGTAATTTACCTGAATTCGTTGTCCCTCAAATAAAATCACAAGTTTAATTAAATAAAATCACATGGATCATTTTGGAACGTCTTTTAAACTTTCAGTTCAGATCTGTTACTTAAGTTGTAATAGCAATACAAAATTAGTAATTGAAAGGATGATTTGATATTGAATTGATGGAAAGGGCTCAGAATCGTTCTTCCTGGAAACGTATAGGGGATGCCTATGTCCAGCAGAGGACTTCTTTAGGATGATGATGATGATGATGAGTCATTTAAGAAGAGTTAAATTTTGTGTTGAAACAATAGGTACCGACACATAATAAATACGATATTACAGCGCGATGCGTGTGCGCAAATTTTCCATTGTTTATTTTCCTAACTGCATTAATAGCTATTGGTAAGTACTTCCCTGTTCAACAATTTCGCATTCGCTATTACCTATATTCAGTTATAATATGTAGTATGCTTGCCAAAAGTAATTATTATTAATGTATAGCATAAAGAACTTAACTGCTGGAGACCGGCTCTATAAATTTTCAGGATACAAGATTTTAATCACATTCCATCCACTGAATTCCCGCGATCTTCACTTTGTCTTCGGTCTAACGGGATCACTCTCTGCTTCCACCAATTTGTGGACGCCATTCAAGAACCTTATCCGGTTGTCAGTCAGTTCTACGAGCAGGCTTGCCTATTAAATATATATATTTTTTTATTTTACCCTTGTATCGAAATATTTTTTAATATTTTTCATTATACCCATGTATCGAAGTCTGTGTGTTCTTCGACAGGCACCTGTCCAACCCATTATACTGTTAGCCTCTCTTGGATTCTGCCGTGTTTCTGCCATTCTGCTCGTTATAACTACATAAAAGAGTAAGCCCTCACCGACTCATCAAAAATATGCAAGATTAAAGAGAAAGCAATTAAGATTTTTTTAATTTTCTTTGGAGGATGTAGGCGCTCACTAGAAATCAGAAATAAGAAATAATTTATTGTATACTAAGAAACTATTTTTAGAATTTATCTTTTGGTATAAAAAAAAGATGTTTTTGGATATTCACGCAATCGAAGTCGCGTGGAATTCGTTAGTTTTATGTAATATGAAGACAAAAAAAGTTTTGATAACTTATTTACGTATTAAATTATGTTGTCTTCAAAACCCGACTCGTGTCTACATAACGGTACCAACCACGGAATAGAGAAAACTTTCTGTGGTACCAACAGCTTTATCTTACAGCGATCGTTTTAATATTATACATAGTGAATTAGATTGATGGACCGATAGATAGGCAGATAAAATCTTCCAAATATAACGTAACTAGGTAGGTACTTCCTGAATAAATTACCCTGCAATGATAGACAAGTACACCCATTTGGATGGGTTTGCTCTTTTATTCTAGATGTTTCGGCATGGAGGCAAATAGCATTTGTCGGATTGTTTGAAGTGTTGGAACAAACAGCCGCACCTGATGTTGAGTGGACATGACAATTGCATTACTCAAATAGCACATCCACCGAGGACGTGACGTGCCTCTTGTGGGACGACAGATGAAATGGTTTAATAAGTTACAGCATTGGAATAATAATAGTTTAATCACACAGTAAATAAGAGGACAAGTCACAAAAAAAAAATACATATAAACCTTAATTTCTTAACAAACAATGAAATGAATATTATAAAAATAAAAAGTTCGCCAAAAACTGTGTCACTGAGTTTGCGTTTATGCAACAAGGCACAAAACATCCCGATAACGTTCTTTTGTCTAAGCTTGTTATCAGTGAACTATTGGCATTTTAATAACTGATTTGCCGGTTCTCCTATGGGAACACAATTTAAGTGACTAAATAGAGTGTAAAGTGCGTGTCGGTAGCGCCTGCCGCCTGCACCGGCTGACACTGTTTCCCATTCAATGGTAATTCCCCGTTGTTTTCTAACATAACAGTATGGGGATGTTATTTATTGATGAAGCGTTCTTGACGTAGCATGCTTGGTCATAACCGATCTACTAAGTTAGGCAGAGTTCTGTGTTTTCTGGCTTAAACATCTGAGCGATCTGAGTGCCTCTGGACTTTGGAGGACACTTTATGACAAATGTACAATGTGTATCATGGTACAAACAAGGTCTCATACCAAAAATTGGTTTTCGTAGGATTTTTATCTCTGAATTTGGTTGTTTGTAATATTTCATATCTCTACATTCATAAGTGATTTTATAAAGATTTTACCTATCCGAAAATTATTATCCAGATGGAACTTTTGGGATGTGTTATAATAAATCTTTTAAAAAAATCTTCCTAATAGTTTTCCTGATGACGCAGTGATATCAAAAGTACTGATGAAAAATAATTTTTTGATATCACTGCGTGTGTTGATAATCATCATGGATAATGCTCTTAAAGTTACGGATGTTAACCAAGAAGACGCTCTAACAGTAACCGTCATTACAAGGTACATGGCGCGTGTCTACAATATGTTTTGTGATGTCTACCTTTTTATATCAGTGCAGAGCATTTTATGGCATTATGATACAGGGTTCCTTAATCATATTTTCCAACCCAATTATGGCCCACTTTATAACGTGTCAAATTGAATGACAGGAAAGGTAAGTCGAATAAAATTATTTATAAATCGAAATTAAAAATAAACATAAATTTATTAAAAATAAACCGTTTTTTACCCTTGAAACTCGGCTCTTTAGTCGACTGAACCTTTAATTTATTACTTTCCGGGCCTAGTCGACTAAAGAGCCAAAACAGGAACCCTGATATTCTGCCTCAGCAATTCTCACTGGCTGTCTGATGATTATTATTTATCACCTCTCTGCTGATGGATCACCGGTGCGTAACTTAGTAGGTACCATTAATTAATTTCCATCATGTCTACAATTTCAACGTAAGACCTACCTTTCAGATCGTAAGATGGATAGCCCGTTGAATTCTTTAACCGGTTCACGATAATCTCCTTTTTCAATAAATACATAGACTACTATCTAGCCCCAAAACTAATTAAGCTAAGCTAATGGGAACCATGATATTACTTTGCATCTAGTTTTTTTTTGGAAATAAAAACCTTAAGAAACAAGTTAGTGCTTCAGAAAAGCCTCTTTGAGGCGCACCTAAAATCCTTTCACCACACTGTTTCGTAAGAACTAGTGACACAACAAGAAGAAGTCATAATTCTAAATAATCATGACTTTAGGTACCTAGATAGATTCTCTCACATATAAACTAATGTAGAATAAATAACATACGTCAGGATAAGTCATTACATTTTTTTATGATATCATAGCAGCTGCCACCGAATTATTTAATTTCTAAAAACAAAACCCTTAGCCCTGAAAAAACAAACTATTCTTAGCTAACGAGCTGCAACATTTGTTGTGTTAGCAATTAATTCAAAAGAATGAGTAATTTAAATGGTCATGATCTCAGTTATTAGATAATTTATACACGCAGTATGCCAACTTCAAGCAGGAAGCCGGTTAAAACTGCCAGTAGCTTCATCGGCGCTTGTCGGTAATCATGGCAATCTGTAACTAGCCAGAGCTCTTTTGTCATTAGATATTTTTGCACTATGTTTTGTTCTAGAGAGAGGAAAAGAGTGGTCAGGTTAATTTCATAATCTCGAATTGAAACAGGCACTCAACTCACACGTAAGGCAGATATTTAGGTAACCAGCCGAAAACGTGAGTGAGGGGGTTTGAAAACGTGGTACTACTCGTAGAAGCCAGTCAAAGAACAGAGGTAATTGTTATGACATCATAGAGGTTGAGAGGTCTCACGGATCCCCTGTGGCTGAGGACGACCAGTGCGTCGTGACATGATACCGTCTGCATCACGGCAGCGGCAGCAGGAAACGTATGCTATTACACGCTTATTAAATTAAAATATGTAGGTACCTTACTTATTCGATGGTTATTCTTCACGGTGCCACGATTGCGCTTTGTTGTGGACTTGTCTACACGCGTGTCGGCTCTTTGTCTCATTAGTGTCCACTGCCGGCTGTGACTACAATGTACAGCAATTACGGTTATTTGAAATAAATCTGACTGTATTGTCTCTAAAAGAGTTCCTGGTCGAAACTTATGTTTACTTGGTTTGAACTTTTACGTGAGTTAGCGCTAAGAAGCTTACCCCCGGTTTCTGAAAGTGCGATCACCACTAATCGGCTGTAAAGTCACTTTAATAGGCATCAAGGCTGAAATAGCAAGTGAAGTGACAACCAATTAGCGTTGATCGTGCTTTCAGAAAACGGGGGTACCTAGTGCTCTAATCAAGTCTAGCAGACGTTGCACAAACAAAAACGGCAAGGTCTTTTAGTGTCACCTGAATACCAAACTGAGGATTACACGCCGAATTATGAATGGACTTCTCACTTTCACATACCTACTCTGCAGTCTGCAGTGACTATACTAAGTTTAAGTAGGTTGCACACCGAGTTCATCGTCCTCCAAGTTTACATAGGTGTTACAAAGAACATTTGCGATTGGTTATGTTGTATTATGTATTAGGCGTGATCTACAAGGGGGTCGTGGCGTGTGTGACAGGTTTAATAGGTGTGTATTGGCTACATGCCAGTTTACCGTACGTACTCGGCCGAATTTTGCGTTATAACGTTATATCACCTACATTCAAAATAACGTTATGGATGAATAAACTGCGAAATTTGCACTGTAACATGCAAGAAAAGCAAAAAGTCTCACTTTCAATAATAAGGGTTCAGGAGACATACCTGCATGTCTGTATTTCAGTCGAATAGATGTAGCTAATGCTAATTATTTCTTCATATATACCTAAATCCTGTCCTGCTTTACAAAACATCCAGGACATGAGCCCCGTTGGGTCATTAAAATGGTTATGCTTTAAGCGTATAAGTGATGGTTACCACTTAACATATCAGTTGGGCCATCTATTTGTTTCATTGGAAAGTAGTATTAGAAAAAAACTATTTTTATTTATTTAATGACTAATTTATGACTCATAATAGCGGAATTCATGGGGTTGATTCGGATACCTCTAAGGGTGCCTTTACCTCTGAACTTGGCGCTATCTTTTTGGCTACGCTGTAGGTACCTAAATTACCTAATACTATAATAACAATGTAATTTTTTTCTTACTTTGTTAATACCCAAGTATCTATCTACCAATCGGAAGAACCTGCCAATAAATAAATAAAAAAATAAATAAATAATGCTGGACAATCCACACAGCACTATCTAGCCCCAAAGTAAGCTATTCAAAGCTTGTGTTATGGGTACTAGATAACTGATATATTTAATACATTATATACTTACATAGATAGATAATTTTTATTATACATAGAAAACACCCAGACCATCGGAACAAATTTCTGCAGATCGTACACAAATTTGTTCCACGACGGGAATCGAACCCGCAACCTCTTGCGTCGCAGGCAGGCTCTGGCCCGCTGCGCCACAGAGGTCGTCATCTTACAAATAATTGAATAGATGAATTGCAACTTTAGGATTTAAATAAACGTGCATTAGAGATCCGCGATTAGGATAAGCTCTAAGCGAGAAGTGTTAAGGCAATGTGACATTGACATTGCCGCTCACGGCGAGGCCTCCTCTTGAAACATTGAACCCTGCAGGCAAAACTTTGTCATGTTACATTCATTTGTGGTTTTCATTTATTTTCTTAGTTGTATAATGTATTTTTTTATAAAAGAGTGTTTTAGACAGGTCAACGTTATAAGTGTAGATATTTTCAAATTTGTGACTGAATAAATGTTCTTGGTTGCGCAATTTTAGATCTAGCTGACGTACTGACAACATTGCAAAGATCGCCAAGAAGAGGGGAGCGGCTGGAGGTTCAAAATAATTCTTCCTGGAAATGTACCAGAGAGGCCTTACCTATGTCCAGCAGTGGATTTCTTCAAGCTGATGATTAGGAAATCCTTTAATCTTAAAAGTTATTTATTATTTACACACACTCCCCAAGGGCAGGAAGATGATGATGATGACACACTACCATAGTGTAGTTATATCTTACTTAGTCGTACCTTAGTTTAATCCCTGTTAAACTAAATGAGGACAATACAGTACTTCCTTAGTGTACGAGAAGCTTTCCATAACCGGACACAGTATTCAACTCAAAACTGATAAACGTCTTCGAAACGATAGAGTTTACAGCCCATTGTTGTTATAGTTACAATCCTTGCAAAAGCTCTGATAACCGATTCCCACGGTGCCCATGGTCTATGCCATGACTCAGCGATGCTCAGCCAAGGTAAGGTCTCTCAAGTGCTCTAGTTAAGCAATATTATGCTACAGCATACTAATACGTGTTAACGACGTCAAACTGCCGCCGACAACGTTCCTCAGGGCATTATTAAATGAAGATACATTATCTTAAGGGTCCGGTGACAGCGGCTCGCAATTTCGAGGTGCGATTGGCTATTATTTCATTTTATTTCATTTCGGGGAGGTTGTTTGAAATAATAACTCTAAAGAAACACGCATAAATACTGTTCGAACACAAATAATACAATAATATAAGGGAAATGTGCTTGAGTCAGAAATCATTTTGGTATTAGGTAAACGTAAGACCAAACATACTAATACCAAAATGATTTCTGATTCGGGCATGTTTCCCTTATATTATTGTATTATTTGTGTTCGAACAGTATTTATGCGTGTTTCTTTAGAGTTATTTTTTCAAACAACCTCCCCGAAATGAAATAAAATGAAATAATAGCCAATAGCACTTCGAAATTGCGAGCCGCTGTCACCGGAGCCTTAATACAGGCCTATCACAGTATTTGCTCCGTTGGAGGCATGGAGGGCGCGGGTGGGCAAAAAGTGACCGCGACTTCGTTTTGATATTATAATGCGGAAGATAATTATCAGAACATGGGGTTTGCATTAACGTTTGTTTTGTGTTTCTTATAAGTTGGAAGGTACCTTAGAAGAAGTACCTTGCTAAGTAGCTAGGTACCTGTCGACATGTACGAGTTATTTTATTGGCTTCTTGCCTACTATTAATGGCAGCTTCCTCTAGTAAAATCTAAATGGTGTTCTGTGGTTAATACCATGTAGTGAGAATTAAATATTACACTAGGTACCGGTAGATTATTACAGCTAGGTTTTGTTGATATATTTCTTTGTTCAATGTAGCGGTTGTACGTATCGAGCTAGTATAAAACATGATAACCTCTGCCACTCATTTATTATTCACACTTCATAGCTTAGGGGATACCTACGACGTACTAAAACCATTGCGATAAAATGTGAAATCAATGCATGTTTATTTATTATAAATAGAAACGTTGGAATACATATTTTAATTGATATGTGTAAGAGAGGTAGATTATATGTAATTATTTCAAGTTTTTTGTCGTATTCAATAAGTCGTTGACCAGCTCGCAGTTTCCTGATACGATCAACAATTAATTTCGGCATCGTAATTTGTTTTTATCCGTTCTCGATTCACAGTGTAATATGCATGACTCATCACGTCATGCAGGAGATTCATAAGTTTAGTTAAGCTCAGTATTTATACAGAGTAGGTACCTAAGCAATATGACTTGATGTGATGATTTGATGTACAATCATAGAAGACTTTTTTGAAGTCGAAAAGCGCGTTGAAGTCTTTTCTACCATTGTTAACTTTTTGTTTCTTTTACCTAATCATTGATTTATTATATTACTAGCGACTCGCCCGCGCGACCCTGCTTCGCACGGGTGCACATATCATGCATGTATTATACATATAAACTTTCCTCTTGAATCACTTTATCTATTAAAAAAAACCGCATCAAAATCCGTTGCGTAGTTTTAAAGATTTAAGGGCCCGGCGACAGCGGCTCGCAGTTTCGAGGTGCGATTGGCTATTATTTCATTTTATTTCATTTCGGGGAGATTGTTTGAAAGAATAACTATCCAATGACACGCATAAATACTGTTCGAACACAAATAACACAATAATATAAGGGAAATGTGCTTGAGTCAGAAATCATTTTGGTATTAGTATGTTTGGCCTTACGTTTACCTAATACCAAAATGATTTCTGACTCAAGCACATTTCCCTTATATTATTGTATTATTTGTATTCGAACAGTATTTATGCGTGTCACTGGGTAGTTATTCTTACAAACAACCTCCCCGAATTGAAATAAAATGAAATAATAGCCAATCGCGCCTTGAAACTGCGAGCCGCTGTCGCCGGGCCCTTAAGCATACAAAGGGACATGGGGACAGGGACAGAGAAAGCGACTTTGTTTTATACTATGTTAGTGATTTGTATTTTTATACCGATTATCAAGTTAATTCTGAATAAAACTTAAAGATATATTATCCAACATGAATTTCCGAGAGTTAATAACTGTGATGCAAGTACCTATGAAAATATTTTGAAATGCGGTTTCATGCCAAGTGCTTGTATTTCGGTTCATTACATTTGTAGGTACCTCTGTTAAGCTCGAGTAGGTAATAGCGACAGAGCGACCTGTTCCAATGCCGAGGTCTTTGACCGATTATTTGATTTTAATTCATGCTTCGCCTCAAGATCTTGACCGGTTTACGATATTCGAGCTGACATCAATGCAAATACGAGTAGGCGTTTTTGTGAGATAGTGACATACAGACACAAAATTGCTTTAGGAATTCCCGTTAACGCATTTTTTAGAATACTCGTAGATATAGAGAATACGTAATTTGTTAGAAAACCTGTTTCGATATAATATATTATGGTTAGTATATTCTCAAGAATGTCATACATTTTATATCGAATCAAGAGTTTCTCATACCTGGTGACCGATTCTAGCCCTGTGAGTTTTTGTCATGGTAACTGTCAATTTCCTATTGAATTTTGACAGTTACCGTGATATATATCTACCGTGACAATAAAGTCACTGGGCTAGAATCGGCCCTCTGAAACATGCGGATATACATAATATGCATCTAAAAATACTAACTTTGAGTTTTTTGTAAAAACAACATACTTATTATTACCCAAACATACCGTTTTCACCCTTACCTTATTTCTGTTATTTATTCTGTGCCCTAACCTAAGCTTGAAGAGCTTATTTATGCGCAACACATCGCCACCTCGTGATTCCGATGCACTGCATGCACTGACGAAACATATTGAAAGGGTAATTTAGAAATACATGGATGAAGTCGCTATTCAATATTAATAGCACAGCTTGGGTATGACTGCGTAACTAAAGATAAGGAGGTTTACTTAGTCGATATCATTTCCTTATGTAATGTGCAGAGTAGATTATTTTCCTCAGTAGAGCCTCGTAAAATCCAATCTCGTTCTTTCTTCTTTTTTTTTTATGGCTCCTGTCGTAGACAATCTTGCCAATGTCAAGTGATTCAGAGATTATACTCTTTGTAGTTATGTTTCTAGTCACGTCAGTCCAAAGTCGAGTCAGTCAATTGTTTTGAAGAAAATGGTGCCGGTTTCTTCAAAACATTTGAAACATTTTCGGTCAAATCACGATATCACATAATACACTTCCATTTCAAATGCTTACACTTTGTGCTAAGACCACAAGTAATGTAGGTTAAAATACCACCAAAATTACACAACACAACTCAAAATAACACTAGAAAAACAATTAAAATGAAAATGCTATGTTGCTTCGTTAGATGACAGGAAACGAATCTCCAATCTCGTTGTTTCCAAATGTCGAAAACCTCAGCGCTGACTGCATTGAACAGTCAAAAATGCATATTAGTTTTTAGTGTTTCCTAAACTTAAGGAAATAGGTTGAATTCTACTCAGATTTATAATGTTCCAAAACTCATTGCGGGACATCAAACAATTTAAGTCGACATACGTTCTATTTTTGCTCTACCTCAACTTTGTAAGACACTTTTTTACTATTCCAAGTCAAATAACATTTGACTTACTGACTTTTTCCATAATTTATTCAATCAATCGCAATCGCACTCTCCCAAACCAACGATACAATAGCAAATCGCGCAGTAAACGTAGATCTTATCGGCAAAACTTCTGGTATCGGGCCCGAGCACCTAATTATTTTATTTTATCCTACTAATATTGTAAATGCGAAAGTTTATTAGTATGGATGGATGGATGTTTGTTACTCTATAACTCCAGAACAGCTAAATGGATTTTGGTGAAAATCGGCACAGAGATACGAGTATGTTATAGTCTGGAATAACACATAGGCTATTTTTTATCCCGTGAGAATACCGGGATTTGAAACTACGCGGGTGAAACCGCAGGGTGCTATTAGTATTTTATATGAATGATATTTATTAAAATAGATTAATATGATATTAATCTATTTCAGGAGTGAAACATGTGAGGTCAGATAACCACGGCTATAAGACTGTGAAGGAAGTGGAAGGCAGCCACGATGCACACAATGGACACGATGGGCTACGGCCACAAGAAGTACCGGCCGCCGCTGTCGCCCACCAGCTTCTATCAGCAGCAGCATGACTACTATTCCAGGCACACCACACTACGTCCACAGGTAAAAAATACATGCATTTATTTGTTGCACCTAAAATATTCAAATTACTGAAAACATCATTTTCATAGACGTCCAGTAAAAAAGACGTGGATTTATTATAATCTAAAAGAACCAAACCACTTCTAAACTACAATTTTTATAGGTAACTAATAGTAACTGAAAAGAAGAAGAAGAAACCAGTGCTGTGATAAGTGTATACTCAGTATAAAAATGTAAAAAGCGTCGACTCAACATTCTAATGTGGTAGTTTGGTTTGGCAAAGCTATAATGGTAAGTAGGTTGGTATGTATGTACCTAGTAGTTAACAGGTTTAAACTAATTGATATCTAGCTCTCCAGCGGATAAGGATCGTTGGCAGCAAATGATGTTGACGAGATCAAACAACGTAAATTCTCTCACAACTCCTCGTGTGAAACATTTTATGTGCCTGATGAACGTTGATACCAGGGTCGTAGAACAAGATAAAGTCTCGAGCACATAATAAATCGCAAAGATCTAGGTTCTAGTTCACGCGATTCGTTCCAAAATCGTGTCATATACTGTAAAATACCAAATAGTAACTATTAAAGTTTAAGCCTATATTTATAGATTTAGCTTATAGTTTTTGTTAAATAACAGAGAAATAACACCTGGTAGGACTTACAAGTTATTACATTGCTTTATAAAGGTGCTAATAATGCTCCTGCTAATAATATAAAGAGATAATACAATAAAAAACCTGCTGTTGCTACATCAGTAGTGTCATTGAGCTGATTCCGCGTCCAGCCGAAAGTCTAGCGAGGGTAGATAAACAAATTGATAATATTCAACAAAATAGAGCACAAAATAATGTTAGTTCATTTTGAGATAATCTCTAGGTATCGACACGGTATCATTCAAGGCGAGCTTAGAGGGCCCGGTGGGCCCCGGTCCCGTTACACAGTGGCCGCCGAACGGTACTCGACAATGATCACACTGTAATAAATGCGTTCGACATGATTCCGACGAAAATGTAGAAAACGATCGAATGCTAAATGTTATTCAATGTTTTTATCGACCAGAACAAAGTAACAGCATTAACTTCTACGGCCGCTTTGTATTTAATCAGGTATTTATTCCAGCAGGTGTACCTACCTATTTGTCTGCTCGCGACCACGGCCTTTGCAACATAGCCGAAAAGTCGAAAGGATAAATACCCGTGTATAATAGTAAAGTTTGAGACAGTTTGTTTTCAGTTGGACATCCATAGGAAAACTTTGTCAAAACTGACGACTTTGCGATTGCTACTGCAGGGAAATGTAAAAAGTTGATTAAAAACGACACTCATTAAACAAAGTTCTTTCGAGAAGTCGTTTTAAACTGTCGCAAAGTTAATGGAAGTTTGTTCGCAGTCAATTTGTTTACTTATATAAAGTCCCCATCGCAATGTTTGGACACTTTCCAATTAAGAAAGAATGCACAAACAACGATGCATGCCTTAACGATCATGATGATGATATTTGTTTTTTTATAAACATTTTAAATTCATTTGTACCCGTTACCTGGGACAAATATCTGAAGATAACTTAGTTTAATAACTCAAGTTTAATAAGAAAATATGACGACAATAGAAATAAATGACACGACCCAGCAAGCAATTAAAATGATCAATTTAACTGTATATTATGTTGAATAATCGCGTGCAATCGATGAATAGGCACCTACTTCAAGCGTCGGTAATCACCTGTGATCGTAACTTCATTACGATATCGAAGTTCATGTTCTGCCTCCGATCACACGATGTCGTTCATAGCCCATGTTTACTTTACAGTCTTTTTTTGGTTAAATATATTTAACAATACCGTAAGCGTTTTATAGGCATTTTTTTATTAGATATGCATCTCTTGGCCGAATGGTATTAAACTTTATCGGGTGAGGCAGATTTGGTTATTCGTTCTAAAATTACGATTAAAGTCGTGAAGCGTTTGTGTTTTTCTCCATCGCTCTATTATAAACAAGTTGCAGGCAACTGTACCTAATTAATAAGGCCCCTCTTGCAATGTGTTTAACACACTGCAAGAGGGGCTCGAGAAGTAAATATTGGTGTAAATTCACAATCCACATTCAGCGTCATAGTGCCAAACTTTTGATGACAGAAACGAGATATAATACCTTTGCGTACTTATTTACGTAAACACTGGGTACTATAATACAGACCTGTCATCAGATTACACGAACACAAGTATATAGAGTTCCGCAGGGTAGTATCTAACCCTAGCTATACTGTATCATATAATCAACATAATTTTTATTTGACATACAAATTAGAGTGCGTAAGCTGATGAGCGACGACGTGTTATGCTAGTTACTGGCAAGTCCTAGGCCGATGCAGAAGATTGCAGTACCTACGTGATGTATCTTACTAGCTCTCATTCTGCTTGCACTGCTTGATCTCAAACTGTGTGAAACAAATTATATTACAGAAAACAAACAAAAATAGTAGTGGTAATATAGCGTATGCCGTATTATTTGGACTTCAATGTGAAAACGGGCACGCTTCCTGTGAAGCCTTCACCTCTAGCTCACGTTACGAGGCTGACCCTAAGCACTACGGCGTGCACTACGAAGCTAATAGCGATTCATAAAAACAATATAATACTAAACTCCTATGATGTAATGTCTTTCAAGGTATTTTAATAAAAGCTAATTGAATTTAATAGATGCATAGGAATTGTAAAAAAATCTAATAATAATTCTAATGTTAACTACTTGGTAGATTCTACTCCGACTACAAAAAGACAACGTTGGTATTCTTTCGAGATATTCGGCCAGTAGACCCTGGAGTCGATTTGTTTGCATTTGAAAACAAAATCGATCTCCCTATACCTAGCGTGAGAAAATCAAGTCCACACCTTGGTTCCAATACCACTTGATTGGGTTTTGTTTTGATCGATCCGATCAACCGCCGTCCGCAGATCATTCAGAATCGATTACCTACCATGCAGTAAAAAAGCAAATCAAGTAAAAAATATGAAGTATCTCATGCTCTAGTGAGCTACATCACACCATGATAATTTGAGCCGTAGAGGTACTCGAGGTGTAAGTACCTTCAGTAGTAACTTAGAAACACGAAGAAGCGAAATGGAGGAATAATTCTGCTTTCATGATAAGGTACGAACGGATACGCATCAGGCATATATACACTGGGTGCTTTTATGTCCTAGTAGTAAGCGTCATTTTTCCTTGGCTTTGTGTAGCTCTACATGTATACATTCGTGCCTACTATCTCCGGTTGCTACTCGTGCTATGGACATTATAATGATAAATGCAACCAGAATTAAGCCCAACCTATGGTCGCATGAGAAGTACACGAAAGGTGTAATAAAAAAATCGTGAAGGTATCGATTCGTAAAATTAATTATGAAATGTAAATAATGTATAATAAACATTTTATATTCCGGCCAATATGAGATTACTGTTCTTTTAAACATCAATAAACCGATGATTAAGAACCCGTTAGATGCTTAATCAAAACCAGTGACCACGTCGAATTAATGCGGATGATTTCCATAGTTATGATGTAAGAGTTAAGATGCGCAGGATCGGCGCGTGCGCACGAGCGCAACCGTCGCGCATGCGAGCGCTCATCTGCACCTCTTCAGCAAAAACCCAGGAAGCCTCTGAGCTGCTGATAATGAATACCAACGAATGGACTTCCGCGTTATATTAATTATTTATAACCTTCCTTTTCTAAAAACCGGCTAACGTAATATAACTGCGGTAGCATAGTGGCGCATCTCCGCTTTTTCTAATTGTGGTTGAAATCCCTAACACCCTTTTTATGGTTTTTATGACGGCCACTATATCTTAGGGAATCTTAGTACGTACTCATACATTACCAGATAATTTTATTATTGCCATCATTTGGCGCCCCACCGAACGCAACGGCACGCGTTATAAGATAACCACAGCATCTTAGGTATTACTTTAAATTAATAGCAGTTCCTTACTAAACAATGGATTGGATTATTCAGCATTAATCAGATTCTAGTAAAGTTCTTTGAACACAAGCAACTATAACTTATTAATTTCTTGCAATTAGTAAGATAATAGGTATGTTTGATGAATGTGCGAGATATTTTTACTAAATCCCGTTACAAAACAGTGAAAGCTCGATGCTCTTCTATGTACGTTAAAAAAACCTATGCTACCATGTTTATGTTCCATACCACAGTTTCAGTAGGTAAATAAAGCATTAGTTATATTTAATATGCGTAAAGATATCTCCTTGAGAAATCTGCACTCCACGCATTGTCTACAGTTATAGATGAACCCACAACATCGAAACAACGGGGCTTTTACAAACCGTAACTCATCATCTTCATTTATATTTTAATATTCCAGTTTGAATAGCACTATGCTTTCTGTTCGTTTGAAAGGGTTCACATTCTACAACTTCACTATCACGATAATAAAGAGCTCGTAGGCGGCCATAGAATAAAATAAGTCAGTAGTGTAGCTTCCGTCATCTTTATGGCATCATCCCAACCAACGAAAGTAACTCTGTCTATCTGTCTGTCTGTCTGTTACGCTTTCCCGCTTAAACCTCTCAACCGATTTTGATGAAATTTGGCACAGACAATCTTTAGACCCTGAGAAAGAACATAGGCTACCTTTTATTGCGAAAAAAAGAGATGAAGAGATTAAAAGTACGCAGACGAAGTCGCGGGTACCAGCTAGTCATCTATAAGTTGTAATTTCAAATAACGTTATATTTACGTTATTTCGTCAGAATAAAGTTTTAACCAAAACGCGTACAGTTTTATTTTAAAATAAAAGCCTATGCTTTGCTATTAAAAGGTAAACTCACTCACTGATCGCATTTTATCTTGAACAAAACAGCCTTTTCCACACCCAAAAGTAATAAAATCTCCTGTTTGTAATTCGATCAAGACAAAAGTTATTTCTGTTTGAGGCATCTTAACTATTTTGAATGACACTACTCTTTTAAACCTCTTGAGCTTCAGCTCATAAAAACCGCATTCGTATGTATTTTTTATGTCAAAAATTAGCTAATTAGCGCCTACCTACAAACAAATACTACACAGTATGTTACCCGCGACTTAGTCCTCACTCACCAAATCACCTATCTCCTCAAAATGTTTCGCCGATGCAGTTTTATTTTAATATCTAAATTTCAATCTCAGTGAATTCCTGGTATAACATGAACACGATAACATAAAATATAGCTACGGTATTTGTTTAAGCATTTCGAAGTATAATATCCAACGTATCAATTTATTAGGAATCTGTAGCTTTGAAGCCGTTCCTCTTGTTTTTGTTGGGATGCCTCAGGGACGTTGTTTCGTCTGCAAATCCCATCTATGCAGGAATCTGCGCCAATTGACATTGCAAGAATTAAATTAATTTGGATAAGCGTACCGTTTGTTTGTTAGGATATCTTAATTAAAATACCTTTGCAAAGTTTCAAATCAAATCTAAGAATAAAAATACAACTTTTGATTTCTTGCTTGACATAACAACCAGTTTATCAGAATAACTCCTAGATCACCTAAGTAGATTTAGGAAGGAAAAACATACAATATAGTGTTACTGTGATGTATTTTTTAATACGATTCTTCAATGGCTATGAAATAGCAATAGGTTAACTAAAAGTTGATGTAGAATTTGAAGAAAACCGGAGTAATATAATTTCATCATGAGTTACTTATTGCTCGTACACCGGTCTTAGCCAGGGAAAAGATATAGTTACGTTGAATGCAGCTTGGTATACTTAGGTAACTGGCACAAAATAAATAATGTCCACGTCCTATCAGGATAGAATCACGAAGCGCGGACCAGCTCTTGCACATAATATGCTTCAGCGGCCTGGCTATCATCGTATAAGTTTATTTTTTATTTAATGGCTCCTTAACTCCTGTAATTTGAAACGGACAGTCAATTCATTACGTGTCCAGTCGCTAGAGACTTTTAAATTAGCAGTTAGCAAGCAGCACTTTAACGAAAGTATACCTACAAACGTATCTTTAATGTATTTTAGTAAATTTTCAAATCATTAGCACACGAAATACAAGAACAAGAAAGAGCGAGGTAATCTTTTCGATTAGCAACACTGCAGGCATGTAAAGTTTACGCATAGGTACCAAAAAAAAATAGCCACCGGTGTCGATTGTAATGCAAAAGAAAACAAGTCGGTAACTATGGTCCCTGTAATTGAGCATATCGTAGTTATGTTGTGTTACGTAGCTGTGTTGTGGAGAGGTTTGCCTTGCACTTGGGTGAGCGGGCGCGGGCGGCTAGGGCGCCTCTTCAGTGCAACACCCGGCCCTGACAGACCGGCTACGGCTCTTCGAATCGGGTCACTGTAGCCGGTTTGCCAACGCTCAATAATCGGCGATGCTACTATTTTGTTGGAAAATGAATAAAATAACGGATTCTAGACGAGATTCAATTTTGACGTTTTAAATACTTACCATCGTAAGAGCTCTAGTGTGGTGGTAGCTAGAGATACATACATGTGATATAAAACAAGTCGCCAAGTTAAGAAACTGTCTTGATTATATAAATAAATATATTGTCTAGATAAAAAATTGTAAATTGTCTAGCAAAGCATACTATGGGAAACATGTATTATGTTACTGGGTATTTCTACTGCATCTAAGTAAAGCTTTTCCCGGGCACGTTCACCAAATAGGATGAAGTTTTTTTTATTTCCTAAATATAACTTCGGTAATTTTTTTTATGTCCTCGCTACAGGATCTAGGAAGATCGCGTTAATTCTAAAAGATACCATAATAATCATCAAAAATTATGTAGAGTGGTAAAGTCATGAAACCCTGAAAAATATGTTAGAACAGCCGCCTATTCGTTTACCACTTTATTTCTTATTCCATAGATAAAATGCACGACTAGTTTATATTTAGCCGTAGTCCCACCTGACAACCTGTCTTGCATCCAGGGTTATTTACTCCTAAGTAGGCTCTACAAGTGGCTCTACAGATTACTAAATAATTGCTATAGAAAGCCCATCCAACTTGCCATCCTATAAATTCATATAAGCTTAATATAATATCTTACGATATCATTTAAAATAGCTTTGGGTACTTAATAATATCTTTCGCACAACAATAATCAAAAGAGAGCTTTCACCTACGAGCAAATGAGAAATAAGAATACAAGTATATTTATAACAGTTTACAAACGAATGACGCAAGGAAAGTTCTGTAGTAGGTCAGTGGGCCCGTTACCTTTCTCCGCACAATACAAAAAATAGTTAGTAGGTATAGGTACCTATATTTATTTCTAGCTGTGGGCTAGATTCTTGAACGTTTGAAACAACTGAAGAAAGTGACTGTCGTGGGTTTTTTCTGGCGAGACGAAAGTGAAATAGTCAAAATTGTATCGTTGATTGAACTTTCTTGGACATCTTTGCGTATAAATATGGTTTCGAAACAGGCATGATTATTCTAAGTGGAAAAATTCGATGGGTTTTTTGATTAAAAGTGAAACCTACAAAATTTGCTGAAACAATGAGTTTTAAATTTTTATAGCATGTTTTGGTAAAACTATTCACTATCTACATGTAGAATCCAGATTTTATTTAGACCTGAAGACCACTATTTGGCCTTTTATTAGGTGCGTCGTTAAACGGTCTTCCTAAACTAAACAATAAAACTCTTACTATCAAATGATCTTCAATTACTCTCCGGCTTATTGATTAAAATTAGGAAAAAATCTCTCCGCTAAATTGTAATGACGACTAAGTACGACGAAAATCGATGTGCAGTGTAAACATGACCTTTCCGTTCATAAAAAAGAGCAAAAGTATTGAAAACAAAATAAATAGGTACGCGGCGGTTCTCGCAACGCAAGGCTTTTGACCCGCTCGAGTTCAACGCCCAGCACGTCTAGGCCGATCTCGAGTCCATACTAATTACACAACCATCCTTTGGATCCTGCTGCATAAAGCTAGTTACCTAAATCAAATAACTCTTTGTGCTTTATGCCAGAGTAAAACACGTCTGATGTGTGATAAAATCATTGCATCTCTTGCCATGAGATGAAACTCATGTCGGGCGCACGCAAAACTGGTTCTAAATTAAAATACCAACAGCCATCATTCTTCTACAAGCCCTGTTATTTATTGGCAAGTCTGCATACTTCTAATCAAACGCTAGATATATATCGTGATCTAGGCAATAAAACTGGGCAATCTATGAACAGTTATTATAAATTTTCCAATGAACGTTGCTAGGTATAGAAGATTCGATATGGTGATTAGTCGCTTCTCTTAGTGCGAGGTCACACGGACAGAAATTCTGATTCAGATCTGAGGGGATATCTGCCGTGCCTAAGTCTATGCGGGTCTAAGTCGTGAAGCTGTTTCTGTTTTTTTCTGGTTATGTTTATATAATATTAATATAAATTCATATTAAATTACCAATTGTTAATAATATTAAACTTGGAACAAAGCTCGATAACTTGTTTATATCTATCATTAGATAAATATGTATATATAACCATTGTACTGAAGGTAATTATAATATTGTATAATAGGAAGGCACAATAAACTGTTCCCTCCGGTAAAACACGTGCATCATTATTTATAAATCTTTACTCTAAGGTTGTACTGCGAACGTAGGTAGGTATGTTGGGTAGGTATCTGTTATTATTATTTAGTAAAATTAATGATGAGGCTGATCCTAAGGTCTTTTACGTCGCTCAGCGCTCAGGATATGATTTATTTTCAGGATCACGCCATCAATTTCGCATTGTCATGCATGTTACATAACACGTTTTATTTTAATATCCATAAATCACCTTGGTAATGAGACAGTAAATGAAAGTTATAGATATATATTATAAGTAGGTATATAGGTATAAAAAATAAATATAGGTATATACCTACGTAAGTTTCAGTGTTAAAAACCAATGAAATTATAAGAATAAAGGAGTCAGTGAGACGTTTAAAAAACTCGTTTTATAACAATAAGGTTTACTAATATTGAGTAAGCTAAAGTTTTATTGATCAATAAGCACCTTCCTATTTTGTGTCATGATATCTTGTACTTACGTTAGTGTAATATTAATAAAACTAAAAAAATATAATTATTAAAAATAAATAAAAATATTTCCCAAATAAATCTATATAAAATCTACGAATAAAACTTGTACTGTAGCTTATTTTATTAATAATCTACTTAATGTTTATGTTTGGATATAGAAATAACATTTTGTTATCTTCGTAGTTCGTCAGTGAACTTGTTTGTGGCGAAAAACAAGTTGTCCTTTGACAACCCACGTGACTAAGCTGCGCAGAACACATTAAATTACAGTACAATACATTAGATGAAGTTTTAACAGATTTCAAAATGGAAGTTTTTATCATTAAAAAGCAAAATAACTCTTGCACAAACACTCCTACTTCCTCATATTGATTATGCTGACATTTGTTTCCTTGATGCCACGGAGGAACTATTAAACAAACTGGAACGTCTTCAAAACTTGTGTATCCGATTCATTTTCGGCTTGCGCAAGTTTGACCACGTCTCACATTTCCGATCTCAGTTAAAATGGCTCTCTATCCGCCGTAGACGTGATCTTCATGTTCTTTCTTTTCTTTTTAACGTCCTGTACAATCCTTTATCTCCTTCTTACCTCCGTGAGCGCTTTGTTTTCCTCGTCCCTCGGGGTGAGCCCTGTAGAACAGCCATGTCCCTTCTTCTTAAAACCCCCTCCTTCTCCTCCTCTCGCTATGGTGACTCCTTCACTGTCCACGCAGTCAAACTGTGGAACACTCTTCCCCACTCCATTCGTGCCAGTGCATCACTGGGTATATTCAAGCGCAAAGTTAAAGAGCATTATCTGTCCTTGTAATCAAATTATATGTATGTATTATTTATTTATTTTTTGTCTATTTATGTTTCTATCTATATAAGACTAGTTATTATATTTTAGGTATTTATGTTTATATATTTATCTATATGTGTAGGTATATCATATATATATATAATTATATTCATTTTGCATGCAGGTACTGTATATAATTTATTAGGATTTCTCTCCTATTATTTCAATGTTTTTCTTTAAAGTATGTTGTACACCTTCCCACCACTATAATCAGCTCTCTCTATCCTCTAAGGTTTGCTGGAAGAAAACTCTATATAGGGTTAAGCTCGCCTTTGTACATGACTATTATGTATTTTTTGTGTAAATCAGTTTGTGTACAATAAAGAATAAAGAATAAAGGCACTCAATGTGTTTTTTTTTGTATATATACTATAAAAAACAAATATTTGTTACACGATTATGTACTCCGCTAATAAACTTATTCTAAGGATTCTCTTTTTGGTTTGGTAGGTCTTAAGAGTGCTTTTTGAAAACATCAACAAATACAACCGAACGTTTTATTTTGCTTGTTTAGGTGCCTATTTGAAGTCTGTTTATTTTGCGAAAAAGATAGTTATCGTTCTACGCAAGCTCACGTGTTTTATTCAGCTGGCAGTGTGGTTGTCCCACACTATACTACTGATAATCGTCTCTGTAATATCTAGTCGCGCCAAATCCGTAATCATTCATATCATATCAAGGTCTTTTGCTTCATAAACATTGACTACATACAGATTGTGGGAAACCTATCACGATATTTGACGACCTCAGTGGCGCAGCGGGCGAGAGTCCGCCTGCGACGCAGAAGTTGCGGGTTCGATTCCCGCATCGAACAAATTTGTGTACGATCTGCAGAAGTTTGTTCCGTGGTCTGGGTGTTTTCTATGTATAATAAAAAATATCTATCTATGTAAGTATATAATGTATTAAATATATCAGTTATCTAGTACCCATAACACAAGCTTTGAGTAGCTTACTTTGGGGCTAGATGGTGCTGTGTGGATTGCCCAGCATTTTTTTTTTAATATATTTTGTGCAATAAATTCTGTTTCATCTATTCTACCAATCTAAGTATTGGTAATAAATCAGCTTAAGGGGGGATTCAATTAAATATAGTTTAATTGAATCCAGTCCAATCCAGTATTAAATATTTCCGTCTCTATATGCTTTAGACTTCTACAAAAGAATGGCGTAAATATCTAAATGTGACGGACGGCGTTTTGACCATCTTTACCCTACAATATAATACAATGTATATCCTGCACTTAATCTTTTAAAAATTCTACATGAAAAGACGTACAAATAAACCCAGAGTATCAATAGTATAATCTGCATAATTAATTGGCTATTGTTTTTGGGGCGCACTGTTAATGTGTCGACTAAAAGACTTCAACGCGCTACACTGCGCATGCGCTTTCGATTTAAATGTAATTATTTAAAAAACGATGCATGAAACATCATTTTAATAAACTTATGGTAGGGATTGTTTTTAATTAAGTTGTTGTATTTTTTTATGAAATATGATTCTCAGTGGTTTACACTCGTCCATACTGGTCAAATGAGTAAATAAAACAATTTTACCTGCTGAAGTTTTTATACCTAAATAAATAATAATAAATAAATCATTTATTGTTCAACATAGGTAGGTACTGTCAGATACAGATAATTAAGCAGTGGAACCTCTATGAATGCAATTACTTTTTCTAATAAGTTTTTGACTTGTGTGGGTACAGGGTTTTTGATTCACAGAAGTCATCGTGGCTAAAATGCTGCGATGTACGTCAATTATAAAATTATTTATTTTACATTAAAATAAAGTTTTCAAAAATGTGTTCTGCAATTTGTAACATCGAGTGGGAGTCTGCCGGCCGACTTTGAGCCCAGTGTGCCGCGCGGGTCACTGACCGAGTCCTTGACCCACAATGCCTCAAGTCACAGTGACCGGTCCATTTCGGCGTCCCCATATTGGGTTTATTTACCTTTTACAAATTGAGTGTGTCGTGGGCGTGGGTTTCCGGAGAAAGTTCAAGTGGGTAATATCTTGATAGCCACTTTGGAACTGAGCTTCTTAGTAGGGGCACTTACGTTTTCTTGTTCCTTTTAAAGGAATACAACCATATTTGATACTACCAATGTTTTACATTTTGACACGTTAGAACTATGTAAGCAGTATTAGTAGGTATTTTTGTTGTTACGCGGGTCTCATTTGTTAGTTAAATGACAGATGGGTTTTAAGTTACACCTTGACCCGCATTAGGGAGAAGAAGACAAATGATTAGTAAGGGATTAAATTAGTTACCTATCTTATACATGATATACTTTGAAGATGTATGTGCGACCGTGCTGAAATATCGGGAAACAATCAAACTCACCAATTAATCTGTAGTAAACAGGATAATCAACACAATATATCAGTTATCTAGTACCCATAACACAAGCTTTGAATAGCTTACTTTGGGGCTAGATAGTGCTGTGTGGATTGTCCAGCATTATTTATTTATTTATTTATTTATTAAACATCCCGTTTTTAATGAAAATAACGTTAACGATAACGTAAACGTCCTGGCTGATGTTTTCCCGAAGTACTACAGTATGGGGCTCTTCAAAAAAGGCGCTTTAAAATTTTTAAATGGTCGGCAACGCGCTTGTGATTTCTCTGGTATTGCAGGCGTTCATAGGCTACGGTAACCGCTTCCCATCAGGCGGGCCGTAAGCTTGTTTGTTTACTTTGTTGTATAAAAAAACGTTGACCCGAGTTTCAAAGTGTCATATTGCATGAGGTAAAAAAAAATATTCTATGGCAAAGGTATTTTCCAGACAAGTGCATATGGTACATGATAGCCAATGCATTATTGCAATTGTTCATCTACATTAAAGTTTACTTATTTGGTCACAAAACCTTAGGTGTGGTTTTGCTTTGACGCAATACATAATATTTTTTATTGCACGTGTCTGTAGAACGGGTTTGCTATGCAGATAATTGCACTTAATTTTATGTTTATTCACAAGTTTCCGCATTTCCGATGCAAACCTATGGGCTTGTTGTATTTGTTATGTGAATGCTATTCGTACAATGTGTATTGTTTAGAGATGCCGTTACCATTCCTTACCTACTAAACGGTTCTATGAATCGTAATCGTGGATGTATGATAAGAGGATGCCTAAGCCCTTGAATTCTGTATGGTAGGTATGTCGACATACGAGTAAGCATGCTTGAAACTCGCGATTCTCGATAGTAGGTAGGAATCAATTTCATAACTATTGTGTATCTTACTACTATAACTACGATATTCAAAAGATTATCTATTTATTTATTTAATCGTATGATAAAATATAATAGGCGAAACAAAAATTAAACTAAAAAACCAAAATTAAACAGTCAACAGGCTCTGAGCAGAGCCGTTTTTTGTGGGGTTCTGAGAAGAATCATTTGCTGGTAGGCTCAGGGAGAGCCACAAGTATTCATAATTAGTGAAAGTATTACAAAACGCCTCTTGTCCCAAACTTACGGTACTAGAACTGTAGAACACCGGTATTCCATCAATTTTCTACTGCCCAAAAATCGATATCGAGTCATTGGGTTTCTGGGAGAACAAGAAAAAAACAGGTTAAAATATTAAGGACAGAGTTTAAGTTTTGAATGATGGCCTAACTGGCCACCTGTCAAATGAGCCGTAGCGACTGCCCCGGGCGGTATCGCACGAGTCGCGCCGACACTACCGTTACTCGACACACTCGCGCCGTCATCCTGCTTTCTAATTTATTATTATTAAATCCTTTCGTGCGATCAAGCATTTTAGTTAAGCTGTAATAGACCTATTTGGTTGGTTAATTAGTAAGCACGAAAAGCTTAGGCAAGGCGTGACAAAGTTTGAAACTCTATGCAGGTGCAGTTTCAATTCCGCAAACCGGACAAGGTAATATAGCAACCTAAAAGATTGACAAAATCTCTGCACGAGTCTTGGAACTGTTGTCGCCGCCATTACATGGAATGATGTAAACAGCTATTCAGACATTCTTCGACATCATAAGAAAATCGATTGTGTCCACAATGGCGCGTGAAGATTTATTGCTTAGCGAAATGTCCATAAAAGTCTGATAGACTGGCTCCGGTGGAATGCAGAGGCATCGGAACCAACTCATCACGGTCATCACTATCCGTTTCCGCAGAGCGATCTCAATCAGTTCACAGATTTGCGGCGCATTCCAAGATGGACATTCTTTCTTAATGACAAAATGACAAAACCATGAAACATTTGTTTTTTTTTTTTTTTTTTTTTTTATACAACTAGCTGATGGAACAAGCAGATGGCCCACCTGATGTTAAGTGGTAACCATCACCTATAAACAAAACATTGCCCCGTAGGTCACGCACAATAGGAACGTGCCCTACGATGCACTGCCCTGCGTCCATCAACTTGAGGCATACAGATGTTAAGCCTCATGTGCCTGTAATTGTTTAGCTAGTTCATAGTTTGTACTTAATAAATATCCCTCTTATTTTTTCAAGGTTATTTTTTTTTTCAAACACAAATTGGATACTAGAAAATAAAACAGTTATTTATAAAAAATATAAGAATATTGACCAAAGGGTTTTTTCAACAATAGAATGATACCGACCTAACTTATGGTACGTTCATAAGCCGACAATGTCATTTATGAATGCATGAAAGTTAAAAACAGTTGATGTACTATGGCATTTATTATGCTAAACTCATTTGTATTTATAAAAAGAACGAATGGACTTTACATAAAGAACTGTTTAATGCTGCCTATAGGCTCTTGGAACTCGAATTTGAATTCAAGATGATAATATTTCAAAACACACTTGACCTTGACATTGGTATAGCAGCTGGTAGGTTATGTACCTGTTTGCTACTAGTTGCCTTCTTCGGCTAATTGTCCGGGTCCGCCCATACAGGTGTCATGACATAAGTTACGAGATCTAAACAAAACCCACGCTGAAGATATCCCTTTTATCCAAGTGATAATCGTTTGATTGACAATACCATTTTGTAATGATCACGCATGTAGGCAGTAAAGACAGTTTATTTTTGACTAAACGTATAAGGCTGCTGGGTATAGAACTCCCTCATGTTTTGCCAGCCTCCTCTTCCCTGTGCGTCTCTGGTCCAGGTGTTTCCTGCGACTTTCAAGTCCTTCTTAGCCTTTAATAATTATTATTTTAATTTAGGACATAGATTTTGTAACAACTGTAGTAATTATTGGAGTGGGATTGGATTCCACGACCTTCCCCTTGATATGCGGCTGCATGCACCTGGAACCTGGATTTATGACATTATAAAAATACGTACTTACTGCTATGAACCAAGGAATTTGAATACAAGTACACTATGAACAATCACCATAAATAAATAGCCTCGATAGTTCAAAGACATCTTGTCATTGTCAGTTATGTTTTTTTTTTTCAATACCTGCCCTAAGCATATGTACGAGTATCTATAATGTATTCGTACGTGTCGAAGTTTTTATCATTCCTATCTATGGTATTTATATTATAGGCTTGGTTAGATAGGGACCCAGAGTAATTAGCTTTGAACTAGTTGCGTCAAACCTGTCCATTGGTGAGGCGTGTATTTATGGCCACTGAACGACGGTCTATTGTTTATGTCCTCTTAACAGCATGGGTATGCTGTATGGCTTGTGTTCTCCAATAAAAAACACTGAAGTCATCGATATAATAATCAGATGTGTAGCTCTAGTTTTTTTAAAGTAAGTCAATAAGTACAAGACCGAAACAGTTTTTCCTGTAGTTTTTTATTTGGTCGTTAAAATTTGTTGCCTTTTATTTTTGCAATTGCAACAATGAAAGTAACAATGATAAAAACTTTTATAACAAAGAATTTGAATGAGGCCTATTCTTTAATCGTTCGACGTTAGTCTAGCCGATTCAATTACTAGTTATAATCCTAAACTAAAGATTAGGTAATTAATATTATTCATTCAGGCAACATCCCTTTTACTGGGATAAATACAGGATTTATAACAATGGCTATAAACAAGTTCCGAGACGCATACTCATTTTTTTAACCATATACACATCTTATAATAAGTGAGAAATGTTTTATGAATAGTTAAAAAACAAATAAACGATTTCTTTGTGATGTACAAAGAACCAGGGGCTTTTATATCGCTTCTCTAATAACTTAAGGTAAATAGAAATCTTACCCGGAACCTCTGAGTTTTCGTTATATTGTGCAAATACACTGGGTACTTTTTTATATTCTGTTCACTAAGTAATTGGCGTAATCCATCGTGCCTATTATACTGCATCATATCGAAGGTTTTTCTTACAAAAAGTTTTCCTGTTCCATGTATTTAGATAATATTCGTAAAATAATGAGTGTCATTATATGTTATTCATAGGAAGGTTGACAGAGCCACAAAGGCTTCGTGTCAGGACCCAACATCCTCTCGTGCAGCCGAGCTTGAATACTGAAACAAGAAAAAATATGAATAATAAAATGGCACATCTTTACGTGACTGGTAATGCTTTGTTGGCTATAATTACGCGTGTTATGGCTGCCTGCTGGGTTTAATATCAGCATAATGAACAGCTATTAATCACAATTTTGAGATGATGTCTTCGCGGCGTACATCTATGATACTTCAATGTAAAGCCTCGACCTTGTAGAAGCGTAGCGTGCAGTCTAGCGAGCAACGTGTGTGTATACACCCAAGAAGTTGAGATAACCGATTCTTGCAAAAACACGAACAATTTTTTTGAGAGATACCCGGACAAGGAATTCGTTTTATTAGTACACGCTACGGCGTAGACAGTCTACGCCGTAGCAATTACGATCAGCAACGCGCTAATTACTTCTCTGAATTCAAACGCACTGCTCAACGCTATGCTTATGAAAGGCTCAGGTAAATGAGTAACACATTAGTTCCCGTGTTTACGCTCACCCATGACCCAAAGAGCCTTGTACAGCAATTATGATAACGTAAACATAGGCTAATTGGCGAAAACTTGCTAACCAAGATCCCATTTCATTCACGGCATGAGTTATGAATGGTTCTTGTGATAGATGACTTGACTACACCAGCAACATCTGAGGTCAGAAGCCAGAATCACTGAGGAATACAAATTCAGCACACACATTCAGATTACAGTTGTAATATCTCGGCCTGTATACAACTTACAGGACGATATACAACTTACAGGACGATATACAATGTAGTTAAGAAAGTAAGGTCTTATGATCGCAGCATCTTTTCATGAATATATTGCTGGTAACTTTTTGCGTTTCTATGCAGTTATTATAGTAATTTTTAGGTCAGCAGTTGGTATACATTGTTGGTAGCCAACTAGCATAATAGACCGTTCAACAGCCTAGCCTCTTTACTAAACAGCGCCGTACGACTAGCGGCCAGAACGTTATTCAGCCGTAAGTGACCATGGATGCCAGTGCCTTTTTACGTAGGGGTGGAGGGCCTGTTCTTCTCGCAGCGCCGGACACTAGCAGACCCAACTTAGTCTCAAAAAACGAATGGCCTAAGCATTAGCCAGCCAGTTTATTAAATGATGTAACAAACGCAACGGCTGAATTTAATTCAGGCCCCTAGTTGAACGGCGCTATTTAGTGAAGAGGCTAGGCTGTTGATTGAAAGGCTTATAGGCTATAGTCAGCTACGACCATATACACAGGGTGTGTCAGCTGCCACACAAAGTAAAGTAACTCAAATATTTCGTATACCTCAAACTTCCTTTACAAATTGTCTGTTTACCCTGTTACAAAGTTATTTGATGTCCTTTGTACATTTCCATGGGCAGGGTTCAGTTATTTAGAGAAGTTCCCGACTGTAATAACTGGCTAATAACTAAACACAATATTTATTCATTCTAAGTCGGTACGAAGTTTGCCTGGTCAATTAGTGCTAAGCAAAATAGTAATAGCTAATGTTAAATATAATAAAAAAATAGTATGTTTATCTTAGGTAGAGTGCATACCATATTAAGTCAGGGTTACGAGTATATTGACATTTGCTAACCCCGGCCACAGGTAAGTGTATTTATTTGTTTCATTTCATAGTGTAAATACTGCACCTTCAGATGAGCCTTGTTAAAACAATGCTTGGTTCTGTGAAGTGAGTAAGTTTACTCGGGATGGTTGGTGGTCAATGAACAAACACTCAATTAGCAGGATCTTTGTCCTATGCCGAGGTCGCTAGCTTCAAGAAGTGCAGTACGATACATAGATACATAATTAAGGAGCTTACAAGAAAATTAGGCGGTATTATTCAGCGGATTTTTTATTTAAAGTATTTTGTACAGAGGTATAGTTTAGGTTAGGATATAATTTTGTTGAGATGGTAATTTTTAGTTCTCACTGTGGTAGTTTTTGCACGCCCAGGAAGACTGGTAGAAAATGCTATTAGCATTAAGTCCTCCTAGCACTATATTGTTTTGTGTGAAAGTTTTTAAATAAATAAATAAATACCTACAGAAAATTCTAATAAGTAATGACTTTAGAAGATTTCCCTGTGTGTGGACTGTGACGCACTTTGGAGGTTATGGTTTTTTATACGATAGTTCCTATTTTCAGCCATCATTTATTTTAATAAACAATTTAAATGGTTCCTCATGACGAGAGTCAGTCATATTATGCCCGTATTTTATTTAGCTTGATGTTGCCTGCTATGCTCAATGCCTTGACATGATTTTGTGATTATTGCCTATTAATACAATAACAACATGCTATTAGCATAATAGCGTGTATCTGTATGTCTTTTCTGCTAATTACACACAAGGTACCTAAGATCTTATTATTTTATACGCAACTTCGCTTTGTACCTAGTATGTAGGTACCTAGGTACTTATTTAAATTACAGGATGTCGCTTATGCTCATGTATAAAATTCTAGGTTTGGCTAAGAACTCACGAAGCGGTTTTCACCCGTGCCCGCCGCGGTTGCGGGCCCGCAGCCCTTGTAGAATACAGATATTTAAGTAAAAAATTAAACCACATTTCACGACGCGTTTTACGCCCGCGGCGTGTGCGATTGTTTGCGGCTCCCGCTGCACCGGCAGTCATCTTGTACCGGCGGCTTTTTGTGCGTGCGTAACCGCACAAAACTCCGGTCTCGTGAGTTTTGAAAATAAAACTCCATTCCGCCACCGCGGCGGGCACGGGTGAAAACCGCTTCGTGAGTTCTTAGCCTAACCTAGAATTTTATAAACAATAACCACCAATAACTTCTTAAATAGGTTATTTCTATTTAGTTTTTTGTCTTGTTGTTTTATATATGTCTTTTTGTTTTAGCGATAGATTTAATCACAAGTCTTTGTTCTCGATGGGGAGCGCAGGCTACTAATTAAGGCGTTGACAACACCTAATATTTCTCTCGCTCGCACGATTCGACATTTTTAAAGATATAAAATCACAAATTCCAATTATGAAAAATCGCAAACAGCCATTTTGTGTGCAATCACGTCGCGCATAGTTTGGTAAAAATTTCATTTTGATTGATGCCAGTTTTCCTACTCAAGTTTGCTTGAGTACAAAAACTAGAAAAGCAAACTTTTAAGTAGGAAAACTTGTATCGATCATAAAGATTTTTTACTAAACTGTGCACGATGTGACACAATTGCGATTTTCCGAAAATGTGTTTAGTGATTTTATATCTTTCAACAAGTCAAAACGTGCAAGCGAGAGTCACATTAGCTCTTGTCTTCGTCTTAATAGCTACTAACAACCTGTGAGGCTACGAGGGTTGTAATAATTGTTCTCAATAAGTAATTATTTATTTATTTATTCGAATGGCAATGTACAATCGTTCTATAAAATATAATTATTACATAAATATGTATAATAAGTTATTAAATTTTGCAAAACTAGAAGTACAAAACTAAAAATATAAGAAACTGATCATTTCTGACAGTATAATGTTAGGGGTTCGTTTCCGTTTCAATCAGGGCAATAAAAAAGTAAAATTTTAATTTTTTACGAACCTTTACTTAAAAAACACTCAAAATTAGCTACGCTGTGTAATCCTGTGTAAAATGGAAGCATTCGCCAAATATTTCAAAATTGCAAAAAACATTCAGCTTCATGTTTCACCCAAAGTTATTCCGCATGTCTGTTTCTTCGAATCCAATTAACAGTGTAAGTGGGCATGAAATTATCGTTTGACTGAGTGGTTACATGCTGAATAGCGATTTAATACAAGTGTATCATTATTACCAAGTGCAATGGAGCATCAGGAGGAATGGAGGCCGACACATCGGGCCCACGGTCAGCAGGTCATCTCATTGCGTATTCACTGTGCAATTCAATTATAGCTGTGTGGCTTAGCTCAATGTGTCAGTCCTGTATTTTAAAAGGTGTTGAACTTGTTTATTCCTAGATTCATCTGTTCTTGTTAAAAATACATTCACATATAGGAAGGTGTGATAGATTGGCTAGGTTTCTACGTTACAAGTGTTTCATGTCAGTGCTGTCCAAATGTAGTATCCATCAAAGCTATTTTTCCTGAAAGCTATGCTTAATTTAGATGACGCTTCCAGCGGTCCCATGGTGTAATGGTTAGCACTCTGGACTCTGAATCCAGCGATCCGAGTTCAAATCTCGGTGGGACCTGACTTTTTGGAGTTCTCCTCTATTTACACGGAGTTATTCAGCGAAAAGTTTTTTAATATACCTAAACGGAGCGTGTTAGCATGCTTAAATTGTATTTATCACCAACTACAAAATTACGTCTTAGGTATACTTAATAATCACATATACTTTTTGACAACGATATCATAATTTTATTTAATTAAACTCAATTTAGGTTCCCTTATCCTTTTTTGTCAAAAATACCTTTAGCATAGCCAAAAACATCATGTAAGCTCCCGCTTACATAGTAGATACAGGTTTTTATTGAAGTTGTTTAATAATTGCAGGGTGGTTTACCGGCATCGCGTCATGCATTCGGCTGTCTGTGGTAGGGTCAAAGCTCTCATTACGCCATCATGGATGGAGGCTTGCAATTACTTGGCGGATGTCGATAAACTTCAAAGAATAATGAAGAATGAATAATATCAATCATTATGAAATATTACAGCTGCAAAGATGTTAGGTAGTTGATGGTTATACCGAGACAATTTGCGTAGCATTAATGAATGAAAAACAAGTTGGTTTTGTTAGAAGTAGTAATTTAACAAGTACTTGACACTGGCAAGATTGTTTGTCGAATGACGGACAGGAGCCATAATTCATAATGGAGAGAAGAAAAGGTCATGTTTTTCATAAGCTCTCTTAAGAAAAACTGACCTCTTCTCTACGTAGTTATTGTATACTCTTTGGAGAGTCAAATGTGCCTGTAATTGCACTGGTGCATACCTATCCTTTACACCAATAGACCTTTTACCTTGCCTTATATCTACAAGAGGGAGTTTAACTTTTTTTTTATAAAGACTTGAGATATCATCAAAGAAGGGAAATGCGTTGAGTAAATCAAAGTTCTAAGTTTACATTTCTTCAGAGACCAACAGGTAGCCAGAACAGCGTTGCTAGCACTTGCTACAGTGCATGTAGGTAATACAACTAAATTAACTACTATTATACCAAATTTCTTAAAATAACAAAGAGAATTTGTTAAGAATACAAACTATTCTGCAGTATCACATTTCCAAGATTCGCTAAACTACAAAAATTTTGGGAAGTCAAGAACTTTTAAACGTTTCTGGTAGCGGTTGGCGTAATGGACACGGCTTTTACAGCAAAGCAAAATACATATTGCCAAAATTTGAGAGCGGCATATTTGTGAGGATTTTAAACATGGTGGTCTTTCAAAAATACCAAACAGAACTTAATTGTTTATCTAATGAAACTGCTGGTTTCAATCTACAGAAGTTCGTGTAAGGCATGCTAAGTATAGGTACTTACCGCGAAATTCATGATGAAAATAAATTAATAATATTAAATTCATTATTTTTTTTTGCTTTTGACTCGTATGCACGCAAGGAAAACTTTCGTTCGACCTAAGCATAAACGAGAGTAGGCAAAGTATGCAGGCCATCTAAATGTACCTACCTTGGCAGTAATTAATTCTTATTTCATAATGAGAGTAATTTCTCGGCACCGCCACCGAAACAGCATTCTCGAGCGTTTCCGAACGTGATTGGTTTTGCGGAGGATGATTAACGGCGCTCGGTGACAGGTGAGCGGGCTGGATGGATGGCCCACCGCGGGCGATTCCCATACAATATCCGAATGTCTCGTTCCCATCACGCACAGGTAATCATCGTAAAGTCACCTGAACCAAAAATTGCTACGGCCTTATTGTCTTTGAAGCCATGTCCGCTGTATCTTATTATAAAATCAGTAGGTACTTACCTACCTTAAAATATTGAAAGTTGATTTGCTCCGCGCTCAGGTATCAAAAATATATCATGCTCGCCTTATATTTTAAGTTTTTTTTAAATTGTATGCTGATTTTTAATTGTATGACATATCAAACAGTTATGCGTGTTCTCTGGTGTGGAAGCTCTCCCAGAGGATGAAATAGGACGGACGGTTTTAACACCATACTATACGATCACGCCGAGCTTTTCTCGGATGCTTGTAAAAGAAAAAGATAAAATATTATATTCTAAAAATTAATCCTAGCTAGATTTTCATGATAAATCACCCCCGAAACCCCCTGCATATCAAATGTCATGAAAATCGTGGGAGCCGTTTCCGAGATCAAATTATATTTATATAGGTACTTATTTATACAAGAATTGCTTGTTGTACCTACAGAGTGAATACCGGTTCGCTGGGGGAGGGTACCCTCGAGCCACTCCTACCAGCAGCCGCAGCGGAGGGCTGTGCTCGGCGGCGCTGATCGGCGGCGCGCTCTTCGCGGCGGTGGCGGTTCTGGCGGTCGCAGCACTCGCATTCTACATGGGCGCGCTGAGGCCGGATAATGGGGAACGTAAGTCAACTGATAATAAGGGCACATCTCACTACTAAAGAACTACGTCAACAAAATCCTAGCAATGATTTTATTGTTTCAGCTATGATGTCATTCGAGGGTTCTATAAGGGTAACTAGAGGTGATGTCTATGGCGGGTCCCCCGGGAGCCCAGCGTGGAAGGAACGAGCGAGGAGGTATGGGGCTGCACTGCGCCAGGTATACGCGGCACCTTCGCCCCTGAGACACGCCTTCACTGGAGCCATCGTCACCGGCTTCGGAGACAGAAGGCTCGACGTGCATTTTAGATTATATTTAGATCGAAGAAAAATACCAAGGTAACTTTAACTGGTTTTAATTAAACTGCCTGTGTCAATAAAGTTTTTTATTAACTTTTTTCCTAACTAAAATTTTTCGGATTGCAGTAACGTTGCCAATATAGAAGAAACATTAAAAAATATTTTGATTCAAGATATCAATTCCAAGCATCCTGCGTTTGGTCAAACTATCAAAATAGATACAACTAGCATAACTATAAAAAGAGACTTAGAACATACATATCAATCAGAATCATACGTGAAAGAGGCACTCAATGAAAGCATGGCAACGAATTATCCAAAAGCTCCCCAAACAGGCAAAGACAAAATACTGCAGTCTAGAGTTGGCGTTGTACGTAAGACAACAGTAAAACCAAACAAACATGATCCAGATGAACCAGACATTGATACTGAAAATATTCCCGTCATACAAGGATCTTTCCAAATAACAAAAACAGAAGCAGATATAACTGAAAACAAACAAAACTCTAGTCCAGTAAGACACGAAGAGAAATCAACTCACAAAATACCGAATGCCAAGAGCACAACAACTACAAAAGCTCCGACAACGAAGACAACTACGAAGAGAGTTCCTACAAGTACACCAAAGAGTCGGCCGTTTACCATTAAATCAACTCTAAACGTGAAAAGTAGAACAGAACCAACTCCTAAGAAAGATATAAGGACAACGACAACGCCAGTTTCCACAACAACCACCTCTACATCGACTACAACGACTAAATCTACGACGATGTCAACAATTGCTACAACGGCAAGCAATAATGTCTCTCAAATATTATTTGATTTGTTGACCAATGAAAATCACTACAAAGATTTACCAAAAATAGACACCTTGTTTACAGTACCTCACGTTATTGATAATGAGCCATGGCGACCGATTACTCAACCTTATTATGAAACGACTAATAAACCAACTCCAGCACCTGAACAAAGTTATCCAGCACCTATAGAAACAAATAGTGAGTTGAATGCTGAAGACAGAATGGGTGTGGCGGAAGTTGAGGTAGTCGATGACGCTGCAATTTTGGAAAGCTTGCTTAGTCCAATCTCCGATCCAGTCCAGTCTCAACCTCCAATGAAAAATAGAGACAAAACTACACGAAAACCCATAGGACTACATAAAGACCCATATTTCGGTTCTAGTGGATATGAACCTCATCCGATTTACACAAGTTTCACACTTCCAACTTATGCACCACCGTTTAAAAATATGGAAACTTTAGGCTCGAGTTATCCAAAACCATTTCCCATACCGGTTGACAAAATAGGCTCTGTAGTGGAAGGATTTGCTAGGCCTGATGATGATGATGATGATGACGGTAAACCAGTTCCCAGACCACCCCCTAAAGATAAAAAAACCGTAGTTACGCTAAACGTAGAGCTAAACGATGAACAAGGTACTGACACGGACAAAATCATCGTGGAAGGTGCTTCAATTTTAAAGAAGCATGAAGTTACTTCTGAAAGAGATTCTGCTCCAAGTTCAACAACAGTAAATAGTTCTACTTTAAGTTCAACAACGACAACTAGTACTACTACAACTACGGCTGCTAATGCCACATCGGAAGGCGTTTCTATAACCACGACGTCTACGCCTCCAGTATCTAAAACTGAAACTAGTACTTCAACAATTAAAAACAAACAGCATTCTACTTTAAGTACAGTAAAAGAAAATTTTACTAGACGTCCTAATAATAAAGTTTCAATTATTCCCAGTACCAGTTCTCCGCATCATGTTTGGGAGTTGGTGAACACATCAACAAATGATAAAAATGATACCTCTAGTAAATATTCTCCAGAGACGTTTTACAACGATACATTGCAAGCTATAATAACGAAAAACGACGCGGTCTTCCCCAATACAACCCCTAAGTTTCCAAGTAAAGTTTCTATCATGAGGAACTTAACTGAAATTATAAAGAAATATTCTCAAAAGCCTACAGTCAAACCAAGTTTCAATGAAGAAACCAATGACGGAAGCGCAGATGAAGATGAAGAAGAGCGCCAAAGTCACAATAAAATGACAGGAACAGTTGAAGTGGTTTTAGATGACGACATTGACACAACTACAGCCGGTGCAATCATTACTTTATTGCCTGCAAAGTCTAATCTTGGCGGCAACAAACCACTGCGTCGTCGGCCAACAACAAGACCACCCCCAGAACCTGAAGTAGTAAAAGAAAATCTCCGTAGCTTTTTTCAAAGTGACACTGAGGCACAAAAACTAATAACTAATCTGAGTACCGAAAACTACATTCAGTCCGAAGATGAAAAAGACACTATCACCGAAGGATCTGAAAGAGTCACTACCATATTCAAAGAAACCCAAGAACCAGACGATACTTCCATCGTTAGTGGTAACATGAAAGCGTTTGAAATCTCAAACGCAGCTTCTAGTGGTAATAGATATCCAAAATCGAACAATGAAAATAAAAAACAGCCGAATGTACCGGAAGGAACTTATAGAGTGTCTTATCATGTAACCGGCAGCGTAAGTAGCAAGCAAGCAAATAAAACTCAAAATTTACCAGCGTACGAGTTAACTTTAGAACCTGATGTTGTTTTGGAAATTCCGACTAGTCAAAACAGTTCGTTAACAATAGACAAACTCAGACAGCTTGCTAATTTAGCTACAATATCAGATTCAAATAACAATACTTTGTTTCGTTCCCCTGGAGGAGGAGTAATTTCTACAAAAGCAATTCCGTCGAGTTACACGTTGAATCAAGCTGGGTTTAAAATTCTTACTAAAACTTTTAACAATAAGGGCCAATCTAACAAACAAGATGAAAGTAATAACAGTTTAGATAAGCCTGAGAAGATCTATAGCAAACCACATCGTCCACAGAAGGAAAAAGATAGCGTTACAATCAAAGAAGTTAATAATGAAGGTACTATATGAACTGAAATTATATTCTCAACAAAGCTGTTATTCAAATACCTATGACTTTACGCAAGATTTATATTTCAGACTCGTGTGACAATTCAACTTCTTTCCGATGTAAAAGCGGCGCCTGCTTACCGCTCACTTCGAGATGTAATCGGTTGATAGACTGCCCTGGTGGTGAAGACGAGCGTGCATGTTCTTGTGCTGACTACCTGCGAGCGGAGTTCTCTCAATCCAAGATCTGCGACGGTGTAGTCGACTGCTGGGATTATTCTGATGAGAATCAGTGTGGTAAGACCTCTGTATATTTTCACGCCAATTCATTGATTTATATAAAAGATAAACAGTTAATAAAAATCCGGCGTCACAGAAGACCAGTATTGTACACCAAATACTTTTACAGCAGGCTGAGAGACAACCGATTTGTTTGTCCAAACCAATATTGTTCTTTATATTTCGCCTATGTTGTGTGACACAATAAACGATTTTTGATTTGATTTGAAATTATAACTTTCGAAATCTCAATTTAAATTCAAATTAAGAACGATTTCGTAACTTTACCTAAATATACTGAATATTGAATACTGGATATTTTTGTGTGTGTGTCTCCAGCTTCCTCATATTGAAAATGTAATTTCTATAAATGCCAATATTTAAAGCATAATTAGTGCACTCATAGATTTGAATCATAATTTAGCTGCCAAATAAACAACGATGCTATAAGCTTATAATAGTGTGTAAGCTGGAGTAACATGTCTCCAGCTGCCTCAGTCAGTGTGGGCAAACGGCTAATGATAGAGATATATAGTAAACGCAAGGATTTAGTACCTATTTAGTGCACCAGGTACCAAAAATTTCAGGTCTGTAGCTAGGAAACTCTTCGAGTTATAAGACTTGATCAACGTGTAAGCTGGAGTAACGATACGTGAAAAAGCATATGCTCGTTCTCTGGAATGGCTGGAGCTAGCAGGTTGCTTTAAGTCTCCAGATTTAGTACCAAACGAATTAGCGAGGTACCAAATATTTGAAGTGTTTCTGTTCAAAACTCTATGAGTTACAAGCTTTTCCAGCTTTTTTTGTTTGTCCAACTTGCACATGTTGGATCTCAGCAACCACAATAGGTACAGACTCGGTTGATGTCTCTGAACCGAGCTATGAATTAGTGCACTCGGTACCAAAAATTTGGAATCTCTAGGACAAGCAGTTCTGTTGTAATCAGCAAAATAACATCCAAGGAATTTGAATACAGACAGATATATTCAAATTCCTTGATTGCATCAGTAGGTACGAGTGTGACGCATTCGCTGTAGTGACAGAGATAGAGCTACTATCAACTGAAGGCTGGTCGAAATGGAACTATCTGGTATTCTGTAACTCATCATAATATTAGTTATTTTGCTGATTACAACAGAACTGCTTGTCCTAGAGATTCCAAATTTTTGGTACCGAGTGCACTAATTCATAGCTCGGTTCAGAGACATCAACCGAGTCTGTACCTATTGTGGTTGCTGAGATCCAACATGTGCAAGTTGGACAAACAAAAAAAGCTGGAAAAGCTTGTAACTCATAGAGTTTTGAACAGAAACACTTCAAATATTTGGTACCTCGCTAATTCGTTTGGTACTAAATCTGGAGACTTAAAGCAACCTGCTAGCTCCAGCCATTCCAGAGAACGAGCATATGCTTTTTCACGTATCGTTACTCCAGCTTACACGTTGATCAAGTCTTATAACTCGAAGAGTTTCCTAGCTACAGACCTGAAATTTTTGGTACCAGGTGCACTAAATAGGTACTAAATCCTTGCGTTTACTATATATCTCTATCATTAGCCGTTTGCCCACACTGACTGAGGCAGCTGGAGACATGTTACTCCAGCTTACACACTATTATAAGCTTATAGCATCGTTGTTTATTTGGCAGCTAAATTATGATTCAAATCTATGAGTGCACTAATTATGCTTTAAATATTGGCATTTATAGAAATTACATTTTCAATATGAGGAAGCTGGAGACACACACACGATATTTTTTCTTATTTTCAGACTGGTGCAAAGAAGGGGAATACGTATGTGCTAATGCTCGTCAGTGTCTTGAAATGTCGAAAGTTTGTGACGGTTCCCCGGACTGCCCACTGGGAGATGACGAAAAAAGCTGCGTAGCTCTAGGTGACGAGCTGGAGGACAATGAAGTAGTGCCGTATAATGATGAAGGTGAATTTTGGTGTTTTTGGGAGTTTTTTGCGTAATAGTTGCATTTATATTGACGGTATGATTGTCATCAGGTTATGTAATGGTGCGCAAAAGAGGAGTATGGGGCAGGCTGTGTGTGGAGAGCTTCGCAGATGTAGTAGAACAAGCGCACAGTTCCCTGAAACTGCCTGATTTGGGCAGAGCCGTATGTCGGGCTATGACTTTCCAGTAAGTCATGCCATGAAACTATAATAAACTTTTTTTTCGTTATAATACAAAATCATAATAACCGGATGTATATCAAGACATAGTTGTGGAGCCCATTCTATACAATTGCTCAATATGTTTTTAACATAACAACCTTACTATTGCGATCATAATAATTATGTAACTATGTCAGTAGATTTCTTGGAGAATATGGTGATTACTATTGGCATCTGCAGTGCGATCGTAACCGAAACAGTAGGTACCAATTTACTCTTATCAGTACTTATAGTTCCCAGCATCATTATCCGCCAATTTATATCGGCATCAGCGGCCCGATTACTCTAATGTCTGGCTATCGAGATGGCTTTCAGTTTAACATTTGATTCCCATAGTGTAATAGCAATTAGATAGGATGGATGGGAATCAAATGTCAAAGCCAGACAGCGTAATCGAGCTGCAGTACTGTTATGACTTGCGTTACAGGGATGCCGGCTGGGCCCGCGAGGCGCGCGAGGGTCGCAAGGCGAGCGGATCAGGCTACTGGGAGGTGTGGCACAACGCGGCAGCGCGCGCGGCCGACACGAGGCTATCCTTCCGACGTGCGACCTGCAGCAAGCAGCGCGCGCTAAGAGTGCGCTGCACGGGACTCGATTGCGGGGTCCGACCTCATGCGGACGCGCAGCAACCTAGGTAGGTTACCTACGCATTCAGCAACTGCCTAATGCGCAGCTCGATATAAACCATCCATGGGGTTGCTAGTCACCAAACTCGCTTTAACCCATTAAAGCGTGCTATAATTGAAGTCAACTAAAGTATTTCCTAAAGAATGATTACCACTATTGTTGATGTAGCAAACAAACAGCATAGCCTGTTTGAAGGTTTCTGGTATCTGCCTATCAGGTATGTAACAACAAGCAAATTGTATTCCAAATTAACTTGCATATTTTTAACCGACTTCGAAAAAGGGGGAGGTTCTGAATTCTACTGTTTTTTATATGTTTGTTAAACAATCAAATTCATCAAATCATTCAAAATAGATATAAATATTGGTTGACTTTCCACAGCACTATCTCGCCCCCAACTAAGCCAAAGCTTGTGATATGGGAACCAGATAGATGATATAAACATTTTACTGGGTGGACCGATTTTGATGATAATTTTTTTGATCGAAAGCTGGTGCTTGTCAATATACTTAGTCCCATTTATTTAACTCAGACCTGACCAGTAGTTTTTATGTTATAATAGTTTGAGTCAATTTTCCGTGTGTGTGTGTGTGTGTAGTAGTGTATTTGAAGTCTGTTTTTGCTTGAAAGAGATATTTATCTTCTATTCTATCCATGATTGCTACCTAATAATTGGTAGGTCATATTTTTTTTTCATTCTATGCCGATATCAATAGACGTTGCTACGCACGTGCTATCGCTAAGCACTGTTCCTCTCTTATGACTCTATATTGTTTATCTCCTGGTTTTGAATGCGAGACTACGATTCGAACAGTTAACCTAAGCATGTGCTCAGCGAGTGGTCTTATTCTAAATGCACGCAGTCACCCAAATGAGCGCACTTATACAGCAGACTGACCAATCAGAAAAATATAGTTATCGCAAAACACTTAAACCAGGATAAATTAATAGCTGCAATGCAATGAACAACTCAACTGCCTTTGGGAGGCTCAGCCTGACCGCTGAGACCGCTCAGCCTGACCTTCAGAAATAGAACTTCTTATAAGATAATAAAGAGGATCGTTAAAAAGAAATGTATAGGCTTTGGCCTATGCCTAGAACTTTGATCGCGTGGAACTGGCACTTGAGTCTTGTTGTGTGCGCTCGCTGGCTGGTGTGCGTGTGTTAGTAGAGGCTAGGTGTGATGTGAGCCTGTGTGTGTCGGGCGTAGTGTAAGTGAGAGCGTGCGTCGGAGCAGGGTGGTGGGCGGCGACGGCGCGGCGGCGGGCGCGTGGCCGTGGCAGGCGGCGCTGTACCGCGACGGAGACTTCCAGTGCGGCGCCACGCTCGTGCATCGCCAGTGGCTGCTGTCGGCCAGCCATTGCTTCTACCAGTGAGTATCCCTTGCTACTTACACTCTATTATGCGGGCGCCTCACATGAGCTTTGTTGGCTCCAAGTTATACGTACTGTTGGATCCAGCACACCAATATGTGGATCGATCTTATGGACATAGTTTTGTTCATCCAAATTAGAGCCAAGCTTGGACGTAAAGTTGAATCCAATGAGAGGCGCCCGCATTAGTAGACCTACAGACAAGTGCCTCTAAAAGGATCATGACAATATTTACTGTGGATAGTCTCAGTAGTAGTAGCATGACGGCTTGCAAATACTCACACTCCCCTCGGATGAGATTTGTAAAGCTTAAAATTTATAAAAACATGATAATGACATAATATGTCATTATCATGTTTTTAAACCAACTAGGTAGGTCGAGTTTTTATATTCTTTATACCCAATTTTTGGAACCAGCAGATGATGATGATTTTCACGCAGATGGCCATGGTGTTGGTACCATGACGTAGTAGTCAGACATGCTAGTCAGGAATAATGGAACATACCTATTTCTTGTCTAGAATCTGAAAACTCTGTATTTGAAGAGATTTGTCATAGAGATCCAGAACACGATACGATTAATTAATCTTTAACCTTTGCCGTATTCCACAGAGCAACGGAAGCGCACTGGGTCGCGCGACTGGGCGCGCTGCGCCGCGGCGCGTGGCCGCGCGGCCCGTGGGAGCGCGTGTCGCGCGTCCGCCAAGTGATCCTGCACCCGCGGTACGCGCCGCGCGGCTTCCGCAACGACATAGCGCTGCTGAGGGTAGACGCAGTGCCGCTGCACGCGAGACTCAGGCCAGCGTGCCTGCCGCCCGCGCGCGCGCACCCGCCGGCGGGGCATCATTGCACTGTGGTCGGCTGGGGGCAGTTGTATGAGCACGAGCGCGTTTTCCGTGAGTATTCAATCCTACTAATATTATAAATGCGAAAGTTTGTAAGTATGGACGGACGGATGGATGGATGGATGGATGTTTGTTACTCTATAACTCCAGAACGGCTGAACGGATCTTGGTGAAAATTGGCACAGATATATATTATAGTCTGGAATAACACATAGGCTAATTTTTATCCCGTGGGAATACCGGGATTTTAACCTATGCGGGTGAACCGAGTCATTCATAACATCGAATGACGGAGTACGAACATAGATGCAGTACCTACATAACCTCAAATGACGACTGCACACCTATCAGTAGATGCAGTACCTACATGCATGACAGACAACAAATCTACCGTAATTGGCTGAGGCGGTTAGGATAACGAATAGCCGACTTCAAGTTGAGGCCAATCTTCTAAGAAGGATCAAATATCCGAAATTCCTTTACATACAATTCTCTCCATCCAAAGGTTGTCTGGAAGATATAACTTTTTAGCGATAAGACCGCCCATTGTACTTGAAAATTTCTTTAATTGTAATTTATTGGTTTAGATTTTGTTAGTTTAGAAAATCATTATTTGTAGGCTGTGTCATAATAGTGTTGTTTAACACTATTTCCTTTTCGTTTTCCAGCCGACACTCTTCAGGAAGTTGAGCTGCCGGTGATATCGACGGCGGAATGCCGCCGACGGACGCGGCTGTTGCCTCTGTACCGCGTTACGGACGATATGTTCTGCGCGGGCTACGAGCGCGGCGGCCGGGACGCTTGTCTAGGGGACTCGGGCGGACCTCTGCTGTGCCAGGTAACATAACCGATATGGACTTGTTAGTCTATGCATAAGGACTTGTTAGTCAAATCAGAATGACTTGTTAGTCAATTTAGAAGGACTTGTTAGTCAATTCAGAAGGACTTGTTAATCAATTCAGAGGGACAAGTTAGTCAATTCAGAAGGACTTGTAGTCAATTCAGAAGGACTTGTTAGTCAATTCAGAGGGACTTGTTAGTCAATTCAGAAACGTCCTTTGAAAATCATGGATGCAATAATGCAGGTGGGTTTAAAGAAATCCGCCTGCATGTTTTTATGACTCAGCAACAGTATCAGGGAAACACTTTCCGATTGCCTATCGCCTGATGATGAAAGTATGTTTTCCCTAAATGGTTGACAATAACAGTTTTTTCTATTCCAGGAATCTGACAGGTGGTACGTCTACGGAGTAACAAGCAATGGGTACGGATGCGCCCGCGCGAATCGTCCCGGAGTATACACCAAAGTGTCAAACTATATCGACTGGATAGATACTGTCATGGCGGCTCACACAATCGTGCAGAACGAAACGGTCCTCTCTAGCGAAGATTACGAGTCAAATGAGGACTTCTACGCGGATTTAGAAACAGCTGAGAATAGGAGAGCGGCCAGAATAGACACTTGTAGAGGCTACAGATGTCCTCTAGGCGAATGCTTGCCGGCATCCAGCATTTGCAACGGATTTCTAGAATGTTCCGACGGTAGTGACGAATGGCAATGCAGCAAACTAAATCTAAACAACTCTAGCATAGATCCAGATTAATTTAATTTTCTATAGATACTTATAAGCCAGTAATTAGGTAGGGATTCTAAATTCGACTGATACTTTGTAAGTAATAGATATAGGATCGATTTTCATATTTTGTGCAAACTAGAAATCACGTCATTTTACTTATAATTGAGGAATTGTAAGTCATGTGTAGGATGTTAGGGTTTTCTGTAAATATAGCTTAGCTTGGTGCCCATAGTTATTTTTACCATAGCACAACATAATATGTATTCTATTTATTGAAGTCTATGGATGACCTTTTCCGTTTGAAATCGCCGATAGAATGTACGTTCAAATGGACGATGTCGGCCATGATCATAATAAACGAAATTATAAAGATCTTTGTAGTTTGAAATTGAAGCACCCTGAATATTTAGGTAGAATAATTAAGACTATTACACCCAGGGGATATCTCTGAACTATCCAAGTAATTGTGGATCACCATACTATACTACATCACTTTACTTTGATACTACACTAGCTGCACCCCGCGTTTTCACTCGCTCTGTTTTAAATCCCGGTATAAAAAGCCCATGTGCTATTCCAGAGTATAATCTATTTTTGTCCCAAATTTCATCCAGATCCGTTCAGCCGTTCTGGCATTATGGAGTAACAAACATCCATATATACATACATTCAAACTTTCACATTTATGTTATTAGTGTGATTGCTACTATTATGGAAATAAGGGTTCTTTGCTCTTCCTCTTAAAAAGTTCTGGTTCGGTTAGTTTTCCCCCATCCCCAGAGCGTTCTAGTAAATTCTACCATACTACTCCTAACCACCTCCTTTTTTATATTCATAATAGGAATGTCGAAGAGGAAGAAGCGCCGAAATGAAAGATGGATATCTTATAAATACTTTAATCTCTCGACAAATAAATTAACAAAATGCAAAATTTGTAATACAGTTATTAATCTTCGAAATTAGACTGGCATAATAAACAATTAAGATTTAAGATTCATTAATTACGACGTCACAATACACAGATAAACATAATTTCAGTGTAATATTTGAATTCAATAATGATTAAAAATATTAAAGTCTCCATTTAAAACTAAAGTATTGAATGATTCATTATAAAATTGAAAAAGTGATTATTAGAAAAAATCAGATGACGGTCGCGTCTCCCTGATTGGGGTTTTGAATCGTCACGCATATTAGTACCAAAGATAGCAATGCCGAGAATGCAAACTTCCAAATAAAATCAAGACAGTCACACGCCTTACAGCTAACCTAACTAATCCCGTACCGAGTGGTAGTCCGCTTGAGTTATCCTCATTGTCAAAATATCAAAACAAGTGTAAGGAACATTTTACACAAAAGGCCAGTAAATACACGTTAATAAATTATGTCTACGTCACATTATATTACTTTATATTTTTTAATACTAAGAACGAGCGAAATGAGCAAGTAATGAAGGTAACACATGTTTGATTTTAATAAGACTGTCGCGTCAGCCCGAAAACTTACCGATATATTTGTGCTTAGGAAGTAAGAATAGTAAGACGAATAGCAGGTGAACTATTATGTTATACTAGTGCTGGGTATGTTCTTTCAATTCGTCTCGAATAAGAGTTTTCGCGCACTATCTAGCCAAGACTATTTATTGCCAACTTCGATCCAAGCCCAAGTAATGTATAAGCCATTTTTGTATTATGATACATTGCCATCTACGAACGTAGCATTTATTTATTAGTAATAGCTACCCTTCCTCTTTCTGCAGTGAGGTGGGCAAACGACATTAAAACTCGCAGATTGGAAATGGGTTATACTGGCACAGGATCGCGGCAGATGGCACAAACTAAGGGACTTCACCCAGCAGTGGGTGAAATCGGGCTTTAATGTTGATCTACCCTTATTAGCGTCACGGAATTAAAAGTTAATAATCTTGGCCCGAAAATGCGCGCATACTATATGGAAGCTAGAATACATGTAATGGTATAGGTACTAGGGTATAGTTATCGAGTGTTCCCGGCAGAGGTGCCTAGCCCGTGCTCTCGACTGGAGAGGTAGTCAGGCCGGTCGGCGGCTTGTTCAACTTCGTCTTGAACTGCTCCGGGATCGGGTATTCGCTCTGGAAATAACATACGTTTTTGTTACATTTTTAATACTTTGCAAAGGAACATTGTGAGGAAACTAGTTAGTGTTTAGCAGCGGCGATGGGCTCGACACCTGTCACGTATGGAAACTACTGTAGGTGTAGGTATGTGTGTTGTTAAGGCTCCGGCGACAGCGGCTCGCAATTTCGAGGTGCGATTGGCTATTATTTCATTTCGGGGTGGTTGTTTGAAAGAATAACTCTAAAGTGACACGCATAAATACTGTTCGAACACAAATAATACAATAATATAAGGGAAATGTGCTTGAGTCAGAAATCATTTTGGTATTAGGTAAACGTAAGACCAAACATACTAATACCAAAATGATTTCTGATTCGGGCATGTTTCCCTTATATTATTGTATTATTTGTGTTCGAACAGTATTTATGCGTGTCACTTTAGAGTTATTCTTTCAAACAACCTCCCCGAAATGAAATAAAATAATAGCCAAACGCACCTCGAAATTGCGAGCCGCTGTCGCCGGACCCTTAAGATTTGGACGTTTATTACAATAAGTCGAACGGTTTTACAGCCGTTTTATGAACTACGAAAGTCGCGAGATGTCAATCGTTCTTCCTAGCTTAGGAAGTTGTCGTTCATAAATAATAATAATAAATAAAGCAATCCGCTTGTTCCATCAGCTAGTTGGATATACAGGGTTACTGGTAACTCAACATATTCCTTGCAGGACGTCATAGTAGGGTTATACAATTAAGCCTCCAATTCCGTGTTACAATTAGAACGATCCAATCGCGCGTCCGAACGCGCGTTTAGATCGCGCCTGTTGGCTTTAACCCTACTATGAAGTCCTACAAGGAATACGTCGAGTAACCAGTAACCCTGTATATAAAAAGGTAATTTAATCGCACACTTACATAATCCCCATTTGTCTGCGGCACGAGCACATTCATCTCTGAGGACTTGGAGCTGACGATCTCGACGTCCAGCGACTCCTTGGACAGGTAGATCTGGCAGCCGTCAGTCTTGTCGATCGACACCGTTGGCACCTTGCCCAGTACCTAGAACAATTGGTAAATCTTCCATCAGGCGCTACATTAGCTAATCAGACCGATTAGTCTATTGCTGTCTCTTTTAGTTGGCATGAATGTGACAGTGACAAGTATGCTCTAGAGACGATAAAAAATGGCAGGGAATATGAATAAGGGCCAAATATCAGTACATGCCAAAAGGTTGAAGTTCGAGGACAAACTCGGGGGAGCACACGTACATAAACATATTCGTACTATAGGCAGAGTAGATACAGTATGTGCGTTAGGGTGTGTCGAACTATCGTGCAAATTACAAATAAACTAATAATACTCCCAAGTGGAACCATATAGGGAGGGATACGATTACCTATCATTGCGTGTGATAGAAAAGTAAATTGCAATTATTTGATCCACGCCTTAGAAAGGACACATTGAAGTAATTAATTAGGACACATTCTCAACACGCGGTAGAAGGCCCTTAACACTTATTTTGGTTAAACTATAGCTACCCTGGTACCTGAGTTGAGGGTTGGGGATAGGGGGAAAGCATGTGGGGGTAGATGGCAAGTCTTTCCCTACAGTTCTTTTTTCTAGGAAATGAAAAAAAAATTCCTTCAAATTTCTTCACTTAAAAAAAATAAAAAAAATAACCCTAACCTAATGAGATTTCCTTCCCTTGAGTCTTTTTGTCATAGAGATGAAATATTACTACCAATTTTTTTCATATAAAAAAAAACCGTAACCTAACTAGTAACTTACCTGAAAAACTAAATTATTTTTTTTCATTTCCTAGAAAAAAGGACTCAAGGGGAAGACTTGCCATCAACCCCCACTTGCATCCCCCCTATCCCCAACCCTCAACTCAGGTACAAGGATTGCTATAGCCAACCCCTTATTTTCAAATACAACAACATAGCAATAGGTAGGTATAGGTATTGTTATGTTGTTGTGCTTCATACAACACAGGGTATTCCTAGGGTGGGAGTGAACTTTCGTACAAATGTCAAAGTTTGTAGCATGTTTTTGTAACAATAACATAAACTTTTTACTTTTACTTTACTTTTCTACATAAAATTCTATTCTATTTCTGTTAAGTCTCGTTAAGTCGCTCATAATAAATCCTTTTTTTGTCACTATGACATCAATTCTCTTTACGCTTTGCTGAAAGATGATTGTATGACGACGTACAGAAAAACCAAAATGCCAATGTCAAACTTGTAATCAAAATTATTTACGAAATATTTATCATTACATTTATTTTTATGTCTAAATGTAGTTTTGTTCATTTTCTTTTGGATGGTTAATAAAGCTTTATTGCTGGTTGCTGTGGCGGCCGTCGTTTGTTTTCGGAGTATGCTAATGGATAAGAGCACCACAGCCGAAAGGAAGGAAGAGGTGGTGAATGGAGGGCCTTGGAGCCTCAGTCATTACCTGTTCTCTTTAGCAGACCTGTACGGAATACCCTTCGGACAGCATTTCGTCAGCTTTCTATACGGAATTTATTTGCGATTAACGTTTCTCAACCTGGTACCTTAACTATATTTATTGTTTGATCCCTTACCCTTTTATAGAACAAGACTAGATTATAATCGTTGCTTCGTAAATTTTTTTTTTGCAACTAGTTGATGGAACAAGCAGATGGCCCATCTGATGTTAAGTAGTAACCATCACCTATAACAAAGCATTGCCTCGTTAGTCACACACGATATGAACGTGCCCTACGATACACTGCCCTGCGTCCATCAACTTAAGGCATACAGATGTTAAGCCTCATGTGCCTGTAATGGCACCGGCGACCACACTCTTCAAACCCAAAACACAGAACGCTGCTTGGCGGCAGAAAAAGGCGTGGTGGTAATACTTCCCCGGACGAGCCCTTCACAAAGAGCTCTACTACTCTTGATATAGTATAATCTAGGCCAGTGTTCTAATTCCCACGTTCATTAACAATTCCGCGAAACTAACCAACCAAGGTTCAGCAACAGTACTTGAATATCGATTCAATTTTCCAATACATTTGCTGGTTTCCCATGCCCGCAGGTTATATTTCTACTCAAGTACGTCTCAACGGGGCTGTACATATACAATTTTGTGAAAGATATATACGTTACGTCTCGCGAGAGATTGAAACAGAAACAGACGGAACTAGAGGATATCCAGTTAAAGGTAATTTAGATTTAGGGGTTGGCTATCTTTGTACCTGGGTTGAGGGTTAGGGCTAAGGGGGTTGCAAGTGGGGGTAGGTGGCAAGTCCATCCCTTGAGCCTTTTTTCTAGGAAATGAATAAATATAACTTCACTTTTTCAGCTAAATTACTAGTTAGGTTAGGTTTTTTTTAAAGAAAAACAGATTTAGCCAGAATATACAACATCAGGAAGGCTTTGCACACACCAATGGATTTTTCTATCGAAAAATTTATGTGCGCAATGCCAGTGCTCTTAAACGGTGAAGGAAAACATCGCGAGGAAACCATGTAGTATTCTAACAGCGGCGATGGGCTTGCAACCTGTCACGTATGGAATACTAACTACTGCAAAATGTGGGTATGTGCCAAAGGTAATGTTTGGACGTACCTCTGACTACCCCCCTTAGACATCCTCAAAGAATCTTCAGTAAGTACTTGGTACTGAGAGATCTGAAGGGATATCTACCGTGCCTGGGGATCAAAGTCGTGAAGCTGTTTCAGTTTTTTTCAGGAAGGCTTTTACATAAACTAAGATTAGGCCAAGGCCTGAATCTAACATATAAATAAATGTTTTGTCTCGTGTTTTGATGTTACTAACATTAGTTTTTAAGTTTTTGTCTTTGTGTGTACTAACAAATTGGATTATCAGGATCTGAAATAAATGATTTGAATTGAATTGAATTGAATTAGGAGTCCTTTGATACAATTGGCTCCTAATGACGGGTATAATAAGATGATGATATACGGATTTTCTGTGTGATGAACATCAGTCGTGAACTGAAAAAAATATGGCCACCCCATGCAAAGCTGGGACAGGCCGCTAGTTTTAAATACAAAGATGAATGTACAGTATGTACGGCAATTTCAGATACAAATAGTGAATACAAAGCTGTGCGTTCGCGACGCGGAATTCAACGAACGAGCTGATATCTTGCGGCGAGAGAAGGAGCGGCTGAGGCGGGTTAGGGCGAAGGTCAGGGAAGTCATAGCCTCGGACGAGACGCTGAGACGCGCGCTGGTAGCAGCCGCGGATTGCGATGAAGACCTTGATATGCATGTCCATGTACACACCAATCCACAAGAAGGTGAGGTTTAAGAGTAGTAGAGCTCTTTGTGAAGGGCTCGGCCGGGGAAGTACTACCACCACGCCATTTTCTGCAACGCTGTGTTTCGGTTTGAGGATTGTGGTCGCCGGTAATTACAGGCATATGAGGCTTAACATCTGTATGCCTCAAGTTGATGGACCCAGGGCAGTGCATCGTAGGGCACGCTATCGTGCGTGACTTACAAGGCAATGCTTTGTTATAGGTGATGATTACCACATAACATCAGGTGGGCCATCTGCTTGTTCCATCAGCTGGTTGTATAAAAAAAAGAAGGTCGGATGTTTAAACACACAGTTAAGATATTTTTGAAACATTTTGTTGTATCTTCGCAGATAGCGACTTTATAACAGAGTTGCTGAAGGACTTCAAGGGCGACAGAAACGCGTTACCGGATCGACTGTCCGATAAAATGGACTGCGGAGAATATGCATCGCTAGCAGACGAGACAACCCCCGACCACAGCGTTTATTCCTCGCTCAGCGATATGGACGTCAGGCAGGATTGCCGTGTCAAAATCGTCAAAGTAACGAATATTTACAAAGTTGCGTACCTGAAGCATTACATCAAGCAGAAGAGATTGCGACGCGCTAACAAACGTGCGCTGTTGAATAAAAAAGTTAGTTTTTATTTTTATTTGCGTGAAAACTGCTTTCAAACAAATTATGCTTTAGTATCCAGACGATTTACAGTCAACATTATTCATTCATTTATTCAACAGCCATCGAGAATGTCAAAGAACCCTCTCGTAAACCGCCGTAACTAGATTATTCAGATTGCTACCTCTCAAGCTGTATTGCCTGTATTTCATTTTAGATGGAAAATATTAAGAAGCTCATGGAAGATTGGCAGAAAACGTTGGACATGGTGATAAATCGGACCGTCATGAATATAGACATGCATCCGATCGACGTGGCGTCTCAGGAAGCCATGGGAGACTATTCCAAGCCGCGAGAATCTTCCTCAGACAGCGATTTGAGGAATGGCACCGACTCGTTTTACGACGAGTACAATATCAGTTGGACGCAGAATCAGTATCCACCTTACTATGAGGTAAAGTACTGCGTTTTGTCGCTTTGCATAGACAGTAGATTATTTTTATCCCCTAGAATTGCTTTGGTTAGCTGAACGCCGATCACAGCAAATTTATGACACATAATATAATAATCTGTAGGTATTGAATATATGACATTATAAGACTAACAATAGCTTTTAAGTTTTTATTTGTGTGTGTACTAACAAATTGGACTTGGATGGTCTGAGAATAAATGATTTGAATTTGAATAATCACAATCATTTTGTCTAGCCATTGCTTTTACCAATATTATCCAATTTCCTGTTTTAGTTAATTTATATTATTTTATACTAGTTGCGCCCCGCGGTTTCTAACGCGTTGTTTTAAATCCCGGTATTCCCAAGGGATAATAGGTAGCCTACGTGCTATTCCAGACTATAATGTGTCTCTGTAACAAATTTCATCCAGATCCGTTAAGCCGTTCTTGCGTTATTGAGTAAACTTACACATTTATGATTTTAAGTTCGAAGCGAAATAAGTATTATTCGTCATACCTACAAATATCTTAAGCTTTATAACTTGCATAAGCCACGGTCTTAAGCGTAGTTACAAGGTTAACATCGTTTTACTTTTTCCAAAATAAATAAATGGTATTAATTCACAGGACGCGCCCGAAAGAGCGGCATGCCATGAATACTATAGCGACCAAGACATCGGCGACGTCAGACAGACGCAACAATGCGAGTGCATCGGTCAGCAGAACCGCAAGATGCATTCCATCGAAGAGGAGACTGGCAGCCAGATGACTATGGAAGACGTGACAAGCGAAGTCGACGAAGACGGCAACTGTAGAGATATCGTCGCGATATGAACGTAGCTTCGTCTAATACAGGGTTCGGAGTGATTGTTTTGTTTTTTTTTGGGGTGGGCATAATCATAAAAATGTAATAAATGTAATATGTGTGGGTTTACATATAAATGTAATAGGAATTGCTTCACGACTTTGGTCCTCAGACTTGGTAGATAGTAGATCACTTAGTACCAAATACCAACAACAAGTTTCTTTGAGAATGTCTTAGGGATGTAGTCATACCATATGAATGGTAGTGGTATGGTAGGTAAATTATTTCATTCCACATCATATTATGACATTATCTGGGTGAGTAAGAGACGATACACCACACCATCGATAGGCAGAACCAGGAAGGTCACGCACTGTTTTTAGAGGAGCTTCTTTCGTACACTCTAAGGTTGTGGAAGGCGAGACGCTTGACAGGAATAGGAATAAATATGTGTAAAATGTTTCCAATTATAACTTTTTTACACCTTTTTCTGCCGCCAAGCAGCGTTGCTGTGTTTCGGTTAAGACTGTGGTTGCCGGTGTAATAACAGGCACATGAGCCGTAACATCTGTATGCCTCAAGTTGTTGGACGCAGGGCATTGCATCGTAGGGCACGTTCCTACCGTGCGTGACTTACGAGATTATGCTTTGTTATAGGTGATGGTTACTACTTAACATCAGGAAAGGCATCCTTGTTGCATCAGCAGTAACCGTGACTTCGACCTGTTCGCTGACAGCCGGTCCAAGGTTTTGACTTTGTGCTTGTGCGAGTCTTTCTTAATTGTAATTGTGACATTTATTGATTATCGTAAACTCTGTTTGTATAAATTTAACAGTTATTTTTTCTGTAATTTTTACATTATATACTTATTATTTAAATTGATAAATTAATGTAATTCTGATTGGTTGTCACCGTTAATAATAAATGAATAAAAGTAAATCAGCTAGTTTTTTTTTTAAATGCAGGACAATCCACACAGCACTATCTAGTCTCAAAGTAAGCTATTCAAAGCTTGTGTTATGGGTACTAGATAACCGATATATTTACTACATTATATACTTACATGGATAGATATTTTTTTAATTATACATAGAACACCCAGACCATCGGAACAAATTTCTGCAGATCGTACACAAATTTGTTCCAAGGCGGGAATCGAACCCGCAACCTCTTGCGTCGCAGGCAGGCTCTCGCCCGCTGCGCCACAGAGGTCTTAATAATTGTGACATTTATTGATTATTGTAAACTCTGTTTGTATAAATTTAACAGTTATTTTTTCTGCAATTTTTACTTTATATACCTACTTATTATTTAAATTGATAAATTAATGTAATTCTAATTGTTGATAAAAGTAAATCTGCTAGTTGTGTAAAAAACTTTACCTGCATCTGCACCGACTGGCAGTTGACGAATTCCACACTGGAGACGAGGTTGTCGAACACAACCGCGCACTTGGTGCAAGAGTCGAGCACGACTCCGTTGATCTTGCCCTTGACTGTGAGAGCGGAGTCGCGGCAACGGAACATATACACCACGTTGTTCATATCGGCGTTCTCGACTATGAGGTTCGAGTTGCCCTTTTGGTACTCCTGTGGACAATCGAAGACGAAGGATATTTATTTAAATAAATCGCAAGGTTGCTTGGAAACGTCTTATAGGAGAATATAGGTGCCAGTTCTGCGCGACCAAACCTAGAACAGGCAATAAACATATACCCTCATACTGTAAAATAATTGTTTTTAAATAATGCTTAAAATTAGCGCTGTCCCTGTTTGTCATAACGCGTTGGTACGCAGTTGCCGGCTTAATGTCTAAATATCAGAGGACATAGACCTTTCTTTGTCCCCCTTATACGTCCCTTGAGGCGCGGTCTGTGCGCGTAAACAAAATCGGAATTTTGTTAAATTGTATTAGGGTTTTTGTGACGAAAAACAGTTTTTATTCATCTCTACAGGTAGGTAGGTATTATGCAATGCGACTAAATGGCGAATTAGTAGCAACGGGTACTTGTAATCTGGTGATCTCTCGAAACGATAAATTGATGATTGATTGAGAGAGTTTTCACGAATTTAAAATGTTTTTTTGCGGAGTGAAAACAGTAAGAAAAAAAAATTAAGAATTTGAAATTGATTGAATTTATTTAACTAGAAACAACAATGTTTTAAAAAGAAAAATTCATTGTCCGCAATCCGCGGCCCGATTACGCTGGCTATCGTGATGGTTTTCAGTTTAATATTTGATTCGGCCGCCGATCTGAAGGCGAGATCACCGCACTGGGCCCGTACCACTTCTCTCTCTCTCTTTCTTGTATGTCAATTTCTTATGTCAATTGCATAGGGTCGGCTTTAAAAAGCAAAAAGTAAAGTAATATTGAAATAAGAATTCTTCAAGAGATGGTGGTACGGGCCCTGGACCACCACTGCTGGCGTCACTGCAAGAGCTGTCAATACTCACAATAAGCCACTTCTTGCCGTCTCTCGTGAAGACGGGCGGCTTGTCAGGCAGCGTGCCGGCGCCGGGTTGCGGCAACTGTTTGGTCGGCGCAGAGCCGGCGGCCGCCTTGAACGGCGCCGGACCTTTCCGCAGCTGCGGGTTCTTGTGCGTCTGCATCTCTGACGTCACTTTCTTCAGACCTGTACAAAAGTTATGACATCGGCAAAGTAGCGAGTGATAACGTGACCCCGCCAAATTGTTTCAGAATTATGCAGACACATTTATCGTAGTATGGCGAATTATTTTCCATGCATGCATGTCAAGTCAACCGATAATTAGTTTTTTTTTACAATTTAAATAAATAAATAAAAATATTGGTGGACTTTCCTCACAGCACTATCTAGACCCAAAATAAGCTGAAGCTTGTAATATGGGAACTAGATAGCTGCTATAATGCATAATATACATTTTTTGTAAATATATTCATACAATACATAATGACACCATGGAAAGAGATCACTTATCGAGACCAACGGAGATGTTATAAGAAACTCTTGCAAATTCTTGTTCATCTGACTCCGTAATTACTGATAATAGTAGTTATGAATAAACTGCTACACACAAACTGCATTGGCCTTTTGAAAATGTTTACACAAAGCACGATAATTTATAGTTTTTCAAACACACCTGTTTCGGTTCTATTGAAACGATTCTATAGCGAATGCGCTTTTGTCGTTGCATTGCGCTGAATGAACTCTTTCATTCATTCACAATGAATGGTAGATTGCGAGATCGATCGTTACAGTAGTTCAATGAAAATTTATTACAAATTCCTTTCAATAGTAGTACTCAGGTGACAAGTTTAAGCTACACAAAAGCTTCCACGTAGTTTTACGACTTTTATAGCCGGTACCTAAATCCTAACGAGCTATACATAGATCTTAAACCTCAGAGCGGATCTAAATGATAAAAAGAAATGGGATCATAAAGCTAAAAAACTAAATCATAAGCACCTCACAATAGAAACAATAAGATACGTAAGTGCTATGTGCGTGTGCAATTGTTTTAAGTATATGCATCTGAATGTGTCTGAAATAAAAACTTTATTTATTTATTTATTTATTCTTTATTGTACACAAACTGATTTACACAAAAAATACATAATAGTCATGTACAAAGGCGAGCTTAACCCTATATAGACTTTTTATTTTATTTTATTGTAAGGCCTAAAGGTACTTACTGCTTGTAATGCCTTCGCCCTGGTTGATCTCCGCGAAGAGTGCGCTGCGGTCATCCACGGATAGATTGGAGAAGTCCACGTCAGGCAGGACGGGCGGCGGGGGAGGCATGCCTCCGGGCGGCGGCGGGGGGGGAGCGCCTCCCTTACCTAACGATAGGAGTAAACAGTGGCTGTAGACAGACGATTCGCTACGTCACGTCATAAGTAACGCAGTAACGCGGGAAGTAAGTTGCATTGATATTGCTTAAAAATAAAATAATCCTTGGCAAAAATGTAAGCCCACCACAAATTACGTATTTATACGGGGACAAAATTCAAACTGACTTGCGTCTAGAAAAAAAATGGAGAATAATATTATCGAAAGAAGTGTGGTCAAGCTTTGTTTTAGTTACATAACTATTAGTACCTTCATCTTTGGAGTTTTAAATATTGATTTATTGCGTACGGAACTTTGAATCTCACTTCACCTTAACGAGAAATATAATAATTTCCAAGCGAATAAAAATTGTCTAGGACTGTTTCTGACGACGTTTACCTACTGTAAAAGTATGTGACGACCTCTGTGCGCAGCAGATCGACCGAGACCGAACGAGACAATGTAATATAGTAATATGTACAGCGTAATGATCTTCCTTTATCTTATATAAAGCATACCTACTCTTTAAAACGTTTCAGAGAATGGGATACGTTTGCAAAACATACAGTAGATACTTTGAGCTTTCTAAATCGTGCAGTCGACACGCGAGTGTTCATAAAAAATTTGTAATAAATAGAAGTTGGGTATCGCGAGTAATATGAGAAATCATATAAAAGCCACGTCATAGCTTGGCAAACAATTTAATAAATCATGATAACTCAGGTTTTTCGACAGATGACTTTTATACAACTAATTATAAGGTTTATTTTGGTACATTATCTTGTGATGACAAGGCAACTATAAAGAGGGGCTTATGCAATGTTACGATTCCATGAAACTCGAGTTGACAATTAATTAGATGTCTTATTCTAATTACATTTGGCATCCTTGAAAATTAATTAGTCAATCAGAAAATAAAAGATTTCCCGGGAGGAGCAAAAGTCAAATTATATCTGTCGCCAAGATTTCGTTCCAGGAATACAATTAAGATTTAGCTCCTCTCAACAAAAACGGTAATCTTTTAAACATGGATTCGGAAAGATTGTCCAACTGTGATTGATGCTACAGCCGTTCCAGGGTTCCAAAACTGCATAATCGACAACGAAGTTTATTGATGGAACAAAATAATTACGATTATCCAAGAAAACGGTTTTCTCCTTCTTCTTCCTGCCCTTATCCCATGTCCTCTAAATGTTGTTGTACATATAAATGAAAATATATCTAGGAACCGTAGTGTCTCATAAAAGTCGTGCATAACGGCTTCTTCAGGCTTAAGATAAGCAAGGATGTAGGGTAAGACTTTAGCCTGTTTTACGACTATATAGGATGTCTACAGCTTTGGCGTCCAACTAGTAGGTGTAGCTCACGGGCGCCTCAGCTCGTGACCTATACCTATTTCAGGCGCTCACGAAATTAAAATAAATCCGTGTAACCATAATAATTTCAGTGCTAAACGGGATTACCCGCGAAGCACAACACTTTTAAACTAACCCTTGGTGCAAAAGTATTATAAAAATACCTAATAGCCTTACAACTTAATACAAACCTGTCAAGCTATTGCAACTCTTACTAATGAGAGGTGATGACAAATATTGTCTAATTTAAATATCTTAGGATGACTTTTTGTGTATTAACTCAAGGATGTAATATCTCCTCATTTTCCGCTAGCGATATTTCCAGCAAATTTTCCGTACCATGTTGTTAGCGATTTCACACTAGATTTTCCTTTAAGGATATTTTACATATGGTTGAGCAGGGATTGAAGTGTCGAACCCGCCATTACGGATACGTGGAGGTCGGTGAAGGGGATAAGTCATTGATCTGTGCTCCGCAAACCGACCTTGACCCCAAAACTGAAAAGGATTCTATTTCCAAGTGGATGCGAATTGCAAAATCTCGGCCATTCATGATAAGAAACATATGTTGAATACCGAAATTAACAAACAGAGCTTGCCCGCCCGAATATTCACCGTCCATTAAACATAAGAGTGGTTTAATCAAAATCCATGGTCCCAACTCAATTTCAGTAACGGTGAATAATAAAAATGTGTCTCTCGCCTCTAGTCTCGCGTTTTAGTTCGTAATTGAACATATATATTCAAGGTAATTGGATAAGCAGCAGGCAGTTAAACCCTTGTACTCGCGTATTCCTGTCTATGACAGTTTCAGGCGGGTCACACAACATTATTTTCTGTCTTAGGTAACTTATGGGAGTTACGTAAGTTCTCCCACGCGGATTATAATTATGTATTGAAGTTTGCAGAGATATCTTTTAGGTAGGGTAGGAAGACACAAGTTTAATTATACGAAAGCTGTATAATAGAGTTCCTAAGGTAGGTGGTTGTTCTAGACTTCTAGAGCTATGCGCTACAGACTACAATACAATGGAAGACTTACGGGACTATCCATGAGATCAAGTGCATACGTTTTATGAAAAGACAAAGAGCTAGTAAGTAAGTAGTATAAGTAGCATTATACATTTTTGTTATTCCAACAATATCGACTAAGCTTTTGCGAACGGAAACCGTTGATATAATTTACGTGTATTACAAGCGATATCATTCACCGGAGATTATAAAGTTAGATATTCATTATTTTCATATGACCAGCTTTTAACGATTTTATGCATTCAAATGGCTTGTCGGGAATAAAGCTCGCAGGGAATAATTAGAGTTTACAGCTAGCTTTTTGATACATGAGACATAAAAGCGTAAAACGACATGAAAGCGTAAAACGACATGAAAGCGTAAAGCGACATGAAAGATACATAGATTGGCATTGGCTTTACAATTTACAAGTGGCTCAATTAAAAAGTCTGCAGAATTACTAATGAATTGACAGTCTGCGTAGCTGACTAACTGTAATCCGTACTTACATAAATTAACCTTGATGATGAATTCATTAAAAACCTCACAGATTCTACGAACAGAATCAGTCGGTACCGCAACGAATTTTGTCTATTGATTCGTCGAATGCTGGCTAAACTAAGGGAGCTATTTGAAACTCTACATGCAACCGCTTTGCCAGAGATCAGTCTGATTTTTGAATCAAATAATCGCTATAGTTAAGGGGTTTCATTTTATAGTTAGGTACCATTAGCTTAAAACAAATAAAAAAAATAGTTGTAATGTCAAATAAGTAACTCTTTCAAGAAACAACTGACTTCATATTTACTAGAAAATATACACATACTACTCTCAAAACTACTCGTCAGATCTGACTCAAATGGGACCACATGATAAGCACCAGCTTACGATAAAAAAAATCATCAAAATCGGTCCACCCAGTAAAAAGTTGAGGTAACAAACATAAAAAAGCAAAAAAACAATTGAACCTCCTTTTTCAAGTCGGTTAAAAAACCCTTGACAGTTCACTTACCGGACCAGACGAGTCCCGTTGTATGGTACTGTTTCACATACGCCTGAAGTTCCGACAGCAGCTGAACCCAAGCGCGGCACCACTCCACATGGGTCTTGTTCTTCTCCTTCCACTCCTTGAGGACGCGGTTCGTATAGAACTGTCCCGCATCGTTCATCTCTTTCACGTACGGAGCCGGGGTCGGCGCAACCGCCACCCATCCTAGAGCCGGGATACTCTCCGAAATCGCAGACAAATGGTTGAACAGCTTCGAGACGCGGTTCTTCTCTCTGAACTGCTGGATGGCAGAGATCTGCACACTGGTCGGCGCTAGCAACTGCTGTTCTTGCGCCTGCGAGGGCTTACCCTGAGCAGCGGCCAACTGGATATAGCGAAGCTGCTCCCTGTCAACGAACCGTAGCTTTATACCCGCTGCTACATTGAGCTTTATAGCTTTTATATGTTACTTTCAGCGTTTTATTACTACAGGCGATAACCATTTAAGCATAGATATTTTACTTTTACGAGTACCGTTAAACAACATAAATGGACGGGTAAAAGAGAGGTTGGCAAAAACGCTGTCGGCCCCGAGCAAACATATTTTCCTTTCTCAAAGCTTTTTTAATAACAAGAAATCTTTATCCTGCGGCTACAATTTCGTATAAATTAATGGATTAAGATTCCTCGTTGATTATCTGGATTATATTTTAATAAAGGCAGGGAATGGCTACGTCAATTACCTCGATCTTGAAAATTAAATTATAGAAATCGGAATATGGTAATTGAGCTAGACGGCATTACGAATCATGAATACAATCTTACGATAAATAAATGAATTTGTACTTACTGGAAAGCAGCGTTCACCAAGCTGGCTTGTGTGGAGACATCACCTCCGATTTGTTGGGACAGGTCCAAGAAGGTGCGCAGAGGACCCTGAGAACAACAATTACATATTGTCAATCTTGTATTAATCTTGAGTTGGTATTTTGTACCAGAAGATCTGAGGGGATATCTCACATGTCTGATGGGCATCAAAGTCTTGAAGCTATTGTATATAAGATAACATCATTTTTGTTCTGGAAAATGCATTGAGACATTTTGGTAAATGTAAGTGCATTTAAATAAATATGAAAACTATTATATAAGCCGGCGAAACAGAAGCCGAATGGACACTCATGTGCGTCGAGCCTAAACTTTATATAGGTATATGTAAATAGAGGGTTTTATAGCTTATAGATTTTCAATTAGTTCAACCTATTTTACGGTTAAACCTGTAAGTAAAATATCTATGCTTATATCCTGTTACGTTATAAGCATTCATTTCAGTTCAATTGATTTACAAGTAAATAATCCCATCAATGCCAATGATATTGAAATAAATGAAACCGAGAAAGCAAAATAGGCATGTTTTTCGGTGAACTCTTATAAGAATAATATGAAATAATTTACATAAAACACGCGACTAAAGTTGTTTGTTTGATATCTCTGCGTCAATTCCATTAATATTTTTTTAAACAATGTGCCTCTTGTGAGTTTGAAATTTGTTATTTGTCAGAGGTTATTAATTAATAACATCAAACGTCGCATACATGTCATCTAAATTAAACTTCCTCCTCTAAGCTGAACTAAGCATATCGACATTTTCGTTCTATTTATCATAGTAAAGTTTACGCGCTGGAAGCGGCGATGTCGTATGGGATACACAAGTTATTATTTATTCGTAGCACAAAAGCGAAAATATTCTTAAATAAATAAGGGGACCTTCTTCATAAAAATATATCATGATGCTATTGTCATTTGTCTGAAACCAGGACGATTGCTTCGTGGAAACTTGTCGAAGCTCCACGAATAAATCCATTTTTAGTCGAACAAAACTTACTGAGGAGATTTTATGCTTAATCGTCTCTACCAAACTAAATGTTTTTATCTATCAAATGCTATGCAATAAACAAAAATGTGAGCACTTGCTAAAAACATTCCAAATGAAGTTTTCTTTATGAAATATTGTTTGAATTATAGTAACAATTTGTATTTTATAATATCGGCGATGCGAAAATCGCCGCGAAAACACGACGAGTGTCAAACGAATCCAGCGTTTCTTTCTACAAGATAAGGTGCTGTGTAAAGCTCTTTGTAAGCTTTGGTATTTTGTGTTACTTCGGTTTACAACATTCACAGTAGTTTTCCACAAGCATTTATTTTTTGTTGTAGAGTCGAGTCGTGTGCAACTCACATTTAATAGAATATAAAATGTAGTATCGTGTTGCTCGGTAAATACACGCTAATGCACGAATACAGCATAGGCAAAATTATTTGTGTATAACACAACGTGTCACGTAAGTGTTTAAGGAAATCGAAGCAGGATATTCTGCTGGTCTTAGCAAACAACTTTTGTTTAAATTTTTTAATTCGGTAGTTCGTCATTCATGAAATGCCTATTAACTTTCATCAAAATTGAAAATAAACGCACCATAAGGCAGCCCTGTTTCTATTTTGACAGAAAAGTCTTTGATCAGGCACAGATAGAATGTGAAGGCTCTTAGCGTAACAATCTCCAATCAGTTCTAATAACAGTGTTGTTTGATCAACCAACGTCGCAGCTCAAGCAGAATCAATATAACATAATACAATATTGTACACTTTAGGAATATACCTACGGGCTTATTTGACAGTTTTATATAAGAGGTTAAATAATAAATAAATATAAATATTAGTGTACTTTCCACAGAGCACTATAGATAGTATCACAAGCTTTGGCTAATATAAAAGGTTAATTATAAAATGAACTGGAGAGTTCTAGTTACCGTATTTTCTACGTTAAGAATTTGAGGTAAACATGATTAGAGTTAGGGTAGGGAGGGGATATGGAGTGAGCAAGACTTTTCCCACAGGCTGTGTGATAGATGACCGTCGTCCGGCGGAACTGTAATAAATTGGGCGACGGCGACGACGGAACACTTGCTGACCGTTTCTGGAGACAAGCACGTCGGCGCTACTCCATTAATTATCGTTTATTTTTTGTCAGGTGTCTTGTCGCAAAAACTTTTTCACGCGCGTACAATGAAATCAGGTTCGATATTGTTCGAGGAAAATAAAGACTCTTCCAAGATATTTTGTGAAGGATAAAACTTGCGAGAGAAAGCTAAGAAATCTCAAACGCTCATCACGTACATACTTGAGCGGATGCGCTGGGCTCAAAAAAAGGAAAGCATTTCAAAGAATAATGGCAACCATTTCAATAAACCGCTCTAGTGGCAAGAAAATGATGATGGCGGTTTGGAGAATTTTCCCGTGTCGACTTTAAATTGCAGTGGACGTATGTAAACTGTAGAATTCTGTTACTACGACTTTTGATTGTATATTTAAATAAAAGGCATTTCTGTATTCCGCCCTTCAGCGAAAGAAATATGTGAAATCTCTGTATATCGTACCAACAAATAAATAAATAAAGCAGATTCTCTTATAAAGATTTATCCAGACATGACAGTGTTCCTCGCAGTCAATCAGCGTTGAGGAGATAAATCCAAAGATAATCCTCCTTCATATAAGTGCCCGTTTTCCGCAATATTTAGTTTTTTTCGTAAGCTAGCTGTTGAAGCTGTTGGTTATTTGCTATTTATAGCGTAGGTGGTACGCCTTGTTCATTTTTCCTATACCTACATAACATGTCATAATAATAAAATAATGCTCGGAGATTTGATTTGGGTAAAAAACCTAGATATAAAAGTGGAATAAACGGCATTCAAAAATTCCAAACACACAATACCTACAGTTCTTAGGTTTCAATAATTCTAGACTTGAAATGGGGTCACGTTAATTAATTAATGAACTCACTGTTCTTATTGTAAGTACTCGGTATGCGAACTGCGGCAGAGTTTGCAAAGTGTGCGAACGACGAATTCTAAGCAGCTGCTGTGAATGCCTGATTCTACCTTATTATCTAACTTCCGAGAAATAATGGCATATCATCATCGTCATGCTGTTGCAGTTTACTGGCGTCCTACTGAGCCCGGTCTTCGGCTCTCCTCATCCAGAGGCTGTCTGCATCTGCCGTCAATCTGCATCTTCGCTCTGACTAGTTGAAAAGGAAGCTGTTTGCCTTGACGTGGCGTATCCAGAATCACAGAACTCATTTACAATGGGCATTCAGCTCTTATCCAAATCAAAACTCTTTCGTCTTTATGCAGCACAATCAGTAATCACGAAAGGTCTTATATACTAGGTGAATCTACTGCCAGTTCGTCGCGACCAAAGCCTAGAAGAACTGGCAAGAAACTAAGCTTGGTCCTAGCGTTTTTATGTATGATCCTCTTTACCTGCACAAGGTCCTGATACCCGTTGACACTCATGTCGTCAGTATCCACGAGGTCTAGTGGTGTCGGCGAGGGCGCGGACGCGGGGGAAGGCGCGGGGGAGCACGGGGGGGTGCGGCGCAGCACAGGCAGCCGCTCCAGGCGTGACGTAACTCGCTCCAAGCGCTCGATCAGGGATTCGAGCTCCGAAGCTGGACTGATAGCCACAGCTGCTGATCCGGCTTCAGTACCTATATGACAAAGAAGAAATATGTTAAGTACCATCTATACCAGACAGAGCAGATTACACAAAAATACAGCTCGGGAAATGTCTGAATATAAAAGATAAAGTGAAGTTTAAATGAAGTACGATGCGTATTTTACACATCATACCTTTTACAGCGAGTAATAAGCCAATTTCGCGGTTGTCTCATCTATCAAAATTGGTGACGACGTTAGGATGCCCGAGGGAATACAAATCAAACACTCGCACCCGCTGCCACTTTCATTTTGGGAAACATTATCCTTCTTGTTTGTGCACTGACGCAGAAATGCGAGTTAACGGCTCCATTACGAAGGAGAAAAGTTAGTGTTGTACTAAAAAGTTTCAGGATAATGGTCGATTCTATAAATATACAGAAAGCTCTTAGTTTTAGTTTAACTATGTAGTCAATTATTGTGACATCTAACGAATTTTATGCAAACAGCAATAATGTACGCAACGCTTTTTAATTCGACAGCCATCCATCGGTGGCAATTCTGTTGTAACATCAAACTAAATGAAATTGTGCAAAATATGAAATATCATATTCTGTTTAGTTCAAATTAACCGAATTGCCACCATTATCGCTGAGAATTAAATGAGAACATACTTCAGTGCGGGGGCACTTGTTATTCTACAAGAGGTAGTCATTATTCACGTTCTCCAAAAACATTCGTCTGGACGCAAATATACTTCCGGAGTCAGATCATAAGTGTTCCGTTTTTCCAGAACTGGTTCAGAATACTAAAACGTAACTATAACTCGAGAAACAGTTTTCCTTTTATGAATTTGAAAATATTACACTCATTCCAATAAAGAACACTATACGTCTTCATACAAAAAGTCTTGTCTTACACACTATAATAAATTCTATCTACAACGGCAATGAACCAGGCATAAGCCCTAATTTATGACGCAAATTGACGCAATGTACGTTTTACCGCAACCACAAAGGCCTGCATTTGTGAAGCGTGTAATGAGAGAGCTCTGATAAATGGTCTATCATTCAGCATTCACTTCTGTAAAGTGATCGTAGCAATGCATCATAAATAAAAATCGAATTCCGGTTCAGCGCCTACCTAAGCGCACATGCAGCCCCAGCTTGACAAAAGCCTGTAATTTCTCATACCATAGAATTAAATTACTGTAATAAAAGAAAACGGTATGTTTTAAAAGGTTGAATTCAGCCTTCGGCTATTTGCAGTTATAAAACATTAAGATTACATTCCGTAAAAAATAAAAACGATACCAAAATCAAGCAATATTTATTTTTGAACAATTTTTATTAACCAAAACATATTACTTTAGTAGATAATATTTACTCGTTTTTACCATAAAAGTTACATAATGAAATACTGTGTCGAAAATCAAAATGTGAATTTTGTTGCAAACTAGTCCTGTATATCTCAAAGAACCGGCAGAAAGTTTTCACTTAGAACAAAGGAATTCATAAACGTTACGCAGGAGCGTTACAAGTTACTACCGAGTAATAATTCTCTTTGACTTTGCATGGCGTGGGAGGCTTGCGGGCGCGAAATCGCAAACTTCAAACCGAGCCTACCCAACAGCATTCTATATAGTAGCATACACGGAACAGAGAAAAGATTTATATTTCTGTGGTAGTATAGTTTCTAAGTATTTTTAACAAGAGTAACATGCAAAATAAAAGATAACTTACCAATAAATAAACCGAAGAAATGTAAAGAACTAATTAGTAAAGTGTGGCTTATTGTCATAATAATGTAAACGATGTGTAAACAAGTTGGTCAGAAGTTTATTTGTAACGTGAAACTCACTAAAACTTTACATTCTGTATCTAGGATACAATCATTTCAACAAAAATTAATGAGCACCTTCATTGTAAAGGTAAACCGAGTTCTACAATTCCAAAAATTTTATAATAATGATTATTTCTAAGTATCTTGCTTTGGAACACTGAAACCGCAAGCATATCGCATGATTGATTATAATATGTGTTCGTATTATCGATTACGAACGTGGCCAATTCAATATGGGTTATTTATAACCGAACAAACAAAATACGACTAAAATTTATTTGTTTATAGTTTATCCAATGTTGTATTGATGTTTCATACCCATAGCAATATTGTAAGCTTCGCGTGTTATATTAACAATTTCCTCCACATCCTCTTCCTCTGCGTTGTTTGCTCTCGTTTCGAACATTTCTATTAAGTTCCGCATGTTTCTAGGTGCACTATTTTCAGCCATTTTCACAGAAAACTGAATCCGAATCAAGTCGCTGAAGGCTAAAGGTTTGATCACCACGAACGACCACTATCAACTGTGTCACAAGAAACGATAATGGCATATAGCACAGTATGAGTAATTTGTGAGTTAACTCTCTAATCACACTTTGACAGCAGATAAAGACGTGACAGTGAGATAAGGAAAACGAATCAAGAAAATTCGAATTACTACTGAGTCGGTACGCTTGATTCTAGCGCATTCTAGCGTCATCAATCGACGGAAACTCGAACAATAACTTCAAGTAAGTTGAACGAAATTTATTTCGAGAGATAAGGTTACTCGAACACGAGTTTTAGATTTCTCCGTCCGCCGCTAGTAAAGAAAATCAAGTTAAAAGGTTGGACAACTCAATTAAGTATTAACAACAATCGTAAAACTCTCCGTTGTATTTTACCTACTTATACCGTAAGTTATATGAAGGTGAAATTGTTTTGTTAGGAAAAGAGCTTCTGCTGATCATGCTATCTTCTATGACTAAAACCTTGGTCACTTTACTGCTCTACAGAGGTTCAAATCACTAGACTATTGGGTTTTTTTACTACAGGAGTTTTACGGTCCATAAATGAACCCGAACAAGTCCCATAATAGGAATTGGTTCGTAAATAAAATAAGTAGCCACGCAACAGTACGCTGACGTTCGCCTGGATGCTTAGAAAATCTTTGTAGCAGGCACTAATTAGTAGGCTAAATTATATGAAACCTGTCTACCACGGCAAAATATCATCCGCCTCGTTAGGTCTTTTTCTTGAAATTATTTTATGCATATTCTTTAAGTCATCATAAAATAGCTCATTAGCTCTCAATTAAGTAAAAAAACACAGATAAGGTTACTCAAAACTACTCAAAAGGTCGTTAAATTAAAATCAAATTTTGCGATACATCTTGCTTAACGGTATAACATTTCATAAGAATCGGTTTAATAATTTCAAAGAGATCGATTCAATGATATATTTGTAGGTTTTTATGAGAAGCCGTGATAAAGACCCTCTTAAGATGGCTCGTTACGCCAGAACTAACTCGACGCGTGCAATTTCAAATTACACATACAGCGTGTTCGGCAGACCATGTGTCAAACGGTATGGGAGCGCCCATTGGCAACATAATGGCGGTTCAGTTAACTCCTCCAACCCGAATAGCTGGTTTGTTTGTATCTGTAATGTATATCTGTTCTCAATGCACTCAAATTGATATTAACCTAACCGAATGGCTCACTTACAAGAAAAACTGGTCATTGCTATGTATGCCGCCGGTCCGCGAGATCCCGTTGGTTGCTGCTGCAGTCATTTAAGGATATATCGAGGTCAATATACTCTGCACTCAGTGATAAATACCTTAAAAGACTTCAGATGAAAATGATTCTAACCTTATGACAGTTTACTTAAATTATTGAAGTTTTTTAGTCAATAATCCAATTAAAGTTGTCTAATTACATTTATAAAGGAAATATCCAGCTGCAAGGAAAATAAAACATTCAGGTAGTAAAAATTTACAATATAGTTTCTTTTTTGTATGTATTTATCAATTGATCAAGACAAAGTTTAAATTACTTACACATAGGTAATACGAAAGTATGAAAGCAATGCATGGAATGTGGAATGCAAAGCATGACATTAGAAATTTGCAAATCAGTGTTGAGACAATGGGTGAAAAAAGTAGATAGGTGCAGTAAATCAATTTTTAAAAAGTAGAACATGCAAGAAATATGGCCCGTTTCGATATATTCCGCTCTCCACTTTGTATATTCTAAGATTAACTCGTCAAATACGCTATATTTATGCACGTTTATCGGCCATGAAGGTCAGGCAGAAACACAATGTTAGAACAGTTAAGCGGGCAAAATATTGTTCACCAAAAGCGTTCCAGTTAAAATTTCAGTCGCGATAAAACGGCTGATGTTGTTCGGCGCTTATGTATAATGGGAGTGTCGGAAGTGTGATATGAAGTTATGAAGCACAATTCTAAACGATAGTATTCTGTAGATAGACCGTTTGAATGAGTAAACATTCCTTTAAAACGGGGCGATTGAATTTATATTAATCATTTAATTTTATAGTTGGTATATATGTATACATAATTATTAAATAATATATTCGTCATTTGCTAGTATAATACATAAATGCGAAACATAATGATTGTATAAATATTGACTGACATAGGTTTTACGCAAATTCAACCAAAAGTAGGTAATGCGATGTCTGTGTGGTTATTTTATAAGAAACTTTTTTATCTTCGCTCGTAAAAGACACAAATAGATTCATGAATACCTAAAGTTATAATAAGATTCTGTCTGAGCTGTAAAATAGCACACAATATACTGGAGACACCGAGTCATCCATTTATTGATATCTGTATCTTTCTAAACAATAACTCGATCATATTTAAAAACATAGAAAATAAATATACTACATACCAGGTTATAGTTAAATATTACTTTTAACTTTTATTGTAGCCGACATTGCGTATTTCAGAGTGCGTATTGATGTGGCCAGAGAGGACAATAAAATATTCAAAATACGTTTTAATTGAGTTTTAATAGGCACTGAATATCATTATGTACCAGTTTAGTCAAGTCCCATATGAACTTGGTAGTTTGTTGTGCGAGTTTCTAAACATGTTTGTTTTTAGGGTTCAATCCTGTTATATTATAATTTATAGGATTCTTTTCAGGTAAGTACTTAATAATTTAAAGTTTATAGCATAATAATTATGCCGTCCGTCTGACTTGTTTCTCTGAATCGATGGAATGGTGATGTATTTGGGCAGACGTATAAATAAATATATTTTTAGTTTAGCATTCATGGTGACTATATAACATAAATGCTCAGTGCAATTTTATTACAATTTTCTTTTGGTTTATGTGTTGCTTTAAAATATACTGTATAATAATATTATTATTTTATTTTATTGAATTTGAACCATTGAATTACAATGAACCATTTGACTATAGCACTTTTCAATAGAGATATATAAACTGGCCACTTAATACTCTGTTTCGAACCACAATCGTGACGATAACTACTCAACGACATACAATAATTAAACACGTAATTTTCAAGTAGTAAAGACACAACTACCCTTTCGATATTTCACATAAATATATTTTTCAACCTATTTTAAAGTTAAGGCGAAAACAAGAAATAAGATTATTTGCTTCAATATAATTATTATCATGTCTTGGATTTCTCGAATCCCTTTTTTAAACAACGGCAACTGAGCTTTAGCAAAGAAGAAAACTTAATCAAAAGCGCTATCTGAAGTATAAAGACAAGATAAAATTTCAGCCTTTTTATTTATTTTATTTTATTTATTGAACAAAATCCACAGCTCTTAAAAATACACTATATGTACTTAAATTTCTAGCATGCAGCCAATAACGGATTTACATTATAAAATAAATAATAATAATAATGACTACACTAATTAACGGCAAAGGAATGAGACTGGGCCAAAAATGGTATTTCGCTGAAATATTTACCTCTTTAAGGTAACAGATAAGATAAACATTAATTCGTAAGATAAATTGTAAAACAAGACGTGACCCCAACAGTACCCTTTCTGTGGTCATTTCCATATACAGGGTCGGTTGCAAAGCAATGCGTTCAAAACCATATGTCGCACAAGTCGCACATATGGTCGCGTATCTGACCAGAATCAACCCATTTTTATTTTATTTAGTTCTATAGATGTTCATGTTGACCGAAATGATAGCATACTGGGAAAGAATATAGCTACTCTTGTTACCCAGGTACAAGAGTAGTTATTAACTGCATAGTGATACAGAAACTACGTTTTCTATGAATAGTATATTGATGAACTCTGTGGCGCAGCGGGGGAGAGCCTGCCTGCGACGCAAGAGGTTGCGGGTTCGATTCCCGCCCTTGGAACAAATAATACGATCTGCAGAAATTTGTTCCGATGGTCTGGGTGTTTTCTATGTATAATAAAAAATATCTATCTATGTAAATATATAATGTACTAGCTGGTACCCGCGACTTCGTCTGCGTACTTTTAATCTCTTCATCTCTTTTTTTCGCAATAAAAGGTAGCCTATGTTCTTTCTCAGGGTCTAAAGATTGTCTGTGTCAAATTTCATCAAAATCGGTTGAGAGGTTTAAGCGGGAAAGCGTAACAGACAGACAGACAGACAGATAGACAGAGTTACTTTCGCATTTATAATATTAGTTGGGATTAAATATATCAGTTATCTAGTACCCATAACACAAGCTTTGAATAGCTTACTTTGGGGCTAGATAGTGCTGTGTGGATTGTCCAGCATTATTTATTTATTTATTATTTTTTTAAATATAATGCAAATTATTATACCAATTATGATCAGGTGGGTCATATTCCATCACTTGTTCTCATAAAGATGGCACAGTATGTTAACAGTAGAGTTGCGCTAGTATCAAACAACTTTACCCCCTTTAGTCATAAATCTCAGACCTTTTCACAATGCAGATAGGTAAGTTAGTACTTTTTCAAACACTAGCAACAAAACTACATCATCCACATTCATTCACAAAAAAATATTCAGTAATTAGTAGCTTTCTAGGTTCAAAACAACGGAAGCGTAGGAAAGTGGCAAGGTGGCTGAAATTACATTGTAGAGTATCTTAAAGTACTCTTGGCTCCAAGGCAAAGGAGAGCACCTCTCAACATGCTCCACATCCGTGGCCGTATACTGAACTACTAGTTTCACTCATATTCATTCTTAATGAGCGTTTACCTCTCAGTCACGGCGCAACTCTCCAAATTATTTAACAGGTAGAGCAGAAGCTGCGCCATTCAAACGGGTACAAATTATTATAGACTAGTTGCGCCCCGCAGTTTCATCCGCGCAGGTTTAAATCCCGTTGTACGGCGGAACGTCAGAGAGGATTAAAATACGATTGCTGATATCACTCATTGCTCAAAACGCAACGATAGCACGTGCTAATCTTTCCTGTGGCGACATCTACATTAGGAACTAAAATATGTATTACGGCTAAAATATGTTTAACTCGGTATTCCCACGGGACAAAAAGTAGCCTGTGTTATTCCAGACTATAATCTAACTCTCTGCCAAGTTTCATCCAGATCCGTCCAGTCGTTCTGGCGTGAAAGAGTAACAAACATCCATCCATCCATCCATCCATACATCCATCCATCTATACTTACAAACTTTCGCGTTTATAATATTAGTAGGATGGTATGTGAACCACAACTCTTGACAAAAGCATTCATGAAAATACTTACTATAGGAGAGGTCACTGAGCACACCGTTACGAGAGCTGATGTCAGAAATTGCTTTCCAGCAATATTCTGTGCTATATTTACATACCGCTTGGGAGTGGTGCCAGCTGGTCAGATTAGTTAGTATTTGAATCCAAGCAAATGATTATTTTGCATGAATTTGTACAAAAACCTCACACACAGGCTTCACTACTCTATGGCTAAAAATTCTTGATAATTTATGTAATCATGATTGGACCATCTTGTTTTCTTAGAGAGCTACTATATAAAACATAATTATTAATACCTAAGAGGTTAACGACTTCCTAATGAGTTGCCTCTTGAGCTTGCGATCAAGAAATACAGTTGCGTGCGATATTTATCACGTTAACATCCCAACTAATATTATAAATGCGAAAGTAACTCTGTCTTTCTGTCTGTCTGTCTGTCTGTTACGCTTTCCCGCTTAAACCTCTCAACCGATTTTGATGAAATTTGGCACAGACAATCTTTAGACCCTGAGAAAGAACATAGGCTACCTTTTATTGCGAAAAAAAGAGATGAAGAGATTAAAAGTACGCAGACGAAGTCGCGGGTACCAGCTGGTAAGTACATAATTCTGTTATTAATTATGATATCCTTAATTAATGCACGTTCGAATAATGCAAAAGCATTTATTGATAATCCTCTTCCAAGTGTTTTCTATTCATTTCTCACATCAAACGATGTAAATTCAAGTATGTACGTTTACTAGAATGTGCTATATGATTTATAAAGAATCACTACTAACTAGTTATTATTCATTTATCTTGTTTATCAATAGCTAAACAATATATGTAAATTGGCAGGTTCGTATAACCAGAATCCGACACAAACGTACGAGTTTTCAACTAATGATCATAATTCGATAGCGATAAGATTGTGCCGGTCAACATTTTCGCTAAAACTTTCACTGATATCGTTTTATCACGAATATTGGTTGCAATGGCATCAAATCTCTCTCCAGGAGCCCAATTCCAGACTTATGACATTTACGTTAGAGATAGACATTTGAAATGTCACGAAAATCATCAAATGTTTATACGACATATATCTAACCGCGCCAAAATACGTATTCTAGCTACCGATAGACTTGGTGCCACCGTCTGTCTGAAGTTAGCCGATTGGGGCATCTTCCATTCGCTATTGGCCATTTAGGCACAAACAGCTAACCTCAGACCGGTTCAGGTGGCTACGTTAGTAGACATGTCAAAAAGAAGGTTCATTCATAGAGCTTCCACAGACTATCTCGCACTATAGAATGCCAAGACAAGTTCCGATAACTTCCGTTTCTCAATAATTGTATGTACAATGGTACATACATACAATGTCTTCAATTTTTTTTTTCTAGTAATTTGGATTTATTATGCGTTCTTGTTGTTGTTCATAAAAGATTTATTTTAATCAGTGTAGCTTTCGTATAAAATATTAATTACAGTTTTTAAACTTGTTTACATTATTCAAGGAATATAGAGTATCAAAATTATTTGGCAGCATTTTTAGAAAACAGAACATATATCTTTCAAAATTTCAAATCGTGCGAGCGAGAGATACATTAGGTGTTAAAAATATGCACAGATTATGATCATTCAACATAGTAACAGAATCGTCCAATTACTAAGTCCGTACGATTTCTGTGATTCGATCGTACAGTTGTTAACGGGAATAAATCGTACGAATACGATTTAAATCGTACCTACATCTGGCAACGCTGGAAAAAAGGATAGTTAATAAAGCTTCCACAGACTGTCCCACACTAGAAACGGTCCGTTTCGATCTCTAAGGAATAGTTCGGTAACACTAACTAACTCTGCATTGTCTTCAATTAAATACATTGTCTAGTACTTAAACTGGGTTAATAATGCGTTCTTGATGTTGTTCATAATAAATTAATTTCCATTATTACAGCAATGTCAGTGGAGTGCATATAAAATACTAGTTACAGTTCTAGAAACTTATTCGCATTTTACGAAACGGAATGTTAGGTAGGTAGATATAAAAAAAAACTGACTTAAATCTGGCATCCCTACTAATCTGTGATTAGTAGGCGTTGCCAGATGTAAATTGTATTCATTTAATTTTTTCCCCGTTCTACTATTATACGCTCGAATCACAGGATACGTACGTAAATGTACGATTCTGTGCTTCTTTATTCTATGATGGCTTTCAAGCGGTGGTCTTAGGAAATTCAGCTGTCAATGTCATTTACATCCATCAGTCTTGCATTATGTCAAATCAAGCAATCAAACCTTATGGAACTTTAACAAACCAAACTACACACTACTCACCATGAAGTTGTAGATAAAAATGGAGGCCACCCTTGGAACAACAACTTTAGTCAAATACCTACGTATGTCTATCTCGCTCTCTGTGGGCAGACCTCTCTTTTTAGTGTGGACTATAGTACTAGTATAGTATTCTCTTATCTGTGACTATAGTATTGCTATCTATCTATTTAGAAAGAGAGGGTCTGCCCACATAGAGCGAGATAGTAATACATAGGTTATGCTTCAAGTAGGTATTCGAAGTGTGGTCTCCATTTTTATCTACAACTTCATGCTACTCACCAAGTTTTTTAATGTTAAAAATAAAATAAAATTTAGTCTTTATTGGTATGAACAATGTTTTACAGAGTATAAGATTGATATATTTGCTATGTATTCGAACGACAAACAGTTTTTCCTTAGAGAAAAAAAAAGAGAAAAAAAATTATGTGTGTACCGTGTTGTTTTGGTTGTGTTGATGAAGGTGGGCTCTAAATTTGTCATTTTATCAAGGTAAATGGATGTTTTATGGAATATTTTGTAATAATTAGGGTACGGTTAAGCTATTTACGTCATTGGATTTGCGAATTTCGTTGTAGTTTTCTTGTTTTCGACATTACGGGTATCAAAATTTTCATTTGTTTACGTATTCATTATGTTTTTGTGTTGTGGTTTGTACATTTTGGCTTACAAAAATGATAAAAACTTATAGAAATATTATTTAGGAAGCTAATATCGTTTACAGAACTTAGATACGTGGTCTAGTATTTTTTTATTTAATTTTCATTTTCGGAAAATCAAAAATCGGGGAGGCGCGCGGTGCGGGGCGTGTGATATTGTTGAGCGCCGTATTCGCTATAATTCATATGCAAAAAAAAAGTGATTCAAAAGGTTAATTAATTATTTATGAACCAGCAAATGAAACGCTCAATCTGATGTACATAAAAAAATGTTTATGACGTAACTTATTTTATTACTAAATTTTCTTACATAAATTAAGTATGTACGACTTTTTTTATATTTTTTCTCGAAAATCGGGTTTTCTAAACACCTTGCGTACGATCGATATCACTCGATTAAAAACATCTGGCAAACCCTAGGGATGCTAACGCAAATAGTTTTTGTATAATATAATCTTTGATAGGTTAGGTATTGTAATTCGTAGATTGCATATCAGTCAGTCGGAATGAAAAAAACTCTTGCTAAATATCAATTCAAACAAAAGTTGTTGATATGTTGTTGGTTAGGTACCTAAATTAAGCACACACAATAATAATGAATAATAACGACGACGTGGTGAGAGTGCGGAAAATATATCCGACTGCAGCCCAAACTATGAAACTAATATGTCAGTCCCTCATGAACATGTAGTGTAGAGTAGCCAGTGTCTACCGCTGCTGACCACTCGATACGTATCTACCGGCCTACGCTCGACAAATATCTACAGTGACATTGATAAATACGACATCTGTTGAAATTTTAGTGTCTATTGAAATTTGACAGTTACCGTGATATATGTCTACCTTATCATTAAAAAAAAAATTATCAAAAACATTATCCTTCTTGTTTGTGCACTGACGCAGAAATGCGAGTTAACGGCTCCATTACGAAGGAGAAAAGTTAGTGTTGTACTAAAAAGTTTCAGGATAATGGTCGATTCTATAAATATACAGAAGGCTCTTAGTTTTAGTATAACTTTGTGGTCAATTATTGTGACATCTAACGAATTTTATGGAAACAGCAATAATGTACGCAACGCTTTTTAATTCGACAGCCATACATCGGTGGCAATTCTGTTGTAACATCAAACTAACTGAAATTGTGTAAAATATGAAATATCATATTCTGTTTTAGTTAAAGTTCAAATTAACCGAATTGCCACCATTATCGCTGAGAATTAAATGAGAACATACTTCAGTGCGGGGGCACTTGTTATTCTACAAGAGGTAGTCATTATTCACGTTCTCCAAAAACATTCGTCTGGACGCAAATATACTTCCGGAGTCAGATCATAAGTGTTCCGTTTTTCCAGAACTGGTTCAGAATACTAAAACGTAAGTATAACTCGAGAAACAGTTTTCCTTTTATGAATTTGAAAATATTACACTCATTCCAATAAAGAACACTATACGTCTTCATACAAAAAGTCTTGTCTTACACACTATAATAAATTTTATCTACAACGGCAATGAACCAGGCATAAGCCCTAATTTATGACGCAAATTGACGCAATGTACGTTTTACCGCAACCACAAAGGCCTGCATTTGTGAAGCGTGTAATGAGAGAGCTCTGATAAATGGTCTATCATTCAGCATTCACTTCTGTAAAGTGATCGTAGCAATGCATCATAAATAAAAATCGAATTCCGGTTCAGCGCCTACCTAAGCGCACATGCAGCCCCAGCTTGACAAAAGCCTGTAATTTCTCATACCATAGAATTAAATTACTGTAATAAAAGAAAACGGTATGTTTTAAAAGGTTGATCTAAGCCTCCGGCTATTTGCAGTTATAAAACATTAAGATTACATTCCGTAAAAAATAAAAACGATACCAAAATCAAGCAATATTTATTTTTGAACAATTTTTATTAACCAAAACATATTACTTTAGTAGATAATATTTACTCGTTTTTACCATAAAAGTTACATAATGAAATACTGTGTCGAAAATCAAAATGTGAATTTTGTTGCAAACTAGTCCTGTATATCTCAAAGAACCGGCAGAAAGTTTTCACTTAGAACAAAGGAATTCATAAACGTTACGCAGGAGCGTTACAAGTTACTACCGAGTAATAATTCTCTTTGACTTTGCATGGCGTGGGAGGCTTGCGGGCGCGAAATCGCAAACTTCAAACCGAGCCTACCCAACAGCATTCTATATAGTAGCATACACGGAACAGAGAAAAGATTTATATTTCTGTGGTAGTATAGTTTCTAAGTATTTTTAACAAGAGTAACATGCAAAATAAAAGATAACTTACCAATAAATAAACCGAAGAAATGTAAAGAACTAATTAGTAAAGTGTGGCTTATTGTCATAATAATGTAAACGATGTGTAAACAAGTTGGTCAGAAGTTTATTTGTAACGTGAAACTCACTAAAACTTTACATTCTGTATCTAGGATACAATCATTTCAACAAAAATTAATGAGCACCTTCATTGTAAAGGTAAACCGAGTTCTACAATTCCAAAAATTTTATAATAATGATTATTTCTAAGTATCTTGCTTTGGAACACTGAAACCGCAAGCATATCGCATGATTGATTATAATATGTGTTCGTATTATCGATTACGAACGTGGCCAATTCAATATGGGTTATTTATAACCGAACAAACAAAATACGACTAAAATTTATTTGTTTATAGTTTATCCAATGTTGTATTGATGTTTCATACCCATAGCAATATTGTAAGCTTCGCGTGTTATATTAACAATTTCCTCCACATCCTCTTCCTCTGCGTTGTTTGCTCTCGTTTCGAACATTTCTATTAAGTTCCGCATGTTTCTAGGTGCACTATTTTCAGCCATTTTCACAGAAAACTGAATCCGAATCAAGTCGCTGAAGGCTAAAGGTTTGATCACCACGATCGACCACTATCAACTGTGTCACAAGAAACGATAATGGCATATAGCACAGTATGAGTAATTTGTGAGTTAACTCTCTAATCAGACTTTGACAGCAGATAAAGACGTGACAGTGAGATAAGGAAAACGAATCAAGAAAATTCTAGTTACTACTGAGTCGGTACGCTTGATTCTAGCGCATTCTAGCGTCATCAATCGACGGAAACTCGAACAATAACTTCAAGTAAGTTGAACGAAATTTATTTCGAGAGATAAGGTTACTCGAACACAAGTTTTAGATTTCTCCGTCCGCCGCAAGTAAAGAAAATCAAGTTAAACGGTTGGACAAATCAATTAAGTATTAACAACAATCGTAAAACTCTCCGTTGTATTTTACCTACTTATAACGTAAGTTATATGAAGGTGAAATTGTTTTGTTAGGAAGAGCTTCTGCTGATCATGCTATCTTCTATGACTAAAACCTTGGTCACTTTACTGCTCTACAGAGGTTCAAATCACTAGACTATTGGGTTTTTTACTACAGGAGTTTTACGGTCCATAAATGAACCCGAACAAGTCCCATAATAGGAATTGGTTCGTAAATAAAATAAGTAGCCACGCAACAGTACGCTGACGTTAGCCTGGATGCTTAGAAAATCTTTGTAGCATGCACTAATTAGTAGGCTAAATTATATGAAACCTGTCTACCACGACAAAATATCATCCGCCTCGTTAGGTCTTTTTCTTGAAATTATTTTATGCTTGTTCTTTAAGTCATCATAAAATAGCTCATTAGCTCTCAATTAAGTAAAAAACACAAATAAGGTTACTCAAAACTACTCAAAAGGTCGTTAAATTAAAATCAAATTTTGCGATACATCTTGCTTAACGGTGTAACATTTCATAAGAATCGGTTTAATAATTTCATTGATATCGATTCAATGATATATTTGTAGGTTTTTATGAGAAGCCGTGATAAAGACCCTCTTAAGATGGCTCGTTACGCCAGAACTAACTCGACGCGTGCAATTTCAAATTACACATACAGCGTGTTCGGCAGACCATGTGTCAAACGGTATGGGAGCGCCCATTGGCAACATAATGGCGGTTCAGTTAACTCCTCCAGCCCGAATAGCTGGTTTGTTTGTATCTGTAATGTATATCTGTTCTCAATGCACTCAAATTGATATTTTAGCCTAACCGAATGGCTTAGGTACTTGCAAGAAAAACTGGTCGTTGCTATGTATGCCGCCGGTCCGCGAGATCCCGTTGGTTGCTGCTGCAGTCATTTAAGGATATAATATCGAGGTCAATATACGTTGCACTCAGTAATAAATACCTTAAAAGACTTCAGATGAAAATGATTCTAACCTTATGACAGTTTACTTAAATTGTTGATGTTTTTTAGTCAATAATCCAATTAATGTTGTTTAATTACATTTATAAAGGAAATATCCAGTTGCAAGGAAAATAAAACATTCTATCTATCTATCTAATCAGCCCACATTCACCCACTGCTGGGTATAGGCCTCCTCCTTAGCACGCCACTCTTTCCGGTCCTGCGCCAACCGCATCCACTCGACTCCCACTGTCCCAACTATGTCATCAGACCATCTGGCCGGTGGTCTGCCTCGTGGTCTATGACTCTCGCGTGGCCACCACTCAGTCACTCTCTTTGTCCATCTACCGTCTTCCCGCCTAGCCAAGTGGCCTGCCCATTTCCACTTCAACTGGTTTATCCTCCTACCCACGTCCACGACCTTAGTTCTTTGTCGAATTTCGACGTTGGGTATTCGGTCAACCAGTGTGATGCCTAGCATGGCGCGCTCCATGTTTCTCTGGGCTACTTTGATTTTGTGCACGTGCTCATTTGTTAGTGGCCATGTTTCAGCACCATATGTAAGGATCGGCAGGACACATTGGTTGTAAACCTTGGTCTTAAGGCATTGTGGGATTTTGGACTTAAAGACGGTTTCTACATTTCCAAAGGCAGCCCATCCTAGCTGTACTCGTCTAGTTATTTCTTTCATCTGCGAGCCAGAACCAAATGATAAACAATGCCCAAGATAGACGTAATCTTTTACAAGTTCCAGTTGCTGGTTACCTACGATTATGTTAGGTACCTTTTTCGAAAGATTCGTCATGATCTTAGTCTTGGACATGTTCATCCGAAGGCCGACTCCCAGAGATGCCTTTCAATAACTCACAAAGCCTGTCGCCAGTTCTCAAAGTGTCCGTATTATACGTAGCCAAGGTCATTGTATGGTAGCAGCTGAGTCTCTTCCGGAGATTCTTCGCACCCTCTGCCCCGCCGGAACCGGAGCCGCTGCTAAATCTCGGAATAGCGGGGCTGCCGGGGACTGAGGGCCGTACTATTTTGGCGTGATTCATAATAAGAAGAGGTTTTAGCCATAAAACACCACCCTGGCCAGTGCGTCTTGGTGAGTCGTCAGAGCCTCGTTTGTAATTCAGCAGGGTGCACCGCGTGCAGGTGAGGTTGGCTTGGGGGGCGAGATGTTAAGGTCCCCTCCGCTAGTAAAAATTGACATTATATTTTCTTTGTTGTATGAAATTATGAATGGATCAAGACAAAGTTTAAATTACTTACAAATAGGTAATACGAAAGTATGAAAGCAATGCATGGAATGCGGAATGCAAAGCATGACATTAGAAATTTGCAATCAGTGTTGAGACAATGGGTGAAAAAAGTAGATAGGTGCAGTAAATAAATTTTTACAAAGTAGAACATGCAGGAAATATGGCCCATTTCGATATATTCCGCTCTCTACTTTGTATATTCTAAGATTAACTCGTCAAATACGCTATATTTATGCACGTTTATCGGCCATGAAGGTCAGACAAAAACACAATGTTAGAACAGTTAAGCAGGCAAAATATTGTTCACCATAAGCGTTCCAGTTAAAATTTCAGTCGCGATAAAACGGCTGATGTTGTTCGGCGCTTATGTAGAATGGGAGTGTCGGAAGTGTGATATGAAGTTATGAAGCACAATTCTAAACGATAGTATTCTGTAGGTAGACCGTTTGAATGAGTTAACATTCCTTTAAAACGGGGCGATTGAATTTATATTAATCATTTCATTTTATAATTGGTATTTATGTATACATAATTATTAAATAATATACTCGTCCTTTGCTAGTCTAATACATAAATGCGAAACATATAAGATGATTGTATAAATATTGACTGACATAGGTATTACGCAAATTCAACCAAAAGTAGGTAATGTGATGTCTGTGTGGTTATTTTATTTAGAAACTTTTTTATCTTCGCTCGTAAAAGACACAAATAGATTCATAAATACCTAAAGTTATAATAAGATTCTGTCTGAGCTGGAAAATAGCACACAATATACTGGAGACACCGAGTCATCCATTTATTGATATCTGTATCTTTCTAAACAATAACTCGATCATATTTAAAAACATAGAAAATAAATATACTACATACCAGGTTAAACTTAAATATTACTTTTAACTTTTCTTGTAGCCGACATTGCGTATTTCAGAGTGCGTATTAATGTGGCCAGAGAGGACAATCAAATATTCAAAATACGTTTTAATTGAGTTTTAATAGGCACTGAATATAAATATGTACCAGTTTAGTCAAGTCCCATATGAGCTTGGTAGTTTGTTGTGCGAGTTTCTGAACATGTTTGTTTTTAGGGTTCAATCCTGTTATATTATAATTTATAGGATTCTTTTCAGGTAAGTACTTAATAATTTAAAGTTTATAGCATAATAATTATGCCGTCCGTCTGACTTGTTTCTGTGAATCGATGGAATGGTGATGTATTTAGGCAGACGGGTACTACTACTAACTACATATTACAATGCTAAGACGTATAAATAAATATATTTTTAGCATTCATGTTGACTATATAACATAAATGCTCAGTGCAATTTTATTACAATTTTCTTTTGGTTTATGTGTTGCTTTAAAATATACCGTATAATAATATTATTATTATATTCGGTCATTCAGTTTGTGTGGAACCCTCAGAGCGAGAATCCTACTCGGTCTTTTTTGTTACATACCATGAGTGGAGACTATCTTTCCATCAGCCTATGTGGTAACGGTGTTTATGATTGTGCATCTCAGAAAAACACCGGTTGCTACGTGCATTATAATTATACAAGTGAAACAACTGTAACCCGTTTCAGCCACAACACCGCAGTGAGTAACCACAAGTTATTGGAATTTATGACGAAATACCAGATAGTGGTAGTTCGTCAACAAAAGCTAACGAGGATTCTATTTAGTTCAAATTGAGTTCTTGAATCAAATAAATCGAACATGGCTAAATAATATAATTATGCAAGGCAAAAATAATTTTATTTTATTGAATTTGAACCATTGAATTACAATGAACCATTGCACTATAGCACTTTTCAATAGAGATATATAAACTGGCCACTTAATACTCTGTTTTGAACGACATACAATAATTAAACACGTAATTTTCAAGTAGTAAAGACACAACTACCCTTTCCATATTTTCACATAAATATATTTTTTTAACCTATTTTAAAGTTAAGGCGAAAACAAGAAATAGGATTATTTGCTTCAATATAATTATTACCATGTCTTGGATTTCTCGAATCCCTTTTTTAAACAACGGCAACTGAGCTTTAGCAAAGAAGAAAACTTAATCAAAAGCGCTATCTGAAGTATAAAACCAAGATAAAATTTCAGCCTTTTGACTACACTAATTAACGGCAAAGGAATGAGACTGGGCCAAAAATGGTATTTCGCTGAAATATTTACCTCTTTAAGGTAACAGATAAGATAAACACTAATTCGTAAGATAAATTGTAAAACAAGACGTGACCCCAACATTCTGTGGTCATTTCCATATACAGGGTCGGTTACAAAGCAATGCGTTCAAAACCATATGTCGCACATGTCGCACATATGGTCGCGTATCTGACCAGAATCAACCCATTTTTATTTTATTTAGTTCTATAGATGTTCATGTTGATCGAAATGATAGCATACTGGGAAAGAATATAGCTACTCTTGTTACCCAGGTACAAGAGTAGCTATTAACTGCATACTGATACAGAAACTACGTTTTCTATGAATAGTATATTGACGACCTCTGTGGCGCAGCGGGGGAGAGCCTGCCTGCGACGCAAGAGGTTGCGGGTTCGATTCCCGCCCTTGGAACAAATTTGTGTACGATCTGCAGAAATTTGTTCCGATGGTCTGGGTGTTTTCTATGTATAATAAAAAATATCTATCTATGTAAATATATAATGTATTAAATATATCAGTTATCTAGTACCCATAACACAAGCTTTGAATAGCTTACTTTGGGGCTAGATAGTGCTGTGTGGATTGTCCAGCATTATTTATTTATTTTATTTTATTTATTTATTCACAAAAAATATCTAGTAATTAGTAGGTAGCTTTCTAGGTTCAAAACAACGGAAGCGTAGAAAAGTGGTAAGGTGGCTGAAATTACATTGTAGAGTATCTTAAAGTACTCTTGGCTCCAAGGCAAAGGAGAGCACCTCTCAACATGCTCCACATCCGTGGCCGTATACTGAACTACTAGTTTCACTCATATTCATTCTTAAGGCTCCGGTGACAGTGGCTCGCAATTTCGAAGTGCGATTGGCTATTATTTCATTTTATTTCATTTCGGGGAGGTTGTTTGAAAAAATAACTCTAGAGAAACACGCATAAATACTGTTCGAACACAAATAATACAATAATATAAGGGAAACATGCCCGAATCAGAAATCATTTTGGTATTAGTATGTTTGGTCTTACGTTTACCTAATACCAAAATGATTTCTGACTCAAGCACATTTCCCTTATATTATTGTATTATTTGTGTTCGAACAGTATTTATGCGTGTTTCTTTAGAGTTATTATTTCAAACAACCTCCCCAAAATGAAATAAAATGAAATAATAGCCAATCGTACCTCGAAATTGCGAGCCGCTGTCACCGGACTCTTAATGAGCGTTTACCTCAGTCACGGCGCAACTCTCCAAATTATTTAACAGGTAGAGCAGAAGCTGCGCCATTCAAACGGGTACAAATTATTATAGACTAGTTGCGCCCCGCAGTTTCACCCGCGCAGGTTTAAATCCCGTTGAACGGCGGAACGTCAGAGAGGATTAAAATACGATTGCTGATATCACTCATTGCTCAAAACGCAACGATAGCGCGTGCTAATCTTTCCTGTGGCGACATCTACATTAGGAACTAAAATATGTATTGCGGCTAAAATATGTTTAACCCGGTATTCCCACGGGACAAAAAGTAGCCTGTGTTATTCCAGACTATAATCTAACTCTCTGCCAAGTTTCATCCAGATCCGTCCAGCCGTTCCGGCGTGAAAGAGTAACAAACATCCATCCATCCATACTTACAAACTTTCGCGTTTATAATATTAGTAGGATGGTATGTGAACCACAACTCTTGACAAAAGCATTCATGAAAATACTTACTATAGGAGAGGTCACTGAGCACACCGTTACGAGAGCTGATGTCAGAAATTGCTTTCCAGCAATATTCTGTGCTATATTTACATACCGCTTGGGAGTGGTGCCAGCTGGTCAGATTAGTCAGTATTTGAATCCAAGCAAATGTTTATTTTGCATGAATTTGTACAAAAACCTCACACACAGGCTTCACTACTCTAATGGCTAAAAATTCTTGATAATTTATGTAATCATGATTGGACCATCTTGTTTTCTAGGAGAGCTACTATATAAAACATAATTATTAATACCTAAGAGGTTAACGACTTCCTAATGAGTTGCCTCTTGAGCTTGCGATCAAGAAATACAGTTGCGTGCAATATTTATCACGTTAACATAAGTGCATAAATCTGTTATTAATTATGATATTCTTAATTAATGCACGTTCGAATAATGCAAATTAGCAAAAGCATTTATTGATAATCCTCTTCAATGTGTTTTCTATTCATTTCTCACATCAAACGATGTAAATTCAAGTATACGTTTACTAGAATGTGCTATATGATTTATAAAGAATTAAATTAAATAATGCTGGACAATCCACACAGCACTATCTAGCCCCAAAGTAAGCTATTCAAAGCTTGTGTTATGGGTACTAGATAACTGATATATTTAATACATTATATACTTACATAGATAGATATTTTTTATTATACATAAACACCCAGACCATCGGAACAAATTTCTGCAGATTGTACACAAATTTGTTCCAAGGCGGGAATCGAACCCGCAACCTCTTGCGTCGCAGGCAGGCTCTCGCCCCTGCGCCACAGAGGTCGTCAAGGAAAGAATCACTACTAACTAGTTATTATTCATTTATCTTGTTTATCAATAGCTAAACAATATATGCAAATTGGCAGGTTCGTATAACCAGAATCGGACACAAACGTACGAGTTTTGAACTAATGATCATAATTCGATAGCGATAAGATTGTGCCGGTCAACATTTTCGCTAAAACTTTCACTGATATCGTTTTATCACGAATATTGGTTGCAATGGCATCAAATCTCTCTCCAGGAATAAATACGTTCTGAGAATGAACGAACTTCGAAATAAGTTAATGATCATATTTCATTCGAATAGGATGAAATTCAATAACGAAATTCACAATACAGCCGGCTCTCGGTAGAGCGATGTCATAAATATGAATAGCAAAGAGCTATTTTGAATAAGCATGCAAGGGGTAATAATATACATACTTGTATATTATTATGTCTGCAGGTATCAATAATATAGTCAATGTATTGCTTTCGATTGCTAGGCATGCCAAGCGCCCGGCTTGTTAGACATGTGAATTTGTGTGAATTGTGAACACAATGTTTTAATATACTACAAAAAGTTATAATTCAAAGTAAACTAGTAAAGTACTCAAGAGAGCTTACCAGAGCGTTTGCGAATAATCCAAAGATATGTCAATCTCACACTGTTGCCTAGCACTTTAAGCACGGTAAACCGTTGTTTTCATGCACTGATAGCACTGTTGGTCACAAAACAAGATGCCTGTCCGTGTGCGCGTGCGACGACTGCCACCAGACTCGACCGGCTCGAACGGAAGTACGATCGTGATTCACCAACAAGTGGCGGCCGAACGTTCTCTAGAACATCTAGTAGCTAGCACTATCTCATCGCCTCGCCCGAGATATGACTCATTATGTGATGACGTAGGTCAACTCGGATACAAAGCTGTGAACGGCCAGTGTGTAACAACACGCAATACAAAAACAAAGACAATAAAGTCAATCAGCTGGTGCATTAATGCTGCACAACTCAAAAACTTAATATGGTATCGCGCCCGTGAATATTGTAGGTATTTTCTGCCATTCATGTTCAACGGATATGAAAATTTCAATTTACCATATTGAATATCACGAAGACGGTAAGCCTTAGCCGAAGCGTAAGCAAAATATCTTGGTTCCTGATGTATCAGCACCAAAAAAACGCTTTTGCAGAAAAAAAATAACAATAGGTTATTAAAATAGATAAACATAACTTTAATTTGACATACCGCTGATTATAATAAATATTGGATACAATTCATCTACGCATAGTCAATAGTCATAGTCAATAACCTAAGGTGATGCATGAATCATGCAGTTATGCGAAGCCTTACTTCCTCGATTAATATAGCTATAGCTATTGGTTAGAACAACGGACTGATCTGTAATAATTTACCAACGAACTTTATGAAACATTAGTTTCCCTCGGGAGCTAAATAGCAGACTGAATTAGTTCATACAAGAATTTTGCGTGAGCCTTATTAGAAAAAGGTTAACATATGTCTAACAAAGCTGACATAAAACTACATATTAACTTTTGTTTTTACATATTATATGAACTATGAATAATTTGTCCAAATTATTCGTAAACAAAATCGATCTTCATTACAATTCTAAATTTCATATATGACATTTTATAAATTATTTATTTTAGGTAGGTATGTGTTTAGTTATAAGTTTTTGTGTAAAGTTATAATTGTTTTTGTATTATTTGTATATGTTATTGTATGGATTTTTGATCCGAAATAAATGAATAATAAAAAATTACAAAAATCAGAAGTCATGCAAAAGTAAAATGTAATCTTTTAATTTATGTTCTTCTGAATTATAAAATAAAAACATAACAATCACTTTACAACAAATTGAAATATGTTTCAAATGTTTTAACGTAATTTTATGTAGATGCCTAAAAGCGGGGAATTTAGAAAGACAAACTACCTTTCCGCCCTGCCTTGGGCTAACGCCAACGGCATCGATTTTTACAGCTTAGAATATACACACAAGTTAAGAACGAGAGAAAACCAAGGATGTCAACAAGGTGTTGTGCATTGTAAAGATAACACGTAGAAACAAGGCCGTTCAAATTATTCCTAATTACCCAGAAAATAAAATAACTTTGCAGTTCCTTCCATTCGTAGCTAAATATTGTTGATGTAAATAGTGAATTTATTGCAATCAAATCTATAAATTCCCGTTCGGAATGAAATTTATTATCCAATTCGCATTTGAAAAGAGACAGCCAGGTACATTAACTCACCATTATCAGCAACGAGGGGACCAAGCGGGTCAAAGCGGACCCGATGCTCGACAGCAGCGCGTGCGGCGCAGACTAAATCAGAAAAGAACCGGTGTCTTCGCATTGCCAGTTCATCACGCCCCACTGGTGTAGCTGGCGGCTCTTTTGGCCCATCTGAATCCTTTTCTTTAGTGGCTTCCTCAAACACTTCGTCATCTTCCTCAGACTCTGAAGGCTGTTTGGGAGTCACACGTTGCTCTACTACGCTATTACTGCTGCTAGTGGTAGACTTTAAAATTCCGGTGCTTTTGCGTCGCGTTATGGGACGAACTGCAAAAGTGGTTTTAGCCAATTCTTGCTCGAGTCGAGCCAGTTCTTCAAGAGTTACCGTGTCACGGCGGCAATCCATAGAAAATCGTTTGAAATCTAAGCGACGACTCTTATAATCTATGGAATACCTTTTCTTCGTTATTTCTCGTTTAGCAAACACGAGATCATCCTCTTCATTATCACTTGGTGAGTTGACAGACTGACTTTTTTGATCACTATTTGGCGCTGATTCAGAGGTTTCCTCAATTATCATTTGCCTATCAGAATTATCGTCTGTCATTTGTTGCTCTGAAATTTCGTCAGTCATTGGTTGTTCAGATAGTTCATTAAGTGATTTATCATCCTTGAAAGTATCGGTCTTTACGTCGGATAAAGGTTCTTCCTGCGCTAGTTCAGCTGCGTTTTCTGTTTCCGTTGTTTTCAATTGTACTAACTTCTCTTTAGTGTGAGCTGTGTCGGATTCTGATAGTGAATCCATTCTTTCAGGCTTTGATTTGCTTTTAACCAGTTTTTTGTTCGGTCGTGCACAGCAACTTTTGAACATAATTACCTAATGAGGCGATTGTCATTTAAGAATGTTTTTATATCAAATCCGACAAAATTTCGTATAAAATTTTCTAATTCATCGAATATTTTTAGCTTCTTTTGATACAAAAAATCTGTTTACGGTTTTCGGCAATTTTCTTTCAAAAGTAATAAATAATGTGTCGTAAGAGAAGGTACGAATGCTTTATCCTTTCGGCGGCCAGCCGAGCGCTCGGCGGCGAGCGACTGTCAGCACTGACGCAGGGCGGATGCGCCGCCCGCCAGGCGCATCTAACCTCCCGCCCGCCCAATAGAGCACCTCTCACGAGATTCGGGACCCGAAAACGAATGTGCGAATATCCCGAGCATTACGTTATTTTGCCTACAAAGATACCTATTAGAAAATAAACAGAAAACAATACCTCGGTATTGTTTTCTGTTCCGAAGCTTATAACTAACACAACATGTACTAATATTGTTGTAAATACTCTATAGCACCGTCATTATTAAACTTGTAAAATAGCAGCATGATTTTACCTAATCCCTAACCCTAAATGCTTAAACGTAAATAGAATGAGCATTAAGTGACATCTGAGACAAAGTGGCGGAGTGCGTTTTACGACGCCTAGCCTAATGCTGAAGTGCGAGCGAGCATCACAGATGAATTGTTAATTGGTCCATTACTTAGGGCCGAATCGTAAATACAGATAATTGGTAACAAAAGCTACAAGTCTAGAGAACACTTTATGGACTCTTTAAAATAATCTGGTATTTTTAAGCTAGTTGCCAACAGCTAATTGCAGTTTGGTGAAGGAAGTAAGCCGCCTGAAAGCTTCTGTGACGGCTAAACTACTGCTAGGTCATTACAGCTTTACATAAGTAACATCACTACGATATCCAATGACATCGCAATATATTTGCCGGTCAGAATCAACTCTTTCATTTGAACAATTTCGTGCAATGGTGTAGTTAGAGTATGTAATATAATCCAACATCTTCCACAGAGCACAGATCTAGTTGTAGCAACTTGTCTTCCGATCCTAAGATTGTAGGTTCAAATCATGGAGGTCATGCATTTTTAACCGACGAAAACAAAAACGGAGGAGGTTCTCAATTCGACGCGTATAACATACATAAAGTACATAAAAAAATGTACCTATGACCACACATAACTATTTAAAGAGTAGATCGATTTTGATAATTGTTTTTTTTTATTGGAAAGGGTATATCACCAAAAAGGTAACATTTTGGAACTAAAAATCCAAGTAAGGGTAAGAAAACAGGGATTTATTGTCAATTCGACGCGTATATATGTTTTTTTATGTATGACCGCGTATAACTTTTTAGAGAGTAACTTAGTTATTAAAGTTAAATAAAAAAAGTTTATTATTTTTTGCTTTTAGTTTTTTCGGCGGTTAAATTTTTGTTAGAAAGTTTTAAGTTCTTCAACACGAAAATGTGAAAATCTGCAGAAAGTCAACTTTGCACTCATTGTACGTACAATTACTTATTGCACAACATGTTTTGTACTTAATTAAGTACTGTGGTCAAAACTGAGGGAATGATAAATAGGCTAGTAGTATAATGATTAAAATGGGACCAAGGAGAAAAAAAAGCTACTCTAGACGATTCTTGAATGAGTCCATTATTCCTTATAAGCAATAAAATTATAATATAATAAATATATAAATTAAATATAATATAAATTAATAATATATATATATAATAATATATATAATATAAATTAAATATAATAAAATTACCTACTTGGTAGGTACCATTTTTTTACTTGTTACAATGTAAACTAGAAATGAAGCACTCCAGTGTGGTGCCAATCAAATTCAGTGTCAAAATAAGCAAAATGAAAAAAAAACAATTTCAAGTTTTTCATCTCAGGGCCAAGAGAATGTTAAGTAATGTAGTTTTTTTTTATGTAGGTAGTAAGTAGTACCACCATCGTAAAAAAAACCACCCAAGTATAAGTTGGACTATGAAAATTTCATTAACTGTCTAATTATCATGGTCCATGATATAAAGCCTGTTGACAGACGGCCAGACAGACAGACTGACAGTTAGTAGAGTCTTAGTAATAGGGTCCCATTTTACAATTTGGGCATGGACCCTAAAATGTGGGCAAGTATGTGGCAAAATATTATATTTGGATCTACCTCTGACTAAGACATTGTTTGAATGAATGAAAATGCTTTATTGTACACCTTACAAACTAACAAAACAAGTGAAACAAGGATTAACAACTAGAGATATGTACAATGGGCGGTCTTATCGCTAGCAAGCGATCTCTTCCAGACAACCTTGGTTTGGTACTTGGACTAAGCATATCGTAGACACAGTAGATCTTTATGGTCTTAAAGTTCGGTTTGCAAATAGTGATAGGCAAAAGGCAGGCAGGAAACATTGATTACCTATAGGATGTAGGTAAACTTACAATTAAAACATCAATTAAAAGAAATAAAAACTGCTTGCGGGTTTCATCCATGGGGTGTTTTTCTCTACCCTACCAAGGGGTATCTCCATTTCATTTAGCAAGGATGTATACTTTCTTCTAAAATGTTATTGTTTGGTTAGTAATCTGCTTGATGGCTTGTAGGTAGAGATATGAAGCCAGAACAAATACTATTTGTAACTATGTGGAAGCTGTGTAGTTTGATACATACAAAGATATGAATACTGGAGAAATATTATGCTTTATTCAAATAAACAATTAACGTAAAACATTTAACTAGTTAGGTTAGGGTTTTTTTTTTATATGAAGAAAATTGGTAGTAATATTTCATCTCTATGACAAAAAGACTCAAGGGAAGGAATTCTCATTAGGTTAGGGTTATTTTTTTTTTTTTTTAAAGTGAAGAAATTTAAAGAAAATTTTTTTTCATTTCCTAGAAAAAAGAACTATAGGGAAAGACTTGCCATCTACCCCCACATGCTTTCCCCCTATCCCCAACCCTCAACTCAGGTACCAGGGTAGCTATAGTTTAACCAAACAGAAACTTCGTAGTTCTTACGAATGAAGGAGTTCATATCATAGTTTAGAATATAATAACTTGTCTCCTACCTTTCAAGGTAGAAAATTAATGATCACAGACTAACAACAAAGAAAACGCAACCGGTAGCAACCACTATCACAAAAATTAATGTCGTTTGAGTTTTTGTATGCATAGTAGGTAATTTCAAAAGAAAAGCATCAAGGAAAGAAGTGTCGATCGAACTATGGCCCAGCCAGCAACCTAAAAATTAACAATAACAATATTTATTCACTGATAGAAAACTTACCAGTAAATCCGGCGATGTACTAGTACAAAACTGGCTGTATTATAAAACTAAAATTCAGATTTCAGAGTCAGTCAGTCAATGATCTATGTATGAACCTACAAAAAGTGTTATTATCCTCTACTACATACAAAAATACAATCATCAGTCCAAAGAGTAAAATAAGTCATCAGTCTTTGAGGTTAATAACAGGGTGACCATCTGAAAAGTGATGATTCTGCCACCCAATGGCCCAAAAATCTGCCAAATCTTACGTCATATATGCCTTAGATACTATTTTCTACATGGAAACGGATAAAATCTAATAAAATATTATCTGTGGCCATCAAGATCGTTTGTAACGGTCTGCAGATAATTCCAGTTAATCCTGTATTATGTACCTATAATAAAAGATTGCAAGCTATACAAATAGGTATATCACCTTTTCAAAAGAGTTCCCTTTAAGGGACAGCATATCTCGCTTGCACAATTAAATTAAATAAAATAAATAATGCTGGTCAATCCTCACAGCACCATCTAGCCCCAAAGTAAGCTACTCAAAACTTGTGTTATGGGTACTAGATAACTGATATATTATACATAATAATACATTATATACTTACATAGATAGATATTTTTTATTATACAGAGAAAACCCAGAACAACGGAACAAATTTCTGCAGATCTTTCACAAGTTTGTTCCGAGGCGGGAATCGAACCTCTTGTATCGCAGGCGGACTCTCGCCCGCTGCGCCACTGAGGTCGTCAACAATATAATATTTTTGAAGATTTATAATCACTGAATGTAGTTCTGAATTTTTGAAGATTTATTATCACTGAACCTATGTAAAATCGCAATCGGTTGTAAGACTTAACCTAGCCTTGGCCTAGACTAGACCTATAAAAAATTCAAAATAGATTTCAGTTTTAAGATGATATCATAGAAAGTTAAGACAAATACGACTTTTCTTAATATATGTCAAATCTGCCCCTTTCGGTAAATCGTCACCATAAACTGCCAAAGCAAAAATAAAACAGCCAAACGCGCCAAATTGACAGAAATCTGGCACAAATGGTCACACTGGTAATTATTAGAACTGTCTTGCTTTGCTTGTCTGTCAGAGTCAGATATGTTCCCTGTGTCAAATTTGTTTTTATTTCCACAGACTAGACATCGGTCTGTCTTCTTACCCCGCGTTCCGAAATACGCTATAATCGATTTGAGCGCTCACAAACCCGTACCGAATTAGCGTGAGCGCGATAACGATGACCCATGAAACGTCATAGATGACGTCATGACATGCGCCATCTTGCGATTACGCCGACCATGCCATATTCTAATATCACTGTGAGCGCTGTCAAAAATGACAGTTGTGCATTTGTGTTTTGTTGTTATTTGTGATGAGGTTACATGTTTTCAGTCGCATTATAGTCGTTATAGGGTTATAATATGTTCTGCGATCATAAAATAACAAATCCAGAAAATATCCAAGCAGTCCCAGTTTGTTACACAAGGTTTGAGGTTATGATTCCTAGGATGTTTCTGTGAGTGCGTTTACTGCGTTTACGAGCGTTCCGAATTGTTGACAGCTCTGAGCTGTCATAATCGCAATATCTAATTCGGAACGCCTGTGAGGTGATGTGAGCGCTGTGATCGATTATAGCCATTTCGGAATGTATTTTCATTAAATTTTCATTAAAAAAAAAAAATTAAAAAAATATATATATTATTATAGTTTCACGTTCTTTGTAATTTAAAATTGCGTGGTTTGATACCTAACATGTATAATTAACCACTAAAAACGACTGCTAATGACAGAAATAATATAAACATTAACAATTTTATTGTTCTTAATGATTATTTTGAATCATAAAAATAAACAAAACGTCTAAATTCCAATGTTTTATTTAATAAATCAGGGACCGAGCACCCGGAACCGACAGAACCGGAGTCAGGGTATGGCATCACTAATGCACAAGTCCCCCCAATATTTTTAGGATGGTAGGCGGTGATTGGCTAAGATGTACTATATAAATTCATTTGTGATTGGTCATTCCAAGTTTATGGGCTGCCATAGTCAAGATTCAAATTCCTTGGCCATAGTAATATTTTTTGAATTTGCCGCGATGTTTTTTAATGTCTTCCTTCCTTCTTTCTGCTGCACTTTCGCTGGTCAGACGTAGTATTCAAATTCCTTAATCCTTAGGTAGGTCAAACTCTAAGAGGATTGAGAATGACGGTCTCGTCGATTACCTAGAACCGCCTCACCACACCATCGCCATCAACCTGGTGTGACTGAATGCGATGCATGACAACTATGACGAGGGTCTACATTGTTCTTCTGAGGGGTCTACTTAACATCTAGCTAGGCTAGCTACTGACAGATGCTCCGAGATTTTCAGTTGCGAAGATCCAGGTGGCTCTGAGATTCGGTCTCCTAGTATAGCACACATAAATGCAAATAACTTAAAAACTGCACAGACACGAAAAAAGGCATCCAGTTCCCTAGCTCGCATGGTTCAGAATTGTGATGTCAAGCTATTGATGGTTATTGCTCAATAAATTGAATCCTATTGAATCACTTCCATGAAAAATGTTTGTTTACTTTGTTAGCATAATTTTAATAATTTCACCCATCTAGAGCCCGTCCGATCTTACACTACCTATGTTATAGAAGCAAAGCAAGAAACTAGTTCATAATGAAAGAAACACAGTGATTTCAATGTTTAAAATAATATATTATGCTGTGTTATAAAGGCACAAAATCATTGGAGGAATAGGCCTGTGTTTGTCTTTAATATAAACCACTATATTATGTACTAGAACTCTTGAAATGAAACCATTTTCAAGAACCTACTAAATAGACAGACACCTCACTACTTTCCTACTAAAGTATGTTGCATAGCAAGGTTCTAAATTACCAACTAAAACTGCTTACAAAATAAAAGTCGAGTCAAACTTTTTCTTAGACTCACTACAAATTCCATTCCCTATGAACATCATGAGTTATATTTAGATTAAATAAATAAAAGCATAATTATAACAGCAACTACAACCTAATTATTTTTGTGCCCTTACACTGTGAAAAAATTACGATTTACTAAAAATATAGCAATTTGTGTACATTTATAAAAAATTAGCTCTTTAATTCAGTAAACTATTAGATAATTCATCGTCGTTTTTAGGACGCGGAATTACAATAAACGTAAGGTAAACACATATGAAATCATGTCAAAAATAAGAAAAATTCACATGTTTTCATACGTATTTGTCACTATATTATGTACTCGCTTCACTGCTCACTAAATTACATGGTTAGACTTAAAATATTTGATCGTTTTGCTCTGATTTAAAATTTAACTAAATGCTAATCACTACAGTCTAATCATGGACTTTATCGTCCATGAGTCTAATATAGCTATTATTTAGTTTTAAACCTACACAATCACTACCAACAAAGATTGTGTATTATTGAATGGATGAAAGAATGTGTATTTCACTCATTTTACCTTTCTGATCTACTTTCTGATTCATGATTTATGTAAGATCGAGCCACATACATTTAAAAAAATATACAGGGTAAAGGATGTTTGCTTTACTTGTATTTGATAGTTAATAAAATTCTCAAGGTATTCAAAATACACATGCTATTATTTTACAGGTAAGTATAACTTTGTGCATAATTTCTAAAAATATAAAACAAATATTTATTACATACTTTGACTTATTTAATAAGTTAATCCTTAACCCTACTTAAAGATACAATTTTTTATCATTATTCATTATAGGTACCTATCATTTGTTCCAAGCTATAAAAAAAAAATCTAACTTCACAATTTTTTTTTATTTAGGACAGCTATCTTTGCAGTTCTTGGAACTCAATCAAAATCATCTTTGGACTTTCCTATACTAACGGAATGCACTATTAGCTCCCAACAACTAGTTTTAAAAACTATAGTCCCTAAATGTGGAAAATTTTGACTAGTCTAAGGAACGATTTGAGAAATTATAATTGTTGTAGATAAAAATACAAAATATTGAGTTACCTTAGCCAAATACACAAGAAACATGGTTCGTACTATACCAAACTTTTCACCTTCTGGACGGTATCTCAAGAGTATTGTAAAAAAAATTAAGCAACAGTACCTTATAGGACTCAACGTCAGGCGATGACATCTTTTTTATTTTCTATGAGATACTAAGCTGCGCGCCCCTTCACCAACTGTTCATTATTTTATGACATAGGAAGATTTTTCAAAATGACCCTTGTAACTACATATAGTAAATAAGAACATTTTCGCTTGATATAATAGGACTCGCAAAGTAGACTGGACGAGCTTTACTTTGTGTTTGTACTTTTTTAAGGAAGTTTAGTTATTGAGGCGTTGTTTCATAGATTTCATTGGTTCGTTTGTTTCATGATAGTTCTCCAATAGGTGCGTTTTGTAGCCATAAATCGTGTATGAAGTTGTAAAGGTCATCACTTACTGCAACCTGAAAATAAAAATAACATAATTTTTAAATGTGCGCTAACTGACTTTTACTGACGTGTTCAGTTACGATTTATCCAGTTCAGTTTTTTTATATAACTTACTAGTTGCGCCCTGCGGTTTCATCCGCGTAGATTTAAATCCCGGCATTCCCACGGGATAAAAAGTAGCCTATGTGTTATTCCAGACTATAAAATATCTCTGTGCCAGTAAGTAACATACCTTATCAATCAGTAATGAAGCGGTAAAATTCCACAGATGCGACATGTGATCCCTAAATAACTCTGTACTATTCCATACTACAAGTTAAATTAAATGTAAATAATATATCAAAGTATTCCTGCAATTTATTATTTGTGTACACTAGACAAATAATAAATTACACCATTATCACAAAACTACTGGATCAATGTATTAATGAGTAGTTGTTTACTTATTAAGACTATTTTATTACTTACCTTATATGGCGTCGGGTTCAAATTCCTCTTTATATCTTGTCTGAGAGTTCGCAGCGACAGGTGAACTCTCTCTCGCACCTCCGATAGTGGCTTCCGAGCCGATAGGACGCGCCCATCTTTCCAATAAACCTGAAACCACAACACAGGTATACAATTGAGGGTAGTTTTAACTTAAACCAAAACACAAGTTCATATTTCTGTTCTCGGTGTCCTCGATTGAATGCAAAGTGAAATAGAAAAGCTGCGAAAGTTAATTGTTTAGGACTATCGCGTTGTAACGCTGACGATTACTGTAATGCTGTGTGGTAGTTCTTCGGACGATCCCTTCACAGAGCTCTACTTACAACTATTTGTTATATAATACTAGCTGGTACTCGCGACTTCGTCTGCGTACTTTTAATCTCTTCATCTCTTTTTTTCGCAATAAAAGGTAGCCTATGTTCTTTCTCAGGGTCTAAAGATTGTCTGTGCCAAATTTCATCAAAATCGGTTGAGAGGTTTAAGCGGGAAAGCGTAACAGACAGACAGACAGAGTTACTTTCGCATTTATAATATTAGTTGGGATTAGTAAAATTGTTTACACAAACTACTGTATTTCTGTTTCATAATATAAATCCACGTCCAATTCGACTGGCATTTTTTGTAACAATATCGATATTTTTTATACATTTTAAATTATCGACATTACAGGCTATCTTAGATATAAATATCCCTGACGGCTCTCACAGTTCAGTTACTAGTAGTTCTGCTTTCTGCGCTGCAGGCCGTGGGTTCGATCCTCACTGAGAAATAACATTTGTGGGTAATAGGCCTAGATATTGCTGTGTAAAAAACCAACCAGTATTTAATTATTTACATTTAAAAACACCCTCAGTCGTTCCATCACTAAGATCGCAAACTTACTTTGTACAGATGTTCCACCTTGCTAGGAATGACGTAAGCTCTCTTGGACTCCTGAAAGGGATGTCTGCACAGAACCTTCTGTCCTACAGCGGGCGGCGGCTCTGACGATCTCTGCAGTAAGTCTATCAGGGCATGCCCGTCCGCACCGAATAATCTATAAGCCTGGAAAATGCAATAATAAAATAAAATTGAAGTAAGTAAGTTCGTGTTGCGGTTTGTCTTTCCGTTGTATAATAAAAGTTATATATTCAACTAGTAGCGCCCTGCGGTTTCACCCGCGTAGTTTTAAATCCCGGTATTCCCACGGGATACAAAGTAGCCTATGTGTTATTCCAGACTATAAAATATCTCTGTGCCAATTTTCACCAAGACCCGTTCAGCCGTTCTGGAATTACTTATAGAGTAACAAACATCCATCCATCCAACCATTCATCCATCCATACTTACAAATTTTCGCATTTATAATATTAGTAGGATGGCTTGAACAAAAAGACAACTTCGTCTTTCGGTCCTAAAAAAAGGAAACTGTGCACGACCTAGGTATCTATTGTAGGGCACGTTCCTATCGTGCGTGACTTACGAGGCAGTGCTTTGTTATAGGTGATGGTTAACATTTAACATCAGGTGGGCCATATGCTTGTTTCATCAATTAGTTGTATATAAAAAAAGACCGAGTTCAAAACCTCAGGACCGAAAGTCTTATGGGAATGGGACCAAACATACAATGAAAAAAAATCCTTGCCCAAGGTAGATTTTCTTGTGAAAAGGCTGTCTTGTTGGCTCATAAAGAATGACAAGGTCATTTCCCGTGGATAAATTCCACATACACAAACTAGTATTAGAATTACCACCTACGGTTTCTAATAAGGAAAATAAATATAAGGCAGAACAATAGCAATTCATCCAACAGGTTAATATTGTAGAACCTATTGTTATTCATTAGCTATATTATCATCATCTTCCTGCCCTTATCCCACTTTATAAGCCTTATAAAGTGGGATAAGTTCAGGAATATTATAATATAAGGGATCGGCACGGCACAACATGTTCTTTCTCGCCACTTTTCTCTATAATCCATCATCTCAGTAGTTACTGCTTTCTTCGTGTCTTCTTTCACACAGTCCATCGATCTCTTCTTTGGCCTACCTCTACTCCTTAACCCATCCATCCATAATAGGTATATTATCTTACTTGTTAAATGTATATATTCTGCCCTTCTCGAAACTTAGGTTAATTCGTACTTTGTCTATTAGGTACGTATAGACAATACCCCTCAAGTCTTCAAACTCCTTTTATTATCTTTTCTGTATGTATACCTACCTGCCTATCTACTTTACAGAGACCTTATTATTACCTACTCCACCTTACTATTTACTATCCTACCTACTACTTACCTACTACCTATGTACTACTTACTACCCTACCTACCTAGGTACCTACTCATTCCAAATTTATGTACCTACTAGCTGGTACCCGCGACTTCGTCTGCGTACTTTTTGCAATAAAAGGTAGCCTATGTCCTTTCTCAGGGTCTAAAGATTGTCTGTGCCAAATTTCATCAAAATCTGTTGAGAGGTTTAAGCGGGAAAGCGTAACAGACAGACAGTTACTTTCGCATTTATACTATTAGTATCTAGGGATTCATTCCTTTATTTCTGGTATGCTGATACCTTACCTTGACGGCCGTGAAGTCACCTACTGAGCATAATAAATCATCATACGTTATAGTCGCCTAGGTTCCATCTGAAAACCAGCACCGCTTCACTTTTGGAGCGGCAATAAGCTGAGATGGGGCCTATTTTGGATCGCGCGCGCATGCACTTGGCACGAGCTGATTTGTACCTTCCACCTATCTACACACGTCCTTCTCTGTTTTTATTTCTACTTTTCCTACCTACTGTTTATTCTGAAATTGTTCTTCTTTGTCTTCTCGTGTTTGCTTTTCTGTCGTGCTTCTGGTAATGTTTTATTTTATTTTATTGTTATAATTATTATAAGTGTATGCATCGTGTGTGTCCAAAATAAATGTATTTTCTTTCTTTCTTTCTTTCCATCCACATTTCAATTTTTCAGCAGGTGTATATACATAATGTACGGGAGGAAGGGGGAATGCCGATCACCTGAGAGAAAAATGCTCTATTTGTTTTTTCATTTGTCTTATGTTAGTTTTGAGGTTTAGAGTGCCTGCTCAAGCGTTACAACCCCTGCGCTGCAGCGTGCTCGCTGTGTTTTAAGGCACCTTATTTAATAAGTTATTGGAGTAAGCGGTATTACCTGACATGATAGCCATCACCCCTGCTTACCCTAATGAGATACGTACTACTTGGGTTTTGCATTAAATGACAATATAGATAATTTCAAAGCCTAGTTATTCCACAAAATAATCCATAGTTTTCAAAGACCTTGTACCGTTCAAAGATATTGATATCTAACTTTATATTCATAACGTCGATAGGGAAACTTAATACCTACTTTTTTATGTCTGATAATATGATAACACGCATCAGTTCAAGGCCTTTATTTCGTTTTAGTGATTTGGACTTCAGTTTCGTATTACTTGAGTATGTAGAATAGAATGTTGCTGAGCATGCCGAATTATTAATACCCGATAGTCAAGTAGTTGCATAGGTTAAATAACTTTTGACCTACTTCCATTATATACACAAACGAGCCAAGTAGCTGCATAGAATACAGTACCTCCTACCTACTTACAGATACATCCTACGTAATCCCACACTAGGATTCCAAGTGTCATACGAATAGCAGAAACTACGAGTACAACGGTAGATTAGATTAGATTTTCGGATATGGATGTGCGTTGAGAAGGAGAGACAGGCCAAAAAAACAGATAGATGGACTGTGTGAAATACATGAGTGAGAAAGCAGTGAGCACCAAGATGACAAATGATAAAGAAGAGAGGAAGTAGAAAACCTGTTGTGCCGAACCCACTTAGCGTGGAATAAGGGCAGGCTGATGATGATGATTGATATTCAAACTTTAGAAAAAAAGAAAAGAACTTTGCATAATGAGAACAGATATTTTCAGATCAGACCCAGCGCAAATATTTTACACTAGTTGCGCCCCGCGGTTTTACCCGCGCAGATTGAAATCCCGGTATTCCCACAGGATAAAAAGTAGCCAATGTGCTATTCCAGACTATAATCTATCTCTCTGCCAAGTTTCATCCAGATCCGTTTAGCAGTTCCAGCGTGAAAGAGTAACAAACATCCATCCATACATACTTTCAAACTTTCGCGTTTATAATATTAGTAGGATATTATTATGTTTAATTTTGTCCAGGCGTGGGAATCAGTTTCACGTCTCGGTTAGTTCGTTAGTCGACAGCTGCAACACACAGATTGTCTGTATTTATGTAATCTTTGTTTATTAAGTTTTTTTGCTCAAGTCTCAACAGCAAAAACATATTACTTATCTCCAATGACGTCCGTACTTAACAGAATACATAAATGTGTGTGACAGAAACTGATTTAATCATTTTATGTTCTTAAGTTTTGGATAAACGAACCAGATAATATTAAAGACTCGTCCCCCGTCGAGCTCATAGTATTCCAGTGACATTATTGGACATTTATGTACAGTTTACTGGTTAATTTACACTTAACTTACCTCCTTGTGGCCAGGTATGGTCACTTTCCCGACGTCTTGGCTCAGTTTGATGCGAGGCTGGCCGTTGATCTCGACCAATTTGTAGACACATCCGAGTGCGGGTTGGCGTTGGCAAGTTACTAAAAACAGAAAAGTAACATTCTAACCATTTATGACGTTTATGCTGTGAACTTTAGGTGTAGTTAATTGATTCGAACATGTCTCGGAATACCATTCTAAATAGTAAATAGACAAGCCAAACATCTACTACTAGAACTACCGGGGTAAAACGGGGTGGATAGAATTCCAGGGGTGAATGAAAATGACCCCAAAAAAGCAATTATTAACAAACATTTGAATACGCAACATTTTCAAACAAAAACACCAAATTCTACATATGTAGAATTTGGTGTTTTTATTTGAAAATGTTTGTTAATAATTGCTTTTTTGGGGTCATTTTCATTCACCCCTTGAATTCTATCCACCCCGTTTTACGGTACTACTATTACGTTTGATCCGTTCGTCAGGGTATTTTCTATGTATGATAAAATATGTTAATCTATGTAAGTATAATAATAATTAATTAAACATATTAGTTATCTAGTACATAACACAAGCTTTGAGTAGCTTACTTTAGGGCTAGATGGTGCTGTGTGGATTGTCCAGCATTATTAATATTGTTTTTAATATTTTTAGGCTTAAAAGGACTTATAGAAAAAGTTGCGTAGTCGTAATAACTATAACTAAAACCTTATTAGCCAAATGACTCGAAGAACAAATGACGTAAGATCTCTGCAAGTCATTCATTCTCATAGCAATGGCCTCTACTGACAGCAATCAATTTTAATCCCAGGCAGTTGGCACAATTAAGATTCCATGTCATCATGTCGTCGTAATAGGTATATAAATTGTATCAGTGTCGATTCTATAAGCGACTAACTCAAAATCACGGGCAGAAATACACATAATGGATCCGCGTTCTCTTCGTTCGACGAGCTTTGCCTCACTCACTTCGTCAATTCCAATAATCACGCGAGTGTGGCTAGAGTGGGTGAATGATTTGCAGAATGCCACTGCGTATCCCGCTTGTGCGAATTTTGTTAACAAAATCACACTGCAGCTATACAATATGCCTAAATACTTGCCTAGATGTGTACCAATGCCGAAACAGTCGATTTTGTGTCCTTGCTCGTTCAAGCTCAGTATGGTCTCCTCATTGATATCATTTGAGGCTACTATGGTCAATTTGGCGAACCACGGCAGTTTGACAGATTGTGCTACTCTCTCAAATGTCTCTCTAGCCAGAACCGATAGATAAGCCAAGTCTCCACTGTCAATGCGAATGCCCACAGCTCTGTATCCACAATCATTTAGGGCTAAAGCCACGGCACAGAAATTTAGAAGGCCACTCCTGCAGAGAAATATAACATTCAGAATGAGTTGTCTCTTCACATACACAAAATGTTAGCAGATAGTAGCAAATATAACTGTAGAAATAACGCAATCATAAAACAGATATGTAGCTCAAATACAAAGTGCAAAAGCAGTCAAATATATCTGCAACTACACAGCACTGGTACAGTGTTGTATACAGACTTGCATGAAATGCAGCGTGATGTTTTTTGCAATAACATACAATCGTCTCAAGGTTAGTATTTCTATCTAAATTGGTTATATTAAATTACTTATAGCTATAGTAAGTATAAAGTATGCAACCAATGTCTTAATACTAAATGGCACAATGATGGAAAACTAAGAACATGCAAATACATAGACATAATTACTGTGAATGTGTGCATATCCCTATACAATGCAACTGTGCCCAATGCATATAATTGCCCCTATCTCGCTCAAGGGTCCAGGACAGTACGTCACACTGAAGCAAATATAAAGTTTCCTCGGACATATTCTCATTATTTACATTCGGTTGTAACATGAAGCGCCGTCCATTTACGCTTCACTGAAAAAGCCAAAATAATATAAAATAAACTACGGCCATGGATCTGATTCGAGTCCCTGTGGCTTCCCGGCGTGTGTTGTTAGAGTGTGCTTGCATGTGTGTTACCCCTCATGTATGAACTGTCATGCCCATCCTAGTGATGAGATAATGTCAAATGGATATTGCTATGACTGGACAAGAGCCAGCCTGTAAACAAAACAAATCTAAACAATGTATTCGAAACTCCACATAACGTATACATAAATGAACAATGCAAAGAATAATATAAGTAAAGTTTATCAGACACCAAATGTCAATGAGCCCATCGTTTGCATCTTTACCTCAGTGTGCGTTCGACCGTGCTAATTCCATATGTACTATGTATGTTCGGTGAGTTTTGTAGTCTAGTACCATTGGATCCACAGTTGCTATTGTAGCCAGAATGCCCATTCATAGTATTCTGCACGTGTCGTGACGGTAAGCCTTGAAAATTATACCTCTTGACATCGTAGGTATCCACTAGAGCCAAGAAGCCGGAGGGGAAAGCTAGGGCATATGATATGAGAGCGGCCAGTTCTCCGTCGCTGGCTTCCTCCTGCGATATGTCTATGAGGGCAGCAACGCGGCCGCGCCACTCTGTGGATAGTTCTAGCAGGTTGCACGCTCTCTGTGTGACCGCGTGTCTCACCACCACAGACCCTATGTCGTCCAGCGAGCTGAATGACGTCACGAACGAGTGCGCGTGCGTGCCTCGCACAGGGATATTGAACATCTTGCCGGCTAGCACATTGCTTGTACCGTCAAACCCACCTGAAAGTTTATTACATCAGATAATGTCCAACTAGAGGTACCTACCACAGTAAAGGAAGAGATTCAACTATTGGAAAAATCCTATAAAACTATACTGGCAAAACATCCCGACCAACTGGCTGTAAACTTACTGGAGCCAAAACTCACGGAAAAGACTCGCCGAAACATACTGGAAGCAAGCGCACAAAACGAATCATCTTAGGATATACTCACTGGCGTGCATTCTAGCACGCCAACGAAATCCCTCAAAAGATCTGATTATAGCCACAAGGCTGATCGCAGATGAACAATTGAAAAAAATAAACTAGAGGTGCTTTGATTGTTCTGAAGGTAAGAAAGTTAGGTAATAGGTACGGGTACGGGGTACAGTCGATGCTATTAAATTCCAAAACAGGTGCCAAGTCATCCAACTTTCCATAAAGTAATTTCCAACTAGTTATGTCTATGAGTAATGGGCGTGTTCAAGGGCAAGGTTCGCAAAAGTTGCCTGATTAAACCTATTATGCCAAAGAATAGCTATTGAGGCTTCTTATGAGTCAATGGCGCGGTGGGGTGTTTTATATTGCACGAGTTTGAGCAGTCAGGGCGAGTCTCGTACCAGGCACCAGGGTTAGCGGGCTGCGGAACACGCTAATGCAATCAATAATGCTGAGACAAGTTAATTTGCGCCACAATAAATAGGAACGAAGGTAAAAGGAATTATTCGAACCGATGTAAGCGTATTTCGATGCCGACAATCCTCCGTCAGGGCCTTGGGCTCGTCGCAATCCAAATTCCAGCAACGACACATTTTTTCCAGCCACCATTCTATACCTTGCCGCATTCGTTGCCATGAGACTGAAACAAAATAGGCAAATTTTACCGTCGACTCCGCCAAATATTTGCAACATGTCTTACGTACAACCTTGAAATTTTATAATAAAAAATGCGAACTAAAATCGTAACGTTCCTAAATATCTCGCGTGAATTTTATAGATGCCATGTGCTAAACTCCCAATACTTGACTCTATCTACATTATAAGACAGCTCTCGAAAACAGGATAATACTCGGAACAAAATGAACAAAACTCTTTGTAAAGGATGTGATGTGTGACATACCAAAATACCTAAATCATCACAAAACCTATAGCGTATCCACCTAAATACGGTATACCTAAGTATTCGTTCATTGATACATAGGTATTAAATAAAATACATATATAAAAAAGAGAGAGAAAGAGATTAAATAAGTAGAGAGGTATTAAATAAGTTATTTAACTGTAGACTAAGTTTTCTACTTACGGAAAAGTTATTAACCTGCGCTGCGTTATCATTGTAGTAGACAGATTATACTTAGGTAGGTACATACAAAGTACCTACCTGTTTGCAAGTTGTCAAGATAATAAATTAATTAGCGTTTATCTTTGCAAGGTTTAATAACCAGTTGTTTTCGAGGGAAGTGCAATTAACTGGCCCAGTGAAGCCTGGTGCTGATAATGTGGCATCAATATTTATGACGCATATTTTGGCACATTTTCTACCATGCGTTGTACAATTCCGTTTTTTTATAAAGTTAGTCTATGCGACACGAAGGGAAATAATTTACTGCTACATTATTATGTATCTACAGAGCCAGACGTTTAGTCCTGTCGGAGATGCAATGTACAAAAAATAGGCTTCTTTGCAACACGAAAATAGACTAGCACGATAGTTTAATAAATTATTTATTGATTAAACATCTTGTGTATACCTATACAGGTATAGTCAGTGATAGTTATACCTAACGGGAAAATTGATTGACAAGCAACAACTATTTTTATTGCTATTACTCCTGTTGCATGTTTTAGGTAGTTGGCCCGCGGTTACAGTGCTTAATTTCCTAATAAGTCAGTGATGTTCATTCTCAACAGACCAAGAACGAGATGGCGTGATGAGCTAGATAAGAACCAGCCGGAGTGAAGAACCACAGCACGGGACCGCACAGTATGGAAAGAATGGGGGGCGGGCTTGCCCAGCAGTGGGACATAGATGGCTTGCTATAATAAAGTCAGCCACAGCACGGGACTACACAGTATAGTGAGAAGGGGGAGGGCTTAGCCCAGCAGTGGGACATAGATGGCTTGTTATAATAAAGTCAACCACAGCATTGGACCACACAGTATAGAAAGAAGGGGGAGGGCTTAGCCCAGCAGTGGGACATAGATGGCTTGTTATAATAAAGTCAGCCACAGCACGGAACTGAGAAAGAAGGGGTGAGGGCTTTGCCCAGCAGTGGGACATAGATGGCTTGTTATAAATTCAGTATAGTACTTAAGTCATCTTCAGTAGAAGCCTATGCCTACCTGTATGGCAAAAACAAAAACTTAAAAACTCACCTTGCAAAGTTAACTAACGTGAGTAATGTAGTCTCCAATAGCTGTGTTATAATGAGAGGACCTTCAACTCTCAGCAGCGGTACTCTGAAATATTATGTGTATTTTAGTAGTTACAAGCAATTTTCGATAATAGTGTCCATTCTGTTGTTGCATTATCCAAAACAAATTTGAGAAAAACAGTGAATATGCAAACATTAATGGGGAGCGATGTGAAGTGTCAATATTTAATACTATATTTCATGAAACTAAAAATGTATTTCAAATTCAAATCAAATTCTTTCAATTGACGATTGAAAGACTGATTTTGACGACCTCTGTGGCGCAGCGGGCGAGAGCCTGCCTGCGACGCAAGAGGTTGCGGGTTCGATTCCCGCCTTGGAACAAATTTGTGTACGATCTGCAGAAATTTGTTCCGATGGTCTGGGTGTTTTCTATGTATAATAAAAAATATCTATCTATGTAAGTATATAATGTATTAAATATATCAGTTATCTAGTACCCATAACACAAGCTTTGAATAGCTTACTTTGGGGCTAGATAGTGCTGTGTGGATTGTCCAGCATTATTTATTTATTTATTTATTTTATTTTATTCAAATTCTAGGCCATAGTGAATATCAAACCTGGGAAACACCACAGATCCCTCTTCAATGGCGCTCACTTTGATGTCTTTGCATGTCAAATCTTTCAAGTAGGCAAAAAATTCAGGCTCAATGTTTTCAGGCAATGTCTGCCTAAGATATTCAATATCTGAAAATAAACAGCCTATTATATTGACAGCCTACGTAGCTCAGTTGGTGGTAGCTCTGCCTTATGCGCCGTAGGTCGTGGGTTCGATTCCCACCGTGAACAAACGTTTGTGTGATGAACACAGATGTTTGTTCTCTGTCTGGGTGTTATATAATATTATAAGTATGTAATTACAAAAAAAAAGTATATAAGTAGTATATCAGCTATCTGGTTCCCATATCACAAGCATAAGCTTAGTTTGGGGCTAGATAGTGCTGTGTGGAAAGTCCACCAATATTTATTTATTTATTATTTATTATTAAACAAAAGCCATTTTATTTAAATGACCTGAACAATGACTGCCGCTTGTAAATGAGATTTTATAATGTAAGCAAGTAACTATAAAAAAATATATAAATTCTTACCACTATCAGAGTAATGAAAATTTTCTAAAAACTTCAAACATTCTTCAAGTCCAGCAAATATTGTAAATTCACCTTGAAAAGGGTTTGTGCGAAAAAATAAATCAAAAACTGCTACATCATTCACTTTCCCTGATTTCCAGTAAGCATATGCCATTGTTATCTGATAAAGATCTGCAAACAAATTCATGTAGGTATTAGCAAAAAACATAAATGATTTAGTTTAGGTAGGTACTTACCTACCTAGTAACTCGCAACAATGGTCTGAAAGTTCCAAAATGCTTAGTACCATTAAAGATACATAATATAACTATAAAAATCTGTATTTGGGCGGAAGTTCTTGCTAGTCCCTTTTTTAATTGAAACCTACATACAAGCTTAAAAGCTCTGACAAAATAAATACCTAGTTACCTAGGTATATATTTTTTTTTGTCAGATTAGTGTTAAAAAAAATGGTTTGAGTTTTGACGTGAAAACCTACCAAGGTTTTCATGTTATCGCCTAAACAAAACCGTGACAAAATAAAAATGCAGGAAGTAGGTAATACAAAACAAAATACTAACCAGTGAGAAGTGGTTGCACAATACCGTTTTGTCGTGCCATCTTTCTGTTAACGATATCTTCACCACTGGACATTTTCGTATTACGGAATCACAAAACGTTTAACAACGTACGGAATGTTTCGTATCTGATGGACTACTAAAATTAAAATAATGTAATTTCTTTCGTGTTCAGTCAGAAGTATCAACAGCGACGCACGCACGCAGCGCGCCAAACAGTGTGACCATCTCAAAAGTGGCGGTTCTGCCGCACACTGGCAATCTGTCCAAAGAATCTGCCAAACGACGCGCGACGTTAAAAATGCCTAAAATATGCCTTCACATTATTTCCCTCATGTTTACGCAATAAATCTAATACCTACCGGTTTGCAAACAGTAAATATAATTATTTTATTTTTTTACAGTAAATATTTCCTGTAATAATTTTGGTATTTACTTACAGATATATTGGGTGTGTAGGTTCTTACCATACATAAGTCATACGACGCGTACCTACTTGTGTAAAGATAGACTAGGCGGGAATTTCCCGCATAATCTGGTAAAAAAACAGAAGTTAACAGTTTGGTGAAATATAAAATAAATTGATGTTTATGATGATTTCATTGAAAACTCAAGTTGACGATTTTTCTATTTCAAATTCGAATTCTTTCAAATTCTTTATTTTAAAATAAAATATCATTATAGACATCCAATGCGTTATTCTTATGTTTACTATAATTAATAAAAATTATGCATTTATTTACAATATAAAACAAACCAACCTAGGAGATCAAAAAATATGTAAATGTTTACCTAAGTTATATTTCAAATCTGCTATACCTACCTACCTACTCTGCATAACCAAAATACTACCACAGCTAACTACCACAACTAAAATGGAGTTTAAATCTGCCAAAATGCCAAAAATCTGCCACAAATGGTCACACTGGCGTAAAACTCATTTTGATGGGATCTATCTAACGCATGCGCTTAGTATCTTTAGTATTGACTTCAAGTAAGTAGGAGGTCATTTCTGAAGGTCATAAAAGTTGTTTGTGAATTTTGTGATGGACACGGACTACAGAACAATATACACGGACACACCACAGTTTCTTTTTATAACAATGTACTCTGTACACCACAGACAGACAGCGACTTTGTTACCATCAATCATGTAGTGATTTTTATTATATTTAAATTTTACTAGGTAACAGAATAGATGTTTATTGGTTTTATTATTTTGAATGATAATAGTGTTGTGGAAATATACGTTTTTTGTCACAAAGTTTTATTTTTAGGAGCAGGGGTCTCCTGCTACCCGTAGGAATCCTAGGCTGAATAGGTATGTGCACTAGGATTTAAAAATTAAACCTAACGTTAAAAAGTGATGTTCGTTTTCATTCTAGATAATTAATACTTAGCTATTAAGTTAGGTCCAGGACCTAGACCTAGACTCTAGGTAGGGCGCAGGCGTCGCGCATACAGGTATGTAGGTACGTAACGTGTAACGTAGGTAGTGGTACCCAAGGAATATATTCAAATTCCTTGGTGGTAGGTACCTACCATAGCGAAAACGCCTAAAATAAATTGATAGCATTTTGTTTTATGAGTTTAGTCAGGCGCTTTTTTTTTATACTACCAAGGTTGCAAACAAGCATACGGCCCACCTGATGGGAAGCGGTTACCGCAGCCTATGGACGTTTGTAACACCAGAGGTGTCACACTCGCGTTTTCAGTAGGTATAGGTACCTATCAGAGTTTTAGTTTCTTGTAGGTACCTACAGGGTTAGATCCTGGGTAGGGTTATAGCTTCCATAATTCCTGACTGATTTGAGACTACAGAACACCCTTAGGGTTTTAAAGTTTTTTGCGTGTTGGCCTATTTTTTTGGGATTTTGGCCGATTGACAAATAAAATTATTTGTGTTCGCAATTTTCGTGTATTAGTTTAGTTGCTTCTAAAATCAAAAATATTATTAAAATGTCTATGACAGTCATGCTGCAGATGTGCACGTTTCATTAGAAGCTATCCAGCAACGTACATGTAGGTATTAACTTCATATACTTAGAAAAAACTTTGATGAAAGGTCCCAGCCCAGGTAAGCCAGTAGTAAAAATAAGTGTTTCATTACGAGAAAAAAAATTGTTGAAATAAAACAATCCAAATTGTTTAGTGTACATAGGTAGTGTGTTGTTTTATTTTTATTTTATGGTGGTGGAGGGTTTTCTTTCTTTTATAACACAAAAGCATAGTACCTACCTATGCCTACCTACACAAATTAAAAAAGATAGCTGTATGATGTACATATATAGTGCAAGTGATTATATTCTTATCTTTAGCAATAAGTAGGTAACAATTCATAACTGGTGACCATTTCACACAGCACTATCTTGACCCAAATTAGGCATGGTTGTCGACCTCATTTTAAACATTAAGAGTCCGGTGACAGCGGCTCGCAATTTCGAGGTGCGATTGGCTATTATTTCATTTTATTTCATTTCGGGGAGGTTGTTTGAAAAAATAACTCTAAAGAAACACGCATAAATACTGTTCGAACACAAATAATACAATAATATAAGGGAAATGTGCTTGAGTCAGAAATCATTTTGGTATTAGGTAAATGTAAGACCAAACATACTAATACCAAAATGATTTCTGATTCGGGCATGTTTCCCTTATATTATTGTATTATTTGTGTTCGAACAGTATATATGCGTGTTTCTTTAGAGTTATTTTTTCAAACAACCTCCCCGAAATGAAATAAAATGAAATAATAGCCAATCGCACCTCGAAATTGCGAGCCGCTGTCACCGAAGCCTTAATTAGGTGGGTACACTGGGTAACTACTTTGTTTGATAAAGTACAAACCTAGGTACCTATATATGTTCATTACAAAATATCCTTGTCCTGTGTGTGTGACAAAATTGAACCCACAACCGAAAGCAGTGTCTTATTGGGCAGAGGCCTTTTCATTACCTACTTCTCAGTATCCTCTCATATACCTTCCTAACAATTCCTAACATTTGTGTGATGAACATAAATGTTTGTTCTCTGTCTGGGTGTTATATAATATTATAAGTATGTATGTACAAAAAAAAGTATTATAAGTAGTATATCAGCTATCTGGTTCCCATATTACAAGCATAAGCTTAGTTTGGGGCTAGATAGTGCTGTGTGGAAAGTCCACCAATATTTATCTAAATCTAAACTAATATTATAAAGAGGAAAGATTTGATTGTTTGTTTGTTTGCATTGAATAGGCTCCGAAACTACTTGACCGATTTGAAAAATTCTTTCACCATTGGGAAGCACACTATCCCCGGTGAACATAGGCTATATTACATTTTCAAAAAATTTGGGATCCTTACTAAAATTCAAATAATGTAACCCAAGGTGTAAAAAAATTCGTAAAATATTCTTTACATCGCGTGCACTGCGAAAACTATTGATGATAGAATAAAATAATGTTCTACAACTTTGCAGAACACATCATTATTTACAAAAAGTGTCACGACAGTATATGTCTAACTCTTATAGTTATGCCACAATAAGTGTTTTTTTTATTTTAAAATTTTAATTGAAATGCCGCCGCTATAAGAGGCTCTTTATTTGTATCTTGGTATTAATCCTTATCAAAATAAATTACTTCATATTCAAAACTGCTTTAATACCTTTATAAAACTTTTTAAATTATTCAACACGGACATTCCATTCGAAAGTTATCACAAGTTTAAAAATGTAAGTATTAGAAAAAGGTCGCGTGGTAGCCGCTCACCCTGCTTGGCGAGCTAGGCAGCACCTTAGGGTAGGGGCCGCACGGGTCGGGGGAGGAGCTTTAGTGAGGCAGCGAGCCTGGCCTCGGCTGGCGGATCCTTGGTCGCAGGAAGGATCCGCCGGCTTGGACTGGAGGTGGCGCTGCACAAGACCGAGGCCGTATTTTTCCACGGGCCTCGGCAGCGCATCCCCAGTGACGCCCACATTATGGTGGAGGGCGTCAGGGTCGAGGTGAAGGCCCAGATGAAATATCTGGGCCTGGTGCTTGACAGCAGGTGGCGTTTCGGCCCGCATTTCAGCGGGCTGTCAAAGCGCCTTCTTAAGGTTGCGGGAGCGCTTTCCTGGCTCCTCCCAAATTTGGGCGGGCCAAAAGCGCGATGCCGGCAGCTATATGCCGGCATCTTGAAGAGCATGGCCCTTTACGGGGCCCCTATCTGGGCGGACTCTCTTCAACGAAGGGAAAACGCCGCCGCACTCCGGAGCCCCCAAAGGGCCATCGCGCAGCGGGTCGCAAGAGCCTACCGCTCGGTGGGCTTTGCAGCGGCCTGCGCTCTGGCGGGCACCCCTCCTTGGGAACTCGAGGCGTGGGTGCTCGCCAGAGTATACGAGTGGACGGCGAGGCGTAGGGCGCTCGGAGAGCGCCCCGCCTCGGAGGAGCGGGAAGCTGTCCAGCGGGAGGCGAAGGATGCCATCGTCCAGCACTGGAAGGTGGACCTCGCCTCCGCTGCGTTTGGCCACCGAACCTTGGAGGCACTCGGGCCAGTCCTGCAGGACTGGCTCGACCGGCCTCACGGCTTTTCATCATTCCGTCTGGTGCAGGTGCTATCCGGGCATGGATGCTTTGGGTCGTACCTGCACCGGATCGGAAAGGAGGGTGCCCCGTCCTGCCACCATTGTGGCGCGGTGGAAGACACGGCACAGCACACCCTCGAGGTGTGCCCGTCGTGGGCCGAGCCGCGCCGCGACTTGTAGGCGGTAGTTGGGCCAGACCTGTCGCTCCCCAGCGTGGTGAACTCCATGCTGAGGGACGCGACAGGCTGGGCAGCGGTCGCCTCCTTCTGTGAGGACGTAATGTCCCAGAAGGAGGCAGCAGAGCGCGCGCGGGAGGCTGACCCTCAGGCGCCGCTCTGCAGGCGGAGGAGGGGTAGGAGAAGACGTCTTCCCTCCCCTCAAGGTGATGAATAGCGGAAGATAGGCGTGGAGGCGCCATCTCTCGCATTGCACTATTCGCCACCTCCGTCGAGCGGGAATGATCGAGCACTCGCGGTCGTTCCCGGGCCTCTCCCTCCAGGAGGGGCGTGTAGGCCCCGCTGTCAAGGCGGGCGGTCGTCAGCGGGGAACTGGACGAAAAGGCTCTGCCAGTTTCCCAGTTCCCCTCCATGGTGACGACGCGGGAGTGCCACTGGGTCGTTTAGTGGGTATACCGGCCCTCACAGGCTGGGGAGTCCCACATATCCCCCCATCCTCCAATGGGGGGGGAATGCGTAACGCATTTTTGCCAGCGAAAACAAAAAAAAAAAGGGGCCGTATTAGGTAATAAAAATAAAAGTTCATTAAAATAATAATGTTCAAATTTTCTTTATACTTTTCTATTTTAGTAACCTAACGCAAATAGAAGGGTTTATTTATGTGTGTGTATTATAATTTTGAAATTATTGTTAAATACCCGTGCGAAGCCGGGGCGGGCCGCTAGTTTATTTATAATTAGTATAGTGTAATGCCTTACAACCATTTTCGCATCCTTGGACAGAATATCGGCATAGGCATAGCTGGTTTTCCAATGTCTGGGTGTACTTTGTCATAATGTGATGACAAGCTCCTTTGGGTAATAAATTTTTGAGTACACTGTGTGCATTTAAAAGGCTTCTCTCCAGTGTGCTGGAACATATGATACTGAAAAAAAGTTAAGGTATGATTATACTAGATGCGCCATGCGGTTTCACCTGCGTAGATTTAAATGCCGGCATTCCCACGGGATAAAAAGGCGCCTATGTGCTATTCCAGACTACAATCTATCTCTCTGCCGAGTTTCATCCAAATCCGTTCAGCCGTCCCGGCGTGAAAAAATAATAATAATAATAATGCTGGACAATCCACACAGCACCATCTAGCTCAAAGTAAGCTACTCAAAGCTTGTGTTATGGGTACTAGATGACTGATTTATTTAATACATTATATACTTACATAGATAGATATTTTTATTATACATAAACACCCAGACCAACGGAACAAATTTCTGCAGATCGTACACAAATTTGTTCCGAGGCGGGAATCGAACCCGCAACCTCGAGGTCGTCATCAAAAGTAACATACATCCATCCATGCATCCATACTTACAAAATTTCGCGTTTATAATATTATTTATTTATTTATTAAATTCCTTGTCTTAAATGCTTAAACCTACTTATATTATAATGTGAAACAAACATACTTACAACATAATTTTCCTGACGTTGACAGCCCTTTTTACATATTTGACAATGGTACTTATAATTAGGTTCTCTAGCCAAAATATAAGATTTGACATCATTAGTTTGAGTTTGTGATTCTTGATGCTGCAAAAAACCTGCTCCCAACTTATGCACGCGACTACTGTGTGCATGCAAGTTGCCAGTACTCGAAAAGGACTTGTCACATTGTTTACATTTGTATGGTTTTGCTCCTGTATGGCTATTCATGTGGAACTGAAATTGAAAATTATACTATTAGCTTATTGACCTATCAGTCATTGTGATCCAGTAAATATACAAAGAGAGATTTACATCTGCCATTAATCTCTGCTGGACAACAGCCTCTTCTTCCCTCCTTGCATCCATCAACCTGAGGCATACAGTATCTGTATGCTTTGTTTATAGACGCAGAAGCAGTGTAATGTCAGGAAAGTTCATATTAAGTGTGAGTTGTTAGGCAATGCTTTGTTATAAATAAATAAATATTGGTGGACTTTCACAGCACTATCTAGCCCCAAACTAAGCCAAAGCTAGTGGTATGGAAACCAAATAGCTGATTATGTATTTCCTATACACTTTTTTATTGCTAATACATACTTATAATATTATACAACACCCAGACAGAAAACAAACATCTGGGTATGTTCATCACACAAATGTTGGTTTTCGGTGGGAATCGAACCCACAACCTATGGCGCAGATGGCAGAGCTACTACAGACTGAGCTAGGAATTCTGTCCAAAAAAATTATGGTTACCACTTAACCTCATATTTACCAGCTTATACTAAAAGCAAGTAAGTAAATAGTTTAAAAACAGAAATTGACCTGTGAAACAAACATTCTATTTTGTAGTAGCTGAGCTAAAAAAATTGTATGTAGTAAAACATGATCTTTACCTTAAGCTCTTGATTTCTTTTAAATTTTTTATCACATAATTTACACTGGTATGGTCTCTCAGTGCTATGAGTTATACTATGGAGTTTAAGTGCTGGAAAACGTGCATAAGCGCGCCCACAAACAGTACATGTAAATATTGGTTTTGCAGACATATGTATTTTCATGTGTGCTTCATAAGTATAAAGTGTTTTAAACCTGAAAACAATAATTCACTTGCAATTTCTGTCAACATAAGATATAGTAATATGTACCTTAAAGCGCATCACAGACAATGAAGATACTAGGTATTATACTTCATTAAGGCTCCGGTGACGGCGGCTCGCAATTTCGAAGTGCGATTGGCTATTGTTTCATTTTATTTAATTTCGGGGAGGTTGTTTGAAAAAATAACTCTAAAGAAACACGCATAAATACTGTTCGAACACAAATAATACAATAATATAAGGGAAACATGCCCGAATCAGAAATCATTTTGGTATTAGTATGTTTGGTCTTACGTTTACCTAATACCAAAATGATTTCTGATTCGGGCATGTGTCCCTTATATTATTGTATTATTTGTGTTCGAACAGTATTTATGCGTGTTTCTTTAGAGTTATTTTTTCAGACAACCTCCCCGAAATTAAATAAAATGAAATAATAGCCAATCGCACCTCGAAATTGCGAGCCGCTGTCACCGGACCCTTAATTGAATCAATATTTGCACACAAAATGGTTGTTTGTGATTTTTCAAAATTGGGATTTGTGATATCTTTCAAAATGTTGAATAGTGCAAGCGAGAGGAATATTAGGTGTTGTCAATGCCTTGAGATGAAATATTATAGTAACTTCGTTGTCTGTGATGATGTGCTAAAAGTAGGTAATGTGGTAATGAAATTACTTTCTGCCACAAATTTCACAGCTAAACAAGTAGCTAGAGACCGTAAGCTTATGGGATTTCATGTGTTTATTTAAGTCGGCTTGAAGTCTAAAACTTTTCTGGCATGTGAAACATGTATACTCCTCATCTTGAATGTGGGTCCAAGAGTGATTTTTCAGTGATTGTTCAGCTAGGAAGGTTTTGTAGCACACATGGCATTCAAATATTTTTGCCTTATTGTTTTGAGTTTCATTTTGATTCTTTTCTATTAACTTTAATGTCACAAGCTCTTCTGCATAAGGGTATTTGTAATTTTCTGTGTAATTATCATCAGGCATGTATACATCCATGGGATCAATACAAATTTCGGTAAACTCTGTTTTCGCTTCCTTAATTGCATTAAGTGTTGATGTAGTGCTGTCAGTGAGCTCAGATGTACAACTGAGAATATAGAGATTGTGCTGTGCTTTACGTACTTGTTCTATAAATTCACATAGGGTTTGTAGTGTTGACCAGCATTTAATGCAAATATTTTTAGGAAACTTATCATCTTCACATATCTGTAAATGATAAAACAACCATGTAAGTTTATACACATAGGGGCTAGATGGTACTAAGTGGAATATCCACCAATATTTATCAATTTAGGTATTCCAAAATAAGCATACCTCAAGTTGTAAATACTTCCGTAGCTTCTCCAAGAGAAGCATATCAGTAGCTTCCTTACTGTATAACATGACTGTTACTTCTTGCTCCTCAGCGCAAAGGCGGCAAAATCTCTCCAAACTTACAAAACTTTCAGCCATTTCGAATAATCCAAAGACCAGTGAGTTTCTCAGAAGAATTCTCAAGAAGAAGAATTTTTAACTCTTTGCTAGGAACGTAGGAACACTGTGTTGCAGGCCTCATGGCCTCATGGCGTTAGATTTATCATTAGCAGACAGAATGCTACATCATCGTTGCGCTAGGCTTGGTTTGCGCACTGTGCGCAGTGGTCGTTCATTCTGGTTTGCGCGTAATGATTGTATCATTGTTTTTGAGTAATACGCGATCGCGACGCATGCGTGTTGTTCAACTAGATAGTAGGTAACAGCGTTTGAAAGTGCTGGTGTGCTTGCTGCTGCATTTCTTTAGTTTGTTTGATTAAATAAATCATACCTGTCACTTAGGTATGATTTCGTCTCGTAAATAGCCTCACGAAAACGAAAAGTTCCTAATCTCATCTCCTCAACTCTCACCACAGAACTCTCACTACTACACTACACTAAACTACACATAAACTCGGATCCAGAATTAATCTTCTTCTTCTTCTTAATTGAATGGATATGAAAATCCTAATCCTAACTAATATTATAAATGCGAAAGTAACTCTGTCTGTCTGTCTGTCTGTCTGTTTGTCTGTTACGCTTTCCCGCTTAAACCTCTCAACCGATTTTGATGAAATTTGGCACAGACAATCTTTAGACCCTGAGAAAGAACATAGGATACCTTTTATTGCGAAAAAAAGAGATGAAGAGATTAAAAGTACGCAGACGAAGTCGCGGGTACCAGCTAGTAAGAAATAAAGATAATTTTTGTAAACAAAGATAGGTAGGTGTCACTGTCAAGTCAATAAGTCAGGGACAGTTAATATTTTTTCGGGGCGCCTATTTCCACCGACTTTTTTAACATTATTCGGTATTTTTTCACATTTTAAACTTTCTGATTCGTAAAACAAAAATGTGAGCATAATTTCATAACTAATTGATATCTAAATAATGTTTATGCATGCAAAATCATGACATTTTATTTAATGCACTTTAGTAAACATTTATATTATGGAGGTATAAATCTTTACTACATTAGCTTTGAGAGATACATAGAATTTAACATAGTTAGTATGTGGGAATGATGATGATGATCTAGAAAGTCGGTAGGAATAATATTATGATGAGTTACAGAATACCAGATAGTTCCATTTCAACCAGCCTTCAGTTGATAGCAAGGAATTTGAATACAAGTACAGTTGATAGTAGCTCTATCTCTGTCACTACAGCAGCAGTCACACTCGTACCTACTGATGCAATCTAGGAATTTGAATATGTCTTTATTCAAATTCCTTGGATGCAATGACCGCCGCGACGTTCTGCAACCATACCTAGGTACCTACCTACGCAATTCTCCCTGCCCCGCGACCAGATTTTAGATAACTACCTACCTATCTAGATATTTATGGGTTTTCTCTGTTCCGTGATATTTAGGTACTTTTTACTAGCTACGAAATTTCAGTAAGTAGGTACCTACCTAGTACATTTTCGCAATGAATGTTTGTACATGTATAATGCTACTTAGGTATTTTCTGAAGCTTGTTACCTACTTATGTTTTCGATTTTGGTGAACTTGTTGATGGGCTAAGAAATACCTAGGTAGGTACCTACCTATCTACATCAGGGGTAGATCATCATTAGTCTCGGACGCAGTGGCGGATTTACCACCAGGCTGAGCAGGCCTAGAAATCCTAGGACGGCAAACTAGGCTTAAGGCCCATTTACACGATGCAAGTTTATTGCCTGTTGCATACAATAATATTATAGCAATAATTTGCTGGCATCATCTGTACAGCATGTCACATTCTTGCTGTAGTAGACAATTATTGCATTCAAAACTGTCCCTGGTATAAACAGCAAGTACCTACAATAATTTGTTATGCAATTTTTGTATTCAATTGGATGCTCAATTTTTTTATTTCTGTTTGGTATTTCCGTAAACTCCGAATTCCTTTCCAAATGCTGTTAGTGCAGCAATACGTGCATCACGGTTCTGTAATTAAAATTTTCATTGTGTAGGTATCCGATAAATCTCAATAAACTTTATTAAATCAGCAGAACCGAATTCTAAAATATGAATGAAAAAAAAATCTAAGACGTTCAACACAATATGAATGAAAAATTCGCCAACGCAAATACGAGCAATACTTGAACGAACGCACCAAAAAATTGTACACGCACAAGTCTGTGTTTAGACAAAGCAAGACTTGAAAGCAATAATCTCCTAAACATTATCGTATTGGTGTAAACAAAAGACAGCTGCAATTATTTCTTGTCAAGATTTGCATTCAATAATTGCATTCAACTTTTTTACTAGTATCCGCGTGTAAACAGTTGCTTGCAATTCTCGAAGGTCATTATTGCGCTTCATTTATTGCATTCAATTAATGCTCTTGTACGTACAAGAAAATGGCATCATGTAAATGGGCCTTTATGCTGCCGATTGGAATGGAGGACTCGGGAGAGGAGGGAGGGGGCTCGCTCGACGAATAACTTCCTAGCAATCAAAAGCAAGCAGTTTGTTATATGACAATATGAAATGTCAGTTTTGACAGTAAATACCGGATTTGTGAGAAAAAAAAAAGTCGGTACATATAATACCTTCCATATTTTTTTATAACCATGGATCACTATTTAATGGTAATGGCACGCGGTTTTGCTTGTACGAATACCTACAATATTTTATTTCAACAAAACTTCAGAACAGAACACTTAAAAGCAGGTATAGTGCGTGTCACGCAAAAAGAATGGGTTAAGGTTCCATGTTTGTACAAATACATACACTGCACTATGTCGAAAACACATACAAAACATACAACATTAACAGACAGCGATAACAATAAAACGAAAACAAAAACTCAACAACTCACAATTGCACACAAGCAGCGAAATTGGAAAAAATTCGATTTCGATGAGAGAGAGACGAATGAAATTCCAACAAAATGCACAAATTGTTTTAAACTTCTGTGATTTGCTCCCATTTTTCTCCGATGATAGGTACATATGTGTTCTGTGGGTACCCAGTGCAGTGTCGTAAAATAAATTATTTTCGTCTAATATTTCTCTAGCATTTCATAATTTTGTAGATAAAAAGAAATAAATTATAAAGCAGAGTACAAAACCATTGCTATTGTCCATTCTAAGGATATTGATTAGAAAATAAACCCTACCATAATTGACAAATGTAGTAATCTTTTGTAAGCTCCTATGTCGAAACCCTTAGAGAATTTATAACTGGAGATGTTAACGCAAGGCGTACCCCTCTGCCGGCCATAAGACGCGACTTGGCCATGCACGTTATATAAAACTACTTCACTCATCACCGCGCGGCCATTAGTTGTCGTTTCGTGTCGCGAAGTAGTGCTCAGTAAAAATGGTGAATTGTGCGGTATTTCGGTGTAAAAGGAGATCAGAGACATCAAACTTTAGGGAACACGGTATTTCCTATCACAAGTAAGTGATATTTTAGTCAATTGTTTTTGTAATTACGTTTAATTTATATTTAATGGAATACCAGTTACGACAGTTTTAATACGACGCCAACGTCTTGGTAGGAGGTGTCGGTGAATTTATATTCCTTGGTAGAAGGCGTAGTGTGGGGACTAGTTGAGCGAAATCGATTGAATGAATGATGGAATGAACGTAAAATTAGAATAAAATGCGATGTGTTTTTTGTACCCATATTTAACCGATTTAAAAAAAGGATGTTCAGTATTGGACTCTACAAAAACTGTCTCTGTCATTCTGCCTTCAATACGTCGCTTCATGGAGCTCCCTTAAAATTTTAGTTGTGCTGTGTCGTTGGTTTATTGCTATTTTCTTTGTACTTTTGAACGCAGAATCGTATAAACGTGATTTTTGTATAGCTGTAGTATGTTAGCTGGAGAGGGACATGGGCTATGAGCATTTGTTAACAGCCGCTATTCTTCTACTGCTCTTCATTTTTTTCACCCTGTCATACCAATCATCATCATCAGCCTATGTAAGTCCACTGCTGGACACATCATACCAATAAAGAAACAAAATATTTATCTAAAAATGCATTCATGAAAGACTACTTACTTGAAAGATTACTTACTACTTGCGAAAATAGAATATAGCTTAAAGTTACTCAACAACAGTGTAGCTTTCTATTTGTAAAATAATTTTTAAAATCGTTTCAGTAGTTTTAGAGATTACGCTCTACAAACTCTTAATAAAATATTTTTTACAAAAAAAAACCGACTCCAAAACTGCTATCCAATTTGTTATGAAAAATACACTAAAAAGTTAAAAATAATTGCATTATGGATTTATATTTCAATCTACTTCCAAATAGGTATCCATTTTTTCAACAAATCTTATAATTTTATTATTATGACATTATACAATTACTGATATTTTTGGAGTCGGTGCCAGCACTCTATTTACTTAGTAATACCTACTAGGCTAGACAGGTACACGTTTGTTAATCTTGGCTAAAAAAACGAAAAGTATATGATTTGAACCACCCTGATTTCATTCATATGAAATCATTCATTTTGTCGGTCTTTTTACAACCCATCACTACTTTTTTGTGTTAGTGTGTAACTAAACAAAAGTGTAACAACAGTAATTCTTTGTTTGTGTTATTGTTTTTGTGTTGGTGTACAGCTTTTACTTGCGTGTGCGTTTATAGGGACGCTTAATTTTTCTGCATTAGTATGCGTGATTATGTAAATGTGTTGTGTACCGTACTACCTCGCCTCCCGCGAAAACCGGCAGAAAGATTTTAGTACTAAAAGTGGCGCTTGGCAACTCCCGTTATAAATTCTCTAAGTCGAAACCTGTCGAAACAATCATTTTTATAATGACAACACCGACAACACCTAATATTTCTCTCGGCTCTCGCTCGCACGATTCTACATTTTGGAAGATATTTTCATCACAAATTCACAAATTCCAATTTTGAAAAATCGTAAACAAAACAACCTCTGACTTCAACCATTCATCTCATTTCAGCCGAGGCCTAGTATAGTAGTCTGTGGCCGAGGCCGACCATCATCGTCATTAATTTTTACACAGTCAGTAATGGCCACAGAGTACCTTTTTATTGACTTCAGGCGGTGACAACACCTAATATTTCTCTCACTCGCACGATTCGACATTTTGAAATCACAAATTCCAATTTAGAAAAATCGCAAACAACCATTTTGTGTGCAATCACATTGCGCATAGTTTGGTAAAAATTTCATTTTGATTGATGCAAGTTTTCCTACTCAAAAGTTTGCTTGAGTACGAAAACTAGAAAAGCAAACTTTCTGTGCGCAATGTGATTGCACACAAAATGGTTGTTTGCGATTTTTCGAAAATGGGTTTGGTGATTTTATATCTTTCAACAAGTCAAAACGTGCGAACGAGAGTCACATTAGCTCTTGTCTTCGTCTTAATGGCAGGGCACACCACACCATGTACATGTAGGTACTAGTATTCAAATTCCTTGGGGCACAGCCGAAGACCTTGTACGTTGGGCACAGCACACCAACTAGGTATATTCCTTGGGGCACATTAGCATCCTACTATTCTGTGGGGCACACAGAGATAGAGCCGAGAAGAGAAGACGGAAGTTTCAGCATGGGGGTAACCACGGACGCTGGACGGGGTAGGTAGGTAAGGAGAGGGCACCGTTTCTATACGTGTAGGTAGGTACGAAGCAGTTCTCTTTAAGACGAAGACAAGAGCTAATGTGACTCTCGCTCGCACGTTTTGACTTGTTGAAAGATATAAAATCACTATAGGTACCCATTTTCGAAAAATCGCAAACAACCATTTTGTGTGCAATCACATTGCGCACAGTTTAGTAAAAAAATCATTTTGAACGATACAAGTTTTCCTACTTAAAAGTTTACTTTTCTAGTTTTCGTACTCAAGCAAACTTTTGAGTATGAAAACTTGCATCAATCAAAATGAAATTTTTACCAAACTATGCGCAATGTGATTGCACACAAAACGGTTGTTTGCGATTTTTCAAAATTTAGTTTAGTGATTTTGGCCGCATTCCGAAATGGCTATAATCGATCACAGCGCTCACATCACCTCACAGGCGTTCCGAATTAGATATTGCGATTATGACAGCTCAGAGCTGTCAACAATTCGGAACGCTCGTAAGCGCACTCACAGAAACATCTTAGGAATCATAACCGCAAACCTTGTGTAACAAACTGGGACTGCTTGGATATTTTCTGGATTTGTTATTTTATGATCGCAGAACATAATTATACCCTATAACGACTATAATGCGACTGAAAACATGTAACCTCATCACAAATAGGAACAAAACACAAATGCACAACTGTCATTTTTGACAGCGCTCAGAGTGATATTAGAATATGGCATGGTCGGCGTAATCGCAAGATGGCGCATGTCATGACGTCATCTATGACGTTTCATGGGTCATCGTTATCGCGCTCACGCTAATTCGGTACGGGTTTGTGAGCGCTCAAATCGATTATAGCGTATTTCGGAACGCGGGGTTTATATCTTTCAAAATGTCGAATCGTGCGAGCGAGAGAAATATTAGGTGCTGTCAACGCCTTAAGGCTCCGGTGACAGCGGCTCGCAATTTCGAGGTGCGATTGGCTATTATTTCATTTTATTTCATTTCGGGGAGGTTGTTTGAAAAAATTACTCTAAAGAAACACGCATAAATACTCTTCGAACACAAAATTAAATAATACAATAATATAAAGGAAACATGCCCGAATCAGAAATCATTTTGGTGTTAGTATGTTTGGTCTTACGTTTACCTAATACCAAAATAATTTCTGACTCGAGCATATTTTCCTTATATTATTGTATTATTTGTGTTCGAACAGTATTTAATGTATTTATGCGTGTTTCTTTAGAGTTATTCTTCAAACAACCTCCCCGAAATGAAATAAAATGAAATAATAGCCAATCGCACCTTGAAATTGCGAGCCGCTGTCTCCGGACCCTTAAACATTATTTATCTAGGTAGGTAGGTACCTACGAAGACCGGTCCGACCGAGGTGAGGTGAGGTGAGGTGGTAGGTATGTAGTAATGATGTAGCGGGCGGTAGGTAGGTACGGTAGCGAACGGAGCGGGCGGCGCGGGGCGCGGCGACGGCCGGCGCGCGTTGGCGTGGCGGCGCGGGGCAGCAGCGCGGGCGCGCGGGTGGTGCGCGTGGGCAAGGAGCCTTCGCGGTGCGGGCGGGGCGCACCTCAGTCGCGCAGCGAGCGCTATACTGAAAGAACGTAGGGTGGCGTCGCGCCAACCCGTCGCGTGGAAGTGTTGTGTCACAGCGGTGGGCCAGGTCGGTTTCGAGATCTTGTCGTCCCGAACTACCGACTCAACCATGGCTCTCAATTCGGACGCTGAACAGAAATCGAACCTGGTCCTCCGCGTGGACCAGGATTCCGACTCGGTTCTCCAGTCATTGTTCGATACAGTGCTAAAGCCGGACTCGAAACGACCGCTACAGGTGCCTCTCCGAATGCGACAGCTTCCAAAGTCGTTCTTTAACCCGCCGTCGACCGGTTCCAAGTCGCCATCTGTGTCACACTCGCGAGAAAACTCGGCTGACTCGGCGTTCGGCTCGTCGTCCGCGACTGGCGGCGGCGGTGGCGGCGGAGGTGCCTCCACTGTGTCCCACTCGCGCGCGCACTCCTCGCCGGCCAGCTTGCAGCAGACATACGCGGCGGCCGGCCAGCAGAACCAGCAGCAGCCGCCGCTGCACCACCAGCACGCCAAGCAGAGATCTTACGACGTCCCACATATTCCGGACGATCTCGGCCCACTGCCTCCGGGCTGGGAACAAGCACGCACACCTGAGGGACAGATATACTATCTCAAGTAAGTTTTAATTTCATCAATCTGTAACATAGGTACCTACATGTAGGTTCTGCTGTAACCTCACCTCAACTAGGTATACAACAGCTTTTAAAACAATTCATTTTTAACAATTCAGCTTCTTTTGCTTACTGTATTTTGAGGTACCTACCTACCTAGAGCCTACCTACCTACCCTACCAACCAACCAGGTACTTACTACCTAGTGTCACTATTTACACTACACTTTAGCCAAATCGTTTTGGAAATTCATTGTGTTCGTTGTGACGAATCGTTCATTGAGGACCTCAGTGGCGCAGCGGGCGAGAGTCCGCCTGCGACGCAAGAGGTTGCGAGTTCGATTCCCGCCTCGGAACAAATTTGTGTACGATCTGCAGAAATTTGTTCCGTTGGTCTGGGTGTTTACGTATAATAAAAAATATCTATGTATGTAAGTATATAATGTATTAAATATATCAGTCATCTAGTACCCATAACACAAGCTTTGAGTAGCTTACTTTGGGGCTAGATGGTGCTTTGTGGATTGTCCAGCATTATTTATTTATTGATCTGCAGGGTGAAAAGATACATGTACCTATAATCCTTTTTACTTTCCAACAATAAAGACCTTCTAATAAATTACCTCATACTTGTAGTCACATGTCACATTACTATAGGTAAGTATGTACCTACCTACCTAAACAAATAAACTAAAATAAAATAGAAAATATTGTTAGCTAGGTGCATGTAGATAGGTAAGTAAGTACCTACCTAGGTTATGCATTTGTGAGGTTTCCACAATAGGTAGGTAGTATACTTATTCGCTAGGATACTAAATTGTGTTAAGTACCTACATGACATGACATCGCCATAGCAGCACTTAGTTTAAGTACCTAGTATTAGGTATAATGTATTAAATATATCAGTTATCTAGGTTGTACCCGTAACACAAGCTTTGACTACCTTGCTTTTGGGCTAGATGGTGCTGTGTAGATTGTCCAGCATTACCTATTATTATTAATATTACTATTATTATTAAATGTAGCTACTTTTAGGTTTAAATACCTACATCCATTGCTGAACGTAAAATCATCAAGTAGGTATACTTATATAACATTAGGTAGGTATATTCAAAGAGTTTTTTAATTACTACCTAAGTATATATGTTTTATAGCTTCATAGAAAAAAATGGAACCCGGGTTCATCATCAAAACGGAAACTGGTGTCTGACTGAATGCTCGATCAAAGTTAATCGGCTGTCAAGTCTCTTGCTTTTTCAGCTGTTACTTTAAATTAGATAGAGATAACAAATGACTTGACAGCAAAATCTTTGATCGAGGTTTCAGAAGCCGGCAGTTACTGCATCTCATTGTAACTGGATAGACAGGACCCTTTTTCCTCAAAAACAAGTAAAACATATTTTTTTGATACAATTTGCTGATGGAAAAGCTGAAATTAGGTACTGTAACTGTAAACCATAAAAAGTCATGCCACTTTGTTTATTCTTAGTTACCTATAGATTCTATATTTTTTTACTAGTTGCGCCCCGCGGTTTCACCCGCTCAGATTTAAATCCCAGTATTCCCACGGGATAAATAGTAGCCTATGTGCTATTCCAGACTACCTATAATATATCTCTCTGCCAAGTTTCATCCAGGTCCGTTCAGCCGTTCCAGCAAGAGCAACAAACATACATCCATCCATCCATCCATCCATCTATAGTAATCCATAGTAAACTATAGTAATCCTTGTAGGTACCTGGGTTGAGGGTTGGGGATAGAAGGATTGCAAGTGGGAGTGGATGGCAAGTCCTCCCTTGAGTCCTTTTGTCAGCTAGGAGATGAGAAATTAATAAAAAGAAAAGAAAGAAAGAAAATACATTTATTCAACTACACAGACACATTACATAATGATAGATATACAGAAATTTTGTTACAATTTTACTTAAAACATATTACAATTAAACACAAATACATAATAAAAAATAAAAAACTGGAGAAGTGAAATATTATAGGAAAGAAAGAATGAAACATATTTATTTATTTATTATTAAATATAAATCAATGGATTCAGTAGGTACTTCAACTTTTTTTATTAAAAAACAACTAACATGGGAAGTCCTTCCCTTGAGTCCTTTTGTCTAGGAGATAAAAATGTAAAATAATAAGAAAAAAAAACCCTAACCTAACTAAGTAGTAGGTAAGTACTTTAGCTGAAAAAGTGAGTAGGTACCTACTATATTTTTTTTATTTCTTACGTCTGACGTCCGACTAACGACGATACCGTGCTTACGTAAACTGTGCTTTTTCCATGTGTTTATGAAATTTGAATGGAATAGGAAACCGCCCGCGCCATCTCCGCGCCACGCCATTTGGATGGTGGGGTACCCACTGGATGTAGCCCACGCCCTACGATCTATTTGCGTGAACAAGGCAGATAATAAAAGTTGCAGCTTGAAATTGCCGCAAATTTATAAACGGGCTATAAATTACGGCAATGGTATAGCTGTCCTGCTTACGTACGATTTATTTGCGTGAACATGACATATAAACAGTTAGGTACCTACAGTTTGAAATTGCCGCAATATCTCCCTCGTTGGTTTCAGGCTTTATAAACAGGCTATAAATTACGGCAATGGTATAGCTGTCCTGCTTACGATTATTTGCGTGAACATGACAGATAAACAGTTGCAGCTTGAAATTGCCGCAATTTCTACCCCATTTATGAGACGCTACCCGCCGGTTTCTGAAAGCTTGATTTAATCGAAAACTACCTAATCAGTTTTCTCAAATACAGGCTATCTATCGACTTACCTTTCATGCAGATCCGATCAACAGTTCTAAAGTTATGGTTCGACAACCGGTCATACGAAACATAGGTACGTACCTATGTATAGAGATCATGAATCATTTTACTCTAACATCTTTTATTATGATATTAAACTGACAACAGGTGGGTTAGGTATTAGTTTGATAGGTACCTCAGCCGACAGCATATTAATCGCGATAAGATAGTGAATGACGATAATGTGTTTTGCAACATGAACAGAGAGATAAATCGATTTTCTAAGAAAAAATGCAATACTCACTGTAAATCTAAAATAAAATCTGTATGATTTCTTGAAGGTAGACACGAGCATACCGATCGAGTACCAATTAGACTAACAAGCCGCCAGTTTCTGGAAGCTCGATCAAAGCTGATCGGCTGTCAAGTCACTTGCTATCTAGGTAGGTATAACTAATTGGAAGTAAAAGCTGAAATAGGAATTGACTTGACAGCCTTAGCTTTGTTCGAGCTTTCAGAAACAGACGGTAACAGTTTCGTTGAAATCATGATTTTGTTAATGGTCGCCGAGTTTTTTTTTTGGATATTTTAACCTATTTTCAAAAATGGATGTACTACTCAATTCGGCTGTATTTTTTAATGTTTGTTACCTCATAACCTTTTACTGGATTAACCTATTTTGATGATTATTATTTTTATAGAAAGCTGGTGCAGTGCTATCATGGGGACTTTAATAATATTTTTAAATTAATTTGAGTCAGATCTTTTTGATTCATTTTGGTTGACCTGTCTAGTAGTACACTAATGTACTTAATAAGAAATTAAAAACTTATGTGCTTTTGTAGACATCAGCCAGCCAGACTCATCTTAATGCTGGACAATCCACCATCGTCTAGCCCCAAAGTAAGCTACTCAAAGCTTGTGTTATGGGTACTAGATAACTGATATATTTAATACATTAGTATCTTTATTGACAAAGAAAATTACAACTAATAGTTACAATTATTTACAAAATGTACAAAATATACAAAATACATATGAAACAGTTGAGCTATCTGCAGACCGTTGCAAACGATCTATAGATAACTCAACTGATCCAAATCAGTGCCGGTCGGATTAATACATACATTATATAGGTACTTACATAGATAGATATTTTTATTATACATACATAGAAAACACCCTGACCAACGAAACAAATTTCTGCAGATCTTACGCAAATTTGTTCCAAGGCGGGAATCGAACCCGCAACCTCTCAAGACTCTCGCCAGCTGTGCCACTGAGGTCGTCTATCATCGTGAGATCAATGCTTGGAACCAACCAATCTACAATATTGAGTGCAAAGTCTAGCAAAATATAAATAGGTAGTTTAAATGTTATTTTGATGGCGAAGGTGCCGCGCAGGCGGCGCCAATGCTTAAAACTGGCCAAACGATTGAATTCGAAATAATTATAGGTACCTTATCGATAAATCGGTAATGGTTCAGCGAACAGTACCTATACCTACGTAGACTGGCGCCAATGCCATTATTGTCGCGTATACATACATAGATTCTGTTTAGCGAATTGTTGTAGTTTCATTTAAGACGCAGACAACCGCCAGATTTTATTCTTTTTGATCACACATTTCAGAATTTTAAAGGCATTAATATTACCGAATGTACCAAGCTTATCGCAAACAACCCAGTTTCGCAAAATAACACTTCTAAGGTTTAACAAAATATTATTTTGATCCAAAACTTTGAGGGGGGTTCTTTTGTAGGTATTGTAGGTAATGCTTGTCATGGATGACGTCGGTGGGTCGGTAGAGGTAAAAAGTAGAGATGCAACAGCCATATCAAACAACTCACAGCATTCAAATATTGACTTGGTATTCAAGATACCTAAGATTGTTACAGTGTTGCCAGTTTTATAAATACTTCATAAAGATTTATATGTATTACATGGGTCGGTTCGTTAGCGCACGTCAGGACTGCCAACGCGGAAGACCTGCATGCATGTTACATCTGCAACGACGCACTTCATAAGCTCCCTTAAAATATTGATATTTTGAATATCAAAGGTATTAATTTAGACGGGCGGCGCGGCGGCGTGGCACAGCCGCTTGGCTCAGAACCGCGCGTCTGCCGGCCGCGCCGCCAGCGACTGCAGAACCAAACCGCAATGGTCCATTGCAAGCGGTGCGTCTCTTCCGTGTCGGTAAATAGACGTGGCCGTCGTCATTTCTTAATTGCATGCTGGGGCCGATGCTTTATAAGCTCCATAACGTCCGTCGGCGTGTCTCGACTGCGAAATGTTTGCTTTAATTATTATTGGAATGGAGGGTATTTCTCTGTGGTTTTGTTCGGCTAGACTTGGCGATGTTCCGAAACGGGTATCGATGCAAATTGCCTTGGCGGACGCCCAATGCGGCGCTATCAGACACAGCGCAACGTTTCACTGCGACACTTTTTTTTTTACTTCTGTCCCACTCCCCAAGGACCTACTTTCCTTTACCTATTCTAGTCAAAACAGGACTTATTGTATAATATCGTTATCAGTTAGCTAATTCCAACCCCCCCTTCTACAACAAGCAGGTATTGGCCAAAATATGGAGTGGTCCGCTACCATTTTTAGCTGGAATAATTTACCTACTTCGTTTCATAAATTATGTTCACAAATCCGATCTGTATTGACATTGAGTCTTGATGCTTCCCATTGGCACTGATTTTATATCTCTTGGTCTGTGGACACTTCAACTGTTTTATAAAATATAAATTAACTCGAACAAAGCAATATGTAGTACTTATCCGCTGATCTAATCTCCTTAAGCTGGAATAAACTTAATTAGACTTCGACACGTGTTTCACTTCTCTACGAAGCATCTTCAGGAAATTGACCCGCTGTGCACCGAACGTGTTACCTCGTCGAGCGCTGAGCTGAAAGTGAGTCAATACTCGCCCGCCCCACTATTTATACCTGCGCCGCCAGGTAGCCGACGATTAGTGACTGGTTGTTGGTGAGTCATCGGACGGTCGATCGTTGTTTACAGCACCGTTCGAAAAAATACGTAACAACGGTGATCTTGTGAATGTGTTTTGCTCATTCAACAGTGTGTAGTTTTGTGTATTGTGTTTTGTAATTTTTAAACATTCTAATACAGACATCCTAAAGCCTTTATCGCAGGTATGTAATATGTTATAAGTGTGATTGTTATTTAGTGAATGAGAGGATTCGATTAGATGTTTTGCAAAATGAGATCTTTCGGGACAATTGGGTGAATCAACTTTTAAGGCACTCCTTTTGTGTCCCTGTCATGCAAAGAGCATAAAAATCCTAATTTCCTTATAAAATATGTTTGTTTTGATGTTAACGTAAACTTAGATCCTTTCCTAACATGCTAGTTTCATAGTATTTTATAGTTAATAGGAAAATTTTTGACTTTATTATGGTAACTCAGCAGAACATAAGCACTATCCATACAAAAAACATGTGTCCCCAGGCCTAGATGACGATACAATTTAGGACGTATCTTAAAAAAAAGGTATGAATGCACAGCCTTTTTACCCAATATTATGATTCAGAAAAAGATAAACTTACGTTTAAAGTTAACATTTATAAAAGTTTGACAAATATTTTATATTTTTCGTGCATCCAAACTTTTGTCCCAAACTTTGATCAAAACATCAGTTCTACAGAGTTACCGATAAAAATTCATGACCGTTATCAAGAGATGACGCCTACCTTGGTGTCATCTAAGGCGATTATTGTCTAATATTTAGTTGGTATGACCAAAAAATCTCTAACTAGCTTTACCGCCCCCCCAGCCTAAATTAAGTTCTCAGCTGGTGCGCGTAGGTTTATTGTCGCTCTACAGCGTTGCAATGGATATTTATGAGGCACCCTCGTCACTTTTTCTAAAAAAACTCGTTAATATTAGCTTAGATGTCGTGCCCCACTGCAAAACCTAAAAATAGATATATTTTACAGTATATTTTCATAATATTTCGATGATTTATTTTTTATTGTTAGTTGTTCATAATGTTGTCAAAGGAGTGTCTTAAAAGTTGATTCACCCAATTGCCTCTGTAAGCCGCCATGTGCTCCTTGTATCTGGTTTGGAAATTACGACCGGTTTGACCTATGTAAACACCATTACATTCATCACAAATCAATTTATAAATACCCGCTTTTTTATTGTTTTCCAATTTATCTTTACCGTTACAAATTTGTCTCAATGAGTTGTTCGTTCTGTATGCTACCCTAATTTTATTTTTAAACAATATTTTTGAAACTTTGTCGCTAATTGCTCCTAAATAAGTTAGACTGCCCAAATATTTCTGTAGTCCATCTTGTTGCACGGGATATAGAAGTGATCGAACAATACTACGACGTTTTCCCTTAATTAATCCGTCAACCATACTTCTATTGTAACCGTTTCTTTTAGCCATGTAATATATTATGTTGAGCTCCCTATTATAATTGTCTTGAGAAAGTGGAACCGAAATTAATCTATGGATAAAACTACGATAAGCTGCCAATTTATGTTGAATGGGATGACAAGAAGATACTGGAATTGTAACATCTGTGTATGTGGGTTTCCTATAAATTCTGAATCGTGCCTATTACCTATTCTCGAAATTGTTAAATCTAAGAAGTTTAGTGATTTACTATTTTCGTCCTCTAATTCTAATTTAAATTTTATTTTTGAGTGTTTGCTGTTGGTTTTATTGACAAAAACATCAATTTGACGAAGGGTACCAGTCCAACTGTTTTATTGTGTATTTTGTACATAATTATTATTTCTTGTATTCACTGTATCCCTTTTCGTAACACATTAACAAAGTTAACCTGTTCATTCTGTTTACCTACCTAACACGTTAGCTCTCGTACACGTTATTTACCAAACACAGACAGCAATACACATAATTCAAACGAATTGTTAGCCTTTACGCTTTGTATATGACACAAAAGGCTCTCAGCCCCACTTCGAACAATATTTCCTTTAAAGTGTCATCCTATGAATCTTAATAAGAGAAACATCTTGAGCTGAATACTAAAGGAAAATCATCGTACGAAATATAATTGTTGGACCGGAGTTCATTCAACTCCTCTTTCATCTCTGTGGCACAGCTAGAGACTAACCGGTTGAGATTCAAGAGGTGCTGGTTCGAATCTTCCGCCGAGACAATGTTTGCATAATCTGCTAATATCTGGTCTGGGTGTTCTGTGGTATAGGTACCTACTTAAGAGAAGATGTACCTAGTATTCTATTCTCTGTTATGGTGCTTTTAGTCATGTAACAATGACGTAGGGTAATTAGTCTGCGAATCCGCACACTGAGTTACCTTACGTCATTGTTGGACGACAAAAATTTTGGGCTTTAAATCGCAGATAACAGGTAACTAATTTTGGGGTCACTAGTACTAATTGTTTTGCTTACCTTCCCAGAAAAACCTCATTCTCATTAGAACGTATAGTGAATTTCGTTCACTATACGTTCACTATTGAATAGTACACTAAAACCGCTAAGCTCTAGCGCCGGTTGGGACACCAGCTCCCTTTGTCTGTTCTATCGTCGGTCGGTAGAAGAAATGCTCAGGTAATTTTCAACCTCAGGTTTGCATTGAGATTCTATTACATAGGTACTACAGCACCCAAGTAGTAAGATAAATCATATCCACATGGTGTGGATGTGATTTATCTCGAATATTGCAAGAGAACCTAGTGGCTAGGTGTGGACCCTACTGTGGACCACACCTAGCCACTTGGGTCTCGCAATATTCGCGTCTTGAGATCCTTTCTCCCATAATGATGTACAATATGTGGAATGGGCTTCCCGAGGCTCCCCCTAACGTTAAACTGCTTTGTAATAAACAAATCGCATCAACAATGCCTCCTGCGCTGTGGATGTTACTAAGCGACGATAACCAACAGGCCTTAATTCTTTTTGCTACCTTGTCCGATTTCCATACCTATGAATAAATGGTATTTTGGATAGGTATTGGTCAAATAGACCCTAAAATATAAACTAAAGAATTTAAATTCGACGTCATGAAATCTGACTGCGTATATTTTGATGAAGAAAGAACTGGTTGAGTTAGTAAAGAGCTAAATAAAGGTTCTCGAACGGTCAACGACGATTACTAAGAAAAGCGTGATGGAGTGGTCACATGCACAACAAGTAGACTTATCGGAGTATTCATTGCGATAACATTAAAACACAGCTCACTATCGCCTTCCTAGAAGTCGGGCGTCGCACGACCGACGCGGCAACGACGACCGACCTAAACTAAACCTTAGTTCGGCGACAGGTAGCTCTACCTAGTAGTACCTAACGGAATTCAACTGAGAGTTACAATATTTGGAACAAACTTAGATGCCGTTAATATTTTTATGCTTTCTCTCTTGCTTTTGTAATTAAAACTAACGTGGAACATCAGATTTTATGAGTTTATCATGTAAAATATACAAGTCATGAGTATTTTCATTTAATTAATGCATTTTAGGCGAGATCTTGGTAACGTCTTGGTAATGCAAGGTTCATTTTGATCAGTCAAATATATCACCTAGTTCGGTAATAAGTAAGCATATTACTACTTCTCTCTTAATTATTAATATCTGAGTAACCGAGCTTGTTCAGTTGCTGAATCTTAGCTAGGTCGAATTATCGCCCCTGAAAACCCATGTATACCAAATTTTATGAAAATCGTTGGAACCGTTTCCGAGATTCAAATTATTTTTATTTATATGAAGTAGATACTCATATATCTACTCACCTACTTGCATAATATTATTTAGTTGCATGGTTTCCTTTCATTGATGTCTCGCCCGACCCAAAGTAAACCTTACCTTACTTTGCGTTTATGGAACATCGTTCGTGTGTCGTGTGGCATAATAGCAGCAAGTTGCTTGCTCAGTCTCCACGCTCTGATTACTGGATGTTGGCTCTAGACAGCGTCTTTATCGGTACCAATCAGAAAAAGAACAGCGGGAGCTGAGAAATCGCTCTGTAATTAGTAGCTCTAAGGTCGTCAATGTTCATAACACAAATAAATATTAGGGATTATGAATGAATGAATGCATCATTATAAATTGGGCGACGTTTAAAAAAAGTTATAATCAGTCACAGTTGTCAACATAATTTTCATTTAAAACGGGATATTTACCATGATTTGTGAGTGATTGTTTTCCGATCATGCGCCATGATCACGGGTCGAATTAAAGTTCACACGAGTATAGGAAATGTTATTGGCAGATAAACCAATCTACTCTCTTTCGCACTCTTTTATTGCGAACGACACTTCTACTCTGGTTCCATTTGTCGGGAAACAATCAAACTCACAAACATGATAAATATTCCGTTTTCCTAAACGGTGAGTTAAAGTTAACCCCTAGGTTGAATTTCAATTTCTTTCATGGTAGGTACACCAAAAAAAGGTTCTTAGAGTACCTATACAAACCAGGTAGGTGTGGCATTTATGTAAATCGTTCTTGAAACAACTGCATATGAACAACTGTTTGATCTATAAAAGCTACGCATAGAGCCTGTGGACACGTCGCCGTGCGGTCGGTGCCTTCAAGGGCAGATCTTTGTTCCAGCAGCGCAGCGCTACATTATCGAGTCTTGTGGACACAGTTGGCTCTCATCGGCTTGTGTCATCGGTATTAATGTGTTTCCAATAATACTTGCCATGGACAATAAAACTGACTGCCCGCAGCGATGAATAGAGAGAGTTATTCAGGTCGTTAGACCACACCGGTTGAACTTGGTAGAACCAGAACCCAGAGTTGTCTCTACATATTTTACTTTTGGTCTGTTTGAATTATCTTTTGTATTAAGTTCGTTGTTTACACTTCAAAATGATGTAGTAAAGGTTTCTAATTTAAAGTAGATTTATTACTTAAATAATTGCGAAAAAGTGCAACCGTTTTAGTGCAGCAGATGAATGAGAGATATACCTAGATAATGTTACTCCATCCCCGTTGTTATATTTTCCCAGTGTTATATTTTTTTTACTCTATTAATAAATTTTACCGTGTTCACTCAAGCCCCTATTTGACAACCTCAGTGGCGCAGCGGGCGAGAGTCCGCCTGCGACGCAAGAGGTTGCGAGAGGTTCGATTCCCGCCTCGGAACAAATTTGTGTACGATCTGCAGAAATTTTTTCCGTTGGTTTGGGTGTTTATGTATGATAAAAATATCTATATATGTAAGTATATAATGTATTAAATATATCAGTCATCTAGTACCCATAACACAAGCTTTGAGTAGCTTACTTTGGGGCTAGATGGTGCTGTGTAGATTGTCCAGCAATATTTATTTATTTATTTACGGGACAGTGCCGAACATACCTGCATAATTTTTGTAATATTATTTAGAGATCTGGTAGCGGCGTTTGGTGACTATTGAGCAGGCAGAGTCCATCACCAGCTTAATTGTAGGATCAAAAGGGGTCAAGTGTGTACATTGACAAGTGCCTTAGGGCCATCGTCATGCCTAAGAAAGGAAGCCAGAATGGTCCCCACACACGTTTCATATTGTAATTTTACAAAAATCGTTTTCTTTGTAATATAAAAATATTACGTGTTTCTACTCTTCCGAAATTGGTCGTAAACTCTTCAGCGAGTATAGCTAAACATGTGCAAAAAGGCATGTCCGCAGTTATTTCAAAAAACTTGAAAATATCCGCAGTTATTTAGAGGTATCTTTGAAGAGAGATTGACTATCTTCCCCTCAATTTACATTTCTACCTATATAGGTTGAAAAGCAAATCGAGGGAGCAAATTGATTGCCTTTAATAAATTCACATAATATGTAGGTACCTTCCTTAGTATGTGGTCAACGGTAAAAGTCCATTTATCTAAGCAGAAATATTATTAAAGCATCATCATGATGCGACAGTCCATTTAAATAATAAATGTAAGCAGTCATGTCAATGTCTTCAATTCCCCTTTGTAGATGGGTTGTTGTGCTCCTGCGATTACTCATACGATGTCACAGCAAGGTACGGCTGTTAACTGGCTTGCAGTCGCGGCCATTGCTAATTCTTTGCTACTGTGAGAGCCTTTAGAATACTGATAAGTTGACACACTGTTCTGTGGTTTGTGTGGATATGAATTGAAATTGAATATTCACAGTTTTAACGTAACCAAAACAAAGTCTTTTGACTTGCATTTGGGCTGACCTTATTATATTAACTGTCCTATTTATCTAGATTGTCAGTTTCCCTGTCTATTTTATACTTGAGATAAACCAAGGAAGATATGTACTTGTATTCAAATTCCTTGAGATAAACATTAAAATTAGCACGAACGAACTAATGAGTTGGCTTTTAGGGGCCCGGCGACAGCGGCTCGCAGTTTCGAGGTGCGGTTGGCTATTATTTCATTTTATTTCATTTCAGGGAGGTTGTTTGAAAGAATAACTATCTAGGGACACGCATAAATACTGTTCGAACACAAATAACACAATAATATAAGGGAAACATGCCCGAATCAGAAATCATTTTGGTATTAGTATGTTTGGCCTTACAATTTTTTTTTTTAATGCCAAAGCTGGCAGACGAGCATACAGGCCACCTGATGGAAAGTGGTCACCGTCGCCCATAGACACCTGCAACACCAGAGGCGTTGCTGATGCGCTGCCGGCCTTTTAAGAGGAGATAAACCCGCCTTTTGAAGGACCCCATGTCATAACTCCGAGGGAAAATCGCAGGGGGAAGTTCGTTCCACAACTTACTCGTTCGAGGTAAAAACGACCGAGAAAAACGAGTAGTTGAGGAGAACCAGCCATCCAGATGGTGGGGATGAAATTTGTTTTTGCGGCGTGTGGTGCGATGGTGAAAGTTAGCCGCGGGCACCAAACTGAACAGTTCCTCAGAACACTCCCCATTGTACAGACGATAGAGCACACACAGGGATCCTACGTCTCTTCGAATACTAAGGGGCTCCAGGTCGTCTGTGAGCTTGGGATCGTCGACAATACGAGCTGCCCTGCGTTGCATCCGGTCAAGAGGAAGGAGTTGGTATTGCGGCGCTCCAGCCCAGAGATGAGAACAGTACTCCACATGCGGTCCGACTTGACGATTACCTACTTAATACCAAAATGATTTCTGACTCAAGCACATTTTCCTTATATTATTTGTATTCGAACAGTATTTATGCGTGTCACTGGATAGTTATTCTTTCAAACAACCTCCCCGAAATGAAATAAAATGAAATAATAGCCAATCGCACCTTCAAACCGCGAGCCGCTGTCGCCGGGCCTTTAAGATCTAAATATTACAATTAAGTGGGTTGGTACCATATTTTGTAATAAGGATCATGCAAAAAAACGCTAGGAACCGAGCCGTTAGTTTCCTGGTTCTTCTAGGCTTTGGTCGCGATGAACTGGCAGTAGAATAGAGACGTTTCCAAGTGATCCTTGTGATTGTACGAATAAAGACCATTTTAATTTTCATTGATCTACTTTCTACTCTACTACAAATTATTTTTTTTCGGTACCGTACATTTTACCTACGTTAGAGTTGACGCGTCGATGCGGTTTCATGTTTCAGATACGGTGTCTCCGTCTACGTGTTAAGTTCTAATTTCTGTAGCGTTCTGCATTTCTTTTGTAATTATTTTGATAATTTGAATTGCTCCTAATAATTATGCCGAAAGCATTATCATCGTTTGATTTAGAAATGAAAAAACATATATTTGACACACAACACACAGAGAACACAGAAATAGGAATATAGCTATATTATATAACAAACAATATAAAGAGACAGAAAAATACAAAAACAATGTTTGAGGCCAAACAGGTCCAGTCTCAGCATACCTAATTACTGCTCCGCACTTTCGTGGGGAGCAGCGCTGGTTGTAAGACAGGGCTACGGATGACCCCACAAACAAACGTAAAACAATCCGTAAATATGAAATATCCTACTACTATTATAAACGCGAAAGTTTGGAAAAAAATGTATGGGTCGATGGACGTTTGTTACTATTTCACGCCGGAATGGCTGAACGGATCTGGATGAAACACAGTTGACAGAAAGATTATAGCCTGGAACACATAGGCTACTTTTTATCCCGTGGGAATACCGGGAATAAATCGTCGGGGGTGAAAACTCGGGACGCACATAGTACAAAATGAAAAGTGATTTGCATTCGAGCGGTATTCGCAGACGGGTAGGGTAAAGGGCCTGCAGTTTACAGTCAGAGTAAACTGTGGAGCTACGCGTCTCGTCGGCAGCGGCGGCCGCGGCGGCGGCGCCTCGTGCCCGTCGTGTTTACGTCTAATTTTGGCGCGAGCGCCGCGACGCCGCCCCCGCGCTCCGTGCCTGTCCATTGAACACGCCGCAGCGCCGGTAGTCGGTACGCGTGCGGTTATTTCGGCATGTCGAAGGCGGCACAACGACGCCACGGTATATCCTCACTTCATTTTCCATTAATGCACCATTTCTATACTTTCTTTATTCAACTAGTTGATGGAACAAGCAGATGGCCCACCTGATGTTTAGGTGTTACCATCACCTATAACAAAGCATTGCCTCGTAAGTCACGCACGGTAGGAACGTGCCGATGCATTGCTCTGCGTCCATCAACTTGAGGCATACAGATGTTGAGCCTCATGTGCCTTCCCCGGACAAGCCCTTCACAAAGAGCTCTACCACTCCTAAAACGGAACGAAAACGGATAACGGATGATTTCTTGTTGCGTGTCAATGTCACTTCGTCACAACTTTGCGTCGGTTTTACATTATTTACCTTTATATTCTGCGTTGGTTTCGTAGGCCCGGTTACAAGTCTTGTATTACCTTGCCTTACAAACACTACTTTTTTCCTGCAAAATATACATCACTGTATGTATTCTGGCTTACTTACTCACGTCTATGTAATGAGTGTATTTATATTACCATCATGTTTTCCATTAGTTTGTGTAAGAGAAAGGTTAAAAATCGAATCAATAGCAGAGAAAACATTTGAATTTTAATTGCGTTGGGTTTTAAAGTAGCGGTCGTCCAGCGCACGCTGCTTCGTCGCTCGTTCGTTTTTCACCTCACGGCGAGTTAACGAGCTCATGTCCTGTGATGTTACCGCAGTTAGCCTTGGAGGCTGCGGTACGCCTTGACTTCTCGGAATCGCTCCAGCCTTCTACCCCTCCTCCTCCTTCGCCCCTCACCTGCCTGTATAATCGGTGTAGGTACTCGCCGGGCAGGACTGGCCTGCAGCATCGACAGATTATCGATTTTTTATATCATGTCGATTTATTTCTATTATGTGTAATCTGCATCTTCCAAGCTGCGAACAAGGTTTTTACTGCAAAATGAAGATATACCTAGGTAGGTACTTTGTGAAGTGATTATTATTATAAGTTGAGTAGGTATTAGGTACCTGCCTATAACAACATGTGAAGCACAGATCACTAAACAGGCACATGAGTTCTACCAAACTTACACGCAGTGAGGTTGGTAGTGGTAATACAACATAGATAAAATAATTACTACTGCAGTATCTGATGTTTCTATCGATAACACACATAAACGCACCCGGGCTCTTCACTGTCCACTCCCAACTCAGGTTGAAATCTTTTTATTTTCTTTCTCTACACCTGAGTTGGTAGATACAAAGGAATGGTTTTTTTGCTCTTGGTTCCGCCCCGGGTCTTTGAGTGGATCGCCGATTCCCAGTAATGGCGCCGATCCATTCAACAATCTATGAGCCTTCCAAGGACTGCTCTGCTCAATACAGGATTAGTCCTACTAGGTATACTAATATGTATTACGCGCTAATATAAACGCGTAAGTATGGATGGATAGATGGATGTTTGTTACTCTTTCACGCCGGAACGACTGAACGGATCTGGATGAAACTTGGCAGAGAGATAGATTATAGTCTGAAATAGCACATAGGCTACTTTTTATCCCGTGGGAATATCGGGATTTAAATCAGCGCGGGTGAAACCGCGGGGCGTTAAAATAAAGAATTAGGAATTAAGAGTAGTGGAAGACGGAATAGTGCCTAGAAACCTTAGGCAGTTAGGTCGTTGGTATCGTGTATACTGCTTATATTTTACACTGCCATAATTAAACAGTGTTTTATAAATAATAGCTTTTATGATAGGTACATTTTTAATTCTGTGACTAAAGTTGACTTCCAATACTTCAAGATCCTTGTCAAAATGCTGTAATTTGATTGCTCTTTAGAATCGTGGGAACGAAAGGTCATGGCACCTTGAGAGGGTTGTCAATCTATTGTTATGTTGCAGAACTAATGTGCGATGCGACCTTGAATTACTCAAGCATTTTTATCTGGGTCGTAATTGAATGGTATGAGTGACATTTTGCATCTCGAACAAGCCGTAGGCAAGTACAAGTACCTAGTACGGCACCTTCCCTTCTTGCTTTAGCATTTCTCAACTGAACGCCCATAGCGGTGTGGCTGCTCATGTTGCAATTGGCCTAGACTTAGGTAATTCTTTACAGGTTAAGTTTGTTCAAAGTATAATAAAGATCGAATTGTTTCGGCTCTGTTTCAATAAAAATAAGGTTATCTTAAATAATATCCAAAATTTAGCATTTTTCTGCCATGCAGATGAATTTGTCGGAGATTACGCGAAAGCAACTCTGCGCGTTCCTCTGCTGCCGATTCAAAATGATCCCTATATGCTGTCAGTGAATAATAAAGAATATTTCGCACAATCTTTTACTAGAATACATAAATCTATATTCATTATCATCTGCCTTATCCCACGCTAAGTAGGGTCGGTACCTACAACAGGTTTTATGCTTCCACTTCACTCCTCTATCATTCAACTTATTATATCTATGTCTAGCTGTAGCTACATTAGGCATATTAGGTACTCAGGTAGTTTGACATTGACATTAAAAAATACTGTGACCTATTGAACGCGCCAATTCATTATGAATAATAAACAGTCTAGATATTATTATTTAGGCAACATAGCAGAAGATAAAGCAATGTTAAGGTGCTTTTATCCTGTTATATTTTGAGCTCCATGTCGTGTGCAGTAGAGCTGTGGTCTGCGCTCTGCGGCAAAGGAGAGTTCAAGGACCGCTAAGTCATTTAGTAGTCAGGTACAAGCCACCCGCCCCGAGGCTGCCGATAAACCTTTACACCTATTCCAACTGTTTGCGTGTGGGAAATGATCATTTGTTCTGTCTCGTATCGTGCGTGCCGACCGAACCTTGGCGATATTCGCAAATTGTTACTAAGTAGCGTCAAGCAAGACCTGTCCTTTTCCAATGTTCCTTTCTATAATGGACCACTTCCGTTGATTTTGCTAATCGACGCTTTTGTCCGTTTACTTGGCGCTCATGTCATGTATTGCTTTTCTTATAAGAGATAGGTAAATTATAGCGATGTGAATTTTGACATGGCCGGGTCTTTCACAACAAATGTGTTTAAATTAAAATTTTCTTGCACCTCGGCATTTTTTTCTATAAGCTTACCACGCTGATTGTAGTCCGTTGTTTGCAAATTGCAAATAACAATTCAGTGATAACTGGTTAAACTGCCAGTAGGTTTGCTTCCTCTTCCTTATAGGCGGTATACATATAGGTACTTATGATCTTATTCATATTGGTAGCTGACCGCTCCAATAGCCTCTCAGACAGATCAGTATGTTGCTGTCTCTTTGTTGACATGAAAGCAGTAACAAACTGTGACAAGTATTAGCTCTATAAAGTTGTGAATCTAGTGATTTAAATAATGCAGGCACCATGTCTTAATAATGCCTAGAGTAACGACCTTTTATTTTAAATTAAATGATAAAAATTACAAATTGTTATTTTCATGGAAGTTTAAGATATTGGCAATTTATTCATTTTCAATTAGTTCCTAACTAGAATAGAACTATAAATATTTAAATATACTTAAGTAGAAAATAACAACGAATACCAGTATTTTCGAAATAGGACATATGAAACAGTTGAGTTGCAGTCCAATGCTTACGACAAAAAATATATCGATTCCATCTTTCATGTTGGGCACATAAGAAACCGATTAGATCCGAGTCCGACCGGGCCGGGTTCTTCAATCACATGCAAGCAAAAGCAATCGAATCGAGTGATGTGATGAAGTCATGACAATGATAGTGCGGGGAGGACGGGAGAGCAAGTGAGATACTTAAACTGGTTTGGTGCTTGAGCGGGAACAGGATGCACATACAAACACTCCCGAGTCCAAAGTCCGCGGTCGCAGCCCTGAGCACTGAGACCAATCTCGCCGTAAATTCTTAGTGGAACTAAAGAAAATGTAAAAAAAAAGTCAAGTGCGAGTCCAGCACTTCGAATTCTTAAACTAATTAATTTGAAGTGATACTTCACGAGTTGCTCAGTTGACTCGTTTTAGAACTATAAGTCGCGTCGTAAAATCAAAGATGTGGCGAGAGATGGATGATATAATAATGTTAATAGCACAAATTTTGCGATCATCAACATGATCATTAATGACAATGGAGTCTTATTACATTTTACCCAAAGATGTGATACTAGCTATATTTTTATTTGATTTATTGTTTTTGTCGGTAATAAATTAAGTCATGAAACATGAATTATTTATATTTGTATTCCCGCTTTAAAATAATACGCTTCCTTTCCTCACGTGACATGGTCACATCGAGGCGCTCATTTTGAGCGCGTTCGTTAAACTAAATAATATGTAGTGTCCAGTCCAGGTTCAAATGTTAACTGTTCAGTTCCTGTCCAGTTTTAGTTCCGCCCAGCACCGAGCTAATTGACGCGGTTGCAAGCATTTGCTTCCTGTGTCCATCCATAGTACCTGAGTGAGCGACTGAGCGGTCTCCGCGGTGCTCTGCGGCCCGATTACGCTAACGTCTGGCTATCGAGATGGCTTTCAGTTTGACATTTTTGATTCCCATCCGTCCGTCAATTGCTATTACACAATGGGAATCAAATGTCAAACTGAAAGCCATCTCGATAGCCAGACATTAGCGTAATCGAGCCGCTACATGACTAGATCGCCATAGTGTCATATGAATGAACAACGCGTACAGCCACAGAATATTGTTTCACATGTGTTGGTACTGCACAATTAATGTATTCGTGCCAGATTTGCTTCCGTTCTCGGGCACCGTGCAGCCGCCGCCGGACACTTAATAATGATCCGTGCTCTGCCTTTTTCGTCGATTAACTTCTAATTATAGTTCATGTCTTTGCTTTACCACACGACTCAAATGACTCAGCCCTTCTCAGAATACTCCTGTAAATTAACGATTTTTGCGATGTCTAACACCCGGTTAGTCCCGACTTGTCTGAATGACAATTATTACTGTGCCTATGCACCGTAATAAGTAATTGATCTGTACAATTACTATTAATTGTTTACATTTTTTCGGGAAAATTTGTCGTTTGAAACAGCAGTTACCCATCCTTCAGATTTCGTGTCGTGATTTAGATTTCATGAAGATTTTCAATCGTGTATCAAACCTACTGGAAACATTTCTTTTGGAGAAACACTAAAAGCCTAACAATGATAGGGCGACCAATCGAACCTGCTGAGCTGAATTTAAATTCTTACAAATGATGACTTCCCATCAAAGTTTATTTATTCAACAAAATCACAACGATCGTCACCTGATGTTACATTAGCTCCTGTTTAATAAACAATATTAATACAGTGCTAATCACTAGACGTGAACCACACTGGTTCTTTTACCCTAAACACTACTACTACTGCAAGTTTTACATGTACCTTGGGCATTTTATTTAAAACTGTAAGCTAATCTTAATTTTTAATTACGCAAGTTAGCACTTGATAACTATGCTATTACGCCGTTTTCATCATGAAAATAATCACAATACCATACTAATCTCAAGAGTGACTTCAGCACCCAGTATTACGTCATGAATGTATCACGTCTCGTTGATTGCGTCTAATGGAACCCAGGAAGCTTCTCCATTGACTTTGATTTGTATACCTTGTAGCTTTGTATCTACTACGTACTTTATAAATTCAACTTTATCATTAATCACAATATCTGGATTTTTACTTACGTAGATGATTGTTTAAAAACAAATGGCAAGTGGTGAAGATAACTAATGTTTTGAAATAGGTTGGTACGAGTATAATTTGAAAAACCAAATATACTAACATATTATTTCAGTTATTACTTTCTAAAACTAGATAAAATAACGTTGATAACCTCTAGCAGCTAGAGGTAGACCATCGAGCGGCAAGGCCGTCTAGTCTCCAACGAACACCTCACTCCGCGTATGTCTTATAATATCTATGTTATAAATCCTACTACTATTATAAACGCGATAGTTTGTAAGTATGGATGGATGTTTGTTACTCTTTCAAGCCGGAACGGCTGAACGGATCTGGATGAAACTTAGCAGAGAGATAGATTATAGTATGGAATAGCACATAGGCTACTTTGTATCCCGTGGGAATACCGGGATTTAAAGCGCGGGTGAAACCGCGGGGCGCAACTACCTAGTCTCTAATGTAAATATTCTATGTAATAAAAACATTTCAACAAATTCACATCACGACTTGTAAAATATCTTTTGAACTCAAAATGTGGAATTAAAATGACCACTGAAAGCGCCTTCATCGAAAATAAAGTTAAAGCTATATAACTTTACTTTGGCTAACACGATTCCCTAAAATAAATAAATCAAATAAAATAAATTATTGTGTTATTGCAAGAAATATCTAGTCCATATCTAAAACGTCTGATCTAAAACGAAGTATTGTTTTATTTACGTTGATGACTTATTAACGCATTGGATTTTCTAACACGAGTTGCACGGATATTATTGTTTACAGTGACTTGCTCCATTTTTCACTGTTTTACATACATACAATACATTTATAAAATCACGCCTATTTCCCATAGGGGTAAGCAGAGACGACGGATTTCCACTGTTTTGATGAAACGAAAACTGTTCGCAAGTTTATAGATCACGTAGTGGAGCTAAGAACTGAAAGCAACTGCTAGCGCCACGCGCGTTTGTTCCCTGTCCGTGTCGGCGGCAAATAAATGTGATTCATCTGTGAGATAAGTGAAAAGGCTGGTGTCATCCGCTGGAGAAAATGTTCTGTTCCATGATTAGTAATTTATTATTAATTAATTTATTATTAAGTTTGTCGAGTAGGGTCAACCGCTTCATGTTTAGCTCCCTTCGGAAAGCTCTTTTTGTCGAAGAAGCTTTTGCGAAACAGTGTGGTGAAAAGGTTGTACTGGCGCCTCAAAGCATTAATCCGCTTCTATGGTAAAGTTATAAATATGTAATACTAGCGACCCGCCCGCGCGCCCCTGCTTCGCACGGGTGCACATATCATGCATGTATTATACATATAAACCTTCCTCTTGAATTACTCTATCTATTTAAAAAAACCGCATCAAAATCCGTTGCATAGTTTTAAAGATTTAAGCATACAAAAGGACATAAGGACATAGGGACAGAGAAAGCGACCGTTTTATACTATGTAGTGATATATAATACCTAATTGTCTAATGTATAGGTAGTTAACATTTTGTCTTCATCTAATTTCTCTGGTTGTGTTGTTTGTTACAAAAATATAACTCCGATACTTATGTATTTAATATTGGCTCAGAACTGGACGTAGATCCTATAATAAAATCATCGGCCGGAAGTCGATGCGTCAGTAGTGTGGTTTCGTCCACTTCTGTTTGTGTGAGTTTGATGTGTGCTCTATGTGCGCGCTCTGTTATGCCAGGTAAAATAATAATAAATAAGCCTTTTATTCAGACAAATTATTACAGTTTCATTTATAACTAACAATTACTATCCTATTACTTAAATCTATTTTACTATTCTATTTCATTTTTCTCTAATGCAGTTTCTTCTGTGTGTCTCTGAGGACAAAGGCCTCCTCCAATTGTAACCATAGTTCTCGGTCTTTTGATAGCCTTGCCATGCGCCACCTGCTATGTCATCAACCCATCTTCTGGATGGTTTACCTCGCTTTAGGTAACATAATAATTGTGGTTAAATAATACATAATTGCCTCGATTCTTTCCTTGGATATCCGTTTGCTGGTGTGCAAGCAAGAACAAAGTAAGGAATAAGAAGAGTGGAAAGAAAGAACGTAAAATAAAGCCAAGAAAAAGAATAGCGCCAAGTTGGTAGACTGCTCATTTGTGTGATGTAGTGGTTGCACGTTGCTCTTGTTTGTATAGTGTTACTGATTATTCGTGTGTGCGTTTATTTACGTACGCGAGCGCCGACTCGTCCGAGATTCAAAATTAGAATGCCGTCTCCGCCATGTTGTTCTCAGTGAAAAACCTACGATCCATCGTGTGAAGTCGTGGAACTGTCAGAGGGAAAGCCCGGAAAGCCGCTGTTGATTTGCACATACTAATCAACAACCGGGAACAACCGGGAACAACCGAAAATGTTATAGTTTAGTTAGGACTTACTACGTAATCATGATACTCTCTACTCAATACTCCAATCAATAGGTTGGAAATACCACCTAAATTAGATTATTTTTCTTTTAAATCAATTTAAGCGTTCTCATCAATCGGAAGAAATTAAATAAAAAGTAATTAGGTAGGTATCTTATGTATTTCCAATAAATAAAATTGATCCTACTATTTTTTTTTTTATACAACTCGCTAAAGGAACAAGCAGATGGCCCACCTGATGTTAAGTGGTAACCATCACCTATAAACAAAACATTGCCCTGTAGGTCACGCACAATAAAAACGTGCCCTACGATGCACTGCCCTGTGTCCATCAAGTTGAGGCATACAGATGTTAAGCCTCATGTGCCTGTAATTACACCGGCGACCACACTCTTCAAACCGAAACACAGCGTTGCTGCTTGGCGGCAGAAAAAGGCGTGGTGGTAGTACTTCCCCGGACGAGCCCTTCACAAAGAGCTCTACTACTCTTGATACAAGATCAAATTAATAATTCTGATTCTCATCTTGAAACTGGCTAGGTACCTACTTATGTGAGATACCCAGACAGAGCAGCTAGTCTTAATTCCGCTAGTGTAAATAAATTTTGTTGGTTAGTAAAACGTAAGTGTAGTCATGTGAATGAATGAGTCACGCCCAGAATTGGTTTGCTTCAGTTAATATCTATAGACATTTGTACATTATGCAAGTAGGTTAGGTTGAGGCTGTGATCGCAAAAAAATTACCTAGTGTTTGAAGCCTCATTATTATAATTACTGGTAAGATAATGCAGGCGTGCTGAGAACATGGTAGTAGTTAGGAACGGTAAGAGTTGTGTGATTACCAATGATTGTAACAACTTTATAATAATAATGCTGGACAATCCACACAGGCCCATTTAGCCCCAAAGTAAGCTACTCAAAGCCATATTTAATACATTATACATATTATTATACTTACATAGATAGATATTTATTTTTTATTATACAAAGAAAACACGCAGACCAATGGAACAAATTTCTGCAGTTCGTACACAAATTTGTTCCGAGGCGGGAATCGAACCCGCAACCTCTGCGTCGCAGGCGGACTCGCCCGCTGCGCCACTTAGGTCATCAACTTTGTTTTGTTTATATCAATGGTGATTACGGCTAAAATCAAATTAAACAATAATGTTTTTTATTTTGAACAAAGAACATAGAACAACATAGATAGTAACATGGGTAGTAGTAACATAAATAGTAGGTACATAATTTTATAGAAAACGATGATTCTGTGTAAGTTAAAAAAACTGTGTCACAGACATCAACGCCCTCCTCCGATAAAAAGTATGGTAGGTTCATAACATGAAATAGATACGTATAAAACTAGAAGGAACTTCAAATATTAAGTAGGTAAATGGTTTAGGTCTATGTAGATTGGGTGTAAATGATTTACATATTATGTAAAACAGAAAAATAAAAAGTGAAGTATTTAAAACAATGTTAATTGTGTGTTTGTGTGTGTGTTTTGCAGGTGAACCAACTAGGTTTATAGGTATGACAAAAACTATTTATCTCGACAAAACTATTTGTTTTGTAGGTAAGAAAACTACAGCAGCTGTACCAAATGCATCTTATCTTGTTTGTTTTCCGCCTTTACAATTACACCTTTGAGCAGAGCATAATAACTTGAACCGCGCAATCAGTTGAGTTACGCAATCAACCCGAGGGCTGAGAGTAAATAAAGCTGATTTATTTCGATGCTGCTCGGTTTTAGCGTTCTGTCCATTGTGTGTTGTCTGCAATTTAGCTGGCCGAAGAGTAAAAGCGGGGAAATTACGCACCAGATGAGGATGTGCGTCCGACATGACGCGCTTCCGGCGACGAGCGAGCGCCATCTTTGGAACGATACCCGTCTGCAGATTGTGCCCGATTTAAGTAGCTACCTAATCGAGTTATTAACTTGTGTGCAAGTGCATCCTGGACATCAGCCTTTGCAGTGGACCGTAATGCCACTAATGCCTCGGATCAATGGAGTGGCAATGAGTAAGCGCTTAGTCAACGGGATTTATGCAATAAAATGTGGGCGCTAACCCGCACTATCCTACAAATATATAAACGCGAGTTTGTAAGTATGGATGGATGGATGGATTTTTGTTACTCTTTCACGCCGGAACGGCTGAACGGATCTGTATGAAACTTGGCAGAGAGATAGATATATTATGGAATAGCATATAGGCTACTTTATATCCTGTGGGAATAGAGATAGATAGAAAATACTTTACTGCACACAACTGAACACAACAAAAAACAAACTTAAAACTTAAAGTACAATGGGCGGCCTTATCGCTAAGTAGCAATCCCTACCAGACAACCGTTGGATGAAATGGACTCGAGAAATATAGCGGGAATACTGGGATTGAAATCTGCGCGGGTGAAACCGCGGGGCGGAACTAGTAACTATTAATAATAAGTTCGTCGCAGACAAACTTTGAATTTTATACAAAAAGGATACACCTTTTCCAGTTACGTGGGCAATAATTTTAGGTGAATTAGTATTCTGTTCTGTCTGACTGACGGGGCTGTGCTGGGTGCACATCATCACTATCACTACATAGTATAAAACAAAGTCGCTTTCTCTGCCCCTATATCCTTATGTCCCTATGTATGCTTAAATCATTAAAACTACGCAACGGATTTGGATGCGGTTTTTTAGATAGAGTGATTTAAGAGGAAGGTTTATATGTATAATACATATCAAAAAAAGTTATTAAAATTGGTGGACTATCCACACAGCACTCACTATCACTACATAGTATAAAACAAAGTCACTTTCTCTGTCCCTATATCTGCTTAAATCTTTAAAACTATGCAACTGATATATTAGAAAAACAATGTACACCCGTGCGAAGCAGGGGCGCGCGGGCGGGTCGCTAGTAGTTATTATTAGTAGTTATTATTATTATTATTTAATTTTATAAAATAACAATAAACAATGTAGAAATTAATAAACCAACGTACGAAGTATTTTAGTTTTTATCGTAATTCAGTAAACATTGCGTGCATATAAGTGTACTACAATGTTGTAACGCATGAGGTCACCAAACTATCTGACGAAAAAAAACAATTGTGAAGGGTATTGGACATACAACCACCCTAATCGTAAAAAGTTTCCTGAAAAGATCCTTGAATTCATTGCTAATAGACGGATGGAGACAGGCAGATTTACTTCTAACTTTGACCCGAATTCTAAAATAGCGATGCGTTGCGTTTTCGGAGCAGGAACCTTTATCAATATAGTAGGTAGACTAATATATCGTAATGCATTGGCAGGTGAATGAGATAGTAAGATGCTCTGCTATTCACCATGATTATTTGAATGCTTAGGTATGCTACGTCGATGGACGCGATGCCAACTTTATTTTCCGTATAATTGAAAATGGAAACACGAGGCGTTTCAGCGAATTCGTCATTGTGCCGCGATTTTGTTTACAATTTCATGTCGTACCTACTTTGCTTGCGCTAAGATTTGTAGTTTGTTTCTTAAAATTTAATCGTATTTTGGCTTCATATTTATGAGAATTCTTTACCGAACAATAAACATTTACCCCCGGTTTCTGAAAGCCCGATCAAAGCTAATCGGCTGTCAAGTCACTTGTTGTTTCAGCATTTACTTCAAATTAGATAGAGATAGAGACTTGACAGCCGATAGCTTACTTGATAGCTTTGATCGGGCTTTCAGAAACGGGGGTTAGTCTATCTAATATTTTTTATTTAAAAACTTGATGATTATGATCAGACAAAGCCAATATCAAAATATGGCATTTTAATAATTTTAAAAACGTCTCGAAATAATTGATACCTAGGTATTTTATTTCAAAATTATTCAGTTTAAGAGTAGGTAGATAGATACGCAACGACACTATAGTTGTTGTTATTATCGAGAGACAACAGCAGTATAATATTTGAGTCGACAACTTGGTTGAGCAACAGTGGAAGGCCTTGCGCGAGAGAAATGGCGTGTGGTTTCATAATGCTAGCTCCTTGTCATCTGGTGATTGTTCGCTGTGTGATTACGATTAGGTAGGTATTACTCAAATACAAGCTTGGATTCAAGTTACAAAAATGGCACTTACTTAATTTATCTCTCCCGCTATCACTATCATAATACCTGTGATGTCTTTTATTTGAAATCGGTGAAATACTCTTTTAATACTATCTATAATTTTATTTCTTTATCCATTCCTATAAGTAGTAATATTATTAAGAAGTATGGTGTGGATGACTAATATTGACCAGGTGTTCGTCAACGTTGCCAATTTCGTAATAAAGCTTCTGAGAACAAACCGTTCAAAACAAGCGCTGCGAAATTATGACTTACAAGTAAAACTAAAGCAGGGCTCACTCATGGCTCATACACGGACTCTGTTATGCAAACCGAGACATCAGCCTGCGGTGTAATTACACACCTTTCCGTTTTTACCCCTCCCCGGGCGAACTGCTTATTTAGGTAGTGTGGCGTGATTGTGGTCTTGCGATATTGCAACTTATTCGAGTCTTTAATTGAACAATATTTTGCATCCTATGCAAATCATGCTAACATTGTAATAGATATACCTGCAGCCACCCGCGGGGCGCGCCGCTCCTATCTATGTAGTCACGCTACGGACCACTCTCGGAAAGTAGCTATAAGTAGCATACATATTCTATATTATTTTTATATTAACCACCGTTTAGCACCTAACAATGAACGTATTTATGATATGATAAGATCCAATAATATGAACCTAAAGTGAAGTTTTAACTGTCTCACTAGCATTTAGTTCTCTAAGCACCCCATTCCTTTAGCTTATTTCCTCTGTGCCCAGCGCTGCATTGAACTCTGAGCCTATTTTAGTTTCATGAATATGGCACCATGATTCACTGCACAGAAACTGCATTTACCTTGTTCGAAGTGTACAGTACATTGCCAAAGTCTCTACCTATATTCCGATACTTAAAGTATAGAAAACAGCAGCCGTACATATTAAATCAACGTACCTACAGCCTAAACCGTCAATCATACAAAAAAATATTCGAACAACGCCCTAAAATATTTATTAAAAAAAGGTTATTCGAAATTCCCCACATCCCTTTGGGTTAAGCGGAGCATTAAAGTTTGTACGCGAAATCGTGCGCCTTATACCAGTAGGAGGTATACGATTATCCATATCCATGCTACATCACACCTGTTCGCCGCTGCTCGGTCAACAGTTTCAGATGTCATCCTGTGTGGCCACTGGCTCGCCCAGGCCATCTGCTAGTAACTAAAGGTTAATCGCTGCCAAGTCAGAACAGGTTGAACAAAAAGATGACAAGTGACACAGGTGGAGGGGTTTTTCGTTTAATTTATATTTACCTACTTTATATTTAGATTATAAGAGAGACTTTATATTATTAGATTATAAATAAAACTTGATCGAAAGTGATGATGGAATAATAAGCAGGGTGACTGACTATTCGGATTTATCCAAAATGTTTGGTTTACATACGTTCCCAGTTTATATTAAAAGACGCTATCTAAACAATACCCAGGGATATAGCTGTTTTGATTATTTGCTTCTCTAGCTCTGTCATTGTATAACCTAGATGCTTAGCAGGTACTGTAGTATATTATAGCAATATCGGAACTATTCGGAACACAAGTTTGAAGACGCTAGCTACTCACGCACGACACATTACCTATATCCTATATAGTGTGAGAACTTATACGTGTCCATTATAAACAATTAGTTTAATATTTGGTGAAGAACTCCTTTATAGAGGATATAACCCTCTCAAGTTCTCAACATTCAAAACATTTAGCCAAATTGTAAAAAAAGCAGCAGGTGCGATTAGCGCAGGTGCCGCGGTATCGACACCAGGCCAACAGCTGATAACGCCTACGGTCAAGTTCATTGCCGTTCTGTGCTAATCGATTTGTCATAGTGCCCCTATTTTCAAACGACTTAAAAAAGAGGAGGTTTTTTGTTGTTTCGCAGATTTTGATCGTTCACTTCAATTTCATTGTTATTTTTTATTGCAGCGATGTCGAACGCCGAATTTAGGTGTTTAATGTACTTCAGTGTCTCTCCTTTTGTGTCAGTAGATACAATATTTATATGACTTAGGTGCTTCGGTACCGACTATCAACCTAACCCTATAGGAACCTTAGTAATTACTAATACCTGATTAATGTTTGTTGCAATTAGGAAATCCCGTAATGCTTTTCCTCATTGTCAAGTCTTCTTAGGCTCTGAGCGTTTACCTTTATCAACCAACGCATGAGTTTACGTAGTGTACACGCAGTGCGAAAGAGATGAATGTCATTGACACGAAGGCAGGACTGAGACGGCGCACCTTACACGTCACTAGAAGCTACAAACTTTTTCTTATTTTTTTACATTTGGAAAAATTAAATCTACGACTGTTAGATTAGTGTTAACTATACCTAGTTAGCCTTACCACGTAAGAAATTTCTTCTTCTTTCTTTCTAATTCCTATACAAAGGGGATGGTCGTGGGTTCAAATTCGACTGCTTTTAGGATATTATAAAAAAGTCTATGTAGCCTACGAATTTCATTTTGAAATACCTTATTGCAAAGTTATTACCTACTGTTTTGGAACCGATACCATTTTGCACATCACTTCACTATCACTACATAGTATAAAACAATTTCGCTTTCTCTGTCCCTATGTCCTCTTGGCCCTTTGTATGCTTAAATCTTTAAAACTATGCAACGGATTTTGATGCGGTTTTTTAATAGATAGAGTGATTCAAGAGGAAGGTTTATATGTATAATACATGCATGATATGCGCACCCGTGCGAAGCAGGGGCGCGCGGGCGGGTCGCTAGTTTTACAATAAATTACCATTCAATAGTCAGTAGATACTCTATCTAGGTAGGTACTACGGTAAAGAGTAATTCATCATGGCGAGGCTTATTCATTGGGTCGCACCACACGGCGGCACGGTGCGTCCGGTTTGTCTACAAATTGGTCACATTGACCGCTAAGTGGGAAGAATCGACTCGGACGCTCAGGTAGAGGCGAAAGCAATTAATTTTTGTTATTAAGTGATGAGTTATAACATGTGAAGTGCTCGATAGGAGTATCTTGAAAAAAAAATCACTTAAAATCCTTTCACCACACGGTTTTGAAAGAAACTAGTGACGACAAGAATAATTGAGTGATCGATGCAGTATAATGCGACGAGGCTGTGTGTGGCAAAGTGAACTTTTTGAATGGGTTTTGTGGATTCGTTGAGTCTTGTATCAATAAATGATTCTGCTACTCTGAAGCATCTTTTTGATTACCTAACAGAAAAGAGTTTTGCGACTTTGACCTTTAATCACAACGATTAAGTTCATGGATTGTTAATTGGTATCGATTATCATCAGTACATCGTTTACAAGTTTCTGAACTGCATTTATTTTGATGTAAACTTCTTTAAAACTGGGCTTTTACCATTTAAGCATTCAAAATCGGAGCAGTTAGTAGTTAAATCCTATTTCCTACTAATATTATAAATGCGAAGGTTTGTAAGTATGATGGATGGACGGATGGAGGAATGTTTGTTCTCAATAACCCCAGAACGGCTGAACAGATCTTGGCGAAAATTGGCACAGAGATATGTTATAGTCTGGAATAACACAGGCACATACTTTTTATCCCGTGGGAATACCGGGATTTAAAACTACGCGGGTGAAACCGCGGAGCGCTACTAGTATTTTGAATAAAACGAAGTCTAATTCATTATACATATCATTATAAAGTAAACATTGTGGGCCCACCCATGCACAATAAGTTAAAAGTCCAGGTTTAATTTTAAACAATCCTTCGAGCCGGATTACCTTTAGTACCTAGCTGTCTGTACTGTGTTGCCAGTTCAATAATCTAAGGATCTTGATGGTTATGTATATTTTACTGTTTAAAATACTGGTTTTTATGAACCGGTGCCTCTGACATTTTCAATGATCTAAAGATCTGATGACGACCAACAGGATATTTAAAGACATGAGGTATATACCCTTACGTTACTGACTGACTTGACAGTCACCACAAAGCCTAACCCAGGAGTACCTACTAGAACTTTCTTTATAGTTATCTAAAGTAAACTTCTAAAATTCCAAGTTCGCAAATAGGCAAGTTAGCAGTGATTAGCAATGGGGATATGGCAAAAGGAAAATTTGGACGAACCTCTGACTACCCTCTTAGTCATTCTCAAAGTATCTTGAGTTGGTACTTGAGTATTTTTTTAAATAAGTATTGGGTACTTGAGATCTGAGGGGATTTAAACCATGCCTGCGAATCCAAGTTACGAAGATGTTTTTTCCAAAAAATATGCTACAGTTTCGTCGGCGTTTCCAATTTCTATGTGTAATCCATCCAGAAATAACCCAAGTTGTAGCTCTGTCTTTTGCGCTGTAGTTCAGACGTCAACTAGGGCGTGAATGATTCCACTAGTAACCAACATTTTCTTTACTTCCAGTCACATAACAAAGACGACGACATGGGAGGACCCGCGCAAGTCTCTGGCGGCGCAGACGGTGGCAGCGGGAGTGCAGCATCAGAGCACGGACACGCTGCTCTCGCAAGCGGCGGCGAGGGCGTCCATAGCGGCCACGCCAGCACCTGGTAAACAACTCTTCATATTGCTCTCTACTGAAGCTGTGTCATGTTTACTGAAGAAGTTGACAACATGCGTAGGTTGTAGGTACCAGACCAGTATAGTCGTGCATCCACAAATCAGTAAGTACCTGCTTTTATTTATATTTAGGTACTTCAAACTGCGGTCTACTGGTTATCATTGCATGAAGCCAATTGGCATTATCACACAATCGCGAATACTTGGGATTCCCGATGAAACTCAAATTAAAAATGATGTATTCTCTAACAGTCCCACTAATTTCAGTTCTCCCTATTTCTGGAAAAAATAGAATATTATTTGTTGTTTGCCATTGTCCGCAGGTAGGTGCCTTGCTTAATACATATCTACGAATAAATATTCGTAGATACATATTACAGGTTAATTATTGCATAATCAAATTACCTATTAAAATACTTAAATTCTGGTTACCTCAACAAAACTATAAGGAAAGTCTAGTCAAAAAATATGTGTATTTTGTGCTCTATGTTTGGTTGGACTAACGTTGTTAGGAGTTAGGACTATGACGCGCTAATAATTTAAAAACTGATAAATGTAGACTGTCATTGGCTAGATAGGTAAGGTACCTAAGTTATGTAGGTCTCAGAGTTCCGTGACTATGCTTCTGCGTCCTACCTTCGACTTAAAATAAAACTCAGATTGCGATAGAAGCATTAGGCACACACATCAAACTCATTTAACTGCCTAGAAAAATGATTTATAAGACAGAAAACAGCTCAAGTCCCTCTCGATGGTGTTTCACGTGATCTAATTGGCCACAGACTCGGGTTTAAAATTATCATGGAACTAAAATAAAAACAAATAACCCGAATTCTAAAACTGATTTTACGACGAGAATTAACGCGTTGTTTCCGTCGGTCGATACGAGATGAGCGTTGAAAGGTGTTCGGAAAATACATCGTTGTGGCCGATGGCGGCGGCGGCGGCGGCCGCGGCTGGCGCCAGCGTCATCGCCTTTCGGCGAGTTGGCGGTGCCTTGCTAGCGTTGCGACACATTCGTGTTCCTGTTGCCGTTTTACAACAAACAAACGAAACTTATTCTTCTTTGTCGTCATGATTAAAAATTTCTTTGAATAGATTTTTATCACTGCTCCGTTTTCCGACCGTTCAATGTTATGGGCGAATAAGCACCTAACTTTTTCTTTGTATGTAGTCAATATCAGAGAATATTGTAAGATTTTCCTTGTAGCGAATGAAATAATAGCTAATGAATCAGCCGCATACTCATTCGAATACAAACACATTGTGTGAGAATCTGACAAGACTTGATGGGCTGGACTGGAACTGTAGAGCTTTACATGTATTCTCTTGAATGAGCGTACAGCCGGATTTATTTATAATTATTATAACACTATCGCAATATAACTACCGATCGTAGTTAACTTCTTTGCTTTTGCTGTTTGTGTCCTGTGGGTACCAGATCGTCCGGTCCCGACAACTTTCAAAACTTAGGTACTTAGGTACCTATACCTACCTGTACGTTCCGTGTGACGTCCGTCTGTTGCTCAAAAATTCAAATCACATCTCCTACAGATAAACTATAGCTAAAGTCTTTTTCAGGTCTAGTTACCTACTATGAGAAATATCAATATTTGTACTGTTTCGGCGCGCGTATTCAATTCATCATACTTGGTCTTTCCTAATCAATTAGCTCTTAGAATTTTTTGCAAGACTAGATATAAGTACTTACCTACCTACCTACCTACCTTACATTATTAGTTCATCATTATTGTGCAGCACGTGTTGTGTTGTGTAGTGTGTACCAAGCCTACCTAATTAGGTATATTCCTTGCAAAGTAGGCAATAGTCAGACACCAGTAGTGCAGTCAGTGACTTCGATGAGCAAGGTACCTACAGTGCACAGTACGTGACCTAGTCACGTAATCACGTTGTGCTGGTATAATGCGTTGCCGCCGCGCCGCCTTACTGGCACCATACCTAGCAGAGACTAGAGACCACTGTTTTCAAACATACCTATTATGATGCATTTTATTGCATACTGGCCCATTTAACCGCTAGACTATTACCTATAACTTTGTTTAAGCGTCAAGTTACCTTGGAAGTGGTCGCGATATTGTGATTTAACGTCTTTCACCATCATCAACCAGTGATTGTTGTAAAATTTTTTTACTGCATACCTATTAGTCAAGTACACAGACACATCAACCCTCAAAATTTATTTAATTAATCTCAAAGCTATACTTTAAATAGCTGACAACCGCTAAAAAACTTCTCGCTCGCTTTAAATTTCTTTCAAATCTAGTACCCATAACACAAGCTTTGAGTAGCTTACTTTGGGGCTAGGTGGTGCTGTGTTGATTGCCCAGCAATATTTATTATTATTATTTGTTAATTACTACTATTTCAATTCACAAAGTTTCTTAAAAAAATTACACTAACTAAGATAATACAAATACTATATGCGCCAAACCAAACGAAACAAGCAATGATATTTAGAAAAACAGAGTAGGTACCTGACACATTCCCTATTGCTCCCAGTAAACAATCGAGTTACTCTATCCACTTGACGTTTTTACATCTCATATCATCTCTCGCATGTAGATCGAGTTACCTACAATATAAATAATTTGTGTTTTCTCACCGCGTTCCTCGTTTATCTGATGCCTGATAACAACGCATTTTTAAACGCTCGGAGTGTTTATATCATGACGCATCTTACCTGAATAGGAATTATGAAGGTGTCTTATCATTACATCAGCACCGCGGATGGAAATCAAATTATTAATTTTTATACATAGGTTCGTCATGCTATGGAACTAGCAGATGGCCCACCGTTAAGAACGCTCCTGCGCGATTTGAACAACAAGGCCGTTTTTCGAGCTTGAGTTATCCCGTGGTGTAATTACAGTTTACGTTTCACGATCACAAAAATAAAAGCAAATAAAAATCTGATGCCTCATAAAAAGGAGTTATAGAAAAAAAATAAAAAATTACTATTTTCAACAGATTAATAAATTTATTTGTAACGCACGATTTCGTAAAATGGTACTCTTTGCCTTTGCATTGACCCACCATACACCCGTCAACGAAGTCACATTATATTTGTAAAAATGCAATATAATTAAACAGTTTGCATTTATCTTTATGCATAGAGAAAATATAAAAAATTTCAAATAATTGTTTCTAAAATAAAATGTTTAAAAACGCCGCTCTGGCGCAATTTTACGCTTCAAACTATCAGTTATTTCTTCGATTTTACGAAGTCTAAAACCAGAATACGTATACCACATGAAAGAACAGACTAATGTTTATAAATAAAAAAAGATAAAAATATTCTAGCTTATACTCATTTTTATAAACGATTATTTAAAAACTTCACTTTTATCAAGCTACGCAACGCGCCCAGCTCTCAGTCCGCGCCAAACGCTCGACTTCGTTCGATTGGGCGACGGACCCTTAACATAGCGATGCTGTTTGGCGACATTACAAGACATGGTGAATGGTGGTTCGTCCTCGGACGAGCCCTTCACAAAGAGCTCTACTGTTAGATGAATATAATCATGAAATCCAATGTTTTTTGTCCCAATCCTAAAGCAGTAGCCTAAAGCTAACTTGCAAATTTTTTGTTTATTTAGGCTAGCTAAGTACATATTATCATGGAGTTTTAATTCCCATTTGATACGAGTATTATCGTTGACGCTAAAAAAGGACCTCATTCTGAGACAATATGATAAGATGCTGATTCCACAAAATAGAGGTTTGTGAACAAAATCTATTATTTTTTCTTTAAATAAAGGTAAAACACGTTAAATACCCGTGTAATATTTAAACAAAGTTTGACTTTGTGTAATAGGTATTACTTAATATGTGTAACTCCATGTTACTAAGTATTATGCTCTAATTAAGTAAATAGGAGATAGGTCCATTAAACACCCAGGTAGATAGGTAAGGCCAATGTAATACTACCTAATAACTAAACAACGATTATAATTTTATTATTTGATGCGTTAATTACCGAACATTAATTTAATAATTAGGTTTATGATTCATTCTTATAATTACTTTCTTGGTAATTATTACAAATTTGAGTAAAGTATGATGTAACTAGCGACCCGCCCGCGCGCCCTGCTTCTTACGGGTGCACATATCATGCATGTACGAGTATATAGCATATAAACCTTCCACTTGAATCACCACTTTTTATAGATAAAGTATAAAAAAAAGCACATCAAAATCCGTTGCGTAGTTTTAAAGATTTAAGCATACAAACGGACAAGAGGACATAGGGACAGAGAAAGCGACTTTGTTTTATACTATGTAGTGATAGTGATAGTGAAGTGATAGTGATTGTATTGTAACATACAAGAATTAGAAAATTACTTTGGCCTAAGTTCCTCTCGCTAGCTCTACTAAGGTAGTGTTGGTAGGTAGAGGTAGTAGGTATGGGGTCGAAGGAAGTTTTTTTAAAACGCATAGATAACGTACGCGTACCTACCCAAGTTGCTTCTAGCTGAATCTTCAGAATACAAAGAAAATCTTGGAAATAAACTTATCTTTGTATTCTGTAGTAAGTATCTTCATTAAAAAATCCTTAATCAAAAATTCCGTTTCAGCATGGTTTTAGTAACGTGGTACTCGTAAACCTCGTAGTTAATCTGGACTCGTACCACCATCTCTTGAAGCATTCATAATTCAATATCAACTGCATAGAGTCAGATTTATGATTAAAAAGTAAAGTAAGGGGGCGTCCATAAATTACGTGAGATGTTTAAGGGGGGGGGGGGAGGGGGTCGAGTCAAATCTCACCTAATCTCATCTAATCTTACGTTGCGTTGGAGAGAAGGGGGGTCTCGGCAAATATCACGCAATTTTTTTTCTGATTGAAACAAAACAAATTATACTTTTTTAGAGTGGCTAGATCAGAACGAAGTTGAAGGAGCAGATGATTTTAATGAAAATCATATGGACATGTTGGTTCCAATAGTATCTCTTGAGACCGCGCATGATTCTCTATGGACTGAATTAGAGTAGATATTCTTTTTTTAATCACAGTAGTTACGATTTAAGTATTCTATTGTGAAATTTTTATTACACTTGTACCTAATTAAACTCTCAGCAATACTGATTACTAGTGTTAACTAGTCGTAAATAAAAGCACGAAGCAGTTTTTTTCCCGTTTACAATAACAATCCAATCCAACATAAGAAACCCACATTTTGAAAAATCTCACGTGAGATTGGGGGGTGGGGGAAGGGGGTTGAATAAAATCTCACAATATCTCACCATAAGAGGGGGAGGGAGGGACAGAAAATTAAAAAAAACACCTCACGTATATGGACGCCCCCTATATATATTTAAATAAGAATGCTTCAAGAGATGGTGGTACGGGCCCTGATCCGAAATGTACCTATTTAGTTGAGTTGAAACCTCGAAAGTTTCAAATAATTATCAACTTCTAAGAAATAATGAAACAGATGTTTCATTTATCAATAGCAATCGTAAGGTTCATAACTTGACTGAAGCTGACGTAACCCCGCGCCCGCGCCGCCGCCGCCGTGCTGTCGACTGTTGAGTAATGATCATTGTAAATAATGGCTAATTACTAAGTACTACAATTACACACTGGCTGCACTCCGATATACTACCTGCTGAGACTAGCCTTTACTGATAGTAGGTACCTACCTGTACCTAAAAGCTTTAATCATTTCAATCACATAAAAACTCATCAAATCCGACTAGTTTTCCAAACAAGTTAACATTTGCATTCTAACTCTAATAAAACTTATCATATCCACAAAAAAGGACGATATTGATCGATGTTACATATTTATGAGCAGCTGAGACACAGTTTATCCGTCATCAAAATTCATTGATGTCGTCGTAGCATGATACAAAAGTTAAAATAATCATAGGTAAGGCACCTACCTACCTGCTGGCGAACGTCAAAAGATTATTTTGCCGATATACATACTCGTAGATAATAATTGTAGATGATGCCGCCGATTCGGCGTCCAATTAGCGGGATGTGTGTTTATGAATGATCGTTTGTTTGTTAGTCGTAATATATTTGTGTATAAGTGCGTGTGTGAACACGAGGGCGGGTGATGCGATGTGTTGGGTCGGTGTCAACGCGCGCCGTGATTCATGTCGGAGTTTTAGCAGCGCGACATTGCGCCCGCGCACCGCCCCGCGCTGCCGCGACGGCGCAGGCGCGCGTCTGGCGCCGTCGATTCTTGGAACGAGCTCTCGATGACCTTCCTGATGTCCACCAAAACAATCACGTGCGCGTACGTCTTAGTTCTTAATCCACTTGAAACTAATCGCTGTTGAGAGGATCACGGTTACGTTAGTTGTTGTTTATTTATGGGTTAGTGACTAGAGGACCTCTGATTGGTTTCAGCAGCGAAGAGTACAAGTAGTAACGCGACTGCAGAGTCGCGGGGCCCGTTGCCGGACGGCTGGGAGCAGGCCACCACGGCGGAAGGAGAGATCTACTTCATCAATCATGCCGCCCGCACCACGTCCTGGTTCGACCCTAGAATACGTAAGTGTTTTAAAATCAGTTGCATTGGAGGCAGACGATCACCGACTTGATTGGCGCATAAGGTAATAGGCTACCTCTTGACAACATAACCTGCCTAAAGGTATGTTGAACTGTACCATAAAATTAATAATAAGTAGGTAGTACTTTACTACGATAATTACTTACTTCCTACCTGGGACGAGTGTCGAACCTGTGCTTGAGATCAGATCTATTAAGTTGGCTACAATTGCAAAAATTCTTTGATAACTGTTTCGATACTAAAGGTGTGTTATTTTTGCTTCCAGCTCAAGACTTGCAGCGTACGCCGGCAGGTGGCGCACCGGGTAACAACGCTTGGGCCAGCTCACCGCTACAGGCGTGTCAGAAGTTGAGACTGCAATCGTTACAGCTTGAACGAGAACGCCTGAAGCAACGCCAGCAGGAAATCAGACGCCAGGTAAGCTTTCAGTAGAATTGCTAAGTGAAATAAGTAGTAGGTCGTCTTACAAGGAAATACTGTATTTCAAGGTAAATCAAGAGTCCATTATCATGCACAAACACAGAACTAATGTTTGCCAACCCATATTATAGCATCATACTCCCATAGTTGCTATCAGGGATTTGGTCCCTCGATCTATTTACAGCCAGCATACGAAGAGTCAAGAACTAGACACCTCAACATTTAACATTCCTTCTTTTCAATTTCAGCAAGAGATAATGGCCCGACAAGCGTCCTCGATAGTGTCATCACTAGCGAACAGTACAGGAGCGGTGGCTAGCACCGACCTGCCTCTAGACCCGTTCCTCTCCGGTCTGACGGACCACCAGCGGCAGGAGTCGGCTGATAGTGGCCTGGGCATGGCTGGACCGCAGTCGTATTCCATGCCGCATACGCCGGAAGACTTCCTCGCGACCATGGATGACCGCATGGACTGTACCAGTGAGGCTGGTGCCATGGACTCTACGGAAATGTCCCTTGGCGACACTGAAGATCTGGTGCCTTCGTTACAGGTAAAATAATATTTAATTTCCTTGAAATGCTGTGTCTATCGGTGTTATCTGCGATAGATCACGGTCTAGCCCCTCTGGTTATTGACCATACTATAGCGACAGTTCTCGCCAAACAGATCACGGAGCTCTGGAGAGATGAAATTTGAGTTCCAATATACTTACTGATAATCTTGACGTAAATTTTAGGTAATAGGTGCAAAAACCTACTAGGTCATCAATAATAATGTCCCATTCTACCACAAAAAGTAAATAGTATTTTGAAAGGTTGTTAATGGTTTTTGGGTTATAAAGAAGAATAGTTCATTAATGTTACACTTACACTAGTGAATATTTCAAGTTGCCTTGCATTTAAATCTGATTGTGTGTATGCAGAGGTTTAGAAATAAAATTATCTGAGTATAATGGAATCTGCAAATGCCCGCGACATTGATAAGCTTCAGGTAAGTAAAAAATACGAGCATATATTTTTTTAATCGGCGTATGTTAATTTCCAGCTGAACGAATTCACAAACGACATCCTGTTGGACGACGTGCAGTCTCTCATAAACCCAACGAGTAACAAGCCGGACAACGTGCTCACTTGGCTGTAGGCTCGTTACTCGTGCTAGCGTACTGCCGACGTCGGCGAAAGCAAAGAAGTAGCTGGCGCCGACTGAACGGTCAAGGTGTATATTTCGCTAAAATGACAATACCGTGTGCGTGTGGAGTGGACTGTGTCAGTGTGCGACGAATAGGTAGTCAGTGGTTTCCGGACAGTGGGAACGATGAGGAAATCAACTATCAACATGCATTGTTTATTGAACTAGGTGCTATAATTAGTGGGAATTTTGGAGAGGTTTATTAGTTGCTTCGTATAAAAAGTTTACATAAGTTGTCCGCATCGTTTTCGCTGTTTGTAATGCTTATTGTGCAGAATTACCGCCTTATTCACAATCGCTCAGTAATCATGTTACTTGATTAGAAAGAGTACGTGTAACAAACAAACGTGTGATGAATAACTCGGCGCGTTCTGTTATAAACAAGTATTATAAGGTGGTTAGTGCTATCTTTGTCTCTGCATTTATTCGAATGAGACAGAAATATGTTTGTAATTCTGCATTTGTAATAAGTGTACTCCTTTCGTTATGATGAGAGCGTATGTTTGAGTTATTGTTGCGTACTAATTTACAATTTTGTATTGTCGTTGTGTTGTAAGTAATCTGTTTCTTATAATGACAGCGATAGCGGTTAAAATGTATTCCGACTGAGATTGAGCGTTATATGGAATGGGCTCGTTATGTTGGATTTAGGCTATTGTTTACAGTTTTATGAAGTAATAATAAACAGAGTAACAAGTATAAGCGGAGCATGACTATCTCAAGTGGCTTTTATATCGAGGCCTCATGGGGCAGAATGGTGGAACGTTCTCAAGCCACCTTTCTTAACAGAAAGGTGTTGCATTGCGAGCATCATTTGCCTATTAAGTTTCCGTAATCTTTTCAAAGACTATCAGAAATCGTTTCGATTATAATATAAATGTAGGTAATTGATTTTATCGTATAATTAAGATTGTGATAACATCTTGACGTAAGAGTGCCTTAATGTGCCTTTACTCTTTATAAAAATATATTTATTGTTTGTAATTAGATAATTTTGAAATATTTCTACAAGAAACCTTTTTGGTTGAACTATTGATATGAAATTAAATTCGACAAAAAATCTACTTATATAGTAGGTAGGAAAGTGTTGTCTACTTACACCGTCCTTGGTATTTTTCGAGATTATAGATAGATGTTAAGTTTTTATACTTAGTTAATCGTGAATTAGATAGTAATGTTGGCAACTATTTTTACATAGGTATGACATGGTTGCGAGAAGACATAAGCTTTACATGCAATATTGGATGTATGGGTGCAGCTAGTTAATAACTAGGAGAGTAGGTAAGTATTATAAATGTATGTTATGTAGTATTGTGCGCTCCGCATGGTTTCGCACCTTGTGCCTTATTACCTAAAACAATAAGCCTTTATTTTCTTCTGTTAATTCTAACTATATTATACATTTGCACTTTGACGGCTGATTAAGGAGAGTAGTACTTATATATGAGAGTGGATCAGTGAAACAAAGTATTTTGTAACATTTATGATTATTTAAGTGTTACTCTTATCAAAAATGTGTTTAGCCCACCTAGTCTGCGTGAGTTCTTGCGTGAGTGTAACGAACGGCTAGATTTTAACTGTATCAAAATTAGGTCTCTAAAATGCTACATTGAAAACTTTGCCATATTAGTAATTGTACTACTCTAAGACTTAATTGTAATCATCTATTTATGGTAAATTAGCTAGCCATAATTTGCATCTGTGTAACATTGTAACTAGACGTAAAGGTGCTGGGTTTATAATACATCTTAATTTGTATTCTGTAGATCCATTTCGAATACTGTACTGCATATTGTACCTACTTGTCGTGTATTTAATTTTAAGCCGTAAGTAACGATGCTCTTTATATTGTTCGGTTTATTTTGCATGCAGATTTTTTTCCGGCGCAGCCAAGTGGATAATATTAGTGATGGTTGCGCCAGGACAATCAATTTGATAGGTAGCGGTCTTACTTTATTGTTGCTTCATTCAGTGAAACATTCCATGTTGCTTATGCTGATTTAGTTGTATTCCAAAGTGTAACTTCAAATAATCGATAGGCACTCAAGCATAAACGAAACTGAAAAAGTTATGCAAGAGTTTAGATTTCGTTTTTTTATAATAGCGGCAGTTTTATTCTGTGCCAGCACACAGTGTGATCTATTAGTCTTCTCCAATTAGAGATTTTATTTTAATAAGGATTCACGTAAAGCCAATTGGCTAAAAGATCGTTCACACGTGTGCTAACATTGTCCAAAATAGTCTGATATACAGTCTGCCCCGTCCTCGCCTGCCATTATGCAATAATATCCCAAACAATGTACTGAGTCCACTATATCGTTTATTTCATAAGTAATAGCTTTTATTTTACAAACATATCTTTCAGTCTGATAGCAGATGCAAGTTTTCTATGTAGTGTACTGTAATGTATCAATATTATAACAATGAAATTAAAATTGTCAACGTTATTATAAATTTTTACTCTAATTTCATTGTAAATAATTCGATTTTCTTATACTATGAATTAAATAAATATTTGTTTTAATACCTATCATAGTTTTTATTTATAGACCTTCAAATTGAATTCAATATGTACAGGCTGTGTGATCCTTCGTTCACCCTCAGTTCTTTAGATTCTACTCAGACCTTTAAGGATTGGGAAGAGGGTAGTCAGCCTTACAAATAATAGTTGTAAGATATTTATTATTTATAATTCGTTTCTTGGTCTTATCTGCAGGAAAAACAAAACAAATGTTTAGTAAATCAATTATTTCTATATTTGATTTGGTGTGTTGTAAGCGGTTCATGCTTCTGTAACTATTGCACTAACTAAGAAAGCTTCCATCATCTCTTCAGTGTTTCCTCGCCTGTGGAAAAAGTTAGTGATAAATATGTCATGCCATGCATTACCATTGCCCAATACTATTGCATACTACTAGAACAGGTTATCTACTCACTACTATTAATGGGATTTAGAAACTTGTTGTTCTTTCAAAATATCAAATTATAATTCGGCGTGTGCCAAATTTCATCCAGAACCGTTCAGCCGTTTTGGCGTGATTGAGTAACAAACATCCAATCTTCACATTTATTCGACAGCCTACGTAGCTCAGTTGGTAGTAGCTCTGCCTTCTGCGCCGTAGGTCGTAGGTTCGATTCCCACCGTGAACAAACGTTTGTGTGATGAACACAGATGTTTGTTCTCTGTCTGGGTGTTATATCTAATCTAAATATATATAACTCAAAGGTGACTGACTGACTGACATAGTGATCTATTAACGCACAGCCCAAACCACCGGACGGATCGGCCTGAAATTTGGCATGCAGGTAGAGGATATGACGTAGGCATCCGCTAAGAAAGGATTTTGATAAATTCTACCCCCAAGGGGATAAAATAGGGGATTAAAGTTTGTATGAAACTTTGAATTCCTTCGCGCGAGCAAAGCTGCGGGTTCAGCTAGTAATATTATAAGTATGTACTTACAAAAAAAAAAAGTATATAAGTAGTATATCAGCTATCTGGTTCTCATATCACAAGCATAACCTTAGTTTGGGGCTAGATAGTGCTGTGTGGAAAGTCCACCAATATTTATTATATTATTATTATTTATTTATTATATTAGTGGGAGGGATATATCTACAGGCTGTTAAAAGACTATTCACATTTAAACAGGATCTTTATCTATGTTTTTTTATACAACAAGCTGATGGAACAGTCAAACGAACCCCCCCCCCCCCCCCTGATGTTAAGTAGTAGGTACCCATCACCTATAACAAAGCTAGCCACGTAAGTCACGCACTATAGGAACGAAAGTGCCCTACAATGCAATGCCCCGCCATCAACATGCTTCTGGATGGATTGCTAGAACCTATTTTGATACTAGTTATCACTATCTAAGAACCATTTCCCCCGGTTTCTGAAAGCTCCAAGCTCCAAGCTTTCTGAAAGCAAACCCAAACGTGCCACATCGTAGACTGCATCATCACTTACCATCAGGTGAGATTGCGGTTAAACGTTTTGCCTATATGTAATTAAAAAAAAAAAAAAGCTCGATCAGCGCTAATCGGCTGCCAAGTCACTTGCTATTTTAGCTTTTACTTCAAATTAGAAATAGATAGCAAGTGACTTGACAGCCGATTAGTGCTGATCGAGCTTTCAGAGGGTATGTCTCGATAATTGTTATCTCAATTTTCTCTATTTTAATGGTTCTCAGATTTTGATTGGCAATTGGCATTATACCTTAGTACGTAAGCTTTTGTCAGTGGTTCTGCATACTGTGTTAAAGGTACCTATACTTACTGAGGGTTCAATGAAGCGTTCGTCTTGAGGCAGCTCCCTCGTAGCCGTCAGCTGTTTGTAATACTCCACGGAAAGCTTCGGCGTACGCGGACGGCTTGGGTCGGTAATGTCCACGTGGTAGAAACCAAATCGTTCACTGAAACCAAATAACATTAACCTTACTTCCCATTCACTGGTTTACTTTAACCATTTATTTTTAAACTGTCATGTTTACGTACTTAATTTTCATTTAAAACTGAATATTTACAATGATTTGTGATTTTGATTGTTTCCATCCGACACTTATCACGATTGATTTAAATATAATATGACTGGAGTTGAAACGCTGAAGTTATTACCTACCCTCAGACTACAAATGGAGCTTATAGAATTTGTAATTCAAAATTGTGATATAAACAAATTTTCATAGGTAGGTACAAAAAAAAATTAAAAATATAAAGAAATTTTCAAGTGTGAAAACTAGCTTGGGATAAAAATTTATTTTTGCTAAATCTATTATTATCTAAATATATTAGCGACTAGTTGCGCCCCGCGGTTTCACCCGCGCAGATTTAAATCCCGGTATTCCCGCGGGATAAAAAGTTGACTATGTGCTATTCCAGACTATAATCTATCTCTGCTAAGTTTCACCCAGATCCGTTCAGCCGTTCCGGCGTGAAAGAGTAACAAACATCCATCCATACTTACAAACTTTCGCGTTTATAATAGAGTAGGATATTACATTCAGTGATTTAATATCTTCAAAAATGTTCTAAAACTTCAATAAGTGAGCGAGATAGCCGCTGTTTGCCATTACGCAATGGCAGGCAATAGTTTATGCATAGGTAGTTTATCGTTTGACAGATTGTTGGTAATAATGCCTTGGTTAAACTTACGAGAAACCAGCCCTCCATTCAAAGTTATCCATGAGAGTCCAGGCGGTATAACCAAGCACTTTTACGTCATCTTCGTAGATCACGTTCAAAATCACGCTCAGGTAATCCTAAAGCAGTAATAGGTAATATTAGTATAGTAATACCACCTACTTTACCTAAGTACACTCTACTCTTATTTCTCCTTCGGTAATACATTACATACCTACCTATGTGCATAAGAAATAAAGAAAATGGGTTAAAACAAATGAGCCCAATTTAACACTATTTTGTTAGTAGCTGGTAAAGCCAATCAGGGCGAAGTACCTACTACCACCACGCCTATTTCTGCCACCAAGCAGTGTTGCTGTGTTCCGGTTTGAAGGATGTGGTTGCCAGTGAAATTATGTACTGTCGGAGCCATAACATTTATTTATATGACTTAGGACGTGATGGACGCAGGGCAATGTATCGTAGGGCATGCGGAAACACCCAAGCCATAAAAACTGTAGGTACCTAGACATCGTAACTGTATCGATGTTATTTTAGATGATGAGTGGCTTACATTAAAATACTTGATGCGGCCATAGTCCTTCAAGGTACCGGGTTGGTGGGAGAACCCGTTCTCGGTGATGTAAATGGGCGGGTCGTTGTAGGAGCTCTTGCACCAGCGAAGAAGGTTCGCGAAACCAGTCGGCACCACCTGGAAATCTCTTGAGTTGCTGTATCGTCGGTGTCTGGTACTTACCAGAACCTATCTTACTTACACTCTTTTAGTAGATTATATGTGTGTTAGATATACCTACACACCTACACTGGTCCTACGTCGACACCGGTAGAATATGCTAGGATATTTACCATTAGACCAAACCAATGCAATCACTATCACTACATAGTATAAAAAACAAAGTCGCTTTCTCTGTCCCTATATCCCTATGTCCCTATGTATGCTTAAATCTTTAAAACTACGCAATGGATTTTGATGCGATTTTTTTAATAGATAGAGTGATTCAAGGGGAAGGTTAATATGTATAATACATGCATGTTATGTGCACCCGTGCGAAGCAGGGGCGCGCGGGCGGGTCGCTAGTATAATATAATTTAGGAACACACTCTCAGCCATTCCGAAGCAGAATCGCCACCGACGTCCATAGTCGTGACAGCGCCGATATCCTTCAACCAGGACGGTGACTTGGCCAGCGGGTCGACGCCAGGTCCCGTCACCAAATGCGTGGTATAATGGTTGATGCCGAGGAAATCCGAAGTGCCCTTGATCCGCTGCGTCCAGTACTCATCGAATTGTTCCAGACGAGACTTGGTCAGGCCTTCGCTTTCACTCTGACGCTTCACGTTTTCGACCATGACTGCTGGGAAGCCTCCCTCTGTGGTGAAGATGGGGTGGGCGAACCAACCGAACTGAAAACCAGAGAGATTTGTCCTCAATGCCTAAAGGTTTGAATATAAACATAGGCTGTACAGGTAATGACTCACTTTGAACTGGTTGGCGACCTCAGCCAAAGCAACCTGCTCGGCATTTTCGGGGTCGCTGGGCTCATACCAGATAGAGTTGATCGAAATCATGATCCGCCCATTCTGCTGTGGCCTGTACGTATCATTGTAAAGATGGAAGGACTCGGCGTGGGCCTTGAGAAGCGTTTCACTGCACAGGTAGTTTCCAACTCCGTGACTGTCGATAGCTGGGGCCTTTTTGTCATCACCGTAAGCGTCTTCGCAGATTTCATAGGGCTCATTGAAGGTGATCCAGGACTTGATTCGGTCGCCGAATTCCCTGAAGCAAACGTCAGAGTAGTCGCGGAAATAGTCGATCATCTTCGGATTGGACCAGCCACCGAGGTCTTGAAGGGTTTGTGGCAAGTCCCAATGGAACAGGGTCACCTTGAAAAAATAAGGATAACTTATGATTAGATACTTGTTTGTTTTATTTATTTATTTATTTAAAACTTTCACACAAAACAATATAGTGCTAGGAGGACTTAATGCTAATAGCATTTTCTACCAGTCATCCTGGGCGTGCAAAAAGATGGTGTGGCGTGTTACTAAGTATTTATGAAACTGTTTGTTTAAACATTTAATAGAAGTAATATATATATATATATATAACTTCTATGTTTTACTATTAATTCAATTTATATATGGGCAACAGTTAAAAATGAAATAAATGCTACAGCACCATTTGCATCTATTGTTATAATAGATGCCATCAAAATCCCTACCAGGACAGAGCTAACGTTAGCCGATAAAACGATATAATTATTATTCTGCATGATTGACGAGTTCAGGGACATGATTAAGGCTCCGGTGACAGCGGCTCGCAATTTCGAGGTGCGATTGTCTATTATTTCATTTTATTTCATTTCGGGGAGGTTGTTTGAAAGAATAACTCTGTAGTGACACGCAAAAATACTGTTTGAACACAAATAATACAATAATATAAGGGAAATGTGCCCGAATCAGAAATCATTTTGGTATTAGTATGTTTGGTCTTACGTTTACATAATACCAAAATGATTTCTGACTCAAGCACATTTCCCTTATATTATTGTATTTTTTGTAATCGAACAGTATTTATGCGTGTCACTACAGAGTTATTCTTTCAAACAACCTCCCCGAAATGAAATAAAACGAAATAATAGCCAATCGCACCTCGAAATTGCGAGCCGCTGTCACCGGACCCTTAAGAGACGATATAGCTCATTCAATGTTACATTGTGATGATAAATAAATACATAACGCGATGAAAACATATCTGGGAAAACTCTTACCAATGGCTCGATATTTTTCTCAGCCAATGCGTCGAGAAGGTCGTTGTAGTAGCGAATTCCATCAGGGTTTATATAGTCCGAGCGACCAGTCGGCAGGATCCTGGCCCAAGACAATGAGAACCGGTAGAAGTCCACGCCAAGGTTAACCAACTCATCTACATCTTCTTTGTAGCGGTTGTATGAGTCACAAGCGATGTCTCCATTGGTTCCGTCGGCAATCATCTCAGGCCGAGTGTGGGATAAACGGTCCCATACATTTTCAGACTTGCCTAAACAAAACAGTATTATGTCAAAGGTGACCAACTAAGGAGTTAAGCAAGTGAACTAAGGAGTTATTATAGAGTTATCGTCATTATTATCACTCTGAATTTAGGAAGAATGACATCGAGCATTTCTCCGTTCCCGGATATCCCGCCGCGGGCAGTCGTCAGTTGATTAGGTAGGGGAAAGGGGGGGTGTCCTATGCTTCATATTTCAGTTAGTGGTCACCGTTCTACGAATCGTAATGACCTACCCATAGCCATTTCATCTTTTACGAGCTGTCGGTGACCATGTTCCTTCTTATTACCATTGAAGGCTTTTTCTTTTCGAGTGCTTAAGTATCAGGGTAAATGGCAACTATTATACGGCGTATTTTTCCCTATGACTCTTAGAACTTTGAAGTGGACCACCTGAACACTGATAAGGTTGAGTGGCAGATCGTCGATAAAGACGACATCCACAATACATCCTAGGTACTTCGTTTCTGACAATGATAAGTACCTACCTACTTAGCAAAATTATAGACAAACAAGTAGTAAGTACATGACGTAATACCTATAAAAATCTGAAACTAAGCATAGTCGATAATAGTAGGTACCTAGAGTTTTCTCAAGGTCACGCACCTTTCATAATCTATGTTAAGGTTAAGGAAACTCGTTGGCGTGTCTTACCACTGACGTTCCACGACCCTTCGATTTGATGAGCCGCTGTAGCCACTCCGAAAGTAAATCCAGCAGGAAACTTGGTGTAATCACCGCCGAACGCCCTGAAAAAGAAATCGGTGCTTATAAAATCAACCTCAATATCATAAAAATACGAGTATCTCCCGTACCATTCAATGACATGAAAATAAACACTTTTTCATTACTTTTTCATATGCCTACATATTTTACTACTTTAATTCACTTCGGCTTCGTGATAAGTTTTTGGCAGCAGGCATCAAGTTCAATAGATCCAATGCGTCTGAAAAGTTGAACAGTTCTCATGCTGGACTCGTCGGGGAAAAATCGACAGTTTTTGTGGTGGAGCACCAATCCCCACAAACAAAGCTCTTCACGCTGAGGCCAGAATGGTGGCCAAGGATAAAGGATACAAATTACGCTTGGGTGCGCAATGGGCGCATCTATCTAAAGAAGACTGATACATCTGACCACAAGTTGATTAAAGGCTCAGAGTGTTTGCAGATGTTGGAATAAATAGTCCGAAATTCTGTAATCAATACTATCATGGCGACAACCAGTAGGTAGCGATAAACAAATGATTTTAAAGTCTCTTTATGTTATTGGGACGTTATTGTACAGTCCGCATTAAAAGTGGGTAAACTATGACTGGACGGTTATATTTTGGAAAGAGCTTATAATGTCACACAAACACCTTACTCACACTTGGTGCTCCTGTTGCCCAGACTCTCAAGAGGCTGGTGTCTTCAGAAGCACCTATGAACATTCATCCACTCACCCTCACACATCCACTCACCTTCACACAAATTACACTCTCACACACCTCTTATGACTCACCTTAAACCACCACACACGGTATCTCCTGTTGCCCAGACTCCTAAGAGACTGGTGTTCTCAAGAGGACCAAAACTCACATCACTCATTCATTACCTACCTACACTTACATCTACCTACAAACATACACACCCACTCACCATCACAATAATAATTTACACCTGCACGTGCTTATAGATGAATGATTTATTTTTAGTTTATTAATGTTTTTTACATACTCGTTTACTTTTTATTTTCTAATTAGTGTAGGTACCTACTTTTGATTTAATTTTAAATTTGGGAATAACCTGCCATGAGGAGGGCGTTACTGGCTGCGACACAGTTTTATACTTTTGCAGTCAGTATCGTTACACTAGTTTTAGTTTTATGTTGTACCCTAGTTCCAAAATAAACTTTTATTATTATTATTAATGTTCTATGTCTAACACTATGTATTAAAATTTAAACCAAAAACAAAAGAAGTATCTATGAAGTAAGAATATAAAATCATTGGTATATTGATAATCAAGTTTAAAACTAAAAAATGACAACTTCTGATTGTGACTGTACTACAAGATAATTTTTTGTTATTATTTTTATCTTGTTTTTATTTTGAGTTATTTTTGTTTTGGTGTTGGGTTTATTTGAAACGATTTTCTATCATTTATTTTGGGGCTTATTGTTATTGACCGAGCGAGCGAAGCGAGCGAAGCGTCTCAGTTTCCACATTGGCCAAAAATGCGTTTGTCCGGATGTCTGTCTGTCTGTCTGTCTGTCTGTTCTCCTCTACAGGTCGCATTTTTCAACCGATCTGGACGAAACTTGGTACACAGGTTATATGACTTATTAGTTTTTTTTTGTCGTCGGTGATTTTTGATTGGAGGGGTACTTCCCCCAAAAAAAGGGCAAAAAGGGGGCTATTTGATATACTGGATATCTCCACCAAATGAGATCCGATTTCGATTATTCTTTTTTTATTTGAAAGGTAGTAACTATAAGTTGGTCTCATAAAAGTTTGGCGAAGATCTGATAAGGATCTTCAGCATGATGAACAGGATAGCTCATCAAACAATCGATGGTTTTCAATCAAATTTGAGAGAAACACAAAGGACCTCATTCTACACAAGATGATGCAAAAAAAAATCAAAAAGATAAAAAAAATCACAAAACGGAAAATGCACTTGCACATTCCTCAAAATATACAAAATTTAATAGAAATAACATCACATCACACACACACACACACACACACAACGTTTTGCATTATAGTTAGTTTTCAATACGTGACAGGCTGCAAGCGTTTAGTCGCTGTTAGAATACTAACTGATAACTATCTTCATGATGTTTTCCTTCACTGAATGAGAGCCTCAGCATATTAATAAGCCTTAAATTAGAAATTAATAAAAGTGCACTTAAAGACTTTCAGAAAACACCTTACACGACATTGATGATGCTGATTGAATTGTGCTCGCGAGGTCTACAGCTCCCAGAGTCTAATGACACAGTTTTACTTTTTAATTAATTTAACGTCTTGGCAAGTGGTGTTTGCCAGTTATAGGTTTATACACATAGATTAACGCTTTTAACATTATGTACATATATGTAAGCGTTGTGTATACACGGTTGGCTAACCTAATAAATAGAGCTATTAGGGCGACTTAATCTTAAGATCCTTATCTTAAGTTATCTTCCTATTTTCAAGAGAATGAGACCATAATTAAATATTATTGTATCTTTACAGTGTGTGATACATTAAGATGCTATAATATTTTTTTAAGGTATCTTAAGATAAAATATTGTAGTATATTCGTCGTCTGTGATACGCTTGATTGTAAAGCGAGCGATATATTATCTTAAGATGATATGTTACCTACAGCATCATTGTCATCTGTATATGCTATAGCGATATCAATTCTTATTACTACCTACCTTGGTTATTTGTATGTCACTGAAAAACTAATTTGAATTCCAAGGCGGGTTCCCTTTACCTTAAGATTTTTGAAGTCTCACTCAACAGCTGTATAAAAGCATAAGGAAAAAAAATACAAAAACTCTTTCCTTGCCATAACAGACCGCTGTAGTCGCGCTCTAAGGATAAATTACTTTGCTACACTGCAATGCAATAACTTGTACAAAACCTTTCTTTGCTACACCGGCTATTTGAATTTTGACCTGCTGTTATGGTTTAGGGTTGTAAACAAAATGTTACTCACGTATGGCATAACGCCAGTACTCCGATAATAGCGTAATATTGCGCCATAGCTTCGTGTGGCTCCGTCGAGCTCCTTGGACGAACTGCAAGGTTGGATTGCCGCAAGCAGGCACTCGTTCAACGACATAACGGTACAATCTCGAGAGGATGGCTTAGAGTGAGACGAGATAAAGTCAATCATGATGTCGATGCGAGGGCTTAGCTTGGATAGTGTTTTGAGCTGGGTGTGCCTTATAGCAACAGCGCCGACCACTTGGTGCTAAAATTGGATTACATGAAACTATGGGTGGATCTCCAACATTTCACGTACCTAACTTTATCAAGTGCTTCACTTATACTTTTACATCAATCTTTTTACCTAGGTACCGATTACATATTAAGATATATTTTTGTCACTGTTATGTGTTGCTTGCTCTGCGATAATATATTTTTTAGGAGGCAAAAAAAGTCCTGCATTGAATTTGGGGCCTTATTGTCTAACTTGAAGCCCGTTACTATGACGATATTCTGGGTTTCAAGTGTCAAACTTTCTGTACTACATATCATCAAGTTCATCTGTGCCATTACGATACTACATATTCCCTGATCTGTGCCGATTACGATCACCAGCGAGTTAGACAATTTGGTCTCTGATTATCAAACCAAAGTAGAAGGAAAATCTGACTGTGGTTACAAACCTAGATCCATACCTATATGGATTCCTCCAGCAAGCCTTGCATGACACAAAGATAGTCAACACTGGTGGCCAGTGAATGTGCGAGCAGGATTCCTCTTGTCAGCACTTCACGCACTTTCCACATGTCCGGTCTGCGGGTTGGGCGGAAGATCATAGAGAGCGCTCGACGGAAGATAGGCAGAGGCAGGAACCTCCATGGTTGGTCTAGCCACCAGCTGTAAAAAACTTTTAGATTAATAACTCTTTCAAGAAAAAAACCGAAAAAAAAACCTTCAAATACACACATACTATTAACTAAAAAACTACTCGTCATATATGATTCAAATATAAATAGGACCACATGACAAGCACCAGCTTTCGATAAAAAAAAGGATCATCAAAATCGGTCCACCTAGTAAAAAATAATTACGTAACAAACATAAAAAACAGTCGAATTGAGAACCTCATCCTTTTTTTGAAGTCGGTTAAAAAAGATTTCAGTCTGTCAGATGTTCTCGTAATGCGTTGATATAACATAGCAAGCAAATATAGGTTTTGAATCTTTTAACGCAAATTTTGGATTATTTATATTTATAAATAGCAGCGCCCCGCGGTTTATTTTTAAATCCCGGTATACCCACGGGATAAAAAGCTAAGTATGTGCTATTCCGTTCAGCCGTTCTAGAGTTATTCAGTAACAAACATCCATCCATCCGTACTTATAAACTACCATAATAGGATACCAATATAATAATTTGCGTTTACATCGGTGATCTATAAATTGTTTGCAAAAGTTGGCTGTGCGTATTTTTGCTGAAATAGGCTCAGGCGCTCCACTGTAGTATAATTTGTGCATACTTACCTCAGAAAGAGGCCTTCTACTGTGAAATACGTGACAAAAGCCAGAAAGATCGGATACGCCAGTGGCAGGGCAACAATCAGGCAGAGGAGTAAAGTGGCGAGCAGTTTGAGGAACGTTGGGAAGGGTGCCCCGTAACGCCATAGTGCATACACATCACCAGCGAACTCGCGGAGAAGGACCTTCGCTCGACCAAACCTTGACGCTGTACGTAGCTGCTGGAAAAACATCTCCTTACATAACCAGTCTCCAGGTCAAATTAGAACAGGGTGCAAGAGATCTGCGGCCCGATTACGCTAATGTCTGGCTATCGAGATGGCTTTTAGTTTGACATTTGATTCCCATCCATCCAAGGAATTTAGCATCCATCCCAATGAATTTAGATACTAGATTCATCCATAGGTATGTTGCTATTACACTATGGGAATCAAATGCTCTCGTCAGAGAGATTATATGATCAAATTTCAAATTGAAAGCTATCTCGATAGTCAGCTATTAGCGTAATCGGGCCACCGGCGCCGGTGATAATAAGTAGGTAGTACTTATTGAGTTAGTTTTACTCGTATTATATCGTTAGAAAACTTAGTGGGTAGTACAATTAAATCATGTAAAATTACATATCAGGCACTTCCCTCCAGTTTCAGTCTCCACCAGTTACGAGTACTTAGATAAGATTTTTTAGTATCTTAAAAAAAGGATATCATAATTTTTCACGATGGCCTCTACAACTCTACATGTCTAATTCGTATACCTACCTAGGTACCTAAGAGATCAACTCTCATTGGCTTCAGAAGTCTTCGCAGTGTGTACCTATTTGTCTTTTTTATTTATTATTTAATACTGTATTTTAACTTTTCATTTATCTTCGCCATTTTTTGTAGTACAGGCTTGGTTTCTGCAGTTTCTGCTATATCAGCTCCTCAAGTGATTAAAATAAACGTGTGTGGGTTTTCTAAGACTTACCTGAACCATGAAAACTTTATGAGTTCTCTTATAAGGTTTCATAACTTTTGTGATCCGAATGTTTGCGGTAGAGATGGGAACGTTTGCATGGTTCCCAAAACATATTCTAGGATCATGGTTATAGTTAGCTTAAGGGTAAACAGCGAAATGTGGGGTGTATTAAAATCATGTTTGTAGGGGTTTGCAGTTTGTTGATGGCGGTGACATAAATGACATTACCTACTGACAGTCGCTGAGCTTATCTATAATCACTACCTGACAGTGAGTGCCGGTAAATGCTTGACTGATTTCATTATTTGATCTACCTGCTTTGTCCGGCGTTTGTCTACCTTGTGGCACGATAATAAGCTAAGTTCACACTGTGCATTTTCATCTTCAACTTTCGTCTGCATCTTTCTATTCAACTTTCGTTTGACGCTTTCAATAATTGAATGCGTTAATGAACGCTACACCATAGTTCAGTCGTAGTTTCTTCTGTCTTTTGGAAACATGTGCGATGAGAATATTTTACTTGGTGGAATATGTGCAGCTTAAAATAGAATAGAATAGAATAGAAAACTCTTTATTGCACACCACAAGGATAATAACACATTAAAAGCAAATATAAGGTTCTAAGTTTAGTGAAGTACAATGGGCGGTCTTATCGCTAAAAGCGATCTCTTCCAGACAACCTTTGGATGGAATGGATATCACTAGAACATGTCATAAAGACTAAACGAATAAGGAGAGGGGGGGGGGTACCTACCAAATATCAATTTATTTGAGTACATTAACTGAAATTATATACCTACACATAACAACTAAGTAGGTACAATAAATACTTATGAATACAATATAATTATACCTACTACCAATTACAACACATACAAAATGCTGCTAAATATAATTATTACTAAGTATACCTAGGTACCTACAAAATCTACTAGGTTAGGTAAAATAAAAAATCATCATCATCATCTCAGCCCGGTGTCACCCACTGCTGGGTATAGGCCTCCTTCATTTTCTGCCAGCCTCCTCTGTTCTTTGCGTCTCGGGTCCAGGTGTTTCCAGCGACCCTTACGATGTCGTCGACCCATCGCGCTTTCGGTCGGCCTAGATTTCGTCGGCCTGATTTCGGCCACCATTCGGTCAAGGCTTTACTCCACCGGCCATCACCACGTCTGGCAAGGTGTCCTGCCCAACTCCACTTGAGGTTTATCGCCCTGTCACCGACGTCGAAGATTTTCGTACGACGCCGGATCTCAGTGTTGCGTACTCGGTCTAGAAGTGTTATGCCGAGCATGGCTCGCTCCATGGCCCTTTGTGCAATTCGTACTCGGTGCACAGTTTCCTTAGTGAGCGTCCATGTCTCGGCCCCGTAAGTCATAGTTGGCAGGACACATTGATTATAGAGACGGGTTTTCAGGCACTGTGGAATTTTCCTTGACCGAAAAACATCCTCTAGTTTGCCGAATGCTGCCCATCCAAGCTGGATTCTCCTGGATATTTCTTTATTCGTATGCTCCTTACCAAAAGATAAAACATGAGCCAAGTACACGTAATGATCAACCGTCTCTAGCTCCACGTGCCCAACCTTAATTGTTGGAGTCGTGGCTCTAGATACACTTGTCAGCACTTTGGTCTTGGACATGTTCATCCTTAAGCCTACTTCCAAGGACGCAACGTTAAGTTCTTTGAGCATTTGTTGCAAGTCTTCCAGGGTGTCAGCAAACAGAACCAGATCATCTGCCAACCTAAGATGTGACAGATAGACACCATTGATGTTGATTCCACTCTGATCCCACATAAGTGTTTTTACAACGTCTTCAAGAACGGCTGTAAAAAGTTTGGGGGAAATGGTGTCTCCCTGACGCACCCCCCTTTTAATAGGGATAGGGTGGGTTAGATCATGCATTTTGACCTGCATTGTTGCTGCGTCGTATAGCTCCCGAAGCACGTCCACATATTGAGCGTCGATATTGCAGCGATGCAGAGAAACACGGCCCAGTGTTCGACACTGTCGAATGCTTTCTCATAATCGACGAAAGCTAAACACAAGGGCCGGTTGTATTCGGAACTCTTCTCCATCAGCTGTTTCACAGTGTGAATGTGGTCGATTGTGGAGAAACCGCTCCGGAAGCCGGCTTGTTCGACGGGCTGGCATTCGTCTAATATGCGGGTTAGACGGTTACAAAGGATTTTGGCAAATAGTTTGTAAACTTGGGAGAGCAGAGATATAGGGCGATAGTTGTTTAAATTGGAGTAGTCTCCCTTTTTATGTAAAATAGTGACTATAGCATTTTTCCAGATAAGTGGAGATTTGCCACCTAAGAGGACCTCATTGAAGAGTGGTACAAGTACTTTTATCACGGGTGGTCCACCTGCACGCAGCACCTCAACCGTAATACCATCTTCACCATGCGATTTGTCATTTTTCATTTGCGAAAGCGCTCTTTCTACTTCAGAAGAGATTATATTTGGTACAATTTCTGAAGTTCGATGTTCCGTTGGTGGTGCTCTCATGTCCTGTGCTGGGGATACCGTTTCGAGCGATTTTGTGGCGTAAAGGTCCTCATAGTATTGTTCTGCAATTTTTAGAATTTCATTTCGGTCTGTAGTTATAAGGCCACCTCTGTTTTTAAGTTTCAAAATTTGACCTGAACTTTTATTAATTTTACGTCGAAATATTTTCGGGCCTTTGTATTGTTCTATGGTGTTTAAAATTACTTGTGTATTATATTTACGGAGATCTTTTTTAACTAATTTGCTAATATTTTTATTACATTTTTCTATTGCTCTTTGATCGGCTATGGTGTTATGCGGCATGCCTCGTCTTTGTTCAATAAGAGCTAGGGTTTCAGTTATTAGTTTACCCGATTTCTTTCGCACTCCAGTAAGATGTTTACGAGTGGTTTCATTTACGGTTTTGCACAACGTCTCGTTTAGTTGATCAACATCCAAGTTCATTTCTTCAAGTCCTTGGAATTGGTTGGACAATTCTGTTATGAACTCTTTCCGTAAGGAAGCTATTTCTGGTTTTTCATACCTACGATGGGATTTTATAATCATTTTCGTTCTTTCCTTTCTTAAATTAAACCTGTAAGTCACTCTTACTAAACGATGGTCGCTTCCGGTTTTAAAGCGAGCGAGGACTGAGACATCTGTGACTACATGTTTATGTGAGCTGAGTATGTAATCTACCTCGTTTTTGGTGGTTCCAACAGGGCTTGCCCAAGTCCACTTTCTCGAAGTTCGCTTTTGGAAAAATGAATTCATAGCATACATGTTCTTCTTTTCGAGAAAGTCGACCAGAGCTTGCCCTCGCTTGTTGCGCAAACCGCAGCCGAATTTGCCGACAGAATTATCATTTGTGAGTCGTTGGCCTACCCTTGCGTTGAAATCTCCCGTTATAGTGGAGAATTGACAGGGTTTATCAGCAAGGGCCTTTTCAATATCTTCATACAGTGTCTCTACTTCTTCATCTGGGCTGTTAGATGTAGGGGCGTAAACTTGGACGACGTTCAGAGAGTAGCAATTGTTCATTTTTATATTAATGAAACAGACGCGGGTGGAGATGCTCTTAATGTTTTCAACCATTGAGGCTATTGCCTTGTTTACAAGGAAGCCTACACCCCCGTATGTACTGTCTTCATGACCTCTGTAGAAGAAAAGGTGGCCAGATGATAATCGTGACAGATCTTTACCTTTACGACGGACCTCTGAGAGGCCGATTAGATCCCACTTAATGGACTCAGTTTCAATCAAGAATTCGGAAATAAAAAATAAAAGTACCTAACTAAAATTATGAAGAAAACTGTCCCATTATAATAACATAAATTATTTTCTTTACGCAAACACCATACGATACCAGTCTGTAATCTTTCGAGTTGAAATTAATCTGAAGGACAACTCTATTTAGTACCTATGTCTATATCGATAGCAAGCATGTAGCAAGCCAAGCAAGAATTAAGAATTGAAACTGCGAAATGACATTGACATAACAATTTTTCAGTCAACGAGTACCTACTACGAGTAGGTATGTCATTGTCATGCTATGATATAATCGAGGTTATTGAACTCAAATAAAAAAGAAGATATACTTACTTGGTTACAAGAATCAATCAATATCATATCGATATCAATTTTATATTTACTAGCCAGAACTTGCAAGCCATCGTTCCCCTTATTTTATTTGTGTAAAGTTGATTATTTGGATCCCATAGTTGTGGAAAGCTTCTGTAATCTTCAATAAACTTTAATGTAAAATATTTTTCTTCGTCTGCCATCTTGTTGTTGAACGCTATGAGGCACAGAAATCCACCCGAGCCGGAAAACGTGAATCACAGCGCGCGCTTCGATGTCGGCCGAACCTGTGCAATGGCTCATAATGGCTGGTTTTTACAAATTTGAGGGTCCTAGGCAAGGTATTCAAATTCCTTGGTCCTAGGAATCTTAGGGTCGCGCGCACTGCTGTTTGCCGCGTTGCTGGCGGTGGAAATAAATCACGTGTAGACATAGTCGTAGGAAGTTGAGTCACATCCACTGACCTCTAATTACGTAGTATAGAAGGAAATCCAAATTCCTTGCCTCTACACGTTTAGATGACTTTACCTTTAGCCCAAGCTTTAGCCAATGAGAGAACTGAAACCAAGGAATTTGAATAACTGAAACCATCGAGCAAGAAGTTTCAATGATCAGAAAGAAGTAACCTCTCATCAGAGAGTATTATTATATTCCTTGGAAGTAACGGCTCCCACCAAAGACGCTAAGCTCCCACTAAGAACAATAAAAAACATGTATTTAAATACCTTGGGCTCCCACGATGTGTCGAATGAATAAATAACTCTGCTGGACAATCCACACAGCACCATCTAGCCCCAAAGTGCTACTCAAAGCTTGTGTTATGGGTACTAGATAACTGATATATTTATTTAATACATTACACATAGATAGACACATAGATAGATGCTTTATACATCGAACACACCCAGACCAACGGAACAAATTTCTGCAGATCGTACACAAATTTGTTCCAAGGCGGGAATCGAACCCGCAACCTCTTGCGTCGCAGGCGGACTCTCGCCCGCTGCGCCACTGAGGTAGTGATGATGATGACGGTGAACAAGAAATATAATACTACGTGTGGAATACAAATAAAATTATATTTAACTAGTTGCACCTCACGGGTTCACCCGCGCAGAACAACCAAACGGATGTTGGAATAACAAATATACCACATGAACAAGTGGTTCTTTCAAGGAATTTGAATTTGTATTCAAATTCCTTGGGTTCTTTGTCTTTTCATAGAACGTATACACAGCGTTCATGGAGTCCCCTAAGATTAGTCGGTACCGCGCCTAGCTCTCTATAACACACACCTCGCCTGAGGAACTTAATATACTGTTTTCATATTACCTAAACCCGTAAGGTAACTGGTTACAACATCAGAATCCTCTCGGATAGTGCTGCAGTACTACATGCACTAAACAGGTATGAACACAACTCCGGACTGACCATACAATGCCACCAGCTGTTGGAAGAGGTATGTAAGTCCAACAGGAGCATCACCTTACAATGGATCAAGGGTCACAGTGGATCCAGAGGCAACGACGGAGCAGATGCCCTGGCTAGAAGGGGCTCGGAAATGCAGACCGCAGGACCAGAGCCAAAAATACCCCTACCTTTTAGTCAAGCACGATCCTGGATCCGAAGCAGAACTTTTGAACTTCATAAAGACAACTGGGCAAGTACACAGGACTGCAGGCAGTCGAAGGAGGCTTTCCCGGACCTGAGTCCGAGATACTCCCGAAAACTCCTGAACCTGAAACGTGACAAACTCCGACTCGTCATCGGAATTGTCACGGGCCACTGCTCACTCAACAAGCATCTCTTTACATTGGGTGTTACAGACAGTCCCCTATGCAGAGGATGCCTCAACACAGAGGAAACCGCCGCACATGTACTCCTGGAGTGCAACAGTGTAGCACCTCAGCGAGCACAATACCTTGGAGCACCGAAGACGCCTGGGGAAGCCTGCACCAGCATCAGCGAGCTGCTGGCCTTCCTGGAGGACATCGGGTGGCTGAGCTAGCATCCACCACCCGACACGCAAAAAGGGCCCACTTGCGGCCTACTTGCGGAAACCAGTCCGCTCACCAAGTACCAAGTACCTAAACCCGTCTTTCATTGATCTAATAACCTAATAACGGAAAGAAACTTGCGTTCTTTTGAGCTTAAACACAGGTTAGAAAAATGTAATTGGACTATGGACACAAGATCCAGAGTAATTATATTTTTTTCAATCAGATAAGTGTCCGTGTCGTTACATAATTCAAACACTACACAGTAACTATACGAAGATAATAATTAATCGGCTGATAAGTCAGTAGGTAATCGGTAGGTCTTGCCCCTATAGAGAATACAAAGTTTTTTAGTTAGCTTTTATGTTTGTTGAGTGAAGCACGTATTGCAACCATGTTTATTTACTTAGCAGTCGTTGCAGTTTTGCTAGTTTTGATACATCTGGTCTTTAACTACAATGAGAAAGCACGACTTTTGAGGAAAATCCCTGGGCCAGAGGATACGTTTATCATTGGCAATACGTTGGAAATTATTGTAAATCCAGGTAACCCTATAAAGTTTTACTAAAAAAAAAATGTACTTGAGGTACCAACCGATGAAGAGAATTATTATGAGTTCAACAGTTTATTAAGTAAGTGATACCTATGTGGCTTCTAAATCTTGGAAAAATCACGTTTTACATGTCAGTTCAAAGTCAGTTGTCCAAATGCTTATTATCCTATTCCCATCGTACTATTATTATTAGAATTTAAATACCCATGCTATTAATAAAATTTGAAACCATCTTCTATTTAGATTTGATTTCAACTCAAAGGGGTAAGAAACCCATTACCTTATACAGCAAAGGAGTTTCATAATAAGTCTACATAGTTGCGCCCCGCCCGCGGTTTCACCTGCGCAGATTTAAATCCCGGTACTTTTATCCCGTGGGAATCCATGGGATAAAAGTAGCCAATGTGCTATTCCAGACTATAATCTATCTCTCTGCCAAGTTTCATCTAGATCCGTTCAGGCGTTCCGGCGTGAAAGAGTAACAAACATCCATCCATCCTGTCCTCGAGATTAGGCAGACAATTAAAGTAATTTGTTAAAAAAACTTAATACTTATGTTTGTTATAAATTTTAGTGGAATTAATGAAATTGGGAAGAATATTCAGCAAAAAATGGAAAAAAATCTATAGGTACTGGGGCTTTCCATTCGGTGCAGTGGTCGTTTTTAATCCAGAGGACATTGAAGTACGTACCATTACCTATCACATCTAAGAGCGGTTTTACCTTCTCAAGTTTAACCTTTTTAAGTTTAAGATATATTTATTTTCGTCTATTCTCAATAAAAAAAATTCTTTGAGTTGTTGAAATCCACTCTAAATAATAGGGACTGAAAATTCTAAATCAAGGATTGCATGCAGAAGATTTTTCATGTGGTGAGAAAATATACAGGTATAATTATGGTATAACAATACCTAGATATCTAGTGTACACAGTTGCACTGTAAGTAGTTTCATAGTTGCATTGCGTCTTCCTCAAACGACATTGAATATAAAAAACTTAACATCTGTATGCCTCAAGTTGATGGAGGGCAGTGCATCGTAGGGCAAGTTCCATCGTGCGTAATCTTTTTTATAGGTGATGGTTACCACTTCACTTGGCCATCTGCTTGTTTCATCAGCTAATTGTATAAAAACACTGTTTTTTTCAATGTACCTATTTAATGTGTTTTACTGTCTAAATTATTTTAGGTAGTGACGTCTAACGTGAAATACAATGATAAAAGTTTAATCTACAAGTTTTTGGAACCCTGGCTTTGCGATGGGCTGCTTGTTAGTAATGGTGAGTTTAAAAATCCTCTTTTTATTCACTCTTTTCATTATTTTTCCTCTTTTTATTTATTAGCCAATTTACTATATAAATTGAATGATTTTAAAAAAGTTTTTTTGTGTGTTTGGTTGGATTGATTTTGATGATTCTTTTTTTTTATGGATAACTTGGTTGTTCATAGGTCCCATCTAAATCCCCATATAATTAAAAAGAATATAAACCACCACTTTTTATAAAATTAACGAAAACAAAAAATATATAGGTACGTACACGTATGAAGTTTTTATTTCTAGTTCCATTCAGCAAAAGTTTGTTTTCTGTTTTTTCGGCGTAAATACCTATAAGTGTGTACTTATATGAAGTTTTTGTATTTTTTTTAAGATAACACGAAGGCAAAATAATGTATTTACCTACCTAGAGGTGTTATAAATAGGTACTACCTACTTTTTGCAACCATTTAGGTGAAAAATGGCAGCGCCGAAGAAAACTTCTCACACCTGCATTCCACTTTAACATCCTACGGCAGTTCTTCCTGGTACTCGGAGAGAACGTCCAGCGAATGGTGGAAGCTTTGGATAAAAGGGCTGGAGAAGACGTGGATATTGTGCCGGTTCTTTCTGAATTCACCCTACACTCTATATGCGGTAAGTAATCGCTTACCTATACTACAAACAAGTCATAACTATTTTCATGTTACTATTCTAAGATTATTTTTATATAGGTACGAGTAATATGATCTTATACTGCAGTCATTATAAATCATATTCAAATTCTCAACATGTTCCATAAAGAGAAAACGTATTATGTGTAAGTACTTAGGGAAGGGGGGGCATAACGGGGACGCGGGGCACGACGGGGCCACCCACACCTACAAGTAACTACGCACACTAGCCGTGTTTTGTTTTAGCCAATACGAGGGTATTTTGAAACGAACTTCAGTGCGGTAGTGATCGGCGACCAGGGTGCACGCGTTTATTTTTGACGACCAATTCTTTTTTCTGGCATCATTTCATCTAATTTTGAGTGGTTACCAAAACGTGTCTAAAAAAGTAAGTGTGTAGACTACTACTATAGTTTTTTTATGTGTATTACTACCAACATCATCTATTGATATGTTTTGACCAACATCACTCTGACCTTGAATTCAATTTTTTGTTTGTTATTTAAAATTCTGTTAGACATGGGGGCATAACGGGGTACCCCGTTGTGAAAAAACAGAAGACTCGGACAGATGGAGAAAATATTAAGGAGGATGTCTCATGCATCTACTGTGTTGACTCGAACCACACTTGTTTGAAGTCTTTGGAGCCTTAGGTAGCCTGCCAGCTATGTGGACAGTAGGCCCATACTGCCTGTGCAGGAGTTGATGACGCAGATTTAGAAGAAATCCACATCTGCTTGATCTGTGACAATAAAATAGTGTACCCTGTCCTGCCCCGCACTGGGTACCGCATACTGCCCCTACCCCGGGGCACGATGGAGTTTTCATGAAAGTCTTGTAAAATTAAAATTAAAAATATTATTTGATTTCTTACTTCACCAAATTCGGTGCCAAATAAAAGGTTAATAAGCAACCAAAGAGTTGTCATTAGTTTTGATTAAAAAATATTTTATCTTTATTGTTTTATTGTTTATTTCCCTTAGCGTTCCCGTTATGCCCCCCCCCCCCTCCCTTACTCCACTGACTTTTGCAAGACAAAAATATGTTATATGTATACATATATTGATAATGTACCTACTGCTGTACCTATATGATTTTTTTTCTATTCCTGTTTCAATAACTGCTGTGAACTAAAAAATGTTTGTACCACCGTCTGGTTAGAGTTGGAGGCTCCAAGGCTTGCAATGCCTAGTTTCACAAACAATAAATATTTCATTTCAAAAGTTGTTACTCGTGTTGATTGTAGTGATGAGACTTTATAGCCTAGCTTTCCCTCGCGGCTTCGACTTAAATATTAATGTTAGCAATCACTATGTACCTATCTAACTTCTTCTTGTCGTTTCACCGAAGATGCGTTTGTTTCCTTTTCTCACAATTTCTCATAACAATTGCACCCTGTTAACAGAAACTGCAATGGGGACAAAGCTAAGTGACGAAACGACTGGTAGAGGCAGATCCTACAAAGAAGCTATCTACGGCATGGGAGAGATGCTTATATACAGATTCACGAGAGTCTATCTCTATCCCATTTTCTTATACAACATAAGTGCAGCGGGGAAAAAGATGAAGTACTATTTGGAGATAATCCAAGGTTTTACAAAACAAGTTATTCAGGAGAGAAGGGAGTATGTTAGGGACAATGGATTCAAAGCTCCTAATATTGACGACGGAGATGTTTATATGAAAAAGAAAACAGCTATGTTGGATTTGCTGCTGTTGGCCCAAAAGGACGGCTTGATTGATGATGACGGCATTCAGGAAGAAGTCGATACGTTCATGTTTGAGGTAATTTGCTGGTAGAGCACCTATATTATATAGAGCGCCTAAATAATAGGTGTACCTAATATAAGGTCAAAAGGGGGGTATTTTACACGTCAATGCGAACAACGTGTGTCCTACAACTTTAGAAATAACGTAGTTTTTCATTCATAAAATGCCTTTTGAACTTTCATCCAAAATGTTATTTATTTATAAATCATAGAAAAATAAAAATAATAAATAAATAGAATTAGCAGAGATGGCATTAAACCTTGGCACACGACTAATAATGTATAGTAGTCAGAATTCCCGGAAACAACATTAAATAAATGATTGTTATAACTTTTATTTTTTTTAGGGTCATGACACAACTGCATCTGGTCTTACCTTCTGTTTGATGGAGCTTGCAAACAACAAACATATACAGGTAAAACCCAGGCAACCTGTTTCTTTAACTGTATAGTTTATTCAATACTCTCTTTATTTCAGTACGAGTTTCTTTATTTCAATGTTTTATTGCATGCACCTTAAGGTGAAGGATAGCTGCGAGCCTTTTGAAAAATAGGTATTTTATGAAAATGTACCTATCTTGCTGCGTTTCCAAGAGGAATTTCCGATCACTGTATAATTCTGAAGATACCCGAAGTGAACTACGAGATGTGATTAAAAACTAATAACCATTTCAGGATAAAATATACCATGAGATAAGCGAAATATTCGGTGATTCGTTGAGGTCCGCGACTATTGAAGACCTGGCGAATATGCGTTATTTAGAATGCTGCATCAAGGAGTCACTTCGACTTTACCCGCCGGTACACTTCATAAGCCGCCAGCTGAAGGAATCAGTTACTTTGAGTAAGCATTTCACTTTATACTAAATGGTGGCTCGTCCTGCGGCCCGATTACGGTAATGCCTGGCTATCGAGATGGCTTTCAGTTTGAGAAATGCAACGTTTTCAAGTATTTTTTAGCGTTAAAAGTGTAATAGGAATTATATTGGATGGATGGGAATCAAATGTCAAACTGAAAGCCATCTCGATAGCCAGACATTAGCGTAATCGGGCCCCTGGTCGGGTGCATATTTATTACATTTTAAACATTTAAATAAAGCCAATATAATAATATATTACGTGTGAGCTGCGTGATACGCAAATTCCATCGAAAATCCCTTAAAAAAGTGCATGATTGAGTGAATGGAGCCTCTTGACTTAAGACACACTCTGAATCCTTTCACCACACTTTTTCGAAAGAAACTAGTGACTCGACTAGAAGAAAAAGCTGCTCTTGACCAAGGAGTTTGAATACAAGTACATCTATATTCCTTGCTCTTGACGCTTCTATGTTTTATAGATGCATGGGCGTTTATACCTACCATACCTTCTATTCAACCAAAAATGGTGGCGCAAAGTGACAGCCTACGTAGCTCAGTTGGTAGTAGCTCTGCCTTCTGCGCCGTAGGTCGTGGGTTCGATTCCCACCGTGAACAAACATTTGTGTGACGAACATAAATGTTTGTTCTCTGTCTGGGTGTTATATAATATTATAAGTATTTATTTACAAAAAAAAAGTATTATAAGTAGTATATCAGCTATCTGGTTCCCATATTACAAGCATAAGCTTAGTTTGGGGCTAGATAGTGCTGTGTGGAAAGTCCACCAATATTTATTTATTATTTATTTGAAGTATAGATAATCCAACTTAATTTACATTTTGAGGAAATTTCGTACACCAAATAAAACTTTTCCATTCGTAAATTAATTCCCAAAGAGCCAATTAATTCAGCTGTTCTAATTTTGTCTTATATAGCCTGTGGGTCACTTTATGATAAAGGTTATCATAAAGTGACCCACGGTTCTGATGAGAACAAGACAACAATCTTCTAGAGATAGAGATAATGAGTGCAGAGCCTTTATTAGTTTTTATTTGTTTTCAGGTGGCTACAAGATTCCTGCTGACACCTTATGCCATATAAACATTTTGGACCTACACCGAAGCCCGGATGTGTACAAAGATCCCCTGAAGTTCGATCCGGACCGGTTCCTGCCTGAAAATTGCGTTGACAGACACGCTTACGCCTACATACCTTTCAGTGCAGGCCCCAGAAACTGTATAGGTTTGTTTTTCATATTATTAGGTACATACATAGTACATAACTAGATGCGCCCCGCGGTTTCACCCGCGCAGATTTAAATCCCGGTATTCCCACAGGATAAAAAGTAGCCTATGTGTTATTCCAGACTATAATACATCTCTCTGCCAAGTTTCATCCAGATCCGTTCAGCCGTTCCGGCGTGAAAGAGTAACAAACATCCATCACATCATAGTAGGATGTAGGTAACACATCGTCACAATGTATTACAAGAGTGTAACCTTATAATTACTACTAATGATCAAGTTTGTTGATTTGTGCCGAGGTCAAAGTCTTGAGGGTAAATTATATCAATTTTGTCATCAATTACAATGTGCTAATCAGTCTTACGACAAACTGAGAATCCCTTGTCTAACGTGCCGTAACTTTAACATTACAGAAGCGAATTGGTATTTTTTAGTCTTTGTGGTTTAACTTTTTAATTCTTATAAGATTTTTGGAGTCATTGATACAACACATTATGGTACTTAAGATAGAACACAACCGATATAAAATTGGGGCATTCCTTTTTGTGGGGACGAGAGAGAGCAATAACTGTTTCAAGAAAAAAAACTACTATTTTACACTGGAAAATACACTCATACAACTAAAACTTAAAAAATGATCGTCATAATATGACGATAACAATAAATTTTAATGGGAAAAACATCAAAATCGGTCCACACAGTAAACAGTTATGAGGTAACAAACATAAAAACAGTCGAATGAGAACCTCCTCCTTTTTTAACCGACTTCAAAAAAAGGAAGAGCTCAATTCGACTATATGTTTTTTTTGTTTTTTGTTTGCATCAGATCTGGATCAGTAGCTTTTGAGTTATAGTATGCGTGTATTTTCCAGTGCATTTGAAGTCGGTTGTTTTCTTGAAAGAGTTATTTCAAGTCGGTTAAAAAACAAAACATGGGACTTGGTAACTTTACCAAAAAAATAGTATAACTTACTATTTAAATTTCAGGTCAAAAGTTCGCTATGATGGAGATGAAGTTGGCTATCGTGGGGATACTAAGACGTTTCGAACTGCTACCTGTGACGCGTTCGGAGGACATTGAATTTACAGCAGATTTAGTTTTAAGAAATTCAAGACCTGTCTACGTTTCATTTGCCAAAAGGTGAATAGATTTGTCAAATATCTAAAAATGATAGATATGAATATAGAATTCATAAATAAAATACCGCCGATTGTAGGACAATAATAACCTATTGTACTTGTATGATGTACCTACTGTCAATGTTGTCCTTAATAAAGTTTTTATTATTGTTATTATTTATTAGTTTTTATAGCTCTCAAAACAGTAATTTGATTTCGACACCTATTTATTTTTCACACCAGCTGCAAGAACCATGACTCATTAGAAAATTGTCTAAAAAAATAAAAAAAATTGTCATGTGAGACGAGGTATACTGAAAATTGTTTACTAGTAATAGTAGGTATAGGACAGAACTCGGCTAATAGTGTCTGGCACTCCCACCAGTATATTTATAAACGCCAACTGAAAGATGGCTCAGTGCGGTGCAAGGAGCGTTCGATTCGCGAAAATCCCAGAGTTTCAGTTTGCGGTACCCGCGAGGCAGGCGCAGTGTCTTCTGCGGTATTGTGATATGCGCACCCTGTCCAGTGGATTCGACGATTTCATTATGGAATGCGAGAATGGTTTTGAGGTAGGTGACTATCTTATTTAATTTTACTCAGCAAGTTTCAGTCATTTAGAGATTGCTTTTTTAGTAAAAACACATATCGACTATTATCGCCTCTCGTGTCTTGCTCCTGATGGAATCTATTACCTAGAGGTAGAGAGTCTTAGTCATTATGCCTACTGTGGAATTGCATCGTCACACTGACTATTTAATTTCAATTATCGGGAAGTTTCATTCGTTTAAAGATTACTATCTCAGTACATAATCCGCTAGTTGATACAAAATCGACAAGAAGTTCGCGCTGCATTCATTATCTCGCATACCTGATAATCAACTCATTTATTGAGATAGTGCAAGATAGCTGCAATATAATATGGTGAAATGAACTTACGTACATACCTGACGAACATAGAACCTATTATTTATTCTGTAATAGAACCTCTTCCTTTATAGAAGTCAGTTAAAAAAGAAGGGACACTAGAGGACTCGCGTTAGAGTTATATTCCTTGCTAGAGGACTTTTCCGTGCAGTGGGATAAGGCAAGCCAGTACTTTCAAAACGGTGAAGGAAAGCATCGTGCGTTGTAGAACCTAATAATTTTTATAACATGTGTCAAGCCACTTAAGACTCCGGTGACAGCGGCTCGCAATTTCGAAGTGCGATTGGCTATTATTTCATTTTATTTCATTTCGGGGAGGTTGTTTGAAAAAACAACTCTAAAGAAACACGCATAAATACTGTTCGAACACAAATAATACAATAATATAAGGGAAACATGCCCGAATCAGAAATCATTTTGGTATTAGTATGTTTGGTCTTACGTTTACCTAATACCAAAATGATTTCTGACTCAAGCACATTTCCCTTATATTATTGTATTATTTGTGTTCGAACAGTATTTATGCGTGTTTCTTTAGAGTTATTATTTCAAACAACATCCCCGAAATGAAATAAAATGAAATAATAGCCAATCGCACCTCGAAATTGCGAGCCGCCGTCACCGGACCCTTAATGGTAAAATGTATCGATGTAGATATACATTTATGCCAAATAAAAGTACTTTTTATTATAAAAATAAATAAAATAAATAACAACAGGTACAAAGTTAGGATTAAAGTAAGCGATTGACGTTTGTTGCCACGCCTCTACTTGCAAACAAATATTAAATATTATCGAGTTACTTAAGTATACCTATCGGTGTGCCGATTTTGAATAGGTAGGTCCATCATGTCACGATTGTTCAGGATTTCCCATACACGTTACGTCAACGGCGAATCAACATCACAATGTAGACGAACGAAGATAAGCGATAAAGGCACGAGGGAGGCACCAGTTGGCGCCTGCGCGTTACAGGTGTATGTCAGATCGCCAGCGCTCAATCGCTACTTGCCGGTCGCAAGGGTGGTTTGGTGCATTGATCCTGTGCTCACCATGAATGCTCGTCAGCTTCGCCGGCTCGCGAGCCCTATCGTGAGGCCAGCTTGTGCCTGTATTCGGCAATATAGTCAAGTGAGACCTGTGTATGTTTTAGAGAAAAGTGATGTGAGTGTCCTTTACTTTGTCGAGAAAACTAACCTACTAACGTTTATTCATCACGTAATCGAGGGGTATCCCTCGATTTTTTATGTTTTGTCAATGACCTTTTAATAAAATATTATCTTGTTTCGTTACAGAAATGGCGTAACTCAGCGCCCCACTTCTATGCGGTCCAATCCATCGACATGAGGTATGCATTGTGATCATTAATAATGCACAAGTGCTGCTACTTTATTGAAAATAAACTGCCGTTAATAAACTGAAGTAGACACTTATTGATCCTTATTAAACTTCGGATGGCGCCTGTCGGGTGCTTGTTCAATTCAACAAGCCCTCAATAAAAATTGTTGGACGAAAATCTTTCGCGTAAACAAAGCAAATATTTAAATATTGTAACACTGCTGAAAAGTTCGACTTACGCAACTACTTCCTGAAAACGACAGATCGGTATTCGAGTGCTACCTAAGTAGGTCGAAATAGATGTCTTCCAAATACTAAATTGCTTTACTTTAGTTTATTAACAAAGTATTCTTACTAAAGCTCGTTATTTTAAGATTCCTCTCTGTTTTGTATGTCGTTTTATATGACGTAGTAATTGTTTAACTGTTTAACCTTGGTTTTCGTATTATGATAAGATTTTTCAATGTTTTTGTCCGTTTCACATGGTGCAGACTGTATTCATTCGCCCATAACGTCGATCCTAAATCGTAAGTATGGGGACTCTAGTAACCCGATAAGTGTGATGCATGACGTAAAGTGTTAATGTGTTCCTCATTATTCTGTTTGAAATATCTTTGAAAGTACATTTATTGACTTTGATTCATAAAATTTTCTGAAATGTTTTGGTTTGCAAGTCATCTAGGATCATCATCTTTAGGGTGATAGCCTTGTCGTACATACCTACTCGTAGTTTGGACTAGATTTACCGTTCGGTGGAAATTTTATCTTCTTTGTTTAGAATATCAAAGATTAACCCCCGGTTGCCGAAAGCTCGATCAACACTAATCGGCTGTAAAGTCACTTGCTATCTCTGTCTAATTTGAAGCAAAAGCTGAAATACAAAGTGACTTGACAGCCGATTAGTGTTGATCGAGCCTTCAAAAACCGGGGATTAGCACTTTGATCACGTAACTTTTGTTGCATTCAAAATCCGGTTGCACGACAAACTAGGAAAATATTATGCGGTTTATCGTTGCTTTTATGAATTAAAGGTTTTATTGCTTTCAATGCTATTCTAACTAACAGTTTTGATTGAATTTGAGTTACATTAACTCTTATGTTTAAGAAAATAATTATTATTTAACGCTTTCTTTTGAACAATATTTGGCTTTCTTGTTCTTTATTATTTCAAACATTAGACTAGTTTTAAAAGGAAGTTTTTTTAGCAGGTACTAGACTCCAAAATTATATGTATTTGTAGAAAAAAGCTAAAATGTATGATTATTATAAAAATTCATGTACCTAGATAAACATTTTTCTTTGCATTAATGAGCTATCAAAATGTCTTGTGACTGTTTCGAATTTTGCAGCATTGTGCGGGCGTCGTAGACACACCCGCTGTCTACCTACGTCAACACCTGCCTACGTTAGTTTATTATTAGATCGAATCGTGACGAGCTGTGTACTGTAAAACATGAGCTATCCGAAGAATAGCACGAAATATTTACCAAACGTGTTATTTATTCATTAGCAGTGCTACGTGTAAATGTTTTCTAGAATGATCGATTGACTTCATAATAATTAACTTACACCAATTATAGTAATACTAGCATCCACCGATCAACAACTTAGTTTAGGTATTTGTTATTCCGGGTCACTAACTATTATTCCAAGTTTCATTATATTCTCATTCACAAATTTTCGCATTTATTACATTTTAGGAGTAGGATAAGAAGTAGGATTCAAAGCCATCTAACGATGTATTCATACTCCACCAGGGTACGTGCAGGTCCTCACAAAAATGCTGATGATGTTCTATTCGATATGTTCAAAAATGAAGACACTGGACTTCTACCTGTCGGAAAGTTTCTGGCCGTAAGTTTTCTTACCTATTAAACTAATGCTGTACGTAGCCCTATTTTATAAGATCTATACGTATACACTTGCTATTCATCGGGTTTCATCGCTTGGCATGCATTTAATTATACCACCATCTCTTGAAGCATTGTTATTTCAATATTACTTTTATGTCAATGTCTTATTTTATATCAACTGCATAGAGTCAGCTTTTGATACTAAAAAATTAAGTAATATTGAAATAAGAATGCCAAAAATGGTGGTACGGGCCCTGTCAAGGGCTAGTTAATCTATACAAATACCTACTACGTGCATAGCAGCATCAGGCGATCGCGATGATAAAGCTCAGTACACTGTTTCCGTTTGCAGGCATTGAGAACTACCGGAATTAGAAAAAACGATTCACGCGTAAAGGAAGTCATGCACAACTTGTACAAAGTCCACAAGGAATCTAACTTTGAAGGAGGTTCACCAGAAACATTGAAGCTGGATAGGAAGACGTTCAAGGAAGTGATCGCGCCCAACATTGTTTTGATAACCAGGGCATTCCGAAGCCAATTCGTCATCCCAGATTTCCAGGATTTCATTAAAGATATCGAGGAAATGTACTGGACTGCTAAAAGCAACACTGATGGCAAAGTGGCTAGCTATATCCCGCAACTAGCTAGAGCGAGCCCTGATAATTGGGGAATCAGCGTTTGTACAATCGACGGACAAAGATTTAATATCGGTAAGTGATTCTACAATGGATAAATAAAGTATGCAATTAATGCCGCGTAGATTATATTAGAACTGCTATTTTGTAGGTGACGTGACCGTCCCATTCACTCTACAGTCATGCAGCAAGCCGCTGACTTACGCGATGGCTCTAGAGACGCTAGGCCCTGAACAGGTACACAAATATGTTGGCACGGAGCCGAGCGGCCGGAACTTCAATGAACTCGTTCTGGACTATAATAGTATGTATAAGCAATTATTTATTTTGCCAGTACATTGTTAATCTAGATATTGTACCGTATCTCAAAACTGAAACAGCTTCACGACTTTGATCCCCGGGCACGGTAGATATCCCTTCAGATCTCTCAGTACCAAGTACTAACTCAAGATTCTTTGAGGATGTCTAAGGGGGGTAGTCAGAGGTACGTCCAAACATTACATTTGGCACATACCCACATTTTGCAGTAATTAGTATTCCATACGTGACAGGTTGCAAGCCCATCGCCGCTATTAGAATACTAACTGGTTTCCTCACAATGTTTGATAACTTGAGATAAGTTGCAAAAAAAAGCAAAAAGTGAAAATGTACATAATTGCTGCTAGGTATGCATTTGTGAAGTGTCTAATATGTAAAGCATACAGTTCCTTATATGTATCAACACAATGCAATGTGACGTAAACTCAAATATTGATATAAATCCTGCAAATATTTTTACAGTGAAGCCACACAATCCCATGATCAACGCCGGAGCAATTCTTATTTGCTCTCTACTCAAGTCCTTGGACAAGCCCGAGATGACACTTGCCGAGAAATTCGACTACGTAATGTCGTTCTTCAGCCGACTGGCTGGCAACGAGGTGTTAGGTTTCAACAACGCCGTATTTTTGTCGGAACGCGAAGCGGCTGACCGTAATTATGCACTTGGCTTTTACATGCGAGAGTACAAATGCTACCCCGAAAAAACCAATCTACGTGAATGCATGGACTTCTATTTCCAGGTAGGATACAAGACAACGCGGATGCATGACAGATAAATATTAATCACTAGTAGCGTCCCGCGGGTTAACCCACGTAGTTTGATATCCCTGTATTCTCACGGGATAAAAAGTAGTTATGTGCTATTCCAGACTATAATCTATCTCCTCGCCAAATTTCATCAAGATCCGTTCAGCCGTTCTGGAGTTATTGAGTAACAAACATACATCCATCCATTCAATTAGTTATTCAATTAGCCGAATGTAAAGAACGCTTATTTGTTTCAGTGCTGTTCTATGGAAGCGAACTGCGACATCATGTCTATAATGGCAGCGACACTCGCCAATGGAGGCATCTGTCCAATCACTGATGAAAAAGTACTTCGTCCAGATTCAGTGCGCAACGTGCTCTCTTTGATGCACAGCTGCGGAATGTACGACTATTCAGGCCAGTTCGCATTCAAAGTGGGGCTTCCTGCGAAGTCAGGGGTGTCGGGGGCCATGCTTATCGTCGTGCCCAATGTTATGGGGATATGCACCTGGTCACCTCCGCTGGACCCACTCGGTAACAGCTGCAGAGGTCTGCAGTTTTGCGAGGTATATAGCTCTTTCGTTTTTATCGTAGAGATCTACGGCGTAGCCACGTAGATTTTGTAGTCTCGATGCGTAGCAGTGTAGAGCCCATGTAGCACCTCTACAAATTTATTTTCTTAAATGTCTTTGCAGGAACTCATCGAACGTTTCAATTTCCACAAATACGACAACATTCGTTACGCAAGCCACAAAAAGGACCCTCGCCGCTACAAATTTGAATCCACTGGTCTGAACATCGTCAATCTTTTGTTCTCAGCTGCAAGCGGCGATCTGAGTGCTCTTAGAAGGTATGTACTTAAAATCATAAAATCACAAACTAAATACCAATAAGTTAGCGATTTCTTGCATGTTTATGAATGTTTTTGTTCGTCAGAATCAGTGCCTATACAGACACGAATCTTCCAATGCCAGTGAATGCATCGAACGACAGGTTCAGCGGGTAGCCAGTATGACCACAAAGCTTGAAATACAGCAGCTTTAAGCTCGTCATTTTAGTTTCTCTAAGCACTATAATTATATTGTCAAAGTCAAAGAGTATTCCAGATGAATCACAAGTATCTAGGTGGCGGTTCCACGCGACAATACCTAGAACTGTCCGTCACAAACAATGTGCAACGCTTGAATATGCATAGGCTTTTAGTCCGCTCTTTATGTAGATATTAGGATAGTATAATACGTGCATCTTTAACTATGAGGTTACATCGCGACGCTTTTTAATTTTTAGTGAAAAGAGCTGTGTTGATTCGTAATTATTTGCAGGCACCATCTCTCGGGAATGGACATGACGCTTTCGGATTACGATGGGCGTACGGCGCTGCACTTGGCGGCGGCAGAAGGTCACCTCTCATGCGTTGACTTTCTACTCGCCCAATGCGGCGTGCCGCACGACCCTCGCGACCGCTGGGGCAGTCGCCCACTCAACGAAGCAGAAACCTTCGGGCACACCGACGTTGTGCAATACCTCAAAGATTGGGAACTAGCACATCCCGAGCAGGAAAAAGTACCCGAGCCAATAACCAACGTAGACGACATTCTGGAAGCGAAACCGGACGCCAATGATGCGGTTAAAGACCCGAGTATACAGGAGATTGTCACCAGGAATGGGGACAAAGTTCAGTGAAACTGAATCTCAGATTTATGAATCTACCTATATTGATATTGTAAGATCTCATGTTTAAACATTATATATGTATTGAAATTGGCTATGTTTGTAAATGTAGTGGGTGTCCAAATTTGAAAATAAGTATTTTGCAAATTCTCCATTATTTATCTCTGCTAATTTCTCATCTTATCTTTATTTTTAAGTGCAAGTTGTTGTTACCTAGTGTTGTTACATAAGTGGTTTTGTGATGCTCATGTTTGTAGTTATTCAAATGATATTTATTGAAGTATTTAAGTACAAGATTTTTATAGCATTATTGTAATTTTGATGTAGGTATATTACTTTGTTATTTGGGATTAACTTTATAAAGTAAAGGTTTAAATGTTTATATTATAACCAAGCTAGCTTAAAATAGGCTGGGTAATCATTTTAAAAAATCTTCAGCATCATGGATACATTTTTACATTCCATTGTGCCAATAGTTTTTTAGTTTCTTGACTAGGTACATGCTTTTATAAAATACAGTTTTTCAAAGCTCAAATAAAACTTTCTATTTTATTTAATGAATAACCAAATGTAATGTTATAAGGTATTTTAAATTTTATTCCTATCATAAATGAATATAGATGTAGGTACAACCCATGCAACATAACTACTTGTTTGTATTTTGTTTCACTTGTTTGTTTATAAAAATAAAAATGTATAATGCACTACAGAGCCTGTAGTGAATATTTATTTTTCTAAAAATAATAATTAAGAGCAATAAAGAAATGATTAAAGCAAAAAAACAAACAAGCAGTTACGTGGCACAGGCTGTACTTGTAAAAAGACAATAAATATATAATTTATAAAATTGTAACAGTATGTTGTACATACTTTTATGTATATTACTATTGTACTAAAATATGTCAATTAATAAAAGTTGTTTCCTCAACTCTTTTTGCATAAATTTCCCAAAAATTCAGCAGTCAAGAGGTTTCTATTTTGTTTCATTAATCAGGTCAAAATCAAACAACCATTTGAAAATATCTAAACTTTATTAAGTACCTACCACTAATAAATATTAAACTAACTACTATTTACTTTCCACTTGAGGTCTAATCGGAGTTGAAACAAGGCCAAGTAACTTACAATCAGCTTCTAGGAGGGTTAGGTCAGTGCTTGATCCAAGAAATCTTGATGAGAGCTCCAGATCTTTTATTTGTATTCTCACTCTTGAACCTCTGACATACTCATCACCTCGAGTTGCAGGCCTGGTGCAAACACAATGGAACTTCCAACCAAAGTCAATGTATAGATCGTCTTCCACAACATGGAATATTTTACCAATAACTACTTTATCAGTAGGGTCACCAAGCTGGAATAAAAATATCACAATAAGACATAGAACCTGAGTTTAGCATTGTTATGTACTTAGATAGTTTGTAAAACTTACATCCATTAATTTTGAATGCCGTAATAATGATGCAAATGTTTTGGGCTCTTCAATTCCTTGCTCATCTGTGATTTGTGACTGTTTGTCAAATGCTGTCGCGAATCCTCCAGCTTTAGCGGCTTCTTGAGCCAATGACGAACCATCTCTCGGGTTAGTTGTTTCTGTATCAGTGGCTAAATGACGTGAATGTGTAGTTTGTAGTAAACGTACTATCACTCGTGATGATCCTGATGAAGCCCGGGAAGGGATATTAGCGGCCCCTATTCCTAAGACTAACCTTAATGAGAGCATTGCTGAAGTCAAAGAGTTTAAGGCTGAAATTTATTTTACTCAAAATAAACAAAAGCAAAGAACCATTTACAAAAAAAATACACTGTTCATTAACTGCTCATTTCATTACACTGTTCAAGTCAAGAAAAACAATTCCTTGATTTGCTAATATTTCAATAAATAATGACACCAAAACAAAAATGACACTTCTCACTGTACTGTGAAGTGTGACTGAGTGACGTGACTAATTGTGATTATTGATGATGACACATGCATGACAGACAGATGACAGATTGAAAGACGAAAACTTTTTTTTCTTTTTTTCTCCGTAGAAGACTCCTATCCGTCATTCGAGCTTGCCGGTGTCAAGTGATTTGAATTGAATTCAAAATGAAACTGCAATGGTAGGTGTGTATGTATTCGGATTTTTATTTGAAGCAACAGTAGCGTTTTTCTAGTGAAAATTCGAGTTATGTTGTGTAATTTCGTTGGCATTTAAAAAAAATAATATACATATGTATACATTGCCACGGTCTGAGGGCCTATCACGAGTTCCGGTGCCGACCGCGATCGATCGTAGATCACACCGATAGACATCGCATTTCAAAGAAATTCAATATTATATATTATTCTTATACTGCTAATAAATTCTTATGATTTTTATCATTATTCTTATTATAAATATTATATATTATTCGCATTGTTTGAGAAGCTTTTTTTAAGCTTCTCAAAGAATACGCGAGATGCCGTTGTTTAATTTCCTTGAAATTCGGTGTAGAGCGTTGCGATCTACGATCGATCGCGGTCGGCACTAAACTCATGATAGCCCCCCAGAGGTTAGCCGTTTGTGCATAAATAGCCAATGGCGAATCGAAGATGGCTCAAACAGCTAACTTCAGACCGAATAAAAATTCTATTAAATTATTTATTTTCAATTTTGTTACTGTAACTGTAACTGTGCGCTGCTGTTACAAGCACTGTGCGGTGCATAACATTCTACCGATGAAATATTTATTTATTTAACAAACAACTCAATTATATATATATAAAAAATATCAAAGAGCATCGATTTGTTTTCTAGCCTCTTAACTTTTTTGTTTTTCTGTTGTAATTTTGGGTTTTTTTGGATAAATATGTACTTTAATCTTACTTTACACTTACAAACATTTACATTCTCTTTGGCTCACAAGTTGGAGACACAAGCACCGTCTGGCTGAAAAACGCACATAAATAAAATAAAAAAAATGAGCCATTATTTCTACAACTAACTTAATTAGGTACACGCCTTTATATTAGGTACATACATTCTTAACTTAAGGGTCCGGTGACAGCGGCTCGCAATTTCGAGGTGCGATTGGCTATTATTTCATTTCGGGGAGGTTGTTTGAAAAAATAACTCTAAAGAAACACGCATAAATACTGTTCGAACACAAATAATAATATAAGGGAAATGTGCTTGAGTCAGAAATCATTTTGGTATTAGGTAAATGTAAGACCAAACATACTAATACCAAAATGATTTCTGATTCGGGCCGGATTTTTGACGACCTCAGTGGCGCAGCGGGCGAGAGTCCGCCTGCGACGCAGAGGTTGCGGGTTCGATTCCCGCCTCGGAACAAATTTGTGTACGATCTGCAGAAATTTGTTCATTGGTCTGGGTGTTTTCTATGTATAATAAGAAATATCTATCTATGTAATTATATAATGTATTAAATATATCAGTTATCTAGTACCCATAACACAAGCTTTAGTAGCTTACTTTGGGGCTAGATAGTGCTGTGTGGATTGTCCAGCATTATTTATTTATTTATTTATTTATTTATCCACTCTGTTAATCTTTTGGTCCATCTACTGCTAACCACTCGGCATACATGTCCCGATTTACATTTAAGGGATCTTATAACTTTTACTGCATCTTTTAGGTTAGTTTTTTCCTGATATTTATGTTCTTTATTTTGTCTCTTTGTCTTATTCCTAGCATGCTTCGTTCCATTTTTCTTTGACAAATAGCCAATTTGTTGTAAAAACGCACATACAGCCGAGATAAAGATAAAGCCGAGGTAGTATGCTATTAGACTAATCCAAGGAATATAGATATTCAAATTCCTTGGACTAGTCTGCCCCATGAAGTTGTAGATAAAAATGGAGACCACACTTCGTATACCTACTTGAAGCATAACCTATGTATTACTATCTCGCTCTATGTGGGCAGACCCTCTCTTTCTAAATAGATAGATATAGTACCCGTCAAACTTCTTGGCCATCGCGCGAGGTGGTAGGGGAAAGGTTTGCACTCTTCGCACCACCAAAGAGTTTTTATTTCTTTTTCATTCGAGGTCGTTTGTCCAAGAAGTTTGACGGATACTATAGCAATACTATAGTCACAGATAAGAGAATACTATACTAGTACTATAGTCCACACTAAAAAGAGAGGTCTGCCCACAGAGAGCGAGATAGAGATACGTAGGTATTTGACTCAAGTTGTTGTTCCAAGTGTGGCCTCCATTTTTATCTACAACTTCATGGTCTGCCCCAAAGAGTAAAATAAGTATGTGGGTCTGCCCCAAAGACCTTGTACCTATAATGTAACCTATGTTATAGGTACAAGGTCTTTGGTCTGCCCCAAGCTGACTTTTTTTTTTTTATGGCTCCTGTCTATAGAAAATCTTGCCAGTGTCAAGTGATAGAGATTGTAGGCTCTTTGTTATGTTTCTAGTCACGTCCGTCGAAAGTTGAGTCAGTCAATTGTTTTGAAGAAAATGGTGGCGGTTTCTTCAAAACATTTGAAACATTTTCAGTCAAATCACGATACACTTTTATATCACTTTGTGATAAGACCACAAGTAATGTTGGTTAAAATACCACCAAAATTACACAACACAACTCAAAATAACACTAGAAAAACAATTAAAATGAAAATGCTATGTTGCTTCGATAGATGACAGAAAACGAATCCAAGCTGACTTCATATTAAAGATCTGTCATGTCATGTCTGTCATGTCATATCAAAATGTCTCTCGCTCGCTCGAACTCCAAGAACGAAAACGAAATGTCAAAGTTGTCAAACAAAACTCGCACACCACGCACGATATTTTACGGAATTTTGATAATGCTGGAAAAATTATCTCGGAAATCAATAAATAAATTGTGAAAATGACTGAAGATCAAGATGCAAATGAAACGCAGCCTGACACAGGCAGCAAAATATTTGTAAACAATAACAAATACAAAAAATTTAAGACCCAACGGCCTCTGACTAAAGTGATACAGTTTTTACGTAAACATCTTGTACCAAATAATAATTTAAACACAAGATTAACATTTTGTTTTTTGTTCGTTTCAGATAATTATGCGACGTCTGCCGCCTACTATGACCGAAGAATCATTTTTAGAGCAGGTATCACCAATTCCAGAACATGATAATTTCTACTTTGCTAAGACAGACCCATCGCTTGGCAATAACCTGTATTCTAGAGCTTACATAAACTTTGTCAACGTTGACGATATCTATCTGTTTAGAGACAAGTTTGATGGATATGTGTTCTTGGATGAGAGAGGCAAGTATTGTTTTGATAAACTGCTGAGGCAAGAGAGTAAAACCCCTATTGTTTGTTCATTAAGTAGGTTTATACAAAGCAATTATTGTTTCTTAACAAATTATTGTGGAAAGTCAACCTATTCTCATGTTAGCTGTATATTTTCAGGTGTGGAGTTCATAGGCATAGTTGAGTACGCTCCATTCCAGAGAATCCCTAAAAAGAAAAAAAAGAAGGACCCTAAGTGTGGCACTATTGAGAGTGACCCTGTTTATCAAGAGTTCATAGAAAACCTTGCAAAAGAACCTGAAACAGAAAACTTGCCTAAGCTAGAGTATTCTTATCCTATAACTGATCGTAAGTGTGAACACCAAATATGACATGAATTATTTACACAAAAAGGGCCCATTTGCGGCCTACTTGCGGAAACCAGTCTGCTCACCAAGTACCAAGACTTATTTACACCTAAGAAACATTTCACCCATATCTCTATATAAGAGACAGGCAAGAGCATGGATGGTTTGCTCAGCAGAGGATTGGTACTGATCTGCCACTAAACCACCTCTCTTTACTCTTGTCAAGGTTCAGTTAGTATATTGCATCAGTCAAACTATTTAGAAAGTTCTTTCTTTCAATTGGTTTTACTAACGAACACAAAACTTTCACTTTGTGATTTAAAGTAAAAATGAGTGTAAAATTAACATTCTTGCATGTTTTTGTAGTCTACACAACAGCAGTGCAAGTACCATTCTTATCAATAGCTTAATTTGACATCTAGAATCGTTAAAAATAAATAAATAAATAAATAATGCTGGACAATCCACACAGCACTATCTAGCCCCAAAGTAAGCTATTCAAAGCTTGTGTTATGGGTACTAGATAACTGATATAATATTTAATACATTATATACTTACATAGACAGATATTTTTTATTATACATAGGAAACACCCAGACCATCGGAACAAATTTCTGCAGATCGTACACAAATTTGTTCCAAGGCGGGAATCGAACCCGCAACCTCTTGCCTCGCAGGCAGGCTCTCTCCCGCTGCGCCACAAAGGTCGTCAAAAATGGTTTCATTGTGTATCATTTTTCGTATAGGTATTTAGTTTTTCGTAATGCCAGGCCTTTTTTGTATGAAGATTAGATATGCTTCTCTATGGGGTTTGCTGAAAACTCATGAGTCTCCATCCAAAAAAAGGCCTGTCATTATGAAGAACTAAATATGAAAAATGATAATCGATAAAGATACTGAACAGGTACATTGTTCTTTTCAGCTAATGACAAGAAAGCTCAGTCAACACCTCTGTTGGATTACCTCGCCGCGCGCAAGCAAGACAAGCGCGGCCGGGACGAGCGTCGTCGAAGAGAAAATGATAAGAGGAAAATGAGGATTGAAAGGAAAGGCAAAGATGGATCTATTAAGGTAAAAGAAACTGTGTTTTCATTTCTAATATATATATTGGTGGACTTTCCACACAGCACTATCTACTAGCCCCAAACTAAGCTGATGCTTGTAATATGGGAACCAGATAGCTGATATACTACTTATAATACTTTTTTTTTTTTTGTAAATACATACTTATAATATTATATAACACCCAGACAGAGAACAAATATTTATGTTCATCACACAAATGTTTGTTCACGGTGGGAATCGAACCCACGACCTACGGCGCAGAAGGCAGAGCTACTACCAACTGAGCTACGTAGGCTGTCAAATTCTAGAAATGCATATTACTTTGAACAAAAAGAATTTATTTAGGAAATCTGACTCGACAACTGCAGTTTCATACCCACTAATTTCTGGGCCATACTTGACCATACATGACTCCTAACTGGTATTTACAATATCCTCATACCTTCAATCAATTTTAGGTATATTATGTTGATTTTTTGGTAAAGTCCAGACATCCGTAAATTGGTGACTTTCTAAATATTTTTCACTTAATTCTGTAGAAATCTGGCGATATATCTGAAGATGAAATAAGTAACGAAAATAGTGATAAAACTCAAGCCAACACTATCTGGTTTGGTGAACAAAGAGTCTACCACAAAAGCAAAGCCAAGTGTTCCCACAGCAAAACAGACCTAAAGAGCACTCATGGCTCTGATGAGTTCATAAGCACTGATTCTGATTGGGACACGCATTTCCCAGCATTGTCAATGAAAACTCATAACACTTTTACCCTAACTTCGGCCAAATTGTGTGACAAAAAAGAAATTCAAGAAAGCCAGAAAAGTGGCGGAGATTCTGTGTTCAAGGTTTTAATGTTTAATAAATGTCAGGTTTATTCAGTTCATGTATCTTAGATAGAAGTAGCAAAGGTAAGCGTTTGTTACATGACATCCTATTTACAAAACCATCATAATAAGATCATGCTGAATTACGTAATAACAGTTTCTTATTAGGCTATTATTCAACTACCTACCGGTACCTACTTGTTACTTTGTTTCATCCAAGTATTTCATAGTACTGAAGATGTAGCGAATAGTGTGTAGCATTGAAATAATTTCATTATAATCATTTCAGGAAGAAGATAACGTAGATAACGAGGTGAAGAAGATTAAATCCAGGGATTGGGATAGAGATAAAAGTGAGAAAGATGATTATGACAAAGAAGGATCTGTATTCGAATCTAAAACTTATAAAGAGCGTAAGACTGGATCTAGTTTCGTAAATGACAAGAAGAAAAAAGATAATGACAAACGCGATTATGGAAATGACGATGACGGGGACGACTCCGACAAAGGGTACAAGAAAGAAAAACGGGACAAAGTAAAAGATTCTCCGCGCGAACAGAAGAGTAAAAAATACAGTGATACGAGAAAGGAGAGAATTAAACAGAACGAAGTAGCAAAATCGGACAAGCAAGCTGCTATAAATAAGATTATGTCCTCGGATGTTAAATCCAAAATTAACCAAGATGACATAAAACCCTTCACACAGCTGCCGCACGTGAAGACAGATGATTTGACGAAGCTTATTGAGAGCATGGACAAGAAAGCTAAGATCGAAGAGAACAATAAAGAAACTCACAAAGATTCCAATGACAACTTGTCTGATAAGCCTTTCCTGAAAGTACGTAGGAACAGTATGGATAGTTCGGATACTCCTAAGGAAGAGTCACCATTCAAGAGACAGAAATCTCTAAATATTGACGAAAGAAGCAGATCAACTGATACTGACCGTGAAGGTTCCGAGGAAAAGGATAGGAGTGATTCCGATCGTCGCAATGAGAGAAGAATCAGAAACAAGGTGAATAAAAAATATATCTGTATTTATTTTTACGTCTACTATGCTGCATCTATCTCATGCGGGACAGCCTTAACCTTATTCACATTTCTTGTTACAGGATCGTCCAAGCCTTGTGATCTACCAGCCAGGAATGGGAAAGTTCAGTAAACAACGTATAGCAAAAGAGAAAGAGGCACATCTACCAACCGCTAAATCAGTAAACGAAAGTGAAAAGAAAGACACTTGAGATACATAAAACATTTCCCGAAACTTGGACAACAACGGAATCACTTGAAGCTGGCATGGATACGCGTCCTCGCGGATTCAGTAGATGAGGACCACTGAATGTGCCAACTCAAGCAAAGCTCGTGCAAAGCTGTCTCTTTTATTGATTTGTTTAGTTTAAACATAATGTTGAGTTTGAAATGTTTTATCATTTACAATCAAAGTTAACATTTAAATGCATCATATTATTAGCGTGACCATACAATTCAGTTTGTTGATTTCATTTAATATAATTATTTTTTTCAAAGGATCGTAATCTCTTTAATTTCTTCAGTATTTACTTCTTATCATTATCTTTTATCTGTCCGTTATCTAACACTCTAACATTTACTTCTTTCAATCAAACAATATTCTCATATAAAAACAATTTATTAATATTAATGTCAATCACAGTGATTCAAACTTACAAATTATACTTACCAACATTGATTACAACATAGTGCTAAAAACTTAGTGTTACTACATTTTGAGAAAAATTGTAAAAGTACTTACCTACCTTAATAATAAAAATATGTGAACAATTAATAACGAAAAATTACGTCTTTGGCAAGAAAATATATTTAAAGTAGGTAAACCTAGAAAATCTAGGAAATATTTTTGTTAAATATTTATTCAAATGTTTATTATAGAGAAATAGAATATTATATAATATATTATGAATCTAGTCAGCCTTTTAAAGCCTCTATCTGTGCATGGTATGTACCAATATCTACCTATTACCTGCACTACATAGGACCACTACCTACTCAGGACAATTCACAAGTCACATTCTGTCTATAAAGGTATTAAATTAAAAGGCACAATAGAAATATGTATGTACATCACTTATAAAACAGCACCTATTCTTGAATTCAACCTTACTTCATTGTCTCTAGCCTCTGCACATTATAGTGAGAAACCGTTTGTCCGTTTGGTGCCTACGCAATTTGCATTGCCGCGGATTAAATACCTAGAAGCGAATTTTCGCTAAGAAATTTTGCTTAGAATGATGAACTCTATGTAAATTTAACAGTTAACTTAATTATATTATGTAACGTACAAATTAAATACGAACCTACTAATACGCACGCATTCTCGAGTGTTTTGAATAGGTACATTTTGTTAGACGATAAGTTCATAATGCTAGGAGATAAAATTTCTTTGCACAATTAGCTTCTATTCCATCCTGCGGCAATGTAAATTGAACCTTTGCGCCATCAATTAACAAACGGCAGAGATAAAACTCTACTCAACACCATTCGATACTCACGCTTACGCAACATCGTTCAGCAAAACTGTACTGGCGTTCTTTTCAACCACCCTATTTGCTTTCTCCTGCTGCATCTTCTCAGCGATGGTTTTCGTCTGCGCGACGTTATAACGATGCATGATGTAGAGCAGAAGAATGAAAGTGACTAGAAAGCCAGCTAGGCCGCCGCCTATCGAGAGCCATGTGCGCCTGGACGCCCGTATGTTCTGGACCTGGATAAAAATTAATTCAAATAAGTTAATACATTTATTGCTACCACATTACATGTAGTAAGTAGGTACCCCTACTTTATTTTCGTGCAAATAGGTAGGTATGATGGGCTTGTAACTTGTCTCGTATGGAATATCCACTTCTGTAAAATTTTAAGGTAAGGTTTGACGTTACCGGCGGCCCAACACTGGGTTATATACTTTTTTTTTCATTGATGGCGAAGTGAGTTACAGTCAAGGAATTTGAATACTACCTACGTGGTTGCAGTATTGAAAGACATAGTTTTTGTGTAATAAAGTTCCTTGGGGGCTGTCCATTAATCACGTGAGGCTCGAAAGGGGGGGAGGGGTCCATAAAAAATCGCGAAATATCACAAGGGGGAGGAGGGTAAAGTTATATATCACGTGTACTTATTTTTTCGTCAAGCGCGCGATACTCAACCGAAAAGCGGCGTTATATGTATTTATTTTTTAGTCAAACGCGTACAAAATTGAAAATGGCTTGCAAGATGCTTATCCAGTTATTGGTGTTGAAGAAAGTTGCTAATCCGTGGTCCGAAAATATAGTACATTGAATAATGTTCATGTAATAATACAAAAAACTTTTTCGCATTTCTTTCATTATTTTTATGTCAGTCAAAAACAAATTGTTGTGTTCGAACAGTATTTATGCGTGTCACTGGATAGTTATTCTCTTAAACAACCTCCCCGAAATGAAATAAAATGAAATAATAGCCAATCGCACCTCGAAACTGCGAGCCGCTGTCGCCGGGCCCTTAAATAGACTTAGTGGGCATCGCGAGATCAGAGCTCAGGGCGAACCAATAAACAATAGTACATTATGGTACTAGTGTGGAACATTGGTGATTGCCGCTGAGGCGTCATTGAGACCCGAGCCGTAGGCAGGGTATTAAGAGAGCCGAGGACGGTAATCATCAATCCACACGTGTATCATACGACGTTTTTCAACACATTTGTGAATAAAATAATAATAAAAACTCACAGAACAGATATTTTTCCTTGGAGTTTTCAGGTAGTAAAGTTTCCATACGTTAAGGGCTTCACATCATAAATCGGGCGGTGTACAACATAAATCATTTTCTTCGTAACTAGTACTTGTAGACATTTAAATGAATAAATAACTATAATTTCAACAGTGAAAACGAGTTGTGAAAAATGTTTCGCTTCGGCGGGAAAAATTAATCAGTTTTCATAAGCGCGCGCATTGCGATCGGCCACAGACTAAAGGGATGAGGTTTTTTTTTTATTTTCCGAGCATAGGGTAAAGTATTGCGCCTATTCTGCCACGTAAAAAATGGGGAATTAAATTTTTCTTTTATTACAGAGAAAACAAAAGTTATATTTTAGTGAATGTTTTACTTATTATACACGTACGAGTTAAAATTATCTATAATATAAGAAGTTGCATGAAATGAGCAAGCAATCTGACGACCTCAGTGGCGCAGCGGGCGAGAGTCCACCTGCGACGCTAGAGGTTGCGGGTTCGATTCCCGCCTTGGAACAAATTTGTGTATGATCTGCAGAAATTTGTTCCGTTGGTCTGGGTGTTTATGTATAATAAAAAATATCTATCTATGTAAGTATAATGTATTAAATATATCAGTCATCTAGTACCCATAACAGAAGCTTTGAGTAGCTTACTTTGGGGCTAGATGGTGCTGTGTGGATTGTCCAGCATTATTTATTTATTTATTTATTTAATAGGAACATTAATTTATTTGTTCTATTAAACACGATCTTTTTTTTGAATAAAAACTTTTTTAGGAACAAAACAACTCAACCAATAAAATTAAAAAAAAATCTATAACTCACTAGTGGGTTATAGCAATCTTGATAGCAATGAAAAAGTCACAGTTTGAATAATGGGTGTCATTCTGTGCCTAATTGCGGTGACCGTAGAGCCACCTTATGAGCAACTGTGTTGAAAAATTGTTTATACTACACCTGCTAAATGTATCTTGCTGAAAGTATCTTGATACTTTACCAAATTTACGGTAGAAAGTACGTCATTGCATATCGAACAAATATGCGGGGAGAAAACGCATCTGAGCGGGAGAGAAAAGTGTATGAAAATCCATTTCTTACGTGGTTTTTCTTTTTTAATTTTGGGTAAGACTATGCGCCGGTAACCTAAATATCAAAAGCCAAAAAGTTTTTACAGTGAGTTTTTATCTCCAAGTTCGCAAAATGACACTGGCCACTAGCTGTGTGTTGGATGGTGTCGGGCTGGCAGTGCGACCCTGCGGCGGCAGGATAAACAATTTGAAAAAAGAACATGTGAAAATTGCAGACGCCATTGGCGCCATTTTCAATTTGTGTGTTGTTTGAGGATTCAGTTTTAGTTTTTTATTTTCCTCGTAGGTGTAGTATAAAGCACTATGTATCACTCGAGAGAAAGTGCGATTCCCGATCTCGGGTGTTTTAAAGCCCTCCCCTACGGCTCGGGCTTCAAACGACACCCTCGACGGTAATCGGTCACTTTCTCCTCTCGGTGAACAATGTACTATTATTTGCATCATATTTGCTTACCTTTAGATATTCAGATTTGCAGCGGTTATAAGTAGCATTATAGTTATCCATCACGTCATCAACATGGCAGCTCTCGAATTCTAAAACAAAGAAAGCAATTAATCGGTCTTATCTCTTACTCTTACCCATCAAGATCTTTTTGTTAAAAAAGGCTATCTTTTCTACAAAGGATACCCACCTCTTGTGTTCAATCTGCTGTAGTCAGCCAACTGAAAGTGAATTCTTCTTGTTTGGAACCATACAACAGTAGCTCTTATATCACACAGTTTTAGCTTATCCAATGATTCCGTCATATCCACAGTAGCGAGATTGCACATTGCAACAAAATGCGAGGCGTCCAGTGTTGTTAGCGGGTTGTGTGAGATGTTGTAAAATACTAATGCAGGAAGACTGCCCCAGTTCGGCAATTCCTTTATTTTACAGTTTGATATGTCAAACAGCTCAAGAGGAGCCCTTATAGGCTTTTGTATCGAAAGCTCCTTAAAATTCTTGTGAAGTAAAGGATTGCCTTTTAGGTACAGTTTCCTTAGGGATGGTAGTTGGAACATGGAGTTCGGAAGCTCCAAAATTACGTTGTACGAAAGATCCAGCGTCTGCAAGCTGGTAAGAAATGACAGCGCATCTTCTTCTATGAGGTAAATTTGGTTGTCGGCTAAGTACAAGTACTTGATACTTGAATACCCTGAGAATGTTTCTTTGTCTAACTCCTGCAACTTATTATCGCTGAAGTCCAGAATCTGAAAAACCATAAAACATTGTCATAATTTAGTTATATTAATAACGAAGTCTAGCGATGCGATATCGCTAGAAATATTTTATCAAACGTTTTACGAAATAGTTCGGGTTCTTCTACGCGCGCATTGGCAATCAAACCTTCAATAGATTTGAATAGTTATACCGCTTATCTTAGATTAGGTTATCATGTATTGCCCAAGTGAACGAACCTCGATTCCACCTCGTAGATTCGGCAGCTTGTTGAGGCGGAGCCCTGCGCAGTGGGCTCCGTACATATCGTATGCGTACTCATAGTTGCAGTGGATCTGGCGAGAGGACAGCGACTCGATCTCTGTCAGCTCCTTGGCTGAGTTGTAGGAAGTGCACAGGATCAGGACGATTAGCAGGGTGTTTATTCTAGAACGGAAATTTTGATTTTACCACAAAGAAAAATTAATAAGTAAACAAAAATTTATCACTTTCTGATAGACAGACAAACGTCCATAATTATTTTAATGTAGTTACAAAACGGGCCAACCAAGAGCGCTTATAGCCAGTAAATGATTAAGCCTGTAAAAAATATTAGGTCGTGGATTACCTAGTTGCAAAATGCATGTTCTAAAGTTTAAATAATGTTCTTAAAAAAGTATGAACGCTAGAACGCATTTTTTCAAGACAACTTGATCTGGTAAACTAGTAGGTATGTTCATTTTACTGACTATCTGGTAGATGACTCCTTGTCTTCGCCGGAATAAAGTATTCCTTATCCTTATATTGACTAGTTCGGGTCATAAGGTCGCGGTCTCTATAAATGTATTCATTGACATTACTCAGATGGAGAGGTTATCATCTCTCTTGATCTTTTAGATAAGAAATTATGTCGGAAATATTTGTAAAAGTATTTTTATGACGAGAAGAGCAGACTGTTGACAATTTGCTTTCAATGGCGGTGGGACTTCGGTGGATTCGATTGGCGCACAGCTGGAAAGAGGAGTCCTAGGTTGAACATAATGCTGAGTAGATAATTATGTAGGACATCGAGATCAAAAACTAGGTCTACCTATGGTTAGATTTCAAATAATAGAAGCGTAGTTAACACCGACCGATTGACGTACCTCCTTCCTAGGATAAATCCTACTAATATTATAAACGCGAAAGTTTGTAAGTATGGATGAATGTTTGTTACTCTTTCACGCCGGAACGGCTGAGCGGATATGGATGAAACTTGGCAGAGAGATTGTTTATAGTCTGGAATAACACATAGGCTACTTTTTATCCAGCGGGAATACTGGGATTAAAATATGCGCGGGTGAAACCGCGGGGCGCAATTAGTTGTTGATAAAATAAAAAACACGCTCAACATACATTAACTAGGTATAATGGTGTAGTGTAGAATGTAGATATAGGTATTGAGACTGAGACCGTAGTTTGGTTTTTGGTGTTACGAAAACTTCGTAAGAGTGATAAGTGAGATAAGTAAGTACCTAGGTAGGTATTAAAATAATGATAACACAACGCGTTAATTGCCTGTGGAATTGTGGATAGATGTACTTACTTAAGTTGGTACCTACATACCTAGTACCAACATACTACACATACCTACAACCAACCTACAGCAAATAAACAACGGAATAATAAGATAATCAAAATTTGAGTAAACAACTACGAACAAAGGTTGTTCGAATACAATATTCGTGATTGATATCCTTGGTGATTGGAACGGTTTTAGAATAAAATAAAATACTTGGGAAAATAAGTTTCGCGCACCTGCGCACCCCCTAGATCCCTAGTTACCAACCTACTGTAAGGTTCCATAGGTAAGTGACTACACTAATAGTAACAGTAGTAGTAATAGTAGTGTAGGTAGAGTCAACGTGGGGATAGCTTAGCTCAGCACTAAGGTAGGCTTATTGTTTAAAATTCACGCTTTTCTTGTCTGTCACTTTCGGGGTTTCCCATTAATAATAGTTTTGTAAATGAGATCACACGTCAGTACCTATCATTGTTCCACATAAGGACATTAGCACAATATACACTTAATGTTATCAACTCGAGTGCATTTATCAAGAGCGTATACCTAAATAGTAATGGCCATTAAGGTTCCGTGTCACAAAGAATCAAGTTCCTAGGTCTTTGTCCTGAATATCTGAGTAGGCACATAAACACTGGACGCTAGTTGTCCACACCTATTTATTATTTTTCATGGTATTTTTCCCTCTTGCATCTGGAACACACAGTGGTTAGTAGGTAAGCAAAGCATTTACTTAATTGTGCCTTGTGCCTTGGGTAATTATAATTAAGCCGGTTCCAAGTAGTGAACTATCTACAGAACTTACTAATACGCATCGTTATAAGTTATAAAACTAATCCGTTCATTTCCTGACTCATGTTGTTCGCAAACTGCTTATTACTTGTAAGTACTTATGTAAATAGATGACGGATGAGTCCGGAAACGATTTCCTGAAAAGTCCTATTGCCCACAATTAGGCAGATATTCAACAGTACCGCACCTATAATTTACCCTGCGTCACACCGCGGTGACAATGTAAAACTTAGTTATTCTTAGCGTATGTCAGCAGAGATAATGAGAAAATGAGAATAATGGAGGCAAAATAATATCAAATTAGAGGGTTAAAGTAATGCAATAATAGCGTGTTGGTGCAGTGGATAATGAGTGGCATCCTTCACCAGTGCCCACTGTCCGTCACTCTCTCACTAGTCGTAGCTGCTTTTGTACTCTTTTGTTAGGAAATGGCTTTATACTGACAGAGTCGATCTATCATTCATAGGCCCAATAATAGGCGTCTACTCAGATATTCTTGTTCACAAGCAAACTGAAAACGAGCATCACAACCGTTGACGCTGTCCTTTTATCTTAGACAAGACCGAAGCTTAGACAAGAAAGAAGACAGAAAAAAAAGTCGTATAATTTCTTTTTACCTACCTATATCTTTGTTCTTCATAGTTTTATTATCTCTGGTCACTTAGACTCTTCTGGTCACTCAACATAGGTATAGGTAAAGTAATAATACATATATAATTTATTTTTAAATGTCTCTGATGCCTTTCCTCACAGGTTTATGATCTCTGATCACTGATCTGACTCTAGACTGACGTAGGAAATCCATATGCCCATGCTCTAAATAGAGCAATTGAAATATGATTGTAGGTGGGTAAGTACTTCATAATAGCATGGGCGCTTGTGCCCATGATATTGTTTTGTTTTCAAGATAAAAGTACTGTACACGTACAGGAATTTGGTGCGTTTAAAGATAACTGTTTTCAAGGTAAAGAGATAGCTGCTAGCTATAATTTTCTTGCTATCAGGTATACGTCTAACCATCTAACATAATCTAAACAGGCTGCTTTTCGTACCTACCTAGGTACCTAGAATTATTTTTTATTCGTAAGTAAGTACCTAGTCATTTATTGGAAAATAATAAAAACTTCGTTTCATATTTTAAACATCTGGATATGTCAAAGTCAAAGTCAAAATATGTTTATTCAATAAAATCACAAGGACCATCTTGAACCGTCTTAAAACTAGGTGATTTTGATCGAACATTTCATAATTTGTCTCTCTTGCTCATGTTGGCAAAAAATGCAATAAAGTTTCCGATCGGAACCATTCTTGAATGTTTTAAAACAGCCTCGCTGAACTAGTTTAATAAAACTGTTATGTATAAGAAAAACTTACAACAGAAGTATAATAATCTAAGATCCATATTGCAAAGAAGCTAATTCACATGAACTAGACTGGTCACAGCCGACCGTCTTAATTGACGAGAGGTCAAACTAATTCTTCTTTAATTGGCATCTGCCTCTCCGAGACTAAAAGAAAACTTCGCGACATGGCAGAATAAAGTTCAAAACAACTTCAACCAAATAAATTGGTTCTTGGAAGACAATTGGTCACTGCGCGTCTGTATTATAGACCTCTGAGCTATATAAAACAAGATGCATAATTAATCTTACAAAGACAAATTTTGAAGAATTTCTATGGAAGACGAATATAGGAACTATAATTGGAGATGGATTTTTTAAGTATGTTTTCGAAAACCTTAGTGACTTCGAGTTCGGTACCTAGGTACCTAAATACTCCATAAAGATTATAAGGTACCTAGGTACTTTATTTATTTCGGAAGCATTGTGTCATTGTGAGGGGCACTCCTGCGCAGCGTGCGTGGCGTCCTCAATTGTCTGAATTATCTTTATGCTGCGCCAACGCCCTGGGAAACGGGCATGGCTATCAGTCATCAATCAATGAATATGCATTTTCACATATCTCGAAATTGACCTAGGTATGGATCGAATGCTTATTCCTCTATCCAGGGTTTGAAGTCCACTGTTCCACCGTCATGGACAAAGTCAATACCATCGTTAGTATATTCTACGATCGGTTTCAAGCTGCTATTCCGTTTATTTTAAAGCTGACTGAACCAACTAAAGATTTTCTAATCTATCATGTTTAGTTTTCAGCATATGCACAGGCATATTCCTTCTTTTAGCGAGATAATTCAAATTATTTATCATCTTGTCGGAACTAATAATTGCGTGCCCGGTTTTGCCAATTTTATGCGCATGACTTTATTGAACTAGTTGAGTGAAATAATAACGCTGGGCCGTGAAATAATCTTTCTGAAAATCGAGCTAATCATTGTTTAGATAAAGAACGATTCGCATTTTTTATGAATCAACAAAATGACACTTTCCTTATCAAATGGTTAGAGTAGGTTTTCTTGTGAACGACTGATTTCGTCACTATGCTCCTTCCACAGATCAGTGGTTGACATTAATTTGAATTTAATTGTTTTTAATATTATCACCACGAAATATTGAACGCAATAGATAATAATGTGCGTACCAAGGGAATTTAATGTCTAGAACTATACCGATCAAGTCATGCTTCACACAAAAAATACTAATGGGAGCTACGATGTGGCAGATAAGATCTTACACCACCCCTCTGTTTGCGTTGGGGGTGACACGATGAATTTTCATACCTTACTTATTTTAAACTATATTCGTTCTAAAATAATAATATAGCCGAGGAAAACTTGTAGAACCAAAGAACTGCTTTAAGACAAAAGGCTACGCCGAGCTCTACGCTACGAGATTGTAAAGGCATGTTTGAATTCCAAAAGTCAGAATCATAAAATTGAAACAGGTACTACAAACAAATCCTAGGTATTTATTTATTAGAAGAGGAAGCAGAAGTAATATGTATAGAATATTATGAATCAGATGGATAAGTTTCCCTATTTTTCTTAAATTAACACCGTTTTTATAATTTTTAATTAATTTTCAACCCTTGCTATCTTTATTTGAATCACAACAGATCCGTGGAATAGGCCTACCGAGGAAACCACATTCAAAAACGCGCTAAATAGGTACACTAGGTAACTCAGGTGGCGTGGAAACGTGTGCATTTATGACGAATAGAACTCTTTCAACTTTTTGAAACGTTTTAATATTATCTCAAAAACGGTGGCACTTCGGAAAAAGTACATTGTCCACAATTTTTCTCTGGACTAATTTTATGATAAAACTTACAGTTTTGTTGAAAATCACGAAAAATCAGTTTTTGTAACCTTTGATCTCGAGTAAATTTTTCAGTTTTGCTGAAAATCGCCGTTTTCGTGACCTCAACCCCGAGTAGTAAGTTTTTTTCAGGTATCGGATCGACAGGGCTTTTTAGATTTCATTTATGATGGTGTTTTGAACAATAATCCTACCAATTTTCAGCTGACTGCGAATTATTGTACCCTCGGATGTCTAAAGTGACCGGACTAAATATATATATATACCTACTACTCCTTACAGATAAACTCCTAATGTCTCTCTCCACTTATTTAAAATTTAAAGTACCTACCTACTGAGATTTGCTATTCGCGCATTACCTAGTTAGTTAGGTTCTATAAGTAAGTAAAATCTCGTCTCAGATACTGCATCCCAGTAAGAGAGCTATCATGAGCGAATGACTCTTGGCGCTGTGTATATCATCTGCAAGCATCTGCAATAGGTGCTAAATCCTTTTTAATAATAGCTGGATGGAGAACTCTACTTATATGAAGACCTTTACCTGCACATGATGCGTTATTTACTACTTATTGCAGTTTCCAGCACTAGTCGCAAATCCAAAGCTCGGTCTCACATCACCGCACTTGTATAACACAAATAACACACTAAGGACAGCATTCGCGACGGAAGACGTTGAATTGATTCAATTAGATCGCCTCCACATGAACTGATTCGAGTGCCGCCGCTGTGGCAGGGACCTCTTTCCTCGACAGTGGATCAACTGATACTGCTATGACGCTATAATCTTTTATCAACTGTCCTGCGCTTGAGCACCGTACCTATCTAAAGACAATGTGAGGCAGTTGATCATTTGGGCCAGATTATTAGCTCCTATCCAACTGTCCTGATTGGCTTGCTGAGTTTGCTTTTGTCTTGTTTGAGGAGGTAAACAACAATTTGTTTTTATTTTCTTACTATCTTAGGTACCCGTGCCTATCAAGTTAATGAGCCATATGTATTAGTAATGTTTATAGTAAACGCATTAAATAAGTGTGGTTAACGGTACAAGCATTATTATATTCTAACGATTTAGGGCAGGTACGGCAAATGGCAATGGTAAATATGTTAATGATCTATTAAGAGTGTTAGCAGTAGGTAGGCAGTGGGCACCTAGGTTGGTACCCTACTTAAGTACCTAGGCTACTTAGGTTGGTAAGAATCATGCAGATATTTAAGGTACCTTCTCGTACTAATTTTGAGAAAGTACCTCCCTACGTTCCTAGATAGGTACCTACCAGCCGACCACTTACAGACTTCACTTCCTTTAAAAGCGGGATGGCGGGGCGGCGCGGCGGCGGCGGCACGTGATCACGCTTGCAAAGAAAATTGAAAAACTGAAACAGCTTCACGACTTAGATCACAGGCACTGTAGATATCCCCTCAGATCTTACTAACTCCAGATTATTTTGAGGACGTCTAAGGGGGGTAGTCAGAGGTACGTCCAAACATTACACTTGGCATATAAGTACATAATCTACTTACCCACATTTTGCAATAGTCAGTATTCCATTCTGTGATCCCATACGTGATAAGTTGCAAGCCCGTCGCCGCTACTTTAATGATAATAACAGTTTACGATGTTTTCTTACACCCCGTTTAAGAGCACTGGCTGGCATTGATTTTTTATTGGAAAAATCCATTGGTGCACGACCCTTTGGCTCTATACAGCCATAATAAGACCAACACTCACATATGGAGCAATCGTATGGTGGAACAGAACCGAACTCAGCACCGTTATTGCGAAGCTGCAACGCTTTCAGAGACTAGCATGCTCCGCAATAACGGGCTGCATGAGAACAACACCAACAGCAGCCCTTGAAATCATCCTGGGCCTGACACCCCTCGACCTATTTATACAACAAGAAGCGACGATGGCCGCTATTAGACTCAAACATTCGGAACTATGGGGTATCTCCAGGAGCCCGCACGCATCCATCCTGTATAAAGCGGTATCGTACGAACCGCTTATAGCAGCACCGTGCGATAAGATCCCCAAAAAACAAATATTCCAGAAACACTACCACATACAAACACAGGAGGACCAAAGAGACCAATCAGGCACTAACGAAGTCCGAATCTATACGGATGGCTCAAAAACCAAACAGGGAACAGGCGCCGGAGTGCACTCGCTTGATCTCAACATTAACATATCAATGTCACTAGGGCCACACAGCTCCATCTTTCAATGCGAATGTGTGGCCATCACCGAAGCTGCCACAGCAATCAACAGGAGAGGGATCGATAACTACAACATACGGATCCTCTCAGACAGCACAGCAACACTCAGAGCCTTAGAGAGTCACAACTGCAACTCCAGGCTCATATACGAATGTCACCAAGTCCTGGAGAGTATTGCCACAAAGAACTCGGTAACTCTACAATGGATAAAGGGACATAGCGGATCACTTGGCAATGACGCCGCAGACCAGCTAGCCAGAAGAGGATCAGAAACTCTGACGGAAGGACCAAACCCCTTCCTGCCTCTGCCACTCTCCCAGCTGAGAACCTGGATACGGCAGCGCTCGCAGAACCAACACAACCAACGCTGGACACGCACAACTGACTGCAGACAGGCAAGAACAGCAATACCAACAACCACACCCAGACTGACACGCCGTTTACTTAACCTGCACAGACTGGACCTCAAAACCATTGTGGGAACCCTAACGGGTCACATTCCCTTAAACAAACACCTATAAAACATCGGAGCCACAGACAGTCCACTCTGCAGAGGATGCCTATCCGAAGAAGAATCAGCTGCCCACGTAGTCCTGGAATGCGAGGTAGTAGCAACTCAACGACAAGAAATCCTGGCCAACCCCAGGTCACTCCTCCAAGCCTGCGAAGCCCCCAGGAAACTTCTGCGCTTTTGGGAGGAGTTGGGCTGGCTACAGATATAGCCAGCACACCCTGACGCACAATGGACCAACCTTGAGTCTAAGTGCGGAAAAAGGAGTCCTATTACAATACAATACAATACAATTGGTGCACGACCGGATTCGAACCTGCGCGACCATACAATCGGAAGGCGGGGTCACTTCCACTAGAACACTGGTGCTCTCTCTCTCTGCAAATAATATCTAGATATTTTTTTATGCCAAGTATATAACCTATAAGTGTGATGGGAAAGTAAATACTGGTATAACTTCAATGAACAAATAGCGTTGTAAGTAATCAGTGCCTGAAAAGGCTCATGAGTGAGGCATATATAAAAAAATACTTTTTAGTCAAGTCAGACATGAGTCAGACCATAGCTAGGAATATCCATTCAAGTCACGTCATTCGTTTTGAAAAAAATGGTGGCGGTTTCTTCGATGCATTTTCGGTCACATCACGATATCACACACTCATTCCGTAAATTATAAACAGAAAAACCAATATGCTTCGCAAAATGTCAGAAAACGAATCCCCCGCAAAAAAAAACTACTTTGCCTTTGACCAAAGTTTGACAGTCTGATAACACTTCTCAATTCAATGCAAAGATTGTGTTATAAGTACAGTGGATAGATAATAGTTCAATTAATAGAAATTGTTTAAGATGGCTACGTTCCGGGCACATTCCGGCAAACAAGTTTGCGTTTCTGATGAAGAAAGTGCCATCACCGAACTGTGCTGAATGCGGTACATTGGAAGACGTACAACATGTTTTGTACATGTCGTAACAATGCATTTAGACTAAGTTGTTTTGGAAGGCGATGTATGAATGTTGGTATGGTTAATAGCATTTTGGCTTATCCCCTGTCGGGCCAAGCCAAGATGCTATATAGGTTGGTAGAATTAGGGTTAAGTATGTAGACTAAGTTTTGATATGTGTATTTGTATTTTGATGTTTTAATATAGGGCAGTGTAGTCGCCCAGCGACAAAGCCCTTTGAATAAATGAAAAAAAAAAAAAAAAAAGTACAGTAGTCTTTAATTCAATGTCATGTCATCAGTAGTCTTTGATTCTATGTCATGTCATGGCATGACATGACAGTAATGCATGGTTTAGTTAGCAGTCACTGTCAATTTTGTGATGAAAGCGTTTGCGGCTTTTTGGCTGGCGAAGTTAGTTTTAAAATAAATTGTAAACAATTAATTTGAATGGTAAATGTCGTATACTCCACTCATTTATTTTATCGTACAATGAATGCGACAAGTTTATATGTATCAACTTGTCGGTTGATAATCTTGGCTGACGCAGCGGATAAAAGTTCTTGGATAGACTTGTTTCGCTTGGTCCCCTATTTACGACAATCTCTTTCTTGTACGGTTTGTGGTTATTTACTAAAGGAGCCTTACACCCCGACAAGTTCTGCTTGCCAACATCACGTTTGTAAAAAGTGCAAAGGCGGCCGGAAGAAACTGAAACCGTCTTGTGGTTGGTGCAAAGACTATGATAAATATGCTGAAAATTTGCAGTTGCGGATTCTTTTACAGTGTTACAAAAAACTATGTGAATATTTTATGGATACAGATGTTTATAGTTGCCTATTGGAAGAAGATGAGATAACGGCTGGAGTGAATGGTAGTACGGTGGCCAGTTCAGGTCTGATAGACTTGATACAGGAAGGCGCGGGATTCGACGATGATTACAAGAGCACTGCTGGGCTCTCTAAATCTGCATACAGTATATTGCCCTGTGTATATACTAATTCAGCATCCACCCAGACACAGGCAGCAACTACAACATCAGGGTCCGAGACAAGGTCAGCGAAGGGCTCACCAAATTCCAGAACTTCAAATGGATCACCTATGTATTCAGTTATGTATGCTGGCTCAGGAAATAAAATAACAATTAAAAGAAAAGCCATAGATGAGGTTGATACATCATCACCTAGTGAATCTTCATCAAAGGATAGTAAGGTATGTAAAACCTGTTTTATTTCTATAAGGCATTGTTGATAATAAACTTTGTTATGATGTCTTGTTTATTGTTTCAGTCTAATTTTAAGAAACCTTCAAGTCGAAATCGAAGTTCCACAAGTACTAAAAGAAAAGGTTGTCGGTGTGGTAATGCTACAGCAACACCAGGAAAGCTCACATGCTGTGGCCAGAGATGTCCATGTTATGTGGAAAGTAAACCATGTACAGAGTGTAAATGTAAAGGATGTAGAAACCCACACAGGGCTGATGGAATGAAGGTGTGTATTGTAAGTCAAAATAATATGTGATAAAAAATATCAACAAATAATATTTTTCCTGAAATTGTAGAATTACTAAAGTAAAACATATTTATTTTAGCTAATAACAGTATGTAAATCCTTAAAATTAAGCTTGCATAGAGATGTAGACTAGTTCAGTGACAAACAGTTACTTAACAAATATAAAAAAAATAGATTTTTTTAAGTAATGCTTAGAATGAGTAAGAATCAAAGTAATAAATATTAATAAATAATTTATTAATTTAGACGAGCAGCTTTCGCTGATATGTCTACATAACAGGATTGAAATTATTGATAATTGAATTTGAATTGTTTATATTATTAAAAATTGAAATTGAATCGTTGAAATTTGGTAATAATCATCTGAAAAAAAGGTTATCTGAAAGATAATGCTTTATAGCATTAAGTTCGCCTTTGTACTGTTATTTTTATGTGCAATAAAGTATTTCAATCAATCAATCAAATAGTCTAGTTACTAGTAATTGTTTGTATTTTATGTATATGTTCATATGCTTTTAGGCTGAACTAGTGTGACCTTACCAACCTCAACACCAAAATTATGTACCTAGTTTCATGAACAATAAATATCTTTATCTTAGTAAGTCGTAAGTAGTACTAAAACTTTTGCCCATCACATTTCAGGTGCGACCACATATACCTCAGCTTGACAATCATGCATCAAACTCTAACCCTGACAGCTCACCATCCTGTTCCGGGTCGATAGACAGCTTGGACACAGACACACTGACTATGGAGTCCACTGACGACTCTCTTCCCTTTAACCCAGAACTCAAAACTAATAGCAAAGGTAAATTAATAAATTTTATATTGGTGTGCAATAAACACCATACTATCAGAGGGCTAATCGCGAGTTTAGTGCCGACCGCGATCGATCGTAAATCGCAGCGAATTTCAAGGAAATTAAACAACGGCATCTAGCATATTCTTTGAGAAGCTTAAGTGAAGCTTCTCAAAGAATGCGAATAATATAAAATATTTTTAATAATAAGAATAATAAAAATATTAATAATAGAAGGAATAAGACTATAAGATGATTATACTATTTAATTTCCTTGAAATTCTTTGTTTTGTAAATATTTGTATACATAAACTAGTGACCCGCCCGCGCGCCCCTGCTTCGCACGGGTGCACATATCATGCATGTATTATACATATAAATCTTTCTCTTGAATCTATTAAAAAAATCCGCATCCAAATCCGTTGCGTAGTTTTAAAGATTTAGGCGTACAAAGGGACATGGGGACATAGGGACAGAGAAAGCTACTTTGTTTTATACTATGTAGTGATAGTGATATTACATAAATGTTAGACCTCGGAAGTCTAAGGGGTTGTCAGAAGTAGAAGAATTTTTTGTAGTTGGCATTCCATACATTACATGACTGTTTGCAAGCCTATCACCCACTGCCGTTGGAATACTAGCTAAGGGCTAAGCATGAGTCTAGTGCGACGACGAGACAATACACCGCATTTTCTAAGGAAATAAAACAACGGCATCTATCGGCATTATTAGAGAAGCTTCACTGCAAGTACGAAGTCTCGATACCTTTGGATTCCTTAGAATCTACGACAATCGGCACTAAACTCATGCTAAGCCCTTTTGGTCTCCTCATGCTGTTATACTTCACCGTTTAATAGTAGGTACTGTAGTTTTGATTCCGTATTTCGAAAAACAAATCGAAAGTCAGACTTGGGGTACAGTACCTACTAGCCTTAAGCAGAATAAATTAGTTTAGCAATATCAGGATAAAGCATGGTTCATGTTATATTTAATTATTTACTCTAAGATAATAATACATACTATTCTATTTATAACATGGACACTAGATAAGTATGTTTTGTCAGTGTGTAGCACTTATTTACTCTTCTTAGTAGGATACAGAAAGATAACTTGCTTGTTACCTATAGATAGAATAGAGATGTCCTAGTTTTGATGTTTATATTTCTCAAAACATCACTGGTCCAATTTAATTAATGGTTATGATAATTATTCAGCTTACTTTTTCGACCCCAATTGACTGAGCCACAATGGTGGTTATTTTTTGGATACAATATAAACAACAAACATACAAAAATTGGGCCTAATGCTATAATGATTTTCTAAGAAAGACGGAAAAGGTTGACTTATTAGCTAAACAAATAAACAGATTAGTCCCAAATAACAATGACAGAATCTGAAAGTCGTACTGGTACACCAAGTGATCTAAAGGTATATCTACCTTGCCTGCGGATCTAAGTCGTGAAGCTGTTTCCGTTTTATTTTTTAACAATAAAAATATTCAATATGCGCTAAACAAACTACATCATACACAAATATTCTTACATACTGACATTATCTAATACCTCTAAACAAGCAATTCTTGTATGTTTATTTATCCTACTATCCTACTGTATTTCATTTAAACAACAAAAAATCCTATATTATAAACGCGAAAGTTTGTATGGATAGATGGATGGATGTTTGTTACTCTTTCACGCCAGAACGGCTGAACGGATCTGGATGAAACTTGGCAGAGAGAGATTATAGTCTGGAATAGCACATAGGCTACTTTTTCATCCCGTGGGAATACCGGGATTTTATCTGCGCGGGTGAAACCGTGGGGCGCAACTAGTTTCTATATATCTCGGAAACGGCTCGAACGATTTCCATTAAATTTAGTTTGCAGGGTGTTTCGAGGGCTATAAATCAATTTAGCTGGGATTCATTTTTAGAAAAAGTTTTATCCGTGTTTTCAGGCGGTGAAAACTGATATTTGATGAAATGTTGCACGACTTACTGTTACAGTGTACGGAAGTGAGTTCAGTGGCACGCCGCCCTTGCCTTCCACACGATTAATGGACGACGACATGGTGCCTCAGGGCTCCGACGACGAGACCAGTTCCCCTCGAGAGTACAACACCGCGTCGCCAAACGAAGGCGACGGGCACTCCATGGAGGATGAACTATCCTCTCAATCCAACGACACGCAAGGAGAAGAAGCCATCAGTGATCTCGAAGTGGATGTATGACATTTCTCATTATCCAAAATTAACTTCGAATTTTGTCTTAACATTACAAGAAAGAACACACGAGAACATTACAAGCTAGTAATGTATTCGAGTTTTGGAAATCATTATGATCATTAGTATTGCTAGTCACATTCGTGTCTAACTGGTATTAATTGTAAGTTTTACTTTTATTGATAAGTGTACAGTGGCTATGTTTCGGTTGGTTTCTGTTGATCTGTGGAATCAGTCGCCTTCCGTAAACAAAATGGTAGTGATTATTGAAATTATGGGAAATTTTTTGGCAAGCTACAGCAATAATATCCAAAACGCTTATAATTAAAATAGGAGTATTTAAGGTAGAATTACTATGAAGTTTGTTAAAAGCGCTAAAAGTAATACCATAGTTTCGATATTAATTACCATATTAGTTATGGAGTTGGTGGCAAGCCTTGTGTGGACTGAGGTTTAATGCGACCGGTATATACAATAATTTGATCGATCCTCATTATATCACTTATCAATATATTGATCTAAGAATAACGACAAATAACTTGAGTTGAAATAAATCAAATAAAAAACACCCAAAAAACCTTTAGAAAATCCATAATAAAATATCATGAAACACATAATTTTTATCACTTTATAATTCGATACTACTAATTGTTTTAGATTAATAAAATCTTACATTGCGTATCTTGCATAAAACCCACGACATGTCTATTTTGAATGTGCATGCCTAATTTTAGGGTATTTTGTGCCTTAAAAAAAGGCATGTTTCTTTCTACTATTATTTATGCGCTATATGTTTGTTGTGTAGGTATTGAAGGCTTTCTTAATTATAAAGAAAAAGAGTTTTATCTATCTTAATTGCACGGTTTTTAATTGTTAATTTAGTAGCGAGCCACCGACGAAGTCAGAAGGAATTAACGTTAGCAGATTGGCCCGCAAATGTGCAGTACATCACTGTTGTTCCTCAGTGCACTAAAAGCAAAAAGGTGGTTTTTACCTATTCCACAAATAATTAGTTTTTTTTTAATTAAACCGTTGACAACAAATAATTTACCTCTCGCTCGCACGATTCGACATTTTGAAAGGTATAAAATTACACAACCATTTCGTGTGCAATACAGTTTAGTAAAAATAAGATTTTGATTGATGCCAGTTTTCCTACTCAAAAGTTTGCTTATGTACGAAAACTAGAAAAGCAAACTTTTAAGCAGGAAAACTAATACCGATCAAAATTATTTCTTTACAAAACTGTGCGCAATGTGATTGCACACAAAATGGTTGTTTGCGATTTTTCGAAAATGGGTTTAGTGATTTTATATCCATCAACAAGTCAAAACGTGCGAGCGAGAGTCACATAGCTCTTGTCTTCACCTTAAATTGAATGAATGTTTCATCGATTCGTGTGTTTCTCGTTGCTGTTTTAGGGTCCATTAGTTTAATTAGGTGTGAGAGTTGTTAAGGTTTCGTAAGTCGTACGTAGTGACGTTATCCAAAGCTTGTAATTATAAGAGTAATTGAGATGTAAAAAACATGTAAAAATGCCTTTTAAAATTAGACTTCTATTAATAGTTGTATCAATTAATGTATTTTTTGTATAAATTTTCCAAATAGCCTTTTACGTTGATTTAAAGGGATTATAAGGTGTAATTAATGTAATATAGTATTTTATTAAGTTTGTAAAATGTTCTTCCCTGCTGTATGATGATTGTATACTTAGCTGAATGAAATGATCTAAAAATTTTTGTGGAGTGAAGTAATACTGCTCTGTAATCGAATTATTGTTATTGCTAGACAAATTCTGATCTGTGATGTATCAAGTAATGTTTATTTTATATGCACGTATTTTCACGGAAGGATCTTCCTTAAAAATAATACCACGACTCCATCAAAATACATGTATTTAAAATCAATGTAGTATTCGGAGTCACTATAGTAAAATAAAGTATGTTTCTCTGTATTACCATTATATATGCTGTTTTAGATCATTTAGGGCCTCTTTAACCATTTGGTAGCGCCTAGGCTAAACCCGAAAGAGATGCAAGGTAAATCTTTAAAAATCTTCGAATGAACTTATCAGGTGAAAGAGGCCCTCGGTTGAATGTTGGTGCCAAAGTAGACATGAAATGGCACAAAAACATGTATTTTTGTATAAAATCGGGCTTTACTAATAAAGTCTGACATTATAATGTAGCGCGAATACTAAATTATTTATTTATATTGTACAAAACAACAGTAGGTATGGATAAGGTAAGCTACGATCGTTGTCTGAAATTGCCGAAATAACTGGCTTGATTGCACGCGTCTTTACCGCACATCGATTATCAGAAAAAGTTTTTTGACAGGTTTTTTGATAATATGCCGCTGCGTTGGCCTAAATGTAATGTAGCATGAAAGTAAATTATATACCAATACCATGTTAGCCACAAGTATATTGCCCATATTCACAAAATGATCTAGAACGTTGCAAAAGAAAGTGACAATAACTTGCACTTTCACAATTTCTAAAACTAATATTGAAAATTAGAAGACTGACCACAAGTCAATATTGTAATATTAAAGTCAATATTGTAATATGTTATAAGAATTTTATTGGTAGGTATATCAATATTGCTTATGTATATTGTTGATGACGTGGACACATTTTTAAGCAAAATCCTGGCATTGCTGAAGCTTTTTTATCGTACAGATTTTTCAAAGTCCAGTTTAGAGATCTGAGGCTTCAATAAAATATAGACAACTATGTTATAAATTTAAATGTTATTTTTAACACTGAATAATGTGTAAGTGCTCAAATAAATATCATTTCATTTTATAAAAGTTTATTTCCGTCAGGTACATAAATAAATAAATGTATATCTACTATACACTGGATGTTGTGATAAAGTACCTTTTTGTAAAATTTTGCATGTTTAAATGTTCTCATGAAAAGTTCTTTGTAAGTTGCCTTGTGGTCTCTTTTCAAATCTAGAAATATAATAATTAGGAATACAATATGCACACTTGAGTACAAAAATTTGTAAATCTACGTTTTGTATTAAATGATGTTATTGAAATTTAATAACTTTTGAAAAATGACTCATTAGGGGTATTAAATAAAATCAGAATATGTTTTGTTAAATAACTTTTAATTTTAATCTCCCCCTCACACAATATTTTTGCTACGAACATTAAATCTAAATCGTGATTATATTTTTTGAATGTTATCGTATTTGTTTATTTCTTTGTAAGTATTTAAGGTAGAGTAGTAGAGCTCTTTGTGAAGGGCTCGTCCGGGGAAGTATAACTAGTATTCTCTTATCTGTGGTATAACCAACTCACCTTTTTCTACCGACAAGCAGCGTTGATGCTGTCTTTCGGTGAAAGCTTTTACTTCTTGGGAATACACATTTTTGCGGTTGATTTTTAATCCACCATCGTGGACATTTACATTCTCCAGGACCCTTCCGTCTTCCTCACTGATAAATGATCGGTCTTTTAGGGTCTTTATGATGTCTTTTAGCTCAGCTACTTTTTTTGACAATCTCAATTTTACTCGTCTGAGGCGTCGTATTTCTTTTTGTCGTTTTTGTAAATTTTGCTGTGTTCTAATAACTGTCGTCTTTAGTTTGCGCCTACGAGGTGTGTCAGTAAGGGCAGGTGTATAAACGGATTCTGAAGTGCTCTGAGATCCGTCGTCCGTCGACAACTGTACCTAATATTACGTAAATAAGATAAATAATAACACTGACAAAAAAGAAGAAGGAAAAGCAGTTTACGAAATTTACCTTCATGCGCTTTGGTGGTACTACTAAAGAGAGAAATGTATCATCATCGGTAGTTTTCTGAGCTAACTGTAAAAACAGGAAAAACAGTTAATTGTTTTATTTCATAATAATGTCAATAAGTTTTATAATTCAGTCTCGGAAGAGCTAACGAGAAAACCCCTGACACTATATTTTGTGGTGGAGGCCATCTTGGATTTGAATATTAACAAAGTATTCTACGAGTCAAGCCCATTCATTTGATATCCATAGAGGTAATTGTGAAAAAATATGTAATCTACCATTTTGAAGCGGCGGCCATCTTGGACCAATTTACATGAAACATGGCTAAGAACACTCGGGATAAAATTAACTATGACAAAAAAAACAAACCGAAAATCGGTTCATACGTTTGAGAGCTACGATACCACAGACACGTTAAACTTATAACATCCCTCTTTTTGCGTCGGGGTGGGTTAAAAATAATGAAATAAAGAAACACATAAAAATAACTTACTTCGTCCAATAAGGGGTGTAAATTAAGTGTTGGTATCGCGCCTTCAGCTAATCTCGTGACTTTATTCTTGTGAATTATCAAATCATCTTCAAAATGACTGGAGCATATTCTGGCATTTTTATGAGGAAACCAGTGTGTGTGTGTCTCCAGCTTCCTCATATTGAAAATGTAATTTCTATAAATGCCAATATTTAAAGCATAATTAGTGCACTCATAGATTTGAATCATAATTTAGCTGCCAAATAAACAACGATGCTATAAGCTTATAATAGTGTGTAAGCTGGAGTAACATGTCTCCAGCTGCCTCAGTCAGTGTGGGCAAACGGCTAATGATAGAGATATATAGTAAACGCAAGGATTTAGTACCAAACGAATTAGCGAGGTACCAAAAATTTCAGGTCTGTAGCTCGGAAACTCTTCGAGTTATAAGACTTGATCAACGTGTAAGCTGGAGTAACGATACGTGAAAAAGCATATGCTCGTTCTCTGGAATGGCTGGAGCTAGCAGGTTGCTTTAAGTCTCCAGATTTAGTACCAAACGAATTAGCGAGGTACCAAATATTTGAAGTGTTTCTGTTCAAAACTCTATGAGTTACAAGCTTTTCCAGCTTTTTTTGTTTGTCCAACTTGCACATGTTGGATCTCAGCAACCACAATAGGTACAGACTCGGTTGATGTCTCTGAACCGAGCTATGAACTAGTGCACTCGGTACCAAAAATTTGGAATCTCTAGGACAAGCAGTTCTGTTGTAATCAGCAAAATAACTAATATTATGATGAGTTACAGAATACCAGATAGTTCCATTTCGACCAGCCTTCAGTTGATAGTAGCTCTATCTCTGTCACTACAGCGAATGCGTCACACTCGTACCTACTGATGCAATCAAGGAATTTGAATATATCTGTCTGTATTCAAATTCCTTGGATGTTATTTTGCTGATTACAACAGAACTGCTTGTCCTAGAGATTCCAAATTTTTGGTACCGAGTGCACTAATTCATAGCTCGGTTCAGAGACATCAACCGAGTCTGTACCCATTGTGGTTGCTGAGATCCAACATGTGCAAGTTGGACAAACAAAAAAAGCTGGAAAAGCTTGTAACTCATAGAGTTTTGAACAGAAACACTTCAAATATTTGGTACCTCGCTAATTCGTTTGGTACTAAATCTGGAGACTTAAAGCAACCTGCTAGCTCCAGCCATTCCAGAGAACGAGCATATGCTTTTTCACGTATCGTTACTCCAGCTTACACGTTGATCAAGTCTTATAACTCGAAGAGTTTCCGAGCTACAGACCTGAAATTTTTGGTACCTCGCTAATTCGTTTGGTACTAAATCCTTGCGTTTACTATATATCTCTATCATTAGCCGTTTGCCCACACTGACTGAGGCAGCTGGAGACATGTTACTCCAGCTTACACACTATTATAAGCTTATAGCATCGTTGTTTATTTGGCAGCTAAATTATGATTCAAATCTATGAGTGCACTAATTATGCTTTAAATATTGGCATTTATAGAAATTACATTTTCAATATGAGGAAGCTGGAGACACACACACAAACCAGTTGTATCTACCGGTCGCCAATATCCATTTATTTTTTAACACTGGATTTCTTGGAAATCTGTAAATTAAGTATGTGTTAAATAAAAACCGTAATCCAGAAACATTTCCATACAAATCCAGAAACATCATATACAGATACATCAGAGCTTCCTTCCCGAGCGTCTCAAGACAACGAATGTGTTAGTGCGCATTCAAAATGACGAAAGTTTTTTTATTCAAATTTACGAAATTTTACTACTTACCGATGGTATTTCACGCCGGTAACACTGGAACTATTGTTTTTACAATTTTTAACTTGACACCAAGACATATTTAATAGTTTATCATGCTGTAAAACCGAGTGTGCCGACAGAAAACTCTCTCTCGCTCGGACTATGTTCGACAACAGACTGACAAGCGCTGTCGTAGGTCGGCCTGTTTACTGGTCCAAACGAGAACCACGTAATCCGTATTATTATTCACTTCGCTTCTATGGGGGAGCGCGCGCGGGGGCGATGTGGCCCGATCGTTGTTCTGTGAGCTAAACAGATTCATATTTGAGTTATTTGCGAGTTCAGCAGTAGCTAAGAGTATATAACGCAGTAGTTCGGTTTTTTGTTATGTGTACAAAAGAGTAGAAAATGATAGGGGCGCCACTTTCCATATTTTTCGATATTCACTCACATGCGGTCTTGCTCGCACCTAAGTGAAACGCCTGCATGTCAAAATTAGTTCCGTTTCTACTCTTTTGTGTCGAACTCTATAAGAGCTATATCAAGGAATTTGAAATTATAATTCCAATTCCTTGAAATTATAAGTCAAAAAATTCTTGATATTATATATAAAAGTTAAAACTAGCTGTCGTTCGCGGTACTATAAGTATTATTTTTTTCTAGCTTATATAGGAAGATGGATGATGGATGTCAATGATGGTTATTGTCATTCGCGAAAAAGTCAGGGTTACAAAAATAACCATCGCGAAAAGTAATCTGTCATGCCCCGTCAGAACGTCTTTCAATCGCTTATTAGGACATTTATTTTGTATCCATATTTTTTGTAAGGAAAGTTGTCGGTTCGACTAAATCTTGTTTAAGTTTCCGTATTTTGTTCGTTAGTACAATGTGGTCGGTTTGGGCTTAGTGATGTCTCAGTCCCGGGCGCGGAAACCTCAAAGTATCGGAGGTGATACCGTGTTGAAGGGCCGCTCTATGGTCAAAGCGTCAGGTGACTCGGCTCCGAGTGCTCCCCATCAGAGCCAACCCAAACAGATTCAGAGAAGCAGAAGCAAGAACAAGATACCCAAAAATATACGCTACGATTTGGAGAACGCCTTAGTTGGTGTAAGTGTGTACAAGCGAACTTAAACCGTAGCCTGTAATAATAGGTAGGTACCCTGCACCTACCAATATGGTTAGGTACCTACTTATCGTATTTTATTCAATTACCTATGTTCTACTATCTTTGAATAAAATAGGATGACCATCCTCCAGGCGTCTCGTTGGTAGGTACTCCTCACTGCGGAGGGTCGTGAACCCTCCATGCGAATCACTTTGTCTTTCACTGTTCTTAGCCATCTGGATCTGTGTTACCGAAACATTTGTTGTAGGATAAACTTTTTTTGTACCTACCTAAGGTACTAGCGACCCGCCCGCGCGCCCCTGCTTCGCACGGGTGCACATTGTTTTTCAACTAAAGTAAAAAAAAAATGTATTATACATATGAACCTTCCTCTTGAATCACTCTATCTATTAAAAAAACCGCATCAAAATCCGTTGCGTAGTTTTAAAGATTTAAGCATATACATAGGGGTATAGGAACAGAGAAAGCGACTGTTTTATACTATGTAGTGATAGTGATAGTGGTTAATTAAAATCAAGGAATTTTGCAAATCAACAAAAATGTTTGAATCTTAGCCAGTTCGACGCGACCATACTTAGATTGCCAATAAAGTTATTACTTATAATGTAGCTTTTTACCTCTCGTCAAACTAATTACCTATAATACTCTCTCCCTCTAATTATTTAGTTTATTTTCAGTTATGCGATGTATGGTTCGAAGACATAAAGCCGCACTTAGTTCGCAACAAGATAAAGTTGCACGTAGACACGAACGGAGCGACGGCAAGCAGTGACAACGCCTGCGGGCGTCCTGCGACGTCCGGCTGTTCTCACCTCGACCCAGGTGCTGCCTCCGATGTACGGGCTACTGCTCTGACATCTACACATCACATTTTTGTAGTACCCAATAGACAAAAAAGCAAGACAGATAGATACTTTAGAATAATGAAAAATGGCGAATGAGTATCACCTACCACCTCGCGTCTGTGCTCACTGGTTCACCGGCTAAACATGTTGAATCTGTTTATTTAGTCAAGTTCATTAGTTGCCGCAAAAATCCACATACTTGTTTCCATTAGGTCTCGCCGTAATGCGAACGATTTCTGAGCAACAGCGAGTAGTCTTGCTACTCCACTAAATTACCAGCAAATCAGTCTCATCAGCCAACAGTGCGAAGGTAAAGCTATTACCAGCCATGCGAACAACCAGTATAGGAAGCGCAATATTTTATTTAAATTCGTCTTCAAACCTGTACCGATCTAGCGATCCGCCTGCGCGCCGCTGCTTCGCACGGGTGCACATATATTGCATGTATTATACATATAAACCTTCCTCTTGAATTACTCTATCTATTAAAAAAAACCTGATCAAAATCCGTTGCGTAGTTTTAAAGATTTAAGCATACATAAGGACATGTTCCTGAGGACATGACCTGTTCTTCTCGGTGTTGGTCGCGTGGAACTGGCACTAGAGTCACCTAGTTTTAAGACGGTTCAAGATGGTCCTTGTGATTTTATTGATTAAAAATATATTTTGACTTTGACTTTGATATGGGGACATAGGGATATAGGGACAGAGAAAGCGACTTTGTTTTATACTATGTAGTGATGATGAGCATCATATTGATCGCCTTGTAGCGGCTTCAGCAAACGTATGTGAGCTCTGCCGGCTGCTGTTCAACGCAGCACACAGCATCGAGAGCGCCGTGTCGCAGGCCGCCGGCGCCGCGCCCTCCGCCGCCGCTTCGGCCACCTCCGTCGTCGCCTCCGACACTTCCCCACTCGACATCTCAGGTACTGCATACCTTTAGCATATACAAACTATCATCATTAACCTGTCAGTCCACTGCTGGACGTAGGTCTCTCCTAAGACGCGCCACTGAGCCCGGTCCCCGGCTCTTCTCATCCAGTGCTTGCTAGCAACATTTCGTAGATCGTCGCCCCACCTTGCCGGAGGGCGTTCTACACTGACTAGCTCGCGTCATCGTAAAAAGATGGCACTGTAGACGTGAGGACCTTAGAATAATTGCCTAATGGCAGTGTGAAAGAAAGTTTATTTTTATGCAACTTGCTGGTAGAACAAGCAGAAGGCCCACTAGATGCTAAGTGGTAACCATCACCAAAACCCATACCAAGGCATTGCCTCGTAAACCGTGCACGACAGTAACGTGCCCTACGATGCACTGCACGAAGGGCACGTTCCTGTCGTGTACGACGAAGTATTTCAGCAGCGGCGTTGGGCCTGTCACCTGTAATAATACCTCCCTAAACACCACTATTTTGTAACTGCCAAAAAATTTTGAAGGACTAATTCAGCTGAGGCTTTTAATGTTACCTATCTAATTATCAACACATTTTTTTTACTTTTAAAATTTTTTTTTAGTTTGTAAACCTGGATAACCTGGTGGTAGTTAAATATTATAAAGTTCGGACGGCGCTACTATCATTAGTAGCCTCTGCTAAAACAGTCCTTAATTTGTTTTTGGTAGGTATAGTTACAAAATATTGGAGTAATAAATGTGATCTAAATTGTAAGCATTTTTATTAAAATTTTCCATATCCCTTAACCATTTCCACTTTCAGAATAAAAATAGTAAAAGTAAGTCGCGTCAGTTAAGACGATCCCGTAGTAAGACTCAGCCAGCACTGTCTCCGACCGGCAACTGGCGCGTGCCTCGTCTGTGCCGGACCTATAGCCTGCTGTCTCCTCAAGCATCTCCTCGGACTCAAAGGCGAAGGATACAGACCGCTGCACCAGCAATACAATCGAGAAAAGAAAGCTGTGTAAGATAGAATAGTTTCTTATAACGCCGGCATCACGCTGTGAAACCCCGTTTCTGATTGGGCAACTGAATGAATGAAAATACTTTATTGTGCGTCATAAAAGAAAAACATCAATAAAACTAACTGTACAATGAGCGGTCTTATCGCTGAGAGCGATCTCTTCCAGACAACCTTTGAAATTGAGCTTGAGCTAGTTTTTATATGTGGTTTGAGATTATTTTTGTTAGATCTGTGTCTATCTGGTCCATCACCATCAACAGCCTCTATGTAATGTAGAAGGTCACTACTAGACATAAGCTACTGAGCAGAGTGCGTTCGACCAGTACTTAACCCCCTATACTTTAATTATTATTTTTACTAATACTGTATGATTGTCTGAATAATAAACTTCAATTATATAATTAGCATATTATTTTGTAATTAATCAAACTTAAACTTCAGTCTCCTTTTTTTTAAGCTAAAGAGTTTTTCAGTGAAAATCCTTTTTTTTTTCAGTTACTATCCTTAGTGCCTTGTAGTCGAGCGAGCACACGCAATAAATATACTCAAACTGATATTCCTTCCATAAACCACATGAAGAGAACACGCGCAGAACCAATGTCTTCGAATATTTATCAAACGCAGCTAAGCCAACACATAATTAATCTAATGCATCCGGAATCAGGTTTTTCCAAGAACGCAGTTAACCCTGCACAACGGAGAGGCTCAGAAAAGACATCGAAAAGCACAAAATATCATCCCCTAAAAAGCCTAGAAAAAAGAAAAACTCGTGAAAACCGGGAACCAATGGTTATCGACTCCGTTCCATCCAAAACTGATCGAAATCAAAGTCCACGAAAGCGCTCAAAAAAGGATCATGTTCCAATCCCACCGGTTTCAAATACAACACAACAATATCGAAGACGAGATAATAGGTCGAATACTAAATCTACCCCTCAACAACTTCATCAAACTCTAGAAAAAAGGAAGGTAGATCCCTCCATTGCCCCGCCTGCTCGGGATAAATTTGATGAAAATAGGACAAACCCCTCAACACCGTTGCCACAACCGCCACAACGAGCGCTAAGTCCGGTGACGCAGCCAAGTTGTTCCCTGTTCTGGAGGTGTTTTGCGACAACTAATCTACACCCTTTAAAAAACAAGAAGCAGGAGATCCATAATCAGAGACGGCCCGAAATAGAGCCACCTATACTTTTTGATAAGGTTAGTGTTATTCCATTTAAAATAACAACGTTTTGTAGTAAATAGGTAAGTTGTGGTCTATCCTGTTTGAATCTTGCAAATTTGAGTAGCTTACATAAACCAGCCATAGCTTGAGTGTTATTAAACCTTCATAACTTGTCGCTGTCAAAATACATCTGTTCTTTTTAGGAATTAATTGATATTATCGGCACCAAAAATGACGAGAGGTTAAGAATGTTGTACAGGTGCCCATCAACCAGAGAAGAGTTTCCATCCGTTATGAACTTACTGTCTTCGCTGGGCAGCCGAGAAAAGGAGATCGAAAAAAAATGTACCAAGAAAACTTTGCATTGGAGGTGATGTTTTAGTTTTATAGCAAATTGTTTGGATAAAATATGATTATGTTCAGGTGAAACAGTTTCTTACTTTGCAATCAACTCTCTACACTATTGTGCTTTAGTGAGCTATTGCTTTGTTTATTGATGTACCTATTCCATTATTTTGCCAGATAAGTTTTAGATTACTGCATTATATGTCTAACTTTTTTTAACAGTGTACTTTATTAAAAGATCTCCAAATAAGGCTAGACTCTAAGAAAGAGCGAGACAGTAGATTGATGTATAAGTGACACGTGGGATCGCCATTATGGTATTAATTAATATTGAAAACAATAACAATGAATTCATTGAACACCTGCCTACTCGTGACATTCTCACACTTTTGCCATCCTAAGCAGACAATTAGTTCTATGAATAGGTCTCTATAAAGTCTGGAAAATTAATAGGTATAATATAACAAGGACGCTGCAGTCGCTAGTAAAACAAAATGTAAAACGTTTCTCACACGACACATTTAATTGGTACATACCTTACGACTATTTCTTACTTACGACTCTTTACAAAATTACAACAGACGTATCGACTAAAAGGCTTGCAGGGTGCTTTTCACACGAATAAAATAATTTACAAAACAGTCGAACATTCACATACATCACGCTCACTAAAATAAATAGCTGTTTCATCACCAGCGGGTTTCGATCGCGACCGCGACAGCCGACTCGCCGTCCGGCCGGGGCCGAAGCGCGCACGCTCTTTGGATCCGAGATGAGTGTATGCGGCGGGTGCACGCCGCACTCGTTCCCTTATGCTCTCTAGTTGGTGTGCTTGACGTAGTCCGTCTCGTAGTAGGCGGCGGCGCCGTGCGCGCCCTTGCGGTCGAGCGCGCGCACGCGCACGAACAGGAAGGCGGCCACCAGCGAGGCCACCACCAGCACCAGCAGCAGCATCACCAGCCCCGCCACGAACGACGGCACAGACATGCAGATGGTCTCGGGATCGCTGCCCGGGGATTGGATCACCACGGTCTCATTACCCGACGCGTTGTTTAGCGCGAAGTTTACATCTCCCGGCGCCACCACCTGGATGGTGCGGCTCGTGTTCACGTCGGTCATCTCTTGCGTGTCTCGCTTGTAGATCCGCGACGTTTCTCGTCGTCGTCTGGCGCCGACCAGGCTCTCGGGCAGGCCTTCGACGGAGCGCGGCCGTCCGCCCAGGGTGACTAGGTTCATGTGTCCGTCGTCTTTTCTCTTGACGGTATTGTAGACGCCTCGCCTGCCGGGCGGCGGCGGAGGAGGGAGGTTGACCTCGTCGTCTTCGTGAGCAGGAGCGGGTGATGATGGACTCGGCGCGTTCGGAGTGGAGGAGACTTGCGCCTGCGGTGGTGGCACGGCATCGTCGCGTTTCTCGGAGAATGATCCCGTGGCATCTGCCGGATGCCGGGGGTCAGGGAACGCCGGGGGAACTCCGTACTCGCCATGCGCCGCGGGTGGTGGTGGGCCGTACTCTGCATGAGGCGAGTTAGGTAACCCGTATTCTCCTGCACCTAGTGAATTGCCGCCTAGAAGGGGTACGCCATAGTCGGCGCCGAGGCCGCCGCACTTAGGCTCCGGACAGTTGTATCTGCACACTTGAATCACACACTGGAAGTGCACGTTCATGGAATCGGGGAACTTGAATGCTTGGAAGTATGCAAATGACACAACGGAAGCTGATGGTCCGAAATTCTTAATTTTTTGGAACTTGCTCATAATCTTGGGTCTAACCACGCAACCGTATTGATCGACTAGTTGTATCGGTGCTCGTTTGCCGTCGTGAGCTACGCAATTCCTGACCAACATGTCAAATTTGTTTTCGTCGTCTTTGATCGCGAGCACCATCGTCATCGTTTGACCGATTTTGACTATACCCGACACTTCGGAGGCCCAGGGTCCCTTGCCGACCTGGATCTGCATCCAGCACTGCAAGTTGTCGCCGAGAAAGTTCGCCGTGACGGCATGTAACATATCCACTTGGAAAGGTCTGAAAGTGACTGCCTTCTCGTAGAAGTCGTACCACGTGCATCTCAGCTTTCTCGCCTGATCCCACACCTCCTGGACGTAAGGGTCGTACTGGACAATGATCGTGTTCTCGACGTAAGACCCGCTAGGCGTGGGGCTGCCGTAGGTGGCAACGTTATGATTGGCGGAGCTGGACATTCCACAGCTGTTGAGGAAGATCTCGAACGTCGCACTAAGGTGGCCAGTGCCTGGTTTGAGGTGCATACAGTGCGGGTCGCTGTAAAATCCTTTAGAGAAGATCATTCCATAGAAAGGTCTATCAAACTCGATGTTGACTCGCATGTGAGTCTTCTCGCACTGCACTTGTAGGTGTTTGATCTTGGGACTGTCGGGAGTGGCGAGAGGCCAGGGGTCGTCGGTGTGCGCCGGCGGCAGCGGGGGGCCATAGCCTCCGCCCGCGCGGTGCTCCAGGGGTAACGATGCCGAGTCTTGGGGAGGTTCGCATGTTGCATCCTGGAAAGAGAAAAAAAAGTTATACTGTATACAATAACATTTTCAAGATTTGTTAAATTTCACGATAAATGAAGGGAAAATAATCATTTTTTATAACTGCATGAGCTCGATGAAGTTTGCCACATAGAGCTTACAATCTCGAGCTCAACATATGGTAAGTACATTAAATTTTTCGAAAATGAAACTACATGGACAAACTATCAAGCGAAAACTAATTCTGCAAATTAGATTAAAAATCTAAGTAACATATTTGCATTGAATCGCATTAAAAGTTACTGGTCTTCTATATTTTCCACATCTCGTGTTCCGCGTAATGTCTCAGTCTAGATACTCTGCGCCACGCGAGCAACCTCGCCGCTCGCCGCCATCTCGCGAATACGCTTTCCGACTTTCTACACTGATGGATGCTTCGCGCGACCAATTATAATATTAATCAGCGCAATCATACAGTTTAGATGAGTTCCACAAATGCTTTCACGTTTCGTTATTGCTGTCCGGAGGCGAAGTAATTACTTATAACGTTTTCAAACTCTGTTTACACATGTCGTTGTACAAGAGTAGTATAGGTACATATTTTTAAAGAAATGGAGGCATTTTTTTTTAGGAAAATTCAACCTTGAACAGCTTGAATAGCCTCACGGTGCTCCAAAGAATCTAACGGAAAGTGTAGAAATCTATTTTATGTCGCCCTGCTAATATCTTAATTGACTGCGAATTCCGACGCAGAACTGGGCACTCTATATTAGGAGTCTTCATGTGAAGTATATGGGGCGAGAGCCGGCGAGACAGGTGTGCCACCAGTGCGTATATAAGAATAGCAGCACCCTACACCCGGTGGAACCAGTGCATACCGCTCGCGTTTTCTAAACCGGTTAGAAATTACCCACTGATCGAGATTGTCAGTTGCGGAAGAAAACACCGGACCTATAAACATGCAGCGCTGACAACTACAGTTTTCTTTGGCAGTTCACATGTACCTACATCGCCATTGGTGGACATCATTATTATAATATATCTACACATGTGACTGTTTGCCGCTTCGCCGACCAACCTCAACTGGAAGCGCGATGTACGCAACTGCTATAATTTTCAATGTAATTCAATTTCAAAAAAGTTTCACGGTCTTGTGTACGTTACATTGTGAGAAATTTTTTTGGTGAGTTGCGCATGCGCAAGAGCGCGAAACGACAGGTGCATCCGGCGACGACGCGCCGGGGCGCCGGCCGGTGAAAGTATCCGCCTGATGTACCTACCTATCCGCTTACACCCCAATTTAATCAGAGTTATCGCTTATTACGCGATTTTTTCCACGTCAACCCCAAGTGGCTTAGATTTCCGATCAAACTGAATTTATAACGCTTCCACTGCGTTTTGGTGTACAAATCTAAATTATTATGAAAGTAAAACTCTTTTTCCAAGTAAGTAAAATCTCTTTCACACGTTTCTCTTTGAATGCAGATTAAGGAATTCACCTTGATATTTAAATAAAAGTATTGCTTCAAAGTTTTGCCAAAACAAGCTTGTTCTCAAATCTCGAAACATTGAATGAATGAATGAATGAATGAATAAAAATGCTTTATTGTACACCTTACAAACTAACAAAACAAGTGAAACAAGGAATAACAACTAGACATATGTACAATGGGCGGTCTTATCGCTAGCAAGCAATCTCTTCCAGACAACCTTTGGATGGAGAGGAGCCTATATAAAAGATGGTTGGTTTGGGTGCACCATAAAAATAACATGATGACTAAAAGTTAAACAACTGCTATTTAACATTCTGCTGAGTTCAAGAGAAGAGAAAAAATACCAAACAGTAAAGAGGATTTCTTACGTAAACTAAGATCATTCACACCCACTTTTGAATAAACTTTTGGTACATGCGGAAGAAAGTTGATAAATAAACGTGGATTGAGCGAAACTGGATTTTTGTTTAGCTTCGGTATCTGCATACTTGTGAATCCTAACAAGGTCGATGTTGTTTATGATTTTCTAATGGTTTGCGTAAGATTCTCCAATAGGGTGATTATTGCTCTCGCTAAAGTAGCTATACCTACCTACACGTAGAATTCTATTTCTGACGGTTTTAACGGTAAAGCACACATTAAATGTTCACAATCGACATACTTAGTTGTATCTTGTTTAATACCTCTAAATTATTACAGAGGTATTTTATTAATAACGTAATTTTGAAATGTATCTTTGTTCAGGCGACATAATGCGAACTTAGGTAATGTTTTAACACATTATTTACCAGCTACCTTTAGATACATTTTGATTTGATAGTGTTTCGTATTATTTTATAACTGCAACGGAACAGCGCAGATAAAGCCCAGTTTATTTTATAAATTATTTATCTACCTAGAAATAAATGGTTTTAGACTATTTACTGTGAATGTTAATCTGTCAACGAATGAAATTCAAGCCTCACGAATTGTCTCCGCCAAGACAACTTCATCAATAGATAGGTAACTCCAGACACCGTGAAATATAATGCCTGAGCGACGATTACGCACACATCGGTAATCTGTAGGTACAGCAGATCGATTTTACCAAATAATTGACAACAATAGTGCGAACACTACAATTTGTTCGTCGAAAGTGAGCTATGTGAACTTGGCACCCGACTTTTGAAAAAAAATTGTTTTTTTGGTTTTTTTGGTAGATTTAGGTTAGTAGTGGATAGTAGTGAAGTTATTTTCGTTTGTAGTAAAACAAAAAAAAAATAATCGAAAGTGATCAAGCATTTTATTTACACTTTCTTAAAACAATTGCTTTCTAACATGAATTAGCGAGATTGTGTTGTCTCCAATAAAGCTGAATAATAGTCATTGCAATACATAATTGTAAGATATAAAATATGGATTTAATTTCTTAGTGAGACAATTTTTTATTAATGAAAAGTGTTCAAAATAATAAATATTAATTTGTATTAAATCTTAAAACTTATCAAAGTTCGCAATACTTTTGACGACTAAGCAAAATTTTATAAGTATTCAGATTAAAATCAGTGCTTAAATAAAACATTGCAAAATACGAATCACAAGAAGTAAAATACATGCGGATTGAGCGCGTTTATGTCTTTAGTATGAAGTTTTATTGCAGCGCTCACAGAACTTGGTGGGAGCGACTTCTTTTCCTAAAAATGAAGGTCCTATCTATCTCCTATCCTACTCTGGTATTCTATTTTTACAAGTACGTGTAATTCACCATGTTCTGTTCACACCTTGGATCTATTTCTTTTCGTGGAAACCTATTATTGGCCTTATGCTACTACTAGTTGCGCCCCGCGGTTTCACCCGCGCAGATCGAAATCCCGGTATTCCCACGGGATAAAAAGTAGCCTATGTGTTATTCCAGACTATAATCTATCTCTCTGCCAAGTTTCATCCAGATCCGTTCAGCCGTTCCGGCGTGAAAGAGTAACAAACATCCATCCATCCATCCATCTATCCATCCATCCATCCATCCATCCATACTAACAAACTTTTACGTTTATAATATTAGTAGGATAATATTGTTATCCTCTTCTGTTTTTAGTACTGTCGCTTTTGCAAAAAAAATATATATCTTAGATCGCAATACTTCATATCATCGTTATAGTTATGATACTCTTACCACAAATAGCCAATGAAAACAGAAAAAACTTCACTATTTTTTTTAAAGAACTTTTATTTTAGAACACTCTGCGCCACCAATATCAAAACGCTCAATATTTTTTTTGTCGCCTATCGACGTTTAATAATAGTTGGTATGCCATACATGACAGATTGAAAGCTCATCGCCGTTGCTATAGAGAGTATGGTTTCCTCACGATGTTAGATAAAGATTGCTATAAATCCTTATCTGTGCAAACAAACTTCACCTTTCCGTAACTTTCAATTACCCCTGTAACGCTAACTGCAGCCAGCTATCAAAGTTCAAGTTATCTCGCAAATGAAATAGTTTCGTAACGATTACGTCATCCGACCGAACCTGCAAAATTTGACCATCAGTGAAAGTGTTTAACCGTAGAAAAAGACGTCTTAAACGGTCAACGACTCTGATAGCTTTCCGGACTGTAATGTAATTTTATGTTCTTTGCATAATATTACGATATAAATAAGTATAGAGATCGTGTTAACTTTTACTTGTCATAAGGTAAAAGTAGTTATACCCAACTACGAATTGTGGGATTGTGGTATAGTACCCGTCAAACTTCTTGGCCATCGCGCGAGGTGGTAGGGAAAAGGTTTGCACTCTTCGCACCACCAAAGAAACCTATTTTTTGTTTCTTTTTCATTCAAGGTCGTTTGTCCAAGAAGTTTGACGGATACTATACGAGTAGATACTTTGATTGAGTAGTTTGCTTGCCATAAAAAATAAGTCCAACTGGTAAAAGGTATAACAAAACACTATGTTATTTAGTATGTAAGCCGACTCGCCAATTAGCATATTGGAATAAATTAATTTTAGTCAATCTTTCGAAAGAACGATTTGCTTGATCGAAAGTGTGGGATTTTGCTCAATATGAGAACGGGTCACTTTGTGATAGCCACGCGATGCAATGATGTCTAGTTTGATCTAGAAAATAACAAAATTAGGTATTCTAGCCATCGACAAATTAGCACCTACCACTAAATTGAGATATACGAACGTTCTAAAGGTCAGTTTGGATAGCCAATCGTTGCAGGACTATCTCCCGGTTCCTGAAAGCTCGGTCAACACTAATCGACTGTCAGTTGCTTTTTCAGATTTTACTTCGGATAAAGACTTGACAGCCGATTAGTCTTGACCAAGCTTCCAGAAATCGGGGGTAAGTATAAGTACGCTTCTATAACAAAGCCTCAAGCACCATGCATATACATGCATGCGATTGACAAAGTCAAGAACATGAAATAGTATAATTATAAAAGCTATACTATGAAATACCAGCGTAAGAAGTAGCAGAATAAGAAGCGGCGATGGGCTTCAACCTGTCACGTATGGAATACTAACTACTGCAAAATGTGGGTATGTGCTGCCAAATGTAATGTTTGGACGTACCTCTGACTAACCCCCTTAGACATCCCCAAAGAATCTTAAGTATAGTACTTGGTACTGAGAGATCTGAAGGGATATCTACTGTGGCTGGGGATCAAAGTTGTGAAGCTGTTTCAGTTTCAGTTTCATACTATGAAATATCTGATGACAAAAAAGCTTGAATTAGCTTCAACTCATTACAAAAACTAAAAATTAAGAAGAAGAATATAAAGAGACGGCTAAGAAGAAGAGGCTAGAGTCCAAGCTAATAGTTTCTTGTCTATTGCTCCACACTTTCACCTAACTTATTAGATGTTACAAAGTAATCCTTGTGATTAAACAGAATAAATGTCATTTTGGTTTTGATCATAATTGGTAAAATGCATGCAAAACCATCGCTAGATTAATCCGCGATTAACAAGTTAGAACATTGATTTCTCTATCAGAATATGCAGTTAGTTTCCAATGGTCCGGTGTTTTGTGTATGTGCTAACGGAATCATTAGCCTACTTGGCGAGATCGCGAGCGGAAAAAGCTGAATAATGTAGGAGAAGAGCGCGCGCGCACGCGCACTCTATAATACCACCACGCTCCGTCACACGCCTTTAGAGATCGCCTCTACGCGCCATCAAACATCAGTAATGTTGTGAAAAAATATTAATGGAAGGAATGTCTATACTGTTCTTGAGATCAGAAACGACCGCTGCACAACATAGAGTTGTATGTAATATACTACTACTAGTTGCGCCCCGCGGTTTCACCCGCGCATATTTAAATCCCGGTATTCCCACAGGATAAAAAGTGGCCTTTGTGCTATTCCAGGCTATAATCTATCTCTCTGCCAAGTTTTATCCAGATCCGTTCAGCCGTTCCGGCGTGAAAGAGTAACAAACATCCATCCATACTTACAAACTTTCGCGTTTATAATAGTAGTAGAATAATTACGGAGTGAAAAAAAAGGACCAATCTAATTGAAAACTATAATAGCTTTCAATTAGATATATCCTTTTTTATTTGACAATCCTTACAGCTCAGTTAGTAGCTCTGTCTACTGCGCTGTAGGCAGTGAGTTCGATCCCCATCGAGAGCATACATTTGTGTAATGAACATAATATTATATTGTTTATTCATTGTCTGGTGTATCAGTTATCTAGTTCCCATAATACAAGCGTTGCTTAGTTTGGGGCTAGATAGAGTTGTGTCTAACGTCGACCAATATATTTTGTCATACCTACGAAACCATACGAAACTTTAGATGTAGAATACTACGAGTATCTTTTTATTTCTAGATCTTATTATGTCTAAATCTTATTATGTTTTTATATCTCAATTGAAATCTCATATATTAGTTTTAGTAGTTTTAGTAAAAGTGAATACAATAAATTTATAAAAATTTAGCTGACGATAACTTTGGATAAAAAAGCATGAGTTGACCCATGCTCTGCTAAAATATAGTTCAATCACGGACCTCCATATAATGAGACAAAAACCGAGGCCCCAAAAAATATAGCTACGTGTAAATCTAAAATTTCGTATCCACTATAAAATGATGTTCTAATATTAAAAAAAATTGCAACTTAAATATGATAGCTAGTAAGAAACTGCTAATATAAGAGAGACTGTTATCTGCTCTGTTATAATCATATCAACTGAAGACTCCAACGGTATCACTTGACCGTATAGAAGAATTTCCTCGATGATGGAAAAGCGGCGATAAATCATGTCATAATGGTTTCTGTCAGTTTTATGATCGCGTACGTTTACTGCATAATTATTATAGTCCGACAATCTTTATATTACAATATATAATAACAATAACTTTTCCCATTTTTTAACTTAATGTGCATAGGTATATGTATGCATAGTAGTACCTACCATACTTTTACTGTTTAGCAATGTCATAATTTCATTTAAAATATGTTACAACAAACGTATTTTTCTAAATAAAAAAAAAAGTATGTATGTCAATTAATTTACTCAAATAATTCCTGTAAAATGTTTTCGTTCTTTACTGGTAACGGAAATAATTCAAGCTCAAATTAAAAGGAACACCGTAATTTGCTATATAGTTATTGTTTCTTCATTCTATTGATACCTACAATAAATAAAATTGTAATTTAAATATTAATAATTACCAACCTGTAAAAGGAGCACTGCCACAGCCGCCAGCAACCTTATCCTCTTCATGATCACAGTCCAGTCAGTAAACCCTGCAACAAGGAGACTCGTTCAGACTCGATCACTAGTTTAGGCCCTGCGCGGGCTGCGCACTCGCTACTGTGCCATCACTACACCCCGGGCGTGCAACTGGCAACACTGCCGCCACTAGCGTTTCCCCCTCTCTATCCCCCCTCACGGGATCCCTCTTCAATGGCGTGCTGGTGGGGCTGACCCACTGACCGAGTGCAGCGCCCGGACGGAACTGCACTGGCTTTGCATCTTTCACTGCGCGTCGCTCCCGTTGCGTCGAGAGGAAACCACGCGCGGCCTTCACCTTATTACGGCAAGGTCGCATTGTCTGTTATCAGATTTATCTTTAGGTGCAATTTTATTTAATTCTCACCTCTTTTTTGTTTTCTACTAAATTATATGTCATATTAGTTTAGTCAACACGCGCGTCTACCTAAATTTTAGGACGTTTAAAGATTTTTTTTCTCGAAATACAAGTTTTATGTTGTCAGTACCGAATCTACTATGTGGTCGTAATATCGCTGATAGTGGCAAGTGTCAGTCAGCTGTCTCGCTTACTTTGAGTAGGTTCGTATACAGCACGGCAATAAAATTGCAGCTAGGTGCTAACTGCCATAAAACTAATAGCAAGCAGTGCTAAAGAATTTTATTTTCTATTACAAATTGCAGCACAAGTACATAGTGCAATAGGAAAAATTAAAACCTATAATCTCCCGTGACTGATCACTCTGCCGCCAGAAGTTACATTCTATTACATACCCAAGGCACTCAATTTTATAAATGGACGTCACTCAATTTTATAATAGACGTGAGATCGTAAGTTGTTCGCTCTCACAGTAGTGTTGAGCAGAGTTAGTTATCAGATGTAATGCCCCAACCAACACCTGCCGTGGCAAAATCTAGATCAGCTAACTTCTAGTGTAACTCAATATGGCAATTAAAAGTAAACTATCTTCACTGTTCTAGTGCAAATAACGAAGAAGTGGAACTCTTTACCGTCGTCATTTCTGGATGGCTATTCACGATTTTTTGAGACGAAAGTGAATAGGTGAATTTTAGCTGTGCGTGCTCTATTTAGGTTATATCGTCTTCTTCAGGTGTAATTAAAATTAAAATAACCTTTAGGCATCATCAGCCTAAAAAAGTCCACTGCTGGACAGACCTCTTTTATCTATTTCCAGGAAGAGCATTCTGAGCTCTCCTCTCTATCCACCGACTTCCCACAGGAATACCTTATATTCGTCCTGTGGATACTAAGGAGTTATATGCTGCAATTTACGTAGTGTTCAGAAGTTGTCATTGAATCGTCAAGATGTAACACTGCCTTGATTAGACACTGTGTCGTAGTTTTGTGAGCGGAGCGGCCGGTTTGCAGTGGGTGCGAGCATCACAGATTTCACCCCAGACATTCGATCGCTAGTTAGAAAGCACAGAAAGTCATCTGTCGATCCGAGAATAACTGTCGGGCGTTAAATGCGACGCTATATTTCCAACAATACATATTATAAGAGCTTAATGGTCTAGTCATCGTGGTTTTCATTTTGGTTACGTAAAGCGGTCATATTTATTGTTGTGGACGGAAAGCTTCTATGAAAAGCAAAATCTTTTTGGATACTGAATAAAGCAAAGATTTTATAATGTCCCAAAAAATGTATAAACGTTTTCTTTTCAAGGTTTTAAAAGATATCACTGCTTCTGTCTGACATCAATAGACAGGGTCCATGTGGATCCATATGGATCAAATCTCTCTGAAAATATCAGACAAATTTAAATCGGGCATCTCAGATTATGCCTTGTGAAGACCCATTTATAATACAGGTAAGAATGTAACTACACTAGCCTGTGCACGCTACGGTAGTAAGGCGCAGATGCGACCTTGAGTCCACGAACGACTCGTAAATCTGACCGCGGAGGCGGTAAGCACGTAGCGTCGTGCGAGACCGACGGACGAGACTGAGATAACAGCATTCTAACTTTTCTATTATTTCATGTGCACAAACATGTATTTAAAAGCTTTAAGGTTCAGTGTTCGTCCAAAAACGCTCTGAACAAAGATTCAAAGTCGATGGACCAAGTACAATCAGTAGCTTAGTACACAAAACAGGGGTGCAAGTACCGTTCTTATCGATCGCTTAGTTTGACATTCAAATTCGTCAAAATTCGTAAAAAATGGTTTCAACAATGGATAAAACCAGTTTTAACGATTCTAAATGTCAAATTAGGCGATCGATAAGAACGGTACTTGCACTGCAGCAGTCGTAAAATACTTAGCTCTATCGCTAAGCTAAAAAACTTTAGCTTAGCGATAAAGCTAGAATAGATATTTAACTAGGATTTTTTGTATTCAATTAATAAATAAATATATGATAGCGCGCACGAAAGTTGAGAGTCAAAAAGTGATTTGATAATATGATTATTGGTTAAATTTTACTATTTAATTTGTTATGATTAATTAATTGTAACTATTTACACTTAAAAATCATAGTTTGAATTATTATAACATTGTATTTATAAAATTGTAAAATTGATTATAGTCATTGTGTTGACTACGTTGTCATGGCGCATTGCCATTTTTGTATAAATAGCCTGCTGCAAGTGAAGGAGAGACAGTTTTCGTTTGTCACTCATCGAGATAGTACCTAGCTAAGTAATTATGTAGTAGTATCGAATCAGTGTACCTAAAAATCAGTTAACAGTTCAGTTACCATGTCGGAATACTTTCATTTACAACCCCCGAGCCAGCCCGCTCTTACATCAGAAGAAAGGGAAGAACCCGAGCCAAAGCCTGATCCATCGACCTACTCGCCGCCTACCCTGCCAACGCCTCGAATCGAGAACGTGGATGATGGAGTTGCCCTACTTCGCCGCCAGGTTGCACTGTTGGAACAAATGGTGTTCAGGAGAAAAATTACGAATACCCGCAAGCTAAGTGAACTTTTTTTTTTTGCCTAATTATGATCTTATGAGCATAAAATCACAATAGAGGAATGGTGTAAACCAAGATTGTAAGAACAGAGTGTGTGTAATCTGCAAAAATCCTATTTTATTTTATTGCCCTTTTAGAAAGTAGAAAACGTAATACAGGAATTAAATTGATTTTATATACTTTTTTGTATTGGTGCCAATTTAAAGAAAATTTTGCTAGGAACTTCTACAAATGTAGAAGGTAGTTTAAAAAAAATATATAGAAGAAAACAAAAACGTGTCCCAGTGTTTCGTAACTATGTCTTGTTGGCTTACTAGCGGATGAAACTTTAGCTATTTTGTGATACCACGCTCACGAGATACCCTCGATTTAGATTTTTCTCTGTTTTATTGCTAAGCCCGCCACAAAATTTTAGTGTTCTCTTCTTGGATAGCATTAACGCCTAAAGTCTCGAGTTCCAGACAATGCCACCCTACAATGACGACCTTCGACGCCTACTCAACGAGGGCAAGCCAGCGTTAGCGCCGCCGCGGACAGCGAGGCTGCAGCCACAGCCAGCAACGCAAACGTCCCAGCGATAGGAATGTTCTGGAGCAGGATAAGGAACTGGAACGAGAGCGTGATCGTTTGGGCAAGTAGGAAAATGAGTTACAGCTAGGAGTTACAGATAAAGTTTAAAAGTTGATAATGACGTCTGTTATTAAAGTCAAGGTGTTTGTTTCATACGAGGTTACTATCCAGTATTACTCCTAGATTCAAAAGTAAAACTTAAGTTTGTTTTAATAAGTAAGTACTTTGTAAAGTCTCTATATTGATTTAATATTAAAAGTAGATTTTTATTTTGGTTCAGTATAGCCGAGCGAATTGAAGTTAGTTTTAAACAAAGTACTTAGCTATTTACGGAATTTTATTGTAAATTGGAATTATAAGAATATGATTGTAAAAAGATAGCAGTCGCGAAAAGAAATTACCCCGCCGAGACGTTTCTTGCTTGTTCTTTTACTCGAGATGGGTCGGATAGGGTTGGAACAAGCGTAAACTTACTATAAGAAGAAAATCTGTGATCTTTTACTATAGAATATTTAGACATAATTATGTGACAGAATGAATGCTTTTTAAAGTTAAAGTTATAAAGCTCTGTGCAGTTAAGGTTAAAGTTTAAGTTTTTTTAGTTAAGGTTAAAGGTTAAGTTGTTTTTCTGTTAAAGTTTCAGTTTTGTGCAGTTTTGAAGTTAAAGTTTAGAAGTTAAAGTTTTGAAGTTAAAGTTTTGACGTTATTTTGAAGTTAAAGTTAAAATTGGAATGTCAAAATTAGAAGGTTAAAATTAGACTTAAAATTAGAAGGTTAAATCAGAGGGTTACATGAGGTTAACTAGGAGGTTAACTAGGAGGTTAACTAGGAGGTTAACTAGGAGGTTAACTAGAAGGTTAACTAGGAGGTTAACTAGGAGGTTAACTAGGAGGTTAACTAGGAGGTTAACTAGGAGGTTAACTAGGAGGTTAACTAGGAGGTTAACTAGGAGGTTAACTAGGAGGTTAACTAGGAGGTTAACTAGGAGGTTAACTAGGAGGTTAACTAGGAGGTTAACTAGGAGGTTAACTAGGAGGTTTACTAGGAGGTCTACTAGGAGGTTTACTAGTTGGTTTACTAGGAGGTTTACTAGGAGGTTTACTAGGAGGTTTACTAGGAGGGTAAAAGGTTCACATGAATAGCTTGATTGGTAAAGTTCGTAGCTTGGTAGTTAAAGTTATTACCTAAAACTAAAATTAAAAGCAGTTAAAAGTGAAAGCCAAATAGAGTTATACAGTTAAATACAGTCCGAACATGCTGTTTTGCTTCAATTGTAAAGAAAAAGGACACTTTTCTCCAAATGTCTAAAGCCTTCATAAATTGCTCTAAATGTAAGAAGCTAGGACATTCTGCGGATGATTCCCTACCTGTTTTTCTAGACTAGAAGTAGGCAATTAATCGAATGTGACTCTCTAAATTTAACGAAAGGCTTTGAGTAACGATTTGACGGTAGACGCAATTGTAGATTTCGGTAGCTGGAGCAAAAGACGTTAGTAGACAGAGACTAGTAGAGAAGCCAGTGTTAGCTATATAATATGATCCCTCTGCGAAGGCTGAGACTAAATTGCACACTGATGCGAGTACAGTTGGCAGCGTTCCCCTAGTGATGAATCAATTCTTCCCACTTTCAAATACTATAAGGGTGAACTAGTCAAAATTATTTAAACTATTTTTTCTAACGAACTTCAAAAAAAAAAAAAAAAAAAAAGAGTATGATTGGATTAGCGATGAATGATATTTGTTTTTAATTATTTATTTGAATCTCCAACATCAATTACATTTAAATTAAAAATCACAGATATGTACAGTACCTAAACCATGCTAAATGTTACAAAATTACAGGAGACAGACAGCGTGCAAATAAAATATAAAGCAAGAGTGAGTTAAACTTAAAATCATAAAAAAAAAAAAAAAAAAAAAAAACAGTATACACAGTAAAAATAATAATAATAAAATTTCAAAACGAAATAGAATTTTTCTGTTGTAAAAATTAAATATATTACGGTCAACAATTCAATTTGCAAGTAGAGAAATATTTAAAAGTTTTCGCGAAAATTACAAAAAAAAAAAAAAAATTTTTCCCCCAAGTTGAAAAAACGCAATTTTATCCCCGCTTTGGTACGCTACTATGACGGTCTTTTTGAGTAAGAGGAGTGAAAAATTATCTTGTTGACAAAATAAACAGTCAAACATCATTGATCTGTGATTTTGAACTTTGACTACGAAAAGATAAAACATTATTTTCTCTAACTCAGTGTATTGTGACTATCTAGTTTCAAAAGGTAATATGTGCTCGTGATACGTTGAATGAATCAAGTTGAAATCTGACGAAGGTTTTCGAACCATTACTGTACATGCGTTCCGGTAAATATACACTCTCCTAAAGATCATTCCACTTCACAGCCTCACACTTGACGCATTCTTGAGTTTGGATCACCAAACTAGGCAAATTATATACAAAATCTAAAGCCACCGAATAAGTATTCTCTTTTAGAACTACTATGTAAATGCTGCTCACTACCTGCAACAGAACAAATACTTATGCCTGACCAATGACAATATTGATTTAGATATAAATTCCTTGCCGAAAACAGAATGGCCGAAACAGCTTAAAAAAGTAAGTAATAATAGATTTTGATAGTCAAAGATATAAAGTGAAAGACAAAAATACTGTAGTTACACATGAACAATGATAAGATTGGTGCCGAATCCAAATTGGACTGAATAACTGACCGTGATAGCAATAAGTAAACAAAAGGTGAGAGGACTGAATTTAAAAATTTGATTAAAACATTGGTCTTATTCTTAGCCTTGGTTATGGCTGAAGCTGGTTTAAATGGCCTTGGTTATGGCTGGAGTTGATGTAATGGCCTTGGTCATGGTCAAAATGGTTATTTATTAGTCAAACCAAGTCACGGAGATGACCTCTGAGTTTGTCAGTTCTGCTAGACCAAGCATTTAACGCCTCTGAGTCTAGCTAATATTGACATCATGGAAAATAATTTTTGTTTATTTATGGTTACAGATCTCGGATAATTCGCTGGCCCCAGCAAGGGCCGCTCGTCAGCATGGCCGTGATAGCGCGCACGAAAGTTGAGAGTCAAAAAGTGATTTGATAATATGATTATTGGTTAAATTTTACTATTTAATTTGTTATGATTAATTAATTGTAACTATTTACACTTAAAAATCATAGTTTGAATTATTATAACATTGTATTTATAAAATTGTAAAATTGATTATAGTCATTGTGTTGACTACGTTGTCATGGCGCATTGCCATTTTTGTATAAATAGCCTGCTGCAAGTGAAAGAGAGACAGTTTTCGTTTGTCACTCATCGAGATAGTACCTAGCTAAGTAATTATGTAGTAGTATCGAATCAGTGTACCTAAAAATCAGTAAACAGTTCAGTTACCATGTCGGAATACTTTCATTTACAACCCCCGAGCCAGCCCGCTCTTACATATATGATGCTGGACAATCCACATAGCACCATCTAGCCCCATAGTAAGCTACTCAGAGTTGTGTTATGGGTACTAGATGATTGATATATTTAATACATTATACTTACATAGATATTTTTTATTATACATAAACACCCAGACCAACGGAACAAATTTCTGCAGATCGTACAAAAATTTGTTCCGAGGCGGGAATCAAACCCAACAGAGGTCGTCAATTGTATCAATGTATCTGATGATGGCACCATTATACCAAGACTAGCCGTAATGCGTAAAATGCTTGAGTTTCTGTCACTATTTCGTATATACATCGAGCTGGATTTTTCAAACTACTTCTACACCCACCTGATTAGGTTCTGGTTTACCAAGAAAGCGGCCCTAGGCTGTTTTCTATTTTCTGTAGTCCATTGCTTTATAATAATAATAGACAGGTGGCTGCTGTGGTCAATTAAGCACCGACAAGAAACACCAGTGAATGGAGGTCGTCACCCAATCAAAACGGATGCTATAGTGTTACATCTGCCTGTTAAGGCTGAGAGGAAATATTTGATGCGCTTTTTATTTTGTTAACAAGAATAAGACATGATGTGTGACTGTGAAAGGTTATTGTGGAGTTAAAATACAGGGCCAATGAGACAAATACATTGTACTGTTAATCGCGCAATAGATAACCAGTTATGCAAGCATCCATAGGTCACGGTAAGTACCAACAAGTGAATTAGTTTGTTTGATTAATGAGAGTATACAATTTGGTCTGATTTATCTTGATAAATAGTCAGAAATATATATTTTATCACTAAAAACATTTCTGACTAATTCAGATACTGTGAGTGTTTTCAAGGTCACTAATTAGTTCCTCATCTGCCGAGGCATACCCGTTAAACATAAATTACCTATACGTAAGCAAATATAGGTGTATGATGTAACATCACCTGAAAACAAAAGTTCTTACTGGTCTACGCTTTCTGTGTAGCCCTCTACGGTTCGTAGCACTGCGTAGAGTTCGTAGTTCGCTGAGAAAGGTTATGATTTTAATAGATAAATTTACTACATAGCTATGAAATCTTTCTTATATTACATTGGGAATAATTCGAACACGGAAAGCCAAAACCAATACCATAAAGAGGGGAAGAGGTTTAAAGTAGAGACCTATTGTTGCCACTTGGAAGTTGCGGGAAGAAATAATAATAAAATAGATTTTATTAAAGCAGGTGACAGCGACCAGCTACTTATTCCCTTCATAAAACATAATCTTGAATGTAAATAAATCGGTAGGGATATCTACCGTACCGACTGAAAATTATGTACAACCGATTTTTATAATTCGTTAATTATAGCTGTAATTTAAGAACTGTACAACATGTTTGATGGACAAGGTACCTTGACGACATGGGAAAGCCAAGGAATATAGATAGTTATTATTGTTTTTAGGGGAAAGCTTTTGTTTTGTTTGATGTAACAATGAAAATGAGGTCGATTTGACAGGGCAACATAATGCGATATTATTTCTAGATCATCAATCTTTTAAGTCCGGTCTTGCCCTGCAGCGGCTTTTTATTATTTGCGCGCCTACTTTTTAAACTGTTTAATTGATCTGTCAAAATTTCTCATTTGTCGTGTACAGTGCTTGTGTGTGTTTGTTACATATTGTGTGTGTATTATCCAATTGAATTAGCATTGATCAATGTTAACCTTGGAGAAAGTTACTCTGTATCATGTTATAGTAATTATGTGCCATGAAAATTGACAGACTATGGTTTTATGAATGAATTATTTTAGCCGTAATTAAGTTTTTAGTTTCAGTTAAGAAGAAAGTTTTTCAACTATCAAAACATAATCGAGATTCATTGTCGATGAATAGATTGGGATATAAAACACTGCAATTTAGATGAATCAATAAAAAATATAATTATTAGACATCCTCAAATAATTTTTGTTGGTACTTGGCACTAAGGCCACCAGATCTGTGGCCTGAAATCCTGAATGAATGAATTTGAACCTATGTGTTCAACTCACTATGACTCGCGTTCCGATAACTAATTCAAGTGATGACCACGCCGAACGTTGCTTTGTTCATGATCGGGGGATCAATTATCTAAAAACAAGCCGATGCGACAGCAGTTGTTGCAGTGAAATTAGTCGTTTCTTCTTGATCTAAATCTCACCGTCGCGTCATGTGTACCTATCGCTGTCAAAACGGTTGATTTTTATGTTTAATTCTTGTTCTTAGGATTTTTAGTACAGAGATTTTCTAGCAAAGAGTCAGTCATTAATCGGGAACCTTCAGTTGGATTTTTGCAAACGGCTCATTTTACTGCCACTGATGTCGCTTTGAATTGTTTTTAAATTACTGGTACAGTCATGAACGACAAACACCACAAGCGTTTCAGCGTGATGCTGATGCATTTGATCACGATCCATTGTCTACAAGTAGGTAAGAAACAAGTACACATATCTACAGGTACAGGTATATTCAATGGTTTTTTGTGGGACAATCTTCACGGGTAAAAACCGTTCGGGTTTCACACGAGATGATCGACAAAAACGTCTATCGTGACTGGCAAGTTACGAAACTTTCGATTTCTGTCTACCACTGCTTTGCAAGTTAATTCAAGCAATATATTGCGATCACCTTTTTGTTATAATTCACACCTAGTTAGTATAATGAGCGTTACATCTAGTTTGTAATCATCCGTAATACGAATAACCAGCCTTGATTGATTGGACGATCACTCTGAATAATTATCGATGGCGATAAGCATGGCAAACTATTTATTCATAAAATATATGATTGCAGATATGTTTTAGTTCAAACTACGTGCAAACCAATATTTTATACAATATTTTTTTTAAGAGCAAGATGCACTATAAGCATATTAGACTTTCATAGAACTTGTAGTTTATCCAACTCCAGTATTTGTAAAACCTGAACAAATTCATGTACCGTTATTATTACATTTGAAACTAGTTCCTACCGTACCGTGTGCCATCTGTCGCTGCATTACATGGGACATTACGTCGAACTATCCGTTTTAAAGCCTTCTGAGTAAGGTACCGTGAAAGTAGGTACCAGTCCAGTCTATAATGGTTTTTGTTTAAAAATGTAAAATTTTGCGGGACACAAAAAAAAGTAAAATATTGATTTGATTTGAGGAGGGTGTGAATTAATATTCATTTTACAAACGAAATTAAATCGGCAAGTATCTTGCAATGAAATTAAATTGGCAAGTTATTATAAATAAAAATTCTTTTGAAATGAAAACGGGGGCCAAAATATTTTAAAACATTCAATTGATTGATCCCCGATAGTCATAAGCTAATCAAATAACCTCACACATTGCTCTGTAAAACTGAGTACTTCCCTATTTAGATTGTTCCTAGCTTGGCTACTAGATTTATTATAAAGTTATTATAGGTTAGTTTAATAATCGGTGCCGGTGTTGTCTCGTAGCACAAGGCGTGCGCCGCTCGAGAAAGCCGCCAAGTCACGTAAAGCAATTACGCGCGGGAGATGGTCGGTCGCTTTATCTGTATCATAATATTGCTACAGCTTGTCTGCCATTGTTTTCGCTAGAAACAGCTACAACCATACACAATACCCAGAAAATATAAGAACATACATAAGAGTAGTAGAGCTCTTTGTGAAGGGATCGTCCGAGGAAGTACTCTAGCTTGCCTTTTTACAAAGCAGCATTGCTGTGTTTCGGTTTGAAGAGCGTTGTTGCCGATGAAGTTATAGGCACATGAGCCTTGACATTGGGATGCCTCATGTGCTTGGTTCATGGACGCATTAGTCCCAGTTGATGGACGCAGGGTATTGCATCGTAGGGCACGTTCCTACCGAACCATGCCTGCGTAACTTAAACCATGCAATGCTACTTAAACACAACTTAACAACCACTTAACATCAGGTCGTTGTGCATCTGCTTGTTCCACTAGCAAGTTGTGTAAAAAATTGGTCTTAACCATCATGGCCAAAAAAAAACCTTTATTCTTCTTATTGTCGTGTTACTAGTTCTTTCAAAAAAGTGTGGTGAAAGGATTGAAAGTGAGCCTCAAAGGGGCTTCTTTTGAGTAGGTACTTGAGAAATATGTAAACACCAAACAAATAAAAAAATACGTAATAAGTTAAATTATTGCAATTATCGGAATTATCAAAATGCCTATATATCCTAAAATATTCAACTCTCTTGGTAAGCCTTGCGTGCTGATGCATTCGTTTCATGCATTGTATCCGGGGTGTGGCACTCGTTGTTCGATGCACACTGGTTACCAATTATACCATTCAAAACAATTCAAGTCATTCATCAAATGTGTTTCATTGTGCATGCATTATCTCCTGACAAATTGCTAAGAGTCTTTCGGTTCTGACTCTGATTAACGATGCGCGAGCTCTACGACTTTTAATTGGCTGGTTTATACACACTTTTACTAGAATAATGAATGAGAGGAAAGGATTATCTCAATTTCTATTCTTTTGACTGTAGAAAGCGTGTTTGCTATTCCTGGCGAGAGGTTTGTTGACTGTTGGGAACTTGGGAATACATCAACAAATTTAATGTAAATTACAATAGGTTAGTATGGCCGATTCGATAAAAGATCACAGATTTCTCTCGCGCAAACGTAAAAACGGAAAATAATCCGACTCTATTGAAGCGTCTCCAAGTAAAGGCATAATTTGCAATGTACATCGCTTCGACGTAAGTGCCGTGCATTAATCTGAGAGCGTACGAGCCATAGAATTTGTTTTACTAGCTTTCGTTTCTAATGAAAAACGCGCTGTCGCTTTTATTGTTAATTGTGGAGTTTTCACTTAAAGGTCAATGATCCTCTGCAGATTGTTGTAAAGAAAAAAACGACAAAGTACAATGGGAAACAAGCGGAACTTCGCAGCGTTTGAATTTCAGCTCCATGCGTAAAATAAATATCCGAAGTATTACCTATGTATATTTGTATGTCTGTATGAAAAGCCTCTCCATTTTGATAGAATCTATTAATGCTAAAAAGATTCGCTGACACGAAAATGCCATGCAAATCAATTTCTCGGATTCGTATCACTAAATTCAAAAAAATATATAAATCAATTAGCAATCGTGTAGCTTGATCTCTGCGCTAAATTCTTGCCTCGCTTAGTGGTCTGTGCTCGTCACATACTTCGATTGCGGTAAAATTTTACACTTGTTTTTCATGTCACGCGCCAAAACATCGACTTACCTACTTTTGAAATTGGCAAAACATTGTGCATCAAATATTTTCGGCACAGCCAGTTTAGCCATCGCTCTTCTTGCACGTTATATAAACAATTCGAGAGCAATGTTTTAGTAAACCGATAAGAAAATAAGAGGGTGTGTATGTGTTAGCGCATAGAAAACACTCGCGCCATCACACACCCTCCTTCCCGCATTATTTTTAGGTGACGCGACCTGTAGCAATATAGTTGAGATGAGATATGGATATAGGTTTAGGTAACACCATTAAATGCCGGACACATTGTGACGTATGATTAGGCGATTGGATGAAGTGCAACGTGGTCTCAAGGTTACGCCACAACACTTTCACCGTTCTACAGTTCGTTGCTCTCCAAATTCAGCGCCTCAGTACCCCATGAATGAGCAAGCCCGACTTGAACAATCAAAATTCTACTCAAATGTAATAGCACGAACGCTCAATCTCCAGTATAAGCTAGTACATTCACGTTCCTCCCAGATCCTCAGTGTTGACGTTTTCGTTCAATGTCCGTAGTAATGATACCGAGGAAGAACGTAATGTGGCCCACTTTCTCTTTTAAGCACGCGGGTTCTCCTTCCTTCTCGTGGTCTCTGACGTATGGAGAGCGAGACGGTGGTATTTTAGGTGATTCGTCTGAGATGCTGGGCTCGCTTTCTTCGCCGCACTTGGCATTGGAAGGTGTACGAAATCCGGTAACTTTCGTTGGCGGCCGGCGTGCGATTGTGTCAATTCTGTTCGCTGCCCACGCTGCGTCTCGATACAATTATCCATTGTTATGTAACGATTATTATCAATTTGGTAACAGATACTTAGTTTGTTTGATACAGAAACACAATGACAATATGTTGATTACGTAACAAACAACATTCGAAAATGTATACCCACCAGTTACATCACTCACAATCACAATATACCAATTTACTTTTTTATTTAATAACATAGAGCGGTACAATTAACTACCAATTACATTAATTAAATAAATAAAAAACGAATTCCATTAATTATAATAAAAAAACTATAAATACCTAATCAATTATTAAAACATTGGCATAATAAGGTAAACAGGCAAATAATATTACATACAAATGGAAATTAAGTAGGTAAAGAATACCTGATATTCGTTTCTAGGGATCCGAAGTCCGACTGGTCGTCAGTATGCCCTTACTCAGGGCCGTTTGCCACAGGCTTCGTCTGATGGTGAAATTTACTAGGATAATAAAGGTACTCCGAGGAGGACATTTGGAGGAAATGCTTAGTAGGAAAATCTGATTGTATTTTTTAATACTATGATGTTATCTCAGTTTTTTAATCCTCGCCGCCGTCGTATTACAGGATGTTCTAAGCCGTACCGTAGCAGTTGTCTTCCCTATAAGCAATGACACAGTCGACACACGCTTGGTCGATTACTTTTTTATGATGGTGCAACATTGCTGCATTTCTTATGCTAACATAAGTTTTAAAGAAAAGAAACCTCACAACTTGGTTGTAGGACAAACAAAATCAACCAGTTAAAATGTGACAGCATAAATCACTGGTTACGTGATCTATCGAACTTGACCAAGCCGTAAATTAACCCAATGTCAGCCGTCGGCATGCAAATCCGGCCTTCCGCATCTCGAAGAAATTGCCCTGGATTTCCGAGAAAATCGCCTTAATTGCCTGACGAACCTGCTGCTAAATGTGCCTCCGCTGCCGGCTCAATACTGACGTGCTAAGGTTTATATGCTTCCCCTTAATGAAAGCCTGATTCCTAGCATTTTCTGTCTTTGAATGTGGAACCAACACAGGATACAAATAGTTAAACTGCGGACATACGTTTTAACTAATATTTATTAGAATTTTTTATTGAGTTTTTTTTACGTTTTTTCTTATTTAAGATTAAAATGTTTATACAACTTGTTTTGATATTTTCTACGCTTACTTGTCAATTTGCGTTATGTTATTATTGTTGGACTCGATTCTCATAAAAAAACAAATTAAGAAGTTTTAGCAGTTTGTTGCTGCCTGCTATGATGGAATGAAGCTGTTTGGACATCATGTCAAACAATTCTTCAGAACGCAACTCATTATGCAAACGATACACATAGATATAAAAAATCTCTTCTCAAACTCAGTAGGTACCTCTCGAGTTTGGGATCATCATATCTTATCATAGCTTATTATTCAAAGTTCATTTAAGCTTTCATTGGAAAGCTTTGCTGTTTCATCCTAACCTTCCAACGCGCTAAGGTTGTTTAGATAATACGTGGAACTAAAAATGTCGATCAGTAGATACCTACTAAGAGTAGTACAACGTAATACAGTATATAAAAGCTCAAAGAGTTTTTGCAGAGAAGTCCTCCGTACGACAAACAGGCCCCGCCTCAGTGAAATGCTGCTCCTTCCTTTCTATTATTCAATTGATAGATCTATCGAGTTTTACTGAGTGTTTGTCTGTCCGTTTTCAAAGCGCTATGAACCACAATATTTACATTTACATATTGTTTTATTGATAAAATGATTTCCATTGCATTCTCGCGAACCGGAACTGCGGAGAAACCTCATTTGGACTGCACTTTTCCCGACAGTGGATACCTGAGATCAAGTAACCGCCAATTGCGGTTTTGTATTTGGATCAACATTTTTATTCGACTATTTTCAGACCTGTGTGTATCTAGACAATCTAGTGCGCTTTTTGATTTGTACTTGGCTTGGTGTGGTCGTCTTTTATTAACAAAAACCCAGTAGGTTGATCAAAGATATGACAAGAAGTACTGCAACATTTTATTCGTCATTACCAGCACCACTGTGAGCGACAATTTTAGATTATTAACTCCAGTTGTTCAAAGGCCATTTATTTTTGTGGATTTAGCATAAACAAGGAAACTCCGGTTGGCAAATAATTCTGCCTAAAATTATTTTAAACTAGAAAATTTTTAACATTTTGAGCAAAATTAAGCTGATTTTTGAAATCCTTGTTTGAGTTTTTTAACCAGAATTTATCTACTTCACAGGCTTATAATTAGGTATGTGATCTACTTACAATATATCTCAGTGACCATGAAGGTCTAAAAATGACAATATCGTTATTTTTTTAATGAAGTAACACAAACTACTGAGCACTGTTCCTCAATATTTTAGTTTGTTGCTATTCAACAACTTTTACTACCTATCCTTACCCATATGTGTACGATACGATATGCCACGTCATTATCTTTAAAAACATGATTTGTGTTCTAACATAAAAATGAAAACATTAGTACTCACTTACCTTTTTATATGGATTTGTGTCAGTAAAACAAAAGCATGCAATGAGTTCAGGCGCATCAGTAACTCACGCGTTATCTAAATAAAGATATATAGTAACTAACTGCCATCGCCTCATCCGACTATCGATAGCTTTTTGGTTTTAAATAAGTATAATTGTGTAATATAACTTTACCAGGTGTAAAGGTAAATAATGTGTTGTATTGTAATCGACAAATCAGACTAACACTTAGAGATAATCGCGCTGCCGTACTATGCTCTGATATATCAGATTAACCTATTGATGCTGAAATAATTTGTTTAATAATAATTTTAAAACCTTGGCCGTCCCGTAGTCAAAAACACAATCCAAAAACGAAAACGTATCCTAATACGCTCCAGACCTATGACTAGAACAAGTTAAGAGACAAAGCACAGAACCTATTTATAAGGAGTTTCATTTTGTAGGCTACCATTGAGTGTTATGCTTATCTAGAAAGTTAAGTAGTACAAACATTAGTACTATTTTTATCGGTAAGATCCCGGTATAGCTACACATCTAAGCTATCGTAAAACTGTCACACGCGCAGTCACCTCATAAAGTAATTCCATATCTGGATAATTAAACGTGTCACTCTACCTTCAGATAAAATATGCTCTGGAATGCCACATAAAATGCCTCAAAAGTTTATAATAAACGCTAGCATTGTTATCTCGAAATCTTCACAGGCGGGAGCCCTTAGAAAGACGGATGGCCTGGCGGAAGAGAAAGTCACGTTTACGGGCCAAGGACGAGGCCAACGTCCCGGTTGCGTAACCGTGAGGTAATTGATGCGCTGACCAGGGATATTATGGTTGCCACAAGCCATTAAGGCTCCGGTGACAGTGGCTCGCAATTTCGAAGTGCGATTGGCTATTATTTCATTTTATTTCATTTCGGGGAGGTTGTTTGAAAAAATAACTCTAGAGAAACACGCATAAATACTGTTCGAACACAAATAATACAATAATATAAGGGAAATGTGCTTGAGTCAGAAATCATTTTGGTATTAGGTAAACGTAAGACCAAACATACTAATACCAAAATGATTTCTGATTCGGGCATGTTTCCCTTATATTATTGTATTATTTGTGTTCGAACAGTATTTATGCGTGTTTCTCTAGTGTTATTTTTTCAAACAACCTCCCCGAAATGAAATAAAATGAAATAATAGCCAATCGCACTTCGAAATTGCGAGCCGCTGTCACCGGACTCTTAACTGAGAAAGTCTCGCGGCATTCCCACGTTTATACAGGTTTCGAGGAAGATGATTATTATCAACCCCGAAATTATGTACCAAACAAAACTCTTGGAAAAGTAACTTTCACTCAGATAAACCCTATGCGTTGTTATAAAAGCTAAATAATTAGCAACTGTTTTATTAGCTCTAGCTCAAATGCTAAATGTTTTGTCGCAAACAAAAATAAATATTGTGGATTTTCAAAATGCATCAATATAAATTGTGCCTTGTGTGACACCCCTAACATCAGGTCATCGCGCCTTTTATGACGAAATCATAGTGCTGATGATATTTAAGGACAATGAGTCGGTGTTTCTGATCTGATCTGGGAACCGCTTTCACTCAGATTCTATACATTTTTCATATGTAACTAACTATATAGTAACATGTGGATACTGATTTTCTAATTTTAGTTGAACATACAAGCCAGCCCAATAGTCATGGAGTTCTGCTTGTTGGGTACTATTTCTTGTGTGTTCAGTTATACCTATATCTACCTATATAGTTGATATAGAATCTAGTTAGAAAATTATTCGTGTCTGGATTTATGAGAATTCAAATCCTCTATATCTCTATACGGTCAGTAAATCCGAAGGAATGCCAAAAGGTATAATCAAGCTTTCGTTTATGTTAATACTGTAGAATGATTGATGAAATAATCCCACGTTTTTGAGTTATAAACGAAAAGCATCGATCAAAACGATGTAATAAATTACGCATCTCGTAAAAAGTTGAATAAAATACGGCGGTGCTTTAGTACGATCGTTGACATTTTCGGGCTTTCAAATTACGTAATTACCGATGTCAGTTTACGAGTAGTTACATAGTTTTTTTTTGTTTTTGGTGATTGCTGTAATAATACCTCTACATCCATATCTCTGTTCAAAAGATTTTGTACACATACATTTATAAACATAAATTCACACTGGTGCGCGATCAGTTTTGAGCCCAGGACCGGATTTAGAAGGCGAGGCGTCGCTACCACTAGACTGCCAGTGCTCTTCAGATAGAGAAAGTTCATATATTTCGGCGGGAAATGATCGAGTAACGAAATAATGCCTTCGTTTCACTTAACGAGCACATGTTGCGTAACTACATCCGAAATGCGTTAACATTGCGTAAGAATAAAGTTGTTATACGGATGACGACGTAAAATGATTTTCTCTGTAATTAAAAAGAAAGCAAGCAGCGTGATGCTGATTAGTTTACTTAGATTATGTTTATTTATTATTTGCTATTTATTGCACAAAACATAGTGAAAGTACAACAGGTGCTCAAGCATTTTCTACCGCAGTCAACCTAAGAAATGACATTATGAAGATTGATCGATTAAAAAATGTAACGGCCGAATACTCAAACGCTACTTAGATTTGAGCACGTCTCAAGAGACGAGTTTTTGACAGATTTTCATTAAAAACTGTCAAAAAACCACGACTTGAGACGTGCTCAAATACAAATACAAAATTATTTATTTCCATAAAAATGTGCGTACACTATAAAATAGCAGCAGCAACACTATAAAATAGCAAATAGCAAATCTGAGTTGCGTTTGAGTATTCGGCCGTTAATGATATAACGACCAAATTAAAGTACGACTTTATAATTAGAAAACAGGGTTGCTCTTATCAGACAAGTGGCAAAGCGCGCATCATACCAGGTTTCAAAAGGCGCAGTTTCTTCGTATGACATTTACTCCACTAATATTTTCTTACGGTAATTTCAGTTCGTATCCCCTTTTTTAATCTAAACTGAAACAGCTTCACGACTTTGATCCCCAGGCACGGTAGATATCCCTTCAGATCTCTCAGTACCAAGTACTTACTCAAGATTCTTTGAGGATATCTAAGGGGGGTAGTCAGAGGTACGTCCAAACATTACATTTGGCACATACCCACATTTTGCAGTAGTTAGTATTCCATACGTGACAGGTTGCAAGCCCATCGCCGCTGCTAGAATACTAACTGGTTTCCTCACGATGTTTTCCTTCACCGTTTGAGAGCACTGGCATTGCGCACATAAATTTTGCATAAATGGTGCACGACCGGATTGGAACCTGCGACCTTACGATCGGAAGGCGGGGTCACTTCCACTAAACCACCGGTGCTCTCTATCAGTAGGTAAAGTATCTTACTGTAGCTATAATAAGGGTTCGTTCAATACTTACAAAAGATTTATCTTGGTGTCATAAGTCTCGATTATCATGAAAACCTGAAACAAAACAAACAGTGGATTAAAGTTTGTTTATAAAATTTATTAAGAGAACTTCTCTTAAAAAAATCAAGCCAACTTGTTCAGCCCAAATGGCACCACTATCGAACATTTTTAAAAGATATAAATGTCAGCGAATCGAAGTGAACTGTGAAGTAACGTCATTCCTTCTATTTGAGGAACTGAATGATTACTTTAGTGGATTCGTTTCCTGTCATCTAATGAAGCAACATAGCATTTTCATTTTAATTGTTTTTATAGTGTTATTTTGAGTTGTGTTGTGTAATTTTGGTGGTATTTTAACCAACATTACTTGTGGTCTTAGCACAAAGTGAAGTTGAAATGAAAGTGTATTATGTGATATCGTGATTTGACCGAAAATGTTTCAAATGTTTTGAAGAAACCGCCACCATTTTCTTCAAAACAATTGACTGACTCGACTTTGGACTGACGTGACTAGAAACATAACTACAAAGAGTATAATCTCTGAATCACTTGACATTGGCAAGATTGTCTATGACAGGAGCCATAAAGAGAAGAAAGAAGAAGATTACTTTAGTGACACTAATAACCTACATTATAACAATGTCACCACTACATTATAATACGTGGATGCCATACTTAAGCTACTTAAATGTTAAAGCATTGCAAAGGGTGATAAGTAGCATTGTTTATAACACAGTTTCGTTCGATATTGGCAAGCCAATTGGCAGTACTACGGAATAAAATTATCAACTTTACTATTGTCTTCCTTCATGATGTCATATACAATGATTTTGCGTGTTATCTATGTCATTGTTGTTGCTAGTGAAACCGTCCTTGCAAGATAGCTAGCTGGTTTTGCTACAGTGGGTGCAGACAATGAGCTATTTCGCGATAAGCTTGCCTTCCCTGTCTGGAAGTGACAGAAAAAGAAAGTGAAAGTTACCAGAGAATACTTAAGGTGATGTCGCTTGTAGACCTTTAGGATTACAACACACTATGTAAAAATAGTCAAAAGCATTTCGACATTCAAAACTGCTACATATTATTATACAATCAGATAAATTTGAATATAAATGTTTAAGGCTACAGGCGCGATAAGAATGTGATTAGATTTTCCTACATCCAAACGCGCGTTCTTATTGCAGCTATGTGTAACTTCGTGCGCGTCCTAATCCAAAATGTACTGAAAACAGATATCGCAAAAACGCAATCGCAGGACACAGAATCGCAGAACGTGCCTGGTTAAACCCTCACAGTTTAACCAGAAGGGGCAATTTTCATGACTATTCGACCTTCCCCCGGTTTCCGAGAGCTCGATCAGCACTAATCCGCTGTCAAGTCACTTGCTATCACTATCAAATTGGAAGTAAAAGCTGAAATAGCAAGTGACATGATCGATTAGTTTTGATCGAGCATTCAGAAACCGGCCGTAAAAGTCTTATTTCTTGTGATTTTTTTCGTCTGAGATGTGATGCTTTCTCTCCCGATGACATATTTGGACCCACATATTGGTTTCTAGACCCACTGTATTAAAAAGTCTCAAAGTCAAAAGTTATTTCAATTTGATCATGTTATATGGATCACTGTGAAACATTTTAAAGATACTTGAATCTAGGTACATTCCACACGACCAAGCCTACAAGAACAGGCAACTACTAGATGTTTACAAGATGATCTTGCTAAATCATAACAGCTTATTAACATCTTCACCTATATCTCAATCCGAATTAGAACATTGTTGTTTTACTTCCATATTTATTTCAAAATTGTCAAAGCACTCCGTACTTATGAACATAAAAATGTTTCAGCAAAATCCAGAGAAAAATATATATTTCGTTTAGAATTGCAAAGCGAAAGCTCGCTCATTCACACGCCGACCGAAATCATGCGATCTAGTGTTTCATGTAAATGTAAATGAACATTGAGTTTTCACTCGTATAAATCAGTTAGTTTTTCCAGTTTCACTGGAGCTGTTTATGTCGTATGTGGTTGTGAGAATGTGTACCTAGTAGTTACCACATACGCATGTGTCACTTAATGTAATAAAATGGAGCTTTATCGCCCTGACTGCCACTTACTCGAGGATTTGAATTATGCAATAATATCTGGTGAAGTTCTAAAATCTTCTCTAAGCGCCTGTTATATATTATATCTTAATCTTTATTACTATTATAAACGCAAAAGTTTGTAAGTGTGGAAGGATGGATGTTTATTACTCTTTCACGCCGGAACGGCTGAACGGATCTGGATGAAACTTGGCAGAGAGATAGATTTATCCCGTGGAAATACTTGGATTTAAATCTGCGTGGGTGAAACCGCGGGGCGCAACTAGTACTCATATAATATGGATTGTCACCTTATAATTTTTTTTCCGAAAAAACTTTTTAGAATTTTTTAGAATAAACCAGTTCTGCATGGTTTCGTTCTAAGATAAAAAAAATATCCTAGAAAGTATTATCTCTATTATCTTACGCATTGTTACCACTAAAATTACCCTCGCATAAATTATCTATAATAAAGGCAGAGGTCTTTTTTGTTACAGAAAAATGTAATGGAACGTGCAGATGACCTAATGTTAAATCACTTCACTTTTTACGTCCGTAGTACCTAAACACCCAAAGTAGTAATAAGTACCCAAATGTTTTGTAGGTATCTAAGTAAGTGACGCAAGAGTGGTAGTTGTGGACGATAATACTATTATTTGTACTGTGCCGATAGAAGGATGGATGTGGCTTGCACATACTCGTAAATACAAGATGAAAGTGGTGAAATCATTGGACGGGCTGCGAGAAATCGCTGCCCATAATAAATAATGCACTAGTTCGGTCGACAAGCCCTTAAACCGATCAACTGGTTCTATCGCTCATGTTTTGACAACAAATATTGTAAGTGATCGGTTTAAGGCTCCGGTGACAGTGGCTCGCAATTTCGAAGTGCGATTGGCTATTATTTCATTTTATTTCATTTCGGGGAGGTTGTTTGAAAAAATAACTCTAGAGAAACACGCATAAATACTGTTCGAACACAAATAATACAATAATATAAGGGAAACATGCCCGAATCAGAAATAATTTTGGTATTAGTATGTTTGGTCTTACGTTTACCTAATACCACAATGATTTCTGACTCAAGCACATTTCCCTTATATTATTGTATTATTTGTGTTCGAACAGTATTTATGCGTGTTTCTTTAGAGTTATTATTTCAAACAACCTCCCCAAAATGAAATAAAATGAAATAATAGCCAATCGCATCTCGAAATTGCGAGCCGCTGTCACCGGACTCTTAAGTTTTAATAACTAACCAAACTCGACGTTCTACTTAGAAAATTGCCGGAAGATTTTAATAAAAGTTAGTGAAGGCGTTTGCTACGAAAATATTTTCGCCACGAAAATGAAAAAAAAAGGGTGTATTAAACGACACGCTTGTCTTCTAATTCTAAAAATAAAACTGATACTTTCGAAAACAAAAGGTTCACGTTCAGATTATTACAGTTTCTTCACGCTGCTATGATGGTAGAATTTGAGAAATTCAGCTGAAAAAATACCTTAATTTGTTTTGTTTGATCAATGAAAGCCTATATAATTAAAAAAACATTTTCAAACCCCAATATCAACAACAGCGCTACTTTGCAAAATATTTGTAAAAGCTCTCATGTGTGGTTATTAGATTAACATACTTTGGTGTATGATGCTGCTCGAATGAGCTGTCGAATAACTTTAAAGTATTATCATATCTGATGGCGATGTCAGGGCATATCCGCTCCCAATCGGCCTGTCGTGTGGACGGTCCATTGTGATGAAGCTACTAGGTTGGAAATGATAAGACCTCTAAGCGCCGGGCCACACGACTCGATGCGTTGCGGAGACGTCTCTGATGGCGGCGCCGCAATGTTTTCAACTATATATATGTATATATAATGCGTATTATATATTATTCTTAAATGCATATTCTGAAGGACGGCTCCCAGCTATTTATTTATTTTATATGTAGACGAGCAGCTTTCGCTGATTTGTCAACGTCACAGTGTTGAAATTATTGATAAATGAATTTTAATTGTTGAAATTATTAAAAATTGTAATTGAATCGTTGAAATTAGGTATTATTATTTTACATTTTTTGTCTAGTGTCTTTGTTATTGTCTATACTGCACTTGTGGGACACATCCCCAGGGTGCACTGTGTATAGTGTGGTAGGTAGGACTCCACTGTGGTATCGGCCAGGGGCCACACGCCAGTGCCGCGCCGCCTCATCTTCGCGTTATGTGCGGGCTAGCCTTTATAAGCATGCGTCAAAATTTTACCGCAGACGCCGGACGTTCATTGGCGTAACAGGCAGCACATCATAATTGGAGCACAATAATTTGATACTTTCTCTTGTTCGTTAAAATAATTCATAAAAATACATAATATCTAAGTACTTTTTTAAAATGGATGCTTTCGGTTTCTTCTTTGTAACGGTTGAAACAATAGTTAGATCACCAAAGCAATTTAATGAGATTAATGTACCTACTTGTACATATCTTTAAAAAAGTGAAAACTTCATGTACCTTCATCTAATCATGTGGCAGACCTAGGCATGCGTGAAGATAACTGTACGTGAGACAGCAATTTTTTAAATGTTTTGTCTGCCGCTTAGCTAAACGGCTAACATCACTCCTCCGCCGCCCGCTGTCCGAACTAGGTGCTTAGGTATGTAATATTTTCCAATATATATTCAAATCTAGATTACATATATACATCTTTTGATAGGAGAATGGGTTTGCTACGTTTGCTACGAGAAATTAAACTTCAAAATACCTAAAATTCAGTTGCTAAACCAATCCTTTCTGATTATCAATCTGGCCCAATACAGAAAGAAGGCATGACCGACGTTACCGAAAACACCACCTGTAAATCTGTAGAGCCCAATTCTATAAGGCAAGTAAATAAAAGTGAAATCCACTGAGTTTCCCTGCAGGCGAAGTTTATGGGGGCTCTATCTAGGCTCGTTACAGGCATGCGGGCGCGGCGAGCCTCGTTTATAATATTACATTGCGCAGAATCGCAGATGAGATATGAAGCACTTTCTAATGGCACTGAGGCAGGCAGGTACTACACATCCTCATGCTCATTACATGAATAATACGTGTTAGGGCATTTACGTGGGTTACTTACGTGCAAAGCTTAATTTGCCACAATTTAATGCTTTAATTGTTTGTATTTATGTAATGTGACAGTTTGTTAAATAACTTTATCACTACATGTTAGGAGATAATGATTTTTATTTACCTAATAATCGACCACGGGAGGAAACTCGAAAACGAACGGTGTGTGCTCACCCACACTTAAATATGTGTGGATGAACTCTCTTTTTGAATGTATTCTTACTACCTATTATAAAACACATTTATAAACATGCATGCTTAAGTATAGTCCAACAATATGAGCTTAGAGCCCTCTCTTCATAATAACGAGAACGCTTGCAACACGTCAATAAGTTCTTATTTTACGAAGTGGAATTTTCAATTTAGGCGCCGGCGCCGCAAGCCTCGTCGGTCGGTTCGGAACAACCAAAGAGTAAGTAAGTAACGAGGATGTACTAAACAACCCAACCACTATTATAGCTACGCCACCGAATCGTTTCAAATTTGCCTATAATTAATGCATGATTATGATTTAGGTACGATTGGCCAAATCACTCTCACCGGCAAATATAAGATCGCATTTTGATTTGTGATTGAAATAATTATTGTTTATAACGAGAGTTTAATCGATACCCCGAGGCTGCAATCCGAATCGATAAAAAATGTATGGAAAGCTGCCACCTGACCGCATCGTACGAATAACCGCATTCCGCCATGGGCTCGTCAGCAAAAGGAACAAATAATACGTCAGCCTTGTCTCAGATTGATTATATTGATAGAAGATAAAGATATCTGTATAGAAAAAGAAAAATACTTTTACTTAAACTGTGCAGCCATCCAAAAGGTTTTTGATATTTGGCATTATTCTTAATTAAGTAAGAAGGTATAGGCACGAGATGTAGATATAGGTAGGTCAACTACCTTTGGCCAAAACATTGACCGAATACGTTGTTCACTATATTTATCTAGTTAGTGATGCGTTCTGAATAGCGTTATTAGATCCGTGACTCACTTCCCAGGCAAAAGAAAAGCCCTAGTTCCTCACAATACTGGCTGCGTGCGATGCGATCACGTACCACGTTCACACATAAAGCTGGTTGAGCAGTTGGATCATTTACGAAAACCTGGTTACTTGTAAAGTGGGTTTTAGGCCGTCCATAAAGCTCTATTTCTAAACGAATAGACGAGACTTAGCGTGGGGTACGCAGGGTTCGTCTAAGGAGGTTGGCTTCGGAGGTTTCCTAAAAAAAATACTATTACGCCACCTAATATACCCTTTTGGTGAATGATCCATAACTTCGTCAGACAGGCAAAAGTGTGCAGCGTGCTATTTCTACATCACTACTATATGTATTAGACCCAATTCTCACATAGGGATATTCGTAACATGAGCACTGTCAATCTGCGTCAACCTGTTTCTTAGGTAAATGCATCCAAGTACACAATAAAATACTTTCTTGACTAGGCATAAATACTCTCATTACTTTGTTTTCTGATAGCAAAATTCACAACTAATTTGTCTTGTTTATCTGAGAGCTTTCATCGTGTCTGTTTATTGCATTTAAGAGTCCGGTGACAGCGGCTCGCAATTTCGAGGTGCGATTGGCTATTATTTCATTTTATTTCATTTTGGGGAGGTTGTTTGAAATAATAACTCTAAAGAAACACGCATAAATACTGTTCGAACACAAATAATACAATAATATAAGGGAAATGTGCTTGAGTCAGAAATCATTTTGGTATTAGGTAAACGTAAGACCAAACATACTAATACCAAAATGATTTCTGATTCGGGCATGTTTCCCTTATATTATTGTATTATTTGTGTTCGAACAGTATTTATGCGTGTTTCTCTAGAGTTATTTTTTCAAACAACCTCCCCGAAATGAAATAAAATGAAATAATAGCCAATCGCACTTCGAAATTGCGAGCCACTGTCACCGGAGCCTTAATGTTTTCGACGATTTTTTTCTCTGTTTATTAGAATATTTACTGTTTTTTATTATAATATTTGCTGATAGGCAGGATGTCCACCTGATGTCAAGTGGTAATATAACCAACAATGAATACATTGTTGGTTAGGCATTATGGCATTACGGCCTTGCAAGTCACGCCCGCTAGGAACGCGCCCGCACTGCCCTATGTCCATCAACTTGAGGCATACAAATGTAACAGTCGTCAGTTCAGTTTTGTCCGATTTCGAAACAGCAATCTCAAACAAGCTTTGCCAGTATTTATTTTGCGTTCGCAACCTTTCAAATAAACAACATAATAAACTCCACTTATCTTTGCATAATAATTAAAACCTTATCTTTCGCCCTAAAGTAGCCGAAATTGGATAAAAAATTCAGGGCACTCAGCATTACCGATACCAATCGTATTTAGTCATCATCATCATTATCATCAGCCTCAAGCCACATCAGCCACTGCTGGACATTCTTCTGAACATTCTCCATCCACCGTCTTCTTTATACTTTGGTATGTTTAAAAATATTTTTTTGTAAAGCATAGTTTGAAATTCAACATTATTTTTTTTGGAATAGATAGTCACAAAAATATATGAATACCACGATAATGCACCGGAAAATTCTTGCTTCTCCTTTTTTTATTCAAGCTACTGACCAAGCTCTCAATGATCGTAGGTTGATGTAGAGTGTAGACCTACACCGTAGCACTATTATTTAATCGGTACTTACACCCCATTCTCGCAAGTGTGTATCTAAGGCTTTAGCAGCCAGCGTCAATCACCCAGTAGCGATGAAATAGAAAACGATTAACAGTACATAAATGGTTTGATTTTAAAATAGAACTTACAAGAATTTCAATCATCTAGACGTCTTCATTATGAAGCCCAGCCTACAAAGCCTTAAATTTCAAGTAAGCGAAAGCTTCTAGCCACTATTGAAGAATGGGTGAAGTTCCACTAAACACCTACCTACTGCCTACTTGTATAAGCACGCCGGACAATGTCAAAGTTTTTGCGAGTCATCATGGTCCATTTGGTCTATTGTTAAATGGCTTTAATATAATTATACATGCAGAAATAAACGGCATAGACAACCTTATACCCAATTGCTAGTTTATTAGAGTTGATCGATAAGAATGGTTAAAGATTTATTCGATAGCTAGGGTGTAAAATTCTATTGAATTTTCGTTTTTTACTGCTATGGCATTTTTGCTACAATAAAGGTGACATAAAGTATAAAATAAAATAAATAAAATAAATAATGCTGGACAATCCACACAGCACTATCTAGCCCCAAAGTAAGCTATTCAAAGCTTGTGTTATGGGTACTAGATAACTGATATATTTAATACATTATATACTTACATAGATAGATATTTTTTATTATACATAGAGAACACCCAGACCATCGGAACAAATTTCTGCAGATCGTACACAAATTTGTTCCAAGGCGGGAATCGAACCCGCAACCTCTTGCGTCGCAGGCAGGCTCTCGCCCGCTGCGCCACAGAGGTCGTCAGAGGAGTATTCGACAAAATGCGGCCAATAAGAAATTTAAAAGAACAAAAAATCTTAGTGGTCTTCGTGGTTTTAAAACCACCATTATTATCTTATATTTTAGGTATGTGAGGTAGTATGGCAAGTACCTCACTTATTTTCAACTTGAAGTTACAGAAAAAAGTTTCTTTGAGCAAGTCAACATGACCAATCGCATATTCATAGCGTTAATATAGCTTACACACACATGCACGTTTGTCTGATGGCTAGGTGGATGTTAGGCTGGTCGCACACTGACTCGCCAGAAACATGTGCAGCCAGCCTTACCTACTAGAGATGGGCGATAGGAGCGAGGAGTGCCCTCTGTGACACACTGACTCGCTTTCCAGCGAGCTGACATGCGTACAGTCACCGATGGAACTGATAACTCATTTACATTGATTGTAGCTGTTTTTGTACCTGCCTAATAAACTCTGTATACCAATATCTGTACTTTAGCATTCATATTAGGAAACGGTAGGTTTTATTTCAGTTGTGAATGCTAATGGTGCCAGTTCCGTTGTTTAATTTTCCTAACTTAACCTAATTTGACAGCACTAAATATATTGCCATCCCTTTCTAAAAGATCGAAAAAAACAAGGACGGCTATAATTTTAGAGCTGTCAGATTAGGTTATTTTAGGATAATGCAACAACAGTATCGACACCATTATCATACACTATATCAAAGTGCATTAGCATATCAATACATGATGATCATATCCATTTTATGCAACTCCATATATCACGTCGACTGTACATAAAGATGCATACCGTGGGTATCTTGGTCTAAGCACAGCACTTGTTAACACACGACACAATGGCTAATCTGAACGTCATTTAACACGTATTATTCTTTTCACATGCCCTGAAATAGCCGTCCGTATCTAAAAGGTGCTATATGCTAAGTTCTAGGGCAACCCTACAAATAAATATACAGAAATTGCATGACATTTTACTTACTAACGGGAAGCAAGTCTAACAGCACAGCAGATTTTCTCACTTGAAATTTATTTTATTAATAAATATTTCAGTATGTGGAAATATCTTGATATTGATAATTTTTAGGACGTTCCATTTTGGTTTTGAGTCCGCTTTATGTTTTTTGAGTTCTTTTATTTTAGATTACTGTGGTGGGTTGAATTAATGTTTTCAGTCTATCAGATTGAAACATTTCTGCTGTATCTGTTGGTTTTATAGAGCAATTGTTTAGTGCCGAAGTATTAATCTGTTATTAATCAGTTATTGAGACTATGAATGTTGAATTTTACACATAAACAAAAGAAAAATGAGCTAATAATAAATTCTGTAAAATGCCATCAAACATACTCGTATGATTAAAATGCTATATAAAAGCATCTTGATAAACACTTCAATAATCACTTACAAATCAAAAGTACACAAGAACAAAAATATAAGTTGTCATGACGGAAATTAAAACTGGACAGTGGACATGCTCATTAACGCTTTCACCGTTTCCGTTACCTGGGGCTCCATCTCGTAAACATGGATCCTATACATCGGCAAGTGAAAGTGATCATTGGAAACAAATATATCGTCACTTTTGACTTGTGGGAAAAGCAGTAAAAGTCAAAAATAATATCCATGACTTAATCGATAATGACGAGCTGCGGTAGTTGTTTCGTAGTAAACACTTCGAAGAAAGAAATAGGCTTTTTTATACTGCTTGTTGATGGAACAAGCAGTTGGAAAACCAGATGTTAAGCGGCAACCTATATAAAATAACGCAATGTATCGTAAGTGACGGACGATATGAACGTGCTCTACGTCAACTTGAGGCATACAGACGTAAAGCCTCGTAATGTGCCTGTAATTTCACCGGCAACCACAACACAAACACTCAAACCGAAACACAGCAAACCTGCTTGGCAGCAGAAATAGGCATGGGGCAATACTTTCTCGGACGAGCCCTTAGTCATGCTCTAGTCTCTTGTCTACATAGGCGTGGTTTCTCTCCTCCCAGATTTATAGGTACCTAGTTTGTCACTGGAATGTCCAAAGTCCAAACTATACAATCTTTTGATCTCGGTAAGCATCTCTTCAGATTTCTCTTGAGGCAATAATCAGAAGCAAAAGCATTTTAATGTACACATTATGCTAAAGTTATAATTTTAGGCTGGCGTTGATGTGACATGTTGTAAACTTATCGCCACTATTAAAACACTGACGATGTTATCCTCCACCGTTTGAGGATGAAGATAATGATGAGTAGTTCACTCCCAAAACTACAGTCAAGAATAATTCTGTAACGTAGCACTATCCACAGCTTTTAATATATCCTGGGCCCGTACCACCATCTCTTGAAGCTTTCTTATTTTAATAATACTTTTATGTTTTATACGAGTATCAACTGCATAGAGTCAGCTTTATGATCAAAAAGTAAAGTAATACTAAAATAAGAATGCTTCAAGAGATGTGGTACGGTCCCGTGCAACTAACAGCTTGCTCGAAGTAGTTCGTCCTTGTCAGATTTTCTTAGTTACACATAAATATAACATAATTAGGGTACTTTACACTAAGTCATGAATGTGTTACTACCTCACAAAAAAATTGCCCACTCAAAACCTTGTCGTAATTTTACATTTTGTCGTCTGTTGTAAAACGTTTTAGTTGCTCTTATTGCGCAATCGCAACATCCCTGAAGACGGTAGCTAGCGTAACGCTTACAAAATAATGCATCTGAACAATAGAATGGAAATTCTAGTTTGCAAATTTCGCAACACGCGAGTAGTATTAATGTTGCCTCGCATCCGTTTTGAATAGATAATGTAAAAATAACTGAGCTTTCGCGACTCTTTCAGTTACGAGTTACGACAGTCTTGTATACTTTGTAAGGAAATGTAAGGAATGCGATGGATTTTATATAAAAGTATTTTTGAAATATTGAATAAGAAGAGTCTTTGAATTAGATCGTAAGTGCCTAAACACAATGCAAAGTCGTCCACTGTTATCCTGTCGGTTCCTGAACCTCTTGACGGTTTTAGTCTAGGTTTTCACTTATAGATTTTTTGACTAACCTATCCACGTATTTACACTGACCTATGTATATATAGGTACTCTTACTACATATACTACATAAGTTGTATTCATTTTCAATTGAACCAATATTATTTAACTCTTTTTGCTGTATTTTCTGATTTTTTAAACATCAAACTAATACGTAGGCCTCCATAGTTTTTTGAAATACATCTATCTACAAATATTATTTGGCTCTTTTGATAATTAATTGTAATTTTAACGCGTTTACTTCAATTTCACATTATGCACATAGCTATTAACGTGAACGAGAAACCCCGCTGCGGTACCTACACTATAAAATGCACGCTGTGTGACGCGTGGCCTACTTTCCTTGTACCGGCTACACCACATGTCGTCGTAGACCTTACCCACTACTATTTAAAGAACATGTTTCGATAACATACGAAAACCGCCAAAAACAGTCAGCTGCTACAAAAACCCCCGAACATGCAGATTCAATTTCGAATATTTCACGATTGGGTGATAATTCTGGCGGGCGCGAGTGAAAGTAAAATTATGCAACTTTCTACACCTGAACAAATGTGTTCGCAGATAACCGATTTAAATGCGTAATTGAATTTACATGATGTTTTTATGGCGTGATCATTCGGCTGTGAACACATTCTTTAGTTAGCCTATTTATTGATTGGACACGTAAAATTGCTCCTACCTACACAAATACAAACACACTAAGATAATAATTATTCTTTTAACGATTGCAAACTTGCAAGTTTATCCATTCCAAAGATAGATTAAGTAATTTCATGATGGCTTTTCTTGCTTCGTTTTTGTTTTTCGCTTTTGAAAGCTGCGGCATATTCACACTTTTATTTAATGATATTTTTTACAAGATTTTGCCATAAAATGTTCAGTCATCAAAAAATTACGTACCTAGGTAATGAATACACCGACAAATCTATCGGCTGTATGTTTGAAGCCAGTAAGCTTCATGCAATTTTTTTGCTTGTTGAGAAAAAAATCTACATGACAAAAAACACATCACTATTCATTTATCTAATGGTTTTTATAGTTCTTCGTATTGTATAAAACCATTATAAAGCTTCGATGAGTTCAACCAAAAATTCCTAATAAACATATCATAATCACCAATCCATCCAAGACCACAAAATCCAATGTACCTTTGCAGGCGAGTTTTCAACGGCACAAGAAGAAACAGTTCAAGGATAACACAGGCTACCGATCACTGTTCCAGTTCACGTCACAGATCCTCGATCACAGAATAGTGTTTCAGTTGAAAAGTCGAAGTCGTAGGTCACTTTCGTTTTCGCGGCGCGGGTTGGTAGCGCCGTGCGTCGGCGCTGTTGGATAGCTCACTGGACGCGACCGCCGCCTCTATCGTGGTTTTATACGCGTGAAAGTTCCACTGCTGCATGCATCATCAGGGCCTCTATCCCGGATCGGCTTAAGGCGAGGATGAGGCTGTCGTAATCGTAATCCTTGCGACACGCTGGTGCCGGTGACGTAGGTCCCGAGACCGGACGTCGAAGACACGCAGGACATTGAGCAAGACCAATCTTGCCATGTCTTTTTGGTAAAGTGATGCGTTGTTGCGAGGTTGCGTTTTTTCCCAGATTCGATCATACCTCTTGTGATTGTAACTGTTGTAACAACATTGTAGTTAGTAAAACAAATTGCTGATTCGGATCATTCAAGCATTTTTATATTTTTCGCAACGGTGTGCATGTAGCTTAACTGTAATAGGTGTATTTTTATTGTTCATTAAACTTTGATACTATAATGTGTAAATACTTTGATACTAACAATTAATTGTAATAACCGTTTTTGAACGATACAAAAAAATACAAACTATGTACAACGTTTTTCTATACAAAAGACTTCAACGCGCATAAGCATTTCTTATGTATACTATTGGCACTATTTGGTTTGAGAAAACTGATGTCCTATGAGGAGATTCCACCTGATCGTGCATCCAACTAATATTTAAAAATACCAACTGCAAAATTTACATAACCTCTCTTTTTCTGGCATTATCGTGACTAAGAACATGGATTTCGTGTACCAATTTCGTTTCTACTTTCTGTAAAGTACATTGTTTATTTAAATTGAAAATAATAACATTTAAATTACCTACCTAATTTTAATATTTAAGTGCTTGACCTTGAATATTAAATGAGCTGAGCGGGTAAATTCGCGAATGGACTAACAAAATATTGTTCAAAGTTCAACAAACCATCAGCTGAACGATTAGCGACTATCAAACATGCGTTTGTATGGATGTACGGAAGTTGGTATACATATTATGTACCTACTAGTTTTTTTTCATTCTTCCTATATGTACTTATATTTCATTACCATGTTTTATATTGTATGTGTGCTCAGTAGTCAATCAATGATAATCAATCAAAAGTTTTATTTTTAAAAACCCCAGATAATGTAATTTCATTTAGCGCTTGAAACTATGAATTTACGGAAAGAGAGAAATCGTATAAATTGCCCATTGTGTAGCGAGGTGCACGAATTTGGCAAGTTATCTGTGGTGTTACTTTCTGTTTCCATCGTACCACGTGCGGAACTTAGTTCGGAAGCCGGTGAAGATTTTCTTACGTCATAATAATATATCCTGTACCTAAGTAAAAAGGACGGGTATCCCGTCCTTTTTTTATACAACTAGCTGCTGGAAGCTGGAACAAGCGGATGACCCTCCTGATGTAAGTGGTATACCTATAATAAAGCATTGCTTCGTACGTTACGTACGATAGGAACGTAACTTACGAGATACCCTACTTCCATCAACTATAATGAAATAATAACTTTCAACAATTATCCAACTTCAAATACACTGGCGAATACGCTCATACTAACTCTAAACTACTCGACAGATCTGACTTAAATTCTGTTTCTGACGGGACCACGTGACAAGCACCAAGCTTTCGATAAAAAATTCTAAGTCGATCCATCCATCCATCCAATAAAAAGTTATGAGGCAAAAAAACAGTCGAATTGAGAACCTCCTCCTTTTTTGAAGTCGGTTGAAAATCTATGTACAAAAGGTAGCGACCGCCCGCAGCTTATTCGCTGGCGTTGTTGAGAGTTGACTGCTAACACCAATATGTACGTTGTTTGCTTTTTTTGGTTTTTTGTTGCATAGTATACCCCGTAACGGAGTAACCTTATATTTAAACAAGCGTATATTTTAACCCAGGTTACAATCTTTATTTGCTCCATATGTCATTAAAATTCAATAGTTAGCGCGTGGTTGAGCTACAAAAATCATAACATCAAAACTTTCGCAAGAAAAAAGAAGGACTAATCAGAATTATCGAAGTAAAAAAACAATAGCAAACTCCCAAAGTAAGGTGAACGCTATAATAGGTTCACCTTACTTGGTGATTATGAAATATCGTAATGCAAGGTTGTGCGACGTCTATTGTTGTAGTGACGAAAATTGAGTGAGAGGTCTATATAATGTCTCAATTATTTCACACAGACTTATATATTTCGTTCGTTCTATCTTCGTTGTATTGCTAGGTGATTAATTAATTTAATGATTTTTATTAATTTTTTAATACTTTGTTCAAATACTATACCTAGCTATGTGTGAATAAATTATTGACTGTGACTTTTCCTTTGCCATTCTACCTCAGAAGAAACTTCTATCAAGTGATCGAATCAAACTAATTAACGGAGTTCCAAACTCTGAAATCCAAAGACGAACAAAGGTCTAAGACGTCTGAGATCAGATAACGGAGCTCTAATAGAGCTGGGCAGGACACATTGCAAGACGTGGTGATGACAGATGGAGTAGGACGACAACCGAATGGTGGCCAAGAACCAGCTACAAAGGCGTGGGGCGTCCTGCAACGAGACGGGTGAACGATATAACAAAAACCGAAGGTTGGAAATGGATTAGACTGGCACTGGATCGTGGTTGATGACCGTAAATGGCACAAACTAAAAGAGGCCTATACCCAGCACAGCAGTAGGTGAAGTCGGGCCGTGTGTGATGATAAACCCTAAATCTTTCTCAAAAAACCCACATCTTTTTGCCGTAATCGAATTCGTGATAAACATTGAGTAAAAAGGTGAAAAATGTCTGCTTTGCACATGTATCCGCTTTGCATAACAATACCGAGTCACTTTCTTGCAAACGGAACACGAATTCAGGCTAACTTAGTCACTTACTGCTCTAGCCAACGCCGGTGTTTCGATTTACATAAGAGGCTTACTACAAGGCATTATCGTTATTGTAATTGTGTCTGGAAGGAACACAATAGGCTGGAAATTAAAGTGAAAGTTTGCTATGGAAACAAATGCATAAATGCACATATTTGTTAGTCAAGTTATTTTCCCTTGACTCCAAAATGATAAGCATAGGCCAGAGCGCCGCTCAATTATCTAAAAACAAGCAGTAGCAATATGATTGACGAATAAACATATCTCACAGCGGCCTATAGTGCTGTAAAAAACATTAATAATGTATGTTGTTTAATTTTTATTATGTCATCATGTTATTTTTATGGTGCACCCAAACTAACCATCTTTTATATAGGCTCCTCTCCATCCAAAGGCTGTCTGGAAGAGATCGCTTGTTAGCGATAAGACCGCCCATTGTACATATCTCTATTTATTATACCTTGTATAATTTTTTGTTAGTTTGTAAGGTTTACAATAAAGCATTTTCATTCATTCATTATTTCATTTCATCGACTTTCTAACAGAGGACCAGTCTTCAATTGACTGGCAAGCAATCAGTGCTACCACTATCGCTGCGGCTTGTTCAGATAGGTAATAAGCACGCCGATCGCGTGAACTTCAGACGCGCTTACGCCATTGACCTTTGTCCGAAACTTATATTTTGTTGCACAACATGCACGTACGTACATACCTACGTCAAGCAGTCATTAGAATGGGCGAGGAGCTGCGTGTTATTCAATACCCACGCGCGTAGAATGAGGGCGGATCCTACTTATTTCATAACTTGGTGACTGCACCGAACAAGCCCAGGCGGACTAAGCCGCGTTTGGAAAAAACATATTTGAATGAATTTGCACAGTAACTTTGAATTATAGACAAAACTAGCGACCCGCCCGCGCGCCCCTGCTTCGCACGGGTGCACATATCATCCATGTATTATACATATAAACCTTCCTCTGGAATCACTCTACGAGTATCTATTAAAAATTACCGCATCAAAATCCGTTGCGTAGTTTTAAAGATTTAAGCATACAAAGGGACAATGGGACATAGTCCATTGAAAAGTTACATATGGGGTTGCGTTTTTTAGAGGACGCAATTTTATTTTTTTGATGTATAGGGGGGGTCAATGTAAAGCTAAAACCAAGTTTGTGGGTTCGCCACCCTTGTCCCATGGCCGCCATCTTGATAATAGGGGTTGAAATGGTTTTTACGATATATCTAAACTATTTATTTGATAAAAAAAATTTGTTAACATTTTTTGTTGCAAATTAAATTCTCTACAACTTTGGTCCAGTAACTTTTTGTCGTAGAAAAAAGTAAAAAAAATATAAAAAAGTAAAAAAAAAAGTAATAAAAAAGTTATAAGCGAAAATCTTCAGAAATTCGAGAAAAAAATTTATATTTTTCGATGTAACTTTTTTTTATCATTTTACGAAAAAATATATAATAAAATAACATTCATGGACTTATAAACACTAAAATAGCATTGTATTTCAGTTTTCAAAGTCGGTGAAATTATTAGTTTAATTTTTTATGTGTAACTTACCTACTTTATGCAGTTTAATAATTTACAAACAAATAATATTCATAATGATACCCACCCGTCTCAACGATATTCTTCAACAATTAAATAGACGTCTATTAATAACTTCTTATTCAATCCCATGATACTGCATTTTCACAAACGAAATGTAATGCAACTTTCGCTCGCCGTATGAATGACGAGTTCTAAGTATGAGAGCATACAAAATGCTCAGAATTACTGTCTACTTATACAGTGGAATAAAGCATTGTTATTACACCATACTTGAATGGAAACTTAGGTAAAAACACACCATTGTTACTTGTAAACATTCTCCAATTTGTTTTAATGTGCCTATCTCTGTAAAAACATAGATACCTTTCAATCAGCAGAATCATCAGGTTTTAACCATGTGTGTGGACGTTACGTCGCGCCGTCGCATAATTTGGTCACGAGAGAGCATAAAGAAAGTTAAAACCGGCATGAAATTGAATTTCATATTTAAGTGAATTCAATGCACTAAGCGAGGCGTTTGCGCAATTATTCAGCCTCTTTGGATCATAATTTACGGATAAATAACCTACGTTATTATTACTACAGGCTTTTTATGTGCCTGGTTTTATTTCATTCTATAATGCCACCAAAAGTAAGTTTGTACAAAATTAATGATTTCAAGGACCCCATCTTATTAAACTACAATGACAATATTATATTACAATATTTATATTGATATATTTTATATCAATATTTTATTTTGCTGATTGAATGCTAGATTATGTAGTTACAGATATACTTACCTTTCTTTGAATGGTAGGCCTTCATCATTATGATGAATGCGTTTTTAAATTAGCTTTTGAGCATGAAAGTTAATTTAAAGCTACGCCATGCCGATTTGTCTCATTGCTACAACATAAACTTTTGTATTTATCTTTGTCACAGAAACTTTCTTTTACGGAGTGTATCCTAATTGCAATTTCATTTCCTTTTCTTCTTTTCTAATACATGAAAATACAGTACGCTGCACTAAGATGTATATTATTATCTACAATCCGTAACTTTCAAAATGTTGATATGTCAACCCACTGTAAATAAATAAATCAAATAAAATATTTTATTTTGTCAGAGTTTTAGGTACATGGTCTTCACAAAAAATAATCAAAACATAACTAAACTTATCAACTAACTTTAATACCGTATTACTATTTTGAAACTTTATACACACGCAAAAATAGACTTAAGGCGGCAACACCCACCTTAAATCTATTTTCGGTTCTATGTGACTCACTATTGTTATTATAAAAAATGCGGTCAGTCGGTTGCACAATATGTCGCCGACTAAAGTATCCTGAAGACGTAATAGTATGAATCATATCTACCTCGGAGAGTGAAAGTGAGTATTTTGCAAGCTGTATTCACAAAACACTGTATACAAGTATGGGAGTAGGTAAGACTGCCTGCGTTGATTTCAAGGACATCTTTAATTTCGAATTAATTTGTGTTCATGTCTTTGAGATATTATACATCATTATTTTCAAACACGTCTGCTGGAACTGCCATTACTTCTGTAGCACGTCCGAATGATGATTTATTTATTAGGAAACACCAACATCACAACACAGTATAGTATATAATATACATTCATAAAAGTTGTTACAAAAGAAATTTATCAAATGTGTGCCAATTATATACAGGCATGGATAACATTTAGGTAGTTTATCATTTAGAATTACTCTATTGGGGTAGTCCAGTAAGTTGAAATAAATTAAAAATAAACATTTGTGATAAAAATATGCAGAAGAATGATAAAAAAATATTTGTGTACCAATCATCTTAGTACAGGCGACTGTATATAAAATTTATATCAAAAAAATAAGTACCTTACTTATTTTTTGCTTAATTGCAATTAAATACTACCGTGGGTCAATGGGCGTAGCCAGGATGTAGGTGCTCACTTATGTAAGCACTTGCCTAGCAATTGAGACGTGTTCATAAAAAACAAAATTATACTAATAAACTCGATTTTGATTTCTCCTCGTCCGATTTTCTTCAGGAGGTTACTATTGCGAAAGAATATGTGAAGGCTGAACCAGATAAGATGGCCTTGGAAAATACCATGAGGAAGGATTTAGGTAGTATAGGTATATTCTGAGAGTAAAGGCACAAAAACTGACAGACAATAGGACATGGTGCAGCTGAAAGCGTGCATTTACAGATTTTAGAACCCTCAAAAGTAAAAGGTCGAAATAATTATGTCCAACTTACTGACATACCTATTAGGTATTGAGTAGTACTTTATCATTCAAAACAAGTGCCAGTTAGGTCACATTATAAACTTTACTATCAACTTTACATTTACCAGCGGAGCAATCAACCTACGGTTAAGTACCTACCTATAAAAATAAAATACATATACATAATATATCAATATGATGTATTTAGGTATCTACTGCTACAACTACTGCTTCTATATGGGGTGTGCCATTCTCTGTTCCGTGGGTGTGACCAATGTAATATACTCTATCCAAATAATCTAGGTATTTCTGGTAGATACCTTATTTGGGTCAGTACCTACTAAAAAGTTTGAGGGGCAATCTACCATTCTTGGAGATCACAGTCGTAAAGCTATTTCTGTTTCATTAGTGTTTCGTATGTTTCAGCTATATTTCATGGCCAAGTTGTATTAATTAAAATAAGTATCTTGAAACAGAACATTGTTATAATTTTATTGTCTCGCCTTGTTCACAGCAAACGTTGGAACAACTTCACAAAGCAAACTACATCCGCTCATACACTTTCACTGGTTGGAATAGGCTTTGCGGCATTGTAGAGTGCCCGCACTCTGATAAAGAATCGAGACTGCCATGCCACGATTGTCTTGTTTTATTTGTGCTACTGCAGGGATCACATTTAGATGTCTGATACTAGCCCCAATACGTTTCTTCGCACTCCATTAAGGGCCTGACAAGTGACAACAGAGCTCAACTGTCTGTTAGTACTCAACTTTACGCCTGTTTTTAGCAAGATCAGTAAAGTTTGTGACAATTAAAAAAAACCCGGACTAATATTTCAAGCTTTTTAAAAAACATAGTTGTTTTAAAAAGCCGATTTAATAAGTTTTTCTGTATAAAAAAAATCATAAACTTTTTTCATATCATCTCATTTATCTTTGTAATAAACCATCCAATCGATAAAAAAATTTTGAAGGATAAGGTATTATAGCGCCAAACGTTGATCGCTCTTTCTCTTTTACTTGTATCCAAGCCGGCAGTGATAGCTGAGTGAGACGTCTTGCCAGACGGACCTATGTCACCAGTCCCGACAAATGAACAAAAAATCTTCCCAACTTTTTAGTCAAGTCACAAAAGTCACATCATAATTTGTTTTGATAGGTGATGGTGACTTTATAATATAACCTAAATTACTTACTCAAGAGCTAAAAAAAACACTAAAAACAATTGAAGAAGAAATATGCTTTGTATAGACTAAAAAAATATGGAAATTCCTCCATAATTTTTAATTTCACTGTAAATGAGCCCTTCCTCATTTATCAATACCAAATCCACCGGCAAGATATATTGAACAAATATTAAAAAAAACATAGTTAATGCAAAAATCAGTTTTTGTAATGACTACTTTTATGAGCCCGCGAGTTGTTGACAACAAAAATAGGTAAAAACGGAAGGTGCCATCTCGCGGATTCAAGCGAGTTTGAGACCCGCGAGATGACGAACGACCCCAAATAATAGGCCCCTGAACCTTATTGACGGGTTTATATGATGGGGTAGCAGGTAGAGCAAGCGATAATACTCAATAAATGTATTGCTAACACTTAATTAATTTTAGTTAAAGTTGGTAGACAGGTATGAATGAATGAAAATGTATTCTACTGTACACCTTACCTGATAACGAAGAAAAAACCAAACAGGTATATAAGAACTCTTTAACGCCCGGTTTCTGAAAGGCCGATCAACGCTAATCCGCTGTCAAGTCACCTGCTATTTCAGCTTTTACTTCAAGTTAGATAGAGATAGCAAGTGACTTGACAGCCTATCAGTGTTGATCGGCCTTTCAGAAACCGGGGGTTAATGTACCTACAACAGTATAATAAAGTGGCGACTTCCCATTTTAGCTTGATTTCAAATGCCTAACAAAAAAAGGGGGTTTGAGCACGTATTTTTCGATAAGAACAAATTTATTTTATTGCGTGGGCATGAAATTACGATATTATTACATATCTCTCACTAGTTGCGCCTCGCGGTTTCACCCGCGCAGATTTAAATCCCGGTATCCCCATGGGATAAAAAGTAGCCCACCCATGTTCTATTCTAGACTATAATCTATCTCTCTGCCAAGTTTTATCCAGATCCGTTCAGCCGTTCCGGCGGTAGTTTTAAGCGAGTTAGTAGGATTCACTACCAAGAGCGATGCTTCTTCGTAGTGCTTCAGCTTTTATATCTCGAGTCGGCTAGATGTATCCGGCTGATGTGACGGTCGTTGACTTATTTTCTAATTGCAGCATGGGTGGATAGCAATTTGTGGTTCATACCTGACTCTTGCACTTGTAAGATTAAGCGCTGTTACATTAATACGAAGAGGTATTGTACGAATCTAACAAGATGTAATCTATCGGTTGTGAAGAAAGCTATATTTTTAATGAAAAGATCTTGTTTTAGATACTATGGTTCGTCACTTTTACTCCAGTTTTCTTTTTCCAAATATATTTTGAAAAAGAAAACTGGAGTAGCAGAGATCGTTTTTTATTTATGTCGACATTTCCATCAATTTAACATGCTACTGTATCTTCTTTATTTTACTTACACGTTGAACGCTCGTCAACTTCAGTTGATTAGTTACTAATTAGGTAGTAAGGTAGTTACACTTACCCCAGGATTCTGATAGCTCGATCAACACTAATCGGCTGTCAAGTCTCTTGCGCTATTTCAGCTTTTACTTTAAATCAGAAAGATATTTAGCAAATGACTTGACAGCCGATTAGTGTTGATCGCGTTTTCAGAAACCGGGGGTTAGTTGCAGTGCCGACATAACTCTAAAGGAATGTTAGGTGCGTATACTAAAATAAAATCAGCGTACAATATTTATTTCAGTTCACAATCGTCTAAGCTTATCCCTGTTTTACCGCTTGACTGTAGCTGTAAGGTCTGATCACGCTCCGCTTTCCTTGGCTGTCGTAGAAGGTGACCAGCTGTTTCACGTTACCTGGGCCAGGGGTGGTGACAGCGCTTCCAGCAGGTTTAGCTGGTTGAACTGGCTTAAGGTCCATCTGGGTCGGGAGCCCCTGGTTTGGTTGGTTGGGCTTGGGTTGCTGGGGCTGGGCAGGCTTTGGTGGTGTGGTCACGGGAGCTGGAGCTGGTACTGGTTTAGCAGTAGGCGTTGGGGTTTTGGGTGGTGTCGGTTGTTGTGCTGGAGAAGCGATAGGCTTAGCCGGTGCTGGCGGTGCGACTGCGGGGAACACTGCCGGTCCTTGGCCACCAGTCTCCATGTTGATGAAGTCAATATTTGCATGTTTATTGATCGGAACGACCTTGCGACCTGAAAATGTTAAAATTAAGTACCTAACTGCAACACAAACTAAAAGTGGGTTAGGTGTGAGACGACGCGGATAGCGCCAGTAACTTTAAATGATTAGGTGTTTTTGCACGCGGGCAATCTCTTACTCTGGATGTACTCTGGGTGTGTGACTCGTGAGTGGGGAACAAAGTCTGTTTCTATTTTATTGGGTGATAGCTATCAGTTATGTTTATAAATGCAGCTATCACCCAATAACATAGAAATAATAACATAGGAATAGTACCTTAATCTTATCGCTGTTTAGCGATAAATGTAAGAAAAGGAAATAAAATAATATATATTAAGTATATTTAATAAAAAACCAAAAATGTTTATCTATTTTGTCGTTGACTGCATTGTTAATTATTCATCTAAATGTTAATCTAAATATAAATTAATACCATATCTAACAAATTTAGTAGGTACCTATACCCCTTTAGAGTTATGGTGGAAAACCCTTGAGTTATGGTGGAAAACTCTTAATTACCTATATCAAAGAGAAAGGACTCAAATAACAATATGCAAAAAATAGGAACTCACTTTCAATAGCGCTGAACGCGAACAACAAAATAATCACAGCAGTCTTCATTTTGCGGTGTACACGTGACTTGGCAGTTAGTTTCTGACTGATGTTTCGGGCGTTTCGGCAAATAGCTTGATTTGACTGGCAATATTCGGCACAGAATATTATAATAACGAGTTTAGACAGGGTCAAGTTGGCAGAGTCAGCACCGGCCAGCGACTGGTAGGTAAAACGTGAGCGACCTCTCAGCTTGGCTGACCTCATCCTGATAACGTTTCTTGGAATTATAATGCTTGTTTGATTTATTTGTATTTATAACAGCTCAAGATAACTGGTTTGCGACCGTTTTTAAAGGAAAACTTGAAAGCGTGGCGAAATGAGCATAACATTATCATGATATAAGGTCCTTAGGGTGCAGGCTCAAGCTCGTTCGTCCGGAAAACCTGTTAGGCCCTTTTCACAATTTGAAACTTTTCAAGCTGTTGCTGAAAAGCTATTTGAGCCTATTTGGTATATTTGTGCAGATGTTACTCAAATAAATAGAGTGAATAAAAACTTTTTATTCACTCTCGAAAACTGTAAATGCATGGCAGACATATTTCGGTTTTTTTTCGGTTAGGTTAGTTTAATTATTGTCATCGGATATATATAATACGATTGCTGATATCACTCATTGCTCAAAACGCAACGATAGCGCGTGCTAATCTTTCTTGTGGCGACATCTAGTTATTATTTAGGAACTAAAATATGTATTACAGCTAAATACGGTAAAATGCAAATCTGCCAAAACCCAGTATTTCCACGGGATAAAAAGTAGCCTATGTGTTATTCCAGACTATAATCTACCTCTCTGCCAAGTTTCATCCAGATCCGTTCAGTCTTTCCGGCGTGAAAGAGTAACAAACATCCATCCATCCATACTTACAAACTTTCGCGTTTATAATATTAGTAGGATTAAATTACGAGCACGAACTTACGCATAGTGTTTACTAAAAGTAAGCATGTATACATAATATGCATATTAGTATGAGTTACCTACCAACTCTATCTTTACCTTTTAACTTAGCGAATAATTAAATTAAACCGAGAAATATTATTAATATTATCACCATAATGCAAAGCAGGTATGCCAGTAATTAGCATCTCAACAACATTTCAAACTAGCTCTATCTACAGGTCCGGATTTAGGACTCAACAGAGGCGCGACGAGAGGTCCTATTTCAGACATCAAGTTCCCAAACCATTAAATACATTATAAAATTGGTTGGAATTTCACACAGCACTATCGCGCCCCAAACTCAGCCAAAGCTTGCAATATGGGAACCAGATAGCTGATATAATAGTACTACTTAAATACTTTTTTTTAATACATTCATATTTATTTATTGCACCCAGACCGAGAACAAACATCTGCCTAGGTTTATCACACAAATATTTTTGTTCGCGGATCGAACCCACGGCCTACGGCGCAGAAGGCAGACTACTAACAACTGAGCTGTGAAGGCTGTAAAGTGCTAAGTTGTGAACAACGACAGAGTAATCTTAGCAATGTTTAATGTAAGTTTATTTTCATGATTGTTACATGGAGTTGTACAAGCCCCTAACGTTGTGCGCACGTTTTTGGCGAAAATCTAAAAAAATTAACACAGAAAAATGAAAAGCTGTAACTTCAAGTAAAAAATTCTGAGAGATTTCTAGAGGTCCATCTCTAATCTCAGTCACCTTAGGTCCGGTCCTGATGTGCCTACGATTCGATTTTACCGCAGTGCACACTAACTGCATTGCTACTGCATTGCGCGCGCGCGTTCGGCTGAAACGATACGCTCTTGATAATATTCAATATCTGATGACTTTCTTTTAAATTTTCCCGGGTATGTCGTGACCAAGGCTTACTTGTTGTACTTACCAACCTATTTTTAACCGACTCCAAAAAAGGATGAGCTTCTCAATTTACCAGTTTTTTTAACCGACTTCAAAAAAGAAGGAGGTTTTCAAGTTGACTGTATTTTTTTATGTTTGTTATCTCCAAGCTTTTAAGGGTGGACCGATTTTGAAATTCAGGAACATTAAATATGTACAAAAAATTGTTCACGGCTTGTGGTGAGATGGTGTGAGAGAGATAACCTATACTTGGCCAATTAATTTACTGCGTATAAGGCAAGGACGCACATACCTATACCACAGCCTCTCTCAAAAAAGGTATTGACGTACCATACAAAACAAGCCGCAAGATACGTGATGTGATTGAGATGCCTATCAACTCTTATTTACAAATTTAATTCTTACGTCATGCGTCACCATCATATTCCATTACCATACAAACATAAAAAACACAATTGTAGCCAATTGTAGACAAGCATAGTCAACGAAATATAAATGGGCCTGCATAATATCTATATAGTGATAAAATCGAAGGTCATTTCCTATGAAGACCATTTATTGCAGGAATGAATATACTTACGGAAGAACCGAAGGTCAATTTTGTTTACCAAGGCACACGGCATGCATATCCAGTCTCCTATTAGGGCAATCATAGTCGCAAGAACGGTGATCTTGCGGAGCCCGCGGTATCAATCCTAACGGGTCGCATGCATGACATCAACATACGACGCTACAGTCAACGACAAAATGTAATGACGTTGCCCAGCCAGTTGGACGAAAAATGCTAAGGAAATAAATAACTCTAAAAGTTGAGACTAAAAACTATAGTACTATATTGTGAATATAAATTGAATAGGTTAGGTGGTATCTATAGTGACCTAGGGTATCAGTCGGTCCGTATAGACATTTTGACCCTTCCACATTCCAACCGTTTAACATTTTGTTACGTTACCGATACCACTACAACTACTAGTCTGAAAAGCGATCATCTTCCAATGCTGACTGTACCAACATGGCGGTGACGTCATCCAGAGGTCAGGCCGGAGCAGTAGGTAGGTATCGCTAGTTGGCGCGGCCAGAGATCACCACACTAGTGCGCCGCGAACGCGCTACATACAACGACGTACCTACAAAATGAGAGTCACTCTAGTGTTCCTCCTTTGTCTGGCGGCTTGTCGCGCTGACGACCTATCGCACGCTGCTGGCCAGATCTTCAACAGCATCCTCCCAAACCTGATCGGAAACCAGGTCGCTAACGGGAACAATGGAAACACCGCGACCAACACACTCCAGCAAATCGGCACGGTCGTGGGTGGAGTAGTGGACTACGCTAAGAAGAAGAGCTACGAAGATCTACTGCGCCAAGTGCAGGACTCGACCACCGATGAAGACCTACTGCGCATTAGCGAGGAGATGTTCAACGCTGATATTAACAATGCGTTAAACTATATCCAAGTTAACCTGCAGGGCAGGACAACTCCCATGTCGAAGGATGATGCTGCACAACAAAAGTGAGTAACCTTATATTTTTATCGTTGAGCTGACAGCTAGCATCTGATACTGGAAGTTAAGTCTATCCGGTTCATGCAATTACAGGCACATTAGACTTAGAACCGTGGCAATGCAATTGTTTTAGGCAGAGGTAACCGCTTAACGTCAGGCGGTCCATCAATTCGATTCATCAAAAACAAAACTACTCTCAGTATACTCTCAAAATCAATGTTGTATGGACAACAATGACCCACTTTTATTTCACAGCCTCCTGAGCGTCCCTGATAATGTTTGGAACGGCCCTACTATCAAACCGTTTGTGGCTTTGTTCGATAACTACCACAAGAACGTGATCCGGCCCGAATTCGTCACTCCTAATGTAAGTACAAAACAAATAAATCTCATACTTAGTAGCAAGGAATGTAATACTCTGTGACGAGATCTTAGTAGCTAGGTACCAACCAGTTAAGCTTACGGCAAGATAAATAAACAATGTAGAGATCTTTCATTCTAAAAATGCACGCCCCTCCACTAAACGTTCGATCTAGGTAAAGACAATGCAGTGAAGATAATGGCGGGGCGTGCATTTTTAGACTTAAAGATCTCTACCTACCTATCTACATAGGTATTTTTTATTGTAAGAATACTAATTTTGTACCTTCTATACAGAAGGCTTACTATGGAACAATGAAAAAACTACCCTTGTACCTTGGTTTGTAGGTGCAAAGTACCACGCTCCTGTATAAACCATTACTCGTAGGTCCTCGTAGCAAGTGCTACGAGAAGCTTGGCGAACGCACCGCGTAACCTGACTATAAAACACCCGAATGCTAAAATCAAATTTTGAATAAACAAAAACAAAGTTTTATAAACAAAGGATCAACAAACATTTATTATTCGGATCCAAACAGGTTATCCTACAAAAAATAATAGTTTTCCTAGTTTCCTACATACCTAATCCTTTGGGCTCTTTAGTCGACTGGCCCCGAAAAAAATTTGGCAGTACGGGGTCAGTCGACATAGGTACCTTTAATTTATTACTTCTCGGGTGCAGTCGACTAAAGAGCCATCTTCTTTGGTAGGAACACTTTGTTGGATAAAATGATATTTTTTGCTGAAAGTATTGTTCATTGTAAGAATGAATGTTACATTGAATCATGCATCCCAATAAGCAAGTGTACAAGTCATACGATGAGGTAAACAACATGATGTCATTGCAGGAGGAATCGGAACAGACGACTTACATCAACACTATCTTGGCCACCGGGCCTATTCGGAGTCTCGTAGCCTTTTTGGTGAACAAAGGTAAGTAAACCATCACTTCATCACCATTATGAAAGGATGACATGAGGACGGGCCGCCCTTGACAAAAAGGCGTATTCTCATAATTGTTTGTACGGCACAGTCCACAAATGGATACTTGATGCCTTAGCAAACAACAAACTTAGCATTTGCGGTCCGAAGTATAAGGAAGTGCTAGGAGAACTTAAGGTAGGTATGAAGATAACTTCCATAAGAAGCAATAATCAATAATATTCACTTCATTCATAATTATACAGAATCACTTTATTCTTTATTATATTCTTAAGTATAGAAGACGATCTATACTTACAACAATAACCACGACAGTTTTCATGAAAGTATGTAATGGGTTTAATTCACTTTAGTGGACAAATTATAGGTAAGTGTTAAATTAGGTATTGAAATAACACTCCAAGTTAAAGTATCTAACAGGAATCCGCTAAATTTTATACGAAGAATAAAATTATGAACTATTCTGTACAAATACAAATATAATGTATGTAGTAGTAATGAAATGAAATCTCTACAAGTTGACTCTCCTCTTACATTCTTTACACGAGCTTTCACATCTCGCCGAGATTATTATCATATCATAATAATCAGCATAATTATGTTACGTTGTCGTAATTACATAATTAAAATGTGATACCACATTTACATTAGTAATTTCTTATTACTCACATACCTACGTATCTTCCTGGCTACCCACCAACATGAAATGGTTCGTACCTAAGTAATTGTAAAAGGAATAAGCGTGAGCGTAAGTAGTTATGCCACCAAATCAAACCTGCATTGCACCTCTCGTGCTGAGACTACTGACTGCCGATACAGAGGTGATATTATGTCAAATGTTAAGTTTGCCTGGCAGAAATCCTTTTCAGCGATAAGGTCACCCAATGTGCTTAATGAAGTCACGTCTAGATTTATGGTGTATTCTTGTCTAGGTACAATTAAATTATGTACCTACTATAACCCTACGGTATTTAACATAGGTAGGTAGGTACGTACCTACTCTGAATAAATCAGATAAATAGCGGAAATCTAATAAATCAAGTCCTTTTTTCAGTGTTTTATCAAAAAACATGCGTTAATATAAAACCAACGAAAAAATGTGAGCTGTCTACATATCTAATATGTTATGTTTAATGTGTAGGATTGACCCAACTGAACGAGTACAACGAGCAAGTGGAGTTGCTGAAGAAGATCTGGTTCACGAAATACGCGCGTCACTGGACCGGTCTCTGCAAGTGCAGCTGCGCTTTCGAGAACATCTTTATGGCGGAGCTCAAGTCCAACGACGTGCTTGGTAAGCAGATATTATGAAATAGATGTGCAGGCGGTGGAAAATATACTAACCCTCAGTTTCTGAAAGCTCGAGCAACACTAATCGACTGTCAAGTCACTTGCTATTTCAGCTTTTACTTCAAATTATCGTACCTGTATCGTATTATCATCTGTACAATGGAGTGTTCTGAGGAATTGTTTAGTTTGCTGAATTTCACCATCGCACCACAAGCTGCAAAACTAAATTCCATCTTCACCACCTGGTTGGCTGGTTCTCCTCAACTACTCGTTTCTCGCGGTCGTTTTTAGCACGAACGAGTAGATTGGTTTTTCCTCGGAGTTACGACGTCTCTGGTGTTGCAGGTGTTTATGGGCGACGGTGATCACTTTCCATCACGTGGCCCGTATGCTCGTTTGCCAGATTCAAAAAAAATAAAATGAGAAAGATAGCAAGTGACTTGAAAGGATTCATTTATTTGGTTGTTTCTGAAAGGAAAATGGATAACTTTAGAACTACCTACCTTATTATGAAGTAACAATAATATTATATTAACCCACGTATATAATATACCTATCTAATTCTAATATTCTTATTTTCAACTAAGAACGAATCTTAAATGTATTTTTTTTTCAACTCTATAGGACTTCATAGCTGGTTGTTCTTCGCCAAGCGTGAGCAGGACCGCAAAGCCAACTATTTGGGATACATTGACAAACTAGACCTTGGTGGCGTAAGTATAAATAATTATCTCCTAACCTTCTAAATTCATAAAAAAAATCCTCATTTACTTAAAAATTATAATCTGCCCACAATGATCGACACTTCAAACGCAAACAGTCATTATTCATTGAACAATTTTTTTTCAAACGCTTTTGTTCCATCTGATCGCCCACGTGACGTTAAGTGGTAACTATATAACAAAGCATTTCATCGTAAGTGACGTTCGATATGCGCTGCGTTTAACTTGAGGCATACAGATTAATACAGATGTAAGCGTCATCTGCAGTAACTAAAACATTCACATCACAAGTCATGTCTCCCTTTACAGAAAGGAATGATCCTCAAGCAGCACTCGATCCTGAGTGAGACTAAAGATGCTCCGGAGATCAACATGTTTGTGGGAACCTCGCCTGAGCTGGAGACGGCACTATATACTCTGTGCTTCATGGCGCGTCCCGACCGGCCATGCAAGCTGCGCTTCAACAACGTACCTTTCACCATCCAGACCAAGACTTTGAAAGCGGATAATGTTCTGCTCATCGATACTGCTTACCCGATCTTCTAAGTTATTTTTATTTTTATGAATCACTCAAAACATTCTGTCAATTTAGGTTTTTTTTTTCAATTAAGTTTTCGTGTTTTCTTACACAGTCTCAATCGAGCTCTCTACGCAGTTTGCTTTAAAAATAAACATAATTTATTAAATTACTTATTGCTTATTATTTCAAACAATGAAATAAACATACCTAACTAATTTTGTACGAGGCGGCGGCGGCGGCCCGATTACGCTAATGTCTGGCTATCGAGATGGCCTTCAGTTCGACATTTGATTCCCATAGTGTAATAGCAATTGATGGATTGGATGGATGGGAATCAAATGTCAAACTGAAAGCCATCTCGATAGCCAGACATTAGTGTAATCGGGCCGCAGAACATGATCCTGATTCAAACCAAAAGGTGTCTTGGCTCGTATGATAATTAAATACGCTGCAACTTTCCTACACAAATGATATTTAGCTTTGAAGATCGAGCAAATAGGTTCACAAAAGTTAAAACTCCAAGCTGACACTTCAGATAAACAAATTCCAGTAAAACAATCTCATAAAAACAACTCTTTATTACAATATTCTCGCGATAATACGATCATGACATGATTTCATAATTCGTCATATAGCTACCAAACAAATTTATCTTCAATATGATTTTATTGTCTAGCTAGAGTACAAAGGTTATCGGAATCAAGTGTAGACATGGTAGAAAATACAGTGTTTCAGTACAATACTTGACATTGGTGTCGATTCTGTTGTTGCATTATCCTAACTTAATCTGACAGCTCTAAAATTATAGCCGTCCTTGTTGTTTCGGTCTTTTATAAAGGGATGGCAATATTTTTAGTGCTGTCAAATTAGTTTAGTTTAGGATAATGCAACAACAGAATTGGCACCATTATTTATGAATAAAATTGTAAAAATAAAAGTATCGAAAAAACGAAGTCAAAAAATGGTTGCCTAACTATTGATTCGATACTCACATGGCAAAAGCAAATTATTTCTTCTGACATAATATAATAGGATACCTGCGTATAAATTAAAAATTTTCTAATAAAAATATACTCCATTGCGTAGTTTTAAAGATCTAAGCATACATAAGGCATAGGACAGACAGCGGGAAGCGACTTTGTTTTTACCATGTAGTGTTGTCGATAATAGTTTTTAAGGAGCCTGTATGAAAGGCAACACATAATCCTATCTAAGGATCAGTAAGTATCTACTATAAATGCACTTATTATTTAGTATCATTTATTTTATAATGTTACTAGTAGCGCCCTGAGGTTTCACCCGCATAGTTTTGAATCACGGCATTCCCACGGGATAAAAAGTAGCCTATGTGTTATTCCAGACTTTAATATATCTCTGTTCTAATTTTCACCAAGATTCGTTCAGCCGTTCTGGAGTTATAGAGTAACAAACATCCATCCATCCATCCATACTTACAAACTTTCACATTTATAATATTAGTAGGATATGATAACTAATTGACTAAAACATAATGTCTTGGAGTAAAATATTAAAAAGGTATTTTAGAATGCACTTTCAAGTCCGTTTTTTGGGGCGACGAATAATATTAAGTAATTATATAACTTTAAACTATTTTAAATGACACAGCACACACAGCGACGTACTTTTGACTACCCCCCTTAGAATAGAATAGAAGCCTTTATTTCCTCGAACATACAGTACAATAGTAGTAGTAGTAATATTATTATTATTTACAGTACATTTACCCCCCTTAGATATTAACAAATTATCTTGAGTTTATAGAACTTGGTTCAGATCTCTTACTGAAGATATATTTACCGCCTGGGGATAAAAGTCGTGATGCTGCATATACATAATAATTATGAATAAACGAATTAAAATACAAAATTATAACAAATAACTGTATCTAGCCAATTTGCAGCAATTACTTGATCAAATATTTGGCTATTATCACACCTGCAGTAAGCTAATAAAGCCAAGATTAAACTTATACTACAGTTATGTAGGTAATCTTGCTGAAAAAATTTTGTACCTCCCATTTTCAGATTTTATTTATATAAAAAAAAATACTAAGACTTAATACTCCATTGTAGGTGAACTTATAAAATCAACTTAACTATAAATATTTCCAGATTATAACAATAAATAGTCATATAAGAAAACAAAATAAAAAGTTACAAACTATGATAAATAGTTGTTTTTTGTATAATAAATCTCTGAGAAATCTACTAATTAGTATAAATAGAATATCTAGGTCTACTAGTACCTATTTGAAATGAATATGTTGACTGGGAGCAATCGCGTATATTGAAACAAAGGTGTGGGTCTAAATTTCAAAGCTTTTTTGTCTTTTGGTAGGTATATTTTTAATAGAAAGGAGTGTTAGCATGTTGTCTACGCCCAGCCCTAGTAAAAAAACACATAAAGACGCGAAAGAGAAGGACTGAAAATTCTTTAATTTCAAGATTGGGGGTATTCGGGGAGGAAGCGACACTATGGGCTAATAGTAATACATAGTTTAAAAATACGACCTAAGGTACGACCTAATTCGAACATAGAACCTGTGCTCATTGCCTCGAAATTAGAAAAATTATCTTTCACCCATTACAATAGAGCACAAAACCAAGTTGTTACATTACAGGCCCATGCGACCAGTCAATACACACGTGAACATTCAGCTTAACCAGACTACATCTGACTAGAAAATCGTTGGAGCGTTTCAATTTCACTACCCTGAATAACTACGTAATCTTAACATCTTACTTTCATCTTAATTAGTGGCAAATTTCAATAAATATAACAAAGTAATGTTTAACAATTCACAAATAAAGATGGCAATTCGATTTTAATATCTAGTTTTATCAGATTTCGCTTTTTGCATGATTTTATTTACAAATACTGTCTATATAAAACAAAATACAACTTACTTAAACTTATTTTACTCACATTTGATTTTATCTAATTGAGTCTTACATTGTTTAAAATATGACGCTTATGCTCTTGATTAAACCAGCAAGTTCGAAATATAAACCTTATATCAAATCTAGTTGGCTTAAAGAAACTGGTATCGATACAATATAAACCTTAACTTATACAAAGTACGAGCCATATTCGTGTGGCATAACACCTCTCCGCGGATAGAAAGTGTGCGTCTGAGAGTAATGCATTAAGTTGGTTATATTGGAGGTGTAGATATCGGCAAATCGGAACAGTCTTCGCGAGAAGTAAGTGGGGTTATGGTATGTGCGGAACACGCTACCAAACTGAGGGTTAAACACTGCTTTTATTTCGTTCCTGGAACCGACAATATTACTCCTATATGCAGGCATGGAAACAAACACATATAGCATTATTTACAGCCAATTGGATATTCTGAAAGCATGGTTATAATTTTGACAACATTTATTACATTTTTGGACACACATGACACAAGATTAACTTCTCGTCTGCTTTGCAAACAAAACACAAAGATCGAATGTGATTGATGAATGACAGACCAGAGGTTAAGCTTCTTCTGCACACCTTAGCACCGTTTTAACATCCTTTGTATTTAACTTTCACTTGATACGGTATTTACCATGATTTACAAGTTCATAATCATGATAGTTTCAAAAATTATATCCTTCGTATTCATATATGTTGATAAAAATATAAAACAAAACGCTAAAACGGCGCTATAACGGAATTATAAACATAAATTTAACAACATCAAAAGCCACGTAATATTGGAAATAACAACCTTCACAGCTCCGTTGGTAATAGCTCTGCTTTCTGCGCCGTAGGCCGTGGGTTTGATCCCCACCGAGCACAAACATGTGTGTGATAAACATAAATGTTTGTTCTCTGTCTGGGTGTTCTTATTCTTATGTGTATCATAGTCAGGATACTGAAGCAACATTAATTACTGAGCAGATCATGCTGTCTTCACTCGGCCATGCGTTATTATTGCAAGTTTCAAGTTTAGTTAAGTTAGTAGCTTGTAAGCATTTTTTTTATATATAAATAGACAACTATTTTCAACCCTCGGTTTCTGAAAGCTCGATCAAAGCTAATCAGCTGTCAAGTCACTTGCTATCTCTATCTAATAACAAAGAAAAAGCAAGTTACTTGACAGCCGATTAGATTTGACCGAGCTTTCAGTAACAGGCTGTAAGTAATTTGAAGCTTGTTCTTTTTGGGATAAATAAGTTAATACAATATAACTAGTTGCGATAAAAAGTAGCCTATGTGTTATTCCAGACTATAATCTATCTGCCTGCCAAGTTTCATCCAGATCCGTTCAGCCGCTCCGGCGTGAAGAGTAACAAACATCTATCCATCAATCCATACTTACAAACTTTCGCGTTTATAATAGTATTAGGATGATCTCACCTGAGGAAGTCTCTCTCGTTCATCCACTCTGTTAAGACGGCGACGCTCGCGGGATCCTTGTGCTCCTGATGGTCCTCTATGAGCTGCGTGAGCATCTGTAGCCAGTTCGCATTCTCCTTGAACGCTTGCATGTTCAGAGTATTTATCTCGTGCTGTGGAGACACATATATAATAGCACTAGTTGACCCCGCGAACTTCGTACCGCCTAGTCAATGAATAAATAAATAATGCTGGACAATCCACACAGCAATGTCAAGAATGTCAGATGTTTGACAGTTATTACGATTTATTCAGCCTTTGCACTCGTCAAAGTATTCCTGTACGTCTATTCCGAATTTTAACAACGAGCTAATCGCACAAACTGATCGACATCATACATAACCTCGCTAAACAAAAAAAATTGTTTGAAATGTGCTACGCCCCAATGCACAGCCTGTGTTTTGTATGGAGACGCGAGAGTTCTCAGCGCGCCCCGATTAGGGGCGCTTATGTTTTTCCATACAAAACACAGGTTGTGCATTGGGACGTGGCATATTTCAAACGATTTTTTTAGTTTTGCGAGGTGATGATGTCGATCGGTTTGTGCGTGTAGCACGTTTTTAAAACTCGCAATAGACGTACAGGAATACTTTGACGTGTGCAAATGTTGAATAGGTACATTGATTTTGAAATTCTCGTACGAAAGTAAAATTAATATTGTCTCAGTTTGCAACAACCCTGTTACTGTTTACATGAGTAGGTACCAGTCACGCACAGAAATTTTATATGTTAGAAATCACCAGGTGTTTGCCATGACCGGAGAATTCCCCGATTTTCGGGGTTAGAGGGGTATTTGTTACAAGTTGTATAGACACACATACCGTTAGTTCGTTTATGATGGCGCCAGTTCGCCATCCATGCTCGAGCGTGACGTCAGCTAGGTCGCTGTACGGATGGTCTCCGAAGTACAGAACCTGGTGCCCGTACCATCCGGTCAGGTCTTGCAGCTGCTTCACGGTACCCTGGAAATGCGTATTGTATTATTGGACCTTTTTTCTCTTAGATATTTCATGTTGGGACTTATTTACTAACTATGCCCCGCGGTTTCACCCGCGTAGTTTTAAATCCCGGTATTCCCACGGGATAAAAAGTGGCCTATGTGCTATTCCAGACTATAATCTTTCTCTCTGCCAAGTTTCATCAAGATCTGTTCAGCCGTTCCGGCGTGAAAGATTAACAAACATCCATCCATCCATCTTCTTATCGAGCATGACTTACGAAGCAATTTTTGGTTACAGGCGATGGTTAACATCAGGTGGGCCATCAGCTTGTTATGTACAGATATGGCCATAATTTTTTTTGTGTAAGTAAATTTAAAATTTAGTAGCTCAGGCTTTTCATTGTTGCTTTGGTTTTATCTGTACCTTTTTTTTTTTTTTTTTTTTTTTTTTTATACTACCAAGGTAGCAAACAAGCATACGGCCCACCTGACCTAATGGCAATGTTAATTAAAAAAAAAAGTTTGACATATTACCTCGTAATAAATGATTCCTTTTTCCAGCGACGTGACTTTCTCCCAAATATGCGTGTTAGCGTTCTTATCGAACACGCGGATGGGACGAGACACCTCCGTGAAAAACTTGGGCTTGTTCGCGTTAACTATCACTACGTTGAAGAAGTCGCGCCAGTCGTGGCCGACCAGCATCTCCATTCCGGCTGTACTGCAACATCGTAACAATGATCTTAGGAAAGGGTCAGAAGACCACGGACAATTAACAGCCTTCACAGCTCAGTTCATAGTAGTTCTGCCTTCTGCGCCCAAGGCCGTGGGTTCGATTCCCACAGAGAACAAACATTTGTATGATGAACATTGATGTTCGTTCACTGTCTGTGTGTTATATAATATTATAAGTATGTATTTATAAAAAAATATATACATGTAATATTCCCATAGTAGGTACAAGCTTTGGCTTAGTTTAGATAATATCAGCTAACTGTTTCCCATAGAACGTAGGTACAAGCTTTGGCTTAGTTTAGATAATATCAGCTAACTGGCTCCCATAGTACGTAGGTACAAGCTTTGGCTTAGTTTAGATAATATCAGCTAACTGGTTCCCATAGTACGTACCTACAAGCTTTGGCTTAGTTTAGAGGTAGATAGTGCTGTGTGGAAAGTCCACCAATATTTTATTCATTTATTTAAAGAGACTGACAAAGTCAAAAGGAATTTAGTCGAACCACAAGATCACAAGTTGCCAGTTTCGCGGGACCAAGCCTAGAAAATATACTACTTGCCGATAGATACTAGAAGAAATTAAAATGATTGTCTATCGGCCGGTTTCCGAACGATAAGATAGCTAGTGCTGGAACGACTGTACGCATTCGTACATTGTTGTGTATCGTCAGGACAAACTGTACGCGGCGACGTTCGGTCGAGCACAGTAGGATTTTTCATTTTATAGAAAAAAAAAACAAAATAAACAATATATAAACAACGCGTCTAACTCATTAGACGCGTTGTTTCTTTTCTAAAGAAGAAAAAAATATTTAAAAAATGCCACCTACTTACACAAAATGATAAGGACTGTTCGTGACTAGGAATAGCTTCTTGTCGCTATCTTTGAGCATTTGAAAGTATTTCCTCAGGTAAGGGTTCGGTCTTATGTATTCTTCTACGTTTTGAGCAACTATCTTGTGCATAACTGGGTGACAACTTTGCACTGAATTCTGAAAACAAAAAATAAATTGTACGGCAATACGAACTGTTTTATTATTTCTAGTTGTAGCAACTCTAGAAAATCTATTAGTATGGCTGGCAGTAAATACAAAAAAACACAGTTAAGATTTTATTAAGTATTTTTAGCGAGTATACCTTAACATCTAAGAAGAGAATCTCAGGGTGGTAGTCAATGTGGTTCCTGATGAAATATTCAGCCACATTGCAGAGTAGACCCATTTCTGGTACGGAGAAAAGGTCTGCTAAATGCACCATCTTCGCTCTGTTTGGCTGAAAGAATAATAGAATTAATTAAACCATGTGAAAGATCACGAAAATATAAAATGAAAATAATTTTACATATAGGCAGTTTATCAGAGTGCTTTAATGTGTGAGACTGCCTATGTTGTATTAAGGGGTTATTATATATCTAGCATAAAATAAGAGCAAGAGAAAATATCTATGTCTTCTACTTGTCGTGTCACTAGTTTCGTTCGAAACAGTGTGGTGAGAGGATTTTAAGTGCGCCTGAAGAGGCTCCTTTCTAGCACTTGACACATGATAAAGAACTTGTTAAGGTACTGATACACGTGCTCAAAAATAAGCATGCTTATTTTGAGCAAGCTCAAAAATGAAACGACGTACGACCAAATAAGCATGCTTATTTGCAGCACGACCTGTTCACACATGCTTTTATTGAGCAAGGCTCGAAAAAAGCATGCTTTTATCTCTAAAATAAGCACGTGTATCAGTACCGTTAGGTTCTAAAACATGCCGGGTGCCTCACGATGTTTTCCTTTACCGTTTGAGAGTACTGGCTTTGTGCACATAAATTTATGAGCAAAAAAACTCATTGGTCCTCATTGGTCCGATCTTGGGATCGGAAGGCGGGGCCGCTACCACTGACCACCAGTGCTATTTTAAAGAGTAGTTGGTAGTGAAAAGGTATCGTCCAAGGAAGTACTACCGGAGGTTGCCGGTGTAATAACAGACACGTGAGCATATGCATGCCTCAAGTTCTTAAGTTGATGGACGCAGGGTAGTGCTTCGTAGGGCAAGTTCTTATCGAGCGTGACTTGCGAGGCAATACCTACTTCTTTATGGGTGATGGTTACGGTATGGTAATTAACATTAGGTGAGCGATCAGTTTCATCACAAGTAGTATAAAAAACCGTATTTCTAACGCATTCTCAAATTATTGTAATATGCATTTTTCCGAAATCGATTCTACGGCGTTTTCATTCCAATAATCACGCAATGTAAGATTTTTAGGATTTCATTATAGCTATTCGTCAAGCATAATGTTAGGTGCACCAAAGTATTTTAATTTCATTATAGCTATTCGTCACGCATAATTTTATCGTATTAATCATTAATCAAGAATTTTTCTGCGATTTAAATAGATTGACAAGTCAACTCAACCGTTGTCTTGCTGTATTTAAAAGCTAATATGTAAATATCTTCAACCTGCAGCTACAAATGATTTATTGACTTAACAACTTCAGTGCCGACCCCGCAAATTCGCGGGACGCGGGTTAAGCGCGGTGTGCCAGCTCCGCATATTAGCGGAGTAGAGCCGCTCAGTTTGTGAAAAAAAAACATATCGGATTTCCTCAAGCCACCCTCATAATAAGATTGACATAAGTAACAAGTCCAATGCGTTAAATCTAGTACCTAATTATGTACAATATTCTGATTTATTTCTGATTTTTTTCATGATGTTTTTACATTCAATCCTGTCGCCCCGTTTCGGCTGACGTTTCCGACGAACCAATCACTCATGAAATGTAACCGCATGATACTTACTTTGGTTCGTTTTACTTGACTTGCAAACGACCGCCTAAACTACGCCTAATTTTTCCTTAGCACCGATCTGTCTACACAATCCTACTAATATTATAAATGCGAGAGTGTATATAAGTATGGATGGATGGATGGGTAGATGTTTGTTACTCTATAACTCCAGAACGGCTGAACGTACCACAACATAATTAATTAAACACATTTTACTTAAAAACTAACAATTGTAGTAATGCAATAGGCGGCCTTATCGCTAAAAGCGATCTCTTCCAGGCAACCTTGGGATGGACAGGAATGAACATAAAAGTATTCGTTCAATGCTTCGATGTTAATCAATCACACTTGTACCACAAAACAAAAGAAGTCTCAGAAGTTTCGTGGGATATTTCTTGCGTGACCTCTTTATGCGTAAGTACCTACATAGTCACCAACATTAAATCACGTGGCCATATCAACTGCAAGGGGAGCCACAAATGAATGATTGCCTACAAGTGCTGCTGATTACTTCAGATGTCTATAGTACCTATGGATGTAGGTAATAATAGCAGGTAGATGTTCATGTGAGATGAGCAAGCAAGTAGGTAGATAAACTAAGAAGAGCTGGGTAGTTCACAAACTCCAACAGATTATGTAGGTACATTATTATTGTTTACTATGTTAAATTTTGTTTTATCATGTTTAAAAAAAGGAAATGCTCTACATTAGGTTATACCTATCTTGTGTATTAATTGTGTTTCCCTTATCAATGTCATAATCTACAAAATAAATAAAAAGCTTTTTTAACTACTTTTAAGATAACTTTTAGCTAGTATTGAAAAAACATAATAATGGAACATGTATTATACACAATGTTTATTTTAAATTTTTGCATGACATATTTTTATATTATTTTATTTTTATTTATATTATAATTATGCAATTGACGATATATTTAAATGTCTTATATGATGTAACCTATTTAGAATATCTACTTACTAAATTCAATTTATATAAGTTTTTATGTGTTTTAGGTTTTTTCACCTAGCACACCCTGCTTGTATCTTCTATGACGTGTAATATGCTTACCAAATAAATGATTATTGATTATTATAGTGGGATACATTAGGAAGGTGATATAATATAATTGCTGATGGTAGTGCAGATAGCCCACCTGATGTTAAGTAGTTATTATCACCAAAGCATTGTCTCACAAGTCACATAATGAACGTGCCCTATGATGCACTACCCAGTGTTCATCAAGTTAAGGCACACAGATGTCAAGACTCATGTGCCTGTATTCTTGCAGATTACGGTTGCTATCGGCACAACACTACACAAGTCTTACTATGTTTATTTACTATGGCATGAAGGACATTGTTCAATCATCTTGTTGTTTGTAGAACACATGTTTTGATTCTAAACAATTAAGTAGATCATACTGACTGTATTCTAGATTGTTATGATGGTACCATCAACTGCCAATGTAAGACATGGTAGAATTCCTTCCATCATTGTTTGGTACTGTGCCCCAATCATTGCTTACTTTTCAGGACAAGTATTTCTCTGGGTGGACTTGAGTGAGTAAAAAATACAATTTGTGGACAAACATTCTAGAAAGTTAAGTGTAGTAGAGCTCTTTGTGATGGGCTCGTCTGGGAAAGTAGCTACTACCACCAGGCCTTCTTCTGGCGCTAAGCAGCATTGTAATTCGATTTGAAGAGTGTGGTGGCCGGTGTAATTACAGGCACATGAGTATCTATGCCTCAAGTTGATGGATGCAGGGCAGTGCATCATAGGGCACTTTCTATAGTGTGTGATTTACAAGGCAATGCTTTGTTAAAGAATCATCTTTAACAAAGCATTGCCTTGTAAGTGGTAACCATCAGGTTACCACTTAACATCAAGTGGGCCATTTGCTTGTGCCATCAAGAACGCGAATAACTCCATTGCGAACATATGTGCAGAAGTGTGCTACACTTTCGCTTATAAATGTTACACACAGCCTTGCCGGCTGAGACAGTGCTTAAACGCAATACTAGCCTAGTACCTATGTGCAATGCAAACAATTTTGCAAACAAATGTGCTGCACAATATTTTGTTAGAATCCTACCTTTAGGATGAAAATTTAATATTTTTTTAGGACAGAATAATTATCTTTAAGTAGGTAAATCTAAACAATAAAAATCTTACCTTATGAGCCCTTGTGTCTCCCTCAACATAAGCTATAGGTATAATCCTATTGCGGTATAGCTTGAGAACCTCATCAGTGGAAACTGAGGTTAGACCTCTGTACACTGCGCCAAATTGAATTTGCAGGAATGAATCCAGTTTTAACAGCAAACCTTTTTCAATGTCATAGTGAAGACCTCTCACGGCAAAGTTAGGCTTATATTCCAATTTCAAAATTTCCGCAGGGTACTGAAAACAAAGTTAAATAGTGTGAATGTATGCTTCTCATTGTGTCACTAGTTTCTTACGAAACAGTGTGGTGAAAGGATTTTAAGTGTGCCTCGAAGAAGCAATGTTTGCTTACATTAGTAGAGGCAGTAGATTTACAGGTACAATATTTAAACAGAAAGTGCAACCATACATGCAAAGCAGTTATTTACATAATTACAAATGAGATTTATTTAACAAATCTATGATTATGAATAAATAAATAAATAATAATAATTATAAATTTAAAAAATTTTGACGACCTCTCGCAGCGGGCGAGAGCCTGCCTGCGACGCAAGAAGTTGCGGGTTCGATACCCGCCTTGGAACAAATTTGTGTACGATCTGCAGAAATTTGTTCCGATGGTCTGGGTGTTCTCTATGTATATTAAAAAATATCTATCTATGTAAGTATATAATGTATTAAATATATCAGTATATCAGATAATATATCAGATAATGCTGTGTGGATTGTCCAGCATTAATTATTTATTTATAAATAAATAAATAAATAAATAAATAAATAAATAAATAAATAAATAAATAATGCTGGACAATCCACACAGCACTATCTAGCCCCAAAGTAAGCTATTCAAAGCTTGTGTTATGGGTACTAGATACTGATATATTTAATACATTATATTATTATACTTACATAAATAAATATTTTTTATTATACATATAAAACACCCAGACCAACGGAACAAATTTCTGCAGATCATTCAAAAATTTGCTCCGAGGCTGGAATCGAACATGCAACTTCTGCGTCGCAGGCGGACTCTCACCCATTGCGCCACTGAGGTCGTCAAATTGGTTGTTGTATGTGTTTTCAGCATATGTGTTTTGAACTGATAGCAGATGTATCACAGTGTCAGGAAGGCTAGGTCAGCAGCAGCAGTATACTGATGAGCTTGATGAAGAATGTTATGAGAGTGAATCAAGCCAAAGGTAGGTAGGAAGATATGTCAGGATTGCAGTAGGTAATTAGAAATCTGTGTGTTTTGCCTACCTCCCCCTATGTATGTAGGTACTACCCAGCTGGTTATTTTTAACCACATTCTTTCCAACCTAATAAACATTTCGTCTGTATTGTTATTAGAAAATTACCTTATACTTTTCCAATAGGACCTCTCTGCCAAGATTATATAAAAGGTGCTCCAGTGTTGGTTTATAATGAGCTAGTGTGTAATCATAGTCAAAGCCATACACTTTGACTTCTGAGAGGTCCAGCTCATTACATGCAAATACACCCCGTGGATTAACATCTTGAGGCAACTTTTTGGCTAAAAGTAAAAAAAAACAATCATTGGGCTGTAAGCCTGTATTGCCGGTTACAGCACAGAAAGGGATTATTTTCGCCGCATATAAGCTAGAAGGTATACGCGAGTCACGCGGCGCGGCGGCACGAGCAGAGTAAATTTAATTTTGTTGTTTTGTTTGTATACTTACATCTACATTTCAGTTTAGTGCGGCAGTACGCTTCCTTCAATAAATCCCGCGTCGAGTAATGTCTGCTAGCAGGAACTGGATAATACTTTACATTTAATTGCAACAAGTTATTCAACTTGCTAAATCTACAGAAGCACAAACACGCGCCTAATATCGACGGCATAATTAAAAAAATAAATATATCACAAAGGAGCAAATTGAAAATTATGAAAGAAAAGTCAGATAGTTTTTTCTATATAATCGTTTTCTTATTACGAAGTTAATAAATGTGCTTTTACAAAGATATTCCATAGGTTTTCTCATAACGTTGCATAATTTTGAACAAAAATATACGACGAGACGAACAAGAACAACCAACAGACAGAACAGACAAGACAAACAAAACACGATCCAGTGTTGCCAATGACAATATTTAGGCAGCTGTGTATATACATTAGGTAAAAAAGCCGTGTTTCTGAAATATGACCAACATGGGCCATGTCATGTCACTGCCTAAAAAAAAGGAAATACGTTTTAATAACGTTTTTAACATAAGAAACCTTAAAACACCCAATTGTTTATTGGGTGTGTGTATGGGTTTTTTTGTAATATTTGCCTTAAAAAGTTTTTTGCACGGTAAGGAAAACAAGAAGTGTACCCACTTCTTGGGGTAAACCCACTGAGCTGGCAATACTTCTATGTTCCGTACCTTTTTTCTCCTTTTTGACATCTGCAGACATATCTATTCTATTGTCACTGTCACATCAGGGAAACATAGTAACAGAGTATTAAATACTCTGTGCCAATACTTAAATTTAAGGTATTGGCACAGACTAGTAGGGATCCTCATCCCCAGGCACGGTAGATGGAATCGTAGCGTTGTTAGGCCAAGGAATTTGCGTTATGGATGGAATGAAGATCACAGAGCAATAAGGGAAGAACAAATTGTCATAATATGTATGTTTATGCGAAATTTATGCTATATTGTATCGTTTAATTAGTTATTTGTAACGTCCGACATTGTCTTACGAACCCACAAGTCTCGATATAAAAGAATTAAAGTACTTAAGTATGTAGGTAGGGGAAGCAGGGGTAATGGCGATCGTGTCGGGTAATACCGCTCACTCCAATAACTTGTTGATTAAGGTGCCTTGAGACAGCCAGCATGCTGCAGCACAGGGGATGTGACGCTTGAGCAGGCGGTCTCTAAACCTCAAAACTAACATAAGGCAAATGAAAAAACAAATAGAGCATTTTCCTCTTAGGTGATCGACATTCCCCGCCTTCATCTTTGTCTTAATTAAGCCTCTCGCTAAGCTTTCGCCCACAGGCGCGATCTAACCCGCTTCCGAACGCGCGATTAGATCGGTATAGGTATTAATCGTACGACGATTGCCAACAGCGTTACCGGACTACTGGCGAGCGCAGAATATTGGATTGTCCTATAGTATTGTAGGACGCGCTTTTATATCGCAGCAGTGTGTAACTTTTAGGACGTCTCACAAAATGTGCTGAGAACATTTATCGCAAAAACGCAATCGCAAGACGCTGAATCGCAGTATGCGCCTGTGGAGCAAAGCCTTTCTTGTGCCTGCTTAGTATCTAAATTCCTTGCTTTTTCATACAAGCTGGCCATGTGTGTTCGCGATTACGCTGTTGAAAGAAAAGGATCGTTCTTGCTGTCATCTTTTGTTTTAGCCTATCACTGCTCTCCACATCGCGTGAATCTACATGCTACCATTGGCTGATAATAATTGTTCCTTTCCCTAACCAACCAATCCACGAATTTTGTAATCTGTAATGGCCGAATACATACGCCTTGTCTTTTGAACGCAAACGCATCGTTTTATTTAAAATTTCTATATAACGCACTAGAATAAACCCAGTTAGGCAGCCACAAGTCAAGATTTAAGTGTTTGACACGCAAATCAAATACAATGTGTATTCCTACCTACAATTTAAAATTAAACGCCTAGTAGCAACCACTGTATGATTAGTGCAAAACTAAATTTGTGGATACGCACTACCAATAAGGTTTTTACTACGGTATCGAAAGGTGTGAGAAACTATGTCGACGTCATTATTTCCAAGTTTAAGTTTGCACTCGTTATCAGCGCGTGTAACAAAGCAAAGCGTGTAAAGAGCCATTTCAAGTTCAGGCGATGTCCCAATAAACATTGTATCCACTGGTTTATCAGTCCCCTGCTGGTTGAAGTGATGCTTCATCACAACGCCTTTCTGAAAATGAAGACAAATAATGTAGGTAGAGATAAACCATTCTAAAAATGCACGCCCCTCTACCTGCCTTCACCCACACAAACAAATGAGGTGTGTAGATGCAATACATGCCACCAAGCAATTTCATTCGTTATTCAGTTTCCCGCCAGACATGAAAGTGTCACTTTCACGTTCGGCGGGAAACTGAATGACGAATAAAATGATCAGGTGTCATGTATTGCGTCTATACACCTCATTTGCTTGTGTGGGTGAAGGCAGGTAGAGGGGCGTGCATTTTTAGAATGGTTTATCTATACCTACCTCATTAAGACTGATGACTTTATGTAGGTATAGGGACCTATAGGTACCTACTACATACGAATTTCTTTAGAGGTTAATAATTCAAAAGGTTTACAGTTTATCAGTCAGTCACTGCTAGATAGTCAACTTACGTCACTGAGCTGAGCATATTTCAGATATCCCAAATAGTTTATTCTATTTGCTGCTTCTTCTTTAGAAAAATAAATCCAGTTATGCAATCCTGGAAAATAAAATTGTTTTAAAATAGGTACCTACATAGACAAACCACTAAAACATATTAGAAAGAAGAATGGTAATTAAATTTGTGCCGCACGTAAACAAAACATACCTACACTTTTTTTTTGTTATTTTACGTAGGTACCTACATAAATTTTGTGTGGATCATGACCATATTTCTTACCTATTAAAGTATTTACCTTTGATAACCTACCTGAAACTTGTCCATTCTTCAATTCCGAAACAAAGATATGTTCAAACCCAGAGCTACCGATCTTCCCTTTACCTCTTGAATACAAACTAAACCAGAGCTGCTTCAAGAAATCCCTTTGCTGCCTTGGGTCAGGTGTAACGATCCCTAAAAGAATGTGTCAAAACCATTTAGGTGCTTACAAGAATTTATAAATATTTCATTCAAGTTTAAAGGTTTTACATCACCTTTGACTTTTAAAAAGTTCATCAGGGTTCGGATAACTGATGTTGACATAATAGCATCCATAAAATCGTTCTCTTCATTTCTTTCCTGAAACAAGTAGTAGTTACCTAAGTTCATTAAATATATATGAAATGTTTATAACGTAAATAAGGTACTTAGCCACGTTATTTAATAACATAATTTCTTACCATTGGCGTAACATATTCATTCACCAAAGTGTCCCTTTCGTAATTATCAAGCAAAGGTACGAATTTTTGAATTGTTGGAATATTCCACGCTTCAGGTGATATCGTGAGCAATCTGCAATCATGTTTACTGAGTAGGTAGGTATACTGTATCAATGAGATAAAAATCTCCCACCATCCATCATGTTAGGTATAATGTGCAACTAACGCCGATTCTCCGTGTAGATCAAGCAGCTATGCTATGCATGGGCAAAAACTGAAACAGCTTCACGACTTGATCACCAGGCACAGTAGATATTTATTATATAGATAGGGTGCAAGCCCGTTGCTACAATACTAACTGGTTTCCTGTAGGACATTGCGTACCTACATAAATTTTAGTAGTTCTAATAATGTGGTTTAAAACTAAATTAATCTCCTCGGGCTGTAGAATTAAAATTAACTTACGGACGAGGGGCTTTATCATCTTTTGATTGTGAAGTGGTCTTTTCTTGGTAGTTGATGGTCAAAAATTTCGCAGCATTATTGACGTCTTTCCTCAGCAACTCTTCGCTCAACGTTTTCAGTTCCAAATCAGTGGCTGGACCACTACTAATAACAGGGGTATTTTTATTTTTGTCCAATATGGAACTAGGAAATTGAACTGGGCGTGTAGAAGTATTAACAGGGAGTTGAGTTGATGGTTTGGGCGTTGTAAATGTAGTGCTGGAAGATTTTGACCCCGACAATATGTCGCTAAAACTCAATGGAGATGGTGATTTTGGCGTGGTTTGTCGAGGATACAGTGTTGAAGTATCCTGAGGATGCTTATTTGTTGACCCTTGCAGTATAGAACTGTAGCTCGGAACTTTCTGGGGAGTAGTTTGACCATTGTTTTGTCTATCATAGAAATTGATCAGGTCTTTTACCTTGCCTGGTGATTGCTGATTATTTCCTTGGGCAGGCTTAATTGTTGTGTATTGAGGAGCAACATAGTCTCGTTTTCCATTAGAAGACTGCGAGCTACGTGTGCTTATTGTAATTGTTGTTGAGGGTTTAGGTGTGGTGGCTGAAGGGAGTTGTGGATACTGATTAGCAACGTAATCTCTTTTTCCTGAATTAGGATTGTTTACTGTAGTAATGCCCATGGCAGGTGCTTTTGTGGGCGGACCCAATGAGGGAAACTGGGCAACATAGTCACGTTTGCCATTGTCTGAATTGACATTTTGCTGTGTTTGAGTTTGTGTATGCGCATATTGTGAGGTCAATGGATCATTTTTCTGTCCATTTACTCCACTTTCATGTTGTAAAAAGTCAGTGGTGGCGCTAGGATTGTACCGTTGTCTGTTGTACTCCAAGCCTGAAAACAAAACAAGTTTGAATAACAAAGGAACAACTTGTCGCAATTCAATACATACTAACACGTAGGCGGCCGTAAAAAATGTATTCACATCATCGAGTTAGATAAACTCGATGATTCACATAAATAAATAAGAAAAAATAACGAGCCCTTTTACAACTACAAAAGAGCTGCTGATCTTCCAATGGCTGAACAGATCTTCTAAAATCATAGCAAAAATAGAATACCTACTCTCAATCAGATCCCTCCAAACAAACACTTAGGTACGGTAATCAAAATAGATGATTCCCAAAGGACCCACTAAGTAAAATCTTTATTGATGTTGAAATCAAACTAGCCATATAGGTAACGGTGTTGGCCACGTAAGTTTAAATACTAACCTACCTACATAAAATAATCACCAAATTGTGACCATACTCTCCTGTTTATAAAGTCGGATAGGTACCTAACAGTGAAACGAGTATGTACCTAGGTAGGTTAGGCTTATTTGCTTCTGTGAAAAATGGGCATAAAACTTTTTTGTAACCGTCAAAGTGAAAGTTTCAATAAGTAAGTTTCAAGTCTCACAGACCACGAAGATACCTACCTACCTACTATAATATTTCATCTTATCATGAAATTTGTTTTTTCTAGTCATGTCTTATGTTAAACAACAACTTAATGTTGATTTTACGTTAAATTTTATTTGGGACACTAAATTTTATGATATATATTCGATTGCACACAAAATCTCTAGATTTTGATTCAAGATATTTTCTTTAATAGAGAAAAAATTCAGAAATATAGATTTTGAGTACCTACCTAAATAGTAGCGAATAAATCTTAACAAATAATACGAGTGACCCCCACTTTACGGTACACAATTAGGTAAGTACCTCAGTAGGTACCTAGTGATCTACGAATAAATAATTTAGTAATAGTATTTTCAAAAGGCCAATTAGCGAACTTTGGGTTTATTCCTACAGTGTTCAACGCAATAAACAAACATGACCTCATTGCGAAAGCATTTTTCCTTGTTACTAGCAAGATTTGATGAACTCACCGAAATTGCTTGAAGAAAGTAAAATCACACATAGTGCCACTGCTTGAAATTGCATATTAATTGAGTAACTGAGACGATGGGGCAATAGGTATTAGAGACATAAAAAAAATAAACTTGTTCAACACAACATAACGACGACTAAACTCTTGAGCAATAAAATACAACAGCCTTGGCGGAGCTTCGTAAGATGAATGTTGGATGGATTGACCGAACCGAGGAGAAGCAACATTGTCAACAAAATTGGATCAATGCATACATAATCTACCTACCTATCTAGGATGCTGGTTACGTATTAAGACACTGACAACCACTTGGGTATTACTCGCTCGCGTTTTTTACATAAAAATGTAATAAAAATCCATGTTAGGGTTTCAGGTCGAGTCGATGTAAGCAACATACCTACTTACTTGTTGGCTTATAGAATCTTCCTTCATAATATTGATAACCCCGCGTTATAAGTTCAATGTAAGCTGTTTTTAGAATTCGATATAATTTATATAAGTAGATAGATACGTACCTACTGTCCTGTAAGTGTAAGTAAGCACGCGTGTCGTCGTACATTTCAATATAGGTATTATCGTTGTGCCTGTCCTGTCGGGGAAGAAGGAACTCGGACACGATTAGCCCAGTCCGGTTAGTCGAAAAAAGAACTTAAAATTGCTAAAATTTCCAGCAGCAATTTTTTTACTGCAACCTCACAGGAGGGAGGGTCACACGCTTTAGTCCTTACCATTTTTGTTGAAAAGTTGAAAATAACCGAGATAAACCATTCCCCCTTAAATTCAAGATGGCGGCTAACGCACCGGGCGCGGCGGAGCGGCGCGCGGCCGCGCGGCGTAATTTGGTCGCCATTTTGGATTTAGACCACCGAACACATATAGATTTAGACTAAGCAAAAAAATTGCTGCCTGGAATTTTTGCAATTTAAAATGCTAACCTGACTACATGGCTAGACACTGGTGTGGATTTATATTCACACAGTGCTATTTTTGGTTTGATTTTTTAATGCGCAAACTGGTACCTAGGTACATACATAATCTGTAAATTTATCCTATTTCGGCCGCATTCCGAAATGGCTATAATCGATCACAGCGCTCACATAACCTCACAGGCGTTCCGAATTTAATATTGCGATTATGACAGCTCAGAGCTGTCAACAATTCGGAACGCTGGTAAGCGCACTCATAGAAACATCCTAGGAATCATAACCTCAAACCTTGAGTAACAAACTGGGACTGCTTGGATATTTTCTGGATTTGCTAATTTATGATCGCAGAACATATTATACCCTATAACGACTATAATGCGACTGAAAACATGTTACCTTACCTCATCACAACTAACAACAAAACACATATGCACAACTGTCATTTTTGACAGCGCTCACAGTGATATTAGAATATGGCATGGTCGGCGTAATCGCAAGATGGCGCATGTCATGACGTCATCTAGGACGTTTCATGGGTCATCGTTATCGCGCTCACGCTAATTCGGTACAGGTTTGTGAGCGCTCAAATCGATTATGGCGTATTTCGGAACGCCCCGCGTTCCGAAATACGCCATATATAGATATATGTACGCCACATATATATATATATATATTTGTCCATACAGAGTAGCTCTACATTTCGTGCATATTTAAGTGTACATACATAATTATGTATGTATTAAGTACATACATAATTTGGCCGTTAATGTTTTCTAATTTTCGTTTAATAATTTTTGACACACTTTTTTTTCTGTGGGTTTAATTGATTTTTGTTCATTCATTTCATTAATTTGTTCTCTGTGCAGTGTGCTCCCCTGCCGCCTGCTGCCGCGCCAAGCTTTGTTTGTTTTGATTGCCGTCAAATTTGAATCGCAGAAGAAAAATATATCTAATTGAAATTGAGAAATGTGATCTAGAATAGTGTAAAATTCTTGTAACAAAATTTTACTATGAACTGTGTTATAAATTCTTTCGAACTATCTCTTTACTATGTCGTGTGGACATCGATGAGTTTTTACACACTATACAAATTATTTGTGGTTCAAACTGGTAGGAATCGCTGTTTAAATTCTAATTGTTATTTGTTACCTCCATAACCTGACTATTTTATTTCAGATATTTTAGAGAACAATGCACTTCTAAGATACTCACTACAGGATTTAAAAACAGGCTGGACCTTCTTACCAAGGGACAAAGATGTCTCAGATGTTGAATGGAACACCTGGAAGTTCTACATTCAAACTTCATGGTTCTATTTGATACTGCAGTTTTTTGTGTCTGAGTTATTGAGAAAATCATGGCCCTTTTTATTGAAGTACTGGTATATTTCATCAAGCCTAGTTTTTGCGAGCCTCTACTTGGGTTTATGCCAAATGTTTATGATTATGATGCAACCAATAATATTTTACATTATATTACTGCTGGGAGGCAAGAGGATCATCATATGGGTAACAAGTATCATATTACTTGTAAGCTACAACTTGTTGAAATTTAAAAGTTACTTTTGGCAACTTTTGCATCATGGTAATCTGCAAGATGAAGGGGTGTATTTGTTAATATTTGCCATTGCTTGGATTGAGTTGAGGTGCATAAGTTTTTCCATAGACTATGTGGAAAGGATGGAAAAAGCACAAAATAATAAAGATAAGAATAAACAGCCTTTCTCGAAACTTGATGATGTTGTTAATATGTTCAGCTATGTTCTTTACTTACCTTTGTTGTATATGGGACCCATAATGCTGTATGAAGATTTTGAGAACAGTTTTAAAGCTGATGATCAAGCTAAACTAATTCCAAGACTGAAAAGATTTGCCATTGATATGATTTTGTTTTTAATTTACACATTTTTAATGGATCTTGCATTACATTTCATTTATTTTCATGCAATGCAAGAAAATATGCAGGTAAGAATATGAATACCTAAGCTGTTTTGAACTCAACTAAAATTAACAGTTACTATTCTAACAGCGGCAATAGGCTTGCAACCGTGTCATATATGGAATAGGTAGGTACCTACTAACTACTACAAAATGTGGGTAGGTATGTGACAAATGTAATGTTCGGACGTACCTCTGACTACCCCCCTTAGACATCCTCAAAGAATCTTGAGATAGCACTTGGTACTGAGAGATATGAAGGGATATCTACCGTGCCTGGGGATCAGTCATGAAGTTGTTTTTTTTAATTTACAGAAATTCAAGTGCTAAGTAAATCTATTTCAGACTATAAGAAGACTGCCTGCATTAGCTCTATGTGGAGGGGGATTATGGATGTCATTTCAATTCTATCTTAAATATGTAATATCGTATGGGACTTCAGCTGCATTTGCTCGGCTGGACAACATGGATCCACCACCAACACCCAGATGTATAGCTAGGATACATGTCTATTCACAAATGTGGAGATATTTTGATGTTGGACTTTACAAGTTTTTAGTAAAGTGAGTATAACTTGACAACAGGCAGTAATCAAATAGTATTTCAAGGAACAGGAAACTTATACGGTAATAATTGCCTACTTTGTTTCAGATATATTTATAGACCAGGCTACAGCACATTGTCGCAGTACATCACTCTGTCCAAGATGACTTACAAGCTTATTGCATCATTTGCCACATTTACATTTATATTTATATGGCATGGTACTACATGGCATATTTTTTTATGGTCTGCTTTTAATTATTTCGGCATTGTACTAGAGTATTCAGCTAAAGCTTTTTCAGCGACAGACACTTACAAAAGTTTTAAAGAGATGTTTTTGAAAACAGATGCTATGGAAGTACGCTTTATTGCATTTTTGTGTGCACCATTACTTACATTGTCTGCTATTTCAAGTTTTTATTTGTTTGGTGGTAGTGAAGTAGGTCATTTATTTTTTGGTTTCCTCCAAGCAAGTTCGCCTTACAATCTCACAGTAATTCTAATAACAATGTATTGTTGCTGTCATGTATCTATATCTCTTCAAAATGTCTCATCAAGAACTGATTATAAAAGACTTACTAAGAATGATTAAATGTTTGTAAGTTAATTTTGCAAGAATTTCTGTGATAAGAAGTGATTTTGATTTTTATAAAACAATTTTAAGTAGGTTCAAAAAACGCCTATTGTAGAGGTATTTAGAGAATTTTTCCTGATTTTCATTATGCTTCCCATTAGTAAGTAGCATTTACAATGAGTATATAATGTAGTCCATTAGGTAAATCTCTACCAAGTGCCAGTGTATGCAAAAATATTTATAAGAAATTAGTTTACAACGTCATCTATTGTAATTAAGAACATTACTTGAATATTGTTTTTTTTTAAATACACCTACCTCACCTCTACAGACGCAATCCATAGAAAAAAAGGTTAGAATTTACTTCTCATGTAATTTAGGTACCTATGTAAATAAAAAAATTATAATATTTTAGAAAGTTTACTTAATAGCTATCAATTGGTATGTATTTGATGCTTTTAGGAGTAAGTAGGAGTGTATGTGCATTGCTTCTATTAAATCGTTGGGGTCACCAGCTACGCCCGCCGCCTTATGTAAAGTAATCAGTTCTTGCCTTGTGAATATGTCTTTGCCTATCTGATGGGCTCTTCTCGTCAACACGTTCAAGAATTTTTTTAACTGAAATTGAATAATATTTTGTGAGTTGATTTGCGCCAGGTTCGCAAGAGTAAATAAATAATACTCACTAAAAAAACCAACTTCAAATACACTCATACTACATAAAACTCAAAAACTACCGGTCAGATTTGAGCCAAATTGATGATAAAAAATAGAATCACCGAAATCGGTCCACCCGGTAAAAAGCTATAAAGTAACAAACATAAAAAACAGTAAAATTGAGAAAATCCTTTTTTGAAGTCTGTTAAATATTAATGCATGCCTTTTTATAAGGATGGGGTTAAATAATGGAAGTATTCTCTATGTAATAATTATTCTTATTTTATAATTTTGTAAGCATCACCTGAATACAAGTATCTATACTAAAAATAAGTATAATAAAAAAGGCACTTGCTTTGTTCCTAGAACTGACTCCAGACCCATTGATTGACCGCGAAAGTTGTATGTTCCCAAATTCATCACTGAAAGTGTCGATCAGGCTATGTTTGACTAAGCTGATGACGTCATTTGCATCTTTTGCAGTTGCTTCTTCTCTTAAATCCACTCTGGCACGCGCCTTAAAATAAAACATAACTTCAACAGGATGTTCATAAATATTTCAGACAGGTAAATTAGAACAAACTAAATGTAATTTTCTAGCAATAAAAATTCCAGTTTCTTTGTTTTGTTTTATTAACAATGTCTTTACCATAAATTCTGAGAGTAATGAATGTTATAATATGATCAGTAAAATGTAGATCTTTGTCATAGTAAAAAAATATTGGTGGACATTCCACACAGCACTCTTGCCCCAAACTAAGCCAAAGCTTGTGATATGGGAACCAGTTAGCTAATATACTACTAATATACTTTATCTAACCTTTTTTTTTTGAAGGGAAAAATGCCTTCGCGTTACCCTTCCGCCATGGGGGTGACGGAAGGGGTATGTGGGGCTCGAACCCACTAAAATCCCCCTGTGAGCCATCCTCCGCAAAAGATATAGCGAGATGGGGTCGATGGAATCTAACCTGAGTCAGCCTAATACATGCTTCAAGTTGTCTAGTAGTGATAGGTGTACCATCCTGGATGCCCTGGTTATGCCGTAGTTCCAAGTAAAATGTCTTAAGTACGTTGGCAGCATCCATACTGAGTTTTGGATGGACGTATCTTCTGGCATAGGCTATGTATTTTCGCAGAAGTACTAGTGGCAAATGATCGATCACCTCGCCGGATTTCAGTCGTAATCTTTGGCTGTAGAAGAGAATTATAATAATTATTGTATGAGAAAATTGATTTCAGTTGACGATTTTACGCTTGTGGAAGTTAATTAGTAATTCACACTTAAAAATTGAAACCTAATTGTGATTTGGCGTAGAAACCATGTAAATGTAAAGGGATAGTTAGGTATCATCATCAACCTATGTTAGTCCAGTCCGGTATATACCGGCTACCGGTAGGCTCATATGAGCCCGTTCTTCTCGTTTAGGTTTTCCATGTATATTTCTACTTTAGTTATTATATTTGAACTTACCTAAACGCGTTCTCCACTCAAAGTACTCATTTACTTTAACGAATGTCGGTTCTACGGCAAACATGGCTGACGCTGACCCACTGCCACTTCAGCTTGCTAATCCTTTGAGCAATATCAGCTACTTTGGTTCTCTGTCAGATAACCTCGTTTCGGATTCTATCCTTCAGAGAAACTCCAACCATTGCTACATTTCTCCTATGACGAACCCAGGATTATGCTACGCAGAAACCCAATTCGTATACGAATTTTCGTTCTACGCTGTTCTGCGCAGGTCACGTGGTCTGGGTTTTAGAGGAATTAATCATTTTAGAATTCTATAAATTATGTTACCTGAGAGAAGTCTCATCATTGTTTTGACTAGTGGTTATGGTTCCGTTTAGGTTGGTAGGTTTTTTTGTAGTCTTTCCTTTTTGGCCCGTGTGTAAAGCCAGTACATGCTCAGACAACATTGCATCCATTTTCTAAAAGAAATTACGATACTCATTAACTTTCACACAACTTTATCTGCCATTTCAAGTAACGAAGATGGGGGGAAACCTAATACATCTAAATCATGTCCTAAGTCTGAAGATTTTTTTTTTGCCATAGATTGTTATGAGCACCCCTGTCCTAGTGGGTGTGGCCTCGCCTTCGGGTTCGAACCCGGTCGTGCCTAATAGAATTTCCTCTTGGAAAATTGTATCTGCCCAATGCTAGTGCAGGAAAATATTGTGAAGAAACCAGGTTCAGGAAGCAGTGCCGATGGGCTCGCAACTTGTGGAACACAACAACTACTACTGCAAAATGTGGGGGTACATATGTGCGAAATGTAATGTTTTGACGTACCCCTGACTAACAAAAGAGCTAGTATTTTATCCCACTAATATCTTGTGAAAGTTTGGATGGATGATGGATGTTTGTTACTCAATCACGTCAAACCGGCTGAACAGATTTGGATGAAATTTGGCACAGAGATAGATTATAGTCTAGAATAACACAAATATTTTTTATCCCGTGGGGATACTGGAATTTAAAACGACGCGGGTGAAACCGCGGGGCGCAGCTAGTGTTAAATAAGTCATATGTTTTTCAGTTTGCTTACTTCGTCTGGTTGGTCCAATAATATGAAAACTAAATCGAATCTCGATAAAAGAGCTGAATTCAGTTTCAGGTTTTCCGCGACAGTTTTGGCTCTGTAACAATAAAACAACAGATGTGTGTGCTACATGTCATAGTTCTGTGTGAAGTTTTCGTGCTTCCAGTATAGGAGTCCATAGTGGACTTCTTCAGACTGACAATGAGGACAAAATTTTTATAAATAAATATATATATTGTTAGTGCGGGCTACTGTACTTTTAATCAACCTCTATGAGAAAATAAGTGCAGCTTATGAATAATCATAGACAGACTAGACTTAGTAGACTTTGTATCACTTTTAACGAACGCTACTAATACTAAAAATTTGCTAATTTATCACATACTTATAAATTTTCTATTGTGGTAAAGTCGATGGGCAGGGAAGACATGGATAGACAAAATCGTTTTTCCTGGAAATAATTAGACTTCAAACTGTACTATTATTTTGTAAACAAAATTCAACCTAGTGACCAAGTACCTATGTCATTACAATAGCATCACTGTAGAAAAATAAATGTTAGTCTGTTGCAAGCGATCCTCCATGCTTTGTTAGATTAGATATAGTGCGCGTCACGCAAAAAGAACGCCGGAAGGAGGGGGTGTAATGGCGCGAGTAGTTTGTATGCGCAAACGCAACCCCTCCGTTTTCCAGCGTACTTTTTGGTTGACGCGACGTATACCTATTATAGCTTCCGCCGGAGGGATTGGCCGCGGCTAGCACTGTGGCGCGAGCGGCTAGACTGCACACAACGCCACCTTTGGCAACACTGACACGCCCCTGCTCCATTGCTTCCAGCAAACTGCTGTGGTGGGCTGTCATCTGAAAATAAGTAAATATTGGTGGACATTCCACACAGCAAAACTAGCCCCAAATAAAGCCAGAGCTTGTACCAGATTGTTGATATAATTCCCCGTAAGAGCTCTTCACAAAGAGCTCTACTGATGATGATGTTATCACTGATATACTGATGTTATCACTACATAGTATAAATATAAAACAAAGTCACTTCCCGCTGTCTGTTTGTCCCTATGTCCCTATGTATGCTTAGAGCTTTAAAACTACGTAACGGATTTTGATGCGGTTTTTTAAAAGATAGAGTGATTCAAGAGTTTTATATAGTACTAGTTGCGCCCCGCGGTTTCACTCGCGCAGATTAAATCCCGGCATTCCCATGGGATAAAAAGATAGCCCATGTGCTATTCCAGACTATAATCTATCTCTCTACCAAGTTTCATCCAGATCCGTTCAGCCGTTCCGATGTGAAAGAGTAACAAACATCCATACATCTATCAGAATCCAGGGCGGGTCGCTAGTCGTTGATAAGAGATTCACCTTGTCCAGCTCATCGATGCAACAGATTCCTTTATCAGCCAGCACCAAGGCGCCGGCCTCTAAGGCGAAGTCCCCGCCGGCCTCGCGCCCCAGCGCCACCGTAAGACCGCCGGCTGATGCGGACGCTCCACAGACGTACACTCCTAGAATAATCATTATATAAACATTCACCCACATACCATAACATGCTGCCTAAAAAATAATGCGTATGATTAGCGTTGTCTCTGTTTGCCATTACGCACTGGTGAGATGGCTAGTTTAAGGTGAATGGTAACTAAGGCTAATGCTCGCTCTCGCTCGCAGGTTTTGAGATGTTGAAATATAGGTATATTAAAAAATCACTAAAAACCATTTTTCTTCATAAGTTTTTCTGCTTAAAAGTTTTTTAAGTACGAAAACTTGTAAGAATCATTTAAGTAGGTACCTATGTACCAGAAAGTTAAAGAAATTATAAGGTTTTTAAGAACTTTATTTTATCCGTAACATGAGTCGATTTGAACAAGGAATCGATTCAAGTAAATCTTCAGACGCTACTCGCCAGTAACATTCTACACACTGACTGGTTTGAAAAGTAAGTGATACGTGAAAGAAAAGCGAGGCAGCGGCTCAACTTTACTCTGAGTGAGAGAGACAGAAACTTACCTCTAGGCGCAGCATGGGCAGCTGCTTGCAATAACTGCGACTTCCCTAGCCCGGGGTCACCAACGACCAATACATGTGGGTTTGACCTAGGACCGTTGTCATGTTCCGTTCCGCCGATGAGGCCTAGTACCAAGCCGGCTTTAACCGCCTCATGCCCGAATATGGTCGGACAAAGCGAGTGCACTAGGAGTCTAAATACATCTTCTGACGCATGAATTTCCTGGATAATAGAAACGAACATATGTATTTTATTTTATTGCCCCCAAAACATCATTAAAAAACAAAGTAGGCGGTAGTACGGTTACACAAGATAAACAAGGTTCCCTCGATATTACGTTATTACAGTGACTGCCTATTAGGTATAGCTTGACCACCGTAAACTCGGTCCTCCTGGTGTTTTTTTATACAACTTTCTGATGGAACAAGCAAATGGCCCACCTGATATTAAGTGGTATCCATCACCTGTAACAAAGCATTGCCTATTGCGCTATTGCATGATAGATAGGAACGTGCCCTACAGATGCATACAGAAGCATACAGATGTTAAGCCTCATGTGCCTGTAATTACACCAGCGACTACAGTCTTCAAACGGAAACACAGCGCTGCTGCTTGGCGGCAGAAAAAGGCGTGGTGGTAGTAAACAAAAATATTCGCTTAAAAATTATGACCTGCATTTACCTGTATAGCATAGTAGTCTTTCAATGTGAAAGACAGTGTAGGATTGCTCAGGTTTCTCTGACTGTGTATTGAGACGGCTTCTATGTAAAGCTGCAAAAGTCTTGCCGCCCTTTTTCCATCTTCACCGCCTTTGCTCTCTCCTCTTACCTAAAAAAAATGCTGCTGTCTTTTAACTCATTGAACTCCAGGATCCCAAACTCCATAATTACGGCGCCAGTGGTTATTCTCAATAAAGCTAAGATAGATAAAGCTTCTATTATTCTATGTATAGCTCAGATAGATAAGGCTTTCTATTATTTATGATTGTATCAACTGTTGTTATTTGCTTTAGCGTGTTTTAATTGCTAACTTTACAATGGAGTGAAAAAAGCATCTTGAGGAAACCAGGTATAGTTCGCTTCACGCAAAAAGAACGCCAGGAGGGGGAGGGGGTGTGATAGCGCGATTACTGTGTATGCGCAAAAACATCCCCTCCACTGTTTTCCAGCGTTCTCTTTGGTTGACGCGACCGTACTAGTATCTTTTCTCGTAAATACGGTTAATGTGCCAAATGCAATAGGAACTTGGATGTGCCTCTATCTACCCACCTGAGATATTTTCAAAGGATCTTGAGTTGTTACTGAGAGATCTGATGGTATAGGTATCTATTTTTCTCTTTTTTCTGATTTATTTTCTTCATTTTATTTAGCAAATTAAGCTAGTTTACTATTTGCACATACCTGCACAATTCCAGTGACTGACAGCACATCACCAGGACAGGCTGTGCCAACCAAATCGCCTTGCAGCTCTATCTCCACACTTCTCGGAATTGTTCCCGATATGCTCTGAAACAAGGGAAATATTCTTGTAATTTTTTAACTGAGGCTCATTATGTGAGGATTTATACGTATTAGATTGACTAGTAATTGCCGACATTTACAAAAATTAAAAATAACACGCCTTTTTGACTTAATAAACTCCATATTCCCCCTCGCCCGCCCCTAGTCTCGAGTCAGTTCAAAGCCAACACTGCGCGCGCGGTTTGGCTAGACTTACACCCGAATACTCAAACGCAACTCAGATTTGAGCATGTCTCAAGTCGTGGTTTTTTAACAGTTTTTAAGGGTCCGGCGACAGCAGCTCGCAATTTCGAGGTGCGATTGGCTATTACTTCATTTTATTTAATTTCGGGGAGGTTGTTTGAAAGAATAACTCTAAAGTGACACGCATAAATACTGTTCGAACACAAATGATACAATAATATAAGGGAAATGTGCTTGAGTCAGAAATCATTTTGGTATTAGGTAAACGTAATACCAAACATACTAATACCAAAATGATTTCTGATTCGGGCATATTTCCCTTATATTATTGTATTATTTGTGTTCGAACAGTATTTTTGCGTGTCACTTTAGAGTTATTCTTTCAAACAACCTCCCCGAAATGAAATAAAATGAAATAATAGCCAATCGCACCTCGAAATTGCGAGCCTTAATGAAATTCCGTCAACAACTCGTCACATGAGATGTGCTTAAATCTGAGTTGCGTTTGAGTATTCCGCCGTTACTTGACTAATTGACATCAAAAAATTACTGGGAAATCTTACTTGTGACTGTATCTCTTGTATTTTAGCAACCTGCCAGTCTGTGGTGTTTGTGAATGGGGATGATTGCAGCGGCTCAAACTTGGCTCCACTATGGCAGCTCTGGCAGACATTTGGTGCTGAAAGAAATATTAACATCACAGGAGTGCCAATAGCTAAGAATAAATTTATTCATAGGACAATTTCACAGCCCTCACATCTTAGTTGGCAGTAGCTAGTGTAGCTACTTATAGCAAAACTACAACTATTATCACCTCTCTCTAGCCTCTAAGGTTTGCTGGAAGAAAACTATTGTTAGCGCTAAGCTCGCATTTGTACATGGCCACTATTTCTGTCATAGCCCTCTGTATTGTTTTGTGTTTGTGTGCAATAAAAAATTAAGAGAAAGTCAAAGCTAATTCTATCAGATAGCATAACATATTATGTAATTATGTATACCTGTGAATATCCCTTGAGGCTGAACCACTGCCTGAATGCTGTGACAGCTGGAGCACTCAAAGGCCATGGAAGTACAAATCAGGCCCACACTACCTACTCTTATGACAGTACCTTTGATTGTCACTAGTTTTCCTGAAAAAAGATTTAGAAAACGAACGGTAGAGTAGGTTGCAATGACTGATTATTGCAGTATCCAAATGAATGCTACTGTTTGGTGGCTTTTAAACTTACCAAAGTAATTTACTTTTAAGTTTGCTATTGGGATGACTGGCTGATGGTTTAGAGCTCTCACTTTTATCTTAGCATCAAACTTGAACTTCTAAAATAAAGGATAAAAAAGTTATCATACAAAGGTACCTCGCCACCAACTTTTTTGTTCAGTTGACTAAAGAGGAATTCCTGCTACCTTAATTCTTTGATAAATAATTTGTTGGTGCCTCTTCCTACTGAACAGATTAGGTGACATCACTACACTAATATTTTTTAGGAATGGAGTGTATGGTACAAGGTTTACAATGACATGTACAGGTCTACACATGTTTTAGTAGACATTGAGTAGTAAGAAATGGTAGAGTTTGAGCTAAGCTTAGTCTCTTGACAACATCACATAAATTACAGGCACATGAGGCTTAACATCTGTAAACCTCCAAACCTCCAATTGATGGATGCAAGTCAGTGCCTCATTGTATACTTTCAGCAGAAGTTCCACTTTACCAAGGATGGTCAGCTAGCTAATCAGCTTGCATTGTTACCTCATGAAAACAATATTCTAACAGCCTCAGAGTTTTGTCAGGGTATTCAAATATATCAGAGGTGAATGTAGTCCAGCTGCTGTTGAATTCAGTGTCGTTTGTCAAGCTTTGAATATCCACAGGAATACTCCGTGTTTGGTCAATCTTCTCCAGGTCAAACAAGTTTCGGTTTTTATCAATGAATGTCTTAAAGTAGTTGATTTTATCAGTTGTTTCTGGGGCAGGTGGATGTTCTGGAATGTAGAGTCATCTAAAGTTATGTATGTCCTCAAAGTAATATTTGACAGCCTTTCCAGCTCAGTTGGAATACATTGTGTTCGTAAATGTGAATTTAGTGTGTTACGTAGGTGTCACATACCTTCAGACGGAAAATACAGCTTCCATACATTATTTACATTGTTGACAGATACTAATATAGGCTGTTGGTTGGCTGGGGCTCTTGAAGACCCTGCAGTGCTAGGAACCTGTACAGAACCTGATGAATTTTTCAAACTAGAGTTGTCAAAGTTATTTGCCACTTTACTACTACCTCGACCCCGATACCAATTATTTCTAAAGCGGCCTCTCCAATTACGCCGCATTGTAGAAATTGCCAATCGAATTCGATAATATATTGCCTTCCATCCAAGTTCCAGTCACTTGTCTGCAAAAAAAATATAAACGATCGTAGAACCAAAATAAACAAAACATGCGTCTGTGAACCACCCTGACGCAACAAGGAACGTCAAAAATTTTGTATGGAATTAGCATGGCAAATAATGGCTGATTGATTGATTTGACATGACTGTTGCTTGAATTGCTTGATTGACACTGATTGAATGGAACGAATGATCGTTCCATTCAATCAGTGTTCTCTCGTTCTTTCACAACTCACTGTCTTCTTCGTCTGTCTGCTTTGTTTACTTGTAGCTTCCACTCGTATTTTGTTTGTTTATGTAAATTTCTAGCAGATTTATTAATAATTACGTCCATAAATGTGAAATTGGTCGTTATTGTTCAGAGAATTTAATATTTTGCGGCGATACCTCTAAAAAACGATTTATAACGTGCGAAATTGTGGAGATCAAGCGAGCCGTAAAATTATAGAAAAAGGAAGTCTAGTTTCTTTGGATGAGGCTCGGTAAACATTGAATTGGATATTTTAGTGAATAAAATCAACGAACAAACAACATGCATCGTATTGAAAAGAGATTTTATGGATTTACTAGAGGTAAATACTGAATATTCGTGTTATAGTGATGTACCTAATGTAATTATCGATAACTGTGTCGGACAGTTCTTTCTATGCTAATATCCCATTATAACGTGCACATCTAGGAGGCTACATACACAGTCTTACAAAATGGGTTTTCCGCGGTGGCTAATAGTAATCAAGTAATTGTTTTTTTGAAATTTAAAATGTTTCACTACTAAATGCATAAATTCATGGGGTTGGCTAGAGCAATCCTTGTACCTGAGTTGAGGGTTGGGGATAGGGGGGATGCAAGTGGGGGTAAATGGCAAGTCTTCCCCTTGAGTCCTTTTTTCTAGGAAATGTAAAAAAATAATTTAATTTTTCAGGTAAGTTACTTTGTTACAGAAGCTCACCGTGTCCGTCCTGCTCATACTTAACATTATAATAAATGAAAAAACAAATTCATAAAATGAATAGGTTTGGGTACAAAAATTATATGTACTAATGCAAAAAGCTTTTTATTTCATATCAGATCCATATTTAAGTCCAACCTAGGACTTCGGGACCTAGGTTGTACTTAAACGTGGGTTCTACTGGACTAGTCAATAAATGGATTACAAAAACCTCGATTTCGATCTCGCATATTTTATCGATATCGATATAAAAGCGAGTGCCATCGCGCAGCACTATATAGGCTGATAGGTTGGTAAAACTGTTGTTGTTTGTACATTTTCGTTGTGTTGGTATTGAAGTGCTATGTAAAAGGATCCCAATCGGCTCTCATTGGCTCTTTTCTAAGTCCCGCCTCTTCTCGTAGTTTACATTCTCTTTGCTGTGAACTACTAGAACTAACTATTATACTACCTACTAGTACCTACTCAAAATATATCATCTACGGTATGGGTATAATATAATAACAATAATTTAATTTTTAGACTAAAATTTATTTTTTAAGATTAGCTAGTCCAACAACAAACAACAACTAATGTCAACGTCAAATTCAAAAAATATGAACTGTCAATGTTAGATTCACCGTGCACCGCCAAGCTGGCATGCAGGCGATGGATTATACAACTTCTTTGATGGTACAGCACAGCTCAAGCGACGAGCGACGAGCAAGGAGCGAGTCAAAAAGCCCATCCGTACCTTCTCGGGACGAAACGCGTTTTCCGTGTTTTAAGTTTGTTGAAGCTGCGAGAATGAATTTCTTTTAACAATTCTGTCAAGTCAAGTTGTCTGTCGTATTGTCAAGCCGGCCGGTGACACTGGTTTGTTTTTGTTTTCCAATTCGAATTCTTGAAACCAAAATAAACAATTTTGAATTTAGAATGTTGATTTCGATGAAAGAAAGAATAGTGCGTCGCATCATTTACAATAGACTTTCTTTTCTTGCCGATCGGAAGAAAGTTTGTTTAAATAGTTGTCTTTTTGTAATTTGTAATAATGGCTGATGAAGATGGTGCCGCGCCACCTGATGCTGCGGCGCCAGCGGCGGAAGGTGAAGAAGTGGCAGCCACGGACGAACACACAGATGATGTAGAACATACGTCTGCAAAGATTGATGAAGTTATGAGAAAGATGTCTCGGAAGCAGTCCCTATATCCTCGCTCAACGATCTCTGGTGATGAGAGAGTAGATGTAGACCGGACAGCTCTGGAGGCCATCTTAGACGTCAGCTCTCGTATACAGGACATACAGAAGAAAAGTAAAATTTCGATGAGCACCTTAGCGTTAGCTCACGAATCTTACAAAGATAAACAAGTAAATAAACTTAACTAAAATAAATTAAACTTGTTTTATTAAAATTTATGTTCTAAAGTACACATTCTAATGGTCATGATGTTTGTAGGCAAAAGCTAAAGAAGCTCGCAACAATCGAGTGGGTGCATTGAAAACTCAACAAAGGTTTCTTCTTGAGATTGCAGCTGCTATTTTGGGTAGGACTACGGAATATGTTTTGGTATGTGGCCTTTTATATTTGTAAATAATATTTAAAATAAAAATTTTGTAAAAGGGAAATTCAACTTACTTATCCATTTTTATATTTTTGTTATGATAGGGATTGTTCAGAACACTGTACACATTCATTTAAAAACTGCTGATGACTCCCACTCGCTTTGTCACACAGATTTTTCTATGTAATAGATGAGGGTTAAAATGTCTTCTCAAATTTTCTAGGTAGGTACCTATATGTATTAGGCAAACTCTATTGTGCATTGCCTATGTAGAGTATGGTTTGTCTAAATGATTCTTCCTGGAAATAAATATCTAGGGAAAGCCTTTTTTCAGCAATGGAAACATGAGGTTGGGTGTAAAGGAACCTAATTACTTTTCAGGAGGGTGTTTTTGATGCTGATGTTCACATAGATCTGTTAGACAGTGCTGTGGCAGAGGGGGGCAGGAACTGTATTGTTGTTTGTGATGCATTGCTGCCTCCTTTGAAAATGGGTAAGTTGTTTCAAAAGCTTTATGTTTTAACATTCACATTTTTTTTAATAACAGGTGGATTTTCCATATAGCACTATCTAGCCCCAAACTAAGACGAAGCTTATGTTATGGGAACCAGATAGCTGATATACTACTTATATACTATTTTTTTGTAAATACATGTTATATAACACCCAGACAGAGAACAAGCATCAATGTTCATAACACAAATGTTTGTTCACGGTGGGAATCGAACTCACGACCTACGGCGCAGAAGGCAGGGCCACTACCAACTGAGCTATGTAGGTTGACAAAATTTAAATACAAGCAGATGACCAGTAGAGATTCACTTAATACACTGAGGTGATGATGATAATACATACTGAGGTAATGATGTCTTTATTGGGCTTTCTATTACAAAACTATAGCTATAGTCCTTTATCTGAAGGCCTACCTTTTCAGAACTTAAATTCCAAAAACATAAAAATAAACTCTACCTAGGCACCTACTATCAAATGTTATGAAAAGTCAAAACAAGTGAGTTTTCAGGTTGAGTCCTATACCCGCCTAGCTAGCTGTGAGTAACCTGCATCAATATATAATAAGGATTATAATAAGCGCCGGTAATCCATATCTCTCACTCTACATTATTCTTAAAAAACACACTTGTGTGAGTAAGAGGCAAGATTATTGGTGCATATTAGGCTTATTTCAAAACAGTATTTTTTTTCCAGAATCTGGTAGGTTTATTCACCAACAGAAAGGAAAGATGGACAGGATATACATATCAGATGGAAGTACCATTGGCACAGAGGGGAGGTGTATAGCCATGTACCGGATAAAAAATAAACTTGTTGATGCCAAAAATGTTGCTGATGTTAGCCCTATTCATTTTATTACTTAGGTATAAGTAGATACCTGCATACTGGAATTATTTTCATACTTATCACAGACTAGCGACCCGCCCGCGTGCCCCTTCTTCGCACGGGTGCACATATCATGCATGTAATCACTCTATATATTAAAAAAAACCGCATCAAAATCCGTTGCGTAGTTTTAAAGATTTAAGCATATAAAGGGGCCATAGGGACAGAGAAAGCGACTTTGTTTTATACTATGTAGTGATAGTGAAGTATGTATTTTTTAATGTAGTTAGGTACCTAGCAAATTTACTGCATCTATGCTGTGGAACATAGATCTTAGCTCATAAACTGATTTAAATAGGTACCTTTAAAACTTTTGAGTTGGTAGAAGGTTTGATAGGCACCTTCTAACTAGATACTAACCCTCTTATTCATAATCCCTGCTGTTTTAAAGCGGCTCAATAGAGTATTCTTGTCGCAGTCACTTTTATGCCAATGAAAAAGAATTATGCATAACCCCCGGTTTCTGAAAGCTCGATCAACACTAATCGGCTGTCAAGTCACATCTCTAATTTGAAGTAAAGGCTGAAATAGCAAGTTACTTGACAGCCGATTAGTGTTGATCGAGCTTTCAGAAACCGGGGGTAAGATTTTTTTGACATAAAAACAATTTTATTATTTTTCAGGACTATTTCATGGTCTTGTTTGACATAAATCAAGAAACAGAGAATGTGGTATCAGCAATATTCAAGACCATGAATTTGGTGTACATTCCCGCATTGCAAGCTTGCAAAGCGTGGGGTGACATCAATCCTCCCAACCCCAACAGTGTGAATATCATCAAGGCTTACATTTCTAAGATTATGCTGTTTATCGACTATCTTGCCAGTAAGCCAATCTTATTTACTAGGTAGGGCACAAAAATAAGAACCATGTTATACAAGCACCGGTGATCTAGTGGAAGTTACTCCGCCTTCCGATCGTAAGGTCCGGTCCGGTCGTGCACCAAAAGACGTACCTACCTCTGACTGTTAAAAAAAGTTAAATATATTAAGAAACAAAAAAAAAAAACAAATGTTGATGTTAAAACACTGCTTCCGATTCTTACAAAAAATTGATCCAAATCTGCCTGACTCCGACAGCTAGAGAAAGCAATTAGGTGAGTATATAAATTTAATGTAGGTCTAATCTCATTTCAGAAACTAAAGTTGATTTGGACTGTTGCACGAGGTTTAAAATAAACCTGGCATTGTATGAAGATGAATTGTCAGATCAAGATAAAATGAAATTAGCTATCACAAAGACGCATGTTCTAGAAGAGATTTGCACTTATGTTAAACAATGGGTCAGGCAGATTACTATGGTAAGGTTTACAACTTAGTTTCTAGGCTTACGATATGTAAATTGAGGCTTGAAAAGCGTGTTAACTATAGTTGAACCATTATCATGGGTCCATGCTCAGTAGGGTCTACATATGACCCAACAGGTTGCTCACTCGTCGTCAACGATGACTCTGAAAATCAAAGGGACAGGCTTTAGTTTGACGACCTCAGTGGCGCAGCGGGCGAGAGTCCGCCTGCGACGCAAGAGGTTGCGGGTTAGATTCCCGCCTCGGAACAAATTTGTGTACGATCTGCAGAAATTTGTTCCGTTGGTCTGTGTGTTTGTATGTATAGTAAAAAATATCTATCTATGTAAGTTTATAATGTATTAAATATATCAGTCATCTAGTACCTATAACACAAGCTTGAGTAGCTTACTTTGGGGCTAGATGATGCTGTGTGGATTGTCCAGCATTATTTATTTATTATTATTATTATTTATTAGTAGTAGATGAAATTATGTTATTTATACAACTTCTGATGGAACAAGCAGATTTATAGCTATTTATAGATAATAGCTGATGATGGTAACCAACACCTATAAAAGACACCCTGCCCTGCATCTATCAACCTGAGGCATACAGAATTTAAGCCTTATGTACCTATAATTCACCAGCAACCACACACTTCAAACCGAAACAGCAACGCTGCTTGCCGACAGAAATTCTATGTATAGGTGATGGTTACCACTTAACATCAGCTGGGCCATCTGCTTGCTCCCAGTTGTATAAAAAAAGAATTGAGTCCACGGCAGCAAGCTGGTTTAGAATACTACTCTCTACTCTATTAATCTTAAAATCTTTATGATAGTGGGACCGGAGGGCTAGCAATTAATAATAGGAATAATAGATGTGCTTTCCAGGTGCTTGTCCAGAGCCAGCAGCTCAGACGCGAGCCGTCGAACATAGGGCCGCTCGCTGAACTGGATCACTGGCGCCGGCAGCTAACCACCTTCACGTCTATCATAGAGCATATCAAGAGCGAACCTTGCCACATGTATATCCACACGTTGATTCGCGCCAAATCTAAACTAATCAAGGTAATGAGCGCTCGTGGCGTATTTTTCTTAAAAAGCATAGTGCTAACTATCTATAAGATAAGAAAAGGTTTGTTTTCAGACAAAAAAATACATGATGAGCCATACATAAAGGTCTTATTCTAGAGATTTTAGTATAAGGCAAACTGGCATCTATCTATCTATCTATCTTTTCTTCTAACCGATCTACTAAGTTATGACGTTCCGTGGTAATAGGTGGCAGCTAGTGGCATCTACATCTGAGCGCTTCCAAGTTATGGGTAGCGGTGCTGGTACCACCTGGGTTCTTACGGTATCGGTATTTACATATACGATCTCTGTTTATCCTGAAACAAAATAACGGTAGACGGAATATTTATGTAAAGCGTTTATAGCGAAATAGGTGTCCGATAAAAAAAAAACTTGCATAAGGCATGGCTATATCTTTTCTAAAAATCGTAAGATTTTGCACATTTTACTGTTTTCAGAAATGGAGACTGCTGGATAATCAAGTAACGGATTATTACAATGAATCTTTCGATAACGTGAAATATTTGTATGCTTTGGAAAAGTACTGTGAGCCGTTGTACAGGTAAATATCAAACAATAAGTATGTGGAATTGTGGAATGATAGTCCTTTCGAGGTGTTCCCAAAAAACGTGCATTCGTTTTTTGGTTTTTTTGAACGATGCGTAGGCTCAAGAAACTTGACGCCTTTACGATATAGTGTGATAGATGTAGTGCCTTGCAACGCCATTTAGGGCACGTTCTAAGAGGACGTGCTCTGTGAGGTAAAGCAAGAGAAACATACATTAAATAAATAATTTAGAAAAAATTGGTGTAGGCATCCTAGATGGCAGTAGTATTAAGGCTCCGGCGACAGCGGCTCGCAATTTCGAGGTGCGATTGGCTATTATTTCATTTTATTTCATTTCGGGGAGGTTGTTTGAAAAAATAACTCTAAAGTGACTCGCATAGATACTGTTCGAACACAAATAATACAATAATATAAGAGAAACATGCCCGAATCAGAAATCATTTTGGTATTAGTATGTTTGGTCTTACGTTACCTAATACCAAAATGATTTCTGACTCAAGCACATCCCTTATATTATTGTATTATTTGTGTTCGAACAGTATTTATGCGTGTTTCTTTAGAGTTATTCTTTCAAACAACCTCCCCGAAATGAAATAAAATTAAATAATAGCCAATCGCACCTCAAAATTGCGAGCCGCTGTCGCCGGACCCTTAAGCTGTTAAGATTATATATTTTATTTCGCAATGCTGGTGAAAAATGCAGTTTCCGGTCACAATGTCATCTAGGAATCAATTGACAATATTTTTTATGAATGTGAGGAACGTTCTATCAAACTATTGTTATAGGCAGAGGTTACTGCTTAACATCAGTTGATCCATCACTTTTCTTTACAACTAAAAGTATAATTCGGAAGCTCCCTACAATACGTATAAATTTTCATAACATTTTTCTGATAATGTAGTTTTTCCATATTTTTTACCTTATTTGGAAGCGCCCTATTAGGTACATATAAATTTTCTGATGTATTTTTGAGTTAATGTTTTGTCTTGTACAGATGCGATCCCTACACAATGCAGCAGTTTATACCAGGATTACTATACACTGTCCGTATGATATTCGCCACATCTCGATACTACAATACAACGAAACAAATATCAACATTGCTGGTGAAGGTTACCAATCAGATTCTCAACATGTGCATGGACTTTTTGACTAATAACAATCGAAAGACGATTTGGAATCAGGATAAGCTGAATTTTATCAAAAAATCTAGAGTGAGTATCCAACATTTTGAGAATGTTGTATCTGAAAAGAGCGGCAAGTTTTTTGGCAGCCGTCATATTGTTGTTATGTTCTCTTTCAGCTGTGTTTGAACCTCTACAGTTTTTACCGGGAGTGCTACGATGAAACGCAGAAAGAGATGATGGAAGCGGCCGATGAAAGACCATTTGACTGCTCTGAAATGTACATATTTGGCAAGTTCGAGACTTTCAAAAAGCGGCTGTTAAAGGTTAGATTATTATGTGCATTTTTGAATTCAGAATTTTTTTAAAACTCTAAACAAATTGCATTTTCTTTCATTCGTACGATACAGTACCATATACGATACATACCCTATTTTCAGATTATAGACCTATTCCAAACCTACATTACTTATTATGTTTTGAACAAAACAACGCTTGAAGGTATTGAAGAATATGCAACTAATTTCAACAAGCTGTTCAAAACGATTTCTACTAAAACATACGATGCTTTAGACCACAGGTATGATATAACAAAATAATCTATCTAAACAAACAAGAAGATTTATTAAACAATTAAAAAACCCAAGTGCCCGAACTAAAAGTATGTAGGTAGGTAAATAAGATAATGTATTCAATTTGGTACTTTTTAATATTGAAATCCATTCTTCAGTCTTGCCGAATGATAAAAATGCAATGATCGCAGACAGTCGGAGGCTCGTGTACCTATGTCCTAGCAGTTTACTGACGCCTGTGGTTGTATAACTCATTTTGATCACTTTGGGGTTACCAGCAATTACATTTTTTTATAACAAAACTCTTCATATCTTCGAAACGCCTTCATAGATTTTGATGCGGTTTTTTCTAAACGATGTGTATGACCATAGAGAAGGTTTTATGATATATTTTAGTATCACTCATGGCCTAGTTCGCTAAAGTGACTTAACGAATTTTGCGTTCTGGTTTTGTCTTTGAGGGTTTACTTTAAATCAAAAACTAATACATTATTTGAAAACACTTCATCACTCTCTTGATTTTGATACTTGATATTGCTATGATAGCAAAAAGATTTTTTTAAATGTGAGAGAATATCGCTCCTCTTTTCCTTCCCACTTGACTTTTTGGTTTTTTTTATTTCTGCGGACACTTGGAAAGTTGCGACGAATCTTTTGATACTAGAATCATCAAAATCCATCCAGCCGTTTGGTTACTACGTGGTAATAAAGGAAATTTCGGAAGAAGGATACATATATACCTACATGGATAGATACACGCCAAACACATAACCCTCGGCACTCGGGTAAAAAGTACAGGAACCAGGAACTTTATTCACCTAGTTTTATGACGTTTCAAAGTGATCCTTGTGATTTTATTGAGTAAACTAACAATTTCTCTTTTGACTTTAACTAACATATTCTTCAAGAAATTATCTGACGAGGGCTTTAAAATGTAAGCTTATAATATTATGCTTTGAACTACAGACGACCTGATTTCGATAAGGATTACAAGGTGTATAAAGATGCGGTCGCGAATCAAGAACTGTTGCTTGAAAACTTTATGATAACTGTAAGTATTGAGCCTACTTAATAAAAAATCCTTAAAATAAACAATGAATAAAATATTGTTTATTTAAAATACATAGCATATTATTAAAAATAAATCATTTTTATTCTGTGGTGATTATCCTTTTTAGCCCGAGACTCTTTACATAGTGAGTGCAATTCTAGTACTGAGTCCAAGGCAGATCTACATAAATGTGCCATCATGTGTATGTAGTTCGGTTTGATTTTCTGGGATAGAATCAAACCAAAAAAACCCTTTGCGTCTCAGATGATTATTAATAAATATTTCAATAAGATGTTTAAAGATAATTTCCAATTTCAGAGTGTGAATAAATGTCCTACAACTGAAATAGCGCTACACCTGCTGAATAGATTTGAAACGCTTAAATTGGGGTGCTTGTATCTCGAGGATCAGTACTACGATTTGATCAGCACATATACTGCAGAGATTGAAGCGTTACGGGACAGGTATATTATTTTACTAGTTGCCCCCTGCGGTTTCACCCGCGCAAATTTAAATCCCGGTATTCCCACAGGATAAAAAGTGCTAAAAACTATTTGCTATTTCAGACTATAATAATCTGTCTCTATGCCAAGTTTCATCCAGATCCGTTCAGTCGTTCCGGCTTGCAGTATGGATGGATGGATTGATGGATGTTTGTTACTCTTTACAAACATCCATCAATCCATCCATCCATACTTACAAACATTCACGTTTATAATAGTAGTAGGATTATATTTACATCTATTACTTTTTTAAGAGGCTGAAATCCGTTTAAGGCGAATACAAGGGCTAATGCTTGCTCTCGCTCGCACGTTTTGACATGTTAAAATATATAAAATTGCTAAAATCATTTTCTCAATAATGTAAAAGCTGACCTGAAAGTTTGAATTTCCAGGTACAACGAAGAAAGAGAAAACCCCGAGCTTCCAAGAAACATGCCGCCGGTGGCTGGCAGAGTTATGTGGATAAGGTTCTACGATAAGAACATAAAGACTCCTATGGAAACGTTCAAGGACAAGCGCGAAGTAATTGATCACATGGTATGATCATAGACTTACTACTGCCAAAGTTACTTATCCTACTGCTAATGTTTGGATGTTAGGATATTTGTGACACACACAATCGCGGTCTAACCAGTTCTTCTATTTTTTTCACTCCTATCTATTTTTACTACTATCTTTACTATGTTTATACTTTTTTTTAAACAGTGTGGTGAAATATTATAAGCGCGTTTCAGACGCCCTAACCACTGATCCGATCAGAATTAAACCTAGATACATTATTTAGTTGTCAACTTGGATTAGCAAATCCACTACTTTTAGTCCCAAAAAATACCGAGAACGCAATAGAAAACACGAACTCACTAAATAAAGAGAAAACGCCCTCACTACATCTGCTTGTTCCAATAGCTAGTTATATAAAAAAACTAGCAGTTAGCTATCATTATTAACACGAATAAATACGAAGTTGCATCGCAGGTAGCGAAGCACTCGAGATTATTACTTTTTATTTTGTAGGGAAAGAGTATAGTGTTTATATACCTGCTATTTAGACGTGTCTTTGACCACCCCGACCTAAGTGTGGGGGGTTTCACATCACTAGTTATATCATGGGGTTCTGCATCACTTTAAAATCCCCTGTCGAGTACGCAATAGGAATAAAAATCCTTTATGAATTCCATTTTATGTTTGTTTTCAGAACACGCAAAGATGCATCAAAATGTTCAACGTTATGAGTATTGTATTCACTGAATTTGAATTGATCTACCACAGAGCTTGGACAGAAAATGTGGGACAGGTAAAGTGGATGATCTCTATTTCCACGTTTTAAGGTTTATTATTGAGTAACATTGCTTTATTTATTTTATCTGATTTTGCAGGTCAGATTAGGCCTAATAGCGCCACTGTTGATCCGTCATCCGCTAACGAATTTGTACATTGTAAACTTTAGTATATACATTCCCGAATGTATCAGAGAAGTTGAGTACATGTGGCAATTAGGACTGTGTAAGTTTAAAAGCGATCTAATAGATTTACCCTCTTATTCATAATCCCTGCCATTTTATAGCGGCTCTAAAGAGCAAGAATACTATAATAGAGCCACTATAAAATGGCAGGGATTATCACTGTCACTTTCATGCCAACGAAAAGAGATCAGAAATCATTTTGGTATTAGGTAAACGTAAGACCAAACATACTAATACCAAAATGATTTCTGATTCGGGCATGTTTCCCTTATATTATTGTATTATTTGTGTTCGAACAGTATTTATGCGTGTTTCTTTAGAGTTATTTTTTCAAACAACCTCCCCGAAATGAAATAAAATGAAATAATAGCCAATCGCACTTCGAAATTGCGAGCCGCTGTCACCGGAGCCTTAATCGTAAGGGTTTTTTAAGAGCGCTTTCCATCGTCATCATCAGTCTTAGACTGACTTAACCTGCTGCTGTATTTCTGGATTGCTTTCTCCTATGCCCGATTCCTACCAGTCGTTTTGCTTTTTAACTATTAGTATAAGCACTATGTACCATCCCCTCAATATTACGCAAAGGTCAACTAGAAAATATGCACCACCTTTATTTCGTTTCAATAATTTATTGGTTTATTTCGCTTAGGTTTGTAAAGCAACAACAGAGGCTTATAAGCGGCAAAACTCCTTTATAGAGAGTATTGTTACATATACGAATGGTCGAACTTATATATTGAATCTGATCTTTTTATCGTCTTCGTTTTAATAATTAATCACTACGAATCGTCGGCTATCGAATAATTACTCATATATTTAGCATACTTATGGTATCAATCTAATCGACCTACGATTTTTTTAATCATCTACTGCTGAGTACATTTAACTCGCTGTTTGATAATGGTTTACAATTTCAGATGTACCCGACGGTGCTCAGATAGTGGCCTTTTGCAAGGAAAAGATTCTGGGAAACTATGAAAGAATAATGCATCTCGTTGAACGAAACAACCAAATTAGGAGGTAGAACTTTTAATTTACATGCATTTAAAACTTGTCTTGTACTTGTAATTCAGTGATTGGCTCCGTTTGAATGACGCTTTATTTATTAAATTATATTATGTTATAAATATAACAAAGCAATAAATCCGAGTCACCAAAATAAACGAATCATGTGTAACGTAATATAAAAGAATAATAAGTAAATTCATAGTTGAATGTTTATTTATTTAAGTGTACGGACAATGTTTGTATGTAAATAATAGTAAATAAATTGTAAAGTGTTCACCACACATACCTATAATTTATATAACACCCTGAGAGAGAATAAACATCTATGTTCACACGAATGTTTGTTTTCAGTGGGAATCGAACCCACGGCTTACGGCGCAGAAGGCAGAGCTACTACCAACTGAACTGTGAAGGCTGTCTAAAATGACGATAATCCTATTAATATTATAAATGCGAATGTTTGTAAGTATGGATGGATGGATGTTTGTTACTCTTTCACGCCGCAACGGCTAAACGGATCTGGATGAAACTTGGCAGAGAGATATATTATAGTCTGGAATAACACATAGGCTACTTTTTATCCCGTGGGAATACCGGGATTTACATCTGCGCGGGTGTAACCGCGGGGTGCAATTAGTAAATCATAATTGGTGTGTTTCAGGAGCATGCCAAAGCTGTATTTGCCGCTCCTTAGACCTCAACTGATTAAGCTGGAGAAGGCGTTTCAGCCGGGCCTGTCCACGATCACTTGGACTTCGTTGGAGATTCCTTCCTACTGTGCGGCTATCGAGAAAGTCTTGGACGAAGTCGATCTATTCGTGAAAGAGGTCAGTTCGCTCTCTTTTTTATGCCATAGCTGGCAGACTAGCTCACCTAAAAGAAAGTGGCCATCATCATCATATTATCATCATCCGCCCACAGAAGTCCACTGCTAGCATAGGCATAGGCCTCCCCTATCCGCTTCCAGGAAGACCACCACCCATACCACCATCATCACCCATAGACATCTGCATCATCAGAGTCATAAACCTGCCTTTTGATGGACCTCGATGTATACATTTAAACCGCAACATTTTGACAATATCTTGGAACATGTAAAATCACTGAATGTAACTACATTGTTCTGCATAACTATCATTTTGATCCTAGCAAATTTCCGGATTGTGGCGCTGTAAAAACGAAAGGGGATGGATTTATTACATCAGGCTATATTTTCTGGTTACCACGTCGGCGGTAGCTAGTTGTTTTATTACGTTTTGTTTCAGGTTGTAGATATGAAAGAAGCCCGAATTGATGCCATATTGTTATCAATCACTAAAACGCTATTGGTGTATTTGCCGGATCAAGCAGTAGATCCTGCGGTGTTCTATGAAGAAAACCTAATGAGGCGCGATGAAATTGGTATGGAAATTATTTTAAAAGAATTCTTGGAGAAAAATGAAGAATTGATAACACTAGAACTGGGTGTCATTAAATGTACTTACTGCCCCACGGTTTCCCGGTAATCCCGGTATTCCCACGGAATAAAAAGTAGCTTATGTGCTATTCCAGACTATAATATATCTCTGTGTCAAATTTCATCCAGATCCATTCAGCCGTTCTGAGTAACAAACATACAAACTTTCTATAATATTAGTGGGATTAGCGCTTTGGTGTGTTTTATGTCTTAGCTGCGGATTTACAACAGAAGTCTTGGAATGCTGAAATAGCTGTTATTGAACTAATTCACAAATTCTTGGAAAGCGTTCCTTCGCAGCAAATCAGTGATTTGAAAGATAACTGGTATGAAATAAAAAAATTGCTTAGTAATGCGTAATTGGTAGTAGATCTAAGTTGTATCGTGTAAGATTGAATCCCACCCAAGACTACCATGCATTGTTTGATAATCTATGTTTGTTGGGTCCAGGTTTTATATACTATTGTCATTCATAGGAAAAAGAGTATAAAGCAATCAATCAGCTAGCAACTTTCCATAGTACTTAGCTTAGTATAGAAGTCTTAGAAGGAGGTATGTAAAAAGGCAAGAGTGAATGGGTGTCTTCTAGCTAGACCGTTCTGTATCGTAAGCTACATCGTCGCTCACCATCAGGTGAGATTGTAGCCAAAGGAAAGTCTTAAATATAAAAAAAATACGTATTATTATTATTGCGTCATATACCACTTCACATTGATTACCACCATGTACACAGTTTAAAGTAAACATAGCGCCTGAACATAAACACAGTAATACAATGGGAGGCCTCATAATAATTCTAATCTAAATCTAATTTCAGGTTGGATATAGAAAAAGCGTTGAAACAAGTCACGTCTGCGACAAGAGTATTCCCAGCTGATGCCGGTAAGATATTACATTTAGCAAATCGCAAACTTGATTATTAAGAAATGAAATGTCAAGTTTGAAATCTGCTTAACATTCAGCACCAGAATATGATTAAATAAATAAATAAATAAATAAATAATGCTGGACAATCCACACAGCAATAATCAGAATGATGCGCTATCAAACCAGGTGCAGTCATCATCATCATCATAAATCTGCATCATCATCATCAATCTGCATCATCACCATAATCTTCATAAATCTGAAGAAGTCTACTAGGTACTCGACAAAGGCCTGCACTACACTACATTTCCGAGAAGAAAGATTTTGAGCTCTCTCCAACCACCTTCTTCGGTCTATCATTCAAGAACCTCTTCCTCAAATTTTTCGATTGTATGATCATTACAAAAAAAAAAACAAAAAATATAGTAAAAAAACATTATAAACTTTATTCAGAAAAATTTGCTTAATTTCAGCATTTTTGGAGATTGAAAATCCTGAACGTTTCGACGTGGTGCCCGCGTTGAACGAGTGCAACGAACTCTTCGCATACTTTGCAACCAAATGCTTGGAGTCTCTCATCAAGTGCACGAGACAAAGCTTAGATCTGTTAAGGCGAAGGGCATCTGTGTCCAGGTTAGTTATGATAAGAGTAGTAGAGCTCTTTGTGAAGGGCTCTTTTTTATACAACTAGCTGATGGAGCAAGCAGATGACCCACCTGATGTTAAGTGGTAACCCAACACCTATAGCAAAGTTTTGCCTTCACGCACGATAGAAACGTGCCCTACGATGCACTGCCGTGCGTCCATCAACTTGAAGCATATAGACATATTGATTGATTGATGGATGGATGGATATTTGTTACTCTTTCACGCCGGAACGGCTGAACGGATCTGGATGCAACTTGACAGAGATGCAAAAAAGAGTGATGCAAAAGCGAGTCGCTAGTAAAAAAATAATATTAACCCCCGGTTTCTAAAAGCCCGATCAAAACTAATCGGCTGTCAAGTCACTTGCTGTTTCAGATTTTACTTCAAATTAGATAGAGATAGCAAGTGACTTGACAGCCCATTAGCATTGATCGGGCTTTCAGAAACCGGGGATAAGAGTTTTAATTTTTGCTATGTTACATTTTATCTCCTCCTTCAGTTTCCTTACAATGACAATTGATCCGGAAGAACAGAAGAAACTCCATCCGTTAATGCTGACTAAAATGCTTTTACAAATACCCAGAATACTAATCAAACCCACGTTGGAGGAAATTCAGACTGCATTCTCTCAGGTATCTCAATGGTTGTTTCAGTGGGTTTGATTGAGTAATCCTCAAATAATGTTACACAATAATGCTACACAGCGCTTGTCTATGTTGTCCGCCAATATTCAAACTATGTATTTTAATATAATTATTATGCAGTCAGAAGTAATTAATTAAAGTGGTAGAAACTTATTCATAATGTAAATCAGGCGCTTTTAATTTATTATCTGTTGTTTATTTATCTGCTTTGATATCATCGTTTTGTTATTATGATTGTTTTAGGTGGTTTTAAATTGCATTATGGATATACATAGGAACGTGTTTATGTGGGGCCAGCAGGATCAAATAAAGAAGGAGAAAATGCAAGGACCTTCCTCGACAGCCACTCTAACTGCTAGCGGTAAGATTCATTCAGTATGAAAATGTATTTAAAGTCCTCCTTTATCCCCCCTTGTTCATTTACTGATCACGTTGTGACGTCACGTGGTTAGGGTAAAGTAACTCCTATATCATAAAGAATAAAGTCCAAGATCACGTTGTGACTTCACACGGTTTCGGGCAAGGAGTCTCCTATGTCATAGAGAATAATGCTCCTGATGTCTCATTGAGAGCCGAACTGATAGGGAGAAAGATTTCTTCGTTGCCTTCTGCGCCTTAGGCTAGGGGTGGGTTCGATTCATCGGGCCATCGATTTCGGAGGGCCTTTATCTTGAGGAGGAAGGATCGCTAAATCTTGAAAACATCCTAAATGCAATGGACTGATTCACGTTACTTCCGACGCAGCATCCCGTTCCGGATCGAATTTAGGAGGTGTGAGAAACTACTTCCGAATGGTGTCTGAGCACAAAGACATCGTTCGATCGGTGATGGCTCTACAAGGAATGATGTATATGTTTAAACCGGATCTTGAAAAGTTAATGAAGGTATGCAGCTTAACCCTCTTATTCATAATCCCAGCCATTTTATAGCGGCTCTGTAGAGTATTCTTGTCACTGTCACTTTCACGCCAACTAAAAGAGACAGCAACAGACTTATTGGTGTGATAAGGTAATAGGGCGCTCAGCGACCATAATTAAAGCAGGCTGTAATTGAGAATCAAATTATCAGTAGTTATTTCACCAACCATGTAAAGGGAACATCAAAATAAATGTGTAATATTTGTATTACATATTTTGTATTTTTAAGAAATTGTATTAATTATAAACGTGTAAAATATGGATCCTTGAAGTTGATATTATCGTAATTGTCCTGTCGGTATAAGTTATGATGTTTCATTAGAAATAACGACTTACTATTTATTCAAAGGAAATAACACCAAAATGTCTACCTGATAGCGATAGGTGAAGAAAGGTGATAAGAAATGACCCAAAAAAATTTGCAATATTTTGCCATTTTGTTTAATTTGTATTAACGTTTAATTAGTCTATCCGTTTCCACATAATATGTAGTTGTCTTTCGACTTATCATTATAATATTTCTTTTTTGACTAAAACTAACTAACCTAAGAAAAGCGTTAGATAAATTGTACGATAATCTCTATTTATAGAGGCAAACTACTATCAGTTCATCTTTTTAGAACTAGATGGCCCTAGTAAAGTTGTACGGTTTCTAGATCGCGCTGACGAAAACTCACGACTCGACATAAAATGTTTCTGAGATCAATGTATTGGTATCGCTTCTCGGCCTTTTGGCTAAGATCAAAGTGTAGTATCTGTTCTTTTCAGCTTAATATCTGAAAGTTCCCTCACTGAGGGACCAGTATATTAAACTGATTTTTGTCAAGCGACGGGATGTTAGGAGCTCGCTCCACTCCCGTCACGGGTCGGCCCGGCATTGCAGTGCCGCCGGGATCGGCCCTCAGATAAATGAGACATTTAGTTTAACTTTGGAAGGAGATTGGATTGAATTTTATTCAGACTATTTGCTCGAAAATTCGAGTGACTAATTAATAGTGGAATTTCTCTCTTATCATCAGCATGGGTGGCTGCAGATGCTTCAGTGTAGTAATGGGTAACTCGTCTATTTTATTTGAGGATGAGGGAGGCCCTCAATTCTCCTCGCGAGTCGCTTCACGAGGAGACCTCAATTGAGGTGAGGAGAATAGGTATTGAAATAGCGATCGAGGTTTGGTAGGTTGAGGCGATGCCGCTCTTCTTCGTTTTTTATAGTACATCTAGCGGATGGAACAAGCAGATGGCCCACCTGATGATAAGTGGTAATCATCACCTTTAACAAAGCATTGCTTCGTAAGTCACGCCCGATAGGAACGTGCCCTACAATGCACTACCATGCGTCCATCAACTTGAGGCATACATATGTTAAGCCTCATGTGCCTGTAATTACACCCGCTATTATTATATAAAACTTTTTTATGAAATAAAACTATGTTTTAATTTATTTTATTACATGACAACTTAACACGTGTAAATCAGCCTTTATTCACAATTCGAACTTTCATTCGTTTCATTAAGTTCAATAACCCGCTCAATCACATAAATCTGGACAACACCTCATATTTCATTTCGTTCGATCCTTCCTAGCAAATTGAGGCGAGTCACACCTCAATTCGCAGACCTCCCTCATTATTAGTCCTCACCTCATTCATTCAATCCTATCGCAGAACTCGATCGCTCACATGTGAGCGAGTGAGCCGAGCCGCCCATCGCAGCCTGTCCCGCTCACTCATCTCATTACACGCGGCGCGCGTCCTGCTTGCGCTTGTGCGTCAGTGAGTGAGGAATTTAATGAGGTGGTTCAAAAGCTGAAAAACGAGTAACTCCCTCGTTTTGCTTTTTGAGGAACTCGAACGAGGTAACTCACGAGTGAGGGACCCAACACTACTTCAGTGTTTCGGTTAATGCGATGAGATCAGAATGCAGAAAATTAACTTTATACTACACCTGCTTGGAAAGTACCTTGATACTTTATCAAATTTACGGTAGAAAGTACGTCATTGCATATCGAACAAATATGCGGGGAGAAAACGCATCTGAGCGGGAGAGAAAAGTTTTTTTGTTTTATTTATTTATGAAAATCCATTTCTTACGTGGTTTTTCTTTTTTAATTTTGGGTAAGACTGCGCCGGTAACCTAAATATCAAAAGCCAAAAAGTTTTTACAGTGAGTTTTTATCTCCAAGTTCGCAAAATGACACTGGCCACTAGCTGTGTGTTGGATGGTGTCGGGCTGGCAGTGCGACCCTGCGGCGGCAGGATAAACAATTTGAAAAAAGAGCATGTGAAAATTGCAGACGCCATTGGCGCCATTTTCAATTTGTGTGTTGTTTGAGGATTCAGCTTTAGTTTTTTATTTTCCTCGTAGGTGTAGTATAAAGCACTATGTATCACTCGAGAGAAAGTGCGATTCCCGATCTCGGGTGTTTTAAAGCCCTCGCCTACGGCTCGGGCTTCAAACGACACCCTCGACGGTAATCGGTCACTTTCTCCTCTCGGTGAACAATGTACTATTTTTTATGCAGCTAAGACATTAAAAATGTTATGCAATTTGAATATGTATAACAAAATATATAATGTTTGGACGTACCTTTGACTACCCCCCTTAGACGCCCTCAAAGATTCTGGAGTACTTGGAAGTTGGTAATAAGAGATCTGAGGAGATATCTACCGTCTCTCGGGATCATAGTCGTGAAAATGTTTCAGTTTCATAACAAAATATATTATGTACATAATTTAGCAGATCCTCAACATTAATATTAACGTAATTATCCTGTCTTTTATTTGCGATGTTTAGAAATATCACGAAAATGGAGTATTTCTCAAACAAAATGTCCGTAACGAAAAGGGAAAACTTACGAAAAAGTACTTTTTCGTAACTTTTCCTTTTTCGTTACGTACATTTTGTTTGAGAAATACTCAAATGTGCTTCCCCAAAAAGTGACATGCACCAAACACAGGATGAATTATTTTTTATTGTTTTTTTTCTAACGATGTATTTTAGGAGTCACTTATGAATTGTATTGTCTCTCGTTTGTGGTCAAAACCACATCCTAGTCCACCTAGTGCGCATGTTTAAATCGGGACATTTTAGTTCATCCATCTAACACTAGATGGCGCTAGTAAAATTGTACGGTTTGTAGATCGCGCTGACGAAAGCTCACGGTGCCGAATGATGTTTTCTCGGTTGAATTGTAAAATCATACTTACCTGGCACAGGGGACACCGTGATCACAAAGGCGGTTCCCCCAGAGCGAGGCCTATTCATTGCACTGCGAATTGGGTTGACCTCTGCGATTATCCCTAATGTGGATAACTCGGGTGCGTTATTTTTGGTAGTGGGGACTGCGTTCGCGCCGTCCCCCCATTATTAAACTTATTATTAATATTTCACTTTAACGCTATAAAAATCGCATTAGGTGGGTGAAATTTAATCTTTACTGGTTGTTTCTTTCTCCTACATTTGCAATAATTTGCATTGCTTTTATTTATTAGCGTTATTTTCAGTAATTGCATGTGTTGCATTCGCATTCTGCTCACTGGTGAGCAGAATAGGAATGCAACACATGCAGTTTCTTTTTAAATGAGTTATAAGACGCGACATCTATGTCGCGTCTTATAACTCATTTAAAAAGAACGCTTGAAAACAGTGGAGGGGATTTAGCTTATTCAAAATACTAGCGCCATCGTACCCTCTCCCCCTCCTTCCAGCGTTCTTTTTACGTGACACCACCTATACCTCTTTCAGGGGTGTTATCATAAGTGACATAAAAGAACAGATATCTAGATGAATTTCATCATCATTTTCCTGCCCTTATCCCACTTCATGTGGGGTCGGCACAACAGGTTTTTGCTCTCCACTCTCCTCTATCAGCCGTCATCTCAACAGTCACTCCTTTCATACTCATGTCATCTTTCACACAGTCCATCCATCTTTTCTTTGGCCTACCTCTACTTCTATATCCATCCACATTCATCCCTAGCATTCTTCTCGTTACATGACATTCTTCCCTTCGCATAACATGCCCATACCACGCTAACCTATTACTCCTCATCTTTTCAGTCACTGGCGCCACTTTCAAACTGCCTCTAATAAACTCATTCCTTATCTTATCCATCCTCGTCACACCACACATCCATCTCAACATTCTCATCTTCTTCATTTCTAGATGAATTTATAAATTAAAAATAAAAAAAAAATTATTAGTCTACTCTGTGCCTGGTGAAGTTTAATTGGTTCTTAATAAGTGTAAAAATTATTTTAGCCTTCAATTCATCTTGTTTATTTAAATATCAGCTTAACATCAGAAGGATGTTAGTTTCCCCACGTCGCTTTGTTTGCTAATTTAGATATTAATTTGACTTTTTTCGTTGTTTAAAATTTATCTCAGTTTTGATTCGTATTAGCAGTTGGTTTTGATACTACTCGTATAAAACCACAGCGGCTACGAACTGGCCGTACCCGTGGGCGAAGCAGCTAGTTTATTTTTAATCAGAAAAGGTTTAATGCAAAATTTTAATAATTTTAGAATTATGGCAGATTTGCTCACCTCTGGGCAGAGGATAGGATCCAGCAAGTTCAAGGCTTTGTAGACTCCAATCCGCTCAATGTCATAATCAGAGATATGCTCAAGAAATATGAGGCACAGACAGAGGAGGTTCTTAATTTACCAGAGCGGCATATTATTGGATCTATTCAAATTAATATGGGTAAGACTGTTTCAAATAGGTTTTGGTTATTAGTTATGTTATTTAACGCTCATCTTCTTTGTTTTAAACTATACTATGCGTCACTCCTTTAGATAACATAAAACTGGGACTTCACGTCGAGTCCATAGAATGGAAGAGGATTTTAGGCAAGCTTCTTAGTGTAGCCTACAAAGAGCGCGTGACAAAGTTGATGCAGTTTATTAACGACCGCATGAAAACTATGGGCAAGAAGATCAAGGATTTGGACGATGTGCGAGTCGCTATGATGTGTTTGGAGCTTATTAGAGAAGAATTTATTGGGTAAGGATGAAAACGTACCCTCGGAAATCCGGTCACGTCTAATTATTTATTTTTAGCTATCGTCAAAAATTCCAGCATCAGAAAAAAAAGTTTAAAACTCCTTGACAAATATGCATAGCAATCTACCGCATTGGGTTTATAAGTGTTATATTTTGAAGGTGACGAGTAGTTCTACAATGTACCTAATTAACTTTTACTGGATTATAAACGATACTCTGACACGAACATGCTATGCTCACCAGATAAATAGTGTTTTGACGCCTACCAAAAGTCATTTGTAAAGCATTATGTTTCTTGATATTCAGAATGGATATGGAGTTAGATCTTATCGAAGAAAGCTACGCCACGTTTTCTCAGTTCAATATTGACATCCCCAAAGAAGACGCGGACATGGTGTATGGCTTGCGATACGCTTTCCAAAATATGCTATTGACTGTAAGTAACACTACATACTCGTAAGACAGGCGCATTGCTGAAAACCGATATGGCAGAGTTCCTGTCACGCTGGGAAATCTAAACTGAGTCTCTAGACAATAGTTTGCGATCTCACTGTCGAGGTTGGCCTAAATACTTTTTCATCCCATCTCGGAAAGAGTATTTTTGCTCTTCAATATCTGAGTGCAAAAGCCGTTTTTATTCTCTAGAGGATAAAGTAAATTGAATTTAGAACATCGTGTGCACTAAGTTTGTGAATTAAAAAAACATTAAACCTATTTACTGCTGATTCTATGGTGCCGAATATATCATACAACTTTTTTTTAATTAGTTAAAAACTCAAGACTTGGAACCTTTTTGGTGTTCTTTTTTCAATTTGCTTCACCTAACCCCTCCCCACCTAATCTCCCTCTCTCTCCAACATTCACGCCAAGGGAATCCGATGAATCGGTACAACTATTAAGTATGACAGATAGTTTACCGAAAAACAGTACACAAGTGACTAACACCAATATTACAGTACCCAACAAAAATATTACACTCAATTTAAATAACTGTAGCAACGTTACTTTCAAATTTTCTTAATTATACCTTATTATTATTTTGTTATAATTTAAAGATTATTCTGTAATACTTACCTGTCATAATGTAGTAGTTAATACCTAAACTGAAATAAAAGTACCTATCTTGTGATTGTAAACTTTTTTTTTTGCATTTAGTTAGCAACAATACTATTGTTATACAAGAGTGCAAAGTTGCTTTTTAACCGCGTGTTCAATTTTGATGACCGAGCAAGCGAAGGATCCTAAAATTGAATCACGAGCGCAGCGAGTGATTCAAAATTAGAATCCTGAGCGTTAGCGAGGCAAATTGAAAAAAGAACACCAAGAAGGTTCCGAGTCTAAGTTTTTAACAAATTAAAAATAAGTTGTATGATATTGTAAAGATGTCTTCTATGTCTAGTGCTGCTCCTTACTTTCCGTTGAGACGTGTGAGGGGTGTGAAATAATAAAACTGTATCACTGGAAACTATTTTGTATTGTCTTTTACACTTGCTATGTGACCGAACCTGACGGGAAGGGCTGTGCAACGCGACTGACGAGTGACGCTACATAAAACAATAAAACCTACTCGTCAGCCCGTTTGCTGTGGCTAGGTACATAGCCGCCACAGTACACCCCCTCTTAAAAAAAATTTTTTTTTTTTTTTTAAGAAGAAAAAAATATCTTAAAGTTAAAATTAAATGTACATAAACAAAATATCATCCTGTAGGTCAATTCCAGTTAGGTACACTACCTACGTGCAGTCTAAACAATTGCAAATTTGCTTTCGCTGCAGTAGCTCGCTACTTTGCAATGTGTCTTGACTCGAATTACCGAGTTGGCTGTACCTAACTACCTACTCTACTTCCACAAACATCCTTTATGCTGTTAATAGAAAATTGAATTATTGAGAGAAAAAACTTTGGAAACTTTATACGATAATGCTACACAGATGACTTGATACAAATGTTTTAAGCTTTGCACACATTTGATTCTATTTTAACACTTTAACACTAGATCACTTGAGATGCTGCTGGCTGCATCTGCACGCTGAAGGGTGCAGCTGGCGTAGCCATGGGTGTGGTCGCCATACCCGCCATCTGCAGGCCACGACCATGTACTTGACGTTGGAACCATAACTGAGTTCTTTTCTTGAAGTAGTTCCAAACGAAAAATATGACAATAACGATGAGCAGGATGATGATGCTTAGTATCATCCAACCAATCGTAGAGAGTTGCTCCTTGGAGGCCTCTCCTCCGCTCTGAGCAATGATAACTTCCTCCTTGCTCTGTTGCTTGCCCATGTTTTTAAGGTTTTCAAATAAATGCGAAAATGGGAATAGCTCAATTGACATCACATTTACGATTGAACTGAATAAATACCTCGTGCTTTCAAATAAGCTTGGTCGAATTACGCTGATCAATACCTATTGAATTATATTAATGTGTGTATCAATTCATCAATGTATAAGTAAGTTTCCATTACAATAAATCAAGTATCTAATTTATGTTAGCTCATCAAAAAAATTATTTGTATATAATCATAAAAAGTTCCGATGTAAATAAATTCCTATGCTGAATACAATAAAGTCATTTAAAAAAAAAAATGTGTATAACTATCTTACTTTAAAAACACAAAAAAAAATCTAACTAATCACTAAACGTAACATGCTTTTCATGCATGCTTTGTATATACCGTTTGGGCTTTTTTGATAAACGACCGCTTCTGGTCGTTTTTGGCTCATTCCGATCTGTACCATCTGTACCATTATCATTATCCAGGGGCACAGAGTTTGATAAACTTCTCTGAGGTACGATACTAGGGAATGCATTGAACCTTCCGTCTGTACCTTCGCTATCTGGCGGTACAGTGCACGAAGTGCTTCTCTGTGGTGTTGGTTCATCTTCTGCCATTAAATAAGCCGGTTTTAACCTGTCTATGGATATACATACCTGCCTATCATTGATCTGTATCTTATATACCTTATTTCCTTTTTTTACAATACGGTAGGGACCGTTGTAAGTCGGTGTAAAAGGTTTACGTACAGCGTCATTTCTTATGAAAACAAAATTACTTTGACTTAGGTCAGGATGAACAAAAAAATTACGTGAGTTACAATGAGACTTTGCAACGGGCCTATAACTCCTGATAGTGTTCCTAATACTTTCTGCTACAGTGTCAAAAGTGCCTAAAGTTTGCTTGTCACATTTATGATCGAAAAAATCACCAGGCATTCTTAGTGCTTGCCCGTATACCATTTCCGCTGCACTTACGTCACTATCCTGCCTAAGCGTAGCACGTAACCCTAACATAGCGGTAGGTAACTCAGTAACCCATGACGTAGAATTTAACCGTGCAGTTATGGCGACTTTGAAAGAACGATGCCACCGCTCAACCATGCCATTTGCTTGCGGGTGGTATGGGGTGGTTCTCGTTTTTTCAATGCCCATATAATGCATTAACCTTGAAAATAATGAACTCTCGAACTGTCGACCTTGGTCACTAGTGAGTCTAAGGGGACAACCGAAACGTGCTATCCATCCTTCGTATACCATTTTAGCGACAGTGTCCGCAGTCATTTCTTTGATAGGAAAAGCTTCCGGCCATTTTGTGTTTCTATCGATTATAGTTAGACAGTACCTATAGCCTTCCGAAGAAATAGGTAGCGGGCCTACTAAATCAATGTGTATATGTTCGAATCGGCCAGATGATGGAAAATCTTGAAGATGCGATACTGTGTGTCTCTGTACTTTAACTCGTTGGCACTGTATACAAGTTTTAGACCAAATTCCTACATCGCGGTTCATATTAGGCCAAAAGAATTTTTGACCTACTAGCTTTCGTGTAGTACGTATACCGGGATGACTTAGATCGTGGACGCTTTTGAAAGCTATTCGACGAAAACATTCTGGTAGGTACGGTCTAACTGTATTCGTAGAAACATCGCAGTATATTTCCTTGTCGCAACTCTGTAATCCGATACGCTTCAGGTGCACACTGTGGTCACTGGTGACGTAACTATCGCGCGCTTGTGCTTCTGCTAATTCTGCGTAGTCAATAGACGTTGGGCAAAAAATTGTCTCTACGCGCGAGAGAGTATCGGCTACAATGTTTTTAGAACCTACTATGTGACGTATGTCGGTCGTAAATTCGCTTATAAACATGAGCTGTCTAGTGCGACGAGGGATCTCGTTGTCACTATTTATTTTTGAAAATGCATAAACTAATGGTTTATGGTCTGTGTAAATGATTAAAGGTCTTCCCTCATGCAAACTACGAAAATGTTTTATCGCCATAAAAATGGCTAAAAGTTCACGATCGTAAGTTGAGTATTTTTGCTGTACGATTGATAGAACCTTTGAAAAATAACCAAGTGGCTTCCAAGAATTGTTGACGTACTGTTGCAAAACTGCACCTACGCAGGAATTCGAAGCGTCGGTCATAAGTGCGAGCGGGACATTCGCTATCGGATGCAACAATGTACAAGCATGCTGTAGGCTCTCTTTACACTGCTCAAACGCCTTGTTAGATAAGTCCGTCCATACAATAGTAGTTTTATCTTTTTTCTTGGTACCATGCAGATACTTATTCAACTCTGCTTGATGCGATGCGGCATTTGGAAGGTGGCTTCGATAAAAATTGAGCATACCTAAAAATCTGCGCAACTCTTCGATAGTCTGTGGTTTAGGAAAATTTTTAATAGCTTCAACTTTTCCTTCCAAAGGTCGTATCCCTTCAGTTGATACCTCGAAACCTAAAAAATTTAGTTTACTTTGACCTAAACAACATTTTGAAAGATTTAAAGTAATACCGTATTCACTGAACCTAGAGAAAATCATACTTAAGTGTTCCTTGTGTTCTGTCTCGTTATCACTCGCTACAAGTATATCGTCGATATAGCAAAATAAAAAGTCTAGTCCTTGTAGTACTGTATTCATAAAGCGTTGAAAAGTCTGGCTTGCATTTTTATATCCAAATCCGAGTCTTGTAAACTCAAAAAGACCAAAGGGACAAATGATTGCGCTTTTCTCGACGTCTTCCGGTGCGATCTCGATGCAGTGGTAAGCTCTGTTTATATCAAGCGTAGAAAAAATGTTTTTACCTGCGAGTAAGTAGGTGAAATCCTGTAGGCGTGGTATAGGGTAGCGATCAGGTTTAGTTACCGCGTTCAGCCGGCGATAGTCACCGCAAGGCCGTAGATCTCCATTCTTCTTCGGTACCACGTGTAGAGGACTTGCCCACGCTGACTTCGATGGTCGACAGATACCCATTTCTTGCATCAGACGGAACTCCTCCTTGACGGCGTTGTATCGGGCAGGTGGTAGCGGCCTGGCCCGCGCAAACACTGGAGGTCCGGTTGTCTCGATGTGATGATAAATACCGTGACGCGATGGTTCTTTGAATGACAACGGTTTAGTGATATCCGGATACTTACGTAGGAGTTCTGAGTACGGGTGATCACTATCTACCGTATCGATAGGTAACTCACTGTGATTCACTAGCGTAGCGATAACGCTTAAGCTTGTCACTTTGTCTATCAACTTTCGCTCACTTAGGTCCACTATGAGTCGATTGTGCGATAAAAAATCGGCACCTAGGATCGGTTGCTTGACATCCGCCACTATAAAATTCCACCGATACGGACGACGTAGTTTAAAGTCAAGTTCTAGAGTTTTCGTGCCGTATGTTTTAATTTCACTGCCATTGGCCGCGTATAGTTTATACTCCGAACACTTATTTTCATGAAATAGTCTTTTTTGTCGTGGAATAACGGAAACATTCGCACCTGAATCAACCAAAAAACGTAGACCACTTTGACGGTCGGTCACGCAGAGGCGGTGGGATGGTGAAATGGTGCAGACTTCCGCCGTGGCCTGCACTCTCTCTAGTTTTCCGCATTTTTATCATTCTTCTCCACCCACGCACAAGGTTGGTTACATTTAGTGGCACGTCCTCGAAAGCGAAAATGGTAAAAGCATAACCAGTCTGGACTCTTCGGGGTGCGTCGCTGCTGGGATGCATCTCGCGACGCCGGTGCTGAATACGAGCGACTGCGACTTCCGCTTCCACGCTGCTGTGATCTCGAGCGATCTATGTTGCTGAGGCGAACATTGATTTTCGCTATCTCAGCCAGGATCTTGTTCGTGCTGTTACTGGATGAGGCTTCAGCTACTTCAGCTACGCTGCTCACGGGTCGAGTCGTCTCCAAAATTTTGTCAGCAATGTTAGCAAGGCTCTCGAGCTCTTTGATCTCCGTAACAGCGAGTACCGCTCTCGCCGCTTGAGGCAAATGACCTTGCCACAATATGCGTAAAGTATCATCGGGCACTTTCCCTCGGGCTAAATCTCGCATGCGCCTGAGAAGCTGCGAGGGTTTTTGCTCGCCTAGCTCCATTTCCCCAATCAGTTTCTGTAGCTGCCGGTTCTCTGACTCCTCGTAAACAGCCAAGAGTCGTGTGCGTAGCGTGTCATACTTCCCTTGCTCCGGCGGATTCACCAGCACGTCGGTAACCTGTTGTATGACCTCTTTTCCCAGCTTTGATACCACTATGTTGAATTTTGCTTCATCTCCGATCTTTTGTGGCGCCAATATCGCGTCCGTACGAATGAACCAGACTCTTGGCTGATCAGGCCAAAAATCTGGAATCCTGGATGTAAGCGATATGGCTGCCATATCCATCCGTTCCAGATCCGTGTTACCGGAAACTGCAGGAGTCGCGGGAGTTAATGTAGTTGCGGGATTCATGTTTCACAAATTTTCACACGTCACGCGTAACAAATTGAAATGTTCAATTGTCCAGGGTCACCAATGTAAAGATGTCTTCTATGTCTAGTGCTGCTCCTTACTTTCCGTTGAGACGTGTGAGGGGTGTGAAATAATAAAACTGTATCACTGGAAACTATTTTGTATTGTCTTTTACACTTGCTATGTGACCGAACCTGACGGGAAGGGCTGTGCAACGCGACTGACGAGTGACGCTACATAAAACAATAAAACCTACTCGTCAGCCCGTTTGCTGTGGCTAGGTACATAGCCGCCACAATATATTCGGCACCATAGAGGTAGCAGTAAATAGGTTTAATGTTTTTTTAATTCACAAACTTAGTGCACACGATGTTCTAAATTCAATTTACTTTATCCTCTAGAGAATAAAAACGGCTTTTGCACTCAGATATTGAAGAGCAAAATTACTCTTTCCGAGATGGTGGGATGAAAATAAATATTTTCATTGTTTTTTAGTGGAGACGCTGAGAAAGTTAGATAACGTATATTTAACTATAGGTTTTTGATAAATCCTTACCCATGTGTTCTACTGCTTTATTGCCTCTTAGTGTTAGGTTTTCTGTATTGCGAGCCTGTTTTTCCACCGGGCTACGTACGGAAACGCGATAACTTCGTACCAATACCCATTAGGTACTCAGCATGCCCGATATCGTCTCGAAAAACTCAGTAGGTAGATTGGCCAATGGAAAAAACAATGAAGCTAACAAAGATACTTATGGTACTGGCTTTGCAATCTTAAGTGTCACTTACAGTCTCAGCAAGTTCAACAAAGGATAGTCGACATGCAAGGTCCTCTGCAGAAAGAGTTGACTGAAGGTGTTTCGTCGTTCAATGCGGACGTGCTCAAGTTTGACGCGGATTACGATGCGTTTGGGCCCATGTCGCCTGGACTGTCGGCGCGAGAAGCCAGTGACAGGTTAGATAGAAATAAGACAAGTGTGCTCTTATCTGAGGTAATGATCACCAGCAACAACCTTGGAGTAGAATCCTGTTCACAAAATAAGTTTGGTACCTATTTGTAGAAAGTTTTTTGCAAACACACACACATGCTACCATACCACTTAACAAGCAAGTACTATAAAAAAACCTGACGAAGTCTACAGGTCAACACAATGACTACCTGTAGGGTGAAAAAATTACAATTTCTTCCATTCTTTTGTTTATCTATATTGTTTTCTTCATTACAGAGTGATAATGTTCCAGTCGAGGTTCGACGATCTCTGGCGTAAATTTGAAATGTATTCCAACGGTGAAAAGTTATTCGGTATGGAAGTCAAAGACTATCCTATTCTTCACCAGAAGAAGAAAGAATTCAATCTACTCAGCAAACTGTAAGCTCAAATTTCAGCTTTTTATTTTTTTATTTGTAAGTTTAGTGCTCGTTCTCCTAGGCGTGCGTTGGTTGCAAAGCCGCATTGGCCTTTAGACCTAGTTTATAATGACCTTTATACAATATATCTTGATTTTATCTATATTCTGCTATCTCCTTTTTTAATGTAGTTTTTTTTGTACACCTTCCTACCACTATAATACCTAATCAGCTGTCTCTATACTCTTTTTGTTGTTTGGTTTGCTAGACAAAAACTGTAACATCTTTTTTTTGTTAATCATTTTGTGTACAATAAGAATAAAGAAATAAATACCGTTTTGATTTTTGTTAACCACAGACATTTTGTTGTAAATTGTCTCGATAATTTTTTGTTCGCTTGTACATTCTTCTTTATGGGTTACAGATACAGTCTATATTTGTCTGTAATGAATTCCATCGATGGTTACTTTGAGACTCCATGGGTTGAGATTGACATTGAACAAATCGTATCACAACTGGCTGACTTCGATTTGAGGTAAGTTAATTAATTTCAGTTAAGGCGAAGTCAATTGCTAATAAAACTGTCGCTCGCACATTTCAAGATTTTTTTTGTTTTTTTTTAATACAACTAGCTGATGGAACAGGCAGATGGCCCACCTGATGTTATGTGGTAACCATCACCTATAAACAAAACATTGCCCCGTAGGTCACGCACAATAGGAACGTGCCCTACGATGCACTGCCCTGCGTCCATCAACTTAAGAAGCTTAACTGCGTCTCACATAAAGAATGATATATAATTACTACACTCATTGCGGTTTCCCTAAAATGAGTAGTGATCATATAGGCCTGTCTACAATGTTATCGCCTTACGTTAATAGTAAATAGTGTGTAATAGTGTTGTTAAGTAATCAGTGCACTAAAGTCGAAATACGCATTATCTTTTTCGGACACTTGCAGTTTTCACATTTCTTTATAAGTATTGATAAATTTTTAGATGCCGTAAGCTCCCAAGAGGAATGAAGGACTGGCCTGCTTTCATTGAGCTAAAAACCAAGATTGACGACTTCAACCAAACCTGCCCGCTTTTAGAGCTGATGGCTGATAAGTCTATGAAAGATCGCCATTGGAGAAGACTGGAGAAACTCATGAGTAAGCGAAAAAGTCAATTTGATATTCTATAGTATTGGATCTCATTTATTTATAGTAATTTTTAGAGGTTGAAAGACAGTATTGCATTTATAATACAATTATTAAGGTAACAGCTTAGATTATTTAATAATTTTCCTTGAACATTGTTTTCTAAATATTTATTTTGAGAGCTCAAGTAGTTATTATATTTATACGTCTGAAAACCAGCGTTGCACTGTACCTACGGTACCTAGGTACCTAGGTTTAGTGCAGCATTTAAGCTGAGACGTGACCTTTTTGCCCCGCACAACGGTAGGTAGGTCCTTTATTAGTGTAGGTTATAATTTTATATTCTGTTAGTTTTAAGTAAGTACCTACTTGTTTTGTGGGACGAAATAAATATGTTTTCTTTCTTTCTTTCTTTATTCTAGAAATATCTTCATTTCCATGTTTCAGACTGTGTATTGGACGTGGAATCTGATTCGTTTACTCTAGCCAATGTGATGGAAGCGCCTCTACTGAAAAACAAAGAGGACGTTGAGGTAAGCTTATGTTAGCCACTTAGTGCATGGTACAAAAAGCTGTGTTAGTGGTAGGCCCCTTTTGTCCTTATTATGTTTTATGCAACACATAAATAAATAAATCTTCATCTTACATAAATAATGTATTCGTTAACCTATTATATTTCATTATTGTTAGGATATCTGCATCAGTGCTGTGAAAGAAAAGGATATAGAAGCGAAACTGAAACAAGTTATCGCGGACTGGGCTGTTGTTGATCTGACCTTTGCGCCATTCAAGAACAGGGGAGAGTTGCTTCTCAAAGCACAGGACACTATGGATATTATCACCTTGCTTGAAGATTCAATGATGGTTCTCAACTCCTTGGCTTCGAATAGGTACTTTTGAATGAATAAGAGAATATAATAGCAAGTATTGTAGTACATTATATAGGTCTGGGGTCAAATACTGTAGCGATTTAAGTCGCATTGACGCTATCACCATGCTTATTTCTGCACATATTGATTTGTTGAGAGCGTGCAACGTGAAACACGTTTTCTAACGTGCGAAACTTGCGAGTTAATGTTTGTTATGACTGAGTGATGGTTATCACTTGGCATCGGGTGGGCCGTCTGCTTGTTCTAGCAGTAACTGATATAAAAAGTCAGCTTGGAAAAAAAAATGATTTAATAGATGGAAAGGTGTTTACTTGTTTCATGACTGTGCATTGTAATGTAATGCAATAATCACTTTTCAGATACAATGCACCTTTCAAGAAGGACATCCTTCTATGGATCAACAAGCTGATCAACACTACCGAGATCCTTGAGAAGTGGCTGCTGGTACAGAACCTGTGGATGTATCTTGAAGCCGTGTTTGTAGGCGGCGACATCGCTAAACAACTGCCGGCTGAAGCCAAACGTTTTGCTGTGAGTTAAGTTGTTTTATAGATGCGGTGTTCGAACTATTACGCTAGAACTAGATAAACAATCATCTTTCCTGTCCTTGGGATGGGTGAACGCTTGTGGTAGTGTCATCTGAGCGCTTCCGTGTCTTGAAAGACCCATTAAACATCAATTTTAGCTCTACCAGTCGAAAAGCTATGACGAGATATATGACTGTTTAAAACCGTCAATAGAGCATTCACGACCTAATATAAACTATTTCCTCGTTTCACTTTCTATCACAGATAATCGACAAAACCTACGTTAAAATAATGTACCGTGCCCGAGACATTATTAATTGCGTAGAGACTTGCACATCTGACGACACGCTCAAACAATTACTCCCACATCTGTTCGAACAACTGGAGGCATGCCAGAAATCTCTCACTGGTTACTTGGAGACAAAGCGCCTTATCTTCCCGAGATTCTTCTTCGTCTCAGATCCTGTGCTGCTGGAGATCTTGGGACAAGCGTCCGATCCGCATTCTATTCAGGTGAGACTGAGATTTGAGCTACTACCTGGAATATTGTCATAGTAAAACTGCTCCACAAAGAGCTGCTCCAAAGAACAATTCCACAATATTATTTAATAATTATTTCCACTATCTGCATCGTCACCTTTTCAATTTGCTGCCTGCTTCCTTCAGGGCCACGGAAATAAATACATGCAGCCCGCAATTGGTTTTGCTATTTTGTTTATTCCATATTAACTACCAGTATTATGTCTCACTATAATTGTCTTTGAATTTTAGTGACCGCAAAAGTGATCAAAAGCGTTTATTTTTACAATCTCCATTGAACGACTTATGTTCACCTTTTTAGAACTAGATGGCACTAGTAAAGTTGTACGGTTTCTAGATCGCGCTGACGAAAACTCACGACTCGAAATAAAATGTCTCTGAGAAACAGGAACTAGTATCGCTTCTCGGCCTTTTGGCTAAGATCAAAGTGTAGTATCTGTTCTTTTCAGCTTAATATCTGAAAGTTCCCTCACTGAGGGACCAGTATATTAAACTGATTTTTGTCAAGCGACGGGATGTTAGGAGCTCGCTCCACTCCCGTCACGGGTCGGCCCGGCATTGCAGTGCCGCCGGGATCGGCCCACAGAAATATTGAGCAACTTGTATAAGGAAAATGGAAATCTAATCTATTAATAGTTGGTTTGATGAAATTGAAATTTAGCTACCAATATTAGATAAGAATACTTTATGACCTTCCTCCTGACCTAATTATTTCTGTCACGGGATTAGGAATCATTACATAATGTAAATCATAAATAATATTTTTTTAGCTACATATCTCAAATCTTTTGCAATGCAGTTATTAGTGCTTTACTGCATAAGTGTATTTTTGCATTAGTATACACGTTCAGAAAACCATTAAATTCCCCCGGTTTCTGAAAGCTCGATCAACACAGTCACTTGCTATTTCAAATTTTACTTCAAATTATTAGATATAGCAAGTGACTTGACAGCCGATTGGTGTTGATCTGACTTTCAGAAACCAGGGGTTAAACAATTTGTATTTTCACAGTATGTTTTACCATAAATCTGAATACCATACGATGTAAAACATTTCATGTTACGATCTTTGTTACAGCCTCATCTGCCGAGTATATTCGATGCGTTGTTTACTGTTGATTTTGATGACAAGGAGAGGATTATCAACATGAACTCTGATAACGGAGAAACCATTCCGTTGGAGAGGCCTGTGGCTTGCGTCGGTGGCGTAGAGGTAACTTCATTATTAGAATTTTTCTAAAAATAACTTGATAGTCGCTAGTCGCAAGTATATTTGCATACAAACGACACAGCCATGTTGTGACAGTTTCAATGTTTTGTAATCATAATTACTTTGTGCCCCGGAACTCCACAGAAGTGTTATTTTTTATTGATCACATAAATAACGTTAGTACCTAACTACTATATACGTACAGATTCGCCGCCCCTCCCACCATTTGAAAGCTAGATTTGAAATTATGATTGTCTTGTAAAACACGTTTCTAAAAATCTAAATATGCGTATATGCATTAGTTGAGTCTGTTGCTGTGTCTTTTCGTTGACATGAAAAGCCGCTAAAAATATGCGGAATATTATCATTAATATGGGATTTAATGTTTATAGATATGGCTAAACTCTCTGCTGGATACAATGAAAGATACAGTGAGAAGTATGATTGCTAGCATTGCTCAAACGATGGCGGGTGATCCCGAGTTTGAGTTTTTGGTCGGATTTTGGAATTTCCCTGGACAGGTAAATTATAATAAGTGATTGATGTTGTTTCCGTCGAAAATCGAAATTTGCTTTGCAAAAGTCCTGCCTGAGACTTCTTTAAAAAAATTCTGTGTCTTAAATATTTTTATTAATGTGTGTTCGCGAAATAAAATACAGTGTAAATCAAACAAGGTGCGAGTCGCCTTGTTCTAGTGGAGGTCCAATAAAAGATAGATAAATTCTTTGTTGCACAGAACAAAATGTATTGCACATAGGCGAACTTAATGCTAGAGAGGATTCTCTTCCAGTTAACCTATGTGTAGTTTTGAAAAAACCGAAAGGGTGGTGCACAAATGGATGTTAGGCAGTTATTTTCTAAAGATGAAACAATGTTTCATGTTTAAGCTTTGATTTTTCAGGCTGGGCTATTGGGAATGCAAATCTTATGGACTAGTGACGCCGAGTACGCATTGAAAAAGGCTAGAGCTGACAAGTTTATAATGAGGCTCACGAATCAGAAGTGTTTGGATCTACTCAACGGGCTTATCGACATGACTGTCAAGGACTTGACCTCGTTAGATCGGACTAGAGTCGAAACTATGATCACTATTCACGTACATCAAAGGTATTATAATAACAATTCTTTATTGTAGACTAAATTTATAAAAACATGTAAGTAGGTACAACTAATTTATTTATTGCAGTTATTAGCCCTATAAACGATTGTGACAACGCGCAATGCAATGCCTGCCATATTCATAATGGTCTTTGAGCGTGCCAATAGATTATCTAACCGATAAGTCTGTTGCTCTCTTTTCGTTGGTATGAAAATGACAGTGACAAGAATATTCTATTGAGGTCCTATAAAATAGCAGGGATTATGAATAAGAAGGTTAAAATAAAGCTTTCAAAGATCCTCGTATTTATCTATTCCATTATAATTACATACCACTGGTGATTTCCGTCCATAAACTATCATATTGCTTTATTGTTCTCGTAGTTACAATATCATTGGGATTAAATAAATGAAACAGAAATAAAATAATAAAATACTGTTTTCCTTCCATTTTCAGGGACATCTTCGACGATTTGGTACGGATGAGGATCAAGTCGCCTGTAGACTTTGAATGGCAGAAGCAAGCCCGCTTCTACTACTTCGAAGACAGCGATGACTGCATTGTTTCTATCACTGATGTTGACTTTTTATATCAAGTAAGTTTCTGCGAGATTCACACCAGTTAAATTGAACCATCTAACGGTAAAAATGGTTATTGGTTTTAATGTAAGACTACGACCAGGCGAAAAAAAAAATGCTATTGTTAGACAAAAGGGTCCACCCTCTTTTGCATTCTTTAAAATATATTCATAGCCGTGATAGTTTTAAAAATTATACCTACTGTGTATTTTTTGTCTGTAATTGTTGATGAAATAAAATGTGAAATTTGAAATGTAAAATGTATTTATTCGCACGAAGTCTGGTTAGACTAACTGCGCCCCGCGGTCTCAACCGCGTTGTTTTAGATCCCTGTATTCCCACGTGATAGAAAGTAGCCTATATGCTATTCCAAAATATAATCTATCTCTGTGCCAAATTTCATCTAGAGCCGATCAGCCGTTCTGGCGTTATTGAGTAACTTACATTTAAACTTTCACATAACACTATCTAACTAATATTATAAATGTGAAAGTTTGGCTGTATGTATGGATGTTTGTTACTCAATAACGCTAGAACGGCTGAACGGATCTGGATGAAATTTGGAAATTTGCTACAGAGATAGCTTATATTCTGGAATAGGACATAGGCTACTTTCTATCCCGTAAGAATACCGGGATCTAAAACAACGCGGTTAAAACCGCACGGCGCAGCTAGTATATGATATTAGTGGGATGACATTGTTATTGATTGAACTTTTGTTTTTATATAGCTTTATGGCTAGCATAAGTACTAATAGTATGTAAGTTATATTAATGTGAACCATTTAAGTTGAAATAAATTTATGTTTTTGTTTTATGTTTATAACTTCAGAACGAATACCTGGGCATCACTGAGCGTCTAGTAATCACGCCGCTCACAGACAGATGTTACATAACGCTGTCGCAAGCCATCGGCATGAGTATGGGCGGCGCGCCGGCCGGGCCCGCCGGTACCGGCAAGACCGAGACCACCAAGGACATGGCCCGGACCTTGGGGAAGCTGGTCATTGTCTTCAATTGTTCCGATCAGATGGACTTCAGAGGTAACTGCATCATGTGAATCTTTTTTTTTATACAACTTATAGCTGATGGAACAAGCTTTGGAATAGTAGAGCTCTTTTTGTGTTCAATTGTTCCGATCAGATGGACTTCAGAGGTAACTGCATCATGTGAATCTTTTTTTTTTATACAACTTATAGCTGATGGAACAAGTTTTGGAGTAGTAGAGCTCTTTTTGTGTTCAATTGTTCCGATCAGATGGACTTCAGAGGTAAGTGCATCATGTGAATCTTTTTTTTTATACGACTAGCTGATGGAACAAGCTTTGGAGTAGTAGAGCTCTTTGTGAAGGGCTGATTCTTTTCTTTTGTGTACAGATTTTTTAGATAAGTAAATAAATACGCACCAATATTGGTATTTATTTAATTATCTAAAAAATCTGTACACAAAAGACATTGACAGGCATTTTTAAGCAAAAAAAATGTTTTAGATGATTTTTAGAAACTTTGTATTATAAAATACCACACTACTACAAATTAAGAGATTTTCAATAATGCTAGCTTAAAGGGGAGACCTATACCCAGCAGTGGGTGTCAACAGGTTGATTAGCGGCCGAATACTCAAACGCTACTTAGATTTGAGCACGTCTCAAGAGACGAGTTTTTGACAGATTTTCATTAAAAACTGTAAAAAAACCACGACATGAGACGTGCTCAAATCTGAGTTGCGTTTGAGTATTCGGCCGTAGATTAGATAGATGATGCTATTCATCAATTTCTAGGTTTGGGTCGCATTTACAAAGGACTGGCGCAGTCGGGCACTTGGGGTTGCTTCGACGAGTTCAATCGTATCGAGCTGCCCGTGCTGTCGGTAGCAGCGCAACAAATCTACATCTGTCTCACTGCTAGAAAAGAGAAGAAAGACTTCTTTATCTTTAGGTTAGTAAATTGTGATGTTCCATGTTTGCCGTATTCACCACGCTTTTGGTGACGTATTGATAACCGCTGTCACAGATTATACTACGTACCTACAATAGATAACGCAAATGCGTGTACTTCCAGTGTTCGAATGTCGATCCGAATCCCGACGGAGTGTTGACTTTGGTCGCCGCTACCGACAGTCCGATTTGAATTATAAAATAATACAGACAGGTTTAAATTTCCCGTCACTAAATTTCGACTGTGACGTCACAGTGTGTAAAAAGTCGGCACGCTTGCGGTTTCAATACAAATCGTTATACTTGCGTCATCTATTTACATTATACCTGTGACCGCTGGAAGCTGCTGCCCGTCTAGAGCGTTCTTTTAGTCGCCTCCCCTAGGAAGCGTTTCATACCCATGTAGTTAATCCTTATAAATAAATTAGCAATTAGGTATAACCTTTCAGTGATGGGGACACAGTAAGCATCAACCCAGAATTCGCATTCATCATCACAATGAACCCGGGTTACGCCGGCAGACAAGAGTTGCCAGAGAACTTGAAGATTCAATTCCGTTCTGTAGCAATGATGGTGCCTGACAGACAAATTATCATTCGAGTCAAGTTGGCCAGCTGCGGTTTTAAGGAGAATATTTTATTGGGTTAGCGGGTCAATTTTAATTTCTGTTGCATGGGTCTATTGTAGACAAATTTTACTTGTACACAGTCGTGACATACTCATAACGAGTATTTGTTTATTGTTATGTTAAACTTGTACACACAGATACTTGTACATCAAGGTAAGCCAAAACTCAAACCCAAGAAAAAAATTGAGCTTACTACAAGGGCACAAAAGCAGTGTTAGCTTGTTGCGTAACAGGGTGTACAAGTTTTGAATTGCTCTTTTGTTCTTCTACTTTAAAATTTTTTTTTGAATTATATTTTGTAATAATGAACATAAGGGGAAAGTATACAAGACGATCATAAGACCTGTCGTGCTGTATGGATCTGAGTGTTGGGCAACCAAAGGGACGGACGAAAAAAGAGTGCATGCAGCAGAAATGCGAATGTTGAGATGGATGTGCGGAGTGACAAGGATGGGTAAAGTAAGGGATGAGTATATTAGAGGAAGTTTAAATGTAGCGCCTGTGACGGATAAGTTGAGGAGCAAAAGGTTAGCGTGGTATAGGCATGTCATGAGGGACGAAAGTCAAATCACGAGAACATTCTTCTCGTATCGTATCTTATATGTGAAGGTGGATGATTTTAGAAAGATAGGTATGCCAAAGAAATTATGGATGGACTGTGTGAAAGATGACATGAGTAAGAAAGGAGTAAGCACCGAGTTGACGAAGGACAGAGAAGAGTGGAGGAGGTAAAACCTGTTGTGCCGACCCCACATAGCGTGGGATTAGGGCAGGAAGATGATGACTCTTTGTTTTTTTTTTTTGGAAGGGGAAAATGCCTTCGCATTTCCCTTCCGCCATGGGAGTGACGGAAGGGGGTATGTAGGGCTCGAACCCACTAAAAACCCCCTTGTGAGACATCCTCCGCCAAAAGGTGTAGCGAGATGGGGTCGCGTTTGCATTCACCATCTCGCCACAAGATGATGACTCTAACTTAGCCTTGTGCACAGAATAAAATTTGAATGCAGAATTCGAAATGTATTAGTGTCCAATAAATTTCAGCTCGTAAATTCTTCACCCTGTACAAGCTCTGCGAGGAGCAGCTATCAAAACAAGTGCACTACGATTTTGGTCTTAGAAACATTCTATCGGTGCTCAGGACTATGGGCTCGCAAAAGCGCGCCAATCCGGAGAGCACGGAAGAGAATATCATGATGAGAGTGCTGAAGTAAGTTACATACACATTCTGATAAAGTGACAGCCTCCATGGCACAGAAGACGACTGGATGAGACGAAAGTGGTGCGTGTTCTATTCCAGCGCAGGGATAAATGGCAATTTAATCTGTTAAGTGTATAAGTAATACTTGTTTGGGTACAGGTGTTGTGGTATCACGGTAGTTCAAGTTTCAAGTTTTTATAGCTATGTTTGAGATAGTCGAGGGTTATGAATCATATACTTTCAAGTGGTGTCATTCAGGGAAATGAATGTGTCAAAACTGGTGGATGAAGATGAGCCGCTGTTCGTCTCCTTGATTGAAGATCTGTTCCCCGGCATGAAACTCAGTCAGACTGTTCACAAGTGAGCGATAGTTTTTATTTCAGTTTCAATAAGGCTATTTTACATACATTTATGGTTGACTGGTAAAAAACAACATGTTTAGCATTAACCTTTCTTTATGTGTAACTTTTTCTGGTCACAAGTTAGTTTTTTTTATAAATAAGTAGGTAGGTACAATAAGGTATTTTTTTTCTCAAACTCTGCAGTTGTTGTCGAATGCCATTAAACAATGCAATAACTCTCATGATCTATAATTTTACAGAGAAATGCAGCGTGCCATAATCCTAGTGACAGAACGTTTCGGTCTCGTCAACCATCCCAACTGGAACCTAAAGATAGTTCAGCTATACGAGACGTCTCTCGTGCGTCACGGACTGATGACTATGGGCCCCACTGGCTCCGGGAAGACCACTTGTATCCACGCCCTTATGGCTGCATTGACCGAGGTTGGACGCCCGCATAAGGAAATGAGGATGAATCCTAAGGTATATTAAAGTCCTAAAGTAGTTTAAAATATTTAAACTCCATTTAAACCATACGAATGCTAAAAACGGTACGAATCTTTAAGCATATTTTAAGACTACTTCAATTCATTACAGCAAGCTTCTTGACATAAGACGGCTTGTGTCAAAGACCCATAGCTTAGCATAACTAAGAGTAAAAAAAAACTTTATTTACTTGTATTGAATCGTCTGACTCAGGTTTATTCCTGGATAATGTATGTATCGTGTGATGTGTACCAACCGATAATGCTTTCTGCTATTTTGATAGTCTATAGCCTATAATAGCCATACAAACATTGACAGTTTTTCGTTTATTCAATTGTCTTTAGGCTATCACGGCGCCGCAAATGTTCGGCCGCTTGGATGTTGCGACCAACGACTGGACAGACGGTATCTTCTCTACTCTGTGGAGAAGAGCTTTGAAAGTGAAGAAATCCGACACCACGTGGATTGTGTTAGGTTAGTTTTAAAATTCGAAGCAGCCCTTGTCTTGACGAAAAAAAAATACATCGCCTACTACGCAGGTTAACCTTTTCTTTATATCTTAATCATATCTCGTGTTAAACTATAGAACTGTCTTTTTTTTTTAATCTGTCTAATCAACAAAATTCTTCACTAGCTCATAAAAACTAACCAAATTCCAACTACAATTCTCCAGATGGCCCAGTAGACGCTGTGTGGATCGAAAACCTCAACTCAGTACTGGACGACAACAAAACGCTAACTCTCGCCAATGGCGACCGCATCACAATGGCTCAGAACAGCAAGCTAGTGTTCGAGCCGGATAACGTGGACAACGCATCGCCAGCTACTGTCAGCCGGATGGGCATGGTGTTTCTGTCATCGTCTGTTCTAAATTGGCCGCCGATATTGGAGGTTAGAATCGGCACTTTATAATTTATCGCATTTGCCCCATTTTCTCTCGAATTCAAACCAAACTTAGACAACGCCTCACCAGCTACTGTCAGTCGGATGGACATGATGTTTATATCGTCGTCTTTTATAAACTGGCGCCGATATTGTGTTATTGGTATTTCCTTGCATTTATATAAGATCAGATTCCCATAGCCTAGATGCCCCGTAACCATGAAATCTCATTTCGTTCTTTTATCTTAGGGTTGGCTAAAGAAAAGGTCACAAAAAGAATCAGATTCGCTACGAAACGCGTTCAACAAAGTGTATGACGATGTCCACTCGTTCGTGCAACAGAGACTACCTGTTAAGATGAAGATCCTTGAAGCCATCTACATCAGGTATTAGTTGAACAAAAAAAAATAATGGGCATTTTACTCAAAGTGATTTCGACCAATTTGATGATGGACGCTAATCAGTTTTTTGTAATCCATACAATAACCATCCAAACATAATAATTAATGAAATTTTGGAGTCATCCCTACAATGTCATTTTCAGACAAGCTATTGATGTGCTTATTGGGTTGCTGCAAATTGAAGTACCGGGAGGAAGTGAGTATTGCATTTTCATATTACATCAGTTTACTCATTCTATAGAATGTGTATGACCCATGGGTTTTCAACCTAACTAAGTCTAAATCCAGGTATCAGAACTTTGAATTAATAGGGGAGTCGCCGCCGGGTCATGTCAGGCATTTCAAAGTCAAAGACAAAATATATTTATTCAATTATGTCTCCTTCACTCTCAGAGAAGCTCTTTGTTTACAAATGTAGTATATGCAGATACGACCCAGCATTCGCACAATGTTTAGAGGTAGACAGAGAAAGCAAAACACTTCCATGTACTGTCTCACCTCTCGCCAGACTCATTCTTGTTCGTGCGCGCACGGCGTTCGCACAGGTGTATCATTGTTTTTACTTCGATCGAGCGATGGCGAAAAAATTCCGAAAAAAAGACGTGAAGGAACCAAAGAAGATAGATGGATGGGAGGAAAATTATTGGAAGAAGTTTCGTGCAACTATTGACCTCTTTTCTTTTATATTATCCGTTGTATTCTTCGGATATCCTCGTTGCATTCATCGAGCGGTGCATTATTTGCAACTACCATGCAAGTACCGGCCTTTTACTTTTATAGTTTTTTACATATCCGCTGTATTCTTCGGATATCTCGATGCATTCATCGAGCGGTGCACTATTTGCAACTAACATGCAACTACCGACCTTTTTACTTTTATAGTTTTTTTTACATATCCGTTGTATTCTTCGGATAATCCTCGATGCATTCATCGAGCGGTGGCGTGCACTATAATACATATTTTGTACCTAGTGGGTACCTAGTGTTTCGTTGCATTCAACGATAACACATATTTTTATCTTTACTTATGCACCTACCCACATATACTATGCTATGTGCCTATCATCCCCTTGAATTCTTGGGATGTATCAAATTAATGGTTATTTCGTTGTATTCTTCAAATAACCAAATTTTGTGAGAAACATGTTCTGTACTAAAATTATATTTGGCTAGCGGCCGCCCCCTTTCGGTTTAACCTTTCTACTGCAGCTGTACATTTTATTTTTTGAGGATATTTATTCTGTTGAACAGACCATTTCGATGCATTAGTTGACTGTTCATTTCCTACGGATATCGAAGAAAGGTCTAAAGGAATACCACTGGTAGGTATACCTATGATATTGTTGCTATTTCCAGCGCTGGATGGTATATTATATACTGGAGCTGATCTAAAGTACAGCTCTCGACGTTCTTGCGACATTAGAAGTTTATATTTACTGAATAGTGGCCATTATTGGCTTCAAGCCGGTAAAAGCCTAAGCCGGCAGCTTCAAAAGCTCACTTTGTGGAGTATGGTGATAATTTTCAAGCCGATTTGGCCTGTATATTCTACTAGAACTTTTTTTCTTCAAAAAGAAACGAATATTAAATTTAAGAAATAATCTGAATTCTAAAATATTATCACTTGCTATTAGTCTACTCTAAACTTGGAAATTGGCACTATGCTGGTCGATACCTGCAGATTTTTGTTAATAGATAAGCAAATACAAAACAAGGTCAGCTTGGCAAAGTATGTACTTTTAGCCCGAGGCAATGTCATAATATGTATTGAAAATAATTTTGATATTCCGGATGTCATCCGCACGCTAAGTGATGCGGCTAGGGTAGTAGCTGATTCTGATGACGTATTAATGGACACTTGATAATCCCTGATTATGCCACTTGTCGATATATCTTTGTTAAAACCATTCAAAGATAGAAAGATTAAAAAATACAGCTGATTCAAGCAGCTGTTTCTCCTAATAGAAATTTATACGTAAGACGCTCATCGTCTTGCGGTGCGAGGAACCAGCGTGGACGGTAAGCAGAGTCGGACGGCGTCATACCTGACGAACCCTCGGCGTACCCGCCACAGAACGCGGTGCACCCACCGCCCGCCGTTCGTTGCAATGCTAGCCCGCGCCACACGAGCCGACCTGTGCGGCGCCACCTGGGCAGCTAGCGAAGTAGGTACATCGGTAGGTAGGTACCTACCTACCTACCGATACGCTATCTTAGACTCGCCTCGCCGCCACTGCAAGTACACGCAAGTCGTCTGAAGTTCTTTCGAACGAATGATCGCACCTATCACTAAGTGCTTTGTTTTATGATACTTTTTATGAATAGCGGCATAAGTATTCCGAATTTGCAATTGCAGCGATACAAAAAGGAGTAAAGTATTTTTAGAAATTTATTTTATACCTATTTTAAAACAATTTTAAAAGTACGTACATTAAACGGAACATTTTACGATGAGAGGCACAGAAATGCTTCTAAACTCGTACTCAAGGATCCCGTATGTCTAATTCAATAAATAAAATAAAAGAAAAAAGATATATTTTCAAGGGCTTATAACGAGTAAAGGCGAAATATTTTCGTAAGGGCAATGTGCCGTTAACATTAAAATTTGTGAATTTTCTACAAAGCACTTTCTAGCGCCAAACTGGGAACCAGATATTGGGAAATTAATTGCTTATTAATTAATTGAACAATAGTGCTTAATAAAAGCTACTTGCTAGTTTTTAAGCATCCTAATTTGATACTGAGATTATAATACCTAATGTTTTTACACCTACTTAACTCGAAAAGTCTTGAAATTATTCTAATGAGCTTAAAAATAATTCAGATAATAGCATTTCCGTGATTGGTATTTAGAATATTTAACTACGGCATGTCCAGCTATATGGCTAGTGGTTTACGAAATCCTTCTAAAGGGTTACGTTGGCCCTACTTAAAAATAACGTTAGCTATGAAATATTTCCGTAACTGTTATCGTGCGTGATGACCTGATTTGGAGACACAAAAACATTTCCTTTCTGCTACAGAAGTTCTATTCCCAACATGATCTGATATGATTGGGAAGTTTTTTTTTTGTTACTGATGCTTCGAACACTAATAATAATTGGGGGTGTGTTCTGTGGCTCTGAACGAGTTGGGGGATGTGGGTCCACCACGTAACAATCCAATTATAATAAATTACCTACCTGGAACTGGTGCAAATTATTTTTGGGAATAAAGGAGTTGCAGAAGATAAAAGAGATTGTGATATCCTACGCGTGGACAATAGTTACCTACAATTACTTGGTATAATTCTTGCTACTGCCCAGTATCCACGTTTTACCTAAAACAGTAATTAACACGATTTGGAAATGGTGTGAGTCACACATGTCGACTATTTTGTGTTCAAGTCGTATATTCTTTCTGCTGAAAATATATAAGCAGACGCAAAATCTAGGACGCTTCATATTGATAAGGAGTACGAATTAGATTTTTATGAGTACGAATTAGATTTTTATGAGTTAAAACATTTTCATAAACCAAATATTGACTTATTTGCGTCACGTATCTACGAGACATTTGTTTTTTCCAAAAAAAAAAAAAAAAAAGAATGCTTGGTTTGATGGTTTCAAAACTAAATTAATTTCCATGCGTTCCTGACGTTTGACATAACAATAATAATAAAAATAAAAAGGTTCTTATCAGTCAACTGGTATTGTTTGTACCAGTTGGTATTGGTTGGTATAAGTTCTGAACGTCTCAACCGTACCCTTGGTATATGTATTGAAGAGATATTGGTTCTCTCTCCGAGTAAATATCTTCTTCTCTCTCCTTGCATATCAATAACCCGTTTCATCAAAAAATCTCCCTGGTAGTGTGTCTCATCAAAAAGGCTTTCCACAGCCAATCTGTCCTGGAATTAGCATTTGGCGTTTCCAACTATTTCTGTTTTTTTCACAGGATGCTAGATCACAATACCTACAATGTGTTATGCTTTCGTGGAAGTTTTGTGTAGGTATCTACAAAATAATAATGTTTTTCTTGTATGAAAAAAAGATCACCTTTATTAAAGTTTCTTACAACTTGTTTCAAGTATAATCATCTTTAGTATATTTTTTTGAATAATCATACATATTTCTTTGATATCATAAAAAAAAAAAAAAAAAAAATATATTTAGATATGAAAGTAAAAGATAACTTTCCTTCAAAAACATTTTTTTACAAAGATAACATTCCCATGTTATTTTATTATTGAAATCCGAGTATAGTACGGTTTATATTAGATTTTGTAGTTTTAGAAAACTACAGATTGGTTCATTTAATTTCGAATTTTATCAAAAATTTGTCATGCTGTTCGTGCTATCAACTGGCCGTAGAAAACAAACATTTTGTTCGATTCAGATTCAGATAATATCAAATCTTTCGATCAAGCTTCCGGGATTGACTGACAGAATGCAACCTTCTTTAATCGGCAACATCCATAATTAGGAAGATCATAATTGACGTCTTGTTCTGACCGAACAATCCATTGAACACTGGATTCAACAAACGCTTGCTGATAGTGGCATCGATATTTCTGCTGGTAACTCACAGCCTCTACTTTAGCCACTTCTCGGGCTAGATTCAGTTTCGACGTCATTTCATGAGTTGGGTTTTTTTTTTTTTTTTTAGGCCGATTTTTTTGTGTGTACATAATATTATTTGAGTTCTACCACCTTATAACTTTTACGATTATGGTTCTGGAGATCAAGATTTTTTCGCATTCAATTTTTTTAATTTTGAGTATTTTGTTTCGTGCTTTTTTAAAGTTCTATTTATTTTATTTTGCGTTATTTTATAATGCTTTAGTCTTCTGTAATTATTCGTTAATAATTTAAATAAGTACCTACTCAAGCAAGCTTTTACGATTATTTTTTTTGCAAAGTTTAACCTATTGCTTCTTTTATTTCATCAATATTTTTTTTCTCTACCCATAGATAATCAAAGAATATCTTGGTGCATCATTGATCTTGTTCTCTAAACATCTACATTTGTAAACAAAGAGCTTCTCTGAGAGTGAAGGAGACATAATTGAATGATCAAGCGAGCTTACCTGAAGCGAAGCTCGATCTTAATTATGTCTCCTTCACCGAAGAGAAGCAAGGTCCCTCCCTTCCCTAGAAAAGTTCCCCTGAAGATCAATGTTGCTGTAACACTACTCTGAAGATAATGAGTCTGGCGAGAGGTGAGACAGTACATGGAAGTGTTTTGCTTTCTCTGTCTACCTCTAAACATTGTGCGAATGCTGGGTCGTATCTGCATATACTACATTTGTAAACAAAGAGCTTCTCTTCGGTGAAGGAGACATAATTAAGATCGAGCTTCGCTTCAGGTAAGCTCGCTTGATCATTCAATAAAATCACCAGGATCACTTTGAAACGTCTTAAAACTAGGTGATTTAGGTGCCAGTTCGACGCGACCAAAGCCTAGAAGAACAGGCTACAACCTAGGCTTGGTTTCTACCGCTCTTTGTTTGTTGGTTTGTGTTTTGTCTTTTGTTTTTTTGATCCTCGTTACAATGTTATATTAGTTAGACAGACATACCATCAAATTTGAGTCACAGGCACGCGTTTAAACTTTCTTTTTGTACATTTTGCAGTTATTTTTACGTGGTATACTCGAAATAGGATAGAAATAGGTAGGTATAGAAGAAAAGGATGAGATGGGGTATAGCCCCTTCTCATCCTTTTCTACTCTATGTAATGTTTTCTTAACTAGATGAGTAGCAAAACAATCCCTCTCCGCCTCAAAATTGTAAAATTCCAGAGGCGCACACCGACCGTCACCTGGAACGGCTATTCATATTCGCCATGATGTGGTCGCTGGGTGCCGTGCTCGAGTTGGACGCTAGGACTAAAATGGCGGAGTTTATGACCAAACTGCCGGGTAGAATGGACTGGCCCGGCGCCAAGTCGAAGGAATGGATCATGCCGTTCGAGTACATGGTCAATGAGGCTGGCGTCTGGCAGCATTGGTTAGTGGTCCACTTTCATCTTTTCTTTTTTTAAGTCTTTAAGTTTAAAGTACTAAGCGCTTTGCGTCCACATTTATTATGCGAACCGCCAAGGAGTGGAACTCATTGCCGTCGTCTGTCTTTCCTGATCACTATAATTTGGGTCTCTTCAAGGCAAGAGTGAATAGGTGTCTTCTAGACCGTTCTGCTCCATCGTCGGCTACATCGTCGCTTACCATCAGGTGAGATTGTGGCCAAAGGACAGTCTATCAACAATAAAAAAAAAATAAAGTCTAAGTTTATGTTCCAAATAAAAAAGAAAGAAAAAAATAAAACTGAAAAATTTATTTGAGATACAATAATAATAATATAAAAATAATAAAATCTTTTACTAAAACTGTACAAATAATGATTTGGTTTATCTCTTTCGTTTTTTAATATAATAGGTACCTATCTTAATTTAATTAAACTATATCGTGCAAGAACCGCGTTCGTAAAAGCCTTTTTTTTAATACAAATACCAATTTGAGAGATACAATACACAGAAATAACTACCTAGAGAACAATAAAAAAAGACAGAAAGCCATAGTCATCATGCTAAATCTTCCTGGTCATTCTGCTTCGCCTATTCTAATTATGTCATTAAAGCTTACAACATTATAGTTGTGGTGTTGAGGGGTTCAAATCTGGCCTGCTAACTAATTTTATAACAAATCCACAATTCTTACAATACAATGTAAAAGACTTATTTCTAATCATACTGCCAATTATGGTTTTACATTTTGAGTACAAGAAAATGAAACTTTAAACAGATAACTGTTAGCGATTGCTGGTAATCTGTTGTATTTTGGTTCGGTATCTCTTGCTGGATGAGTTTAGAAAATATTATTTTCAACACACTTGCTCATAAAGTGGCTCTACGGTCACCGCAATTAGGCACAGAATGACACCCATAATCAAACTGTGACTTTTTCATTCCTATAACTCACTAGTGAGTTATAGATTTTTTTTAAATTGTATTGGTTGAGTTATTTTGTTCCTAAAAAAGTTTTTATTCAAAAAAAAGATCGTGTTCAATAGAACAAATAGATTAATGTTCCTATTGCTTGCTCATTTCATGCATCTTCTTATATAAATAGATAATTTTAACTCGTACGTGTTTAATAAGTAAAACATTGACTCAAATAAATAATAAATAAATAATAATAATAAATAAATATTGCTGGACAATCTACACAGCACCATCTAGCCCCAAAGTAAGCTACTCAAAGCTTGTGTTATGGGTACTAGATGACTGAATATAACTTTTGTTTTCTCTGTAATAAAAGAAAACTTAAATTCCCCATTTTGTACGTGGCAGAATAGGCGCAAACCCTATGCACGAAAAAAAAATCATCCCTTTAGTCTGTGTCCGATTGCAATGCGCGCGCCTAAGAAAACTGATTAATTTTTCCCGCCGTAGCGGAACATTTTTCACAACTCCTTTTCACTGTTGAAATTTTAGTTATTTATTAATTAAAATGCCTACAAGTACTAGTTACGAAGAAAATGGTTTATGTTGTACACCGCCCGATATAAGATGTGAAGCCCTTAACGTTATGGAAACTTTACTACCTGAAAACTCCAAGGAAAAATATCTGTTCTGTGAGTTTTTATTGTTATTCTATTCACAAGTGTGTTGAAAAACGTCGTATGATACACGTGTGTATTGATGATTACCGTCCTCGGCTCTCTTAAGACCTCAATGGTGCCTCGGCGGTAATCACCAATGTAACACACTAGTACCATAATGTACTATTATCTTATATCACATTAACTGTACCTATGTGGTTGATGTTAATCTATAGTATGGAATTTTATTTATCTCATGTCTTACAGGAATGAAATCGTCGAAGACTACTATTACCCACCAGACAGCATCCCCGAATACTCATCAATCCTCGTCCCGAACATCGACAACGTATGCATTTCCTTCCTCATCGAGACCATAGCCCGACAGAACAAGGCAGTGCTGCTGATCGGTGAACAGGGCACGGCCAAAACTGTCATGTTGAAGAGCTATATGCAGAAGTACGATAATGAGGTTAAACTGTACAAGATGATCAACTTCTCGTCTGCCACCACGCCGAATATGTTCCAGGTTAGTAGACTTCTGCCCATTTTTTCTGCCAAGTTGTGCCCATTTTTCCTGCCAAGTTGTAACAGCTCTATATGATACTACTACTTGTCACTGTCACTTTTATGTCAACGAAAATACACTGCAACTCAACGTTCAGAAACCTATATATAAGAGAATGAGTTGTAGAGTGAGAAGGAAGGAAGGATGGAAGTAGGAAGAGAGGAGTGTGAAACCATAATATGGTTTGAGATGTTCATAATCATGATAGTTTCAATAATTACTATAGTTGGAGGATCTAAACTCTAGACAATCGTGAAATTAGCAGTGGGGCCGCAAAAAAGGGTTGTGTCACCGTATGAGGTAGGGGGTGGTCTGGCGGTCAGCCAAACGGCTGATTTCACAGCAATCGCAAAACGATTACAAGATAAGGGATCTAGGTAATAACCTAGATCCCTTATCTTGTAATAGTTTTGCGTTTTGGTTCCACTAAAACGTTATAATATAAGAATTAATCCTAACTTTTTCTTTAGAGAATCGTGGAGTCGTACGTAGAAAAGCGCGTGGGAATGACGTATGGCCCGCCGGGCGGTCGCTCCATGACAGTGTTTGTTGACGATATCAACATGCCAGTTGTCAACGAGTGGGGTGATCAGGTAAAGCATTATTTAAACTCTTCGATTATTATTATTATTATTATATTGAACATCGATATTGTCAAGATTATCGCCGAGCTTCTGAAAGGTCGATCAAAGTTAATCTTTCAAGCCACTCGCTATTTCAGCTTTAACTTCAAATAGATAGAAATAGCAAGTGAGTTGACAGCCGATTAGGTTTAATCGAGCTTTCAGAAACCGGCGGTAAGCCTGACCTAATTTGGTGGAATAAGAAATACCAAAGGCAGCAGAGTAAGTATAATGTTTTGAACTATTTCAGGTCACCAACGAAATAGTGAGAGAGATGATGGAGTGCGGCGGATTCTACTCGCTAGAAAAGCCGGGAGAATTCATCATAATTGCAGACATTCAGATGTTCGGCGCTATGATCCATCCAGGCAAGGATCTTGTAGGCCTTGGGTGTCCTTGTAAAAATATTATGTCTAATGCTGGCGCCTCACATGGGCCATTTTGGCTCTAAGGTGTAGTGGGTACTGTTAGATTCCAACACTCCAATGTGTGGATCGATCTGGCACAGTTATTGGAGATAAAGTTTGTTTCATCCATAATAGACCTAAGCTTGGACGCAAAATTGAATCCAATATGTGACGCCGGCATAAAACATCTGTATGCCTCAAGTTGATGGACGCAGGGCAGTGCATCGTAAAGCACTTTCCTATCGTGCGTGACTTACGCAATGCTTTGTTATAGGTGATGGTTACCACTTGGCATCAGGTGGGCCATCTACCTGTTCCATTAGCTAGTTGTATAAAAAAACTGACTACAGCAATGGAATGCCTCGCATGTTACGTTACCTACATGTTCTACGATGTTAGGAATATGCCCTACGATGAACAGCCCTAATGAGATTAATTTTGACTATGCCCGAATAACAAATCAGGAATAAATTATTTTCTTTCTAAATTGTTTTCGATGAAACAGGTGGCGGACGAAACGATATCCCTCCGCGCCTCAAGAGGCAATTCAACATTTTTAACTGCACCTTACCCAGTAACATTTCTATGGATCGAATCTTTGGTGAGCCATTTCACTTCATTATTCTGATACAATTTCAAGTATCACCTATGACGTCCTTACTCGTAGGTATAGGTCGCGTCAACCAAAAAGAACTCGAAAAAAATGAAGGGGATGTGTACAAAATACTGTCGCCATCACACCCCCTCCCACCTTCTAGCGTTATTTTTGCGCGACGCGCACTATACCTACACAGATACAAAAATGTTTCAGAAACTATCAGTGCTGGGTATTTCTGCAAGAGTCGTTTCGACAGGAAACTGGTCGAGTTCATGCCGAGACTTGTGTCAGTGACGCGCATTATTTGGCAACAAACTAAAGTAAGTTTCCCTTTTTATTTAGAAAAGATGACGGATCATTCCGACGACCCATCTGAAGTTGAGCCGTTACCTCTACCCATAATTCCTATATTCCTATATTTCCCAGCTATGGGGAATGAGTGCTACCAATAACATATATTTTTATCATATCTATGTACCTACACCATTGACGTGAATAAATGATTTATGGTTATGATAATTGACTTGGAGTGCACCGCGGATGTGCCCTTTATGGAATAGCACAGCATCCATGTCTAGGGCACTGGCACTTATAACTCTTTAAAACGGAATACATCAATACAAGCATCTCTTCTTGGCGACAAAAAATATTGTTGGTTTCGGTAACCACTTAACATGAGGTGGGTCATCTGCTTGTTCCATCAGCTAGTTGTATAAAAAAGAGTACGGTGGTACATGTATTAGCAATTTTCCGGACAAACTGTTTTATCTTACTTTTTTAGCTAATCTCATTACACATCTCATTGACGACCTCAGTGGCGCAGCGGGCGAGAGTCCGCCTGCGACGCAGAGGTTGCGGGTTCGATTCCCGCCTCGGAACAAATTTGTGTACGATCTGCAGAAATTTGTTCATTGGTCTGGGTGTTTTCTATGTATAATAAAAAAAAAAATTATATCTATCTATGTAATTATATAATATATCAGTTATCTAGTACCCATAACACAAGCTTTAGTAGCTTACTTTGGGGCTAGATAGTGCTGTGTGGATTGTCCAGCATAATTTATTTATTTATTTATTATTTATTTATCTTATTTTATCAACTGTTCCGCTTCCGTTACTGAATAGGTAACGGAAGCGGCCAGTCAGCATTAGGGCGCTCGCCCACGGCGACTTTTTGTAGCGAGCGATGCAGTAACGATGCTGTCGCGAGTTCGCATCGATATGCGGTCGCTAGCTGTTCAATCTCGCCCACGCTTCGGTTCAGAGTTTCGTGAAAGCAAGAGGGATTCTTTCACGAGTAATAGTTGAACGAGCGTATCAAAGCCAAAATTACCACCTCGACGGGTACAATTTCATAAAACACGTATTAGTCGTCGAAATAAATTCAAAACCCCACATAGAGTGGGATAAGGGCAGAAATAAGAAGATGTGCTTTAGAGGTCAAAAATATGTGGAAATAGCAGTTCAGTTCGAAGTTTGATTGTGTATAATTTTCTGTTTCAGGTTAAAATGTTGCCAACACCGGCAAAGTTCCACTACATTTTCAATCTTCGTGATTTGTCCCGAATTTGGGAAGGAATTCTTTTCATTAAGAAAGAAGAGCTTCCTAATGTTAAAACGGCTCTGAAGTTATGGTTCCACGAGTGCTTAAGGGTTATATCGGACAGGTAACATTAATATAAAATCGAAGACTCATTCATACGATGAATCAAAATTAAATAAATAATTTGTTAATGAATAACGGGTTCTGCTGACGCGTACTAAACAATAAATAAATAAAAAAATTGCTAAAAGACGAATTCGAATGATCTCATCAAATTGAGCCACTTATTTTTTTATGTTATGGTAGGTAATACTTTTTTGACTGATTCAGGCTTATTTGTCATTGTTACACCACTTATCACTACATAGTATAAAAGTGATTCAAGACGAAGGTTTATAATATGTATAATAGGTACATGCATGATATAGTAGAAAAACAATGTGCACCCGTGCGAAGAAGGGGCGCGCGGGCGGGTCGCTAGTTCTAAATAAACGTATATTCTATTCTATCTTTCAGGTTCACGACCTTCGACGACAAGGACTGGTTCGTCGCCAACTTCTGGAAGACAGCCGCGGCGGAGATGCCCGATGTTGTGCCGGACTTTCCCGAAAAGGAGACTTTCTTCGTGAACTTCCTGCGAGAGCCGGTCGATCCCACGGGAGACGAGGACGAGGACTTCAGTACTGAGGCGCCGAAGGTCTATGAAGAGTTGCCGACGTGAGTACTCAAAACCAAAATGGACTTTATTCTGTACAATCACAAGGCTCATTTTGAACTGAACTATTTTTATGCTTCTATAGAAACCGTGCCTATCGTATGTATAGGTAACGTTTTTATTTTCATGCAAGCATGGTGTGAAAAATATGCAGTAATCACTACATGATATAAAACAAAGTCGCTGTTTTCCCGCATAAAAATCACAGAGGCCTATGTACAGCTGTGGACTTCTTCAGATTTATCTTGACGACTGGATCTTTGAGTTAACTTAGTTAAATTATTTCAATGATAAATTATTCTATTTCAGATGGGACTTTGTTCTGATGAAACTCGGCTCGTTCCAAAATCTTTTCAATGAGCAAATCCGCGGCGCACATTTGGATCTGGTGTTCTTTCACGATGCTATGGTGCATTTGTTTATCATATCCAGGATTATCAATACTCCCAGGTAAATGTTCTTTACATTCTCAGCGTCTGTATACCCTTTATAAAAGTTTATCAGTCGATTGCTTAAAGAACATTAGTAGACTAGTATATGATACTAGTTCTACAGTTTCTAATAGATTCACACATCACTAATTGTGAATTTGTGAATGAGTGTTGATTTTGTTTCTGAGGCCAAGCTCGTGATCGAATACTGAGCGCAGATCCACTAGCTAGATCAATCGGTACCCTGTTCAGCTAACTTTAGATCGTTTGCAGTGGTCTGCAGATAGCTCAACTGTTGTGCTCAGTGCACTTTGTACGTCATGTAGGTAAATACTTCTTCTTGACGTGTCACTAGTTCTTTCGAACCAGTGTGGTGTAGGGATTTTAAGTGTTCCGTTCGGTTCCAGTTGGATTCCAGTAGGTCGGCTTTAAAAAGGATTACATAATGTACAGAATATAAAATAGATGTCATTTCCTTTGTCATTATAGTATTTACGATTTCACAGAGGTAACGCGTTACTTGTGGGTGTCGGTGGCTCCGGTAAACAGAGCTTGACGAAATTGGCGTCGTACATAGCAAACTACTCCTTCTATCAAATCACTCTGACTCGGTAAGAAAATTAGGGGCCTTACTACAAAAAAATAGGCAAACGTTAAACACTGCCTAAACTTTTGACATCTCTTGCCATTGCATAATGGCAAACAGAGACAGCGCTAATTTTAGACATTGTTTAAAGTTAGACATCGTTTTGTAGTAAGGCCCTAGGTATCGAATGGAACTAGATAATCAAATAGTAAACAACATGAATGGGTGTTATACAATATTTTTTTATTTCTCACGGATTTCCTTTTAATTAAATTTTCTAAATAGCTCAGTTTAAATATTTTTTGAGTTTTTAAATATGTAAAAACAATTTACTATAATAATTAAGAAAATGAGTTAACAATTTTTTTATATATTGTTTCAGGTTTGCTTAGTACGGAGAGAGATGGCTTTGTTGTGTGAAATGTCCGCCATGTTTTTTTTTGTGACCGGGTCTGGATTCTTACACAATGAATGCAGTCTCTGGGCATGCATAGTTCAGTTCAATTAATTGAGTCCATGCATAACTCCACAGATCATACAACGTGAGTAACTTCATGGACGACATTAAGATCCTATACCGAATAGCCGGGTTGCAAGGCCAGGGTATCTCGTTCATCTTCACTGACAACGACATAAAGGACGAGCAGTTTCTAGAGTTCTTGAACAATATTCTCAGCTCGGGAGAAATTGCCAATCTCTTCGCGAAGGATGAAATGGGTAAGACATGTATTTTTGAACCGACTTATAAAAAAGAAAGAGGTTCTCATTTTTTCTTTGTTTGTTACCTCAGAACTTACGACTGGGAGATGATTCTTTTTTTATTTGTAAGCTGGTTCTTCCCGTTTGGTCCCATTTAAATATTAGTAAGGTCTGACGATTTGACAGGTTTTTTAGTTATGCTTACTCAGTGTTTGAAGAAGTAGGTTTTGTCTTGCAGAGTTATTTACTGTTCTGAATAAATTGCTTACTGAGTTTTATATAAATGTTTGATTCAGATGAAATACTGAACGAGCTTACACCAATTATGAAAAAATACGCACCGAGAAGAATTCCAGTTCCGGATATTTTGTACGAGTACTTTATTATGCGGTCTCGGGCTAATTTACACGTTGTCTTATGCTTCTCACCGGTAAGTTCACCGAGCATTATAAATAATAACATTTTTATCTTATCATGTTCTCTCAGGGTCACCAATACATTATTTGAACTAGAAAGCTAGCGAAAGAATACACTAGTAAATCTTTTGGTGGGAAAACTCGTTTGGATCAAAATAATGGCTTGGCTGAACCTCCTCAATCCTTTCGTGATCATTTATTAATTAATGTACCTATAGTTTTGTAGAAAATCAACAACTATAAAATGTTATTCATCGTTGTTTGCTATTTTTCATAACTTCTTGTAATTTAAGAGCAATGCTCTTGTCGGCGTATTGAATGCAATTCTCTCCAGGTGTTTCTCTTTTTTTTGACGCTGGGAAAAATGCGTTACGAATTCCCCCTATTGGAGGATGGGAGGGATATGTGGGACTCCCTGGTTCTGCTTCCCGGTTTACCCACTAAACAACCCAGCGGCACTCCCGCGTCGTCTTTGTTGGAGGGGAACTGGGAAACCGGCAGAGCCTTTTCATCAAATCCCCCGCCGACAACCGCCCGTCTTTACAGCGGGTCTTCTCCCGCTGTTCACCACGTAGCGGAGCGAGAAGTTCGGCGTCTCTAGCGCGCGCTCTACCGCCTCATCCGTCCGGGCTGCTTATACAGCCCAGACCCACCTGGGCAGACCAAAAGGTCTACCCTGCCTCATCACACTGTCCTCCCCTAGTCAGAGGGACACGCGACACGCAGAGAGGCCCACCGTGTTGGATTATTAGCCACCATGAAACACGTCCGCAGTACTCTGCCAGCGTGTTTCATGGTGTTACCAGGGTTTACCACGACGAGGATATAATCCCATTGACTATGTTTAGGTGGGCGAAAAGTTCCGAAGCAGAGCTCTAAAGTTCCCCGGTCTCATATCCGGGTCGACGATGGATTGGTTCCAAAAGTGGCCGAGAGTGGCGCTGATTGAAGTAGCTCATCATTTCTTGTCTGAATTCCATGTGAGTGATATATTTTTAGAGCATTTCATCTTGGTGTTCCTGCAGCTTCTTTGATTTACCACATTATACTTGGTTAGGTAGATGTATGTACGGTATGGTAAAAATGCATAAATTTGCAATAACTTCTTCTTCAAACGTTATTGAAGCTACTAAAAATGCGTATTTACCTACTATAATCGTCATAAGTGTTTTTTTCTGTGTATTCAATAAAATCAATACTATTTTATAAAGCATAGTAAATAAAAAATGTTTTAAAAGTTTGGTTTCAAAACAACAAGTTATCTATTGTGAATTATTACTATCAATATCTCTGCTCTTGTTAGAGGGGTGTTTCTATTCGGTTGAAAAATTTATAGACTCAAAGAATTAACATACATTTAAATAATGTTGACTATTTATAAAAATTGTAAATATAAAATCATTTATATTGTATTTTAATTTCACTTTACTTCCATTAATTCAGACAAAATTGGTAAAGATTTTATTGCTTATTGTTATATTATTATTGCTATTGAATAAACGAATTGAATTGAATTTCAGGTCGTATGCTCCCCCGAAACCAAAACGCAATTGATCGAGATAATGGGTATGGTGCAAGACAACGTGGCCGATACCTGCTCTATCTACTACGACAGGTTCCGAAGACAAGCCCACGTCACTCCCAAATCGTACCTATCCTTCTTAGAAGGGTATAAGGTGCTTTATAAAGAGAAACATGTCGGCATAGCTGAGATGGCACGGAGGTTTGCTATACTTTATTTTACGAAAACACTATAGACTTTGTTCTGTGTTCTTGAATACCGATAGAGGCTATCAATGCCAATCATACTTATTTATTTTATTTTATTGTTATTAGAAAAACTTACAGCTATGCACATTGATAAGTATCTTAATTTGCTATATGTGCGAAGCACATATTACATTGAAGGCCAATTAGAAGTTTCCACACGGGATACACGGGGAATTATGTTCTGTGTTCTTGAATACCGATAGAGGCTATCAATGCCTATCATACACGGGGAATGAATTTCTAGTAGACAAGTTTAGTTAAGTGCTCGAAAGGAGCATCTATAGGCGCACTTAAAATCCCTTCACCACACTGTTTCGAAAAAACTAGTGATATGACAAGAGATAGTTTTATATTTCTGCATATACTGCCATATTGCCTCAAAATGGGATGTTTATTTGATACGTCAGTTGTTTTTCAGAATGACCACAGGCTTAGACAAGCTAGTAGAAGCAGCGGCCAGCGTTGACATACTAAAGAAGGAGTTGGAACTGAAGGATATTGAAATCAAAGAGGCTACTGCTAAGGCTGAAGAGGTTAATTTTCAAATCTTTGTCGTCACGGTTTTAGGTATTTTATGTTTTTTGTTGTTTTTATAAGCATGCAGCTGCAATAAATGACGACATGGGGTCCTTCAAAAGGCGGGCTTATCATCTCTTAAAAGGCCGGCAGCGCATCAGCAACGCCTATAGTGTTGCAGGTGTCTATGGGCGACGGTGACCGCTTTCCATCAGGTGGCCCGTATGCTCGTCTGCCAGCTTTGACATAAAGCAACAACAAGCCAAAACTAGTTACTATTTATAGTTTTAGAATAGATATTTTTTTATAAAACCTCTTGTGTCCATATGCTGGGCAAAGGTCATAAACAAAATCTTCCACATAAAGGTTTACTGACAATCTTTTTTTTATAAATAGAAACATCAGACTTATGATTACTATTGTATTTGTTTGTGGATGGTGAACGTCCAAAATTGTCTCTCCTGGAAATGTATAGTGGTACGAGTCGACTACACGAGCTGATGATGATGGCTTTTATATAATTGTCCGTCCGTATACCGTCCATACGTGAATACAGAAGTATTGACACATTGTAAGTGTAGAGTATGCATTTATTAACGTTTCCAGGTGTTAGCCGCCGTCGCGGAATCTGCCGCGGCCGCAGAAATAGTGAAGGCAGAAGTGTTGGAAGTGAAAGACCGAGCTGTGAAGCTCGTGGGCGTGATTGCCGCGGAAACTGCCATCGCAGAAGAAAAGCTGGCTGCCGCTAAACCGGCTTTAGACGCTGCTGAAGCTGCGCTACAGGTAACCAAAAATATATTCACCAAAGGTAATTTTTGGTGAATATTGAACAATAATTATAATAGTAACCTGTGTGTGTGTGTATGTGTAATAGTTATCCTGTGTAATAAAACAGTTTTCTGCTATGTAACCTTATAAAATATTTTTAAACTTTTTGACATGCAATGCTTTGATTCCTACTTTTTCATTACTAAAACTAACATTAAAAATTATTTTGGAGTGTATGAAAATCTCCATCTAGTTCCTCTTTTTAGAACTAGATGGCACTAGTAAAGTTGTACGGTTTGTAGATCGCGCTGACGAAAACTCACGACTCGACATAAAATGTCTCTGAGATCAATGTATTGGTATCGCTTCTCGGCCTTTTGGCTAAGATCAAAGTGTAGTATCTGTTCTTTTCAGCTTAATATCTGAAAGTTCCCTCACTGAGGGACCAGTATATTAAACTGATTTTTGTCAAGCGACGGGATGTTAGGAGCTCGCTCCACTCCCGTCACGGGTCGGCCCGGCATTGCAGTGCCGCCGGGATCGGCCCACAGAAATATTGAGCATCTTGTGGATAACTATAAAACATTTCATTTAGCTTAATTTTCTCCAATCTATGTTTATATAAGAAAATCAAATTATCTAAGTCCTGCCTGACTGTCGCGTAGTATGACAATGACAAACAATGCACAACATAGACCGGCGGCGCGCGCTGCGCGGGTCCTAAGAGACTTGATTAGGTTAGAAGATTAGGTATAAAGCTTTGAGGGCGTAGGGTTTATTTGGAAACTCAAATCTCCTTCCAAGGGTTGAAAACGTTTGTATGAAAATTTGTATGCGAACCTACAAAATTGAAACTATGAGTACATGTACTCCAAGGCTGATAAATGGGAATGGCATTTTTAGTTTTTTTAAACTACCCATAATAAGTGTGTAGAGGATTGCCAATGTTTGGCATTTCAATCAACGAGTTCGAAGCTTTACAAAAATATAAGTAACTATTTAACTTGAAAATTCAAGTGAAAATAATTATGTGGAATGTTTGGTTAGAAGACTGAAATATCCGCAGTGACTTGCTACAAATACAAGGTATAATCAAAAGCTCAATAAAGTATTATGTTTTTCCTTTTGTATCATGTATTCTTTGCGCTTGAAGAAGCACAAAGTATGAATTGTATTATCTCTGGATAACGGTAGTACAATATTGTATTATATATATCATTACCGTGTCCGTATTATATAACATAACCTTTGTCCATCTGTGCATGGATAAATGAGGTCATTATTAGTTTATCCATCTAACATTAGATGGCGCTAGTAAAGTTGTACGGTTTGTAGATCGCGCTGACGAAAGCACACGATGCCGAATGATGTTCTCTCGTTTGAAATGTTTAAACATACTTACCTGGCACAGGGGACACCGTGATCACAAAGGCGGTTCCCCCAGAGCGAGGCTTATTCATTGCACTGCGAATTGGGTTGACCTCTGCGATTATCCCTAATGTGGATAACTCGGGTGCGTTATTTTTGGTAGTGGGGACTGCGTTCGCGCCGTCCCCCGGGTATTATAAAAAAAATAGATATATAATATTAAAATAAAATACTAATCAATTTATATATAAGATTAAATTAAAATCAAGATGGTTTAGTTAGTTCCGACTTCTAAATTTTCATTGCTTAAATTAGCGTTATTTAATTTACTTATTTGCATCTGCTGCATTCGTATTTTGCTCCATCCACCTTGCAGGAGCACGTCACGGACCGAAAAAATAAATTAAGTTTGCAATTAATTTTTGCCACTGTTAATTCCATATTAACTACCAGCAGCGTACTTTATTTTTCCACATAGTTTAAATTATCTAAATTCATTTTTTGTCTAAAAAAAAACCTTAGAAAAGCTTTTTTTAATAGTTTTACCTCAACTTTTCTTCAAGAACCGGTTTCGTAAACAGATTTTTCTCAAGCGACGGGATCGGCCCACAGAATTATTAAGGCGGCACGGGACGGTTATTGAACAGCTGTAAATCTACTAAAATGTAAAAATACATGAAAAAAACGAAAATTTTAAGATTGAACATGTACTCGAGCGCTGTGTAAAAATAGAAAAGTAAATAATGATAATTTTTCTCGATAAAAAAAATCATAAAGATGACACTAAATCGATATTTCAAACATCCATTACTATGAGAGTTTTTCTTGAAATCATGTCAGTTATTTAAAAATATACGAGTAGCGATTAATATTTACTAGCGCTGTGTAAAAAAAAAATATTTTATTATTATTAATCTCTGAGAAGAAAATCTAACGAAAACTAGCTGTTCAAGTGCTCGCGCCGAGCAGGCAGTACCCCCGAGGCGTCTTGGAGGTTGGAGGTTCTGGGATATCCCCGCCTTATGAAACATGGATTTATAAATTGTGCAAATAATTAAACAAGCTGATGTAAACAGAACTGATGGTCTTTGTGATATTTCAACCCGTGTGTCCCCGTGATGATACCATCTGGCTGGACATTTTATTAGCAAGTAGTCTAAAAAAAACCATCCCAACCCAGTTTTCCTTATTCATGCTCGGATTATAAACATTACGTTATTTTCAGACTATCAACGCGGCCGATATTGCCACGGTCCGAAAATTGGGCAAACCCCCTTACCTCATCACACTTATCATGGACGCTGTGATCCTGCTCTTCAGAAAGAAGATTGACCCTATCAAACCGGACGTAGAGAAGAGTTTCCTCATAGCTTCATGGGCTGAGTCTCTCAAGGTACAATAACTTAATTTGAAGAAAACTCATTTTACTGGTACTACTATTGCTTGTTCCAAGGATGCCACAACGAATTCTAAGCCCAAAATTTATTTTTTCCCCAAGTCTAACGTCGAGTCTTTGGATTTCCGGAAATTAAACTATGATTAACTACTTTGTAGCTTGGCTCGAATGGTTTTTATTTATTATTCCAAGCGTCATTATCTATATTGGGTAAAATTTTACATAGAGCCATCTAGCCTCAAAACCAGTGTCTACGATGGTCACTTTTTAGTGATACTTTTATACTAATAAGTAATTGCTTTTCTGTCAGGTTATGGCAGACTCGAAGTTCTTGAACAACTTGAAATTCTTCCCGAAGGATGAAATCAATGCTGAAATGGTGGATTTACTCCAACCTTACTTCAATTATCCGTAACTATATGTTTTATCTTTATTCCTGCTGATTCATCCACACATAGGACACTGCAAACTGAAACTGCGCCCCGCGGTTTCACCCGCGCATATTTAAATCCCGATATTACCACGGGATAAAAAGTAGCTCATTTGCTATTCCAAACTATAATCTCTCTGCCAAGTTTCATCCAGATCCGTTCAGCCGTTCCGGGGTGAAAGATTAACAAACATCCATCCACACTTACAAACTTTCGCGTTTATAATAGTAGTAGGATGTTTTTGGTCGAATACGAAGAAGAATAACCGTTTATCTGTCTATCTAATATCTACTATTTCTATTCAGACAATATACGTTCGAAGCAGCTAAAATTGCTTGCGGCAACGTCGCCGGTCTGATTTCATGGACCATAGCGATGGCGCAGTTCTATTCTGTCAACAAGGATGTGCTGCCTCTGAAGGCGAACCTGGCTATAATGCAGGGGAAGTACCAAGGAGCCAAGCGGGAGTTGGACGCCGCAGAAGCGCAGTTGGCAGCTAAAGAGGTGAATAAACTTAATACCCACTGATCGTTGTATTCGTAAGATTTGAAAAAAAAAGAGTATAATACTGCTCATCTCAATGGCCATAATTTGACAGCCCTCAGTGCTCAGTTCTTAGTAGCTCTTTCTTCACCGCTTCGATAACCACCGAAAATAAGCATTTTGTCTAATGAATATAGTTTTTGTTATTATAAAACTAATAGGTACATCACAATAATGAAGTATAAAAAAAAAACAAAAAATATTTTTTTTTGGTATTTATTTTTTCTAAGATTCTCAGTTTTTCTTATTGTCTATTATAATCACACACACAACGCCAAATATAATCTCAGTTTTTTTGTCAGTTTTATGATGGTGAAAAACCATAATACGATGCAATCATTAAAAAATGTTGTGTCGAATGACCAAATAAAAAAACACAGTACACAAGTACAGTAGTTTTGACAGCTTCTACAACTTTCAGCGAGAGCTAGCCGGCGTACAAAAAATGTTCGACGACGCAATGACGTTGAAACAAGCCGTATTGGACGACGCAGCTAGATGTCAGATGAAAATGGACGCCGCCACGGCTTTGATAAACGGACTCAGCGGCGAGAGAGTGCGGTGGACGGAACAATCGGCGCTCTTCAAGTCTGAGATCGAGAGGCTGGTCGGAGATATACTGCTCCTCACCGGGTAAGATCTTCCCTCTCTGTTAGATTACTCTTTTACTCTACTCTTTCTCTGTTAGATTACATAGTGTATTATATAGCTTCAATATGTTGTGTAGATATTAAATTACATTGTAACGAGGATCATACAAAAGAGCGGTAGATAACAAGCCGAGTTTGATGCCTGTTCTTCTCGTTGTTGGTCGCGTGGTACTGGCACCTAGAGTCACCTAGTTTTAAGACGTTTCAAGGTGATCCTTGTGATTTTATTGAATAAACATATTTTGACTTTGACTTCGACTTTTTTCGAACACGAGTAATCTTATAGGCGCTTATTAATAAAGCTATTCTCCTATTACGATACGCACAGGTGACCTAAGTATCCTGCGAGGATTTTTCTGTTGTAGCTGCAAGAAACGTTTCTTCGTCACTGGAATCTGTTGACATAACGTCCGTCAGCAAAAAACAAGTCACCAAATGATGATTTTATTCAATTTGCAGTAGCATAATATGCGAGTTTCGAGTGGCAATCTAGTATCCAACTAGTATTCTACTCGAGTATCGTATCCTAGATGCCCTTCTCCTTTTTAATGGTCATTGAACGCGCCAAACCTTATCATACCGATAAGTCTGTTGCTGTCTCTTTTCGTTGGCATGAAAGTGACAGTGACAAGAATAATAAATAAATAAATAAATAATGCTGGACAATCCACACAGCACTATCTAGCCCCAAAGTAAGCTATTCAAAGCTTGTGTTATGGGTACTAGATAACCGATATATTTAATACATTATATACTTACATAGATAGATATTTTTTATTATACATAGAAAACACCCAGACCATCGGAACAAATTTCTGCAGATCGTACACAAATTTGTTCCAATGCGGGAATCGAACCCGCAACCTCTTGCGTCGCAGGCAGGTTCTCACCCGCTGCGCCACAGAAGTCGTCAAGAATTATCTATTGAGTCATGTAAAATGGCAGGGATTATGATTATGAGGGTTAATCTTTAAACACTAGTTTCTTATTTCGAAACAGTGTGGTGAAAGAAAGTTTGAATGTTTGTTACTTAAAAACGCCAGAACGGCTGAACGGATTGGGTGAAATTTGGCACAGAGATAGATTACAGTCTAAAATAGCACATGGGTTACTTATAATCCCGTGGGAATACCAGGATTTAAAGCTACGCGGGTAAAACCGCGGCGCGCGGCTAGTACCTAATTGGACTAGCCTATACACGATAAATACACTCCATTTTCAAAGGTCTATTCCTTCCAGATTCTTGTCATATTCGGGTCCTTTCAACCAGGAGTTCCGATCCCACTTGACAAACAGTTGGCTTGCTGAATTGCTCAAGCGAAAAATACCCGTATCCATGAATCTAAACATCACAGATCAACTTACGGATACTGCTACGGTACCTACATTTTACTAGTTTGTCTTTGGTTTAGTATTGTTTGTATCAATCATTTGAAATTGTGATCTATCTATATCCACATGTGGTTTAGCGTTTGGCTATCGGTAGAAATTGTGAGAAAACTATTAATAACTGTTTTACGTTGTAGATTACTTAGTAGATAATAGTAGTAGATTAGATACTTCTGTAGAGCACACTTAGTTGCTGAACTAGTGTAACTAGTAAGTACAATCGAAATTCAATTCTTACTGGTCCTTGACACTGTGAGGTAATTCAATTATAGGCATTAAGGATCGCCTCTGCCTATGATTGATGATGTGCAACATCAGGTCGGACTATCTGCTTATTCCATCAGCTAGTTGTATAAAAAAAACTACTTGATTATTCACTTAATTTATCTCGCTAACCAGTACCGTTTTCTGAAAAAAGAGCTAGGCTAGGTATTATTCTAATCGGAAACGTCATTCGCCGTCAAACGCCAAGACGTTGGTGTCGATTCAGTTGTTACATTATTCTAAAATAACGTAATTTAACAGCTCTAAAATTATAGCCGTCCTTGTTGTTTCGGTCTTTCAGAGAGGGACGGCATTAATAAATAAATAATGCTGGACAATCCACACAGCACCACCTAGTCCCAAAGTAAGCTACTCAAAGCTTGTGTTATGACCTCTGCGTCGCAGGCGGACTCTCGCCCGCTGCACCACTGAGGTCGTCAATATTTTTGGTACTGTCAAATTACGAAAGTTAAACAACAGAATTGCCACCACCACTGGCTGGAACGATTAAAATTAAAGCAATCATTCTTGTTAAAACATTTGCTCAGATCGGTGACTGGAACTTGTGCGGTCTGCCCACGGACGAGTTGTCCATACAGAACGGCATCATCGTAACCAAAGCCTCTCGATTCCCGCTGCTGATCGATCCGCAGACTCAGGGCAAGATCTGGATCAAGAACATGGAGAAGTTCAATGACCTTATTGTCACCACTCTCAATCATAAGTACTTCAGGTGAGTATTCGTGAGTAGATACTGTTATAAAATGATTCAGTATTTACTGAATCATTAAATTGACCGATTCTACTGCACTGTCTGTGATGTTGAACTCGGCTTAGGGCAGCTTCGACCATCTTATTACGTCGAGTACCTAACTATAGATAAGTATGTCTGACAAGCTCAAAGTTCAAAGAGACTGAATCATAAAACACGATATATTATTGGGGTACTATTTTCGACGAGTCCGACTTTATTAAACTGCGACCTAACTTTCTTGCTAAGATTTTTAACCACTCACTGTTTATAAAATGCTGCATTTTCCTATGACGATTCTGTGACATGGCGATCAAATGCCGCCAGTAAATAGGCATTCCCCTGATACTGGGCAGCAGCTGTATCAGTACTGACAGAAGGCCGAAAAATAGTTTTCTGGAAGGGCTTCTGACTGGACATTAAAGGGCGGCACGCCGGCCTCTAAACTGCGGTGCAGAAAGCAATGGGTAACTACTGCACAACACCTCCCAACAAAAAGTAATGATGCACAACAATTGATGCATCAATTACGCCGACAAGAGCATTGCTCTTAAATAAGTAATAACTGTTTATACGTGTAACTCTGTAACCAGCCAATAATTTTTACTGTAGATTTCGTTTGCTTTGAATGTAAAGGAACCTTCACATTCTGCCAAATAAAATAATATTACATGTTGTTTAATTTGTTTTAGGAACCACATTGAAGATTGCGTGTCTCTCGGCCGACCCTTGCTAATAGAAGACGTGGCTGAAGAACTTGATCCTGCGTTAGACAACATTCTGGAGCGGAACTACATCAAGATCGGCTCTTCATTTAAGGTCTTTTATTATTTGACGAAACTTAATTTTAATATTTTAAAAACCTACCAAAATGTGATATGCAGCTCATACAAAAAACTCGCGCCATCACACCCTCTCCCCCTCCTTCCAGCGTACTTTTTACGTGATGCGAACTATACTAGAAGATCTGAGGGGATATTTACCGTGCCTGATAAAAGTTGTGAAGCTGTATCTGTTTTGTATTTATAATCCACTGGATTATCATCGTCTGATGAAGTTCACTGCTGGATATAGGCCTCCTCTATACTATTCTATAAAGAACGATTTTGAGCTTTATTAATACACAGACTTCCTTAGGTCTTTACAAAATTGTTAGTCCATCAATTTGTGGGTTCCAGTGGCTAAGTGGTCCGTAAAATAATGTAAAATGCCCGTAGGAATTTTTTAAACCTATTTTGAATTACAGGTGAAACTAGGAGACAAAGAAATAGACGTGACTGCGGGCCACAAAATTTACATCACGTCCAAACTACCCAACCCTGCTTACACTCCTGAGATTTCGGCGCGAACTTCTATCATTGACTTCACTGTCACAATGCAAGGTAGAGTCTGAGTGCGCAAACCACAATGGCTATAACTGCGTAATAAAAATAAAAAAATAAATAAAAATAAAAATCGTTTATTTCAGACCACTAAGTCCATAGAAATAGTACAAATTATTAAACACAAAAATATAAAACAAACTAAAATTAAATAATTTATGCCGTTGTGAAGCACTGAGGACGATCAACGTAAGAAATATATTCCTCCGTTGATCGTTCTCAGCACAAGACATTTCCATATAGGAGAATTCCAGCTATCAGCAACAGTCTTCAGGATGCTGTTGGGGCTGCCGCGCACTCTACTGATTAGTGACGCAGTTTTCTTGCGCATCAGGGCGTGAAAACCATCAGTGTGGTAGTGTGCAAACACCCCTGATGCACTGCAGAAACGCGGCAGCCCCAACATCATACGGAAGATGTTGTTATATTGGACACGTAGAGTATCCAGCGATTTCTTGGTATGATTTACCCACAGACTTCCCGTGTGAAAACTCTGACAGTAGGCTTTAAAAAGCGTAATTTTAACTAGGTCAGTACAACGGGCGAATCTGCGGGCAATCATGTTACCTCTAACCGCTAGCGCTCTACGCTCTCTTTCAACATCAACATCGTCTTTAAGGTCGTCGGCAAGAAGGTGTCCAAGATATTTGAACTGTGTTACGCTTGATATTTAATCCGTTCAAAGTTAAACTGAGATCAATTGGACTTTTACCGCCGGCCTTAAAAACCATGTACTCAGTCTTCCTTACATTATATGTGAGCCCATGTTCCACTGCATAGTTCTCACAAACCTTGAGTAGTTCTCTCAAGCCTCCGATCGTTGCAAGTAATGCCAAGATTTCTGTAGAAATCCAGGCCTGGAGTAAAATGAGCCTGGTTATCATACCGTAGGAACAATATGCTCACTTTTCACACAAAACTGAAAAACCACGTGACCTAAGTTACGTTTTGAGCAGGTTCGTCAGTCTAGAGTTTAACTTTTCTTACTGCCTTACGATAAAGTATTGTATTGTTTTTCGCATTGCTTTATACTGTTGATTTCACTGTACATGTATATTCCAGGTCTTGAAGACCAGCTGCTAGGCCGCGTGATCCTAACAGAGAAGGCGGAGATGGAAGCGGAACGGACGCAGCTGATAATGGACGTGACAGCCAATCGCCGCAAGATGCAGGAGTTGGAAGCCAACTTGCTGCACAAACTGACGACAATCCAGGGCTCGCTGGTCGAAGACGTGTCTTTGATACAAGTGCTGAATATCACGAAGAGTACGGCTACGGACGTGAGTAGCCAACGATAAGAGACAAAACAATTCAATTATCCATTAGTAGTGGTCCTTAGTTGCAATATGGAATTATTCCCGCTTTTAAAAAAAGGGATGGTCTTGCTACCTGTTACGTCATCATTATCAACCTGAGAAATCCATTGCTGGACTTGGGCCTCCCCTATACATTTTTAGGAAGAACGATTCTGATTCTTCTCCATCCACAGACATCCCTTGATCCTCATGGTTTGTCGGTGAATCGGGTAGGAGAGCATAGGTAGACCCTACATTAGTGTTAATGTGCTAAGCCAACTGTACTAAGATATTTGAGGGGATATCTACCGTGTTTGGGGGATCAAAGTCTGTTGAAAAGGCGGTTTTTTAACAATTTATAGGTAAAACGTTTGATCGCAATCTCACATTTTATGTGACGAAACGGTCTACGGGTGTAGCACGCTTACCTAGAAGATACCTTTTCACTCATCTCTTGAAAACATCTAAGTTATATGCATTCGGAAAAACAGACGCCGGTAAGGAGTTCCACTCTTTGGCTGTTCGCATTATAAACGTAGAAGCAAAGCGGTTTCGGGTTTTTAATGATTTTCCTTTATTTTTCCCAGGTCAAAGAAAAATTGGACATAGCCAAAGAGACCGAGATAAAGATCAACGCGGCTCGTGAAGAGTTTCGTCCCGTGGCCACGCGCGGCTCTGTCCTCTACTTCTTGGTTTGCAACATGTCGCTTGTATGCAACATGTACCAAACTTCTTTAGCGCAATTCTTGGAGAGGTTCGACATTTCCATGGAGAGGTCTACCCCCAGTCCCATCACGTCGCGCCGAATCGGCTTCATTATTGAATACCTGGTGAGTTGTTTGATGCTCATTTCATCTTCCCAACTCATATAACGAAATAGTATTAAGCATGAATGTAGATTTAAGAGTAAGGTGCACCGAATAACGTTAACGTTAAATCGTAACAAAATGTCTGTTTTAACGAACGATTTTACATATTATCGCTAAAGTATTTCGCGCTTGCTCATTTAAAATTTTTTCCATAAATAAATGATATATGAAGAATTGCAAACAAAGTTTTAGAGAATAGCATACTTGATTTTAAATCAAGTGTTTTTCTTTAGCTTAAAAAAACATAAAATTAAACATTTAACATAAAATTGTTAGGTAGGTACATCGATCAATTAGTACATAGAAGTTGGATCCGAACTTTACTACGTATTTAGCTACATGTCGTACTTTTATAACTGGAAAGTCTGTCTATAAAGAAAAAGTATTAGTAGACACCAATCTATAATGTGTTTCAGACATTCGACGTGTTCAAATACATATCCCGTGGGTTCTATGAGGTGCACAAATATTTGTTCACGATACTGCTGACACTGAAAATAGATTTGCAAAAAGAAGTCCTTACTTTCGAGGAGTTTCAGACTTTTATCAAAGGTTAACTTAATTTAGTTAACTTTTTTATTTAACTACCCCCGAAATTACCAGACAAAAGTATAAGTCTGAATGACACTGTATCAAAATGGGTCTGACTTCAGTAAATAACTGGGCGAATATCTTCGGTGGGCAATGTCCGTGCTATTCTTCTGGTACTGCAATCGTCCTTATGGAACTTATCAACAGCTAGGTTGTATACGACTGCGAACTACCCACGAAACGGACTGTCATGTTGACGTTATCTGAAAGTGTTTTAGGACAAACTGCAACAAAATAGAACTATTGATAGGGTCCTAAATCCACCCTCACGCATAATGGACCACCTTAGAGTCTGAATGCGGACACAGGAGTCCAACTCAAGTATCAAGTAGGGTCCTAAATAAAATTCCTTGGCCAGGTGGTGCCGCATTGGATCTAAACGCGTGTCCGCCTAAGCCATTCAAATGGATCACCGATATGTCGTGGTTGAATCTGGTGAATCTGTCTGGACTGAGGCAATTCACAAACATACTGAACCAGGTCATCAATAACGAGAAGGGTTGGAAGAATTGGTAAGAACTCACTTAGAATTTGTATCAATATGCTTTGTTTTAAATAATTTCCACTTGAAAATGCCGCTTCAAATTAGGGTTTATTCTTCCGAGGTTATTTAATTTTGTTTTTTACTTTTTTTCCTTTTCTATCCATGAAAAGAAGATCCCTACCGCTCTGGATTCTATTGCAAGAATATTTAATTCAGATGAGGACTTTTGATCTGGATTAAACATTATGGGCCTTACTACAAAACGGTGTCTAACTTTAAACAGTGTCTAAAATTAGCGCTGTCTCTGTTTGCCATTACGCAATTGCAAGAGATGTCAACAGTTTAGGCAGTGTTTAACGTTTGCCTATTTTTTTGTAGTAAGGCCCTAAGGCTTTTTCTCTTGCTGATTCAATATTTGGCTATAGTAAAAAAATCATATACATTGTAACAAGTTCGAGTTTTATAGGTTTGACAAGGAAGCACCTGAAGATGAGCCGTTACCGGACGGATACCATATCTTGGACGTGTTCAGAAAACTACTCGTAGTCCGGTCGTGGTGCCCCGATAGAACGCTAGCGCAGAGCTTGTAAGTAAACTTTACATAATTCTTCTATGTAGGTATACGTGTGTGTTGCGAGGTCTTTTGTTAAAACGTGAATTGTTTGCAGGAAATATGTCATTAATTCAATGGGTGTCAGATTTTCTGAGGCTGTCATTGTCAACTACGAGGTAAGCTCAAACTTCCGGCCACTAACCAAGTATGCATGTGTGCTTAGTATGTGGTTTCGATCGAATTATACAAATCTCTACTTTAAACTTGTCAAAAACAAAGACAGAAATATCATCAGATATACCATAATCATTACGATGGTCGAATATGCCCTTAGTTGTTCATTCTTACCGATCAGAAGGGATCACTTGGCCTAGCCATGTCACATCCTTTGTTGAGATGTTTACGACCTTCGGGCAACTTCTCACAGTTTCGAAGATATAAAATAACTGAATGTAGTTTTGTAAAAGACAAGCTACCAAGTTTCGAGGAGAAAGTTTACTTATCTATTATCTAGAACCACCATATTATATACACCAATTTTTCCTAGAAACAACCAAAAAAATAGACGTAATTTCGTAGAAGCTTTTACTACCATAATTTTTTTCTGTGTATAATTTAGCAAATGGTGCTGGAATCGCGACCGCTTGTGCCGCTGATTGGTTTCTTGGCCATGGGATCTGACCCAACACCGTCTATAGAAACGACTGCCAAACGGCTGGAATGTCTCTGCTCTTCCATATCTATGGGACAAGGACAGGAAATACACGCGAGGAAGCTCATTGACAGAGGACTTCGGGAGGTAAGGACCTTTTGTTTGGCTCGAGGTGGATGTACATTAGAGCATTTTCTCGAGCATTTCTATCTAATGTTAATGTTTTTACGAAAGGTATTGAAAATGATATTCTTACGAATCATAGAGCGGTTCGTTGTTCTCTTACAAGTAACTGCTCTAGGCAATTATTGCTCAAAAAAATGCCCGTGTAAGCGCACGTTTCTTTAGATTCATCGAGTATTGACTTACGTCGTCACTTGAAATTTGAAAGTGAACCTTGTGAGTTTATTAAGATTTTGAATTGAATTACGTTTCTGTCTGATAAATTGATTTTGTAGTAATTATAAACGTTTTATAGGGCATCTGGGTGCTCTTACAAAACTGTCACTTGGGTCTTGAGTATATGGTGGAAATCATGGAGCAGTTTGCTGAACTAGAAAAGGATCCTGAACAAGTTCACGAGACGTTCAGGTAAAATTATATATTTTATGCTGCCTATCATGCGTATTAAAATAAAAATCAATTGTTCAAAACTAATGTAGCCTGAGCAAAAGTAATAGTACTTGAATCCCAAATTATGTTTCAGGCTTTGGATCACGACAGAAGTGCATGAAAGGTTCCCTATCACATTGTTGCAAATGTCTATCAAGTATACCTGCGAACCCCCATCAGGTAATCTTTAATAGGTAGCGAATGAATATGACCTCTCTCGCTTATCTTGTTTTTAAGAGCACTGGTGGTCTAGGGGTAGCGGTTCCGACTTCCGATCCTAAGGTCGTGGGTTCAATACCGGTCGTGCACCAATGAGTCTTTCTGTTAAAAAAATTATGTGCACAATGTCATTAGGTACTCTCAAATGGTGAAGGAAAACATCGTGGGGGAACCTAATACGTTCTGTATAACATGACGTGTCAAATGCTCGAAAGTTGCCTCTTAGGGCAAACTTAAAATCCTTTCACCACACTGTTTTGAATGGAACTAGTGACACGACAAGAAGAAGAAGAATCTAGCTTTTTATCATCCTGCCTCCTCAAAAACGTTTTAACTCACACATTGTTCTTGTACTATGAAATTTTCCATTATTTCAGGCATCAAAGCGGGTCTTATGAGAACCTACGACTCGATGAGTCAAGACTTCCTGGACTACAGCGACAGTCCATTCTACCTGCCGCTGATATACACCATCTCTTTCTTACACACTGTTGTGCAAGAGAGACGGAAGTTCGGTCCTCTCGGCTGGAACATACCGTACGAGTTTAATTCTGCCGATTGGCTGGCTTCGTGCATGTTTGTGCAGAATCATTTAGAAGGGCTTGAGCAAGGGCAGACTATCAGTTGGACTACAGTACGGTGAGTACCTACCACTAAGGCCCTTATATTGGTCGCTGAGCGTTCCACTATCTAAAATGTTCGCTAAGTTTGTTGCTGTCTCTTTTCGTTCGCATGAAAGTGACAGTGACACGAACACTTTTTGTAGCCGCTATAACGTGTAAGAGATAATGAGTAAGAGGCTATAAGTCTTGATATACATACACCATCTCATCTTACACAACGTTGATGAGAGAGAGATCTCAGAGTAGTAGAGCTCTTTGTGAAAGGCTCGTCCGGGGAAGTACTACTACGACGACTTTTTCTGCCGCCAAGCTAGTCACCTATATATTTGTTTTATTTTATTTATTTATTGAGAAATTAACATAATTACAGGTTTTTTATTAAGCCCTAAGGCGATGTTAAATCTACCTACTTAATAATAATAATAGACAACACTAATTACTTAATTTAAACATTATCAATGACACGCTGTGCCATTTCCATGGCTTTCGGCAGGTTACGGTGAAAAATATCTATACTATTTTGGGAAAGAATATTTAGTAAATAAATAGCGAGTGACAAGGGGGCAAACTTATGTAATTATTTAATTTGATCTTGTGAATGTTTGTATTGTATAATTCCAGTTACATGGTATCGGCGGTACAGTACGGCGGTCGCGTGACCGACGACTACGACACTCGGCTGCTGGTGACGTTCTGCCGCGTGTGGTTCTCCGACCAGCTGTTCACGGACGAGTTTCAGTTCTACAAGGGATACGGCATCATGAAGTATAAGAACATTCCCGAGTATCTGGAGGCGATCGACACGATGCGGCACGTCGATCCGCCTCAAGCTTACGGGTTGCACACCAATGCTGATATCACGTGAGTATAAATTGATTACAAGGTGATATCATTGTCATCATCAGCTTAAAGGAGTCCACTGTTGGACATAAGCCTCCACTATACGTTTCCATGAAGAAAGACTTCTCGCGGTCTTAACTATGTCGTCAGTCCATCGGGTATAGGAGGGCGTCCCAAGCTTCGTTTTCCTGTAGTGGTCGCCATTCGAGAACCTTTATTCCCCAGCGGTTGTCAGTTCTTCGAGCTATATGACCTGCCCATTGTCACTTCAAGTTGCTGATTCTGAGAGCTATTCCTCATTTATGATTCTATCCCGTAGTGAGACAACCAGTATAGCTAAATGAAGTGTGTGGGGGGCAAATATTTGCAGATAATTCAAATATTTGCCCTAACGCGTTATTCAACATTTAATAGCACCCTTCACGCAAACAAAGTTTTAGATACAGTGATGAGTGTTTTTTTAAACCATTTGGTTAATATTAGGGGTTTGGAAATATAACGTGAAACCTTTTCCAGCTACCAACGCAACAGGACATCAAATCTCTTGGACACCATCTTGTCGATCCAACCGAAAGAATCGAGCTCTGGCGGCGGCGAGACACGCGAGGCCTCTGTGTACAGGCAGTCTAGGGAAATGCTCGAAAAAGTACCGCCTAATTTCGATCCACATGAAGTGAAGGAAAGGTAAGGCAGAAAAGTTATTCTTCCGGAAGACTTAGTAGTTGATATTATACGTGACAATTCTTATACCTAATGAAATCAAAAAAATCCCGATAAAGATTCATAGGACAGCTAAATATTTCTTGAATTTATAGATTGAAGCACTACGGCAGTCTTGGCTCCATGGTAATTTTCTTGCGACAAGAGATCGACAGAATGCAAAAAGTTATTTCTCTCGTCAGAACCACGCTGAAAGATCTATTGCTTGCTATCGACGGAACTATTATTATGAATGAGGTTAGTTACATCCATATTCTACAAGCCCGTTCAAACCTTACGCGGTATTCGCTGCCGCTCTGTAGGTTAGAAGTGCATAGGTGCCGCTCGAGTTTCCGCTTTGGTGTGAGCAGTAATATTACCGCATACCCAGTGCTTTCTCTACCCACAGCGGCAGCGAATATCCCGTAGGTTTGAACAGGCGTCGCAAATGCCGTAAAAACAACAAAGACTTTCAAATCCAAATCATTGTATTGGAATGTAGCTTTTCTAGCATCTGTCTATGAACTGATGCATTTGGTACAAAGCACTTTAACTTACACTCTTTCCCTCGTAATCATAATCGCTGCTATTTTATAGCATCTCAATAGATTATACTTGTCACTGTCACTTTCATGCCAACGAAAAGAGAAAGCAACGTACTTATCGGTCTGATAAGCTATTGGTGCGCTCAGCGACCATTATGAATAAGGTCCTTCGTATTTTTCTTATTACTTATATCGTCCCACCATTGGGCAAAGGATTTCCCTAAACAGATTCTTCGTAGGGAGTCTCTTTCCGCCATCTTATTTCTAAATCTCTTATTCAACCAATAAAGCGTTGGCAACGTGACCTAGGCGCCTTTGAAATAGCCTTGTAAATAATAATATCTGGGTGATCGATCTTTGCTCGGTTGCTGAATCCTAGGTAAATCGATTTATAGCCCTCGAAACCCCTGCATACCAAAATCGTTGAAGCCGTTTCCGAGATCCAGATTATTTTTATACATACAAGAATTGCTCGTACACATTAATTCTCGTAGGTGTTGCAGCTACCTGATCCCTCTCATATTTCCAGGCGCTCCGTGATTCCCTAGACAATATCTACGACGCGAAGGTGCCCAAGATATGGCTGAAGAGTTCGTGGTCGTCATCCACCCTCGGCTTTTGGTTCACGGAGTTTCTGGAAAGGAACATCCAGTTCTCGACGTGGTGCTTCCAAAAGCGACCCGACTCGTTCTGGATGACTGGATTCTTCAATCCTCAAGGTTAGTTACCTTTTTCGTTTTTATATGTGAAATCATCTTTAACTGGGGCGTTATTCACTATAATCAAGTCAATCGCGTTTGCGTTTAGATTGCGTTATGACGTCACACGGTTAGGGCAAAGTATCTCCTATGTCATAAAGAATAAAGCCCAAGATCACGTTTTGACGCTACACGGTTTGGGGCAAGAAATCTCCTATGTCATGCACTGAGAAAAATGTAAAGCTGAAAGTGCCGTCATTACGATCGATTTCGTAGGTTTGAAGGCTAAAAACCGACCAACAGTAATAACCAACATAAACGCCTTCTAGGCAGAAGACGTTATACGATTTACAGGGTAAGTTAATTTAAAAAGAAGGTATACCATGAATAAGTTTCTCCAAACTACGATTTATTCTTAGTATTGAACATATTAGCCGTAACATATCTACGATAAATTCGGTAAATCAGTTAAAGATCGAGGTACTGACGGCGGCATTCAACTTCTGGTAAGGCGAAAAATAAGCAAGGTAGCTCAGCAAACACGCAAATCTTTCCAAGGGCAATATTCGACGCATCTCAAGTCAGCAACGCCTTCTCGTAAGGCGTTTTATACCGTATTATATATAATAATAATACCTAACGTTCAACAATATGGCATATTGTACGTACCAGCCGTACAAGAGCAGTGCTTAGTGGATAGGTAGCTACTGTAGCTAGCCGTAGCCCTTAGCCAGTGGCTACTAGCCACTAGCCAAGGAAATCAAGGAATATAATAATACTCTGACGAGAGCCACTAGCTGTGCTACCTACTGGGTAGATAGACAACAGCCAATGTAGCTAGCTAGACTAGCTAGCGCACTAGCTTTGCTATTAGCGATAGCGAGTGGTGGTGAAATAACCCAATGACATAGATAGAAGATAGATAGAAAATACTTTATTGCACACAACTTAAGAATACAACAAATAAACAAACTTAAAACTAAAAGTACAATGGGCGGCCTTATCGCTAAGTAGCGATCTCTACCAGACAACCGTTGGATGAAATGGACTCAAGAAATTTAGAGGGTCCTTGTGTGCGTGGAGATGAATAAAAAGAATTTGTGAATATACATACAAATTACAAAGAAATTAGAAACCATATATACATATATACACAATATATACATAAATACTTACATTATCTAATCATAAATACTAAATACATACTATACCTACTACAATACATATAGCTAATATACATTTATTATACTAACACATCTTTTCAAATGTTTTATACATCTTATTGATTTTCGAAATATACAGTAAAGTGCGGCCTTATACATATTTCCCGTGCGTTTTCGTCAGCGCGATCTAGGATTGTACCTTTTTGGTACCTTTTTGGCTTTTAAACTTTTTATAAAAGCGGATAATGCCTTCTTTACGGCAACAAATGCCTTCTTTACGGCAACATACGCCGAAAATTTACCGCCGGAAGCGAATAGTGTTTTTAACCGTCAGCACTACGTTATTAACAAGATAAGATTCAATTCCTAAAACGCTTTACCATAAAGTTGATTTGGTTGTTTTGCGACCAGCTAATAGACGGTATCGTTTTAACGTATTCACTTAGTTATGTCAAAACGAAGGTAATTGTACAAACTCGCCCTACGTAATTACATTATAACCGTGTAAGACTTTATTAACCTTACGCCAGAATTTCATTTTTCTCAGTGTGGAGAATAATGCCCCTGAACTTGTACTTGTCTACCGCTGGAGATAGGATCTATACATTTGAAAGAATATCGATTCTGAGCCCTCTCTACTCGACAATGACCGGTCACCATTTCGGTTTGAAGTGTTTATTGTCATAAGCTCTTATAAAACGAAACGAACGGTACGAAATCGTGACCATTTTCACCTGAAACTTTTAGAGCTATAGAAGTTAAACTTCTGTCTGTTGAAGTTAAATCATGATTTTCGGATGAACACTCGAGCTAATTACGTTGGTATTTGATATCCTCCAGGTTTCCTTACGGCCATGAGACAAGAGGTGACTCGAGCGCACAAAGGCTGGGCCTTAGACATGGTGTCTCTACACAATGACGTCACCAAATTCATTTTTGAAGAAATCAAAGCTCCACCACTGGTCAGTTTTCGTCGTACTTTTGTATCATTTTTCCTCGTTTGTTATCTGAGAGCCACTAATGGATTTTCTAGTCGAAAAAATTATGTGCGCAATGCCAGTGCTTTTAAACGGTGAAGAAAAACATCATGACGAAACCAGTTAGTATTCTAACAGCGGTGATTGGCTTGCAACCTGTCACGTTTGGAATACTAACTACTGCAAAATGTGTGCATGTGCCAAATGTAATGTTTGGACGTACCTCTGCGTAAACCCCTTAACGTTCTCAAAAAATCTTGAGTTAGTAGGTACTTGGTACTAAGAGATGAGGATATCTACCGTGTCTGGGGATCAAAGTCGTTTTCAGTTTTTTATTAACCTACCGACTAGAGACTGAGAGACACAGAACCTGTAATGTATTAAGAAATATTTGTTCTTTCCATATTACCGATTTGTTGCCAGTAGGTATGAGTACATAGTTTGACTGGAAATATTATTTCCCGTGGCACGACTTTCAATTCCTAGCTGGAAGGAAAAATCAATCTACATTTTCGATGACAGATGTCAAACTGACAGTTTCTGTCCCATGTACAAGTAGGTAATAAATGATTTAAATTTAACAATTGACGGACTCGACTTTCGGCTGACGTGACTAGAAACATAACAAAGAGCATATAATCTCTGAATCACTTGACACTGGCAAGATTGTCTATAGACAGGAGCCATTAAAAAAATAATATTTAAATAGAAGTAATAAATTAAGCTTATTCCCAAATTCCAGGAAGGTGTGTACGTACACGGAATGTTTCTGGACGGCGCGGGTTGGGATCGCCGCAACGGCAGACTGTGCGAGTCCACATTGAAAGTGCTGTATACAGCTCTACCGGTCACACATGTGTACGCTATCAACTCCACCGCGCCCAAGGACCCTAAACTCTACCAAGTAAGTTTACCATCAAGTATTTTTTTTATGCAACCAGCTGATGGAACAAACAGAAGGCCCACCTGATGTTAAGTGGCAACCATCACCTATAACAAAGCATTGCCTCGTAAGTCACGCACGAAAGTAACGTGTCCTACGATATGTACTGCCCTGCGTCCATCAACTTGAGGCAAACAGATGTTAAGCCTCATGTGCCTGTAATTACACCGGCGTCCACACTCTTCAAACCGAAACACAGCAACGCTACTTGGCGGCAGAAAACGGTGTGGTGGTGTATATAAGTTCAAGTATGATTTTCTGGAACAAACAGATGGTCCAACTTATGATAAGTGGTAACCATCACCTCTAAAAATTTTCTAAAGTCCCGCAAGTAAGGAAAATATCCTTCGATGCAGTGCCCTGCGTCCATCAACTTGAGGCATTAGTTTAAACGTCATTTTCCTATAATTACTTGTACCATCAGTAAGTAGTATTGAAAGAAAAACCCACTTCTCTACCCGGAATTCCAGACACAATAGAAAATGTATATTGTGTTTCGGTTGGAACTACGTTCCGGCATGTGAGAGGTTAATATGGGTACTAAGAACTATCTAATTACCATGAAGGTGGTACATAATGACTATGGCCCATTGACATCCTGATCCACAGATGAAATAACGATTAGTCAAATAGGTTCGCTCTGCTTTGAAACCGAAACATTCAACATCATGCTGAATTGTTTTTTGTTTCCAGTGTCCAGTCTACAAGAAGCCGGTACGTACGGGACTTACCTTCATCACTCCCCTCTGGTTACCCACTCTAAAGAACCCTGACCACTGGATCCTAAGAGGTGTTGCCATTCTGTGTGACATCAAGTGATTTTTATATACGTTTTATTTAATCTGTGAAATAATGGCGAGTTCATTTGTTACATTTTACCTATAGATTGAATGGATTTCTTCTGTGTCTTTGAACGTTCTATTGCGTGAAAATACCCAAAACTAACTCTAAACGGATATTTGTTATCTAGTCCTATTCTTATGTACTTTTGTCTATTTTTATTTTAGTTTATAGTTTTTTCTGAATAAACATATTTTATTGTTTTCTTAATAAAAAGGCATGTACCAGGTATTACAATTTATTCATAACACATTTACAAAACATTTTCAACTGCAAAATATTGTGGATGGGTAGTTTACTTAGACATATTGTAGATAAGCGGTCGGTCATGGTGGATGGTTTGGACATTTACATAAAATTATACGGTTAAAGAAACATCTAGATAGGGAAAATGTATGCGAAAATTGACAGAAAGTATCAAAACAGCTAGCTACGTTATGAAACGTACTCGTCCATTCACGCATACTGTAACGATGCGAAACTAAGGGTGAGCTCCACCATCTAACGTCAACGTCAAATCGTTCGTTACTTCAGAGATTTTGCTACGAATTGACGTTTACAACGTTAGATTAGTGCAACTCACCCTAAAACAATTGCTATCTCGCTCACATTTATAGAAAACGCACAACATATGCGTTTTTTATTTCCAGGTTTAAAATGCTTACAAAATCTAGACGTTCTTTAAAAGTTTCACAAAAACAACGAAAATAACTCAAACAATTAAATTACTAAAACAATTTGTTAACAATATAATGGACGGAGCATATTCGCTGATATTTTACAACTGGCAATCACAAATTATGGAAGCATCTTACATAGATTCGATACTCTTTCATACTGAGTTTTAGGATGCATTTCTACTGACGTGCGGTGAGGAGTCCAGGCGACCAATCAGATTAATTTAAATAACACGAGATGTTAATCTGATTGGTCGTTTTAAATACGGTTCACTCCGCTCACTGTCAGTGGAAAAACATCCTTAGCTAGGGCCTCTTCACCATCGGCATGCAAGAGTGGTTAAATAGATTGTGTGGGAGACAAGATATTGTGTAATAACAAATACAATAAAAAACCTAGCGTAATGCTCCAAACCATTTTGTTTATCGATGGTGAAAGAGGTTTGTATTCTTATTTTATTATAGTTATCTAAGATCCTGATACAAGTATGCAATATGAGTAAAGATATAATACACGCTTAGTTTTTCACCGCTTCTAAATAAAAATACCCACGATTAAGTTCAGAGCTATCCCAAGTAAAGACAATACAGTAGTGTCAATTCCGTTCTTATAAAAATAAACAAAGATGTCATATTATATTCTTTCAGTCAGATTATATTAGCTTCGAAAAGAGCAACAATAGAATCGACACCATTATTCGTATATTGTATAGATATGAAAATGCAAGATACTAAAGTCTAAAACTTTGGCAGTAACAAAGGTACTCATAGAATATCAGTCTGATAACATTGTCATGATTTAAAGTCGACGACAGATACGTAATAAAATGCACACGATGTTTAAAGAGTACACAATCGAAAGTTAATAGACTGCAAGTAACGAGATCTAGCTTTCCTAATGCAATTTAAACAATATTCTATCATTATAACTTAATACAACAATTTATATTAATAGCTAATACATACAGTCTTATATCCATGCTATACAAAGCTGACAAAAATTTAGCAATAAAGATATATTATACTCAAGTTAAACTTCGCAATAAGACCATCTTATATATAAGGAATATAGTAGATAATATTATAGCAGCTAAAACAACAGATTCAGCATAATTTATTATATCATAGGCTAAACATTTCTTAAAGCTAATATAAAATTATAAGTAGTCTTAATAACTGAAACAAGTAGTGCATAAGCGTCTACAGAATGCCTTTGGCTAAATGAACAAGTAAAATGACAAAATATATTGCACACTAACACAATTTGTCTTTGGGCTGTCAGGAATACTTATTCCCTTTTGTGTTCACCACGAAAATTCCCGAGAGGTTCCACGGATCTTGACCTAGGTGCTCTGAAACAAAATTTACAAACTAATATTATAAACTACTTTCAATAGTATTACTAAAAACTGACTTATTGTGATCTGATATTATTATGCTAATTCTTGTATTTCAAATTAAATAATGCCAATTTTATATTACCTACCATTTTTTTTGCTAATTACCAAATACCTAGGTTAACAATGGAATTCCAGTGTTCATTTATTGGTGTACATTTCCGATTTTTTTTATTACTCATAGTAAAATGCGTACCTTCTTCTTGAAAGCGTCAATTCAATTTTTCCTTCCTTTACTTGTTTGAAAAGCGAAATGGCCCCAGCATGGCTCAACCCTCGAGTTGGCACATTGTTAACTGACAAGATCTCGTCACCTGCAAAAGAAAATACATTAATACTAATCCGTGCGTTTATTAAAATACTAAAACAAGATAAGTAGTTCAAATGACAATTAAAACTGTACCTTCAAAAATAGTACCCTTGTCTGCTGCCTGTCCATTTGGGAAGACAGTTTTAACAAAAATACCCATTTGTCCTTTGGGTGAATCGGTACCACCAACGATACTGAATCCCAAGCTTTTGTGGCCTGGTCCTTTCCAAAACTCCGCTCTGTGCAGTGAGTTGTGAGAGTACTGGCCGCCTTGCTGTTCGTGATGAAGAGTTGCAGAGTACTCTTGGTGCCTAGAGATGTGTGGCGCGTGATTCGGCGAACATCGCTGAGAGCCAACCCTATTGAAAAACCTACTGCGACTGTTAGTCCTTAATTGCTCCGGTATGCTCTCGAATGACCTATTCTGATAGAGCCTCGGGACGTGCTTTATGTAATGACAAGTTTCTTTGACTTCGTTAGAAGTATTATCATTATAATACTGGCCTACTGTAGGTTGTGTGGAGTTGTGCATTGATATCGGCCGGTAATTGTTATGGCCAACCCTCACGGTCGGGGAAGATCGCATTGATACTTCGATATTTGTTATATTTTGTAAAGACGCAGATGATTGCGTGAAACAGCGTCGTTCTAATAATTTTTCGTCATCGCTCATTTGATTCGCATGTAGTACAGACTCATTGTTAACTTGTATCCCTACTCCACATTGTTGATTGACTCTGATTCTATTTGGGTTCGTTTCGTACGATTGTCGCCTTGTTAGTGTTCCCGAATTATTTCTGGTATCTGAGTAGTATAGATCGTTACTAGGAAAGTGCGTTTCCATAGTAACTTTTTGCGTTGGAGAAGGCCTTTGCACTGTCTGTGAGATAAGATCAGGTGGATTAGATGTTTGGGGCTTTACTGGTATGAGCTCCGGTTGGTGTTTATTTATAACTCGGCTAAGAGTTACGGGGGTCATTTCATCGTGGGCCATGACAAGGTCTACTTGATACTTATTGAATGGTGTGCCATCTTCGCGTGCAGCTTCAGTCGAGCAAGAATTCACGATGTGCTGAACCTCTTTTAATGATGATAAACCTCTTAAGACTTGGCCGTTTACGTTCACTATTTCGTCGCCTATTCGAAGCCGACCATCTCTGTGAGCAATCCCGTCTAGGTCCAACTTAACTACAATGTAACGAATTTCGTAATTCGAACCACTATTGTCTAAATCTGCTTTATGCTGAGCAAGATACACCCCAAGACTTTCATCCAATCTCGATTTCAGAAGTCTTACTTTTCTAAACCGCTTCGTGCATGGCCCTCTTCCTAAGATATCTATTTCAGGAATCTGTTGCATTCGTGGTTGGTGGTCTGTATTTTGAATATTGTTAACGATGTGAGCGTTTGAAGTGATTTCAGCTGGGACTAACTGTGATTGCATAAATTGTATTTTTCTCGTTTGAACGCGTTCGTCTAATGTTATCGTCTTGTAAATGTATGGTGGTTTCTTGTTATTAATGGTTTTCTTTGGAAGTGGCGGTGGTTTGGCATCAGTTTGATCAATATTATTTAGTGTCAAAGATACATTTGATGTCTTGTGTAAATGGTTAGTGTTTTCCTTTTCATACTCGTATGATATATTTTTATTCACAGGGAATAATGCACAAGGTGTGGAACTGCGTCTAACAGGAATTTGAACTCTGCTCACATTTATCTTATGGTTCAAGCTCAATTGTCTTGAAAAATTGCTGTGATTTGTTTCAAATTTAGTATCCAGACAGTCCTTTAGAACCGATGCGCCTGATAAATGGCAGGAGTAACCTGGAGGAGAATGGTTGCTATGCTCATCAGTTGGCCGTCCATCACTGTCATACCCAGACTCGTTTGAGCTTACATAGTTGCTAAGTCGGTGTGCTTGTATTTCACCGGGCTCTGGGCCATTGTGTATGCTATGAGTCGATGAAGCTAATTCACTTTTGAAATCTCTCATAGAACCAAGCAAGTAACTGTATTCGTACACTGGTAAGCTATTTCTATTTCTGGGTATGAGCATCGGATCGTAATCTAGAGGTCCTCTATGTGAAATCATCGATGACCTGCGCGTTGCCTCATCGACTCTTCCTGTCGGATATGTATTGCTGTCAAAGTCGTTAATACTTCTCATAGAACCTCTTCTGCAATTAAAATCATTTCTTAGAGCAGCATTGAGAAGCATAGTATCTTCATGAATTGATATACTATCGTTACTTTGATACCTCTCTTCAGATCGAGAATTTGGATGATAAATTCGTTCTCTACGGCACTTTGGTGACTTCCTGTCCAACCTTTCTGAAAAGCTTTGTCTAACGGAACTAGACCTTTGCTGCGATGCTACATTGTTCTCTTCTGGTAAAACTGATAACTTGGATCGCAAGAAAGCGTATGGGAAATTCGGTTTTTTGCATGCTCCGTTGTTTGAGTGCCCCTCATTTAAATTAGGAATGTTGTCACAGCTGATTGCCTTTGTTGATGAGTTCACCAGATTTTCGTCGGACAATACGCTATTATGTTTTGAAGGTGATTTTTGTTTTTCATTGTTTGAGTTTTGTAAATCTATGTCGTCTGAAGGATCGTCAGCCTTAACATACGTGGACAAATGTGATGTGGAGCAACTTCGATACAAAGAAGGCCCATTAGTAGGATAATCAGGAGTTTTTTTCACGTTTAGTGATTGCGTTTTGGATGAATTTAACATTCCCGTTGAGCCCATTCTATGAAAGAATGTTTTGAACGGACTCGGTGATCTATCCCTGGAACTGCTTCGCACTGAATGTATGGAATCCGTATCGTTGTCTTTCTTTAGCGACGTCGAATCGGAGCTACTTCTTCCGATTTTCCAGCTTTGTTTCTTTTTATACTGCCCAATGATCGGGGTGTGCTCCTTAGGTTCTTCAATCAGAGGCGGTTCCTGGGTCGTGTCGTTTTGCTCAGTCTTTTTCAAAATTTCGAGTTTCTTTCCCATTCTTCGACCCCATGTGGCGAAAACTGTAAGATTAAATTACTCTGTTAGTTCCTCTAATGATATAACATAAAAGGTAAGGGTCGGCAAGCAAGGAGTCTCGTTTTTTCTTTATGTTCTTTAGCTGATATAAAACTAGTGGCTCTGGGAGCTGTAGACCTCGCGAGCATACTAAAAGTGAGAGAGATTTGAGGAATGTAATGTGCAAGTGCATTTTCCGTTTTGTGATTTTTTTGATCTTTTTGATTTTTTTTGCATCATCTTGTGTAGAATGAGGTTCTTTGTGTTTCTCTCAAATTTGATTGAAAACCATCGATTGTTTGATGAGATATCCTGTTCATCATGCTGAAGATCCTTATCAGATCTTCGCCAAACTTTTATGAGACCAACTTATAGTTACTACTTTTCAAATAAAAAAAGAATAATCGAAATCGGATCTCATTTGGTGGAGATATCCAGTATATCAAATAGCCCCCTTTTTGCCCTTTTTTTGGGGGAAGTACCCCTCCAATCAAAAATCCCCGACGACAAAAAAATTCTAATAAGTCATATAACCTGTGTACCAAGTTTCGTCCAGATCGGTTGAAAAATGCGACCTGTAGAGGAGAACAGACAGACAGACATCCGGACAAACGCATTTTTGGCCAATGTGGAAACGGAGACGCTTCGCTCGCTTCGCTCGCTCGGTCAATAAGTCATCACTAGCCGGATAGGCACTGATGAATGGGATAACAAGGGGCTCACCTTTCTTCATTTCCTTGACATCATCGTCCATGACCATGGCTGGCAGCGCGGTGACGATGGCGAAGTCGTGCGTGGTCTCGTCGTCTCGCCGCGGAGACGGCGTGCCGACGGCTCGCGGCGCGGTCACTTCCCTGCGCTTCGGCCCGCGGAAGAGGCGCATGATGACCGTTCACGCAACCATCGATCCACGCCACTGTCTTCTCTGGAATTGGAACGATTTTACGGATGTAAAATTTTTATGTGTAGTAGGTACAGAGTACAGACGTGGATGTCCGTTTCCTTCCTCTAACGTGCAATGAATGAACATTATTGTTACCGTTACGCGTCATTTCAAGTGTTTGACGTATGCAAATCCTGCTATGCTTATCCTCCTAAGGCGCCGATAAACGGGCAGAAGCTGACATACTTGTGCAAATCATGACGCCTGATCCAGTGCTTGCCTTAAAACCTAGCTTACATAGTAAGGTGTGTAGAAGCATCACAGTTTTTGTTTTATCCTGTTAACAGTAGGTTAAGGTACGGTACCTATACGTTTTCAAATGTGCTTCTTGTATGTATAAATCATGCTATCTGCAGCAAATGAGTACTTATTCAGGTTAGCTTATTAATTGCATTTGACTTTGTAATAAATTAAACAAACAAAACCCTTATTTACTCTTCATCATCACCATCCACAGCCAGACTTAGCTACTTAGGTACTGGTGAGTAGATAACGCATAAACCTATTGAATTGAAGTAAGTAAAAAGACTCACTATACTTTTACTTAACCTATAGAAATTAAAATCAAGACGCAGACCTAGAGCACAGATTAAATGATGTTCCAGACTAGAGCTCGTTTATTAATACTGACGTTTAACTGTTTACTGCCTAAGTACCCATATCCGCAATATCAATACTCATAGCCTGTAATGTATGCAGACAGAACAACCCGTAGGACAGATCGGATGCAGACCGTAATGTCATTAGAGATCTCGTCTACTGAAACGACGCATAGATTGCATAGAAGCGTATCTACATAATTACGCTGCAGTATGCCGTACGTTGTTTCCACTACCTCAATTTTTTATGCAACTATTACTGATCGAATGAGCAGATGTCTCACCTGTTGTTAAGTGGTAACCATCACCAACTTATAACTAAGCATTGCCTCGCAAGTCACGCACGATAGGAACGTGCCCTATGATGCACTGCGTCTATTAACTTCAGGCATTTATTTATTTATTTATTTAAAACATCTAGCATTCAGATGTCAAGCCTCATGTGCCTGCAATTTTACCGGCAACTATACCACGGCAAATAAATTGAAACACAGCAATGCTGCTTGGCGGCAAATTATTTTATACGAGTAATTATTTTTCAACAAAAAAAAACTATATGTATAATAAGTGATGATGATGGATGATGATGGACTGATGGATCAAGCAGATGGCCCACCTGATGTTAAGTGGTAACCATCACCTATAAACAAAACATTGCCCCGTAGGTCACGCACAATAGGAACGTGCCCTACGATGCACTGCCCTGCGTCCATCAACTTGAGGCATACGGATGTTAAGCCTCATGTGCCTGTAATTACACCGGCGACCACACTCTTCAAACCGAAACACAGCGTTGCTGCTTGGCGGCAGAAAAAGGCGTGGTGGTAGTACTTCCCCGGACGAGCCCTTCACAAAGAGCTCTACTACTCTTGCTCCGTCATAAATGGCTTTAATAGTATTGAAGTTAAAATAAGAAAATAAGACACAGTAGATCCATGCTCAACTAACGGCTATACCTATGCTTCTTCTTGTCGTGTTACTAGTTCTTTCGAAACAGTGTGGGGAAAGGATTTCAAGTGCGCCTCAAACAGGCTTCTTTTGAGCATTTTTAGATTGACTGGCTAATATAGCTGAGGACCGAGATAGACCTATATGATTGTCTAGTTGACACATGCGTTGAAATTAAACAAGGACATTTACACCCTACTAATAATACTCTTAAGGCTCCCGTGACAGCGGCTCGCAATTTCGAGGTGCGATTGGCTATTATTTCATTTTATTTCATTTCGGGGAGGTTGTTTGAAAGAATAACTCTAAAGAAACACGCATAAATACTGTTCGAATACAAATAATACAATAATATAAGGGAAACATGCCCGAATCAGAAATCATTTTGGTATTAGTATGTTTGGTCTTACGTTTACCTAATACCAAAATGATTTCTGACTCAAGCACATTTCCCTTATATTATTGTATTATTTGTGTTCGAACAGTATTTATGCGTGTTTCTTTAGAATTATTCTTTCAAACAACCTCCCCGAAATGAAATAACATGAAATAATAGCCAATCGCACCTCGAAATTGCGAGCCGCTGTCACCGGACCCTTAACGCCGACAGTTAGGTTAATCTATACGGGGTGAGTCATATGTAAAAGGAATCGCCGGAAACCGAAGCTTTACGGCATTCTAATTACTAGCCTAGTAAGAGATGTAACCCGTTCTAACTCGTTTATACTTCAAAAACACGCGACTAGTCTCCTACATATTAAATCTTATTTAACAGGCGTATGATACAGATTCTTATCTCACAGTTGGGACCGTCTGCTATAAAATATAATGGAATAACTGCAGTTGACATGAGATAGCCGTAGACAAACAGTGCCTGCAGTGATTGCATTTTACTCCTATCGCTTTAAACTAATTTCAAGAGCATTGAACTTTTTATCGCACTTTTACATTAACCAGATACCTTTCGGATATTTTTATACGGCTTAAGTCCGGCAGTGACGTAACTGCGAGGAAGTGCTGCCTTCCGGCCGGATGCGGTCTTCGTTTAGTCGTCGCCATAAAGAGAAGCTTTTGTACGGGTATACCTTCTACACAAAAAACGAATATTTTATGTTGCAAAATATTATTTTTATCGACATCCTCTACCGTAAGGAATGTTATTACGATATTGGGACGTCCGATCGAGGAAGATGTAAAAAATAACGTACAAATGTAGCATGCTTTTGTAATGAATTTCTTGCGAATTATTTACAAACACGCGCCTTGTACGGAACATAACATTTATCTTTTCAAGGTGGATTAGTTGCATATTGCGTTTAATGATTAATTACCATTTAACGTTTCATACGTTCATTAGCATAGGTTTAATAAGAACTTCGTAAAGAATGCTCAACACATTCGTATGCCATTAAGATAGAGTCCATGCTTTTATGTAATTAGATGATATGTATGAGCCACCCGCGTAGTTGTCTTGTGTACGTAGTTTAAGTAGTTTGGCTGCATTCCATTACTATTAGCACAAAAGATGCCAGAACGTACCAAAGCGTGTACACACAATAAAAATATTACTTCACACACGTCATAACTACTTGCGGACTAACATGTTTTTTGCATGCCACACATAAGACTACGTAACTTTACACAACCGATAAACTATTTTAGCATCTGCGTGTAATACCTTACTACATATAATTCGTCCTGTAACATGTACTTCTGTTATTTCTCAAGGAGGCTCTGGTGTTTCTCAATACAAAAATGAATCGCACGGAAAATGCACGTTTAATAACTTTAATAGACCACAGCTGTTGCTGAATTCGTGTAATTAAAATTTCATCGCATTCTAAATACGCAACATTCTCAACGCTTATGAAAGACGAACTCTGGGAGGGATAGTGGCTTGAATATTCCCTTGATTACCTCCACTTAGAATTCCTAGCGGACCACTGAGTGCCACTGTCCTTGGCTCTGATTTGTTTGCGTATCCAGTAATTATGTTTTTCATGGAGTCTGCAGTGAACATGGCAATCGAGCTTCTATTAAACATGCCGGAAGAAAATTTCCGAGCCAATGAATTTCGATACCTATGATAATAGCAGTTTTTCATTCGACATAATTGACTATTCATGTGTTATCATGGCCATTGACATAAAAAATAATTGAAAGCTTATTAATAACACCCAGTGATTTGGACAAGTTTGATAAAATGCTACATGATATGACATTTACAAACGTTGGCGGTCGCGCTATGTAAACATTATTAACATAATCAGTCCGGTAGAGTTCATAAAAATACTTGATCTACCTATATAAAAGGCGAGTTACAGTAATTATTCTAAACTCGATTGAAGTGGTTTTACCTAAGCTGTCTATAAGATTGCCTGTTGTCGGGAACTCGCCATTACCCTCGTTCATTCCTAGAACACATCCCGCGAGACGTCAAACAGTCATTATTTTTTTGTCGCACTATGTTTAGTGTGCGACATTACCCGCGAGTACGAGGTAGCCGCGAGAGGGTCGTCGACAAAATAGAGAACGTAATAAACTGGATGTGCTATTTCGCCTCACATTAGTAATTCGTTGAAAAATTACACTTATACGTATTTTTTATACAGCAAACCAAGCAACATTCATTTTCAATTCATGCGTGAAGCACGACATTTTTGCTTCATAATGTAGAGTCATTATAAAAGTCTGATGTGATTGAGAATATACTCCGATAACATGGTACTGAAAGTACCATGTTATATGGTACTATAGTAGAAGTATCTGCAATACATAATGAGTTTTTGTTTTACTCCATTTTTTTATTTATGACAAAAGCAGCATCACATAGAGCAGTGTTTTTCAATCTGTGGGTCATACGAAGCCTTACTCGGGGGGTTGCCGGCAAAAGGAAAAAGGTCCTACACTACAGTAAAAACACAATTTCAGTGAGAAGTATGGCGTATAACTATTTGATTCTATGCCCCAAGGGAGTCGCCAGAATTTTTCAACCCTTATAGGGGTCTCTTATTCAAAAAGATTGAAAAACACTGACAGAGTATCTAAGTTAAAACGAATAAGTCAAAAATGTTAACATGTCAAAAACAGCATCCCGCTGCCACTTCTACTATTCCGAGCTCAGCGGCGGCGTATGACGGACATTGACATCAGCACAAGGCAGGTGCGGTTCTAACTAATAGCTAATAAATAGTTAACTCACGACAAATAGCCACTGTAGTAGACTAGTGGACCAAACGACTTTGGTTGCAATTTACCTAAAAACAACGCAAAGTAGTAAATAGAGTTTATAATTTTTTTTACTAAAAACATCATGTGAAAAATATTTATACAAACTAGTTTTTTTGGCGTCCCATCTTTTTGTGTCGTGTAAGTAATTTAATTAGCCATTCCGAAATGGTTCATTAAATTTGATTAGAATTTAACTTATTAGCGTAGGATGCTGATAACCTTAATTCTTGCTGCAAATTTCAAAATTTGCAGCACTGAATTTAGAAGGTTACCTTTTACTTGTTTTTGTACTTGGAAAAAGTTTTAAGATGTAGGACAATGTTTTGTGACATAATGATATTTTATTATGCGGAACTTGGTCATTTGTGATTTTTTATGACTAATATTTAGTGGTATTACCTATATCTTTAAAAATTTTAAAATATGTGAGTGAGGAGTACCTTCTTACTCCAGCTGTTGTGAACGAACGTATCAAATCCCTAATGAACGGTACATCTCGGATAAATAATTTGACGTTGATTGTCAGTCAGTCATTCAGTTACAGGCTATTATTGTATCGCAGCAGATCACTAAAACATTGAGATAGTATAGCATGTTGCATGTTTACAAATACATTATGTACTGACTATCGCCCACTAAATGTTCCACTATTATCCATTTATAGGTACGTGAATGAACTGATTAAACGCCATATAACAGAGTGAACTACTGCTTTATTTATAACTCTAACCGTATCAGTGTTTGGTTTTCTCGATTCTGTTTGTATAAAGCTGAGCTGTAAACATTGACTTTAACCAATATTATTTATTCGGTATGCTCAGCTCTATTTATTGTGTATTTCTAAGATCAGATTTAGGTCTGTTTTTATTATAAAACATAAGCTTAATGTGCTACTTCATAATACACTTTATATCTGTCCATAATGTTGAAAACTTAAGACCCCTTTTAGATGTTCCGTTGAACGGGACAGTTTCACAAAGTTGCCAGTACGTTCCATATTTAACAACTTAGGATAAGACCAAGAAGTGTCTTACTGTAGAGTTCTCCGTTAAAATGGCCAGAGACAGTTTGAAGTGACAAGTGATACCACATTTAACTGTTTGGGATAAGTCCAGAATATTTTGCTTGTTTATAGTCAACACCAGCGCATTTCTGTTGAAAACGGGTTCTTCTTATTGCTGTGTACATGTTATTTTTATGTATTTTCTGTCATACCTACTGCTGGCAAAATCTCAAACCTAATTCATTCGTGGAAAATAAGTGTCGGATCATGTGCTTATTGTGCAGTATTTGTAGTTCGGTTAAATTTGTACTAACCTTGTTGCATTCTACATAAGACGTTAGAATATAATATTATTAAAGACATTTTTTAATCCATACCTCGTTTTCATGAAATCAATCAAGCACCAATAGCCCTTGCCCGACGCCCGTCCGAGTCAAGCATCACGTTTTACAAGAGATAGCGTAATGTTCCATTTTTGTTGTCAATTCTTTCTTTCTACTGAATAAAGCGAATGTGACTTGCCTCTAATCTAACAGCGTACTAATATGATTTTTTTCTAGCTTAATCAAAATATCAATAGGTACCTACCTAATTTAGTTTTGATGCTAATTGCCTTTGTGCCATGGGTGCCAATTGTCAAGACCAAATAGCGGTTTTCTTGTGGCACCAGCGCAGGTAACCGGCATTACATGAAAATTCAGTTTCGGTTTATATTCGGAGCGGTGACTCACCTCATACAAGTGCACATGGGGTGGGCGATGCGCGGGCGCAGGCGGGACGCTCCACTGAAAATAAACGCGCATGTTAGAATGTTTTTACCGATTGAATACAAATTGCACAATTGAAACTACTTTGTAACAATCGTTGTTTTATTCAGTTTAATTTTAAGGGGCGAAGACGGTCACTTTACATATTATGCATCTTACCGTCGCTCATTTAAAACTAGCTTTTGCTCGTGACATCGTCGGTTGAATTTTTCCTATGTCTAAGTTATTTTTATCGAGTCAAGTGGTTTGGTAGTAAAACGTACAAAACAGATAGATGTAGATATGCGACATACACTACACTCTTTCAGTTTGTTATTACTTGTGTGGATAGTTACTGCTTAACTTATTGCAATTTTGTCAGCCTCTAAATATAAGTGTGCAATAAGTGTCAGCCTAGGTATTTAAATAATAAATAAACAAGTTCGCAGAAGGTAGCTGTTTTGATTGACCGCTAAGCCTATTCTAATTACGTTACGCATAAAGTATCTGCTATACCAATTATTATAAACTGGGTTTATTATCGCTCACATTTTCTCGTATCAAACTTTGAAGTGGCATTCTATGTCCTTCACTTGAGTTCCCGATGGGGGTAAACTAATAATGTACTTCCCTCTTAAACCCCTCTACAAGCGCTTATTTCTTAGCCAGACCTAACAATAGGTACCTACCTTTGTAGACTCAGCTGTTCTACGAATACCTATATGCTGAAACCATAGCTGGCGAACATTAGTTAGTTAGGCCTTTAACATCTATAAAAGATGATTTAAACAGCGTCCAAGGTCAATAGGCACTTACGTGCATGACATGGCGAACATTGCCTTCTGTAATATTACACTGTATTACACCTTTGATTCCGCACCACAGTTTTTATCTATTGCAGTCTCATCGTTATTTTGTAAATAAATATTATTATTCATATACCTAATCAAGGATAATCACCTGATTTATACAAATTAGCATCTAGAAAATGTACCAAAGTCTAAATTAAGTTGCTGTAATTGGAAAATATGCCTTAGAACTTTCAACATCAAAGAATATTAAACCACGTTGTACGCTTAGTCATAAAATGCTTTTAACTCTAATAAACATTCCGCATTTATATTATTTGTATAAAAGCTTTTTAATATCACAATGCTAACAGCGTCTAGGGATCGGAAACATAAAAATTCCATCACGTAGAGAGTGTTTTATCGCCATCTATTGAAGGACAATAGGGCCGCCTTGTAAGAGTCTGCCGGTGGTTTGAGCCGCACCGCTCACCATGACATGCAAATAAAGAATACTTTATCCTTGAAAGTTAATTAATCTACTATCCGACCGCCCTGCTACTACGTCCGCGTGGAATACTATTCTAATCCCTCCCTGTATTGACTAATGTTCGCTATCCAGCTATATTATGTAGATTCGCATTGGTTGTTTTGGAATAATTTTCTCAAACAATACATGTAGGTCATAATCATCTTCTGACTGAGCAATTTTGTCACAAAGGAACAATAGGTATAACTATTAGGTCATTTTGATTTTGTGAATTTTAGCGCAATTTGGTATTACCTAATGATTTGTTTTGAATGGACTTACGTTTTATTCGTCTTGTTTTGACATGATTTAAAGGTCATTTGCCAAGCCAAGCATAATGCACCTAGCTCTCGGCTTTCGGAAGTCGTGCGGTAGTTATAAATAAAAAAAATCCGCTCGTAACAAACTGCTACACACAAAGAAAGAACAATGTGAATCCATATGATTTGGTGGTCAACAATTTATTATTTGCCTTCATACTGCCGCTGAGCAAGTATTCCAAGTTATAATTTTCCCTGCGACATTTTCTTATTATATAGGCCGTAGAGTCGCAGTTAATCTTGTGGCCAGGCTAGCCTGCGTATGACAAGTACGCAGGCAATGAGACGTGATTAAACGCACGCTCTGGGTTACGGTAAAAACGGCTAGGGCGACCCCGGGGACGCGATATTAGGGGAACACACAATTTGCGCTTCCGTGTTCCGTAAATTATTCTTCTAGGCTCACTTAACTCAGAAAATCAGAAAACTCGGCAAGAGAGTCATTTGAGACGTTTGTATTACGCAAGCCGCAATAGCCGGATGTAATGCGACGAAAACACTCCTCCGAGATTTGGCGCAAAATTACTTGGTTTACTTTGATGTAACTTTTGCAAGAAAAAGCTCCAACGAATCTTCAGTAATTGAAACAATTGAGAGGGGCGTTATGATATCTTCCTAAATATAAATAAAGGATGAAATTATAAAGGATTTTGACGTGGATTGAAAAACAAATTTGAAGTGTCAATTTCTAAAACATTTGTCTTTTTAAATGAAAATAGGGGTTTAAATATAAACACCCTACTTCGTCAGTAACCTCATCGCTTTTTAACCCGGTCTAGATACTGTTTCAAACTCGCTTTCTAAATGAAGTATACCGTGTCGTCCTTCGCTTGCTGGTAGGTCACGCGTTGTTTATTTCAGTATATTTTTTAATCGCTATTCATTCTTATCCGTTTAGACACTTACTATATTTATACGTTATTTCATACGAGATGAGCTAACTTTGTTATGTTTATAGATCTCTCAAAATCCTCTCAAAGCTGGATCCAAGATTGCCCTAAATTCTTTACTTAGGTCTTACGAATAAATAATAAGGGTCTCATTGATCAAGTTATTCATAAATAATAAATTGATTATTCAAACATTAAGTACAACAGCTACCTACACAGTATTTACGAGTAATTAGTTTTAAAACTGCCATGACATAAATTATAATTATCACTCGGTATCAACCTTGTCCGTAAAGTAAATGTATTGCAGACTAGTTGCGCCCCGCGGTTTCACCCGCGCAGATTTAATATTCCCGGTATTCTCACGGGATAAAAAGTAGCCTATGTTCAGCCGTTCCGGCGTGAAAGAGCAACAAACATCCATCCATCCATCCATCCATCCATACTTACAAACTTTCACGTTTATAATATTAGTAGGATAAATAAAATTGAATGGTAAAGTACATAACTACTTCCCTAGATAAAACGACGTTTACTTTTAGGTACATACAAGGTGTAAAAATAACTACTGCCAAAAAGAAACGAGACATTAAAATGGTCTCGTTCTCATAATAAAAAAAGATATTGGTAATTTAAATTATATTTGATAGATATAACCAATAACCTTCTTCACTATGTCTACGCTCCTTTCTGTGCTTGAGGTTCAAAACTATCGAGGTTTTTTTTGTGATGATATAGATTTTATTTCTATGCATGAGTAAACATTTACCTAATAATAATATTCTAGTATGTATTTACAAACAAAAACTATTTAGAAATAATAAAGTTAAGGTTCCTATAAACAGTAAGCAATTAAAGTTACAATAACGGTATTTACAAACAAAACCCCTTTGTTAGAGTACTCTATCTTATAAACCCTACAATGGTGACACGAATCAAATATTGAATTAATATTCCACTTCAGTAGAAATCGCTCAAGGTCCTTGCAGGCTAGAGAAGGCAAGGGTTAGTTATACATACCACTGTAATCAGAATAATAATCAGAATAATCAATTTATTGGTAACAGTAATTACAAGTCAGTGTTTCAATCGATAAAAATAAAAATAAAATTTATGAGAATAAATAATAGATTGCAAATAATAAAAAACAATAATTGCACACATTCTAATGAAATTATAAATAAATAAATTTGTATAATATTTAAAAATTAAAATAGATCAGTCGCAGGTAAAAGATTAGGTGCCTAAGAAATCCTCGACACTGTAGAATGCCTTCTCGACCAGCCAAGTTTTTAATTTAATTTTAAAGGAGGACAGACTAGGTGTGTCAATGATTTTATCAGGCAGGTGATTGTATAGCTTGGGCCCCACTATATGCGTGAGCCTGTCAGACTTGGCAAGTCTGTGGGTCACTGCAGAGAGCTTGCCAGCACCACGCGTGTTATAGGTATGATCCTCTCCACGCGTCTTGTACTCAGCCAGGTTTTGCCTTACGTGAAGTGCAGTCTGGAGTATGATGACTGAAGGCAGCGTAAGTATTCGCAGGGAGATGAAGTGCGGCCGCGCCGACGTGTCCTGCGCCGTCCCCACGATCGCCCTCACAGCACGCTTCTGCATGCGGAAGACGCGCTCCCGGTCGGCAGCGCGCCCCCATAGTTCTGCACCGTACTGGAGGAGCGAATGTACGGTCGCGAAGTAACAGGTGCGGACCACGTCGGCGGAGACCACGCGCGATAGCCGGCGGAGGGCGAAGCATGCGCTGCCTAGCCGAGCACACAGCTTGTCGATATGCGTGGCCCAGGTTAAGGTGCGATCTATTTGGAAGCCCAGGAAGAGAGTCGACGGGACTTGTTCAATAGATGTTGTACCTATCGATATGGATAAGCTTCTAACCCGCCGCCCTGAGATGCAGAAATGGATAAAATGTGTTTTTTTAAGGTTCAGTATCAGTCCGTTCCACTTAAACCACTGTGCCACCTGGTGGGCAGCTGTGTTCAGCCGCTGCTCGAGTTGGTCTAGTGAAGGTGCGTTGACAACTATGGCCACGTCATCCGCGTACATAAAACATTCCCCGGCGGTCACGTGCTCGGGTAGGTCGTTCAACAGCAGCGAGAACATAATGTTGGATACCGACGATCCCTGCGCTACACCCATAACAGTCTTCAGGGAGTTGGACCTAGTTTCTCCTCCGTCAGCGATCACCATCTGCGCTCTGTCACGCAACAGATCTGTCAAGAGCGAGTGCGCCTGACCGCTGATCCCGTAGTGCTGTAGCTTGGAGGCGAGAACGCTGTGGTCTGCAACATCGAATGCTTTCGATAGGTCGCAGCACAGGACTGCGACTTGCTGTTTCCCCTCGCAAGCTTCCATCACACTTCGGATGATCTCGCGAGTCAGCGAGGTGGTCGAGCGGCCAGCGCGGTATGCGTATTGGCGCTCTGACAGCGCTTCTGTTGCCGCTAGGTATTCCGTGAGACGGGTGCTGAGCCCGTTTTCTAGAATCTTCGCAATGGCAGGGATTATCGAAACTGGTCGGTATCCATCGATTTCCTCCCGCTTGCCCTTTCCTTTAAACAGCGGTGAAATTTTACTTACCTTAAGGGTTTTCGGGTAAGTTAGTTAGCTGTAATAAATAACTCCCTCGAGTATTACCCACCGCAACCCCTAATGCTTTTAACTTCACCCTCTCTGTCCCAAGTCATCCCTGAAATCTGAATTCAAAGTGCCTACTTATCTTATTGTGTTCTTTACAAAAGTGCATCGACTATAAAATAAGTCTCGTCAAAATCGATACGATTTTGAACATTTGCTTAGTGTGGTTAAGGTATCATCCGTCAATAAATTCATAAAAGTACAGCTCATTTTGATTGTCATGTGGGTCTAAACATTGAATAATGCTGAAGATGTAAATTTCATAATATAGAAAACTAGCGACCCGCCCATGCGCCCCTGCTTCGCACGGGTGCACATATCATGCATGTATTATACACATAAACCTTCCTCTTGAATCACTCTATCTATTAAAAAAACTGCATTCAAATCCGTTGCGTAGTTTTAAAGATTTAAGCGTACAAAGGGACATGTACATGGGGACATAGGGACAGAGAAAGCGACTTTGTTTTATACTATGTAGTGATTGGCCTTTTTGTTGAATTGAGAGCACTTTTACTATTTAATAATAAGTGATCAGCATGGTTTCTTATTTCTGCAGTAAAAGACATGTAATCAGACAATGTTTTTGCTGGACAAATTTCAGAATTTTCAAAATAGGGTATGAATAAATTAGGTTGACCGCGGCCTGGAGCAGAAGTTTTGAATCTATTTCTAAATGTTTAGACAAAAATGTAACTTGTGAAAAGATTATGTCTTAATTTCCCTAAAGCGTGCCAAAACAGGTATAATGGATTCATATAATGGAACGATTCAGGACCTACGTGTCATCTGGACTCATGTGCTAAGATTTCCTTTGTAATTTTTAGCTTAGGTATCTGATAAATCAATCTCTGCTGCATTGTTGCCCAATAAACGAAAATAGGTCAAACGAGTGGTCAACGAACCTACTTGCAAATCGAGTAACACTTGCTCAAACACGGCAATCACATGGCCGATAACAGTTTGTCCCAGCTTGCTAGATACGTATAGGGTTTCAGATAAAAGTAATATGTGTAAAACAGATTCTATATCCAGAACCTTACTTTGTAAAAGGTAACGGTGTGGTTTCCTATTTTTCTTCCTTATTAAATTTATGCAAAATTCTGACGAGTCGGGCTAGTCTTCAAGAATGTTAATTAATATGAGGTTTTAAGTGGAATTTCCACCAGCATTCGTGATGATGATAATTTTTTAGACAAGGATCTGAGTAGGTGTTCCATATAATAAATATTTAAGTGTTCACGCGCACTTAAGCTCCTCTTAAGGAATATTATCAAAGGAATTACATTTAGTTAGACATAGACTCATCATGCAAATGAGCAGTTGGCGTGTGTACTGCTCACGATGCAACCTGTGGGCTGGTGTATGACTTGTATGACCTTGACTGGGCGAGGTTATTTTTTTTATCTACATTACACTATTATTTTAACGTACTATGGGAATGATTTGTATTGTCCCGCTTTTAAAGACGATGCTAGAATTCGTGTCGGTAAGTATTAATAAATAAATAAATAAATAAATAAATAAACATAGTGATTTTTTTTTTAATCTGCTTATGCTCTTGATTTAAAAATAGAAAATCCCCTCCACACACATGTTAGCATATCACGCCATTCCCAAACGGGCTAATGGCTCATGATGTGAATGACCAGTGTACATTACAACAACAATACGTACCTAAGTACTAGCAGTTAATGGGTCAAGCCAATTATCACGCGTCTCTTATTTATTAAGATATGACAACGCGTGCCGATGCATACGATATGTTGTTCTTTCCTATCATTGTACTAAAACGGTAAATGTACTTACGGCATATAAGTATTTGAGCTTTTAAGTAATGCTATTAATACCTGTTAGTAGCCCGTATCATCACTGAATCCCGCTACTCTTCACGATTTATATTTTGAAATGTTCGGAAACGTTTCTTATCGAAAAGTTTAGAATGTATAGGTATAATTTTTGAAACTTTCATGGTAGCTTTCATCTAAAACGGCATATTTACCATGATTTTGTGAGTTTGATTGTTTTCCGATATTTCGGCACAGTTGCATGCGCCACGATCACAGGTCGAAACAATCAAACTCACAAATCATGGTAAATATCCCGATTTAAATGAAAGTTACTTCAGAATCTGTCTCATCTGTTCTCTCTTGTCTCTTATTTTTTTATATTCCTTTTTTATACATATAAATACGAGAACCGATGTTCCCGAATGTTTTAAAATAGCCCCACTCTTGTCAGTTACTTCCAAAGAATTCAGCTCCTCTCGCCATAATCTTAGAAGAAATATCTTTTACTAAAGTTGTCGGCAAACATTTCAAACCAGTCATATTGCGCCGTGTGTTATTTGTAATAGCACTGCGCTGTTAATTTTTTTCTTTAATGATTCAATACCGAGCATTTTATTATTATTAGATGATTGATTCATAAAGAAAAAATCTAGTCTTTATTCACTCACAAGGATCAATTTGAGACGTCTTGATAGGCGAATCTGGCGCTAGTTCCTTGCGATCAAATCCTAGAAGAACAGGAACCCAGAATGTTAATGCAAAATCAGCTCTGCTGATAGTATCTGCTGATATGATAGGATAGGACTGATGATCATTCAAATAAATTACGACTTTTTTGTATCGAGATATTTTCGTAATTTCGAACCTTTCCAAATAAATATCATCTTTCACATAGGTAAGTGAAATATTTTTCATGAGACCTTTTTGTCACGTCGAACTACAAAATTATCGACTGTCAAATAACATTGCATGTTTATTATTATATATACACATATATATATATATTATATATATATTATATATTATATTTACACTTATTAAATTTAGATTGCTGCGGTAGCTAAGACCTAAGGAATAGTTCTGCTAACTGCCTTCCATGAATTTTGTTGTCTTACCTAAACTATGTAAAAAAATAGTCGAAGTATAATCAGTTGTTATTCTAAGTTAAGCAAACTACTAACAACAATAAACAGATTTTCTGAGGCCACTGATCATCGTAACTTTCTAACAATTAATTGTGAAACAGCCGTCAAAGGACTATTAAACATGCATGGGTAATTTGTCCCCGGTACAGTTAGGGACGATTTACAAGCGCGTGGGCGGGCGGCGCACGCGCACCGTGGGCGGACACCATTGACGAGAAATGCCCATGAAACTACCCATAAGGCCTTTGCATTCGCGACACGATAGCTATCCGACAGTGGCACTTCTCTACAACCTGCAACAGTCGAATGCTGTTGAGTCAAAAGCATTCCTTTACGTCTTTGATTCGTCAAGTGTTTTAGATACGATTAGTATTTCGGCTCCCTTCAAAGGCGCGCAGATAAAGCCTATCCTAATGGCCAATAAAGGTATCCGAATGGCTTTGAACGTTGCCTGAATTAATTGATTGAGATTGAAATGTGAGCAGATAATACCTAATACACAGATGTTTTGTTAATAACATATGCAACTTATTTATCCAAGCTTTTAGCAGGTAGTAAGAAAAAACACACTTAAATAATTAATTACACAGAAGTCTTCTTAAATAGAGACAAAGTATAAAAAAAATGCCAATGGATAGTAGGTAGTATTATTTCTTTATAAACTTATGTCAAAGCATAATTTTTCATGACCTCTTGGCTAGATTGTAATGTTAATTCAACCTCATTCCAGCCCTAAATAAAATAAACTCACCAAAAAAACATTGTGACATCGAGTTAAATAAAGGTGCCCACCCGCCTACATCATCCGTGGCTTTACGATGCATAACAAAACATGCCTTAATAAAACCCTAACACCTTTACTTACAACAACCTTTTCGATGCTTTGAGGCTTCATAGAGGTAACAATGTAAAGCGGATTTTAACGATATTGTTCAAGCAGTCCCTTTGTATACAAACGCTCAATTTTACCGTAATTTCCGCTGTTGTTGAGTTTATTGGGGCTATAACTATTTTATTTGTTTCTAAGCATCGGTTTTTGATAAAAGATCATAGAAAATACACCAAATCTGATGATAAAACCATTGGGCACGACAATCGACCAGCATATGCGCTTATTGTTTTCAAAATACAGTCGTTATCAATTTTTAAACATTGTGACATATCAATTGTTCGGCGATACTGATTGTATAAATTGAATCAAATACTTTGGTGCGAAGAGATCGCCACGCTTCTATTAAAAAAATATTTTTTTACAATTAAACATCAGCAAACATACTACACTTCTATTTATTGTTTTTTTTTTTATTATTTTATGATCTGGCACTACTACTGGGTCTAGCTGTAAAGCTAGTAGATTAGTGAACATTTCTGTATTTATACTATTGAGTTTTTATTAAATAATACATAGAATTAGTAAATAATTAAATGTTTTTATGTGTTTTAGGTTTTTCACCTAGCACACCTTGTGTGACGTGTAATATGCATACCAAATAAATGATTATTGATTATTATTATTGATTATACACAACTCTAGCCTGGACCATATTCACTTGTATTGTTCCATGAACTTTTCAAATATATCAATTAAAGTTTCTTCTATAACTTGCCCAGCAGTGGGTTCATTTGTGCTTTGGACGATGATGATATAACAACTTACAAACTCTCCAGTAGATACAAACAACAGACAAACATTAAAGAATCTGTATCTGTTTCTCCCATCGCATTTTATGAATTCAGCGCACGTGCGTTTTACTGTTGAGCGTATTTCCGTGTAGCTTCAATGCATTGATTTGGTTGCATGGTATAAATTGTATTGTGTTACTGGATCCCTATTAATCTGGTATTGACATAGCTTAGTCAACAGTTACTTCTGCATTAGTGCAGTCCGCAGGTAAATCACCGCGTCCACGGGACATTAACAGCCACAATAAAACAAACTTGACTGTTTCCTGCCACGGAATTAGATCTCCTCTTGATGCTCGAGATATTTACGATTATGTATTTGCGCTTGCATGTTGTAATCCCATTGAGGTAATATTTTAGTGATAGCAATAACATCAACCCGTGACTTGGCTTGCGGTGGAGCATTGGCTTCCCATTCCGACTTTTACGGACATCAAATAAAATGCATTCCGAATAATGAATTTATGAGTTTATGAATGTGACTTCATTCACAGTCACAAACGAGCATCGAAAACTCTTGGATCTTATTCAATGTTGATAACCTTTGCCCTTTCAGTATCGAATGTCATAGAGGTTATCAATTCTTTATCTCATTTCTTTTTTAATTTGTTTTTCCAGACCTATCTCAATTTTTGTTATTGTTCGTCGACCTTGTTATTTATTAGTAACAAAATAAGCTGCATTCATAGGTACTTGAAGAATAGTTTTATTTGATCTATCGGTCTTTAGATCTTTAAAAGCGCAGAGTACACTCAATATTTCATCACTCCTTGAATGGTTTTGATAAAGTTATTAATCCACACACAGTCCCGTAAGTACTATTATTATCTCCTTCTTCTTGTACTTTTATACTACTAAGTACATAATATTATTATTTACGACTCTACATTTCTCACTTTAGCGAAAATGAACATGCGATTTACAAAACAAGTAGATCGAATCATGATACCTAGTTTTATTTTCCGGAACTGGCAAGATTTGCTACACGTAGATCCGCGAGGCTCACCAATTAAGTAAAGCCATCATTTCAAGTCGGCTACGCTTCGTAGTCACGAAACTTTTTTGCCAAATGCTCTCTAAATACCTCACGTGTACTCGGTCAATGCCCAGTTACTTTAACCTTGAGTGGGAATGAGAATACTCTACTTGGTTACCTATTAAATTATTCGTGACATTATCATTAATATAGATTCCATTAACGTAAATAACATTGCTGTAGGTAATGTAGTAATGTTTCTTCTTATTGCCAATAAGCTCTGAGTTTAAATTAAATGCTTTAATTAATTCCACGCGGTTATTTATTAGAAAATTAATGACTTGGGTATAGACTGGTAATGTATAAGTTAACGTCGAAACTCAATCAAAACATGAGTTACTACACTGCTATTGTGCTTAAAGGATTTCACGACGATGCAGTAGATCAAGTAATCGAATGATCGACAACTGTATTATTTTATTACCTAAAGACGTTGCGTGCTAATTCGATTGTAGCAACTCGTTAAAGTCGGTGAAAGCCACTGTTACTCAATCCACGTAATAAGTAGCCACAGAAAAACGGCTCCCGTCGGACGACCGACCACTTTTCATTAGTAAAAATTAAAGATTCCAATTAATACTTATCTCTGAGTGTGGAACCTGTTCGCTTCCGGAGTTACGCCGAACCAGTCGTCGCCCAATTTGTTTCTTTTTAAGACATTTTGAGTGCCGCATTTGATTTAATTTAACAACAAAATGAACGAAAAGAAATGAGTACAAAACAATAATCTTCGAGGTTTGTAGGTAATTAGGCTCGGATAAGTTTTTTTGATAATGGTAATATACCTTATTTATTTGGTTAAAACAAGATAAAAATTCATGACAGCGCTAAGTGGTAGTCTTGCAAGAAAGTACGGAAAGAACGTGCAGGTTTACGGAATTAACCAATAAAGTTGAGTCTCTCCCATTCTCACTCCAGTTATTATTACCTACTTACTAGATTGCTACGCAAGTAAAAGGTTTATTTTGTAACAACAACCTCTCGATAGGAATATACAGCAATAAACTGATATGCGTAATGTTATTGCAAGTGCTATCACAATTACCTACAATTATCATAATTTAGTAATACTGACATGTCTTTGGATTCTCAGCGTCATAAAACATACCGAATGAGTTTTGCTGAGACCGTTCTGCATAAATCCATAAATTCATGAACGCTTTTGCGCAGGCATCTTTCACTTATTATATTATTTATCAACTTTGTTCTGCGTAAGGAACGAGTGAACCCAAGTTTAGTTTAGAATATCTTGATAATCCAATCGTCTTAATGGATTTGATGTTAATAAAAATTTCTTCGGAAGCATTTATGTCTGATGGTTAATTATGAAGGCAATGTTGATGTACTGACCAGATTGTGTTGATGAGACGGTCTGGTGGCATCCAGGTCACAGATGTGCGGTGCACATCCATGCGGACGCACTCGGTGAGCTCTGTTCTATCAAGTATAAAGAGATTAACTGCCGTATTCTGAAACCTATATGTATGCCCTTCAGGATTTATTGACAAGTAACTGAAACTGTATGAAATTAGATAGCTTCTATGAGTTATTGGTAATATGCAGGAGTTAAAAATTACATAAGATGTTAGAGATATTAACATGACATTGCATGGTACGCAACATTTAGAAAAAATAATAATTTTTTTCAATGTTTGTTATTCAACGAGGGAAAGGAATGTCAATATTAAACATAATAAAATCATGTGTATATATATATAATACAAAAAATACAAAGTATTTACTCGTAGCGTTTGTATTTTTTGTATTCATACAAATAAAAAGTAAAATTTAACAAACATGATAAGACGCCGCTCTTGAATAAAATTATCGTTTGACTGCTTAAATTTTTAATTTAGGTACATTAATTCGGTGCATTGAAAATGTCGATTTGTCTTGTTCTCAATAATAAGAATACGACCTCGGATAGGTGCTAGTATTTCAAGGATTTTATCCAATCCGGTTTACGTTTCACAAAATTCTAGGTTATTACTTTGATAAAGCGTTATGTGCACTTATCGCTGAAATATAATCAAAGAGCTAAAAATTAAAATGTATCGTCTTCACAGTCCAATACATCTTCAAAGTCACTGACTCTTGTGCTTGAGCGAACAGCCAGATAACGTTTATTAATGAAACCATCCTTCGTACCAAGATTTCCTATCACACATCTGCAGCAGCGCAGATGATTCTCGGTAAAAGCAATCGCGGTCATCCCAGTGTTTATAATAAACTCTTGTAGGAGGCGGGGGTCGTTAGGCGTCTAACGTAAATGTACTCGCTGATGTGCGCCAATCTAAGCTTGATTCTTGATGAAGTGAACTCAATCTTATAGGCTTGGTCGCGTAGAGTTGGCACCTAGATTGTTTCTGAATGATCTATGTGATTCAACTGAAAAATGCCTTTTGACTTTGATCAGCCTATTATAATATTATATTGCCATCATACATATCCATATCCATCGTACATATTCCATCATCTAAAGGCAGATTTGAATACGGGTATGAAATATAATTATAAGTAAAAATAAAAGAAAAAATACATACGTGTATTCTTAAATAATAATAAAAATATCCCGGAACAAAGAAACATTTTACTATGAAAACTTAAGCTAAACCAGACACATACCTTCTTAAAAACTATCATTATATGGACATGATGATAGTTTTTAGGATTTGGATATTCGCGTGGATATTTGTGTGTGAAATATTTGCCTAAAATCCACAATTTGTTCTCTGTCTATGGATAGACATATACAAAGACATAGACAAATATTTCACACACAAATATCCAGCCCTAAAACTATGCAAAGCTTGTATTTGAACTAGATTTAAGAAAATAAAAAGGTAATAATGTAGTCTTTTCAAATAAACTTGCTTTTATACGTACCTTTATGACATAACATCATGAAAAAGCTATTATCGAATCGGTCATAGGTAATAAAAAATGAGGCTTTGGATTGGTGTGAGGCGTTTAGTACCAGGCAATGATTATGAATGCTAACATTCAAAATATATAGTCAATAGTTTTATTTGCATCTTTCGTTTGGTTTTTATTTTTAGTATCTGGCCTTGTAAACCCTTCATACTTCAATGCTCGAATCTTCAAATATAACCATGTTGGTTTCATTAGTAGCAGCTGCTCTCTTTTATTTCGGGTGTTTTATGTTCGTGCCTAAGTTTAAATTAAACCTTGTGCTGTAGGTTCCAGTAAGTTCTACATTCTATGAGTATTAACTGAAGCTTAGATGTCCTTATATCGAGCTCATGTTAATTATCTACGTTTACATTCGTGCTATAGTATTTGTTTTGTAAGCTATTCATAACTGGCTCTATGTATATCTAAAAACCTATGCGTATGTGAGTCTTGATTTGTGTGTACTGTGTGACTATTATAGTTAATAATAAAACTATTCTTTTGAACCGTTTTCAGTAAACTGTAAATTAAAATGTTGTTGGTAACGTTATTCAGTCTACTGAAAAAAAAATGGTTGCATTTTCAATACCGTACTACAAAAGATAAGTTGAACACCTATTGAACATTCCAAACCGTATCTTTTGGCCTACTTTAGTGATTATCATTTACTTTTTTTTTTATTTGCATTTAAACAGCATTAGTGGGGTGAAAGTTTTCACTGAATTCGAGAAAAATCTTAAATCGTTTTTATTGCTTTTAAAATGTGTTTTACCGTTTTCATCCCTGTAAATTTTAAGTAGGTGCGGTATTTAGTTGAATAAAATAGAGGTGATCTTAATTTTTTCCATTGACTTTCATTCGCAATGCACAAAAACAGACACTACAGATTTGACAGTGATCATTTATTTCCAACCCTCGTAGTTTTTTCAAAAACCTCAAACCTAGTTTCAGGTTAGTTTTTTTAATAATAATAAAACTTACAACTTGCGAACTTTTCTTATCCAATCACAAGCTCATCACAACACTACACAGTCACGCAGCGCTTATCACAGACGAAACGTGCGGATCGATCGGATGCGGGATGTATTGATAAGGGTGTTAGCGCGGACGAAACTGGCGGCGGCAGCGGTGCGCGCGGCGCGACTGAGCCTCGGAGTTTGGACGGACGCCCGGCTCTGCAGTGCCTGCCAGTACCGGTGGCTGATGAGACGACACCGACCCGGCCCTGACTGCTGTGCCTAGTTCATACTCTTTACGCAAACTTTGTAACTTCTTCAGAGCAATGCGTTAGCTTTTCATTTTGTATCTTTGAACATTATTCTCCTCCAGTTGCGTGACTTCGCTCGCATTAAAAATGACCACGAAAGAGTAACATGCTAATCCTGGTTATTTACTCATCCCAATCGGTTCGGTGCCCGACCAAACATTGTTACTTTTGCATTTTTATGTAAAGCCAAGACACCGGATTTGACAACTCATTTTTTATTACATCTCTTCTTTCTGTATTTTTTTTTCAGTCTATAGTTAGCTTATTATGATATATTTTCTGATATTGGCTGCTTTAATAGTTAGATGCATCTTGTTTACGCAAACACCTGTAACTTTGAAGTGCGCGTACCAATTTTTTCATATTAACTTTACTGGACGTTTAGTTTTTCTTATTACGAATTTTTCTCTCTAGATGCAACTTTATTTGAATTCGTGTCAGCCTTAGCAACGTGATCTTTACAAAATACTTACTTATGCATTCTTTGGATATAAAACCATATGTATTTCTTATATGTAGCCTTTTGGACCTGTTTGTCTTAATCTATCGAAGATGCTTGCATATTCAGGTCTCGAGCTACCTTGATGTATAAATTGACTAGATTTCATACAAATCTAGATTCTAACTAAATTAGATCTGAGATAAGATTCCAACAAAATAAATAAATAAATAAATAAATAAATAATGCTGGACAATCCACACAGCACTATCTAGCCCCAAAGTAAGCTATTCAAAGCTTGTGTTATGGGTACTAGATAACTGATATATATAAATTATATACTTACATAGATAGATATTTTTTATTATACATAGAAAACACCCAGACCATAGGAACAAATTTCTGCAGATCGTACACAAATTTGTTCCAAGGCGGGAATCGAACCCGCAACCTCTTGCGTCGCAGGCAGGCTCTCGCCCGCTGCGCCACAGAGGTCGTCAAACAAAGAATTATAAGATTATCTTTTAATTCTTCATTTCGCTTGCGTACCTACGTGTCATATTTACTGTGTCGGTATTCAATGTATAGATATTTATGGTATAAGTCTTTATCTTACAAATTCTTCAGATAAGACGTCCGGGTACTTCTTATGATTATTGGAACTGTTTTATCAATTCTAATGTATGAAAGAAGCTCATCACTTAATCCTTAGCGCGGTAGACATCACCTCTTTTGGCAATTACATAGAAATTCTACTCAATATCCTTTGTCTTTGGAGAGCAGTCAGAGGCACGGACAAACATTACATAGCCATTGCGTAGATTATTATAGCTTGGTGTCAACTGCTAGCATCACCATCCTCTTTTGCCGTCATTGAAAAAAAATACTACTTAGAACACGCATTAATTTCCTCACAGTAACGGCTCCTGGTACCTTCTTGATATGACTAAATTATACACAAAAAATAGTCTTGTAATACCCATTGTTTGCGGCGTATTGTTCGAATTTACAAGCCCAGGCTTAACCGCAAATTACACTCAAATTGGTCTCAGTTTTAACTGATGACATCGACATGTGTGGCTGTGAATCGGGAACACGTATGGTTTGAATTTGGAACGATTTCGTAATACCTAACCGCGATAATTTGTTAATAACGTAAGCGTAACTTATATAACTATACTAAATGTAAAATGTGGTGGATGGAGAGAGCTCAGAATAGTTCTTCCTAGAAATGTAAAGGAAGGCCTATGTCCAGCGGTCTGATTATGGCTACGAGCATTGGTCAAGATGATGATGATAAAACGTAAATTGCAATGTAATAAATAATAATAATAATGCTGGACAATCTACACAGCACCATCTAGCCCCAAAGTAAACTACTCAAAGCTTGTGTTATGGGTACTAGATAACTGATATATTTAATACATTAATACTTACATAGATATTTTTTTATTATACATAGAAAACACCCAGACCAACGGAACAAATTGTAGATCGTACACAAATTTGTTCCGAGGCGGGAATCGAACCCGCAACCTCTTGCGTCTCTCGCCCGCTTTGCCACTGAGGTCGTCAATAAATAATTCTTTCATCTTTCGCTTACATGTTCAGAATTTTCAATTGAATAGAAATGAGATTCACCATCATGACTAACTATTTGTGGAATGAATGAGTTATGATGAAAGTTTGCATAATAAATTACGTTTTATTCAAGTGAACGAAAATTATGGCCTTTTTTGTAATGAAGATGGTACCTTGATGGTACCAACCAACATTATAAAAAATCTGATAGTCATGACAGTCGCCACAATCAGTTAAAAAAGTGTCATCATAAAATAGCAAACAAATTATTTAACCACCCATAACCACAAGCATTTTCGAAATTTGAGCAAAAATAATTTTACAGTGTAGTTCGGCATTCTTCCGCCATTATCCTTGATAAAATTTCACGGTTTGTTGGTCAGGTTGAAATCTCAGCAGACCCTGAACGAATTCCATGGTTAGGTATCTTTTTGAAGTAATCGTCTTCACACTATGCACATTTGATTACGAAACAGCGATTTCGTAACCTTCCTTCCATAGTCACACGCGTCTTGTACTTTTACCGCTGATCAGATATTACTATAGGTATAAACGTAATTTTTGCTATCGTTTTGAATTCTTTAACGATTGTAGGTCACCTTCAATTTTGACAGTTAGCAGCTTTTGATAAGCTCAATGTTTTTAATACAAACTTTTATTTTTCTTTTTAGACCTACCCCCGGTTTCTGACAACTAGATCACAACATCACAACACTGTCACTTGCTGCCTCTCAAAAAACATCAAAAATATTTTATTCATTTCAGTTTTGAAGTAATAGCTGAATTAGCAATTGACTTGACAGCTGATTAGTGTTGATCGAGCTTTCAGAAACCAGGGCTAATTCTGTTAATTTCAAATTTTAAACCTATTGAAATCGTTGTGCTTGCGTAAAAATTTTATTTTCCCTTTACGTCGGTTACGTCAATAAAAGTTTACTGCCCACCAGCATTATCTAGTATTAATTATGTAGTGCCTACACGAACCTTTAATTAAGTACCTATCTAGTTTATGGAACCTCGTAAATTACTCTAACATCCTCTTAATTGGTTACTCGAAATCTATATTTGAAGACATAAAATTATTTTTACTATACTCATTAATATATTATTTTCTCACGTTTATAACAATCTTCTTTTATTTTATAGGTTGTGAAGGAAACTGTTGCGATAAAACGTCAATCTTAGTGAAATTGCTTGTCTTTCCAACCTCATTTGAATATTGCGCTTGCGCAAGCGATGTACACTCACGAAATAGATAGTTAATAGCGTTTGACAAAAAAGTCCCTAAGTGAAGGCCTAAATAGTATATATGTAGTATGTGATTACAATTACCACCTTCGTTTTAAATCCAGTTAGGTAGGTACTCTGACGGAATCCCTCAAATAATCACGTCTGATTCGATAACCGATGATGGCCAGAAGTGCGCTACCGGCTAAGCATGCCCAATTGGTTTTAAAGCGTCTAAGATGCCCCAAATTACCGAGTAATTTTTGGAATGACATCGACGTGTGCGGCTTGGCAGCGAAAACGTCTAGAAACGGCACTAATTTGACATGCGGGTGTTTCACATAAGTGCGAGACAGAATGAGTGAAAATCAAAAATGTATGGAAAGTTGCGCCCCTATCATTTACAAGACTATTTTACATCTATTTTGCCAAACTATACTTCATGGCGCGGCGCCACCTAGGTTAATCTAATAGTTTGTACTCAACTTTCAGATGTTTTGCAACGCAACTTCATAGTTTGTGAATTCTACCATACACCTACCATACTCCTGTTTGTATGACGACTTCGTAAAAACATATGTGGTACTGAAAGAAACTGGAATTATCATTATAGCTTCTTTCAGTAGCTAATGTGACTTCAGCAGGTATCCTACCTAATTAAAATAACATATTGACTTAGGAATAATAAGGGCAGTTTTTAAGTGGAATTTTTGTACCATCTATGTTTTTTGTTAAAATGTTATGACTAAATTTATTATAAATTGTCGACCTCTGTGGTGCTGCGGGCGAGAGGTTGCGGGTTCGATTCCCGCCTTGGTCTGGGTGTTTTCTATGTATGATAAAAAAATATCTATCTATGTAATTATATAATGTATTAAATATATCAGTTATCTAGTACCCATAAGACAAGCTTTGAGTAGCTTACCTTGGGGCTAGATGGTGCTGTGTGGATTGTCCAGCATTATTTATTATTTTTATTATTTATAAATATTGTTAGCTCTAGTGTCAGAGTAGTACGGGGTGACGTATATTTCACGATGGCCTAGTGACTAGTGTTTGTATGATTTCAAAATGTTTTCAAACTATTTTTCTGATGACGATGATCCTAGCCTGTTATTGTTTATTAGGTACATTTACAGCGAGAAGTTATCGTTGTCACGTACGTCTTACTGTATTTGGGCGTGTGAGATAAGGTATCGGCAATAGCGCGTGCCGGCTAAATTAGCAAAGTTTTCCTGTTTATTTTCCCGTTGATTGTATATCAAAACTATTGGGACACCTGCTTCGTTCGAATTTCGATGTTCTTTTACCATTTGACTTTACAGACACAAAAGTATTATATTATAATTGTATGACTAACTATGAAGGTACCTTGGTATACTTTAGTACCTAACTATTAATATTTACTATTAATATTTCTTTCCCAACGGGTCCATGAAATTGTTTGGTACAGTAAGCAACAAAGGTTTCGATAAGATTATATTTTATGGTGGGCCATCTCGTTGTCATTCAGCGAGCAGGTAATTATTAATTTTATTGTTTTTTAGTTTTTTTTTTGTCAGCTCGTACCTAGTCACACTAATTGTATGGTACATACCTATCTAAACCTACATTTAGGTGCAAGGACCATGCAAGGACACATTAATAGGTATTCATGCTTATTGTCAACTCCTGTGGATTTTTGATGGAAACAAATAATTTTAAAAGTAAAGAGAAAACATAGAAAAAAAAACATAGATAGAAAATACTTAATAGCACACCACATAACAGAACAACAAAAAACATCTGAGTGATATACAATGGGCGGTCTTATCGCTAAATGCGATTCCAGACTTCTTCCAGACTTCCAGACAACTTAGGAATGGACTGGATTTGATAAGAACAATAAAAGTCGTTGGTGTAGAAAAACAATAAGAACATAGGAGGTACTCTCACCACTACCACCCATGACTATGCGTATAGGTATAGGCAGGTTCTCTAATTGCGGTACTGTTGGTGACTCCAATAGCCCGCGGGACTAATAAACGGAGAACCGTGACATGATCCCGCAGCACGTCCCAAACGACCGGAGCAGGATACAGGGTATTCCATCATGCGCAACTTTACATATTTGATGGTACGTTTAAAATTGACGCGATTATAATATCGTACTGTGTAAGAAGAAGGAAGAAAGAATGACTGAAAAAGCTTCATTTTACAAACATACATACTAGAAAATAAAAATAAAATAATAAATGTACAATTATTAACGCTGAAAGCGATCTCTTCCAGACGATCGTTGGATGGAGAAGATTTAAGAAGGCTGTTCATTTTATATCCGTACTTACTCAAAAAATGATCATGAAAAGTAGAAAAAAAATTGTCTGACTCGTGTGAGGCCGATGGCCGCTCTCTATGCCTTGCAGTTGGAGCTGGTTGCCTTCAGATTCTCAGCTGACGCACGGGATATATCAAAACATGCGATCATTTTTGTCTATTCATTTGTGCGAAACGCTGCGACAAATTTGGGTAAGTATACCAAGCTGCGGTAAAAAAGATTTGCACTATACAATCAGCCATCACTATTATGGGGAACCAGACCATCAAGAAAAATGGTTACTTTAACTGCACATAGTCCAAAATATGCTGCCTAATAATAGCTAAAATAAGGAACGCAAACTTTACCCATTTGACATTATAATTCTGGCTATGAATTTACAAGGGAGCCGCTGGCGCTGCGAGCATAACAGGATTGTGTTATTACATTTTCACGCTGAATTCCTCGAGGGTGGCAAAATGCGATTAATTCTGTTTTGTGAATGGAAATTGTTTCATAATTGGTACATTTTGGTCCAAAACCCAGGATATAATCCCTCGCAAGGTCAGGGCCCATACAGTAATTTATGTAGTTTCAAGGGGTATTAAGCAAAGTTTTCTTTTTTGTGCCCCTCAAATTATGTTATGTAATTAGTTGGTTCAAAAAAGGCAAGTTGTTGTAATGCAAGTCCATTATGTTCATTGTTTTATCAGTTCTCTAATTACACAAAGTGGAAAAAATATTTGATTATATGAAATACAATAAATCAGCGCTCTTTCCGGTAATCATAGATAGCTTTGAAATGTCTTATAAACTAGGTGAATCTTGGTAAATAGTAAACATAGCAGGAATGTGGGTTAGTGATTATTTAGACAGTTGGTGTAGAACACAAAGTTGTCGCAGTCGGTTCCCATTGTTTGTTGGGAGGCGGGTCAGTGGTTAAATAGTTCTGGCCTAAAATTCCGAAACAACTAGTTACATACATTGTTAATATTTGGTTACTACAATAGAATTTTATTTGCTTAAGTTGCTTAGTTTATAAATTTTCCCAAAAAATACAGTTCTCTACTCATAGTTTCACTAACCAGCACGCGATAGAGGCTCTTTCGAGTCTCCATATAAAACGGCTTGACGATAAAGAAAAAGAAATACGAGGAACAAACCCAGTCATCGTCTGTGGGTACGGACCTTGAAAATTACGCCAAATCACCACATGCGTTGTACCTACTATCGAAACAAAGTTAAGCTTGGTCCTGAGAACAATTAAAACATACCAGTTAATTGTTATTCTGAGATTGAGTCAACCCAAATTCAAACCAACTGTGGACAGACCACTTATTACAATTCAATTAAACACGCAATACCTTATGCCTAAAGTGGAAGAGTCCATTATGATTAATCTGATTAGATTGCTGTCTATAAAATGTTACAACACAAATCACACAGCACGCTAAGTAAGTAAACGTGCTCATAATAATATTATATTATAGTGAAAATAGATACAAGTAGTGGAATTTGAACTGAAGAAATTTCTTTCAGATTTTTTTTCCGAAGATTCTGCCAGTAGGTAGGTTCTCTTAGTTATGATGCCTATGGACGCATCGATTTCATAGATTCAATTGAAGAATTTATTTATTTAGTCTTTGACTTGACAATTTGGTATCAGGGAGTTGCTGCTGTTCTCTATCAGTATGTTATTGCATTCTGACCTTGTCTCCTGACCGTTTCTTGATACCAGGTAAAATCATTGCATAAATAAAAAAGGTTTAAACTAGCGTTTAGCGTTGTCATTGTTTGTCATACCATTGAGTAATTCTGGAAGATTTTTATAAGGCCCTAGGTATATAGTTAGTAGTAACTATTATCAGGGCCTTATATAGTAGGCTCTTGCCTAACCTTAGATATATGTATAACCTTCCATGTAATGTTGGGTACATCTATTTTAGATGGGTAGACTTGGCTCTGATTTACCTATGGGTAAATGTGGCTTTCTCGAAGACCTACGAGAGATGGCTTCTGTATATCATTGAATATCGTGAGGCTTTTCTCTTACGAATATTTTAAAAGACACCATCCCACCGTGTCGTTATTTCACATGTTTTACTCTATCAGCAATTGAGATCTTGTAATTTAATTACCATATTTTGTATAATTATCTGCTTCCGCTCTCGTTTTCTCATCTCGCAACAGGTGCAGTCACCTGTAAAGATGAGCTTTATTATCTTATTAATAACCCCGTAATCTAATAAAGTTATAAACGTTTCCAACATATTAGATACGCGTAATTAGGTTTTTATCAGGGTATAAATCACGCTTATCAGCGATGGATGCAAACGGCTTCCTCTTGCAATCGGGTCGTGGAAGTCTTGCAAGGCTTGCAACACTGGTGATATCCTGTGCCCTACAATCTGAATTACAGTGTAATGGATGCTTGCTATGTTATTATTATGAAACCGGTATTCGAGATATTATGCTATACGAATATGTTTGCATTTTTTATGTTCATTTCAATTACTTAGTCGTAATGTATCTTGAACAACAAAGAACAAATTCAAGGAATTTTTGGATGCTGGCATGAATTAAGATTGCTCCAAAACAACATTTCACTTAGGTACAAGTGTAAAAAGGACCATGGCATGTGTAATCATCATGATGTAATCTAATAAACAGATTTCTTTGACGCTTGGCAGAGTCATAACTAGGTCATTTCGCACGGTGCGCTACATTGATTCCTGATTTACGTGTGTTGTGCACGCATGGCATATAATCCAATTTACCTGTATGTCTGCTCTGTAATTATATCGTAAGAGGGTGAAGTCTGTAATCTCTAGGTTATATAAGTGTGTCATTGCTGGCTTACGATGTTTGGCTTATGTGAAAAGACAACATAACTGAAATTAAGGTAGAGTTTGTAGCGCAAGACTGATTTAAATGATAACTGAAAATGTCAAAGATTATGGATCACGTTGTGCTACGATCAAATATTATTTGATTGAAGACTTTGTGTTAATAATTCTCATATGTTTTATGAAATTTGCTTTAATAACTAACAAAAGAGCACTAATTCTATATACGTCTATAGGTATATCTACTATCTTTGCTCGATTAAATCATAAGGACAAGGACTGACAACCTGCAACGAGGTAGATCATAATACTCATTATTTTACAGTAATATGTACTCATCTGAGTATGTAACACCGGAATCACAATGATGGCTTACTAAGATTATAAACATCATAATTAAATGCTGCGCAACATTTGCACATTTGCAGCGTAACGCATCTACAGACATTCACAATGCAATATTGTCTAAAATTATTTTGCGTAGGCTTTACTTTCACGGACCTAAATGAGTGCACTAGGTGCAGGCTATTCTGACAAACCAATTCCAAAAGACGACAGAGGGACAGAGGGGAACAATCGTTTTCTATGTGGTTTCATGTAAGCCCGTACAACGATCGAAGCACCCCATCCCATACTAAATATAATTTAAATGACGATAAAGAAATCGAATCGTTGGAATTTTTAAAAACGGAAAAAAATTCATTGGTATTGAAACCACTGCTGAAATTGGGTTGCATTCGTAAATTTTAATGTCGACATACTGATGCACAGGTAACGAAGAATGTGTTTGCCAAATTTTAATCGTTTCATACGAACAAAACGTTCGTATTTTTTGTGTATGTTTTGAAATTGTCGGCGTTGCTACGGCAAATATACAAAATGTTGTAGGTATATCAAATGATATAGCATTGTAAATATAGTAAGTATTAAGTACTTGTTAATCATTAAAAACTGTAATTCCTACGTATAAAATTGTGGAGCGTATAAATTCTACAGTTGCAATTATACTTTAAATGCAACACTAAGTAATGTGGTGGCCATATTCAATTTATAACGAGCTCAAATTTGCGCTGCATTTCAGTATAAAGTACCTACGGGCCAGCTGCTCGAATACCTTTGCGATCCCATCGAGTCGTCAGTCAAAAAACTATGAATTATCAGCGAGAACGTCTCTCACAGCAATTAACCGGCTGAAAAATGTCACCCGACATCCTCGCAAATAAAAGCGAATATCTAGACACCTGTCCCGGTTAGACGACATAGGATACCTAATTGCGAGTATGCCCGGTTGGATTACCATTTAAAAGTTCTCGTCACCACAGATTTTTTAGAGCGTTTCGGTTTTATTTCTTTTAATTATGTACAAAGGCATTGATCCAAATGTGACTGAAATAAACGCACATGAACCTGCTTTTTTTCTTTAGCTATTTATTGTTACACGTTGGTCTACATTTTCCCGTGCGGCTTATTTATTTTTTTGTGGTTGATAACCGCAGCGATGTGTTGCGACGTTGACAAATCGAGAGTCGATTTTGCTCCGAAGTCGTCATCTCTCATCGGTTTATGCATAATATAAGTGGGACTTTACAGACATAAAATTAAAGATAAAGTATTATGGTTGGCGCTAGAATATATTAAACATAGATGTTAAGAATTCTAGAGTGCCTGTTCTTTTCAACTATGACAATCACTATAAAACAGTTTCATATTGAGAAATCTTAGTTCAGTAGTTCTACTGCTGTAGTTGGGTCAGGGTATTAAGGTATCGTAAGTTTGTAAGTGCAGGTACTGTTACATGGATGTTGTAAGTAGCAATACATTGATAGCTAATGATTAACTATTAAGTAGTTATGTAGGTATGTACGAGTTTATGATGCAAACGTTCATGAAAACCTATTGCGGCTTGAGATTGATGTAATAAACAAGTTTATACACCGTTTTGTTAACATTCCTCAGCACTTTACAACTTAACTGCCTGCAAATGGTTTAATTCTGTTCATTTGTCTGTTTCGAACTGGGTAAGACAGCGTCCGTGTATGTTTACATCGTTGCGTCTTGCAGGCAGTGTCGTGTGGTATCATTCAACGTAAAGAACATGAGCTGCTCTAATTAGACTGTATCATGATTGCAACGTACCATCTATACTCGTATGCAAATAACATGCGATCAATAATCTCAGTTGACAGCAATTATTGTCACGTAAGCGACGGCAAGAGGCAAGAACAATGAGGGATTTATCCGATTCATGGCAGGATGGCACTCGCTAGGCTATGTTATTAGGTTTACGTCATATACAGGGTGTCCCATAAAATAGTGTCAAGTGAAAGTCCAGAGAATACCTCTTGGGGTACCCGAATCACCCCATGTATGTTCGGCGATTTTATATAGTTTTCAAGATGTGAATTTTTTGAAATTTTTCGACTTGAACAACTTGAAAAATTCCGTTGTTATATAAAAAAATGGAAAAAAAAATGAAATTCGGATAACTCAAGGGGTGTTCTATCTCTAGACATTCGCTTGACACTATTTTTAGAGACACTGTATAAGTCACGGTAGACGATACGTGGCATTGACGTGCGGATCGGGTACGCTCACGTAACGTTCCCCAAAAGGAACAAGCACAGGAAGGGCAACTGACTCAGCGACCTCACGCCGACTAGAACCCGTGCCCACACTGCCTACACTCCTTTCACGATCATGAATAGACCTTTACCATAGCATGACGCAACAGTCAGTATTGATTTGCATCGTTATAATATTGCTACCTTATTTAGTGCGACGACAGGTGTTAGGTGGTAGACGGCTGCAGCATTCTACATTATTACTTTAATTCCGTTACGCTACTTGTTTTTGTTTTGCATGAACCTTTGTGATATCTGGTGTCGTGGTCATCTCCAACCTTGACCCACATGATATATGATTCGACGGCTTCAGTAAAAAGTTTTATAAACAGGGAGAGTTATTGGAAATGACAGGGAGAGTATAAAATTTAAACTGCACCGATTGCTAGTCAGTATATGCTGCAGTTATGCTTCATAAACTTCTGTGTCACTTTACTAAATCCGCCGATTAAAGGGACGTACAAAAAATGCACCACCACAGTTTAATTTCTATCGACCTTCGCGCATATTCAACCACATTATTCAAAGACTAGTGATAATATTATAAGGTTTACCGTCTAAAACGCTAGCCCATGACGTGTCACCGCATTCTGCAACATGTTAATAGTTGAATGATTGTTTTCTATACGTGGCCAAGCATGTGTACAAATTAATGTCACGTGAACGACCGTCAGTTTGTTGCACTCGCGCTACTCGGCCGCATTGTACGTTGACATTGCGTCCGTCAGAGTCCGCGAGACTGGCCTGTCAGGGTTACCAACTTTCAATAAGTAATCTTTTTCTTGTAGTGTCACTGGTTTCTGTTGAAACAGTGTGGTCAAAGGGTTTTCAGTTCACCTAAAAGAGGCTCATTTCGAGCATTAAGTAATAAATGGAGGAGCTTTTAAATTTAATGTAGTACCTTGATGCGTTTAAAGCTCAGACCAAATAAAATTTTTAAGTCGAAGACGTGGTAGCATCTAAATCTAATGAAACACCATACGCTCTGTTGGCGGGGGAAGCCGTTATGACCGCCGAGTTCAAAAATGAAAATAATTATATTTTGATCGGTTTCGTATGATTTAAAAATAATGTCCTCGAAATTATTTTGATATGCCTAAGTAAACCATAGTTTATTACGTTATCAACTAAATAAGCTAAGTTTTCAGGAGTTGGTAAGCCTGGTCGACCGCGAAGGTGGCTGGCAGACTTTCTACGATGATTCTCTCCAATTAACGGAATGATTGCGACCATCTTTACGCGACACACTTTGCTCTGCTGAAGTGACGCGCACTTTCCGATGGTTTTGTTATTAAAATCATTTCCGCTCTAGACGTTATACGTATAATACCTACGTAGTTCTAATTGATATTTGTTTAATGATTGTGTGGATCGAAGTCAAAATCAAAAGGTATTTATTCAATAACATCACAATGATCACTTTGAAACGTCTAAAATATCTAAAATAATGTTAATTTTATGCTAATCTTTTCAACTTTTTTTCAGGCATGTGTTATTTTACTGTACTTACTTAAGCTAATTAAAAAAAACTATTTTATTCTATTCTAAATACTAGGTAAACCTTAGGTGCCAGTTTCACGCGGCCAAGGAAGGCTTAAAAGAACTGGGAACAAACTTACGACTTGATTCCTACCGTGCTTTTGTACTTACAATCCTTGTTAGAATGTATTAGTTAATGCAATATTGTAATTCCAGTGTGGTGTCAATTGAATTAAGCAAGGAATAGGCATAACAGTTAAAGAGGCAATCAAATTAGTAAAATGCTTTGTCAGTTTTGCTTTTTCCATTGCACCGTGACTTTCCATTGCATTAAAAACTCACTTTCATCGTATTTTTTTCGAATAACAATCAGATTTTATTTGTCTCGAAGGATGCTGGTGGATGTAAAACATCCGAAACTTGCTTCTTGTTCAGTTTGTTTCACCGTTAGGCCAAGAAAAGACGAAAACTCCTGCTCTCTTGTAAATGACATAAACCTACCTATAATATTATAGTTATGTGGTCCCCATTTCATCACAAATGCGTCCCTCGTCCAGTCGTAATACAGCGGCAATATCGAGACGAAGGGATAACATTTTCCTTACACAATATTCGTTTATTTTTACGATGTTAATATCGATCAGCAGAACATACGAAGATAAAATATAATATACGATGGAAAAATCGAAGCTATACATAATTAAGCGTGCAGATACAAATAATTAAATTATTACGTACATCCAAATAAACTAGGACATTTTACAGAATAATATTTATTGCACTATGCTTCGGAAAGCTGTCTTCAAATTTATATACCAAAGTTGGCTACTTGTTGTTATGAACTTATTTAGACACCTAAGTATCGGTAGACCGTTACCTACACTGAGAAAAATGAAATTCTGGCGTAAGGTTAATAAAGTCTTACACGGTTATAATGTAACTACGTAGGGCGAGTTTGTACAATTACCTTCGTTTTGACATAACTAAGTGAATACGTTAAAACGATACCGTCTATTAGCTGGTCGCAAAACAACCAAATCAACTTTATGGTAAAGCATTTTAGGAATTGAATCTTATCTTGTTAATAACGCAGTGCTGACGGTTAAAAACACTATTCGCTTCCGGCGGTAGATTTTCGGCGTATGTTGCCGTAAAGAAGGCATTTGTTGCCGTAAAGAAGGCATTATCCGTTTTTATAAAAAGTTTAAAAGCCAAAAAGGTACCAAAAAGGTACAATCCTAGATCGCGCTGACGAAAACGCACGGGAAATATGTATAAGGCCGCACTTTACTGTATATTTCGAAAATCAATTAGATGTATAAAACATGTGAAAAGATGTGTTAGTATGTCATTGGGTTATTTCACCACCACTCGCTATCGCTAATAGCAAAGCTAGTGCGCTAGCTAGTCTAGCTAGCTACCTTGGCTGTTGTCTATCTACCTACCCAGTAGGTAGCATAGCTAGTGGCTCTCGTCAGAGTATTATTATATTCCTTAGCCAGTGGCTAGTAGCCACTGGCTAAGGGCTACGGCTAGCTACAGTAGCTACCTATCCACTAAGCACTGCTCTTGTACGGCTGGTACGTACTATATGCCATATTGTTGAACGTTAGGTATTATTATTATATATAATACGGTATAAAACGCCTTACGAGAAGGCGTTGCTGACTTGAGATGCGTCGAATATTGCCCTTGGAAAGATTTGCGTGTTTGCTGAGCTACCTTGCTTATTTTTCGCCTTACCAGAAGTTGAATGCCGCCGTCAGTACCTCGATCTTTAACTGATTTACCGAATTTATCGTAGATATGTTACGGCTAATATGTTCAATACTAAGAATAAATCGTAGTTTGGAGAAACTTATTCATGGTATACCTTCTTTTTAAATTTACTTACCCTGTAAATCGTATAACGTCTTCTGCCTAGAAGGCGTTTATGTTGGTTATTACTGTTGGTCGGTTTTTAGCCTTCAAACCTACGAAATCGATCGTAATGACGGCACTTTCAGCTTTACATTTTTCTCAGTGTACCTTTATTCTAATGGATTCTAATCCAACCTAAGTGTTCTTCCTCATTCTCTCATAAGCAGCTGCTTTCCAGTAACCGTCTCTGAAATTCTTCCGAGAATTTTAACTGTATCCATTACTCAACATACAATCAAAAGCACCTGATTGACTCCCAATCATTAAAGGTCGTAATATCACCGCTTATCGGGAGTTGAATCAGCCGTGGAATGCCATGACTTCCTGAATAGTTCACCGATCGCAGTTTTTTGGTCAAAGAGGATGTACGAGTCTAGGTATGTTAAGTTATTTGACATGCAACATTTGAAAAGATTTTAACTTAAATTGATTGATAAACGTATCAAAAATGTTTTACATAGCAACAACAATAATAGTTGTGGGACCAATGATTGCCGCATCCTTGCCCATATTATTATTTATTTTATTCTGTATAATATAACTATGGATGCGATCGATAAATTTCATAGTAGCATCATTTCCACAAGCGCCACAAAAATGTGCATTCCGATCTAAAAATTAGCCATTAGCCGCAAATCAGCCACAACCCTCTGCGTAGCTCGTAGCACAATACTCTTTAATTAGTTGTGGCAGCGAGCTATGCGGATATATCGCAATAATCGCAACCGCGGTAACAATATGTCCAGAACGCCCCTTTGAGGTCGCTCTAGTTAGCCATTAGGCAGTCTCGTAGTTTTGACCGGCAAATCCATATTACTAGGCACAAATCATTGTTTGTTGGTAACAAGCGGTTTATGTTTATGTAGCACAGTACATAATGTACCTACGTCTGTGATTTTAGCTTCATGAAACTAAGACCTTTTTTATGGGGGACAATGACTTCGCATTTGCCTTCCGCCATGGGAGGGACGGAAGGGGATATGTGGGGCTCGAACCCACTAAAAACCCCCTTGTGAGACCTCCGCGAAAGGTGTAGCGAGATGGGGTCGTGTTTACATTCAACATCTCGCCACATGAAAGTAAAACCTATCTTAGCTTTAAGTTTTACAGGAACAGGGCTGACTAATAAAGAAATTTCACCAAAGTTACCATTGATACCTACTTAAGTACTGTAGTTCACTTAAATGCAAATAAAAAGAAAACCGATATTCATGAACAAAATGTTAGTAAACTTTTCGTTAGTAAATATAGAAAATTTGATTACAGAGCTAATATGACTCTCGTTCGCACGTTTTGACTTGTTAAAGGACTTAAAATCACTGAACCCATTTTCGAAAAATCTCAAACAACCATTTTGTGTGCAACATTGTGCTCATTTTAGTAAAAATTTTATTTTGATCGATGCAAGTTTTTCTACTTATATTTAAATTTATTTTTCTATTTTTCGTACTTAGGCAAACTTTTGAGTAGGAAAACATCGATGTTTTTCGACGTTTCGACGATCGTCGTTTTTGTTGATGCATCGATCAAAATGAATTTTTCACCAAACTCTGCAATGTGATTGCACTTAAAATGGTTGTTTGCGATTTTTTAAAATTGGGCTTAGTGATTTTATATCTTTCAAAATGTCGAATCGTGCGAGCGAGAGCTACAATAGGTGTTGTCAACGCCTTCAATCTCTGAAACTACAAGGTGTAGAAATTTAAATTGAACGCAAGCACTTCACGCAAAGGAAGACGATGGAAAGTAGGACATAGCAAAATAAATTATAGCTGGTATTTAGATACTTTGGATGTAGGCGTAGATGATAGGGACGTAGAGAAAGATAAAGCGAGAAATTACCCAATCAGTGCAATCTAGTCGCCATCTCGGGAGATGCTTGCTAATATAAAATGGGACAGGACATCCTCCTTCATCTTAATTGACATCTTTAGATGGAAATGTGATTTATGTATCCACCTATAAAAGTACCTGTTTATACTTACAGACTTCTTACGCGTGTGTGGTGCGTTATTACTTCCATTTTTTACTATGTAAAGTACCTAGTAATTATCATCATTAGCATGAAGAAGTTTACTGCTGGACTTAGGCCTCGCCTACTTTCCGGCAAAAACGATTCTGTGGCCTCTGTCTCTGTATCTTATCAATGTCGACGATAAAAATCCTACTACTATTATAAACGCGAAAGTTTGTAAGTATGGATGGATGGATGGATGTTTGTTACTCTTTCACGCCGGAACGGCTGAACGGATCTAGATGAAACTTGGCAGAGAGATAGATTATAGTCTGGAATAGCACATAGGCTACTTTTTATCCCGTGGGAAAACCGGGATTTAAATCTGCGCAGGTGAAACCGCGGGGCAGAACTAGTACCAAATAATGTCCTACTCAATAAGTTTGAACTAAATCTTGCTTATATTTTTAATACAAAATACTAGTAGGTAAGTGAAACACTTAAGAATATAATTGCCCAAAACTAAACTTAAATCTACTTTTTACCCGAGTGCCGAGGGTTATGTGTTTGGCGTGTATCTATCCATGTATGCATGTATTTATGTATCCTTCCTTCGATATTTCCTTTATTACCACGTAGCAACCAAACGGCTGGATGGATTTTGATGATTCTAGTATCAAAAGATTCGTCGCAACTTCCCAAGTGTCCTTAGAATAAAAAAAAAACCCAAAAATTCACGTGGGAAGGAAAGCAGGAGCGATATTCTCTCACATTAAAAAAAAACTTTTCGCTATCATAGCAATATGGGTATCAAAATCAAGAGAGTTAATAAGTGTTTTCAAATTATGTATTAGTTTTTGATTTAAAGTAAACCCTCAAAGACAAAACCAGAACGCAAAATTCGTTAAGTCACTTTAGTGAACTAGGCCATGAGTGATACTAAAATATATCATAAAACCTTCTCTATGGTCATACAAATCGTTTAGAAAAAACCGCATTAAAATAGATGAAGCCGTTTCGAAGATATTAAGAGTTTTGTAATAAAAAAAATGTGATTGCTGGTAACCCCAAAGTGATCACATTGAGTTATACAACCACAGGCATCAGTAAACTGCTAGGACATAGGTACGCGATCCTCCGAATGTCTGCGGTCATTACATTTTTATCATTCGTCAAGACTGAAGAAAGTATTTCAATATTAAAAAGTACCAAATTTAAAACATTATCTTATTTACCTACCTACATACTTTTAGTTAGGGCACTCGGGTTTTTTTATTTTTTAATAAATCTTTTTGTTAACTTAAATTATGACTTTTGTCTGACGTTACAAATTTTGATGTAATGAATTCACGGAAAACAATTTAAAGAAAAATACAATTTACAAATAGCAAGTATAATCTGTTTAATAATAAAGTACCTAACAGAGTACCTTCTGCCTAAAAATGCATAAAAATGTAAAAGGAAAGAAAACATGATATTAGATAGAGAAGAGCCCTGGACAACGCCTATAGACGTCGCTATAGATTTCAATTGAATCGTCCCACTATCACCTGTTACCATTTGGGATCGGTCTGTCATATAAGCGGTCATCAGTGCTAAAGCAGGTCCTTTGATGCCATAGTGTTTCAGCATTGCAGCGATGGCATTGTGATCGGCCACATCGAAGGCCTTCGATAGATCGCATAGAATAACTGGAACATACTGTTAGCACTCGGCTCACCAGCTCCCAAACCACGTCCGTCGTTAATCGTCCCTTCCAAAGTTCCAATAGCATTTTGTCTGTCGGACAGGGATTTTGTCACTGTCACGTGTACGGTTACCCTTGCGCTGAGGTCGTACTCAAAAATTTTTCCAATGCCCGTAATAATGGATGGTGGAGTTCCGCACTGAATTGAGAAATTGAACTTACAATAAAGCCTAGAAAAATATAGTCATGAATGCACATAAGACATGACAAATAAATGATTATTTTAACCTACACAGTTTAATGAGCTCTTGCTGATGGGTACCTACTAAATATTCTTTTATTTTGTTGGTGAGAATTCTTATAATTGTACTTATATCTCTTTGATTTTGACTTGAAATAATCTACGAGTGTTGAATGTTACCCTCTGCTTTGATAGCGTATAAGTTGAAGTCATGAGAGGCAGTCGCTTGCAAATCTTCAGTCGTTTGATAATCATGTAACTCGTTCAACTCTGCAGTTGAGAACAGTTTGGCAAGTTCTATTTTCATTTCAGCCTGTCGCCTTGGTGAGAACTTCTTAAAAGTTTCCGCGTAGCTCATGAACAAGTGGTCTACCCCGTCATTACATTTTTTGGAACTGGTGATGAAGTTTATGATTTGGTCCATGTCTCCTTGCTCCATATTTTTTTTCCGCTTAGATGGTGGTTCATCGTCTGTTTCCCATTGGGTGGGTGTTGGTGATGCTTGCGAGCCATTAGACTCTTCGAACAGCTGCACTTGTGGCTGTAGAGCATAGTTTAAAAGGGGTTTCCGTGACACACTGTATCTGTCCAAAAATGACAGTTGTCCGCTCCATACGTAGTCGATTATCTTTTTGCCAGTCTCCTCAGATTGCTTCAATTGTTTTTTGTACTTGATGTAACCGTCTCTTACAGTCTTCCATTTGTGTTTGACTGCTTCACCTACAAGAACAAGAATGAGGTTGTTTATAGAGATTCAAATGGATTATAATTTTCTTCATTATTTAATGTTCTCATCAAATTATGTATCTAAGTACCTACCTTACTGGTCTCTATTAGTAGGTACCTACACGTCTTTTACAGATCAGTGACTACCTGCCTACAATAACAACATTCTCGTCATTTGTCACGACTGCCACATTGGCAGCAGCATAGTTTTGATTCAGTCTGATAGAAAACGGGTTTTTCTCAACGAAGAATTGGTCCTTGGTAGGAACAAATCTATTATTTGTTTTAAAATTAAAGTGATATCATCTGCAGGCAAATTTAACCCACTGTGAGATATGGAACCTTTTTTCCTGCTATTATAATATATACTTACCTACTTCTTTTTACCTTCTATTCAATGAATATTAAGAATTAAGTTAGGGAAGCATTGATAGGGCTCGACTCGACTTACATGGTACACGATACTCGACTAGGTAACTTTCGACTCAACCGACTTTATTGGTCAATCTCACGGATTCATTGTGTTCATTAATTGCATAATGCGTTAATCATAATTATGTACTTATTAATATCAATGCGGTAATTTACTCGTTAGCTTACAAAAGGTCCACTGAACTTTGCACACAAACTTTTTAATACAAAATCTCCAAAATAGCTAGATATCCATCGAATGATGAGATTAACAGGCTAACTTTCATGGAGTACATTACCTCATAGTGAAAATACATTTCGAAAAACGACAAATTGAAACAAAAAATATTAGGTAGGTACGTTCATGTGGTTTGAATCTCGCGCGCGCGGAGTGGTGTGGCAGTTTCTTACTCAACAACTGTCAATGCAAAACTCACTCATTTCAATGTCATAACATTAGCGTTCATTCAGAGCATCGAGGACGTCATTGTTATTATTCAGAATACGTATCGTATCGTAGTTATTGTATACTCTTTGTACGTATCAACTTCCTAGAAACATTTACAGCATTGAGATATTAGTACCTTCATAACCTGCGTCCTGTGTAGGTAACTCATAATACCTATACCTATCTACAGTTAATAATACTCACAGCTTATGTTCAACTGTTGCGCGATCGAATCCCAAACGGCCGCTTTTAAGTTCGCGTCCTTGTACTTTCTATGAGAGATGTCATAAAGGTAAACATGTTTTTTCACCAGCTCAATAAGCTCTTCGACGTTGAAACCGCTGCCCATTTTCTGTTTCTTTCGTGGAATCTTTGGGCTTAATCTTTCTGCTTCAGAACCGAAGAGAAATAAAATATTTGTACTGATGTGAATATAGAATTTATAAAATATTTGTGGGGTCGTGTCGCGTCCCGCCGAGCGTGACGTGCCCGCGCCGCGCTTGCGAGAGGGGAACTAAAGTGCGCGCCACCGCCCCGCCACGCCCCGCCGCGCCTGCCGGTCCCCCGCTGTAGTGCAGGCGCCCGCTATCGATTCACATACAAGACACAACGACGTTGTATATATTTTATTTTATTGTAAACTCAGACCAAAGAAAAGTATTTATACCTATTTTGTTTAAACTATAGCAATCCTTGTACCTGAGTTGAGGATAGAAGGGTTGCAAGTGGGGGTAGGTGGCAAGTCCTTCCCTTGAGTTTTTTTCTAGGAAATGAAAAAAAAACTTCCTTTTCAGGTAAATTACTTGTTAGTTTAGGGGTTTTTTTTTAATAAAGAAAATTCGTAATAATATTTCATCTCTTAGACAAAAGGAATCAAGGGAAGGCCTTCCCATTAGTTTGGGTTTTTTAATAAGAAATAGAAAAAAAAATTTTTTTCATTTCCTAGACCAAAAGACTCAAGGGAAGAACTTGCCACCTACCCCTACTTGCAACCCCCCTATCCCCAACCCTCAACTCAGGTACAAGGATTGCTATAATAATATAACCAACCCTATACATATTTTTATTTTGTCTGAGGCCATACCTATCTTTCAAAAAACAATAAAAGCCGTCTGACGTATCAATTTCACTGTTCAAATAACTATCCTATCTATTTTTTCAAAAAATACCTAAGTTGTGTAATAGCAAGATGTATGATGTAGCACATTACTTTCTTGCTCTTGCACTATACACACCGGCCCGCGCCGAGCCGACGCCATGCGCCCAGCCGCCGCCGCCGGTCGACGTTGACGGTGACGCGACGTGTTTCCGTCTCCCTTCCTCGCGGCCTCGGTCGTAGACAAATACTACCTCGCCACGACACGATACAAACACGCTCCCCGCGCCACCGCGCCGCGCACCGCCGCTATCGCCGCCGCCTGTCATGCACAAGCCAAGCCATGCGGCTTTTTCTGCAGCGATATCACTGACCTAAGTGAGCGATATCCAACAGATTGCTAAATTGGGGTTAACTGTATATTGTTTGGGGTGCAGTGCAAGGGTATATCCATTTGACGTCTCGTAAATTTCTGAGCTCGTATTTTAAAAGGTTTGAGAATCTAAGCCAATTTCAGTCCACGACTTTGAAGAACTGGTACTTAGTAGCAATTTTTTTTATTTTCAGCTGAAGAATGGATAGGTAATGGATAGGTACCTACATAATTATTGTTCGCTCTGTAAAATGATAAACATCAGACATTTTGACTACCCTGCTAGGCATAATGGCGTCGCGACCACCACGCTCCGTAGTTAAAAAAAACCGGTGTTATACCTACCATCGCACGAGCTGATGAGGTCTACTGTACAACCGTGATGCAACGACTCACTGCTTGGACACAATGGAATTGGTAGGCTCTGATGATTTGATGAAGTCAGCACTTTCACAGTTATTATGTTATCATCATCAACACCTCATTGAGATTTTTAAAGTAACGGAAATAGAGATTTTACCTGTCTTGTGAAGTAACCGGAAGAAGTGTTGTTACCTACACGGAAAAATAATAAGGTCCGAACTTGGCTATCGGCTAGAGATTAAATTTAACAACGCCACAGACAAACATAAAAATAATTATATTATGTCTGTATACTTTTATAGCTTAATTTTTGGTGCTGCATCTTGTAGCAAAATAAAATAATGTTACTTTCCTAAAATATTTAGTGCTTAGCACGTGGAAAAAAACGATCCTCTAATTTTTCATGGAGGTATTTTCGCAGCATAACAAAAACCAGTCGGATCCTTTTCGTGCTGACTGTAATAAAAAGTGTTCATCAGTAAAGTTGTAAAAACACATGTCATGTTCCGTGAACACATGTCTCGAAGGCTTTCATCGCCTATTTTGGCTTCTTACTTTCTTACTGAATGGTGCTAATTATGAACCTAACTCATCTTCTTTGGCAGGCTTGTCAGCATTTCTGTATCATGTTTTTATTTGTTTACTTCTTGGTTTTCTTAAAAGGTATATGTAGTATGTTATCGGTCTTAATATTCCCACAACAATTATTTCGTTCGTCATTCTACACAAAATCTTGCCAAACAATTTTTCAATTTTTGATAATACCATTTTTCTGGATGATTTTTGATAATAGTTCTTCGGCGAACTATCAACATCACAGGCATTTCTCAAATTTTGCTTTCACGCAGATAATAAGCATAGAGCAAAACATAAGTTTTAAGAGTAGTAAAGCTTTTTGGGAGGCTTTTGAGCTCTTCCGGGGAAGTACTACCACCACGCCTTTTTCTGCCGCCAAGCAGCGACGCTGTATTTCGGTTTGAAGATTGTGGTCACCGGTGTAATTACCAGGCACATGAGGCTTAACATATGTATGCCTTAAATTGATGGACGCAGGGCAGTGCATCGTAGGGCACGTTCCTATCGTGCGTGACTTACGAAGCAATGCTTTGTATATAAGTGATGGTAACCACTTAACATCAGGTAGGCCATCTGCTTGTTCCATCAGCTAGTTGTATTAAAAAAAACGTAGATAGAAGATTGAAAATACTATCTCCAAAAACACGAGTTTGTCACATTCGTCTCGTTTACTTTGTTTTTTTTTTAGTTTTTTTAAAACAACATTTATGATGTGTCAGCGATGCGTGACTGCAAATAAATATGCTTTCTTTCTTTCTTTCAGCTCCAAATAACAAGTAAAATGGTTCTGGGGTCATCAAGCGAAACCTACATAAACTAGCAACATCTGTAGCAGTTTCTTTAACAAATGACTGATCCATCTACCGACCGAACTATTAATCTTGAACAAGGTCCACCAGACTTTGCCGATTCTCTAATAAATTACTGTCCAGTTGAACTGTCGCAATATCACTCAAATAATACTTCTATATCCAGTGCATTTTATGTTTAGTAAGAGCTACACAGGGTTACGAACTTATTACTTCATTATTGCATGTCAATAATGTTATACCCAGGTATACTGATCAATCAAAAAGTATTTCAGTATTCTCTCAGTTGTCTGGTTCCCATAAAACAAGCTTGGTTTTTTTGTTATATTCTGAGGTTTAGTGCTAATAACACGATTATGTAAAAAAATACAAAAATATTTATAAAAATGAGTAGCTAACCTCATACATCATTTTGAGTTTATGAATTGCAGTAAAAATAATAAACATAGTTTACAGGTAAATATTGCTAACTGGGAATTTTCAATAGTTAACCTGTAAACTATGTGGTTTGATTAGCATATAAATAAGCACCTGCCGATACGGGAGCCACTTTCAATTAAACTAATTCCTTTCTTGTAGCACCTTAATTAATATGAAATGCCTGCAGCTAAGTTAGCGGCAGTATAGAGCAACACACGTCCAGGACGATCCGGGGCGCATTCCCGATTCGTTCCCTGTTGTTTTTGCGGCTAGGCGCACTAATGGGTACTGGTTTGACTCCTGGGTGTGGACACAGGGTTGCAACTAGTACGTATTTTAAAACTTTGAACACCTCTGAAAGCTGAGATGATATTCCTAAAATAAATGTACCTATCTTGGTCTATTTGCTAAATAGATCTTTCTATAGGTCACTTGCCATTTGTTACAATATTTATGTACTTCGCTATATTTTGTACAGATAAGTAACGGTATCAGGATGTAGCTGTAATTATTATAATCTTTTCATGCGGCTAAAATAAAATGTACAACAGTAGTAGAGTAGTCTTTTCCGCCGAATGGCATGCCATACCTACTAAAATGGCTTCAGTCTATGACAGCTGTGCAGAATACCACAGGAGCATGGCTTTTAGCATTTTAATCAACTTTATTTGAGGTCTTAGCACAAAGTTTATTTGGTATGAAAGTGTATTGTGATATCCCGATTTGACCGAAAATGTTTCGAATGTTTTGAAGAACCGTCATCATTCTAATCAAAACAAATGACTACCGACTTGACTATGGACTAACTTGTCTATAATAGTAAGTATTTAAATACAATTAACTTGACACTGGCAAGATTGTCGAATGACGGACAGGAGCTATAAACGGAGAAAATAATATTGGTTTATAAACCAAGAGATTATTACCTGACCATGAACCCACCTTTTTTACAACTTATAGGGAAACGAACGAACTTATAGGGACGCACGCAATCTCACCTGATGTTAAGTGATGATGCGGTCGAAAATACCTGTTCATTCTCCTTTTGAAAGCATCCAAATTAGAGGCATTCGGCAAAACGGACGCCGGCAAGGAATTCCATTCTTTGGAAGTACGTATGATGAATTAGGAAGCAAATCGCTTGGTGCGGGCAGTTGATATGTCAACCATGAATGGATGCCTTGTTTCCGTACGTCTGGTGACACCTGTAGGCATAATCTTGACCCCTTCGATTACCTAGATCCGATTCTGGTTGTACGTAACTTCATGTTCACTCCTAGAGTGCCTAGAGTAAGGTATGCGACATGATGCGATGTTTAAAGATGATGCTAGAATATAATAATAAATTTGAGGTTTGTTTATTTTTAAACAGGCATGTTTTATTTATTAGCCGGGATTTACTGCCAGAATGGCAACACTTTTTTGTTATTCTAGCACTAACAACTGCATTGAAGAATATCTTAGATGAGTATTCTCACCACTGATTTCTATGGCGATCCTGCTTCCGCAGTAAATTATGACTATAGCTTTTATGGTGTCATTTCACATCACTATTCGTGTTCGTATATTCTTCACATTTTTCAAGAACTCGATGAATACCTATACGCAAAATAAAACGCGAATATCAAGTAGCAATGAAAACATAAAATTGCGTGTAAAATGGAAGGCTTTTATCCTGCCAGAAAACAATGATAAACATCTTGTCCTTATTCAAGTAAAGTAAGTAAGGACATAAAGTAAAGTTTTGGATTCGTTTAAAGATATTTTACACGAACTAAAATATTCACAATTCTGCAAACATTGAAATAATTATAAACGAACTTAGAATCTCATGAAAAAAAAACCGAGAGCAAAGTCAGACTTCTAATCCCTAAGGAATGCCCTATCTGCCCAAACAGAAACAAGTGTTTTAACAATGAATTAGCACTGTTCGGTCTTTTCTATTCTAAACCCCTGTAAGAACGCACTTTATCTCCCGCTCCTTATTTACCTGCCAGCAATAACAGGTGGCTATGGCTGTTCTATACCGTCATCAGCCAGGTACCTAATTGTTCGTTTCTACAAACAGTAGGTACTTAAACCTACGTATAAGGCCCATAGTATTCAGGCAGGAGTAGTTTTCTAAGATGCAGGGACCGACTCAGATGGTGGTGTACGTGATACAACTACTTTTTATCGACGGCTAATTTTCGGACTGAAAGTTTTAAGGTTTTTCCATTCTCCGACTTTCCATAATTAATGATCGAAGTTTCGTCTTCCAGTATCGAGAACGTATTAAATCAAATCGAGAACATATTCAGTCATGTGGCCAATCCATTGCGAATTCTCTTTTCGGTTTCTGCGTCGATTAAATCTTCTGAAAAACTTGCGTTTTTGATCATATCACCGTCATATGCTGCAAAAGCCAGCATTGTAGAATGCCTAATGTGCCTGTCTGTATACGTCTTAAAGATATCTCTTCCCGATTTAGATGTGAATGCCATCAGCGTCCTATTCTGTGCGACAGGTTTCTTTAGCCGAAGGTGACCTTTTTTGTCCTACGTTACTGTTTCTGTAATCGATAGACCTTTTCATCTTTCAATGGCCTTTTGCATAAAGGGTATTGCTTCGAAACAATCACGCAAAATATTACATTTGGAATAACATATGAACACAGTTCTCTATGGGCACAAAAAGACCTTGTTATGTCAGTTGATTGGCCAAATGAAAGACTTTCTTTCAAAATACAAAGATCTTGGTCAAAAAGTTTTCAGCCGAGAGCAATGCCAGCAGTGAATGACAGACGGACACACATTCTCGTTTTATCCAAAGGTAAAAAAAGAAAACTATAAAACAACACCGACGTTTTACTAAAAAAGAATTGAATGTAGTTAAAATGTGTTCAAGCATGATTGCTTTTTAAAAAGTATTGGTCTCTGTACCTCTTCCTTGTTTCACTATTTTTGGAATCATTACATCAAACATTCTGTAGGTTAATATTGGTTATTACGAAAAACGAAGCTGCTATCTTCAATAGCGACTTTCTTTCCCATGTGGAAGACAATGACTGTGATTATTTTATCACCCATGCGAAACGAGCGGTTCCTGTGTACCGAGTAGACAATGATGACAGTAGCTATTAAAATTAAAAAGGTTTTTTTTCTAATACGCTAAACCGAGTGTCCGTTTAACAGTCAGTCAGTATGTTGGTATAATTTTTGGCATGTTAAGAATATTCCTTAATCATTGTAGGTACGAATTGATGTTTCTGTGAAAGTTTTTCTTTCATGTTTCAATACCATATGAAAGTTATCTAAACACTTTTTGAAGCTGAGTTTATAAAAGTCCTCCTCATGATTAGCTCATTAAAATCTCAAGTGACCACAATTTCTTTTTATATCGGTTCGGATTCAAATCGACATCACCTTTAATGATCGACTTTCGTTTTCATGTGTTCGTCGCTTTAAGATTATTAACTTCGGGTTAACGAACTCTACTCCGTGACTTCCTTTTTAACGTCGTAGTGGGAAAGCGAGGAATTAACAGGACCGTGGCGAGCTTTGTTCTTCGTCTGGAACCAGTCAAGTGTCGGACAATTACAAGACAATTTGTGAGTCGCATACATTTGTTTACATTATTCAATAAACAATATCGGCCCAGTTGGAGCATTGCTTTATGAATATAGAAAAAAACTCGTTAACATGGAGCTACAAGCCTTCCAGTTTTTCGAAATAATATTTTGTTATGAAATATACCTGTACACCTGTACTGGTATTCTCCTACGAATAAATTATATTCTCCAAATACCTAATGCTTGAGGGCGTGAAAAGAGTGTAGTTGAGACATTTTCAAAGATGTCGGCCCACTTTTGTATTAGGTAAGTACCTATAGTTCGTAGTAATTTCAGTATGATTTATTTGATATTACTATTAATTAGGACCCAATATCGCATAAGTACAGAAAGTAAATCAAATGGCTCATTTACAAAAATGTATTATTATCAGCGCGAAGCCTGGCTCGAGAGTGAGACATGATACCTTGTTCATTAGCGCCTCTCGAAAGGGGATCAAACAGGATCATGTTTCAATTTATGATTTCATTGAATTTTGATCAAGTGGTAGAACGTTCGACTGTAAGCTTTGGTTAAATTAATGGAGATCAAATGTCCTCGCAAGCCTTTGAGGCAAGATAAGTTGACGAAAGGCTGATGAGATTCGAGGGTCATTGTTACTGGCTGGGTATACAATAATCCGATATAAATCGGAGGGGGTTTGGTTGGTACATTGTGAATTTGAGGGAGTAAAAGCGTACCCTACCCTTAAATAACGCTTCTTTCTAGTCCTGTTTATATAGTATCAGGAGAAGAAAGCGGTTTATAAAAATCTGCCAAATTCCTTACACCAGCATGTTTAAGGGGCAGCATACGGCGCGCCGCTATCTCGCTTGCACAATGGAACATTTTTAAAGATATAAAATCATTGAATATAGTTATGTAAAATCGCAATCGGTCAAGTTGTTGTCTATGGCATTATAAAAATTTAGCGAAAATAAAATTTTGATCCAAGCAAGTTTTCATACTTAGAAATGCGACTTTATATTTTTCAAATCTTTATGTATGAAAACTTGCTTGGATCAAAATTTTATTTTCGCCAAATCTTTGTAACGCCATTGACCACAACTTGACCGATTGCGATTTTACATAACTACATTCAGTGATTTTATATCTTTAAAAATATTCCATTGTGCGAGCGAGATAGCGGCACGCCGTATGCTGCGCCTTAAAGGGCATTTGTTCATGCGGTCCTTCTATGGTCAGCTAAGTTAGGCCAACGTTTTACCTCTCTGTAACAGTTGAGCTTTTTGTGGATTTGAGCAGCGACGTTAGTTCCAACTGAAGATTCACTAAAACATTTATTGGTTATTGGTTGTACAATTCGATTATTTGCATTGTACATTAAATGAACAAATTAACAGTTCATTTTCATCGCGACGGCTTATAAGTTATAAAACTTGTCAAATGATCATCGCAGACTTTAAGTTACGCCCATGAGGTAGGTTCTTTTAAAGTTTAACTTAGGTGAGTAAAAGCTGTAGACTTATCTTCGACGGCACTGTATGTCGATTAAGGGACAGCTTTGGCATTACTTCGAGCGTGGCTTGAGTCAAATCCGCAGCTCTAATAAGAAGATATGTATTAATAGACCTTCCTTTCACGGAAGCATACCTCCCATCCCGGGTGAAAATTGTTCAGATGACAGAAGACTGCGCACTGGCCGATTGCCAGCTTTTGTGTAACGATCTGTACCTACTGAACCTAACGCTTAATATTTGTAAATCTTTTACTTAGTCAAATCCTGAGTGAGTGTATATGATGCTCATAGATTTCATTATTTTATATATCAATTATTTTTATTCCGTGTGTCAGTATAAAATCAAATTAAATATGAATAAATGCCTTATTATGAAACATTTTGTACTGAGTAATGAAGGACTATAACTAAGAATAGGTAGACACTTAGTACTCTTTGGGTAATGATACGGTCACCTTAAAACAATAGAGTTACGGTTATAGTACCGTCAATTAGCATTGACGTAATGGCAATTAAATAATTTGCGAATCCTGTTATAAAAACATAAAGATTCGAATACTTAGGAAGTTTTTTACGCTTTGGGTAGGTTGGTTAGGTTCTCGTAGCATGTAATTTTTCTCTTATCTTAAATCTTCCAATGTCTGACAAAAGTATAAATCTCATTTTAATAGCACTCTTTTTTTTCTATGTCTTTTGCTATGTTTTATTTCATGGTATCTAGACTTTGGAGAGAGCGCATTTATTTTTCATCCTATTTTGTTTTTTGTGAAATTGTTTATGTTCAACTAGGTATTTGCAATACACTGCTGGATAAAGATCTACCTCAAGTTCAGTAATTTTTTATCTTACAAAATATTGAAAGGCGCAAGCGGGAGATACATTAGCATTTGTCATTATTTTGAATTAGTCTAAGACGGTCTCCCTCCATAGCTTGCTGTTATTAAGTAATTAAAAATCTTACAAAATGTTTGTCCAGTCACCGCTGTTTCAATATTTGAAGCTGCACCGCGTTGTTCAAACAGTTAAGTAGTACTTCAACCTAATTTATACTGACATACGTGAACCGCTTGACTTTATCTGTCTTCGTATATTTGTAGAACATTATGGTTGTGACTTTTACCTAAATTAGCTGCAATTTTTCCGACACAAACGCTTTTTTCAACTCTATGTTTGACATCGTACGTTCAAACATAGGCAATCCTTTGTGGTAATGGTTACCACCTAACATCAGGTGAGCCATTTAAAAAATGCGTGTTATCGAAATGTCATTGTCTCTGCTTCAACTTGAAAGTAAGTAAGTAGTCACTAAATGTTTCAAATAAAAAAATTATCATTTTGTATCACAAAAATTTAGCGAAATCTAAATTATAATTTTGTTGATAGTTTTCAAAATACGTCCGTCCCAAGTGACTCCATTTACGAGTTCTTAACCCCTAGTGTCTGGAGGTTGACAGCCTTGAGTCTAGACTTTCGAGGTTCCAGACTCAAAACAATCTCTATTGTGTTTTGAACAGACCCTTGTGACCCTTGATCTTTTAAAATGCTTCCTAAATACACCTTCAAATAAATATAATAAAGCTAGGTATTTTGAATTAGGTACCTAAGTTGTCGTAATCATTTATTTCACTTTACTAGATTCGTAAATTTTTCACACAAATCTCTACTTTCTTCTATATCGGTTTGGTTATGGCTTTTTGGTTGATTGACTTTCAATTTTTGAAAAAATATTTCAATTCCTTTCATTGTATTGCATGTTGGGGGCTTTTACTTGCCACTAAAGGAACGATGTCATACAATTATAAATATTATCCTTTCTGCCCCGACTTTGTAAACACGAAAACCAAATCATTATTTTTAAATGACGTATAGCCAATTGCTTAGATGGTAAAACAGTCCTATCTTATAATAGCCGAGTTGTACGAGTCGCTATGACCTAAATAAAGACGGCGACAGACAGAAACAACACAAAACTAGGTACGCAGCTAAAAAATCTGACCATCTCGTCACTCACCGAGTCAAGAATAGCCAAAGATGTGAGCGAAGTCACAGAATACGTACCAGTGACAGGAGAAGACTGCTATAATAGGAAACGGCTCCAAATCCTGTGGCTCCCGCATTCCACCCGTCTGTGACACGAGACGCACAAGCATTGTCTTGCTTCTAATTATTTTTCCTATTTATTGTGGGATCACTTGTAGTAACTCGTACTATTCATGCTATACTTTCATCGCAGAATAAGTACATAAAATAATCAGGATAGAACATCAATCAGGTGAAATCCGTGATTATTATGTAGGTACGCGTCATAGATAAACATAGTAGAATCTACAATACATACTTTATTGTTCACAAAAAGAAAACATACCCACAGAAAATTACAATGATCAAGTAAAATGGGCTGCCTTATCGCTAATTGTGGTTTCTTCCAGGAAACCTTTGGATAGAGATGATGTTGAAAACAAATATATTATGCGAAAAATGCCTATAACAAAAAAATTAAAAATATTATGATTATAAATTGTAGTTATAGTGTAGTTGGTACTACGATGAAGTTATATTTCATCGTAGAGTGTGTAGGTATATTTGTTCTGTTTTTAGGTAGCTACGTTAAATAGATCTCGTAAAATTTACAAAAATTGGTGTACATAAGGACTAACGCAACTTTTATAACAGGAAATGTCATTAGTATTATGATCGCAGTTAATGTTTTATCATTCACTCCTAATGCTGCTCAAACCGTATGACATAGATTACTTAAAAGCTTGTTTTTTATACTAAAATCATTCTCTGTTCCGTGACTAAAATGAAATTAAATATTGTCAGACATTGTACGCCATCGAACCCCAAACTAACTAAGCCTTTGTTTCCCTTTAGAAACTATGGAGAAGTTATTACCTATAGATTGTTACAGTTGGACTGGACACAGACTAGTAGGGATGCTTTGAGGGAAACTGGGAAAGCTATTAGATTGTTGGAGTTTCACTTTTTTCTGTGTTCAGAAGCATAGCCTCCGATGCGATGTTAGTACAAGCGCAGCGTGACGAGTAGGTAACTAACTTGAACACATGCTAATAGGTAGGTAATATCTGTATGTTATATCAGCAAGTCGTCTATAAGACTATTTTATTCTTCTTCTTGTCGTGTCATCAAGTCTAAGAGTGCGGTGAAAGGATTTTAAATGCGCCTCAAAGATGATCCTTTCGTGCACACGTTTTAGAACTTTTTAGGTAATACGACATGCCAGTTTTCTCACGATGTTTTCCTTTACCATTTGAGAGTACATGCACTGTGCACATAATTTTTTAACAGAAAAACTCCTTGGTGCACCTTTATTTGACCTCATTGAAAAAGTATAAAATCGCCAGTTCGTCAAGTTATTGCCTTTGAAGTTGGCTTGGAACTGGTTATCGGGACAGGCGGGCATTGTGGTGGCATTATCTTGGCCACTGATAAAGAGTGCACATCTGGTGCTGTGTCTCAAGTGTCGTAACTTGAAACTAATAATGTGAACGGCACGGCGGCACCATACGCTATGCGTTGTCTGGAACACAGTAAACAGACCTTTATGTGCCTTTACATAAATTTTGCTGTCATAAAAATTGCAAAGATGTCACCGCTGAACTTTTCAATAAAAAATCTAACAGTCTTGTCATAAAAAGTAACAAAAATCTCTGATCGTTTCAAAAGGAAAAGCACAAAAGTCGTGTTTCAGTTTCAGAAATGTGGGTTAAAAGAATCGCGGACGCCATCAATTTTGCGAGCGCCATTTATTTGACATTGCGAATGAATGAGGGGTGAATTCAAAGTGGGACAACCAACGCTTACAAATGGTGTTTTTTTCCTTTAAAGGGAATGCTAACTCGACAATTAATGCCTTGTCGTGGTGAAAACAACAGTGGGTATATGATATCTTTATACGTTGAATTTTTTTATGCTATGCATTTTATAAAAAAGTCCCAAGCAAGATTCATCAGTTGTCGATTAGCAAATTCAAAGACATAAAAAAAAACTCGTAACAAAAGCTTACTATAAAATATCTGATTATGTAGATGACAAAAAAGCTTGGGTCTGAACTATGCTCCAACTCATTCGAAACCAATCCATATCATTTTGTAAAGAGGATCATACAAAAAAAACGCTATAGGAACCAAGCTTAGTTTCTTGCCAGTTCTTGTAGGCTTTGGTCGCGACAAACTGGCGCTAGATTCATCTAGTATATAAGACGTTTCAAAGTAATCGCTGTGATTGTTTTGAACAAAGACCGTTTGGATTTTGACTGAGTTTTATAGTTCTTTGATTCAAACTTTCTTGTTGACTGATTTATGGCTCCTGTCCGTCATTGACAAACAATATTGCTAGTAACAAATGGAAATAAAAAAAATAGACAAGGAATTCAGCCCTATAATGAGTCTTCAGATTATAATGATTGGAAGAAAATTTCGTTAAATTACCAATTGATTTATTTTGTGAACTTAAAACACGTGACCAAATTATAAGTGAACACTGAAAACTAAAGTACTCGCAAGTAACTGTGTCACAGTTTCCAACGCCTATTAATGTTTAGTTCATAAGGATATAGACGAGTAATACACTTTCTTTCCAAATGCTTAACGCCAACGAATGCTGTTTATATATAATACCACCGAAATTATACAGCAGCAATAAAAAAAAAATCAGCAGACTTAAGAGTACTTGTGGGCTACGAGAGTGGTGAGCAGAAATCGCCTATGAAATTCCATATATAAGTATAACACCGTATAAAAAGGGTCACTCAACACTTATCTTTTGCTGCTACAAGATGAAATGTTATTAGAATAAAAGCAAGAATTTTCCAAAAGGATCTGAGGGAAATGTCACTTGGGGAATAATTCGGCGCTCTTATTCAGGTAATAAGAGACCGGCAATTTTATGAACATGGTTTGGAATGACGCGTAGTCATTATTCTATGGGGTTATTACATACGGTACAAAATCATCATCATCAGGCTGTAAAAGTTCACTGCTGGAGCACCATTCAAATAGGCCCTCTCTATTCACTGACTTCCTGGCAATTTTCACAATGTTGTCCATTCAAAATAAAGAATAACACTCGTTGAGTGGTTATAGAATATCTAATAATAATATTATTATTGCCACTATTGGTAAAAATAAAAGAAGTAGTTTGTTAGAAATAGTAGGACGCGCTTATTATTTTGTAATTATAGTCCAAGTTCTATAAATTGAGCAACTAAATTGAAAATTACAAATAGGTCTCATCAATAAAAATGTTTGTCCTCATTAAGTGCATCGCTATCCAATAACTTTGATTAGTAATTCTACACAGCGATACCCATTAAGTTCGAGCACGATTGTCCATGAATATAACAGGGGTAGTCGGCAAACTTTCCCACGCATTTTTTCCCATGTTTTCTTCCTGCATCAAACTTCAACTGGAATTGCTCAATATCTGCTGAAGGCTTGGTTTCCCTAGCTAATCATTATTATTGAGTATACCGTAGAAAATCAGGCCTCAAACTAAACAAAATATTATCTTTAAAAACTAATGCCTATAAATAATAAATAGTGGACAAATACCACCTCCATTATCAAGGTAAACTAAGCAAAGTTTCCTAGAGAATCAGGTAGCAGGTATAATACAAAAATAATTGATTTTGTATTTATTACCACCTTAGAAAGAGTACCTACCTACATACAGCAGACATAATAATGACCTACACAAAATATTATGTTAGTTCTCAGTATCATGCCCTACAGAGTAGAAGGCAGAGCTACCAATCAACTGATCTGTGAGGGTTGTCAAATAGTTATTCGCACTTTCTGATACCTAATGTTGCTGTATAGGTCGCGTCAACCAAAAAGAACGCTGGAAAACAGTGGAGCGGATGTATTCGCGTATTTGCGCAAAACACTCGCGCCATCACACCCCCTCCCCCTCCTTCCAGCGTTCTTCTATGCTGACGCGACCAATACCTATATAATAAACCGAAGCTAAGAACATTAAAAAGAATATAAGAGCATTGTCTTGACCAAGACGCTGCGAACAGCATGTAAAAACAAACTCGTGAGGAGCGTGACTTACCTATTAAAGATGCTTCTAATGTTTGACCTTTCCAAGGTTTACACAGTGATAATAAATGAAAGAGTCAGCAGTATAATTGTGCACGGAGCTTACGTGCCCGGAGTATTTACTGGTAGAAGAGGAGAGGCTATTAGCAACAATGTTAGTGCTTATCGTCTTGTAAAGAGGCTAATTAGTTTGAAATCCATTCTTGAAATAAATCAAGACAAGAAGAATATGTCATTGGCAATAATGAATGCTATGATTATAAACAAACTCAATGATAGATGAGATTCTATATATTATGTATCGTGGTATTGATGTGTACACAAATACTTAATAAAAGTATAAAAAATTAAACATGTATCTCAAACCTTTAATCTACATAGTCGGAGTTGTGTAATCAAAATTATCAGAATTGGATCGTACTTCATAAAATCCTCATAATTTTCTTTAAGCAAAGATAAATCCAATCCGATTGTAATGCAAATAAGGGCCTAGGCTAGGACTGAATTTATAGGTATCAAAGTTATGTTATAGAATATACATAATAAATATACGTAGGTATATTTATTATGTATATATATATGTATATGTATATATAGCTATAGCCTATTGATTGCAATAATACACAGCAATCAATAGGCTATAGGAGTCAAGGAACGTGCTTGACCGACGGAAGGACAAGTTACGCTATGTATTTGTTATTCAATGCTAGATGCCAGTCGAAAATTCCCGGAACTTTTCCATGCGTGGTATGCTCCAAGCCTAACAGACGGACCGACCGAACGAAAGCAAGCGAATGACAAGAAACAGAAGCAAGCGAGAGCATGCAAAGGCTTGCGAATGCTTTCTTTCATGTTCGGTCTTTTTTCTGGCTAAAGTTCACACAGCGGTGAAAGCGAGCAAGTCTGCTTCCAACGGCGGCGAAGCCTTCGCCTTCGCTTGCTTTTGCTCGGTCATTCTGTACCGGCATTATACAAACCTAAATCTATTGTACACGACGCAAACTTCCGTTTATATAAGGGTCTCATGGGGACTAATTTACATACAAGTTGTTATCATATTATTTTAATAATTATTCAATTTTTGTCGATGGTCCCTCAACAGTAAACACACAACACAGTAAAAGATAGGCGTTAGTCGTTCTCAGGAAACCGAATCTTAGCCAGCAGTGATAATAGTATTTCCACCATCTCAGCTGTTTTTATCTTTGCTCTCAGAAAGCCACACACTGGTGCATAACTTGGTGTTCCGTTGCATAAACATTGATATCTGTTACCTACAAGATAGATTCTTTATAAAGTGTTCTACCAAAGGGATATGAATCAACACTTTATTAACACAAATTATCCACTAGACATGTTATGCTGGAGATTAAAGATTCTCGAACAGTGATCACGTGCATTAGGACAAAGTGTGGGACGCCCTCCTTCCCGCAGGATCGACATTGTGACGATCACGGAAAACCGGTGGAGGAGAGAACTAGGAATCGTTCTTCTTGGAAAATTATAGGAGAGACAAACGTCCAGCATTTATTACTTAATCTGCTGATGATATTGGAATATGTTTTAAAATGGGCTGGAAATTATCTGACCACAGACTAGTAGGGATACTAAATCTGACTCACCGTAATTATTAGCATTGATTCCTTTCAGCGTGGCAATGCAGCCAGCAAATCTGTATCTTTACTGCATTATATTGTCCTGGAGGCAACATGAAGTACAGACAGATTACCTACAGATTTACTTTGTAAAAAGTGTCTTGACAAGCGTGCTTGACACCAATTAATTGGAAGCACATTAATGACATCGATGCTCTCTGTTGCTGCCACTTGTACGCCGTTCAACGACACATTGAAATGTGATCTTTATTGATGGCATTGAGAATTATCGACGCTGTTTTATTAGCTTTAATATGTGTCTTGTAATGTTCTACTCAAATAAATTTTGGTACTGATTTTTTCAGGCTTGCATTCTCCTCAATCCCCCAAATACAGCAAATCTTGCGTGTTGCGTCACGTGACGTTGTATCGAAACTTGGCAAATTTTATGAGGCCTTCAATCAGATATAACGATGAGGCAACGTTTTTTTTCAATATTCTGTTCTAGAGATGTTCTCTAGAGAATTAAACAGAGTAATCGTATAGTGGAACCGAGAAAACCCCATCGGGTATTCGTAGGAAGTTCCCAAATCAATCTTTGGACGAAAAGTAACAATCCACGTCCATATCCCACTCAGCTCGATATAGCCACATTTCACCGGATACTCGAACTGATCGCAACGTCATTCAGTTACTCAGTTAACAATAAAGGAAATAAGTTAGTGAGCTATGCTGTCATGGAACTCTGCCAAGTCGATAGGCGATTCTAAGCCGTGATAAATGCGCTTCAATACCAGTGAATCGTAGTCGGCGCCAAGCCGTCTGCTTATGACGGAAAAATTTGAACTTAATAATACTTTTGCAGTACGAATCTAGCATACCTATTGCGGATTCAGTTTATTGGTTTCAACAACGTCATCTAAAATGTAAAATAAAATGAAATATTTCATATGGCGTTGTTGAAACTTCTTAATACGTAGATTCAACTTAATTTGATATTAATATTTGTGTCCAAAGAGTTAGGTACCTACAACAGTCATGTTTGTTGTATGTTGCTTGTTGCACTTAGGAGGGTAGGTAATTCTGTGTACAAAAAACTTGTACGTCTATCATATACCTTACCTATGCTACATAAGTATCAGAATTCCTAAGGGTAATAACACCTACGCAAATACAAAAAGATGACCAAGGACTAACTTGGAGAACCGTTACTATTGACTCAAATAACATATCAAAATGCAAAAAGCCCACGAGTAACTTAGTAAGGACTTCTTACCACAGACAAACATAAATAGGGTAGATCAGTTACCATCATGTCTTCAAAATTCGTGTTTAATTAAACACACAAATCAAACCAAGACAAGATCCCTAACAAACTATATAAAAAGATTGGTCCATTCAAACGGCTGCAAGAGTAATTACTGACAAAAAAAACAATTTACTTTGCATATTATCTATTTATTTACCAACGCGAACAGTTACAGAGAAAATCACAAGTACGTTTATATGTATGGAGGTAAATTATTAGTAGGTAGGTACTGTATCCCAGTCACGCTGCTAGCAAAAATTGTTTGACTCTACCTGAATATGAGAACTCCTTCGTGTCATATAACCTTCGTTCCAAGAAGCATAGGTATTTTTACGTTCTCTAAAAGTCGACAACACAAGAACCAGGATAAAGATAGTATCCTAGAGTAGGTATACAACCTTGTTAGATTGGCAGAGATATCACACGTTTGAATTTCGAATGCAGTGACACCTACATCTATTAGGTCTTGTGCTTATATAGGTATTTAAATAAGGGCCAGTCGACAGAGATAAAACTGATTTCAACATACGACGATAAAAGTACGATTAAAACTTTAGGGACGCATAAATCTTCGGAGAACATAACTCAGGGATGCCGAATGATGAAATAGTTGTAAAAATTTGAAGACAATGTAGGCTGAGATGGAAGCTAAAAGATGTATATTCTTCTTGTCTCTACTAGACGTTTGATACTAAAAAATTATTTTATAAGAAATCAGTATTGAGTTATACAGAATACCTAACCCAACACTCAAATCAAAATCAAATCAAATCAAATCAGCTACTAGAGCTACTACTAGCTACTATAGTCTAGTAGTAGCTCTAGTCTATCTAGCTACTAGAGTCTAGTAACTAGACCACAGGTGTCCTGAAATGAAAAATGCTCCAAAACCGTCATGTTTTTGGCTTCCTCATGATGTTTTCCTTCACTTATGGGAAAACACTGTCATAAATTTTTCTGACATGATTATGACGAGCGAATTAGATTTTCCGTATTTTCCACTGTCTGATACGTTTTGTTCAGAAAAAACTAAATAAAATGTATCGGTGTTAAAGTAAGTAAGACTAATATAATAGGTAGGTATATTTCCGTGTGGCGCAAGCCTAATAATACAAATACAAAATTATTTATTAGTATTTGCCTAATAATATATTTATATGTATGTTTATAGTTATTTATAAATATCTATTTATTACCGTTTAACAATTACTGCAAAATGTGGGTATGTGCCAAATGTAATGTTTGGACGTACCTCTGACTACCCCCCTTAGACATCCTCAAAGAATCTTGAATTAGTACCTACTTGGTACTGGGAGATCTGAAGGGATATCTACCGTGCCTGGGGATCAAAGTCGTGAAGCTGTTGTTGTTGTTGACAATTACTCAAATATTATAATTTTGAAGACCTCTGTGGCGCAGCGGGCGAGAGCCTGCCTGCGACGCAAGAGGTTGCGGGTTCGATTCCCGCCTTGGAACAAATTTGTGTACGATCTGCAGAAATTTGTTCCGATGGTCTGGGTGTTTTCTATGTATAATAAAAAATATCTATCTATGTAAGTATATAATGTATTAAATATATCAGTTATCTAGTACCCATAACACAAGCTTTGAATAGCTTACTTTGGGGCTAGATAGTGCTGTGTGGATTGTCCAGCATTATTTATTTATTATTTATTTATAAGCCTATACACGTATCGAAGCTCAAAAGTTCCAAATTATTGCATGTGTTATTGCACCAAAAAGCTCCAAGTCAGTAATAGTTTTGACGAATGTGGTTGCTTGTGAAATGACAGGCACGAGGCATAATATCTGTATGCCTCAAGTTGCTGGATACAGAGCAGTGCATCATAGGGTACCTACGTTCCTATCGAGCGTGACTTACGATGCAATATTCAGAGGGCCTATCGCGAGTTCCGGTGCCGACCGCGATCGATCGTAGAGCACGCACCGATAGACACCGCATTTCAAGAAAATTCTGTATTATATATTATTCATAAATTGCTAATAAACTCTTATTATTTTTATCATTATTCTTATTATAAATATTATATATTATTCGCATTCTTTGAGAAGCTTCACTTAAACTTCTCAAAGAATACGCTGTTGTTTGATTTCCTTGAAATTCGGTGTAGATCGTTGCGATCGACGATCGATCGCGGTCAGCACTAAACTCATGGTAACCCCACTGTTATATGTAATGGTAATGGTTATCACTTAACCTCAGGTCATCTGCTTCTTCCATCAGAGTTGTATATAAAACTATAAGAATTTTGCATCTGCCGTATAAACATGAAGCCCACGTGGAAGCGACTTCCGATTGAATTTCTGCCGAAGCCCGCGTCCGGATATCACGTTTGTTCACTTCCCGTGCCTTTACATTTTAGCGTATGAATAGCTTTCATTCTACTTCATTTGAGAACACTGTTCGCGGAGTGCCAATTTTATTTTATTTCTCGGTTGGATTGACTTGCTCTGAACAGCGGGTTTGGTTGTTCCTAGCCATATAATAACATAACTAGCGACCCGCCCGCGCGCCCCTGCTTCGCACGGGTGCACATATCATGCATGTATATAGGTACATATAAACCTTCCTCTTGAATCACTCTATCTATTAAAAAAACCGCATCAAAATCCGTTGCGTAGTTTTAAAGATTTAAACATACATAGGGACATAGGGATATAGGGACAGAGAAAGCGACTTTGTTTTATACTATGTAGTGAAGCCTATCCCAAATCTTGTTCCTCGTAGCAGCCTAACCGTATGTCTCGGGGTGCTCAAAAATATAAAACAAAGCAAAATAAAGGACCGACTATTTAACTTGGGGTGCTATGAGGAATGAAAACTTCTTGGCAAACGACATCTAAAATGAAAATATTTATAAAAAAAGCCAATTTTCTTACTCTTCTATAGAGTTTGAACGAAAGTAAACCAACTAATGAAATGTCAAAGTAAATTTATTACGAGAGTTTCGTAAATGGTGACAAAAATGGCAAAAAACTCAATTAGTCGTCGTAATTTCAGTGCTAAAACTTTAGATGGCTTTGTTTTTTTGGCTTATGGAAAAGGAGCAGCATTACTAGATACATTTTTAATAAATAAGTTGTTGCTATGTGCTGTATACTAGTAAAATACCTACAATATTACACAGACCGATGCGAGCAACACAAGCGACAGTAAATGTCTTCCGAATGTAAACAGACACACCCTAAGTTGTTACCGGGTAAGATAAAGGCGTGTATCGGTGTTAATGTCTAGTTGACGCTGCCATAGTATCTACCTTCAGTACATCAATATGTTTTTGAGTGATTAAACAGAACCCATTTTTTCCTAATAGCTAAGAAAAACAATACCACTTCAATATGCTCACTCAGCACCACATACCAGAGAAAATACCAGTTTGTGTATCGTGGATGTCACGATACAACAACTGTTGTCTTTTCGTAGGCCAGCTTGCAAAAATACACATGTCGCGTGTATGTTCCATGATACCCTGACCTGGGGCATTATTCTCTATGACTTAAGAGATTCCTTGCCCCAAACCGTGTGAAGTCACAACATGATTTTGGACTTTATTCTTTATGACATAGGAGATATTTTGCCCTAAACGTATGACGTCACAACGTGATCTAAACGCGAACGCGATTGGATTGGTCATAGTGAATAACGCCCCTGGGAAAATACAACAATTGGTGCATCACAAAAGTGATACTGCCATTGAGCGAGCTAAGTAAAGCATTTAAAAAGTTGTATCGCATGTATGTGTTGTATACGTATGTATATGTAATTTCAGGTGTGATATCGCGGAATAATTTAGATGAAAACGTTGATTCCGCCATGTCTACAGTTCTCCAATTAAATTCTACAGCACCGCAAAATCCGATGTTTCACCTAGCTTACCAACGATAGGACTTTAACTTTAGTCGGTTAACCATAAAGAGATCAACCTACACATTGCTGCATTGGTAAAAAAAAATAAACAATTTTACCTAATAAAAATATATGTATTAATAAATGGTAAGTATTAGATTTTTTTATAACGATTACGTATTGTGGCGTGACTATACAAATGTATAACAAAGGTATGCGTAAATAAAATCCCGGACTTCAATAATTTATATGAAGTTTTAATACTGCTTATTTTACTATGTACGTTTTGTATGACGCAGTAAAGGCTGCGGGAGGCAGGCGGAATGAAGATCAACGGCCGGCTTTACGCTCCCGGTAATTGATGACACCTGATCCCTCCTTTTGCGAAAACTTTTACACCCTGAAGGTACCTACATTATAAGGATTATTTACTGTATTACTAGCTAGGTTTTACTGTACCTGTTTTATAAAATTTCTCAGTAGTCATCATTGTATTTAGACTTGTTTACATGATATGGACATGGCGTCTATCCTATTTTAAATTTTCGTGTGCTTACTTGATCTGAAAACGTATTTATTTGTAATTGTTTGTGTTAAATATAAAAAAAACTCGCAGTTATTTATTTACTGCGAATTCGTGGTCAACCACGAATTCGCAGTAAATAAATAACTGAAAGTAAATAAATGAGGGATTACGCGCATTATCAATAATGCGCGAAATCCCTCATTACGGTTGGTATTTTTGTTAATAGATTATAAGAAAGAACCTGTGATTATTCTAACGAAAATCTTTTTTCGCACTATTTGAATATTAACTGAATAAAAAACGAATATTCGAATATCAATTTTTTTTAAATACCTACCTAAGTATTAACAAGCCCTAGTCATCAGTCGTAGTCCAGTGTCGGTTGTTGTCAAAAAACGGCTTTATTAGTCCAAAAACTCTCTATGAGCATTACTTTTATAAATCTTTGTGGTTTCCTTATTGCTATTTAATTAAATATTGATATGATTTTTTTTAAAGATAAACAAATAAAACAAAAAATCATCTATAAGGCTTATTGCCTCACAGATTAGCTAAATGAATAATGGCCCTAAAGTTGGTAAGCAGAGCACAGGATGTTTTTGCTTTGGTAAATATAAGTTTAGCGGCTGACTTGGAGTGAAAAAGCAAGTTATAGACTGTGCGGGTATTATAAATGTGAACACTGATAAAAATAAAAAAAAACAATTAGAACTGTGTTAACAGTAAGATGTCTTTTGAGATGGTTGCCAGGCTCTAGAACTCTACAATCTTATCCCTTGTCATTATTATTTAACCTCTAGTTAGAAGCAAAATAGTTAGTACGCTGTGTGTGTGAACATGGAACCTTTGATTATTTAGTCCATTTGCTATATGTACCTACCTACAAACATATAATTGGGATTTATAATAAATTCGCAATCCAATTGATAGATTATATTCTAAATAATGTAATACAGCACGTGGTTGAGCACATATAATATGATAATGGTTATGTAAGTACGAACATAGATTACTAAGAATGGTAGAATAGCTCCGCACTTCAAGGCCACAGTAAAGGAGTTCTACCATATTATACCAAGACATAAACCTAGCTTAGATCCTGCGTCAAATGATAACATGGTAGATACGGGAAGAAATAATAAAAATGGTAAAAATACTATGTGCAGACACGCCACAAACTTTACAGAAAGGACACTATAATATTGTCACTCTGTGATGGTATTCTGGACTTCCTTGTCCAAACTGTCGCAAGTTCCATTCAGCTGTAGATAATGGCTGGCACGTGCCGCCGTTGCAGTAAACACTGTTTTGTACACTACGGTTGTTCCCGCGTCCCATAAGGGCAACGGTTCTTGATAAAACCTTTTTGGATCGGGTACTTCGGCACACTTGCTGCCTATTTACTTTTGTTAGAGTTAGCGAACCACACCTGGGGGACCATTAGTTCTAGAATCTAAAAGCTGAAAGATTAACTAACTATGGTCTTAGGAATGGGTGTTAGGTAGCCTAGACGTAAACAGCTGTATACATATAAACACGGCAAGGAATATAGCTTTTCTTAAAAAAAATATTCCAATGGGGTAATTTATTATTAGCATAGTTCAATTATTATAATAAAATCTGTAATATCTATGTAGTAGGTACTACTATATAAGACGTTTTAATGTTATCCCTGTGATTGTACTGAATAAAGACCGTTTTGATTTTGATTTTTGATAACACATTAGGATTTTTGGGGATACCAACATTAATATTGTAAATTCAAGAACGCTCGTACATATAAATTCACGGACGTTTATTTCATATCTCTGAAAGGACAAAGTTAGTGATAGATAATGTAAAGGGTGACCATGATATTTGGATTGGCTGGTTTATTAAATTAAAATTGTAAGATTTAACATTGATTTACATTTTAATCGGAAACTGTTGTTGTTTTCTTGGCATTGTGCAATCATTTTGGAGATACAATAGGTAATTCCATTGGCGATCGACTGCAATAATTCCATGACCTTACGAAAAGAAGGCAGGGTCACTCCCACTAGACCACCTGTGCTCCGAACAAAATAATGTGCGTTGGTGCACTAGTGAAAATAAATATAAATTATTACACATTATTCATTAAAAAACATTGGATATAAACTATTTTACTGGTTTTAGGAGTAGTAGGAGCTCTTTGTGAAGGGCTCGTCCGGGGAAGTACTACCACAAAGCCTTTTTCTACCGCCAAGCAGCAACGCTGTGTTTTGGTTTGAAGAGTGTGGTCGCCGGTGTAATTACAGGCACATGAGGCTTTTAGTTTATGGACGCCGGGCAGTGCATCGTACGTCATGTTCCAATCGTGCGTGACTTACAAGGCAATCCTTTGTTATGGTGATGGATACATGGAACATCAGGTGAGCCATCTGCTTGTTCCATCAGCTGGTTGTATAAAAAAAGTCTGTCCCTTGACTAACAATCTCTCCTGATGGTAAGCGACGATGTAGCCGATGTTGGAGCTGAACGGTCTCTAGAAGACACTCACTCTTGCCTTGAAAATACTCATATTGTAATGGTTAGGATGTTTTGGGTTGGAGCAAGCAATCTACCGTTGGGCAGCCTAATTGTAGTTTTTATTCAGAAAATTTTCTTTATTGTCTTATCGTTCGCTTTTTTTTCCACGTGGCTACTCCTTCAGATCTCGTATACCACCACGTGGGGAACCTACAGACTGGCGCTGACTGGTGCATTGCATCGATCCGTCTCGACCTTGGACCAATCGGACTCTGGAACCAAATCTATGATAAAGTACCTTACTTACCAACTTTAATACTTCGAGCCTTGATTATATTTCAGTTATCATTTTTGTGCAGGGGCGAGATGACGTTATTTTCCCATACCCATAGGCTGTGGAATGAGTTACCATCAGAAGTTTTCCCGCCAAGATTTAACATGAAAAGCTTCAAGAAAAATGTTAATAAAGTCCTTCAGGGTAGGCAACGCACTGACAACGCCCCTGGTGTTGTTGTTGTCTATGGGCGACGGTGACCGCTTACCATCAGGTGGGCCGTTAGCCCGTTTGCCTATCTTTTACATAAAAAAAAAAAAATGTTTAGATCCAAACAATTCACTTTAACGTTCACATCACACATAATATGGCTGTATTGATTGATATAATAAAGGTATGCGTTATCAACAGAGGCTGAAAACGATATCTATTCCTTGAAAATGAAAAATGAAATGAAATACGTTTATTAACACACACACATTATAGAAACACAGAACAGGGAAGTTAAAAAAGAAAATGAAAATAAAACAATGAAAAAAGGATGAGGTAACAAAAATAAACTAAATAAGTCATATTGGTCCTGCTCTGTGCCTGGTGAGGTTAAGTTGGTTAGTTTGTAAGTCCTTGCGATACCTTTTCTTTATTCATTTCGATACCGAGCTTAAAGCCCCGTGCCCCGTATACATGGTAAACATTTGTTGCTAAACTGGCAACACACGTCAACATTTGTTGCTAAGCTGATGTTTACGCTCGTCGGGCGAGTGCTTGTCAACATGCCTTTATCAACTCTGCAACACGCATTGTTGCCAGCAACATGATTGACAGCAACTCCGCAACAGGTTGATTCAATTTTGTTGCTTAACAAATTATTACCACGAATACGGGGCTTAATAGATGCGGGCATGAGTATAAATGCAATTTCCCTTTTTGTGTTTGATGTTTGGTTTACTACTGTATAGGATTTTTGTCATGGTTCTAACTTAGTAAACTGTATACTTTATTGGACGCATCAACCAAAAAGAACGCTGAAAACAGCGAATGTGTTTGCGCATCCAAAACACTTGCTCCATCACACGCTCTCCCCTCCTTCCGGCGTTCTTTTTGCGTGACGTGACCTATATTCTGCCTTTGTGTTAGGTACAATCTACTTTTTTTTATACAACCAGCTGATGGAACAAGTAAATGGCCCACTTGATGTTAAGTGGTAACCATTACCTATGACAAAGCATTGCCTCGTAAGTCACGCACGATAGGAACGAGCCCTACGATGCACTGTCCTGCGTCTATCGTCCATCAACTTGAGGCATACTGATGTTGAGCCTCATGTGCCTGTAATTATACCGGCGACCACACTCTTTAAACCGAAACACAGCGTTGTTGCTTGGCGGCAAGAAAATGCGTGGTGGGTACTTCCCCGGACGAGCCCTTCACAAAGAGCTCTACTAATAATAATAATAATAAAAGCTTTTATTTAAACCTTGCAAATTAAACAGAAACAAAAAGATATTGCAAAATTAAAAAACTGTCTATAACCTATAATATATGTATATGTATTTTCCTATTATTAATTGTAAGGACCGCTTTCTCTAGCTTCTTCCATATCTCTCTATCTCTAGCGGTTCTGCTCCACGCTTTGTCTGCTATTGTGGCTATGTCGTCGCTCCATCTCTTGTACGGTCTTCCAGGTCTACGCTTCTTGTGAATAGGGTACCAATTGGTTACAGTTTTGGACCATCGCTCGTCTGTGGCTCTCTGGGTATGGCCTGCCCACTTCCACTTCAAGCGGAGAACTCTTTCGGCGGCATCTTTAGCTGTGGTCTTATTTCGTATAGTGCTATTTTTTGTTTTATCTTTTAGTTTATGGCCGCAGAAGCTTCTTTCTATTCCTCTCTGGCATATTTTTATGCGTTCTAAGCTGTTCACAACTAGAGGCCAGGTCTGGCAAGCGTAAGTTAGGCATGGGAGTAGGCATGTTTCCATTGCTTTGGTTTTAAGAGCTCTACTACACTAGTAAAAACTGTAGTCCAGTTGTATAGAGTCCTAGGTCTAGACAGACCTCTGCTGCCATCGTCCGCCGTACGACCGACGCGCAAGCCGACCCCGGTACGCTTTGATAAACTTTGCACTTATTAACCACATGTTTAAGCTTTTTGTTTACACAGAAAATGAACGCTAAAAGTTTACCCTTTATGCAAATTACCCAACCCTTTCCCTTGGAAAGTTATGATTTGTTTGGCATCTCTCGAATCATACCAAAGCCTCTGAGTATGTTTTTTTAAAGTAATGGGTATAAATAAAAATAGTCTAATATATTATTTTATTTTTTATGTATAATGAAAAATATCTATCTATGTAAGTATAATAATGTATTAAATATATTAGTTATCTAGTACCCATAACACAAGCTTGAATAGCTTACTTTGGGGCTAGATAGTGCTGTGTGGTTTGTCCAGCATTATTTATTTATTTATTTTATAATAATCTAGCCCCAAACTAAGCCAAAGCTTGTAATATGGGAACTAGATAGCTAATATAATAAACTAGACTTTTTTTGTAAATACAATACATACTTAAAATACATTATAACTCCCAGACAGAGAACAAACATCTATGCTTGTATTATATGTCCCAAATTGCTTTTTAAAGTTATTATAATTGATTTAATCTAAGGTCGGGACAGTTAATTCAGGAAACCCAGAAATTCTGAAAAGCTTTCATTATTCATGAATTATTACCATTTAAATCTGAGTCTGGCTAGGTAAGTGCGTAAAGTAAATGCGAAAGATGTACCTGATTATTAAAGTATTAAGTTAACATAAAAATAAGAACAGTAAAAGCTGGTGCTTAACAAATTTAAACAATAAACCTATTTGTTAGGTAGGTAGGTGGTACAGCACCCCAAGGTTAGCTTTGTAACATAGTTAAGTAAACACTGAATTCGGTGAAGGGTGTTCAAAAACACCCTTCACCGAATTCAGTGTTTTAGAGTCCCGATTTAAATTTGAATTTGTAAGTAGGTGCATAAAATATTGTACCTACTATAAATACAGAAATCGATATAAATATTATCTCGATGCTTCATACAGAGTATGACAAACCTCATATTTCTTCCTTATTCTGTTTTGCAAAGTAATGTACTAACTTGCATTCAGACGCCACCCTATCATCACATTCCTAATGCAATGACACACCGGTATCGTAGTTGTGAGACGGTAATATAGTCTGTGGCAAGAAAAGTAATATTGTAACCAATTACCTAGCCATTCGTGCGATTTGGGATATTTGGTTAAAAACAACATGACTTCTATTGCATACACTAAGTTTTCCATAACAAATACAAAACAAATAGTCTAAAACAAAGTCATTTCCCGGAGTCTGTCTCTATTGTATGCTTATAGATGGATTTTTATACGGCTCGTTTTGATAGATTGATTGATTGATTCAGGAGGAATATTTATATATTATGATACTTAAGCATTACACCCGTAAGGAGCTGGGGCCAATCGCTATTTAAATATAAATTATATTGATACGATAGAGCAAAATTAAATCGAATAGGAATACGGATGGTGCTAGGATAATACGGAGGTGACAACCATACTTACCCAAGTGACCGTGGATTCCTCGATGAGTTTTCAATTTGTAATCCTGTAATACATTACACGATCACTACGACACGTTACCTTTACATGTGTGTGTGATGAAATGGCGAGGCCAGTAAACGGGCTAGAAATCGCGGCAATTTCAAGCTGCATCTCTATAATGAGTCTTGTTTACGCAAATAGATCGTAAGCAGGATAACTATACAATTGCAGCCCTAAATTGCCACAAAACTAGCCCGTTAATTGGACGCCAGTGGCGTAAACTCGTGTGTTCAATGTGATCGCAAATCCACCTGAGATTTCGGTGTTTTATTTTACTGACGGGTTACCGAAAACTACCGTTCTTTGCATTATCTATGTTTGTAAATATCTAAGGTTTTCTGAGGCCCTAGTGTGTCACCATACTTGCCAGCCAGTGGATTATTTATTTGTTTGTCCGCGGATGTAATTACACTCTCTCACGAAGCCACGCCGCGGACAGATCCCGTCTAACTGGTCTCGTTAATATTAATCTGATTAATAATGCCAATACAGAGCTATTTGCGTTTCATTGGGAAAGATTCCTAATCAATAATAAGAATAATACTATGCGCGCAAATTATTCGACCACTTATCGACTGCTTGACGCGCTTAAATTTTGGGGTCCGTGACGCTCATGGGAGAGACCTACGAGTTCAACCAGCAGAGGATTGACATAGATGAGGATGATGAGTTTGTACAATACAGGAAGAGCTATAAGCCCGGGAAGTATAGGCACAGATAAGAGAATACTATGCATAGGACAGTGGCTTAACGTCAGTGGTGTAAAAAAAAGGCGCGATACCCAAGGCCAATATTCTACTATTATTTATCTCCTTATAGTTTACAAAACTATCCAATTAACAATAGGTCTACTTGGTCGTAAAACACGACGATTACATCAGTCTTTCAGGATTATAATTATAAATTATATCTATTCGCCGAGAGACTAAATAATAAAAGAAAACCTCTCAGGTAGGCAGGTAATAAGCGTTATTTGAACAAACTTATAATGCGTGTCTCTAAACGCCCTATCTATAAAAAGTTGCCGGATATCCATAAAAAGCCACGAAAACATGTCGTTACGAAAATGAGGCCCAGAAAAATGGAGACGAGCCAAGCGCCCACTTTACTGTAATGGGCATGAAAAATAGGAATAGTATTTGTGTTTTCCGTAATAATCCAATTCGTAATTGGTCAGTGACCTATATTTGTTTCTGAGAATTGTTTCTTTTTCTTTGAAAGCCATAACGTAAACCATTTACGTTGTTCATCTCATGGTACAATAGCTAAATAAGATAATAAGAGTAGTAGAGTTCTTTGTGAATCCGGGGAAGTACTACCACCACGCCTTTTTCTGCCGCCAAGCAGCGATGGTGTTTCGGTTCGAAGAGTGTGGTCGCCGGTGTAATTACAGGCACATGAGGCTTAACACCTGTATGCCTCAAGTTGATGGACGCAGGGCAGTGCATCGTAGGGCACGTTCCTATCGTGAGTGACTTACGAGGCAATGCTTTGTTATAGGTGATGGTTACCACTTAACATCAGGTGGGCCATCTGCTTGTTCCATCAGCTGGTAGTATAAAAAAAACTTCAAACATGGAAAATGAGGTTATCCAAAAATTTGCTTTATTATGTAGGTATACATTATGAGCAAGTGCCGGAATTTTTATTACCCGAGTAATATACGTAGAATACAGCACAAATCCGCCGCATAAAGCTGTAAAAAGTTACCGTGAATAGGTACAAGAATGTTCATTTTATTGAGGCATAAGTTGAATATTCTCTAATAAGTAAGCAAAACGACTTGTTCACGTGTCGCCTCTACGACAGTCTCATTAGATAGTCATTGCAATATCTTATTCTACAAGCTTATTCTGAAACAGTTGTAAGTTGGCATTTATTTTTAAAATCACTAGTATAAAACCTTTGTACTTTTGAAAACCTTTTATCTCTCTCTCTCTCTTTATGAATTGCATTGAATTGTTGATTTCAAATAAATTGACCAAATAATAATAAGTCATCAATGTAAACTTTTGTGTTGAATCATTTTTTATTGTGCTATGTTTGTTTTTAGTGTCATTTCAGTAGCCATCATCGTTGTATGGCTATAACATGGCCATTGAGGTGCCTCTCAAAAACCACAGCAAGGGCTGATGAGTATCTGGCTCAGCGCATGAGTATTACCATTCTGCGTGGCAATGCAGCCAGTATCTTGGGTACGCTTCCGATTGGCACTGATTTGGAGTCAGTTGAGCTATCTCTAGATCGTTTGCAACGGTCTCCAGATAGCTCAACTGTTTCGTAAGTAAATAAATATTTTGATGTGTGAGCCCCTGAAAAAAAAATCTGTTTATGTTACCTACTTTTTTACGTCGTCTGGCTTGTGTTCTAGGCACTATTATAAGCATCTGCTAAATAAACGTATATTTAATTCTATTCATTAACCCTTACAGAATCAGGCAAAGCAAAATAGACTATAAACTTGAGGCAGGTGGCACATACATCGAGCTCATTGACGCTTTCGCTGCTATAACTAATAAAATTCCTTTGCGATCTCCAATACGAAATGCCGATCAGAATTTATACACATCCCTTTGAATTAAAGAAATAACGCTATACATACAAAGATTTTTAATCGAAGGAAGTCTATCCATGAGTGCAAAAAATACATGCAAAGATTTTTTATCTGAGGAATTCAGTGACTTTTTCAAGAGTTTAGAGCTCTTTGTCAAGAAAAGTTCGGTATTTCGGTTTAAACAGTGTGGTTGCCGGTAAAATTACAGGCACATGAAGCTTTAACATCTGTATGCCTCAAGTTGATAGACGAAGGCAGTGAGTGCATCGTAGGGCACGTTCTTTCGTACGTGACTAAGGTAATCAAAATAAAAACTTGCTGCTACGCAAAAAAACAGTTGAACTTTTTACGAGTCTCCAGTCTTTTTCATAAAACTAACGCGAAAAGTTTGTAAGCAACTTTAATCCGTATATTGTTGGCCTGATGGAGAAAGATTGCCAAAGTCATAAAGACTTGGAAACTCTTATTACTTTCTCGGTATCGTGTATAAAGAATTGAGTTTTGTAAGTGGGACAAAGATAAGCTACCACTGTTTTCTATTTCCTGAACAGTAATGATAGAGAATTCATAAAACCTTTATTATTAGTTCAGGTATATGGGGACTCCAAAAAACTTAAAAAACGCATGAAGAAGCAATGCCGTTCATACGTATAGTGTATTGCGGGAAACTTTTATGAAAGACCTTTGCCTATTGCCTTTATTTTGAGTAATTATTTCGTTAAACGGTATTGAATATACGAGCGAGAAGATTATTAACGGTTCTCAGCTTCTTAAAAAGTGATATTGGAGTTAGTACTACGTGTTTTGCTAGGTTTCGTAAATCAAACTTTAGGTTAAATTTTTCGATCATATTGTATTTGCTTGCTTTGTCTTCATCTTTTCATATCACTAGTTTTTACGAGACAGTGTAGTGACAGTAGGTATTTTAGTTAAGCCTCAAAGTAGTTTTTTTGTTGAACCTTGGATTTTTTGTTGAGTTGCTTCTAATTTAGGTGCTTTGTCGGTTTGCAATAGGCACCTAGATGTCTAGCATTTATTAATTAATAGCTTCAAGCACATTACTTAAGCAAGTATGACTGTGTAACACTGGCCAACGCTATCCGAGTTTATATGAAGCTTAATCCATTAGCACACAGTCTAAAATAGCTAATCAAATTATTTCAGACGTTACTGAAATAGACGCAGATTGCAACATCAGGTTCATCATCCTTTTAGTTATTTCGAATACGTTTGAATGAAATATCTTTGTGATAGAGGCGCCAAATCTTACAATATATCTATTTCAATTTTTTTTCCTAAAGTTTTTTTCAGTGTTCTCTGTGATTGTACTGAATAAAGACCTTTTTGATTTTAGATTTTTATTGAAGTTAGTTGAATATGTCGTTGATTTATCTTTATTGCTCTAACTCCCCGAAACCTGGAGTTCGTATTAAGAGATCTGAGGAGATATCTACCGTGCCTGGGAATGAAAGTGGTGAAGCTGTTCCAGTTTTTTTCTCGACCAAGGACACACACGTGTGTGTCAAAAAAACAACGGGCTCTTGTTTTGCATTACTCCAAAACCAAATTAGACTTACCTAGGGCATGGCCATAATTTTCCTTTAAAATTGTACAGCATTTTTTTGGTCTATTTTGGTAATGGTAAAAACCAAACAGAAAAACTGAAGTGTAAATCTTGTTAACGTTACAGACTTGTTGTAGCTTTTTTATGTAATCTTGATCTGCGATAGGTTACCGTGTGAAAATTCTTTTAATTACATACCTAGTGGAGTCCTCGAGTCTTTTTTTACACATTGTTATTTTAATATAAAATTAAACAGTGTTTAAATGTTTTTTGGTAGTCACAAAATAGTGGTGTCTAGGAAAAGGTGAGTGTTTGCATGGTTTTCGCTAGCGATATAAAAACCAAAAAAATCCTGAATGAAGGTGTTATTTACATTAGTGTTTTTAAGGATGCAAGTAAAATGTCGCGTAAGTATAATTTTATTAAAATGGATGGTTCTGTTCAGCTCCCTTCAGCGAAATACAGACGATGACATCAGAAAAATATTTACAAATACTGTAAGAGTTAAGGTACTGACACACGTGCTCAAAAATAAGTATGCTTATTTTGAGCATGCTCAAAAATCAACTGACGTACGACCAAATAAGCATGCCCTGTTCACACGTGCTTTTATTGAGCAAGGCACGAAAAAAGCATGCTTTTAGCTGGGATATAAGCACGCGTGTCATCACCTTTAAGGATTTATATTAAAAAAAAAACGGAACACAAACCAAATTATTATTTATACATTTATTTCCGGTTATAATAATTATAAGCAAGCTGTTAATGTTATTTTAATAATCATATTTTCCTGTGGGTTAGCTCATAAAAAGATGGGTAGGACCTAATATAGACGCCCAAAAATAAACTACATCTGTTTATGATATCTACATGTGAATACACGTCGCATCCTATAATGCTGTATTTACACTCTCGCCTCGCGCCTCTCGTGTCGGACCTCGTCTCGTGTTTGTGCCGAGCTCGCGCGACTGTATAAAGATATATTATATTAATCCATCCATATATCCATCAACTTGAGGCATACAGATGTAAGGCCTCATGTGCCTGCAATTTAACCGGTCACCACACACAGCAACGCTGCTTTGTGGCAGAGAAAGGCATGCATGTTTTTTTTACAACCTATAGGTAAAAACGTTTGACCTCAACACGTAACAACATATAAGTTTAAACCATTTTTGAATGAGACTTATTTCAATGATCGTGATTATTACTTACAAGCAAGTTCTTGACCTAAAATAATTGTTTATCCGACGAATCATTAAACTACCTCGTATAATGGTGTCGCAACTTATTGTCACGAAACAAAGGGACAAAGTAAGGAAGTGTCACAGTTACAGTGTAAATCGATTTAAAGTTTAGTTGGGGCTATCGATTTGATGTTTATATTACCTATGATCAGTCTTATTATTTTTATAATAGTGTCACACTTGTACAAAGCCCTTATCAAAGTCTTACAAAATCGAATCGCTGATAAGCTCGATCAACACCAACCCCCGGAACAAGCTGGTTTTAGGCCATGTTTCTCCACTACAGACCATTTGCACACTCTAAACCAAGTAATTGAAAAACACACAGAGCTCCACAAACCACTTTATCTAGCCTTTGTGGATTACACAAAGGCTTTTGACAGCCTAAAACATTCCGCTATATTTGCAACTTTAGAATCCCAAAAAATAGACCAAACCTACATCGATCTCATCAAATTGATTTACAATAATAGCACTGCATCTATCAAGCTCCACACTACTGGTCCATCATTTCAGATACAAAAAGGCGTCAAACAGGGAGACCCGCTCTCTCCCATACTCTTTACGAGCACCCTCCAAGAGGTATTTAAAACACTGGCAGTGACATGGGCAAATAAGGGCATAGTCGTCGATGGCAAGCGCCTTACCAATTTACGTTTTGCGGACGATATTGTCCTTTTTGCCCCAACAGCGCATGAACTCCAACAAATGCTCCAAGATCTGAGCTTGGCGAGTCTTGAAGTTGGACTTCAAATGAACCGGTCAAAGACGCAGTGCATGTCTAACAGCACGAAACGTAGGGTCGAGGTAGATGGGCAACAAATACATTATGTCGATGAGTATACTTACTTGGGCCAGTTAGCGAGCTTCGAGAACAGGCAGGAAAAGGAGATCGATCGCCGTATCGAGAACGCCTGGAAGAGCTACTGGTCCATGAAGGAGCACATGAAGGGTAACCTTCCTCTCACACTTAAGCGTAAACTCATCGACATGTGTATATTGCCCGTCCTAACCTACGGTGCACAGACATGGTCATTGACCGAGTTCCAGAAGTCCAAACTCAAAATTTGCCAGAGGGCCATGGAACGCAGCATTCTCGGCTTCAAGCGCATTGACCGAGTGCGGAACACCATGTTGCGTTCCTTGACTGGCATAAGCGATGTTGGGGAAAAAGCTGCCAGGCTCAAATGGGGTTGGGCGGGCCACATCAGCCGGATGCCTCCCGAAAGGTGGGCAAGGATATGTACACAATGGGTTCCTGACGGACGTCGACCTCGTGGTCGGCCGAGAAAGCGCTGGCGGGACGACCTAGATGCCTTTGAAGGTAGTTGGTGGGAGGAGGCTCAGGATAGGGAGAACTGGAAGTCCTTGGGGGAGGCCTTTGCCCAGCAGTGGGACGGAATAGGCTGAGGAAAAAAAAAAAAAAGCAGTTACAAAATCCACCGTGTTAGACGCACGTTCATTTTGTCTTAATTTAAGCGCCTATTTCATATCACCTTTATTATTAACTAGCTGATCCCGCGGCTTTGCTCGCGCTCGTTTACTTTGAAAATCTCATACAAACTTTCATCCCCTATTTTATCCCCTTGGGGGTAGAATTGATCACAATCCTTTCTTAGCGGATGCCTACGTCATAACATCTACCTGCATGCCAAATTTCAGCCCGATCCGTCCAGTGGTTTGGGCTGTGCGTTGATAGATCACTATGTCAGTCAGTCAGTCACCTTTGAGTTATATATATTTAGATTTTAGTGTTGTTTTGTGTGGCGACCACACTACCCTATAATAAATAAAACATCATATAAAATACATCTCATATCAAAACATAATTCACCTCACATAATCTTTGAGTAGGTATCGCTATTCGTCAATAAATATATTTTTTTGTATGAATATTGTTAGTCAGAGAGTGGCACTAAATCTGAAAATCTTATGCTTCAAAAGGTGTTTTTTTACCTATAAACCTCAGGCAGTTATAGCGGTTCTATAGAGTATTTTTGTCACATTCATGCCAATAAAAAAAGACAGCAACCGACTTATTGGTCTGATAAGCTATTGGCGCGCTCAGCGATCATTAAGAATAAGGGCCTAAACATATACCCTACCACGCTATGACTCACTAACAAAGCGTGTAGGTAAATTCCCAATGTCACAGAAAAATGTCTTTACAAAAATAATACAAGTTGTAAGTTCCCATAAGAACGACTAGATTACGCATTCGGCTTATCTCGCCACGCGGCAATTATATCGCAAGTTTGTCGTCCCGAAGCTCCTATCTACAGCTCGATAAAGGTAGCGAAATTCACTTATTTCATAACGTAAAATATTATGTTTATTAGTAGTCGATGCATAATTTGCATACATACACATTTCAGATCAATTTTATTACCAGTAAAATTATATAAAATGAATGTTTTTTATAATTTTACTGGTAATAAACTTTTCTATAAATTTATTTATGGCGTGGGGGGTAGGTAAGCATCTAATAGAACCCAAAGTTTTTATATCCAAAACTACTTTGACACTGTCTGCGTTCCCACGCACATTAAACACCTACAACAATGCGCTAAGGTCTTGTGAACAATCCCTTTAAATTATACAACAGCAGCGTAAATTGATCTTGTTCTAAAGATCACTGGAGGAGCGAGTAAAGGTCCCATTCACGATCACACCGCACGATGACATTTGGCTCTGAGCGGTGAGAGGCGAGCAGCGAGCACGACCCTTGAGATACCCTTCTCTGTACGGCGCTGGCCATTCGAGTTAGCACATCTTGTAGACAAATTGTATTATCCAACCTTTAGCATCAAGCTAGGGTTTTGGTATTGGGCTTTCGCCGCCTGGCCTTATACCAAGAAGCACGCTGTGCGCACTCGGCCCTAAATAGTTGTACACTTGTACTGCGTCATGTGTCATCCGCCAAGTTTTGACAGATGTCATTCGCTCTAGCCTGAATCCACAGCAGTGCATGTGTAGTTGTGAAAATAAAAGCCTCGAGCGGGTATTGCAAGTTTTCATCGCGCACCAACTTGTGGCTTGACCGCAGTATATTCAAAACTTTTCCAATTTATGTTTTCACATGAAAAACGTCACCTGAGAAATACACGACTTTTTCTATAACCGTCGTATAATCTGCGAAAGCTAAAAAACCGAATTTGTGATCTCGAACCTAAAGCAACTGTTACTTTAAAGTGTTCTTTTTTGTTAAACAAGTGTTCTTTAAATTCTATAAATTGTCTTTTATATTGCAGCGGTGTTTAAGAACTTGCCAAAAATAAAAGAGATGCCTATATACGGTAGTTACATCCTGATTTATAATGGAGTAAATGGGATATGCCTACATCATACTTATACAAAACACGACAAATAAACAATATCTATGCTCGGCCCAACATGACCTAAATAATAAAAGGAAGTAAACATAAACCCTTCGTTGGGTAAAACAGAAAAGAGCCGCAATTTAAAACAGAAAGGTTCTTTCATTTGTATTGTTTGGAAAGGATTGATCTTTAGATGAACTTTATGAGTGGACTATGCAATTCCCATCAATTGTATTTTAGTATCCTTCGTGAGCATATCCGAAGTTCAGCTCAACAATATTGAGAAATCAAAACAATCTTTAGATCTACCAATACTGAGGTGTGGTCGCAACATTCTAGACTAGCTTTGTAGAGCAGTGCTTGTAAAAAACAGCGACTAAACAGAACTTTGGAACACGTTTTTCTTGTAGTTTTAATCTGTCTCTTATTTTGGGTATAAGGTTTCCTTGTGCTGAATAAGTATACGTGTAGTAAGTGGGGAGTAGGCTCTACGATAGCCGGGCCAGCAACAGGTTTGAACGTGGAACATGCCAGTTTTGCCGAATAAAATTTATACCACACAGCGACAGCTTTCAACAAGAATAAATAATAGCCTTTTGGAGAGTCCGTGTCTACACAGCAAAGCAGCTGTGAAGGGGCGAGCTGTTCTAAATCGCCCTTCAACTTGCACGAAAGAAGCCTCCTCACAGGGGCGCAATATTACAATCCTTTCACCCCAACCACCACTTACTTACATATTGTTACTCTTCTGAGGGTACATCTATCATGCTTCATCCAGAGTTGTTACTCAGCTGAGCCGTTATTTTTCTCAGAGGGATGTAAATTTTAACTATCGCGGACGATGAGGGAAGAAGTATAAATTAATTAAAAGTATCGAAGCGGCAGCCGCTCGTTTATACAAATGTATTTTATATTAAAATACATTTGTATAAACTCTCATACCGTTGGTCCGGGGAGGTCTGTCCATTAGAGTTTTTAATTACATATTTACCTCTCGCACTGTTTCTTTCAGTAAATTTTAAATCTGTAAATTTTATGAGCAATGCCTTTTTATAATGAGCAATTAAAGCGTTATTTGTTTCGACGATCAAGGTATCTTTATTATCTTTTAACATTTAAAGTCGAAAGGTAGGTAACATACCTAAAAAAATATATTTTCGTAACTAACTCTTTCATGAAAAAACCGACTTCGAATGCACTGGATAATACATTCATACTACTATAAATCAAAAACTACTCGTCAGATCTGACTCAAATTGAAATGGGACCACATGACAAACACAAACTTTTGTTTAAAAATAAAAAAAAAAACAAAATCAGTCTACGCAGTAAATAGATAATGAGGTAACAAACATAAGAAAAAACAGACAAATTGAGAAACTCTTCCTTTTTGAAGTCGGTTAAAAAATAAATGAATTCGATTTATTCTCCGTATTGGTAAATATCTTGATTGATGTCAAATATCGAGAGTGTATATGGACGCTATTTGGACACATTATGTATAAAATATGATGTATAACGTATTGTAACATTCCATCTACGAAACTATATTACCTAATCTTGATTTCGTCCGTCATGCTTCCGGCGGGAAGCAACAGCATGGAATTACTTACGTACCTAGAATCAGTGTAAAAACGGTCCAACTTCCAAGTGTATATCAGAATTATGAAGTGGCAGTGAGCCGGTGTGCTGGCCGGTCAACCGATAACCACTATGGGGTAAACTAGTTCTGGAGTAGAGACCACGTCTAGGCAAACGTAGTGTAGAACGCTCTCCGATTAGATGGGACGACGACTTGCGAAGGGTGGCGGCACAAACAACTGAATGGGAAGTGCCAAAGACCGGGCTCAGTGGCGCACCATGGGAGAGACCTATGTCTAGCAGTAGACTGGCAACAGGTTGATGATGATGATGATGTGGCACATGGGTGGTGATTTACTACAATTTTCACCAGTTCCAAGAAAAACTATGTCAGCTTTTACATCGTTTTCATGGCAAAATAATTGTATAGGAATGTCACTAATTGGGAAAATTCAATGAGCAAGTGAACAAAATTCCAATAAAATCCACTAATTTGTGTGCCGCATTCAATTGCAAAATATAATCAAGAGAAATGCGGTCATACATATCAAGTTAATGACGTAGCAATTAACAGCCGCCTCATTTCGAAGTGTTATTTCTCGCGCTAGCACTTTGATAGTGCAATGCGTGTGTAGCGTTGCGGATCACTTGCCTATGAAAATGTTCGATTTTGTAATGTATAATAGCTTCCTGTGGCTTTGTTTGCGTCAAATCCAGGTAAAAAGTATTTTGTTTGATAGGTCATGAACTTCTTATCGTGTCGATGCTTACCTATTTGATTTTGGCTAAATACTCAACAGCGCCACCTGTGGCTGCATTACACGAGCAGCTTGTGGGCTGACTATACTCAAAAACAATACAATGCCCTTCGCGTTCAATTTAATAACGCGGGTGTTGGTGGGGCTGCCTCGCTTCTGTAGCGCGTCCGGGATGTTTGCCGCCGCGCGAGTGGTCTGCTTCCACAGCAGTATGCGCAAGCGCTGCACGTCTCTGCTGCGCCGGGTGCGCGCCAGCTCCAACACCATCCTGAGCGTGTTCGCCAGTAGGTTTGACTGTCATTACATGAACCATTGCTTGTTATATTAGGTTCATGTAATGACAAACAAAAACAAACTCAGGTAGGTCTGACATTGTAGGGGGTTTTCAATAAGTTTTTGTGATAATAATAATATATAATATTGCAGGTATTGAATAATAACATTATAAGACTAACATTAGCTTTTAAGTTTTTATTTGTTTGTGTACTAACAAATTGGACTTAGATGGTCTGAAATAAAATGATTTGAATTAGAATTGAATTGAATTAAGGTCTTCCCTCGTTCAGGCACGAGGGGCACACTAGCAAGTGTTGCATTGACTGAGTCGCAGCACCACAGTTACAGCCCGTTAGAGTGGGATCCCTAAGCCCCCATATTTTGATGTTTTCTATACTGCGTGATTGCGGCCCACTTGAGTGTGGAGTCGATTCAGTGACTTCCACACGGGCCAAGGCAAGTCGTGTCCTGGTGGTAGTTGCTCCTGTGGGGAGAGAAAATGAGGTGATGAGGGCTTGAACTTCTTCCACAGCTTGCATCTTGTGACTGATGGATTGTCATTTCCGGCTTTTATGTTGCGTTGAAATGTGTATGTGGTCATGAAATTATTTGCTTCAAGATTGACGCAAATTTACCCAGCCAGCCGTGGATAAGCCTCAGCTGTGACTGTGGTGGATGACTTTGAATGAAAATGGTGTAGACGACGTTGATGACTAGGCAATATGGATTCAAATCATTACTCCACTTGCTATCTCTATCTAATTTGAAGTAAAAGCTGAAATAGCAAGTGACTTGACTTGATTAGTGTTGATCGAGCTTTTAGAAACCGGGGGTAAGTCTCTGATTAGTCAATAGACATCCGCTAACTAAATGATTCCTTTTGTATTATAATTGTTTCAACTACATGTTATTCTGCGTTGTTATTTTCGTTACCAATGGTAACGAAAATTTGTTAACATAACGAAAAATATTTAATTTTAATGCCTAATGGTGAGCAACAAAGTGTTTATTTTCCTATGCGATGACCACAATGCTGATGATTATTTCGTTCTTTCTCATTGTTCTCTACAAACTCCCAACGGCTTAGAATCGAGAAGCTACAGTTCGTATCCCAAATATGATGTTCCGATCGGATTGTCAGTGTAAGGGCCAAAAGGGTTGTCTTGTACCTTACATGTTGATATAGTTAGCACCCACTCACTGGTAGTTATGTTAAGTAATGTTGTTAAGTACGAGAAAAACCCAAGATTCACTATTTCCGGGTATAATGTAAAGTTAAAGCTACAAGATTTAGGTGGCAAATCTTGCCCTTGGTAGTGTCTCTTGCGCGAGTAGGTCACGTACTGATGTTAAGTTGTTTTAAGGTGTAAAATGTTAACAATTAAAGTGCAGCGCGTGCGACCTACAGAGAATCGCCGAGTGCGTAAAACTAAATGTAGGGTGAAACCGTACAGTTAGCCTTATCTCTGCAGTCGTAACATTCGTTTGGTATTCAGGTCAACGCGCCAATTTTCTAGGGAAGTTGCAAAATCGATGGGCCTTATCCAATCCACTTTCGCAGTGGTATCATCACTTATTCGGAATGGACTCTGACAGAAAAGAGCACTGTAAATACAGCTGGGATCGATTGAAGAAGAGAATGATAACAATGCTATTCGGCTAATACAAAAGTTTTTACTATTGACCTATTGCAAATACGTTGTCATCCTTATGCTATATTTACAGAGAAGTAGGTAGATAAAAACCACATGAGGTAAGTGGTCTCCTATGGCTTTGGTTGCTTGCTACTTACTTGAGAAGAAGAAAACCTTATATTTAGACACCAAGCTATATTTAAGTTTTCCAATAAACAGCCAGTATAGTCTTAATTGGCTCTTGTCGAAATTGAGACACGTCATACATTAAGATATTATTTGAAGTTTCGCATTTATGTGCGGAACCACAACAAAATTGTAGGCAAGTCCAACTTCCTTCGTAAGTCAGAATCTCCAAAAAACTAGTCCTGCTGAGTCATTTCACGTTTTTCGTTCTTAGATAAACACGATTTGAGGAGCCAAGGTCACTGGACGCACCGTAGTGTGACGGTGCAAGAAGGTGCTTTGTACCCGTTGCGTACGAGCTAAAGACCCAGTGACTTAGAAATTATTGAAGTAGAACATGGCACACCAACCCAACTATCCGTTAAACCTTCCAGGTACTCTTATTGTTATGAATAATACCTCCCAGCTTTTCTTTAGGAAAAATAAAGTGGGGGTAAAAGTTGAGCCAAGCAAAATGATGTATTTGATAGTTTGATTCTGGATCTTTGTAGAGAACAAAGTCTTTAAAAATAAATCAATATGGTTCACCGGCTACAACGGCCACAAAATTTATACATACTAAGATATTCTGTATGTATTTACACTATAAGGGAAGGTTCATATCTGACGGAACATGCGTCGCGTATTATCGGTCGCGTAACGCCAGGAACAGACAAGTTTATAGAAAAAGACTTGACCATTCACACTCAACCAACCGATAATACGTTAGTGCGTCGAGCGTACTAAAGTAAATGCGCTCGCTCGACGTATTAACAGTGGAACTACGAACCCATGATTTCAGGGATAGTGGGACCACGAGTAATAGTTGTACAATCCCAGTGGGACCACGAGTCGCGACCCGTATTTTACGTCAGATATGAACCTCCCTTAGATTGTAGTGGTATTTCCGATATTTCGCTGATGAATAGCAGCTTCGTTGAATTTGTAATTCGATGAGTCGTAGATCTTCGTGTTTTGATGTTGTAAAGTGTAATCGTTTCGATACACCCATAACACACCTTGAGTATTTTTACCAAGTGCTAACCTATACCATCACTTATTCTGCATTCTTATTTTGACCAATAAAAAACCGCAATGACTTTTTAATTACTGACTTTGGTTTAATTAATTCTAAGCTAGACCTAATTCAATGCAGCTAGACTAATAAATATATACATTTATTAATACTTATATTTTAACAGCATACTATATTTAGCATAATATATTTATCTATTCTTAATAGATACGACAGAATTTGTAATTATAAGACATTATCGGATTATTGGATTGTCCAGCATTATTTATTAATATTATGTATTATTATTATTGTAATATAGTTATTTCGCAGATTTCCAAAATCGGAGGGGAATTATTCGTATAATAATTTCCGTATGAGACTTTTGATACCATATTCATCAAAACACAATATTTATGATCGTACCTAACCCTAACCCAACAAAACATACGCGAATAACAAAACCAGTCCCTCATCAGTAAAAATGCGTAATACGCAAAAATATGCAGCGATATTTTTTGCCATTAGGTAACCGTCGCTAATGTATCTGAGGGGAAGCCGGGGCTTGAGGAAATCGTATCGCATTAGAAGGACATTAGCTGTTATATTAAAAGGACATTATTAGCCACATTCCCCTTAGAAAGCCCAGGATAATAGGCTACAGCGACCAAATGTCCTGAATGTACTTTAAACATTAGTTTATACGTACATTAGCAAATTATGTAATGATAATATAATTTAATTTTACGTACCTATAGAATTAATTACTCTGAATGGCCAAACCACCTTTATAAAAAAACATCTTCATGCCATCAGTTCCCAGACATGGTAGTTATCCTCTCAGATCTTTCGGCATGAGAACAGAAGGATTAATAAATAAATAAATAATAATGCAGGACAATCCACACTGCACCATCTAGCCCCATTGTAAGCTACTGAAAGCTTGTGTTAATATATTAAATACAAAAAATATATATCTATGTAAGTATATCTTACATAGATATATATTTTTTATTATACATAGAAAACACCCAGACCAACGGAACAAATTTCTGCAGATCGTACACAAATTTGTTCCGAGGCGGTAATCGAACCGTAACGTAGTTTAATACATACTCATATTTTTTGCAGTAGGTGTTAGTTTAGTTGGTATTCCATACTATTTCCCTTAGTCTGCGAGTAAAACGAGCCACGGCAAAATTATAACACCCCGTTTACACTTAGCAAGGGACATGGGCAGGGACAGAGGCAATGCTCGGAAGGCAACGCGTGCGGTAACGCGAGGAAGGAGAGAGAGAGAGCGTTGACGTTCGCGTTGCTACGGTCATGAGCTGAGTGTAAACGCTGTTTAAGGGTTCCTCGTCGGACATGTCATAATGTTACTGTTCCTTACTTAGGTTAGGCACTTTGTACTTTCCACTATTAAAATAACCAGCTAAAAACGGCATCGATTAGTTGCCATACTTTTTGTGGACATGTCGGTGCCTTGATTGATATCCTGGTACGGAGGAATGACGTTATGTCATTACGACGCGAAGACGCTAGGATTACTTCGAGGTGCGTGCACGCATGTGCAGACTAAAGGCTTATCTAAATTGGCCAGATTCAAACCACAATGCAGCCACATGACTTAACTTTACGTATGGCATTCTTGACAGGCCAGAAACAAACCACAACACAGCCACTTTTTACATTTGGTGTAGGTTTGGTATTCTTGTTTTCTGAAGTAACCTCGTAGGAATTTGAAACTTTCCAAAAAGTGTTTACAATAAACATACAAAAATATTATAAGTAGCATATGATACGTTGTCTATTTTTGAGTTATTTTATATAATTCATCACAACCATATCACAACTCATGAAGCAACTTTTTGCTTAGCCACTACTTACAAAGATGTCTGCGCTAGTTGCCCTAACATCGTATGCATACACTTATAGTTTTGATGAGTACTAATAGAAATAAGTTCTACACTAAATATGTGGGAGCCGTCAATGGTGGTCATGAACCATATCCGTAAGGTATATGCTCAATATATTAGGTATTCTTTTTGAAACTATCATGGTTATGAACATAACTTTCATATAAAACGGGATATTTTTCCAAATCATGGTTTGTGAGTTTGATTGTTTCCCAATATTTTGGCATCGATATAATGGGCAATATCGGGAAATACTCAAACTCACAAATCATGGTAAATATCCCATTTCAAATGAAAGTTATATTAGGTATGGTTCCAAAGTGACGTGTATGGACAAGCCCTTAGACGGTAGTGAGCAAACTATGAGGTATAAGAAAAACAACAAATAGGTTGAAGCAAGTTGAGGATAATTCTGTGCCATTTCTTAACTAAATGCGTAGATTGCGTGGGTAGTAATTTAAAAAGTTAAAGTTAACCATCCGGTAGGTTATTGTAAGGATTGTCAGCTATTGCCAAAGGCTATAGGAACTTGAAAACCTGTGTGAGAAGTCAAGAACCCTGGTTTATGTGGACGTATTCTTCTATCTAGTAAGAAGTAGATTAATAATAGTTTATTAGTAGTTTATTTAAGTAACACAAAACTTAAGCGATTTCAACTGTTAAGCTCTATTTTACCTATCAAATAATTTTACGCGTTTTTGTGCCTCCGTATAGTAATGTACTACCTACTAAGTACTACCTATTACTATACTACTACTATACTACTATTACTGATAAGCCCTACTGTACGATCTCACTTTGTAAAGGGAAATAATAACTATTTATTTAAAAAAATAATCAGATCATCTGAAAAAACAGATCATCTGAAGTCTGGTCTTCCCGAAGAGATCACTCTGAGCGATAAGACCGCTTCAGTCAGCCGCGAGTGTACTGTCTTTAACCATTTTTGTTTAATATAGTTATGCTTAGTTTGTGCTTATTTTTTTTAGTTCTTGTATAAAGAGTTTTCTCTATGTATACATGGGCATAAAACAAGCTCCATCATTTTATCAGGTAACTTTTGGTCAAGTTACATAATATTTGTTTAGCCACACGAGGCAGATTATCTTGTCTCAACTTCTTTCTTATCAGCCAGGAAACGAAACTTTGTTTGCACGATAAGGCTAATGAATGAGTGTCAACGACACACGTGTGCTTCTGTATGACACGTGTCGCGTTGCTCATAAAAAAGTCGTAAAGTAAATGACTCTACCGTTTTGGGTGATACACATCATAATAAAAAAACCAACCAAAATCTGCCAGAGCTCAGACTGCTTATCTGCAGAACTGCATTTCAGCATGCTGAAATGAATAACAAAGTTTTTTGTGACTGGTTTCAGCGGATAATTTTCTGAAAGTTTTATAACAGGGTGTCCCAAAAAATAGTGTCAAGCGAAAGTCCAGAGATAGAACACCTCTTGGGGTACCCGAATCACCCCCATGTATGTTCCGCGATTTTTTATAGTTTTCAAGATATGTTTTTTTCCGAATTTTGTAGAATATTCGACGAACAACTTAAAAAATTCTGTTGTTATATAAAACTACTAAAAAAATTTAATAAAAATAACAAAAAAATATATAGAACAAATTAAAATTTGGGTACCCCAAGGGGTGTTCTATCTCTGGACTTTCGATTGACACAATTTTTTGAGACACCTGTATTATGTAGACATAGTACTCCAAAAATATGTATAACAAGTAGAAAAATAGATGAGTAAGGTATTGCTTGTGATATGTCAATCATTAATTAAATATGACCAACAGTGAAGAATAGAGGCGATGCTTATAAGAGAAACATGTCAATTTATGGGGGTGAATATAAGTATACTTCTGGTTTCAAAAGCACATTGACAGATTTTACGTATAATTTTAACTTTAATAATAAATCGTAATTTTTGCAATCTTGCCCGTTTTCTCCAACTATTTATCTGAACCCGTAAAACACTCTAGAAAAGGCCACATTGATTGGATTTGCTAAGCTTTATACAAATAAATATCTAAAGAATCAGAAAACTATGGTTTTCAGATTTTTTGTATGCAAAAAAAATCGTTAATTTATATAATTACAATCAAATTCCATATTAAAATTTTCCCAATTTGTTTATCTTTAATGTCGTGATAAACTGCGAACAGAGATGATTGTGCATAAAGGCTCCTGCCGCCTCTTGCCTTCCTGCCTGCTCTGCCGGTTACAAGTGAAAGGAAGTCAAAACAGAGTAAACTGAAGATGATGACATCTTCCAATCCAAGTCACTTCCATCTCTTTTAGACAAAGAGCTAGGCGATGAATTCATGGGGAAATTAAAGTCTACATTATCTATAAACGAGATAAATAAAAATAATTAGAATAAAGACTAGACTACTATGTACTTCTATAAATAAATAAATAATAAATAAATAAATATTGGTGGACTTTCCACACAGCACTATCTACCCCCAAACTAAGCTTATGCTTGTAATATGGGAACCAGATAGCTGATATACTACTTATAATACTTTTTTTTTTGTAAATACATACTTATAATATTATATAACACCCAGACAGAGAACAAACATTTATGTTCACCACACAAATGTTTGTTCACGGTGGGAATCGAACCCACGACCTACGGCGCAGAAGGCATAGCTACTACCAACTGAGCTACGTAGGCTGTTCTATGATCCGATTTTTGAAAATTCGATTAAATTTATCCAGTTGTATTACAGTTTGTTTGTATGCTTCAAATAAAAATAATAAGTTTTGTAAGTAAAAAGCCTAAAGTTTCCAAATACCTAAATAGGATGACTGGTACTCATAACTTGCAGCAAAAATACATTCTTCAGTTTAGAAGACATTAAGAAATTATGTAGGTATGTTTTGTCCTCCAACTCCTCATCTTCACACTTGTGTGGTAATCCATTGAATTTATATCTACACCTAGCACGCTATACTCTATTGTTTTAAAGGCACCAGAGAAAGTTTCACACCGTTGACTATAAGTGCATGACATATTACCAGGGAAATGAGGAAAAGAGGAAAGTGACAATGCATGCAATTAAAGTAGGTAACTATCTGAGATATAGAAATATTGTAACTTTTGAAATCTCCCTTACATTAAATAAGAGCGAAAAAGGAAGTCGAGGACTGCTTGTTTAAGTACCTATTTTATTTATTTTCTGCCGCCAAAAGATCGTGCAGACTGTGGCCTACTGCCTTATCACTAAGTCTTAATAATATTATAAAATAAAATATACATTTTAAAACTCTTGAGGTAAGGTAAAATCGGGACATACCTAGTAGAAATAAATAGATTCAGTAGCTCAGTCTATGAATGAAAAGCCATTTAGAACAATATTTATTTAGTTAAAATCAGCAGAGTAGTACACAGTCGTACAACAACAAGGTACCTAGTAATAGTATCACAGAGTACCTTTTTATATATACTGAATAGTATTTACTTACACGTAGGTATTAGCAAGGATTTTGTTTATTAATATAATGGCGTCATCTATGTAGTGCTTATTAATACATTTAGCCACTTCAGTATCTTTTTTCCCATGAAAAGTGCATCCCAACCCACAGCAGTTCTGTGCACATAAATCTTTTTCTCTGTTCCGTGGTTCTGTGTATGACCAAGTTAAGTTGTTTGTCGCTAGATGTCACTGTAAAATGAAGAATCGCCACCTGTCGGTGTAAAGCGGAACTAATTAAATGTTCAGTGGATACTTGGTACTCGTTCACTAGGTTTTTTGTAGGGTTTTCTCTGTTCCTTGGTTTCAAGGGTCTAATATAAAATAAAACCACAAAACAGGATTTCAAAATTATAATATTAAGAACATTAAATAATTCAGTTCAATATTTATCAGTGATATGTACCTAATAGCTACCCCTAACTATTAGTTTCGAATAAGCATTGTAAAAGCTAAATAATGATTGTTCATATAGCAGTAACGAAACAAACCAAAGTGGCTTTTCTTAAATCTAAATCATGTTCAAAACCATGCTTTATATATTTCTAAACATTGAATAAAATGATTGCAATACCTACCCTTTGTTGCCCGTGATACTATTCCAAATTCAGCTTTATCTACGTCAGCTACGATGAGCAACAATGATTATTTTGTTAATTAAATACTTAAACTTTAGATAATAATATATTTCTATGCTATCAGAGGAAACAAGACTAGCATCCATTGGTGAGTAGCACAACAGAAAATCAGCGTTCGTTAGGATACTGTATAACAATTTGTAATACAAAAAATGAAAACGTAGAAGAATGAATAGTGAGAATATTATCGAAAAACCGTAGCGACAGCAACAGCAGTACAATTAACTAAAGTTGTGGATTTTTTCGACAGAGAGAGAGAGCCAATAAACTAGTTATTTATCCAAAAATCGATTTACTAAAAAATAATCATTGTCAGCACTAAAATCGACTAAAATAATATGAGATGATTTATTTAACCAGCAACTATTCATTTCAATGGTACTTTTATTGTTATCGCTATTGCTTGTTCTGTTTTAGTTGACTCGCACTATGGGGTGGTTAAGTACCTAATTATTTTTGTATGTTTTATCTATTTCGTGGATAGAACAAAAACACGAAGAGCAATTAATCATACTCTTCAATAACAATTACAAACTACTTTAATAAGTACATACTTATATTTACAATTTTATTTTATCACTAAAATCATGCTTAGGAAATCTTACAAACCAGAAATACCTAATTTTTATCTTTGGCATCACCAGTTTATCTAGAGCTCTATAGGGTTACAATTTCAGGTACAGAATATAAATAGGAGTTCAATTAATCTTTACATTTAGAGTTATATTATTTTGAAGTCGTAAAATACCAATGCTCGAATTACCCCCGGTTTCTGAAAGGTCGATCAACACTAATCGGCTGGCAAGTCACTTGCTATTTCGGCTTTTACTTCAAGTTAGATAGATATAGCAAGTGTCTTTACTAGCTTTGATTGAGCTTTCAGAAACCGGGGCTTAGTCTATTATCAATATACATTTAAACTTTTATGGTGGCTCTTCACATCACAATTCCCGTTTATTTGCTCGTGTATTTGCGTATTTGACTTGTTCGTGAAAAATAGGCAAATATAGGCAAAAAGGGTCACTAACATCGGAAAATACGCCGATTCCGAGTAAACAAAAATAGTGATGAGTGAACTGCCAGCGATATTGGAACTGAAAGTGCTGGATGAAATATGCTGAGCTCCGTAGCTCCTTGAGATTACAATGATTTTGTTTTACAGTTTTCACGTTGAATAACATTTGCTTCAAAAACTGATGGATATAAAGTGAAATACATTAATAAGATGGCACAGTCATAGTTACATAGACATATGATTACATTGTGAGAAGAAAAATATGGCTGCTATTTGGTGTGTGTGCTGTTTGGCCTTTATGAAGCATAACAATGTGTTTGATCTCAGTGCTATTCTATGAACCTTCCAAATCTTAGATTATAAAATGGATAAAGTGCATGACATACATTTAAAAACCTTTTATCAGTAGGTATTATAAAATAGCTTGGTGGAATTTCATGTTAACAGTTCATAAACCATAGTTCTTTGCAATTTGTAAGATTGTCGATAAAATTTAGATAAAACAATTTATTTACAGATATCAATCGAATAACAACGAAAGCTATTTAATAGCAACATTGAAGTTATTGCCTTTAGAATTCATTTTTATATTTTTGTGTTGCCGATGTTGCATCTATATTTTGCTATTTAATTAACTAACAACATAACATGCAGTGTATTTCTTAAATAAAATATATTACAATTCAGATTCACTCGTCGTCATTCAGAAGGTCTGTGCACGATTTAGCTTTGGTAGTTCTGAAAAATAAATAATATAATATTAATGTAAGGTACGTAATAGTACGAATTTCACAAGATCTGCTTTTTTGACTTGACTTGGAGCTCTCGGCCACCATTTATTGAAATCTTTGTATTCTTCAACTTTGACTTGCTTCTATGCATAATTATACTTACTGCGAGTTCTTCACTCTTCTGCAGACCCTGAGTTTGATGGGTCCACTCCGAACTGCCTTGAAGAGGGCTAAGGCTTCGATATGCGCTAGTTCATGGCACGCTTGCCCGTTTACTGCCAACACCTCGTCCCCTGAAAGTTAGAAAGGTTAAGATATTTACAAATTATAACTGGATCTTTAGTAACCTGAATATTTTTACTACTTTAAGTATAACTATTGCCGTCTAAAAGTTTTCCCTTCCCCACTGCGTTTTCTTGTAGTTCAAGGCGGTTAAAGCTTAAAAAAATGTTTTACAAATTCTCAAAACAACAGTTCAAAGAAAATTTTTCTTTGTCTGACGCTCTTCAGCCGTGGGACAGGCAATTAAGCACTACTTATATTTAACAATTTTGACCGATTTAACAATGCCATTAATATCAAACAATAATTTCACTGCTTCGATTGCTGATATTTTCATGATTGGGTTTGATTGTCAGATCATTTTTATACCTGGATATAGTAAAAATGTGTGAGTGAGATACTTTTCTGATAAATAACTAAGCACAGTTGAAATTATTAAAAAGTTTTTAATGGAAGTACGTAAATGTAATAAGTACTAAGCTAATATACCTCTTTATGTCAACGAAGTTTTTAGGGTCAAACGGATACCTTGGCATGGCGACTGCCATAGGTAAAGCCGAAAACCTTTCTCAAGGAAGCACTCAATAAAAATGCAACCAGCAGTCACAAAACGGTAAAGGTTAGTTAAGGGTAAAGGTTGATAGCATGGTGAAATGACGATAAGTTTTTGGAGCAGGATCAATATTGGTAGAGATCGCAAGAAAGTCAGTTATGGCTCGACTATTTAGGATTTATAATCTATACTTAGATATATTCTAATAGAAGAAATATTCTAATACTTAGAAGTATTAGAATAATCTAAAACATATCCTTCTATGTGAGCAATAAAACATTGTTGAATATGGAGACCGTATGTACAAGTTGTTATAGGAGGATCTAACTAATTAGAATTTAAGCTGTCTGATTAACACTAATGAGCAACAATTGACAAAATATGTTTTTGTCCTTATCCACTTGTTTGTATGTACCTACCCTTAATATAATTTAATCCATTAAAACTAAGTACTTACTAATCGTCTTTGTAAACAAGTATTGGAAATTCACATCATGTGCATGTCCTTTCCAGTCACAATGCCGAGCAAGTGTATACTCATTGTTATTAAGTTACTTCAACGAACGGCCACAATGCGGCCGCCTGTCCTTATCAAATTGCATTCGTCAATGTTATGATTTGTGATAGACAGTGCACGACACTGCGCTCTATACCAAGTATTTATTTCTACTTATGTATTTACCTGCTTTAAGTCTCCCGTCCTCGACTGCCTGCCCTTGTGGTAGGATGCTCTTTATAAAGATGCCGAGTGGTCCTCGTGGCGAGTCGCGTCCTCCCACAATGGTGAAGCCGAGGGGTTTCTTCCCAGGCCCTTTCTCAAATGTTATCGTGTGATACGTGTGCGTCGGTGCTCGCGGTCTTCGGGGAAGTGTGCAGAAGTTTGCCGCACTGGGTGTCTGAACATCACTTTCACTGTCATGGGTATCTTTAGTCCGTTCGTCGGGTTGTGGCGCGTCGAGGTTGACCACATCGCTCGCGCAGCTGAAGGTGAGGCCCTCCTTGTTGCCACCGTAGCTGACAACCTGGCGGCGCAGCAGTTTATTGTTCATACTGCTGTAACTCGCGTTCTGTCCCTTTAGGAAGTGCGTGTGCGCGGCCGGAGCGCTGTCGGCCGCCTCGTCCGTCGCCACTGATAGCGCGCCGCGATTACACGCCGCGGACTCATCCTGCGACCGCCGACGGTCTATTTTGACGTCATATTTATCAGCGCGCTTTTCCTTTCGTAGTATGATAGCATTCTCGTAGTCAACTGAACTTTCTCGCATCAAGATGGCATTTCTTTGCGGATCCAATGGGGGTTTCCGTTGGCGACAGATGACGATGTCGATCTCAGAGGTACCTGACTTAAGAGCTTCTTTAGCTTCAGACATGGTTAGGTCACGAAGTCTTCGACCATTTACGTTTAATAATTCATCGCTCACTCGCAGTGTGCCTTCCCTGTAACAAAAAAAAACCAAATGTATTTAAATTATGAATAAGAAGGAAGTATTTTATAGCAAAAGCCTGCTATAACTGACTGAAATAATTATTTATTTATTTATAACTTACTTTTCTGCCAGCCCTCCAGGCACCACATGTGCCACCAAATATCCGATATGACCTTCATCGGAAAGTTTGGTTTTGGCAATGAAAATGCCTAACTCCTCCGTAGGGCTTCTGCGCATTATTTTAACAACTTTGAATTCAGATTTATCTTGCCTAGCACATCTAGTAGGCCTCCTACATGGAGGTATCGGAGGTATACCAGAATCACCCACGGTCGCATCTCGCTGTCTCATTCTCTGTTTCTCAGTTAGCTGCAAGTACTGTGGTTCCGCATAATCGCTATTGTTCTTTGGCATGCGTCTGAGGATTTCCTTACGGTCTAAAGATAAGGCTCTTTGGGTATTTCTAGGTCTCTGTCTGGGACAATCTTTCCGCTCTCTGCTCATTCTGCCAGATGTCCTAGGTTTCATATAGCTTTGGTCACCAGAAACACTCCTGCCGTGACATGGAACTAGATTATTTGCTTGCGAGGCGGAACTTTCACACCTTGATGAAATTCTATCACTATCGAAAATAGATGAAGCAGCTGACTCATTGACTAGAATACCCGAATCTGCATCCTCGCAGTCTTGAATGAGAACATTTTCATCATCACATGAGACTTGGTACACGTCATCGTGGAACACAGCACTCTTCTGAAATTCATCTAATCCAGGTAAGGCGCCATAAGAAAAACTCCTCAGTTTCGCTTTCACTCCACCTCTTTTCTTGCGACTTTTGCCAACAGAATTTGGGGGTTTTAAAATATTATCAACACTCCCATCTACCACATCCACGTCATTTTCGTTTTGTCTGTAGAGTTTTGAGATTAATTTGTTTGTTGATGATTTAAGATATCTGTCAGACATTGCTCTAATTTTTGCTGAGAGACAGGAACTGGGTCCTATAGAATCTTTGCCGTCCTTAATCTTTAACTTATCAGCCTTTTTTCGAGATTTAACCGTAATTGGGGTGTCGTCATCAAAGACTTCGTAGTCGTCGTTGAATATCTGATCACTAGATTTTGATAGTTTTGATCCTGCTTTTGGTGCTCCATAGTACCGATCGCACTCTGAGCCAGAACTATAACACCGTGTACTCCTACCAAGAAAAGATTTATTTTCTTTCCAATGACTATCAACCGGACTAGTGACACTCTTAGCAAAGAAGACTTCGTCGTCGTAATGAGGCATTTTTACCCACGGATTTTGATTTTCGAATTCAATGTGTGTGTCTTGGTAATTGCTAGCGTAGCGACAGTTAATGTCCTCTGCGTGTCCGAAGCCGCTGCAATCACTGCCGGAGGTCGAAGCCGCATCGTCACCATGTCGTAAAGGACCGTTAGACTTGAAGCATGACAGTTTTGTATTCTTAACTTTATCGAGCAACGGGTTTCGTCTTTCCCGATAAACCATGTATTCTTTTTCCAGCGAGCCACCGCGGTTTTTGCGCGTGTTGTTGTAATGGTCCTGTGGTGAGGTCGGTCCATTCTGCAATGAGATACGCCGAGTAGTGGGGGTTTCAGTGCCGACTTGACGATGCGGTGACTTTTCCACGATGATTATTTGATCACTCAAATTGTAGAAGTTTGTTTCGACCGAACTGCCGCTACTCTTTCGATTTGGGTAGCGGGCCGGTGACATATCTGGAATGTAAAAGAACAATATCACTTACAATAACTTACTTCAATCCGATAATGCTAACAGTACGCGTTAAGTTTGATTAAAAGAAGTAACCCCTGATTTTCTCTCGATAATCGACACCCAAGGTAAACAGACACGTTGATACATATTCATGATATTATGTTGCCCCAGGGAAAGTTAGGTTTCGCTTACATAGCGGCGGCTAGATTTCCCACGAGCCTGCGCTGTCTTATACTAACTATTTAACATACGTATGACGTGTGTATTGGTACTACGTGATAAACAAATATTCAAAGCAAGTAATGATGGACGACGGTCTGCGGTTGGTTCTTAGAATAATGACATCAGCGATCATCGTTCTTATGTAGTATCGGTAACCGAAGTAGATTTAACTTAGTAATCTTTGCATTATTTTCGTGTATCTCTACACAATATACATCTGAATGTAAACAAAACTATTAAACCTGTAACTTTTACGGTACTTGGAAAATAATTCAAATGGATTATACTTGTCCAGTACCTAATAGAAAGCATGTTAGCTCTCTTAGATATTACATTTATTCAGCACTTACCTATTTGTAAATGCAGTTAGAAATAAGCGAGCTGAATCGATACGGTCACTTGTCATACTGCTATCAAAAGCCATTATCCCAGACTGGTACCAGTACCATCATAGAAGTTAAGTAGGTATAAGATTACTGACTGTTTTATTATTGAGATCATCAAGTCAATCACAAATATTGGCTTTTCAACTCACACAAACCTTTGATAGATAACCTTCCTAGCATACCTAGCATTCAGACTGCGAATTGATTTTAAATACACGCGAACTAACATCTGCATTAAGACATAATGGCTTCATCCCGCTAACCATCTAATTATCTTTTTGATGAGCGGTTTTGTTTGCCTAATTTCGACGCTAAATCCATGAGCAGAGGAAGCCTTCGTTTACCCAAAAACACTTTGCCAATTTAATGCAACATCCTCAAAGTACTACTTTTTACTTCAGGTAGGTACTACTCAGGCAAAGTCAGTATACATTTTTTATATTAATTATAGACAACTTTAATAAACTAGAATTTTCGGTTGATAAACTCGATTATGTAAATATTATGAATGAATAACAACAGCAATGGAGAGATTCACATACATGTTTACACGGTTTACAGCATTGAAGATTTTTGAACGATAATCTTCTAAATACATTATACCACTGTCTTTCTGAGCCTCGGAAGGAGATAAAATCTGAGAACAGTTATTATAATACAAAAATTTGTTAGGATGGACTAACGAATGATAATTTAGGCCGAGACGATTAGTCAGCACAAAATACTAAGCATCTAGTAATTATGCGAGCTATTTGCTTGCTAGTGGGGCTATTAGTTTGGCTTGATAATCGCGTGATTGTTAAAAAATAGAACTTCATGTATTCAACTACATAGAATAATTATCGCAATTGGTATATTTTACTTGTTTCTCGGTGGATATGGAGAGGGTTTTGTATGGAGACTCGATCAGGCGCTTAGAGGCGCCGCGCCGAGGCAAGAAAACGTTAATCGAAAAAAACTCAAACTTAGGGATACAGCAGTAGATTTATTCAGACAATGATAATATAGTATTGGTGGACTTTCCACACATCACTATCTAGTCCGAAGCAAAGTCAATGCACATTTTAGGTCCTACGCGGCTTTTTCGCGATGTTTTCCTTTATGTTTGAGAGTAGGTACCTACTGACACTGTGCACATACATTTGTTGAAGAGAAAAACTCATTGATCAAATATACACGATTTTACACAATTAGACTACCAGTGCTCTATAAAAGAATGAAAACTAGTTAAGTTTATAAAATATCTTCATAAAGTCACAGATAAAAGAATACTATACAAAATGTTGAAGAGGTGAGAAATGGTTTGACGTTGTTCAGCTCAAGTAAAAGTTGTTATCATACAAATTATCGAATACTTACCTATTCTAGAGCGTCTAGTGGATCGAGGCTCAGACTCCGGCGAGACGCCGAGCAGCCGCGGCGGCTCGCCTTTTTTGAACCACCGCATTTCTGCTCACTTCATCTTCATTTCTTCTGGAAAGAAAGAAAACCAAGGTTAGCTATCAGCTATTTCTTAAAAGTAGGTACTTAGAAATAAACTACTGACACGACAAGTTGGTAGTTGGTAATTACATAGGTACTTGATTTTCCTTTGTTATTGAAAAAACTAAGAAGTACTTCTTCGGATCCGAATGATTTTTACGGAATCTTTGTTGTTAATTAAATCAAAAACAGCTTCACGATTTTGTTCCCCAGACTAATATCCCCTTAGATCTTTGTAACAATAAATAAATACAATATACCTAGTCTTAATTAATGAAAAATATCCAATGGCTTTCGGTGCAGAATAATTCTCTCAAATTTGGTTATTTGCGATTTTCATCAGCATAGGTATATGAAACATCAATTTTTTTTAAATCGTAATACAGATTAATAACCAACGTTTAATTGAACATAACCAAATGACCAGTCATGAGCAGGCCGACGGGCATTTAACCAGTAATGTTGCAATGCTTGGTTTTACTTAAGTGGTAACCATTGAACACCTCAAAGTCATTAAATTTCAACTGGTTTCGAGACCTGTCCGTCTCCTTTTACGATGCTATTTGTACATACCGACATATTTCTACACGAGGACTGACAGTGGGTGATATACATTACCAAGGTATATGTAGCTATGGTATATATTGGTGAAGTGACATTAATTTATCGACAGTGCATCAATTTGAATATTATTGATTTTATTGAAAACAGCGTGGTTATTCTGCGGCCTCATCACTGAGCCTACAATAATATCGCATTTTTGAATTAAATAAAATTTCATGATAAGACTTTATGGCTCCAGATGTAAACAAAGAATCCGCTAAAAAAACAAAATGTTTAAATCACGGCTACAGCAGTTACGACATGTACTGTATTTGTTGTAAGTGCCATGGCTTTCTTGTCACTGAACTGTTTGATAATAATCAAAATTATGATATTGCTATGTATAAGGAATGACCCACAAAGTTTAATTATTTGTTTTATATGAAAAGGATTTATAGGATAGACGAATTTATTTGACTCTGACGTATTTAAACTCGTACCTAAGACACTGAATAGAAGATGAAGGTAAGAAGATAAGAAGATAAAAATAAGAGAAAAATTACAGGGGGTTCTCTATTTTCTAACCCAAAAACAGGTATAGTCATTTTGTTTATGTACATTGAGTTAGTGGTATTTTTATTTCAAAAGTTGAATTAAATGTCACAAGGGTATCACCATAATCATTTAAGCCACCTTATAACCACACCTATCAAACTGGTTGGGTCGAGTTTTTGCATCAAGGAATACCTATAATAAATACAGGTGAAAGTATTTTTACACAGCACTATTAAGCCTCTAATCAAATGAAATATAAAGAAAAGAAAGAAAGAAAATACATTTATTTGACACACATAAGTACATACAGAAAAAAAAAGAAATGAAGAAATAAAGAACGGACAGGAAACTACATTAGGTAGAAATAAAACATATTAATTACAATAGAAGAAAAGAAACAAACATAACACACATATACAAACATACACAAAGAAAAACAATGTCTGCGGCCAGTCCCGTCCCGTTCAGAGTAGTGCGTAGGTACGTACTGTATGCCAAAAAGGCCCTAACTCAGCTTTTGCTGCTTAGCAAAGTTGGTACCTAGGTAGCCAACCTTGCCAAGCCGCGCTGGTTTTCAGTCAGAGCCTTGGATAGGGTGACGTCACTATAGAGAATAAAAATTTTAATAAAGAGAGAAAAAAAAAAACAATAATAAAAAAAAAAAATAAAAAAAAAAAAAAAGTAGTTTATTTCAGGCACGATTTGTAAAAAAATAGACCCATATCTTAACTATAAAAGTTCAATTAAAATTAAAAATAAACTACGAACTCAGGTCACAATAAGAGTATTGAAAAAATCAATTTGTCGCATTAAAAATGTAAAAATATTGTAAAAATGACTGATACTGGCTGACTGATACTGGATAATAAAAGTACAGTCGGAATATAACAATCTGTGGTCAGGCAAAACAAAAACTTCTAGTACTCTCTAGCAAACAGGTCAAACAAACAGCAGTGGCGTAGCGTTATATACTCTTGGTTGGCAGCAGTGAAACAAAAGCAAAACAAAACAACTACACACATAAATATGCCTATTCAGGAATCAAAAATACAAGAAGATAATTAAAAATTGGAATGATGGTAATGTAGAAGAGTTAACCTTATTCACAGATACTTTTTAGAGGAAAGGAGGAGTGGGAGCAGAATGAAAATAAGAATTATGATGATTTGAAAATAATAAATCTGAGATGAATGAAAAGACTGGACGAGGGAAAAATTATGGCTGTTGCGTAACGGATTTCACTTACGAATGCTTACTGAAGCCGTGATTTTCTTAAAAAACGGTGACAGTAATATTCAGTTCAAAGAATGTTTTTATTCTCATTACAGACAATGTAGTCACTTACATTAAAATAAATTAGTTATAAAAATATGCTTTATGTCGTTCGGTTATGGTATCATTTTGTGCAGACATGTTTAGACACGGTAAGTACAATAAGTAAAGTAAAAGTTCATGTTTGACTAAGATAAAAGTAAAAACAAGTATTAATGATGTTTATGGCAGAGGACGAACTTTTAGACGTCAATCTTTTATTAATTAACATGGAAAATTGCAGAACCTGACTCCTAGAGACATTCGGTGAGTCACAACACTAAGTACCAGCTTTTAGTTTTTCCCGACCTGGGGCGTTATTTACTATGACCAATCCAACCGCTTTTGCGTTTAGATCACGTTGTGACGTCACACGATTGGGGCAAAGTATCTCCTATGTCGTAAAGAATAAAGCCCAAGATCACGTTGTGACTTCACACAGTTTGGTGCAAGGAATCTCCCATGTCATAGAGAATAATGCCCCTGCTTTGGGACTCGTATCAAAGACTTGCCTTCATTGTTACAGTCAGCATATGATAATACCAGCTTTTTGGGAATCACGACAGACAGAGGTAACAAAATTGTGCCAGTGACTTATTCCAGTTCACTGGTTTTGTGAGTAAACCTGAATAAATTGAGTGATTTAAACCTGTTGTTATCGCAATTTGGTTTGTCAATTGTAAACCTACGCTTGATTTGTCTATGTCGGTAGGCTATTATTTCACCCCAGAAAATTTTGCGTTGACTGATATCTATCACATATTGATTTGTCCTCAGTATTTCGTGCCATTTGTAATTCTGACATGATTTTTATGGATCATTGTTATCAAACATTACTATAAAACACGTCTCCCGCTTCTGCTAATTGCCAATACATTATTCTTTATTTAAAACCAATTTGTAAACTCCAACATGGTGCTAAGGATCATTTCAAGATCATTAAACGCAACGAACTGAATGCTAAACATTATATAGTAGGTATTATTTATTTGCAAAATAAATTCTGATTATGGCAGTAATAAATGTAGGTGTGATGTAAAAAGCTATATAAGGTTCATCTATCTATAAACATAAAACTCATACTATAGTCAATCCTTATAGACATAACTCACAACCATAATAACAGAATTATAAGGACTATTATTATCCAACAGAGATTTACGAGCAAACAAACAAAGAAGCAAAGAAGGTATGATGCTATAGCTATCAGACTAGAGGGTCGCACGTTTGTCATAACGATGTGATTGCTACGTTTCCGCATACAAATAACCCAGGAAATAACTGAGGAAATAAAGATAATGCGTTTATGCTGACATGTGAAAACGATGTGCAAACTGCAGCTTGCCAAATCTTTTCACAAAATTCTGAGCCCATCACATCGTTTTTTGCGACACCTTTTAAAGCTAAATCGGACAGTCTACAACTACACAACACTGGAGTGAAAAAATGGGCGCAAAATAACAGTTGCCTGCGCATATTCACATAGACTACATTTTTGTAGTCTACGTCATCGTTGAGGGTGTGTTTTGTTTACCCATTTATTGCCACTGTGATTTGTTTGATAGCGGTGGTATGAGTGAATATGGTCCGTTAGAGCTCTCGCTTATAGGCATAAGCAGCAACAAGACAGCAAAATCAGGTAAGTTCTCGTAGCTGGATACAAAATTATTTTGACACTTATGTGTATGAAGCCTTAGCTGACTCATTTTACCATGGCTTGTAAAAGTTGGGAGCGCAAGGGTATCAAGAGTTTAAGGGCTTCTTTTGTATGGTTGGATTTTTTGTAGGTACAGTTTCCGCTCTGTTTCCCAATGGTGAGACAATAATGGATAGAACGTTGGTCATGCTTATAGTACTGTAACCAAACCTACACACACCGATAAATACCTACACACTTTGAACTAGGTACCTAAAATACCTATACTTTCGTCTTCGTATCTTTCTTTCTATACTTGTCTTGTGTCTCTGGTATTACTGGTTTGTTTATTTTTACTGGTAGGTATGTGAATGCAGTAAAAATATTATGATTATTTACATTATTTTAGATTTATGTATTTTAGTTTCCGAAACTACATCTAATGACAATAATATCCCATATAATCTGAATCTCGGAAACGGCCCAAAAGATTTTCATTAAATTTAGTATGCAGTGGGTTTTGAGATTGATAAATCGACCTGGATAAGATTCATAGAAAACCTTTTTTGTATGGCGCTCTGCCATACCAAAAATGTTTTTTGGCAACAAACGCAAGGGCACCACTTAGGTACGGATCTCGGCTTAAGCTTTTGCCGGGGAAGAAAGATGTTCGAGAGATATTCTTCGCCCAGAAAGGGCGTTGACGGGGAATGCGTCTTCGACCCTTCCGGAAAGGTCGGTGTAGGTTTGGAGTATTACATGACGTGTGCAGGTTCGATAGCGGAGGTGGTCGCGTCATCTGGGTCACCTAAAACGTGTCTAGGTCTACGGAGGTATACGCAGATGTAATACAAACATTGTGATTTAGACTTTGCGCGCACGTAAATTTCTTACAATACGTCAATCATCACTACGTTACTGATGAATAACTTTATAGCATTCAATACGATAACATCATTGTGGTAAGAAATAACCTTTTCTACGATTGTAGAACAATTGCCATATTCATTCCATTATGCCTATTGAAGTGGACAGAAATGGCACGATTCCGTACAACTTTCTCATTCATCTTTGCAATAAAATTGCGTAATGCCTTGTATTGAATAGGAAGTCATTAAAACTCATATTTGGAATACCTAATGGCATATTTCCACAAAAGTAATCTCCTGATACACATAAAAGCTAACCATTAGTAAGTAGTAGCCGTATTAGGTTAGTCACTTTAGAGAGAACGCTAGTAAATAATATAAGATATTTAAATACAACTTAAAGACAACAAGAAACATGTTATAGGATAAATTCTCATACAAGTTAAAGTCAAAAATATTGGCAGGCAAATTTACTTTAAAGCCCTACCGAACTTACTACATTATGGGCTTACCACAACAACTGTATATTAAGGCTAAAGCCATAGTATAGTCTCGTGTATGTATATCTCATTTCATTACAATACAGTCACCAATTCCGTCTAGTAGGTAAAAATTATAGACCGGCTGTGACCGGCATTCTCAAAGACTCGCATTTTCGTAAGCAAACGACAAAAATTAAAGAAAAAAAAATATTTTCGCCCTAGAGCGCGAAATCCACTTTACGCCCGCTCTGGTACGCTATTGATGACGGTCTTTTTGAGCAGTCCTAATAAAATAAAATGTTATCGATTTTATCAGCCTTTTGAGGTCTCTATGACAATAGGGACCCTGGGCACGGCAAGGTACAGACTATAGGTATAAACGGTATTGTTTATTCGCACTAAGCGTTTTGCTTCTACCTTCATCATGCGAACCGCCAAGGATTGGAACTCATTGCCGTCGTCTGTCTTTCCTGATTCCTACGATTTGGGTGTCTTTAAGGCAAGAGTGAATAGGTGTCTTCTGGACCGTTCTGTTCCATCGTCGGCTACATCGTCGCTTACCACCAGGCGAGATCGTAACGAAGATTTTTTTTTTTAACTCAATAGACCGTATTAAGTTTTAAAAAAAAATTGCTCTAATAACATTTCTTTCATTTACAATCAAATAGTAACATTAATAAAAGAATACAAACAATTCAATTGAACAATTTGCTCAGAGATTTGTAATTGGAAGATTAAATGATCAAATATTACGACTGCAATCTCTACAGAATCGTTCGAGCGGAGTTAGATTTGATAATTACGTTCACGATTGCCTCTCTTGTTTTAATTGTCGATGCCGGTGGTCCCTGGCCACAGGATAAAAATAAAGGAAACAGCCACACGAACCCCTCAGCTACAAAATTTGTAATGGTACTTTTTAACCGACTTCACAAAATGGAGGAGGTTCTCAATTCGACTGTATTTTTTGTTACCTCTCATATCTCTTGTCTGGGGGACTGATTTTGATGATTATTTTTTTAATCAAAAGCTGGTGCTTGTCACGTGGTCTCTTTTAAATTTAAGTCAGATCTATGGAGTAGTTTTAGAGTTAATAGGAGTATGAGTGTATTTTCCAGTGCATTTGAAGTCGGTTATTTAACCGGACCTCACGTGTAAAATATTTACTAACAGAATTGTTCAAACTGATTCAAAAGTTTTTTCAGTGGTAATGAGATTTGTAAGTGTGAAATTAAAGCTTGAGTAGGTAAGTACCTAGTGTTGCCAGATACTAAACTTTCCAGAATGAGGTAGGTGAAGTCGTATAGTTGATAAAATATGGATCTTGTTTATGGGTGTAGGTGAGCATAAAGCTTATTACGCCACATTGTAAACGTTTATGTTTATGAGTGTTTTACAGCGTGGGATATAGCAGTTGAAGGGACCAGTATGACGTCACTCGCTTGCAGTCTGGTCAAATGAAGCCGTTTTTCAATACTAGTCAAAAGTCACACCTAAAGTAAAAGAACTAAGTTTTCTCAAACGATGGCGCCACTCGCTTGCACGCTGGTCAAATGAAGCCGTTTCTCAATACTAGTCCAGAGTCACACCTAAAGTAAGTCATAAGTTTTCCCCAATGGTGAATTATTGTAGCAGCAGCGAGCGACGGGCTTGCAACCGACGTTTGAACTGTTTGGTGATTTAAAAAAATTACTGCACTCAAATTGCAATCTGTCAAGCGTGACAGAGAGAATTTTTAAAGAAAATTCGTAAAAAGCGTTTAAAAAATGACTGTATACAAGTTTGATTCCAAGCAAGGAAGTGGCGGTCGGCGACGTGAAAAATGAAAAAAAAAATACTGTAATCATATTTGACAGCACGACAAATAGCATAAGACTAAGTGATAGACTTTTAAGATTTGTTTACTTAAAATCAACGACTCATTTTAATGCTACTACTACAGCTGTCGCTGCTTTTTAGACATTGACCCACAATTATCCCGATGCCATTACACAAAATCCATTGAGTTTAGTATCCACTTGTCATAAATTGATATGCAATAATGGTGTTCTAATAGTGAGGCAATGTGATGTCTGTCTGTTATTATGGCGACTGTTGACAGCATTAATATTAATGACCCATGAGATTACGATATGGTTGTAACAAGGCTTGAGGCCAGGAGTGAAAACTATTAACTAAGATTGCATAATTACTTCGTAGAATACCACTTATTGTCAGTTCACAGAAAAGGGTTTAATGAACTTGGTGGACAATTCTTGGGATTGTTGCGAGAGATGCGATTTTTTTTGTTTCAGAACTAGGAAGTTGAAATATTTTTATAACTGGGGTGTGAAAATAGTTCCTAGTTGAAAACCGGGAGTAAAAACTTGGAAGTTTCATTTTCTCGATCTTCTCGAAGTTTGTATCTCTTGGTTGTTCTATTTTGTGTGCCATAGTAATGAATTATCAACTCAAACCTCTACAATAGCCAAGCAAGAAATATACCATATCATCTAATGATTATTTTGACTGGCCGTTAGGCTTGATAACATCAGAAACAAATGCTAACGTGTGATGGCGGTGAATTTCACATTATTCCGCGCGCTTCTTCATTTTAATTCAGCTTCAAGTGAAAATGCCTTATTTGTGGTGAGTCGTCACGTTCTTTGTGATCAATATTGGGGTCGCAGCCATCCATGCTTTGTGGAATACAGAAGTGTTTGGCATACGGATGCAAATAGCATTTTGCTTCGAAGTAGGGAGTTGAATTTAAGTTTTCGATTCCGGTACCGCGTCGTGATTGTATTATGAATTAAAATTAATTATGCTCAAATAACCTAAATAAAACACACACACAAGAATGACTATTTCACATAAAAAAAATCATTGATGCAATTTTAGACAATGCCATTTGCCTAAGCTAACTGAGGAGCACTCGATAAAATATTTTGCTAGATAAAAATATTATCAAATGGAACTACAGCATTGAATGTGAATTGTATTCGATGCGCCTATCCAAACACACTGACAAAGGGTGATAGGTCCGTCCGATAACAGACCTATCGATGGATAATCTTTCACCCATTTTACTTGTTCAAGGACAGATAGAAAAGTAAACCAATGATAATGGTGCGGTATTTTGTGATTTTGTATGTCAGCGTCATTTACAAAAAAACACATGGTTGGTGAGGCCAGGTCATCCCCAGGCACGGGGGTGTAGGTACAAAGTTATGATTCTTTTACCTGAGAATAGGTAAGAGTACCCCAAATGTACGTTGTATAAAATCTCATGTAACATGTAATGCTTTAATAATATTAATATTTATAATGGGTATTACATATATAAATAAAATTATAATAGGTATAATATAGGATTAAGTAAAAAACTTATTTTTATTGGTCTGACTAAATGTCGCCCTCATAAATTTATCGTCATAATATTTTTTGTTGAATCATGAAAAAATAAATAAAATACATAACCGATTTTGGAAAATGTTTAAAAATGCAAGACATTGTCCAGCTCTGGTCTTTGCAAGTCTTTGATCCGATGACACTAGAATTGTAGAAATTTCAGTATTTTACATACTCATTGAGAGAGCGATGACTCTGCGCGGGTGAAGATAATTACGGCATTATCATGTAACAGCAGCATCGCCAATCATGCAATAGTATTGCTAATAAATAATATGAGCGTTCAATACATCGTAATGAGAGAAAACTATAGTTGCCACACGTTCCGATGGCATAAACCATCAAGCCGAGACGCTTTTATTCCTGGGCCCGTATCACCATCTCTTGAAGAATTCTTATTTCAATATTACTTTTCTGTCAATGTCTTAATCAACTGCATAGAGTCTACTTTAAGATCAAAAAGTAAAGTAATATTGAAATAAGAATGCTTTAAGAGATGGTGGTACGGGCCCTGATCCCTGTTATTCGCCTGTTGATGTAAATTCGGTGACGCAATTAGATCCCCGTCGTTCCGTGTCACAGGAAGGGTTGTGGGTTTAAATACCTCTCGGTTCAAAACTTTCGGGACTCGAAAAACCTTTGACGTTCATATATGATGTATTTAATTACTTTCTTGTGTGGCTAGCTAGCTTGTGATTTTTTTGCTCTGAAGAAGGACATAATCGATTATATTTGATCACAAAAACTAGCAGCGTTCTACGTTAACATTTGGATGAGTGATTATTGTTGACATTTAGGTAGGTACCTACATCTGAACGATACCGTGTTTCGGAAGGCACGTAAGCTGGTTCCAGCTGGTTCCGCTCTAGGTGGTCGTCTGCTAGTTGAGGCAACCTTATGACTTGGTTAATTACGAAGGATACAAATCAACAGTTTTTTAAATTAAAAAATAATTATACGGGAAAAGAAAGAAAAACTTTTGATTTCTTACTTTGTAAAGTGCCACAGTAAATGCCGAACCGCGCTTGTTTGCATATAAACAAGAAACTGATTAACTGCTTCCAGTAATTCTATGCACTCTTAACATAAAAACTATTAGTTTATCGTTTACAACTTTACTTTCCTGAAATTTGATTCTTCAGTATAAACATGATAATTGTTTTAGAGAAATATTTGTGTGAACCATAAATGAGATTCTAAAATGCGTATCACACGTCGCGTCGTCGTCTCGTTTTAAAAGATTCAGGTAATATATGCATAATGTGTTCCATTTAAAGTATTTCCTAACAAGGGTTTGGTAATTTAGGGAAAACTCACACTTAAAAATAATACGGTCTTAAGTTCTTGCACATTAGATTATGGGTTGCGTCCTTTGCGATAACGGGAAGGTCGATTCCAACTAAATCAAATATTTTTAATAAAATACTGTCTAGAATATATAATAAAATGCGTAATATCTAGACAATTAATGTCAGTGATTATTCCAACTCCACAGTGAGTCAGGTAGAGGTCAACGCGTCACGTCTTCATGTTAAGATTAGCAATGACGCATTGCTAGGCTCGGTCATCAACCTTACCCAACATACTGACGACAATAGATTTTTACCATAATGCTGGACAATCCTACTAAGCCTAGTTCTAAAGAAATGCACAACGATGATTAGAGTTCTTTTTTCACTACAAAAACTAGGTTTATATTTTCAAGGATGTGGACGTTGTTTATACAACATAAATAAAGTTTATACAACATATTCTTTTTTTTTTGTTTTATACGAGTAAGCGCGGTTTACAACGGTGTCGAAGCAGTATATTTCTGGTCATCTGGCCTTTTCTATACATTGGCAGGAAGTATGTTTCTGAGCCCTCTCAACCCACCGACTTCCCACAATCCTCACAATGTTCAGTTTGGGTAGGAGGGCAAACCTCCGCTTTATCTTCAAGTTCGTGGTCGCAATTTCTTTTAAGTAAAACAAACTTAAAAGCGTTACCATTATTATAAGATTAAGCTTCAGTCTAAGTACAAGGTAAGAGACGATATTGCCGGAAAGGAGCAGGATGGTCTCAAAATCTTATTCACCACCTTGAAGGGGTTTAAATGGTCAGAATAAGTGGTCCACTTACAGATAAGAATTCTACTATTATTTTGAGCACCTGTTTCAAGCAATCTTGAAAATGTTGTCGGTCAATCGGAATTGGACTGTCCTAACAAACATAAAAAGCTTTATTATTGTTTTCGATAACTGTACAAGGTTTCGTTTTGGGCACCTAATTAATAACAGAAGGAAGGAAATATCCACTAACGTTTATTTATATAGATTTAGCCAAAACAAAACTAATTTCTTCGCGAATTCTCACAACAGTAAAAGCTGTTTCTTATGAATGCTGTTATCATCGTAACTGTAGTTAGGTTAAATAATGACATGATGGCAGACGCTAGCTAAATCCCTATAAAATAAGGTTGAAAATCCTGTACACTGTAGTTACAACGGTAATAGAAAATCAGGGCTTCGATAACATTCGAATCTAATCTCGGTAAACACAAGAAAAATGCAATAAACAACAACAATGGGCAAATTACATCTTTGTAATGGTTCTTTGTCCAACGGTCAGTGGCATAAAAATGTCTAGATGCCAGACACCGAGGCTACAAAGCACCTATTCCGTTTTTCCGAATGTGGAACGGAACACTTAAAGCCTTTATAAAGACGCGTATATTAAAGCGACGGTAAGGGTCTCAGGAGACGCGTTCACAACTCCCTGTTTTATAAGACCAGTCACCGGATTTCAATAGAATCCACTGACATTCAGGCAGGGCCGAACTAATAAACTGTAACCGAACTAACTAACAGGCAGGGCACGCAAATAGCGAGCTCAAGACTCCAAACAAGTAAAATGAAATTGTTGACAACCAAAAAAGCAAATAAATACAAAATCTAAAAAATGATTTGAAAAATTATAAACCATAATATGTTTTCTTCAACAATGCCCTAACATCAAGTAAATCGACATTCAAAACAATAAGTGTGATTTATAGTATTTTTTTGCATATTCTAAAAGTTGGTCTCGAAGAAGGCACGTTTTTACTAATTAGGTAGAGTCAAATTTTTTACTAATATTGCGCTTGCCAGTAAGTTAGACCGTTACCACGAGGCCTGGAATCCGGGTCTGGAAAGAGGCTTTTTGCCGCAGTAAAGCCCGCTCTTTAGAGCTCAACCGACTTAGACTTTGAAAGCCGGAACAGGCCATTCTTGCCTTCTTGTGCGGGGGCGTTTCGTAGTGTTGGGACGCACATTGTATGCCGTCAATAGCCTTTCAGTCAATAAGATAAAATTGCTTTTCATTGAGCTAGAAATAACAATCTGAGAAAATAAACTCAATTTATCTGTTTCATAGGTTTCATTCGTAGGTTTAAGATTCCTAACGTAAAATATCTAGTAAATAACTGTGTTCAATTTTACCACTCTGTTTATTGTATGAGTGAACCGTTTCCTTTGATTGCCATGCTGACCGTTTTATCTGAAAATTAAGTAAGTACACATAGTTCACAGTTACAGAGTTTTTTATAAAATAGTGTCTCAGTTAGCTTTTATTACTAGAATGAACTTTATAAAAATTGACTAATGATGGTTTAATATTGCAAGGCAGCTCAAGGCAGTTCAATTATCAGTTCTTATGACGGACATTGTCATAAATGCGAGAATGTAGCCCGTTATGATCCTACAAGCTCCTAATTATGTTATTCGTGATGGTGATAACACAATAATAATATACGAAAGGATATGTTTATTTTTATTTACTCAGGAATTAGACTGCTTGTGCCACATAGACCTCTTTGTTTGTTTGAGCGTAATTTAATTAGCTGTCTCTAAAAATAAAATACGGCAAATTTATTAATAAAAGTTTTATGAAATACGCTTTCATGAGAGGCATTGTTTGGTTGAACATTCTTGAATGCGAAATTAGTTCATTGTATTCAATACCAACCTTGAAAATTTGAACAACGTTTATTGATCTAATACGAAGAAAAAAAAAGAAATAGCATCACAACTTTCATCTCCAGGTACGGTAGATATCCCCTCAGTTTTCAAAATATCAAGTACCACCGTAGTAAAATATCAATTATCAATCCTGAGTGCATTATTTGAATTCTCAAAGAATCCTGAGTAATTCTTTGAACCCTCCTAGGAATACTGACTGAATAGTTGAAATTGCATAAGTGACAGTTGACAAGCCCATGGCCGCTATTAGAATAACTGGTTTCCTCACGATTTTTGCTATTACACAGGACTATCATTATACACACACATTTTTTGAAAGGAAAAATGCAATGGTGCAATACTTAGAAGTTGGGGCCACTCCTACATTGTTGCACCAGTGTTTAAACAGTTTGATCAAAAATAGAAACATGTTTATGTTTTATAGATATTTTACCGTAAACAGCATTTTGTCATTTACTTCATCATGAATATTCAAGCAAAAGTTTTTTCCCCATCTTTTGTCCGAGAAAATCTCCATCTTGTCAGAAGTACTGTTGCTACCGCAAACCATGAAATATGCAAAGGTTTCTTTGTTCTAGAATTGTGAAACTTCACGGCAAACATGGGAATTAACAAGATAAAAGAGCGAATGTTCTGAAAAGAAACATTTGGAGGCTCAAAGGACGAAATGTTTCTGAAGTAAATTGTTTATTATGACAAAAGGTATATTATATAATCTTTTAGGTTTTTTTTTATTTATGAATGCATATCGCTCCACTTTTACTCGAGATTCGAATGGATCAATCATTCGTGTGCTCAGCAATTATTGCTCAAAAAATTTCCCGTTTAACCTATAAAGAAACGTCAATAAGGATTCAGTACAATTGTGAAAAGCGAGAGGATGGTTCTCTCCGTGCTGACTCATAAAGCAGAGCTTATCTAGGCAGAAACAGAAGGCAGAGCTGCTACCTACTGAGTTGTGCGGGCTGATAAGATTTTTTTTAATAAGCGAAACTTTAAACAGTGCTAAACTAAAAAACAAAATTAATTAAACCTTCTGAACAATATACATCTAATCTATATTATTTTCATTAATCCATTTATTTCAAACATTTTAAATAACTCATTAGTTTAGAAAACACTGATAGATGTTTTCACCTTATTGAGTCTAATAAAGTTTTACAAATTGCAATTTGCACGAGCCATAAACTTTTTTCAATTAGTACCAATGAAAACCGTGACAATATAATCGATTCGTTACTATACATATAAATGTAACGACTGGAAAACACATTTTGCACAATATTTTTTTAGCTAGATTCAAACTTGTCACAAATAGCCTGGTCGATATTAAAAAAAAAACGTAGTGTTTGTATCTCAAATAATCGAAATTATGTATTTTCTACATATTTGGTATTGGTGAACCTTCATCAATACAAAAAAAACTACTACTACAAAAAAATAAAACAAGAAAGCTTTACTTAAAAAGAACTAAATAACATAAATTAATCCGAAACGCGATTTTGAGCTCATTGTGATCCCGTATCCACGGCTCGGAACAAATGAGGAATGAATGATCACTGAACAAAGTTCACTGCACTGTGTTCAGCGGTAGGTATTCACTATTCATGAAGCTAAAGGCCCGTATGATACAAACAGGAAGGTTTATGAAGGGATACACTTTGACGCAAAGATGGGTTTAAGGTGGGCTTTTAAAATCCGAAAAACATAAACTGAACCTTGACAGCTGAAGTTCAAATAAGTTCATATAGCACGTCGTTGGAGTGTGGTCCAATAGGTACACATTTTTTACATATCTTTGTCCATTGTCTTATAAATAGGTAGGTATTTAGTTTCCAAAGCTTATTGAAGCTAAACAAAATTTAATAGTTTAATAAATTTTAAATACATATTTTTATAAAATTACAACATTATGTGCTCTTATTATTAAAAATACGTCTTCCATGCATAAGGCGATTGCTAAAAATATTCTACGAAGCCTCTAAAGTAATTTTCCACGAAAAATACTGCCATTTCAGCGAAATTCGATATGAGTTGTATGTAAATCTTGCTTGGTGCTTAATTTTGGACTGAATTTATATTTGCTGAGTCGATTTGTGATCACTGCTTGAATATTAATTCCTCTCAAATTCTGTCAAAAATCGAAGCTAAGCAATTTTGGATACATTTGCGTTATTTAAAAAGAAATATCATCATAAAAATCTGACGATAGGTCCAGTTCAAAGTTTCAACTGCGATATAAAAATCGTCATGTCAAATATTTTTTCTGAATTCGTCTGTCTGTATAAGATTATAGTTAAATTATTTAATCACTAGTTGCGCCCCGTCGTTTCACCCGTGCAGATTTAAATCCTGGTATTCCCACGGGCTAAAAAGTAGCATATATTGCTATTCCAGACTATAATCTATCTCTGCCAAGTTTCATCCAGATCCGTTCAGTTCCGGCGTGAAAGAGTTAACATACATCCATCCATACTTACAAACTTTCGCGTTTATAATAGTATTAGGATTACCTAGCCGACCTAAATTTATATGCAACTCACTCGAACCGTTCTCATCCAAAAACAGATACGCTCTAACCTAGTTTTAAATCTAGACGGGTTCATTGATTCGGCGGGCTAAATACTTATTTAAGCTATCACTAGTTGACTCTTTGTACTTGGAATAATCAATACAAATATAAAGATCCCAGAAAACTCAACACTATTGAGTAGATTTACTTTTACATGCACGATCAACCAAATGAACAGAAAACATTTAGAAACCATCTGAAAGTTTAGTTTTTCTTCCATTCATTCCACCACGCCTTTTTCTGCCGCCAAGCAGCAACGCTGTGTTTCGTTTTGAAGAGTGTGGTCGCCGGTGTAATTACAGGCACATGAGGCTTAACATCTGTATGCCTCAAGTTGATGGACGCAGGGCAGTGCATCGTAGGGCACGTTCCTATTGTGCGTGACCTACGGGGCAATGTTTTGTTTATAGGTGATGGTTACCACTTAACATCAGGTGGGCCATCTGCTTGTTCCATCAGCTAGTTGTATAAAAAAAAAAAAGGAATTCTATAGTGGGTTCAAAAAAAATATTGCAGTGTTCTTCTTTAGACCGAATATGATGATGATAAGTATTTGTTATTCTACTTACTTGCTGATGCAACAAGCCCACAAATCGGCCAACCACCTCATGTTTAGTGGTTACAATATCACAAGGGATTGGCTCGCAAGTCACGTCACGATATGAACGTGCCCTACAATGCACTGTCTTGCGTCCTTTGACGAACGTAAAATTGGGATTCAAGTAAGTTAACAAAATATGGATTTAGTTCGTATGTTTTCAGCTTCAATAAAATAACAAACACGCTGAAACCTATTTGTTTACAATTAATATTACCTAAATACAGTCACCGTTCATTCTGTAAACAAACCAAATGATTTATGAAGCGTTAATTAAATGCTGCGTAGCTACATTGAAATTATCCAAGAGTTACATAAAAAAAACATAGCTTGTGGTAGGTATAACATATACTGCTCAAGAGCTCATAAATAATCAGATGTTTGGATGTTATAAGTTAAAAATGAAGATCTTAGAAGAAATGTACTTGGGTATCTACCGTACCTCGGGGAGCATTTCATTTTAAAATGATTCACTTTCATCCACCCATGATAAACATTCCCAAAGCAAAGATCGTTCTAACTAACTTCAGATCATCAACAATCTTTAGTAACAAGATATCGTCAGTATATCTGACTAGAAGTCATGTTTAGGGGAGTAATCAGATGTACGCGAAGAATATTGTGTTGGTATTTAGTACTTAAGAGGGAATTAGGATCGAAGCCCAAAATCTTTTTTTTATCCTATTATTATTATAAATGCGATAGTTTGTAAGTATGGATGGATGTTTGTTACTCTATAACTCCAGAACGGCTGAACGTATCTTGGTGAAAGTTACTTTTTATCCCGTGGGAATACCGGGATTTAAAACTACACGGGTGAAACCGCGGGGCGCTACTAGCATTATATATTACTGTCATGTAGTAAAAGTCGTATATAATTTTGTGATCAAAACGGTGGGTCGTTTTCTTGGTGGCATTTCCGTATGAACTCTTAAAGTGTGCGAAGGCCATGATGATTCTAAACGTGTTGTGCCAATTTGTTACGACGTTAACGTAGAATTATTACAGACCCGATGCTTGAAAAAATTGTGACATTCGTGTAAATCTAAAATTAACTATGACATTACGCTTCCAGCAAGGTCAAGAATAAAGCTATAATTTTTTAGAAGTGTAGACAATAATATTGAAGTTGGCGGAGACACGCAAGATATCAACACTTATAGGAAGATAAAAATGTTGCATTTTGGCATTGTTCGTATTCAATTGGATGTCTGATTTACTTTATTTTTTACAAGAACACACAACACACGTTACACACAATCTCATACCTACGTCTAATTATGAAAATGCGTCCTGACGGAAAAACTTTTTTGAGATAGCTTTGAAATACTGAAGAAGATGAGAATATGTTAAAAAAAAATCAACAAGACCTGTTTCAAAATGGTAAAAATATAACCATATGCCGAAAAATATTACCATAGTCACATGCTAGCGGAAACCGGCTGCCAGGTGAATTAAAAATAGAAAATCCGGCCTAAATACGAAACTAATACAGCAATACCATTACTGTAATTCAAGGAGATTGTAAATGGTTTCTTTAAAATAATAGGCCATGAAAATTATTTCAGTAAAAATGTATATTTTTAAAATACGTTGTAATGTAATAAATAAAGACAAAGGTTGGTAGACCTCATGGTTCATTCCAAGAAAAACGTAAAATTTTACAATCTCCTCGGTGCAGACTGTGGTTTTTGCATCTTTTATAGCATTTACGAGATCGATCTAGCTAGAGCTAAGTTTTCAACAAATTGAAATTATGTTTGTGTCGTCTTTTTGAGACAAAAAATTCTACTTTTTTTAGAGTAGGTACAATAAAAACATAATTATCATCTGTACATTTCTTAAAGATTTACGCTTTAACTTTTCATCTCAACCTCATAATTTAGCTAAACTCCACTACACTAAGTTATGTTATGTATCACTTATGAAATGTACAATGGTACATATATAGATAACAATATTTATTATCTGTGTAATGTTTATGTAGTGTATGTATTAATTGTAAGTATGTTTATGTAGGTTATAAGTAGCTACCTGAAAATAGATTATATACTTTAAATATTAAATTTCTAGCAGACTCCCCCCCTCTCTTTTTATGTTCAGTCCTGTCCATCCAAAAGTTGCCTGAAAGAGATCGCTGTTAGCAATAAGGCCGCCCATTGAATTATTACAATTTTTAGTTTTTAAGGCTCCGGTGACAGCGGCTCGCAATTTCGAGGTGCGATTGGCTATTATTTCATTTTATTTCATTTCGGGGAGGTTGTTTGAAAGAATAACTCTAAAGCGACACGCATAAATGCTGTTCGAACATAAATATATAAGAGAAACATGCCCGATTCAGAAATCATTTTGATATTAGTATGTTTGGTCTTATGTTTACCTAATACCAAAATGATTTCTGACTCAAGCACATTTCCCTTATATTATTGTATTATTTGTGTTCGAACAGTATTTATGCGTGTCACTTTAGAGTTATTCTTTCAAACAACCTCCCCGAAATGAAATAAAATGAAATAATAGCCAATCGCACCTCGAAATTGCGAGCCGCTGTCGCCGGACCCTTAAGTTAAAATGTTACCTTTATTTTATTGTGATAATCAATAAAGAGTTATCTATCTATCTAATGGTGTTGATTCTGTTGTAGCATTATCCTAAACTACCCTAATCTGACAGCTCTAAAATTATAGCCGTCGTTGTTGTTTCGGTCTTTTAGAAAGGGATGACAATATTTTTAGAGCTGTCAAATTATGTTAAGTTAGGAAAATCAAACAACAGAATTGGCACCAATATGAGTATTTTATTTGAATATGATGTTACTAGGGTTTTATGCAAGCTGAGTTCCCGGTTAGGGTGAATCACATTAATAAAAAAATGCAATGCACGAATTGGGTATTTTCCGAGTACATACTCATGACGACAGCTTATCACGGAACTCAAGCTACATTCCACTAAAGTGACATATCAAAGGACTCAAAAGTTTGTCATCGCTTCCTCTAGAGGTTACTATAGGCATTTTGAGCTCAATTTATATATATTTATATTTTATATATAAGCAGAATTAATAAAATTAAAAAAGGTTATCATTCATTTCAATAACAAGGATCCATTTGAAAAGTCGTATAATAATAATAATTAATTTATTTGGCACAAGAAGGTTACACAAAAAAAAATAGACTAATCTAGGTAATTATAGCGCCAGTTCCTGGCGTCCAAAGTCTGTTCTTTGCAATTTTTGTATAGTCTTCATACAATTTAGGTATGATGTCTTTTACTTTATTTTAGTTTTTGTTTTTTGTGATTTGGAGCTAGTTTAGTCCCAAGCATCTTTTTTGTCATGTATTTATAAAAAAATTCAATTGTTACAAAGTTTTTGAAAAAAGAGTGTTCTGTATGCAGAGTACCACAGTTCGTATCACATACAATAAGTCCATGCGCGCTATCTTTGAAATGGTTTAGGAACATACTAATGCTACCTTTCCCCAAAGTAGTCACTATTCCTTATATCCATTGGTTTACATTTAATAATAAATGTTTCTTTATTTCTTTCTAATAATAGTTCACTTCTCCAGTTTTTTATTTTATTTGTATTTATGTTTAAATGTAGTATCTTTTAAGTAAAATTGTTACAAAATTTTTGTATATAATCATTAGGTAATATGTCTGTGTAGTTGAATAAATGTTATTTCTTTTTTTCTTTCTATTTCCTGCGCCTGAATAAAACCATCCTTTGCACGTTTACAATCTACTACCGTCTTCTATAATTGATAGTACCATCATAATATTAGTTGATTTATAATCTATGATTCATTCCGCTTATTGAATATGGATGGAGTAACGTTTGTACCTACTACTACTACTATAACGTTATGATCTCATCTGGCAAAGAAAATTACAAATTAATTTATCAATATAATAAAATTTAGAATAGAATAGAATAGAAAATACTTTACTCGTATTGCACACCACATAATAATTACACATAACATAACAATAAAAAACATCTGAGTGATATACAATGGGCGGTCTTATCGCTAAAAGCGATCTCTTCCAGACAACCTTGGCAAAATTTATTGGTGTAGGTACCTATAAATTTTATTCGAGTGTTTATTATATTATATAATAGGCACTATTCTTTATACAGCCTTTTTACCCTGTTTTATTTACATAATTCAGCACTAACTGTGAAGTTATAGATACCCGCCACATTTCAGTTAAAATTGATTTACGAGTACCTGCATCATGTTTAAGTTTTACTTATTAAGTTTTTTTAGTAATTTTAAGTTTTTTTATTCTTGTTGTTAGCGCAGCAAATATTGTTTTTATATAAACAAATTCTTAAAAACTATAACTTCTCTTACCTATATGTAATAAAAACTATTAATCCCAAACACAAATTATAAACACAATTCTTATCACGATATCTATTCACTTTATCACACACACTCTATAGAAAAAAGCGACGTTGAAGTACTCGAATCAACGAAGCGTTCACATCGAGAGGAATGCTCTACGGAACTAAAGTTATGTTGTCGACGATACGGTCACCAACGAAGCTCTGACCGCATCTCAGCGATAAAAAAGATAAAAACAACATCCATTACTGTTTTCTTTTCCTTCACGATGCAGGCGAATCTATACTATACAGCAATGGAAACCAAATTTAGGGTTTATATTGTCGTACGTAGCAAGCGGTCGTCTCAAAATACTTCAGTCAAGTTGGATTTTTCGCACGTGAACAAAATTGATTCTAGAATCAGATTATGGTACGTATCTTCCGCTACAAAATTGTGGTTCCATTTTTGGTTGGTATGTAAAAAAGGGAAATTGCTTTGAAATTATTTACTTATGACGGTTGATCGAACCTCCAGCATTTTGTATAAATATTTTTTGTTTAATCTACCTATTCTAATCTAGGAAGAAGGAAAGGAGAAAGGAAGTGCTCATCACTTCCGCTGAATTAGAAGGTTTAAAATACTAAAAAGTATGAAAACGGCTAATGAAGAAGATTAGGTATAGTAGTGGTAGTAGAATAGGAAGATGTGTATGTCCTATACATACACATCTACCTATTCTTCTTACATGTACCCGTCAAACCTCGTGGGAAAAAATAGGATGAAAACTTGACTGTAAATTGCTTCACCGCGCCAAAACTGATTTTTGTTGTCGTACTTACCACTTTGTACTTTCCGTATTCAGCATTGCTCGGACTGTTTTATTGGTGAACTTTGTTTATTCAACATTGTTTTACAGAAATGTTGATTGAACTACTGGTTACGAAAGTACATAGTAGGCGTTCGGAGAATTTAATAATGACACTGGTTTGTTACGAAATGCTAGCGGAGGTGTTTTGATGGTTGGGCAATAAATCATTTGGTAAGGCAAGTTTTGTAGGACCCGATAATCTTGCATTTCTTTTTGTAGGTATACGATGTACCTACAAATTGTAAAATCCTAACCTACTAGGTACTATTATCCTACTTCCTACAAATATTATAAACGCAAAAGTTTGTAAGTATGGATGGATGGATGTATGGATGGATGGATGGATGGATGGATGATGGATGGATGAATGAATGAATGAATGAAAATACTTTATTGTACACCTTAAAAGAAAAACAGTAAGTACACTAAAATAAATAAGGAATAAAACTAACTGTACAATGGGCGGTCTTATCGCTGAGAGCGATCTCTTCCAGACAACCTTTGGATGGAGAGGATTGTAAATTAAGGAAGTTGGTCGCAGGTGCACGAGAAAACTAAGTTGACAGTAAGTAAACAAATAGATTACATAACACTATAGATAGTTAGAAAGATTATATACTAAATGCATACATAGTAATACATAAACATGATAGTTATATATACCTAATACATAGTAATATATACCTATATAATATAATACATATTTTATATATATACAAAATAATAATTATATGTTTTTGACAAATGAACGATCTATGACAACTCATCAGACAAATAATACTGTTTTATTCTTGATTTAAAAACAGTCAGTGACGGAGACTTTCTTATAGAAAGTGGTAGTCCATTCCATAAGCGGATTGCTTGGACTGTAAAGATGGATTGATGGATGGATGGATAGATGGATGGATGGATGGATGGATGAATGGATGTTTGTTACTCTTTCACGCCGGAACGGATGAACGGATCTGGATGAAACTTGGCAGAGAGATACATTATAGTCTGGAATAACACATAGGCTACTTTTTATCCCGTGGGAATACCGGGATTTAAATATGCGCGGGTGAAACCGCAGGGCGCAACTAGTATACCAATATGTTTTAAACTATGAAGATCCTTTTTAAAATGCAGACAGCGTGAAGGATCGGATACATCGATCTGTTGATTGTGCTTCTTTATTTGTTTTGTAAATATTGAAAAAAACTTGCTATGATACAGGTGTTTGGGGCGTTACCTACGTAAATAATAGACAGTGTTTCCATACTTTCATTCTTTTTACGAAAGTATCTCTTGTTCTTTCGAAACAGTGTAGTGAAAAGATTTAAAATCGAGTTCTATTCTTCGAAAAAGTGTCATGTTTGGTAGAAACAAATCCAATTACATACGTTAGTGTCACCAAAAATATATTCGCTTATTTTGATTGTATTTACATACAAATCCAACCTAATTCAGAAGACTTGTTTATGATAGGATTTATTTTATGACGGGCTAAGCTCTCGAGAAACATTTATTTTGTTTTTCTTCCGAAATCCACTTACCCAAATCAATTACAGCACAAAGCTTATCGTCGTTCTCTTTCCTGTTTTCGCATTTCTTCGAGATATAAGAAAAACAGAAGCATAATGTACATACATAAGCCGGATGCCTTAATAACGCAAAGAAAAGACAATACTCAAGCATCCATACATTGTCCTGTTTGCCCATTTTAGCTCTACGGGAAACGTGTGGATATTTCTTTAGGAAAATATGGAACAAGTTTTAGGATGTATTCAAGGACTGAGTATATGAAACATCCTTCTTTAGAAAAAACTCTCTGACGACCTCTGTGGCGCAGCGGGCGAGAGCCTGCCTGCGACGCAAGAGGTTGCGGGTTCGATTCCCGCCGTGGAACAAATTTGTGTACGATCTGCAGAAATTTGTTCCGATGGTCTGGGTGTTTTCTATGTATAATCAAAAAATCTATCTATGTAAGTATATAATGTATTAAATGATTTGATTGATTTTAATGATTTGGATCAGTTGAGCTATCTATAGATCGTTTGCAACGGTCTGCAGATAGCTCAACTGTTTCATATGTATTTTGTATATTTTGTACATTTTGTAAATAATTGTAACTATTAGTTGTAATTTTCTTTGTCAATAAAGGTTAATTTAAAAAAAAATGTATTAAATATATATTTAATAGATTTACGCAAATACATCCTTATTTATTAATAATTATAATCAGACAAAGAAAAAACATGTTTATGGATAACACAAAATTGTTTGTTCTCGGTGGAGATCGAGCTCAATGCCTACAGCGCAAAAGGCAGAGCTTTCTACTACATAAGCTGTGAAGGACATCAATAAATACTTAATTTATACAAGGTAAAACCAATATTGGTATGTAAGAAAATATTTTCACGTGGTGGATACTTTTACGACTTATCTCAAGCAATATTGCCATAAAGAAGTTTTATATGCCTCTATCACCAAACGAGCTTTCGTGAACAAAAGCCATAAAAGCCGTCTATGATTTAGCGGCGACCATCAGTAACCCTGAACCACAGAATAGACACAACAAACATCTTTTTAATGTAAAAATGATGCCAAGTCTCGCTACGTTTGTGTCTTCTGTCTACCAGACAAAAAAATTGGATTCCAATTATATTCATTCATTATTAGCATTTGAAACTTTTGGTTATTTTGCCCTTCCACGTTATTAATTTTTATTGATACAGAATATAGATTTTAAATGTGTATTTATTTTGATATATGATATGTTTTTAAGGAGAACCGTAAGGAGAACCGTATAACAACATTTAGTCCTATTGAGAAACTCGTTTTTTGAAGGGCGTTTAAAAAAGTAAATCACCCTACCTCGTTATCATGCCAACTATACTTTCAACACCAATTTAATGTTTGACTAAACTATAGCGCTGTCAGAGCGACAATAACAAACATTGTATGGACGTAGAACTCAGTATTTCGAGATAAGTACCAAGTAATTAGTGCGAAAAACCCCTAACAAGGATGTAAGTGGTCTTTGAAACACCCTGAGAGGTGCCGCGTCGCAGAAGCCAGAGTCACAGTATAACGATCAGTTTTAAGTACAGTCACCTTCATTATGTAGCTTGGTATCTCGTATAGACAAAGTTGCTGTACCTTGACATCAAAATAATCAAGTTTTTTAGAGGGGTGAACGAACGTTTACGTTAGTAGGTACATTTATATTTTAAGTCATAATAGCAAAGAAAAAAAAAACAAACAACGGAGTGGCGGCGCCCGCAAGAACCGAGGCGTCGCGGCAGACCCAAAATGAAATGGCGTGATGAGCTCGATAAGTACCAGCCGGAGTGGAGCACCATTAGCACGGGACCACACAGAGTGGAGGGAATGGGGGGAGGCCTTTGCCCAGCAGTGGGACATAGATGGCTGATAATAATAATAATAATAATAGTAGCAAAGAAGTAAAGTAAAACCAAAGAAGTTTTCTAAGGCTGTATTTATTTATTTAACCGTATGACAAAAATATAATCGAAACAAAATTTAAACAGTATTAAACTAAAAAAACAAAAATTAAACAGTTTCAAACTAAATAAAACAAAAATTAATAAAATCTTCTAAACAATACTAAACTACACTAAACACACATAATCTAATTTAAAGGTCGATGTTGAGATTCCCAAGCCAGGCTAATGCTCCAGGGGAAGGTCGATTAGGTCAGTCCAGAGTCCTGGGTATGAGTGGATAGGGCAGAGTGAGATGATGTGCTCCATCGTCTGATCTTCTTCACCGCATTCGCAGAGTGCTGGGGACGATTAAGCTCGCGTCCGCAGGAAGCACCTTCACAACCCTGCACGTGTCCCCTGGGTGGTGCTACACGAGCTCGAAACCAGACAAATAGGCGTTTTGTAATACTTTTCTAAGGCTGTGCATAGTAGGGAAAAGGCACAGGCCTCCGTTTAGACATGTAATAGCTTTTTGAAAACTGCTTGGAAACCGAAACACTGCTGTGTTTGACAGTGATATCTGAACATGTTGGGTAGTGCATTCCCGAAAAGTTCACACTACACATAATCTAAATATATATAACTCAAAGGTGACTGACTGACTGACTGACTGACTGACTGACTGACTGACTGACTGACTGACATAGTGATCTATCAACGCACAGCCCAAACCACTGGACGGATCGGGCTGAAATTTTGCATGCAGGTAGATGATATGACGTAGGCATCCGCTAAGAAAGGATTTTGATCGATTCCACCCCCAAGGGGATGAAATAGGGGATGAAAGTTTGTATGAAATTTTGTCAATTTTAAACCGATCGGGCTGACTTTGCATGCATAAAGCTACTATGACGTAGGCTTAAGGATTTTGATAAATTCCACCCCTAAGGGGATAAAATAGGGGATGAAAGTTTGTATAAATCTTATATCTATCTTCTATCTTAATCTAAATATAAATCTAATCTAAATCTAAGTTTTCTAATTTTTCTAATCTAAATATATATAACTCAAAGGTGACTGACTGACTGACATAGTGATCTATCAACGCACAGCCCAAACCACTGGACGGATCGGGCTGAAACTTTGCATGCAGGTAGATGATATGACGTAGGCATCCGCTAAGAAAGGATTTTGATCGATTCCACCCCCAAGGGGATGAAATAGGGGATGAAAGTTTGTATGAAATTTTGTCAATTTTAAACCGATCGGGCTGACTTTGCATGCATAAAGCTACTATGACGTAGGCTTAAGGATTTTGATAAATTCCACCCCTAAGGGGACAAAATAGGGGATGAAAATTTGTATAAATCTTATATCTATCTTCTATCTAAATCTAAATATAAATCTAATCTAAATCTAAGTTTTCTAATTTTTCTAATCTAAATATATATAACTCAAAGGTGACTGACTGACTGACTGACTGACATAGTGATCAATCAACGCACAGCCCAAACCACTGGACGGATCGGGCTGAAATTTTGCATGCAGGTAGATGATATGACGTAGGCATCCGCTAAGAAAGGATTTTGATCGATTCCACCCCCAAGGGGATGAATTAGGGGATGAAAGTTTGTATGAAATTTTGTTAATTTTAAACCGATCGGGCTGACTTTGCATGCATAAAGCTACTATGACGTAGGCTTAAGGATTTTGATAAATTCCACCCCTAAGGGGATAAAATAGGGTATGAAAGTTTGTATAAATCTTATATCTATCTTCTATCTAAATCTAAATATATATAACTCAAAGGTGACTGACTGACTGACTGACTGACATAGTGATCTATCAACGCACAGCCCAAACCACTGGACGGATCGGGCTGAAATTTGGCATGCAGGTAGATGTTACGACGTAGGCATCCGCTAAGAAAGGATTTTGATCAATTCTACCCCCAAGGGGATAAAATAGGGGATGAAAATTTGTATGAAACTTTGAATTCCTTGACGCGAGCAAAGCCGCGGGCGTCAGCTAGTATAATATAAAGGTTGTGAATTATTTGAATGCATAGCCCAGCCTTAAAATTTAAACAATGGTTGGTGGTAAATTGGTGTTGCTAAGCAACTTCTGGAGCTGTCTGTGGTAACCAGGCACGGGTATAATGGCCTTTATGCGACCTGTAATGACGACTGTTTATTGTGGGCTGTAATTAGAGGATCTATTTGGCTGAGGTTTTGCGGCGAGGTTGAGGGTTCTATGCATTTAAACAGCTTGTAAACCATGGGTCTTGAATTGCGTTGTAAAAGGTAAACAATGTGGTCAATTGAATGTTTATCGCCCGAGGAAGCCTACATTTTCCTGATTCTACGTTCAATTACCAAATGATAACGCGCTTTTATCACTTAAATATGACACAAATAGTTGTTTTCTGTAGGGATGTATGGAATCCATAGCCTACAGCGCAGAAAGCACGGTACCTGTCAAATGTAAAAAAAAGTTTTACGACTTTAAACCCTAAAGTAAACATGACAGATATATCAACTTCCGATCTTTTATATATTACTTCGATCAAGAATTACCAAGAACCCACTCAAGATTATTTAAATCTGTCATAAGGTAGTCAGAGGTACATCCAAATATTAAATTTGCACATTACCCAAATTTTCAAATTGGTATGTCATCGTTATAAATGTTGCAAGCCCTTCGCTTCCGCAAGAATACTCATAACTGCTTAGTGATGAATCTCATTACTAATAAAGCAAATCCTGTTTCAGTCTTTCGGCACTGTAAATGCTATAGTAAAACCAGTACCTAAATCAAATTATGGGAGAAATATGTAAATGATCACGGATAATTTGTTAGTCAAGCGTTGTTCCGGCGCAGCACTCAAAATAGTCTTCTTAGTTCTTCGTAAAAGTGCAGTGGCATTCCATAAATAAAACTTGGGCGCAGAGGGGACGTTTTGCCAGTTTCGGTCTTGTCTTTGCAATCTATTTCTAGAAGTACCTGTGAATAATGACGCTGCCAAGGATACGCGATGAAAATATTCCTAGCTTATCCGACTAATATATCAATGCGAAAGTTACGATCTTTCGATGTTAGGATGTTCTCGATTACGACATATTTGGATGACAGGAACATACGCTCAATTTTATCCTGAAAAATCAGCAAGAAAGTGTGTAAATCCTACTAAAATCATAAATTTGAAAGTTTGGATGTTTGTTACTCAATAACGCCAAAACGACTGAACGGATCTAGACAAAATTAAGCACAGAGATAGATTATATAGGCTGTAGTAGCACATACACTGATTTGTATCCTGTGGGAATACCGGGATTTAAAAGAACGCGTGTGAAACTGAAACAAAAGGTAAACTGCTCGTATTGAAACTGTCTTGTCTTACAAATTGATGTTATCAATCACCGCTACCACGCGAGCGAAGACACGAGCAGCCGCTAGTAACGGATATCTAATAGCTTAATAACAATAGAAAAAAAACATGTCGTCTGAGCGAGGATACTAAGTGGCAGGACCCCATTAGGAGTGCCCGAAGGTTAATGTGACTACGGAAATAGGAAAAAAGGTTACATCGCTGACAAGGTGAAATGAATATGAGCAAGAATGACTATTATATCAATTTTTTTACGTGAAGTTTGACTCCATGTACTAAAATATTTTTTGATTAAATAGTTATACATATAAAAAGGCTAAAGTGATTGACTGATTACAACGCACAGGCCAAACCCTTAGGGCTAGAAACTTGAAATTTTGCACGTATTCCTCTTATGACGTAGGGAGTAGCCGTAGTGGGTGCACAAAGGAAGATTTTTTCAAAATTCAACCCCCAAAGGGGTGAAATAGAAGATAGAAGTTTGTATGAAAGTTTCAAAGTTAACGAGCGCGAGCGAAGCTGCGGGTTCAGTTAGTTTTCAAAATAAAAAACAAGTAAAAACGTTTGACAGCCTTCGCGACAGTTCACGGCTCAGCTGGCAGTAGCTCTGCCTTCTGTGCCGTAGGCCGTGGGTTCGATCCCCACCGAGAACTAACGTTTGTGTGATGAACATTAAGAAAAAAATATTATACTTCATATTGTGTAAGTACCTAAAGAAGGTATTCTCATCTTCATCTAAAAGCAATTACAAGGCAATTTCTCGCGTTATTACTTCGATGACTAGCAAAAAGATCAAAATTTAAATTGGTTATGAAGTTGTTTATTTTTTGCTGTACATTTTAGGAAAAACACAAGTGTTATGTGTATCATTTATCAGTGACGGTTATCAAGTTTTCATGCTTTTATGTGGGGGTAAAAGGTTTTGAAGTATTTAGTAACTTGTAAATTTTGTAACTTCTTTGAAATCGTAGTCTTGTTTGAGCTCTGGTGGTCTAGTCATAGCTGCCACGCGTGGCAGCTATGACTAGACCCACGACCTCAGGATCAGAAGGCGCGCCTTCTGATCCTGAGGTCGTGGGTTCGAAATCAACCAAACCGATAAGTTTTCCTGTTCAAAAATGTATTGCACATGTGCATAATGCCAGTTTTCTCAAACGGTGAAGGAAATCGTGAGGCAAACGGTATGTCGTAGAACCTAAAAAGTTCTAGTGTTGTGCCAGAAACGAGGCTCTTTGAGGCGCACTTAAAATCCTTTCATCACACTATTTCGGAAGAAAATGACACAAGTAAACTTGTTTCAAAAATATATAGCATGATAAGGCTGTGATATCTATCTTACGAGTTGAGACAGAACTAATAGCCGTGTGAGTGAACCTCAGGTGGGGACAGAGCCTCTGCGCTCCGCAAAGTTCAGTGCTCCTTCACAATCCACAATACGCACAGATATGAACCTTAACCTTCAACGTTGAGAGTTAGAAATAGCTAAGCGCGCTTATCATTTTTATCCTGACAAATCATTACATAATTCTTTACTAATGCAAGACACGGGCACCAGTACAAAAGCAAAAACAATGGCATCGAGGAAGATATTAATGGACTCGTTCTCTGGTATTTTAGAGGTTATTTTGATGACCTTTTGTGGCTCAACGAGACGTCTGGCAGAGACCTTGGTATCATGTTTGATTCTGCGCGGGTCACTACAAAAAGTTTTTTATAAACAACAAAGAATGCAAGCAAGCTTACGGCCCGCCGGATGGTAAGCGGTTAACGTAGCCTATGAACGCCTGCAATCCCAGAGGAAAGCGCGTTGCTGACCCTTTAAAAAATGTTACTTGCGAATTATGTTGTTGTTTTATAAGAAATTTTTATTTAAGTTATGAAAATTCTAAATTATTTGTCTGTTAAGAGTATTTCCTGATGAGACTGTACTGTATGTAAATCAAGTGTTATCTTAGCAAGTAAACCTGTTGTCATTTCGCCACAGTTGCAAGCTTAGAGTTGCCAAGCACCGTCATGGCGCAATTTGAGTCGCCTAGGTAATGTTTGTTCTCAAATAACCATACAAATGACAGCGCACTGCAGATTTGCTGAGTATATTATGCGCATAGTATAAAATATACGGCAAAGATATCTAGCTAAAAAACTTACCTTAAAAACATCATTAATGTATCACGTGATCAGTCAAGGGCGTTTCTAATGTCCCTGGTTTAAGGTGGGGTGTGAATCGCAAAAGTCGTTTGTCGTTCGCCTTTTGAAACACGAGAATGAAGTGTATAGCAACATTATTTACTATACAAAAAAGTTGGAGATAGGCGTTGAACCAAGTTTGATTTCAGACCAAACAGAAATTTTAAAAGCTGGAATAAAACAAATGACTTATAAGTAAAACATTATCCATAACTATTACTCTACACTAGGATTGCCTAAGACCTATTCCTTATTACATCATCCAGAACTAAATCAAATTTAACGGATCTTACAAATAATATAAAATGTTTCCCTTCCTAGGAAATAAAGCAACATCTTCAAACTCCCACTTCTTAGCTGGAAAATCGCCACGTTACATAAAAATGCCTTATACCTATATTACAAGAAAAACGGTCGGTGGTAGAAATGAAACATTATTACCAACAATACCGCATACACAACACGAAGACCTTGATCGGTCGATATGACACGGCCGGATTTCAAACATGCCGAATATCATTACTCGCTAGACCAGAAAACGCCTGCGACTTTGCTCGTGTAAAGAACCTTTTTTTATTTCAGTCTAGGTGCTGCCGTCCGTGGTTTTGCTCGCGTATTATCACTGCATAGTATAAAACAAAGTAGCTTTCTCTGTCCCTATGTCCCCTTGTCCCTTTGTATGCTTAAATCTTTAAACTACGCAACGGATTTTGATGCGGTTTTTTTGAATAGATAGGAAGGTTTATATGTATAATACATGCATGATAATATATGTGCACCCGTGCGAAGCAGGGGCGCGCGGGCGGGTCGCTAGTTATTATTATTTTTATACAACTAGCTGATGGAACAAGCGGATGACCCGTCTGATGTTAAGTGGTAACCATCACCTATAACAAAGCATTGCCTCGTAAGACACTCACGATAGGAACGTGCCCTACGATGCACTGCCCGCTTCCATCAACTTGAGGCATACATTTGTTTTGTATCGTACTGTCGTTGTTACTTTACCACATTTCTATTGCTTTTCGTCCCATGGCGCATAGCGGAACCGAACTATTTGAGTTATTTCTGGTATATCGGTCGACTGTTATACAAATAAGCAGGAACTGTTTGCGTAAATCTATGTATAAAAACGTTTGTTTTAATTTTAAATGTACACGAAAACCAGTCATAACATAAAATGATATTAAAAGTTTATCACGCACTCGTCATCTTTTGCCTTCTCGCCAATTCAGCTTTAGGATATCTCTCTAAAACACTTGTGTGTTGCAAATTGTTGGCAATTCATCCTACTAATATTATAAACGCGAAAGTTTGTAAGTATGGATGGATGTATGGATACTCTTTCACGCCTGAACGGCTGAACGGATCTGGATGAAACTTGGAAGAGAGATTTGTTATAGTCTGGCTACACATAGGCTACGTTTTATCCCGTGGGAATAGCAGAATTTAAATCTGAGCGGGTGAAACCGCGGGGCGCAACTAGTATAATCATACATTCAAAAATTTGTGAGGAAGTTGTTGACGGTGGCCTGTGTCTTAATTGGGTCTTGGCCTTAAGAATAAAACAGTATTATTTAGGTACCCACTTTCTTATTTTTACACGTGTGTAAATACTGAACTTACCGAAATATAATTGAAAATAAGTACACCTAATTATACATTTGCCAAGAAAATAAATAAAATAAACACAAAAAAATAAGAATTTACAGCTTGATGGTGCTGGTAAATTTACTCAAATACCATCCCAATTTTATTTGAGGATATCAGAGGTCAAACTCCCAAATGCCTCCAGCAGTTTTGACAGTTCGGTAATTGTTATTCCTGCAGGCACTGCTAGTATACGAACTAGTTTCCTCACAATGTTTTCCGTCACCGATTGAGATCGAAGAAGAAATTTACTTGTATTTAATTATTGTACAGAAATAATTACACATTTTCGCTGCTTCTAGAACTTGCACAATATTTTCTAATGATTTGTGAGAAACGATTTGAACACCCGTATGAATGGCCCACACGAACGTTAAAATACATTGTAGAATTTCATTTCCGATATCGGATACCTAGGTACTGCAAAACATTTTACTTTAAAACATAGCCATTAGCATTTCGATCACCTATAGTAGGTACATAATATAATGTACCGAACGGTATGTATTTTTGGTTTTTGTTAAAACAAAACGAGTGACTTTGGTACCGAAATTTTAAGCAGTTAATGAATGGGTAAACGATTAACGGATTTGATACCCGATCCACAGCGGCCCATAAGTTTTAAATTAATGATTAGTAAGATTCAAAATTTAGTAGTTAAGGCCAAACGATCGTTTCGGTCCCGCTCCTTTTCAAACTCATACGCAAGAGCGGGATAATAGAACATACGATTAATGAATAGCTGAACGATTAACGACTTTAATCCCCGATCCCCAGGCATGGTAGATATCCCCTCAGAAACAACATAGCATTTTAAAAGGAAAACAAAAGGGGAAGTCTATAGAAGTCTAGTAGTAGTAGTAGTAGTAGTAGAAGTCTAGTAGATACAAAAAGTCTTCAACTTTGTAGAAAGCCTTTTCGGAGGAATAATTTAGGCTGGGTGTTTCTAAAACGTAATTAACAGCTGATCCAAACAAAATATCGATGCAAACCAATACCAATATTCACTGTAGACCCAACGTTCGTTATTTCCTCCCTCACCGAGCCAGCTTGCAAGTCGGTCAGGAAATGACCCGTGCCGATTTAGCAGATTATTTATATCGCTACCCAACCTGCTAGGTGATGCTTTAATGTTCCATTAGTTTTGTTGGGTTCGGCAAATGGAAATTAAAGTTGAATGGTAGTTCGCGATTTTAGTGTTTCTTATAAAATATCTAGCATTAAATTAATTAACGAGTAACATTTTTTATCTGATCTTCTTTAATCTGATCTTATATTCTAGCTTTTTATGGTAGGTACTTAGGCTAGTGAATGATTAAATCGTTGATAATTTATTGAACAGTTTGCAATATTTTGATGCCGTAAAAAACTCTTCCACACTAGCGCGTCAGTAATGCGGGAAGCGGGCGCGATGCGGGAGCGTCAAATTTGAAACGTCAAACGTGAACACATTTGACCGCGATACGGTCGCGTAGGTGTGCACTGTGCACAGCGCTATAGTAAATAAATAAATAATAAATAATGCTGGACAATCCACACAGCACTATCTAGCCCCAAAGTAAGCTACTAAAGCTTGTGTTATGGGTACTAGATAACTGATATATTTAATACATTATATAATTACATAGATAGATATTTTTTATTATACATAGAAAACACCCAGACCAATGAACAAATTTCTGCAGATCATACACAAATTTGTTCCGAGGCGGGAATCGAACCCGCAACCTCTGCGTCGCAGGCGGACTCTCGCCCGCTGCGCCACTGAGGTCGTCATATAAGGATCTCGTCTATAGTAAGGATGGGTATAGCGTTCGCCGTGAGGCAGACGCTCCAGCTTCACTGTCGCTTTGGTCGCGCGGGTGTGGTTGATCCTTTAGACATTTTAGAAGACATATCTTCCGATAATACCTTATGATGACGGGAATTCTATAAGCTTGCAGAGGACAGTAGAAAATCCCTGGTCTTATTTTGCTTCTACCAAATGGTATAAATAAAATGAAGTCAATGTACACCTGCTATCCTGTTCCATAATGTAGGAAAACCTGTACGCGTGAAGAGTTCAACCTGACAGACGTGGTCAGCTTTAGGTTTTATTGAGGTCACAAATGAGCTAACGACACGACAGCCACTGACTCAAAAGAAAAAGAGTCCTTAACCTTAGAAAATATCCTATCCTTAACATTAGAAAATACAAGTTCCTTCATTAAGATATTTCTGAATGATGGACTTTTTCCCAGGACAATTTGACGCATGTTATCGGGTTGGTCCTGGACAGGTCACGTGATGTATTGTCTGAGACACAGGATGCGATAACGTAACGAGCAAAGACGATAAAGATGGCGTCAGTCAGTCCATAAACAACATCCGTTTTGCTAGAATGTTCTCGTTGATCACTCTTATTTACCTTTTTTTTTCTTAAAATTTTTCATCTTTCAGTGTGAATGCTATCCCCATTCGTCTTCCTGCCCTTATTCCTACGCTAAGTGGGATCGGCACAATGAGGTTTCTTCTTCTACCCTCTTCGCCAATTCGGTGCTCACATCTTTCTTACTCATGTCATCTTTCACACAGTCCATCTCTTCTCTAGCCTGAATCTCCTTCTAAAACCATCCATAAAAATCCTCTGATATCTGGGTTGCTTAATCACTAAGACTATCACAGACAGCTTGCTATTTGAAACTCAGATGCATACGCTTGAGATCGGTTCAATACGTAAACGAACGTCCGAAACGTAAAAATGAACAGTTACCCAAAGAGCGAGCTATATGGGTAGTTCATAAAATTATCAAAAAGATGACGGCGATTAAAATAATATTGGTTTTGATAGATAGCAACGAGCAGGGTTAAACATTTACAAATGTAATTATTGATTTTCAGATCGCTTGTAAATGTAAATATGATTCCGGTAGCAACATATCCAATGTATGTTTGTTGACATCATAAAATATCATGCTGTACAAATAAAACTAAGTAAACGTGTATAAATTGGCCTAAAAACAGAATAATATACGAAAAACAGTAGACAGTATTACAGTATGACAGTATTACAGAATACAGTATTGGCAGTGTTACATGCTTGAAGTATGAAAATTGATAAAATAAAGGTTTTGTTTGAGTGATGGCAACAACCAAGCACATGGGGAATCTTCTCGTTCCATTTAGTATCAAGAAGTGTAAAAAAATGCAAATGCATTTTCAAGTTGGAGTAACATTTTGATCAGATTCATGAAAATTTCACAGTTTTTATAACAAATCGTCTAGTGAGTGATATATTATATTTACTCCGTAATGTTGACCTGGCGCTGTGTAATTAAAGTATCTAATCTATGGTGAAGGCAGGTACTTTCCGCACAATAATCATCGCAAGAAGACGTGAACTCACAAGTCTAGTAGGTACATTAAACAAAATAATGTGCAGTTTTGACTACATTTTTACTCATACTTGTACCAGGTTATGTCCGTCTGATCTACCTTGAAAACGATAGTGAAGCTAGTTTCGAGTTACACAGCGAGATTTAAGTTATTCATTATCGTTTCACAATTGAACTGTCGGTCGCTAGCTCGCACGCCGCGTAATGTATATCAAAATGACAAAAAAAATATTTCACGATAGACGCTGGCTGTTTCTAAGAAGTGTTAAGCGTCATTTAAGGACATAGTAAGTTGGAAATTACTCGTCATTAACTTTTAGTTTCAAATAAAAATGCCGAAACCCGTTTCAAATGATTAAGTAACGATCTTTAGTTCTACTCATTAATCCTACGTCAGGTTGAATTCCCAGCATAGTAAATCACTTTTTTTTTTGTATTCATTACGAGTTTCCATCATTAGTTCACAGCTTTGATACAAGAATATAACAGCTAAATAACTACTTACTATTATAACAGTAGCTTCATTACGTATATTAAGTGAAAACTATTATTTTAAATTATTTTAGTAACCTACTCTTCAAAGCGCGTTCCTTAAAAGCAATCAAACTAAATCTCAAAGAAGATTTCGTACTCAACTCTAAATCCCGAACAGATTTTGTGATCTCAAGTAAAAGCAATCAAAGCTTGTGCCGTCAGAACTCCAATCTAAGAGAATGGTACTGTCAGCTTCGGAAGTTGATGAATCTCAGTTATTCATTGATAATTTTCATTTCAAACGCTACATTTAGTGAGTTTGATTGCTTCCCGGTTATGTTTATAACAATGATAGTTTCAAAAGTTATATTTATTATTCAATGGTTTGTTAGTTACTAATTAAAATTTAGTTACTAAAATTATGTAATAAATGTTGTTTTATAATGAGGTAGAGATAAACCATTCTAAAAATACACGCCCCTCTACCTGCCTTCACCCACACAAGCAAATGAGGTGTATAGATACAATACATGCCACCAAGCAATTTCATTCGTTATTCAGTTTCCCGCCAGACATGAAAGTGTCACTTTCACGTTCGGCGGGAAACTGAATGACGAATAAAATTATCAGGTGTCATGTATTGCGTTTATACACCTCATTTGCTTGTGTGGGTGAAGGCATGTAGAGGGGCGTGCATTTTTAGAATGGTTTATCTCTACCCATAAATTTATTTATGTGCCTAAGCAAATTGACGTATCTTCTAGTCAAATATCCAAATCAAAACGATCTTTATTCAGTTTAAATCGTCGGTCACTTGATCACAGATTTTGACAGTGTTCCACATTTCCACAAGTCAAAAGTCCTTTATCCCTTGACATAAAATTATAGAATGTAAAGTATGTTACAAGAGTGTACCCAAGTACTGATAACTAATCACATAATCAACGTAACGGCGAAAGCTTTAAATGAATATTCCCCGAAGTCAATAACCCAGTCGCCCAGACGGCGATGTAAATCCACCTAATTAATATCCGCTCAGAAGAGTCAACTTTATAGCAGAAGCACTAGACTTGGAAATAACCCTGTAAAGTACTGCAGGCAGGTTATTAAATAATAAATCATTATAATCGAGCGAAATTTAGATCAGCGATCTCAGTACAGTCGGCGCTACATGCACCTGTAGCCAACATTTTTCGGAAAAAGGTTTATTCGTAGTCACATTTATCGTATTCTATTTGATTTGACCATAATTTATCCAAGTCTACAAGCTGTTTTTTGTTTCCGAATGTATTTCTTTTTATTTTATCGTTATTTGCATAAACTGATAAGCAATCAAAAACAGTTCATTACATTCTTAATTAAGACAAGGGATTACATCTTTAATTGATGCTTTCAATTATTAGACTTCCGAATGAATTAGAATTATATCCCACGGATAATTTCAGACACGTAAAAATTTTTAGCTCTGTAGTTACTTTGTATTGGATTTTTACTTAATAAGGATATGCTTTTAGCAAGCCTGTCTGACAGCTGAAAGTTTGAACATAAACCTACGTATAAATAATTATTCATTCGTAGACAAAAGTGAGCGATCATTTAGCGAGCTGTTTCGTTTTATCGCGAACTGTACATAGGTACAAGTTAAGCTCAATTTATTCGTTTGCAGTGAGCAGTGTAGATTGTAGGTTAAATTTATTGAATCTGGATTTTAGCTGGACAGATTATAGATATAGATTACAGATTATAGGCACGCGATATGCTTTGAAATCTGGCTTGATTATTTATTTAATAGTGTTGTTGTTTTCAGTATTAACATTACGTATGTACCCAGAGTCAATTTTGGAGGTTCGTCAATTCACGTTAATTTGGATTTGAGTAACCCAATAGTAGGATGTTACAGTCCATTTAAAATGTGCATAAAAATATAAAAATAAAAATGTTCATTTTTGTAACGATATCATGGCTTTTATGAGTTAAGCACAGGTGCTAGACGTTTTACGATAAATTCAAAGCAAAACTGTGATAAAATAGTTTCAATAAAATAAAATTGATTTTTTTTCTGCCATAAAAACTGTTTTGATAAAAAAACTCGAAATTATGATCACTAGATAAGTCCGAGATAAACCATTATGTCAGTGTCGTTAAAAGAGGTAGTCGATCGCATCTACCAAGATACCAGTTTCAGAAAAAAATAATGACAAAATCATCTGAGCGAGAACTGGTTTGGACGGATAAGCATTTGATACGGGCGTACACGCAAAATATATAACCTTTTTATTGCTTGGTAAAGTCAACGAGGAAAAAAGTAATGTTTAGACATAACTCGTAAACTTGTTGGTTTAATGTAGGTATTGAACAGCGAAAGGTTACTGAAATGTATGAAATTGAAGATACCCTGTAAGTGTGATATTACATAATTACCTTCGTAACTAATACGATTTACGACACTGAGTTTTGGAAGTTTCATCATAAAATTGGTTAACTTAGTCAACCTTAAGATAACAAATATTAAAATATCTGTGATTCAAATTATCTTTGCTGTGCATTATCAAAAGAAGTTGAAGGATAAAAAGTTAAGTAATTCATTCTTTAGTAAGGAAAATGCATGAGCATTGAAACTATATAAACACGTTTAAATAGGTATTCAAGGTTGCTAAAGAGAATCCAGGAATCTAGGTATAAACAAAAATCTTCCTTACCTCCGCGAAGCTATGAACCGGCGAACGATAAACAATAAAGTTGAAGTGAGCAATCCTCAGCAACAACAGCGCAATCCAATAAACTACTGACTCTTTACCACTGAACTTGGGTTAAAAATACGAATTTCACTCCACTTGCAGTCACAAATATGCGACGAAGAGAATAACTTGGGTATGCGCTATCGCGGGCGGCGAGACGATCGAATGCGGCGGTGGTTTGGTTCCGACTGTGGTAACGTTGGTTTGGTTCGCTTCGCTTGCTTGGTTGGTTGGGACTGTTTCTTTCTGCTGCTCGCCCTGATGGATGGAGATTCTCTTTGCAAGTTCAGCACGCACAGCAAGCTTTACGTTATTATGTCGGGAAGTGTCGTGACGTGATGTGCCATTTTTGTATTTTCTATGAATAGCATTAAATAAATGGTGGACTCCACATCAAATTACAAATCAAGAGTAGTAGAGCTCTTTGTGAAGGGCTCGTCCGGGGAAGTACTACCACCACGCCTTTTTCTGCCGCCAAGCAGCAACGCTGTGTTTCGGTTTGAAGAGTGTGGTCGCCGGTGTAATTACAGGCACATGAGGCTTAACATCCGTATGCCTCAAGTTGATGGACGCAGGGCAGTGCATCGTAGGGCACGTTCCTATTGTGCGTGACCTACGGAGCAATGTTTTGTTTATAGGTGATGGTTACCACTTAACATCAGCTGGGCCATCTGCTTGTTCCATCAGCTAGTTGTATAAAAAAAAAAAATTAAGGAAACCTTTTTATATGAAAACCAGATAGCTGATTTTATTATAAAAGACTTAGATCACTGTTCATTGATTACCATAAAAAATAAGGATACACATTTTGACTTAGCATCTAAAAATTATAGTAATACGATGAGTGGCCTATCTTTAACCGTGATCTCTTCCAGGCAACATTGGTACTCAATAAATACTTGCATACTTTTTAAAGATACTTACTTTATTATAAAAACACCCAGATTGATTATAACCATCTATGTTCATCGCACAAATATTTGTTCTCGGTGGGGATCGAACCCACGGCCTACGCGCAGATGGCAGAGCTACCACCAACTGAGCGGAGGTGATATCACGTGACACTAAGGTAATTAGGTAAATTAAATATTATTACGCTTGGAGCGTCACATCAAGCCAAATATTTTTTTGCTACTCTATACACATATAGGTACAAGGGTAGAAAAGTTGTCAGAGCTCCTGTTATATCATCTCTCTGGTGGGTACTTCAAAAGTTTGATTGATTAGTTTTTAATGTTGATTACTCTGGATTATAAACTTTTGTCATTAGATTAAGGGTTTGTTTGGGAAGCTGCTGTTTTTTTTTTAATTATGAAGTATAGGAATTACCAAATCTCACAGCTTTTTTTACACAACTTGCCGGATGGAGCAAGTAAATAAACCATCTGAAGCTAAGTGGTAACCTCACCTATAAAAAAGCATTACCTCGCAAGTCATGCACGATCGAAACGTGCCAAACGTGCCATTCGTGCCCTACGTGCCCTACCCTGTCTCCATCATCTTTGGTATACAGAATTTTAAGTCTCATATGCCTGTAATTTCATCAGCAACCACACCCTTCAAACTGAAATATCATCAGCAACAAAATAGGCATTGCTCATCATCATATCAAAAGTGAGACAAATCTCATAAGTCCAGAGCTTCTGATATTGCAGTATACATCGCGTGGACCCAGAGGCTCCCAGCATCTTCACTAGGTCATCTTCATCATATGCACTCAACCATTCGACCAACAATTTATTTACCTAAAATGTAGCTTCATTTTTGATAATTAATGTATTTAGCAAGCAATTTTCCCCTGTAAGAAAAAAATGTAGGTTCAGGTTGTTCATTGAAAACCTGTGAATGGAAATGGGGAAAAGGTAGAAAGAATACCCAACGTCCGAAATGATGCCCGCCCCGGGCGCCCCGCGGCCATGAAAGAGATGAATAGGAATCCGTAATGGACTTTTCATGTGGATGGATGCATGAGTGATGGATTTTCGTGAATATCATATCCGCTCCTTCAGCTTTTAGTATTGGTAATTATTTTTGGAAGCAATGTAGTTTTTAATTAGGAGTACATACTGGCACAGAAGAAATAATTAGGCCTTTTTACGACATGAATTTTTATATTATTTGCCTAAAATTTGATCTAAAATTGTATATATTCTATTTTAAATACTACTTTCTGAAACAAGCTGATTACCCACCTGATGTTAAGTGGTAACCTTTGCTTTATTTCTTCAAATACAAATGCTTCCCTTGTTCGTGTGTCTCATAGTGCTAAGAAACTTTTCAGATGGTTTTGTGGCAAAGTGGTGGATAGTAGTAAACATGGAAATATTATTCCCAAACGCCTACAAAGCCAGACTCGGTGTCGGTGCAGCAATATTTGGAATGCTTTTGCTCTATTTATTTCCCATTTTATAACCTACACCAAATAAGAAACGAGTCATTCATGACGGTGCTTATTATACACCAGAACTTAGATTATCACAAAAATTAATAATCGCGCTTGAAGAATTATCGAAAAAAAAGCTTTGTTTCGTTTGAATAAAACCTCATTGGAGAGGTATATTTCGAGTGAAGTAATGCCAGTTTCTGTATTTTATGACGTAGTATTGCATCAAATCAAGAAATTTGAATAATTGTCATGCAAGGAATTTAGATACTACGTACTTTTATGGTTAAAAGGAAAACCAAAAGATAACAAGGAATTTATGTTCTTCTGAAAATAGAACAAAAGCGAGAGAGACAAATTCAAACGATTCCGATTGGAAGTTTCCCGATAGTTTAAAACAGCCCTGTAGAATAATTTGTCTGTACGGACAGGAGTCACAAAAAAACTAACTAGATAACGATTAGGTATAATATCGTACGAGATAATCTGGGATCAAGGTAGCGATTTGGCAAGTGACTATTGACAAATAAATCAGCAAAAAATATTGCAACTTGCATTATTAAAATATAAATTTCCTATAATGCAGTTTGGCTGTCTATTCATTGTTGTCACGAATTTGTGGTAATTTGAGCTCATAGCTGTTCTGGTTGGGTAACAATAACTTAACTTTGACTCCAGGAGGTCTCTAAAGTGTATTTTTAGCTGTGAACTGTTGCATCATTTCATTTTCATTCTATCGCATCTTTTTCATTCTATCGCATCCCTGCGAAGAAATGGTTTGTTATAGGCGATGGTTACCACTTAACATCAAGTGGACCAACTGTTTGTTTCATCAGTTTTAAAAAACTTAATTATGGGATAGTTGTAAAGCGTATCACAGATGACGAAGGTACTATAACAATTTTATCTTAAATAATTAACATCCATCAAGTATCGATACTGTAAAGACAATATGTATTACCTATCCTATCATCTGTTATAGCTCATAGTGATTGTATCATAGCTATAAATTTTAATATCTTCGTCGTCGGTTTAAACCACTTTTTGCTTGTCGAGCTCTTCTTATATTGACGTCAATGCAACCATATGGTATATCGTTGTGGGAAATATTTCTAAGCTCTCTTGCATTTTTTATGTTTTTATTTTGTTTTCTTTAGTTGCAGTATTTTGCTTCGTGTATTTACCCACATATTCATTAAACACCACAATGCATCGTAAAGTTATAAAATTTCAGTGCAAAGTCTTCGATAAATCAAATTAAATAGTTTTTTGCTCTTGTGCGTAACAGCTACATTTTAAACGTGGCACTTCCATGCTAATATATAATTTTCATCACTGAAGATGGGAGTTAGTATATTACAAGTCAGTTGTTCTAAATTACGCAGGCATTAAATTATACATGTAGCAAATGATTGACTGATGGCTGATTGAGGAACTTGACAAAGAACTAACCGTTTTCTTCCCACCAAGGACAATAGGTGAACTCTTTGAATGGTGGAACAAAAACACGGATGCAAGCTATCCGCTGGGGTTTTATTCTTCTTTTATTGTTTTTATTAATAACTAATTGCTAGACTCTTTGTTTGATACGTCCTATGATTTTTAAGAGCAGAATGACGCAATAATAAATAAATAAATAAATAAATATTGGTGGACTTTCCACACAGCACTATCTAGCCCCAAACTAAGCTTATGCTTGTGATATGGGAACCAGATAGCTGATATACTACTTATATACTTTTTTTTTAAATACATACTTATAATATTATATAACACCCAGACAGAGAACAAACATCTGTGTTCATCACACAAACGTTTGTTCAATAATGATTCTTAACTCACGTTTTTGTAACCAAATTGAAATTGAAGACGAATTTGGGTAATAAAGCAATTCAAAGACAGAGTCATATTTGTTTGTTATGACTGTGACGCACGAAGTAATTTAATATTTTTATGGAAACATTTTACGATATTAACGCATGTGTTCTCTAAAAAATATGCTGCGTAGTGTATTAATAACACACAAAACGCATGCATAAAATTATTGCAACAATATAATGCATCAGCCATCAAAAGAGAAACATGACAAATGTCAGTGATTGTGTTTTGTTTTCATCATGGTCCATTTTAAATTTTCCAACAGAAGATTGGCAGAGTAGGTACCAGTTTATAAATGCAAAAATATGGCGTTACGTTTTGATAAAAAAAACATGTATTCATAAGCTGCTTTTAACTACAACGAGTATAGTTATTTAACTAATTAAAAAAAAAGGATGTTCTCAAATTCAACAGTTTTTTTAATGTTTGTTAGCTCATAACTTTTTACTGGGCAGACCGAGTTTGAAGATATTTGGTTTTGAGTTTGAAGTGCTGTTCATGTGGTCCCATTTAAATTTGAGTCTGATCTGATGAGCAGTATTTGAGTTAATAGTTTTCGCAAAAAAAAAAAATTCTTTAAATAATTATCTTAAAATAAACTACAACGTCCCTTAATTTTTGGATGTTTTTTATTTAAGTGACAAATATAATCATTCCATACTTAATCGAATCCAAATTTAATGACTGGGATACACGAGGCTAGTTATGAGTATAAGAACCTCTCTCACACACAATCTATCTGGTATTTCTCTCTGTGTTGCACTCGATCAAGTGTAACGTTTTAATTACTGGTATCTCAATCTGCGCCTGAATGGATAGGTTGATGACTGGATGCAAGTGGTAATCTAAATTAACTGGAGGCGCTCAAGCTCGATTGAGAATACATCATTCACATGTGACGCGGTTCATATTCAGCTTTGCCTACTGCGTTGTGTTCCCGCCGATGTCGAACTATTGTGTTTATTACCCCGGTACCAGATATGTATGAACTTAAGTGATCACTGAGCCGCACGCTTGTGAGGCTCGAGTGAGACTCGAGACAGTGAAGTTATTCTCGTGCCTCACTAAGCGTGCGGCTCAGTGAGCACTTAAGGGTCCGGCGACAGCGGCTCGCAATTTCGTGGTGCGATTGGCTATTATTTCATTTTATTTCATTTCGGGGAGGTTGTTTGAAAGAATAACTCTAAAGTGACACGCATAAATACTGTTCGAACACAAATAATACAATAATATAAGGGAAATGTGCTTGAGTCAGAAATCATTTTGGTATTAGGTAAACATAAGACCAAACATACTAATGTTTCCCTTATATTATTGTATTATTTGTGTTCGAACAGTATTTATGAGTGTCACTTTAGAGTTATTCTTTCAAACAACCTCCCCGAAATGAAATAAAATGAAATAAAATGAAATAATAGCCAATCGCACCTCGAAATTGCGAGCCGCTGTCGCCGGAGCCTTAAGTTCATACATATCTGGCACCGGGGTTACATATCATTATATATTATGTTTTTTGTCTGATTTTTATTCATTTTTAATATTATTTCAATTTCTTATTCTATCCTACATGAAATTATTAATATGTAAGTTACGTTAGACTCGGGGTGAAACTAAGAAAAAAAAATTACAGCACACTAATTTTTATTTAGGTATGAATTTGCTTTTGCAATTTATACTATTTTATTATTACAAGCTTTGAGTTGTGAAACTACTAGATGGTGTTATGTGTAATGTTAACTAATGGAATACCTACTTACACGGAATTGGTTTTCAATGAAGTCCCAGCAAAAACTCTATTTTCTTTTACATTGTTGGCTAAAGAAAAGGTCCTTTTATAGCATTCCAGTAAATGAAAGAACTATTATTCTGAAAGTTTTTTCGCTTTTACCCTTCAGCGCTTACAGTTTACCAGCACGTTAAGGCACGAAGCCCTTACACTGAAGCTATTTTTTATTTTTTAGAAGCGTTCTAGTTGACCTCGCACATTTCAATAATTTGAAGATGTACATAAAAACACTTTAATTATAAAATCGTAAGTTATCAACTTTGTGAAAATGGCAGTGCAAAGATTCACTAAAAATATAATTTTGAGGATTACTATTTCAAATTTCGAGTATGATTACTTTTAAGTCATCAACAGCCTAAAGAAGTCCACTGCTCTACATAGGCCTTCCCTACACATTTCCAGGACAAACGATTCTGAACCCTTTCCATCCACCGACTTCCCGCGGTCCTAGCAATATCGTCAGTCCATCGGGTAGGAGGGATCCTTTTGAGTAATAACCAAAAATCGGCCTTTGATTTCTGACAAAATCTGGAATCAAAGGTTTATCATTGTATTTGACAACTCAAAGTTAGTGTAGGTGGGGGTTTTAGTAGTTATTTTCACTGGTGATTTCATTACAGGTCTCCGGTAGAAAAACTTCGTGATCTGAATTGATATGGTCTAGTTTTGTTAACGGAGGACGCTACAAAGAGGCTTCTTTCGCGCACTTTTTTTTGGATTGAGTGATTTGTTTTTTTAGATACTACGTTTCTATCACATGCGAGTTTTCTTCACAAGGTCATCGTTTGTGATTACTGGTAAAGAGCACATAAATGAAAAAAAACTTATTGGTGCACCAACTACCTACTAGGTACTAGTTGATGTCTCGTTAAGCTGATGATGATTTGTGTCATATAATTAATAATGTCGCTCGATCAATAACTTTCGCAGATGATTTTCCGCAGTGTGAAAATTCCCATCATAAAGCTCTATGATAATAGACATGGGAGTGAATTGAACAGGGAAATCAAAGACGTGAGAACGTTTTGCTGTTTGTTTAACAAATTGCAGAACAAATTCATTGGTTCTGGATGTAACGTAAAGTTACAATCATCAGTAATAATGAACAGTGAAAGTGAATATGTACCTATGGTTTTATTTATCATTGTTTTTACAGCATAACCCTAACCCTCTTATTCAAAATCCCGGCCATTTTATAGCGGCTCTATAGAGTGTTCTTGTCACTGTCACATCACATCACTTTCATGCCAACGAAAAGAGTGATAGACTTATTGGTCTGATAAGCTATTGGCGCGCTCAAAGACCATTATGAATAAGGGCCTAAAACTCTACCTATGCATAGATTTATGGTATGAACCAGATAACTTTTTTTTCGCCGGTTGGCCATTGGCAAAACCTTATCCTTCCCAAAAAATTAATTCATTCCAAACCAAACGGTAAACCAGAGAAAAAAATTGTTACCCGTTAATTAAACGCATTTTCGATTAATTGGTTCAACATAATTGTAAAATTAACGACGAGTGACATGCTTTATGACATTGTAAAACTCTTTTACTGCGGTTTCTTTCGATCGCCTGATACCTTTGAAGAATTCCTAAAAAAGGGCTTCGTGGTTTACGACAACACGTAAAAAGGTCTTTAAATTTGTATTGCAAAGAAGCCGAGCACGCTACTACACGACCGGTCAGAAGGCGAGCAAAGGTTCTTCTTCGTCATCTAGGTTCATCCTCATTTTGACAGTTAAAAAGTTTTAGTCAAGTCAGTCATATTACAAGTACGTCAAGTCATGTTGTGTCGTCATGTCCACCAAAGACAAAACCACTTAACCACCGGATAAAATACCACAAAAATTCTTTGTAGAAATAACAGCCCGAATTGACTTAAGTAATGGACTCGACTAAAAACTGTTTTCAGAAGAATATCATATTTTATAATAAGATAATCATAGTAATATACCTATCTAATGTTTCTTCGCCTAAGCCGAATGTTTTAAAACATTCTTTATACACAGTTTCTTTATTATAACATTCCACACCATCTTGCACGCCCAAGAAGACAAGTAGACAATGCATTTAGCATTAAGCCTCGTCTCGTAGCACTACATTGTTTGGTGTGAAAGTTTTTAAATAAATTAAATAATGGCTCTGGTCACCACCAGCCACGACCATGGCCGCTGAATGCGTTCAAGCTCTTATAAAGGTCGGGAATAAACTCAGATCACGTGTAACGTGAATGGTAAAAATTTGTAATGGTGATGACACTGATGACATGGTTTGTAGGGTGAAAAATATACAGAGTTTAGGTACAAGTGTTACTATGTAGGTAGTAAGGTACCTATATTCATTTACAAATTGAATACCTACAACGAATAGGTCGCGTCAACCAAAACGAACGCTGGACAACAGTGGAGGAGATGTGTTTGCAAATACAAATGCGGGGTTCTTTTTGCGTGACGTGCACTATTACAATTTATTAGCTACAAATAGGCTACAATAGTGGCTTAAAGGTCTAATTTAGCTTCCGCATTGTCTTAATGTTATGTACATAGATAGATAGACAACCCTTTATTGTACACATAATAGTAGTTTATGAAACTGTTGCATAATGAGGGGTATTAAAACTCGAGGGGGTGTTTAAAAACCGAGTCGTAGGCGAGGTTTTTAATAGTATCCCACGAGAGTTTTAATACCTAGTTATGTGCAGTTTCATACACTACTTTATCTACTCTCATACATTAGTGTTGAACCTAATAAATAAAATATCAAAGTTAGTATGAAATCCAGTTGACTGAAACAAAACGTATCAATTGGCGCCAAACCAACCGTATAACAGCGCATGCGCGCGCTGCGCCGCCGCCGCCGCGCCGCGCCGTCGTCACAGACTATCAAACTCTTTGGCTGTACGGTTTCAAGACCCTTGCCTTTTCCAAAAAGAAAAAGAACTGTATCGTTATGGTAAAAAAGTTATTTTATACAACTATCTTTGTATGAGGGCTGTATCATAATTAAATTTTTTAATTTGGTTACGGTATTGCGTTTATAAAGTATATCAATATGAATTCGTTTTGACGTTTATAATTCGAATTTTATGACATGAGAGTAGATAAGTACTTTTATCGAATTTTATGACATGAGAGTCATAAAATTCGATAAATTATGCAACAGTTTCATAAACTACTATTAATAAAGTCCCAAGCTAATACATCATAATCTAGGCATAACTCAAGTAAAATGGGTGGCCATCGCTGAAATTGATTTCTTCCTGGCAACCTTAACCATGTGAGGGCGCAGCAATTATTTTTAAGTTAAAAAACAAAAAAAAATGAAAGTTTTCTAAACAAATAAAGAACAAGCTGACCTTGAGAAGCTAAATCACTGACATAACCAATTACTCTTCTATCTAATAAAGGCGTGACGTAATATAATTAACTAACTTTGTAAGTGGATTGCTTAGAAGTCTGCTATCGGAATACATAAGGCGGCTGAGTCAACCCGACCTCAATAAAAGCCAGTCTGATAACTATGTGGAGAAAGTGATGTATCGCTGTTACGTAATTTCATATTATGGCCTTTGATAACCATGATGTAAAAGCTCTAATTTGAAAGGTTTATTGGAACCCTTCCTATGATATTTTTATGAGAAGCGCGGCGTTGGCGCCTTGGTACAACAGTCTAAAAGTATTTTACCCACTGGAAAATTCGTCAAATCTGCCTCAAATTGAAATGAGACCACACGATAAGCACAAACTTTCGATCAAAAAATATCATCAAAATCGGTTCACTCAGTAAAAAATTATGAAGTAACAAACATAAAACAGACGAATTGTGAACCTCCTTTTTTTGAAGTCGGTTAAAAACTTATTTATGTACACTTATTTTTGCGATAAAATATCTTGTATCCTATTTAAGGTTACATTGCCCGTATAAACAATGTAATGACATAGACTCATAGTATATGATTGGGTATAGGTTAGTTAGGCGTTCTGGTTTCAAACTACCATTCTGAAATTATGTAAGTTTGTGTGAACTCAATTACGTCAATACTTTGTTAGCGATGAAACAAAGGGTGTAAAGTATTATGCTGTTTATGATGGGAAACAGAACAAGTGCTGTCCGAATTGTGGCTTTCTTTAATTCCGTTCTTGGGAAATTCACACTTATGTCAGATTACACAGATAACACGGGAACTTGGTACTTAATGACTTGTACTGAAGCCCCTAGTAAGCGCAAGGATACTTCTCGGTCGCACTTTTGATGTTTTAAAACTTGCGAACAAGATATAGATTAATAGCTTGTGAGTAGCGAAACATTTGGTAAAATTACCGGGGCTCACAAATTAACTATACATTCCTTATTTTTTTAAGGAATTATAAAACCATGCATAGACAGCATTAGCTATGCATAACAATAGATATAGGCAGGTGTAGACAAAGATTTAATTTTGGTAAGTAAACCTACTACTCTGATACTTTCATGACAAAGCATGCAACGCTGTAATATAACCTCTGTACTACCGCCATGCATATAAATGTTACATACATCCAGCGTCCATACCCAGCTACACAAACTCACGCGCGGGGGCGATGTGGCCCGATCGTTGTTCTGTGCATTCAACACATCAAAGCAGTGAGGCGACAGCACAAATAGGTTCCTGCCGACTGTATACCGAAACCTTGCACTTGTGTTAATATTGTCCAAGCAACGCTCAAGTGTTACTATGGCTTCAGGGACTTGTAATATAAAACTTGCCTTCCTGATCATGCGCCGCACGATTCGATTCAATTTAATTCAATCATTTATTTGCAAGTGTGATAGTGTAGTGATAGTGCTACTTTTAATGAACACAAGAACAATGTGTCTCCTTAAGTACTTAGAGACTGTAAGAAAAGTGCCAATGGACACATTCTTAGTAATACTTATTCTATAAAATTAAGTCAAAACAAAATTCCTCATTAGCCTACTTGGCTAGATTGTAATGATATTAGGGTACCGCATCTCATCCGGTAAACTAATTTAGTAAAAAAAAAATTTTTTTTGCAAGTAAGAGTAAATACCGTTCCGAAGAGGGGAGGACGACCTCAAAGAAGCAGCTGGTGCACTTTGGAGAAGGAAAGCTCGCGATCGCGAACTTTGGAAGAGCCTGGAGGAGGTCCATGTGGAAAAGCGAAACAACCTCTACACTACCGTCGTCATTTAATAATAATTAAGAATCAAACTAACTTACCTAGTGCTGTTTGATTCCAATTATGCGAAGGTCTCGTCCGAAGACCATTATTACTTGCAGCAATACGAGTTGTGGTGCTGTCTCTGTCACACTTCAGATCCACGTCATAAAATACAAAACCAATCTCCTGTCTCACTCCCACGCGTTGGTGCAGGCGGCGGTGGCGGCAGCCGACCGGGAGCGCACCTGCAACTTGTCATTATTTTCAGAGAATACCCTGTTACACCTTGTCCCCGTAATATGTATTTTACTTTTCCACGAATGGGTACATTGTATTGGGATGGGTGGGATCCTAATGGTCTTCGGACGAGACCTTCGCATAATTGGAATCAAACAGCACTAGGTAAGTTAGTTTGATTCTTAATTATACTTCAGGTCTCGTCCGAAGACCATTATTACTTGCAGATGTTTAGAGAACGTCATAATATTCCTGACAAAATATAGGAAAGTTAAAATACATTGACGTTTTGTATCTTCGTGATGGATATTTAAAACTTAGTAGATTGTGACAAAAAAAAAAAAAATAAGCTAAATAGCTTACAGGAAAGTAATAGATTTTTATAATAGATAACTGTTTTTAGCAAGCACATCTTCTCTTTCATGATACATTAATTCTAACAAAATAGTTAATACAATAAATGTGCCTGATTATAAACTCAAACTTGTCCACTAAATAAAGTACCTGACCTCAGCAAAATCATTGTCGATTAAACTATAAATTTATCTATCGTTGTATTTTAAGAATACATTAGAGGTATCAACACAACCTGCGGACTTTTGTACCGCTTTCAGGTTCACGCTCAGCCGACGCGACGGACGAGCGGCTGGGCGGGCGCTATGCGCTCCAAACATCGATAGGTACGTCAAATACCTGCTACTACGTATCTGTTACGACTTTTTTGGCTTATGGCTACATAGTAAATTTTTATAGGCTTATAAACAATATGTATCTGTATTGTCATGGCGCTGGGTAAAGTTAAAGTTTTATCTTATGCGCTTGCAACACTGTCGATGTCGCGGGGCATATCGATGGAGTTTCGCAAAAGAAATGTAGCCTGATTAGTGCCTGAAGGATTATATATTAATTCCCAGCTATAAATATTTTAATGAGATCAGGAATTTTTATTGTTAATCATAACCTTTTCTATAATTATTATTGTAATATTTTATCATCTACATATTCAGTGCGGAGGCTATTGCTAGCAAGCTTACTACGAGATAGCCTTTGAAATGTAATAGGTATCATTGAAATAATAAAGATCAAATGCATCACATAACACATCATTGACGTCAAAGAAAGACAAACCTTGGGATCACTTGGATCCCATTAGATGGTTTAAATTTTAAACGCATAAAAATATATTGCTGTCATCAAATGTTATTTTAAAATTAACTTTTACTTAAAATTAATCTTAAATTATTTTTAGATAGAGTGAAAAGATGTAGTAGGAGGGTACATAATGTAGTAAGTATACTATAACCAGCTCCTTTTCCAAATTCTATGGTTCGGACGGAATTCACTTTCAAAAAATCTTAAGCTGTTATAAGTACATAGAAAACATAATTATTGTGACAATAACAACTGGGATGAGATAAACTAATACTGAATAAGAGTTTTATCCCGCAAATGATACCTAGGTACCCTAAAAAAATTAAACCAAGAATGTCTCTGGAATACCTCGAGTTATCATCGCTTGCCTGATAATTTCACCAGGAGAAGATATTATGTGTACCTAAAGCGGGTAACCAATATTTATCGGGTCCAAAACATATTTTATATGAAACTATAAGTTTAGTCTATAGCGGATACCAAGGCTGTGATCGCCAGAGAGGTACTAATACTAAAACACCTTCCACTTTACAGGTATATACGCGTCTACTAAATCATTCAGAACAGAGGTCTAAGTTTCCATGATGCGTATCTTTATAGTTATGAGAGCTTGCAAATGCATAGTTCAGCCGGGGTTTCCAAAATTATTGGCTATTTCTGTAAAAACGTTGGTACTCTGCGAGTTCCCATTGCGTCGGTATGTTATTATTATTATTTAATTGTTCGAAGATTTTATATTGATGCAAAAATGTTAATATTTTAAAGGTAGGTGCTATTTCATTTAAATATGTATTTCTCGATTATGTATTGCCGCCTACCCTTAGTAGCACGTTACACGTTGCTATATATCTACCCTTAATATATATATATAATATATAATCGTTGCAATGGAGAAGTTCAAAAGCAGGCCGTAAAAGGCGTACTATTAATAGTAACGTAAAAATATGCGAGATAAGTTCTGAGTGCGTCCAGTCTCGTGAACTGTTTGTCACAGGATACATCCGAACCTGTAGGTGACGCATAGAAAAATTTTAAGTCATTGAACGTAGAATATTAAGTTACTTCACTACTATTAATTTCTTATTGTAGTCATCAGTTAACCTTTTTAGAATAAATTTATTGTATACATCCACCCATTATCTAACGGCAGGATACCTATGCGGATGTCAACTATGACAATAAATTGCACTTTTTTTATTATTTAAATACATTCCGTATTTTTTGAAGAATATGTAACTTTTACTCTTCGGAATGCAAATAGACATACTATTAGTAGGTACTTAAAATAAAGCCCAACAATTTACATTCGGCATTTTTGAAGATATGTGCCTTTTACTAAAGTTTAAATGGTAATAAAACCCAGATTGTTCATTATTGTTCCATTGCTTGTCCGTTGCTGTTGCTTACGCATTCGCTGTATTAATAAATGTATGCAAAGGCATTGTAAATGTAAATATTGTAAAACAGGTTTGTCCAGTTTTGTTAGTACAAAAAGCTTCTTTTAAATAGAATCTAGGCATAAAGTTATATAATAAATTGAACTATAGTTTGATTTAGGAAATCATCCATTTGAAAATTTTCTAGTTGAACAAACTTTTTCAGAAGTGTTTCAGGTTCAAAAATAAAGATGTTTGCCAATGGCTTAGACACCGTGAAGGTGTGCGAGATAAAAAAATATCTTCACACGGTTCACACACGAGTTGATATAAAATCAGAGTGTAAAATACTTCCATTCGAATATTCGAAATTGTTAGGAATAGCGAAGTACGTGAGCTGTGCCTATCTAGATGTATACCTAGCTAAGTACCTACCTACAGTCAGTCGTAAGTTTGTACCGGCGTCGACTGCCATGTTCTAATTTTGTTGTTAACTTATTAAACTGCTAAATAGTGTCCAAAAACATTCGTTATTATTCACAATCCTACAGGTTATGAGCCCAGTGCGTGAAATACAAACAATTTTGTGAATAATTGACTGGATTACAGTGAAATAAGTAACTTTGCGTAAACAAATTATTCGTGCATTTCTATGACATTGACGCTGTGATCGACAGTTCGTGTGACACAGTGAACTTTGGACTCGCCCATCTTGTTTTTACCGCGTGAAAAACATCGTTACAAAAGTGTTATAAATTGATGTTTTGGACGTTTTGGAGTTGAAGAAACTTCGAAATGGCTGCTTCTATAAAGCTATGAACCCCTGTCTGGCGATAATTATGATACCTGGAAGATTCAAATGCGTGCTATTTTGAAGAAAAATGACTTGTGGGAATATGTAACAGGATCGTTGCCAAAACCAGATAAAACGGATTCAAAGTATGCCGAGTGGAATAAAAGTGATGGGAAGGCCGAATCGGATATATTGTTGGCCGTCAGTCCAAGTGAGTTAATTGCATTAGATGGCTTGGAAACTTCAAAGGACATATGGGACAAATTGCAGTCTTTGTACCAGTCGAGCGGGCCTGCCAGGAAAGCCTCATTGTTGAAGAAACTTGTGTTAACTCGTATGCAGGAAGAAGACGATTTGAAAAAGCACATAGCAGATTTTTTTGATGCCGTGAAAAAGCTCAGAGAAATCGGTTTGGTCGTTATTGATGAACTACTGGCTATTTTACTGCTTTACAGTTTGCCGGATTCTTTTGCTATGTTTCGCACGGCAATGGAATCGCGAGATGATTTACCATCACCGGATTTTTTGAAAGTAAAAATCGTAGAAGATTACGAAGGCCGCAAATCAAAAGCAGTTGACCAGGGAGCTATGTTTGTCAAACGCACCAACACAAATGCCAATCAGAAAAAGAACTCAAATGATAACCAGGGCTATAATAAAAGTAAAATTGAGTGTTATCGTTGTGGCCGCCGTGGGCATTTGGCGAGAGAGTGCAAAGTGAAGAATGTTAACAAGCAAAAGCAAAGCGCACAAAAATTAGAACAGGATAGTGAACCAAAGACGACAATGCTAATGAGTACCACCGAAGAGGTGATGTTTGGTGATAAAAGAAACCCTATTTGGTGTATCGATAGTGGATGCACGGGACACATGTGCAATGAAAAACATATGATCCAGGGTTTTACGCCGTTGGACTCCGAGCTGAATTTGGCAAATAATGAGAGCACTAATATTGCCGGAGCAGGTAAAATTAGCATATCAGTAGATACGGGCAGCGAAGAGCGCCAAATTGATATTGAGAAAGTTTACTACGTATCAGACTTACGAACCAACTTATTGTCAGTGGCGAAAATGACTGATCGCGGGTTCGAGGTTCGTTTCAAAAAGAACGACGCTATTGTAATCGATGATAAAAACTATGTACACATGCGAGCTGATCGTGTTGGTAATTTATACCATGTCCGAATGAGCCAAAACACTGCCAGTAATATTGAGGACGTAAAGAAGCCCATAGACATGTGGCATGAGCGCCTCGGGCACCTCAATGAACGTGACTTAAAGGCAATGTCGAAAAGTGGCCTAGTGCATGGCCTGAGCTTCAACGATAGTGAAAAACTGTCTGAATGTGAAATCTGTATAAGTGAAAAACAGACATGCACGCCGTTTCCTAAAGGCAGTGTTGATCGCACAAGCGAGCTACTAGAGATCGTACACACTGATGTATGTGGGCCTATGAGGCACCAGTCGTTTGGCGGGAAAAAGTATTTTGTCACTTTTATCGACGATAAGTCTAGATGGTGTGAAGTTTACTTCATTACGAACAAAAGTGATGTCCTGCGAATATTCAAGGAATATAAAGCCTATGTGGAGAAGTTCACAGGGAAGAAAATAAAGAACCTTCAATCTGATAACGGGCGTGAGTATGTGAACAATGAGTTTGATGACTTTTTGAAGAAAGAAGGTATCAAGAGAAGACTTGCAGCACCGTATACACCACAACAGAATGGTATTTCTGAAAGGAAAAACAGAACCCTGATCGAGATGGCACGATGCATGATGCGTCAAGCAGGAAGCCCACCTGCATTTTGGGCTGAGGCAGTTAACACTGCGAATTATATAAGAAACCGATGCCCAACTACAGCATTGAATGGTCAAATACCATTTACATTATGGAAAGGGAAGAAACCTACCGTAATCTATATGCACGTGTTTGGATCGAAGGCGTACTATAAAAATAAAGGTTCTCAAAAAGGAAAGTTTGAATCGAGTTCAGAATTAGGAATATTCATGGGATATGACGTTCAATCAAAAGCCTATAGAATTCAAGATCCTAAGACAAAGAAAATTATAGTGACGCGTGATGTAAAATTTATGAATGAGACAGCCTTCAGACATGAATATAAAGAAATACTTGATGAAGAAGAAAGTGGTGATGATGGAGAAATACTAGTGGATCTGACTATACCTAACAAAACGAACAATGAGAAGAAGGTAGAAGATCGTAGAGCTATTTTGAAAGCAAAAAGAGGTGAAGAAAGAGTTAGAAGATCGCTAGAAAATGTATACGAGCCAGATGAAGAAAGAAACAGAGGAGTAACGCATAGAAAGAGAACTGCAACAATCTCGTGGGAAAGAATGGTAGAACCTTCAAAAAGAGGAAAAGGACGACTCGTCCGCGCTGGTAATCGCACTGGTTTAGTGGGAAGACCGCATCTAGAATATACACCAGTGAAGGAATACATTGCGACAGATAGCGAAAGTGAGTCAGCTGATGATGAAGAATCAGATACACCGCTATCTGCAGGGATAGCAACTATTGAGCCTGTAACTTGGAGTGAAATCGAAAAGACAGATGACGTCAATGCTTGGAGAAGTGCCCTAGAAGATGAGTTTTTAGCACAGATTAAGAATGGCACATGGGAAGTAGTGTCTCGACCACCGAATCGAAAAGTGATTGGAAGCAGATTCGTGTTTAGTACCAAAACAACTGGCAAGAAGGTACGATTGGTCGCGAAAGGATGTTCCCAACGGCCAGGAGAAGATTTTCATGAGACCTCATCTCCGGTTGTACGATCGTCATCAATAAGACTCATAGCTGCATTATCAGCGGAATTTGGACTTGACATCCATCAAATGGACGTAGTGACAGCTTACCTAAATGGCTCACTAGAGGAAGAAGTATTTATGGAAATACCGGACCAACTGCGTGAAGTTTTAGAAAAAGTACTCGCAAACCAAAAGATTGGAACACAAGGGAAGAAAATTCGTGACAAGAAAATTATCGAAACAGCAAAACGCTGGAACAAAGTGCTTTATGAATGTGATGATAGTGTGTGTCTGTTGAAAAAGAGTTTGTATGGTTTGCGTCAGTCTGGGTTGCAGTGGCATAGAGAGCTGGTGAGAAAGCTAAAAAGTGTTGGCTTTGAAGCGATGCAGCAGGATCCATGTGTGTTTGTAGCACGAAAAGGTGAGCGAATGATGTTAATAGCTATTTATGTTGATGACATAATTCTGTCGACGAATGATAGTTCATGGTTGCGTGATGTAAAGAAGCAACTATCTAGTGCATTTGAGATGAAAGACATGGGAAGGATAAATCATTGTTTAGGTATTGATTTTGCTCGTGATGAAGAAGACAGAGTGTACCTAAATCAAAAGTTGTATTTAGAAAAAGTCTTGGAACGCTTTGGTATGAGTGAATGTAAGCCTACAATGACTCCTATGGATGTGAATGTGAAACTAGACAAACCTGAATGTGTAAAGAGCGATGTAATGAATCAGTATCCATATCAGAGTTTGATAGGTGCCTTGATGTATCTGGCTGTGACTACTAGACCAGATGTTGCCTATGCCGTAAATTATCTTAGCCAATTTAACACTAACTATGATATTGAACATTGGAAAGCGGCAAAACGTGTGTTAAGATATCTAAAAGGTACTTCAAACTATGGTTTAATGTATGAAAGAACTGATTTACCGTTGTTTGGTGTGGTTGATGCAGACTGGGGCTCGAATGCAATTGATCGTAAGTCTTACTCTGGTTTCGCGTTTATATTAGCAGGTGCCCCAATCAGCTGGGAAGCACGTAAACAGCGAACAATTGCATTGTCGAGCACTGAAGCCGAATACATGGCTATATCCGAAGCTACTAAAGAAGCCATGTATTTACGCGATGTATTGACTAATGTTGGAATGGAGTGTGAGTGTGTTACATTATTTAACGACAACCAGGGTGCAATAAAACTAGCTGAAAGTAGGAACTATCGCTCACGAACGAAACACATTGATGTGAGGCACCACTTCGTTCGAGATATGTGCGAACAAGGTGTCATTGATCTGAAATACTTATCTACAGACAAAATGCCTGCTGATGTTTTGACCAAGGGTTTGAATGGAACAAAGCATCAAGAATGCATGCGTAATCTAGGTATGATGTATGTATGTAAGGATTAAACAGACCGCTCACGACTTCGAGAGGAGGTGTTAGGAATAGCGAAGTACGTGAGCTGTGCCTATCTAGATGTATACCTAGCTAAGTACCTACCTACAGTCAGTCGTAAGTTTGTACCGGCGTCGACTGCCATGTTCTAATTTTGTTGTTAACTTATTAAACTGCTAAATAGTGTCCAAAAACATTCGTTATTATTCACAATCCTACAGATAGGTTAATTTCAAGTAGGTACATAAATATTGATTCAGTAGAAATTCGAGACGAATATAATATCTGTAAAGTTTCGTTTAAGATATATGTATACCCTATACAGTATCCTCAAACCCTGGATAATCAGGAGAATAAACAGTTAGGTACATATTGATTCAATAGAAGTTCGAAAGAAGATACGAGTATCTGTAAAGGTTCGCTTATGAAAGATAGGTATACATACAGTATCCTCGAACCCTGGATAATCAGTTATAACAGGACCATCAGTTATATTACACCTTTGGTCATAAAAGTATCTCAGCCCGTCTGCGATGGTTTAGGTACCTGCGATGTTGAAGTCAGCGCCTCGTAGTCCTCTGGCACGCTGCGTGGCTGCGGTGGCGGCTCGACGGTGATCCCGCGGTGCTGCTGCCGGCTTCTGGATACTGGTATAGTGACGCGGCTCGCCGATATCTGATCTGGTCGCGACATCCCCCTTAAGTTTAGAGCACGTTACCTCACTGAATTTTTCTTCTAGGTGGCGGAGGTTTAACTGTAGCGCGCGGTATCGTGCTGGAGAAAATAGCAGTTTTTTCTCTCCGCACCCGATTGAGAGCTTTTGATTAAAGATACTCCAGGCTAGCGCCAAATAAAGTTCCATCGAGCTTCATATTCTTCACAATATCTTGTTTAGGCTGCGACTTTCGATAGAGACTGTGTAGTCGTCCAGCGTCACTCAAAGGGTTCATGATTTTCTGTGCGTGAGATAGCGCATCCTTTGATGACAAGGCTCAGTTCAGCACTTCGGACCGACAGCGGATAAACAGCTAGATAGCTGGTTTTTCTTGCCTTAGCTCAATTTATACTTTTTTTTAACATCTTTAAGATTGATATAGCCGCCTCGAATTTTAAACTGAGTTTGGGTTGTTGTTGCAGTTCTCAGCTGGTATTTAACCGACGGGTAATATTGTATTATGTGCACCTACGAAAATCAACACTTTCTTTCTGTACGGAAGAATCGTCACCCAATATCATTAGGATTTTAGGGTTGAATATAATTTTTAGGTTTATCTTGAACCGTTGGTATTATCAGTGACTCCAGTACTGGTATGACCACACTTGTGCTTCATACTGTTCCTGAAGTAGGTAGGTACATTTCATCTGTATGAACATGTTAAAATGTAGGTACTTAGTAGTAGAATGTAAGTACTTATAGTACTTTACAATTTCTCAACGCGATTTACGCGGAGACAAGCTTAGTCTTGTGATGTACCTAGGTACATAATAATGTCATATGTTAGGTTACATAGGTAGTTTCATGGCGATGAAGAAATCATTTTGTATATCTGATATGTCTCTAGGGTGATCAACACGTTTCTTGTGAAGAAATATTATGTAGGTATCTTCTCGTTACATATTCTGGTATTGTTGATCAGGAAGGACACTCAACACGATTTACGCGGAGTTATTAAAATATTAAGTAGCTGGTACATGCATAGGTAGGTACTACGTACAAATTATTTATAGGTACCTATCTCTTAGGTTTACCTATCTCAAGATACTACCAACACGATTTACGTGAAGAAGCATAGATGGTACGTACGTAGGTATAGATCGGTGGTGTGCTCGTCACGATTTACGTGCGAGGATATCAATTGATAGGTACACAATGCTTACTACTTAATTACCCTCAACGCGATAAACGCGAAAGGTCTTCAAGGAATGTACGATTATTTGTATCCGAAGATAGGTACGTTCAACACGATTTACGTGAAGAAATAATACATACTCTCAACATGATATACAAGTGAGACCTTGGTAATATCAATATATAGGTAGGTAGGTATATCATCCTCCACCGAATTTCGAACATTTTATCGTATGGGTAAGTTGGTAGTCTTCGAGAAAATTCTAGTCGTCAAAGTATAATAACAATAAAAGTAATATCTTTACTATAAGAAATACTGGGTTTACATACCTTGTAGGTAGGTAGGTATATTACATAGGTATGATCCAAAATTCATCTTCATAATTATTAACCTTGTGATATTTATCCGATTCCAAAGATGACGAGCTACCTTACTAGGTACCCGGTCTTTTACATTGCAATTTTTGAAGTTTGCGTTGCAGTTTTTCACTGTTTTTTCACTACTTCGATAAAAATTAGCATCGAATTGTGAATGCTTTCGTTTTCCCACTTCAAATTCACCTAAAAATCACAAATTTGAAGAAATTGAAAACTTTTTGTGTGACCTAGAAAACACAAAAACACGTAATGACAAGTTGCAGGTGCGCTCCCGGTCGGCTGCCGCCACCGCCGCCTGCACCAACGCGTGGGAGTGAGACAGGAGATTGGTTTTGTATTTTATGACGTGGATCTGAAGTGTGACAGAGACAGCACCACAACTCGTATTGCTGCAAGTAATAATGGTCTTCGGACGAGACCTGAAGTATAATATTGGAATAGATTAGTTATACGTGTTGTATTATGTTGTTAGATAAAGGCTTTTAAAATTGAAATTGAAAGAGTATGTACAATTTAAAGTAAATAGGTACACTTTTTTTACAAAATTAAAGATTTATATTACTTAACACACGTTTTAAAAATTCGACTGACCATTACCACGAATGGACTTTAAAATAATAAAAACTTTGCTATGTAGCTGCTCGTTGTTTGTAATTTAGAAAAATTTTACATCTCAAAAAAATATAATTTACTTCTATTTAATATAAATTGCAGTGCGGTTCATTTACCGCTGGCATTGCTTTATCAAACCCGGACACAATTTAATACTCCACGCTCACATCTTACCCTGCCGGCAGGGTCGTTAGGTATGTTAGCCGCATCGTGTGCTATGGAATCATGGTTCTGTACATGTGGTACGACTTAAGCAAGTAGACTCTGTGGTTGAACTCGATTAAGTTGTGACTTCTACTGCACTTTTGAAATTCTTAGTCTTTCGTTAAAAAAAATATGTCATTGCATCTATTCTAGACTGTTTATTCTAATTCATTACCATTGATGAAAACGTTATGTTTGAGATAAGATTTCAGATACCATCCTTGGCCTAAACCACAGGAAAAATATGATTAAAAATTTCTGTAAAAACACGTTGTTCACAAGTTTTCCTTCTGAACTTATCAGAAGGAAAATTTGTGAACAATGTGTTACAAAAATGTGACTGTCAGAATTTACATTTTTCTTCGATTACTAGTTTTAACTAAAGGAAATAACCTCGTATTTATAAGTCGTACCTCTGGTAGCAAGTAAGGATGATTAAACTGTTGTCATTAATTTGTCTTAAAAACATTTTATAAAACCTTGTTATCTTGAAAGAAAGGGCCTTCTTAATTCATCATGCTAACGGGAACGCAAATACCGATAGCGAAGGTACGATTAATATATTCTCCTTTATTTATCACTACATTGCCGCAACGAGAGCGTATAATTTTGGGAGGCGTCTCCCCTGCAGGCGAAATGCAATCCGATCAATTTCCGAGGTCATCCGATAAGATGGCTCATATTCATAATCTGGGCCATCTTTAATGGGCTGGCTCGTTTTATCGTTGACCTCAACAACCGCATCTACCTACCAAGCACGTTTATTGTGCTAGATTGGTGCTAGACATACATACTGTTTTACGTTGGTGAACTACAGCATTTTAGCATGGGTGAAAAGGGCACCGTGAGAATACAAATGGGTATTATAATCTGTATGAAAGACAGAAATAAAAACTGGAGGTTTTTAATCTTATCATAAAGGAGGCATAAGTATGGATGACCATCAGCGTAGGTAAGATCCAAAAGGTCTGCCAAGGCAAAGCAGTTCTGGTTTTCTGATACATAATAGTTTATGAGTGTGATTATAACATAATTATAAACCCAAGGACCGTTACATCTATCCCCTTTTTTCAGCATCCCTTACGTCGACTGATTTACTAGGTGCAATCCATCAAAACTAATTGGTGGAGAGGTTTCAAGTTGCTTCTAAACGGGGTTATCAACAACTAGTCTGTCGATAGAATATATACATGAGTTGATCGGGTGCGGTACGGTTCAGCGGTGGCGTAACTGGCACCTTAATACTGTTAACTGGTATCGGTTGTGTGCACCGCTGATGGCTTAGTTTGATTGAACCGTTTATATAATACCTGGGGCATTATTCTCTATGACAGAAAATTCCTTGCCCCAAACCGTGTTAAGTCACAACGTGATCTTGGGCTTTATTATTTACGACATAGGAGATACTTTGCCCTAACCGTATGACGTCACAACGTGATCTAAACGCAAACGCGATTGGATTGGTCATATAGTGAATAACGGCCCTGAGAGGAAATCTAAGACTTGATGTCATTGAATGTTGACCGTTTTGGTAAGATTGAACCTTTTTAGGACCATCCATACCACACAGCTCATTTGGAGGTAATTCTGCCGTCTTCTACGCTGTTAGATTAGATCCCCCGTGTTTTAAATAAAACTTCAATAAAGGCATACCTAGTATAGTTACTCCAAAGCGTTGTTTTGACTATACCTAAAGATGATAGATAGAAGATAGATAGAAAATACTTTATTGCACACAACTTAAGGATACAACAAATAAACAAACTTAAAACTAAAAGTACAATGGGCGGCCTTATCGCTAAGTAGCGATCTCTACCAGACAACCGTTGGATGATAGCGTTATATAAACTGCTTTCATGATAAGCTCTCCAACCTCACTAGTTCCTATTTGGTCAAATGAACTTATTTTCGTGATACTAGTTCCTATGAAAATGTTTAGTGAAAGGAGTTTAAATGCAGAGGAGTTCAAGAGGCTCCTTTTGAGTACCTGACACATTATGTTTTATAACTTTTTTTAGGTTATGTAAGCGACATGCCGGTTTCCTTACAATAATTTTCATCCACCACCGATCGAAAAGCGGGACCCTCTTCCCTACACTACACCGTAAATATTCTAACTACTGTGATCAGTGAACAATCCAGTTATTTACCTACAACCTATTTTAAGTTGTTAGTAATAATTATAACTGGATTTAAAATAAAATAAAAATAAATAAAATAAATAAATAATGCTGGACAATCCACACAGCACCATATAGCCCCAAAGTAAGCTACTCAAAGCTTGTGTTATGGGTACTAGATGACTGATATATTTAATACATTATATAATTACATAGATAGATATTTTTTATTATACATAAACATCCAGACCAACGGAACAAATTTCTGCAGATCGTACACAAATTTGTTCCGAGGCGGGAACCCGCAACCTCTTGCGTCGCAGGCGGACTCTCGCCCGCTGCGCCACTGAGGTTTGTCATTGTTTTTGCACAGCTTGTTTATTAGGTTTGCGTGCTATAACAGTCTATTGACAAACGTGTCCCTTACGTAAGCTCACTTCAAACATGAAGTTAATTCGATACATGCACAGGTTGGGAATTGTCCAATAGTCATGTGTCCGGTTACCGTACTACGATAGGGTCGCGTGGGTCTTCTAAGTCCCGTGTACGTACCTACCTCGGGGTCACTGTGAAACAACGTAAAATTATTATAAATTTCCGCAAATTTATAGAGAAGTTAAGCAAAATTCGGTATAGATATGTAGTTTTCTATAGAATTTTAAATAAAGTAATGTAAAGTAGATCCGTTTAAAACATAGTAAAAAAATGTATTTTATTTTTTACAATTTCATAAAAGATGGTTCATAAAGGCTGGTTTCAGCCAATTTGCATCGATTTAAAAGGAGTTTATGCATCAAAGGCCAAAGTTAAAAATAACATTAAATTTATAAAAAAATACGGCATCAGGCATCATTAAACAGTTATAATTTTGGTTAATTATTTAAAAAATCAAATATAATTTTCAATGTTTTATGGAGACGTGATAAGCAAACACTCCTTCGGGCTTGCTAAGAACTATCATCTAAGAGTAGTAGAGCTCTTTGTGAAAGGCTTGTCCGGGGAAGTACTATCAACAAGCCTTTTTCTGCCGCAAGCAACAACGCTGTGTTTCGGTTTGAAGAGTGTGGTCGCTGGTCTCAACTTGATGGACAGTGCATCGTAGGGCACGTTCCTATCGTGCGTGACTTACAAAGCAATACTTTGTTATAGGATTATGGTTACCACTTAACATAAGGTGGGCCATCTGCTTGTTCCATCAGCTAGTTGTATAAAAAAACACCGATTCCGATATCCGACGACGTCCATACATACTGCACAGTGGCCTATCATTAAATTTTTGCCTGCAGCGCTACCGTTTATTACAATCAAAAACACTAATAGGATATTTCAGAGTAGCGCCCGTCCACGCATGGTTTATCGCCGTCGACCGGCTAGTACCTACTATAATATATTCTGTGGACCGGCTAACATTCGACCGTTACGCGTCAGCTTGCATGTGATCGTTGATCGTTACCATCCCTTGAAAATGACACATGACACGCATCATGTACTTTGAGTCACTACTCACTGATACTCTACTGAGTATCCACTGATACCTAGGTACTGTATTTAAAAAAACCTTTTTTTCTTCTATACAACACAGTAGTATAGACGCGTAGTAACGGCTTTCCGTCAAACAAATAAACAAACAGCAAACTAGCCAACAACCTTCCTGATGATGAGCCGAATGCTTGTTTGATTATGTGCTACCTATAAGAAAAATAAAACGATTTCAAAGTGCACACGAACGACCATTTTACAGTTTTATTATTCGTTGAAGAGAACCTTACAATTTGACGTCATCATCTTCCAAAAATTCCGTTCTTAGTGCGCGGCCTTCGCAAAGATTAACTGCAAGGAACATATTATTCTTTTTTATCTAAATGGCTCATTAATCCTGACAAACTGACGAGTAGAACTGACCACAAACAATTTTATAACCAACAAACCTCCAATACCTTTAAAACAAACCAAAACGAACCGGTATTATGGTATTTGCATCTGCAACACGATAGGGATCACGCGCTCGCGCAGCCTTGATCAAGGCATTCCGCTCAGCTGATTGCGATACGTATCGCGTTACTAACTGTAATCTATTCTTTGTACTTTCTGTTACTAAGTTAAAGCTATTCTGTGCCCACGTTGGTATGGCAGCTAGTAACTATGACTTGGCTTTCCAGTAGTAGTTTCGAACTGCTTATTCTGTGGTCTTAGTGTAAGGGCAGAAACTTTCGTAATTCCGTGGTCGTTCTGCGATAGTAACTGCTAGACAACCAGGGCATTGGTATTTTATGACACGCAGCGGCTGCAATTACTTGGTAAAGTCTTTGGTATTTTGATTAACACTGTGTAAAGTACCAACTCAAAATTTTATTACTATACTCTGAAAAATACACGCAGTATTTTTTTTTAAATAACTCATTAGACCGAGTATCCGAGTGACATTTGAATCCAAGATCTTTCTCGAAACCCAAAAAACTGGTGGTACAAAAACCGGGTTTATGGGTTAAACAAAAACCGGTAAAATATAATCAAATGAAGCATCTGTTCAAAAACCTTACTTTTAGGGATAATAATATTATATCTTCAATCATCGTGTCAACGACACCTCTCATCCATCTTACTAAGACATCTTATATTTTCTAAAAAGCTTTGAGTACGGGCTCACCAAGGAAATCTCGAGTATTCATGCCCTACGCACAAAAGATCAAGCAAGTAGGTAACACGTACAGTTTTCACGTCAGGCACAAGAATCAGATTTTCTTCAATAATTGAATGGTGATTTATAACAAAACAATTTTTTTTCTCATTATTCAAATGTTGTTGGTTCTCATTACTTTTAGCAAATTGGCGGTTTTAACTAAATTATCTCAGTTCAACTAAACCGCTATAATCGAGGTCCTCCTTGTAGCTTTGAACTTTGCTGTGCGAGTATTTCCTTTTTCGTTTAACTTTTGGGACGGTCCAATTATAAGAAAACTTTTGCCCGCAGTAATACTTGGACATCTACCCTTTAAATGTATCTAAGTAATGACGGCCTTTCTTACAGTTCAGGGTATTAGCTCCGCCTTCTGCGCCGTAGGTCGTAGGTTTGATCCCAACCAAGTACAAACATTTTGTAAGGACATAGATGTTTATTCTCAGTCTGGTTATTATGTATTAATGTATGTATTCACAAAAAATGTTAACTTATTGTTTACAATTATGTCAGCTAACGGTGTCCTGTATTATGAACTCTGGCTTAGTTTGGGGCTAAATTTTAATAAATGTGGAAGGTCCATCAAAATGTATTTATTTAAAGCAATGACGTAAAATTCTTCCGAGATCCAGATAAAATCTGTGAGTGTTGAAGACATTCTCCTTCGGTTTGATCGATGATACGACACGGGCAGCTGCCTGATAATATGATACTTGACGCTTTTGAGATTAAAGTTATAAGCTTCTTGCTTAGCTTTGAATCCCCGAGATTTCCAAGATCTGATATTTGTATATACTCATACTACTCATACTCATATTCACCCGCGCAGATTTAGATCTCGGTATTCCCACGGGATAAAAAGTAGCCTATGTGTTATTCCAGACTATAATCCAGCTCTCTGCCAAGATTCATCTAGATCCGTTCAGCCGTTCCGGCGTGAAAGCGTAACAAACATCCATCCATCCATCTATCCATCCATACTTACAAACTTTCGCGTTTATAATATTAGTAGGATATCTAAATTTCGAGAAATACTTTTTTGTGAAATTGGTGTCGATTCTGTTGGTGCACTATCCTAAACTAACCTAATCTGACAGCTCTAAAATTATAGCCGTCCTTGTTGTTTCGGTATTTTAGAAAGAGATGGCAATATTTTATTTTAGTGCTGTCAAAATTAATCAACAGAATTGGCACCACTGTCAGGCATTTACCAAAGTTCGCCAATAAGGGTTTATTATAGAGAGCACTCACTGGTGGTCAAGCGGTAGTAGCATCGCCTTCCGATCCTAAGGTCGCGGGTTCAAAACCAGTAACACGAATGAGTTTTTCTATTCAAAAATGTATGCGCAAACTGCCATAGTACCTACTCTCAAACGGTGACGGAAAACATCGTGAGAAAGAAACTTAACAAGTTCTTTAACACGACTGTTCATCTCGGCACTGGAGCAAGTTGCTGTCCTGGAATAGGCATGGCATCTACATAAATGGCGAATACATCACTCACCTTCGATTTACCGATGATATAGTCATAATGGCAGACCCTCTTGAGGCGCACTAAGGATCCTTTCATCACACTGTTTCAAGAGAAACTATGTCGTGTCACAATGCGTGTCGTTATAACGACACGCATTGTGACACGACAAGAAGAAGATACATAATATACTATACGGTTTGTATACAGAACAGCTAATAAATTACCTATCTAGGTCTAGCTAACAACTATATCTGGGTTAGTTGTTGGCTGTTCTTATACAAACCTCTATGTATGGATCTCTGTCATCTTATACCTCGCCCTCACAAAGGCAGCCGGATGAAGTCACGTCCTCATTACCCGATGCATCAGGTTACTGTGGCCTGCACAACGGACCTCCTTCCTTTGTCTTCTTCTGAACTGCAGCGTAGTGTGAACTTTGGTATGCAACGACTACTAAGCTATTACATGCCATAGCAACAGGAAAATCATACTGCTTGGTTTTTTGAAAAAGGTTTATAGTATTATTAAAATCAACAGCGAGGCTCTGGCTCCTGGAAAAGCGTATCTAAGTTGTGGCCCAAGAAATAGTATTCCCCGAATGACAGTAATTATAGTTTTGAATGAATCTAATTTTAACTTCCTTGTTCTAGCTTATTTGTTTATAGAAATAAAGAGTAGTAATTAAGGGCATATTTATTACAGACTACAGCAGAGGTCAAGGTCACTCCAACGTGGACTAACTCCATTACCTACCTACTTTAGGTAAAATGTTTTGCAACCACGAAGCTGTAATAACTTTCGGCAAATTCATTTCTAATTTCATTACAATAAAGTTCAAGTTTATGTTCATCTTTGGCAATATTAGACCTACCTATCATTTTGTGAATTTCAATTCAATCGATCCACAGTTCAATAGTCATGCACAAGGATACTACACCATTACACTCCCTTCTTCAAAGTCAAAGTCAAAATATTATGTTTATTCAATGAAATCACAAGGATCACCTTACTTACACTTCGCTATAAGCCGTGGGTTCGATCCCCACCAAGAACAGTTTTTTTTTTTTTTTTGCCTCTCCTTTATAAGTATGGCACTTAGGTTTTTTTTCTTTTACATTATATTATTATTGGTTCCTTTAAGGCAAGTCTACCTCGTTACCTCGAGACCTTATTATTGAGACACCTGTTGACTTCAAACCCTGTTTTCAAGGCTGAATTCATTAATCATTTATGGACACATAATTATTTAAGTAGGTACTCATTAGCACACCGGTTCTAGGAGCATGTATTTTTTGTTACATACCTACCTACCCAATTCTTACTCCCGGTTTCTGAAAGCCCGATCAATGTTAATCGGCTGTCAAGTTACTTGCTGTTTCAGATTTTCTTTAAATTAGATAAAGATAGCAAGATAGCATAATTTGAAATTTAGAATCGTCAAATAAGAACGGTACTTGCACTGCCGGTCTTCGATTATGTCCTGTATATAGATAGACTAGTAGCACCCTGCAGTTTCACCCGCGTAGTTTTAAATCCTCCTCTCCTCCATCCATACACGCAAACTTTCGCATTTATAATGTTATTAGGATAGTGATGAGTTTACTTTCACTGCCATCTATGAGTAAAATCAAGAAACGATTGTGAATGACGAAAGTATAACGTTAAATGGTACGAATAAACTCGTCGACAAAAGCAAAGGGTACTCAACTATTATATTGTAGTAGTTCCACGGAGTTAAAATAGATGGCGTTAAAATGAAAAGACTTTTCAGCCTCAGCCAAATATTTATTAGACACATATTTTTTATCTAAAATACAAAATACATGATTATTTTCGCCCAATTTTTTTTCTTTTACGGTTTATTTTATCATGACTTAAATTCTCCAGTGTCTTTTGTGTAAATTATTAAAAAAGCACAATTTAGGTACCTATGTCAATTGTGTTTTTGTAAATTTAATATCAAAAACCAATTTAAACACTAAACTTTTGTAGTAAAAGTAAATAGATATAATTTGTTTCTTTATAAGGAAGTAGGTAATAATTATATTTTTTTAATGTGTTAAGTATTAAGCAAGTATTAATAAAACGATTTATTAAGTAAAGCTCCAAAGCTTAATTTAAGGAAAATAAAGTTTATCGGGTATTTGACGCGATTTCAGCGCTACTTTGAACATTTCTGAAGACGACAAAAATGAAGAGTAATTTTGCGCGTCAATGGAATTCGCTCACTAATAAAATATTGCTGCTTTGGCTTTTATTTAGAGGAAGATAAAACTGGTTTCTAATAGTAGCTAAGTATTTACTTGAGATTTCCTGAGAATTTTGTATTTTTTAGAAGAATAGCAGGCCACACCACATAAAATAGTTTTATGTGAAGAGGTAGACTACATGCCTTTCTGCCATAACTTTACAAATTAATGGCTGATGGAAAACAAAGAAACGCCACCAATACCAGTGATCGTAACCACAATCTCGGAATCGCAGTACAGTTCACATCATTTCCATTACTTACATTTCCATCATAGAATTTCCAAATAAGGAAATTGCAAGAAAGCTCCGTAAGGAATTGGATAATTCAATCGCCACCGCCGCTAATAGCTGTTAACAGAATTGGATTCAAACTCAATCAACTAACGGAATAAACAAACATTTTCATCTTTAGCTCCATCGGAACAAGGTTCAGTTTGAGCTTGTTATCAAGGACGAAGACCAAACCCTTATCCGCTCTTCCTTCCCATTAATGACATTATCGGAAAAATAAGGTGCAAATTGTAAAGACGATTTGCATGCGATCGTTTAAAGTGTTTTTATAAAGTCAATAACAAACCAATGTAAGTGTTTCAAGTTTATCAAAACTACATATTACTGAATCTATTGCTGAGTTTGTAGGGAGTTATAAATATGCTACAATTAGGTTGTAAATTCTACTCCTATCATAAACGCGAAAGTTTGTAAGTATAGATGGATGGATGGATGTTTGTTACTCTTTCATGCCGGAACGGCTGAACGGATCTCGATTAAACTTGGCAAAGTGATATATATATAATCTGGAATAGCACATCGGCTACTTTTATCACGTGGGAATACCGGGATTTTGATTTTTATAATTTAAATGCTCAATCTAACAAAACTTCAGGGGGTCTTCACTTTCAAGTTCACTTTGTAGCACATGTGAGGAGTTCCTTGCTCTAAAAAAAGCTGCAAAACGTTTTCGAAATTTATTATTAGACCTCCAAGAAACCTTGTTTTGGTGAGAATTATGCGGACAGCCAAAATGAGATTTGTTTGATTTTAATAAATTCCATCTCATTTTAATATTTTCACATCAGTCAACGGAAATGCGAACGTTTCAAAGATTTTTTGATTAATTTATTATTGAAAAAGATCGAAGAAACTATACCTTCTTACCACTTTAAGTGAAGTCAGAGTGCAATTGTGCTACTTCTAAAACTACAATTAATCTAATCGCAAGGTCTTTGGTTAAAATCGGACCATGCACCAATGGATTTCTCTTTTCGAAAAGTGAATATGCGGGCGGAATGCTAGTTCTTTTTTAGTGATAGAAAATATCATAGAAGATGTCAGTATTATAATAGTGGCGATTGGCTTGCAGTTACCGATAAAAAACCAACTACTTAGACCTCCTTGGCGGTGTACTTGCCCTAAGACATCCATAAAGAATTATTGGTTAGTTTTTGGAAACTATTACTATGAAATCTATAAAGATTATATACAGAAGAAGACATTATATACAGAAATAAAGAAAACATATTATTTCCAGCCACTTAGATCTAAACACAATACTAGATACCCACTGAGTCTGGAGAATAAAGTCGTGAACATGTTTCAGTTCTCTGTTTGTACTTTAAAAAAATCTACACGTTACCTTCATAGATTTCTGTAGCGCAAAGTAACTTCGAAAGGTATAGTAGTGTGTGACCTGTGCTGCCATGAACTCCGCTATTCAACGACTCCGAAGCGGGTGGAAATCTCCTCACGTATCGGGGTAATGCTGAATAAATATTTATTAAAAATTATGAGTGTGCTGCGTATTTTCAGTCATTCGCATGTCACAAAGTCTTGAACGAAACGGGGAGAAACGGTAAAATATTTGATTCAATCGATGAAATATTAACAAACACATCTTTTAAAACTCATTGATTTATTAAGATAAATTGTATAGTACAGTAAAAGGGTATGTTGTATATTTTATACATGGTTTTAACTTATTCTTATGAGTGGCCGGTAGGACTTACAAGGAATTGAGGAGTCAGTTTTTTTATTTCAATAATCTACAATAAAAGCCAAAGGTATCAATCACACAAATCTTTTTTCTCGTTCTTGGTGAGAATCAAACCGATAGCCTGCTACGCAGAAAACAGAGATTAAATGATTTGAGGCCTGTCAACAAAAATATACCGAGAATTCCTGTTCATCATCATGAAAGATTCTACAAACTCAGTAGTAAATAATTCAGAGCGCGTTCCATTTGCCATGTTGATCCTCGCTCATATATAAGCGAAAAATCGCTTCAGATAAGCACCTACCGAATCCTCGTGCGTTCATAATATAAAGCGCTGAAAACTCTTTCTTCGCAGCAGCAGCGTACCGAAAATATTTCATTTTCCCTGTGATCCACTAAAGCTTAACTGATCCTCTTTATGAGCTTCTGTGCTCCTTATGAGCAATGAATGTCGTGTAGTGTAGAGTAGTAAATTATATAATAGTAGATTCTAGATGAAACTTCCAGGTCATCTGGTGACAGGTCATGTTTGATTAGTTTTACAATCTGTTTTGGGACATAAAATCCCAAATTTATGAACCAAGTAAATAACCCTAGAATCAATAAAAAAAATTATTAAACCGTTTTTTTTAGTTTACTATCTTTGAGCTATGGATTTTTATATTATGAAAAAATTTTATAGACTCAAATAGCGAAGGAAAATATCGCCAATAAACTACTATTGTTTTTTCTACACCAACCTTCCCAATGTTTTCTGGAAGAGATCGCTTTTAGCGATATGTTCTATTCCGTTATGTGTAAAATGGTATGTGGAATCTAAAAAAGTATAGTAAATCTAAAAAAAACTGCTCTATTATTTTCGAACACTTACTTCTTTTCTTCTATGTGTGTTGATAACACTATATTATTAGTAGTACGAGTACATATTATACTGTTTATGATACAATGATATGGTTATGTCCTATTGAAATGATGATGTAAATAACTAAAAAATACCGTACATAGCTTATAGCGAATAATAAACAAAGTTCTTTGAAGCGTCTAGCCTAATCTTGGACTAATATTAAAATACCCTTATAGTAGGGAATTCTAATTTTCCGCTTGAGAAGCCTCCTAACCAATGCAGAAGGAGTAATCCCACTTGAGATAAACTTATCACAATTCTTTGAGTTTCGCAACATTCACTGTAAGATAAGGTCTTACAGATTCACAGTCCAATGATTTGGAAATGTCCATAATATGATCAAAATTTTTTCTAATACTTCAAATATTTGGTAATTTCAAAGTCACTAAGGTATTTATTCAGTTAAATCGCAAGAATCACTAAAACGTCTTTTATCTGAATTGTGAATACCCACGCGACCACCAGCCTAGAAGAACACGTATGTGCAAAATCATACAAAAGAACGGTAGGAACCAAGCTGCAAGTTTGCCTGTTCTTCTAAGCTTTGGTCGCGTGTTCACCTATTTTTAACATAATATTTCAAAATATTTTTGCGATTTTATTGAATGTCCCAAAACTTTTGTGCAGAATTATGTCCTGCCAGGTCCATAATAAAATAGAGCTATCTCCCCATAATACCAATAACTGTCTCACTAGGTTCGGCAGTTAATAGATATGTATTTATGCCAGAATACAGTCCTTAAATAAAACAAGTGCGTAGATATAGCCCCATAATTAAGAGGTTCATGCGCCATAAGCTCCAGCGTTCGATGGCTTTATTTTATTGCGTTTATACGACCCGATACTTCTTTACTGCCAGCGTAATTAATTTCACACGTTTTGCGTGACTCGCTGCGACTGGTTTCCCAGATTGGAATACTGACTTTTATTGCCAAGGGCATAAAGCATAAGCACCTACAATAACTAAACTGCCGACAGTTACTATATAGTGTACTAAATAACAGTTCTTACGATGCTTTGTCTAAGGAAATATTGTTGCGTGGAAATCTACTAATTAATTCGTGAAATTTATTATTTTGTACCTACTCAACACTTTCATCAGGTACTATGATAACGAGACGCTTGATATCCACTTAAACTTTTCCCTAATTTAGCCTATGATCAGATTTATAAGTCAGTATAATCCAAGATCACGCAATTTAGGTTTAAAGACATTTATTCTCATAAAAACATAATACATAGTTTACTTAAAATGAGATAAGAATGGCGATGTTATAGGTACCTATAACAGTATATGTTTGCCTCAATTTAATTATTTAACGATGAAGGCTAGTGTACCTTATTACTAGCTCAATTTTTTTTAATATCAATTTAAAAATTTATAACACACACAAGGTACTACGCTTGATCAAATCATAATCATAATCTTTGGAGGTCTTATTCTTATGACATGTCGCATGTACTAAGATAAAAGCCTAGCGAAATTTATTTAATGTTGCAACAATAAGTCAAAACTGGTAGCACTTAGGGCATACAAAGTTTTTTCGTCTCTGTCAGAAAGTTGAAGGAGCCTGAAATGTAAGTAAATAGCTTTATTCCCAGCCAAAGTAAAGGCTTCGCGTGTTTAATATTGGAGGCGCTCCGCCACGCCTCCTCATATTAATTTTATTATTAGATTATACCCAAGGTCTACCCAAGGTATTCGAGGAAAAGCAAAGTTGAAAATGTCATGGTATGAATGACAATAAATTACATTAAACTTTTTCACCCATCACTGTCATATTCCTGGAATCCTACTCATAATCATTTCTTTCATCACTACATAGTATAAACAAAGTCGCTTTCTCTGTCCCTATATCCCTATGTCCCCTTGTCTCTTTGTATGCTTAAATCTTTAAAACTACGCAACAGATTTTGATGCGGTTTTTTTAATAGATAGAGTGATTCAAGAGGATGGTTTATATGTATAATAAATGCATGAATTGTGCACCCGTGCGAAGCACGGGCGCGTGGGCGGGTTGCTAGTATTGTATAATTTAACCATGCGTTTCTTGTGTGCATTGTAGAAACTCATTTTTTAAACACACTTCAGTAGTATGTAATTGATATAGAAATATAATATATATTCATAAATGGTAATTTATCCAAAATATATTTCGTAGGATAATGAAAGGTACCGCATAATAACTCAATTGGCTTGTAAAACCACAACTTTGCGTTTGTTTATTCAAATTAAGAAAATTGTATTTGTTGTGTATAATTATTTTGATACCACGGCTCTCTCGCAATTTGCGATCAAAATAACACTGTTACGAGGTTTGGCATGGATGTTTATGAACCTCATTATTTGGTTTACCATTTCATCTACTCAATATTAACACAGTAATGAAGGGAGTGCCGCAAGGGAATAGTAGTAAATTGCGAGAAAACAATATCTTTCGCCAGTTGTAGAGTCATTCTACTCAGGATTGGGCTCCTGGGAACCATTGTGTTGTGAGGCTGTAGTTCCAATTACCAACAGCCCTTTGAAAACTCACGTAAATATTTGTTTCAGTATGCGCTACAATAAATACTTACGTATGCTGAGCGTAAGTGTTACATACCCAAGTACTTAATTCGGTTAATACCTCGGCTCAGACAATTCTCATTTCGCAAACTTAGTTACCAAAGAAGTTTTGTCGTATCTCATGATTCCTAAATCATTAATTATAAGACAAATTACTGAAAACAATTCTACAATTAAATTTCGAAGTATTACGTTACTAGAAATGGGCACTCGAGTAAAAATGTAAATCGAGTTCCAACACAACTTTATTCCATTTAGATCATAATCTAACAAATTATTGTGTAAAATCTTACTGAGGAATAAAGGAGAGGTCGAGATTTCAATTTAGATCCCAAGTGCTCCTACCTGCCTATTTAATTACGTCTAAACTTTTAAGTAACAATATTCATTGAACTGCTGAATTTGATTTGACCCCCTGTCATTTTCGATGGGTTCATCCTTTGAAATTGCTTTGTTGTGGGAAAGTGCCCTATTGGATATTCGGTAAACACGTCCGTCATATTGTTAGTGCTGGGTAGGGGTAAAGAAGGATTTGTTATGTAGTCAACCTTTTTCATAACTTTTTTACATTATTATTTATGTTTAGGGAGAAACAGCTGCCTAAACTTTCGTGATGAGAATAAAATGAACTCGGAGAGATGATCAGAATGTAATTAAAGTTTTGACTACAGTGAAGTCTGTTTATTCGGAACGTGATAAATTTGTTATTTAAAACATATTTTGTAGGAAATAAACATATTATGTTGCCAGTGCTTTTCAACGGTTAAGAAAAACATCCGTAGAAACCGTTAGTACCTACTCTAACAGCAACGATGGGCTTGTGATTAGGTAACTATATAGTGCTAGATGTTGGTATGTGCCAATTGTAAATTTCGGATGTTTTAGGGCTTTCTCAAAGAATCATCAGAGCACCTAGTACAAAAAGATTAACCGGGATATCTACTAATTCTGGAGATCAGCCGCGAAGCTGTTTATGTATAAATGTTAAAAGTTAATAAAAAAAAGGCTTCAATAAAGTGAATTCCTTTTCCAGTTATTCAATGCGAACGACGGCGATACAACTAAGTTAGTTTAGTCATACCTGACGTTTTTTTGCAAGAAGGTTGCTCATGAATTTGTCATCTGACTCCTAGATACGCTGGCTGAATACATCAGAGCGTATCAAATAAAAATACAGACGGAAACTTTGAAAGAAGTTGTGCAAATAGGTACAGAAACAGTTGTGCAAACATTAGGTATGGAGCTATATTCAAATGCATACCTTTATGCATTTTTGACTAGCTATGAGCATAATAATAAACGAATTTAGAAATTTAGAAGGTTTTGAATTCTACTGTATGTTTTTTGTATAAAAAAAAAAAAATAACGCCATTACTCCGCCTACAGATTTCTTATCGATATTTTATTCTGATCCGATATAATTTATAAAAAAAATTGAATTAGCGGTTTTTGAAAAATCAACAAAAACAAGACAAAATACACAGAGGAAGTTTCGGTTTGTGGTGGCCTTCAGTCTGTTTCCTTTAAGCAAAAAAAAAGTATTTGTGTATATTGTCCGAAACAACCTTTGAAATGATTAAATCTTGCCTAAAACAATATTGTTCGTTAAACCGATATTTTGTTTAGATATTAAAGTTCTAAACTTTTATATTTCTTCTTTAGGCATCAAAATGAAATAACTTCTGAAACTCTGCAAATATTTATTAAGTATCTACCATACAATTTTTCCCGAGAATTCCAATTATAAAAAGCAAAGGAGATTATAAAAATATCTGTGCAATTTTATTAAATATAGGTCTTTTTATTGTGGTTTCAGTATAATAGACTTTAAAACACAAATCTGAATTCCAATAGGTCATTCTATTTAATCGTAAATTGATAATTTTGTCTTCAGGGTTCCATACCCAAAGGGGAAAACGGGAACGGGAAACGGGAACTATGGCTCCACTCTCTGTTTTCTGTCACCAGGCTGTATCATCGAAATGCTATCAAGAGCTTTTGGCTGCTGACGTCAAGGTCGAAATGCAACCAAGGAATTTGCATACTACGTACAAACAAATGACATCAAAAATGCGAGGGGCGAAATGCCCATTCGAACCGTTATAGCTAAACAAAATTTTCACAGGTGATGACATCACCTGTGAATATTTCTGTTGCCGCTATAACAAATAATAAAAAAACAAAATTAAATAAATATTGACGGGGGTTTCCATACAACAAACGTGATTTTTTGTGAGCTTTCAGAAACTGGCGGTAAGAGTCTCGGCTCATGTTCAGGTAACAACGAGGCCATTTATCTCTAGCAAAAGGGGGTGTCAAACACGTCACGAATTAGAATTAGGACGACCTTAGAATCTTCCACTAAACCACCATAAATAAATATTACTTTCTTCATTATTGTCTATTTCACATGCAATTATAAATTACCTACTTATAAAAAACATTATATTATTTAATGCTATTATATTATTTATAAACCAGGCACAGTGATGCGCTTATTAAAATCTCCACAACACAATTCCCGAAACTCTTGAATTGCATAAAACTTTCCACTTAGAAGGGGAAACTTTTAAACACACATTTGCCTGGTAAATCTTAACCGTTAATAATTGTCTTCCTCTCTCTGCTCTGTTCACGAAGCTTAGTTAAAATACTAAAAGTTTTTAGCAGAAGAAAATCTCAAGTTGTTAGTTAAATTCAAATTGGAAAACTTTTAAAATTTATGTGAACAGTTCTACGGCACCTACTTACAATGTGAGATCACATGTATTTAGAGTTTTTTTAGCGCAGTGCTTAATGAAAAAATTGGTTTATGGTCAGTTTAGTGAGTTCTACGTTTACTCTTTTTCTCTAGTCGTTTGAGTAAAACGGGTGATTTCTATTCAGTACTTAAATAAAACTTAACCTTGTTTTTTCTTCGTAAAAGCTTTGGTCGGGTTTGGTGGATTATAGTTTGGGTTTTTATGCTGTTTGTGTGTGCAAGATATTATTTTTTAGTGGAACAATATCGCAGTTTAACGAGGCAACCAGAACTTTATTTTTAAAATGGGCTTTTGGCGTAGCTATATTAATTATCCCTAGCCTCTATGCTTACCTGGAAGAAAACTCATTAGGGTTAGCTTTTGTACACGTCCTCCATTTCTGTCATGTTTTTAAGAATTGTATTTTAAGCAATATAAAATAAAGAATTATTGAAGTTAGTATTTAAGTCCCAAATATTAGCTAAATTTAACTTTTGTTTTTTGAAGCTGCTGAATTATTTTGTCAAAAAAGGGTTTTCATTTTATGTTTTGTGTGAGTAAATATTCACTTCACCCACTGACTAGTATAAAAAAAATTGAGGGTTTTGTACAACCAACATTTGAAGAATTTCATTGCAAAGGTTCATCAAACATAATTATAATTTTGAACCAAATAAGTATTCCTACAAAAAAATTGTTGACTAGTTTTCATATCAAACACATAGATACATAAACTTATTGTAGCTTACTATGTACTTATATATACTTACATTATAGCTTTGTATTTGCTTACGTTCGCTTTAGTAAACAAGCGATTATGTAACAATGTACGAGGGGTGCTCCTCGCATTTTTAATCCCATTAAAAATGAAGCGCTTCTTTATTAATAAGGGTTAGACGGTTGCTTGATGAGGCTCCTTGTTTCAGTTTAGTTTAGATACTTGTGAGCTTGAAGTAAACAAGTATTGTAAATATACATTTTAATTATAGATAGATAAATAACTCTTTATTGATTATCACAACAGAATAAAGATACATTTTTACTTTGAAAAAATTGCAATGATAAAATGAGCGGCCTTTTCTCATAGAAAGAAAGTCGGATAAGAGCTTATTTGCATATTTTTTTAATTTTAACTATGTACTTTTTATTAAAAACAAATTTCGAGTGATGTGTAATGATGATTCTTATCCATTAGGGTTACCTATTATTATACAGTTTGTTAGATTTTAATATAAGGTTTTATGTAGTTCTTGTTTATTCTTTATTGTACACAAAGCGATTTACACAAAAAATACATAATAGTCATGTACAAAGGCGAGCTTAACCCTATATAGAGTTTCTTCATCTATTATCTCCCAGTATAAACCTTCCCACTCAATTATCATCAAAATAAGACGCGGATTTAAATACTAAACTAGGTACCCAAGTAGTTTAGGGCACAAAATACGAAATGTAAAAGAACGCGAGTGAATATGAAGTTATCGTTCTGGTAAAAGCATCTTGTGTTAGGTCATAAGTGGTTTTAAAAATGAAAAGTGCTCGCTACCGAGATAACACGTTACATAATGGAGTACAAAATAAATGTTTTAATAAAGTTAAAAGAAACAACCTTAAAATCTACGCTCTAAAGCTCAAATTGGTGTTAACATTGTAAAATAGTAACGTAAAAAACTATAGAAACGGAAACGTAGTTATGAGAAAGGAAACCAACCTTACTCAGAAACTTAGTAGCTACTTCATTAGTAAGTATTGTGCAATCTCGTTAGGAAACGAGAAAACCACTCTACATCAGGTGTAAATAAATAAAAACATACTACTTTGAACACAAGGCACGGTAGATATCTCCTCAGATCTCTTAGTACTAAGTACTAACTCCAGATTCATTGAGGACGTAAAATTTGGGCGTGCCACTGACAACCCCTCCTAGACACCCTTAGTATCACTCCTAGACATCTTTTAGTACCAAGGTACTAAGAGGGTCATCTACCATGCTTTGTGATCAAAGTTTTGAAGCTGTTTTAGTTTATTCTATTTGTTTAGAAAATTTGCTCTGTCCGAATTTTTGTTATTTTATTGTCACCGAGTTTATAACGCATTTGCCTAAACAATACAGGTACCTACTCTTGTACCCGCAGTTTCATTTTAAAGTACGCTTGGCTTCCTTCCAAAAACAAGTATCCTTTCTAAAACAGCGTGGTTAGTTCGAATATTCAAATGTAATGCAGCTCGCTCGGTGTTAGAGGTATTTTTGTTGGACTGCTTCTACGTTTTCAATTTTGGAGGATATAAGTAGGTAAGCACGGGTGGTATATGGTAGCAAATCTAGCAATTCCACTTTCCGATCATAAGACCACGGCTTTTATATAGCTTCATTATAGCTAGAGGCTTTAATTATTTATTTATATTACCATGACATTGGAATCGATGTATTCTTTATATTCTAATTAAAAACCAATCTCCTACACAATTATTGTCTAACCAGCGTCTTTGACGTCACATATCTAATTTAAATAATAATAATAATACGTTTATTTCAGCCTACACACAAAAAGTATTTCAGCCATAGAATCTACTTAAAACTACGTGGGAACATACATGCATTAATTACAACTAGGTACACATACAATTATCAAATAAAATACACATACAATTAAAAAGCAAGCAAATATAAAAGAAATCGTACGTCTAGGCTAATTTGGATATTACACAGATATGTGGAACAAGAAATACGTAAAGATTTTTTACGAATGTCAGAGTCTACCTTATTTCTCAGAGATTTAATCGAAAACGCCATCAACAAAGAGGGATTTGGAAGTCATGTTTTGGTGTAGATTTACGTCAGTTTCGACGCAATCCATTAGAGTTTTACCGCTTTTAGTGGCTCGTAACAAAATTAGGATTTAAAGCGAAATTAGTGGACTGTAGAATTACATAGCAAGTGCATAAACACGAAGTTGTTTTTAGAGCGGAATGGACTAGTCACTGAACGTAAATATTTAGTACCCATGACACAAGCTTTGAGTAGCTTACTTTGGGGCTACATGGTGCTGTGTTATGTGTATGTAATTATTTATTTATTTAATATTCCAGTCTTTTATCTGATGAACCTAAGTTGTTTAGGCTAATTCTGGTGGTTTAGGAGAGCAATCAGTACCTACACATGATTATATTATAGCCTTATTAGTACTTTCGTCTCGTGGAAAATACATTCAGGAACGAAATCATATATATTATGTATGTTTATGTACTCCTAATTCCTGTCAAATAATATCATGGATCTTACAACATTATTTTGTCTTTCCAGACCCTTTTCTAATGCGGCGTAAACTAAAATTATCTCTGGGACCATAATAAAAACCGTTCTTAGAACACCGTTGTCACCATGAGCCTGATATTTACGACAGAGAACTTTTTGCTTCAATTTCTTGAAGTAAATTCAGTATTTTGGTCGTATGGTTCAAAACTAAATTATCATGCAATTTAGTTTTGAACCTTACGACCAAAATATATGAACCTAATTTTGCAGATAAATGGTGGGTCTCTTAAAAAAAAAACTGAAACAGTTCACGACTTTGATCCCCAGGCACGGTAGATATTCCTTCAGATATTTCAGTACCAAGTACTAAATCAAGATTCTTTGAGGATTTCTAAGGGGCGTAGTCAAATGTACGTCCAAACATTACATTTGGCACATACCCATATTTTACAGTAGTGAATATTCCATACGTGATAGGTTGCAAGCCCATCGCCGCTGTTAGAATACTACCTGGTTTCCTTACGATGTTTTCCTTCACCGTTTAAGAGCACTGGCATTGCGCACATAAATTTTTCGATTGAAAAATCTTGTTTATAAAAACGAATATTTTTGAGTTTAACCCATTTTTTTACACTTTCCCTTATGAAGAAACAGCTCTCTTAAATAAACTAAACCCGAGTTTTAAGAATAACACTGAGTTGGTAAAATAGTTTTAGTGTAAAATGAAAACTCAAGATTACGTTATATGATAAAGCGCGCCATCTGCAGGTGACCTAATCGAGTTACCTACCTCATTACGTATTCGTGGAAACCCGTTCGAAGTAAGGCAATGATCATGTTTAAGGCTTCACTAGATTTCAGCTAAGCTTCTTTGAGCGGGGCTGCCACAAGGGCCACTGTGCCATCCGAGATGAACTAATCTCCAGTCACTTCAGTCAGCTTGCGATGTAAAATGAGCTTTATTGCAACTGCGGTATGGCGAGAAATTGACTGCAGTGGATTGTCACAGAAACCCAAAATAAACAATTACCTCATCACCATTATCAACCCGACGTCACTTCCCTTAGTTTGTACTTGTACCATCTACCACGATTCTGCGCTAGTCCAACTAATTTACTGCTCTTATCAAAAAATACTTAAAGTAAAAAGTCTTTTGAGTATACTAGCATAGTAATGCTAGACATCGTAAGGGTAGCTGGAAACACCTGGACTCGAGACACAAAAGACAAAGGAGGCTGGCAGAAAATGAAGGAGGCCCATACCAAGCAGTGGGTCATCGGGCTGAGATGATGATATTGTTCTTCATTTATAAACTGTTTTATCATCTTTTAGCACGCCCAGGAAGGCTGGTAGATATTAGCTATTAGAGCACTTCATTGTTATGTGTCAACGTTTTTAAATAAATAAATAAAATCAATATGTGAATAGTCTGTATGATAGTTATTATGAGTAATTCTATGTCCGGGCTTGAGCGACGGTTAATCCACAGACCCACGTGTAATCTGAAGGGTGCAGTTTCAGTGTACGTCTCAAATGTTTAATTACCATTTATGGAAAATCAGAGTCTTACCAGACAGCCGTAATCCTAGGAAAGTTGGTGTATGAATGTTTGTTCCCACTCATTTGATAAAGCCTGAATGGATGTGGATATAATTTTGTATTTTTGTAGGTTAAACCGTGGATTGATTAGACTTAACTACTTTTTATTGGGATAGGAAACAGTGAGTGCAGCCATGAGCGGAAGCTAGTGATTTTCGCTGATCAGAATTGTTTTTTGCATTAATGGTAAAAGTAATGGGGACCTAAATAATTATGTGTATGTCTAGTTTTTTAAAAGATAACTAGTTTGTATCCTACACTTAATCCTATAATGCGACCGATTAGGATGAAGCTTAAATCAATAAATTTATAGTTCGTAAAATTTGGATCAGCAGATATGGTTTCCATTACTCTCGAAATTTACTGGAAACTTAGTAGAAAACTTAGTAGAAAACATGAACGAATAATCCTGAATTACGTCCATTGTTGTATTTTGTATTTTAGACAAAAATCTTACTAGTATTTTCTCTGTTCCGTGATTTTATGTTACAAAAATGTAAGGCTCTGTCTAATGGACAGAGACAAACATACTGACGAACATGGTGAAACTAAGGGTTCCTTGTCGGACTTCGAAACCCTAATAAAGAGCGACCCAAAACTTTCACCAGCCTGCGGGATTAAAAGCCGCGCTGTTGCTTATAATCGGCAATGAGTTTACTATATCAAAAGATTAGAATAAATAAATGAAATTACAAAAAAACTAACTTCAAGTGGAAAACCATAAAATATAACTGAAGGGAATAAACCGAAACGTCAACAGTTTTTGTTGATTTTATCAAAAAGTGCTCTACGAAAAAAAAATAATAACATAAAATACCAAGGCCCTTATTCATAATGGTCTTTGAGTGCGCCAATAGCTTTTTTTTTTTTTTGTATATGGCTCCTGTCTATCGACAATCTTGCCAGTGTCAAGTGATAGAGATTATATGCTCTTTGCTATGTTTCTAGTAACGTCAGTCGAAAGTCGAGTCAGTCAATTGTTTTGAAGAAAATGGTGGCGGTTTCTTCAAAACATTTGAAACATTTTCGGTCATATCACGATATCACATAATACACTTTCATTTCAAATGCTTACACTTTGTGCTAAGACCACAAGTAATGTTGGTTAAAATACCACCAAAATTACACAACACAACTCAAAAAAACACTAGAAAAACAATTAAAATGAAAATGCTATGTAGCTTCGATAGATGACAGAAAACGAATAACGCCAATAGCTTATCAGACCGATAAGTCTGTTGCTATCTCTTTTCATTGGCATGACAAGTACAGACAAGACAAGACAAGACAGTGACAAGCATACTCTATTGAGTCGCTATAAAATGGCAGGGATTATGATTAAGAGGGTAATGTAAAAAAAAGGGTATGTCGCCTGGAATAAAAATCATCTTGGAATGGAATATTAAAGCTCTATCATATGACACACTCAACTTACAAAATGAGACTTGACCCTCACGTTTCCTTAGGCGTGGGTTCCGCCATCATGCTATCTATCATCGGCAATTTTGTTATATAAATACTGTTCAATCAATCAAGTTTTACTCTCCGTAATAGTTTTCATTTCTTTAAAGTGTGTGTTATAGTTTGACTTATGGCTCTAAGAACGATGTAATAGAGCAAATGTGTTGAAAAAGTGCGTATGAAAGTCGTGAGCAACTAGCTCACTGGACACTCAGCTGATTTACGCAGTGTAACCCACAGCCTCGTGTATAATGAGCAACTTAGCTCACTTGTATCTTATTTTACTATTTTGTTACAGCTGTGATGCGATCAATGTTTGGTCCGTGTCGATGAATTTTATGAGTGTTAATATTTCACAGAAGATGTCTTTGACAATACCAGGATAAAGATAAATTGTATTTCGTGATACAAAACACATATCGTTCCCTAAATCGCATCAAGAGTTCACGTTTTATTCGAAGGCTAAGGTTACAAAGGAAGTAAGGAGAAAACGAAAAAATATATCAAAACGGGTAAGATGATTTCGCTGAACATTTCATACAGTCCACATGGATACACATCTGGCTACACACTACTTACTTTTATATTTATCTTAGCACCATTTGTTGGAACAAACAGATAGTTTTTTTGCTTTTAAAAGACCAATTTTCAGTTTAATTTTATAGTTCATCTTCATTATAAAAAAAAATATCATCATCATCATCATCAAGAGCCCACAGAAGTCCACTGCTGGACATAGGCCTCCCCTATCCGCTTCCAGGAAGAACGATTCGAAAAAAAAATTAAAACAAGAAATAAACATAATTTTTGAAACTATCATGGTTACGAAAATAACTTTGATTTATAACGGCATATTTACGTGTGCATGTCTCCAGCTTCCTCATATTGAAAATGTAATTTCTATAAATGCCAATATTTAAAGCATAATTAGTGCACTCATAGATTTGAATCATAATTTAGCTGCCAAATAAACAACGATGCTATAAGCTTATAATAGTGTGTAAGCTGGAGTAACATGTCTCCAGCTGCCTCAGTCAGTGTGGGCAAACGGCTAATGATAGAGATATATAGTAAACGCAAGGATTTAGTACCTATTTAGTGCACCTGGTACCAAAAATTTCAGGTCTGTAGCTAGGAAACTCTTCGAGTTATAAGACTTCATTAACGTGTAAGCTGGAGTAACGGTACGTGAAAAAGCATATGCTCGTTCTCTGGAATGGCTGGAGCTAGCAGGTTGCTTTAAGTCTCCAGATTTAGTACCAAACGAATTAGCGAGGTACCAAATATTTGAAGTGTCTCTGTTCAAAACTCTATCCGTCTTATTATAAAAATGTGAGTTAGACTAAGCTTAAGCCAGGACTAACTGGTCCGTGGTCTAACTTTGATACCGAAGTTGGTCCCTGCTCTATAGAAAAATCAAAGACTTAGACCAGACGTTATTATAAAACGGAGTTTATCCCCTAAACCACGGTTTAAAGATAAACCCGAACGACCCCTAGTTTAAGTATGGTCTAACTAATAAAAATCTCATTTTGCCAAATTTTATTTGGTCTCCCATATAAGTTTATTCAATAAAACAACTTGTAGCACTGCATTATCCAACATACATTTCAAACTCTAGACTCCGATCTAAATTTGAAATGTCAAAACGCATGGGTTGCCACGAATTTGTCGGGTGCCAGGAAAGCGCAGCCACGGAATGTACAACCATGGATTACACGACCCCGGAATTTGCGACCATTTTGGTTGCAAATTCCATGGTTGTGTTTTCCGTGGCTGTGTTTTCCAGGCCGTACAAAACTATGCACACCCCCGGAATACGACGCCAAGAATTTGCACCAATTCCGGGGTCGTACATTCCTGCCACGTGTCAGGAAAGCGCAGTCAGTATTTTGCAACCATTTTGGCCGCAAATTCCTGGCTGCGCTTTCCTGGCCGCGCTTTCCTGGCTGTGTTTTCCGTGGTTGTGTATTCCATGGTTGCGTATTACCCGGACTCCATGGACTATCTCAGGTACTATGTAGTCTTCGACTAAAGTGTCTTTTGTAATACGAAAATGATAAACCAGAGATGATCCTAAATTTATGAGATAAACCAGGTTTAAGTTGTTTATAATAAGAAAACGTGACTTGAGCTAGGTTTAAACCCAGGTTTGATTTGTTTATAATAAGGCTGTATGAGTTACAAGCTTTTCCAGCTTTTTTTGTTTGTCCAGCTTGCACATGTTGGATCTCAGCAACCACAATAGGTACAGACTCGGTTGATGTCTCTGAACCGAGCTATGAATTTGTGCACTCGGTACCAAAAATTTGGAATCTCTAGGACAAGCAGCTCTGTTGTAATCAGCAAAATAACATTTAACCGCCAAAAATTCAAAGCATTTCGACGCGACCATAAAAATGATGGGTTGCCGCTCTGAAGGTGATATTACGCTCTGCGGATTTGAACGTATTTTACCCGCGATAAGAGTCTTTTTTGTATGCACTCAGTCCTTTAAATTTCTGAAGGCATAATTATTATACCCTTCTCTTTCCGATGTGCGTTGAAGAGCGGGGCGTTGTATGTTGCCATATCTCATCAATTAAATAGTTTGGTATGGTTTGACATTTTATATTTTTTTTTTGATAAAATATACCAATTATATTGCAGAATTTGCAGGCAAGGCAGGGAGCGAGCAGCACGTCCGTCCGTCCGTATTTTGACAGTTAGACAGCCAATCTAATCTTGCTAGTGTCATGTCAAGTGAATCGTCATCAAACTAAGTCAAGTCATTCGAATTTGAGAGGTTAAAATATACCAATTATATATATTGCAGAATTTGCAGGCAAGGCAGGGAGCGAGAAGCATGTCCGTCCGTCCGTATTTTGACAGTTTGACAGCCAATCTAATCTTGCTAGTGTCATGTCAAGTGAATCGTCATCAGAACTAAGTCAAGTCATTCAAATTTGAGAGGTTTTCGATTTGCGAAAACGAATCCTTCCTACCTATATAAACCAGTATTATGGTAGGTAGCAGTTAAATAAATAATTAGGTTAATTTAGATTTACGTAGGTACCTAATCATTTATTAGTTTTACTACTTAACTTCTCCTATGGGTACTGTGGTAGGTGTTAAAGAACTGGCGCTTTGAGTAGGTACCTATGTAGATACAGATACAACTCCGTTATTTTAACACTGCCAAAAAGGTAAAAAAAGGGGCTACCTACCAGTAAAAACGCACCTCTTGTATCTATGTATGTTTCTTCCGCATCGATTTGGACATCCGCATCGCACCAATAATGCGGATGTTCATGCGGATGTGACAAAAACAAAAAATAAAATAGACGCAACCAGTGACTGGCGCGTAGTATCACCTTCAGAGCGGCAACGCATCATTTTTGTAGTCGCGTCGAAATGCTTTGAATTTTTAGCGGTAAAATGTTATTTTGCTGATTACAACAGAACTGCTTGTCCTAGAGATTCCAAATTTTTGGTACCGAGTGCACTAATTCATAGCTCGGTTCAGAGACATCAACCGAGTCTGTACCTATTGTGGTTGCTGAGCTCCAACATGTGCAAGCTGGACAAACAAAAAAAGCTGGAAAAGCTTGTAACTCATACAGCCTTATTATAAACAAATCAAACCTGGGTTTAAACCTAGCTCAAGTCACGTTTTCTTATTATAAACAACTTAAACCTGGTTTATCTCATAAATTTAGGATCATCTCTGGTTTATCATTTTCGTATTACAAAAGACACTTTAGTCGAAGACTACATAGTACCTGAGATAGTCCATGGAGTCCGGGTAATACGCAACCATGGAATACACAACCACGGAAAACACAGCCAGGAAAGCGCAGCCAGGAAAGCGCAGCCAGGAATTTGCAGCCAAAATGGTTGCAAAATACTGACTGCGCTTTCCTGACACGTGTCAGGATTATCCATCCACGGATTGTACAACCATGGAATACACGACCCGAGAATTTGCGACCAAAATGGCTGCAAAATCCTGGCTGCGCTTTCCTGACACGTGGCAGGAATGTACGACCCCGGAATTGGTGCAAATTCTTGGCGTCGTATTCCGGGGGTGTGCATAGTTTTGTACGGCCTGGAAAACACAGCCACGGAAAACACAACCATGGAATTTGCAACCAAAATGGTCGCAAATTCCGGGGTCGTGTAATCCATGGTTGTACATTCCGTGGCTGCGCTTTCCTGGCACCCGACAAATTCGTGGCAACCCATGCGTTTTGACATTTCAAATTTAGATCGGAGTCTAGAGTTTGAAATGTATGTTGGATAATGCAGTGCTACAAGTTGTTTTATTGAATAAACTTATATGGGAGACCAAATAAAATTTGGCAAAATGAGATTTTTATTAGTTAGACCATACTTAAACTAGGGGTCGTTCGGGTTTATCTTTAAACCGTGGTTTAGGGGATAAACTCCGTTTTATAATAACGTCTGGTCTAAGTCTTTGATTTTTCTATAGAGCAGGGACCAACTTCGGTATCAAAGTTAGACCACGGACCAGTTAGTCCTGGCTTAAGCTTAGTCTAACTCACATTTTTATAATAAGACGGATAGAGTTTTGAACAGAGACACTTCAAATATTTGGTACCTCGCTAATTCGTTTGGTACTAAATCTGGAGACTTAAAGCAACCTGCTAGCTCCAGCCATTCCAGAGAACGAGCATATGCTTTTTCACGTATCGTTACTCCAGCTTACACGTTGATAAAGTCTTATAACTCGAAGAGTTTCCTAGCTACAGACCTGAAATTTTTGGTACCACCTGCACCTGCACTAAATAGGTACTAAATCCTTGCGTTTACTATATATCTCTATCATTAGCCGTTTGCCCACACTGACTGAGGCAGCTGGAGACATGTTACTCCAGCTTACACACTATTATAAGCTTATAGCATCGTTGTTTATTTGGCAGCTAAATTATGATTCAAATCTATGAGTGCACTAATTATGCTTTAAATATTGGCATTTATAGAAATTACATTTTCAATATGAGGAAGCTGGAGACATGCACACATATTTACCATGATTTGTGAGTTTGATTGCTTCCCAATATTTCGGCACAGTTGCATGCACCATGATGATACGTCAGTTCAACCCGTGATCATGGTGCATGCAACTGAGCCGAAATATTATTATCGGAAAGCAATCAAACTCACAAATCATGGTAAATATCCCGTTATAAACCAAAGTTAAGAAATATACATACTAGAAAAAACGCACAACAACTTTAAGTACGATACGATACGATTTTAAATCAAGTTGGTGCATATAACGATATAAATATCCTAGTATACATATAATTATTACAAAACTGATTATGGATATAAGATTCTGCACGGATCCTAACCCTAGAAATGAATCCTGTGTTGTGGGGGTCAGTTTTCTTTCGCATTTGACACAGAGTTGATGTTCATGATGAGCCTCAAGACGAAAGTCTTCAACCAGTGTGTGTTGCCAGTGATGATTGAGCTTGGTGATGAGGCCAATAGTAAGCGACCACGTCTCAGTTCCATATTATGGAACTGAGACGTGGTCGCTTATGGAACTGAGGTCCATATTATGGAACTGAGACGTGGTCGCTTACTATTGGCCTCATCACCTAGCTCAAAGTCGCACAATGAGCTATGGAGAGAGCTATGCTAGGAGTTTCACTACGAGATAGAATCAGAAATGAGGAAATCCGTAGGAGAACCAAGGTAGCCGACATAGCTCTCAAAATTAGCAAGTTGAAGTGGCAATGTGCAGGTCATATAGCTCGCAGAACTGACAACCGATGGGGAATAAAGGTTCTTGAATGGCGACCACGAACAGGAAAGCGAAGTGTGGGACACCCTCCTACCCGATGGACTGACGACATTGTTAGGATCGCGGGTAGTCGGTGGATGGAAAGGGCTCAGAATCGTTCTTCCTGGAAGCGAATAAGGGAGGCCTATGTCCAGCAGTGGACTTCTGTGGGCTGTTGATGATGATGATGATGATGATGTTCAGGATGCATGTTGTGTGACTGTAAATTGTGGTGGTGATTTTTGAGTTAGAGTGTGTAATTGCGGGCCCTCCTACTACTCACAGATCGCAAGTTATACCCGCAAATGTGTGTAAATGTGTTGTGTTCTGTTAAGTGGTAAGCATCATAATATAAGTGCCTCGTAAGTCAGGCACGATCAAAACGTCCTCCACGATGCATCCTGCGTCCATCAACTTGATGCATACAGCAGATGTTAAGTCTCATCTGGCTGTAATTTCACATTTCACCGGGAACATTCTTTAAACCGAAACACAGCAACGCTGCTTGGTGGCAGAAAAGAGTAAGGCGGTAGTATTTCCTCGGACGACGAGACGAGCCCTTCACAAAGAGCTCTACTACTCTTAAAATTAAATCTTTTGGTTATAAGCGTTTTTTTCTTTGTCGTTGTGTAGCTTGATCTGTATCCGCGCGTTGGTACGCCAAAGGTGACATGTTTGAATATTTAAATGTTTTTTTCGGTGTGTTCAAAGGTATTTTTACATGTTTCTGAATATGAAAATGATGTAGGTACTTGACAGCGTAAGTGCCTCATGTCAATTCACCCTCAGCCTCCTTGTTTATCTAAGGGGGGGTTCTACCAACTTAAACCAATATTTAGTACAGAGCCGGTTTTATTATCTCAGAAAAGCATTATACTTACAAGTTTTTTTTTATTCTTAGTGGCATATGTATAAAAAAACATAAATAATTTTTACCTCTTAACAAAACGATATGCATTTTAAGCCTTGTCAGTCTTATATTTGAGATAATAAGATTGACAAGGCTTAAAATGCATGGTCGTTTGGGTTATTCGTCCGTGCTTAAAATGTATTAGGCGTGTTAGGATTAAAGCTAAAGCTAGTTTGGGCAATAATTCTTAGCTAAATACTTCTTAATAAAGGATCTTAGTTGCCAAGGATCACTCCTTGACGTAAATAAGAGATAATTTTCGTTTGAATAGACAATGTATTTAATTTTTTTTTAAGAATTTTCTATTATTACTATAGACATAATATTATTGTACCTAGTTACTGAAAACATAAAAGTTTCTCACATAGCTTATATAGTTTTAGAATTTGTTAAATCTTACATTTTAATATAATTCGAATTAATCATTTCAACCGTCAATAATTTCAATCAATCTTCAAAAACCTCATTAAAAGTTCGCCATCTTATCGCAGTCGATTCGCTGAAGCTACTCTTGACTTCAATGAACGTGAGTATAAACGACCTACATATTCAGGGTTGTGTGTAATGTTAGCAATATTATTTCGGTAGCTAGTTTCATAGCTCGCTGGCTGCTACTACAGATAACGTTGTAAAATGTCAATCTGGTGGGCCTCCTCCATTTTGGGAGGATCAAAGTTCCGGACAGGGATTATAAGGGTCTAAGATAAGCTCATTTTCCAAAGCCAAAATTTGTACTCACCTACTTCCTTTGTTAAAACGCTGATGAGCTGGCTTTTTATGAATATTTCAGTTGAATAAATGGACCTTAACCTTTTTACTGCTGATTCTTGTAACAAGAGAAAAACAAGCTTGTTCTGGTTTAGCATGTTGTATTTTTGTTTACCTGTCTTGAAATTTAGAATAAAAAATGTTTATTATCGTACACCTGCTGAGTTCAGAGAAGATCTTTGGTTAGGAACGAGTTTTGACAGTTCAAACACAGTCAGCATCGTGCTATCAGTATCGAAGTTTATAATGGTAGGCAAAGTACCTACTCATATAATATGGAAATCTATGAAAAGTCGTCGATAAGCGAATAATTTCATAGAAATTTCCAAAGTTCGGCATGCAATAAGTCGGCAAGGCGCAAAAGTCGGCACTCCGCTATGAAATTATTAGGAAGCTAAATTACGTATTTTTTTGAATAACTAATTGAGAGTTTTCACTAATAAAAATGGATATTGATAATTTAATACAGAGGGAAATAAAAATTCAGAGTGGCGGCATATCCCTTTGTCAAGTATTTTAAAATTGGAAAGTATCCGAAACAATGAACGTTGTTGGCTGGATGTGAATTTAATTACTTCATAACAGAATTACTTATGACGAGGGTCGTATCTCGTTGAAGCCTTTTTCATGTGCGATAGCGTTAAGCTTCTGTTTTATCGTTTTTGACTTGTAATTTTCACACTTGAGTTGCTTGAATACCACTCATACCTGGTCCCAACCAATTATATAGAGACTTGCATTATTTTAGGAGAAGAGAGAATCTTCAAGTTAAGCCTGCCCGTCAACCTTATCATCATTGAGTTATTAGATCAGATAGTTCAAAAAACGCGCTAGTTTTGAACGACAATACAAAAAAATCCACAGACGATGGCCACTATTATACTAACAATTTTCTACATACAATTTACTTCAACAAACTCCAGAAAATCCTTAATATTTTTCATATAAAGGTGCGAATCGTCATTGTTTACGATTTCACTCAGCCAATCAAATCAATCGTTAATCGAAATCCATTTAAGCAAATTGACAGAATTTTTGTATTCCGTTACATTTTATCGCTTCCAAGAGTATGTTGTCGCCAGACATCTTCCCTAGGTTATAGAAATAATTAAATCTACCATTTCGCAATTTTTTCCTCGTGACTGATTCATCAGCTTTCACTTTGAAGAAAAGTAAGAAACACAACCTCTTGTAAGTAATTTGAATCGTTCTTTATTTATTCGATCTCACGTTATATTATTAGAATTACTACAATGATTAAGAAACTAAATTTTAATGAATAACATACCTACTCGTTATTATAGAAAAGAATAGAAAGAAAAATATTTATTTCCGTCACAAATACTTCCTTTGTATTCTATGTATTTGAGACGGTAGTAAATAATATTTTCATATTCATAATTGTAACAACATCAAAAACAATCAAAACAGCATTTAATAGAAGCAAATTGTAGAAGTGTAAAATTATGTACCAATATTGACCTAGGTCATCATTTTTCTGTGGCATAATTTAAAAATGAAGTTTTTCAGCAGCGTTCCTGGAATAAATATAGTTTTCTAGAGAAATTATATTAAAACACTTGGAGGAAACCCAGATCGGCTAGAAGGTGCAACAAAAGAGTAACCAAGTATTTCATAAATTTGATATTTCCTTTTCATATTAATTAAAATAGCGTAAAAATGCGATTGCAGCGGCAAGTTGAAACTTAATCAAATTTCCACTGGCCATGTTCTTGTTAGGGTAACATAAAGTGTAAAGCAAGGGATAAGTTTTGCAGACATTTTGTGCTCTGCATTACAGTTTGGAGTGCGGTGCAAATAAATTGGATGAGTTAAAAACTGCATGGTGTACCTGATTCAGCTTTTTTGAAACCTTTTTCTACGTTGTTATTTTCATCAAACCAAAACAAACATCGCTACTAATCTCACACAACCTGACGTAGGTAGTTTAAAACTTTCGTCTATATTCGCCGCGATTCAGGCATCGGTTCACACTTAGTAAGTACCTACCATATAAAATAAAGGCACTTATGGATCAACACCGATGTCTCAAGTTGACGGACAGGCAATGCATGGGACATGTCCTATCGTGCACAACTCACGAGGCGGCAATGCTTTATCATAGGTGATAGTTATCTCGTAACATCAGATTGGCCATCTGCTTGATCGGTTTAAAAAACTTAGTTTAAACCACAGTGGGTTTTGTATTGAAATTATCGAAAAAACGTTTAGTTCATGCTTGTTGTTAGAGGCACATTCAAAATTCACATTGGGTGCATACCTACTTTTTGTAGTAGCCACACGAGATAATTCACAATGCTATCTACTAGAACCATCTAATTATGTAACCATAAGAATCGTCGCCTTACACAATTCACCAAGGCATTGATGAACTCAACGCTTACAATCTTAGTTAGCTCAAAAGCACTAGATATCAAATCAATGTGGATCAACAATAGCCTCTCATAACTCTTGGGGCCCTCATGCACGAGGAGGCATCCAGTTGGTGTCAAGTACTTCTGTGTACTGTTTCAAAGCTAAGTGGGACATGTCAGATTAAACAAGTTTAGTGAACTATGTCTAACTTTGATTATACTAACACCGCAACATTGCTACTCTCACATTGCTGTGTAAACTTCACATACCTGCGCCTTATAGATTTTAGGTGTAGGATATGGTACAGGATAATCGTTCTAAGGCAATTTTTCTATCAAACCAACCGAACAGGATAATGTTAAACTGGACAGGGCGGGACGTGAGCCTTTTCACACTGAGTACGAATTACTTAGAAATATAGAAAAAAATAACTTAATAAAATTATGGTGGATACTCACGCAACACTATTTACCCCTAAGCTAAGCTGGATAGCTGATATATTACTTACATAATATATACTTTTGTTTTGGTAAATACTTATAACACTCAGATATAGAACAAACATGCTGTGATGGTTGTTAAAACTTTAACAGTACAAATGATTATACTTGAATATTATAATGGTATTTATTTTTCTTTCTTGAAGCCGTATTGGGGACGCCTCTGATTGGCATTGATTTGGTTCAGCTGAGCTATCTTTGGATAGTTTGCAATGATAGCTCAACTGTTTCTTGAATACTTCGTACATTGTGTAAATCATTTGTATTTATTGAATTTTACCAACTATTACTAATTATGTCATGTTTCATTCAGTTTTGATCAGGTTATGAGTACCTAGGTTTAGATAAGTCAAAGTCAAAATATGTTTATTCAATAAAATTACAAGGACCATCTTGAACCGTCTTAAAACTAGGTGACTCTAGTGCCAGTTCCACGCGACCAACACCGAGACGAACTGGCAACAAACTCGGCTTGGTATCTATCGCTCTTTTAGGCTAGATAGGCTAGATAAGTTGTATGAAATAAATAAAAAACTGCGTATTACCGTGAAATTGTGCAAAAAACCCTCGCGAATAAAATACTCTACTTTCGCACACTCGCAGTCTTTGCAAACGAATTTCTCTTTACGTTCCAAATTATCGACGAATATTTTTGTTGGTTGATTGAAAATTCGCTTCAATCTAACGAGCGGCCCACAGTCAACAAGAAATCTAATTTGCTGTTCAAATTCTCGCACCGATTTTTCTGGCTCATGTTTAAATCTGCTGAACCAGTGCTCACTCATTTTAAACAAGGATTGATTTTGGTTAATCTGATGAACATAATGTGACACTTTATGTTACTGATAGCTTTTTTGTGTTTAGCTAGAGTTTTATGCAGAATAAATTTCTCCCAGTTTATGTTACTTTGCTGAACTTGTATAATTTTGTTTGGTTCCTGGTATTTCACCTATTTTTGGCAGTCTAGACTAGCTAGACATACTTTGCTAATTAAATATTCATTTTTATGTCGCGCCAACGCTTTAATAGAGCTGAAATCTTACGACACTGTACCGTGCTATTTTGAGGACTCGTCACAAGCAGGTAGGTAGGTATCTAAATGATTTTGTACGCCTGTAATGGTAGGATTTTAGTGATACTTAGAATTTTATGAAGACCTTTATTTACCATGTACCTAAAATTCTTACAAAATAAAATATTTGATTTGATTTGACAACATAAGCCTCTCCATTTCGAACTGAAGCTTAAGATATTTTTTTATTATTAATTAAGATTAAAGTATCCATTATTTAGTAGGAGTTTTGTTCTAATTTGTTATGTAATGTGAATCCTCAGCTGGATTCAAACGCAAGATCATTCAATTAGAAATCGAACCCACAGCCGATAGCTTTTTACTTTTATATACAAGGGATTTAGATACATGTGGCTTTTTTTTTGTTTAAAGCTTCTGTGCGTACCACTGTCCATCCAAATTCTTTGGCACCACTGACCTCGACAACCTTGCCAATGCTAAGTGATTTAGAATAAATTCAAGTCAAGTCAGTCCATCCATTAGTCAATTAGGGCGTCATTTGTTTCGAAGAAGTGGTGGCGGTTTTCTTCAAAACATCGAAACATTTCGGTCAAATCACGTTGTTACGTAATACAATTTCATTCTAAATGCTTACACTTTCTACAAAGACTAATGTTGGTTGAAATAACACCAAAATTACACAACACAACTTAAAAACATCACTAGAAAACCAATTATAGTGAAATTGCTCTGTTGCTCCGCAAAATGTGTGAAAAATAATCTCTCTATGGCCAAGGAATTTAGATGCTTTTACCAATGGTGCTGCGAAAACTGTCAACTTTATAAACCTAACCTCCCTTTAAATAAATAAAAAAACTAACTTAACATCAAACCACCACTCAAAAGTAAACTTGATATTTCCATCGAGTCATGTCACATAGTTTTAGCATCTTCAGAGATAAGCTCCCGTCAGTGAGCAGTATGCTTGAAGCCAGCAAAACCCGGTCAATATCACCCCAGAGCTGTTTGCCGCTGGTGGTTTAAGGCAATGAACAGCGATATTGCATCCGAGGTGCATCTTTCAAATTCAAAAGCTTCTGAAACGTATAACGTATTCAGCCAGACAAAAGTGATTTTTACGGTGGTAGTTTTCAGTAACTTCATGAATTTAGGCATCGAATTGCATCAATGTGACAAAAGTGGATTACTTGTATATACTTACTTAGTTGTATATACATACAACACCAACAATAATTGCTGTGAGATTAATGCATTACAAGGAACCATTAGTTGGATACAAAACATTAGTTGGACCGTCTCTTCTTTAATTTTTTTCCTACTGCTTAGTTTTTGATGTAAAGTAAGCAGAGATCACTGAAAGTAAGCAATACCTCCTCTACAGACCTACATCCTCCGACTTTTTAGACCTCTTTTATGCTAAAAGCACTCAACTGATATCGGTAACTGTCACGCCTTGACAGTAAATTTCTTAGACGAAATTCTCAACAAAGAGTAGGTATACAATAACTACGTAAGAATTCTCAACCCAACAGCTTCTTGAAAAAATATATCGACATGTTGAAACTCAAGACTATTTTGCCAAAAGTAAGTCATTATCCCTAATGCGTGTCCAAAGAAATCTTATTTGTCGAAACTTCGGCGAGCCCACACATTGTTGCGTTCTTTGTCCATTACAAGAGCAAACTAACAACTGAATCCAATCATGATAATGTAAATAAAAAATACTATATACTATAGCTACCCTTGTACCTGAGTTGAGGGTTGGAGATAGGAGGGATGCAAGTGGGGTTAGATGGCAGGTCTTTGTCCCTTGTGTCCTTTTTTCTAGGAAATGAAAAAAATATTAGTTCAAATTTTTTAATTAAAAAAAAACCCTAACCTAATGCGAATTCTTTCTCTTGAGTCTTGGAGATGAAACATTATTACAGATCTTCATCACTTAAAAAAACCCTTTTTTTTTTTTTGACGCTGGGAAAAATGCGTTACGCATTCCCCCCCATTGGAGGATGGGAAGGATATGTGGGACTCCCCGGTTTCCGCTACCGGTATTCCGCTTCCTTCCCGCGTCGTCTTTGTTGGAGGGGAACTGGGAAACTGGCAGAGCCTTTTCATCCAGTCCCCCGCCGACGACCGCCCGCCTTTACAGCGGGGCCCGCAAATGTCCCCACCTTTACGGCGGGGCCCGCACGCCCCCCACCTTTGCAGGGAGGGGCCCGGGAACGACCGCGAGTGCTCGGCCGTTCCCGCCCGACGGGAGTGGTGAATATGTGCAATGCGGGAGAAGATGCCCCCAGGTCTTCTCCTGCTATTCACCACGTAGCAGCGCGAGAAGTTAAGGCGTCTCTCGCGCTTGCTCTACCGCCTCATCCGTCTGGGCTGCATAAATAGCCCAGACCCACCTGGGCAGACCAAAAGGTCTACCCTGCCTCATCACACTGTGCCCTCTGCTAATCAGAGGAACACGCGGAGAGGCCCACCGTGTCGGATTATTAGCCACCATGAAACACGTCCGCATTACTCTGCAGGCGTGTTTCATGGTGTTACCAGGGTGCACCACGAGGAGGTTACCCGACCTAGCACCCCACTTAAAAAAAAAAACCCTAACCTAACTAGTAATTTACCTAAAAAAGTGAAGTATTTTTTTTCATTTCCTAGAAAAAAGGACTCAAGGGAAGGAATTGCCACCTACCCCCACGTGCAACCCCCCTATCCCCAACTCTCAACTCAGGTACAAGGGTAGCTATAGCCAGCCCTGTAAATATTTCGCTTTTCACTGCTATAACTGAGGTACATGAGGTACATGTACAAATATTTAGTATTTAATATTTAGTTATTTATTTCCTCTAGAGAACCTTAGTATATAGGAATTCAGCGTTGCTACCACTGGTGGTCTAAATGGTAGCAGCGCTGACTTCTTATCATTAAAGATCGTGGATTCAAAACGGTTAAGGCCCATGTAGTAGGAAAACATGGTGAGGAAACCGGCATATCGTGCACCTAAAATGTTCTAAAACATGTCACGTATTTAAAAGTCATTTAAAATCTTTTCTTTATTTATTTTTCAAAGTTAAAGGAAAAAGACTTCGTTAAGCCAAAATGTCAAATCAAAGTTAAGATAACTTTGATTCTACAAAATACTTATTTCATGACATCTGTAGCGGCGGAGGAAAGTCGGCAATGATACTATGCGCTTATAACACAGTGCTTTGTAATATGTGATGGTTACCACTTAACATTTAGGCGAAGGTGGGTAGCCCTGGACGGCGGGTACCCCCGGACACTTCAAATACAAGGTGATAACGCATACTTAGAAAACAAATAAACACACCTATAAATGGTGTGATTCAACGCGCCACCTATAGGTGTATTTATTTGTTTTTGAAGTATGCGTTAACACCTCGTATTTCGAGTGATCGGGGGTACCCGCCGTCCGGGGCTACAAACCCTTCCCCTACTTGTTCCAGAAGAAAGTAGTAGAAAACATTTATGACTTACTAGTTGCGCTTAGCGGTTTCACCCGCGCAGATTTAAATCCCGGTATTCACACGGGATAAAAAGTAGCCTATGTAATAAAAAGTATGCTATTCCAGACTATAATCTATATCTCAGCCAAGGTTCATCCAGATCCGTTCATCCGTTCCGGCGTGAAAGAGTAACAAACATCCATCCATATTTGATGGATTATGATTTATTTTTCAGGTGACCGGTTTCAATAGACAAATAGCGACGTCAAGTTTGAGATCCAGTGATGATCTGAATGTACACAGGGACAGCCCGGACAACAATGCTAACACACCGTTCGAGTTTACAGAGGCAAATATGATGGTAAGTTGAAACCATGCTCTTAATTAATTAAACATTACAATTACATAGAACTCAAGTTTGTGGCAAGTTTAGTTGAATTTGAGGTAATTGTTAAATAGTTATAGTAGCATAGGATAACATTGATTTAAACTATGTTAAATCGAAGTTTCTAGAATTCACGCTATTTAGCTAAGTTATGTCAGAAGAGACAATGAAACTTACTTGCATGAACTTTTAACAGACATAATTGCAGTAGTTGTGATTTTTTTCAATTCTGTAATAATATATAATTAAACTAACATTTCCTGTTTAACTAAAAAGTTTTTTAACAGTGGCGGGGATAGGTATACCAAATACTTTTTTATACAACAAGCAAAAGGCCCACCCGATGTTAAGTGGTGACCATCACTTATAAAAAAGCATTGCCTCACTATAGCAACGTGCCTTACGATGCACTGCGTCCATCAATTTGATGTAAGCCTCATGTTCCTGTAATAACACCGGCGACCACACTCTTAAAACCGAAACACAGCGTCTGCTTGGCGGCAGAAAAGGGCGTGGTGGTAGTTCCCCGGACCAGCCACACACAAAAAGCTATACTACTCTTAAATCTGAAATGCGAAAGATTAACTATAGATAGATGGATGGATGTTTGTTACTCTTTCCGCCAGAACGGCTGATGGGAATCTGGATGAAACTTGGCAGAGAGATAGATTATAGCCTGGAATAGCACATAGGCTACTTTTTATCCCGTGGGAACACTGGGATTTCAATCTGCGCCGGTGAAACCGCGGGGTGCAACTAGTAACAAATATATTCAAAGTGATTCGAACTTTTTTTCCAGAGAATAGCAGCTCTGATACAGAACTACCCGGAGGGATCGCAGCGATCAGTCGTCGGTGCTGCGCTGGACATCGCTCAGCGGCAGATCGGATGGGTTCCTATTTCAGCGATGCATAAAGTAGCGGAGATCTTGAGTGTCCCCAGAGTGAGGGTCTACGAATATGCCACGTTTTATACCATGAATAAGAGGTGAGGTTTTAGGTTTTTATCTCTGCTTTTTGCACCTTTAGACTTATCTTATCTGATTTTTGTATCTTTAGACTTAAATGACTGAATGAGTAACACGTTGCCATGGAACAGCAACTGTCATTTAAAGTTCGGAAACTGCGACACAAGTTTTACATGCAGTTGTTTCACACCCAACTAAGGGAGTCCTAAGTATCAATGAATCATTCAGTAATTTATGCATAAAGAAACAAAAAGTTATGATATACCTATGGTGTTATGTTATACCTACAAATATACTAATGGACAATACTTAAAGTAAATGAAAATTGAAATTGAATACATACATAAAATCACACTTATTTCCCATCGGGATAGGCAGAGACCACGGATTTCCACTTGCTACGATCCTGACATACCTATTTCGCTTCATTCACTCTCATAACATTCTTCATACATGCTCGTCGGTTTAGGGTACTCTTGACCTGGTCTTTCTCTAGCACGTCTGCTATCTGAAAATTTAATGGAATATGATAAAAATCGAGACGCAGATCTGTGAGTCTGCTAGAGTTTTTTCTTACTTATCACAGACTACAATGCCTAGTTAGTTAAGGGTAGTCTGGTAAAACATAGAAAACCTACTGAAACAATTTTTTGTTAACCGTAACATAGTTAATTTACTCTATCTAAAACAGGCACTTCCGAGGCAAATACCACGTGAAGGTTTGCTCCACCACGCCCTGCATGATCCGCGGCTCCGAGCTGATCCTCCGTGCGGCTGAGGAGGCTTGCTGCTGCTGCGTGGGCAGCGTTTCCAAAGACGGCTTGTTTGGAGTGGATATCGTGGAATGTTCGGGAGCGTGCGTCAACGCTCCTGTCATGGTCATCGATGATGATTATTATGTTAGTGTGGAATTATAATTCATATGTCTGTTTTTATAGTTCCGTACACAAAGGATAAACGGGTAAAGCGGGACCCTATTACTAAGAATCCGCTGTCCGTCTATCACCAAAAACAATGTAAATAAAATTAATATTCAAGTAAATGGTACGGTAATTGTAATGGTGTATGGTAATGGTACGGAACCCCTGGCACGCGAGTCCGACTCGCACTTGGCTTGTTATTTCAAATTACTTGCTGATGGAACAAGCAGATGGCTCGTCTAATGCTAAGTGGTGGCTAACGGTCACTACACCGTGGTTTCGGTTCAATGAAAGTAGAATGGGATATTTCACTCTCCCAGTCGAAAGTATCAAAAGCTGCCTTTTTGCAGGACTATTAGAATCAGTTTCATAATCCGAAATGTGTTATCTATCGAGGATAATAAAACGTTGCTAAATCAACAGATTTATTATAGATACTCGTAAATAAGTTTGATTTTAATCCAGCACTTATCTTGTGCTGGATTAAAATCATAAGCTTACTAAAAGCTGCTAGGGATATCATGACACAGCAACAGCTAAATTAAATTCACAATCCTCGTTAGATAATCATGGAATTCTTAGTGGAAACTGTGTTCACTTTCGAGCGTTCAAGATCATTTGCAGCATTGTTGTTTTGTGCATAGATGGAGCATACACAAGCTCTAGGTAAACCGATATATTATGTTCTGCAGTAGTTGGTGGTCGTGGCATAGTTCCTTAGAGTTGAATGAAGCTTGATTATGCACTGTTCGTTTAGGAGGATCTCACCGTGTGTGACGTCAACAATATCATACAAACTATTCGTTGTGGTGGCATACCGCCAGCCGGACCACAGTTAGTATTCAACAGTTTTGCTTAGTAGTATTGTGTTGTGTTTTAAACTTTAGCTTGCTTATAAGGCAAAAACCTATGAATAGTTTCACACTGAACATGACGTGCTAAATGTTAGCGACACAAACGAAGATCTTATTTGATAATTACTTTGGCATTTTGTCAAATGATAACTTTTGAAATGCTTTTGAACCATTGGTTCAATGAGTCCGGTTTGGTACGACATTATAATATACAGCACGATAATTGGAGGCTTCCAATTATCGTGCTATATATATTCGGCAATTGCTGTACATTATCATTATCTTATGTATTAAATATTAAGTATTTTTGAGATAATCATTATGTTTGTTCTGTGCCTGGTTGTAATTATGATTATATAAGGATGTATTTACAAAAAACAAGTATATTTAAGTATTATACCAGCTATCTGGTTCTCTGGATGAATCTCATGACTAACTTTAGCTTAGTTCAAGGCTAGATAGTGCTGTGTGGAAACTATGACAATAATAACAATGATATTTATTTATGTACCTATCTAAATGAATGTTTTTTTTTCTATTTTGTAAAATAACTTCTTTCACAGAAACGGAAGATTTGCAAGTGAACCAATTTGTGGGCCCACGTCGCTGTTTGAGTGTCCTCCACCTCCAGGGTTTGGTATTCAAAAAAGTCTCTTTGAAAAATAAAAAAACGTGATAAAACGATTTTTCAAGGTGAAGTTTTTTATAACACGTCAATATACACAGTACACAGTTTGTTTTCCCAACTCTTATAAAAATAATTCAGATCGCCGATAATACAAATTTTAAATTACCTCGTTTGTGGCATTGAATGGTTTTTTATCAGCTGATTTATCAAGTTATCTCAAGAGGGTAATAAATATTTGGGGTTCTTTTCAGATCAAGGCAGCTTTTGATTTTCCCACGAGACAAAATTGAATAGCTGTTCCATTTTTCACACCAATTGGTTTAATTAAGACTCAGTGAAGCCTGGTTACTTGTCTTAGGGAGGGTCAAAATTATTGTTTTATGGGTCCCAAGTTTCCGAATAATGTCTAGGCACAGAATTAACAATTCGGCCTTGAAGCCTTGCTCTGTAAAATAAGATCATAACCGCCTATGCCAACAGTTGGTGGGGAATGGAAAATTCCAATCGTATTCTAGAGGAAAAATAAACTTGCACGAAATGATTATAAATGTAAAAGTTTGTCCATCTGTTTCAAAGGTTTTTGAAGATATAAATCTCTGAGCCAAAGGGCTATTTTAGAATACTCGGAAACTTCTAAGGTTTCCTCTTCCTCCTCTCCTCTCGAACTTGCTTTTGTTTTCTTTGCTGATAAACACAAAAGACAAAAACTGTCAAATTGACAGACAATGGGAAAAGATTCCGATGGTTTTAAAATTCTAATTAGTCTAATTTAGTAGTAGTAGTATTAAGTAGGTATCTCTTTTTTATGGACTAAAGTGATGAAATATACCACATAGCCAAACATTGGCCCACCTGATATTAAGTGGCTACTACTTCCTATAACAATTCCATCACCTTGCATATCTATTCTACCGAGGACTTGTCCTTAACATTAAACTGGACGCAGTTCAACGTCACAAATTACTCTAACTAAAATCTCTTTACAAATCAGAAGCATAAATCGTTTATCAATAATAATGAAAGCTTGAATACCTCGGGTCAAGTGAGGTCAAGAGCAGTAAATCCAAGCAAGCCTGCTCCCCCAGGAACCGCCGTCCAGTAATTAAGTACAAGCGATCGCAACCGATACCATCCAGACCGCAAACTTTAATTACAGGTTAAAACTATTGCTGGTATGATCTGTCTGTGCTGTTATATAAATAAAAGGGAAAATTTTTATACAACTGGCTGATGGAACAAGCAGAAGGCCCACCTGATGTTAACTGGTAACCATCACTCATAACAGCATTGCATCGTAAGTCACGCACGATAGGAATGTGCACTGCCCTCCATCCATCAACTTGAGGCATACAGAATTACAGGCAACCTAACATGCCTTTGTGTGATAAAAACATGAAACATTTTTTGAGCAGTTGGGTAAAAATATATTTTATTAATTAAAGCAATAAATTAAAAAAAAAATTAAAAGTAGAACAATGGTAGAGACCATATTCTAAGAAAATGTATTCTCTTAAATATCGCACATAATGGTGTTCCCAAATCAAGTTATTATTTTCATAATTTTATAAATCATACCTTCAGGTAAATTCATGTGTAGGACAGGCTCGTTCACCGCCATAATTGAATTTCCTTTACATGTGAACTGATTTTCGACATCAATTCACTTTCTTTTAGCCTTTGTGTATGGAATTTTTTAACACATTAGAAAATAAAAATTGAGATTTTTCGATTGATGAATCTATCAGGAAAAAATATACCTGGTGAAATGTAAAATAAGTTATATTTTTTTAGGTATAACAACTAGAGTAATTTTTGCAAACATTTTTTTAAATTTCACAGATCAGATTAAGTAGTATTGATTCTCATTAGTCGAACTAGCCTGAATTCATGCGGGTCATGCCAAAAACACAAGCGTGTGCTTGATTATTGATCAAGAAAAACCACAGAAACATTACCAAAATTCAGATCCGTTTTATCACTGGAAACCAACCGCGCTGTCACGCTGAATAAAATGTCCAAATATTTGAAAAGAGCAAAGAGATAATGCGGTAGTTAATGGCGCGACCGGACGTCGTGGCTGTGCTGTTATTGCTTTAGGTAACGAGGTGACTGTTACACAGAAGTGTAACATTCAATAATATGTTACCTGTACAACTTGCAACTGTAACTGATTCGAGCAAAGTGATTTTACTGAATAATAAACTATAATGTTTTGCTTGTTAAGCTAATAAGCTAGTTTACAAGCCGGGATAGTTTTTAATATGATGGTGATTCTAGGCTAGTAGCACTGGCAAAGCTCGATTCGTGTTTACACGATTCAACAAAATATCAAACAAATCAGGCGTCATTCGCAAAATACTCATAAACTCGCCTAAATATTCATTTCAAAATTTTTCTTTAATTAAAGCAGATGATCCACGTTGATCTCTTAAAATCCAAGATCTTGTACACACCCGTTGTAGTTATTCATCTTCTAGTTCGTCCAGGGGGAGTTGGCATAGTTTTCGAAGTAACTGTTTCAGTCAAGGAGTGTTTTTTTCGCATGCATTTTGGACGTGTGGTCAGCTCATTCACTGCGCTAGTACTAGCTTAAAATAATCCTATGTAATAAAACCGGCATGTTCCGAGCCAGGTGAGCATGCCAGGACAGTTTAGTAGAGAACTGGCTTGCTATCCTGGCTTGAAAAACTAGCCTCGTGTATCTCGGGCATGACGCAATGATCTGGCTCAATTGGTAGTCAGTATTATATCTGCTAATGTATTTAAATACTTCAATGATCGATTGGTAACCACGAACCGGGAAACGAAACGAAGGGTAGATGAACGATATTGTGTAGACAATGTAATTTTTTTGTACTACCTAAATGAAGGATATAATATATTGTGTCTATGCACTTGCAAATAAGCTAGTTTATTCTCAGTTACTTGGTTCCCAAAGTGCAAGCGTTCTCTAAATTGACGCAAAAATATCAACAAATTTATTTAAATGTTCATATTCCTGGAAATATATACAGCTTTGTATTATTGAAACTCATTTCTATTAGTGCCCCGCAAACACTCGGCGCTTAAAATATTCATAGCTCAATAAATATAATGAGTGTTACTCTGCCATATTACATTGTAAGAGTCAGTCGCCCTGCCGACCCCGGGACAGCAGTAAAACGAACAAAAATGCAATAATATTTCCCTCGAATTGTGAATCCGGTTGATGGAGACCGATTCTGTTTTACTGTTTTCATTTTCGCAAGACTCTTCGTTAATGAGCAAAAGATTATTATAAAAGGCGATGAAATTAAAAATTTCAAGCTTCGTTCACTTTTAAACGTAGAGAAAAAGTTTGATTTAACGGTGACCGTGACACGCCATTACAAGTTTTACGTCATAAATCAGTAACTAGATTTTGCCTGCAGATTTACTCGCGTAATTATATATATTATTTATTACTAGCTGACCCGGCAGACTTAGTACTGCCTCAATCGATAATTCCAAGCATTTTCATATTTATTTACCTTTTAAACCTTCTCTGGACTTTCACAAATAATTCAAGGCAAAATTATCCAAATTGGATCAGTCATTCTCGAGATTTAGCGAAACTAACGAACAGCAATTTATTTCTATATGTAAGCAAGATAATTATAAGAAAATATTACAAGGACGACTTTGAAACGTATACGATATCATATAGACGATAAAAAATCCACACTAAAAACTATGAATTAAATTCACAGCTTCTAAATGACTAACCCAAAGCCATTACTCAACAAAATCCCGATTAACCCATAAAAGCCTCGATAGGAAGGTAATTTTTGTCGTAGGTACCGCATGTCTGGTACACTTGTACAGCGTAAGTTATTGCAGAGCGCAGACGCGCGCGACCGAACTTGCTGTTTTTGTTTCAAAGATTAACGATGAACAACGGCCCTCGAAAAACGCGTCACAGAAAACGTATATTGCCCAAAACTTTTCGGTATTTAGGCATTTAGGTACAACATACGTTTTGTTCTGTCCAGTTTTATGGCGTTTATGATAATAATGATACGGACAGGTTTATTGCTTTCGTTTTCAAAGCTTGAAATGATTAATGTGGCGTGAAGTGGGTTTTGACATACATAAAATCACGTACCTCGCCCCTTAAGAGTCCGGTGACAGCGGCTCGCAATTTCGAAGTGCGATTGGCTATTATTTCATTTTATTTCATTTCGGGGAGGTTGTTTGAAAAAATAACTCTAGAGAAACACGCATAAATACTGTTCGAACACAAATAATACAATAATATAAGGGAAATGTGCTTGAGTCAGAAATCATTTTGGTATTAGGTAAACGTAAGACCAAACATACTAATACCAAAATGATTTCTGATTCGGGCATGTTTCCCTTATATTATTGTATTATTTGTGTTCGAACAGTATTTATGCGTGTTTCTCTAGAGTTATTTTTTCAAACAACCTCCCCGAAATGAAATAAAATGAAATAATAGCCAATCGCACTTCGAAATTGTGAGCCACTGTCACCGGAGCCTTAAGGACCGGTTACAGGCAGTGACGCGAGGATTTTAAGTCTGCATTTGATACGATAGTATTAAATTAATCTCTTTTGCTTTTGATATAGGTTAAAAAGTAATTGGCTTGAATAGGAATAAACCTAATTGTAAAATATATTAAATAGATATCTATGAATATGCGAAAATCAATAAAATACTGCAAAATTAAATGTCTTTTCGTTTTATATCACAGCATCTAGGTATCCTTAGATTATATCTGAGGGGTCGTCGTATTACGTTCTTTATTTTTATTTTAAAATACATACTTGTACATAATGAGCTAGAAATTATTGGCATACTCGTGTTTTATATTTATAGTACATGCGCCTGTATCGTGCTTTATTTGTCAAATTAATTTATTTAAAGTAACGAAAAATTGCCTTTTTAATAAAATTTTGCTTTGCAGCTATTAGGTTTAAATTAGTTTGTTTATGGATCAGCCCTTCTACGGAAGATAACTTTGTCAAAATATGAAAGCCATAGTAGGAACTGTGGATCAAACAAAGTTTGTTCAAGGCCCATCCGCGGTTTTTCACTACAACTGTTTTCGCTTTTCAGTGTGAGTTATGACGCAGTTCACACCAAGAACCATAAATTAATTTTACTAGCAAATATTTGGTCGTAGAGGCATGCAAATCGTTGGTTTTTATTTATGAATGAAACTGCTGAATGTTTTCCATGTTTTCCAACCACTAACCGACAATAAGCGTAAAACGAAATAGGTACATAATTCTTGTTAGATCTAAAACTATAGAGGTGTAATACTAAACTGTTTAACCAGTAGGTACTTCGTTTATCTCTAATTTGTTCTCACAAAATTTTAAAGGCGAAAATTTACGATTGTAAACATTTAGTATTGAGTCTTAGGTATTTTGAGTTTCAGTCACTAACATCCGTGCCGATTTAAGCGGGCTATAATATTGTTTTAGCGCCGTTTTATAGTAGTTACGAGGGTTGTTGTCTAGTCAAAAAACATTATTACCTACATTTTTTTGGAACTGTTCATAAATTTTATAGCTCTCATAGCATCCCTACTAGTCTGTGCTCAATTGCTAGCTAGTCTTCAGCGCTGATGGCCATGGGTTCGAGCCTCACCGAGAACAAACATTTGTGTAGGTGTTTGTTCTCTATCTGGTTGTTATAATAGTCAGTATCAACAAAAAAGTATATGAGTATTATTATCAGCTATCAGCTATCCAGGAGACACTCATTTAATTTTCTTCGTAATATTTTCTGTTTTGATTTGTTAATATTTCGCGTTTTTTTTATTTTTGTATAACTTTTTATTTTTTGTATGTTGTTAAGTACTTACATGTTTTTCATTGTTTTGTGTGTCCCGTGTATTATTTGTTACCGTCCATTACAAGTAAATATTTTTTCTTTCTTTCTTTTTATCTGGTCCCATTTTACAAGCGTTGCTGGGGGCCAGATACGTGCTGAATGTTATGTCCACAAAAATAAAAATCCTGAAAACACGTAATTTTCTTTTTATAAAAGAGGGTTGGTCTCGTAAAGTTTCATGGCACGGCACCTCCGTCTGTCAATGTGAGAGGCTCTCCCATCACAAACCATTTACCACGATCAATCACGGTGAGTTGGTGTCTTCCCTTCACTTTACGAAATCGAGTGAATTTTTTGCTCAGCAGTGATGTGTAGTCCTGTATCCTTTATACCTAAACTAGTGGACTTCGAGCATAAAACATTTACAGGTGACAACTCATTATATTTTTTATAGTGATGTAACAAGCAGATGGACCACCTAATGTGAAGTGGTAACCATCACCTATATATAAAGCATTGCCTCTTTATGACGTGATTAAACCACAAACACCCAAACATCCTCACAAACTTTCACACTAAAATTTATAAATTTAGAAAGATGGTAATAATAGAAAATCTTGTTTTGTTGTAGGTACCTACCTATGTAGATAGGTATTTCATGGTTTAAGTCACGCACGATAGGATCGTGCCCTAAAATGCAGTGCCTTGCGTCCATGAACATTTATAATCAACAATCACATCACATATAAAAAATTAATAACAGATTAGACGAATATTCGTCTAATCTGTTATTAATTATTACTGCAATGTTGATTACACCAATGAGTTTGACTAAAGGAAAATCATGAAAGATTATTTCTTATGTCCAGCGACGGACTTCTGCAGACTGATGATGGTGACTCATTATTATCGAATGTCATTATTATCATCAATTTGAACAAGTCCTCTAATACATAGACATAGACTTCTGCTATACATTTTCAGGAATAATAATTTTGTTCTCTCTCGTCGCTTTTCGGTCGTCGGCCCTTCATAATGTCGTTGGTCCATCAGGATGCGGTCGTCTACTTCTTCATCGTCCTGTCCGTAATATTAATAATATAGTTTAATATTCTATGACTCAGCGTTTATCATCGTTCAATTTTATACTAATTTGCCAACGTTACAGCAAACACTCAATAACGATGTTTTTATTCAATTTACTAGGCTTACTCAAGTTTAAAGGGAGTATTGTTGCAAATCTTGATTGATAGCGCGTACGAGAGCCCATCAATTTGAGCTGAAACCCGAATTTGCACTTTAAATGGGTTCGTACAAGTTATATGTACAAAGGTATTGTGTGTATTACCCGTCTGAGGAGTTAATTTAAAAGTACAAATGCGTTTGTTTCGATTCAAAAAGAAAATAACGCCACATAGGCATTATTCTGGTGTCGCTATTCATAGCTAATTATTTATAGGTAGCTCTGTCCCCCATAAGCCTCGTAGACTAAGCATCTAAGACCCAGGGAGCTCGTCCGTAATTCAATGTTAATTAGGGATCCGTCGCAAGACGGCTCTTGCGTCAGCAGACTAAACAATGCCATTCTACCTCGTTTGCTCAGCTATTCCAGGGTCTGTCAACCCTTCCCTCTCATTAAACATGGACAATATACGTACCTGAGTAACATAGGTTGATCTGTATTGATCTCAGTTTTCAATTCAATTCATCAGCCATGAAGGTGGTTAAAGAGCAAGTGAAAAAAGTGTTTGGGACAATTGTTAAAAGAAGGACTTCAATCACAATATTAGTTATTTGAGTTCATTTGTAATAAGTTGTTCGATTGTGGTTTGGGACAGGATTAGTAAATTTAATTTTAAGAGGATTGGTGCGTGACTTTCGCCTAGCTATTAACGCGTGAATGGAAGGGTTGAACTACCAATCAGTTTTAATTTAGACGAATATTTCATTAAGTATTTGGTTAATCGTTACCATTTATATATTCTGTTAGCTAACTAGCTTACAGAAAGTATAAATGGTAAAGTTATCAGCCCTGTTTTTTTAACGATGTTTTATACAGCGTTATCTGAAATGACACTAGACACACCAGCACGTTCCTTCCAAACATTTCCCCCTCACTTACAAACCGTAAAACACCTACTTATGATCGTTAAAGCCGTAAAAATGGGCTCAGCACTGAAAAAGCGCAATATATGAGTCTATTAAAACGGAAACATAAAAACCCTTGTAATTTATTTGCAATCTCCAATAAGTGAAGTTTAGTAAGATATTCGGGCAATGTACTTTTTATAGGTTATACTATTTAGGTGCCTAGCACCGGTAGTCTAGTGGGAGTCTATGACCGCGCCTTACGATCGAAAGGTCGTAGGTTGGAATCCGGTCGTGTATCAATGGATTTTTCCCATCTAAAAATTTAAGAGCCCCGGTGGTCTAGTGGGAGTGACCCCGCCTTCCGATCGTAAGGTCGCAGGTTCGAATCCGGTCGTGCACCAATGGATTTTTCTATCGAGAAATTTATGTGCGCAATGCCAGTGCTCTTAAACGGTGAAGGAAAACATCGTGAGGAAACCAGTTAGTATTCTAACAGCGGCGATGGGCTTGCAACCTGTCACGTATGGAAGACTAACTACTGCAAAATGTGGGTATGTGCCAAATGTAATGTTTGGACGTACCTCTGACTACCCCCCTTAGACATCCTCAAAGAATCTTGAATTAGTACCTACTTGTTACTGGGAGATCTGAAGGGATATCTACCGTGCCTGGGGATCAAAGTCGTGAAGCTGTTTCAGTTTCAGTTTTTTTTCAGTTTAAAAATTTAAGTGCGGAATCAGTGCCCGTCAACGGTGAAGGAAAACATCGTAAGGAAACCGGCACCACTCGACACATGTTATAGAACCTATAAAGTTCTATAACATGACTGCTCGAAAGGAGCATTTTCAAGTAGGTAACGCTTAAAATTCTTTCACTCAATTTCTTGTGAAAAAGTGTCACGATGAAAGAAGAGAAGAGATGCCTTTTTTGTATGTGCATTATGTTTGACAAAAAAACATTTTTTGAGATGAAAATTATACTTTTTCAAAACGTTACACAGTTTGAAAGTCAAGTTCAAACAATTTTATGAAATTGACTATTTTAATAGATAATTAAAATAGGGTATCGATACTAACCCCCGGTTTCAGAAAGCTCGATCAACATTAATCGGCAGTCAAGTCACTTGCTATCTCTATCTAATTTGAAGTAAAAGCTGAAATAGTAAGTGACTTGACCACCGAGTAGTGTTGATCGAGCTTTCAGAAACCGGGGTCTGTGTTTTAAATGAAGTGACCGTTAACTTTATACTTTGACATCACATGACAACTTCAAGCTTTAAAACCGGTGAAAGAATGTGCCGTTCTCAAATCATGCGACACTCTGTAAAGGATAGGAAACATACAAAGGAAACTTTCAACAAAGTTCATAAAGAACTCAACGGGTGTCATAAATGATCACAAATATGCTCCATTGCTATCACTGGTCCGCATTTGTTTTACGAGATGCATCCCATCACCTATGATTCACTTGCTATAAAATTCGGAAGCGGAAGCGGCAGTCGACTACCGGAATATCTGAATATGCCAGTAAAAGTAGAAGCGTTTGTCGTGTGAGAATGTGTTCGCATTTTTATCAAGAAAGTCTCGTAATTCTGTTTTGAAAGAGCATACTAGAGTGAACATTGCTGACTAAAATGACTTTTTTAACAGGTAAATAAATAAAAGTAATAAACAAAATAAATAATATGATTAAATTGGGTAGGTAACGTCACTGCCATAAATAATAATAATAAATACTTGTGGACATTCGACACAGCACATCTCGCCCCAAACTAAGCCAAAGCTTGTGATATCATAACCAGATAGGTGATACTTAATATACATTTTTCTTTGCATATACATTCATCACACAAAATATGTTGTTTTCGGTGAGAATCGAACTCACGGCCTAGGGCACAGAAGGCAGAGCTACCAACTGAGCTGCGAAGGCCGTCTAAAAATAAATGATCTTCTAGAACACTTCTGTCCAATAAAACTAAGCAATTTTTCTAAACATACAAAAAATACCGCAGGTCAATATTATAATGCCCAGTTATTTTAAAACATATAACACTGGTAGCTACAAGACGCAGAAATTTAATTCTGTCAGCTCACACTGTAACGCGTAACGACTCGACGAGCAACGGCGACTTTTTGTTAGAAAGATTAACGACAAAGTATGGGGGTCAAAAAAAATCTCGGCAAGTGCGGAAATTGCCAAAACTTCGCGTCGAAGCCTGGAATTTTCTTGTTCTAAATGTCGTCGTAAATGAAAGATGGCTCTTTTAAAATCGGAAAAGAAATTAGGAACAGACGTTTTTGAGATTACGAGTTTGTAACAAACTGAAAGTTGCTTTTTTTGCTTTCGGCGTGTCAAAATACTACGGGTCTGGGAACTTGTTAAAAGTTGAATTACGAGTGAATATCGACTTCGAGGAAATCTTTCGTTTTGTAAGCTTTACAAGACTAAGTAGACTACTATTAATTAATTACTCAGGAAAATTCTTTTGGAAATTCGACATGACAAATCAATTCAAAAGAGATGCGGGCGATATCTGAAAGGCCTTGTGGTCGAGTGAGGCACTTTGTCCTACCTCTTCGACATTTCATTCGAAAAAGAACCAATTTTATCTGTAACTAGCTTTTGCTCGCGGCTTCGCTCGCGTTAAAAAGTATTATTATTATCACATTTATTTATTTATATTCATAATTTATAAGTTTTTTACAATATAAAATAAATAAATAAATTATTATTAAAATTGACAATGTTTCATACAAACTTTCATCCCCTATTTTATCCCCTTGGAGGTAGAATTGATCAAAATCCTTTCTTAGCAGATGCCTACGTCATAACATCTACCTGCATGCCAAATTTCAGCCCGATCCGTCCAGTGGTTTGGGCCGTGCGTTGATAGATCACTATGTCAGTCAGTCAGTCAACTTTGAGTTATATATTTAGATTAGATTAGATTAGATAGACTAGCTGAACCCGCGGCTTTGCTCGCGCCAAGGAATTCAAAGTTTCATACAAACTTTAATCCCCTATTTTATCCCCTTGGGGGTAGAATTTATCAAAATCCTTTCTTAGCGGATGCCTACGTTATATCCTCTACCTGCATGCCAAATTTCAGCCTGATCCGTTCAGTGGTTTGGGCTGTGCGTTGATAGATCACTATGTCAGTCAGTCAGTCAGTCACCTTTGAGTTATATATATTTAGAAGATGTTGTATCATCTCAGCAGATAAAATACACATGTGGGTAGTTAGGTTTCTTTATAAATAAATCAGTCGGTACGCAGCCATTGTCGTTTCATTACATGGTGACAGCGGTGAACAAAATATTTTACGATAAAATAGTTTATAGTGTGTGTTTCAAAGTTAAAACGCGTGAATAAACTTATAAGTGATCGTAATTCCATAAAACCATGGAACATGCGCGACCGCCGGCTGAATTATCATTGGAAGGAGGTCCAGCAAAACGCGCTGACGCGTGGCGAAAATGGCTCAAGCAATTTCAAGTATTTCTCAAGGCGTCGGGAGTTTATAAAGAGTCAAAAGATATGCAGGCCAGTTTACTAATTAATCTAATTGGTTCCGAAGGCTACGACATATTCCTCACATTCAAGTTTAGTTCAGAAACTGACCGTGATGACATAGAAAAACTTATTGAAAAATTCAACGGCCATTTTGGTACCAAACCCAATACTACCATGGTGAGGTTTAAGTTTTTTACGAGGAACCAAGAGGACGGAGAAAGTATCGACGAGTATGTTACGGCTTTGAAACTTTTGAGCCAGCAATGCGAGTTCGACAAACTGGAAGACGGACTGATTCGCGATCGGATCGTGTGCGGTGTGAGGGATAGTACCGTACGCGACAGGTTACTACGTAGCGATCAGTTGACACTCGAAAAGGCTATCGTCATATGTCAATCGAATGAAATATCAAATGAGGAAAGCCGTAAAATAGAAGGCGTAAAGAGTGAGTCTAAAAGCGCGTCAGTGGATGCCGTGTGGAACTCGCGAGGCGCGGGACGAGGTGCGCGTGGCTACGGCGCCGGCGGAGGCGGCGGCTGGGCGCAGCAGCGCTGGCGCGGGGTCGGCAGCGGCGGGCGCGGCCGTGGGACCGGTGCGCGCGCCCCGCATGCTGGCGGCGGCGGCGGCGGCGGCACAGCGGGGATCTCGCAGTCTGCGCAGGGTAGCGCGTGCGCGGCCTGTTCTAGTGCGTATTGTGATAGTGGATTTCGATGTCCGGCAAGAAATGTGCAGTGCTTTTTGTGCGGTAATAAGGGTCACTATAGGAGAACGTGTCCAATGAACCGATCAAGTAAGGTTAATTCGGTACAGGAGGAGAGAGACGATGACCTATACTTTATCTCCTCTGTGGGCGCTGTGGACGATTTACGATCCGGGGACAAATGGTATGAGACTTTATTTCATTTAGATAACATGACAAAACATCTGTTTAAGTTAGATACCGGCGCCGATTTGAATGTTATCTCCAAAGATAATTACCTAAAGTTAGGTTTTACGTTGCACGATTTGAGTCCGTCTAAACCTAAAGCGATGTCTTACTGTGGAAGTTTATTACCTATTCTTGGATCATGTGTTTTAAAGTGGATGTATAAAAATAAAGTGTATAGTATCAACTTTGTAGTATCTGATCACAACTGTGAAAGCATTTTAGGTAAATTTGCAGTAGAGGAAATGAAACTTGTGCAACGGGTATATTGTTTAGATATGGATATATACAGAGATTTGTTTGAGGGCCTAGGGCGGCTACCTGGACACTACACTATACCTATAGATAAAGATTCATCTCCTTGCATCTGCCCAGTGCGGAAAATACCTATTAGTTTGAGGGAAAAGTTGCGGACAGAACTTGAACGCATGGAGGATTTGGGTGTGATTAGAAAAGTGACGCACCCCACTCCTTGGGTGAATGCTATCGTAGTAGCGGCTAAAAAAGATGGTAACATCAGAGTTTGCTTAGATCCGCGACCTCTTAACAAAGTCATTCGTCGACAACATTTTCCATTGCCCACCCTTATGGAAATAGCCACACAGCTGAAAGGGGCTAGCTGTTTTAGTAAGTTGGATGCTAGATCTGGATTTTGGATGATATCCTTGGATGAGGAGAGTGCCGACCTATGTACATTCGGGACTCCGTTTGGTAGGTTCCAATACTTACGTCTCCCTTACGGGATTAATTCAGCTTCTGAAGTTTTTCACTGCAGGGTAAAACAGCTGCTCGAAGGGTTAGAAGGGGTAGACTCATTTGTCGACGATATAATTGTTTGGGGTATGAATGAGAGTCAGCATGATGAACGCCTGAAACTATTACTGGATAGAGCTAGGGAAGTAGGCATAAAGTTCAATCGTGAGAAATGCGAGTTTAAGGTTCCTGAGGTTACGTATTTGGGACACAAGTTTAGTGTAGAAGGAATGAAAATAGATGAAAGCAAAACCAAAGCCATAAAAGAAATGCCATGTCCGCAAAACAGGCAGGAATTAGAAAGATTTATGGGGATGATAAATTTTTTATGCAAGTTCATTCCTAACTTTTCCGAAAAGGCTACCCCGCTTAGGAACTTATTAAGAAAAAATAGCGAATGGCAATGGGGCGCCTGTGAGGACCAAGTAGTAGAAACGCTAAAGTGGGACTTGTGTAACGCGCCTGTTTTGAGTCTGTTTGCGGCGGACGAGCCGGTCGTGGTGTCCGTGGACGCCAGCTCGCACGCGCTCGGGGCGGTGCTGCTGCAGAGCGGGCGTCCGGTGGAGTTCGCCTCCCTCACCCTCACCGACACTCAGCAGCGATATGCCCAAATTGAGAAAGAGATGTTAGCTATAGTCTTCGCGCTTGAGAGGTTCCATCAATATGTGTATGGCAAAAGCGATGTGCTTGTAGAAACTGACCATAAACCACTCGAGGCACTTTTTAAAAAATCTTTGAATGAAGTACCCGCTAGGCTTCAGCGAATGATGCTTCGCGTTCAAAGATATGACTTTTCTGTTATGTATAAACCCGGAAAATATATGTATGTAGCGGATACACTTTCGCGTGCTCCGCTTCCGGAATTAATGCATGAAAAAGTGTCGGAGGAGGTGCAGAGTCAATCATGTTTTTTGATTAAGAATGTGTCATTTAGTGATGAAAAGATTAATTTAGTGCGCGATCACACAAAAAGAGATATTACATGTCAGTTGTTGATTCGTAATGTTAGGGATGGCTGGCCGCTGAACAAGTATGAAACTGATGAAAGAGTGAGGTCATTATGGGATCATAGGAACGTCCTTGAGTATTATGATGGGGTTCTATTTAAAAGCGATTTAGTGTTCATTCCGGAAGAACTCCGTGCTAATATGATAGGCAGAGTACATGAAGGGCACCTAGGTATAGATAGATGTAAAAGGCGCGCGCGAGAAGTGATGTACTGGCCGGGGATGTCGCACGACATCGAGCGCGCGGTGCGCCGGTGTCGCGTGTGCGCGAGGCACGCCGCGATGCCGCAGCGAGAACCATTGATTGCTCATGAAATACCTAGTCTTCCGTGGGTGAAACTCGGCTCTGATATATTTGAGTATAAAAAAACATATTTCTTGATATTAGTAGATTATTTTTCTAACTACGTCGAGGTGTGCCCACTCACTAGTATAACTTCTAAAAGCGTAATTAAAGCTATGAAAGACCAATTTGCGCGGCACGGTATACCACAGGAACTGATAACAGACAATGGCCCAGCGTATGCTTCGAAAGAATTTCAGAATTTTTCAATTTCTTGGGGATTTAATCACACCACATCATCCCCCAATTACGCCCAGTCGAACGGTCGTTCTGAACGTGCTGTGCGCACGATTAAAACTTTATTAAAAAAATCGTTGGACGATGGTACTGATTTTTATTTAAGTCTGTTAAACTATAGGTCGGCGCCTAGGGATGGTATCGCGAGCCCTGCGGAACTTCTTATGAGTAGACGGCTAAACACACGTCTGCCGATTAATTTGAATAAACTCAACCCGGCTAGGGACAACGCCATAGATTATCAAAACATTATGAATAAACAAGCAAACGCAAAGGCCCGTTACGATGCTAGTTCGAGGGAACTACCTGCTCTCAACACAGGTGATGAGGTGGTGGCAGTTGACGGCAGCAACAGACGCGAGGCACGCGTGACGGGTCGCGCTCCTCAACCTCGATCATATTTTGTGAAAGATGAGTCAGGCAGGATTTATCGCCGTAACCGTAGACATTTATTGAGAGTAAATACGCCGCCTTCTTCTAATGATAAAACTTTGTGTGATGAGGGTGAAAAGAGTGACAGTAGTGTGTATGATGATCCCGATGAGGAACTACTAGATGTAGTTGCTCCCAATCAGTCAATTTGTGAAACTATCGAATCCGAATCTACAAGGTCAACGAAGCGAATTGAAAGGGCAGCCGCTCGCCAGGCTAAGAAAAAAATTTATAAAGATACTCTTCAATAGTAGGTACTTATCCCAAAACATACCTATCAATTGTAATTCACCAGTAATAATTTAATGTTATGCCCGTTATGCAATAGATACCTACATTTCTATGTAAGATTATTTTGCTATCAAAATTTGCATAGGAAGTTTAGAATATTATTGTATTATTTACCATTCAATGCCTATAAGCACATTGTTTCTGATAAATTTAGATCTTAAATATTTCATGAAGCAAGAATAAAATGCATGTTTTATTATGTACCCTAGTTATGTAATCCTGTCTTATATTTAAAACTATGTTAAACACCTATTAGATTTTATGATGTAACTTTACCTAGTAGGTAGGTTTCTACTTAGTCAATTCTTATTTGGTTTCTTTATAGGGAAAGATGTTGTATCATCTCAGCAGATAAAATACACATGTGGGTAGTTAGGTTTCTTTATAAATAAATCAGTCGGTACGCAGCCATTGTCGTTTCATTACAGAAGAGAAGATTAGATCAAGATTAAGATTATTATCAAATACTCCCGACCCGAGAACCCTAACATAATGTCTTCGTAAAAATAATTATCGGTATTATATCACCAGAGACTTGATCAAAATTACCTATCATATTTTCACTACAGTTTACTTTACTTCAGTCTATTTCGTAATTACTAAAACCCCTTTCATACAAAGAATCCATTATGAACAAAACTGCTAAAACTAATTTGTGAACAGTTTAATCAAAATATCCAGAATGCCTTCTGCTTCTGTTGATATCTCAGCCAGTAGGCATCCCTTTCAATTCAGCGAAGCACGCGCTCCAAACGTGCCGAGCGTGGTAACCGTACACATTACTGCCTCCATAAATATGTATATCTACAACATACATAAATATGTATACCTTCATATCTACATGCGACGTTACGGCGACATTTTAATACGAAACTCTCATAGCGGAATGTAGATGTGATAGGCAGTTATGGTTATTTGAAGGTGTCATTTTGACGCTTGAATCGGCAAGCAAAAATCACCTCTTTTCTTGGCTTCCGTATTGTCACACAAAGGCTCCTATTGTCTGTATTGTAATATGTTCTATCCATTGAATATTTTTCTAAACGTTAGTCATGAGATGTCAGACATGACCTATTTTACTGGTACTCTACCTAGGTATGTAGTGTAGTAACAAAATAGGTCATGTCTGAAACGTGGTACTGGGAGATCTGAAGGGATATCTACCGTGCCTGGGGATCAAAAGTCATGAAGCTGCTTCAGTTTTTTTTTGAAACGTGAGTATAAGTAACGTTTCTCGCAATTCGACTAATACGCAATGTCAGATGCTTCATCCTAATTAATCAATTATCCACTCAATTATTTTTCCGCATCGTGAGGTCTGCTGACCTCTTACAATGAGAACTCGTACTAGAAACCGCTGCCACCGCCGCCGCCGCCGCCACTTGCGCCAGCACTTTGACTGCCGCCTTGGCTTCCACCCTCCGTTGCGCAGCTAGCAAGCGTCTAAAACACATAAGGATAAGTACAAATCAATTTTATCAATAATTTTTTACACAATTTTTGACAAGTTCTGTGTGGCTGTAGGTTTGCACCTGGGATCGGCATTGTTTCTTCTAATTAAGAATGCATTGACATCGGACAAACACGAAGAAGCACCCCGGTGCATGCTGTTTGCCGACGACATGCGTGAAGATACGCTTGAGGTCGAGAGCAGGCTGGGAAAATGGCAGGAGAAATTGGAGAGTGTCGGACTAAAGATAAGAAAAAGCAGGACAAAAACTGAGCACTTGTTCTGCGACTTTGGTAGTTCCTCCAGTTTCACTTGCCTTAGACGGTGTATCCCTACCAATTATTGTGTGCCGGTGTGCCAACTATTTAAATCTCTACTAAAAAACCATTAGTTGATAAATTGTGAAACTAAAGACAGAATTACGACTTACTTCTTTTTCATTAGCTGACTCTTCTCCAAATACTCCTGGTAGAGCTGCGAGGCACGCACCGACGGCACGTAAGCGCCCACTGCCGAGTTCAGACTGCCACTCTTGTCAACATCTATGCTTTCTGTCTTTGTTAAGTCTTTTTGTTTGAACATGGCCGAGGGCTCTATGTCGACAAAAGGCTTGTATATCGCCGGCTTGTTCTTCTTCTTGAACATGTTTGTGGAGTCGAGTAGAACATTTGTAGGTTTCGTTCTAAACATTTGAGTCATCCAGTCGCTCACTTTTTTGACCGCTTCGTTTTTGGCTTTTGTATCGATGTTCACACTCGAGATGAGATCTACTGGTTTGAACGTTTGGTTCAGTTGGCTGATGACTATAACCTGATGGCTATCGATAGATCTTCACATTGAAATCAGGCATCTTAATTAATAATAATCGTTAGTAAAGTAGGTTAGGACTGGGCTGAAGTTGCCTGAGGAGCAAATTGACAGCTGTCAAACTTCGACGTCCATTATTTAAACTCTATGGTTAGAATGCAGCATGCACTTGAGTCTTATTCGATCGAACGTTAAAACTCCTTGGTTAGAATGCATGGACTACCATCACATTGAGGCCAGTGACTACGATTCCTTCATTTTAGCTAATTCATGCTTTTTTTTACTTTCCTTGTATTTGTAATGAAAAGCAGTGTTTGCCTCGGGTTGAAAACTTATTTAGTCCAGCCAAACCCCGTCTGGGGACTAAATAAGTTACCTACCCCTAGGGGAACAATGTACCTACTATTATTTTATAACAACACCCCCACTTAATTCACAATATTTAACACGATGTTTCTGGAGGAAACTCGTTTCTTACCTTATTGAAACGAAACTTTCATTATGATCTTTACTGCTTAAAATAAGCAATAAAAATATCCAGAGTTGACATACCTAAACAAAGTACAAAGTAACCAAAAAAATACCAAGTTATGATATCCGCTAGATCAGTCTTATAAAAACGCTTGATTATTTAGAAGTTTTTCCTTTATTTACTGAGCATATTTCTCCAGTAAATCATGTTTTTTAGAAAGTTCTGACATCAAATATTGAACTCACATTTTCTCGGTCTTTCTGTTATGTGTAATCCCAACTAATATTATAAATGCGAAAGTAACTCTGTCTGTCTATCTGTCTGTCTGTCTGTCTGTCTGTTACGCTTTCCCGCTTAAACCTCTTAACCGATTTTGATGAAATTTGGCACAGACAATCTTTAGACCCTGAGAAAGAACATAGGCTACCTTTTACTGCGAAAAAAAGAGATGAAGAGATTAAAAGTACGCAGACGAAGTCGCGGGTACCAGCTAGTAATGTATAATATTACTTTAATTGTATACAAAAATGTATGTAACCTGTATTTTTATGAATCACTAGCATCTGCCCAAAGCAGCTCCACTCGTGTTGTTTTCTAACAAAAGAGCTAAACATGTTTTTATTCATTTTTTACTGTGATACCGGTAATTTTTTTTTTAAATTTAATATTTGATTTGTCGATACTGAGAGGTTGATGTATCACTAAAGCAAAAATTCGTCAGCTTCATTTATATGCAACAAAATTAATGTGTTTTAAAAACCAGATATAGTCGAAGTATAGTTGGGCGTCAATAGCGAAGCACGGCCGGAGAGAGTGGCGATTTAAAGAGGAGGCCTATACTGAGCAGTATGGGCTGAGTAGATAGATAGAAAACAAGAAAGAAATACACAATCTGATATCTAACATACCAAAAACACAGCTAAAATAGTCATCTACAACCACCAAGGATCAAACAGAAAAAAAATGCGGCAGAGTTATGCTTTTCGCTAAATCAAACTTGTATGAAAAGTTACGCGGGCAATACGCGGGTTATTTAGAAGCCCATTCGCCCGGCTAATGACGAGTCCAGCCCTGCAATATATCTCTGGTAGTAGGCGCAGAAATCACGGCGACTCTCGCTTGATTGAGTTTTCTTTTCCATTGTGGTTCCATTAACAGAATAGGCTTCCCCCGCTTGGGACGCCATATGTTCGCGGAAAATTATATCAGCAATTTTTCTTTCGCGTACGATGTTTTTGGGGTTTTTGTATGGTAAACATGTAATTTGGTGCTATTGCGTGGCGCATATTGCGCGTTTCTGAAGTTTTGCAAGCGTTCGCAAGGGTTATCAAACTATTTCACAGACAACTACTCACTGCTACTGCGTGTGAATCGTGAATTCTGAAAACTAACCTACTTTTTCTTATCTAAACGCTCTTCTACTCGTACGACCCTATTAGTATCTTGATGATAAAAGATACACACGTTGGGATAAGACGCTTTAATTTCCCTGCTTCTGTCTAGAGCGCATTTTTTTCTTAATGAACCTGAATTAGACTTGCATCTAGTAAGACGCTCGCCTTTACCGCTAGATGCACTCTAAATTTTATTTCTGAATCAGTTTTTATTCCTACACCACCTATTTCTTCCCGGAAAGTAAACGAAAGCGGCCCCTGAGAGCTCTTGTGCTACCGTCTAATTAACGACGTATCTAATTATACCATCGCCCGGCTCACGAGAAGAGAATTTCCCAAATTACGTATAGCGGAACGCAATTACACTTAGGGGAAATGCTAGAGACAAATTGAGTTATAGTGTAATTGAAATAAAAGCGCAGATAGGTTGACTGTGCTCTTTACCCTCGACAGTTTTTAATTTAGAAGATCTTTCTAAGCATGCAACTTTTTGTCACATACCTACCTACTTTACAATTAGCGGGATTGGTACATAATTATTATACGCACGTGAGACTTAGAAAGAATTTGGTCCGCAGCATGCGTTACACTTTTCGTTGTTTCCACAAACAAGACCAATGAACTAAGTATGATTTATACTACAACATAATGCCGTGAGGTCTCGAAATAGAATTGGACCCCTCCATCACCTCCCGTGGATGTCGTAAAAGGCGACTAAGGGAACACACTGGAAAATGTGGGCAGCAGCATTTCCCGGGTAAACACCATCAACACTGCGGTCACCAATCCGCCTGCCAAGCGTGGTGACTATGGCAACCCCCCCCCCCCCCCCACGATGATCTGGAAACGTATAGGGGTGGCCTATGTCCAGCAGTGGACTTCTTTAGGCTAATGATGATGAATGATAATTTATGTGTTTCTTTTTTGAATGATTATAATTGCCGTCAGGCTGGACTAGAGAAACAAAATTTCTTGGTTGGATGGATGTTTGTTACTCTTTCACGCCGGAACAGCTGAACGGATCTAGATGAAACTTGGCAAAGAGATATATTGTAGTTTGGATTAGCACATAGGCTACTTTTTATCCCGTGGGAATACTGGGATTTAAATCTGCACGGGTGAACTTGCGGGGCGCAACCAGTAAACAATAAATATCTTCATCTGAATCCAGTCTACTAAATTATAACCTCTTATAATACTTTCTTCTTGTCGTCTTACTAGTTCTTTTGTAACAGTGCGGTGAAAGGAATTTTAGTGCCCCTCAAAGAGACCATTTTTTCAAACTGTTTGCTTTCCTCCAGATTTCTTTTACTATTTGAGAGTATTGGTATCTAAATATACTTGGCGGCAGAAAAAGGCGCGGTGGTAGTATGCTTCCCTGGCTGAGCCCTACTACTCTTTTGGGCTCGTAAACGCGTTCTTTTGCATCAGCTGTTGCATAAACCCAGTCTGGGTCAATGGGTCCGCAAGACTTTTGGCACGGCCTCGGTAAGGGATTTTCATAACAACGTTTTGCGAATAGCAGGATCAGGAGTGTTTGAGGCTACTTATAGAGTCATTTGAAGAGATCGGTCCGACCTAAGGCGGTAGATTGCGGAACTTCAGAGATAACTTCCCGCAAACTTGGAACATTTAGATGCTGCAATACTTGGATAAGGTAAACCGACTGTCTTAATTAACTTAGAGATGTTCAAATATAGCTAAGGCTCATATTAATGGTGGATTTAACATCACGACTTGCCAGTAGCTGTTACAATTTTGCGGTATCTTCTTATCCTTCGTTGAATGTGTAACTTTATGGCTTTTGTTTTAGGGCAGATTAATTTTATTGTTTTTGAAGGTTCTTTGCTTTATACCCATGCCATGGTATTCTGATGTTGAAAGGCATGTTTGAACCATTAAATAACTTTAGCTGTAGGCAAATTTATGATGTGCAATGCATTAGCAATGACTATAGTTACAGATGATAAAAGATGACAGCAAGCGATTAAATGTAAAAAAAAGGTGACTGACTGACTGACAGACTGACATAGTGATCTATCAACGCACAGCCCAAACCACTGGACGGATCGGGCTGAAATTTGGCATGCAGGTAGATTTTATGACGTAGGCATCCGCTAAGAAAGGATTTTGATCAGTTCTACCCCCAAGGGGATAAAATAGGGGATGAAAGTTTGTATGAAACCCTTGGCGCGAGCAAAGCCGCGGGTTCAGCTAGTTGTGTGTATAATTTTGATGCACGATCGGTTCTGAACGTCGTGGGTTCAATCGGAAGGTGGGGCCGTTACAACTTAATCACTAGAGATCTCATAGCTGATCACATTGCATATTATAATATACCTAGTCATATTTTAAATTTTTTCATTTTACTTTTATTTTGCTTTTGTGTCGCAAATAAATAAAATTTCTTTCTTTCTTTATTTTAATATAATTGTATCACCAGTCTATCAAATTGTAGTAAATTAATTACACTAGTAGGTATAGCTTGTGTCAGTTTTTCCAGCTAACGAATGCTTATCTTGGCAAAAACAGGGAAAAATCTAAATCACAAGCTATCTCACGGTTCCATGACACAAAAACGCCTATTCTTTTCCCTTTATAAGAGTAAACTCCGTACAAAATACAAGAAAATTAAGCAAAAAATGCCGGACTCACGGAGTAGTGCTTAATTCTGGTTCCCGAATTGCCGACATTACGGTGTACAGAGTACCCCTTTCCTGCTATTGCCCTCCTAATTGTTGCATAAACCAAACAAAATGAGCGGTTTGGTCTCTTGGATACAGGAATCAGGAAATCGTGGGAATTAGCCCTTTGTGTTGTGATCGTGTTTCGGAACACCATTTTATACCATTAAAATAAAATCGATATTTATTAGATTTATAGTGTTTACTACACTTAAGGAAATCGCTAACCTATTGCTCCTCAACTTATCCGTCACAGGCGCTACTTTCAAACTTCACTCTAATATACTCATTCTATAATTTCTCCATCCTTGTCACTCTGCACGTCCATCTCAACATTTGCATTTCTATCTAAGCTATTTTACAAGTTCATAAAAACTAAATAGTCAAGTATAATCAATACCAGCGCTACCGCTTTTTTAAATTAAAACGCAGACATGTTTAATCATGTGTTTCTTTTTCCGATTCAAATAAATAATCAATTAAAATAGCAATCCTGACTCATAAGCATACACAGTGAACTGGCAACAAAAAGTGCTATTCAGAAACAATTGAAATTAATTAACGAATATTGAATTGTTGCCATTGTGTTTTTCGGACAACTTGATTAGATTTTCGTGGAACAATGTGTAAAGGGACAGATAACAAATTGAGTTGTGACTTTATTAAAGTTCTTGCTTACAGTAGGTAAGGGGGAGTGTATACACAAGAGATTTTTCTTACTTCAGTTTTGCAGCGGCAAAGGAAAGTCAATCATATTTTATTTATTTTTTACATTACAATTGTTGGAATGGCCGCTGAAAGAAAAATACAGCAAAAGCATTGGCAAAATGTACCTACTTACCTAGACAATTTAAAAGGGGATAACTTTTGACGAAGGTAGCTGTCTACTAATTAGGTAACAATAAATCTGTGGAGATCCACAAGATCACAAATGTCAACTAATTTTAGCTGTAATTTCACTGGCAACCCACAGCCACACCTTTTATACAGAAATACAGCAACGCTGCTTGGCAGCAGAAACAAGCATGCTGGTAGTACCATCCCAGATGAGCCCTTCACAAGGAGCTCTACTACTCCTTAATTTTTAAGAGCGGGTATAATATTGTTAACTTCTCAATAAAATAATACCTGTTTTTTGAAACAGTGTACAACTAGCATTATCTAACAAACCCACCCAACAGAAACGTCAACAACTGTGAAAGAGAAAACATTGATACCTACTGGAACCGTATTGGGACGAACAATAGCAACACATTGTGCTAACAAGATACTGCTCAATGCTTATAATAGCATTTGGAATGAGTTTTGGAATTGGATACCTATACAGCCTAGTCGGTATTTCACTTTAGCTTGTTAACAAACAGGCCGATAGGGTTCATACAACAATTACTTACATTTAATATCTTTATTGTATACAATTGCGTAGGTTTTCGATCATAGCGTAATATCACTAGTATATATATAATGTTTAAAATAAAGTAAAGAGCTATGAAAAAAATACATCGAGTCGAAAGCAGTCCTGGTGAAACGAAACAGATTAAAAAAAATAAATAAATTGAGTTAAAAAGTTTATTTTATAAATTTCTTTGTAGCCGAGGGGAAAAATTGAATGCTTTGAACAATTTTGAGATGTTCTTCGCTAGTGCGGCTTTGTTTGTCACCCTTTCTGTATCTTGTCGTCCCAAATAATATGATCGAGTGAGCTAAGAGAATAAAGATCTTAGTGACATCTTTTTAGATATGGCATTATAATATGTTTGTCTTAGAAAAACTTACCGTTGATCAAATCTGCATGAAATTGTGGTATGTAGATTGATAGTTTTTACTTGAGGAATTTCCTAATAAAAATTCTCAGACCAAGGGTTATTGAACCAACTTGCTTAATCAAGCTTAATATTATGTTAGTATGACATTGTTTTGCACGGTTTATCCTACTACTATTATAAATTCGAAAGTTTGTAAGTATGGATGGATGGATAGATGGACGGATGGATGGATGAATGGATGTTTGTTACTCTTTCACGCCAGAACGGCTGAACGCATCTGGATGAAACGTGGTAGAGAGATAGATTATAGTCTGGAATAGCACATAGGCTACTTTTTATTCCATGGTAATACGGGGATTTAAATCTGCGCGGGTGAAACTAGTACGTGATAAAATTCATGTTACCTACATTATATACTTACCTACTAGAAGTTGCATAACGACAGTTCCCCAAAAAGACAATATTATTTCAGAATTGCATAACTTTGGAGTGAACAAACAACTCGTTAGGAGCTGCGTGAATAATTCGTAGGTAAATACAATCTTTCGCCCGATTTGCAATTCACATAGCAACCACCTAATTTATTCATTTTATTTTCCTTATAGATATTTACTATGAGTTGGAAGATCCAATTTATAAGTATGAACAAATATTTACGTGCATGACGCATATAATGAAACAAAAATCCATTTGAACTGTTTGTGTCTTGACAAAAACTTGATTACTGAAACCTTTGCAATCAGAAATGCAACCATTCCATTTTTGCCACGTAACGCCATTTGTAATAACCAAAACTGCTCGCGACCTTTGCCCAACTTAATCCGTAGTCCCACTTATACCTACGAATGTGAATCGAAGTCACTATTGTGCATTATGCAGGAGTTCTATTGGCTATGCATGGCGCGCGCCAGCATCTCCGTTTACTCAGCAATGGTATACGGAATGTAAACATTTCGGCACAGCCACAGTTACACCGGCCCGATTACGCTAATGTCTGGCTATCGAGATGGCTTTCAGTTTGACATTTGATTTGAAGCTTCCATCACAAGGAATTAAGATACTAGATTTATCCATATGTTGCTATTACATTACGGGAATCAAATGCTCACGTTAGAGAGTATTATATTCCTTAATCAAATGTCAATCTGAAAGCCATCTCGATACCCAGACATTAGCGTAATCGGGCCACAGGTCAAATCAAACCGTTTCAATGGTCAAACGCGAGTTTTATGGTCTTTTTTATTTACTCGTGTTTTCCTATTCAAAAGTTTGCATAAGTACGAAAACTAGAAAAGCAATCTTTTCAGTTGGAAAACTAGTATCGACCAAAATTTTTTTTTATTAGACTATCCGCAATGTGATTGCACACAAAATGGTTTTTGCGATTTTTCGAAAACTAGTCACATTATCTCTTGTATTCGCCATAAGTAGAGGCTATTTTTTATCATAAATTATGGTTCTCAAACGGTTTCTTGGTATAGTAACACGCTGCACCATCTTTTTGCACGCCCAGGAAGACTAGTAGACAATGCTATTAGCATTAAGTCCTCCTAGCACTACATTGTTTGTGTGAAAGTTTTTAAATAAAATAAATAAATGTCTAGTCACTAGATTTTTTTATATTAAAAATCAATAATAAATAAATAACGCTGGACAATCCACACAGCACCATCTAGCCCCAAAGTAAGCTACTCAAAGCTTGTATTATGGGTACTAGATGACTGATATATTTAATACATTATATACTTACATAGATAGATATTTTTTATTATACATAAACACCCAGACCAACGGAACAAATTTCTGCAGATCATACACAATTTTTTTCAGAGGCGGGAATCGAACCCGCAACCTCTTGCGTCGCAGGCGGACTCTCGCCCGCTGCGCCACTGAGGTCGTCAGCGCCACTGAGGTCGTCAATACATAATATAATATATTTACATAAAAATATAATAATATAATCTTACTAATATCATGAAAGTGAAACTTTGGATGTATGTGTGAATGTTTGTTACGGATGTTAGAACCCAACTTAAACATAAATGTGAATGTTTCTGACATCTATTGGCGAGTAATAATACTATTATATTTAAGCTACTTTTTAATTATTTAATTATTAATAATATCTGAGTGACCGCCCAGATATCCTACTAATATTATAAACGCGAAAGTTTGTAAGTATGGATGGATGGATGGATGTTTGTTACTCTTTCACGCCGGAACGGCTGAACGGATCCGGATGAAACTTGGCAGAGATATTGATTATAGTCTGGAATAACACATAGGCTACTTTTATCCCGTGGGAATACCGGGTATTAGCAGATATTATGCATTTTACCGTATTTAGCTGATACATTTTTAGTTCCTAAATAATGAGATGTCGCCACAGGAAAGATTAGCACGCGCTATCGTTGCGTTTTGAGCAATAAGTGATATCAGCCAGCAATCGTAGATATAAATGTTTTCCGATCACCGGGATTTAAATCTGCGCGGGTGAAACCGCGGGGCGCAACTAGTTAGTTATTAACAATACTGAAAACATAAACAGCTTCACGTCTTAGATCTCGAGGCACGGTAGGTAATTAGGTATCCTCTCAGATACCTTAGAAGCACGTACGAACAATGGATTATAAAAAAATGTTTTATGGAATGAATTAGATTTGCCCAGATTGTATACGTTACAGTGAGCTATTACTGTAGCTGATATTTTACGTAGCGCCTTTCACCCAAAATGAGATCGGTGCCGCAATATGATTTAACAAACCTTGCCAAATAGAACAGCCGCGCCATTAGATGGTATTAAAATGAGATTGATTGATGCCGGAATTCATAAAAAAACAGCTCAAATACATTACTTGAATAATATTTGTAACTTATTATATATTTTGCTACATTTTTAGTAAGTAGTATATATAGTACTAGTTGCGTCCCGCGGTTTCGCCTGCACAGATTTTAATCCCATATTCCCACGGGATAAAAAGTAGCCTATGTGCTATTCTAGACTTTAATATCTCTCTGCCAAGTTTCATCCAGATCCGTTCAGCCGTTCCGGCGTGAAAGAGTAACAAACATCCATCATCCACCATACTTACAAACTTTCGCGTTTATAAGTAATAGTAGTAGGATTCATGACAGAATTCTTAAATATAAACTTATAAGACTAGAGTCTAGTCATACATCGCATCGACTGATAAAGTTTAAAGTTAATTAAGTCTCTGCCTTATAACGATAGCATAAGGATACTTCTCTACTTGGCACAACATGAGCAAAGCCATTGTCAAAAGGTAGTCTGTAGTATAGCTTCCCACGAGCCGACAAAATAGTTGAAAGCTACATCCCCCATCCCTGCATGCACGATCTTTGCAATGCAAAACGGAGCCTCGTTCGGTACATCCCTGTAGGTTTACGGCCACGCATGTTTACTCACCCCATGTTGCCTTAACGACCCCCAGCGTTCTGCAAAGTAAACTTCAAAGGTAACTTGGTGATAGAATAGTTTGGATTATTACTTAACTCTTAGTAAAAAAAATCAAATAAATAGGTAAATATTATTAAGTAATATAACTTTTTTAGTTTTTAGCAGATTAATGTATGAAAATGATTGATCACTTCTTCATCATTTAAATAATAAACAAAAAAACAAGTCATGTCGCTTCCTTACGCAGTTCTTCCCGAACAGAGAATTTTCAGTGCGCCTTTCCACTTGACATAGTCTCAGGCACATTAGAACGTTGTTTTAGGTTGTCGTCATGCTGGTTTCATTTCATAATTAAGAAATAGCTGCAACATAAGAAAATAACTAATATTAATAACAAATCGATCACGAGCAAAATATATTTTTTATATCACAAAAAGGCCTTTATAAGAATTTAAGTAATTTAACACAAATATTTTTCTGTGTCCTTTTTCGTGGTGGATCCGTAATTCAATAAATAAGTTCGAATCAAATATTCCTTTCTGGAAAATAGACCGATAAGCTTCAACAATTTCAGTCCTTCACAAAAGGAATATAATAACTGTAAGTCCTTCAAAAACGTGAAAACATGAAAAGTCGTTCACGTAAAACACATATCTCCTTCTGATTTCGAATATGTGAAAGAGCCATTGAATTTGCGACACTTATTTGCCACGCCGATATTCGAGGCTATCTATGTACGTAACATCAAAATTGGAGAAAATGGCTGAACTATAAATACATGCATGATATGTGCACCCGTGCGAAGCAGGGGCGCGCGGGCGGGTCGCTAGTTTATTATAATCTTCACAGTTGAAAGAGGAAAGTCAACTCAGGCTCATTCAGACAGGCAATTTTATTTACAAAACTCGCTGATGAAGCAAGCATATAAACCACCTGATGTTAAGTGGTAACCATCACCTATTGAACCTGTTGAAGTACTTGACTGAGCTAGCTATTTTAGCTGGTCTGAGTAGCTAAGCTGTGGTCATAATCTCAGAAAGGGAGAAACCCGGACAATAATCACCGCCGAAACGTCAATCACACAAAGGTTGTAAGTATTTAACTGAAGGGTTGGATTATAAAGGTCTAATTCTAAAAGTCGTGGATTATTTAATAATTTTCAGGGGTCTAAAAACGATAGACGAAGTCGTTTTGATATTTTGAGTTACACTGCCCGGAAATGTGACCAAGTGGCTTCAGTTTAATAAAATACATATGGATTTTTTTTTGAATCTTGTAGCAAAGGACCATAAGAGTAGAAGCATACTCTTCCGTGTTACATTTATAAGAGTTCCTTTTTCAAGTTTTAGACCTTTAAGCTTTGTAGTTTCAGATATTTCGTCATGAGTCAGTGACCGAATTTTTTTTAATGTAAGAACCTTCTACGGAGTATTTAGAAACCATTTAAAAAATATGAATAAAATCGGCAATGCCGTCCTCAAGTTATAGTGTGACCAAGAGAAATAGGGGTTCATTTTTAAATTGATAGACTTTATCGTCACAATATACCCTACTGGCACCAAGACGGTAAATCCCATCGCGCAATGCCAAGAAGTGTAAAAATATTCATAAGACTACACATTCTTATTACGTGCGCATGGTAAGGTCGGCACATAATGTGCTACAATATGTTCCGAGGTAACAACCTGGGCTTATGAGGCTCTTGTGGCACCACAGATAAGGCACGCTGAGGCTTTGTAGAGGTACTTGTGCAATGTAATAAGGCGGCCAGGGTAATCTCACAGTTCATGGAAAATGGCCATTACACAGTACACACGGTATGAGTTTATTTCATAGTTACACAGAATTATAGATTTTGCAAAATCAGCCATGTTACAAACTTATTTTTCAAGTATTTCACGTGAAAAATATTCTAAAAAAGTATTAAGGCTCCGGTGACAGTGGCTCGCAATTTCGAAGTGCGATTGGCTATTATTTCATTTTATTTCATTTCGGGGAGGTTGTTTGAAAAAATAACTCTAGAGAAACACGCATAAATACTGTTCGAACACAAATAATACAATAATATAAGGGAAACATGCCCGAATCAGAAATCATTTTGGTATTAGTATGTTTGGTCTTACGTTTACCTAATACCAAAATGATTTCTGACTCAAGCACATTTCCCTTATATTATTGTATTATTTGTGTTCGAACAGTATTTATGCGTGTTTCTTTAGAGTTATTATTTCAAACAACCTCCCCAAAATGAAATAAAATGAAATAATAGCCAATCGCACCTCGAAATTGCGAGCCGCTGTCACCGGACTCTTAAGACCTAAAGCCCATGGTATTTCAGTGTTATCAGCCAACCAGTAAACACGGACGCGTGGTGAGAGGTGCTACTCGCCTCGGTACAAGCCTGGTTCGAACAAGGTATTAGATAAATTACAGGACAAACTAAGTCGGAGGTATGGGAAAAACATAATAAATCAAATGGATAAGCTGTGCTCTATTGGCTGGTGCCACAAGGCCCGTCTATTCGCACCTTTTGTAAACAATGTTTACGGAGCAGAGGACGCGCGGGTGAGGGCTTGTTGTATCGAGGACGCAATTAGTTTTAGATTCATTGTTATTTTTGCTCTCATATGACATTCACGACAAAACACCCTTGAGTGTGACGCGCTTAATTCACTGGCATTTCAGCTCTTCGGCTAAAAAATAAAAGGGAACAAGCGACGAATAATTTTAGCGTTAAAAGTACAACTACGATTAAAACACTCTCACATTTATGCTGAGCTGATAACCTTTTTAGTATGGGTAGGTAGGTATAGTAATGTACATGTTGTGCTGCAAAAATAGTACATTGTTCAGCGAGAGGAGAAAGTGACCGATTACCGACGAGGGTGTCGTTTGAAGCCCGAGCCGCAGGCGAGGGCTTTAAAACACCCGAGATCGGGAATCGCACTTTCCCTCGAGTGATACATAGTGCTTTATACTACACCTACGAGGAAAATAAAAAACTAAAACTGAATCCTCAAACAACACACAAATTGAAAATGGCGCCAATGGCGTCTGCAATTTTCACTTTTCTTTTTTCAAATTGTTTATTCTGCCGCCGCGGCCGCAGGGTCGTACTGCCAGCCCGACACCATCCAACACACAGCTAGTGGCCAGTGTCATTTTGCGAACTTGGAGATAAAAACTCACTGTAAAAACTTTTTGGCTTTGATATTTAGGTTACCGGCGCATAGTCTTACCCAAAATTAAAAAAGAAAAACCACGTAAGAAATGGCTTTTCATACACATTTCTCTCCCGCTCAGATGCGTTTTCTCCCCACATATTTGTTCGATATGCAATGACGTACTTTCTACCGTAAATTTGATAAAGTATCAAGGTACTTTCCAAGCAGGTGTAGTATAAATATTATTGTTACCCCCCTTTTAGTTTATTTTTACAGGCTTGTGCTACTCACTATACCTTTTTACGTATGCTAAATAAAGAATTATTCTATTCTATTCTAGAAAAGGTCGAATCATCTTTTTATACAATAGCTTTTTCAACACCTGAAAAGAAGCTCACCAACTCGCACACAAATAGTAATGATACACTGAAAACGTGTGCGCTAACGAGTTCGTTTGAACACTTCAAACTTGAAGTGCACTGAAAAGTTTGTCCGGTCTGCAGTGAAATAGAGCTGATGAGGGCTAAAAATTTCGCAGGATAAATCTCAACACCTCTTCACATTTTCAGTATTGTTTTTAAAACGGATAAAGTCTATTTCGAGATGCGCTATTCATTATGCCCGTAGATGTAGAGAGCTCGGTGGAGTAAGAGGCAAGTTTTAATAATGTAGGGCGGTTGGCAAGGCTGCTGCCGTTTCCTTCTATTCATCTCTCCCCTTTCCGGTTGGCGCAATTAAAACGGCGGCTTGTTCCGGCACTTAAAAAACTTTTAAAGTATGGGCAGGCACAGACAATTTAAGCAGTATCTACGTATACAGGCGCATTGTTGCAAATTACGGAAAGAACGTTTACCAGCAAAGTAATTTGCGTGCTGAATTTGAAACCGTTAAATTGTTATGGTGAAGTTTTACAACGTTTCGGTGTGTTTTGCCGTAATTTAGACAGAAGTACTTCCATTTACAAGACACATGCGGTATGTAGCATGAGAGAATAACGATTAAACAGATAAATATAAACTTTCGTCTTAGAAATGTTTCATGTGAAGATGAACGTGACAATGACTTTCCTGATGCTTAGTTTTTCGAGTAACTTGAGTAGTGCCCTTTACATGGTATACTCCTTATAATACAAAGTTTGTAGGTATTAATGTTTGCGTCTCAATCCAGCTAACACTGAACCAATTGGCCTGCAACTTAGAATAAATATAGGTAGCTTGGATTAGTGGTGAGTTTGTTCGTGTTTGATATTAAAATAGGTCTCTACTAATACTAAGTAATTAAGTAATTTCTAGTTAAAGCTGGCTACGCGTAACGTCTAGACAGCGAAATTACTACTTTGCTTGAACCGAAATACCTTAATTCGGCATGAATCATTCGCTGTTCGATTAAACACAAGCAACTTTTGAATAAATATTTCGACGTTAGTAATGAAAGTTTATAATGAAAAGCACGAGCACACCAGCTTCACTATCACTACATAGTTAAAACAAAGTCCCTTTCTCTGTCCCTATATCCCTATGTATACCTAAATCTTTAAAACTACGCAACGGATTTTGATGCGGTTTTTTTAATAGATGAGTGATTCAAGAGGAAGGTTTATATGCATAATACATGAACGATATAGTAGAAAAACAATGTGGGCCCGTGCGAAGCAGGGGCACGCGGGCGGGTCGCTAGTTAGAATGAAAAGAGCTAGCGAATAGAAAAGTAAAACAATTAGTTTTATGCATACAATATTTTTTGTAGACACTATTACATGTTAATGTACCTATTTATTAAAAACAAATAGGTATTCCTTGTTGACCTGTCAATGTTAGCTGGTAGAAAATGCTGTTAGGCATTAAGCTCTCCATTTATTTATATACACTGTGTTTGGTGTAAATTATCATCATCATCAGTGAAAATACAATTTTATTAATAAAATAAAATATATCCTTGCTGTTTTATCTAGTTGCTCAAATTCGTCTTATTTTTAGGTAAACACTACAACTTGTAACGTATGGAATATAACCTACTGCAAAAAAATGGGTAAGTATTGTGTCCGTAGACATCCTCAGATAATAATTGATACTTGATACTAAGCGATCTGAGGGTATATCTACCGTGCATGGGGATCGAAAGTATGATCTTAATTATGGTTATATAAGTATGTTTGGTTGTTCTTTTTACCAATAATGAGATGGCATAATACTATAAACTTTCAGAGAGAGGCTTTTTCACTCGTACACTCCTGACTTTATTCATTGCGCTGATAATTTGATTTGTGATTTATAAAACGAATGATGGAGTCTTGAAATACCGAAATACCTATCGGTAACACGTTTGTAGCATTTTGTGTCTGTTAACTAAAACTATTTCAACTTCCGCGTTTCATGTTTAAATTACTGGTTTGGATGGCAAGACGTGGCGACAACGACTGTTTGGCTTCGATCGTCACCAAACGTCTGAATCACTCGCGTGTGGCAGCCATTCCCTGCTATGTTCGAGTTCCGCTGCGTGATTAATGGTCTCGCGTTCCCTCGACATTGTGTTTTTGTGATGCAAATAACTCGAGCCGTCGGAACAAGGAAAATTGAGTGGGAGGACCGAGCCCGCCACAGTTTCAATTGCTCCGCCGCTGAATACTGATGAACCGTTTCAGTTAAAGGCATTAGCACTGTTGCAATGCATAAGGCGAAAAGCGGTTAGGTTAGCGATACGAGTCGTATCTTCCCGCAGACTGTGGGCCAGCCATGTTTGCCGTAGAACCTACAATCGCTGGAGCAAACAAATACTTGAGTGTGGACCGCGTTTAGGTAAGGGTAGTGTAGGACGTCCTCCGGCAAGGTGGGGCGACGATCTGCGAAATGTACCTGGCAAGCAGTGGATGAGAAGAGCCGAATCCGGGCTCAATGTCGCGTCTTGGGAGAGACCTACGTCCAGCAGTGGACTAACATAGGTTGATGATGATGATGATACAAAAATAGGTCAAGAACTGACTGTTGTTAGGGTGACCACTTGCTGGAAGTGAAGCGTGGAACGCCTTCCATCATGGGCGACGATTTATTAAATGTAGTAATGTCATGGAAAGACGTTGTGCTCAAAATTGTTCATCCTGGAAATGCATAGACGAAGATTACATCCATCACTAGACATCTTTAGTTCCTGAACATACAAATAGGACTAAGTTAACAAAATTATTTTCTCCAGACTATTTTGCTAAAATATCCCACGGGGTGATTTATTTATAATTTGGGTAATAAACTTAAGCCTGTATTAGATGGCTTAGGAAAACCCCAGTACGTAGATGATCTAACAACATTGCAACATTGTTTAACGACCTCTGTGGCGCAGCGGGCGAGAGCCTGCCTGCGACGCAAGAGGTTGCGGGTTCGATTCCCGCCGTGGAACAAATTTGTGTACGATCTGCAGAAATTTGTTCTGATGGTCTGGGTGTTTTCTATGTATAATAAAAAATATCTATCTATGTAAGAATATAATGTATTAAATATATCAGTTATCTAGTACCCATAACACAAGCTTTGAATAGCTTACTTTGGGGCTAGATAGTGCTGTGTGGATTGTCCAGCATTATTTATTTATTTATTTATTATTTATTTATTTATTGTTCTTTTTAAAACATACATTCTCACACTTTCAAGTTAAAGTTTTTGCAGCGCCAAAGAAAAATTCAAGCCGTTTTTATTCGTCTTTGTTACAAGAAAATAGTTCTTGTCTTTGCCAGGCGGATTTATGTGTAAATTAGGTTGCCAGTTCAGCGTGCTAGGTATGGTATTACTTCCCGGACTAACTCTACTACAAACTTTTAACTAATCTATAGCGCTGGTAGTCAAGCGATAGTTTGACGCTATCTAACCGTGATTTTGAATCCAGTTGCACTTCGAGTTCAACAATCTGGATTTTTACACGTAAATGAGTATGAGGGACCTTTTGCAATGTTTAACAGCCTTTTACGCTTCATAAAGGGAATCTTGACACCCGCACTGTAGTCCTTAAGAAGTCATTAAAAAAACCCTTCGCAAGTAATTAGGAAGTTTGAGAACACTGGGTTATTGGCATACTTTCAGCTTGTAATACGCAGTTAATCTCAGCAAAAACTGGAGCCTTACGTTGTAATTCACAAGGACCCGCCCGACGCCGGCGATTAGGGTGAATTTCTTATGAGCAGGACGTGTATTTGTCACAAAAAAATCTATACTCTTGTTTTTACAAGAATGTCGCAAATATTATCAAAATTTTTGGTAGAAGATCATGGTTCCAAAACTAAAGATAGAAGAAGATAGATGATATTATAGATATTGATATTATAGATGATATTATATGATATGATAGATTTTTAACATGTTATTCTACAAGCGAAGATACAGGAAAATATTTAATTTAAATAAAAAATATGCTGTTCAGAAAACTAGCTTTTTTAACAGCTAACCTTTAAAAAAGGTTTTAAACCGACAAGATTTTAAATATTTATTTTTAAACAACATTATAGTATTTTCTGTTTGAATCCTACAGCCCGCTACAATCATTTGGGAACAGGTATTATGGAAACAAATATTGTATTAACTGACCATTTGAGAATAGACTATTTTTCTTCTTCGCAGTCTTTCCAAAACGACAGGAAGCCCTTGGGATATAATTGTTTATCAGGTGACATTTTTTATATAATGAAATAAAATAAGAGAAAGATAAAAATATGCGTACAAAAAACCATGCACAGAACATATCCTCCAGTCGCACTCACTGCGTAATAACGTTTAATGTAATTTTGTCCCGGTCGTTTAAACGATGATAAAGATCGTTATATTATTGTCTTCGCGAGCGCAGCTGCGTCGCTAAGTCACGAAGAGAAGCGTTTCATTACGATTATCGCAGAGTTAATGATGTCTTACTAACTCTGAGGAGGCATGCTAGGAATTTAAATAAACTCACACTCGTGAATACTCTTACGGGAGCTAAGGTGCGATGAAATCTAAGTAGGTACCTACTCATTGCTGCAAGATGAAAATATTTTGAGGAGTTATAATTTTTCTTATGAGAAATACCTTTATACGGTTTAAATCTCCTGCGGGAAAAAAATATTTGGAGTCACCTACAGAGGAATAAAAACTACGTAGTAAACACGAAAAATCGCATACCTACATAAATGATTTGTAGCACGTGCTACGTCAAACGAATAGTGCTACGAAAGGCTACGAATTTGTTTCATTTGTAGATTTTATATTGTTTGTATCGCCCTCAAAATATTTTTTCACGAAATAATTATGTACTATTTTTAACTCTAATCTAGTATAATATTTAGAGTGTTACATGGATATGGATATGTTCTCGTACGTATGCTCTACACAAAGTAATAGCTGTAATTCACCGCCTAAGCGCGATCCACTGTTATCTCTTTTAGTTCTGCGCGATGTTCTTTACTCGTAAATCTTTAGGTAGAATCTCTTACTCAAGTCGACTTAGAATGATGCCTTTCAGTTTACATTTGCACGTATTATGTTTATTTGAATTAACATTTCAGAGTAGACTTATTTTATTGAGAATTTTCTTCAGAATCTTCTACAATATTAAAGTAAAGTAAATTATAGTACAAAGGTAAAGACATATAGTATTAAGACTTGAGGAATAAATTATGTTTTATAATCGACTATTATGTCGTAATATCTCTAGTGACAAATATTATTATTCAATTTATGTCCGTTTTTATAAAAGACCCAAACTCGACCCAACTAATACCCTTGTCATGTCGAGATGAAATTAGTTCAACCCGTACAGCTGCGCCTCTGAAACCCCACTGTTTTGCTGAAATTTAATATGACACGATACCATTGTATGGACACCTCTATAAAACCGCAAAATTATTAAGCTTCGCTAATGAAAGAAATGGAGAGCAATGCTATAAAAATGTGGTGAATTTTGCTACTTAAATAAGCTATTAGAGATTTAGATCTTTAGTATGAAAAAATATCTGAACCAAATACGTATATGATAGAAAAAACAAGCATAATATCATATGATTATCATATTTTATTAATCCGAGGAATCAAATGAAGGTCTTTTTTTTTGCGAATCTCAAGTAGATACGTAAACCTGCCGAGAAGACGCATATTATTTTAAAAAGTTTGATTTATTTTTCAATTTCATTATTTGTATAATAATATATATTATGCTAGGTAACAGAAATAGCACTTGATCAATAGGTATTGGTTGGATAAAGTATTGATTTGATCTATTTATCAATATTGACTCATTGCTTAATAGTTCTGAAAATTGTTCACAGAAAACACCCTTTTTAGCAACACTTTCGAAACGAACCTTGTTGATAAATATTCTGCTGGGTATAACAAAAAATGAATGTCGCTATGCTTGTAAATTATTACCCGAACAGATGTTGCACGGCAAATAAGAGGTAGCTACATAGATTTACAGAACGGTGATTAAAATTTAAACAGCAAAGCAAACAAAAAAGGTTTTTGTTGAGATTTTTTACTTGTTGATTTTTTAAATGGGGAAACTTTTTTGGTTTTGTATTTGAGGATAATGCACAATCACGGTATTTAACTAAAAACTGAAAACATGCCGTGATTTCATAATTATATATTTTTTTGATTTACAAGTTCATTAGTTACCCTACCTTGTTATAGTATTTAATTAAATGTCAATAAATAAATAAGAAAGTTTAATAATTGAATATTAGTTGTCGGTGCCACGTCATCTATGAAGTTAAAGATGCCGTATTGAAATAAACATAAAGTCATTGAAAAGAGCATGAAAACTATAGTATGTTCATAAAACGAACATGTTTTGTCGTTAGCCAGCTGCTAACTAAGAGTTTAGTTAGCAAAACTCGCTAGTCATAAAAGCTCGCGAAAAATCCTCCAGGGACATTGAAGCGTTCATTTCCGTCATTATTAATATCATCCGAGAAATATGCCTCTCTCGGGGACCATTACAGCAATGGCCATATAAAAGACAAATGAGGCTAAAGTGTGATCGTGAGACGCCTCTAATTTTATAATACATTTTATAGATCGCTCTTTTTCAGCCGCCTTTGTTTGAGCTATAAAAGGCGCTATCTTAATTTGTTAGCCTACACTTCGTTTGGTTCATATCTTCGCCAAAAATTTCCTCATTTAAAAAACGTTTCGTATCTCTCCAGAATGATTTGAGAGTATGATTGATGATACAGAAAAATGGTAAGAGGTAAGTACCACTTTACTGGGTTTTAAATTGTGCTAGGGTGGTCGTTTATGCGAGTTCAGATTATTCAACTTTTCATCGAAATTTGGGCGCGCATCAATCACGTGAATAGGAAAATGAGGCTATTCATCACTGTACTTTGAACAGATGTTAATGTTTCAACTTTGTATTGTCCCTGTCGATGGGACCGACTTGTTGAATTGTTTTGAGAACTTGAAATGAAACATTGTTCTTGTTTTCTCTCCATCCAAAGGTTGTCTGGCTGGATTGCTATCAGCGATAAGACCACCACCAGGACCACCACCAAGATCAAGACTTTTTTTGTTCATTTATGTGTACAATAAAGTATTTTTCATTCATTCATTTATCGTTTAAAAAAGTAATGTATTTAGACGTTTGGGACAAGCGATGATGACTTTTTTTTAAAATTTACTATGAATGCTATGAATAATTACTTAATAACGTTATGGAATAAAATATTTTGTTTTTGTATTTTTTGTATTTTTTGTATTTTTTAAGCTTACTCGTTAGTTTTATCATCTGAAAAAGCAGTAACTGAACAGTTATATGATGCAAAATCTTGAAGAGAAATAGAGCGGAAACTAGAACTCATACAGGAAAACGGAGGGTTCTTTGATATAACCTGGTCGTGTAGAAATAAGTAGTTACCAAATAAATGGGTCAAGAGCCATTGAGGCTACGGAACTGCCTTGTATAGTTAGACACGCACTTGCCCGGTTTAAATAGAAAGTTTTGGCAAAAGAGGCCATCCCGGAGCACTATCTCTGTTAAATTGGAATATATTTTTCTTGGCGTTTTCTTAGCGTGCAAATAGAAAGAACATAGTGACATTCTAAGATTCAAGTCATTCCCCGTAGCTATTTGTACAGTGACATAGAAAAATGGTTTGCCCTTGCATTTTTCAAGCGTGACACGGTATGCTGAACGGCTCTTTTTCATCGAGTTCTACGAGGACGTACGTGCTTAAATAAATTTGTTCAAATACGTCTGTGAATATTTATTAAAATATGGATGGGGGATGGAGTGACGATATTGACACTATCGAAACACAATGATGGGAAAAGGAAAAGGCTAGAGATTGTTGGAGGTATGTCGGAGAGTTTAATTACTAAATACTATACCCAGCTACTTGGTCAAGCGTAGATTCAACATATATGAAAAATGGCATAATAAAATAAAATTTGTTCAAATTGTGGTTTTATTTATAGGGTTCATTTTTTGTATCAGTACTTTTATGTCGCTCATCCGACAAGGGCGTAATGCTAGATTGTCCTTCTGATACGGACCGGTTAAGGTTGAAAAACTTTCAACTTTCTAAATAATAAAATGTATTCAACTAATTCACGCCATGAGGTTTGACGGATCAAATCCACCACCAAAGTGTGGCACACATACACACTTCATAAAATCAAGATAATTTTACTAAAAGTACATTTCTTAGATATAATTAATTTGGGAATACTTAAGAAATATGCTTAAAGTAAAAGTAACCTAAATGGAGTTATAAGTAATATCTCCATATTACTTTCAATGTAAATCCCTGTAAGTTTAACTACGGTTTGGATTTGGTCACGTGCCTCCCATGTCTTACTAATACCACAGAATAAATAACAGGTTAAGGTACTAATACCCGCATATCGTAGCCACGTGACCATTGCAGACTGTTGTTGTGACAGGCCTGTTTCACTTTACTACGTTTATTACCATCATATAAAAATGTTTTTTTTTTTTTATACAACTAGCTGATGGAACAAGCAGATGGCCCACCTGATGTTAAGTGGTAACCATCACCTATAAACAAAACATTGCCCCGTAGGTCACAATAGGGACGTGCCCTACGATGCACTGCTCTGCGTCCATCAACTTGAGGCATACAGATGTTAAGCCTCAAGTGCCTCTAATTACACCGGCGACCACACTCTTCAAACCGAAACACAGCGTTGCTGCTTGGCGGCAGAAAAAGGCGTGGCGTATAAAAATGTGATTCAAGATGTCAGATTCCCAGCGGTAGATATCCCCTCAGTTCTAATAACTATCACTATTCTTACAGCTTTTGGCCATATCCACAGGGTATCACGATTTGTATTGAAACCGAGCGGGCTGCTTTTTTTAAACCTTCTGTGACGTCATACTCGAAATTTAGTGACGGAGAATTCATATCTGTCTGTATCCTACTACTATTATAAACGCGAAAGTTTGTAAGTATGGATAGATGGATGGATGTTTTTTACTCTTTCACGCTGGAACGGCTGAACGGATCTGGATGAAACATGGCAGAGAGATAGATCGTAGACTGGAATAGCACATAGGCTACTTTTTATCCCGTGGGGATACCGGGATTGAAATCTGCGCGGGAGAAATCGCGGGGCGCAACTAGTCTCTTATAAAAAAAAAACTAAAATGTATCTACTGCCAAAATGACGGCATAGGAATTATGTGATGAAACGCACTCTACGAGTAGTCTCTGCAGAGACTCTACTCGTAGAGTCTTTGCAGGATCCTAGTCTCATGAGAGTTTTTAGAGTTCTTTGAGAGTCCGCTAGAGTTTTTTCTGCCTAACATTATCGTCTGCATTTGTGACTGAGAGTTGAAGTGAAACTTTGATACTTTAGTAGATACTCATCTGTGGTTTGGGCATGTTTACGTAATCTAAATTGATATTTACGAAAATGCGGTCACACAATACTTGCTATGAATATACCTGAACACACGGAAGGTTTGGGACGATACCTAATATATGTGAAATAAAATTATTTTATCTCAGGCCGGAGATAGAATCGGAGATTGCTAATATGGGAATCATTCCATTTGTGGTAGGCATTCCGTCAGACGTTGTTCTACTTCAGATTCTTAGATGCTTTTACTTTCAAAATAGATTTTATCTCATGATTATAATAATTGTGTAGTACAGGAGTAGGAAAGGATGTTAAACTTTTTACCTCATAAAACATACATCTCATTGCCTACCGGTTTTTTAAGATTACTTTAGGTTAGATTAAATAATCTTACTAAAACACCCGTTATAAATAAATAAATATTGGTGGAAATTTCACCCAGCACTATCACGTCCCAAACTAAGCCGATACTTGTGAGATGAGACCCAGATAGCTTAAATATTACTTACATACATTTTTTCTTGTATAAATACATAGTTATACAGGGTTACAGGAAAAATCGTGCTAGATCCGTTAAGGACGTGGAGTACCCATCATTTCTGACTTATTTCACAAACAATTGCCATAATATTTTTTTTAGATATCCCTTAGAGAAAAATAAACTTTCTAGTATTTTTTCTTATTTCTTAACTTTCACTTGTCTACTACGGTCTATTCAATTAACTTATGCACTATTTTAATGATTGACATCCTAAAGCATCTTATTACACATGTAAAAATGCAATAATAATAATAATTAAGGTGCACAAAATTTTCAATAAAAAAATTAAAAGTCGAATTGCTTGAAAAGGGTTATGTTTAGGGTAGGGTGTTTCATAGTGAAATAAGTCAGAAATGATGGGTACTCCACGCCCTTAACGGATCTAGCACGATTTTTCCTGTAACCCTGTATAACATATAATAACACCTAGACAGAGATCAAACATCTATATTTAGCACAAATTGTTCTCGGTGGGGATCGAACCCACGGCCTACGGCGCAGAAGGCAGAACTACTACCAACTGAGCTGTGAGGGCTGAATAATTATATTAGATCTTTTATTTTTTATAATAATACTAGCGACCCGCCCGCGCGCCCCTGCTTCACACGGATGCGCATTACTTTTCTACTATATCATGCATGTATTATACTTATAAACCTTCCTCTTGAATCACTCTATCTATTTAAAAAAACCGCATCAAAATCCGTTGCGTAGTTTTAAAGATTTAAGCATACATAGGATATAGGGACGAGAAAGCGGCATTGTTTTATACTATGTAGTGAAGATAGGTTAGGTTTGAATCAAAGAAAAATACTCCAAGCTTTATTCAACTAAGGCTGTAACTTAGAACTTCGCAGCTCTTCTCTGCAGTGTCGGCACCGGTAAAGTCGAACTCAATTTATATCCCCCAGTATCAAACTAGTCCGGTTTCGAGAGGCCCTAGATCACGACAATAGGAGCTAGAAGCCGCAGCCAATGAATCAATCAGTTTGAGAGCTAATGCCTAGCTCTGCTGCTTTGAATATCGCAGTGCCGTATAATCTTAGAAGTTTCCCAAGTTACATGTATCGTACGTAACTACGCCTTGCATTTTGTGGCGCAATGGTACCTACATTTTGCATTTTTGTCGCTTCTCTGACGAAAATGTTTTTATTTTATGTTGTACACCTTCCCCCCCCCCCCCCCATAATCATCTCTCTATATCCTCTAAGGTCTGCTGGAAGAAAACTCAATCTAGAGTTAACTCGCCTTTGTGCATGACTATTATGTATTTTTTGTGTAAACCATTTTGTGTACAATAAAGAACAAAGAATAAAGGAATTTACAGAAAGAGCTTTAATGTAGATAAGTTAGGTAATTGGTAGTTTAAATTGTTTTATAGTGTCTATTTAGTTTTTACTGTTAGGACATTGAAGAATTAAAAAAATTTTAGCTGTAGCTTTTAAAGATTTACAATTAAAGTTTTAGAATACGGGAATGACACCATACATTACAAAGTATGATGCTGTTGATCCTATTTAGTTTTGGCAAAACAATTCAAGCGACATTTTAATAAGTGTACACAGAATGCGCTGAAAATGTGAAAACTTATGTTTCCGAAAGCAATTTAAAATTCACAAAATTCCTGCATTCCTCGCCAACGCGGTTTCCATGTTATTTTTGAAAAGCCGCACAAAATTTTAATTTCTCCAGCCAAAAGCAAGCTGCTTACACAGAGCGTATGACAAAAATGCCGAGCGCAATTTTCCGATAAATTCATTTAAAGATTAAAATCATTTCAACAAAGCCACCTTTTGTGACTTACAACAAAGGCCTTTTTGTTGAGCTTCAAAGTAGAAGCAATGTGATTTTATCCATTCCATCGGCGGTGTTTCAGCTGCGTAAGTTTCAAAAGGGTTCATACGTTACTGATGAGATGACTGTACTCACTTCATCAGTATATTCGTTCACAAATCTTTGAGAAGGGTTAATGCACTCTTGTTAACATTTCTTTGTTCATTGCATTACTAGAAAAGCAAAAAAACTAGTAATTCCACTATGACTTTTTTTTTAACAAATTACGTTACCAAACCCACAGAATGACAGTGAACAAAACTTTTTTGTTTGAGTCTGTAACAAGCTCTTTACCTAAGCAATACAAGCTTACTATACCTTCATCTGGTATATTAGAACCCCAGTCTATTTAGAACTGCCTATTCTGTTTGACCTACACCCAATCAAAGAGCAGTCATGGCAAACAATGGTTAGGCCAACGCAACTCGTCGGTAACGCCTCATCAGCACGCTTGCAAAGCGAACGCCTCGTCCGAACACTATACTGGATCATGCTGTATGTCACACAGACACAACTCCCCAATTTTTGTCGAAAAATTTTAGCATTTTACAAGGAACATTATTTTAGGCATTGTTGGCTTGATGGGTAAGATATGTGTCAGAAAGCTAAAAGGACCAAGTATATCAATTCCTTGAAAGGACCTTGTAAATAAAATCAATTGCTTGAACCTACGGAACCTACAGGATCAGTTGAGCTATTCACAGATCATTTGCAGATAGCTCGACTGTTTTATATGTATTTTGTAAATTATTGTAATTTTCTTTGTAAATAAGTGTTGATAAGTACATTTCAATTATACGCGTAATATATTCTGATAAATTGTATAAGATTATGGGCAAATGACCAAAAAAATTACATTCAATAAATTACAGATAAAATAAAATCGAGTTTTTAAATATTTCCTGACAAAACTAAACACGATTCCAGCCGGGCTGTTTGTTTTAAATTCCTCTGGTTTCCATAGAAGTACCTATTACGTTTTTCAGTATGTGATCCGAATTTCGGTGTAACACCAGCCACTCGTCAGGCACTATGTAGGCCAGTCATCACGAGCTTGACTCCAGTCATTTGCATCACAACACGCTGAACTGGCGTTCATTAATCATGAGATGAGAACGTATACGCAAAACTGTAATCAAACTTACTAATTATTATTTCCTGTTTTGTATCTACGATTAAACTATGAATTTTATAATATGCAACAACATCGATAGTTTTTATCAACTACGAAAAAATTGTTCTTTAGTTTTACAGTTACCTATCTATACTCAAGAGACAGAGTTCAATAATAAAATCGATAAAAAATCTATCGTAAATCTTACCAATGCAATTGGAGCTACCAGAATAAAATTGTAGTCGTTTTACTCAAAAGCATGATTTATCAATTCGTTTCAATGCCATGATAATCATTATCATCAGCCAGTTTAGTCCACTGCTGAACATAATATATCCTCACATTGGAGGATTTTTCGTCACCACGCTTAGCAGGTAGATTACAAACCGCAGTAGTATACTCAAAGCTTGTGTTATGAGTACTAGATAAGTAACTGATGTACTCGTTATAGTATACAAAACGTTATTAAAGATACCCATTAAATCTAATGCTTCAACGGGCCTCATATTTGCTGGACATTTAGTTACTTCCTTAGATCTACTCTGTAAACAGCATGAAATAATAATGAATAAATTAATTATTATGATTATGCTGCGTTTACACTCAGCTCGTGTCCGTGACAACGCGAACGTCAACGCGAAACGGACATGAGCTGAGTGTAAACCCAGTATTATAAAATGTAAAAGTAGAAAAGTGCGAAACTTTGTGCCAAAATGTGAATCATACATAACATAAAGTTGACCTAAACACAAAGTTTTTATACTGTAGCTTTCAAAATCGTAAAATCCTTGAATACCAACTCGAATTACAGCTGGAAAAACATAAAAACCAAATGTTGATCGGCAAATCGAAGGTTCATCGCATAAAAGATATTAATGTATATTTTATAAGCGATTCTCGACCCGTGGGTATGGCCGCTGTGACTAATTTCACATAAGTGCTCACGTAGGCATGCCATCTACGTAAGGGTACGGTAAGAGGCTTAAGTGGAAATTATAGTGCAATTTTATACCCGGCGCGGCATTTTTAGATTTTCTGTGTAAATTGATGGGGGTAAATGCTAATGCGAAATGGAGTATGCAATAAACCAAATATGCGGCTTGACCGTAAGTTGGTCGACTAAGCCTGTTGCTGGCGAATTATCATTAGGGACTTTAAAATTTTGGTATTGATTTAAAAAAAAATTGGAAGATAGCAAAAATAACTGACAAAAACTGAAAAAAACTGACTTGAATTTGCAGTAGTTAATACGTTTCCTTCATCCTTCTGACGTATTTGCTTTTACTTATAAATTTTGCTGATGGTTTCTGCACTAATTATTTTTGGTTATAAATGTTTTTAAGAAGGCCTATCATGTCTAACATTCATGTCTCATTTGATAAGTCACTTAAAGTAAGATATGACTAAGTAAGCATGCAGTCATCTTTATACAGGCTCCTCACAATCCAAAGGTTGTCTGGAAGAGATTGTTCGATAGCGATAAGACCGCCCATTTTATTAAGGTGTTATTACTTGTTTTCTTTTTTGTTAGTCTGTAAGGTGTACAATAAAGAATTTACATTCATTTATATATAGCCTCATAATTGAGTGTGCAAGACGGTTTTTTATTACCAAATCTAAATTAAACCTAATTGTACTCAATACTCATTAAGGGGCTTACAACAGAGCTCAACTGTGTTTTAGTACTCGGCTTTACGCCTGTTTTTATAAGTTTTTCTGTATAAAAAAATCATGAACTTTTTTCATATCATCTCATTAATCTTTGTAATAAAACATCCACACGTTATAAAATTTTGAAGAATAAGGTATAATTGAATACTAACAAACTTCTACTCATACTCCGTTACTCCAATCGGCTGTACTTTACAGACTATTTTTGTGCTGAAATAATGTCAACGAGAAAGAAAACGACATTTTCACTCTACTTGACATTTCTTAGTCATAGAGGGCCTTACTATAAAAAAATAGGCAAACGTTAAACACTGCCTAAACTTTTGACATCTCTTGCCATTGCATAATGGCAAACAGAGACAGCGCTAATTTTAGACACTTTTTAAAGTTAGACACCGTTTTGTAGTAAGGCCCATCTTTTGTGGTATTCCGCTGAGTTATAGCTTCACGCCCGAAAAATACTCGTAAACGTTTTTCAATAAAAATATTTTAATAGCCCTTTGAAAATGTCAATAATGGCTTCCGACTATTACAATAGGGTTCCGTCCAACGACAGGCAGTATTGTCAGGCAGCTCAATGGGTGCCATGCCAGTGGAAAATGACTTTTGGAATCATTTTCTTTTGTGTATCGAAGGGTGACAAGTTCTTTTGAATGAACGAAGTAGGTAATTGAAATCTCATCTGCAAACTTTGGAAATGGAACCGTCAATCCTCTTTTTTGTTATTTCAGGGTCTGGAGAGTTCTGATAAATGAATTATGGGGCTGCATAAACTTGCGCGTTTTTATATCTGTTAACCTGGCATATAAATACCTTGTATTGAATCAGCCAAAATGGAGCCAAAACCGTTCTTCCTGAAAATCTGTAAGTAAGTAAAGGTCATTTAAAAAAACGCTGGAAAAAAGAGAAGTCTGTGCCAACACGAGATGTGTTGGTGCAAACGCAAAACACTCGTGCTATCACAAACCTCTTCCACTTATTCCAGCGTTCTTTTTACATGACGCGACATATAGGAGACATTACAGATCAAGCACGCTTATACAAACACTTCCCCCTTTTATTCTCTCTGATGTAGTTCCAAAAAAACGGAACTCTTATTTCTTATTTACGCTACTTAGTACACAGTAAAACGACAAAGGAAGAAATCAATGTTCGACAAAAGGAAAATCGAACAGTACCAATTAGTAGGTGAGGGAAAAGTTCTTCAATAGAAAAGTTCTTATCTATTAGCCCGACGTCGTTGTCATCCCGTTGAAGGAGCGGACGGTTTGGAGTCTTTATGCTCGGATGCTCAGAGTCATTAAAACTTTTATCTGGCACAAATGCACTGGCGCGTTGGCACAGAATAAATAGAGGACTGAACTACGTAAGTCTCACTCTGCTTTACCTGCATACTCTTCTTTATCTACAAAAACATTCTAAGACTTTGGCTGTGTATTTAAACGTAAAAGGGTAGTGCATTGTGGGATACATACCTATCATGCATGATTTATTTTAAAATATTTTAAAAAACCATGAAGGTACTTCAAACTCTGTGCTATCATAATCCCTGCCATTTCATAGCGGCTCAAAAGAGTATAATTGTCAGTGTCACTTTCATGCCAAAGAAAAGAGACAGCAACAAACATGTGGATCTGATATGCTATTCGCACGCTCAAAGACCATTATGAATAAGGGCCAACTATCTGTGACTATATAGTTATAAGGCGGAAGTTTTTTAAAATAAACTTAATTAGCCCATTTCTACCAGTGTTCCTCTCCCAGACCGAACCCTCAACCAGACCGAACATGTCAGTAAACATGTTATAATAATAAATATTGATAACTTAAGTCTAAATACTGAAAAGAGTGTTTGAGAGAAAAATGTTTACCTTCACGTCGCCGCGTCAATTGGAATATCCTTCTTCACCGACTAAAAGGGAGTTATCGAAACCACACCGAATTTTACACTTAAGTTTGCAGTAATACAGTTGTTTTTACACGATAGCCAATTTTCAGTGACGCAGGCTGAATTCAGTATCGTCTCGGAGTTTATTGTATACGAAGTGCTTTGAAAGCGGAGCGTTTGAGATAACGCTTAGAGTGTGCATGCAAATCCGGTGGATTGAGGCTGTCTTATTGTTTTTTTACATACTTTATGGTTAGATAAGCAATGTGTCTGCTTTGATTATTGGTAAATACACAAAAATCAACACTTATCCGATTATTGACTTTAGTAATAAATACAATGAAATGCACGATGCATTTCATTGTATTTATTAAGTAGAAGTAATTAAAAGAAAGGCTAAAATTGGAAAACAAAAAAGTGACATTCCATAATTAAAAATGTCACAGACGTACAAGACTCATAAGCCAATGTCATTCATCCCAATGGTGGACATGAAAGTAACATGTATCCCACGATACAAATAACGCTAATGTTGTAGTGAACTTTGTCGCCACGCGACGCGCGTTTAAGGGTTATTTAATATAGGGCGACAAAAGGTCATAATTTTATAACAGGCAATTTTGAACAGCTAGAACATAGCAATAATGATAATATAAATGATTTTGTATATATATAGCATAGCAGAGTTGTAATTCACAAAATTACTAGTTCGTAGTTTCAAACTGTACTGTAATTTTTAAGACATTATTGTGAAAGAGGATTTAATTAAATTATTAATTAAATTACATTTAACTTGTCTATTATATTTATATTTATACATGCGTGGATCAAAGTCAGAATTAAAATTTACTTAAGTAAAATGGGCAGTCTTGTACAGAAAACATTTTTCAAAACAATTATGGTTTTGTGAAGGGTCAACAGGAAGTAGCGGTAAGTCTGGTGGGATAGGCTTGCCTATAAAATGCTGCATTTTCCTATGACGATCCTGTGACATGGCGATCAAATGCCGCCAGTAAATAGTCATTCCCCTGATACTGGGCAGCAGCTGTATCAGTACTGGCAGAAGGCCGAAGAATAGTTTTCTGGAAGGGCTTCTGACTGGACATTAAAGGGCGACACGCCGGCCTCTAAACTGCGGTGCAGAAAGCAAGGGGAAACTACTGCACAATACCTCCCAACAAAAAGTAATGATGCACAACAATAAAGAAAGTAACGTTCTTGACAACGGGCCTACGCAATGTAACATGCCGTGGCGGTCCGAGTCCGGCAGGAGTAGGAACAAGGCTACTTAGGTCGTCATCCTGCGAAACCCTTGCAAAATTGGAACATGGAATGTTCGCACAATGCTCACTTCGGGAAAATTGGAAGAAACGATAGGGGAAATGTCTCGACTGAACATAGATATATTAGGCTTAAGTGAAGTAAGATGGGAGGGAAGCGGTGATTATTGGAGTGATGAGTAGGTACAGAATAATATATACAGGAGAAAAACAGGGAAGTAATGGAACAGCCATCATTTTAAATAAAAAATGGGGCAACCTAGTAGAAAATACTATACACCATAGCGATAGAATTATAGCAGTAAAAATTAAATCTGAACCCATTGACACATTTATAATTCAGGTCTACATGCCAGCTGGAAGTTATCCGGATGAAGAAATAGAACAAATGTATGAACAATTAGACTCACTGTTAGATTTAGTTGGTGAAAAGGATAACTTGTTTGTTATAGGAGATTTTAATGCAGTAGTAGGAGAAGGCATAGAAGGGAACATAGTTGGAAAATTTGGACTAGGAAAGAGAAATGTAAGAGGAGACCGACTAGTACAATTTTGCAGAGAAAACAACTTGACTATTTCAAACACAAATTTCGACCAACTTAAAAGACGAAGGTACACGTGGAAAATGCCTGGAGACCTTGGAAGGTACCAACTTGACTATATAATAGTCAAGTTACAAAAGCCTAAAGATATTGATCTCAATAAGTTAAAACATAATAATAGTAATAAAGTGCAATATAGTAATATGATAGATGATATATTAAAGGAATATATAGAAAGTGATATTATAGACATAAGTATAGATGAAAAATGGTGCAAAATTAGAGATATTATAAAGACTAGTGCAGAGAACAGCCTGCAAAAAGAAAAAATTAAACCCAGGAAAAAATGGATAAATACAGAAATAAGTAATTTAAAACTGGAAAGAAGGAAATACCGAAATAAAAACGATGAAGCGAGTAGTAAAGAATATAGAAAAATTACAAACAAAATAACACTTAAATGTAGAGAACAAAAAGAAAAAGATATAGAACAAGACTGTGACAGTATAAATCATTATATGAATGTTGGGAAATTTGATGTAGCATATAGTATTATAAGAAATCTTATCAGAAAAAAAAAGAAAACAAAAACCACAGCTGTTCTCGATGAAAACAATAAAATACTCATTAACAACAAAGAAATAGTAGAGCGATGGAGAAGATACATAGAAGAGTTATATAAAGGAGACGAATTATCAGATGCTGACTTGGAACATGAAGCAGCAGTAGAACAAGACAGTATAGGACCCGAACTACTTAGAAGCGAGTTTGATGAAGCTTTAAGAAATATAAAGAACGGTAAAGCGGCTGGAGATGACGGAATACACATAGAATTAATTAAAAGCTCAGATAATGATCATTTGCTAGAGGAAATATTTAAAATAACAAAAAAAAATTACGAAACGGGAGAAATACCTAATGATTTTAAACTAACTAAAACAGTTACAATACCGAAAAAAACAAATACGCTTAAATGTGAGGAACATCGGACATTAAGTTTAATTTCACAAGCCTCTAAAATAATTCTGAAAATAATACAAAATCGAATAAGATCAAAAGTTGAAGATAACTTAAGCGAGGACCAATATGGCTTCAGGAGAAACAAGGGAACAAGAGAAGCAATCTTAGCCTTGAGAATGATAGTGGACAGAAGAATGGACGTAGGACTAAATACCCACATAGCATTTATAGATCTTGAGAAGGCTTTTGATAAAGTTAACTGGAAAAAGATGACACAATTGTTAAGAGACACTGGATTAGATTTTAGAGATAGAAGAATAATATACCAGCTACACAAAAGTCAAGAAACAATCATAGAAGTAGGAAATGAGCGGGGAAGGGCTAAGATAAGACAAAGAGTAAGACAAGGATGTTCGCTATCACCATTAATCTTAAACATATTTATAGAATCAGCCATAAGAATAATAAATGAAAAATCAACTGTCGGGGTAAAATTCAATGGGGAAATTGTAAGATTTATAAGATTTGCAGATGATATAGCAGTAGTTGCAGATACCCAGAGTAACTTGCAAAAACTACTAAACACAATGGATACAGTCTTTAAAGATTGCTCTCTTAAAATTAATATAAATAAAACTAAAACATTAATAACATCCAAGACAGAAGACACCACAGCCAACACAATAACGTTAGATAACATAGGCATAGAAAGAGTTAATACCTTCAGGTACTTAGGGAGCCTCATAACAGCAGATTCCAGATGCACACCAGATACCAAAGCCAGAATAGCAATTGCAAAACAGGCATTTAATAACAAAAAACATATTTTCACATCCAAAATTTCCAACACTGTCAAGAAAAAGTTTATAAAAGCATACGTGTGGAGAAAAGACAGAGAATTTTTAAAAGCATTTGAAATGTGGTGTTGGAGAAGAATGGAAAAGATCAGCTGGACAGAAAAAGTTACAAATATAGAAGTATTGACAAGAGTAAACGAGGAAAGAGGCATTATAAAAACAGTTGAGAGTAGAAGAGGAAAGATGATTGGCCATCTTGTAAGACATGACAGCTTTATAAGGAAAATAATCGAAGGAAAGATAGAAGGAAAGAGAGGCAGGGGAAGACCTAGGATAAGCTACATGAGCCAAATAAAAGTGAAGGTTGCCGTTATGTCTTATAAGTTATATCCTAATGCATAAACTTAAATTTTATGGGTTTGAGGGGGTAGAACTTGGTATATTACAATCCTATCTAAGCGACAGAATTCAAATTGTAAAGATAAATAACATTAAATCAAACGCGGAATATAGTAAAATAGGCGTGCCACAAGGTTCCATATTAGGGCCACTGCTATTCTTGATCTATGTCAATGACCTGGGTAATTGCTTACCAGATTGGGCATTAATTACTTTATTCGCGGATGACACTCACGTAGGAATAAAAAATAAAAATTTAAAAATTGTTGAGGAACAAAAAAACATAGTTTTACAAAAATTAAAAGCATGGTTTGAAACAAATGGAATTATTCTAAATGCGGACAAAAGTTCTGTCTTAAACTACTCTTGTAAAAGAAAAAATAAAAATGACACCATTGAAGAAGTAAAATTTTTAGGATGCACTTTAGACTCGACTTTATGTTATGATAATCATATAGAAAAAGTATGCAAACGATTAGCCAGTGCAAATTATGCACTGTTTAAACTGAAACCAACAGTTGATAGGAGTACTCTTATATCGGTCTACTATGCTTACTGCCATTCAATTTTGAATTATGCTATAACAGTATGGGGAAATGCTACCAATATTGAAAAAGTTCTTATTTGTCAAAAGAGATCAATCAGGATAATATATGGTCTACATAGATTAAATTCAGTCAGAGCGTATTTTAAAAAATCTAAGATCTTAACGGTTATATCCCTGTTCATAATGAACTCTCTAATAGAAGTACATTTACAAAAACATAATTTACCCATGAAAATGAATATACACCAATTTAATACTCGGAATAAAAAACAATTGCATGTCCCAAGAACCAGACTTGTCAAAACATACAAACAAGGTTTCTGTCAAAAACTTGATATGTACAATAAATTACCTTTAGAAATGACAAAACTTTCAATAATTGGATTTAAAAACAAACTCAGAACCTTTTTAGAAGGCCACCCATTTTACCATTTAAATGAATACCTGAGCTGTTCATTCTCTGATTTGCAAACGTAGTATGTGTAAGTGTATTAGAATAAGACATTGTAAAAATTGACATGCCAATGTTATAGCACTGTAACGCAATGGTTAAATAAATAAATATCAAATATCAAATAAGGAGGTCAAGGAGGTTGCCCTGAAAAGAAACACCTGGAGAGAAATGCATCAATTACGCCAACAAGAGCATTGCTCTACTGGGCACAATCTTTGCTTCTAATTCGACTATGGATGATGGGGGAAACGCACCGCCTTCCATCCTACAGTGCGGGAATTTGATGCCGGAAATCCGCTTTACACAAAGCGCGGTGCGGCGAACTCTCTTTTCCCTTGACATCCGAAAGTCGAGTGGGCCAGATGGGATCCCGGCTATTGTGCTGAAGACGTGCGCTCCGGAGTTGACACCGGTACTAACGCGCCTTTTCAGGCACTCTTATCACTCAGGAATTGTTCCGTCTTTCTGGAAGACTGCCTTAGTTCACCCGATCCCGAAGAAGGGTGACCGCTCAGACCCGTCCAACTACAGGCCTATTGCGATAACTTCCTTGTTTTCTAAGGTGATGGAGAGGATCATTAACGATCAACTCCTAGGGTACCTCGAGGAGCACCAGCTGATCAGTGATAGGCAATATGGTTTTCGCCATGGTCGCTCAGCTGGTGATCTTCTTGTATACCTCTCTCACCGATGGGCAGAAGCCGTCGAAAGCAAGGGAGAGGCTCTTGCTGTTAGTCTGGATGTCGCAAAGGCCTTCGATCGGGTTTGGCACAAGGCACTTCTTTCGAAGTTACCAGCGTACGGACTTCCCGAGAAGTTATGCAACTGGATAGCCAGTTTTTTATCGGAGCGTAGCATTAAAGTTGTGATAGACGGGTCGTGCTCTGATATAAAGCCCATAAATGCTGGCGTCCCACAAGGCTCTGTGCTGTCGCCTACCCTGTTCATTCTGCATATCAATGACATGTTACACGTTAGTAACATGCACTGTTATGCAGATGACAGTACCGGTGACGCTCAGTATACGGGCCGCGCAAACACTTCTCGGGAATGCATTGAAGAGTGTCGAAACAGAATTGTGTCTGTTCTTGAGGCTTCCTTGGAGCAGGTCTCAAAGTGGGGTGAACAAAACCTAGTTCGGTTCAACCCCACTAAGACTCAAGTCTGCGCGTTTTCCGCGAAAAAAACCCCATTTGTCGTAGCTCCTAATTTCCAAAACACTCCCCTTACCATTACTAAGAGCTTGGGAATCCTCGGAGTCGACATTTCGAGTGACGTCCAATTCCGTAGTCACCTGGAAGGTAAGGCCAAACTGGCCTCTAAGAAGCTCGGCGTCCTCAACAGGGCGAGTCGGTACTTCACATCGGTCCAGAATCTTATGTTATACAAAGCACAAGTCCGACCGCATGTGGAGTACTGTTCTCACCTCTGGGCTGGAGCGCCGCAATACCAACTCCTTCCTCTTGACCGGATGCAACGCAGGGCAGCTCGTATTGTCGACGATCCCAAGCTCACAGACGACCTGGAGCCCCTTAGTATTCGAAGAGACGTAGGATCCCTGTGTGTGCTCTATCGTCTGTACAATGGGGAGTGTTCTGAGGAACTGTTCAGTTTGGTGCCCGCGGCTAACTTTCACCATCGCACCACACGCCGCAAAAATAAATTTCATCCCCACCATCTGGATGGCTGGTTCTCCTCAACTACTCGTTTTTCTCGGTCGTTTTTACCTCGAACGAGTAAGTTGTGGAACGAACTTCCCCCTGCGGTTTTCCCTCGGAGCTACGACATGGGGTCCTTCAAAAGGCGGGTTTATCTCCTCTTAAAAGGCCGGCAGCGCATCAGCAATGCCTCTGGTGTTGCAGGTGTCTATGGGCGACGGTGACCACTTTCCATCAGGTGGCCCGTATGCTCGTCTGCCAGCTTTGGCATAAAAAAAAAAAAAAAAAAAAAAAATTGCTCTTAAATTAAAAGAAGAAGAAGAATACATAATACCATAAGTACCTATTAGAATACCATACGTACCCATTGTCTGGAAGAAATCGCTTTCAGTGTTAAAACCACCCATTTTACTAGTTTTTTTATATTTGTGTGTGTTGTTCATGCATTAATTATTTACATTAAAATATGCCTATTACCAAGAAGATAAAAAATATCTGGAATACAAATTAAATAAGACAGCGTTAATTGCGAAAACTTTACTAAAACGCTACAAAACTCCGTAGAATAAGGGTGAAAATAACTGAATTTAACTAAACATCAAAGTTCGTCGAACAAAAAAAGATTTACAGAGTTAGCAGAAAACAAACAATATCCGACTGGAGCGCGAAACTTTTGGGGAGTTTATATCGATTCAAAGTTGAAATAAAAGAAATGAACGATTTATCCTTACCTGTTAAATTGAAAAAGTTAGTGGGGCCACTGTAAGGGCAGATTTACGTGCAACGGCTGGTGACTAATATCAAAAAAGTTTATAGCAAACGCTTAGCTTTGTAGGATCGAAGAGTGGGAGAGCAAATGGAAATGTCTTGGGATCGGTGTATTTTTTAAGGAGCTATGCTTAACTTACTAGACCTTACCAACCATTAAAAATGTTATGAATTCTTAAGAATTTTATTAGGTATTACCTACGCAAGTATTTCATTAAATGCTTAATTAACAATGAATATTACAAGTATTTCTAACATTCAAGCTATCTGCAGTGTTTGAATTAGATTTGAAATTAGAAACTGTCATGGTCCAAACTTCGTTATATTTTAAACAATTTATTTATTATGACGAAGACAAGAGCTAATGTGACTCTCGCTCGCAAATTTTGACATGTTGAAAGATATAAAATCATTAAACCCATTTTCGAAAAATCGCAAACAACCATTTTGTGTGCAATGTGATTGCACACAAAATGGTTGTTTGCGATTTTTCAAAATTGGGATTAGTGATTTTAATTCTTTAAAAATGTGGAATCGTGCGAGCGAGAGGCACATTAGGTGTTGTCAACGCCTTAAAAACATATTTAACCTTACAATAAGCGCTGTCCAAACGTTTTTTTAGACAAACGTTATAATAATTTTTTATCTTGAATAACGAATAACGAAAAAGCGAATTTTTTTTTACTTATTGTAAAAAAAAATTCGCTTTTTATTTATATACACTCTCAATAAAAAACGATAAGTTTACAAATTTACAGTGATACATTTTTACGATACCTACAAAAGGTTAACTTGTAGTCTGAAGGGGAAATTCGATAGGTAGTAAGATTTACGAATCTCATTCGCCTTTGTGATTTTCCCCGTAAGTCACACACAAAGCCTACTTTTGAGCTACCGTTTCCATTTGTTTTCTCTATGCGGTCGACGTTGCGACAGGCGGGTTCCGCCCGGGATTTTAATAATTTCCAAACGGATTGAAAAATGTAGGTGAGTTCGATATCTGGCGGAGAATCGGACGCTTTTTCGATGGATGAATTCTGTACCTGCAGTTGGGACGCCGAGATTATTTTTATTTTTAGCCGATTAGTTTTGTTTCCTCTGAACGTATACTGTTAGAGCACCGGTGGTCTAGTGGGAGTGACCCCGCCTTCCGATCGTAAGATCGCAGGTTCAAATCCGATCGTGCACCAATGGATTTCTCTATCGTAAAATTTATGTGCGCAATGCCAGTGCTTTTAAAACGGTGAAGGAAAACATCGTGCTTTATTTTACTTACGTAGATCGTACTTTATTTTTATATTACTAAGTGTTCTTTTTTTTTCCGTAAATTTTGGTGTACAATAAAGAATTTTTCATTCATTCATTCATCCTGAGGAAACCATTTAGTATTCTATTCTAACAGCGGCGATGGGCTTGCAACTTGTCTTATATGGAATACTAAGTACTGCAAAATGTGGGAATGTGCCGTAGGTAATGTTTGGACGTACCACTGACTACCCCCTTAGACATCAACAAAGAATATTGAGTTAGTACTTGATACTGAGAAATCTGAAGGGATATCTACCGTGCCTGGGAATGAAATTCGAGAAGCTGTTTTGAACTTTTACTGTACGTTTTAAGTGCAAAATCTGGGTATAGGTATGAAAAATGTACTGTGCACGTTTTGTAACGTACAGAGATAGGGTTCTAGGGAGGGTTGTCAGAGAGGAGTTCAGACTTGGTACGAAGAGATCTGTTGGAATATCTACCGTGACTGGGGGTCAAAGTAGTAAAGCTTTTTCTGTTTTCGTTTCTAAGTGAGATTAGATCCTCTAGTTTGATTGAACGGTGGATATAGTGATAGATTCGTAACACAAAATTGTTCAAATGTAGGTTGAAAAGGGTTTTAACATTCGATTGAATCACAGGAATAACTTTAAATAAATAAATAAATAAATAATGCTGAACAATCCACACAGCACTATCTAGCCCCAAAGTAAGCTATTCAAAGCTTGTGTTATGGGTACTAGATAACTGATATATTTGATACATTATATACTTACATAGATAGATATTTTTTATTATACATAGAGAACACCCAGACCATCGGAACAAATTTCTGCAGATCGTACACAAATTTGTTCCAAGGCGGGAATCGAACCCGCAACCTCTTGCGTCGCAGGCAGGCTCTCGCCCGCTGCGCCACAGAGGTCGTCCAGTCCACTTTGAATCGCCATAGAGCTAGATAAACTTAGGTATACGTGACCAAACCCAGAAGAACAGGCAACAAACAAACGGTCAGCTCCTACAGCATATCTTTTCTATGTGATTTCTATAAGTTACACTCTTGCATCCGAACTCGGAGTTACCTAGAATTGAAATCCAAACTTTTAATAGGAAATACAGTGCATGAGTACACTTCATTTATTAACCTGTATAAAGCAATATTCAACATGAGCCGTTTAATTATTTGAGAAGAAAGTCCTACTAATACAATAAACGCGAAAGTTTGTAAGTACGGATGGATCGATGGATATTTCTTACTCTTTCACGCCGGAACGGCTATAACGATTATAGTCTGAAATAGCGCATAGGCTACTTTTTATCCCGTGGGAATACCGGGATTTAAATCTGCGCTGGTAAAACCACGGGGCGCGACTAGTATTTATATGAAAAAAAACAGTTTTTATGGCTTGTTTTCGACCAATTTGCATAACCGAATTTGACCAACGTTATGGGTTGTAAACCAAATTTAATGTAGGTAATTGTATGTTAATCTGATAAATAGCGGCATAACAATAACACAGCCCGTTGTCGACTGTTATTCTTATTTGTAAAGCTAGATTTATGACTATACAATTCCAATTTCAGATAATTTCCATATGGTAACCTTAATCACCTAACGGTGACATTAATTTTGGCTTTGTATGCCACCCAATTGGCGCAGTCGTTAAAAGCACGATTGTGTAATTTAAATGTTTTATGTGTATGTTTAGTCTAGGCTTTGTGTTTCAATGTAAGCCTGAATGTTTCATTTTGACCGAAGTTGCGTTTCGCTTATCACGCACGAATAAACTTGAACACGTGTATTGCATCAATTACAACAGTTATTCCAGAGTTTTATTCTACCCACGTTCAATCAAGCCTATCAAACAAAAACATTACCAGTTTGAGTTTATTAAATGACTAGTTGCACCCCGCGGTTTCACCCACGCAGATTTAAATTCCGTTATTCCCACGTGATAAAAATTAGCCTATGTGCTATTCATGACTATAATCTATCTCTCTGCCAAGTTTTATCCAGATCCGTGCAGCCGTTCCGGCGTGAAAGAGTAACAACTGGCCATCCATCCAGACTTACAAACTTTCGAGTTTTATAATATTAGTAGGATAGGATAATCCTCGTACTCGTAATAAACAAAGCAAGCAAATGAATTCGCTAAAGAATAGAGAATCAATTACCATAGTTAAGTAAGAAACTCTGTAACAAAATGTTAGAACAGTTGCATATGGAAATATTTGGATTGCAGCGCAAATGTTTGTTCTGCACTGAACATACTGCATCTACAGAGTTACTACGGCACTCCAAGCTACGAGATTCGCGCTACGACGCCGACGTGTCCAGCCCATTGGACTGGAAACATTTACTCGATTAGACGGAAGGCACACGCTTTAGTGGTGACGGCATCTCTCACTCGACCAACTCGACTGATTTGCGTAACTTTAAACTAACAATGGAGCAACATGCGAGGAAGCTGTCGCACCTGTCAGCTCGAGTGAAACATCCGGTAGATCGACAATCGAATCGTTTCGACTAAATCAAGTTGTATATTACGCTAGTTTCCTATTTCCGTGAGTTATTCGCCTCTTATCTCGCATTCGGACCGTATAGACGTGTCGCATCGAACACTTATCAATGTCCTTTTACGGCTGCTCGGGTTAAACGAAATGTAGCAGCTAGAACCCCCTCCCTCAAACATTAGTCACTGAGTCAACTTAAGTGGAAGAATTTGTGGGACGTTTGAAAAATTATACCTTTAGATACTTGTTCAGTCTAGATTTGAGTTTGAAATCTGAGATATTTCAATCTCATGATTAACTTTTCAGTATTTTCGAAGTTATTGTCTAATATCATGTTTACAAGTCTTTAAGTTGTCTGACTTTATTTTGTCTTATGAATTGAAAATAAACAATATTCATAATAGCTGATCCTCCTATACTATAAATGCGAAAGTTTTGTAAGTATGGATGGATGTATTTGTTACTCTTTAACGCCGGAACGGCTGAACGGATCTGGGTGAAACTTGGCAGAGAAAAAGATTATAGTCTGGAACATCATATTGGCTACTTTTTATTCCATGGAAGTACCGGGATTCAAATCTGCGCAGGTGAAACTGCAAGGCGCTGTTAGTTTATAATACTGAAGTAATACGCAGTGAAATCTAATTTATGATTTTGACTATTCAAATAAATTATTATCTGAAGTTGCTCTCTACTTTCTCAAAATAAAAGAGCAACGTTGAACTATGTAAGGCCTTCTAACAAAATACGCGCATCATTCATTTCTGCTTCATTGGGTTTTGTGTTTTAGGCGTGTCATTTACGTTGAAGAGGTTTCATTCTTTTAGCTAAAACATTTACTGAATGTTGATTTAGCTCACTGAGGGCTGGAGCTGACTATATTTTTCACTCGAATAAGTTATGTAAATTCGTTTGTTTTTATTCATACACCAATTTTAGATACATTGTTGGTTTGATTATGTACATTGTTATCTATTAATAAAGAAGGGATGGCGTTTGGTGATGTAGGTTGATAGTTGATTTTGAACATTTTCCTCTGCCTAAGAGACGATTGCATAAATGATGTCATCATCAATATGTCTGTCAATACCTGTCTGTGCATGTAAGAACTATGCCAACCAATTTCGGCTATGTTGATTGGTTGTTGTACTGTTAGATCCAACACTCGGATGTGTGGATCGATCTTGGACAGTTATTGGAAATAAAGTTTGGGTCGTCCAAATCAGATCCAAGCTTGGACGCAAAGTTGAATCTGATGTGTGGTGCCGTATCACAATGACGCTGTTGCCGGAATTTTGCTCAAGATTTTTATTACTAAGACTGCACCGAGCAAAATAATACAAAAAAACACTGACACAGTAAAGTCGATATTATTAATGTTATTGCAATAATTTATATAAAAACTATGTAAAAAGTACCAGAATGAACGTATCTACAATTATTCCGTGACAAAAAATATCAATTTAAGCATAATTAATTAAAAACTTGATGCAAAGTTGAACAAAATACCAATTAGCATAAAAATATTAGTAGCTTAGCAAGGATTTCCGCCAGAATCTTTATTTAAACGAGTTCAATACAAATAAATCATTAGTACATCTGAGTTAAAAGCACTGTACATTTCAGTTACGGAAAACAAACTTAACGGAACTTACTCAAGCGGAAAAATACGGACTCATTTGTACGTCTCATTACCCAGCTGCCGCGCAGGCCATCGGGAAACTACTAGAGTTTATTCCTTTACATTGCTAGTCTTATTTGCTGACACGGCTTAGCTTTGGTGTAACCAACTTACAACTGCAACTTTCCTACCTGGCTTATGGAATCGCAAGGTCTTAATTTGTCACACTAAACTCAACATTCAAGTTTTGTATTTTCGAATGGCAGTAAAAAAGCATTCGAGCAAGCAAGCATTAAAACGGTCCACTCAGTCAAAAGTTATGAGGTAAAAACCATACAGTCGATTGATTTGAGGATTTCCTCCTTTTTTTTGAAGTTGGTTAAAAATCGCATACGTATCCAAATTACTATAGACACTATTGTACAAGTTATCGTAACTTGAGAAAAATATCAGTAGCGACTTGAAGATACGTCAGTTTGCTTGGAATTTCTGTCAGCTGTCCGTCCGCCAGTTATGAAAGAATAGGTACAACTCTACCTCGGAACGGAAAATGGAACTTTACATAACAAGAAGATTCTCGCGTAAACACAAAATCGCAATAAAAATCTGTTGCCGCAATTGAAGCCAGATGCGGAGGCATTTAATAAAAAATAAACGGGCACTGGCTGGCGGTAATCTATCACGCTCAGTCATAAGCTGACTTTAATGCTGGGTCACTTCAGGCCTTTTTGCTGACGGCAATATTACCATTTTTCCGAAATAAAAATACCAGTCATCGGACGTCTAAATAGAACGTCAACGGCGAGATAAACGTCTGAATATTCATAGGGTATAACGTGACGTCACCCAGTTTTTAATCGCTGTTGAAAAATGCGAACACTTTTGAATTAATTTGCCAAGCCGCCACCGCCGTACAAGGCTTGCATTAGCCCTTTGCCACATGCTACAAAGCTTGGGTATAATGTGGGGTGTGATGGTCGGCTGAGATAGCGGGGAAATGGCTTGTATGGGCTGGACGTGCGCTAGTTACCAGGATGTTGAAAAGGGTTATCTTGTTTCTTGTTTTTATCGTTTCGGATTAAATTTGAATACCGCAAAATGGTTCAGTCAAAATTCTGTCTAGTTTATGCTCTATAGCTCTATGAAGTTATGTTATTGATATTACAATTTCCGAATGTTTAGGAGTTACATTACTATACTTTTGTACTTATGTACTTTTTGTGACGATTTTTGTGACTTAGATGGAATGGGTCTTCGCAACATGTTTGATATTTTTCAGTTAGACCTTTTATGGTACCTACTCGTAGTTTTTAAACGAGAAGATCCAAGATGTGTGCAATCGAAACCAAGTATGTGGATACTGACTGTTTTTATGTTTGTGTTTAACTGCAGACAAAATTCAGTGTTATATTCTAGAAATGTCTTTTTCATGTAAACAGACGTAAAAACGAATAGAGAACAGTACCACAAAAACGCTCTGGCTTTAAAAATGCGCGGTGAAAGAACTCGTTAGGGTATAAAAACCTGCCTTTACAGATGTGGCCACAGTACCCTCGACTGGCGGGTGACTGCGGTCAACGTACAAGAGACGTGGAATGCATGCCTCGGGCAATCACCCTTTGTTTTAAATGATGAGAAGTCTTCGCGAACGCTGAGGAGGATGTCACTGTTCCGTTGCTCTCCGGCACTCGAAATGTCGAGCGTTCGTGAGACGCAAGACGAGTGCAGATTTTCAACAGTCTTTTGTTATGCGGATTGCTATACAAACGTTTAAAAAAAAATCAAAATCAAAAATCAAAAATCTTTTTATTGTAAATTAAGGAGGTAATGAATAGGGTTGGGACTCTTCTTTTAAGTTTTGAACCTGTGTTAGAAGAGTCCCCTCTTTTCTGTGGTCCTAAAGTAGGTACATTATTACACTAATTATTAATTAATCTTAGATCTACATTATAATACTAAACATTTTTTTTCCCTTTAAGTACATTATAGGTATAAGTATTAGGTACATATTATTCTAGGTAGGTAGGTAGGTTGTAAGTAGTTTAATAGGTGTGTGTTGTCGGAAAGCTAATAGGTATTAAGTTGTGTGTTGTTATGAATTGATTGGAATAAGTAGGTAGGTATCTTTTTTTATTTTATTTGGGTTGTAGTGCAATTTAAAATTACGTAGACATGGTAGGTTTTTTCCCTGTATACACTTGAATGTGTTAACATCGTAGTAGAGAAATAAGAAGTATAAAAACATAGTAAAAAAACATAATCTTGCGCTTGCGTTCGCGTCTGTCTCAATGTCGCAGTATTAGTTTAAGGCGCGGCGCTCATTTAGCAGATATAACGACTTTTTTTTTTGTATTTGTTGTTATTTTAAATTTTTATGTTCTTCGGATTAATAACTTGCTTTATCACCTAATTATGGTATGTGGCATAACGCAGTAGGTACAAGAGTTACACCAAGCAGTTTACAAATAGACCGACCTATTTGTAAACTAAGATATGGAAACTAAGAGATCTTCAGTTTGTTGGTAGGTCAAAGATAGAAGCCAAGATGTTATTACTTTTTTACACTGATGGTAGGACATTGTATAGATGTATTTTTTTTTATTCACTGTGTTGTAAATTTTTATCGATTGGGTACTGTACTGTTTAGAGGCGAATGAAGTTCTAATTTTAGTGCTTATTATTACTGAACATTGTGAGCGTTTATTTAAAATATTAGGGTCAATGGTTAATGTTTTGTGGGTTTTTAGTGTACATTGTAGAATATATAACTGTCGTACCGTTAATACATTAGCTTCGCTGTATAATTTGTTAGTGCTGAATCTTATTTTTTTCCGTAGCATTACTTTAAGGATGTGTAAACGTAGTTCGGGTATTACTTTTCTTCTGGTGTTGTTTGGCTTTATGCGGAGTAGATAGTCCTTATTCCAAATAGAAAGAGTATTCATAGAAATTACTAATAATAATCTAGTGAAATTTATAGGGAAAAACATAAATCTTCACTCAGATACAACAAAAAGTTTTGGCATGCTTGGCAGTGGTTCCATAACAGTGCGTTCGATTTCGTAGCGAGATGGAAAATCGCATGTGCCGGTTCTCGTAATAGGGAAGGCGTTCTTGCGTAGCATTGAGCGTGCATCGTATTGCAGGCTAGTTTTCAACTAGCTCAAGATCTGTTGAACAAATAAGCATAACCAAAATGTCTTGGTTCCCCAGAATTATTAATTTTACAAAACAACAACAATTTTCAATCTTTGCATGTTGTATCACCCACAAGTAATTCGTAGGTATATAGGTATATTAGGCTATACATTGCTCACTTGCAGTCAAGTCGTATAGCGACAAAGTCCTAAGAAAAATTAAAAAAACTCCTTACTTTTATGTCCTTAAAGTGAACGTCATTTTTTTTACTTTGTGTAACTTGATCCATATCCTTGTGTAAACGACTGGGTTCAAACCATGACCTTAGGATCGGAAGTTGGTGTTACTACGACTACCATAATAGTGTCCTCTACTTTTTACTCACAACCTTATTCGTAATTAACGCTGAGCGTGTCATTAGCTTATCATACCAACAAGTCTGTTGCTGTCTTTCGTTGGCATGAAAGTGACAGTGACAGGAATGCTCTATAGACCCAATAAAATGCCAGGGATTATGAATACCAGCCGTTAATGTTTATTTTGAGCCACAAATAACCCAGTTCCTTCTCATTCACTATATACCTACCGGAACATTACGATAAAACAGAGAACCTACATGAAACTTGTAACATAACTCTACCCATACCCGTCTGCCAAAACCGTAGCGCGATAAATCATTAGATAGCAATTACCTAGCGTGTCTTTAATGATCCGAATGTACGAGCATGTTAGAGTTCAGACACGAGTTCTTTGCAATATCGATCGACTTCGAGCGCCTGCAAATCCTACTCCTTACCTTTAAATTAATGGTCAAGTTTTAACCTTTATCTGTCGCCAAGCAGCAGAGCTGTATCTCGGTTTCAAAAGTTGGTTGCTGGTGAAATAACAGGCATTATTGGGCTTAATATCTGTTGATGGACGCAGGTCAGTGCATCATGGGGCACAGTATTGAGTGCGACTTACGATGCAATAATTGTTATAGGTGATGATTGCCACATAACATCAGTTTGGCCAATGGCTTGATCCAGAGCAAGTTGAATAAAAAAGCATGGTTTTTTTTATTTAACATTAAATAAGGTAGACATTACAAACAGCACTATCTTGCCCCAAACTAAGCCAAAGCTGGGAAATATGGGAACCAGATAGCTGATATGCTACTTACATACTTTTTTTTGTAAATACATACTTATAATATTATATAACATCCAGACAGAGAACAAACATCTATGTTTATCACACAAAAGTTTTTTCCCAGTGGGAATCGAACCATTGGCCTACGGCACAGAAAGCAGAGCTACTACCAACTGAGCTGTCAAGCTGTCAAACATTTTTTTTTTTGTTATATTTGCATTTGAAGCGATATAAACTCGTGCTAGGAGTGCAGATCCACTACAAACGCAAATGAGGCTCGTTCAGGCTCGTTCTCCGGAGGCATCGAGCAAATGAGTTCCTCAAATGAATCGTTACTGAGTGTTGGAACGAGAAATCATTCCGTGGGAGCGCTTTCCAATTCCGCACGCTCGCTTTTTTACGTGTCAAATGATTGACCTGAATGTGGATTCTCTAAACATCACCGAGAGTTTCATGTAGTGAATCCACGCTCACTTCCTTCATCTTCTTGTCGTGTCGCTAGTTTCTTTCGAAAGAACGGGATGAAAGGATTTTAAGAGTAGTAGAACGTTTTGTGAAAGGCTCGTCCACGGAAGTACTACCACCACGCTTTTTCTGCCGCCAAGCAGCAACGCTGTCTTTCGGTTTGAAGAAGAAGTACTTTAGACGTCCGAGCAACGACTTACCGTGCTAACCCAAATTGTGCTTTATTTCCATGCATTTTGTATGAAATTTGAAAATTTGAATATATAATAATGTAGGTATTGGCTAACATTAGTTTTTAAGTTTTTATTTGTATGTGTACTAACAAATTGGACTTAGATGATCTGAAAATAAATGATTTGAATTTGAATTTGAATTTGAAAGGAATACGAAGCCGCCCGCGCCATATCCGCGCCCGACGCCATTAGATGTGGCCTGCGCCTAAGGTTGCCAAATCGTATACTCGCTGCGGATTCCGCGGTCACTTGGGTGATATTTACGGAATAGCACAACTGATGTTACGTGTTGATTGTCTTTTAGGGGTCTGCTGACTGGACGGTTCCATTTTTAGTATTCTGCACCATAAACGGAATAACGATTTTTAATCAAATGGACTGATTGTGACGGTTTTAAAAAAGATGCGTGCTGAAAATGGTCCAAAAGCTTCTGTTAAATAATGGTATTGGATTTCTCTAATCTAATTTTAGTAGTACGTATGTTTAACTACCTTTTATCGGTAACTTCGTAATATTCTAAATACAATCGGATCAGCGCAAAAAACATTTAAGCCCGCTTTATCTATTATTTTACAGGAGACTATTAGATACAGTCACAGATAACAGCAGTCATAATGGTTATCCCAATACTAGGAAACAAAATTGTGAAGCTGGCCGCCCCGGACCAATTTCTGATTTGGCGCAACTTCAACCGCAAACATACAAGCGGAAATGAAAAATTTTAAATCACACACCACTGGGATACAAGTGAAATATCGTCAGAGTAAGAATGGAAAACAAATGCACGAAATAAGTTCGATGCTATTCGAGACGCGAAAAACGATAGGATGCGTTTTCACCAAAAGCTGGCTGGTTTTGGCCGTACCGAAACGATATTATTGCATACGTCACGGAGCTTACACTTACCACTTTCCTGGTGCAATCTGCCAAGGAGTGGAACTCTTTACCGTCGTCGATTTTTCCGGAACGATACAACTTAGGAATTTTTAAGACAAGAGTGAATAAGTGGATTGTAGCTAAGCGTGCTCCACCTCGGACTGGATCTTCACTTTACATCAGGTGAGTGGGCAGTCAAACGTCTAGCTATCAAACAATAAAAAACCCAGCATAAAATACTCGTAGATTCATTCATTTTACAGCAAGTTGCATAAAAAAAAGGCGTCTTAGGGGCCCGGCGACAGCGGCTCGCAGTTTCGAGGTGCGATTGGCTATTATTTCATTTCGGGGAGGTTATTTGAAAGAATAACTATCCAGTGACACGCATAAATACTGTTCGAATACAAATAATACAATAATATAAGGGAAATGTGCTTGGGTCAGAAATCATTTTGGTATTAGGTAAACGTAAGGCCAAACATACTAATACCAAAATTATTTCTGATTCGGGCATGTTTCCCTTATATTATTGTGTTATTTGTGTTCGAACAGTATTTATGCGTGTCACTGGATAGTTATTCTTTCAAACAACCTCCCTGAAATCAAATAAAATGAAATAATAGCTAATCGCACCTCGAAACTGCGAGCCGCTGTTGCCGGGCCCTTAAGTACTTTTGCTAATAATTCAGCTTAAAGTCACTATCTGAAAAGTAAGAAATAAGAGATTTTCAAGTGCAACTAAGCAACAACAAAACTAATATGTTGTAAATCAAATCTTTTTGGTAAACCGAAGATTTAGCAATACTATGATCTATAACTTGGTGGTTGAAAACCTGCTTATAAAGTAAACGTGGTAGTAACTTAGGTGGGGTCCCGACGCACACTGAGCCGAGAAAAGGATCCAAACCATATTTCATGTTCCACGCTGCGCTTTGTGAAAGAAAATACATTTCTCACTATCTTCAAAGCTTTACTACACTGCATTTGTTTGTTGTAAATACTAAATACCAATGCTTTTAAGAATAGTACAGTAGCTTTGAAGGGAAATATTACTACAATTATATTATACAGTCTAGGCTTTAAATAAGAAATATACTCGTTTGATCGAGTTTCACTTTAAGTTACATTATAAATTATATGCTAACTAGTAACTAATTTTGTCTTCGTTTGTTTTAAAATTTGATACTAATTTTTTTCTAATTATTCTTATTTGGTATTTGTAATTTCATCCATTTAACTAATTGGGGTAGGAGTTAAAAAAAAATATAATTTCATAGCGAGCGTCTACAGCCCAACCAAAACGTGTTAATTATGAAGATTGTGCTTGTTAGGTATTTGCAAAAATCCCCTCCACTTATACCTACTTTGTTTTTCAATTTCCACAATTTTGAAGACACTTACCACCATATTTAAAAAAACACTACTTCAATTTTGGACCCCTTATAATCTGATCATTGTAGCGCATTCCAAGCTACCTTTTCAAAGCTGTTACTACTGTTACAACATTTAAAAAATAAACACATTTGCGAATCAGGAATTTATTTATCAAAGTTTACTGAAAGCTTTTTTTATGTTTGATTGAAACAAGAGTTCCAGGAACGAGCAACACTCATAAAAACCATAACGATGTTTATGTTTTACTGTATTTCGGAGGAAACAAAAGTTATTATGAATCTTTAGGAAACCTTAAATAAACTGAAAAACATAAATTGAGCAGAGAAGCAAATCAGCTATCTCCTTCCTAGATGTATCAACATGCAGCGATCTACGGGATACATTATTATGTTAGGTGGCGGTATTTCACAATGTCCTTACGAACTACCTACTATATATTTATTTTATTTATTTATTTATTTATTTCGACACACCAACAACAGATACACAATGCTGGATTAATTAATAAATTATAAAGTAGGTAGTATATGCGCTGTCACTTACAGGTGTGTACAGCATTGATATATCTAAAGAGCACCGATGGTCTAGTGGTAGCGGCCCCGCTTTCCGATCCTAAGGTCTTGGGTTCGAAACCAGTCGTACACCAATGACTTTTTCTGTTCAAAAATTTATGTGAACAATGCAGTTCTCTCAAACGGTGAAGGAAAACATCGTAAGGAAACTGTATTATTATAGAACCTAAAAAGTTCTATAACTGTCAAGTGCTTGAAAAGAGCCTTTTTGAGGTGAACTTGAAATCCTTTCACACTGTTTCGAAAGAATTTAGTGAGACAACAAAATTAAGAACCTACTTTTTTCAACTTCTGAACCATACGCAATGACCTCGTTACGACACGTAACATACAAAAAGATATCTGTCTCGCGGTGCAACTTCCTTTGTAGTTCAAATGGAAAAGTTTTGGTTGAGAGTGGACCTAAGTGCACTTTGTCACTTAAATTGGAAAATATCTTCTCCAAGAAACAGCGGGTAACTGAAGGGTAAAGGTTTTCAACTGAATGACATTGTTATTTTATACATATTGAGTGTGTCGCGGACATCTCTATGTTTCGATTTGATTTGTTTTCTGCTGTACTAAAATAGGCATCGTGATATTTCCGAAACAATTTAAAAAAAAATAATGGCAAGCTGCTATAAAACAGTGAAAAAATTAAAAAAATAGGCGTGGTGCGATTAAGTATATAGAGGTTTTAATAAGATGGCGATATGCAACCGATTGTGTGAAAATTTGTAAAAGTCGGCTAAGCTCTATAGTGGCATCTCGCTACTAAACCTTTTCAACTTCCACAAAATATCAAAATATATTATATTCAATTGTTTTTTGTTTTTAAAGTCTGTGTCGATCGCTTATAATATATTTTTCATCGCATCTATTCGAAAAGAACGACTTGGTTCGCCTTTATGTGCACCCAAAGGTATGGTGTTTTCTATAAGAAACAATAAGTGCGCGGCAAAGTTAATTCCGGCGCACTTATTTAAATAAGTGCGCCGGAATTAACTTTGCCGCGCACTTTTTGAATTTGGATCATCTTCAGTGTTCAGCGCCAAAGAAATCAAACTCAATTATTGCTTGAATAAAGACTGGCTGGTACGACGGCCCAAAGACTGCCATGCCGGCTTAGCAAAAAAAAAAAGAAATCAATTTAAAAACGCGCGAAATACAGCCCGCATTTTCGTAAATTTTCACGGATTGTTAGAAATTCGTGGTTTTGTTTTGAAAAATCAGTTCTTCAAGTGACAGTGAAAGTATAGAACTGACGCAAGAAATGTGATGGATAATATATTACCTGCAGTCCCGGGAGAAATATATGACAGCCTATGGTAATTTTATTGAATGGAGAAATGCAAGAGGCGCCAATAATTTTTCAGAATCTGTATTTGGCCTCTTTCTAGTGCTTTGCCAAAACTAATAAAATATGAGGTGTCTTTTATTTTTCTCATAGTGGGTGATGAAAAGTAGAGTGTACCACTCGGGAGCAAAATATATTTTTGGCTCGGGTTCAGGATTCTACTAAAGAATCCCTCGCTAAGCTCGGGATTCTACTCTAGAATCTTCCACTTCACTCTGGATTCAAAAAAGCGCCCTCGCCGTAAAAATATGATTGCGCTACCTCATGATACAATCTACTATATTCAATAAAATTACAAGTCTTTTTGAACTGTTCTTCAAACAAGGTAAACCTATATAGGCACCAGTCTTACGCGACCAAGCTTTTTAGAAAAACCAGCGGACAAACTTACAGCTGGTTCCTCATTTTCGTATTATCCTTTTTCACTAAAAATACTCCGCTAAGTTTCTGAACACCAGATTTTTTAGTATTCTTGTACTTTATGTTACTCATAAAATAGAAAATGTAAAATATTAACCTCCGGTTTTTAAAAGGCCGATCAACACTAATCGACTGTCAAGTCTCTAGCTATCTCTATCTAACTTGAAGTAAAAGCTAAAATAGCAAGTGACTTAACAGCCGATTAGTGTTGATCGGCCTTTCAGAAACCGGGCGTATGTCTACTCGTACTATTGAAAAAATACCTATAACCTGCAAAAACTCTGACTCATTTTATTACTACTGCTATAGCAGTAGTAATACTGCAACTACTACTACTGTAAGCAGTAATACTGCTTGTTTCTAGGTTAATTTATTAATGTTTTTTGCATTTCGCATTATTGCTACTGAATTAGAGAATGATTTGGAATAGAAAGATCAGGACTAAACTTGGGTTCACAATGTCGAAAATTTTAACAAACTAAAACATACAACAAATAATATCTAAAGGACGTGGTAATAAAGCTTCTCTTTTCTCTAACAATGTCTAAATCTAGAACTGCTTATTCTAATTAGTCAACAAAACGATTTCAGCCATTAAAGTAACTCCAAACCAAAGCAGTTCCATTCCGAGAGATACTAACAAAACCAATCTCACAACATATTGTTCGCAATTTACAAAACAAACAGAAACAAAGCTTAATTGAGAAGTAAGGACTAGTCCGATATTGGATTTAGTAAATGATAGTGCAACTATCGCCAGAAAGGATTGGTATCGATAGTGAATTGCAAGTTCTATCCTGTCCTTTGTTTTCACCAATCGTTCTGATTTGTAGGTCTAAACGATTGGTGATTTGTGAATGGAAAAGATCATTGTTGTGTGTTGTCTTAAAATTATAATTGTGACATTTAGTGATTGTTGTAAATTCTGTTCGTCTAAATTTAATAGTTTTTTTTTTTGACATTTTTACTGTCTTGTACCTACTTGTTTAATATTTAAATTAATAATTTTAATTTTATGTAATTTTAACTTCTTTAATTAATGTAATTGGTTCTCACCGTGTTAATTAAAGTTTATAATAAATAAATAAATAAATAAATAAATTGTTTTTTTTGGATTAGGAGTATAAACCATGTAAATGCCAAATATTTTTTTTGGAAGTTTATAGATAGGGTTTTAGGGGAGCCTAAAAAAATTCCTAGTTCCTACATCAACTAGTGGATCGGCGTTCACTACCATTACGAGTTTCTTCTCACTCACGTTGGCATATTCAGCACTAAAACACTCAAGTGGCTTGCGCTAGTGGTAGGTGAATAGATGAATGCCTTTACGTTTTCTTACCGCGTTTGATATAAGAATAGCACTAATATGAATGTTGCTCTCCAACGATCAAGCCAGCTACGCTAAGACAGCGGTGAATTGGTTATTATTAAAATACTATGAACCAAAACCGAAACGCAACACAAAAATACTGAAACAAATCCGATCGAAGTTGAAATCGTTTCGGAGATCGCTAGTAAGAAACGAGAGGCATTTAAAAAAAAGTTTCACACATTGTCCCCGGTTAACCCCAGTCTCGTACACAAAGCCACTACAAAAGGTAAATGGGCTTTCTACTCCTAAACCACGTTCGCATAATAGTGCAGGCGCCCAAAGGCGTAGTACATGAATTATGAGTGGCGCATTCAAAATTTCAATGCATTGTTGCTGAAGGTTATTAAAACTATGCACAACAATACAGTAGGTTGGTTAGTACAAGGTAATGTAGAGAAAAATTATAAAATCAGAAAAGTTCTAAGAGCCTAAATTTACCTCGTTTATATTTTATTATAGACTATTCAAACTGATTCTTGTGATAGAGGCAAATTAAAACTTTTACCAGTTTATACCAGCTTACTTTAAATGTGTAATGAAAGTGCTTATTTGCTTTAGAACAGGCACGAACCCCGTTTTTGTGAAATTAATTCGCGCGGACAAATATTGATGTTGTGTTTTAACTTTTAATAAACTGTTGCGAATGTTTCACGGTTCGTGTAGGATGTTAATAAATAATGTTTGAAGGATTGCCTTCCATTTCGTGTTTGCAGCCTTTATTAGGAACAACGAAATTAATATTTGAAATTGCTTTGAAGCATCTGAGGATCACTTTGGAACAAAACGATTAATAGAAACACTTTATGTACAAGAATGTGGTTGTCTTGTATTAATAACTGTGCCCTCTGGTCTTAATGTTGTTAATTCGAGACCATTTTCATAAAAATATTTTTTAAACTGTCGGATAATGGCAGGAAGATGATGATAATTCACATAATATAATACATAATTTGAAATATTATTATATTTGAAACGTCGGGAAAATAAATAGTAAAGGCAACACGTTTTATAAAAAACATGTTTAAACTAACTTTTTTTGCATTATCAATTATAATTGATTAATCCCTGAGAAAGTTCAGAAAGAAACAGCTGTGCATACATACATTGTTATACTCGTTATTACATACGAATAGGTATCATAAAGTTCGAGTGCCTAAAAGTGGTGAATTATTTACCACTGCCCCTATAAGTTTCACACCAAAACTCGTAAAAATAAAGCTATACGTCTTCGCGCCGCGTGCTTTTGATGCTGACGGATTGCTTTCAAGGAAGGCATTCATCACTAGTCAATGGAAACTCTTTAAATTTTGCTTCATGTTCATATATATTTATTACACAAAAAAATTCAAGACTCACATAAAGAACGTGCGCGAGTATAAATAAATAAAATAAATAAATAATTCTGGACAATCCACACAGCACCATCTAGCCCCAAAGTAAGCTACTCTAAGCTTGTGTTATGGTCTAGTAACTGATATATTTAATACATTAAATTCTTACATAGATAGATATTTTTTATTATGCATAGAAAACACCCAAACCAACGGAACAAATTTCTGCAGATCGTACACAAATTTGTTCCGAGGCATGAATCGAATCCGCAACCTCTTGCGTCACAGGCGGACTCTCGCCCGCTGCGCCACTGAGGTCGTCATGAGGCTTTTTTTATTAACGCTGAGCGAGGCGGCGCGGAGCTGAGAAAGAAGAAATATTAACCAACTAGTTACGCCCCGCGGTTTCACCCGCGCAGATTTAAATTCCGGTATTCCTACGGGATAAAAAGTAGCCTATGTGCTATTTCAGACTATAATCTATCTTTCCGCCAAGTTTTATCCAGATTCGTTCAGCTGTTCTGGCGTGAAAGTGTAACAAACTACCATCCATCCATCCATACTTACAAACTTTTGCGTTTATAATAGTAGTAGGATAGGATTGCATAAAATCTCCCCTCTGGTGCTGCATTGAAATTTTATGCAAATCTAATTGGTTATTACTTCTCCGTTTCTCCGTTCCGCTGCCTCGCTGCGCGTCAATGAACAACGCTTATTAAACCATGTTTTGTCTAAAAAGTATGAGAACTGTAAATAGACAGGCAGCTTGCCTGCTTTGCTCAAACACGTGGCTGACGCAGGGAAAACCAAATCTCTTATACACAAGATATTTTAGTTTAAGACAGTTTGTTTTTCAAGGAAGAATACATTCACCGGCTTGTCGTAATGCGTGAGAGCTCTAAATACCGAATTTCTCAAAATCATCAAAACAAAGCTACTTTAGAAGTACAGACCCGAAAAAACTATGACCGTTATAAAAGTGTATGCTTGCAATGTACATGCCCTTCAAATGAATACTCAAGCATTAAAAATTTAAACAAAGATTGTAACGCAAAAGAACTGTAGGAACCAAGCCATACCGTGTGTTTCCTGTTTTTCTAGGTATGGTCGCCTAAATACCTTTTGAGCGTGACTGTTTCTACCATATTCCATCCATAATAAATTTCACTGCTTTTTGAAAACCAATTTCTCTGTGTTTATACTACTGTTCACAACAAAATACGTTTGTGTACAGTAAACGTTCATTACTTGGTATTGTATTCTGAGTAAATATCGTCAGTCTTATCTTACTCTACTTGATAATGGAGTCGTAAACGCTATCACGAACGTTATGTTCATGGCTTTTGAAGATCGATTAAATCGTTCTAAGCCATTGTTTTACGAAGGAAACTTATCTCAGAAAATACTTAAAATTATTTATGTAAGTAATCAAGTAAAAAGTTTATTTATTTATTTACTCAAACAAATATTGGTGGGCATAACACTACATTTTTATTATATACTAGCTGATCCCGCGGCTTTGCTCGCGCTCGTTTACTTTGAAAATCTCATACAAACTTTCATCCCCTATTTTATCCTCTTGGGGGTAGAATTGATCAAAATCCTTTCTTAGCGGATGCCTACGTCATAACATCTACCTGCATGCCAAATTTCAGCCCGATCCGTCCAGTGGTTTGGGCTGTGCGTTGATAGATCGCTATGTCAGTCAGTCAGTCACCTTTGAGTTATATATATTTAGATTATATAATTAATAGTAATTTGTAAATAAATGTATATTTGTCTCTAAGATAGGCAGGATAAGCTAGTGATTTATTCAGTAGGTTGTATGCCTTGTCCTGGCCACACCAACATCCAACGTCAATGCCCATTATCGCAACAATTATTCCGATAATTCCCGCGATAGACTCTTCACGTAGTGTGACCGCTTCAACGCCATAGTTTACAAAATAAAAATTTTACAAAGTAAAAATATTTCTCGCGGTACCTAATCAACAGCGTGTCGTGGTTAAACCAACGTTCAACGTCCATTAGGTACCGCGATAATTATTGCCATTTCTAGGTAGTGTGGCCAAGGGGTAATACCTTACTGTAATTATATGTGTAATACTGTAACTGTAATACTCACTCAGGTGGATAATCTACGAATGTTGTATTCTCGCTGTGAGGGATGGCGATCTTTTGAACTTATTCTTTTGTTTATTTCAAAGAGCGAACCTTAATGCCAAAGTGTTGAGTGGTTACCTCATATAATAATTGCTTTTTACCCATTGTTGCCACGTCATTACGTGACCTATCAAACAGTGCATTAAGACTCATGCTATCGCCTTGAAACTGTGTGTAAAGAATACATACTGGTAAAAAGTGTTAAAATAACCAAGGCACTGAAGGGAAAATTGCTTGTTGAACATTCAACGTAAATATGTTGCAAGATAGCTAATGAATTTAACCCACAATCTGTAAGATCATCTCTCATAAGACGTATTCTATATATTATATTATCCTGAACCTGATACATAACCGCATACATAACCGTCAATATACAAAACAAAACTATAAAAGTTTTTGTTCCAAGATTTAAAAACAAATGACTTAGATGGTGCGGGCAAAGCTATGTTTTGTTTTATCATCAAACATCTTATAAAAAAACGTAATGGGAGTACTAGAAAAGTGTTTGATTATGCGCTGTGTGATTGCTCGCAATTATTGTAAGTTGGTTTTACTTGTGAAAATAAATATCATAGAACGTAGCACTACTGCGTCTACGAACAAAATGCGTAGCCAGTGCTACGTGAAACATATTCGTGTATGTATTTTTAGCTTGTAGCTGTTATTTTTTCGATGATTAAAATCATTGAAAATAAATCAATTCATTGCACTGTATTCACAAAATGAGAACTATTTAAATAACTGCTATAAACTTAACCCATTTCGTCCCATAATAAAACATCAATAACAATGCACCGAGATTTTCAATAGTATTAAATTGTATGGCGCAGGTACCAAGCTCCAATTTTCCACGTACCAAACAAATTAACTCTACGCCACTGAGCATTATTACAGTTAATAAACGATTTAATGGCTGACCTATTTATAACAGATTAGACCGGCGCACGTCAGTAATAACTGGCTAAAACCAGTTAAAACCAGCCAGGCAGGTTTGTTATGTGGCGTAGCATGAAATTATCGAAGCTATTAGCCATTTTCCTGAATGGCAATCACGATTCATGACAGTTTTGCGAACTTTCAACGTCAAGCGGATATTAGTTTGATACTTGCCTTGATTCATTTCCTGTCATCTTACGAAACAACATAGCATTTTCATTTTAATTGTTTTTCTAGTGCTTTTTTGAGTTGTGTTGTGTAATTTTGGTGGTATTTTAACCAACATTACTTGTGGTTAAAATACCACCAAAGTGTAAGCATTTGAAATGAAAGTGTATTTATGATATCGTGATTTGACCGAAAATGTTTCAAATGTTTTGAAGAAACCGCCACCATTTTCTTCAAAACAATTGACTGACTCGACTTTGGACTGACGTGACTAGAAACATAACTACAAAGAGTATAATCTCTGAATCACTTGACATTGGCAAGATTGTCTATGACAGGAGCCATAAAAAGGAGAAAGAAGAAGATACTTGCCTTTTCCTTGGATTTTGTGAGTTATTTTGTGTTTAGTGTTGAAAATGTATTATTGTACCTCCCGAATCGGGTAAAATACGTTGATTTAGTACATTTTGATCAGGTGACAGGCATAGTGATCAGTTTGAGGCAGATAGCATGTTTTTTTATTAAACTTCGTCTCTGCAAAATTAAACGGAAGGACGAAATGCTACCAAGAGTTTTTGGTTGCTGACGTCAGGGCCGAAATGCAACCAACAATATGACGTACTTCAGAAATGCGAGGGACGAAATTCTCATACCCATATTATACCAACTGAACGTTACCGCAAGCATTGGTTTATTTTAACGCCATCGCGACATGATAATAGAGTTTATATTGCAGTTTTATAACAACTAAGCAATGCTGATCCGTGCTGCTACATGAAATCATAAATTGACATGTTGCCACTGACCACGCATTACGCCGATTGCGATGGTCGATTGCAATTATACTTTTCGCAAACCTTTCACAAAACACACTTAAAAAAAAGACCAGTCTTAAAGGAAATGAACATAAAACAATAACATGAATATTATTCGTGTCAAAGTGGCCTATGTTTGCCTTTTTTACTCTTGAACTGTGTTTAAACTTGCTTCAATTTCAACTAAAAATTTTGTCTTAAAAATTTATTTTATAGTCCCTTCCAGTCTTGCTTGCTCAACTAGACAGTTTGAAAAGTCTACATACCAATGTCTCAGATTTTAAACTGAGTTGATACATTTTAATGGAAGCGCAACTGCTCTGTGGAAATGGAACCTTACTGTAGGTACTACTGACATTGTGCATGGTCTTTGATGTGTGTCGAATAATACATAAACCGCCTTTTGTTAATATTGCTCACATTCGTCACAATTTAATTCCTTCCAACAAATGACAATCGCGGATAAGACCAGTGACGTCAATCTCATCAGTCGCAGTGACTCACGCGGAGTTGTATCCCGTGAACAAATATTATGAGCCCACGACGCGAGACTCGTTTAGAAGATTGAATTGTACTGGTGGAGTGTGTTTGTTTTGTTGAATTAACTACGACGGTTCCTCAGTAAGTGTATAGGATTTGAGTGTTTAGAAGTGGAGTACATTGCGCTGCTTGGCAAGGTAGGCTATTACCTACTTTGTTAAGCAGCAATAAGATAAGATAAGAAAATTCTAAAGATGCAGATATGAACTTATTTAATTCTTTAAGATTCAAAATAAACCTCTTTTTTCCGTTACTTTTTTCAGTAAGAAAAATGCTGGAACAAAATTGGTCATCGCATGGCAAACATTGTTTGATGGCACCTATTTTAGCTAGGTGTGTTATCTCCTTATAGGTATCAGACATTTCTTTTACTGAATGCGGCTTAATAAGAGGTGTATTATATTGATGAACATTATCAGAGACTGGAATACGTAATCCGGACACCCAGGATAACACTACAGGATCAGATGTAATATTAAGACGAACACGAGCTAATGTGACTCTCGCTCGCACGTTTTGACTTGTTGAACGATATAAAATCACTAAACCCATTTTCGAAAAATCGCAAACAACCATTTTGTGTGCAATCACATTGCGCACAGTTTAGTAAAAAAATCATTTTGATCGATACAAGTTTTCCTACTTAAAAGTTTGCTTTTCTAGTTTTCGTACTCAAGCAAACTTTTGAATAGGAAAACTTGCATCAATCAAAATGAAATTTTTACCAAACTATGCGCAATGTGATTGCTCACCAAATGGTTGTTTGCGATTTTTTCAAAATTGGAATTAGTGATTTTATATCTTTCGAAATGTTGAATCGTGCAAGCGAGAAAAATATTAGGTGTTGTCAACGCCTTAAACCAGTTTTTATAGAAAAATTGGAGTCTACCAGCCTGAGCATCATCGGTTAGCGGCGCCTGGTCTGCTGCTGCTGCGGGCGGGCTGGCCGGCGATGCGGCGCGGGGCGGTATGTGGTCGCCTGCGGCTGCCTGCGCCCACCAGACGTCAAGCTCTGCCTCGCTGACGCGTGACGAACTTGCGGCGGTGGCGGGCCCCTCCAGTTTAAAGCCCGGGACGTAGACGCCTCTGGCTGTCTTTTCCTGAATGGTGTCTTGGGGTTTACCATAGGTGGCGTAGCTTTCATTTCAGCACCCGTCTTTGAGATGGCTTTCAACGATCGTAGTTTCTCGGAGAGCTCTGCGCCAAAGAGCCATTGGTCTTTTTTCAGATCTTTGATGTTATCCTTGACGTTTTTGCTTAAGCCTGACATTAAAAATAGTTTTCGAGTATTTGTTTCAGAACTATGTAAATGGCACAATAAGCGACCTGCGTCGCTGAGAAGTTTTAAAGTCATGCTAGCTTGGTTGTTATTAGTCATAGCTTTGTCATTTAGTATATTTGTCATAAGGGTGGCTAAGCAGGGTATGGCACAGGCTAGATTATTTTGCTTGTCATTGAGAATGCCATCTCGCTTGATGAAACTTTCGTTGACCGCAGCTTTAATCTCCGGGTTCAGGAGCGGAGGCAGTGCAAGTTTCAAGTTTTCTGGTACATCATACGTTTTCAGAATATCCTTACAGGTGTCATCCTTCAACCCGTAGATAAGTACAAATTCTAGTTGACTTCTTTACTCGATGCTTTTTATCGATACAAGATAGAAGTATCTTCTATCGATCGCCGATACAAAAATAAAGAACTGCCTTCGCACATGTGAATGACAACACCACCACAGAATACAGAATACACCACTCCCTAGCGAAGAGTCGCTAACGACGTAAAAATGTCAATGGTCTTTTCATAGCCCAGCAAAAAATACATGAAACGTAGTTCAGCTAACTAAAAAGCTTTTCACAGTCTTTTCATTGAAAATCAATGAATGCATTTACTCATTTTGCAATTATAATCTAACATGTTGTTTTTTAGCTTTGAGCACAAATATAACATGTGTATAAACCGGTTATTTAGAAATCTATAATCAATTTTTTCCACACATTTATATTAACTTGCGAAAATAATCATAGAATAGATAACAGATAAGACTAGGCAGTCATAATAAAATTATGCCATTACAAGAAATGGCGTGCTATTAAGTAGGTACTAAATTGTAAATACATTCAGTAAAACAAGATTTTTATAGGTGTCCAAATGTACGAAAGAGAAGTTGTTTATGGTTGTGAGCCATCATAAGCTTTAGCAATACTTGTACCAAATATAAATGTTTGGTAAGTACATATAATGCTGCGGCTTTTTTAATCCATTCTGAATGAAGCTTGCTAAGGCTAATGGGAAAAATTCTTTTTTAAACACAAGATAACATTACACATTGTTCATTCCAACGTATAAAAATATTCCTTTTAAAACCCTGTCCCAGCATTGTGAATGAGACAGAGGCATGTTACAAACGTGACCTATATCCACAAAAATTAACACGCCGTAAAATATTTACTGCGGTCCAATCTTCCGTGCATTATTATTTTTCATTGTGGCCTGTTATTGCGGACGCGAGTAGGAAACACAACGGAGTAAAAAAATCAATTTATTTCCCTAGCGAGCGAACATGTCCCAGGCTAATCCAGTTTGTTCGACCGCGCAAGGGTTGAATCGTCAATGAGAAGTAGACTAAATGTAAAAGTGTGCCACTCGGGAAAAAGTATCGAATATTGGCTCTTCGCAATGGAAACTGGCTCCCGAATGAGATCAGTGTCTATTTGTAATTCCCTTTTTTGTTCGGGTCACCCGTATCTGCTTAAACTAGTTGACTAAGCAGGGCAACTTGCTGAACTGTTCAAAAGGATACCTGAGTTTCAGAAATACCTATATCAGTACCTGAACAAAAGTAAACGACTACCTGCGACATTTTCAAATATTATTAATTAGAAATATTTTTCAAATATTATAAAGTTAACAGTCGTATTTGTTAGTATAAACTTGAAACTTATTATTTAAGTATCCTCGTAATAAGGGTTTTCACATTGCACCAATAAATCGATCGTCGATCGACGGCATCGATCGTTATGTTGGTGTGGTAAAAACTATCGATCGAAGTCGACTAATCCATTCTACCATCTACCAATGCTGTCGATCGATAATCGATCGATTGATGTGGTAACAATTTTTTATGAATACTTTATAACAAAAAAAATGAGTTTAATTTTACCACTATAAAAGTAGCCTACGTGCTATTCCAGACTATAATTTATCTTTGTGCCAAATTTCAGCCAGATCCGTTTAGCCCTTCTGGTGTGATTGACTTACGAGAAGAAAAAGAATTAGGTAGAATAAATTTATGTTTTTTTATCAATATTTTCATAATTGCATTCGTCTCAACGACAATACAAGAGCAATGTTAGCTTCAGCTGGCATTTCTTATAAAAGAAGCACAGCGAATGTTTTTTATATATCTTATCTAAATGGTCTAGAGTACTTGTCTACTTTTTAATTTAATGTAAAATACCTGTGCTCGCTGGAACAAAAATATTTAATTTTTGTATCACATTCCAAGAGCTTGGAAAGCATACCTCTTTTGCATCCAAAGTTGCCTACTCTAATTTGTTTTGCTTTCACAAGCTTCTCTTCTGTTCATCCGACTTGCTATGCAAGCTTGAAACTACTTTTAGAAAATAATTTTAAATTCATTTGAGTCTAGTTTGAATTAGGTTGCAACACTTTTACATAGATATTTTCCAAACCCTAATTTGCAGGAAATTTGATCTCACCTCACATAGTAATAATAATAATAATCGAGGCGACGCGTGACCCGAGGGCTGGTGAGTATCTGGCTCAGCGTATCAGCATTGTCATTCAGCGTGGCAATGCAGCCAGTTTCTTGGGCACGCTTCCGACTGGCACTGATTTGGATCAGTTGAGCTATCTATAGATCGTTTGCAACGGTCTGCAGATAGCTCAACTGTTTCATATGTATTTTGTATATTTTGTACATTTTGTAAATAATTGTAACTATTAGTTGTAATTTTCTTTGTCAATAAATAATCTCAATAAGTTATTACCAAATACAGTAAATAATAAAAATTCATCAGCTTCATGAATTTGATTCCCAGATACGGCAGATATTCCCTAAAATCTTCTTGTACGTCCTTAGGTACGAACTCCAGATTCCTTTGAGGAACTTTAAAGAGGTATGTCTAAAGATTAAATTTGACTCATACCCAAATTTTGCATAAGATGGTATACCTGATAGATGGCACCTGATAGATGACCTGATAGAGACCTGGTAGATGGTGGTGCCTGTCTCGTAATGACGAGACAGGTTGCAAGTCCATCGCTGCTAAGTAGTACATAGGGTTATTGGAAGTTTTACGGTTAACATTTATTTATTGAATTTTTCAAGTACCAGAGTTTTATTAGGCTTGCAATACATTTATATTTTTTACACATTTTTAATTTGAAAATTTGCAATGTAAACTATTTTAGAACAAAAAGGTTGTCAAATTTGTTAAATACCTCAACAATTTTCGTTCATGTGTTCTCGCATACAAGAGTCATTCGGATCGTCATACCTACAATCCTCGCTTTCAAAGTAGGTAGGTACGCATTTACACGAAAAATCACATGAATTTTTATATTTTAACTTCAAACTCATCACAAACGAGTCGGATGCTCCGACTGCTGGCTTTAAAGCAGAAAAACTTATGAATAAAAAATGAATTCCTTGGTTTTTAAATTAGCATTACAAAGAGAGGGTAATTCTCGTTCCTTTGCGCCTTTAAAAAGAAGAGTATAAACGTGGTTCTTGTCGTTTTATTTTTAGGTGAAAAATCAGCTTTTTATGCTAATTAGAATTACTATCTTTTTATCACCATCCTCGGATGATATTGAGCTATGTTTAGAAATCTAAGGATAATCTTATCAACTAGGTCAGCTCATCATTGTTATCATCATCAGTTTGAAATAGTTTAATACTAGACATAATATATTATGTCTCTATAAATTTTCAAGAGCCTTCTAAGGCTGGATGCCTGCTCACTAAAAATAAAATAAAAAAAACTACTTCAGTGTTATTAAAAATGATTTAATCTCTCTTAACAAAAGGTGTCGTAACTAGATTCAAATAGTGTAAGCTAGATTTACCCTTAGTTTTGTAGTTTGTGGTGTTCATAGACATTTAGCAAAATAAGCTCAATTAGTAATTTTCGCAGAATTATTTTAAGCTCCATTTTGGGTAAAAAAGCTCAATGCTAGCGATTGTTCCACTACATTTACCGTACGAGTTACGTGTGAGTAAATCCGATTGGTGATTGATTCCAGTAAATGGATCGTGCAGGATTTTCAGATAGATATCCATCCATTTTGTATATTTCTAACAAACTTATTGCCATCGTAGTTTGCGGATATTTCATGTTCAAAGCATACAGTTGATTACATAATACATTTACAAGACCAAAATTCAGTTTGGTTTTGTGTAGGGCTATTAAATAAATAAGTCAGTTACTTGTAAACAGCCACCTGTAAAAATGTTTTAACAAAAATCCAACCACTGAATAATAAATTGAAATAATTAAATTTAAAAAATTAAATTCCCTGATTACGGACACGCTAAGACGTTAAGGGGCTAGCACAAGTTACTTTGTTTAAAAATCGATAAAAAAAACTAATTATATTGGAAATATCTAATAATCTCAACACTGTATCTATTAAATAGACATAGGGAATCGGTAGAAACTATTAATAAACGCGCTAACTAGTGCTACCTCTTCTGTTCGTTCGCGTGTCATAGTATTGTTCAAATTGTAGGTATAATTTCTGTGTCTGCCACCACATTGGAATGTTCCTTTCCTCAAGTTATAATGAACTGTTATTTGCCAACCTATCGTCAATGTGCTGATTATTGAGAAATATTGAACCCGATTTGTGATGTAATAAGGACTACAATCGGCTGAAAAAATATCTCGCTCAACAATTTTTTGTTGTAGTAAAAAATCTTAAAATTTTCTATTGTTTGTTCGCCTTTGTTTAAAAGTTACATTATGAAGCTAATCCCTCAGTTTAATTATATAATATTTCCCAAAGAAAAAGAAACGGCAATTTTTCATTTGAACTTTTAGTGATTGCGCTTATCATTTGCACTCAATTTCGTTTCTTAAAGACCCTTTAGTGAAAATGTTATGGGTTTTGCGTAAAATTGGGATTTTGTGGATATCACTTGGCTGCTATATACTGGGATCATGTTGCGAAAAATGAATTTTCTTTGGAGAAATGAAAATAGAATACTGTGATGAAAATACTAAACGCAACAAAATAACTCTTTTATGAAAAAACCGACTTTAAATGCACTGGAAAATACACTACTTCTAGCAGTCAAAAATGCGAGGGCGTAGCCTCCCAACGACAGCAAATCCTAGGAACCCCCAGGTCACTCCTCCACGCCTGTGAAGCCCCCAGGAAGCTTCTGCGCTTTTGGGAGGAGCTAGGCTGGCTACAATTATAGCCAAATCACCCCTCACGCATAATGGACCATGCACCTTAGAGTCTAAATGCGGATACAGGAGTCCAACACAAGTAACAAGTAACAAGCAGTCAAAAACTACTCGTCAGACTCTGAAATTAAATGAGACCACATGGCAAGGACCAGCTTTCGATAATCGATCCACTTAATAAAAAGTTATGAGGTAACAAACATAAATCAAAAACAGTGGAATTGAGAACTCCGAACAAAAAACACAAGCGTACTTCCATTTAAAATTTTCAATTTGATATACCATCCATGTTCAAAACATGAGACTCAAAGAAAATAACAAATTACAATGAAATAACATTCTTAAAAAAAAACTCCGATCTATTCCTGGATGGCGTGGGCGCTGAACGGTTATGAAAGTTTCCTTTCGTTTGATTGATCCGGCACAGACAATGCAGTAAATGTTTTTTTTTTTTTTACAACTTATAGGTAAAAACGTTTGACCGCAATCTCACCTGATGTTAAGTGATGATGCGGTCGACGATGTGGCACGTTTACCTAGAAAATACCTGTTCACTCTTCTCTTGAAAGTAACCAAATTATAGGTCATCGGAAAGACGGACGCCGGTAAGGAATTCCATTCATTGGCTGTGCGCATGATGAATGAAGAAGCAAAGCGCTTGGTGCGGGCAGTTGGTATGTCAACCATGAATGGATGCCTCGTTTCCGTACGTCTAGTGGTCCGATGGTAGAATGGGGATGAGGGGATCAAGCTGTGGAGTTCGGACGCGCACTCACCGAAATGTATCCTATACAATACCGATAGACTGGCAACTTTGCGGCGATGCTCGAGAGTCAGGAGCTTTGACTCGAACAACGCGTCGTTACCTATGAGCCTTTTGGCTCGTCTCTCAATAGTTTCCAAGGCCTCAAGCTGGTATTTGGCAGAGCCATCCCAAAGATGAGAACAGTACTCCATACACGACCGGACTTGCGCTTGGTACAGATAAAGCAGCTGTCCCGGTGTGAAGTACCGTCTCACCTTCGATAATATGCCTAGCTTCTTGGCAGCTGTCTTGGCCTTGGATTCAATGAACAAGCTAAAGTTTAGTTTACTGGTTAATGTAAAACCTAAAAGCTCGAGCTGGTCTGAAATCGGTAACGAAACATCACGTAAAGTGGGCGTCAGTTCGAACTGACTCCTCTTAGCGGAGAAAAGACACGCCTGGGTTTTTGATGCATTGAACTTGACAAGATTGGTATCTCCCCAATCAGCAACTGCTTTTAGAGTCAAGTTCATGCGCTCAACCATGGCCTCTCTGAAGGACTGGACCTAAGAAATGAGGATGCCTAAAGAAACTTTTTACTTGAATCCTTCTTAAATTATGGTCTGGAATAACACATAGGCTACTTTTTATCCCGTGGGAATACCGGGATTTAAAACTACGCGGGTGAAGCCGCAGGGCGCTACTAGTCTGTATTAAAACTTGCTGCACTTTTATTTAAATTATTTTGTTATTAATGATTTATAATTAAGTAAATGACACTTCACTAAATAGTATAAAACAAAGTCGCTTTCTCTGTCCCTATATCCCTATGTCCCTATGTATGCTTAAGGCGAGGATATCCCAGAACCTCCAACCTCCAAGACGCCTAGAGGGTACTGGCTGCTCGGCGCGAGCACTTGAACTGCTAGATTTTGTTAGATTTTCTTCACAGAGATTAATAATAATGATTTTTTTTTCACACAGCGTTAGTAAATATTAATCCCTATCTTTTGATATACCTTTGACATGATTTCAAGAAAAACTCTTAGTAATGGATGTTTGAAATATCGATTTAGTGTCTTCTTTATGTTTTTTTTTATCATTATTTACGTTTCTATCTTAACACGGCGCTCGATTACATGTTCAGTTTTAAAGTTTTAGTTTTTTTCATGTATTTTTTTTACATTTTAGAAGATTTACAGCTGTTCAAAAAGCGTCCCGTGCCGCCTTAAAAATTGAGATATGTATAATACATGCATGCACTCGTGCGAAGCAGGGGCGCGCGGGCGGGTCGCTAGTTCTTCATAAATAAAACCTCAGAAATCACTTTAAATACCTCGTTACAATAGAAAACTATAGCTTAGTTACCGTTTCAAGACTAAGCTATAGTTTTCTATTATAACGTTTTAGATAAAAAAATAACTTTTTTGTCTTGTTCAACCCATTTTTGAACAAATCAAACTGGCTAGTCTACCGCTCGACGTCAAAGAGCACGCTCAAAAATTCCACTTTAGGGTCATCATACAAAAAGCTGTGACATCGGAATTTCTCATTACAGCTCCAAGCAAGATCCCCATACATCACGATGGCAAAATATCGCTTTTAACATCACCCCGCTGCCATTAATAGTCCCATACACACGGAATATTGTAGCTTTTAAAAGCAGAAAAGTCACTCGCATTAAGAATTCACAGTAGCTAGAGGGTTCTGGAAATAATAAACTGTTGACCTATTTTCGTTGATTGCACACTTTTAAAATTTCTATTTCAAAGCCTCAGTTACAAAAAACATGCCTACTAAAATCTTTGATAAGCATATTTTTTTATTTAGATCGTAGAAACATTAAATTTATTTATTCTGATAGAAAAAAAAAGAGATATTTTTTTCAGTTAAGAAAGCAATAATATATAATTATAAAATGATCGATATTAATAAGTACTAAGTGATGTTTTTGCTGAAACTCTATACTGTAACTAACTAACTTTATAACTTACTAGCTGGTACCCGCGACTTCGTCTGCGTACTTTTAATCTCTTCATCTCTTTTTTTTTCGCAATAAAAGGTAGCCTATGTTTTTTCTCAGGGTCTAAAGATTGTCTGTGCCAAATTTCATCAAAATTGGTTGAGAGGTTTAAGCGGGAAAGCGTAACAGACAGACAGACAGAGTTACTTTCGCATTTATAATATTAGTTGGGATATAATATTAGTTGGGATTGTTCTAAAAAGTGTTTGTCATTTCCATAACATCTTCATAAAATGATTATCAACAACTTTTTGATTGTTTTTGCGATAAGGTCTGTAAAAGAAAGGCGTTTATAAAAAAGTAATCAATCAGCGATGCTCATCAACTCTTGATTTTTATGTCAATTCAAGCTGATCTACTGTTTTAAGGGTTCAAAAGAGATACTGTGGCACATACGCGTTATTAAAACAACATAGTGTCCAATAAAAAGCAAGTCGGAAAGGAATTGCCTGATCCCAGCATGTGTTCCAACTTTTCCAAATAGTTCGGTAGGAATTAATAAATTTTGCCTCTATTTGGGTGAAACTTATTGTCGTTTGACGAAACTCCTATTCATAACGGTCAAAAAACAACCTAAAAAGAAATATGTTTATAACTTTTCTAGCCAAAACGTCTAGTCTTTACATTTTTTTAGAAAATCATGTTTGAATCTTAATTTTGGTGAATCCTTGTAATGTTGATAGTGTATGCTAATTATGAAAACCTAAAGGAAACAATAATAATCTATAATATTACTACAATCAATATAAATACAAATGTAGATTGGTGGATATTCCACACATCAATACTTAGTTCCAATGTAAGCAAAGCGTTTATTAATAGAACCAAATAGCAGCAGATATCGTCAGATAGACTCAAATTAAATGCCACCACATGACAAGGACTAGTTTTCGATAAAAAAATCATTAAAATCGGTCCACAACAGTAGAATGTTATGAGGTAACAAACATTAAATCAAGAACAGTCGAATTGAGAAACTGAAAAAAAACGAAAACGTACTTCTTACATACGTTAAACATTTATAAATTACAATTAAATCCATGTTTTCTTTCACGTTTACAAATTTGAATGGATAGGCGATGAGTTCGCTAGAGATCATAAATCATAAATCATAAATCATTTATTCTCTGTAAATCTAGGTAGTTAAAAAACAGATGTCATGTTTACCTATGTATAGCACACTAGATCCTGCCATTGGGCGTACAAAGGGTTTATTTACAAGCTAGTTTACAAATTGCACATTAAATCATTATCATATGTTCGTCAAATAGTTATTCTGGTATACTTACATTAAATAGTTAAATAATTAAATAATTTAAAAATATGCAAATAATAATAATAATAATTTAGTCACAGCTTATAATAATCTAATCAGACAAAAATTCATTAACACTATAAAAAGCTTTATTTATCAATATACTTTTTAATTTAGATTTAAATTCCGTAGTGGACAGCTGACGAATAGATATTGGGATTTTATTGTATATGATAGGAGCCATGCAAAATACACTCATGCGTAATAACTGAGTTTTACATGGTGGATTACGCAGATTTCCCTCTAAGCGGCTTCCGGCTGCAAACTCCACAAATAGTTTTGGATTGCATTTAACAAAAACAGCTATTTCATATATGTAAATTGATGGAAAAGTTAATAATTTATGTTGAATAAAATAGTTTTTGCAGCTGTCTAACCTTTGAAGACCACAAATAGCGCGAAGACAACGTTTTTGAGCCCTAAAGACATTGAGTTTGTTGGCTGAGTTGCCCCAGAATATCGTGCCATATCGCAAAACTGACGATACATGACCGTGGTAGGCAGTAATAAGGGCAGACATGTTTGTTACCTTTTGTAACCTAAAGAGAGCATAAGAAAATTGTTTCAATCGCTTACAGATTTCGGCAGTATGTAATTTCCAATTTAATTTATTATCGATAATGAGTCCTAAAAATTTTGTTTTATCAACTTCGTTACAGAAGAGACTCATTTATAAAGAAACAAATGCTAGCTCCTTTCCGAAATTAAGAGTTCCTGAATAGAAAACAATAAAAGGTTAGGAAATGAAGTCGCGCTGACTCTGTCTAAGTAGGTAGCGTTTGTATACTATTTGCTGATGGGACCACCATGGACCACCTGATGCTAAGTGGTAACCATCACCCGTAACGCGATGTGAACGTCCCCTATGCACTGGCCTGCACCAACATGAAACATGATAAAACTGTGAAACATTGGATATCTACAATAGCTATACTCATTCGAGTCATGAAACCTACCCAAAATAACTTAAAAACAAGGAGGTACAAACTTCTGAAGGAAAAAGAAATTGTTCACCTTTTTCTACGAAGAAGGGTGTCCGAACGGAACTAATTTGTTGTAAGTACTAACTCACATTTCTGGAAAACAAAGAAGAAAGTACATGGTGATCTTCATTTACAATAATATAAATAAGTCATGCAAAACATATGCAAAGGTGTTTGTAATTGTATTTAAATTGTGTTAGTATTTGAATATTTGTTATTCACGCTGTACATTGGGATGAATCTTGAAATTGTTAGGTAATAATATTATTATTCAACAATGGATAAAACCATTTTCAACGAATTCTGACGATTCTAAATGTCGAATTAAGCGATCGATAAGAACGGTACTTGCACTGCTGTGAATCTTAGTACCTATTAAATCTATAAGTAAAAATAAACCCGTTACATAAGTACACAGTTTACGTAAAGACCAAACCATATAAATAATCTACAATAGATGCAAAAATCGTAAAGTAAGTACATACTTACTTTCATATTCATGTAAAAATTGCCGAAAATATCTATATCTGACTGAATAAAAACCTATTTCCGCAAGAGTAAACGCAGTTCCCGAACAGTTTCCACCATAAACAAACAAGTAGGTTACATAGTTTTGGCAAAGCTCTAGCGGTCCCTTCTGATTATTTTGATGACGGCAGCAGGTTGGCCAACACTCGCAATAGAAACGGCCACGTGATCTGAATCCTTATGGAGAGATTAGGGTTCCCGGTGCGACCAACTTGGCTTTAGATATCTCCACTGATGGCTTCTAATTAAGACAGGGCTAATGGAGAGACATGCTGTTCTAAAGCATTCCTGAGGCAGTCAATATTGAGATAGCGGACTGGAGTTAGAAAGTTATCTACATAAATTAGGAAGTCGTTTTTAGAACTTCTTACAAGAACAGACAGACACAAACAGACAGACATAGACACAAAAACAATTTAAGGATTGAATTTCAATGCTCGCGCGCGTCACGTAAAAGGAACGCTGGAAGGAGGAGGAGGGGGTGTGATGGCGAGAGTGTTTTGTATGCGCAAACACATCCCCTCCACTGTTTTCTAGCGTTTTTTTTTATTACGCGATCTCTGCCATAGTACATTTGATTCACGGCTCCATACTATCTACGTCTTGCATAAGTAAATAGGAATCTTTTAATTTAGACCGTACTTGGTGATTTTCCGATGTTAAATGGTTAACCATGACAAGTCATTGCCTCGCAAGTCACGCAAAATGCACTGCCCATCATTTTGAGGCCTACATCCTCATGTGCCGGTAATTTTTACGGCACCCATACCCTTCAAACCAAAACGCAGCAACGCTAGACGGCAGAAATAGGCATTGATGCCCTTCCGTCCCCAAGACAAGCCCTTCAGAGCAACAGAGCTTATCCTACTTCTTATTTTCAAATTAGTTTGTGTTTACGTCTAGTAATCTGTTTTACTTTTATATCGTGTCAAACTACACACGTGTAACACAAGATAAACCTGTAGGTAAAAAAATACACAACTCGCAATACAATAACATAGGTAGGTACTAATTCAATAAGGCTTGGCATTTTGGTTCATGTATTATAATAAAACCTACTTTCGCTTACCTTCTCGTGTCTAGTCGTATTATTTCGCTAGCTACAAAGCTGGATCCTACGCGCTTATACCGGATCAGTGGCCCAGAGCAGCATTAAAACGGATTTCTGCTACAACGAGCTTTGATACAACTTGAATTAAGCCAACCAGCTAAGAATAAAACGTGAATTTGAAAACATTTTAGTAATCTTTCAAGGTATTTTATGGTCAAAAATAATTAAAATAAAGAATTAAATTTTTATTTATTATATATTATTTCCCAAAGTTATTTTATTCATCAAATGTTGACCACTTATCGACATGAAGAACTCTTTGCTAAGATCTAAAAAAGTACGTTTAAATTACATTACTAGTGTTTTTACATTACATTATCGCACAAGTACGTAATGAGATACAATCGATATTGAAATTGGTGAAATAAGAGACCCTTTACGAGCAAATAATGTGTTATAAAAAGTATTTGATGTGTTTTATTGACATATTGTAAGCAAGAGTTAAGTTGTGATTACAGAAATGAACAAAAATTGTGTTTTAATATCTCCTTTTGACAATCTGACTTTAATAAAAATAAAAATCTAATTCAGATTATGTAAATACATGAAGTATTTCTTTGCATGCGAGGCGTTGCTCTAGCAGCACGGTAAATTTGAAAAAGTTATACGAATGGATTATTAGAAATTTAGCAGTAGGTCTTCAAACGAACTTTCAAAATAGGTGAAATATAAATTACTCCCAATACTGTACATCGAACAGTGACAATACTGTTTACTCTAACTTCTAAACCAATTAAGGGAGCTCGTGATCGTCTTGAAGTGGCAGTTTCTGTACAAATTAACTGAGAGCCAAGCCCTCCAATCGGATTTCAAGTCACGAACAAACTGAATATAGATGAGTGTATCAATGTATGGTCGAGAGTGCGTAGGTTCGCGTGAAATGTATTGAGCTTGATGAAATTGAAGGATACATGGGATCTCGAATTTATAGATTGGGCTTTATTTTTAAACGTGTGAACTTTTTATCGATGCTTCACCTGGATTTTCGGGGCTCTATATTGGGAGTTATTCGTTTTCAGTTTTTTATTTTGGTCAGACGACCACTGTCCAGGTATCCATAGATTCTATTATGAATAAATATTATACATCATAATATTTATTTATAAATCCACAGAGCATCATCTAGCCTCAAACTAAACCCGATAACCTAATTTAAAACTCAGGTATGTCTTTTTTGCAATACCTAATTTATAAATGATATTAATTGCAGAAAGCGAACAAACATTGCACAAAAATGGATGTGATTGGTGGGGGTCAAACCCACAATAAGTTTCTTTAATAAAATGAGATATTTCATCTAAGGAAGTATTTATTTTCAGGTAATTTATATTTCATAATGGAATCCCGTAAAGTCTCACCTGAATCAATTGATTATAAGAAATAAGTAAAAATTAACGAACATCTTAAGGCTCAGCGGCTCGCAATTTCGAGGTGCGAATGGCTATTATTTCATTTTATTTCATTTCGGGGAGGTTTTTTGAAAAAATAACTCTAAAGAAACACGCATAAATACTGTTCGAACACAAATAATACAATAATGTAAGGGAAACATGCCCGAATCAGAAATCATTTTGGTATTAGTATGTTTGGTCTTACGTTTACCTAATACCAAAATGATTTCTGACTCAAGCACATTTCCCTTATATTATTGTATTATTTGTGTTCGAACAGTATTTATGCGTGTTTCTTTAGAGTTATTCTTTCAAACAACCTCCCCGAAATGAAATAAAATGAAATAATAGCCAATCGCACCTCGAAATTGCAAGCCGCTGTCACCGGACCCTTAAGGTTGCAATAACTTGTTCAAAGTACAAAAAGTAAAAAAAATTATGATCGAATAATAATATTGCGACATAGCCGACAAATCTGAAATACCTTCGTTTTTTTTGCACAATTTGCGCTTCTCGCCTTGCCACGTACACAACCTAGATGAAGTTCAATAAAAGTACTTACCAATTCCATACAAGGAAGTACGTACCTACTTGGGTTTACTCGGAGATAGTACGAGTATTTGTGATGGCGGCGTATACCAACGTTGAATATAAATAGCCGATTATGTGGATTGCAGTAGTTTATTAGAAACAGCTTGAAGAGAATAAAGATAGGTTTTATTTCTTTAAGCTACCTACTGTTGAGTTAGCTGATGCTATCTCTTTTTCTTGACAAATAAGTGACAGTGACCAGTATTCTTTATGAAGCCGCTATTAAATTTAAACAACAATTTTAACCTTTTGACTCACCAAAAAAATCCATAGGAAATTGGCCAGATGATAAGTCACGCCCCCCTCCGCGGGGGTTCAGATTTTCCTCAGATTTTTTATATTCCAAAACAAAAAAACCTTTCATAAAAAATACTAGACCCCCTATCTAAGTTCTGTAAACGATGTTAGCTTCCTAAATAATATTTCTATAAGTTTTTATCAGTTATGTAAGCCAAAATGTACAAACAACAACACAAGAAAATAATAAATACATGAAAATTTTTGATACCCATAACGAGGTCGAAAACCAGAAAACTACAACGAAATTCGCAAATCCAATGACGTAAATAGCTTTACCGTACCCTAATTACTACAAAATACACTAAATATTCCATAAAACATCCATTTACCTTGATAAAATGACAAATTTAGAGCCCGCCTTTCTCAACACAACCAAAACAACAACACACGGTACACAGATAAATTATTTTCATTTTTTTTTTATCTAAGGAATGACTTTTTGTAATTCGAATACATCGCAAATATATCTATCTTATACTCTGTAGAACATTGTTCATACCAATAAACACCCTAACACTATGAAAAGTTCGAATACAATCGCCTGGGTGACCGAGACAGCCGCCAAATTTAGAGGTTCAAATAATAAAAATTACAACGAAATTCTCAAATCCTATTATCACAATCGCTTTATCGTATCCCAAATACTATTATAAACACAAAATATTCAATAAAACACTGCACTTACCTCGAAAAAGTAATTTTATTTGCACCTCACACACACGGTCACGGGCTGACAAACGCACAGAAAAAGAAGACGATATCTTTTATTTCTTTTTTTATTGTACGACTGTTTATCGTTCGTATACATCGCAAATATATCTATCTTATATTCTGTACAACATTGTTCATACCAATAAACACCCTGACATTATAAAAAAACAGGTTACAATCGCCTGGGTGACCGTGTCCGCCGGCGGCCTTCTGCACGTTTAGAGCTTTTCTTGGTTTGAAGGCGCGTGTCCGCCGGCGGCCTTCCGCAACGTTACGGGTCATGATATTTTAGTTGACTCCCTTTAATCATATATTTCAAAATGTTGGCGAGCGCAAAGTACACATACATCACACACTAACACACACACCACACACTTAACATCAGGTGGGCCATCTGCTTGTTCCATCAGCTAGTTGTATAAAAACAAATACATTTACGATAGTCTTCGCCTTAAAAAACACGTTGGAACGCCACAAAGGGTTGTGGCTCTTATGATACTGGTGTTGTGTGATGCCTTCTAACAAATTATTATTTTTTATTTATTAATTATTGCTGTAAAAATATCTTTATTTTCCTCACAATTTATCTATAATGTTTAAATGAAGAAGAACCGCAATGATGTTGTCATGAAATATACTCATTCAATCGCGAAGATTTATTTATCTGACTATAATATTTAAATCAGTGTTATTAGTCTATAAATCTAGATATTACGTGGACCGTTTGTGTGAGCGCCTGAGGCTTATAAGGGAATTGAGGTCTTCAAAACCGTGTGACGAGTGCCTTATCTGCCTCGCCGGGGGGCATCGGCTACCCTCTTTCCCTTACATTTATTGCCGCTTATGTTTAAGTGGTAGTCACACTTTATTATAACGAAATATGTTATGAAAATAAGGTACCTTTATTTTACAAGGACTCATGATTTTTCTTCATACTCATTTGTTTTGTTTATTGCAATTATTATTTACCTACCGTTAAGTGTTTTTATATATTTTATGTTATGTTGTTTTACTTCATGTGTTTTTATTTTATTTTATTTTATGGATTACAGTACCTATGTAACTGTGGTCTGAAATAAAGATATTGAATTGAATTGAATTATTTACACGGTAAAGTCTTTCTGTTAAAAACCGTGGAATACATTACATTAAGGGCATTGCAGTATTTAGAGTACAAGTGGGCCAAAGTTTAAAAGATATAATTTTAGGTATTATAAAATTCAATTGAGTTAGGTATGTATGTACAGAGTGCGTGGTGTATTATCGAGGAAGTCGTTAAAGTCGTAGTAGCATTTTTCTACTCATAAAAATGTCTTATATGTTGTCTGTTTCTTCGTCTTAATTTTATTTAAATATTATTGTAGGTTTCAGATGCCACATACCTATGTTTTTTTTTGTAAATAATTATTATATTTATTATTTTGTTTGTAATTTAGTTGACTCAGAACACTGATCCTGCTTGACTTGTTTATCTGACTTTATTGTAAAACGCCAAGCAAACCCCAAAACACTGGAATAAAATAACTATTATTTTCGCACGGAATGAAAATTACTAGCATAATCACTAACCTTTATTCTAAATGTTACTAATAAAAGTTACATTTTCTTATTGACAAATGCAGACATTGTGATTTTGGTCATGTGTGTTATTTTATTTAAATATATAATTTTCCTACTAAAAAGAGTGTTTTACTAGATTTTGTTCGATGCAAACTTTTTAGTATGAAACTTATACTCTCGTCCCACTGCAGGGCAAAGACCTGAAAGGGACTCTTCATAAGTTCATAATCTAACGACAACAACCGATTCTGAGCGTAGCATATTTTATCAGTTTTGGCGGATAAAGGCCATCAAGTACACCTGAGACTTATTTAACGTACAACCTGCCAATATCCTTGCCCGTTGACTATGTTTGCCGCAGTGATTTTACTGGTTTTATTACGAACTAGCGGCTTGCCGTGGCTGCGCACATTAATTTTTAAACATTTAAGTAGGTATAGCCTATGTCTCAGCGATAATGTAGCATTCTACTGGTGAAATAATTTTTGAAATCGGGTCAATTGTTTTTCTCATCATACAAATCTAGTCCTCTTTATTATAGTGTAGATGTAGACTAATAAATTCAAACATATTTAAATAAGTCGTTAACTACCTACACGTGGTCACTCAGACCAGTGACTATAGTTTTTTATTCAAAAAAGCAAACGCGTGCAATTTTAACCGCACAAAAACTGCAGGCACGGTCCTGCTGGTAGCGAAGAAAAAGTACATGGACGCACGAGATGTAACGATGCACATACGCATCGTTTTTTACCAAAATATAGTCACTGGTGTCTGTGAGACCGCGGGTAGGCAGTTAAAGGTTGAGCTTCATAATAAAAAAAAGATCTCCATCTAAATGCCAGATTTGGCAGAATAAATCTATTTCCCTAGTCAGAAAAAGATAACCGTAGAACGAAATCTTTGAAAACATAATTACTACTCTCTGGCCACTATTATTTCACGTAGCTATTTCTGGCTGTTGTTTCGCTCATTGTATTCCATTATTATAATACAACTGTGGTATCAAAAAATGAACATTCGCTTTTATCTAGTATAACTTGTACTTGTCAAAAATGTGCGTAAAATATGGATATTTCCTTTCTGCAGATTGGCTGCTTGATATGCCAGAATTTGACGGTCAATATCAATATTTCAACGTCCGGAAAATATGGATATCCGTATACAGCTCTACGGTTCACGCATACCAAAACACCCGTTCTAGAATGCGAGCGAATAAATCATAAAAATCACTTACGTCCGCCCGGGCCCCCGGTCCGTACTAAATTAGCCCCTGTATGTAATTGTAATCTATTTTGTTACTGAACCCTTATTTATGGAGTTAATTACAAAATTATGATCATAATTATCTGACAGCACAATAAAAAGTGTGTAAAATTCTGAGAACGAACCGAAATAAAACGCTAAGCATACATTAGCCACACAACGCGTTTGCTATCGCAAATTGGTTTAAAGTGGTAAATCTGAACTGCCCGTTTCTCGGAAACCATACCCCTTCCGTGTCGGAACACTAAAATGAACTTGGTACATAAAAGCCAACCAACCAGCTAAAAAGTAGGTGTATTTGTTTACCAAGACTCTATTTATAAAGCTCGAGTACAAACCGGTTTTTGGAGGTTCAACCAGAATTTTTAAATTTCGAAGTCATATTCACTGGAATTAGAATTCGAAGTTTCAAATTTGGAATTTTTTCAAAATGGGATGCTCTATTATGAGAGGTTTCCAATGTCATTTGTATTCCATCTCGTATGCACTGAGGCATCGGCATCAGTTTTTGGGTTATGCCTCGCATAACTCATTGAACCTTTTACCTTACCCTGCCATAAATTGACCTAGATCTGTTGAAATTTGACAATGGAATATATCTTTAAAAAATATCCATTAAATATATCTAAGCCTGTAACTAAAAGAACTAACCGTTACAAAGAGTAACCCTCATACAACAACACGGTACCTAACTATAAACAAAGTCTAAAATTAGCGCTGTCTTTAATTGCCATTACGCGTTGGTAAGATATGGCAATAGTTTACAGTTAATGGTTAAACAAAATTTATCGTATGACATTTTTTTTGTATTAAGGCCGTAAATATCTACATAATGAAAAAAAAAAGAAGCAGGCACGATTGATATTCCTACAGATCTCTCAAAATTTGAAATTATCATTCATGAATGACTTGAAATTCCTGGTTCACTTTATTTCAACCAAGAAACTAGCAGAACCGTAAAAACGTAAACGCACGAGTAAAAACTAGGTAGCTTAGACGTATTTGCTTATCGATTTTTATTTTTATTTTCCAATCTGATAGTGATTGCCGGCACCTGGATTCCGCCATTACTCTTTTAAAATTACAAACTTTATAGCTTTCAGTATTTCAGTGATATTATTGAGCTTTTCAGTAAAAATCAATTTTTTGGTGAATCGTGTTTCTTTAACATCAATTACACGTCATTTTCGCGTGAAATTGTTCACAATGTAAATTAATAAATTATTATCAGGAATGTAAACTGACACCGAATTTAAAATAAATTATTTCTGCTTGTGCTAATTTTATTGTATTATTTCGACTGGGATTTCATCCAAAGCGTTATAGAAATATTTGACCTAATTTTCAAAAATATTTTATCTCAAGTATTCAGTAAAAAGTAGTCACAGAAAATGTCTAACTAATTTGGGGCGCCGATGCTGCTAGTACTTTTTGGGAACGGTAAATTAGATCGAGAGCGCGTGACTCGCTTTACAATCACCTAGCGGCTCGTTCGGCTCTAAAATATATTAGCTTTCTGAGTTCAAATGCCAAGGCTTATTGAAACTTTATAAAATTTACATCCAGAGATATAAGGTTAACGGAACATAAGGCTTAAAAAAACGTGTCCATCTACATACGTTTTATGGCTACTTAAATATATTATTTAGCAACGCTAAGCAAAATAGGCGACTCGTTTCATAGACCGATTACTTTATTTTTACTTTATTTTTTATTTTTAGGTTAATTGCGAATTTGTCAAAAAAGGTTTTTATGAAAATTTATAATACAAAACCTAAAACAACTATTTCCCTATCTTCTACCTCGAGTTGGCACAAAGATAGAGGACAAATTTTGAGTTACATTCCTATTGGGGATAGGCGATGACCTATTCGGCAGAAAATGTGACTGAAAACTGTGAGAATTTATTTGTATGGCTGATGATCATTTTAGATCTCACCGATCGTGTTTTTTTCTTAGAGGTAGTCAAAGCAATATTATAGCAACACAATAGAAATAGTAGTAATTAAGTCGTTGATTGCTTTTTTCCGACTGAGAGCAAGTAAACTCGATGTGCTAATAAAACTTTTTGCGGTACCACAATCTACTAGCACGACAAACAACAATAAAAAGCGGTGTGATTTCTTATTCAACAATCAACGATTCATTTACTGTAGCAACTACTGCAGTCGCTAAAGCTTGTTTTGAGCCACCGAGTTTTGGCTTGCGACATGGTATGAATCGCGAGAATTCGATGGATAGAGAGTGCTCAAAATCATTCTTCGTCAAAATTGACATGGGAGGCCCATGTCCAGGTGGACAAAAAACCCCTCTGCCAAATATAACCCTCATTATCGGCTTTAGGGTGCATCTTCCTTTTCTAAATATTACAATTACGATAATATTATTTCAAAGTAATTAAATGATGAAATTTCTTATATAATTTCAGGTAAAACAGGTATCCTTACACAATTTACCTAGGCAGCCGTCTAGAAAACAAATAGGCCAACCTAAAACATTATTACAGAGTAATCCACATTTTCTAAAAGACGTTGCAAACTCTGTACAATCACGTAGAAAGCAGGTTTCATACCGGTGGTTACGGAAAACTGCTTCTTGCGGAGAAGATAGGTTAAACTTCTGGGACCCATTTTTATAGACACTCCCACAAAGTAATTTTGTTAGACAACTTTTTCCCATGGGGATAAATTGCGTTAACAGTACTGGACTGGAGTTATGGCAGATGTCTTCACTCTTCATTCATAGCGTAGAATTTCTATAAACCCATTAATTGAAACAGGGACAAAACGAACGATAGACGTATGTTTGTGTTGCAAGTATCTATTGTACAAATAATTATTACATGTAGAAAGCCAAGCTAAATTCAAAACAGAGTTAGACAGCTGAGACCTGCCTGAGCTGATCTGTTTTACAAGTAAATTGCGTTTTAAAGGTGAAAAAGTGCTCAATTTACCCGGCTGGCTGAGGTTTGCCTGTTTTTCCTTTTACTAAAGCTCCCGATGTTTTTGATAAGAAATGAGCGTTATGAAAAAATGAACCGCTATAAACCGGGATGTTGATGGTCGGTTTGAATCAGTTGTTAGCGCTTGTAGAATAAAACACGAGTAATAAAGTAAAGGTTATAATGCTTATATACACTTTATCTTTACTTAAGACTTCTGTCAGGCAACTTTAGGGCATAACATTTTGTGCAATTTCGATCGAAGCTTCTTTTGAAGTTGTAAACAATCGTAGACGGTCAAGTTTCGGAGAATAATACCATAAAAGTTCAGCAAAATAACATTTTCAGCAATCAACAGATCCTAAAAATAATTTGATTCAATTTCTAACATAGTTTTGATTTGTAGGTACTTCTTAGTTTTATGGTGGATAACTGTTCATAGATAATGTTGTATTAGTACATTGCAAAGTCAAGAGTAATGTAACATTTAACTACTAGCTCCTACTATTATAGTCATAAACATTTTATGCTGACTGTACCAGTAGAAAATCAAATAAAACTTCGAAAACAAGCGTAAGTCCGAGAAACGATGAAAAATAATTTCTCTACGCGCGGTTCATTTTATTATAAGTTTTCATGACGGCGATTCCCAACCAGACCAAGAGCTGGCTAGTTGGACGATTAATTAACAAGGACTGGCCCCCAGAGACCAACGGCGAATTATTCACTAGACCTCTCATCACAGACTAAAATCGTAGCCGTCTGATCACAGCAAAGAAAGACTATTCTTTGAAGTTCGTCAGATCAATTGTATCAATCTTGCCAATGTCATGTGGAATATATAAGTTATCAGGTAAGTTAGTCACTTTAATTTACGGGCTGTCATGTTTTGAAGAAAAATGGTGGTGAATTTTTCAAAACCTTACATAATTTTATCAATTTTAATTCGATTAAAACAATGAAAGTTATTAAGCTCCTAAAACTATTTTAACTAAGTTATGAATTTAAATACGCATACCTACTTGCTAAAAGACCTTATATCTGCGTGACCGAGCTTAACTCGGTTGCTTAGAAAAACACGTATAGAAAAACATTTTCTAGGAATGAATGCAAGCTAGATCGATTTATCGCCCCCAAAAATCCATGCATACTAAATTTTATAAAAATCGATGAAGCCGTTTCCGAGATCCAGGCTATACATAATATAAATAAATAAATATACAAGATTGCTCGTTTAAAGGTATTAGATTTTCAATAAAACACTGGGTGGGCGTAGCACTTCGTAGCACTTTTGGAAGTCACAAAACAATGTAGCAATTTATAGCGCACAGTTGTGGGTGTAATGACATGAGTAAGAAAGGAGTGAGCACCGAGATGACGAATGATAGATGAGAGTGGAGGAGTAAAACCTGCTGTACCGACCCCACTTAGCGTGAGATAAGGGCAGGAAGGTGATGATGTGGCGATGACAAGTCAGTGAACTAGTTTAATTTGAAAGATTACACGGGTATTTATCGCGTTTAACCTTAAATAATTACCTGTGTAATATTTCAAATTGAATAATTACCTGACCCTTACTGAAATATTACACAGATAACCTCAATAATTACCTGTGTCATATTTCAAATTATGTATGGTTATGATCGCGAAGTTTAAAAAACACTAGTAAACTAGCTGTTCTATTTTCCAATGACCTCTTACCCTTCTGCGAAATAATTATTAACAGTAAACCTAATTAATTTCCCCTTGTAAGCCCGCGTATTATCTAAAGGGAATTCTCACTTTTTTACGGTGATTTATTTTAGGGCTTCCGTTCCCTTGTCGAGTGATTTGCTGCCGTTGGGCCTACATTCGGGAATACGAAGGACAATATCTACTTAGGTAAGGGAACATTCTGCTCTTGTTTGTTAGGGCAGAAAAGAAATTATTAATATAACAACTTGAAAAAAAATTTGAAGCTTTGAGTTTTTGCGCTTGTTTGACTTTTTGTGGTATTAAGAGGCTTACCGCCGGTTTTTGGAAGCTCGATCAAAGTTAATCGGCTGTCAAGACCCTTGCCATTTCAGCTTTTACTTCAAATTAGATAGAGATAATAAATGTCTTGACAGCCGATAATCTTTGATCGAACTTTCAGAAAGGGGCGGTTAGAGGGTAATTTTTTGGGGTATGTAGAACACGATAAATAAACGCAATGTTCTTCAACAGTGGTTGAGCTCACAAACGGTGAAGAAAAACATCGTGAGGAAACCAGTTAACATGCAAGCTGCGGGCTGCTACCTTTCACGTATCGAACGGAATCCTTAGTTGCTACTTGGTAACAAAAATAAATCTTTATTGTAGACACGTGGATCCATAGCAATAGTTTTGAGACTAGAAAGACTAACCCCCGGTTTCTGAAAGCGCGATCAACACTTATCGGCTGTCAAGTCACTTGCTATCTCTATCTAATTTGAAGAAAAAGCTGGAATAGCAAGTGACTTGACACTTGACAGCCGATTAGTGTTGATCGAGCTTTCAGAAACCGGGGGTAAGAGATCTACCGTGAGTGGATTGAGGGGTCTACCAGCCTGGGGATCAAAGCTGTAAAGCTTCTCAACTCAAAATCTTTATTCAGGTTCTTATTTGAACAATACTAAGTGTTCCAGGGTAGCAGCAAATAATGGGAGCATTAGATGATTTCATGGGGTAGAAACCCCTATAAAGGGGTGAAATTACCAAAGTGTCTTCTTATCGGGGCGTTTATGTTGCAGGCGGTCCACATCATCATAACTTCTGACATAATTATTTTATTACCCACACATCATCATGTTTGTGAAGTGTTTTACAAAGGGCTGTTGTATATTAAGTAGGTATATATTAAACTAGCTGAACCCGCGGCTTTGCTCGCGCCAAGGAATTTAAAGTTTCATACAAACTTTCATCCCCTATTTTATCCCCTTGGGGGTAGAATTGATCAAAATCCTTTCTTAGCGGATGCCTACGTCATAACATCTACCTGCATGCCAAATTTCAGCCCGATCCGTCCAGTGGTTTGGGCTGTGCGTTGATAGATCACTATGTCAGTCAGTCAGTCACCTTTGAGTTATATATATTTAGATAATTAATGTCTATAGGTGCCGCTGCGTACCTTTCTTAAATCCTATTGGATATTTGTACACATAAGTACAGATCAAGCGATTCAAAGCCAAAGCAAAATTACTCTTACTTGTCACTAGTTTCATTTTGAAACAGCGTGGTGAAAGGATTTTTACGAGGCTCCTTTTGAGCACTTGCACATGATATAAATAAATATAAATAAGTATAAATATAGGTGGACTTTCCACACAGCACTATCTAGCCCCAAACTAAGCCTAAGCTTGTGTTATGGGAACCAGATAGCTGATATATACTACTTATATACTTTTTATTATACATACTATAATATTATATAACACCCAGACAGAGAACAAACATCTATGTTCATCACACAAATGTTTGTTCACGGTGGGAATCGAACCCACGACCTACGGCGCAGAAGGCAGAGCTACCAACTGAACTATGCAGGCTGTCATAGTCATATAGAACTTATTAGGCTCTATACAACACGCCGTTTTCTCACGATGTTTTCCTTCACCGTTTGAGAGTACTGGCACCAGGTGTATAGCCTGATGCGTATCCGTGTGTACCAAAGTATCGGTTATTATTCCACGCGTCTCGGTTGTTAATTCTCGGAATCAGAAGTATTACTGGTAAATTGAAAAGTTTTCCGACGCACGGTCGCACCGCAACGTAATTGCGCGTTGTTACGGGTACAGAACGAGAGCATGTGCAAGATTTCTTACGTCATATTTATGACTGAGCATAATCTGTTTGTAGTCGTTTTACAGATGATGGCTCTGAACCTGAAACAGACTTGGACAGAGAGTCACCCTCAGATGTAAATATATACTTGTTAATTTTTCTTGATACTAAATGTTTTTTTCTATAAGTTTTTACAATTAAATCTTAAGAACGTCAAGAAAATGTAGAACAAGTACTTTTTACTTGCGTATGTAGGTACAAAATATATTTCGCTTCATAAGTGGCATTGCGTTCCTTGTGCAGTCAACTTACAAATCTACGTGAGCTACCTTTGTGGAAATCTCTAATATCATACAGAAGTCATAAATAACAGTTCTATTTTTTCCTTGCCAAAATTTCCCTATAAACACACGCTTAGTGTATGACGTAAAAAATTGTTCACTGACTCTTGTTTTATCGCTTTTGATTGCATCCGTGCGTAATCTAGAAATGTTTGTCGAGCCTACTGTAAACACAATTGCTCACTAAAAAGGCGCACTAAAATGTGGCTGGATTCGAATTTACATTCGTACATTCGCGCCAATGCCATGAACATGTAACATTTTTGGATGTAAAATTACTGTGAGCATTTATGAGCAATATTGTGGAACTCTCAAATAATTCGTCGGTTAAGAAACAATGGCTTTTTTACTAGTGATCTACTTATGAACGAGCAGATTGCCCACCTGATGTTAAGTGCTAACCATCACCTACACTGCATAGGGACAAGCTACACTGCCCTGAATATTTTACCTTTAAGCATACAGATTTATCTGGTTCCTGTAACTTCACAGGCACCTACAACCATCAAACCAAAACACAGCAACGTTGCTTGAATAATACATAATGACCACTAGAATAATATAGCAGGAGTAAAGGAGGTTAAACACGCTGTGGTTTGCATTATGATATGGGGAGTTATTTTGATTTATTCGGTATCGGATTCGTTACGGAAAGTCAATTGACAGTTTTTTTAGGTACGTACCTACCGCGCGTATTGTCTTTCAATGAATCAACGTGAAATTCCATTCCACGTAGGTAATAAATAATAAGTGAATAAATTGTTTAGCGACGGGATGGCAACTTCAGCAGAGTAATTAGCAAATGTATTAAAACAGAGTTTTTACATAGTTTTTAAACAATAGGATGGACTTACGACCTTTCACGGAAAGGTCTCCGCCATAGCTGGTGGAAAGTCACGTGTTATCTTTTCAAATCCTAATGTCGAAAGCTTTGTGTGAAAATGTCAAAATCACGTTTGTTTCCGACAAGGATTTAATGGAGCCATCGTATTCTAAATTCCGTGCCAAATCCTATATCGAATGAATCAAAGTAACAAGGTTCAAGGTTTAGGTTTTGTACGTAAAATCGAATCCTACAGACAATTGCCACGAATACGAGACGAGTGCCACCAAATATTCAAAATCAAAATTCTAATTAAATTATTTTTCATAAATAGGCCATTGTCATAGAAATACATTATGAGTGGTTTAATGTCCAAGATATATTTATCATCACCACCAGCTTTAATATATCCAAATGTACTTGACCACCCCTAAAGACAACTTATTCGGATAGACTCCTATATCGTTAGCTGTACTCATTAGAAAGCTGCAGTATATTCTCAAACCGCGGCATTATTAAATTAGCTGGCAAAACTTTTCTAATTAATTAAAAGTTCTAATTTGTAAGAAATACAACAACAAAGTTGGGTAGCAAATGAGGGTGTATGTTACATGCCAAGTAGGGGTTGCTAGATACTATTCTTTTATTTTTAAGTTACTAATTATAAAACAATAATAAATTAATATTATTATTTGTGGTAGCGAAAAATGTACGTACTTAAAAAGAAGAAGACATTTTATTCTGATGGTTGAGAGTAGGTAAGGGGTTATTAGTTTTTTTCATACCTTTATAACAGTGTTTTCTAAAGCATACTGCTTCAGGTAATCTTCAGGTTAATAAGAGAGCACTGGTGGTCTAGTGGTAGCGACCTCGCCTTCCAATCCTAAGGTCGTGGGTTTGAAACCGGTCGTGCAACAATGAATCTTTCTGTTCAAAAATGTATGTGCACAGCACTCTGAAACAGTAATGGAAAACATCGAGAGAAAAACTGGCATGTCATAGAACCTGAAAAGTTCTAAAACATGACTGTCTCAAACGAAACAGTATTTCCGCATGATCTGGATCGATTAAGCTTTAGGATCATAAAGATTACTTTGAATCGTAACAATTATGTAAATAATAACATTGAGTTAATACTACATAAGAGTAGTAGAGCTCTTTGTGAAGGGCTCGTCCGGGGAAGTACTACCACCACGCCTTTTTCTGCTGCTAAGCAGCAACGCTGTGTTTCGGTTTGAAGAGTGTGGTCGCCGGTGTAATTACAGGCACATGAGGTTTAACATCTGTATGCCTCAAGTTGATGGACGCAGGGCAGTGCATCGTAGGGCACGTTCCTTTTTTGGGCGTGACCTACGGGGCAGTGTTTTGTTTATAGGTGATGGTTACCACTTAACATCAGGTGGGCCATCTGCTTGTTCCATCAGCTAATTGTATAAAAAAAAAGAGTTCCTCAAAATAAATTAGCAAATACTTAATTATTGGTGACGAGATGCTCGTGGTTTAGAATATTTGTGAAGCAAATTGAATCAAACCTCAGGGTTGTTTAACTTGAATTGTAAATATTTACCAACAACATTGTTCTGTTTAGTATAATATAATGAGGTCACGCTCATAAGGGTCATAATTCGACGAGACGACCTCAGTGGCGCAGCGGGCGAGTGTCCACCTGCACCTGCGATGCAAGAGGTTGCGGGTTCGATTCCCGCCTCGGAACAAATTTGTGTACGATCTGCAGAAATTTGTTCAGTTGGTCTGGGTGTTTATGTATAATAAAAAAACTATCTATGTAAGTATATCTTAAACGGTGAAGGAAAACATCGTGAGGAAACCAGTTAGTATTCTAACAGCGGCGATGGGCTTGCAACCTGTCACGTATGGAATACTAACTACTGCAAAATGTGGGTATGTGCCAAATGTAATGTTTGGACGTACCTCTGACTAACCCCCCTTAGACATCCTCAAAGAATCTTGAATTAGTACCTACTTGGTACTGGGAGATCTGAAGGGATATCTACCGTACCTGGGGATCAAAGTCGTGAAGCTGTTTCAGTTTCAGTAAGTATATAATGTATTAAATATATCAGTCATCTAGTACCCATAACACAGCAAAAAAAAAAAAATCGAAATCATGCTTGAGATCACTAATGTCACGGAAGATCGCGTTATAGTAGTTTTTAGTCACTCACATTAATGTCTATTCTGGTATTTTTATAAATTTTATTTACTTGTACTTATACTTAATTGATTTTGTATTGTATTTCATTGAAAAATATTTTTACCTTTTTCAACCGGGTCTCTTGAAATATTGGATGAGTGAACAACTTTGTTAAGTGCACATGCCTAATCAAATGTTTTTTTTCACACAAATATATAAGTCTTCAAATAATATTTTAGAAAATGTGAGGTTTTTAGCTCCAAATATTTATTCCACACGCATGTCAAAAAAGTGTGAGTAATTTCATATTTGCGGTACAAACAATCCATTACCTACCTAAGACCCAAGGGTACGTTTCACGGCGCGTTGTGGTTTCTCGGATTATTTCCCTTGTATTAATAAAGCAATTTCAATTCATACTACCTTCAGCCATTACGACATGGCGGGGGTAAGGGCGCTTCCACAACGCTTACACGTCCAGGCAACGCTAGGCTTTTGAAGTGTAAAATTGGAGCTATTTTGGCACAAAAACAAATATTGAGTGGGAGATTTCTAAGCAGACTAGTGATGCTCACATTGCTGTCATAAACAGAAAAAAACAAACACAGAATATATAAAAAAAGCTCATCAAGAATCATCGCCGTTCATCCCGCTCGGAGAAAAACTTTTGGGGCATTATAAAATTTTTGAATCATACTTCAAAAATTTTATAATATCGTAGTTGTAGAAGTATAGGAAGATATAATAAGAAATCTCAAGGGTAAATATAGTATCTGGGGTGTGTGAGCCCTTACTTGTTTATGGGCATGCTCTTGCTGCTGCCTCCATTGAATTTATTGCCAGTTCCGTAAATATCCACCGGATACAAACATGACTTAACGTTTAATTTCGCTATTGGACACAAGAGATATTTCCCTAGCGCTATCAGCACAAGTTATCCCAATTTAATTTTTAATATCTGGGTAACGCAATCTACTGAAGTAGCTTCAAAAATAAGGCCCTTATTAGTTATGGTCGCTGTGTGCGCCACTAGCTTATCAGACTAATATGTCTGTTGCTGTCTCTTTTCATTGGCATGAAAGTGATAGTGACAAGAAAGAGCCGCTGTAAATTGCCAGGAATTATGAATAAGAGGGTAAGATTATTATTACTCGCTTATAGAAGTCAGGAAATGTCATATTATTATGTTTCTTAAGTTGAGTTATTCATTGACTGAAAACACGGTTAAAATTACATTTTCTAATAATGAATCCTAAATGGGAAAGTAAGAATATTTGGATGTATGGATATTTGTGGCTCAATCAAAATATATAGGTACTTAGTTCATAACCTGTTCCTAAGTAGTTACCTATCCTACATAGCCTAGAAAAAGGACCCAGAACCTTTTTTTTTGGACCAAAACCCCTCTTGGCACTTGAAAATATTTTATCAGAACCTTTTATGGTAGCCAGTCTAAAAAATATTGACAATGATAATAAAGAGTGACTTATGAGCCAAATCTTTGATAGGTGATATGGTTACCACTTTAGCCCAACATCAAGTTTTGACGTTTGACGGTTTGGGGCAAGGAATCTCCTATTGTCATAGAGAATAATGCCCCAGGTTTTTGCTCTCCTCTATCAGCCGTCATCTCAGCAGTCACTCAGTATGTTTCTCTGTGGTGAACAATAAAAACTTCTCAATCAAGTATTCGCGCATATCTCATTTTTCAAGTGGTGCATGCCTGTAAACTCAGGCCGTGCTGCCAATTAGACTGCGAGCCATCGAAGCTTCGTTAGTGTACCTAGGCTGGAGTCAAAGGTATGTTCAAGGCGATTGTTTTTTGTTTTCTGCAAGAGCCTCTCTCTTTGAACAAATATGTCGAAATAACCCACGTGACTTCCTTCCTTCTAATTAAATAATTATTACCGTAAATAACGCAACTCCTCCTAAGTAAATAATATGGACGGAAAATAGAAAAGCTTTCTCGCTGAAGCCTTTAAACGAAAAGAAACCTTACGCGACTGGCCGACACAGGGTTAATTAGGCGCTTTTCTATTTCCTTCGCTTTTCCAGACGCTTGTACCAGTGCTCGTTAGCTTTTATTGTAAATTGAACTTTATTGCTTTGGCTTTAGCATAAATATTAAATGCGTGTGGAAACCTTTTACTTATAATTTTGGTCAAACAAAAGCTAGCGATGGTATGTAAAAAATGTCAACGCGGAATCTAGCATCTAGGATCATCTAAGTTGGGTTATAAGTCGAACTGGTGATATGTCTGGCCCGCTTATGCTCCTTGTTATGAAGGGCAACCTATATTTCCCGCATATAAGTGACATGTCATGCTCCCCCCTAGCCTTTCCAACGCGGTGTATCTATGTATTTATGAATCAGTGAAGTTTACACGTGAGCAACGAAAAACGGAATTCTCGATCACAAACTGAAGTCCGAGTGAAAATTCACTACGATAGCAATATTATTTATCCTACCAGAAAGCGGAATTGTGGGTATAGCGGTGGTTTCGCAGGCATTCCTGGCGAGCTAGGGTAATCGCCCAGGGCTCTGCGAAAGCGTTCCAATTAATGCCAGAAAGAACGTAACTACTTCCAAAAACTGAGTTTAATTTAACAGCAACTATTAAAATTGATATTCCTACAAGTTTTCATATCTATTATTTTTATATAATGAATGACTGAATAAATACAGTCCAAAATATTGGCATTCCAGATCATATTTTGACAACAATAAAACCATTCATATTGCAAAGGTTCCAAAAGAACTCTATTGTTGCATTTTAATGACGTAATTCAACAATATTAAATCTTTTTAAAAAGTGTGATGAATTAACTCTTTTCTATAGATTTAAAAACAGAGACGACGCCAACCAGCAAGCAGATAAATACTGAGCAAAAGGTCAAAGGTCAAGATCACTCAAAACCAAACGAGACGTTTCTATCTTCGATTCCGGTTATCGCTTTGAGAACTCTTGGAAATCGCTCACAGCTAGACCTTTTAAAGGTAAACCGCACGAGTAAGTTCAACCCTCAAATAGAAAAACGTTTTCAGATGGTAGGTTCGTTGTTCTGATAAAACACGGATTGATCGTAGGCCTTTTGTACACGAAAATATACTTAGGGCAGTTAACTGTAATAGTAATATATATTAATACATCAGTAAGGAATTGTTTTTATTACATATAATTAAACATTTTAAATAAAATTGTCTTTTTATATATTCAGTATGTATTTATGTAATGCATTAAATAAAATAAATGATTAAAATTTCTCATTACGTACAGTTTGTTTCTCCTAAATTTGCTTAATTGTATTATCCTCAAAATTTTTATAATTCTAAACCCATGTGGTTATACGTGCGTAATAAATCTTATTAATAAACAAAGAAATCTTAAATCAGTATTTAATTCTAACTATCTAATTATGGAAAATACGAGATAACTTTGAATAAAAGCCCAATTTTAAATGAAAGAAAAAGTCTTTTTTTATTTCAGAAAAAAGTTCAAACATTTAATACGTGTAAAAAAAATCCCGTTCTGTATGTGAAAGCCCTACGGAGAGATACGAGAAATTATCCGTACAACGAAATGGGTGATTCTTTTTCGAGGCACGTTTAACTCATTTGCATGAAAAGCGGGTTCTCTCCCATTCATCCATCGGCGCTTATCAGCAAAAAGCCCACTTAGAAATTTGAAGATTGCGTAGGAAACAGCTAAATTTAAAAATTGTCACTCAACATAAAAACCTAATAATTCAATATAGTATAGTTTAACATGAAAATTACGTAAAAAATACACAATAAACGACATCATACCAGCCACAACTAAGTGCAGTAAACAAAAAATTGCTTTATTCTAAGGCCCTTATGCATAGGTCGCTGAGCGCGTCATTAGCTTATCAAACCAATAAGTGTTTCTATCACTTTTCATTGGCATGAAAGTGACAGTGACCAAAATACTTATAGCACCGCTATAAAATGGCATGGATTACGAATATGAGGGTAACAATTTAATAATATTATGATAAGAGTATGTCGGTATAGTGCGCGTCACGCAAAAAGAACGCCGGAAAGAGGGGGAGAGGGTGTGACGGAACGAGTATTTTGTATGCGCAAACACATCCCCTCCACCGTTTTCCAGCGTTCTTTTTTTTTTATTAAACTTATGTACATACAAAATGTTCAAGTCGATGGTTAGTTTTTTTACCTGTTTTCAGTGAAATTGGATCAAAACGGGTGATACTTTCCAGAGCCACGTCTAAATTAGAGGCCATTCATTTTGTCACCCGCTTCGGGAGACGTGGACAGAGCTTCGATAGCGTTCTCTAGCTAAACGTGTGTTTCAGTGTAATTGATACGCGTGATTTGAATAGAAAATCACACAGCGTTGGCACGTTGTGTTCGGGAAGGATTATTTCACAAAAAATTGACAAGCAAATGGCTTGTTTTTGTTACTGCAATACGCACCGGTAACATTTATAAGTGACTTCTGTAACATAACAAGCCAACCAGCCCAATATGACAACTTTTCTGTCAGCAGTTTCTGAGGTCATAGATAGGAAAGAAAATACTTTATTGCACACAACTTAAGGATACAACAAAAAACAAACTTAAAACTAAAAGTGCAATGGGCGGCCTTATCGCTAAGTAGCGATCTCTGCCAGACAACCATTGGATGAAACAAATTGACAAATTGGATGGACTCCAGAAATTTAGAAGTGGTCCGTGTGTGCGTGATAAATAGAAAGAAGTCATACCAGATGGGATGAGATGAATATATTTTTATGATAACAAAACGACACACATTTATGTAATTAAAAAAAGATACCGTTTTTATAATGGTGCCGATGTAACTACCACTTTACATCAGGTGGACTATCTGTTTGTTCTTATCTAATTGTATAAAAAACAATTTTATGACAGTACATCATCATTACCATCCTCTAAAATCCAGAAAAAAATACTCGTATAAGAATATAGTGTTGGCAAGTAAAAACTGTACCTGTATGTTTGATTTTTAGAGGTGACCGATCAAACCCACCCACAAATCTCATATTTCACGTCATGCAAATAAAACGAGACGAGATACGCTATTCTCACCGCTACCTGTCACAAAAACAAGCGAACTCTTCTCGCAAGTGTTTATACAACATCAATATTCGGGCTAGTAGAAAAATCTGACGCGGGGAGAAATTTTGCCCGTTTCTGGTTGTTCATGTGTTTATGCAGCAAGCGGCACGCTTCGCTGGTTTCCACGACGACAAAATGCACTCACGTCCCGTCCCGGCTCGCGTGCGCTCAGCTACGAATGCACTAATATTGATCACAGGATCAATCTGTACTCTGCTTTATATTTTGAAGCTGCTTCTTAAAACGAGGTCGCCTGTAACTCTGCATTTTTATGTACGGTGTGAACGGTTCAGTGAGCTTTGGTTATTTTAAAAATGGGTTGAAAAGATGCGGGTGAAGTGCTCGCTGAGAACGTTTTTGCCTAAAAGTAATGGTAGCTTGATTTATTTAGCTCGATAGCATACATTTAGACATAGACATTTAGACATAGATTAGATAGAGACATTTTTGTCTGTATATTTCTGTGTGGGTTAATCATAAGGTTTTACAATATCTGAGTGACTCTACCGTACTAAACGTACTTTTTATATTATTATTAATCTCTTACCCCAGTTACTGAAAGCGCGATCAACCCTAATCAGCTGTCAATTCACTTGCTATCTCTATCTTATTTGAAGTAAAAGCTGAAAAAGCAAGTGAGTTGACAGCCGATTAGTGCTGATCGACCTTTCAGAAACCAGGGATAAGCGTTTTATTGTATGCTCTTTCTTACAAAATTGTTGGTTTCTGTAATGAGTTGGAGCTAGTTTAATATAAAACTTTTTGTCACATAAATTACGACGACCTCAGTGGCGCAGCGGGCGAGAGTCCGCCTGCGACGCAAGAGGTTGCGGGTTCGATTCCCGCCTTGGAACAAATTTGTGTACGATCTGCAGAAATTTGTTCCGTTGGTCTGGGTGTTTATCATGTATAATAAAAAATATCTATCTATGTAAGTAGGTATATAATGTATTAAATATATCAGTCATCTAGTACCCATAACACAAGCTTTGAGTAGCTTACTTTGGGGCTAGATGGTGCTGTGTGGATTGTCCATCATTTAAAAAAAAAATAATCTGAAACATAGAAAGCTGTTGTAAAATGTTTTCTTTATACTTTTTATTCGGTATTCTTTGTCAAGGACCCAAATAACTAAAAGAGGGGTCACATTTGCTACACATCCAGTTTTGTAGAACTGTAGAACAAAACTAATTTCATAATAGTCGCGTTTCGAATCAGAAACACATCGAGCGTATTGTTGGTATTGTGTCGAGATTATTGTTTGTCACAAGCAAAGCTTAAGGTAAGTACACACTTGAAACGGTACCCGTTTACGTGAGCACTTACCTTAAATTAGTAGGGCATTAGTAGACCAAGAGCCTTGGTATACAATTTCAAATGTATAAGAGATTAGATTTTTAATTTAATCTAAACTCTGGTCCTTCTCATATTGGCTTCGAAGGGGCTCGCATTACCAGGCTATTGGGATCTCTTTTCGTTGACAAAGTGACAATGGTAATACATGTAAGTGTTCTTTTTAGAGGCTTGAAATACCCACTGATTTAGAATTACATATAATATTTTAAGCAGATGTTTATTGTTTTAATTTAACATTTAATTGAATAGTGCCTAAGATGAACCATTAAAAAACACTGATTTTCGTTATATTTTTTTATTTAAAAACACTACCTTAACTTATATGATATATATAGCATTTTATATTTTACGAAAGAAGCAAAGTAGGCTACGATTTACTGTAAAATGAAATGGTTACGTTTTTTAATATTTTACGTTACGTTTACGTTTTTTTATTGTTGTTTTTACTTAGAAGGAGATTTCATCGTTGTAATATTTTAGTGTCTCTTTGGAAATAATAAAAACATTTTGTAATAGTATTTCTAAGTTTTCGTCAAGGATTTGACGAGAACGTCAGTATTCATTTCTCTCACATGGTAAAATAGCCCCGGGCTCCTCCACTATTTAGATCCACTTATGCGGTGGCGCGTGAGATCCGCTCTAAGTTATACGCAACCCTATCTCGGCTACGGCTAATTTGATTCGCTTCGATATTCCGAGATAAGACCATTTTACTTAGAACAGTGTAGTGAAAGAAAGCCTGCAGGGTATTTTAAGGCTCTCCCTCACAGATGCGATCTTTTTCTTATCGTTTCACTAGTTTCATTCGGAACAGTGTGGTGAAAGGATTTTATGTGCGCCTCAAGAGGCTCTTTTTGACCACATGACACATGTTATAGAACTTGCGATGCGATAATAACGCGCGTTATTTCCTACATTCAAACGCGCGTTATTATCGCAGCAATGTGTGCGGGTTCTTATGCAAAATGTACTGATCTGGTTATATGGGTCTTGTGATATGGGTCACAAGCTTTGGCTTAGTTTGGGGCGAGATATTGCTGTGTGAAATGTCCACCAAATTTTATTTTTTATTAATGATCTCGAAAAGCAAGCAGTTCAAGAAACCCAGGAGTACCTACCAGAAACGTCTCCGAATGTTATAAAATAGCTCAGCTGAGCTTTATAAAATCCAACTATCTTCGTAAATAAATAAATAAATAAAATAAATAAATAAATAATGCTGGACAATCCACACAGCATCATCTAGCCCCAAAGTAAGCTACTCAAAGCTTGTGTTATGGGTACTAGATGACTGATATATTTAATACATATACTTACATAGATAGATATTTTTTATTATGTGTAGAAAACACATAAAAATGTAGGCACTCTCAAAATAGCCAAACTGCCAGCTGAGCGGACTTCCCGTGCAGAATCCAAGTTGTTTCTAAAGACACAAAGGTCTTCAATGTCGGGACAATACGTTTGCTTCGAGCTTAGGTCGAAATAAAACAGACATGTCAGTACAAAAGCTCCCTCCTTAAATGCTGCAATTAGAGAAATACTTCTCAAGGATTTGTCTCCGTCTAATGAACAGCAACTAATTTGTTCTCGGCAATTATTTTTTTCCTCCGGCAAGAGTCTGAATTGCTAATTGATATTTACTGTCCCAGGACCTTTTGCGAAATTAAAAATAAATATTTTGTTCTTTTATGAGGAATAAATTGCTAAAATGTGTCTTTGGACATAGCTTTTAATTCTCCTATCATTTAATTATGCTTTATTGAAGATACTTTTAATTGTGATTCTTTTTCTTTAAACAAAAATACAGTTATTGTTCAAAGGTGCTTATTATATCTTTAGTTGTGTATTTAGACACATACTCAAGGAAAATTAAGATTAAGGAGTGTCTGAAGGTTTAGGCCTCAGGTTCTAAGCTTAGATAGCTTTAAACCTGAGGGGATATCTACCGTGCCTTGGGATTACAGCCGTGGTTTCTTTTCAATACATCTAAAGTATCAAGTAGGATACAAGAGGTCCTTTTTGCTTGTTCCATCAGCAAGTAGATAGTAGGTATAAAAACAAAACAAGACACAACAGAAATTCTATTTCACAGTGCACGTTTAAGGCGTTTTGTTGCGGGAGACGATGTTAGAGCAAGTTCTGCATTAACTTTCTTGTTATCTCAGAAAACTCATTACAATGCAGCCGAATAGCTACCAACCTGGCTCGATGTAAGTACTCTGAATAGCAATGAGGATGTGGATTACGGCTGTATCCTTAGCATTCGCTTCGTTATTGTATCGTTATCAAGCTGATGCAGCGCGTGTTAAGTAAACAGTACCTGTATGACCGAGCTTTGCTCGGTTGCTTAGCGCCATCTACTGAAGTAGAATAAAAAAATATTATTACTCGCCAAAAGACGCCAGGAAGAGTAATATTTTTCAGCATTGGTATTCCTGTCTTAAAAATATACCTTTCCTTACACTTCAAGCGATGCGGAGCAAAAATTATGCGCGCATCGTCAAAGTGTAATCATCTGACCACGTGAGCAACCAGAGAATTCATTATTACCATAACATGTCGGTGAAAACTTGTATGAAATAAAGATAACGCTCTTCATTTCACGCTTGATAAAAATGAATGGACCCCGTAAACACGGCCGCTGCAAAAACTAAGTTTGCATTTAATTAAATTCTCTGAAATTTATTTGCTTATTTAATAATGGAAATGGTAGAAAAGGATGCGAAAAGACGACTGTTTATTAACCTATTTCTGTGGAGGCGGCAGTGCTGGTTGATATTTCCTCTAAAGAGGAGTTACTTCTCTTAGACTGCAATGTGGGTTTTTCGTTTCAAAAATCACAACTGCCGCAAAAGTTTTTCAGTGCCATCTATCAAGTCGTTTTAAACTATGTTTAATTATAATTAAAAAAAAATACTTACTTAGATGACATTTAATTATTTTGTTCTTAATTTTAATTTAATTTATAATGTTCATTTCAAAATTCTATATAAGTGATTCCATATTTATGTTTGTTTGGACTTTTTATTAAACCAATTTTGTTTAAATATTTTATAATACATGGTATCCTATCCGGAGAATAAAACGTCATTGGAAAACTATGATTAATTAACTGCAAGCCAGCCACAAGGAAAGTTCTGAAGGAAGATTTAATTAATTTTCTCTGCTAACTCATAAAACTGAATAATTCAACTAGCGCACACGACAACCAATGTGTGAGCTTTCTTACAATACGAAATTTACCTATTTGTTGAATCATTTAAAATTATCCTAATTATTGAAATAAAACTAGATTGACTTAGTTAGTGAGAGTGTTTATCGCTGAGCAACGATAAAAATCTGCTTTTAAAGTTAAATAACGAAAAACCCATCATTGTTTATCGAATGTATTTAATATACCCCTGATTTTTATAATTTTATGTGCACCCTAACCAACCATCTTATTTGTAGGCTCCTCTCCATCCAAAGTTAGTCTGGAAGAGATCGTTTTTTAGAGATAAAACCGTCCATTGTACATTTGGTTTTTCTTTAATTGTTAATTGTTCAATTTTGTAGTTATAAAGTATTTTCATTCATTCATTCATTATATCTTTTTAAAAAACTCATGTTAAAAACATGTACTAAAAGTAACTAATAATAAAATGACCACGATCTTCAAATATTTTACAAAAGGTCTCTCAATACGTTCATAAAACGACGTCCCACTATGATCCTCTGAGGGACAGTACACTTCATAAAACGATACGTCCAAGAATAAATGAAACATGGCAAGTCGTTCCAAACTCGATGGAACGGTGCCCGTTAATCCATTGCTGAATAAGGAAGGGTTTTGCTTGACAGTATAACGGTTTTGGCCGAATAAACTGTTGAAGGATGAAGGAAGGAGTTAAAGAAGACTTTTCTATTCGTTTTATTTAATACTTTGAAACGAGCAATTCTTGTTATTTATTATTATTCTACTACTATTATAAACGCGAAAGTTTGTAAGTATGGATGGATGGATGGATAGATGGATGGATGTTTGTTACTCTTTCACGCCGGAACGGCTGCACGGATCTGGATGAAGCTTGGCAGAGAGATTGTAGTCTGGAATAGCAAATAGGCTACTGTTTATCCCGTGGGCATGCCGGGATTTAATACTGCGCGAGTGAAACCGCGGAGCGCAACTAGTACATACATAAAATAACGCCTGTTTGGCGTCGCGTTGGGTGTGATACCTATATTAAACGTGAGGTGGCTAGCAGTAAAACCCGGTTTTTACGACAGCCGAAACGATTTGTCCGGTAAGTTTTAGCAACTGGCAACACTAATCCCGACAGATCCCCTCAGGATTGTAGACACGTTCACTCAGTACAGTTTCTATTCTCAAAGACAATTTCTGTCCTTTCCCAGCTCAAAGGCTTGCGATATAGCTGACGTAACATTTAATTTTGCCCCAATATTGGGGCTCTGATATTTTGTAACATTTCAAAATGACATTTAACTTGTCTTACAGGATTATATGACGCATGTCTCATGTTCTAAAAATAAGTACATCTTGTTACATAAAAAAAGGCGTTTAGATTATAGAAATAACAACTTAAAATGTACAAGAAAGTGATATAAATCATTACATAGATGAACAAAATTTATTCCTGGAACACAAATATCACGATCCGTATTAAAGTTTTACCTGTAACTTTTCAGCATTCAATTCAATTACAGGTGATGTAACTCGTACCTATCTCTGGTAAATCTAAAATGCATGTAATCGTTGCAAGAGACGCATTTATATTCTACAGAGCAAGGTTGAAATCACAAAGTCAAAGACAAAGGTCGTCTCGATTCGCTGGCTTTGCCTCTACGACAAAATGCACTCACGCCTTCGGGCCCCACTCACGAGTGCATTTACATATTGATCTCCAAATCGCACTGGCAGTCTGAATAGCAAATAAAAAGCATAATTTTGTGCCGAACGAGGCCCGAGCTTTGTATTTTTTCGATGGCCATTATCCGAATACAAATGCATTCGAATTTCGAATGCTGAATTAATTGATCTTATACTTTTTGTGATCGGGAAACGAGGAAAATACGAAAGTTTTGAAACAATGTCTTGTGAAAGCAGCAAATAATAATTCTGGTTTATATTGCCGATGCTGTTGTGCTGGCTGTTTTGTTCCTGAACGTTATTGACCGAGCGAGCGAAGCGAGCGAAGCGTCTCAGTTTCCACATTGGCCAAAAATGCGTTTGTCCAGATGTCTGTCTGTCTGTCTGTCTGTTCTCCTCTACAAGCCGCATTTTTCAACCGATCTGGATGAAACTTGGTACACAGGTTATATGACTTATTAGATTTTTTTTGTCGTCGGGGATTTTTGATTGGAGGGGTACTTCCCCCCAAAAAAGGGCAAAAAGGGGGCTATTTGATATACTGGATATCTCCACCAAATGAGATCCGATTTCGATTATTCTTTTTTATTTGAAAGGTAGTAACTATAAGTTGGTCTCATAAAAGTTTGGCGAAGATCTGATAAGGATCTTCAGCATGATGAACAGGATAGCTCATCAAATAATCGATGGTTTTCAATCAAATTTGAGAGAAACACAAAGGATTAAAAAAAAATCAAAAAATTCTACACAAGATGATGCAAAAAAAATCAAAAAGATCAAAAAAATCACAAAACGGAAAATGCACTTGCACATTACATTCCTCAAATAGCTAACTTTTAGTATGCTCGCGAGGTCTACAGCTCCCAGAGCCACTAGTGTTACTACACTAGTGGCATACCAGTACATACCAGTACCTCCTAGTTCTCGAACAGCAAAAAATATACGGTTTTATGTTGTGGAAATACTGAATTTTGTTTTATTTTTAGTCTTTATAATACTAATAGTTATTTTAACATAAACTTAGTAGTTGATTCCAACCTTACTACCGTCTAGTGCCGAAGTCAGAAGTCTATGCATAAATAAATGCACAAGTAAATAGTACACCGAATACTTTGTCGATAAAATCTTTGTTTACATTGAAATCAAATAACAACACCTACAATCGAAGAAGTTCACAACTCTCGCGCCAGCGAAGTTGCAACATACAAACCAAATTGCACGGTCAACCTAGCCAAAGAGCCTATTCCGGGCAGCGTAAAAGCCACTGCACAAATACGACGTAATTACCGTCCCGATGGTAATTGGCTACTTCAACAAAGGCAGCATTAAAAGCTGGGCATTTATTGACAGAGCATGACGTAGTCAACACATAGTCGATCCATTAGTGGTGATATGGCCCATCCCCTAGTGTATTCTCTACTGCACAGTGCACATGCATACAGCAAGGTGGAATGGTGCTTTGGGTAACTTTTACGAGGAAATGTGGCAAATATTATACAACTAGCTGTTGAAACTAGCAGATGGCCTACCTGATGTTAAGTGGTAACCATCTCCTTTAACATACAATTGCCTCGTAAGTCACGCACGATAGCGACGTGCCGTTCACGCACGATATATAGCGACGTGCCGTACGATGCACTGCCCTGGCGTCCATCAACTTGAGGCATACCGATGTTTAGCCTCATGCCTGTTATTAGACCGGCGACCACATTCTTAAAACCGGAACACTGCAACGCTACTTGTTGGTAGAGAAAGGCGTATTAAGTATTGATTTGGCCAAATATTATGTTTTGATGTGGCTTTTATGTTGTAGGAAAGCATGCTCAGATACTGCTTAGAATAGGGCCTTAACTTTAGCATTATTACAATCTATCCTGTAAAGTTTTCTGCCTTATTACATGCTCAAAACCAAAAGAATGTTTACCAAACAATGCATATATTCTTGCAGAAAACCTAAAACAATTATAATATTCCTGGATGCTAAAATCCGAATAGTTTAAGAAAATGAGGCTACACTATATTTACGTAATTCTCAATCTGTTAGTCGAGAGCGGGTTTCAGCTCCTGATGGTTAGACGCAAAATCTTAATCCACAAAGACTTTCAGGTACATTGTAACAAGACAATTAATTTCATCGGGTAACAAAGCGTCGTTTCAGCAAAATCCGAACTTTATCCTTAAGTTCCTTTACAATTAAGTAAGCTATTCTAACCTGTCCTATTCTTGTAACAATGTCGCTGCAGTTTCTTGCTAACTTGCAACTGAAGTCACTTGGGCAGGAGCAGCTTGGGCGATTCGGTTGTCGAAACTTGATTAATTTACCTACTCAATCCGGCGATAGTCAATACTAAAGGAGCTGGGTAGCTGTGTTGATATTAAAACACTAGAAGTAAATATTAGAAGGGCTAGGAAAGGGTGTGTGATGCCTTCGGTGTTGCAAGCGTCCGTTAATGAAAATTCCATAAAAAAAGACAGAATGAGTAGCAGTCTTCTGAGTAGGTAAGTAAGTTTAAATGACTGTGTATTACGACTGCCTTTTAAACTTTCGGCTGTGGTATCGATTTGAATTAATAAAGGTACTGGTTTAATTTATTCTGTGACTTGCTATGATAATATGATTATCCATCACCAAAAATGAAAATGAAAATCAAAACGGTCTTTATTCAGTACAATCACAAGTATCACTTTGAAACGTCTTAAGTACTAGGTGAATCTACCGCCAGTTCGTCGCGACTAAAGCCTAGAAACATTATCAGTTATGAAGAACTCTAATGGTCTAATTGTTCATTTGGTTTGAAATCAGGTACAGAGCTAGCTTGCACTCTTCTCTTCACTTCTCAGGCTTGCATACTAATACCTACATAGTATAAAACAAAGTCGCTTTCTCTGTCCCTATGTATGCTTAAATCTTTAAAACTACGCAAAGGATTTTGATGTGGTTTTTTTAATAGATAGAGTGATTCAAGAGGAAGGTTTATATGTATAATACATGCATGATATAGTAATAAAACATTGTGCACCCGTGCGAAGCAGGGGGGCGCGAGCGGGTCGCTAGTTAATGGATATGACGTAAGACCCAAAAGTTATGTATCATATTAGCGACAAATTTTAAACTGCCTTACTCTAGAAAGCGTAATAAAACGCCACAAGTGCTCGTACCATAATTGTAGCCGCCGCAAAATTCCATGTTTGGTGAAATTACATAACGCAAACCCATTTGCGTAACCCACAGTGATTGTTACTTGTGAATTATCACTTTTGCTGTTTTCAAATTAACTTATTTTATGGCGCGATAGTTTGGGTAACTCGGTAAAATATTGTTTGTTATTTTATGGAGCAGCAGTTATTTTATTTCACACCTTCCACTCGAGTGTTTAAATTATCGTTAGTTTTTTAAGATTTGAAATCTATCAAGACATTTTCATGCGAAATTTTTTTTTCTCTAAATAATCTCATATCAATAAGCTCAAACATGCTGTAACTTAGTGTTGTTTTATAAAAGGTATACAGATTAGGTATATAGTGTTTTGTATGCAGATCAGAACGCCCAAATTTGAGGAGTGAGAACTGCTATTTATTTTATTTTGCAATCGAAACGAAGTCAAAAGTCAAGATTTGCAGATTACCTATCTAAAAATACCAGGCTATATATAAACAAGGGTAAGTACACAAGATACGTTCCTTCAAAGACATAAAACAACATACTTTTCACTTACAACTTTCAGAATTTACAAAGAAAACGGAAAAGCCGGAAGGAAAAAATCACAACTTTCCACTTTCAAAGTGCAATTTATGCTTCGTACCCACAATGCAGTACTATTTCCCAACTCATATATCTGAAATTCTTTCGAGATTACAAAGTTACCCTGGGTTTTTACAGGAAAAGTGGATTAAGGTTTCCTATATCTACCTAATATTTCAGCATAGCGGTAAGTTAGTATGATTTATAGGCTAACTTTTGAAGTTCTGCATGTCATCCACTGGCTCTTTGCGAAATTTCCTGAGAGGAACTTTAAACTTTTTACATTAGCTGGATGGTGGAGAGTGACCTGAATACAAGTCATATTTCGTATGGCCGATGTATCTTCGTATCTTCGGCAAAACTCAAACCACGTAGAATTCGGTGGGTGTTGTATAATATTATACTATGTATTTACAAAATAGTATAACGTTAGTATATCAACTATTTGGTTCACATAGAATAAGCTTTGGCTTAGTTTGGGGCAAGATAGGGCTATGTGGAATGTCCACCAATATTTATTTATTTATTTGGAGCAGTTTCATAAAAATACGATAATTTTTAACCTTCGTAAGTTTATTTCTGAGGGAGTTGATAGATGATTAATCTAATTCAAACTATAAGTCTAGTTGGATAGCTTTCGCTTCGCTACAATAGGGGGGATGGTTTACTCCCCCAATCTATCAAGAAACTACCCTCGCTAAACAGACAAGTCCAACAGTTTATCTTGCTTATTATGCAATTAATAAACATTTATAAAGGAGTTAAGTGCCGAAGAGATTCTCCTAGAACTATATGTATAAGGTTGTAAAAAGTAGACATCTGACATGATAACAAAGAAATTAAATAACTGGTGTGTATGTACATACATTGTACTTAAGTTAATACATGAGTTAGCTTAGAAAAAGACCGACATTATGCGTTATTTATAAATTCGGTAATAACATGCACTAGTAAATAAACAAATAAATCAATACCTCTCAGGAAAACGAATGAATGAATGAAATTTAGAAGTAATGATCGCAACTTCATTTACGATTTGTTTTTTACTGACGAGTTCTAAATAAGCACGAATAACAATTTGATAATTCATTTATTTATTCAGACAACATAAGTCCATGGTGCTATTGAAAGGAAAAAATCTATTAAAAACTTCAAACGTCAAAGGTTTTCCTACATCATCCAATATACTCTTGATACTGGAGCAAGTTATAACTAAGGGCTCATCAAAAACCTACAAACGTCAGAGCCCCTCGTACAACTACCACGCCTATACTCTCGCTGTCATTGATTAATGGTAACTGACTAGAGGATTGTTCAAGCGGGATGGGTTCTGAAGAAGCATTCACAAACCGTGAAATTAACTTTCGTCGCCTTTCGTAAGCCAAGTTTGTTTCCTAGATCGGTTCGCGTTTTTTATCAAATGGTATTGGAAACTGATTGCTGTGTTCGATAATCATATAAGTTGTTTTGTTAGTCTGTTTTAGAGAGAGTACCGGTATTGAACCGGCCTTCATGTAGATACTCCAATATTTTGCTCTTAGATAAAATGTATGTGCGTCAGTCATGCCAGTGATCACACGAAGAAGGAACACATCTCAAGGAAACAATCAGTCAAGTGATATAATTTATAGTCAAGTCAGTCCATAGTCAAGGCAGTCAATTGTTTTGAAGAAAATGGTGGCGATTTTCTTCAATTTCATCACACTGATCTCCATCCACAAAGCGGAATGGGTTGTCGTTTCAAATCGATCGTTCATACTTGGCAAAAAAGGATCGCGTTTTAACTAAAAATAAAGTAAAAATAATTTTGCTAAAAAAACAGTCTTCAGTCCCTCTTATTTTCAATAGCTCTGTATATTATTCCATTACCCTATCAATCCCCTATATTTTTCCATTGGCTTCAACTGCTGGGGCGATCTCCCGGGGGCATTTAAGCATCAATTTATTCACCAGAGGACCGTTTTAAGGCCCGCACGTAGTTATTCTTACGAATTTAAGTGTTTCAGAATAATGTTATGGCGTATTAGGTAAGTGGTATTGACTTCGTAAGTAGTTCTCATGGTCTATTGTTTTTACGAAAAACGTATTATAAAGGAACCCACCCAGACAGTTAACTATTGACGCACAAGTCGATAGTTAACTGTCTGGGTGTTATATAATATTACTAGTTGCGGTTTCACACGCGCAAGTTAAAATCGGTAGCGGTACTCCCACGGGATCAAAAGGAAAAAAATTGAAAAAAAGTGAAAAAAATGTGCTAATCCAGACTCTAATCTAACTCTCTGCCACGTTTCATCCAGATCCGTTCAGCCGTTCTGGCGTGAAAGAGTAACAAACATCCATCCATCCATCCATACTTACAAACTTTCGCGTCTATAACATTAGTAGAATAACCCTCTTATTCATAATCCCTGGCATTTTATAGCGCCTTTATACTTTGAGTTCTGGCGTTATTGAGTAACAAACATCCATACATCCAAACATTCTCATTTATGATTATTAAAATGTGAAGTGTGAATAATTTACTTAGTACAATCCAGCTATAACTCGTTTGAGAGCTAAATAACTTCTTGTTGGCCTGATAATGTGGTATATACGTGTGGCGGCTATGTACCTAGCCACAGCAAACGGGCTGACGAGTAGGTTTTATTGTTTTATGTAGCGTCACTCGTCAGTCGCGTTGCACAGCCCTTCCCGTCAGGTTCGGTCACATAGCAAGTGTAAAAGACAATACAAAATAGTTTCCAGTGATACAGTTTTATTATTTCACACCCCTCACACGTCTCAACGGAAAGTAAGGAGCAGCACCAGACATAGAAGACATCTTTACATTGGTGACCCTGGACAATTGAACATTTCAATTTGTTACGCGTGACGTGTGAAAATTTGTGAAACATGAATCCCGCAACTACATTAACTCCCGCGACTCCTGCAGTTTCCGGTAGTAACACGGATCTGGAACGGATGGATATGGCAGCCATATCGCTTACATCCAGGATTCCAGATTTTTGGCCTGATCAGCCAAGAGTCTGGTTCATTCGTACGGAAGCGATATTGGCGCCACAAAAGATCGGAGATGAAGCAAAATTCAACATAGTGGTATCAAAGCTGGGAAAAGAGGTCATACAACAGGTTACCGACGTGCTGGTGAATCCGCCGGAGCAAGGGAAGTATGACACGCTACGCACACGACTCTTGGCTGTTTACGAGGAGTCAGAGAACCGGCAGCTACAGAAACTGATTGGGGAAATGGAGCTAGGCGAGCAAAAACCCTCGCAACTTCTCAGGCGCATGCGAGATTTAGCCCGAGGGAAAGTGCCCGATGATACTTTACGCATATTGTGGCAAGGTCATTTGCCTCAAGCGGCGAGAGCGGTACTCGCTGTTACGGAGAGCAAAGAGCTCGAGAGCCTTGCTAACATTGCTGACAAAATTTTGGAGACGACTCGACCCGTGAGCAGCGTAGCTGAAGTAGCTGAAGCCTCATCCAGTAACAGCACGAGCAAGATCCTGGCTGAGATAGCAAAAATCAATGTTCGCCTCAACAACATAGATCGCTCGAGATCACAGCAGCGTGGAAGAGGAAGTCGCAGTCGCTCGTACTCAGCACCGGCGTCGCGAGATGCATCCCAGCAGCGACGCACCCCGAAGAGTCCAGACTGGTTATGCTTTTACCATTTTCGCTTTCGAGGACGTGCCACTAAATGTAACCAACCTTGTGCGTGGGTGGAGAAGAATGATAAAAATGCGGAAAACTAGAGAGAGTGCAGGCCACGGCGGAAGTCTGCACCATTTCACCATCCCACCGCCTCTGCGTGACCGACCGTCAAAGTGGTCTACGTTTTTTGGTTGATTCAGGTGCGAATGTTTCCGTTATTCCACGACAAAAAAGACTATTTCATGAAAATAAGTGTTCGGAGTATAAACTATACGCGGCCAATGGCAGTGAAATTAAAACATACGGCACGAAAACTCTAGAACTTGACTTTAAACTACGTCGTCCGTATCGGTGGAATTTTATAGTGGCGGATGTCAAGCAACCGATCCTAGGTGCCGATTTTTTATCGCACAATCGACTCATAGTGGACCTAAGTGAGCGAAAGTTGATAGACAAAGTGACAAGCTTAAGCGTTATCGCTACGCTAGTGAATCACAGTGAGTTACCTATCGATACGGTAGATAGTGATCACCCGTACTCAGAACTCTTACGTAAGTATCCGGATATCACTAAACCGTTGTCATTCAAAGAACCATCGCGTCACGGTATTTATCATCACATCGAGACAACCGGACCTCCAGTGTTTGCGCGGGCCAGGCCGCTACCACCTGCCCGATACAACGCCGTCAAGGAGGAGTTCCGTCTGATGCAAGAAATGGGTATCTGTCGACCATCGAAGTCAGCGTGGGCAAGTCCTCTACACGTGGTACCGAAGAAGAATGGAGATCTACGGCCTTGCGGTGACTATCGCCGGCTGAACGCGGTAACTAAACCTGATCGCTACCCTATACCACGCCTACAGGATTTCACCTACTTACTCGCAGGTAAAAACATTTTTTCTACGCTTGATATAAACAGAGCTTACCACTGCATCGAGATCGCACCGGAAGACGTCGAGAAAAGCGCAATCATTTGTCCCTTTGGTCTTTTTGAGTTTACAAGACTCGGATTTGGATATAAAAATGCAAGCCAGACTTTTCAACGCTTTATGAATACAGTACTACAAGGACTAGATTTTTTATTTTGCTATATCGACGATATACTTGTAGCGAGTGATAACGAGACAGAACACAAGGAACACTTAAGTATGATTTTCTCTAGGTTCAGTGAATACGGTATTACTTTAAATCTTTCAAAATGTTGTTTAGGTCAAAGTAAACTAAATTTTTTAGGTTTCGAGGTATCAACTGAAGGGATACGACCTTTGGAAGGAAAAGTTGAAGCTATTAAAAATTTTCCTAAACCACAGACTATCGAAGAGTTGCGCAGATTTTTAGGTATGCTCAATTTTTATCGAAGCCACCTTCCAAATGCCGCATCGCATCAAGCAGAGTTGAATAAGTATCTGCATGGTACCAAGAAAAAAGATAAAACTACTATTGTATGGACGGACTTATCTAACAAGGCGTTTGAGCAGTGTAAAGAGAGCCTACAGCATGCTTGTACATTGTTGCATCCGATAGCGAATGTCCCGCTCGCACTTATGACCGACGCTTCGAATTCCTGCGTAGGTGCAGTTTTGCAACAGTACGTCAACAATTCTTGGAAGCCGCTTGGTTATTTTTCAAAGGTCCTATCAATCGTACAGCAAAAGTACTCAACTTACGATCGTGAACTTTTAGCCATTTTTATGGCGATAAAACATTTTCGTAGTTTGCATGAGGGAAGACCTTTAATCATTTACACAGACCATAAACCATTAGTTTATGCATTTTCAAAAATAAATAGTGACAACGAGATCCCTCGTCGCACTAGACAGCTCATGTTTATAAGTGAATTTACGACCGACATACGTCACATAGTAGGTTCTAAAAACATTGTAGCCGATACTCTCTCGCGCGTAGAGACAATTTTTTGCCCAACGTCTATTGACTACGCAGAATTAGCAGAAGCACAAGCGCGCGATAGTTACGTCACCAGTGACCACAGTGTGCACCTGAAGCGTATCGGATTACAGAGTTGCGACAAGGAAATATACTGCGATGTTTCTACGAATACAGTTAGACCGTACCTACCAGAATGTTTTCGTCGAATAGCTTTCAAAAGCGTCCACGATCTAAGTCATCCCGGTATACGTACTACACGAAAGCTAGTAGGTCAAAAATTCTTTTGGCCTAATATGAACCGCGATGTAGGAATTTGGTCTAAAACTTGTATACAGTGCCAACGAGTTAAAGTACAGAGACACACAGTATCGCATCTTCAAGATTTTCCATCATCTGGCCGATTCGAACATATACACATTGATTTAGTAGGCCCGCTACCTATTTCTTCGGAAGGCTATAGGTACTGTCTAACTATAATCGATAGAAACACAAAATGGCCGGAAGCTTTTCCTATCAAAGAAATGACTGCGGACACTGTCGCTAAAATGGTATACGAAGGATGGATAGCACGTTTCGGTTGTCCCCTTAGACTCACTAGTGACCAAGGTCGACAGTTCGAGAGTTCATTATTTTCAAGGTTAATGCATTATATGGGCATTGAAAAAACGAGAACCACCCCATACCACCCGCAAGCAAATGGCATGGTTGAGCGGTGGCATCGTTCTTTCAAAGTCGCCATAACTGCACGGTTAAATTCTACGTCATGGGTTACTGAGTTACCTACCGCTATGTTAGGGTTACGTGCTACGCTTAGGCAGGATAGTGACGTAAGTGCAGCGGAAATGGTATACGGGCAAGCACTAAGAATGCCTGGTGATTTTTTCGATCATAAATGTGACAAGCAAACTTTAGGCACTTTTGACACTGTAGCAGAAAGTATTAGGAACACTATCAGGAGTTATAGGCCCGTTGCAAAGTCTCATTGTAACTCACGTAATTTTTTTGTTCATCCTGACCTAAGTCAAAGTAATTTTGTTTTCATAAGAAATGACGCTGTACGTAAACCTTTTACACCGACTTACAACGGTCCCTACCGTATTGTAAAAAAAGGAAATAAGGTATATAAGATACAGATCAATGATAGGCAGGTATGTATATCCATAGACAGGTTAAAACCGGCTTATTTAATGGCAGAAGATGAACCAACACCACAGAGAAGCACTTCGTGCACTGTACCGCCAGATAGCGAAGGTACAGACGGAAGGTTCAATGCATTCCCTAGTATCGTACCTCAGAGAAGTTTATCAAACTCTGTGCCCCTGGATAATGATAATGGTACAGATGGTACAGATCGGAATGAGCCAAAAACGACCAGAAGCGGTCGTTTATCAAAAAAGCCCAAACGGTATATACAAAGCATGCATGAAAAGCATGTTACGTTTAGTGATTAGTTAGATTTTTTTTTTGTGTTTTTAAAGTAAGATAGTTATACACATTTTTTTTTAAATGACTTTATTGTATTCAGCATAGGAATTTATTTACATCGGAACTTTTTATAATTATATACAAATAATTTTTTTGATGAGCTAACATAAATTAGATACTTGATTTATTGTAATGGAAACTTACTTATACATTGATGAATTGATACACACATTAATATAATTCAATAGGTATTGATCAGCGTAATTCGACCAAGCTTATTTGAAAGCACGAGGTATTTATTCAGTTCAATCGTAAATGTGATGTCAATTGAGCTATTCCCATTTTCGCATTTATTTGAAAACCTTAAAAACATGGGCAAGCAACAGAGCAAGGAGGAAGTTATCATTGCTCAGAGCGGAGGAGAGGCCTCCAAGGAGCAACTCTCTACGATTGGTTGGATGATACTAAGCATCATCATCCTGCTCATCGCTATTGTCATATTTTTCGTTTGGAACTACTTCAAGAAAAGAACTCAGTTATGGTTCCAACGTCAAGTACATGGTCGTGGCCTGCAGATGGCGGGTATGGCGACCACACCCATGGCTACGCCAGCTGCACCCTTCAGCGTGCAGATGCAGCCAGCAGCATCTCAAGTGATCTAGTGTTAAAGTATTAAAATAGAATCAAATGTGTGCAAAGCTTAAAACGTTTGTATCAAGTCATCTGTGTAGCATTATCGTATAAAGTTTCCAAAGTTTTTTTCTCTCAATAATTTAATTTTCTATTAACAGCATAAAGGATGTTTGTGGAAGTAGAGTAGGTAGTTAGGTACAGCCAACTCGGTAATTCGAGTCAAGACACATTGCAAAGTAGCGAGCTACTGCAGCGAAAGCAAATTTGCAATTGTTTAGACTGCACGTAGGTAGTGTACCTAACTGGAATTGACCTACAGGATGATATTTTGTTTATGTACATTTAACTTTAAAATATTTTTTTCTTCTTAAAAAAAAAAAAAAATTTTTTTAAGAGGGGGTGTACTGTGGCGGCTATGTACCTAGCCACAGCAAACGGGCTGACGAGTAGGTTTTATTGTTTTATGTAGCGTCACTCGTCAGTCGCGTTGCACAGCCCTTCCCGTCAGGTTCGGTCACATAGCAAGTGTAAAAGACAATACAAAATAGTTTCCAGTGATACAGTTTTATTATTTCACACCCCTCACACGTCTCAACGGAAAGTAAGGAGCAGCACCAGACATAGAAGACATCTTTACATACGTTTTTTGTTTCAGGTCCTCCAATTACGTGATAAATGCGACCAAATCTGGTAATTTAGATGGAGTACTGATATGCCACGAACCGTGCGGGAAAGATTTATTCCATGCTAATACTTGTTAAACGGTGACTGTTAATACGGTTATTGTACAATTGGAAAACATTGTCAATGGGTCCAAGGCTAGGTGATTTTGAATTGTAGTAATGACTTAATACATTGTAATATTCATATTGGTAGTAATAGTAGTACTTAACTAGCAATAAAAATAAAAAGATGTTATAATGCTTTTGGGATTGGATTATAAAATCTTTGAAATTTCCTTATGTATAACACTGTATAACCAATAAAAAATTGTATATCAAACAGGATTTCGAGGTAATAACTGATGTAATCCACAGGAATAAATGAATTCATCTAGATTAATAAAAGTCAAGTCAATTAGCCAATAAGCACAAGTTTTGTCCTCGGTAGGGATCGAACTCATGGCCTACTGCGCAGAAGTCCAAACTTACTACTAAATAATCTTGAACAAGAAAATTACCGTTGTTTTCAAAAACATTTAATAAGCAGAAACACCGGTAGCTGTAATGATTGAAAAGTTGCATGCCACGGCATATTAAAGTAGGTTCGTGGTAAGGCGTCGTAAGACCGGCCTAATTTCCCACAGGTACCTACTCGTAACGGCCAGAAAAAATCTGGTTTGGCGGTTTCGTTGTGTTAATTGCTATGTTTGTTGCTTGTAACAGATAACTTTGAGTATGATGGGCCCTTAAAACGGAACGCTTGATCGAATTAGAAAGAATAAGGGTGTGTTTATTGTTTTATACATCTAGCTGGTGGATTATGTAGATGACCCATCTGAGTTAGTGGTAACCATCACCTATAACAAAGCATTGCCTTGTAAGTCACGCACGATAGGAACGTGTGTTATTATTACAATGAACGATTTATTTATATTTTATGAAAAAAGATATGAAATGGCTGGTTATGAAAATCGCAAACACTTCGAAGAATACCACTAAAAAAGTTTGGCAAAACTACTAAACAAGCGAGAAGTTGTTTGACCGTTGTCTGCGCCTTAAAAGCTTCAAGAAATAACATTGGTATCTAAAATCTGTTTTCTATTGTTCCTTCTACAAAATTAACTCACTGATGCCCCTTGATAAGCAACCAATAAAACTTATTCAACTAAGAGATAAGGCAAGGTAGATTAAACTCTATGTAGTTCAGTGTAGGTATGTTTTTGTTTGCAATATAGTTAGCTAAGTGTGTCAAAATTTGGTGGTACGCAGTCGCAACACAAGCTGTGTTTGCCCGAGTTAGTTACAACTTAGTGTTAAACTATACACCAAGGCATTACTCAGCGCTGAATGTAACTCTCAAACGGTGAAGAAAAACATCGTGAGAACACCGACATGTAACCTAAACATAGAACCTAAAAAGTTCAAAAACAGGGTAATAGGTGCTCGAAGAAGTCTCTATAAGGCACACTTAAAATCCTTTCACCACACTGTTTCGAAAGAAACTAGTGACATGACAAGAAGAAGAACTTAAAAGAGGCTGGCTGTGAGGTTAGCATGGGGACAATGCACAATATGCCTCATTGCCGGACTTCAATGCAGATTTTCTTCCCCATCTTGAATATTAAATTTTGACTGTTGCCGGCTGCCAATACATTTGGTGTGAAATCATGTTCACCTCAAACTAGCAAGTGCAGAAGCATGCCATGATATGTAGCTTGGTCGCTAGCTTAGGCTAAAAGACATACTAAATTACGACTAAGACACAACTGCTAGGTTTCTATATACTACTTACTTGCCTTTGTTACCCACTTGGTAGTATTTAGAGATTCAGAGTATTTTAGTACTAATTAGGGCCGCGGAAAGGGGAGCCAACAATGAATAGAAGAAGAATAGAATAGAATAATTCTTTATTTAGCATTCGTAAAAAGGTCAGTGAATAGCACAAGCCTGTAAAAATAAACTAAAAGGGGGGTAACAATAATAATTTTTTGCAGCACAACATGTACATACTATACCTACCTACTTATACAAAAAAGGTTATCAGCTCAGCATAAATGTTGGGTATATTAATACCCAACGGTGGTTTTCAGCTGAAACCAAGGAGGGAGAGAGTAGCCGTAACCAAAAAACAAATAACAACAACACGTTCTTAAATTAGTAAATAAACGAAGGTATCTAGATATTAAAATAAAATCTAACGTTTTACAGATAATACCTAATACGTGTAATGTGTAGTTGTTTACAAATAGAATATATTTTGATTTAGGTTTTAGTTTAGTAAAGTGTTTCATCAGAACTATGTTTATAAAAATGTAAATAAGTCTGTAAATAGGAGCGTAAAAAGGGTTTAAATAGTGTGTACATGTATGTAATGAATATAAAATGCACTGCACTATGCACTGCATGTTGGCTCCCCCTTCCGCGGCCCTAGAATGTTGTATGGGACGATAATGTACACCTAACGTTGCGGCCTTCCGCAACGTTACGGGTTAATGCACACCCAATAAGCCGTGTCCACTACTTTTTTAGCCGGATTACTACATAGTTAGATTTTTTGGAAAAAGTACCTACCAAATTGGCTTTCAATTTTCGTGCTGAACTTATCATTCGTACAACAACTGGACTCGCGAAAAGATCAAAAATTATGAAAATGACATTAGCCAGGCATAAGCTTCTGTCAAGCCAAATGTCATTTTCATTCGGTTTTATTATTTCGCAGGCGCAAATGCAAACATAAATCGGTTTTTGTCTAGAGTAGACCCAAGATAGTGAAAAGCATAAATGTTTAAAGTACGAAAACTTATTTTCATAATTAAAATGATACTTTTTCTGAACTTTCGTAATGAAACTCGGAAACATTGAAGCTTGCGATTTTTTTAAGATTAATTTCATGATGTTTAATTTCTTTTTTTATTTATTTATGCTATTTTATGGTGCACCCAAAGCAGCCATCTTATTTATAGACTAATGGACGTAATGGATAGGAATCCATTACGTATAAGCTTATCTGGAAGAAATCGGTTTTTTATCGATAAGACTGCCCATTGTACATGCATATAAATAACTATAGTTATAATTAAATAAATAAATAAATAATGCTGGACAATCCACACAGCACCATCTAGCCCCAAAGTAAGCTACTCAAAGCTTGTGTTATGGGTACTAGATGACTGATATATTTAATACATTATATACTTACATAGATAGGTATTTTTATTATATACATAGAAAACTCCCAGACCAAAGGAACAAATTTCTGCAGATCGTACACAAATTTGTTCCGAGGCGGGAATCGAACCCGCAACCTCTAGCGTCGCAGGCGGACTCTCGCCCGCTGCGCCACAGAGGTCGTCATCTACATATTACATATTATGTGCGTATTACGTCGTCAATTACATATTATGTGTTCCCTATTTTGTGACTTTGCTATATGTACAATAAAGCATTTTCCCTTATTCATTCATTCATATTGCGAGCGAGAAGTTGACGATTGTCAGTCGTATAATTAATTCTAAAAATCTAGTTTTCAGTTTCTGGATAGATTTATAATAAGATATAAATTTATCCCAAAATATATTGTATATAATATTAGATTTATAGGTATTATGCGTCAGTAATATTTGATTTGAAAGAGATTCGATATCTAGTAACTTCGAAATATAGTAAGTGAACTTTCACACTTGGCTATAAATCAATTTCATAAAAAGTATTTGCACCACACACACAAAAAAACTGATTCATAAAAATAAAGATTAAAAACCAATTCACTCACAAATAAATCCATTCATGAACGGATCAACAGCCACAGATGAAATATGAAAAATATTAATTCCCGTATTATAAGCAAACAAAGCCGTATTTGGTCGGATATGTCACGCACCGATAAATAATTCCTGCCATTTTAAATGCGGTGTGTCCGTCTATTTACATTTGAGTGGCGGTCGCTCGCGACTTGCTATTCGATATTCATGAGCGTCGGATTTGAAAAAGTTTTGGTTATTAGTTTAGGCGGCCATTCCTGGTATTTCCTCTAGTGAAACTTGCAGGAATCTTTTGTTTTAATAAATATAGTCCATAAAATAATATCTGTCAAAATGACAGTATATCCAATTATTTTATTATTGAATTTAATTTTTGAGAGCCTTACTTAGTTGGTTGGAAAAATTAATAATTAAAAAAAAATAAGAAAAGGTATGTGTGTGCTGTGCTTTTAGTAAAAAACTAAACATCTTAAGTCAAAGGTAATATATTTGCAAATACTAAACTGGTAAAAAGGCTCATTAAACTCATATTTTTCTAAACATTCATTGGCTTAAGTCAGCTTTTAGTGGTTTGGATTTATTATTGAAAGACAACCCCTAAAAATCCGAAACCATAACAAGAGAAACAACAAACAAACACACGGTCGGGAAATCCTAAAAACAGTAAAGGTTACCTTGCTAACAAATAGCTCCCGTATAAATAAAAATAATAAGGCTCTTTTATTCGACAATGCTCTTCTGATTGTATTTATGGGTATAAGATGGGTAGCTATTCAAATAGTCCACGATCGGAAGCAGGTATGGTTGGAACTTTGGGAGACACAGCTCAAGGAATAGCTGGGTCACTTATACTGAATGATATTTTGTCTTTTAAAACTAATAAGCATGCATTTTTCTACCGCCAAACAGCGTTGCTGAGTTTCAGTTGAGTGTGGTTGCCGATGATATTGCGGGCACATGAAATGAAATGAAATTTATGAAATCGACATGAGGCCATATCATTATGCCTCAGGTCGATAGACGCTGGGCCATTGCATCGTAGGCCACGTTTCTATCCAGCGTGACTTACGATGCAATGCTTTTTTATAGCTGATGATTACTATTTAACATTAAGGTGGGCCAAACTCTTGTTCCAATAACAAGTTTAAAAAACGGATACTGGTATAGAAACAGCCATTTATGGTTACTGACAAAGCTATCTCACTACACACTGCCTCCGTTGTAAATTGCGATGGCGTTTTGGCCTCTCGCAATCGGCAGATCCACCGGAGTGGAATTAAACGATTTATTGTAGTCACGGAGCACGGATCACTGTGACGGCCCGCAAATACTGTTGAGCCCGGTCAAATGTTTAGCTTTGATTAGTGAGCACTGCTGATCTCTGATACTAGATGTAATCTACCTTTCAGGCCTGCGATGCAGTTCCATCATCACCGAGAAAAATATTTGTATAGTTGCATAGAAGCTTTTTCTATGTCATTTAGTAGCAATACTAGTAGTTTCAAGGAAAAACAGCAGTCTGGTTTAGCTTTGCTTAGTTTGGGGCTAAATAGTTTAGGCCCAAATAGAATTTATCCTAAACATCCACCACAGGATTTTTCCTAAGTGTAAACAAACTTACTGACAGGATAACGTCTTCGTAATACACATAATTTTTGGGAAGCTAATTATAATTATTTACTTTAATATATTTAATTTTAATTTAATAACTATGGTATGTAAATTATATAAATACAGCTCCATCGATCATGTGAATTTTGTAATTTTTTATTTGTAAACTACATATTTGGCAATAACTTTTACAAAATATGAGAAAATGGGTACAGTACACAAGCGCTAGGATTGATGCTTCAAGCTTGCTAGTAAGTGTCGCGTAGCAAAGTTCGTATTCACTACACGTCCCTTGTTGTGGGGGAAACGAGATACAAATCTCGGGAGACAGTGGCACGAATCTGTATACATATTCTAATATTCACCTTTGACCGCATTTAGGAAAAAAGCTTAAGCTATTACCGGCAAAATCAAAACAATTGAGAACACGCATTTTTATACAAGACGCACATACAGCTGATGGAAGCCCACCTAATGGAAAGCGGTTACCATAGCTTATGAACGCCTGCAATGTCTGTCTTAAGTCTTGGGTTTGTATTTCGTTTTTGTTTTCGGTATTTGACATAAAAACACTAACGCTAACTTGGGGTATACCCCACAGTTACAATGTACACAAAAGAATCAGACTTTAAAAAAAATTGCATTTTTGCAGAACTATACACAGACTTATTAGTCTTTGCTTGCAACTGCTTTTATTATTTTGTTTATAATATTATCTGCGTTCACTAGCAGGAACCCTCGTCTACCATCCTGCGGCAACACTGGCGAAGTTACGAGCCCGTTCTGAAAGATATTCCGTTATTATCCAGTTTGTAAAAAAATGGTTAGGGAGACGGTCCAAAATAGCCCTTTTAAATCTACTACTAGAAATATACATTAATTTATAAGATTTCAAATAAATAGATGGATAAATCAGCCAGAATTTAATTCACTAGCTGAAGGAACAAATAGATGGCCCACCTGATGTCAAGTGGTAATCATCACCTATAACAGAGCATTGCCTCGTAATTCACGCACGATAGGAACGTGCCCTACGAGGCACTGCCCTGCGTCCATCAACATGAGGCCTATAGATTTTAAGCCTCATGTGCCTGTTATTACATCGGTGACCACACTCTACAAACCGAAACAGCAACGTTCTTACCTTATGAGTTACTAAATTGAACCAGCTGGCAACGGTTTTCTGTGTAAATGTCGCCCTACTCCAACGTTCACCTTTGCTTTATCTATACATGATTTAAGAAAAAAATGCGCAATATCGTGTGTCATACAAAGGTTGCTATATTCTCGAGCTCTTGAATATGATTGTCGTCGATACTATCCAGAATATTGTCGCGTGCAGTACATGCGTTTTGGTTTTATAAGCTATAATTATTATTTTTTTTTTTTTTTATTATTGGTGGACTTTCCACACAGCACTATCAAGCCCCAAACTAAGCTTCTGCTTGTAATATGGGAACCAGATAGCTGATATACTACTCATAATACTTTTTTTTTTTTTTTTTTTTTGTAAATACATACTTATAATATTATATAACACCCAGACAGAGAACAAACATTTATGTTCATCACACAAATGTTTGTTCACGGTGGGAATCGAACCCACGACCTACGGCGCAGAAGGCAGAGCTACTACCAACTGAGCTACGTAGGCTGTCAAGCACGTACGTGTCGTGTACGTAAGCTGTGTATGTAGGCTATAAGATTTGAGTTTTACGAAATAAACAATATTTTTTTTTATCATAGATACTCTGTCGTATACGTGACTACAATAGATAACGCAATTGCGAGTTTTTTTTACAACCATCTGATGGAACAGGCAGATGGCCCCACTGATGTTGAGCTATCACCTATAACAGAGCATTGCCTTATAATTCACGCACGATAGGAACGTGCCCTACGATGCACTGCCCTGCGTCCATCAACTTGAGGCATACAGGTGTTAAGCCTCATGTGCCTGAAATTACACCGGCGCGACCACACTCTTCGAGGGGATATCCACCGTGCTTTCTATAGTTTTTTTTCTCAAAGAACAGTGCGGTTATATCTTATATTTGTTGATTCCCTAGCAATGAGAGTCATTGACCGCATAGTAACTTAATCCCCTCAAAGCAACTAACCGAGTATTATACGGCTCACCTCCTCTAACAAACTCGGTTCTTGCTATTTGATCGCAGATTACCTCAGTAACGAATAAGTTACTGAGGTAATATTTTGGCAATTTTTTTATGCATCATGCTGATAAAACAAGCAGATAGACCAATAATGGACCAATAATGGTACATCTGCTTGTTTAAAATAATTTCCAAGTATCTTACTGATTAAGATGCGAAAGTTAATGTAATGTAAATAAAGTGATTGTTTTTGAGTCAATCATGTTGCAACTACTTTATCGACTCGAAACTGGGAACAACAAACATAAATTTTTATTTAAGAATAAAGACCTGTTTTTGTTTTTTGTTGACAACTTTTAATAAAAGCTTGGGAATCTTGTTAACAAAGTCAGCCCTATATAATCAGCCAGCTGCCACAAGTAGATAAAGATCTTAGGTTCACTGCATTTATAAACGGCAACGTGCATGAAAATGAAGTTGTTGAAAAAGCTATTTTATCGCCCTGAAGATGTTAAAGCAAAGAGTTGAGTGTTGTAAAAGTGTGATTATTACCCTTCACCATGCAACAAAATGATTGTACCGAATGGAATGAACTTCTTATGTTTCCACAGTCCTACGTGAATGGTACGGCGTTACTTACCACAAACGATAAACAATTTATCTATAAGTTTTAAGATCAGTCATTATAATATCAGCCACCTCAGTAGCGCGGGCGAGAGTCCGCCTGCGACGCAGAGGTTACGGGTTCGATTTCCGCCTCGGAACAAATTTGTGTTCGATCTGCAGGAATTTGTTCCATTGGTCTGGGGGTTATATGTGTATAATAAAAAATATTCATCTATGTAAATATATAATGTATTAAATAAATCAGTTATCTAGTACCCATAACACAAGTTTTGAGTAGCCGTGATCTGAAGATGGAATGTGGATGAGGAAAATTGTAAATAGCATGTACAACTCTTTAACATTTATAAAACATGAGTAGGTATGCTAACAATAGATGAAATAATAGAATACGATATTGTAATTCTATTATAATATAATAAAGTCATTGTTATAATTCTTGTTTTTAAAATCGCTTCCAAAAAGCGTGAAAAATCTTCAAACTAAAATCCATTATAGAGCGAATTAAATTAATTATTAGAATTATCATATTTCTGAATGCATCGCATCGTGTAGCTCCGCTCACCTAGGCCAAATCCCTGAAATGCTGCGAATATGACTTGAGTATTTAATAAAGTGATAAAACGTTCGTGGGGTACACGCGACGTTTTTATGATACCATTTCGTTACCATTATAGGCATACGACCTTGCTTTTAACCTTAATAACTTCGAAACTTTTGGGAATATACAAGTCCTAAGAAGGTTCTATCGAGGGACGTAAACCGCGTAATGTGAAAGAATTTAAGTATATAAGTTTGATGCTACACAGTACATTTTTACACCGCACTGTAAGTTTTACGGATCATACAAAGTTGCTAATACATAGGTACCACATATAATAAAAAAAATCTAATATTTCTCTGTTGTTTCAATTTGTATTATTTGTAGTTTGTGATAAATAAGTTTAATTTGGACATTTAAAAAAAAATTGTTTTGCAAATATGTGAAGTAATTTGAAGTAATATTTTTTGATTTCCTAAAAAAAGGACTCGAGGGAAGGACTTACACCCCCCACTTCCAACCCCCCGGTTGCAAGTGGGGGCGTATGGTTACCCCAACTACCCCCCTACCCCCAACCCTCAACTCAGGTACAACGATTGCTATATGATAGATTAACGAACAATCTTCTTCTTCTTTAGCGTGTCACTAGTTTATTTCATAACCAGTGTGGCGAAAGAATTATAAGTGCGCCTCAGAGGTTCCTTGCGAGCACTTGACAATTTCATATTTATTGACATAAATTGGTCGATGAGCAACCACTTCTTTGCCAGTTCTGAAACGAAAATTGACTAAAAATGATACCGTTAGACAGAGGTTTCCTCAAAACTCCCAACCTCGTCTCATTTTCTGGTTATTATCTACCTATTGCTTATATTTCCCCTTCTTAAGACCCCGAGGGAATCCGGTAGCTTACTTGATTTATGGGTTATGCAAAAAAATCAGAAGATATCCTACACCATAATTCAGGCTAGTTGAGATTATGCGAGCATGTGCGTGTGTGTGTGATAGTGATATACGAGTGCAATCATTTCTGTTGTTACATAAAACAAGGCACAAGTGAAACAAGCGCTGACCTTAAAAAACTCAATTAAAATCGATTTGAAGTAAGCGGGATGAAGTCAGTTGAGCGCTGAAGTGAAGTCATCTACGTCAAATCATTTTACATTGTGTTTTTTTTCAGGACATCGCTGACTTGTCTCGAATTTGGAGTCAGTCACTTACGACTGACTTCAACATACCTTTGGCTTGTAGCGAGTCGAGTAGCACCTCTCACCACGCGTCCGAGTTCACTGGTGGGCTGACAACATCAAAATACCGTGGTGAGAGGTGCTACTCGTATCGCTACAAGCCTGGAGCGAACGGGCTATTACCCTGTATAATCCTGGCGTTGAAAACACCTAATTTACCTCTCGCTCGTATGATTCGACATTTTAAAAGATATAAAATCACTAAACACAATTTTGAAAAATCGCAAATAACCAATTTTGTGCGCAATCACATTGCACACCATTTGGTAAAAATTTCATTTTGATTGATGCAAATTTTCTTATGTATTTTCTTATGTTCAAAAGGTTGCTTATGTACATAAACTAGAAAAGCAAACTTTTAAGAAGGAAAACATGTATCGTTCAAAATAAAATTTTTACTAAACTGTTCGCAATGTGATTGCACACAAAAAGGTTGTTTGCAATTTTTCGAAAATGGGAGTAGTGATTTTATATCCTTCAACAAGTCAAAACGTGCGAGAAGGAGTCACAATAGCTCTTGTCTTCACCTTAGCATTAGTTTTTTTTCAGGGCTGCCTTCTCACCAAACTTCATAAAGCTATCTGTAAGATACAAAACGGACTATGGAGAGAGCTATGCTGGGAGATTCACTACGGGGTAAAATCAGAAGTGAGGAAATCCATAGGAAACCCAAGGTAGCCAACATAACTCTTAGAACCAGCAAGTTGAAGTGGCAATGGGCAGGACACATAGCTTAAAGAACTGACAACCGCTGGGAAATAAAGGTTCTCGCGAGAACCATTCGCGAATGGTGACCACGAACAGGAAAGCGAAGCGTGGGACGCCCTCCTAACCGATGGACTGACGACATTGTTAGGTCCGCGGGAAGTCGGTGGATGGAAAAGGCTCAGAATCGTTTTTCCTGGAATCGGATAGGGGAGGCCTATGTCCAGCAGTGGACTTCTGTAGGCTGATGATGATCTGTAAGTACATTATTATACCATTTATACCTAAAACTTAAAGTAAACTTTTGCTTTACTAAATAACTATACTAGCCCCATTGCCAGTTTTGTTTATGCGTTATGTTTAACAGTATTAGTTAACAGCGCGTTGGGCATCGGGTCTATTCACTGAATTGTCTACACAATCATTAAATTGAAAGCTTTCGTGTCGGGCAGTCATTAGTTAAATTAGCGGCATCTACGCCCGTAATAGGACTCAGCCGTATCTGAGCTATTTCTCGAGGCTAACAAATCTAGAGATTATTCAATGGATATCCGACTGCTATAATACGGTGTAATCTCTAGTTAAGCTACTAACTGGTCTCTGAGATTGGTACTGATTTGGATCAGTTGAGCTATCTTTAGATCGTTTGCAATGGTCTGCAGATAGCTCAACTATTTGTACCTGTAGTATTTTGTACCTGTTGTAAATAATTTAATTATAAGTAATTTTCTTTGTATATAAATGTAGGTATGTTATTTTGTCTCTATCTAGGTAGGACAAGCTAGTGCTAGTATTCAGTAGGTTTTATGCTCAAATCTTCTAACCTTACCTTGCTTACAACGCACAAAAGCATATGAAAATACTAAGACAGACTGAGTTACATTAATAAGTTACATAATATACCTTTTGATGTTTCTGTTAGTGGTGAAGTCATTGGTTATTAGTACTTAAACTTAAACACAGATTCAGATCAGTCTACACAAAGCCAAAGGAAAATGAAGCTTACACCAAGTACTTAAAAGCGAGCGCCTGATGGGTAATAACATGTACGAACAAGCAAAGCTAGAGATTAGATAGCGCTGTTTGGCTTATTTTGGGGCTTAGATCACTTTGCTTGTGAAGAAGTCCAACACGTTTTTCAGTCTACACAAAGCCAAAGGAAAATGAAGCTTACACCAAGTACTTAAAAGCGAGCACCTGATGGGTAATAACATGTACGAACAAGAAAAGCTAGAGATTAGATAGCGCTGTTTGGCTTATTTTGGGGCTTAGATCACTTTGCTTGTGAAGAAGTCCAACACGTTTTTTTCAGTAGAGGAAAACAGGAAAACGGGGGTATGCCGTTCACCTGAAGGAAAAATGTTATATTTTTCCATTTAATGTTGACTTATATTAATGATAATGCTCAAGCGTCACAACCATTGCTCTACTCTACAGCGTGCTCGCTGTGTCTATATGGCACCGTATTCAACAAGGATTACCTTGTAGGTATGGATCTCGCGCTCGCCGGGTACTTTACATTAGTAAAGTACCAGGCGCGCGCGAGATGCCCCTGCTTCCCCTACCAGCTTATACTATTAGATGGTACTTACCTATAAGCGCTTTTCCTTTTTCGCATTAAAGTGTAGTTCCATTTATGTTTGTGCGTTTATTTCTTTTGTTGTTTCATTCTTAATTTTGTTAGTGAAACAAAATCGGCAGGTTATTTCTTAGAATAAGAGCACGATCGTTTTAAAATGCATACATTTTTAGAATCCATAAATTTTTGATTAAGCAGTTGATACAACACGTTTTCAGGAGATTTTACGAGCTTAGCTTACGCTAAATCAGGTCTTAAGATTTCAGACAAGTTGGATTTTGGTGTCTATGTATTAAAATTAAGGTTTACATTCATTTACACAACATCAACGAGCTTGATAAAACACGAATTACAAATTAGTGCTTACAAAAAGTCATTTTCAGTTAGAATTTCTTTCAGTTTGATTTTCTCGTGCTTCGATACCAGACAGAGAACTCATTTGAACTCTCAAGTAAATTGTGTAGAGGATCGGTTTCAGTATGACCTAGTTTAATTGTAATGTCTTACAGCCACTCTGCATTTTGTCGCAGAGCTCTTTGTGAAGGGCTCGTCCGGGGAAGTACTATACCACGCCTTTTTCTGCCGCCAAGCAGCAACGCTGTGTTTCGGTTTGAAGAGTGTGGTCGCCGGTGTAATTACAGGCACATGAGGTTAAACATTAGTATGCCTCAAGTTGATGGACGCAGGGCAGTGCATCGTAAGGCATGTTCCTATAGTGCGTGACTTGCGAGGCAATGCTTTGTTATAGGTGATGGTTACCCACTTAACATCAGGTGGGCCATCTGCTTTTTCCATCAGCTGGTTGTATAAAAAATACAAGTATTAAATTACGTGCCCTTATCAAGTACAGAGATAGTGTACCTACTTCACAAGTATGTAAAATAATGTCGAGTAAAAACTCGTAGCACCCCGTAGCACGTCGTAGCAGCTTGGATAACGTCCAACTGCGATAGTGAAAATATTACTAAGTGTGTAAAAGATCTTACTGTATATCTATTGTGACTAGCGTCCAAAGTAAAGTGCTTACCTGCTTTTTGATATTATTTAAGATAAAAAAACACAAAATGTTTGCAGTCTCATTTTATTTTAATCTTTTTTAATTAACTAAGATAGTTACATCAAAACACACAATGCGTAACAAATTGGACTGGGAGATATGTAAGAACCAGTAGTGATACGATATAGTATCTAAAGGATTTATTGCTTTAGCCCTTCTGCCGTTTATCGAGAACTCAGCGAACCCTTCAGTATAAATGCTTAGCATTTACTACATATTCCAAATAAATAAACAGAAATCTTACAGCAAATAAACCTGTCCCAAATAAACGGCGAAAAGGTTGACCTAATAATATTCTAAAAGAGTACTGATTATGTTTCGTAGTCCACGAAGCATATCTAACACGTATAAAGTAATTTCTAAACGCCTTTTTGATATAATATTTTTAATATTGTCATTTGTTTAATTTATTAGTATCATTTACAAATAGTTTGCTACACGAAAAATAGTACAAACAATTTTAGCTTTGATTTTTGCATAGCTAGATATTCAAACCAATATCACTTATGATAGTCTACGCTATTCAAATTACAGCATAGGTATCGAAATGTACATCGCTTAAAATAAAATGGAAATTCGTTATAATTTAATAAGTACTTACGTATATAATTTAGCTACAGTTATTTACTTTAGAGAACATTGACTTTTAACTTACCACTTAAAGTTTAATATAGCGTGATATCAAACTTTAATACTTACTGCAGATAAATGGATAGATAGGCGCTAGGATACGCACTTAAGATAGTTTAAGTACCTGCCATCTAACGCGGTTTTAGTGGAAAATATCCCCAGAGGGTTGCCATGGCGAATATACGTTATTCTAGACTACTGTAAAACGATATGGACATCATCGATAAAAGTTAAGCAGTTTATAAAAAAAAACTAAGTTTATTCTGTTATTTACATTTATACACGGTATAAATTAGGAGGGTGTCGTCAACCTATGAATGATTGAAATTAAAAATTCTTTATTGTACACCAAAATGATCTGAAATGACAACATTGCACAAATGAGTCAAAACGCTATCACAATAAAATGGTTGAGAAGCCCTTACAAATTATTATTATCAATAAAATCGATCAAGTAGCAAAAGTAATAATTTATTACTAAAATGAAACTTAAAATTAGTATGGCATCACAAAACAATAAAAAAGATTATAGATTTTTTAATAAAGTTTAAAAAAGGTGAATACAGTCAGAAAATGAGAAATAAAATAGTAAGAGTAAAAATAAATGCTATTCTTTAATATTTAAACATTATCAAATACTGGAATGAAATATAAAATGAATTACTCATTTAAATAATAAATCTAGAAGATCCTAAGCATTAAAATATGGCACTGATTAGCCATTAGTAAAACCACCAAATTAGATTTCAAAGCTTATACCTCAAAACTCGAAAAAGTGTAAAGATTTGGTGGATCTACAATAATGGCGAATTGTAAAATCAAACATGTTTACTTTCAGGTTAAATGGAATGTTTATTACATAGGTACTTCAAGTGGAATACTTAAAACTGTCTCAAAAACGTCACAAAAGGAATGTCGTTAAAAGTAATCATACAAAAATCACATCGTTTCAAAGTTAATATAAATAACAATTTTAATAGATCTATTCTATTTTGTAATGAAAATGTTTTCTAGGAGTAACAGCTAAATATTCTTCGATATTTTTCGTACTAATATTCATTTTTTAAGATACTGATGTGTTACGAGCACCGATGGTAGAACAATATAAATCCTTCCAGAAAACGTAACTTTATGGCAGCACATACTTTCGATTAAAATACTATGAAGCTTTAACAGTATCCGATATGAGTTTTATTGAACTGAACGGAGCAGATATGTATCGGTAGGATATCAAACAGGTACTACAAAATCTATTCACAACAACAGCTAAAATAATACTTTCTGTCACACAATCCTAGTAGCCTTCAATAAAATCTGCGCATGGACAAATAGCGTCGTCCTACTCGCTCTATCTCTTTTTTCTCGCTCATTTCTATGATTTCATTTGTTTGAATACAAATGATAACGATTTTACGGCAAGTTTTTGAAAACCTGATCAAACCTCTAATCTCTGTAATTAACGGAGTCGTCAAATTTAAATAGGTTGCTGAAGAAGCATTCACATTAAAGGTTAGCTAACATACTATTTTACGTGCAGGTTGAATGCCCTGAGAAGCCATAGAAATTATTGACTGATGAAATTCACATGAAAAGTTTAGTTATCACAAGTGAAAAACTTCATTGACTGGCGTTCGTGCAACCTCTGGCGTCAGTCAACAAGAGATTTGATATACGATGAGTTAATTGATTTAATCATGTTGTCAGAAACTGACCATTAACATTGTGAGTAAAGTATTCCTGAAACAACCACTTCACAAGGAATTTTACCTGGTGGATCCGAGCTCACTTCGATCACGAGTTCCACTTCACTCACACTGACATTTCCACTGTCTAAAGGATCGATCAAACCTGCACATTTACGCAACCACAACGCGGGCAAATTCGTTCAAGTTTGACGATTCAAATTTGACGCTCCCGCATTGCATCCGCTTCCCGTGTTTCTGACGCGCAGGTGTGGTTGAAGCCTAAACACTCACGCTGTGGGAGTGACGCTCAAAGGCCTTACTACAAAAAAATAGGCAAACGTTAAACACTGCCTAAACTTTCTTGCCATTGCGTAATGGCAAGCAGAGACAGCGCTAATTTTAGACATTGTTTAAAGTTAGACACCGTTTTGTAGTAAGGCCCCAAATGTTTATTGTGAACACACCGTGGATTCCGCGGGTCACTTAGGTGAGTGTAGTTGGCAGAATAGCACATAAGCACATTAGTCACACGGCCGTATGCTAGTCATAGGTCTTATCGGAGAAGACAAATCTAAGTGACGTCCGTTTCCTTTGACACTGGCTACGCACCCGCGTAAGCCATTGTACAAAGCTGATGGTAGCCCCATTGGTAATGTGGGTGATCCTCCTAAACCAAAATGAAACATAATTAGGTAATCAAATAATAAATGTAAAAGTTTGATATGTGTGAGGTAAATTTTTTCCCGCTTATAAAATTCCAGAAAAAAAAATATTTATTTGGATGAACCTAGGAATAAACAATTTGTAACCTGAAACAACTTATAGGCAGTTTTATCAAATAGGTACAGGTCGCGTCACGCAAAAAGAACGCCGGAAGGAGGGGAGGGGGTGTGATCGTGTGAGTGTTTTGTATGCGCAAACACATCCCCTCCACTGTTTTCCAGCGTTCTTTTTGGTTGACGCGAGACGCGGGTGGATGCTATCAATTTATAAAACAGTAAAGGCGTATATTGATCGTAAATTCTCGTAACAAGAAGCAATTGATCGAAGTTTGTCTAGCTCGGAATTATCCGTGTTATGAGAAAAGTTTGAAAATAGGTACATGAAAATACTTACAGTACAGAATTTTGTTGAGCTATATTGAAAAGCTCGACTACGAGTATAATGTTCTAGATATGGCACATCAAGGGAGTATAAAAAAAATAGTTCGAGATTCAGCTCAGTTGGTAGAAGCTCTGCCTATTGCGCTGTAGGTTGTGGTACAAATCTCACGTAAGATAAACACTATGTGATAAAGATTCATAGACGTGTGTTTTGTGTCCATGTATTAAATAGGCTTTTATAAAAAAAGACACATTCCCGTAGAACAAGCTTTCTTTTGTCACTCACATCGCAGTGCAAATATTTGTGGAGAATAGTCTTTTTTCTTTTCTTTTTTTATATATCCTCACAGCACTTCTAGCCCCAAATTAAGCCAAAGCTTGTACTATGGTAATATAATAATTCTAATATTTTTTTTTGTGAATACATACTTATATTATCAGACACAGAACAAACATCTATGTTAATCACACAAATGTTTGTTCACGGTGGAAATCGAACCCACGACCTATGGCGCAGAAGGCAGAGCTCCTAGCAACTGAGCTATGTAGGCTGTCGAAATGAAAATGCTGTCTGAATTTCGTCCTGAAAATAAAATAAAAAAGTAAAGTGCTTATGTAAAGTGAACTTACCGATCCAAAGTTTAGGGTTCGCTTTCGAAGGCACCAGCAGCGACTGCGAGTACCCTCTGACAGGCGGCGTATCATCCACTTGCAGCATCGCCAATCTCTTCCGCCGTCTGACAGTAGCCGTGTGCCACCTCCCATCATCCACCCTAACCTTCGACTCTATACTTTGAAACCAATCTTCGTGTACCGAGTTTGTCTCCTTTATATCAGTATCTGTGTAAATAAGCTGTAACTTCCCTTCGCTAAGTCCTAAGCCGATGAAATCTCGGGGTCGGATTCCGATCTTGCGCCTCCACATGAGAAGGCCCGACTCATTGTGAGTTCGAAACTTTATTTCGTACCGGATACCACGGGCGCCGCTATTCCTAAAATTGGAACAATGTTTTAGTGGACGGCAAATATTTGTCGTGACCTTACCCTTTAGTTGGGAACTAATTGAAACTGGGAAAAACAATAGAAGAACCCGAGAAGATATTAAAAAAAGGAGTGATTGGAACATTCCGGAAACGAAATATACCTTATACCTTGTGACTTAATTAAAACTAGGCTTTAGCAAAAATTTAAACTAACAGTCATGAAAATAATACCCGAGAGCAATGAATCCGAGTCACCAATATACCTCTACTATGCACGATACACTACGATGCGAGCAAATCTACCTATCTACCGTTTCGTACAGGTCACCCCAATCGTTGTACCGTGCTACTCTTCAAACCGAATATCGCCGGCCGCTCCGTACCGCTGCCACCGGTTCGTAGTGTTGGACCATTGACGGAGTTGGACGTAATAAGTTATATTGTGTACAAATCTTTTACTGATAAAATCTTCAAGTTTTATATATTTTTTACTGTTTACTAAAGTAGCTGCAACGTTTTTTATTTACATTAAATCTATTTTTGTATGATGTACCTTTAAATATTATTTATGTAGCGTATTTGAATTTTAGCAATCAGTTTAATAGATAATACTTACCTACTCGAAAACAGTTATTTACAATGATAATAATATATTCTTGCGCGGTGGCTTCTAATTATGAGTTCACTCTATTGACGCGTAGGAAAATTAAGAAATATTGCAGACATCACGCGTAGCGTTATATACTCTTGGACATCACTATCTAAGCTGTACATCTTCTTCTACCCGCATGATTATAAGGTATACATTGACGTGTGGGCACATCTTCTTCGATCAATTATTAGAACCTAAGTACTTCACTTTGTTTTGTATTTCATGATTTTTCTATGTTACTGATAATTTTTATTTTATGTTTAACTTCTTGTATTTTTAAAGCGTAGTTTTATTTTATTTATTGTATCGGAAAGAATTAGAAGCCGTAACACAGGTTCTCCTAGCACGGCTTCTAACGCTCATAGTGCTAATAGTAAGTAGTAGTTAGGTACCTAAAAAGTTGTAAGTAGGTATACCTACAAATCCTTGTGTTTTTCATCATACCTGTGTACCTAACTATTAAGTTTTCCGCAAATAAACAAACTTTTTACTTTACTTTACCTCAATAACCTCAAAACTGTAAACTGTGTGAGCAAAATATTAATAAACCTTGAATGTTTTTTTTTGTAAAACATAATAGCTTCAAGCCTCCTAGAAATATCAAGAGTGCATATAAAGTGTCCTAAAGTCATAGCTCTTGGGTGTATAATGTTGTCATGCATTTTCAAAACAGGTTTACAAGAGCGACATGTATTTATTTTGATGAAAAATGACCCGTTTTTATATGAACATAAAGCATGCGTGAATAAAATAGCAAACATTTTTCCATCCACCAGACAAAAGCAGCATAAAAACTTTTTACAATATTTCAACAAAAGCGAGAAATTTCAGTAACCGTACCACCATTTTTCAGTTTTAACGAATGTAATTTAAATAACACTATAAAAGGAAGAATTAGTGTCATTTGAATCTTGTGGAAGTCTAAAACGCATTTTTGTAATTAAACATACATTCGAATATAAAAAAAATGTAAGCTAATCTGTATATTAAAAACTTTTTGTAGTGTTTGGTAGCAACACTACAAAAAGCAATAGTTTAGTAATAGTTTAGCAGCAATAGTATTTTTTTTCTTTTCGTTAGATTTCTTGACTGTGAGCTGTTTTATGAGCACTGTTTTATCTTATTGTAGTTTTAATAAACGATTTGTCGTGCTATTTTTTATTCATCTTGTGGAAACGCTGGTGTTTTAAACTATCTCAACTAGTGCTAGCCTTCTTTGTATTCTACAAACAGTAAACATTTGCTGGCAAATAAAAGAACAAGGTACACAAGGATATCTCGATGCTGAATTTCCATTCACGTAGTTATGTTAGCGCGTTTATGTAAATAAGTGAACTTCCACGTAAGTTATTCGAGTCGACCTGAATTTATTCATCCAGCGCGCTTAGTCAAGTAGCGAGTAAAGTTTACTATTAGCTTGTAAGGTAAGTAACAACTGTCGCTCGGAGTTATTCCGAAATGAGCTTTGCAACATCATGTCGTGTTATTTTGCATCCCTATTTATGAGTCGCTTTCCGCGAGCTTACATTTCATAATCAAACAGAACGGTGGGTCGACGAGTTGTTAAATATACTTTTACTACTTTACTTACTGTACGTGCTAAATTCAGACCTGAATATTTTCACCGAGGTAATGTGGCTTTTAATGTGCTTTTGTCAAGTTGGTGCAGTAAATTTAAACGACCTGATTATGTATTTTGGAATAAGTCTGCGATGGCATAAATAGGTAATCACTAAAATTTTCATGATGTTGTTTGATAGCAGTGAGTAAGAAGCTTTTATGTTTTTATTATTATTATTCATTTATTTCAGATTAAAAATTCATATATTAACAAAAATAACACAAAATCAAATATAACATTACACAAAAACTTACAATCAGCCGTTGTTTTGTGTTCAGAAAATGTTTTTCTTGAGCATAGTATTTTTAATATAAAGCACTAGCGACCCGCCCCGGCTTTGCACGGGTGTAATGAGTCTTACCATAATACCGCATGAATCACTCTATCTATTAAATATACACATCAAAATGCGTTGCGTAGTTTTAAAGATCTAAGCATACATAGGGACAGACAGACAGACAGCGGGAAGTGACTCTGTTTCATATTATGTTTTAAAATAAAACGAAACTGAGTATGAGTTACAAATTCTCCAAATTACATTTTAAGTATATCCTCAAAGAATCTTGAGTTAGTGCTTGGTACTCAGAGATCTGAAGGGATATCTAACGTGCCTGGGGAACAAAGTCGTGAAGCTGTTTCAGTTTTTTTTTACATTTTAATTGGTATCATTCCAGTCGTTATTATTTATCTATTAACGTGACTATTACAACGCATATATATGATCGTTTAACCCACGCTCAATTCGATGTGCTCTTTGTTTGTATTAATCTTATTTTTGAATGTGTTATTGTTTCTTCTTCGAGATCAGTAGCAGATTGATACAAAAATTAAAAAGTGAAAGTGAACACTCAATTAAAATTTTAACAAAAAAATAAGCATCATTCTGTTCTGATTTCACCAATCATAATTTTAATAAAATAATCTAACTCTATCAACAAGCAAGATCTAATAGCTGAAACAACAAAAAATATTTATTATGTACCTACCTAATTCTAATATCTGTAATGATGTTAATCACTTATTTTGTTTCCGGTGTATGTTATCTCACACCATAATATCCCAGATTGTTGCCTTTGTTAGTAGGAAAGCTAGAAAAATATTAACATTTGGTTAGCAAGAACACACGCCGGGAAAGTATGCACATAGAAAACAGAATTAAAAAATGCCTCAATTCTCAAGAGTTGAGGTAATCAACTGTTAATCAGAAATTCTACGTATTTTTCCCTATAGGTAAATTAATAGATTGTAAATTAATTAATACAAAATGTTATCTATTCAAATTGTCTGTTACTTCACATGTCCTAAAACAAGACCAGATAATAATGATCGAAGAAGTATTTGACATTTGATTAGTTTAAAAATATCCTTGAATTTTTTTAATAACTTAAACAGGTAAATAATTGAAATTATTTTGTAAACAGCAAAATCAACAACAACAGATTTTGGCATCACTCAAGCGATGGCCAACTCTGACGACATTCATCTGGATGATTAGTTATCATACCTTTTGATCCTCATCATGTTAAAAGGGAGAAATCCTACCTGCGACTCCCTCTACTCCTGTACGAGAAGTAGTTGTTCCCGTCGAAGTGGATCGGAGATCTGTCGTTCAGCATTTCCACGTTCAGCTGATTTTCGCAGTTCCTGCCTTGGAACCCGTCGCGGCATACGCATTTGTATTCGTTGAGAAGAGGTATGCATGAACCATTGTTTTTGCATGGTGTTAGGCCTAGATTGCATAAGAAAAACAAATTGTAAACCACGCCTGCTTTTCCCTTCTTTTTATCGTATCACTAGTTTCTTTGGTAACAGTGTGGTGAAGATTTCAATGCACCTAAAAGAGGCTATCTTCGAGTATTTGACGAAACTAGAACTTATGAGGTTCTTGTCGGACATGCCGGTTTAACGATGTTTTCCTTCAATATTTGAGAGTACTGGCACTGTGAACTTATGTCTGAACAGAAAAACTCATTGGTGCATGACCGGTTTCTAACTATTGGCAGATATTGTATAGAAACTATGATAAATATATACAACGGCCAAAATACAAGTGGTTAGTTCTACCTAAATTTTTAATTTTGGTTAAAGCGATATTGCGTACATACTCATGTAATGCTCCAACCGTACCTAAATATCGCATAGCGGTTACTCACTACCCCCGTACCACTCTGCAATGAGAATTCTGTTCAATATCTTAGGATTTATGATATAGACGCTATTTACGGCGGTGATATATCTGAAGTTTAACTATTACACGGTCCAATCTTGTAAAAAGATTTGGATTTTTAAAATTTTATATTGTTAGTGTGAGAATAGGTATTTTATTATAACTTAGACATAAATGTAAATGTTTTATACATAATAATATTGAAATCTATCTTTATAAAAAATCCTTTAGGTAAATTTAACAGCCTTCACAGCTTAGTTGGTACGGCAGATCTACTTGCCTTCTGCACCGTAGGCCGTGGGTTCGATTCCCACCGTCAACAAACATGTGAGATGAACATAGATATTTGTTCACTGTCTGGGTGTTATTGAATATTATTGTATGTGACATAATATGACAAAACCAAGTAATTTGGATACAAAACAAAGTATCTGTTGTGTGTTCTTTGTGGCAAATAAATAAATGTCTATGTCTATCTACAGGTTGGCCAAAAAGTCGTGGATCAAACCCAACTAAGGGTTATATGGCGACATCAGCTGCAAAATATCTGGTTTCAATATTACAAGCTTCGCTTTAATTGAGGCTAGATAGTGCTGTGTGAAAATTCTACCTATATTTATTTATCGGATTACACAAAAATAACTTTCTGAATTCCTCAGTCAGGATAAACACTGTAAAATTAATATTACATTTAATGGACATTAACAAAAAGCTTTTAAATGACAATACATTTTACTAAAAAAAAAGGAGAAAAACATTTGAAAGCATGAACTACAGCGAGAAGTAAAATCTATTGAACGAAATCCATTTTCTCATATTTTAAGCTAAACGGTTCCGAGTGAAGCCACTTGGTTTCAAGGAGGCCTGCACACAATGTATAGCTAGTACATAAACGCACTTAACCGGACCGACCGAGCATTGACATAGAGTTTCCATTTGAAAGACTTGTTAAACTGCCCTTGAGTAGCTAACTCTGATGACGGAAGATACTTGCCCTAAGGAATATTCAAGTTTGGGTCAGTATTACTACTTAATAGTCGTGATTTTTCTGATTTTTAATACTAAAAATATCGATGGATATTCCACACAGCACTCTGGTCCCAAATTAAGCTAAAGCTTGTTCCATGGGAATCACACAGCTATGATATAATACTTAAATGCTTTTTTTGTAAATACTTAGGTACTCATAATATATTATTATAAAACACCCAGATATAGAACAAACATCAGCTGCATTACTACGCACAAATTCTTGTGTCATGTGAAGACAGAGCTACTACTCAGTACAGTTTTCAATTTAAGTTAAAAGATGTAACTTAGTATATTTTTGGAAAGTAAATTCTTTAGACCGAAAATATTCATAATTTTGAGCAGAGCTACAAAATCATAGACCCTTTGTTAAAAATATGCATGATTCTGAAAACATTTTGAAACATTATTAAAACTTACTATCTCCGCAAGGTGGGCCAGAGTATTTTGTCACTCCTGTAGTAGCACAAGGTAGTTTTTCTTCCTCTTGAACTATAGAACATTTGGCTGTATCAGCGTTGTACAGCAATAGTGGGCTTCCGTTGACAAAGACCTGTTGAACTGCACCAATGAAACTGCTTGTCACGCCTGACATCTTGTGCGGTCGAATGTACGATCTAAAAATATTGTATTCTAAAGTATTTGTAAGTCTTTTTGGGAGAACACAGGATTATTTTCCTGTGTTCTCCCAAAAAAGCTATGTATATATATGAAGAATTTTCAAAACAATTCCATATTTAGATAATATTTCACTCACTTAGTGTGTGTATCTACACGTAGTAACTAAAGAAATGAAATTTTAATATTCCAGATGGATAAGTTTTTAACAACAGTCTAAAAGGAAAGTTATATTCTTGCAATAAACTTACGGTAGAGACCCAATAAACAGCGGCAAAGTGAGTTCTAAATGCGTCAATGGAGGCGAGGAATGCCCCTTTTGTGTCGGATGATTGTCGAATTGAAGGCTTCCGTGCCGGCCAGCTCTAGACACTCTAGCTCTGTGCCATCTCCCTTTTGTTACCGGTATGGGAGACCTTTAGAAATTATAAGAGGAATTTTTAGAGTAGGCGCAAATCGTCTAAGAACAAAGAGTTATGACTCAAAGAGCAAGTTAGATATAGCACACTTAAAATCTCAAGAACAAACACAAAGTATCCAAGTACTAACATTATCCTCGACTTTTACTTAAAAGTTAATCCAGGACCAATAAAAAGAGCTATTACTTCTAAATAGAAAGCACCACTTACGTTATATTAGCGATCCCGCTCCCCAAATTGAACCTAAACTGTAGATAACCATTAACCAAGTTAATTGCAATGAAATCCCCCTTGGCTTTATTAGACTGGCCGGTGTAAAGGAGCATTCCGGAAAATCGGTTCGTTAAAAACCAAATTTCAATGCGGAACGCTTTACCCAGCCCTTCGAAAGGCGGTAATTCAATATAGCTCGTCCCATTGAATTGAGGCGACCACGTCTCTGGAACAACGGTAACGTCTGCAAAATTTAAATTTTAGGTCAATAATACTGCAAAGAGAATGAAGCAGGTGGGGCGAAATACTTCGGTGTCCTTACCGTTGCTGCAAGTATTTCCATTGGATCCAATTTCCCCGCCAAACAAACAGCGGCAGACGTGTCCGCCATCCGGTCCGATGTCGCACAATAGCCCCTCATCATATCCACAGGGATTTGACTCACACGGATCTAATCTTTCGTCACAATTGGCTCCTTGAAATCCGATAGGGCAGCTACAAGTATATTCGGTCGCGGAACCCTCTATGGAGTTACACGTGGCCCCATTCTTACAAGGAATACTCATACACGGACTGGATTGGCACTCTTGAACGTTTTCAATAGCGACGACTAATGAGTCTGGACGGCCCAATTTCTTTGTCACTTGATGACGTATTATCCTCAAGTGTTTTACGCAGCCGATAAAACCGCTTCGAGTGCCGATATTATCAAAGACCCTGAATAAAAGTGTTTGTTTATTTGTTTGATCGGTTATTATAAAACAGTAATTGCTTTCGTGTCTACAATGTAATTATTTACTGAATAATTAAAAAATCGTAGCTGTAGTTCCCGTACAGGATTTGAGTGTATTTATATATTTATAAGTTAGGTTTATATTGATCATAGTTGGTATTTAATAGGTACGTATAGCTGCAAAAAAATGGAACTTAGGACTACAAGAAGAGACAGTTTATTAATCTTATAGAGAAATATCTTTTTTGTTCCATAGAAAATAAACTTTACTCCGATGTCAATTATGTTCCATTACAGTTGAATAAATAATGTGACTTAATTTACCTGGAGTAATTAGTGGGTATACTGCCGACGTAGGCATCATCAGCGAGGTCCAATGCCTTCAAATGTCCGCTAGATTGCCCCACGACATCCTCCATTTCGTCGATTGACAGTATTCCATCACGATGATATCTCTTCGCAGATACTTTATGATATTCGTTCAGAGTAATTTTCTCTAGGGACGTCAAGATAAGTACTCCGTTGCCAAGATTATACCTGAATGTGGAACGAGGTTTTTATTGATCCGTAAGAATTGGTACTTTCATTTTGTTAGGTGCATGTAACTTTTCTGAGAAGTATAAAATATTGCTTACCTAAACTCCACGTATCCATTGACCAAAGCGAGCGAAACAAAGTCGCCCGTGCCGTCGGGTTTCTGCTGATTGTACAATATGGCGCCGTTGTTTGTAAAAGATTTAAACTCTATATCGATGTTCAGCTTGTGGTATGCTTTCAAAGGCTTCAGGCGAATATAAGATGAGCCGTCAAAAGCTGGTGTGTCGATGTACGTTGATCCAAGTAATCCATCCTTTGCTAAAGATTCACAGTTTACTCCGGAATACGGCGCTATACACAAGCAGGTATAAGTCGATCCGGGGAGATCGATGCAAGTACCCAGGTTGAAACAAGGCTCTGACAAACAAGCGCTATATTCTTCTGTCGTCTCTTGGGGTACGCTTTCTGTAGAAATTAATTAATATTTAATCGTTACATTATCATATTTAAGATAATATTTGGAGCTACAAATTATCAAACAAATTTGGAAGCAGATATGGAAACGAATTGACAAAGTTGATATTTATTTACAGTCAACGTGACGTTAACTTGATATTTTTTTGACGTGAAATTAACGAAATAGGTAGTTCATAAGTCACCTGATGTCACCTGATGAGTCACATGATTTTTTTTTGTATTTTCGTAGATTATCGGCTACTAAATTGTAGGAATAGATAATTTATTTTTTTACTACAAAAGATAGATTTCGTTTTTAACAACTTCAAATTTCACATATAGATAGATTTATAAATACAGTTTTGTCTCAGGATGTTCAAAGTTTATCGTGTTGCTCTGATTATTAGTTTGAATTAACGTAGCTGTCTGTAGTATAGTAGTCTATGGTATGTCGTGTCTGTCGTAGGTATACATAAATGTTTGACTAAAAAATCTATTTATTTCAACCGGTATTTTATAAAACAATATTTTGAAACATAAATCTGTTTTTTCTGTAGTAATAATCGACTATAAAGCTTAATATAAAGATGTCGGAAAATCTAAATCAAAAAATATTTAATTATAAAAATAAACGGAAGTACATAAACAAATGATGGAGTCAAAAATCTGTGACGCGAAAACCAATGCCCTCCAGAAGGTAAGAGCTAAACTTAGACAGAATGGTCTGTCGGACTAATGTCAATTTTTCCGAAAAAGCTAAAAATATAAATAAAATAAATAAATACACAAATAAATTAGTACCTACTGTTATGATATAACTTACCAATGCATGCTTTTCTATGAACTGTGGGAGTGAACCCAGGTCGGCATTCACAGCCGCCTCTAGCGCACTGTGCTCCTGGTAGCACTTGACAATCTCCATCATCCGCACAAAGGTCACCCAACAGTGCGCCGACTGCACCGACCGTTGCTGTGGTAGCTGTCAATTTTTTTGTGTGATAATATAGTGTGTTTTTTAACCATAGCAGTATGGGAAAATCTGAATACAAGACATGGAATGAAACAAAAGAAATACGCTGATTTGTTGCGGTTCCATGTAAAAGGTATAAAGGTGTAATGTTGAAGGACAAACATACACACATACATTCACAAATTTTCGTATTTATATTCGTATAAATTTTACTCGTCTACAATTACAATAAAGCTCATTAAGGTTTTCTAAAGTTTTTTTCAACAAACTCCAATTTGTAAATATCCACTATTTCCCTCGTTCTTTGTGTTGTGTTTCCTCAATTAACTACGGTTGAAGGGTTGCTTCCGGGAAAGTGGCCCTCAGTAGATTATAATGAGAACCTTTACACCTAAGTATTGTGAACCAAGAGGGGTAAAATCATGTTAAAAATACTTACATTATATTTCAGTGGAATTTACGAAAAAATATTTTTGGATTTACCTTTATCTTTATTTTTTCCTCTAAATTTCGTACCCATTTATTTAAAAAGAAAATGACAACTAATAGGTACAATTATTTACAAAATGTACAAATACATAAAAACATGAACAGTTGAGCTATCTGCAGACCGTTGCAAACGATCTATAGATAGCTTATCTGATCCAAATCAGTGCCAATCGGAAGCGTACCCAAGACACTGGGTTGCCACGCAGAAAATTTAGGGATCTTAGTAATGAGAACATTTTCATTTAATTAAATCTTACATTTGCAAAGTAATTTATTTAACAATAATTTAATTATTCATAGTCTAATTAGAGTTTTCATAAATAATTGAGTTAGAAACTCGCGGTTTAAATTATATTAACAAGAAAAGCTTCATAAAAATAAAGCGTTATTTAAAAGTTACACTTGCTAAGTAGTGAAAATGAAAAAAATCTATACACAATCAAAGAAAATCTCCACTGATAGACAACACAAGATTACTTGTCGAATTACGTTTGAATCGCGTAAATTTACTTCGAAAAGTCGACAAATCTGGCACGCGTAGGATTTCCATTTTATTTGATTGACGCCTTAATTGCGCGGTCATAAAGCCTAAGCTATAAAAACTGTCGAATTTACTACATAACTTATTAACGTCACGAAAAAATCTCAAAACAAAAAAAAACAAAAGCAAAGGTTACTTTTACTTAGCTTTATTTAAGTACACATACTTGTATCCATCATTTAAAATATAATAAAATAAGAGCTAGATTAAATATTGGCGAGCAATGTTGACGTAATAATCTTTTGGGTGATGAAAAAGCGGCTGCCGGCAGCGAAATTGTTTGTGAACAAACAGTTTTATTGAAATACTTCGTAAATTTTGTAAAAGAAGATTTTTTCCGAATGAAACTTTTTGTAACTCGAAAATGTATTTATCTTGGTTTTTGTTTCCGTCTTTAGTAGATAAAACCAAAGAAATAGCCAACCATTAAATATTGTACTCGTAAAAACTGTTTTTAATAATTATTTACTAAAACTCCAAAATTCAACTACAAAAAAAATAATCTAAAACGGTCCACAATTGATGGAGAAAGCAGTAACCATGCAAAAAAAATTACATAGAGTCATATAGAAAAATCGGTTGATAAGAAAGCAATGTTTTGTTATATAAACCAACCCAGTTCGTGACGTTCTAGAAAGAAGTAGAATAATCTTCTCAAAAATAAAAGTTCATAAACTTTTCTCGTCAATTTAAGATGTGTGGTTCACCTGATTACGAAAGTAGGTAAATTACATACCTTTGAATTTCTGTCCAGATAATACACTGTCAAATTCACTCGGCGTCTCTTTCCGCGATCCCCATTCATATTTATTGTAATACTTGTCAGGATTCAGGAGGTGTCTGGTAGACTTAGACGCGGCTCCATCATCTTGTTGAGTGAACTGTATCGGTGATGATGGTCTCAGAGGCCCTGCAGTACCAGCTATTTCACCAAGCTTGCAAGGACCGAACGCTTGGATGACGATATCCTCTTGCGTGCGACACGCTTGCAACTTTAGGTGACATTCTGACTCGTAAGTCTTTCCGTCGCTGCCGCATACCTGTAGGATTGTGAATGTTACAGCCGGAGCGATTTATTGAGGAAAGTGTTTCTGATACGTCACTGATAGCACGCTTTGTAGGGTTTATAGGGAAATAACTTTGAGAACTAAAGGAAGCTAGACCGCGATGCTATGCAGATACTATATTTTATATTTCCGCATAAAGCAGAGTATTTGCACTAGTTTTTCATGTTATCGAGACCCTAGCAGATAGAAATGACCAAAATAATAATAATAATAAATTATTTATTTATTTTCAGAAAAACATTGCACATAAAACACAGTAATAAACAAGAAAAATAGAAATAATAATCAAAACATTTATAATCTTGTAAATGGCTGTTTATAATATTGTGTTGTACACAGAACCTACACTAAGTCATAAAGACTTGTGTTGTAGGCTCTGCATTCCTTCCAGGTAACGAAAATAACGTGTAAGCCATACATAAATATAAGTTTTATCAAATCAAACAAAAGTTCTAATAGATAACAATCAACTACTCATTGGTATCTGAAGAGTATAATGCCCTATGATAAATATCATATTCATATTAATAATTCAAATTGATATCATCATGATCAAAATACTACAGGAATTTATATTTAATAAATTCATTGCACAAATCAAATAAAATTATCAATCAAATCCAAATGATTATACATGCCCAGATGAAAAAAATAAAAAATAAAAAGTGAATGTAAAATAACTAGAAAACATATCATTCAACTTAATTAGTAATAATTAATTTAAATATGCCCAGATTAAAAAAATTCAAAAATAAAAAGTGAATGTAAAATATAGAAAAACATATAATTCAACTTAATTAGTAACAATTAATTCAAATATCTATCAAATCAACAAAAATATAATCTATGTAGGTACCTATTGATTTCGAAACTCAATAGTCAAAAGCAAACCGTCAAAAACTAGGAGGTAGATACGAGAATAATATTTTGACAAAATGTTTCAACTGTATTAACCAGATAGTAACAACATTAAACGGACTGTTCCAAAGCGAATTAATTGCGGAATATCTAGTATAGAATCACCCAGGGCATTAGGTCGGCGAAATAATTAACTGCAGTGCCATTACGATGTCTCTTAATCCAATGGCAGTTACATAGTCAGGCTAGTGATCATTTTCACACACCACCAGCTTGTTATCATAATGTGCCGATTACCATAATTCCATTCATTTATTTATTGAACTAGATAAATAATAATGTGATTTGTTGTTTTCATTTTTGGTACATGTTACAATTACAAAAAAAATAATCCTGTATATTTTCGTAAGCCAGAACTTGACCTAGCCATAAGTAGTTTGAACCTGGCGTCGAAGAATCAATAAAAAGTAAAACATGTGAGATTCGAAATTTGAAATATTTGTGATGTAAACTTACCAGCATGTTGGTGTCGCTGTCAGGGCAAGCTGCAGCAGCGCATTCGCAAAGCGCGCCCCCGGTGCGCTCGGTGCAAACTGCGCCGAAGTAGCAAGATAGCTCGGCGCACGATCCCACCACGCCACCGGTTTCGGCTACACAAATAAAAGTTGAACGTAGGAGAATTTTCTCGGAATGCCACAGCATGCAAATTGTACTCATTGTACCTGTCAGCACACAAATCATTTATCATTTTTTATTTCATATTTAGATAATTCTCCGTCCTCTGTATACTTATGACTACCACAAAAAGACAGCATAAGCTAATTAGGTACATAATTGCAAACGACTAATATGTATGTTTTTTTAGACTGATATTATATTTAAAAAACTTTTTTAATGAGCTTCATTCAACCAACCTACACATATCCTTAAATATAGTCCATTTTAATATTAGGGTAAAAACAGTAGATAGATAATATTTGTGAAATAAAATTTAAACTTTAAAACTTTTCAAAGAGTTTTATTCATGTAGCTCATTAAATAAACTTCCTATTTTCTTTGACCTATAATAACCAAGACAGATCAAATGACACGGCGAACAAAATAATGATGTTGAAAAATCAGATTTCACAGCAAAAGTTTTACGCTTCACAAAAATAATATTCAGAGATGCAAAAGTTGTTGCTCTTAATTACTGAAAGAACTAGTAGAATAACAGTAGAAATTGAATAGTGTTACCTAGATAGGTAGAAAGTAAGTTCAACCCAGAAACGCTTTGAATCTGCACAAAGTTTTCTTCTACCTAATAAACTCAAAACAATCCCTGAACTTTTAACACTAGGAAACTGAGTTTACACTACTTTTATGTTCTTTTAACGAAATAAGTTCAGTAAAGTTTCGTAGAGAAATATTTTATGAGTGTTGGAACCAGGGAAGGAATTCTAAAAAAAATTGTACTGCCCAACGAATGAAACAGGTAAACTCATTGGTACAAAATGTGTCAGAGAAGAAAAATCAGTTGACATGGGTACACATGGGTATGCCAGGTCAGGCCGTTACATAATGAGAAACCTTTTCTAAAATACTACCGGTGAAATGGGAAATGGTTTAAAAGGATTTATGCTAAACGAAAACTATGTAAGACGAACTATTTCTGTGGGTTAGGAATGTTCTGTGTAAAATAGGTAACTGTCCTAAAATTGTTGGAAATGTGTTACTGCCGGTGTTGTTGCTTTGTTAGGACTAAAGATAGGGACATACTATCACTAATTTCAATCCCAGCAGGGCATTATTCTCTATGATACAGGAGATTCCTTGCTCGTTCGTCGCTAAACCGTGTAATGTCAAAACGTGATCTTGGGCTTTATTCTTTATGACATAGGATATACTTTGCCCCAACCCTGTGACGTCACAACGTGATCTAAACGCAAACGAGATTGGATTGTTCATAGTGAATAACGCCCCAGCGCGTCAGAGAACCCTGCTTAGACCAATAAATAAAAACAGTTGACTGTCGATTCTATTTTCAAACAAAGAAAATTCTTAATAAAGTTAATAAAATGCTTTCCAATCAATTCCTAGATAGCAGTGGCGGTGATCGGAAACTAAAATCTCCTTTTGTTGGATTTATCCGGCACAGACAACAAATAAAATGCATTTCCCGTTTGAGTCCTTCCGGCGGCCTACGGCTCCTGACATATTATTTTATAAGTTCTCCTCCTTGAAGTTGAGCGTTTCTATTTTCAAACTCATTGGACCAAAGACGAAAGAGAAGTATGTGAATGGAGAGTTTTCAGAATCGTTCTTCCTGAATATATGGGGGAGGCCTATTTCCAGTAGTGGACTCCTTCACGCTGATGCTTGATTGTGATAGATAAAAAAAAAAAAAAAAATAGAACTATAAAGTACACAAAACACATACAGAGATAACATTAATGAAAGTATAATGAGCGGCCATAACACATTCTTTCAGACAACTTTTGGATGGAAAGGATGAATTTAATGATGATAATATTCAACTTACGATCAGAACAGCCGTTGGGGCCCAATCTTCTCCTGTGGTCAGCACAAACTGTACACTTTTGTCCTTGCACGCTTGGTCTACATACACACCGTCCCGTCATTTGTTCACAGTCTTCTCTCACGGAACCAAATGCTGAACACCCACAAGCTGCAACAAATATAAATTAGAAAACTCATTCCTATTTAAAAATTATCAATTGTTTTTAATGCCAAATGTATTAGCTTAAACATCATATCGATTGTCTGACAGTTCGCTAATGATGTACGAACGGCTTATTGTTTTTGCACAGTTGCTAGTTGTAATTAGCTATCTAAATATGATTACGGACTCACCAAACACGTTCAGCGATTATTATGAAAGTGGCCAAGTGGCCATAAATATATTAAATAGAGCCAGAAAAATTAATTGTGAACCATTTTCTCCTGGCACAATAAAACGTTCATAAACTCAAATAGGTATTTACAATTACAATCACGTATTTTCAAAATGATAAAGTGAAATTGTAGATGATCTATATTAGTACTTGAACTGATCAATATTAGTAAACATGCATAAAACTTTGTCATTTTAACAGTTTCACAATGTATCCTCATACTTTTCTATACGATAAACTTTAACATCAAAAATTAATCTACAGTTGATACAAAATTAATCCACAAAACATATTCAAATAATATTGCGGTTAAATTGGAATCGGCCAATTAGATTATACAGTTTAGAGTAATTAATACCTATTTATGCTAGAAACTTCAGCGCTCCCAGTTTCTAGCTCAATCCCAGTTAGATTACAAGGCTAAGTTATATTATGCATGGGGGAGCAAAACTTCATAAACTGCAAAATTATGGCTTTACTAGACTATCACAGCAGCGTGAGGTTTGTTTACTTGATATTCACTTCAAGTTAGAAGTAAAAGAAGAAAGCAAACGAAACATATCTCAGTTTTTTTTTAAATTATGTACATTGAAAACCAGCAATATTTTTTGTGGCCAATTTGTTAAATTGTCTTATAAAAGAAGGCAATAATCTCAAGGAATGCTGGGTCATAAATTACCATTTTTTATTATGATCCTGATGATAAATAATTTACTTCTCTTCTATACTTCCATCATAGTTCAAATACAAACATAATTATAAAGTTAAAAAATTTCAAGTTTTTTTTATCGAGAAACGGAATAATAGAAATTTCACAGTCTGGCACAGTTTAGCAGGTACTTACGTATACATCCAGTATGTCCGGTTCCGATCCTCGGTAGACCCCAGTACCCGGGCTCACACCTATCACACTTCAAGCCTCCCACACCCGGCCGGCACTGGCACTGACCACCGTCATCACATCGATCCGACACCGAGCCGAGACGGTTGCAACCACAAGTAGAACTTGAGATAGAGCAGCCCTCTTCGTTCGGACCTGTGGCTAAACTTACTCCGTCTGAGCAACAGCCATAAGTGGTGTCGGAGCAGTGTACAGGCTTCCGATCTTCGAGTTTGGAATCATCTGGAAAAACGTGGGGAAACTCGTGGGGAAACGGGTTACCTATACTTTATCTTACACTCATATTAGTTGCTATATTCATAAAGGTTAACACTTGTTAACATTGAAATGCATTACGACTTAGATGCCATATTCATAAAGGTAGTTACTTGTTACATTGAAATACGTTGCGACTAAGGATTTGTTTTTTTACAACTTTTAGGTAAATTTGACCACAATCACATCTGATGATATGTATTGACGCGGTCGGCGGTGTGGCACGTTTACCTAGAAAGTAACTAATCATTCCTTTCTTAAAAAGATCTAAATTATGAACAATAAGAAAAACGGACTTCGGAAAGGAATTTACACTCTTTGGCTGTACTCAGAAATTTGAAGCAACCAAAAAGTTCCAAAATATTCTTTTGTTCTTTCACTAAATTTTATTATAAGCATAAACTTGCTAACAGTGACTACATTACAGCTCAAATTTAATTTAAGTAGGTTACTTAAATTAAATTTGCTTTATTCCCTCAAGGAGACTACTTTCCAAGGTAAATTTTGTAGTCATTGAAGAGCCATTCAAAACCACGTGAATAAAACGGGTATAAACCCAGTACAATATGAGACGGAGACAAAGGGTTCAACTGTTCAAAGCAGTGGGTAGCGTGATTCTGTCCAATTTACTAGTGGTGCCGTGTACCGTTAGTATCTTCACCCTGACAAATCACCAGTTGCTACCGTATTGTATGTATAGAATAGCATAATGCACCACTAAATATAGCAAAGGAGTATGACACAGTGAAATTTACAGTGAATATTATTAAATTTATGTTGAAAACAGTGTAACTATATTACACCTACCCAAAAAGTACTTTATATGTTACACAAATAAGACACCAAACGAGGTGTATTTTTTGTAGAATTGTGTAGTTACTTTTTATCTAACACATTTCAAAAACAGCTATAGTAAAATGTTATGAGTAGGATTCCTCCAACTGTGTAGCCGTAAAAATATTACAGTAATACCACCCCAGCGATGGCTTTAGCATAAAGTCTCGAGCAACTATCGGAAAAACCATTCCAATAAACAATCGTACATAAGTTCGTATGTAAAAGAATACAAATTGAAACAAATATTGTTGTGCTCAGGTAAAACTCACTTTTAGGGCAACATCTTGCGGCATTCAGGGTAATGTGGCAATAGCTGCCGACGGGGCAATCTTGCCGGTGTGGCCCATTACCACAGTCAATTTCGAGACCCGTTGTCGGATCGACCATCGCTTTGTTGTTACCGCAAGGTCTCACTTCCATACCTGTGGTTGAAGTCATTTTGTTTCGAAAATTGAATTACGGAGACACAATTTACTTTTTAATTAAAAAAAATTCAAATCGGAACAACAGAATAAAAAGAAAACGTTAGTAAGCATCAAACCTTTGCAAAGATCCAAGGGGCGCAGTCTCAACTCAAGCTGTTTTTGACAGCCCTCTTTACGCATAGCGCACATGCTTGGATACAGTCGGAAGTCAGAGGCGCAGACGGGGAAATACTCGTCGTCGGGCGGGCATTCAAAGAGGCAGGAGCATCGAGGGTACCCATCTTCTCCGATCTCACAGCTGGCTCCGAAGTCACATCTGATGTCACGACATGCTGGAGGACTGACGGTCCCGTCCTCGTCTATCGACGATACATCCGTTGACCCTTCTTCTAACTCGGTCGTCGTCATCGCGGTCGTCGCTACCCATTCCCAAATATTTGCGTGTTAGTCGAGCGATAAAGCGGAAAGTTAGTTAATTGATCGAGGATGGGTCGCTTTATTGGAATTACTGCTAACAACTCCGTTGATGACGGTTCGATGGTAAATATTTCGTCAGCGATCACATCTGCTAGGGAACCTCGTTTAGCGAAGTGATCATTACTTTAGCTTAAATTGGGAAAGTTCGATTTTAGGAGATAGAAATAGAGTGTGTGTAATTAACGAAACCCACATCCGAAAGTTAGTAGAAGTGTACTTAATTTTATAGAAGTAACTTACTCATGGCAATTGGAGGGACGACAGCGAGTCTGTCCTTGCAGTTTCCGTAAAAGATGACGTGTAACGTGGCAGGGGGAGGAAGCTTGCAAGCGGCTTTTTGAAGTTCGCATTCGTTTAGATATGTTTGCATAGAGCTCCCACACACAGGCTCTCTGGCAGCTTCTGTACAGTCCGTCGGACAAACACATTCCCCAGCGGCACAGCGAGCACCGAACGAACACTGGACTCCATCGCACAGAGCTACAAAGAAAAACATCTTTTCAATTTACGACGCAACGTTGCTCTCCTAAATTACATTACGGAAGTCAAAAAGCCTCCAGATAAGTATTGGTGTGAGCCATAAATAATAATACAGGCCTGGAGTTTTATTTCTTACGCCAGCGAGGTTACGACTCTGTAAGCGCTCGGCTGAAGTTTTCCGAGAAACGAATGGCTGAACAGGATAATGTCATTACGTTGGACAATTGCGAGCATGCCATCTTTCCATCTCGTTCCAGCATAAGGAAATTTTGAGTTTCTCTTTCTCGCAGTAAAGAACGAGTGAAGACACCCGTGCAAATTTAATAAAGATTGTTTACCACTTCCCGCAAAATGAAAGCCTTATGCAAGCGGCCGATTAATGCTGGACGGAAAATGAAAGACGTTTTTAGAACAGATTTAAAACAAATCACAGATATGTACTTGGGTTTCAAAACTTTTGTTCGGTCAGTATCTCAGATAGCCTACTACATAACAAGAGTAATAGAGCTCTTTGTGAAGGGCTTGTCCGGGGAAGTACTACCACCACGCCTTTTTCTGCCGCCAAGTAGCAACGCTGTGCTTTGGCAGTACATCGTAGGGCACGTTCCTATCTTGCGTGACTTACGAGGCAATGCTTTGTTATAGGTGATGGTTACCACTTAACATTAGGTGAGCCATCTGCTTGTTCCATCAGCTAGTTGTATAAAAAAACATTTTAATCGCTTTTGCAGTACAATGACCAACACTGACAGAAGCGTGAATGAACCTTTCGTAAAGCCGATGTTAACGCTTTAAACAGATAGAATTAAATTAAATTTAACAGCAGAGCAGACAAAGTAACCCGATGGTGCACGGCACAAAGGCTATTTACTTAATCGGACTTTGTTTCGGGTGTACGTTGAGGGGTTGCTGATGTCGACATTCGACGGCGCCGACGAGACTAGTCCACCCTAACCCCAGCTAGCATCGTAGACTTGTACGTACATGCAGCATTAAAAATTGGTGAGTTTGTTTTAATACATTTAAGAGTGGTTTATATATTTAAGTTGCATAAAAAAGCGATATTTTCAGACCTTTGAACAAATCCGCTGTACCGTATAAACTATGAAATATTCGTCGGGTAAGTTCGATATCGTAACTCGTAGTTTCCTGATGCCTGTTCTAGGAAGTGACGGTAGATTTACCAAGTTTATAAGAAGTTTTAAAGTAACCTTTGTGACTGTGAGTGAACTGAATAAAGACAGTTTTTTTATTTGGATTAGGTATTGATTTTGGGTAGGTTGATTTTATAAAATTTAGGGTATTATTTAAAACCCAACCAATTTTAACATTGAATCTAGCGATCCCCAGCTAATAATAACCTCTACCGTTGACTTCATTTTCCTAATTTTAAAATTAAACTGTTGGATGTTCGTTTTCCTTATAGATTTCGACCTTTCTTTTTTTTATACAACTAGCTGATGGAACAAGCAGATGGCCCACCTGATGTTAAGTGGTAACCATCACCTATAAACAAAACACTGCCCCGTAGGTCACGCACAATAGAAACGTGCCCTACGATGCACTGCCCTGCGTCCATCAACTTGAGGCATACAGATGTTAAGCCTCATGTGCCTATAATTACACCGTACCAACATAACCGACCTGAAGCTATTTACCTATAGAGAGAATATTAAAAAACATCAGCCGTCTCCACCTGTAAAATTTATCACCGTCTATAACAATTTTTGATTAAAATTCCGTCTAAGAACAAAGTTTACGCAACAATTGCGAGCATTTTCCCTGTCAGTGACTCAAACTTTCGTGTAATTTAACGATACAAAGCTTTAAGGATTTAAGGGCTATTCATATCACATTGGAACGAGAAGGACCACGAGCTTCGAAAACAAACTTTATTTTTAAGAGGATAGAAAACAAAATACATTGCATAACCATATTACCGTCTCGCTAGCTTATTCCATAAAGTGAGAAAAATTGCCATTGAAATAGATAAGGTACGGACTAACATTGGATAGTTTATTCACTGGAGTATGAAAAATGTATTCTGATCGATGAAAATTGAGATTAGGTCGATTAATTAAAGTTATTTTCCAAAATGTGTTTATTAGGATGGAACAGGCTGCTCGTTTTTATTCCGTTGTAATAAGCGTTATTTTTCTTTGGCTTTGCGTAGCTCGATCTGTGAGGTTTTGTCACTCATTATGGACGGCCTTGGATAAGACGATTTCTATAGGTTATGTTGGTACGGTGTAATTACAGGCACATGAGGCTTAACATCTGTATGCCTCAAGTTGATGGACGCAGATCGGTGTATCGTAGGGCATGTTCCTATCGTATATGACTTACGAGACAATGTTTTGTTTATAGGTGATAGTTACCACTTACTCAAGTGAGCCATTTGATTGTTCCATCAGGATAGTTGTACAAAAAAATAAAACGTAGATTTAAACGTTCTCACTTTTTCAGTGTTCACAGGCTGTTCACTTAGTCAGACACTACATAAAATGATGTTTTCTGTAACCGATTGTCTGACTTGTTAGATTCGTTAGCGCTAGTAACGGCTATCAATTAGATGTGATGTGACTATTCTGCTGAAAAATGCTGCACATTTCTGGCTTTTGTCACGTCTACAATTGACGTCGAACAATTAAAAAACTGACTGGACAAACCTTACTTTATGGTGTCATTGTAATGGTGTGTTGGCACGATAAAACCGAAATAAACAAATTTATTTGATTCTATCATGATTTTTTTAAATAAGTTATAAAAATACTCCTACATAAAATAGCGTTTTTATGGAACTGCGTAAAATTAAACTTTGTGGTAGTGCAAAAAGTTTCAAATTATTGACTAATAATGTTTAAGTTAAGTTAAAGTTTAATTTTACATAATTATTATAAGCTACTTTAAAGGAATATTTTAAAAATTGTATAATTAAGCAATTTCTACATCTTAAAAAATAGTAAGACCGTTTGTTACCACATTCAAAATAGATGTGACGAAATTTCTTAACAATCCAGTTTATTAATTTATTACCATCAGACACAATTATTAATAGGAAACATTAATTCTCGATGACTATTTTTATGTCTTTCCTCAAGTCATCGCTGTATCGCCACCTATGTTTTTAAAAATTATAAGGGCTACCAAAATAAGTTTACTTATTAAATGTTTTGCAATTCATTTTCAACTAGACGACTTACCACAATCTCCTTTGTAGAAAAGCCGCAGGTCAGACTGTTCTCGACAGGATGTCGCATCCAGCTCACACTCTGAGGGGTACGTCTGACCGTCCGAACCACAGACCACGTCCGATTCCTAAAAACAATACAGAATTTACTAATAATTTTCTTCACTTTTTTTTCCCACTCCATGTCGGGTCGGCAAAATAGGTTTTTTCCCTCCATTCTCTTCTATCAGCCGTCATACTCATAACATTTTCAGCTGTAACTCATAAAATCACACACTCACGTCACAAAACAGACTTACTATGATTTTAAATAAGTCATTGCCCTAGTACTCTTGAACGGTGAAGGAAAACATCGTGAGGAGGTACCGTTTTCGTATACTAGCAATGGCATAGGGTTGGGCGAATGTATAAAACCGTTACGCTGCCAATGCCGAGACGAGGTAAAAAATGATTTGGAATTCCAAAGTAGATAAGTACGAGTTTATGAGTTTCGAATAATAACTTAAATCGAGGAATCCCCAGAAGTGTTTTCAAAATTAAATCAAAGGAGAAATCGGTGTCGTATAAATGTTAAACAAGGTGAAACTCAATTAATGACCGATTTAGTTCAAAGAGATATTAAAGCCAATACCTCAAAATCTTGTTAAGGAAACCCTTTAAACATTGTTCGAAGCTTTGCCTAGAAATCGCCTTATCGGTTATTGATTTTACAATTTGACGAATTCAATTTCAAAGGTGGCTTCTGTGGATTACAAATTTGAATAGAATCGGTAATTCAGTAAGTTTTCAACTGGACACACAGCAACGCTTTGGTTCTATGAAATATAACGACACTGTTCTTCTGGTTATAATATAAATGAATATTGATGACTAAAATATTGGATATATTTACTGCAGGTATTTATGTTATATATATTTTAATGCAGTCAGTTTCTTGGGGACGTTTCCCATTGGCACTGAATTGGATCAGTTCGGCTATCTCTAGATCGCTTGCACCGGTTTGCAGATAGATCATGTGTATTTAGTACACATGATCTAGCTAGTTGTTACTAATTGTTTATTATAATGTTATTTGTAAAAAAAATGTATAATATAAATATAGTAATAAATTTATCAGTTCAAAAATATAACTTGTTGTAGTAAACCGATCAATATAAAAGCACAGTATGATTTATATTGTGTCTTGGTATACGAGTATGTTTGGAATGAGTGAATATTTTTAAAACACAGTTTTTATGTATGTAAAATTTAATCTATTAAATAACAAGGAACTGACCAATTAAAAGCCTAAAAATTGAACAATTAAACAATGAAATGTTATTTCGAGTTCACCTCAAAATTATTTAAAATAATTTGCCTACATGAAAGTTACTACATACATCCAAAACTTGTAAGCGGTTAATTGGAACGACAATGAAATATTTTTTTTTATAAATCAGACCATAAAATACTCAATGACCATTTCTAATTAACATTTCTAGAAACAATTATCAATATTTTAACCTGCAAAAGATCACCTATAGTTTAAAAAAAAGTCCAAACCAAGGAGTCATCGTCATGATAGACCTGAGTTTTCAGCCGGGTTTCCTCCTATATTTGAGGGTGATTGCCGTAGTAACCACGCTTGACGGCAGATTGGTGACGCAATCTAGAGGAACTAATTGCCGTCTCTCACCGCTTTATGCCCACATGGTGCAGTGATAGGAACTTATACATGTCAGAAGTGGGGACATACAGTTATAGGTTACTTCCATCTGCATTATCCTAATAAGTAGATAATATATTAGCAATTTTTTTATATTTAATATTTCCGTGCCCTACGCTGCTCTGTGGCCATCAACTTACGCATTATCATTGTAATTTCACTGGAAACAACACCCATCTAACCGAAACACAGCAACGCTGCTTGGCGGCAGAAATAGGCATGATTGCTAGAGTTACAAGTAAATAAGAGAAATTTACCTGTGCTTCAGTGCAATTATGATTGCATTGGCAGACAGGATGGCCGGTCTCCGCAGAAACGACGCAGTCTCCTCCACCTTGGCAGACAATGTCGGCACATGATTCTGCACAAATATAGAGAATGATCAAAAAAACTATATTAATGAAAAACAGATTACATAGACGTGTACCAATTGAGCACACCACACAAGGAGTACAATTACTGAGTTCGAGAAAAAAAATTAAGATAATCAACAGTTTCAATCAGCACGAAAAGTACCGTAACAATTTCCACACAGTTTGCCAATCAATCAAATGGGCTATCTCGAGGGAACAGGAGTGGTGTTTGTCTAACCAAACACAAACCTGAAGTCCGATGTTTGGCTTTACTTTCCCGATCATTGCTACTTCAAAATTGCAAAACAAACAAACCGGTAATCTATTTTTCCTCATCAACGACGCTGCGATATTATTTTATCGCATCTCCTTTGCAAACGTTCGCGTCATCAAAACAACGCGAATAATTTATATTTCAAAGGAATCTCGTGCGTCATTTATTGACAATTTCATAAGAGAGAAAGATTTCCATCACAGGAAATTGATAGCGATTTTTCTTCGGGCAGAATTTCTTAAATTTATTTCATTTTGAAATTCACCGCTGCTGTGGAAGAAAGGGATTTTGGTAAGGGCATTAGAGATATTGCTATTCGAAAATGATTTTGTTCTATTGCTTTTAGCAATGTGGGTTATTTTAAGCCGCTCAGAGCTTCATACATCAACTCTATTAAGTTTGCCTTTCTTCATGCCTTCTTGACACGCGCATTCATGCGCATTAAAACTTACATGCCGTGTTAATGTAAAGTACATGTCTACTTAGGTTACGGTTTGTAGTGCAAACATCGTAATGAAGATAACAAAGACAGTAAACTTTTTTCGCACGATCTTCAAGTGTAGACTTCTTAGCATACACTTACTGAAGTTTGTGATTGCCAATTATTACTGACCATTAATACCACCATTTCTTTGATGATAAATAAATAAATTTATTAAGTGTAGTATATTTCATTAGCACTATAAAAATAATAAAAAGATATCTACCCTGCCTGGGGATCAAATTTGTGAAGCTGTTTCTGTGTACCTATAGTACAAAAAGAACACTGACTAATAAAATATTTAAAATTACTCACGGCACGTCCCATTGTACAGCACTTTCAGCTCGCCTTCCTTCATGCCTTCTTGGCAGCCATGCATGCGCATTTTGCACTCGCTTCCATACGTGTTCTGGTCTGATGCGCAGACTGGCGCCAGGGTTGCGTCGCAGACTGGGCAGGCGCATTGCGCTGCGCCGTTTCTTGCTATACACGCGCCGCTCCAAGGACACGATGTACGGGCACATGGGTTTTCTACACCTATCGGATATGACAAGATGATAATATCATCTTCCTGCCCTTAATTCACGTTAAGTGGGATCGGCACAACAGGTATAATTCCTTTATCACTCTCCTCTATCATTCATCATGTCGGTGCTCACTCCTTTTCAAACTCATGTCATCTTTCACACAGTCCATCCATCTTTTCTTTGGCCGGATATTAGAAAGATGTTTTTATAATAGCCTTAAGTCAAAGTATATTTATTAAATAAAATCACAAGGATCACTTTGAAACGTCTGGGTTTAAAAAGCTTTAAAAAAAGCACTGAAAAACTGGGTAGTAGTTGGGCTAGGTGCCAGTTCCACGCGAATTATACGCGCGCTTTTTATGGAATATAAAACTTATTAATCCTTAAAAAGTAATTAATTTTCACAAGTACTACACTAATTACACCTAGATAGCACTTTATAACATAATGTATAATTACAAAATGTAATCTAAGTTTAATTGTATTTACTTATACATACAAATAAATATTTTTGGTATTAATGTAGTCTTTTTTTTGTTTCAAACCCTATTCGTTTAATAATTATCCAAGTGAGATTAGAATCCACGACCTCCGCTTTGAGACGGGGCCGCGCTAACTACCTCCGCCATCAGGCTCTACGCACCCGTTGAATAACTCATAGGGATACGTTGCTACGGAACTTCGCGACCGCGGCAATTGTCTACCGGATATTTATAAAAAACATTCACCATGAAAGTCTGAAGTAGATCATTCTCCTAGTCTTTGGCCGCGAGGAACTGGAGATAGATGCACCTTGTTTAATATATTTTTCGAAGTGTTCCTTGTGAATTTACTAAATAAAAACCGTTTTGCTAGAAGTATAATGCAGTTTGATAGAAGTATTTTTATTCTTAATTGTAAAATACACAAAATAGGTAGGTACATCAATAGCCGAATGCACAAATAAATTTTACCCGATACGACCTTTGCTTATACTTTCTACCTTTTAACTGTATTAGCAACGACCAACGCCGGGATTCGAAACTCATGAAAAATGTACAGCTCTAATGAATTTGAATGAATCTTGTCTTCTTTATGAATTCTTCGATAAATATTTTATTGAATTCAATCAAATCGACGCACTAATTGTGCGAATTAAAAGAAAACAAAATTTTCTTCAATTCGCACACTGAGTAAGCATGGTGATTAGTAAGTATCTTCACTTATCCTTACTTTTATTTGTTGCTATATTGATAGAAAACATATAATAATCAATACGTATGAGGTAACACTTCAACACATTATTATATACTCATAAGGCCAAAACACTCGCTTTTATGTCCTCTGTCATAATTGTCTGTCGTATTAGTGTCATTTCTCTTTAGGTGCAGTTTGATCTGTATCGGTGTGTACTAGTAAGCTTCCGAAAGACATTTCAATAGTAAGTGCTCCAATAAACTCACCACAGCCTCCCATGTAGGCGATTCTGATGTTTCTGTTTTCAAGGCAGGCTGCGCGCTCCAAGAAACACGGGCTGTCATATGTCTTGCCGTCCGTACCGCATACAGAACGGACCGCGGCCTCACATTCTGCGCCACAACCACACATCGCGACTCCGTGTGAGTCCAACGTGCAATGCTCGTGTAGTCCGCACTTCAGAGAGTCGCAGGGATGTTGAGCTGTATGATGTAAACATGGCTTGAGAATTTACAGAACTTGAGTTTATATTAAACTATACGTCTGTTCTACATCACGAGCTCTAAGTTCTTTCAAACGACAAAGCGTTAAATTATAATTGAGTCCCAAAATCTAAAATGTAAACATCGCATTTTACAATAAATCAATGAATATATAATTTACCACCAACCTGAGATGCAAGAAACAATATTTTCGTAATGTGATAGATTTATAAGGTCCATTATAAAAGTTGGTAAAGATTATCGAATTACATTCTCTGGTCTCGGAAATTTCAAGTCCAATTTAATTCTTAAAAATTAATTCAAAATGAAACCTCAACTCGATTAAAAATTACCGAGTTGGTAAACCCTTTATACTGCTGAGACTAGTACTATCTACTTATGTAATACAATTATTTCGCCCCATCTCAATTTCTTCAGGCTCTGTTTGACGCTCCGGTGCTCCTATCCAATTACTTTCTTTAGAACAAAATGTCGCTCAACTTCGACCAGTAATGCTGGCGCCTTGCATTTTCGAACAAAGATTTAATTTTAGATTAAAAAGGTTGTTGAAAGAGTTTTACAATATATGAATCAGTATCATAATGGAAAATCCATATTCAGTATACAGTCTTCATAGAAAATGTCTTCTGAAATATTTTAAAAATGATATTGAAATTCTAACGCATACTAAAATTTTACTCTACAGTGTTCATACTAAAACTATCTCATTACACTCGATATACTCGTTAAATACCACTTTCAATTATAGGTACTTCGAAAAATGCAAGAGGCCTCTTCAAGGCAAGAGTGAATAGGTGTCTTCAGACCGTTGTGCTCCATCGTCGGCTACATCGTCGCTTACCATCAGGTGAGATTGTGGCCAAAGGGCAGTGTATTATATGAAAAAAATCTAATGTTCAGAAAAGATGGTCAGTTATGAATGTGAGCACGTTTGTGGCTGTGAATGCTGTGGAATCACGCCGTAAAAGCGAAATGGATGAAATTCATAGTACATAATATTAGTACGTGATTTGAAATAACATCTCTATCTACTTTTATCTGTATGCCAAGCTAACCAAGCCGTATGTGGTAAATAATTCAATGTTTCGTAAAGCCATACCCGTAATAAACCTTCTCATAGTTTTGCAAGACAATAGTAATAATGTTATATCAAAACCCACAGCCCTATTATGTAAGCTCACGATTATTTTATTCAGTAAGTGGGAAGATTGCTATGAGCTCCATGTGGGAAGATTGCTGTGGGCTCAATGATTTGTCTAGCAGTACTCTATAACATACTAGACTATTCAATGCACTTTCACTTTCTCTCGTAATCTAAGTAAAATTTTATATTTTTTTGCGGTTTCCATAAGAGTAGTAAATAAAGTAATCATAAACTCTGTCTTAGCTATTTTTAATAGTGTCAAACATAACTCGGTCACTGTTTGTCCGTTGATAAGAGATGACTATAGTTTTAACACTGATTATATTTTAGCCTTTCATCTTTTTACACATTTATACAATGTCAAGAGCAACTGTTTCATTGTACACATTTTTCGAATTGAAAAATTTAGGTGAAATATGTACGATTGGCTTCGTGACTAAGAATCAAAAGGCGGGGTACCACAGACCACCAGTTCTCATGTATACCTGAAAAAACAGTTACCTGAAGCACATTCTCCTCTATAAGCAATGGTGAGCTGTTGCCTCGTCCTACAAGACTCCCTTCGCAGCGCGCATTCACTCGGGTAGTCTTTGTAGTCGGACCCGCAAACAGCGGACCCCGAGCGCGCAATCAAATCGCATGGCGGTCCGCATTTGCACACCGGGCCACGTAGCTCGTTCAGCTGACATACTCCGCCGTCCGCGCACTCATGCTCAGAGCATGGATCTAGAGAACAAAATAGAAAATTTACAGAATTGTTCGGGTAGAGTGGTGTGAAATGGTTCGGGCTTCCATCGCTATCGGATAACATTTGCCACAAGCTTTATTTAAATAACTAGCGACCTCCCTCGCACTTCTGCTTCGCACGGGCACATATATCATGCATGTATTATACATATTTATACCTTCCTCTTGAATCACTCTATCTATAAAAAAACCCCATCAAAATCCGTTGCGTAGTTTTAAAGATTTAAGCATACATAGGGACATAGGGATATAGGGACAGAGAGAGCGACTTTGTTTTATACTATGTATTGAAGAACTGTTTATATACAGCTGCAAAGTCATCCTTGTGAATGAACTGAATAAAGACTGCTTTCATTTTGATTTAAGTCATATAGTATGTGCATAATATCTCGATGGTTTCAGGTAAAAGATTGAAGGTAGGTTTGACTATGATTAATATTACTATAATTTATACACACGGTGTTTGTTTATTCAGAAACAATTTGCTACATTACTGTACCTACATAAGTTGATTTTAAGACTGGAGTAGAATACAGTTAAATTCCAAGAAACTTACCTGGACTAGCACAGAAACAGAGAAAAGATGAAACAATTCAATAAAAGTACAAACGTGAAGGAAGTAATGTAAATAGAGAATCACACAAAAGGACGTTGGAATGTGCGAGCATTTGGTCTTGTTCAAATTTAGTTTAGATCGAATGCTGGGACAAGTTTCGTGAAAAGGGTTAGCGAATGTAAGTACCCACATAAAGTAGACGAGATTAGATTACTTCCATGAAAAAGAACCCAATTTCGATTTTGTGTATAAAAATATTGTAACGGGTTGAGTTTGTGCAACTTTTACGAAGTTTGGGTAATTTATTTACCTACCCAGCCTACATTATTTTGTACAAGTTATGAGAAAAATATGTTGTGCTTGTAAAATATTACTTTATTGCTTTTTTACGATATAATGCGATAGCCCGCCCGGGTTAAAGTAAAAATGTGGTATGATGGATGTAGCATAAGTACCGAGAATATGCGTCCATAAACACAGAAAAGAGGGGACATTTCTAATACAGTATGACGCGATCCCAATCCATTTTATATAAAAACTTTTACATAAGTTTTTTAATAAAAGTATACCACAACTTGAAGATCAAACAAAAATGTTGGTGATAGAAACGTACAGAATTTTTCATTCATCATCGAAGTTACTCTATAAATTCAGTCGAAAACGGCTTTCCCTAGGTTTTATAATCTATAGAATGAATAGTTATTGTTCCAAAAAATGATTTTTTTTGTTATGCTTAGGTTTCTAAGGCTACCGACTGATTTACGCAACAGCCAAAGCAGACACTTTTTTATTAGTTTTATAGTGTTTACTTAAGGAAATCACACCACACACACACATTGGACTCCGATGGCACAGTTGGTAGCGTAGCCCTGTATCAAGGGGAAGGTTGCGGGTTCAAATCCCGTTCGAGAATAAATTTTGGGACATTATAAAATTTTTGCAAAGCAGTCACGTCATTTCAATTGGCTAAATGTTGACCTTATTTTGTATTAACCCACTTTTCTTCCAGTATCAGAAGAAGCCCCTCTTAATGAGTTCCTTTTATGGCTCAAAAGATTAACAATAACAATACGGAGCCATTTGCTTTTAATAGATACTCATTAGACGCTCTATAATGAATGCAAAACTTTTAAATAAAACTCCTAAAGGTCAACTTTTGGTACTTGAATGAACGTACTTGAATGATTTTGTAATGCGACACCCAGGTAGTCAGAATTATGGTTTTTGTACCTAGTGGTTCGAAATAAAATTACGAATACTCAATTTATTACAAACATTTTAGTATTAGTGATTGAATGCTGTTCTTGTCACGGATCAACAGAAAAATGTTGCTGATTACCTTTATAACTTTTTTAAATTTGAATTAATAGTCCCTTTTGTAATCCTTAGGGCTTTACCACCGTTTTTATAGAGTTGATCGATTGGGTTGGTATGGAAAAAACTATTGGTCGATATTCGACGTCGACGACGATAGTCGACGACCTCTGTGGCGCAGCGGGCGAGAGCCTGCCTGCGACGCAAGAGGTTGCGGGTTCGATTCCCGCCTTGGAACAAATTTGTGTACGATCTGCAGAAATTTGTTCCGATGGTCTGGGTGTTTTCTATGTATAATAAAAAATATCTATCTATGTAATTATATAATGTATTAAATATATCAGTTATCTAGTACCCATAACACAAGCTTTGAATAGCTTACTTTGGGGCTAGATTTTTTTTTTTTTTTTTAATTCAACTAGCTGATGGAACAAGCAGATGGCCCACCTGATGTTAAGTGGTAACCATCACCTATAAACAAAACATTGCCCCGTAGGTCACGCACAATAGGAACGTGCCCTACGATGATAGATAGAGCTGTGTGGATTGTCCAGCATTATTTATACATTTATTTATTGACTAATCAATTCTACCATCGATCGATGCCGCCGATCGATTGTTTTAGTAACACCCTTGCATTGTAAAAACGCCCTTAAATTTTTCAGTATTTACCCATGTCTATTAAAGATCCCTTGAGGACGAATAAAGGGTGCAGTCATAGAAATGGCTCAATAACTTAGACCCCTAATGCTAATAAAGGAATCCAAAGAGTATTGAAAGCCTACTCACCGCATTTCCCATGGTACTTGAGGGTAATATTGAGCTGGTTGTCACACGCGTGTTTATCTAGATGGCATTGAGAGGCGTAGTCTAGGCCGTCTGTTCCACAGACGGGTTTTCGCTTCTGACAACTTCTAGGGCATCGGCATTCTGGTTGATTGAATGAAGGAACGCACCGGGCTCCTACTGGACATGGGACGCCGGAGCATGGATCGCCAGATTCTATGAGAAAAATATTATACTTACAATCCTTATTGAAATGAAATGAAACAGCCAGCCTTTAACTGATGCAGGTAAACGTAAACAGGCCTTTGCATGTGAGTAATGTACGTAACGAAAAAGGAAAACGTTACGAAAAAGTAGTTTTTCGTAACATAACTAAGAACTTAAGGAAGAAAAGTTACAAAAAAGTACTTTTTCGTAACGTTTTCCTTTTTCGTTACGTACATTTTGTTTGAGAAATACTCATGTATCACACTAACATCATAGATATATTGTTAGATTTAATGTTTTTTTGACCCATCATCGTACTCATTTATTACATAAAACTCTATTGTTGTACCGTGAAATATGGTCCTATTAGTCCATAGATAAGTTGCCAAAACTCATTTATACTTAGATTTTTCTCTTGCATTTTCACAATCTAAATATACACCCGCAAAAGACCTTTTACTATTATTGAATGTGTGTGAATCTCCCTACCACCATTTCCTATCGAATCGAGCCATTAGCGTGATTAATAAATTATCGAAATCATGAAAACGATATTAATTAACATAGTGTTGACACTATCGATTTTGACACCGCTCGTTTGCTGCGTAATGTATACAATTTATGGGACAATTAAAATTAATAATTCCTGTTTATGAGTATAGCTATCAACAATCCAAGCAATTTGTGATTATGATACAAAAAAATACCTATAATTTCACACTGCTATTTTTTTTATTAAATAATATTATTTTAGAATTCATTACAAAACCCAGACACAGATTTTTTTTTAGTAAATATTTTGTTTTATCATTCATTTCATTAATAAACCGACACAGGAAATATAATTAATTAACTCACCGCATTCGCCTTCGTGTCTGACACGTAAGTTGAGCCGCCTTTCACAAGCTTCCTTCCGGAGAAAACAATGGTTTCTGTAAGTCCGGCCGACGGTGGAGCACACAGCGGCCGCCGAGTTCGGGCAGCTAGCGGGACACGCGCAGTGAGCACGACCATCCCCCAGAGACACACACTCAGCCCCCCATCGACAAAAAGTCTTTTCGCATGCTTCTGTAAGAAATAAGTTTTCAATTTTTTAAATATTGACAACTAGTTGCGCCGCCCGGTTTCACTCGCGCAGATTTAAATACTGGTGTTCTCCCGGGATAAAAGTAGCCTAAGTGCTATTCCAGACTATAATATATCACTCTGTAAAGTTTCATCGAGATCCGCTTAGCCGTTCCGGCGTGAAAGTGTAACAAACATCCATCCATCCACCCATACTTACTAACTTTCGCGTTTTTAATAAATAGTAGTAGGATATTGGTAAACTTCCACACAGCACTATCTAGCCCCAAACTAAGCCAAAGTTTGTAATATGGAAACCAAATAGCTCATTTAATAATACATAAATAGTGTACTTTTTTGTAAATACGTACTTATAATACATAATAACACCCACACAGAGTAAACATCTGTGTTCATCACACAGATGTTTGTTCTCAGTGGAAATCGAACCCACGGCCGCAGAAAGCAGAGCTACTACCAACTGAGCTATGATGGCTGTCTATACAATACTTTAACTTTTGACACGGTCACATATCAAATGCCTCGCTAATCTTGTTTTATTTCTCCCATGATACCGATTTTCCGGAATGTAAACGGAATTGAGTTGTTTATATAAAAATGCGGACATTTTGCGCAAGCCTCCATGAAGCGGTTGATAGGATACGGCTGTGTCATAACTCGATTGATTTTGATCAATTTTGACTATTCGATCGCGAACCTAACTGAAATATTTTCACTGTCCTCGCAATTGTCAATTTGTATACAACGTACAAGTCGGTAAATTAAATTCACCAATGAGAATAATCTGAAAGGAATGCAAACTTTTACTGAGTAGAACGTAATTTTTGGTGTAGCTAAGTATTTATCACAATTTCAAATTTTCTACCTGGGGAATCGAGAGCGTGACTAAATTATTAAGTAGGACCAAAATAAGATGTGAGCTTCCGTTTTGCCACAGCATTGTGTTAGCTGGCTTTAGGGATTACCGATTTCTATCGCCTAGTTAAAATTCTAAGCAGATTGTCGGGCGCGAAGTCACACGCCCCGCCAGTGCCACAGTAGAAGTTAATTTGGAATTCACTCTTGATTTAAAACACAAGATTTTGCCTTTTACCTAATAATATACTTTGTTGTTTTAGTCACGTTTTGCCAAATATTTTTTTTTATCATTTACATTTTCAATGTTTGTTTTGATTTACTTAATAATAGCAACACGATTAGCTAAATAACTATCTAAATTACTAATAGCAACCAAACTTTGTCACATTTATTTTATGTATTATATTCACACATTGTAATGTGTGAACATAAATAAATGTGACATAACTCTTAAAAAAAACTAAAAAATTAATGTGACATGTTTATTTCATTAATAATATACTTTCAATTATTAATAATATAGTTTTAACGCTAAAATGCCAAGTAAGTGATAAGATGAAAATCAATCAAGTTATCGAGTTTTGCTTCATATAAATCTGTTAAATAATGCGGCAACACAATGGTTTGATCATTAATTACATTTGTCTTCAAAAGAGGTCAAGCATCAGATTCAGTTGCGATCTTATTTCCTTGACTTTCATATAAAGGCTTTTGCGTCAACAAATTCCGAAAAAAAAGTAGTCGGAAATAACAATTTCGTAAGAAACAAACAAAATGTTAGAACGTGAATTGCTGTAGAAGATGCCTGAGATAAATGGAGACAGGGAGGGGAGATAAAAATGATGGCGGATGCTTCGTGAATGGAAGAAAATTAGGGAATTCACCGCGTCGCTATTCCAGGCCTGAAATCTTTTTAAATTATCCATATTATCTGAACATAAATATGCAAAACTCTTTATATTATGTGGGAAAATATAAAAGCTCCTTGAATTACTTTCACATTCTTAGGTCAGAAATGTTTTGCTTTAAAAATTTCTTCAGACGCTCGAATCGATTGAAAAAGTAACATAAATGAGAAAACACGAGATCGACTAAACTAAATAACTATTAGAAGTTTATTTATATTTGACTAAATGCATGTAATTTATTTATATAATTATGGTGATATACATATGCCGTCTAATTTCACTATTAGAGGAGATTATGATAAAACAAGTCACAAAAATAGTAACAGAACGGAATATACGGTGTCACTCTCGCCCACGTAATGCGGGGCTCTCAAAGTCTCAGAGACAAAGCAATTTTGTTGGCTCGAGACACCGACTTAGTTCGTATGTCACCCGCACTGTCTACTTATTAGTGTTGTGTCGCGTTCAGACCATACTAGTCTGATATCTATGCGAAATGTATTATCTTACCCAAAAATATCATCAGTGAATTACATTTTTATTTCAAAAATCCCTAATCTAATATCTTGGAATCGCGGTAAAAATACATCGAATTTATAAAAAAATTGATTACAATGTATACCAATGTTCGATACATAAGAAAAAAACCTTTTCTTAATAAAGTACTTTACCTTTAATTAATAAACCTGTTTAAGGTAAGTATGAATACATACCTACGTTGCTCCTCAATTTTTTTGCAAATAGTCATTACTATCCAACTTTTTACTACAATTTGTAGCGGATTTATTAGTCATTCATGGTCGCAGTAGCATTTTTTATACGAATACTACTAACATGAGTACAGTGGTACTCATGTAATTCAAATATGAAAATTTAGGCCTTCCTTCCTTTTAAAGACTGGCTGGCTACAACAATTAAATATTTAGTATAATCTGCTTTCTAGTTCCGCACATCACTACACAGTCCTACGTGTATGGATTGTCGTCCAACGGGAAAATCTCGTAGCTTCTTATGATATTCTTGCTTAGGCTATTTTACTGAAAGAGCGAATTATAGAGCGAATTAGAGTGGGTGTACGTTTGTAACTCTTACAAAACTAATTTATTGGAAAAAGAATACCATCAAACAAAAAAATTATTTGAATACGGTACGAAGATTTCACATGATTTCTTATTTTATACCTACATGGTAATAAATCAAGATTATGAAAAGGCAAAAGGTAAAACAAATAATTCCGGTAGCAAGTATGGCTTTTCTTACAAATTATAAAAAACATCTGCCTGCTTCGATATTATAAGCTAACCGAAGCTATTGACACACATTTTCATAGTAGAGGTTTAGTAGTTCCTACTTACCAAAATAATAGAGAACACTCTATGACTACACTCTTTGTCTTTGTGCGTTATTTTACTGTTTTGAATATCTTTACCAGAGTCGTACATGTTTAGCAAGTTGAGGACTTACCTTCAGGAGCAGGTGGTCTAGGTTGGTAATGTAAATCTGTAACAAAAGGAAAACACGGTGAGTCGTTTATTTTTGGTAAATCATTTGGCAAAATGTGTACTTACGAACACTTCGAGTAATTTGACGACCTCAGTGGCGCAGCGGGCGAGAGTCCGCCTGCGACGCAAGAGGTTGCGGGTTCGATTCTCGCCTCGGAACAAATTTGTGTACGATCTGCAGAAATTTGTTCCGTTGGTTATGTTTAGTAAAAAATTTATATCTATGTAAGTATATAATGTATTAAATATATCAGTCATCTAGTACCCATAACACTAGCTTTGAGTAGCTTACTTTGGGGCTAGATGATGCTGTGTGGATTGTCCAGCACTATTTATTTATTATTATTTATTTATAATTTACAACAATGGTAATAAACGAGAGAGTCAAAAACCAGTAGCTATGTACCAAGTAAAACCAAACGTCCTGCCCTCAAATTTCGCCGCTTGTTGTTTCGTTTCTAACTTAGCAATGATGATTATGTATCAAATTTACTATCAGCCAGTGTTTTATTTAATCTATGATCTTTTTATAAATTCTAAGGTTCATCATCATCATCATCCTACAGCCTACAGAAGTCCACTGCTGGACATAGGCCTCCCCTATCCGTTTCCAGGAAGAACGATTTTGAGCCCTTTCCATTCATCGACTACCCGCGCCGCTATTCTAAGGTTACGGTTTCATATATTTTTTTTATTTAGAATAGGGTTATTTTATTTGAGAAAGTAGTAGGTTCCTAGCTTCCCTTAAAAAAACAATTTAACTGGAGAAAAGTCAGACGATGGCTTTAATCCCTGACTGCATGAATAATTATGAACAAGAACGAATTATTATGAAAATTAACCTTAATTAAAAGTTATCATAATCCAATTTCCTTCTCGTGCATATAAATGGGTTCGTCTTTCCTTGAGCTGTAGAAAAAGAACAATAAAAGGATTCAAAGGCGCATCGCAGATTAATATCGTTTCCGGGTAAGGAATATGTTTTGGAATGTGACACAAAGAGGTCGCGACTAATGGGTTTGCATTCACATTCGGATAAATATAAAATACTGGAGGGTCTGAACGGCTGCCGCAAGCTAGGGGAGCTCGGCGCCGCGCCATATTGTTTTATTGCAAATTGGTTGGACGTAGACCGCGCCTGTCCTTTACATATACGAGGCTATTAAACTACGGCTAGTGTCCAGTCACGTGTTAAACGAATTCGATCGCTGCATACAATGTGAGACGGTGGATAGCGGTGCTCTGCTTGTGTCATGTAACTTAACTTTCATGAACACCTATTATTTACTCTGTGATTTTACTAAGCCCCTGAAGAAACACGAGGCGATGTGCAAATCGAGTTTTTATTTACTGTTAGAAAACCGCCGCTTTATATGTCACTGTAAAAATGCTCTCGTTACATTCGAAATTGGTAGAGAAAACATATTTTCTGCATGCTGCATCAATTTGAAGTTCAGATCAACAAAATTATTTAAATTAATTCTAAGTCAAATAATGTAATTTAAGGTTATAACAACATGTGGTTGTAGTGCCTAGGAATTCATGTCAATCAAAAATATTGAAAATTTGATTTTAATTTTATATTTTAAAAATAAAAGCTGGCACAAATTCTGTAACCACTTACTACAAAAGACCTGACTGTTTTTTTGGCAATTCATGTACCTAATTATTGGTCAAACTTAGGTTTTCATTATCACTCACACGACGAAGTTCTATAAAACTATATTAACAAGTTGAAACCTTGTTATGATAGTTTTATTCAGTTCCGCAAACAAAAACATCATTGTCGTTTTCGACGGTATTCTAGCTTTTCTCGTTTACCAAAATGATGAAATACATCTCAGAATTTACAATCACGCTGAACACCATGTTGATGTTCCAAACTATAATTGTGTAACGCGAAGCTTTAATTTATACAACGATAATAAAGTATGACTAACGGTGACTTATCACGAAGGTTTTTACCCTAATAAGTAGCACCGAGTCACAAAAATACCCACAAAAGGTACTGAATTATTACAGGGAACCTTATACACGTATACATTTTATCTGTGATGAATCATATGTAGCTAAACACCCTTCTATGATATCTAACAAAATAAGCAATCATAATGAATTTTTTCTAGTGAAAATTAGTTATTGTTTTAGGGAAGGGAAACTACTAATTCACGATTTTATTAGGACATAGTACTAACGGAGTAGAATTGTAAATTCGTCGTGTGGTAATTACACCTCCACGTGGTACGTAGGTCTTGTTTACGCATTGACTGGGTAAATCACGCAATAGGTACAAAGATCCCATGAAATCTATAGATCTAATTAAGTGGTAGTCAGTACGGCAAGCCTTTGGCCGTAGTGCGTGATTGCGCCTGACACCCGTAATATCCGGCAGCCAGGCACTGCCCACCGATGGTATCAATTTCAATTTGCTGCGGCGCCATAACAGCCGCCTCTGCTCGATTCGTTGTATGAATCGATTTCGCTCCAGTTTCCTGTTGCGTCCGCATGGACTTAATCTCAGATCGTTCGATTGAAACGCTTGCTGGGAAAGCGCTGTTTATATCGCTGATATTTGTTTAATTTTGTGTTCACTGAAATTCAATAAAACAGATTTATGATAGATTCGGAAATTATATCCGAATTCGATAAACAGATGCTGGTACTTGGTTAGTGCTTAATGGCGATGCAATGTCCCGTGAAATTACTATTTTATCGATGCAGAACGTATGAGCGTTTGCATACCTACGTGCTACAGCTACGTTTCAGATTGGAGTTCTTGCATTCTGTTGGATTTTTTGTTCAAACAGCGTGAAAATTAATCGATCGATTAGCCATTCGCGCTCGGCTTCAAAGCTAAAGTCGAACGTGACTCGTGAACCGGTCCCCTGCCGCACCGGCGCGGCGGGCGCCGTGGAAATTAATTCTGCCGTTAAAAAACGAACGATCCGCTCAGAGTTTTTGACAATCTATTGCATGGAGTTCCGAATAACTCTTCGATTGTTTCAGTACGTAGAAGTGTTTTCGTATTGGTACGAGTAAAATACGACTTCGAATATTGCTCCAGTTATTGAGACTGGGTTCGAGTAATAAAAAACAATATGGCGCAGTGGTTTTATGAAACTTTCTGGACCGAACTTTAAGATTTACCAAAATTTATTTATTGACAACAGTTCGTTTCTTAAAACAGTTAAATTGATTAAAAAATTTCGAATTAGCGTAAACACTTTTTGATCTAAAAAATCTGCATGTGAATAGCATGGTAATACTTTCATCACCTATTCTCCTTTTTAGTTAAATTGCTTCCTTAATTCCAGTGGCCCCACCGGAGTTTGAAAATCCGGCTCAGCATGGCACCCACAGTGCCACTAAAATTAATGTTCTGCCAGAGAGAAAAACGAGCAACAACCAACCTACATCCACATCTATTACACACCTTTCCGTTACTGAAATAGAAATAAACTTTGTATGAAGAATTGTATATTTGTTTTGCAAATCAGTTTTATGTCATGAGTGTAATATTCTACAAGGTAGTTCGTATTTTTCACCACAGACGCATGCAGTTTCATAAATTTCTGTATTCAAATATAAAATGAAAGCAGCTAGGTGCGAAGTGAAAAGCTCTCGTTCACCGCTGGGTGCTCGAATTCAATAGACCCAATGGTCAAGTTGATCGAATAATCGGTTCAGGGAGATGTGACTGCAGTACTGCATGGACGTAATCGTCACGCCAATAAATGCTGCCATCGCAGTATTGTTCAAAATTGTATAGGTATTGTAAGCAGAGCGTCCGACTGAACAACATAAATAGTGTACAAAACAGGTCAAGATAATACTTACAATTATTTGTCAGTAAAAACCCTGTTGAAACGCCCAGCAGGACAAGGAAAAACAATAATAGCAACACTATCAGTGCCGGCCGGCAGTAGTGTATCCAACAATAGTCCTCTGAGTTTGCGGCAGGCGGTTCTGACGACCAGCACCTGCAGCACTTGCCACACGTGGGCTCCGAAGGCGTCGTCGCCCGCACTACCGCACTGTTCCCCTGCTGATTCACTATCACACCTTGCACTGGAGCATCACTCCCTTGTCCGTACATGGCACTTTTTTCCGAGAGACGAGCAAAACCCGATGTCTCGTCTTCGTGAGGATTCCCGTACACTCCGTACGACGCGACCATGTCAACCCCCGAGAGCGACCTTGTCGGCTCATTCCCTCCACTGTCCTGCACGACATTATTTTCTGAACTAGGCCAACATTCACAAGAACACCGATCTTCCTTCCGCCTCTGTCGAGGATGGGTTCCCTCAACTCGCCTGATAGGTACTTCGTTTTTCTTCTCCTCCTCTTTCTTAATTTTGGCATCTTGAGGTATAGTTTCGTGGTTGACTTCATAGTTTGTGTGTAGGTTTTTGTGGTGTTCTATGTACCAGTGTCTTTCCTCCGCTCGAAGGGTTGTGTCGTTGTTTCCTTCGTAAATGTCTGCATAGTTAGACAGGGGGTGCGTGGATGGGCTGTAAACGGGGTCCGCAGTGAGTTGTCCGTATCCGCGTTCGTACTGCGGTGGCCGGTTGTGACTCGCGTAGTACGTAGTAGATACGGGTACGGTATAGTCGTAACCCGGCCTGTTCATCTTCAACGCTCAGTAGCTTCATTTGAGATTGTGTTTCACTGCAGTATTCATATTTACTTAATCTGTGAACGTGTGATTATCAAGAAAGTTGCAATTCCTATGATGCTATTAACGATGGTGCTAACTATACACACTCATAATATAGGTTGATAAAACAATTCTTGCTAGAGAAGATAAATTATAAGTCAACATTGTTGATTTTGTTACGCGTCACACACGGAGGCAGGGAGCTGTACAGCAGAATACACATCTGTTTATCTCAATTATATTGCTGTTGTTCGGCGGTGGTATTTATCTTTTGTATTACAAGCACCCGCCGCCTTCGCTACTTATGTAGGTATACAAAGAAGTAACGACATGAGTACACAAAACTTCGTAACTTAAATTAACCGTACTTATGTATTTCCCTGATTTTGACACGTGAGTTGCGTAACTAGATTACGAAAGAAACAAGGATGAGTTTGGAGCCGATAAGTATCTCGGTAACTTTTGATTCGATTACGTTGCTACGGTGAATCGAAAGTTTCTAGCATTAATAAAAGATCGTTGACCGTTGGGCTAAATCCATTGCGAGTAAATAACAAAGTTTGGGCGTGAATCCCTGCGATAACTAGGATAATCCGTTTCAATTAATTAAATTAAAAATAAACAGAAGTCATTACATAAAAGTTGTGACTGAAAGTTAAGCTTCTGATGGTCCGCCGGCGCAGTTGTACCTAAAAGGGACCGTCACAAAGGATTTTTAATTAATGGTGGGTTCACTTAACATGTAAGCAGTCCAATTAGTTGCTTTATAACTAATTATTTTAGTTGAACTTGGGTCATGTAAATGCTCTTGTTGTTTGATTGCTGGACAGTAATTCTGAGGTAGCTCATGCATTTCACATAAGCTAGAAATGCTATAGTTCAAACGCTGGAAAACAATGGAGAGGATGTGTTTGCGCATACAAAATATTTGCGCCATCACATCTCCTCCCCCTCATTTCGGCGTTCTTTTTGCATGATGCGCACTATACCTATATATATAGGCAGCATATACATAGTTATCTTAAAAATCAACAATCGCAGGCAGCAATACAGTGGGCAGCCTTATCGCTAGCAGTTATCTCATCCAAATAACCTGACATGGACAGGACTGAAGTTAAAAAAGAGAATAGGAATGTTATACTCTTGTTGAAGATAACTTTTGAAGTATTCCTGAACAAAAGGTCTAAGTCACATCTGTGTGAAAGTTACCGGTGTACCTTAATAGACCACCCCAGCCATTAAAACCCCCATAAGATATGGGTAGTTTACGATAGGCGTACCCTACAATACATAAGCCTAGCTACAGTACCTATACCACTGTGGTTTTTATCTAGCTTTAACCAACCGAATGCTGGATTCGGAACAAACAATGTTGCTAAGAAGCTGTACTTTATTATAAGATGACCTGTCAAAAATGTCTAGACTTTTCAGTGTTAGAAAATCAGCTCAGACTAGTCTCATCAATAAAAAGTTTCAAAAGTGCATAAGTTTTTGTATTTTCAGTTTTAGGGCAATTTTCAATTTGTCATAAAATCTTTAAAAAAATTTTTCAACTTGCTGATGGATCAAGCATATAGCCCAACTGATGTTAAGAGCCCGGTGACAGCAGCTCGTAATTTCAAAATGCGATTGGCTATTATTTCATTTCAAGGAAATTATTTGAAAAAATAACTATCCAGTGACACACATAAATACTATTCGAATACAAATAATACAATAATATAAGGGAAATATGCTTGAATCAGAAATCATTTTGGTATTAGGTTTGTATGTATGTTTGGCCTTACGTTTACCTAATACCAAAATAATTTCTGATTCAAACATATTTCCCTTATATTATTGTATTATTTGTATTCGAATAGTATTTATGTGTGTCACTGGATAGTTATTTTTTCAAATAATTTCCCTGAAATGAAATAATAGTCAATCGCATTTTGAAATTGCGAGCTGCTGTCACCGGGCTCTTAAGTGATAACCATAACCTACAACAAAGCATTGCCCCGTAAGTCACGCACGCTAGGAACGTGCCCTTCGATGCACTGTCTCCTGCGTCCATCAATGATGTTAAGCCTTATGTGCCTGTAATTACACCGCAACTACACTCTTCAAGCCGAAACAGCGTTGCTGCTTGGCGGTAGAAAAAGGCGTGGTGGTAGTACTTCCCCGGACGAGCCCTTCACAGAGAGCTCAACTACTCTTAAATTATTCTTCAAAAATATCTGCGTGCAAGAAGTTTTTCTACGGTTATTTGTCATTTTCGTAAATTTTCTTGTACATTTCCAAGATAGTGCGGCCTAATGCAAAGTGTTACGCATCATTATCGCACGTGATCACTCACCGGTGTCACAGCGGTGGGGAAGCTTATTTTCTTTATTCCTTTGTTTTAAAAGGGTCTAGAGTGTTTTGTTTCTTAGCTATTTTATTTGAACAGAAGAGAAAAACTAAGGTAGATTCGGTTTAAAGACCTAAGGTACCTACCAAGGTTGATTATGATTCAGATTATATTTTTTTGATGTTTTATTAAAGAGCAATTTTTATGCTCAACAACAAATCCCTTAAAATAAATATAAAAAAGAGGAGAGTAGTTGAGAATTGACGATTTAGTAAAGAATGTCAGATTATGTGATATTTAGATCGAGCATTTCAATCAAATCAATTAGTTTACTCTTTTACTGTGTCTACAAAAGTGCCGAAATCTATACAAAACCATAAAAAGCATTCTGTCTCTTCTACTTATACTTTAGAATGTAAAATGTTATTTCACCCTCGAAAAACAATAACGAAAATATTTAATTTTGTCGATAAAAATTTTATCTAGTTGCAAAAACTTTGGTATCCAAATCACTTGTAAACCGATGAACTCTAACCATTTGGAATGTTAATACAAAGTTTTCCGATACAAAACAATACTATGCAAAAGATTTAATAATATAAAACAAAAGTTTTTACCACTCCACTGTTCCCGAACATAGAACAGTAGTTTCAGTTAAAGTTTTGATAGCGTCGGTAACAATTTCAGTTCCGTGACCTCTGAAAAGGAGTAGATACTGTAAGTTCAGGCATTTCTACGTATTCATATGAACATTCCTTTATTCTGTATCATGTTTTGACTGTGTTGAGAAATAATGATTACAGGACAACGCTTGAAAGTTAGTTTGAACGCATGAACCATTAGGGTTCTAGGATAGTTTTCAAAATTTGCTCTTTATTCTTTACTGCACACAGAAACAACATGTGAAAACTTAAATAATAAAATATGTACAAAGGCGAGCTTAACCCTAAAAAAAGTTCTCTTCCAGCAAACTATGAAGGAGAGACACACACACACACACACAGTCATACACACACACCCTCTCAGTCATACTAAAAGCATGTGATATTTACATGGTTTTTTGCAGTTTGCCCTCGACTCGATGAATTTAGATAAATATATTTTAATAGTAGAGCTCTTTGTAAAGGGCTCGGCCGGGGAAGTACTACCACCACGCCGTTTTCTGCCGCCAAGCAGCGTTGCTTTGTTTCGGTCTGAAGAGTGTGGTAACCTGTGTTATTACAGGATTTACAGGCACATAATGAGGTTTGACATCTGTATGCCTCAAGTTGATGGACGCAAGGTAGTGCACTGTAGGGCACGATCCTATCCAGGGTGACTTAAGATGCTTTGCAATGCTTTGTGATAGGCTACCAACGTTCATGGGGTGGGCTATCTGCTTGTTCCATCTAGTAGCTAGTTGTATAAAAAAAACGATAGTAAATGTGTAAATATCACAGAAGGCCAGTGAATGCAGACACCTTAATGCTTTTGTCACTTTTCGTGTCTTCACTGGAATAAAAAAACCACTTGACTCTGAAATTGTGACCTCAAACCTAAACAAGATTCTTCTTTTTCTTTCTTTCTTTCTTTCTTTCTTTCTTTCTTTCTAAACAAGATTAAAACCTCTTTAAAAGCACTTGAGTTTAGATATAAAAGAGCTAGAACCATAAACAATAGGGTTTGATAAATTATAAAAGTTGTAAAGCAAACATTGCCTGCGTCCATAAAATATTGAAGGTTAGTGGCGGAACAGCCATAAAATATTTTCGAAGTGTAATAGGAACATAAAATAGGTAAGCGAAAAAATGCCTTCGTTTTATCTTTGATTCAGGGGCCCCTGACGTGTTGACGGTTTGTTTTTCACTCGAGTAGATAGTAGGTGGGTATTTCATGGGGAAAGCTAAGGTTAAACCAACGCTTTCTACCTGAATATTATATAGTGACATTCAGTAGTATTATATTTATAGTGAAATAACATGGTGACGATCAGTTTTTGTTAGTTTGACGACAGCAGTCTGCAATCAAAAAAAAATATTCAATTGCAAACCTACAACCTACTGGCACCTGTTAGCTCCACTTCACCTTAGTAACGCGTTTTACTCATCATTATTTATTCATAAATTACTAGCTGTGCCCTGCGGTTTTACCCGCGTATTTTTAAATCCCGGTACTAAAAGTAACTAATGTGATTTTCAGACTATAATCTATCTCTCTGTCCAAATTTCATCCAGATCTGAATATTTTCGTCTGACAATAACTTACATCTTAATCATAGCATAGTCTTTACTATATTTTATGTTTTTTTACTCCAGTGATCAGACTTTTAGAGACACCTATGCAAACATGCGATAAAATATGCGCAGACAATGCCATGTGAACGTAGCCTTAGCCAAAAAAATGCTTAGATCATTTTATTATACGGTCGTACTGAGAATGGGTCAAATCTATTACGTGATTTCTACTCTGTGCCGGCATGCCAACATTGGCATAGTTAAGAACAGGGTAGCTAGATTAATTTACGGTTACTATAAAAATTTCAGCAGATAAGTTCTTGAGAACTTCTCGGGCTTGCGTTGGACGTGGAACTTAGTGAGTAGCTGACCCTAGTTTATTATTAAGGAAGACGACGCGTTGATACTGAAGCTACATTGCAATGTGTGTGTATTAAAACTACGCGACTTCATCTACACGCCCGTAAAGTTAAAGTTTTGATAAAAGCCATATAATCCTATTCCTATTATTACAAAGTTAAATTCAAATAAAATACTCTGAAGCAACTGGTAGCTCAAAATTGCATGGAGGAAATGTATTTTATGCAGAAAATATTTTCTGGAGCAGTATTGTTTTGGTTATTAAAGTTACTTTTGTGGAATGTTCATTCTTTATTTCCTATTGCAATTTGCACTTGAGGTTTTTTAGGCTTTTTTTTATTAACAGTTTAATATCTGGATACATACATTTGTGTAACAAATAGCATATAAAAACCACTAAGGTTTGTACTAGTGCTATATGCTTACAGTAGGCACCATACATATGATTGCTAGTCGCAGAAATACTAACAGAATATATACTTAGTATATGATAATCAAGAGCTGAGGAGAGAACTAATGCTGGCCGTTTTACTATATGATAAAGGAAGAAATCCGAAGAAAACCCAAAGTAATCGACAAAGCTGGACAAGACTGGGTAAAGCTCACTCAGAATCGGCAGCTGACAATTTATGCTAGGTGAGAGTTGGTCATTTCTACTCTAAACCTACCCTACCTCACAATCTTACTTAGAAAAAAACTGAAACAGCTTCACGACTTTGATCCCCAGGCACGGCAGATATCCCTTCAGATCTCTCAGTATCAAGTACTAACTCAAGATTCTTTGAGGATGTCTGAGGGGGGTAGTCAGATCAGATTAGGATAGGTAATAATAGTGTTAAATAAAGACAAAGTGACTTTTTAAAATTCTGCTGTACCTACAAAACCTGCATTTTGTATGATTGTTAAAAACAATGATAGCAATGAAAGGATATGAACCGAAGTTTCCAGAACCTTTTCAAATTGGGGCCAACACGTGAACGAGAGAAAGCCGTCATTGAAAAGTATTGCACAATCAAAAGCAGAGCTGTTTTACGATTTCACAGAACAGCAGAAACAAAAACTTTTCACTGAAAGAGTGAAATTGGGAACATTTAAAAGTTCCAGATTAGAAACAATAGCGTCAAATAAAATTTCACGAAAACACCGCTCTTGCGAAAGAATTCAACAAAACGTTTTATTATGTTCGCTTTCTTGTTTTTAGGTGAACCTTTCAATGTGCACGATGATAATAACATTCAGTAATAGAAAAACAAACGGAACAAGTCTTATAACGAAAAGTGTACTTGAGTATGTTATGATAGCAAATGGTCCACCGTCGTTGACTCATTTAGAAAACGGCTTTTTACAGATAAAATAATGAAATGAAAATTAAGAAAAAACACGCGTGAACTGGCCTTTTAAATATTTTTGATAAATATTCTGATTCATATAATTTAATCAAATACGCATTTCAGCACCTAACTTAATAACTAGGTGCGAATTTAGTCCACTTTTGTTAAGGTGTTCTAAAATGATTAACGATAATAATATAAGAAGATTTCGATCATATAAATATTCATAAATCCTCCTGGTAAAACCGAGATTTGAATCGGTAACAGGACCATTAGCACAAACGCACGACGGCATGTAAACTATTCAGGCATCACGAACGGTTTGATTAGGTCCGTTTACAAGCAAAGCAAGGTAAGCTGGGATTCGAGCTGTGATTGTTGTATAGACTGAATCGTACCTACACTAAATCGGAATCTAGAGAGACATAAGATGTATAGCACACTGCACCATCTATCGAGGTAAAATGAATCGGAGTGCATGGTAAAATGGATTGTGATTTTGCAATTATCGCTAGACCGCACGGAGACGCTGCGTGCATGATGGTCAGATACCGCGTGCTCATCCAAAAGTGAATACGATGGATAGCCACAGCATCAAGAAGAGCTTTCATATGTCGTGGACGCATTGACACAAAAAGCAGAAAACCTTCACAACTAAAACTACTTCATACATTGTAACAAGGATCGTACAAAAGAGCAATAGAAACCAAGCAGTAATTTCATGCCTGTTCTTCTAGGCTTTGGTCTTGTGGAACTGGCACCTAGAGTCACCTAGCTTCTTCTTTCTTCTTTTTATGGCTCCTGTCATAGACAATCTTGCCAATGTCAAGTGATTCAGAGACTCTTTGTAGTTACGTTTCTAGTCAGGTCAGTCCAAAGTCGAGTCAGTCAATTGTTTTGAAGAAAATGGTGGCGGTTTCTTCAAAACATTTGAAACATTTTCGGTCAAATCACGATATCACATAATACACTTTCATTTCAAATGCTTACGCTTTGTGCTAAGACCAGAAGTAATGTTGGTTAAAATACCACCAAAATTACACAACACAACTCAAAATAACACTAGAAAAACAATTAAAATGAAAATGGTATGTTGCTTCGTTAGATGACAGGAAACGAATCCAATTCGATTCCGTCACCTAGCTTTAAGACGTTTTAAAATGATCGTTGTGATTATATTGAATAAATACTTTTTTTTTACTTTGACAACTTGGATTTTAGGCTCAGAAGATATTCCCTCAGATCTGGTATTAACTGTACCACATACTAATTTAAGGCTCTTTGATAACTTGGTGTTCCATACGTGAAAGGTTGCAAGCCCATTGCCGCTGCTAGAATTTTAACTGGTTTCCTCGCGATGTTTTCATGCACCGTTAGGAGAGCACTGGGTATTGTAAACATCATTTTAAAGGAGGAAAAAAATCCATTGGTCATGGTTTGATTTGTGCTATTGGGATAAACCATTTATAGTATTAGGATTTCAGTTTTTATATGTAGTTATATTACGACTGCAAAAACACAGCCTCCGCTTTTTAGACCCGAATCTTCTGGGGCAAAAGAAAAGCAAAGTGAACAAGTCTAGAATAGCGAAAACTGCTTCTCAAGGTGGGTAAAGTTTTCCGATCTCTAAACTTAGAAACTTATTTAATTAAGTAGAAGTTTTATCTATCATCGGTGCTCGGCACTTGTATGGGTTTTTTGACGTGCGGCTACCAACACTATAAATTGAACTATTCTTAAATCAAATCTTATACACATACACCCTGTATATATCTAAGATACCTTATACCGTGTATACCCTATACCTAAATTAATAGCATAGACAAGGGTCGTGTAGCTTGTTCTAGTAAGACATGTACTCCCCTACATCCAAGATATTACAACCTACCAATTATATTTCGACCAAAACTTGTCCACTTCAGTTGAATTGTATGTAGATGTATCCCCTCTTAAATTTTTTTATACAACTAGCTGTTGGAACAAGGTTATTCATAAACCCACCTGATGTTAAGTGGTAACCATCACCTATAAGAAGCATGCCTCGTAAGTCACGCACGATAGGAACGTGTCCTACGATGTATTGCCCTGCGTCCATCAACTTGAGGCATACAGATGTTATGTCTGATGTAGCTGTAATTACACCGGCGACCACACTATTCAAACCACAACATAGCGTTGCTGCTTGGCGGCAGAAAAAGGCGTGATGGTAGCACTTCCCCGGACGAGCCCTTTACGAAGAGCTCTACAACTCTTAAACTACTACTCCACTTCTACATACTAAAGCACCATAATTATTCTGAAGTAAGTTTTCTCCCAGAGTTTTCGGTTACGCCATACAAAGTTCTATTGCCACCGTAATAAAATTCATTATTATATAATTTGCTAACAAGGTGAGTTTGTTGCCCGTTCTTGTAGCTTGGTCGCGTGGAGACGTTTCTAAGTGATCCTCGGGATTCAATTGAATTTTGTATTGGACTTTACAAATACACTTTCGTATTTATATTTCAACTTCAAGGCAAAGTCAAAGTATATTTATTCAATAATACCACAAGAATCACTTTGAAAAGACTTAAGAGTCAGGCTACAGCGGCTCGCAGTTTCAAGGTGCGATTGGCTATTATTTCATTTTATTTCATTTCGGGGAGGTTGTTTGAAAGAATAATAATATCCAGTGACACGCATAAATACTGTTCGAACACAAATAACACAATAATATAAGGGAAACCTGCCCGAATCAGAAATCATTTTGGTATTAGTATGTTTGGCCTTACGTTTACCTAATACCAAAATGATTTCTGACTCAAGCACATTTCCCTTATATTATTGTATTATTTTTATTCGAACAGTATTTATGCGTGTCTCTGGATAGTTATTTTTACAAACAACCTCCCCGAAATGAAATAAAATGAAATAATAGCCAATCACCTCGAAACTGCGAGCCGCTGTCGCCGGGCCCTTAAAACTTGGAGACTCTGGGTGCCACTGCAATGTAACTTTTGATAAATTAAAGAAGCAAATGATTCACCTTCGTCTTCGCGTATTTTTATATACGTCAACATACGTAAAATATGAATGGATACAACCGCAGTGTCGTTGCATTTGGATTTTAAGCTTTATTTCTACAATGTTATGGGTGTAATTTAAAATTGCGCTCGCGGATGTGTTTATCTAGCAGAACTAACTGCTTTAAATCTGACGTGTAATGTGTTGAGCATAATATTTCCTAAAATAAAGTTACGTAGCATTGCCTACGAAATTATCGTAGCGCACACACATTCGTTGAGCTACGCGGTTATATTCAGCGTAGCACCGCAGAATAAACAATGTAGCTCATAAAATACATACATGTATTACATTAGATTTTAATATAAATTTCTAACATTGCGTAGATCTTGAGAAGTTGGTGGATGGAGAGGTCTCAAATCCCACCGGTATACCGGGTGGCCAAAATATATAACTCTGCAGGTGTTGACTTTAATGACACTACCGTAGAACAATTTTTTGCACCTGATGACCCCATTTTACCCCTAGCTGCGGTTGATCCACGACTTTTTGGCAACCCTGTATACATAATAATTATAGGGGACGTCTAATATATCCGGCAGTGGACTTCTATAGGCTGATAATGATGTATCATCATTATTATGTTTTAGTTTTTAGCACGAATTCTAAATTCGAATTACAAAAATCACTTTGAAACGTTTCATAAACTGCCTTACATAGACGCCTACTCGCTACGAATATTTTATAATAGTTCCTGTTATTTATCAAAATTATTAAAAAAAAAATATTTCAATCTAGGTGATAATCTATTCTTGTTTCATCCAATTCGGTCCTGCTAAGCGCATGATCCTAATATCCAAACATCGTAACATTAGCATGTACAATATAACTATTTAGTAAAATTGCTTCTGAAACGACTGTCGCCCAACAATTGAACGCGTCACTGCCGACGCAAAGTAAAACGCCGGACAATGCGGGTGGTATAAAAAAAGGAACTGTCTTGTACCTAGTCCCCTTCTACTTTTTGCCTTGTCTACTTAACTGTACGTATCAGCTATGTAACGCTGATAAAAGATTATCCTGTTTGTCTTGTTCGTCTATTGAAGATAAGGCTTAGCGTTATTTATTTAGAACCTTGGTGCGTTTGAAGCGTTATAGTGAAACCACAAAATATTCTAACACCCAAATACTCAAACGCAACTCAGATTTGAGCACGTCTCAAGTGGTTGTTTTTTTTGACAGTTTTTAATGAAATTCCTTCAAAAACTCGTCATATGTGACGTGCTTAAATCTGAGTTGCGTTTGAGTATTCGGGTGTAGTAGATATAACTAGCTCTATAAATGCTAAGAACGAAAACATTTTATGGAAACAAGTATTTTTTTTAGAAGCAGTAATAGATTTGCAACCTGTCCCGTAGGAATTACTATAACACGTGTATCCCAAATGTTATATGTACGTAGACCCATAAGACACAGTCATAGATTCCTAATTATTTAATGGGTGTACTGTTAAAAGTGGAATTGGGAACCTCACTAAATACGACAACATGTGAGTCCGTGCTATACCTATTAAACATTCGGACGTGCCTCTGTCTACCCCTTAAATCATTAAGCAGATCGTGACTGAACTATAAGGTTAGTTTAGTATAGGAAAACTGAGAGTACGTATAATGTATACCTTGCCTGGGTATTTCATTACATTATGCATACTACCTACTAGATTTTATTTTATTATTATGAGCCTTTTATGTCCCACTGCTGGGCAAAGGCCTCCCCCCATTCCCTCCATTCTGTGTGATTTTATTTATTTTATAATTGCTTTTTTATGTTTGTATTTTTACTATGTTATATTATGTAGATAGGACTCAAAATAATAAGCTGCCTAAGAAACTTAGACTAAACGTAGATATATAGGAAAGTTTTTACTTTACTCATTTAATTATCTAATTAGCACCATCGTCGTTAAAAATAGCACCATAACAACGTCATCAAATAATCCAAGTAACCGAGCTGCTTCACTCGAATCACTGATGTAGGTGACAGAATGACAAACCGAGTAGGGCCATCGAACCAGTGCACCCATAAAACTGAAGCCTTCACCACATAACTATACACAAGCACACACACATAGCACTCCGGCAGTTCTCTGTAATGTCCCAGTTCCCATTATACTTGTTCATAAATGTGTTCAAAATCGTCCGATCGCGATGTATGTAGGCCGGCGAAGAGGCGACGTAACCACGCCGTGGCACAGCGCGGACTGACGGCAACTACTAACCCCGCCCGCCTTCTTCCCCCACTTTTCTCCCAAATCCAGAGTTTTCATTAATGTTGTTATCTCTGTAAAAGTTCGAGCAAGTCAAACTAAGAAGCTTTAATTAACTGTCCATGAAATAACTAAGCAAACGAGAAGGCCCGACAGCCTTCAGTTATCAGCTGAGCGCAACTTTGTGAATGGGGTGCTGGCCTGATTGACTTTCAATAGCGTGCAAGTTTTGAACATTTATTCTGTATCTTTAATCGGATGATGCTGAATAATGAATAAAACAGGTATTTTTCTATAAAGTGGCAAGTTGCACGTCATTTATTATGGAATATTAACTACTGCAAAATATTAAGTGCTAAATCTTATATTACGACGTTTTGTCGCAAAACATCAATAATATCTCCCTTACCACGTTAAGTTTGATTTTCCCCTAAAACTAACCTATACTAGAAAACCGTTTTAGAATAGATTGTAGCCCTATGCGTGATGTCCAAATTTATATTTTAGATCCTTCCTACTAATATTATAAACGTGAAAGTTTGTAAGTATGGATAGATGGATGGATGTTTGTTACTCTTTCACGCCGGAACGGCTGAACGGATCTGGATGAAACTTAGCAGAGAGGTGGATAATAGTTTAGAATAACACATAGGCTACTTTTTATCCCGTGGGAATACCGGGATTTAAATCTGCGCGGATGAAACCGCGGGGCGCAAGTAGTAGCTCCATATTTTTTCGTCACCGGGATACCGTAATCGAATGTTCAAGGTTTGACGTTTAACTAACATAAACATGACATAAGCCATCTAATAGGTCCCAAGCACGCAATAATAAAATTAGTAATTTCGTATAATATTCTTGACTATTAGACTATTTTATTTAGAATTCGGTGTTGCGGTGTTGTGGTACCTACTAGTACATAGACATTCAATTTTGAGAATGCGAAATCAACAACAATTTTTTCTTTTCTGTATCTATCATGATGCAAGTAAGTGGTTACTTAAACATGCATATCTTTTTTAAAGTTATCTGGCAATTGTATAACTTTTAACGCACTGTAATTGAAAAGAAAAAATGAATTTTTAACGTATTGTGGTTGAAAAAAAAAACTGAAACAGCTTCACGACTTTAATCCCCAGGCACGGTAGATATCCCTTCAGATCTCCCAGTACCAAGTAGGTACTAATTCAAGATTCTTTGAGGATGTCTAATGGGGTAGTCAGAGAGGTACGTCCAAACATTACATTTGGCACATACCCACATTTATTCTTTATTATTTGTTGTACACAGTGAAAATATACGGTAAACTTAAATAACAATACATGTACAAAGGCGAGCTTAACCCTAAAAAGAGTTCTCTTCCAGCAAACCTTGAAGGATTGACATTTTGCAGTAAACTACTGGTTGAAAAGAAAAAAGATTAATTTCGATTTTTAAACATACCTGGATAGAATTGCAAAGTAGCAACTTAAATTACTTCCAAATATTAAGATTCAATTGAAATTTACCCAGAAAATAATTTTCATTATATGTGATGAAAAAGCCGGTATTGAGCTAGCTGTGTTTATTAAATCAATTGTCAAGAGTTGAGATTTCGTAGCACGAATAGAACTCTTGATGCAGTGCAAAATAAGCCAGTAAGGAAGATTAGAGAAATAATCAAACATTATTCAAACTACTTTAAAAAATGTCAACTCAAGTAAGCAATTAGTTTAAGGTTTATAAACGACTTACAAAGTAAAATTACTTAGACGAATACTTCTTTTTTTCCTGTCATTATTTCAAAACATTGTGGTGACTGTAAGCACTTCATCCATGATTTTAAGATTTAAAATAACACAAAATATACATAATCAAACATCAATAAAATAAAACGACTCAACAATCGTTTTGAGTTTTCTATACATGTCATAGTTTAATAGTAAACTTCGAACAAACTAAGTTTTTATCAAACTTTTAACTATTCCTCTACGTCAATCAATCAAAGAGTTATTTGACATTTACTATTATTCTCGTTATTAAACACCCACACATAACAACTCTCGGATATAAATAGCCTCTCTATTATAACGGAGTCGACAAACTGAGAAGATGAACTGATGGCAACTAGTGAAATTGCACCAAAGTAATTTGTAAGCTAAAGCTGATCTTAAGTATACAAGACAGAGGGAACGGTTTTTTGAGTGACCAAGGTAGCACCAGGGTCGTTATTCTCTATGACATAGGAGATTCCTTGACTCAAACCATGTAACGTCAAATGTTATCTTGAGTTTTATTCTTTATGACATAGGAGATACTTTGCCCTGACGTGTGATGTCACAACGCAAACGCACGCGCAAATGAATACTTTAATAGCACCACATCGAATAGGGTGTGTTTTTTTTTCTTGGCACCTATTTGCAGGCTTGTTTATCCATGTGATTTTGATGGAAAGCCTTGTTCAATGTAAGTGTGATAGTGATGGCCTACTCATAGAGATGTTCTGTGTCGAGCCATCATACGTCGTTCATTAACTGAACATGATCGATAGCTGTAGAACGCTTGGCCGTGGCGGCGCTAGATCATTACTGATACGCGAATGGCGCCCGACTGCGGTTCGAAAACGCCTTCTGCGAGTTATTAATTGCCCCACGAACAAAAGCAAATGACTGTAGAGGTGATCCTGCGAGGGAGGGCCGACGTTATCCATTCACCCGGTTCAGACGTCCGCACTGAGAAATGTTCATTCACGATAGGAGAATTTATGACTTTGATTTACGTTAGAATTTTCACGTGGCGCCTTCAGCGCGGCCAAGGCTTCAACAATCTATAACGCATGGGACGGCATTTTATTATTTTTAATCATAAAAGCATTCAACACTAGTTGCGCCCCGCGGTTTCACCCGTGCATATATAAAATCCCGGTATTCCCACGCGATAAAAAGTAGCCTATGTATGTATGTATGTGTAGCTATTCCAGAGTATAATCTATCTGTCTGACAAGTTTCATCCAGATCCGTTTAGCCGTTCCGGCGTGAAAGAGTAAAAGTATATAATATAGATAGTAAATTATATAAAATACATAATAGACCTAATAAATACCTATAATACTGATAAGGTGATCAATGCGACGAAGTAAAGAAGTCCTTAAACGAGTAATTTTGTTGTCAGAAATCGATATACAATGCGGAAATATAGGGGCCTAAACAGAGATGGGTCGTTTGACATTTTCGGCGGCTCGTTATTATTGCACGCTTTCCGCACGTAGCTGTCACTATTCAACATCCGAACCTATCCGAACGCTCGAATTGATACCGGAACCGGAAATAGTTATATTTGCATATCGACTTTAAAAACTTTGTTTTTGAATCTCAATCCCCTGTTTGTACTAGCGGTTTGAGTGACGCTTTTTGGCTGCAAACAGCACAGATTTTTTTTTTTCATTTAAAAAATTGACACGTCAGCCGTGCGTGTAATAAAATTGTATACATACACGTGAATCGTATTTGAACTAAATTCTAGGCATCGACGCGTTGATTTATCGTCTAAACACACCCCTAATATAAGAATGGAAAATAAAAGTTATTTATTGTACACCTCACAAACTAACTAAATAGAAACAATAACAACTCTTAGTAAAGATAAATTACTACCCATAAGAGCGCCTATCTTTTTATGTACAATGGGTGGTCTTATCGCTAAAAAGCGTTCTCTTACAGACATCTTTTAAGATAATGAAAGTGATAGTGGCGATTTTATTGATTAATACAATTATGTTTTGACTTGCACTGAACATTCGTATAATATGATTTTTTTTTTTAGATATTATACGAATGTTACGAATACGAAAAAATCTATAAACATTCAAATCCATTTTCATTAAAAAAAAAATAATAAGCTAGCACGAAAGATGTGGTTACTGAAATAACAGACCGTGTTTTCTACATCATAAACATATTTTGTTCTATTACTTTTTTTGCTCGTCTCTTGTCTTGTTCTGTGACTGTGTTACATGCATTTGTTTTTCAAATTATCTGTGTAATCGAGGGTACAGGCTTGCCCTAGAGCGGGGACCTTTTTCTTGATATTTAATAAATGAATTTGTATTCATATCTGTATCTCCGAAGTCAACTTTTCACAACAGACTCGACTGTTTTATAATGTCAGAGGGAACGAAATATGTGCCAGCAGGGAGTGAAGTAATATTTTCATTCAATTATCAAATAGAGTTGTAATAAACAGTAAGCGTTCTTGTTGTCGCCACATTGTTTGGTGGGCATTGCAGTGGCAGTTAGGTAGTTTTATCTCTCACACAATTTCAATTTTTCATCTGCAGCTGTCAGCTACGCTGTGGCAGATAAGTAACGTTGCCGCGCGTCCCGCTAGTGTCTCTTTTAACCAGCTGGCAATCCAAAATGAGCTTTACTGCTATGGTGTTAGATTCAGTAAGTTAAAAGCTAAAATCATTCTGACTAGTGAAATTTTGGACTGGAGGTAGTTTTTGCTGATTGACCAAAGATTCATTTTCATTTTATGTCGAGGGTTGCTTGCAACAGAATGTACTTTATGTACATTAGTTTTTGGTTCAATTTTGCAAAATACGTTTGGTTACATAGAATAAATACCACAGTTACCATACGTAAATGTTTACATTTTCAATACCTGAAACTTTCAATTGTTTGAAGCTTAGCTTAGCAATGTCTAAAGGCCCTGATCAACGAAAGAGAAAACCGCGGTCTTATGGCTCGTCGGTAAAGCTCTAGTCCTTAAGGCGACGACGGACAAACTAGAGCTTAGAGACGACCTATACGACCGCGGTTTTTTGTGTGAGTGACATATTTCTTTGTAAAAAACTATTTGTAGTCTATGGTCGCAGCATGAAGTTTGTTCCCGGCCAGTTTGTTCGCTCCACTTCCTTTTATAAACTTTTTTGTATGAGCCACCGGCGTGGTATCAATAATTCTTACAATTTGTGTCCAGATTCAATCGATACTAAAGCTGAATACCTGCCTACATGCGGTAGAGTGGCGATAACATCTTAATGTACCTTTCGGAGTAAATAAGATAGAAATATACCGATAGCTATGGCTTTTGCTTTTATGGGGTTTTTTGAACTGGTGTTAAAAAACAAAATATTGCTATTTAACTCATATCGATCTTAGATGGTTATAGTAGGTATTCATTATTAAAAATAGGTAACTGATTTTTTATAAAAAAATTGCACAAATCAAAGCGAGTTAGGAGCTTACTCTGATTCTCGTAGGTTCACTCAGACAAATTCAATTTATTTATATTTTTGTAAAAAATATTAAAGACTTAAGGCGTTGACAACACCTAATGTACCTCTCGCTCGCACGATTCTACATTTTTAAAGATATAAAATCACTAATCCCAATTTTGAAAAATCGCAATCAACCATTTTATGTGCAATCAAATTGCACACAGTTTGGTACAAATTTCATTTTGGTCGATGAAATTTTTCCTACTCAAAAGTTTGCTTATCTACGAAAACTTTTAGGTCGGAAAACTTGTATCGATCAAAATGATTTTTTTTACTAAACTGTGCGCAATATGATTGCACACAAAATGATTGTTTGCGATTTTTCGAAAATGGATTCAGTGATTTTTAAGGATTTAAAATCACTGAATCCATTTTCGAAAAATCCATTTTTAACAAGTCAAAATGTGCGAGCGAGAGTCACATTAGCTCTTGTCTTCGCCTTAAACAACTATTAAACAGCATTAGCCTGAGATACGTCCAGTTTTGCACATACCACACATATGTTTTACTAGTTGCGTCCCGCGGTTTCACCCGCACAGATTTAAATCCCGGTATTCCCACGGGATAAAAGTAGCCTATGTGCTATTCCAGACTATAATCTATCTCTCTGCCAAGGTTCATCCAGATTCGTTCAGCCGTTACGGCGTGAAAGAGTAACAAACATCGATCCATCCATACTAGTAGTAGGATTTGGTAGGTTCCTTCATTTAATGTGTATGTATACAGGTCCGGGTATTTTTTTTGTTGTATGTAAAATAAATGAATTCTCTTTCTTTTTATACCATCGATGCGGGGTCACTCCCACTAGACCATTAGTACTCTCGAGTGTGTAATATGTCATAACCACGGCTGATGCTAATTTCAGAGTACCATCTCTACCTTCATTAGGCCAAGTACTAAACCAATACAAGTACCTAAGTAAATACATGACACGTTTCTTCATTGCATCACACTTTGGCAAACAGCTTACGCGGTTACTTACAACCTTTAAATAACCAGGAACTACATAGTAATAAGTATTATAAATGCGAATTAAATATTAAACATTTTGCTTATTTTCATAAAAATAATATTACTCAATTACGTCTCGGCTGAACCTACATAGTTTTGGCTTACCTACACTATTAGCTTTTATGTCCTTGTATAGCAATGTTACTTTTTCTTTGGCTTTGGGCAGTTTGATCTGCATCCCTATGTATCATGCGAGTAAAACCACGTATAGAAAATTTTGCTAAATAATTATGTAGCCAAATAATTTTGCTACGGCACAAGTAATGATGTATATTGGTGAGCGTTAGATTCCTACCGGCGATTTTAAGTAGGTATGAATAATATGCGGTAGATAAGTAGGATGGAATAATATGCGGTCTTATCGCTGAGAGCGATCTCTTCCAGACAATCTATGAATGAAGAGGATTGTAGAGTGTGGTGTGCATGATATGCAAATATTGTTTGCAGATTTGGGGTTTTGTGGGACCAAAATGGAAACTTATTGAATTACCTATTGAAAAATTGAATCACCTATTAAATATTGCGTTACAACCTATTAAATGAACGTAAAATAATGACATTTGCACTCGGTGTTAGTATGAATAGCGTGAGGATTGTATTTGATAAAAGAAAACAGTAAAATTCTTGGACCAGTAGTCAAACTGCGAGTTGTGAGTAACATGTCCTTCTCTCATTTCCCTCACCCTCGCCCAAATATTGGATAACTTCTATATTGTTGTTTACGGCAAACTTAGAACTTAGAGCAATTCACCTCATAAATTTTCGAGTAATAACAACCAGCCTTCCCCAGACACTTGTAGGAGCATCGCAATAAGCTAAGGATTCTAACTAACCGGGTCACTATGTCGGTGTATGAGGCTTGTTTACATATTGTACGTCGTTTGTTTCCTTGATCACTAAAACTTGGGCTTCTTCAAGGAAATATTGAATGTGTGTCGTTTAGACCAATCTGCCATACATACACAAAGATTATGTATTAATTTTGGTTCGTTGGGGCCTTATCGCTAAGAGTTTTTTTTTAAGACAAACGCCGGATGGAAAGGAAAAACGAAAGTCAGAAAGCTGTACAAAAAAATAACTACTTTAAAACATTCTGAGTGGAGTTTATACTGACACAGCCTAGCAGTACCTGTCTATCTAGTAGGCACGGGTGGTGGTAGGGACGCCAAATACGGACGACGACCGCAGCCCGCGGCGTAATTAGCTAAATATGACTTTTAAACTAAGAGCTCGCCGCCAGAAGCCTCTCCATATTCCGCCAGACGCGAACCTTTTTGCTAAACGAGCACATTTACATATACGAACCCATTCCCACCCTTAGTATTTAATTTGGCACTGAAGAAATTTACACCAACTCGTCAAAATATTATCATATGAGATTAATGTGATTTGAATTTGAGCTACGCGACGTGCAAAATACGCGGTGAATATTTTAAAAGTGGCGATTTCCTGGCAAAAACCAGCTTCCGTTCCAAATGTAAGAGTTTCGTATTCAAATAACATGTTTGATTTGATTTTTCGTGTTTTAGATACATTATTAATATTTACGAGGGGCTGAAACATTGTTTTTAATTTTCGCAGCGTTGGTGTTCATGTCACGTCCGCGCAGGGAACTGGTCAAAATTCCCTTTCGCGAATACCCACGATAAATCATAAGGCCATTTCAATTTACTGGCAACACTGCAATAATAGGCCACTGGCTGTCTGCTGAAAGGCCAGAATTTGTATTCAAGAAGCGATATCATCATTAGTTAGTGCAATTTTCTTCGCATCCACTACACGAATGCGATCGCCGAGTGCGCTACGCTATGCTCGGAATGAATAATACTTTCTAATTGCTTCAGAATCTGACTTGGAAATGGAGTTCCGAGACTGGACTTTGATAATTTGTATGGCTATCCTCCATAATGTGGCCTCATTATGGAGTCCAACTATAACTCAATAACGTTAACTATGTATTTGCATAATGTCTACACCGCGCCGTTTTAACGTTGTTTTTGCATATTTTTTGCAGCAACATGAAATCTTTATCAAGTTCTATTCATTTAAACGCGATTGAGTAAGTGGTTTTTTATCCGAGTGTACTTATGGAGTGCTGGCTCCGAAGTTGTCACTTTATTCTACACTAAAGATAGCCAAACTCAGCTATTGACGTCGTTTATTAAAGTTGTTCTCTCTGTGCATAAACAAGGCTTTTACGTTTACGAGCGTACGTAATGTCGTCGATAAAAAGGTGTTTCTCATACTGTTTAAAATAAAAATGAGTGAATATCAAAACTTTATCAACAAAAATAATTTTGTGCGATATCGCGAGCAGGATGTGGTCAGCAGTATTAGCACGTACGAATTGGGGTTCCGTGGTGGAGACGTCAGGAAGCACGTACATGTAATATTATTGATTACAGGGTGCGGTCCAGTCCGATTTGAATTTCCAATGAGCTCGTTAGACTCCGTGCACGGGCCTCGGACAAGTAATAAAAAAGTTCGTAGGTACCTTTTCGGGCTGATTGAGCACGCCGAATTCAGCGGTATTACCTTAATCGCTGCCTTTTCTTTCTTTTCTGGAAAAAATTCTTATAAGAGATTTGATTTTTGAATGTTCTCGGTAAAATATTATTTCGGAAATTTTGATTTCACTTTTTATCTGAATTCTTTGTCTTTTATATTTTAAGTTGCGCCCCACGGTTTCACCCGCACAGATTTAATTCCCGGTGTTCTCACGGAATAAACAGTAACCTATGTGCTATTCCAGACTATAATCTATATCTCTGCCAAGTTTCATCCAGATCCGTTCAGCCTTTCCGGCGTGAAAGAGTAACAAACATCTATCCATTCATGCTTACAAACTTTCGCGTTTATAATATTAGTAGGATTCCAAATAACTTAAACAAATATCAACTGTTAATAAAAATTTTGTTACTCATAAGCCTACTTATTTAGCGTGGATATAAATCGTGTTTGGTTTTTTTTTTTTTTTATACAACTAGCTGATGGAACAAGCAGATGGCCCACCTGATGTTAAGTGGTAACCATCACCTATAAACAAAACATTGCCCCGTAGGTCACGCACAATAGGAACGTGCCCTACGATGCACTGCCCTGCGTCCATCAACTTGAGGCATACAGATGTTAAGCCTCATGTGCCTGTAATTACACCGGCGACCACACTCTTCAAACCGAAACACAGCGTTGCTGCTTGGCGGCAGAAAAAGGCGTGGTGGTCAATTACAGTCAAGAACATTGTTTGTACTCACTTACAGTCTTATTGAATGGCTCATCACCATGTGTGTGAAATCAATACCACGAAGAGGCCTACTGCTGGACAAAGCCCTCCTCCATAGATTTGCTAATCAAGTAGCAGCCGTGGCAACGCGGTGACTGCGCCACGCTTTATAAAATAAATATATGCATAGTAATTTAAACTTTAAAAACATTGCTTCTAAGGTGCATAAAGAGTCAAGAACTTTCGAAATTTTACTCTTTACTTAAAACTGAGATGAACTCATAGGAAATGAACTTGCAAACGAATTAAAGTATCAATGAAGTTTACGTTCAATCGCGTTAAGTAGCGCAGTGTAGCAAAGCAGTTCGGATTCGTAACTTAAGAATTGGAATTTGTTCAATGGGTGCTACCACCGGTTTTAAAAAGTACAAAAAAATGTTGCTGGAAGAAAATGCTAATTAGCATTAAGTTCGCCTAATGTACTTCATTTATGTGCAATAAAGAATTTTCTTATCTTATCTTATCTTGTCCAGTTTACTGGTACACAAAGTGCATCATAAGACTCATAAAACATGATGGCAAAACATTAAAAAATATGATATTGATGGATGAAGTAATTAGCTTACTTTGGAGAATCAGCAAGCTGAAGTGGCAATGGGCAGGTTGTAAAGCGGTGGGATCGAACCCACGGCCGATAGAAGGTTGAGATGTTACCAATGAGCTGAGAGACTTTTATGGAAAGACATCAGTTTCATTTGGTACCTAAACTTATAGGACCCACGTGAATACCAAGTGTAGTTCATAGTTCATTCCAAAACGAAATAAGAACACTATAAAAGAAAGAAATAAAAGTTTATTTGAGTTAACTAGGGCGACAAAATTCGTTTACTAGCTTATTTATATGCTATGTTTAAAAATGTTCTGACATGGGTTAGGTGGATAAAGGTTAGGTTAGTTAGTGCATAATGAAAAAGGCTTATGACTAATTTAAGGTAATGATTTTCTAGTAATTTCTTAGAAAACAAGATTCTTGAAGAAGTTTAGTGTACTCATGGGCTAGAAGCTTGTGTTCTTTGATGAATCTGTTTACTCTTCCTTTTTCTGTTAGATTACTTAATGTATTATATAGCTTCAATAGTGTAGGTATTTTATTACATTGTAACGAGGATCATATAAAAGAGCGATAGATACCAAGCCGAGTTTGTTGCCTGTTCTTCTCGGTGTTGGTCGCGTGGAACTGGCACTAGAGTCACCTAGTTTTAAGACGGTTCAAGATGGTCCTTGTGATTTTATTGAATAAACATATTTTGACTTTGACTTTGACTTTGAGCCCAACAATGCTGATTGGTACTGTTGAGTTATTGAGAAGTGGTTTGTTGAGTTTTAATGATTTTTCTTGATGTTTTTCTTCAGCAAGATTCAAATCTTGGCCTGAAAATGTATTAGTCTTTTAGCTGTCGTTATGGCATGACTGCTTAAAAAAAGTTTTGTAATATCAGATGGTAGGACCCTCTTAATTAAAATCTGGGCCTAGCGGGAAACTTCGATTGCACTGTCAAAAATCCGAATAATTATTTGAGCCGTAAAATACCCGTAACTTGCACGATTTTAGACTTTATCATGAAAGTTCAGGCTTTATATTAATAAGTTAATTTATTACTAGCATACTTTGCTTTTATTGCCGAAGTGCACTTGGTCGTTTCAAATGCAGCTTGGATATAGGCTACGTTATTAATTTTTTTTTATTTATTGATGTTATACTGTACCTGCTTAATTATGAACTCTTATGGCTACTGCTATTGCTGCTATATAAAATATTCACATACAAATAAGCGCCGACAGCTCCCGACATCTTTTGTTTTTATTTTCAAAAGTAAAATTAAAAGTGCTACTCCACAATATTGTTTGAACTTCCATGAACTTTGCTCCATAATTTTCTCATAACTTCACAGACATTTAATAAATCCAACGGCCCTATTTTAAAGCACGCACACACTTCTACTCTAATTACCTACATGCCTGCAATGTATGGTCTTCGCAATGTAAACGGCACGCACGATCCCAAACAGCTGTAAAGTACCCGCAAATGTTTGACCTTTCCTTCCACGTATTTGGTAAACAGCTATGCCAACTTTGTATGTTGAGTAATTTAGCCTTCTAAAGGTAGAAAACTGTTTGGGATAGTTAAAAGGCTGACAACCGTAAAACAGCGTCTTGCTCGCACATTTTATCTTTATTCAGTGATTTTACATATTGTGCGATAGAAATTCTTTGATCGTTGTCTGCAGCTTAACGTGAAATAAAACCTAAACTTACTAACGGGGGCTGCAAGACTTATTATTTTCAAGTGTCATTAAAATAATTGGTCTTGAACTAGATATGAAATCTATTTTATTAATTAAGCTGCTATATGTTCACAATGGTGTCGATTCTGTTTTTGCATTATCCTAAACTAACTTAATCTGATAGCTCTAAAATTATAGCCGTCCTTGTTGTTTCGGTTTTAGAAAGGGATGGCAATATTTTTAGGGTACGTACTCAAAACAATCTATCACTATAAGAATCAAAGTCCTGACTGACTGACTGACTGACATAATTATAGACAACGCATAGCCTAAACCACTGATCGTAGAGACTTGAAATTTGAGGAGTACATAGTTCTTACAGCGTAGACGTGTACTAAGAAGGGAATTTTCAAAATTCAACCCCTAAGGGTATAAAAAGGGTCGAAAACGTTTGTATGAAAAATCGTATTCTTTCAACTTAGGAACTTGAAACTTAGACGACATATTATACTCCAAAGTCAATAATTAAGTTTGTCATTTTTAGTTTTTAAGAACTACCCCCAATAAGGGTGCAAAGGGGTGTTGTAGTTTGTATGGGGGTTTTTTATCGAGTGGTTCAATTGATTTCAAACTTGGAGTACATCATACTTCTAAATAAATAATTAAGAACGATATTTTTAGTTTTTGTAAACTACCCTTAATAAGGGTGCAAAGGGATGTCAAAGTTTGTACGAGAATTTTGTTACGCGTAGTGCGATTGACTTGAAACTAAAAGTAGATAAATAACAAAAAAATATACTAATTTAGGGTTTTAGCTCGGGTGGAATGCGCGAGCGGCATCAGAGGCGCAGCGGTGGCGGGCGAAGCGAGGGGCGGGGCCCTTAGCGGGCCTAGTTGGGACTTGGACCGCTGTATCTAAGTACTTAGACGCAAAAGTACTAAACTACGCGGGTGAAACCGCGGGGCGCAGCTAGTTACAAATATTTTAAACATTGTTTTAATTTACAATAATAGCTTTTTGTGTAGTTAATTTGAAAACATCAGACAAAAGAGTTGTGCAATAAAGCCGGCCCTGGCTCCTTTGATATAGAAACCAGTTTTCCGGCGCTTATATTATTTCGACGCCCTTACTAGTAACACCAATGTGACATAAAATATTATAAAATTCGAGGGCTATTTTAGCATAACATTTAGCACTGGACGAGACTGGTCAGGACCCAGTTTATGTCATATTATTTATTACCTACTTTATTTAAGTTTTTTTTTATTAGGTAGATGCCAATCCACTGTACCTGTCCGTGCTGTATTTTGTATATCAAATAAATGTATTTTCTTTCATGGTGCTACTTTAACCTTAAAACAAGAATATTGTTATGAGAAGTCAATATATTTTTTTTAAATAACTTTTGAGATTTTTCGATTGCTCTAGAAAGAAAACAGGATATTATGTTTGTGATGCTGCCGTTCGTTTGTATGATGCTTTTATATAGTGAGACATACTAATTGCTTTAGACAGTTAACAGGATAATAGGTCTTCGTCTTTCTTGCCGTAATCGAAACCGTTTACGTAAATTTTGTATCTGTATTTATTTTAAAACATTACATCAATTTTTGTTACAATGGTACCTACGCAACTTATAGAGCTAAAAAAAGGGATTCATTTTGTTTTTCTTTGGGACAGTACACCTCTTGACTAGTTTACCGTCGGTTGAGCGCTGACTGCAATCAATTCAACTGACTCGGCGAAGATCGTCGTCGGTAAAGCACTAAATCCGGCCTAACTTTAGCTATGAAGTAACGCGTGCGTAACAACCTGCTTTCATCTTAAATGTAAGCCATTACTTATTAGTAAGCCCCACGCATTGTTTTACGGACATAATTTATATTGACATCATTATTCATTTTAATTGTGATACTCGATACCTTTTAAATTGCACCTTTGAGGCATTTACGTCATTAAATTGACTTAAAAGCGGGCGCTCATAATTGCTAGTTTTTGATGGAGTGCTTCATCAAAGTTCAAAGTATAGCTACAACTTCCGGAATCACGTTTACGCTGAATGTATTTACTTGCATTTATTCTTTGCCCCCTTTAGTTTTAGCTCAGCGATAGTGGGTCTGAAACGGTACGTCCTAATTTGCATTCCGGAAATCGTCGGTTCAACTCGCCCAATGGCGTTTCTACACGATCTACTAATCGCGGTTAGCTCAACTGCAATTGGCGTGAATGTTGGCACCCTCTGACTGAACCAATTATATTCTTCGTTCCACTTTCATGAGTTCACATAAAAGTGAAATCACTTTATAGCATTTATAGCGGAGCATACCATTTATGGAAATAAAAGTTATTGACGACTAGTAGTTTATTGACAACTAAAATAATACATAGTCGATGTGATTATAAATAATACTGGCAGCCATTTTGCTTAGCGCAATCTTTGATCTTATCGCGCACGGCAGCTTTGTCCAGACAACCGTAAACCTAAACCTATACTTCAAAAGATGCAAACCAAGTTCTACCACCGACTACGTTGCCGCGTTGTAGAGAGATTTAGACGTAGGTTTACCAATTTCTGAACTAGTCAATAGTAGATATTCTTATTATGTTCGATAATTTTCGTTTTATGATTTGGTAATTAAAATTACTATGCAAAACCAACTTTTAGTTACTTGTAATAAATGCAATTTTTGAACTTTTAAGCACCTGTGTGCTGATGTTTAGTGCCACTGCTTTATTACTGCACGTGCTACCGCAATTTTTTTGCAAAGCCAATTAAATTTTAAAACAAAATTACTCATTAGCCTACTTGGCTAGATTGTAATGATATTAGGGTACCGCATCTCATGCGCTAAACTAATTTAATAAAAAAAAAAAAAATCTCTCTTGAGTTAGTTTCTGTAGACGATTTCTTAACTTTTACAACTGGTTACAAGAAACATACTTTATTTATAGATATTATGCAAACACGTTGCCTGCTTACAACGAGGCTCTGACGAGTAGCAGCATATATTCAAGTGGTACTGAATAGTGATGTTGGATATATTTTGTATCAGACTTTATAGATTCTATGGGAATGTGGTCAGTTTTTAATAACAGTAGGCAACCAAATCTAACAATCAGACTTCAATGAGATATTTCAAATATAAACTTAAATATTATTCCTATGCCCGGTTTCTGAAAGGCCGATCAACGCTAATTGGCTGTTAAGTCACTCGCTATTTCAGCTTTTACTGCAAGTTAGATATAGATAGCAAGTGACTTTACAGCCAATGATTGTTGATCGGCCTTTCAGAAACCGGGGGTTAAACTTTTATATACCTTCATCTCTGCTAAACGTTAATAAGTCATGTTTCACTAGTTTAAGAATTCAAGTTCCATAAAACTAGCATGTACAATATAAAAACAAATAGTTTAAAACTCAATTTGATTGGAATTTTTCATTTCAATTTAAAACAGCAGACATGGACCGGCTGCTAATAATGATCTGGTGCGAACAAAGACTGGCGAAAATCGAATTGCACGTATCCCTGTGTCCCAGTCGAGTGATCGAATAATTTTGCGGCGTATTTATCGAGGGTTTACTGCGAATACCAGTCCATGAGGGAGTCGCATCGCCACAGTGGTACCAAAACATCCTGTATACTCAAACCAGCTTAAACTATGTGACTAATTTAATACGGAAAGAGAAAAACAACTGAAATGTGAAAATTTACATATATTTTCACTTAAAAAAATTGACAATCAACCAATTCACTAAACCAAAGAAACTTTACTTCTTTTCCATCCCCTTAAAATAGACAATGCAAAAAAAAATTAAAACGTGCTGATAGAGAGACAGACCTAGACAATAATATTCGAGATATTTTTTTTTTAATGACAGTTTTAAGTCAATAAAATTACTTATTAGCCCATATTGCAGCTAATTGCAATCTTATTTGTGTATATTCTTACATTCTCAATTAGTCTTTAGTTTGTAAATTGAAAAGCTGTTGGTTCTCCAATAAATAAATAAATAAATATTCCTGCTAAAATAAGTTTAGTTTAATAAAAATCTGTAAAAAATGTGAATCCGTTGTTGACTTAGCTATTACTCAAATATTATATTATACAAAAAGTTGTGAATTTTGTTAAATAAATAAAAAAAATCGAGTCCTTTATTAAGTGTTTTGTTTATCAATAATACTAATGATCATAAGCCTCAATATGTTAAATTTAAAAAAGTGTAGTTACGAGTCGGTATAAGTTTTTTATTTTCCATAAGACCGTAAGGTCGTGTGCCTGTCCAACTAATAAAAAAAATTTTGTACTTTAAGAGCACACAAACGGGGGGACTTTTCTAACACAGGTTATAAAACTTAAAAGAAGAGTCCCAACCCGATTTATTAAGGCTGTAAAAACAATAAAAAGATTCATGTTTTTACATGAAAAGTCATAAACCAATATGTATAATTCTTAGCAGAAGAGCATTGGGCTTGGCAGTGCTCTATTGGGAACAAAGCCGGCCACACTCGTAACTACTCGTAACATGTGCAGTTCAGAGCCGCGACGGCATCGCTCGCGACACGTTACATAGAGCCTTTGTCCGCCGCGTGTGCTCATGGGGTCTTAACTTGGATACCCTATTGAGTATCTTTTAAACAAAATGTTTTGAATTTTCTAGAATGTTTTGGTTGGTTTTGTTAATGTACCTACCTAAGTAATTTTTTTTATACAACTAGTTGATAGAACAAGCTATATGTGTATTTTTATCCCAAAAATTTAACAAGTAAACACGAAAGAACCTAATAAAGGGAAAACGCCTCACTCACCCCGGTGCCAGATATGTATGAACTTAATTAAGTGATCACTGAGCCGCACGCTTAGTGAGGCACGAGACATTTAAGAGTTTTTCTCGTGCCTGACTAAGTGTGCGGCTCAGTGATCACTTCAGTTCATACATATCGGGCACCGGCATAATAGGCGAGCATACATACCCGCTGGTAACACATTTTTCAGAAAGATTGCACAAAACTATGATTCAAAACATAGTGATATAATCAAAATATAGCGTTCTTGATATACCTACCTTGTCGTGACAACTTCCTTCATGATATAGATAATGGTGAAGAATGAAACTACATTGGTTATTAGCTACAGTCTGTCCGCGACCACGGCTATTGCAACATAGTCGAAACATCAGGAGAATACGGTATATCAGGTGAAACGTGCTAAATACCCGTGTAATATTTCAAATTAATTACAGATTGGCTATAACAGAATTATACCTAGTTCGATGAAATTGTGAAATTATGTCATCTTCACTCTCAGAGAAGCCTTTTTGTTTACTAATGTAGTATCTATGCTGATACGACCCAACATTCGCACAAATGTTTAGAGGTAGACAGAGAAAGCAAAACACTTCCATGTACTGTCTCACCTCTCGCCTGACTCATTCTTGTTCGTGCGCGCACGGCGTTCGCACAGGTGTGTCATTGTTTTTACTTCGATCGAGCGATGGCGAAAAAATTCCGAAACAAAGACGTGAAAGAACCAAAGAAGATAGATGGATGGGAGGAAAATTATTGGAAGAAGTTTCGTGCAACTATTGACCTCTTTTCTTTTATATTATCCGTTGTATTCTTCGGATATCCTTGATGCATTCATCGAGCTGTGCACTATTTGCAACTACCATGCATGTACTGGCCTTTTACTTTTATAGTTTTTTACATATCCGCTGTATTCTTCGGATATCTCGATGCACATTCATCGAGCGGTGCACTATTTGCAACTAACATGCAACTACCGACCTTTTTACTTTTATAGTTTTTTTTTTTTTACATATCCGTTGTATTTTTCGGATAATCCTCGATGCATTCATCGAGCGGTGGCGTGCACTATAATACATATTTTGTATCTAGTGGGTACCTAGTGTTTCGTGCATTCAACGATAACACATATTTTTATCTTTACTTATGCACCTACCCACATATATTATGTGCCTATCAGCCTCTTGAATTCTTGGGATGTATCAAATTAATGGTTATTTCGTTGTATTCTTCAAATAACCGAATTTTGTGAGAAACATGTTCTGTACTATTAAAAATATATTTGGCTAGCAGCAGCGCCCGTTCGGTTTAACCCTTCTACTGCAGCTATACATTTTATCTTTATTTTGTTTAACGGACCATTTCGATGCATTAGTTGACTGTTCATTTCCTACGGATATCGAAGAAAGGTCTGAAGGAATACCACTGGTATATATTATACCTATGATATTGTTGCTATTTCCAGCGCTGGATGGTATATTATATACTGGAGCTGATCTAAAGTACAGCTCTCGACGGTCTTGCGATATTAGAAGTTTATATTTGCCGAATAATGGCCATTATTGGCTTCAAGCTCGTAAAAGCCTAAGCCAGCAGAAGCTTCAAAAGCTCACGTTGTGAAGGATGGTGATAATTTTCAAGCCAATTTGGCCTGTATATTCTACTAGAACTGCTTTCCTTCAAAAAGAAACGAATGTTAAATTTAAGAAATAATCTGAATCCTAAAATGTTATCACTTGCTAAGAGTCTACTCTAAACCTGGAAATTGGCACTATGCTGGTCGATACCTGCAGATTTTTTAATAGATAAGCAAATACAAAACAAGGTCAGCTTGGCAAAGTTGTACCGAGCCCGAGGCAATGTCATAATATGTATTGAAAATAATTTTGATATTCCGGATGTGATCCGCACGCTAAGTGATGCGGCTAGGATAGTAGCTGATTTTGATGACGTATTAATGGACACTTGATAATCCCTGATTATGCCACTTGTCGATATATCTTTGTTAAAACCATTCAAAGATAGAAAGAAAAAAAAAAAAAAAAAAAGTACTAAGTAATACAGCTGATTCAAGCAGCTGTTTCTCCTTATAGAAATTTATATGTGAGACGCTCATCATCTTGCGCCGACATCCAGCACGTTCAACCGCGCTGATGCCGGTAGGCAGAGTCGGACGGCGTCATAGTAATACCTGACGAACCTTCGGCGTACCTGCCACAGATAGCGGTGCACTCCGAGCCGCCTGTGCGGCGCCACCTGGGCAGCTAGCTACGCGTAGGTACCTACCTACCTACCGATACACTATCTTAGACTCGCCTCGCCGCCACTGCAAGTACATGCAAGTCGTCTGAAGTTCTTTTGAACGAATGATCGCACCTACCACTAAGTGCTTTGTTTTATGATACTTTTTATGAATAGCGGCATATGTATTCCGAATTTGCAATTGCAGCGATACAAAAAGGAGTAAAGTATTTTTATAATACCTATACTCAGACTATTGGAAGGTGTAATCCAATTGCAGAACAATCTAAAAAAAAAAAAAAAAAACTGGTGTCAATTTATTTTATACCTATTTTAAAACAATTTTAAAAGTACGTATATTAAACGGAACATTTTAAGATGAGAGGCACATAAATGCTTCTAAACTCGTACTCAAGGATCCCGTATGTCTAATTCAATAAATAAAATAAAAGAAAAAAGGTATATTTTCAAGGACTTATAACGGGTAAAGGCGAAATATTTTCGTAAGCGCAATGTGCCGTTAACATTAAAGTTTGTGAACTTTCTACAAAACACTTTCTAGCGCCAAACTGGGAACCAGATATTGGAAAATTAATTGCTTATTAATTAATTGAACAATAGTGCTTAATAAAAGCTACTTGCTAGTTTTTAAGCATCCTAATTTGATACTGAGATTATAATACCTAATGATTATACACCTACTTAACTCGAAAAGTCTTGAAATTATTCTAATGAGCTTAAAAATAATTCAGATAAGAGCATTTCCGTGATTGGTATTTAGAATATTTAACTACGGCATGTCCAGCTATATAGCTAGTGGTTTACGAAATCCTTCTAAAGGGTTACGTTAGCCCTACTTAAAAATAACGTTAGCTATGAAACATTTCCGTAACTGTTATCCTGCGTGATGATCTGATTTGGAGACACAAAAACATTTCCTTTCTGCTACAGCAGTTCTATTCCCAACATGATCTGGTATGATTGTGAAGTTTTTTTTTTTTTTTTTTTTTTTTTTGTTACTGATGCTTCAAACACTAATAACAATTGGGGGTGTTTTCTGTGGCTCTGAACGAGTTGGGGGATGTGGGTCCACCACGGAGCAATCCAATTATAATAATTTACCTACCTGGAACTGGTGCAAATTATTTTGGGAAAAAAGGAGTTGCAGAAGATAAAAGAGATTGTGATATCCTACGCGTAAACAATAGTTACCTACAATTACTAGGTATAATATCTTGCTACTGCTCAGTATCCACGTCTTACCTAAAGCAGTAATTAACACGATTTGGAAATGGAGTGAGTCACACGTGTCGACAATTTTGTGTTCAAGTCGTATTCTTTTTTCTGAAAATATATAAGCAGACGCATAATCTAGGACGCTTCATATTGATAAGGAGTACGAATTAGATTTTTATGAGTTAAAACATTTTCAAATAAATCAATATTTGGTTTACCAATACGTACCAATACATACCAATACGTATCTACGAGACATTTAAAAAAAAAAAAAAAAAAAAATGATTGTTTTGATGTTTTCAAAATTAAATTAATTTCCATGCGTTCCTAGCGTTTGATATAACAATAATAATAAAAATAAAAAGTTTCTTATCAGTCAACTGGTATTGTTTGTACCAGTTGGTATAGGTTGGTATAAGTTCTGAACGTCTCAACCGTTCCCTTGGTATATGTATTGAAGAGATATTGGTTCTCTCTCCGAGTAAATATCTTCTTCTTTCTCCTTGCATATCAATAACCCGTTTCATCAAAAAATCTCCCTGGTAATGTGTCTCATCAAAAAGGCTTTCCACAGCCAATCTGTCCTGGAATTAGCATTTGGTGTTTCCAACTATTTCTGTTTTTTCACAGGATGCTAGATCACAATACAATGTGTTATGCTTTGGTGGAAGTTTTGTGTAGGTATCTACAAAATAATAATGTTTCTCTTGAATGAAAAAAAAGATCACCTTTATTACAGTTTCTTACAACTTGTTTCAAGTATTATCATCTCTAGTATATTTTTTGAATAATCATACATATTTCTTTGATATCATTAAAAAATAAAAATACGTTTAGATATGAAAGTAAAAGATAACTTTCCTTCAAAAACATTTTTTTTACAAAGATAACATTCCCTTGTTATTTTATTATTGAAATCCGAATATAGTACGGTTTATATTAGATTTTGTACTTTTAGAAAAACTACAGATTGGTTCATTCAATTTCGAATTTTATCGAAAATTTGTCATGCTGTTCGTGCTATCAACCAGCCGTAGAAAACAAACATTTTGTTTGATTCAGATTCAGATAATATCAAATCTTTCGATCAAGCTTCCGGGGTTGACTGACAGAATGTAACCTTCTTTAATCAGCAACATCCATAATTAGGAAGATGATAATTAAATTATTAAAATTATTAAGATGATAATTGACGTCTTGTTCTGACCGAACAATCCATTGAACACTGGGTTCAACAAACGCTTGCTGATAGTGGCATCGATATTTCTGCTGGTAACTCACAGCCTCTACTTTAGCCACTTCTCGGGCTAGATTCAGTTTCGACGTCATTTCATGAGTTGGTTTTTTTAGGCCGATTTTTTGTGTCAACATAATATTATTTGAGTTTGAGAGACCACCTTTTAACTTTTACGATTATGGTTCTGGTGATCAAAATTTTTTCGCATTCAAGTTTTAATTTTGAGTATTTTGTTTCGTGTTTTTTTTTAAAGTTCTATTTATTTAATTTTGCGTTATTTAATAATGCTTTAGTCTTATGTAATTATTCGTTTATGATTTAAATAAGCACCTACTCAAGCAAGCTTTTACGATTATTTTTTTTGCAAAGTTATTAAACCTATTGCTTCATTTATTTCATCAATAATTTTTTCTTTCTCTACCCATAGATAATCAAAGAATATCTTGGTGCATCATTGATCTTGTTCTCTAAACATCTACATTAGTAAACAAAAAGGCTTCTCTGAGAGTGAAGATGACATAATTGAATGATCAAGCGAGCTTACCTGAAGCGAAGCTCGATCTTAATTATGTCATCTTCACCGAAGAGAAGCAAGGTCCCTCCCTTCCCTAGAAAAGTTCCCCTGAAGATCAATGTTGCTGTAACACTACTCTGAAGATAATGAGTCAGGCGAGAGGTGAGACAGTACATGGAAGTGTTTTGCTTTCTCTGTCTACCTCTAAACATTTGTGCGAATGTTGGGTCGTATCAGCATAGATACTACATTAGTAAACAAAAAGGCTTCTCTTCGGTGAAGATGACATAATTAAGATCGAGCTTCGCTTCAGGTAAGCTCGCTTGATCATTCAATAATTATGACAATGAATAACTTTGGTAAAGCATGAAATTATAACTTTTAACCAGTCTAAGCTAAGAGTTAGGGGAGGCATAGGGTAAAGTCGCCTAACAAAAGTATCCCACCCAAGCATTCTCAAAAGCCACAGGGAATTTTCAGCGCTATTGTATTTCTGGTTCTCTACGACCAATGTTTCCAGCATTCAATTTTCATGGTTAGATCTAGCAGATATTGTTTTTTTAAACTGCATTTAGTTGTTTGTAACTTTGTGTTCTATTTATTTAGGTACCTACTTTTATTCAAAAAAGAACAAATTTTCTGTAATTTCTGAATAAAAACAAGAACCCAGTTTTGACTTTCATTACAAAGATGGTTAAAAGATTATATCTATTTTAACAAAAGTTATTATAAAAGAGCATGCGGGCTGATTGTAACTTAAGAGGAAAGGGTAGGGGCTCTTTCTCCATACAATCTCCATACAAACGTAGGCGACAGTTTCCTCCCTGGATAATAGCACTAGAGCAAATATTTTTATACCTTAGTACTTATGACTATCATGACCATGCTCCTACGTTTTGTTTTTTTTTTTATATTCTAATTATCATAGGAAGTAGGAGTCTTCAAAAACTACAAATATTGCCAAATTTTTACAAACATTTTCAGACACTCATACAAAAAAAATTACGCATATTTATGAAAAAATGAGAACGTAGGGGCATAGCTAAAGAATTTATCTTTAATTAAAAAAAAAATAAAAATTGGGCATGTTTTGGGGGAGGAAATAGTCGACTACGAAATCCTGTTTTGGTCAATAATTATGTACCTAAATCGGTCTGAGCTGCAGTTATCCCTTTCTTGCCTGGGGCGCGGTGGCGGCATGCAGTGAGACAGGAACACTTTATTGAACGCCTATTTTTCAAAAGTCTCTCAGGCATCCTGTGCTCTTAATAAGGAAAAGTTAAAGTGATTGGTATTTTCACAGCAGCGATGCTTCTGAAACCTTACTCCTAGTCAAATAAGTTCGTGGTAGTAAAAAGCGGGAAGTGCCAAGCTATTGTTCTGAGTAGATCAAGCTCCTGGAGATGTTTTGAAGAAACATTATAGACAAACAAGAAGCTACATACATCTTTTTAAGGGTTCTAGAGGTTTTTTCATAATGTACACATAGTTTTCTATTTTTTACATACCTACTTTTTTAATTTAGTAACAAAATGTATCAATTTTATTTTATTGTAGTTGCAGGTAACACTGCTTACTTGCGTAGCTTATTGTCGCATGAAATACCATCACGTGTCGGCTAAGATTTTATTGCTGGGCTATGTGGGTGTCGCTCTATTAGCTGTTTAAAACCCTTTTTCTATTTACTACCACGAGGAGTGAATGTATGGGTCGAGGAATTTGTTCGTCTGCATTTTTAAAGGGAAGACTGCCGCTAAAAGTTTGTTTATTTACGAAAACCAGTGAAAGAAACTTTTTGGTATGGAAACTTCTTTCAATTAATATGGGTTTTTTTATTGAACTTTATGCAATGTCACCAAATATTTTTGATGGAAACACCAGCATAGCGTTATATACTCTTTGGAAACACTGATTAATAAACAAGGGTGGAAATTTTTCATAAAGTAATTTAGTGACTTTAGATTTGGATTTTTTCTCAATAATAAAAGCGATCAGTATTCAGTATATTTATTGCATTATTATGTATGTATGTATGTAGATTTTACATTGTCAGGACTTATGACTAAATAATGTTAGATCAATACATAATGTACCCCGTTAGGGTGTTGCAATAGAGAGGAGCGGACCAATATGAAAAATCATCCAAATTTATTTATCGCTAAAGACATGCATCATTTAAGGATTCTTCAAGATGTACATTGACGAGTGTCTAAGTGACGGACAGTATTTTGTAAGTTATAGTAGTTGTTATCGCCTAACTAAGGTAAAACTTTTGTGATGATGCGGTAAACGAAGTGGCACGCTTACCTAGAAGAAATACAGACGACCTAATTATATACAATATCATTTAGATACAGTCTAGTTTCGATAAAAAGGTAAAATAATATTTTGTGACATAGAAGGCTAAAGCGCACCGGTGGTCTAGTGGGAGTGACCCCGCCTTCCGATCGTAAGGTCGCAGGTTCGAATCCGGTCGTGCACCAATGGATTTTTCTATCGAAAAATTTAGGTATGTGCGCAATGCCAGTGCTCTTAAACGGTGAAGGAAAACATCGTGAGGAAACCAGTTAATATTCTAACAGCGGCGATGGGCTTACAACCTGTCACGTATGGAATACTAACTACTGCAAAATGTGGGTATGTGCCAAATGTAATGTTTGGACGTACCTCTGACTACCCCCCTTAGACATCCTCAAAGAATCTTGAATTAGTACCTACTTGGTACTGGGAGATCTGAAGGGATATCTACCGTGCCTGGGGATCAAAGTCGTGAAGCTGTTTCAGTTTTCAGAAGGCTTACTGAACAAGAACTTGCCAATTAGTTATGTTTATACCAGCTACAGGGATTTATTTATGTAGCTCGTACCTCATATAGGTTAATGAGGTCACCACTAATTCATAGGGGCACGGAAGAGCCTATTTATGAAACTCCCCGCAAAGTACGATAGAAACTTGCCTCAGACGAGTAGGGTTTACGACTTTGCTGTGTCATTTCTACCTTGGAGGGGAATATTTTGTATTGTGCGCATGATTGGTAAGTAAAGATTTTACATAGATTTAGATTTATTTATTGCTGACATATACATACATCAGTTATATAGCTTAGGTTAGCTTAGCTACATAAGATGAAAAATAGATTTTAAATAAATTAAAAACAGGAATATAATTAATGATAATGACTTAATAAATTCGAATAACGCTTCGATCGAATCTTGCGTTCTAGTTTTCTTACGAACATTGTTTAAATATTCGGTTGTACAAAATGTTTGTCATAATCTTTCATCTGAAAGTATTTACGCGCATTTTGCTTTTATGTCTCATAACGAAGTCAGGCTGTTTAAGTGTGCAACCTAGTTAAGAGAAAGTCAGATTTTCTGGCTGCTAGCTTAGCTAGAATTAGATCGCGGTAGTTTCCTACTAAATGAGTGTGTAATTTTTATCTACAGCTCGGCGAAAAAGAGAAGAAAATAAGAAGGCGCCAGTTTTCATACATTTTCGACAGTCACTCCTAAACTTGGTGGAATTAAAATGAAAAATATTTATTTCAGCAAACCACTGTTTGCTGAAATCAAGTGATTTTCAATTGGCACTTACATTTAGGTTAGCACTTACACTAAGGTTTAATTTACTTTTTTACAATGATTAAGGTTTCTTAAGTTTAGGTTAGTTTTCATGAAAATTATTAGATTATGTGGTGTACTGAACATAAAATGCCTAAACGATCGTTGTGTTTTGCTGAGCGATAGTTAAGGTTGGTTTTCTGTGATACCCACTAGATATAGATCTGTATCGTATCTAAACTTGGTGGTGATATATGATTTCGGACGTGAATTATATACATGCAAATATTTGTCACGAGGCCCAAGCCGAACCCACACCCTAATGCGGCTCAGGCGGGTTGTCCCCACTGCGTCCCAGAGATTCTCAATTATGTATTTGCATAAAATTTGCTGGCAGAAAATAGCCACTGCTTGCGAAGTATAGTACAACTGCTATCTAGGCACTATAGTACCTATCTTATTAGTATCTTTACATGTAGTTTTAAGATAAGATTTTACTACAGACACGGAAATAAAAGGCGACGAATATTTTATTGAATAATACTGTGATTTTTAAATTTCTTAAAACTTTATTTTCAACTCGCTCTCGCTCTAATTTTTTATTGCACGCTGTCTGTCTCGTATAATTATTGTAACATTTAGCATGGTTTACTATATATTTGTTTTTAATGTTTATTTATTGAACCTACCTACAATCTACATATCATTAAAACTACTTGTCGCCGGCCAAAAGAAGATCCCTCGCTTCTACATACAAGCTAATTCTTAGTTACAGCGAGGAACTCAACTTATTGTCTACCCTAAGTCATAAGAAACACACGTAGATATACCTTACTTATATATTATTAGTGTATAAGACCTATGCAATAAATATTTTTTATCTTTTAATTTTTATGAATGTATATGACGATAATTGGAGATCCAAATAAATAAAATCATACTAACATATTATATCAGATCATAAAAATATCAAATAATATGAACATTGAACGAGATAATCCTAACGGCTATGTTAGAGAAAATTATGAAAATTTTAGTACCAAGATAGGTACCGCCATCAATAAAAGATAGAGAGAGAAATCTTTCAGTAGGTACTGGCGAAATTACAATTACAGTGTACCTCTAGTACACGCATGGCAATATCATAGGGCAATGTTTAATAAGCGAGTGACTTGCAAAGCAATTTGTTATAAGTGATAGTTAGGTACCCTTAACATCGAGTGGACCACCGGCAAGTACTACAAAAAAACCATTTAAATACATCTAGAGCTCATCCATATTATTTCATGTTAGTTAGAGCACCAATCTTAATATTGCTTGGTGCTCTGCAAGGAACGAAATCAGTGCTCAAATATTGCTGCTCCATAAATCAGTGCTCTACGAGAAAGGCATCCCATAAACACTCATACAAAAGTAATTTTCTGACAATACACAAGCAAGCTTCAATGCTCATGAGTCCGCATGCGATATGTTTATCTCCCCTACCAACATAAAACTATATTCTTGATGCTCAAAGACAATTTCGTTTTCCAAATCCCCTAATCCCCTTAGATATTTATATAGCACTTGTTCACTGTGAGACGGGCTAAGATGCTTAGAAGCAAAGCCGGAACAAAATATTTGATCGAAGACGCTTTTGTTAACACTAAGGCGAAGAGGTCCGATTCTCTCCCTGGCAACAACCCAAACCAAGGTTAGCACCGAAGTGAATCCTTGCGCTTTTTGCCAAAAAAAAAAATATTATAGCAGAGACCTCGTTTATAAGTAGGTATCTATCATTTTAATAGATGACCTCAGTGGCGCAGCGGGTGCGGCTGCGACGGAAGAGATTGCGGGTTAGATTCCCGCCTCGGAACAAATTTGTGTACGATCTGCAGAAATTTGTTACGTTGCTCTGGGTGTTTTCTATGTAAATAATAAAAAATATCTATCTAAGTATATAATGTATTAAATATAATCAGTTATCTAGTACCCATAACACAAGCTTTGAGTAGCTTACTTTGGGGCTAGATAGTGCTTGGATTGTCCAGCATTATCTATTTATTATTATCATTTTAGTCAGTATGAAAAAAGATAAATTTATTTCACTATCTGATAACGCAAGCTAAAGCATAGCATAGCAATAAAAAGACGGAAAGCTCTCCACCCTAGCTCTACAGAGCGTAAGACGCTCCAGAGTTATATGAGCACAAAAGCTCGGAAAACACTCAAATAAAACACTATTTCTTCCAATGCCACGCTGTACATGACACTATCGTAATTTAAATCGCATCAGATGTTTCAATGCCTTTCTAGCTTGAAAATAAAGAAAATAACTTAAAAATACAAATACAGATACTCAGTATCATTGTTAAATTTTAGGAGTAGTTATGAGAATGTAATGCCTCAAATTGATGAGTGCAGGGCAGTGCATCGTAGGGCACGTTGCTATTGTGCGTGACTTGCGAGGCAATGCTATATTATTAGGCGAAGGTTACCACTTAACATCAGGTGGTTCATCTTCTCGTTCCCTAAGTGAGTTATATAAAAAAGGCAAGGTATGAATAATCATTAATATATTAGATACGATACGTTATTAAGAATTACTTATCTTATATTAAACATAGCCTAAAGCATGAGAGGCCTAAAGAAATGCACTACCAAAAAAAATATGCATGAAAAATGGATGAATGAAAAACTCCCTATTGTACACCAAAATTAACAAAAGACACTTAACAATATTAAAAATAAATTAGTATGCAATAAGCGATCAAGCGAGAAAGCGATCACTCGAAAATAATATGCAGCCGCTGGACATGTAAGTCTCCCCATATCATTTCCAAGAAGAACGAATTTGAGGTATCTCTTTATACTGACGTGTGCAAACAAAGCATTTCATACAAAACACCTAACAACTAAAATTTTATTTTCGCTCATTAAAATTCCCACTGTAAATTCCTACACCGCAGAAAGTCCAGCAAACGAATATGCAAATTCAAAGCAAAACACGTCATTGAGGTCGCCTCGATTTTATTTAAATTAAAAGAGTAGATAAGACACGGACGCGGAAACCTTTACGTAGGCTATTAACAAGAGTTGTCATCATAGAAACCATAAGCAAATTAAAGATATTGCAAATAGAGGGAGCCAAGGATAAATATTTAAGGGTTGCATCAAATTGTCAAAACTATTTCATTATGTGAATTTTAAGGCTGATTATCAAATGTTTTATAGGGTCTATTCTCGTGTTATTCTTCAAAGTTTCTTCTAAGTTTTAGTACGTTTTTTCACTAATCTATCTATTACTGTTTATTTCCCAAATAAGAACTAACTAGGAATATCAAAGATTACCGAGCGAAGTCACGAGAGGTAACTTGCAACAATAAAGTATATTTCACTTTAAATTGTGAAAATAAATGGTGTGATATATTTCCCTGGGTCTAGCTACAGCTCTGATTCAGTATCAGTTCAGACGTTGTTATCGGAGGGCGGACGGCCGGCGTTCAGGCGATACCATCGCGCACCCGACCTAATTCGATTCGCCGAGCCAGCCAAGTCTATGAGCCCAATGAGTATATAGTCTATGGACGAGTCGTTCCTGAACATCGAATCTAGAAACAGTTGTTTTGTAAGTGAAACGTGAAAACAAGTGCCCCGATAACAGACGCTGCTTAATTAAATGAATATAAATAAATAAATATTGCTGAACTTTTCCCACAGCACCATCTCACCCCAAACTAAGCCAAAGCTTGTGATATGAAAACCAGATTGCTGATAAAATACTTTTTTTAATGCATACTATATACATATATTCTAATATATAACGACCAAATTAGATATATATTAGATAACAAACACCGAGAACAAACTATTTTCATCTCACAAATGTTTGTTCTCGGTGGAAATCGAACCCACGGCCTACGACGCAGAAGGCATAGCTACTACCAACAGAGCTGTGAAAAATCATCTTTTAAAGTTGCAAAAGGCCTATGGTGCTGGTGATTATTAACTAGCGTCCGCCCGCGGCTCCGCTCGCTTGGTACTTGGTTCATTTAATTCATTCTTTCATCCAGATCTATCAATCAATTTCATGGCTTCGAGCTTGACAAAGTCTAATAAAAAAGTATTTGAAACAATAACTACTGCGAAAAGGTACGGAAAGGGATTGATTCAGTAGGTATATTGCCTCTCGAAGTCATTCGTCCATGTCCTATACGCTCTAGCCAACTCCAGGGAGTTATGTAAGAGTCTGATGCAACCAAAACATGGTGACATAGGAGGCTGAAATATTTCCTCCAGGATGCAACGAACATTCCATGTTGTCATTGCGCCATATTAAAAATGTCCCTATTTACTGGTCAGTTTTTTTTTTAAATCTCCGTGCTTTAGTAAAATTATAATTTGAGGCAAGTGAAACCCAATCGTGCTATTTTCAGCTTAGGTTTTGATGTCAGTACCTTTGAGGTGTGTTGGTTACTACCAACATAGATAGATTACTAGACTTTAGAGACTTTAGACTAGTTTGGCTAACTAACTCTTCTTTGCTTTTGTGATTTTTAAACCCATCATATCGTACCGACGATAATATGAAGATCGGTCATGGAGAGGACTCAGAGTCGTTCTTCCTGGAAAAGTGTAGGGTAGGTCCAGCTGTGGATTTCTTCAGCCTGATTATTATGATTATTCCTACATGCCTAGAAGAGATTGCTCTCAGTGATAAGGTATTTGTTTTTGTGTAGTGAACAATAAAGAGCTATCTATTTATGATGATGACAGTTCCTAGTTTTTGTTTTGGCTTTGTTTTGTTCAATAATTGGCCTCCAGGAGTAGTGGACAAGGATGTACGGACAACCGTCTGAAAACTGACCGCCGCTGTATAAAAAAAGGCTAAAGATTGTTTAGATCTCGCTTAGTAGCAATAGTTTAGCAACTCATCGCTAGTTTACGTAATGTTCCAGTTAACACCGACAAGGCAAAACAGTGTTCCGGGGAATGTATTATTAAGCATGCTTCACTTCACATCGCATTGATATGTTAACTGAGCTTTATTACGTCTTGCTACGGTCTGGAATTGCTTCGAAGTGACTTGAATACCGCATTGTTTGTGTAGTAAGGTGATCCTATAGTTGTATTAATAAATTGCAATAATTATTATCCTGCGAGGCGAATTCAACTATTTCAGCGTAACGTCAGATTATTTTGTTTTTTTTTTTACAAGACCAAAGCTAAGGCCGAATTATTTGAGCTAGCTGGTACCCGCAACTTCGTCTGCGTACTTTTAATCTCTTCATCTCTTTTTTTCGCAATAAAAGGTAGCCTATGTTCTTTCTCAGGGTCTAAAGATTGTCTGTGCCAAATTTCATCAAAATCGGTTGAGAGGTTTAAGCGGGAAAGCGTAACAGACAGACAGACAGACAGACAGACAGATAGACAGAGTTACTTTCGCATTTATAATATTAGTTGGGATTTGATCAAAGCCACTTTAATTTGTCAAATTAATACAGAAACGTTTTGAACTTATTTGTAGGTTTGAATGTTGCAAACAAAGTTTTATCGGTACGCTACAAATCAGGAATTTCAGTTGTTTTATTAAAAATTACATTCATGCATCTGATACTGCATGCATAAATGGTATAAAAATACAATGAATCGTAATTTACCATCAATATAATATCAATAACATTACTTTCAGTATTCATATTATTCAACTTTATTTTATTAACACTGAGTGAAACAGGTACATCTGTTAGTTCGTATAGATATTCTGTGGAAACAGCCCTTATCTACACTAACATGCAAACTCGGCGGTGGATCTCAACAATCAATTCGCAATTTCGTTCTAACACTTTCTCGTATCAGTACCTCCCCGTCCAAATAGTTTCTTTGTCGGCGATTTTAGATTAAAACTTTTAAACACCATCATAGAAAGAGGTAGTATAAAGTTAGTAGCTTCAAGCAAACATTAAAACCGTTTTGGGACGTTTACGATTACGAGATTAAATACGTAACTGCTTAGCGCCAACTTTATAAACTGTCTTCTTCTTCTTATCGTGTCACTAGTTCCTTTTGAAACTTGTTAGGTTTTACATTATGTATGCCGGTTTCCTTACGATGTTTTCCTTCATCGTTTGTGAGACTGGCATTGTGCATATAAATTTTTGAACAGAAAAACTCATTGGTGTATGACCGGTTTTGAACCGACGACCTTAGAATAGGAAGGCGAGGCTGCTACCACTAGACCACCAGTGCTCTTAATAAACTCTTTATAAAATGTTAAAAGTTTTATCTCTAAGGACGCGTATTTTAATTTGCATAGCTTCTACATGAATAAGTTGAATAAAAATGTGAATGGGTGGATAATGCATTTAAAACGAAAACAGATATGAAAAATTGTATTCATCAGGGCGTGCATCGCGGAAGCGCGGAGTGGAGAGGGTTGACTCCGCAACACTTCCGACCCCAGCCGTCCGCATAATTAATTCAATGATCGTCCGCATAATGACTTGCATGCGGCTGCCCTCTTCCGAGCGTACCTCAAACTAACGCTCACTAATTTCCACGCTGTTAATGAAGGGGATTCTCAGCAGAACAGTTTTTGTTAGCCAACACACGGAGCAGAGAGGATTTTTGGCACCGTCACCGGCCACCGTTTAAACGTTTCCGCCATTATTCTTTCACTTTCGCAAAGATTGCATTTTAAAGTTTCGGTTCGGTAGCATTTGCTTGTAATGTTACGTGGCCGTGCGGAATTGGAATGTGCAGGTTTTTATTTTTATACAACCAGCTGATGGAAGAAGCAGATGGCCCACCCGATGTTACATGGTAACCATCACCTCAAAGACCATTGCCTCGTAAGTCTCGCAAGATAGAAACGTGCCCTACGATGCACTGCCCTGCGTTATTAAGTCTCATTTGCCTGTAATTACACCGGCGACCACACTCTTCAAACCGAAACACAGCGTTGCTGCTTGGCGGCAGAAAAAGGCGCGGTGGTAGTATACTTCCCTGGCTGAGCCCTACTACTCTTTTGGGTTTGTAAACGCGTTCTTTTGCATCAGCTGTTGCGTAAACCAAGTCTGGGTCAATGGGTCCACAAGCCTTTTGGCACGGCCTCGGTAAGGGATTTTCATAACAACGTTTTGCGAATAGCAGGATCAGGAGTGTTTGAGGCTACTTATAGAGTCATTTGAAGAGATCGGTCCGACCTAAGGCGGTAGATTGCGGAACTTCAGAGATAACTTCCCGCAAACTTGGAACATTTAGATGCTGCAATACTTGGATAAGGTAAACCGACTGTCTTAATTAACTTAGAGATGTTCAAATATAGCTAAGGCTCATATTAATGGTGGATTTAACATCACGACTTGCCAGTAGCTGTTACAGTTTTGCGGTATCTTCTTATCCTTCGTTGAATGTGTAACTTTATGGCTTTTGTTTTAGGGCAGATTAATTTTATTGTTTTTGAAGGTTCTTTGTTTTATACCCATGCCATGGTATTCTGATGTTGAAAGGCATGTTTGAACCATTAAATAACTTTAGCTGTAGGCAAATTTATGATGTGCAATGCATTAGCAATGACTATAGTCACAGATGATAAAAGATGACAGCAAGCGATTAAATGTAAAAGGCTCCAGTCATCTTCTAAATATATATAACTCAAAGGTGACTGACTGACTGACTGACTGACATAGTGATCTATCAACGCACAGCCCAAACCACTGGACGGATCGGACTGAAATTTGGCATGCAGGTAGATGATATGACGTAGGCATCCGCTAAGAAAGGATTTTGATCAATTCTACCCCCAAGGGGATAAAATAGGGGATGAAAGTTTGTATGAGATTTTCAAAGTAAACGAGCGCGAGCAAAGCCGCGGCATCAACTAATTTAAAATAAAACTGAAGTTGTAGTGGTAATGGTACATGGTATGGTAATGGCCCTTACACTTACGCTACCGCTAAACCACCAGTTTTTTAATAGATTTTCTTTTTTTGTTTATGGCTCCCATCCGTATAGAAAATCTTGCTAATGTCAAGTGATTTTTATCGTTTAATACTTTTTAGTCAAGTCAGTCCATAGTCGAGTCACGTCATTGAGAAAATGGTGTCGGTTTTCTTCAAAACAATCGAAACATTTTCGGTCAAATCACGATATTATTATAATACCCTTTCATTCCAAATGCTCACACATTGCGCTAAGACCTCAAGTAATGTTGGTTAAAATACCACCGAAATTATACAACTCAAAATAACACTATAAAAACAACTATACCTAATGAAAATGCTATGTTGCTTCGCCAAATGACAGAAAACAAATCAGTTTTCTAGTTGATTTTAACTTTGCCTCTAAAAATGACAAAAGGCAAACAATACGTCAGTTTATAGCCTGACATTACAAGCAAATAAAACTTCATTTTACGTGTATAGTTATGATGGAATTTAATTAATAAACCTTAGACCAAACGCAGTTACTTTTAAACGTTATTGTTCTTCGAATCGTGTTTTCGATTACTATGTTTATGTTCAAACACAAGCACAAACCATAGATTAATATTATTTGATGAGACCCTAACGACTAGGTTGGACATCGTGACCTGTAATGGCGTACAATTTCCGTGAAAGCAGTGTATTAAGTCATTATTACCACAGTAAATTTCAAAGCTAGCTCACAAAGTGTAAACCGATGCTACACGGGTCCTCGCAACTTTTCACTACTACTCAGCTCTAAGTACACAGTACTTACCCCAAGGCTGAGTTATGTTTTTCATAACCTCAAAGATTGTTTGGATGGAAATTCAATACGCGTTTCTATCGGGCGTGCTGAAAACTCACGCTTCTCCATACAAAAAGCTACGAAAAACTGAAAACAAAATTCATACTTGAAGTACTAGTCTCATCTATAGTAGTATAAAAAAGTAGTAAAATATCATAGTAGTATAAAAAAATCAACTAATGTAATTACTTTGGCCACCACACTCTTCAAACCGAAACACAGCTTTGCTGCCTGGCGGCAAAAAAGGCGTGGTGGTAGTACTTCCCCGGACGAGCAACTTTTTAGAGCAGGTTTTATTTTTTTTTATGCTAAGCTGGCAGACGAGCATACGGGCTACCTGATGGAAAGTGGTCACCGTCGCCCATAAACACCTGCAACACCAGAGGCGTTGCTGATGCGCTGCCGGCCTTAAACCCGCCTTTCGAAGGACCCCATGTCGTAACTCCGAAGCTATCGCTTATGCCCCCTAAGGAGGATTTTAGATGGTATCTCTTGCCTATCTCAAAATCAAAATGATATACGATACCCGTGTGTGGTCTTCCACTTGTGTCATGGGTGCTGTTCTAATAAATTATTCGACAGAATTTTTTTTTAAAACACCATGCTCTGCTCTCTCAAGGTTGAAGAATGCTCTCCTTGCCTCTATATAGTGTTGCTATATCTATGGGCTATGATTACCGCTTTTCAGGCTTGTTTGCTTATTCAGTAGAATAAATAAAATCTGTGAAACTTTGTAAAATGCAAGCGCTGTCCAGGGGTAATTTGCTCACAGCATTCTTTGGTTTGTCGTAAGCTGAAACTTTTCTGAAGCCTACGAGCTTTAGACTTAACCAGCCCTCTTCCTACAAGCTGTGTCATTACTCCCCACGATGCAATCAGCAGAGTGCCACCAAAAAAGGACTTCGTCGAAGACCGAATGCCTTATTGCGTTTTGTATTAAATTGCAAGCGACTTTAGTTGTGATGTCTTGCTTTGTTAGTTAGCGGCAATTTAGTGTCTATATTACCCACTTGAAAAATACAGACTTTATTACTTTCTATTGGTGATATTAATTAAAAAGTATTTACTAGTGGTTCGCCCCCAACTAAGATTTCGTGAGCGACAAAAACGCTCCGATTTTTTTTTTAATAAATAAATAAATAATGTTGGACAATCCACACAGCACTATCTAGCCCCAAAGTAAGCTACTCAAAGCTTGTGTTATGGGTATAGATAACTGATATATTTTTATACGCTATATACATATACTTAAATAGATATTTTTTATTATACATAGAAAACACCCAGACCAACGGAACAAATTTCTGCAGATCGTATCGAATTGGGTAGATGGTAGTCAGAGGCAAGTCAGAGAAAAGTATTTACAGATCATGAGGATTTCCCCACCATAAAAAACAAACCAATAGTCTCAGCTGAATACTTATACCAACTTGTAACAATTTAGCACGCGTATAGAAAACAAAATTTCAAAGAAAAGTATTTACAGAGCATGTTGATTTCCCCCCCCCCCCCCCCCCCACAAGAAACAAACTTATAAATTTGTTGGTATACCTAAATAATCTCAACTGATTAATTAGGTATAGCAACTTGTAACAATCTAGCTACGTATAGGAATAGAAAACAAAATTATATATAAATCCAGTAAAGGATGCAGGGTAACGCCCAGATCTCAGCACAATGCGAGAGAGCGTATTGTATTGTAAAGCATTTCGCGAAATCGCTTTCTCAAAAGCGAGCTTCGCCTTTTTGCAATTTATAACGGCTCTCGTCCGGATTGTATGAATACAAACAATATCGCTTTTGTGTGTAGCCTGCCTTTGTATGTGTGGGTGGCCATTACATTGAGATGTTCGTTTTCAATGTTTACATCGTGGATAAAGAATTAGAAGAAAAACGTCTGAAATAGCTCACAAAATATTATACCTGAAAGTGTAATATAGTTTAAGTAATCTTATTTTAGCATTACCCATCATAAAATTGTGATAGTAATATTTGATGGTTCATAGTTTATACTATTTTTATTATATCAAAGTATTGAATTAAATTTTAATTGTATCCTCAATTCAAAGTTGTTTGTCCACACAAAGCGATAATGCAAAGGTGTTTGTGACCAAAAAAATTTATCGACATCTTATGAAAGTTATTCGTAATTATAAGGCTTACATCAAGATAGCAATGATGATCAACCTGATAGTTAGAGCCTTAAGGTATGCTGCTACTAACGTATTGCTGCATTTTTTGTTGGTGTAGAGCTATTTGTGAAAGTTGGCAGCAAAAGATGGAAAAGGTACTTCCCCCGACGACGAGCCGTAATGTACTATAACAATGCCCATTTCTGCCACCAAGCAGCGTTGCTGTATTTCGGTTTGAAGGATCTGTATATGAAATTACATGTGCATTTGTGCATGAAGCTTATTATATTATTTTCATGCCTCGAGTCAATGGATGTTTGGTCAGTGCATCGTAGGCAACGTTCCTACCGTTGACTTTTGAGGCAATGCTTTGTTATATAGCCGATAGACACCATTTTACTTAATTTGCATACTATGCTTATCCATCGACGTATAAATAATATGAAAATTACCCTCAGGCGCGCTACGTTCTCATTTGGAACCCGAGACCTTACACTTAGAAGATAAATTCACTCCACAAACCACCTATTTTAAATAATCAACGCTTGATTTGAAACTAGCTTTTCCTTTGCCTTTATGTAGCATATGGTTTGGTAGCATCCGCTGTGAGAGTGCAGCCTTATACCGAAGATTAATTGATGCTGTAGTGGAGCAACTGCTTTATAAATTGATCTCAGACCACTCTCCACAAGTAGGTTAATAATGCACTACGATTCTGAAATCAATAAGCTACCGACTCAATAGCAATTACTGCTACATCTTCTGATCATTAATAATTTCTAGATTTGTAAGATGGTGAAGAAATTTCTTTAGAGAACAACTGAAAACAATTGTGTTTTTCGTAATTTTTCATTTATCTGCGCTACTCTAAGAAGTTTCAAGCTTCAAGATTCTGAGTTCACGGGAAGTACCCAGTAGGTTTTGATTCCCTTGCGAGTCGAAAATTTGCAATCAAAAGATACAGCCGTTTATGGCTGTATCTTTTGATTGCGTTGGCTTAGAAGTTAGATTTTTACACAGCTTTGACGGACAGCAGATCTGAGTGTTTGATATGAATATCAGCTTTTTTAATTTCGACTTTCTTTTGAAAATAGATAACTTTATTGCGTAAGAAAGGAGCTAAGTCTATAAATACCTACCAAAGACCAAAGAAGACAGGAGGAGTCAATTACTTCTGGCATCTTTTACACATTGGTACATTAAGTTTTAAATCATAAAACATTTAGTTAATGGTCCTGACAATGTAAAATCTACACACATATATAATAATAAAATATATAGGACTGAATACTTTTTTCTTTAGTTATTCCATAGTCCAAACTGCACATCAAAAACAAATGAACTCAAGATGCGTCAGAAACCCACTCACGAAGCTATCTCACGACACAAATCAAGCAGACAAACAACGGTTAGACGACGTTTAAAAATCTAATTACCAGGTGAATATAAATTGTTAGAGGTTCGAAAGCGGAATATCGCTGGTCGGTATCTGACATTTGGCGCCAGTGGAGTGGCGGCGTGGGTGAACGAGTTAGACCGTGCTCGGGGGCCATTGGATCAGCGGGTGGCAACTAGCGTAGCGTACCTAGCGTAGCGATTTACGCTTATAAGCGTAAATTACAGGTCATAAATGAATAAAATGAGAACGAGAACGGAGGATTAGGGATAAGTACAAACAATCTATTTGGTATTGAATAACCAGAGTAACAGTAAAGTTCACACTAATGTGTAAAAGTTATAACCACTGTGCTTACAAACATTGCTTAAAGTTACACCTTACTACGTTCGTCATCACCTATCTATGGTAAGAGATTATAATAATAAAATAACTACTTAAATAGATTTTCAGGTTTTACATTCATTTCACAATTAGTAACAAACAATAATCATTATGTCTCATTTATTTGATAAATGCAAGGCTATCTTTTGTTCTGAGATTTATCAAATAAAAATGTTGTTGAATGTTTGGTTTTCAAAATATGGTCATTCCTTCTAATCAAAATAAAAAATCAGGAATGTCTTTATTCAGTACCATTAGTAAGGGACTGCGAATTTGGCTTATAGCAATAGGCCAAAACCAACGTAACAAAAATGATAATCGTGTTTGGTTTTTGGCCGTGTGATCTGGTAAATTACCTACCTTATGGAAAACAAAAAATGCTAAGTTCGAAATTCGGCTTTTGGCAGCGTGTATGTATTTTTTTCCAGTTTACCATTAGTTTTTGAAAAATGCGCTTATGTAATTTGTTTGAATGAAGATAATTTTATCTCTTGCGTAAACAATATTATTATTTTATTAGCTTCACTTTATTTTAGCTAGATTGGGCTGAAATGTTTACTTTCCAAAACGATTTTTTAAGCGTTGATGGGCTTATTTCTTACCGCAATTGTCATGGCCCCACATCTACGGTCCATACAGAGTGTACAAGTAAACTGGACAGTTGTAATTATTGGCACGTTACGATACCGTGCGATCCTCTAAGCTTCATTTACATGGAAACATTCTCGTACGTTTGTAGAGAAATGGAATGCGAATCAAAACTGATAGGTAATCCTTAAAACGATATTCAGAAAAAAGAACTCAGAACCGAGGGAAACGGATGAAAAACAAAGTCAGGTAAGAAAGGAGGTCTTTGGATGAAATGACAATACTAATAAGTAAACCAAACAAAAATAACAGTACACAAAAAAAATTATTGTACAATGGGCGGTCTTATCGCTGGGAGGAATCTCTTCCAGATTATATAAGATATCGATTAATTAGATTATTTAGATGTTTGGATGTCTCTAGGTATTTGGATGACGGTGGCTCACTCACGCGGTAAACACTGCAACATTTTGGACAAAACTAGCAATAATATATATAGATTACGACGTGGACTACTACTTTATTGTTTTATTTAAATACTGCAAGGGTTTGATACTATTCATCATCATCAGCCAAAAGAAGTCCACAGTTGGACATAGGCCTCCCCTATACGTTTCCAGGAAGAACGATTCTGAGCCCTTTCCATCCACCGACTTCCCGCGGTCCTCACAATGTCGTCAGTCCATCGGGTAGGAGGGCGGCTCACGCTTCGTTTTTCTGTTTGTGGTCATGGTGATACTATTACAATATGAAATCTAATTAAAGAATATTCGTAGTCAAGAACGAGAAATTCTCACCGTCTAAATGGTGATTTATTCAGGGGGAACGTTATCCATTGGCCACCGACTTTCATGTTACCTTTACAGCTGATCGATTGCAGTGTTTATTGAATAGTTACGAGGTTCAATTTATTAGAGTAGGTACTTTCAATTGTAGCCATAATCTATTGTGAACAGTTTTTTCGTACATACAATAATAAGATAAATAATGCTGGACAATCCACACAGCACCATCTAGCCCCAAAGTAAACTACTCAAAGCTTGTGTTATGCAAATAGTGTGTGTATGTTACTAGTTATCTGATATATTTAATAGGTTATATACTTACATAGATAGATATTTTTTATTATACATAGAAAAGAATTGGTATGAGTGATACCAACGGAACAAATTTCTGCAGATCGTACACAAATTTGTTTCGAGGCGGGAATCGAACCCGCAACATCTTGCGTCGCCTCTTGCGTGCCACTGAGTTCGTCTAGGTACTTTGCGATGCTTTTTGTTTCCCATTTAAAAAAAATATAATCATACCGTGGTCAGGCTAAGATTTAAAAAATAGAACTTTCGATTGACTTATCTAAAATAGATAACTTGTTTATTATTACAGATCAGTAAGTCAAAAGTTATATTTTTAAATCTTTGACGAACCACAAATATTTTTTTGGATGCAAACCTATTGTTGCTTATTTTTTCTATATTCAAAAGAAGTACCAAGTCTTACCACAAAACGTGACAGTATCTGTGGTGCCATTTCCAATATTTTAGCCCTCGGAATCGCGTGGGTTTAAAACGGGCCAAACCACAGTACCTACTTGTTTTATAGGCTCGCTGTAGATAGGCGATAAAATTCCTTGGAACGCAATTGCCATAGAATTCTATATTTTTATCAATAATGCATTTACTTCTTGATAACTATGCTGTTTATGAGATAATGCTGTTTGTAACCTGTTTATACGGTGCTAGAACTTTATTAAATCGAATTGAATTAATATTTTATTTGCAAAGAATTTAACTAAAACTGTTTATAGGTATGAATTAATGTAAAAACTTTATAAAACATAAGAAAAATAAGCAGGTACCATTAATGTTGAAAGGATATAAACGCTAGAAGAAATATAATTTTTCTTTGGTCGCGAGGAACTGGCGTCTCCATTCACTATAATTTATAAAATAAGTTTATAAAATGCTTAGAAAACGCTGGCATGACGACCTGGACTCCTTCCACAACAGCGGGAAGAGTTACCCGAGGATCGAGGAGAGTGGAAAAAAATAGGAGAGAAATTTACCCAGTAGTGATGGAACAGTACAAGTTAACAAAAAGTGATCCTTGTTATTCCACTGATTAAAACCAATTTTAATTTTACAGTGTTACAAGTTTGGAACTGCAGCAAGTACCTACTACGGAAATCCAATACAAATACTTCATAGATTTTGTTCAATTGTACGCTACGTCAGTTAGCCATGCTACAGGCAAAATGGTATAACTCACGTATAACTAGGATTCAGCTCGATTACGTAACCAACCGCAGCATTGAAACCGTATTATGACCTGTCAGTTTCCGAATTAGCTGTCAGTTTCGTGAGTAATTTCATAAGGATTTTGGGAAGCAAGATAGCTCTTTTATTTTAATTGTTTTTCTAGTGTTATTTTGAGTTGGGTAATTTTAGTGGTTTTAAACACATTATTTGAGTATTTAGCACAGAATGTTTACATTGTATGTATACCGTACTATACTCAAATAAATTTGGAATGAAAATGCATTGATATCCTGATTCGAACTAAAATATTTCGAAAGTTTTATAGAGAACCGCAGTATTTTTTTTTTTCAAAACAAATTGAGGTCTTTACTAGGTATGACTGACTTGGCTAAAAAGTTTTTAAGCTACCTAATATCATTTAAAAGTGTTGAGATTGTCTGTCGAGTAACGGGCAGGTGCCATAAACGGGGTGAAAAAGAAGAATATTAAGTATATTCTTTGTATGGCGGAGATTCGTTCTCAAACGGTGAAGGAAAACATCGTGAGAAAAGCGGCATGTTGAATTAAACCTACAGTAAGTTCTAAGTACTCGAAAAGAGCCTCTTGAGGCGCACTTAAAATCCTTTCACCACACTGTTTCAGAAACTACTCGTAGTAATAGTCACAACAAGACACGACAAGAGAGAGAGATTACAAGCTTTTCTAAGTTTGTTGTACAATTATTTACTCTGTGTTTGGGGCTAGATAGTGCTGTGTCGAAAGTCCACCAATATTTAATAATAAATTTATATTTATTCTATCTCCTAATAGGGTTCCCATAGTACAAATTGTTTACTTTTTAACTATAGAAGCGCTGTGTGAAATGTCTACTAATATTTATTTATTCATAAGCCTAACTTAAAATACGCACGGCACGGGCTCTCAATTTGTTTGATCAATTCCAAATTCAAATCAGCAACGCTCCACTGTTTACTAATCACCTACATTCACTAAATTATTTGACGACGGTATTTGCATAACCGTACGGTACTTATAAGGCTAATAGTAAGTAGAGAATATGGCTGTGTGTGCAGTCAAATGATCTATGGGAGCGACAACTCGCAGGCACACTGGAAATTCTAAGGCAAGCACACGACTTAACAACTTCAGTGCCGACCCCGCAAAATCGCGGGGCGCGGGTTAAGCGCGGTGTGCCAGCTCCGCATATTAGCGGAGTAGAGCCGCTCAGTTTGTGAAAAAAAAACATATCGGTTTTCCTCAAGCCACCCTCATAATCAGGCCGGCATCGAAGTTGTTAAGGCGTATTATAGGGGCTGGTAGTACTTATTTGGAGGCTTTCTCTTAATATATTATTATTGGCCAACATTTTGCTGTAGAAAAAAAGTCATTTGTTGACCTCTTATCTGCAAAATGTACAAACAAAAAAATGTTTTTTGCTTTGTTTTATATTTTTATCTCATCTATAGATCGGCAAAGATGTTACCTTCAATTGATACAAATGTATTTGTGATGCAATGTTTTTTCACTTCACAATAAAATATTTTCAATAATTCCGTGCGTTACTGTGTATGTATCTATCCCGCTCTTGCGCATAAGTTCAGAAGGTGTGGGACCGAAACGACATGCGCCGAAGGCCACTACATGTGCCTTAAATAAACTAATCTAGCAGAGTAGGTAGGTACTTAGCTACATTCAATTTCATTCATTCGTCGTTTCAATGACTCAAAGCATAATTTTCTCTGGTAGTTAGTAACTTGTAATATATTTAGGTACATCCGTATCTTGAATGACAGAATGGACATTTCATTTTACATAGTATAGAGCGGACAGAGAATCATATAATTATACAAATAACAATAAAGGTATTTTAAAAATTACAAAATATAATCTGCCTTAAAGTTCAATAGTATAATATAATATTAGTAATATTCAATAGTAATGTAAAGTTCAATAGGAAACTTTCTCCGAATATTTCATATTTTCATTCTCTGTGCCAATTTTCACCAAGATACGTTCAGCCGTCCTGGAGTTATAGAGTAACACCCATCCATACTTACAAATTTTCACATTTATAATATTAGTAGGATTCCTCGTTTTGTATGAATTCTCGGAACAGCGCTCGATTGTTATGTTATGAATTGATGGGTACACGAGTGTCGATTCTCTAAACAATTTCACCTAGTGGACCCCCGCGGACTTCGTTCGATTGCTTTGCTTCACCTACGTTAACATTTCTACTCACCATGATACTCACGTGGGTGGCACCAGTGATGGATGATGTGTTACAGAATGCCAAATTGAAAACTCACTGCTAATCCGCGGGCATTTGGGTATAATTTGTTGAGGAAATAGCACTACTGATGCTGGTGCGATACACAATACCAGCTATTAATATTTGTTCCGATTATATTTAAATTTGAAACCACGATCTTAGGACCACATGTTTGGTCACTACCAACTAGCTCTACCAGTGCCGCTGTAGGTATCTCAAATGACACTAAATCATAGTGCTGACGTTTAAGACTCGGTGCTACAACATGTGTCAAGTGCTCGAAAGGAGCCTCTTGATGCGCACTTAAAATCCTTTCACCTCACTCGAAAGAAACTAGTGACACAACAAGAAGAAGAAGCAGGAGCTTCAGCAATATAATTCAAGTAGCAGTCACATGCTTCGTGCAGAGCAACGAGAAAGTTGTGTTTCTTTGCGTTCACATCAAATTTTGATTTCTCTAAAACATGCCGTATTTACTGACGTGAGCTCAGTTGCGGTGCCGAAAGGTAGCACTGTCAACAACGTCGACACACGTAAACAAAACTTAGCGAAAGCCAGCCCCTGGGCTCGCCTTCTCATACTATTTACTTGCGTAGACAGAGTTTACATTAAACTTATTTCCTGAGACCGTATTTCGTAAAGAGAGTCAGTTCTTGCAGAATCTCTCACAGAAGTAAGTTGGTTTAAATTTAAAAAAGATAAATAAGTAATCCTACTAATAACATATCCTACTAAGATGGATGGATGGATGTTTGTTACTCTTTCACGCGGGAACGGCTGAAAGGATCTGGATGAAACTTGGCAGAGAGATAGATTATAATCTGGAATAGCACATAGGCTACTTTTTATCCCGTGGGAATACCGGGATTTAAATCTGCGCAGCTGAAACCGCGGGGCGCAACAAGTAAGAGATAATATAATATAAACCGTATGCTATCGTGCATGAGGAAAAAAAAAGTGCAAGGCTCTATTGAATATTCAAAGCTATCTTGATCTAGTTAAAGCATAAACATCACTATCGTTTTCTTTACTAACTCGTGATCGAAACGATAGGAGGATAGCTAAAAAGTGACCACATTTAAACATCAATCTGGATTGATTGCTGTCAGCATGCCAGCATCAAATCGCACATTTTACACATGCCATAATGTCAGCTGTTAGCTCGTAAAGCGGTATATCGCTACTTTGTAACATAATATAATAAATCTTTCAACAACATGTTAATCTGCCCTAATATCTTTTCGTTTTTAATAGTCCAGCCCATACTTCTTAATTTTTTTAAGAGCTTCGTAAACATTTGTGATTATTAAAATAAACACACACGCATCGCAAAAAAAACAAAACAGTAAAGTTTTTTGTGTCATAGCGTTTTTAGCATCTCTAATTTGATCGGTGTGACATAACAAATAAAAAATACCTCCACCGATCAAGCCTCGATCATTACCTGCAACAATAGAATAAAAACAATTAGTAATGCGGTTACCTCATCCTCATCACAATATATCTGAGCCCCCGCATCTTGTCGCAACTATGGCGAAGTGGGTGTCTTTGGGCGAAGACACGAATTGATTATAGTTGAACATGGTTTTATGGTTTCCCGAGCGTCAGTGATTATAGCTATCATAAAATCCATAGTATTATTGGGCCTATTGAAACATTATGTTGTGCGTCAAATGTTATGGGCCGTAACTCATTACGTTGGCACAATTTGCTGTAATGTGAGCTGTAATTGTGTTGTACCTAAACGATAGAATAACGTTACCTGTTTGATGAAGTGATTACAAATACAAAATTTGAATTAATACTTATTGGCTACTGTAGTGCACAGATAACAATGACTGTATTTTTTGCTAGTCTTGTAAACAAGGGGCTGAACTTAGCATACAAACAACGTCAAATATTTCTCGCGCGTTAACATAAATATTTTTTTTTATCAAGTTGTTTGAGGCGATCAAAGTTATGACGCTGGTTAGTAGTAGTAGTGTTTAGTCGATTCTCTAAAAAAAATTATTCACAGCACACTAAAGGTATGTAGTCAAAGTCAAATGTTATTTATTTAATAGAATCAGGTGAATACGTCACACAGTTTCCCGCGACCAAGCCTAAAAAAACAGGCAACAAACATACTGCTTGGTTTTTACCGTTCTTCGTATGTTTTTGTTACAAATTATTAGAGATGAAACTTTGGTGCTAATCGGTATGTACCTATTTAGTGGTACACTTTTGGAGCTGTATCGAAAAATATACGCAACAGCTAAGTATGTTCAAGTAATAATAAAACATCTGGGTCAATCTCATTACGGAGCGCCTTTTCACTAAACCAAATTTGTCCATAAAAATCATATAAAAATATTAACCGCAATTTACTAACAAGATTCGGCAAGATCATAAAACAGTTAATGACATTCCATTACCTGCATACCTCGCGGGGTTAGGAGGCAGTGGTGAGTTTTTTAACCGACGAAAAAAAGGAGGTTCTCAAGTCAACGCGTTTTTTTGTGTCATAGCTTTATGCCTCGAAGATTTGATTCCTTTGTAATATGTAATTTTTTTTGCGTTTTGTGACACCATTTATTTATAATTGGCACGATAGGCAAATTTTTTTATCGGCACAATGATGATCAAAATTAAATTTATGCTAAATCTTTTTTGTCGATCTATCTACATTGTAATGCCATTTGAATGGCATTACAATGTATTTGAACCGCGCCAATAGCTTATCAGACCGATAAGTCTGTTGCTGTCTCTTTTCGTTGAAATGAAAGTGATAGTGATAAGAATACTCTATAGAGCCACTACAAAATGGCAGGGATTATGAAGAAAAGGGTATGTTTGTACCCTTTTCTTCATAAGTTAAACAATGTTTAAGCAATTAGATAGAGTATTGAAACCATTTCACTTCCCCTCTACATTTCACAATGTTTAACTAGATGAAAATGCTAACTAACATAAAGTTCACCTATGTTCTATTTTTGCAATAAATAATAATCTTACCTAATTTCATCACTATAACGTAAAGGAATACAAAACCAGCCCTCGGTCTCAGAACTGGACCACAGCAGCTCACGGCTGGTAGGTAATTAATGTTTTTCAACTGTCAACGAGAGACAAGCATCTGTAATGACGAGCATCATCAATCAAGTGCTTATTAGGCATGATTTTATTTTCATCCTCTGTTGACGAAAGCGAAGGTTTTGACGAAATACCTTTACTTGTTCTTACAAAGAATTGGCATCCATACCAATTTATTTTTGATGTTTGATGAGGAGGTATGTCCCTAAACTTTTCCGCCAACTTAATTTCTTTTATGATATTTAGTCTTCTGTAGTATAACAGGCCAATATTAATTTGATAAACGTTTACAGCATCCGGAAGTGTGTGGGAGGACCTCGCTTGAACAAAGCGGCGGAATGTCGGTCCTACCTGCGAACGAGTCATTTTTGGGACTACTCGCTGTTCAAAAATCAACTCTGCGTCCTACTCATTTTTGAATCTGTGTTATTCAAATATCAGTTCTATCACACTGGAATTGAGCCCACCAATCACAATTTTTCTTTATGTATTTAAAATTTTAATCCTGACGATAAAACAATTTATAATATAAAAACAACGAGTGTAATCGGAATAAAGGTGGGCTCTTCCATATTGACACAGCTAGATTATCAATATACATATTTTGTTCCTTTGTGACAATATTATAGTTAGAAATAAAAACAAGCCACATCCTCCTAATAAATGATTATTTGGAATTTTGATATTTGTATTTTATATTCCATCGACTTCCAAAATAATCAAAGCTTTTAATAATAATACTTGCACTTGTACTACTGGCCCTTAATCATAATGGTCTTTGAGCGTGCCAATAGCATAACAGACCGATAGTCTGTAGCTGTCTCTTTTCGTTGACATGAAAGTGTACACAGACAAGAATACTCTATAGAGCCGCTATAAAATGGCAGGGATTATGAATAGAAAGGTATGTTTATCGTATACCTCTCAAAGACAAACATCAGTGTCTTTATCTCCAATGTTTATCCGAGGTGGAAACAAACCCACAACCGACAGCGCAAAGGAAGCTTACCAACATAGATATGCGAAGGCTAGTGAAATTATAAATTTCACACGTATAAATCAATGCAATCAAAACAACGAATTCCCGACCATTCCTAACCTACAAACGCAACCTTGACATTCCTACTCAATAACATTTTCATTCTCAACAATAAGCACAGTAAAAATATCGTGCTATAATAATAAAAGGAAATGCTATAAAGCTCGATGCATTTCAATATTCACTTATCTACTAAAACGGTTAGCTGCTGACTTTCAATTCTACTAGAGCTCCTTCAAGCGAGTCGGTTCACTTTTATGATAGAAGCACCCTGTGCAGTATAACACAGCTTTACGATCACCACATCCCGTTCAAGCCATCTTGTTTGGAAGTAAAACGGCTGAAAGAATCACCTTTATCATAATGTTACCAATGTATGGGCGCTTCGAACATTTATTATGGGAAATAATGTAAATTTTGTCAAACATAAGTTGTACGGCGTTTTTTGCGGCGGTTCAAAGGTGTGTCTTTATATAAATGTTAATATAACAGGATACAGAGTCAATACACTATCAATGTGGTATGTCGCGGTGTAAACGCGGCCATTGTGGATACTGACGATCAATGAGAGTTGTTACAACTGCTTCCACTTTTCGATGACGGTAGATCAGAATAATGCTCCTTCAGCCCGCGACCACGCGGCTATTGCAATATTGCCGAAATGTTGGAAAAATTATTAAGGTAAACGCGGGTATTTAACCCGTGTAATATTTCAAATTAAGAAAACATTATAATAGAAGTATTCAAACGCATTACTTTTTAGCATACTTTTGATACGTGCTAAAACCGTGTGAGTCGTAAAACTCGTAAAGAAAGTTATTGGAGCTGTAACCTTTGTCAAGAATTTCTCATTGCCATAACATTTCGTAAGAGGCTTTATAGAATTTAAAGCAGAATCTACCTATGCTATTAAGATTAAAGTGATGGTGAATAAACTATTATCAATTTTATTATTTTTTTCTCAGCCGACAAAAGCAAGGGCTTCCAGCTCTCCCTATTCTGAGCTTACTCATCGCCTTAGTTATCATTCCCAATTCGTAGCCTAATTTGTTCAATAAATTCAATGTCCAAAGGTGTTTAGCCATTTTCATAAACGGCAACTTATTTTTTTACGATGATGACGAACGAATCAGGAATTATGACTGTATTTTCTTTTTATTTTTAACCGACTTCCAAAAAAGGAGGAGGTTCTATGTTCGACCGCTATGTATTTTTTTTGTGTGTATGTTCATAGATATTTTCGCCAATCGTGAATTCTTTGCAACAGTCGAATTCATAATAATGTAAATTAGGTATCCGGTATTGTATTACTTAAACGCAACAAGTCTAAATTAGACGTATCACAAAATACAAATAAAGCAAAACCGCGAACTCTGAAGGAAAATATTAGTACAAGTTAATGAACGCGGTATTACCTCAGGACAAGCATTGTTATAACGAACAATTTGCAGTATCTACACATCAGAGGTGTTTTACGTAATTTTGTGATTTTAGCTAATTAATTGTTGTTGCATATATGTATATATTGCATATATATATATTAGGTTGTAAACACTTCAGTGTCTGTTTTAGACAATTGCTTCTCCTTGTGTCACTAAGAGACTAAGTGACATAAGGAGAAGCAAGAAGCAAGCAGAATTTAAGTGCAGCAGAGGAATCTAGCTCTCAATTTTTGGGAACCCATCAGGTTCTGTGTGCCAGTTTCCTCATGGTGTTTTCATTTAAAGTTTGAGAGTAGGTACTGGCACTGTGCACATTTTTGAACAGAAAACTTAATGGTGTACGACCGGTTTTGAGCCCACGACCTTAGCCCAAATTAAGCAAGCTTAGTGCAAGCTCTACAGGAACGAGATAGCTGATATAGAATAGAAAACTCTTCGACAGCCTTCGTAGCTCAGTTGGTAGTAGCTCTGGCCTTCTGCGCCGTAGTCCGTGGGTTAGATTCCCACCGAAAACAAAGTTGTTGTGATGAACATAGATGTTTAGTTCTCTGTCTAGGTGTTAAATAATATTATATTCACCAATATTCTTAAATATTTATTATTATTTACTGAATTGCAAATTAGATATTTTGATTAAAGTAAAATACGCATAATACTTTTTTAAGCTTGTTCTGTTCAATAATTATCATAACTTTTAAGCAAGCATTATTATGTGTGAGAACCTTCCGAAACACTTTACCACCTGAAAGGGGGTTTCATAAAACTGAATTATAGTCATAACCTTAACTTGGTCTTGAGAACCGTCATAAAGTAGCATCTTGGGTGCTCACAGGACACGTGAACTGAAATGTTGTTAAATTTTATGGAAACTCAGTCATACAATGGATAATATTATGTAAATTACATTACATACACAATAGGTACTTTCATGTTTCAATACGACTTCAAAAAAGAGGTTACTTACGAATTCTCAGAATGAAATGTATTTTTATGACAAGTCTAATTTTAATGTATTGGAGTTGTTAACTTTAGAGATTATTTAAAATACTTCGAACCCTGCAGTCAAAACTAAGGTACATATGCTTTGGATGAGGTGCTCACAGTATGATATCAAGATCTATATTTGGATATTTGTTCCGAAATGGAAATTGAACCCGCACTTATTCCCTCTCTTAGCTGGTCAACCGGAGCCACAGCAGTTGAAATAATACTTATCTAGAATGAGATAAATATAGTATCCATTTTTTTATATATTTTTTTACCTATAATTTCCCACAGCTGGGCAAAGGTCTCCTCCATTCTTCTCCACTCTCCTCGATCCTCTGCTAACGCTTCCCACTTCTTATGGAAGAAAAAAATATATATCAAAAATAAATAAATTTTATAAATTATGTTGTTTTGGGATTCGTAGTATGAATGTGCTTAAAACCTGTATTAAAAATCATTTAAGTACCTATACAAATGAAAGAAAGTGATTGGTCGAAACTCCACGACAAAAAAGCTCTCCATTCGATCTCATTCGGATTCATGACAGTGATAGTGCTAAAGGTAGTAAATTTTCTTACTACTGGTTACATCTTGCATGGCGTTGGCAGTGTATTACATAGAACAGTCGTCTAGGATTTTATATAACAAGATTGTAACACGACCCCCGACGATAGAGGGACATCGTCTATCGTTAAATTGAAATTCATGTCCTGATGTTAACATAGCAATATTCTATTCAGCTAAAAGCGAGCGTATAGTGTCCCCTGGAGTACTCTTTGTATACATACGTCTAATGCAAATTTTATAGCAATGAAATCATGTGTACATTGACCGCTGTCTGTCTGTGAGTTTACTTGACTTTGGACAGCACGCAAAAGGATATTGAATGAAAGTTATGGCTGAATGTTGCGTAAATGCGATTTTGAAAAAACTTAAAAGGTACCTAAAAACCATTTATAATACTAAAAAAACATTTATTTCATACAAATTCATGCGAATAATAATGTCGCGGTAAAGAGCTAGTTTAAAGTATAAAAGCTTCTGCGAAAAAACTGTGAAACCAATGTTTTACAGCAAAACACATAAAGAGACTTACTGATGGTAATATTTGCTTTATGTTTATTTAGTGCCATGAGCAGAGTTTCACTAAAAGGGTGATAAATAAGAGCATTATTAATGTACAGTAAACAGGCTTTGTTTAAAAGCTGCACCATTATGAACCCTTTACCAAACAAGATGGAATTCGATCAAAGATTGGGATCAAAGGACAGATAATATCCAAAAGATTACCACGTCCTGGCACTCTAATGGGCATTGACCTTTTGATCCTTAATATTGGTATTCTAATATAGAGTATGTCACGCACTTGAGACAGGATGACACGTCTATTTCGTGCCCACAAACAATGCGTCAGCAAAAAGGTCCTATTTACGTGTCACGTCCTAAGAAGATTATCTTCACCTCACTGATCTACCTCAATGCATACAAAAACAAAGACAAACCGAGCATTCTTGCTCGATTAGTATTTTTGACCCTTTAAGTAGAGCGTTTCAATCAAGTCTAAACCTTTCATATCCTACTGTCAGACCAGCGTCCGCAAGCTGTCAAACAGACGAATTAATAATCACTTAACTACGAATTCAGCTTAACATGCACCTGCATTATTTACACAAAAAAGCGTGAAGTTTGAGAGTGGAGACAGACGGCGCCTCCGGCCAAACGCGGCGCCAAACCACCGCCGCGTGGATTTCCTCAGCGCCCACGCTCCGCGGCATATCTCCCATGTTCTCACATAGAAATTTACACGTGCTTGCGAGTAGCGGCCCGTAATAACGCAGTCGCATTTTATCTGCCAGCGTGGCAGCTGCGACCCGGCCTCGACAGATACGCCGCCGCCGTATGAACATCCGACAACACCCGAGGGACGTGGGCGAACCACTGCGCTGCAACAGCCGCATTTTATAACCTTTTTATTCCATTGTCACTCCGGCGATGCGGCGTATACGAGGGAAAAATAAATTTTACTCTTTATCTAAATGTCAAATCGTACGGTTTCGATCGAATCAGTTTCCAAATAGTTTTAATAAATCTCCTTTTACGAGGTCTGGAGCGAGGCGGTCGATAGGATGCACACGGATCGCGCCGCGTTATCGTGTTCTATTCTGTTATGACTGTTCTGTTGCCGGCAACAATAGGTTTAATTGAAAGAGTGTCAATAAATTTGTCGAGGGAGGTTCAGTGGTCTCGTATCGTCGTCGGTGGTCCCGATAAACTCGGTCCCGAGCCGCTGCGACATCCCGGAGGATCGGACCCATGTTCCGGGATGAATGCCTGTTTTTATCTATACCGCCGACCTTGTCCTCATTATAATATATCATCCAGAGATTTTATCTGGACTATCTAACTATCAAATGGGTAATCTCGGAATTTGTGTCTGTGTAAATGTTGAACGAGATCGTAAATCTTGAAGTGTTTCACTGTCGGATAAGCTGCAATCAAGCAATCACGGAAGACATGATCGGAAGACAATTAAATTGTTACTCACACCAAAATCTTAACTTATATAATAACAGGATTGGGCGTTATAAACAGGACGAGCCGACAGGGTTGATTACCTACCAATTACTAAATCCAAAACCAAAGGATATGACTAATTTAGTCGGATACCACGAGGCAGCTCATGGAAGGCTCTATTCATTTCTTCACAATGGTACAATTTTCGGTTGTATTTTCTCACGGTTCCACTACGCCCACGTTGGCTTCTTCGAACACATTTCAGACCAAGGAGTGGAACTTTGTGTTCATAATTTAGCTATAACGTGGATAAACGAATGGCCACAGTTTTTTGATGTGTCATCATTTATCACCTCAAGTACCTTCGTAGATACCTACGCGACAATGTAACAAAGGTGGCTTGAGCAACAGCAGATAACTTTGTAGAATAAAAGATAGGTAGGTTTTATAGTCAAGGGGAAATAAAACTTTTCAACCGTGATTATTCAAAAATGCGCCATCAAGTTTGTAGAATACGGTCATCGACAAAGTTCATGTTTCATAAAAAAAATGGGATCATTTGTAAAACTTTTGATTATTGAGAACACACAAGATTTCAAATAAAATACTTACGTGACAAGTACTGGTAGGTATGAGAGTAAAAAAAAATGGCATGTTGTAAATATTGATGAATCTAATACCTTTACCCCCGGTTTCTGAAAGCGCGATTCAGCTTTTTCTTCAAATTGGATAGACATAGCAAGTGACTTGACAGCCGATTAGTGTTGATCGCGCTTTCAGAAACCGGGGGTCAAACGAGCAATTCTTGCGTATTTATTTATTTATAATCTGAATCTCTGAAACGGCTCCAACGATTTTCGTGAAATTTAGCATGCCGGGGGTTTCAGGAATCATTGATCTAGATTCATATTTAGGAAATGTTTTTATTTGTGTTTTCAGTCACCCAGATATTATAAATATCATCTTGACATGGTATCATCGCAGATTTATTTCAAAATACTTGTTTTTTTCTCACCAGACAATAAGCAATAACTCTGAAGCAATTTTCAAATGCCGCCTCCACTCTCATATTTCTATCACATTGAATTTACAACAGTCCCTTTGGGGCATTCACACATGATAATCATGTCCAAGATAAAATTGCCTTTGGCAAATCGTTATATAGAAAATAAAATTCCTCTCCCCACCCGGATTCATTGACAACGAGAAATTGAAGTTCGGTTTTTTTGACATTATAATGTCCAAAATTTGCGCGATTGTTCCGCAGACAACTGCAAACTAGGTCATCTAACGAAGCAACATACCATTTTCATTTTAATTGTTTTTCTATAGTGTTATTTTGAGTTGTGTTGTGTAATTTTGGTGGTATTTTAACCAACATTACTTGTGGTCTTAGCACAAAGTGTAAGCATTTGAAATGAAAGTGTATTATGTGATATCGTGATTTGACCGAAAATGTTTCAAATGTTTTGAAGAAACCGCCACCATTTTCTTCAAAACAATTGACTGACTCGACTTTGGACTGACGTGACTAGAAACATAACTACTAATCTCTGAATCACTTGACATTGGCAAGATTGTCTATGACAGGAGCCATAAAAAGAAGACAGAAGAAAAACTGCAAACTACAGAAATTAACAATTATATCAAGACTTGTTCAGAAGGGCTAACCGCCGGTTTCTGAAAGCTCTAAAAAATAAACTTGATGAGAAAGTGACCGTAAGTCTCAAAAAACTACAGAATGCTCTGTTATTAAACGCTAAACATAATTATGTTTATTATATTAATAAGAAGAAAATGAATCTATGTATTAAATTTCATATAATATAATATTATGTTAAACTTACATTATGCAGGTTATAAGTATGGATGGATGGATGGATGGATGGATGGATGTTTGTTACTCTTTCACGCCGGAACGGCTGAACGGATCTGAATGAAACTTAACAAAGAGATAGATTATATTCTGGAATAGCACATGGGCTACATTTTATTCCATGGGAATACCGGTATTTAAATCTGCGCGGGTGAAACCGCGGGGCGCAACTAATAATAAATAATTGTTTCTTTTGTTTGAATCAATTTCTGTTATGTTGTATCCTATTTAGTTGTATTTTTTTAGATAAAGTGAATAAGTAATATGGCAATGGCAAAGACTGGCACAGGACAGGAGAGACTGGCGTTTTAAAGAGGAGGCATAGGCCTCCTCTTTAAAACGCCACTCTCTCCTGCACCTACTGCCGGGTATAGACCCAGCAGTGGGTGCATACAGGCTGAATAGATAATAGAAAGATAGATAGTGAATGTGTTGGTTTTATGTAGTTGGCTTGGTAACCTTGTTCATAAAAGTAAAATAAATTATTAGTAACTAACTTTTGTACAGCCATAATTTTTGTTTGTCACATAGAAATTAATTGAAAAACGTTTTTCAATTATCTACGTAACTAGCTAAAATTACTGCTGTACTTAAAGAAATTGGTTTCCATTTGAGACTGGTTCGAAAATACCCTAGAAGATATAAACGTGCCCCCAAGCTTTGAATGTGTTACTTGTTTACGGGTCTTTCCATTAAATTTTATACATGTTAAACGTCTTTTTTTGCTTATTTTACCTCTGAGAGCTGTGTTGACACGCCGCACGGTTTCCAGATTCGTGGGCACAGGATCTATTAACAGTTTCAGTGGTGAAGAAAATTCTCCACCACTGAACATCAAAGCCGCTAAGCCCTGCGGCGGACTCACGCATCCTCGCCTCCAAGACTTCCCCTCCACCAGCACGTAAGCGCGATTTGACGAATTCAGGGTTCTCGTTTCAAAATACAGCACATCACTCAAAGCGCCGACGTCACCCTTCAGAACTCTTCTCACAAACACCTTAAAAATTTTCCTTCGCACTTTCCCACGCTTTCCCACCTCACTCGCAATTTTACCAGTGAAAATGTACTTCGACGTAAACACAATCCGCCTGAGCGTATCATTGTTCCTGAGCACGGAATTGTTAGCGTAACATCTCGGTGGTGTGATGTCATTTATTTTTATTACAGTGTTCCGCTTTTTAACTTTTCCCTTTATGACGAAGTCGGCGGACGTCGTGGAAATCAAAAGGAGCACTACGATCGAAGTGGCCTTTATCATTTTGTCTTGCGAATTTTTGCTTTGTGTTTTTGAATGCACATTTTTCGTTTCATCACTCGATTTTCACATTTTACTTGAAGTTGGTGTAGAATGGAGTCGTCACACTATCGTGAAATGCAAGTGGGAGGTGCGCGCGCGCCGCCTGCCGTGCCAACTCAGACTGGAGGCTCTATCGGATCCGCTGCAACTTGCAACCTGTTGTATGTTAATCCTTAAGCTCAGTGCTACAGCTTTTGTAAACACACTACAAATACGTCTACAATATTTACAAACGTCTTTAAGTTAAAAGGTTTAAATGTTTTGCTTTGGATTATGGGACACTTATGTGGGGAACTGCCTAGCAAACTAATAACAAACGCGAATTATGAACAGAACAGTATAACTGTTTGTATTATCAGGGCATGGTATAAGGGTCAATCAACTATTTTACCCACACTTTGTTGTCCCCGACCATTTTTTATTAAAATGCGCCAGTATGTTATAGTTACACACAAAGCGAATATCACAATGGTATCTATGATCATTAGGCATAATAGCAAAGTTGATTACATTCTCGAAAATATTTCATTTCCGTTAAAACTTATGGTAACTCCGCATACGAAATGTTCACTCCATACAAAATACTCTTGTCCTAAGACCACATTCACAAGTAAACTTTAATTTTAAGTGAACTTATAAACCTTACTTTTAGACAATTTTAATTACAGAACAAGATAGTACAATACAGTTTATTGTGTGCTAAACAAAAAATAAATTAGACAAACCACTTTTCTAAAAAAAAATCTTAAAGTTTTGTCCCTGACTATAGTGCTTTTGCTTCCGTGTGCGGAGTTACACTCATAAATTTCGTCTAGAAACACAAAGATGGCACTGTTTGCCGTAGGTAGCTTCAGTTGTGTTTGCTTTCGCTCGCATGGCAAGGCGGTGCCCTTTGATAGCGCCGTCAAGCCGCCAGTCCGCGAAGAACGTTCGGAGGGTGTGCGTGCCTTTTTGTGTCGTCGGCAGAGTTACCGTGATTACTCGATGTATGTATAAAATTTGTTTATAATAATCAGATGTTTATATAGTACTTAACACATGTATTCGGCTAAGGTTTACGCCAATTACCAAAATCATATTAAAATGTACTTATTTCATGAAAATACACCAATTGTCTGCTGAGTTACTAGTAGACTGAGTTACATTGGCGGTAACTCCACATACATTCTTGGTAACTGCTAAGACATTCACGTATTTTGTGGGGTTAGCTTCTAACACGTAAAGTAAAACTGGATCTATTTGAGCTAATTCTTGGGTTGTCTTGTCTTATCTCTTTAATAAAATTACTAACCTTGATTTGATGGTGTACCAAGAAGGTTGACAAAACAAATAGTAGTCTTGGGGATTATACAAATTTATTTATTATAATATTGACTTATGTTTTGGCTAGTAAGTACTTCAAAAATCATAGTGATTTTTTCAGAAATAATAATCTAAAATGGCGCGCATATCGGCAGCTGAAAAACAAAAAAGGTACAGAGAAAGACTCAAACTGAACACCGAAAAGTACGAAGAGGCTAAAAGAAAGCACCGTGAACACTACCACAAAGTTAAAAGGCTTGCAAAAGACTTAACGCCAAAAGAAAAGAAACAAGCAAATACTATCTGAAAGTTGAGACAAAGAGAACACAGGAAGAAAAAAAAGAATTTACAATCGATCTTGGATGCAACACCACCAAGTTCACCAGTACCTGGCGTACTCAATATCTACAACCATTTACCACCAGCCTCTCCGGCATCAGTAGCGTCCTAAAAAGGAGGACGAAAGAAAGTAAGAAAAAATAAAAGTAAAGTGCACGGAGAGAACAAAAAACTACAAAAAGAAAACCAAAAGTTGAAGAAAATCTGTGAGAAGTACAAGAAAAGACTGATTAGAAAGAAAGTAAAAGAAAGAGAATCTGAAAATCATAAAGAAAAAAGGAATTATAAGCTTTTGACAAATTCAGTTAAAGAGCGATATGAAAGGATTAAGAGCCATAAGGAGAAAAGATTGTTAAAAAGCCTTTTTGAAACTGATAATATAATCAAATCTAGAAAAAAAAACACAACTACTAAGAGAAACATTGGGAATAAACCGACAGTATTGTTTAGATCCATATTTTTGTTGTATGTCTTAGGTGTTACCTAAATTTCTCTCTGGAGTTACATAGTGTCCCCAAATTTAAAATTGTAATTTTGATTACAACATGCTGTATTATTTTTTATTTATCTTTCTGTTGCTTATACTATATTCAGGCAACTGTCAAGTTTCTTTTAAGAATTGATTTTCATTTGTATTTCACTTACATTTCGTTTTATGAAGAAAAAACTTATCTTTTTTTTGTAAAAAGGTAACGCAAAAGACCAATGTCAGTTGATTTTGTGTTTAAATTTAGGAATACATGAAGACTGATTTTACCAAAACAATCGATTATGCACGTAAGAGTAAATCAATAATAATAAATAATGTTTTTGTATTTCAGTCACCCATTTATGTTAAGCTGAATGCAGGTAACTGAGGTGACAGTTTTCGAGAGTATGTGCTGTAGTTTTTAGCAAAAACGGAATAAAATATGAACAAACGTCGCTGCCCTTCTAGGTAGTTATAGATGATGATATTTGTAATGTCCTTATCAAATTAGAATAAAGGAAAACGAATGTTCATTTAAAAAAAAATATTTTTTCTAACATGCCCATTGTGTGGGTAAAATAGTTGATTGACCCATAAGCTCACCAACTGGTATTTTTTTACATAAAAAGCCAACACCCTTCGGTGTTTTTTTTAAGTTCTAGTAATTCATAGTCTGGAAGAAATCGTTTCCAGCGAAAAGACCGCCCATTGTGCTACTTTTATTTATATTTTTAAATGTTTTTTTGTTCCTTTAATATGAATGAATGAAACATTCTTTTTTACATACCCAAAAGAATTTTTCATTAACTCATATTTTGGATAAAGCTAAAAATAGCATTTTTACTACAGTATTAAAATAATTGAATATGATATGATAGGAAAGTTGAAGACTTTGCTGAGATAAATAAGCTTTACAAAATGAATTGGTTTGAAATATGCTGTGTAAAAGACATTGAAACTAATCTTTTTATTTGCTGCTGCTATAGGACTCCTGATGAAAAGAGTTTTGATAAGTTTTTAGGCAGTCTGGAAAAAGTTCTGGAGTACTTCTTCAAAAAGAAGTGTGTTATATGTGGCGATTTTAACGTAGACCTTCACGTAGATAATAAGCACCGCACCGAATATCTTACATTATTGACATGCTATAATTTTAGGCCCCTAAACTTTGAGACCACTTTTATTCGAAACGATACATCCTCTTGCCTAGACAACATTTTAACAAATATTGATGAAGAATCTGTAATTAAACAATGTGAAGTTGATCACAATGGCATGTCAGACGGCCATGGTGCCCTGTACTGTACAGTTGAGCTAAACAGAGTCAAAGTGCATAAATATAAAACTGCCAATTATATTCAGATAAAAAAAAGAGTATATAACAAACAGTGTAATGAGATTTTTAGGCGGCGTATTCTTGAAAATAATTGGTACGATATGGGTATAAACACTTTCTTAAAAACTTTTAATGCAATATTTAAAAACAGTTTTATGGTTGTAACTAAGAAGATAGCAATAAAATCAAATACAGGCATTAGATGGACTACAAAAGGAATAAAAGTGGCTAGTAGAATGAAACGTTTTCTATGCTCATCGAATAACCGCAATGACGTAAGCGTCCAAGCCTATCGCATTAAATACATTCGTCTTTACCGAAAGATAATAAGAAAAGCTAAGAAAATGGCTATTGAAGAGCAAATATCAAATGCTAAAAATTCTATAAAGGAAATTTGGAAAATAATTAATAGACACACAAAAAGATCAAAGATTATCGAACCTAATAATTTGACTTTAAAACATAATAATAAACATGTAGTTGACCCTATAGAAATTTCAAACATCTTTGCAGAACAATTTAATTTCAATAACAGATCTCATATTGATGGCGTAGCCGACGCCGTTTCATATTTACAAGCTAATATAGTTAAAATAGACTTACAAATGAATAGTATAAGTCACACAAATAATACAGAGGTAAAAAAAATTGTTAGTGCTATGAAAAATAAAAAGTCATGTGGACATGATGAGATGCCAATAACCATCATCAAGGATCACGTGAACGTTTTATCCGGACCATTGGCGTATTTTTTTAATAAATGTTTTGATGAGGGGATTTTTCCTGAACAACTAAAAATTGCTAAAATTGTACCCGTATACAAAAAAGGACCAACAAATGAATCAAAAAATTATCGTCCAATTTCCTTACTTCCAATATTGTCAAAAATTTTTGAAAAGTTAATTAAAAGTAGATTAATGTCACATATTTATTTAAATAGAGTTCTAAACGCTAGGCAATATGGCTATCAAACCTCAGTTGGAACAGTTGATGCAGTAAACACTCTCATAGATGACGTAGTTATGAGACTTAACAACAAAAATAAGGTAGCTGGGATTTTCCTAGACTTAAGTTCAGCTTTTGATACTGTAGACCACGGAATACTTTTAAATAAACTAGAATACTACGGTGTAAGAGACACTGCTCTTAACTTACTCAAGTCTTATTTAAGTGGTCGTAAAATGTATGTTGAAATTAAAAGTAGCGATCACGGCAAACAGAGCATAAACAAATCCCGCTTAACAAATATACAAACAGGAGTACCACAGGGTTCAATTCTCGGACCAATATTGTTTATAATTTTTATGAATGACATTATTAGCTTTATAACAAACACTATCCCTGACGTTGAACTTGTTGTCTACGCTGACGACACGAATGCGATAGTTGGCGCTAACGATATTAAGACCCTCACCGCAAAGGTGAAAGAAACTTTAGGTCTTTTCCAACAATGGTTCTCTGCCAATAAACTTATCGTAAATGTTAAGAAAACGAACGCTATGTTGTTTCAATCTACAGTTAAAAAGAATGAACGCATCGACATTACTATAGACAATGAAAGAGTGGAAAGTGTCAGCACGGTTAAATTCTTGGGCATACATATTGACTCTCTATTAAATTGGAAAAATGAACTAGTCGCTGTAGAAAATTCAATAGCGTCAGCCTGTTATGCATTAAGGACTCTACGTGATGAGATCAATATTGACCAGCTTAAATTAGTATATTATGCATTGGTTGAATCCAAGTTGAGGTATAGTATCCAATTCTGGGGCAATAGCTATAACTATAATGTTGACAAAGCTTTCATTCTGCAAAAGAGAAGCATCAGGACTATTGCGAGGATCACACAAAGGGAGTCCTGCAAAGAACATTTTAAAAGATTAGGTATTTTAACTGTTCCGAGCCTGTATGTCCAAGTTCTCATCGGCTTTTTAGCCAAACACCTTCATGAGTTTGAGACCCCTGAAGAAAATGCTATAAGGAACAAAAGTAGAAAAAAAAACTTAAAGAATAAAATTAATCCTAAACTAAACCTTATTAAACATTGTACAAAATATCAAGCAGTAAATATATTTAATAAACTACCGCTAGAAATCAAATCAGTTGTCCATCAGAAAGTAGTGCTTATTAAAAAACTTAAAGCTTTCCTTCTTAATAAGTGCCTTTACTCGCTAGATGAACTCTGATCTCTCTAAATGACTGTTGTAGACTTGGATTTCTGCTGTTGCCAATTTTTATTATGACTTTTATAAGATTTTGTATTAATATGTGCTACGACTAATAATTCACTTCTTGGAATTCATTTTGTATGACATAATTTTGTATTTCGCTTTACTATTATTATTTAAACTTTTGACTGTAGTATATTGATTATGTATGTATAGGTATTAATCAGTTTTTAGTTTTTATTTTATTGAAATTCCGCATACAAATAATTTTGTTTCTCCTGGAATAAATGAATATGAATATGAATATGAATCAGCTGAATGGTGTTCTATGAATTACAAACAAGAATGAAAAACCAGCCACTTATAGACATCCGTGAGAAGGTTGACCGTCAATAAGAATAAGTGAAAACAAGGTACAAGCTGGTCATGAACATAAAGTGTAAATACATTGACATGTCCGAGTGTATCGTATGCTAATTGAGTCGTGAATACATTTCGCATTTAGGAATTCTAATTACATAATAAGCGCAGCGTGAGCTTGAGTACATACAAGCTATTACCTCGCAAAAAAGGTTTTATAGTTAACTGACTCTAAGAAGGCTTGGAAAGGCCACAGCAGGGGTCTAATTTGTTTTGTCGATAGTATTACTAGTAGTAGTTTTGAAATAGTGTTAATATTAGTAGAATTAGCTGGTGGTTCAAATTTAATTTTAGAATCTATACTACAATCAGATAACCATACGTTTATTTTTCCGAGTATAAACGTTTTGAGTCATTTTCCAACAGCCCTTTGTAATGTTTTTCTCCAATATTTCGATATTTTATTCTCCATAATGCGATTTTTGGTTGTGTCGAATTCGCCGGATTTAAGATATTACTCTAAATGAATACAATATTTAAAAGCACAACAAAACAATTAAATACTTTACTAAATTGACTGATAATTGCCATGTAAAATTTTGCCATTTATTAAAATAGAAATAACGAAAAATAACTATGATGCAGTAGTTTTGAATGCATTGCTCGCTCGTTCGAACAGAAACAAAATTTGGACGATCTATTACGTTAACAAAATGCGAGGGTTGACGGTGGTCTTCGTTTTAAATAAAAGCTATACGCCATAGGCCTTAGCAAAACTAGCGTTTGCATCGATATCTGTCTCTCAAGAATGCAATCCTGCTTTAGTCAGTAGGTCGCTAAATGGTGGGCAGTTAGCACGACCGTAAATGTTTATGTGATTGTTTGTCTCGATTTAACTTAAAAAACCTTTACGAGTCTGACCTAAAATGAGCTGCGCTTGCGCAGGATTGAATTCATCAGGCATGTGTGAAATGGGTAAAGTATATTGTACGTAAGTGGTGGGCAGACACTTACTTTACCCAATAATTACTGAAAATTTCAATGAGCGACCAAGTTGTGTATCCCGCTTGGGTGCAATAAAAATGCTGGTGGCATTTTACTCATTGCCATTAAAAAAGTAAGCAAAACTTTCTTGCACTTTGGATACCAGATAGATGATAGTTATTTGGCAATACTTCTGATTTGCTACAATGCCTACACACGTCTTTAAGCATAATGTCCAGCGTGGACATTTTCAGGCTGATGATGATATAAATAAATAATAATGCAGGATAATCCACACAGCACCATCTAGCCTCAAAGTAAGCTACTCAAAGCTTGTGTTATGGGTACTAAATGACTGATATATTTAATACATTAAATACTTTCATAGATAGATATCATTATAATTATTTGCCATCCAACTAATAATTATAAATGGGAAAGTTTGGATGTTTGTGACCCAATAACGCCAGAACGGCTGAACAGGTCTGAATGAAATTTAGCACAGAGATAGATTATAGTGTGGAATAGCACATAGGCTACTTTTGGTCATGTGGGAATACCGGAATTTAAGACTACGTGGGTGAAACCGAAGGGCTCAGCTATTGAACATTTTAAAAGGAACTTACTTTTAAATGAGGCTAGATTAGCTAGATAGTTAAGTCTTCACAAACTCCACCACTTTAAAAAAAGGTCCACTAACACAAACTTTAAGGTTGAATTAAAAATGATTAATCATTAGGGTTAATCACAGAGCTATAGAGTCCTATAAACGCTCTTACTAGGTATCACACGGAGCTCAGCCATGGAATCCAGCCACATTCGAATATATTTATTTTTGTATCACAATTAAATGAGCGCGTCGTATCCTAGATTAGCACCTCGAGGCGTGTTATTTCAAGTCAAAAACATAAGTTAGTTGAAATAAAGTTCAAAACAACTTGCACACTGGTTGTGCACATACGATCGCCTTGATGTCGAAATGCGAGGAAATAATAGTGTAAAGTAAGTAGCCTTCAATAAAACTGGAACCATGAAAGCTATGAAACTTACTTAATGCTATAACACCTGTTAATCACAGTAAAAATAATCTAGCTTCATTACTAAAGGGTTCCTGAGTTCTAGATTTAAAAATGTGCAAGACAAAGATTCTTTCTATTGAAACATAAGTTATTAGCCGGGTTTAAATTACGAATTTGAATTTTAATTCCACTGGCAACCACACTCGGTTGCCGGTCTAATTACAGGCACATGAGGCTTAACATCTGTATGCCTCGAGGTGATGGACGCTAGGCAGTGCATCGTAGGCCACGCTTCTATCGTGCGTGACTTACGAGGCAATGCTTTTTTATAGGTGATGGTTACTACTTAACATCAGGTGGGTCATTTGCTTGTTCTATCAGCTGGTTGTAATTAAAAAAAGTTAACAACAATGCGAACACAGTCATCTTTACATAATTAACATGAATTATGATAAAACGGATAGTGTTTCCATGTTTTGGAGTGTTTTGGGGCTACAACACGCTGATGATGAAAGTGACAGTCATAACTGCATCTTAGAAGTGTAATTACCAAGTTCATTTCAATCTCCACGCTCCAGCCATTTTCGTTGTTCATCAAATTTCAACTTACGTAGACTGAAGGTAAATATGTTTCGAAGAAATAGCGACCGTAACGTAACGATGATATCAATACCTCTGGAACTTTATGAACCTGAAATAGTGTTTGAGCCTACGATTAGGTTCCTACTGTTGAGGAGGTAACCGGGGATGTCTTCAATAAATTTCTTTATATTCAAATATTTAACGTATATTTAAAATAAAGAATCGAATTACAATTTGAAACGAGTAGGTGTAACGGATGAATACGAAATTGCTTCTAATGTCTTGAAGTTGACGTCGAATCAACGTATCAACGTATGAAGTGAAGCTCGCTGCAGGTCTTCTTCTTGCTTTTTTGTATATCGAAGTACAGATGACAGTGGCAGCTTGGTCGTCAAGATGCCCTCACTGGGTGCTGTCAATTGGGTTGTTCCTTGGGTCGCTAGATGGCGCTAATCAGCGTGAACAAATAGACAAACTTTATGTTTGCATACTTTAAAACTATTTCACAAAAATAATAATAATCGTTAAAAAAATGCAGTATCCACCGAAGCTTTTCTTAGCATGTTGGGAAATTATTTCAAATTGTTTGTTGTTCAGAAAAAAATAATATAATTTTGGTATATCTACTTTCTATTACTAGAAGTTACAGGTAAACTACGGTTTGAAGCTGTGAGTTTCGGGTTTATTCTGTGCCCCGATCTTCAGCGCCCGCCCCTTGTAAAAACTAGTAGATAGTACACAATAAGGCCCTTAGTCACAATGGCCTTTGAGCGTATCTTAGCAGATCGATAAGTCTGTTGCTGTCTCTTTTCGTTGGCATCAAAGTGGCAATGACAAGAATACTCTGTTGAGCCGCTATAAAATGGCAGGGATTATGAATAAGAGGGTAATAATGTAGGCCAAAAGTTAACATGTTTATACCAGTATTTTTAAATTATTATCTGTGGTTCAATGGAGATAGGAGATTTTGGTATTTTAGGGCGCCGCCGCCGCGTTGGAAACTTCGTAACGGACAGCACAAAGAGCTTCTCCGAACTATACCTACTTCAGAACATCTCCCTCAGTTTACTTTAGACAACTCAAACTCAAGTATCGGTTGAAGATTACTCAGCCCCTCTACGACAGACTATTATTAAAATATGACCGTGAAGATACAGGGACACCAAGGTTCAGTGCATCTTAAGCACGTGGCGATGCGTGGGCGAACTTGTAGCGTAGTACGATCAACTCTACACCTACGGGTAATCCGTAGCCCTTGTTTCAAGGTGATAAGAATCATTATACAATGGCTGAAAGTACCTCTGGAACGGATTATATCGATACTGCAATTTGCGTACGTTGTATCCTCGTTTGGCACCTTTCTGGTACACGATAGCACAAACATGTTTTAACTAGGTAGCAAGCATACTGCTTCCAATGCTAAGTACGAGTAGCTTATCATTTTATAACCAACTAAAATTCACGATTGCGCTATCTACAGATAGAAGTAATTCTGCAGTTGCAATTTATGAGCAATAAAATATATTGTTTGTATTAGTTATTTACAAAGATTTCTGATGTATTTTCTATAAAATGACGTTGATTCCAATGATAATTTGAATAAGTGTTTGAACGATACCTCCCAAAGCTTGATTTATTACACATATGTCGCACAATATCGTTGAATTGATCGTTAGCTATGTTGCTTGTGGTAATAACCAGTTGTTTAATACAAAAAAACGGGCTTCAACCACACCTGCGCGTCAGTAACGCTGCTGGAAGCGGGCGCGATGCGGGAGCGTCAAATTTTAAACGTCAGACGTGAAGCGTCCGCCGCGCGGGAAACGCTCCCGCTTCGTGGTTGCTTTGGTCAGAGAACAAACATCTATGTTCATCACAAAAATTTATGTTCTGTGGGGCGATCGAATGCGCCACGGCGGCGGCGCGGAAGGCAGAGCATACCAACTGTGCTGTGAAGACTGTCGGAGACTGAAAAAGAATGAGGCAAAGCCTTTAGGCATCGGCCGTGCGCCGTTTATTTGGTAATATCCATAGTAAAACACGCGGCTTATCTGCCAATATAATCTAACTACCCTCCTTGTACGGATAGCATTGAGAAAGTTGCAAGGATAGGACGCCATGAATTCAATGAATTTAAAGCGTTGGTATTCTAAGCCTTTCTAGCCGCTGTTTACAATGCTATTTTATACCTTTATACTAAAAAAACTAGCAATTCTTGTGTATTTATTTTTATACATATAATCTGAATTTCGGAAACGGTTCCAACGAGGTGATAAATCAGAAAAAAGGATTCAGCAACTGATCAAAGCTCGGTCACCCAGATATTAGTATTAATTTAAGTCATGAAATAAACTGGCTTTTTTATTGTTATTTTTTTATTGATCTATGCCTTAATAACTTCTGTGAGCTATAAAAATACTACCTTTCTTCTTCTTCTTCTTGTCATGTCACTAGTTTCTTTCGAAACAGCGTGCTGAAAAGATTTTAAGTGCATTCTCCGGCTCCTTTCGAGAACAATATTCAAATAAAGAATACCCTCACTCACACACCAACCGATTATTTGTACCGACCAATGGCCGGGTATTTCCAAATAGGGTATTCTTTATTTGAATTTTGAATACCGTTCCAATGTAGTTTTAATATTAATGCAACTGGCAGTGGCAGCCGTCACGCGGCAGCGTTTAATCTCGTCGGATTGGACCTTTCAGGGTTTATTTTAAGTTTTGTGAAGCGTAATATTGATAAAATACAATTGTAGGTAAGTTAGGTATTCATTAGGGATTGGAATTTTACGCACTTAATTTTGGTAGTGCCAGCTAAAGTTCCATAATACTAATTTTGGCTAGATAATTGTTTTGAGCTGTAGAAATGAGACTGAATGAACAGTAGCGAAACCGAGTATTTTTTATAAATTTTTTAAATTGTAATACGAAAAATTTATAATTTCGATTTGCTAAAAAAATCGGCATATTATGTTACATAACATTTGGACATAACTCTGACAAGGATTGTATGTTTAAATTTTCCTGAATAAAATAAACAATAAACACTTTTTGCACACGAGATAAAAGTATCAAAGGCCACATCCACACTAGCTTAAAATTTATGACTTAAAAAAGGAAATTTCTTCTACGATTCTATAGAGTATTGATAATTGCAGTCAACCACATAAGCTGGAGAAACTCAGATGGCACTAAATCCACTCAACCATTGGAACTATTTGTACCACCGAGTGTACAGTACAGCTCTCTCGTATCTTGTTTATCCAATCGGAATTTTCTTGAAGAAAACTTCAGTCTGTTTGCGTTCCGTTCAATCGGTCGCGTTGGCCGAGGCACAGCCCAAATATTACTACTACAGAAGTAAACCTCCCATCTCTACATACACTTTGTATGAAAATAACTTTCAAAAAACCAACTTCCCTTTGGAAAAGACTTCCCTTAGAGTATAAAAATATAAAATGGATGTAGCGTAGATATTTTAATATAAATGCGAAAGTTTGTAAGTATGGATGGATGTTTGTTACTCTTTCACGCCGCCGGAGCGACAGAACGGATCGGATGAAACTTGGCAAACAGATAGATTATAGTCTGGATAGCACATAGGCTACTTTTTATCCCGTGGGAATACTGAGATTTAAATCTGCGTGGGTGAAACCGCGGGGCGCAACTAGTTTAAACATAACTTTAGTATTCATAATTAAAGATGAGTCAAGAAAATGTAGTTATGTATACGAAACAGATGACTCAAATCTTATTTATCACAAAGACACGTGATTCGTCATGTTTTTTTTTTATTATACAGATCATTTCAACAGACCTAGACTAAGCGGTATACATATTTATGCTAACTGATACTGAAAATCCCAGTAGCAACACTGTGTCGCGATTTACTGCGCCCGCTCTTGGTATTTAGATATCACAAATACAGGACGTTAAAATAGCTAATTATCTAATTAATAAATTGGCAGATTTCTATCCTAAACATCACTAGCACTAGTAAAAAATCAGGTGAAATGTTGAAGTCACCTTCAGTCTTATATCGCCGACAGTAAAGTTCATTTTATATTGAGAGAGATTTCCAGTGATAAGTTCAGCCTAGTGGAGCGCAGGCCGACCGCAAAATGCAATTATCGACCGATGTCTGCCACAGCTATGCTTGAATTGCATTCCGGCGATGGAGCCCAAACTATGAGCCATAGAGCCCTCAATGTATGAGCGACAGCTAGGTGCCTTCTTTGGAAGGAATTGGGTGCTTGCTTACGAAACTTGGAACCGCATTGCTACTGCCAAACCAAATTGTAGAAGAAGCAAAAAATTGGTGATAATCTTAAGACTTCTTTTTAGCAGTATCCGAGTCCTAAACTTACTAGGTTTTTTTATATACAACTAGCTGATGGAACAAGCAGATGGCCCACCTGATGTTAAGTGGTATCCATCACCTATAATAAAGCATTGCATCGTAAGTCACGCAAGATAGAAACGTGCCCTATGATGCACTGCCCTGCGTCCAACAGCTGAGGCATACAGGTGTTAAGCCTCATGTGCCTGTAATTACACCGGCAACCACACTCTTCAGACGGAACACAGTGCTGCTGCTTGGCGGCAGAAAAAGGCTCTAGGTTCTAGGCTGGTAGTATTTCCCCGGACGAGCCCTTCACAAAGAGCTCTTCTACTCAACATGATGAGCTCGGTGATGAGCTGCGCCCGGCGTTTTCACCTGCGTAGTTTTACATCCGAATTACCACGGTATAAAAAGTAACTTATGTGTGCTATTTAATTAATATCTCCTGACGACCTCAGTGGCGCAGCGGGCGAGAGTCCGCCTGCGACGCAAGAGGTTGCGGGTTCGATTCCCGCCTCGGAACAAATTTGTGTACGATCTGCAGAAATTTGTTCCATTGGTCTGGGTGTTTATGTATAATAAAAAATATCTATCTATGTAAGTATATAATGTATTAAATATATCAGTCATCTAGTACCCATAACACAAGCTTTGAGTAGCTTACTTTGGGGCTAGATGATGCTGTGTGGATTGTCCAGCATTATTTATTATTATTTATTTATTTATAATATCTATCTTTTTGCCAAATTTCATCCAGATCTGTTCAGCCGTTCTTGCGTGATTGAGTAACAAACATCCAAACTTTCACATTTATGATCTTAGTGGTAGTAGTGAGGGTAGTGCAAATTCAATTGGTTATTACTTATCATGTTAACTAAGAAATACATAGTTTACATTAGATCAATAATTGTGTATAACTTATCATATTATTACATAAAGAGATATTAAATAACCGATACTGCTAATATTCAAAAGTTTTTGAAGTCGGTCAGAACAGACGCATTGAGCTGGATTCATTCACATACACAATGTATTTACTATTTTTGTTTTACAAAAATGTTACAAATTCTTAAAACGAATACTTGAATAAAAAAGTAATTAAAAAATATAGTACTTATTCAGTTCATAAATATAATGCATTTTAATTATGCATTTAAGACACAAAAAAATGCCTTTCCGGGAAACGCCAACATTTTGGATTTATTATGGGTATTTATGTATCAAATTTAATTATGCGTGTTTACGTAGAAAAAAAAATGCTTTTCGCCAACTTTTTGGATTAATAAAGGTATGTGAACGTCAGAAGTTACATAACTGGCTGAACCTACCAACCCTATTTAAGTGACCAATTGCATGACCGATTCACCGTAATTTCTTCGCGTGGAATCAATAATTCAACGCGGAAAAACTCTATTTTCGTTCGATTCTAACATAGAATTCGAATTATTTCAACCATCCAGCGCTTTATCGAGTTAAGCTAACGAGACGTCGCTGTGAGTGCGCTAGTTATGGCTATTCTTCGTAAAGGTTGAATGCTTGAGAGCGTGGCAGTAAGAACAAAAGAAGGATAAGTGCGAGTAGGATTTCCCTGAGGATTCCGGGTGTCAGATTTGTCATACCTTGCTAAGCTCGTAGAAATTTATTTTTCATAATTATACGAGCACTTTGTTAAAAAACAAAGCCTAGGTTTCTAAAAAGAACACAATCCGTACCCAATATCTAAATAAAGAATAATCTTTCTCTATATTCCAATTTTGGGTGTTCTAACTAAAAAAATGACAACATGAGTTATATCTGTCCAACATTCGTCGCATATTTTTATATTACCTACGTGAATTATTATTATCCATCATTTGTCACACTTCCTGACATTTAGACTAAAGGTTGCATAAAATGCTGCATATTCAAAGTCAGTAAAGTTTAGCTCATTATCTCACTGCATTGAAATGGTCACTCTATTATATTTTATTTAGAATTTTACGAAACTAAGCACTAATTCTGTCGAGTTATCGATAGTCGGCGTCAGCTCGATTGTAGCTTTGTTCCGAGGACACACATGAGAAATGCCCGGCAAATTGCATCGTGCGAAGCTAGGGGACAATACTCAGTCTATAGTTATTTTATGCACAGCTAAACTGGCTTACCGACCGAAACGATGAAACAGTGATTTTCCAATGTTTACTCGTAAACTTTGCTTACTGCAAATGCACCTTCCGACTACAATTCGCGAATATTTGGGTAGTTGTTTGAGGGTGAGTTTTACTACTACTTTTAATAATTACATTATTTATACTGCACAGGCAAACTAAAACAAAAAAGGCCTGATTCATTTACATCACAGTGTGAAACAATCACATTATAGGTAAAAAAGTCTTAAAATATAATAACAGTCTGTAAATCAGTTATGTCTATTTAACAGTCCATAACTTGCAAAAAAATAATGTATAAAAATAATAATGTAACCATCTTCAGATGGTTAAGGCGGTAATTTGGCAATTTTCTTAGAAATAACAGCTCAACATCAGGTAAGACATGTCTGTACCGTCGCTATCTAGTTTCAATAAAATTATGGATAATCGAAGTTGTCACCATTTATAAATGGAATATCCATACAAATCTTTCTAGCCAATCCGTAGAAGTGTCACGAGGCATGCAAGAGAAATGGACTACAAATTGCGCGCCTGACTGCGTCGCCCCACACGTCCGACCCAAATGGACCACCAGACCACTATTCCTTGTACATTTTATGTTGATACTTGATGATTATCTTTTATGAAACCTGAAAAAAAACAGCAACCGATTCACGACTTTGATCCCTAGGCATGGTCTACATCCCTTCAGATCTCTTTATTGTAGGTATAGGTATGTCATTTTGTATTTATTCTAAGCGTGACAGGTTACACTGGTGCATTGTAAGCCACGCACGATAGGAACGTGCCCTACGGTGCGCTGCCTTGCGTCCATCAACCAGGCACACCGGCAACCACACACCTCAAACGAAGACACAGCGTTGCTGCTTGGCGGCTATGATTCGAACTCGATGCTGGCGGCAGAAAAAGGCGTGGTTGTACTTCGATGGACGAGCCGTTCACAAAGAGCTCTCTACTTTCCTACTACATTAACAAACGTCATTGAATGTAAATAAAATGTAAACTTTGCCATATACATTTGTCCGTTGTCAAAATAAAATGCAAAATATTGCAGGTGTAATAATGAATAACATAAATAGTATAGTGTACGCCTTTGCAGAATTACATTTTACTTTTTATCGTGAGTTTAAAGAACGGGCAATAAGAGTGAATAAAGTTTTCTTTTTATGCAATCCAACGAGCTCTTGGAACGATTTTTGCTGAGGCAATGATTATGATTATTATTATTACATTAATTTACACGAAACTTTTATTGTTATTTCTAGCTACTGTAAAAGTCGTTTCTAAAGTTGTATTTACCTTCGAAAGTTGTACGCTATTTGTTGTTAATTATAATGAAAAGGAAGTATGTTACCTCTTCCAAATTTCATGAGTCCATTTTATCCAACGATTGTCTGGTAGGTAGAGATCGCTACTTAGCGATAAGGCCTAATGTACTGCTAATGTAATTTGTTGTATCCAAAGGTGGTGTGTGAAATAAAGTATTATCCCAACAAAGCATACCTACCATACTTATTTATGAAATCTCTTTCATCTAATTCAGATTCTAGAGAAGTTTGTAATAAATAAATAATGCTGGAAAATCCACACAGCACTATCTAGCCCCAAAGTAAAGCTACTCAAAGCTTGTGTTATGGGTACTAGATAACTGATATATTTAATATACATTATATACTTACATAGATAGATATTTTTTAGTATACATAAACACCCAGACCAACGGAGCAAATTTCTGCAGATCGTACACAAATTTGTTCCAAGCCGGGAATCGAACCCGCAACCTCTAGCGTCGCAGGCGGACTCTCGCCCGCTGCGTCACTGAGGTCGACATAATAATCATAGCTATTTTCAATTTTAATGAGTAAAAATAACTCTAGACAGTAAAATGGTCAAACATTATTTACGTTTGCTCTCTTATCAAACATCAGAAGCTGAGGCATTTCAAATACGGCCACTAAACAGCGGAATCGCCGAGGACCAGAATAACGACGTCATAAAAACGTGAATTTTCTTTTAATTCGCAATTTTGTGTCAAGGAATGCTACTCACATAAAACAAGGTGAGTGTTCTCGATCGTCACAGCTTAGTATCAGAAAAATTAATCATTTGACACTATTAATACTACTAATAAAATAGTCGATGCCTCCCCGTCTCTTGAACCTATTCACACCCTACAATGCCCTACATTATTTCTTCTTATTTTTCTCTCTTCTTTCTCTTTTTAATGGCTCTTTCAGAAAAATAGCTACTATTTTTCTCTCAATTATCTCTATTCTCGCATACAAAAAATCTTAGCAGTGTCAAGTAAAATACTTTGAACACTTCGTAAGTCAAGTCAGTCCACAGTTAAGTTAAACGTCATTGGTTTCAAAGTGGCGTTTTCCTTCACAACATGAAAAATTCCGTTTAAATCAGGATATCGTAAAAGTTAGTTTTATAGAAATGTCACGTGGTCTATAAAAAACGAAATAATAGTTACGTGTTATTTGTTTTATGAAACTAACCAACAACGAACCATCCAAAGACAAATACTAAAAAGTTAAATCAAGCGCCGCTCTATTACATTCTATATTTATAATACTAGTGCTCGTTCCGGCTTCGCACGGGTGGCCATTGATTTTTTAAACATCGAAATATAGCCTGTATTACTCGGGGATAATGAAGCATTTTAAAAGTGAAATAATTTTATTGTAATCGGAGCAGTATTTGAGTTTATTCGTTACAAACAAAAAATAATGTAAATCTTACCTCTGTGTATAATTTAGTGTAGGTTCAAGAAATTTTTGATTATCTCTTGTCGATACTTGTGTTTTTACTATTACAGTATGCTGAGCTGAGTGATTTTCTCAACTGTGCCATCGTTCAGTACCGTTAAAGTCTATTTTAATGTGTTGGAAGAAAATTAACGTCACACCTGAAACGGGATGGCAAACGTAAAAATAAATTAACGGCCTATAAAAACGATTCTTACAGAAGATAGCTCTTCGGTATTTTTGTTTATTATTGTATGTTTTATTTACAAAACAAGAAAAATGTTTTGACTTTGGATAAAATCACTTTATACTCACCGGCTATGTGGATAGATGAATGAGCGAATCCTAATCTACTACTACGTAGTATAAAACAATGTCACTTTCTCTGTCCCTATGTCCCCATGTCCCTGTCCCTATGTATGCTTAAATCTTTAAAACTACGCAACGGATTTTGATGCGGTTTTTTTAATAGATAGAGTGATTCAAGAGGAAAGTTTATATTATAATACAGCATGATATAGTAGAAAAACAATGTGCACCCATGCGAAGCAGGGGCGCGCGGGCGGGTCGCTAGTAATATTATAAATGCGAAAGTTTGTAAGTTTGGATGGATGTTTGTTACTCTTTCACGCCAGAACGGCTGAACGGATCTAGATGAAACTTGGCAGAAACATAGATTATAGTCTGGAAATAGCACATAGGCTACTTTTTATCCCGTGGGAATACCAGGATTTAAATCTGTTTTTTTGCTAAATCGATCACTGAAACAATCGTTGTTGTCAATGCAATTACAATGATTAGTTAGTTTTTTTCCTTTTTTTTTATAATGCCAGTTATCGCTATTTTACCTCCCTGGTAAAACTATGTCAAACACGCCCACAGAGTACTGCGGTCGTGTTTGTCAAATTTGTCATGGTGGCCAATATTCCGACACGGTGGCCTCTTATCGTGTCCGTCTGACTAGCAGATGGCACAGCGTGATGAGGCAGGGTAGACCTAAAAGGTCTGCCCAGGCGGTAGGGCGCGCGCAAGAGATGTGGAAATTTCTGTTGTTCGTTTCGTTGTTTAGGGGGTATACCGGTCGTAAAAAGCCGGGGAGTCCCACAAATCCTTCCCATTCGGGGGAAAGCGTAATACATTTTTCCCAGCGTCAAAAAAAAAAGATTTAGATTATATAGAAATAAGTATACGTGTTGCTCGTTTAAAGGTATAAGATTATCAGCCAACCCTAACACCGTTAAATCCATCGGCAAACACGTTTTAAAATAGCCGTGTTGATTTAGGACGGTATCTTTGGACCTAAAACTTACCCTGCTAGTCTGGTTTCCGTCGATACCCATCTAACTTGGGAAGTGATAAGTGTAGTGAAAGCAAATAACCATTGTGATTTCGAGCAGTTCTATGTTAGATGTGTAGGTATTTTGACGTTGCAGAAACATCAAATTATGCTAATCGCAATAAACGTATTAAATTATTTCAAGGATGTGAAGCAATTACTGTACCTACTGGTTTTGTGCCTCAGAGGTGCAGCAGTGAAATGTAATAGAGAGAACATTTTATGCAAGTTTTAGCCCTGTATTTTCTTGTCCACTTACTTTTACTAAACGAAAAATACACAAAACACAAAACAGCATAGAAACCTTTTATCTTAAATGAAGTCGGAACCTGAAAATTCATCGTTATTCGACATGAAAGTTCTTTTCACTTCGTTTTGTTAGGCATTTATTAATCTTTGCACGTCTAAAACACACTGGAAACTGGCTTGTTTCACCGGAATGAGTGTCCTTTATGTGGAGACATGAAGGCGACATGGAAAGGCTTGTTTTGTGTTAAATTTCAAAGTAAGGGACTCGGGGAAAGAGCATGAAGTAAATTGTGTTGACGCAGTGACCGAGACGTGTGACGTAGTATCTAGGTAACTAGGTACCAAGCTTAAACTGGTGTGCGGGGGTTCGCGACCTACGGATGCGCACTGTCGACCGGTCGCCGGCGACTCGGTCGCTGGCAACTGCAGACTTACTATAGTTTAAAATAAATAAAGTAATAAAAGCTAATAATTTAAATAAAAGCATAAATTGTATGTAACTATTTTTTTATGTAACCAACTGGATGGAACAAGCAGATGGCCCACCTGACGTTGAGTGGTAGCCATCACCTATAACAAAGCATTGCCTCATAAGTCACGCACGACAGGAAAGTGCCCTGCGTCCATCAGCTTGAGGCATACAGATGTTAAGCCTCATGTGCCTGTAATTAACCGGCGACCACACTCTTCAAATCGAAACACAGAAAATCTGCTTGGCGACAGAAAAAGGTGTGGTGGTAATACTTCCCCGGACGAGCCCTTCACAAAGAGCTCTACTACTCCTAACTCTACGCATTATAGGTTATATGGGCTTGACCTCATACAGCAAATGCTGAGTGGTGGCCTTTTTTGTTTTCAGACTATTTGAAGTGATCCTTGTGATGAATACTTTTTGACTTTAATTCAGCTAAGCAAAGTGGTACCGGACTATGTACCTTATACAGAAAATCGAAAATATTTTTATGTGAGTTAGAAAAAGAAAATACTTTAATAGGACAGACAAGAATAAATCTTTCAAGAGAAAACCGACTTCAAATACACTGGAAAAACTTTCATACTGCTAATACTACTAGTATAACTCTAAAAATACTCGTCAGATCTTACTTAAATTTAAATGGGACCACATGTCAACCACCAACCACGTTTTGATAAAAATAAAACATAAAAAAAACACTTAGACACACAAACAAACAAAAAAATTAGAGCCTCCTCCTTTTTTGAAGTTGGTTATCAAAAATTACGTGACACCAAAACTAAAACGACTAAGACTTTTCTTAAAATGAACAAAATTACAGCAGAAACAAGCTGTAAACCTTTTATTGGAAATACAAGGGCTGTTCCACGTCGCGTTCACCAAAACCGCGTCTTTACTCGCGCAAGATTGCCCTTGGAGTGTGAACGTGTAGCGGCCCTGAGTGGTGTTCGGGTGGTCCGCAGTCCCACTCAAAAACAATTCCAGTGAAGCCGTCATCCGCTGGGATAAGCGGCCTCATTATTCACTAAAAGCCCACGGCGTGCCCGCTCGGGTAATTGGAGGCTTTGTTCCTTTGCGCTGGGCTTTCGAGCTATCGCGGACTACTAGACGCTCCGCGGATTATTATTCGCACAATCAACGGTGTACACGAGCCCTTAGATTAATCTGACGTTTGAGGTATGAATTTGTTTGGCCGTCGGGGATTAACGTCGCATTACTTTTTGCAGCATCATTATTTTTGTTTTTATATCCCTGACATAAAGTTTTACCGCCCTAAAACAGAACAATGTGCGAGGATTCCGTTGCATAAATATTTTGAAAGTTCAAAAGCGTTCTGCGGTAAATGAATAATTTAGCAAAAAAATATTTATTATGATAAAAGTTGTGCTACACTAATTTACTTATACCTACTTAAAAAATACGAGCCAGGTCTAAAGACTAATTTCTGACGTTTCTGATGGGGATTGCTCAGCGATTTCTAATCGTACTGAGTCACTAATCGTATTTAGGAACCTTTTAAAAACGTTTAAGTTAAATTACATCAAATCGGTGCGGTGTGCAGACCGCCGTTAGATATTTTTTAATAAAGATGACAGCATTTGTGATATCCGCAAGTCAGGCACGATATGAACGTGGCCTACAATCACTACCGAGTTCTGATGAATAAGTATTTCACCTATTCAACAAACTTGTTTAAAATTTAATGTAGGTCGTTTTAAGAGTGGTAGAGCTCTTTGTGAAGGGGCTCTTTGTGAAGGAGTACTTTTAACCACGCTTTTTCTGCCGCCAAACAGCTACGCTGTGTTTCGGTTTGAAGAGGTCGCCGGTGTAATTGCAGGCACATGAGGCTATCATCTGTATGCCTAAGTTGATGGGCACAGGACAGTTCATCGTAAGGCACGTTCCTATCGTGACTTACGAGGCATTTCTGTGGGTTACCACTTTACATCAGGTGGACCATCCGTTTGTTTCTTCAGCTAGTTGTATAAAAAAATACGACATTAGAATAAACTTGTTGTTAAAACTCAAACTAGACGTACCAATAACTTGAGATATACTTGAGAGCACCGGTGGTCTAGTGGGAGTAACCCCGCCTTCCGATCGTAAGGTCGCAGGTTCGAATCCGGTCGTGCACCAATGGATTTTTCTATCGAAAAATTTATGTGCGCAATGCCAGTGCTCTTAAACGGTGAAGGAAAACATCGTCGAGGAAACCAGTTAGTATTCTAACAGCGGCGATGGGCTTGCAACCTGTCACGTATGGAATACTAACTACTGCAAAATGTGGGTATGTGCCAAATGTAATGTTTGGACGTACCTCTGACTACCCCCCTTAGACATCCTCAAAGAATCTTGAATTAGTACCTACTTGGTACTGGGAGATCTGGAGGGATATCTACCGTGCCTGGGGATCAAAGTCGTGAAGCTGTTTCATACTTGAGACATCTCAAAAATCAAAAGTACCATCAAAACGAATAACGGGAGCGAATTTTCGCATAAACTTTTTAGTTTATTTACTAACTTAAATAGTGTAAAATCCTCATACTTGTAACTTTCTAATCCAAGTTGCGTCTCGTTCACTCGAGCCGCGAGCCGTTATTGCAGTTATAGACTAATTAATAAAATTGTTACTGGGAAAGCATCGTCAGTTTAATTATAAGTTTTAAACGCGACATCTTTTTTTTATATAAAGCACGATCCTCTAATAAATGATTTTCTTTGTACCCGAGTGCCGAGGGTTATGTGTTTGGCGTGTATCTATCCATGTATGTATGCATGTATCCCTCCTTCGATATTTCCTTTATTACCACGTAGCAACCAAACGGCTGGATGGATTTTGATGGTTCTGGTATTAAAAGTTTCTTCGCAACTTCCCAAATGTCTTTAGGATAAAAAAAAACAAAAAGTCACGTGGGAAGGAAAGCAGGAGCGATATTCTCTCACATTAAAAAAAATCTTTTCGCTATCATAGCAATATGGGTATCAAAATCAAGAGAGTGATAAAGTGTTTTCAAATAATGTATTAGTTTTTGATTTAAAGTAAACCCTCAAAGACAAAACCAGAACGCAAAATTCGTTAAGTCACTTTAGTGAACTAGGCCATGAGTGATACTAAAATATATTATAAAACCTTCTCTATGGTTATACAAATCGTTTAGAAAAAAACTGCATCAAAATCGATAAAGCCGTTTCGAAGATATTAAGAGTTTTGTAATAAAAAAATGTGATTGCTGGTAGCCCCTTCTTTTAATTTAAGAGCAATGCTCTTGTCGGCGTAATTGATGCATTTCTCTCCAGGTGTTTCTTTTTAGGGCAACCTCCTTGACCTCCTTATAAGACATGACGGCAACCTTCGCTTTTTTTTGGCTCATGTAGCTTATTCTAGGCCTTCCTGGTCTTTTGGTAACCCCAAAGTGATGAAAATGAGTTATACAACCACAGGCGGCGTCAGTAAACTGCTAGGACATAGGTACACGAGCCTCCGACTGTCTGCGATCATTACATTTTTATCATTCGTCAAGACTGAAGAAAGGATTTCAATATTAAAAAGTAGGTACCAAATTTAAAACATTACCTACCTACATACTTACCTAAATACATACTACCTAAATGTTTCTTTCTTTCTTTCTTTACTTTTAGTTCGGGCACTCGGTTTTTTTTATTTTTTTAAATTAGATTAATACAATTTCAGAAAATTGTCGTACAGCATATACTATTTACAATAATTCTTTTATTTTTATGTGATGCTAACCATCATGATAAGGACAGGAAGAAGAAGAAGAAGCTAACCATCAAGCCATCACGGCTCTGTATCAAGGGGAAGGTTGGGGGTTCAAATCCTATTTGGATTTTTGGAACATCATAAAAAAAATTGTGATTTCTTAAGTGAATTAAAAAAAATTATTAAGGAAACTGACTCCCGTTGATTTAACTAAATGTAACTTTGGTTGATGAGCAAGACTTGACAGTAATAATACCTGTAGATGTAGCCACGGTTGCCAAGTACCGTACGTACTAATCCGTACCGTACCGTACTGCACCCTGGCAAAACGTCACAGTTTTTTGGACGCTATAACCGACTCTATTGCTTCTTTCTCTAACCCCCGGTTTGTGAAAGCGCGATCAACACTAATCAGCTGTCAAGTCACTTGCTATCTCTATCTTATTTGAAGTAAAACCTGAAATAGCAAGTAACTTGACAGCCGATTAGTTTTGATCGAGCTCTCAGAATCCGGGTGTTTTAACGTCATTTTGTTGGGCGATTTCAATAATAGACATGCTCAACCTACAGAATAACAAACCTCTTTTACTCCAGCAATTTTTACAGTTTAAACTTGGAACAAATAAAGTTAGCTAAGTACTTAGTTAATTTATCTGTTCTGTCACAGGTAGTCACAGAAAAGAGAATACTATACTAGGTTCTGTGTACCTTTAAATGTTTGTTAAATAAATGTACATACTTCATTTCATTTACATTTTCATTTCAAAAATTAATTAGGTAAGTGCTAGGTAGGCTATCCTACTAATATTATAAACGTGAAAGTTTGTAAGTATGGATGGATGGATGGATGTTTGTTACTCTTACACGGCTGAACGGTTCTGGATGAAATTTGGCAGAGAGATGGATTATAGTCTGGAATAACACATAGGCTACTTTTTATCCCGTGGGAATACCCGAATTTAAATCTGCGTGGGTGAAACCGCGGGGCGCAACTAGTATATAATAATAACGAAGTGTCTTAATGACAAGTAGGTACTTATTCAAATAAGAAATGAAATTAAAACTCATCGATTGGTGCTTCATCAACACTCATAAGCTAATTGATTACTAACTGTGAATATTACATTATTCGTAGTTCATAGTTCCTTTCAAAATGGAGCCAGTGACAGTGCGTAGAATAAACGTTCGCCCTAAATATATAATACCACGGCCATCTAAATGTTTCAAAATAATAAAGATTTTCTTCAGATTCCTGCATATATTTTTAGGATTTGACTGTGGATTTTTTGAATACAAATCTTACAAACAAAGGATATTCTGGAAGGCAATTACTATCATCCAGACTATTACGTATATTTGCTTGATGGTTTTAAGTGCAACTTTTAACAGTATTTTCGATATTATTTCTTTTTGCCTTCTTATATGCCATTACTTCGGTAATGTTTTTACTTTAGTCCTGTTTAGTGGTGACAAAACATTGTATTCAGTTTTTGGTGCATTAAATGAAATTGATACTGCGTTGCGAATCGATCTTTCTTTCATTTCAGAAATTAAAATGATTATGTCGATTTCATTGCATCTTTGCCTCAGGGGTTTTATTTACGTTGTTTTTTGTTTGGAATTTGAACAGTGCTTTTCTTATACGACTTACTTCTATAACATTATAACTATGTTTGGACACACGATTGTTTTATTTTATTCATTGGTATTTTATTCTATAAACTGTCGGTTCAAAGAGTTTACATCGGTATTGAAAAATTCTAATTCAGGTTTTTCTAACCTTCAAATTATGTATAAGTCGTTTGTTGATCTAATCGACGCACAAAAATCTGCATTTGATCCACTGGTAAGTTACAATAGTGTAGCAACGACATACCGCGTGTCATATGATGTCCATAAGACTTTTTCCCTTCTCATAACATACCCCTCATATTTATTGTATTATTATTGCCCATGCCACGCTAACTTATGTTCTTCAACTTGTCCTATATGAATGCTACTTTTAAACTTCCTCTAAACTGATCCATATTTTATCCATCCCTGTCCCTTCACACATCCATCCCAACACTCGAATTTCTGCTGCTGCTGCACTCTTCTTTCATCCTTCTCTTGGTTGCCCAGCACTCAGATCCTAGATAAATCCAAACTGGTAATGTGATACCCCGCTCTCTTTTTTAGTTTCGCTATCGCTTTCACCCACATCTTTAAACTATGTGACATTAGCGTTATTTCTCTGTATTTGTTGGTGACCCTTTGCAATATTACTCTCTGAAGCTTGATATATGCAATAACTACCTACATTCAGTAAAATGGTGTGAGCGAGAGGATCTTGGCGGATCATTTTTTAATTTATTAAATTTGTCTGATTTCAGTTCGTAAACTGCATTCTGTTTAATATTCCGATAATAATGGCACTTGTATTGTATTCAGTGGAATATCTGTTAACTGGGAAAAATGTGAGTAACTAATATATAATTTATGAAACTATAATAATAAAATGCCAAACATTTTTTTATTCGTATTGATCTTATTTCATGTAGGGATCAAAAGACTATGGGATTATTTATGATGAGTGCAGAAATCGACAATCCCCTCATCACGCAAGATTTCATGTTGATTAGCTATTGATTAATACATCCGAAAATGTTATTATATGCTTTTACTGCCCCATCTCAAAAATCTATCCCCATAATGTTTATAGTTATAATACCCTTCACATATACTACCCACTACTATTATTGTGTAAACCTTTGTGTCTGAGAGAATAAATGAGCAAAGCGTGTAACTATAGCTTCACGAACACTGAACGGCGCACTGGCCGAATTATTATTATTATATGTAATATTATTTATATACTGAAAGAAGAGTGCATGCAGCAGAAATGCGAATGTTGAGATGGATGTGGGGAGTGACAAGGATGGATAAAATAAAGAATGAGTATATTAGAGGAAGTTTGAAAGTAGCGCCTGTAACGGATAAGTTGAGGAGTAATAGGTTAGTGTGGTATGGGCATGTCATGAGGAGGGAAGAAAGTCATATTACGAGAAGAATGTTAGACATGGATGTGATTGGTTTTAGAAAGAGAGGTAGGCCAAAGAAAAGATGGATGGACTGTGTGAAGGCTGATATGAGTAAGAAAGGAGTAAGCACCAAGATGACGAATGATAGAGGAGAGTGGAGGAGTAGAACCTGTTGTGCCGACCCCACTTAGCGTGGGATAAGGGCAGGAAGATGATGATGATGATGATTATTATTTATATACTCAGATTATAAATGTTATGATGATCATGCAGAAATATTATGAATTACATAATGTGATTGTGACAATAGTTGTTTAGGATGCATGCATCACTAAACAACTATTGTCACAATCACATTATGTTGTAGTACGAATCTAGAAATAAGAATAATCTATTAGGATTATTATTTTTACTAATTTGAAAACGTAGGTGAATTTTAATATTTTTATTTCAGCTAAAAGGACTCCTAGCATTGAATTTAATAGCAGTAGAACCATTCGTTATCATATTATCTCCGGCTTTTTCTGCTGGCATGCTATCTACGCAAGCAGATGAAATAAAAACAATTCTACACAACAAACTATTGGAAGTTCATGGTAAGATTTAAATAGTTAATTTTTTTAGTAAAATTCAAAATACTTCTCCTTAGTGTGTCTCCACTCTGAAGGCAGTCTTGGCACTCTTCTTTTTTTCTGCCTATCTGGACTTAAAAGGCCCTTAATAAGCACAAGGCCGGGCTTCTTGATGACCATAATCTAAGGAACTCAATTTGAATGTTTAAAATATAAAATAAGAAAACCCAAAACCTTCATTTAGAATTTATTTGCTGCTGATATTACCACCTGAGACTACAGTAATAATAAGTCTTGTTAAAATAATATGAAACTGAAACAGCTTCACGACTTTGATCCCCTCTGTGACGACCTCTGTGGCGCAGCGGGCGAGAGCCTGCCTGCGACGCAAGAGGTTGCGGGTTCGATTCCCGCCTTGGAACAAATTTGTGTATGATCTGCAGAAATTTGTTCCGATGGTCTGGGTGTTTTCTATGTATAATAAAAAAATATCTATCTATGTAAGTATACAATGTATTAAATATATCAGCTATCTAGTACCCATAACACAAGCTTTGAATAGCTTACTTTGGGGCTAGATAGTGCTGTGTGGATAGTCCAGCATTATTTATTATTATTTATTATTATTATTATTATCCCCAGGCACGGTAGATATCCCTTCAGATCTCCCAGTACCAAGTAGGTACTAATTCAAGATTCTTTGAGGGTGTCTAAGGGGGGTAGTCAGAGGTACGTCCAAACATTATATTTGGCACATATCCACATTTTGCAGTAGTTAGTATTCCATACGTGACAGGTTGCAAGCCCATCGCCGCTTTTAGAATACCAACTGGTTTCCTCACGATGTTTTCCTTCACCGTTTAAGAGCACTGGCATTGCGCACTTAAATTTTTCGATAGAAAAATCCATTGGTGCACGACCGGATTCGAACCTGCGACCTTACGATCGGAAGGCGGGGTCACTCCCACTAGACCACCGGTGCTCTAATAATAAAAAATAATATAATTATGAATAATAACCAATAATAAGCCAATTAATAGTTTAATAGTATATTAGTATGAATATTATGATCTTAAGGTGTTAGCTTAAATGTTTTGTTTTTTTTTAACAAAACTACACGTGATCGAATGAATTTCAAAGAAGTTCACTCATTTACGAGTTTACTTAATTCGAAGATTATTAACTTTTATTGAATACTAACGACCCGCCCGCGCGCCCCTGCTTCGCACGGGTGCACATATCATGCATGTATTATACATTTAAACCTTCCTCTTGAATCACTCTATCTATTTAAAAAACCGCATCAAAATCCGTTGCTTTAGGGACAAGGGGACATAGGGACAGAGAAAGCGACTTTGTTTTATACTATGTAGTAATGATGAATACAAAAGAAAAGTTCAACAAGATTTAGTCAACGAATTACAAAATACTGATGTTGATAAAAATGTTTTGTTAATTTTCAGATAAATCGGAAATTCGAAACATAGAGAGATTCATCCACTACGTGAAGGAGCGCAATTGTCAGTTCAGTGTGTACAAGGTTATCCCGTTGAATCCAAACCTCTTTGGAATGTTGGTCAGTTTTTGCGTTACCTATCTCATTGTTATCGTACAGTTTATTAATAAATAGATTAATGGTTATCTTTAGTTATAATCTACATGTATAAAAATGTATTGCTGTTCGTTAGTCTCGCTAAACCTCGAGAACGGCTGATCCGATTTGGCTAATTTTGATCTTAAATTATTTGTGGAAGTCCAGAGAAGGTTTAAAAGGTGAATAAATATGAAAATGCTCGGAATTAATGTCCGATTGAGGCAGTGCGAAGTCTGCCGGGTCAGCTAGTAGAAAATATAAGTATATTTATAGTTATTAGAATCTTTGTGCAATGAGCATTAGTTTTTTCTGAGTTTTGTTGATCAAGTGGGCAAAGCGAACAAAGCGATCATTTGACATTTAGTTGACTTTGTTGTTCTGTTAATGTTCGGAAAGCTTTTTAATAGCTGGTCGATGATAGTCAATAATGGTTAAACGAACAGTCTAATTGAGCTGAAAAGTTACCATACCAAGTAAGTAGGGGTATTCCAATCATAGGGTTAGACATCGCGAGATCTCAGTTTGAGATGAACCACTTGTGTTGAATTAAACGGATCGCATCAACATCACCGAAACATTTCACCAACACTGCGGTCACCAAACCGCCTCATGTGTTTATGAAACTCCCCCGAATGTGGAGAATGCCTCTTTTGATTTATATAGATACACTGTTTAATAAAATGAAAAAATCTTAGTTTTAAATGAAAAGTCTATTTGTGTATGCACACAAACCTACTATTAAAGTCACCTCTCTCTAGTCTCTAAGGTTTGCTGGAAGAAAATTCTTGTAAGGGAAAGGCTCGGCCCTGTGCATGTCCTGTACATCTGTAATGTTCCTATGTATTGTAATGTGTACAATAAAGAGTTAAGAATTGACGCAAAATGTGTTTATGCACCAATAACAGGAGCTTTATAGGATAACTGTAGAAAAAATTGTAGAGATTTTCTTATATTTGATTAAGCATATTAACAATACAAACTACTCACATAATACGGCTGAGGAGCAGCTAAATATCAAATATGCATAGCATATTATTATTTTATATTTAGCTGCTCCCTAAGCCGAAAGGCACACAAAATTTACTAAGCGTTAAAGCGTAAAATACCACGGCCATCTAAATGTTTCAAAATAATAAAGATTTTCTTCAGATTCCTGCATATATTTTTAGGATTTGACTGTGGATTTTTTGAATACAAATCTTACAAACAAAGGATATTCTGGAAGGCAATTACTATCATCCAGACTATTACGTATATTTGCTTGATGGTTTTAAGTGCAACTTTTAACAGTATTTTCGATATTATTTCTTTTTGCCTTCTTATATGCCATTACTTCGGTAATGTTTTTACTTTAGTCCTGTTTAGTGGTGACAAAACATTGTATTCAGTTTTTGGTGCATTAAATGAAATTGATACTGCGTTGCGAATCGATCTTTCTTTCATTTCAGAAATTAAAATGATTATGTCGATTTCATTGCATCTTTGCCTCAGGGGTTTTATTTACGTTGTTTTTTGTTTGGAATTTGAACAGTGCTTTTCTTATACGACTTACTTCTATAACATTATAACTATGTTTGGACACACGATTGTTTTATTTTATTCATTGGTATTTTATTCTATAAACTGTCGGTTCAAAGAGTTTACATCGGTATTGAAAAATTCTAATTCAGGTTTTTCTAACCTTCAAATTATGTATAAGTCGTTTGTTGATCTAATCGACGCACAAAAATCTGCATTTGATCCACTGGTAAGTTACAATAGTGTAGCAACGACATACCGCGTATCATATGATGTCCATAAGACTTTTTCCCTTCTCATAACATACCCCTCATATTTATTGTATTATTATTGCCCATGCCACGCTAACTTATGTTCCTCAACTTGTCCTATATGAGTGCTACTTTTAAACTTCCTCTAAACTGATCCATATTTTATCCATTCCTGTCCCTTCACACATCCATCCCAACACTCGAATTTCTGCTGCTGCTGCACTCTTCTTTCATCCTTCTCTTGGTTGCCCAGCACTCAGATCCTAGATAAATCCAAACTGGTAATGTGATACCCCGCTCTCTTTTTTAGTTTCGCTATCGCTTTCACCCACATCTTTAAACTATGTGACATTAGCGTTATTTCTCTGTATTTGTTGGTGACCCTTTGCAATATTACTCTCTGAAGCTTGATATATGCAATAACTACCTACATTCAGTAAAATGGTGTGAGCGAGAGGATCTTGGCGGATCATTTTTTAATTTATTAAATTTGTCTGATTTCAGTTCGTAAACTGCATTCTGTTTAATATTCCGATAATAATGGCACTTGTATTGTATTCAGTGGAATATCTGTTAACTGGAAAAAATGTGAGTAACTAATATATAATTTATGAAACTATAATAATAAAATGCCAAACATTTTTTTATTCGTATCGATCTTATTTCATGTAGGGATCAAAAGACTATGGGATTATTTATGATGAGTGCAGAAATCGACAAAAAAAAATCCCCTCATCACGCAAGATTTCATGTTGATTAGCTATTGATTAATACATCCGAAAATGTTATTATATGCTTTTACTGCCCCATCTCAAAAATCTATCCCCATAATGTTTATAGTTATAATACCCTTCACATATACTACCCACTACTATTATTGTGTAAACCTTTGTGTCTGAGAGAATAAATGAGCAAAGCGTGTAACTATAGCTTCACGAACACTGAACGGCGCACTGGCCGAATTATTATTATTATATGTAATATTATTTATATACTGAAAGAAGAGTGCATGCAGCAGAAATGCGAATGTTGAGATGGATGTGGGGAGTGACAAGGATGGATAAAATAAAGAATGAGTATATTAGAGGAAGTTTGAAAGTAGCGCCTGTAACGGATAAGTTGAGGAGTAATAGGTTAGTGTGGTATGGGCATGTCATGAGGAGGGAAGAAAGTCATATTACGAGAAGAATGTTAGACATGGATGTGATTGGTTTTAGAAAGAGAGGTAGGCCAAAGAAAAGATGGATGGACTGTGTGAAGGCTGATATGAGTAAGAAAGGAGTAAGCACCAAGATGACGAATGATAGAGGAGAGTGGAGGAGTAGAACCTGTTGTGCCGACCCCACTTAGCGTGGGATAAGGGCAGGAAGATGATGATGATGATGATTATTATTTATATACTCAGATTATAAATGTTATGATGATCATGCAGAAATATTATGAATTACATAATGTGATTGTGACAATAGTTGTTTAGGATGCATGCATCACTAAACAACTATTGTCACAATCACATTATGTTGTAGTACGAATCTAGAAATAAGAATAATCTATTAGGATTATTATTTTTACTAATTTGAAAACGTAGGTGAATTTTAATATTTTTATTTCAGCTAAAAGGACTCCTAGCATTGAATTTAATAGCAGTAGAACCATTCGTTATCATATTATCTCCGGCTTTTTCTGCTGGCATGCTATCTACGCAAGCAGATGAAATAAAAACAATTCTACACAACAAACTATTGGAAGTTCATGGTAAGATTTAAATAGTTAATTTTTTTAGTAAAATTCAAAATACTTCTCCTTAGTGTGTCTCCACTCTGAAGGCAGTCTTGGCACTCTTCTTTTTTTCTGCCTATCTGGACTTAAAAGGCCCTTAATAAGCACAAGGCCGGGCTTCTTGATGACCATAATCTAAGGAACTCAATTTGAATGTTTAAAATATAAAATAAGAAAACCCAAAACCTTCATTTAGAATTTATTTGCTGCTGATATTACCACCTGAGACTACAGTAATAATAAGTCTTGTTAAAATAATATGAAACTGAAACTGAAACAGCTTCACGACTTTGATCCCCAGGCACGGTAGATATCCCTTCAGATCTCCCAGTACCAAGTAGGTACTAATTCAAGATTCTTTGAGGATGTCTAAGGGGGGTAGTCAGAGGTACGTCCAAACATTATATTTGGCACATATCCACATTTTGCAGTAGTTAGTATTCCATACGTGACAGGTTGCAAGCCCATCGCCGCTTTTAGAATACCAACTGGTTTCCTCACGATGTTTTCCTTCACCGTTTAAGAGCACTGGCATTGCGCACTTAAATTTTTCGATAGAAAAATCCATTGGTGCACGACCGGATTCGAACCTGCGACCTTACGATCGGAAGGCGGGGTCACTCCCACTAGACCACCGGTGCTCTAATAATAAAAAATAATATAATTATGAATAATAACCAATAATAAGCCAATTAATAGTTTAATAGTATATTAGTATGAATATTATGATCTTAAGGTGTTAGCTTAAATGTTTTGTTTTTTTTTAACAAAACTACACGTGATCGAATGAATTTCAAAGAAGTTCACTCATTTACGAGTTTACTTAATTCGAAGATTATTAACTTTTATTGAATACTAACGACCCGCCCGCGCGCCCCTGCTTCGCACGGGTGCACATATCATGCATGTATTATACATTTAAACCTTCCTCTTGAATCACTCTATCTATTTAAAAAACCGCATCAAAATCCGTTGCTTTAGGGACAAGGGGACATAGGGACAGAGAAAGCGACTTTGTTTTATACTATGTAGTAATGATGAATACAAAAGAAAAGTTCAACAAGATTTAGTCAACGAATTACAAAATACTGATGTTGATAAAAATGTTTTGTTAATTTTCAGATAAATCGGAAATTCGAAACATAGAGAGATTCATCCACTACGTGAAGGAGCGCAATTGTCAGTTCAGTGTGTACAAGGTTATCCCGTTGAATCCAAACCTCTTTGGAATGTTGGTCAGTTTTTGCGTTACCTATCTCATTGTTATCGTACAGTTTATTAATAAATAGATTAATGGTTATCTTTAGTTATAATCTACATGTATAAAAATGTATTGCTGTTCGTTAGTCTCGCTAAACCTCGAGAACGGCTGATCCGATTTGGCTAATTTTGATCTTAAATTATTTGTGGAAGTCCAGAGAAGGTTTAAAAGGTGAATAAATATGAAAATGCTCGGAATTAATGTCCGATTGAGGCAGTGCGAAGTCTGCCGGGTCAGCTAGTAGAAAATATAAGTATATTTATAGTTATTAGAATCTTTGTGCAATGAGCATTAGTTTTTTCTGAGTTTTGTTGATCAAGTGGGCAAAGCGAACAAAGCGATCATTTGACATTTAGTTGACTTTGTTGTTCTGTTAATGTTCGGAAAGCTTTTTAATAGCTGGTCGATGATAGTCAATAATGGTTAAACGAACAGTCTAATTGAGCTGAAAAGTTACCATACCAAGTAAGTAGGGGTATTCCAATCATAGGGTTAGACATCGCGAGATCTCAGTTTGAGATGAACCACTTGTGTTGAATTAAACGGATCGCATCAACATCACCGAAACATTTCACCAACACTGCGGTCACCAAACCGCCTCATGTGTTTATGAAACTCCCCCGAATGTGGAGAATGCCTCTTTTGATTTATATAGATACACTGTTTAATAAAATGAAAAAATCTTAGTTTTAAATGAAAAGTCTATTTGTGTATGCACACAAACCTACTATTAAAGTCACCTCTCTCTAGTCTCTAAGGTTTGCTGGAAGAAAATTCTTGTAAGGGAAAGGCTCGGCCCTGTGCATGTCCTGTACATCTGTAATGTTCCTATGTATTGTAATGTGTACAATAAAGAGTTAAGAATTGACGCAAAATGTGTTTATGCACCAATAACAGGAGCTTTATAGGATAACTGTAGAAAAAATTGTAGAGATTTTCTTATATTTGATTAAGCATATTAACAATACAAACTACTCACATAATACGGCTGAGGAGCAGCTAAATATCAAATATGCATAGCATATTATTATTTTATATTTAGCTGCTCCCTAAGCCGAAAGGCACACAAAATTTACTAAGCGTTGGTTTTATCTGTAAGTGAGTTGTTCCTAATTCTTCACTAAATTTACTTAGCGTTAGTTTTATCTGTGAGTTGTTCCTAATTTTTAAGAGAAATAAATGTTATGGTGATTCTGTGTACTTATTTTTTTCTTTTTTACATTTTAGCGTCAAACTTAGGAATTTATTATGTAACTAGTTACGCCCCGCGTTTTCACCCGCGCAGAGTTAAATCCCGGTATTCCCACGGGATACAAAGTAGCCCATGTGCTATTCCAGACTACATTCTATCTCTCTGCTAAGTTTCACCCAGATCCGTTCAGCCGTTCCAGCGTGTAAGAGTAACAAACGTCCATCCATCCATCCATGTGGAAAGTATGGTACTTAGACAATCCACACAGCATCATCTAGCCCCAAAGTAAGCTACTCATAGCTTGTGTTATTTATTTATTTATTTATTTACCACCTGAAAAACCTGTGTAGTACTTAACATAAAAATTACTTTCTTGACGTTGTCTTTTCTTACAGATTTTGAATTTTTTTAGGTTTGCGATCTTGCCTATATACAATAATTAATGCTCACAGTTATATATTATACCTACTCGACACCAAAACGAGTTTTTTTTTAATGTCCTTTGTGTACAAACATTAAACGACGACCTCAGTGGCGCAGCGGGCGAGAGTCCGCCTGCGAGGCAGAGGTTGTGGGTTCAATTCCCGCCTCGGAGCAAACTTGTGTACGATCTGCAGAATTTTTTCCGTTGGTCTGGGTGTTTTCTATGTACTTATATGATAAAAAATACCTATCTATGTAAGTATATAATGTATTAAATATATTAGTTATCTAGTACCCATAACATAAGCTTTGAATAGCTTACTTTGGGGCTAGATGGTGCTGTGTGGATTTTCCAGCATTATGTATTTATTTATTGCATCTTGAGTTTTGACGGAATATAGACCCGACTATCTCCGGTAAAGTATACGTTTCTTTGTTAGAGTTTGTTTTAACAGGCGATTAGCAAATTGCTTCTATAGGTACAGTCAACACAAAACTATCAAAGCTAATTTTAAGACTCAGAGGATCGCCGCGCTGGCGCCGACTGCGTTCGTTATTTCGCTCCCGGGGCGTTCAGACACAATTGCAAACTTACAACTGTCACTTGCAATCCACACACGATTTACAACCTTATATCGCGAGCGGTAAATATGAAAATGTGACAGAAAGATTTCCTCATTACACTCGTCGACGTTATTGCTCGCTCTAAGCGCCGCATTGCAAAAATATTTACATAGATCTTTTAGCGAGCGCACTTTATGGAAAATGATTGAAGGGGAACGTACCTTGATGCTTAATGCGATCTTCTTTACGCGAGTCTTTTTTTATGAAATCTAAAAATTCAGACTGGCCTATTATGTATTTTGTTCATTGGACATCTGCCAGTTTAGTGAACAAAATACATAATAGACCTCGCCCTGCAAGAATTTCCAGGAAGAATGTACCAACCCTAAAAATGTCAATCTAAATAAAAAAAAGATTTCTTTGAAATAAATAAAACGATGAAAGAAAAAGGAAAAGCTTATTACTATGAGCTTGTTTTAATATTTGATGCCTAGTTACAGACACAAATCAAACAGTCCAAGGCTTTATGCCTTTAATAATTTCCAAGAAATAAAGCTTGGGCATCTTCAACAAAGTCGTAACCAAAAAGCCTTTTCTAAGTCATCCGATATAAAATGTAATTCCATTAAAGCACGTATTATACCTACGTCGATGTTGAACAATGGTGAGCTAATCCATTACTTAGACAATACGTCATTGATCTTCTAATACCGGATGGGATGTGTAGGAAGTGCGTTGGGCTTTACACAGGGTTTAAATAGATCGAATAAACGCGATTATTGTAACTTTTTTTACCTTTCAAAGTCCTGAAATGTGCGAATGAACAACTCCGTTGGTAGTAGCTCTGCCAGAGCTGCGCCAGAGGCTGTGGGTTCGATTCCCACAAAGAACATAAATTTGTGTAGTGAACATAGATGTTGGTTCTCTGTCTGGGTGTTATATAATATAAATAAATAATGCTGGACAATCCACAAAGCACCACCTAGCCCCAAAATACGCTGCTCAGAGCTTGTGTTATGGGTACTAGATTAACTGATATATTTTATACAATATAAAATATACTTACATAGAAAGATATTTTTGAAAACACCCAGACCAACTTAATTTTGTGCAGATCGTACACAAATTTATTTCGGGGCGGGAATCGAACCCGCAACCTCTTGCGCCGCTCTCGCCACTGAGGTCGTCAATCAATATTTTATATAAGTATGAATTAACAAAAATAAGTATATAAGAAGCATATCAGCTATCTGGTTTGTGATATGGGCACAAGCTTTGGGTTAGTTTGGGGCGAGATAGTGCTGTGTGCACCAATATAATTTATTTATGTGCGTTGTGCTTTCCACAGAGCTTAACTATATTGAATAAACGCGATTTTTGTAACTTTTTTATACCTTAAAATATAGTGAGGTACACTTAGTAGGTATGGTCATCGCATTAACGTAGTTCCTATTTCTAGAAACCAGATTCTCGATTCGATAAAGACTTGGGTAGTAATTATCGCCCACTAGAATAGGAGAATGACGTCAGGCTGACATATTGGAAACTCATAAATTTCCACACCCTGACAACTATGTTGGTATATTAGGTATTTAAGGCATTGTGTGTGTACATCTATGTCTTTGTTCAAAGTATAGTAGCTAGATAAATGATAATTGTTATTTGATAACCTTCTTTCTATATTGGTTTAATTTAGTATGGTATATCATGTTGTTGTTTGACCTAGAAAATCAATAGGAATTTATGTATAGATATATAGATAGATATCAAAGCTTGTATTATGGGTACTAGATAACTGACATATTTAATACATTGTATGCTTACATGGATGATATTTTTTATTCAACTTCGAACCCGCAACTATGCGTCGCAGGACTCTCGCCCGCTGCGCCACTGAGGTCGTTAATTTCAATGATCTCTTGTTTTTGGTCTAACTTTATTTGTAGTTGCTTCCTTTGTTCTCCGGCGTCACGGAAGACCAGCGTTGTAGTAGTGTACCAAACACTATTACAGCTGAGTGACGACCATTTTTGTTGTTCTAACAAATATTGTTTTCTATATTTCGCCTATGTTTTTGTGACAAAAAATAAACGTTTTATGATTTGATTTTTCATTTTAATGAAAGTAACGATGTGTGTAGTTCAATATTATAACGCCCTAATAACCATTGAATCTCTTGGGATTAGGCTTAGAAATAATGGTTCGTAGATGAGCTTATCTACTTTTTATCCCGGTAACTTACTGGTTACAGGGTATAGAAAAAAATTATAAATTAACAATCGCTACATGAACGCCAGCGAAGCCTATATAGGCAGCAGATAATTTATCAAAAATTAATAAACAAATGAGGAACACTCATTATATAATAAAGCATGCTTCCAAATCGATTTCTAGGTGGCGTACCAACGTATTTACTGTCGTAGTTTCATCCGTTCAATTGATTGTACGAATGGTATTATACGTCGAACAGTATACCTATACAAGGATCATTGCATATGGACGGTAGACCAAGCTGTACCTATGTTTGTTGCCTTCTAGGCTTTGATAGCGTGGAACAGATCGCCTAGATTCACCGATTTTATTGAATCACTATCACTATCACTACATAATATAAAACAAAGTCGCTTTCTCTGTCCCTATGTCCCCTTGTCCCTTTGTATCTTTAAAACCACGCAACGGATTCTGATGCGGTTTTTTTAATAGATAGAGTGATTCAAGAGGAAGGTTTATATGTATAATACACGTATGATATGTGCACCCGTGCGAAGCAAGGGCGCGCGAGCGGGTCGCTAGTATAAAATAAAACTTTGGCGTATATTCGTCTTAAATTCGTCTATCGCTTCGGACTTTTTTTGTTATTTAGTATAGGAAAACAAGGTAAAGTTATAAAAATGTTCGAACTCGTATGGAATTAAATTAAACCTATGTCATCTTCAAGAGCCGCATTGACTGGAAAAGGCTACGCCTGTAGCGACTGAAAGCAAACATCGTTCTTATGAAGAGCTTTACAACCTTAACATACCAACCTCTGGATTTCATATAAATTAAACTTCATTTCATCATAAAAAAAATATACAGGGTGACCAAAAAGTCGTGGATCAAACACCACTAGCGGTTAGAGGGGGTCATCAGCTGCAAAAAATTGTTCTACGGGAGGTCTTTAAGGTCAACCATAGCAGAGTTTTTTTTTGTGTTTATGTTTATTTTTGTGTAGATTTATATACAAAGTATATAAGTAGTATAATATGGTTCCCATACCACAAGCTTTGGCTTATAGTTTGGGACGAGACAGTGATGTGTGGAATGTCCGACAATATTTATTTATTTAATGTTTGTACGTAGATACATCTGACTACCCTCTTAGATGACCACAAAGAATCTGTGGTGCATACTTGGGTTTATATCTGCCGTGCCTGAGATCAAAATGTTAATTCATTTTTTTTTTCATTTAATTATTTTATTTTATTCGGAAAACACAGTATCTAAACTATGAATATAACAACTTAAATAAACTAAAGACCAATTATATGTTTATACATAACACAAACACACATTTTCATTTTTTCCACATAACACAAAGGTTAGCTGGAAGAAAATGCTAATTAGCATTAAGTTCGCCTATGTAAATCATTTTTGTGCAATAAAGAATTATCTTATCTTATGTTTTCGCACAATCAATGATGAGACTTATAAGTCCAGAAGGTCGTTCGTCTCAGTCACAAACAACGCGAAAGCATCTTGCCGGTGCAATAAGCTCCTTGGGACGTACCTACACTCGTAACTAAGTTATTAATACAGACGAGTCAACATAATTACATTGCTTCCGTTCGTTTTATATCTGGAACTTGGGAGATAATAGCTATTTCTTATGTTCCACTGTCTTCAACTACTGACGTCATAATTAAATACTGCGAATTACATGGGTATTTAACGTGTATCACCTTATTTATTTTCCCGATAGAGAAGAGAATAGAAGTTAGAAGTTTAATTCAGATGTAGTTCTACGTTAAACCTTGTAAAAACACTACACTGATTATTTTAAACAACAGCTGCAAAACACGTCCCTAAAGATTAAAGCTACAAAAGGAATAATCTCCAGTACATGATCGCGATCTACAAGAAACCCACAAGACAAGCAGATACGTCTTCCCGACAGTGCGGGATTGAACAAGGGACGTGCTTCGTATAGCAGTGATGTTCTGAGGAAAATGATCGTACTAAAAAGTCCAATTACGTACTGAAAACTATTTAGAAATATTTTATTCGTTTTATGCTGTTTTTTGGATGTTGTAGGCCTATATGCCTTCAAGCTTAGTTCTAAAGCAGCGTATTTGACGTCAGAGACTAAGCCTTAGATATTATATTATATATTTTATTATACAGGGTTACAGGAAAAATCGTGCTAGATCCGTTAAGGACGTGGAGTACCCATCATTTCTGACTTATTTCACAAACAATTGCCATAATATTTTTTTTAGATATCCCTTAGAGAAAAATAAACTTTCTAGTATTTTTTCTTATTTCTTAACTTTCACTTGTCTACTACGGTCTATTCAATTAACTTATGCACTATTTTAATGATTGACATCCTAAAGCATCTTATTACACATGTAAAAATGCAATAATAATAATAATTAAGGTGCACAAAATTTTCAATAAAAAAATTAAAAGTCGAATTGCTTGAAAAGGGTTATGTTTAGGGTAGGGTGTTTCATAGTGAAATAAGTCAGAAATGATGGGTACTCCACGCCCTTAACGGATCTAGCACGATTTTTCCTGTAACCCTGTATATTTTATTTTATTATAATTATGTTAATTTTATGCAAGTAGGTTAAGCAAACGGTCGTCTCGAAGAAATCTCTGTGCGTGATAAGACTACCGATTGTAGGACTAAGTGTATGTATAGTCTGTGCTAAGTGCATATTGTTACTGTTTTAGTCGACAATGAAGAAATTATTATTATGATGTTGATCCTATTTTTTGCCATTGACACTGTTAGTATGATAAATAATTAAATATACATATGTAAATGCAAAGGCCTGCTTATTTTATTAAGCGATATTATGTACCTTTTACATAAGACCCGTTTACCTGGTAGAAACTTGAAGGTATTGTTTGCTAACTAGATCAAGGTAATTCAAACACCTAATAAAGTTACACCCACGCTTCACATTTAACCAGTCAATTTTCCTAATGTTATAGCGAACCTACATATGATATTACTTTAATGTTACTTTAGTTACTAAGCGAAGTCTGATTTGTCATCGTCGTCATTAAGTTCATACTCGTATAATATGACATCATAGCTCTGAGAAGCATAAATTCTATGATTATGTAATCATAGAACATATGCTTCTCAGAGCGACGTATACTGTGATGTTTTTTTTTGACTTTGCTTGAAATGTCGAAATCTTCGATTGCGCGCTAACGAAAAAAAAAAGCGATTTATCTAATGAAGGTTTCTAGATGTTAAGCCTCATGTGCCTGTAATTACACCGGAGACCACACTCTTCAAACTGAAACACAGTATTGATGCTTGGCGGCAGAAAAAGTCGTAGTACAGTGCTTCCCCGAACGAGCCCTTCACTAAGAGCTCTACTACACACCTTATTTGCCCGCTACACAGGCTCGAAAGAGACTTAGTGTGGGTAACAGAACTAATCAAAGGTAGAATACTGTAGGATAATGCTTTTGTTATTCAAAAAACAACTACTATGTGTTAATTTTAACTGTTTTCATTGTATTATAATAACTATGTAAGTTATGTAACTACCCATGTACTCGTACACTGTTTGTTTTAAAAATAAACTTTTAAATTACTTTACTATTTTTTTTTCTTCGGTGTCGAAAGTGTGTGAGGCTTGTAATGCTGCATCGTTGGTGCATCAAATTCAGAAGAGGTTGCTTGCATGTGACCGCTGTACCCATTTTAAATAACTATGTACTTACAAACGAATACTTATAACCATTCCAATCAGTGAATGTCAATGATTTCAATAATAAAAGTTAACGATACAATTTCATAGAGGTTACTTGAAATGTTTTAGTTTATATTATATTTTTATTAGACCCATAAAGCATGTCTGCGTTAGGTGACCACGCAACTGAGACTAAGGAAGGAAGCCTCATTTACGTAGAAAGCAGGCATTTACAGATATTACCCGTTTTCTTTTGAATGCTTAATTTTGTTTATTTTTTAATACAACTGGCTAATGGAACAAGCAGATGGCCCACCTGATGTTAAGTGGTAACCATCACCTATAACAGAGCATTGATTTGTAAGACACGTAGGATAGGAACGTGCCCTACGACTGCGTCCATCAACTTGTGGCGTACAGACGTTAAGCCTCATGTGCCTGTAATTATCGCCAATTTAATCGTTCAGTGATTACTGGCAGCAGCTATTGCAAAGTCTTTAAAATATACCTTCAATACCTATAAATCCTAGCCAATAATATTTCAAGATCATTCGCAACGGCGGCGGCCGGCGTGCAGGTAGTAGTTGATGATTAGAGAAAAAAATACTGCGTGTAGTTTCACGTCCCACAAATCCACTAACCACCGGTTTCTGAAAGCTCGATCAAAGTTAATCGGCTGTCGAGTCACTTGATATTTCAGGTTTACTTAAAATTAGATAGAGATAGCATGTGACTTGACAGGGATTTACTTTGATCGAGCTTTCAGATACCGGCGGTTAGTTTCTCAGTTTGCGTTTTTTAAGGCTAAGTGGAGAACGTCGGAGTTCATGCGGTAACTGCTTTGTATGTGATCGCTGGTTTTCCGCTTTCTACGTGACTCTGCCGTATTGTAGGTGAACGGTCCCGTAGGCGGATGGGAGAGTAGCCTGATGTACAGTTAACTGTACAATAAAGGAAATCAAAACAATATCAATTTGTTTCACTCGCCACTGCTTCTATAAAACTTAATAAGATAGACAGTTTTAATATGAAACAGTAAATTCCTAAACGATTGCTTTTATTTCAATAAACAGAGTTATTTTGTGGGACAGCTTTCTATTAGAACAAATTGACACACGTATTTATTTTTAGGGTTCCGTACGCAAAGGGTAAAACGGGATCATATTACTGAGACTCCGTTGTCCGTCCGTCCTGGTGACAGACGGACAGACCCGTCTGTCACCAGGCTGTGTATCTCAAGAACCGTGATAGTACCGTGGCAGTTGAATAGGTATTTCTGTTGCCGCTATAACAACAAATACAGTGATTATAATAAAATTAATATTAAAGGGGGGCTACCATACAACAAACGAGATTTTTATGCAGTTTTTCTCGATTACATTATTGGAACCCTTCGTGGGCGAGTCCGACTCGCACTTGGCCGGTTTTTTGTTTATTTATGATCCTTCACTCAAACGTTGTTAAAGAGTTTTTAGTAATTTTGACAGTAAAACTGTAAGAACTCGCTCACCAACATAAATTATGTAAGAAATCGCTCTTGAAAAACATATATTTCTTGTTTATTATTTGTGTGCCTAGAAATGTTTTTTTGTGTATAATCGAGTATTTTTCCTTACAGTAGTATAAAAAATTATTAATTATGCTATTATATTCTGTCTTCTTTTTCTTTAACATTGAGTAAGAAAACTAAGCAATTTCCTTTAGAGGTCTTGTAAGAACAAAACGAGCTCCAGCTAACCAAAGCTAAGCACTGCAAAGAGTGTAAAACAAACTGGAATAACATAGTGATTGTGGAAAAAGCTGCAGCAATGGCGTAGCTTTTCAATAAAACCAGTGGCGTGAAAACTGGGCTATTGGTTTTCTTCAGTGCTAGTGGGCAATTTTAGTCGATATGCACACTGCTACGCGCTAACGTGAAGATAATATGAAGTGGTGTGGACAACTGACGATTACATGATTCTAAACAGCTATACAAAGACTTATGGTAAGTGAAGGAAGCTTTGTGAAAAAGTATGACTTGGGTATTGACCATTTATTTTGGCTGCTAAGCTGTGCAATGTATATTATAAATCGTATATGCGTATATACGATTTATAATTGTTCTTGAAGAAATAAAATAAAATTGATACTCAATAATGCAATTTCTATGAGCAGAGGTAGCCTCAACATTAAGTGGGCTATCTAATTTTATAAGAAAAGCAGTCAATAGGAAAATTGTTTGTAACTTTTATAATTAGCTTATTGTTTCACTTTCCATCGCGCGCTTATAAGCTCGTATACCGTGCGTCTGAACGCGTAACGCACACACAAGCCTCAAAATACTATACAGGTTGTAAATTAGCTCCTGAAAAGTAAATAAACAACTTTTTGTGGGAAAATACCGTGAGCTCGGAAAAAAAATATCAATATTTACTTACTATATAATACATCAACATTCCCTAGCTACGCAGGTATTCAACTCTTGACCGTATGTACCAATCGTAGTTTTTTTCGCGCTTATTATATTAAGTTATCATATTGATAGCACTTTAACTCCCTGAAAATTTCGTGAATAATATTACACTCTGTATACATGTGACGACACACCCAATCATGCTACGTATAATGAATCGAGCGTGTAAGCACCTTCGCACGAACGCCAAAACACGAGCGATACCTACACTGTAACAAAATGCGTACGTTTGAAGATTGGACGTAATTGAGACGAGGATAATTCTTAACTCGTCTAAAATTACGTCCAACGCACGCATTTTCTAACAGTATCGCAGGCAAATTTTTGACAGAAGCTATGAGTTAATATTATCCAATCCAGTACCGATTTTGATGTCATTTACTCAACAAAAAAAACTATTTTACGACGTTTATCCCTAGCCGCGGTAAAAATTTCTAAGGTCTCTACGTCCAAGTACACTACACTACACTGGCCATGTGACAGTTTGCAAGAGCATTGCCTCTATTAGAATACTCAGTGGTTTCTTCCCGATGGTTTCCTTCACCGTCTTAGAGCAGTCGCATTGCACACATATAGTTTTTCAAACATAAAGGTCAAATTAAGTTAGTTTAGGATAGTACAATAACAGAATCTTTGTTTGTAAGGAGGAACTATTTGCACAATATCAGAAAGTTATAAGATAAACAAAATCCTAATAAGCAATTTTACGATTACTGCCGCATCTAAACGCCTACAAATTAATTAATTCCCTTTTCGGCTCAGCGCCAACCTGTCACTAATTCGGTGAGATTTCAATTTAATGGCTATAAAAAATAATTATTGTTTTTTTATCGGCCATTATAATGTATGCATGTGGAATATGGAGATACCATAAACAACCAAACCATAAACAATTACAAAATAACGCTATGAGCCTTACGGTTTCCATTCTGCTGTTCTTGTAGGCTTTTGCGTGTTCTGGCACCTGTATTCATCTAGCTTTAAGACGTTTCAAAGTGATCCTTGACATTTAACTGAATAAATGCCTTTTGACTTTGACTGCTTGGATTGATATAGCTTTGGTAGTAAATCTAGGTGCTAAGTTCCACAGACCAAGTCTAAAAGAACAGGTAACACGACGGCCCACGATTGATGACAGGTCTATTTGAGGACAAAATTCTGTTGCAACTTGAATGTTACCAGCACAGATTTCTCATACATTATTTAATAAGGCAGTAATGAATAGCTAAAGCAATAAAGATATTCGACACAAAAGACTGAAATATGACTTTACGTTGACGCCTACGCGGGTTTAAATATCGAGCCAGTAGGTACTTTTATGAACGCTCAAGTTGGAAGAGTTGCGATACAAAGAATCGACTATATATGTATCATCATCATCGTCTCCCATTCCACATCAAGCAGGGTCGGCACAAAACTGAGACATTAGAATCAGAAAAAAAACGAATACAAAAAATCTGGACAGAAAAGAGCTATACTGTTTGCCTATGTGTTTTATTTCTACTTTACTTTTAGCATATTTAATCTCGATATTCATTTACAATTATATTAATACCATACACTACCTACCACTAGCCTATACTACCTATGTTTTAAGATACTTAGCTGTAATTATTTTAATGGCTGACAAGCAAACACAGTATGTGTTTTTTTCTACTTTTACTTTTAATATTATATTAAAATTAGATTTTAATGTATGTATGTATGTATGTATGGTTTGTCTTACCTGAAACAAAATAAGTGCGAAATTAAAATAATTTATATAACTATGAATACCTTCCTAAATTTTACGATACTTGATTGTAATTATTTTAATGGCTGACAAGCAAACACAAGTAAATTAAAGTAGGATACAACCAACAGTCTCAAGCTGACATAAAATGACTGGCTTGTCATATTATGTACTGTGGCTTGCTGTAATGGGACCAGTGTAGCACACCCTTCACATTGCAAGCTTTCGATAGTAGTATTTAGGTACATTCTGTACTAATATTCTGGTCTACACTCTCAAAATTTTTTTCCTAACCTGGAAATGTTACCGACTTTAAGAGGTAGTTCCGCGTTACTTTTCAATATTTTGACCGTGTTCTTCGTCGTATGGTTTGTCTTACCTGAAACAAAAGAAGTACGAAATTAAAATAATTTTTATCAATTGACTATCTTAATCATTCAAAAGGACCTTTTGTTGGTTGAGCGAACTTTTGCATAAAGATATTTTTTTGCTTAGTGCAATAAAATGCATAGGTTAGTTACATTATCATCATCATCTTTCTCTCTCACTCGATCATCCCACAGAAGTACACCGCAGTTGCTGCCATTTTACTCTTGCGTTGCCGAAGACCAGCGCCACAGTAGTGCGTAAAACTATAGCACAAAGCTGAGTGATGACTGATTTTGTTGTCCTAACAAATATTGTTCAATGCATCTCTCGTTTTGATTTGACGAGTGAAAGAATAACTAAAGTTCAACGTGTAGATTTTTTCTTACTAGCCCAAAGCTTTACAGTTGTACCACACAACCCCTCTATCTGCTGCATCACGGCCGTCACTACACCGGTTACGTGGCCGGGAAACCACCTTCGAATGCCAGCTCCGCCATGACTCCACAATTCTGCTCCATTTACGTGCCGTCCAAATTATCATAATCATTTACATAGCGGGGCGACGTGGAATAAATGCCTTATTATTATCGGCCCTAATTATCGCTCTTTGTGTTCAAATATGATGGTTCTTAAGCAATCCAAATATATATTGTCAGTATTCAGTAATAAAGTAATAATTAATAGATAAATGTAGATTTTTGGTTTTATCCCAACTAATATTATAAATGCGAAAGTAACTCTGTCTGTCTGTCTGTCTGTCTGTCTGTTACGCTTTCCCGCTTAAACCTCTCAACCAATTTTGATGAAATTAGGCACAGACAATCTTTAGACCCTGAGAAAGAGCATAGGCTACCTTTTATTGCGAAAAAAAGAGATGAAGAGATTAAAAGTACGCAGACGAAGTCGCGGGTACCAGCTAGTAATAAATAAAGCTAGGCTACATGCGTTACTTGTTCTCTTATTGATTGCATAAATTGTTAATCTTATTATATTTTAACAATGGCCTCAGACAGAATAATCAAAGATTTATCTCTGAATTTGTGATTTTAGAGAATGTTAATAAAAATTTTAAGCCACATAAAAAAATATAAATGTTTTCATACCATTCCCAAAAGTTTTTTCTGTGGGAATAAAATAAATTGAGGAATATTTCTTATTATTCAAATCAAGTCACGTGCGATGTGGAGTTTACATTGAGCGGTAACGAAGGTTGCAATTATCGCGTCGTTCCAGGGAAAGTAGTGTTTATTTTAACTCGTCAAGTAATTTTTGAAAGATTTATGAAACAAGTAACACGATCTGAGATCTTATCTGTTTTCAAGTGTCATCAATTGGAGTGGCTGTCAATTTCGTAGCTGATTATAATATTCTGAAGAAGGTATGTATAAAAATACTTAAAATATTAAAAAACGCGTAAAATGCTAACGTTAGTAATACCGCCAAACTTATTATCTATAATTTTATGTTAATGCAGATATGTAGTGGCATTATTTATTTAAAAGAAAAGCCACAGCACTCAAAAAAGAAAGAGTTGATAACATATTATGGCTTTATATTATGAGCTTATGGGTAACGTTTGTTTTTTTTACACGGCTCAGTTGGTAGTAACTCTGTCTTCTTTGCCGTAGGCCGTGGGTTCGATTCCCACCAAGAACAAACATTTGTGTGATGAGCATAGATGTTTGTTCTATGTCTGGCAGTAATATAATATTATAAGGATGTATGTACAAAAAAAAATATCTATTATTAATATAGTATTTCATCAATTATATGGTTCCCATTGTACAAGGTTTGGCTTAGTTTGGGGCTAGATAGTGCTGTGTGGAGAGCACCAATATTTATTCATAATCTTGCACACAATCTAATCTACCTATTAACAGGTTACCTACTATTTGATCGAAAGTAAATCCAAATAAAAATAAGTGCTTAGTTGTGAGTGGTGAGTTTGAGAGCACTGGTGGTCTAGTGGTAGCAGCCCCACCTTCCGATCGTGGGTTCAAAACCGGTCGTGCACCAATGAGTTTTCTGTTCAAAAATTTATGTGCGCAATGCCAGTACTCTCAAACGGTGAAGGAAAACATCGTGAGGAAACCGGCATGTTGTAAAACCTAACAAGTTCTATAACATGTGACAAGTGCTCGAAAGGAGCCTCTTGAGGCGCACTTAAAATCCTTTCGCCACACTGTTTCGAAAGAAACTAGTGACACGATAAGAAGGAGAAGTGCTTAGTAGATTCAACGAAAATAAATCTTCTACTAAAAGGTAAAAGTTTGGAGCTCTACAAATAGTTATTTACCTATAGAATATATTGGTGGATGCTCAGCCACATAAATCGAACTGTGGCAGAAGGCGTCACATAAACTTGATTTATCTCAGCTACGTAAGTTAACTCCTAACAAATCTTACCTACGAGAGTCTGTTGCAACTTTATATTTACAAAAGAAAGTGCGATCTGAATACGCTGTTTTTTTTTTATACAACTAGCTGATGGAACAAGCAGATGGCCCACCTGATGTTAAGTGGTAACCATCACCTATAAACAAAACATTGCCCCGTAGGTCACGCACAATAGGAACGTGCCCTACGATGCACTGCCCTGCGTCCATCAACTTGAGGCATACAGGTGTTAAGCCTCATGTGCCTGTAATTACACCGGCGACCACACTCTTCAAACCGAAACACAGCGTTGTTATTTACTTGGGTCTAAAAACATACAATTGTGAAATGGCTTTGTCATCAAATCACAAGCTAGGTGAGCCTGGCGAACGAAGTACAGTGCTAAGTTAGCGCATGCAGAATTAATCGTAATCTAAAATAAAAGATAATAGAAAAAAATTAATAGCGTTGGTATACCTTGACAATCAGATTATAATCTGGGTAGTTAACCTCCGGTTTCTGAAACCTCGATCAACGCTAATCGGCTGTCAAGTCACTTGCTATCTCTATTTGAAGTAAAAGCAGAAATAACCATGTAACTTAACAGCCGATTAGTGTTGATCGTGCTTTCAGAAACCGGGGGTAAGAGTTTTTTTATAATGAAAAATCCAATTCTGTGATCTTAAACTATTCATACCGAAATCTTTTTTAAGTCTAACAGTACTTGAGTATTTCTCAAACAAAATGAAAAGGAAAAGTTACGAAAAAGTACTTTTTCGTAACTTTTCCTTCTTCGTTACGTACATTTTGTTTGAGAAATACTCACTTATCAAGTATTATTGACATCGTTGATAGATCTATTTCAGACATTAGTTGAATGAATCAAATTGCAGTAACTTCAAATGTTCATGTCAATTTCTACACAAATCAGATTAGGCTCGTTCTATCCATTGACTAAGCAATTTAATTAACAATTTCACGCTCCGGTATATAAATGTCGCTAAACTATTTACAAAGTGGGTTACACTAAACAAGGATGGATCCAATTTGAATAAATCTTCCGCAATTGAATGGTTGGGTGAGCTTAGTATTAATAATTGCAAGCAGTTATGGTCTTCCACCCGTAATGCCGACATTGCCAACGGGTTTTTTTTACCACCGAAATGGTCTCCTGCTGGTATTTGACAACGTTTAACTTTAAACTTAACTAGCTGGCGTTTATGTACGTCCAAATATTCAATTTGGCACAAACAACTATATCCAGATTTTGCAATAGTTGTTATTCTATTTCCTCGCGATGTTTTTCTTCACCGATTAAAGTATTGCGTAGCATTGCGCTCATAATTTTTTCGAAGAGCCTCATTTGGATGAAAATACTACTTTTGTTCAACCTAAAGAGGCAGAAATTGCGGCAATTTTAAGCTGCAACATTTAAAATGTTTTAGAAAAGTTTGTTTATAATTTACTTACTTTTCTTAGTTTATATTTATTTTGTTTATTATTTCTCTTTTTTGTGTTGTATCAGTTGGGCAAATAAATGCGTTATCTGTCTTATCTATCTATCAACTGTATATCTATCTTTTTCACGCAAACAGATCGTAAGCAGGACAGCTATACAATTGCAGCAATAAATTGCCACAAAACTAGCCCGTTTATTAGGACCTTTAGTAATAATATTAAACGAAATTAATTATTTCTGATCTTCAGTCACTATATTTAGTGATATATAATTAAAAATTTTGAAAATTGCGAGTGAGAAGTTGCCTGGCAGTTACTGTCGTCAGCGTTTAAAGTGCCTCTCTATGTCTGGCTTTGTAAGTATAAAAACGACTTAGCTAAACCTCAAGAAAGTAGGATTTTACTAAGCTGGAAGTTTGTAGTGACGAACAAAACTCGGTGGCGCGGTGGCCTATAAACTTAGTTACCGCCGGGCTGTCGGGGCTTACACTAACTTGTCTAAAACTTTGCAATAGCTAAATTTACAGTCTACTTCAATCAACACAACTTATACAAATGGTTCTTATTTCGACCGTATGTTTTTTGTATATAATTTGTTACGCGGTTGTTCCGCCAATTATAAATTGAATGTGATGTTTTTTTTTGTTTTGTACCTAGTTAGGTCATTACTTCAGAGACTAGAGCTCATAATATAATTTGAACGAAATTAATTTACTATTTTTTTTGAAAAAAAAAATCATCACAAACAAATAGTAGGTATAATATAGACGAACTTTCGGCTAATGTGGCAAAGAATGTATTTTTTTGTGTTTCATTGTATTTGAAGTCGGGTTTTCTAGTTATTTTTCCGCTACAGTTTGTCCGCTGCATGTGCAAGTACCTACGCTTCACACTGATTCAATTAGCCGTCGTGTCGAGAACACAAGTACTTAATTTATCTTCATCGCCCCGTCTGTTCATCTTCGGTAAACCATTCATCTCATTGTGGAATAAGATGCATTGATAACTGACACTTCCTGATTGTTGGAGGATTGTTTCACCGACGATATTATAGGTAAATGTGGTGAATGAATAAGGCTCAGAGCCGTCTTCAGCCTTTACAACCAGTGGATTTTTTTACGCTGATGTTGATGATGAATATTTAAACAAATTGGCTTTTAAAAAAACTAAGAGATGTGAAAAATGTGTGTATGTGTGACGTACCTCTAACCTACTCACCAAGTAATTTTAAGTACCTAGCTAAGTAGCATCTATCTCTCTCTGCCAAGTTTCATCCAGATCCGTTCAGCCGTTCCAGCGAGAAAGGGTAACTAACATCCATCCATACTTACAAATTTTCGCGTTTATAATTAGTACAGTTATGATACGACTATTTTTGCTCGAAAAGCGGTTCTGATTTATTTTGCAACATTTTTCGTTTATTATCACTAACAGGCACGTATCAGGCGGACTATTTGGCCAATAGCTATATTTAAGCATTGTGTAAATGTATGTCTGTCATCCCCCGGATGCAGGCCGCTGCCTGGGGCCATGTCAGCGGATTGTGCTGGATACGCAACGCAAATATTATGGACGTATATATTTGTATGATAACAAAAATACTGATAGATTGAATAAATACCGCTATATTCGTGGTATTCAACCCATTTTGTGTTGAACCTGCGTGAATTACGTATAACTTCGCTGATCTTTTTCAAGTTTAGTTAGGTACTGCTAATCCTACTACTATTATGAACGCGAAATTTGTAAGTTCGGATGCTACAAACGCGAAAGTTTGTAAGTATGGATGGATGTTTGTTCCTCTTTCACACCGGAACGGCTGAACGGATCCGGATGAAACCTGGCAGAGAGATAGATTATAGTCTGGAATAGCCCATAGGCTACTTTTTATCCCGTGGGAATACCGGGATTTAAATCTGTGCGGGATCTAAACTTAGTAAAAAAAGAGAATGAATAATTTTCAAGAACGCAGGTTGATTACGAGTACATTTCCAAGCCAATTAATCATTGTCATCATAACTGTCAAACTTAGCCCCAAACAGTGTTCTTCCTTGTCTTCGCTTTCTTTATAGATGGCGCCACAAGAAACCGAGAACATGGTCATAAAGATCTTAATTCGCATTTTACCGACGATAAAATATGATTTAAAGTACGTGTAACGCAATAAATAATTATCCGTGTCAGCAAGACGGGCGGTAGGTATGCATCGGCGAAGTAAATTGTAATTCTGAAAATGGATTGCAAGAATGTGTTTGAGTGAAATGAAATGCGAAAAGATAAGTGAAAAAAAGGGGATGGAACTCTTTGACAAAGCCGTTAAGGTAGGCAAACACACATTTCCAAAGACCTGAACCAGACAACCTTCTGATCGATCGGCATCAAAAAAATATTTTGGTACATTTTTTTCAAAACTTGTGAATGTCTGCAGGAAACCTCAAAAAGTTATGAATGGTCTCCTAGGAACGTTTTCCTGACCCATCCTAGAAAAACACCCTGTATACAGAAAACTATACCTAGCAGAAAATATGTCATATTACCAATATAATATTGGTACACGATAAAAATGTATAAAAATTCTGAAAAAAAAATTAAGAATGTATTTTTTTTTTCGCAAAACTTTGTTAATGTAAAGTATCGAATACATTTTGCCACCCTGTAATTGCTCGAATCTAATTAATAGGCCAATACCTATACCAATATTGAAACTGATCTCATTAGCGTTTCAGAAATCAGATCATTAGGCTTATGATGCCGGCTTAAATGCTGATACCCGTAATTATAGCCAGGTAACTCAATACAGAGCGTACAATCACTTACAACCCTCTTCGAAAACGACACTCTAAGCTCACTTTAATACGAAGGCTTATAAGGTATCCTTTCCGTTGCAGGTTGAAATCGAGCCAGTTATTAAATCTTTGAAAGCGTATTTTGATGAAGTAGCTCGCGTGTTGCAATTGTCTAAATAATAGTCATAGAATATTTTTATGCTAAGAAATAGTCATAGAATATTTCTATATGCGAACCTTAGAGCTTATGTTTGAATAGATTTTTAGCGTTCATCGTAAGATTAAACAAACGTGGCGAGAAATAATGATTCCGAAAAATACTGCACTCCGGCGTCACGAAAGATCAGCGTTGTAATAGTAGCACTACTATAGCATAAATCTGAGTGACGACCGATTTTGAAGTCATAGCCAATAATTGTTCTCTTTTTGTAATTCTTTGTGACACAAATTAATAGTTTTTTGATTTGATTTGATATTAAACACGACGTCAAAGCATAGTAAAATAAAAACAGTTCCCGACTTTGATCTCCTGGCATGCCAGGATATCTACCATGGTAGATATCCCCTACGATATCTATGTTGAATTTTTTGAATATGTCTATGGGCAGGAGCACCCCACACCATTACAATACTAACTGCTTTCTGCAAGAGGTTTTCCTTCGCCGAAAGACCCTATGGTACAAAATGTCACGTATAAACTTATGGCAAAAGCCTCTTATCAAAGGAGCTGGGGTTCATGAAGATATTATCAAAAAGCAAAACCACCTAAAACTCTACTAAAAATAATGGGACAATATTAAAGGGTATATAGACTAGAGTGCGTCTCATCACATAGTTCCTATGCCGCCATGTTGGGAGTAGTTATATTTTAGTAGTTTATTTAATAACTAGTCGCGCCCCGCGATTTCACCCGCGTAGATTGAAATCCCGGTATTTCCACAGGATAAAAAGTAGCCTAATGTGCTATTCCAGACTATAATTTATCTCTCTGCCAAGTTTCATCCAAATCCTATTTCCAGACTTTATCTATCTTTCCTCATGTTCCATCCACATCCTTTCAGCCGTTCCAGCAGCGTGAAAGAGTAACATCCATCCTTACTTACAAACTTTTGCGTTTATAATAGTAGTAGGATAGAGACATTATACGTTTTATCAAATAGTAGGCGTAGGCCATATCGTTGGAACCCCTCTCTGTCAACAGTGAATGAATGAATGAATGAAAATACTTTATTGTACACCTTAAAAGAAAAACAGTAAGTACACTAAAATAAATAAGGAATAAAACTAACTGTGCAATGTCTTAATACTGTACAATGTCAAAGACTTATCGTTGAGAGCGATCTCAGTGATGAGATAATACGCAAAGACGTATCTATAGTAATAAATAAACTACTAAAATATAACTACTGCCAACATGATGGCATAAGAACTATTAGATGAAACGCACTATAGTTAGTGTGGTCAGTGAGCTAGACCAATCTCCAAAGACAGTTTCCATTTTTATCAACCATTCCAATCAAGATTTTCTTTCAGCGGCGCTGGTACAAAAAGGGCTAAAATAAATATATTTTTACAACTATCCCTATAAAAATATATGCAACAAAATAGCACCCGCAATCAAATTGAAATATCCACGAAGGGCTGTAAGAACCCAATACTCTACTCGATGTAAATAATTCAGGAGCGTTCGCTGCAGAAAATATACTGCGGCAAAAAGTCTTAAAACTCGCAAGGCTCTCATTCCATCTCATTGCTTATTGGAATGTATTATTGTATAGACAGTTGGAACATTGCGAGCCGCTTGCCGAAATGCCATCGTCATCATCATCATCATCATCTTAGAAATCCACACCTAAACCTTTGTACCTACCTATGCCTCAAGTTGCACGCAGGGGCACGTTCATACTGTGCGTGACTTACGAGGCAATTATAACGTGTTATAACTTCAGTGATGGTTGCCATTTAACGACCTGATGCTTCTTCTTCTTTTTGTCTGTGGCGCAATACTAGTTGCGCACGCGCCCATCCCTAATGCAACCGGCGGGGCCCCGGAGAGCGGATGGCTAACTTGAAGTCAGCTGAAATAGCAAGTGACTTGACAGCCGATTAGCTTTGATCGATGTTTCAGAAACCAGCGGTTATTCTGACGTAAAAGTCAGCAAAATTATAAAAGGGATAAATATAATGTAGTCAGCGGGGGCTATAAGGCGCGTCGCCGACTGGTAAGTCGAGGCGGGGGCGAGGAACAGGTGGTGTGGAGTCGAGGCGCGGTCGCGGCTTTGGCCCTATGTGGAGTCATTTTGGACCGAAAAAACGAAACGGAATGACAAAATGGCGGTAGAGTCGCGGCGAGGGCGCCGCCGTGCCCGCCCGCCTCGACTCCGCGCTACCTGCGCCTCGACTCCAGTATGTGAGTGCACTACCATTCAATTCCTACCGTAACGTAGAAGCGGCGCCGGCGGCGCGCCGCATAGGCGCCTGTGCCTCGACGCCGCTTTGACTCCAGCGCGTGTGAGCGATACGCCTAAAGCTCCTTACACCGATATACTAACATAAAATAAAATAAAATAAATAAATATTGGTGGACTTTTCACACAGCACTATCTAGCCCCAAACTAAGCTTATGCTTGTAATATGGGAACCAGATAGCTGATATACTACTTATAATACTTTTTTTTTGTAAATACATACTTATAATATTGTATAACACCCAGACAGAGAACAAACATTTATGTTCATCACATAAATGTTTGTTCACGGTGGGAATCGAACCCACGACCTACGGCGCAGAAGGCAGAGCTACTACCAACTGAGCTACGTAGGCTGTCTAAAACGAGTTAGAACTAGTGCTATTACCAAGTGCTAAAAGCCTACTAATATCTGCATCTAGTTTGATCTTATCACATTGGCAAAGGTAGTAGTACCGTCTTGTAATATTAATAAGTAGACCGATATGGTATACTTAGTACTTAACTACTTACGCTGTAGGCAGGAAGGTATGTATGTGTGCGTGTTTATTACTAACAGCTTAATGGAGCTATATGGGTAGGTACGTATAATTGGAGCGTCTCATACGTACGTTGAAGATTATCCTTATAATTGCACAGATCAGATTATGTAATAAGGCTCTTTGTGAAGGGTTCGTTCGGGCGTTAATATGCATGCGGCATGTTAAAAAAACGAGTCTCATCACTCACTCGATTTGCACCGTTCAACTTCAAAAAGGTCAGTGGTAGTTTGATAGAAAGCCGTGTGTACTTCCCCGAACGATCCCTTCACAAAGAGCCTTATTACATAATCTGATATGTGTGAATTGTATGTTTCGTTGTTTTAAGTGTACAGTACGATGTGTGTGTAGCCTAATGTGTAGCCAACTGGTAGCCATGCCTATTTCTTTCGCTGAGTCGTGGTGCTGCGTTTCGATTTGAAAGGTGTGGGTGCTGCTAAAATTACATGCACATAAGGTAAGTTGATGGGCATGGGATGTATATAGGGCACGCACCTGCAGTTCAAACTTGAAAAAGTTAGGTAGTTTTAGAATAGAATAAGTTTGAATAAGTTTTTATTTGTAGCACACAAAGATTTACATAGAATAGTTTTTAAATTAAAAGGCACTTAATTATATAGGCATGCATTATTTTACACAAAAATATTGCTAGTTTTACATACAATAATAGTCATCCATTAAAAGATTACTCATAAAAAACCGTGGATAATCTATAACTTATTGAGAAAATTGACGTGCCTAAGACACCCTGTATAAAAAACAACCCTGTATTAATAAGTTCCTTAAGTAAGCTTTAACTACCTATTCATGCGGTAATCCTTCGAATCGATGTGTTCAGACATAATTAAGCAGGTAGGCAGTTAATCTCCTTGGATAAATCTACCTTAGATTCGATTAATTTATATAATGCTTTGAGTATTGGCAACCTTAGCGTTGGGATTAACTAGACTGCTACTGCAGATAAGTTTTAATGAGTTATTCTACAATAAACTGATCTTACACTCATTTTAGCTTGTACGCGAATACTCACACTAAGGTGCGTGTTCGTCTTATTACTTCTTGGTGAAGACCAAGGAATTTGAATCCCAGAAGACAGCGTAGTGTGACAGAGGACGCCATCGGGCAAGGTGCAACGATCTACGAAATGTAGCTGATAAGTACTAAAAGAGAATAGATAAAATCCAGGCTCAGAGGAACGCCTTGCGAGAGCCCTACGTACATTGGACTAACAAAGGTTGATGAGACTATACAATATCTCTACGATAATAGAAACCCAGCGAAATAAAATGAAAATAAAAATATTATTGATAATTAAAGCAAACACAAAAACACTATTAATAAATAGTATTGCTAAGTGGCGTTAGTATCTCGTCAAATTTAAGAATAACAGGTACCGTATAGCATAAAAATCAAAATATTATAAGATATTGGCTGTACACACTGTACAGCTGTTGAGTACGGAAGCTTCACGATAGAGTGAAATTTCTGTACTCAACAGCTGTTTCGTATTCCGTGGCCGGGTCTCATTTACACGGCTGATTTACGAGTTCACACATCGGGTCCAATCTCACTTAGCAATGATTTATGCACAACCACCCCCTGCTGCGTTAAATGCATTATTTGATCACAACTGCGGAATGTAAAAAGATCCAGTGACCGGTGAGGAATGCTTGTCCGAGATTCGCATGGTAGCATCACTGAACTTATGTAAAAAATATTCTACAGGGTTACTGATGGTATCTCGACGTATTCCTTGCAGAACGTCCAAGAGTAGTAGAGCTTTTTGTGAATGGCTCGCGTCCGGGGAAGTACTACCACCACGCCTTTTTCTGCCGCCAAGCAGCAACGCTGCATTGCACTTGAGGCTTAACATTTGCACGAAAAAGTCATTTGGTTAAACGTTAAAATACAAAAAATAAAGGTCTATCCCCACACATCAGTGCCGTGTCAGGGACGGGGCAGGGACGTGTTTCGTCAGGAGTCACTATGACCATTTGCAGCGCGAGCTCGGCTAAGACTAGGCACCGGTGTCATACGGTGAGGGCAAAGTATCTTCTATGTCATAAAGAATAAAGCCCAACATCAAGTTTTGACGTTTCACGCGGGCAAGGAATCTCCTATTTTCTTAGTGAATAATGCCCCAGGAGTCTGCAAAAATATCATTGCATACATTTTCTATATGAACTCGGTCCGTGCCCGTGCCGGCAAACGAAGCAACAAAGTTCCTGCCCCGTCCCTGACACGGCACTGATGTGTGGGGATCAAAATGTAATAACAAAAATTACATAAAAATAAAGAAGGTACATGTTTATGCGATAATGCCTTATCGCATAAACATGTACCTTCTTTATGATAATGAGGGTTTAGGATTTGTAATGATTGATGTTATGGCACTTTTTAATATTAATTAATTTTGGGTTTTTCAAAATCCATGCGCTGATTGATTATTTCCATGGAGGAAGGAATTTAAAATTGTAAAAAGGGTCTAAATTGTAGTAGCTACAACGCAGTCATTAATTTTGTCCACGTAATGTATGTAAGCTGAAAACAGCCCATTAAAAAATTCATTCAAAATTAACTGAAAATCTTATCTATTGGACTATAATATAACCAGTATTCAGACTCGTCTACGCCTAAGTACCAGCTTCTTATTACAGCTTCCACGAGTAGTTTTCCAAGTATATTTGAATTTCGCACACGAGTGAATAAAATCTGCCGCGAATTAAACCCACACGCCAACAATCGTGGAAAATATTTCATAAAGTTTTGTAATAATTAGAGGCTTTTGAGAGGCTATGAGAGGACTCTTCATTTAACTCAGCCTTACAAGGTACCATAGATCATGCAGAAAATTACAAAGTCACTCTCAATATCTAAAGGACATCATTACACAGATGCTGTTAGCCTTATTAAAATGGCACTATCATGACAAAAATAGGACGTTTTTAAGTTGTGGGTTCTTGTCGAAAGAGTTGTATTTACAGGATTCTGGCAAAGATATTATTAGATACTGGTTAAACAGAAATCGATTGACAATGGTGTCGATTACGTTGTTGCATTATCCTAAACTAACCTAATCTGACAGCTCTAAAATTATAGCCGTCCTTGTTGTTTCGGTCTTTTAGAAAAGGATGGCAATATTTTTAGTGCTGTCAAATTAGCTAAGTTAGGAAAATTAAACAACAGAATTGGCACCAATAATTCGCAATTCTAAAACATGTATGTATGCTCAAAATATCTATTTGAGGCGCACTTAATGTTTATATTAATTCCAAGCCTGTATATGTTGTGTGTTCTTTGTAGCAAATAAATAAATGTCTATGTCTCCTTAAAATCTTTTCACCACACTGTGAAGAAGGAAAAATGGCAAAAACAATTTTAATCCACTATTTTCAGTGGTAATCCATCTATATGAAGTTTGGTCTGCTAAAGGCCTTGTTAAGTTTTCGGTTGCAGTTTTTTACGGCCTTTCCTAGGTTTGATCGACGCAGATTGACATGTGGATTTGGACCTTGTGCGCGTACCATTGCGGAAACTGGGATATCCCGATTTCGACAATTTGATATATCCTGATTGACGGCTTGCTCTGATTCAGATCATGAATTGACATACCTTCACAATATTTAAGACGTTTCAAAGTACCCTTGTGATTCCTGATCCTTTGATGTTTTCTGCTTTCAGTGTGGTCTAAAATATTACATCTATAGTACTACAATTTAGTTATAACTCTATTGACTGTTCGTTCGAGAGCGTGCTTGGTCAAAGAGTTATAAAGAATCGACTACATTTTACTAGATTAAAAATGAATTTCTATACGATCCGCATAACTTTGTTTAAAGCATAACCCCTGTTTTCTGAAACCTCGACCAAAGCTAATTGGCTGTCAAGTCACTTGCTATTTTTTTAGCTTTTATTTCAAATTAGATAGAGATAGCAAGTGACTTGACAGTCGGTTTGTGTTGATCGAGCTCTCAGAAACCGGGGGTATACGTCACTTTTCTACGTCTACGTACGTATATATCTTAGTTAGTTCCTTTCACCAAACTGTTTCGAAAGAACTCGCGGACACAAACAGAAGAAGAAGTTGCACCAAAGAATATAAGGCATTTTTTTTATTCTATGTAAAGCACAAACCTCGATTTCTTTCTACAGCACGTCGGGATTCGAGTGGTCTGATTGGGGGGAATGAATGCGCGCAAGTCGTGTAGGTGACAAACGTTTGACCCGAGCTAACGAGACTGGAACACTTCGAGTATCCCCTACTGCCAGAGATAATAAAAACCAGATGCAAAACTCCGGCCTACACTTACTTATAGTTAATAAACAAAACTACATTTTGCGTTTAAACATTTAATAAACCTACCTACGTAAAAAATAGTTCAAGTTGCTTTTTTTTGTTCCTATTTTTTTTTTAGTTTTTCTGTATTTGCACTAAATAGGTATGAACTGGAAAATTGGATTGTCTGGAATAAAACTGGTAACATTATTATTCGACCGACCGACCCACAAACGTTCGTTTCAACATTTATGAAGATATATAAATAACTCTGAAAAAGTTATTTAAAAATCCATCAAAATATAATTTGTTCAAAAATTTCAGTTTGATAATATACGAACACTAGTCAAACAAACAAACAAAAAAATATCCTATCACAACTTTTTGATAGGATACTTTTTTTGGATTCCATCATTAAGTTAGGACGATCGAAAAAAAACACAACTAAATAAATAGCCGCAGCTGCGGTCTGTTTGATTGGTCAGTGTAAATCCCGCTCGTGTTAATTAGTTTATTCAAGCATACGTTATGTATACCTACCGCAATAAACCACAGATTTCACACTATATTGCAACTACTACTGATGATAGTGATGCCCCAGTAGCTTAATGCTGTAACAACTTCACAAGGAGTGCTTTCAGATGAGGGGGCAAGTGATCTGGCATGTCGCTGGAGTTTAAATCCTTTGGTAATTTTTGTAGATAATAACAATTACTATACAATTTAATCGAATCAAGTTGAAAATATAAAACTTTGTGAGTTTATTTGCATTGCTTCCGAATCAGTATTTTTGTAATAATAACCAATATTCTTTAATAGAAGTACATAGTTGTAAATTAATATTTTTTGTAAAAATCTTAGGTGAGCTCGAGTTGCAAATTCATGAAGTTGTTACAGTTTTCAACAAAAACGCAACGCATCAACAATGTCATTACAACTACCATAATAAGTTTGCTAAGCAAAAAAAAGAATAGAAGCTAACGATTGAATTTAATATCAGCCCATTCACAACGAGGGCAATCTAAATTAGAAAATTTGTGCAGCACGTCGCGTAGCCGTCCTCTTGTGCTAGATCTTGTACAAAGTAAAGTCGTTTTTATGGTTCACTACATTATTTATGAACGTCTTCTTGCGTTTACGACTGGGTTATAGGCTCCTGTCTTCAGCTGGCGAGAATCTATTAAGACTGGCTTCCACTCGTGGCTTAGCTCCCGTGTTCTCTCTTCATCGTCTTGTCGTTTCACCAGTTCTTTCGAAACAGGGTGGTGAAAGGATTACAAGTCCGCCTCAAACAGGCTCTTTTAAACTTCAACTACAACTCTTTTCAACAATATGTTATACAACTTTATGTTCTATGACATGCCAGTTTCCTCCTGACTATTTCTTCACCAGACCAGAATTACATGCAGTAGAAATGCATGCATACAAACAGTACTTACAATACATTTTTCCAAAGTTATCTCTACCACAGGTTATCTCTGATCACAAACTTTTATTGGTTTGCTTTTAGAACTAGACTGAGCCCTAAAACATTTAAAAAGATGACTTAACTTTACCAATCTATAATAATCCACTTTTTCCAAAACAATTTGACACTTCAAGCGATATATTTATGGCTATATGTAAACTTCCAACCTGAATTTACTCGGGTGGTGTATAGATAACGCGGCGTAACCTTGTTATTTCATGCAACGAACCATATTCTTGACTTAAAACGGCTTTCGAAAACTCGACAAGCAAGCAAGCATCGGAGTGATCCTTTGTGGCTTCATTAAATAAATACGCTTAGGCTTTAACTTCAACTTAGTTAGGTAGGCACCCATCATCTCGTCTCTCTACACGTATTTAAAAATATTTAAGAAAATAAACTAATTTTATTTGTTTTTCCAATGACTATTGCCTTGACAAGATTTTTTATGATTTGTCAAGACATTGCAGTCACCAATTCTCTTGTTTTATTTGCTACTCTGACGCTCCCAATCGAAGATGTTTTCAAACATTTTGAAATAGCGCTGAAGGTTTACTTTGAACGAGAATGCCTATAGAACTATTAGTTCTACTACAACTTACTACCATCATAAGATAGTATCATCTGAGTGAATAAGTGGATTATAGCTAAGCATGCTCCACCTTAGATTGAATCTTCACTTTACTTCAGGTGAGTTGGCAGTCAAACGTCTAGCCATCAAACTATAAAAAAAACATTCCATACGTCACTATCTCTAAGATAACAGTCAAACACCGTTTCCGTTCGAGCGTTAAAACCGTGAAAATAGCGCGATTGGGTCCCAGACCAAAATCAATTTCAATTTCAAATAATTCTGACTACACCGTCAGATAAATGGGATCGAAACTACAAGTACGTCCTCACAATAAGCAGTTCGGTCGCGCGAGGGCGCTCAAAGCACTCGTCAGTTCGTCTCGACTCTCAATACAACGCAATCGCTTCGAATGGTCGTCGAGATTGCTTACGTTGTTGCTTCTGATTGAATCCGTCGACCGCGCCGGCTGACCCGGAAAATTAACCCGCTGAGATAAATACCGATATGTGTCAAGTGGCTGCGAGTATTACTTGGGAGCTATGTTGCCGCACCTAGATGTGACACTCGATTTTATAGAAAAGTTGAGGCCACGCTGTTGCGCTCGCGTTGTAGCAATGATTGCCAAGATTTTCTAATTTTTTGTTTTTTCTACCTTGTTCTTATAAGTTTTATTATTAATAATTTTAAAAATTTGAGATAAAATGTATATCCATGCTCATTTATTTTAACTGAAGATTTTTTTTTTTGTGATATAAGTTTTGAAATGAAATATTGGCCATATTCCGAGTATTTGCGCGGTTTTTCTGCCAATAAAAAATATTGCACTGCATCAAGCTCGTCCACGGTGGACGCGCCGTTTGTGGTTTCCGACTGAGTATTATCACTCTTGACTTGAGACATTAAATACTGTGGTTGCACCTGGACCCATGCACTGCACTATATCCAATGCCTTAAAAAGAAAGCTCGATTGTTTGCTTTAAATGCCATATTGGGTAATTTCAACTAACGGTTTCATATTTTTATTTCCGATTTACTTACAGCGCTATACATTGTTTTTTTTATCAAGGAAATAAGTTAATTTAATATAAGATTACACGCTACGTATGGTTCTATACACGGCCAGCGAACGCAAACTCTACACATAATTATGGTACACCTTACTCTTGGGAAGACTTTTCGCGCACAGAGTTCCATCTCTATGAGCTAGTTTGTTGGGTGTTATTTAGTAGGAGGCTGGAGCTCAGTTGCGCTAATGGCTAACATTTTTCCACTAAGGAAAATGCGGGCGAATGAAGGTCGATAAGATCTGTAAATCTTTTTATTACGAAAGGAAGGTGAAGTACCTAATTATAGGATTAGGTATCTACGTTGGAACTATAAATGTTTTTAAGAAGGCTTGAATAGCTTACCGGGTAATGGAATAGTGTGGTGAAAAAAATGTGGTCTGACGTCATGCTAAAAACCTTCAAGCCAAAATTAATTTTTCAAGTCATCCGAGAGACAGAAAATAAACACCTAGAGTCACCTAGTTTTAAGACGTTTCAAAGTGATCCTTGTGATTTTATTGAATAAATATATTTTGACTTTAACCTTTTGACTAAATAAAAATTAGTTCATGCAGTTTCAATACCGTCGTATCTAAAACCACCCTTGAAATCATCATGACAAAACTCTTTATACCTTATCTGAACTTATATTGCCTTAGTTTCAGTTCGTAATTTAGCATTCAAACTCTGTATTGAAGTTTTACAAGAGCTTTTAAAACAAGTACCTTAATACTGAAGAGCAATCGTGTAAAGTAGTCTCGAGACCCTGTTTTTATTTCGGCGTCCGTTTATTTGACCTAATTTGCATTCAACGTCCACACTTCAAATCTCGAGTGAAAAATAAGTGGCGCACTTTTTTACCGCTGAGCGGGGCGCGAGTTCAATGTTTTGCCTTCCCTTAATACACGACGAAGGTTAAGTGGTCTGCCTGTCAGTTTCACTTAAATCGCTGGACGAAGGCGGGTAAACTGGCCACTTGAATTCACAATACTGCCTACATTATGACAGGAACCGACGAGAACAAAACCTTGCACGCGGATTTTATTTATCCTGCTTCTGTCTTGCTTTGAAAGTCTGATAGACGGCGTCCATCATACATGGAACAGGTTGAGTTGCCGAAATTAAACTGTATTTATAAGACCAAATACCTAGAAGCTTTTAGACGCTACCTAATTTTGTAGTAGTGCTATTTGTGGTGTAGTGCTATTTCGTCAACAGCAAGCACTAAAGTGACCACAGAGTTTGCAGTCAATGTTAATTTGACACCAAGCGAGCGATAGCTAATTCTATCTCTTCTCAGCTACGAATAAATAGACCTATTACCTAACCTACCTAACTCCTACCTATACCCTAAATATACCTACCTATAATAAATAAACCTATTTATTCGTTGCCTTTCCGTCTAATTCTATTAGTATAATCCGAGATAGATAAATCCATCGTTGTTGCTCACATAAGATTCTATGGAATATTCTAAGAATGCTCGCTCGCTTGATGTACCTATACGGCACTAGAGCGCGCGAACAGTACCTGTACAGTACCAGTACAGACCCTAAGCCCGGTAATAGAAATGAGCGCAGATACCACTACCTAGGTTAAACTGTCTTTGTTGCACTACTTTTTATATATTTTTTTCCCTTGCAATGGCAAGGCTTGTTCAAGATGACATAGGTACCAACTCTTTAGCTAAAAAAGAAGTCAACAACGCCCGTAAAACCTGGAGCTTTATTATTTCATGAATCTCTTATCTTCACAGCTACTACTACTTTGAGTGATATCATAGGTACCTAATCATCAGTGTTGAGTGTCATGAGTGTCACTGAGCCGTTAGACAGGGCGACGCTCAATAAATAGACTCAATTATTTTATAAAGAGCGTCTGCTGTCTGAACGCTCAATATAACTTCCATTCATGTTCGTACAATATTATGACGTGTCAAATTTATAATGCGAGGCCATACACAAATAGAACAAATTAAGCTTGTCATGTCAGATTTTGTCGTTGTTTTATTATGAAAGTAGCTCTTCAAATTAATTATTTAATTCTCAAGTTTATGACTGGTGTCTAATAATCTCGATAAACTAGATCTCCATAACTTTAAATGATAAACTAAGGTAAAAAGTGGGATTAGGTGGTCATCTCGTCCACTCAATCTCATCCAATCGCATCTTATAGAAATTGATTTATTTTGAACTAGTTGCGCCCCGCGGTTCCACTCCAAATCCCGGTATTTCCACGGGATAAAAAGTAGCCTATTATTCTAAGCTATAATCTATCTCTCTGCCAAGTTTCATCTAGAACCGTTCAGCCGTTTCGGCGTGAAAGAGTAACAAACATCCATCCATACATACTTACAATCTTTCGCTTTTATAATAGTAGTAGGATTATGTGCGGCTAGGATACACTTTTGTTATAATCATGACATGATCTTTAAACCCACTTATAAACGTAGTAAATCGCACTTTTACATGTTACTTAGACTAGAATTTGTATTGGATATATTTCCGTCATTTAGCGACATTACCCTAAAATAGATATTATAACAACGCATATCCCGAAGAGAAAAATCTGAACTATATTTATTTCACAATTGACCCGTAGCACAGCATAAATAAAAGTACTTCGACAGTGTTTTCTATAAGTGTTCTTGTTTACCGCCATAAAGTTTTGTTGGATGGCGTAATAAAACCTTATACAGTTCAATAAAAATATATGTAAGTGTATCTGCTACACAATGCGACCACCTAGGTTAAGCAAAGCTGAGAGGAAATAGCTAGTTCAATCCATATAGGGTTTCTATTCTATTCATTATCGAGCCGAAATTCATATCAAATACTCATGTCTACTGTGTCTTGGAGCTGTGAAAAAATCAAATCAATACTTCTAAGCCAAGGCAATCATAAGATACAGCAGAAATCTAATGAATATTTAAGGGGGCTCCCAAACAAACGTGATTTTTTGTCGTTTCGTGCGCGAGTCTAACTCGCACTTAGCCGGTTTTTTTGTATCTTGTGTGGCAATCTTTTCTGGACTTGCAGTGAGCTAGCTGTTGCAGTAAAGTAATGGTTATGGTTTTATTGGCGAAGCGCGATGCTGGTGATAATAAGACGACATGAAATAGAACACTGGTTTGCGATCTGGTGATGCAATGGCTATATTCGTTCTACAATTTTAACCAACTTCAAAAAAGGAGGAGGGTCTCAATTCGACTGTTTTTATGTTTGTTACCTCTTATCTTATTACTGGGCGGACAGATTTCTTTGAAAGCTGATGCTTCCCGCTATAAATTTTGAGTCGATTTTACGAGTTTTTGAGTTCTTATAGTAGGAGTGTATTTGAAGTTGTTTTTTTCTTGAAAAAGTTGTGTAATTTATTTAGCAGTGACTGGATTTGTTACACGATGAGCAATAACGTAATAAATAGGTACTTGTTACAGCTACTGCATGATTTTCAGGTATTAATTATTAATTATTTTAAGCCAGCTATTGTATAAAGATATCAATAAATAATACATAGACGAACAAAGCCACCTAATGACAAAATTATCATCTATCTCATATACCTGAAATATCATTATTTCATCAATAAACCGCTTACGGATGATCATGCCATGAGTGATCGGAGCTTTTCAGTACCGATATGATCACATTATTCAGAACTATGACAGAAAACGTATCCCTAGTAATTTATTCAGCCGTTCACATAATGACCTGGATTCGGCTAGTTCAGGATGGCTTAAGCCTAGGGTTTCCAAGAGATACCTACCGTTACATGACGAAAAATCGTGTCACAGACGAGGAAGATCCTATAATATTATTTTCATCTAGATAAGTACATACACACATCATGACACACTGTTAAGATGCGATAATATATTTATATGGTCTCATTTTCTTGAAAATGTTAGCATTACATTTCCGTAGCAAGGGATCATAAGTTGGAGTCGGCCTATCGATAACGTAATATGAAAAAAAAATACTATCCGTGTGAAATGAATCATATAATTGTATGGCGAGCGATATTATCGTAAACTTTTACTACACAAATAACTTGTGCATGCTACGAGAAATCGCTACGATGAGATTTTGCAGAAACCGTATTCACAAATCGGAGCGTTATGCGGTTTCATCAGCTATTAAAAAATCTAAAGCACAGAAGTAGAGCAATATGCAATATTGAATTTCGAAATTAAATTGGTAGTTGGCGTAACGACGTTGTTGTGGAATCACACGTGAAATGTTTTTTCATGTATATTTTAGTGCATGTTTATGTTTGAGAGGCGATCTCAGCCGTGTTCCCGTAGAATTGAGACTGACAATTGCTGGAACAAAGGAATACTTGAAACAGTCGTTAAAGGCCTTCTAGCAATGATCTCCGAAATTACTAGATAACTAATACTGGACGAGAAGTGTCAAAGACAAGGCTCAGTGTCGCATCTCGGAAGAGAACACATACAGCAGTTGATACATAGGTAAGTTTGCTGCCTCTTCTTTAGGCTTTGGTCCCGTGCAACTAGATCTATCTAGTTACATCAAATGTAATTACAGGCACATGAGGCTTAACATCCGTATGCCTCAAGTTGATGGACGCAGGGCAGTGCATCGTAGGGCACGTTCCTATTGTGCGTGACCTACGGGGCAATGTTTTGTTTATAGGTGATGGTTACCACTTAACATCAGGTGGGCCATCTGCTTGTAAAAAAAAGTTTTAAAACGCAAAAAAGTGATCTTTGTGATTTTATAAGTAAATACTTTTTTCTTTGACTTGGTTGAAGTTGATGTGTAGCGCGCCATTTTAAATTTAGAATAAATTTCGAGAAGCGTAGCATGCCAATTGTTTGTTTAAAATCCAATGAGGGCATTTTGAGGCCGTCACCGACAATTTGCTTGACATGGTGACGTCATCTATTAGATGTATTGTCAAATATATATTTCAGCGTCAAATGTTTCAGTGTTTTTTGAAATTATGCTGTCGTCAAGGAATTTATAAACTACGTAACGTAACTTTAACGTTTACGTTTGCATTGCAGCTTAAAAATTCCATGGCTGACGCTCGCTAAGAAACCTTAAATTATGTTGACAAAGTTTTTTTAATACAACCAGCTGATGGAACAAGCAGTTGGCTGGTAACCATCACCTATAACAAAGCATTGCCTCGTAAGTGACGCATGATAGGAACGTACCCTAGGATGCACTGCCCTGCGTCCATCAAACTTCAGGCATACTAATGTTAAGCATCATGTGCCTGTAATTACACCGGTGACCACACTGTTCAAACCAAAACACCAGCGATGCTGCTTGGCGGCAGAAAAAGGCATGGTGGTAGTACTTCCCCGGACGAGCCCTTCACAATGAGCTCTACTAACTCTTAAAGTTTCAAGGTTGGGTGACGTTCGCCGTTTTTTCAAAATACCAAGGCTTTAAAGCTAACTAATTTGGTTAATGTAAGTGATGGGAATTTGCGCCAGAAACGCTCTCCCGGCACTAATATATGGAACTGACTGGTTGGATTTCAGTCGGAAATGGGTTTAAACGTTTTGCACGTTACGCTCGTTAATCTTGTCCAGACTATCTTGAAGGAAAGCAATTTAGTCGCTGTGCTTCCGTAATGGACTCATTAGAGTTATAATTGGATATTGGGAGGTATTTCCACAAAAGTAAAATTATAATCTGTCACAGGCTATATGACCCTCATTTGACTTTAAACAAGGGTGTCAGATGTTAGATCGACATCAATAGAAAGAGCTAGGAGGCTTATGCCGCAGAAAGTGGTTCGTGTACTAATGGATAGGTAAAAATTTTATAAATACTATTTATAAAATTATAATATATAATAGCCTAGATTAGTTATTCCCTATTTAAATTAAGTTTAAAATATGTGTATGTACTGAAATAAAGTTTTTATTATTATGAGATATTTGATATTACGAAAAGAGATAGCAACAGACTTAGATATCAACTTCGCTAAAGAGATCTTAGAGAGAAATATGAATATCTTAAGACTATTCAACTTTGTTTATCCTTTTAATCAAATAGAATAAAGCAGACACTAGTGCCTCAGCTAACCACGTACTATCCACGCTGTGAAAACGTAATTCCTTCTGTTTGCTAAAACAATAGTCCATAAAAAGCCCCATTGGTCATTTGTATTTCACAGTTGACGCCGTAAAGCAAGTCCTAACATACCAGGCAAATGCCATGTCAACAGCTGTATGCTTTATCATCTGTTGTCTGTTGACCAATCGGAGGCAAACGTTATCATTGGGACTCTAAAGGGCTGTACAGACATAAGCGAGCTGGTGTGAGGGTAAACAGAAATTACTGAGAACAATCGCATGACCATAGAACAAGAATTGTCGATAGCAGAGTATCAGTAAATCAAGTAGATGGTCAGTATATTTGATTGAAGGATAATGTTTAAAATTTCACGACTTTAACCGCCGGTTTCTGAAAGCTCGATCAAAGCTAATCGGCTGTCAAGTCACTTGCTAATTCAGATTTTACTTCAAATTAGATGGAGGTAGCAAGGGACTTGAAAGCCGACTAGCGTTTATCGAGCTTTCAGAAACCGGGGGTAACTCCGATAGCCAGGCGATTGACAACTGCAGTGGTAATCTGTAACACATCAGCAGGATCTAAATTGTGAATATGTACACTTTTTTACACATACACACATCATTATTTAAAAATTTGCAGAAATTTGTTCCGATGGTCTGGGTGTTTTCTATGTATAATAAAAAATATCTATCTATGTAAGTATATAATGTATTAAATATATCAGTTATCTAGTACCCATAACACAAGCTTTGAATAGCTTACTTTGGGGCTAGATAGTGCTGTGTGGATTGTCCTGCATTATTTATTTATTTATTTAATATACATACACGACTAGACTAGTGTATGTAAAGTGTTTTTGCTGTCATTTATTCCTGATTGTACAAGGTTTGCTTAGTATGGGGCTATATAGATGCCGTATGAAAATGTCCACCAATATTTAATTGTCTACCTACGTTTAGACATTATTGTAATTAAGTGTATAATATGTATGAAATATATTAGTTAGCTGGTTCCCATGTTACAGGCGTTCGCTTAGTTTAGGGCTAGATAGTGCTGTGTGAAAAGTCCACCAATATTTATTATTTTTATTGTGTCCGTGTGACAAAGCCCTAATTAGCTCAAGAACGCATGTATGTCTTATCAAGTTATCATTTTATTCAGCGTTTTTTATATTTGTATCGAATAGATACAATTTGATTATGTTATTGACAGAAAAGTCACTGATCGCATGCTTAAGTGTACCTAGGTGATTGTACAAACAGCATATTTCGCTTCACAAGCCTTTTGTGTCAAGTATTTTGTAAACTAGTTGCGCCCCGCGGTTTCCCCCTCGTGATCCCGGTATTCCCACGGGATAAAAAGTAGTATATCTACTATTCCAGATAATATTCTATCTCTGTGCCAAATTTCACCCATATCCGTTCAACCGTTCTGGCGTGATTAGGTAACAAACATCCAATTGTTTGCGATTTTTCTTTACCACAATCAGTGAATAGCAAAAAGTGGGAATGAAAACAACAGTTTTGCGCTCATCTACTTCTTAACCAAACGTCGCAATCGGTTGCAATCAACCGAAAGAGTAAGACCGTAAGAGGATCGAAACAAATATGAAAAAAGCACCACTTTGAGATTCGAACCGCAGCACCCGCGCCATAGCAGGACAGTCGCCCCACGCGCCATGGACGTCAAAGGTCGAAGGGGCTATGGTTTCCCACGGTCGCACCCGCCCACGGGACGCTTTCTGTGAATGTGGCTAGTTATCCAGCGCTAAGTGGAATAACTAAATGCGTTGGCCTGGTTATAATGCCTGTTGACTTTGTTGTTATGGGGAGAACCTTGTTAGCTGACAGTATGGTTGTAAAATCTTGCGGTTGAAAAACAGTTCCTGACATTTTACGTCCTTTTTAAAACAGAGCAGGAAACAGCTGAAAAAACCAATCAGGCCCTTTAAAGAGCAGGAAATAGGCCTTTAATAAACCTAATGTTCTACGCGCGACGTCAATCGATAGTTCACAAATCAAAAATTATATCTTACAATAGACATACGAGTAGTATAACTTAAATATCTCAAAAAGCTTTATTTTAGACAGGTTATGAGCTTTATCGTCGATAGGGCGAAACTTATGATAAGTTTTGAATGTCTAGGGTAACGACGACCGATATGACATAATCATGACGGTCAGCGCTACTTCGGAAATCCAAATAGTGTTCCTTTAGTCATTTGAGTCCTTTTTATATGGTCAGGCTGGTAAGGGTTTATGATATTGGTTTTATGTTTTGAGAAACCAAAGGAATGCCACGACATTTTTAGCTTTACTAGAAAAAGTATTTTATATTTTTTATAAAGAATACCTTTAACATGATGACAGCTTATATTCGACTACGTCCCAACCAAATAAAAGACTTTTTCAGTGAAACTGTTCAGATTTTGAGCACAAAATGGAAAGTACGAGTAGGTATAGTCTTCTTGTCGTGTCACTAGTATATTTTTACAGTGTGGTGAAAGGACTTTAAGTGCGCCTCAACGAGGCTCCTTTCGAGCACTTGACACGTCATGTTTCTTAGAAGTTAATAGGTTCAATATGCCGGTTTCCTCGCGATGCTTTCCTTCACCGTTTGAGAGTATTGTGCACATACATTTTTGGACAGAAAAACTCATTGGTGCACCGGTTTTAAACCCACGACCTTAGGATCGGAAGGCGGAGCTGCTACCCACTAGACCACCAGTGCAGTAGGTATAGTTAGACTAAGAAGCAGTTGAGCTATCTACAGACGGCTGCAAGCTGCTATGGATGAATTCTACTAGTCAAAGTAACCACAGGATACAACATTTCTCATTGACAAGCACTCCGAGCTGCTCTATCTATTACCTCCAAGATCGCGTGCTGATTACTGCTGTTCAATGCACAACCAATTACGGAAATAATCTCCAATACCAGTCGGTACCACTATTGACACGTCAGGCGTGCCTATAGCACACATTTCTGAGGTTATCGAGACAAGCTAGTCTATCGGAGATGTGTCAGTCAGCACTGAAATGAAAAATAAGACACATGTAATTTTTATTTAAAACGGGGTATTTACCGGGGTATTTGTGAGTTTGATTGTTTCTCGATATTCCGGCACAGTTGCATCCGCAAAAACTAAGACACAAATGCGTTGAAAATAAACATAGTAATCTCTGTCCTTTTGAAATGCTTGGGAATAAACGTTCTCCAAAGGCAACCACGAATTGGAAGAAGAAGGATTCTTGATGGACAGACGCCATTACATTCATTGCAGAAAGTCAGTGGATGGAGGGAGAAGTGCAGCAGTGGATGAAGAAGCCTTCAAGTCCTGAAAATATATAGAGGCGTTTATATGCGCGTTTTGAAGTGGAGTTCTTCAGGCTGAAGATAATGCGAATAAAACTTGTATTTTAGAAACTTTTAATTTCAATAAAAAAATCTATTTGATTTGCATCTTTGGTTTGTAAATAAATAATGCTGGACAATTCACACAGCACCATCTAGCCCAGTAAGCAACTCAAAGCTTGTGTTATGGTTGCTAGATAACTAATATATTTAATACAATAAATATTTACATAGACAGATATTTTTTATTATACATAAAAAAACACCCAGCCAGACCAACGGAACAAATTTCTGCACCCTCGCCCGCTGCGCCACTAACGTCGACTACCCAATCTTAATCCAATTGCCCAATATCTTCCTCCCCCAATGTTAAAATTCATTGAAAAAAGATACAACTTCACGACTTTTATCCCTAGGCACGGTAGATATCCCCTCATATAACTAAGATTCTTTGAAGATGTCTAAAGCGTCCAGTCAAAGGTAATTTATGAATAAAAAATAGATTTGAATCGGCATGATATACACACATTTCGCAGAAGTAGGTAAGTCGGAAATCGGAAAAAAATATTTAAAACCTTACAATATTCGTATGCTTCTGTCATTCGATGTATCAAATGACTGGAAGTCAATGAAATCTGTATTTAAGCTTGTACTTACACGTGCGTGTGTGACCCCCATAAATGGGCGACCACTTAGATGCACATTAATAAATAATGTCGCATCTGTAGGAGCCGTTAATAACTTTAAATGGTGTTAAGTAAGTTGTAATCGGGCAGCGCATACTCGAATACCAAATATGGATGCTTATGATGTCTCTCGGCTTCTTTATGTGTTGTTTTATGCTCAAATAGTATCCATTTACGCCTCCAAAACTGAAGTTTTAACAGCAATTGGTAAACAACCAAATGATTGGTACACATGTCGCCCGACCAAAATAGTTGCTGCTAAGAAACACATCTACAAACGTAATCAATACGATTTTGTTTTAACCAACCTCAAAAAAAAGGAGGGTTTCCCAATGCAACTGTATGTTTTTTTTATAGTAATGATGACAATACAAGGTTAGCAGCTCATTGAAGTAAAAGCATGTATTAAAAAAGTATAAAAAGTGTTTTTGTTTTATGCTGGTAGAAAAAAATATAGGTATATGATAAGGTTTTCTAAAGCTCCTATTTTAATATGAGTAAGTGTTTCTCAACTTGGAACACGATCACCAAGTTACGTGTAAACTCCATTAGAAGCAGTAACATCATTAGTCATTTTCGTTGTAAACTTGGACGATAACGTATGGACCAGTGAGAAAAGCTGTAAGCCAAAGATACGTAACCGGTATATTATTTAGATAATAAATTGTATTTTTTTTGCTTGTTCTATAAGCTAATTAGCTTATAGAACAAGCAAAAAAAATACAATAAGCTAATTAGCTTATAGAACAAGATAAAATAATACAATTTATTATCTAAATAATAACATCTATCTCTATATCTAAATAATATTCTATAAGCTAATTAGCTTATAGAACAAGCAAATGGTCCACGTCATGTTAAGTGGTTACCATCACCTATAACGAAGCATTGCCTCGTAAGTCACGCACGACGGGAACGAGCCCTACGATGCACTGCCTTGCGTCCATCAACTTGAGGCATACAAATGTTAAGCCTCATGTGCCTGTAATTACACCGACAACCACACTCTTCAAACCGAAGCACAGCGTTGCAGTTTGGCGGCAGAAAAAGGCGTGGTGGTAGTACTTCCCCAGATGAGCTCTTCACAAAGAGCTCTACTACTATTAATTTTTTTTTTTGTGAAGGGCTCATCCGGGGGAGTATACTATGTGTTTTACCGACGATTAGTTTTTGTATGTTTCAGTTTGACGGGTGGGTTTTGATGAATTTACCAGGCCCATGGGGCTTGCAAGGCAGTGCCTTGTGGGTTACTGTTTAACATCAGGACCACCTGCGTTCTATAAGCAAGCTCAAAATATTTTTTTTATATTGACATACTGACTAGTTACCGCTTATCACCAGGGCCACCTGCGTTCTACCGGCAAGCTCAAGTTCTACCAGCAAGCTCAATTTTTTTATTTGTAAATTGACATGTACATATGTGTACTGATTACTGGTTTCGCTTAACATCAGGACCGCCTGCGTTCTACCAGCAAGCTCAAAAAATATGTTTTTTGTAAATAAAAAAAAGTCTCCCGCCCACAGGCGCGTCAGGACGCGTCTGTGGGCGTTATGGTCTTCTATAACGGTCACCGTGTTTTCGGGAGCGAGATCTAAGTGCGTATGCCGAAAGTTCGGTACGCTGCGTAAGATTTATGAATACTTACCTACCTAGTTTCGAACGTTATTACAAAGTTATAAGATTAATTTTGGTAGGGTTTTTTACTTGCAATAAATACCAGCTAACTGTAAAATATTTCAATTTCATTTAATTAGCTAAATAACTGTGAAATATTTAAATAAACAAATTTAATTAAATTTTGGTGGACTTTCCACACAGCACTATCTAGCCCCAAGCTAAGTCAAAGTTTCTTTTAGGAAAACCAGATAGCTGATATAATACACATTATACATTTTTTTGAAATACATACATACTGTAAGTATTTTTTTTTCTATTAATGTTTGAGATTTTGATTATTTTTTTTAGATTGTGGTATTAATTCGAAACCACTTTTTGAAGAAAAACCAAAATGGCGGGCGATAGTAATCCAGCCTCCCAATCCTTCCCTAAATTTCTACCTCCAAAGAGATAACCCCCTGTGTTATTATAATATATCTGTGGATATCTCTTTGGTGGTAGAATATTTAGGATGTCTAAATTTCTCTATGACATGCCAAAAACATTGAACTCAGCCATCTAATTTACACCAACCATACATTATGCTAAATTGCTAAGCTCATTGTAATCGTCACACAACGGAACAATGCCACTGGTTTGATTGCGATCATCAATACACTCCGCGTATTATATTGACGCATTAGCTGAACCAACATTATGGCTTGTATCACTCGGATTCAGCGTCAAAGGAAAATTTACCTTTGCTATCTCTAATTAAGGCTAAATTCCAAAAATAAATAAATAAATACAAATTAAACAGTTTTTTTAGAGCCTAATACTAATAATACTAATTTTAACCGACGAAAAAACGAAGGATTTTCTCATGTCGACGCGTATTTATTATTATGTATACCACGCCAAACACTTCATGAATTTATAGTTACATAGTGTATAGACTCCTTGGACCACGCATAACCTTTACAGAGTAGACCGATTTTTTTTTCATACAAAGCAAACTTTTTATTAGATAAATCGATGAATATTATTTCATGGTGGCCTTAGTGCAGCCGAAAAACTACTGGCTCGTAAGAATATTCTTTGGCTTACGAGTGAAACTTCAGCTAATTCCTGGTTCTGCCAATATCTGGCTAATATCTGAACCCGAGGGATTATTAACGTAATTAACTATACTACGGATGTAAGTTTCATTAATTTTTTTCGCATGGCCAGCTGGTATTGGTTTCTCTCGGCTTTGTTTTGCTGCGTTTGGTTCTGCTATGTTGATAGTAGAATGATAACAACGGTTTGTTATAGCATTTAGCCCTCGCAGATCAGTGGTAGTAGCTATCCTTCTGCGCTATAGGGTAGGTATGGGTTCGATCTATACTGAGAAAAATCATTTTTTTTTATACAACTAACTGATGGAACAAGCAGCCCTGATGTTAAGTGGTAACCATCACCTATAACAAAGCATTACCTTGTAACTCACGCACGATAGGAACGTGCCCTACGATGCACTGCCCTGCGTCAATTAACTTGAGGCATAATGTTTAATGAACAAAATAACAATGGGCGGCATTATCGATCAGTGCGATCTATGTGTTTCAGAGTGTGATGGCTCATAATAATAATAAATTATACTGATTCGCACTTGGCTTAAGTCCGAGAGCTTCATTATTACCAAAAACTTTTAAAAATAATCAATAATATTAGCAACCATTTTGGCTGATTTCAGACTTTGATAAATCAACTTGTGCTGAATTAACGTTACATTCTGTTCTTGAGTGTAGTTCATAAGACAGAATAGCATCCAAGCAATCAGTTATCCCGGTACTAAATGAGTGAAACCGCTAGCTGGTGTGAGGAATACTACTCAACCCCAAGTTTTATCCCGCGGGTGGTATATTATTTGCATTTTAGCTGCGCACCAATTTTCACCTCTAGAACCCCTAGTAAATTGAAGTTGTAATAATACTGAAAAACTGAAACAGCTTCTCGATTTAGATCCCCAGGCACAGTTGATATCCCCATTCCCCTTAGATCTCTTAGTACCAAGTACTAATTCCAGATTCTTTTGAGGACGTCTAATGGGGTAGTCAGAGGTAAGTCTGAGCATTACATTTGGCAGTTGTTTTTTAATACAACTAGTTGATGGAACAAGCAGATGGCCCCTCTGATGAAAGTGGTAACCATCACCTATAACAAAGCATTTGCCTCGTAAGTCACGCTCGATAGGAACGTGCCCTACGATACACTGCCCTGCGTCCATCAACTCGAGGCATACAGATGTTAAGCCTCATGTGCCTATAATTACACCAGCAACCACACTCTTCAAACCGAAACATAGCGTTGTTGCTGCGCCTTGTGGTTGGCCTTGTGGTTGTTATCCCACATTTTGGAATACAGTATTCCATACATGGATAATGATACCGAATCGCATTTATCACGTCCCGTCATGGATACTGTAGGTGCGGATGAACAGACCGGTCCAGGCTTAATGTCCTTATTCATTAAGCTATCGGAAAGCTCTCCGGTGGTCGCGACATGTAAAATAATGGCTTTAACATTGCACTCAAGTTAATGGACACTTAGTGCCGTTAAAAGTAAAGCTGGGAGAGTAAGTTGTGAATCTATAATGATTAAATAATGGTTTTGCAGGATCGTTTGAATTCATGGAAATACCAACCTTGTTTTAATATACTTACGAAGCCTATTATACGGTACTAGATATCTGTAGGTATATTTACCTCAAGATGGTGGGCGCTGGTCAGTAGATCGTAATCTACTGACCATCGTTAGTAGATCGTAATCTACTGACCATCGTTAGGAACATGCCCTTCGATTCGTAGGGCACGTTCGTAACGTGCGTCACTTAGATGGCATGTCTTGTTATCACCCACCTGATGTTAAGTGGTAATTACACACATTACCTATAACAAAGAATTGCCTCGTAGGTCACGCACGATAGGAACGTGCCCTATGATGCACTGCCCTGTGTCCATCAACTTGAGGCCTGTAATTACACCGGCGACCACACTCTTCAAACCGAAACACATGCAACGCTGCTTGGCGGCTGAAAAAGGAAAAGGCGTAGTACTTCCCCGGACGAGCCCTTCACAAAGAGCTCTAGTACTCTTAAAAAAAACAGTCACATCTAAAACTCCGATAAAAAAGATTGCTTGAATTTTTCAAAAAACCCCTGAAAATAGACAAGTGGATCAAAGTTTATAAAGAAACATTTTACATAACGCGAGAGAAGTCACTTCAGCTACAAAACAATACATTAAAAAAGGTACTAGTACAACAAATACATTATACAAGCATTGAACTGTTTTTCAACTGTATTAATAATTTTGGTCCGGTCTTCAGGTGTCCCATCACTACAGGGGGTGTTTTTATTGCGACTGGAATCACAGATACAGGGATAGTCAGTATGAGCTTCGACAGAAACTATTTCAAAAGAGTCAACTATGTAAAGATGGTACTAAAAAACAATGTTAATTTATTGGAGCGATTGAAAATGAAGTAGATCAACTATAAAGATAACAAAGATGTAGCACAGAAGTTGAACAGATTTAATTTTATTAGAGTTGTAAAGTGATCCCCAGAAACAAAAAAAAAGTCCATCGTGTTCTTCTTTTGCTATCATTACACTAATATATAAATTCGAATATTTGTGTGTTTGTTTGTTTCCACTCATCTCAGTAACGGTTACACTGGTTTATTTAAAACTTGGAATAGAATATCGTTTGCGACCTGGAATAACATGGCTAGTTTTCCTTTTTTTCTGTTAGGTCAAATGGAGTCGCGGGCGGATGATTATATTATTATAAAAAGCCTATTTGTTATTTTAAAACATTAATAGGTTGCTCTCTCTGAGTCACCCCGTGAGAAGCGCACACTCGTAGATTTGAACTCAACAGCTTACGTTAGTTTACACGAGACGAGTGACTGGGTAGTGAAATTCAGTCGAGTTGTGAACTAGCACACAACTGAAGGCTTACTGTATTATTCCAATTTTCCTAAAGACTTGAATGTCTAGCCTAGATCTGTCAAGCCTAAATATGTCATCTACAGGCGCCATAAGCCAGTGGCGATCCTCAATTCCAATCGAACTAGATGAAATCTAATTATTATTTTAGAGTTGCATCATTAAGTGGTTAGTAATTTGAAAAGTAATTTACCTAATTTGGATGAAGATAAATAAAACATGCTTTTCAATTAACGTACGATAAAATATAACGTGTACTTTGCATAAAACATATAAAAAAACTTTGACTTCTTTATTAATACTATTTTTTTTAAATATTGGTAGACAAGACATTCAATACTGCATGGCGTAAGCTAGCCTCAAATTAAATACATACTCATAATACCTAGTAAGATTTTTTTCCGGTGGGTATTGAACACCGTCATAAAGGGCAAAAGACAGAGCTAATATTATACCAACTGAGCTGTAAGGGCTGTCCACGGCTGTTAGTTTATTGGTTTTAACTTATATTATATATATGGTTTTAACTTATATGTCCAGAGTTGACTCGTGTAGCAACCCTATCATCAGAAGTCTGGCGGAAAGCCTTATGATAACTAGAATAAATAAACGATGGGTGGCTATTGCCACATAACACCATTACCTATGGTTTGTACATGGTTTGTACCTTAGTAATGTTTGTAGCTAATACATTGTATAGGAAACTTTTTTTTTATTTGTGTATTTTGTTTACTATGTGTTAGTTTTTTTTAGGTTAACTATGGACTAGTCCGTCTGAAATAAAGATTTTTATTATTATTATTATATTTAGTAGATAAGCAGGTAGATGCCTTATTTTCCTTTTAATTTAGTCCTACTGTCTAAATGTAAACTAGGCTTCGCGTGGGAGATCTAGTCGTTGGCGTACTATTCAAACTGTTGACACAGGAACGAAGTGAACAGGATTCCTAGTTGTTTCGAGAAACATTGTTAGGGTTTGTGTGCTATCCCGTTGTATCATCATCATCGAATTGAGATAAGGGAGCCTCTCAAAATGTCAATACAAACCCTTGTTTATGGTTTTCGAAGTAGATCCCAAGAATACAAAAATTTTATACAAAAATTAGATGACTGGATCGTACTAGGCTCTATTAAGATTTAACCAGATTTTAAACTCTAGTAAATAGAGATCCAAACATTACGCGCTGTTACGCCATTGGACGTTTTTCCGATTGAGTGTTTTTATAGTTGGGTATTATTATGCTCTTGGACGTTTTTTTTTGAAATTATTAGTGCAAATAAAAAAAAACATGTGTTAATGTTTTTTGTGTGTTTCTATTTGAGTTATGACCAGAACACGTTTTCTATTTTAAAATTCCTAGAATTCTAGAAAGTTCTATTGTGCCTGGAATCTCCGTGTAGAAACTAAGGGTCACTTTCAGTCGGGCAAAGTTTCTCACTGTAAGTGAGCACCCGCTTTTCCCGCAAAATGTAAGAGCCTCAAAGCCAAGTCAGTAAACTATAGTTCTATAAACTTGCAATCAATTAATTATCCTTATTATTTACTAGACCCTGATCTTAAAGAGAAAAGTTTGCTTTACTAGTTTTCGTACTTATGAATAAATATTGGTAGGTACGTAGCAAAAATTGCTTGGTTCATGGTTCAAATGTATTTTGTTGAACTGCGTTGGCAATGTGATAGCACACAACCTGGGGCGTTTTTAACTATGACCAATCCAATCGCGTTTGCGTTTAGATCACGATTTGTGATGTCACACGATTGGGCAAAGTATCTCCTATGTCGCAAAGAATAATCTCCAAGATCACGTGTAAGTTCAGTGACATTATATCATTAAAAATTTTGAAATGTGTGAGCGAGAGGTACATTTGTCTATAATATGTAATCATTACCAAAAATCGAGGTGTTGTACCGGTATTGTAGAGACAGCTAATGAACTACCCTTCAGAGATTTGTACCGAAATTGCCCAGTAGTCTACAATTAACCCAATCAAAGGAAATATCTAGGGAGAACGCACTGCCCTGGTTCTATATTCATCAAGCACAACGGGTCCGCCCCAGGGAGTGACGCTGACTCATCTAAATTACATCACTGCTGCCTATCAAGTTCCGTAAGTACCACTACATAAATTATTATATACTGAAATAGGTTCCAAGGATTTGGAAAGCGCGGAGCCATATCTTTGCTTGCAATTTGCATGTTACGGACTAAAATTGTTTAGGCGAATACTTACGTTGAAAAGCTGATTTCTTAACTTTTTTGACGTGGACTTATTGTTTGTTTGCTCATGTATCTTTTGTTCTGAGACATACTGTAAAATATATCTATCGCGTGACATCATCTTTGACACCCCTATTTAATGGGGTTATTAATCGACGTAAATTTCTCACTCATCATTTTCTCATTCTTAGCCAAAAATATACATATTTTCTTCCCTGGTGCAAGATTTTCATCGGGGTATGCAATATCTAGCGAAAATGTATTCTTATCTGTATGTTGGTAAAACAAAGTACATATTTATTATTATTATAAGCCCTCCGGGTCCCACTGCTGGGCAAAGGCCTCCCCTCATTCCTTCCACACATCGCGATCCTGGGCTATGTTTGCCCAGTCCGTCAGGAAAACATCGAGCTCGTCCCTCCATCTCCGTTTTGTTCGGCCGCGTCGCCTTCTCGCTGTGTCAGGATGTGAATCAGTGGCTATCTTTGCCCACAGCTCACCTGGCATACGGCCGACATGACGAGCCCAATTCCACTTTAGCTTAGCGGCTTTCGAAGCTACGTCTGTGATTTGTGTCTGTGAGCGCAGTTCTGTGTTACGGATTCTATCCAGTAACTTGACACCTAGAATACTGCGCTCCATCGCACGTTGCACGTAGTACATATTACACAGTATTAAATAAGATTATGTAAAGCCTTTGTTGATTGCTGTAGTATATAAACGTAGTATCTACGGGGAGTGGTCAGAGGGGGTGTCGCCCCAACATTTGAAGCAATAGAAAATCCCTGGTTTATTTAATACTATAGCTGCACCCCAAGTAGGTATGCCCTTTCTTCTATGTTTATTCCCGACCCCCCTGGAACTAATAAGATACTTGAGCTCTTTGTGAAGGACTCGTCCGGGGAAGTACTACCACCACGCCTTTTTCTGACGCCAAGCAGTAACGCTGTGCTTCGGTTTGAAGAGTGTGGTCGCCGGTGTAATTACAGGCACATGAGGCTTAACATCAGTGTGCCTAAAGTTGATGGACGCAAGGCAGTGCATCGTAGGGCACGTTCCTATCGTGCGTGACCTACCTGGCAATTCTCTGTTATAGGTAATGATTACCACTTCACATCAGGTAGGCCATGTACTTGACTGACTGCCTGGACCCCCCTCCCCCGACTCCCCCCCTGAACGACACCCAAAATATTTGAATCTTCCAACTTCACACAGTGACACTGATAACAAAAAACTGCTAAAAAATTATCTAAAGTTTCTTTTAGACGATGCTAATGTTCAAAAGTCTTAACAATTGCAAAACTAGAGATTTATGCAGAATTTATACAGAAAGTACACGCTACCTAACACAACACTTTGTTACTGGGGCGCTACAAACTATTTATTTCAATTTAATGTATTGTGCATTGTGCATTGTCGCGCGTACCCGCTGGAAGAGAGCGAGACAGCTATAGTAGTATGTCAACAATATAGAACATACAATATACCTATAGCAATCAAGAAAATAGTTGATTAACTTGAATCAAGTAGGTACGATCTTACGTTAACTAAATTACAGTTGTTGCTGATTTACGAATAAATACTTAAAATAAGAAAACTTCTGATTCGAATTGTTACTAATAGGTACACGTCAAATTTTAATATTTTTACTATGCTGACAATCTAAAAAAAGTGGAAACTATAAAACTAATAAAAAAATGGAATCTTAGTTCTTGAAATATTCATGTATTGTCTTTTTTAGAATTATTCGTCTTAATGCTGCTTGATCGTTTTTAGTAGGTGAATAAACTTTGGTCTTCATTGACCTTGAGCCAACGCAAGTAATACTCAGTCGGATAAAAACACTCGTAGCGGTACGAGTGATATAAATAATTACATAACAACAGTGAAAATGAAAAAATATTCAGGTCCCAGCGTAATAAGTGGTGGTCAAAACATTGCGATACCCCCTCATGTGAATTACGGAAAGTTTGTGTTGGATAAAGTTTTGCAGAATAAAGATAAAGTTGCATTGGTAAGTCTTAGTTATTTATATTTTTTGCCATTTAGGTATATATTTCAAGTTGATACGCAATGTGCAACATGTCATGTTAAAATAAAATAAACTTCGAAATCGAGAAGTTTTTTTTCCTGGCCCCCCGGCCAGGCACAAGCAAGATATCTCAAATCTTTTAAGATAAAGTATCCACTGAAGGTTCTTTGGATAGCTAATGGGGGTAGTCAGATGTACGTAGGTACAAATACTAAAATATATATTTACTATATAATTATAATTATAATCTAAATATATATAACTCAAAGGTGACTGACTGACTGACTGACTGACATAGTGATCTATCAACGCACAGTCCAAACCACTGAACTTATCGGGCTGAAATTTGGCATGCAGATAGATGTTATGACGTAGGCATCCGCTAAGAAAGGATTTTGATCAATTCGACCCCCTAGGGGATAAAATAGGGGATGAAAGTTTGTATGAAAGTTTGTCAATTTCAATAATACATATATATATATATATATATATAATATATATAATAAGAAGTATATTATTATCATGGATTGAAAATAAACCCTGCCAAAACTCAGAGTATAATCATAGGTAGTTCTAGAACGCTTTGTAAGATGGATTGGTCTGCGGCTCCACAGGTTATTTTCGATGGTGTCACTATTCCTTATAGCGAAACTGTCAAAAATCTAGGAATAACAGTGGATCGCAACCTCTCTTGGAGGGATCAGCTTAATGAAACAAGTCGTAAATTATTTGCTTCAGCTGGGTCTTTGAGGAGACTTCGTAACTTTTTGCCAACATCCACTAAGACTGCGCTTGCACAATCGCTGTTACTCCCTGTATTGGATTACGCCGATGCATGTTATCTGGACCTCACTGAGGAACAGCTTGACAAACTTGAACGTCTCCAAAATTTCTGCATAAGGTTCATCTTTGGCCTTCGCAAGTATGACCATGTGTCTCCTTATCGTTCTCAACTTAAATGGCTTCCTATTCGTCTTCGCCGTAACATGCATTTTCTTACTCTTCTTTATTCTATTCTTTTCAATCCCTTCTCACCTCGCTATCTTAAAGATAGATTCGAGTATCTTCATTCCTGCAGTAATCGTTTGTTAAGGTCAACGGATAACTTACTACTGAAAACTCCATGTCATAACACCTCCTTTTACAGTGACTCTTTTACTGTCCAAGCTGTCAAGCTGTGGAATGCTCTGCCTCTGGAGATTAAAATGGCATCCTCGCACATTACTTTTAAGTTGAAGTTGAAGGAGCACTATTTATCGTCAATCACTACCTAGTTATCTGTCCGTATATTGTTATTAAGCAGAAGTATATATTTTATTTATATATATTAGTTTATTTATTTTTTTAACTATAAAGTACCTACGTATTAGAATTGCTTAGTTTGTCATGTTAGGCTAGTTAGGTTAAGTTAGCTTGTGCCTTGAGTAGGTACTTATGTACCTACATGGCTATTAGTAAATATGTAGGTTTAGGTCCAATAGATTATCTAAACTTTATTCCGTAACTACACCGCCGTCAATTTCTGATTAGTTATTATCCTTCCAAGGTTGCCTGGAAGAGATCGCTCTCAGCGATAAGGTCGCCCATTGTTTTACCTTAAATGTATGCTTTTACTCTGTACTATGTTTCTGTGTGGTGAACAATAAAGAGTTATCTATCTATCTATCTATCTATTATTAATAATAATAATATACTTCTTATTAATATATTATTATTAATAATAATAATATACTTCTTAACGCGAGCGAAGCCGCGGGGAAAAGCTAGTACTTTTATAAATATGTAAGTACTTAGGTACATTTTATTGGTTGGATTTATTTTAGTTTATTTAAATGAATTATAGAATTTTTTGCATTTTTATCTTAAGAAATGTAATTGCCTTTTTATCTTTTCAATATTATCTTGCAGCAAACACTTGTGCTAGCTGTGGTTAACTTCAAGGAGTAAGCACAGAAAATGTGTCATCATTGTTTTTTTTTTGTAAGAAGACTTTTTGTTTTTTTTTTACTGGAAGGAAAATTTTATTTAATATGTTACTTATTAAAAGATAAATGGAGAGTCAGGCGACCATGTCACCTACGAGCAAATGGCACAGCAAGTGGTAAACACCGCGTCCTCCATCATCAATCTAGGAGTGGGAGCCGGTGACGTCATCGGAATCTGCAGCGAAAACAGAAAAGAGTTCCTAATTACAGCCATAGCCGGCATGTGCACCGAAGGGGTGGTGACTTTCATCAATAGTGCATACAGTACAGGTAAAACTTTTGCGAATTGAAAAACCGACTTCAACGGTTTTCTTAGGAAAGATACTTCACTCTTTCATGAGTCTCATTCCTATAAATAATATTTTTTTTCGCCAAGGTTTAACAATAATACTTATATATAATACCTACCTTGAAAAGCTTCCAAAGAAATGTTAATTAAGTCCTTCAGGGTAGGCAACGCACAGACAGCGCCCCAGCAGTGCAAGTACCGTTCTTATCAATAGCTTAATTAACATTTAGAATAGTCAAAAATTCTTTAAAAATTGTTTCAATAATAAAACCATTTTTAACGATTTTTGACGATTCTAAATGTTAATTAAGCGATCGATTAGAACGATACTTGCACTGCTGGTGTTGTTGTTGTCTATGGGCGACGGTGACCGCTTACCATCGGGTGGTCCATTAGCCCCTTTGTCTATCTTTAACGTAAAAAAAACTTTCAAAAATGCACTTACTGCAATAATGTTTCACTCAGAATAAAGTTATTTATTTTTCAGATGAACTTATACACACGCTAAAAATATCAAAACCTAAGTTTATATTCTTGTCTCCGAACACCTATAAATCGTATTACAAAACGATGAAGACTTTGGACTTTATATCGAAGTTTTTTATTTTTGGGCCTGCAGCACCTGACAGAAATGTTGTCAGCTTTGCAGATTTACAATTGGATCATTTAGACGTTGATTCATTTCAACACAAGCACTACAATGGTAAGATTTTCATGTAATACACGTAGCCATGCACCTACTGTATACAATAAATAATAGAGCACATACATATTTTTATAAAACTTCCTGATGTTAAAAGCAGATCACGTATAACAAAGCATTGCTTCGTAAGTCACACACGATAAGGACGTGTCCAACGATGCACTGCATTGCGTTCATCAACTAGAGGAGGCAAACAGATGTTAAGCCTCATGTGCCTGTAATTTCACTGGCAACCACAATCATGCTACATACATAACATCGGATTGCTACTGATATCTGTTGTAATATCTTTCTACGTAAGAACCACTCCTTTTTTTGTTTGACCGGTTTGACCGCTATTTGGTTGACTGATATATCTAGTCAATTGACTTGTCAGTCAAACCAAATATTTATCGGCACTAAATCAATAATATAATGTGGTAAATTTAAATATTATAATACCTTATAAGAAACTTAGAGCACTTAAAATCTTCTTTGCTAAATTTTAGAGTGCTTGTTAAAATATTAATCTTTCAAATAGAATTTAAAGCCTTCCAGCGACAATATTCCCTAGTTTTGTAAATCCATTTGCGCACCGTTCCAAGTTTGTTCCGAATCTACTTTAATTTGTTATTAATTTTGTCCCTCTGTTGCTTCTCCCACGTAATAAACTAGATGTTAACTGAATAATTGAATTCATATTTCACAAAGATGTCGTTTATTAGGGGTCGAGAAAACGGCACTCATACTTTATTCGTCGGGCACCACGGGCTTACCGAAGGGCGCTAAACTGTCACATCGCAATTTAATTACATCTGGACTACAACCCTTGTAAGTGGATTTTATTGACGTTCCCAAGTTTATGATTTGACTTAAACAATTTAAACACACAAATGTTTATAGTTTGACAGCTCAGTTGGTAGTGGTTCTGCCTTTTGCGCCGATGGCGGTAGGTTCGAACCCCACCAAGAACAAACTTGTGTAATCACTACCACTACATACACTGGTCATCATAAAAATCGGCCCACCTGTACTTTTGCCGGAATATTCGTTTTTTTATTGTGAATGAAACAAGTTGTTTTGGAATAATTTTTTTATGTAAAATTGTTTATTTTAAACATTTTAAACTGAAAATTATGTATACTTTTTTGAAAACATGCCCATTATGAGGAAAATTGGAAAATCTTTAATTTTACCCAATTTTTAGCTTTATATTGAACAAGCTGTAATTTTACGCCGATTTTTTTGATGACCAGGTAGTATAAAACAAAGTCGCTTTCTCTGTCCATATATCCCTATGCCCCCATGTATGCAAAAATCTTTAAAACTACGCAACGGACGATTGATGCAGTTTTTTTTTAATAGGCAGAGTAATTCAAGAGTAAGGTTTATATGTATAATACATGCATGATATGGGCACCCGTGCGAAGCAGGGGCGCGCGGGCGGGTCGCTAGGAAACGATAATTAAATGATTGACAGCCATCACAGCTCAGTTGGTAGTAGCTCTGCCTTCTGTGCCGCAGGCCGTGGGTTAGACCCCCATCAGGTGTTCTGTCCGGGTGTTATATTATATTTTAAGTATGTATTAAAAAAATATAGTATATCTGGTTCATATATCACAAGCTTTGACTTAGTTTGAGGCGAGATATTGCTGTGTGGAATATTTATCTATTTATTATTATTTTAAAATTTATTATTGTTATTCATAGATGTTTGTTCTCTGTCCGGGAGATTTATACAAGAAGCATGTACCTATTTACGAAAACAAGCTATTTGGTTTCCGTTGTATGTACAATCTTTGCTTAGTTTGTTATCACATTGTTTTTTTTTTATAAAATGGTGCACATGATTATGTTCACAAAGTAGATACGCCGACTACATGCCCCCTACATTGTGTGCATTCAGTGCAAAACTACAAAATAGTACAGAGTTTTATTATGTATTAAGTCACTTATTAATGAGAAAATCCATTACTTACGTTGACTGCGATGTTTGAAGTGTTTGTTACTCTGTCGGCTGTTATTGAATGTGTGCACGACGCTCAGAATGGACTCATTCAAGATCCATTGAGCTTTCGCTGTGGACTAATCGTTGAGTCAGTATATAGATTAAGTTGTGCATGACAGTTCTGTTGACCGTTAAAAGTTTGTTTGGGTGTAGTTGCTTCAACAAAATTATGTTTTGAGACGCTGACAATAAAAGCACTTTTTTAATGACGTTATTAATAATAAAGTTTGGTTTAATCACGAATGAATTTTAACATTTATGGTGTTAACGTATCCTAACAAAATTCAACCTTATTCTGTTAGAAAGGGATACCTTTTTTTATAAGGTTGGAGAGGGATACCTTTCTAACAGAATAAGGTCGAATTTCGATGCGTTTACTAGACAAAGGTCAAATTCTTTCATGATTTGGCCGCAGCTCTTTTCAGAAATACATAAATGATATTAACTTTTTTTCTGTATCAGGAGTTTTAGAAGAGGTCTGGTCTGCCTGTCCATAGCACCATGGTCAAATACTGTTGGCATAATATTGACTATGCACGAGATAATTTTCAATGAGACAGTAGTTTACTTGAACAAATTCAAAGAAGAAAATTACTTGAAATGTATAGAAAAGTACAAGGTAATTTACCTGAATTTGGTATGTAGAAGATCACTGTATGTGTCACACTACTGTGTGATACATACATTTTGTGTCGTCATTGTTCGTCTGACTATAGTTTTTTTTCTAGTCGGTATTTTATCCTAAAAACGTTTCCAAAAACCTCAGTTTTTCTACTTCGCTTGTTTTATTTCTATTTGTTTTTATGCAAAAGACAAAAACTGTAAAGTTTCTGAATGTTTTAAAATAGCCTGCTGACCTGAAGTTAATGCAACATTTAATTTTATTCCTTATACTCTGCCGTTTTGATACCTAATAGTTACTATTTTATTTTCTGTATAGGTTGGATTGCTTCTAGCCGTACCACCATTGGTAGTGTTACTGAATAATTCAAATATATTGCAAAAATACGACACTTCTTCAGTGGAGCTTATTTACTGTGGAGGGTCACCAATGGATGTATCTGTAATCAATAAAGCTAAAACAAGGTAAATAAAGTTGAAACCCGTATATTAAGTTAAATCATATTATTTTAACTTTTATTGATTGGATTTGACTTACTAGCTGCGCCCCGCGGTTTCAAAGCACAAAGCGGTTCAAAGCTGCGTAGTTTTAAATCAACCATATTCCCACGGGATAAAAAGTAGCCTATGTGCTATTCCAGACTACAATCTATCGCCTTTCATCTCATCGTTCACCTTTCATAGCATCGTTACTGTGTTATTCAGTCAGACGTTCTGGCTGACCGAATCTAGTAACACAGACTTTACCTACAAAAAAAATAGTAACGATAAACAATGCCTAAAATATTGCCATCTCTTTCCAATACGTAATGGTAAACTGAGACAGCGCTTTTATTTTAAAATGGTTTAAAGTTAGGCACCGTTTTGTAGTACGAGTTACAGTCTAAGACCAAACCACCTAAATGTTAAATAAGTAAAGTTGAACCAAGTGGAAAAAAAACCAAAAAAATCATTTGGGGAAACCAAATGATTTTTTGTTTTTTTTTCCAATGTAGCTAATTTCCTCTAAACTTGGCACAGATTCCCGAACCTGAAACACGTGTTGCAAGGATATGGGATGACAGAATCATCAGGCGCCGTTACAGAGGACGGCGACCAAGCACCAAGGCAAGGAAGTGTTGGTAAAGTGGTGGACGGAATTATTGTCAAGGTAAACTAGCAACACAAATAAAATAAATGTTGGTGGACTTTCCACACAACACTATTTAGCCCAAACTAATCCAAAGCTTATAGTATGGAAATCATCTATTTAATCTCTATTTATATTTATAATATATCTAGTATATGAAACTGAAACTGAAACAGCTTCACGACTTTGATCCCCAGGCACGGTAGATATCCCTTCAGATCTCCCAGTACCAAGTAGGTACTAATTCAAGATTCTTTGAGGATGTCTAAGGGGGGTAGTCAGAGGTACGTCCAAACATTACATTTGGCACATACCCACATTTTGCAGTAGTTAGTATTCCAATCTAGTATCTTAATGGGTATCTTTATGGATTAAGCACTGGCTATCTGACTAACTATCATTGTTCTCATATCACTGACTATCATAAATGTTATTTTTTTTGTAAGGAATGTCTATTACTCACTAGAAGCCCTGAATAAATAAATTATTTAATTTATAACTGGTTGGAAAAACGAAGTGTGAAAAAAAACTGATTAGTTTGTATTCAGACAATCAACTAAAATATTCCATTTTGTATATTATATTACAGACAAGAAAAAAAATTCACATTACAAAACTGCAGAATAATTCACAACAATAACATTTGCAATAATAAATCTGTCTCATGTATTTGTTCAATTTGTAACGAACATTACTCGTATAAGGTAAAGACTTTTTCTTGTGAAAATAATATTTATCTTACTACCAAAACAAAACGACGTCATACGCTGATAACGAAGTATAATCGTCGAATGTGGATTAGCTGTCTTACCTTTTTTATATACCAAAAATCATGCTACAAAAAAAATACGACAGGTCTTTTATTTGATAAAAAAAAGCAGTTGCAATTAATAAAGTAAACAGATAATATAAAATCCATTTTTTTATACCAACTAGCTGATAGAGCAAGCAGGCAGCACCTGATGTTAAATGGTAGCCATCACCTAAAACAAAGCATTACCGTGTAAGTCATGCACGATAGTAACGTGCCCTACGATGCACTGCCCTGCATCAATTTGGCGGCAGAAAAAAGCGTGGTGGTAGTACTTCCCCGGACGAGCCCTTCACAAAGTACCCTACTACTCCTAATCCCTAAAATAAAATAGACGATTATTTTCAATAGTTCCTTAAGCATTTCCCAATTTATCTGCTTTTGTTTTTCTTTACTGTCATTTTAGCAGTGACAGAAAGACAAAAGCAAAATCAACACCATTTTATTTACAGGTCGTTGACGTGGAATCAAGGAAGCTCCTGGGTGCTAACCAAGTTGGCGAAATTTGTGTGAAGGGTCCAGCACTCTTCCAAGGCTACATCGGAAAGGACTTGAGTGAATGTATAGATAATGAAGGCTTTTATTGTTCAGGAGACGTTGGTTACTATGATGAAGATGGATATTTCTTCATCGTGGACAGAATAAAGGAGCTTATAAAATATAAGGCTGGACAGGTGCACAAACTTATCATAATTATTCTTTAAACTGTTCAAGTGTACAGTTTGTATATTGGCAGCATAAAACGAACGCCCCACTAAAATGCTTTTTTGGATCCTTTATGCTGATAACCGAAAGTTTATTAGCATAACCCGAATTGAAGGTATTTTTCTTTTCAAAACCACATCATTTCTTTGCTTTCATGAAGCTGTTTTGAGCGTAAATATCTAAATTCCTTGCGTAAAACTCTCTGGGGCGTTATTCACTATGACCAATTCAATCGCGTTTGCGTTTAGATCACGTTGTGACGTCCCACGGATAGAGAAAAGTGTCTCGTAAAACATCTAAATATATATAACTCAAAGGTGACTGACTGACATAGTGATCTATCAACGCACAGCCCAAACCACTGGACGGATCAGGCTGAAATTTGGCATGCAGGTAGATGTTATGACTTAGGCATCCGCTAAGAAAGGATTTTGATCAATTCTACCCCCAAGGGGATAAAATAGGGGATGAAAGTTTGTATGAAACTTTGAATTCCTTGGCGCGAGCAAAGCCGCGGGTTCAGCTAGTAAAAAATAAAGCCCAAGATCACATTTTGATGTTACATGGTTTGGGGCAAGGAATCTCCTAGAGAATAATGCCCCTGATTTTGAACGACAAGACGTCATAAGCACCAAAACGGAGCGAGCTAAATGCAACTGTATAACCACGACTCAATTCATTGACAAAGCCAATAACTGACTGACCATGAATATTAATTTTGAACTTTATATTATGCATTTTAGGTATCACCATCAGAATTAGAAGCAATTCTTCGACAACATCCCGCTGTAAAGGACACCGGAGTGGCAGGTACTCCAGACCCTTTGGTAGGAGAGCTACCTACGGCGTTCGTCGTGAAGTCAGACGAAGCAGTCACGGAGAAAGAGCTTATAGACTTTGTTGGATCTAAGGTGATGTTTCACCAAATTGCACCATTCATGTTACTAATAATCATTGATGTAAAAAAAGCTGTCGCCGCGCTGAGCATTTTTTTAAACCTATTTCCAAACTAAAGAAATATAAAAGTGAAATGAAAAAGAAATACAATTGACTGAAGCCTCCTTTTTTGAAAGCATCGTCTGTGTCTTAAGTAGTCTGTTATAAATTGTTTTTTAAAATGTAATTTTTTTTCAGGTATCTTCATGGAAGCAGCTTCGCGGGGGTGTAAGATTTGTCCAAGAAATACCTAAAAATGGAAGTGGAAAAATATTGCGACGAAAACTACGTGAAGTGTTAGCTAAACCACCAACTAGCAAGCTTTGAGACTGCATTAGATTTGTAAAAATAGCAACGTGATGTAAGAAACACGTTACTCTGTTATTTTACTTATTTACTTTATTTTAATAGTAAAGGTTCGACAAGTAGAGAGCATTGTAACTAATATTCTTAGCTTATTAGTAAAAATGTTACAAGAAACATGGCCCTGAGTATTATTGTAAAAAAATAGCGTGAAGTAAAACGTGAGGTAAACTAATATAGCTATAAAGTTTTAACGGTGAGTCTGGAATTTCCAAACCTACAAATGGATCACTTTCAATTGAAATTGTTTACACCTGTTTAAGGGGCTGACAACCGTAAAACTAATTCGGGATCGCACATTTCAACATCTCGAAAGATACAAAATCACTCAACTTATTTATAAAATATCGCAATCAACCCCTTAGCTAGGTACCTTCTTTTGGAATAACTTGTACCAAGTTACCTCGCTTTTTTTCTGGTATTCGGTACCTTACCTGTTTGACATTATATTAAAGAAAGTTATTATGTTATATCTATCTATTATCACACAGTTATGATAAGCCACAATTCACGGATTAAGCTTTGGGAAATTATGTTTGCTGTTCCTATGGAACTTTCACGTGTCGCATTTATATAACAAATACTTATAAATACATACTTGAGCATTTTATATAGCATATTTTACATTAAGAAATTTGCTTTTATCTACGAGTGGGTTATTTCTATTTTGATACTAGGTACTTGATGACTAGGACCGAAGGTTCAAAATCGTTGTTCGTGGAAATTCTAATCCTATTTTTTTATATTAATACATGAATTCGAATTTTAGGAGGTTTTGATGTTTGCATTTTTGTAGTTCAATCACATCCTTAAGAGCCTGGATGCCTTAAATATTAATCACTGCTAAAAGTGAGCGAAGCCGCGGACCCAGCTAGTGCTTTCTTAATAAAAAAAGACTTTTGTCCAGCAGTGAACTTCTTCAAGCGATACGATGGTGCTACTGTATTTGGAACTAGACATTTTATGAATCTGCGTTTGCCATTGGACATGTCGTAAGATTTGCTATTGTATACGCCTATCTCCATATTTAGAGTACAATGATTGTTGGTAGGTGAGCAAACGCAGGTGGGAGGGTATAATAGACCAATAAGGCATTAAGTTTACCATCTTTAATGTTCTCTGGTTAAATTGCACGTATCGACCTTCGCCCACACAAGTTGTATCGCCTCAGGCTTGTGGAATCGTACTGCAAATGACCTATTTAAAATACAGTTTGAACCATCGTGAGAATTGGATGATACCCGTTGGTGGAAATAACTAGCTGGTTCAACTTTTCTCACCACAGTGGGGTATGAACTGACGTTCACGGGGGTTTTCAACAATGCTCAGAGGCTGATGGGGTTAGAGAGTGGACTGTATTTTTGCGGATCAAAAGAGGAGTACTTATGCCTAGCTACACAGAAACCAAAAGCACTTGTAACGACCTTCTAATGATGGTAGGACGAACCAAACTGCTGCAGGTGGATAAAATCACAGGAATAGAATACAGCAGCTTATGGGGATAAGAAGCATGCACGTACCTGTAGATTTCCAAGGTCCAGGAAAGCGGATCCGTAGGCTCGGCACCAGGTCAAAGAGAAGACCCAGCGTCTCCACGTAGCGGGTCAGAGGTTCGACACGACACTGTATCTACTTATTTCACTATGAAAGGTCACACGTAACAGCGGGAATTCAGGATTAGCAATTTAACTGAATATTTTGGAGCCGATTGCCACACGTTGAGGATAATGTCCTTTGTCAGCGGCGGTTAACAACGACTGTTCGGTTTGAATCGGCGCGGTGCCGGCGCAAGCGGCCGTCAGAGTGAGACGGCGCTAGGCGTGCACATGCATGCGGGAAGGAGTAAAGGATAGGATAGATCGTTACAAGTACATAACTACCAATAAGTTTAAAGCACGTAAAACAATATCCACCACCCGTTTCTGCAGAAGTTTATAATTTTACTAGCATCTTGCTGCGGCTCGCGTCGTACAATCACAATAACATGTGTTCCTACACTTCATCTAACAAACTCTTTCACACAAAAACCGAGTTCAAATTCACTGGAAAATACACTCATACTACTTTAACTCAACAAGACTACATTATTTTAAAACACTTTATCACTCTCTTGATTTTGATACCCATATTGCTATGATAGCGAAAAGTTTTTTTTTAATGTGAGAGAATATCGCTCCTGCTTTCCTTCCCACGTGACTTTTTGGGTTTTTTTTATTCTAAGAACACTTAAGAAGTTGCGACGAATCTTTTGATACCAGAATCATCAAAAGCCATCCAGCCGTTTGGTTGCTACGTGGTAATAAAGGAAATATCGAAGGAAGGATACATACATACATGGATAGATACACGCCAAACACATAACCCTCGGCACTCGGGTAAAAACTGACTCAGATCTGAATCAAATTTAAATGTGACCATATGACATCCGTTTTCTATTAAAAAAACTATCATCAAAATCGGTCCATCAGTAAAAAATATGAGGTAAGACGTACGATATAAAAAAACAGAAGAATTGAGAACCTCCTTTTTTGAAGATGATTTAAAAAGAGAGTTGATACGGTGGTAACCAAAAACTCTTGTAGACATTCAATATTGGTCATAATGATGTTATAAGTTACGTAACGCAGTAGCGAAGCGCCATCAAACATTTCGCCACTGGCGTTAAAACATAAATCAATTTATAACAAGCCCAATAAACGAAATAATCTCACACTAAACACGATTTAATTCACTTATAAAATAACAGATCTTATGTAACCTAGGGTGTTTAATGTTTTCAAAACATTTATGTGTGTAAGGGAATAATTAATACCACTAATACGCATAATTTAGAGTAACTTTCGGTAGCGCTGTATAAATCGTCAGATGATCACTAGAATTCCGTCCGTTTGAAAAAATAAATTGTATAAAATTACAATTTTTTTTTCATTTTGTAATATGAACTGAATCGTTTGTTTCCCAATCAGTGCCGTTATCAATGGTAATCCTCGATGTGCCAGTTGCATGCATAAAATAAAAGAATTTTACGACCTTTCATAAAAAAAGCCAAATACGAATCAGCATAAACTTGGAAATAATTTCTCTTTTAGTCATTGTGTACCTACCTTTTTGACGTTTTAACTTAATGCCTTCAGTGTAGGAGCAATTTATGACCGCATAGATACAGAGCTAACAATAAAACACAAAAATTTATAGATGGTGTGCACACACGAAGCCGACACCTTAGATGACAGTAAACATTTACCTTTCAAGGCGGCATTAACTCTATCCAAATCGTAAAGGGACAATGGAAGAGGCTCGTTCAACAATCGCAGTCGCTTGTTCCCCTTCTTGCTAGCTTCGTAAAAATCGTCGCTCAAAAATATGCCTGAAGAAAGCCTGTACAGTTTATAAGCGCACTTGTTCGACCGGAGCCAGTCGACAAACACAATCGCACCGTTAAGAGAGCGCTCGTCTCCTGAAAAGACGTGACTTTTCAACTCGTCGAGGTTTCCTTTCATAACTAGCCGAATGTATAGTTTGTAAACCATAAACACCTTCGCGCCTGGCTTGCTGCGCTTTATCTTCCTCACGCTCAGCACTCTCGCTGTGAAAATGTATTTAGATTCAGACACCGCGGACGACAGAATCTCGTAGTCATTAGTTATCGTCTCGTTTAAAACACATTTAGGACCATTTATGTCTTTCTTGCGGTAAACCGTATCCCGCTTCCTCGCGACACCCTTTAGACGAAACTGGGCGTAAATTATCGTGATGTAGTAAAGCGATAACACTAAAAACTGAAGCTTCATTTTTATTGTGGCTGTGAACGTTGTCTGTTAAGTCTCGTTCGACAGAACGTGTTTTAGGGCCATTTCAGTCGGTCGCGTCGTGTGGAGACTAGATTAAACCGTCAATTAAGTAAGCACAAAGTTGCGCAATCGAGCTTATGGCGCCACCGAGACGCGTGCGCTAGCGCAGCCTCGCGCGTAGACTGGGAAACTTCGCAATTCGATGCAACCTTCAACAACGTAAACAAACATGGTTATACGGTATTCTCTCGCAGTGGTAGGTATATCTAAAATAATTAGTAGACGAGTATGCTAATTGCTACCGCGCCGGTCCGAAAGCTTTCGTTTCGGCTCGGTAGTCCAAGTGTAGAGTTGGAGAGCTTACGTTGATTGTTTGCAGATTCGCCAATAAAAATGGAATCTGCGTCGTTATTGGACGGGGGGCAGGATATGGAGCGGCTACCGCAGAATAACAGATAGACACGGTGTTGGCGTCGGATGCAGTGCGGCTCAACTTAACAGTTATTGCCTACGCGCGGTCTGCCGTCCTGAATATTCATTTATCTACTGTCAGGGATGAATCGCTTAGCAATTCCTACCATTTTTTAACAAAGTAAAACCAAGCCAGCATATTTTTGCATTATAACTTTTATCACGGCTTAGGTTTCACCATAAGTAATTACATTTTGTACCCTTACTATACTATCAGATTGAGAGCAACAATACCTCGCATTCGATTATTTCATTACTTTCAATCTACAATCACAACCCACGTCCGTCCCAAATTATGAAGCTCTGATTTGACAATAGAAATCTCTTTCCAAATTGCGCTTCATTGTTGTCTCTATTTTCTGTATTGAAAAGGCTTTGGTAAGATTTTATATGAAACAAGTTTAAAAACGTTGTTAGTCGTCGCCGCACGTTCGTCGTAGGTGATTGCAAGCGCTTACAAGAGGAATTTGGAAAGTGGTACGGGCGTAGGCGGGCGAGTCTGGCCGCACTCTTGACGAATCTTCAACGTCGCACTTTATATTTTAAATTTTTTTATAGTCAGTTAGGTGCTTACTTTATAATTTATTGCTCGCATCGAAAGAAAAATAAAAAGCAAAGATGCTTCATTCCGATCTTGTCATTCAAATAACATATTTATTTGTAACTAAAGGTACCTGCCTGGCTATAATATTCTATTACATACCCATAAAGTTATTATCATTTAATCGTGAAAATATGTATTATCACCACTATTAACATCTACTAGATGATTAGTGAAAATGTTGTGTGTATAGATAATTTTTAATTTGTCGTATTTGCCAAAATTAAGTTGTAAAATATATACGTACCTAAAATGCAATCAGTAGTGAACTTCGTGTGTGGTTCTAAGCCATCGTGACGAATAAACTTGGCCATTGCTTTCTCTACAGGCATAGCGCCTACTGCGATGATAGTTTCAGATACTGAACCTCTAAACTATCGAACCCGATGCATAGATATAGTGCCCACTCATCATAATAGTGAATCATTTACCTATCAATAAAATCAATAGAAGAGCGAGTCCGTCTCACGCGAGCTTTGCACGTTTGCGTCTAATGAAGCAGATTGAATCTCATACGTGTGTGGGTCCAGGGATTATCTGCGGGGATTCTCACGGATCGTGCGGTCAGTAGACTGATACGTATCGCCTCGTCTGAGCGAAGTTACAGCCGACGAAGGGCTGACGCAGACACACGTTTCTTTACGACGTGGCTGTGGGAGCCTAGATGCGGCCTCTCAGATATGAGTTCTGTCGCATCTCGAGAAACACGCAGACTCCGACTGGACTGCAGATGAGCGAGATACTCATCTCATCGCCGGATTATGCGAGGCTTAAATTGGATCTTCTCGGAATTTTTAGGTTAAAATGGCTTTCGCAATAAAATTTATAGCGGAGTATTTGACTCGGAATAAAGTCTATTCCTGACCCTGCGAATTGGATTAAATTCCATCTCCGTGTTATTTTATTTACTTAAGGTTTTGCTCGGAACTTTACATTTTTCTAGACTACGAAAGAGAGCACCTATCAACGTTTATGATAATGGCATGAAATTGGTAAAGCTAACACCAACTGTTAAAGAGAATAAAACCACTTTATGCAGATAAATGTGTCTGGCTCTTGGCCATTAAGAGCCAAATAAAAATATCACTTAAAATTTATTGAACCTTGCTTAACGCGTATAGGATAGGGATGACACTCTATTATATTCGTTTTACGACTGGCATTTACTTATGTCGTAATATTTGTTCAACTAATTGGAATCTGTTTGCAGTATAGATAATCCCTATACGGTAATATGTAGGTAGGTACTGATTGTTATGAGTGTGTATAGGTGATATTTGTATTACAGCGGCAAACTACACACGCGCAAGCAAGACGCTCAATCCATTAAGTTAACGAACAGTTGCCAAGATGTCGATCAAAATCACCACTTAATGCCCTCACGATGAACATTATGGATACAACACCCACACATTATTGAAATTTCAATGGGGATACATCGATTTGTTCGTTTCATTTCTATTAAGTTTATTTCTTTCCATAAAATCTTGGATTAACCCACTTGTTACTATCGTTTGGTATAAAATATCATGTTGAGACTTACAGTAAGTCGTAACTTTTGCAGACGAAAATTACCTTGTACAGCAGCATTAACTCTATCCAAATGGTAAAGAGTCAATGGTACAGGATCAGCCAGCAGTCGCAGCCTTGGAATGGGTCTGGGCACATCAGTGAACACTCCATCGCTGAGGAAGATCGCCGAAAGTCTCGGGCGAGGCGCTGGAGCGCACGACTCGCGCGCTCTCGGCTTCTCCACCACGACGGTAGCACCACTCAGTGTCTCTGAACCATCTTCAAATCTCACAAACGTTTTCAACTCACTTAAAGCCCCTTTCAACACTCGCCTCATATAAACCCTGTACAAGTTCGATCTTTTCCCTCTCGCGTCTTCCGCCGGCTTCGACTTCTTTACGCTGAGGACTTTGCCCGTAAATATGTACTTGGACTTGGCTATCGCCTCCATCAAGGACCACTCATCTTGGATAATAGTCTCGTTGAAGTTGCACGGCGGGAGAATGGCCCGGTGCCGTCTGTGCGTGTATCTTTTTCTCACCTTACCCTTGATCCTGATCTCTGCGGCGACGATCGCCAGCGCGATAACATAAACAATAATCGAGGGCCTCATATCGCAGATCGTTCACAAACCAAAACGAGACCGCTGCAAATGTATCTGTCACATTATGCACGTTATTTACGCGCACTCAGACTCGTAAAGTGCTGGATGGCTTATTAAGGCGTTGACATCTTACTACCAGAAAACATTAAATCGAATATTTTAATTTCCATTCATTGTATTTTTATGCGAGAGAGCGTGCATAATTTCTGGATTAGCATAAAAGGTTAATATCGATTGTGTTGGTAAACAAACATGGCCGGCTGCGACCGGGAGGTTATAGCGGATGCGTGCGCGCGCGCAGCTCGCCAGCGCTAACTGAAGCCTGTCACACGCAGCCTCCCAGAAAATAAGGGATACTGCTCTTGTGTTAATATAAATGTGTTTGTCACCAATTAAGCTTTTATCTATGGTCAAACGAATGCGTTCTAGATCTTTGAGTAGCATTCGTTTTTATTTAATTATAGTGGATGGAATTTATCAAATTTTTTCGGAACTTCTTTGAATGTCTGTTACATTTTTATTCTTAGTATATTGTTTTTTTTTGTATCTACTAATAATAAACAAAAAATAAAAACATTACATAAGAAATTAAGTAAAGTTTTCGATCGACAATACAATATGTTAATTTTCGTTCCCACGAGCATATCTTTCAAACAGAGAAATGAAAACTTTTATGGACACTTTACAAACTACGATTACAAGCTTGCTAATTAGAAAAACAGCCGCATTGCGAAAACGCACATCCATAAACACTTCATGCATTGAGCGCGTTGCAACGCTACTGCGGTTCCACAAATGCTTGTGAAAGCTCGCGATCGCGATGCGTGCTGCGTGGGCGGACCGGAGAGGCGCCGTGAATGCTTCGCCGTGGCTCAATGTACAAGTAGAGGCATATTATGCTTCTATTACTGTTTTATTCCACCGATAGATCCAAAAACATATCCCCGATTACGCTAATGTCTGGCTATCGAGATAGCGTTCAGTTTGACATTTGATTCCCATCCATCCTATGTAATTGTTATTACACTATGGGAATTAAAATGTCAAACTGAAAACCATCTCGATAGCCATCAGAAATTAGCGTAATCGGGCTGCAGCTCCCAAAGAAATGGCATCATACATCAAATAACTTTTGCAATTCGCATAGACCGTGCAAATAATGAATTTTATAATATTCATTTTTTATGTTTTATTAGAGGGCAGTATGGTCGCCCAAGTCGGCACAATAAGCCTTAAAAAAGGAAAAAACCTTGCGTTTTTAGAATCAATTATTTAGCAGAAAGTAACTAGTAGTAGTACTAGTAACAGAAATGCGGAATACCGTTTTGTTTTCAGGCATAAATTAAATAAACAAAAAATCTAAAACTTTTAATCGTAATCATAAACAATCATAATATATTTTTAGTAAGCGTAGTACCTAACTGTCGTTATCTTTATTAATCATGATGAGTAGATACTTTACCTAAAACTCACAGATTTCTTATTTGGTCTTTATCTATAGAGTATTATTTAAATAATATAAGAGAATAATGGAATAGGTTCCCCATTTATAGAACGCTAGAAAATTAACTACACTGTGATTAGACCATCGTACCACCTATCACACAGACCACAGGTCGATTCGCCAACAAATCTTTGAGGTGTAATTGCAGTATACCTACATCGATACAGAAACATCAGTTTCAAACAGTAAATCAAGAAACTTAGTAGCGCAATACAGCCTACTCATGTATTATCATGTATGATGGAACACGTCTTTGAAAGAATGTTTTGCCATGATTTTTATTTCATGCTACGATTTTGAATGTCATATTCTTACCCCCGGTTTCTGAAAGCACGATCAACACTAATCGGCTGTCAAGTAACGTGCTATTTCACCTTTTACTTCAAATTAGATAAAGATAGCAAGTGATTTGACAGCCGATAAGCATTGATCGCGCTTTCAGAAACCGGGGTTAGAGTTTCTAAGAGAGATTTCATAATATATTTAGAGTTGTTTGTAATACTGTCTTTTGTTCCGGAAATGCTTAAACTACAGATAGATATGACGTTTTAGAAAGAGGATACCTATATAGTGCTTATTACAGTGCCTTCAACGCTACAGCTCAAAATGGGAATGTTATCTGGATACAAACTGTTACACTAATAGCAAAACGCTGTATCCAAACTAACCCGATATAATAATGTTTCATTTTAAATATAGTCCCATTTAATATTAGCGTAATTTCTGATGATACGGTTTGTGGCACGTCCAATTCGATAACCCTGTCTCATATTATCAATGTTTCGAATCCACGAATCATCTGTGCATATCGCGATGAAATAAAGATAGCGGATTAAATAAACATTTCGCTGCAAAATGTGATTACTTATCAGGGTATTTTTAAGTACCTAATATACTAGTAAGTTGTGGTATCAGCGTGTGCATTAGTATGTCTACACACACAAATTTCATAATCATAATGATATTAACTTTATTGAATCGAATATAATAATATGTTGGTACATGTTATTACAGATGTCAAGGTGTGCAAATAGTATTTTTCCATACCATGCATTAATCTATATTAATTAATATATTATATAGTAAATAAACAATCTATTAGGAAGGTATAGGTGTGTTTTTATTTAACTTTAATTTCATGCTTAAGATTCAGAGTTAAATTTACCCTACACTATTCGTTAATTTCTAAAGGTTATGATCGTTTAAAGTTTCAAACGCACTGTATGAATAAAAACTAGTGTTTTTTTTTCTAAACTCTTAAAGTAAAAACCGTATAATTTTAAACTATTATTTTAATTAAAATTTATAATAAAAGTTACACGCCGTCTCGAATTCAGAAACAGTCGTCAACTTCTGATGCTGACCGTACCTACCTACGTGAGCATTAATACCTTATTATAAATTATGATAAACTGCATTATCTTCAATATCATTGTTTGTTTTTTGCATGGTATCTTACGTCTGCAATTATTAATAACGAAAATAGAATACAAAAAATACGCAGACAACACCTTAAAAATAAAATAAATATGTATTCATAATATACATCTTCCCACTCATCTCTTTGTTCGGTCGCAGTGGGCAATAAATGTTCCCCTATCAAGCATTCTCACCTATGCCTAAAGTTTAAAATTCAGCTTTCTGAAAAAAAAAACGGTTCGTGGGTTGCGTAGCACGTTTTACGTTGCCTGTTTGAAATAAAGAAAATACTACACATCCCCGCGATATAAATTGTTACAATGTTTTAGCTTATATAAATTGTTAATGGGTCTTACAGTTTCGCGCATGTTGTGGAATCTTTTTCCACTTAGGTACCGTCAGGTGAGATTGTAGTCAAAATACGGTATATTCAGTAAAAAAGGACAAATACATGGCTAATAATGACAATGGCATGGTTTGGCATACAAAATTGTTTCTTCACGATTGTGTATGGGTTTTAAAATATGTTTATAAAAGTCCATGTAAACAGAAAGTGTGAAAGTGTGCAAAAGAAGGATTGGTAAAAAATAAAATTATCATTTCTGATACTGAAGCGTATTTTAGCAATCTCTTGGTCGGTTGCCCCGGTTCGCAATAGGTCAACGGTTTTATGGTAATTCACACATTTTGTAAATACAATGTTAAAATTTAAAATAAAAGTGCATGTAGAACGAATAGCGTAGTGACCACTAGTAATTCTTTTGTGCCAAAAAATTATGGCTTATTTTATTTTTTTCATAAAATAATTTTTCATTAAAATGTTTTATCGAGAACTCGTAGTAAGGGTTGTTGTACACGCGTACGCTCATACGCGATTTCTACGAGTTGCTGGCATGCTTTTGTTCCACCCATATAATTGATGCGGTTAAACCACTTATGATTGTGGATGTGTGGGCTCCAGCCTGGAATGTGACGTGGACCTACGCTTTGGGCCTAGCGTTTACCTATCGAAAGGGAGAGCCAACAACAATACAAAAAGGTACTTACCAATTTGGTCCATGTTATGATTTTAAGACGAATTATTCGGTCAAATATAGACAATTTCTAGTAAAAACACCTTTGTTGTTCTGCGCAGGATATCGTTATTGCATTAATTTGGTATCCATATTCAGTTCATGAATAAACACGAACGCCAAAATATGCATAGCGAGAATAAAGCGATAAACAGCTGATGCGATGGACAATATGGACATGCGTCAGTTTGTAAAGGGGTTAGCATGCACGGACGTGTAACATAATTATTGTTTTTGGACAATAGCTGCGGTATTTCACAAAAAGTTTTCAGTCTCAAATTTATTACAATGAAATAGTAATAATAAAATTTAAGACGCAGGAAACCGCTGAACAACATAATTGCTTTACCAAAACAATAATAAAACATATTACAAAAAACGCACACACAACGTTCGAAAACTAGTAAAAGACAAACTTTGGGGTCGCAAAACTTGGAACCTAATGTTAAAGCGAAGACAAGATCTAATGTAACTCTCTCAAAAAATCGTAATCAACCGTTTTGTGTGCAATAACATTTGCAATGCACACAGTTTGGTAAAAACATAATTTTAATCGACAGCAAAATGGTAAATACGCGATAAATACCCGTGAAATATCATAAATAAGTATGTTTTATGATCGCGAAAGTTTAAAAAATGCTATAGCAAAATGGTGATTTGCGATTTTTCAAAAATGATTGTATTGATTTTATTTCTTTCAACATATCAAAAAGTGCGAGCGAGAGTCTCATTAGCTCTTGTATTCGCCGTAACCTTAATGTTACTGCGAGACTTGATTGTTTGCCATTTTTTCATAACTTACATTCAGTGATTTAGATCTTCGACAATATGTGCGTGCGAGAAGTGACTAGACGGTTGTCGTATTAACACGACAACAAACATAACACGATAACGTAGTAACAACGTATTTAATTAAATATCTTGGTTAAAAAGTATGATCGATTTTCAGTCCCTATCACCGATCATATTATAAAATTGCGTTTATAGTACTGATTACCGGCCATATTCTCATGACACATCTCCACCTTAAGTTTATGAAACTAGCATGAAACGGACACTGGCAGAATTGTGACAATCAGTCGCAGTAGCCAAAAAAAAGAAGAAGAAGAAGAATTAAATATGTCATTATTTTTGTAAATACAAACGTAAACTTTAAACGTCAAACAATGGCGTTAATAAAAGTGAGATTTAATTAAAATGAAAACACAGCCTACATGGCCATTGCGAAATACATTGTATGTATTGAAATAACACATTTCGTAGATTAATAAAAATCTATGAAAAGGAAAAAATAAAAAAAGGAACATTATCTCATACCTACCTAAGCAGTATAGTGGCCCATAATAATATTGGTAAGGTTTAAACAGGAAATTATTTTTTGTTAAATAAAATGTAATACATAAGCTATTTTTCGAACTATGAGATATCAAAATGTATTTATTTTTCCTTTGCAAAGTGTTACAGGACATATTAAGGACATAAAGTAGGTAGGTAGGCACGAGATACCTATATATAGGTATTTCAGTACCCACTTTGCAAGGAACTGGAGCTTGAGAGAGGTTTTAAAAAAAACCTGTAATACAAGTCTCCAGGGCAATATTTATTTATTTTATTATAATAAGTAACATTTTTATATTTAGCCTTATTATATTTTAAGTAGGTATATTTTATTGATTTTCTGAAAACTTGTTAGTTATTTCATTATAAGATAATATGCAGCGCACATATTTTACACAAAAGGCTAATTAAAAGTGTGCGCCTACATTTTTACAACAGCTTCTGTGTTTGTTGATTTTTCCAACAATGCTATTCGTCAGGCTTTTAAATGCGCCCAGCAGCCCTAATCGTGAATAATATTTCGTGTACCGACAACGCGGCATATTCCAATAATTCACGGTTCGACCGCGCCCGAAACTAATCCCGATATACTGCACCGATCACCGGCCGTATTAATCACTCTGTCAAATTGCAACTAGCCGCTCATTAAACAAATGCCAAACAAACTTTATAATAATCTATAACACCTGTTATGAACACGCCAAACGAAATCTGACTAAAGTTAATAATATTTTAGATGGATCTAAAGCTTTTTATATTACTGAAAAGTTGGACCAAATATCGTCTTCGAATAGGCGGCGGAAAGTCACGTGCTATCTTTTCGAATCCTAATGTCAAAAACTTTGTGTGAAAATGTCAAAATGCGTAAAGTTCGTTTCCGAGTCATCGTATTCTAAGTTCAAAAATTCCGTGCTGAATACGATACCGAATGGAATCAAAATAATCCTCAAGGTCTAGCTAGGGCCGATTATCAATTAAACGACAGTTTTCTTGATAAATTATCGATAAATGATACTGTTAATATACCCTGTACCCGTTGCCTGGGTAATTGGTGGTATTTCAAGAGAAACTCGCCGCTACAAGGAATCACTTTCATCATAATTTGTGCTGGTACTAAAAGTGAAACGTTTTATAAAATATTTTAGCTGGGAAAGCTTTGCAAAAAATACTCCATAGAAAACTTTATCATCGCTGATTTTCTACTTTCTAGGAATACTAATTACGATCATAACGTTGTCATTATGCTTTAAAAACAGAATTACATTGTACAATGCTCGACCTTTTCAGCGCAGCAATGTCTATGTAAAACAGAAAATTCAAAGAAAAATTGATAACCTGGAGATAAACTTCCAAAGTAATGATGGAAGCTCTGCTAAAATCAGAACCCATCGCTTCAGTATAACTCCAGGAAGTTTAATTCCGCCGGGCTTCCACGGAATACAAATTCCGCGCTGAGTTGCAATTTCTATCGCGGTAATTAGGTTCCCAGAACTTTCCGTTGAAATAAGAGCTGAAATAGTCACCTTTGTAAGCGGCTTTCGATTTATGCGTGCCTTGCAGAACGCTCGCTGGCACTCGACTGTAAGAATCGTGCATTTGCAAAGCATTTGCACCTCGGCTCCACTCGTAATACGGTTTCTTGGTGGTGGATTTCTTGAGCAGAAAATATTGTGCCACAGCGACATGAAAAGGTTTTTTAATAGAGGTTCAATATTTTGCTATGTCGCGATGTCGGAGGGAGAAATAAATACGTTACTGTATGTTTCCATAGTTGTTTTAAAAATCTAACTTTATTTTAAAAGGATTTTAGGTAGGGTGGTAAAATATGAAGCTGTTGTAGATGTAATATTCTCGCTTTGAAAATAAATACTTCATGAAATATCAAATTCTAACAAAGTAATAAAATTTGTGACCCAAAATAAAGCTACATGAAAGTTTTGTCCCAGACACGAGTATATTAAACATCCTTCACGTATTTTTCCAACAGCTATAAGTGGCAATCGGCATCATTAGCCCCTTACTACTCCAGTTCAATGAACCAGAACAGTTGCACAAAAGTGTTGAGCTAGTCGGACGTCCTCCAGTTCGTTTGAGGCAAAGGACAGAGCAGACAACCTTCTATTTGCGAATAGTATGGACTGAATTCATTTTAGAGAAAATTCTGATAATATCGCTTTTATATGGTACCTGCAGTTCTTGTCTAACACTATTTTTATCCCAAACAGTGTGGTGAATGGACTTTACGTGCACCTCAAAGAGGCTTTTTATGAGCACTTCACACATTTTTAAGAACTTATGAGGTTCTACGACATGTTGTTTTCCTCACGATGTTTTTTAAGTTTACAGCGCGCTATATTACTTACATTAATAATATTATTTATTTAATATTATTTAATGTTTATTCGGATTGACAATGAGCATTTAACTATCTGCATACCGTTGCAAACGATATAGAGATAGCTCATCTGATCCAAAACAGTGCCAATCGGAAGCGTTCCCAAGATGCCACCAGAGCCACCCTGGAATGGCAATGCTGATGCACTGACCCGGACACACCAGCCCTATATCACAGTGCCGGTCTTGGTGTGCTAGTTTCATGTCTTGCCCACGATATTGGCTGACTCAATTTATTTCTGAGCCTACCTCAAACTGTCATCACCTAGAGTTGTAAGGTGGTGACTTGTAAGGTATCTAACTCCATTTCAGTTCCGTTTTACGATTCCCATCGACTTTGACTTGTTTGGCTTCTGCTGACTCGTTTTTTCTTGGTTGGTTGGTTTTATTAAATTAATATTAAAATAAAACTCGAGATGAAGTTTTCCAAGGGTGAAAGTCCTGGAAAAATAGGAATTAGCCTACCCTTGTGGAAAACAGTCTAGAGTTTCATCAACGAGCGAGCAGTGACTGCTCAACAGATCTGTACCAAAGTGTTCCAGTTTCGAGTCGCCCATTTAATCCTTTCGTCGATAAATGCTTTCGAATGAGGTTTCATGAAACTTTAAGCTTTTATTTTCACTTCAAAATAGTTCACGTCCAGTTTTTCTCGGCGTAAAAATATCGACGCTTTTAGAACACTTATCACGGTCTCAGCTAGCGAAGCACTGCCAAAGCTTAAACATTCTCTTCATAAATATGGAATGGAGTTTCAGTTTGTACTTAGAATAAACATGGAAAATACAAAGGTACGCAAAGCCAACATAATAGCTGAACAACTTGGGAGCAAAATACCTTAGCACAATAATTAAAGTACAACAGTCATTGTAGCGCACCCAGTTTTCAGGCCATTCCCCCAATGCACGCACACTCAACTGATTGGCAAATAAACATAAGAAAACTATAAAGATATGTTATTATAATGCTTGTGTTCAAGGATGTTAATTAAAATTCGATTTGCAAAGTTGCTATGCTACTTCTGATAGCAACTGTACTGAAGGGTTTAGTATTTATTTTGCCAACAAAGGAAATCAAATGTGACGTGTATTTCGTCTGAGTTACTAATATCATGAATATAAATTGAAACATCACTGGTTGGTATACAACGTAAGTACATTAACTGCGATTATTCCACCATAAGCTCTGACAGGTGTTGTTTTCTAAAATCCACCGATTTGTTTTTATTATTTTTATGGAAAACGAATAATTACGCCAAACATGGAGCCTATCCATGAATGCTAATTAAAAATGGTAAAACAATCGCTATATAAAAAATCTGTATTTTAAATCTGTTTTTATAAAATTAAATCTTATTGAAGTTTTCTTTTTATTTAACGCAAAACAGAGCGTACGCTACGTTCAGTTCTTATTGTTTTTTTCAAATACCTTAAACGTCACAGCACATGCTACAGTGACCTAGTATAGACTATTTCGGCATGTTGGGTTCAATATGGCTCGCGGCAAGCGGCCAGGTGTTCAGACAATGTGCCCGTGAGCGAAAGATCCCCGATACCCGATATTTATGTGTATTACCGAACCCTTTCGGGTAATGTTGTAGTTCCATTGATGGTTTGGATTGTTTGAATACGAAAGCTCAATATTTCATTTAAGTACACAAACATAGTTTACTGTATATTGTAATTAATAGATTCAAGCGTGATTTTGCGGAATTCCATTGTTAAATATAAATTAATTAAAACAAATGTTTAGTACAAGCACAACATGTCACTTAATACTTAGATACGTAGGTTTTGACAGTTAGATAAATAATTTTACTATCGTTCAGTAAATATTCAATGTGAAAAACTTTTTGTTTTTGGGATGTCGGAGTCTACTACGGTAAACAAGGCTATATATACCTACTAGGCTGTAACAGACCTATGTTACACGTTCTTTTTTTTATGTTATACTGTTTCCTGTTTGTGAGCCAAATAAAACATTTTCTATTTATTCCGTTCTGTTCAAACGTTCGTTATTTCAGTTTTTGACCATCTCCAATAAACCAATCCTAATATAGGATAACGAAATTAAAACATGCTCCATTAAATGAATAGCCCCGAGACGGGGTGGCCTAACGTCGGTCGATGATAACCGCATCCAATGCAATTACAGTAATCCGACGACCGTATATCTGTTGAAATAAACTGGCAATGCGCGATGATATTTATTAAATGGGTTCTATCTGAAAGAAAGAAAATGTGTTTATTTGAGCAAATACGACACAAAAGTTACAGACTGGGAAACCAAATAATCATTTTATTTAAAAAATAACTTTGTGCCTCACAAAATGGACTCTAATTCAAGGTTAAGAATTGTATATTTACTAAGAGGTAGAGAGATTGACAGGTAGAGATGCCGTTTTCTGCCGCCAAGCAGCGTTGCTGTGTTTCGATTTGAAGGGTATGGCTGACAGTGAAAATAAAGACACAAGAGGATTAACATTCTGTATGTCTCAAGTTGATGGATGCAGAGCAGTGCATCATAAATTAGCATCATCACTTCCATATGTACGAAGGTGCGAAAATATATAATAAATTACCAAAGGATATAAGGGAAGTTCATTCACATACCATATTTAAAAAGTTACTCAAACACCACATCTTAAAGGATTTTTCATTGATAACTTAAATACGTTGTGCAAAAGAAGCTATAAATCAAAATGGGCTTTTTTCAGTAAAATCACAAGGATCACCTTGAAACAATTTATATATTAGGTGAATCAATCGCTAGTTCCTCGCGACCAAAACCTTTTATAGTAAGCGTATCATTATCGCGCACTGTGGCGCTGTCTTTATAACATAATCGCCACAACAGCGAGCGAGCCACCGCTACACCGAATTGTGTAACTACCGCATAAGCGCATATTTTTATAATGCACAAACTACCTCATAGGATTTTGCTATTTTTTGTTTCTTGTTTCTTTGTTGTTGTGTGATAAGTTATGCATATTTTACATTATAAGCTGCTCCTTATGCCAAAAGGCACATAAACTTTACTTAGCATTAGTTTTCTCTGTAAGTGAATTGTCAACTAATTCTTAAGAGAAATAAATAATTTTCAACATATCGTGCGTGCAAGGTACACAAGGTAATGCTTTGTTATAGTGGTGGTTACCAGTTAACATCAATTGGGCCATATGCTGACCGAGTATGCAACTGCTAACAGAGTATGCAATTTCAATCCTTTGTAATGATTATAATGTTTTTACAAAGTGTGATTCTAATGATTGTTATGTATTAATCTACAACATACATGGTAAGTTTATTTTGACACTAGTTACGCCCCGCAGTTTCACCCGCGCAGATGTAAATCCCGGTGTTCCCACGGGATAAAAATAGCCTATGTGCTTTTCCAGACCATAATCTTTCTCTCTTCCAAGTGTCATCCAGATCCATTCAGCCATTCCGGCGTGAAGGAGTAACAAACATCCATCCTTACTTACAACCTTTTCGTAGGTAGGTACATCAAATCAATGAGACCGTATATACCTAAGTGGATTTACGTTTCTGTCATTTGGCTACGAAACTCCAAAAAGGCACGAATGTTCATATTGGGCTATCAATTGATTTGTACGGTCCACAAATACGAGAGCTAATCGCGGCGTTTTGGCAGAGTTCGGTGCTTTTGCGAGCAGCAGCTTTTGTGTATGGCTCTGCTATGCTAGCTATCCTTAAAGTTATCTCTCAACATTATCTTTATAACTAGGAGTGGGCAATACAATCTCATATTTACAACCTCATATTACTAACACACTGCTCGTCATCGGCTGAGAGTTCCTCCTCACACGTTGGAGCCAGGGTGGGCGCGTATCGTGTGGTTCCAGAGGAACTTCCTTAAGCGAACACTCAGGCTGTGGAATTATCTCCCTGTTGAGGTTTTCTGTTTTAAAATTTTTAAAGGATCGGCAACGTGCTTTTGATTCCTCTGGTATTGCAGATCTCCATAGGCTACGGTAACCGCTTCCCATCAGGCGGGCCGTAAGCTTGTTTGTCTACTTTGCTGCTATACTTTGTATGGCACACACGTTTAGAAAAGTACTGCAAACTTGTGGTGAATTTCATAATTTTTGTGTCATCCATTTTCTTTAACATGAAATTTACCGAGAGTCGCCATAAAAAGATTCACTTCACACAGATTCACAGATTTTATGTGTGACTCTACCTGCATATCAGCGAAATATTCTAAAAATGAGCGTACTGATAACAGGAGTTCTAAATAAACCTTAAAACTAGGATGGGAATGATTTAGGCTGCACTGGCGTAGCAAGCGGACTTTTGCCAAGAAAATCTGCTGGGATACAATCTAAAACGTGGACTATTTTATAATGCATTGCTTTTTTTCTATACCAAAACTCGGGCGAGATACGGTCTTCTTTTTGATGCAGAATGTAGATTTATATTAAGTTGCATTGTACGAGTATGTCTAGAATCAAACTAATTTGACATAACAAACACCTGTATAGAACAAAGCGAAACCAACTCTTTCAATTCGTCCGCGAAGGCGTGCACAGTGGCGATCAATTATATGTATGTAATTATAATAACTAGTAGTTGGCCCCGAACTGAGATCTCGTCACGCGACGCGAACGCTCCGAAAATTTAAGTAAGATGTAGTTAGGGGCAAGTCCAAACATTGTGTATGGATTTGTCTCTAGCTGCCACCTACATACTAAGTATGGTAACCAAGTTTCAACTGAATTGGCCTATTTATTGAAGAGTTCCGCTGAACAGACCCTGGCTCCATCATCAGAACAGGTCGCTATCACCGTTTAATGATAACTAAGTACCTTCTTAATTTATTTTCAGTAAAAAAAATATTTAAAAAGCAAAGAAACTGGTCGACCAGTAGAAAAACCTTGATGTCAACGAAACTCTTAGCAATGGGAGCTCTTGGGTCGCTGGTTATCTCAATTTACCTTTTTTGTTGTATCTCAAAAAGCGGGCATCCTAGAAAAAATTAAAAATGATTTTGGAATGTTCAAACCAAGCCCTTTCATATGACATGTAATTTAATTTTTTTGTGTAACTTTTTTAATGTTTGCCCCCTTAAAAACCCCATATTTTAATAACCCCTTATCCGATTTTACTCATATATTTACCAGTAAATTTCTCAAGTACAAGCTATCGACTTACCAAATTTCATGCAGATCGGATAAGCGGTTCTCAAGTTATCGTCGGACAAACATACAAACATACATACATACATAAAATGCCAAATCGCCCAAGTTGATTGTAAGATCTTCGTTCGCTTCGCTCACTCGATCAATTATATGACAGGACAAACCTACATGAGGCATTCACAAAACCAAATGAAGAGACCGTGAGAATTATTGAGTAGAATTAAAACGAATACGAACTTGAACTATTCTACATTTTTTTGAAACGATAATAAATTATGTATAGCATTAAACTCTCTTTGTAAAAACTGTGTCCGGTGGATAAATAAGGACTGAAACAGTTCGTAGTTATTATTCTGATTTCATTTTTTTTTTTGAATGTATGTTATAATTAATAACATATTCTGTTTCCCCTAACATAATCAGGGACTTTTTCTAGAGTAACTTATACTTATCTATATGTTAATATTTCTCGCATCGTTCTTATAGGTACAATTTTAATTTATCTATGTATTAATTTCTTGTTTCTAAAAAATGTTCTTGTTCTTGTTTTTTTTTTTTTTTTTTTTTTTTTTTATATATATATAATAAGCGTGGAACCGTCCAGACAGGGGGCGTGGCCTGTGACGTCACCCAGAAGGTGGCGCGAGCTAGCCTGGCCGAGGATAAAAGCAGCGCGAGCGTCGTTCGGGGCTCTTTTTGCTTCATCGCCAGAGATAGACGGACGTTATACTCGAACACTGTCATATTGCCATTTTTATTGTTAAATTTATTTTAAATGAGAAGTTCTTTTTAGTTTCAAAGTTGTTATTATTTTTTTTATTAATTATCAATCGTAGTTTATAACCTTATTATTTTTTTATTAATTATCAATCGTAGTTTATAACCTCAGAAGTGGGATTCCTATCCTATTCTGTACCGCTGTGGCTTATTTTTAAAGTAATTTGTTGGAAATTTTGAGAATCCATGAGTTTTTGCTTTGGCAAATTTTGTTGCAAAAATGTCCAGTAAAAGAAATCGTAAAGACAGTTCACCTATCCCTGGCTTGCAGCAAACGCTTCAGACTATTTTGGAGCGTTTAAATTCTTTGGAAGAAAGTTCTAGGCAACGCAGTTCGAGCGCAGACGATGGGGCTACGTCACGCGCCACGCCGGCGCCGCCGCCCGAGCCGGTCGAGCAGTTGCCACCGCCGTCTGTACCTACGGCGGGCGAGCCGAGCGACACGCTCCTACCCGCACCGTCTGACGCCGAGTCGTGCGCTGCTAGCGTCGACATGTCTGTGCCATATTCAAGTTTGGTAAATTCTAGCACGACCGCCGCCGAGGTGGTTATTAATGAGGTAACCGAGAAGCTAGTAGGTGCAATCAGCGCTATCCCGGTTAGATCAAACCATGTTTATATATCAAACTTTGATCCGTCTCTGCATGATTTTGATGTGTGGTGTAGCGAAGTAGATCACGTACGTTGTTTGAATCGGTGGGATGATCGCGAGTGTTTAGCACGTATAGGTAATTGCCTAAAAGGGGACGCGAAAGTATGGCTTAATGAATGGGTTAGCAGCGACCGCAGCTGGTCAAATTTCAAGCGGGAGTTTAAATCATTGTGCCCCCTTAATATCGATATCGCGAATATTTTATTCGACGTCATGAAAACCGATTCAGACAACTACCCCACGTACGCGGAGTATGCTAGGCGTTCTTTGTTAAGATTACGTATTGTCAAAGGTATGAGTGATGAGTTGGTTGCTGCCATAGTGATACGCGGTATCACAGACGCCCAGATTCGTGCATCTGCCACCAACGCGAAGCTATTACCAGACGGCTTAGTAAACTTCTTGTCGACCTATATAAAACCAGTCCAGGTGACACCTGTTCGTGCACGTGGCTCTTTTCGTAAAAGCGAGTCACAGTCGAGCTCACGTAAACGAGAACATGCTGATTCGAGGGTGAAGTGTTTTTCCTGTGGGATCTATGGTCACAAACAGATCTCGTGCACCGCTGTCAAGCGTGTAAAATCCGATGTACCTACTAAGGACAGTCCACCTACAAGTGCATCAACTTCCAAACCGCCGAGGTCTGAGCCATGCTCCTTTTGCAAAAAAGTAGGTCATAAAATTGACGATTGTTTTGCGAAACAGCGTGCCGATTCGCGTGGCAAGTCCAACGTCAATTTTTGTCGCGAAGCCGTAGATGTCTACAAAAAGAACGACATTGCTACTGCGGTTATCCAAGGGGTACCAGTTGATGTGCTTATAGATAGTGGTTCAACAATTTCTTTGATTTCAGAATCTGTAGCCAAACACCTGCAATGCACCCAGACGCCGTCGTTTCGTGTCCTGCGCGGCATAGGTAGTCAGGAGGTACATAGCTCGTACTGTACCACTCTGTCAGTCGAGTTTTCCGAGATTACCCTCGAAGTCGATTTTCATGTCGTTCCGGATAAGTACATGAACACGCCTGTCATCGTCGGCACCGATGTACTAAATCGAGATGGTGTGACCTATACTCGAACGCGGGGTGTACAACGACTCACACGAGCCGAGAACGTGTGTAAGGTATTGTCAGATCCTTGTATACCGATAAATACACCGTTGGTAGGTCGAGATAGGGAGAAATTAATGAGTGTCATAAATGAGTTCGCGGAATATCTGGTCGTAGGTACTGCCACTACAACCGTACAAACTGGCACCATGCACATTCGGTTGCATAACGAGACCCCTGTAGTGTACCGACCGTATAAGATGTCTCATGACGAAAAATTGCGCGTTAGGAATATTATTCAGGACCTGTTAGACAAAAACATTATACGTGAGTCTGAGTCTGAGTTTGCGAGTCCAGTTTTGCTCGTTAAGAAAAAAGACGGTAGTGATAGGCTGTGTGTAGATTTTAGGGCATTGAATGCAAACACTATTAAGGATCACTACCCACTACCACTGATCGACGATCACATCGATCGTTTAGGTAAGGCTAAATATTTCACGAGCTTGGATATGGCGACCGGGTTCCACCAGATCAAGCTAGATAGTGAGTCTGTTCATCGTACGGGATTCGTGACTCCTGAAGGGCACTGGGAGTATATAAAAATGCCTTATGGACTCGCGAATTCTCCTGTTGTTTACCAGCGCATCATATCTGACACGTTGCGTTCATACATCGATGCTGGTCGGGCTTGTGTCTACATCGACGATGTTTTATTGCCTAGCGACACGATTGAGGAAGGTTTGCAGACGCTTCGTGAGGTACTTGGTACTCTGACCAAGGCAGGTTTCTCCATCAACCTGAAGAAATGTAAGTTTCTCACAACGGAGGTTGAATACCTAGGAAGAACGATTAGCAATGGTCAGGTGAGGCCGAGCAAGTATAAGGTCGAGGCTTTAGTTGCCGCACGAGTTCCGAGCAGTGTAAAGGAAGTAAGACAGTTTTTAGGCCTAGCTGGTTACTTTAGGCGTTATATTCCAGGCTACTCTTCGAAAACAGCGTGTATAGCGAATTTGACCCGCAAAGGTGTTCAGTTCAGGTGGGGGGAGGAACAAGATAAGGTCCGTAAAGACATCATCGAGCGGTTAACAAGTGAGCCTGTATTAGCTATATTTGACCCTTCCCTCCCCACTGAAGTGCACACCGATGCGTCAGCGGTAGGTTATGGAGCTGTTTTGCTGCAAACTCACGATGGTGGGCACAAGCAGCCTGTCGCTTATTTCAGCAAGGTAACTCAAGGGGCTGAACCGCGTTATCACTCCTACGAGTTGGAGACGCTGGCAGTTGTCAAGGCGCTGCAACATTTCAGGCATTACCTCATTGGTACAAAGTTCAAAGTTGTGACCGATTGTAACGCCTTGAAACTGACGCAGCGTAAGAAAGATCTACTACCGAGGGTAGCTCGGTGGTGGATGTATCTGCAAGACTATGACTTTGATCTCGAGTATCGAAAGGGGACTGCGCTATCTCATGCTGACTATCTGAGCCGTAACCCGGTAAATATTTGTGAAATTCGAAAACCACTAAACTGGGCTCAGATAGCGCAGGCCGCTGACGAGGAGACGCAAAGCCTGCTCCAGAAGCATAAGGATGGTGAGCTAGATTCTTCTAGGTACATAGTGCGTAATGACGTCCTATACTATAAAATGGATGTGGTCGGTGAGCAGTCGCGTTTTCTGTGTTATGTACCTAAGGGTCACCGCTTTAGCTTACTGCGTGTTTTTCACGATGAACACCAACATATCGGTATCGATAAAACTACCGACCTTGTGTTGAAACATTTTTGGTTTCCCAAGTTAAGACAGTTTGTGCGGAAGTACATACAACATTGCGTTGTGTGTCTTTCTCACAAAAAGGTACCTTGCCAGCCTTCTCAACCTATCGAGTCATGGGTCAAGCCCACTGCACCGTTTGAAACTGTACATAGCGATGTTTTGGGGCCTCTCCCCGAGTCGAACGGTTTCAAGTATGTGGTTCTTATTGTGGACGCATTTACCAAATACTGCCTTTTATATGCGATACGTAAGCAAGATGCAAATGAGTTAAAACATATTTTTGAAAGTGCTATTTCACTCTTTGGTTGTCCAAAACTGTTAGTTGCCGATCGTGGTCGTATGTATGAGAGTACATCTTTTGTTAATTGGGTCAAAGAAATGGGTTGTAACATGCATTTCATAACTCCTGAGATGCATCGTAGTAATGGTCAAGTTGAGCGGTATTGTCGTACTGTAATGAATATGATTCGGGTCGAATCTAATTTTAGACAAGAACGTTGGTCAGACGTTTTGTGGAAATTACAGCTCACCTTGAACATGACCACGCAAAAATCAACCAAATGTTCTCCGATTAATTTGTTGACAGGTAATGAGAGTATAACGCCTGTCATTCGATCTCTGGTACGCGATGTTGCCTTAGAGGCAACAAGTCCGAATCGTGAATCACTGCGCGAGCTGGCCCGGCAACGTGCCTCTGAACTACTAGACGAGAATCGCACTCGTCAAGACGCTCGTGTTAATGAACGACGTAAAGCACCACGCACGTTCAATAAGGGTGACATGGTTTTCGTACGTAAGGCTAGTCAAGCTACGGGCAAGTTGGATTCCGGCATGCGCGGCCCATATGTTGTCACGCAGGTGCTGCCCCATGGACGTTATGAGCTGAAGCTCATTGCTGGCTCTTATGGTAAAACCACGCAAGCGGCCGCAGAATACATAACGCTTTGGCGCGGGGAATGGACCCCCGAGGTGTGCATCTCGTTCTTTGAAAGTGAGTATGCCATTGTGTTAGCTTCAACAGCGTGAAGTATGCTTGTCTGTGATGTGTATAGGTACCTGTGCACCTCGAGAGCTCTGCACTTGTATGAGATGCATCCCGAGGGCTCTGCTTTGTTAATTCATCACAGTCATCATTGGTCTCAGTGTTCGTTATGTATATCGGTGCGTACAACCCGAGGGCTCTGTACCTACTTGTGGCGAGTACCCTGAGGGCTCTACTCTTTAGATGTCGCATCCCGAGGGCTCTGCATTTGTGGACAGTATCCTGAGGGCTCTACTCTTGGCTGTCGCATCCTGAGGGCTCTGCGGTGATAGAGAACATCCTGCAAGGTACGTCTCTTGGTACTGATTGTTCATCCTGAGGGCTCTGGACAATGCGCATCCTGAGGGCTCTGCGATGATAGAGAACATCCTGCAAGGTACGTCTCTTGGTACTGATTGTTCATCCTGAGGGCTCTGGACAATGCGCATCCTGAGGGCTCTGCGATGATAGAGAACATCCTGCAAGGTACGTCTCCTGGTACTGATTGTTTACCCTGAGGGCTCTGAACAATGCGCATCCTGAGGGCTCTGCGATGATGGAGAACATCCTGCATGGTACGTCTCCTGGTTCTGATTATTCATCCTGAGGGCTCTGTTGTTTCATACTTTTTCGTGTAACCTGAGGGCTCTGCCGTGTTAATTTGTTCTTAATTACCTACTTGTAGTTCAAGAGCTTTACTCGAAAGCTTTCTTAGTAGACATACCCGAGGGCTCTGTCGTATCATTTGAAAGTATTGAGTTTACCGATTACCGAGTTTCCTACTTTTAGGTTTTGAATCCGAATAGGAAACTAATGCAGATCATATCTTTTCAGATGACAATGATGATGAGTCAGCCATGTAGTGCTGAGCGCCAAGTCGTTAGGTTGGACACGCATGTTCCTGCATCACCATCCCATGATACTGAGGACATGCCGTCACAGCCACTCTGCTACCCTGAAGGTCCTGCGGGCGAGGACGCACCGCCGTCAGGAGAAGCCGAATAAGCGTGGAACCGTCCAGACAGGGGGCGTGGCCTGTGACGTCACCCAGAAGGTGGCGCGAGCTAGCCTGGCCGAGGATAAAAGCAGCGCGAGCGTCGTTCGGGGCTCTTTTTGCTTCATCGCCAGAGATAGACGGACGTTATACTCGAACACTGTCATATTGCCATTTTTATTGTTAAATTTATTTTAAATGAGAAGTTCTTTTTAGTTTCAAAGTTGTTATTATTTTTTTTATTAATTATCAATCGTAGTTTATAACCTTATTATTTTTTTATTAATTATCAATCGTAGTTTATAACCATATTATACTTTTCTATGTTGTTACTTACTTCGAGTTTACATATGTATGTTCTATATATTTAAAATATATATTCATCATATTTTATATATCTACTTATTTCTCTTTATTACCTTTTTTACAATTTCAGTACAATATTTTATAAAAATTTCTCTTTTTGCGTCATCTGCCATAATTGTGCATATGTTTGCCTCCGTTAGGTTGCAGTCTAGCATTTGTTCGGTCTCATATCTTCTGTGGGCATATACTGGACATTTCAGTAGGACGTGCAATGCGGATTCGCCAACTCCCGGCTCACATATACACGATGGGTCCTCCTTACACTTGAAACGATTCAGGTATTCGGAGAACCCACCGTGTCCCGTCATTGCCTGAGTCATAGCGCTTGTTTGCTCAAATTTCCTGATAATCTTATGAGCGTTAATTGCGTCTGGGAAGAATATTTTGGTAACCGCAGCCGTTTCTCCTGTCCTGTATCTCCGGTTCCATTCCTCAAGCGATGCCAAACGGTTCTGTCGCTTGATGAATGAAACCGGGCACTGGTCATAATCAGGCTTCCTTTTTAGATTTAGGGCAGCTTCTTTCGCCAGCTCGTCCGCTCTTTCATTCCCTACCATTCCTACATGTGCCTTAATCCAAAACAAAGATACTTCCTTGTTTTGGAGTTTGCTAGTCCTCAGGTGGTTCCGGACTTCAACTGCTAGGGAATGGAGGGAGCTTTGGTTTGCTACAGTCTCCAGTGCCGATCTGGAGTCACTAAAGATGCCAAAACTTGATTCTGAGCGCTTGGTGATTTCTTTTGTGGCCCTACATATGGCCAGAAGTTCAGCCTGATAGACTGTACAGTATGATGACAGTTTCAGTTTGAGGGTTTTGGTCTCGGCACCATCTTTCCAAAAGGAAAGTGCTGCTCCGACTTTGCCCTCAATCTTACTGCCATCCGTATAAATTTTAACTGCTTGGTGGTTGTGGTTATCCACTTGATGTTGGTCTATCAGGTTGAACTCCAGGCGCACATGTTCCGCGGGGTGCCGAATCTCGCTGTACGGCACTAGCTGTTCAACCTCTCTGTCCACTAGGACTGTCCGGGCCACTCCCCTCTTGGCCTCATACAGTTCTACGGCTTCCAATACTCTGAGGTCGAGTGGAAGTAACCCGGACAGGACCAGCGATGCGTTCAGGGAGGCCGTACGGTATGCCCTGCAGAGCTTTTGGGCGAATCCCCTTTGGACCACATTGAGCTGTTTTTGCACTCCTAGTTTTCTGGCGGCTGACCCCCATGCGCCGGCCGCATATAGAATGACGGGTTCTACCGTTGCTGTATAAATGACCCGCGTGACTTCAGGATGGAGACCCCAGCTGATTTTTGCCGCTCTAGCTAATTGCTTATAAATGTTTAATGCTTTTTTACAGGTATTGGTGACATGTTGGTTAAAAGTCAGCTTATTATCTATGGTGAGTCCTAAAATCTTCATTTGTTGCGACATGGCGATGTCAACCCCGCCCATGCTCAAGAGCGGTGTGTCATGTTTCAGTTTACGCGTGACGATCATGGCATTAGTTTTTTGCGGCGCGAACTTTAATTTATTCATCACGCCCCACTCCCGAACACAGGCAAGGGTGGCATTTGCTTGACGTTGTACCTCTAGCGCGGTGTCTCCATCAAACACAAGCACGACGTCATCCGCAAAGGCCTGACAATATTCTCCACGCTGTTCTAGGCCTTTCAGCAGTGGATCCAGGAGGAGATTCCATAGGATTGGGCCTCCGATTGATCCTTGGACGCAGCCTTTGTAAGTGTCCTTTGTGTGTTCCTCGCCGGCGTATCGAACTCTTACCCTCCTGTCTTCGAGGTAACTGTCAACAACTCTTCGTAGGTTCACCGGACATTTTTCTTCAGCCAGACGAGTTCGTATAGCGGGCCACCAAGCGCTGTCGAATGCTCCCTCTATGTCCAAAGATACTACCGTCGTTAGTTTTTTCTGGTCTAGTTTAGAACGAATGTACTGTATCAGATCATAGAGGGAGTCTTCCGTGCTTCTTTTGGGCATGAACCCGTACTGGCGGGTGCTTATTCGGGGGATGAGGTGCCATTTGATTCGACTTATTAACATTTTCTCAAATATTTTCCCCATGACCGGCAGCAGGCCTATGGGTCTGTAAGACTTAGGGGTTGTGTAATCTACTTTCCCTGGTTTCCGCAATACGACGACCGTTGCCTCTTTCCAGATGGTGGGAAAGTGTCCGATTTCCAGGCACTTGCTAATCAGTGCGAGGAACAACTCTGGCTGCTGTGAGATGACGTGCTTGCAGATATCGGCTGTGAGGCCGTCTGCTCCGGGGGCCTTCTTTATGTTAAAACTATCCACGGCTATCCTGAGCTCCTCTGTTGTAAACGCTGGATCATGTTGTTCATCATGGCTCCAGTCGTTTACTCGGGCAGCTATTTGTCTGGTTCGTCGATGGTCTTCGTTGTCCTCCTCTTCTAGGTCCCTTGGGTAGAATGTGTCTGCTAAAAGCTTCGCAGAGTCTTTCTGGCTCATCACGACCGCATCTTTCACCAGTGGCAGGTCCTCCTGCCTTTTTGCCGTTCTACCTATGACCCTATAAATGCCCTCCCAGACCCCTTCCTTATCCTGCTTCCCACAGAACTCCCTCCAGCTAGCTATCTGCGCTTTCTTTGCTTCATTCTCATATCTCTCTTTCGCCTGCAGATATTCTTGAACGACTTTTGCCTTTCGGACTGGAGCTGCACACCGGACTCTACGCTTCCAGGTAACGACATCTTTCTTCAGATTTGCTACTTCTTCGGACCACCACGGCAAGGTTAGTTTTTCGTTTACTTTCTTTTTTGGTATAGCCTGCGTACATGTCTGTGTTATTATGCTTGTGTATGTTTCGATTTTAAGGTCTGTTTCTAATTTATTATTAATTTTATCTATTTCTATTTTGTTTAAATTTTTTTCTATTATTAATTGGGCCAGTTTCTCATGAAACTGGCTCCAATTAGCCTTTTTTGTGTTGTAAATTCGTGTTGTTCTCTTAATTTTTATTCCTGTTGCCTTTTTCAGTCTAATTTTAAATGTTATGCCGTTGTGGTCGGAGCTTGTGATATTGTCCTCTACCTTCCAGTCCTCTACCAAGTTCAGCATGTCCTGTGAGCAAGCCGTTATGTCGATGAAGCTAGTGTACCTCTTCCCGCCTCTGATAGTATCAAAAGTGGGGGTGTCGCCGTCATTGAGTACCTGCAAGCCCATCTCTTCAAGCGCTCCTGCCATATCTTCGCCCCTATGATCAACTATCTGGCTACCCCACCAGGTGCTTTTGGCGTTGGAATCGCCTCCCATTATGATTCTTTTGGGTCCAGTTTCTTCCTCTATCTTCTTGAGCTGCTCCAAGTACGGTTCTATAGGTTGGTCTGGCTCAAAGTATAAGGACACAGCTGTGATCTCCCAGGCGCAGGTCCGGATCTTCACCACGACGATGTTTTTTGTGGTGAGGTTTGGGCATTGTATGACGTCCAGGTCGTTATCAAAAACTGCTATTGCCGCTTTGACAGGACTATCGTCTTGGTTTGCGCTCTGGAAGATCCTAGATCCCTTGTATGCCTTCATCCTTTTCAACCCCCCCACGTACGGTTCCTGGAGCAGAGCAAGGGTTACTTTTCTATTGCTGGCCTCTATCATTAGTTCGCTGGTTGCCAGTTGTTTTCTCTGAAGGTTAGCTTGAATTACCAGGTAGGGGGTTCGTCCGGTTGGGGTGTGTCTACCGATTGTTGTGTTGTTGCCAGTGCTGCCCTTAACAATACGCGACTGTAGCCCGAGCTAGCGCATCCCATCTCTTCCTTACTGCGCACTCCTGGCTAAATGCGTTGTGCTCTTGGGCATCTAGATTGGCGTGTCTGCAGTTACAGCATGCGGGGGCTGTCCCGGCGAGCCAATCCGCGCAGTCAGCCTTCATGTGCGGGCCCCCGCAGTGGCTGCACTTTTCTTGTGTCTCCTTGCAAAAACGCCTGCCATGTCCATAACCCAGACATCGCGAGCACTGCACTAGTGGAGACTGGTCAGCAACCCTTATCCTTTGCAAGTCAATGCGTACCTCACCCGCGTCCATAATCCGGTTCCAGATGGCGGGAGATACTCTGAGGATGATGTGGCAGGTGTGTGGGTTTCTTGTGTTCTTCCTGTAACGTATCTCTATTCTGTCGTCTTCTTTTCTCAGACCTTTGAGCATGCTTCCGTTCTGATTTCATTGAACAAAGACGTTTTACTCGACTTTCTATAAATTAAGACATTTACATTTATTTAAGACTTTATTGCACAGTAATAAATCATAATAATGATATAAAAGATGGGTATAATGTTATGAGCATTGCAAAGTCCTATGAGCACTGTTCTTAGACAAAACATAGTTTTACAATCACATGTCACAAAAGGATAATAACTATTATACAATTTACAAAGCCTTCACAACTTAGTACAGTTTTCACAATTAACGTAGTCCAGTACGGTACAATGCTGCATTCGGGGTTCCAGTGTGGCTTATTGGCCAGCATAAATTATTATAATTTCCCTTTAATAATCTACCTACCTTTGCAACGTTGCCAAGTCGAGTGAATAAAGTGGTAAGTATGAAAGCATTGTTTCTGAACCATTTTTGGCATTATTATTGTTGAAATTCCGTTGAAAATGATAAAATACATTCATTCAAGATACAATAAATTAAATTTACTTTTTAATAAATTTATTTTTCAATTATTTAATAATTCTTTCACAATACTAATTCACTATAAAAATATTTTTTTTTTCTTAAAAATACTTTACAGCCTACGTAGCTCAGTTGGTAGTAGCTATGCCTTCTGCGCCGTAGATCGTGGGTTCGATTCCCACCGTGAACAAACATTTGTGTGGTGAACATAAATGTTTGTTCTCTGTCTGGGTGTTATATAATATTATAAGTATGTATTTAGAAAAAAAAAGTATTATAAGTAGTATATCAGCTATCTGGTTCCCATATAACAAGCATAAGCTTAGTTTGGGGCTAGATAGTGCTGTGTGGAAAGTCCACCAATATTTATTTATTTATTTATTAGACTGGTGGTGATAATGACTAAGCAGTATTTAGAAGCAACACAATTCACTAACAAACTAAAATTAATTGAACCATTTTAGCTACTTACCAAAAAATTTGAATAATTTTTAAAGGAAAAATATTATTATTTACTAAACAACCGCTTAGCGAAAATTCATTGAAAAGAACCTCATTGAGGCGCACTTAAAATCCTTTCACCACACTATTTCAAAACATCAAGTGACATGACAAGAAGAAGGACTATATTGAGCATCAATCTAAAGAGTTTTTTCATTATTTCTGTGAGTATACCAATAAATAAATAAATAAAAAGTATCGAGCATCATGTAGAGTGAACCAACCTTGGATCAAGGATAATTCTTGATCGAAGGAACTAACGTCAACAAACATGAGTTATCCAGTTTGATTTAAATCTCTTTCATACCTCAACTTGTCTTCCTATAACGACCGAGAAGATTCAATGGCTCCAGATTTCAGTGAACAATAATAAACAGTCGGATCAGGCTGCAAGAATGGCATTCCGATTGCAGATACCAGCAGTTCCATAGTTCTCGACGGTGTGCAAAGATGAACAACGTATCGTAAAATAAAACTGATCATTTTGTGGGCGGTAATTGATTGAAATCACTAAGCAAGGGCTAAATCCAAGAGCCTAATGAAAATGAATGAAAAAGAGGAGCTAAATAAATTGAATATATGATGATATTGATTTGAAATTAATTCATTTATTCAGTTCGTTTCATTAATTAAGTTTCATCATTCCACGACGCTATCCAAACTTTTAAATTACAAAATCATTGTAGCGAATCTACCCACAATGATACGCACACAAAAGGCATAGATTTATATTCTTCTACTAGGTACGGATCTGTAACTAACAAACATCATTTACATAAATAACCCTTTAAGCTATTCACAAATTTCTTCACAGTAACAATTACTTACGGGATCACAATTTCTCATCAAGTCATAAAAATCAAGACCCGTTTGATTTTCTAGTCTAACGACATTGGAGACAGAATGGCTCCCTATAGGATTGCACAGTAGCACACCATCTAGAAAAGCTAGGGTTGTGCTGTGAATATATATTTAAAAATAGAATGCTAGGGATGAATGTGGATGGATACAGGATTAAAGTAGGCCAAAGGAAATATGGCCTGTCTGAAAGATGACATGAGAATGGAAGGAGTGAGTGCTGAGATGGCGGCTGATAGAGGAGAGTGTAGGGAAAAACCCCACATGAAGTGGGATAGGGGCAGGAAAATGATAATTCATCGTCAGATACTGCCCCGCCTTCTGATTCTAAGGTCGTGGGTTCAACTCACAAACTCTGAAGGACAATATCGTGGGGTAGCCGGCATGTCGAGAACCTAAAATCTCTACTAAAACGTGTCAAGGTCTCGAAAGGAGTCTATTTGAGTTGAGGCACACTTAAAATCTTCACACGATAAGAAGAAGATGCTTAAACATTTAATTAATAATATCTGGGTGACTGAGTTTTGCTCGGTTGCTTAACAACGCCATCTACTGAAGTAGCTTAAAATAAATTTAGTTTTATTATTCGCCAATAGATGCCAGGAAGAGTCATATTTTTCAGTTACGTTTATGTTTTTCATTGCCTGAAAATTACATTTTCTAAAAATTAATCCTAGATAGAGCGATTTACCGCCTCCGAAATTATAATTCATGAAAATCATTGGAGCCGTTTCCGAGATTGAGATAATGGAGATAAAAATAAATGTAAAAGAAATGGTATTTATTACATTGTATACTGTTCTCACAATGCAGGTTTTATATCTAACTTGCACTTCTCTGGTACAAAAACCAAAGCCAATAGACAAATAGACAACCATTTTTGAGAGAGGATGATTATTTACATTGCTCCATTATTACCAAAGCAAATGGTCCACACCATTGGACCACAATTTTGCTATCAAAAGCTTAATTTTAGTAACCTACTTGTAGTGGTATAGGCGACAGAGTAAAATCATGCAGTTTAGTGTGATAGTATTATTGTAACACTACTACTACTTGCACCCTGCGGTTTCACCCGCGCAGATTTAAATCCCAGTATTACCACATAAAAATGCTATTCCAGACTATAATCTATCTCTCTGCCAAGTTTCATCCAGATCCGTTCAGCCGTTCCGGCGTGAAAGAGTAACAAACATCCATCCATCCATCCATCCATCCATACTTACAAACTTTCGCGTTTAGAATAGTAGAAGAAAGTATTGTAAAGTAAACCAAAATACAATACAATAAAGTACATATCCCGCAGTCCAGCTTTCAAGTCACAACTCTCTAAAGCAAACTATTGTATTAATTAGCAGCTGAGTCCAGTCTACAAGCAAGCAGCCAATGAAGTATCACAGCACATATTTGCATAACAATTGCCTCTTAATCGAGTGAAACTTTACTGCATCTAATAACGTTTCAATCGCATGTTCTCATTGTCTGGGCGGCATTTACATAGAAAACCGATCCATTTGACGAATTTTGACAAAATTGTTCTTCGGCGCAGGAACTAGGATACATAAAATGTTAATGGTTTATTTTTGGGACTATAGCCGTAAGTGGCAACACAAATCCGTCAATTACAATGTACCTAAGTAATGTTTTTAAAATAAATATAGAAAATCAATATTTTATTTTATCTATCTGTTGTCCGGGCAAGAAAAATATTTTTAAAATAAATACAGAAAACCAACATACTATTTTATCTATCTGTTATAAACGTTTGACAAAAAAATTGTAAAACAATATTTTAGGACAAGGAAAGTTGATCCTACCGCAGCAATTTGTTTTTATACGAGTGGATGTAGGTACGGCTTGTTATTATAAATAGTTCTACCTGCTTTCTGTATGAACATATCCTGTAGTTATGTGCGTTGGCATTGCATGCATTTGGATAGGATTAATTATGTTTAACGCTTTAGAACGGCTGTGCCGGATCAAGATAACTGAATGGAACTCCATAATCACGTAAGGTGGTTCTATGCTCTCATACCTACATCGGCTGGTCCTCGGTTACTATTCCCTTAGAAACATGTAGGTACTCTAAACTCCTACTCCTAAAAGTATGTGAATTACCTTGCCGTAACACAGTTACGAACTAGCACAAGAGGTTAAGTTTCCAAAAGTGTTTACCTCCAAAACCGTGAACATTACATTTTTGAACGTACATAACGCATGAATATGTGAGAGCTACAGATTGACAATACAAATTGGCAGACTTTAATTTCCCATTTTATCCGTTAAAAATATTCGTCGGCACTGTTTTCAATTATGTTAATTGAGCGGGGCCAGAGGGACTGTAAACAGGGTCCAACAGGGGATCCGTGGCACGAGATTGTAACTTACCTTGTACCAACCTATATTTCTAACCGACAATTTTCCACAAGACAGTGTTGTTGTTGGTGGAACCGGCCCCGTAATAAGTTTAGATTTTTAAGGCGAAGACAATAGCTAATTTACCTCACGGTCGCAAGATATAAAAACACAAAACTCATTTTATAAAAATTTCAATTAACCATGTTTCTCACTCAAAATGATTGCTTATGAGACGAAAACTAGTAAAGCAAACTGTTGAGTAAGAAAACTTGCATAGATAAAAATGTTTTTAAAACAAAACTGTGAGCAAACATAGCCACACAGTTTTGTAATAAATAATTTTAATTAATTTTATTTCAATCGCATTTTTCATGCTGTAACTCTTAAATCAAAAAACGGCCGGGGGCAGCCCTGTGAACCGTACACTTGTTTGCCGGACAGCTTATAAGTGGTGCTAGCCCTTCGCCCCTGCTTGTAGGACTACATTTCTTGTCAACGACGCGTGGCGCCGGAAATCACTAACCGGATGGGACAAATACTCCTAAGGAACACTTCGGTCTTCCAAGAAACACTAAGTGCAGGCAGTCTTATCCATGTCACAGTAAAGGTGAGTTACACCATCTAACGCGTTGCAAAATCTCTGATTTAACGAATGATTTGACGTTAACGTTAGATGATGCAACTCACCCTAAGAATATCTCTTTTAAGTCTATCTTTGTTAGAATACAATTATACCTAACACCGAGACACAGACGAAACATTTATCTTCATCCAAAAAATATTTGTTTTTGTGTGAATATACCTAATGGTAGAGTTACTACCATCTACTGATCTATTAACGCAAGTCATCCATTTTGTAATCTTATGTTAGCTTTACTCTAAATCTAATTAAAAAGAGCAGGCACCATTCGGCATCTAAGCTCTATCTTGTAGCGCTTAATAAAGAAGTTAATCTTATCAAAAACAACCATTATTAAGTTCCTGTTCAGCAAAGCTATACAAACGGCTCAGGAAAGCTGCCCCATAACAAGCTATTAATTAACTTTACTAGGGTATTTACACAGCACAGTAACATTTGCAGTAGAGTGACTGGATTGGCTTTGTCTTTATTAGATACCCATTTTGTTTTATTTATTCACTCGAGTTAGAAGCTGTCAAAATAATGACCAAGAATGTCTTTGTCGTTTATTACGTAAGCGTATATTTTTATACTTATTTCGTACCTACATACTTACAAAAACAATAAAATCACATTATAATGTATTTACAGTTCAGTTAAGCATTTGTCCCGAGAAATCATCAGAGTTCAACTATTGTTTAGGTCCGTTACACCAATATCGCTATGATACCTGATAGATGCTAGACAGAGAACAAACATTTATTATTCATCACACACTGCTTTTTCTCGATGAAAATCGATCCCTCGGCCTACAACACAGAAGGCAGGATACTACCACCCAACAAAGCTGTGGTGTCCTTATTAATAGAACGAATAAATGAGTCCAGTGCATTTCTCTTTGGCTATCTAATCTTACCCCCCGGTTATTTGCGTTACATGGCATATTAAATTAAGCTGGTGTTCACCAACATTATTCTGCATAAACCTCTCCTAGGGTACTCTGTATTCCACCTACTTTGTCTCAGGCAACCGGAGTTTCAACATTTTCTATTAAATAGACTAAACGATAAATACGATTTAAAAAAATAGATTATATAAGTCACACAATATTACCTACTCTGTAGCCAACTCCAATAAGATTACCTACAAATAACTGACGCGAAATAATTCAAGAGGTCTTCTAGATTGCTAAAACTATAAGCTTGACCTTTTGGTAACCTATCTATCTATCTATTCAGCCTGTATGCACCCACTGCTGGGTATAGGCCTCCTCTTTAAAACGCCATTCTCTCCGGTCCTGTGCCAGTCTTTGCCATTGCCGCCCAACTACTTCAACTATATCGTCCGACCATCGGGCGGGTGGTCTACCTCGTGGTCGCTGAGCGCCTCTGGGCCACCATTCCGTAATCGCCGTTGTCCATCTTCCGTCATTCCTTCTTGCCACGTGTCCTGCCCATCTCCACTTCAGGCTTGTGATCCGCATACCTACGTCTACGACCTTCGTTCGACGTCGTATCTCCACGTTGGGTATGTGATCAAGTAGTGAGATACCGAGCATGGCACGCTCCATTGCTCTTTGTGCTACCTTTATCTTATGCATGTATTCCTTTGTGAGCGGCCATGTTTCGGATCCGTATGTCAGTATGGGCAGGACACATTGGTTATATGCCTTGGTCTTCAGGCTTTGTGGAATTTTGGATTTGAAGACATCCTCCAACTTTCCGAAAGCGGCCCATCCTAGCTGGATTCGTCTAGCGATCTCCTTTGCTTGAGAATGTCGGCCAAAAGATAAACAGTGTCCAAGGTATACATACTCGTCCACTACCTCGATGCGGCAGTTATCCACAGTGATGTTGAGACTGGAGGGAGGACGGTTTACCATGATTTTAGTTTTAGACATGTTCATCTTTAGACCGATCTGCAATGACACTTTGTGCAGGTCATTCAACATGGCTTGGAGGTCAGAAACGTTCTCAGCTACGACGATCAGGTCATCGGCAAAGCGCAAATGGGATATATATCTGTTGTTGATATTGACACCCATCTCATTCCAATCAAGTGCCTTTTGGTAAATTACTTACAAATTATAAAACTGAAACACTGCAAAAGGTGGAATGTAAATCTTTCGAAGGAATTTGAGCTTTTGTAGTTTTTTGATTAGTATGGGTTAAATTATCCATATTAAAAAATTGATAACAAACCTTGAAAAAACTATAGTAAAAGCTTTATAGAACCCCCACAATATGATCCGATGACGGAAACTGCAATAACAGTCTATTGACTTACATGAAAAGAATGAATTTCAGCGCTCAAAAGCGCAATCAGCTATTATTTGATAGCTGTTTTCGTGTACGATATTGCAATGTTAAATCGACGACTGCCACAATAGGTCCTCATTTGCTAGAACTATAAAAGTGAGATATACAATAGGGAACCAGCTGAACGCTCCTAGTAAGTACTTTACTGGGAGTAAACGCGTAGTTAAACATAATTCATAGTGCATAAACCTGTAGACTGACGGTAAACTGTTATAAAACTGACAGTAACTATTTGAAAAGTATCACTACCACTTAAGGCGCTTTTACCGTCTCTGAGTAACGCTGCCAGCTAATAACTTAGATTATTTACCAAGGGAGCAAATAACAATTTTATAGGCTAGAGTGTTTCTTTGTAGATTCTATAGTAGAATCCTGAGCGCAGCGACGACGCACTCAAAGTACGCCACCGGTGTTGTTCCCGAGATCGTAATTTACTTTTTATCATCTTCTGTGAAGAAAAAGTTCAAGATAACTAAACCATGTTAAAAAAAATTGCACCTTGCAAAATAGATGTAATAAAAATATTTTGGTCCTTTTTTTTTACAAATTTAAAGAAAAGGTGAATACAGTATTATCTGACGGATGACTTTTTAAAAAAGCATGCTGCTAATAATCGAAAAAATCTTCGTGATATGTATTGATATGAGGTTTTCAGGCCTCAGATACTTTACCTCCTAAAAACGAAAGTAAGTAATGGTAAACTATAAATGCACAGCAATCCATTTCAATTTTGCTGAAATTCGACATCTCCATTATTTGATATAGAAATACATTAGTACTCAAAAAAAATCCATGTTAATATTTTTGATAATAAAAAACTTAAATACATACCATTTATTTATAGGTTGAGCTGAAAGCGTTTGTTTGCTTAGATAATGTTATTCTGTTGATACTTGATCCCGTATATCCTACCCTGAGTTTGCCGAGTGTTACCACAAACGGGGAGTCTGTCCTGTCAGGTTGGCAGGACAAAGTCCGTGATCAAGCAGCAATCACACCGAAAACGGGTTAACTCTGAAACGAAAGCGTCTTACTGTTGTACTAATTTGATTCATGATCATCGTCATCATCAGCCTACAGAAGTCCACTGCTGGACATAGGCCTCCCCTATCCGTTTCCAGGACGACCTCAGTGGCGCAGCGGGCGAGAGTCCGCCTGCGACGCAAGAGGTTGCGGGTTCGATTCCCGCCTCGGAACAAATTTGTGTACGATCTGCAGAAATTTGTTCTGTTGGTCTGGGTGTTTATGTAAAATAAAAAATATCTATCTATGTAAGTATAAATAATGTATTAAATATATCAGTCATCTAGTACCCATAACTCAAGCTCTGAGTAGCTTACTTTGGGGCTAGATGGTGCTGTGTGAATTGTCCAGCATTAAAAAAAAGAACGGTTTTGAGCCCTTTCCATCCGACTACCCGCGATAACAATGTATATGATAACAATGTCGTCAGTCCACCAGGTAGGAGGGCGTCCCACACTTCGCTTTCCTGTTTGTGGTCGCCATTCAAGAACCTTTATAATATTCCTCAGCGGTTGTCAGTTCAAGCGCTACACGAATTTGCATCGGTAAACTTGAAACCAGGTTATTACGTATTTGTGGCTTTGAAGCCACAAAAGGAATACATTTTAGGAGTATGCAGTGAAGTGAGCTCTGCCTGTGGCTTGGCATAGCAAAGCATAGTGGTAGGTAATCATTTAGTTGTTCAATACTGCGCTGTTTTTCTGTATTACTTATAGCAAACGCAAAATGAGAGCAAAATGAAGAATATTAATAGATAGATGTAATTGATAGATAAATAGGTGGATGTATTGGAAGGTCATCTAATTTTACCAGTCTTTAGTATTCTTCGTGAATATAAAGTTGGGCCCAAGGTTAATGGTTCCAGTTGTGGCTTAATCATTTAAGAGACAAACTACGTTGATGAAACTTTGGAATAATAATCAGGTTAGTTAATATAAAATGATTTTAATTATGAATGTGTAGCCATTATCAACAGTTCCGTCGATCGTAGTGTTTATTACCTTTGGTACATACGTATAAGTGTTAGATTACATCAGAAACAACTTTTCTTACGATGAATTCAAAAGAGATAGAGTTTCCTTTGGAGATAAGTGCAATGGATCCAGAGGAAGTGAAAGAATTAAAAACATATTTTAAGGGTAAGGGACTTTTTGTGACAAATAAAAAAGTTAAATAAAGTTGGTGCAATATCGTTTTCAAGTTTTTGTGACATTTCAAGGGTAGGTAATCTCTATCTCTAAAGTAATCTTAAATAATTACTTTCAGGACTGCCCCCCGATTTTATCCGAATCGGACCAACGGGCTTCGTTTTTCCTAAACATGAAAGTATAATGGATCAACTATCATATTTCTACAACATGCCAATTCAAAAAAGCGACACATTCGTTGTTACATTTCCTCGATCAGGTATGACCAAGCTATTACTTTATATTAAGCTGATGGCTCACTAAGCGGTGACATGTGGACATTTGTTTTATATGCCTATAACTATATTGATAACTTTATGTGTTTTCAAACAGGCACTACAATGACTCAAGAGTTAGTTTGGCTAATAGGAAATGATTTGGATTATGATAGTGCATCTTCCAAGTATCTAATTGAGAGATATATTTGCCTAAGGTAGGTAACGTATCAAATAAAGTTAATTGATTGAGTGAGCGAAGCGAACGAAAATCTTACAAACAACTTGGGCGATTTGGAATTTTATGTGTGTATGTATGTATGTTTGTATATTTGTCCGACGATAACTTGAGAACCGTTTATCCGATCTGCATGAAATTTGGTAAGTCGATAGCCTGTACTTGAGAAATTTACTGGTACGTATATGAGTCAAATCGGATGAGGAGTTATTAAATTATGGGGGTTTTTAAGAGGGCAAAAATTAAAAAAGTCATGCAAAAAAATAAAGTTACATGTCATATGAAAGGGCTTGGTTTGGAAATTCCAAAACCATTTTTATTTTTTTTTCTAGGATGCCCGCTTTTTGAGATACAACAAAAAAGTTAAATTAAGATAACCAACGACCCAAGAGCTCCTATTTCTAAGATTTCGTTGGCCTCAAGGCTTTTCTACTGGTCGGTAATTTCTTTGCCTTTTCAATTATTATTTTTTTGAAATACATTAAAAAGGTACTTAGTTCTCATTAAATGGTGATAGCGACGTGTTCTGATGATGAGGCCAAGGTCTGTTTAACGGAACTCTTCAATAAATAGGCCAATTCAGTTGAAACTTGGTTACCATACTTAGTTAGTAGGTGCCAGCCAGAGACAAGTCCAAACACAATGTTTGGTTGGACTTGCCTCTGACTACCACATACCTACCTATATTTTCGGAGCGTTCACGCCGCGTCACGAAATCTCAGTTCGGGGCGAACTACTAGTTAAGAGACAATGCTTTAATCTTTGAACCAGTAGTGAAATTGGAATCTAGGTATAATAGATACCGAAATGACTTCCTACTTTCCAAAAAAAACTTTGTAGGAACGAAGCTGGTTTTTAAGAATTGGTCCTATGGGAATATCTTGCTTTGACTTCTACGACATTGTCTTGTTATATTCATCTTTCTTATTTTCTAGGGTCCCCTACATAAAGTCCCAAAGCATAAGTGAAGTAAACACTATAAAAGTAATAAAAATTTGATACCTATGAAATATATCTAAATTATTTCTTTAGGGCTTACGCGGATATGAAAAACTTGACGAAAGCAATCGATTCAGAGAAATATCAACAAAAAAACTGCAAGCAAGGCGAAGTATTGGAACGGCTAAGTTGGCCGATGGGTGTAACCCACACTAGCGACAATCGCTTCATTGCGGCTCACGTTCTGTTCAGTATGCTACCACCCGGCACTTTGGATACAGCTAAAGTCATATACGTCGCCAGAAACCCTTTGGACGTAGCGGTTTCCATGTACCATTACTTCAGATTAGTAAAGATTTACGAATACGTTGGCGATTTCAAAACACTATGGTATTTGTTCACCAGGGGTTTGAGTAAGTATGAACAAGAAAATATCATAAACTACAAAGAAACGGTGTATCGTGCAGACGTCATAGATTTCTGTCTGATGTGACAGACATAGATATTAAACAGCAAAGAATGTATTCCTGCAAACTTGTACTACTGTGACTACACTTTTTTTAACTGTAGGTTCAGTTTGAGATTATGTTTTAAGTGGTTATAAGGAAGCGAAGTCCTGCGGGGTTACCAATGGATAGGTGCCTAGTAGCATTTCCGTCAGTGAAAGCTTCCGTGCTTTGCAGAGCATCAGTCCCTAGTTAAGACATTTGAGGAGACTAGAGGCGGCCTTAAAACTCAGTCATTAGAGTTTAGTCAATATCATAGGTACTATTATCGATATTGCTATATTCTTTGTGAATGACGAAAAGGATGTATATCTGTTTTAAAAAATAAGATTAAACTAACATAATTTGAAAAGTCTTAAAGTAATAAATTTTATCTAGGTATATTGTTTTTACAATGTTAAATTGCACCATTTACTGTTCTGCAGCTATGTGGACCCCATATTTCGCACATGTGAAGCAAGCATGGGAGAAAAGACACCATCCCAATATGTTGTTCTTGTTCTATGAGGATATTACTAAAGTAAGTACGGCTACTGAAGTTTTATTATAGCAAATGAAAGAATGCCTCACTATACCATAGAGGCATAGACCATATAAAAAATTCAGTGCATTTGTCAAATTCTTGAGATAGACGTATTTGCAAAAAGATGTTGAAGTACACCTTTTTTGGTCTCCGGGCTAGCGCTTCTATCGTGCAATGGTCACTAGGAATCTGGCTGCAGCGCAGAAGGCTAGTAACCAAATCCAGCAGCTGTTCCTTGACAAAATCCGGGAAACAAGCAGAAGCGCAAACTTGTGGATCCGAGCCCGGCTATCCAGAAGGAGCTTACAGCTGAGTTTGATAAGTTCGAGAAGCACTAGGTATGGAGGTGACTCAGGAGTCGATTTGACTGCATTTCCATCCTTCAAATTCAAAGAAACTGGACTCCATCGACGACACCTAAGAAGTGTAGGATAAATATGTAAAGCTTGCTAAGTTTTGTAAGGTTTAATCAATAAATTATTTGTTAGACAATAAGTAAAGAAAATTTTGCCATACACGGCCCAGTAGACAGGTCTCAGATATCATGAGAGGCTTGGATCTTTGAGGATATCTATGAGAAGGTGAGGATATCTTCGAAATCGCTTAGTGATGTTGGCATTGTTCTTTATTATACGAGCGAGAAAAATAAACAAATATTGTGTAAGCAACTTTATAAGTTCTCTCTATATATTTGTCACATACAAATTCACTTCGTCCGAGCTAAATTTTTGAATCTGATTTGAACCCGAAAGCAGAGTTTTGCCACTTTTGTATAGAGACTCGATAAGAACTAAAAAAATAGATTAGTTATTAACTATTTTCTTTTTTAGGATCTTGACGCTGCAATTCGACGCATAAGCAGTTTTATGAATAAAACTTATACCGACGAACAAATCAAGGGATTATGTGAACATATGAAGTTTGATAACTTTCAAAAGAACGAGTCGGTGAACTTAAATTTTCTGAAGAACAGCGATGTCTTTGTGCCTTTAGAGCAATCATTTATAAGAAAAGGTAAACAACTAAGTTATGTCTGAGTGATTGGTAGAAAATAAGACAGTTTACCAATGACTTATACTATCGTCAAAAACCTAAATCCTACTAATATTATAAATGCAAAAGTTTGAAAGTATGGATGGATGGATGTTTGTTACTCTTTCACGCCGGAACGGCAGAACGGATCTGGATGAAACTTGGCAGAGAGATAGATTATAGTCTGAAATAGCACATACATGTTGCGTGGGAATACCGGTATTTAAATCTGCGTGGGTGAAACCGCGGGGCGCAACTAGTTACCTATAAATGTTTGTTTCTTTCATATGTACTATAATATAGGTAAAACTGGTAAACTGCTCTACAGGTAAAACTGGTGGATGGCGAGATTACTTCGACGAAGAATTGACAAAGCATGCTGCAGGCTGGATTCGAGAAAATCTTCGCGATACTGATCTAAGGTTCCCGGAGCTAGAAATTTTCCTGAAAGAAAACTAGGCTACTATACATAATTATACTATACTATACTAAACTGCAAAGAAGTCAGATCTAGCTAATTTTGCTTTGTAGAATAAATAAATAAATAATGCTGGACAATCTACACAGCACCATCTAGCCCCAAAGTAAGCTACTCAAAGCTTGTGTTATGGGTACTAGATAACTGATAATTTAATACAGACCACCTATGGCCATTACTTATAATTACGTCAGAGGGATATTGACATGCCCCAAGTGCGCTCGTACTTTTGTCAATAAAATCGGGTACGTAAGTCATCTGAGAGCGCATGAAAGGACTGATCAACTGTGTCCTAATTGATTAAAAGTTATCATTCATCCATTTTAAATAGTCGCCGTAGCCGAAATCGGCCAGGACGTCATCATCATCATCACATTTTGTTCGTAGTCATTGGTGTATGTTTTGTTGTGAAGTTATTGATTTAGCAAACCAATAAGTTGTAAAAATAAGTCGGATGCATTTACACTATATTGAATAAAATTATAAAAAAATAAGAACACCGAATATTTTTTACATGTTTTACCTTTATTTTTCAGTGATCTGTAAAATATTGATAAGCTCTTGTCTCAATTCTAGTCCGTCTAATAGCTTGTCTGTAAACTATTCAAGGCGTATTCAAGGTACCTAAGTATAGTAGAATCTTCGTACTCCCTTCAAATTGATGAAAGCCTCACTTTATAGACTCTATAGCAAATGAACACAAGCACTCTACTCGAAAATTACTCCTTTATGGGGCCACAAATAACCGCAAACTCATGCAGATAGCTAGAGCATGACATAAAATGTGTTCAAAGCTTAAGCCGTATATGGACGCATACTTCTACTTTAAAAAGATTTGATAACAACATAATAAGTACCTACCTCTGATGACAAACGCACGCAATCGCAACTCTTTTACCGACTAGATACTGCCTTATTCATTATGGTCTTTGAGCGTGCCAAAGCTTATCAGACTGATAAGTCCAAGGAATTTGAATACCAATAAGTCTGTTGCTGTCTCTTTTCGTTGGCGTGAAAGTGACAGTGACAAGAATACTCTTCTGAGCTGCTATAAAATGGCAGGAATTATGATTATGAGGGTAAGTTTTTTGTTTACAGATATTATTTATTAATCTACTATTTAAGAATCTGTAATTGGCAGTATGTGTAGTATAAATTTCAAAATGGTTTATTTTTAGGTGCTGGTTGATTCTATGACAAAAAAAAATAAAGTTGACACAAATTGACCAAGCATTTTAGCCTCATGTGCCTGCAATTTCACCGGCAACTGAGAGAGATCAACACTCTTTAAACCAAAACAGCAACGCTGCTTGGTGGTAGAAAAGGCATGAAGTACTTCCCCGAACAAGCCTGATGCATGAGTTCTACTACTTCAAATTATAAAATTCCACTGGATTTAAAACGGTGCTGGCCTGCAACAGTGGTCGAAGCCTGAAGACGCAGCCTGTTAGCGCGACACTAGTGTTAACATCTGTGTCCCGCCTTCGAAGCATAAACATCCTTCGGGATCATGTCTTCATTTGCATGTTTCAGCGCAACCGGCGGCGTGCCGGCAATGTCGATTGAACCCACGCCCTGAATTTATTCAAAGGAGGCAAAGATGACATACGGTGCATACAAGTACTCACAACGCTTACGTTGTGAGTACTTACTAAGGGTTAATATAAACACAAAAGTCCAAGCTTAGTATTATTTTTAAAACTAAACTGAGCACATTCTGGGTTCGGATCCAGTTGTTCTACGATAACTTTTTATGAAAGTAACAATTTCTGGGTTGTACGACATGCTGGTTTTTCTTAATGTTTTCCTTTATATATGTTTTTTACCTCTGACGAGAAGTCAATGTGTACATACATTTTTGAATAGAAAAAGTCATTGGTGTACAGCAGGTTTTAAACCCACAGATTGACCAATGATTGACCGCTACCGCTAGGCCGTCATCAGTGTTCTTCTGTACTTAACTACGTCATTATATCAAAGGCTGGCACCTTGAGCAATGGATTTGCCACGTTGCTCTGCACAATAGGTTCTCGTTTGCGAAAACCATAAAAGTGAGATACTACAATAGGGAAACGACCTAAAGCTCCTAGTAAGTACCTACTTGAATAGGAGTAAACGCATAGTTAAACATAATTTGGATGGTAGATCAACAATAAATACTTACCAAACCGACAGTGAACATTTGAAAGTAAAGTATCGATCCAATTAGGAACATATATTTTCACATGTATAGAATTTGAAAATCGTCTAGTTATTTTATGTTAAAAAGAAAACCTTGTTATATGATTCTACATAGCACTAGACACTCAGCAAATCTATGGATAACCAGATATATAATAGATATTTCTATACAACTTGCACACTTCTATGAACACACTTTTTTAAAAATCTATAACTATACGAATCAAAGTTCTGACTGACTGACTGACTGACTGACATTATAGACAACGCACAGCCTAAACCGCTGGTTGTAGAGAGTTGAAATTTAAGGAGTACATAGTTCTTACATCGTAGACGTGTACTAAGAAGGGATTTTTCAAAATTCAACCTCTAAGGGTGTAAAAAGGGTTGAAATCGTTTGTATGAAAAATCGTGTTCCTTCAACCTAGGAACTTGAAACTTAGAAGACATATACCCCAAAGTCAATAATTAAGTTTGTCATTTTTAGTTTTTGAGAACCACCCCTAATAAGGGTGCAAAGGGGTGTTGTAGTTTGTATGGGAGTTTTTTAACGAGTGGTTCGATCGATTTCAAACTTGGAGTAAATATACTTCTAAATAAATAATTAAGGGCGACATTTTTAGTTTTTGTAAACTACCCTTAATAGGGGTGCAAAGGGATGTCAAAGTTTGTACGAGAATTTTTGTACGCGTAGTGCGATTGACTTGAAACTAAAAGTAAAAGTCGATAAATAACAAAAATATACTAATTTAGGGTTTTATCTCGGGTGGAATACGCGAGCGGCGTCAGAGGCGCAGCGGTGGCTGGAGAAGCTCGGGGCGGGGCCCTTAGCGGGCCGCAAATGGTAACACAATACGCGCGGTTGAAACCGCGGGGCGCAGCTAGTATATTATAAATATGATAGTTGCTTATAAAAAAACGGATAAAAAACATTTTCTAAATAGAATCCTAGCTAGATCGATTTATCGCCCCGGAAACCCCCTGCATAATAAATTATATGAAAATCATCCGAGCCGATTCTGAGATGATTAGAATTCTAGAAATATTAGAGAAAGCCAGGTCAAGAGTACCCCAAACAGGCGAGCATGTATGAATAATGTTATGACAGTGAATAGAGCTAAAGAGGTATGTCAGGGTCGTAGCAAGTAGAAATCTGTGGTCTCTACCTACCCCTATGGAAAATAGGCGTGATTTTAGGTATGTATGTATGTATGTCTATTCAAGTAAAGCTCGTTTAAAGTTATTAGATTAGATAACCCTGACAGATAACTAATATTATGCCTAGTATAATATAATTCACATGTGTTTGTCTTCGGTGGGTATCGAAGCCACTTACAGCGCAGAAGGCAGAGTTGCCGACTGAGCAGTGACGGACGGCTCCTTGAGTTCGTCCTTGAGTTTTGAATCAACTTCTTCTTTTTCTGATTCAAGATCAATGCTCTTGTCGGTGTAATTAATGCAATTCTCTCCAGGTGTTTCTTTATCTATAGGGCAACCTCCTTGACATCCTTTATTTGGCTCATGTAGCTTATTCTAGGTCTTCCTCTGCCTCTCTTTTCTTCTACCTTTCCTTCGATTATGTTTCTTTTAAAGCTGTTATGTCTTACAAGATGGCCAATCATCTTTTCTCTTCATCTTCTATGCAAACTGTTTTTATGATGGCTCTTTCCTCGTTTATTTTTTGACGGCTTTATACGAATTTAAATTCCTTGGGCTTTGTGGTCCTTGAGTTTTGGATCAACAAAGACTCAAAATTTATGCTCGCTTGCTCGATTAATTATTTTTTGCATCTTTCTGATGTTTGTCAGTCGATCGCCGTGATATACGAGACCCCCGCCCAGCGCGCCGCGCCGCCCAGGGCGACACAACCCACGCAAAACAATTAATCCCACATAAATAATTATGGAACACCGATTTATATCCGACTTCGTTTCAACCACCCATCTCATTTAGGGGAGCCATGTGATAGCCGGAACTTAAGAAAAAGACGGACAAATTCGTATTTATATAAATTGCATTTAAATAAGGTAAGTAAATACTTATTGGTGGAAGTCTACACAGCACTATGCTATGCTTCATAAAGCATAGCAAGCAAAAGTCATATAATAATATAGACTTTATGCTGTAAAAAGAAAATAGTTTCCCCTAACGATGTATAAAAACACTTAGGTATATTAGATGCAAATGCTTATTTTTAATGTACCTAACTAGCATTCTTTAAGAAAATAATCCTACTGGGTTCCATTCTCGGTAAAAGCCTCCCGATAACGACTTCGACTAATTTCGGTCTTTGACGGCTAGTACAGTACATAATATCTAAAAATATAAGTAAAAAAAAACAAATATAAGTAAGAAATACTAGGACTGTATTTTTTTAATGTTTGTTATCTCAAAACTTTTTACTGGGTGAACCGATTTTGATGATTCTTTTTTCATCGAAAGCTAGTGCTTGTCATGTGGTTGTCATTTGAGTCAGATCTGAAGAGTAGTTTTTGCGTTAGTACGAGTGTATTTTCCAGTGGATTCGAATTCGGTCCTTCTTGCAAAGAGTTTTTGACTAAATTCTTTACCCACTCTCTTTATCACGAGATAAAGTAAACGAGAGATCGAAGAGTAAACGAGAGATCCAATTATAGGTTTTCACGAATAAAAACATTATAAAAACATATTAACCATTATTGCAAGCGCCGGAGTAGCTCTAGTTCGATCCTTTCCGATGAATAAAATGTGGGATAGGTTAATTACCTCTGTAATATAACTACATATTATAGACACCTCACAATTTAATTTAAAATGCCCCAAAGGCGTATCAAGTTAATAATGAAACAGCCTTGCCGCCGGCTTCTTGGGATATAAAGACCATTGCTGATTCACTCCGTCACCTTTGTTAATAAACCAGTGGTTGACCCCCGAACTGAGATCTGAGATGTCAGTTCGGGGTCAACGGTGTCTCCAGACTTGGTATGGTAGTACACATATTATTAGGGCTATTCACATTGCTTCACATGACTTTTCGGTATTTGCGTTTTTATTTACTCGTTTGTTATTGCTTGTTCGTCTTGCTAGTGAAAAATAGGCAAATATACTAATAGGGTCACTATGCACATCGTCGTATTTGTCTCACCATTACAATTAAAATTAAAAAAAATTAATTAAATTAAATCTAAATTTGATTTATTCAGATGTCCAGATGCACAAAGACAAAGACAATTTTTCAATAGAACTATAATTAGTCAGGATGAAGAATGATGCCAAGCTCATTTATTTATTCAACAAGCAGTTTCATTCGATTGTTACTAATGCTTAATTACAATAATTTCATTGGTTTCTTCCACGTAACTTATATAACTCACAGAAAACTTTATTTTGCAAGATAACGCGCGCGGGCCGGCCATTTTGCTTTTAGAACAGTTGTCATTGGTCGAAATTCAAACAAAACAAAATTATATGCCTAACAACAGTAAACGAACACTTAAAAATAATTTTATTCGAAGAACTTAAAATTGTCATGAGCTCGCGATTGCAAAGACAAGTCCCGTCTGTATAATTTCTTTGAGAATGGTTTAAGTATCTCATTTTCTAAGAATTATTGTTCCTTTCCATCACACGAGTGGGTGTGATATAAAGTTAACACGGCGTTGTTTTCCCTTGAAACCAAAGTTGGAAAATCATTAAGTTTAACGACCTGCGAAGTTTAAACATTAGGATCTACTTTTACGTTGTTCCTAATATTTAGATTACTTAATTAATTGCTCTGAATAACTTTGATACACGCAAAAGCTCTTTGTTTACCAATCTGATATCTCCATTCTGTATTAATTACGTACCTAATGGTAAACAAACTTTTAAACAAAGGTAGAGAAACTGACCCTTAATATTCAGTAATTTCAAATAAAACAACTTTCGTATTTTGTAAGATAGAGTGAGATGCAAAGTTATTCAAGACATGAAAAACTTCTATAAAAAAAAATATAACAGGTTACAGCAAATTGTTTCACTTGAAGTCCAACTATAAACTTATGCAACAAGCAGAACCAATGTTTGTTGAAAAAAACTCTTTGTACTAGAAAATTCTCAGTAGAGCTTTTAATGAAATTAATACCTTCGCTACGTTAAGAACTGGTAAACCAAACTTACCTTAAAGAATTTTCCGGGGACATGAGACTGGAAAATTTAATATTCTCGTGGCATGTAGTTGGATTAGGATGGGATCTGAACCAAACTTACTCTTTGAAACTGAACAATTTTACGAGTTTTTTCATCAGTGAGCGAACCGCTCAGTTACAAAGTTCTTGAATGTTAAGCAGAAGTTGAGTATCGTTGTTTCGGGGGCGTTTACATAACAGTGTCCTGAAAACTCGTGGTTACCTTTTTTCAAGAAGGTCTTTGTCTTACCTACTTAAATAAAACGTTTTGGATTAACTATTTGAGTGGTGACAAAACACATGTGTCGTTTAAAATAATAAACATCATTCGGCGCACTTAAAATCCTTTTACCACACTGTTTTACAAGAAACTAGAAAAACACAGAGAGTCATTCGTTTTGACGAAAACTGAACTTTTATCTTTTTTCTCGCACGCATAATTTCAACATTTTGGAAGATATAATTCTACTGAATGTACGAGTAGTTATGCAAAATCGCAAACAGCCAAGCTCCGAGAACAACATTACAAAGATGAGCTACGAGCACAGAAAATGTAACAACGCCAACGGAATTCATTTTTGCAAGTAAATTGTTGCGAGTTTTGCAGGCTTTAGCATTTTAAACCAGTTCTGGATAGAACAAGTTAGAAATTACAATATTGAAAAGCTACAAAGCTCTTCTGACGGTAACAGGTAGCCGCTATAACTCCCGACGGCCGCCGACAACGGTCCCGCCCATCAACTAATCGCAGCCTACTTGTTTATTTACGTGCTCACATTAAAATAACTGCATAAGAGTAAACGGTCACTAATCGCCTTTAAACTGTTCTGTTACTCTACAAGCCAATTATACGCTAATAGACCTACCTTTAACGGCTGCTTCAATTATATCCAGGCTCCGTAACGTTAGCACCAATGGTTCGACCACTAAACTCAACTTCAAATGATTATCAGTAAGTCTTCTCTCCGTGAGAAATATCCCGTATGTGCGCATCCGCATCGGACGGCAATCCAAAGCCCTGAAGCTTTGAACGAACACAGTGGCGTCACTGAATCGTAGCGACTTTGCCGTACCGAACTTCACCACCACACCGATATCGTTCAAATCACCCTTTAAAACACGACGAATATTCACTTTGTACACTCTCGTTCCGTTCGGACCGACGCTCGCACCGAAAACTTTTCCCGTGAATATGTATTTGGAGAGTAACGTGACGCGCTTCAATAGAACTCTGTCGTACGTGACGCTGTTACAGGCAGACGTCGCCCCATGTCTTTCGAGCAATTGCACGTTCGCCACAACGTCCAAGGCGAGTATCCACAGAATTAAAGTTGAGAATCGCATGATGAATAAGTAAATACGTCGAGGTAGAGACATTTGCTTTTCCAGGATCCCATTCGGTTGAATGAGGATTGTCACGCGAAGGATGCGTTAGAAGCGTGCGCACGAGCGCGGACCGCACTGGAGGCTGACGCGCGGTTCACCCACTCACTCCAGATCATTCACCGCACCCCACATCATTTACATTCTGATTGGTCCCGCGTAAATAGCACCACGCACCTTGTAATAAGACACTAGTCACTGGAAGAGACGTTTATCGCTTCAATATCTTGATTTGTGTCGGAAAACGAACTATCGCTCCTCGAGGAGCCATTTGTTATCCTAGCGCCTCAATAAAATTTAATGTTGTTTTTAGTGTCTATTTATTGACGTGGGAATCACAGACCATTGATATTTATAAAAGAACTAGCTGATCTGGTCGTGACTTCGTCCGCGTTCATTTTTTTATTTTGCATAAAAACTACAATAAAGAGATACCACTGGAGTTATAGATGATGGTTACCACTTAGCATCGGGTGTTCCATCTGCTTGTTCGTTCGGCTGGTTGTATAAAAAAAAATATTATTTATAATCATAGCGCTGACCATAGACAATGCTACACAACAATCAGCAGTGTTATTACATCTTCGGTATTAGCAGCCACAGGAATCACAATCAATCACCAGTAATGACTTCAGTAACGGATCATTTCACATAGCGCGGTTATTAAAGAGGTAGGTATGATGTCTTTTTGTCAGCGATGGCAACACGCCGCAAAACGACCGACGAGCATGCGACATCAAAAATCAATTTGTTGTTTTACAGAGTAAGGAAAGCTTTTAATGATACCTACAGCGAAGCTCAGATGGATGGATTTTGATATAGAAAAGCTGGGATAGATTCAACATTTTTGGACAGTAAACAAATGTCTATCTCCGTTAGGTTTGCAATTTTTTTTTTGTTCTTTTAGATTTCATAAAGTTATCTGTTTTAGTCCATGTGTGTTATATGAAAAGTTTAATCCTTAGAGTTTTGTATTGAAACGTTTGAATTTAAAAAAGCCTTTGTTACATAAAAACACATACATTGTTATTTACACCTCTTTTTTGTAAAATGACATAGGTCTATAATTAGCAAAATCTCTTTGTAAGTAAATCGGTCGCAATGCCAGCACAAAATGAAAACTAGACTGAGTTGGTTGTCTCTAGAAGCGGTAAGCGAAACTGTTTGTAATGCCCATGGTCTGTCAGCTGTCTGGACTCGTTTTCCGTTTTTGCAGCGAAACAAATATCTCCGAGAATAATTTGTAAAAGTCCATTAAATAGTCAATTTGCCTAATTATGCGAACTGATGGTGTGGCTGCCCGTTGAACTGAGCACTCGTAATGGCATGTTTTCATTTTGTTAATTGATTTACTTGAGAACAAATTAATGTAATGTACTATAGCAGCCTTTTTAAGGCTTTTTATTCAAAACAAGTATTCTAATAATTGTAAAACCTAATCATATTAAGCTGTAGGAATTTTCCGTTTTTATTTTGGTTTGTTGTCACGTAGCTCGTTCTTGTGCATCTATGTCATTATTGTTAAATTTATTGTATTTTTTAATAAATTACTTTTAGTGGAAAGTCCTGATAAATAAATAAAATTTACTAAACTTATTTCATGACTTATTGTTTAAAAGATAATATCGTAGGTTTTTGTGTAGGAAACTTGGTGCCATGATTCAAAACCGAAACTGGAACTTTAACCCGTAACCAACATTTACAGATCAGACAAACATATATTATCCAATCACGAGAATCAAACTACTACTTAACATCAGGTGGGTCATCTGCTAGAACCATCAACTATTAGTTGTATAAAAAAAATGTACTGCATATTATTTGTTCTGTGTCAAATGTAAAAAGTTAGTGCCATATAGGTATCATTTAACGAAACTGGTCTATATAAGTTAGTGTAGACGCTAATGTGTATCTATCAAACACAATAAAAGGTAAGTCGACATCTGTATTTGAAATTTGCAAATCTCAGAATAATTTACGGCATGACACAAGTAAAATTATCGCGTGCCATATTTACAGGCCCTTCGTATTTTATGCTTCGAATGGATTACGTGTGAAATATATCGCATAGGAAAATGCGTAAGCTGCTATTTAAATGCTCGCGATCCGTGATTTGAAGGAGTTTTTAATATAAAATTTATTTAAAGGTAGTTAAATATCAAAACCACAGTTAAAAAAAAAAAAAAATAATACTGTATCTGGTGGGACATATATGCATTTAGGTACATCACTTGTTCTTTAAAAAACACGTCCACACAAAACAAAATCGTTACAAAAACTACTCGAATCTGACATAAAGTATTAGCTATGAAAATAATAAAGAGCATAGTTTCAACTATGATAGGTGCTATTTAAGAACATAATAATCAACTATGATATTACGTACCTAAGAACGTATATTAACCAACTCTGATACTATTTAAGAACATAGTATCAACTATGATACTTTCTAAGAACTAAGTATCAAATCAACTATGATGTATCCGCTACTATGCCGGTAATATACATAGCATACCAGCATGATAGTGACGCACCGTACTAATTAGACTACCTTACCTACATCATCTATAGTACGACTTTAACGCTTTATTGCTTACTGACAGCCTTATTACACAAGTCGGTTAATTTACGATTGCATGTGTGTATGACTTAAAACAGCTCTATTTTGATGATGCAAATTTATTGGAACTCTGTTCAGATAACTGGTTTACGTGATTATTATCACGCCTTATTTTATAGCTGTAAGAAAGCTTTTTAATGGAGACTTATGCGGGGATCGTGGCAGATTTATTAACTAGCGCAAACAATAATGAAACAAATTAGTACTACGTAACGTATATAATAAACGGTGGCGCTAATCTATACCATTTACGAGTGTGAGCGAGAGGTCGTTCACAATAGTGTATTACTAAGAGGTACTAATTATTAGCGCATTTATTTAGCGCAGATATCAGAGATGATAAACAAAAAGTTTTTTCTTATTACGATTCTTCCTTCCAGAGAGTATATGGAAAAGGTATAAGCGATAGGACAGTGCTTCTATAAAATGATTTCTGTATCATCAATGATGTTCATGTGTTCCTATTCTAATAACTAGATACCGCTAACGGCTACGCTCGCGTATATACAGTCGGGCGCCAACATTAATATTTAAGGCTCCGGTGACAGCGGCTCGCAATTTCGAGGTGCGATTGGCTATTATTTCATTTTATTTCATTTCGGGGAGGTTGTTTGAAAGAATAACTCTAAAGAAACACGCATAAATACTGTTCGAACACAAATAATACAATAATATAAGGCAAATGTGCTTGAGTCAGAAATCATTTTGGTATTAGGTAAACGTAAGACCAAACATACTAATACCAAAATGATTTCTGATTCGGACATGTTTTCCTTATATTATTGTATTATTTGTGTTCGAACAGTATTTATGCGTGTTTCTTTAGAGTTATTCTTTCAAACAACCTCCCCGAAATGAAATAAAATGAAATAATAGCCAATCGCACCTCGAAATTGCGAGCCGCTGTCACCGGACCCTTAAGGTCATGTTTTCTGCTCTCAATCATTTATCGGGCTTAAAAGTATATAATCCAAGGTACAAACTGTAAGTTTCCTGATCGGTACAGAAGTTAGGGCGTGATTGAGCTACTAATATACCTACAGGTGTGTACGGACAGCGTGTTCATTGGTAAGTGTAAACGGTTACGCGTGTCCTAGGAATGTCATGCCCATACTTGCAGCTCCCCAAAAGTGCACGCATTAGCTGCAAGATGGCGTTCCAATGTACGTGCTGTCCGTACACACCTTAGATTACATACATCTAAACATACTTGCTGCTAGAACCAGCAGATTGACCATTACCTTTGACGACAGGGAATTTTAGCCTTTCAAGTCATCGGACTGCCTAGAAAGATAGTATATGGGATAGGATCTTCCCTAACTCATGGGAAAGTCACTAACGGTCAACTTCGTGTACCTATAGCATTGAATGTAAATAATGGACATAGATGAAAATGCAATTTCCGCAGCCGAATTACAAATGGCAGGTTCATCCGTTGATTATAAATTCAAAAACCCATCGGGCAGCGAGCATTGATCTGTTTCGAATTCTGATTCCATAATGCATTCTGTCAGTGCATTACAAATGAGAACTCGACTTCCCTAAGCCAACGCTAGACCGGGATCTAGTGGTGGGTTTCGTACAGAGATAAGGGAATACTTGAGTTTAATACGGGTCCGTACCATTATCTATAAAAACAGCAAAAAAAAGTCACATTGCTACTACTAAAACATCAACAGTGGACTCAACCGTCGAATCACCGTTGCGTTGACTCAACTGTTGACTTTACAGTCAACTCAACAGTCGACTCAGCAGTCGGCTCAACACTCGACTCAACACACAACTCATCTATGTACTATTATTTGCGCACAAATAAACAACTGGGGGTTTTCATATCTTGCAGTTCTATTAACTGACTACTAACTAATTATTAAATATTATTTATTTATTATTAAATAACATAAAAAAGCTAACCACAAAAGAAAAGACAAGTGTAAGTAAAAAGATTAAATATTATTATGCAAATCATAGTTTATCAGTACAGCAAGTAGCAATAAAAGCCAGCTCTTCGCCTATGAGGGTGGAATTTCCTGCGTGTTTGTAGTGATTACTTTCACAACTGCCACACGCCGGAGGCTGCGTGAATTATGGCCGCACCTACGTTTACGTTTTCAAATAATCCTCCGCGCTCGGGAATTATAACCCGTAAATAAACATAAAAGGCTTGGATAGCAGCGTGGATTTATCTGAGTGTTGCTACTTTAAACTTTTTAAAATTTTCCACTAAACGAAATGTGGCTGTTCAAGCTAATATTGTAGTGATAAATACTAAGTATACTAACCCTCTTATTCATAATTCCTGCCATTTTCATGCGGCTCAATAGGGTATAATTGTCACTGTCATTCCCACGCCAGCTAAAAGAGACAGGAACAGACTTATCGGTCTGATAAGCTATATTGGCGCGCTCAAATACCATTAGAACCTTAGACTAAAAAATCTATAATTCTAATATTGGGAAACAATCAAATTCATAAATCACGGTAATGATTCCGTTTTTAATAAAATTACATTCATAAGTTAATTCCAAAAATGATAATCACACTTGTGTTTAATTTTTACTGATTTTTAGAATACCAGTCATACTTATTATTCCCTGTCCAGCAACGCACAGACAGCGTCGACAAATCATTATAATCATAGATAGAGTAGTAGAACTTTTTGTGAAGGGCTCGACCGGGGAAGTACAAGCAGCAACGCTGTGTTTCGGTTTCAAGAGTGTGGTTGCCGGTGTAATTACAGGCACATAACATCTGTATCTCTCAAGTTGATGGACGCAGGGCAGTGCATCCTAGGGCAAGTTCCTATCGCGCGTGACTTACGAGGCAATGCTTTGTTATAGGTGATGGTAACAACTTAGCATGAGGTGGGCCATCTATTGTATAAAAAAAGTACTATTACTGCTAACGTTCGTAGCCCTTCCGTAGCACTTGTAGCACTAGCATGAAAGCTGTAGCAGTGCTACACAAATCAGATCCACTATAACGAAGACAGCTGATGAAAAATGACAACCACGTTGAACATTTGTCACAGTTCAGATAAAATATCATTTCATCGATACAAGTTTTCCTATTCAAAAATTTGTACAAGTACGAAAACTAGTAAAGCAAACTTTTCATGATCCGCGAGCGAGAGGTCCACAAGCCGTTGTCACAGCCTTAAAAACTAGAAATAATGTCGTGAGAGATGTTTAAAACTGCGCGAGAAATGTATCCCCTCATTTTGATGTGAACAGCGTCCACTACAAAGCTAAATCACTGATATCATGACTGCTATGAAAGCCGACGAGCTGTGCCTAATCCACAGGCTGCGGGAACGTAATTGTCGTTCGTTATTTCGTAGGTTTCCCGTTAATTCGTGTGAAGAGTGAAATCTATGCAATCGCGTGTTGGTTTTCACACTTAGGAAAAATTGCTCGCGTGTTACTAACCTGTTGCTCGTCGTGCTTTGAATTTATATTATAAAAACCTCAGAGGATAACAAAATCAACATGTTTATAAAAATCGTGGTTTTAGTGCAAATAAATGGAAGTAATACGAAACTTAAGGCTTCTTGCTTCTCGATTTCTTTTAAAAATCGGATGCTAAAATCCGCAAGCTTGAAGTTGAAAGAATTTGTATGAGTTTCTGAGAAGATTCAGCTATCCAAACAAATTACAGGCGGAGCATAAGTTAGTAATTACAGTGACAAGACGAGAGCGTAGGCATGTGGCAGCCTCGTCTCCGGATGTCACAGCGGTGATTAAACATTCCTCCCCTTTCCTCCCCTTGATATTAACCCGTTTGAAAATTCTAACAATGTCGTGTACTAGCGCTTTCTATGAAAGCGTTTACGTAGCTATTCGTATTGCTGTTATAGGCATCCAAAGCGCGCCTATGTTTGAACATTAAATTCCAGTCTGTGCCATCTCCGTAGGCTGTTGGAAATAAATAAATATGGTAGGTACCAATCTGAAGACCAATAATTATTCTGCGCCGAAGACTTCTTGGCATAGGTATAGTGATGGTCTCCAAAATATTAAGATCTGAACATCACATACGTTTTGGTACCTTTTTAAGAAGACAAGTTCAATCATATTAAACGAGTTACTACATTTTTATTTCTAGTATTTCGGATCCAAACATCCGTCGATCAAATTCATCAAATTCAGTCTCTAAAGTCGTACTGAGTTGTAGGTTTTGTAAGAAAACTGGGTTGGATAAAATAGAATTTTTAAATTGTTATAATAAAATAAATTATGATGATGTGAGAGACAATAAAAAAACCTACAGGTCACCAATGCAGTTAAACGCAAATGAAAAACATCTAGCCAAATAGACCATGAAAGAAAATTTTCTTCGTATGCGAACTTACATCTGTAGTTCTCTAGTTTAATAATGAAGTCTGTGAATTATAAAGAAGGGTTACCTACTTACATGCTTGTACATACTCAGCCAAAAGACTGATTTCGTCTACTCCGAAACATTCCTTTGTAATTTCAAATATCTTATCCTTTCAACAGAACCCTTAGTTACTGAGACCCTTGGTAGATATTTACGAAAATGTCTTCTAGAGGAGGTAAGTGCTCTATATTATTGTAAATATTTCAGAAGCACTTTGACGTTGTATCGAGGTTCATAAAATTGTTTCAATCATAATTTTCTTTGTGTACGTTATTGCACGTCATAAAATAATTGAAAAATAAAAACTTATTAAGATTACAAAGATTTTTTTTTGCGCAGTTAATTAGCCCGTTAAACAGTCCCGTGTCAAGGGGACAGTCGCGGATTCAAATCCCGCTAGGAGAATAACTTTTGTTTCTGTCTGGGGATTAAAGTCAACAATGTGACTTTAATCCCCAGGCACGGTAGATATTCCTGCAGATCTCGTGCTGAAACCATTTAATATTCTAACAGCGTCCAAGGGCTTGCGACCTGTCATGAATGGAATATACTAACTACAGCAAAATATACGTAGGTACCTACCTATAAGTGCCAAATGTAATGTTTGGACGTACCTCTGACTGCCCATCTTAGAAATCCTCAAAAGAATCTAGAGTTCATTCCTGCTAAAGCAATCGAACGTATTTTAGACTTAAGAATCCTATTCCGTTCTTTTATAGTATAGAACTAATAGACACGCTATTTAGATGTAGAGTAGACATTTCTCGGGCGAGCCCACTCCATCTTAAATCATGTTCTAGTCAAAAGACGGTCCTATTGGTATCAATAGGGCACGAGTGAAAAAGTCGTCCCTGACAATTTATTTATGTCATCTTCAACAGATGCCCTTCTTTTTAAATTCCACTTTGGCTAATTGTCATAATTTACAACCATTCTGCCGCAAGAAAAACCCATTTAAAACCAGCCACAACGGAGCTTGCAATTTTTTTGTAGAATGAATAAAGTACTAAGGTAAACTAATAAGATTAAATTCACGTAATAATAGTGTGCATATAGTTTTCAACTGAAACACTAGCTGGAGAGAGCCAAGCCGGAAGAAAGTTCACAACTTTGTAATGTGACTTAGTTCCCCGGAGGACTAGCTTACAGTAGACAAAGAAAATTTTAAATTCTCATTATAGCAACATGCCAGCGGTAAACAAGACTCGAGTGACCGTAATTTTGGCATTCATGAATAAATATGGCACTTGGCTGGCGGTGGGCTAAATATTTTTCGCGTAAAAGACTGTGCTATGTAGAAAACATTTTGTTTATGCTCAGGCTATCCAAATGAACACTCATGGAGTCTATGAAAGTAACAAAACCCTCGAAATATGTAAGAACATTTACCTCAGACTTTATCGGTTGTATACATAAATTCGGTTAGGTTTTCTACAAGTCTTTAATGATCAAGGTAATGATGAGCTAAAGTGCGAGTACATTACATCAAACCAAGCAACATTTTAAATGACTGAGGCGACTCAAAAATAATGAATAGAAGCTTTTAGCTATATTACCACACAGTTGAGCTTTGACTGTTAACAAAATTAATGTTAGACTTTTAGTGAGTGCTCACTTCCATCATGATAACAGAGACCATGTGCGACTCGAGTTACGTAATCTGTTAAATAGGCCATAAAAATATAATATATGTTATGGCCTCTTTTTATTAGGAAATGTGCTGTTTGCACCCTTACACGTAGTAAGCATGGAGTACTCGTAATTTGATAGACTTTTGCTAAGTAACGAGACTTGTTATATTTTCCGGGAGGGTCACCCCCGGTTTCTGAAAACCCGATCAGCACTAATCGACTGTCAAGTCACTTGCTATCTCTATCTAATTTTAAGTAAAAGCTGAAATAGCAAGTGACTCGACAGCCGATTAGTGTTAATCGAGCTTTCAGAAACCGAGGGTAATTGTATCTGAACAGACATTTTTGAACACACTTGTTTGATTTGTTGTTACGCTATGATCTTACCCTTCGCCAATAGATGGTTGGTCAAGGGAGAAAATTCGTAGTCACAATAAGTATAGGAATTTTAAAAGCATTGTCCCTCCACCCTCTACCCCTTTCCAACCTGGATAAAATTATCCCTGTTGGAAAGATGTAGTGGAAGAATTTAACTGAAGGGATTAGGTAATACTTATATTTACGTGTCATTCAATAACGTAACTAGGTAATCAATAGGTCATAGACAAGTAGGTATGTATTTACTGTTCCTGGTAAAAGATCAAACATTATGGCCTTTCTTTTTTTTTTTTTTTTATACAACTAGCTGATGGAACAAGCAGATGGCCCACCTGATGTTAAGTGGTAACCATCACCTATAAACAAAACATTGCCCCGTAGGTCACGCACAATAGGAACGTGCCCTACGATGCACTGCCCTGCGTCCATCAACTTGAGGCATACAGATGTTAAGCCTCATGTGCCTGTAATTACACCGGCGACCACACTCTTCAAACCGAAACACAGCGTTGCTGCTTGGCGGCAGAAAAAGGCGTGGTGGTAGTACTTCCCCGGATGAGTCCTTCACAAAGAGCTCTACTACTCTTATATAAATATAGATTTCATCTTGTAATAAAGCCCAAATAATATACCTAATAAAGCTATACGTGAACCCTTACTGTAAAGAGCATTATAATACACATTTTTAGGTTTTTTCAGTTTCCTAACGGCTCTTGAAAACCTGGGGTCGTTGTAAGTGGGGTCAACGCATTACAACAGGAAGTGGGGGCGAATTACCATGATAAGGATAAATGGCTCGTAACGAAACCGAGAACATTTCCTACTATAATGAAAATCTTGAAAATTACGTCAAATTAAGTCTTGCTTTGAATGATGATTCTTTTTCTCTGGCTCGAGTGAACTGTTAAGTTTGCTGTTAAAACATACATTTTACCAACAAACTTTTTTCTTCCCCCTTACCTTCCTCTAAATTTACCTTCTAGGGGGAATTTAGGTGTAAAATTACCTAACCCGTAAAAACATTGTGTAGGATATTAATAAGTACGTACTTACCCAATAGCTGCCGCTTTCCTCTCCTTACAGTTGAAGAGGATCACCTAATCATTATCACACTTTTTAAGCGCGACGTAGTTTTTACAGGCTTAAATCCCCCTTAATTTTACCCCTTGGCAAGGGATTCGTGGACTTTTTGTCCAAACCCCTCCTTAGCTTCACCTGCGAGATCCAGAATTGTGGATAAAAAGTAGTGTTGTTCTGCCGAGACCTTGAGCAAATTTCTGCAATACAGCCCTTTACACATAGTAAGAGACGATTTAGCTGAGGTTAGATTAGATATTTTTAATTATACCTAATTATGAATGGTGTTTTTATTTGGTACAAGAGGTCAAAATAGTCGGTAAGCTAATAACAAAAAAACATATTTTTTCATAACGGTTTAATGTGAAGATAGTTTATTACAAAATGCATAGAATAAGATATGTCATTAAATATTAACACCATAGAAAGAAGGAATTACCTATATGAATATCACATTTTGAAGGAGAAGTCTAGTATTCAAACTGGTTTTTTTATTTATTTAAATTTTGTTCCTTAAGGCGTTAACAACATCTAATGTACCTCTCGCTCGCATGATTCGACATTTTTAAGATATAAAATTACTAATCCCAATATTTAAAAATCGCTAACATAAACATTTGGTAGTTTGGTAAAAATTTCATTCTGATTGATCAAATTTTTCTACTCAAAAGTTTGCTTGAGTACGAAAACTAGAAAAGCAAACTTTTAAGTAGGAAAACTTGTATCGATCAAAATGATATTTTTACTTAAGTGTGCGCAATGTGATTGCACACAAAATGGTTGATTGCGATTTTTCGAAAATGGGTTTAGTGATTTTATATCTTTCAAAATGTCAAAACGTGTGAGCGAGTCACATTAACTCTTGTCTTCATCTGAAAACCCGTCACGGACACACCAGCTTAGCGATATTATACGGAGTGCACGGCCGTATCCCTTGAGACGATATGGTGAGCCCTCTGGCGGGCGGGATCAGGTCTCGTCCACTCACGCGCAGGCGATGGACGCAGCCTATGAAACCTGGTAGTGATTGAGCTCCTGATAACCTGTGGAAACATATTTTTTTACATCCAATTGTAAAAAAGCAACACTTGCAAAATAAATTGGGACAACTATTTGTATACAATATGTCAATAGAGATATAACTACGTAGAAGCCTAGAGACATAACTTAGAAGCCACATCTATGTGATCTATTCCTTCCTTAATTTCTTGTTTGATTGTTAATGCCATAATTCACAATCCGAATGCTTCCTCCCTTCATCCAAAACGAGGATTAGGACTCTCTTAGTTTGTACGATCTACCTAATCCGTTTCCGACCTCCAACTTTGACTATGTCGTTCACCCATCTCGCTGCAGGAGGTTCATTGTTTGTATTTATAAAAGAACTAGGTAAAAATATGTTTTACCAGGTCACTTTTATTTATTTCCAAGTACACAATTTATTTCCAAGTTTCCTTCAAATCCGTGCAGCCGTTACGAAGATGAGTGTACAAACATAGAAACAAGTTGTTTTTAAGGTTAGTGCTAAATATAATGTACCTTGTGACATTTTCAGGAGGCAGACCGACGTACACGAACGGATCGACGTCGAGTGACGTCATGCGTCCTTTCGCCGTCCCACTGACTGTTGCCGACCCCAGTTTCAAAACCCCGTCCGTCTTGTACCTCCTTGCTGATATCTTCGACTTCGCATCAGCCTTTACTCTCCCCGTTTGCAGCTCGTACGGCCCACTTCCCGCATCCCAACGCAACACCGCCTTGTTGTGAACAAAGCCCAGCCAGTAGTGATCCCTTCTCCCCGCACCGCTGACCAAAGATCCTTTACCGCAGACGGAGGAAACCTCCGCCCATATATCGAACCGCTGTCCCGGTAATCTAACCTGCGCCTTCATAAACGCTTCGCCGTCGAACAGCGGCACCTCATAACCCACATTGATATGCTCTTCCAAATATTCATACATCGCATAATCCTCGTTCAGTTCGTTCACAAAGTCATCATCGAAGTCTTCTGAGATTACGACAGGTTTTTCCGATTTTGTAGCGCAATTTGTTTTATTTACGTAGTGATTGTCTGCGAATCATTCAAGATAGTGTAGAAGATTTAAAAGGAAAGTGCTACGATACTACGGAGTGTATTAGCGATATCCAACGGGAGGGAGTATGTCGATGCAGGTTAGCTCTGGTTCCGGGCTGTCTGGTTTGCCACTGTCGCTGGTGTCTACTGATACGTCGGTGTGTGACGTCGCGGTTGGGATGTAATTGTTTAGCGATGTGTCGGATTGCGAGTTCTGTGCGCTAGCTTTGAGTACGGATCTACGGACGCGGGTACCTCTCCTGACGTGGGGTTCGTCGCTGCAAGGTCCGAACGCTTGGACCACGACGTCCGACTGGGTTCTGCAGGCGTGGTTCCGAAGGTGGCAGGCGGATAGGTAGGTTCGCCCGTCGCTGCCGCAGACGGATGGGGCGTCAGTTTTGGGGCACTCTTTGACGGTGCAGTCGCATGTAGCGAGCCCGCCTCGGACGAGGCAGTAGGAGCCGAAGTAGCAAGTCATCCGATCGCAGTTCGTTGGTGGGAGTTGGGTCGATTCCGCTGGAAACGAACATTCAATAACTAATTTTGATCAACTAACCCCCGGTTTCTTTAAGCTCGATCAAAGCTAATCGGCTGTATTGGTATTTCAGCTTTTACTTCAAGTTAGATAAGATAGCAAGTGACTTGACAGCCGATTAGGTTTGATCGAGCATTCAGAAACCGGCCGTTAAAGTACCTACAATACAATATAGGACTAACACGGAGTTAGCTATGAACAATTTATGAGATGAGGTTTGACCTGCGCGAATCCAATTCTCATGTTTATTATTTCTTTCTTTACGGCCTTATTTTAAAATCTGTACAAAAACAAACAATACATACCTAACACTATTCTAATAGGTACTAACTATCACTCAATGTATGTTTTATGCAGCATTTATAAGTATGTGGATCTTTTTACTATTGTCTATCCTTTTTTATGAACACTCTTGAATCAAAATCAACATTAAAAAGCTCGGGTATTTGTTGCCTGTTCTTCTCGGTGTTGGTCGCGTGGAACTGGCACTAGAGTCACCTAGTTTTAAGACGGTTCAAGATGGTCCTTGTGATTTTATTGAATAAACATATTTTGACTTTGACTTTGACTTTGTAACAGTGTAGGTAATAAATTAAAAAGCTCGGGTTGTAACTGTAACAGTGTAGGTAATGTATGCACTCACGATCAAAGCACCCGTTCGGTCCGAGCGTGTGTTCGTGGTCGGCGCACACGGTGCACTTCTGGCCCTGAATGCCCGGCTTGCACACGCAGCGGCCGGTCATCTGCTCGCAGTCCTCGCGAACCGAACCGAACGCTGAACAACCGCACGCTGCAAAATAACACAAATACAACTGTATTTTTGGATGGGAGACAACACTGGCTCCTCAGTCTGATCTAGTTCAAAATTTAGGATTCAATATAAAATTATAAATATTTAAGTCAGTTATTGTGTAAATAAGTAACTTTATTGACATAAATATTTATAATTTTATAGTGAATCCTAGTTTTTGAACTAGATAAGACTGAGGTGAAATTTGTGTCAAAAAGTGCGCGACTTACGAGGCAATGCTTTATAGGTTAGTTGCGCCCCGTGGTTTCATCCACGAAGATTTAAATCCCGGTATTCCCACGGGATAAAAAGTAGCCTATGCGCTAAACCAGACCAGAACTATCTCTCTACCAAGATTCATCTAGATCCGTTCAACCGTTCCGGCGTGAAAGATTAACATCCATCCATACTTACAAACTTTCGCGTTTATAATAGTAGTAGGATGGTTACCACTTATCAGGTGGACCATCTGTTTGTTCCATCAATCACTATCACTACATAGTATAAAACAAAGTCGCTTTCTCTGTCCCTAATATCCCTATGTCCCTATGTATGTATCTTTAAAACTACGCATCGGATTTTGATGCGGTTTTTTTAATAGATAGAGTGATTTAAGAGGAAGGTTTATATGTATAATACATGCATGATATAGTACAAAAACAATGTGCACCCGTGCGAAGCAGGGGCGCGCGGGCGGGTCGCTTGTAATTGTAATTGTATTGTCGGTAGTTGATGGACGCAGGGCAGTGCATCGTAGGGCACGTTCCTATTGTGCGTGACCTACGGGGCAATGTTTTGTTTATAGGTGATGGTTACCACTTAACATCAGGTGGGCCATCTGCTTGTTCCATCAGCTAGCTGTATTAAAAAAAAAAAAAAAAAAATTGTATAAAAAACACTCACGTATGCATCCGGTGTATCCGGTCCCTATCCTTGGCAGGCCCCAGTATCCGGGTTCGCACCTGTCGCACTTGAGTCCGCCGACGCCCGGCCGGCAGAGACACTGTCCGCTGGCGTCGCACTGCTCGGTCGCGGCGCCGAGCCGGTGGCAGCCGCATTGCGAGGGACAGCCGACGCCGCCGGGCCCGCGCGCCGCCGTCAGCCCGTCGGCGCAACAGCCGTGCCACGACTCTTGGCAGCCTTTCTTCTCTATAACTGCTTTATCTGAAGACATAAACCGGTTGTGACTTGGCACATTTTTTTCGAAATGACTTAATTGCTGGTATAAATAAATAAATAATGCTAGACAACCCACACAGCACTATCTAGCCCCAAAGTAAGCTACTCAAAACTTGTGTTAAAGGTACTAGATAACTGATATATTTAATACATTAAATACTTACATAAATATAAATTTTTTATTATACATAGAAAACACCCAGACCAACGGAACAAATTTTTGCAGATCGTACACAAAGTTCCGAAGCGGGAATCGAACCCGCAACCTCTTGCGTCGCAGGCAGGTAATCGTTTGACGATTGCCGACAACGTTACCGGGCACTGGCACAAGAACTTTGTCTCGGAAAGTTATAACACGACGAGCACTGATGGTCCAGTGGTTCCGACCCCTTGAGGTAGGTAGTGAATTGAGAAGTACGTACTTATAGGTTTAGAAGTACCTATACTATAAGTATAGGTGAAGGAAAACATCGTAAGGAAACCGACATGTAGGTAGATCCAAAAATGGTGTAAAACATGTGTCAAGTTCGAGTTGAGTTGTATTGAGGTGTACTTAATAATCGATCTAAGGATCGAGGAATTCAGGTACCTTTTCTGCAACATCGAGCGGCCTTTGCAGTGTGATGGCAGTAGCTGCCTACAGGGCAGTCTTTTCTGTGAGGACCACTGCCGCAGTCCATCGGACGTCCGTCAATGTCGGCCACCGTTTCGTCGTCACCACACGGTTTAAACTGCAATACACTAATACAACAATCTAGACACTGAGTGATAGATACCTGAAAAACTGAAACATCTTCACGACTTTGATCCCAGGCACGGTAGATATCCCCTCAGATCTCATAGTACCAAGTACAAACTTCAGATTCATTTACAATGTAAAAGGGAGGTAGTCAGGGGTACGTCCAAACGTTATATTGGGTTTGACCACATTTGCTGAGATCGCGAAGCGGTGGACTGTAAAACTGAAGGTTCTATTAAACAAATAAGAAACGCGGTAACAAAAAGTGAAGTCGCCGCATTTCAACCCATGTTGGCCATGCTGATTAGATAAGTATTTCAAGGCAAGCGTAGATTTCGTCACATAATTGTTTCTATCCATCCAAGGTTGCCTGAAAGACATCGCTCTCAACGATAAAGCCGCCCATAGAAACTCTAGAAACACTCTTCAATAAGGTCGCCCATTGTTTTGCCTAGATGTATGCCCTGTATTTTGTTTCTGTGTGGTGAACAATAAAGAGTTATCTATCTATCTATAATTATAGTAAAAAAACACAATTATTCAAAAACGTACAAAAACGGCAGTCCAAACACAAGATTGCTTTAGCTCTAGCTAGTTTCTAGCTCTCATCTCAATATTTTCAATTACCTCCAAGCCTTGACAGAGCGCCAACGGCCGGAGTCTCAGGTCCTCTTGCCGCCTGCAAGACTCCAGCTTCATATGGCACAGCGTGGGATACAGCCGCAGGTCCGATGCGCAGACTGGAGTAGACGTCGTCAAGGCAGCGGCCGCGGCGCAATCGAATAGGCAAGCACATCTGAAGGATTAAAAAATTCAAGTAAAATTGGTTTTATTCAGATGTCCAAAGATCCATTCTTAAATAATAACACATACACATAAAATAAACTGAAACAGCTTCACGACGTTGATCCCCAGGCACGGTAGATATCCCTTCAGATCTCCCAGTACCAAGTAGGTACTAATTTAAGATTATTTGAGGATGTCTAAAGGGGGTAGTCAGAGGTACGTCCAAACATTACATTTGGCACATAGCCACATTTTGCAGTAGTAAGTATTCCATACGTGACAGGTTGCAAAGCTTATCGCCGCTGTTACTGGTTTCCTCACGATGTTTTCCTTCACCGTTTAAGAGCACTGGCATTGCGCACATAAATTTTTCGATAGAAAAATCCATTGGTGCACGACTGGATTCGAACCTGCGACCTTACGATCGGAAGGCGGGGTCACTCCCACTAGACCACCGGTGCTCTTAGACACAAAATATTAGAGAAAAAAAAACAATAAATCAAAATCTAATAAATATTAAAATACAATTAGACTTTAGACCATAATTCACCAAATTTCAGGCAATATAAATACATTTCATTTCATTTCAATAATATTAGATAAGGTAAGGGCGCAGCCAGACACAACATGGGCAAGTAGGTACAGGTACATAAGTTGGTTGGAAGTTAATTTATGAAATACACTTGTCTGGCATTGGGGTTAATTAAGGCAGACACCCAGTAAATTTGCAAGGCAGATTATTAGAAGGTGAAGTTAATTCAAAAGGAAGTTTTTTTTTTTTTTTTCTTGTCGTGTCTCTAATCTTTCCTTACGAGCACTTGACACTGTTTGAACTTTTTTGTCTACACAGTCGACTGTCGAGTGGTGCTAGTACTAGGTGCCCGTACTAGGTGCCAGTACTATGGGCCAGAAGTAAGTGCCTGCACTGGGTTCCAGTATTAGGTGCCAGTACTAGGTGCTAGTTCTAGGTGCCAGTATTAGGTGCCAGTACTATGTGCCAGTATTATGAAAAAAAAATTCTACGACATACCGTTTATCTCACAATATTTTCCATCACCGTCTATTGCATTCCTTTGTAGAATCTGTTTGATATTGGAATGAGGATAATATTGTAGTGTAGGTGATTTCGTGTAACATTTGCCAATTTCCAATGAATTTAAGCGGTTGTCTATTGACTCATAAGTTCACGATTACCTTAGCTGTGGTTGCCTATTGACTCATTACCTTGGCTGACCGTTAGAGTCGACGGCGCACGTCGCCTCATAGGCACATTGGACTCGTGCACAGACCGCGGTGCCCGCGTTCGGCTCGCTCGAACTCTCTGTCTCATCTGTCTGGATTTCATTGCCGATCTCTGTTATTTTCGTTGATTTATTTCCGCCTGAAAGAATGACATTACGAGGAAATGTAATTACACGCACATAAGGCTTAGTACGCGTCAAGTTGATGAATGCAGGAAGTGCATAGTAGTGCACATTCGTGCGTTACGTGCCCTACGACGCACTGCCCTGCGTCCATCAACTAAAGGCATACAGATGATACCGATGGCACTTTTCAAACAAAAACACAGCAACGCTGTTGCAGAAAAAGGCGTGGTGGTAGTAGGAACTTCTCAAGACGAGCCTTTCAGAAAGAGCTCTAGGTAGGTACTCTTCAATTAAATTTTGATCTTATCAGCAAAAACTGAAACTCATGCCATTTCTAATAAATAAAAACATGGTTCAACTTTAATTTAAATCTACCTGTAGTCCCATTATCCTCAGCCTCCGTGCACTCGCCATAATAAGCGACTCTGATTGGTTGTTCGCCGCGCATGCGCGCCTCGCAAGCCGCCTTCTGCAGCGCACACTCGTGTAGATAAGTGTGGCCGGTGTTGGAACACACCGGCTCCCGCTCCGAGTCCGCGCAAGGGTTTGTGCAGGCACACGACCCGCGAGCACACCACGTGCCCTCCGGGCATTTCACGCTGACGCACGATTCTATAAAATTAAAACAATATATACAATAAAATGTATGCCTATAAATGCACCAAGCTTTGATTAGCAGCGCAGCGCCCAAACTAATCAAAGCTTGGTCTATGAGAACCAGATGAATTATAGAAGATTTATTATTATCATATTTTAAAATAAACAGTGCATGACCGGATTCGAACATAGGTACGACTTACACTCCCACTAGACTACCGCTGCTCTAAAATAATTAGTTTACTATATTTACAAAAAGACAACGAAAAAATAAGGAATGAATGAATTTCCTGTCACTTCGTTCTCAATCATCAACTAACCACAAGAGCCCATGTGCTTGATGTAAAACCGCTTTTTCTCCCGGCATGCTACGTCGCGTAGAGAACAAACGCTGCTGTAAGTTTTGTTGTTGTTCCCGCAGACTTCTTCCGTCTCCTGTCAAAAGATTAATATAACTTTTATATTTTATAAAGCCTAACAACCACACTGGAGAGCACCGGTGGTCTAGTGAGAGTGACCCCGCCTTCCGATCGTAAGGTCGCAGGTTCGAATCCGGTCGTGCACCAATGGATTTTTCTATCGAAAAATTTATGTGCGCAATGCCAGTGCTCTTAAACGGTGAAGGAAAACATCGTGAGGAAACCAGTTAGTATTCTAACAGCGGCGATGGGCTTGCAACCTGTCACGTATGGAATACTAACTACTGCAAAATGTGGGTATGTGCCAAATGTAATGTTTGGACGTACCTCTGACTACCCCCCTTAGACATCCTCAAAGAATCTTGAATTAGTACCTACTTGGTACTGGGAGATCTGAAGGGATATCTACTGTACCTGGGGATCAAAGTCGTGAAGCTGTTTCAGTTTCAGTTTAACAACCACACTAGGTATATATTAAAAAAGGCATCAAAATCAGAGTTCTCTCCGAATCCGAGCTCAAGTTTAACTTACAGTTCCTTCCTCACAATGCTTTGGACACACGCAACTGGCTTCAGAAACTCCGTCGCTTTCACACACCGCGTAGTATTCGCACTTCTTGTTTTCGCATCCGTCTGTAAAGTTAAAAACCTATTAGTTATATTATTGTTCTTGAATTACCACGCAGCTCGATTCACGTGTCGTCTTCACTGTGAAGTTGGAGGGCCGGTAGAGTACTTGAAGCAAAAGACCGGTCTTTCCATAGGAATTGAATGTTGAAGTTATAATCTCACCGGGAAGTAAATCCAAATTCCTTTGCAGTGTGACAACCTACTACTGGAGCCTTATTCACTGTGACCATTTGCACCGCGATCACAGCTAAGACACGGCAGCCGGTGTCATACGATCAGGGCAAAGTATCTCCTATGTCATAAGGAATAAAGCCCCACATCAAGTTTTGACGTTTCACGGTTTGGGGCAAGGCATCTCCTATTTTCATAGTGAATAAAGCCCCTGTTAAGGTGCGTAAAAATTACGCGCGGCAGACCATCTAACATCGGCGTGTGGTTTGGACGGTGTTGAACTGGCTCGCGAGTAGCAGTCTGTTCGAGCTGAATCGCGTGCCACGCGCGGCAGCCACGGTCCACTGAATTCTTATCAACATATTGGCTCGCGAGCCAAATGAACGTCTTCGCCGGTCGAACACTGGCTCACGCAGCAGCCGCGTGAAATTTGTACGCATCAATTTGTTTAAACATTTGGGAGCAAACTGTTGGAGTAGCACACGCGACAAAAATCATATTATTGCACCATAACACAATGCAATAGAGTTACTTACTGCAGGGTCCGTCGTACAGTACGCGCACGTCTCGGCGATGTCTGCAAGCCTCCAGCTGCAGCTTGCAGCGGTTGCCGTAGGAGATGCCGTCGGAGCCGCAGACGGGAGCGAACTCGTTGGAGCAGCGCGGGCAGCGGCACAGGCCACGCCCCCCGGCCGCGACGCACTCGCCGCCGTGCGGACAAGTGCGGTCCAAGCACACGCCGTTCGAACCTGACCAATATTATTACAAATGCTATAGTGCGCGTCACGCAAAAAGAACCCCGGAAAAAGGGGTAGGGGGTGCGCGAGTATTTTGAATGCGCAAACATGGCGCTCTCCACTGTTTTCTAGCGTTCTTTTTTTTTCGTTGACGCGCACTATAAGAACAGTGGAGCTCGCCTTTTTCTGCCGTCTGTGTTTCGGTTTGAAGAGTGTGGTCGTCGGTGCAATTATGGCACATGAGGCTTAACATGTGTATGCCTCAAGTTGTTAGGCGCAGGGCAGTGTATCGTAGGGCATATTTCTCGTGCGTGACCGGCCCAGACGGGCCGCAGTACAATGATCTCACCACAAGCCCCCGAATGCAGAACCCTAAGCTCCCGTCCCAGCAGACACGCCGCGCGTCGCAGCTCGCACTCGCTGTCGTGCGTCCTCGTGTCGGAGCCGCAGACGGGCCGCAGCACCGGCTCGCACGGCGGTGGACAAGCGCACACCGCGCCTCCGCCTTCCACGCGGCACTCCGCGCCGTGGCGGCACTCGACCTCCGCACACGGATTCACACCTTACAAACATTACAAACACTTATATAGAAAATCGATGCAAGCAGAGGTAAACAATCAGGTGGGTCACTTGCTTGTTACGATATCCTACTAATATTATAAGCGCGAAAGTTTGTAAGTATAGATGGATGGATGGATGTTTGTTACTCTTTCACGCCGGAACGTCTGAACGGATCTGGATGAAACTTGGCAGAGTGATTATATTATAGTCTAGAATAACACATAGGCTATTTTTTATCCCGTGGGAATATCGGGATTTAAATCTGTGCGCGTGAAACCGCGGGGCGCAACTAGTATCTCATAAATGAAAATGAAGGATTGGTAGGTACTTAGGTCGGTACCTACCTATTTAGAAGCTTTGGCCCTAAGTGAGACGTCCCAAGCCTGGAAGGGAGTTTGGACGTATCTCTGAATACCAACTATTGCCACCGTGGACGCTGGTTTGCCCAGCACTTATTTCTCAGATCTGAGGATCTACCTAGCCTAAAGCTGTGTTTCTTGCATGACATGGTACCATGCTTTAATCTTACAAATTGTCAAACTTTTCCACCCATGTCATAGAAGTAAAATGCGACTTGGCGCTGAAGGTAAACAGTTGACAAACGTTTTACCTGAGCTGCACTGTCCTTTGAAGATGATCTTCAGCTGTTTCCTGGCGCGGCACGACTCGCGATGCATCTGACACTCGTTGGAGTACGTCTTGCCGTCAGAGGCGCACACTGGGGAGAACTCTAGCGGGCAGGGCTCGGCGCAGCGGCACGAGGGCGAGCGACGCTCGTCTAGTTGGCAAACCTCGGGGTCCGGACAGGTTACACCGGCGCACGGGTCTAGAAAATCGTAGTCGAAGTCGTAGTCGTAGGTCGTGTTTAGAACAGAAAGGAAGGAGGAACGTGTACGAACCGCGTTCCTTGGGTGCCTGAGGACTGGAGGCGCCAACAGGAATTAGGGATGCAAGCTTGATTTTATTAGTACAACCATTGCACACATTAGCATTTAGAACGAATTCGAAGGAAGCGCTTATCTAAAATATAATTAGTCTTACTGATTTTGTCTGTAAGTAGAGTTAGCAACTTTTATGTGCAATGTCATGCAATGTTAATGTGTAAATGTATAATTGTGTATGGATCCGTGACATCTTAAATAAATAAAAATTTAATTTTAATTTAATTTAATGTTGGTAAAAGTTGGTGAACGTCAAAGTCGACTGTGAACTTACCGCATTTACCGTAGTACTTAAAAGTGATGTTAGTGTTCGCCTCGCAAGCAGCACTTCTCATCTCACAGTCGCCGGGGTAATCGCGAGCGTCGCTGGCACAGAGCGGTCGCGAGCCTTCGTGGTCTCCGTAGTTGGGGCAGGAAGTGGGGCATTCGCAGTCGTAGGAACGGCCATCGGAAGTTGGCCGACAGAGGGCGCCAGGGCCGCAGGTGACTCCGCGACACGGATCTGGGACGTCTGGACGCAGGATCATTTAGAAATCATTAGTATAGGTCGCGTCAACCAAGAAGACCGCTGGAAAACAGTAGAGGGGATGTGTTTGCGCATACATAATACTCGCGCCATAACACCCACACCCAACAACCAGTGACTGGCTGGAGAATAAAATGATGGCTATTGAGTGCGTCCATTCCAATTATCATTATAAATTTAATAATAATTATCATTTTTAATTATTAGGTATTTTATTTATTTATTTAATCGTATGACAGAATATAATAGGCGAAACAAAATTTTGGTAGGTATTTTATTTTGACTGTAAGCAGGGACTTGGTCCCGTTGCCATCGCTCAAAACAGCTCTCTTATTTGCTTATTATGTACTCAGTGTGGGTATAGTCTATCAGTCAAGTTTTAGCATAATTTCAGTCTAAGATCACCTGCTGCTGGGATGAAAGGGAAAATCATTTAATTTTCTTCCTGACCCCCATGCCCCATCACGATGCTGTGATTGGCAAAAGCAACTTAACTACAACAAGTACCTTCTAAAAAGGTGTTTTGCGTGTAGGTATGCTATAATGATGAACAAGCTACGTAGATTTTGCTTACCACTCGGAAACAGGTAACAGCATTCGGCTGCTACGACTAATATTGACAACAGTGACCAGCCTAGCATTTTACAGCAACAGAGCCGCGCTTGGACTTTTTCGCGACCAGCATTACACATTGTATTCTATCACTGCACATAGAGCTAGAACAAAAGGATTTCAGTAACATTTGTTCACAACAAAAATATTCAACAGATTTTTCATTTTACTTTACCTAAAACCAATTCACCAAAAATCTGGTAAGTAGGCAATTTTAAAACGTGATTTCCAAAACAACTGGACTGAAAGGACTCCGATCAATACGTGTTCAATGTACCTACCTAACACATCAATGTAGGTGTTATTCCTTTAACACCTGTAGGTATCCTATACCTAATAGGTACCTACCTACCTAGGAACAAAATAATAACAACGTTATAAGGTTTCTACAGAGAAATGTTAGGCATTTGACTTACCTATCGCTGCTTTCCAACCCTCGATAGAATGTGACCTATTGCACAAGAAGCACCTAGGTACTAAAGGTTAACTGTCCTGCTTTGAGTGGATTCAGACTTCGACATTTTCACGACCCCAATGCCGAGGATAGACTAAAGTTAAAGTAGAACGTAGACACTGGCATGGTGAGTGGAGGCCAAATGAATGAAGTCACGAGCATGCGCCGTCCGTGCTTCCTTTTATATAGGTTCCAGAGGTAGGAGATATATTTCATGACGCATGGACTCGGCGTGGGCGGGCGGACCGCATTGACTGGCCGTCCGGCAGTGCCTTTAGGTACCTACCTAAAAAGATATACACCTGATAGCCGTGGCAGTAGCAGCGAGACGAGTTGCTCTTTGCACGTTCTGCCGATTGCCGTGATCTTGTTGATTGAGTGTGCGAAGCGGCAGCGAAGCCAGAGGACCTTGCCTCTAGACTACCACTTACTTATATTTTTCGGAGCGTTCGCGTCGCGTCACGAAATCTCGGTTCGGGGCGAACCTAGTTATATATGTATCGGCTTTACGACAAGGAGACCAATCGACAGGCAGACTTATCGCATGTCTGTATTTCATGAAGCTAAGTATTTGCAAATCAACATTGTTTTTTTTTTTCATCGCTACTGCTCTTATTTTTACGCAATATCCCTGACAATTCTTCGGGAGCACCAAAGGGACTCATTGAGATAACATTTCACGAATTAATAATACCTTCCTCGGGATGATGCAAGTATGAAAGGGCATTATATTTTCCCAATACTTTTTACTAGTAAATACCTACTTGCAACTAAACAAAACACGACTGAAATTAACATCGTTACCTATGATGACGCGTAGTACGTCATCCTCAGTCTTATCACCAGACAATCTCACACCACCCTACCTACCTTTTCTCTATTCCGTGTACCTACCCAACCTATGTATCCAACATAACATGCAATTATAGAAGAGTTACATGCCTTATCAGTTCTTCACACTGGGAATTCGGGAGAAAGATACACATAATGTTCAACTTTAATAATGTTTATTTTAATAATGGTAATCAACCATTCAAGATGCTTCAACTCCTATTACATTTATTTTTGTAACAGATAATAGGAATTTACATAATGTATAAAAATAGGACTATAAGAGTCCTAAGACTCTAGAAATGCACATAGAATGAGAAACGAATGTACAAATCCAATATACAGCACTGCCAAAATGCAATGGCAAAGTATAACAATGTGCCCCTTTCAAAGCTATACAAATTCCTTGAACAGCACATGATTTAGAAAATAACGCGCAAATCTTACTTTTTCCAGTTTTGTACATTATCTATTCACTACTATATCACTTGTATTGTATCCCATAACACAGGTATATTTAACGTGATGATGACGCATCAAAATATAAATACATATAATTAGATTACGGTTAAAAAAATAAAATTGAGACCGATAAAATGAGCGGTAAAATTTAATCAATACAAAAATTTATGGTGTGATCATTCATCTAAAACCTGTACGACAACAAACAATAGAACAGATTCGGCAATAAATAAATTCTCTATACATACAGTCTCACTTACAAACAGCGGCACTAAAGTCAAGATGGATCGATGATCGCTTATCACATAGATAATAACCACAGCACTATTGTCACTTACACTTTACAATCGGTCAGACCAGCAACGTCCTCAGAAACGTAACACTAAATACTATTTACAGAAATTACATGTGTATTTACATGAGTGTTCTCAGTTGGAGCACTTGATTCGTTAGGTTCAGGTGGGCGGGGCTCGCCGGTCGTAGTCTCTTCTATAGACTTCCCGTTCGTAGTCCCGCTCGTCATAGGGGTATCCTTCGGGTTGCGCGTAGCCCCGCCACTCGTCGGGGTAGGCTCGCCCGGGCGGGAACACCATGCCTGCCGCCATGGCCGCCGCACTCTCGTAGTACGCGGCGTATGGGCTTGGCTGCATGCCGGCCGCCGCGTACGCAGCTGTGCCGTACCTACTGCAAACCACATACAACATTTATTCACATACACAATCGCCTGAATCAGTTGCATCTTTATAGAAATACTAGTATTGCCCTGCGATTTCACCCGCGTAGTTATAAATCCCGGTATTCCCACGGGTTAAAAAGTAGCTTGTGTGTTATTCCAGACTATAATATATCTCTGTGCCAATTTTCACCCAGATCCGTTCAGCCGTTCTGGAGCTATAGAGTAAAAAACATCCATCCATACATCCATACTTTACAAACTTTCGCATTTATAATATTAGTAGGATATAATCCGAAATCTATGTAAAATTTTAATTAGTTATTGCCCTAAAGATCATTACATTTAGCTAGTACCAAGTATTCGCGTGCATTAGGTTATTTAGACCAACCTTCTCTTATCGTGTTGCCGCGAGGTCCGGTCGCCGCGGTACTGCCTGGGCCCGGGGTACGCGGGCGGCGTCCACGCGGGGTGCGTGGGATGGTCGGGATGCGGATGCGGCATGCCGTACGCCGGTCGCAACCGCGGCGTGCCCAGCCCGCCACTATCCCGCCGCGTCCGCGAACGCTCCCGATCCCGGTCCCTGTCCCGCTTTTGGTCCCGGTCCCGGTCTCGTTCCCGATCCCGTTCCCGGTCTCGATCTCGGTCGCGGTCTCTATCACGATCCCGCTCCGACCGGCTCCGCTCTCTGTACATCAAATCGTCCGTCTTCAGGTTGTTTTTTTCCCTATCCTTGCGATCCTTATGTTTGTGTTTACGTCTGCAGGGATGGAGAAGCGGTATGGTTGTGAGCTTACTAGCAGGTTAGCTACATGACACAATGTTAGTAGATGCATGCGAGCCAGTGAATGAGTAGACCGGTTGTTCTGTACAGGTTAGTGGCATGATGATGATGATGGTACTACTTCCAACTCATACGAATTCAACTTACCGCTCATGACGTTTATTTTCTGAAGGTTCCGGATCACATTCGCCATCCTCTAACTTTCTCTTTACACCTGATGTCTGGGGAGTTTTATCATTATTTGCTTTAGGAGATTTATCCATCTTTGCTTTTTTGACTTTCTTCTCATTGCCTTCATCAGATTTTACTTTTTTTGATTGCTTTTGATGGTTGTTTGTATCATGGTTATTTTTGTTGTTCTGTGATAAATTAAAATAATAATTGTTAGATTCAACGTAACTATTTTATAGATTAACATTAATTTCCTATCATCTGAACTGTAAAGCAAACTAAATATTTTTACCTTAACATTTTCTTTTTTATGTTTGCCAGGTTTCTTGGTATCGGGTTTTTTGAGACCATATTTGTATAACCTATACAATTGTTTCGCGTCAAAATTTGTGAATTTTGACACAAAATACCAGAGATTACTTCTCCATTCCGCTTTTTTGTCAGAATCTGGGTAAACTTCTAAGCAAATATCGATCTGAGCTCCGATTTGTGCGAGACACGCTCGCGTCCTCGAGACTTGATCAGTTTCAGATAGTGTCTGATCGGGGTTGTCTAGGGCTCTGAGCGCCTTTTTTACAGGCCTCATTTTCTCCTTGCACTGAAACAGAAATCAACAATCTATAACTCCAAAATCAAAGAGATATTTTGCATTAAGTTATATGCATATTGTACAAATAAATACCTCTTCAAAAACTGAAGGATCAAGGTCGCCTAACACTTCCAATGCGCGAGGTTCATTGTTAGCCGTGAAATGCATTGGACCTACAGGTTTTTTGCGACCTTTTGTTTTCGAATTACCTCTGTCTTTGCCATCCTTCTTCGATCGCTTTTTTTCCTTTACTGTTTTATCATTAGAAGTTTCGTCGTGCGTTGAGATGTCTTCCGGTTTTAATTTGCCCTATGAAAAACCAAATAGAATAGATGTAGGTATAGTTAATTGACTCAGGCGTGACTTTGCGGAAGTCCATTGTTAAATATAAATTAACTTGAACAAAGCAATATGTAGTACTAATCCGCTGATCTAATCTCCTTAAGCTGGAATAAACTTAATTAGACTTCGACACGAGTTTCACCTCTCTACGAAGCATCTTCAGGAAAGGTGAAATACGTGTCGAAGTCTAATTAAGTTTATTCCAGCTTAAGGAGATTAGATCAGCGGATTAGTACTACATATTGCTTGGTTCAAGTTAATTTATGTTTAGATGTAGGTATGTCAAGGAACAAAATTGTTTAAAATCTTTTTTATTTTATGTACATAATACAAACCTTTTCAGCTTTATCGTTCTTAGTAGCCTTGTTTTTCTTGTCATCTGCAGAACTTATTTCATCCTCTACAATGTCTTTTGTGACCGGTTCTTTGTTACCGCGTTTACCCCTCGGTTTCCGTTGCTTTTGTTTGCCATTCTTTTGATCCAGTAATTTTTTTATCACTTTGAGTAGGTATTCGGCGCGTGATTGCAAATGTTTCGCTTGAGGTTTCTTGTCTTCGTTTGTGAGGATTTTATCGCTGATTTCGAAGGATGAGTCCATTTTTATTGCTTCCCAGGATCCCATTCCATATTGATATATGCCAGCGAGTAGTTTGGAGTCATCTGGTACTCCCCATTCTACATCAAAATTTGCCGGTCGCGTCCTGCACAAACGAAAACATGTTACAATGATTAAAATGTGGTATGTAAATGCCGACACGCTATGCTACTGATACTATTGATGCGAATGTTTGTGTGTATGTCTGTGTTACCGCCACTCATATGAAACGGCTAAGGCGATAAGGATTAATTAAACACATTTATGCTTTATACAGAAAATATAAACCAAAAAAGTGGAAAAAAAATGTGTTAAAAAAGTGGTTGGTTGGTTGGGCTGGAAATTCGTATTTAAAATAATTCGGTTGTTTAGGTTGATTAGTTTAGCATAATAATAGTTGAAATTATCATTACTGATTATCAATGTTTCTTTTTGATTTGATCTTATAATCATAACATCTTTATCTATAATCCATATTGTACAGTCTTTATAACCATATAATGATCTTTAGGTAATCAAGATCCATCTACTATGATACAAAGTACGTCAACTTGCAACCCAGTCCCGTATCAAGGGGTAAATGCAACCTCGTTAAATCGTCTAAACCTTAATTATTAAGGTTTAGATGCAACCTTAATTATTAAGGTTTAGATGCACCTCTGATCCCTAAGTAGTTATGTATAAGATAAGCTTGCAACATGTTCCATGCCTTTGCAGTATTACCTACCTACAAAAAAAACACAAAAGAAGGATTCGTCGTGCTTCTGTCTAACAAGCAATATTATGTACTAGCTGTGCCCCGCGGTTTCACCCGCGTCGTTTAGTACTTTTGCGCCTAAGTACTTAGATACAGCGGTCCAAGTCCCAGCTAGGCCCGCAAAGGGCCCCGCCCCGCGCTTCGCCCGCCACCGCTGCGCCTCTGATGCCGCTCGCGCATTCCACCCGAGATAAAACCCTAAATTAGTATATTTTTTGTTATTTATCTACTTTTAGTTTCAAGTCAATCGCACTATGCGTAACAAAATTCTCGTACAAACTTTGACATCCCTTTGCACCCTTATTAAGGGTAATTTTCAAAAACTAAAAATGTCATTCTTAATTATTTATTTAGAAGTATATTTACTGCAAGTTTGAAATCAAACGAACCACTCGTTAAAAAACTCCCATACAAACTACAACACCCCTTTGCACCCTTATAGGGGGTAGTTCTCAAAAACTAAAAATGGCATACTTAATTATTGAATTTAGGGTATCTGTCCTCTAAGTTTTAAGTTCCTAGGTTGAAGGTTACACCCTTAGGGTTGAATTTTGAAAAATCCCTTCTTACTACACGTCTACGCTGTAAGAACTATGTACTCCTCAAATTTCAAGTCTCTACGACCAGCGGTTTAGGCTGTGCGTTGTCTATATGTCAGTCAGTCAGTCAGGACTTTGATTCTTATATAATTGATGTATGTACTATCGCCGAATGTTTGTTCCAACTCTCGTGATGGCTGAACCGACTTTTGAAACTTGGAATTTACACAGTTTGTGACCTGGAATAACATGGGTCACTTTTTATATGGATAGGCCACGCGAACGAAGCCACGGACAGATGCCATTGGATCGATACATTATTACGATTTAGGTTACAAATCTTTTATCTTTCATTTATTATTCACATTCTTACGTAATTTGGCTGCGTCGGTGACCTACAGATTTCTTAACTTCTGATTCTATCATGTAGTGAATTGATAACACCCCCCACCCGATGAACCGATGACATTGTAGAGATCGTGGGAAGGGAGGAAGGACATTCGTTATTAAATTTATGGAAAAGTTTAGAAGTCTAATCCAGCATTGGACTTCCCTAGGATAGATGATGATTCTTACCTGAAATCTAACTGCCATTTCAGTCTATCTTCTTTAGTATCGGGCAAGAATACATCTAAAGGGGCCAGCTCCGCCAGGGCTGCTGACAATGTCTTGGCATTCACAGGCACTCCACCTAGTTTGAATTTTTTCACTGTGCTTTTGCGACCTACCTCGTTCGTTTCACCTGCAGAAGGTACACATGTAAAGTAAAAAAAAAATATCTAAATAGCAATATTAGAAAAAAAATGTAATACAAAGTTTCTTACTTGGCGCTTCAGAGTTATCATTCAACACCGCTTTACATCTTTCCTCAAGAACCTCTCCCAATTTTTTTAGTTCTGCTAGAGGCTTTTCTTGGAGCTCTGCGTCGCACGCTATGCTGTCAAGATGCTTTATCGGCGCCGAAAACTTTTTGTAACTTTTGACAAACCTGCGAATCTGTGAAAAAGAAATAAACAAAACATTCATTTAAAAAAAATTATTTGCACAAAATTACGAAAGATAAGGAAATAATTTTTGGTTATCTACACAAACCCCGCTCTGGCGTACCAGTGAATCAGTGGGCTCTCATTGTTATATGTTTTTTTTTGAAACCCCAACTTACCCCTGTTTTCTCAAAGCGCGATCAACACTAATCGGCTGTCAAGTCACTTGCTATTTCAGTTTTTACTCCAAATTAGATAGCAAGTTACTTGCTACAGCCGATTTGTGTTGATCGCACTTTCAGAAACCGGGGGTTTATAGGGCATTATTTGAAACTCATAGGTAAGACGAATTCATCAAGAGTAAAATATGCCTAACAGAAGTAATTTTTATCGGCTAACCTCATGATCAGTAAAGCCCTTGATTTTCTCTCTAAGCGAGGCAGGTGGGCGGCCTCGCTTCTTTGGTCTGTCGTCGCCTTCGCTGCCGTCGCCTTCGGAATAATCGCTGTCAGCTTCACCGTCACCATCTGCTGCGTCGCCGTCGTGTCCGTCTGCGGAGTTGCGACCGCGGCGTTTGCGAACCCCTTCTGAAATTTAATTTGATGGTTATTTTTAATTGACTACCTCAGTGGCGCAGCGGGCGAGAGACCGCCTGCGACGCTAGAGGTTGCGGGTTCAATTCCCGCCTCGGAACAAACTTGTGTATGATCTGCAGAAATTGGTTCCGTTGGTCTGGGTTTTTTTTTATGTATATTAAAAAACTAGTTGCGCCCCGCGGTTTCACCCGCGCAGCTTTAAATCCCGGTATTCCCACGGATAAAAAGTAGCCTATGTGTTATTCCAGACTATAATGCGCAGCTTTAAATCCCGGTATTCCCACGGATAAAAAGTAGCCTATGTGTTATTCCAGACTATAATGTATCTCTCTGCCAAGTTTCATCCAGATCCGTTCAGCCGTTCCGGCGTGAAAGAGTAACAAACATCCATCCATCCATACTTACATACAAACTTTCACGTTTATAATATTAGTAGGATATTTAGCTATGTAAGTATACATATAATGTCAATCAATCAATATTTATGTGTGAGGGCTTTGTTATTCTGCCCTCTGATTCGCTCTAATGTGGCTGGTGTACCCAATTTTTTTATTGAATGTACGAGCGCATTTCAGGCACATCGGTACCGCAAATAATACTAAACTGCTGCTGGCTGCTAATGCCAATGTATTCAATTGCAATTCCAGACCCTTACAGCATGAATTATTCAGCTCACATACTTCTAAACGCTAATGTTATTCATCCATTGTTAAAAAAAAATCCCATCACTGTTTGTGTATTTATGTATATTTTACAACACTTACTATCGGCATCATTCTGTTGCAAGTTTTTCCGTCGCGGCGGCAAGTACAAGTCCTCCATTTCTTTGCTCTTTTCTTGGTCGGCGATTGTTTTCCGGACATTTTCAGGAATTATGTCATCCTACGAATAAAACAAAAATTTTGAATATGAATTTAATTTTGTATAGCCCTTGCCAATACTGTTAAGGTGCTTACAAACGGGCTAGTTTTGTGGCAATTTATTGCTGCAATTGAATAGCTGTCCAGCTTACGATCTATTTGCATGAACAAGACAGATATACAGTTGCAGCTTGAAATTGCCGCAATTTCTAGCTCGTTTGTTTCAGGCTTTGGAATACTCCTTCTCTTTCATAACTCACGACCACGCATTATCATATCTTTCAACAAATTTATGAATGTTTGCATACCCAATCCTTAGTTTCTTCTTCAACATTTTCTTTCTTGACTTCCATAACAGCCTTATCTTCATCAAAAGCGAAACTAGCTACTTTGAAGGCAGAGAGTAGTTCATCTCCCACCATCGTAGGTCCTTCATCTCGCGTCTCGGCACGTTGTAGGATTTCATCAATATCACACTGAAAGTCAATTAAAATTGTTGTAGTCAACTTTGCGCCTGTATGCCGCGGTTGAATAACATTGCGTATAGTGCGCGTCACGCAAAACGAACGCCAGAAGGAGAGAGATGGGAGGGTGATGGCGCGAGTATTTTGTATGCGCAAACACATTCCATCGTTCTTTTTGGTTGATGCGACTTATATGACACTGTGCATTATCATTTAATCAAAGTTAACAGATATGTCAAATAAAATAGGAATAGACACAATAGATATAGAGCTAGGCATTGAACGTACGCAGCCCCACCCATGTCATAATGCAAATACAAAATACTCATTAAGGCTCCGGTGACAGCGGCTCGCAATTTCGAAGTGCGATTGGCTATTATTTCATTTTATTTCATTTCGGGGAGATTGTTTGAAAAAATAACTCTAAAGAAACACGCATAAATACTGTTCGAACACAATTAATACAATAATATAAGGGAAACATGCCCGAATCAGAAATCATTTTGGTATTAGTATGTTTGGTCTTACGTTTACCTAATACCAAAATGATTTCTGACTCAAGCACATTTCCCTTATATTATTGTATTATTTGTGTTCGAACAGTATTTATGCGTGTTTCTTTAGAGTTATTATTTCAAACAACCTCCCCAAAATGAAATAAAATGAAATAATAGCCAATCGCACCTCGAAATTGCGAGCCGCAGTCACCGGACCCTTAAGGTACGAGTATAATGTATCTAATTACTTACGACAGGTTCCTCGTCATTTTCGTCGTCATCTTTGAACAATTCCTCGGCGCCAAACTTCAAAATTGCATTCAGGTCTTCCTTGTTGAAGGGATTGTTCGCAGTGGTCCCCGACGTGCCGTCGCGTTTGTTTAACACCGTCCTCCCTGTAGTGTCCATTCGCTGGATAACAAGATGATCAAGCACCATCTTCCTCTTAGCTCTTTCCACTATGTCTTCCTCCACAGACCTGGCAGTAACCAATCTATAAATGTTGACCTGCGGATATCACTTGATTTACATCATAAATTCAAACAAAAATCATGCTAATTAAAAAGAAGCCGCTCATTACCTGATTCTTTTGTCCAATACGATGAGCGCGCGCCTGGGCTTGTAGATCGTTTTGTGGATTCCAATCAGAGTCGAATATTATCACAGTATCGGCAGTAGCTAAGTTTATTCCTAACCCGCCCGCGCGGGTAGATAGCAGGAAGCAGAAATCTGTTGAACCCTCTGCATTAAAATGGTCAAGTGCCTGTTTTCTGATTTCGCCCTTTATGCTACCATCCAGTCGTTGAAACGGAAAATGCCTCCTTTGTAAATACTCGGCCAGAATGTCCAACATCCTGACCATTTGGGAAAATATCAGAACTCGATGACCTGTCTCTTTTAGCCTACATAGCAATTTGTCCAGCAGAAGAAGTTTGCCAGAACCTCTCAACAATTTCTGAAAAAATATATTAAGTATCAATTTTTTTACATACTTACACACTAATTACTAAACGTCACTGCATTATAGTGTAGAATATTAATTACCTCGACAGCATCAGTTGTAGCAAGTGACGCTCTCGTCTCGTAGTCCTCTGGTTTAGTCAATAACGCATGATTGCAGCATTTCTTCAGCTCAATAACTATATTAATAAACGTGTTTATAGATCCTTTAACGCCTTTCCGGAGGGCGCTATAATTCTTCGTTAGTATCCACTTATAGTATTGCTTTTGTATTGACGTCATTTCCACTCTCAAAATCTGTTCTACCTTTGCTGGTAAGGACTTCTCGACGTCTTTTTTCTGCCGCCGCAATATGAAAGGTTCTAATTGTTTGTGCAGCTTTTCATAACCTTTTACAGCGGCATCCTCATGATCCTTTTCAAAGTCTTCCCAAGACTCAAATCTACCAAAAATAGTTAAACAAGTTATATGAATCCAAAAGTACCTATTTAGTTAAATTCGAGTCAAGTAGCTAGACTTACTTGTATGGCATAATAAAATGCAAAAGAGCCCAAAGTTCTTTAAGAGAATTTTGTAAGGGTGTGCCAGTGACAAGCAACCTGTGGTTTGTATCGAACTCCTTCAACGCCTTGTATAGCAGAGAATCATCATTCTTTAATCTATGAGCTTCATCGACCAGCAAACACGCCCAGCTAAATGATCTTAAGAATTGTCTATCCTTGAGTAAAATCTCATAAGTGGTTAATATTGCATTGAATTTCAGTCTTTTCGAGCTAGCAAAACTCCATTCGAATGACCTGATCTGAAAAATGAATTCAATTTCTATACACTTTTAATATCAAAATTGTTTTATTTAAAGTTGAAATGTGAAACTTACGATATCTCTACTAGAAACGTCACCAAGATAAGTCACGACATTGATATCTGGTGCCCATTGCACAAACTCTCTTTGCCAGGCAGTCATTGTACTTAATGGTACCACACATAGGAATGGTCCATACAGCTGCTGGGACTTGAACAGGTAATATAAAAAACAAATTGTCTGAAAGAGAAAATTATAACTATTATAACATTTCACTAATATGATTGCAATAATTAAATTCATGATTACTAGCGATTGTTTTTTACCTGTATAGTTTTACCTAAGCCCATTTCATCAGCAAGAATGACAGAGTTGTCTTTACACCAGGAATGTATCATCCAATTCAATCCATCCATTTGGTAATCTCTAAGTATGAAACTCTGAAATCAAAATCAGTAATAATTTATTAATTACGATGCCATTATGATGCCAAAATAGGAGATCATAACTCAGCAAGAGACTCAGTCACGTAAGTAGTTCAAATACGCAAGAGGCAAACCATTATTTTATTTACGCCCTGCTATGTAACAAAATTGATAATTAAACAGGGATTTAGAAAACAATCGTAATATTTCAAGGTCGCTTTAGTTAAAATACTCATGGTCAAATTGTCTACTACTAGCGACAACTGTTGGTCTTCGCGCGAAATGCTCAGAGTCCGAGCGCCCGGGCGTAGCAGAAACGAAACATAACCCACACTAATCTATTTTGAGCACAGACCACGAGATGGCGTTGTATCCAATGACAGTACCAATGTAAATAATATTTGATTTAATAGAAAATATCTAAAATAATCCAAAAACTTTATATCATTAGTAGAATTTACACATTTTCCCCAAAAATAATACTTGGTACATAACCATATTTTTATTTTATATTTGTTCAAAATGTCCTCAACTATAATAAAATCTATTTTTGGAAAACGAGTAGTAAGAAGAAAATATTTCAGTGTTCTTTGAAAACGCGAATCTTTTACATGTAACATCGAAAATGAAATAAATCCCTATATATATACTAGTGTTCTGATGAAATTGGGATTACTCGCCGGTATCATAACTTGGTACTTATGTTTAACCTAAATTATTTGTGTCGTGCATTGCAGTAGTTTCTAGAACAAGATGGCGGCCAAGCCGAACATGAGCTGAACATAATAATTTTGTACTCTACCGATTTTCGTTTCATAAAAAGGGTGTGTGCTAGACCTAGATAAATCAGTGAAAAAATACATAATTATAAACCAAATTTTGAAAATATGTTTGATATCTGTTATTACACATGTATTTGCATTGCATTACACAGTTAGGCATAAGTTTGTTTAGATAAAAGTAAGATATATAAGAATAACAGGTGAGAGATCCTGTCCACCATTTTGTGACCAATCGACTACACTTAAGATGGCGGCATGAATTTAAGAAGGAAAATATTGTGTTTCAAGACGATAACTAATTTATTTACTGGCATTACATAAAATGTAGAATACAAAAATATTATACCTGATCTTTACCCATGTACTCTGGCTGTTCTTTGAGCTGATGGAACTTTGGCCTTCTTCTCAGAACAGGGCAATGCCTTGTAGGGGTTGTTTTTGCAGCTTCCCTATACTTGAAATGTTCTACTTGTTCAGGCCACCGCCTTTCGATCAAAACAGAGTCTTCCCATGTTGCATCCGCATAAGGAAGGGACTCCCATTTACAAAAATATTCTCTTACAGTCTCACCTCCTTCTAGTACTCTTGTCTGCTCAGCTGGTGAAAAAAAATCTATAAATGCTACAAACCTTTGAAATGGGTATTCTTAATTCAAATATACAACAACAACAATTTGTATGTACCTATGATTCTTTCTACATAGTTGTAAGTCTTGACCAGCTCCAGTTGTAGCTCAGACTGACATTCATAGTAATCAATGTCTTCTGGGCCAGCTTGTTTTTTCCACCATGATAATTCTCCATCTTTCTTCATATAATTCTCTAATTTCTTAATTCCTTTAACCTTTTGTTCTGCAAGAGATCTTTCAGATTCCCATGTATTGTGAATATGTGACCAGCCTTTCCATTTGATCAGGTACTGCGGTTCAGTTGATTCTTCATCATCAGGATTACAGCCTTCATTCAAATCTCCATTCTCTTCTATGTAATAAACTGTAGTCACATTGCCAGTGACTGCATAATGATAAGAAGACATTAGCTAAAATTCAACATGAAATTTGCACCAAAATGCAAATTAAAATACCAAAATTAAGAGATCTGAAGTGAAATGTTTTTTAAAGTGATATAAGCCATGATTTAATATAATTTATTGTACCTCCTTTCTTTCCACGTCTATTCCCAAGAACCCTTTCTATTGTTTCACTATTGTCTTCTGGTTCAGGTTCTCCCTCGGGTTCACCTTCCCCATCCACTTCCAAAAGATCAGAGGAGTCTGTTTGTTCATCACTAGCTTCCTTATAACTAACTGCAGCACCTGTTCGCCTTGTTGCTTGTCTAGTATCAAACAAATTCTAATTAAGTACAAAAAGATTTCACCCAAAAGTTTGTTTGATACCAAAACTATGAAAACTTACCTTCTGCCATCATCGTCCGAGCCTTCTGTGCTTTCGTCATCTTCACTTAGGAGCTTTCTTCTCCTCGCAGGTTTCTTTTTTCTGAGAGGTACACTTCTTTGGCCTGGTCGTTTTGATGGTGGGGGTGGGGAACCTTTTATATCACTATCACTTTCTGATGAGTTAGAATTCCAAGAGTCACTAAAAAAGATACATACCTATAAAAAATGTGATTCACTGACCTGAGATAAAAAATATGGTGCTAGAGGACCTCATACTCATCACACATACCTCTGAATAAAAAGTTGGATGGTTTTGAAGAATTATATAGGCCCAAATCACATTTCTGATATCAAAAACATTTTACAGATTGACAAGGATGTACTAAATAAAATAAATGCAGGATGGTTGAAATGATCACATGTCACACAACTTGCAATCCAAGAATGCCCCCTTAAACTAAAAGGGAAAATTAACAAAACTATAATTAAAACCTAATTTTGTAAATTTGTTTATTGAGTGATGATGAACGGTAAATATTAAGTCGGAATAAGTTTAGAAAATAAAAATAAAATAAGTAAAATAAAGCATGGTAGGGCATGTGATGTGTAGAGGAATGAGGAGAATGTGACAAGAAGAATAAAGAGAGAAGAGATACAAATGTAGATGGATAATAAAGAAGTAGAGATAAATAGAGTAATAAAATAGTCACTACTGAAATAAATAATGATGGAGGAATGAGGCCACAGAAAAAACTTGATATGCCAGCCGACCCTTAAGTAGTGGGATATAAAGAGAATTACTCAAAGTCATGTAGGTATGAGTATTTTTATTCCTTCACAGTTCAGTTGGTAGTACTCATAGCACTGCCATGTGCTGCTGTGGGTTCAATCCCCACCAAGAACAAACATTTGTGTGATGAACATAGATGTTTGTTCTCTGTTTGGGTGTTATATAATATTCTTAGTAGTATCTGGTTCGCATATCTAACTTGGTTTAGTTTTGGGCAATAAAGTGTGATGTGGAATGTCACCAATATTTATATTATGTATTTTGATAAATACAATAAGTAGGATATTACAGTGAAAAGGTTGGATAATAGGTATAGGCAAATGATAATAGGTACATGGTGGTAATTTGTGTGTGCAGCTAAACATTGTAAGCCCTATATTTAGTCCTAGATCAGGCCTATCTATTCAATCCTACAAAGTTATTATTTTGATAAATGATTAATTTAGATCTTACCTTCTTTTTCTGTTTTTCCTACTGTGATTCCTTCCTCGTTCACTAGAGTCACTATTTTCAGCAGCAATTCTTAATCTGTCAGGCTCTTTACGAGATCGAGCTGATCGTCTTATACCGTAAATATCTGGATTGTCTTCCCAAAGATCAGCTTTTACTTTCTCATGATTATTTCTGGTTTTTGACTTCGGTGAATAATCATCTGACGAGTTCCTATCTGTGTGGTGATCTGATTTTGAGGAGGTGGCAGTGCTGTGTTTTGGTGATGATTTAGCATCGTCACTATGGTTTGATCTATCAGCACCAGATTTGACTGATCCAGACCTTTCAGATCCTGATCCAGAGGAGCCGCTAGATCCACTATCACTGTCAAACAATGATTCTATAATATACACTACCTAAATTATCAAAATATACAAAAATGGTTTCTTTATACAGAATCAACATACCTTTCACTTCCTGATCCTGAGCCACTGGAATCAGATTTGCCTCCTTTCTCACTTGCAGATTCACTTCCTGATTCATTCATAGATCCTGTCTGTAAAAAATGCAGGTCAAGATTCAACTGCACTCTAATGTTGTAGTGATGGTATCTCAAATATATTGTGGCTATTGCTAAACATCTACTACAATATGTGTATCGTTCATGAAGGTATCTGTTTCATTACTAACATTACAAGTTAATGCATTTAATGTGAAATTTTACTACCTCAGGCTAGAAGAAAATTTAGTTACTTTTAGCAATGTATGTTTTCTTATTACTTCAAAAGCTGAATGAAACATTAGAAATTCTTCAATTACAGCTTACCTATGCCACAGTTTCTTTACAATTTTTTATTGAATCGTTTTAGGGAAGCCTATACCTAAAGTATTTGATTATAGTGAAGTATCCAATGCATAACAAACATAAACAGAAAACATAACCTCAAAATACTTCAAGTTACATGAACAACTACCAAAATATTCCCAAAAAATTAAAAAAAAATCCCTTTCAATGAGCAGACTTCACTGCCACATCTAGGGCTCTTCAATACGGCAGATATTTACCAAGATACTACGGCATAACCTCTTAAGCTTTTTCTCTATACACAGCACTGAGGAAGACTTATTTTCAAAGCTAAATTTAAGAAATAAGCTCATTCCTAACACAATTTTCACTGGCGACTATAGAAAGATTACGTAACTGCAAATCTTTGTAACGACTTTTTATGGTAAGACAATAACATTTTCATACATAAAATCATACAAATGTATTGTAAACAATCACAAAACCCCTAAAATTCAGAATTACGTCTTAGAATTCCAGGTGATTTCAGGGCCACACCCAAGACTTCCAGAACATTCCAAGAATATTTGATACACAGATATTACAAGATTAATGCAGAAATCACTAAAACATTACCAAAATAAGCAGTAATAACACTTACCAGGAGCATTTTGTAGAAATTGTAGGAACACACGATTACATGTAAAACTGACAAGCAAATTGAACGAAACTTGAATATTACATTGAGAAAGAACTAATAAAATCATTAGTAAACAAATAAATTATTTCAATTTTGTGATAGGGAAATTATATCCAAGAAATCATTTTGCAGTAAAATCTTGCAAAGGGACGCCATTTTGTCGTCGAAAGAATTGGTGACGACGGAAATGAAAAAACAGTATTTTTCCCACACAAATTCAGTAAAAACAATGTAAACAGAAGCAAGATAAACGAAAAAATCGAAAATGAAAACTTTACAGCCGTCAGAAATACTAGTCCTACACTGGAAATGATGCGAGCACCGCGCACTGCCAGCGAAACTCAAAAGCTACAGCCATATTGCCATCTGCCACCTGCCCAGCGAAAGAATCAATAGGGATGTATGTAAGCTACGAATTGACAAAGGCGTTGTTCGAATGATCGTGTCGCATTCGTGTACTATTCGAAGTACTTTCTATTGTAATTAATACATATGTATGACAAAAAAAAATGATATATTACGTATAATTACACAAAAGTTTACCTAATTTTGATCAAATGAAGTAACAGAGACAACTACCGAAATTTCTGGTTAGCGAGAGACAACAAAAATAATTAATACGGTGATTATAATAAAAAATAATATAGACGGTGTTTGAGCTTTCGCATAGGTACTTAATAGTTAATGAAAGCAAAATTTTTTTGGACAGTTACAAGATTGCTTGCATTATTTTCAGAGAACGTTTTCATCCGAGCAATGTAGGTAGGTATGTAATAGGCCCATTGCCCACGTTATGAAATTAAATCCTTATAATAATGATTTAATTATGAAGCGTTGATTTTTACCGTCATTAATAATAATATTAATTAATATTAATAATAATAATAATATTGTGATATCCAGCTGGTGTACCTACTTAGTGATGAAGTCAAGATCTGTTCCATTTATTTATAGCTTCTCAACAATTGAATTTCAACAATCAAATAATGAGATAGAGCTTGATAATATGATGGTCCTAATTCTTAATGATGATGATGATGCAATTTATTTAAGCATTCATTTCTTATGTACGTTTTAAGCATTCATGTTCCTATAATATCACAAATGATTCTCATTGAGACAGTACTCCGTTTGCCTAATGATTAAAAATAATCTCATTCGTTACTATACAAAGTAGGTACTAACAACTTCGTCGGTTTAAAAAAGCACTACACTAGTTGATTTCAAGTCGATGCTGTCAGAACCCGGTGACGTAGTTCCGTCTTTATTTTGAAAATGGCAAGAAAAGTTTATAAGTATTATTAGCAAATAAATATGTACATTCTCGATAGAACACAATATTCATTAGAAACTGCTTGTATGGGTTTTCTTATCTCTTTGCAAAGAGTTTATCTTCTATCCGACGACTAAAATAATTGGTAGGTACAGGAAATTTTTGAGGTCAGTGACTGACCTTAAATAATTTATTGAAATCAGTAAATAACACATGTTTGAGGTGTGACCAGTGTGTGTGTTTACTTTGGAGCTTAGAGAATTTATAACTGGAGATGTTAACGCAAGGCGTACCCCTCTGCCGGCCATAAGACGCGACTTGGCCATGCACGTTATATAAAACTACTTCACTCATCACCGCGCGGCCATTAGTTGTCGTTTCGTGTCGCGAAGTAGTGCTCAGTAAAAATGGTGAATTGTGCGGTATTTCGGTGTAAAAGGAGATCAGAGACATCAAACTTTAGGGAACACGGTATTTCCTATCACAATTAAGTGATATTTTAGTCAATTGTTTTTGTAATTACGTTTAATTTATATTTAATGGAATACCAGTTACGACAGTTTTAATACGACGCCATCGTCTTAGTAGGAGGTGTCGGTGAATTTATATTCCTTGGTAGAAGGCGTAGTGTGGGGACTAGTTGAGCGAAATCGATTGAATGAATGATGGAATGAACGTAAAATTAGAATAAAATGCGATGTGTTTTTTGTACCCATATTTAACCGATTTAAAAAAGGAGGTTCAGTATTGGACTCTACAAAAACTGTCTCTGTCATTCTGCCTTCAATACGTCGCTTTATGGAGCTCCCTTAAAATTTTAGTTGTGCTGTGTCGTTGGTTTATTGCTATTTTCTTTGTACTTTTTGAACGCAGAATCGTATAAACGTGATTTTTGTATAGCTGTAGTATGTTAGCTGGAGAGGGACATGGGCTACTTTTTTATCGTCGCCACAATTTTTCATCACCTTTCCCCGTCATACCAATCATCATCATCAGCCTATGTAAGTCCACTGCTGGACACATCATACCAATAAAGAAACAAAATATTTATCTAAAAATGCATTCATGAAAGACTACTTACTTGAAAGATTACTTACAACTTGCGAAAATAGAATATAGCTTAAAGTTACTCAACAACAGTGTAGCTTTCTATTTGTAAAATAATTTTCAAAATCGTTTCAGTAGTTTTAGAGATTACGCTCAAACTCTTAATAAAATATTTTTTACAAAAAAAACCGACTCCAAAACTGCTATCCAATTTGTTATGAAAAATACACTAAAAAGTTAAAAATAATTGCATTATGGATTTATATTTCAATCTACTTCCAAATAGGTATCCATTTTTTCAACAAATCTTATAATTTTATTATTATGACATTATACAATTACTGATATTTTTGGAGTCGGTGCCAGCACTCTATTTACTTAGTAATACCTACTAGGCTAGACAGGTACACGTTTGTTAATCTTGGCTAAAAAAAGGAAAAGTATATGATTTTGAACCACCCTGATTTCATTCATATGAAATCATTCATTTTGTCGGTCTTTTTACAACCCATCACTACTTTTTTGTGTTAGTGTGTAACTAAACAAAAGTGTAACAACAGTAATTCTTTAGTTGTGTTATTGTTTTTGTGTTGGTGTACAGCTTTTACTTGCGTGTGCGTTTATAGGGACGCTTAATTTTTCTGCATTAGTATGCGTGATTATGTAAATGTGTTGTGTACCGTACTACCTCGCCTCCCGCGAAAACCGGCAGAAAGATTTTAGTACTAAAAGTAGCGCTTGGCAACTCCCGTTATAAATAAGGATATATGTGTGATATATCCGTAAGGATATATGTGTTCTGTGTTATAAATGCTCTAAGCTTTGGAGCGTGCAAGGGAGAGTGAATCAAGCGAAAGAGGTATAATGCGCGTCACGCAAAAAGAACGCCGGAAGGAGAGAGAGGGGGTGCGCACTATTTATAGTACCGGGGTAAAACGGGGTTAAGAGGTAAGAGGTTAAGGCTCCGGTGACAGTGGCTCGCAATTTCGAAGTGCGATTGGCTATTATTTCATTTTATTTCATTTCGGGGAGGTTGTTTGAAAAAATAACTCTAGAGAAACACGCATAAATACTGTTCGAACACAAATAATACAATAATATAAGGGAAACATGCCCGAATCAGAAATCATTTTGGTATTAGTATGTTTGGTCTTACGTTTACCTAATACCAAAATGATTTCTGACTCAAGCACATTTCCCTTATATTATTGTATTATTTGTGTTCGAACAGTATTTATGCGTGTTTCTTTAGAGTTATTTTTTCAAACAACCTCCCCAAAATGAAATAAAATGAAATAATAGCCAATCGCACCTCGAAATTGCGAGCCGCTGTCACCGGACTCTTACGAGGGGTGGATAGAATTCCAGGGGTGAATGAAAATGAAACAAAAAAAGCAATTATTAACAAACATTTTCAAGTAAAAACACCGGTGGTGTTTTTATTTGAAAATGTTGCGTATTCAAATGTTTGTTAATAATTACTTTTTTTGTTTCATTTTCATTCACCCCAGGAATTCTATCTACCCCGTTTTACGATACCCTTATTTATTATGCAAGGAATTTAAATACTCCCATGTTTATTTTCATTTTCATTCAAAATTCGGGAGCCAATAATGCACGGCATGTTATTGTTGTATTCAAATTCCTTGGATGAAACGCACCTAGGTTGTCAGGTTATTATTATTTTTTTTAACGTACAAAATTAGCTTCATATTATCGTGCTGTACATTAACATGTCGTACAATCACCGGACTCAAAAAAAATGTCGTACAATAGCCGCACTCGATTAATCAGTTAGTGTCAAGTGTCAATGAATTTGTCAAACAAACGAACAAACAAACTATGCTGGTTTGGTAGGTATTTACTTGGATGAAGTAATTTGGTAGGTATTTAATCGTGAACGTGAAGTAAAATTAATTATTTGTGAATTTATTTTGAATCCGCTGGTACATCATGTGATGCCAATTATAAGTATTTCTGCAGATCAATCAGTAAAACTAATTATTTGTGAAATAACTGAACCCGCTGGTAGTACACTGTACATCTTTTAAATGTAGTGACTGACGCCAAGTATTTCTGCAGAATTGAGTAAGCGTATCCACCGGTAATTACTAAAACCTTTGTTTTCTTTTAATAGGTGTCTTCACATTATTGCTGCATGCAGGTATAGGGGGCTATGGGCGGTGAAGCTAGTGATTTCCCAAACTGTGATACATCAACCAAAGCAGAGAACATAGAAAAAGGGCATGTAAGTTGTAATGTTGTAACTATTTATAACAAAACTGATTGATAATTTTTGTACTGCTAATCAAATGTCCAACTATAATAAAAATTATATACTTCCCTTTGTTTCAGCATGAGTCTTACAGAGCTCCCATTAGAAATCATGATAATAATTATTCATAAATTGGATACACCATCTGTTTATAATATGTATTATACTTGTACACATATAAGAAATGTAGTCACTATGCAAGGTGTGGTGAAGAAATGCTGCTTTTCTACAAACATATTGGCTGCAGTGAACACTTTCAAAACGGATTTCTTCAATGATATTGCTGGTCAGTTGCAAGAGCTTAACTTATGTGGAGCCCCTGATGTAAGAAAGACCATCCTTATACCAGGCATGAGTAAATTAAAAAATTTACTAACATTGGATATCTCTTACACAAATCTCAGCCTAATTGATTTTGTATCAATTTACAAAGTGTGTCCCACAATAGTAGATGTATCATTAAATTTTATGATAAAGAAAAGTGGTATTGCAAAATTAAGTGATGAGGCCATTATAGAGTGCCAGAAGGCATTTAAAAACTGTAAAAATGTTCATTTTGTTGGCTCTGCTACCAACCTTTTGTATGGTAAGCTTTCATTACTTCTGTTACAAGATGCTGAGTTAGACACTCTAAAGTACTCTATTGCAGAAAGTGATCGCTTGCATACTGTATATGTGCCTGAAAAAGCAGGAAATGCTCCCATGGCAATATTTAAGCAGTTTTTTTTGTATTTCTTAGATTGGACAACAGTTTATGCATTTTTTGGCTCCTTCTTTATGCTGCCTGTTCTTGCTATGGTTGAATTAGATACAATTGAAGTAATTATCATTATTAGACAGAATGTAAAAAAATATAATGTCCATGCCACACCGTTGTTTAAAAAGTTTTTTCTAGATAACTTTAACATAGAAACTGAGATGGTTTACATCTCAGAATACAGTGATGCCATAATAGGTAATGCAGCTATTTTGATCTGGTATAAGGAATCTAATACATTTGATGAAGACTTTTTCTGTCAATTAACAAAAAAATTGAGACCATACTTCCCTTGGGAATGCAGCCAAACTGATGATACTCCAGTTCCAAAGATATATGATTGGTTTTATATAAGCCCAACTGTGCCAGATGCTAAATTAGAAATACCATATAAGGGTAAAGGCAAACGGAAGGCACCACCAGATGTTGCATTACATTATGATAGTCTGTTTGAATCCAAGGATCAACTGCAACTGTCTATCATATGTGATGAGTATATAATGAATCCTGTCACCCTTTCAGCTCAATCTAATTATCTTGGAAAACTTACCTTCTTAAGTTTGACAGGGTCTGTCAAGTACACATCAGAGTTTTTCAAAGTTCTTTTTAAGAGCTGTGTTAATCTAGTCACTCTTAATGTAGATGCTCCAGCAATATCACCCTGTTTTCAGCCCATTTCGAATTATCTGAACCAAAGTAAGACTTTGAAGAACTTTCGTCTGCTTGATAGGAACATAGATTTTAAGTTGTTGTTTGCCTCTCTAGCAAAATGTCAAACTTTGGAAAGTGTTTTTTTGGAAGAAGAGAGTGCAGCTGAAGATACCAATATTGCTAACCCTGAAGTTATCATTGAAGCATGTCCTAATCTATATAACTTACACATTCAGGCCCACATGAGTGACTCAGCTTGTGCAAAAAAGCAAAAGTCAATGAAAAAAGCAAAAGCAAAATATCACAAATATTTTCTTAACTTAACATTGCATGTTAAAGCTGATATCAATAGAAAGTTTTATAGTTATGATCAATATATCAGTGTATTCAACTTGAATCCTATCAAGCTAGTTATTTAAATAAAGTACAATAAAACTTAGGTATCAATTTTATATTAGGTAGGTACTTGAATCCAAAATATGATTCAAAATATTTATCTTGTTTTAAAATAGTGGTGGCATATTATAGGTAATTCATTAAGTAGATATTTATTGTGTAGGTGTTTGTATGAGTAGGCAGTTTGAATTCTCTTAATGCAATGTGCAATGTAGGTATAGTGGTAATAAGCTTATAAGCAGCATTTCTATGGATAAGTATTTTATATCTTTAGAAGGTATATAGATATTATAAGTTACAATTTATCTTGTTTGTACACATGGATACATGGAGAAAATACAGCAGCTCCATCGCATCCCAGAGTGAAACGGCACGCCTAAGCAAAATACTGTCTAGTGACGCCAAAATAAAACTAGGCACTCTTAAGAGGCCTGATGGTTCTTATACGACAACAGACAAAGAACAATTTGAGCTTTTGCTAAAAACGCACTTCCCAGATTGCAATCTTAATGAGAACACAAGCTGGGAAACTGACAGCGAAGGCCACACCCCTAAAGCTGAAGACTGGGAACTAGCCGAAGCCATCGTCACAGAGGAGGCACTTTTATGGGCCGTTAAAACCTTTGAGCCCTACAAAGCGGCTGGCACAGATGGCATCTTCCCTGCTCTCCTACAATGGAATCTCACCAAAATCGAGGCAATGCTTACGTCCATCTTTAGGAGCTGCATTGCCTGGAAATACATTCCTCAAGCATGGAGGGAAGTCAAGGTAGTCTTTCTTCCAAAGCCAGGCAAGTCAGACTACACTCAACCTAAATCGTTCCGGCCCATCAGTCTGAGCTCGTTTCTACTAAAGACTCTGGAAAGGCTATGTGATCGACACATACGCAGTGGACCACTGATCAAAAATCCGATAAACAAAAATCAACATGCCTATCAGTCAGGCAAATCAACGGAAACAGCACTTCACAATGTAGTACATAAGATAGAAAGCGCGCTGGAAAGCAAGCAATCATGTCTTATAGCATTTATTGACATAGAAGGCGCTTTTGACAAAACAACCTTCCCGAGCATCGAAAGAGGCCTGAGGAAACAAGGTGTCGAGGACAACCTAAACGAGTGGATCAACAAAATGCTATCGAACAGAGCAGCCCTCACAGAACGCTCAGAAATCACAAGATGCCTGGTCACAAAGGGTTGCCCACAAGGGGGAGTACTATCCCCCTTGCTGTGGGTACTTGTAGCTGACGAACTATTAGACTCCCTAAATAAGGATGGGCTACACACAATCGGCTACGCTGACGATCTGGCAATCATGATATCGGGGCTCTTTGAATCAACCCTATGCGAAAAAATGCAAAGAGCACTACGAATTGTGGAGTCATGGTGTCATGCTCACAGCCTAACGGTGAACCCCAGTAAAACAGAACTTGTACTCTTCACTCGCAAGCTGAAGCTGCCGAATCTGAACCTACCATCTCTGTTTGGAACAAAACTAACCCTCAGCAAGGAGGTCAAATATCTCGGAATATGGCTAGACAGCAAACTCCTATGGGGTAAACAACTAGAACATATCACGACGAAAGCCACAAATGTGCTATGGCAGTGCCGACGCGCCGTCGGCAAGGATTGGGGACTAAAACCCAAGCTTTGCCTGTGGATGTACACTGTCATGGTTCGGCCAGTACTAACCTATGGCGCCGTGGTATGGTGGCCAAGAACAAACTTAGTCACAACAATCAACAAGCTGCAACAGGTACAAAGGCTCGCGTGCTCCATGATCAGCGGCTGCTCAAAATCCACGCCATCAGCAGCGTTGGACATAATACTAGGCCTAACGCCCCTTCATATTTATATACAACAAGAGGCGATGGCAGCAGCATTAAGAATAAAATCCACAAACCAATGGAATGGCAGTGGAAAGATAACAGCTCACGGCAGGATTCTGGACAAGGCTATCCAGGCCATCCCGGAGGCCCGAAACGGCACCGACAGGATAGCCACAACATACATCGTGAACAAAAAGTACCAACTAGAAAATGGAGAAAAGACTAAGGATCCGAACCCGGCCCCCAACGTCATTCACGTCTTCACTGATGGCTCGAAGCAAAAACAAGGGGCGGGTTGTGGCTTCTACTGTCCTGAAACAGGGATCTCCCGAGCGCAACCTCTCAGTAAATCAACGACCGCCCTTCAGGCAGAAACCCTTGGGCTTCTTCTGGCAACAGAAGAAATGCTCTCATCAGTAAAGTCTAGGACGGCTGCAGCCACTGCAAACGAACAGACAACAATTATTTTCACAACAGACAGCGCAGCACTAATTAACGCATTGAGAAGATCTCACACAAGATCAGCTTCCCTTGCACAGTGCCACATTGCGCTTCAAAATCTATCTGACACTCACAGTGTTAAAATAAGATGGACAAAGAGTCACGGCTCATGTGCAGGCAACAACGAGGCCGACTCTCTAGCAAGAGAGGGTGCGAAACGGCCACCGACCATAAATGACATAGGCCTATGTAAACCAACATCGGTGGAGATAAAAAAATAGCCTGAAGATGCATTCCCAGAAGGAACATCAAAAGCAATGGGAGCGCAGATCAGACTGCAAACATACAAAGACAATACTTTCAGCCACAAACAGGCACTTGACAACCATCCTGTTAAAGCTGAGACGCGAGGACCTAAAGCTGATGGTCGGAATCATCACGGGCCACTGCGACCTCAACTACCATCTTCTTAAGATCGGAGCGACAGACAGCGACCTATGTCGTGGATGTCTTCAGGAAAAAGAAACGGTGGAGCATGTGGTACTGCACTGCTCCGCAACTAGCGAAGTCAGATCCAAAACTGGACTGCAGAAGCTGATCGGGTCTTTCTCATCTGCATCCGAATTGTCACCAGGGATGCTCAAACACTGCTGCCACCGACCCAGGGTCCTTCTCCGCTATTTTAAGGAGTTGGGCTGGCTGGGGTGAGGTTAGCAGGGGGACAATGCACAATACACCCCATTGCGGGACGTCCGTGCAGATCTCATTCCCCCACCACGAATTAGAATTAGAATTAGATGGATACAGATCAAGCTATACAGAGCTAAAAATAAACTATGCTTAGTGTAAAGAGATGAAAGCGAGCAGTGTATAATTTAATGCATATCCATGTAGATAACTGTATGGTTTTTATCCCAAACTTGACTCAATAAATACTTCGAAAAACAAACCTTCATTTATTTTATTCTATTTTTTTAGGGACAACAAAAAGCTACAATATTTAAAAACTTGAATCTCAATATGGCATGCATTATCCTCATATTATTAGGATTCAAAGTGTTAAATCCGTCATCTGTTTGAATTCAACTTTATTGAAGTCGCTAAATGAAGACGATTAATGGAAAAGTGCACCACACACACAGGGTGTCAAAGGACCATTCTCGAAAACTGGAGGTGCATATCTTGCTGGTACCCAACTATCAAATTTTGTGGTACCTAGAGTGATAAGATACCGTCACCAAGACCATACCTAGGCACTTCCAACCTATAGAAGTGCACTGCAGGATATAGCCTGGAATATGTTTCCAAGGTTTGGAAGTCCTCTTCTTTAGCTGTCTTCCGGTAGGTACCTGGTTGTCAAACGAGGTTATCTCGTATTAAAAGGCCGATCTTAGAAGGGAGTATCTTTATTCTGCTTTTCGGATTTCTTTGTGGAAGCAAGTTTGGTGATAGACAAAGAGAGGATGCCAAGGATCGCACTCCCGCCACATGCGTAAGTTAGCACTCCTCTGTAATACTGCGGGCATTCCAAGACGTCTTCGCATTTGCTGGAAACAATTGAAAGTCTGGTGAGTGTTATCCTAATATTGTACCTAGTATCTCTTAAAGGCATCTCCTAGATGAGCACTTGTGGTCTAGTGGTAGTGGCCCCGTCTTCACATACTTAGGTGTTCAATACCTACCTACCGGTCGTGCACCAATAGGTTTTTCTGACCAAAGTTGTTGTACATACTTACCTGTGGTACTCTCCAACGATGAAGAAAAACATCGTGAGGTAACCGGCATTTTGTAGGTAGAAACAAAAAAGTAAGAGCGATATCCTAGGATAATAAAGAAAAATCTTTCAGCGAAAATCCGTTCAACTTGGGCAATGCAATTTGGCATTTTATTTAGGGCATGAAAGGTAAGTCGATTGCTTGAGGTAAGTAGGTAGGTACCTTTAAAAATTAACTGGTAAAATAAGCAGAGTTAAATTTATGTATATCTTGAGGAAACTTACCTACAAGTTTCCTAAACTAGTAGGTACCTATTGCTAGTTTCACAACTTACTAGTTCTCAATAGCCACAACGGCTATACCAGTGACGAGCTTGTCGGCGAAAGTCACGATCGAGTAGATGGCAGCCCCTTGGTGTGAATGTGGACCAATCAGGTCAGCTGTGACGCAGAGGCTGGATACCAGTGTTATTGAGCTGCCCGCACCTAGATATAGGCAAAAAGTATGTTTACTGCTATCTAGGTAGTTATAGTCGCGTCACGTAAAAAGAACGCTGGCAGAAGGGGGAGGGGGTGTGATGGCGTGTTTTGTGAATGGGCAAACCACGGATCTGTAATTATACAATAGAGGTCAGTGGCGCAAATACATCCTCTGTTTTCCAGCGTTCTTTTAAAATGACGTGACCTCTAGGTACCTAGGTACGTTCCTAGTTTGAGTAGGTAGAACATAGGTAACTATTATAGCAAGAATTTTCGTATTTTGTACCTAGGTATGAGCTAAAAAGTCAGTGCTCTCATATGATGCCGAAATGATGCAGGAAAATATCTTGAGGAAGCACGGACTCAGGTCAGCAAATGTGCTAACCGACATATCACCTAGGCTGAGAGGAGGGTATAACTAACCTAACCAAAATTCTCTCATCTAACGCAAGTATTTGTTAGGCTGAAATCTGCCGCCTAGGAGAAATAAGCTAGACTCAGACCAATATTTTTTATTTGGTCTGTGAAGCTAGATTGCCGCCTTATTGACTAGGTACATACCCTAGGGTACCCCCCATTTGGTAGGTACCCTGAAAAATCCTGATAAGTTCTTAATATCTCAATAAATAAATAATAATAAAAGTTTACCTATCAAAGTCGCAACCATGTAAATCTGCACGATGCTTGCATGGGGATCTATGGCTAGTGCTATCCACAAGCAGCTAACCAGGCTCAAGAAACTTCCCACCAAGTAGCACACCTAAAAGTAAATATATATATATGTCGGTAGGTAGGTACATACATAAAATATTCTTATCTATACTTACATCAATTACGCCGACAAGAGCATTGCTCTTAAATTAGAAAAAGAAGAAAGTTACGTGCTGATGAAACAAGTGATGGCCCACCTGATGTTAAGTGGTACCTACCTAACCATCACCTATAACAAAGCATTGCATGATAATTTACGCTGGATAGGAACGTGCCCTACGATGCACTGCCTTGCGTCCATCAACGTGAGGCAAACTGACCGACCGACCAAAGTACTTATGGCGGCTGGAAAAGGCGTGGTCGTAGAAGATACTTCTTCGTAGAGCCCTTCACCTTCCTCATTGATTTTACAGAGAGCTCTCATCGTCATCAGCAGCCTACAGAAGTCCACTGCTGGACATAGGCCTCCCCTATCCGTTTCCAGGAAGAACGATTTTGAGCCCTTTCCATCCACCGACTGCCCGCGATCCTAACAATGTCGTCAGTCCACCGGGTAGGAGGGCGTCCTACACTTCGCTTTCCTGTTCGTGGTCGCCATTCGAGAACCTTTATTCCCCAGCGGTTGTCAGTTCTTCGAGCTATATGACCTGCCCATTGCCACTTCAACTTGCTGATTCAGAGAGCTCTAGGTAGGTACTACTAAAATTATTCTGTGAAATACCTACTTCCTTACCTATATTGATATAATGCACCTATTACGTGATGGAGAAAGTAAATTGTTCCTGCGTAAAATTTAAGAGCAAAAGGAAAAGTCAATTGAGAGAAGTTTCAGAGATCTTATCTTATCTCCCTACCTTCCATCAGGTAGGGTCTCAGTCTCAAGTCTCACCTCATTGCCCATAATATTCAATTTACTCTTGAACATCAGCGAGAAGAAAAACGACGAGATGTACAACACTAGAGGAACACTAGCTACGAGCTCCGAGCCAGCGCTGGGGTTCACGGATAGCCGCTCCTCTAGGAACAATGGCACGTAGACCAGGCTTAGCGCCCAGTACAGGCGGGAGAATACGTATCTGTAATCCAATTATTATAAAGGTACAAATTGCTGATGGAACAAGCAGATGGCCCAACATGGTGGTAATCATCACCTAGCATTGCCTCGTAAGCACGCACGATAAGAACGTGCCCTACGATGCACTGCCCTGCGTCCATCCAGTTGAGCCATACAGATAGCCTCATGTCATGTGCCTGTAATTACACTGCCAATCACACTTCAAACCGAAACAGCAACGCTGCTCGGGCGGCAGAAAAAGTACTTCCCCGGACGAGTACTTCGCAAAGATCTCTACTGCTGATTTATTTTATTGCTGGGTATCACATAATAATATATACTTATATATATAACTTTCGTTGCGCCCTGGCAACGAAAGTTCGGTAATGAACCTACTCTTATTCTGTACATTTTTGTTTTACGTTTTTATTTTTAGTTTTCTGTTACGTCTGGCCGTCTTTGAATTTTATTTGAAGATCCGCCTTGTGTAGATTTAAAATTATGCCTATCAACACACTGAAGTTGCAATAATTTGTTTCAGTAGGTTATGTTAAACGTGACTGATCATTTTATGTAATAAAGACATGAGTAATTTTATTTAAACATCTGTACAGTAAATGTACAGATGTTTAAATAAAATTACTCATGTCTGTGGTTGTCCTCGACAAATCTCTTCAGATGTCCTGTCTTTGTACTTTAACGGTAAAAATGTATGGGCTTTGAGTTTTTCATTCAATCTCCATGAAAGCACCCAGCCTGTGGATGATATGGAGAGATTTACATTCCCTATCATTTTAATACACCAACTCACAATAAACTCGTCTGGTACAGCAGTGGCATCTGCAGGAAGTGCATTATTTTCGACTTGGCGAACTTAATAGGTTCCCCCGCCTCTCCTCCATTACTCGTCGCAGTGATCCCGTTGCCTAATGAATGGCCATTCGCCTTTTGCTCCTTCGGGTCCTTGAGCTTGAAGAACGCTTGGAACAAAGCGAACGTGACTATGCCGATGCCGGTTATTATGACGGAAACATTCTGAAACAAACGATAAACAGGTAAAGTATCTTTCGTCGTATCATGTTGGCATGGCAAACATAGAATAATAACAGAAACTCGTGACTAAAAACAGCGGAACGATCAAAACAAAGGGGATGTTGCTCTAGGAAACTTAGTCCATTTTATGATACAGTAATACGACACCGCCGGCGCTTTTCTCTATTTTCAGTCAATGAACATGGTTTGTTGCGTGTCTTTTAAAGAGCTAGATTATATGATATTCAATTATATCTGTCATTAGCAGCTAAACGATTGTGCATTATAACTGAGTGAAAGTAATGTAGGTAATTTTAAATGTTACCCAAAATGCAGTTGTATTAAAATTTATGGTCAATCTCACCCTAAACTTAAAATCATCAGCTGGTCCAATGAAAGTGCTATAGTTGGTTGCTCTAAGAACGGCCCACGTTATGAGGTAGACCGCCAAACTTGAAATAACTGAAGCCATATATCTGAAAAGTAAAAATATATAAAACTTTCAGAAAGGCTGGATGAAACAGTTGAAGTAGCTTAATTACTATATTTCGATTTTTGTTTTTGGCCTTTATCTAAAGGAGTTGCTCAATCTATGCAGTGGTCGTGAAAATTTCGGCGTGTAAAATATTAGTACTTATACTCTGATAAAAAACTATGAAGGTGTCAAAAAAACAATCTTCTGGGTGGTTTAGTCGTCGTAACCTTTCAACACAACCTTGTTAGTTCTTCCTCTTCTTCATTAGGTACTAAAGGTCACGGCATTCTGTGATCTCTGGTCGTGAGACAGGATAGGACTTTGGTACATAGCTATAACCTTATCGAAGTCAGCTCGGAGCGCACTTGCAGGTTGTCCGAGATATCCGGGATCATGGCCAGGTGGGATATCTGCACCACGGCCCACCCGATCTGGAAGAGCGATATGAGTATCGCATAGTACAGCGGCATCCACCAGTTGAGGTACTCGGCTGCTCCGCCGACCCAGCAACCCCAACACCGCACGAAGAGGAGTGGGAATGTACAAGTAATTAGAACGCAACCTGGAATTAGGTAGTACATATTTTTACTACGACATTTTTATGAGTAAGAGTGATGTAATGTGGTTTCTAGGTGATTCTCTATTGATGGAAATAAATAAATATTGACTATTGTGTAACCTGTAGTTTAAAAACCACATACGGTTGACGCTGTGAACTATACACATTAACAACAAGTAGGTACCTACCTAACTTATAGTTTGATGTCTATTTTCAGCATTACCTACACTGTTGGTAGTTACTTCCACTCAGTAACAGAATACCTACTGATCCTCAGTATTCTGGGTCTTAGTTTCGAGTTCAGTACCTACGTCACCGAAGAATTGAACTTCAGAGGTGTTAGGGTTTCCTTGCTAAAGAACAAAGGTTTGTTTGTGAGTTGAGCGATAGTTTACTGTACCAGTTCCTGCTTAGCAGAATTCACTGTTGCAATCTAATTTTCCTATTGTGAAGAAAGTTGAGTTCCTCAATAAAACTGTCAACAGTTTTCAATAAAACTGTCAAGTTGAAGGAGGAAGACCTGGGTTATTTTTGGAACACCAGCAGTAAAAATGCATAAAATCAAGATCCACACAAAACGTTGTTGTACCTACATAACGTCACAAAAATGTTTATTAGAGAATTCTTGTAGAAAAGGAGACTAGCTTCTTACCAGCTAAGTGCCATGCTTTCTTCGTGCTGTATTTGTCTGCTAGCACCCCTACTACTGGAGTCGCTAAAGCATCTACCACCTGCCCTGAAAAAAACATTCTTGATTAGATAAAATAAATAAGACCGTTTGCAGGCCGTGCGTGCACTTCAGATGCGGTCGGCACAACAGGTTTTTCTGTCTCCACACTCTTCTAATAGCCGTCATCTCACAAGTCACTCACTCTTTTCTTACTCATGTTATCTTTCACACCAGTCCGTTCATTTTTTCTTTGGTAGACCTCCTGTGGCGTAGCTATGTAACCAAAGGCCCTGGGGACTAAAGAAGTGACACACTATCGCTGAAGCTTTACCTAATAGTAGCATGGTGCCTGCAACTGCCGCTCTCATGTCTAGTACTGCTTGGAAATACAGCATCATGTATGAGAACCACATGGCAGCGCACAGGTCGTTGTAGACATGGCCCAGCCCGTAGAGGGCATTCTGACCCATCCGCCACCATCGCCTTCTGTATTGACCGCTAAAAAAAAGGAAGTGGTCGTCAGTGGCCTGTTCTTAAAAACTTTGGTTGCAAACTGGCGCTAGATGTGACGTAGAAAGTGATAATGGGATTGAACTGAGTTAAGACCGTTTTGTTTTTTTGAGAGCACCGGTGGTCTAGTGGGAGTGACCCCGCCTTCCGATCGTCGATCGCAGAAGTGCGAATCCGGTCGTGCACCAATGGATTTTCTTTCGAAAAGTTTATGTGCGCAATGCCAGTGCTCTTAAACGGTGAAGGAAAACATCGTGAGGAAACCAGTTAGTATTCTAACAGCGGCGATGGGCTTGCAACCTGTCACGTAAGGAATACTAACTACTGCAAAATGTGGGTATGTACCAAATGTAATGTTTGGACGTATCTCTGACTACCCCCCTTAGACATCCTCAAAGAATCTTGAAGTTAGTACTTGGTACTTGGAGAGATCTGAAGGGATATCTACCGTGCCTGGGGATCAACGTCGTGAAGCTGTTTCTGTTTTTCAGCTTTTGTTTTTTTGATTCATTTCATATACTAGATAGATGGAATGTAGAGTGAAAGAAAGTGATATTCTAATCTGTAATAAGTGTCCGTACAGCCCTTTTCGAAGGCAGTTGATGGCGGAAATAGACTTTATCGCCACGAGACGCGACGCCGACGGAGGTCTCAGGGCCTAAAATCCCCGGCACCATTGTTGGCCACTAGCTCTTAAAAACTTACTCTACCAAGTAAGGCTGGATTCGACAAAACTAATTGACCGAGCGAGCGAAGCGAGCGAACCGTCTCAGTTTCCACATTGGCCAAAAATGCGTTCGTCCGGATGTCTGTCTGTCTGTCTGTCTGTTCTCCTCTACAGGTCGCATTTTTCAACCGATCTGGACGAAACTTGGTACACAGGTTATATGACTTATTAGAATTTTTTTGTCGTCGGGGATTTTTGATTGGAGGGGTACTTCCCCCAAAAAAAAGGGCAAAAAGGGGGCTATTTGATATACTGGATATCTCCACCAAATGAGATCCGATTTCGATTATTCTTTTTTTATTTGAAAGGTAGTAACTATAAGTTGGTCTCATAAAAGTTTGGCGAAGATCTGATAAGGATCTTCAGCATGATGAACAGTAGCTCATCAAACAATCGATGGTTTTCAATCAAATTTGAGAGAAACACAAAGGACCTCATTCTACACAAGATGATGCAAAAAAAATCAAAAAGATCAAAAAAATCACAAAACGGAAAATGCACTTGCACATTACATTCCTCAAATAGCTCACTTTTAGTATGCTCGCGAGGTCTACAGCTCCCAGAGCCACTAGTTTATTCTGTTAGGCATTCTTTATTTTGTAATTTCTGTGTCTCTATAAATTGTGTTATATGTGTTTTGTATTCTCTGTGTATTGTGTGTCAAAATAAAGTATTCTATTCTATACAGAGCACGACCAAGTCCATCAAATATAAATATTGTTATTGTTATATAAGTTTGTGACAAAGTTAAAAGGGGGAAATATTTCGGTCTAAGTTTAACACATGACGGCCTTTGTCGTGCCAGCCCTATAAAAGTTGGAAATGTTGCAATTGAAAGTAGGTACCTTCCTAACCACAAGACCCTGCTACAAAGGGATCGTTTTACATTATGATAATATATTCTAGCCATAGGGCTAGAATATAATGTGCCTTGCTTGAAAGGACAAAAATACTTGCATCACCAAATAGGCCTAATAAATACTAGCAACTGGAGAGCCAAACTACCAAACCACCCACTATTATATATTACTATCATATATTAATATAAATAAATTAGCTTTTTAGACAGGGTGATGAGCATGGGTGCAAAACTGTATAAGGGTTATTGTACTCTAGTCTAGACCATTTATTTAGGGCACAGCTGTTTGTTAGACGAAGTCCGACAATTTTTTTTCTTTTTTGGCGATAGGTAGGTACAACCCAAAATTTTACAGTTAAATGGTAATAATTACCAGTTTTATTGATAAATGTTATTATTTATTTATTTTATAAAGAATCTATATGTGTAAGCAATCTAATAAAACATGGTCTAAGCATCTGTGTCCATCAGACATTTTTTGTGCAGACACTACGATTTGAAAAGATTTAAAGAATATAATTAATATAAATATGATATAAGAAGGTATGGAACGCTAAGTTAAATGTTCTGTTTGAAATATGTACAGGTATAGGTACAATTGTATTCAAATAGCCACATTTACCTATTATACGATTAAAAAATATATATCTATGTATGTATTTATTGTATTAAATATATAATCAGTTATCTAGTAGTACCCACAACACAAGCTTTGAGTAGCTTACTTAGGGGCTAGATGGTGCTGTGTGGATTGTCCAGCATTATTTATTTATTATTTATTTTATTTGTTTATTATTAAAAACTTATTCGGTTAGTAAAAGTACTATTCAGGCATGTTTGATCTGCCTATGGCAGCGTCGTGTTACATAGCCGCGCACCGGTATTTAACGATTTAATGGAGCAACAAAGAACTTAAACAGAATTCATCTCTCACTAAGATTTATTTCCCCGGAGATTAGACATAAGCTTATTGAAGTTTTCCTCAATCCCACAGAAGATTAACTTGATAGGCTGAATGATTCCCCGTGTTGTGTCCTAATTTGGAACAGCCGCTTGTGACCAATTGGACAAATTGCACGGAAGAGAATTCGCATTGAATTAGATAATGCTTCGTCCAAAACTGGTAAGAATGCTGGAGAAGTGGTAGGTACCTTAGATGGATTTCCACGCCATTGCAATCACTTTTTTCACTTTCAACTTTATCATGTAGATCAGTCGCTCCATATTTTACACTCATGTTTTTAATCGAAACAAACAGTCAAGAGCACTTGCGCGGACTAAGTTGTGAGGCACCACATAAAACAACTGTTTTTATATTAACTGGATATATTTTTCACAGTTGTGCAAACAAAATAAATTCTAATGGATCCTGAATTTGTAGTGTATTTGTACAGTGACGAGGTGGCGTGTGCCATGAATGGAGACCAACACATGTATGACTTCGTATTAGCCCCATCCAGCAGGCGAGTTCTGCAACTCTATCCGCTCCTTGCGTATCAAACTCGGCTCCTGAAGGATCAATTGCAATTTTACTATCATTTTGTTTATTAAATCTTAATTAATTTCACACAAATGCATTACCTAATGCTAATTTACTTTTCACATCTTTCCCGTAAACTTTAATGTGTCCTCGAATGCGTTTTGATTATAAAACTGTAAAATTAGTAACCGATAATGCATCGTTATTTCAAAATAAAGTGTATAACTATAGGTACGATCGATGACCCGATGTTCTAGAGCACTCTACCTTAGAATTGGCTTCCGTAGATATTAAGTTACCCACAGTTCATGCCTGACTGCCTGTCGCCACGTATCCACTCGTATTTGAATGACCCTAATACCAAGATGAAATCGAAATGCCATAAACCACGAGATTTTAACTTAATAAAATAATTACATATTGTGATGATTATTTTGAAGACTGCACTGTTCTCGGCCATGCAGTAAAGAGATTTTTGATAAGCCATTAAATAAATAGCATTCTTATTATTATTTATTTATTTATTATTTGGCTTGTCTGAATAACTCGAACACATCGTCTCGAACAGTGGTTTTCGGGTATTTGCTCGGTTGTTCGTAAAATAGGCAAATCTAAGCTATTACGAAAAATAGGTAGTCACTAAACGTTTTCGTTGGGAAAATACACAAATACGCGAACACCAAACAGCGATGTGAAGAGCCACATAAAGTTTACCTATTTTTTTAACACGTACCTACCTATCCTTGAAAAAACATTTTCAAAAACATCTAGCCTGGTGCCTGACTAATTATTTATTCTGTGCTACAAGTAATGAAACAACAGCCTTCATGCTGACAATAACGGTATTTACTATGTTAATAAACGTAGCACCTATTTATGTCATTATAAATAAATAACGGTTTTGTATTTCACATGGTAAAAGTACCTACTTACCTACCTTTAAGTAAGTAAGTAGGTAGGTATACACCTAATTATCATAACAACATTTATCGTGATGAGTATCATCGTGAGAATTTAGCCAAACCGGGTTTACGGTACAACTAAGAAACTGGTATAATACTAACTGTTCGATGTTTTCCTTTATCGATTAAGAGCACTGGCATTACAAATACATTTTTCTAAAAGAAAAATCTTTTGCATAACCGGATTCTATATCCTAAATCCTCCGATAAAAAGGGGAGTTCACAGTTCACACACTAACAACCGGTGCTTTTCAAACAAAAAAAGTGCTCATTCAAAACGAGTAGGTGCCTAAGTAAATACAGTGTGGGCTGCACTTACTTTTCATTGATTTATAACAAGATGCATCCCACGGAAACCGAGTTGAATCACAGGAAGTACAGTCAGCAAGAGTAGCACCTAGAGCTCTTTGTTTGGCTGATCCACCTGCTACTGCCACCGTAACTATTTCGGCAGCCAAGCAGCGTTCTGTGTTTAGTGAAATTATAGACACGAGACATAACGGTAGCTCTCAAGTATAGACCAACGCAGGGCACTACATCCTAGGGCACGTTCAGATAAAGTTATAAGGTAATTATTACCGGTTGATATCGTGCGTGACTCGCGTGGCAGTTATAGGTGATGGTAACCACTTAACATCAAGTGAGCCATCAGTAATAAGTATAGAATAAGTGTACAAATTGAGTGTTCCAAGCATATTTTATTTGCAGTGTTGGATGTGCCGTAATTTTATTTATGAAACAACTATTCAAATATACCAAAGTTCGGGGTTTTCCAAATATTTAAATCAAATGTTATTCAGCTTCAGATTCTGTCTGTCTGTACATACTGTGTTCGGTAAAAAGTATGGATGTATTTAAACACAAACGTGCACCACTTCAAATCTTAGTATCGAAAGAAGAGACGGCCAGTTCTGAGCAGAGGATGAGAGATACCCATCTCGATGAACAACGAAGCACCTTGCTATATAACAGGCGCTCATAGAATATAAAAAAACAGCCAAGTGCGAGTCGGACTTGCGCACAAAGGGTTCCGTACCATCCGTATCTATAAAAATTGCTAAAAATCACGTTTGTTGTATAGGAGCCCCCTCAAATATTTATTTTAATTTGTTTTCTAATATTTGTTGTTATAGCGGCAACAGAAATACATCATCTGTGAAAACTGTCTAAGTAGCACGGTTCATGATAACAGATAGCGTAGCCTTGGTAATAGGGTTCCCATTTTACCATTTGGGTACGGAACCCTACAAAGAGCATTGAAAAAAAAATTGCGAGTATTTAAAGCAGCCGCTGTTATTAGTCGCTTAGCCTCTTCTCATAATCCCTGTCATTTTATAGCGGCTCTATAGAGTATTCTTGTCATTGTCACTTTCATGCCAACGAAAAGAGACAGCAACAGACTTATCAGTCTGATATGCTATTGGCCCGCTCAGCGACCATTATGAATAAGGGCCTCATACTTCAGACAATCGAACAGCGAAAAACTATTATACAGGTTCAGAATAATAAAATTACTCATTGATGTGATACGTACTCAGGTATTATGAATGTTTCATAAACACGCCTGAGAACAAAAGCATAAGCCGATGAAACGACCGGCACTAATTATATGACAATGACCTGTGATGTCTAGAACCGATCGAAGGATATTCTAGCTCGTACATAACATACTTGTGATAAACAGATTGCTCGTAATGAATACAACTCAACCCCAACCTAGGCAGAAAGTAGATATCATAATCAGTTGCCTGAGGCATTATTCTTTATGACATAGATAGGAGATACTTTGCCCAAACCGTGTGACGTCACAACGTGATCTAAACAAAAAACGCGATGGATTGGTCATAGTAACAACCCCCAGGGCCTGTACCACCATCTCTTGAAGCATTCTTATGTCTTTTATATGAACTGCATAGAGTCAGCTATAAGATCAAAAAATTAAGTAATATTGAAATAAGAATGCTTGTGATACGGACCCTGTTCGGTTAATGTTAAATAAATTCAACTAGATTTATGACGTTTTAGTGATCCTTTTGATTGATTTGTCAGCATTCACAGCTCAGTTGGTTGGTAGTAGCCAAGGAATTTGAATACAAGTGTAGTAGCTCTGCCTTCTGCGCCGTAGGCCATGGGTTCGATCCCCACCGAGAACAAACATTTGTGTGATGAACATAGATGATTGTTCTCTGTCTGGGTGTTTTATATTATACTAGTTAGCACCCCGCGGTTTCAAACGTGCAGATTTAAATCCCGGTATTCCCACGGGATAAAAAGTAGCCTATGTGCTATTCCAGACTATAATCTATCTATCTCTGACAAGTTTCATCCAGATCCGTTCAGCCGTTCCGGGTGAAAGAGTAACAAACATCCATACCTACATACAAAATTTCGCGTTTATAATATTGTAGGATTAGTAGGAAGTAGGTAATGTAGAAGTATATTATTTCAGCTGGTTCCTATATTACAAGCACTTGTAATAACACTTGTAATACTTTTTTTTATAAATACATACTTTTAATATTATATAACACTGACGTGCCTTCCGATCGTAAGGTCGCAGGTTCGAATCCGGTCGTGCACCAATGGATTTTTCTATAGAAAAATTTATGTGCGCAATGCCAGTGCTCTTAAACGGTGGAGGAACACATCGTGAGGAAACCAGTTAGTATTCTAACAGCGGCGATGGGCTTGCAACCTGTCACGTATGGAATACTAACTACTGCAAAATGTGGGTATGTGCCAAATGTGATGTTTGGACGTACCTCTGACTACTCCCCTTAGACATCCTCAAAGAATCTTGAATTAGTACCTACTTGGTACTGGGAGATCTGAAGGGATATCTACCGTACCTGGGGATCAAAGTCGTGAAGCTGTTTCAGTTTTTTTTTTAACACTGACACAGAACAAACATCAACACGTCATGTTCATCACACAAATGTTTGTTCACGGTGGGAATTGAACCCACGCAGAAGGCTTTTTATAAAAGTTCTACCACCGACACATTTTTCGTTTTGGATCTTGCAAAGGCAACACCATCTATGAAATTCATTCAAGACTCCGTAGTGACATGGTCAAGCCAAGACTACTGCGACACAAGTAGCTACGAACAAAGCTACGCGCTACAATACCAGCTACGATTACTGCGGAATTAGTAATGTACCTAATTCACAGATGGCAGCACCCGTCTTTAAACACAGTGATATTATTACCTGTCTCTGCTCCGTGGTTGTTACAACCTACCATTTTATTATTTTATTTGTAGCACGAACCGTTGGAATCGTGAGCGATTTGGTACCTAGTTTACGAGTCGCAAAACGGAAAACGAAAATGGTAAATATCATAGACATCCATGACTTACAGGGACGCTATCGTGTCTCCCATATAGACATCGGTGTCTCCATACAAAACAAACCGAACCGAAAACTGTAGCTGTAAATGAAATGTAGTAAATGACACTCGTACATAAGGTACAGGATTCACAAACAATAAAATATGAATTTGACAACAAATGAAGATTTCCTGTATGTACTCAAAGCCAGTTTTATTTTTAGTTTTTCGTAATTCTACAGGCCTTTGTATGAAGCGCCTCTATCGGGCTGAGAACTCACGAGTCTCCATACAAAAACGTCTGTCGTTACGAAACTAGCAAAACTCAGACTTTGGGCACCACTTATTTTTTTCTAATAATTCATAAAAAATCTCCATATTTAGGTACCTAGCCAATAATGCAGTTTCAGTGTCAGTCAAATTGAAAAAGCTCGTATGTACAACTTACAAATGCTACATTTAAGTCTGTAGAAATGCTTCAGTGTGTCTATTCCTGAAATTTATAAATACAGCAATATTTTGAGCAGCGGCTGCCAAAAAAAGTGTGATTGCGACGGGTCACATTCGATTGCGCATCGGAACGGAATGGCGGCTGCGACAGGGTGGGTTGAGCTTTGTGGCTGATGTACACTCAGTACAATGAGGTGATGTAATTGTAAGAGATAATTCGAAAAAAAAAACTGTTATAGCTTCGACTTTATCCCCAAGCAGGACAGATATCCCCTCAATACTCTAGTATCAAGTAACTCTAGATTCTTGGAGGACAACTAAGGGGGGTAGTCAGAGCTATGTCAAACCATACCATTTGGCACTTGTGTGCCCACATTTTGCAGTAGCTGACTTAAAACTAGGCTAAAAGGAATTTAGTCACGTTACATGACTAGCCGCTGGTTTCTAAAAGATCGATCAAAGCTAATCGGCTATCAGTCACTTGCTATTTCAACTTTTACTTCAAATCAGATAGAGATAGCAAGTTACAATAAGGGCCGATTAGCATTCACGGGGCTTTCAGAAACCGGGGGTAAATATTTTACTTTGCACTTGCTTGCATAAATATTCTTTGATATAAGCTTAGCTTAGATATAAGCGTAGCTCAAGCTAGAATAATTGTATTTTATATTATGAAGAAAGCTACATATTATGATTTGGAAAAAGAGACAAAAAAAAATTAAAAGGACTCAAAAGACATGTCGTAAAAAGCACGTTGTGAAATAACATGTAAAAACTTACAATTACAAAGATCTAATTATTCAGGACCAAAATGAAAGTATCAGAGCTTGTTAGGCATATGATCCGAATAAATCGAACACATGCCCTAATTACAGCAGATCCTTGTAATTTCACTGAAGTAATATTATCAAAGAGACGCACATGAAAAGGACAATTTTTCTTTTCATGTGCCACTCTTTGATAATCTTGTATAAGAAGGTACCTTGAAGGTTGGCTACCTTTATGTAATTATTAATTAATTTACCTATTTACATCGTTCTGACAACAGTTCGTCACCAAAAATGATAATGAGCATTCGTTTTCAGGAATCTTCAGAGCCATAAAGTACCATGAGTACCTACCTATATGGCATTTCTACGGCATAAAAATAAAAACAATGAACTAGCCCCAAACTAAGCCAGTTTCTTCCAGATCTGTTCAGCGTGAAAGAGTAACAAACATCCATCCATCCATCCATCCTTCGCGTTTAATTAGTAAATAAAAATAAAAATAAAAATATTGGTGGACTTTTCACACAGCACTATCTAGCCCCAAACTAAGCTTATGCTTGTGATATGGGAACCAGATAGCTGATATACTACTTATATACTTTTTTTTTAGTAGGATAAGATTCCCATCATTAAAATTAAGGGCAACGGATAGGGTAGCTATTGAGGTGGCTTCATATTGGTCTAAAAAGTTTGTGTGTCTTGACACGAAAATAAAAAGAAGAAGAAGAAGAACTGAGCAGAATCATGTATTCATGTTTTCAGATAACCATGATATTGTAGAAAGGTATTTTTATAATTTGGTTTTATGCAATGTTCAATTTTGTTTTTTTAATTAAGGTTATGTCAACATAACCAAAATTCAAATTATTTTTATTAAGTATGTAATTAATTTTTATATGCTTAGAAGCAGGATCTGGAGATTCCAAACCACAGAAACCTACTATCTAATTATGTTATTGTAACCTGGATTCACAAACCATAAACGATTTATGATTTGTGAGAAGGCAGAGACCCTATGACAAGAGTACCGAGCTGTGACGTAACTGCTATGAGATTGTATTTCAGGAGGTAGCTACTTGTTCACTGTCATTTTTCGCTGAGTGTAATACCTGCCTCCCTTGTGATTTACGGCCAGTGGCCGCCTGCCTTGACATCCGTGCGGCAGTAATTAACTCCCATATTAAATTGATCTGGCGGCACTAATAACAATTAATAACTATTTATTGCTCTAGCAACTGCTTAGATGTGCGTTCGAATATCAATGAACCGTCGAGGCGTCGAACTTGTACCTACAAGTACGACTTTGATCCCCAGGCACGACAGAATCCCCTTAGATCTCTAATAAGCACCAAATTCTTTGAGGACATCTAAGGCGGGTAGTCAGAGGTTCGTCCAAACATTACATTTGGCACATACCCACATTTTGCAGTAGTTGAAAGGACAATGGGAAAAATGGTACCCAAAATGGTACCCTGCTCCAATAGATGTGATTGTAGTGTCGTTCGAAAGATCTTACCAAGGCGAACAATATTTAGATAGATAGATAACTCTTTATTGTTCACCACACAGAAACAAAATACAGGGTAAAGGCATAAATCTAGGCAAAACAATGGGCGACCTTATCGCTGAGAGCGATCTCTTCCAGGCAACCTATATATTTAATATGGCAGCCAGTCACAGATTTGGTTGCGTTCGGATATAAACAGATCGAAGAGTTCTTTCGAAGATGTCTACCGTTTAACTTCTTTCTGGCGTCAAGCATAATGCTGTGTTTGCAAGCCGTATTTTATTATCATTTTGAGCGTTGTTCATAATTTGACACTCGTGAACAGGAACGCTCAAGGTTTAAAAAAGCAGTGACACAGAAAAGGTCAATGCGAGAACGGCCGATAAAGTTTAAACTGGTTTCAAGAAAGCTTTCTCACCCATGTCAGTGTCGGTGCAAGAAGCACTCGCCCGGGGCAGTTCATTAAAATTAATCATAGTTTATAATATTTAGTGCTACTTATATATATTTGTATTATAAGTGCTCGGCATATAGTTTAGCCGATTGAGATGTGATTGATGATTGAGAAGCTTGGAATGTGTGTAGGTACTTACCTAATATATGTATATGGTTCATTACTTGAAATAGCTCAGATAAGCTAAAGGTTACTTGTATCATAATCGTTATCATTATGTTAATAACATCAATGTATATAAGTATTAGCTACTAGATATATTTTAATTAAATACATTTATCGTACCTTCGTCTCCATATTCTAAAAAAAGGCGTAAATGACTGACAAACAACGCACAGCTTATACCGTAGGGTCAAGCGACTTGAAAAAATATTGTCCTTTGATTTATTTTAAACAACTTAAATTGTATTGTCGATGTCAAAGATGTTCAAATAGAAAAACTTGGCGAGTGGTGCAATTTCTTTCCACACACTTTCTTACCATGGTTTTACAAATCATCCCCTAACAGAGAGGGTGCTATTTTATTTGTTTTTATTTTATTTTTTATGAACACTTACCCAAACCCATATTATAATGTAGTTGCCGAAAGATTTCCTAAGTATATTATATAAGATAGACATATAAAGGTAGACATTTCCTAAGAATAAAGCTTTAAATATCATAACAGTGATTGTTGCGATCCAACTTTCGTAACAAACGCTTTTTTTCGAAGAATCTAAGGGGCTTCCAGAGACCCAAATTTAAACATTATATAAAAGAAATAATTTATTATAATTAGTTAATTAATTTCCTGATTAGCTGTATATTTTTTTTCGGTTACCGTACATATCACTATATTTGAACATAACTACGCGGACCAAGTCGCGGGTAACGCTAGTTAAGGCTTCGGTGACAGCGGCTCGCAATTTCGAGGTGCGATTGGCTATTATTTCATTTTATTTCATTTCGGGGAGGTTGTTTGAAAAAATAACTCTAAAGAAACACGCATAAATACTGTTCGAACACAAATAATACAATAATATAAGGGAAACATGCCCGAATCAGAAATCATTTTGGTATTAGTATGTTTGGTCTTACATTTACCTAATACCAAAATGATTTCTGACTCAAGCACATTTCCCTTATATTATTGTATTATTTGTGTTCGAACAGTATTTATGCGTGTTTCTTTAGAGTTATTTTTTCAAACAACCTCCCCGAAATGAAATAAAATGAAATAATAGCCAATCGCACCTCGAAATTGCGAGCCGCTGTCACCGGACCCTTAAATGACTGAGATTTATACGAATCGATCGAAACTTACCGGCATTCTTCAGTGCCGCCGCCGGCCTGCATGTCTGTTTCACGAATTTCCACCAGAACGATATGTAAACGCTTTTGCAAACGCTGGTTTTAATTAAATGTTTAGTTATTTTTAGTTCTAAGTTTAATATTAGTTCTACGTAACCATTTGCACAGTAGTTTATCTGAAGCTGAGCGGTGATAGTGAGAATGAAGATTCTTGATTTGATTTAATTTGATTTGAGTGAATGAGTGAGTGTATTCAAAGCCTCGTGTGAACACCATCTCGGCTTATTATTGGTGGGTTGCGGAGTTTCGTTCGTAAAGGAAAAACCTAGATTATGAGTTTGTATAAAAATATAAAGATGGCGCTAGCAGCTATGTAGTGCGGAACTATTCCTTTCGTTAGGTACGAACACATACAACAGAATTAATTTGTCGTCTTGGTGATATCATTATCACTTTCTGATGGACACCAGATCTCGTATTTCAAATGGTTAAGTCAAGACTCAAGATTATGTTTAAAAACAAGAGCAGCAGCAGATTCGTTATAGTTATGGCCTCTGTTTGTGTTTGCTCCTGCTTGGTAGCTCTGGATGCGGACCTGTGTCCAATAACATTGTTGCATAAACTCCGAGAATACTACAAGGATATTCCTACTTACTACCCCATATAAGGGAGACAGGAGTACTTTGGTGTCTATTATAGGAAGGTACTAGAATTTGTAGCATGGATCTATTAAAAAATACCTAGGTACTACATAAAAGTGTGCAAGGTGGACACGCTTATGGAGGAGAGCTTTTACATACATCATACACTATACTTACTTTTTAGACGGGATGAAACATAATGACAAACAAAGTTTAGTAAAGCGATAAAAATTCAAAACTGACAAAGTGAGTGTCAGAAAAAACAAAAAATATGTTGCTCTACTTAAGGTACTGACACCCGTCAAACACGATGATATTCGACAATTTGACATGCGGGTGTTTCGCATAGGTGCGAGCAAGACCGCATGTGACTGAACGTTAAAAAAGTATAGCAAGTGGCCACCTCATTATTTGCTACTCTATTTTTGGCAAGCTGTGTGTACTCAAGTTGCCAGTCAGCGCTGAACTGACCTATACCTACTCTACTCATAGAGCATAGACCGGTCTTTAGGTTCTGATCTGACGTAAAAATTTAAATATCGACCTGTCAATGATTTAAATTGCGTTTCCTACAAACACAAACTAAACTTTGCCATTTTGTAACACGTTTTGACAGCGGTGTGGGAGGACGTGCTGAATTATACCTAGCATTTGTCACGATTATGTATTTAGGTCTATTCTACGGTCTATTGTATTGATTTATTTGGTAATGCGTCTAGTCGGCTGACAATTTAATAAGTTGTTTTAGGCATTTATGGAACAAACACCTGTTTGACTTGATAAACTGTAATGGCCTAGTCAGTCTAGAATTAGTCATGTCACTGTTTGTCACTACCTACCTACCTACCCTACCTATTGGCATGGCCAATGATGATAATTAGCGATGACAATCATTTATATTTTGCTACATTATAGGAGTAAGATGCAGTCAATCAATAAAATCAAATAAACTTTTACCCCTTCATTCATAATCCCTGCCATTTAATAGCGCCTCTATAGTGTATTCTTGTCACTGTCACTTTCAAGTCAAAGAAAACAGACAGTAACAGTCTTATCGGTTCGTTATGCTATTGGCGCGCTCAAAGATCATTATGAATAAGGGCCTTAATATTACTTTTCATAAAAAGGCAAGATACACCGTCTTACTAATACTTGCCTACCTAAGTCTGTATTGTTTTCTATAGGTTTATTATTTATAAAAACCAGAAAGCGAATTATTTGTTTATCAGCGGATTAAGGGCGGATTTATTCGAAACTGGAAAGGCGTACGCTCCAGATTAGGGCAAAGCCCGCCCAAAGCACGCGAAGCTGGCGACCCCATTTTAGGTAAATCCTGAAACGAACGTCAACAATGGAATAGTAGGGTACCTACACAACAACAGTATGATAATAGGTGTTATCAAAAATTCCAACCGGAACCCGCAGATAATAATGAATATTTAGTGTCTCATATTATAATTGTGTACTTAACTGAAATAAGCTGAGGTCAGTAAAGGTTTAAAAATATTTAGCAAGTTCAGTCAGCATCAAAAGCAAATGATTATTCAAAAGTTTTATCTAAATAAAATCTAAGAAGCTTTTATCAATTTCTGAATAGTACAGTGTTTTATGATTTTAATATCTGGGTGACCGACCTTAGCTCGGTTGCTTAACAACGCCATCTACTATTATTATTCGCCAATAGATAGATCAGGAAAAACATAACAGAAAAACATGACTCAATGTTTTTCATTGCCTGAAAACAGGGATAAAAAAACATTTTCTAAAAATCAATCCTAGCTAGATCGATTTATCGCCCCCGAACTACCGAATTTCATGAAAATCGCTGGAGCCGTTTCTGAGATTCAGATAAGATCGAAATAAAAAAATAAATAAATATAAAAGTAGTGTTTTTAAGGTTTTAGATAGACAAATCTTTAACAAATCTCAGTTTGGCCGCAAAGAACAGGGAAAACCCAGTGACGATATTTTGTTAATCCAGCAGTCAACGACTTCCCCGAACAAGGCTCGTATGTTCTACAACATGCATGTTCCAGTCGGGATAATCCAGGACAATGGCTTGGAATATGATTCATTTAGGGACCGTGGGCCGAGTTAATGATTTATGGGCACGTGTAAGAGCCGTCAGCCTGCCCCGTACAATTTGCAAGCTTACCACCTACACCATCGAATTGCATTGTGCTCGAGATTGTACCGACTTTGTTGCATAGTAAAGCTAAAACATCGAAAGCAATTCAAAAATATATTTGTAAGGGCCCGTCTGGGTGGAAGGGCCCGTCTGGGTGGAAGGGCCCACATATAGCATAAAGCCTTCTAAGCAAGGAACTTCTGAGTGATGCTGTCATCACGAAGAAAGCCAACTTGGTTTTGTATTAGGAATAATTTTGCAATGTTCAAAATTGGAATGCTTAAAAAAAATACAACACGGCGTGCCCGCCGTTGTTCACTTGTCTCTGTCAAGGAATGTATGCTCTAGACGAGAAGTCTCTGATTCGTTTCCTGTCATCTAACGAAGCAACATAGCATTTTAATTTTAATTGTTTTTCTAGTGTTATTTTGAGTTGTGTTGTGTAATTTTGGTGGTATTTTAACCAACATTACTTGTAGTCTTAGCACAAAGTGTAATCATTTGAAATGAAAGTGTATTATGTGATATCGTGATTTGACCGAAAATGTTTCAAATGTTTTGAAGAAACCGCCACCATTTTCTTCAAAACAATTGACTGACTCGACTTTGGACTGACGTGACTAGAAACATAACTACAAAGAGTATATAATCTCTGAATTACTTGACATTGGCAAGATTGTCTATGACAGGAGCCATAAAAAGAAGAAAGAAGAAGAAGAAGAGAAGTCTCTGTGCAGAACAAAGCAGTCGATGGTAGTTTTGAGGTATGTCTTGTAAAATCACTACTTATTATAAAACAGTCGCTTTCTCTGTCCCTATACACCTATGTCCCCATGTCCCTATGTATGCTTAAATCTTTAAAACTACGAAACGGATTTTGATGCGGTTCTTTTTAATAGATAGAGTGATTCAAGAGGAAGGTTTATATGTATAATACATGCATGATATGTGCACCCGTGCGAAGCAGGGGCGCGCGGGCTGGTCACTAGTGTTTCTATAAGTGTTTGACCAACAACGCAGCGAGTAAACTTTTTCTGTGTAATATTAATCTATGTTTGTCTTGTGATAGATACGATTACATATTGCATTATTAATTTATGATTTACGAATATCAAATACTTAACCCCAGTTTCTGAAAGCTCGATCAACACTATCGCCTGTCTAGTCACTTGTTATTTAACCTTTAATTCAAATCAGATAGATATATCAAGTGACTTGACAGCCGATTAGTATTGATCGAGCTTTCATCGAGCTTTCAGAAAGCAGCGGTTAGTACTTAAGATCACATAATCTGCGTCACAGATTTCAAAATCAATGAAACGTTACTGCTTCGAAACAGGTGCTGTAAGGGTTTGAGTGCGCTTCAATGAGGTCCCTCGCTAGAGGTCCATGTTCTACACACAATGAAACTGCTTAGACAAAATAATTGAAACAGCAAAACCACTGGGATGGGAAACTGAAACGAGTACCTTATTAAGGTTAAGTACTGTGTTCATTAAATGGTAGGTAACTATTCTAAATAGCTGACTAGAGTGCGCGTGCCGTGGCATAGACGTTAAGCAAACGACCATCCAGCCTTGGGATCCTGTGATAACAATTTAATTATTTCCCCATTCTTGGGTCATATTTTGCAAGAAGAGATTTGCTTTAGAATTATGCAATACATTGTATTATTAAATAATACTAATTGCAGAAGAATTGGATTGCTTCTGTTGGTCCCAGACCACGTTTGAATGTCGTAAAAATACTAGGGGATATATAGGAAGTATCATCTCCTCAGCACTGAAAACCCGACACTGCGGACACCATTCTACCTGTATGGCGTGGTGACTATGGCAAAACATCTTCAAACATAAGCCTATGACCACATTTACCAAACTGTTATTAAGTTTTTAGCCAATTTTTTCAGATTATTCACAGAGGTTAATTCTGTTATCAAAGTCAACCCTTCACCTAATCGTACTGGGTCAATTATTAGTTGTTGGTCTCTGCTACATTCAAATAATCTTTGTGCAACAAAATGAATCTGCCTTCCTGATTCTGCTTGTCGACATTTTTACGGTAATCTTTGTAAATGACCCCAGCCTCACCGTTCTAAAACAACGTCGCACCCCAACAATTTATAGGGAAATTAGTTTTCAGATTGGTAGTTAGGTACCTGCGATGTTTGATTACCTAGTAAACGGAGGGGCGACAGGATACTGAGTTGTATGCTATTTAACGATAAGTTTCCCGGTTTGCCGGTTTTGTTTGCCAAGTGAAATAAGCGCTTAAGAATGCCTTTCGGCAAAATGTTGGCAGGCTTCCATTGCTCCAAGAAATTCAATTATTGGAAATATTGGTTACTATTTGTCATCTTTAGAAAAATGTGTTTGTTTATCGCTTGGCATGGAGTACCAATCTGCGTCGCATCTGCGAAAAAACCTACACAAACCGAAGGCTGTCGTTCATCTTCGCCATTTTAATAAAACATCAATGCTCGTTAAAATGGATGTTGTGCAAAATGTAGGTCATAATCCGCGAGAGGTAATTTCGTCAACGTTGCTATCAAGCACCAACGCTGCACGATCCGTGAAAAAACGCCATAGACGGTCGGATTAAAACCATTTTTATGTTTATTTTTAGCACAAGACTGACCCGGTTTATTCGCTGTAGGTCTATAAACCCGTTTAGGATCTGCCATATTTTATAAGTGCGGGAGATGACCAGATGTTTTTAGTGTAATGTTATTACTCAAAATTGCGGCTCTTCTTAATATTATGTCATGTATTCTGGTTTCTTTTCGACGAAGACACAGAACAACAATATGATTTGCGTGCTAATCGTCAGCTATTTTATGTGAACTTAATATATTTATTAATTTAACTTATTACTGTAGTAGAGAGAGCTCTTTGTGAGGGACTCGTCCGGGGAAGCACTACCACCACGCTTTTTTCTGCCGCCAAGCTGCAAAGCTGCGTTTCGGTTTGAAGAGTGTGAAGGCGAAGACATCTGTATGCCTCAAGTTGATGGACGCAGGGCAGTGCATTGTAGGGCACGTACCTATCGTGCGTGACTTATGAGGCAACGCTCTGTTAGAGGTGATGGTTACCACTTAACATCAGGTGGGCCATCTTCTTGTTCCATCAGCTAGTAGTATGTAAAAAAAATATGTCAGCATAAATGGCACATATTAGTCTCGTGTACGATTCCTGTAATTCCTTTGAACTGTGGCTGTGATCCTTAAAATGTAACATTTTTCGGCAGAGAATTTATTTTGAAGGACCTAAGTATACTGAAATAAGAGTTACTGAACTGTGAGTTACTGTAATGTAGTACTACGGCCTAGTAGCTAGTAGGTACCTAATAAGCTGATGGCAGCATGGGGTTACGGTGTGGTAAAAACAAACTTACCACATATTTCATTGGTGTACAACTTTTGTAATATGAATGTCAAGCCGCTTGGGAAACTTCTGGGCTTGGCGCGGCTTGTCGAAATAAGCTTTTTATGCGCAAAACTGTTTCAACTTACCTACTTGAGAAAAAATGGTTTTCGTTGCAACTAGTAAGGAGTTTGAAAATTGATATATCGGTTTTCAGTGCATGTTCAAAATAAATTTATTATAATTATAAATGAAATACTAACGTATTTTATGGCTTCATAAAATAGGATTTATTTCTATCAAATTAAAGACTTCAGCAATATCTCAATGTAAAAAAATTACCTACTTACCTACTGCACATACACACATAATATATGCTAAAGAAAATATTAATCTAACCCCCGGTTTCTGAGAGACCAACACTAATAAGAAAATACTAAGAGATCAACACTAATCGGCTGTCAAGTCACTTGCTATTACAGCTTTTTCTTCAAATTAGCTAAAGATAGCAAGTGACTAGACAGCTGATTAGTGTTGATCGCTCTTTCAGCAACCGGGGGTTAGTATCACAGCACAAAAATTATCACGCTTAAATCTCAAAAAAGTATTATCATCTTCATGTTATTAGCCATTTTTTCACCGTTCTTGGTAATCATTTCTTTCAGCAACACTTCTGTGAGAATTAAACAAACGTGTGATAAATTCAAGGCTATGATATTTTAATTTTCTGTCAAAAGGTTTCTAGGTTTCATTGCACCAAGAGACACTAAATGTTAAACCGTTTTATTGCTTTAAGGCGGGCAATAAAGAAATCGTTTTATGATTTTGATACCGTCTACTTTGTATGCCGAGTATACTCGTAGCTTGGCTATTTATACTAAGACCCTATGGAAGAGGAATTTAGTGCTTTCAATGACCTTTTTTAGATAGATAAAATTTTATTTAAATAGACATAAGAAATATTGACACAGGCGAGCTAATGCTAATCAATTTATTATCTGAGAAAAAAACTAAACGGCTTCACGATCCTTGATCCCCAAGCACGGTACATAATCCCCTCAGATATCTTGGTACCAAGTATTCTTTTCTAAAAGAAACATCGTTTGGTGCATGACCAGATTTGAACCTACGACCTTACGGTCGGATAGTCACCCTCACTAGACCACCGGTGCTCTTGCATTATCAATCAGCAAACATATGGGTACTATTTTGAAGACATTATTGGGTAGTTCAGGTATCAAGTATCAGGTAATCCTGAGGGTGGATCACCCCCTCCGCTCCGAGGTTTTATGCAATCCTATTTATTGGTGGATATTTCTCCGTTTCTCCGCTCCGCAGCCTCGCTCCGCTTTAGTGGACAGGCAGCCCAAGACCTACATGACTTACAAGGTTGTGCATATTTTTTAAAAGTTAATTACAGAATGAATTTTGTAAAAGTAGGTAGTTTCGAAGGCCGAGGGCTCGATTGTACCTACGTCACTAGAAAATATAGCCGCATCGTGAGAATAAAACAAAACGAAACAAGAAAGAAAGGCTCTTGGGATTCCGCTGCTTGCTATTAAAGCTGGTGGTTTATCTTGCAGTTGTTTGCCACCGATGTATCCAGGATCTAATTCTAAACATGCTTCGCGTATTTGCTCTTCTTCGATGGTTTTTGTTATTACGATTATCGAATTGTTTAGCAGCGAATAAAATGCCAATGGATTTTTATCGCGTTCGATATTCTATCGACTAAGACAATTTTTGGTGCCTGTTTCTAAAATGATTTATTTTCCTTGAAAATTGAATTTATGTAACAAACTTTAACTAGATACGATAAGCTGTTGTTGGTCTTCCTACTATACATAAATAAAATAATTAGTCATTCATCAGTAGTTAACCTGCATTCAGATTAGCAACGAATAATTTGTCACAACCTACGAGTATCAATTATCGTGCCATTTTTGATGATTTCAAATCTTGTCAAAAAATACACATCAAAGATATAATATTATTATTAATTCATATAATAGAAACTCATATCAAACAAATCCATAACTTTGAAAATTCTATTTGATTTTTTAAATTCTCGTCATGCATCTAGTTGAACGTGCCTCTAAATTTTTAGCTTGACAAATTCAATTTAATTATTTTGCCAGACATGCTCGTAAACCTCGAATTATAATGCCTGACACATCGTTTTAAAATGAAAAATATTACTATGCTAAACAACATTTATGTTTTATATCTACATAAGTAATGTGATTATGTATTTCATTACAGAAAGAAGGGCAAAATGGTCAGTGACATTGGTTATGGCGTTTTGAACTTAATATTTTAAGTTTCAAAGTAGGTTCCAAATTCAAATGATACACCAAACATTCATCATAAATTAAAACAAAAAAATACACCACCTATATACTTGGCGATCTTATTGCTGACGGTGAAGGTATTAAAAATATTGGTAAAATATGTTATTTATTCGGTGTCAGTTTTTTATTTGATGTTGGTATTTAGTTTTATAAATTTATTCATTTTCCATGGAGGTGCTAGAGCAGCAAAACAGGTGCATTGACTGCATTCCCGCGCTAGAAAAACTGGATTCTCAACTCTACCGGAGAGCGCTGTCGAGATTAGAATTGATAGAAAATTTATTTCATTATGGCTGCAGCCGCTTTAACTACCTGGGAACAATTACGCGAACACAGAACTTTACTTTGAGTATATTGAACCTTAGTTTATGCTGGAGCTTGAGACGAGAGCTCTAAGCTCTCTATCTATCTAAGCCTTTCTATGAGCCTTTCGAAGAGTTCTAATATAGAGCCATACATAGTTGATGTAGGTATTCTGTTAGAGCAAATAAAAAACGATAAGAGTACTGTAAGGACTACTTTGTGCCATACTCCTTATGATAAGAATGCTAAGATGCTAAGAAATCTAAGTAATACGATGATTGTGCATACATTGTGTTTTAGTTTTTAGTTACGCACTTTATAAACGTGCACGTTCATTGTGCGAAACTTTCGAGGCAATGCTTTGTCATAGGTGATGGTTACCGTTTTATTTATATTTAAGTTCACAGCCCTTAGAATATAATGTAAATACCTGCTTAGGTTTCTAAAATAATAACGATAGTGCATCGTTGGACACGTTAATATTATGAGTTACTAGGCAATTAGGTGATGGTTACCATTTTCTTATTAATTTTTTTTAACAAAATTCACAGCTCCTTACTTAAATACAATGTCAATAAATACTCAGGTTTCTAACACATAATTTATAATTTATAACTCTTTCGAATAAAAACCGACTTCAATGCTGGAAAATACACTCATACTTCTCTAACTGAAAAAGTACTCGTATGATCTGAATAAATTTTAGACGACCTCTGTGGCGCAGCGGGCGAGAGCCTGCCTGCGACGCAAGAGGTTGCGGGTTTGATTCCCGCCTTGGAACAAATTTGTGTACGATCTGCAGAAATTTGTTCCGATGGTCTGGGTGTTTTCTATGTATAATAAAAAATATCTATCTATGTAAGTATATAATGTATTAAATATATCAGTTATCTAGTACCCATAACACAAGCTTTGAATAGCTTACTTTGGGGCTAGATAGTGCTGTGTGGACTGTCCAGCATTATTTATTATTTTATTAGTTATTATAAATGGGACCACATGACAAGCACCAGCTTTCGATTGAAAAAAATCATCAAAATCAGTCCACCCAGTAAAAAGTTATGACTGGAGGTAACAAACGTAAAAAAAACATATGATTTGAGAACCTTTTTTTTTTGAAGTCGGTTAAAAATCAAGTGGCCCGTCTGTTTCTTCGTCAGAAAGAATTAAAATTTTTACACTACTAAGTTATTTTCCATAAGTAGATAAGAGAATATTACTATGTTCAAATAGCAATGAATCACAACTTTATATTGAACTCATTACGTCCTAGGACCTAGGTCAATGCAGTAATATTTGAATGCGAATTGGGTACATTGCAGTAATTAGGCAGACACACGCCAGGATCACAAATTAGCCTGCGCTGTCATGATGAATTGTAATTTCATTATGTAAATTTACCTGGAGTAGCAAAGTCGCACTGAGTGATAAACTCAAACACACGGATTACGCATCAGATCCTAAACAGTTTGGACTTTGAAGTTGAACGCTGCGAATCGAGCGAGCGGGTGCGTTATGTTGTTAACTGTTGTTATTTCTTTCGCTCCACTAATGTGCCGCCTTCAATCGCATCGTCCCTTTCACGCGATTTTTTGTGTTGTATTATTTATAAGAGTCAATAGCGCAAAGGAAATAATAATGTTTAGAGTATAAAACCTGGCTCAGAATCGTTTTTCTTGGTAATGGGAGGTCTATCTCCAGTGGTGGAGATGTACCCCCGAAGGTGGTCTTAAAACTGTAGATTACCAGGCTGATGGCAGTTCAGGTGGTTTAGAAAGTATTCAGGTGCTAATCGTAACAGACTTTACAGATAGATTATGTAAAATTAATTAGGTAAAAAATTCTCCATTGCAACTTCTAAGATATGAATTCAACATTAATAACGTTTTAATGCTTCAGTAAGAGGAAATAAATATAACATGAGGTAGGTAATTGGTAGTTGATTTGCTTAGTTTAATCCAACTTGCTGATTCTACATTAAAACAGCTGAAACGAACTAATCGTATGCTAAAATCTCTTTGATGAAGTTTTAGTCCAAGTAAAAGAAAACAGATTATTACATACGTAATTCTCTCTGCTGTTTTGAAACCTCAATCAAACCTGATCGGCTGTCAAGACACTTGCTATCTCTATCTAATGCGATGTTGTACCTGAAATAGCAAGTGACTTGACATCCGATTACGTATGATCGAGCTTTCAGAAACCGACCGTTACTGATGGAACAAAGCAACCTTGCTTGCAAGGCTTGCTATCAAAGCATGGCAAGTCACACATTAGGGAAGTACCATACGATGCACTACCATGGTGCATCTACTTGAGGCATACATTATGTTAAGCCTCATGTGCCTGTAATTACACCGACAGCCCTTAAACCGGAAACAGCTGAAACCTTTCAGCTAAAGCTGTACGTAGAGCCCATTATAATAATAATAATAATGCTGGACAATCCACACAGCACTATCTAGCCCCAAAGTAAGCTATTCAAAGCTTGTGTTATGGGTACTAGATAACTGATATATTTAATACATTATATACTTACATAGATAGATATTTTTTATTATACATAGAAAACACCCAGACCATCGGAACAAATTTCTGCAGATCGTACACAAATTTGTTCCACGACGGGAATCGAACCCGCAACCTCTTGCGTCGCAGGCAGGCTCTCGCCCGCTGCGCCACAGAGGTCGTAAAAATTATGTCACACCAGCAAATAAAGTTATTAGCGAAATTATTTCTCTTCTTTCACACGTATCGTGTCTGGTATCTATAATTCATACCGGCCGAGGACATTGTCACAGTTTCGCCAGTGGCGTGCCAGTCAGCGGTCAAGTATTTAACGCGACTTTCTGTCGCATGTTTATGCATCCTACGAAAAACTGTTTGCTCGCAACTTTGACGCAGTGGTTTTTTATACTACTAGCTAACGGAACAAGCTAATGGCCCACCTTATGTTAAGTGGTAACCGTCACCTATAACCAAGATGATGTAAAAAGCAAACAGATGTGTATCGTGTATTGTATTAATCTTTTCTCAACTACCATCAGACACCAGACTATCTTAGGCTCAAATCGTCTATCCTATATAATAAATCCGAAATAAAAAATAAGTAAATGGAAAGCTTCAGTCCCCTCATCATCGGGTGGACATGCTTTCGATTTACTTATTCTCGTGCATTATTAATATTTCATGTATTTTAGTGCGTAGGTACTAAGGTCGCGTGAAAAAGTAGCTGCCTGAAACATATTTCTGGATCAAAAGCCGAAAACACACGAATCAAATCTGGCCTCATAATTCGAACATTTAACACTAAAGGCTGGCCGTACAAATTAGAGCGTGGCAGCGCATAGCACTTTCATTACTGAAATTATTTGCTAATTTGCACAGAACACCACCACAAGTACTTAACGGGGTAGCAGGGTGTAATCTACTTCATTACACGGGTTTAGGGATAATTAACAGGGATGCTGTGAAATGAATGTTACCATTTACAATTGCCAAATGTGCAATTTATTTACCGAGAACGCTTTAACGGCGAGGGAAACTGGTGGTTTGAAGTTATTTTGTTTGCCAAATTTTATTTTAAATCAAATTCAAAATGATAAAAAGTAAATGTTTATATGAGTTTACTACTCTGCGAGTTCACTCGATGTCTCTGCCTACACCCATCGGATGAATGTGTTCGTAGGTACTTAAATACTCTACTAGTAAATATAGATTTGTCGTATAGTTTTCCGCGATCTTTTGAAATATCAAAATATGATAAGCTAGGCTTAACGCTGTCATCTTTAGCCATAGTTTTCAAACTTAACTGCTTCTGTAATACAAATCCACAGATAATAAGGCTTTTAGGCGAAACTGCTAATTTGTCCGAATCGAATTCCATATTTGCCATCAAATATTTGCAACGGGCAATCTGTATGCTAATCCGTTGCGAATACTAACATCAAAATATTTGTCGTTAATAATAAGCCATGTGATTGCATCGGCTTTGGTTGTAGAGGATCTGCAATGAGAAGGTGCAGTAAGAAGGTGAAAAATCTTCACTTCAGTTTTGCCTCTTTCGTGCGTTGGACTGTTTCAGTGAGAGTCAAGGGGTTCATATTAGGTTATTATTATATCCAATGAAAAACAAGTTTAATATTTTTTGAGCTACGCGCTACAGACTGCTATACAATAGAAAGCAATACAATAGGGACTATGCATGAGGTCATGTGTACGTTTTATGAAAAGACAAAGAGCAATGCGAACACAAAATAGCTGCATTTTTGCTTTTTGGCAGTGTCAAGTGTGGGCACTAGCGGGTTACAACATATTAAAACGTCATAATGGAATATATCCTAACATTTGCACATTTTAACAATCTTTCCCCCTTCGCTCTAACAATAACTCGAGTTGGCACATACATACTCGTAATGTACATATAAAAAACTTGAGTTTTATGTTGTTAATTTGTCTCAGCGTTGTTCACCTTACCCTAAGTAAACTGAAGTCAGCCAGAGTTGAGGTAGATGAGAAAACTTGTTTATTTTATTCTGCATCAAACCATTACCAGAACTGTCAGGGTTCTATTTTAATGTCTTGGAAGAGACTATTTTATCAGATACTTTATTTCCTTGGATTACTGTTTAAAAATAAAATTATGGTGCCTATATACTAAGTAATTCGTAGAATTAGATGTTAGAAAAAGCCAAAAAATAAAACTCATCTTACGGAAAAATACAATTCTGTTTTATAGACGCGTTCCCTACCCTTCTGATCAGAAGGTCTAAGTAGCTAAATGCCCAAAAGAGCGATAGATCTAATGTGCAGTACCTATAAGTCTTATTAGCAAAATGTCAATGTAACAAAACGTCCAATTATCAGATGGTATGTATAGCAGAACATCTATTTATAGCAAAAAGTCATTTTTAACATGTGTGTACTCATGATATAAAGTAAATGTAGTTTGTAAATTAAAATGAATTTGTTAAAAAAAATGGATAAAAAGCTTTTTATGGATTTAAACGCTAATTGTGTACAAAAAAAAACGTATTTTCAGTATGGTCTGAGTGCTTCAAATTAATAAGACTAGGACTTACATAAAAGATTATGATTGTATGAAACTGAAAGTGTCTCGTGTACGGCTTTATTAACAATACCTACAAATGCTTATTAGGCTTGGTTTAGATTAGGCACGATTCAACTATTGAATTTTGTTGTTATCCACGAAATGATAATTGTCAGTTGCTGAAGTTGTGGGTTTCGCGTACAAACGCTAACTTTTGAATAAATCTATCAAATACCGCACGTGTATTTGCTTTGCAAGCTTAAAGTTTATTTATACCTTTGACTCTGACTTTTACTTTTATCAGAAAATATATCAGAAAGGCTTATTAGACAAAGTTCGAAAATCTCTTCAATGTGTAATCAATGTGTAATCAACCGTTAATAAAGTTTTCATTCGATAAAGAAAAATAAATTGAATTATTTGTGTATAGACCATGAAAATCAAAGAAACAATTTAAGGCGAAGTGGTATCATAGATTCGTTTAAAGTAATAAAGTTTTCATTCGATAAAGAAAAATAAATTGAATTATTTGTGTATAGACCATGAAAATCAAAGAAACAATTTAAGGCGAAGTGGTATCATAGATTCGTCGTCTCTTTCCCTCTCCACGACGCGCTGAGGCTGACTGACGAGAGGCGAGAGCGGCGGTATGGTCGGCCCGCGCTCAATTTCATTGGATATTGTTATTTTAAAAATAAAATAGACTCTCACCCAGAAAAGTAAATCCATAATTTACTAGTGTATTTAATAGGGAATACGGTAGTTATAATTTAAACAGCATAACTTTAACCACTATCTATTAAAACTGCTTTTCGATCAGAATAACGTACCTACTAAAAATGAAGATTTTGCGGCATCTTTGTGATTTTTTTGTATCGAGCCAAATTAAGTCAATCGTATTTCTAGTCCCTTAATTTACTAACTAATATATCCAAGTATGTTTATCAATAAAAAGAAAGTAATATTTTGTTGAGTCAAAATATCTGTTTGGCTACCAATTCACCTTAATAAGTACTTCGAGCTTCTTAGGCAACAAATACCGAACTTTACCCGAAGAGTGACCTTTGTAACCCCTACAACCTCTTTTTAAGTATCGATGCTCCCAACAAAAAAACAATGCCTATCTCTTCAGAGAGAGTACTTCCAAATACTCTAGTCAAATAATAATGTTAATATATTCAGAACAATGTATAAAATAGGTGAGTGACCGATTTTCAGCTAACCTCGAGATCTCTGGAGTAGGTACATTACAAACAAAGGTTCAAGGGTCAAGGGTACGAGCACGGGTGTGTATCCAGAATACAGGTTCTCAAAACGTGCTACTCGAGGAAGCCAAGTAAACAATAAAAGTTGAAAAGTTCTAATTGCTTACATTTTTTATGTTACAACAAAATACAGTCCCTACAGTTTTAGGAGTATAGGTAACTTTGAAGGGCTCGTGCAGAGGTGTAGGTTAGGTAACCACCGCATGCTTTTACTTGCCGCCAATCAGCTTTGCTGTGGTTCGGTTTGACAGGTATTTCATGATACATTATACATATATTTGAATGGTAGAAAGAGTAACCCCTCTCTAGTTGTTGGTGTTTCTGTGAGAAGCTCCTATGGATTTAGAAATGGAAACAAAAATGTGTGGAGCATCCATAATGACATAATGCTCCTCAACTTATCCGTCAAAGGCGCTACTTTGAAACTTACTGTAATACTCATCATTTATTTTATCCATCCTTGTCACTCCGCACATCCATCTCCACATTCGAATTTGAAAACTGGTTTGTTTTTGATAAATAAACGTTCATTTCATCAACTTTAGCAATAACACAAGGAACCCAATAACCTCATATACAATTGCTTGTATTTATACTGCTGTCGTAACACTAAGACACAAAGGTAGGTGGTTGTTGTAGCTCCGGGACGTTGCCAGTTTTACATAACATGACATTACTACTGATTGAAACGCCTTCGAATAAGAGCATCGTCGATATAGAAGCACCAAACGTAGAGACCTCTGCATAGTTTTCCATTTGCTTCCGATGGTTATATAGGCAATAAAAATATTATTTCCAAGAAACTGAGATGACTATTTTATGAGTTGGAATCAGAACCTGACACGATAAAAGCTAAAGAGAGTGTTTTTTTGTAATTGGAACTATTGCTATTTTGTGGCTTACCTATAAATAAACATGTAATGAAATGAAGTTTGAGTATATCAGTTAGGTAATACAAAGTCAAGTCTAAATGCATTCGTTCAAACTAGGAACCATCTCCATCTTGAAACATCTTGAGCACATCCCATGTAAACCTAGAACTGAGTAGCAGCGTAGGATCGGACGTAGGTAATTTATACAAAGTGATACCTACCATCTAATCTCATAATGGGTTAGTTGGGCTATAGTAGTGCTACTGGAGCCAAATTGATTGTAGCCTTTGGCCCGCCAAAAAAAAATCAATTTGTTACGCCCAAACTGAGCGCTACGCGCTATTATGAAACAACATTTTTCAAACAAGTAGCCAAAAAACATATTAGTTACACTAGCAAAATATATTAAAAACATGCAACAAGCAGACGATTTTATATGGTAACCATCATCAATAACAGAGTAGGTATTACCACAAACTTGAGTACGCCTCAAGTTGGTGGTAATTTTCACCAGCAACCACACTCTTCAAACCGAAACACAGCAACGCTGCTTGGCGCAACGCTGCAGAAATAGGGATGGTGGTACATGGTATATATTTTTTATTGATCGTTTGTGTTTGGTATTTTGATTTCGTTTTATTTGGTTGTTATTGAATTAAATCCTATTCTGCATGAGTTTAATTTGTTTGTTTTTTATGTAAATGTTTATATGCTTCTAAGCTGAACTAGTGTGACCTTACCAACCTCAACACCAAAATTATGTACCTAGTTTCATAAACAATAAATATCTTTATCTTTATAGTACTTTCCCACGAGCCCTTTACAAAGATCTCTACTACTCTTTGAAATCACTTTCAGTACATAGTATAAAACAAAGGAATAACACATATGCTACTTTTTATCCCGTGGGAATACCGGGTGTTGGCAGATTTGCATTTTTACCGTATTTAGCTGTAATACATATTTTAGTTCCTAAATAATAAGTAGATGTCGCCACTGGAAAGATTAGCACGCGCTATCGTTGCGTTTGAGCAATGAGTAATATCAGCAATCGTAGGTATAAATAAATCTTTTCCGATCACCGGGATTTAAATCTGCGCGGGTAAAACCGCGGGGCGCAACTAGTGCATGAGATAGTATAAAAACAATATGCACACGTGCGAAGCAGGGGCGCGCGGGCGGGTCGCTAGTATGGTATGGTAAAAGAAGAATTATATGATTATATGAGAATTATATGGATACACATACATCATAGGAGAGCACCGGTGGTCTAGTGGGAGTGACCTCGCCTTCCGATCGTAAGGTCGCAGGTTCGAATCCGGTCGTGCACCAATGGATTTTTCTATCGAAAAATTTATGTGCGCAATGCCAGTGCTCTTAAACGGTGAAGGAAAACATCGTGAGGAAACCAGTTAGCATTCTAACAGCGGCGATGGGCTTGCAACCTGTCACGTATGGAATACTAACTACTGCAAAATGTGGGTATGTGCCAAATTTAATGTTTGGACGTACCTCTGACTACCCCCCTTAGACATCCTCAAAGAATCTTAAATTAGTACCTACTTGGTACTGGGAGATTGAAGGGATATCTACCGTGCCTGGGGATCAAAGTCGTGAAGCTGTTTCTGTTTCTTTTTTTACATACATCATCCTTATAAAATTCATAAACGCAATTCTAAGATTTGTATTTAAATCACAGTAGCCCCTCAATCACCATAGAAAGCTCAAATTATGATTCTAATCGAGCCGGCGGCGCCCCCGGCGCGCGGCGGCGCGTTGCAAGGAGCCGCTTTGGTAGTGCAAAATAGTTATCACCTGGCACCTCTGTATTCCGTTGCTTTCTCTGTTGATCACTAATCACTAATCACTGATCACTGATGTAACATGCAGATGCCCCACCTGATGTTAAGTGGATCTTACCGCATCTCATTCGATAGGAAACGGCAATGATATTTTATTTTTTAAGAATAATGAGGATTAATCCACACATTACATAATATCAGATTCATCATCGTCCAAACAAAATGTGTTTAAATGTTATCCTTCGTATAGTACTAGTCTGTGATGTGTACCTATAATTATATTCGTAAACTCTGTCACGACCTAGTATTCAAATTCCTTGGTCACGACACATCAGCTTCATAGAATATACGTGTCACTGTCTCTTTTATCCCAGTAAAAAGAGAGGGCAATTGACTTTGCGGCCAATTACGCTAGAAGAGCGCTCAATAATAAGGACCAATATGAATAGCCTTTGACTCTTTCAAAAACAGCCAGAAACTAGTAAACTTGTAGTAGGTAAATCTTATGCGTATAAGGCCTCCAAGGCTTAAAACAAATACCTAATATACAGAAAACAGAGTCATAGGTACATTTCATACTAAACGCGGTACAATCGTAAGAAGAAAGTAAAAGACCCTCACAAACAAACCAGTCTATCGGTAAACGTTCATTTGACCACTGCGTAAGGCTCAGTGCATTGGGCGAAATGCCGCAGGCAAATACGAGCTACAGGTTGATTCTGTAACAAAATGAAATGACATCAGCGATGTTGTTCATGGTCTTCTTTTGTTTTGAACCGGAAACAATTTCGGTGTAGTTATGTATCAAATACATCAAATAATTCAAATAGTTCGAAAATTATGCTCGGGCAAAAGTACAATGCAAAATCGTCTTGTCAGTATGATCTCCGTTCGCTAATTAGGTTAGGCTGAGATTATAATTACACGATGACTCTTCCCCTCGATCCTGTAAGATTCTTGGAATTTTTAAATACCTTAGGAACGGAACAAAGCACAATTGCAATAGTCTATTATGCAAAACGAAAGTACAATATTAAAAAAATATTTGTTGTCATTTCACACAGCATAGCACAAAACTAAAAAGTAATGCTTGTAAATACCATAAAGAAGTAAAGATGATAGAATTACCTAAATAATTTTAGCATACCTACACATATTTATTTAGAAACACTTTTTTCTATAAAAATACAAGTTACTTTTTAGTCACATTTTAAATAACTGGTTTAATTTGAACGAAATTAAATTCGCCTTCCAGAATAAGGCTGCGACCTCGCACAGAATCGCCCAGCTACAAATAATTCCCTCACGCGCTCTGTTTGTTGCGTACTTCGTGTTCGCGGCCCTCAGAGTACGTTTTGATGTTATCCGGTTACCATCGAGCGGACCTCTCATTATCTGTGACAGGCGAATTTTCAGTTCATTATCAAACTGCCATGCATTAACGGAACCCATAATGCACGACATATTTATCATCCTGTACAATAACCGGACTCGCATTAACTATTATTTTTCTTTTTTATTGCTCCTGTCCGTCATTCGACAGACATTTCAGTGAAAATTCAGTGTCAAGTTAATGGCGTGATGTGTTTTCAAATTCTGTATTAAATAATTTATAGGTGTAGCCAAGTCTTAAATTTCTTGGTCAAGTCCAAGGAATTCGAATACTTGTTTTATCTATATTCCTTGGTCAAGTCAGTACACAGAAATTGTCATTTGCTTACAATGATGATATTTTATAGTAGATGTAACTAGCTGCACCCCGCGGTGTTACCCGCGATTAAAATGTCCATTCCTACAGCAGCGGCCTGTCCTGGCTTCGCGCTGGTGGACACCCGACGATGAAAATGAAGGGATATCCACCATCAGGTGGATATCCCTTCCTCCCTCACTGAATTTCAAGCAGATAGGCCGTTCTGGCGTGATTGAGTAACCATCAATCCAAATATTCACATTTGTAATATTAGTTACATTAAAATTAACTATATATTAAAAGAAAACTAGTGATACGACGATACGGCACTCCGAGTTATGAGCCTCGAATGTGCCGTAACTTTACCGTAACTTAGGGCGTAAATAAATACCACAAGGAGTATGAAATCCGTATGTCCAAACTATTTACATACACGTATAGTTATCAATATCTACAGTCAGTAGCTTTATGAAGAGACCACCTTCCCTAAAGGTTTATCAAATTCTACCTACAATTAGAGGCGGTAAGCTATACAGAAGTATTTAATGCGTGCGAGTAATAGCTTCCTGCTGGTCATCACTGAGTGTAATCCTTGCATGATGTAAGGTGATATGCTTTTTAGTCTCGCCCATCCACAAGTCAAGGTGGTGAACAGTTTTATACGAAACGCTGTCATAAGCTTTGGATTAGATCGTTTGACAAAAACCCCCATGTGCCAGCCCATAAGGTCCCTTATCAATCGATTTTGCACTTATTAATCACCCCGATTAACTAAAGTCGCTTGTGCCTGTAAATTTGAGGAACAATAGCAGAAAGTAATCCGTTTTGCCAACAGAGGGCCATTCAGCTGTTCACAGTTACAAGGTACGTAATACGCACAGATTAAAACGTGTGTTATATACGTAGATATGTGAGGCGCAATCAGCGCAGGGGTTGAGTATGAGGGCGTTTGGTTTAATTAATAAAGGGGCATAGTGATCGAGCGCTCTCTACCGATGATTGCGCAACTTTGCAGGCAACTTGTAACCAGGTTTCGGATCATACCTATATATACTTGCTCGTTATGAAAACTAGAGCAAAGTTTGACGTAGCCTTTGACGATACTCGGTGGCCAGTGCAGCTGACGATGTGCTGAGATACTGTGGGTGCTGGTTCGTATCCCGCTGCTAATCTATTTTTCATTTTCGATATAACATAATTATATACAGAGTTACAGGAAAAATCGTGCTAGATCCGTTAAGGGCGTGGAGTGCCCATCATTTCTGACTTATTTCACTATAAACACCCTACCCTAAACTTAACCCTTTTCGAGATATTTAGGCTACCAAATTTATTTTGTATATCTTATTATTATTATTGCATTTTTACATGTGTAATAAGATGCTTTAGGACATCAATCATTAAAATAGTGCATAAGTTAATTGAATAGACCGTAATAGACAAGTGAAAGTTAAGAAATAAAAAAAAATTGAGAGGTTATTTTTCTCTAAGGGATATCTAAAAAAAATATTAAAATATAAAATAGTTAAATAAGTCAGAAATGATGGGTACTCCACGCCCTTAACGGATCTAGCACGATTTTTCCTGTAACCCTGTATACTTATGTATATATATATATATTATGCGCAACAACTGAACGATGGAAACAAATCGCGAGGAAACCAGGTTGTATCCTATCAGTGGGGATGGACTTGCAGGTCTTCATGCAAGAATTAGAACCGATTCAAATGTGAAAGAAATTGGCAAGCAGCATAAAATCTGGACGTACCGCTGACAGGGTCCCACCCACTAACAGTCCGCCTAGCCTGCAGTCTCTGGTCCTATCGGGCGGCCTGCCGTCCTAGGCCGATAGCGTCAACACACTAGCGATTTTTGCCTGCCGACAATGCCCTGCTGCCACTTCAGCGACTACAGACTAGCAGTTCGGAGTCGGCAGTTATTCACCGTAAGATCGCGCGCCGGCAATGCTCTGATATCGGTTTTAGCGTCCACACACTAAATTCGGCAGACTTTCACAAATCATTCAAAATGTCATTACGTAAAAAACGATGTGCTCTTTGTGCATATACTTTCACCGTCAGAAAGAACATATTGGATAAAAAGTTGGCTTCAAGAAAGAGAATCAAGATCGCACATGACATTGGTACGTGGGCTAAGACTGTCGCATAAAGATCTATTTAATTACTTGCGAATGACTTCTGAAACTTTTAATATGTTATTTTCGATAGTTAAACCGTACATCAGTAAAATGAATACAAAAATGCGCCAATCTATAAGCGCAGAAGAAAGGTTAATCGTAACGTTAAGGTATTTGGCAACTGGACAAAGTTTGTGAGATTTAAAATTTCCTTCAAGAATTTCCCCACAAGCCCTTGGAAAAGTTATCCCTGAAACATCAAATATATATTTTTTTTCCTGAAAGATGAATATATGAAAGTAAGAAAGACCATTTATTAATTTATATTGTTTTATTTCTGTTAGGTAGGTACATTATAAAAAAAATATCAAAACTGGTAGGTAAGTGTAGTGATGAAACAATTAAGCACTTGTTAACAATTGTAAACAAATGATGACTGTGACTCAATAATATCTTTTTATTTTTACATTTATACATAGGTTTTAAGGCGTAATGCGATTTCTTTTCAAAAAATGAAATAAAAGCTGTCTTCTAAATTTTTACTAATATAAGAAAGTGGTAATCAAATAATTGTTTTGATAATTGCCTCAAACGTGACAATTACAATTTATTGTAATTCTCAATCTAATCATTCATGAGTTTTCAAATTCTCATTGTCAATCAAATTATTCCTGAGTCTTTTTGCGACTGTATGGGCACAAGACCAGTAAGACTAGTTTCTTCTTGCAACCTTTGTTTGATACCGTACAATATTACTTTATTAATTAATAATTCTGCGTATAATTTTTGGTCTTCGTTCATGCGTCGCAACTTACATGCTACATTCAACCCTATACCATCATATTCATCATCTTCTTTTAAAGCTTTGTAAGCTTCATTAATTAATGTGCGTTTCCTTTTATTTGCTGAAGACTTTGTGGACAATACTGACGGCGATGTTTCACGTATTCGAGTCGACGAGTGTGATGGCAAAGGCGAGTGTGATGGCAGCGGCGAGCTCGACGCCAGCGACGAGTCATCATCTTCGCAAAACTAAAACAATAATACATAAGTACTTATTTTTTGTTTCAGTTACCATCAACTACCGAAGAATGGAAAGAGATTGCAAAAAGTTTTGAAAATCGATAGCATTTTCCTAATTGTGGTGGTGCCATTGATGGAAAGCATATTAGAATTCGAAAACCAGCCAATACCGGATCTTACTATTACAATTATTATAAACATTATTTTAGTATTGTATTAATGGCAGTTGTGAATGCTTTCTATGAATTTATTTATGTTGATGTCGGATGCAATGGAAGAGTATTGGGTGGAGGTGTTATTGAGCACACTGCGTTTTATAACAAACTGATAAACAGGCAATTAAATTTACCACCTAATAATATGAATAAAAACAATATGAACTTTGTATTTGTGGCCGATGACGCTTTTGTTACAAGAAAATGTAATGAAACCAAGAACAGCGTATCTTTAACTATCGTTTGAGCAGAGCTCGCCACACAGTAGAAAACGCTTTTGGCATATTGTCCAGTCGATTTCGAGTTTTTCATACTGAAATCAACATGAAATTAGAAAAAATTGACTACGTGGTTTTAGCTACATGTTGTCTTCATAACTTCTTGAAGAAAACAGAAAAAGCTAATTACTTACCTATTCGAGCATTGGATTAGATTTAGATTATGGTAGAGTTGTATATGGAGATTTAAACGAAGTCAACCCCCTAAACGGCTTACAACAGGGATATACAAGAAATGTTTGTGAAAATGCAAAATTAAACCGGGATAAATATAAAGATTATTTTATGCAAGACGGAGCTGTATCTTTTCAAAATAATTTTGTTTAAATAAAAATTAAATATTATGAGTACGTACTGTTTTATTTTGATCATTATCCACAATACTGTCACTTGAAATACTATTTCTTGGCATTTCTTGATCAGCTGTGAACATCAAGAGGTCAAAATACCATAAGCTGGGAACGTAGTTGTCGTCAGCCGACGATCCTGATTTTTGCTTTTTGACCTGAAAGTAGATGGATATATTTTATTATGTACTTAACTATAAAATTCGACAGTGCACGCAGTTATCGAAAGTAGACGTAGGTATTTATCACAGAACTATCAAAGTACCTAGGTACACTGTACAAATAGCGATAGAGTAAAATCAAAATTACTTACCTTTTTTAGTTCTTTTCTGAATGTGCTTTTGAGATTATTAATTTTTCTTTTCACGTTGTCAATTGTGGCTGAAGGTATTGTGGTTTGATAATATTCTAACAATTTTTGGTAAGCATCATCCTTCAATCGTTTATTGTGATAACAATCGTCTTTCACCTTCCATAAACATGGAAAACTTCTATATAACTCAATAAAAGTAGACACAAATTGAGGTTTGTTGTCCATTTTTGGCAATAAAATTAAACAAGTTGAAAAACTTGAAACCGAAGGCGCACACCTGACAACAGACGTCGGTCAACAGGCCGCCGGCCGACTACCTGCTAGTGTGTGTTCATTCGCCCTCAAGGCCAACTGTCCGGCCGACATCTGTTGGCGCTGACCGGAATCTCCAAGCGGCCACACATTATCAGTTCGTACTAGTCGTCAGTCCAAAACCTTATACTGAACTATTAGTGTGTGGGCTATTGCGATTAACTGACAGATTAATATCGTTCGGTAAACTGTTAGTGGGTGGGACCCTCATCCAAAGAAAAAGAAAGACTTTAGAATACAAAGAGATTAGAGGATATGTTTATTTCTTTTCAGATCGTTCGAGTAACAAGTTATAGTACTTAGCTTAGCAATATGTACCGACAGAATTGAAATTTAAACAATTAAACAAAATATAATTGTAAGTAATCACAGAAATGCATCTCGATAAAGTTCTGTGATTGTAACCATGAATTGTGTTATTTATGTGTGCAAATCAGCCTTCGATGTACCTAAGTATATGAATGAATTCATAAGTAAATAATGTATTCTTGAATAAAATAAGAATAAGGGAAGATGCGTCAGAAACTTGATTATTCATTGATAAAATTGCAAATTGCGCATATGAGGCGAGTGTGCGCATGCAAATGACGCATTGAACGCACTGAATCAGTTCGCGCTGCAGGGTAAATAGTGATGTGCATTCCTGTTGAAATTATTGTCGATATAGTGCCGACCTGAGGCCTACTTACGAACGAATTTGACATAGTCGCGTATACGTATCGTATCCCTAACAGCAACAGAATAAGGTCGAATATCGCTGGGATACGTTGACGAGACAAATGTAAAAATTATTTCGTGATCAGCCCCTCGACTCCTTCGACAATGACTAGGTGGAGTCGGACTAGGATCGAGGTGAGTAATAATACTACACTACGTAATCGCAATTCATGTTTTTTGACTAAGTATACTTTTTATTTCAACAATACGTACCTACTAGATGAAGAGATCATCAAAGTGTTCATGAAAATGAACAGTACAACAAGCAAGCTTTCGATTGGCCTATCGCATTAAATCGTGCCAGTGGTGCATCGATTAAGTGATTGATCGATAGTCGATTCAATGGGCTACTGGGCCACACTAGGGTAGTGCATTCGCAATCAGTTCCATCGACATCACGCCGCCACCGCTGCCATTGCTGTCGCGACTCCATTTTTCATCCCCTGACATCCGCTCTGTTAGCGTGAGCGAACTCGGAAATTTATGCCACCGCCGTATTGAAGTCTAGACCAACAACTGTAAATGTGTAGAGATAAATCGCCATGAATGTAATAATTTATTGTAGGCTTATTACCCTGTAGTAGCGACCATCGCAATTAAGCGGGTTGTATGTAAATATTTGCACAATATTACTGCTCGCTGCGTATAATAGAAATCATCAAACTTTTTCAGCCTTATTATAAACAAATCAAACCTGGGTTTAAACCTAGCTCAAGCCACGTTTTCTTATTATAAACAACTTAAACCTGGTTTATCTCATAAATTTAGGATCATCTAAGGTTTATCATTTTCGTATTACAAAAGACACTTTAATCGAAGACTACATAGTACCTGAGATAGTCCATGATTCATCATCACAGAACATAATCATTCAACAAATATCCACAGACTATAACAAATTATGGCAATCAATCGTTCATTCATTTTGGAATCACCAACTTATCTGAGCCGGTCTGAAGTTAGCCGCTTGTGCATAAATGGCCAATAGTGAATCGAGAATTCTCTAAACAGCTAACTTCAGACCGGCTTAGATAAGTTGGTATAACTGTACTCTCTTGCCGCAGGCTAAAGTCATATGCGCATACTACCTCGTCTTTCGTTGTAGTTTTAAGAAAGAAGTCTATCGAATGACGGACAGACAGTGCTTTGCTTATATCCAGGCATAAATAAAATAATAATTGATCCTAGGACAGGTGCCAAATGTGACATATACATGACGTGCCCTAAAGACAGAAGAAAAAAAGATTAATAATAAATAATAAATATTGGTGGACTTTCCACACAGCACTATCTAGCCCCAAACTAAGCTTATGCTTGTGATATGGGAACCAGATAGCTGATATACTACTTATATACTTTTTTTTTTGTAATTACATACTTATAATATTATATAACACCCAGACAGAGAACAAACATCTGTGTTACATCACACAAACGTTTGTTCACGGTGGGAATCGAACCCACGACCTACGGCGCAGAAGGCAGAGCTACCACCAACTGAGCTACGTAGGCTGTCTTATTATTATTGTCTGATTATTTTATTCTAGTTTCTACTGTCCTACAACTTTCACTGTACCTACACCTTCATTTACTATAGTTTTATTTAAGGGGTATAAAGCATGTTAAGTGGCAGTCGAGTATAAGGGTTAATAATTATACCTACCATTTTAACGAATCAATTTTTAGCTTCTCTTCTTGACTCAGATCTCCGCCTTTTTGTTTTAAATCTAGTTATCAACTTGATATTGACAAATTCGTGGCAACCCATGCGTTTTGACATTTCAAATTTAGATCGGAGTCTAGAGTTTGAAATGTATGTTGGATAATGCAGTGCTACAAGTTGTTTTATTGAATAAACTTATGTGGGAGACCAAATAAAATTTGGCAAAATGAGATTTTTATTAGTTAGACCATACTTAAACTAGGGGTCGTTCGGGTTTATCTTTAAACCGTGGTTTAGGGGATAAACTCCGTTTTATAATAACGTCTGATCTAAGTCTTTGATTTTTCTATAGAGCAGGGACCAACTTCGGTATTAAAGTTAGACAACGGACCAGTTAGTCCTGGCTTAAGCCTAGTCTAACTCACATTTTTATAATAAGACGGTTTATGTTTATTCAGAGAAGAGATAAGATTGGTGCACTAAAAATATTTGTGTGGCTAGTTGATATGGGACAAAATACCTCACTTAGCTAAATTGGTGACTAGCTATGGCACAGACAAGGAATTGTTGGCTTACACGCCTCATTATCACGTGCTCTAAGCCCTCTTCCCGGTGGAGATTACCGACTGCCCGGTGAATAGTCTAGCTAACCGCAGCGGAAACTGTAAATTACATACGATTGCAATTACAAAGAGAACCCTAGCTATTTATAGTTAGTTAAGGATTTTATAGTTGAGATAAGGCTTTCTGAAAGTGGCGTTCAATGAGCAAGCGGAAATCGGCGGCCATCTAGGGTCCCCGCAATCACGAGCTTGGTCAAATGATCGGCCGCTAACCACCACGCCGCTCCCGCCGCGCCGAGCATTGGCTCGGTTTCAGATAATGAATGAACCATTGCTTACTTCCACAGTCTACCAGTAGTGGTATCGGCAAGTAACGAGGTTAGCGATTCTCCGGCTACGCTGCAAATCGCGTCGTGACTCCCTGGATGCCTTCGGGAGCATTATCTACTGAATGGCCGATATAAATTATCTTTAATGGCTTTTATTGCTGTAAAATATCCATTCGATCCGGGGTTTAGGAGTTATTGAAAGTTTGTTTAAAAAATAATAATAACTTTTTGCGCGTGATGGCAATAACATTTTGCATGGATCGGATTTCGGTAGTAATCATGTTGGGATTAGGAACGTGAGGAAAGCGATCGTTGAAGCGTGGACGCGATAAAAGCTCTTTTATCGTGAATTTTACGATTCTCTTCGCAGTATTCCGCAGTAAATGCCGAATCGGATGAAGTGAGAGACCGCGGGTGGCATAGCAAAAAATAACTCTATTTACTTCGGCACACCAAGACTCCAGATATTGCTCTCGGGTGCAAAATAAGTTTTAGAAGTTTCTGATGCATTCAATTTGAATAATATTATTAAAAAATCTAAGATGAATTTTATGACGACAAAACGTATACATATAAACGTAAGTATACGTTTGTAGTAAAACGTGAGTACTTTTTTTATTCTGGAGTCAACACTTAATCTAACACTTAACATTTTTTAATGATACTTGCGACCCTACTTTTTAAAATTACTCATGTATCTACCCCTAATCTTTGTTATATTATCAAGGTTGCTATTGGTGGGTACAAAGGATAGATACGAAGCCATGGCTTGATAACGTCAGCAATCCAAGGCTTTTTTTATACTATAATCGCTGATGGAACAGGTAAAGTGTTCTTGATACTAATTGGAAACTATCACCTATAACAAAGCGTTGCTTCACAAGACTCGCACGATTGGAACATACCTTAATACGCTGCTCTTTTCTGTGTCCATTAACTACTTCATATCCTAAGGTACCTTTAAGCTCCAAAAGGCGATTGGGGTCAAAAACGTAAATAGTAGATTGTATCATAAGGGAGCGAAATCATATTATTACGGCGAGGGCGCTTTTTTGAATCCATAGCGAGGTGAAGGATTCTGGAGTAGTCCCGAGGGATTCTTTAGTAGAATCTTGAACGTAGCGAGGGATTCAAAGTAAAAAATATATTTTGCTCCCGAGTAGTACACTCTACTTTTCATCACCCACTATGAGAAAATAAAAGGCACCTCATATTTCATTAGTTTTGGCTAAGTACTAGAAGGAGACCAAAAACACAGATTCTGAAAAATTATTGGCGCCTCTTGCATTTCTCCATTCAATAAAATTACCATAGGCTTTCATATATTTCTCCCGGGACTTTGCAGGTAATATATTATCCATCACATTTCTTGCGTCAGTTCTAATACTTTCAGTAATTAATTAATTCTATACTTTCACTGTTACTTGAAGAACTAATTTTTCAAAACAAAACCATGAATTTCTAACAATCCGTGAAAATTTACGAAAACGCGGGCTTTTTTTTTATTAAGCCGGCATGGCTTTCTATGGGCCGTCGTACCAGCCAGTCTTTATTCAAACAATATTTGCGTTCGATTTCTTTGGCGCTCAAAATTGAAGATGTTCCAAATTCAAAAAGTGCGCGGGAAAGTAAATTCCGGCGCACTTATTTTAATAAGTGCGCCGGAATTAACTTTCCCGCGCACTTATAGTTTCTTATAGAAAACACCACCTTTGGGTGCACATAAAGGCGAACCAAGTCGTTCTTTTCGAATAGATGGATGAAAAGATTATTGTTCTTTTGTTTAATGAGACTGCACATAAATGATAAAAGAAGAAAAATCTCATTTCGAATCTAAACATAAGAAACTGCGTAAAATTAGGTGTAGAGAAGCAGCATAAAGCTTCCAAGCCCCTTTTTAACGGATAGCTTCCTTTTCCTGCACTAAAATTGACGTCACACGTATATTTGACCAAAAGGGTCGAGCTGGCTATAAAATGTGGAATTTACTGGACGACCACAGATTTGAGACCATCGGGCATTCCGTAAAACATGTGGCGGGGCACGAGGGTGGCTCTCGGTGCCACTGAATTACCCCTGATAGAGATTGCCTGCTACGGACACGCGAATTTATATAACCTATTTATCGGCGAGAATGCTCTGAAAAATTGAAATAGAGTTTTAATTTTATAGACGACCGAGCTCTCGGGCGCTACTCGATCTAAACTGCTATCTACGTTGCTTTAGAAATTTATTAAACGCTTTATAATTCAGCCGAGAAATTGTTGGATGTCGACGACTTTAAAAATTAGCGAATTTAAGCTGTCGAAAAGATGTAGTTCGCCTCAACGAAATAAATTTTATTATCATATGAAAAAGAAGCTGAATAATAAAACCAATCTTTCTATTTTCACTTGAATAAATAGTTATTTGAATCGATGCTATTCAATAGTAAAAAATATGGGTTTATTAGTTTTTGAACTTAAACATATTACGTATAAGGTCATTAAATATAAATATCATTTGCATTCATCAAATATAAACATCCTAGGTACAAACCTAACCTTATCCGAGCTCTTGTAATCAAATCTTTCAATTTATCATTTACAAGATAAGCTACAACGGTACTAGAACAGTCAGCGACATAAGTTATCGAATTTTCAGCAAAACCTTCAATGGACAGCTTAAAAGCATAATGATCAGCATCAAAATCAAAAAACGATTATTCTGTTCAACAAAAACTGGGCGAAATACAGAGAACGTATTGGTTAAGACAACAAAATCAGTCATCACCTATACTTTTGCTATATTAGTGTCTGATGCACGCCTATAAATCTGGTCTTCCCGTGACGCTGGAGTAAGACATAATTATAAGGAAGACTTATGCCATTGCATTGTATCTTTTGACAGACTATTAGTTTTGTTCAGTATAACTTATTTGTCCATGGTATAACTATGGATCTTCAGTTGCAGACTGTACTGTACATAATTAGTTTGAACGTATAGCTTCGTGGCAACAGATGCTTATGATGAGCTTACATCGCCCCTATTGGCCATTTTCCAATTTATGTCGTAGATAGCAACCCACTCTCGGCGTGTTCTATTAGCCTAAGCAAATAGTAACCTAATTAATGCCACAGTTTAATATAACCAGCTGGTTCAGTATTTCCTTTTTTATTTGTATACTTCTCGATGTAACAAGTACAGTTGGTCCTAATGCTAAATGGTGACTTTCAGCTATAGGTAACAAAGTTTTGCTTCACAAGTCACGCACGATAAGAACGTGCTCTACAATGCACTGCGTCGATCAACTAGAGGCTACAGATGGTAAGCCACATGAGCTTGTAATTTCACCAACACCCACACCCTTCCAACCGAAACACAGCAACGCTGCTTGGCGGTAGAAATAGGCATGATGATATTACCTACTTCCTGGATGAGCCCGAGTACCTTACATACTTTGTTGACTGTTTTGTTGTTTTTGTTCAACGCTCAACCGCTCGCCGCCGCGGCAGGCGGTGCCGCGTGCTCTAGGCCTAGGCTATACATGAGTCAGTGGTTCCGCTATAATGTGCACCAATGCCTAGTTTTGCTTATCGATTCGTGACCATCAGCAGTTGCTCAATAGCCCACCCCCACGACTATGGAAATTAAGTTAGCGCTTGTCTCGAGCCGGGCTAATTTGTCCACGTCCATACGTAATACCTGTAAACACTGTTCTATGCTTGTCTAGCAGACATACGTAAGTTCTGCATGTTAATCACGAACTCAATCTTTCCTAGGAATTGTGATAGGTAACGATTTCCGTAAGATTTCTATAAAAGACGAGTAGTCCAGTCGGGGCAGACATTTAAATAGAAAAAAATCCGGGGAGCGATTTTTTTTAAACGTTGGGGGGGTGGTTGGAAGTATAAATCTCGATTTTCGAACTAATCCCGGTAGAGGGTTCGCTGCCATCTTGTTTTAAAGTTTTTCTGAAATAACTCGTTAATTTTCAACTTTAGAGCAAAAATGGTAATGGCAAAGTTGTTGAAAATTTAATTTCTCACAAGTTTGGTCTGATCATTTTTACGCTAGGATCAATATTTGCAGAGTTATACTATCTAACTAGTTTGTCAAAAAAATCGTAATGGGTGTAATTTTATTTTCTTCAACTTTTTATATCTCACACTTTTCTTACTCCACGATCAATATTTTCGGATTTATACTCAAATCGGAGCTGAAATTGTTTTTATTTTTCATATATTTTATATTTAAACTTATATTTAATTATATTTAAATTTATAGTATAACTCTGCAAATATTGATCCTAGCGTAAAATAATCATGACCAAACTTGTGAGAAATTAAATTTCCAACAACTTTGCCATTACCATTTTTGCTCTAAAGTTGAAAATTAACGAGTTATTTCAGAAAAACGAAAAAATTGAACTTTAAACCAAAATGGCGGCGAACCCTCTACCGGGATTAGTTCGAAAATCGAGACTTCCAACCATCCCACCCGACGTTTAAGAAAAAATCGCTCCCCGGAATTTATTCTATTGCAGTCTAGTTTTATATCTGCCCCGACTGGACTAGAGTAGGAACAAAGAATACCAGTGCTGTGTACATTTGTACAACACAATGGAGTAAAGGTCGTATAGTAGGTAGAGTATTGAAGCATAGAAGGCTGGCACAACAAAAATTTTTAAACATCACAAACAACCACGTTTCGGAATTTTCTTGCGATCCTAATAAACGTTGAAATGTGGGAGCAATCAGTTATTTGATGGTTGTCTGCGTCTTAATTCTTGAAGTAAGTGGCAGGCAGCTAGTAAAAGTTGTAACTTTCAAGGTTTAACATTGGTTTCTTTATTACGAATCAGTGGTGGTACACAATCCGTAAAAAATGATCAAGATCTGATTAGTGTGCCCGCAGGCTTATAAACACCCAATTTAGGAATAATAGTTCGTATCGTAGTAATATTACTTATTAATAATGAAATAGTAAGCCAAAGGTCGGTGTAGGAATGTGGGTGTTTCGAAATACACGGTTATTTAATACAATTCCGCCATTTAAATTCTTTTTTAATGAAGTTGTGTTGTTTGGCTATTAACTTAGAACTGCTGTTATTCGACTTCCGAATTCGACTGTTTAATGTATGTTTATTTATTTATTCAGCATCAGAAATAGCACCGTTTCCCATATTTTTTAGGAAATTAACTTGCGTAAAAAAATGTTCCCATTATTTTTATGTAACCAGATCGCTAAGAATTATGGTCTGTGATACCTACTAACTTACTTATATTTGTACAACCTACTAATACTTTTTGGTTGACAGTTACATGTTATTTTCTACAATAATTTTATGAAAAAACTACAATGAATAGTTTTTTTTTATGAAATATAATAGTTAGATTAAGTGAGATAAATAAATGTGTTACACTACTAGAAATACTTTTTTTGTAAATACTAAGATAATAATACTTTTACAGTGTGATAAATTGCCATGGTTAGACAGAGTACACATTACCTACATCTCATTATACACAGTTAAGACATGTGCAAAGAGTGGATAACATTCGAGCAAATAAAATAAAACATGTACGAGTTTTTCGTAACGTATCGTTACAGTTACCTACTTACTGTAGGTACTTAGAATATTTGAATATCGAGTTAGTGTGCTTTCACTTTGGATAAAACAACAATCAACAATATAGAAATAGGATGTTGTTTCTCGAAACAAAAACCAGAGAAGTTTCACTAAGATAATCCGTGATGGTGAACACTCACGCAGAAGATGTGATTCTCGATTCCGCGGGTGAATAATGTTAACGGAATTGCTCTATGGATAACTACTAAGGATCTATGTTCATTGTTCATGTGTCCTCAGTTGGCTCTTTTTTTCCTCAACCTTCGTTGAAAATGTGTCTCAAACACAACCAAATGTTATTGGCAGCATATTGAAAAAAAACCTGCTTACAATAAAAAGAGTGGTGTCACAAAATCTGGTTTGAAAGATAATCAGTTAATTTATCTGCTCACTTGAAACTTGCAGCGTGAAATGCTTGCCACGAGAAGTGTTACAGATAACGGTTCCCATTTCCCGTAAAAAATAGTGTAGATCTCGAGCTGTTGGCTAGTAGACAAATCCATATTACTGCAAGCGCTGCGATAATTGAATCTTGTCTATATTTTTATAGTTTCATATATTTTTTGTAGCTATGTTTTTTTATTCGAACACTCGATGTATTGTTTCTAATCAACTGTCAAGTCACATGCTATCTCTATCTAATTTGCTGAAAAATCTAAAAGCTGAAATAGCAAGTGACTTGACCGCCGATTAGTGTTGATCGAGCTTTCAGAAAACGGGGGTCAGAATCGTTCTTTCTAGAAATGTGTATAAGAGAGACCTATGTCGACTTCTTTAGGCTGATGATGATGGTGAAACTATTATTGTGTCTTTACTTAATTTATAATCTGAGGTTTTCGCGACCTACCCAAAAAGGTATCAGAAATATTTATTTGGTAGGTGTTGGTTAAGTAATACTTACTGCCATGTACGCAATACACTTTAAATTGACACATTGTGGTGACTGATTTAGCATTATTGAAGTACATATTTGATTAAAAGAATTGACTGTTAGGTCGTCAGAAAATAGTCATCTTGATAACTTACTTAACACACACTTAGACGTTTTTCGAATACGCTCACCAGTAAACAGTCTTTTGTTTAGAGGCTTCGAGACAAAGTTTTGATTGCGCACTGTGGTGATAAATTTATTCATGTATACGATTTGAGAAGTTGTATTAGGATAGGAGAGAAAAGTTACCGTTTTTGTTATTAATTCTGCGTTTTCTGAGATGTGGTACCTACTAAATTATTTTCTTTAAGTTCACTGTTCGATGAAGATGTCTTTATGAACTTGTAAGTATTTAGATACATCCATTTCAGAATTCATATAAATTTAGCTTTTTGTTCTGATATGAATTTGTCATATTATAAAGTAGTTGCGTTGATTACATCTTTTATAGAATATTTTATGTTAAGTTTTTTACAAATTCTTTCCAGCATATTTTTACCAACATCCTCCACAATACAAGCTTAAAAATAGGGGCTGCGTTCGTCAAAACCCATTTTTATTTTATAAAATCACAAAGGATCGCTTTGAAACGTCTTCACGTATGTGATTCAAAGACCACCTGGGCCATAGTTGAACAGCTCAAGCAAAAGAATAATCAAGAAAAACAGAGTGTTACGATAAACAATCAAACAACAGCATAGAGCGTGCAAATTGTAAAGTCCTCATGAAATCGCAAGCAAAACACATTTCTGCAAATCAACTAACTAAATGATATGATGATCTACCTATATACAAACGTAAGTTTCTGACGCTACTTTCGCTGTGAACAAGAGTTTGGTATCCCGTGTTCGGTAAGTACGACGTCACAGGAATTAAAGTCCACTTTTCCATTTGGCACGTCGCGTCGTCGAGGCGGATGCGAGGCACAGTTTTCAGATAGAGGCTAAGTTCGTAACTTTTCGCATTTCCGCGACGACGCCGACGCCCGGCATCGGCGCGGCGCGGCCGTCAGTCCCGGCAATCTCGACATTGTCGCATCTTCTGAATTTATATTCCCAACACGCGATTAACGGGAACATTTGCAATCCGCGCTCTACATGTAACGCTTCACCCAGTTTTACGAGTCACATATCGACCTCGACGCGGCATTAAATTAAAATATTAAAAGCACGCGCCGATGCTTAACCAGTATTTCCCATGGTAATGTTATAATTACCGCAGTCGTTACTTACGCTAAAAGCTATTTATTTTGCATAATGGTGTCTGTGAACGCAACAATAGTGGTTCGCAGTGCGGCCGGGGATACGCTGCCTCGCACACCCAAACTTGACCACGGCATTGCTTTGTCCGCGCAGTTTTAGCTCTCCGGCCACTTCGCCCCTTTGTTTACCCCCTCATTATGAGCGTACTTAATCGCCTGTATTAGTTATGCCCGAAGACAAATAGAGACAGCTTTACTTGTACTGGATCGCTGCATTCGCTATTTGTTTTACGAATCTATTCAATAAATATTTGGACCGTTAAAGCCTTTGTGCTCTGTATGGAGCGAGCGTAAAACTTATCTGTTCAGATAAATGGGCCACATTTATTTTCATGTAGGTACAGAGAGCTATATAATTTTGATATCTTTTGTCGGTGTCGGAACGCTCGTGTGGGGGTAATTTTAGATGTCACGTCATCGGAAGGGACCCATAGCTGCGGGCGACCGGAACACTTCTTAGGTTCTGTGACGACATCATTTGTGCGAGAGCGAGCTATCTCCCTGCTCGAATCGGAACCATCTAAAAGAGATGAAAATATTTTTACTTTCATATTTTCATTAGTCAGGTCGTTTTGCTTTTATGAAATCGACTAGGCGCAATTATGAAAGGAATTCAATTTGAATAATGAGAATTTAATATTCTATAGTTAGGTTGGACCTCGTTTATCTAATTTCCTAAGTTAATCCGCGAAACCTAATAAACTCACCTAATATTTTACAGGTTGTATATAATGCAGCATGGCTCGCCGGCTTACTGACCTCCATGCTTCCATTCAACGGAGCTTCTTACTACTGTTGCCGGCTGTTATAGTGGCACATCGTGAATATTTTTTTTTTTTTTTTTTATACAACTAGCTGATGGAACAAGCAGATGGCCCACCTGATGTTAAGTGGTAACCATCACCTATAAACAAAACATTGCCCCGTAGGTCACGCACAATAGGAACGTGCCCTACGATGCACTGCCCTGCGTCCATCAACTTGAGGCATACGGATGTTAAGCCTCATGTGCCTGTAATTACACCGGCGACCACACTCTTCAAACCGAAACACAGCGTTGCTGCTTGGCGGCAGAAAAAGGCGTGGTGGTAGTACTTCCCTGGACGAGCCCTTCACAAAGAGCTCTACTACTCTTAAAAGTATACTCTTAATATGATAAGATTGTCCAGCAAATGTATTGATATCTGAGCATTTAACTTAAGAACAAGAATATTCAACTACCTATAGCAAGATGACGACATTACGAACTAGATACATATTTATAGAATCAGTGATAGACAAATCAATTTAATTTTGGATATAAATAGCAGGTATTTTTAAGCGGATTTAGTTATCGCGTAAATTGTTGTCGTCAAATTGGACGTAAAATATACGTAAAACACCCACGCACTGAAAAATGTCCTTTCTATTTTGGGATTATCTTCCTAAGTATTCTAATAGAACTTTAGTTACTTTTAAACAGAAAAACATTTATCAATAACATTGTTCATATCTTTTGTTATTTTCCTATCTTTTAACTACAGATGGTTTGACTATTTCAAAGTGTAAAATAATAAGTTGTGCCACATTAACAGTCGGGAACCATTAAGAAGAACATTGGTTTGCGTGTCAGGTGTTAGGATTAATAACATTGAACTCATATGACCCAGAAGTAAATTTCTCCTGCTTTGCGTTTGTCGCTATCGTAAGTTCATTAATCACGCTAATGACGTCACATGAATAAAACATTACCTTGTTGTAGGCTTTGCTATTACAAAAACATTTCCATCGAGTATACAATTACTTGAACCCAGTTTGCGTAGCCGTGACAGTTACAACGTATCGATAAGACGTTAACAGAATTACTAAGGCCCTGATGGACGAGCGAGTAAAACCGCGGTCTTGTGGCTCGTCGGTAAAGCTCTAGTCCCTCCGTCGCCGCGTCGCGGCGTCGCTCGTGGCTAGATTAGATAGAGCTTTATGGACGACTAACAAGACTGCGGTTTTACTCGCTCGTCGATCAGGGCCTTTACAACTCTGTTTAATAGTTAGTACAAAGATAGAAAAAAAAATTAAAACTAATACTTGGTTGAATAGAAGTTTAGATCAGCCCTATGTAGGGTGGACTTCTTCAAGCTGATGATGATATGTCTAGCCCATACGCCGAAAGCAATCATATTAAGGGTATAACGTACCTATTAGGATAGTCTAATTGTGTGTGAGTGTTTGAACGGAGCCATGTTAGGTCTCTAATCGGTCTAATTTATGATAGGTACCGCCCGCCGCGGCTCGCCCGGACATCCTCTTGAATAATTATGTACTTACTCGTAGGTGGGACATTGAGGTTTCCTCAGGTGTTTTTGTTGCGTAATGAAGTTGGAGTAGTGTAAGCTGCTGGGTAACTAACTTTGGCAGAAAAAGCAGTAGTGTGTTTGACCTGACCTTATTTTTGTTCATTGGACGTATTTTATTTTAAGAGTAATAGAGCTCTTTGTGAAGGGCTCGTCCGGGGAAGTACTACCACCACGCCTTTTTCTGCCGCCAAGCAGCAACGCTGTGTTTCGGTTTGAAGAGTGTGGTCGCCGGTGTAATTACAGGCACATGAGGCTTAACATCTGTACGCCTCAAGTTGATGGACGCAGGGCAGTGCATCGTAGGGCACGTTCCTATTGTGCGTGACCTACGGGGCAATGTTTTGTTTATAGGTGGTGGTTACCACTTAACATCAGGTGGGCCATCTGCTTGTTCCATCAGCTAGTTGTATAAAAAAAAAAAAATTCTTGTGTGTATAGGTAGATAGATACTGTAGGATACAAAATAGGTTAGAGTAAATTTTTTTCCAATTTACGAAATTTTTTTATGTTTCATGAAATATAATTCATCTTTCATCATGATTGAGTCTTGTGGCGGATATAGACCCAAGTATTTGAGGGGTATCTGCCGCTTGGTAGGCGTTACTCATGAAATTCTGCTGCCCATTACCTGTCGCGGTTCCACTAGGTCATGATCACTAGGTCATTGTATAGAATTAATATGTCCGGAAAAGATTTACCGTCTGCTAATCGGCTATCAAGTCACTTGCTATATCTATCTGTTTGAAGTAAAAGCTGAAATAGCAAGCGACTTAACAGCCGATTAGTTTTGATCGGGCTTTTAGAAAGCGGTGCATGGTTAGTCTTCCTCTTGTCGTGTCACTAGATCATTCGAAACAGGTTGTGATGAAAGGTTTATTAATTTCAAATGGGGAAACGACTCCATCATCAACATTTTTTCTTTCTTTGATACATTTCCTTCTTAGGTGTGACAACCATAAAATTAACCTTACCTATAATTATATGTAGTCGGAACTGCACCTGCTTACATTGTAAGCAATCATAGGGTTGTCAACATTTTTAAAAATTACCAATCTTCAGATTCAGAATTTGTATAAGAGTATGTCTGATGTTTATGTCGTATTATTAGTAACAATTTTTAGGAATTTAGATAGATATTTTTTTTATAAATGTTGCTACCTGGCTTGAGTGATATAATCCTTTGGTTACCATTGTCTTATAGTTTCTTCGAGGATAGCATCTGTAGTACTTGTTTATTTATTTTGCAGTGATGCATCGCTGACCAATAATTCTCAAATACTAATGGAAAACTATAATATCATATACCTATTTAATATAGTAAGTTTTTTTCCCAAAGAATAGAAATCGCCCCACTATCTATGAACCTATACTGTATTTTCTAATAAATGTTTGGCCAGCCCTGTGCTAGTCGAGGCGACACTTGATTCAAGTAACGTGTAAAAGGAGTCACTTTGACTTGCACAATATGGTCCTAACGAGGCACCAAGTGACGTCATACTACATACACATCCCTTTATAGAACAAACAAAACCAGCTTCCTGCTAGTTTAAAGCGACAAACCTTGTAAAATGCTGGTGTTTTGCGAATAAGAATCTTAGACGATTCTTTTATACATAACGAAACCTCCCAAAATTGTACTTACTAACACAATATTGTACAATAATGTAATTTGGAACCATAACCATTAAAATAAACTCCCACTGTGTGCACTGCCCTTTCGGTTTTTTTTCAAAACTACACAATAGTTAACTGGAAGAGAATGCTCTCTAGCATTAAGTTCGCCTATGTACGATACATTTTGTTTATGTGCAATAAAGAATTTTCTATCTATCTATCTATAAATTATTGTAAGTAATTAAAAATGTGCCCAATACGAAATTGCTCTCAAACGGTGAAGGAAAACATCGTGAGAAAACCAGTTAGTATTCTTAGTCACGCATATTACTGCAAACTGTGGGCAAAAGTGACAAATGTGATACTTTTAAGTATCTGACTATGAATCTTGAGTTGCTACTGGGTTTTAAAAACTCTTATGTTCATACCATATCTACCAGGGGTTAGAAATCGTGAAACTGCTTCATTGTTTTATATAAAGCATTATCAGCCGTTATTTGCCCCATATTTTTGTTACAACTTATGTAGGTTTCGTGACTGGGCTTTCCACAAAGGAAATTCCAGTTTCATTTTAAGCTAAGCCGGCGCTGGTTCATCCATCTTTCCATTCTTTGTTGTTTGATTACACCTACTTCATCAATAACTTGCTGGAAGTTCTAGATAGGAGCGGCGAATTTGTATGCACGCTGTGTAACCACGGAAACTTGTACAAAGTTTATCAATTTTATGAAACGTCGCAAAATGCTCAAGCTGTTTTCTGAAGTGCTTACGTCATTCTTTCATGTTTCACTTCAGAGAAGGTGACCTAGCTGGAGCTGAGACCAGAAGGTTATTCTGTTAAGTCATAGATTATTAAACCCGCAACTGGACGCCTGATTATAGTAATATATCAAGTGCGCGTGACTTGATTGATATTCGATTACATTTAAATGTTTTATGAATTATTAACATGCATGAACTCATAAACCACATTTTATTGTGGGTATATCATTTAGAGCCTGTATAATTATAAAACAATGCAGTGTCATATCACGTGTGGGTACCATTGAATATCCGATGACCTTCGAGGCAAACTATGTGTGTGGCAGGTGACGCTTACGAGAGGCTATATACAGTGGGAGCTGGGTGTTCGCCAAATCTTGGAGATTTCCATAAAAACACTTACCTACAGATGTGTAGTTCACTTTTTTCTCTACAGTTCTGCACTCTACTATCCATCGATTTGGCCTCGGCAAAAAATGTTACCAAAAACTTTTTTGAGCACAATCTCAAGCTACAAAATTAACCGTACAATACATAACAGTGCGCTTTCAGTTGATTATGATTTGACTCACATGATGTCTATTAGGAAATGAAATGAAATAATTTATTTGTGTGAAGTATGGTACATACATGATGATAATGTTATTGATACAGAATCTCATACTTCGCCAAAAAAACCAAGCATGCAAATATAATATAGAAAATAACATGTTGTAATTTTCTCTAACATAATAAAAACAAATTTTACATATTTTTAGGAGACATTAGTTTAGAGGTCACAAGCACACAGATTGTATGTTCCTTATCTTATCTTGCAACTAACAGGTAATTACTACATCTTGATCATGAACAATGAATAAATACCTAAGTAAGTACTATATTTTTTCTCTTACATAATTCAGAAATACGAATTATAATAAATGCATGCAATAAATGACTCTTTCAAAAAAAAACGACTTGAGTTACGAGGTAAATAAATAAAAAAAAATACAGCCGACTTGAGAAACTCCTCCATTTTATGAAGTCTGTTAAAAAAGCTTATTTTAGTTTTTTTTCGCGATGGATGATATTTATTGAATATTATTCAAAATTAAAAGGAATTTATTCAACACACTCGGTTTGTCACTCAGCTGCATAGTATTGAATTGAAATTCGTACACTGCAATTCACCGAACGCGGTCTTGCATATTAATATGAACATCGATTGTTATTTATATATGACTCGAACAAATTAGCAATCTGCGCCTCGTATCGGGCAATCAATGGATCTTTATTTGGGGACCTTAAAAAATAAGGAAGCGTACTATTCATGCCGTAGCACAAGGAATTTGAATACCGTAGCATAGCGTATAATTGACGTGACGTCTGCGCAAATGTGGGTTATTGTGGCATTAGTCCTAATTTGTCAGAATAAGGTACCTGTAGATAGATAGATAGAAAACTCTTTATTGTATCTACACCACAAGAAAAACATAACATTACAATAAATAATTTTATCTATAGCGAATTAGGGCGGTCTTATCACTATGAGCGATCTCTTCCAGACAACCTTTGGCTGGACAGGACTTTAATGATGTGAAATGGCGGCAACACAGGGACTTCTACTATTGTTTTATTCCAAAATCAAAACACACAAAATAAAAACAACTATGCAAGTAAGTATCCTTGTGTAAATAATAAAATAGATCATTTTATCTCTGATAATGCTTTCGCTTCACACAATTACAAAGCTAAATGGCCAACATACTCATAAGAATCAATAATTCAGTGCTACCTACCTAGCAAATGAGGATCCGCGTATAATTACGAAATGAAAATTATGTCAGATTAGACTAATGGACTAGAAAAGATAATTTTGCTAACGGCTCTGAAGCTGAACTAAAACGTTCTAGAGCCATCTCAGATTAACGTAGAACACAGAGGTTTTATCTAATAAAATAAAATCTAGACGACACTTGCGGATTTATACGAATTTACGAATTCAGCAGTGCAAGTACCGTTCTTATCGATCATTTAATTGACATTTAGAATTATCAAAAATTCGTTAAAAATGGTTTCAACAATGGATAAAAAAAAATTGACGATTCTAATGTCAAATTAAGCGATCGATAAAAACGGTACTTGCACTGCTGAACACGTCATAATGACAGAAATAATAATATTGAGAACCACCGCTTCTGAAGAAGTATTTATTGTTATGTTATATGTATGTTTGAAATGAAAGTATTATCTTATTATAAATGGGGGAGCGGGGAAAAGAACATACCCGCGAAAGCAAAAGCGAAAGTACTTTTTAATCGCGGTTTTCCTCGGAGCGCAGCTAGTGAATGAATGAATAAGTGATAAAAAATAGAAGGGTTGGTATATCAAAAGGGTATTTCCACTATAGGGAATTATGAGGTAGTTCATGCCTCATGCTTGAACTAAAGAGCTCTACCATCTATTGCTGCTCTTGACTTTTAGTCTCATCTCGGTCATCGCGCAATAATGCGGCCTAGTTACGTTGATTTGATGGAATTGGTCATACTTAACGAATCACCGTGTGACCTAGAGCCTGCCTACGTAATTTGAACCTGTATCACGTAGACACACGTAGGTGGTATCGTTATTTAAACAAGTTATAAATTGTTTGTGTCACGAAATGTCTCTGAGGGATTTTGTTTTTACTTATACCTAGTATCGATGACCTTTTTATGGATTGAAGGAGAGTGAAATATAACGATATTTCACCCAATCTCATCATCACGTCTGCGATACGTGAAGAGACTGTAAAAATGCATACCTTTTGAAGAAGGTCTGGAAACTCCCAGATTGAGCTTTCAGCTTGGATACATCACCTTGAATCTGGGAGTATAAAAATGCTGCAACGTTTTCAAAAACTTGAAAGTAAATTATTACTAATGTGGTTTTCGCAGTATTTGAAGCTTGCCTAACAGCCGCACTCAACAATCTGCATTAGTGGTATCAAATTTCCTATAGCTCGGTCAGCAAGGTAACCACTATTTGCAGTAGTTAGAATTCCACACGACAGTTTGCAAGCTCATCGGCACTACACTAGAATACAAACTGGTATACTTACAATGTTGTGAGTTGTGTATGTTGTATGTTGTCCTTCACCGTTTGTGAGCACCGATATAGCGTGCAAAAACGAATAGAAATATCATATTTTGATTATCACACAATCAGCTTTTCCATTCAACTTCGATAAATTAATTAAAACTTAAACGCTTAAAACTATATTAGATTTCGAATCCAATCTCAGCTGTCGTGGCGTTAACGGTATGATTACTGCTTGGAGTTACAAATTGGACGTGAAATAACGAATCCGTTTCTCAGTAACGAGTGTTCTGAGACAAATTAGGCAGATCATTTGTGAAACGGGTATTAGGTAAAATAATAAAAATGATTCAGAGCCGAGAACGTATTATCCTTTTAATATCAGATCGGGCACTGTCAGTATTTTTTTCAGTATTTATTGCTATATTTCTAGCGTATCTTATTAGATCATAAAGACTAAATGGAACCAAATATTACCATATAGGGTACTCATTACTTAAAGGGTTATTTAGAGTTAAGTAAATTCGAATAACAGCTAATTTTTTCTAATGATTGAAGACAGGTTCAATACATATTCATTCACAGTTCATTCAGCAGACACGTCTCGTCACAAATCAATTGAAATCTGAAAATTGGGCACTTAAAATTGCGCATGTTGCTCATTCATTAGCTTCACGTGAACAGATTCGCTTTAGATACCACTGTTTATTTATTAGGTATATTAGCTATAAAAGTCCACACACTTAACAAGATATGACAAAAACTACAGGGTCTATTCTTAGGTCTAAAAATTAGCATATGTATTCTAAAGAATACATATGCTAATTTTTAGACAGTGTAGGTGCTATCAATTATATGAGGCGAACGTTTTCATAATTAAGTTTTGTCATCTTCCTTTAAATATTATAATTATATTATGTATGGAAAATAGAACCTTCAATTTTAATATTTTCATTAATTCCAGAATTATTTCAGAGCTAAGACTTTTGTTATCGATATAAATTCATGAAACCGACTGCTAGCAAATGAGTTTGCTCATTCCTAGAATCAGCATGAATATTTAAATGAAGCATAAGCAATCGTTTCAAGTATAATGAAATGATTCCTATGAGTTATTAGTATCCCTATTGAAACAGGTAAGAGTACTTTGCTTTCACTAATACAGTTCTAATAATAGTTTGCTATTTCCGCGACATCATATATAGGTTGTTCAGTTATTCAAAAAATCATTTCATGCAAGTATTTCGAGAAATCCTCAATGATAATGCCTTTACCTATATAAATCGAGTTACTAAGTAATATTACAGTGTTAAAAGGTAGAAAATTAAAATACAGACGTATCATAAAATGATTCAAATCTACCTTGAATTTCTGTAAGGCAGCCAAACACGGGTAACGGGATTATTAGAATATACTGCAAAAACGGGTATCGAAACATAGAACTCAAAGCTAGATGAAAAAAAAACTTTGAGCCGAAAAGTTACCTATTAGACCCATTTAAAATGAACTTTATGAAAAACACTTTATGCATTTTAAATAAGATCTAAGTAATTTATGTGACAAGGGAGATGACTTTTACGAAAGACAAGATTAATTTTGGAGGCACCAAGACTATTAATTACAAAGAATTTTGAAGTCACTTAGTTTTATCAGGACAGCTTCTTTTCAGCTTCTGTTCAATCTGAACATTTTGCGAAAATTTATGCCACCTTTAAAAAATATCTGATCATAGGCCATGACGAAATTTTATGTCATAGCAAATGTAACTTCATATCTCTGCTTATCCCTATAAGAAAAAATGTACGATTTTCTACGAGTAACCAGAGTCAGACAGCGTGTTAATTAGTCAAGTTAAATTAGGCTGTATCTCCTGGGAGCGAGTACAAAGGAGTCATTTTCAGTGACTTTGCAGTTTGACCTTAGGTCGGACCTAACCATTCAGTATGCGGCTGAATACATAGCTTAAAAACCCAAAGGCTAGATCTCTTCTTTTAATCTTTACTGTAACCATTCGATGAACCCCAGTAATATAGATTTGGAAAAACATGGAAAAAACCGCTGATTTACTCCACTGTCCAAAGCAAAGCTTGGTAGGCATTATGTTTCTGGGTGTGTATATACGAGGATATATATTTAAGGTACGGCGTACTTGAGAGTGTTATTGTGCGAAATCGAATATGGCTAATAGTCCTTATTATCAGTTAAAAAAAATAAAAAAAAATAATGCTGGACAATCCACACAGCACTATCTAGCCCCAAAGTAAGCTATTCAAAGCTTGTGTTATGGGTACTAGATAACTGATATATTTAATACATTATATACTTACACTAGCTTTTGCCCGCGGCTTTGCTCGCGTTTAGAAGTATTATTATTAATTAGGCATAGTTTTTGCGGCTTTACTTTTGTTAAGCGTGTGTAAAAAATTAGGGGGTTGAATTTATCAAAATCCTATTTTATTTAAGCGGACGTCTTCATCATAGTAGCTCCAATCTTTAATTTCAGTTCAATCAGTCGAAAATCTAAGAAGATTATACAAACTTTCATCCCTTATTTTATCCCCTTAGGGATGGAATTTATCAAAATCCTTTCTTAGGGGATGCCTACGTCATAGTAGTTTTATGCATGCAAAGTCAGCCCGATCGGTTAAAAATTGACAAAATTTCATACAAACTTTCATCCCCTATTTCATCCCCTTGGGGGTGGAATTGATCAAAATCCTTTCTTAGCGGATGCCTACGTCATATCATCTACCTGCATGCCAAATTTCAGCCCGATCCGTCCAGTGGTTTGGGCTGTGCGTTGATAGATCACTATGTCAGTCAGTCACCTTTCAGTTATATATATTGAGATTTGCAAAAATTTACACGTGATTGATTTGATGGTTTCCAATTGTAATGTTAGAAAACGACTTACTTATTTTTTTTACTTTTTTTTCACAATTTCACAGTGAACACAATACCGGTTTGTCACATGAAATTAACTGAGCAGAGAACAATGAGTAGCTGTCAAACAATGTATCACGCACCGGCGCCATCTACTTAAAATATTGCTTTGTAGTAAACTGAAAAAACTGAAACAGCTTTACGACTTTGATCCCCAGGCACGGTAGATATCCCTTCAGATCTCCCAGTACCAAGTAGGTACTAATTCAAGATTCTTTGAGGATGTCTAAGGGGGGTAGTCAGAGGTACGTCCAAACATTACATTTGGCACATACCCACATTTTGCAGTAGTTAGTATTCCATACGTGACAGGTTGCAAGCCCATCGCCGCTGTTAGAATACTAACTGGTTTCCTCACGGTGTTTTCCTTCACCGTTTAAGAGCACTGGCATTGCGCACATAAATTTTTCGATAGAAAAATCCATTGGTGCACGACCGGATTCGAACCTGCGACCTTACGATCGGAAGGCGGGGTCACTCCCATTAGACCACCGGTGCTCTGGTGAGAGAGACTGCGGTGGTTTGTAGTACATGCTATTTATCAGAGATGGCGCTGTATGCGAAAAAAGATTTTCCCGCTTTTCTGTTGAAATTTTTCCTGAATTTTCTTTGCTATAAACCTTACGGAGCCCGAGACCTTTCCAACGAATGCAAAACCGTGGAAATCGGTTCGTGCGTTCTGGAGTTATAGCGTCAGGAAGGAAAACCCGACTTATTTTTATATAGTTGATATTTTTTATTATACATAGAGAACACCCAGACCATCGGAACAAATTTCTGCAGATCGTACACAAATTTGTTCCAAGGCGGGAATCGAACCCGCAACCTCTTGCGTCGCAGGCAGGCTCTCGCCCGCTGCGCCACAGAGGTCGTAAAAGTTTGGCTGTTCTGTTATCTGTTTTGTTGAACTGAATGTTTGCCGACGCTTGTACTTGGATAGTCAAATTCAAAATAAAATCAGAAGGATCACTTTGAAACGTATTAAAGATAGGCGACTTTAGGTGCCATGCAGTTCCACGCGACGAACAGGCAACCAACTTGCGACTTGGTTCCTACCGCTATATGTATAGTTATGATCCTTGTTAAAATGTAGTGCAGACTGTCTCTTAAATTATAGTTAACTTGCGGCTGCACTGCATCATGAAAATATGCTCGCTGTAAAAGGATAAAGAAATGTCAGAGGTTTCTCCTAAAGCATGAGGTAAAAATATTCAAGAAGTTAACGAATGTAAGTTCCATTTTAAATTAGAAGAAAAGCATCAGCTAGAAATATTACTGATATTTCAAGCTAATGCAATTGATTTAATCCAGTTCCTGATTTTGAAAACGGATGTGAGCGGGTTTGAGCTATATGAAACCTAACTTTTTGCTTCGTAACTTAGCACATACATTAAAAAAGCGCATGATGGCATCCGAGTTGCCTATAATAATATCTTTAGGCAACTTATGGGGTTAGAAAGATAACAAGATAAGATACTGTAGCGCCTCTGGTATGTATACTTGGAGGCGCGCGTTAACTCCTTTAACGCCATATAAAAGAACGGTTGATAAACAGAAGATTTTATAATTTGGTTTTGTAAATTTCCGATGTGGGTCCCCGTATTTTTTGGCTATACTAGACCAATCATGGCAAGTAACGACTAAATCTGAAAGTATTTTATTTACTTTTCATTTGCAAAAGAGTTCAGGCAGCTATTATCAACCTAATTTGCATTTTAAGTAGCTACGGCGGCGGATCAAACTTTTGTAAAACAACTTTGAAGTGGGTTCGATTCACAAGGCGGTTGAATGATCAACCCGGACCCTATGTGTTATGTGGCTGAACGGTTTAACACAAACAAATCTACTAATTAATTATGTTGACCTCATAGTTACACATGTTTTGAGAAGAGGGTCTAACAGCGCAACCTACATATTCGTAATATGTAGGTACCTATTACTATTAGTTTCGTAGTATTGTTGGATTTGTTGGTAAGTTTTGTGTGTTGTTGACGTTTTAGTAACTAAACTTTAACAAGATCCATGGGAAGTTCCTAAATCTTCTAATTATTGATCCGAAGCGGTCGCATGATCTTTCATTCCCGATTACAGTTAATCTCAATAGTTTCCAACACAATGTAACTTCCTAGCCACAAAGCCCGAGGCAGGAATAATGGATAACAAAGGTCAAGTTTGAAATCTGATTGTCGCACAATGCACTAGGGACAATACCACAAATATCCTCTCCATTATTTATTGCACTGCCTGCGGAAGATATCTTTCCGGCAGTAGAACTGGTCGATAAGGGTCATTTTAATAACTCTTCATATGCTACCATCGCAAGTTTTGTTTTTATCTTTTGAACGCTATACAGATCTGATTGGTCAACTGCTTTACCAAAATGATTATTCCGATTGTAAATTGCAAATGCTTTGCTCAAATTGGGTGTAGCCGATAATAATATAAATCCTGACCATCAGCTCGATCCACAGCCGAATTGGTCTAGCTAGCTATGTAGCCAAAAAATACGAGGGACCCAGATCGGAAATTTTCATTAAAGAAATATTCTGTGATCGGGTAAGATTTACATTCAGTTTCTACAGGTCAAAACAAATTAAAGAAAATATATTGCTTAAATATAATATTCCTCTGTTTTATTTAAATACCTCGGACCTGGACCTCGGTCCAATAAAATACTCCCATTCTTGTATATAGGTCGTTCATTAGTAGCGGTTTGCCCTCTCATGCCAATTTCTTTCGTATAATGCGATGTCTATCAGGGGACAAGGAAAATGCTACAGATAATTATCTAAATGTTAGAGCAATACAAAGTACCCAATTGCTTTTTAATCTTCTTGCAGAAAACAACTGTAACGTTTGAACCGCTGCGAAGCATTACACATAAAACGTAGAACAATAAAATGATATTATGAGTCATGGAAGCGAAAGAGGTATGTCACAATCGAAGGTGTAAATCAGTGCTAAGGTATATCTGTCTACGCATATAGGAAACATGCTTGATTTTATGCATTAATATTTGCAATTAGAGGCATAATTTAATGTTTTACAATCCTATCATATCGATGAGTTCAACGGATTGATGTTGCGTGCTAATTGTCCGAGGGCGATGTCGCGGCGCGCCGTGTAATGTTGCGTGTAACACACACGTTAAAGTTAAACTTTATTCACATTATTATATTTTACTGTGTACTTGATCTACATGTAAATTGTGGCACGTGAGGCGTCTTTGCTCGGCTCCCAGCCATAGCTTTCATGTCAGTTTATGAAAAATTTGGGTTGAATCAACCTGCTTTGTTAATAATTATGTACCGCTACGAATAAATAATATTTTCGTATTTTTAAATATTTATTCGTAGACTAAGTACTTTTGGGGTTGCAGATGACTAAATAATGCCAGACAGGCAATAATCCACTTTAAAGCAGAGGTCTCTTGCCAATTTAAAAAAAAATATATCTATCATACCATTCTCCGGCAAAAATCTATCCATTAAGAAAATTCTGAAGGTACTGGAAAATCTTTTTTACAATTCATTTATTTTTATTTTCCATCAGCCTAGGTGTGCAAATACATCCCTGCAATCCATAAACGTAGAACAATCCCAAACATTTTAACGAGCACTTAAACGGCTCCTTTTATTACATTTTATAAAAAAATAAAGTATTTGTTACGTGACCCTCAACCATATTACAACCATTACTTACGCAACACGCAATGAAATCGGTGTCTACACGACACTTGTTTTGAATTTAATGTTTTAGTTAGCATAATTTAATGGGCACACTTAATATGTCTATTTATAGTTTTATTTAAAATTATTCATAAGAAAATGTGAACTTTCGAAAATTGTTTTGTGTGAGCGAGAACAAGGACTTATGAAAATTAAATTACCTTACGACAGAAAAAGTTTAAATAATACATGTAGTAGGTTTATAAAAAAATCGTAAGAACCACTCCTTCTTATGCTGTATGCATTCATATAGAGAAAGCCCAAAAAGAATTGACCGAACGCCAATGTAATTTTACGTCGTCGTGTACAGTGTTTTACTGTCACTTAGTCGTTTTCTATTATGGATTTACATGTTACTTTCTTCTACTGAATGCACTGGTTCTATGGAAAAATATCTAGTTAAATTATTGTCTAGTTTAACTTACAATCGCTTCAAGGCCCGAAGTAACTGCATTTAATAATACTCCGCTAAATGAATCTGAAATGAAATTGCTTACTCTGTGAATTTTAAAGCAGCATCTAAAAATAAACTGGTTCTATGTTAAATTTTAAGCTTATTTTATGAATAGTTAAGGCAATCTTGTTTTTGGTTCACCTCTGATCGAATTTACTTTCAAAATATTTTGTACTAGTTGCGCCCCGCGGTTTCATCCGCGCAGATTTAAATCCCGGTATTCCCACGATAAAATTACACGATAAAAAGTAGCCTGATTGTTATTCCAGCCAGACTATAATATGTCTCTCTGCCAAGTTTCATCCAGATCCGTTCAGCCGTTCCGGCGCGGCGTGAGAGAGTAACAAACATCCATCCATCCATACTTATAAACTTTCGCGTTTATAATATTAGAAGGATCATAACATATTTTGTATTATAACAGAATTCATATAATATTCGATCAGATGTGGCACCAGATTACTCATATATTTTTTTGCTGTGTTGCATAAGCAACATTTTACTGCTTGGTAATCAATAAGCTCTGTACAAAAACTTTAGCAAATAAAGTCCAAAACTGCTCACATATCCGGCGAAGGAGTTAGTCACAACGACAATGAATCACGGTAAATTCGTGGGTTAACTAAACCAACAGATTGTTTAATTCGGTCCGGTCTCGATACCACTAGTTTGTGAAACGTGACAACACGAGCACTCGAGCTGACTCAGACTGACGAAGAAATTCGTTTATTGTAGTAAATGACACAAAAGACTATGCGAACAATTTTTTTAACGATGAGAATAATTTGATAACTGTTTTGTGTATACCCGAGCAAACACTTTACATAATTAATATTGTCGTTGCGAATTTGTTTTTTCCTTTTCACCGTAAAAAGATGGCTTTACTGAAACACAAAATTGATCCTTCTAAAGTCCTCACTGTCCACCGTCCAGGCAAAGCAATTTCGAAAATTAAATATTTACCAACATTGTAAAACGTCCGTTCTCGTCTCGGACATGTTTGAAAACATCATTCAAAAATACACGCCCTGCCTTCATTTGAGGCACACCGTAAGTATTCAAATATTTACGTGGTTTCAGTTAAGGTTTGACCTTTAGGTATTGCATGTGAGTATGTGGTCTGAGTAAACATATAACATGCGTATAGCCTTTGTGTGCAAAAATAATCAATATAAACCTAGGCACTAGGTATATTAATTTAGTTTTAGAATTAGTTCTATCATTATAAGGGTGCACTTTTATCATCAGAATTTTGTGTTGCAATTGCCAATGAATCATGTATTGTGAATCATTATCATCATCATCACATCAGTCTTTGGACGACTACCGGCTGAACATAGATTTATAGAGCGGCGCGCGGATGTTCGGCTTGCACCCAACGTGGATTAAGCCTATTTTTCTTGTTGTATAAGTTTCTAAGCTTTGCATTATAATTAACACTATACCTTCTCTCTTAGTTTGTTTTGAAACTAAATAGTATTGTTATTATTGTGCTTTGGTGTTTGGCTAATACAATAGGTAGGTATATAACACTACTAGTTGCACCCCGCGGTTTCACCCGCGCAGATTTAAATCCCGGTATTCCCACGGGATAAAAAGTAGCCTATGTGTTATTCCAGACTATAATATATCTCTCTGCCAAGTTTAATCCAGATCCGTCCAGCCGTTCCGGCGTGAAAGAGTAACAAACATCAATCCATCCATCCATACTTACAAACTTTCGCTTTTATAATATTAGTAGGATAGACAGCACTCATCGTCACTAATTTACGATTGGGTATACCTACCTATATTTTTAGGTTGACTGCTTAACTACTTTAGATAACGTGTTCGTGTTTGACTGACACAATAATAGTTTGTTAATAGCTGCCAGACGACAATAAATGCGATTGTTTTTAGTTTCTGCTCGAAAACATCGCGTTTTATGGCATCACCTAAATGCATAAATTCACTGTGACCAAGTTGATTTCATGCTTGACTCAATCAACGGCTTTCTAAATACAGTATTTATAATATTCTGATTAATATGATAACACCTCATTTGCATGGCTCATCCTACACAATGTCAAGAATAACGGATATTGAAAATGAACCAAATAACAGAACTTTCCCAAAATAATTAATTATATTTAGTGGCGGGCGCTTCTGCTTTCATATAGAATTATGAATGGAAACTACCTTTTCGGGTAAGATAATATGACTTATTCATACATACTATACCGACTACTACGTGACTTACTACTATGTGACTTATTCAGCATTTGAAACGTTCTAAATGGTCGTAGTCACTAGTTCATTTTTTGCAATAGTGTTCCCGGTGCAACTTTCAAAAATATCTCATCTCTTTACGATTAGCGAGTAGGTACAAATAATTGAAAATATTTTTTAAGTAGGTACTGTATAAAAATTGTTTAGTATTCTATCTTAAATTACCAAGGGAGGTTTTGCAAAAGAGAAAAACAAAGAGCGTGAGTTCATCTCGTTAATAAACAAAAGAGAGCGTTACGTCCGAGTGTCCACGCGTCCTTTTATAAAAGGACGGGTGTAAAGTTACAACTCGTTGCTATGTACCTGGTGTTACTGAGGTGTAGGGTGGCATCGACTGCCATAAGAAACCTTACCCTTCCTTTTTTCCTGCTAACCACTGGACCGCACTTTTTCGAACCGGATTCTCGTTCGAGCGTAGCACCTTTATCGAACTGATAGTTATTCTGTGCCCCAACTCCTGGTATTGCTCCTTTCTTTCTTATGACCCCGATTGATCGCTTCGGAATCTAATTGAAGATAACCAGCTTGTTTTTTCGCATATCCAACTGTTCATTCTGTATTCACGGCTGATAGAATGAAAGATATTATTTTTTGAGGTTTCTGTGGATCTTTTGAAAGTTTCGAGATGGATAAGCTGTTAGCTTTTTTAGCGAGAAAGATAAGTTGCAATGAAAATTTCTGACTTTATTCTGTCTTGCCGCCCTTGCAATTGATTTAATAACCTATCGCTATCGATTTCGTAGAAAAATCTGAAATTTCCCACTTCCACATTTATAATATTAGTAGACTCTTGACATTGATTGGCGCTTATGAAAGTGCTTCAGCGTTTATCATGTGGGTCGGAATCACACTTGACAGTTTTTTTTAATGCAACTAGCTGATGTAACTAGCAGATGACTCACTTAATGTTAAGCCTATAACAAAGCATTGCCTCGTAAGTCAGGCACGATAGGCACATGCCCTACGTGCGTGACTTACGTAAAATATATATAATATATATAAATATATAGTCTATACACCGTTTTTTCTACTATGTTATAAAAGGTAAACAAACAAATGTCACTGTCAAAATCAAATTGTGGTGCGGTGGCCACCCATTGGTCAGCTTTCCCCAGTAATAGTAGTAATAGTACCTATAAAACATATCTTTCATTTATTATCTTTGTGTGAATCCAAAGTATCAGAATAAAAATAAGTTAGAATGATACTTTTTTATCAGATAATCAGAATATTAAGATTAGATAATTAAAATCAGAATAAAACTAACAAATAAAAACATAAATGACCAAAAAAAGATGTGAATTTTTACCCGGTATTAATTCAAAATGGGTAGGTAAAAATGGGTATAAACGGGTAAAAACCCAAAGTTCGGGTTTTTACCGGGTAAGCGCCCATCTCTGGTTTCGATCCATCCAATAACTACCACATTCTTTGAATTGCGCGGTAAAAGGTCAAATTGTTTGGTTGTCAATGCTATCGCTTATCGAACAGTCAATAAGTATCTAGTAACACGATCAAGATTGTATATTTTATTGTCCATTATGAAGCGAGCGGTAGCGTAGCGGTAGCGTAGCGGTCTGTGGACTGATGGTGCCGATAAGCTGCCCTAGACAAGTTGCCGGCGAAAGCAAAAGTCTTCCTTCTGCATCAGCTTCAGCGAGATCTTGGCTGTGTATAAAGAATTATTATGGCAGATGATCGATCGTTGCTTACACTTTCTATGGTTTCCCCAATTACAACAATAACTTTTTTAATATCAAAAGATATTTAGTAATATCGATCAGTAGCAGCAGCTCTCGGACAAAATCTTTTGAAGATAATTAACCTATTAGCGCCAGAGTCAACATTTCGCCTTATAATAATCATCCAGTCACACAGCCGTTTTGGTACACCAAAATACTGTAACATTGCATTATATACCAGAAACTGGGTTTCATTCCACGCTTTATACGTAGATCATATCGTAAATACAAGGAAAACATTGCCCTATGGATAAAGCACCATCGACATTGTGAGTGAACCGCAGACATTTAGTACCTACCTAAACGTTATATTTTTTTCTTTTGTTTAAAGTCTTCACTGGCCACTTGTCTAATGGTTGAAAATACCGCCAAATTGGGCAGCAAGAGATATGAACAACTGTTACTGTATTGTTTTGAAATCTCTAAGATAAAGGATTTATCAATTTAGTTACAAAGTAGGAGGTTCGTGGCGTACTTATTGAAATATGGCAAAAGCGTTACAGTTATCTAAGTTACAGTATTTAGGCGCGCTATACCTCGCTATCCTCGCTATACCTTTTGCAGAGGATGGCTATAGAGGGATTTTTAGAAAGAATTTTAGTAATCGGGCCAGTCGTTTTTCAGCCTATTCGTTACATACAAAAATACAAAGCTGTACTCTTTAAAATATTAATTAATGTAGTGTGTACCTATATACAATTAACGAACCTTATAAATGGAACATGCCTTATTAAATATTAATATCGTATTAGCATATTAAATTTGCAATCTCTGCAACACATTCCAACTTACATTGCAGAATTACATAATTATTTGTTTTTTTTTTCATGTTTGCTACTGGAACATGATCCCATTATCTATATTCGTATTCATAAAAAAAGGAATGCTCGAAGTCTGTTATCATCATAATTAGCTTTTACACAACACTCTGTCTGTACTATTCAGCTGAGTCCAAGGTGAGAGCAGTAGGTACGTACGGACAGTGCAACACGCGTTGCGCAACCCACATCTTGTCTAAGAGACTGATTGCCAGCCAAATTAATTACTAGCCGATGTTTTTAGACAGATCGAAGTGATGAAACCATTTGGCGAACGCCAATTTGAACCCTAGTTCACCATTGAGCAACTAACAAAAAGTAATAGGTTAATGATCAGCTATTCAGATTGTTAAATTAATGTGGTTTTGATTGCGGTCATAGATGCACCATGTTTTCAAATATACTCAGCATTTCGAAGGTAAATGTGTTCTATAAAACCGTAGTCGCTGATAAACCAAATTCCGTTTCGACAAAGTTAAAATGAATTCTGAAATTCTGGTGCAAAACCTGAAAATGAAAGGAGTCTATTCAGCAAAACGCGACAATTTCTGTTCTTCATGTATCTAGTCTTGAAATTAGATTTTCATGGTAGTAATCGGCCGTTTATGCAGATTTTCTCGTAGTTCGTGAACGTTTCGCCCCCAGTTATGAATAAGCGTTGCAGATTTGCGTCTGTAATCGGTCTGCGTCGCTGAAGCGATGCGATGCGGTCGACCTGCGGCCCGATTACGCTAATGTCTGGCTATCGAGATGTCTTTCAGTTTGAGATTTGATTTCCATCCATCCAAGGAATTTAGCGTCCATCACAAGGAATTTAGATACTAGATCCATCCATATGTTGCTATTAGGTACACTATCGGAATCAAATGCTCTTGTCAGAGAGTATTATATTCCTTGATCAAATGTCAAACTGAAATCGAGATGAGTCAGACATTAGCGTAATTGGGCCGCGTGCCCGCACCACGGCCCGCACGCCGTGCACTGCACGAAAAGCGCCAACTGCCATAACGTCCATTCCATTCCTATGTAAATCTTGGTGCCGCATCCAACGACATTATAATACAGACAACATGTCCCCATGCCCTTTGTGGCAGTAGCAACGCTATCGATTTTATGAGACTGCAGATTCTGCACTAGTGCACACGTTTCTCATTGTGTGAGGATCCAAACAAGGCCTCACAGAACTCTAGACACAGCTAGAACAGCCCAGCACAAATTCAACAGTTACTAGCGATGTAGGAGCTGTGTATCAAATATCAAGGAAGTGATGAAGTTGTACTTTGGTCTATAAATTTTACCGTGACTGGAATAATTTATCCCGAAAACAGTGCACACTTGTAAGCCGCTATCTTCGGTATTATTAAATTAATTAAATTAAAATTCAATACGTGTCTCCAATACGCAGCGTAGTTAATTTTATGTAGATCGACCTTCCCTTGTTGAGTTTACGAAACGGGAAAACAGAGACGTGCAGCGTTACGATAGTGTATGGAAATTAATTTAGCAAGGACATTTAGAAAGGAACTGGGTCACTCGTTTTGATAAAACAATGTTTGGTTAATAGGTACCACGTACGCATGATCCGGTGAAATAATATGCCTTTTGAATTCGATTATTTCTGTATTTTGACGCCCATAAGACCCAAGCCTCCAAAGTATCTACTAGGTATACCAATCCGACAGAGTAATACCTACACATACCTAATAACATTTTCAGTGAAGGCAAATTATACTAATTGACAGGACAACGAGTTCTTGTTCCATGCTGATCTATACAATTATTTTTGCCTCATAACATTGGACACAAATGTGTTGGCATGAATGATGAAATTGTAAAAAACAAAACTTAACTTAAGATGCTGGCAACCACTAATGTATACCATTACTAGTTACTCCACCCGTACATTTCTACAATGATAATCTTCGAAACTGTCTAGTCTTGATTCAGTAATTTTATATAAAAAAAACCTGTGTGAACGAGAGGTATATTAACGATGGTCAGCATCTTAAAAACGTTCAAACATTATACTAACACATATTTCATATTTGTGCCACTTGAGAAACTATAGAGAAACTGACCAAGCGTGCATTATAACTACACAAGACAGCGGCAGTGGTTGAACCGGACACGTATATCATCGTTACAATTTCTAAAGAAGTACATAAGACTAGATTGACCAGATTTGCGGGTAACTTGAATGCCACTTCCTTAGGGCACGTAGTCGTGCGGGTCCAGTACATTGACATTGACATAAAGTTAGTAGCATAGTCACTGATACGTAAAAGCAATTATGAGTTTTTCCCTAAGGCGAGACGCCATCCGGTGCCTTCCATCCACTGTATGTTGCTTGTAATTTGCAAACATAATTATGCGGACACAGCTGTTCTAGTTATTTTTATTGGTATGCACATACTAGCCCCAAACAAAGCAAATATTTTACTGTGGGAATCAGGTCCTACACAGCTAAAACAAAAAAAAACTATTGTAATAACATAATTAATAATAATTTATAGGACCAATTACTCATCATTACACTAAGGAACTACATCCACAAGGGGTAAACAACATAAAAGCCAGCCGAACTTAAATAAAACATTTCCAGTTTTCGTTGCTTTGCACATAAATATTACTTTATGCGGCGAACTATTTAAATTTTTTTAAACATTTTAAATCAGCTCTTTTGAATAGCATGGTGTGACCAATCATAACTCTGAACAGCTTTACGGCACCTCCATCGATGTAACAAACACGACTCTACCTACCTTCTTTATTATAACAGAGTAATTTGTTTTTGGCTTCCGCAGTAGCCTACAAAGGGCACATTTACAATAAAGCCGGGTGCGGTCACTCGACGCTCGACGCTTGTACGTGTGTACGAGTCGTACACACGCTCGACACTTTTTTATGAGTAGTAGAGCTATCTGTGAAGGGCTCGTCCAGGGAAGTACTACCACCACGCCTTTTTCTATCGCCAAGCAGCGTTGCTGTGTTTCGGTTTGAAGAGTGTGGAGTGTGGAGGTAGTAGTGAAGCACATGAGGCTTAAAATTTTGTATGCCTCAAGTTGATGGACGCACGGCAGTGCATCGTAGGGCACGTTGCTATCGTGCATGACTTACGAGGCAATGCTTTGTTATAGGTGAGGTTACCACTTATCATCAGGCGGGCCATCAGCTTGTTCCATCAGCTAGTTGTATAAAAAACACTCGATACTCGACTGTCGAGGAGGACTGGAAGAATACGTGGTTTTGGTCACTACAACCAACGCAACGGTGTAACCTATTATTTCTTCTGTGGTATTCAAATAGAGTAGACACTCAATTAATGATGCCAGCTACATTGACATTAGACTGCAACTATAGGTACATTGAAAAGGTACTGGACCAACACCAGCCTGCTTTTTGAGGAACCACAAGAAATCACCGACAGCGCAGGCAACCTGATTTCTATAAAAATGAAGCCGACTAATAATCACGCCAGGAATGTCGAAACGACTTATCAATTCGATACGGTTATATTTTCCACGCATACCAGAGTGCTTTATATCGTCTAATGAACCAAAGATACATTACACATTGAGAGCCCTGAGGGCACGGCGACGGATAAGTTAAAAACTAATTATAAAGAAGCGTTTTTATTCTGTAAAACTCATTATTAGTCTATAGAATTAATAATGCTTTCTAGACCGAACATCAACTTCGATCGCCGATAAAAACATTTTCCATGCGGCAGATTCATACAATTTAATACGTACCATAGCCGTATAAGTACGTCTCGTATAGCCGGGGTCTAGTCTAGAAAAAGACGAAGGTATACCCATATTTTCATTTTAAGTTATGCTGAGTGGCATGCCCGGTAACAAAGAAGCATCGACCTCAAATAACTCTAAATGGCAATACCAAGGAATTTGGATACAACAGGCAACACGTACGCAATATACGTGTGTACAATGTTTGTGATTCAAACCTGGGAGCCTCCACAGACTCCAAGACTTGACCCACAAACATCGTATCAAAACGTGAAGGAGAGAGGAGAGGGCCATTTCTAATGCGCGTTCATTTGTTCATTCTCATATCGGCACCAACAGGCACATGTTTGCTAGAGAACATCTATTTTGTTACGCTTTAATTGGAGTTGGGTTTAGGCAACGAGGGAATACTTGAGATGGAACTGAGTCTTGAATTCCTAAGAAGTTGCGTTCGTCCTGATGAAGGTTGTATTAAAGCGGTGGGCGATTTCATAACAATGATTTAACCACTAACTTTTGCGCAATATTACATTACATAGCGGTATAAGCTTCTTAAAAAAATTGTTACTTTAAAGTCTCCGCGAGCGACAATTCACAGCCGATAAATTGGATATTAGGTTACATTGTCTAAAGTAAATCCTAAGAAGAATACCAATTTTGTAATTTGCTAAGGATAATCTAAACTTTGTTGATGATAACTAAAACTATGAGCTTTTAAAGTTTTCAAACCGAGTTTAAATATATTTAACAGGTATTCATTTTAATTTCGATTTAATTTAATATTGCTTATTTATAACGACGTGCCTTCCAATTATCTAGTTTGGAGTGGAGTGACTTTAGAGCCGCGAAGGTATTATACATAATGCAGTCAATGCATGACTTAATCAAAAACAAAACAGCTTATACAAGGCCACAAATCAGGGCAGAATGAATGCCCAATATTTAGGTCGCTCCACGGACTCATTGGGTCGTCATTCCAGCCGTCAATATCACTGGCGTGATGTTGTAAATCAGACTTGGCGCAAGGGATACCTATAAAGCGGCGTCCGTTATATGGTAAAACAAAATGAGCGTATCATCCTCTAGTTGCTTGCACACAATTAGAATCTAAATCAGAATCAAACATAATACCCTATACTCATAGAAATAGGTAGGTCCTTATCAATGCAAATAAAGTCCTATGTTAATACAACTGCAAAATTTTAAAAGTATTTGATTCTTTTTAATAAAGTGTCGTATGTTGAGATGTCGTTATTTCAGAGAAGCATAACTTCATTTGTTATTGTATCTGTTTTAAGATTATATTGGACAGTGATACTTATCTCATTTTAAAGATTCGATTACATGCTCCAGTAGTTACCTATATAATTAAGATAAGCAAATAAATCCTTTCTTTTTATCAGGTGTTGGGGTCGATGTCTATTAAACCCGTAAGTTAACTAAAAGAATAGCAAATAGAGTGCCTCATAAATTATGATGGACGTTGTTTGTTTTTAGGTACTTTTATAACATTTTTGTGTATATCTACTAGAAAATTGTGGCATAGCCAGGCAAAAATAAAATACTCACTACAAACTTTAAATAATAATGTGTGCAGGGTGATCTTTTTTTGGCATCAATTTATAGAATAACGCTAGGAACTTTGTATCTACTAATGAGTAGAACCGCGGCTACATAGTACTTTCATTCGAGAAAGTGAAACCTTTTTTAGATTTATCCTATCAGTGCTCTTCGAGTGAGCCATTTCAGCATAATGAGATTGCGGAGGCATGGCCCATGACATCAAATTTATATTTTCTCATAACATGGTTACCATCTGCGTGTCAATAAGCCGTATCTCGCTTTACGTCTACTTGTAACATATTCGCTCGTAAATAACGTTATTGACAGAAATCCGTCTCGTGCTCACATAAATCTTCAATTGTTCTGAGCAAATAAACGAATACAAAGCTGTTACGTGACAAAAGTGACGCGTCTTTGGACGTGTAGTTTGAAAGTGTAATATCATTCCATTTTTTCGTCTCAAGGTCCGACAGACAGGCTGTTAAAGATAGAAGAGCTCTTAAAGCTTAAAGGGTTAGTATCGTAGCTTTTAAAGCTTTGCTTAACCTTTACGACCCAGGTAAGGTAGGTACTCGAGATATGTAGAATTATTGGCCGACTTTCTGGAGTTAAAAATTACATAGGCTTTAAAACTTTCTTGTGCTTTTTTTAAATGTGAAAAAGTGGACGGCGGTTAAGAATAAAAGCTGAATCGAAAGAAAAAATTGTTAATTACATTTTTTTTTAATTTATATTTGCTTTTCGTTTCTGATTGATAATGAAAGTTTGATAAAAAAGTTATAATCTAAATACGTTTGATTAAACTCCGCTCGTTAAAAAACTCATACATATAAGGATAAAGCAGTTATGACATGTTTCATTCATGAGTCAACATTATTATGTTTTAATGTTTTTTTTACTCCCTTATTCGCATATAAATAAGACGATATTCAGTAAATTGTAAATAAAAAAATTATTACCTATTTGTACTTGCAGGAGCTGCAGGCAACGTACAGCACCAGCCAAGATTACAGTTGGTGTATATTTAACCAGAGTAGTTCACCGAAGTAAGCATCTGTTGTTGCCGTTCGGGATACCTATTGGACCCAGTTAAGCTCGTATTAAGCTGTATCTGCATATTGTGAGGTTTACTAGCTGTAGCCAAACGCTGCTGAAATTCTAGTGGAATGTCGCCGATTGTCGAATAGCTGGAATAGCTTCCGTTTTGTCTTTAACCGAGCCAGGAACTGCAATGCAAGTACCGTTCTTGTCGATCGCTTAATTGACATTTAGAATCGTCAAAAATTCGTTAAATATGATTTCAACAATGGATAAAACCATTTTTAACGAATTTTGACGAGTCTAAATGTCAAATTAAGCGATCGATAAGAACGGTACTTGCACTGCTGGGTCGGATAGGCAACGTTTAGTATTGTTATGTACCTACCTACAATGTGTAGTCCTCAAAGTGTATTTTTTTACTAATAAAGATCTTAATTCAGAGCGCCTTATCTGAAATGTGAGATTAGATGAGATTCAAAATAAGATTGCCACAACAACTGTGCCGTCTTGTTCTATAAATAAAAAACAAATTGATTATTTATAAATAGAATTACATGAAGTTTCTTTTTTTAAGCCTAATCAGACTAAAATAATATAAAAAATTTTGTTTTCCCTGTGTTGGGAAAAGGTTTTCCCGAAACAAATGAAGGATTTCAGGCTTCCTTTTATTTGTACATTCATCACTTTAATTCAAGTTTCATCAAGTGTATAAACTTGTTTATCAGCTAGTAGATAAAATATAAGATTTTTATTACAAATTCAGTTCAAGGTTCAAAAACATAGGTAGCTCAAATAAAGTAAGCAATACTTCAGGATGATTGCATACGCTCCCTATAGAAATAAACGCAATGTTTATTCCGTAAACATCGAGCACGATTGAAATGTAATAATGTCACTGAGCAGAAAGAAAGCGTTGCCGTGAACTTTACACAAGGGCGGGCGGACTCTATCCGCCCGCCCAGTGTCGCGCGAGCTGCCCAACGGGACGAACGCGCGCTGTCGCTGAAAAACACATGTTTATCGTAAATACTTTGCGAGTATTCGCAGTGCTTTAAGTATATAGATGATGACGGTTTATAAACAGAATGTGAACATTGAGAACTTTAGATTGGTTTAGGTGTCTACATTGTTTGCTTTCGAACGGAGTGAACCGGCTTCGGTAGAATTCTGCGTATTTATAGAATAAGGCACATTTTAATGAATCAAGAACTAACAGACTTAGTCACATAGGTCTTAGTTCAGTGCGACTGTACAGTAACGAGAGGTTTTCAGCGTAAATATAGAAACTCAGTGCAATACAAACTTTATACCCAGTGAATATGGCTTTTAAGATTTTATAAAATAAAAACATTTCGCCGGAAGCAAGGATCGCAATATAAGTGAATAAAAACTCTTCAAAGGAACTTTACGGATTCCCCGAAAGTTTCAGAGTGGACGTTTTAACTTACAAGGAGAAAAATACTTTTAGAGACCGGTAAGTTTGTTTCGATTTAAGCAATTCTTTGCGACTAAGTTAAAAAAATATCAATCTCCTTAAAAGTACATGTAATACCTGTAGTTTCAGTCTTGTAGCTATTTTTTGGAAGTAAATAATGTAGCTGTAAGAAACAATGGCATATGGTTTCACAATTTTTTCCTTTTACAACCGAATTTTTTACCAATTTTAGACCTTACAGTTCTTTTGTTTATTTAAATACAGTTTCTAGGAACTCTGTAAATTAAGTGGTTTTCTATATAACTTAATAATCTTAGGCCAAAAACATTACGAAATACAAACGCGCGTGACAATTAAACTGTAACATTATTGTAACTTTCAAGGCTACCCCTATGTCACAAAATGTTCCCTCATCCACCCTAAATGAAGTTGCAGAACAAATCAGATTGTAGACAGGGGTAGGTTAGGTAGAGCGTGCCATCCACTGTACTAAGTACTGACCAACTTAAATTTAAACTACTAGGTAGGCACCTAAAGCACCGGCGGTGTAGTGAAAACCAGCCTTCTGATCCTAAGTGAGTTCGAATCCAGTCGTGCACCAATGGATATTTTTATAAAATAATGTACGCATTACCTCCAAACGGTGAAGGAAAACATCGTCAGGAAACCAGTTGGTATTCTGATCGCGGCGATATGCTTGTAACCTACTGCAAAATGTGGACACCTTTGTGGCCTTTTTTTGAGGTGGGGTGCAGGTTCGGGAAAGGACAGAGAAAAAGGACATAAGTACTTTTTATTCAACCAAAAAGCCATATAAGATATCCTGCTTAGTAAAGTAAAACTGCGCAGATACTCGTAGGATTATACTCTTGCGTGCAAAGTTTTGTACCGCATAGCTGTTTAATTAATTAAGAAATAGCTCGCTCGCTTACCGAGACGAACAAACACGCATACGATCCTTTAACTACCGTTTCGTATGTAAGACAGTAAACAGTTTGGGTGAATGTGACGTGGCGATTACCGACCGTAGCGATTACCGGAACCAAGAGGATTGTCAGCAGCTGATGATCGACAATCCCGCGGTCTCGGCTACGCGCCGACTGTCGCACTCAAGAGCCGTGGGAAAACAAACAACCGTCGTACTCGTTAGCGGCCTCTTGTACGGCTAGAAACACTGCAATTGTCACAAAACTCCACGTTTTAATTCGAACTTTATTCCGACGTTATAGCACTGTTATTACGATGACTTGGATGTTGACGTAACACAGACGAATGATGATAAGGTTGTATGAAAGATTCACTCTGGCTTCGCCACTGAGTGACGATTTTGCTGTCATACATAACCATCGAATGTTCTTTGTATTTTCCTGCGTTTTTGTGACACAAAATAAACGTTATAATTTGATTCGAATTTAAAGTAGACATTACAAATGCAGCATTAGGAAAAACTCTTCCCCAAGACACGTGATTTATGATTTTGACTCATGGATTAAAGTACCATCGGTGTTTATGTTCTAACTAGCTGATCCCGCGGCTTTGCTCGCGTTCGTTTTACTTTGAAAATCTCATACAAACTTTCATCCCTTATTTTATCCCCTTGGGGGTAGAATTGAACAAAATCCTTTCTTAGCGGATGCCTACGTCATAACATCTACCTGCATGCCAAATTTCAGCCTGATCCGTCCAGTGGTTTGGGCTGTGCGTTGATAGATCACTATGTCAGTCAGTCAGTCACCTTTGAGTTATATATATTTAGATATATATGTTTAGATAGATAGAAGATAGAAGATAACCGGCAGACAATTTTATTTCCATGTCACAAAATCACCAAAGCCGAGCCCAGAGACGACTACCGGCTCTAGTTTTCAAGCCGTGACAGAGGGTTTAAGCCGGCTTAAAAACTTCGACACCAGTGTTCCCAACTAAAAAATTATTTTTTTCCCGTAACGACGACATATAAAATTAGTAGAGCTATTTTTATTTGTGGCTCATCCGGGGTAGGTATACCTACTACTATGTATATTTCTGCCGCCAAGCAGCGTTTCTTGTGGTTCGGTTTGAAGGCTGTGGTTGCCGGGGAAATTGCAGGCACATAAGTCTGAACATCTATATGCCTCAAGCTGATGGACAGAGCAGTGCGTAGGGCACGTTCCTATCGTGAGGGACCATGGTTTTAGCCTCAGGGAACGCGGTTACCGTTGCCTATTCATATACAAAAGAATAGTAAGAACCAATCCGTAAGTTTCTTGCCTGCTGTTCTAGGCTTGGTCACGTGAAACTGGCACCTAGATTTTCCTTACTTTAAGTGTACACACGGGCAGCAAAACTGCCGCAAAAATTCGGACGCAGAATTCGTTTTATACAAAATTACACGATTCATAACTTTTTTGAAAGAAGCAAATTCTACCGCAAAATGTATGCCTGTGTGGTCATACTAAGACGTTTTAAGTAATCCTTGTAATGCAAATGAATGAATTCCTTGTGAATCAAAAGGTGTATTCAGTTGCATCACTTTGAATTTGACATCACATTAAAAAAACCTTAGTTATTTTAGAAAGATATTTGGTAGTGACAGCCTTCACTCAGTCAGTTGGCAGTAAATTTGCCTTCTGTGCCGTGGGCCGTGGGTTCGATGCTAACCGGAAGCAAACATTTGTGTGAATCAACATAGTATTAGAAAGAAGAAAGAAAGAAAGAAAGAAAATACATTTATTTTGGACACACACGATACATACACTTATAATAATTAAAACAAGAAAATACAATAAAAACATTAATAGAAGCACGACAGAAAAGTAAACACGAGAAGACAAAGAAGAACAATTTCAGGATGAAAACAGTAAGTAAATTAAAACAGGAAAAGTAGAAATAAAAACAGAGAAGGACGAAGGATTAGTTGTCTAGTTCCCATATTACAAGCTTTAGTTTAGTTTGGGGCAAGATAGTGCTGTGTGTGGAATGTCCACCAATATTTTTATTATTGAGACAGGCTCATCGGCAGTGCCTCAGGGCCCGCTCCTGTAATATTTATTCGGGACTGTAAAATCTAGCAACGGTATTGTGTTACTGCGGAAAAACGTGGGGAAATCTCTTCATTGTTTATATTTAGGACGGCAAATACGAGCGGGTAATGGCACAGAAGAAATAGTAAGGTAATGTTTCCTATTGTTTTGTAAGGCCTATTACGCACTGTAGACTTGTCGCCGACGACTCGGTCGCTCGGCGACCAAAACATAGGCAACTAGGCCCAGGAGACCAAGCCGAGCGACAGTATTCCAAGTACATTCGTGCAGAATGGACGTCGAAGAAGGTGCTATAGTAGCGCTACTAATCAAGAGAAAACCTCCAAATAACTCCACTATTTCTTCCCACTGTTTTTTCTTCAAATCCCGATTAGAATATTCGTTACTCAGTAAGTCCCAAATAGCTTTGCGGGATTGTATTTCCATTATAAATTTCTCGGTATCGAAAGCCTGAGCCATTTTTGTGCGCGACGTCCGGTCGTTACGACAGTTGCTCGCAGTGTGAATGCTTCCATTCCATTTGAAGCCGTGCTCCTATTAGTCGCCGGCGACCGGCGGCAGCCGCTTATGCGTCGCCACGTCGCGGCGAGTCGTCCAGTCGCTTGGGCAACCGACGACCAAGTGCGTAAACACCTATTTAAACTGTAGTAAGTCACAGTCGCCGGCGACAAGTCGACAGTGCGTAATAGCTCTAACTAAAGGGTTCCTTGTCCCTTCACAACTTAATGCTTAGTCGTAAACACGTTTGTTAGTTTGCTAGTATGTTGTTCACAACTTTTTCGGAGTGTCTTGATTTACTAATAGAACATACTATAAAACTATCTAGACATAAGCAGAGAAAATACAGACAAAGTTATGGTTGCCTTTACGAGAGATCCAAGAAGTGTTATATTTTTTTAAGAATGATTTTGTTAGGTACTTACCTATAGCTATAAGATGATTTAATTTTAGAAGTTGATGTTAACTTAAATTATCTTAATCATGATAAAGTGATTCAAAGAAATAAAGCCTATTTTAATAATTTAAATAGAGGAACTTTATGAGGAAAAATACCTACTTGCCCTATTTTGTTTTTTGTTATAAAAGTCTCCTAGCAAAACGTTATATTTAGATTCAATCAAATATACTCCAAGCCCATATTTAAACGTACCCCTTGGTTTATTAAATTGTAATTCCATTTTAATGGCCCCACCACCCGCGGGCCCATTTCCGTTCAGTAACAGTTTCCTTCCATGCATCGTCTATACCTCCTTACTAACTACCATTTATTCAGCGTTACGTAAGTTCGTTGCGATACGAGTGTGATTATCTATGCATGAGCTTTTATTTGTAAGGATAAAGATACAAAACGAGAGAATTGTGTTGCCAGCTTCGGTACTCTTGGTTCAATGTTTCTAAATGTCATCGTTTCGAGATAAGGCTACTTGCTATGCTTGCATCTGAGAGCCGTATTTGAAGGCAACTTTTTGGTGGCATTTTGTTTTGAGAGTAGGTAATGTGGTCAATAAATATCATAAACAAAAAAGTTTCGAAGAATAATGTTACAGATATTTACTAATTGTACGAACATCAATTTTATCCAAAAAAGTTTTGCTACCAAATAAAAATCTATCAACTAGACTCTAGTTGATAGATTTTTATTTGGTAGCAAAACTACTACTAGAGGTATTATGTTTTTTAAATTCCAAATTTAATTTAGGTATTGTTTCAAAGAATGAAACAATCATTAATCAAATCTGTCCTGCCGACTTATTATTCGTGGTTTTGCCAAAACTTTTAGGAAGGTGGTCGCGTCACGCAAAAAGAACGCCGGAAGGAGGGGGAGAGGGTGTGATGGCGAGTATTTTGTATGTGCAAAAACTCCACTCTGTTTTCCAGAGTTCTTTTTTGTTGGCGCGTCTGTTACTACCTTATCTACACCAGTTTATAAAACTTTTTTCATCTGCAGTGCTCCATTCTCGTAAGTACGTACAACTTATACTTATATCTTTTTCGTTTTCTTATCGCTTATAAATTTTTTTGGCTTTAACCACTTATTGAGAAGAGCCGTTTAAGCCACAATATCCTGTTAATAGTTGGCTACTCTGTATAAAACCGGTTCTACAACAACTATACCGACCCGACCGGACGACAAACAGTTTTTTTTTCGGTTCAGTGATCTAATCCGTGTTCTACCGAGTAGGAGTGAGAAGGAAAGTTGACGTCAACGCCGGCAATGGCCGATGTGAACCGATGTTTCCCGAAGGTGAGGCGAGCTCGGAAAGCTCTTGCGCTGGCTGTCTCGTGTCTACAAAACAAACGCCTACACTACGCTTGCAGTCAGACGGTTATGTTGGTTATGTACCGTGACGAGAATTCATTGATATTTTTTTGGCTATTGTACTCGTTTTCGTGTTCACGTAATATAAGAGGAGTTTTTATTGCATATTTTAAGATATTACCTACGTACATCGATATCGTATCTCTACTCTGCTTTAGATTTGAAACTCGTTCATCATGTTCAAAACAAGTCAAGCTTCGATGAACTGAATTTTATAATCGATAACGTATTTTTCTCGGGTTGAACTTGTTAATTAGTTCATATGCGCTAGTGGTCTAATGGGGAAGTTTTTAGGTCGTCTATAAGGCTGACACACATCAAAGTACCGGTGGCTCGCACAATTCGATATTTTCAAAGATTTAAAATCACTACTTATGAATAATCGCAATCAACCAATTCAGTTTAGCAAAAAATATATATTTTTAAGTTCTTGCAAACCTAGTTCGAACAAATTCAACATTTTGTAAGGTCATTCTACTTTTTCATGTTAATGTGGCAAGAATTGTCTCGTGAATTAATATAAATTAATTAAATATCAACAAGCCAATATATTTTGGCGCAATAACGCGTTAAGAAACGAGCTCTTTGTCCGGACCGGTTCGCATGATGGAAAGTGGGTGAGTGTCAGTACTGTCTGAATAATTCACTCACAGCTGAATTAAAATATCTTGCTCACTCCACCAGCTCTTACTAGAATATTCAATAAAGACATCTTGTTTTATTATCGACACCAAATTCACTTTATCGTATGGGGGGGGGGGGGTTGGGGGGAGTAAGTAGTTGGACCAAAACAATAGTACATTATGATATAAGTGCGGTAAGTTGAAAATTACAGCCGAGGCGATATTGCTATGCGCTACAAGACAGCAAAGGCTGTAATTATCAAAGCGCTTATAACATATTTGCGAGGAAATAAATAAAACTCGGACTTTCTTAAAGCACGGAATAATTTTTACTTGTTCACAAAGTAGCGATGCGACAAAAACAGTCAGTATTACTAATAAAGTAAATTATTTTTATTGTGTTTTGTTACAGATAAATGGTTGTTATTCATGGTCAAAATTGATGAAATCAAAGAATTAAATGTTAATTTATTATATTTTATCTCCCAAAGTTAACTTTATTCATAAAATGTTAACCACATTTCTAACATAAAAAAACTCTTTGCTAAGATTTAAAAAGTATGTACCGTTCGTTTTAGACGGAGCATCTTGATAAACCGTGCGTTTTACCTTATTAAAAAGAAACTCGGCGTTTTACATTACAATAACGCACAAGTACAACACGACATTGAAATTGGTGTAATAAGAGACCCTTTACGAGCAAATGTGTTATAAAGGTGATTTATTACCTACTTATGTCGTTAAAGAACTTTATAGTGAATAATAAACGAGATGCTAAAAAAATCAAGAGAGGTAAAAAGTGAACCAGATATCGTATACCTCCCTGTGACCGCAGTAGGAAGGCGAGTGAATGTAGCCGCGCGGTAACATTGAACGTGAAGGTTTCCAATTAACTTAATTCCATAATAGCGCAAAGCTTTCATTGAAAGTACCTAATTGTCCCCTTTACCTAACCTAGTTTAATTAGAGCTAATCATTTAGGCACTGGAAATGTTAATCACAGCGTGACAAAGTCCAATTCTCACGTTTCTATAACGAATAGGAGTAGTAAGTACCTTGACCGTGGCGTGTCGTGTCGCTTTGGTAAGTTATAAATTATAACGAATGAAGGGTCCACTGCAATAACGCTGAATTTCATAGCTATCTAGGTTTGAGATATTTGCGTTCAAAGGTTTTATTTGGATAGTACAAATCTCTTAGTACCTAATAGGACTCAAAAAATGTATCGATGAACTTTTAGTATCAGAGTATTATTTTTTGTGTTTGTAAATAAAATTATTCTTATTCTTGCTTAATAAATAAATAAAATAAATAAATAATGCTGGACAATGCACACAGCACTATCTAGCCCCAAAGTAAGCTATTCAAAGCTTGTGTTATGGGTACTAGATAACTGATATATTTAATACATTATATACTTACATAGATAGATATTTTTTATTATACATAGAAAACACCCAGACCAATAATGTTAGGTATGTGTAAGTAATTCTGATAAAATATGATTAGAAGCGAAAATAAAACCGAATATTTTCTTACAAATAATAATAACTAACTTTTTAACGCAGGGTCAATTTATGAGCGCCAGTTTTTTTGTAATCATGCCATTCGCAACCTAAAAAAGCAAATCCGAAAGAAATCACAGTATACTTTTCCCCAAATCTATTAATTTTAAATCAGCGCTGCTGTACCAATCGAGCCTTCATAAACCTAGGTACCTACTTACCTAAAAGCTTTCACTCCTACATGCTCGCACGCAATCGGGTATTATCCGTCGTTCGTCCGTTCGTATTAGAAAAAGGAATAGGTATAAAGTGTATGGCTGCGTCCAAACAGACTTTAAGAAAGGGGGAGGCTCTCAATTCGACAGTTTTTTTTGTTTATTTGTTTGCTACCTCATTTATTTATTTATTTAACTAGAACGGCATCCGCCAATTACACTAATTAATACAGACAATTCAAATTAAAATTCAGACAAAAAATAAAAACTAACCTAAAAATAAAGATTTCGGATTTCTCATACCTTTTTACTAGGTGGACCGATTGAAAGCTTGTGCTTGTCACGTGATCCCATTTAATTTCGAGTCAGATCTGACAAGTAGTTTTTGAGTTATAGTAGTATGCAAGGAATTTTATACTAGTATTTTTCGGTGCATTCGAAGTAGGTTTTCTTGCAAAAAGTTTTTAAGCCCTCTAATACCTAAAATGCCATCACTAAAGACGAATTATACTCTGCAGTAAAGGAGGTCCCTAAATTTTGGTAGGTACATTTTGGATTTAGGAATTTGTTTAATATATAAAAAATTTGTTTAACAAAAGCGTCTCAACCTAGCCAATTCAAAACACCCTATTAAAAATGTATAATCCGCATTCGCTACGTGATTGGGTTTTTAATGGAGGGTTATGTTGAATGTAATGTTGCGAGTAGGTATGTTTTTCTTTTGGCTTATCATGAACATTAAACGGCTTAATAGATTTTGATAAAATAGATGTTTTAAAATTTTTCTTGGCTGAAAAAGTGACTGATATAAAAATATATTATACGAATATGATAAATAAAATAAATAAAAGATGGTTACAAAAGAAAGTGAAAAAATACTGAAACAGCTTCAAGACTGATCCCCAGTCACGGTGGATATCCCTTCAAATATCTTAGTACTAAGTACAAACTCTAGATTTACCTAAAAGAAAATGCAATTGACTATCTTATCTTCTTAGTTACATAACAGGCCGTTATCTGTAGTGTTTTATGGCCACTCAGCTCCATTCCTTGTTTCCATTTGTTCATGAGCTCAAGTGAGGTCGGATTTATCTTGTCATTTTGCCATGCCTTCTTCAGGTAAGTCTCTCTGTCTCTTTCTAAGGACTCGAAAATGTAATTTCTGAAAATAAAATAAACAACATATCTCTACTATGATGTATTAGGTACGCGAATCTAAGTAGGTTCCTATATACCTATATTGTAGAAAAATATATAATGCTGGACAATCCACACAGCATCATCTAGCCCCAAAGTAAGCTACTATAGCTTGTGGTATGGGTACTATATTTAATACATTAATACACAATATTACTACTCATAATTTAACACAAGCAACATAACTAGTAAGTACCTACTAGTAGTGCTTCGATGAAAAAAAGCTCTAGCCAAATTGTATTTATTTGTATCTGCTACAAAATTCACATCCGAGCATAATTATATTGTAAGTTATCTTGCTCTTCGAAGGAAAGACCCGAATACTGTCAGCGTAATAAGCTTAATAGCTGCAAAAACAATTAGGCACAAGGATCCCGCGGAACATGCAGATGAGGTCGCAGCGATCCGCGACCCGTGACCTCGCCTCGTGCCAACCACACCATGACAGCACGAGTCTGCTTTACTTCAAAAATCATGCAGCCATTGTCTTGGGCACAGAACGAGAAAGTTGTGCATGTAGTCTTGGGGTCTCGTCTCCCTCATGTTTCCGATTGGCACTGATTTGGATCAGTTGAGCTATCTCTAGATCGTTTTCAAGGTTCTGCAGATAGCTCAAATGTTTCATATGTATTTCATGCATTTTGTAAATATGTACCTAACTACGTATTTATATTCATTGTAAAATCAAAATTTTTTTTTTTATCAATTTGAACGTTTACCTTCAGGAATATTGCTGCTGTCTTTTTTATTTTAAAATACAACAAACAAAAGCAAAATATACATTCTGGTTTAATTAATGATTAAGTTCTACTGCTGGGTCAAATCTGATAGTTCTTTTAGTTTTTATCATTAAAAATGTAACCTTCCAGAAGGTATAGTTATTTATTTTGTATGTATTTAGAACAGCCCTTTGTTCTAAAAACAGGAGCAGGCAATCTTCGATCAGATTGTGCCTCCGCTCCATTGGTAGTTCATTGTCTAACTAACGGCACCAAACCAACAAATTGTCTATAACTGGATGTTGAATGAATTTAATCTGGGATCGTGAACTACAATCAGCACTGCAATTAGGTACTTAGCACTCCAATTTTAGAAAACTGAAAACTGAAACAGCTTCACGACTTTGATCCCCAGGCACGGTAGATATGACGACCTCTGTGGCGCAGCGGGCGAGAGTCCGCCTGCGACGCTAGAGGTTGCGGGTTCGATTCCCGCCTCGGAACAAGTTTGTGTACGATCTGCAGAAATTTGTTCCGTTGGTCTGGGTGTTTTCTATGTATATAATAAAAAATATCTATCTATGTAAGTATATAATGTATTAAATATATCAGTCATCTAGTACCCATAACACAAGCTTTGAGTAGCTTACTTTGGGGCTAGATGGTGCTGTGTGGATTGTCCAGCATTATTTATTTATTTATTTATTTATTTATATCCCTTCAGATCTCCCAGTACCAAGTAGGTACTAATTCAAGATTCTTTGAGGATGTCTAAGGGGGGTAGTCAGAGGTACGTCCAAACATTACATTTGGCACATACCCACATTTTGCAGTAGTTAGTATTCCAATTTTAGATATTGATGCAATAGTATAGTAATTAAATGGTATGTTCGCCATAACACAACAACCATATACTACACATTATATTACCTATGTTTTAGTTCCTTTTTTTGCCTAACCTGGTAAAATTGTGTGTGTTGTGAACGCCTATCTCCTCTTATCCGAGGTTGGGGGTTTCTGAAAACGGCGACACAGATTTTTCATGCAGTTTTCAGTGTTCTCTTGTGGTCTTGTTTCCTCTGTTTTATGTTTAATAAATAAAGAGACTCTAGGTCCGTGGGGTACCGAGGCCTACCGGGTCTTCATAATTTTATCCAGGCGACTTATGGAGGCGACGCGTGACCCGAGGGCTGGTGAGTATCTGGCTCAGCGTATCAGCATTGCCATTCAGCGTGGCAATGCAGCCAGTGTCTTGGGCACGCTTTCGACTGGCACTGATTTGGATCAGTTGAGCTATCTATAGATCGTTTGCAACGGTCTGCAGATAGCTCAACTGTTTCATATGTATTTTGTACATTTTGTAAATAATTGTAACTATTAGTTGTAATTTTCTTTGTCAATAAATATAATAGTAATAAATAAATAAATTGAATAAAATATAAATATGTATATAAAATTCAAGGTGTGCCGTAGATCCATCTAAGCTCAGACTTGCGCATGATGCTCTCGTTAGCTTATTATGCGGCATGAGCAGTATCAGATCGGGAAGCATCGTGACCTGCGATTCAGTACTCTATCGCGCTCATCTGACCTACCAAGAGATGGATATTGTAAATAACAATGACATTTGAGAATCAAGCATAACGAAGCACATCGCTGTATACTCACACAAATTATACAAACTGAATTATTGCTTTAAAAACAATTTTTATATTTTGTTAAAAATTAATTAATTGTTTTTAGTAGGCTTGACAAAATTGTTCTTACATAGAGAAAAGTTGTTGAACTTGATCCGTGACCTTAGTCGGCTTCACGTAGAGAACAACAAACTTCTTGCCTAACCAATATCATAACGAAGCCAGACCAAGTTCAACCAATTTGATAAAATGACCTTACCTACCTTTTAGTTCATAATACCGAAGTTAAGGTCAAGACTCTATTGTTCATCTTGTAGAATCAACATAATCAAAATGAATTACTTACATTCTTAGAAACGTCAAGCTTACCTACCAACCTTTTTTTTTTACATAATTATATATTTACAGAATGAAATAAAAATCCATTATGAGTTTATAAACCTACCTATACTATCTCAAGTCGTACGCGCAAGCAATATCATACCATTTCTTTGACTGAGAACCGAATACGCATAGGAGCGTTCGATCAGACTATCATTTGACATCCTTGAATAGATGTGATCGATACCATAGATTCTTACGTGCCTGATAAAGATCAATTCAAGCCAATTGCCGTAACTCGGTCACGCTAGCGCCTCTGTCTTTGCTTGACCGACATTCTCAAAGACATAAAACAATTAAAGTGTTTTCCGAACAATTCTGATTTTATTCCATTCAAAATCGTTCGCCTCGTTGTTAAACTACCGGAGGTTTAATCGTCAGTCATTCTATGCAACTTGGTTTTGGCTGCAAACTCGTGGAGCTGAATATTTAGCGGTTCTTTTGTTTAACCGCATAACGTACAACGTGGTGGTGCATGGTAAATAGTGGCTCATTTCACGAAATCGGCTAAAAGAGCTTTAGAACAACTTTGTGAAAAAGAAAACCTATTTACGACGCATACCACTGTGAGCACTCTCTCGCTCATTTAAAATTTCGAGTATTCATCAAGTTGTAACCAATCGTAAAACTTGATTATTTGCGACTTTTAATCACTGTTTTTAGTCATTTATTTCTTCATTATCTTAAATGTTGAAAGTGCGAGCGAGAAGTTTTTTGACGTCTGTCATGCTCATAAGTTTAAGCATCAATCTAATTCAATTATGAAAGTTATGAAAGAAAAAAAAACATTTACGGACGGACGACTGACAGTAACACGGGACACACAAATAAAGTGAACAGCTAATCCAGTCAGAAGTACTGATCCCACTTTTAGCAGACTGTGACTGCGGTGCTCCAACATAATCAATGCAGCACTTGTTTTCCTAGCTAGTGTGCCCCTCGCGACCATATACTTGCACGAAGGAAGACCTTGCAGCCACGGTAGCACTGCTATTGAGGTGGCCGCTTATTTATTTTTATTTATATCAGCATCGGCACGATAAGAAGAAGAAGATTGGTATAATAGGATTTTGTGATCCAATTAGCGTTACTACAATGCAGAAGTCTTTTTAACAAGGACTCTTTTAATTCAAATTTTCAGATTAACCCTTAGTCGTTATGAGAATAATAATAATAATAATAAATAAATAAATAATGCTGGACAATCCACACAGCACTATCTAGCCCCAAAGTAAGCTATTCAAAGCTTGTGTTATGGGTACTAGATAACTGATATATTTAATACATTATATACTTACATAGATAGATATTTTTTTATTATACATAGAAAACACCCAGACCATCGGAACAAATTTCTGCAGATCGTACACAAATTTGTTCCACGGCGGGAATCGAACCCGCAACCTCTTGCGTCGCAGGCAGGCTCTAAATAAATAATAATAAGCTGACTATCCAGTGTTATTTTTCCTTATTGCCCGTCATTATGCCTCCCTGTAAGTAGCCACTTTAAAGCTGAAAGGCAGCTCTTTGTGCCTTTATAGATACTTGGTAGAGAAAAAGATTGAATTCATTGTTACGTTCTTTTAAACTGACTTAGACACTAAACGAGTTAGAGTTAAATAAACTTTGAAAAGAAAAAGGGACAAAGCTCGGAATATCGTCATAGGCCGCGCGATGAACTTTTAATAAAATAACTGGAATAACTGCTTGAGTTCTTCTTGCTCACACATTTCTACATTTATGAAAAATAAATGCACAATATGTAAACTGAATGTAGCTAAAATCGCAAACAACAAAGTTTCAGAAAATAGCATTAAGGTTTATCCGGATTAAATTTTCCAATACTATATTTTGTACTCATGAACATCGGCACTCAATAACTGTTTTTTATCGATGTCTCTATCTCTCTCTTGAATTATTTTTCATCATCATCATTAGCGAGTAGAAGTCCACTGCTGGAACTGGTCTCTTCGATAAGTTTCCAGGAAAACGGTATTGAGCTTTCACTATTACAATACTATTACTATACCTACCAATACTACAAAAAGTTAATTACAAAGAAACTTGTAGAGGGAGTGTTTGCAAGCAAAGCTAAAAATTAGTGCTTAGAATTTGCAACGGCAGAGGCCATTTCAAATCTAAGTAGGTATATAGGATATAAAACTTTTTGTAATTTAAAAATAATACATTGGTAAACTGAACAAATAAATTATGGCTACAAATGATACGACCTACAAACAAAACCACCAAACGACCCAATTTAATTTGGGAAATGTAAAAAGATAAGCCAGTATAAAAATAATGATCCCAGTGAGGCTTTTATTGTCAACGAGATCTCTGAAGGAAGCTTTCTCACGAACACGAGCTGCGGATGCGGCTAACCAAATTAAATAAAATCAACTCACTTTACACGTCTTCAGTCTTTCAACTTCATCTCTAATTGGCAGTTGTAAACTACCATAAAAATACAATATAATTGTTTTAAACATAGTGTAACTTCAGGCGAAGTAATAATATTTAGCTAGAAAACACCTGCTGGCCACGGTGTGGCAATGACCTCGGCGATCCTATTTTTGGATAGCGACCAACCAACTGTCTACTGTAAGAGGTAGATAGAATTAAAATTCAACCCTTGAATACGCGCTCTTTGTGTTTATGTTAATCAGATAAGGTTCCATATTAAATGAGGTAAAGAATACTAAACTCGCATTAGGAATAGGTAAACTTATAATATTTGAATATATTTAAATTATGTTTTCGCTTTTTTATTCAAGCACTTTTTGTATTCCGAATATCCGACAAACCATTTGTATGTTAATAAGCTGTTATATCAAGATTTGTGTGGCCAGTTCCATCGCAAAATATCTTTATTGATTATTGTAGTGACAATTTTAGCATCAAGCCAGAATTTAAATGTTCGTGTTTTGTGTTTAGGTGCGGCCAAATATAACCCGTTTTCTTTATTTACAATCAAGTAGGTACCTACTTACAACGAATGTTTTCCATCGTGTTATAGTTATTACGGCATAGTAACTCGTAATAACTCCTATTACTGTGTCGCCATTTACCTATTTTGAGTTTTACGATGTGTTGGTTTGGATGTCACGTTTCGCCCGTGCCTGCTTCTAACATTGACCTCATTAATTTTCAGCTCAACAATTGCCTGTATAAACATAAAGTTGTCATTTTGGAGAACAATTTACACGTTATTTATATAGACATTCAAAACAGGTGCTGTGCGTAGCATGAGTAAAATTGCCATTTTACTAACATAACGCTATTGTTAGCTTATTTCCCTGCTGGAATCACCTAAGTGCAGTATACTCCTCTAAATAAGTTCGGTAACAATAGTACCTAGAAATATTCCAGGAGAGTGCTGTCTGACCGAATTTCGGTTTCGAATTGGCCGAACGAAATACATAGATAGGAATATGCCTTGCCTACCTCTAGAGGTCTTGTTCCTGGATTGTCTATTTAATGCTGTCATTTAACATTGGAAAATTTTATTTTATTCTAATTTAATTTTTATTAAAACTTATTGAAAAAACACTAGACAAATACTAGTGGATGGCGCTAAAATGTTGCCGAATCCGAGTATTCGTTCAAGCACTAGAGTCTTGTTACTTGAATATGAAAAGCTAGGAGAGCCGTAGTCGGCGGCGCGCGGTGTCGTTTAGAGGAAGTGGTCTCATCCAATTAAGAGCATGCCCGCTGGATTGCTTCTCGTGTTTTTGTCGTTTTTGCAATTGTCTTCTCGCCGTTTTTCTTTTTACTGTTCAATCCGGAACGCCTATCACTGGTTATTTAATTAGTGAGCTCAGAAAACTTTACAGATTCCGAATATGTGCTCTATCTCACATGTTAAACTAACAAAGAGATAGGGATTTTCTTACGTCTTTGTGTAACTAGTTTTTTTACTTGAGCATGGTTAGTTAGGTACCAAACTTGGGTCAAGTTGTTTGTTATCCTACTAAATAGGTCCTTTGTAGGTTTACAGTGAAATAACTCGTGGGTCGATAAAGATAATACCCGATTCAATGGTGACCCGTTGAATACACGTGACTCAAGATGAAACCTTTCACTCGAGTGCCCAAATAAACAGCACGCTAGGTACACACTTGTTGGTAGGTAAAGTAGACATGTGTCTGTGTCTACTGTGAGAGTAATATCGTGATGCTCACTGTGTACAGTATTGTACAGGATCGACAAGCCTGAAAGCGGCATGTTAGGGCGGTAAGACATAAAATACTGCATAGAACTGAAACTGCAGAATTTGACGAGCTTTTAAACCCAGCTACCGTGACACGAGGACGATAGTAGAAGAATAAGATAAAGGAGTTTCGTATCTACACGTGAGGCTTCCTGTTATAGGGGGTGCGGTAGTATGCAAATGAAGAATATTGGGAGTAGCGGTGACGGGCTTGTGCCATTGTCGTCGTACCCATTGTGTGGGCTCTGAAGCTCTGATATGTGAGTACAGTGAAGGCAAAATGTTCTTACGTATAAAAAGAAACAGGAAACAAGTTTTTCTGAAACTGGGTCAAAAGGGTGCTTCGGACAATTCTTCCTGTGCTTTGTAAACTGAATAAACACTTATACGCCATAATATTAAACAACGCTACAAATATTATAGTCACAATCGTTTAATAACGTTATTAATTATAAAAAACTATTTACGGTACAGGTTTTTAGTATCAATATAATTTGTAAATTGAAAAACAAAACTGAAGCAAAGCTAATAAAACGGATTTTATTCACCAAACGTAACGGTTCCTTTCGTGAATGTACACAAAATGTGTGCGGTCCGAAGCGACAATCGTCGTCGTCCTCATGACAAAACGGTACCACCGGCGTATTTGTTTCGAATCGTGATCGGATCCGTCGGCTCTTGCTTCTTACCACTGCGTCTGTCATGACGGCATTCGTGACCAATCCAAAATGGATAATTTGACGAACCATCAGTTCAAATGCACTCCATTAGCTCCAACTGGCCGAATAAGCGAAGGTAAAAAGAAAGAAATAAAAAGGAAATAGAAGAAAAGAAGAGTGGGTACTTTTGGAGGTTTGAACGGTTAGCTAATTTAATATTGAATGTGGGTATTGCCTACAATCCTAATTACGAGTAAAACCGATTTAAAATTAGAACTTATGCTGATGAGGTTCGGTGCAATTATATTGAACAAACAATAGCGTGAATGTTAATTAAAAATGGTTAAAATCCATTTCAAATTTTAATAGGTAAGTAGCTAGGTAGTTGTCATACACAGTGTCGTGTCAATAAATTTATTGTGTGTAGGTACTAAACGTGCTTATCTCGGTGAGCCGACAGACACCGTTAAAGCTCGTGTTTCGTGCCAAATCTCTTCATTAGAGTGGTTGGGAGGCTAGGCGGCCCGATAGCGGTACCTCATGTTTACATACATGCACGACTCTACACAAATACAAGTCATGAATAAGCATTTATGACGGCTTCCCATTGGCTGGTAGCTGGTAGACACTATTGGATACTATTATCACAACTGTTACTCTAATAACATTAAACAGAGGATCGCGGAAGCGCTACGCCGCATGTGGACTTTACCTCCTGTTGATAAGGTTCATTTATCTCGCCAAAGTACCCACTTTTTGTTCAATTGTATAATGTACGCTCAATTAAAATAAAAATAAAGTATTAAAATAATGTTCGAGAACTTGCTTAGAATTCTAACATTCATGAATGAAGTAAAGCCAAGTAGCAGCCGATTGTGAACACTGTTTACAAAGTAGTAAAATCACCTATTCAATGCTATTGTTTAAAGCGCATTACCATCGAAAACATTAAATTAAATTGTCATTTGTAAGCCGGAGGAGCGACGCGACGACGACGTGGCAGCGGGCGCTGATTTGGATGCGTGTGTGGTACGCTCCCGTCGCGTCGGCGCGGCCGCGGCGGACAGAATGCCAATGCTGCATTATATTTAGCCTCCTTGCAATTATTGCATGTTGGATTAGCTGAAACTGTGTCAAAGCCCCGCAAATGCAATGTGCGCTACCGTGTTATCTCGCCGCTAGAAGCTGTAATCAGCTTAGCGCGACAGCCGCATTCGTCTGTAAATGCGCCTAGATAAATTACCACCCGCGACAGTAACTGAATAATAAATTAAGGCTCAACTAAACAAGCGCTTATCGTGCTCGCGATCACTTCGAATCGGCGATCGTTGATAATGGGCGCAGCGGAGTGTTATTGGTGCGTTGTCACGTTAATCCTGACAAAAGCGTAAACAAAACTTAATCGTCTGGAAAAATTTAACTAACTCGATGATGCGTAGCAGTCGATGTGTCACTCATATCACTGGGCCGTAGGTTTTACATAGATAATAATATTTAGGTACTTACTTGTTTACCATACAGATTTGTGTAGTAATGTTTTTGACTTCTATTCTTATAACCTTCCACGTCCACCTGCAACCAATCTTCCAAGCTATAACAATCTTCTCCATCCAAAGGTGTAACTAAAGTGTACACTAACAGTTTTTTCATTTATTCATTCATCGAATACCATGATTTCAAAGGGAGTACCTAGTCTTAGTAAAAGGCAAATCGAGAGAGCTTAGCGGAGAACAATATTTTATTGAATTCCTGTGAGCATTTTGGCATTAAAATAGTGTTGTGGCGCCCGCAGTTCGCTGGCAGGCAGACGTCCATTAGTAACTATCGAAAGCCAACCGCGAGGAACGAGCTTGCAAACAATGCCCGACGCTGTGCTGATTGAAATTACTTCGAGTTTCTTCGATTTTACAGCTCCAGAACAAATTACCATGAATCTAGACAAAACTGAACTGCAGCTCCAAGTGCGCAACTATTTCATGGGTTTCTGCATAATTTTGAACGTGCTGTATAAAGCACCAGTTGTGTAGAAATCAAATCAATATAAAAAATCTAATATTTTATTGCGGAACTTAAAACAAAGGGGGTAGGTAGCACAATAAGAAACGATGATAGTAAGTAACAGTAGTTATTAAAAGCTGTGTACCTAACCATCAACAGCCACCCGAAGCAGTGGTAGGAAAAAGGCTTAGGAAATATGGATAGATATTTATAATATATATAAACCTAATTGCACATAACATATGGATACAACAAAAAATCAAACTTAAATCTAAAAGTACAATGGGCGGCCTTATCACTACCATAATCCCTTACATGAAATCCTTTGATAGGTCAAACAAGTTTTAACTCGCTAACAAAAGTGAAAGAAAAGAAGGTAAAGGTGAGCAAATTTCTTGCAAATATCTTACACTTTTTAGGCAATACCTTATCGTTGTTGTCGGTATAGTAGAAGCTGCTAAGAGTTTGCAAATTACACTATTTGTGTTATTCTACAAACACACTTGCTGGTCAAAAGAAAGTCTAAGTCTAAAGTTATCTACATAAAAGGCAACAAGTTGTATGTGCGCAGCATATTGATATAAGGCCTCCATACCTGGCCAACTCTGCATATTAAGTTGGTAAGTATGCACACAATAGTACCATCTAAAGAAAACGCGATGGGTCGACGACATCGTAAAGGTCGCTGGAAACACCTGGTAGACCAGAGACGCACAGGACTTATGAGGCTGGCAAAACATAGGGGAGTCACATACCCATCAGCATTGGGTGATATCGGGCGACAAAATGATGATCTTGCTTGTGTCCTTGCAGTAAGCGTCATTTTTCTTTGGCTTTGTGTATCCGTGTGTAGGTTGGGAAATTCTACAAATATTTATTTATATATATAATATCAAAAGATAGATGCAACCGATTGCCACTGACTGTCATGTGATGCCTCGGCGAACTGGCATGGCAGCAACAAACCGTCGCGTAAATACCAACAGCTCGAGGGCTCGACGGGGTTTAACGTCCCTGCGTGGAACACAGCCAAGCAATAAAACTTGATGTTTATACAACGACTCCGCAACATGCTAGTTTATGTATCGGAGTAAGTTTGAACCGTCGACTGGCCCTAGATAAGTAGCAGGCTGAACGCTCAATGTAAACGAAATCGTAAGCACTTATTTAGAATTTGTGTGTTTTGTCATGTGGTTTTTTATTACAAAAACCACCTTTAAACTGTCAACTAAAGTATAGATTAGGAATTTCCTTCAATATACAGGGTGGGCAAAAAAGTCGTGGATCAAACGGAACTAAAGGATCATGGGGTCATCAGCTGCAAAAAAAAATCTACGGGAGGTTCTAATGATATACAAATCTTCACCCAGACACAGGATAAATATCTAGGTATTGTTCAAGTGGCAATCGAACCCACTACTACAACACAGGAAACAGCCACCAGTAAAACAAACAACAACTAAGCTTGGTCAGTAAACAAGAAAGCGTTTTCGTTTAGTTTGTAGATCGATGTTTTTCTACGTACTCTACAGCTCAGAATACTAGGTATAGTCTTAATACTAGGTATTGGCTACAGTTATACACCAACCAGACCGGTCGAGACATTGTCGCGTGCGTTGTACAATAGGGGTCGGGTAAAGCTGCGTTCAGCCGGGCTGCCTGTAGCTAAAACAAAGGCAAATCTGGGGGCACGGCAGTGCCCCCGCCAAGTCGAGCGCGAAGCAAACACTGCCGTACCATCCTTTACTGCAACCATTTCGCCGCATTTTCAGGCCCCTATTTGAGAACTTCTGGATAAGTAGATTCTCTGGATTTCAGAAATACATTATTGTTGAGTTAACGAGCCCATTGTTCGGGGGTGCCATCCGACCTGCATTGTCCTTCCGCCAAGTGTTATATCAACCTCACTATTGTTAAAAACATGTTTTCAACCCTATCCTATCTAAGATATCCTGCCCGCAACTTCCACCCGTAGGTTCAAGATACATTTTAAGTCTTACTAGCCCAACGGAGCCTAGTAGTCTAATAGGATAAAAAAAGGCAGGATCATGATGGAAATGGAATTGGATCCGTAGCTCTTCAGTAAATAATAGTACCTGACTAGGTACTTAAAATTATTGTTCCAAAAATCTACCCGCAGACAAGTGAAACTTTTATATAATAGAGGTACTAAGGTAGTTCCAAAGATAAGGATACCACCTACACTCTACCCACTAACAAACGATTCTATATAAAAGGTATCAGCATGCGTTTACCATTTTTGTCTTTTTAAGGTTTCATGTCCAACCATTAGAGTGTCCATTTTAGACGACTATTTTATCAGAACAGCCTTTTGTCTTCTTTCAACTGGACAGTCCATCTACTGTTGGTCTGGTTTTTAGAACGTTCCAGTTTAGAAGGGGACCTATAATTTATTTAAAACGCCATAGCTGTATATTTGAAAACAATATCACATCTTTTATATTATATTCTTAAAATTGATACAAAACCTCGATGATGATAAATAACTGGAATTTATTCGCACTAATTGAAAACCCGAAAGTCCACTGCGCCATTGTAAATGGTACGAACACTACGTAACAATATCTGTAGAAACTTGATGTTACAAGCCGAGGGCTCTTGCCGAGTTGAGATATTTGGGGATTTTATTCTTAGTCAATAACGTAAAGAAAAGATGGATGGACTGTGTGAAAGATGACATGAGTATCACCGAGACGAATGTGGAGAGTGGAGGAATAAAATATGTTGTGCCGACCCCACTTAGCGTGGGATAATGGCAGGAAGAAGATGATGATAAAAACATGAACAATACTGACTAATCCTAGACAAAAATATCTAAACAGTCCCGGATTAATAATTCTCGCATGTACCTAATACTTTACAAGTCTACCCACAGACTCTATACAAAGGCTTAGTGTCACTAAACAAGTAGTAAGATAGTTTACTTTATCTTTAAATGTTAATCTAGTTAAGCATGCATACTTACCTGCTTGGCTTTGGCTTGCTCTAGCTTCATCCTATGCTCAACTGTTTATAGGTACTATGTTCTCGGTGCTAGTCTCCTTAGTGGCATCAACAACGGTACAAAGATACCCAGCTCTTAAGAGCGCTATAATGCGCTCTACATTAAGGGCGTACAAAGGGCTGGGTAAAAAAAGAACTAGAAGTAATAAAATAACTAGACCAAGGTAATATTATTGAAAATTTTCTCAACAATCGAGCAACAAATATTCAAAGTAACAATAGATGTATGTACATCGTAAAAAAAGCTTTAAGTGATTAATTACACAATTGATGTATTTAATTACTTGCATAGCATTGTAAGGCACACAATACTGCTCGTTTCTCTGCAAGGTTTTATGTTATTACAGGCCTCTGTTAGTACAGAGGTAATGTTAGTAGAGAGGCATGTGGTCCTACGGTTTCGCTTGACCTGTAGCACATCTATCATCATCCAGAACCCGACTTCACCCACTGTTATAGACCTCTTTAGTTTTGCCACTGTTGACGGTCCTTTTTTTTTGAAGGGGCCAATGTCTTCGCATTACCCTTCCGCCATGGGGGTGACGGAAGGGGTATGTGGGGCTCGAACCCACTAAAAACCTGTGTGTCATCTCCTCAAAATTAACAGCCTCATCTGGATCTCATCTGGATGAAGCTGTAATAACATCGTGGGCAAGACCTGGATCTTGCCCACGATGTTTGTTACTTCATCTGCCTATCTAGCCGCAACTAAGTCTATACAAACCATTATAAATAATTTAATAAATTGTTGTTAATGTGTGTAATTTATTGACTTATTATTATTTTGTTTGACATGTGTAATTTGACATACTTTATTGTTTATATTTTGTTCTTTATTAATTTCAATGTGTAATTATAGTAGCCAGAATGTAATTTATAATTAGAGTAATTGGTGTTAACCGTTCTAGTTATATAAATAAATAAATAAATCAAAGATTCATTCCGACTTCGCTTGATTCAGAAATGTTAAGTAGTGACGTGGTTGTATGACGTATTATCGCGTAACTTAACCAGCTATACGAAGTGGCAATGTCAGCCAAACCACGATTAATCAGCCCGAACCTTGGAACTTCGTGCTCTACATCTTAAGGCTGATATTAATTTTCATAGAGTAGGCGCTATAATCCTAATAATACCACTGACAAGTTATGAAATGCCGCTGATGTTCGCGCGTTGTTTACATAATGCCCAAAGTTTGCTTTACATTGAGTCAGTGGCTGGAACCAGTTCATATGCAAGTCATGCTTGAATGAAAGAGAGAAAAGCCGTTTATTCATCCACCACCGTAATAATTAAATAAAAAACTAAATGAATATAATTTAAACAAACCAGTACCTATACAAACTAAAACATTAAAAATAAAACATTATAGGTAAGTTACATTCAGTGGTGGTGAATGGGGCCACAGCTCAGCAAATGCTAAACCATACAGTTGCGCTGGTCTTCTGCTACTTACTCTCTGTAGAGTAAGTAGCAGAAGAACAAAGAAATAGTTTCGATACCATTCACGGGTAGGAGCAGCTAAATTCTCTGGAGCAGCTATGATGTACAACTGGCTGGGGCAGTGTAAAGTGAGGCTTAGTAAATTTTCCATGTATAATTTATTTACGCCGCGGCCGTATACACAGATATATACAATATACCTACATACCTAACCTGGTGTAAAGTACAATCAAAAGGAAGTTTAACTACCTCGGGTACTAACGTGCAATTTCTTTATTGTTAACATAACGGAGTAGATTTTTATAGAGGTGTTCGAAAACTTGATCTTTTGTAAAAACACAATAGCACAAGACGACTTTCAATAGAATTGAAAGTGATTGGGCATTAACGAGTTTTTTATAAAAAAAGCCAGACGTGACGAAACACTTAACCATGAAACACGCCATGCTACCTTATAATAATATTGTTTTGACCCGGGGCCTATGAACCATTGAATTCTCACGCTCTGAAAAAAAATGAGAAATCGAAGTTTAAGGTTCATAAGGTTGGACTACAGAAGGTAGGCAGGTTCTAGATGTCTAGAAGTTTTGTTTTATTTTAAGTTAAGGTTGGTGAAGTACTCCATCTCAGCCCGCCCGATAGAGGCGCTTATCGAAGCTCCATACAAAACCGGACGGGGCCTGACGATACAGAAAAACAACTCAGTCTTCATAAACAGGAAGTCCAGACAGTTTAACTAGATAAGAGGATTACCTTTAGTTACAATGGACAAATACCGGCTGCATTTAAAAAGATCTGATTGCGGTATAGTCCGTAAATTTCTATCCCTACAAATGGGAATAGAAAATGGGGATTCCATAAATTGTCCGGACAGTTACAACATAGTAATTCGAACGGAGCCGCCGCCGCCGCTCCATTTTACACATAGCCGCGTAAAATCCTTATAAGAACATTTTATGAGGGTATATTCAGAGGGGGTATAGAAGTGCTTACAAATAACAAGTTCAAGCGACAACGAGATATGTATAAATTATTCATTTATTGACAAAGAAAATTACAACTAATATTTACAACTAATGCATAGAGGTGTAAATTGCATAATATTATAGACTTGGGACTTTTATGTGGATGTTTGGACAAGCGGTTAGCTGTACTGCGTTAGATGTCATTTGCAAGAAAATGGTCCAACCTGACAACCGCATCTATAATTTTAAAATAAAATTAAAGCACTAGCGTTGCATGACTCATCAGCATGTTATTAATTTTGGCATAGCTGATCCTTTTCAGTAAAACTATAAAAGATAAGAGATCCAATTAGATTATAGACATGTCTGATGTTTTAACTTTTTATTTCTTTAATACCTTGGGTCGCAGTAAATTATACCTAGCTGCCAAAAGGCATGAAAAACATAAAAAGCAGCAGAACAAAATACTAACCCGATATTGGCAATCGATTAGTAATCGTAGCATTAGCGGTGTCAGTTTACCTATTCATCGATTCGTCTCAGCTCGGAACAATCTCTAGTTTCTCAAGGAAAACTTAGCAAAAAGCTCTGTAATCGTTTCCTGGCACCATTGAAGGCATTGAATAATTATAATTTTTATTCAACGTCAAAATATCAATCATGATAATTTAATAACAAACCTAACGATGTGGCAGCGATATATTTAGTCAGAACAAAAAAGGTCGCTGAGCATCGTCGTAAAGAACTTGGAGCGTCTCACCTACACCCAAGGTCTCACCTGTCGGTACTTGGGTACCACCTAACTACTGTCCATTGTTTTTTAGGTTGAGTTGAGGCGCAATACGGTGATATGGTTTCTTGTTTAATATACAGGGTGGCCAAAAAGTCGTGGATCAAACGCAACTAGGGGTTAGATGGGGTCATCAGCTGCAAAAAATTGTTCTAAGGGAGCTCCTTACGGTCAAACCCTGCAGCTATAATTTATTTTGATTAGTAGTCAGATTATAGTTGCTTTTTCAAATTTTAATAAGAATTAGTAAAAAAAGTAAATGTTCTGATAAAACCACTAAATAAACTATAACTCTACTTCCCGTAGAACATTTTTTGCAGCTGATGCCCTATCTAACCCCAAGTTGCATTTGACCCAAACTTTTTGGCCACCCTGTATTTAGAATAATATGATGAGAACGTGCCTTTTATATTAGACACAATACATCTGCGTTTGTCATCGTGCCTCGCCCGGAGGCACGCAGTCTGTAGTCCTAAAGGCTAAAGTCGCGAGTTTATTTAAATATTATCCACCCACAACACAACTAGTAGGTTCAATATTTCATACCATTGCTAGGTATTTCTTGAACCCAGCACTTGGCGTAGGCACCCTGTGTGTAATTAACTGGTAAACCTACTTATTTAAAAGGCTAAACGTTATGTTTTGGTATAAATTCAGATAACTTTAGTATGCTACAATTGTAGTTATAAAAGGTAATACCAGTGCTTAATTAAAAACAAGAAATCAGAGGTCCGCACCTCACAAGGAAGTACTGTAAACTGGTCAAATAAGTTGAGTGTGGAAACACGTTTCATAGTATTAACGTAATCGCTGTATTGGGACATATTTTTACTACTTATCTATAAGATGCTTGTTAATGAATTATGAATTATCTAGCTTATAAACTGGTGGTATGATGGATGGTAAATAAAGATAATTTAAAAGGGATCCCTGTGTTTGTACTGAATAAAGACCGTTTTGATCACGGATGTAGGAAAATCTATGGTTTTGATGTATGGTGCTGGGCAAAGGTAGGTACTTCATCTAAAACCATGCCGGCCGACATTAAATCGCGCAGCATCTTAAAGATTAGGGACAATTGGAGCAATATAATGTGTAAATATTTTTTTTTCACATGAGCGTTGCAGTCTAAAGGCAGGTCCTGCGATGTTGTGAAATGTTTCTGCATTCCTATGGAAGATATTCATTCTACTAGATGCTGTTGAACATGCAGGTCAAAGTAGGTTACCATTTCGTGCATAGCTGCCCATGTTTTTCATAAAAAATGCATAATTTTTCATGGATGAAAAATTATGCGCAGTCGTTTTGATAAATTTGGTTTGTTTATTCATGGGTATACGGATACAGATATCTATCACATCCATAACAGACTAGAAATTAATCTGGCCATTCAAGCACACCAAAGAAGGTGCGAATTGGTACCTTTTAAGTAAAACCACCGACATGCTACCGGCAGGTAATAAACTAAGTCACTACTTAAACACGTTAACTTAATCCTAAAAGGCACAGGGAAGGTGTTCAGTTTAGTGGGTGTTCGTCTTTTGTGGTTATCACACAGAAAACCTGGCAGATTGTGTTCAGTATGTTATAATATACATCCTATCAGACAACTAATAATTTAGTTTCAGCTTCTGCGTGTGTGCGTTTGCAAAGTTATAATAAAAAAACTTGATATAAATTCACATAACGGGATGAAATATTCATAGGTATTCATAGAGTAGGACAGCTATAGCTAGAAGAATGCGGGACTGATGCAATAAGGCCCCACCTGCGCTTGCGCGCCGCCAAGCAGTCTTCAACGCAGTCATTTTAGACGTTTCATCCGCTATGATATTACAGATTACTCAGAGGTATGTGCTTTAATAACGATTTAATTACACTAATCATGAAACCATATTGCTCAAGTCGACAGCCTTCACAGCTCAGTTGGTAGTAGCTCTGCCTTCTGCGCCTAAGCCGTGGTTTGGCCACCGAGAACAAACATTTGTGTGATAAACAAGGATTTTTATTCTCTTTCTGGGTGTTATATAATATTATAAGTACCTATGCATTTACAAAAAAAGTATATAAGTAGCATATCAGCTACTTAGTTCTTACATCACAAGCTTTGGCTTTAGTTTAGGGCTTAATTAGTGCTGTGTAGAATGCCCACTTTTTCCTTGTCTACACACTAGTTCTTTCGAAACAGTGTGATGAAGTGAGGTTCCTTTCGAGCACTTGACACATGTTTTAGAACTTATCAGGTTTTATACAACATACACTGGAGTAAAAATTAAACACAATAAACACAATAAAGTGAGCAATTGCTAAATTGCAAAATACAATATCAATATTGAATGCTGTTGAAAATGTTGAAATACCTGTCCTTAATTGAGTATAAAATAACAAATCTTCTCAAGCTGTGTACCGCGCCTTCTTGAAACATGACACATATAGTTGTTACAAAAGTCCTTAAGTGCGTAAATATTACAAATGTAGATACCTTTAGTGTAATGTGTTGACTTATTTGTTGGCAATAGTAGGTTTGTTGTTTGTTGGCAAAACCTGTAGCTACCTAGAAGTTATCTAATCATTTATTTATTCATTATAGACGTAACGCAGGGTCATATATCTAAATGAAAGGACTAGCACGCTTGTATTTACCGCATTAATCTCTGACAGATACAGTAAACAGGTAGCACAGTAAGTTGACTTTTAAATGCAGTAGAGGCACTAAAAACCTCCAGGATTAGGACTAAATCCACCGACAAACAGCGTTGCTGTGTTTGGGTTTGAAGGGTGTGGTTGTCGATGATATTACAAGCACCCACATCTCTCGATGGTAAGCACTCTCGATGATATTACAGGCTTTCCACCTGTAAGTTAATGGATCAGAGCAGTGATGATCATTCATAGGGCACGTGTATCAATGCCTTATTTTAGCACCTAAAAACGGTTACCACTTCAGAGGAGTTTGGTCATCTGGTTGTAACATTAGCAAATCTTGCAAGATAACATTAATAAATACTTAAGAGGAACCCTCGATACGCACCGCTACTAAATAAATGGGCATTTTCTTTGTGTAACTACACCCTTACATCATTTTATTTTATGACAGGTATTGCCTCGATAAACACATTATGCGAGGGTAGGAGCACGTGATTCCGTTATCAAGCATACCTACTGCTTGTTAAACTTTATCTATTATATTGTGGCTAGGTACTTATTGCACGGGCATTAAACTTTATCGGCCATTGAGTGGATATTATAGATATCCAGTGATTTAATGGTGTACACGAGCGTTCACTAAAATATACAATTAGATCAGCCAGTGACAAGCTGCGGTTTGGTTTCATGCGATTTCAGATCCATAATTTATCGAAATTCCTACTTGAATATTTCTCTAGATATTGTTTTCGAAATACTGATATAATTGCGTAGAATATTTTTTAAGTTATATCCAATCCATAGTTAAAATCAACATTGATACTTTTCACCATTGAGTTAAAATGTACTCTTTTCACATCTGTTTTAGCATTAAAGATTTAAGCAGCTTTTTAGGCGCTTTTTATTTTTAAAAAGGCAAGAAGTTATCACACTTAAAACAGTTATTATCCATATTAAAATTTTAACAAAGCCGTTAGGGAGCTTAACCGCCGGGATATCTTGGGATAACTTAGTCCGTTCGCTTTTACTGCTGATTGTGCGGCCGGAACACCTGAACGTACTGAAACGAAGCTTTCAACAATGAACAATGCACTCTTAGTCTGAACCAGACAAAGCTATTAAAAATATGTTACTTAGAAGATAAACTCTGCCTTTGCATTTATTGCAGACTAGTTGCGCCCCGCAGTTTCACCCGCTCAGATTTAAATCCCGGTATTCCCACGTGATTAAAAGTAGCCTATGTGCTATTCCAGACTATAATCTATCTCTCTGCCAAGTTTTATCCAGATCCGTTCAGCCGTTCCGGCGTGAAAGAGTAACGAACATCCATACATTCATCCATACTTACAAACTTTCGCGTTTATAATATTAATAAGATGATTTTACAGCGTCAGAGACAACATTTTTCTATTTAGCTCGTGTACCCGGAAAACAAAGTTTTAGATAGAGTATAATTGTCCAGTAGGTACCTATACTTTCTTCGCAGCTTGGTCGGCCTGATCCACAGGAAATAAATGTTCAATACCTGCATGTTTTTCCCAACCGTTTTGGAGCACCAGCTTTGGGCACAATGGTGGTCGAATAAACTGCTTGATGGGATCGCATGGGATCGTCTCCGCGACAGTCACGGGTCAGAAAACAGGGTCACTTCCGTTAGATCACCAGTGCTTTCAATCTTCTTTCAATAAAGCTCTCAAGATAGATTGGAACATACCCATTATGTACTCACTCACCTATTCGTAATTTATTGAAGTACACTGAAATGTATAGTCGAAGGTCGGGGTGAATTGAAAATTATCAATATGTATTTGGAGGGTGATATTGACATTGCGGAATAATCTAGACTAGAGAATTGATTGGATAGTCAAATTTTGGCATTGGGAATCAATTCCCAAAACTTGATTTACTATATAAATATATGGTTGACCGAGCTTTACACGGTTGCAAACTTTGTCTTAAAATGCATTCCAGCTAGATCGATTTATCGCCCCCGAAACCACCAATTTCATGAAAATCCTTGAAGCCGTATCCAAGATTCAGATTTTATAGAATTAAATTATTCAAGAATGGTATTAGATATGTTTAGGTACAATCTGAAGCAAGATATTCTTAAATGTACTACGGCATAATGGCAAACAGTTGCTTACCAAATGCTTTGACATTTACAATATTAATGACGACGGACCATAATCTTGATCGATGAGTCGCATCCACCGATTCGAAACTTCGAGACTTCGAGACGTAAAAGCATTGAGTTAATTACTTCAGAATAAAAGTCGGAACTCTGACCAAACGTAGAAGTAATTACGTTTCTACCAGGCTTTGAATTTTAATCGTTTGCGATTGTGCTGAGATGCGAAGCTCTTGTCTGACGTCCTAGGTGAGGGATAGAGAGCGTATGCTATAATACTACCTATCTTTGCTTAAAGAGGTCATCAAGAGGTCTAACGGAGACGTTTTCTGGCAATACGGTCATCATAGATTTTTATTGTTATTTTATAATTTGACTATCCTTTCCTCTATCATAATGAATGGCTGGTACAATATCACCTGATGATAGCAACGATGAAACCGATGAAGGAGTAGAACGGCGTAGAAGTCAATTAATATTCCATGAAGAGAACCAAATTTTTGTAAACAGGAAAAATTAACAACAGCAATAAGTTCGACTCCTTGGCGGTTCGCACAATGAACGTAGAGTCAATTTTTTCTAAAGTACCTAGCTAACATTTAATTTTGTAACTTTTTCTTAGCAAACGGACACTAGTCGTCCACCAGTACCTCAAGTACCTACCTCCATACAAACCCCAGGCTCCCAATACAGGAAACCAAAAACAAATAACTACACTCATAGTCTGTAGACCTTACCACGATGTATTAGAGTACGTTTTATAAGTGTGTGAGACATATAAAAGTCTCACATGTAGATTACATAATCAATCAAAGATTTTTTACTGTTTTACACTGTCTGGTATAGCATCGCATCGCTCAACGGAAGCCTAGTGCAACGGAATACTCAGTGGTGGAAATGGCACACACGCTCCGCCTTTAGGATCGCGCTTCCATTCAATTTACGAGAGCAAGGTACAATCGCCTGCAAAATAAATAAATAATGCTGGACGATCCACACAGCACCATCTAGTCCCAAAGTAAGCTACTCAAAGCTTGTGTTATGGGTACTAGATGACTGATATATTTAATACATTATATACTTACATGGATAGATATTTTTTATTATACATAAACACCCAGAAAAGATGAGTATACTTCATAACTTTTAAATAGATTAATAATTTTACGTCTGGTGTATCTAAGACACATCTAAGTACCAGACAAGAATACAGAAGTAATGGAAGCAATGACATAATGGATTATACCACGAGTGACTATTCACGTTTGGTAGACATAACCTGAATACATGAATTATGGCATAATTTTGAAAGTTATGAAGAGTAACCATCTCAATTAAGATTGTACAGTCAGCAACGAAAGTTGTATCTAGTTTCCTGAAACTAGGGCAAAGGTCATCATTATCATCATCATTTCTCTCCATAATGAGCTACTTTTAATTCCTCGCCTGTTTAAACACAGTGGCCCAATTACGCTAATGTCTGGCTATCGAGATGGTTTGACATTTTGATTCCCATAGTGTAATAGCAATTGTATAGGATGGATATGGGAATCAAATGTCAAATCATCTCGATAGCCAGACATTAGCGTAATCGGGCCACTGGTCTGGCACGATAAAAATCATTTGTCTTTTTCGCCGCAGTCTGGAGGTTAGCAGCAGGACAGGTAGTCTCACTCATCTAATTCTTGCCCACAATGAGCCACATCGGACCATCCCGCCGTAGGACAACCGACGAATCTACACCGCAAAACGATTTACAGTCTCGTTTTCATTTTCAGTTGCATTGCTCGGCAATGGTCTGACTTTTTATATGTGATAATGTGTGTTTTCTATTATGTATAGAATCCAGGCATATTCTTACACCGATTACCTTATAGAGATTATACAGGGTGCCCAAAAAGTCGTGGATCAAACGCAACTAGGGGTTAGATGAAGTTATATCAGCTGCAAAAAATTGTTCTACGGGATAGGTCCATAGGTCAACTCCTGCAGTTATAATTTATTTTGCGTTTTTATGAGAAAATTGACTTTTTATTAATAAGAATGCGTAACCCCAAGTTGCGTTTGATCCACGACTTTTTGGCCACCCTGCATAAAGAGCTATACAAGCACTTCCGTGCTATAGTGGGTGCAAGAAGTTGCAAAGATCCCACGAACACGAAGCCTTTACAATAATATTATACAATCGCCGCGTTAAGGCTGCGATCTAAACTTCAGTTGCAACGCAACCGGCTCTATTCGAGCTTCCTTTACCGGCAGGTGCATCGTTGTGTTGCTATTGGACGGGAGAGATGCGCGGGCGCAGGCTACGATTTACACTCGTGGTGAAGTGCAGCTGCTGGCGCAGGCTTATTTAAATGACGCACAGTAAGTTACTTAGGTGTAATCAGCGATTATGTTTAGACGCACCTCTGACTACCTCCCTTAGACGTCCTCAAATAATCTGGAGTTTGTGCTTGGTACACAAGAGATCTGAGGTGATAATTATCTACCTGGGGATCAAAGTCGCTGTTTCAGTTTTTTTTCATTCCTGCTTTTACACCAATTAACAATGATTTTTATTTAGTTCACTTGTAAACTATATAAAACTTAGTGCAAAATACATTATGTAACAATAATGCAATAACAGTTGCGTATATTTATTTATTCGCATAAATCGTCTAAAATGTATTATATATTTTTTACAACAATCATAGAAATGGTGCCACGTGTGATACTGTGCGACGTCTAGACGAGGCTTTACACAACTTGGGATACCAGGCAGGTGCTAGAGACAGGCTTGAGTTAGGAAGTTAATGTTTAGTTAGACATGTCAAATGGAGGAAGTTGCTAAACTTGATCCCTCTTATCTCAATGATATTGTGTATTTCATTAACCAATTTATTGTGCGCGACTTGTAGCAAGCCCTTATAGAAATTATTCATAAGATATTTATTACCTACATCAAAAAATATACTGACATCTCTTTCGAAATGGTAAATGTGAATCAATACAAAAAAATGTGAAAGAAATTGTAATACTTTTTACATACTACTAACCCCCGGTTTCTGAAAGGCCGATCAACACTAATCGGCTGTCAAGTCACTTGCTATTTCAGCTATTACTTCAAATTAGATAGAGGTACGAGTAGCAAGTGAGTTAACAGCCGAATAGTGTTGATCGGGCTTTTGGAAACCGGGGCTTAGTTTTTTATAATACTATTTCGGTGGGACTCCACATTATAATCAAATATTGATTATAATGTCATCGTATGACAATACAATAATTGAAATAATTACAAAATTATGGACGTCTAGCCCGAAACTAAGCAATCTACAGTACAGTCAGCGCCTTATCAGTTTTACTAGTCACATGCAATAATTAGGGAAATACACACCATCATTATTACCGCACCCAGATAGAACCTACAACGGTAATATGATTGAATTTATATTCCATACCAAGTTTAGTATTTCAGAATAGGATCACCAGATAGGTAATTGGATTTTAGCTTCGCCGTTAATTGTATTGTTTCAGAAACCTGTATTTAGTCACTCAATGAATAAAGCCATTCATTTTAGAATGCCACTAGTCTTTGACATTACTAAACATGAATACCATATTAGGATTTGATACATTGTAACGATTGTAACTATAAATGACAAAATAATAAGCTATTGCATAACATTACAATGAGCTTTTAGAATAGAGCAGCTTTTTATGTAACATTGAAAGTATAAATACAATTTACGAATACAATATTAACCTATAGCCTATATTTCTCTTATTAAAATCAACCAACCTACCAAAATATGTTGTGTTACCCTATTGATAATAAAAATGAAAAAAAAAACACAGCGGAAGGGTGATGGTTGGGTTATTTGGTAAACCTAGTAGGTACCTGACGAGTTGAACACAGGCTGTACAATAATACGCATGTAGTATGTGTACATATTTAGGTACCAAATACTATGTTTTCGTTTAAACAGGGCCTCTGATTTGCGGATTTTTTGCGTATAAGACTATGGCATTATTAGTTGCGAAATATCGCAAATAACCATGTTTCGGAAAATAATAACTAGTGGCTCTGGGAGCTGTAGACCTCGCGAGCATACTAAAAGTGAGCTATTTGAGGAATGTAATGTGCAAGTGCATTTTCCGTTTTGTGATTTTTTTGATCTTATTGATTTTTTTTGCATCATCTTGTGTAGAATGAGGTCCTTTGTGTTTCTCTCAAATTTGATTGAAAACCATCGATTGTTTGATGAGCTATCCTGTTCGTCATGCTGAAGATCCTTATCAGATCTTCGCCAAACTTTTATGAGACCAACTTATAGTTACTACCTTTCAAATAAAAAAAGAATAATCGAAATCGGATCTCATTTGGTGGAGATATCCAGTATAACGCCGAACGCCGAACGCCGTGGAAAACTACAGACCTATCTCAAAACTATGTCTATTTGCAAAAGTCCTGGAAAGAATAGTTTACTCACAATTATTTCCCGCGGTAAAACAGAACCTCATACCGCAGCAGCATGGCTTTCTTAGAGGTCGGTCCACCACATCAAATCTTCTGCTTTGTTCCGAGTACCTAACTAGTATAATATCTGAACCATCGCAAGTCGATATTATCTACACCGACTATAGTAAGTGCTTCGATCGCATCGATCACCAAATCTTACTAAAGAAGTTACAACGGGCAGGCATTCGAGGTAATCTCTTCAGATGGTTTACACCTTATGTCAATAACAGATGTCAGACCGTCGTGTTGAATGGATACTCCTCGTCACCCATGTTTATTCCCTCAGGAGTTCCCCAGGGTTCTTTATTAGGTCCTCTGCTTTTTACATTGTTTGTCAATGACATAATTTCTTGCTTTCATCATTTTAGTTTAGTGTCTAAATTTTGTTAGTTCACATGTTTTCTTTTATGTTGTCTACGATTGTTTTACTTATAAGTTTACTTTTTCTACATAGATGTGGAAACTTGTAATTGGCCTTCAATGTAATATGTGCTTCGCACATATAGCAAATTAAGATATTATCAATGTGCATAGCTGTAAGTTTTCCTAAGAATAATAAAATAAAATAAATAAATAAAATAAATATCAAATAGCCCCCTTTATGTCCTTTTTTTTGGGGGAAGTGCCCCTCCAATCAAAAATCCCCGACGACAAAAAAATTCTAATAAGTCATATAACCTGTGTACCAAGTTTCGTCCAGATCGGTTGAAAAATGCGACCTGTAGAGGAGAACAGACAGACAGACCGACAGACAGACATCCGGACAAACGCATTTTTAGCCAATGTGGAAACTAAGACGCTTCGCTCGCTTCGCTCGCTCGGTCAATTATATTCAGTAAAATTTAATTAGAACTTTTTTTGATGAGTTACAAAGTTTCAGTAAAAGTATGCTAGTTTTCTACAAAAATGTCTTCAAAACTGTTGAAATACTTGCGCACAATTAACACTGCAAATACCTACTTCAATTTAAAATGCTGTCTCAAGTAAATTACACAAACACCTTGCCGCCCCGTTTCGTTTCTCTACAGGCGTGTGTAGTTCGTTCAGTGGTAGAAATCAGACAGTTTTTAGTGTAGCTGCCTTCCGCAGTCAGAATTGGCGTGACTGGCGACATGACAGCGGCGACGGGCGCGGAGCCAGGCACGGCCTTCGCCACACGCGATATCACCACGAAACTGAGAAAAAACTAATATTATAACAAAATTATGGCGTAACTACGACGTGAGTTGGTAAGGCGCAGAAAACTTTCTGGAAGGAAAACTACGAGAGCATGGTGGATTGAGCGTGGTTTTAACGGTTCATAAGATACCGCACAATTCTTTCATCGCGGGAAGTCGATGAATGGAAAAGGCTCAAAATTGTTCTTCCTGGAAATGAGGAATGAAAGAGGAATAGGAATACATGGTCTCTCATAACTAGTATATTATCCCGAGTTTGGAATGATTCTCGACAACTCGACACTCCCGGAAAACAATGAATGTTTTATGACTATTGCGCGATTTGTTATATCGTCTTCAAAATTGAACTATGCTTTCTGTATTGAGCGTAACCACTATTAGAAATATGTACGGTTAGGTCCCATATTCCAAGATTTTTTAGCTAAAGATAGATTCAATTTTTTATAGCACAATCAACATCGAGATATTTGAAGAGTACGGATAATGGCCGCCTGGGGAGATAGTCTAATGGTATTCTTAATCGCTAACCGCGAGAAAATCGAGGTGTGGGTAATTAACATGAATCATAGCGACGTGCGCTACGAGTAATCGAGATCATCACTTCTGGATGACTTTGGCTCGCTCATGCGTGATGGCCTGCCGGGAGTAAGAGAGTTTGTCGTGACTTGAGGCTTAATAGAAAATAAAAATAGTATAGGTGATTATGTACCCACATAGTTTTTACTGGCTCTAAGTTTATTATTTTTAATTTTGGCACACTGGTTTTACCAATACTCACCAAATTTCAACTATATCAGAGGGCGTAGTCGCAGTTTTGGTTGACACAATACACGCGTGTATGGTGTCAAGCAAAACTGCGACTACGCCCTCAGCCGAGTTTTTTTCTTTTCCTTCAGTTAGAAACCAAAGATATCAAACTCTTACGATTATGTATACCTATCAAATGTGACGTAGGAATATCATCACTTGCTTCCAAGCTCCGTTAATGTTCTCTGCGGTTATGAATGACGTTGTGACAAAAGAAATGTGGTGCAGATGACGCTGACTAATAGTCGTCGCTGCTTAGCGAAGTCATAACCTTTTACCAGAGGGTCAATTAGCAGCCATGTGCACGAGATGGACAACGTCAAGCCAACGATTTACGGACTTCCTGGGCAGTTTGTTGCTAAATAATAATAAAAAGTTTTTTAAGTACTTAACCATCTTTAACAAAGCATTGCCTCGTAAGCCACGCGCGATAGAAACGTGCCCTAAGATGCAGTGCTCTGCGTGCATAACCCAGAGGCATACAGATGTTATGCAATTTCCTGTAATGCCTGTAATTTCCACACTCTTAGAATTCGGACAGAATATATTCTTTGGTTTTTCTAACTGAATTTCTGAAGCCGTTAGTGTTAACCACGGAACAGAGAAAAGTTTCAGAAATTCAGTTAGCTAGCTGATAATATTATGTATCAGCCAACCTTCATTTTACAAGGCTTCTATATATCCAACGGTTAACTGGAGGAGGTAAATTTTCAGGGATAAGACCATCCCTTGTAAATTACTTAATGTAGTTCGGTGTACAATAAATATTTTTCATTCATTCTTAATGAAATAGTGCAACGCCAGTTGTTAGATTTTAGTTCACTATGACATTACGTTCAGGTCCATACAGTAGTACAGCTGTACCTACTTATATTCTGTGGTTTAGGGGTATTAAACGGATGGTAGCATTAGGTATGTACTGAAACCACAGACTGAAACATTAATCATTTCATGCATGAAGTGTTGCATTTAAGCAGATTTACAGTTAGGCATTTCAGCTTTGGTTGATAAGTCACGCTCAGTTAGGTACACTATGAATAATTATAAACTTTCCCATAAAGCGAGTCACTGGATTTTTAAGCCCGTCACAGCGTGTATCGCTCTTCCTGTGACGATAAGCCACAGTCGAGGACACATTATTGCACCGAAATATTTGCCAAAAATATGTGTAGGTACCTAAATACGCAAGTGTAGCAGATCGTTATATTATAACTATTATAAATGTAGTATAACGGTTTTTATAACTATTTTAAATCATAAAAAATTACAAGTAGTGGGCAACTCTATCAGGGTTTCAAATTTTAGAACCAATAATAGTAATTCGACTCGACTTTAGTCAAGTCCATTTTTCTGCAAGTCTGTTCGTCTAATAACTTTTTTTATTTTATGGCCACCTGATGATAAGTGGTTGGTAAACATCACCTATAACAAAGCATAGCTTCGCAATACGCAAGTCACGTGCAATAGGAACGTGCACTACTGTGCACTGCCCTGCGTCAATCAACTAGAGACATTCATGTGATGAAATTTCACCCGCAACCACACTCCTCAAACAGAAACACAACAACCCTGCTTGGCGACACAAAAAGGCATGGTTCTACTACTCTTAAATCTATCACGCTAAAGGTCTTCGAACATTTGATGAAACGCATACCAACTACCAAGAGTATTACCTATTACGTTCCAGCACCTAATATCTCTTACAGTATGAGGGGATATAGACACTTCAGCTGAAGGTATTGTACCACTCAAACGAGGAAGTTTGCCAATCACTGTTCTACATCTACACAGGTTATGGTTATCAATATTCCGTGATGCAATCACGAGTTACTGGAGCACTGCAGGCGCGTAAATTAATGGAAAATATTTTTCGTCACCGCATTGCACAACTGCTCTTTTTGGATTCCAAGTTGTAGATTGGCAGTAGGTTGATCAAGTAGGTATCTAATAGTCTGTGTGGCCGTCTCATAATTTCTAAGCGAAAGCGTTTTTAGATAATTTTGTCTATTAGGTATTGAAGTACTGACAAAAAAAGCAAGCTTAGGTGTACTAGAAGACCATGATTCAAGTACCAACTGTCCTATATTATATTGTAATGTGGTTCCAAATTATCAGCCAGTACCTACTCTCCCTAATCTAAGACTAGTTTTCGAAAGGTGCCTCTTTAAGGCGCACTTAAAATCCTTTCACCACAATGTTTCTAAGAGCTAGTGACATGACAATTAAAAGATGAATTATTAGACTAAAGAAAACTTTTTCGAAAATACGTGTCTTATCAAAACATCTGAGTTCTGGCTTTTGTTTTCATAAAAAAATCATGAAGCATTACAATACATGGAAATATTACTACTTGTACATAGTACTTGTGTTTGTGTGTCAAATAAAGAAACCAAGGAATATAAATACTGAAAGAAACATTCTAGTCTATTACATACAATATGTCACTGAATGTCCCTTTTTTTCATCTGGTCATTCAAGCGCCGCCCGACGCATCATACAATTCTATCGAATCTGAAAATGTGTCTGACCTGGCTTCGGTTCAGCAGTTCGTCACAGGCCGACGCCGATAGTTACTATTTGCACTTTTTATTGCAGTCAATAACCGTTAAATTAGATTACTATAACTCCTTGTACCCCGATGAAAATGGCAGTTACATAATAAAAATTGCAATCTCTCTGTAACGATAGGAAAAGTAGGTATTACTCGATTGCTACCTTCTTACCTACAGGTTTTGAAGCTTATAAAATCGTGATTTATGTTATAAAATGTGTAAAGTGCTCGAAAAGAGCCTCTTTGAGGCCCACTTAAAATCCTTTCACAACACTGTTTCTAAAGAAATTGACATGACAAGAAGACGGAGGCGGTGTCAGCAGAAGACAAACGCCGCAGAGCGAGGGATTAAATCACCACTGGGATCACGCTAAATGTTATGGCAAACTTGAATGGACATTTGTATGGTATTTCCTTACGTAACTACACACGACTCGTACTAAACAACTGGTTATTTTCCTTTTTATCGTCCATTGTGCCGACAATTATCACGACACGAACGTTTTTCATAAACATGGTGATTTAATGTTTGGTAATAACACTTTCAAGAATTATTGTAAAATAATAGCGGTACGTATTTATAAATTGAATCTAATAGCTCGAATCACGATACACCTAACGGTGCAAACGAGTCTATCCAGTTTTTGTTCTGATTACATTTTATCTAAAATAAAGAAGAGCCACAGAAAGCTTTGCTTGAAATTTTAAAATGTTGCTACTCTGACTGGCGACAGTACGATAAAGTTAGCGTGTCTCATAAAAATCTCCTTCGGTAGTTTCTTCCTTTCGTCGTCTAGGGGTGCACTGAGTAAGTGAGAAAAGAACCAACTTACAGTAAAAGTACAACGTGAAACACAATCTACCAGCAAATTCAATCACCATTCAAGAAAACCGTGCTTGTTTGAGAAAATGTTTTGATATGGGTTTAATTTTTTTACTGACTTCAAAAAAAGGAGGACGTTCTCAATTCGACTGTTTTTTTATGTTTGTTACTTCTTATCATAACTTTGAAGTCGGTTTTTTCTTGACAGATTTATGTATGGATCAACATCATCGCCCTGAGTCCTGAACTGCTGGACTTGCCTCTATACGACACAAGTAATTTCAGAACAATTCTGCCATCTGACATCTGATCTTTACAATGTCGTCAGGCCATGCGGGGGCGTCCTGCGCGTAATGTAGATATAGGGTGGAATCCTGCTTTTTTTAACTTTTTTACTAAAAAAGGTAAAAAAAACATGAAGTTTGGATGGAGTATAAGAATCCTTTATTTTTCTAATTTTTCTAGGTCATTCTAGGCACTACACTACCTTGTGAATTGAACTAAATAGAACTTCTACTCATAAAAAAACAATAAACTTTGTCGTGTGAAATATTAAATAATTTAATGATGAAATATTTGATGATTTCAGTTGACTGAGACCGTCACCTTTGTTTTCATCGGAAACACCTAGATCATTAATGAAATTGACGTCTCTTGATTATGGATTAGAAACGATAGAGCATGAATATTCATAGGAGACTGGTTGCGGCTTGATTGTAGTGTGACTTATTAGGCGCGTTGCACAACGGTGTTGGGTCATCAATGACCCTACGACACGGCCCTATTAGCACTTACAGCCCACGGGGCCACGGATGTCGCATGGGCGAATTGTATTAATCAAAATATTTTAATGTGTTTATAAACTTCGCGACACCACTATCGTAAATATTCAAAATTTATTAACTAACTAATGGCATTTATGTACTCGCGACTTCGCCTGCGTGTTTTTATAAACTCGGAGAAACGAGATAAATGAGATAATTTAACCAAACTAAATTACAGGATTAGCTTGTATGCCTCATGTTAATAGACGCAGGGCAGTGCATCATAAGGCACGTTCCTATCGTGCGTGATTGCGAAGCAATGCTTTGTTATAGGTGATGGTTACCACTTAATATCAGGTGGGCCATATGCTTGTTCCATCAGCTAGTTGTAAAAAAAACTTATTCCATAAGAAAATACAATAAACGCACTGATATCCAAAAACGCGAACATTCAAAATTTCTTTATTCTAATAAAATTTCAACCGAGAACGCAACGTCTAGTAAACTCAAGTAATTTGTACAATTATTTATTATGTGCCGCAACATCGAATTTAGATCTTTTTGTGCAAGAAATACACTCTTTAAATTTAAAGTCTCTATTACAATTACGTAGCAATGGTTGGCTCTAATCAGTATATCAGTCAGTCAGTCAGGAATTTGAGTCACATATCATTAGAAAAATATTGAATCTAGTGAAATATGTTAGAGCTGACCTAGAACCCAATCCAAAGGAAGATGATCAATAGGTAGGTATATTGCACAAAACCAGATGCAATGATTACGAGTTCGACTAAGGACGAAACTGAGGCAGATTGCCAAGACCTAGTTTTGTGAAACATTACACAATCGCATCACGAAGATTATACAACATTTATTTAGAAACGCTGAAAAGCATGATGGCAGATTTGCCGCGCAGATTACCCACGACTGTTGCTGTCACTTTGTCATTGTCAACATAAGCGCAAGAGAAACGGAGATGCATATACGTGCATGCATTTACCGTTTCATGCCTGCATTGTACCATCAACAACAAAAGGAGATGAACATTTTTTCACCAACAATTCTGCAGCAGCAGACTTTAGACCTCAAATTAAAAAAAAAATAAGATAAAGTTTGCTTTATGATAATCTGATGTAGACAAATCAGAGAGAACAATGAATAAAATAAAAATGGCCTCGGGATTAAAGTCGTATAAAAAAGATATTTATTTTGTAGGTATTTCATTGCTACTCGTATTTGTAATTTCTTGTCGTTTGTTGCAGATCAGCTGTGAAATTCAATTCCAGACGTCTCACTGCTCAGACTCAAGTCCTAATGGGTAAGTTTGTTCACATGTAGCGTAACTTTTGCTTTGGCGTCTTCGTTTAATCCTACAAGAACTTGAGATATTCCAAGTTGAGTAAAACTACACAAATCTGGCGGTTGATGCCACAACCTAATTTAATACTAGATATGCGGTATCGGTACAAGATAGATCTTTCACAATGAAAATGAGCGAAATGTAGTGAAAAATATGACTATTATATGGTATGTACCTAGAGTACTATATCAGCTATCTGATTCCGATAGTACAAACTTCGATGTTTGAGTCTAGTGCTGTGTGGAATGTCCACCACTATCTATTTAATTTTATAGTTTTCATAAGTGAAATTTATTTTCTCTACAATAGACCTTGTAATAGATCTAGAGCATATCAATATAAAAAACCTGTTAACGGCAGTTCTGTAGGAGACAATAAAGCGGTGCCGATAAGCGTCGTATATTAGTCTGAGATAAAATAATACCTGCGTGGGAGGAGGCACCTGTTCATTCATAAGGAGGCAATCTGGGGGAGACACCTACGATACCTTATCTTAGCCTACCTTTGCTTTTTACCTTGCCTTAGTTGTCACGCGACGCGCGATGTGAGCATATAATAAAACCGTTCGCATAATATTTTAGACCGCTATTCAAAGTCTAATGCTTTTTGTATTCATAAACTAAGGATAACTTTGAAAAGTCCATAGAACAAGATGAATCAGGAGGTCAGTTGTACCTACGCAACCTAGCCTAGATGAACTTACGGCTTCATTTTATGTTTTTTAATAAAAGATGCATTAAGCAAAGCTGTTTCTTATAAATTTAATTAGGTAAAAATTATTCGGTAAGGATTTCATAAATTATTGTTTTTTGTAATTTCTTTTTAGTGGTTTGTCAAAATTATGTATGAAATAACGATATGCTTTTTATAACTTTCCGAACTATCTTAGAACTTCCGATAAGCTCTAGATTACGAGTTCTGAGGGGTTACACTTACAGTAAAGTTTAGATTGTTTGCGAATTGTGTAGGCGTTCGGTAACCGCATACGTAGGACGTGCCATTGAACTTGAGAATTACATTTCCGAGACAAAACTTAAACTAATTTGCTATCTTCATTTCTTAAAATGTATAAAGAGAACCTAGGCAGTTATAAAGACCTATTTGCTGCTACAAAGACACGAAATAAAGAAAAGCTACATAAGGTACCTAAATAAGCAAATAGTCTACGTTTACTCAAGGCTTTGAAGGTCCAATAATGTGAAAAGGTTTCATTCAGCCATGCTTGTTTAAAGAACAACGGCCCTTTTTAACTCATATTGAACTCCGAGTACATTTTCAAAACTGTAAAGAAATTTTAATAGGCCATCTGGTTGTATTAAAAAAATCTAATTTAATGATTTTAAAATATTACTGAAGAATTATTAGCAAGATATTAACAAACATTCCTAAAATAACTTAACTAACTTGGAGCGATAAACGTGAATAAATAATAGGTTGTAGGTTGTAACAAGGTTCCAGTATATATTGTACCAAAGTAACTTCATTTCTTAGGAATTACCGAGAATAATTTAAGATAACAGACGATCACATTTTTACACGATTAAAAGCCTTAGCGAGAAATGTCTTTCAACTGGCTGGTCTCGTAGGTAGGTGTTTCTGAGAACAATTTTTTTTAAAGCATTATGTAGTGTTTCGTGAACTGTTTACATAGGTATAACGTCAACTCATTCTCATCACTGAAAACGTTCCGAAGGTTTTTAAACGAAAACCCCGCTATTTTCTTCAAAATAAATGACAGGCAACGTTGCTATGGTTGGATAGACTAACTTGACTAATAAATATCTTTAATCTCTTTCTCTTGACTTGACTAAGAAGTTGAAGAAGAGACGAACTTCACACTGTAAACATGTCTATTGTCCATCACACTAGTACTAATCGAGTCTATTGACGCATGTTCAATTGCTGCAAATTGCATGAGGTAGGTATAATAATTATTTGCTAGAATACTTCCACGTGCTGAATGCTAAGACTTGTGGAGGAATGTTGAGCTCAAGGCGAGCCGCTGACATCATTGCTGAGCAAAACTATAAACATTTCAGAAAACTATTATATCTACTGGTATCTGGTGTTCTGGTAGACTGAACGTCGTCGGCAGTAGTAATAGATTTATTGAATTATAAAACGGACCGTAAATTATTTACATTTCGATCCTTTTAAACTATACCGCTTACGATAATGTTTTTAAGTCAGAATAAACTCAAATCTAATTTGTAATTGCGAAATCGTGTCGCGCCGTGAAACTTTAGATCGGAGGACTTATGAATTAGAAATGAAAAGTGGAGGTCGCGCCGAAATGTCGGAATTAGCATTCGTATTGTTGCGTGCTCCGACAGCCACGCAATAGTCTTCTTTCACTCAGGGGACAAAACAAAACACGCCTCCATTCATCCAGTTTATTGACCTTTCTTCTCTCTAGCTGGAAACTCCTGGTGCAGTACGCTTTGAGCCAATCAGTGTCAAAATATAACAAGTTTAAGCTATGCTGTAACTGGTGCCAAGAAATTGTTAACTATTTTTCACAGAAGACAGTCGATAATCCACATGGCTAGTTAGTTTAGTTCGACTGTAAATATCAACTGTTTTAGGTAACGTGAAACTCGTGAAAGGTTTATTGAAGTAGCACACGGCAACTTACATTGATCGGCTTTTAATTAAACACCATAATGACGGTAATGTTCCGATTCCCCGTGCGAGCACCTTTATGACGTAAATGTCTATTATCATGACTATTATTGACGACTATGACGACCCATAAATATAAGATTACGAGAAGGGATTCATATTTAAGTAATAAGTAGTCGGTGTTAGGTAATACGTTTTCTTCGGTTACTCTATTTTAGGAAATCCTTCGGATCGCGTGAAATGGGTTCCCGTATGAGCCGATTTATGGATTTTAGATGATTGATGATTGTGGACTGAAAGTTGTGAGTGTCGCCGCCTGGCGCCGCGGGCGTGCGCCCGCCCCATCCCGGCTCTCGGCTCGATGCGTGACCCACTATGTCCTAATCTCCAATTGAATTGCTAACCAAGTTGCCTTGCCTTAGAAGACGTGTACCTACACTCTGGCGGAAAATATATCCACAGTAAACTCCTTAGAGCTTGGAGCTGAACAATTTCTTTGGATATATCTCAAGATGCCGTTAAAGTTTACCAACCGCAGGAGAAACCGCAGTGTAGGAAGTTCCTACTTTACTTGCGATACATACATTGATGAAATCTAGAAAGTCTGCAACCCTTCTGTTTTATGTTTCATTTTCTGTAAAAAATACGCCGCGTGTTATTCTTATTTTCACATCTGTGTGATGAGCAGTAGTTAAATATAGAACTCTGGCCTTACCTACATACTTATTAGGCTTTGTTAATTTAAATTGGCACGTGCCATTCACAGCTGTGCCTGGGCACCTGCAGAACACTGAACTTATTCGACCTTTCCTCATCGTTCAGGCACATAACAGAAATAAGCAGGCACGCTTAGGCAGCCATATTTGATACTGAGGCGTAGAATAAATAACAGCACAAGATAGATATTTCTCCACTGATATTTGACTCCAACCGAAGACTGAAGACGATTAAGGTCAATAAACAATCTATTAAACATAGCTAGGTACCTACACTTCTACTTGGAATGTGAGGTAAGCAGGTTTAAAAGTAACATGAATACCTCTGACTTCAGATAATACTTATAACTTGATCTCATAAAAGAACACTTTATGCCTCTAGAGTCAACTGGGAAATATTTTTCCCAAATTATTGAGTATAATGATTGAGTATTGAGCGTATCTCTAACTTTACTATACTTATAACTCAATTTCTTTTATGAACACTTTATGCCTCTAGACTAGAGCCAACTGAGTTTTTTTTTTCCAAATTAGAATTGTTCGTATTCCTTGTTATATCGAATCTAAATCCATCGTGACAAAGCTCATTTCACAATAAAATATGAGTGGCTCAGGCCACTGCACCACCTGTATAATAAGCTCCGACGGCAGATGTTGCCTACCCTTGCTGTGGAAAAAAATACGAAGAGACTTGCCTTTTATTTGTATGTCGTGGACAGGTAAAATAGTATTCAGTATTTGATACCATTCCAAGTAAATGTTTAACCCCCGCACTTAAAAAGAAGTACAATATTAACGAAGCCTTAATTAGGGCATCTACGTCACCCGTCGTCAGATAAAAATGTTACATTCTTTGTTTTCAACCAAGTAGACACGAAAATATTTTTCGATGTTTTGAACACTACACTGATCCCTCAGACTTTTAATCCTGATCGGATCCAGCCAGCTATTAATTTTGTTGCAGTTAAAAATAATGTTATGATTCCTAAGTTTCATTTGACATCGCTGTAGACAGATTATCAGCAAGTTTATTATATTTTTTTGAAAGATGACACAAAGAGCCAGCAGTTAACTTCATAATAGGTATATTTAATAAGTAGACATAAGAGGATTATCATTAGACTAACCTCATAAATCTACATCGACACACTCAGAAGCAAAAGTTAGACGACTTATGAAAATAAAACAGTTCAGCAAAATATAACAACAGTTCCGCTATGTAGCCTTCCTTCGGTACTTTGGCTCCATTAAGAAGGCTCTCGAGATTCCATGTCATTTGTCCTTTTCCGTTACGTAGAATAGATGGATGCGTTTAACATACTGCTGGCGGTTCATGATATGAGAATGTTAATAGATAGATGCCATTAGTTGCTTACCGTTAGCCTGGTGTACACCAACTCGTAGACGTAGGTAACGTAATCTTCGGTTATGTCAACTGCTATAGGGGATCAAAACTGTAAGAAGGTACGTAAACCAATGAACGCCCGGTTAATGTGTGGGTAACCATTGGATATATCAGTAACCTTTAATCTCCGATGGGCAAACCTGCAATCATCATCTGACAAGTGACGTGCCCTAGTTAATTTCCAGGCACCATGAGCTCAGAGATGTCTGTATATCCACCGTTACGAGTAGTTCTTATGTTTATTCAGTTATGTAAGCCTTCCAACTCCGAGGTAATACTGCATCATTACTGGGGTTTTTCTAAACGCGTAATTGCGTGCACGTTTAGGGGCGGTGTTTAAAGCGTGCATCCTGTGGGGTGGAACGCGCAACGGTGGTGTGACCGTTAAACTTACTGTAGTTGACGTAATCAACGCTGAATTGAGCTTATAATTACTATCGCCGAGCGCTCCTGAAAGGTTTTCAACATTAAAGCTTAGCGCCTATACTGTGTTTATGCATCATATAATATACCTAATAGCTCATAATCAAATCATTATCATACATTATTGCGTTTATGAATGAACATTAAACCGTCTGTTTAGCCCGTCAACTGTACCCACGTAACATGCATTTAGGATCTGAAAATCTTGAAAAGTGAAGGCATATATTTTTATTCTAAAGTGAACGTCTCGAGTTTCGAGTTTACTGAGCGTTACCACAATTGACTTGTCTGAAAGATGTGACTTTTTATGTTTGCTGGCAGAGTAAATATCCATTAGGGTAGGCGAGTAATGGCCCGAGTACATTAGGTGCGCGAGGGCGACTCTAATATAACAACACTTTTTCTCTGCGATAGTAGGACGACAATATCAACGCTTTTTAACTGAGCCATAACTATGTACAAATCCAAAGCTCGATATTTTAACAGCTATTCGGTTTTGTAGAGTTTTTATAATAACTGATTATAAAAGAGTAGTAGAAGAGCTCTTTGTGAAGGGCTCGTCCTGTGAAGTACTTCCACCATGCCTATTTCCACCAAGCAGTGCCAGCGTTGCTGTGTTTCGGCGTGAAGGTTGTGGTTGCCTGTGAAATTACACTGTATGCAGACCAGGAGCCTTATTCACTATGACCATTTGCACCGCGATCACAGCTAAGACAAGGCAGCCGGTGTCATACGGTCAGGGCAAAGTATCTCCTATGTCATAAAGAATAAAGCCCAACATCAAGTTTTGACGTTTCACGGTTTGGGGCAAGGAATCTCCTATTGTCATAGTGAATAAGGCTCTTGTGCACCGTGGGGGGCACGATCATATCGTGCGTGACTTACGAGTAGTTACGAGGCAGGCACTGCTTTGGGATAACTGTTAAGTGATGGTCACTCACTTAATAGCTGGGCCATTATGTTTTTTCCATCAGAAATAAGTTACAGGACTTACCTACTTTTTGTCACAAACACTTTTTTGCGTATAAATATAACTTGCGTTATTATTATGTAGATAGATAGGTACTTCAGTCACTACAGGTTCCTTGCTACACTACCTACTCATAGATAATTTCAATTTCCTTTCAAGCCTCGGGCTGAGTAGTAAGTCATCGCTTTGAAATAAAGCTCATGGAATTTCAATTAGACAGTTCTTCTCAAAGGTAGGTACGAACCCAACTTTGTATCAAAATTGTAAACTGAACCAACAAGCTCTACGTTTTCTAAATAATGGTATTTTTTCGTGGAATATTTTATTTGGTAAATTTAAAATGTTTGTTACTTATAAAAAATGACGTCTACATTTATTTTTCTAGGTACGTACTTATCGAAAAATATTTTTCAATCTCGCTTAGCATCAGATAAGGGCAGAGATATTGCTTTATTATGAAAATGATCTTAAAAAACCGAGATTTCACTGTTTAAAAACATTGAACACGCTAGTTTGTTCAAACGAGCAGCTATGTTCAGAGCCTGTAGTAATAGAATGTAAATAATATTTACATAATTATGTAGTAGCATAGCATGTAGCGCGAATAAATCGTCTCGCGACAGCGATGCGACGCCTGGGTGCTCTCTTTACAACGCTAAATTTAGATAATACGATATGTACCTCCCCCCCCCTCGATATGCAAATCCCTACAGTTTGTTTTTTTAAATTTAACATATTTTAGTGCCTTTTTTATCATATGAGCAGGTACATTATGTGTAGAAGGAAGAAGTAACTACATAAGCTAACAAACAACAGCAGCTGGTAGGCCACGAAACTGCAGATCTTTGCTCCTAACCAAACAATAACCGCCTAACTGCTCCTTGGGCTATTTTTACCTAAGTTTACCTCTAGAATTATCAGACTCAGTGAAAGTTAAGTTTTACGACAGACTTAACATGAGCTAGCGCAAACACCTACGAGGCTTTTAAGTTAACTTTACAGAATATATTTTTAAATAAAATATACAAGAATTGATTATGCTTGATACTATCATAGTTATGAATTTTTTTTGTTACTTTTTACTCGTTATGACTTTTCTTCGACCCGTGATGTTCATGTCAGCATTAATTCTATAGTAGCATCGCTCACAATGCTTGGTCCTCCGTCCACCAGCAGCTGTAAGAATCTTCAGATGGTTCAGTCCATTTAGTCTAGCATTTAGCCTTTTCGAAAAAATACGTACATACGTACAGCAACTGCTCAGTTTGTACGTGCCTGACATAAGTACCTACCTATCGGTCAACGACTCAGACAAACATTTTGATTGATGGAGTACCTACGTTGCTTTCTCCAAGGTGCACCGAAAGTCGAGAATCGTAATGTTACGGTTAGCGCACCCACTAACGAAATAAGTGTTTTTGTATCATAATAATTGGTATGGTATTAAATGTGTTAAATTTAAAAGTTATATTAATACCTATACATCAGGTCGTTCAGTTCTTTAATTATTTTTCAGAGACACACGTCTGAAATAATTAAAAAGAAAACTTGTCCTATCTTTTTGGTTAAAGTTTTACTTCATTCTTTTAAATACGGTGGCTGCGTCATGTACAAGATCTCTAATGCCAGTAGGTATGTAGGTACCTAATACTATAATTATAAATATTACACACCTAAACAGAATCGGATTATTAGTAATATCCGCTGAAACTGATAATTCTCTCGATATCTACCACATTGAGAATTGAGATTAAATGATACGAAAACAAACGAGTAAAACATGTTTTTGCAGGAAAAAGGAATATTTTTGCCAAACCCTGATTTCTCCCCAAACTTGTCTCTGATCTTTCATGAATATATTATATTTAGTGATTTTATATCTACAAAAATGTTAAAATGTGCAGTGTGAAGTTGTTTTGCGTTACAGTGCGGCCACTGCGCCAGCATATTGTCTGAACTCGGTGGGTAATGTGGGTATATTTCGGTGCGTACATTCGCCGGCGGCGCCTTCTATAAAAAGATCGCACACGTCTCAAAAACCGTCTGCCGCGTCGTCTCTTCCCAGTTGCACTAAAATTAATTTGATTCTGAACATCTGTATTCTTAAATAAATTACCATAATTAAAGAACAACTTACGCGCATATAGTGTGCTCAGCTCACTAGTTTACATTTCATTTCAAGAACACATTTGAATTTACAGCATCAACATTCGCACATTCATAATATCTTGAGCATGGCCGATTTCCGATGCTAAATAAACATTACGTCGGAATAAATCATGCATATATTACTATAGAAAAATAAGCTATTTGAACATTTTTGCTTTCGTACGTATGTGTAGTCAAAACAGTCATGTATTAGTGCTCAGGGATGATCTACGAATAGTTTATGTTTGGAACAGCTTGATGATGATGAGCTTGAAAACAAGATGCCTTCGACGGCGCATCACACACAGTACCAGAGCCAAACCACAAGGCGGTCCCAACTGTACCTCGTAATATTATCTTGATGGGAGTGCGGTCACAGCCGGTGCCCAGTACAGTACACGCGAGTCCGCTACTTGCCAATCCCACCTAACGTACTGCATTAGTACCTACTACTAGTACCTATATGTACTGCATAGATACTGAAACGGGATGTTTTGAAATAACAAATTATAATAAAATGTTTGCACGGCAGCCGTTTCAGCTGCGGTTTTACGAACTGAACCAAATGTATGCGATGATAGTATCAAACATAGAATCTATTTAAAATATATAAACTGCCATTACCTACATTATCCTGAAAAACTAAAACCAGATAGCATACATTAGAACTTAAAGCAGAGTCAAATCTAGTTATTAAAACCATTGCGTATTTCGGTACCTAAGTGAATTAGTATATGTAATTAAATCTGAGGCAGTTAATTATTGATTTATGTTTTGCCTGTGTATCGTGATTATGTAACCTAATTGCATTAAGAAATAATAAACGGTATGCATTGAAAAAAGTGTGTAGATCTATCCATCTACAATAACCCAATACTAGGTATATCGCCACACTTTACGTAAACTAAATAAACATTTATCGGAGGCAGCCATCAATAAAACCCTTTATATGCAAAACTTATTTCCGTCGGCGAAAATAATAATTTCTCGTGTTATTGCACAGTGACGGTGGCTAATACCTACAGTTAATTTTAAGGAGGGTGAAAATAGACAGTGTTGCAAAGCAAAAGCAGGAGACTTAGGTCACTTGGAAATTAACTTTCAGCTAAATTGAGCTTTAAAAGTACTGGCTTTAGACTGAATATTGTTTGTAAGCATGAAGATTCAATGGAGAGGTTCGCTTCTTGATTAATAATTAATAAAGCTTATATAAGCTTTAGTGAGTATTATTAAATCTTTAGGGACTTAGACACTTTCGTGTCTCTCAAAGCACGGAAGGGCTCAGATTATCTATATTATAATCAACTAATTCTTAAGAGGTCCTTATTCATACGCCATGCCAAAGAGCGGTTCTAGTTACTTGTCACTTTGCTTTCATGACTGCTAAAAGAAATAGCAGCAGACTTATCGGTTAGTTTAGCTAATGGAGCACTCAGCGACCAATATGAATAAGACTAAGTTTCTGTTACGTCCAGCTACGCTAGGGAAGTAGAACTCTAAAACAATAGTACTATTATGTCTTCAGTGGTTGTAGAAGTGCCGGCGCCGTCTGGTCGGTTGGGTGACTCACTGGACTCTCCATGCTTTTACGTACTCCCCTTTCATCGTTATTTTACCCCATAATTGATGCGATATTACCCTGGCATGGTTTTAGTTGTGACGTAATTAAAATTATAAATTGAGGGTAGGTACAATTAATGAAGTACTACACGTTGTCACGTCTCTACATTCATTACAGGAGATAAAATAACGTAACTTATATGGCAAATATTATGAATATTCTTAATTGGTGTACGTAAGTAATTAAATAACCAATTTTAACGGAAGTTTTACAGACATCTGATTGATATCGATTTAATAATTGAAAGATTAAGGGCAACAATGCTCTAAAAATTATAAATTTGCAGCAAGGTGTCGTTTCAGAAAGCTTTTTTGGCAAAATCATGGTTACACTAAATTTGTAGTATGAATATGTAAAAGCTGGTGTCAGGGGCAGGCAGTTGCGTGACTTGCGCCCTTGGATCCCTTCCCGCATAGGAAACTAATTTAGCGTACCCCGCTTATTAAAATGTCAGCGTCTACTGCTGGCTTTGGATATGTTTACCACACCCGTACTGAACATTCCACCCTTCACTTAGAACTCTTCAAACTTTTAACTTTATTATTTGACTAGCCTCCGCACGCAGCTATGCTCGTGCTGGATACAAAGTAGCACATACCTATACTGTCGACAAAAGTTCTGTCTTACTACCTTAAGGGTGCATTTCCTATGAGTGAGTAATCGATATTCCGCTGTGCCCTGGCATTGCGAACGCAACACCTTGCCAAACGAATCTGCTTCAAAAGTGGTTAGGCGGAAATTTTGGCGGTAGTACCTATGTTATTCAGGATACGAACTTTCAATACCAAGTTTCATCTAAATCGTTGCAGTTGCTACGGCGCGGCGGCGTAATTGACTTAATTACATCTCGACATCCTGGAAAAGGTAGTGTCTGGTCGTATTTTTACGCTGGAGATAAAAGATACAGCAACTCATTTGTTAGGTTAATAGTTACCGTGGGGCTGCCTCTACCTATCGATGATATTTGAATTGGATATTGCTTTTAAGGTTTCCAAAACCAATAAACAAATATTGCGCGTGTTTTACAAACAATAAGTTGTTAATTGGATTTCCAAATCCATTGATTGAATTTAGCAAATTGTTTTGTTCAAATAATTTTTATAAACACGTAGCCCATAAACTTTTGGTGCTCTATTCTCTAACACTCTTTCCTTGAGTGCCATAAAAAGCTCATTCAGCAACAACAAAAAGTTCGAATAGTAACGGATACCAAATAATCTGCTCCAAACGCGTCCGTAACTCACGAAAAAACGCTTTCCGTTCTCGCGATATTTCCTTGGAGATGCAAAGCAATTTTCTGCAAGAGATAAGCTCTCTAAACGAGTTTTCCTACACGCAATATTTGTTTGGAAAACAAACCTCATCGCCGTTTTTACAGATCGTTTTCTTCTTTAACGATTGCTTTGAACATCGATGTTGGTGAAACGTTTTTTGCAGACTCCTCAGCTAATGATTTACGTAAACAATCTAATAAAAATTCAAAGGAATACTGAACGGAGCATCTGGCTTAAGAATGCAGTACCTAATACCTATCTAATCATATTCTCTTTCAGATTTCTACGATGCAAGATTTTGTAACAACTACCCTACATACCTCAACCATTTGAATTCGATTTAATGCAGAGATAAGTGTAGCAAATGGAGTAGGCAATGGACATAATTATTTTACTTCTTTTGATCATGTCTTCGTCGTAAATGCTTTGAACTAGTTGAAATTCACTCCGTGGCTTTACTCAACCCCTTTCAGGAGTGGGTAGTATAAATAGCAGTTACAAAATAAGGAATGGCGCTAGCGAAAGTACCGTTCAGTGCACTTTCCAACTCGATTTGCTTGTATCCTTGTTTGAATGTGAATGCAATGGCATTGAATATCACGGTACTTTGCTATTACACCAAAATATCAAACATATTCTGCTTTCGCTCCATACGAAATATAATAATAATAATAATATAAATTTTTATTCAGACAATGGAGTCCATAGTGTTAGTAAAATTTAAATTTAAGGGTTAGTACTTAATAACTAGTACAGATTTGGTCCTCTGGGAGAGCTTCCACACCAGAGGACAGGCATAATTATTAGCTATTACTTTTAGGATGCTGTTGCTGCTCGCGCGCACTCTGCTCAGTAGTGAGGCAGTCTTTTTCCGCCAGATGGCGTCAAAAGTGTCTGTGCGCGCATCTGCGAACATGCCTGAAGCACTACAGAATCGCGGGAGCCGCAACAGCGTCCTAAAAGCATTATTGAATTGGACCCGCAGAGCATTGTAAGCCTTTTAGGTATGCTGAAACCACAAGCTCGCAGAGTACATGGATGTACAGTACGCCTTAAAAAGAGTAATTTTAACAGCGTCTGTACATCGTGCGAACCTGCGGGCCAGCATATTGGCCCTGACTGACAATGCTCTGCGTTCCCGCTCCATATCGGCGTCATCCTGCAGGTTGTCGGTCACCAAATGTCCCAGGTATTTAAATTGAAACACCCTTTTAAGGGGACTACCGTTTAAGGTGATAGTGAAATGCGTTGTTTTTAAAATGTGCCCACAAGGTTTTCTTTTTTTTTACCCGTGTTCATTCTCTTTAGTTACGTTATAATTATTGTGTCAGTCATACAGCCAAACTTAGCTTACTGCATTTATAATTATGTAAATGTACTAGCCTCACATACAGAATACATTTTTAATAATATCGTGAGAAGTAGGTAAAGAAATGGATTGACGTGCGACAAATATAAAATTATGATATTAACACCACACACAATACCTAAACAACACTAGGTGCGTGATAATATTTTGAGTCTGATTGGATAAAGCATGATTAAAAAATACATATTAATTATAATTATACGAAATAATATTACTTTTAAAAATATACCTACACTGGAATTCTCGTCTTTGACCTTTTGTTATTATTTAACACGATTGCTATTCAAAATAGGACCTGTTTAACAAAAGCGATAGAGAAAACCTTTAAAACTAAAGAGTTCAAAATACGTTTTGTAAAGCTAGCAACAATCTTGGAAGGATGATAAGCGAATGAATCATTTAGAGATGACAAATAGCTTTCACAAGGAGATGTTTAGGCACAGCATTAGGGGAGCATCTCGAAGTCGGTTAACCACGCGCTCGAATCGAGAGTGAGATTATCCGAATTAAGGTATTACGCCCGCATCGACACCGACAGAAGGCATCCGAAGGATTTCCCAGAAGACGGATAAATCACGCTTTTCATGGTTACAATTTCGTCTTCACTCCTACGCTTTGCGAAAATATTTGTATTGTACAAATTGCGAGCACCGAAAGCACAGGTGATGTTAATACGAAGAATTTAAGTATTATGATATGATACTCTCGTTGGAAACGTATAGTAAATAAAATCTGCTTCCCACCGAGCGTCTACCTACTGTTCTTACTAACAAAATGTAAATACAAATCGTATTGTATAATAATAACGGCTACTCACATGCGGCATTTATAAACATTGTTCTACTTTTGAAAATGAGTTTTCTCATATCGTTATGTAAACTGCTCTATATAAGTGGAATGAAAAAGTTTCAGGGCTGATTCTCGGCACTTTGTTCTACCGCAGCAATTGCAATTTGATTATAAAATATGAATAAAGTAGCTCAGTCAGTAGGTATTTTTTAGGGAAGCTTCATCAAAATCAGTTTAATGCCTTGGTAGCGAAGCAAAAATATCGTCCCATCTGTATTCGAGTAAGCACTAGTAAAATTTTGACCGTAAGCTATAAAACAACAGCGCGTGTGTGATGAAGGACGAATTCGAACATTCGGGGGTCATTCCCAGGGGTCGGGAGCGTCTAAAATCTTGTATTACGTGCCACATCAGCGGCCACTACTGGATTACGAGCGAGCCGCCTTTACGTGAGTTATGGTTTCATTTACGACTATAGAACCTGAGAAATCTAGAAAGCAACTCGAATAAAAATGTATAATTCAAAATCCACTTTAACCAGTTTCATAACCGTGAAACTTGAGTCGAAAAGTAAGATAAGATAGCAACATTTTGCAGAAATGCCGTCTGGAACTTTGTAGCTAGCAAAAAATTTGGGAGGGGGATGTGGAAAAAAGCAATGTTTAAGGCATGACTAATTAAGATTTAACTCGATAAAATAAGTTACCAAACTTGAACATGAATCACGATTTTAGAATCATGCGCTAAAACTTAACTTGAATAGAAAAATAAAAAGTTAAAAAGTAGGCCACACAATTCGAATCTTAAATAAATCTACGATTTCAAACAAGTACTATTCATTAAGGCATGTAAATTAATACGGTGTGGCTGAAGCCGTTTATTAAAATTAAACTCTGCCTGGCGTGGAACTAGGAAGATTAATGATCCCTTGAATACTGAGTTATGTAGAGCAAATGGAGTGGGGCTAGACGGGCCACGTCCTGGCATCAGTCCAAAATCACTTATCTCGCTTTATTGTTAACAGGAACTGCAATGGTGATACGTATAGATAAACTGTATATTGTTACTGTACCGTTACCGCCGATGCGATTTATCGTCCGAGGAAGATGAATTTATCCGTTCCAGGAGTGCTGTTTTTATTTCACGGACTTCATACTACGAATAAAGCATGTTCTTACCTTCTTATTTAAATTCCGATCTCCTCAGCATTATATGTGGTATTGTGATTGATTCTGTTGAACAACGATGTAATATTTCCCATGAGGGAACTGCAAGAAACTAAAAGAAAGCACGACATTCAGCATCTTCACACCCGTCTGCACAGTCTACGTGCAGTACTAACACACTTGTTTCGAGACAAGTTGGTTAGAGTTCGCGAGCTTCGAGTTATATTGTTCCCACCGGAGAAAATAGGAAACATGTAATAAAAATAGTTGAGAGACGGGAGGGGACGGATTCCGCTGGAATTACGTGAACAAATTAGACATTCCGGGGCATAGCCGGTGGAATAATTGAGAGCGACGCTCGTTTGTACAGGGCAGGAATGTATTCATAACATGCGCCCGCACATTTGCTCATCGAAGGACGGGCGGTAACAGGTATTGCTGCCTACTGATACTATCATTAAATGTTTTCATAACTTCACCTAAGTTATGAAAACATTTAAGTATAGCTCCTTTTTCAGGCAGCGTTAAATCTCTAACGTTAGCAATTTTCATACCTACCTACCTCACTTTTCGAAATTTTCCAAGCAGAATATATATCTACTATATTGATCATACTGACACATACTTAGATTAGGTAAGTAAAGTTTAAGACATTGAAGGTATACAATTAGCGCGCACTTTGAAAAAAAGGCCGAGGATTTCTCAGTAGGTAAGTACTACATACCTAGTGGCAAACCTTTGTTCGTGATTTCATTCGATGACGTCAATTGTTACAGAGCAGCCGAACGAATATCGTGTAAAAGCGTTGATTAACTCACTAGTAACCGAGAGGGATATTTCGGGACGAAAACTCAATACCGCGTCCAATATGGTTGGATTTGTGGCAATTCATACACGTTAAGTCGGACATCGAGGACGATATTTCACGATTTTTCCGCTTCCAACGCAACGGATCCAGCACGCATGATCGCCCATAATGAAGACTACCAGATAGTCCGGACCGCCACTCGTTCTGCACATCAATAACAATTCTCAAAGATCCTCTACGCTCCGCAAAAGCCAAGGCGACGATTTGTTCGGGATTTTACTCAACTGTATATTCCACACTTCTAAAACTTTTAAATGTTTCAGTTATAAATCGCACTCTTACAATTTCTTTTCTTATATGCAAATCGCGAGAATGTTCCATAAATTAACCGGGGAATTGAGGTAGAGATTTTTCACAGAGCTCATTGCAGATGAATAATGATAGCTCTATAAAAGTGTTAGTGCGATTAAATAGGTGGAACAGGAAGTAGACTTTGCTGTGCTGGTATATATACCTCTATATACATAAGGTACCTAACGTTTGTGTACAGAGAGTTTATGATATATGGATAGTAAGTAGGTAACTCTTTATTGATCACCAGCAGGCTGATCGCGTAACTTTTGATGCATTCAAAATCCGGTTGCCTATGTTTCGTGGTCTGATCAAAGAGAAAAAACTAAACCATCAGTAGATCTAACTCTCGTCATACTATCTGAAAACAAAGGCAAAGCTGCGCAACCATCATTCACTATTTGCACGGAAGCCCGCGGGTGTTCACGCACGCGGGTCACGACTTCATTCCCAAATCAAAAATTGATTAGGAATAAAAAGGCACAGACCGGTCTCGCTAAAAAATAGACCCCAGTTACCATTAATTGTAATTTATTCAACTTTTGTTATTCAGGCTAAAATATTTCAATAAAACGAGTGAAAAAAACCGCACAAAAACCTCAGTCGTTAATTGGTAATGGCAGAATAATAAGGGAATAATAAAATTAATCCAGTTTCATTTAGAATTTGTACATTAACGTTTTCGAGATGATAACCTTAACCTTTTCGGAGCAATTAAAGATCCAAAAAAGTGGTTACTTTTAGGAATAATGATAGCTATGACGCCATGTTACGACGGTAGAATAAAACTAGTAGTTCTATAGGACTTTATCTTTATGGTATGTAACTGCCTGTTACGACATCACACTACCAAGATATGTCGAGAAAGACAGTATGCAGTTGAAAGTACCCACAAGACCACTTCTGGCGTCAGGATAACGGCATTTTGCTTTCTTCCGCATTTGCGGTGAAACACCAGCATTAGCGTGAACAAACCGCAATAAAAACATGACAAGATATTGAAATCACAAATCCCATTACAATGCTATGCAAACATGGCATTTTTAGTATAATTCAAACTACAAATGCAACACTTCGTATTTTATGGTAACCTCAGTAACCTGCACCAACAGTTTTAAGAATCCACGTTTTTAAGAATTAAATTTAGAATTACGTTGCATACACCATAGTTATTTATATTAATAAACAGAAAACTTAATAAACAGAAAACTCAGTAAAACTGTCAGAGGCTATGGAAAACTTTGCTTCTGTAAACCACTGCGTAAATAAATGTTTTTTGGTACGCACTTAATCAGTTACTGCGAGATAAGTTAAGACACAATCATCATTATTCCCAGAGCATCACGCCCCTAATAGTCGGTCGGTTTAGCCATTTCAGTCGCATCTCTCGCGAGCATCGTGAGACTAATGTAATTAGTTCATTACTTTGTCCCGGGACGCTCCTCGCCCGCTTTGTATGTCTCCGCAGATTTATGTGAGCCTCCGTGTTTTGCTGTGGGCCGGAATACGAAATTGCGTTTTTTACTCTTCGTATAAATTGCTGAAATACGGATGCGGTAATAGGCCCCAATGAATAAGGATAAATAAATAAATAAATAAATAATGCTGGACAATCCACACAGCATCATCTAGCCCCAAAGTAAGCTACTCAAAGCTTGTGTTATGGGTACTAGATGACTGATATATTTAACACATTATATACTTACATAGATACATATTTTTTATTATACATAAACACCCAGACCAACGGAACAAATTTCTGCAGATCGTACACAAATTTGTTCCGAGGCGGGAATCGAACCCGCAACCTCTGCGTCGCAGGCGGACTCTCGCCCGCTGCGCCACTGAGGTCGTCTGAGGTGAAGGATAAAAATGGTATTTAGACGAAAATTAAAACACTGGACAGTTATTCCAGCGTAATTGAAATCTGGGTTTTTCTTTATTTTTGGGGACAGGTCACGCTAGGCATTACTGGGTTAATTGAAATAACAAAATATGTCCACCTTTAAAAGTAGCAAAGAATATGAGGCATTTTCGTTTGCATGTAATTATAACAAAACCTTGGCAAATGGAACCGCTGGACCTTGAATTTATTATAGCGATACTGTTACGACAGCTGATAAAAACAGATTACTACAAAAAGCATCATCTCGTCTCGCTCGTCTGACTCTTCTAGTAATTTCCAGAGAACAACTTTGGATTTGTGATAAAAAATATTAAGTTCAAGTTTAGTGGGTAAATACATGTTTTATGAGCTGTTTCTGTGCCGGAGTGTACCGTTAATGAGCGTATAATGCTAATGAAGGCACACCTGTGTTGGCTGTGGCTCGAGAGACGAGTCGTCCGGCAGCCCGCGCGGCAATGCATCATTTCCGTCTTTATTTATTTATGTATTATTATATTATCTCTCCTAACACGAGTAAGCACCTAGCTTAAACTATGTTAGCACTTAGCTCTAGCTAAAACAACAAGTAGTCATAAGCTCCAGAATTATAAAATTTTATTCTAGCTAATGTGATGAAGCTAAAGTATTAAACTATCAAAGTAAGCTCAAAAGCTTGATAAGTTGAAGGTAAATAAATACGAGTCAATTTAATTAATTAATTAAGAATAAGAAAGCTTCGAATTGATTTTAATTCTTCCATACGTGCTTATCTTTTGAATCTCAAGAATAAAGGTCGTGTTGGACTTTTTTTTTTATACAACTAGCTGATGGAACAAGCAGATGGCCCACCTGATGTTAAGTGGTAACCATCACCTATAAACAAAACATTGCCCCGTAGGTCACGCACAATAGGAACGTGCCCTACGATGCACTGCCCTGCGTCCATCAACTTGAGGCATACAGATGTTAAGCCTCATGTGCCTGTAATTTCACCGGCGACCACACTCTTCAAACCGAAACACAGCGTTGCTGCTTGGCGGCAGAAAAAGGCGTGGTGGTAGTACTTCCCCGGACGAGCCCTTCACAAAGAGCTCTACTACTCTTATTAGTGATTCTATCAAATCAAAGTCTCAATTCCTGTTAGTCACACCAGTGTGTCAATCTGGTGTGACCACGAGTCTGTAGTGCTAATATCGCAGATTTTATGAATTTATTTGTGCTTTATCATAGTCTTCCTCTCATATTAATTTATTCAACATGATTAGTCTTGAATTAATGAAAAATTCTTTATTGCACCAATGTGAACAAAAAAACCACTTACAAATATAAAAAAGGTATAGGTGTACAATGTGCACTACCGCCCAAGCAATCGCTGAATTCGATCTCTTCCAGAAAACCTTTGTGTCACCAGCTAACACTGCTGCACTACACAGCTAACACTAAGAAAACTGTTGTGAAACCAGTGTTTGTTTATGTAAATTATATCCAACCCTATTCATATCTAGATTGTGCCCACGTTGTATCTCAGTGATCCAAACTCCCTAGCTAGCCAATCAAGCGTCATTGTTTTGTTTGGATTTGGAGGGCACACATCGAGAGCTGCCCTACGGGCGCGTCAGCGTCAGTACAGTAGACGTCTATAGCACTCGCGCGACAAAACTCGAGCACATGCAGCCGGACTCATGTCATCGCTGACAGCCAATTAGCCCCGTGCCTAGATGCCCCCATTGTCAGGTTCCATATCCCTTTTAAAACGATAGGGATGTAACTTCTTATTTCGAAAGGCAGGTTCCAAAGTGAGGTCGTAAGTATTTATACCTATATATTCATTCGAAGCTAGCTTTAACATCGTACATTTCGACTTTACCTTGATTGATGACCGATTCCGCAGGTTTACAAAAACTTTAAAAACTACTGCGCTATTATTAGGCACTGGGTCCGATGCTGATAAAACAGTCACACAAACATTCACGGATTTCGACCCCGATTACAACCCTGACTTCTTTTCTTCTTCTAATTTATGAGCAATGCTCTTGTCGGCGTAATTGATGCATTTCTCTCCAGGTGTTTCTTTTTAGGGCAACCTCAAACCTCAACAACCCTGACATACACCCATAATTATATTATTTGATATAGAATCGCGACAGACGCACTCCATCCCTGCGAACGCCGATACCAAATTAATTCCGATTGAGGCTTCCTTACAAAAGCTCAGAACTTTCAGCCGTGTCCGTGACACGCGTACATTAATCGGGAAATTTATGACCATTTATATGAATAAATTATAAATGATCTTCTTAGAATTCCTATATACGTTTTATTTATAGTAAAATTGATTTTGTTCGTGTTTAAAACGTTACGTTCGTCATAATGAAATAAAATGTTTCCTGCGTACCTATACCATAATTTAAAATCATTGATCACTATAAAAAAATGTTTTCATACTCAGGTAGGTACTTGGTACGTAATACTTTGTACATGCCAATCCAGACATACTATAAATTGCACGAACAACATTTTTCTGCAGCACAAATACCTATGGTGTTAATACCTATCTGCAGCACTCCCCCACACCTAAATACCGTAGGACATACTAAATCTATAGCAAACAAACAAAATAGAAAATGCATTCATACCAAAACCATTTATGCGCAATGTTTTCTCCGCAATAATATACCTAGGTAGGTACATCACTTATGGAGCCATAGTAGATTTTGTTTATTAACATTGTGTTAAAACATGGGCCAGTAAGCAAAATTCTGCGTGTTCAAGTGTTTTTCAAGGTTATTTCGCTATTCTCAAAATAGTCTGTTAGCGGCGTTCATGAGTCAGTCATACCATAAGCTAGTGAATCACTGTCTTCGTCTCTTCGATCGTTCCCGATAATTTGCTCTATTTCTTATCCATTTGCATCTATTCACATAGGTGTGCAATTCCTTTGTTTCGTTGTAAGTACATAATATCTGATTCCATCGATGTTATAATAACGCACAGAACAAAAAATGTAAGACAGTCGCAGATTCTTGTTTAACGTTATTTTGATTATCTTTTCCACTGTGTGATGTTGAAGATATTTCAATCAACGATACGTTTGGTGATAAAAGGTACCAACCTACAGTGAGAAAGATTATATTATTGCAAATCTAAACAAGGGCCGAAAGTAGTTTATATCTAAAACCGCGAGAAATCGCTTTCAGCATAAAATCTGTGAGGTCTCCAGCTCCACTGGAAAAAAGTTCCGGATAATCCCGGAAGCTACCAGACCGTTTAGATCGCTTATTTTCTCTTTTGCCTTTATCCGTAACAAGGACCAATTTACCAACTTTAAACTCTATACGAATTTAAAGTTCGACTGTATTTTAAATAGGGTAGGTACCTAAGTAGAGGATTGGAGTCTGGCGACTATAGATTGGGATTTGGCCTCGCGGTTGACATTCAGCTCGTTTCTATTGCATTATAGTGGGTATTACGCAAAAATGTGGGTGACGCAACGATGCAAGAGCACTGGAGCCATCTTCATTGGAGATCGTTAAGCTTGTGTACCATGGAATCTTAACATGCCATTCACAATTGGAACATAGCCGCTGGCACACGCTTCCAAAAACTAGAATAGGGTTGCTGCAGTGTCGATTCGTCGTGATTTGCATATTGCACGATCTAACCAAGTCAAATTTACTAAATAAAAGCAATACTGACCGGCAAAATACTGGTCTCTTTTTTATTTCACCACTTTAAACGGCGGTGGTGGCACTTTTGCTTAATATTTAGATTTTCGTGGCAAAAAAATAAGAAAATAATATAGTTTGGCAACCTTAAACGGGTAAGCAGATACCGGAGATTAGGTAAACCAAAATAGGCCAAACTGTTTGTGCTTTATAGGAACGAAAGTGTACCATGTTCCTTTGGCTTTTAGAATTTTAGATGAAGCGATTTCTCTGATGTTCCGGGATAACCTATAAAAGCTGTAAACGTTTATTTGAGAACCAGTGTTAGAGAACTAAAGTCTTAGTAAAAGAAAACGTTGGTTTTGTTTTTGAGATAACATACAGAGGAGTGATCTGTTTGTTTTTGGCCTTATCGGTTTATTATCTTTATAAATACGAGAAGCTCTAGCAAGACAATTTTAGAATAAAATGGTGCATTATTCGACTAAATATTAGTGCGTATAACAAATGGTGTGGGTTCCTGCGGGACCATCTCCCGCCGGCGCGGCGATTCGGATGGCCATCATTAATCTAATGATTTCCATCTCGATGTCCATGCCTGCTGCTGTCTATTGATAGTACGAGTATATTAGTGATGGGTGGATACAACCAGAATTACCTTTACACCCGTTACATATTATGGCCCTTATTCATAATGGTGTTTGAGCGGGCCAATAGCTTTTACAGACCGATAACTCAGTTGCTGTCTTTTCGTTGGCATGAAAGTTGCAGTGACAACAATACTCTATAGAGCTACTATAAAATGGCAGGGATTATGAAGAAGAGAGTAAGGCTCCATATCGAAAATGTTTTATATATCTAAAGCGGTTCAAAAGACAGTATCAAAATCAGTCCTGCCTGCTGTTGGAAATACCAAACTCAAAGAAGTTCTGTAGTTCTTGCACTAGGAAGGTACTTTAAGCTAGAAAGGATTTTGGCTGTTTTAAAATAAACTCAAATGCGACTGAAAAATCATTGCATTTAATCAGAATCCGGATTTTTCCGGATGTTAAAGCTGTTAGTGCAAGGTAAGGTATGTGACCTTAGAAGGTAAATGAAAAAGTTTACGCTACACTATATCTACTCGTCGACCGTAAAGAATACTTCAGCGTTCATCTAAATGACATTGCCGTCCGTTGAGTGTAAGTGCTTATTTATTCCGATCACATTTCCAACGTGCACTAGGCTGGTACAGTATAATATAGGTACCTATGCAGTAAGTTATACCTATACAGATCTAATATACGTACCTATAGGTAATGTCTGCAGGAGTACGGCGAACTATCACGTCGACTGTATGATAAATGATACATAGGTACATACGAGCACACACGACACCGCATGCATGTTTACCGCTAATAATTTGTATGGCCTTGCCTGGTTTCTAACCTACTGTCATAATAACGAGAATTATTTTACCATGTGAAATTTGAGCAGCATGTAACCTAGAAAAATTAAAAATTACCAGACTTTTTTAAAAGACTTTTAGGTACTAAAGTTGTTCTAAAGTGTTTGTTAATTTTTAATGGCTTTATTAAGTATTATTTTAAACTAAATAGTTGTGTAAACACAACAACCATGCAAAAACTAGCATGATTCCTTACCCAAACACGTAACAAACACAGGCAATGGCAATCACTAAGTAAAAACCAGATTCATTACCCACCATAAACGTATCGCACCGTACACAAGCACTTGTCCTGGCCATAACATAAAACCAAGTTCTATAAGAGCTATCAAGGAAAACATAATTTTACTTCCCTTTTAATTTGTGTGTAAACAGTCAGTTCTATTATAATTATTCATGTCAGCGTGGACGAAAAATACAATACATTTTTATGAAGTTTGGTTGAGATGTTGTCTCCCGTGGCGGATTCTTTATTTTGCGGGACTTGATTGATGACGTCTCTTACATTGTGACGCTTTTTTCGGCCTTTTTGCCGGAGCCTGTCCTCTAAATCCATCTAGGAAGAAAGAGCCAATTACAGTTAACAACCACTTTACCAGTTGATATTGGTTGCCCTCGTAAAATCAACGAGAGATGCCAGTACTTGTAACCCGAGTCTACGTAAACAACATAGATGTTTCTTAGTTGTTAGTAACCTTAAACTTTGACTTTGACCTAGCAGCGAAGCCGATATTAAATAAAGTTCAATTACTTTCCTATAGACATATTAATATCGATAAAAGTTATATATCTAACGAACCGGTGTTATTTATAACTAGGTACATAAAATATATTTAATCGTACATGTTTATAATGTCTCTTTAGTGGATAACCTTTAGAACCTTTTAATTAGGCAATGCTTGAAAAACGATTTGTGCCTCATACCTACCTACCTATTTACAACATCACAATATTCCGAATGATGAATGACTGACAATTTACGCAAATCTTCTATTGCTTCGCAAGCCTATCGTGCGCCGACAGATCTCACGCATCTTTACAAAATCCCAAGCCCAAATTTTGCTATGGAGCCACAATATTTCCACATACCTACTAGAAATAGTACCTACCTATATTTGGTGAACCTTATCATTGTGCCCATAAAGGTTACATTAAAATCTACCTACATGAGTTGATATAGACGTGCTTGAAGTGGGTAGTATGAGCACATTAATATTATTTCCCTAGAGGACGGATCGCATAATCGATGCATGGTTGTATTTTATTAGTAATCGGATACTAACACAGCACTACCTTTTACTATTTGAAAAATAAGTAACGTATACATACTTATATCTGCTACGACAGCAAAAAATTCAATGTGTTATTTGCACGAAGCTTGTGTACTTGGTACGAATTGTACTAACCTTAAAAGTTCAACACTGTTCGATAGTTTTGATTTTTATCTACGAGAAGGATGAGAATCTTTAAAAGAGGTCTAGGAAACAACTACTACCACAAACTTGATATTATACTTCAGGTCTCGTCCGAAGACCATTATTACTTGCAGCAATACGAGTTGTGGTGCTGTCTCTGTCACACTTCAGATCCACGTCATAAAATACAAAACCTATCTCCTGTCTCACTCCCACGCGTTGGTGCAGGCGGCGGTGGCGGCAGCCGACCGGGAGCGCACCTGCAACTTGTCATTACGTGTTTTTGTGTTTTCTAGGTCACACAAAAAGTTTTCAATTTCTTCAAATTTGTGATTTTTAGGTGAATTTGAAGTGGGAAAACGAAAGCATTCACAATTCGATGCTAATTTTTATCGAAGTAGTGAAAAAACAGTGAAAAACTGAAACGCAAACTTCAAAAATTGCAATGTAAAAGACCGGGTACCTAGTAAGGTAGCTCGTCATCTTTGGAATCGGATAAATATCACAAGGTTAATAATTATGAAGATGAATTTTGGATCATACCTATGTAATATACCTACCTACCTACAAGGTATGTAAACCCAGTATTTCTTATAGTAAAGATATTACTTTTATTGTTATTATACTTTGACGACTAGAATTTTCTCGAAGACTACCAACTTACCCATACGATAAAATGTTCGAAATTCGGTGGAGGGTGATATACCTACCTACCTATATATTGATATTACCAAGGTCTCACTTGTATATCATGTTGAGAGTATGTATTATTTCTTCACGTAAATCGTGTTGAACGTACCTATCTTCGGATACAAATAATCGTACATTCCTTGAAGACCTTTCGCGTTTATCGCGTTGAGGGTATTTAAGTAGTAAGCATTGTGTACCTATCAATTGATATCCTCGCACGTAAATCGTGACGAGCACACCACTGATCTATACCTACGAAGGTACCATCTATGCTTCTTCACGTAAATCGTGTTGATAGTATCTTGAGATAGGTAAACCTAAGAGATAGGTACCTATAAATAATTTGTACGTAGTACCTACCTATGCATGTACCAGCTACTTAATATAATAACTCCGCGTAAATCGTGTTGAGTGTCCTTCCTGATCAACAATACCAGAATATGTAACGAGAAGATACCTACATAATATTTCTTCACAAGAAACGTGTTGATCACCCTAGAGACATAAAAAAATCAGATATACAAAATGATTTCTTCATCGCCATGAAACTACCTATGTAACCTAACATATGACATTATTATGTACCTAGGTACATCACAAGACTAAGCTTGTCTCCGCGTAAATCGCGTTGAGAAATTGTAAAGTACTATAAGTACTTACATTCTACTACTAAGTACCTACATTTTAACATGTTCATACAGATGAAATGTACCTACCTACTTCAGGAACAGTATGAAGCACAAGTGTGGTCATACCAGTACTGGAGTCACTGATAATACCAACGGTTCAAGATAAACCTAAAAATTATATTCAACCCTAAAATCCTAATGATATTGGGTGACGATTCTTCCGTACAGAAAGAAAGTGTTGATTTTCGTAGGTGCACATAATACAATATTACCCGTCGGTTAAATACCAGCTGAGAACTGCAACAACAACCCAAACTCAGTTTAAAATTCGAGGCGGCTATATCAATCTTAAAGATCTTAAAAAAGTATAAATTGAGCTAAGGCAAGAAAAACCAGCTATCTAGCTGTTTATCCGCTGTCGGTCCGAAGTGCTGAACTGAGCCTTGTCATCAAAGGATGCGCTATCTCACGCACAGAAAATCATGAACCCTTTGAGTGACGCTGGACGACTACACAGTCTCTATCGAAAGTCGCAGCCTAAACAAGATATTGTGAAGAATATGAAGCTCGATGGAACTTTATTTGGCGCTAGCCTGGAGTATCTTTAATCAAAAACTCTCAATCGGGTGCGGAGAGAAAAAACTGCTATTTTCTCCAGCACGATACCGCGCGCTACAGTTAAACCTCCGCCACCTAGAAGAAAAATTCAGTGAGGTAACGTGCTCTAAACTTAAGGGGGATGTCGCGACCAGATCAGATATCGGCGAGCCGCGTCACTATACCAGTATCCAGAAGCCGGCAGCAGCACCGCGGGATCACCGTCGAGCCGCCACCGCAGCCACGCAGCGTGCCAGAGGACTACGAGGCGCTGACTTCAACATCGCAGGTACCTAAACCATCGCAGACGGGCTGAGATACTTTTATAACCAAAGGTGTAATATAACTGATGGTCCTGTTATAACTGATTATCCAGGGTTCGAGGATACTGTATGTATACCTATCTTTCATAAGCGAACCTTTACAGATACTCGTATCTTCTTTCGAACTTCTATTGAATCAATATGTACCTAACTGTTTATTCTCCTGATTATCCAGGGTTTGAGGATACTGTATAGGGTATACATATATCTTAAACGAAACTTTACAGATATTATATTCGTCTCGAATTTCTACTGAATCAATATTTATGTACCTACTTGAAATTAACCTATCAATGGAAGTATTTTACACTCTGATTTTATATCAACTCGTGTGTGAACCGTGTGAAGATATTTTTTTATCTCGCACACCTTCACGGTGTCTAAGCCATTGGCAAACATCTTTATTTTTGAACCTGAAACACTTCTGAAAAAGTTTGTTCAACTAGAAAATTTTGCAAATGGATGATTTCCTAAATCAAACTATAGTTCAATTTATTATATAACTTTATGCCTAGATTCTATTTAAAAGAAGCTTTTTGTACTAACAAAACTGGTAAAACCTGTTTTACAATATTTACATTTACAATGCCTTTGCATACATTTATTAATACAGCGAATGCGTAAGCAACAGCAACGGACAAGCAATGGAACAATAATGAACAATCTGGGTTTTATTACCATTTAAACTTTAGTAAAAGGCACATATCTTCAAAAATGCCGAATGTAAATTGTTGGGCTTTATTTTAAGTACCTACTAATAATATGTCTATTTGCATTCCGAAGAGTAAAAGTTACATATTCTTCAAAAAATACGGAATGTATTTAAATAATAAAAAAGTTCAATTTATTGTAGACATTACTACTTCATCAGCGCAATTCTCTATAACAGACTTAATCTAAAATTACAAATTTACTCACTTCCTATGTACAAATGCAAACTCCAATGCATTGAATGGATAAAATCGCTGACTTATGACGAAACCGAAAATCTTTTAGTTGCCATTAAATAAATAAAACTATTTTGTGTATCATGCACTCATAATCTCTCTCACACACATATACCCTCCTACACATCCCAACACACCGCATTCATACACCCTAACACTCTCCACTACACACACACACACTTGGGAGTTCTCCTGTGAAACCCTGGCTCCTATGAGACACGCGTAATCAGGAGAACTCTCAAATACCACACACATACCTACACACACCCCCAATTACACAAACAACACAAGCACCCATATACACCGTAACACTCCCCACCTTTCACATACTCATTACACAATGACATGGGAGTTCACCTGCAAAACACACACACAAACACACAATTAACATTGTTTTAAATACTTCACTTTTTATTTTTCTGTTTTACATAATATGTAACTCATTTACACCCAATCTACATAGACCTAAACCATTTACCTACTTAATATTTGAAGTTCCTTCTAGTTTTATACGTATCTATTTCATGTTATGAACCTACCATACTTTTTATCGGAGGAGGGCGTTGATGTCTGTGACACAGTTTTTTAACTTACACAGAATCATCGTTTTCTATAAAATTATGTACCTACTATTTATGTTACTACTACCCATGTTACTATCTATGTTGTTCTATGTTCTTTGTTCAAAATAAAACATTATTATTATTATTATTATTATTATTGTCAAAGTTGACATCCGCATAGGTATCCTGCCGTTAGATAATGGGTGGATGTATACAATAAATTTATTCTAAAAAGGTTAACTGATGACTACAATATGAAATTAATAGTAGTGAAGTAACTTAATATTCTACGTTCAATGACTCAAAATTTTTCTATGCGTCACCTACAGGTTCGGATGTATCCTGTGACAAACAGTTCACGTGACTGGACGCACTCAGAACTTATCTCGCATATTTTTACGTTACAATTAATAGTACGCCTTTTACGGCCTGCTTTTGAACTTCTCCATTGCAACGTACTATTAAGGGTAGATATATAGCAACGTGTAACGTGCTACTAAGGGTAGGCGGCAATACATAATCGAGAAATACATATTTAAATGAAATAGCACCTACCTTTAAAATATTAACATTTTTGCATCAATATAAAATCTTCGAACAATTAAATAATAATAATAACATACCGACGCAATGGGAACTCGCAGAGTACCAACGTTTTTACAGAAATAGCCAATAATTTTGGAAACCCCGGCTGAACTATGCATTTGCAAGCTCTCATAACTATAAAGATACGCATCATGGAAACTTAGACCTCTGTTCTGAATGATTTAGTAGACGCGTATATACCTGTAAAGTGGAAGGTGTTTTAGTATTAGTACCTCTCTGGCGATCACAGCCTTGGTATCCGCTATAGACTAAACTTATAGTTTCATATAAAATATGTTTTGGACCCGATAAATATTGGTTACCCGCTTTAGGTACACATAATATCTTCTCCTGGTGAAATTATCAGGCAAGCGATGATAACTCGAGGTATTCCAGAGACATTCTTGGTTTAATTTTTTTAGGGTACCTAGGTATCATTTGCGGGATAAAACTCTTATTCAGTATTAGTTTATCTCATCCCAGTTGTTATTGTCACAATAATTATGTTTTCTATGTACTTATAACAGCTTAAGATTTTTTGAAAGTGAATTCCGTCCGAACCATAGAATTTGGAAAAGGAGCTGGTTATAGTATACTTACTACATTATGTACCTTCCTACTACATCTTTTCACTCTATCTAAAAATAATTTAAGATTAATTTTAAGTAAAAGTTAATTTAAAAATAACATATGATGACAGCAATATATTTTTATGCGTTTAAAATTTAAACCATCTAATGGGATCCAAGTGATCCCAAGGTTTGTCTTTCTTTGACGTCAATGATGTGTTATGTGATGCATTTGATCTTTATTATTTCAATGATACCTATTACATTTCAAAGGCTATCTCGTAGTAAGCTTGCTAGCAATAGCCTCCGCACTGAATATGTAGATGATAAAATATTACAATAATAATTATAGAAAAGGTTATGATTAACAATAAAAATTCCTGATCTCATTAAAATATTTATAGCTGGGAATTAATATATAATCCTTCAGGCACTAATCAGGCTACATTTCTTTCGCGAAACTCCATCGATATGCCCCGCGACATCGACAGTGTTGCAAGCGCATAAGATAAAACTTTAACTTTACCCAGCGCCATGACAATACAGACGATTAACTATTGTTTATAAGCCTAAAAAAATTTACTATGTAGCCATAAGCCAAAAAAGTCGTAACAGATACGTAGTAGCAGGTATTTGACGTACCTATCGATGTTTGGAGCGCATAGCGGCCGCCCAGCCGCTCGTCCGTCGCGTCGGCTGAGCGTGAACCTGAAAGCGGTACAAAAGTCCACAGGTTGTGTTGATACCTCTAATGTATTCTTAAAATACAACGATAGATAAATTTATAGTTTAATCGACAATGATTTTGCTGAGGTCAGGTACTTTATTTAGTGGACAAGTTTGAGTTTATAATCAGGCACATTTATTGTATGAACTATTTTTTTTTAGAATTAATGTATCATGAAAGAGAAGATGTGCTTGCTAAAAACAGTTATCTATTATAAAAATCTATTACTTTCCTGTAAGCTATTTAGCTTATTTTTTTGTCACAATCTACTAAGTTTTAAATATCCATCACGAAGATACAAAACGTCAATGTATTTTAACTTTCCTATATTTTGTCAGGAATATTATGACGTTCTCTAAACATCTGCAAGTAATAATGGTCTTCGGACGAGACCTGAAGTATAATTAAGAATCAAACTAACTTACCTAGTGCTGTTTGATTCCAATTATGCGAAGGTCTCGTCCGAAGACCATTAGGATCCCACCCATCCCAATACAATGTACCCATTCGTGGAAAAGTAAAATACATATTACGGGGACAAGGTGTAACAGGGTATTCTCTGAAAATAATGACAAGTTGCAGGTGCGCTCCCGGTCGGCTGCCGCCACCGCCGCCTGCACCAACGCGTGGGAGTGAGACAGGAGATAGGTTTTGTATTTTATGACGTGGATCTGAAGTGTGACAGAGACAGCACCACAACTCGTATTGCTGCAAGTAATAATGGTCTTCGGACGAGACCTTCGCATAATTGGAATCAAACAGCACTAGGTAAGTTAGTTTGATTCTTAATTAAAAATATTAACTGTGCAGTGAAAACGAGCATTTTTCTACCAGAATAATTTAATGTTGTGAATAAGTCATAGTCAGTTTGTAAGTTATTTAGCTTAGGTGCCTTTCAGAATTCATACGGATCACGTGACTAGCCTAAGTAGGTGTGTGACCTACCTGCCTAATAACATAAAAATATTTTAGATGCTCTTTCTACCTACGGAAACATACAATACTGCCATAAAAATTGTGTAACGGCCAAAGTTCATTCACAGGACGTTGTAAGTCCTGCTCAGTGATCTGCAGGAGGAAGCGACAATGGACATGCTTCACCGTCGAACCGTGAAAGTTCATGCTGCATGGTTATTCTTCATGAAACTAATGTCTCGATTCACAATTTGCATAGAAGTATTAAAACGTCCATATGTTGGTATGCCAACGATCTTCAAAAATTCAAACTCAATTAAAATTCTCAATTTAATTGAAATCATGTAAATACCATTACCCCCCAAAAAAAATAGCATAATGTATGTTCTAACATAAAAGGTACCCACTAAAACACAGAATGGTATGGATTCAGTGCTATCGAGTTAATGATTAAGGTATTTTCATGTTGAGAGGAGCAAAACGTGGCACCAATTTAGTAGGGATTTGTAGAATTTAAAATAAAATAATTACAAAACAATCTAAAACAAATAACATTACCTTCTTGCAATACGCTCTGTTGACAATCGGTGCGACCGTTAGCTCTGCGCGACCATTTGTAAAATTAATTGGCTGATTTGAAGTAGAACGTAAAATTATTAATTTCTCGCCAGAAAATCATGGTTAATTGCAGATGTCACACTTTTGGAAATACAGGTAAAGAAAGGAAACTAATCTGGACGGATGTAACCTTGTTATGGTATAGTCACATCAAAAAAAGACTTGTGCACTAAATTCCGTCGTCATCATCAGCAGGACAAGGACAAACCATTATATCAAGCACTTAATCTGCAAGGGCAACATTCCAGCACGCATTCATAAGCCAAAAGTCATCAATTACCCTAAGAAAAGCACGGTTCTTACTCTTACACCACAGAACAGACATTCCCATAATGCGGTAGGTCCCGTTCCAGCGAATACCAGGGCAAAATGTACGAAAAAAAATTTAATGGCGTCTCATGATCGTGCTAGCTTAGTTTCTTGGATAAAGCCTCATCTTGATATACGACTGATTTTTATATTTGTGTAGCTCAGTGGTCTTTTTGCACGTTACACGGTTTACTGTCGTGAAAACATTTGAACAGACGAGATAGTTATCAGTGGCTGCAGTCTATCTAAACTAATTATCATTTAACCCGAGCTTGAGTTGCGTGTTTTGCCATTTGATAAATAATCTTTAAAAGTGAATACCGCAATAAAAATGACATGATCCTCGTACGTAGATAATGTGGGTAGGTATATCCCTGTAACTATACTCCGAGGTAAAAAATAGGTATTGTAATTGGAAAGTATTTTAATAAAATGCAATAAAATAACAAAGCCAGTTTGATTGATGTTAGTAGAGCCACAGCGAGTTAGGCAGCAACCGCCTATTACATTTATAATGTTTTGAACTTGACTGGGGCTATTAAATTGTTATTAAGTCCGAGACGTTGGCTGCGTCGATAGTGGCTACGCGGGGAGAGTGTCGGAACGGAACACGTTTGATGCATAAGTGATCAAATGGACTTCACTAGCCGTGGGTCGATGTTTCATTACGCAACAAACCGTTGCCTATTTAAATTGAGCTTGGATTGATTTGACGAAGCACCACGGGACAGCCTCTCGTGCGGCAAAATTCCTTCGGTTCCACAATAACAGATAGATTACGCGGCAGTACGTGACTTCGTATTCCTTCTTGCAATCATTATGTCACCCGCTACGAAAACCTTTGATGTTATTCCAAAGGTGCGTTTTGAAATTCGAATCTTTAGTTGAAGGCACGAATCAACTAAGCTCTCAATGAGCCTTCAATTGGTTTCCTTGAAAAGATATGTGTTCTTGAGACTACGATTTCTGAAATACTGGGCGGTAAATAAGTTGAAGCCATTTCGGGAAATGCATACCATCAGATTTCTCAAGCTTCTGTCTGACTTATAAGCAGGGTGACTTTGACGATTGCTCAAAATTAATGTTTTTTTTTCTCCGTAAAACGAAACGCAATAATGAGTCCCCATGCAATAATTTAATGCTATCTTAAAAATCATCACAAGTAAGATAACTTGTACTTACTCAAAAATTTTACCTAAGTATTTGTACACAATGTACATGTAATAGAAATCCATCATCTGATAGAATCTGTAGACTAGACCCTTTGCTTAGTTCACTAATTTTCAGACTGGTTTGTTTGGGTCGTCGGAAATCTTCAAATGGAGAGGTAATCAGTGGTTTTTGTAGAAACTCTGGGATTTGATTTTAAAACGAGGTCTATTATGTAACATCAATCATCTTGCAAATTAATAACTCACTTAGGTACTTCCATTACGAAGAACTCATTACATGACTAACTTAAAAATAACCATGTCCTTCGAAACCTTTTTATGATCGTTGTCTTTACTGAGACAATCGTAAAACCAGGGTCGTAGTCACCATGAATTGCTGACAACGGGATATCGACTTTTATTGTTAGTCAAACCTTTGTTTACTTTACAGTCAAAGGAATAAAATCTATTGAGTCGATTCGAACGTAGCACCGAGATAGTTAACATTGTTTAACTTTTAGCAAACGTTAGCATAGTCAGGGCCTTACATAACCGTGTCCTGTAGGCTGCCAAAGCAAATAGAACTTAGTCATTATAAGGTTAGGGGAAACCGAAAATACGGTGCATCATCAATATTGATTTTATCAAATCAGATGACACAGTCCCCCAGGCGGCGCGCGGCGGTCGCGACCTACGACCGCGCTTTCACCGTCTGTTCTGCCCACGAACCCACCGCTTTCCAACTAATTAATTCATTCTCCCATGCAGGCCTCGATCTTTACAACATTCAGATTCTCTTGTCGCAAGTACGGGCTACAACGGCTACATCAATGCAAATCATTCGTGAAAGAACAATAGTTTACGAGTCATTTGCAAACAATAGCCAACCGGAAACGAGGTGTACTAAGAACTCGTAAGTAGACGTAACTTTCTCTGCTGATATGATTACAAGATTGATATCATCATTAAATAAAAGTTAGGTAAGTACACCTACTAATTTTGTAATGTTTTCTCATCAGGTAGCATTACCAGACTATTAATCAATTAAGCTAAGTTTAATAGTCTGATTATCCACTTGGAGATTATTTCAATCGCGCTTATTCTCCAAGGGAAGTTAAATAACATATGATGACTGCTAAACAGACTGGATGAACTAAGATTGAGCTACACTGATATAATTCTCAATCTGTTCATTTCCTGCGCTTGTGAGGTCTCAATTGCGGCTCTTTTGTAATCAACAATCTGTGTCGACACCCAGCGAAAAGCCACCGTCATCATTCAATAACAAGAACAAATTTTAGGTAATTTCAATTCTCTTTTCATATTAATACCTAGTAGTTTCGATTTTGGCAAATGTTTAGGGTGATACTGATTCACTCACACATTGTAGGTGTAATATGATGTAGCATAGTAAAAAAAACATCCTCATAAATCTGGCGATCACGCAAGCGAATCATTGTGGCCCGAACCAATAAAGTAGGTAGGCATATTTCCTCATACCTGCTGTGGCATGATAGGTGCTCATAGTAGAATTTCATAGTATTCCTTCTAACGTACAACTCATGTTTTGAAACACACAAATTGCTATAAATGTAATAGCATACATTACATGCAATAAAAGCAATGTACCAACCTACCTACTTAGCCATTTGTTCAATTCAATGTAAACGAGTACCGATTGTTAGACATTCGTTATGTATCGCCAAATTTCCTTTATTCAATAATTCCGCCATATCTTGGGTAACTTTCGTTATAAAATCATAAAGTTTTAGAGCGTCAGAATAGAAAACTGCTAGATAGTTTTGCTCGTTTCGAAGCATACGTGCTAGCACTATCTCTAGCAGCAATTCATACATAGGTAATAATGCAATACATAGAAGCAACACGCGAACATTGCGCCTATGTGCAAAGTTACGGCTAATCGGCTTTCCGCTTCACAACAAACATTAAAACTGCATTAAATTCTATTTAACGCTGGATAAAACATGCCTAGTTAGCAATTGAAAAATGTTCATGATTCATGCAACCAACGTAAAGCTCTATCCAGCAGTTACTTATTCATAAAGAGACGATTGGATGTGAAATATGAAAGAAATCGTTTAAGTTCAATCACTTTTCCCCGAATTATAGATGTCACGGTATCGGAACGTGGGTAGATAGGTCACGTATTTAATGGGGAGTAATAAAATAAATGGATCTCGAACACATTCGTCTTAGAATCATCTATATCCGGTAAGACGCTCGATAGACATCCGTTCGTAATGTTTTATCATCAATCACGTATGAGATTTAAATTTTACTTAGAAGTATCTATTTAAACTCCTAGAATCTAAGATACTTAGTAGGTACAAATCCATTAAGCAAAAACATACAGTTTACTTGTATATATATATAGGTCGCTGCGAGCGCGGCAATAGCTTATCAGACCGATAAGCCTGTCTCTTTTCGTTGGCATTAAAGTGATAGTGACAAGAACCCTCTATAGAGCCGCTATGAAATGGCAGGGATTTAGAGGGAATAAGAGGGTTAGTTTTTATACTCTAATAAGTAATAACTTAACAAGCTCTAATAACAAGTTTACATAAAAAGCTTCACTCAAAAACTAGCTAAAAATAGTGTTCATCTGTTATTTTGTCGAAGCTCGTGTTGAAGAGATTAGCCAGACTAGGTACACTGCCATACCGTGTTAGCTGTTACCGGTGTGCGCCACGAAAAGGCTCTGTTCATTCAACCACGCCATGCTAGTGCCTGTGGCCAAATACTTTTTTTTAAGGATTGATGGGTAAGACATATTCTTCGTTCTTATTATTTATCATAACTTTTTCTATATATAAATTTCACCTCTATCAGTTTAGTGGTAAGAGCGTAATCGAGCTACAAACATCGCAAATCGCAAAACTCGCATTTCTATGTATATTCTTAGTAGGATTTGTATGTTTTTAGTTAAAAATTCGCATCTAACTAATTCCAAGCACGTTATTCTGCAGTACTTAATCTTGAATGATAGGATAGTTTTTCCCTTCTACCTCTTTGTGTATGTTAATAGATCCGGAGAAATAGACAGCCTGCTGGCAGGATTTATAGGAATGCTCGGAACCGGTCGAACTTCCGACGCCGACGATGCTGCGTGTCTTCGGGATGACTCCGAGAAGATCGTAAATCGCGCGCCTCGAGACACGCGAAATGTGCCGGCATTACCAACATTGCGTTCATTCTACGTTCTACTTTGCAATTCTTTAAATTATTCAGCTACCAGCTACTTTAAATTTATTCATGAAAATAATTTGTACCAACTGAAAAGTTTAATGAATTAATTAATCCCTGACTTGCAATCACAACTCAAGTACTATAACAACGAAATAAGAACACAAAAGCAATTAGGTACCAACCCAAGTTCAATTTGTTAAACAGACTTGTTAACCAGTTTGCAAACACCTGCACACAGAAACATTCCAGAACGATAGTAGGCGAGGAAACGCCCAGTCTAATACCGCGCATCAATGTAATGCTATCGACATCAATATGAATGTTATTTTTGTAACATGCCGGTTGCTCCATCATAAGATCTGCATGCCTGCCTGTATACATACCTAACGGAAACTGTCGATTGTGGAGTATTTCGGTCTCGGGAAGCATAAACTGGCGAAGGCAAGTGGCACCAAACCACGCACCGCCCACAGTCACTGTTCATGAGGAAACGACGCGAATTAACTTATTTTGGTCTATTTGCGAACGGAAAACATGACGTTGCTTGGTTTTGCTCAGCTTGACTATATGAAACTTCGAAATGTTCTTTTTAATTATTATCTTGTCAGTTTTGTTTGAAATTAAATATGATTGTTTGTCAGACTGGATAAAGGTTTAATACAAATCATACACACTAATCTTGTGCAATACGCACAGTTTCGTTTTATAACTCGTTGTCGTGTTAGGCAAATCCTCATTAAATAATCCACGGGTGGTGTCGTTCGCCGAAATCGCTTATGCAAATAAGTCATTTGTTTATTTATGAAACTTTTGGACTCGAAGGACAAACAAAACGTTAAGAGATTATTCTTCCAAGAAACGATCCACTTAAATAATTATGGAGACGATGATTTATTGACAACTTTTGACTCTATAAACCGAAACTGAAGTCCAAAGTGTTAAACGTAATGCATATTTATTGATATGTACAGATTTCGATAAAAGATGGACAGAATGAACATCCTGTGGATCGGTCGTGCGACGGACGCATTGCCGACATCTCTAGGGTCACCGGACAGGTTAGGAGCGATGGGCAATCAAACAATTCGGGCTAAACGTCTTGCTCATTCGATCCATCTCAGCACCGCTGTTGCACAATACCCAACGAGCTATACTATATTAAACATCGGTTTACCAATGGTAATGTAATATATTGAAAGAGTTCAAGAGTTATTATTAGGGTATTTCCAAATTGTGAATTGGAAAAAACATTGTATGATTGATTCGCTATAAACTGTATGAACAGTCATCACATCACTCATAAAATAGTTTTCCTTATTTTCTAAAGTAGGTACGTACAAATATCTATTTACCCAGTAGGTAACAGTAGGTATTTATGTATTTAACCACTACAAGCACCTGTATTTCAAGCAGTGAGTTTCGCACACTTAATACTTACGTTGGTGTTTTTACAAACAAGGTATCGAATTCCAAACCTGTTTTCCATTTTCAATGAGAATGTTTTCAGTGTGAACGGAATCTCCTATTCCAGTAACGTGAACTGGATGTGTGAAGTGTAATAACAGAGAGTACAGAACGTCTAAGTAGGTAAAACCGCGGCGTAACAATCACAGAATAAAATGAAAATATAGAAAAAAAACATATTTCAATCCATACCCTAACCACTAATAAAATAAAAACTAGGATTGATTAGGCACTTTTTGGCACGACTTAAAGGCGGGTGCCAAAGGGCTGCAGTAGTAGGATAAAATACTGTTGAACTATGTCATGTAGACTGTAATGCGTCAGTCAGACTATGACAAACATATTGTATGCCTCAAATTGATGGCCGGAGGACAGTGCATCATAGGGCACGTTCCTACAGTGCGTAGGTAACTTACAAGGTAATGCTTTGTTATAGGTGCTGGTAACCAGGCATTTCACATCACATCAGGTGGGTCATCTGCTTGTTCCATCACCTAGTTCTATAAAAAAAGGATTGTCTTTTGCTACGCTTCAATTTGGGAGTGGGAAGGAAAGATCTGGTGACCTCTTCTAAGACAAAGCTGAGTAAAATACCAAGAGTATTTCACGTGTCACATCGCATCTCGCAACATTCCGGAAATCCGGAGGAAAAACATCGCGAAACACCGCACAAAAAGGGCAACTCGCAAGCAGGATGTTGAACATTACAACAAAACACGACAAACGAGGTTTTGTGACTAAAACCGAGCAGCTTTACTTCAGGCTACTTGTGTCTATGTTATTTTAAACTATTTTAAACCCAGACTCTATGGACGCAGATTCTAACCTCTAACAAACATGAGCCGTTCATAAGTCTGGCTGACACACCATACGTGCAACTTACTAATTAATGCTATTTTTATTATATATCTTTTTAAAAAATTCATAGCAATATTTAAATATGTAGCAATAAAGAAACCACAGTTCATCTCCAATATTAAGGCTTCATTTGATTAATTTTATATTATTCTACCGTTCGTCCGTTGGTAAAGTGCGTTAATAACACGACCAATTATTTATATCGATTCTATTAGCTCTCCAACCTAAATATGTAATAACCTTCTACGCCTCCTTTATAGTTGGTAATTTCTTCCTAACCAATCCCATTACAAATCTGTCAACACTTGCGAGCACTTGACGTTGGAGGTTTTTTATGCCCCTATGAGATTCCATGATTTTGTTGTATTTTTAGTTTGTCTTTATAATGTAAAAAAAAATCCGTGGGCCCAATGGCAAAGGCCTGCTCATTTGAAGGTTATTTTAAATAAAATCAATAAGTAAATGGGAGACAGATAAAGCATAAGCTATTTTCATTTCAAGGAATGTGCATTTGTTAAATTGACCTACGATTCTATTATTATAGTAATTAATAACACCTTAAATAAATTTGTAAAGAAAATTACAACTAATAGTTACAATTATTTACAAAATGTGCAAAATAAACAAAATACATATGAAACAGTTGAGATATCTGCAGACCGTTGCAAAAGATCTATAGATAGCTCAACTGATCCAAATCAGTGCCAGTCGGAAGCGTACCCAAGACACTGGCTGCATTGCCACGCTGAATGGCAATGCTGATACGCTGAGCCAGATATTCGCCAGCCCTCGGGTCACGCGTCGCGTCGATAAGTCGCCTGGATAAAATTTTGAAGACCCGGTAGGCCTCGGTACCCCACGGACCTAGAGTCTCAACCCCAAGAGGAGCAAATACGTAGGCCCTGTCGAGACCTGCATATTTGCGCCTCTTGAGATCCTCAGCTGAATCTGCCGCCGCGCCAGCACCAACGGATGTCCTCGGCAGATGGGAAGGCGCAAGTGTGTCCACACAAGTGGCATCCCACACCATGGGCCTCCCCAACTCCCAAGGAACCAGAGTCATACCGTCGGGCCGTTTACCATCGTCACGTAACAGACCATTCGGCTCGAGAACGGCTGGTACATTCACGGTGGTAAAGGCCCGTCGGATGATGTCGTTAAGGCTGGCGTGATATCCGATCGGCGGCTCTAGTGCATGACAATCCGTGATGACCAAGCTGATCGACCGCAGTACCACACTGGCACTGATGGGGCGCGCAGCACGGCGCACCCAACCGTAGAGAGGTAGCGTGACAGGATCCATTAAAGTACCGGTGTTATGAGAAGGGAGTGCCTGCAACCAATGTCCTGACTCCCATTTAGAGACGGCTAGGAGACGGGCACGATCTGCGGAACTGGAATACGTTTGTAACAGACAATTCCGTGTCAACTCACACAGAGGCCCGTCCCATTGCCGTTGAGACGAAAGAGATTTGGGGGGAGCAGTATTTGGGCAGGCACTATGCCAAGCATTTTGAGCATCGTCTTGATATGAAATTTTGAAAGATATTAAACCAGAAGAAGTAGCCAAACGAGATGGAGATAGATTTTTTTTTACCAAAGAACTAGTGCTATAGACTGACTACAAGAATGCTGGTAGGGCTACACTAGACATTTTGCGAATACCTAAGCCTCCCAATTTAACAGGCAGGGAGGCCTGCGACCATGCCCTGTCATCCAAATAAATATTCAAAACCAATGATAAAGTAGTCTTTATAATGTTGTCCAAGCCTAATACCTTGTTAGGCTAGTACGAGTATCATTACTAAATTGACAAAGCTGTTACATGTCATTCGATGCTCACTCAATGATACTGTTGAAACCCTACTATTACATCATCCACCAGTGAATAATGAAACATGCAGCAAATTTTTTATTACATTACATACTTAAGTACCACGTACACAGCAGGTACCCCCAAATTGATAAACAAGATCACACATATCAGTAGGTGTTAGCACTGCTTTAAAAATATAGGGTGTCCGGAAGGTCGATGCAAAGCCGTGAGGGGGGGGGGGGGGGGTAGGTCACCTCGTTACGCATCTATTCAGGCTAGATTACCTTAGCCCAATGTCGTCGAATTCCGAGTTATTATCCATGATATCCTGTATATCTAAAGGTGATATAGTCCCTTACGAACAATATCTAGCTAAGTGAGTACTCCTCATTAATTTAATAAGAATCTGATAAAAAAAGCGGCATCCTTACGCTTTAAAAACAACAGTCTTGTTTTTTACAAACCAAGGAGTTTAGAATGTATTACGAAGTTGCTGTCGTCTGTAACAAAACAATGTAACAACATTTTCTTGTTTCTAACTAACTTTTAGTCGTGCTAAAACAACCCTGAGTGCAAGCCCTATATACCTACTAGGCAGGTACATAGTATAGCAGATGGTTTTTTTTACCTCAAAAAAGTGGCATCGTTATTTTATTCATAAAATCTACAGAGTTTTGCATTTCACCCGAATCTCAATTCCTCTTAATTTTACCAAAATTATTACCTACCTACCTACATTCTAGACCTAGATAATTGCAAGTTATTTTTTATAAAAATAATCGTTTACAAACTTTGGTGGAATATTAAACTGTTTTTAATTTCCGTGTTAGCCCGGATATTAATGAAACTATCGTGAATTTTCATGTTTTTATTTTATTTTCATATATTTCTAGGCCAAAGTAGAGTATCTAAGTATGTCTAAGATAAATATGATCGCTTAACTACGCCTTTTATTCAAATTAAACATAAATTTCTATACGATCATTTTTATAAAACGATATTTGCAATGTTATAGCTCATTGTAAAGAAAATTTTAAAAATTAATTTTGGGTAATCTACATAAGCGGGTTTAAAACTCAGATATGCAAAACTCTGTAGATTTCATGAATAAAATAACGATGTCACTTATTTGAGTAAAAAAAACACTGTGCATAGTAGGTATAGGTAACGAAGACAATGCATGCCGTGCGAAATTTTACTTCTGTATGCACATTCGCAGTCGCTCATTGTGGTGCTTTGGGAACGCTTCAACAAATTTGCCCATTGTCCTTATCTCATTCTTGTCCTCACTGATTAGTAAGTAACACCGTGTTTTTATCGTTGACACAAAGCAATTCCCAACAAAAATTATATTTACTAGTTGTGGGAAATCGCGTTTTGCAGCCCGCGCCCCTCTCCCGTCAGTCTCGACTTTTGTTTCCCCCCGATCTCACGACTGTTTTATTTAACCGCAACTTCATTTTCTCACGCGAATACCTACTTTGGATTAATTAAGCACTTACATACGTTTTGTTCCTGAGCCGGCGGCTGAATACAAAAGATATTGCCTATTGTTGTGGTAAATAGATACGGAAGTCGAACCTTAATTAGACGCGAAAACACTTCCGTTCAGTCAATTCATCTGCACACTAGATTTAACAGATCATGTTGTTTATTCAGTTGGTTGTTAAAATAGTGATGAGATTTAAGGCTTATCAGCAACGATGTTAAATAAACCATCGTTGCTTATCAGTGTTTGTGTTTTAGACAGGTACCTAATAAGCCTACTTCAATAGGTAATGACATTATTGAACTAAGTTGTTGATCGTAACAAAGCACAGCATAAGAGCATTGTTAAGACCAGCTAGGCATATAGTTTGTCATTTATGATGTTATCTACTCGTATGAAACTACATTTCATTGAGTGAGACATCATGAAGTCGAGTACACCAGCCAGTAGTGGGTTAGTGCGATTTAATTGTCATGTTAGGAGCTACGTTAGGAGGGTATATTCGCGTGGAGTTCAAGTGACAGCGAGTGACGTCAGACTCAGAATTTACCTACATCTTGCGTGCATTCGCACAGGCACCCTAAAACTAGTCTAACATGCACCCGTGTTTTTTTTTATTACAACATTCCGTTAGAAACGCTCCGCTGACTTCAATATCAGATGGGCCTAGAGTACTACTCTGTCATAGCAGTTTCTATTGTTATGAATCGTGTGACAGTTAACAGAGCAAGGGCTATTGTGGATCAGTATCAACTCTCAGCAATAGGTACAGACTGGACGCAGTGGACACGGGTCACCGCTATACAGCACAATGAGCTATTTCCTGCGGCCAGCGGGCGAACAAGGACAAGCCAGCTGACACGCAAGACCACTCACTTATCTTGCAATCGCTGTAACTCATTTTAAACCTTATTCCAGCACATCCCAAATCACAGTATACATTCGGAGCCAAAAACCACCAACAAAGCTTACGTGATGGGCAACTTCGCGTAAGCTAGGTACTCTACCTTTTAATGAAATTGCAACGATAGGTATATTTCACTTTTCATTGCCATTTCCATATAGACTTATTCAGGCATTCTATTCGAATATACGATTAGTTTGATTTTACGTAACAATAATGTCAGGGCAATATATTTTAGCATTACTTACTGTACGCAGTAGAAGCAACATTCCACGTCACTTGATCGTGATCTAGTAAACGAGCGTAACTGTTATGGAATTGAAGTCCTGATTGGGATTAATTAGGTGTGTAATTAAATCTTATGGTTGAAAGAAGTGTCGGCCGCGGCTGGTGTCGCCGGGTGTAGGGAAGTGACCGAGTGACACCAGGACCAGGACACAGAGCACCCACAGGCCGCATCCAGGTGGCAGCGCGGTCGGCGGATGACCGCGACTGACCTCGTGCCAATTACTCGCCCATTAGCGCACCGAGCACAATACGCTCCCATTAAGCGGATGTCCAGCTCTGCCTATCCGCGCTCGCTCAATTTGCATTTGTTTAGAATTAGAAGAGCATAGTGCGTACGCGAGCTTTGTACCACCTGCCCGGGTAATCCTCGCTCTATGTGACGCGGTCGTTTTAATAACCTCATACAAGTCCCTGAATTCATGCGGTCCATGCGGTCTACCTAATCGTCCATTGTTCGCGGATTCAAAACATGAATTATTGAACATGCCGTATCAAAAATATTATTTATGACTGGCGACAGAATACAGAGGGTATCTAAAGTTATTTTCTGAGCAATAAAAGCTTGTTAAACGTTTGCGTCCGTTCCATTAAACAAACACTCAATTGTACGTGCCGTTATTATGAACATACGGTATGGACAATATTGGTTTTAATTATATAACTGGGTATATCGGTCAGCTTCGTATGTAACAATCAGATATAAAATTCAAATTGTAAGGATGATGTTTCCTACGCAATGGTCATTGTTCACCATGCAATGTACTTACCTCTGTAACACTGACATACATTTGCGATAATGATATTATTACAACGAAGATAATTAGCTTTTTTTAATGTTAGTTGAATGGAATTGGAATGTTCCTACCTATATAGTTTTTCGGAAACGTTACGAAACTAAAATTACCTTCCACGCCATAACATTTTATTTCCAAAGTCACGCAACTCGCATCATGGGCATTATAAAGAAAGAGGAACACACGCGTTCCTATGCTCTAATTTTATCATCTCGTAGACGTGAGACGAGACGAATTTAGAAAATTCAAGTGCATTAGACGGCTCGACGTCAAATTTTTTAGCAGGTTTGTTCGACTTCGGATTGTTCATGTTTGATGTGTTTAAGCCCATACTTTAAAAGTAGCGAATTAGCACTAGGTACATTAATTTTATCACAGAATAAATAGATAGATAGACCTAATTGGCTGAAATTTATAATTCCATTTGAGAACAAGCCAATATCACAAATTTCTGTCAGTCGAAAAGGTAAAGTAAAATCAGCGAATAAACAGAGATAATGACAAATAGCACACTTTGTGCCTTATCAGGGTGGCGGCAGCGGCGCGGCTGCGGCCCGGGGAGAAAAGATGGAGCCATTTTGTAGAAGTGAAATGCCAGTATGCCAGCGACATCGTTAGCGAAGCGTCATGTCATCTAAAGTCTATATCAAGCGCTCACCTCTAGGAAAACCGCAGATAACTTTTTACTTTATCGGTGAGCTGTAGTACTAACAACTTTTAGTGTTTTTTATACAGTTCGGTACCTATGTGCAAACCGCTTTTGAAAAATAACTAGTTTTATAGACAATTTCTAAAGGAAATTGCTGAGTTCTCGTAATTATTAGAATACAGAGTAGCGTAGAGCAGAAAAACTTTGCAGCCTTCACTTTCACGCATGCCCAACATGTGAAAGAATGAAACTGAACGCAGACTTTTGTTTGCTTGTGGCAAAACGCCAGTTGCAAAACGTACCTTTCTTGCTGCTTTGTACAATAGCCAGAGATAGAGACGTCGTCTTTTGCTGAAATATATTGTTCCCAGCTTGCGGCGCATTCGGCACACACCCACAGCCCACAGCGCTGATATGCAAATAGGTTCCAGACCAGAGAGATCGTAAACCGTTTCATATCTGATAACCTAATTCGAGGCAAAGTCCTCAGTCTTATAAGCCAGGACAATAAAATACCTTGTTAATCTGACTTTGTTTCAGGATTTGGTATAATAGATAACGTCCGAGATATAAGTTGATGAGTTGGCTATTTTGCGTTTCTTGGGTGGTAGGTACGAGACTTTTCTATAGACGCAGTTTGGTAACATTTTATCATAAGCTGAATAGCCGAGCCTGTGACAAATGTCTTCGATAAACCACCGACCGCGTCGTACCCGCCCCACTACCTGTGCGTATCGGAAGACAGAGATCTCGGACCTCGTATTTATCTTCCATTATATGTTATTCTGAAGAAAGTTGGACATTACGTAGCCATAGGCAACGTGTTGTTTATTTTTTTGTAAGTATTTAAATCAGAGGTAAATGTTATCTGGAGCTTTAGTTTGAAGATTTGAAATGATTTCACAGAATTGGTTCTATTAAGTATGAACAACTCTTTGAATTTAATTACTTAGATCTCATGTTATTCATGGGTTTATTTTTGGTTATTTTGTCAACTTTCATATCTGGCTTAATTAATTATTATTATTTAGTATAATTAAATACGAGCATCTATAGACGCACAACTACGGTTTGACAGAAAGTTATGGCTGCATAATAGAATTACCGCAGGTACACATCCAGGTAGCACCTGACACGTACAAATACTCCCACAATAAATACACGTTCCGTTCCGTGGTCATTTCTCATGAGTTAAATACTATCATTGATGGGTAAAATACCACACCTCTGGTAAAATATTCTTCAGGCTACCACCACCTAAATAGATAGATAGGTATTCCACCTAAATGAGCCCAGAAAAAAAAGATAGAAGTTAGTTTAGTCCAGAAGGATAGTTAGAGAATATTATATTATTTTCAAAATTTGTAAGAATATTATCAATCACATACAGGCATCAATCAAAGATTGGAATTCGGAATTTTTGGAAGATCACTTCTAAAGCTTGGTTGGAGTAGTAAAATATTGTTTCCTATTAATTTATTTTATAACTACCTGAAGCATCTTACATTAGTTGAGTGATATGAATTCTTGGACCCTCTTTAGTACTAGGGTTCCGTAACTCAACCAGTCAAAAGCGGAATTTACCTATATGGGATCCCTTTGTTGTCCTTCTGTTTATCAAGATTAGTCTGTGTGTATTAGAAAAACTTTCACATCATCAGCTCTTTAGTCTGTAAGCTGAAATTTGGAATAATTGGCACGAATTAGCCTAAATGTTTAAAATGGAGGGATTTCGCCTTCGAATCCCGAAAGGGACCCCAATGATTATGAAATAGTTTTGTGAGGTCTTCTAGTCAAGGAAAATGGAATCTAGGTGAGTATGGAACCCTCAGGGCGCGAGTTGCACTCGTTCGTTTAAATTTTTTTTTTGTGATAGACTCGCTCTTCGCTCCCTACCTGGCATGGCACTCGGCGAGGGGTGTGCGAGGGATAATAATGAAAATAAACTAGCATCGCGATCGTCCGCCATATGTTGGTTGTGCCATTTGGTTCAAAGCTACATTTTGCATTTCAATTTAATGATAATGGTAATATTCTAGGTCTGAGGTTTTTGTGCTGGTTTTCCGAGTCATGTTGCATAGTTAGTAAGTGACTTAGGTTAGTAGGTACTTATTTATTGACTTCCTTCTTATCTAACTTTGACTTTAGAAGGATATTTAACCCAATTCGCCAAGCTCATTCCAAGCGTCTGTATCCTAACATTCTTCTACTTATCTGACTCTACTTTTTCTATTGGTCGAACTCCGTTTCTACTTTATTACCCTCATAGAAGCGTCGACATAAAACAAAAAAAAAATTGAACTGGCTGGCAGGCAACGCTTTGTATCTAGCGAGGAGTGGTTAGACGTGGCAACGCAGCGCAGCGCATACGCAAGTCGAGAAGCCTGTTTGGTGGGTGAGTGCGGGCGGTGCGGTAACGGAGGGGCGCCCGACGCCGCGCCAGTGCCAGAGCCGAATGCGTAGCGACAGCACGCGACAGCGCTACTCGCTTCCATTCTCTAACTTCACCGCCAACGCGTCGCTGTAAACACAACTTTACATTCTCCTACTTAGCAACCGGTTCGTGCTGTGATACTAGTGCCTTCGACCGATTTGTGTATCTTGTGATCTGTGAACCTCTACCGGTCGGAAAGAAAAGTTGTATTGTGTTTGTGTTCACCGAAATTGGATTTTCTGTCCCCATGACCCGGGAGTTGAAAACGCACCGTAATTGGATTACCAAACGTAGGATACTTTCGACTGGTGAGTGTCCACTATTCAGTACACTGAATAAATAAATTACGCTTACCGTTAGAGAGCGCAGATTCACGGTCAGGGGTTCTGTTCGTTGAGGAGGCGGTACAAAAAAAACCGAATAGGCAGGGGAGCGAAGGAGAGAGAGCGTGCATTGTTGACACAGGGCAAGTAGGTAACTAGCGAGCAAATGGACGAAAAAGACGCGAACGAAACGCTGTTTCTGTTCGCTGGAATATACCTATAAGATGGGGCTCAAGTTTCTAAAATGCGAGCTCAGCTAGGAGGCTGAATTTTTTGTCACACATATGTCTACACATAAGAAGCCCACATCTAAAATCGTTTTTCACGGAAACACCTAGTTTTCGAGAAATACCTATTTTGGTTGACTCTTTAGTTTACGTTCGAAATGAGACACAAAACAGAAAGAAAGAAAGAAAAATAATTTATTAACCCAATAAAAAACAAAAAACAAAACAAAGGTACAGACAGGTAACAAAAGATAATAATTTATAGACTAAAAAATAATAATAATAGAAAAAACAGAGTCCTGCATGGTGTAAATTATGGGCTAATAGGTCCCTGGCTCAGTATTTGCTGCTCCGTTACCCTTTTCACAGGTAACAGCGCAGCACTGGTATTCTGCCAGGGCCTTGAGCGGGTAACACCACGGGTAAAACAGAAAACAAGAAATATAAGCTAAGCATACAAATTAAAACATAATGAGATAATACATACTTATACGTTATTTAAAAAAAAAACTATTAACTAAATACAATGCAAAGTCAAAGCCATCCACATATTAGCAACTAGCGATATTATTCTAGGCAATATACCTATAGGTAGTCAGTCGGACAATAATATGCACAACAAACTGCAACAAACTATATTGTCAATGCACTACATTGTCAATGCAGGCACAGTGCCACAGATAAAAAGTGATGTTTTAATTTTACAAATAAATTAATAACTTAAAAATTACACATCTCTTCGAGGATCTGACTTCAGACTTCAGTATTTTTGATACCGATATAAAACAAAAAAAAAATCTCCGAAACTAAAGGTTTCCGTTTACCCCCCTTTCGGGGGGAGGGTCCCCTCACCCTCCCATCCCCTTCACCCCTTCCCGCCCCCCGCTCTGAGCTCGCATAATTGGAAACTCCTTCCTTTTTGCTGAATCTTTCATTATTTATTTATTTATTATTTTATTTAATCCTCCGAACGAAATTTGCTGGTATATGATTTTTTATTATTTTATATTTTATTGTTATTCAGGGAGTTGATATCTTCAAATACATTAAAATTTGCCGAGGGAAAAATTTATTGAAGCCATTCAACTCAACGTCATAAACGGTGTAAATCGATCTGTACAAAGCTAGCCGTTATGCACTTCTATGTACCTATCGAGCGTCTGTAAATTGTTCCTGGTTCAAAAATAACGGTAGGTATCTGTTAATAGTTTTAATGGAAGAAAACAACAGAGCTAGTTATTTCAATGGAATTTCTTGAACCAAATAAAGAAACCGTGAATACTATGAATGAATCTTATACAGTTATTCACTATTTTAACGAGCACCCGTATCTTTACGCTTGATTTCTTGATAAGGAATGAGTGAGTATGTATAACTAAACTAGGTACCTATTTAGTATCTGATGGATGTTGTTATGATAAAGACCACACACATTTTTAGGAACTTGATCAAAAGAGAACTAATAATCGACTAGTTCAGTTCATAGCTAATTGACCGAGCGAGCGAAGCGAGCGAAGCGTCTCAGTTTCCACATTGGCCAAAAATGCGTTTGTCCGGATGTCTGTCTGTCTGTCTGTCTGTCTGTCTGTCTGTCTGTCTGTCTGTTCTCCTCTACAGGTCGCATTTTTCAACCGATCTAGACGAAACTTGGTACACAGGTTATATGACTTATTAGAATTTTTTGTCGTCGGGGATTTTTGATTGGAGGGGTACTTCCCCCAAAAAAAGGGCGAAAGGGGGGCTATTTGATATACTGGATATCTCCACCAAATGAGATCCGATTTCGATTATTCTTTTTTTATTTGAAAGGTAGTAACTATAAGTTGGTCTCATAAAAGTTTGGCGAAGATCTGATAAGGATCTTCAGCATGATGAACAGGATAGCTCATCAAACAATCAATGGTTTTCAATCAAATTTGAGAGAAACACAAAGGACCTCATTCTACATAAGATGATGCAAAAAAATATCAAAAAGATCAAAAATATCACAAAACGGAAAATGCACTTGCACATTACATTCCTCAAATAGCTCACTTTTAGTATGCTCGCGAGGTCTACAGCTCCCAGAGCCACTAGTTTTAATAGCAGAAGGTTATTTTCATATAGGATTTTTTGTGATAGTGTTTTCTCCTTTTGGTCTAAATCTCTCTTCTTCAGGTTATTAGGCAGATACCTACCCAGGATGCTTTATGTTGACCTATTGCTTTCCTTTAATAATAAGAACGACTATCCAGTTGCATTCTAATTATATCTAATCACAAGTCACATGATAATGTAATCAGTGTCGTAGTGTTCTTAGGTACCAAAACAAAATTTACGTCTACAAATGTGGGACGCGACGTTTGTCCCTCAAGACATTATTTCAATTTCGGTATTGCGAGCCCAAGGTGCGAGTACAAGGTGCATGGAGTATGGAATGACAAGAGACACAAAACCCGGGCTCGCACTCAATACAGAAAACTAAATAGGTACCTACCAAAAGCTAAAAACAAAACACGGGGTTGAAGTCTACACGCAGTCGGACTTTACTACGTTTAAGTACTGCTTATTATAATTATTTAAATAAGCAACCATAAGCAACACAACCAAAACAGTAAACGTATTGTATAACGTATATAACGTAACTCAGTATCTATGACTTCAGTCGGACGAATCAGAACGATTGCTGACTCGATCTCAAAATCTTAGGTCTTGTTTATAAATAGAACTAGTGGCTCTGGGAGCTGTAGACCTTGCGAGCATACTAAAAGTGAGCTATTTACTGCCTTAGCAAAAGCTATTTCAGAGTTTTGAAAGAAACCTATCAATGTTGAAGAGAAGTAGAAAATACCCATCCCCATGATGTTTTTTCTATTTAATTTTGTAAATTTTTGAGGAATGTAATGTGCAAGTGCATTTTTAGTTTTGTGATTTTTTGATTTTTTTGCATCATCTTGTGTAGAATAAGGTCCTTTGTGTTTTTCTCAAATTTGATTGAAAACCATCGATTGTTTGATGAGCTATCCTGTTCATCATGCTGAAGATCCTTATCAGATCTTCGCCAAACTTTTATGAGACCAACTTATAGTTACTACCTTTCAAATAAAAAAAGAATAATCGAAATCGGATCTCATTTGGTGGAGATATCCAGTATATCAAATAGCCCCCTTTTTGCCCTTTTTTTGAGGGAAGTACCCCTCCAATCAAAAATCCCCGACGACAAAAAAATTCTAATAAGTCATATAACCTGTGTACCAAGTTTCGTCCAGATCGGTTGAAAAATGCGACCTGTAGAGGAGAACAGACAGACAGACAGACAGACAGACATCCGGACAAACGCATTTTTGGCCAATGTGGAAACTGAGACGCTTCGCTCGCTCGGTCAATAAACACCTAGTACGTTTTATTACAATAGCGATCAATGAAAGACAATATTAACATCCTGGCGTAGCGTAGGTTAGGTATGTATAGTATTTTATGCGTCATCTGCCGCGATAGTTAATAGACAAAAATACCACATGCGTTGACGCAGATATAATGTTCGCTACTAACTAATCTACCTAGCTATAGCAAAACAAGGCCTAGGAATGTAGGTCTGAGAATTTATAATGATCTTAATATCTGATACCGTGACATCCATTCGAGGAAGTTTGAAAGAAGTGTCTGAATTTTTATACCTCAGAGAATAATTTCATGTGACGAGAACAGTGCTAAACAGTAAAACAATTCTTTGATATGAATGAGGATGTTTTGTATAAAATAAATCCTTGCAGCAATTTGTAATCAGAAGCTACGAAGACAATACCTAAGTTAGAAAATGCGTAGTACTCGTTGCTATCAATATCGGTATCAGACTAGGTAGGGCACATATTGATTAACTAGGTATATGATAACAATTAAGTAGATCAAATATAATTTTTCAATCCAATACTATAAAATCATAAGAATAGGTACTTTTATTTCGGAATATAAAAATATATCGAATGGTTTTCGTTAAGAGTTAAGAGAAGAAAAATGCCCGTACACGTCCAATGCAAAATTACAAAATATAAACAAAAAAAGTACCCTTATGTCGTAAGTTCCGAATACTATTATATTCTCAAAAAAACTAAAACAACTTCATGACTTATGCACGGTATTCTATGCACGATACTACATTCTACCTAGTATGCCGTAAATAATCAACTTTTATCGAAGAAAACGTAAAGAGCTAGGTATGAATGTTAAGTAGGTATGCACAAACACATCAGAATGAATAATAACATTAGTAGTACCTTCATAATTAGCCTAATATAGAGCTATGTCATTATGAATAATATAAATGATACAAGCAGTTAACTTGTGAATAACCGATACCTTACACTGAGATTGGTATTTAATAAACCCGATATTTATAATGATAATATATTTTTATACTCTTACTAGAGCACCGGTGGTCTAGTGGGAGTGACCCCGCCTTCCGATCGTAAGGTCGCAGGTTCGAATCCGGTCGTGCACCAATGGATTTTTCTATCGAAAAATTTATGTGCGCAATGCCAGTGCTCTTAAACGGTGAAGGAAAACATCGTGAGGAAACCAGTTAGTATTCTAACTTAGAATGCAAAGCCCATCGCCGATGTTAGAATTTCTAACATCGGCGATGGGCTTGCAACCTGTCACGTATGGAATACTAACTACTGCAAAATGTGGGTATGTGCCAAATGTAATGTTCGGACGTACCTCTGACTACCCCCCTTAGACATCCTCAAATAATCTTGAATTAGTACCTACTTGGTACTGGTACTGGGAGATCTGAAGGGATATCTACCGTACCTGGGAATCAAAGTCGTGAATCTGTTTCTTTTTTTATATACTTTTATTATCATAGGTTGTTCTATAGCGTCTGCTTTATTATTAGCGTAATTATTAATGTATAGTTAATTAGTTATTTTATTTAATTATGTACCTAATTCCTCGCACAATTAGCTTAATTGCAATCATATTATAGCGATTTCGAGGTATTTGCAAGAAATGGTCAATCATTAGAAGTTAGTTATAAATAACTTTTTATTTATTAACCTCTTACTTAGATTCACCTGGCACAAAAATAATCCAAATTTATGCCATCTAGTGTGATGATTGATGAGTGAAGCAAGATATATTACAACTCTTTGCCTAGGTACTCTTACTAGTAAAAAAAAAAATGCTGAACAATCCACACAGCACTATCTAGCCCCAAAGTAAGCTATTCAAAGCTTGTGTTATGGGTACAAGATAACTGATATATTTAATACATAATATACTTACATAGATAGATATTTTTTATTATACATAGAAAACACCCAGACCATCGGAACAAATTTCTGCAGATCGTACACAAATTTGTTCAAGGCGGTTCAAGTTCGAATCCGCAACCTCTTGCGTCGCAGGCAGGCTCTCGCCCGCTGCGCCACAGAGGTGGTCACAGTAGATGCCAACTCCTACTATTAAGGATGTCGCATAATCGGTACGTGATGTAGCGTTGTTTAAATGCAACATGTATGCATCTACAACTAGCATGACTAACATTGGTTGACTCACAGGATCTTTTAAATTGCAGAAGACAAATCTTTATTCTTCCCCTTACGTTTGAGCCCACGTATCTCTGTCGGGTTTCGTTTAAAGATACATATTTCAGGTGTGTGACATTTTTTTGCCGGAAGCAGCTATAAATCGTGCGTTGATATGGAAAAATGCCGCGAAAACTGTTTTTTAGCGTCTCGAAAAACCTTATTGTGTGCCAATCGTGCCAACGCTGCAACGTAACGTTATGCCCATTAGATAAAGGTATACCTATTACAAGTCTTCGCTTTGATTTTTTTATTAATCGACAGAATATGAATCACTCTGTATTGGACAAACAAAGTACTAGAAGAACCTATCGCCAATTAGTAGCCTTTTTACATAAACTTTAGTGTAAAATAGAGAAAGAGTTCGAGTGCTCTATGAAAAAAAGGTAAGTAGAGTAAAAATCAAAGAAATAACAAAATTAGTAGAACACGGTAGCCCGAACCGAACGGTCAGGCTGGATTCTTCTCCTCAGGTACTGTCACTTCGATCTGTGCCTGCAGGTTGATAAAACCGCATCTTCCCGGTGTGTTGGCTTTTGCGGGTCTTCATCGATCTATGAAAGAGTGATCTATGAAAGAATGACAAGACAACCCGCGACAGTAATTAAACATTGGCTTTTTATGTTTGGGCCACACATATTCCCGCCATCTTTAATAAAGTCTCGAAAACAGAGATGCCGTAAAACAGATTTTATTGGATAGTTTTATTACCATCACAGGCACAGGTAAACAAGATCCTCGATTTGAAGCAGTAAATACGTTGCGTTAGTATAAATAAAATAATAAGCTTGATAGGTATAATACCATAACATAACGTCCCAAAACAATACCTACAATGTCATCTTAGATAGAAATAGGCATTTTGGTATTAGGTATCATTCTAACTGCCATTATTTTGCGTACATAGAGAGGGATCGTCAGGGTTCCATTTTTATATACATATTGGATGAAGGTTTCATCCGCACCAAGGTAGTTAAGTTAAGAATTGCCTATTTATCTTTTTTGGGGAGCGATAAAATAGGTGAGATATTGCATTGCATAGGTTTGAATGATACAGCGTATTGTACAACTGTACTGTACAGTCCAGTAACCTCACGTTTGTTTAGGCCGGCGATGATACCGGTAGTTTCAGCGATAAATTGCAGGTTCAAAGCGTAATATATCGCCGCTGTGGAATTTACCATTCAAAATGTACTGTGGGACAATAGAATGCCCGTTTGCTCATGCAGCGTACTATCAAAACAGCAACGCAACACGAAGTATGATATCAGCTTAAACCCCTCGTGGTCCTTTGTGGAACATCTGCGCAATTGTGCAGCGAACACCGCGCCTCCTGTTACATGCAACTCCCAACCTTTTGAGAATGCTGCTTAGCGTCAGATGCAAATGTAGCACATCTGTGCCTGTTGCATTAAAATTGATGTTGTTGATGCACTTTTAAACTGTTTAATGAGTGATGTCCATTCAGATTTATTCAAGCCCGTGTAAATGAAGCAATTCGAAATTGATGAGGCAGCAGAAACTTTTTGCTTTTATACATTATTTGGTTAAACATAACAATAGTAGGTACAATTTTTTTGACGAATGTTTTTATGATTGAAGGTATAAAATGATACATTCAGACTGTATCATTTTCATAATGACGCGCTATGATTTTCAGGTTTGCATACTATGCAAGCAAACGTCATACCACGATTTGCCAATAGGTAACGAAGCTCTAGGATAATAAATTCTTATCATCGTGTCAGTAAAAAATGAACCCAGTGTATCAGTTACACACAATATGCACCGGGTTAGCTAGTTATTAAGATTATTTAGTTAGTGGGTCAGTGGGGTAGTGGACAAAGGTTTATTTTTCAAACGTTACCTATATGTTTTACGTTTTACCCACTGGTATTACCTAACATATTAATTTCCAAATTTAACCCCACCACGAGAAATTACCTATTAAATGTTTATAGCTCTATCCTATCTACATAATTTACGATGGCAATACAAACTTAAACGTTTAATAAAAACGTGATCGTCTCACAATAAACTATTCCGATCGAGACGTAAAAAATATTGAAATGAGATCGCAATTGAGCGGATGGCATAAGATCACGGACTGGACAAGTAGATCGAGTTCTGCTTCTCACGATTATAGTAAAAAAATGGAATGAAAAAACCAATGAGGACCAGTCAGTGGCTGCGGGAGGATACAGTGCGTGTCGAGCATCCCGTGTGACCGAGAACCGACCATACAAGTATCAGACGCCTGCGTGAAGTATAAACAACATACACTCTGTCATTTTCATTGATTATCAGTTTGAGTACCTAAGCCAGTTTTTTTTGCTGTGAATGAGGTTGAATGTTGGAAAAATAATGATATGGATAAGTGAAACAGCGTAGGTGGGATTAAAGTAGGTTACAGAAGGCTTGTTATTTCAGTGCGACGGCATCGTCGTTACTTTTTATTTGCTAATTCTTGCAAAACAGAAAACATCGATTCAAATATTAAAGCAAAGTTACGCAATAAAATTTTTCAATTGAATGCCGGTCGGTAGGTAGAGGTAGATAATAGGTAGTTATAGGTATTCCAGAAAAAATAGTAAAATGTTATGTATAGAAAGAGCTTCAGAGACTTGATCTCCTAGACTAGACATGGTAGATTTTCTCTCAGATCTTTCAATACCACTATTACTATACCAAGTACCTACCAGCTAAAGATTCTTTGAAGTCAAAAAAAAAAGATAGGATAGGGAAACCTTTTATTATTGTATTATTTGTATTCGAACAGTATTTATGCGTGTCACTGGATAGTTATTCTTTCAAACAACCTCCTCGAAATGAAATAAAATGAAATAATAGCCAATCGCACCTCGAAACTGCGAGCCGCTGTCGCCGGGCCCTTAATAGTAGGTTGAACGATACGATTTGGAAATGTATTAGTCTGACGGTACGTACCTCAAGCACTCATCCACTGATCTGTCCTTCACTTGTTACAGAAAGCAGAGAAAGGTGCGGGAAGATGGCGGGCGTAGAAAGGAGAAGGCACTAAAACAAAATGGCCGTCGCTCGCGCGGTCCTCTTGTTCCTTGCATCCACGGCGCACGCCTGGATGCCAGACGCGAACGCACGGATCTATGTCAAAAATGGTAAGAAAACTATTAAAGTTATTGTTAATGTCTTAAACTTTCAATTCTTTGGCGCGTGCAAAGCCGCTGGTTCAGCTAGTTAAATAATATTTTTGTAAACGAGTGAAAAGGAAATATTCAATAAAATTTTATGATAATTCCTTTTATGTAATCACTCATTATTTGTGGGTATAAAAAATATTACTTAGGGTAACTGTTTTCAAACTAAAACAAAATTTGAGGATATTATCTTCATTTATCGTTTCAATATCTAACGGATAAAACACATTTTCTAAAAATGAATCCTAGCTCGTCTAGCTCGATTGATTTATCATGACAAAAATTGTGTGAATCAGGATTTTTTATCGATTGTACAAATTAGGAATTGTACGAACTGCCCAGGAACGGATTTATCGCCCCCCAAAACCACATGATGCATACCTACCTTTATAACTAAAATTCATGAAAATCTTTGGAGTCTTTTCCGAGATTCAGATTATAATGTATAATTATAAATAAATATTCAAAAATTGCTTGTTTAAAGGCACTGGATTAAATGTATAAGAAGAGCATGGTAAAAACCAGCAAAGAAAGCGTTTGAAGAATAAATCAGAATTCCCAAAATCTTCCAATCTCATGCGAACCGACACCGCAGGTGCGAGAAACTGCGATTTCGGCGCTCACGTGAGAATTTCTCAACCAATTGTTATGAAATCACAAACCCTCATTGTTGTTTTAATCGCTCTACAACAGTACCTACCTATATTGTTCCTTTGATCCGCACCAAGTGATTTCTATAGATTGGTACCAGTGATTTCTATGGATTGGACCAGCTCAGAAACATTTTTGGGGATCAGTTGGCTGCTGCCTTAAATTAACGTCATTTTGCCATTTTCGGATTTGCACGCAGGTTGCTCGATAATAACAACTTCATACCCGTACATAAAGTTGAAGATTATGAGCAGACAGCAGAAAACTTTTAATGAATCTGCTTCTTTGTTACAGGTGATGAGACTTCGGAACAGTTCGTAGGCAACGCAACGGCGCCAGACTACTTCCGCATTTTAGACAAAGATGATTTCTCCATAATAGTTGGCGGCAGGTAATAATCATGATAGTACCTACATGCTCATTTTTAGAGTAACTAATTGCTGCTGCTCTACCTATGCATAGATATTTTTTTATTATCTATAAACCGTGTTTTTAAAAAAACATTGTTTTCGTTTCAGAAATACAGTGTACAACCTTAGCCTGTACGACTTATCAGAAAATATAGATCAGGTAATATTAAATACCCATATAGTACCTTAGTAATTTAAATCTCTAAGCTCGACTAACCTACATCAAACACATGAACACGAATACGATAAATAAACCACAAATAAACCTGGTTACCAACTATTTTACTAAAATGTTGTACCTACTTAGTAAACTACAACTTGTAATCACGCATCGCATTACAAAACCTACACTGCTAACCAGCATGCAGTTCGCAATTTCGCATCTATCAAATATATAGAAGGTTACCAAGAGTTGCTCGCTAAGTCACGTTAAAGAAAAAAACTTATCGCAATATTGATAAAAATATAATTTTCAAAAAACTATCGTCCGTAATGTTTGAAGAAGAAACCTGACCGACCTGCGGCCCGATTACGCTAATGTCAGGCTGTCGAGATGGCTTTCAGTTTGACATTTGATTCCCATCCATCCTACATATTATTACAATAAGGGAATCAAATGTCAAACTGAAAGCCATCTCGATAGCCAAACGTTATTACGTGACATTAGCGTAATCGAGACACTGTAACTGACGAGTCGAGATTGATTATCCAATCCAATGGGAGACATAAGTACATAAGACATAACCTACACCTATAGCTTTTGGGACCAGACCACCTCGACCAACTCCAGTAAAATTCTTAATAGGTATAACACTTGACTACAGGTTTATGTTCCTATCTAATCTTGCGCAAACAGCTACAGAACCCCGTTGCCTCATGCACTTACTGCTTATTCTTAGTTACGACCCTATTTCGCCCGGCAGCGCGCTTGTTTATTTTCTAAATCTTGTTAATTTTGTTTACAATAAAATCTGCAACACACCCAACGAACATTTTAAATGCTTTAAAGTTTTTTATTTCTACGAATATCCGAATACTTGGCAACTGCAAAGTTACCAATACCATGAACGAAGTAATGCTTACGTTATTAAAATTGGCTCATAATTTTAAAAACAACACAAAAAATGGAATGGGTAGGTATGATCGTAAAATATTTTGCTCGTCGACATTAGTGCTGTACTTCAATCTGGCTCAGGTGAGAGCAAAATATATAATTCATTCGAGGCTACGATTAATGGCATCACAATCTGCACATGAAATAAAAATACGAGACGGACGGACATAGGGCCAGACTAGCGTTGGCACGCAGCCAAATATCGCCAACGTTTCACTCATCAAAAAATGCTCACTATATTTATACTAGGCATGTAACTTCTCCAAAGTATTTTATATCTGCGTTCAATGTCCTCATATTTACCTTATTCCAATGGAAATACTAAGCGGAACACATTGAATTGTTTGTATAGGCAAATTATTTTACGACCAAGCTTGAGACTTATTTATATGCCGTCCTACTAGTAAGTAGGTAATTGTTTTTCCCGAGTAGTACCTAAGTGTACCTATGCATATGCACTTTGATCAACATAGTAGATATAATAATATATACCCAGGTGATAAAAATATGTAAATATAACTAACAGACATTCGTCAAGAAAACAAAAGAAGTATTTTTTAACGAGATTCATGTTTAAAATGACTCGTCACATATTAGGGCTAGCCAGTTATGCGTTGAATTATTCACAGGCTGCGCTAGGCGACGACGTCCACTGTGCAACGCATCAGAATACTAACACATTAGGTACACGGTTATTTTTATTTAACCCGTCCGCCTTTTAAGGCTCTTCGTCATGACACCATTTTAAAAGCAATTCTTAAATTAGATTTCTTTAAACGTAATACATTCACACATAACTAAAGTCCTAATGCTGGGTATACACGTACGTTCATGCTCGATAAACTTGCTCCATCTCGAGCAAGTACGAATGCGTGTACCACGCAACTTTCAAGACAAATGCTCGAAGCCAGGACGCAGGTGAGAGCAAGTTTGTTGATATCCATGCTCGGATGAAACATGCTCGTTGAGCATGTACGTTCGTGTCATAACAGAATGAACCTAAATCACTAACAGGAACTATTTTGTTGACAGCGTATAGAATGGCAGTCTACAGACGCGCATAGGGAACTGTGTCAATTGAAAGGAAAATCTGCAGATGAGTGCCAGAATTACCCCCGTGTAGCGGCAAGGTCCCATGGAAGACTGTTAGTATGTGGAACAAACGCATTCAAGCCCCTATGCAGGCGATACGCCAGACACCCACCGAACCAGCACCTTGAAGAATACGACGGGTCTGGCCGCTGTCCGTACGACCCGCAACATAATTCAACAGCTATTTTCGCTGGTAGGTATCACCTGACTTTCACATTTCCTTAAAGATGTGTTATTTGACCTTTAAAGCGCCGCTTCCTAGTAATGTCGTGAACACATATTGTGGTGATGATCTGAAAACACTGCACGATGCTGCGCCCAGTTGCTGGCAGAGGGGTTGCACGAAGCACGACCGCGCGATCAACACGATACCGGTCGATTTATTACCTTCACAGTTAGATACAATATGGACCAGAAAAAACATTGTTTTAGCGATTATGTACAGCTAGGATAGGAAAATTACGTTCATTGTGGCGAACATCATCAAGAAACCGAATAATTAGCATCATCACGATGCCTTAATTCTCTCTGCCTTATGTCTGCAATTTTCATGCTAATGATGCACAATGAAGGTTGCTAGACACCACACCAAGCATAGCTCATAATGACTATTACTGTATGCTCTGGTTTCGTCTTCACTCTGTATTTGTTACTTTCAGATGGTCAACTTTACACAGCAACGGCTGCAGACTTTTCTGGAACGGATCCTTTGATATATAGAGAGTCAGTGAGAACAGAACGTTCGGATCTACGGTTATTAAATGACCCGTCGTTCGTTGGGGCTGTAGCTTCAACTAGTCATGTATATTTCTTCTACCGGGAAACAGCAGTGGAGTACATGAACTGCGGAAAGGTAGATGTCAAAAAATCTACGAATTATTATTTTATGCCCTATTGTTATCTAATTAACTTACATTTTATATCCCATAGGCTGTATATTCAAGAGTATCGAGGATATGTTTAAATGACAAAGGTGGCCCACATACGTTCAGCGGTCGATGGACATCTTTTCTAAAGACCCGCATGAATTGTTCAATGCCAGGAGAATACCCGTTCTATTTTGACGAAATACGTAAGTCTGGCTTTACCATTAGGTACTTGCAATTTTCTCTTTGGTAGGTACTTTTAAAGAATTTTTTTTTTATTTATATGATGTTTGTTTTTAGAGGCTACAACAGATCTGATTAACGGGATTTATGGCAGCGGGGGTAGCAGAAACGACATAATATACGCAGTTTTTACAACACCCCAAAACGCCATAGGAGGATCAGCCGTTTGCGCATTCGCCATGAGGGATATATTAGATGCTTTTGAAGGAACATTCAAAGGGCAAGAAAGCATGAACGCGAACTGGTTACCCCTTGAAAAGGAGAAAATTCCGACAGATAGACCAGGATCGTGCGTAGAAGATAGCCGAACTTTGTCTGACGCGGCGGTGAATTTCGTAAAAACTCATCCATTGATGGATAAGGCTGTACCTACGTTTTTGGCAAAACCTATTTTGGTTAGAGTTAGTCTCCAATACCGGTTTTCCGCAATAGCTGTACATCCTCAAGTACAAGCAATGAATGGAAACAAATACGATGTAATGTACATAGGTACCGATGATGGTAGAGTTATAAAGGCTGTAAATGTAGCGGCAAACGAAGGCGTGTTTGATGCCAGCGTGGACGAGTACAGCAGGAATCCTGTGCGAACGGCTGTCATTTCTGAAGTACAAGTCCTACCCCAAGGGGTACCGATCAAACAAATGCACGTTGCTTTAACTACAGAGAAATTAATAGTAGCATCTGGTGATATCATTAAAGCTGTAACGCTCTCTCACTGCGGAAACGTGCAATCATGCAGGTATGCGTGCGACATTATCATGCATTATTTATTGGATGCTATGCTTTGATGAACAGCTTATTTATCATTTTTATTTGTTTTAGGGAATGTGTTGTGTTACAAGATCCTCACTGTGCATGGGACTCAAAGCAACAACAATGCTCTTGGGTTGGAAACAGGCAATTTCCAAACCCCGAGAGGTTTCTACAAAATGTAGAGTACGGAAAGTCTGAAATATGTAATAAATTGCCAGCCCTCCTGCCGGGTGACCGACATAGTAATAGAAATCCGGGGACAAAGAAACCCACGCTATCCGAATCTGACCGACAGAAAACAGACGATATTCAAAATGAAATTCTGATAGAAGTTGTAGAAACGAACGTTTTGACAGAAGAAAAAAGCACGAACCACAACAAACACGAAACCGGTATTTATTTATCATAAGTCATAACAAAAACAAGTGTTTTTATGAATATATGAATACTAAATTATAATGTGTTATTATATTTTATAGATTCTTTAACGGTGGAAGCGGCCGAAGGTAACATCTACAGTGCACAAGCACTTATGACTGCTGTAGTGGCTTCGTGCCTCGTGACGCTCATGGTTGGATTCGTCATTGGGTACCTGTTCTCCCGGCGATTTCGCCACCCTTTTCTTCAAGACAGCTCACCCTTTAATGAACAACATAATCAGTTGAACAGGTATGGTATGCTATATTTTAATTAGCCATTTAGTACATTGTTCCTCTTTTGGTGACGGAAGATATTGACGAAACAGTTTTCCTTTGCAGTCGAATTTTTACGATTTCTGGAAGTGAGTTGAAAGCACTCGCATTAATTACTATCACTTTGTTTTTAAAGCATGTCAGCAATCACAGTGCCAATTCTGTTATCGTGGTATGTTATGTTGCTTACTCACAAATTGAGGTACCTACCTACATACCTACAGCACTAAGATCAATGTTTACAATGTAAATAATAATCACACACATATTTATGTATGTACATCCAGAAATATAATAAAATAGTGATAAGAAAAATGTTATACAGCTACGAATGCTTCAATATCCGAAAACATAAGTTAACCTCATTCTATTGTTTACAGATTGGGTCCTTTAGAAACACCCCTGAATGCAAATTCAGCCTACATGCCGCCACGGTCCAAGAATGTCAACATGGTTGCGAATGTGTGTTCAAAACCGGACAATCTGCATCTCGAGCTTGGCAAAGAGCGAACACTCGATCTACGAAATTCTACAGAATCCCTAGACAAAGATCTCAAGTGTGGCACTTTACAAAAAGTGAAAAAGACTTATATTTGAGAATTGCCTAAACTGACTGTATACGGGTCCATTACTAAGTGATTGGAACTTTGGGACGACATCGCGTCGCGTGTGCCAAGTCTTCCGAGCGTGTAGGCCGAGACAATATTAGTAAATGTGTGATGTAAGTGAAGTGGACGTAGAGTGGTGATTTTGATTGTAAATATGCTAAGTGGCTGTACAGTTTAGATCGTAGAGATTATTACCGTTTTCATAGTAAACAAAGGACTATGCATTTAAAAGAAGTATATCAATACAACTGATATTTTCTAATTTAAATTTTTATATGAGTAGGTACCTAGTTAAGAGATCGATTATACATTAAATGCGTTTAATGCTAAAGCAGAACGCATGAGAAAGGTAGATAATTAGAATTTTAGTCAACTATAGGTAGGGAGTGTATGGTTAGATGGCATATCACTGTCAACTTTAACTACTTAATACAAGAACTCGCATACTTAAGGGTAGGTATGTGAGATGTAAATAATAGTAAATGGTGTCAAGTTCTGCTTCAGCTTTAGATGCATATAATTTGAGGCGTAAATTTTGTTACATTCCGTAGTCTTATAAATTATAATACAGTGCAGCTATTTTGTAAATATAATCAAATGTGTATATAGAGTAAGTTTAACAGCCACAAAGTTAAAGAAATTAGTTTGATGTAGTCAAACAAACTAGAAAATGGTCGGTTAACTGTCATGCATGACAATCTTCATAGTGTCTCTAACATAAGTCGAAAATTATGTGACTCATTCTTTATCAATTGCTTTATCAGTTCAGTAATTAAGAGTTGAGCTAGTTGCTAAGTTTTTTTACGAAGCAAACTATATCCATCTATTTGAAGACAGGAATATACAAGTAAGTTCCCTTAGTTTTCTGTAAAACAAACTCAAGAAAACTACGCCATGAGCAGCAGAATTTGAAATAAATCATAAACTGTAATAAACTATCTCTTTCGTATCTTATTAGGTAGGTATATGGTGTTTTCAAAGTAAAGGGTGACTTTATAAAATTGAGAGGTTTATCATAACATGTAATATAAAAGTTATTAGATTTTGTTGAAAAGTGGAGATATTATAATTATAGCAAATATTGCTGTGCTAATGCATAGTGCCTTGTAGGTTGCCAACTTAGTGCCTAATGTAAGGACAGAGAATATAATATTTTAGACCTACGTTATTTGATTCACTTTGGTGTGTAGTTAAAATCAAAAGCCATGCATTGATTGAGAATTGCTCTCTCTTTTTATATATGATTTTTACTATTTAATTGAACCATTAGTTCTTCAAAATATTACTCACATAGGTATTTCATAGATTTTTCTGTAATTATTTTTACTTTTCAAATATTGGGCTGAAGAACCACCAGATACTAATAAAAATATACAAAATGTTCCCACCGTGAAATAATCAAAGTATCTTTATCTTTTAAAAAATGTATCTCAATCTGTATATATTATTTCTTAAGCAAATAATAGATAGGAAATTAAATTAAGTTATTACATGTCGTTATCAATAAATGCAACTGTTTATAAACATACTGGCTTACTCAAAGCTGTAGAATTTTTATTAGTTCATTTTGTATGAGTAGATATTTTATTCTGCTGGGACAAATATATCATAAAAATGATTTTATTTATATTTTTATATTTAGAACATCATTTAAATCTAGTGACATCATTAATTTTCCATATTAGTGGAGAAAATATAAGTATTATAACATTGCTGGTATTTTAATTTCTAATGTAATACAACAAAAATGAACGTACCTTCCTCTCCTAGTTCCTATATTCTTCCATGGTTCAGGGTTACCTTTAGTATGTTAGGGGCTATATAGAAATGAGTGGCTCAGTGTCAGAATCTATGTAGTTAATATAATTACAAAGAAATTGGCGCTTTTCCATAGCTGACATTACTATATCATTATTCAGGGTAATTCCATCATCACAGCTGATGGTTTCTTCTTTAACTTCTGAACTGCCTTCATGCATTAAAATGAAGTTGTGCAAAACACATGCAGAATAAATCAGCATGTTTATCACATCTGGCTTAATATTGTCAATGTGATTTAGTTTTCTAAATTTTTCTTTAAGCAGCTCAAATGCATGTCCAATGTATGACCGGGCCTTCCAATGAATCTCATTGAACTTCATCTCTTCACTTGTTAGTAGTTCTTCGCTAGTAAAAGGTGTTATTAAATTTATTTTTAATTTATACTGAGAATCACCTAGTAAGTGGTTATCAAAGTCTATTAAGTTTGGCAACCCTTGTAATAAAGTGCTATCTTTTAACACCTTATTTTTCTTTGTTTTTCCCACATCACCAATGTGGATGTCAATAAACATTAGTGATTCATCACATACTGCCTGTAGAAGTATGGTATTATATTTACTTTTTCTTTGACCTACTTTGAGTTGGCATGTATCGATAAATCCCACACAGTTAGGAAATTTAAATCTGCTATTCACTCTTATTCTGGTGACATGTTGCTCTTCTACCGATGGCCAACTGATAAAACTGTGGTGATTCTCAGTGAAATGTGTCCCAATTTCTTGAAATATATGACTCACAGTTGATTTGTGTACACTAAACAGTTTTCCAATGTCGTTATACGATAGATCACTCATGATAAACATAAGAAATATATGTACTTTTTTGTCCAATGGTATATTTCCAGGAGGAACGAAGGCTTCCAAGAAAGTGATCAGTTCCTGAAAAAAAATGCAATCAATATTGGTGGTTTAACAAAGCTTATGAATACTTTCTATTTTTGAAGATGTTTACTGCGCTCCAAGACACAAATCGCAGATGTCGGCAGGCACGCGGGTAAATTGAAGTGGGATTGGACGGGCCACGTCTGCCGCATGTCGGATGCGTTATGGGCTAAATCAACTACAGATTGGACGCCTAAAAACAGTGGTGCAGTGGGACACTACAGGCTCCTAATAATAATACTTACTAGGTACCTACTTATACATAAAACATTTTATTACCTACCCAAAAATAGAACATACCTACAAGACTTGTTTGTTGGATGAAACAGTGAAACTCAAAGCCTAGGCTAGCCTAAGACAGAGCAGAGCAGGCAAAGCTATATCAGCTGAACAGTGATAATGTAGTAAGCCACAATGCATACCTATTGTAAGGTCACATCTACCTTATCCGCATGTACTAAGAATTTCGTTATAATATTACCTTCACTGTGGTCTTCTTTGCTTTGAAAATGGCTTCATAATCACTATCAGAAAAATTTACTACATCTTGTTGATAGTAATCTTTGAGTGCTTGAGGTGACTCCAAAGGTGGCAAACGATTTATTTCTGACGGCTTCTCCACGCATATTGCTTCATTGAACTCATTCAAATTGTTGACATTTTCTATTATAATGTCAGCCATTAAAATTACCGATTTGCTAATTGTGGATATGCTAGCATCGTCGAGAAAAAACCCCGTCACAAGTTCTTTTTGGTAGTTGTCCATTAGATGTACTGCTTAGCTTTTGTTTATAGCACGGAACAGAGATAACCCTACGTTTATAGCATCAAGCAACAAGCATTGAAGGAATTATATATGTAACATTGGTTACACATAGGTATCATAAATTCCAAGCTCTGAAACCAAGTAACGTAGTTTTTAGATAAGTGTAGATACCTAGTTACAGTCTAACAAAACAGAACTGAAAGAAAATGAAAAATGCTATGCCGGCACAACCAACAACAACATACCTACATGACTTTTTTTTTTTTATGGCTCCTGTCTATCGACAATCTTGCCAGTGTCAAGTGATAGAGATTATATGCTCTTTGCTATGTTTCTAGTCACGTCACACGTCAGTCGAAATTCGAGTCAGTCAATTGTTTTGAAGAAAATGGTGGCGGTTTCTTCAAAACATTTGAAACATTTTCGGTCAAATCACGATATCACATAATACACTTTCATTTCAAATGCTTACACTTTATGCTAAGACCACAAGTAATGTTGGTTAAAATACCACCAAAATTATACAACACAACTCAAAATAACACTAGAAAAACAATTAAAATGAAAATGCTATGTTGCTACTACGTTAGATGACAGAAAACGAATCCCTACATCATGACATGCGAGGAACCTAGTTCACTGTTACCGTGGTAATCTTGATTAATGATTATAGAAATATTTTCATTTTTTTTTTGTTTTGATTATTTTTAAGTAGAGGTGGTACAACCTCCAATGTTTAATTTTATATTCTTTTATTTTATATTTCTATTCTGTTGTTTTTAAATACTAGTACTTAAGCCGTCCTATGTTTTATTTTATTTTATGTGCAATATTACCCTACTTTTTTATTACTATTAATTGTTTCCATAATACTAGATGTAACGCATTGGATTATTTGTATCTGTATTCTGTAATGTTATAATCTATCGTAAATAAATAATTTGAATTTGACATGACGGTCACAAACAAAACAAACAAACAATAAAACAAACAAAACCTTCCGGCCGGCGTCCGACGACGTCCGTCAGTGTCACCCGGTTTAATGTACGTAGTATTCAAAATCCTAGATTGTAGGTACCTATTCCAAATCCTTGATTCTACGACCCAAGTACGACCTAGGATTTGTTTTGCCAGCCGCTCGCTGGCACCAAACTTGGTGCCAAATAATCCGTTGGGTAAAGTGATTTACGTGTTTTTTTGCTGAAGATCTATGAAAATAATGTGTGCTAAGGTCCCAGTTAACGTAGAGCTATGTTTAAATGTGGTGCATTGTAGTATTTAGCGTGTGATAAGAATGGAGCACGGAAAACTGAAAATATACGCTTCCAGCGGTAAATAGCAATTTTATGTTCTATTTGTCAATAAAACTTTATGAAGTAGAGAGCAAAGTGTCCACAAATAATCATATAACGACTGTGTTGGCTTTCTATCGCATAATCAAGTAGATATTTTGTAAAATTTAATTAATTCTATGTTCTTTCTTCTTTTTATGGCTCCTGCCATAGACATCATCATCATCATCATCTCAGCCCGGTGTCACTCACTGCTGGGTATAGGCCTCCTTCATTTTCTGCCAGCCTCCTCTGTTCTTTGCGTCTCGGGTCCAGGTGTTTCCAGCGACCCTTACGATGTCGTCGACCCATCGCGCTTTCGGTCGGCCTAGATTTCGTCGGCCTGATTTCGGCACCATTCGGTCAAGGCTTTCCACCGGCCATCACCACGTCTGGCAAAGTGTCCTGCCCAACTCCACTTGAGGTTTATCGCCCTGTCACCGACGTCGAAGATTTTCGTACGACGCCGGATCTCAGTGTTGCGTACTCGGTCTAGAAGTGTTATGCCGAGCATGGCTCGCTCCATGGCCCTTTGTGCAACTCGTACTCGGTGCACAGTTTCCTTAGTGAGCGTCCATGTCTCGGCACCGTAAGTCATAATTGGCAGGACACATTGATTATAGAGACGGGTTTTCAGGCACTGTGGAATTTTCCTTGACCGAAAAACATCCTCTAGTTTGCCGAATGCTGCCCATCCAAGCTGGATTCTCCTGGATATTTCTTTATTCGTATGCTCCTTACCAAAAGATAAAACATGACCCAAGTACCTACACGTAATGATCAACCGTCTCAAGCTCCACGTGCCCAACCTTAATTGTTGGAGTCGTGGCGCTAGATACACTTGTCAGTTCTTTGGTCTTGGACATGTTCATCCTTAAGCCTACTTCCAAGGACGCAACGTTAAGTTCTTTGAGCATTTGTTGCAAGTCTTCCAGGGTGTCAGCAAACAGAACCAGATCATCTGCAAACCTAAGATGCGACAGATAGACACCATTGATGTTGATTCCACTCTGATCCCACTTAAGTGTTTTTACAACGTCTTCAAGAACGGCTGTAAAAAGTTTGGGGGAAATGGTGTCTCCCTGACGCACCCCCCTTTTAATAGGGATAGGGTTGGTTAGATCATGCATTTTGACCTGCATTGTTGCTGCGTCGTATAGCTCCCGAAGCACGTCCACATATTGAGCGTCGATATTGCAGCGATGCAGAGAGTTAAACACGGCCCAGTGTTCGACACTGTCGAATGCTTTCTCATAATCGACGAAAGCTAAACACAAGGGCCGGTTGTATTCGGAACTCTTCTCCATCAGCTGTTTCACAGTGTGAATGTGGTCGATTGTGGAGAAACCGCTCCGGAAGCCGGCTTGTTCGACGGGCTGGCATTCGTCTAATATACGGGTTAGACGGTTACAAAGGATTTTAGCAAATAGTTTGTAAACTTGGGAGAGCAGAGATAGACAATCTTGCCAATGTCAAGTGATTCAGAGATTATGCTCTTTGTAGTTATGTTTCTAGTCACGTCAGTCCAAAGTCGAGTCAGTCAATTGTTTTGAAGAAAATGGTGGCGGTTTCTTCAAAACATTTGAAACATTTTCGGTCAAATCACGATATCACATAATACACTTTCATTCCAAATGCTTACACTTTGTGCTAAGACCACAAGTAATGTTGGTTAAAATACCACCAAAATTACACAACACAACTCAAATTAATACTAGAAAAACAATTAAAATGAAAATGCTATGTTGCTTCGTTAGATGACAGGAAACGAATCCAATTCTATGTTACTATACTAAGAACCACACAAATTGACATGATTAGTCAAAATGTCAAACCAGATACAGTCCTTCAGAAAAAAAAATTGGCTGGTTTATACGATTTTTCAGGCTGCCAACTAAAAATAAATCTATTTGCCAAAAGCCACCTGATGTTATGTGGTAACCATCGCCTATAACAAAGCCTTGTCTTGTAAGGCACGCACGACAGGAACATGCCCTACGATGCACTGCCTTGCGTCCATCAACTTGAAGGTGAGTATAGACTACAAAATTTTCTCGAGCATTTCTGTGTAATGTAACGTTCTTACGAATGGTACAATACACACAAAAGCTCAGTTTCCAAAGCATTTCCATGTAATGTAACGTTCCTGCGAATGCTCGGCGTTGTTATGTTAGGTAAATGATCACAGCTAGTGTGCATTTACCAACATTTCGTTGTACCTTGCTTTCATTCTTCTTTGAAATGTCAGATCTACAAGTTGCGTGTGGTGCGTTTATCTTGCTCGACGAAATGTTACACCAATATGCTCATTGGTTTGTACAATAGGCTGTAACAAAGAGGCGAGCGTGCTCGACGTTTAGTTCGTAAAAGGATGATACACTAGAACATATCACAGAGCGGCTCGTTGTTTTGTTACAAGTAAATGTTGTAGTCTATACTCACCTTGAGGCAAACAGATGTTAAGCCATATACACCAGCATAATTACACCGGCGACCACACTCTTCAAACTGAAACACAGCGATGCTGCTCGACGGCAGAAAAAGGCGTGGTGGTAGTAGGTACTTCCCCGCCAAAAAGCCCAAGTTGTTTGAAAGGTCTTTGTTCGGTTCGCTTCAATACTTCTTACTTCTTAAAAACTTCAATACTTCTTAAAAAAACTACTGGAAATTAATAAAAAATACTTTGTTACAGAACATGTCACCGTGTCCGTCCTGCTAATACTAAACATTATAATAAATGAAAAAACAAATTCAAAAAATGAATAGGTACATTCTGTCAAAAAAGTATCGGGAATAGACAATTTGTCTATGGTTCCCAATTCAATTTTTTGTTTATTTTTTTGCTGTTTGATTGGCAAAACTGTTTTCCATTTCGGCGCGGATTTTGAGTTGAATCTGTTGTTTATATTTATTATAGTGCTGTTTTTAGTTAGATCATATCTAGTGTGTACTGCGAATTTCACTATGGACAAAAATATTGAACAAAGAGTTTGTCTTAAATTTTGCATCGCCAACGGAATTTCGTGTTCGGATTCACTGAAAATGTTACAGAAGGCTTACGGTGAATCGACTTTATCAAAAACACGTGCTTATGAGTGGTACAAAACGTTTAAAAGCGGTCGAGATGTGATAGAAGATTTGCCTCGCTCTGGTAGGCCATCAACATCTTCAACTGAAGTTAACGTCGCAAAAGTGAAGGAATTAGTGACTGAAAATCCTCATTCGAATTTGAGAGAGATAGCCGCTGAACTTTCTGTGTCTCACGAGTCGATCCGCACCATTTTAAATAATCACTTGGGTATGAAACATGTTGCTGCTCGGCTAGTCCCAAAAGACCTGAATTTTCTCCAAAAACTCAATCGCATAAGAGTCGCTGAAGACATGCTAGAACGAGTGAATTCCGACCCAACATTCATGAAACGCATTGTTACTGATGACGAGACGTGGGTTTACGAGTTTGACATGCAAACTAGTCAACAGGCTTCGGAGTGGCGCCTCCCAACTGAACCGAAACCGAAAAAACCACGCCAAAGTCGATCAAAAGTTAAAGTCATGTTGACTGTTTTCTTTGACTATCGATGTGTTGTGCACTCGGAATTCTTGCCGGAAGGTGAAATGGTAAATAAAGAATATTATTTGAGCGTTATGCGGCGTTTAAGAGAGCAAATTCGGCGAAAAAGGCCAGATTTGTGGAAAGACAATTCTTGGATTTTGCATCACGATAATGCGCCTTCGCACAAGGCAGAACGAATTTAATTGTAAACGAACTTTTGACCAAAAACTCAACAAATACTATCGAGCAACCACCTTATTCACCAGATATGGCTCCAGCCGACTTCTTCCTTTTTCCTAAACTCAAATTACCACTTCGTGGCACACGTTTTCATTCGGTAGAAGACATAAAGGAGAATTCGCGACGAGAACTGAACTCAATTCCGGAAAAAGCGTTTAAAAAATGTTTTGATGATTGGACTATACGTTGGCGTAAGTGTATCTATCGTTTCTGAAGGAGCATACTTTGAAGGGGATAAAATAAATTTAGATGAATAACTAACATTTTGTGTATTATTGATCTTTTCCCGGTACTTTCTTGATAGAGTAGTATATGTTCAAAAATTATATGTACTAATGCAAAAGCTTTTTATTTCATATCAGATCCATATTCAAGTCCAACCTAGGACTTCAGGACCTAGGTTATACTTAAACGTGGATTCAGTCAATAAATGGATTAAATATAAATTAACTTGAACAAAGCAATATTTAGTACTAATCCGCTGATCTAATCTCCTTAAGCTGGAATAAACTTAATTAGATTTCGACACGTGTTTCGCCTCTCTACGAAGCATCTTCAGGAAATTGACTCGCTGTGCACTGAACGTGTTGCCTCGTCGAGCGCTGAGCCAAAAGTGAATCGACACTCGCCCACCCCACTATTTATACCTGCGCCGCCAGGTAGCCGATCATTAGTGACTGGTTGTTGGTGAGTCATCGGACGGTCGATCGTTGTTTACAGCACCGTCCACAAAAATACGTAACAACGGTGACCTTGTGAATGTGTTTTGCTCATTCAACAGTGTGTAGTTTTGTGTATTGTGTTTTGTAATTTCTAAACATTCCAATACAGACATCCTAAAGCCTTTATCGCAAGTATGTAATATGTTATAAGTGTGATTGTTATTTAGTGAATGAGAGGATTCGATTAGATGTTTTGCATAATGAGATCTTTCGGGACAATTGTTTCTGTAAGCCGCCATGTGTTCTTTGTATCTGGTTTGGAAATTACGACCGGTTTGACCTATGTAAACACCATTACATTCATCACAAATCAATTTATAAATACCCGCTTTTTTATTGTTTTCCAATTTATCTTTACCGTTACAAATTTGTCACAATGAGTTGTTCGTTTTGTATGCTACCCTAATTTCATTTTTAAACAATATTTTTGAAACTTTGTCGCTAATTGCTCCTAAATAAGTTAGAATGTCCAAATATTTCTGTGGTCTATCTTGTTGCACGGGATATAGAAGTGATCGAACAATATTACGACGTTTTCCCTTAATTAATCCGTCAACCATACTTCTATTTAAGGCTCCGGTGACAGCGGCTCGCAATTTCGAGGTGCGATTGGCTATTATTTCATTTTATTTCATTTCGGGGAGGTTGTTTGAAAAAATAACTCTAAAGAAACACGCATAAATACTGTTCGAACACAAATAATACAATAATATAAGGGAAACATGCCCGAATCAGAAATCATTTTGGTATTAGTATGTTTGGTCTTACATTTACCTAATACCAAAATGATTTCTGACTCAAGCAAATTTCCCTTATATTATTGTATTATTTGTGTTCGAACAGTATTTATGCGTGTTTCTTTAGAGTTATTCTTTCAAACAACCTCCCCGAAATGAAATAAAATTAAATAATAGCCAATCGCACCTCGAAATTGCGAGCCGCTGTCACCGGACCCTTAACCGTTTCTTTTAGCCATGTAATATATTATGTTGAGCTCCCTATTATAATTGTCTTGAGAAAGTGGAATCGACATTAATCTATGGATAAAACTACGATAAGCTGCCAATTTATGTTGAATGGGATGGCAAGAAGATACTGGAATTGTAACATCTGTGTATGTGGGTTTCCTATAAATTCTGAAATCGTGCCTATTACCTATTCTCGAAATTGTTAAATCTAAGAAGTTTAGTGATTGTAACGGTAAAGATAAATTGGAAAGCGATAAAAAAGCGGGTATTTATAAATTGATTTGTGATGAATGTAATGGTGTTTACATAGGTCAAACCGGTCGTAATTTCCAAACCAGATACAAAGAACACATGGCGGCTTACAGAAACAATTGTCCCGAAAGATCTCATTTTGTAAAACATCTAATCGAATCCTCTCATTCACTAAATAACAATCACACTTATAACCCATTACATACTTGCGATAAAGGCTTTAGGATGTCTGTATTGGAATGTTTAGAAATTACAAAACACAATACACAAAACTACACACTGTTGAATGAGCAAAACACATTCATAAGATCACCGTTGTTACGTATTTTTGTGGACGGTGCTGTAAACAACGATCGACCGTCCGATGACTCACCAACAACCAGTCACTAATGATCGGCTACCTGGCGGCGCAGGTATAAATAGTGGGGTGGGCGAGTGTTGATTCACTTTTGGCTCAGCGCTCGACGAGGCAACACGTTCAGTGCACAGCGAGTCAATTTCCTGAAGATGCTTCGTAGAGAGGCGAAACACGTGTCGAAATCTAATTAAGTTTATTCCAGCTTAAGGCTCCGGTGACAGTGGCTCGCAATTTCGAAGTGCGATTGGCTATTATTTCATTTTATTTCATTTCGGGGAGGTTGTTTGAAAAAATAACTCTAGAGAAACACGCATAAATACTGTTCGAACACAAATAATACAATAATATAAGGGAAACATGCCCGAATCAGAAATCATTTTGGTATTAGTATGTTTGGTCTTACGTTTACCTAATACCAAAATGATTTCTGACTCAAGCACATTTCCCTTATATTGTTGTATTATTTGTGTTCGAACAGTATTTATGCGTGTTTCTTTAGAGTTATTATTTCAAACAACCTCCCCAAAATGAAATAATAGCCAATCGCACCTCGAAATTGCGAGCTGCTGTCACCGGACTCTTAAGGAGATTAGATCAGCGGATTAGTACTACATATTGCTTTGTTCAAGTTAATTTATATTTAACAATGGACTTCCGCAAAGTCACGCCTGAGTCAATTAACTAATAAATGGATTACAAAGAACCTCGATTTCGATCTCGCATATTTTATCGATATCGATATAAAAGCGAGTGCCATCGCGCAGCACTATATAGGCTGATAAAACTGTTGTTGTTTGACGTACATATTCGTTGTGTTGGTATTGAAGTGCCATGTAAAAGGATCCCATTGGTTCTTTACTAAGTCCCGCCTCTTCTCGTAGTTTTACATTCTCTTTCTCTTGCGTCAGGGTGAGCTAATGATGTTATATTGGGTGTAATTTAAATGTGAAGAAACAAGTCAAAACGATCTTCTCATTCGCATTTTAGTAGATAAAATGTTGGGCGTTCGTACGGTACCTACATACTTGCAATAAACTTTAAATTATGTTGTTGGTTCTTAGCCGCTGCACTGCTGGTGACTGAAGAAACGCCCACAGATTTTATTAGGTTTAGGAAGGAGGTACCCTTGTCGGTAGGTATTTGATTTGGCCCTTGCTAAAAAAAGAAGAAAAATCTACAAATTATCGTATGTATAGCTTGCTCAGAGGTCGGTTTCCTTCCTGTTTTTTCTCTGTCCGAATTCCAATTTTGAACAGTAAAACTAAGTAGGTAGGTACCTACTATTATATTAAGCCACCACCTTTTACCAATATATTTATTTCTCACCAAATCAGCCACATCATATAAGTCAAGTCCTCACTTGACTTAAATGATGACTTAGGGTCATCTTATTTTTTCATGCTTGAATCCTAGATTCACTGGTTTTATCTTACTCAACTGTGTTATGGCCTGACTTGTAATGTGAGATTGGTGAAGTTGGCTTACCCCCACATGCCATTATTACAAAAAATTTAACACTAGTGGCTCTGGGAGCTGTAGACCTCGCGAGCATACTAAAAGTGAGCTATTTGAGGAATGTAATGTGCAAGTGCATTTTCCGTTTTGTGATTTTTTTGATCTTTTTGATTTTTTTGCATCATCTTGTGTAGAATGAGGTCCTTTGTGTTTCTCTCAAATTTGATTGAAAACCATCGATTGTTTGATGAGCTATCCTGTTCATCATGCTGAAGATCCTTATCAGATCTTCGCCAAACTTTTATGAGACCAACTTATAGTTACTACCTTTCAAATAAAAAAAGAATAATCGAAATCGGATCTCATATGGTGGAGATATCCAGTATATCAAATAGCCCCCTTTTTGCCCTTTTTTTGGGGGAAGTACCCCTCCAATCAAAAATCCCCGACGACAAAAAAATTCTAATAAGTCATATAACCTGTGTACCAAGTTTCGTCCAGATCGGTTGAAAAATGCGACCTGTAGAGAACAGGCAGACATCCGGACAAACACATTTTTGGCCAATGTGGAAACTGAGACGCTTCGCTCGCTCGGTCAATTATAATTTCTTGAATCCTTTAACCCAGTTTCACATTTCTAATATTTATATAATCCTGATAAATGTAGGTTATATAGTCAAAACCTTGCAGATCCACAAAACTATAAACACTGCCCATATCAGATTTGCATTTTGCATGGTAACTTGGGTGGTGAAGAAACATACCAAAATCATAGACCTTGCTAAGGTTCACAATAGACCAATGACGGAAAAGCAAGATATGACCCATGGTTTTCATTCAAATGACAGGTGAGTAAATTTTTCAGGTGGCATTTGAAGTTTCGTTTCACCATTCAAATGGCATCATTTTTTGAAAGATTAAAATATCTTATGAATAAAGTTTGTTCCAGTTTTTCTAGGCTTGGTTCAATGGAATTCAACCTGAAAAAATCAAGAGTTCAACATAGTATCTATATCTGCCCCATATATATTTAGAAAAATTTATATTAAATTCACAAACAACAAAAATTCATTACAGTGTCTCTAATCTAATGGGCTCCCATAAAATAAAAATATGACTGACTTACAAAAAGGTTAATTTGAGCCTATTTAGCATTACCTACTAATGTATTTAATCAACATTGGTTCCAGCTTAAAAATCCAAAAACTTGTCTACCCAGCTGCCTCGAGAAACAAAGAACCAATATTGCAAGTATTACAGAGGTTCATATGCTGTGAAGGTGAAGGAAATGAAGATGAAAATGTATTGTTTTTGGAAATATCATCTGGATCGGGACAGCATGTAGCACATTTTGCACCAAACTTTCCGAATGTGAAATTTCAACCAACTGAATTTGATGAAAGCTTATTAGGAAGCATTGAATACTATGCTAATAGCTGTCCTACAAAAAATGTAAATAAACCAATTTTATTAGACATTAGAAACAAGCTGGAACGATATGGATTCAAAGAAAATAGCATAGACTACATTTACAATGCTAATATGATTCACATTAGCCCATATGATTGTACTATTGGATTGTTTGAAAATGCTGGTAGCTACTTAAAACCAGATGCTCTTATGATCACTTATGGGCCTTATAGTAAAGATGGTGCTATAACACCAGAAAGTAATGTACAATTTGATAAGTCACTCAGAGCTAGGAACCCATCTTGGGGTCTGCGAGACTTGACTGAGCTTACAATATTAGCTGAGCAAAATAATCTTTCTCTTATGGATACTATTGAAATGCCCGCTAATAACATGACATTGGTTTGGAAAAAGAATTGAATTTCACATACAAAATAGTAATTTTGTAATAATAAGGCAAGCTTTACTATCAATGAATATAATAGGTACCTACTCTATGAAAAGTAGCTATTACTAAGCCATTGCAAACAATTTTTATCCTAGTGCCCTGTGGTTAGATTTCTTTTAGATCAAACTTAGCATCTAACCTACAATAGATAAGTAATTGTACCTACTACTAGTAGAGTACTAAGGTACTAGAATTGTATGCCTCACCTGCCGAGAGGCAAACAAAACAAACAGGTTCCAAATACCTATTCCATTAATCAGTATGAAGCTGATTGGAGCCTGTTTGTACACAACTTGATTTTGAATTCTGAACTTTATGTAGGTACAGGAGCAACCTATTTCATCAATTTATGGAGCCTGGGTGGGTCGTCGAGTCTGTGTATAAAGAATAAATGAATATTGCCTAACATTATATAAAGTAACTGTCATTCTAACTGCCTATGTATTTGCTTTAGATTATAATTCATTTTCATATTCAAGATTTTTAGAGTCAAGGAGAGAGCAAGTAGAGTACACAATGCAAGCATGAATGCTGAGTAGGTAGGTACATAAATGTATGTACATGAATGAATGGAAAATGGAATGAATAGTTGAGGTCAGTGACCTAAGGCCGGGCATACACGAACAGCTTGAAGCAGTCAGGATCGACTGCTTCAAGCTGCGACTGCATTGTGAATTACATACAGGACTTCTACTACGTACGTACATACACGAACCGCTCGAGCAGTTGCAACTGCTTCGGGCGAGAAAGATGCAACAGAAAATCTTGATGCAAACTATTTACCGCCGTACCCACCCACTGACAATACATGCTTTTCTAAAATGAGCCGTAATCCTCACAATTAATTCCTACTCCATTCTTTGTTCCGTGTCCATCATGTTTGTACCATCTAGCGCAGATATTACTTCAAATGATTCTACCGAACCGACCGTTTTCAACAGTTCTTCAGTAGAAAATGGCTGCATTGCAAATTAGACCTTATTCCTTCTGATTCTCTATCTTATAAGTAGTTCAAATTTCTTTTTCTGTAGATTTGAGGAACTTGCCTTGGAGCAGCTGTTAGTAGGAAAAAAAACAGTATATTTTGGGAGAATTTAGGATTTTTTGGTGTCTTCGAGCTCCAAATTATGCCAAAGCATGTGGTATGGGAACTAGTTACCTGTTATCTTATCATACTGCTACCTAAGTACTTTTTTTGTAAATACATAACACCTACAAGTAAATTTCCTACTACATAATATTATAAACGTGAGTTTGTATGAATGGATGTTTGTTACTCTTTCACGGCTGAACGGATCTGGATGAAACTTGGCAGAGAAATATAGTCTGGAATAACACATAGTCTACTTTTATCCCGTGAGAATACCGGGATGTAAAACCGCGGGGCGCAACTATTTAATCATAATAATAATAACACCCAGACATTTAATGAAGGCTGTCAAAGTTATGAATAAATATCGATAACCTTGATCAAGGAATTTGGATACTACGCCTTGGATAACCCAGTTAATTTTATAGTAGTAGTAGACCAGTTATGTATATTATATAGTAGACTAGAATCTAGCTTGTTTAGTAGATTTTGGTTTGGTAGGTTTTCACCCTATGTTACAGTAGATTTGTCAATTCAAATCTGGTCACACTGACTGCTACCCAAGGAAAAGAGTAGGTAAGGTATAAATAAAAAAACAACCTAGCTTGTAGATTAGATAATGTATACTCTTTGCTTGTAGCGTAGCGTTATATACTCTTGGGTTAGTTGTTTGTTTTGATTTAGAGTTGGTGAGTTTTTGTGATTTCCGATAAATCAATCTCGTAGATTCTCCTATTCATAATTAGTCCGTTATGGCTAAACGCCCAGCGACAGTAGCATTTGATGTTGAGGATGTTGAACAAAAAGTGCAGAAGAAAACCGAGGGAAAGAAACACTCTCTAGACTCTGACGAAGAGGACAGTGGCGCAGAAGAGGAAAAACTCAATGTCCTCAATGCTGACGATATCGAAGGTGAAGAGGATGGAGATGGTGGAATTGAAGGTGAAGTAAGTGGTATACCTACCTTCATGCGTGGTTTTAAATCAGAACTCCTGCAACTTCTCTCGTTGTTGAAGCTACATAGCTACTGACTTTATTCATATCTCGCTCGACGAATTCTATCCAACCATATGTTATTTCCTACTTATCTAATGTTCTGTGTGTTTATCTATGTATATTATGTTCCGCCTTTAGTTGGCATAGGTATGTATCAGTACATTTAACAATACCATGTTTTCTAAATAATGTAGCCATACCTAGATCGCTGTTGGCGTTCCTATTATAAATAAATTAATAATGTGATCTAATGTAAACTGACTTTTCAGATTACTATTACACCTTTTAACATGAAAGAGGAACTTGAAGAAGGTCACTTTGATGCTCAAGGTCATTACCACTGGAAGAAGGAAAAAGAAGTTAGAGATGGCTGGCTGGACAACATTGACTGGGTCAAGGTCAAAGGCAGGCCTGAAAACAAGTATAAAGTTCACAAAGATGATGACATGAAAGGACTTGGTGATGAATCCAGCAGTGATGATGAGGAACCTGAGGAAAAGTTTGAATTGATGGAGAATTACAAAGAGATATTTCAACACATGAAGCCTAAAGAAACAATAGCTAAAACTCTGCAGAGGCTTGGTAAGTTTTTATTGTGGTTTGCATTCTGCGTTACCGCTCAACCATTGAAATCAATTTTGATCAAAATGGCTTATAGGATGAGAGTTTGATCCCCACCAAGAACAAACCTTTGTGATGATATTTGTTCTCTGTCTCTAGGTATTATTTCATTTCTCTTTGGGAATGGGTGTTGAAGTTTGTCATGTAACATTTACAGACAAATAAAGATTTGCAGTGTTCTGCTAATCAAATTTATAAAAAGTACCTGCATAATACTTTTACTCTGTATGTTCCTACCTATTTGCTTTTGCTGAAATAAATATATTTTATTATTTATTTTTAAGTATGTAGGTAAAGCTATTAAATCTTTGCAGGTGCAAGTACAAAAATTTCCAGTACTGAAAGATTGAAACGAAAGAAAGCTGGTATCGTTGATGAAAGTGGTAAAATTGTAACTAGGGTGACTGAACTTGCTAACCAAATATTAACAAAGACTGGTAACATGGATATTTACCAGGAGTCTTATGATAAAATTAAAACCATCCTTGCTAAAAACAAAAACAAAAATGTAGATGCTGATTTAGATATGTATGCTGATGACTTCGATCATAAAGAAAAACAGACTTTGGGGGGAAATCAATTGGAAAATGAAACAAAGCAAGAAGAAAAAGAAGAATCTAACTCTAATGAGGTAAAATGGGAGTTCAAGTGGAGCCAAGAAGACAGTGCTGAAATAACTGGACCACATTCCACAGAGCAAATGCACAAGTGGATGACTGAAGGCCATTTCAAAACAGGAGTCTGGGTCAGGAAACATGGTGAAGACAGCCAGTTCTACAGTTCAAACAGAATGGACTTTGAATTATACATGTAATTATACATGTAATTATACAATTTCTATTGTACATAATAGGTAAATCTGTGTAATAAAAAAACATTTGCTACTTCTAAACATATTTTTTTCTGCTTGTGAACACTTTCTCTGCAACATTGTGAATACACACATCAGTCAGTAACTTAGCTATTTGATTTATTAAAACGATGAATAGGGTAATAACTTGTACTATCACAAATTGGGATATCGATGTTCCAATTTCTAACCAGCTTCCTGTATTTCTTACTTTGAAGAGAAGGAGTATACCCATCAGGTTGGAGTAGATTAGGACAATAATATTCAGATATCCAAGGGGTGCCTGAAACAATATAAATAAAATGTAAAGACCTCAGTGGCGCAGTGGGCGAGAGTCAGCCTGTGACGCAGAGGTTGCGGGTTCGATTCCCGCCTCTGAACAACTTTGTGTATGTTCTGCAGAATTTTTTCCGTCGGTCTGGGTGTTTTCTATGTATAATAAAAAATATCTATCTATGGTAGTCAATGTATTAAATATATCAGTTATCTAGTACCCATAACACAAGCTTTGAGTAGCTTACTTTGGGGCTAGATGGTGCTGTGAGAATTGACCAGCATTATTTATTAATGTAAATACAAGGATATTAGATATCTAGTCCCATTCGGAAGTTCTTGAAGTTTTGCATAACCTGTTTTTGCGATCCTAAGGTTGTGGGGTCACAACAGTAGGTAGGAGAATGGTGGGTAGCCCCGGACGGCCGGCGGTTACCCCCGGACACTTCAAATATGAGGTGTTAATGCATACATAGAAAACAAATAAACACACCTATTAGATGATGCAATTCAACGTGCCATCTATAGGTGTGTTTATTTGTTTTTTAGGTATGCGTTAACACCTCATTTGAGTCCGGGGGTACCCGCGCCGTCCGGGACTACCCACCCTTCCCCTACCTACTCTCGAACGGTAAAGGAAAACATCGTATCGTGAGCAAACCATCATTTCTTAGAACCTAAAAAGTTCTAAAACAGTGTCAACTCAAGTGCTTGAGTAAGGGCTCGAAAACGCATCGTTATGATCGTACGATTGATACCAATAAGGACGAACTGTCAGCCCTAATGGCAGTTGGTAACTAACATGTGCATCAATATTGCTTTTCTTACCTTTGTCAAATGTTGAACAGCTCCAAAGCTGCACGCCACACACAAGAATGGAGCTAGAGTCTTCAGTAATATCAAAAAGGTGATCATGAAAGGCTGGAATGATGTCATGAAGCATGTCACCCATCTGACTTCAAATGAGTTCAGTGATGCTATGTTTCCAGTACCGAAAAACGCTAAAATTATGTATAATACCTGAACAAGTGCTAAGAAAAGTAGTAGTAGGTAATACGAATTTCGACATTGTTGTCTTTGAACCCCCCGTTTCTGAAACCTCGATCAACACTTATCGGCTGTCTAGTCACTTGCTATTTCAGCTTTTACTTCAAATTAGATAGAGATAGCAAGTGACTTGACAGCCGATTAGTGTAGATCGCGCTTTCAGAAACCGGGGGTAAGAATATTATTTGGCGAAGGCGACACTTGTTCCACCTTTTCTAGTCACTCAGTAGTCAGTTTGATGACCTTAGTGGCGCAGCGGGCGAGAGTCCGCCTGCGACGCAAGAGGTTGCGGGTTCGATTCCCGCCTCGGAATAAATTTGTGTACGATCTGCAGAAATTTGTTCCGTGGGTCTGGGTGTTTTATGTGTAATAAAAAATATCTATCTATGTAAGTATATAATGTACTAGCTTTTGCCCGCGGCTTCGCTCGCGTTTAGAAGTATTATTATTAATTAGGCATAGTTTTTGCGGCTTTACTTTTGTTAAGCGTGTGCAAAAAATTGGAGGGTTGAATTTATCAAAATCCTATTGAAGCGGACGTCTTCATCATAGTAGCTCCAATCTTTAATTTCAGTTCAATCAGTCGAAAATCTAAGAAGATTTATACAAACTTTCATCCCTATTTTATCCCCTTGGGGGTGGAATTTATCAAAATCCTTTCTTAGGGGATGCCTAAGTCATAGTAGGTAGCTTTATGCATGCAAAGTCAGCCCGATCGGTTTAAAATTGTCAAAATTTCATACAAACTTTCATCCCCTATTTCATCCCTTTGGGGGTGGAATCGATCAAAATCCTTTCTTAGCGGATGCCTACGTCATATCATCTACCTGCATGCAAAATTTCAGCCCGATCCGTCCAGTGGTTTGGGCTGTGCGTTGATAGATCACTATGTCAGTCAGTCAGTCAGTCAGTCAGTCACCTTTGAGTTATATATATTTAGAAGATTTAGATAGATAGAAGATTTATACAAACTTTCATCCCCTATTTTATCCCCTTAGGGGTGGAATTTATCAAAATCCTTAAGCCTACGTCATAGTAGCTTTATGCATGCAAAGTCAGCCCGATCGGTTTAAAAATGACAAAATTTCATACAAACTTTCATCCCCTATTTCATCCCCTTGGGGGTGGAATCGATCAAAATCCTTTCTTAGCGGATGCCTACGTCATATCATCTACCTGCATGCAAAATTTCAGCCCGATCCGTCCAGTGGTTTGGGCTGTGCGTTGATAGATCACTATGTCAGTCAGTCAGTCAGTCAGTCACCTTTGAGTTATATATATTTAGATTTAGGTAGAAGATAGATAGAAGATTTATACAAACTTTCATCCCCTATTTTATCCCCTTAGGGGTGGAATTTATCAAAATCCTTAAGCCTACGTCATAGTAGCTTTATGCATGCAAAGTCAGCCCGATCGGTTTAAAATTGACAAAATTTCATACAAACTTTCATCCCCTATTTCATCCCCTTGGGGGTAGAATCGATCAAAATCCTTTCTTAGCGGATGCCTACGTCATATCATCTACCTGCATGCAAAATTTCAGCCCGATCCGTCCAGTGGTTTGGGCTGTGCGTTGATAGATCACTATGTCAGTCAGTCAGTCAGTCAGTCAGTCAGTCACCTTTGAGTTATATATATTTAGATTAAATATATCAGTCATCTAGTACCCATAACACAAGCTTTGAGTAGCTTACTTTGGGGCTAGATGATGCTGTGTGGATTGTCCAGCATTATTATTATTTATTTTTTTTAATCAGACTGAGAGAACTGGATCAGTTAAAGTCAGGAGAGAATGGGGGAGGCCTTCGCCCTTAACCAATAGTGGGATATGGAAGGCTACCTCCCCTGCTTCATCCGGTTTAATCATTTTAGAAAGGATACAAAAAAGAACGCTCTCCGAAAATCTTGATTGCTAATGCTCCTTTCAGTCGACATCAGACAAACTTGTTCCTGATTCAGATTTTCATCAAAACTGCATTCTATTATCTGCAAAAAAAAATTCCATTCTTATAAAAAAAAATACAACTGGTTAAAAAAATTACAATTAGGTCTGATTGCGTATGCAGGCAAGGTAAGCCAAACCGCTCCGTATTAGAATAGAAGGTCTATCAAAAAAAATGACGTGGTTCGCAGAACGTCGGCATATTAAAACGTCTAATGGTAAATTTGACGACCTCAGTGGCGCAGCGGGCGAGAGTCCGCCTGCGACGCAAGAGGTTGCGGGTTCGATTTCCGGCTCGGAACAAATTTGTGTACGATCTGCAGAAATTTGTTCCGTTGGTCTGGGTGTTTTCTATGTATAATAAAAAATATCTATCTATGTAAGAATCAGAAGCAGGCAGTACTATCAGCAGGCATCGGCTTAGAATGTATTAAATATAATCAGTTATCCAGTACCCATAACACAAGCTTTGAGTAGCTTACTTTGGGGCTAGATAGAGCTGTGTGGATTGTCCAGCATTATTTATTTTATATTTATTTTATTTATAATGGTGACAATGTCTTGATTGGCAAAACAACTTACAAGTAAAACGTCCAAAATGTAAAATTACCTACTTATTTAATTTTCATTTTTTACCTTCATCTTATCCAGATAGATCAGCCGAAACTCGATGAATACCCAACACATCAAATTGAAAATAAGAGTTACTATAAATAGACCTTCGTGCGACACTGACATCAGTAAATAGAAGTTCAACACAGAAGTATTGATAGCGATAAGGCGACATAGCATCCTTCTTGAAAACGCTAGCGGCAAAATTGGTGATAGCACTGCAAGAGAGAAACAACGTTCAAAAGGTTTAAAGTTAATGATCAAGGTTTAAATTGTATAAAATGTTAGCAGCACCAACATGTACCTACTATTGTATTTGATATCGTTATACGTATGCCAGTATGAAAATTCGTATGTCATGACCTAGTGATTCCGAATATAGGCGTACCTAAAAGTCACTAGCAGCCTCACACCCAAATGTTGATCGCGCGGAACGTTGCATATACCTTAGCCGCGGGACTATTTTGTAAAAACAAAGGCAATAGCGATAGGTACCGGTGGGGGTTGTTTATTCGGCAAGTAGGTATTATCTCTTTTTACTTCTACTGCTTGTTTTTAAATACCCGCCACCGCCGATCTGTTAAAAATGTCTAAGCTAAGGCACGAATACTGGTACAGTTAATGTAAACATACCTGCAATGAACCAAGCAAGAGCCTGATCAAAATAGGAGACTGGGGTGCCTCTTTCAAACCTCTTTGATTGCACATAAATATTTTGTAGTGATACAATCAGGAGAATTATTTGTATGCCACTTAATATTATCTCTCTTTGGTTTTCTTTCTTGTTATGATAAAGAGGTAGTAACGCTTTGGTAATGTATATGACTAGAACAAGTAACCAGATGAAGCCTGCAATGAGCCTGAAAAAAAGGACCGAACTAATTTTTGGAATCGGACCGGTGGGTGGTGCGGTGACCTGCGGTGGTGCGGTGACCTGCGGTGATGAGCCGATAGAAGTAAAATACAAAAATACAAGTCATTCCTGTTTTTAATATTAGTGTAGAAGGAGAAAGATTTGTATTGTTTGTGTCTGTTGGGCGTTTAGTTTTTTTATTTTGAACTAGTTGCGCCCCGCGGTTTCACCCGCAGATTTAAATCCCGGTATTCCCACGGGATAAAAAGTAGACTATGTGTTATTCCAGACTATAATCAATCTCTCTGCCAAGTTTCATCCAGATCCGTTCAGCCGTTCCGGCGTGAAAGAGTAACAAACATCCATCCATCCATACTTACAAGCTTTCGCGTTCATAATATTAGTAGGATTATCCTACTATGGATGGATGGATGTTTGTTACTCTATAACTCCAGAACGGCTGAACGGATCTTGGTGAAAATTGGCACAGAGATATATTATAGTCTGGAACAACACATAGGCTAATTTTTATCCCGTAAGAATACCGGGATTTAAAAATACGCGGGTGAAACCGCAGGGCGCTACTAGTGTTCAATAAATGCTTACTCACACTAACTCAATAAACACTTCTTTGCCAACTACAGGCATGAATGAAAACATGCTTAGCAGTAAACATCCCGCGGTCCATGCAAAGAGCACTGTTTTTGATAAATAGCTCCTTGCTGTTGATAGAAATGGCCACAAAGCCATGCCTAGTAAGGGGATACTTAGCATCCACCTGTAGGTAAACGAAAGTGCCTAGAAATAAAACGAGAATTATTTATCACTTGAAACACAAAAATGTTCTCCATACAAAAATGTTCGAACCTCTTTTTTTACCTAGTTTTACGTAGGTAGCCCGTTTTTTGTATAGTGTCACGAGACTTCTCGATGAGTGACGACTGGTACGTCATACACCATAGGTACCTACTACCGATATTCATTAGGTATACCTACGAAATAGCACAATATTGTTTTCTTTTACTTACCAATGCAGTGGACCCCAAAACATAACTTAATACAACAATCAACAGTGAACATAGCCTTCTCATACTGTGTATTTGCTTTATGATACAAATCCATACATCCAGTGACGCTATGGCATACCACCATAACATGATCGGCATGAGGAAGTATAAGTAATACTGGACTGGTAATCTTTGTGCTGAAAATAAATGTATCAGACATTGAAGAATATGATTGACAGAAAAAGTCTGCTACAGCAATCTAACTTTAAAAAAGCAATTCCTGTGTATTTATTTATTTGTATACTAGCGACCCCCCGCGCACCCCTGCTTCGCACGGGTGCACATTGTTTTTCTACTTGTATTATACATACACTACTCAACAAAGTCTAGGGAATAAGCATAATACTTCAATATATTTGTGAAAACTCGTAAAAAAAGTTCTGGCCATTAAAATTTATAAATGTAGGCTGGAAGAGGATTAAATAATTTGTTCGAAATTAAAAAAAATATAACAAAAAAGCAAAAGCTTTTCAAATTATGGAGGAAAACCTAACTTGTTCGCAGAGCAAGGGGTTTGCTAGCATAAAGCGTTGAGTGATTTTTGTTTAGTATCGATTTTTTTTCTTGTGAAAAACCATTACCACTTTTTAGAAACTTTTGAGACGTTAGACGTTATGTCACGTCGTCATTTAACGCGGGAAGAGATGCTGAGGGCTGTGGGTATGTTGGATGCTGGCCGCAGTCAACGCGATATTGCGGACGCTGTTAACACAGCCAAGCGTAATTTGCCGATTATGGGCACGGTACAGGGCTACAGGAGATGTAGCCGAACGTCACCTAGGAAGATACAGGGTCACTACCCAGAGACAAGATAGCAATATCGATTTCTACAGAATGCTGCAAGAAGGCAGCCCCAGATTACAGTTCGCCAGTTGGTAGGAAGACTCCAGTCCCAGCAACAAGTGGTTATCAGTGACCAAACTGCCAGGAGAAGATTACATGAAGTCAATCTCCATGCTCGCAGACCATTACGTGTTCCAGCTTTGCGACGTGGAAATCGAGGGCGTCGTTTATTGTGGGCTAAACGCACGTTTGCGATGGACCGACAATCAGTGGGCACGTGTTCTGTTTTCCGACGTATCTCGCTTCGGATATCATCCTGATTCAAGGAGAGTGCGTGTTTGACGAGTCCCTGGTCGCCATAGTCGACTCCGAAATCCTCAGGAAGTTCCTTACTAAGGCGGAACGATCATGGTGTGGGCTGGAATTCGCCTGGGTGGAAGAACTGATCTCGTTTGGATACGAGGCAATTTAAATGCAGAGCAATACATTGAGCAGGTTGTGCACCCTATGGTCATCCCTCACCACCAGGAGCCTTATTCACTATGACAATAGGAGATTCCAAGGAGATTCCTTGCCCCAAACCGTGAAACGTCAAAACTTGATATTGGGCTTTATTCTTTATGACATAGAAGATACTTTGCCCTGACCGTTTCACACCGCCTGCCTTGTCTTAGTCGAGCTCGCGCTGCAAATGGTCATAGTGCATAAGGCTCCTGCAGTTCGGCCAAGATTTCGTGTTCATGCAAGACAATGCACGCGCACACACCGCGAGGCAGGTGATGAATGTGTTCAGCGAGCACAATATCACGGTGTTAGAGTGGCCTGCGCAGTCCGCCGATCTCAATCCGATTGAACATGCATGGGACTTGAAGAGCTTTCAGTGATCTTCCCTCAAAATTTGAACATGGGAGAAGAACTTTTTTCTCATCTTTCCAGAATATGGAGCCTTATTCCACAGGCGACCATTAATAACTTAATACTCAGCATGCCACGCCGATGTAGGGCCATGGCTAATGCCCTGGGAGGTCCAACGGATTATTAAACAGCAATTTAGTTTTTTCATTTTCACATAAGCGTCAGATGGTTTGTTTATTTACAGAAAATAGTTTTTTTCGGTTTAGGCACTATTTTCGTTTCTCTACTAAACCTTCATTTTTTTACATCCACGGTTTTTATTTAATTACATTACTGAAATCAAGAATAAATTAGGCTTCTATTTATGTATAACATCTAGGACGAAAAAATGTAGAATTAAAAATATAAACTAAAATACCCTTGTTCCCTAGACTTTGTTGAGTAGTGTATAAACCTTCCTCTTGAATCACTCTATCTATTAAAAAAACCGCATCAAAATCCGTTGCATAATTTTAAAGATTTAAGCATACATAGGGATATAGGGAGAGAGTATGTAGTGATACATAATCTCGGAAACGGCTCCAACGATTAGTTTCAGGCGCGACAAATCAATCTTGCTAGGATTAGTTTTTTTATGCAAGTCACCCAGATATGTTTACATAATATAGCATGCATGCATCTTTCACGTCACGCGCTTTTTGTACATGAGACGCTCTCATGGTGTAGGTAACGTTACGTAAAATGAACGCTGGAAGGAGGGGGTGTGATGGCGCGACTCTTTTGTATGCCATAAACATATCCCCTCCACTGTTTTCTAGCGTTCTTTTTAAATGACGCGACCTCTATTTGTAGTTAAAAAGTCATCTTATTGCTCGAAAACTGACAAACACTATAGGTACGTAACTAGTTGCGCCCCGCGGTTTCACCCGCGCTGATTTAAATCCCGGTATTCCCACGGGATAAAAAGTAGCCTATGTGCTATTCCAGACTATAATCTATCTGCTAAGTTTCATCCAGATCCGTTCAGCCGTTCCGGCGTGAAAGAGTAAAAAACATCCATCTATCCATCCAATTATTCTTGCAAACGACGACGCTCTCCTACCGGTCTACCACCAATCTCGATGGACCGATGACATCATGAGGATCGCGGTAAGTCGGTGGATAAAAACGGCTCAGAATCGTTCTTCCTGGGAATGTATAGGGGAGGGCTGTCCAGCAGTAATCTTTTCAGTCTGATGGTGATGAAATATACACTGGCACTCATATTCTCGACCTTTTCTAATCAAGACTCGGCAATACGAGTATCAATTCATGGCTATCGATATAGGTAAAGTGGTATAACTTCCACAAAGACCTACTCTACAACAATTTTTAGATAATGCAAGCAATTATCCCGCTGGTTTAAACAGTGCGTCTTAGAACGAAAAAATATGTGGAAAAAAACTCACCATAAACTAGATAAATTGCAACAGCACCCATAAATAAAAACACCATGTTTTTGATTATAGCTTTTTTAGACTTCTGACTATGAAGTCCACTTGAAGCATCTGCTTGGGCATTGACTTTCTGTTCTGACAGCACTTTCAACAGAACAGCTATCCAGCCCAAAAATGACAAAGTGACTAGTATCAACAAAGGTCTCTGATAATAATCATGGTAATACCTCAACCCTGCTAAACTCAGGGTGATGATTTCATCACAGAAAATTATCAATTCATCAAACTTTTTTTCTTTCATCAACTTTTCTGTAAAATCAATAACCTCATCATATTTTTCCTTGTCAAAGGGCTCATAAGGTTGGTATAGATATGCTATTGCATTTGTTTCAATATCTTTTCTTTTCGTGTCATACTGTGAGGCTAGCTGTCTGCTAACACTGTAGATGGATTTAGCTCTGTCTGGTAAAGTCATATCAAGCAATCCATGTATAGGTTTTCCCTGAAATTATTTAAAAAGTATGAGGAAACTGATAAAATTTAGTTTTTATCCTTAATACAGAGAAAAAATAATGAATATGAATAAAAAAAACCGACTGTTTTACACTACCTATGTGAGGACAGGAAATTCATTTTAAACCTTAGAACCATTTCATGAGACCATGAGGCGAAATGAGAATCAGATATTAAGCCTCCTGGCTTTTACGGATTTTGTATGCTTCAAGTTGACACTGTAATTTCATTAGTGATGACACACTTGCAGGCAGCAGAACAAGGCATCAGGTAGGAGGATCATACTTACAACAGAGTTAACAGGCACTGGAATAGACAGAATAGTGGACATAAGTGGAGAGAGGTCCACTTGATTCACATCCAATCTGTGATCCAGGGACATTTCAGCATTGTCTGGGTCTATTTGAGCTGATTTGACTTGTTGCACTCCTGAGCCCCATATCACATAGGGTGTCTGAGTTTCATAGTCATCTCCTGCTCCATGTGATCCTGAAATCAGAAGGAATCACTTCTAAATCCTACCTATCAGAAAAAAACCCATAACTTGCCTCTGCAGGGCTAATTTAAAAAAATGTTTGTACTTACCTATCTAACAGTTATTAACAAATAAGAATAATACCATGTAACATTTTTTTTTATAATAACTAGGTATGTTACTACTTAGGAATTACAGTGAGCACCGGTGGTCTAGTGGGAGTGACCCCGCCTTCCGATCGTAAGATCGCAGGTTAGAATCTGGGCATGCACTAATGGATTCTTCTATCGATAAATTTATGTGAGCAATGTCAGTGCTCTTAAACGGTTAAGGAAAACATCATGAGGAATCCAGTTAGTATACTAACAGCAGCCATGGAGTTGCAACCTGTCACATATGAAATACTGAAACTGAAACTGAAACAGCTTCACGACTTTGATCCCCAGGTACAGTAGATATCCCTTCAGATCTCCCAGAATATGAAATACTAACTACTGCAAAATGTGGGCATGAGTGAGAGATCTGAAGGGATAGGATATCTACCGTGCCTGGGGTTCGAAGTTGTGAAACCTTTTCAGTTTTTTTTTAACAAAACTTAATTTTTACCCCAGTCTGTCATTCCATGGTCAGAAGTCATGAGAAATGTTGTCCTTCCATCATCATCATAATAATCCCTGATTATTTTTTCTATCTCTTTAATACCTTGGTCCACATGTGTGATGGTATTAACAAAGTTTCTGTAATAAACATAATTATTATTATTTATAGTTTATTGCACATAATAAAATCAGTTCTAGACCATATTCTTTTCTGTGTCCCATTACAGAGCTTGGGTGGTATTTTATCAAAGAATATAGGAAATGGACACTGTCAGTTTAACACTTACATTGTTTTTGGTTTGTGAGTGTGTCCAGAAGTATCAGTACCCAACAAATGCAAAAATAATACTATTTTTTTCTTTTGTAACTTGTCTGTCAGGGCATCATCACCCTTAGCACTTTGAAAGAACTGCTTAACTTTGTCAAAGACCCATGAGTCTAATTCTGTTGTGTTTTTTTCAGTACTAAAACTCTGATCATAGGGATCTAACTCATTGACTACTATGTGGTCATCTGTCAATCCTTTCGTGAATATATTGACTATATCATAAGCCCCCCAACACCAAGTGTACAGAGTTTGATTGAAGACAGAGTCAAAGTCAACAGGGTTTTCCTTCCACCCTTTGGCAATGGCTGAAGGGTCTTCATAGAAGCCAGCAATGATCGCCACATGTCCAGGCCGTGATTCAGTAGGCACCTGAGTATAAGATATACCCCATCTGCCATTTGAGTTCGCGATAGATCTAAAATTCAAGTTATGATTAAAATAGTATACAATTTAACACTTATTATGAAATACCTATTGAGAAAATTAAATATGCCCACAAGTCACAGCTGATGGCTATGTAGGTATTCTTAGCTATGATTTTTATAAGATAGTTTTACCAGCCCTTATGGTGAATGAAGTACATGTGTTGTGTCAATTAGAAATGGTTTAGGGTAAAGGTAAACTAGAGTAGGTGTATACTAACCTAAGGTATTTCATCGAAGTATAATTGATGAAAGATTCCGCCCGCAGTCCATCTACAACGAAAAGAACAAGTCTGTCCGCCACTGCCTCATGCTGTGATTGATAGGGGGCTACACCTTTCACAATTGGAGATTTAAAGTAAATATCGAAGATGGAAAATAAAAATGCAAGATGAATAAAGATACCCACAATAAACATATCAATGAACACACTTTTCTTAGTAAGTATAACAATTTTATAATAGCTACGTGGCGGTAAGTATCTAGGTAAATTAAAGATTATCTATAAAAGCGTTTCACTATTTAATTTTCCTCGATTTTGTAACGCACCACTTTCTTTATTATTCCTTACCGACAAATGAAATGAGTAGAGCAAACTAGTACTTCACAATATGACATTGTGTGACATGACATTTGAAGCATGACATTGTCCCACCTCACGAAATAAAACGAGGGCCTCACTCAAACTCATTTTGAAACCGTGTCCTTCCTAACTCCTACCCAAAACTAGACCAGCCCGACGCGACCGCGACCAAAGACTTTGTACTTATATCTAGACTGTGCGTGCACCAAGGCGCAAGAACCGGTCCGCGTGAGAGGGCTCCTGGCGGGAGTGTGTCCCTTTCTAATGAGGTGACCATGAATAACCAAACAGAACATGGGACAAATTGCTTGTACGATTGCGTATCCTAACATATTGATGACCTATTTACGCTACCATATTTATTTAAGTAAAAAAAAAATTGCCAAAACATCGCGTGTGTATATTTTTTTGAAATCTACATCACTTTCCTTACACGTGGGTTAAGGGTCGGAAATACTTTTTTCTTCCCTTTATAATAGGTAAGTATCATCTACCGTTAATATGAAAAAAACCTAACAATATTCGCTCCTTATAGAGGTAGTTAAAAAAAAGTTAGGTTTGTCATATGTGAGATATAACCATAATATCATATTTATTATTATTAAACCAGTAAAATAGAGGAGGTCAAAATATAAACACCTGATGCAATATTCTGGAATATTTTTTTATTGAATTGGTTTTATACATTGCTGGATACCTACTGTTTTACGCAATTTTTGTTTTAATGTAGCCTTATGCCTTATGAAAAAAAAAAAAAAAAAAAAAAAAAAAAATGTCAGTTAAATGTAAACATATGGCCCCGTATAATTTTAATTCATAAAAATTCTCGCAAGTAGTTTCGAACCGTTTTGAGGCGTGGGGTTTTGAACCGGGCTTGTGTCTGGCCTGTGAAATCGTTTTCGGTGCATGGAGCGGCGATTCCAGTGAGTTTATGGAGAATTAACGTGTGTCCGAAACGATCTATATATGTATGGAGGGCGCTTTGTAGAAAAAGTGATAGGTGTTTCGTGGGGTGGGGTCCCCTACTAAGGTGTGAAGAGGTGTGGGCGGACGCCGGTGATCGTCTTGGTATAGTGGAGGTGTCGTGCTACTGTGTTTTTTTTTGTGGACAAGCAAGAGGAATATAAAAGGAAAACAAACAGGGGTGACAAGCAGGCTCAGGACGCGGTTGCTAAGGCCGTCATCGGTTGTCCTAGCGACGACATGCGCCGCTAGGTCTCTTTCACTACAAGACATTCTTGTGACGCACCTTCGTTACGACGCATGCGTCTTGTTACTTAGACAAGTAGCCGTCTTATTTTGACTTTTTCATTTTTATGTTTTCAGTGTACATTTTAAGTTACTTTATTGTGATTTTAAATATGTTTTAAGTTATCTAACTGTGTTGAATGCAGTCCGTGACCCAATCTTGTGATGGCACGTCGAACGCGACCCATACATGTATACGGTGCAACAAGTCTTTCAAATCTTTGAAAGGCCTCAACATACACACTACAAAAACACACAGGAAATGTATTAGCCAAAACAGTTCACCTTTAGACATTCATCCCATTATTCCGAGTGCGCCTACTCATGTAGCCAATGATCCAACTCCTTTCCACACATATCTTAGCCATTTGAAAAATAGTATACCCATAGTTAAAAGAATCCCTCGAGGAGCTCGAATAACCGTTGCTACACATTTGTCACAATTAATTCAGAAATGTTACATAAGCAATTGTACTCAAGACTGGCAGAACCTATTTTTATTTTCATACAGCACACTAAATATAATAAAAAGTGTTGAAACAAATTTATCCTTGACACAAAAGATAAAGAATAACTGTGCTGTAAGCTCCTCGCCTTCTCCCGCACCTCTAATCAAACATGATGCCCCTCGTAATCGTAACAAACTCATTGAAAACAAAATCTGTGACGGAGATCTCAAAGGTGCCGCTCGCCTTTTGTTCTCCAACGACGTGCTATCACCAGATACCCCTGACACCCTTCAGGCCTTACGGACAAAACATCCTCCAGCTCCAGTAAACCCATATTTTCTCGACCCACCAACAGCAGGGCAAGCATGCCTTCAAATTCAAAACAAAGATGTTACGGATGCCATTTTATCTTTTAAACCAGGTTCGGCTGCAGGTTTGGATGGAATCTCGCCCCAACATTTGAAAGACTTAACATCGCATTCTGTGGGTGATACAGGCGAGCAGCTTGTAAATTCGATCACTAAATTAATAAACTTTATGTATTCCGGTAATGTCAATCCAGAAATTGTTCCCATTCTTTTCGGCGCGAACCTAATTGCCCTCTCCAAAAAGGATGGAGGGGTGAGACCAATTGCTGTTGGATCAACACTACGACGTCTGGCCTCCAAAATTGCTGTTCGACATATTTTACCAAAATTAAATTCGGAATTTGAACCCGTACAGTTAGGTTTCGGTGTAAAAGGAGGATGTGAGGCAGCCGTCCATGCCCTACGCTCTTTTCTAACTTACGCACAGCCTGACGTGTTGCTCAAAATTGATGTCAAAAATGCATTTAATTCGGTAAATAGGGATACCCTGCTGACGGAAATAAAACAACATATACCGGAAATATACAATTATCTTCTTCTCAGTTACGCTGACCCAACAAAATTGTTATATCGTTCTAATGAACTGTCCTCGGAAGTGGGTTGTCAACAGGGTGATCCCCTTGGGCCTGCAATTTTTAGTTTGGCTATAAATCCGATAATCAAAAATTTAAATTCTAAATTCAACGTTTGGTATTTGGACGACGGAACCCTAGGAGGTGATGTGGATACTGTGTTTTCGGACCTTTTTTTAATCAAAAATAAATTTGAAGCAATTGGTTTGGAGCTTAATTTTAGCAAATGCGAACTTTTTATAAATAACTGCGACTTAAATTTAAATGACTTAAAACAAAAATTTAATATTTTGGCTCCAAATATTAAAATAGTTAACAGTAATTCTCTTTGCCTTTTAGGTTCTCCAATTTTTGATGAAGCTAATTCTGAATATATTGATAATTCAATTGCTAAATTTCAGAATTATGCTGACCGTCTCTTTGAAATGAGTCCACATTATGCACTTTGCGTATTAAAATACTGTCTTTTCGTCCCAAAATTTACGTATGTGCTCCGTTGCTGCTCCTTTTGGAATCACCCAAATCTTTTGACGCAAGTAGACGAATTAATCAAAATTAACTTAGAAACTATTATTAATATGCAGCTGAATGAGCAATCTTGGACCCAAGCATCCCTACCCATCCGTTATGGTGGTTTAGGGATTCGCAAAATTTCCAGTGTCGCTTTACCAGCCTTCCTATCTTCTGTCCATAGTTCAGCAAATCTCATAAGTAAAATTTTAAGGGCATCCCCTTCAAACTTTGAGATTGCTGGTTTGGAAGAAGCTAGAAACGCTTTCTTAATTGCATGCCCAGGTCAAAATTTTCCAGTTACTCCAAATTCACAGAGGAGCTGGGATGACATAAACTGCAAATTGACTTTTAAAAATCTTTTGAGTTGTAGTACAGGTTCGGCGCGTGCTAGGCTTTTGGCTGCGGGTGCGCATGAGGCCGGCTACTGGCTTCACGCGTACCCTTCGTCAAATACAGGAACATTCCTTGAGCCTGACACGCTCCGAATTGCAACCTGTCTACGGCTTGGGGTCCCGGTCTGCGCTCCACATAAATGTCCCTGTGGCAGTGATGTCGACAAGCTAGGACATCACGGACTGTCATGCCAAAAAAGTGCAGGCCGCTTCTCGAGACATGCCGCACTTAACGATATCATACGCCGGTCCCTTGCCACCGTCAACGTGCCAAGTCTACTCGAGCCGACTGGTATTGCAAGAGACGATGGCAAGAGACCGGACGGTATGAGTTTGATTCCATGGAAGATGGGCCGGGTGCTGGTATGGGATGCAACCTGTTCAGACACGCTGGCCCCTTCCCATCTACATGGAACCAACAACAGAGCTGGTGCGGCTTGTGAAGCGGCCGAAAAAGCTAAAGCATGCAAATACAGGGGTCTAGGCCCCGAATATGATTTTGTCCCATTCGGTGTCGAGACCCTTGGTCCGTGGGGTCCTAGCGCAATAAGGCTTTTTAAACAAATTTCAAAAAGGTTAGTCGACGTCACAGGAGACCGAAGAGCTGGCAGCTACCTCGGCCAAAGAATTAGTTTAGCTATTCAAAGGGGGAATGCTGCCAGTATCTTCGGATCCTTGCCCAAAGGGACGCCTTTTAATAATATATTTTAGTTATTAGTTATTATATTTTTTAAGGTTTTTAGTTTAAGGTCTACAAGTCATTATATTATTTGTTTAGTAAAACTTATTAATTAGCCTTATGTACTACATGCTTGAGGGTTAGAGACTTCCCGTAGCTTCTATGTATTAAATTTAAGAATTTTTGACCAACACACTTTCAGGCGTTGTTGTAACACTTTCACGTCTCGACGTAATTTCTTTTTACGTGGCGTGTCAGTAGTTGCAGTGGATTCTGTTTGTGTACAAACACTCCGTAATGGTAATGTCCTTAATGGCACTTTCTTGTAGTTTTGCCTTTTTTGGTGCTGGTCCTACCTCTTCTATAGGTACATACATTGCTTAAAACATGCACTCTTTTTTTGTAGGGCAGGACCTGTAAAGATATTTGAAGATAATGGGACATGGTAGGTAAGTAGACAAGAGTAGACTGGAGCAGAGTAGTGCAGATGAGAGCTTCTATTTATATATTTAGACGTATAAATAATACAACATAAACGAATATAAATAATAGGCGAAACAAAATTTAAACAAGACCGTAACTAGTACATACCTACCTACTTAACTTTGAATTAAATATTACCTTAAAAATTCAAACAAAACAAAACTAAAAATTAAACTCTTACCACGTTCGGCTCAGTAAAACTATGTGAAAAAGGCATCGCAAAATTTGAATTTTCAAGGTTATTGTTAATGCGCGGACACACTCGAATGATTAATTCTTACCTTAGGAAATATTGACGGGACAGCATCAGGTTTCAGCATTTTACTAGTATATCCAGGAATAAAGTCGTCACATTTAAAATGCGTACTGCAAACAACAGACGACTGAGTTTTTTCCAGGTACTTCATTTTCCAACTTCAATTTCTAGTTTTCATTCTTTGGAAATCTACAATACAAGAATTAGTTATTAACAACAAACGTCATCGTCTCAAAGTAAAAGAACGCGTTAAGAACAACTTTTTTTCACCAATATCTCCAATTTATGACAGTCGAGACGTATCGACTTACCTACTACTAGTACGAGATTGTATAAAAATCTTTGATCAACAAAACTCATGGTTACCCTTAGAACATAATTGTTGTTTTTACTTACCCATGGAAAGAAAAGCGGCTAACGGGATGATACTCATTTATGCACCCTGTCACACCAAGAATTCACCATTTTTCATTAAAATTAACAGGTTTTATGAAAATTTACACTATCACAAATCGAAGCACGAGAATCATCCAAACAACCATATGAGCAAACCGCCATCTGCATTTAGTATTACCAGGCCCAAACATTTAATTACTACTCTTACATACTCAGTGAAAATAATTATTAAAGTAATTATTTATGAAATACAACAAATTGATGATTAATTATACCTACTTTATGAATTAGAAATATTTAATAAAGTTTCAAAGATTATAAACGTTCGTTTTGGTAATTAGAAAGAAAGCAAAACGTATGTACTTTATTGTACCATTTCTACCAAACCGGTAGGTTAGTTGAGCTGGCAAGACGTCAGACAAGGACACACTCCCAGCAGGAGCCCTCTCACCAGGACCGTTTTTTGCTCGCTACCGCTTTTGTGGAAATAGCTACCCTACACATAAGACAATAAATCTCATTTTAGCTAAACAAAATTTTTTGGTGCACAGTCTAGTTATAAGTACAAAGTCTTTGACCGCGACCGACCGACACCGTTTGTTTACATTTATTTTCATTTTAACATTGACATTCTTACAGCTGACTTGACGTTGACGTTGACGTAACAATACAGGAATAAGTCAACAATCTCGTTTTCGGGTGCCAGTAATGTACAACCATGGATTGTACATCTTTGGAAAGCACGGCCCGGAATCGCTGTACAATTTGGTCGCCAAGGGTGCACACAGAGATTGTACAGTGACGGTTTTTAAATGTTCTTCACCTTAGAGCCGGTTTTTGCTTGCACCAGATTGCAAGAATCAATTTTTATTGTACCAACATAATCCCAGTGAAGTTTGCTAGTAAGAAGAAACAGTTCTGCTAACATCTAAATAAATGTGACGTTTGCAATCCAATAAGCCCCGCGTTCCGAAATACGCAATAATCGATTTGAGCGCTCACAAACCCGTACCGAATTAGCGTGAGCGCGATAACGATGACCCATGAAACGTCATAGATGACGTCATGACATGCGCCATCATGCGATTACGCTGACCATGCCATATTCTAATATCACCGTCAGCGCTGTCAAAAATGACAGTTGTTCATTTGTGTTTTGTTGTTATTTGTGATAAGGTTACATTTTTTCAGTCGCATTATAGTCTTATTAGTGTAAAATATGTTCTGCGATCTTAAATTGTTAAATCCAGAAAATATCCAAGCAGTCCTAGTTTGTTACACAGGGTTTGAGGTTATGATTCATAGGATATTTCTGTGAGTGCGTTCACGAGCGTTCCGAATTGTTGACAGCTCTTAGCTGTCATAATCGCAATATCTAATTCGGAACGCCTGTGAGGTGATGTGAGTGCTGTGATCGATTATAGCCATTTCGGAATGCGGCCAAGGTAACGTAATAGATAAAAAAATACGTAAACGAACTAAAAAATACGTATACGTAATAACGTAACAGGTAAAAACGTAACTAGATGTAACGCATTGGATTATTTGTATCTATAATGTTATAATCTATCGTAAATAAATAATTTGAATTTGAAGGTTTTGCTTGTGTGCATCACCCACAAGACGAGAGCATAGACCCCTTTCCAAATAATTCGGCAGTGATTTGCTAGAGCCTCCTTGGTCCTTTGTCTCATAAATAGCATATTGATAAACAAGGGGCTAACACAAGCTTAGAGAAGCTTACTTTGAGGCTAGATGGATTGTACAGCATTATTTATTTATTGCGAACGGTGCTCTTTTAATTTTCCTACGAATAGTCAAATAAATAAAAGAATTTCAGTAAATATGTATAGCCGTTTTTATTCAAGAAAAACAGAAAAACGCTTTCTTATCCCGAGAAAATTATTATGCTACCACTGACCTCAGTGACATCTACGTACACAATACGAAACTAGAAACTAAAAAAAAACCTTTTGGTTGACTGAGCCGGCACAGATTATGTCATGAGAAAATCGCTGACCTCAACCTCTAACTAAATTGAGGTCAGTGGAGAAAATGCATTGCCCGTCTGTAATAAGCTAACCATAGGTACTAACTAGTGGCTTTGGGAGCTGTAGACCTCGCGAGCATACTAAAAGTGAGCTATTTGAGGAATGTAATTTGCAAGTGCATTTCCCGTTTTGTGATTTTTTTGAACTTTTTGTTTTTTTTTGCATCATCTTGTGTAGAATGAGGTCGTTTGTGTTTCTCTCAAATTTGATTGAAAACCATCGATTGTTTGATGAGCTATCCTGTTCATCATGCTGAAGATCCTTATCAGATCTTCGTCAAACTTTTATGAGACCAACTTATAGTAACTACCTTTCAAATAAAAAAAGAATAATCGAAATCGGATCTCATTTGGTGGAGATATCCAGTATATCAAATAGCCCCCTTTTTGCCCTTTTTTTGGGGGAAGTACCCCTCCAATCAAAAATCCCCGACGACAAAAAAATTCTAATAAGTCATATAACCTGTGTACCAAGTTTCGTCCAGATCGGTTGAAAAATGCGACCTGTAGAGGAGAACAGACAGACATCCGGACAAACGCATTTTTGGTCAATGTGGAAACTGAGACGCTTCGCTCGCTTCGCTCGCTCAGTCAATTAAGACCCACTCACTACTGCTATCTAGGCTGCCTCATGGAAACACTATTCCACATCATTCAAAAAGCAGAATCCTGTATTTATAGCAAGTATTACAGATAGGTGATAGGAACCTACCTAGGCATAGGGTACCATACAATATTAATATTTTATAGGAAAATTTTAAAGAGTGGATTTGGTCTCAGACCCACCCTCATCTAAATTCATACCAGCAGCTATCAAGCCAAATAATTCCACCTCTTGAGCTTTGCGTAAATTATTTAGCACCACACCAGTTGAAATTCGCTCATCACAGGTCTCATCAGGAGTAAGGCCAAGGGTTATGTAAGCGCGGCGCATTTGACCTGCACTAAGCCATCCACGTTGACCAGGATCGAAGCTTTTCACGACAGCTTCCAAATGTCTGTTAGAAATAACATGCATATTTTTTTCATTATATTAGCATAAAAACACAGATTTGTACGCACTTCTCCGGTGCTTCGGTGCCCTTGAATTGAACAAGCCCGCCCGCCCTGGCGAGAACGCGCCTCGTTGCAGCTTTGCCCGTGCGTTAGCGTTTCATGGCGAACTAAAGTTATTAAATTCGTAATATCTTTAGAATGCAAGGTCCGATGTAGAAGTGTTATTGTGCTAATAATATATGATCGATAGGCCGGACCAGCTATCGATCGATAGATATAGGTAGTAGGTATTAGTTATTAGGTTAGGTGCATTACTACCCGCTAGTTAGGTGCCTAGTTAGTGTCTCAGGCATGTATCTTAGAAATTCATGTTAACATACTTGCTTTCGTATAAAACAGGAGCTGAACCATGACCAGCGCGATATAACATGCAATCATTTAGAAGTTTTTCTAAATATGCTATTGGCTTATCAGAGCTTTGCGCTATTACTTTAGTTAGAAGGAATCTTATCAATTCGGGAATACGACGTTCTTGCAAATATGATTCAGTTCTTGAAAGAGTAGAAAGAATTTGCTGCTTACGAGCAGAAATTTCAATTTTTTCAGAAGATTCATCATCTCGTAAACATTTACAAACAGGAATTGGTTCGTAATATTTCGGTTCAAAACATTCTTCTTCCATGTTGAGAGTTTACTATATAACAGTATTATATTCCTTGTGAGTAACTCACTGATCAAGGAATATAAATAGTGATTAAAAATCTATTCTTTCTTGTTATAAATGCTCAGTGACTGTCACTGATATTTGACAAGCGCTATAAACTCTTGGATATTTGATACATCTTGGTGAATATGGTGCTTGGATGAAGTGATGAAGTCAGAAGAATTCTTCTTCTAAGTTAAGGTGATTTGCGAACAAGAAAAACCAAGGAATTTGAATACAAGTAGAAAAACAGAATTAGGGTTAAGTATGTAGAGTTTTGATATGTGTATTTGTATTTTGATGTTTTATTATAGGGTAGTATGGTCGCCCAGCAACAAAGCCCTTTAAATAAATAAAAAATATATATTCCTTGTTGTTCGACCAAGGAATTTGAATACAAGCTTTCGACTACTAACTTGACAGCAAATTAAAGGGGGCAGGTACCGCAAGGAATATAGATAGATAGATAGATAGATAGATAACTCTTTATTGTTCACCACACAGAAACATAGTACAGAGTAAAAGCATACATTTAAGGTAAAACAATGGGCGACCTTATCGCTGAGAGCGATCTCTTCCAGGCAACCTTGGAAGGATAAGAACTAATCAGAAATTGACGGCGGTGTAGTTACGGAATAAAGTTTAGATAATCTATTGGACCTAAACCTACATATTTACTAATAGCCATGTAAGTACATAAGTACCTACTCAAGGCACAAGCTAACTTAACCTAACTAGCCTAACATGACAAACTAAGCAATTCTAATACGTAGGTACTTTATAGTTAAAAAAATAAATAAACTAATATATATAAATAAAATATATACTTCTGCTTAATAACAATATACGGACAGATAACTAGGTAGTGATTGACGATAAATAGTGCTCCTTCAACTTCAACTTAAAAGTAATGTGCGAGGATGCCATTTTAATCTCTAGAGGCAGAGCATTCCACAGCTTGACAGCTTGGACAGTAAAAGAGTCACTGTAAAAGGAGGTGCTATGACATGGAGTTTTCAGTAGTAAGTTTTCCGTTGACCTTAACAAACGATTACTGCAGGAATGAAGATACTCGAATCTATCTTTAAGATAGCGAGGTGAGAAGGGATTGAAAAGAATAGAATAAAGAAGAGTAAGAAAATGCATGTTACGGCGAAGACGAATAGGAAGCCATTTAAGTTGAGAACGATAAGGAGACACATGGTCATACTTGCGAAGGCCAAAAATGAACCTTATGCAGAAATTTTGGAGACGTTCAAGTTTGTCAAGCTGTTCCTCAGTGAGGTCCAGATAACATGCATCGGCGTAATCCAATACAGGGAGTAACAGCGATTGTGCAAGCGCAGTCTTAGTGGATGTTGGCAAAAAGTTACGAAGTCTCCTCAAAGACCCAGCTGAAGCAAATAATTTACGACTTGTTTCATTAAGCTGATCCCTCCAAGAGAGGTTGCGATCCACTGTTATTCCTAGATTTTTGACAGTTTCGCTATAAGGAATAGTGACACCATCGAAAATAACCTGTGGAGCCGCAGACCAATCCATCTTACAAAGCGTTCTAGAACTACCTATGATTATACTCTGAGTTTTGGCAGGGTTTATTTTCAATCCATGAACCCGGGTCCACTTACTGATGAGGCATAAATCGGAGTTAATTTTATCAACAGCTTCGGAAATCTTACTCAGGGGAGCTTGTGCGTATATCTGAAGGTCATCGGCATAGAGGATAAGACATATTCAAATTCCTTGGGGTACCGCATTCAAATTCCTTGGGGGTACATAAGAATATAGATAATATTCAAATTCCTTGTAGGTATAAGATAAAACAGTAGTGTACGTAGTATTCAAATTCCTTGCTTATGTATTCTTACCTCTCATTTTAGAAAGAAGGAGTTTCTTAGGTTGGACAGGGTTGGACAGTCCAACCTAAGAAACTCCTTCTTAATAAAACCAAGGCTAGTCCAACTTGGACTAGCCTTGGTTTTATTTACAACATGGACTTTAGCCTAGCTCCGAACAAGGCAAATAAAAAAAATTGTTTTGTTGCCTAACTTGCCAAATTTAATGTCAAAACCAAGTCAAAACATTTCAATTCAATTCAAACGGTAACTGCGGTAACCGGCATCAGCATTGTCCGGCAAATTTTGATTTTGTGATTTAGATTGAATGCGCTGTACGTAAACAACTACACTAGGCTTTGTAATTAACAATCGGAGTGAATGATTGCCTACAAAAATGGGGAACGAGGATTCAGAAGAAACACGTATAGGAAGAATTGACGATTGTAAGTAGATCACTTATTTTACACTCGCAGGTATTTCTTTGTTGCTACCTACCATAAAGAGTTAGCATAGCTGATAGCTAGCTGTTGGCAGCAGCAATCAAATTGTAATCATAACTCGTAGTTTTATTTTCCTACATACCTTTTCTCGTCATAATTTTTAGGCGATTCAGATATTCGCAAGACAGGTCAAGAAATGGACAGTATTCGTCAAAGAACCATCGCCTATGAGTATCTATGCCGTCTCGAGGAAGCTAAGACCTGGATGGAAGCTTGTCTGAAAGAGAAACTCCCTCAAGCCACAGAGTTTGAAGAGAATCTGAGAAATGGGGTTTACTTGGCCAAGTTGGGAAACTTTATTGCCCCAGACATGCTCATTCTAAATAAGATCTATGATATTGATCAGAAACGATACAAAGTAAGTTATGTAGTGGGTTTATCCTTCAAACTATTAATTATTTTATGCATGAAATTAATAAACTGGTTTGTAACCAACATGGCTCTTCGTGTTAGCTAGTGAGTCAATTGAAAGTATTAATGGGCAGGCTTAAGGCAGACCAAGGGTAGTAGATAATGTTTTCATTCAATTTCTATGTATTTTTTTTTTACAGCGGTGGATGAATAAACAGGTTTTCTTAAATAAAATGATGTAGGTCTTCATCTTCTTCTTAACTTCATATTAATATTCCACACTTCATCAGTGTGGAATATTAATATGTATTTGGTGTTATCCTTGATTGTGTTTGCTGACCATTTGCTAATTAAGTACCTATGGCAATTATTGAATATAAATGGTTATGCTTGGGTAATCACTACATAGTATCAAACAAAGTCTGTTTATCTGTCCCTATGTCCCTATGTATGCGCCGGCGACGCAAGAGTTTGCGGGTTCGATTCCCGCCTTAGAACAAATTTGTGTATGATCTACAGAAATTTGTTCCGTTGGTCTGGGTGCTTATGTATAATAAAAAATATTTATCTATGTAAGTATATAATGTATTAAATATATCAGTCATCTAGTACCCATAACACAAGCTTTGAGTAGCTTACGTTGGATGGTGCTGTGTGGGTTGTCAAGCATTATTAATTTATTTATTTATGCTTAAATCTTTAAAACTGCGCAACGGATTTTGATGCGGTTTTTTTTTCATAGATAGAGTGATTCAAGAGGAAGGTTTATATGTATAATACATGCATGATATAGTAGAAAAACAAAATGCACCCATGCGAAGCAGGGGCGCGCGGGCGGGTCACTAGTTATTTATAATTGGCTGCACCCCGCGGTTTCACCTGCGTGGTTTTGAATCCCGGTATTCCCACGGGATAAAAAGTAGCATAAGTGCTATTCCAGACTATAATCTATCTCTGTGCCAAATTTCATCTGGATCCGTTCAACCTTTCTCTCATGATTTAGTAACAAACATTCAAACTTTTACAATATAAAATTAGTGGGATGAAGCTTTTGAATTGTAACATGTTTTTCTGTTTCAGTTAATGGGCCTGCAATTTAAACATACTGACAACATAAACAAGTTTTTGCAAATATTGAAGAAAACTGAACTACCCATAGTAAGTTGATAGAGATCCTAGGTAACTTGATACATTTAAAAATAATTAAGGTTGAATAACATTCTGCTAATGATAATGCATAGTTTCATCATCATCATCATCATCAGGCAACCAAAAGTCCACTACTTGGCATAGGCCTCCCCTATCTGTTTCCAGGATGAACGATTTTGAGCCCTTTCCATCTATCATCATTGTCAGTACATCGGGTAGGAGGGCATCGAGGGGATGTATTAATTTAATTGATACCTGAATAATCATCAATGATAAAGTTCCTTAAATAATAATAATAATTACTACACTACTCTTGCTACGCCTCACTAGTCTAGAACAAAGACGGCTACGTGGGGATCTCATTGAAACATACAAAATTCTAACACACCAATACAGCCTACCAAACATACAAGATATCCTCCTAAGAAAAGAAGACAGAGCGTCACGTGGCCACCATCTTAAATTAGTTCATGATCCTTCCAATACACATGTAGCACATAATTTCTTCAGCAACAGAGTGGTTCACAACTGGAACATGCTGCCTGAGGAAGTTGTCTCTGCTGACTCAGTGAATGCCTTCAAAAATAAACTTGACAACTGGTTTCGAACAAGTAAAATAGTGCCTAAAAACTGGAACTAAAAAAGACAATAACAAAGACACTAGACAAAAAATTTAAAATAATAATAAGTACCTAATTTCAATGATTCAATTTAAATTTTTACTAATTTCAACAATTAAAATTCAATAATCAATAATTTACAGCCTACATAGCTCAGTTGGTAGTAGCTCTGCCTTCTGCACCGTAGGTCGTGGGTTCGATTCCCACCATGAACAAACGTTTGTGTGATGAACACAGATGTTTGTTCTCTGTCTGGGTGTTATATAATATTATAAGTATGTATTTACAAAAAAAAAGTATATAAGTAGTATATCAGCTATCTGGTTCTCATATCACAAGCATAAGCTTAGTTTGGGGCTAGATAGTGCTGTGTGGAAAGTCCACCAATATTTGTTATTTATTTATGTTATGTATTTGACAGCTGATGATTGATTCATTCATTATTGTATTTTGTGGGTACTCAAATAAAAGAGAGTTTTGTTATGAACTCGAAATGGCGTGTACCTTTAGGGGGGACTTCGGAAAATAAATTGAAATTGTGCTAAAATGGCATTCAATATTACAAATATTGTGTTGCCTGAGAAGTTTAACGCTAAAACTGATGTGTGGTGTGATTACAAAGAACAGTTACTTTGTGCTCTCGACACCGCGGGACTGGTTCGTGGTGCGACACAGGACGATGATAAAGCGCGCTCATTGTTTTTGTCGCAATGTGGAAAGGACACGTATGCTCTAATAGCGTCCCTGTTAGTACCGTTACGCCCTACACAAGTGAAATTGGACGAAATTATAGCAGTTTTGGACAAGTTCTATGAACCAGAAGTGAATGAAATTTTGCAAGCGGGTAAATTTCATAACCGGGCACAATTGAAGGATGAAAGCGTGCAAGAATTTGCATCTGCAATAAGTGCATTATGTGCGAAGTGTAAATTTACGGACATAAAGCGTCAATTACGGGACAGGCTCGTGCTAGGAGTGCGTGATGAACGTTTACGCCGGGAGTTGCTGAAAACGAAAAAGCTGACGTACGAAACAGCTGTACAAATGTGCCTCAATCACCAAGCAACATTTGTGGACATGTACCCCGGCGCAAATAAAGAAACGCAGGCTTCGCCGAGTACTTCAGTAGCAGCGGCGGCCGGCGAGTCCATGGATATTGGCAGAATAAAATCAAATGAGTGCAAACATTGTACACGGATACATAAAGCAGGCGACCGTTGTACATTTGTTAAGGCGAAGTGCTTCAAATGTCAAAAATATGGTCATATCGCTAAAGCATGTGACAAGAAAGCGAAAGTACACCAGGTGGAAGACAATGATGAGGAGCCTTCTTCGGGGTGTGAAAACATGATGGGGATCTACACCTGTTCGGATAGTTACCAACCTCCAATAAGGGTGAATGTGGTCATCGACGGCGCGAATGTAAAGATGGAAGTAGACTCCGGGGCATCACGCAGCATAATATCAGAGGGAACTTTCAAGAAGTTGTGGTCTACACCTCCAGCACTTCAGAATACCACAGTGAAATTAGTTACTTGGACACGGGACTCCCTAAAAGTACTAGGAGTGGCGGATGTACGAGTAGTCTTAGGCGAAAAAGAGGCGCAATGCGAACTAGTGGTCGTGTCTGGAGACGGACCTAGCTTGTTAGGACGAAATTGGTTTCATCCATTAGGCCTTCAAGTGGCAGGCTTATACTGGGCGGAAGAGGATTTGGTGCCTTTCATGAATGAGTTTCCTGATTTATTTAAGGAGCAATTAGGCGCATATAATGGTCCCGAAGTATCACTTCAGCTGCGCACTGATGCAAGACCACGGTTTTTAAAGGCGCGTGGAGTGCCTTTCCCATTGAAACAGCAAGTAGAGGAGGAACTGAACCGATTGGTAGAGGAAGGGGTATTGACCCCGGTTAGATATTCAGAGTGGGCGACACCTTTAAGAATCGTGAAGAAAGATGATGGATCTCTGCGTATCTGTGGGGACTATCGATCTACAGTAAACGCGTCTATACAAGTAGATAGATTCCCACTTCCAACATCTGTGGAAGCGTTTGTAAAATTGAGTGGAGGCAAAGTTTTCAGTAAACTGGATTTGAAGCAAGCTTACACACAAATGAAGGTAGACGAGGAGACAGCCAAGATGTTAACATTAAACACACCGATTGGCCTGATGAAAATGAATCGACTGGCATTCGGTGTAAGTGCAGCTCCATGTATTTTTCAACGGGTGATGTCTTCTGCGCTAGCGGACATGGACGGCGTAGCGTGTTTACTGGATGATGTAGCCGTAACAGGCGCGACGCTGGAACAGCATAATGAAAGGCTACGCCGTGTGATGCAAAAGCTAAATGAACTGGGCTTTCGACTTAATAGCAAAAAGTGTGTTTTTGCTGCCAGTAGCATTACATATTTAGGACACATGATTGACGGCGAAGGACTTCATCCCACACCAGCAAAAGTCAAAGAAATTCGAGAAAAACCAGCACCTACAAATAAGGAAACATTAAGGGCTTTCCTTGGACTATACAACTTTTATCAAAAGTTTTTACCTGATAGAGCGACCTTGCTTGAGCCGTTGTACAAATTGCTGGAGTCGAAGACACCTTGGAAGTGGAGTGAATGCGAACAAACAGCATTCGATAAAGCTAAGTTTTTACTATCATCCGACCTGACATTGGTCGGTTATGAAATAAACAGAGAGTTACTACTCATATGTGATTCCTCAGAGTACGGAGTGGGCGCAATCATAGCACATGTCATGGATGATGGATCGGAGAGGCCGATCATGATGGCATCGCGTACCTTACAGACACATGAGAGGCGATATGGTCAGATCGACAAGGAAGCTTTGGCCATAATGTTTGGGTTGTTGAAGTTTCATGAATTTCTCTCTGGTCGACAATTTTGTATTGTGACTGACCATAAACCACTTGTTGGTTTATTTAATCCAGCCAAACCTATACCCGACCAAATCTCACCCAGGATGCTGCGTTGGTCTTTAAAGCTAGCTTGTTATGAGTACACTATCAAGCATAGACCTGGAAAATCCATCGGCGATGCAGATGCACTGAGTAGGTGGACTGCACCATCAACTGGAACTGTAGCCGAAAAGGGGCTTAAGGAAGTGTTGTTGTTAGAAGAACAACCAAGTGGCTGGAATCTAAGCGCAGAGAGGATTGCTGAAGAAACAAAGAAGGATACCTTACTGCAGAAAGTTTTGTTTCATGTTTTGCATGGTTGGCCAAATAAGAACTTGGACCCGGCTTTGCAGCCATTTTGGACCAGAAGAGAGGCTCTTTCTCATACTAAAGATTGTTTATTATGGAGCAACAGAGTAATAGTACCTGCAAAGTTACAGGAACAGGTGCTAAAGATTTTACATGCCCCACATGCGGGTATAGTCCAAACAAAGGCATATGCAACAGGCTATGTGTGGTGGGTCCAGATGGATAACCAAATTGAACAGATAGTGGCCAGCTGTGAACAGTGTCAACTAGTAAGAAACTGTCCCCCGAGAGACCCACAGACTTGGGTTATGTCAGAACAGCCCTGGAAACGGGTGCATATAGACTTTGCCGGACCATTTCTTGGAAAAACTTTCTTTGTGCTGATTGACAGCCATAGCAAATGGATGGAAGCAGAAATTGTTAATAGTATGAGCAGTGGGGCTGTTATAACCATAATGCGAAGAATTTTTGCTTCTCAGGGCTTGCCTGAAGTAGTAGTCTCAGACAATGGTAGAGCATTCACATCGGATGAATTTAACAGTTTTTTGAAGAAAAACGCTATTAAGCATTTGCTCTCTCCACCATATCATCCGGCGACGAATGGGCAGATAGAAAGAGCAATACAGATATTTAAAAATAAAATCAAGAAAATGATAAGTTTAAATCTGCCTTGGAGTGAAACATTGAGCAAGGTACTTTATCATATGCGCACTGTACCTAATAGTGCTACTAACAAAACTCCTGCGGAGATGCTCAACGGTCGAAGGTACAGAACTGCTATGTCTTCCCTCCACCCTGACTCTGCACAGAGCCGCGGCGACCTACAGCTAGAGGCAGCGGCGCAGCGTCCGCCCGCCAGGTCTTTTCAGGTGGATCAACCCGTCCTGATACATATGTATGGGCCTGGAGAAAAGTGGCGGAGGGCCACGGTGGAGATGGTGGAAGGACCTAGCTCGTACAGGGTGAGAACAGAAGATGGTGAGCTACACAGGCGACATGCTGATCAGATGCTAGCTAGAACAACACACGCTGAGACCAGACTAACAGATACCAGACCTGGGGTAGATTCTGACTCCCAAACATCTAGTGAGCCACCAGTAGAAATACCACCACCAGAGATGTGGCCAGACATAATAGGGCTACCCAATAGTTCTGATTAAAATTGTAAATATCTATTGTTTATATGATTGCAAAATTAATGATCAAGTAATTTACCGATTTAAATTTTGATTTATATTCTTGTTTAGTTTATACCAATTTATGAAAGGAAGGTATGTTATGTATTTGACAGCTGATGATTGATTCATTCATTATTGTATTTTGTGGGTACTCAAATAAAAGAGAGTTTTGTTATGAACTCGAAATGGCGTGTATCTTTTAATTATTATTATTATTTCAACACTGTGACGTAGACATATCAGCGAAAGCTGCTCGTCTATAAATAAAAATAAATAATAACAAGAATTTATTCAGGACAACATTGACAGTACACCATATAAAATAAGAAAAAATATAATGCAATGTTGTCTTAAATATAGACTGGTAAATGTTATAATAATTTTTAAAATGCTGAATTTTTAAAATTTTCAGACATTCCAACCTGAAACCACTGATATTTATGACAAAAAGAATATGCCCAGGGTAATATACTGCATCCATGCTCTTAGCTCCCATCTTTTCAAATTGGGCAAGGCTCCTTTAATACATGATGTTTTTGGCAAAGCAGTATTTACTGGTAAGAGTTCTATCTATTATGAATCTTAAAACATGGCTGAAAAGTTTCCACTCACAATGTATAAATCATCTACAAAAGATGTAATGGCCTATCTATATACTAGTAGTTCGCCCCGAACTGAGATCTCGTGATGTGATCCAAAAGCTCCGAAAATTTAAGTACATAGATGTACTGTTTGGCCTTGCCTCTGATTATCCCCCACTAACTTGGTATACTTACCTAGAAAGGTTACCTACTAAATGGTACCACTGACCGCTGTAACCGCTTCTTTTTGTGTGTGTTTGGGGTTACAGTAACCCCTGACTGCAACTTTGTATGGTAAAGAAGTTTTAACTCAATTGGCCGATTTATTGAAGAGTTCCGTTGAACAGACCTTGGCTCCATCATCAGACCAGGTCGCTGTCAACATTTTATGAGAACTGAGAACTTTTTTAATTTATTTCAATAATTTTTTTTATTAAAAAGCAAGGGAACTGGCCGACCAGTAGAAAAACCTTGATACCAACGAAACTCTTAGAAATGGGAGCTCTTAGTTCGTTGGTTATCTTAATTTAACTTTTTTGTTGTAACTCTAAAAGCAGGCATCCTAGAAAAAAAATAAAAACGGTTTTGGAATGTCCAAACCAAGCCCTTTCATATGAAATGTAACTTTATTTTTTTGTGTAACTTTTTTAATTTTTGCCCCCTTAAAAAACCCCATATTTTAATAACCCCTTATCCGATTTTACTCATATACTTACCAGTAAATTTCTCAAGTACAAGCTATCCACTTACCAAATTTCATGCAGATCGGATAATCGGTTCTCAAGTTATCGTCGGACAAACATACAAACATACATACATACATAAAATGCCAAATCGCCCAAGTTGATTGTAAGATCTTCGTTCGCTTCGCTCACTCGATCAATTATCTTTTCAGATGAGGAATTGGATCTGGTATCAAAAGATTTGCAAAACTGCACCCACCCACTCCCAATGTTCCAAAAAATTGGTGGCATCTTATCCAAAAGCAATGTTGACAATGGTGAAAACTTACACAAAGCTATGGTGGAGCTGAATAGGCTTTTGGATGCAGACAAGTCTATCACATCAGCTCTACTGAACCCTCATCTCAAGTTGAAGTATGTCCAAAACAGGCTTATAGAAGAGTACAAAAAGGTTTTGCAATGTGCTAAACATGAGAAAGTACAGGCTGCACATAATCATTCCCTGAATGATAGCTATATTCCTGATGAATATGACGAACTGCTAACTTTAGTAGAAATACAAGGACACATCACAGCTGTCAATTATAAGTTTCTATGGAAGAACTTATGCAAAGCCACAAGAAACAGTGACTTAAGTATTCTGCATAAACTATTCAATGAGAGCTGGGTAAAAATTAAGGACTACAACTGCAAAAATCTAGATTTTTACTGTGATGTTGTTAAAGAAATTATTGAACACAACAAAGATATTGATGTAGAAAGTGTGACAAACTGGCAAAAGATATTCCAGAACATAATAAATGAAGGAAACAGGAAATCACTCGAGCATTCCGATCACAAGATCGCCATTGCTAATGTGAACCAAGCTTTAGACGAAGGAACTCCCGAAGACTTGTTCATAGCTCTGAATAATCCGCATCTGGAGCTTAACATAAAGGTAGAAAGGTTTGCTGTGCCTCTACTTTATGAAGAGATGAAGTTAGAAAAGTGTGAGTTGGAGAAGAACCTGAATGAAAGCGAAATAGCTGCGTCATTATCGTATTTGACTGCGATCGCGGCTATATCTCTAGCCGTCGAAAGAGGTGACGACGCTGTTGTGTGGAACTCTTTAAACTCCAAGCAGATTCACCTAGAAGGACTCAGACCGCATTGCCGTCGCCGGTACTTATCGGCCCTGGCGACTGCCATACAGGTTAAGTCCAAACAATGTGCTTGCCCATTACTGACTTTGGAAGACATCCGTGATACTATTGACATGGTCAACTTGAAAGATGATGATAATGAAGAATGTAAGTTTTATCCCACAAAAATAAACACACCAATATTGACCGTTATTCAATAGTTTAAAAATAAGTTAACTGTTTTTCTTTTCAGTGGTTCAAGTGATCAGTAGCATCAACAAAGCAGTTGCTGATGAAAATGTCGAATCTTTAATGGTTCTCTTGAAGAACTCCAGTTTAAAACTATCCGCGCCTTTACATAAAGAAGAAAACCATCTCTATTTGCGTATGCTGAAGAAGGCTTTAGTCCAAAAGGAATCTCAGAATCTTTGGTACGACGACATTATACAGACCATAAGTGATGTCAATGAGGAATCAACAAAAGTGAAGGAACTGACCGAAGCTATTGTTCAGCTGAACCTGGCTGTTATTAATAATAGTATCGACGAGTTCTGGGACGCTCTTTCCAGTCCGATTCTTACATCTTCAGACTTGATAGAAAGTTCTTGTAAGGATATGTACTTCCAAATGTTTTGTAAAGCTCTGAAGAAGAGAGGTCATCACAATTGTCCCTGGATTGTCTGCCATACTGACGCCGGCAATACAGTTTACATAGACGTAGAATCATACACTTATAGCTGGACGACCCCTAAAGACTTCGTTCCTTACGCGCGGTATCTGACACGAAAAGATATCAACTCATTAATAGACAAGACAAACAAGCACCATGTGAACAAGTACAAACAGATGGTGGTAGAAAAGTCTGTCGTAATCATCCAGGCGTATATCCGAGGGTATCTGCTGAGGGATCGCCTCATACGTCGATTAAAATACTTCAAGGAAAATGAGGAATATGTTGTGAAAATTCAGGCTTGGTGGAGGAAAGTAGTGATACAGCGAAAGTACGGTACTTTGATTAAAATGAAAGCCATCGAAGCTAAACTGAAGCGGGAGCGGAAACAGAATCCCTGGGTGTGGTATAAAGTTCAGGTATGCCATAATATCCTACTACTATTAAAAACGCGAAAGTTTGTTAGTATGGATGGATGGATGGATGTTCGTTACTCTTTCACGCCGGAACGGCTGAACGGATCTGGATGAAACTTTGCAGAGAGATAGATTGTAGTCTGGAATAGCACATTGGCTACTTTTTAACCCGTGGGAATACCGGGATTTAAATCTGCGTGGGTGAAACTGCGGGGCGCAACTAGTTGTGTAATATATGTAGATATTGTAAAAGATTCTGTACTACTGAGAGACTATTACTGAGAGAACTATTTGTGTGTAAGGCAACATAGCTGCCTGAAAATCTCACTGAATTGTATGTCTTTTTTTTTAGGAACACAACATTATTAAAATACAAGCTCTCTGGCGTGGGCGCCGCGCTCGTGAAGCGTTCACTTCCTTATTCCATTCACCGAATCCACCTCTCAAAGTCATCAAGAAATTCGTACCAATGCTGGACTTCTCAACCGAGGATTACGACCGCGAAATAGAGCTGCAGTCGTTAAAATCAGAAGTTGTGCAATCGATACGAAAAAACCAGGAGCTATCAAAGCAAATTGACGACATGGATCTAAAAATAGGACTACTGGTGCAAAACCGAATAGCGCTGCAAGAAGTAGCAGCGCACGGTTTGAAGTTAAACAATCTAGTGAAGCATAACTCGATGACTAAACTAGTTTTCCAAAACCGCGCTGATGGCAAAAGTCTCATGGCGGTGACCACTGCAGTGAAAGGGTTGAAATCTCTCACGAAAGAGAGCAAACATCTGTTGGACTCGTACCAGCATCTGTTTTATGAGCTACAAACCAATCCCACATACTTGTCCAAACTCTTGTTCTGTATTCCGCAAAACAAAACCAACTTTTTCCTGCAAAATGTTGTATTGAGTCTGTATAACTTCGGTGCATACGCAAGAGACGAGTATTTGCTACTGAAACTATTTAGATTCACGCTTGAAGAAGAAATAAGTTGCAAAGTGGTGAAACCATTCGATATAATTGCGTCAACGCCATTGGTGCTCAAAATGGCGGTCAGTCTCTCGCGTCAATTGTCAGGGCTAAACAGTTTGCAGACGATTATAGGGCCGCTGGTTGAGATGATGTTGAAAGATAAAGATTTGAATATAGAGACAGGTCCGGTTGAAATTTATAAAGCTTGGAGAAATGATACTGAGATGAAGAGTGGCGAAATATCGTAAGTATTATTCTAATTAAATGGCTGACATGTCGCTATTTCGTTTGTCTCTCGCTCTACCTTTTTAGGTGTTTGATAGCGAGTAAATGGGGCTTCTTTTCTAAAATGTAGTTTTTCGTTTCAGCAAACTACCCTACAACGTGAGCCAGGAAGAGGCTCTCACATACTCGGAAGTAACGTCGCGCTTGGCGGTAGCACTGAGTCAACTTAAAAATATAGTTGTCATGTTTCTCGACAAAATCACAAGTTCTACTGAAATTTTACCGTTCTGCATCACATACATGGCGCGGGTTTTACATAGATCTCTCACATCGAAATTCCCGCATACCCCAGAAAAAGACATTCTCAAGGTGAGTACAATAATTGTTTTGAGACTACCCTCAATTAAAATTTCTTTTATTTACCTACCTCCCGCACATCCTACTATCCTTCCTACTACTATTATAAACGCGAAAGTTTGTAAGTATGGATAGATGGATGTTTGTTACTCTTTCACGCTGGAACGGATGAACGGATCTGGATAGAAATTGGCAGAGAGATAGATTATAGTATTAGTAGGATAGGATACATGTTTGGACGCCTCTGACTAGCCACCTTGGACTGCTGTCTCCGAATCTTCATGTAGGTATCTTAAGTTACTGGTAGGTAGATACATCTATAAAAAGTTGATCTTGAAGGTGTCTGTCTACGTCAGCTAAGAATTAGCACTCTAATTATTAGAGTCGCCGATTGTTTCCAAAGAAAAGTATTGAGGATTGTTTCTATTTCCACTGTAATGGAGGAAGGCGTTGGTATCTGCGATACAGTTTTATACTTCTGCAGATATCATTGTTTCCCTAATAAACATATTTTGATTAGATTTTCTGAAAACCTAATTTAATTCCAGGTGATAGGAAATTTGGTGTATTACCAGTTCTTAAATGCTGCTATAGTGGCTCCAGATGCATTTCACATCATCAATTTGCCGAACGGCGGAGGACTGACAACGGACCAGCGGAAAAACCTCGCGTCTGTCGCCAAGATCTTACACTTTTCCGCTGCCAAGAAAGGGGTTAGTATTTTAGATTAACATCAAATGTGCACAAATATAGGCCAAAAACAGCCCAAAAACATTTTCTAATTACCCAAAGGTTAGCTTTTTAGGTCAGGATATCCAGCATCGCCTGTGACCTGTGTACAGTACTTCTAATCGCTATTGCTAAAAGTTTGGTTGAATACGAAAACTAGTAGCATACTTTATTGAGAAGAAAACTTGTTAACTGAACCTTTGTAATGACATTCTCTGAAATCCTCTTGTTTGTTTGCGAGTTTTCATAACTTCAGTAAATGATTTCATATCTTTAAAAATGTTGTAACGTAACGTTTTTATTGCAGTTTGCGTTTATAGATTTCTGAGGAGAATTTGACTCCAATTCCGATAATATATAATATAATTGCAATTTGTCACGCTTGCTTAAGTATAGTGGTCTTCACAGTTTGGCGAGGAATCCAGTCATCTGCGATGCCTGAACCCATTCATAATCGAATGCCACGAGCGGATGAAGCAGCTATTCAGACAATGCTGCCGCGGTCCCACTCTCGAGGAGTACTTCGCCGTTGACGAGTATACCGAAGCCACGCTACTGCATCACCCACATATTTATATCACGGTTCAGGTAATTATGTGAATGCTGCTTTATCTGATACAGATAGCATATTTCACATTTGCACGCCAGCATGTCTCTTCTACTTTATATATTGGCTGGTCAGATGATGATGATGACTTCCAAGCCGTCTTTGGCTACGGCGAGCTGCTAGAAAAAGCTCTAATAGCGTTATCTACCTTTTAACGCTTGTATTTTTCTATATTTGCGGCATATAGTTTTAAATTATAAAAAAATAACTAATAACAAAATTTAGCTACCTTTGTCGCATAGCATCATTTATGTTGCAAGCAATTTTGTTTAAATCTGGTGTTAGTTCACTAGTACGGAAAAAAAGTCGTTTGGAATCAAAAATATCATTTTAATCTTGAAATATATATTTATTTACCAGATTTAACTATGTTATAAGTGTAATTCACGCAATTGTTTTCAGGAAATAGTAGACACGCACGCATTGCTTGTCGAGTATCAAGATATCATAGCGCCGGACCATAGAGATCGCCTCAACGAACTATTGGATGATCTAGGAGAGGTGCCGACGGTGGCGCAACTAGCCTCCAGAGATGTTGATCCGGTAACATAAATATAAATCAATTCACTATTTGTAATTTACCCATGCACCATTTTTTGAAAGCAATAATTTATTTAAGCATTGTTTATCTTATTATAATTTTTACAGCATTTTTCAAAGCCTTTCAATAAAATTAATTGGTTTTTCATATTTTTGGACTAGCCTGCGGCTCAGGTAAATGCTAGCGCTCTTTTGAAGTGACGCCGAGAGAGAGTACAGAGAGTGCCTTTTGATATGCCGAGTTAATACACAACACACATGGAGAGTAGTTTCAGGGCTGTGATTAATTATTATTTTTGATTTCAAGCATACGGGTGAAAGCACAGAGGAAAACGCACGTCTTGAGGTCTGTCTGGCGCTGGTCAACAAGTTCCAAACACCTGCAGATGACATGACAGACTTGAATAAACTGTTCATCAAGACAAAGGAGCTTTGTGTTGCGATTATACCATTCTTGAATGGTATGTACCTCTATAATACTCCCAAACCTAAATGCTTTCCCACCGGACCATTTAATATTCCCCTGACTCGACGAACGTTCGTTAGCCCCACTACGTACGTCCGTCTGTTAATCTCACATTTCTCGCAATTGGCTAATTTATTTTATTTATTTGAATAGAAAATCGATAGGCACTGTCCATTCAAGCCTACGGCCTTATTCGTCAGAAGTCAAACTATTACAGTCTTACGTAGTTGATGTACATGGGATTACCAAAACTCTAATCAGGATATTTACCTCTTATAGGCGAACATCTTTTAGAAGCACTCTGCATCGGCACAACCAAGGAGCAACAAGAGCAATATACGAAAAAGATACAAAGACGCATTTACTCCGGCCAAGCGCGGCAAGACGAGGCAATGTCACTTCGCGAGCACATAACTAAACTGCGCAAGAATCTACAGCTGCTGGAAGATGAAGGCTACGTCACTCGAGAAGACGGCTACCAAGCTCTAATCACATCGATAGCACTCGACCTATGCAACAAGGGCAAGTACAGGCAAGCGCAAAGGAGAGCCTTATCGACGCTCACGCGTACTAAGCAGAGTCTGTTGGAAAAGACGAAGTATTACGAGGAGAAATGCAAGTCTTATGATCAGTACATAAAGTCCTGTTTGACAAATCTTCATGCTGGGAAAAGGTAATAATATAATCCATTCCAAAAAGATTTTTATAATATCCCAAAAGTGTAGTAAACACTATAAATCTAATAAAAAATAATCCATTCCATTAAGATCACGCCTGGATTATAGGAGTATTTGTAAAAAATCGTGGTGGTAAAATACTGGTTGCCCTGTATTTGATAATCCGCTTGTCTTGGTACTCCATTGTTTAACTAGGTTCTTTATATTATTCACAGTGATTAATGTATTTTTGAAACTATATTCGAACATTCCAGGAGCGTCCACGCCTGTTTACGACGATCCGGCAAAGATATGCAGAAATTAAAATCAAAACTCACAGTTAAATACTCTGGGAAAAAGCTATTAGAGCGAGGCGTGTTGCTGGAAATTGATGGTCTATCCTCATCGCAGTTCAAGAACGTACAATTTGATATAACACCAACGGATCACAATGGGGTCTTTACAATTAAGGGGAAGTTTATGGGGGTTGAAATGGAGTCCATTGATGTAGATATACAAGATCTCTTGCAGAAACAGTACGAAGGATGTGCTATTATGGACATGTTCGGAAAAGCAAAAATAAACGTGAATCTTTTGATATTCTTACTAAATAGTAAGTTTTATGGTAAGTCATAGACTTTTGTTGTTTAATTCGCGAAATTAATTTGTCCGTCTATTTTATCAGTACAAAATTCACATTACTAGGTGAAGTATTAATATACCAAATATTTTTATCAATGTATGTAAGTACAATTTCTATTATCGTTATACCTAATCTCGCTTTTAAATTAATGTTACCTAAAATTAAATATGATCATCAGTAATTTTTTAATTCCATGGTTAGGTTTAGATTTTTTTTAATTGTTATATATGATTCAATTGCTATGAACTAATTAATTACTAAAATGTCACTTATGTGACCAACTTGGGACAACCGAAATGTAAATGTAAATATGAACATGTCTTTTTGGACAAATGAAATACATTAGTAATAATCTTGCTTATAATAAATGAGGCTTAAAATTTTAATGTTAAATTATTTTTATTCAAATAACAAGGTGAAGCCCTGACTTCTCCAGGATCATCTGCATATCTACATGGAATACTAACTCCCGGTTTCTAAAAGCTCGATCAACACTAATCGGCTGTCTAGTCTATCTCTATCTTGCTATCTCTATCTAATTTGACGTAAAAACTGAAATACAGCACATACACATAAAATACTTAAAAATTAGACGACGACCGTAAAGATGGTACCAACACCTACCTATTAGTTAGCAACGTGGACAAAACGCACGGTAGAAAATGGATCAACACATATGGCAACACCAATTATTGACATTGTAATCGTCAACCTGTGTTTCATCTTTGAAGGAATCTAACTAAATAAAACTAAATACGTTTCATTATTCCGCAGACCAAGAACAGTCACAATAAAATTGCAATATCTTATAATAAGTAGCCCTTTCCAGCTTGTCCAACTGCCCCTTTTTTAAAACCAAGGTGGCAGCACTACATTTTGACATTCTTCAATTCTTTCTTGTGTCAAGTAAACACATCACATAAATCTTGTTATCATTTTTCTTTTCGCAGATAGATGTAAGGATATATGTGTTCTGTGAGATAGATTTTTATCATGTTTTGTGTTAAGAATGCGTCGTGTTACGAAAAAGCTTTTGTCGTTCCTATTTGGGGTTTTGTTTACAGGATTTTATAGTGAATTTTTGATTTACTATGTGGTTATAGCACAGGTATGTAAACATTAATTCTAGTATTTAGATAAGAACATTTTTTTTATTTTGGTTTTAGTTAATAATATGTACCTACCTACCTTCCTATCTGATTATTTTATGTTTGCATGTAGGTATCTTAGGTAAGTAAATAGTTGGTTTTATCTGTGAAAATAACTTACAATTTCGCATCCACAAAAAACCGGTTTCATTAGAGTTTGACATTTTTATAGGTAAACAGATTTAAATTTATTACCACTCTTAACTATTATTTTAAATTTATAACCGTACTGAAAGTTATAAGACAGTTTAATTTTATTAGATTTATCATAACCTTTAGTAGACCTCAAGATATGAGATTCTTTAAGTAGGTATATCACAAGGAGAGTGCTGCATTTTAAGGGAAAACCTGTAAATAATTTTCGTCAAATAGGTAATTACGATATGTTTTTCATCAGTGTAGCTGGCCAGTTCTAGAATTACAGAATACCCATGCTTTAAGAGCACTCATAATAGCTGATACTCACCTTTTGGGACCAAGAAAAGGGCACTGGTTGGACAAATGGCGGCGAGAATGGCAAATGCATCGCAGCTACCAAACTATTATGACGTTGCATCAACCCGATGTGGTATTTTTGTTAGGTCAGTAGGTATACTACCTTCCATCCTACATTGCAATTTAATAGTGATCAAACCAATATTTACATATATTTTAGGTGACATATTTGATGAAGGAGAATGGAGTAATGAGAAGCAATTTGAAGACTATGTAGAGCGTTTCTACAGACTATTTGCAACTCCTAGCGGTATACGCATGCACATTGCTGCAGGGAATCATGATATTGGGTTCCATAATTAGTAAGTTTTTTTTATTAACTACCACTCCATAATTAATGGACCCCATTATAAGAGGAACTTTCTCTTTTAGTGACTCTCATTCCACACAATACGAATTAATATGCGATAACAACCTGGCACATAATAAAAAATAGTACATTTGTTGGGAGCAGCTAGAATAATCTAGGACATTCTAGGAGATTCTATTAGATTCTACGGTCGTGGAATGGGTTTGAACCATGCACCAATGGATAATTCTATATTAACCCTATACTTGGCAGTCAGGATAATTAGATACATTCATCTTAATAAAACTCCTGACACGTCAAAAATAATATTTTGACTGTTTCGATTATTATTTATGGTAGAAAATATATTTCTTAATCAACCAAAAAAAATAGTTTTATTGCTTGCAGCACTGAATCGGCAGTAGACCGCAAGATAGCGAACCGGTTGCAGGCGTCTATGCACTGCAGGGTTAGAAAATTAAATTTTACGTAAAAAAAATTCGATTTTTTGTCAAAAATGATTGTTTTCTTACAGTAGACATTTTGTTTTATCTGTATACTACAGTTTTTTGTACTGGAACGCATTGCAACGACATGAAAACAACTGATTTTTCGAGATGTATCTAATATGCCATATTGCCAGGCGGTCTGAATTCAAGATTATTTTTGTTATGTATCTAATGTTACACAATGCCTGGTTCGATGAAAGTTTGTGTTCTTAAATTTAGCATAATTTTAGATTATCGACCGAACAATTCGCGGTTACTGAAATACCACAGAGGTGACTTATCGCAAGATTATGCTTGCCTTTTTTTTTTTGCTGTGCCATCTGTTTCAAACCAGGTGTGTATGCCGTTTTCTCCATTGGCGACCTCATCCCAAGTGCTTTCTCCACAAGCCGACAAACCAGCACCACGAGCCGAAAATCTTATTTGCTATGAGCAAGTACCGTCCAATGTATGCACCTTCGCCATCAGCGGCTACTCGATCGAAAAGACCTAGAGTAATAATTACGAGGCGTAAAGTTGTCCCATTGAAAAGGCTTACACCAAATTGGCGTTGCATAAAGTTTACTGGCTCCGCTGAAGTTGAGGATAACTTTTTTCAGACCTCACATTTGGGGCAAAAGCCCCATTGAATACTTCAAGCTATTCTTCTCAGGTGACATCATCTCTCTGATTGTAGAACAAACCAATCTATATAGTACCCAAGTTCATGGCACGCCTATAAATATTACAGAAGGTGATGTAAAAGATTTTTTGGCGATCATTTTACTGATGGGGATTGCGAAATTGCCAGCCTACACTACACTGATTACTGGTCCAAAGGCTTACGATACGAAAAAGTGGCTGAAATTATGAGTCTGAAAAAGTTTCAATTGATAAGGCGTTATCTCCATTTCAACGACAACTTGAAAGATTATGGGGATCGATATTACAAAATCAGGCTTCAAATGATTCGTGAGAACTGTTTACAAGTTGAAGAATATAGATTCAGTATTGATGAGATGATGGTTCCACGAATAGTAACTAGTTTCTTCCCAGTGTTTTCCTTTACTGTTTTGAGCATAAATGTCAAAATCAGCTAAAGATAATGGAATACTACACTAAGAAGTAATTGGAATTACCAAAAACGAATTAGATAGTAATCCTATGACTTATTATGAGACTGATGCAGGACTAATATATAATAATTAGGTACATTAGATAGATAGCTGATACTAAAACTGATCTGATTACTTACGCAATTCGTTTTTTGCAGACCAAACTAGATGTAAGTGTTGATTATGATAATGATGATAATGATTATTCCTGATTTTTAAATACGACTGTTGATTTAACTATTATATAATTAGTACAAGCATTTTATTTTGTTATGTTTTCACGAAAAAATGTGACATTTTGTTAAAATAATTGTTGAAAACCAAGTTTATGTCCGCCTGGCAATGCGTCTTATATGACACATAGATTAAGATAGGCTAGTTACATACACACCTGGCAATGTGCACAATGAGATACATTAAATTTCTCGAAAACTATAAAACCTAGATTTTTTTTTTTTGCACATCCTTACTCCTTAATGTCCCTAGAACTCACATCAACCAAATTTTTTCATGAATTCACAAAAAAAATGTCTTGCCAAGTATAGGGTTAAAAAATGTACGTGATACCAGGTTTTTGAATGGTAAAGGAAAACATAGTGTGGAATTCCCGCGGCTTAATCAGCTAGATGACAAATCTATAACCCGAGGCTGCCCACACCTGCGGCTTCAATCGGCCGATCAACCTTAGAGAATAGTAAAGGTGCTAGAAAATATAAAGGTAGGTACCTACCTATCTTACTTGTGAAGCAACCTCAGAAAGCTCAAATATTCTTGCATGGGCCTTTTCTAAACATGTATAAGATACGTATGACATGATGGGTCATTTATTTTCAGTATAAGACGTAATGCCGCACAAAGGTTTACCAAAGCGATGAACTCTTCTTCCGTCCAGTTCCTGACTCTGAAAGGCAATCATTTTGTGCTTGTTAACTCTATGGCGATGGAAGGCGACTCATGTGCACTGTGCACCGAAGCTAGAAGGAGAATAGAGAATATTTCAAGTAGGTACATATACCTACAATGCAATATCTTGAATTAATTCCTGCACATAATATATGTAGTTACCTAACTATATACTTCTGTTTCTCGTGGATCATAAAGTTCGGTCAAACCTAATCAGGATGTCACTTGCTATCTCAGTTAAATTAGATGTAATATCGTCGTTCGTGGTGACTATGTGCCTGGCAGGTGAAAATGTGCAATGAGGGTTTTGTAAATGAAAATAAAATTTGTAATTGTAAATCTAATTTTGAACAACACGTTTCGTTCAAAATTAGATTTTTGGATAGTTTCGTAATAATTACCTTTTTTTTCACAGATAATGTCAAAAAAGTTTTCACCTGCCAGGCACATAGTCACCACGAACGACTCGGTAGCTGAAATAGCACTGATTACGTTTGACCCAGGTTTCAGATCCCGGCCGTTAGTGTATTCTTTGTTTTAGAAAAGCTGAACTGCTCCCAAAATTCATTTCCGTGTGAGGGAATAAAGAAAGTAGATTACAGTCGTCCTATTCTCATGCAGGTAAGCAATAAAGAAACTAGATACAATTCGACTGAAACTTCCCGAAACCACTTCGTCATAATCTTATTATTTTTCCATCTCGTACCCTGTGTAAGGTCAGTGACCAAGACTTGGTCATTCAAGTTCTATGTACTTTCCACAGAATAAAAATAAATATTTTCCTTTCAGCATTTTCCACTGTATAGAGAGTCAGATTCATCTTGCAAGGAACCGGATTCCCCTCCGCTGCCAGAAAGAAATAAGCGCTTCAGACTAAAAATCGACGCGCTCTCAAAAGAAGCAACTGACTACCTCGCTACTAAGTTACAACCTAGAGTCGTGTTCGGCGGTCATACGCATCATGGATGTTTGCTGCAACACTCGTATGGAAATATTGAGTTTGAGGAACACTCTGTACCGTCATTTTCTTGGAGAAACAGGCCGGATCCAAAGTATATGCTGGTAAGTCAGCTTAAATTTTCTATTATTCATAATTGGCTGATAATGTGCCTGACTAATATTATGAGGCGGGCTATGAAATAATTTAAATGTCGCTTTGTAAGGTCAAAGGCAAAACTCACGAATTTGCACGCACAATAAACACAACATGCACGCTTCGGCATAAAGTTGATTTAAAACAACAGAATAACGGAGTCTTCCTTTTAGGTGACCATCACTCCAGGCGAATATGCGGTCAACAAATGCGGACTACCTTTGGAATCAACAATTGCTCTATCAGCTGTTATATTATTATTCATAGTCATATTATACACATACACTCAAAAGATTCTTGGAAGATAACGTAAGAGGCGTTGTAAATTAAATTCAAGACTATATTTTGACAATAAATATATTTGACAAGATCGAGCGCTTTGTACAAATTCTAATAATAATATACCTACCTACACTTTAAAAAGTAGAATAAGTCGCAAAGAAATCGTGAGCGCCTTTGAAATTTTAAGTACATTCTTAACAACCCTTCTTCTTGCCCACCGTTCCTTGTCCCACTCACTCTTCGAATAAAATCGCACATGTAGAATAAATTAAATCTCCCTTTTTGTTTTTTGCTCTGCTAATGTAAAATATTTGTGGTTCAAACTAAGTAAACTGTATACTGTATTCGGCCTCCCGCGACACAGGCTTGTCCTAGTGTGGAGACCATTGGCAAAATTTTTAATGTTTAAACACTGTAGTAAAAATAAATGAATTTTGAATTTGAACAAACTAATATCACGATATCTTTACGATAATTCATTGAAGCTTACACATACAAATTCATTAAAGAAATTATCACAAAAGTGCCTTATTCTACCAGCTTACAATAATTCTTAGCGAATTTAGAAATCAAAATAAGTTATCAATACATAATTTAAGTATCAAAAGTAAAATAAGAGGTAGATACAATATCGTAAGAGATTCATTCATCAACCTTAAAGTAAAGAATACTGATGTTGGTAAGGTTAGTCTAAAAAATTTGAAATAACAGATGCCATCATTCATCAAATAGAGTTATTTGTCTTTATCATTGAGAAAACGTTTATGTATATGAACTGTTCACACAATATTTTCAAGATTTCATAATTCTAATTGAGTAAAATCATTTTATTCAGATCCGAAAAGATATTGATACTGAAATGAAAATTTGGTCGATTAAACGAACAACATATTTGGGTTATTCTATACACAGAAGGTCAACTTAATATTGTAACAGCTATAAACTATGAACTGCACAGCACCTAACACTTAAACCTAAAATCAGTCTGTTCACTCGAGAATGAGTTTACAAGTTACCTACATAAATATTCTACTGAGCATTAAGCAACATTAAAATCAGATCTTGGTTTTATGTTTTGTTGCGAGCCGCGAGGTGTCATTTCTTCATGCTTAGTGTTGGTTGGACCGACTGGACCCCACTGGTTTATCTCGTATAGCTTATCTTGTATTAGCTTGTGTTATCCATCCAAAACTGAACTAAGGCCTACAGTAAGACGAAATAACTTTTGGTCCCTAGGCCCTTCGAAATATTCGGAGATCAATGTATGTTTTGGTGTGAACAGAAATAGAATCATATTTTCCGAGATTTATACCGTACTGACATACCTACAATACACAAGCGGCACAGCCGGCGCGGCAAGCGGTGGACTTGATACTATTAATACTATGTTGCATTCCTAACCTACATTATGACCATAATGGATCTTCAAAATACTTTTTTAAGATGAATGTTTTGACCAGTGATATGAACGACGTTGGTATCCAAAAATGCATTTAACATGTATGGAAAGTATCTTTAGCACTCATGAGTTCACATTCACCTAAAATCAGTATTTTTACTGTTCCAAATACATTTTATTGGTTTATGCCCAGTAAAGGCACTCTCACATATCTTATACAAATCTTTATTTTATTTTGCTTATTTTGCCAAGCAAACATCATCCCTATGTCCATCAATATTGAGCAACGAAGTTGTTAATAATAACTCCAATCCCAAACAGAATAAACAAAATGATTTGTCACCGTATCAAGTTAAATCACTAACAAAATGTCATGGAATCTTCAGTTCTGTAATACTACACTGCATGCAACTCGAATAAATACTGATTACCTGACTAAGGTTGCACTGCACAGTGCTAGTTAATTCATTTGTGAATTTTGATCCATATCAAAAATCAAAACTTAAGCACTTGGTAACTTAATTAGCATCAGCAGGTTCACTTGCTATTTTCTTAGTCACCTTTTTTGACTAGCAGGATGGTAGGTAAACTATTTTTTGGCTGATGATGTAGGAGAGGAGCCAATTCGGTGAAATCCTGCACTTCAGCACATAACCATAGGAGATGTTCTGTTAAAGTTCTATAAAAATATGATTTGAAGGACTCTTGGCGGGGTTTGTACATCAGCGGGCGTGTCGTGCGAACGCGATCTCGTGTGGTGATGGTGAGGTCGAGAAGGGCGTGGCGGCTGCGTTTGTTTCTGATGATAACCACTGGTCGCATGCCTTGCCGAGGAGCAGATAACCGCGTGCAAGTACCTGTCATATCTACACAAATGCGAATCTCCCCCACTCGCCAGATCCAAGTAGCCGTTGCCGATGTTATCGCTTTTAGTTTTGTGGAATGCGTTTACCGGTTTCTCGCTGACTGTTTGCGATCTGTTGCGGTGCTTTTGATATCTGTGATTACTGTCTTCTTCATACAGCACTGGTTCGCTGGGCTTTCTGCAAAGACAGAAAATCACGGTAAGTCATAAATGCATTAAGAGATTAACCGCTGGTTTCTGAAAACTCGATCAAAGCTAATCGCCTGTCAAGTCACTTGCTATCTCACTGATATTATCAGAGATTAGATCAGCCGATTAGCTTTGATCGAGATGTACCGGCGGAGGTAAGAGAAGTATCATATTCCTTAGAAAAATTAATCATTAAAGAAAGAAAACTAACCTTGAAGCTTGAAAGCTCAGATGGTTCTTTTCCATGTTAGCCTGAATGATTTCCAACAGCTCACGTCTCTGTAGGCTCCCAGATCGTTTCTTCGTGTGTTTGCGCTCGCGGTGTTCCCTGCGCGGATGACGATGCGGTCGCGGATGATTGTAGTTGGTTGGTCTCTGCACCGGCCTTCTATCCTCTGAGCATGAAGATTTTGATGACGCGTCATCGTCTGGGGATAATCGCTCTCTCTGCTCTTCGTCGCTGTGTTCCGCACAATCGGGTGGGGCAACACTCGCATGGCATTCCCTTCGTCTACGTCTGCGTCCTTCACGCCTCTCTCTATGACTTCTTCCCTTACCGTCTTCTGGTACTACGGTCAGTCGCACTTGGATTGTTTTTGAGCCGTAATGTGGAACAGTGACAGATTTCCCAATTGACTCGTATATTGTTGAAACTATGCCCGCTATGTCCTGTAATGGAAAGACAATCTTTTCTGCAAATCATATTGAGATTTTAGGGAGGGACATTAATTTCACATGTACTCGTATACATGTAATTGAATGCTATGCTTTATCGTGATGCGAAAGCAATACTTACATCCTTAGTCATACGACCGTGTCCATCGAGATCGTACAGGGTGAATGAGAACTGTAGAGGTTGTTGTCTCGAAGATTCTGGGTGCTGTAATTCCACATCACAAGTCAGCTCCTAGAAATAGCAACACAAATACTTAAAATCACACATTCAAGAATACCGTACAACTAGCTTCACGTCTCCCTAACAATATCTAATAATCTATAAATCAAGCCAGGCATTCGCAGTTAATGTCGCAATAGGAAGGGACAGAATCCGTCGTTGATCGTGAAACGGACCATAAAACAATGACCCCCATCCGCCTGTTTATATTCTGAGCAATGAGGCCACGCCACAATTATATCACCCAAGGAGACTGATGGTCACATACCACTAACGTTCTTGTAACTTATTTTAGGTCTTTCTTTATCATCATTACCTACCTAGATACGTTACCCAAGTAATTTCTAATGATATCAGAAAATATAAATAATGTTCCAAACAGTAAGTAGGTGCCTACCTATCTTTCCTGCAATTAAACCAGCTAAACTACCAATTTAACGTTATTTAATGATTAATAGTTTCCAACGATGTGATTCCCGCCGCAGTTAAGAACTCCGTAAAGCACATTCCTAGGGGTTTTGTTATGGTCGAGAATAGAAGGCACTGTGCGGCATACACCTACTAGTAAGTATGTAGGAGATATCTAAGGCGCCGGACGCGACGCGCTTGGCGGCAACGAGGCGGCGCGGCGTCCTCTTTATCTAAAGCTTTAAAAGGAAACTAGCAACGCCTTTACGATCACTAAGATATGAGGCAAAGTGGAGCCGCTCGCATTGCGAAGTTATAGTATAAGTAGGTAGGTAGGGAGATTGGGCTGTTGATGTTACCGACTACAGATAGGTTGAAGAAAGCAAATACATAATGAATCATTCAGGTTCATGGTTTATGTGGGTTTGCCAGAGATGTGGGAGGTAAGTATTATTATGGAGATTTAATCTATTTTTGTGACTTTGTACCATAACCGTGGTTTGATATCATCAAGTCACGACATTGATGTTCAAAACAGGCTTTCTAAATTCCTTCCGTTAAAGCTTGGTTCCAAATGTTTAATCTTTTAGCTTCTGTCGTGAATTGACGAATGCACGGACCAAGTGAAGGTATCTACCTTCACTTGGTCCGTGCATTCCGTCAATGTATATAGGTAATCAGATGATTACCTATATACATGTAGATCAGGGAGTTTCAACCATCGTTGCAAATCATACCTCAAATCGTAATCTCGGCTTATCATCAACTGGTGAAGCAGGAGCTACGGGTGGTTTGTACTGCGGCTCAGGCCTAGGTCTCTGCGGAGCAGGCGGCGGCGTCTGCATCATCGCCCTAGCCTCGCTCGGCAGCAGGTCTGGAGGGGCTGAACATTGGGACATCGCTCGGCCCACCAGCTCCTCGGTATCCGTGCGATCCGTTTCAGTACCGACTGCGGAGGGAAGAAATTGATAAAAGCTTGAAAAAACCACTAAAAGGAGCTTTATCGTACATATTTGTAAATGGGGATGAAAATAGAGATTCGTCCGACACCTAATAATTGTACAACCTACCCGGCCTTTGTATGCTGTTGTCTACTAGGGGTTTTACCTAATACCAAAATGATTTCTGACTCAAGCACATTTCCCTTATATTATTGTATTATTTGTATTCGAACAGTATTTATGCGTGTCACTGGACAGTTATTCTTTCAAACAACCTCCCCGAAATGAAATAAAATGAAATAATAGCCAATTGCACTTCGAAACTGCGAGCCGCTGTCGTCGGGCCCTTAATATGTACCTATATTCAATTATGTTCAAGGTTGTCTGGAAGAGATCTTTTTAACCCATTGTACATTTGTTTTTCTTTAATTGTTATATTTTGTCCTATTTTGTTATTTTGAAAGGTTATTATAGTACCTACATTGTACCACAAGAGCAAAATTAGTATTTGTTGTAAGCGCTGAGTTTGAATCCCGAACAAGCGAAGGATTATATAATTGAATCACGAGCGTAGCGAGTTATTCTAGTTTAGAATGCTGAGTGTAGTGAGGGATTCAAAAGCACAAGAAACAAATTATTTTTTTGCTTTCGTGTGATACATACAACTTTTCACCATACTTGCGAAAAGATACAAGATATAAGGAAAATATTGGTAGCAAGATTTAACAAGAAAAAGTATTTATTTACAATAATAACTTATTATCTTTGATATAAGTTTCCTAAAATTTTTAAGTACCTATACAGCGTGTAACGGAAGGGGGTATCAACCCTGAAGGAGGTGAATGTGCTCATGAAACTCAACAACTTTCCCCAAAGAACATAGGTCGAAATATGAAAAAAAAATTTGGCCCTCCCTTACAAAACTGACTACCAGCTGATTGATTTACTATGGGAGGGCCAAATTTTTTTTTCATATTTCGACCTATGTTCTTTGGGGAAAGTTGTTGAGTTTCATGAGCACATTCACCTCCTTCAGGGTTGATACCCCCTTCCGTTACACGCTATATAATATAAATCAGTGGCACCCAGCGCGGCGGCGCGGCACAGGATCCTATTCGATTCTCATTGCTTGCATGCAGCATTCTAAATTCAGTTTCGCTCATGTGTGAGCAAAATAGAAGCGTCTTCTTCTATCCCTCTTTGAGCTAGAGAGTCGAAAAGAATTTTTACATTCCTTTAACTTTAATTACTTTTACTAGTAGGTATGTTTTGTAGGTACCTCAGTCGATAGCGGTAGGTACATCAAGATTTTCTTGGTCAAGGAGAGCAACACAATGCACTATAAATATGGCGAACTGACAAGCGTGAATTGTCATTTTACCAACAATATCAATTCCAGTACCAACCATACCCTTAGCAAACTTCAATGCGTCGTCAAGTCAAATGTCAATTTTTTTTTTCTTTTTTACTTTAAAATATAAATAAAAAAAATTGCCAACCTGCTACCGTAGTGAAAGAACCAGTATGGTAGGTTCAGGTAAAACATTTGCCAGTCAACAAGGCGTAGGTAGAAACGAATTAATATGAATTTGTTTCCTCAGCCTCGGAAAAGGATTAAGTTCAAAGTTGCCTAGGTAGGTACATAAGTATTTGTTTAGTAGATTTATTTAATTCCAACTGTTTAATTAATTTCAGAGGCACGCGGCTATGAGTAGGTAGGTACCTAGTGAAACGTGGTGGCTTGGTCTGCTCCGAGAAAATCAGACCACAGTTCAAAAAACATGTACCTACCTACATATAAAGATATATAATTGAGAACTTCCATTATGTGCATATTTCACGCTATTCGGTTATTGTGATTCCACCCGAGATAATAACAAGCGTGCGTGCACAAAGCCGAATGCCGAGTGAAATACGGCGAATGCCCCAAAACTATTTTGTCGGCGAAGCTCAAAAAGTTTTTTTGAATCGAGTCGGCCGACGCGGCCGATATGTATGTAATGTAATAGGTAGGTAGGTACCTACCTAAGCGAAGCGACACGGGCCTGGCAGAGATGTTTCCTGGAAGGCCTCGGGGCAGGGACGACTTGATCATTTCGAATCTGCTATGCTATGCCACATCTGCCTCTACAGAACTGCGCGCCTTCGACTAATTTCACTCAAGTAGGTATTCGTGATATTTGAGAAATTATCGTTTAAATACAAAAACCTCATTACATACATACATAACATCTATTTACACTTAGGTACGACAGGCTTCTAGTTAAATTTAAGTAGTTAACTTACTTTATAGGTAAGGGGGAACGGGCTTAATTGACCAATAAACATTCAGGTATAGTATTTTTTAAATTTGCTTATTAGGACTGCTACTCTAGTGTGACTTGTGTTATGTTGGTAGGTAGTAGTAGGCAGTACCATTCCATATTCAACGTTTGTGTTTAAATCAATTATGATTATCCAATACGACCTCTGTGGTGCAGCGGGCGAGAGTCTGCCTGCGATGCAAGAGGTTGCGGGTTCGATTCCTGCCTCGGAACAAATTTGTGTACGATCTGCAGAAATTTGTTCCGTCGGTCTGGGTGATTTCTATGTAGGTATAATAAAAATTATTAAATATATCAGTCATCTAGTACCCATAACACAAGCTTTAAGTAGCTTACTTTGGGGCTAGATGGTGCTGTGTGGATTGTCCAGCATTATTTATTTATTTAATACCTTTTAACGAACAATTCTTGTATCTGTGTATGGATCATGACTATTCTTTGGTAGTTTCGTCGCTACGCCATACGATTGAATCATCTTAAATCTCCCTACGGTCATGATTCAGTCATTAGAATCCTTCACTTGCTCGTGATTCGTCTATGGCCTTCGCTTTAAATCCGTCCTTTATTCGCAATTCATAATAATATACTATTATTTACCTATACCTTATATATATACTATAAGTTACCTTATCAAAAGTTAAAAACATAAATTAAAAACCAATATAATCTACATACCTACTTTAATAGGAATCATTGGGGGAAATCATCAGGAATTTATGGATTTACTTTAGAATGGTACATGACGTATTATACTTATACCTACTAAGGTATAAAGTATTATGTAGGTATCACACGAGATCAAAATAATTGCTTGTGCTTTTGAATGAACACTCAGGATTTTAACTTAAATCACTCGCTGTGCTCGTGATTCAATTATAGAATTCTTCGATTGTGCGGGATTCAAACAGCTATCACGACAAACACTAATTTTGCTCTCCTAACTCAAAGCTCTTGTGTTACAAATGTACTAGGTATTTCACTGACTTCTATTATTATACGCTCGCCAAAAAACAACCTTTTTGGCGAAATAATGTTTTTGAATAGAGCGATAAAATCAAGGAATTCGAATATCTATATTCTTTGGATATAATCGATAATAATGATTTTTATTATTTTACTAGAAGCGCCCCGCAATTAAAAAGTATGATTTTTTTAATGTCCTCTCCCGACCTCCACCCCGGACCATAAACTGGAAGCAGATTTTTGTGAACAATGAAAGATGGTATTATGGTAACCAAGAAGTTAACTGTAAAAACTATATAGCTTGTTCTTCTCGCTAATTATTAAAGCATCATTATTTTCTGTGAATGTCACTCGTTGTTTAAGGAATGAGAATGAACGCAACGTAACGAGTTCCCTTTGATGTCGATACATTAAGACGTGTGGTGGCGTAGCTCCATTTGCATAACAGTCTTGTTTCTTAAATTTAAAACAAAAAACAACTTTATCTGTGCGACGTTTTCAAAAATTGTTTAAAAATTTAAGTAAGTACCTTGTAAATTAAGATTCCTATTCAGCAAAAATGTTATTTTATCATGAAACAAGATCAAAGCGATATGCGTTCGCTTTGAAGTAGGAACAGTCTGCTAAATTACGTAGTACCTACTTTTATTTTATATCGTTGCCAACAGACTTATTGATGAGTATGAAATATTTAGATGAGAATAAAACTATTGTTCATTATCACGTACCTAACTAGTCATCTTATATACCTACCATCCTAACTAGTCATCTTATACAGCGTTTCATGCATTGTCCATGTCGCTGCTCATGTCCCTGCGCATTTGAGCTTTAAGCGTAAACGGGGGTTCTTGTAAAAACCTTCCAATTTAAGCAAGCTTGGATACAATTTAAATCCCGGTATTCCCGCGGGATAAAAAGTAGCCTATGTGTTATTCCAGACTATAACCAATATCTCTGCCAAGAGCACCGGTGGTCTAGTGGAAGTGAACCCGCCTTCCGATCGTAAGGTCGCAGGTTCGAATCCGGTCGTGCACCAATGGATTTTTCTATCGAAAAATTTATGTGCGCAATGCCAGTGCTCTTAAACGGTGAAGGAAAACATCGTGAGGAAACCAGTTAGTATTCTAACAGCGGCGATGGGCTTGCAACCTGTCACGTATGGAATACTAACTACTGTTGTGGAATACTAACAAAATGTGGGTATGTGCCAAATGTGACAGCCTACGTAGCTTAGTTGGTAGTAGCTATGCCTTCTGCGCCGTAGGTCGTGGGTTCGATTCCCACCGTGAACAAACATTTGTGTGGTGAACATAAATGTTTGTTCTCTGTTTGGGTGTTATATAATATTATAAGTATGTATTTACAAAAAAAGTATTATAAGTAGTATATCAGCTATCTGGTTCTCCCATATTACAAGCATAAGCTTAGTTTGGGGCTAGATAGTGCTGTGTGGAAAAAAAAATGTAATGTTTGGACGTACCTCTGACTACTCACCCTTAGACATCCTCAAAGAATCTTGAGTTAGTACTTGGTACTGAGAGATCTGAGGGGATATCTACCGTGACTGGGGATCAAAGTCGTGAAGCTTTTTCAGTTTTCTGCCAAGTTTCATCCAGATCCGCCCAGCCGTTCCGGCGTGAAAGAGTAACAAACAAACATCCATCCACCCATCCATAGATACATACTTACAAACTTTCGCGTTTATAATATTAGTAGGATTAGGTACCTATCTAACAAAAATAACATTGGTGAACAAGATCTTACTTAAATGATCTGTGTCACTCTTGAATAAAACGTATTTGTACCAACCGAGGGCCTTGAATCACATGCGTCGTTCAGGATTCTGCCATTTGAATCACTCACTGCGCTCGTGATTCAATCTTCATGAATCGCTTCCTACGGTCGTGATCAGTCGTTAGAATTCTTCACTTGCTCGTGATTCATCTATGGCCCTCGCTTTAAATCCGTCCTATAATTACTAATTGCATAGGTAATTAGGTTACTAAGTATTTTGTGATTATCCTTGAAAATATCCGAGTTATAATTCTTTATTTTTTTAAGGCAAGTAAGCCAAACTTAGGAGCTAAAAGTTAAACCTACCTATTTATCTGTATTCTGTCTTCCTCTTTTTTTTTGTTTTTCTCTGCCCTGCCCGCCGCGGTCGAGGTCGAGAGGCGAGCCCAGCCGGCGCGGCGGGCGGCACTTTTGATCTCGCCGACTTTTGATAACGTCTGACTGAGATCATAAAATCTTTTAATCACATGTAGGTACGTAGGTACCTTACTTTAGTTGTTAAACAGGTATTTTGAATGAACTGCGGAAGATTTAAACGGGTGTTTTAAATAGGTATCATTCAATAGGTAGGTAGGTAGATACCGACTAGTGAAATTCTGTTTTTTAGGAAAGAACATTGATTGTTCAAAATTTAGATCTCTCTCCCAATACGATTGACCATCATCGCTTGACGATAGACTAGTAGGTACTTACCTACCTACCTAAACCATTTTGTATCGATTAAGCCGGGTCCGCAGCGCCAATTTTCTAACAAAACATGTTACATAACATGTTAAGCATAACATGTTTTTAAAACAGCCCGTCTGGTGTGTTCTGTTTTGTTTATTGTTTTTGTTTCATTCCAATTCATTTCAAAAATGAGTTCCGACGAAGAGGACGTAGAAGCTTACACATATATAACACTAGCGGCCCGCTCCGGCTTCGCACGGGTATTTAATTTTTATCAATAATTTCAAAATTATAACACACACACATAAACCCTTCTATTTGCGTTAGGTTACTAAAAAAGAAAAGTATAAAGAAAATTTGAACATTATTATTTTAAAATCTTTCCTGTGGCGACATCTAGTTATTTTTCAGAAACTAAAATATTTATTACATCTAAATACGGTATAATTCAAAACATCTGCCAACATTTATTATTAGTACCTACTTACTGAAAAATATTGGTTTAGTTCTGAAAGAACTTTACATTTTTACATTTACATTTTTAAACTTGTGATATCTTTCGAATGGAATGTCCGAATTGAATAATTAAAAAAGTTTTATAAAGGTATTGAAGCAGTTTTGAATATGAAGTAATTTATTTTGATAAGTATTAATACCAAGATACAAATAAAGAGCCTCTTATAGCGGCGGCATTTCAATTAAAATTTGAAAATAAAAAAACACTTATTGTGGCATAACTATAATAGTTAGACATATGGTGTCGCGACACTTTTTGTAAATAATGATGTGTTCTGCAAAGTTGTAGAACATTATTTTATCCTATCATCAATAGTTTTCGCAGTGCATGCGATGTAAAGAATATTTTACGAATTTTTTTACACCTTGGGTTACATTATTTGAATTTTAGTAAGGATCCCAAATTTTTTTGAAAATGTAATATAGCCTATGTTCACCGGGGATAGTGTAGCTTCCCAACGGTGAAAGAATTTTTCAAATCGGTCAAGTAGTTTCGGAGCCTATTCAATGCAAACAAACAAACAATCAAATCTTTCCTCTTTATAATATTAGTTTAGATAAAATGTGACGCTTCCCCTCCCCGCAGGCGAACGCGGGTGATGTTATCCATTTGTCTCGGCAAACATGTTTTTGTGTTTTTGCTAACAAAACTGTTAAGCCACGCCCCTATTTTGTTTTGTAAACATGTTAAGATGTTAGAAAACACGAAAACACGGCGCTGCGGACCCGGCTTTAGTGTAACTAATAAATACCTACCTACAAGGTACCTATCTACCTACTGGCTTAAGGTAAGGTTACAGCTGACAATTAAGGCTCCGGTGACAGCGGCTCGCAATTTCGAGGTGCGATTGGCTATTATTTCATTTTATTTCATTTCGGGGAGGTTGTTTGAAAGAATAACTCTAAAGAAACACGCATAAATACTGTTCGAACACAAATAATATAATAACATAAGGGAAACATGCCCGAATCAGAAATCATTTTGGTATTAGTATGTTTGGTCTTACGTTTACCTAATACCAAAATGATTTCTGACTCAAGCACATTTTCTTTATATTATTGTATTATTTGTGTTCGAACAGTATTTACGCGTGTTTCCTTAGAGTTATTCTTTCAAACAACCTCCCCGAAATGAAATAAAATGAAATAATAGCCAATCGCACCTCGAAATTGCGAGCCGCTGTCACCGGACCCTTTTGAATGAAACCATCATTTAGGTAGGTAGGTAAGAATTGTGGCAAAGAACAGCATTAGCTAGACACTGCATAGGTAGGTATTCTGTACCTTAAATCAGTAAGCTTCATTGTAGGTTGGTATTGTAGTTCCAAAATACCTAGGTAGGTACCTAACTTATAATGTAGATGAATAATGCTTTAGCTTAGATAAAATCGAACTTTTCAAAAGGCTTAACCAAAGCTTTATTATGGGACACGGGATCATGAGCATGGATCCTAGGGAGTGACAGGCAAATCACAACACAATGATAAATACCTACTTAGAATTCCGAACCTAAACAGCTACCTACCCTATCCCATTGGTAGTTTAATCACCTCTATAAATGTACTTTTTAAATATTGCATGGGATTCATAAAAACGGTATCATTCATTATTTCCCATGCCCGAAGCAGTGGGTTTGCTTTAAATTTGCTGCCAATAATTTCATGATGTCAACAACTTCAAACGAGAGTATTCGAAGGCTATCTAGTTTATTTCAAGACTCGGAAACACTCGAATAAACTTACTGCTGAATTTCTTGTATCCATTTCTAAACTTGTTGCGCCACCACTTGACGAAGTGGTGCGCCATGGGGGCGTCTCTGGCCGGTGCCGGAGCTCTCAATGTTTCGTAGCACGTCATGCGCTGCGCTCACGCACGCATCTCGTATACATCAAAAGAACCGCGAGTTTGAAAGGTCACGCGAAATAATTTGAACACTTCACTGAAATCGATCACAACACAAACTTCATTTGTTTCGACTCACGTTTGTGCGTAAACTGTGACCCACTTGTCCGCGTGAACCGGAGTTGAGGCAAGAAACGAACGACCGTCCTACTCGCGTAACATCGAGTGACTGATGGATGGAATGGAAAGAAAGAAAGAAGGGTGAAGTGAAGCGAAGGGAGGGGCGGGTGAGGTCGGCGCGGTGTGGTGTGTGTGGCGCCCGCCTCGACTCGAGCGAGCTTGCCTCTCGCTCGCGTCTCGTCTCGCCGCGCGTAGCGTAGCATAGCGCGTAGTACGTACGTCGTCGTTCTTCGGCGGTCGGTGGCATTGATGTTCTACGTCTCCTCTCATTCAATCAAATACTAACGTTTGTTTGTACTACCATAGTAGGTACATCCTAGAAACCATGGCAACTTGGCAACGCCACGCTACGCGCTGTGGTGTGGAGTGTGGATCTTTTAAATGCAGAGTAGGCCGAAATAATAATACCTACTTACCTAATTACCTATCTAACCTACCCTACGCACCCACCAGTAGTAAAATAGTAGGTAGGTATATTATGCAAATTGCAATTAACGAATAAAGAAAGGATTTAAAGCGAGGGCCATAGATAGATGATGATCACGATCAAGTGAAAGATTCTAACAACTGAACCACGAATGTAGCGAGTGATCCATTATGATTGAATGTGGTAGAATCCTGAGCGACGCAAGTGATTCAAGACCCTCGATATAAATCCGGTTTATTCAAGAGTTCCAAACTATACCTACCTACCTACTCTATATACCATGACTACTAGAAAAATAATGATTTAGGTGAAAATGAACATTTCATTAATAATAAGGTTAAATTAATTAATTGAGTGAGCGAAGTGAACTAAAATCCATCAACTTGGGCGATTTGGCATTTTATGTAGGTGTACATGGATGTGTATGTTTGTCCGGCCATAACTTTAGAACCGGCGGCGTTGATCCGATCTGCATGAAATTTGAAAAGTCGATAGCTTTTACTTGAGAAATTTAGGTAAGTTGAGTAAATCAGATGAGGGGTTAAAAAACCCCATAACTTATTATAGGGTTTTTAAGGGGGCAAAAATAAAAAAAGGGACACAAAAATATCAAAATACATGTTTTAAGAAAGAGCTTGTTTGGAAATTCTAAAACAACTTTGTTTTTTTCTGGGACTCGCGGTTTTTGAGAATACAACACGTTAAATTAAGATAACCAACGATCCAAGAGCTCCCATCTCTAAGAGTTTTGTTGACGTCAAGGTTTTCCTACTGATCGGCCAGTTCCTTTGCTTTTTCTTATTTTTTTCTGGAAATAAATTCAGAAGGTTCTCAGTTTTCATAAAATGGTGATAGCGACCTGTTCTGATGATGGAGCCCGGGTCTGTTTAACGGAACTCTTCAGAAATAGGCCAATTCAGTTGAAATTTGGTTACCATACTTACTTAGTTGATAGGTAAAAGCCAGAAGCAAGTCGAAACAAAATGTTTGGACTTGTCTCTGACTACCACCCACTTATACTTTCGGAACGTTCGCGTCGCATCACGAAATCTCAGTTCGGGGCGAACCACCGGTTCCAAAAACCGGTTTCCGTCGTCGGAGCATCGTCGACCGCATCATCACTTAACATCAGGTGAGATTGCGGTCAAACGTTACCTATAGGTAAGTTGTAAAAAAAACGAAGGCTAAGTAGGTATATTTTATATACCAAGTACTGTGTAGTGGTGCAGGACAGTTATTAGAGAGAAAGGTACCCACCGCGCACGCACCGCTACCGCTCTACTACCACAGAAGACATAAATAGTAGTACCTACCGCTACGTAGTAGGTAGATACCTAGGTAATACGTTGGCAATAGCAGTTTCCATGCGGTCGACGACCCTGACTCAGCGATTACAAAAAAGATGGTAGGTAGGAGGTAGAAAGATAGGGTAGCCTGTACAAAACTACTATCTACCTGTTATTAGCATAGACTGTCTCAACAAATCTAAGCCATAAAATCCGTGTCATTTGCTAGCGCAGCGATCACGGAATAGGTGGAATAGGTAGATACTATTACCACAGAAGAAAATTAATAGCTATTACCTAGAACAACCAAGCAACGATCCAATAACCATAAAGGTACTGACACACATGCTCAAAAATAAGCATGCTTCTTTTGAGCATGCTCAAAAATCAACCGACGTACGAGTTACGACCAAATAAGCATGCTCATTTACTAGCACGCCCTGTTCACACGTGCTTTTATTGAGCAAGGCTCGAAAAAAGCATGCTTTTAGCTCGAAAATAAGCATGTGTGTCAGTACCTTAAGGGCGGTTCTATCCCGATTTCTTGCGTAAAGTTTAAAAAGTTGGAAGTATCTTTAGAAATCGGCCTGTAAGTGAACTGCATTGTTTATTAACGCATTGTTATCTTCTAAGAACGCAAAGCTTTCTGTGCTGTTGTAGGCCGGTGGACGCTTGATATCTTGCCTAATGCTAAAGAGGGTGGAAGCGTGGGGTGCCATCCATGCCAGTCGAAATGCCAGCCGGCGACTACCAGGCGCTTCGAATTAGAATTTTACGGCCTCTTCGTGTTAGGTTTATTGTCGGCGAGTTATCGTCGACCGAGATGAGGTCGTATTCCAAAACTGACTTACACAACAAACACTGTTTTATGCAAGTTTTATGTGCGTAATAAAGAAAACTACATCGGAAAACAGCCCGCACGATTGCATGCCGAGGTTAATTTGTTTACTCGATACGAACAATTCAGAGAATGATTACGCCCTCATCTATGATCTATGATTTTGAGTCGTAAACCGAGAACTGCTAGTGCTATAAATAGTGGAACGGTGTTATTTTTTAGGCTTCCATGGAAATAATCCGTGGTGGGTGACGTCACAACAAAATGAGAATGCATAGCGGGCGGGAGGCTCCCGCTCCCGCACACAGGCTCTACTACGTGGGTGGCGACGTTCCACGAAATAGTGTTGATGGCCTGTCTTCAATATCATCGATCGATAAATGCTGGCTATATTCAATAAAACAGACTGCCTATATTATCCTTTTATGAAAAAACCACACAAGGACGTCATAAAACAGTAAAATATCACCCGACCGTAAATTGACCACCGACATCGTACTAGAGCCAGTTGGAGCTGTACCTATAGACAGACATTGCCTCGTAAGTACATTTTAACCTATCGTCGATTCGTCGATCCTTGGGTGATATTTGTATTACGTACCTATCTGTAAATCATTTATCTTTCTCATTAAGTGATGCTTTGATGAAGTACCTAGATCGTGAAAGTCGCGTATCGCCCCAACTAATATTACTCACCTGAAGTATCTTAAAAAGTAAAATCCTCATAATGTGCCTTTGAAATTGGCCTTTTTAAAGAATTAATTTTACCCGATTCGACGTAGTTCAAACGTACGACCCGTTCAAAGTAGATAGGTAGATAATTAGAATTTACTTTCATTCACCCTCTAAAAAGCTTATTTCACTCACTGAAAGCCTTAATGCACTAATTAAATAAAATGCACTTTTGATCACTAGTGAGCAAAAGTGCTCTCCGCCTCTCGCTCATACCAAATTTAGACCGCACCAATACACGACCTCCAGTTCAATGCTATACAACCTCCTTCCAAAAAATACTAAATAACTTCGAGATTTTATTGGTTAATCTAACATTACAATAAAAACCATTTTATGTTTTATTTTAATTAATTTAACCATAATATTTATTTCATGTTTATTTACGCCTAAATCTTTATTTTTCTCGTTGTCATGGTATAAAGTATAGTACCTTAGTTTACTCTTAAATAAAACGGATTATATCGAGGGCCTTGAAATACTTGCGTCGCTCAGGATTCTAACACTTGAATCACTCCGTCGTGATTCAGTCGTTAGGATCCTTCACTTGATTGTGATTCATCTCTGGCCCTCGCTTTAAATCCGCCCTTTATTCACTAATTACATAATATAATAATATTAGGTATTGGACACAACGGATATTACAAAAAAAAAAGTAGTACAGTAGGTTAGTTATCAACCATGTATCACCACATATATCAAATCAGAACCTAGATAGAGTTTTCTATTAAGGATAGGTATACCTACCTACCTAGTAGGTACCTACCTACCTACTTACTTTGTAGTTGATTGTTACACTAACGGCCGGTTTCTAATAGCTCGATCAAACCACTTCATTGTTTTCAATAAAGTTAGGTTTATACTTTGATTCCCTAGGTCACAAATATTTCCCCTTTCCCAACGGGTCCTTGAAATTGTTTGGTACAGATAGCATATAAGTTTAGTACATTTTTTTTTAAAGAACGTTGAAATATATCCACCTAACTGATTTTTTTTACTGACCGTACCTACTTTAGTTAAATCTCATGGACCTTTTGGGAATTGATGTTAGAATGTTAAAAATTATTCATATACTTTTCATGGACCCGTGTTGGGAAATAGAAAACAATAGAACCATCATGAACCTCTGTGAACAAGCCCAAATTTTGCATAGGTGCTATTAATTGTTCTCTTAGGTTTTTTCGCGGTATACCTATTATTCCTTTCTTTTACATTATTATTTTTATTCTGTGAGGGTATCGTTATTTCAGCTATTTAGCTAGCTGGCACTCGGCCAGATGCGTTCGTTCATTTCGATATATCGCGGGGACATCGGTGGACCAAGGGAAAGCACCGGCTTTATACGCCATGCGTTTTAATTTCACCAAAATGTTCTAATTAATTTTGAACTTGTATTTGTAGGTACCTAGTGTCCCTGAGTCTGAGAGGCGTAGAAAGTTCTTCAGACGGATAAGACGCTCGCGGAGTTTTCAGCATCGAGTTGGTTAGTTTATTACGAACAAGGCCCTTTCAGCATTACCATCAATCTAACCATCATTAGCCCTATCTTGGGTAGGTAACTTTACAATGAAACGAAAAATTTAATTCGATATAAAATGTAGAGGCACTCACACAAGCATCATCGTATCGTAAGCTTACCATTCCCCTTCCCCACGCATGAGCCGTCTGTCGCATCAACCAACGCAACGGCGGCCGTCGTCGATCGGTGCAGTAACTATTAATTATTCTTCAACGTCGGTGCTTCAAAGAAATAATAACCAACGATTATTGTATCCCCTATCCGGCGGCGAAACGATTCTTTCTTTCACCCATTCCGAAACCTGTTTCTCAGTCTTTCTCGTGGCAAACAGAGTAAAAATATCCCAACTTAATAGCTTCGAGGTGTGATTACCTACCTAACTTACTCTACTACTCTATGCATTCTAATAAGATACAGTAGAGTTTTAATTTAAATAATGGAAGGCAATCATGCGATCGAGTCACGCGAAAGCTGGGAGCGAGGTCAACAAATCACCTTTCAAAAATAGTCTCTCTCTACTCTCCTAGGTAAATAAGTACATACTTCTTGAGATGAAATTGTGGGCGTCTAAATTAATGATTGTCTTCTGTTATCTCTAAGTTCTCTAAAACTTTGAATCCAAGTCCTGACTGACTGAGGGACATAATAATAATATGCGCAGTGCGATTAACAAGTTCAAACTAAAAGTGTTTTGTGGATAATAACAAGAAGACAGTTTTAGTTTTTGAAATACCCCTATAACGACGCATCATTTTATCCTTTTTAATCGAGTGCAAAGAAAGAGGGCGACAGATACCTAGTTACATTTAATGGGAAACCCGGAACAATACGAAGCCAAACAAAAGATTAAATAAAAATCATTCAACTATATACTCGAATTTGTTACCATTTCTCAGGGGATGAAACGAACCGAGGCAGCGCGCGGCAACGATCAAAGGGATTGAAGCGGTATCAATACCTTTGTGCTACCGCCTCGTCCTTTGTCGGCGTCGGCGACATCAGAGGCGACAACTCTCCCGCCGGCCAATCCATTACTTCACAAAGAGAACATCAAAGTAGCCGCCCCGCCGGCTATTGCGTCACGTGCCATCATTTGGCAGTCCTTGCAACATTTTAAATACCTACCTAATCTCGCAAAAAGAGCTTTGCTCATTGCTGGCTGTAGGTATAAGTTGACTATGAAGATGACATCTGACCTGGCACCATATCGAAACAATATGGCTGTATAGGTATGGCATAATCAGATTATGTAGGTATGATAGTTTATAAAATACCACTTTTATACAGTCAGTCTAATAGGTAGGTATACACCTTACATAAGTATGTTCTTTATTTTATGAATTTCAGTGTTTTTAAAGTCAATGGCTCGAATAAGCGTAGAAAAGCGCGGATTTAGTTAAATTCCCTTAAAAAAAGAGCCCATAGTTTAGCCACAAAAAAAACTAATGTAAAGAAAAAACTGAGATATCTAGGTAGTTAAGTTTCGTTTGCGCCGGGCCTGGGTGAGTAAATTTTGTATGGATCATGATCTTCTTTGCGAAAGTTTGCGCGCCTCGCTCTCAGTGGACAACCGATAGTGAACTGTGTACCTACTGTGATGCAGGGGCAAGCACTGTCCTGCCTGAGCACCTTGCCTTCAACTTACTAAGTGTACAAAAAAGTCCGCCGGTCGCGCTGGCGGCGGCTGCGGCGCGGCGGCCGTGCGGCGTGCTCTCTGATACCATCTGACTTTGATGTTGCCGTGCTTGGCCGCGCGCCGGGCTTGCCACGTCTCGCTCGATACACCCGCGTTAATTACATTCAATAATAACATTTGAATACTACGTTTATATTGTTAAAATAAAATAGATAGAGCTACCTATCTAATGTGTTTTCGGTGAATTAATGTTGTAAGAGAGCAACATCAAACTAAAGAGATGTACCTAGGTAGGTACTTATCGTTTGTTGGCGTGATTGCAGATAGCATAGGTACCTAACAATACAATGTCCGTCACTACACTATTTATTTAACAACTCAACAAGTCCACAACCAAAATACGATCGTGAAAATCGGACTGCATAGGTGGGTAGGTACCTAATTATGCGGTGCCATATTGAGAAAATCTGTTGGGAACAACAACACAACATTATTGCAGCTATTCAAATTCACTTTTCCTGCTGAATACATTCTATGTAGGTATTTTAGGATTCGCGAAGTTTCGAGAAGTTAGCCTTTGAATATTTTATAGTATTATCTTAAACGGAATAAATACCGTTTCATCACCACGCATTGAAAGTATTTTTTTATAGGTAGGTACTCTTTCTAGGTATTTACAGGAGGATTCATGTTTTCTGGTCTGGACCTAATAGGTGTCCTGAAAACATGTAGAAGTAAAATTTTTCAAGTAGGTACGTACTAAATCTGTGCCCTTCTGGTGACCAGAGACCTCCTTGACTTTCAATGCAATTTCTGTAATAATAATGAACACCTACGTAACTCATAAATAGCTATGTTACCTATTTAAACTCGTTTACCAATAGTAGGTATAATCTGTTTCTGTATGCGTACTTTCCCAGTCAGTAGGTTAACCTTTTAGAATGCAATTTACAACATCAATTTTACTTTGATCACGGACTCCCGTTCGTATCGTTTTGTGAAGCCGGAAACAGCAGCTGTCGTTATAGTCGTTAACTACGCCAGAACAGCTGGTAAAAATACCGCTCTTGATCTATCAATAAAAATATTTTATGTTGGTTGGTACTTGGTACACTTAAGATAAGATAAGATAAGATAAGATAATGTTTATTTCAGACAAAAAAGAGATACATATGAGTTGAGCCATACAGAGGTCTTATTCTAGGGATTTTAGCTTATCAGGCAATCTGGCACACTCTGGTTACGGAACATTACCTTCCGTGCTAGTTAAAAACTGTGTTACGGCAAGGTAAGTGCTTCTCTCCCCAGGTGCTACTATTTCTTATACCTATCTATTGTTACAAACTTCTCCCGATGATTATACGTTAGCGCTCTGTCTGTGATGTTGTTGTTGATGAGAATAATTTTCTTGGCCTTTCCGAATATATCCTTCAAGGATCTAAGGACATCCTGCTCTTCCTGGTGTAGGCTCTCGAAATGGACCATGAGTTGCGATGCAGATTTCAGGTCGGCCTTGCATATTAGACACAGGAACCCTTCCAAAATCTCGTCATCGTTAGCTGCAGCCATGGTTTCCGTGATGGATTATGAGGTATACATGGATAAAATTGAACGTTTTATTAGCAAAATTAATATTTTTATCGCAAAAAAAAATTAATTATGCAAGGAATTTTGCAACTACTAGGGCTAAAAAAAAAAAAAACTTGCTACTAGGGCTTGCAAATATTAATTTTTTTTGTAGCCAATACAAGTAAAAATTTACAGTGTTGAGGCGTTGAGGTCCTCTTCTAAGTATGGAATACTTGCTCCGCTTTGATATCCAATGTTCGATTTTTTTCGAGTACCTACCTAGGTACCTACTATTCAAATTATTCGAAAAAAAACTATTTCGTTATTATAACCACATTTTCTTTTATTCTGGTGTTTACATACCTAACAAAACAAAAATATTCAATTATAAAATTAACAAGAGCTCTAGTCGCCGCGCCGGTACATAACTGCGAGTAGGTACATACCTATTTTAAAATAAAATTTTACACGAAAAATCGATTTCTAGAGCTACCTATTAGGTAGGTAATGGTCCACACAAAAAATTGTAGAGATCTCTAAATCACACAATCATAGGATTCTTAGCCCATAGGTACGTAATGAAGGTCCGTATTCTAATCTAAATTTGGTAGGTAGGTACCTACTGGTAAACTAACATACGGATTCAGGTATCTTGCTTCCATCTCAAATTCTTCAAGTGTCTGACTTTTATCCTATTTGGTAACCAATCCAAGATTAGACCAAGTGTGAGTTTAACTCATGCTTGGTGAATTCATTTAATAATGTTTCATCGTTTAAATTAAATACAGGCGTCATGTCATGTAAAAAAACTAGCGACAAATTAACTATTTTGAGGCGTGGCTAGCGGAGGCGGCGGTAATCAAAGGCACGCAATGATCAAAGGCACCGCCGCCGCCGCCATCGAACGGCTGGGCTTTGATCTCGCCGCGCGAAGTGCAAATTATGTTATAAAAGACAGTGAGTGGCGCACCCGCCAACCGGTGCACTACTAATTGATTCAATTCGTTCGTTCTTTTGCTAGTTTGGTATTCAGGTATTTTGTGTTGATAAGAATAACATTAGGTACCTACCTACCTACTACAGATAAATAAGTTACGTACCTATAGGTAGGTATGTTCCTTTCTTCAACACCTGAGACTGTGATTTAATTATGCTTTTATACCTATTCATCTTCTTCTGCCAACTTTCCAAGCTTAAATTCGAATAATTTGATTATTACATTATTTTATTGCACTATTTATGTGGTACATAACATAAATACGTATAACAACTAGTATTTGTAAGTACGAACTAAAAGGTGTAGGTTAATTGAATTTTTTTACATACAGTGATGACTGATGAGCTGTTGATCCATCCCTTAGAGCATTTATAACTGGAGATGTTAACGCAAGGCGTACCCCTCTGCCGGCCATAAGACGCGACTTGGCCATGCACGTTATATAAAACTACTTCACTCATCACCGCGCGGCCATTAGTTGTCGTTTCGTGTCGCGAAGTAGTGCTCAGTAAAAATGGTGAATTGTGCGGTATTTCGGTGTAAAAGGAGATCAGAGACATCAAACTTTAGGGAACACGGTATTTCCTATCACAAGTAAGTGATATTTTAGTCAATTGTTTTTGTAATTACGTTTAATTTATATTTAATGGAATACCAGTTACGACAGTTTTAATACGACGCCAACGTCTTGGTAGGAGGTGTCGGTGAATTTATATTCCTTGGTAGAAGGCGTAGTGTGGGGACTAGTTGAGCGAAATCGATTGAATGAATGATGGAATGAACGTAAAATTAGAATAAAATGCGATGTGTTTTTTTGTACCCATATTTAACCGATTTAAAAAAAGGATGTTCAGTATTGGACTCTACAAAAACTGTCTCTGTCATTCTGCCTTCAATACGTCGCTTCATGGAGCTCCCTTAAAATTTTAGTTGTGCTGTGTCGTTGGTTTATTGCTATTTTCTTTGTACTTTTAGAACGCAGAATCGTATAAACGTGATTTTTGTATAGCTGTAGTATGTTAGCTGGAGAGGGACATGGGCTATGAGCATTTGTTAACAGCCGCTATTCTTCTACTGCTCTTCATTTTTTTCACCCCGTCATACCAATCATCATCATCAGCCTATGTAAGTCCACTGCTGGACACATCATACCAATAAAGAAACAAAATATTTATCTAAAAATGCATTCATGAAAGACTACTTACTTGAAAGATTACTTACTACTTGCGAAAATAGAATATAGCTTAAAGTTACTCAACAACAGTGTAGCTTTCTATTTGTAAAATAATTTTTAAAATCGTTTCAGTAGTTTCAGAGATTACGCTCTACAAACTCTTAATAAAATATTTTTTACAAAAAAAAACCGACTCCAAAACTGCTATCCAATTTGTTATGAAAAATACACTAAAAAGTTAAAAATAATTGCATTATGGATTTATATTTCAATCTACTTACAAATAGGCATCCATTTTTTCAACAAATCTTATAATTTTATTATTATGACATTATACAATTACTGATATTTTTGGAGTCGGTGCCAGCACTCTATTTACTTAGTAATGCCTACTAGGCTAGACAGGTAGGTACACGTTTGTTAATCTTGGCTAAAAAAAGGAAAAGTATATGATTTTGAACCACCCTGTTTCATTCATATAAAATCATTCATTTTGTCGGTCTTTTTACAACCCATCACTACTTTTTTGTGTTAGTGTGTAACTAAACAAAAGTGTAACAACAGTCATTCTTTGATTGTGTTATTGTTTTTGTGTTGGTGTACAGCTTTTACTTGCGTGTGCGTTTATAGGGACGCTTAATTTTTCTGCATTAGTATGCGTGATTATGTAAATGTGTTCTGTACCGTACTACCCCGCCTCCCGCGAAAACCGGCAGAAAGATTTTAGTACTAAAAGTAGCGCTTGGCATCTCCCGTTATAAATGCTCTAAGATCCATCCCATGGTACCTACTAGGTATCTAGGTACTTTTGGGGTACGCTTATTCGAATGAAATACCTACCCTACATTCGTTGGTGCAATTTATAGCCACTAAACAGTGTTCGGCGGTATCGGTAAACAACAACCGGTTCTATTCTAAGATGGTAGGTTTTGTATTTTGCGGACCGAGTAGGTACCTATAGAGTGGCATCGGAAGTCGAACAAACGAATTGAGTTGAGGCCTAACGATAAGAAAGTACTTACAATCTATAGACATGGCAAAAATAGTGACATGAATCTATGTTACTTACATACCTACCTACCGACCTAATAGAAGGAAAGTAGGTAAATATATTTTCAGAGAGCCCAGTGGCTTATGTAATTTTGTATTTGATGATAGTTCCCTTCCCTCCCTACCTAGCTGTAGGTAGGTATTGCTCATAGTCCTCACTTCATGAATAGGTGTAGTATAGTTACCTATTTAAAATAGGAAGGGAGGTGTACGTACTCTCGCACCATTACATCCTCCTTTCCATCCAGTGTTTTTTTGCGAGACGGGATTTTTTTTTACTTATGAAAGAAAAATTACAGATACATACTTACATGGATCCAATGCGACAATATTAATATTGCACTAAAAATATATTTATACATAGGTATAGTTGGTTATAATAGAGTTGCTTGTTAAATTTTTGAGTGATAAGTTGTTTATCAATAGAACTTATCACTAAATAACGAATGTAGGTAGGTAGGTAGGTATCTGAGCACTCGATTACCTAAGAAAACTTCTTAATATTGTAAGCTTGTTGTCCGGTAACAGTAACCAGGAAAACTTAGCAGACCGGGCAAAAGATACCTAGGCTTTAGTCGACTGGCCCCGGAAAAGACTGACCATACGGGGCCAGTTGACCTAATAGGTACCTTTAATTGACCGAGCGAGCGAAGCGTCTCACTTTCCACATTGGCCAAAAATGCGTTTGTCCGGATGTCTGTCTGTTCTCCTCTACAGGTCGCATTTTTCAACCGATCTGGACGAAACTTGGTACACAGGTTATATGACTTATTAGAATTTTTTTGTCGTCGGGGATTTTTGATTGGAGGGGTACTTCCCCCAAAAAAAGGGCAAAAAGGGGGCTATTTGATATACTGGATATCTCCACCAAATGAGATCCGATTTCGATTATTCTTTTTTTATTTGAAAGGTAGTAACTATAAGTTGGTCTCATAAAAGTTTGGCGAAGATCTGATAAGGATCTTCAGCATGATGAACAGGATAGCTAATCAAACAATCGATGGTTTTCAATCAAATTTGAGAGAAACACAAAGGACCTCATTCTACACAAGATGATGCAAAAAAAATCAAAAAGATCAAAAAAATCACAAAACGGAAAATGCACTTGCACATTACATTCCTCAAATAGCTCACTTTTAGTATGCTCGCGAGGTCTACAGCTCCCAGAGCCACTAGTAGGTACTTTAGGTAGTACTACTACTTTTAGGATTTAAACACAAAAAAAATCATGGATGCCTTTTTTGCCCTATCTTCATACCAACCGTACATACCTTGAAACGTAGGTATTAATAAGACTTTCGTGCCGTTTCTAAATATTCATAGTCTACATTTATGTATAGTTTCTCCGAGGTTGGTTGCTTGCTGTTGTATGGCGGGCGGCGCGCGGGGCGGCGGCGGCGGAGGCACGGTTGGGGTGCGGGGCGCGCGCGGGACGATCGAGCCGCGTGCGTCGACCCGCGCTTTGATCTCGCCGCACCGAGCCCGGATGACTCGGACGCAACTGCGCCGCCGCGCCGACAGACCCCAATGTCACTTTCCATCAACCTTCTCGTAAATCCAAAATACAATAATTTAAATTCGTTTCATTGACCTTATATCTTTTGCAATACCTAAGTACATAGGTACTTTACTGGTATGCTTTTAAACTTCAACACCTAGGTAGGTAGGTATACACCATACACCTACGACGCACGTGACGTAGAATTAGATGTTTAAAAATATAGGTAATTTTAAAAGACCTTGATTCGCCTTATTCCCAGAGGTCCATGGTGTTATTGTTTTCTATTTCCCAACGGGTCCATGAATACTATTTTTATAATTTTGAATACATTGTAATATTAATTCCCAATAGGTCCATGAGATTTAAATAGAGTCAGTAAAACAAATTAGGTAAGACTAATTCGTTAATTAAATTAGATTAAGTGATATTTTTCAACGTTCGTTTATATTTACTATGCTGAGACCTTGGAGTTTTTATGATCACTGTACCAAACAATTTCATGGACCCGTTGGGAAAGGAAAATACATAATTATTATTGAATTTAAAATGTCGTGGACCCGTTGGGAATTAAAGTATAATAAATAAACTTTTATAATAAACAATGAAGTCGTGGACCTCTGGGAATAAGCCCTTGATTCAAGTACATATTCCTATCGAACTCGTGGAATGTATAAGAATTATTTTTATTTCGTGTCTGTACCCATGTCCCATACCCACTTAGGTAATTGGACTTGTCTCTGACTACACTCACTCTCATACCGATTTAGTGAACATTTATAATAATACTAGGTATTTGTAGCAAAGGTCGTGAGGTGAAAGGGAGGAGCCCCAATGGATTTTACTCATATACAAAATTATGTGAATAATTGTATCAATCGGTGCCGCGGTGGAGGAAAACATCGCGAGGAAACCAGTTAGTCTTCTAATAACTGGCAATGGGCTTGCAATAGTAACTTACCTGCTGTGGAAGAGTAGGTATGTTACTATTGACCATACCTCTGACACCTTTCCGCGTTCAACCTCAAAAAAAATTGAGTTGGTACTTGAAAGGTGTTGGTACTTGGTGATAAGAGATCTGAGACTTGAGAGCACATTTTCCGAGACTGGAGTTCAAAGTCGTGAAGCTGCTTCTGCTTCTTTACATTTCGTGTGAAAATATATAAACACTGCGGTCTGCGCTATCAGCTCCAAACTATGCATAGCAAACCAGATGATAGAAAGAAACTGATAAAATACGAAATAATATAGGTTCAATACTTGCTTTTATTTTGCAAATACGTAATATTTTTATTTATTGAATAAAACTGAGCCACAACACAAACATCTTTCATCATCATCACACATGTTTTTCCTCAGTGGGGGATCGAACCCAACAGCCAACAGCAGAAGGCAAAGTTACCATCATAGCCGCGAGGTTTGAAAACCCATTAGGCCTGCGATAAAAATAACAAACTAAAACGTCTATTATTATTATAAATACAGACATTGCTGAAACGCTGTGAAACTACTCATGCACTCGTAAAACCGTCACCAGCTAATAAAATCTGGGAGTTTCTAGTTCCCTTTTAATGTGTTTAACGATTGAAGGAACCATAATGATGATTGCGCTTGTGTGTGGAAGATCTGTGTTTCAGTTCAGGGTTCGATCGTAACCGGAAAAACTGAACCCCTAGTTACCATGTTGCCGCCAGTCTGTCCGTATCTGGTAGGTTATGTAGACTAGATAGGTACCTTATGCATGCAACGACTCAAAAAAAATACTAAGATAATTACTTAGGTGTATGGGTACCTAACTAATAAAAAGTAGTAGGACTGAATAAAGTTAGTAAAACAATTTTTTTAGGTAGGTGGATTTAATCTACTAATATACTAGTACTATTGTTTAACAAGGGAGCAAACAACTATTTTGATGGCGTGAGTGTTTTTTGAATCCAGAGCGGACCTAAGGATTCTAGAGTAGAATCCTAAGCGTAGCGAGGGATTCGAAGTACTTCACTCGAGCTTTAAAATAGTGTTGTTCCCGGGGTGAACACTACTTTTTATCACCCTCAATGAGAAAATAATTAATTGCAGCTTATGAATAGTCACTGTCACTGTCACTAATTCACGAGGTCACAAAGTCACGAATTCACGAAGTCTCGAATTCGAGAAGTCAAGGAGTCACGAAGCCATGATGTCAAGATATTGTCACGATAGTCACTGGTCACATGATCACAGTCACATGGTCATAACCACAATCATAATCTTATTCCTCTATTTGTTGTAATTTTTTTTTATAAAACATACCTCTAACTAACGAAGAATTGTGAATGAATATGTACGCCAAATCAACGCTTCGTTAAAATTACAATACAATGTATACCTAATGTATGGATCGCTAAAGTCACATTCATGATCAAATATATATGTAAGTAAATACCCAGACAGGTAAAATTTGAGAAAAGTACCTAGGTATTTGCTAACTTCACCGTTTACGCTGGCGGTTGATTTCTTTGATGTTTGAAGATAAGGTTTTATTTAGCTTAGCGTTAGATGTTAGATCATATCAAACAGGAAGTGCGTGGTAATTATATTAGATGGTTTTGAAGACTACCTATCTCTTCTCTTGACAAAACAAAATGATTGACGAATAAAGCCGTTTAATTTAGTCGCCGTGGTTGCCATCAGATTACACAAGGTATAAATAAATATGGAGCTAGGGTTATCTCAGGGTTTCGTATAGTTCTCAAAACTAACAACCGTTATTTCTGTAGTACCAACAACTTTTTATTTTGATGTTTTAAATTGTGTAATTTGTAAAAACTTGTTTTGGGTCAGGTGTGCTATTATCAATAATGGCCAATCTTTTTCATAGATATGATAGATAGATATGGTATAGATCAGACAAACATATACCTATGATAGACATCCGACAATATCCATGTTATGTAGGTACCTACTCTAGGTCGGCGGTTTTCGGCATTGAGTTAAAATGTACTACGTAGGTACCTACACATGTACATTTAAACCATTTAAACTCAATGGTTTTCGGACTCCAAATTTAAAAGCCCAAAGAATTTCAGCACATGATTTTTTTTTAAATAAAACACTACTAAGTTAAGCAGTGTGGTGGTGGGAAATGTAGATATTAAATTTTTCTTAGACTACGCAAACGTAGAATCGACAACCCTATTTAACCAACGAGCGACAAGAGATCCGATACAAGTGGTTACTCGGAAGCGCTATTTCCGACATTCTAGGAACTGTCATCTTCACTTTGGTAGGTACACTAGGTACCCTTGGTAGGTACATTACATCCACGGGTACCTAAACCGAAGATTTATATTGACAGATTAGATTTTACACAATTTACCGAATGAAATACCTACGAATGAATATTTTTACAAAAGAAACAAAATAATGATGTCGAAGAATAGGCTCAATATTCCAATGCAATATTCAGATAAAAATGCTGTCTCTTCTAATATTGTAAAATTAAATACTGTCAAACTCCCTGACTTCGCCTGATAGGCGATGACAGTTTTCAGATTTTGAATTAAGTGAAATAAAAAAAGCGGTTTTTTTGGTGATCTGCAAACTTTCATCTGGAAATGAAAGGTAATAAGAGATAACACCATTACCACCGGAATTTTGTCGGCTTTCTAACAATATGTACCTACTACCTACCTACTACCTTTATTAGTAAACTAGTTGCGTGCGCCCCGCGGTTTCACACGCGCAGTTTGAAATCCCGGTATTCCCACGGGATAAAAAGTAGCCTATGTGCTATTCCAGACTATAATATAATCTTTCTCTCAGCCAAGCTTCATCATGATCCGTTCAGCCGTTCCAGCGTGAAAGAGTAACAAACATCGGCGCATTCCTCGAACCGCACCTAAATAAACCGCACCTAGGCGAAGCGCACCCGCTTCGAAGAAGTACTTGGGTGCGCTTCGCCTAGGTGCGGTTCATTTAGGTGCGGTTCGATCCATCCATCCATAGTTTATTACAAACTTTCGTGTTTATAATATTAGTAGGATAGGATCAATCAATATCAGGATTCTCATCTAGTTTAGGCTGCATGTGCTGTCATTCATTACCATTAGGTACACAAGTAGGTGAAGGACTGAAGGAGGTAGGTAGTCAGTCACGTACTTACCTACCTAAAAGTTTCACCTAAACCCATAGGCAGACAGAATACCTATCATCCTACTAATATTATAAATGCAAAGGTTTTTAAGTATGGATGGATGGATGGACGGATGTTTGTTACTCTTTCACGCCGGAACGGCTGAACGGATCAGGACGAAACTTGGCAGAGAAATAGATTATAGTCTGGAATAGCACATAGGCTACTTTTTATCCCGTGGGAATACCTACAGGGATTTAAATCTACGCGAGTGAAACCGCGGGGCGCAACTAGTACCTATACAGAATATCATTGCCCCAATGTTGATAGATATTCGTATGTGGGTTTTCAATGAAATGGCCACACACAACATCTACATTCAAATTACAGGTTTGGTTTGAACCCGAACGGTTATTATAAATTTTAATAATAATAGGTACCTATATGGATGATGAGGATGGACGGGATGCCTTCACTGGTCATATTATAGGTACCATGTATAATATTTCTAGATTATGACTGACATAATGGCATTATTATTATACGTATTCTGTGGGTTATTCTAGAGTAGGTACCTACCTACGTATTATGCCGGGATTCCAATCCAGACAATAGGTAGTAAATAGAAAATGTAGGTGTTGTGTCGAAATCTAATTCAAAACAACGGCAACGCGACGACGACGACGCTTGGTGACGCGACGCGAGACGTAACGCGACGAACAGGCACGACGAAAGAATCCGCTGCGATTCCATGAATCGATCTGCCGGGCACCATTCAAATTTTGATAGAGGCATTTTATACTTCCTAAATAATATTTCAATAATCTCATCAATCTCATTGTTGTTTACGTTAACTGAATTCTGAACCCCTGGTGTTACACAGTCGACTCAAGAACAGGATTTCATTATTTGTTTGATATCCTTTCTGGCCGCTTTTTGACCGCCTTTCCTCTATCATGTTTTATCTATCACCTATATAAATAAAACGAAGCATTGCCTCAACGTAAATAAAAAGAGAATTACTATCAGTTTAAAGTAAACTTTGCTGGCATTATAGTGTAAACAGAGAAATATCGCGGTGAAACTAATAGAGCTATGTTTACTTGCGCTGTGTTTGTAAGGTAAGGTAATGAAATTTTTATAACAATGAAGAGGCTATCCAGTACCTGTCACTGGGACTAATGAAAAAATTAAGAGCTCCCATCCTCCCTCTTATTTAAAGGTAAACTAAACAATCAGCGGAACGTAAACAGGATGTGGGTAAAATAAGTTATATCCGGCGCTAGAGCTGGAGCTTAGGTACCTATACGTTTTTACACAGTCATGGTAATTTGCTACAGAAACCTTTCTTCTTCCTTCCTTTTTCATACAAATGTTATGTTAGCGCATGCGAGTTACGTAATCAAACAAAATAATTTGCGTTTACGTTATGTGTAGTTTTTACTAGTGACCCGCCCGCGCGCCCCTGCTTCGCACGGGTGCATATATCATGCATGTATTATAACTATAAACCTTCCTCTTGAATCACTCTATCTATTAAAAAAACCGCATCAAAATCCGTTGCGTAGTTTTAAGCGTACAAAGGGACATAGGGACAGAGAAAGCGACTTTGTTTTATACTATGTAGTGATGATGATAACTCCGTCATTTAGGAACTGATTCTAAAAATTATCTTTCTTATTTTATTTGGGAGTATAGGTACCGTACTTAATTTTTTATTACTTCTAAAAAAAATCATCAAAATCGGTTCAGTAGGTACCTACATTGGCTTTGAAATAGCGTATTTTGGATTATTCCCATCTGTCACCCCATTCTGTCCCCTCTAGTTGACGGGCAGGACGAAAAAGTTCGACCCGTCCCCCTTTTAGTAATAAGCGTCGAAGGAAAGAGGGGCGGGTCGAACTTTCCCGTTCGACGGGTATTCTTTTTAGAGATGGTGGTCAAGTGCTTTTATGTGTTCCGGTCATCGATACTATAAAATGAAGTCGTCACTTGTTGACTACCACTGAAGGGGAACTGACACACTGAATCTACTACTGAAGGTGTCGAAATTTTTCATCCCATCCGTCACGTCAACCGAATGGGGTTGACGGATGGGAATAAGCCCGTAATTTGCAATTTTTTATATATTTTATAATATTTTCTTTTTATAAATATGTATATAAAACCCACTCTAGTTCTTACATTATGTGGGTAGTCAAGTGTATTGATTGAATTCTGACTACTGGAGTCTCGGATCGCTGCGGTTGAAAGCCGCTTATTCGAATCGAATTGGGGAGGCAAACCCTTAGGCAGCCTTGAAGTGTAATTGAATTTACCTACAACTTGACAGGAAATTGCTAGCGTATTTGAGTTTGCGATAGGAAAGTAATCAGAACGTGCACCTACCCATACCTACAACGTGTTACAAAATACTCCGTCAGAGTTATAAATATTGTAAACTGTCATGGAAACCAGACTATTTAACAGAAAGGCCTACGCACATATTTTAATTTATAATTGTCTACTAGTTTTTCTATTTTTCATTCTGCTACCTTAATACAAGGATGTAGCCAGTACTTGAGTATAATGCCATTTGCATTATTTTTTTTTTTTTTTTTTTTTGCCATTTGCATTATTTGCATTACTGGCTTCAAGTCAAGCTTCAAGTATTCAAATTCCTTGTCAAATTGTAAAAAAAATATGTTGTCAATTTCAATAAATCTTCGATGTCCTGTTTGGAGTTTTAATCCAATATTTTTTGCAAATTAACGATGCTTTCTAACTCGGACAGCAATTTAAATTAGGCAGAATATACCTAATATTCTGCGTATTACTCTTTAATTTGACTGAAATAGGATTTGCACGTCAGTGGAAAATTTTTTTTTTTTGGTGTATGTTATACAGCGTTACTACAGTTCTTAAATATTGCGAATGGACTCGATAAAAGGTCCTATTTAACCTCCTTTCGGCTTTTCGGGTAGTTTTGTAAAACACAGGGTGTTACAAAACAACCTAACTAACAGGCAGACTTTGGACGATGAAAGGCCATGGTAAGATTTGATGGATTATGAAAAAGTAAATTCATGCTCGGTATGAGTATGAGCGGGCCTGCCTTTTGTGAATCGGATGCAATTTTTTTGCACACTACGCAAGCAAACTGGGATCATGTTGAATAGACAGAGCATCGGATTTAGTCGTGGAAGTTCTGCCCTGAATCACGTGATATCCGATTCAATTCACTGCATCCAACTAAAAAACCTATCATTGTTGTGACATGAGAAGGCTGAGAACAGACGAGTTAACATGATTCCGTCGAAAATCGCATCCTGTTCTTACAATTTATTAGCGCCAGAGAGCGTATTCGCGTCCGGTCGTGCGCTCGTAATCATTTCTGTCCAAATATTGATCTTTTTTCGCTTCCGTTCAATTCGATTAACCGGGAAAGGGTGGGTTTTAGTGTACAATGCCATAATCAATTAATTATGATGGTAATTAATACTGACTGACGGGGAGCTTGATAAGATTTCTGTGTACGTTCATTTCACACGCAATAACCAACTAAAACCATAGTGCTTGTAACGTTAACCGTTAATTACCTGCTTCGCAATCTTTGCCATAAGCTAAGATGGAATTTTATGGAACCCATGCAAAAAAGTAGGTGCGTTACCTAACCTACCTATATAGTAATTTTGTAGAAATTTATATTTAAAGCTAGTCGTTAAATATAACTTTACGACGATTATAAATCACGGAATTCTATAGAAACCTTTGTTATATCTCTGACCATAAAACAGAAAGCATTAAAATTGCGATTAGGGGTCTGAGTGTCTCATCGACGGCTTACTCATAAAATGACCCAATAAAAGATAGGTGGGTAGGTGGTATGATATCTATCAGAAAATTATATGTCAAAGTACCTACTTACCTACCTATAGAGCCCGTCTATTCATTATTATTTTTACTAAGGCTTTGTATCTATTATCTAGACAGGAGGTATTATCAGCAGAGGTCGGGGTAGGTATCTAGAATGATTTTACGTACTAGCATCAAGGTTTCTTAGCATGGGTATGGCTTTTTTCCGGAAAGTTCCGATATTTACAATTTGAACTTTCACATAAATACGAAAAGAGTTATTTTGCTCTTCGTGAACAGGGAGCAAAATTGCATTTCGATCAGTGTGTGTGATGTACCCAAAGCAAGCTCGCCGTTTGAACTTTTGAAGGCGGCGCGGCTTAGCGATGACGCGACGTTGGGAATTCGTGAAAAATGCGTGTCCAATACAATGCGGCGGTTAAAAGCAGCGACGTCAATGTCAAATGAAGCGGGCGAGTGAGGTCCGGCTTCCACCAAAGCGGAGCAGAAATGTGCTACCAAGCTGGTAGGTTGGTGGTGTAGCAGAGAGATGTGTGTAGCGGAGATATAAGCTGTCAGAGATCAAAACCAGTCAAGAGGCATTATGATTATTCTCTGACATAGATTACCACTGACCTCAAATAAAATTGGTCAGTGGAAATTAGACATGATAGATTGACATAAGCCGTCTGACTAGACGTCTTTCCTCTCCACTCCGCTCCGCGCTTGATCGACCAAAGTGGCCCCTCGGCATGGATCGTCTCGATACGATACAATTTGACAAGTTACATGCTTGCACGGCTGTCTGTTTACATAAACGTTCGTTCGTTATTCAAATTTATCGAGAATTTCAAATTTAATCGTATTGACGATCCATGCTCAAAGGGCTGAAAGGAGAAGAGATGTGGAAATAACGTAATAGGATTGGTTTATTCAAACATATCTCCACTCCGCTCCGCTCCGCTTTGGTGGAAACCGGGCCTGAGGCAGTGCGATGATAATGGAATTTCTGGGAACAGCCAGAACAACCCTATGGGGTGTGCGGCGCGGGGTGGTGTGCGGGGCCGGTCTATCCATCACGCAGCGGGGGTGCAATTAGGCCGAAGTAGATGTGCTGACATGAACGCGGCCGATGCCTCGTCACTGCAGCCAGCTCACCGCTGATACCGCTGATATTCACAATGTTCACTTGGACTCTACGTAGGTATCTAAGTTATGGTATTCCCTCTGTGTCCCTTATGCGATTGCGGAGCTCCACAGACCATGGCTCATTTACTGATCTGTCCCTTGTGTCCCAACACCTGCACAAGGGACGACCTTAACAAGGCCACCGACAATGCAGTACAGGTGGCCAAGCATTATTTAAAATGTGTTTAGTGTACTATTGACACGATAGAAGAAGAATGGTATTCCCTAAGTACATATCTACTCCTTTCTCGCCACAACCGATGACGAGAAAGAAAAAAAATAAGAGAGTTAGTAGGCAGTATCTACCTAAGTAAATGAAGCAAAAAAAAACACTTTTTTGTAAAGACTTACTGGATCAAAATTATATTACCTCAGATTATTACAATAGATAGGGTACCTCTACTATTTACCTATGTAATTATTCTGTGATGTGTGTGGGACCTAACAGTAATAAATTCCCCGAAAAAAATATTTTTCATGTTCAAAAATTGTGAAATAGGTATACGAGCGGTAGTCGTTATTAGATTAGCCGCTAGTTTCATATATTACAAAGATAGGTACATACATACAAACATATTAACCTAACCTATCTACCTAGGATGTTCTCGATGTTCGAAAATGTACCTACCTACCTAAGGTTGGTAAAGGATTTTCACTTTACTGTTCTATTCTGAAGTATCGGTCTGAAGCTGAAAGAAAGTAGGTACCTTTTATTTAATTTTATCGGTTCGTTATGTTTAATTCTCATAAAAAGTTAATGTCCGTTCGAACGAGATCGGCTTCCTTGGAGACGGATGGAATGAAGTACGGTACGAACAAGGGCGGAATCAGGATATTAATTCGGGGGTTTGATCCTTGTTTGTAGATCGTCAGACTTCTTGCTCGCTCGCACATATTGCTGCCCTATTTTTTAAATTCATGCAAAATATCATTGAATTAAAATATATTAAATATTTAGAAAAGTGTTAGCGAGAACATGAGAACATTGAAAACGTCAGATGTAGGTACGCTAAAAAGAAAGAGTCCAAAACCTAACGGCTGCTTACAGCTTTTATGACCGTTCTATCCTTTTAAAAAATAAACATTTAGGTACCTACCTATAATACAGATCAGTGCCTAAATAAAAAAGAATAATCAGATGAGTTTTTCTTGGAGTACAATGGCCCTCTGGGTCCGCTAATGGTTCCGAGAGGGGCCAAGGAAGGGGTGGAGGAGGAAGCGGCAAACGCAGTAGCAGCCGCCGATTATCCGCGCCGATAAGACACAAAAACAACTTTTTGATTTATGAAGAAAGCCTGAGAGGTGGCTACCGGGTGCCGCGCGCCTGCCGTCAGCCGCTATTAAGGTTTATTTTACTGAAGGTAGTTAGGTGACGATGAGGCAGAGGTATTATTCTACCATGAGTAACTAATGACACATTAAATTTGTGTAGTCTGTGAGCCCCGCCATCAAGACCTGACCACCACCTAACCCACCTAACCAATAAACGGATTATTCTCATACGTCACCCCATTTGTATGAGACGAAAAAGTTCGATCCGTTACCTTATCATCGACTGGGTGACGGATCGAACTTTTTCAATCTTAAAAAGTTCGATCTGTCACCCACTTGGTAAGTAGGGGAAGGAACGAACGTGTCACATACTTATAAGAAAGAAGTCGGTAGAAAGACGCGACGCGTTAGTAAGGTATAAGGTCAAACCAGAAGACTGATAATAAATGTACAAAGATTATAAAGATAATTATAACCTCAAAACTAGTGTCCTCTTTAAGACGAAGACAAGAGCTAATGTGGCTCTCGCTCGCACGTTTTGACTTGTTGAAAGATATAAAATCACTAAACCCGTTTTCGAAAAATCGCAAACAACTATTTTGTGTGCAATCACATTGCGCACGGTTTAGTAAAAAAATCATTTTGATCGATACAAGTTTTCCTACTTAAAAGTTTGCTTTTCTAGTTTTCGTACATAAGCAAACTTTTGAGTAGGAAAACTTGCATCAATCAAAATGTAATTTTTACCAAACTATGCGCAATGTGATTGCACACAAAATGGTTATTTGCGATTTTTTCAAAATTGGAATTTGTGATTTTATATCTTTCAAAATGTCGAATCGTGCGAGCGAGAGAAATGTTAGGTGTTTTCAACGCCTTAACAGCCTTTCTTTTTTTTTTAATGCAACAACACCTTTATTTTTATTATTATACTAGCGACCCGCCCGCGCGCCCGCGCGCCCCTGCTTCGCACGGCCCACGGGTGCACATATCATGCATATATTATACATGTAAACCTTCCTCTTGAATCACTCTATCTATTAAAAAAAACCGCATCCATATCCGTTGCGTAGTTGTAAAGATTTAAGCGTATGTAGTGACTAGTGGCTCTGGGAGCTGTAGACCTCGCGAGCATACTAAAAGTGAGCTATTTGAGGAATGTAATGTGCAAGTGCATTTTCCGTTTTGTGATTTTTTTGATCTTTTTGATTTTTTTTTGCATCATCTTGTGTAGAATGAGGTCCTTTGTGTTTCTCTCAAATTTGATTGAAAACCATCGATTGTTTGATGAGCTATCCTGTTCATCATGCTGAAGATCCTTATCAGATCTTCGCCAAACTTTTATGAGACCAACTTATAGTTACTACCTTTCAAATAAAAAAAGAATAATCGAAATCGGATCTCATTTGGTGGAGATATCCAGTATATCAAATAGCCCCCTTTTTGCCCTTTTTTTGGGGGAAGTACCCCTCCAATCAAAAATCCCCGACGACAAAAAAATTCTAATAAGTCATATAACCTGTGTACCAAGTTTCATCCAGATCGGTTGAAAAATGCGACCTGTAGAGGAGAACAGACAGACAGACATCCGGACAAACGCATTTTTGGCTAATGTGGAAACTGGGACGCTTCGCTCGCTTCGCTCGCTCGGTCAATGAAATAAATAATAGTTCTAGTAGTGGATGTAACTGTCGTGCGTGTGGTGTGCATACTTAGGAGATTTTTTAATTGAGTGACAGGTGAGCGACAGTTATCTTCCCCTGCTAGTGACGGAAGGAGACAGATCGAACATTTTAAAATTGAAAAAGTTCGATCTTTACCAACTGGGCGACCTTAGAGCATTTAGTTCTAAATGCTCTAAGTGGGCGACAGATCGAACTTTTTCGTCCGATCAGGTGACAAAATGGGGTGACCACGATTAATCAACCCCGTCCCGCGGCCAGGTTTTGAGATTTATGTAAATGAGGCGGGCGGCCTGCCTCAAAGAGCCGCCTGGTAGGTACGTCTCGACATCCCGACATCCGTGGTCTCGACCAAGCCTTTTATTAGTTTTAATAACTTATTAGCCACGCTTTGATCCTACCAATATTATGAATGCGAAAGTTTGTAAGTATGTAAGGAAAGTTTGTAAGGATGGATGGATGTTTGTTATTCTTTCCGCGCCGGAACGGCTCAACGGTTCTGGATGAAACTTGGCAGAGAGGTAGATTATTATAGTCTGGAATAGCACATAGACTACTTTTTATCCCGAGAATACCGGGATTTAAATCTGCGCGGGTGAAACCGCGGGGTGCAACTAGTTTTACATAATATTATGCACTTCCACAAATGGCTATAAAACCGTAGGTAAGTACCTGGATACCTAGGTACTTATAGTGCCTAAAACACATGTGTGTTTATACACACATGGGTAATATGGGTATACCTACCTACCTACGTCATGGGTAATAAACTAGGTGTTCGTACGCGAACTGAAGATTGCCGTCGAGAAGTCGAAAAATGTTTGCCCATTCAATTCTATCTATCCCTCCCTTCTCCAGTGTTTGAACAAGAAAGGAACTTACTGAACTAAGGCAGGAATTAACAATGATTCAATCTTTTAAAAAATAATAATAAAATGAGCCTTTAATTCTACCGACTAGGTACGTTTACTAATTTAGCTGAAAAAGTAGATAGCAAAGTAGACACGGATTATTGGGGTGTACATTAGCATCCCGTGCATTATCATGTCGTGCAATATTGGCTCCCGAGGACGGCTCGCTCGCTCTCGTCCTTAGAGCATTTAGAACTCGTCCGTCCGTCAGACATTCTCTTTGCCGTCAGAGACCGTGTCCGTAAAGCCTGTATTCAAATTCCTTGGTAAAGCCTTATGGATAAATGTGTTCTGTGGTCAGTCTCAGAGAGTAGTTCCAAAGAGTATACGATAACTACGTAGTTCAATCAATCAATTCAACAAAGAGTATACAATAACTAAATTCCTAAGTTCAATTCTTTTCCATTTCCTTGCAAATCTTGCAATACGATTTGTCGTGGGACAAGAGAAATTATGGGTAAAATAAAAAAACCAAGGCCCGGAAGGGATAAAAGAAAGGCCGCATTCGAAAATACAAGTGAAGAAGAGGAAATTCCTATTGATAGCAAGGAAAATGCGATACAGACTGTAATGGACCAGTTGCAGGTTATGAGATTGTTTTGCACTTTCCTCCTATGTCATGTCGTTATTTTCAGGCACATCCAATGTTTACCGATTTATGTTTCATAAAATAAAAATAAATAAAATTAGAAAATAATAACCCCGTATAAATTGGCTAATCTCATGTTTTCAGGCGCCAAATGTCGAAGAGAAATATTGTGGTCTACAAACACTAGCTCACCTTATTGAAGACGCGGGCAACGTGCCTCGGATCATTGAACAAGGGCTCGTGAAAGTAGCTGCACCACTACTTCTTGATGCAGCCAGCTCTGTCAGAAATGCATCTGCAGGCATGCTCAGGAATATGTCGACAGTCAGCATGGAGATCTGCGATTCTATGGTTGACCAGGATGTTATGACACCTTTGACATGTTATTTCCATGAGGTAATCTTTATGCTCATATAATTACAGATTCTTGATATTTGAAAGTAATTGTGTAGATTATACATTTACACCTTACCTAGTAAAAAAATCATTTTTTCAAACTGTTATAATATTTATGATTAGAATACAGAAGGGCCTCAGTAATCCGGTCTCTCACTTGTTCGGTGATAGTTGTAATCCAGCTGGGCAATGGGCTTCGCGGAGGACCCGGGCGGGTATAGGTGCAGGCTGCCATGAGCTAATGCATCATCAGTCTTTTCTTTATCACCTTTTATGTGGTACATACAGTGTCAATTTAGCGCACTGCCACATAAACATTTATTAAAGACACTAAAGTTAAACATGTGCTTTATTATCATTAAATATGGCAAACTATAATCCGGACACCTTGATAATCTGGAAAGGGTCTTGTTTTTGCATCTCCGGATTAACGAGGCCCTACAGTAATATCTTTTTCTTTTAGCATACTGAAACATGGAGTCCAGACCCTAGTTCCAAAACAAATACTGAAGATATTGACACATTTGTGCAATGCATTCATTTATTATTAAATGTTTGTGAAAGTTCAGGTAATTTACTACTGGAGTAATATTTCAAATGATGTGCTTATTTCATTGATGTGTTGTGCTTGATAAATTTACTGGGATTTATGATTCCAGAAGAGGACAAAAAAGTATTACACAAATATAATATCAAAAAACTAGGTATCATAAGTTATATTATGTATGTATAAAGATGAATTATATTTATTTATGTAATGCTATATCATATTTTAATGTTACTTTTGTGTGAATTGTACCTAAAGTTACAGCTAAGTTATTTTATCATTACACTTTCAGAAACTGCAATCAAATATGTGGGTCAAACAAAAATATTGGACATACTACCTAGATATCTGGATCTTGCAGTATTTGGTAATATCATAGTGACAGCAGTACTGCAGTGCCTTATTGTAGTTATTGAAGACAATCCAATAGCAATGGAGAAGGTCAAAAATGCAGAAAGGCAATTGATAGGTCTTCTATCACTGGAGGGGAATGAACCATCTGCGCTACTAGTAAAGACATTATCTGCTGGAGTTATAATAAACACCTGTGCTGGCAACATTTCTTTGTTACCCATTGATTTTATAAACCAGATAATATCAATCCTTGCAAACACTTTAAGTGTAGATCACAGACTTGCCTGCAATCAGCTGTCCAGTAATATCCCTTTATGCAATGCAACTGGCAAAGTTGAACCTCCAACGGGGAAGGATGCTCAGATACTGGAAAATCAGATAAAAGCTATTCTAGATATACTTGATGCACAACAGAGTGCCATAGAAATTATTGCTAATGTTTGTTCAGGAGGTTAGTATCTCAAATCATTTCAATATTATAAAATTACCATTCAGATTGCCCTAGAGTTCATCGAGATCTCCTTTTTTATACAATTAGCTGATGGAACCCACCCAATTTTTTTGTTCAAATTTTATTTGCAATCAGTCTTCAGACTGAGCAGGTTTCTGGTGGGTTGATGGTCTTTTAGAAGCTGCACATCAGTGAGTGCTCCTTTTGTTCGGCATCATGTCGCATCCAGTTCCATGATGTGCTGTCTGTGTTAGCCCTGATAAATAAAAATATAATGCTACTTCAGCTATATTTTTTAGAAACTGATGGCGATGGAAATGACAACCAAGCAGATGAGTCATCAGAGAGTGATGATATTGAAGATGACCAAAATCAATGCATGAACGACAGTGGCGCAGTTCTAGTGGAAGACAGACTGCCTTCACAGGTCTTGGAAGCTTTGATTTTTCTGGAGTTGTTTGAGAAAGTGTGGGCAAGGACTCAAGTGCCGGCTCAGAATGTTATGCTTATACTAAAGGAGTATGAAGGTTCTCAGATGATTTACAAAAAGTTAGTAAAAATGCAATTTTATCTTTTCTCTTAAGTTTTTTACGGCATTGTAGAGTCACAAATTTTATCTCTTCGTTCCTAGCAGAATAAGATTAGAATAGTTTGTGGAAATGTTTTATTGCAAAGATTTTTATATCCTAAAAGCGGGATTTGAACCTACGACCTTTCCCTTGACACGGGGCTTCGCTAACCAACTGCAGCCCTGTATCAAGGGGAAGTTCGCAGGTTCCAATCCCGCTTGTATAATATCTTTTGGGACATTATAAAAATCTTTGTGATCTCCAGGTGTAGTAAATACTATAGAATCAATAAAAAAAAGATGTTGCATTGTTGCTTATCCTACTACTACCTATTATAAACGCGAAAGTTTGTAAGTATATCTGCGCTAGTAAATCTGCGCGGGTGAAACCGCGTGGCGCAACTAGTACCTATTTGCATAATGTTATTATCATTTCAGGCTCGGCACCCTACAAACCAGATCACTCCTTTGCACAAACAACATGCTATCAGCTCTTCCTATCGAAAACCTGGGCGGGATGGCTGGTCTCTACAAAATCTGGACTGAAGCAGGAAAGTTGGTGTTCAATCAAAATGAAAATAATGAAAATCTATCGGAATCTGCGACAGCAGTAATGAGGGCTGCTCTGGATAAAATGAAGATGAGTGAAAGTGGAAACACAAGTAACAGCAGTTTCTTCAAGGATCTACGTATAGAAGACATTGTGGTAAGCACGATTTCAATAATAACTATTATCCACGGCTATAACGTTACCCATACACCAAAACGCTATGATTCAGAGGCATGCCGTGATATAGCGTGAAGTTTGCTCATCATGTTAAAACTCAAACTGTATTTGAACCTCCAACAATTCTTATTTTAACATATCGCAAGCATAGATGCACAGCTGTGTATAGTGAACATCAACTTACATAATAGATAGCAGATAAAAACGGTATTCCCACGGGATAAAAAGTAGCCTATGTGCTATTCCAGACTAAAATTTATCTCTCTGCCAAGTTTCATCCAGATCCGTTCAGCCGTTCCGGCGTGAAAGAGTAACAAACATCCATCCATCCATACTTACAAACTTTCGCGTTTATAGTATAGTAATAGTAGTACGATAATAGTAGTAGGATAGGTGACAATAAAAGTTGTATGTTTTGCAGACACTTATTACAGGCATCAGAGAATGCCTAGTGCCAGAAATAAGGTCCAACCTTATTCGAATGTTGGGATTACTAGCACTACTATTAGTCTCCAACCTCACGGAAGGCTCAGATACACTGCACATACAAGTCATAACACAATTCATTCTGGAGCAGGCACACAAGGAATATGATGTGTGGGTGCTAGCTGAAGCTATAGATACTATTATAGATCTGTACTCAGAAGACGAAACTGATGTGATCGCAGCTAAGGAAGACTTGGTGCAGAAGTTGAGCATTTTGCTGCCTGTGTTGAAGTTAAAGGTACAATATTATTTTTAGTCTTCAACTATTCTTTGATTGGAAGCGGTTCTAGCTTGTCCAGTTTGAAAGACGAAGACCAGATCTTACTCATCATGCTAGGTATCCGTGGTGACACCGTGCTGCGTGAACTGACTCTCATTGAACGTTAGGCTTCCAATCCGTAGCGGTCGTAGCCTAAAAATCAACAGACATGCGACAGACCCAATCGTTCTAGAGCCGAGCTAATTATTTGCTACGTCTTCAACCTTCATTTGTGCTTGCCCGTTGGCAGATCCATTTTGGGTCCTTGCTGAAGTGTCAAGTCTGGTAACTTTATGTCAGAATGGGGACAACACATTACGAATGTTCATTATTTTGTATATCACATGAATTGGCATTATCAATACTGCCCCTCATCAGCATCATGCCTCAGCACGGCTGTTTTTCCCACGGAATTTAGATAAAATTCCTTGGTTTTTCTATATAAACGTTCGTTAGTTATTCAAATTTATCGAGAATTACTGTCAAATTTTATCGTATCGATGATCCATGCTCGAGGGGCTGTGATAATATTCCAATTTTTGCATCAATCGTTTAGCAGGCAGTATTCAAAATAAAAAGGGTCTACTAAAGCTAGGATCGTGGTTTCCAGATATACACATTTTGATTTAATTTGTATTTTTTTTCAGGCAAGGCAGCAGAAAAAACTTCCAAACAAGTATAAAGTACTCGTAAGTACTGCATTAACTAACCTGCCGAGATTCATCAAGTACAAAAAAGATAGAATAAGTAAAGTTAACTTAGATTAGGTGTACAATTAAATGTATAAATTAATTATTTTACAAAATATTATATTTATGTTTTCGGTAAGTATTGGGTGTTTTATTTAATAAATCAAATTAGTATTTAGTAAAATAGTTTATTGGACAACAGTATTATAAAGTATTATGCTAAGTTTTATGTGAATTATATATTTATAGTATATATAATAGGAATTTCTTAACAAAATGCGTGTAATATTTTTTTGCGTTGCTTTGACATAATTGCTGTTCTTACAACAAACAGACATTTATCAAAAACAAAACTTAACTAAAAACAATTACTTAATACCTATAAACTATATAATTCAACCCAGAAACATCAATAAAATAAACACTTTATAATAAATTTATTATGCCTTTTAAAGTAACTATCACATTTAGGAAAACCTTAGGTACCTACTAACTAATGCGTTATTATGGCTAAATAAAGTAATCTTATTTTTTTTCATAGCAAGGAATGATCAAGGCACTGTGTCGATGGACATTTTTCATTCAAATTGATATTGCATCATGTTCCCATCATTAATTTATGAGATCCAATTTCATCTTTTCAACCACAAAATGTTAACCTAATGTAAGTGCGCATTTGTACCAAGATCTATGGTAGAACTACATTTTTTCTACACTGTCTACAAATCTTGTATGAATTTAGGGCGTGTTTGAGCCTCCGTAGTGACTTCTTCTAGGTTTTGGTATAGGATTAGGCGAAGATGCGCCGTTAGAATCGAATCTCCTCTTAATCTCTGACACAGAAAGCCGATCTTCTGGCCCCGAGAGATCATCTTCATGCAAAGCTGAATTTAGTTTACTTATTTCCCTCTCAAGTTCTCGTGTCGCTCTATCTATTTCCATGAACTCCTTTTCAGTGCTTGAGATAGTGTCAATGCTCTGCTTTCTAGCTGCCTCATCATAGAGCTTACATACAACTTTCTGTGGTACCTCGTTTCCGTTTGTGTCCTTCGCTGCGTTTTCTTTGAGGTCGATATCGTAAACAATGCTGGTGTCAAAGTTGTTGTTCAGACTTTTGCTCCTTTTGTTGGACAAAGAATGAAAGTCTTCCAAGTTGCCTCGCCTAAGTCTGATATCGTCGTCATTTACGCTAGAGTTTCTTCGATACATTGCGATGTTAACTTTAGGGAATGAAACGGAATTTAAAATATCCTCTTCTGAATCGGCTGTTTTTACAGAATCGCTTATTTTCAAGGGCCGCTCGCGTATTTCTACTTCATTATTGTTCTGAAGTTCACTTGTGTCTGTACTGTTTATTGTTTGTTCACTGAGAGATACTTCTGTTCTACTCGTCTCCTTGTTTCTCTCATCTTCGTCCTCGACAATTTTAAGCTCAATGCTCGTATTTATTTCTTCTAAATCTAAATCACCTTCGGCTTTGGTTTCGTTCTCGTCTTTGACTTCGCTAATTTGTAATTCTGATGTGTCGCTGCTTATCTGTAAGTTAAAATTATATAGTCACAGAGAGAGAAGATGTTCAATCCTACTCAAGGCACGTCACGACTCAAATGTTATAGCAATGGACTGTAACTTACATTTATCTTTAGTCATGTCTTGTTATGAAAGGTAGGTAGGTATAGTGCGATGTAGCTTATCCCTTTCTCTTAGAAAATTACAGAATATTCCCTAACGTCATGGTGTCGTAAGTCGTGATCGACGACGATCTTAAATATCTGAGGGGATGTCTTCCGTGCATGAAGATTCTTTAAGGTGAAGACAAGAGCTAATGTGACTCTCGCTCGCACGATTCGATTTGTTGAAGAATATAAAATCACAGAACCCGTTTTCGAAAAATCGGTAACAACCATTTTTTGTGCAATCACATTGCGCACAGTTTAGTAAAAAAAATATTTTGATTGATACAAATTTTCCTACTTAAAAGTTTACTTTTCTAGTTTTCGTACCTAAGCAAACTTTTGAGTAGGAAAACTTGCATCGATCGAAATGAAATTTTTACCAAACTGTGTGCAATGTGATTGCACACAAAATGGTTGTTTGCGATTTTTCAAAATTAGGCTTAGAGATTTTATATCTTTCAAAATGTCGAATCGAGTGAGCGAGAGGTAAATTAGGTCTTGTCAACGACTTAAGTATGTAATTTCTATCTTTATTTTTGCACGACATTGCTCTATTTCTATTCAGTTGTAGTTTTCTTACGGAGACATCAGCAGCTCCGGGCGGTGGTGGCGGCGCGCGCTTCTTCTTACGCCTCGAACGAACGGGCGCCACCGGCTCATCGTCGAAGGGGTTAGTGCTTTCCACGCTGAGCCGAGAACCAGAGATTTCGCTACGAGCAATACGAGGCGTGATGCTGGAACCAAATAATATTATATGCTGAATATCTACATCGATCGATAGAGGTAATTAGTGGAGTCATTATGAATTATGTTCTCGTCTCTTCAATCACGACACTTTATTTTAAGTAGAATGTTGCTGTCTTATGTCATGGGCACCCATCTCTAGGAACAGTTATTTAGTTCCAAATAGACTTCAATAGATGGCGATACAGGTTTCGATTGAAATATAGGTTTTTGTTTTAGTCCAATTAAGAAGAATTATGGTCATGAATAGCCTGAGTTATACTGTGAAATAATCTCCCACGGGCACGGGAAGATGAGGAATTATGCTTTTATCAAATTCTTTATGTTTTTGAAAATCAATATTGATCTCACTTTTTCTGGTGGCTGTAATTTGTACTACGTTGTTTGCTTCCAAAAGTTTGTTTTGTGTATTGATGGATGGCGCTACTTGCTGTAAACGATTTTTTTGCGTTTCGTTCAGGCATTTCAATAATGTATGTAATATTTCATATTTTAATTACCAATGTCATATCTACATAATAAAAAAAATACATAAATTGGTTGCAAGTGCATTTCACGAAATGCCGGCCGCTTGCTCGCTACGCAACTTAGCGACATCTAGTGGCTGTGCGGGCTATTTTGCTTAGATTTGCGGGCAAAACAAAATAGCCCGACTTAGGACGAGACCGTTTCAATGTATGGGATGGGGTATCTGTACTAGTATAGTATTATTTTATCTGTGCTTATGTTCAAATGAAATACTTATCGGTTTGAAAGGCCGATCATCAATAATCGATTGTCACGTCACTTGCTATTTCAGCTTTTACTTCAAATTAGATAGAGTTAGCAAGTGACTTGACAGCTGATTAGTGTTGATCGGCCTTTCAGAAACGAAAAAGAATTGTCCTTGTGGGAAGGTCATTCATAGATATGTTTCGAATATCGATGAATCGTCAAAGTTATTGTCTAAGTATGTAACTGTGTGACAATTGATTATGTTTTTCCTGTAACACGATGCTAAATAATTCTATGTCCCTGGTATTAAATGCGTGTGGTCTTGTATTACTAGTAGGTACTTCCATAATAATTAATTTGCGCATCCAACTAACTTTGTCAATTGACATAGAATCTTACCACTTTACAGATGCATGCATAGTATTTAGTCAATTCAAATCTTATGCGAATAATACCAAACCGAGAGCACCAGTAACGTAGTCTAGTGGAAGTGACTCCGCCTTTCGATTGTAACGTCGCAAGTTCGAATCCTGGCGGCTCGTAAGGTGTCACTTAGGAATACTGCAAAACGTGGGTATGCGCCAACTGAAATATGCAACTGACTGCTCCCCTTATCCTCAAATAATCTTAGTTGGTTTTTGGTAGGTAGTAGGTATAATAGAAGGTATCAACCGTGACTGGGATTCGTGAAGATTTAATTCCAAACATTCATTTTTTTATGTCGCAGCTGTGAGGAAACACTAACACTTAAATTAAACGGGATCCTTGTGTGGGTAGAAATTGTTGAAAATTACCTGAGAGCGACTTCGCCTCACACTGGCTTTAACTACATACCTACTTGTATTAGGTAAAGTCAAAGTCAAAATATGTTTATTCAATAAAATCACAAGGACCATCTTGAACCGTCTTAAAACTAGGTGACTCTAGCGCCAGTTCCACGCGACCAACACCGAGAAGAACAGGCAACAAACTCGGCTTGGTATCTATCGCTCTTTCGTATGATCCTCGTTACAATGTAATAAAATACCTACACTATTGAAGCTATATAATACATTAAGTAATCTAACAGAAAAAGGAAAAGTAAACAGATTCATAAAAGAACACACGCTTCAAACTAATAATACTAATGCATAAGTAAAAAGTGTAGTAAGTCAAACGATAAAAAAAAAAAATTCTTTTTTTAAATAACATAATAGTAAAGACATTGCAGATTAGCCGTCGATAGGCTGAGCGACCGGGACATCGGGCCAAGCACTTTTATCATTAATATAACTATCTATAGTATAGTAAGCGTTCCTTATCAGATAATTCTTAATGTACACTTTAAATTTTTTAATAGGAAGCCCAGTGACACTTTCTGGAAGTTTATTATAGAAGCGTATATCGTTCCCCATGAACGAGCCATTTACCTTTTGTAATCGAAATTTCGGAATGCATAATTTATTTTTATTTCTAGTGTTAACGTTATGTTCGTCACTCTTTTTCTTAAAGCTACCTATGTGTTTATGAGTGTACAATAAATTTTTAAAAATATACTGTGAAGTTACTGTGAGAATATTAATTTCCTTAAAATGCTCCCTCAATGAGTCACGTGGTTTCATTTTATAAATTGCACGTATAGCCCGTTTTTGAAGTACAAATATACTTTGTATATCAGCAGCTCTACCCCATAGCAAGATACCATAGGACATTACACTATAAGATAAGATAAGAAAATTCTTTATTGCACATAAATGAAGTACATTAGGCGAACTTAATGCTAATTAGCATTTTCTTCCAGTTAACCTTTGGGTTTTGTGGAGTGGGTGGTAGTGCTCTTTGGACAATAGAAGGGAACAACTTTTAAAAACAAAAGGTGTAACGTAACATAAAATAATACTAAATATTTACCAACTTACAAAACATACATACTTATACATATACCTACATAAAAAATTAATAAATACATGCCTATAACTAAAAACATATATATAATACATATTCTATTAAATGCTCAATTTTGTAGAGATGTCTGTTTAGACATAAAATGGTGATATAATTTCCCTTTGAAAATATGCAGAGATGCACTATGGAAGTAACTAAAATATACTAGCCTAGCTGTAGCCTCATCTGTAAGCCATCTTATAATGCGAACTGCGTATGCAGCCGAACTCGGTCTACCTGCAAGTGATTTTATGTGAGGACCCCACTGCAATTATGCATCAATAGTAAGTCCTAAAAAAATTGTAGAATTTACAGGGTAAGTGACTCTCCATTTAATTTGATACTGGTTGGTCGCTGAACCACATTTGGCAAAGTAAATTTTATGCATTTAGTTTTCCCAGCATTGAGCAAAAGATTATTAACTTTAAACCAGTTAAGTACTTGCGACAGAGATGCATTAACGTTATCGAAGTTAGCCTTCAATCTGTGGTACCTGTCCGTATATGCATATAGTCGGTAGGCTATCATTTTATTGCCCTTATCCCACTTCATGTGGGTTCAAGAGGGGAGGGGTTAGCCGGAAGGTTTCATATAATGCTAGATTTTATTATTCTTCTTAACTTGTCATGTTCTAGAACTTTATAGGTTATACGACATGCTGGTTTCCTCTCGATGTTTTCCTTCACCGATTGAGAGAACTGAAACTGCACAAACTTGAACAGAAATACAATAGTGCACAACCAGTTTTGAGCATACGACCTTGGAATCGGAAGGTGGGGCCGCAACCACTAAAGCTTATGTGCTTCACTATCACTACATAGTATAAAACAAAGTCGCTTTTTCTGTCCCTATATCCCTATGTATGCTTAAATCTTTAAAACTACGCAACAGATTTTGATGCGGTTTTTTTTAATAGGTAGATAGAGTGGTTTATATGAATAACTGGTTGCGCCCCAAGGTTTCACCCGCGCAGATTTAAATCCCGGTATTCCTACGGGATAAAAAGTAGCCTATGTGTTATTCCAGACTATAATGTATCTCTCTGCCAAGTTTCATCCAGATCCGTTCAGCTTTTCCGGCGTGAAAGAGCAACAAATATCCATCCATCCATCCATACTTACAATCTTTCACGTTTATAATATTAGTAGGATACAATGCATGATATACATGATGATATAGTACAAAAACAATGTGCACCCGTGCGAAGCAAGGGCGCGCGGGCGGGTCGCTAGTTTAAATTAAATTAGACATTGTATAAAGTTACTTGAGTGAATTAGCGTCGTATTGGCTGGTGCTACGTAGTCTCTCCTGGAACCTGGAGCGCGGTAGAGGCGTGATGGAGCCTCCATAGACGTAGCGTTCAGGCGACCCGACCGTACTGCGCTGCCCGAGAGTCGACGATGTTTGCGAATCTGGGAAATTGTTATCCATTGATACAAAAATCACCATACAGAATCTATGATAGAAAAACACGCTTTCTAACAACTTGAGTCCTCTTCATCTAATGGTTACATATCTGGTAGAGATCGCTGTTTGGCGTTGTTATTTGATTTCTTACATTGCATTGCTCGCCTGTACACAATAGGACTGCTTTCTCCATTCTGACTAGACTTCTCTTGTGAGGACTTCTTTCCTTTCTTCATGAATGATCTGAATGCCCTGCAAAAAACAAAAAATCTATTAGAGTCCATAGCCTGGTGGATTAAACATTTTAAGATTTACCTACTAATAATCAAAGATAATATCAAATTCTAATGTATGATGATCGAATTTCAAAGATTTGCTCTTGAAATACATAATGGAGAAGGATAAGCGCCCCCATCGGGGCACGCTGAGAACTCTCCCGTCTCCTTATAATACGGGCGTGTCACATTTCGAACGAATTTTTTCGTTTTGCGAAGTGATCACCTCGATCGGTTTGCGCGAGTGGCATGTTGTAAAAATTCTGAATAAGCCTAAATTGCCTATACTGGTTACACATCACAGTCATCACACTACACCCCCTAGGTACAAAGTCAATGATATTCCGTGATCCAGACGGCCGGATACAGATTGGCATTGCAGAAGAGCACTGTCGGGCTAGTGGTAGTGGCTCTGCCTGCGATCCTAAGGTCGTGGGCTGAAAACCGGTCACCAATGATTTTTTGTTTAAATAAATTAAGTGCACTGTTCCAATACTCAAATGGCGAAGGAAAACAGCGTGATTCAACTAGCATGTCTTAGAGCCTAAAAAGTTAAAAGCATGTATCGAGTGCTCGAAAGGAGCTTTGAGTTGCACACAATCAATTAAAATTACAAGAACATGTGTTTTCATTCTCACGTTTTTATATTGCATGTCCCAACGACATGCAAATCTCAAATAAGCACAAAGTTAAGTAAACAAAGTTAAAATACGCAGCAAGCAGCAGCAGCAAGGCGCAGGAAAGAACACCCAATCTGCAACCACCGATATCTTTATGATACACTCAGACAGGCCATTGTGAGGCCGCAATGAAGATGGACAAATGGACATTACAGCTTATTTTTAGTCTCTGATGAGACATGAGAAATGCGGATGCACCTAATTCCTTCGAATTTATTTTAGGCAATTTCTCATCATGCTACTAGAACTTTCTATATATAATCTTGATGATTGGTGAATTTGGTAACTCAATTATTCTAACATCACTACAAAATGTACAATAAATATTTCTGATGTTCTTAGATAAGTTCTAAGTACCTACCTGTATCAGCCAAACTGCTCGCAGCTCGGCCGTGCAGCTATTATGCACTATGAAGATTGAGGGCAGTTAGAGTTAGAGGTCTTTATAAACCTCTAAACTTAGATCGGATTACGTTTGTGATTGCTGTAAGGCTTTCCATGATGAAAATGTTTTGATTTTACTACCTAGCCTAGGCTAGCCTCGCTACATCGGTAGGCCATACTCGTAGCGTAAGTGGATCTAGTGATCCACCAACACTAGTGAACACCCGCCTTGTTAATATAGGCTATTGGTAGTCCAATAGCCTATAACAAGGCGGGTGTTAGACTTCAGAGATTTTACAGCCTCGTAAACTTCTAATTTTAGTGCTCGTTCAGTCATGTGTTTGCAGTTCCAGTATGTTTACAAGCAGTGTGCATGACATTATACATCTTCTAGGTCAAACAGATAAGCACAGATTTGTATGACCCGCTCTTGAACCGGCTGTTTCTTGTTAGGTACTGTAGCTAATTGCAATGTTATTATAATGCGCTTTTTATTACAATGCATTAGGTAGGTACCTAGCTTATGTACTTATCTTGAGTCCGGTTTAAAGGTTCAGAAATGTGCTCAAAAGACGCCGATAACAGCGCGTCCGCTATCTCGCTCGCACTATTTGAGGATATAAAATCAGTAAATGAGGCATCAACAAACATCAGTTTTCACTTCAGTATATTTTTTGCATTATTATAGGACTAGTTATCCAGATATTCATTGGGGTAGTGTAATGTAGGTAGGTACCTAATAATGCAAATAGTCATCATCATTGATCTCAAGTCATTTTCCTATTGAAACTAATTTATGCATGTTCCATTGTGCTCTTCAGAGGTTGTTCACCACCGGCCTTCACGAAAACATTAATCTTTAATTTACAACTCTCAGCTCTAACTGACCTACTAACACTATCACGAGCTCATTCTCGTGTTAGCTGAATGATTCACTTCTATCCATGTAGCCAGGGCCTAATTTGAAGTCTGAGCTCTAGGACCTCACCGCTGCGGCCTGCCTTTCATCTTCATTTCATTCCTGATCATTATGATTCCCAGCATTTGTGGCACATACGTTAGCATCCCCTAGTCTGTGTGGCACCTAGATCAGTGATCCTGTGCTTCGACTGATATGTACCTACGTAGTATCCAAATTCCTTGGACTGAATAATAATACCCTTGTGATTGACTGTTACAGGTAGTCGTTTTCGCTATTTTTCAGAAAGGGTTTAGGATGATTTATTTACCTACCATTGCAATTTTGTTAAACAAGTATGTATACCTAGGTAGGTAGGTAGGTATGTTATAATTATGATATACATAGGTTATACATAGGTAATGTTCTGTTTCCTGTTTTTTATTTATTGTTTCCTCTAATATTTTTTTTTTGTATATTATGCACCTACCTATATTACGATTATACTGTATTGGACCCAATCGTCAGTTTTTTTTTGTAAGATTTAAAAAGTTTCTAGTGCATGCCAGTTTCTTTTTCGATAAAGAACAATGCTGTTTTGTGATAGATGTGAATACTAGGTGGTAGGTACGTCAACATTTTATGGCTTATTTAAAACAACTCCTTATTCACTAAAGCTTCACACAGAGGATGCAGGACCTTTTGCATTATCTTCCATTTTCTTACGTTAAACAACAGTACATTATGCTAAGCGTATTGTGTATTGTTGAATGTGGTAACTATTAAATTAACACATCGCTTATCGTTCAGCTCTTATTGTATAGCTACCATGTAGTAGGTGATACTTAACTAATTCATACTTGTAGGGTGGTTAATTTATATCGATAATTTGAAACGTAGTTATACGGTTACTACGCCTTCCTAAATTTGGAAGACTAAATTCAGTCGTAACTGAAGTTAGTGAAGTGAAGTCGCGTTTAGCAAGTTAGGATGCTAAATTCAGAAGCAAGGATGGTCTTAACTGACTAAATCATTTAGAAGCTTAGTTAGAAAGCAAGGATGGTCTTAACGGACTAAATCATTTAGAAGCTTAGTTAGAAAGTAAAGATGGTCTTAACTGACTAAATCATTTAGAAGCTTAGTTAGAAAGCAAAATAATTTATAAGCTTAGTTAGAAACGCACTAAGGAAGTGTAATCGCATTTAGGAGACCGTATGCTTTCAGTCATTAGCGGCGTCGCTCTCCGTGGACTCCGTGCTCGAGGACGTCAAAAGAGAGAGAAGTTTTACATAATATTTTAGTGCTCTATAATGATAATGATATTATGCCCTATTTTTCGGATAAAGAATGACAAAATAAAGTTCATTTAATCAAAAATTTGTTGTATAAAAAAATACCTGTCATATACCTTAAGTACTACTTAAATTAGTTCCATAATATTTGAGCTGAATTCAAGTCACTTACACAAGATTAGATAATGTTACATTCCTGACAACAAAGCCTCGACATTATTATTTCTTCGGTATAAACCACAGAATATTAAAGTACTGACATGTGTAGAAACCGTATAAGAAACTCATAATCTTACCGAAAAATATTAAAATGAAAAAGTAGTGAAAGTGAAAAAAATGTATGTAAAGGTAATGAACAGGTATCAAATAGGAATTACCTTCTACCTGCCTGCAAGGAATTTTACTGTTTGGTAGTCCAATTGTCTTTCCGTCGTTCAATCGTCTCGATTCCGTAACAAATCTGACTGCGCCGGACAACAAATTTGCTTGGAGTGCATATAAGCGCCCTTAGTATTTAGTAGTAACATGATGGTTCGATGAAACTTCCGTAGTTTTCAATAACTCCGTCTCTACAAGACTAGAAGTGTCAAGAACACTGACATAAATATTAAAATTTGACGAGGTACATAATATGTACTCGAACCCACCCCCTGGGCTAAGAATTAGGTACTGCATTCGTATGGAAATATATAAAGGTTTCTAGAATACCAACAAGAATGCCGTACCAACAAACAAGAGTCAGCATTAAAAATAGATTTTAATGTGTTCAAGAGTTGCATATAACTTCATTAGTTTATTCTCTAACGCTACACTACCTACAAGATGTTAATTTGTTATGGACTAGGTACATAATGTATGTCATGTCATTGTATTGTGTTACAAATGCGTAGGGCCAATAAAACAAATTGTCAAGTATGGCGCAATTATGACCTACGGCTAGGACAATGTAGATGATTGTAAATTGTCTGATGATGAACCTGCTTCAATCTCTAAGCTGTATTCATATTGATTCAATTTGTTACTTGTTGAGATAAAACCGATAAAACAAAGCCATTTAGGTACCTATACATGCATGCAGGTACAGTATATGCTAGCATAAGTTTCTCTATACTTTCGATATCATCAATTACTGAGGTTTTATTTATTTATTTTATTTATTTAAACAAATACACAACATTACAGTTACCAATGCGTTATGTAGTACCTATAAAAATGATTTAACAAATCACTAATTAAACACACAAAAAAATTAACACTATCTAGTACCTAATTAACTACCTACCTAATCGAACTAATGTTAACACTATCAATTAATTCACAATATCTCATACACGCTCTGCATACATTCATCCATCGGTCAGAAAATAGATCACACGTTGGTGTTGATGCCAGAAGCGCATTTAATAATTTCAAAGCTCGAACAAGAGGCGAATTTTCGTGAGCTACAGTGCGTGCGTGCGTGCCCTCGGTACTGCGAGTAGGGCATGTCTACGGGGCCTAAAAGAGTATTCAGTTAAATGGGGAACAGCTAGCCTCAGTACTCTAGCTACTAATTCCGGTAGGTTAGTAGGTCCGGTAGGTTAGCTGTTAAAAAATGTCATGCATCTTAGTGTAAATGTAATGTATTCGAGCGGTCTGCGGAGCTTGGTTCTTAGATAGTTGTAAGCCATTGTTTAAAAAAACTAAAGTATTGCCTGTGCCATGCATGTACATTAAAGAAATTTGTATTTTCGTTAGACAGTATCCCAATAATTGTGCAAGACATGAAGAAATGATAATAAGACATACAAGACATAAAAATAGAATATATTTACCAAAACACAATTCGACATTCTTTAGTATTTTCTTAAACGCTTTATGCATGGCTGTAAAAATATTCAATCGATTACCTGACGAATTAAAAGAATTACCCTTAGCTATATTTAAACGTAGACTAAATAAAATAAAATAAAAAATAAATATTGGTGGACTTTTCACACAGCACTATCTAGCCCCAAACTAAGCTTATGCTTGTAATATGGGAGAACCAGATAGCTGATATACTACTTATAATACTTTTTTTTTTTGTAAATACATACTTATAATATTATATAACACCCAGACGGAGAACAAACATTTATGTTCACCACACAAATGTTTGTTCACGGTGGGAATCGAACCCACGACCTACGGCGCAGAAGGCATAGCTACTACCAACTGAGCTACGTAGGCTGTCGCCTAAATAAATGGTTGTTAATAAATTGCTTTTACACAATTGATGAATATTTTCGTTTTTAAGGTGACATTTTTGTATTTGTAATATTATTTGGAATTTTGACATTATTTTAGGTATTATTTTATTAAATTACTTACATTTTTATTAATTAATTTTGTCAATTCAAAAATGTTTGCACGCCAGGACTGTAACTGGTAGAATGTAATTATGCTCATGTTTTTTATACATTAAGACCAATGTAAACCTAAACTTACATTTCGCAAATAAATATTTCTGATTTCTGAATTTTATTTGTGATTTTTATGTACGTATGTAAGTCTAGATAAAATACAATATGAATAGAGAAAGGAGCCAATTTGCGGTATGCATTCTTTCATGTAATATTCCCTTTTTTTACACACGAGTCAATAAAAAAATGAACAATAACGTCTGTTAGGTTACCGAGTAATCGCATTTTAGTTTTATTATCGGTACACGTACATACTCATAACCGCTTCTTATCTAAACACTCACTGGCTTGAATGCAAAAAAGTATCTTCCTTCTATGTATTTGATCGTAGAATCAACAAAGTCTTATGAAACTATGCACATTTTCATATTATTCTGTCCTTTCTATGGGTTATTTGTACCAGACGCCACTGTATCCTAAGTTTACTCGTACTCTTCACCATAATTATCATCAGCCTGAGATGAGAAGTCCACTTGTTATAGACCTCCCATAGGTACATTTCCAGGAAGAACAACTTTCAGCCCTCTCCGTCCACCAGCTTCTCGCTTACCTCACGGTGTAGGTGGTGCATGTCGTCGTCTACTCTTATAATTCTTTTAATTTTATTCTGCTGTCCCCATTTTCGAAATTCAATATTCATTTATTTTTGCATCAATGGTGGTTGTTTCATAGGAAAGGAAGAGAGAGACCCAAAAGCGATGAAGTGTTTTTATTTTGATACTAGCGACCAACCCGCGTGCCCCTGCTTCGCACGGGTGCACATATCATGCATGTATTATACATATAAACCTTCCTCTTGAAATACTCTATCTATTAATAAAACCGCATCAAAATCCGTTGCGTAGTTTTAAAGATTAAGGTTCGGGATATAGGGACAGAGAAAGCGACTTTGTTTTATACTATCTAGACTATGTAGTGATGTATGAGTTCAAGTAGTACCTACTGCATGCTAAAAACCGTCAGTACCTAGGTACTAATGCAGGTATTGAACCCGTGCCAAAACACCAGCGCATGCATGATACGAGAAATGCATCACATTATTTTATTTTGTGCACCATTCCGAGGTTATTGCTGTGGATAAAGGACCTGCAAGCTAAAACTAAATTGTTAACTAAAAGACCAAACTTAGATACGAGTACCTACCTACCACAAGATCCTTTTGAATTATATTTTAGAAGGTATTTAATATCGATGTGAGTGACCGCATGTGTGTGACCAATTAATATGCGGTCACTTACATCGATAGGTCCCCAAAATTCTGTTCTATTTTATTCTCGGTATATAGGTAAATTGTGAACCTGTGGTTTTTGGTACGAAAAGGAAAAATATTTCTTCCTTTCCTAAATACAATTTCATATAGAAATCTGTTGTTTCTTAATTTCCTTGTTACTTCATCATTATAAAATATATAATTAGGTATATTTAGGTAAACTGTGATTACTTCATGCATTAGTTTGTGACTTTACCTGGAATTCGTTACAAGTTGCGTGCTATGTGAGCCAATCGATAGTTAAATTGATAAAATACATAGAGGTACCTAAAATTATTAACCCCAACTGGGTTTAATAACGTACAAACTTTTTTTGATTGTGTATGTTTTAGTGTTATCTTTCAGTTTTGGGAAGGGCTCACGGGGTATATTTTATGTAGTTAAATTTTTGGTTCCTAACAATTATATTAACCGGATCTGCATCGTCAGTAAAATTTATATAAATGAGAGCTCACTTAGTAGAGTACCATGTTATGTCCATAGTAAAGATTCTAGATTAACTTGTATATACCTTGGCTAGTATAAAGGTAAGTTAGGTACCTACTTAGTTTACTAGAGTTGACTAGAGTACTTCCAAACAATATGGAAAAGTACCCAGACAGACCTGCGGCCCGATAACGCTAATGTCTAGCTATCGAGATGGCTTTCAGTTTGACATTTGATTCCCATCCATCCAAGGAATTTAGCATCCATCCCAAGATACTAGATCCATCCATATGTTGCTATTATACTATGAGAATCTAATGCTCTCGTCAGAGAGTATTATATTTCTTGATCAAAATATCAAACTGATAGCCATCTCGATAGCCAGACATTAGCATAATCGGGCCGCTGGTGCCTTTTGGAGAAAACATTACGTGAGCAAAGTCAAGGTCTAACATTTTTATTATGCAAAGTACGGCTAGAAAGACAATAAGTGACATCAATCCTATAAATAAACAATGACTATTTGTTTCATTACTCAAATATAGGTAGAAACAAGTCTATGCTGCTGCATTCATCGCCTACATCTCAAGTTGACGACAACTCACAGTAAACACGAAAAACAGAAAGAATCGCGAACCGCCTGTATCCAACTCATTACTAAAACAGTAGACCCGGGTCTTGATTTCTAAATTCACTAACAACAAACACTGATTATGTTTGTTTGAGTACGTGGTTCTAAATCAGGTCGGTAATTATAAGAGAGAACATACCTAAATGCGATTTCATTATTGTAGGTACCTATACAATAAAATTAATCATCACCCGCAAACAATGAATCACTGCGACTCCAAAGTTTACCTTACAAAACAATTTTCATGAACAAGCTATTGTTTGAATCTTATTTTGCAAGTCTTTTCTAAAATAATGCATCACGCAAATTCTTTTGTAAAGTAGTGATACAAGTAGGTAGTTGATGTATTTAGTTAAGTATTGTATTTTAGTGAATTGTGCAACATGTAGTAGACAGGCCGAAGTCTACTAGTATTTATGTAATAATATATTGTCTTGCAACAAAAGTAGATTGCAAAAGTCAATAAACTTCTCGATAGAGAAACCGCTAACATAGCGTTAAGTGTTTCAGGGTGAAAATACTACTACTCTAGTGAGAGAAGTCCACTGGTTTCAAGGCGAGGCAGGTACATGTTACATATACCTAACTACGATAAAAATAAGCTAGAATATTTAAATAAAATATAGATCTTACCATGAGTTCTTCAGGTCTTTAATCCCAGAGAAGTTGATACTGTTGGACCGCTGCAGTTTTTTTCCAAGAGTCCAGAATCTGATCTTGTTGTGATTATCATCCTCATGGAAGGGGTTCAGATGCTCCGGATAGTCATGAATGGACACCGACTTGCGGGAAGCCATCGTAGCCATAATTGGGATCTTGATCCTGAGATCACACTTTTACATAATAGGAGTTACACTGGCGTCGCGCGTCGACCACTCCCGTTATCTTTTATCACACTGAGTTATCACTGATAGCTTTTATCGCGAGATTATTTCGTGTTTGTTTTTGAAAGAACTGTTCGGGTAGCGTGTCGAGGCGCTCGGCGTCGCGGGTAGAGTCATACTGAAAGTGGCTTTGGTAATGGTTCGCTTGCGGTTGTAGCGTCCGCGCCGAGTCGCCACTGAGCGCTATCACCTTATGCCGCATATCCACTGCATCACAGCTGCACGGCACCGGTATGGCATGAGCTCTTTTGTTCATCCATGATACGCGCTCGTGCATGCAATCCTATGCAATCACTGCGCTACACTTTCTCTTTATCTGCTGTTATTTCTCTGTAACATCAAATATTTATGTAGGATAGTCATCTAAGTAACAATTACAAAGGCCTCTGGTATGAAACTTTGTAGGCAAATCTCTAAAACCTGGACCAGGTTCCAGACCAGCCAGAGTAGAGTCGTGTCATGATAGTGTGCTATACCTACTTTCCATGATTTTCTTCTTCCATTCCATTTATTTTCTTTACTCAAAAGTTACAATTAAAGTTTTTGTCCAGTAAAAAGACAAGAATACTGAATAAAAGTAAAAGAGTAGGTATTATGGTATTTTGTCTGATCACATTATTTTTTTTATAAAATTAAATAGGCACTCTGAAATCCAATAATATTTTTAAAAACGGGCGCAGGTTTTAAGATATGAGGTAGGTACATATAAGAAAAACTGTAAACGCAGACTTTGTTTATTTAAGATGACGCCATACCTACTCTTATGACGGGGCCGCATCACATGCGATAGGCGAAGGTCGAGTAAACTCGGGAAAATAATCGCGCCTTTACTTTACACACGTTTTCCTGCTAATACTTCTGTTTGGAAAAATCATATTTTTGTTTCTACGGAGTCGCTTACCAACACTGCTCCAACACTGCTCGGTACGTCGGTACAGAGAGTGGTAGTGACAACAAAGATGTCCACCGCTGGAAAGTCCATACACCTAGGCAAATAATAAATTCTGAGTACTGAAAAAACTGAATGTTCATCAGAGAGGACTTCAAAGATTACCTACAGGATTTTGAGATAGATATAGGTACGTAGGTACAACAAGCTCGAAACGATCAACTTCATCATGACATGAATTATAGAACAAAGGTAGTTCGAGAATAAATTGGCGTCCAAAAATAACGCTGTTAATGGACTGACCTGAAAGTTATCGATCCACCGCACAATGCCACTTCAAACATCGCCTTGAGGTATGCCGTCAGTAAGTAAACAATATAGGTAGGTAGGTACCTATAAAAGCAACAAAAGCTGTGGGTTAGTTTGTCACGCAAAGGGTGCCATGCCATAGTAGATAAATCGTCAGGTCAGCGCTCGCATTAGGCTCCTAGCAAGGAATTTTAGTACTTGATTTATGTAGGTAGATACTCAACAAATGTACTCACAAAATACCAAATAAGTAATTAGGTAGGTACCTACTTATAATAGGTACAGTAATATAGACTATATTATTATGTATTTACGTCTTTATTTGAGAGACGTGAATTTTTTACTAACACAGAGTCACAATATATTGGTAATTGTATAGGAAATTTAATGAAAAAATAAAATGAGGACTCTACACCTCTACGTATATAACTCTACCTTTATAATAAAACACTTCGAAGAATAGTACATTGTTCACCGAGAGGAGAAAGTGACCGATTACCGTCGAGGGTGTCGTTTGAAGCCCTCGCCTACGGCTCGGGCTTTAAAACACCCAAGATCGGGAATCGCACTTTCTCTCGAGTGATACATAGTGCTTTATACTACACCTACGAGGAAAATAAAAAACTAAAACTGAATCCTCAAACAACACACAAATTGAAAATGGCGCCAATGGCGTCTGCAATTTTCACATGTTCTTTTTTCAAATTGTTTATCCTGCCGCCGCAGGGTCGCACTGCCAGCCCGACACCATCCAACACACAGCTAGTGGCCAGTGTCATTTTGCGAACTTGGAGATAAAAACTCACTGTAAAAACTTTTTGGCTTTTTATATATAGATATTTAGGTTACCGGCGCATAGTCTTACCCAAAATTAAAAAAGAAAAACCACGTAAGAAATGGATTTTCATACACTTCTCTCCCGCTCAGATGCGTTTTCTCCCCGCATATTTGTTCGATATGCAATGACGTACTTTCTACCGTAAATTTGATAAAGTATCAAGGTACTTTCCAAGCAGGTGTAGTATAAAATAATTTTGATTAGTACCTAGGTATGTAGGTATTGTAATTTTTTTAATCAGGGGTTTTATTAGACGATATGACAATCGCAAACTCGAAAAGCGATCGCAAGACGCAAAAGAGAAAATATTATAACCTACGACATGTACTATAAATGTAATTATTATATGTAATTATATTACGGAGTAGGTAAATCCCTTGATTAAAAGGATCAAACATAAAATCTCGTTCTTAGAGGTAAACGTCCCAATTGGCTGCTTGCCGACTTTTTCTTGGTAATCAACTGCTTTGTTTTTTCTATTAATAAAAGTTTTGAAAACAAAAGTGGAATGTCTTTTTTAGTAAGAACGTTACACAGATATAAACTAGTATAATAACAATAATAACACAGCCTTAATCATAGAAAGTTTCGATGCGTTTCGTTGCGAATATCCAAACATCGTAAATTACTCATTATAATCATAAGATAGATTCTAACTCTATGATTATAAATTAACGAATGATTCATTGGTGTTCGCATCCAAATTACGTCAACCCATAGTTTAAATAAACTTGCTCGCTCCGCTCGTTCCCCTTTAAAGTCTCTAGGACCGCGGTTTAGGCTGTGCGTTGTCACCACGGTTGTCACATTATTATGTGTCAATCAGTCAGTCAGGATCTGTCAGGATTTTGATTCTATAGAGATTACATCGATCGTAAAATAATGATATCTCAGCCGGGTATGGCATGCGGGAATATGGGGCCACAGCTTTAGTCGCTGCGCCAAACAAAGGGAAACCCCCATCTTACCCGCTAATCAGGATGTGAGAACCGTCATTGTGTTCTCAATTCGAAAATTATTTCCATTGCATTGCACCATCCACTGCGGTCAGTCTATCGCCGATTCACTGACTTTGACTTGGGTCCACTGGGTCATTCGTAAGGATAGAGATATAAATAGGTACTTATGTAGGTAGGTACTATGTTTGAAACTAATATAGCATTACTAACATAGTATACCGAGGTACAATTTATAGTCAATATTCGCATTGTGGTAATGTTCTGTGGTTTGACGTCTCCAAAGTTGGTCATCACTTAATTTTACGTATGTGGTATGTTTTACGTAGGTGGCTAGGTAACAAATGTACCTACCTACACTACAATAATAGGTGTTAGGTACCTAAACTACGAATGGTTATTGATGAAATAACTTTGCAAACATAGACCTACCTAGTGGTAGAGGTGCTATAGAAACAGCTTTACCTAGTAATAATTATATTCTTTCTTACCCTTGACTGCCTTTACCTAGCAGTAGGTACCTACCTATCGCACTGCATTGTATTTGCACATACTTAGTGCTAGCTAACTAAGTTAGGTTGCCTATGAATTCTTGTATTACCAACCTTCTAAGGCATCTTATAAAAAAATCAGGGTGTGCTCTTCTAAAACTGACGAAGGGATGGCTACGGGTAACCTACGGGATAGCTACGTTATGCCTACGGGCCTGCTACGACTTGGCTATGGGATGTCTACGGTACAGCTACGAAATGCCTACGTGATTGCTACGTGATGCCTACGGATAACTACGTAATGCTTACGGGTCAGCTACGATACGACTACGGGAATGCTACGTGCAAGCTAGGCTTAGTAATACGCACGGGACTACGAGAAGATCCGTAAAAATTTAGATACGCAAGCGAAACCACAAGCGGAAGCTAGTACAGAAACATAAATAGAATACATACCCTTTTTAGGTTTGACATTAATATAAAAGCCTTTTGGAATTATGAGAACGGGTTTTCTCTATTCCGTGATGAGAACAGAGAAAGTACTAAGTAGGTGATTCAAGTCGGTCAATCAAATAACAGTGAAGTGAAATCCGAATAATTAGCAAAGTGCCAGACAAATACTAGCCGATGCTAACCACTAGGATCTATAGCGAATTGAAATCAGGCCAAATGATGTAAAATAGCAAATCAGAAACATAAACACTGAATTTTCAAGGGGGTAGTCTACTTCCAAGAATAAACTTTGGCGTATACCTACACACATCTTTCAGTAGGTACCTAGTTGGTATTCCATTCGTGACAGGCTGCAAGCCCATCGCTGCTGCTAGGTTAATATAACACTCGTTAGAACGTACACACTGATTATTCGCTTCCTATCGCTTGCTATCTCGCTCGCTCGGTCTATAATATCCACATAATATCCTACTACTATTATAAAACGCGAAAGTTTGTAAGTATCGATGGATGGATGGATGTTTGTTACTCTTTGATGCCGAAGCGGCAGAACGGATCTGCATGAAACTTGGCAGAGAGATGGATTGTAGTCTGGAATAGCATATAGGCTACTTTTTATCCCGTGGGAATACCGGGATTTAAATCTGCGCGGGTGAATAAATTTTATTTTATGATGCACATTTACAGGACGTAGTGCACTAATTTTTCCATAAGCTTCATCTTGATCCAAGTCGCTGCCCCGGTAACGCATACTATTCTGGCATAATGCATTATATTGTGTCGAAAGTAAAACCAAGGTAAGACACCTGATATAAGTGCGAGGTACGAGGCCAGTGTCAGATACTCCCGGATACTGCGAGTTATCGTGCAGTCTCGGACATGGCCGAAGCATCCTCTGCTATGTTATATCCGAGTCACAGCCACAGCGGCGGCATTGGGCAGCAATTACGTGGATTAATGGCGTGGTCTGCCATTTCTAGACAGCTTCCGTGCTTTTTTATTTTTCGAAAGGACTAAAATGCTGGTATAATCGTATGACGATTGCCGACATAGTTACCGGGCTACTGGCGAGCGCAGAAGCCATGCAAAAAGGTTTATTGGCAACAAACGCTAGGACACCACTTAGGTACGGACCTCGGCTTAGGCTGTTGCCGGGGAAGAAAGATGTCGAGATTCTTCGCCCGCAGAAGAAACAGCTTGCAACATAGGATAATCAGTGTTATCGTAACTAGTGCCCCAATGTGTAATGACAAACATGTAACTGTTTGTCTTTTTCCTTTTCCTTCTCCTGGGCGGCAACTCTAGTATTTAAACAACTTTGGGTTCAACTTTAGTAACGTTTATACTTCAGGATTAAGTTCTTTTTTCGAAAGCAATTTTCAAAATATCAATAAGCAGTTCGGTATGTAGTTTTGGCAACTCATGCGAATAAAATTTCCTGTTGGTGATTCCGTGATGGTCTACGTAGTATTCAAATTCCTTGGGTCTACCTCAAAGGGGTAACGAAACACTACCCCGTCCCCATGTCACCCTAGCAATGCATGCCTTCCCTCTATACCCCGTCCCCATGTCACCCTAGCAATGAATGCCTTCCCTCTATCGATTATACCTACATTTCACCTACTTTCTAAGACACTAATGACGGAGGTAAAATAGGTCAAATACCTTTGTAAACAGTTTCCATGACGACTGTCGTGTCACTCTTGCATACTCTTTGCGTGTCACTTCTTTCTCTTCATCGAGTTGTCTGAAGGCGAAATTTACAAAAAGTCTACGTTTGTGATATCATATTGTGTTATTTTAGGATTTTATTTTATCAGTAAACAAAAATGGCTACGGCAACGCCGCCGAATTTATCCGCAAGGATATTTTACGGCCTTCGCACGGACATTCAGTAAGTACCTATCTACCTATCTTATCTACTAGGTACTTGCAGTAAAATATAGAGCAGTGTCGGTGGTGGACTACTTCACAAAGATACAGTAGATACACTACAAACTTACATAAAGTTATCAAATCAATGGTCTGATATCAGATAACTTTATTATATGTCAGAATTTTTTTTACCTATTCTGACTACCTACCTACCCCCTTTGATATGTTAAAGGATTTCAGCACCGATATATCCTGCTATAGATTTTATTTTTATAGGTCGAAGCAGCGAGAGGTTGAGTTTGTTAGGTTTAGGGGACCTTCTATAGGCATAAGTATGATTGTCACATTCTTTTAACTTCTGACTTCACTCCTTCGAAGTGCAGGAACCGATTATAAATAGGTTTTATTAGCTTTTCCGCTCAATCTTGACCTAGAAACTTGCGTAGGTACAACGCGCACTATTTGTCCGAGTCAGAGATCATATACCCAGCCGGGGGAGTCATCGTTATTCATAACCACCTCCAGAAGAAGCAGAAGTTCATCAGACTTCAGGACAAACACAAGCCAATCAAATCTTTGGTGCTGGCTCCTAACAGGTAAAAGCAAAACACATCTGACATTAGCTAAGAGTGGTGACTATAACAAATCAAATTTAAGGTAGTTAAAGGACTGCATAAATTGTCCTGATATTCTAGGCGGTGGCTAGCTTTAAATGAAATAGCCGAAGAAGGGCAGAAACCCATCATAACAATATACGATTTGACAACCTACAAAAGGCGCAAGATCCTGACGGTACCCTTTGAAAACACGACCGCCAGAGAATTCGCTTGTGTACAGTTTACATTCGATTCAAAATATCTGGTTGCGATTACTGGGGAACCCGACTGGTACTTATATTATTATAATTGGGACAAAGGAAAGGTCGAGAGCCATGCCAAAGCTCAGAATCCTAGTGGCCAGGGAGTTGTGGAATCTGTGAGTATTTCAAATCTATTTAAAGGTAAATTACTATGCTCGTAGTATATGTTAATCCATCATCTCTTATAACTTCACATTCTAAAATTCTAGGTTCAATGTAATCCTACAGATGCTACTCTGGTTGTTATAACTGGACCATACACTTTCCGTATTATGAATGTCGCTGAAACTGTGTGGCGTCAATGGGGTTGGTGCAAGGCCGAAAATGTAAGTTTTATTTTATTTGGTAGCATGCCGAAATATACCGATTACATAACGGACAAAATGCATAAGAGTTGAAAAGAAAAGCAGACTGCGAAAGCGTCCCTAAAACATGAAACAATGGGATCTCTTAGATTTTCATTAATCTCTTAATTAATTGTCAGATTATTATTACCACCTGCATGTGGCTGACTCCCGACCGCATCATGTTCGGCACAGCCACCGGCCTCATAATGATGTGCGAGAATGGAGAGCTGAGACAGAACTGCGTGTTCAAAGCTGCTGAGGTCATGGAAATGTCATTGAAGAAAGTTGAAGCTGAGTAAGACGCTTAGATTTCAGATTTCAATATCCATACAAAAAGCCTGATATTTTAAGCCTACTTGTAAGTAAAGCAAACTGTCAAAAACAAACTGTCATAGGTAAATTTGCTTCAGATAACAGGCTGCAAATTATTTTAAGAGTATAACCGTGCAGGTACGTATTTAGTTAGGTAGGCTATAGTGTTAATGTTAAATCATCATTTACCATTTAGTCAAACCTTAATAAAAGGTAGTAGAGGTACATAGGTCGCATCATGTGAAAAGAACGCTGTAATAAAGTGTTTCATGGGTAATGTATTCTCGCGCAAAAACACCCCATCCACTCGCCTATAATATAAGGTGAGCATGATTGTAATAGGTGTTTTGTAAAAGTTTAGTACCTTTATACGAAGTGAACTAATCTTTAATACAGGGCAGAAGAGAGCGGAGATAAAGCCAGCGTTTCAAGTAAACAGGAAACCCAAAGCGAAACCGTTCTGACTGATGAAAGCTACCCTGTTACTTGTTTTTCCAACTTTGCAAAAGGTAAGCTATACTCCATCCTATACAAAGTTCATTACTATAAAATAATTGCCAAAATCTATTTTCAAAAACAGTCCTTACTAAATGCTCTAATGTTTGTTAACATAGGGTTCGCTTTTGCCTGGGGTCCTGGCTATGTGCACATGTTCGAAAAAGAGACACCCCATCACTGGAGGAAGAGAAACGTCTATAGAATTTCTAAGAAATCTTACAAGTAAGTACCTGTATGTGTAAGTATTCAGTTCCCAAGACTTTAGCAACGTGTCTAGTTTTACCTAGACCTGTGGTCATATAATACCTAGGTGGGTACCAAAAGAGAACTGTATCGTGGTAGGTAATCTATCTTTTGGTATTTGCATAAATTCTAAATTTTGGCTTGGTTTGCCTTCTCGGATTTTAAATTTAGTATTTTGAAAGGCACACACGCGAATATCCTATGTGGTCGGAACTCGACGCCATACAGCACATCGCGATTGACCCAAATCAAGAAACTTTACTCATTACAACCTTGAGGAAGCAACTATACTACGTGAAACTTTTTGGACAGCATATGCTTCAGGTATTTGTTAATTTACATATAGTTGATCTCATTATTTTGTTTTTATTTATGGAGGTGCAAGATTTTGCTTGCACCGGAGCTTGAGGTTAGTTAAAGGTAAAGTTTCAACATCTATGGAAGAAGATTAGAAACATAGGAAGCATATGTAACTGCAGACAAAAATAAGAGCAATTATGCCTTCAAACTGAGTCACAACTTCCTATCATTTTCTAGAATCCGGAAATTGTATTTGCCGAACTGGGGCCGGCGATGCACTTCGGTCGCATCAACTCGCTATCAATGTGCGCTTGGAAGCCGATATTCATGACGTCAGGAGAAACAGACAAGAGCATTCGAATATGGAACTACATGACGGACGACGTAGAGATGATCAAATTATATCAGGAAGAGATTCATTGTGTCTCTCTACATCCAACAGGTTCGTACCGGGCGGCATTGTGGTTTGACCTTGTCACGGGTCTTACTTTAGATTCTAACTAATGGGTTTCTTATTTTGCAGGCCTCTTCTCGATAGTGGGATTTTCAGATAAGCTGCGTTTTATGGTCGTATTAATTGATGATTTCGAAGTTATGAGAGAGTTTCCGATCAGAAACTGTAAGCAGGCTAAGTTTAGCACGAATGGACATCTTTTTGCGGCTGTGAATGGTCAAGTCATCCAGGTGTTTTCTTCGACATCATTTCAAAATGTGTTTAATTTGAAAGGCCATAATGGAAGGGTAACTTTTTTCTACTTTGTTGATCTTGTTTAGGTACTTTGTTTTAATTATTTATTATTGACTTGGGATGATGATTTTCAATTTTAGATCTCCTGTCTGGCGTGGTCAGCCAATGATCTTACTTTGGTATCATGTGGAACGGAGGGTGCTGTGTACGAATGGAGCATGTCGACGGGACAGAGAGTCGGCGAAGTCATACTAAAAACGAATCAATTCAACGCTTGTGCTGTCAACAGGTTAGCTTGCATACATTATATTGTATTCAAATTGATCTCTTGAACTCGTGATAATGAAAGGTTACCGACGCTTTCAGTATCGGGAAAACAACATATGGCGTTGGAACAGACGGAGAAGTAAAAGAAATAGGATCGAATACAATAAGAAGGAACTTAGGGCTGATCGGTTGTCCTTTGGACACTATAGTTCTTTCTCGTTCAGACATGATGCTGTTCATAACAGGCGGTGAAGGGGGCGTTACGACAGTTCAGTTACCACTGCTAGATAGGGCCATTTTCAACGAGTTCCACATGCACAACAAGAAAGTAACTTGTATTGCGTTGGCGTATGACGATCAGATTCTGGTTTCCGTAGCGGAAGACGCTTCAATCTGCCTTTGGAGATTAACAAATGCTGACGGAAGGGCCATCGCTCTAGATAAAGATTTCGCATATTCAAAAGAAATTTTAATAAGCAAAAAAGATTTGCAAGAAAAAATTAACAGTATTAATGTAAGTTGATCAACATATTTGACAATTTTAACATTTAATGCACTCTAAGAGTTGACCAGTGTTTTAGTATGCATTGCGCTACTTGTTAACTTTAGTAATTGGAAACAGATGCACTTTACCTACTTTCATGAGTCGTGTGACCCATTTGGTAGTACAAGACCTTGAGTAGTTTATATTTGTTTGTTTAGTTGTTGAGCACGAGAATGAGTGAACTGGAAACTGAGCACACATACCAGCTGCGGCAAGCTGAGGCGACACAGGCAGAAAAACTTAAGGAGGTCCATGAAGGGTACTGCGCTGCTATTGAAGAACTAAAAGAGAAGAACGAGGTAAAACTAGTTCTAAGAGCTTTCAAAAAATATAGCTATTACTATAGGCTCTAAAAGATTGAGCACTAATGTGAAAGTACATTGACAGCAAATGGAAAACGAGCATACGCACGAAATAGGCATGATTCAACAAGACATTGCCAAACTGCGATCGGGGCACGAGAGAATGTTGCAAGCACTGGAAGCGGACTTCAATGTCAGACTTATTAGCGAGTACGACAGATATCAGGTATAGAAAATGTTTATTAACTTTTCAACTATTATGTGATTCTGATCAATTATCATTCTTATGTCATGTTTTAGAGCCTTGAAGATAAGACGGCTAGAATGAGAAAAGATTACGAACAACGATTGGAAGATTTAGCTGAAACTAAGCGCCAAGCTTTGAGGGAAATTAATCACATGTTTGAAACCCGATTGGAAGAGAAAGATCTCATTTTACAAGAGGTAAAGCTCTGTTCGCTGCACTATTTACTTTCATTATGAACTAACATCAAAACAAAGGTGATGTATTATTTTCTAGCTTCAAGAGCAAGCAGATATGGAAACAAGAGAACATGAAACTATTAAGGCGTCCATTGAAGAAGATGCAGACCGTGAAATCATAGAAATAAGAACGGCCTACGAAGTTCAACTTAAAGAGGAAAAGGATGCCAATGTGCGGCTGAAGGGAGAAACAGGACTGATGAAGAAGAAATTGATCAGTGCTCACAAAGAAATTGATGAATTTAAACATCAAGTAGCCCAGCTGAAAGGTAAACGTTGACAACGATGACAGTCAGAAATGTAGCTTCAAATGTAGGGCGAAGAGCATGATTTTTTAACCTGTTTTTGAATTGCAGCGGAACATAAGCAGTTCCAGAAAGTCATATCCACATTGGAACGAGATGTAGCTGATCTAAAGAAAGAAATATCAGAGAGAGACGGAACGATTCAGGACAAAGAAAAACGAATCTACGAACTTAAGAGGAAGAAGCAGGAGCTGGAAAAATACAAATTTGTCCTCAACTTCAAGATAACGGAGCTGAAAAATCAGGTGAGTAGCAACAGATCAGATAATATTGTAGATACGACGATTCGTAATTATAGATTACTTGGTGATTTGTAATTGAGGTGATTATTTTGCGTATAGATTGAGCCGAAAGAGAAGGTGATTCGAGAATTGAGGGTTCAGATTGACGATATGGAAAATGAGGAATTGAAGCTGTTGAATGTAAAACATGAGCTCGGTATGACTCGGTCAAAGAGCACAATTATCTTTAGATATATCTATCTCATTTCATACTCACAAAATTATTGCTAAATCTTGTCAATAGCTTGCATAGCGTGCAGCATTTGACGTAGAAAAAAGTTACAGCTGCAGTATTTTAACACAGTTTGTGAATTCAACAGATCGATCCGTTAGAACGCGATATAAAAGCGAAAAAAGTGCGAATACTTGAATTGGAAGTGTCACTGGAAAACCTTCTAAAACAAAGAGCATTCCGCGGTAAACTACATTCAGTTGTAATTTTTTTCCCAAAATCATGTAGAAGGGCTTTGTAACGTTTACACTTCATTCGATGCATTGGTACATGTAGTTAAGTATCGTAGGCATGTACTTTTAGTAGCCTGCTTTTGACTCGCCAAGTAGATAATGTATCCATACCTCGGACGAAATCTATACCTACTAAAAATTACTTGTAGAGGGTGTGTTCACCATACAGTTGGTTCAACCAATCACACCGTTAAATTAGCCATCATAAATGTCGGCAAGTTTCAAAAGTTACGAAAATCTTTTTTCAGTACTAATCGCTTAAGACGAAGACAAGAGCTAATGTACTCTCGCTCGCACGTTTTGACTTGTTGAAAGATATAAAATCATTAAACCCATTTTCGAAAAATCGCAAACAACCAATTTGTGTGAAATCACATTGCGCACAGTTTAGTAAAAAAAACATTTTGATCGATACAAGTTTTCCTACTTAAAAGTATGCTTTTCTACTTTTCGTACTCAAGCAAACTTTTGAGTAGGAAAACTTGCATCAATCAAAATGAAATCTTTACCAAACTATGCGCAATGTGATTGCACACAAAATGGTTGTTTGCGATTTTTCAAAATTGGAATTTGTGATTTTATATCTTTTAAAATGTCGAATCGTGCGAGCGAAATATTAGGTGTTGTCAACGCCTTAATGTAAATCCCGTTGTTTTACAACTACCTAGGTACTTGTAAGTCGCAAGCAAAAATGAAAGTTATTTCAGAACTCAAAATCAGTCAGCTTAATGAAAAGCTTAGTTCAGCGAAGAAGGATTATCTGAACGAAGCCGAGAGGAACCTTACTTTGAAAAATACCCTGAAGAAAATCAAAATTGATTTGCACAATATGACTGCGAACTTTCAAGATCCAATGAAGTTGAAACTGAACGTGAAAGTGAGTTTTTTTGGTTTACACTAACTGTCTCTCTTCACAACATAATAGAAATAGTGCATTCCTAATAGGTGGGTACGTGTACCTGAAGGCCAGGTACGTGAAAGCCGCACACTCACTCTGACTTGGTATAGTTTATTTTAAACTTAAACTTTCCTCGTTCATAAGTTACCTATCTGTCAAAACCGTAAACCCTATTGAACCTAATTAGGAACATGTAGGTATTTTCGTATTAGCTCGTACAGACAAATGCGACAACTAAGCTTGTTTCCAGACACTATTCCATAAGTACGTGGAAGACATAGATTTTGTTCGGAGCCGCGTGGCAGAGGATGAGGCGATTCGCGAGTTCAACCGTCAGAGAGACCACCTCGAAAAGCAGGTTGCATCTCTTAAAAAACAGCTGGCGAAATGTCTGGGAGGATCGAAGAGCGATATTGGCAAGATTATGGATGTAAGCTTCTTCAATACTTTTGTCATTGGAAAGGGTATTACCATCTACGACCACGAGATCTGTGTACAAGAATTAAGTAACTAGCGTTTGTAAATAAAGGCCAACGAAAAGCAGGGTTTGATGATCACTAATAAAATTTGTGTTTGGGTAATAAAAATAAGAGGCTTGCGGTATAAAAAATAAGAGCCACTAAAATTGTTACCAACAACTATGTTACACAAACAGCAATCAAAACTAGTTTATTAACCCTTGTTACCTAAAAGCCCGGAACTAATTCTAGTTTCACTAAAACCGTGAAGTCTGGTTCGGTAATTTGAATTACCAAATATTTGTAATAAAATCTGCAGTTACGAAACCAAAAATTACACGGAATTCGATTTTAATCAGGTTCTTTCACTGAGTCAAAATTAACATCAATCGGACGAGTACCTACCTCATCATGAAAAGTCAATGTTCTTGACCCTATATTCTAACATTCCAGGAGAATTGTACACTCCTAGGAGAGATCAACAACTTGCGCATAGAGCTCAAGTCAACCCGATCTCGGTGCTTTCAAATGGAGTCCATACTTGGACTATCGGCTAGATACATTCCACCAGCAACTGCGCGTGCTAAGTTGAAACATGTCACGGAAGACCGGGAGAAAGTGGACGATAAGTTCAAACAGAAAATTGAGGTAACACTTCTTGAGACTGCTATATAGATTAATGGATGCTTGGGGTAACAACTCCAACTTCGTATGTTAAATCTCTAGTCTATATCACTAGCTCAGTGGACACGTTCTTCTTCTTCTTTGTTTATGGCTCCTATCCGTACGTATAGACAATCTTGCCAATGTCAAGTGATTTTTAAAACTATGCAACGGATTTTGATGCGGTTTTTTTAATATATAGTGATTCAAGAGGAAGGTTTATATGTATAATTTATGCATGATATGTGCACCCGTGCGAAGCAGGGGGGCGCGGGCGGGTCGCTAGTTTAGCTATAATTATATACAATTTAACAGGAACGAGAGGAGATAATTTACGCCTTAAAAGAAGAAAACGACCGCCTGCTTGGTAAAGTCCGGTGCATCGAAGAAGCGGTTGAACTACCATCGGAATCAGAGACTAATGATGATGAACAATGAATGAGCAATAAACAATGTTTCCTCTCATTCAATGTTTTTTATTTCTTCGAATTAGCTATTTTCTATTCGTAGGTTCTTTTCTGAACAAATTACGCGTAACAGCACTGCAGGTGTTACAAAATCTGAATCCGTTAATTCGAACGAGAAGATATTAGAAAAATATGCTTTCCATTTTTGGCAACACTACTACCAACAACTACAACTACGGCAGAAATTGAGACAGATGGTAATATTGGGATTTAGGTTTACATATTCATTATGAAAAATATGTCGGGAAAATCGACTTTCGTTTGAAGATTAGTTAGTCGACAGGCATGAAAGCCGCAAAGCTGAAAGCGAAGTTCTAACATAAAATAACCTGGAATAATCTATTAAAATCTAAATTATTCATAGACATGATTTTATACAAAAACGTTTATTCAAAACATAAATGCATCTTGACATAACTAATGGAAATATGCATAAACTTAAGCTTACTTAATAGTAGCATAAGTAAGCTGCTTACCTAAAGTATTGCACCGTCATAAAAAATATAATTAATTCACTAAAATCCAATAAATTAAAACCAGTCCCAATATAAATATCCATCAACCGGGTTATTAAAGGGCTGACATCTAAACTTATTTTTGAAAAATCGCTATCAACCAAGTTGTGCCAGTGTGCGAGAATTTTTTTGACGGTTGTCAGCCCATTGATAAAATACTTAACGATAAACATAATTACATAGAAAATATACGTAACTTAACTAACAGTTCAGACAGTGATGTCCTGATTTTAGATGTTTCTAGAGTGGTATGAAGAAAAATGCCTGAAATACTAATTACATAAATACCCAACACATCTCAAATTGTGCAACAAAAATCTATCCTGCCATGGGAATCGAACCCCGACTTGGCTGTTTAAACAGCATAAATTTTTAACATAATTTAGAGAACAAAAGGTAAGATTGCTTTACGTCCCTTGGGGTACTCGGGAAACTCTTTCTTGTAGTTGCGATGCTTGCCGATTGCCCACACCGCCATTTGGTAAAGACCGGCCGCGGCGAAAATTCCCGCTGAAAGTTAAAATTTCTCATAAGAAAACTTAAATTCATCAATATTTTTAGCCTAATAAAAAACTTTAATTAAAATGGAATAACGAAAAATAAAACAAATACCAATTTGATAACAAAAGATCAAACAGATTAGTTTTATTATTTATTTATTGGGACTGGATCCTACCAATCCCAATAAATAAATAATAAAAATGGAACCGCGCAGTTCCAGAAGGCAGGGGATTCCGGTATGACATGCGACAAGCAATTTTACAACTTCCATACACATATTCCATGTGTTGTATGTGTAATGCATCTAGATGTAATATAATCATCTAGCTGGCTGGTTGTAATTTTGATAGATTTTGTATAAGTGTGTATCATTGCCTATTTATAACAAAATAATAGTTTTATGACGCATTTGTGGTCAATTTAGAAACTAATAAATGACGCATCTTAGGTTTTTTATAAATCATACACGCAGTAGGTATACCTCATAATGTCGAAACGACATACCAGCGTGTGATTAAATTTGCATTATAGCGTGTAATTATGTAAATGACTTCGACCGCAGTCATGACGCAGTGTATATTTCGATTGATTAGGTATTACTTTGAACTTCGGAAATCGTTTAATTAACTTATAGGCACTCTCTAAAAACCAACCGAATAAAGATAATGTATGCGTGTAAGTAAAATAAACTGACCTTTACATTTACATGAAACTTATTAATGGTGTTAGAGGCTTTCAGACGCTATAGTGAATGGAACAAGATTTTAGATGGAGTAGGCTTGCCTGGCACCGATACCATCTTTATACCCTAACTAGCTGGTACCCGCGACTTCGTCTGCGTACTTTTAATCTCTTCATCTCTTTTTTTCGCAATAAAAGGTAGCCTATGTTCTTTCTCAGGGTCTAAAGATTGTCTGTGCCAAATTTCATCAAAATCGGTTGAGAGGTTTAAGCGGGAAAGCGTAACAGACAGACAGACAGATAGACAGACAGAGTTACTTTCGCATTTATAATATTAGTTGGGATTGGGATTAGTTGGGATCAGCCTAATCCACAAGAAAGGAATGCGGAGCTTGGAGCTGACAAAGCGGTTGCTGTTTCTCACATCTTTCTTTGAGAGCACTATCATTGGGCACTTTGGGAACAAGCCACAAAAAAAGCAATTATTAACAAACATTTGAAAATGTTTGTTAATAATTGCTTTTTTTGTTTCATTTTCATTCACCCCTCGAATTCAATCCACCCCGTTTTACTGTATGTGTGTCTTAGTATAAATTAAATTGACTTTCTTCAAAGTCAAAAGGTATTTATACCAAAGCCTAGAAGAACAGGTAACTAGGTAACTTACGGCTTAGTTCCTACCGCGCAGTGTGGTACCAATCGAATTTAGTGAGCCGTAGTAGGCATAACAGAAAAAAAATAATGGTACATAATCAAATTCATAAAACAGAACACGTTACGCTTTAAACTAATAATACCAAATGCATACATACATAACAGAGAAAAATCTATACATGTAACTTACCAGGTGCACATTTGGTCATGATAGTGAAGAACATCCAAGATCCAAACTCGTACGTGTAGTTGGGACAGGAGACAAAGTTGAAGAGCTGTGAGAAGGGGTTCGAATCAGGGACGGGCACGCGTCTCACTTTAGTGCCGGGCGGGCGAAGGTTCTTCAGCAAAATGTGAATGCTTAGGTTGCCCAGTTCACATAGCTAGAAAAAAAGGCATAGGTAACGTATTTATTTAATTGACTCATAATTATCAATCACTCGGAAACGTCTAAAGCGTCTAATAAACGGGCTAGAAATTGCGGCAATTTCAAGCTGCATCTGTATATCTGCCTTATTCACGCAAATAGATCGTAAGCAGGACAGCAATATAATTGCAGCAATAAATTGCCACCGAACCAACCCGTTTATAAGCACCTTTAGCAGGGCAGCTATATAATTGCAGCAATAGTAGTAGAGCTCTTTGTGAAGGGCTCGTCCGGGGAAGTACTACCACCACGCCTTTTTCTGCCGCCAAGCAGCAACGCTGTGTTTCGGTTTGAAGAGTGTGATCGCCGGTGTAATTACAGGCACATGAGGCTTAACATCTGTATGCCTCAAGTTGATGGACGCAGGGCAGTGCATCGTAGGGCACGTTCCTATTGTGCGTGACCTACGGGGCAATGTTTTGTTTATAGGTGATGGTTACCACTTAACATCAGGTGGACCATCTGCTTGTTCCATCAGCTAGTTGTATAAAAAAAAAAAAAAAAAAGCAATAAATTTCCACAATTTCTAGTGGCAGAGAGATAGATTAGTCTGGAATAGCACATAGGCTACTTTTTATCCCGTGGGAATACCGGGATTTAAATCTGCGCAGGTGAAACCGCGGGGCGCAATTAGTATTTTCTATAAGAAGTACATAAACTAACCTACTGTGGCATAGGTATTTATTGGCTAGCTCACCATCTCTTTTTAAGATATCGTATGAACCTAGTAGTTGTAGTAGTAAGTAGTAGTAGTGCATCGTGCAAATCCTACTAATATTATAAACGTGAAAGTTTGTAAGTATGGATGGATGGATGGATGTTTGTTACTCTTTCACGCCGGAACGGCTGAACGGATCAGAATGAAACTTGGCAGAAAGATACATTATAGCCTGGAATAACATTTAAATCTGCTGGGTGAAACCGCGGGGCGCAACTAGTAAAGCATAAAATAAAAGTTGTAGGTAGGTATTTTGTTTTTATTCGAAGACTTCGAAGTTGTATTTTAAAGCAACTAAAGTCGAAAATACCTACTGACAAAATTGCCAACAGACGGGACGAAGTACAAGGTTAGGTAGTCTTTAAATAAAATAAGGCGCGAAGGGTACCTCCCTTACTGGTTTTTAAATGCCTTGAGCCAGTTACAGTAAAAGGGCAGGTCTCGAAAATAGAATTCATATCATACTGATATTATCTGACAGAACTAACACAGTATAGATGGAAAACTAATGTTGGTTGACTGTACAGTAAACAGTTGCCTCAGTCAGAATACGTTAATTGAAGTCACAATCGCAAATATAGGTTCTTTAATGAGAGAATCAATAGACAATTTATCTGCTGTGTACCACACAAGTGAAGTCGCGCTAAAATGAGGTGTCTAGCGGGTCTGGGCGTCTTTATTACCTATTTTTTTAAGTTAATGTTTTCGAGACGAGATTTTTACACCCTGTATTCAATAGGGCCTTGTTACCAAACCAAACTGGCGTGGTGAAAGGATTCAGGCGGAAGTTTGCCTTGACGGACAACCTTCATACCCTTTAATAATACCCTCGTTACATAATTATCATTGATAAATAAATTTATTCTAGTTACGAGTAGCTAAGTCTACATGCAATAAGGGGGTAAGGGTGTTTCTTTCAAATTAAATGCCTAGGGCCTAGGGAATTTTATTCATTAAAATAAGAGGTGGAGTCAGACAGGAATTTCAGAAACTCTACCCATTATGACTTTAAAACATTAAAGGATTTGCTACACTAGATGTGCATTGTTGTTCATACAAAATGCAGGCTTTACCTGACCGCAGACCACATCCAGTGTGGCGAATCCTTAACTTGTTAGAGAAAAAACAACAAGTTAATAAGCTGCAAGTATTTCAATAATAAATATGAAGTAGTGTAACATCGCATTTCTGCTTGTTACAGGGTTAGAACCTTGTTTCGAATTTTAGGTTATTTCTTTGTTTTGGTTTACGGTTTTGACAGCTTTGAGGTTGACAGCTGAGACGCTTGGACGTGTTTTGACGTTCGCTCGAAGCCCGGATGACATTTGTCTGCCGGATTGACAGCTTGATTGAGTCAATAAACGTTCGATTGTGGGGTGCATTCTTGTACCTGAGCCCATCTCTATTTTGTACCAAAGGTACAGAGGGGCTTCCCTATTTTTGAGAGGGATAAGGTCCGACACTTTTCTCCCTGCCAGCAACAAAGATGGTCTAAGTCTTTGATTTTTAATTAATCGAACCCCATCAGGGGCTAGTATTTGTTTTAATAACTTTTTGATTAGCTAATTCGTGCTAATAATGCCTCTTTAGGCTGTGGCCGATGATATTTTGATAATTTGGTAAGTTTCGATACGATTGCGTTATTTTTTGTCAATGTGGCCGTGGGAATTTTCTTTGACCAAATTTTTGGTTTGATTTCTTACAGTTTTGGACATGGAGCGCGTGCTAATTGTGCACTATTTTGGATCCATGCCTTTTGTTCATTAAAAAGCGGTGAGTGACTTGGCAATTAGAAGCTACCAATTAGATTTTTTACATGATTCCAGATAATCAATGAACATTTTCTTTTGTTACAGCGAAAGCGCTTTTTACCTATTTTTTTATCTACCTTTTTACTACACTTTTTATACTACCTAAATTTTTTTACTATACTTTTTACCTATCTTTACTTTTTATTCAAGACAAATTTTGATAACCATTAAATTCTGTTATTGATCTCCCCCCAATTTGGATGGATGGGACCCCCCTACTTTTGGTGAAGACCACCTGGCTGGAGCCGCCCGCCGCCAGGAGTAATTTTAAAAGGGTTTGCATTTGTGCAACAGGTATTTAGATGACCTAATTGTTATTAATTTAATTGTTCGTTGATGCAGTAACAACAGGATAGGTGTTACATTTACTCAAAATTCCCATTATACAAAATTAAACTTATACTATTATTAGGACATATCCACCCATTAGGCAGTAGAGTCATTTCCCATAGGATGCCATGGAGTAGCAACTTGAAATAAATATCTTTCCGTATTAAAACTTTAGTTTATCTTATAGCTCCCCCGTCCTTAGATTAAAGGTCCAATGATGCGCCTGAGTTCCCGGTAATTTGTTAGTTTTTATTGTGTTTCCCCTTTTTATTTTTGTGCTCTGTCTGGCGCCCGAATTTAGAATTTTATTTGACAGTGTGCTCCCCTTTTACTTTTTATTAAATTCAGCTTATTTCTCTTTTAAAATTTAGTTTGTTGGCCTTCTTGGTGTACGGAGTTTTATTATTCGTTACATTATTAAAGAATTGGCGCCTAGCGATCAGGGACTGATTTGGCATTTTAGGTTTACTGTTTGTTACTGCATCTGACTTTGGTCATTTTTTATGACAATTGTTTTGAATTTTGTGTTATTTTTACAACATTTAGATGTTATTTAGTACTATTTGGTACAATTATTAGTGCGATTATTATTGCTATTTAGCAACATTGTTTTGTACTTTGTGTTTTTTCCACACAATGTTTATTTTACTTTGACAAAACAAACATAACACATGTTATCTGTGCGTTGACAAATACTTTTCTACAGTGTTAATTTAAGTGAACATATTTTTAAGTGAAACCTTTTTGTGACAAACCATGGCATTCTTTTGAAAAGCATATTCAACATTTTACATGTTCGTTGCTTTATGTTAAGACTTTGACAACAATTGTTGTACTGAACTTTTGATAGGAAACAATACTATAGGCAGAACATTTCAAGGTTATTGACCCCAACATTGTAAGTGGTTATTGCATCTTTTGAACAACTTGATTTTCATTATAGTTTAACTTTGATAACATAACTTTAACTATTCAACTTATACAACTTAAACTTAGAAAATTTACTCTCCCAATTTAACATTAAAACTTAACTTTGACAATTTAAAATATTTAAAAAACTTAACTTTATTTTTAAATTAGTTCTTTCTTATTGATTTGATTTGGAAGTTTTTACTGTGTTTTAACATGGATAAGGCGGTACAGTTTCCACCCGTTTCTGTGGAAAACCATACTACCTTGGGTTCTATTGATAATCCACCGGCTACAGCTGAGTTGTCGGATACCATAAATCAAGGAGGAATTAATATGGCTGGGTTTACAGATCCTTTCTTGAATAATGATATGCCCGCTCACAGTTCTACTGCTGCCCAAACTTTACCATCATTCAATAAAATGAATGAATTTGTTAGAAAAAACTTGCCCTCCTCGAGTGTTAAGTTACCGGACTTGAAGAAGAGTAGGATTGTTTTTGAAGGAAAGACTTGTGTTCGTGAGTTTATTATACAAGTTGAGGAGTATTTCTTATACAAGAATTTTGACGAATCGTTGTTGGTTGGTTCATTTTCGGATTTACTGTCTGGTTCCGCTGCCAAGTGGTTCCGTACCATTCGTTTCCAAGTTGCTTCATGGACTGAACTTAAGGTTGCATTGCTCAAGCGTTTTGACAAGCTTGAATTTGACTACTTTTTAGAATACGAGCTTCGCACTCGAAAGCAAAAGTCTAGTGAGTCACTTCCAGATTTCATAACTGAATTGATGGACATGGCTAGCCGTCTCGTTGCTCCCATTTCCGAGTCAGTGATTATAACCATTATTAAACACAACATGTTACCCATCTATACCCCTTTTGTGGTAGGTAAGCACATTTCTTCTTTGGAGAGCTTCATCGTTCTAGGAAAGGAGTTGGAGGCTTTCGTGGAAAGAAAGCTCCCAAAGGATGCTCACAAAGCGGTTAAGGAATTAAGCCGCGCAGGAATTAAAACCAGTGTTGTTAAGGCTGATGGATTGATTTGTTTGAAGTGTAAGGCTGCTGGTCATACTTACAGAGATTGCACTGCCATTCCGGGCATGATTTGTTTTCAGTGTCAGAAATTAGGTGTAACCACAAAATTCTGTGATGTGTGCAATTTGGCGAAGAAAAACTCAACTGAGTCAAAAAACTGATTAGGTCACTTCGAGCACCGGTTTCTTTAAAAACTAGAGTTGACTCGAAGAAGGAAATTGTTAGACACAAATTTAAACCTGATGACACTATAGTTAAAAATGAATTTTCGGATTGGCTAAAATATTTAAAAACTTTCTTTGGCGTTTATAAGGCTTCACCTGTTCTCTTTGTTAAAAATCATGATAAAAGACCATTTTTACAGTTTTTAATTGGTAAAAAGAAATTTTCCGGATTATTAGATAGTGGTGCGAATAAATGCGTTCTTGGTTTGAACAGCCACCTACAGTTTTTGGAATTAGGTTATGAAATGAAACCAGTACCTGTTTCTGTTCATGATTCTGCTTATACTGCGGATGGATCTGCTCAGAAGATTATAGGAACTATGGACCTTCCGATTACTTGTGATAACGTTACCAAAATTGTTACATTTGTAGTTATACCTTTGTTTGATTATAAGTTTATTTTGGGATTTGACTTTTGGATGAAATTTGACCTTGCTAAAGATTTATGGAAAAATGTAATTTATGTTAATAACATTGAAAGATTTCAATGTTCAGTTACTTCAGCTGCTGATTTGTCTCCTTCTGAGAAACAGCAACTTGACAAAACAATTTCTCTTTTTGAAGACATTTCCTATGAAAGGAAAGGTTTAGGACTTACTCATCTTGTTCAACATAAAATTAATGTAACTGGGGAACCATTTAAACAAAGATACTGGCCATTAAGTCCAGCTAAGCAAAAGGAACTTTTTGATGAAGTGGAAGTTTTATTGAAGGAAAATATTATTCAACCTTCTAAATCTCCTTGGAGTTCACCTGTTTTAGCTGTTGATAAAAAAGACGGTAGCACACGTTTATGTTTAGATTCACGCCGTTTGAATTCAATTACAATTAGAGATTCTTATCCTCTTCCGTATCCTTCTAAGATACTAGATAGTTTGAGAGGAGCTCGATTCATTACAACCATTGATCTTTCTAAAGCTTTTCTTCAGATAGCTCTTGAAGAATCTTCACGCGAGAAGACTGCATTTGTAGTCCCAGGCAAAGGATTATTTGAGTTTATTAGAATGCCCTTCGGCCTAACAAACGCACCGGCTGAATTACAGCGCTTAGTGGACAGATTATTTGGATTTGAATTTGAGAGCGTTTTGTTTTGTTACTTAGATGACTTAATTTTGATAAATGATAATTTTAAAGATCACATAGAGTATTTGAATAAAATTTATAAAACCCTTAAGGATGCTGGTTTAACGGTCAATTTAAAGAAATGTGAATTCTGCAAAGATAAGCTTCGTTATCTTGGTTATATTGTGGACAGTAAAGGTTTACATACTGATCCATCTAAATTAGATACCATTGAGAATTTTCCACGCCCTGGAATTGTTAAAGAACTTAGAAGTTTTCTTGGTTTATGTTCATATTACCGTAGATTCATTGATAGATTTGCTGATATTGCTTCGCCTCTTACCAAATTGACGGCTGGTAGTAAAAATTCTAAAAAACCTCTTGTTTGGAATGATGACGCTGAATTAGCTTTTAATAGTTTAAAACAGGCTTTAGTTACTTCACCTGTTTTGCAATGTCCTAATTTTGAAAAACCATTTTTCTTACATTGCGATGCTAGTTCTGTTGGAATTGGTAGTGTTTTGAGTCAAGAAGATGATAATGGAGAACAACACCCCATTGCTTTTTACTCCCGATCATTAAACAAATGTGAACGCAATTACAGTACTACAGAACGAGAATTATTAGCAATTTTGGATTCGATAGAACATTTTAGACCGTATGTTGAGGGAATGGAGTTTACAGTAGTTACAGATCATGCAAGTTTACAGTGGTTATTAAAATTGAATAATCCAAGTGGACGTTTAGCGCGTTGGGCTGCTAGAATTTCTCAATTTACATTTCATGTTGTCCATAAAAAAGGTTCTTTACATTTAGTACCTGATGCATTGTCGAGAATTGAAATTACAGCTTCATTAGTTACACCTGTTCAGATAGTTTCTCCTGACGAAGATATAGAGGATCCTTGGTTTAGAAAAGTGTTCATTAATTGTCAAAAGTTTCCTGCTAGATATAAAAACTTTAGAGTTGAAAGTAATGTTTTATATAAATTTTGTAAAAGTAAATTTAACCCTGATAGTCGTTTGAATTGGAAAATAGTTATTCCTAAGGAAAATATATTAGATACTATTAGATCAAATCATGATGACATTAATTCTGGTCATCTTGGAATTCATAAAACCTTAAAGAAATTAAAACAACACTATTTTTGGAACGGAATGTTTAATGACGTTCAAAATTATATTAGATCTTGCGATATTTGTAAAGCTTATAAACATAGTACTTCACCCCCTTTTGGAATTATGGTTAATCCTAAAAAAGTAGATAGACCCATGGTCATGCTTTCTGCGGACATAATAGGAATTTTACCTAAAAGTTATTCGGGTCATAAATATATTCTTTCAGTAGTTGATGTTTTTACTAAATTTTGCTGGATTTTTCCTTTGGCTAAAGCTACGACCTTATCAATTTGTAGATTATTTGAAAAAGAGATATTTCTTAAATTTGGTTGTCCTAAAATCTTAGTTTGTGATAATGGAACTCAATTTACTTCTAGATATTTTAAAGAATTTATGAAAAGTTACAACATTATTAAAATCTTTTATAACACTTATTACACACCTCAGAATAATCCTGTAGAACGGTATAATAAAACAATAGAAACTTGCATCTCATGTTTTGTTAAAGATGATCAACGCACTTGGTCAAAACTTTTACCTCATGTTCAATTAGCTTTAAATAACAGTGTTAGTCTTGCCACTGATTATACACCTAATTTTCTCATGTTTGGAAGAGAACTAATTTTTGATGCTTCTTTACATCGTTTTAGTAATTCATTAGAAACTTTGTCACAAGTTGAGATGGGAGATAGGAATTCTTTTGCTTATTCTCTTAAATCACTTGGTGATGTTTTTGTTAAAGTTCAAGCTCATTTATTAAAAGCTTATAAGCGTAATGCTCATTATTATAATTTAGGGAGGAAAGTCATTTCGTTTTCTGTTGGTGATATTGTTTGGAGAAGGAGTTTTATTCAGTCTAGTGCACCGGCATATTTTTCGGCTAAGTTTGCACCTAAGTTTGTTAAATGTGAAATTATTGAAAAAGTTTCAGATTTTGAAAGATTTAAGTAAAAATACTTCAGGCCGTTACCATGTTAAAGATATTATAAAATACTAATTTTTGGCTTTATACTTTAAACTTGAGTTTGATAACCGTTGGGAGTTTGGTATTATGAAAGAGATGAATGAGATTTGATGTATGAAAGAAGTATGAGAGATTTACCTTGAAAGATGATGTAGTGTTAGGTTGACTTCTTAACAACATTAAATTTTGAGATTTTGAAGTTCTAAATTAAAACTTAGGTCATTTTATTTCACAAATTAATTTTTCCAACAGAAAAAGATCTCATGTAAATTATTTTGTAAATTTGTTTGTTTAGAGGAAGTTTTTTGTGTCCTCGACATTTGTTTAGGGTTGTTTACCCAACTTCATTATTTGTTTGTTTTAGTTATTAGGGTTGCCTTAGCAACAGTATTTGTTTGTTTAGTTTGTTTGTGTTGTTCCTAGTTTAGTTTCACGGATATGACAACAAATTTTTGGTACCACCCTGATTTGACATTCACATACTGGGATTTTTCTCTGCCTTTTAGTGTAGACCCCAGGTGACATTATTGGATTTGATAAATAGTTCTCGATTTTTCCATCGGTTCTATATTTGTTAAATAGTTCTCGGCTTTTCCTCCGGTTCTATGTTTGTTTTTGTATTATTGTGCCTGGTAAGTTGGTGGAGTTATGCCAATCACGATATACAAATTTTGTTTTGGTTATCGGTTTTTCCCCCGTTTCCATATTTTTTTTGAGGATGTCTGTGCCCGGAATTTTTGGTGGGGTTGTGCCGATCACAGTACATTTCTTGTTTTTTCCCCACGTTTTACGGTGGTTAGAATTTTTGCACTTGCACAACTTTAGTTGTGAGGGTCTTTTCACTTTTTGGTGAATTAAGTTTCCGAGCGGTTAAAACTCGATAAATAAGCCTAAGATTTGAGTCGGTGACGAGGGTGTCCAACCGTACTTTGTGAGAAGTTTAGGAGGGTTTTAGAGTCGGTGACGTTAGAGTCCAACCGCACTTTTTGAGTAGTTTTGAAGGAGTCTTTTTTGAGTCGGCGACGTTTGTGTCTAACCGCACTTTAATTTAGTTTAGATTTTTTTGTGATTTTATGAGACGGAGTTGTTACCCGTACTCTTTTGGTAGGTATTTGGTTTTTATTGTTTATTTGCCTTGTTGTCTGAATGATTGCTAGGATCTTAAGATTCTAGTCGGATTTCTTCAACAAGATTTTGTACTTTGTTTGCTTTTTGTTTGACAACTTAAAATTATATTTGGTTAGAGTTTTTTTTTATATAGAGTTTTTTATAGAGTCTTTCATAGAGTTTTTTATAGAGTTTTTTATATAGAGTTTTTTATAGAGTCTTTCATAGAGTTTTTTATAGAGTCTTTTATAGAGTTTTTTATAGAGTTTTTAGTAGAGTTTTTGGTAGAGTTTTATAGAGTTTTGTAGAGTTTTTGGTAGAGTTTTATAGAGTTTGTGTTAGGATTTTGTTACCTTTTTGCTAAGTTTTGGCATAAAAGAAAGTACTCTTTCTTTTATTTTTTCGGGAAGGTATGTAATGTAACATCGCATTTCTGCTTGTTACAGGGTTAGAACCTTGTTTCGAATTTTAGGTTATTTCTTTGTTTTGGTTTACGGTTTTGACAGCTTTGAGGTTGACAGCTGAGACGCTTGGACGTGTTTTGACGTTCGCTCGAAGCCCGGATGACATTTGTCTGCCGGATTGACAGCTTGATTGAGTCAATAAACGTTCGATTGTGGGGTGCATTCTTGTACCTGAGCCCATCTCTATTTTGTACCAAAGGTACAGAGGGGCTTCCCTATTTTTGAGAGGGATAAGGTCCGACACTTTTCTCCCTGCCAGCAACAAAGATGGTCTAAGTCTTTGATTTTTAATTAATCGAACCCCATCAGGGGCTAGTATTTGTTTTAATAACTTTTTGATTAGCTAATTCGTGCTAATAATGCCTCTTTAGGCTGTGGCCGATGATATTTTGATAATTTGGTAAGTTTCGATACGATTGCGTTATTTTTTGTCAATGTGGCCGTGGGAATTTTCTTTGACCAAATTTTTGGTTTGATTTCTTACAGTTTTGGACATGGAGCGCGTGCTAATTGTGCACTATTTTGGATCCATGCCTTTTGTTCATTAAAAAGCGGTGAGTGACTTGGCAATTAGAAGCTACCAATTAGATTTTTTACATGATTCCAGATAATCAATGAACATTTTCTTTTGTTACAGCGAAAGCGCTTTTTACCTATTTTTTTATCTACCTTTTTACTACACTTTTTATACTACCTAAATTTTTTTACTATACTTTTTACCTATCTTTACTTTTTATTCAAGACAAATTTTGATAACCATTAAATTCTGTTATTGATCTCCCCCCAATTTGGATGGATGGGACCCCCCTACTTTTGGTGAAGACCACCTGGCTGGAGCCGCCCGCCGCCAGGAGTAATTTTAAAAGGGTTTGCATTTGTGCAACAGGTATTTAGATGACCTAATTGTTATTAATTTAATTGTTCGTTGATGCAGTAACAACAGGATAGGTGTTACATTTACTCAAAATTCCCATTATACAAAATTAAACTTATACTATTATTAGGACATATCCACCCATTAGGCAGTAGAGTCATTTCCCATAGGATGCCATGGAGTAGCAACTTGAAATAAATATCTTTCCGTATTAAAACTTTAGTTTATCTTATAGCTCCCCCGTCCTTAGATTAAAGGTCCAATGATGCGCCTGAGTTCCCGGTAATTTGTTAGTTTTTATTGTGTTTCCCCTTTTTATTTTTGTGCTCTGTCTGGCGCCCGAATTTAGAATTTTATTTGACAGTGTGCTCCCCTTTTACTTTTTATTAAATTCAGCTTATTTCTCTTTTAAAATTTAGTTTGTTGGCCTTCTTGGTGTACGGAGTTTTATTATTCGTTACAGTAGCTAGATACTTACTTATTATCAACGTTATTAAGTGGCAAAATAAACAAAATAGTATATCAACTAAGATGACCAATGTTTCAAAGTCAGGCAGTATGAATGGACTTTGATCGAGGTCATACACTATACATATACAAATGAACAAAAAACCACAAACACAGGTGAATTAATTAGTCTCCAAAATCCAAATTCAACTTATATTGATGATTATGTTGCAAATAGCCCAAGGTCATTGATATCATTCCTTTATCATATTTTATATTATTCTGACAAAATAGTAATACAAAAGAACTTGTCCCAAGCAAAGAACTAAAAAAGCATGATATTTAATGAAGATTATGACAATATAGAAAAGGTATGTTCTCAGTATAGGTACCCTACAAACCCTTTCAAACATGCACTACTACTTAAGGTGTTATGCTTATATCTACCAAATAGTATCATATCGGTAGATACTTACAACAAATCCTCCAAGTCCAACATAGAACCAAAGGTTACATGGAGCGGTGTAAAGGGGGTGGTTAACATGGTATGCAACATAGACAGTGAACAGCCAGTAATATGAACAGTTCTTGAACAGATTCCTCAAGGGCATGGTTCCATGAGAGAACCGGTGGACAAATAATGTCTCCAGGATACGTTTGACATAATGTACTGACCAGCAGACAGCAGCAACCCTGAAATGTGAGTAAAATCATTTCAAATAGTAAAATAATAATCAGAAAGTACATACTTACTTTACTACATACATATTGGACATCATGCAATAGGCAATGATGCAAGTAAGTAGAGAAAGTAGGTAAATGGGTGCATTCATTTAAAGTCTTGAGACTATGAGCAGGTTTGCGGTGTGTTGTTAGTTCTTTAGAAGCTGCACTCCAGCTAGTGCTTCTGCTTTTCTTTGGCATATATTATATGTATTTGGTACTTATATATTATATATTTATTGATTTATATTGCCAAGAGTTATTACACAAAACCTAATACCTACTAGACACAAACAAAATAAACATCCTGACCTGTGCTTATCCACCAAAGGCAACCACAGCTAACACAGGCATCATATTTTGGTTATTAACTTAGAGAAACTTACGTAGCAACATTTCCAGGAGCAGAAGATTGCTCTCCATACAGGATCCAAGGCCTCTGATACACCCACAAGTACACAAACACTGGCCCGGCATATTCAGTCAAGAATACATTTTTCCAAGATATCTGTGGCCCAAGATCTTTTACATAGAGCTTTCCACCATTTTCCAAGTTCAGGGATTTCAGAGTATCTTGTTCCTTCAGGGTTTTGCCCTTAGCTTCTAATTTGATAGCTTGTCGATCTGGGTACAATGATTGATTTACACTCTCATGGATTTTTTCTTTTACATTCTGTATTGTTGAACTCTCAGTCACTTGTATCTTGCCTAATGGTTTGGAGCCGGAGGTGCTCAAAATTTCAATCTGCAAACATTGCAACTACAGTTAGGCCTGGATGGAAAAGTAGGGCCCGAAACGATTTGGTTCAGGAATTGGAAAATCTCACCTCCATTTTTATAAGTAAATTCAGTCAACTCGACGACGGCGACGAGTATTATTATTGTTCGGTGTGGTTCGGTGCTTTGGCCACGCTTTGGCTCTTAGCGTAGCGTTATATAATATATACTACTGACTACTCTACTCCAAAGACATTGTACTTATAACTAGACTGTGCACCATGGCGCAAAAACCCAAAGAGAATGTAAAACTACGAGAAGAGGCGGGACTTAGTAAAGAGCCAATGAGAGCCAATGGGATCCTTTTACATGGCACTTCAATACCAACACAACGAATATGTACGTCAAACAACAACAGTTTTACCAACCTATCAGCCTAAATAGTGCTGCGTGATGGCCCTCGCTTTCATATCGATATCGATAAAATATGCGAGATCGAAAATGAGGTTATTTTCGTATTCAAAATTTTGATCGAGTCCACGTCTAAGTCCAACCTAGGTTTTTAAGTCCTAGGTTGAACTTAAATATGGATCTGATATGAAACAAAAATCTTTTTTCATTATTACATTTAATTTTTAGCCGACAAACCTGTACATAAAACAAAAAATAAAATAAACATTGTACATAATATTCCTTTTTTTCATATAATACGATGTTTAGTTTAGCAGGATGGACACTCAGCAGCAGCAGTAGGCTTGACATATTCTGTAACATAGTATTAATTTATTAATTTCCAGTAGCTCTTTAAAGAAAGCAAAAGATCCACTATACACATTATAACTACAAGAATGGCTCACCCACTTTCGTGGCACAAAATTTTACCTATAGCATAAGTATAAAAGACTAGGCAATTCACGTCATATTCTAGAAAAGGTTATAAATTAAAATAACAGTATCAAAAAATATACCTACGCTTTTTGGGACTCCCAGTTGTCATCTTTAGCATATTATGTAGTTTTCACTCAGGTATATTCTGTAACAAAATTTTTTTTTTTTTATTTTCTTTTTAACTAAGTATAATAGATAGAGACACAAGAATTTTATTCTGAGTTGTGTTTGAATTTTATCTTTCTAAAAAACACATAAAACGAGGTCAAAGTCAAAGTCAAAATATGTTTATTCAATAAAATCACAAGGACCATCTTGAACCGTCTTAAAACTAGGTGACTCTAGTGCCAGTTCCACGCGACCAACACCGAGAAGAACAGGCAACAAACTCGGCTTGGTATCTATCGCTCTTTTATATGATCCTCGTTACAATGTAATAAAATACCTACACTATTGAAGCTATATAATACAAAGTAATCTAACAGAAAAGGAAAAGTAAACAGATTCATAAAAGAACACACGCTTCAAACCAATAATACTAATACATAAGTAAGAAGTGTAGTAAGTCAAACAACAAGGAAAAAAAAAATCTTTTTTTAAATAACATAATAGTAAAGACATTGCAGATATGTTAGCCGTCGATGGGCAGAGCGACCGGGACATCAGGCCACGCACTTTTATCATTAATATAACTATCTATAGTATAGTAAGCTTTCCTTATCAGATAATTCTTAATGTACACTTTAAATTTTTTAATAGGAAGCCCAGTGACACTTTCTGGAAGTTTATTATAGAAGCGTATACCGTTCCCCATGAACGAGCCATTTACCTTTTGTAATCGAAATTTCGGAATGCATAATTTATTTTTATTTCTAGTGTTAACGTTATGTGCGTCACTCTTTTTCTTAAAGCTACCTATGTGTTTATGAGTGTACAATAAATTTTCAAAAATATACTGTGAAGTTACTGTGAGAATATTAATTTCCTTAAAACGCTCCCTCAATGAGTCACGTGGTTTCATTTTATAAATGGCACGTATCGCCCGTTTTTGAAGTACAAATATACTTTGTATATCAGCAGCTCTACCCCATAGCAAGATACCATAGGACATTACACTGTGGAAGTAACTAAAATATACCAGCCTAGCTGTAGCCTCATCCGTAGGATCACCTCATCTGAGGATGTCCGCATCTACGGCAAAATCTCACACTGTGTTCGACACACACTTATCGATAATTACACTTCATCACTAGTACATACACAATAAAATTACATAACTTTGATTAAAAATCAATCTAAAGAGGTTCATGTTGTTTGTTCGTAGCTTGTACTCACTAAAATATCTAATTCAATGCTTACCGAGCCTCATCCAAAGGAAACTTTGCCATAAACTTCCTTTTTTGTAGATTTCTTCGGCTCGATCGATCTCCACATATTTCACACGTAATGAATTAGTTTTTCGGGGGCATTGTCGTTAAATATTACGTTCACTGAACATGTTCAAACACTTTCACTTATAAGGGCGAAATTAATAATAAATCCGCTGGAAATCTGCAAGAACAAACAAAATATGAGTAGAAACCAAAGTGGAAACGACAAGTAAACGAGACAGGGAGCCAGTAATGTACAACCACGTATTGCACAACCTTGGAAAACACAGCCCGGAATTGATGTAAAATTTGGTTGCCTATACCATGACTGTGTAATCCGCGGGTGTACATTCCAATGACCAAAGAGCTAAGTATCATATTCTAAAACGTTGATCGAAACATGTTAATCGAAAATTAAGCACCTAGATAGAAGATGGGCCCGACTGCTTTTATACAAGGTGGGGACCTATTGACGACATTAAAAAAAACCACGTACTCGCAGTCGTATTTTCAGATTATAGAGCTAGTTTTTACATCAAAAGCTTGAAGATTTATCGAGTAATCGATACATTTCCACTTAATGATTTTTAAACAACCTGTACGTAAAATCGCAAGAGAAGAGGTCAAATTCTAGGAGTCACGAAATCATATGACTTATCAATGAAATTAAAACGCGAGGGAAAGATAATACGTGTTTACGCGTATTAGAAAGAAAATTGATACAAGTCAGAAACAAGACACAGCACCCCCCGCTAATAATAGGCGAGTGTGACAAAGACAGCTAGCGTTAGCACTGTTCTGCTCACCAAATAGACAGGGCGCGGTGCGGCGCCGGCGCGGCGGTGCGCGGGCGCGGGTGGTTCTCTCATCAAGATCTAGCTAGCTAGTTAGTCATCGTTTTGCACTGCGACCTTTGACATACTTTGCATAAACTTTGCAAAGCGCACGTTAATTTAAACTGTCTAGCTACGAAAAAGACGCTTTCTGTTTTGTGTTAGTGTGATGAGTGTACCTATTATTTTTCTTGATAACCCCATTGACTTATCCCCGAAAATAGCGCTACCTATTTCGTTTTAATTTATTGGTGTATTTTAGTTATTTGAATTATTTAAGTAGGTAGTACCTTCTGCAAAACAGGCGCTTGTTTAGTGAGGTGTTTGTGTGGTGCAATGCCTAACCGTGCTTATTCGGCGACCGAGTACCTACGCCGACATGCTCTTCATTTACGGAGACTGCAACCAAAATGCAGCTCTAGCAATGAGGACCTATCGGAAAAGGTACGGCGAAACAAAACAATGCCCTACAAACCCCCGAACAATAATAGGAGCTCTTCAGCGCGGACACATAGAGAACTTAAAAAATTAAAGTGTACGTGTATGTAGGTACCTAGTTACCAAACTAGATAATATTTTCTTATTACCTACCTATTGCATCGCTGCCGCTGCCTTTGAGGACGCGACGGCCGCCCGTGCCAAAAAGTGAGCGGTCAGATATCAAAGAAAGCCGATCTAAAGGTAGGTACATACGCGCTGCCTGCCATGAGCGCGTGAAGTTGCCGCTTCGCAATAGGGTCGAATTTCACGTAATAAATGAACTTATTTATGAATGAACGGTGCTATGTTTAAGTAAACATAGTACCTACTTTATACAGGTGGTTTCATCGATTTGCTCTTTATTTGATATTTAGTTTGATAGAAAATTAATTTTTTTTATTATTGGACGAATTAAAATAAAACCTTTTTTATAACAATTCTAGCAGTTAGTACTATACGTCCACCAATTTAATGTTGTCAATAGGTCCCCACCCTGTATAATATTGAAGCACCTTCAGTAATTCCATGAGCAACGGTATAGCCATACCATACGGTGTGTAGGTATTAAATATTTACAAGAAGCCTGGACATACATACACATAGGCCACTTTTTATCCCGTGGGAATACCGGGATTTTAATCTGCGCGGGTGAAACCGCGGGGCGCAACTAGTTTGATGTTGATGAACTAGTTTGAAAAATACAAATGTGACGTGAAATGAGACGCTGAACGATGGGATAGTACAGTTTTTACCACTAGTCCAGCTAAACAAAGCATAGGCTTTTGACCAATCAGAACAATGGATTTCTTTAACAATACTATTACTGAGTTGTATGACATTCATGCGCCGCTGCATCCAGTTCGTTTGAAGCGAGCTCTCGCTCCCTGGTTGTCGGATGAGATTAGACAGTGCATGGCAAGAAGAGACCACTTATATCGAAAGAACAGAAAGGAGCCAAGTGCGGAGAGCCTTTCACTCTATAAAAAAGCTCGAAATAAGTGCAACCAAATGATACGCAACGCCAAAAAACGGTACATCTTTGGAAAGATTTCTACAGGTACACAAAAATAACATGTGGAAACTGGCGTACCTTCCCTGCACACATTAGGTAGGATAGCACGACCATGGATTTCATGTTGGACGTGAAATCCTGGCAGCGTTTTCCTGCCCGTACATTCCTCGCTGTGATTTCTGGGGCTGCGTTTTACATGGTTGTACATTAACCGGACCCAACGAGACAGACGAAGAAGAGAGTGAGTTGTGAAAGAACGAGAGAACTGATTGAATGGAACGATCATTCGTTCCATTCAATCAGTGTCAATCAAGCAATTCAAGCAACAATCTTGTCAAATCAGTCAATCAGCCATTATTTGCCATGCGACCTCCATACAAAATTTTTGACGTTCCTTGTTGCGTCAGGGTGCAAAAACCGGTCCGCGTGAGAGGGCTCCTGGTGGGAGTGTGTCCCTTTCTAATGAGGTGACCATAAATAACCATACAGAACACGGGACAAATTGCTTGTACGATTGCGTATCCTAACATATTGATGACCTAGTTACGCTACCATATTTATATAAGTAAAAAAATTACCAAAACATCACGTGTATATTTTTTTGGAATCTACATCACTTTCCATACACGCCTTTTTCTGCCGCCAAGCAGCAACGCTGTGTTTCGGTTTGAAGAGTGTGGTCGCCGGTGTAATTACAGGCACATGAGGCTTAACATCTGTATGCCTCAAGTTGATGGACGCAGGGCAGTGCATCGTAGGGCACGTTCCTATAGTGCGTGACCTACGGGGCAATGTTTTGTTTATAGGTGATGGTTACCACTTAACATCAGGTGGGCCATCTGCTTGTTCCATCAGCTAGTTGTATAAAAAAAAAAAAAAAAACGTGGGTTAAGGGTCGGAAATACTTTTTTTCCTCTCTTTATAATAGGCAAGTATCATCTACCGTTAATTTGGAAAAAAACCTAACAACATTCGCTCCTTACAGAGGTAGTTAAAAAAAGCTAGGTTTTTTAATGTGAGATATCACCATAATATCATATTTATTATTAAACCAGTAAAATAGAGGAGGTCAAAATATAAACACCTGATGCAATATTCTAGGATAATTTTTTATTGAATTGGTTTTATACATTGCTGGATACTGTTTTACGCAATTTTTGTTTTAATGTAGCCTTTATGTACTACATGCTTGAGGGTTAGAGACTTCCCGTAGCTTCTAAGTCTTCAATTTAAGAATTTTTGATCAACACACTTTCAGGCGTTGTTGTAACACTTTCACATCTCGACGTAATTTCTTTTTACGTGGCGTGTCAGTAGTTGCAGCGGATTTTGTTTGCGTACAAACACTTTCCGTAATGGTAATCTCCTTAATGGCACTTTCTTGCAGTTTTGCCTGTTTTGGTGCTGGTCTCTTGTATCTTGGTATCTTGGCTCTTCTATAGGTACAGACATTGCTTAAAACATGCACTCTTTTTTTTGTAGGGCACGACCTGTAAAGATATTTGAAGTTAATGGGACACGGTAGGTAGGTAGACAAGAGTAGACTGGAGCAGAGTAGTGCAGATGAGAGCTTCTATTTATTTATTTAAACGTATGGCAGAATATAAATAATAGGCGAAACAAAATTTAAACAAGTACTGATCTTTACTAGTACATACCTACTTAACTTTGAATTAAATATTACCTTAAAAATTCAAACAAAACAAAACTAAAAATTAAACTCTTACCACGTGGGCTCAGTAAAACTATGTGAAAAAGGCATCGCAAAATTTTAATTTTCAAGGTTATTGTTAATGCGCGGACACACTCGGATGATTTATTCTTACCTTAAGAAATATTGACGGGACAGCATCAGGTTTCAGCATTTTACTAGTATATCCAGGAATAAAGTCGTCACATTTAAAATGCGCACTACAAACAACAGACGACTGAGTTTTTTCCAGGTACTACTGCATTTTCCAACTTCAATTTCTATGTTTCATTCTTTGGAAATCTACAATACAAGAATTAATTATTAACAACAAACGTCACCGTCTCAAAGTCAAAGAACGCGTTAAGAACATTTTTATTTCACCAACATCTCCAATTTATGGCAGTCGAGACGTATCGACCTACCTACTACTAGTTGTAAAAAAATCTTTGATCAAAAAAACTCATGGTTACCCATACAACATAATTGTTGATTTTACTTACCCATGGAAAGAAAAGCGGCTACCGGGATAAGATTCATTTTTGCACCCTGTCAAACAACAAGAATTCACCATTTTTCATTAAAATTAACAGGTTTTATGAAAATTTACACTATCAAATCGAAGCACGAGAATCATCCAAACAACCACATGAGCAAACCGGCCAAACCGCCATCTGCATTTAGTATTACCAGCCCCACACATTTAATTACTACTCTTACATACTCAGTGTTAATGGATTATTTATGAAATACAACGAATTGATGATAAATTATACCTACTTTATGAACTAGAAATATTTAATAAAGTTTCAAATATTATAAACGTTCGTTTTGGCAATTCATAAAAAAGCAAAAAGTATGTACTTTATTGTACCATTTCTACCAAACCCAATGGTTAGTTGAGCTGGCAAGACGTTAGACAAGGACACACTCCCAGCAGGAGCCCTCTCACCAGGACCGTTTTTTGCTCGCTACCGCTTATAAGGAAATAGCTACCCTACAGGTAAGACAATAAATCTCATTTTAGCTAAACAAAAGTTTTTGGTGCACAGTCTTGTTATAAGTACAAAGTCTTTGCTCTACTCACTCTTGGACTTTGTTTGGCGACGACGATCAAAGAGAATGTAAAACTACGAGAAGAGGCGGGGCGGGGCTTATTAAAGAGCCAATGAGATCCATTTACATGGCACTTCAATACCAACACAACGAATATGTACGTCAAACAACAACAGTTTTACCAACCTATCAGCCTAAATAGTGCTACGCGATGGCACTCGATTTTATATTGACATCGATAAAATATGCGAGATCGAAATCGAGGTTTTTTGTAATCCATTTATTGACTGAATCCACGTTTAAGTACAACCTAGGTCCTGAAGTCCTATGAGACCAGCGTGAATTTTTCCTACAATGAACTTTTTTGTTTATAGTCCCGTCTCTTCTTAGCGGTAGGTACGAAGCTATGATGGCGTAGCGTTGCCGCGTTGTTGTTGGGTTGGGTCAAAGACTTTGTACTTATAATTTAGACTGTGCACCAAAAAATTTTGTTTAGCTAAAATGAGATTTATTGTCTTATGTGTAGGGTAGCTATTTCCATAAAAGCGGTAGCGAGCGAAAAACGGTCGTGGTGAGAGGGCTCCTGCTGGGAGTGTGTCCTTGTCTGACGTCTTGCCAGCTCAACTAACCATTGGGTTTGATAGAAATGGTACAATAAAGTACATACGTTTTGCTTTTTTATGAATTACTAAAACGAACGTTTATAATCTTTGAAACTTTAGCAAATATTTCTAGTTCATAAAGTAGGTATAATTAATCATCAATTCGTTGTATTTCATAAATAATCCTTCAACACTAAGTATGTAAGAGTAGTAATTAAATGTTTGGGCCTGGTAATACTAAATGCAGATAGCGGTTTGCTCATATGGTTGTTTGGATTATTCTCGTGCTTCGATTTGTGATAATGTAAATTTTCATAAAACCTGTTAATGGCACTTTCTTGCAGTTTTGCCTTTTTTGGTGCTGGTCCTACCGCTACCTCTTCTATAGGTACATACATTGCTTAAAACATGCACTCTTTTTTTGTAGGGCACGACCTGTAAAGATATTTGAAGTTAATGGGACACGGTAGGTAGGTATACAAGAGTAGACTGGAGCAAAGTAGTGCAGATGAGAGCTTCTATTTATTTATTTAAATGTAAGACAGAATATAAATAATAGGCGAAACAAAATTTAAACAAGTAGGTACTTACCTTTACTAGTACATACCATACATAATATTTAATTCAAAGTTAAGTAACTTTGAATTAAATATTACCTTAAAAATTCGAACAAAACAAAACTAAAAATTAAACTCTTACCACGTTCGGCTCAGTAAAACTATTTGAAAAAGGCATCGCAAAATTTGAATTTTCAAGGTTATTGTTAATGCGCGGACACACTCGGATGATTTATTCTTACCATAGGAAATATTGACGGGACAGCATCAGGTTTCAGCATTTTACTAGTATATCCAGGAATAAAGTCGTCACATTTAAAATGCGTACTGCAAACAACAGACGACTGAGTTTTTTCCAGGTACTTCAATTTCTAGTTTTCATTCTTTGGAAATCTAAGGAAATCTACAATACAAGAATTAGTTATTAAATAAATAAATATTTGTGGACTTTCCACACAGCACTATCTAGCCCCAAACTAAGCTTATGCTTGTAATATGGGAACCAGATAGCTGATATACTACTTTATAATAACATATTAACAACAAACGTCATCGTCTCAAAGTCAAAGAACGCGTTAAGAACAACTTTTTTTTCACCAAAATCTCCAATTTATGACAGTCGAGACGTATCGACCTACCTACTACTAGTACGAGATTGTAAAAAATCTTTGATCTAAACTCATGGTTACCCCTAAAGAACATAATTGTTGTTTTTACTTACCCATGGCAAGAAAAGCGGCTAACGGGTTAAGGAGATTACCATTACGGAAAGTGTTTGTACACAAACAGAATCCGCTGCAACTACTGACACGCCACGTAAAAAGAAATTTCGTCGAGATGTGAAAGTGTCACAACAACGCCTGAAAGTGTGTTAGTCAAAAATTCTTAAATTTAAGACTTAGAAGCTACGGGAAGTCTCTAACCCTCAAACATGTAGTATATAAGGCTACATTAAAACAAAAATTGCGTAAAACAGTATCCAGCAATGTATAATACCAATTCAATAAAAATGAATCCAGAATATTGCATCAGGTGTTTATATTTTGATCTCCTCTATTTTACTGGTTTAATAATAATAAATATGATATTATGGTGATATCTCACATTTGACAAACCTAGCTTTTTTTAACTACCTCTGAAAGGAGCGAATGTTGTTAGGTTTTTTCCAAATTAACGGTAGATGATACTTACCTATTATAAAGGGAGGAAAAAAGTATTTCCGACCCTTAACCCACGTGTAAGGAAAGTGATGTAGATTCCAAAAAAATATAAACACGCGATGTTTTGGTATTTTTTTTTTATTAAATAAAGAAGGTAGCGTAAATATATTAAATATTATACGTTTGATATATATTCGAAAAAACAATAAAAAATCAACATTCATCCTAATTAAAGTCACAAATCAATCATCAAAATAGCAGCTAGTTATTTTGTTTTATAACTTCAATGAAGTGAAAAACATTCACAATAAAATAAAATAACTGCCTGACTTTTTTCTTGCAAATGAATGATATACGCACGCACTGTAATTCCCCTACCATCCTTCTTATTATTATAAATGCGAATGTTTGTGAGTACAGATGAATGTTTGTTACTCTTTCACGCCGAACGGCTGGACGGATCTGAATGAAACTTGGCAGAGAGATAGATTATAGTCTGGAATAGCACATAGGCTACTTTTTATCCCGTCGGAATACCGGGATTTAAATCTGCGCAGGTGAAACCGCGGGGCGCAACTAGTAGAGAATAATCTCAATGATTCCTTGACTCTAAGGATGTAAAAGTAGTTCTCGAGTTATCGATCGATGGTTTTAAAAACTATCGATAGTATCGATAGCCATCTACTATCGATAGTCTATCGATGTTTAACGTACACTATATTATAATCACTGACCTCAAATAATTATTGAGCCTCTATATTTTTTTGAGGTCAGTGAATTTAATCTCTGTCCTTCAGCTAGAGGTCAGTGATTAAAATGTAGAGCTTGATGAGATGAGGTAATAACACGGTATTTAAAAATGTTATAGAGCAAAGTAAGGGTGCCGTGACGTCAGACAGAGATAATCTTCAGTTATGATGCTACAAAGAAATAGGACGGCAAAATAACAAATATTCAGCGCCAGAAAAAAACTAAACTAAAACAAAAAAAAATTAGTTTATGTTTTTTTTTAATCTAATTATAATAAAATGGCGTACAGACAGAACAGACTGAAGAAGTGAGACCAAAGTCTTGACTGCGTAAATATTTTTATTAAGAGAAACCAGTTCCAAAACGAAAAGAGCGGTTAGTCAGAGAGTGTTTTTAACCACATACAGGATGCGATCTGTTGTAGAAATTGGGGCAAATGTCCCAGCTTTTCTGGGAAAATTGTGGAAATTAGTGAACGACACTGAAACCAATCACTTGATTTCTTGGAGCCCTGTAAGTTGTTGATTCCTTTTTTTATATTTTAGTCTAGTCCACAAATCAAACTATGTGCTAACTGCTGCATCTGCCCCTAAAAAGTATTTGGTTGCGAAATAACAAGTGTCGCAAGTTCTCAGTCTGTCTTGAAGAACTTGGATGGTTAGAATTGTTACAAGTCACGTTTTAGACCATGCGAGCTATACCATGCTTACCCTAATACCCACTTACTGTTCTATAATCCCTGACTACCTAGTTTACGTAATAGAAGAAAAAATACCTTAAAATTTCACTGTACTCCGAGTACTTAGGTATCTAAAACAAAGTTTTATTGTGATTAGACAGCTGTTGTTATGATGGCTATAAGCCTACTTCAAATCCATTTGTAACTGAATTTGTTCACTAGTAGTTTGGTATAAATCATCACTAGTGTTTTCATTTTAAATAAATCTGATCAGACTAAATGTGTTAATAAAAATGATGTTTAACATTTTAGGCTTTCATAGTTTAACAACAATCTGCAGCCTATAGCATGTATGTACTATGTACCTACATAACATAGATGGCATGGTAGACATCATATTGCTACAGATTGTGTATAAAGTATGTTCTAAAACTACCTCAATCTTTCCTTTAATTACTTGCACCTAATGATGGCATTTACTTTTTTTTTTTTTATTTATTTATTCAGCAAAACTTAAATAACAGTTTTAATAATACAACATCATGAAACCTAGCAAGGTTTGTGTTGATGTTGGCACTGACTTGAGCTGTTGCAAAACATAAAATTAATATTTATAGTAGGTAGATAGTATAAATAAGTAGGTAAGTACACTTATGCTAATAATTGACGACGACGATATTAATGACGACCTCTGTGGCGCAGCGGGCGAGAGCCTGCCTGCGACGCAAGAGGTTGCGGGTTTGATTCCCTCCTTGGAACAAATTTGTGTACGATCTGCAGAAATTTGTTCCAATGGTCTGGGTGTTTTCTATGTATAATAAAAAAATATCTATCTGTGTAAGTATATAATGTATTATATATATCAGTTATCTAGTACCCATAACACAAGCTTATTTAATAGCTTACTTTGGGGCTAGATAGTGCTGTGTGGATTGTCCAGCATTATTTATTTATTTATTATTATTTATAATAATTATGAATGTATAAGTCACGTCAAGCAAAAAAGAACGCCGGAAAATAGTGGAGGATCCCCTCGCGATGCAAGACACTAGCGGCATCACACCCACCTCCCCTCCCCCCGGCGCTCCTTCCGCGTGACGCGACTTGAACCTACTGCATTCATATTAGTTAATAAATAGGTTTAAAAAACAATAAAGCTATCACTTATTTTAACTTTTATGGTCAGTTAGATCAAAAACAACAATTATTATTATATAAAGCAGGTAGGTTATAAAAGTCGTAATTATTTTTAACAAGTAGGTAATGCCGATATCGGCCTTGTATCTACCAAGCTACCATTGCATGGTGTGATGCTAGCATATGCAATGATGGCTCTGTGAACAATTCATTCTTGAATAATTAAAACTTGATTATGTGTTTATATTTTTCTAGGGAGGAAAAACATTTGTCATCAATAACCAAGCAGATTTTGCAAGGGAACTTCTTCCTTTGTACTACAAACATAACAATATGGCAAGTTTCATCCGACAACTGAACATGTATGGCTTTCACAAAATAACTTCAGTAGAAAACGGAGGGCTGCGTTATGAAAAAGATGAAATTGAATTTACACATCCATGTTTCATGAAAGGTCATGTCTACCTCTTGGAGCATATTAAGAGGAAAATTGCTAACCCAAAAGCAATTGTCACAAGCAATGATAGTGGAGATAAAATGATCAAACCTGAACTCATGACTAAAATGTTATCTGATGTGAAATCAATGAAAGGGAAACAAGAAAGCTTAGATGCTAAGTTCAGTGCAATGAAGCAGGAAAATGAAGCACTTTGGAGGGAAGTTGCTATTTTGAGGCAGAAGCACATTAAACAACAGCAAATTGTGAACAATGTAAGCATAAAGCCTATTAATATGAATGGTATGGATGGTATGAATGGTAAAAATATGTGAAACTTCAAAACTACTGACATCTTTGTATCTGCTGTACCATGTTTTTATGCAAATAAATGAATTGATTGATTGATTGATTGATTGATAATAAATAAATAAATAAATAATAAATGAACGAAATAAGCTTAGCGTTACTCTTATTTTCAGCTTATTCAATTCTTATGCAATCTTGTGCAACCAGGAAGAGCTGGTAATCCCAACAACAATAATGTTGGGGTCAAGAGACCATATCAGTTGATGATCAACAATGCAGCTCACAACTCCGGCAATGATGGATCATGTTCGGGTAGATTTAAAAATATTAAACTTGATAAAGATGCCTTATTCGAGGACTTGAATGATGAAAACATGGTAAGCTCAACTACTATGTACTTACCTATTATTCACCCTTTAAATTTATTCTGAACTAGCGACCCACCCTGCTTCACACGGGTGCAATGCTTAAGTATTATACATATTAAGTATGAGTGTGAGTAGAAATTTGAGTTTAGATTCAACTGAGAGATGTTTGAGGGCTGTTTTGGCATAAACACAATACCTAAGCAGCGATTCGATGCTTGAGTAGAGATCACCTGAACTCTACTCAGGCGGTGCTTGAGCATTGTTTCTGCATACAGGCCTAAGTATTCATAGGGACGGACAGACAGACAGTGGGAAGCGACTTTGTTATACACTATGTAGTGACTACAAATGTTTTTACTTCACTATCCTGTTTTGTAGGAGGATGGACCCACTATTCATGAACTGGCACATGATGATACTATTAATAATGATAATATATCCCAAGACTTTATGGAACCTTCAGAGTATGTGTCGATACTCATGCCGACCAGTACCGGGACTGTTCCTGCTCAAAGCCCATCTGATCCTTCTGCTCAAGTACAATACCAAGTCACTATGGATGATGGAGATTGTGATGATCCTGACCAAGGTAACATTCCTATCTATATTTTACACTGGCTGCGCCCCTCGGTTTCACCCGCGCAGTTTTAAATCCCGGTATTCCCACAGGCTTAAAAGTAGCCTATATGCTATTCCAGAATGTAATCTATCTTTTTACCAAATTTCATCTGTTCAGCCGTTCTGTTGTTATTGAGTAACAAACATCCAAAATTTCACATTTAGGATAATAGTGATAGATGTGCTTAATATCAAATACCTAAAGCATGCTGATTAAATGTTACATTTTGTCTAGGTGCAAGAATAATAGCAGGACTAGGGATAAATGAAAGGTTGCCTATTGTGACAACACCATCACCTACTCCAATGACAGCCACATCTGTTGATAATACAGCAGATACCTTAACCGAAAATCTTGCCCCAGTCACAACTTCCACATCAAAAGTAAAAACACGAAATGCCGGCAAACACACAGTTTCAAGACCAGTCCTTTCAACAAGCAAATTCCATTCAATGAACCCATCAGCTGATTTGAGGCTGCCTGCTGAAATATTCGCAAGTGATGATTCCGTTAGCGATGCTGGAATGCCGGCTAATGAAGACTTCAGCACAGTCTTCCAAGATTTCATAGCGGAGCCTGTCACAGAAAATGATATTCTAACTACAAAAGATAAAATGGTCGGCGGAATTGATATAAAGTTGGAAAAACCAGAATCTCCCAAGCATAGGAAGTTAAGGAAAGGCAAGGATGTCACTTTGAATTTGTCAGATATCAAGACTGAACTCCAGGATGACTTGGACTGGAACAATATGTCGCTCGCCACTGTGAACACTAACAACAATCTCTCAAGGTTTCAGTCTAGGTACGTATTTCATATATGATATGACGACCTCTGTGGCGCAGGAGGTTGCGGGTTCGATTCCCGCCTTGGAACAAATTTGTGTACGATCTGCAGAAATTTGTTCCGATGGTCTGGGTGTTTTCTATGTATAATAAAAAATATCTATCTATGTAAGTATATAATGTATTAAATATATCAGTTATCTAGTACCCATAACACAAGCTTTGAATAGCTTACTTTGGGGCTAGATAGTGCTGTGTGGATTGTCCAGCATTATTTATTTATATGAATATAAATCCAAAAAACCCTACCCATGTTCTACTGACTGACTTTCTCCATAAAACATTCTAAAAGATCATGACTATGATATATGGATATGATCTACGGGGAAATCTAAGGTGCATGTAATTTTTCGAACTAGAAAATGGTACATTCTTCCCTCAGAATCTGTAAATAACAGTCTTTCCTAAAATAATGTTTCACTACCAACTTGAGTTGTTTTGTAACTAATAATTAAATATTGTATGTGTTTTCACTTAATTTTGAAATACAGGAATAGGCGAGACAACAGCAAAAATCGTGACGATTTTTCTACTCTATATGGAACAAATGCAAACAAGTATGTGGCAATTGATAAATTAAATATTAACTATTAGATGAATAATATGAAAAAATCTTCCGCAATGGCTTACCTACTATAAATATTTATTGAAGGTTCTTAATATTTTACCTACAATATTATTTGTACTATATATACCCATCTAATTCAAATTCATAATGGGCACAGTAACTGATTTTGCTTTTTGATAATAAAAAAAAATCTCCTCATTCTCTCATTTCTTTTATTACCATAAAATAATATCTACCAAAGTATAATACACTACTTGTACTACGAGTTTTATTTATCAATAGATTCTATAAGTACAGTGACGGTTTTTAAATGTTCTTCACCTTAGAGCCGGTTTTTGCTTGCACCAGATTGCAAGAATCAATTTTTATTGTATTAACATAATACCAGTGAAGTTTCCTAGTAGGAAGAAACAGTTCTGCTAACATCTAAATAAATGTGACGTTTGCAATCGAATAAGGTTTTGCTTGTGTGCATCACCCACAACACGAGAGCATAGACCCCTTTCCAAATAATTTGGTAGTGATTTGCTAGAGCCTCCTTGGTCCTTTCATCTGTATTAAATATAAATAAATATAAATATTGCTGGACAATCTACACAGCACCATCTAGCCCCAAAGTAAGCTACTCAAAGCTTGTGTTATGGGTACTAGATGACTGATATATCTAATACATTTTATACTTACATAGATAGATATTTTTTATTATATACATAAACACCCAGACCAACGGAACAAATTTCTGCAGATCGTACACAAATTTGTTCCGAGGCGGGAATCGAACCCGCAACCTCTTGCGTCGCAGGCGGACTCTCACCCGCTGCGCCACTGAGGTCGTCATTATTGTATTGTCTCATAAATAGCATAAACAATAAGCTAAAATGATCTATTATAATTTACGAGATAATTTTACTACGGAGCTTGAGTGAGGTGGTAATTAGAACAGTTATAACGGGTTTTTGCGCCCGTGTATTACTCTGTATTTTTAACTACGATTGCGAGCAAATAAAATAATTAAATAGGTACAGTATTTTTCTGTTGTAAAAATTAAATATATTACGGCCAACAATTCAATTTGCAAGTAGAGAAATATTTAAAAGTTTTCGCGAAAATTACAAAAAAACTTTCCCCCCAAGTTGAAAAAACGCAATTTTATCCCCGCTTTGGTACGCTACTATGACGGTCTTTTTGAGTAAGAGGAGTGAAAAATTATCTTGTTGACAAAATAAACACTCAAACATCATTGATCCGTGATTTTGAACTTTGACTACGAAAAGATAAAACATTATTTTCTCTAACTCAGTGTATTGTGACTATCTAGTTTCAAAAGGTAATATGTGCTCGTGATACGTTGAATGAATCAAGTTGAAATCTGACGAAGGTTTTCGAACCATCACTGTACATACAAAGTGTATAAATCTAAATTCACGAATTTCAAAGATTGTTATTGAATTGAAACATTTATTTGTACCTATGTATCAACTGTAATAAATTGCCATGAAAAATGTTTTTTTTTATAGTTGCTAGAGGTGAAAATTTCCATATCATGTGCGTTTTTATGTTTCAGAAATGACATTGATGATCATTTGGACGCTATGCAAACTGATTTGGAATCACTAAAGGAACTTCTTCGGAGCGACTCCTATTCTCTAGACACCAATACTTTGATGGGGGTGTGTAAATTATTCAGTTTCATACATACTTACGCAGTCGCTACATATTAGTGTGATAATGTGCATTACTAGAATAACAAAAAATCTATTCCTTATTCGAATATATTATTCGAAATCAAATCGCGGCTATCTTGACTGTGCCCATCGAATCCATGTGAGAGTAACAACACAATCACCACCTACTTTGAATGTAAACATAAATATTGGGTTTGTTATGTAACATACATGGTAGTTTGTGACGGGTCACGTTGCAATCAACGTGTTAAGACTGTGTGTCTGCCTCTCACACACATAACGCACTTATAGGGGCCAGCGCAAACCAGCGGAAGCGTAGCGAAGATACTGAGAATAAATAAATTTAAATTAAACCTTAACGCCTATGATATGCGGTTGAAAATGTCATGCCACTAATACGGGACGGCGCGTGGTAGCGCGCGAGTATCAGTGACATGACATTATCAACCGCATTTCGTAGTAGTCAAGGTTTAATTTAAATTTATTTATTCTCAGTATCTTCGCGGCGCCCCCGCTGGTTTGCGCTGCGCCTAATAACTACGTAATGTAGGCCGGTCACTGCACACAAGCCGGTTTCTGTTTATTGATAAAACGTTTTGTCATTTTGTATCACACTGGTGATTGATTACGATAAAGCTCTATTCTATATCTACTCGTAAGGAATCGATTGAGTCACGTCTATGCAGCATTACAATATGATTGATTCAGAATTATCCAATTAATTTTTTTAAGCTGGCTATCAAAACAGCATCTTTTAATAAATTTTAAAACAAATTTCTTTGTCCATAGAGTGCCGATGCAAGATTAGGACCTCAGATGTCTCTTCTTCACCACCCAACATTAGATTATGTAATAACAACACTATTACTTACCAACATGGCCCATTTGTTGTATTAAGAAGTTGTATTCATCTTAATATATTTTGATTTAGTTTATTCACTGTTATTAGCGCCCATTTATAAAGTACCTCATTTCTAATCACTGTACCCACACAGACTACATAGGGTAATTTTATAATTATAAAATTACAATAACTACTTATTTTAACTTACATTACTTGTCAATACATTAGTATTTTTTAGTTCTTGCATACATTTATGTACATTTTATACCTAAGTACTTACTTAAAATATGTAGTCCGTATAATTGTGTTAGATTCAGATATTCTTATTTGGTATAGAAAATGTCGTAATTGGAAGCATATAATTATTATTAATTCAATTATTAGATGTAACTAAGGAGGATTTCAATTTCAATTTTCAGCTTTTCGGTGCAGATGATCCATTCTATGGGCTGGCATTCAACAACCATGTGGACGAGCGTACTAATGATAAGACTTCAAACAATGGTGAGTAATGTAGTGTAGTCAATTAAACAGGCTTAGCCGAAATTCATAGGATGTTAGACAAAAATACGTTGTAATTTTTCTTCCCTCATGTATAGGTAATCAAATCCAGATCACATACCAACATATACGAGTACACTATCGATTTGCTAGCATTAAAAGCCAGTCAGAAGCAACGTACTCTTAGGTCCTGCGGACTTTTGTGCTAGTAAATATTGTCCATATGCGTCGCTAGAGTAGAAGACCTCTGTGTGTAGGGCTCGTCTGGGGAAGTACTACCACCACACCTTTTTTACCGCCAAGCAGCAACGCTGCGTTTCGGATTGAAGAGTGTGGTCGATGGTAAAATTACAGGCACATGAGGCTAAACATCTGTATGCCTCAAGTTGATGGACGCTGGGCAGTGCATCCTAGGGTACGTTCCTGACGTGCGTGACTTACGAAGCAATGCTTAGCTAAAGGTGATGGTTACTGCGTGAAATCAGGTGGGCCATTTGCTTTCTCCATCAACTAGTTGTCAGTATAAAAAAAGCTATGCTATTCCTATAAAAATAAAGTAAAAATACGAGCTGTGCAATCCGGCTGTCGAGTCAACTTATCTAAACTACAGGTATGTTATTTGTGGTGATTCAGTTCTATTTCACGTTTGTGTTAATTGTAGATACAACGAAACATGTTCCGATGATTGACTTTGATTGGCTGATTGATAACAACGATGCGTCAACGGCACAGTAGCGTGCTGCTACTTCGTCAACAAGAACAGTTTGGGAGCACTAGGGCACTATTTGACACTCTATGAGATTGTCAGATGTACAGTTATAATTGTAAAGTTTTGCAAAATATTCTATCAACGTATAAGTTTTGTATGATATAATATTGTTGCGACATAATTAAATGTTAAATTATTATTATTTAAAACAAAAGGCCTCAGCTGCAATTTTTTCTATAAAGTTAGGAAGAACATATAAGGAGATAATAATTCCACCACAGAAACCCAAATTAAAACTAGCTCAATAATATACTTTTTCATCCCACCATCTCGGAAAGAGTAATTTTGCTCTTCAATATCTGAGTGCAAAAGCCGTTTTTATTCTCTAGAGGATAAAGTAAATTGAATTTAGAACATCGTGTGCACTAAGTTTGTGAATTAAAAAAAAACATTAAACCTATTTACTGCTACCTCTATGGTGCCGAATATATCATACAACTTTTTTTTAATTTGTTAAAAACTCAGACTCGGAACCTTCTTGGTGTTCTTTTTTCAATTTGCTTTGTACGCGGTTCTTTACGCGGCATTTTTTCACGTCATTGTTAAACCTTATATTAAAAACAAGAAACTTGAAAACAAGTGAAAAATGTAGTAGTTAATACCTAAACTGAAATAAAAGTACCTATCTTGTGATTGTAAACTTTTTTTTTTGCATTTAGTCATTTCCTCGCTGAGGTGGAATGAAAAGTTACGTGTTGCACTCGAGTGCAAAGATTTTTCACCTCGTGCTCTTTTGATTCCCTCGCTAACGCTCAGGATTCTAATTTTGAATCACTCGCTGCGCTCGTGATTAAATTTTAGAATCCTTCGCTTGCTCGGTCATCAAAATTGAACACGCGGTTAAAAAGCAACTTTGCACTCTTGTATAACAAATAACTATTGTTCACATCAAAGCTCTTCTATTTTCTGATCGGCAGACAGATCGTTGGTCGCAGTCCATTTAATTATAAAATACAATAAATAGGAAATATAAGGAGATAATAATTCCACCACAGAAACCCAAATTAAAACTAGCTTAATAATATACTTTTGTTCACATAAAAGCTCTTCTATTTTCTGATCGGCAGACAGATCGTTGGTCGCAGTCCATTTAATTATAAAATACAATAAATAGGAAATTTGTCATGGATAGTACAGCCTGGAGTTCTTTTGTTTGGAATTATACATTCAAGTCATATTTTGTATTGTTCATTAAAGCTAAGAAGCAGAAGAATATAACGAGCGAGGATTGCAAGTTGCAACTTTTTGACGAAGATGATGGTATTACTTTACATGTACCTACTTTGCATTAACTGTAGCGTTGCTTTTTATAATTTTCTCGGTTGACTTTTTTCACCCGTTTTCTAAGTACCCAGATCACTATAATTTTCAAATATGTATGTAGATATAGAATGCACGATTGAGTGATTTTGATAAATGTATATAACGTATATAACGGTTTCTGAAAGCCCGATCAATGCTAATCGGCTGTCAAGTCACATGCTATCTATATCACATTTGAAGTAAAAGCTGAAACAGCAAGTGGCTTGAGAGCTGATTAGCTTTGATTGAGCGTTCAGAAACCGGGGGTTAGAATCGATTTTGAAATGCTTGTAGATTTGAATTTAGGTATTTTATTGATTTAGTTTTTTGTGGAATTTTGTTAGATTTTTATGTAAGTAGATTAATTTAGTTCTATCAGCAAATGCAAGCAGAATTTGCAAATAGTTGCATGTACCAAGTAGTAGTGGTTTTAGATGTAAGAAATAATTAGTAAGCTTACGTTAATAAGCGTTGTGAATTAACCTTCAGTTTGGGCAAATTTCAGTGGAGGGGAATCAGCTAATCTCGTATACAGGGAATATTCCAGACTTTGAGGATATAAGTATACCTGACTTGGAATGCGAAAACTCCCAGGATGGGTACACATCGCCTTTACCCAGCAGCTCCACTCTCAATACCCCCCAGGCACAGATCTCGTCGCCGGCCTTTACTATGAAACCACGAGGAAAATCTTCGCTACATCACAAATAAAACGACTTGGACCGGACACATACAAGACAGTGAGCGCATAAAGATGAGTCGAGTTTACGATATAACGTACGAACTCTTAAAGTGCAAAATTGACTTAACAAAAGTGCAGGTATATAGTTATATAAATTGTACAAAGCGTATATGGAAATTGTCAATGCATGATGCAATACATGCCACCAAGCAATTTCATTCGTTATTCAGTTTCCCGCCAGACATGAAAGTGTCACTTTCACGTTCGGCGGGAAACTGAATGATGAATAAAATTATCAGGTGTCATGTATTGCGTCTATACACCTCATTTGCTTGTGTGGGTGAAGGCAGGTAGAGGGGCGTGCATTTTTAGAATTGTTTATCTCTACCTATGTATAGCATCTATCAAACAAATAGGATTTTTGTATATGGGTTTATGTGTAAGAGTATTTATTATTATAAAATTAAAAAATGCAGCATTACAATGTAATTTATGTCCATTGGAACTAAAGCAATTAAATGTAAGTACATAATGTAAGTTTTCGATAAAATTTTAGCCATGAAAATAACGAAAGACTAACCGCCGGCTTCTGAAAGCTCGATCAAATAGCAAGTGACTTGACAGTTGATTAGTTTTGATCGAGCTTTCGGATACTGTGTAACACATTTTAGTTAACGAGGTGTGTGTTATAATTTTATAGGTGGGTACATGTGCCTTACAAAAACTGTAGTATATAGAAAAACATGAGTAGATACTATTAACATTACAATAATAATTGTCTTTCGTGTTTGGATATTAGTTCTGAAGCCAATGAAAGTTTTTGCTTTGTTAAAGAAGAATGGTCATTAGTTTGTGACCCAGGCCGGCGCAAAGAAAACAAATCTCAGTGTTTTTGTTATTTTATGTACATTGAAATCAGTAAATTTGCCTTCTTTTTTAAGGCTTCGGTGACAGCGGCTCGCAATTTCGAGGTGCGATTGGCTATTATTTCATTTTATTTCATTTCGGGGAGGTTGTTTGAAAAAATAACTCTAAAGAAACACGCATAAATACTGTTCGAACACAAATAATACAATAATATAAGGGAAACATGCCCGAATCAGAAATCATTTTGGTATTAGTATGTTTGGTCTTACATTTACCTAATACCAAAATGATTTCTGACTCAAGCACATTTCCCTTATATTATTGTATTATTTGTGTTCGAACAGTATTTATGCGTGTTTCTTTAGAGTTACTCTTTCAAACAACCTCCCCGAAATGAAATAAAATGAAATAATAGCCAATCGCACCTCGAAATTGCGAGCCGCTGTCACCGGACCCTTAAGGCGATTTAACTAAATTAACCTAAAAAAAATACTGATTATCAATGTACCCACATAAAATAACATAAACACTAGGATAGGTCTCGTTTGCGCCGGGCCTGGGTAAATTTTGTATGGATCATGCTGACCACATGCTGACCATTCTTCTTTATCTACATAACCTTTCGAACTTATTACATGTAAATTGGTGGCTACCTATCTAAAATATTTTACTTGTACCAACTTATGTAATTAGATTTTAAATGTTCTTATTGTTATACCATTTTTTATCAATTATTAACATTTACAAACGACACCTTAGGGTAAAAAGTAATCATTTGCAGGCACAGGGGAATGTGTACCTCAAACTTTTGTTTTACTTATTATATTCAATTATTAATGTTTTGTTTGTTGTTTCTAGATGTGTAGGTAAATCCATAGTCTAAACCCCTACATTCGATAAAGCATTGTTTCAAACATTTTTTATTATAATGAAAGAGCTAAGACCAAGGCTAAGACATTCAAATTCAGATGTTTGTTATATTCCTATCAAATCGTCATCAGTCGGCATATGCATGTGTAATATGATACGTATAATACCTAATTAATGCATTTTGAGATAGTTACTGATAATCCCTTGTGTTGCCTCTGTATGGGGTTTATCTTTCATGCAACAAGACTACGTTATTGCATGTGGGCAAGAGATGAAATAAATTTGTTTTGTTTAACTGATTTGGATGTTTTTACTATAGTTTTGTAATAATTTTCTGACAAAATTTAGGTAAGGTTTAGGTACAAGAATGTCATGCCTATTTACTTTTTTGTGTTTTTTATTACAACTTACTTAGGTACCGGTGGTCTAGTGGGAGTGACCCCGCCTTCCGATCGTAAGGTCGCAGGTTCGAATCCGGTCGTGCACCAATAGATTTTATATCGAAAACTTTATGTGCGCAATGCCAGTGCTTAGTACCTACTTGGTACTGGGAGATCTGAAGGGATATCTACCGTGCCTGGGGATCAGTCGTGAAGCTGTTTTTTTTTTTACTTAGGTAGGTATAGGGTTACCATAGCAATATAAAGCATCCTTGTATTTCTGCATCACGTTTTTATGACCCTATTTTAGTTACTTCAATGTATATAGCTCAAGAGCTACATAATTTGTATGTTTTCTTGTATACATTACATTATAATTATGAACAAAGTTATTATGATAATATACTTACCTACATATTTTATTGTAAGAAAAATATATTACATGCTAAGCTATTTTTAAGTTGTATGTAATAAAAGATTTTAATGTTATAATTTATGTTTTACTTTGTCAATGTAGAGAAAATAAATACACACATTAATAAATTATAGTTCAATTAGTATTAGCATTTTGTACTGAAATGATTTAAAGTTATCACAGTGATGGATACTACACAATACACAATCACTATACTAAAAACAGAGATCCTAATTTGACGCTACCTATAGGTAACTAATACAAATCAGAAATAAATTTTACACATAATTGATTTCAAAAGTTAGTATGTAACTAAAATTAGGTAATTTGTCACCTTTTTCATAAAAAGAGGACTAGCAGTATATTATACAGGTTACATGCGATCATACATACAAAATTAGTACCTATTACGTTTTTTACATTCGGTAGGTACCTACAGGTATGAGTGGTAACCTTCCATTTAACCTTGTAACTCAGATGCCTTGTAATCGTAAGAAATATGACATTCACTTCAAGTTTTTTTTTATATTAAATTCTGCTTTAATTTAAAATATATCGAGAAAAACAAGTATTTACAAGATATAGAAGAATTTTAAAATGCACATCACTACATAGAATAAAACAAAGTTGCTTTCTCTGTCCCTATATCCCTATGTATGCTTAATCTTTAAAACGCAACGTAGTCCAGTCGGGACAGACATAAAACTAGCCTGAAATAGAAAAAAATTCAGGGGAGCGATTTTTTTTAAACGTTTGGGGGGGTGGAAGTTTAAATCTCGATTTTCGAACTAATCCCGGTAGAGGGTTTGCCGCCATCTTGTTTTAAAGTTTTTCTGAAATAACTCGTTAATTTTCAACTTTAGAGGAAAAATGGTAATGACAAAGTTGTTGGAAATTTAATTTCTCACAAGTTTGGTCATGATAATTTTTTCGCTAGGATCAATATTTGCAGAGTTATACTATCAAGTTTATCAAAAAAATCGTAATCGTAACGAGTTATTTCAGAAAAACTTTAAAACAAGATGGCGGCGAACCCTCTACCGGGATTAGTTCGAAAATCGAGATTCATACTTCCACAACCCCCGCCCCGACGTTTAAAAAAAAATCGCTCCCCGGAATTTTTTCTATTTAAATGTCTACCCCGACTGGACTAACGGATTTTGATGCAGTTTTTTTAATAGATAAAGTGATTCAAGAAGGTTTATATGTATAATACATGCATGATATGTGCACCCGTGCGAAGCAGGGGCGCGCGGGGGGGGTCGCTAGTTTATAATTAATACACATAAAATTGTTACTATTCGCTATGTAGCGTATGAAAAAGATTATTTAAATTAAATAATTAGATGCGTAACGGCTAGCTACTCAGGAGTAATTAGACATAATAATTATTACAGCGTTTACACTTACCTCAAATGCGCAGGGACATGGGCAATGCGCGAAAGGCAACGCGTGCGGTAACGCGAAAGAGAGCGTTGACGTTCGTCTTGCCATGGACATGAGCTGAGTGTAAACGCTGTTTTTTAGGGGTGCAAAAAGTAGGTCTTGAAGCCGGAGTGTAAGGTAAGTATTATTATCATCAGCTTGAAAAGACTGCTGCTGCACATAAGCTATACATTTCCGAGAAGAACTATTCCCCCCTTCTTTTGCCGCGATCCTGATATCGGCGGTACGTCATCGGTCGGGTAGGATTATGTAAGTAGATGGTAACAATAAGTATTATTATTTTAGTTTTTCTCTTAAAATATTACTGTAAGCCTAGTGTTCTCATCAATGGTGCGAGGAAAGCAGGTGCAGATCTATTCTTAACACCTTCTGAAATGTAAGGCCCTGGTTTTGACATCAAAACTGTGTGCAATGTGGGTAAACATCCAATGGAGCACCCAAGTTCAGGAGATATGTTGCGACACCCTTGGATATCTAGATATTTTAGCTTCCTACAATGTGATTTCACGGCATGGATTGTCAAATCAGTCAGCTGGTTACAACCCTGAAAAAAAACAATAGTTTTTCGATGGAATTCTTCAACAATGTAGGTAGGTATGTCAGCCATGAGTTGAAACTTGGGTACTGTAACAAGTCAGTACGAAAATGAAGTGCCACCATACTCTAGAGAGGACATTATGAGACCTTAGTTTGGAGCTTACTTATTAAACTGTCTGTATGTTGTACAAACAGCGATTTTTTAAAGTAGTACCTACATAGGTATTTATAAGTTCTTACCCTGAGTTCTAGGTGTTTCAATCTCCTCAGTTCTTGAACAATTATTTGTATAGCGTCATCCTTTAGGTTATAACAATCAATAAGGTTCAGGTCTTCAATGCTTGGACAGTTTTTCACAAGATGTTCCATTCCCTCATGAGTTATCTGTTGGCATCTGCTTAGATTTAAAATGGCAAGTTCTTTGAAATTAAATGCATAGGTCAAGCTGACATCTGTTATTCTATTGCATGCACTGATGTCCAAGTCTTGAAGGGACTTTAAGCGCGCTAATGAGTAGCCAGTATAAGTGTCCAGTGATAGCTTTTCGCACATCCTCATGACATCTCGCTTCCTGCGCGCGTCTCGCACTATCTCTTCTTCAGCTCTGGATCCAAGGTGTATCTTTTGGGGCAAACAAGTTTCATCAAGTGCCGCCATTATAGGACCTTCCTCTCCATCAGTCTCCAACTTTCCCATTCCAGTCAGCCCAGCATCAGATACCTTGTCACAATGACTTATCCTTAATACTCGAAGCTGCAATTGATTCTTAAATATAACTTGAATAGATGTATCTGTTACTGCATTAAAGCAGTAACTGATGTCTAATATTTGGAGGTTTAGTAGCTTCTCTGAAACCATTATGAGTCCTGTTTGATCTAGGTTCATGGAATGTATATCCAGTTGAAGAAGTGGATGGTTTTCTACAGCACAGATGCCTTTTTGTAATCCCTCTTTTGTGATGAGTTCACATTGTGATATATTTAGATATTTCAGCTTCTTAAGTTTGCCAAGTTCAGCAATGCCTAAATCAGTAACAGCTCTGCATCGCTGGATGTTAAGACTATCCAAGTTCACTAGGTTTTTGCAAATATGTACTAAAGAGGAATCTGTAACCCTGGAGCAATGGGCAATATTTAGTTTAGTCAGAGAAGTCTGATTAATAGTTAATGCCATGATACCTGTGTTAGTAAGTTGATCACAGGAGTATAAATCTAAAGATTCTAATTTCAGACCCTTGGTTTCAGATAATATTTTTAGTGCTGATCCATCAATCAGGGTGTCACCAAATAATAGTCCTTTAATGTTTTTGGCCCTGGCTGCTATAAACTGCATTACAAAATAAAAAGTAAGAACACTCTCTGAAGGGTTTTGAAAAATATCAGAACCTGGAGGATAAAACTTGTTCACTAGACCACAATGAAATTGGAGGGAGCATGCAGACAAATTCAACTTCTCTAAAGAAGGGGCAGCTGATATAAATCTATTAAAAAGTGCATCAGTCAGATAGCGGTTGCTCCATAGACTCAAACTCCTCAAATTTTCCAGACTATTTAAAAGGAGGCCTTCGGTTTTTCCTTCTAGTAGTCTTCCTGACATGAAAAGTTCTCTGCAACTTTGAATTTCTAAAGACTCCAAGTTTGGGCATCTTTGGAGTATAAACGCAAATACTTTTTCACAAATATCACAGTTGGTAAGTGTGAGACTTCGGATGTGCTCTCCCATTTGCTCCCAAAAGCCATTAAGCTTATTGGATATTTCAACTTCAAAGAAACTGTAATTATAGTGTGTCAGAGATGAGTTTTCAAATATCTGGATGGGTGATGAATTCTCGTCATTTAGGGGTGACTTATAAAATACTGCCAATTTATTTTTCAGAAAACTATGATCATTTGCTGCCATATACCATGACTGACAAGTTTCACTTGCAGCTTTTCTATCGGAATTGGGTAAATATTTGAAGAGATACACCAATACCTGGAACAAGATTATGATTTTAGTGATTAGAAATCTATGCTATAATCTATGATAAAATCGATGCTAGATCCATGAATGATCAAAAATCCGACATCAAAGTGTCAAGGTAGGTAGATTTATCTTAGCAATAATCACGTGAAGAAAATTATCTATTTGAGAACCGCAAACAAAGAGAAAAGTTACAAAGTATGTACAGAAAAAGGCTAAAAAAACACCTACCTCGTACGGCAGCTCCATTACCTGCGAGTTATTTAATAACTGTATGTAGCCCAATATAAACAAGCTCAAAAGACTAAAACAAAATGTTTATTTTATCACAGCAAATCATCAAGCACAGTCTTTTTCTTTTCTTTCTTCTCTTTGTTGACCAATTTGTTGTTTTTTTTTTTTTTTTTTTTTTTTTTTTTTTTTTTTTTTTTTTTTTTTTTTGTGGCTTCGTACTTTATGTACATTTGCCATTTTCTGTATTATTTTTATATACATAATCAAAAATTAGGGAAACAGGGATTCAATTGACATGGAAGGATATACATAGGACAGGATCAGTAAAGTTAAACATAAAAAAAAAATTATACTAGGTAAGGAAATATGTACACATAGATTATAGGTCATTATATTTACAAAACTAAACTAAATTTTAATATTATTTACATATATAAAGGATGCCAAACAATGATATATACAAGGATCCAAGGAAGAAAGAAGAACAATGATATTAGTAGGAAGAGGAATTCGACAGGAAACAAGATCTTCATATAGTTTTGTGTGATCGTGTTGAGGGCAAGCAAGGAAATTTGTTGATTAGTGTTGATTGATTTGATCTAGAGATTTTTCTTTTTCGGGGTTCTATCTGTCACTTGTCATTCGATGACAACGGCGGAACAATGTTGCCATTGCTAATGTCATGTGATTAAAGTCAAGCACTTCAAGTCGGCTTTCACTTGTCTTGTCCTGAAAATGGTGGCGGGCAAGGAATTTGAACTTGTATTCATTTAGAATTTGAATACAAGTTCAAATTCCTTGGTGGCCAGAGATGGGCGCTTACCCGGTAAAAACCCGAACTTTGGGTTTTTACCCGTTTATACCCATTTTTACCTACCCATTTTGAATTAATACCGGGTAAAAATTCAAAACATCTTTTTTTGGTCATTTATGATTTTATTTGTTAGTATTTATTCTGATTTAAATGATCTAATCTTAATATTCTGATTATCTGATAAAAAAGTATCATTCTAGCTTATTTTATTACTTTGGATTCACACAAAGATAATAAATGAAAGATATTATATTATTATATATTTTGACAGCCTACGTAGCTCAGTTGGTGGTAGCTCTGCCTTCTGCGCCGTAGGTCGTGGGTTCGATTCCCACCGTGAACAAACGTTTGTGTGATGAACACAGATGTTTGTTCTCTGTCTGGGTGTTATATAATATTATAAGTATATATTTACAAAAAAAAAGTATATAAGTAGTATATCAGCTATCTGGTTCCCAAATCACAAGCATAAGCTTAGTTTGGGGCTAGATAGTGCTGTGTGGAAAGTCCAGCAATATTTATTTATTTATTTATTTATATGTTTTATAAGTAACTATTCTGGGGAAAGCTGGAAAATGGGTGGTCACCGCACCACAATTTGACTTTGATAGTGACATTTGTTTGCTTATCTTTTTTAACATAATAGAAAAACGGAGTATGGACTAGAGATAAGTTAAACGGGGCGGTGAAGCGGGTGGGGGTTGCATCGCTATATTGCGCCGCCATTTTGTTTAGTCAGTTCACGATCGTGCGCGCGCGTTTTACTTGTGCTACGGTGTTCTTTAGTGAAAATAGTACAATTATCGGGTTATTTTGGTTGAATTGAAATTGTGTGTTTATTTGTTACAAAAGGTGAGTGAAAACATTTTAATTATAATGTAGTTAAGTAGGTTAGATACAGTGCAGGTCCAGTTGCATTGTATTTGGTCTCTTAAACTAAAGGAGCTGATTTAGGTGATGTGAAAAGCCCTGTTGCGTTTCTTTTTGTCTCTTTTCTTGCTTTTCACAATAACCCTGTCACTCTGAATGTATGCGAAGGTCCCATTTCACGTTTGTTTTTTCAGTTCCATTTGTAGATAATGTGTACAAATTATGGGTAGGTATAAATTTAAATGAGATCACATGAAAAAAACATTATTATAATCAATTTTATTGTTTTGTTTAGATGATGAGAAGAGGAAGAAAGAAACGAGAAGACATTTGGATAAACTATCGCCAAGCCAACAACAGATATTTCAGTGTACAATTAATACTCTAATTGCCCATAAATGGTAAGAGTAATTTGTATGGGAATCGTACCCCCTTAATATATTATTATGTTAGGTTTTAGTCAGTTTGATCATGTTGTGCAAAATTTTGGTTGATTTTATGGTATGTCTTTTTGAAAATTTTACTGCGATTAGTATTATGTATGAGTATTTAACAGAAAGGATTATTAGTGTGCTATTTATAACCCAATATATGTTTTCAAAATCATTATTCATTAGTTTTATTTGTCAAAGCATATTTAATTAAGGTTTAATTAGATCGTGTTACCTCTAAAATACATAGCCAGCCACTACTTTTTTAAGTAATTAGGTTTTTTAGGATTATAAAAATGCAGGTCGTATTTTATACCCGGTATTAATAAAATATACCCGGTATAAATGGGTATTTTTTAATTTTTACCTATTTTACCCTTCCCTTTCTTTTTTTACCCTTCCAATTTTTACCCACCCGCCCATCTCTATTGGTGGCGGGTTATTTCAAAACCAATAAGGTCCGGTCAAGGAATTTGAATACTAGTAGTACAGCAAATGTTTTGATTCAAATAACAAAGCTACACGATTTTTATCCCGAGGCATGATAAATATCCTAGATCTTCTATTACCACCGTTAGATTATTTCAAGGATGTCTATGAGGGGTAGTCTGTCTTTGAATTAAATTTGAATTATGTACCTACCTACGATAATTTGAATTATTTCTTTTAATTTGTAATTAGGGTAAATTAAAGCATAATTATTGCCTCTTTTATGTGACCAATATGGTAGTACATAGTGGTGCTACGCGGCGCGCCCGCGCAACCAGTTTAAGAAATTTTCTTTGCCTGGAAAAGTTCGCCAGCCCTGCTAAAATTAGTATTCCATCTCCTTGCGTAAATGGTTGCAAGCCTTAGAGCATAAATGCTCTAAGTTGCAAGCCCATCGCCACTGCTAGACCTGCTAGTTTCCTTACGATGTTTCCGAGCATTGGTATTGCGCACATTCGGAGAGAAAAATTGGTGCACACAATGCAGGTATTTCAAAAATCAAATCAAAATGTTTATTTGCAAGTTGCAAATAAACATTTTGCAAGTTATTTATTTATTTGCAAGTTGCAAACACGTAACAAGTACCTACACAAATTACCTACACCTACTTACCTACTTAGTAGAAATATTACGGATGGTTCCTAAAAGCTCGATCAAAACTAATCGGCTACTGTCAAGTCACTTGCTATCTATTAGGATAGGGATAGCAAGTGACTTGACAGCCGATTAGTTTTGATCGAGCTTTCAGAAACCGGCCGTTAGTGAAGGATTCGTCCGAGGAAGTACCTACTACCACTGCCTTTTTCTGCGGACCGAACCACAGCAACGCTACCGCCAACAGCCAGCGTTGCTGTGGTTCGGTTTGAAGTGTGGTTGATTAGGTATTATGTTCCTACCGTTTTTGTAGACCGTCATAGGTAGAGTCAAAAGTGATTTATTTTATTTAATCGTATGACAAAATGAAATTAAAGTTTATTGTTTCAGTTTTTATGCTCGTTTTATGTTGACGACCTCAGTGGCGCAGCTCAGCGGGCGAGAGTCCGCCTGCGACGCAAGAGGTTGCGGGTTCGATTCCCGCTTTGGAACAAATTTCTGTACGATCTGCAGTGTGTACAGCTGAGTGTTTTCTATGTATAATAAAAAGTATCTATACGTAAGTATAATATAATTAAATATATCAGTTATCTAGTACCCATAACGCAAGCTTTGAGTAGGTTACTTTGGGGCTACATAGTGCCCTGTGGATTGTCCAGCATTATTTATTTTATTTATTTATAATAATTTTTGTTCTAGTAATTGTAGTTAATAACTAATATTTAATCTAGGTAATTTACTTACATACAAAGTCATTTAACAGCTATACGTAGTACCTACCTAGTTAGTAGGTAGGTTATTGATTGTTTGTCGGCCTACGCAGTTCTTGCGAAGAATAGAAGTACTAAGGCTAGTACGACCCAAGTGACAAGACAAGTAGCATGTAATGTAATATGCGCTTCTTATGAGTTTGCGCGTAAGGTTACGTTGTTATTGCCACTTGTTGGGCGCCAGCCAGCTCAGTAAGCACGGGGTGCGCCGCCGACGGCCACGTGTCACGTGCGTTCTCCGGAACTCTCCCTTTCGCGATTAGGTTAAACTTTTCGAATAAACTTCTTAGATGACGTTAGCGTAAACTTTACGGGACTGAACAATCTGTAAGGAAAATTTTATGTGGATGTTAAGTTTATGTACACGGTACACCTACTATTATTTGTTCTATGATTAAGGTGCAAGTTAGTTATTGTTAAACATAATGTCTAGAAGAAAACAAGCGAAACCCAGATCTCTGAAACGTAAGTAATTGTCTAAGTAATGTTCCAGTTGGAACATGCCGCCGGCCACTTATTAGGTACCTACCACTGGTTCCTATTGTTATTAATTAGGTATATTATTTTGGCTACCTTGGTAGGCTTACCTACGTACCTATGTAGGTACTACATAATATAATTATCCTATTGATATTCACTTGTTAAAAGTATGTGCACAGTTGCGGATCGAAATTACCTGCCTGTCAGCAATCAAAATCTGAATCAAAACGGTCTAATTCGGTTCAAGCATAAAATAAGTAGGTACAGCAACTTAGGTACTTTGAAAAGTTTATAGGTCGGTAAGTACTGTATTGTTACCACACTAACCGCTTAAAATGCAAGCTTTAAAAATAGCCATTAGTTAGGTACGTGGTCTATTTTGCAAACTACCATCTAACTAATGGAGGCAGGTAAGTACCATAATCCTATACAGGGTGGTTGTGGCAGTTGACGGATGCGCTGCGTCGCGTCGCGTCGGCCGGTCGGTGTATGGTCGGGGAGCTGCGGCCCGCGCCCTAATATCAGCGTTTTATCAGTGGCTTTCTGCGGTCAAGCGCGTCGTGGTTTGGCTGGCTGGTGCGGTGATTGATAGAAACTTATTACCTACCTACGTACTAGCGGGCATCGGCTTAGAATAACGAATAGAAACGGTTAAAAATGCTCTACAAAAAGTAGAGCATCGGAATGATCAATCTTTTTATGTCCACATGGAAAGCCAAGACTTTTTGAAGTTGATACAAAACATTAGACTAAAAAAACATCCACGGTAGATATTGCGAAGCAGAAGAAGTATACTGCTTGACATAGGCCACCCCCCAATATATCTCCAAAGTACGATTCTGACCTCCAGTTTTTGATAGCTCGATCAACACTAATCGGGCTATTTCTTCTTTTACTTCAAATTGGATAGAGAGAGCAAGTGACTTGAAAGCCGATTAGTTTTGATCCAGCTTTCAGAAACCGTGGGCAAGCCCTCTCCATACAGCGCACCGGCTACCCGCGATCTTATTTACAATGTCTATCGGGGTCCTAGGGTTGTAGGATTCTATATGCTTCATGTTCCGGTTCGTAGTCGCCGCTCAAGATCCTTTATTTCCTTATGGTTGTCAGTTCCTAGAGCTAAAATAATAGTGGTCTTGCTTGAATTAAAACCGGACAATGCACAGCAAAGACCTGTGTTATTATGATGTAACTTTACGTATCGATCTAGTGGCGTCTAGCGTAGCTACCTACTTTCGTAATGCGTCCCAAGGGAGCCGCGAGGATGCTGCGACTCCCGACGACTAGGGACCTTCCTAATGCAATACCTACAGCTCTCTTGTTCTTAGGTACACGTATGTTCAAATAATATATTGTTCTATACTGGCTTTATTTGTTAGAAAAAACACATTTCCAACGGGGGTCCCAATGTTTTCAACTCCTTTATACTGTGAACATTGGAATGTAGGATGGAAAGGAAAAGTAGCTGTGTCACAATACAACAGCGCTTAGCTCGTCTGTGATTCTGCCCTCATATACAATCACATCAGAGAATTCAGTCGAGAGGACCAGCTACATTCACCAGGGTCCAATAATACGTCAATTCCAACCCGGGTCGGCCCTCATGCGGAGGAATTAAAATTTTACATCCAGTGAAAATGTTAATCCTTCCCGGTCCCAAGCAGATAATAAAAACGAATTGCCGTATCTTGAATTGTTTACTCTGCTACCTGAAGTGAGCTCGTTTCCGTTGACCACAAAGTTGATCGACGCTGGTTTTCCAGGCAAATTACATAACAAAAGTATACCTCATGGCCGAGAATTACCTCTACACTTTACGCTCTGATAATGGGTTAGTTTACCATCAACAAGCTAGTTAAAATTGGTAGGTGCTTAGGTGCTCAACGTTTTTCAGCGTTATCAAAATAATGCTGAAAAACGTTGAGCCGCGCGCGTGTCAGCGGCGCGGCGTCGGTCGTGGTGGTTAAAATAATAGAGAGCAAGTGATGAACCCATAGAAAAAAGATGAGAAAACCAAATAAGTAAAGGTATTGTTCCTACCAAATCTAACTGCTAACACGTTAGGTACCTACTAATATTTAGTAAAATTTATATTGAAATATGTAGATATAAGCCAATAAATTATATACACGCACAAGTAGCTAAATAAAACAAATTCGTACTAAACTGCAGCGACTGGGGTAAGTGTGAAGATCACAATAAACCGAATGAATGTTTTATGCGAGGTAAAAGCTCGGGATGGACGTATTTGTAAGCCTTTTGAAGAGGGTTAAGTCAATTTGGATTTTAACGTCAACTTTTTACAGGACTCGTGTGCTCGGTGATTAAACGCAGTTGGATGGTACAGACAATATTAAGTCCATGGGTTCAAAGTCGTAGGTAGAGGGACTATCCACTTTACATGGACAAAATGTCTGGGAAGATGAGGTTCATCAGAGTCAATTATGAAAAGAGGATGGCTTAGTTCCTTGTAAAATAGATTAATTGTAGACTTTATTACACACTGATCAGGATAAATTAAAATACCTATCCCGAAGTATGTAGAGAAAAATTACGAACAATAAGCAATAATATATCTGTGCTATAGATGTGTGGTGGAGTACCACACATCTATAGCACAGATATTATATACGTATATAATATCACGTACCTACAAATCTATAGGTACCTGAGTATATTTATGTCTGGGATATAGATTATTTCAGTACCTATAGTACACGTACCGTACAGTACTGCCTATAGTGCAATGCAAATAGTCCTCAGCAGACAACTATAGTTAGCAAAGCGGGTGTGGCAGTATTTCTTATGTAAGTGGGTTAATCTGTGATTTGATAAAATTAAAAAAAGTTAATATTAATCTGTAAACTGTAGCAGTACTTATTACAGAGGCCCGTTATGTGTAACGATAAGAAGTTGATGGCCCTGAGAGGGTGTGCGGGGTGCGGGTTCTAGGGCTGCTACAAGCTGGAGCTTCATCTCCTGTGAAAAAAGCAGGACAGAGAACCTAAGATTTTTATGTATTACGAAATATTTCTGAAGTAAGGATCGACATCGTAGCATACCTACCTAATAAATTAAAGGAAGGAAAAAAACATGGGTGTTGTGTATCCCATGTATCCAAATACTCTGCGTTTTGTTTCTAGTAACCTTCGTTATTACCTACCACGTAGATTTTTAAATCTGTAATCATCTGAAGTTCAAAGGCTTCGCGAAAGCCCTGGGTGTTGCGCGTCCATAAAACTTGTAGAGGCCCCGGTGGAGTCGCCGGCAAATTTCCCCTGGGCGGCGCACCCCCACCGAGCCTCTGGGAAATACGCTAAAGGCATATCATAACAGTTTTATGTTGATGTTGACCTCTCCGAGATACGGAGCTACTTAATCGATGCAATTTGTTCGGCGGTGCATGAAGTGGATTTAAAGATTCAGTCAGATTTTTAAGAACTATTGCTGTCGGTACATCTATGCTTAAAAACATTGAATTAAAATTGAAGCATCATATTGATTCAAAGACATTTGTAGAATATACTTTATTAGTTGGTATATTATAATTTTAAGTAGGTACATATTATATTTTTAATTATAATTTCGAAAAAAAACATAAATGACTCGAAAACTAAGAAAATACGCGGAACATACGTACATGGGGGTTATTCGGGTACCCCAAGCTACCTCTAGACCTCAGCTTGACACAATTTTTTGGGACACCCTGTATATAACAATTAATTAAAATAAGGTCCTCTGTGGCGCACCGGGCGAGGGCTTGCCTGCGACGCAAGAGGTTGCGGGTTCGATTCCCGCCTTGGAACAAATTTGTGTACGATCTGCAGAAATTTGTTCCGATGGTCTGGGTGTTTTCTATGTATAATAAAAAAATATCTATCTATGTAAGTATATAATGTATTAAATATATCAGTTATCTAGTACCCATAACACAAGCTTTTAATAGCTTAATTTGGGGCTAGAGAGTGCTGTGTGGATTGTCCAGCATTATTTATTTATTTGTAATACAAAGTACCTATGCTTTTATTTATTTATATAGAGGTAGGTTTACAAATGTTACAAGATGACGAAGAGTATGGTATGTATTATGAAATTCCATTTCACGCGTGGTGATGAATACAAAAAATAAAACAACAGTAAGATGATAAATTCTTATTCCCAATCGACTGCCATAAATCACTCATGAGTTACACGTAAAAAATCCATCTCGATTCTTATTTCGCTTTTGTCTCGCATATTTGTTTGTACTTAAAAGTAGGCACCTATTACTTAGGTATGTTTTAATAATATACCTAGAGATAGGTGCCTACATAAGTTTTTAAAAATTATGTGTCTATGCGGGGGTCCGACAGAATAACTCGATACTACCCTACGTCTCGAACTAATAACCAAACAAATATTTCAGTCTTTTATTTTAACAAATCGAAAGTAGCAGCCCTAGTATTTTAATACTAGCGAGAGACATTGCTTACTGGTTTATTCGAATCCAGCCTTAGTTTGCTAACGCAGCGTCTCACGTGAGCGAAAAACGACCTCGCGCATCAGTACCTACTCCGGTCCATCAATTTTCCAAATCTTCGATCAAGATCAGAACATGACTCTCAATACGGTGACAATAAACCTGACGCGCTAAAGAGATCATAATAGAGATCCTTAGAAGTAAAGCTTTGGCTGTGCTCTTTGAGCTAAAATAATGATCACCTTTATCTATTTTAGTAATCATTATCCATTGATAAGAGATTTTTATATGGCCGTAAATTCAAATAAATACGCTCAACTGGCGCCGAAGTAGCAAGCGATTAGGTAGGTACTTAGCAAATTATGAACTACAACAGTTTCACCCGCGCAGATTTAAATCCCGGTATTTTCACGGGATAAAAAGTAGCCCACGTGCTCTTCCAGACTATAATCTATCTCTCTGCCAAGTTGCATCCATATCCGTTCAGCCGTTCCAGCGTGAAAGAGTAACAAACATTCATCCATCCATCCATACTTACAAACTTTCGCATTTATAATAGTAGTAGGATAGGATACCACTGTTTTGGAACTATGTATAACTGGCCCAAGTCTAGAACACAGCAGTGAGATTCCAATTGGATTATAGCTCAGCAATTTTGCACTCTCATATAACAGTGCTTAAAAACATCACGGGCGGCCTTGCCGTGGTGAAAAGGTGGGTAGTGGAGGGTCCCAGTGGAAGCGAGGCCTCACCCGCCGCCGCCGCCGCCCACGCGCCGTCCCTCGGGACCTGGCCCGGCAGCCGCGTGCCGCCTGCTCCCCAGAGACCATCGGTCCCTCAGTCCCCCCACCTCATCACACCCCCCTCTCAACTCTGTCTCTAAGGAAAATGCTGCTGAGACGTTCGACTTTTAATTGATAGGTAGATAGGGAGTTGAAAATAACCTTCAAAGAATGTTTTGTAAACCTTTGCTGTTTTCGAGATGATACTTACTTGCATAAATAAATTGTTAAAATGAAAATGTTATGATTTCCTTATAATTTTCATTTCAGTAGTAAAAATAACAAATGAAAATTTATTGTGGCAGGTTTATTTCAGCATATTTGTATATTTTGTAAATAAAATAAGATTATTTAGAGCACCAAGCGGTTCTCAAACTTTTTTGGTGAAAACCTTTTGGAAAGCGAAATACTTGACGGACCCTACAAAAAAACAAAAATGTCTGTTCATAAAATCTAATGGGTGGTATGAAACTGTTTATTATTTTTCATCAATTGGTTGATATCAAGTTTGATAGAAGAGAGTTGAAGCCTGATATCAGGTTCAGTCTATTGCGGTACCTATTTATTCTGTTCTTGTAGCTGCATAGGTCGCCCGAGTGCACGTATCGTGGAACGATCCAGACCAGAGAGAGAGAGGTGATTTTAATTTTTGTAAATTCTTGTGGAGCCCTTACAGGGGTTTCGCGGAGCACACTTTGGGTATGGCTGATTTAGAGCATTAGGCAAGGACGTCGCGTCACGGAGGAGGCTCGAGCGGGCGGCGCGGCGGGCTCGGACCCGGGGGCCACCGGGACCCCCAACTATTCCCTCACGACAGCCTAACACCGAACACATTAAAATTACAGTTTCCAAGCATACAACGGAAACTACAATGACTTAGCCGAGATGGGGTTAGCGTTATTATTCCTCTGTGCTTATCCGTCTGGTCCTTAATCAAAGTTATTACCTAGCGTTTAGTGCTGCCGGAGGAATTGGTCGTTTCTAACGTATTATTGGCAGCGATGGAACACCAAGAAGTGTAGTGTAGTTAGGTGGAATAAAATACGTTACGTTATTTTAAACCTACCCAACCTATAAAATAAGTTTAAATTCTATGATTTTGTCTGGAACCCTGTTGGGTTTATGGCTGTCTAGTTTAGTGTTGTTTTATACGATTTTAAAATTTTACATATACCTAGGTACCTACAAGGCATGTTTTAGGTATATAGCAAAATCTTGTAAAAATTGCTTCCAAAAGTTTAAAAGTCCATGCATGGATTCTACTTTAGTTCAAAGTTAGATTCAACCTTATTACCTACCTACCACGTATCGTAAGAGGTAGTTTACTATCCCACGAGAAAACACAGTAATGCAATGGCAATTTCTATGAAAATAAGCGAGTAGTTCTCAGGGCCACCGAGAGCCATTGGCAGCACGGCAGCACCGTCGCAAGATAGCCCATCATAACTCGCGACCGCAATGTGCCGCGCGGGACGCATTCAGCACCAACCGCTCCACAATACTGCTGCCAAGTCAATTCAATTTTCTTACTGACCGTATTGGTAGTGCTTGGCTTAGAGAAAAAGTACAATAACGGAAATAGGTATCTAACTCGTGTAACTATTTTTGAAGTTTTTAATTCATATGCTAATTTACTAATCATCAGTAGGTACATAAGGTGGTCTATTGTAGCGGCTCTGCCTTCCGATCCTAAGGTCATGGAATCAAAAACGGTTGTTCCCCATTGAGCTTTTCTGTTTAAAAATGATGTGCTCGGCGCCAGAATCCTCAAACGGTGAACCTCCAGCCATAAGCGAGCGAAAAATTGAATGGATAACGGCATGTCGTAGAACCTAAAAACATCTGAAACTCAAGCTCGAAGGAGTCCAAAGAACTAGTTAGGAACACGAAGGCTATCTCATCATCAAATTTTCAGATTTTCAGATTTCAGACCAAGATCGGTCAATAAAATCTAAATGATGTCAACAAAAGTCAATGTTCTTTGTCCACTCAGTGGCACTCCGAAGTCAGTAAACTCACATAATCACGGTGGGTTGTTTAATTGTAGAATCCGTATTGTTGGCTGGGCGCGCCACGGGGCGCAATCACGCCAGCCGCACCCTCCACGCTAATTAACTATGTCACACAAGTATGTATTGTATACATACTCGTAGCTGTCCGATTTAAATGCAACTGACGGTTACTTAATTCTAAAACCTATAAACAACTAGCGTTTTTTATATACATTAGATATACGCTATCTAACCAAATATTTTAAAGTTTTAAGATTAGAGTTATAGCTCTTTCTGAAGAGCTCGTCCGGGGAAGTACCTACCTACTGACACCATGCCTTTTTTCCGAAAAGCAGTGTTGATTTGTTTCGAGTATGATTGCTTGTGAAAATTACAGGCACTTGAAGCAGGGCAGTGCATCTTAGGGCACGTTCGTATCGTCGTTCATATCGTCGCCGTCGTCGTGATGGTTACCAATTAACACCTGGTGGGCCAACTGCGTGTTCGATCAGCAAGTATGTGTATGTAAAAAAATTGTAGAGTGGGATGATTTAGGTAAACCAAGCCGTAGAAACATGATGCTTGGAGCACATAATTTATCTATTAACTTCCGTTGCTAACATACATACATGTACAGTCACTCTTTGACTGTCTACACATAGACGGTACTGGTACTATTCATTTTTAAAACAACATAGAAGAAATAGCTTGCCTATTCCCTGGAAAGACATTTAAAACACGTGCCGTGTGATTTCTGGCCGACAGGGCCTCTACATTATCCTAATTAGCTTTAGAACACGTGTTCATTAACTTGATGTATTTACTTGTTTGAATTGCAATTTATTTAGTATGGCACTATGCAGAGCATAATTCACTGCCTTCTTGTTGTGCATGGAAACCCATGTACCTACCGTAAGCTAAATAGGTCCTAATAGTCAGCCACAATACGTCAAGTCGAGCTGTGTTTGAAATGATAGCGGTTACTTCAAAACTTACATCTAAAAAGATTTTTTTTGATAACTTAGGTATAGATCAAAAAACTGGACAGGACAGTTATTGCAGTAAAATGATAATGGCTGTACGTTAGAAATCTAAGTACCTACATTGTACCATAAGAGTGTTGTGAATTTTGATTAAAAATAAATAAATAATTATAAAAATATATAATTTATGTATGGTTAACGAATATACGGAAGCCAAAAAAGGGAAGAGTAGTGCCCAATTATAAAAAAAAACTTGTTTCTTTAGTTCTGCTGCTTTTTGGGTTATGCAGCTTGGGTTCTAAAGGTGCGATATAGTGGGGCGGCATTTTTTAGGAATGTTTTTAAGTTTCAATGACTGATTCTAGATAAATGCATTCATAAATTTTCAACAATAGCAAATAGAAAAGAAAGAGCTGATTTGGGTATCGGTGGCTCTAACTTTACGAATGCTCTAACTAGGCACATCTACACAAACAAAAGGTGTATGTAAGCAACATACACGATACTAAAAATTAAACTATATCCAATGATTTCATCCAAAGCAGTTCACAAAAATTGGACACAATAATATTACCATAATAGCACTAATATTGTCTTTTTATTCGAGGTAAAAATACCCATTTTCAAAGGAAATCCTCCTAACTATCGACATAAATATGCTGAAAATGGGACTGCGGCCCGATTACGCTAATGTTTGGCTATCGAGATGGCTTTCAGTTTGACATTTGATTCCCATCCATCCAAGGAATTTAGATAGATAGATAACTCTTTATTGATTATCACAACAAAATAAAGACAACATTTTAAATTAAAAACCTCCATCCCAAGGAATTTAGATACTAGATCCATCCTTAAGTTGCTATTACACTATGGGAATCAAATGCTCTCGTCAGAGAGTATTATATTCCTTGATCAAATGTTAAACTGAAAGCCATCTCGATAGCCAGACATTAGCGTAATCGGGCCGCTGGTCCTTTCACAAAATGTATGTTATTGGCACTCCTTAAAGTGCATTAGATGACCCACGTTTACCACTGAAAGCTTTATAAGAATAGACTTCTCAGTTGGTGTACCTTACCTGTGCCTTTTACGCTGTAAGCCGTCGCTCGTCCGTCGGTCGGTTCGATCCCCGCCGAGAACAAACATTTGTGTAATAAACAAGTGTTTGTTCTGTGTCAGGTTGTAATTTACAAAGATTTGACGTATACAGGGTGTGGCGTAAAGAGTAGATAATCCTTTACCTACGTGTAGGGGGTATCATAACTGTTCAGAAAATTGAAATTTTTCCGATAAATTATTTACGGTTTTCGAGTTAATGCAGTTTTTCGAAATTTTAAAAATGTTTCACCCTTGTCCATTCTTTTAGATGCCAAGATCACAAATCAAGCTATTTTCTCAATCTGTTTTTTATAGCATTCTTGGATAACTGCGCTATCAAATACCAATTGCCATTTGTGTGTCAAAGTAACAGATTTTTTTTTAGAAAAATTTTAAACTAATAGAAATATTATTTGATATTTTTTCCAAAAGTTTGACCTCCTGTGGAGCAAAAAAAATACACTGTCACCTGAGTGACTAACTAATAAAAAACTTGGCCACTTCAATGAGATTCCGAAATGGTATGCGGTTGGTATTTCCAGCTTTTAATTTAAAGAATATTCCTGTAAAGATTGACCAAGGCCTGTTTTCTGAACATGCTTTTTTCCACAAAATTAATTGTTTTGATTCTTTGGATAGTCTTTTACCTACTTATAGGGGATATTATAGCTATTCAAAAATATAAAAAAATTACCCACCCCAAATTTTCACGATTTTTGAGTTATTGAATATTTTAGAAATTTTAATATTTTTTTACCCTTTTAGATGCCAAGATCACAAATCAAGGTATTTTGTCAATCTGGTTTTTTGTAGAATTCTGAGATATCTGCGCTATCAAATTGTAACTATCATTTGTGTGTCAATGGAAAAGTTTTTTGTAAGAAAAAGATAAGCATAAAAAAGTCTTTTTTTTTTAAATAGAAAAAATGTAGCACTAATTCAAATGGGTAAAGGTATGGTCATTCAGGTGACCCTACGTTTTTATACCATATGAGGTCAAACTTTTGGAAAAAAATTGCTGATCATTATTTAATGCTAAAAATTTTTACAAGGGTAAGTAAAATATTACAAAAACTTGAAAACTGGCTTTTTACTGGGCACAATTTTTTTTATATTTTATGTATGTTGTGATATCCCCTACCGCAGGTTAAGGACTATCCACAGAAAAAAATAATTTTTATTTATTTATTTAGCTGGTCACTCAGGTGACCGTTCATTTTTTTTGCTCCACAGGCGGTTAAACTTTTGGAAAAATATCAAATAATATTTTTTATGTAAAAAAAATTTAATAAAAAATTTCTATTCCTTCGACACACGTATGACAGTTAGCATGATAGCGCAGTTATCCAAAAATGCTACAAAAAACCAGATTGAGAAAATACCTTGATTTGTGATCTTGGCATCTAAAAGGGTAAAAAAAATATTAAAATTTCTAAAATATTCAATAATTATGAAATTTTTGCTGGGTAATTTTATTCTTTTTTCTGAATAGCTATTATATCCCCTACAAGCAGGTAAAAGAAAAAATCAAAATAATTAATTTTGTGGAAAAAAGCATGTTAAGAAAACAGGCCTTGGTCAATCTTTACAGGAATATTCTTTAAATTAAAAGCTGGAAATACCAACTGCATATCATTTCGGAATCTCATTGAAGTGGCCAAGTTTTTTATTAGTTGGTCACTCAGGTGACAGTGTATTTTTTTTGCTCCACAGGAGGTCAAACTTTTGGAAAAAATACCAAATAATATTTTGTTTAGTTTAAAATTTTTCTAAAAAAAATCTGTTACTTTGACACATAAATGGCATTTGGTATTTGATAGCGCAGTTATCCAAGAATGCTATAAAAAAAACAGATTGAGAAAATAGCTTGATTTGTGATCTTGGCATCTAAAAGAATGGACCAGGGTGAAAAAATATTAAAATTTCGAAAAACTCCATTAACTCGAAAACCGTAAATAATTTATAGGGCAAATATTCAATTTTCTGAAAGTTATGATACCCCCTACACGTAGGTAAAGGATTATCCACTCTTTACGCCACACCCTGTATACTTTACGTCATATCAGCTATAGTAGGTATATAATATAAGCTTTGCTTATTTTCGGGTGAGTGCTGTGAACTGTAGTCTTCCAATATTTCAATCAATATTATTTGAAAGAAAGATTATCAATAACAAAAGCACTTTTGGTGTAGTGGGAGTGACCGCGCCTGTTTCAATTGTTTTCTTCTCGTTGTCTATTTCTAAACATTATAGGTATCTTTATCTCTATATTATACCTATCTCGTTGTCTTTTTCTAACGGTTTTCTTTTCAGCTGAAGACGAAGAATGGAATGAAGAAAATGGTGAAACTGCCGCTGATGGTCGCGGTGACGAAGATTGTGATGGACCTGATGATGATGACTCCGAATCTAACGAGAGAGAACTGGAAGAAGCAGTGAATGCCGAAGGTAATTTTAAGATTTTTTACCCCACTTGACAAGGCCCACCTGATGTTAAGTAGTAACCATCACCTGATATAACAGCGCATTGCCTCGTAAGTCACGCACAATAGGAACGTGACATACGATGCACTGCCCTGCGTCCATCAACCTGAGGCATACAGATGTGAAGCCTCATGTGACTGTGATTTCATCGGCAACTATACACTCTTCAAACTGAACCATAGCAACGCTGCTGGGCGGCTGAATAATTGCCAAAATGGCGTGCTCTTGAGTAGGTAGCAAAAATCTAACTAAATATTAAATAACTGAAGAATAGCTAGCTTAGAGCTTTTTAGAGCTTTTATAGCTACGTAGATTGCGATTCCTGTTTGAGCTATCGTAAGTGCCTACCATGAACAAATGACAATAAAATACAAATATGTATTTAAAAATATGTAGGTACCTACATACCTAAATAAATAAAATAAATAAATATTGGTGGACTTTCCACACAGCACTATCTAGCCCCAAACTAAGCTTATGCTTGTAATATGGGAGAACCAGATAGCTGATATACTACTTATAATACTTTTTTTGTAAATACATACTTATAATATTATATAACACCCAGACAGAGAACAAACATTTATGTTCACCACACAAATGTTTGTTCACGGTGGGAATCGAACCCACGACCTACGGCGCAGAAGGCATAGCTACTACCAACTGAGCTACCTAGGCTATCAAAAATAGAAAAATCATTAGCCCCATATTGCGGCTATAGATTTTAATATAAGTAGAGTACTTTCAATCCGTTCAAATGTACGCTATTAAAAAAAATAGTCTAAGCAGTTTTTTCAAGTGATATAAGTACGATAAAATAATATCTAGTCAAGTCACATCATTAGTTTCGAAGAAAATTGTTTTGTTTAAAACATTTTCGGTCAAATTATCACGGTAAGATATCATATAATACCCTATGTGCTAAGACTAAGACCTCAAGCAATTGGTTAAAATACCACCGAAATTATTGATCACAACTCAAAATAACACAAGAAAAACAATTTAAACGAAAATGCGTTAGCATCCCTACTTACTAGTCCTAGTACTATACTACCACATACTATAGGGGATGCTAGAGTATGTTATAACTAAAATAATATGTTTTTTTTAATGGCTCCTGTTTTTACAAACAATCTTGCCAGTGTCAAGTGATATAATGAAATAGTTTCTAGTCAAGTCAGCCATAGTCAAGTCACTTAATTAGTTTTGAAGAAAATGGTGGCAGTTTTTTTCAAAACATTCGGTCAAATCACGATCACATACTTTTATTCCAAATGCTTACGTACTTTCATTCCAAATGCTTTCATAGCTATATATGTATAAAGTGAGCATCGCGTATTCGCCTAGTAATGCAGACGTGTGCTGTGGGCCTGCATGACAGTGGCTGACGCTGACACACGACCAATGATAACGGATGACGTACGGCTCTAGTGTCGCATCGTACTCGATGGGTGCAGTGTGTACTGTGCAGTGCAAACCCGACAGACGACAGATCGGAATCGTGAAGTGTGCTACTTACTCGTACTACGTAACTCCGAGCCTTTGTCGTTTTCACGTACCGGTAAAGTGGGGCTATTTGGAATCAAGGGTTATTTGGAATACTCTGAATTAAACGTTTATTCGCTACTATTTATTAAAAATCTCAGCGAATAAAACTTATAATTCAGTGTTCGAAATAACTCTGAATTCCAAATAGCCCCACTTTACGGGTTCGGAATTTTAGAACGGGCGATAGTATAATCCGATGCTGTTATTTAAAAATATTATTGGACATCCAAACAGGTAGTATGAAGGTTCGTACAAAGTGGGAAGAGTTAATTCTATACTTTCACTGTCACTTGAAGAACTATTTTTTCAAAACCAAACTATGAATTTCTAACAATCCGTGAAAATTGACGAAAACGCGGGTTAAGTACATACATATTTCGCGCGTGTTTTGATTTCTGAATTTTTTGTATTTGCGTTCGATTCCTTGATGTTCCAAATTCAAAAAGCGCGCGGCAAAGATTATTAAATAGTATATTTACCGTAATTATCTCTACCACGCACTAAAGTTTCTTACAGAAAACACCATCTTTGGGTGCACTTAGAGACGAACCAAGTCGTTCTTTTCGAATAGATGGGATGAAAACATAATTTTAGCACATTCGTAGCACTCGTAACACTCGTAGCACTCGTAGCATGCCGTAGCATAATAGTTTGCTGCCGTCAGAATCAGAGGAGCTAAAGTTGCCGACACGTTACCGTTATTGGTGCCAATTCTAAAATATTGCCATCCCTTTCTGAAAGACCGAAACAACAAGGAGGGCTATAATTTTAGAGCTGCCAGATTAGGTTAGTTAAGGATAATGCAACAAGAGGGAAACACAAAATTCAAAAATAAAATTATTCCAGTGTTTTTTGTTCGTGTGATTATATTCATGCATACATAGCTGGTCGTGGCTATAAAAATCAATAAAAGACAGTTATCGCAGTTGCAGGTAGTTTGTTATAATTTACGAGTGCGGTCTCATCCGCACCCAGCACTTAGTAACTGTCAGATGCATAGGACGTTGCACTACTCACTGCCAGGCAAGCTCACACCCATTTATTGTCAGATTAGCCACTCGCGGCCGGAAATCTAGTTCAAATTTTATCGCTTATTCTGCTATCACTATTATAGTAAAAAGAGGACTGTCATAAACTTTTAAGTAATTAACATATAGTGTTGACTTCGATTTATTTTAAGCTTGAAAGATGCATAGTATGTAGGTAATATTCATTCCAATTCAATAAATTCCTTCATGTCTCTGATTTTAAGTTTTCTACGCAATGATAATTGACTGTATTTTTTTTTATTCTAGATGTTGAAGATGAAGATCATGGGCGTGCAAAAACGGAACCGTTTGAAGAAGACATGGCCGGTAAGATGCATCCCAAACAGTATACCTATTCATATTGATTTTTTATGAGTTTATAGTTGATATTGAGACTGTTTTGTAGAATTATGTTACAGAAGATTAGAAAGGATAAGATACTAAACATTTAAATTATTCACGGTTGCAATAATATAGCAAGTAATCAAGATTTACAAATTAACTTTAAACTCAGATTAAAACTTTCTAAATTTTTGGGTATAAACTTAGTTCACTTCTTAACACCGTTGAGGAGCTGAGCGCGCTTATTACGTCGGTCGGCGTCTTCATTGAAATTCATAAGGAGGCAACTAAAATAACGAGCAGTCTCTGGCCGATGCGTTTTTACTGCGGTTTAACGTTCTTTTTACAACTTCGTCAAAGGGTGTGCTTCGCGTGGCCGGCTGCGCCCGCTCCAGCTTTACGACCCTGTCCTCGCTTATCTCACGCCGTCCGCGATAAATCTGCACCAGGCTCCTTCGACTTCAAATATTTACATGCTAATTCGTAGCCAATTCAGCACCCGAGATTATAAATAAATTGTCTACCGTCCTCATCATCAAGCGGTGACGTCACTGCTTTATCTTTCATGACTTCAAAAGTTTTAAAAACAGTCATCTTGCTGAGTTGACGTTTTAATTTTATGCCACCCACAAAATTTAAATTTGGTAGGTACCTAACAGTGACGGAATCTTTATGGGAATTGTGGAGTTGTAAAATTGAAATTTATTAGCTGCTTGTCTTAGTCCTAGGTGTTTTTACTCGGCGTTTTATGACCCTGAGGAAATTTGTTATTGAGGAACTCAGCTATTGTCAAGTCAAGTATAGAGTACCTAGCATGCTAGTAAAACAATGAACATGAGGGTCATTTAAAGGAACAAAGCACCCTAGATGTGTAAATTACACATTGTTTTATACAAGAATACTGTTACAAGTGGCAAATATCTAAATAGCTTACCTACCAGGTAGAACCCGCAAAAGGCACTTGAATGAATAATCAAAGCTCCATTAGTTTGCCAGCTTATTGAGTGATTGAAACTTATTACGAACACCACGCAAAATAAAAAGAAACGATTTGGCTATCTAACTACTAAACCCGATACAATCTAGATAACTAGGTAAACCAACCGGATAGTTTGTTAACAAAATAATGAAAGTAACTTTTCACATTGAACGCTACACGTGTAAATCTCATTTATTCGTCACAGCATCATAAAAGTTGAGTTCACGGGCAGTGTTTTCAATATGTTTAATCTACTCCAGCGTGTTATGTTTTCTACGAGTACCTAGCTCCAAATTTTTCGGACTCTACCTTCACCTATGTAAAGGTAGAGTCCGAAAAATTCAGTTTTTTTAATCTTTATAGCTATCTATAAAAAAATCCTAGGCTATAATAACTCAGTAGCCCCATGACGCTGTGGATTTCTATGCGTCTGATGATCTTATGCCGCGTCCGCACGTTTGCCAAACCTCAACAAGCGCCCACAAATTCAAACGTGTGGATAGAGTGTTTGCCATGGTTTGTGAAGGTTTGCAAGCGTTTGTAGCCGTTCCGATCGAGTGTCGGTTTTTTGACACAAATCAAAGGGAATTTGCCGCAAGCGCTTGCGACGCATCCACACGTTTGTGCGCGCTCAGTTTGGTTTGTGTACTGGAGGCAAGCAGACGTGCCGACGCTCGTACAAAATGAGTGGTGAATGGACGAATGATGACATCTTCTATTTTCTTGAATGTTACCAGGCTGCACCATGTATTTGGGACCCGAGTAACATGGATCACAAAGATAAAAAAAAAGTAGCTGATGCGTGGAGTCGCCTCAGTAAATCATTGAATAAGAATAATTAATTATTATACGAAAAGTACGGCAAAGAAGATTCTTTGCCTTACTTTTCGTTTCTTTTTATTTCTTTTATTGTTTTTATAGTAAAAATAACTCAAGGCAAATGCAATAGCCGATACGAGCTCAACGTCCGCCATGCTTGCCTGTACAGAACACACTAACTCACTCGCAAACATATGGATGGCGCTGTTTGATTCCCTTATTCTTAGTTTGTGGAGGTTTGGAGTTTGCGGCAAGTTGCAAACGTGCGGACGCGGCATTAGGACGATCCTATGATGGTCGTGCAATGATATAGAAATATTTTTCTTATCCCCCATATTCATTACAATATTCATAATGGCAAGCCATTTACTAAGAAATCGAAATAATTAGGTAATATTTTTTTTTAATATTCAATAATTTGATGCGAAATATAAGTTTCAATCACTACTTTGTAGTAAATTTTAGGGCTTTTAAACCTTTTTGAGCTAACTAGAATGCAGAGGAGTCCATGGGGAAAGGCGGCAATCAGTTCGACTGCCCCGGCGGAGGCTGCATTAATCACGAGAGCACGCGGTTGCCACCTACCATTCATTTGTGGCCAGATTTGCCACGACATAGCTACTGTAACATTCAGCCCTCATAATATTCTTCAATGGAAATTTATTACATACTAGTAGCGCCTCGCGGTTTCACCCGCGTTGTTTTAAATCCCGGTATTCCTACGGGATAAAAAGTCCATGTGCAATGCCAGATTATAATCTATCTGTAGGTTTTGTCGCCATACATCCAGTAAAAGCAGTAAAGTTTGGGAAGCCCGATGATTAAATAGGAACACTATAAACTTGTGAATATTATTACCTATATTTTACTTTAAGATTTTCAGTTTAGCAGTTAGAACAATTTTACAAACGCAACGCCTCACCATAGAGAAAAAGAGTAACATCATAGACAAAAAGTAGCAGTGACACAGACTGCATAAATATCTAAACATTATTCCACAGATTATAAAGCAATACATATCAAATTTTAAACTATTATTTATACCTAATTAGGCGTCGCTTACACTATCTCTGCGGCAAATTTCATCCAGATCCGTTCAGCCGTTCTGGCGTTATTGAGTTACAAACATCCAAACTTAAATATTTATGATATTTGTGCGATTTCGAAAAACTTTTTAGATTTGTCGAATCACAATGTTATATTAGCGTAGAAACAAGTTTTATATTTGTTAGATAAAACTGATTCGTAGAGATCTCTTAATATAAAGTAACACACGAAGTATTTATAGTAAGTAATTCTTCACTGTTTTGAAATTCTCCATCACTAAACAAAAGTGGCTAGATCAAGCTAAATTGTGTGACAAGTTGGCATTAGCATAGCAGCAAGCCCATCGATAGCAGAGCACATTGCAGCATTATTATACCCATGCACTAATTTTATTTCTAACTAGATTTCTAATGGGAGTTTACTTGAAGCCCTTTGGACAAAATTAAATAGAGGAACTGTTATCCATATATTTGACCTGCCTCATAATAGCTCAAGAGTTACTGTAGCGTTTGCGCTGTGCCGTAGGTTGTGGGTTCGATGCCCCCAGAGAACTATTTTTTTTGTGAAGAACATTGTTGTTTGTTCTAAGGTGGTTATCTTGTGTACTTGCCACATCATCATCATCATCATCAACCTATGTTAGTCCACTGCTGGACGTAGGTCACTCCCAAGACGCGCCAATGAGCCTGGTTTTCGGCTCTTCTCTCTCTGCTAGTGCTTGCCAGACACATGAAAGCTTGAAATACCATTTGAATTTGTTATTTTCTAAGTAGGTATTAATTTATAATAAAAAATTATACCTATCTGTTGTTAGTTCAGGCACTAGTATTCTCTTATCTGTGGTTCAGGTACTTACTCAAAATCATCTAGGTATTTAACTTGACCATTTCAGAAATTTCTTACTCCAATGTAAACAGGTTTCAAAATCCCTGAACGAATGCAATCGTTAATAACAGACTCCTAACAAAATAACGATTTTTAGAATAAAACAGCTGCTCGTATCTAAAGACAGACGTTGGTTGTCTGTGTGAGCTATGAAAGTGTGAGTGCGTGGGTCGGGGATTCCCATGGGACGGAAGGAAGTGTGGCCGGAGCAACGCCACCTGGGACCGCGGAGTGAGGGGAGGTGGAGGCAGCAGTAACCATTAGACAAGTAACAGACAGAAGCGATGGACAAGGCTGATGGACATCGACCAGGCTATAGAATACAAGCTACGACACTCACTTAAAACCGAACGCCTCGAGCGAGCGATACTTTTAGTAATTAAGCAGCATTGAAACAACGGGGAGTCAGGTCGCGGGAATCCCTCGCGACTGTTGATAATATCTAAATGCCTAATGGCTGCTGGGCCTGTGACGAATGTATTGAGCTGCCTCCCGCCGCCCGCTTCTCCACTATGTGATAATTCCAAACGCTGCGGCCGCGCCACCTGGGATCACACAGAGACGGACTACATTCGCTACTTTGTAATTTTATTCCGGTATTTTATATATAAATAAAAATATGCGTTGCCCCGAATGAAGAATATCCAATCAATATTTTGATGGGTGCTCTACGAGAAATACCATTAGTACAAATAGTGCGTAGGTAATAATAGTAAATATCATTAATAATATCTATTTATAAGCCTATAAAAGATCTTCTGGGCTCTGGGCAGCAGTAAGCTAGTATATATAAATACATATATTATATACACCGGCCTCAGTTATTGGTTATAGCTAAATAAATAAATAAATAAATAATGCTGGACAATCCACACAGCACTATCTAGCCCCAAAGTAAGCTATTCAAAGCTTGTGTTATGGGTACTAGATAACTGATACACTTAATACATTATATACTTACATAGATAGATATTTTTTATTATACGTAGAAAACACCCAGACCATCGGAACAAATTTCTGCAGTTCGTACACACATTTGTTCCACGGCGGGAATCGAACCCCCAACCTCTTGCGTCGCAGGCAGGCTCTCGCCCGCTGCGCCACAGAGGTCGCCATAAGCTTTGCCTTGTTAGTAGTGTCGCCAAGCAGTAGGTAATTGTTGAGAGTGGCAACGCCACATCGGGCACGTCTTCATTTGACAGGCTATGTGAGGTAATTTAATTGTTATACACGCTTGGGCTGCCAATTTTTTTCATAAAAGAAACCAGCAAAATGGTAAAAAATGCTTGTATTCGAGTCAAACATTATAATTTAGTGCGGGCTTTTCTCCGTAGAGTGAGTTTCAATTTCTTCCGAGAGGTCCGAAAACATGAAGTTATAGTCTAGAGTGCTAAAAACAAGGCCATGCATAGATTCATACAAACACCCGAGCCTGTTGTGTAAGTTCGACAATAATTCGGCATTGTTGACGCGGCGCGGCGCGGCGCGGCATGCGGCACGCGAGAGCACCGTGCAACATTCCGCACCCGTGCAACCGTCCGACCACTCTGAAACATTCCGCAGCGGAGTGCCATGGCCGTGCCGATGCCTCCAACACAGGCATTTAATTACCCTGCCCAATACCACGTGCCCGAGACGCAGCCCGACATTCTTCATCAGAATAACTTTCAAACAACCAATTGAGATATTCACACTTGCGGGTTTACCTACTGGGACCTTCATTAATCGAATGCCTTGGGCAAGAATTTGCGTTTCCGGGACCCTTATTATGTCACGAAACAGGGCATTTTACTTACTCATTAATTTCATAAGTTTCATAACGAAGTTACAAACGTAAGTACACCGAAAATGCTAATAGAATATCCTAATAAAAGAGAAGACTTCGATTCTAGAAGATGACGAAGACAAGTAAAAAGTATGAGAAACTGCCTTGGTTCGTATGGTTCTATTCTATTGGATTATTGTGTGGTGTATATTTGAGAGTTATAACAAAGTTAGGCCGCGAGTGCGGTCCCTGGCATGCGCTCCCGCGGGACCCAGCCCGCGCGCCCAACTTCGGGCTCCGAGCCCCCTCCCGCTCCCGTAGAGAATACATTTGCGCAACACTCGCGCTGCCCTAACAACGAGTGACGACGAACACTACGAAAAATTACTCGTATTCACATTGGTTTATGATGGAAATATAATTATTTCACATTATACAACTTGCATATGCTATGAACATTTTGATTAAGACGCAGAGTAGGTAGGTACTTCTCGCTCGCATATTTCAACATTTTTCAAGATGTAAAATAAGTAGGTTAATGAAGGAAAACCGGAAACAACCTTGATCGCGTGGAACTTGCACCTAGTCACCTAGCTTTAAGACGTTTCAAAGTGATACGTGATGAGGAAAATACAGAATTTTCCAAAAAAATATAAGTACCTACTTATCCTGCATGCGTTATATTATAAACGCGAAATTTTGTAAGTATGGATGGATGCATGTTTGTTACTCTTTCACGCCGGAACGGCTGAACGGATCTGGATGAAAGTTGGCAGAGAGATAGATTAAAGTCTGGAATAGCACATAGGCTACTTTTTATCCCGTGGGAATACCGGGATTTAAATCTGCGCGGGTGAAACCGCGAGGCGCAACTAGTTTGGTAATAAAATAGTATGGAGTACTGCTGTCACCTCTGGGAGGGCTCTGCCAAGCACCAGCTTGTTACCTTGGACTCGATAGAACGGCAAGCTTTAAGGCTAATAGGCGAGAAACACATGGCAAAGACTAAGATCCAGAGTCTTGAACATCGCCGCAAAGTTGCTTGAGATTCGATATTCTATAGGTTGCATTTTGGAGAATGGAACTGCACGACATCCTAACCTACCTAAGTTCTTTCCACAAAAAAAGGAAGTAGGTAATTAATTTACGTTATTCTATCCATAAATTTGATTACATTATAAAAAATTACCATAAGAAAAAAATACACCATCAAGATTTAACTTGGAGCCTTGTTTATCTCGTTTGTTAGATCACAAAGAGCCTGTTACAGCTACAGCATCATAGGCAAAGAAACTAAAAAGTGCTAAATCCTACGGGTGGCTTTCTGTTAGACAGAGAGCGTGTTTCGTTATTTTTATCCAGTAAAAAAGTTCTCTCTTGAGAGGCATATCGGCATCAGTCCGGAGCGTTGCCGGAATAACACCTTCTTTGTAGCGGTTTGCCAACTGATAGAACGGTTTTGTGGCTAGTATTTTGTAATGATATTGAAGTATTGAGAAACATAATGCTTAGGTTTTCATTTCATTCATGCGTACTATATGACCCATTGGATACTATATGATCCATTGGATCATACGTAAGTGACATAATACACACTGCGACACAGTTTTATACTTCTGCAGATACCATCGTTCCCGACTTTTTAAGCAACATGTATTTTTGTTTCCATAACAAACATATTTTGATTTCGATTTTGATTTTCTGAATAATATATGAGAAAAGTCCTTCAATGAACCATCCCTAGTTCGTAGCTAGTTCGTAGATTCATCACGAACCAGGTAGGGTTCATCAACCAGGTGCATTACCAGGTGCATTTACCTTTCAGTACCTACTTTATTATTATTTAGATAATGTTCGTTTTTAACAAAATCAAATACACCCGGTAAGTGGCCATAAAACTTAGCCTAACCTTATCAAAATTAATAAACACATTGTCAAATCTAGCAAGAAAGTACCTAAGCTGGCAAACCTGCCTCTGAATAGGTTCGCGAAAGGTAGCGCGCCCCCTGGGGGCAGTATGCTCAAGGCGGCAGAAAATTAACGTGCTCCCCTGGGAAATCTACGGCAGCCTTAGAGCCTCAGCCGGCCGCGCCTAGTCGCCAGGGATGTATTTAATATCCTAACTCGCGAGCGCGACTTACCTGCCCAGTGCCCAGAATAACGCGCGGTTATTTAGAAGCATTTTTGTTTAATTGCCATAGTTTTGACGAGATATAGTACACTATGGCAAACAATTCTTCTGATTATAGGATTCAAAACTTTATTTGTTCTTGGGCGTTCATCACAAAGAAAGAGAAATCATATGCACATCTCTACGAAAAGTTAGGAATTAAAAAAAAAGAAAGTTATGGGTTCGATCCCCACCAAGAACAAATTAGTTGTCCTACGAACATAGTTGTTTATTCTGATTTTAGGTGGTTAGAGGTCTTACTTTGATGCTACTAATCTATGATAGAAATTTATAAAAAAAAAACTTGAGTAGGAAATCACTGTGAACTTAACCAATGATTATTCTATCCGCGTTTTACTATGATGAACGCCAGTCTACAGCTTTTTGTTTGGATGAGATATCACCACTTTTTACAAAATTTGTTGCAAGTTATATGCCTTTCTCTTAATAATATGGAGGCGAGCGGATTACCACCTATTAAGGCAGGCAAAGGGGCCATGTATGCATCATTAACGTCTTTAGGCGCCGCTCACACCCGATTGGATCCGATGAATTAGTAACTGCCATGAGCCATGAGGATTCCTTACCGTTTAATTAATTAAATCACATGAGGACGTTTAGCATTTTAACGCTTTTATGCTTATACTAATATTTCTGGGGACTATTTTGATTTATTTATTATTCTGAGGATTATTTATGCACAATGTATATTATATAGTTTATATTAGACAATAAGAAAACTGTGAATCTAAGAATGAATAAATAAATAAATAAATAAATAAATAAATAAACTAATAGAATTTATTTTATTTATTGAAATAACTAATAAGCTATAAACAGCTATACAACCAATTACTCATAATTATGATTAACCTATTGGATGCTTAAAAGTAATAATAATAAAATAATATCAACAATAATTTAAAATTTAGTATCTAAATATTTGTGTGAACAACGTGTCTCCGTTTACTCTGCATGCTGACTGTACTTGAAAAACAATTTTGCGTACCATTTAGCATTAGCACTAAGTAAGCTACTAGTACTAAATGGTACGCGCCTAGAGCTTGTAGCTCGACCACGGATGAAGGAAAGGAAAGGATAAGTCTATGAGCTCGACCGACATCGACAGCTCGGGAGATACTTGTACTGAGCGAGCATTCCCGAGCTTACGCACACAGAAACAACAACGTGCATGTGCATCTACACACCCAACCGCCTTCGTGAGATGGAACAACTAGCATACTGTACACGTACTTATACGTATCTACCGTACCTAGTAGGTACCTACGCAGGTACTATCTACTTCGGCCCATCCCTTGGTGCGTTCAGGCAGAAGCCCTTGGGACGTCGTTATCCACCCACCCCGTCGACACATGCAACTGAACTACACAATCATCTTGTCCATATTTTACCAGTCACAATGTTCTGGAATACCTGGCTTATTCCCAGAGGTCCACGACTTCATGGTTTTCAAAAAAGGTTTATACTTTGATTCCCAACGCGTCCACGACATTTAAATTTAATAATAGTTCCTTTCCCAACGGGTCCATGAAATTGTTTGGTACAGTAAGCATTATAGGTTTCGATAAGACAGGGCAAATATTAATTCAATAAATAAAATACAATGGCTATATAAATCGACTCTTTCTTTAATAAGTGCCTAAGTAAAAAAATAGTTTTTTTTACTAACTTATTAAAGACATTAATAAATAATAATAATAAACGTTTATGAAAATAATACAGACTTTATTAGGTTTTCTTTGCTTACAAATCAAAGAAAGAGTCCTGATTTATCTAGGTATCCTATCTTTATTAAATAAATAGTTGCCTTATGATATATGACATGTATTCTCTTGTATTGTTTATACTGTCTGTACTTCTATTGGGAATTAATGTAAGAAGATTAAAAATTCTATAAATATTTTTCATGGACCCGTTGGGATATAGAATATAATAGAACGATGCACCTCTGGGAATAAGCTATTTTTGCTGAACAAGTAAGATTTTTTTATTTATTTGTTTATTTTGGTTGAAAAGTATTACTATTTCTATTTGAAGTGAGAGTCGAGGGCTTATAATGCTACGGTTACACTTTACACTGACTCACTGACGTGGAGCGGTATATGGGCCAATCAGATTTCTTCAGTGAAAACAGTTAAGGCGCTGACAACACTTTAATTTGACATTTAAAAGTTAACAGTGTTAATAAATGGATCGGCGGATTTCTTAACTTCTACTCCTTTCGGCACTCTCAGGGAACCTAATGGGATATCTGGCATGTGTCCTCACTAGCACATTTTAAAATTTTTATACATTTGTCGACCTCGGTGGCGCAGCGGGCGAGAGTCCGCCTGCGAGGCAAGAGGTTGCGGGTTCGATTCCCGCCTCGGAACAAATTTGTGTACGATCTGCAGAAATTTGTTCCGTTGGTCTGGGTGTTTATGTATAATAAAAATATTTATCTATGTAAGTATATAATGTATTAATTATATCAGTCATCTAGCACCCATAACACAAGCTTTGAGTAGCTTACTTTGGGGCTAGATGATGCTGTGTGGATTGTCCAGCATTATTTTTTATTTTATTTTATTTAAAATCACTGAATTAATTTTTATTATAAGAATAACAAATTATACACATCAAAAATATAATTTGAGCCAAAATAGTAGTCCAAAAGCCATAATAAAAAATCTTGAATTGAGCCAAATCTTTCCATATAAGGCCCGGTTGTTTTAGCATCTTCTTGTAACTAGGGCTTTTATTATAAAATATAGAAGCTGTATCAATATAAATAGTATCGTCGTTCGTGACTATTTATATCCCTTTCGTTTACCGTTATATAATTAGAATGGTTTCGAAACACGGAAAATGTTTTACCCTGCCTAAATATTTGAGAGAACTTTGAAAGTACCACCTACTAAATAAGACTAAAAGTTTAAACCGGATCACCTATTCGAATTTAAAACTGATGGAAAAGTGGGGTTCCATTGGCGAGTCGCAAGTTAAGGATGGAAAAGTGTAGGGTTCTGTGCGTTTGTCGCAAGTAGATTAGAGCGCCTAACCGCAGCGGTGTCCCTGCCTCGGGCTAATAGGGCTTTGGCAGACGGACTGCGGCGCATATCGGAAGAAAGGGGGTTCATACTTTGAAACTGTATTTATTATCTATTCTGTTTGGAATAGGGTGTTGTGACGAAAAGTAATACTTATAAAAGTTTGAATTGAGAACCTTTTTCTTATTTATTTTTTTTGAAATTAATGGAAAAATATAGTAGTGTATAATATCCCTTTGCTACAGCACTCGCGACTTTCATCTTCCATGTAGCTTGAGAACAGTTAAGTTGTAAGTCCGCTCCAGAATCTGCCAAAGGGGTAGCAGAAGTACGATGAAAACAATGACCACAGCCATAGCCTGGCGATTTCTTGTGGCATGTTAGAAATTACACTGTTTATACTTTTTAATCCACCATATACATATAATAACTTAACTTTTACGGCAAGAAAGACTTTGTCGGGTGCTTCATTAACGAAAGTCTCCACGTTTTTGACTAAGAAAAGTTTGGATTTTTTAGCTTAAATCCATCAGGCATCCTCTTTAGATAGTACGCTATAATTTCGAATATGTGTCCAGTTTTACGACGTTATTAGAACTTACTGTTGATTTTAGCATTGAGTAGGTACTCCAAAGAGTGGAAGGTTGTTTAGTTTTGGCTAAGTACTGAAAGTAGGCCAAAAAACAGATTTAGAAAAATTCTTGGCGCCTTTTGCCATTCTCCATTCAATAAAATTACCATAGGCTTTCTTATATTTCTCCCGGGATTTTGCAGGTAATAGATTATCCATCACAATTCCTGCGTCAGTTCTAATACTTTCTGGAGTTAATTCTATACTTTCACTGTCACTTAAAGAACTCATTTTTCAAAACCATGAATTTCTAACATTCCGTGAAAATTGACAAAAAACGCGGGCTGTAGAGTTCGCACGTTTTTAATTTGTTTTTTTATTCAGCCGCCAAGGCGCGACTATGGGCCGTCGTGCCAGCCAGTCTTTATTCAAACAATAATTTGCGTTCGATTTCTTTGGCGCTGAACACTCCAAATTCAAAAAATTGCGCGGCAAAGATAATCGCGGCGCACTTAAAAAGACGATTAATAGTACATTATTGCAAAGGCGCGCAATAGGCAACTGCAGGTCGAGTATGAGTTTGAAGGCCGAGCCGTAGGCGAGGACTTCGATAATACGAGACAGGCATTGCCATTCCGGCCGAAGCATATATAGTGCTTTTCTTAAAGATGGTTGCGTTTAGCACTGAAATATTTAGGTTCTTAAAAGTTCAACAAAGAATAAAATTTGAACCACCACCGTTTCATTAGTTTTTTTCTATTTCAGATATCGCAGATGTCAAATCAGAAAGCATGGACAGCTTCGAGTCCGGTAAGTCGAGAACCAGTTTTCTATTTTAAGGCTATTTTATCTCCATATTTTTTGTTAATTTATTACTTTTTTAGTTCTAGGTCAGATCTTACAATAAAATCGTATAAGATAGAAATATGTTTATTGTATTACGCTCATCTTTGCTATAAGATTTTTAGTGCCGTGAATCGTAGCATAACTTTAAAATGCAAAATGACACTAGGTATAAGAGAGAAAACTAATTAATATTTTATAGTGGAAAATGTAAAAAGTGCTTAAGTTCGAGGTGGTAGGGCCGCCCGTTAACGGAGCCCAGGAGGGCCTTTGGTGAAGTCCCCGCTTCGCAATACTGCCGAAAAGATAAAATGAACATAAAGTTGAGCAGCAGATACTCAGCTCAGAGGAATCGTAGTTTCTCTCCAGACGGCACTAAACTGGCAACGAGTGGAGCACGCAGTTTGCGAAGCCAAAGCGTGTCCTCGCGCAAAGGGAAATCGCGAAATACATAAAAGATAATATTTTTATTAAGTGCCTATGTAGGCAAACCTAGTCGGAAAGTCGGTGCGTATTTAATAATGGACTTAATTGTGAGCCGTATGAACAACAATGTCAATTCATATTCGTTTATATCCTTCCAAGGATGCCTGGAAAAGATCGCTCTCAGCAATAAGGTCGCCCATCGTTTAAACTTTTTTTTGTGTGCTTTAACCCTGTACTATGTTTCTGTGTGGTGAACGATTAAGAGTTATCGTCTATCTATCTAATGTTTAAATATGGAATTCCTCAGACTACAAAACTACCCTTTTTATCTATATACGTAACGTAAGAACGGAAGAATTTTGAATTTAACACTATAACACCTACGTATCGTAGTGGCGTAGCAATTCACGTAGCACCTAAAATAGCAATGAAAGGTACCGTGGAACTTTCATCGGAACAAAATTAGGCCTAATTGAATACTCTCCCTACGTTTTCGAAGGCCGAAGTTGCCTTATCCCGGAAAATGCGACGGCTAAAATTGCATTGCGGACGCGAACCGCTCGAACTTACAATTAAAATGGACGACCGAAATTGTTTACATCGTTCGTCACTTAGCCGGCCGGGTACTGGCCAGTGCTTATTTTGCGAGGCTAGCCTATTTAAATTGAATAATAGAAAATGAAAAACCGGATATTTCTGAATAGGTAACAAACACGTAGATATAACAACGTTAGCACCTTTAAACAGCCGACAGGCGATTGGATATGAGGATTAAAATGTTACAAATTGATTTAGTTTATGTACATGTACATGTCTTCAATCAATCTTACCTGCATTTCACATACAAGAATATTGCCCAAAAAATTACTTAAATATACAACTTACCTACTCAACTCGATTCCGAATAAATTCAAAGCCTATAGATAGATAGATAGATAGATAGATAACTCTTTATTGATTATCACACAAAATAAAGATAACAGTTTAGCTTACAAAATAAAAATTGTAATAATTCAATGGGCGGCCTTAGATAGGTACCTACTGAAACAATAATAGAGTCCCGGATAATAATTAATCCGATTGACGTCCACTAGGAGTTAATAACCGGGGTCCGTTCAATTGTCGGCTAAAATAAAGCGACAGCAGGACTTTTAGGCACTGATAGTAACACGACTCTGCAATCAGGTGCAGTTTAAAATGTGCATTTGCGATGCGGCGTGGTGCGGGCTAGGGCGCGAATAGAGGACGTTTTCACTATACGGAACGGCAACGACCGGGCCGGTGCGGCACGATGCTTTCTTTAATACAAGTATACATTTTTACAAATCAATGGCAATTCACACAATCTAACGTGATGAAATTGATCAAGATGCGCATTCATATCAAAATATGTCACAATTTTTAGAATTTCATAAAACATGTTAATGCGATTTTTCAGCGTTCGGCCAACATTAACAACCGTGTAAACTGTTCACTGTTATAAACTGTTTTTAAATCCTACTAATATTTTAAATGCGAAAGTTTGTAAGTATGGATGGATGGATGTATGTTACTCTATAACTCCCGACCGGCTGAACGGATTTTGGTGAACATTGTTACAGAGATATAGTCTGGAATAACACATAGGCTACTATTTATCCCGTTGGAATACTGGGATTTAAAACTACGCGGGTGAAACCGCAGGGCGCAACTAGTAAATAATAAATAAATAATTAATAAATGATAAATAATATAAAGCTTACATATAGTAAAATCTTCTATCACTACTACCACTACTTCTAGACTACTATCACTGCATCCCCAACAAACCGTTGTTTCACTCACAACTTTTCCATTTTCAGTCATACCCGTATTTGCGGTACCATTACCATGCCATGCCGTGCCGTGTGAAAAAGCATTCAAATGCATTTTCAATAATTGAGGGTCAGACAGGGAGGTGGGGGCATTAAAATGCTCGCAGTTAAACTTTCCAACCATCATCGGCGACAAGGCTGCGATTCACTTGAGAGCTAATGGGAGGCCGAACGTACTCATGCGTTTGATAAAAATAGCCACGGACTTTAGGAAAGCATTTTTTTTTACTTTAAACTATTTTACGAGCCCTCGCTATTTTAACTTTTTTTGATTCGAGAAAAATTTCGAGTCAGTTCGGCTTAACATTTTTAAGGTATATCAAAATTAGAATTGTAAATTAAACTCCTCTAGGATACGAGTCGAGAAGTAAGCCTACCTCTCAGATATCACGTGTCAGCTAATGTAATTGCAACCAGTAACACTTGATGGAGGCATACGAGGCAGAAGGTAATTAAAAGGAGAATGTGTAATTAACCAATCTGAGAATGTGGGCCCAAATACAGTGAACCTAATACTTCCCGGTGCAATAGTTGTTACACTTTAATTAACATCTTATAATAAAGCAAACTTGGAAGACAACTGCTTTCTGGATCCGCGGCCCGATTACGCTAATGTCTGGCTTCCAGATGTTTTCAGTTTGACGTTTGATTCCCATAGTGTAATAAGTAATTGTATATGATAGATGGGAATCAAATGTCAAACTGAAAGCCGTCTCGATAGCCAGATTAGCGTAATCGGACCTATGTTTCTTATCTAAGCAGAAGTTAACATTTTTTATCTAGCCGCTGAAGGATCATAGCATTAGACCAGTTTACAAAAAAACAAAAGAGACAAACAACAAACAGAAGTTTCCTTTTGGTTATTTAGTTGGGGAGATCACGTAGGCGCGCACCTCATCTGCGAAGCTCCCATTGCGGCGATAAAATTTAAAATTCAAGGCCGCGTTAACGAACCGGCCTCGCGAAGAAATAGATATTCAAATGTGAGAAGATCCCATATTAACATTTATGGCAAGTTTGCGGGGACGAGACAAAGGCAGGCCCCCGCGGTACGACTGCCGACGCCGACGCGGCCGCGCTCTGTCCGCCCTACAATATGTGCCTCTACAATATGCAGTGACTGTTCCACTTCGCTTCTATCCATTTCAAGTTTCGCTTTTTTTTTTTAATTCTCTTTGGAAGATGTAATTAGATTGATAAAGATAAGATAGACTGTCTTTAGCATTACTCGTATAAGGCTTAAACATCTGGGTGACCGAGCTGTGCTCGGTTGCTTAAAAAAGTCAATAGATGTAAAGAAGAGTCATATTTTTCAGTTAGGTTTATGTCTTTCATTGCCTGAAAACACGAATAAAAACATTTTCTAAAAATGAATCCTAGCTAGATCGTATCGCCCACGAAACCCTCTGAATACTAAATAACATTAAAATCCTTGTAACCGTTTCCGAGATTCAGGTTACAAACAAATAATAATATATAAAAAAATTGCTCGATTAGGTAATATATACAGGGTTACAGGAAAAATCGTGCTACATCCGTCAAGGGCGTGGAGTACCCATAATTTTTGACTTATTTCACTATTTTATATTTCAATATTTTTTTAGATATCCCTTGGAGAAAAATAAACTTTTTTTTATCAAACAACTGACTCTCGCCGTGTCTTCGTAATTTTCCGATCGAGGCGTAGCGGCCGCTGCTTTGGAAACAAAAATTTTAACTGCGATTAAATTTTCAACTTCAATAAATAATGCATTTTCAAAGGAACTATGAAACTTCTGAAAGTAGAACCTTTGTGCTCTCCATTTGCGATAAATAAAGATAAACAAAAGTTTGCAAGAAAACAAATCAAAATCCCAATTCGGTAGCTGTATTATTTATGCGATATTGCCTGACTGGCAAAGCTCCCCTTTTCTTTGCTATGAATTTGCGGTGTTTGTAATCCTCACACTTTCACAATTTGCTTCAACATAAAATATGACGTAGCTTGACACAGGAAGGTATAATGTAATTATGTATGCATACCTGGCAATAATAGAATCTGTTATTTTGCAAAAGAGAGAAGTTAGGCATCTACGAATGAAAGGAATAGTTGTTATGAAACCTTTTGTTTTTGATAATGGAAACGAGAGAGGCATTTTCATCGGTCGGAGGCTGTTAGCAGTGGCACACACGTTTCTTATTAATATCAGGCGCGGTCGAAACGGCCGAAGACGTCCCCAGCGCCCGCTCTCTCCCAAATAAAATTGCCGCTATCTAAACAAAGAGCCCTAATTATTCGGCCGTGGCGGGCGGGGTCGCTCTCTTATGGGTGTTCTGGGGCCCATTTCGCTTCTCGTATAGGGCCCTGGGGAGCAGCGGGCGCCGCCTAGCCAATCACCGGATGGAGAAGCGAGCGATCCGCAACCTTTTTATATGCGATATCGGCGCCGACGCCGGACCCTCGCCCCCCTGCCGGCACCCCCTTCGGCTACTCGGGGAATTAAAAGTTGGAAGGCTCACATCTGATTACCCAAACACACACATTACACAGGATCGCCAATCTCGATAAGCCCACCACAATTTATTAGCGGTCGCTGACGAGTTGTTTTCGACTCTTATCTCATTAAATGAACTAACAAAATGTTATGTTCGGGGAACAGGAAACCGACTAGTGCTGCATTACGTTGTTTTACTTCATTCAACTTGAATTACGATCTTTTATTCATAATATCCGGCAGAAGTTCTGCTAGTCTTTCAAGCATCTTTCTACTCATCTATACGATTTTCGAATACAAAAGATCCGTTGAAAACGTTCACAGCGGCCCCGGTACGGTCCCAATACTTATTTTAATTTGCACCCGATTTTATTTTGAGACAATAAATTGAGGTATAAAGGGTTTCCGAGCGGTTTATACCTCCGGGCGCATTGTCTTCACCCTTCGCATTTGCAGCGATTCTATTGTGTAGAAATTATGAAATAAAAAGGCGATATCGTATGTCAGCTGCGAGAGGTGCGGAGGCGGAGGCAGAGGCGGCGGCGGCGGCGTGGGCGACGGCGACATCCGACACCTAGGCCTCCGCGGACCCTCGGCCATTGTGCAGCCCGCCGCGCACCATTCACCCCGCAACCACCGACTCATATTCGATTGCAATGTTTTAAGCATTCGATTGCCCTCTCCACTCATAATAGGTTCCCAAGAAGTACGTATAATACAAGTTGTTTTTTTCTATTTAGTGCTCTTTCACCCGGGAGCGGCAAAGGGTTCGCTTATTGTTTCTATGGAGAATTGCGTGTATGAATGGGTCCCGTGTGTTCAAGCGCTCGACACTTGGAGATCGTCGGAAGATAATACAAAATAGGCGGGTTCGGGCGGTCCAGGGCCGTCTGACTTAGCAACAACAAACCACCTACAGAACATTATTATATGGAATGTTCGGGTTTCATAATAAGGTTTTAATTGATTGAGTGAGCGAAGCGAACGAAAATCTTACAATCGACTTGGGCGATTTGGCATTTTATGTGTGTATGTATGTTTGTATGTTTGTCCGACGATAACTTGACAACTGTTTATCCGATCTGCATGAAATTTGGTAAGTCGATAGCTTGTACTTGAGAAATTTACTGAGAGTCAAATCGGATGAGGGGTTATTAAATTATGGGGGTTTATAAGAGGGCAAAAATTATAAAAGTTAAGCAAAAAAATAAAATTAAATGTCATGAAAGGGCTTGGTTTGGACATTCCAAAACCATTTTTTTTTTCTAGGATGCCCGATATGATATGTTACTTATATAGCTAGTAGGTGGCAGCCAGAGACAAGTCCAAACACAATGTTTGGTTGGACTTGCCTCTGACTGCTACCTACTTATATTTTCGGAGCGTTCGCGTCGCGTCACGAAATCTCAGTTCGGGCCGAACTACTAGTTATCAATTTTCACAAAGAGATTTTGTACGAACTTGGAGTAAAAGTTTTGTCTGTGATGACTATGCTAATAATAACGAACATTCCAGCCGCTTATGTAGCTAGTTACGAAACTTCAGTTTGAAACAAAGTCTTGCTAATGATATTGTTAGGTAGACGCACCTAATTCTGGTACCTAATTAGATATACCCACACATTATCTCTGGATAAAAATATATGTATTGTTCTCACTTTTTTGTACGACTGAATTTCATTCATTTTGTTGATTCTTTATGATTTTAAAAAAGTTTATTATTTTATTGTATACAGAGTCAAAACCTAGTTTCCATATTCCCTCGTCCCTAGACCAATCTAGGTCCCATCCCGACCCACCTCAGTTCAATTAAACTTCAGCAGACCGTTCCACTCCGCGCCCACTTCGGCGATCTCGCACCTCAAGAATAACAAGTAAAATGCATCTTCGGTGATACAAAATAGTGATATCAATATTCGTTATAAGTATTAATGGCGATGAAATCTCTAAAAGGTTTTACTTATTACCAGGTACTTACGTCTTAGACTCGTTTAAAAATAAAATCGAAATATATAAGCAGAATCTTTCTAAGTCAATCAAAACGACGCGACGATATTAACAAATAAACTGCTGCAATAGGCTTAGGTATTAACTAATCTCTTCTCACCATTTCATTCTGACTATTACACGTTGCTTTGCGTTCGTTTGGTAGGATTAACTTTGTGTTCCTTTTCGCCCATAATTGGGAAGACCTACCAGCAGACGTGTCCAGCCTGGTTTTCTTTAGGCATGTCCAGCCTGGTTCTCTTTAGGCATGTCATTGTCAACGGTATTGAACGTAGTGCGCTTCTTGGCTCGTTGGTATAGCTTCTCCATGGGCGGACTTTTGATGATTGACTTAGAACAAATCGGAGCACACGGTATATATGCATAGAATTTTCCTAGATATATCCATTGTATTTTATTTTATCAATGAAAATCTACTGTCAACCACAAACTCAACTAAAACTTTTGAGATTGTTATTTAGCTAAATTATTAAACAAACTTGCACAGAATTTGTTAGATAAAGCACGTCAGGGTCGTGGAGTCGGTAATATCTCAAGACGCGACGGACCCTGGGGAGTCAATCCATACGCGACGCAGAAGCCTTTTTACCTATGCATGAACCGCAGCCTGAAAACTTAGGATATTGTCTAAATTGTGATAGCTGTAGTCAGTAAAATAAGCGAGAATTACAAGTACTACGAAGAAATTTATTCGTAAATGCGAAAGAAAATCGTAGTCTATAAATACGAAACAAAAGCTAGTTTAAGTTAAAAATTAGGTTTCCTATAAAAAAATATACCTAAGGAGATCGGTATAATTATTTAAAAAAAACATAACAGAATATTGTATTCAATAGAGATTTATAATAATCATGTAGGTATATTAGATTATAACCACCGCGGTTTCACCCGCGCAGATTTAAATCTCGGTATTCCCACGAGATAAAAAGTAGCTTATGTGCTATTCCGGATCTATCTCTGCTAAGTTTCATCCAGATCCGTTCAGCCGTTCCTGCGTGAAAGAGTAACGAACATCCATCCATACTTACAAACTTTCGCGTTTTTTAGTTCGTAGCGTAGTAGCGTAGATCGCTAATATTAGTGGGATAAGGCCTACTGTTCATGTCATTCGGGAGAATACTCAGGGTCAGCTTAGACACTCAACAAGAGCAAGATAAAGATTTTTTCATCCCACCATCTCGGAAAGAGTATTTTTGCTCTTCAATATCTGAGTGCAAAAGCCGTTTTTATTCTCTAGCTAGGGGATAAAGTAAATTGAATTTAGAACATCGTGTGCACTAAGTTTGTGAATTAAAAAAAAACATTTAACCTATTTACTGCTACCTCTATGGTGCCGAATGTATCATACAACTTTTTTTTTAATTTATTTAAAACTCAGACTCGGAACCTTCTTGGTGTTCTTTTTTCAATTTGCTTTGTACGCGGTTCTTTACGCGGCATTTTTTCACGTCATTGTTAAACCTTATATTAAAAACAAGAAACTTGAAAACAAGTGAAAAAACTAAAATGAGTGATTCTAGCGACGAGGAAGTTTGTTTGACGCCAACATAATTGACTGAAACTGTTAATAATGCGCAAATGAGCTTTCTCCCTCAACAATCACGCGAGAAGTATTTTTAGTCATTTCCTCGCTGAGGTGGAATGAAAAGTTACGTGTTGCACTCGAGTGCAAAGATTTTTCACCTCGTGCTCTTTTGATTCCCTCGCTAACGCTCAGGATTCTAATTTTGAATCACTCGCTGCGCTCGTGATTAAATTTTAGAATCCTTCGCTTGCTCGGTCATCAAAATTGAACACGCGGTTAAAAAGCAACTTTGCACTCTTGTATAACAAATAACTATTACATAATATCTGATTCTGTTTTTCATCTTCTTAAGTGACGTAAAGTCCGTAAACATAAATATTCACATACCTACTAATCGGAAATTTTGACGGCTTCCTGTTTATTTGCACGCTGACCAGTCAAGGAGTTAATCCTACCTCCAATCCCCAGGGACCAGGTGATATTGCGTCGACATTTGACACAGATGCACTTAACTATGCATGGACAGAGATGCCGGTCTCCAAATACGAAAACTTGACAAAGTTCTAGATAGATTATTTTAAAGTTAACTCATATCCAACTTTAGTTCTTGATCACATTGCAGGTAGATTATGTTTTCTGAATAAGTAAAGCTGAAAATAAATTATACCTAGAACTATAAAAGAACCTGAGAAAAAAAAACTTGAAAAGTAAGATTGGCACCTAGTATTTCAAGCACTAGAAGGGACAGATTTTATTTTTATATTTTGTACATGCTAACTGTCAAGTTGTCAACCTATATTTGTAGCGTCGTCTGTGATAAGTAACAAAAAAGAGTAAGAAGACAATATTTTTTTAAACCTATATTTAATTTTGTAATCATCTAAAAAATAAACTCCAGCAGCGTGAAATCAGATGGTCATCGATTTTCACCTTCGCTGGCGATTCGTCTGCGTGCGGTGAATTAGGTATCGTTTGAACGGACAACGGAAGACAGCGTCTGAAAAAACGCTTCACTGGACACAGTAGGAATTCAGTTGGCATGCTAATAAACGTACAAAGTGTTACCTATAGCGTAGCGGCATCGCAACGGGGTCGCTCGAGAAAATCAACGTTCATGGGAGCCGCTCCGTGGGAGCTGCGTGTTTATCAGTTCTGTAAATTAATGCTAGAGTAAACTAGGCATTTGCAGATGAAATGAAAGATGAACGTTTATCAGTTATTTGATGTAAGGCGCGTGGCGGCGTCGGCAAGTGTCGCAAAGAAGCTGATGGTATCAGGATCGCCTTCATCTCGCCGCGGCCTACCACCGGCAAATCTCGCCCCTTCAAACTGAAGCCACGTGATCATAATCGCTTTATTTAAATTGTATTGCTTTATCTTTATTGTTGCTTTATAGCTAGTTACTCCAACGGAATTTATAATTCTACTGTTTGCAAATTCCAGTGTTTACCAGCTCTTATTTTAAGGAAAGGAAGAAGAATTAGGTAGTACCTACCTGATTAAATTTCAATTGATTAAGTTTACGCCTCCAAAGTGTAAAGGTAAAAGTATAACTCCAAAGATATACGATATGAACACAGAGCGCACTCTACCGACAATCGAGAACAACCCAATTTGAAGAGGTTCTCCCTCTGAAACTTTTGCGCCGACATCTAACGGAAAATTAAGGAACTAACTTGGAAACATGATACCTTCATGTTTCACGAACTTGGGTGCGTAGAGCAAAAAAATGTAGAGAATAATATTTTTTAGGTTAGTTAAGTCTGAGTTTTGTATTTTCCTCTACATACATATTAGTACATAATCAGTAATCGCACTGCTTTACTCGCATTATGTTATCGAATAATTTATTTAATTAGATATATTTTGGAGACAGTTTAGAACCTAATAATCTAAGTTTTTTGATTAAAATAGGGGTGTAAATGTATGAGGCCTCTGTTTGTTTCCGGAATTGTGGCTCCAGAAAAGCTCCGATTTTATGCAGTTTTTTCGTTAGAAAACTGTTATTTTTAAAATATATGTATATTTTAGAAATAAATTGTTACTTATGAAAAATTTACATTGAATATGTTTAAATATAAAATATGTTGAAATATCAATATTCTTTAAAACGTGCGTCTTTAACAAGTGAAAATTCATGACTTTAAAGCCTACTTATGGGAATTGGGATAAAAAAACTATGATATCCATATTTACTTTAAGCGTACTGTACTGTTAATAAATAGGGAACCGCGAATACCATACATTTTTTCAAAATGTTTTTAATTGAAATACTGGGCGTGGTGAGGTGGGCAGAGCTAAGGCTGTGGGCGGAGCTAAACACGCCCACAGCACCCACGTGGGCACCCAGCACCCATCCTAGCCCACCCACAAGTTTAACTTGCAACTTCAAACATTCCTACAATCTTGGAACATGAGCGAAAAATACTCTAATGTACACCAAACTAAACAGTGATTCTCTGTTACAATTAATATAAAATAATGTACTAAGTACAATGGGCGGCCTTATTGCTGAAAGCGATCTCTTCCAGACAACTTTTAGACGTTCCACGCAAACCACACAAAAAAGCTTTTGTTTGTTCGTTTGTTCTTTGTAACCTGTCATCACAAAATGTTATGCAAAATACAATTTCGTGTTGTTGTAGTGTACAATTTGCACCTACCACACAAAAAATAAGTAATCTTTTATGGTTTCACAAAAATATTTTGGGTATAGATAATTAAGCAAGGTACTATAATTTTTTAGGTAGGCACTGCCTACCACGATCACCGTTCATTTCACAGTTACAGAGCAGATGAGTCCAACCTTCAATAATCAATTAGCTTCATCCAAATTAAACGGATCGCTATTACGGTATTGTGATTGTTTGTTCAGGTTTGTCTATGAGTGAATAGGTGATAGTTTCGTTTTATTGTATTGGTGGCCTTGGTGGGTAGGTAAATGCTACTGAAGACTGAAGTAAACCATGTAAATTACATACAAACGGTTACGCATCAAACATACACTGCTCGCTTTTATTAACCGACTTCAAAAAAGGAGGTTCTCAATTTGACAGTATTTTTATGTTTGTTACATCATAACTTTTTACTGGGTGGACTGCTTTTAATGATTATTTTTAATCGAAAGCTGGTGCTTGTCATGTCCTATTTAAATTTGAGTCAGATCTGATGAGTATGTTTTGAGTTAAAGTGTAATACAGTATGGTTTGAAGTAATTTTTTAGAGAGCTACCTATGTCCTTGTAGTAAGCGTCATAGTTATTTGGCTTTGTGAAGCTTGTACGAACCCAATGAAGATAACCGCCGTTGCTTCTAATAGCCGAGCAAAGCCGCGGGCAATCGCTGGTAATCAAAAGTTTATATTGTAAAGATAGTGAGGTAGGTAAAACGCGTGAAATTAACCCGTCCGCACAAAACCACCGACCACCCAAAAACAGGATCTTGGAGAATTACGTGGATCTACGCTGCTTAAGATATGCGATGCGATTATTTAGTTTATGAAAGAGAACATCGATTTAAGACTTTTTTTATGCAACTGTCTGATGGAACAAACAGATGGTCCACCTGATGTTAAGTGGTAACCATCACCTATAACAGAGCATTGCCTTGTAAGTCCCGCATGATAGGAACGTGCCCTACGATGCACTGCCCTGCGTCCATCAACTTGAGGCATACCGATGTTAAGCCTCATGTGCCTTTAATTACACCAGACTTACCCTGTCTTGTTAGATAAATTTAATCAAACTTGAAAGCTCTTATTTCCATTTTTATTTCAATTTTTTTTATTAATCTTCGAACTTGCCTGATTTAGCCGTCTGCAGAAATCAATTCAAGGATTATGTTTTTTTCTCAGACACTCATTGTACGACCTCTCGTAAGTGTCAGATTTCCTAAAACTAAAATAAAAAAAAAAACAAGTTAATAGTCAAATGGTAGCTGGCCAGTGGCCACACTTCGTATTCGAGAACTATGTAGTTCAAGAAGGTTGCTAAAGCCTAAAAGCACCAAGAAATGCTGCGGTCGGCGAGCGAACGTGACTCGAGGTGCGCCAGTCTTGCAACACAAATCATCGCATGGAGTAATCTGTGTACGATTTTATGGGAACACATTATGGTATTTTGTGGAAGCTGTAATAATATACCCGCAAGATGTGAAACTAAAAAGAATTGCCCTGTTTTGAAAGATGCACCTACCCACTTTTATGACTTCAGATGATTAATTTAATTCGAAGCTTGCAGAGTGATCTACACTTCCGAAAATGCATACAAAAATTTTAAAATACACCACGACGCCACGAAACAAGGGTTCTGAGTATCAAATCTTCCTTAAAAATAATGACAACAATACAGGCTGGAGTTTTGCATCTGTTTCTTTCAGACATTTAATAGTTCGTAGTAGGTGTACTTATCTAGCCTATAGAGGTACCAAGAGCGGCGTCACCAAACGCTCCAGTCACGTTTCCCCGCTCACTACTGGAAAATCAGCGTATTCACGTTATGATTGCTCATCAACTATCCTCATTGTGGCGGAGATTACATCTACTATTAGATTTGAAATATTCTCATTCGAATTGAGTCATTTAGCTTTGTACATACAGTCGCCGTTTTATGATATGGCACACAAATAAGTGTTGTCGAAGGCTTAAGCGCGTTTCTCTGGATGTAACGACGTTTCTGGCATGAAATAATATATATATATATATATAATAATCTGCGGAAAACTGGTTTTGATCCAATTATTAGCTGAACCTTTATCATGTTATTCTCCGAAATTTATTAATAAGTATATGTTTTTTTTAATGCTGGATAATCCACACAGCACCATCTAGCCCCAAAGTAAGCTACTCGAAGCTTGTGTTATGGGTACTAGATGACTGATATATTTAATACATTATATACTTACATAGATAGATATTTTTTATCATACATAGAAAACACCCAGACCAACGGAACAAATTTCTGCAGATCATACACAAATTTGTTCCGAGGCGGGAATCAGACCCGCAAACTCTGCGTCGCAGGCGGACTCTTGCCCGCTGCGCCACCGACGTCGTCTTTAATTAATGATGTTTGAAGTATTATTTAACTCTACTTGGTGGCAGAGAAAGACACGGTGGTTGGTAGTGCTTCCCTAGTCGAGATAAAGTGCTCTACTACTTATATATCATATTTTTAGATTCAAAAAACATGAAAAGTGGGAGTGCTTCTTTACAACAGAATCAACACTGAGCTATAAAGTAACCGCGGAGTACACGGCAGCAATATACGTTGGTCATGTCTCGCCCAAATAATTCACGCTTAGATTAGGTGTGATGAGGTAAGTTCGTGGAATACTAGCCGTTCGACACGAAACTGGTTCAGAATGATAATATGTTTAACGCGAGACGTAATGAGCGTGACTCATGCTTGTTATGAGATTTTTCTTTAGAATGCTAAATTAAATAACGTCCAATTTTCTGAAAACGGTTAAGTTTGGGGTAGGGTGTTCCATGTCAAATCAGTCAGGAATTATGGAAGCACCAACCCTCTCCAGGATCTAGGTCGACTTAACCTGTACCCCTATTATGTATAAGTAGTATATTATTATTCTGGTTCTCATATCACATGCTTTGGGTTTGTTTGGGGCGAGATAGTGCTGTGTCCTAATTATGTAGTATATTCTGCGTTCCCATATAAGTGGATTTTGTTTGGGGCGAGGTAGTGCTGTGTGGAGTGTCCTATTTATTGTTATTTTTTATTTATATAATAATATTATAGTTTTTACGAGCATGACGAATATGCAAATACTCGAGCAAATAAAACCATGAAACCGATAGTGAAGTCCCACCATTAGCTATGAGTAAAACCTAAAGAAATTCACACATTGAGTTCAATCAATCGATAGCAATATTTAAGTGTTTCGGTAATGTGACCACAATGTTCGCAGGTGGATCTCTCGTCCGGCAGGTGTAAATTGATGTCTTAACTGGCGCGTGCGCGACCAATCTCCTTTCACCCCCATGTTACCACCAATCAGTGGCAATCTTCCCTGTAGACAAATGCCCGGTGAATATAAAACAATAATGCTAGTTTTGAGTTTTTTTAACGGTTTATTTCTATACTGCTGATGAAGCAAGCATACGGCCCCCTAAGCTTCCCTAGAGCGTAAAACAGCAATTCACAGCCTCGCTGCAAGAAGGATTCGTCGACTATGAAAACCATGTACCACAATGCGGACGTTTTTCTGTAGGTAGAGAACTTGCACCTCTTCTGTCTCTGTCAATTTGTCGCTAAAACCGAACCAAACCTTTTACGTTGTTCTGAAGAAAACCGATGGTTAAAATGTGAAACAAACATTTCACCACCACATCTATCGTTTTCCGGAAGGATTCTCCGGCATATCTCGATAGTCATTTGTCTAGTAATAAAGATATGGCTATTATGCACTCTGTGTGGCAATCAAAGCCTTCTTCCGCACTTTTTTCGTTAAATCTAATGATCAACTAAATAGATAGTGTTAAATTGAGTATTTTGAGACGGTGCTTTTTTACCCCTAATTTCATGAAGCAAAGCTGTTACAAATATCTCATTATTTTGAAGGTTGTTGGCAATTATATGGTCTCTTCTGTTTTGAACTATGCCCCTTCAACCAGAAAAGGCTCGCTAATCATGCATGTTTATTTGATTCGGATCTTTTGATGTTTATCAGAATAGTAAAAAACATAACTTGCTTGTAAAAAAAGACTTAGGCCATATGATATGTACGTGTGTTTTACGATACGCTTTGGGTGTATTATTATTACAGTAGCTGGGTATTTTACAAATAATAGCTAACAAGAAAAATTCAGTTTAAAAAGAAATTCAAGCAGGTGTTTGGACATACCTCTGACAACCTCCCCTAGAGGTTCTCAAAGAATCTAAGGTTTGTACATGGTCCCAAGATTCGATAGAATATCTACCGTGGCTGGCTGTTTTAGTTTTTTTTCTATGCTAACGCGTAGAGAAAAGTAGTGAAGTTGTTCATTTTCAGTTTTTTGTTACTAAGGCGTAAAGAAGCTAAAGTAGGGCAAATTGAATAGGTCACATTTGACATCTCATCATCACATCTCTTTCAAAGTAAGTCGTAAAATTACCTTCTTTCACATTTTCATTGCCTTTTTCCGTCGTTTCTTGCTTCACTTTTTTCAGATAAACATAAATAATAACAAAAGAAGGCAATTTTACGACATTGACTAATAAAAACAAATCATTCTAAACATGATTGTGATGGTGAAATGTCAAATGTGGCCTATTTAATTGGCCCTACTTTTTGGCAAAGATCTATCGGTATGTGTTGTTTACAATTAAATGTTGAGACGTGTGCGTAGGTCCGTCTTTTGTTTGTTGCTGCCATTGTGCGTGATTTAGCGGCGTGCGCCACATCTTAGGTATTTCCTGCCGATTCCCTGCTTCTATTGTTGTTATTGTTTGACGATGCTTTGCTTAATCTTGGGTTAGTTTATAGTTTGAAGTTCCGTACGAGAGAGTAACTTAAACAACGTCTTGGTAACTCGAGCAGTAACAATAATAATTGCATGAAATGGTTATGCAATCATCTATATTAATATGTTTTGGAAAGGTTCGTGAGAATGAAATAAAACTGTCGTGTTCTTCACTCTATAGGTTCTGCCCTGTTCAGTTCAGTTTCAGGAAAATGTAGCCTGTTTTCTTTTCATGACACCGAACTGTGAAGTTATTATTGTTATTTTTATTTATACAACCAGCAGATGGCAGTAAGTCACGCACGTATTATTAGATCGTAGGGCACGATAGGAACATGCCCTACGATGCACTGCCCTGAGTCCATCAACTTGAGGCATACAGATGTTAAGCCTCATGTGCCTGTAATTACACCGGCGACCACACTCTTCAAGCCGACACACCGTTGCTGCTTGGCGGCAGAAAATTATTTTGAACTTCATTAAAACCGTTTCAACCGACATGATAAGTCTGAGTCTCAAACGAAAACAAAATCCTAAATGACAATTTTATTGTAAATGAGAAACGGACGCAAGATCCTAAAGAGTTCTCTTTTCATTAAAGGTAACCCTAAAAGAAGTAAAAAAGTGTTAATTAGTTTGCCCTGCGTACTCCACGACGGAGTTGATTTTGTGTACTTTTTAATTGCTCATTATCTATGCAACCTAACCTTGTTTTGAAGTAAACCTTGACTGTAGACACGATGACCATGGGGTTATAGGTATGCAGGTCCACTCTTCATCACATAAAAGTGTTTCCATAGGATTTAGGCCAACTAATCAGCGTTGTGTTTGTATGTGCATTAAGGGTCCGGTGACAGCAGCTCGCAATTTCGACCGGAGCCTTAATACATTTTGGTCGAGCATAACTTTCGCGCGCTTGTTTATTCGATTATGGAATTTGATGTTTGAAAGGTTTATTTCAAGTTATTCTGATACATCGTCTACCGGGTTCAAAAGAGGGTGAGAAAAGTTATAATTACTATAGTAAATGAATGTGTGAATAAAATAATAATAATGCAATAATCAATATGTTATTAAGTAAATGAATTCCTAACCTAAAAATTAATATTACTTTTGTGACATATCTACCTATTTTGCTGTGGTTGATACATGTTGCAAGTCAATCGCCGCTATTCGAATTTTAAACTCATTTATAGAAAATTTGTAGTAAGCCTAGAAAATTTAATTTTAAAACCCTGTACGTTGGTCATCTTTGAAAAGGCGTCATTCAATAAATCTATGTTGTCAGACAAGTATCTTGGAGAGGCGGAAGTCCATCTAGCAAATGTAAAGTGCCGGTAGCGCAACCGGACGTTCGGGCCACTGCCGGACACGCACGGGCCACTAGGTACCGGACACAGTACCCACGCCGGGGGCCAGTGCCGGACACGTTGGTCCATGGTGTACAATTTGGAGGGCGAGTGTTCCGGCCCACGTGCAGTGCCCTTGCAAATGTAAATTTTGTGTAAGAACATTGTCTTTGGATCCCAGTTTGTCTACATGTTGAATAAAGAGATTAATTATATTCAATATCTCTATTCATTTGTTTTCGTAGGAGTCGTCATAATTATGTAACATAATTACTTATGTACCTACCATGTACCTACCTACAAGATATGTAATTTAGTCAATAAATACTATATTATTTACAAGACCGAATGTGTTAGAGGTTTGCGAGAACACTCGATTTACTGCGGCTGCGGCGGTAAAGCTGGACTGTTCATCGGTCAGACTCTGACTACCCTCAAACATTCTCAAATAACTTGAGGATTGTGTGCTAAGTGACCTGAGGGAATATCTACCGCGCCTGGGGATGAAAATCGTAAAGGGTAGGCTTACTAAAATAGTAAAATTATATGACTGGAGGAATAGGTCTAAAGGCCCTTTTTGTCACCTGCGCGCGGATCTGGTCCATATGCGGGCCAGCATCCTATCATTTCATACAAATTTTTCTTATCATGTGGATGCGGACCAGATCCGCGCGCGGGCGAAATCACTCATGACAGGAAAAGGGCCCTAATAAGAAAGTTTACAAGCATGAGTCTCTATATTGCTCAACTTCGCGGTATCTTACAAGCCTAGCGCTAATTCTAATTCCTTCTAGAAACATTTTTTTTATACAACTAGCTGATGGAACAAGCAGATGGCCCACCTGATGTTAAGTGGTAACCATCACCTATAAACAAAACATTGCCCCGTAGGTCACGCACAATAGGAACGTGCCCTACTATGTACTGCCCTGCGTCCATCAACTTGAGGCATACAGATGTTAAGCCTCATGTGCCTGTAATTACACCGGCGACCACACTCTTCAAACCGAAACACAGCGTTGCTGCTTGGCGGCAGAAAAAGGCGTGGTGGTAGTACTTCCCCGGACGAGCCCTTCACAAAGAGCTCTACTATCTTCCATAAATTTTGAGTTTGTAATTGGTGCTAAGAGATCTGCGACGAAATCTACAGTTCCTGGGAATAAAAGTCAGGAAGCTGGCTGGAGGAAAGGAATAAAAGAGTTTTCAAGCTTTTGATTCTCTCTATTGCTAGACTCCCCGTCCGCGTCGGTTTGAAGTTTCGCTAAGATACTTGGAAAAAGGGGGACTTAACCAGGCAGTTTGCTTAGCTCAATCAGTTCAGGCAGTAAGCAGCAGGCGAATCGGCACGTAGTTCCGGCGCAGGTGATGCTGCGGTCGCGCTCTGTCGCAGGCACCTGCTCTACCCAACCTCACCTATCTATTAGAAATCAAGATATTTGGGCAGGTGGCGAAATGCTGATTAAGTAATCCGATTCAAAATTGTTTGTAACCACAAATTTATTGTGATAGAACCAACATCTTGACAGCCTGGACTTCTGATGCTTTGTTTTAATTAAAGAATTTAGGTTTTTAATTATATTAATCATCATCATCTTCCTATCCTTATCCCACGCTAAGTGGGGTCGGCATAACAGGTTGTCTTCTTCCAATCTCCCCTTTTTTCTTTCACGTCATCTCGGTGCTCACTATTTCTTACTCATGTCATATCTATCTATCATACAGTCCATACATCTTTTCTTTGGCCCGCCTCTCCTCATGAAACATCCATATACATATCCAGCACTCTTCTCGTAATATGATCTTCCATTACCTTTTTTCTTCCTCTTCTTAAATTTATAACGATATATTATGAGTAGGTATATATTTCCGAAGACTTACTCAATAGCGTTAATTAAATAACTACTTTATGGTAGTTTTTAACTGAATGGCAGAATTTAGTGTCTTTATCTCTAACCATGACATCTGTTTTTTTAGATCACTGTGTATATGTATAACACCTAGATTCACAGAGAAAAAAATGATTTTTGATTTATAAGAAAAACTAGTGTTACGCGTTGATGTCTTCTGCACTAAACGCAAATTACTGCGTAGCAGGGGTGCTACGCTGACGTAAAACACACAAACAAAAAAAACTGGACATTTCACACACCATTCAGTCCTAAACTAAGCAAGGTGTTTATGGGAACCAAAGAACGGCTAACAGATTTTGAGGCCACACGAAAATACAGTAAGCCACAGGTTTTTGTTAGTGTTAGTTTTTGTTATACTTTTGTATTGTATTTTTGCTGATTTAGATTTTACGTCTGCACGACAAAGCACCAAACGTGAGGCGCTTGAGCTCCAGTATCTTGAGAAGTTTCGACCGTTCCATGACGGACGTTAAAACCTCTCATTGATATGAATAGTCACCGTGCTGTATGCTGGACTGTCCACCGTGCTGTATTTATACATTTACTATCCATAACGAATCTTAGTTATATATTTTATTTAGATTAACTTCATTTGTCGCACGTATATTCTAATTTGTACCACCACGTAGAAAATGCTTGTGTGTTAAGTCCTCCTTTTGTACTTTTTTAACTTTGTGTTTTGTTCAATAAATGATAAATAACAAAATCTTGAAATAACGTTTGTCACGAAAACATTTGAGGGATATCAAGCGTGCTGTAGGATAAAATGGTCCATCCGTAGTGATGGTAATATAAAATAAAAATTAAGAAATAGTTTTATGATTGTAATCCCTTGAACGTAAGTCATTATTACAATAAGTTATCTTGGTACTCATTAACCTTGGATATGTGTAAGGGATACTCAACCTATTTTTAAAAATGAGCGCTTTTTTAGAAAACCAGCGTTTGACCCAACCAGGGTTGCAGTAACTAGCGCGGCTCACCAAGAGCTGATAAAAAGTACTGTAACGCGGCCGAACAAATCGCAGATCACGAGCATGCCATGGCCCCCCTAGCCAATCGCTTTTGGTTTCGGCTTAGATTTGGTTTAGCTGATGTAAAAAATGGTATAGCACCTTAGATAATAATGAAATAAAAAAAAAAATTTGGAAAAAAAGCATCTTTGGTACACACTTTGTTGTTATTCTCCGGAACTTGGTTGTTAGATTTTTTATAACTACTTAGTTACGTAGTCTACTTAGACTGTGTCATTTTACATCGTTATAATGTACGAGTTTAATGTGCGAATCGGTCGGATGTTATTTGTTGAAGAATTAATGTTATTTTTTAGGTTCCAGTTAGTAAGTTATGACAATTAAATAATATAATATATTATTTTGTTACACAACTTAAAGGCTGAACTAATATTTTCCTGAACTTCCATGATCATGGTGCTTCCAATTGGCGGCAGAGCTGGCGTCGGAAGTGGCACCAAGCCGTGGCTTTGAATTCGTTCCGCTCAGCCCACGCTCATGCTTGAGCTTTTGATGTATCGATTCCCACGGATCATACTGACTTGTTTTATATAACTCTTTCATACTGACAAAAACATATTCTAACTACTGGAGAATACAGTATGGGGTTCTTCAAAAAAGGCGTGTTAAAATATTTAAAGGGTCAGCAACGCGAGTGTGACACCTCTGGTGTTACAAACGTCCATAGGCTACGGTGACCGCTTCCCATCAGGTGGGCCGTATGCTTGTTTGCTACCTTGGTAGTATAAAAAAAAACTCGAAACTACAGTAACTACACAAATACGCACTACTATTTTTTTTTATTGCTGACGATAAAGTAGATCACAATGTCTATGTTATATACTTTGAGTCATAAATTAATGATTCGGAGTGGTCCGGAAACCATTGAAAACCTATTGCTTCCGAAGTGGAAGTGATTTGGTGCTCACGCCCAATTCTATTGTTGAGGGGAAGAATTTATTGTGGGTTTGCTTTTACCAACACAAAGACGTAAGAAGTTTTATCACTCGAACACGACTTAATCGTGAGTTTTTCAGACATCTCTGAGCACCATCTGTGGACACAGCAGCCTCAATCCGCGTGACACTCACGCATTAGATAGTGAGGCGTGAAACGCAGCACCGGTATATCTTCGCGGCATCGGGTGTTACGGTCACGTATAGCTCACTCCCACGTCTTAATTGACCCATTTCGTGTGAGAAGTCGCGCTCACAGCCGCCGCGTCTGGGATACCATCACCGCGATACGTGACGTCGCGTATCTTCCCTCTGGTGCGTTTCATTTGACACATGTAGCCTGTCCGATCCCCCACACAATACAAGGGCGCATTTACGGTCAAAACAGGCTGGTGACTGTCTAGCCGGCAGCCTCTTTTGAACGTAAATACGAAGACTCACTGGGAGAAGATACCACGCACTTTCAGTACAAGTACACTAGGTCCATACTCTAATAGTATATAGTAATGTAATTATTTTAATAAACTCTTAGGTCCTTATTCATAATAGTCCCTGTAACTATCGACGCACTACCGCGTGAATTGTCGCAGAATTATAAAATTAAGGTGATTGGGATACATTACACCAGGAATCTATTCCTGGTAACGCGAACCAAGACGCGCGTGATTCCACTAGAGTGCATAAATTCATACCATCGCTGTAAAAGCTTTCTTTGGGTATGCATCCTAGCAGTAACCAATTTTCAAAACGTTCACCTATTTCGTTTACCTCTAATGCAATTTTACTACCACCTTTGTCCAATTCTTTTGACCAAACGAGGGTGAAACGATTCGGGTAAACTGCCTCATAATCGTTTAACTAAATATGAGTTTACACTTACGGCTGAGTATCTAAACGCGGTCGCGTTGTGTCGGGACGGTAGTGTTTATTGCGTACGTAGATTTTACGCCGCCGTGCCGGAATCTGGCCACTTGTGGTTATGATCTGACATTAGTCAGGATCTGTGTTCATGTTATTGCTTGAGAAACATTACCTTCCTTCGGTTTGCCAATGCGCACTATCAAATACCTAATAATGAATTATATCTAATAACCAACTCTCTCTTAACCAACCAAAAGGTAAATAAATATTTTAATTCTTTGATTGGATGAGCCATATCTCTTGTTCCTTTGTAATAGTCTACAGATAGCTAAACATGCAATGTATTTTTAAATATACTGTATATTATTTGTTTTATATATGTAATAGCTATACAATCATGTAAATTGCAAAAGTTTTAAATCTTATACACGCTTTGTAACATAGATATTTATACTATTTAATAAAATTAAATATGAAAAAACTACTTCTTTTTTTTTTTTTTATTAGTAAGTATTTCTTTTTAAACCTTATTTGCACTGATAACTCAAGTTATGGGTGAGGGTGAATAACGCGATAGACCACCCTGTCTATCTTGTGTCGCGATCTCACAAAAACGTCACCCTCATCGATGTGTTTGTCCTGTGTGGCCTTCATTTTACGCTCATCAAAGTGGCTGAACGTTAGGGAAGGTTTAAATGTTTTAGTTTAGTGTGATGAGCTTGCAATACGTGTTTTACTTAACCTTTTGAATGAAGGTTAAAGTGACGACACATTTTAATAAAATTACATAAAGTATTGTGTAGGTACGTGATTTTTGAAAACTAAGCAGATAAATCTGTACTTTACTATAGCCCGGTTTTTCCAGATTATACGAGTGAATAGGTTTCTTCTAGATAAACGTGCTACACCGTAGACCGCATCATCACTTAACATCAGGTGAGATTGCGATCAAACGTTTTACCTATAGATTGTAAATAGAAAACAAAAGGCCAATTTTATTTTTTACTTTATGTAGGTATATACATTTATATACGTTTACGATAAGCCTACGATGAAATAATTGAATCGCCACTAAAATCAACTTTATGTTCTACCTATATCTTATTTTAAGTGAACTGTATCTGTTCATAAGAGAATAAACTTTTTAAACCGAAACCGAAACCTAATTTTTCTAAGAGATTTATAACTGATTGAAAAGAAGCAACGAGGAATCCCAATTTTTCTAATGAAACAAGCGTGGCACCTTGAGGGAGCGATTTGAATAAATTACTATTCTCAGATTCCCAGCCGACTTTTGTGCATTGTAATATTTTTTCGTAAATTTGAAAAAATATATACTTGCTTACTGCGATGATACCTCGTTTGCTTTTTGGTTCTAAATATGCTCGGATCATGTTGGAAACTTATGAAAAGAACTTAAAAAGAAATTAAAATAAATAAAAACGTGCGACTGAGGTATTGAGTTGTATTATGGGGAACGTGGAGATTCATAAAGAAGTTATAAACCCTCAGATTGAAGTCTGTGGGACTGATTTATTAGAAGGCGGACAGACGTGTGCCGTCTCCCCTGAGAGGCAGGTAGAAACGAAAAAAAGTTAGGGTGTTGTATGTTGACAACGTTACTTAGTCACGGTCGGAAACAAATATTTAAAATTATGGCTGTAGATTTTTTACTGCTAAAAGATTAGATTAACTTGCTCGTGGGTGTAACTCGCTGGGTGTAGAACTATAAAGATTTTTTTTATTTGTTTGATGCAAAAGATCTAACTAGAACACTGATTCGTCTCAGCTTTACTTTAAGAACAAAACCAGTATTTAGTAATGAATAAAACCATTGTAGAGATGTCTGATGACTGTCGATGGAACATTTTAGTTAAACTTCTCGATAAAACTAGCTTCTATATATGTTGAAACACTAACATACGTAGATTAACTGACATAATGTGTTGTCTGATTTGTCTTAGAATTTTCGAGCTGTATTCCATTCTTCTCCCAATTTGTAAGGCAAGCGCCAAAAAAATAATGACATCAACCAATAGTGTATGTATCGCAAGTTGTTGTAGCGTCCAAATCAAGGGTTGAACATTAGCGTCTTTACGTAGCTGGTAGCCGTCAGCTCGTCTCATCAAATATTCAGGTGAGTCGTGTCGGAGCGATCACGAACTTGGGGATTAGTCAGATAACATTGGTAACAGGGAATTCACATTGGAGTAGGTATTATGTGATAGTGATACCTACAGTTCAGGCACCACCTAAAGTTGTACATTTTTATATTATTTTTTTACGGTTGTATCTTCTAAGTGTTTTTTACATTTCATGGTGAAAGTTTTCATTAAAATAAAACTAAAATATGTGCGTTGCTTTGTGAGCTTTTACATGTTCATAATGTATTTTACTACCAACTGCTAATGTATTTTTCAAAAACAAAACATCGCATCGCCGCGACAGTGTCATTTTGTGAGACAGTTTTTGCTCAAATCGACAAAGTAAAGCCATTCGACCCTCATCATGGTGGACATAGCTGTGTCGCGAATGGCGATAAGAAGCACTTTTTCGTAATACTTTATTCATTTCGAGGTTTGGAGGTTGACAGACTAATCGGGTACGTCAGGAGGTGCGCCCCTATTAAGTATTTATGCTTAACCCTTTTGTATCGGATGGGCGTTAGCGCCCGAGTCCCGACAGCCACGTCAATCAGCCACGTGAAAGTAGCCTGAATGTTTAATGCTCATTCATTTGTCAAGTCTATGATTGTGCTCCTGTTTAGTAATTTCTTAAAACTAGCGACCTGCCCCGGCTACGCACGGTTGTACAGTGTTTTTCTATAAATTATGCATGTATGATACGTATAAATCTCCCTCTTGAATCAGAAAGAAAGATCTAAGCAAGAGTAGTAGAGCTCTTTGTGAAGGGCTCGTCCGGGGAAGTACTACCACCACGCCTTTTTCTGCCGCCAAGCAGCAACGCTGTATTTCGGTTTGAAGAGTGTGGTCGCCGGTGTAATTACAGGCACATGAGGCTTAACATCTGTATGCCTCAAGTTGATGGACGCAGGGCAGTGCATCGTAGGGCACGTTTTTATTGTGCGTGACCTACGGGGCAATGTTCTGTTTATAGGTGATGGTTACCACTTAACATCAGGTGGGCCATCTGCTTGTTCCATCAGCGAGTTGTATAAAAAAAAAGCATACATAAGGGACATAAAGACATAGACAGCGGGGAAGATGGAGCAATTTATCTTCTTTTTTACCTACCAATGATTGTAACCATCCTGCATTGCGGCGTAGCGTGCAAATAGAAAAACTATTAGTAATTGTTTTCTTTTGTACATACCAAATGCGTTTCTTTTTATCGCGATAGAATTCAAATCACGTGGGGTCACTTAATGCAGAAACTTTCGAGTTTATCCCCAAAATTACAGCTGCCGGTGTCGTTGGTGTAATCCCGAAAATATATTCACAACTAAAAGGTAGCGCCGCGCGCCGAACTGTCTTTATCGTCCCCTAAGGAGCCATTGCCGGACACCGGGTGACCGCAATCATAGCAAATCATATTTTAATCCACCATCCACAAAATCTCAAAACAAAACGAAACTAAACAAAGACAGAAGAAAAACGAAGAGACAATGCAATTGATTACGAAACAGTATCGTTAGTCATCAGACCGTGGAGAATTATGACAACGTTAACCAGGTTTTCTTTGATTTTATAAAAAGACGAAAGGCTTGTTTAAAAGGTTCAGCACTGCATTGTATTTAGTGGAGCGCGGCAGAGTGCGGCGCGCGGGAGGCAGCGGTGGCGCCCATTGGCCGCGCCCACGCCTGTGGGTGGAACGGGGAAAATCTAAACATACTTTTCCACGCGACGCTCTTTTGACAAGCTTTTAGCATCATCCGCCTGTCATTCGATTCATTTATTTCTTGATATATTCACGCATGCCGCCACCGCCACCGCTGGTGAATGCTTCAATCGGTAATTGACGAGTGATTACGCCAGGGAATTCATGAACCCAAAAAGCATAATGCCTTTTTCCATTCCATGCTTCATTTCAAACGAATGATTGATATAAGTTAGAACATAAACAAACGCTGGATGCTTGTACCTATTGGTAATTGTAGGCCCACCAATTATAATTACAAATTTTCATTCATCAAGAGATCCGATTCAAAATACATAACAATAGATTTTTTATCTGTTGATGCTTTCAATAGATAAAAAAGGCTTTCAACTTGAAAGCCTTTTCATGGTCTGTAAAGGATCTCAGTAATGACCATGATAAGGTGTATGAATACTTTAAAGGACTTTTACAGATAAGCGGTTGGAAGTTGTTTTCTAAATGTTGCCCTGTCCACTAACTCGTTAAAACTGAGTTACGCTCAGTCAGAGTTAGTTTAGTAATAGTGTCGGTTCGGTAGTGGCAGTGGGTGCCGGTGGGAGGAGGTCGTGTGGGCGGGGCCGCGGGCGGGGCTGCTGGGTGCCGCGGGTGGGTGCGAGGTGCTGGGCGCCGGCACTCGCCCACCGGAGGCCCGCGGCGCAGCTCGCAGTCGCGACCAACTCGCCGCTCACGGCGCACCGCTGCACCGACCCGTCTGACCACTAGCCACCTGTGACAAGGTGCACGCGTACATCCACGCTAATTAAACAGATCGGCAGCAGGCACCCGAATAATTGCCGTGAAAGAAGCGCAGCCGCGACGGGCGCCCCTTCAATTAGTGGCACCTGTCCGACATTAATTCGCACGCGCAATAAACCCGCAAAAAGTTCCAAAATAAACTGGAACCGATGCACCTGCGGCAATCAGACGGTGTCAAAGTGCGGGAGACAGCCGACGAGCATAGCCGTCTCGTTTGTGAGCTGCTAGAGTGCGGACATGATCATGCTATTCAGGGGAAACAGCAGTAGGCTGGAACACCTCATAGAGAAGATACAAGCGAACAAAGAGAACCAAGACGTTACCACTGAGGATATAAAAGGTAAGAACTGTAGAGCTATGACTGCATATGGCATAAGTAAATATAGTGCTTTTATAAAATACACTTTGATAACCTAAGTTTTATTTAAATTTGAGTTTTTTTAATCGAAGTTGTTTAGCTTAGAGAATTAAGTAAGAATAATTTAAATTTTTAGTTTCCAAGGACGTGTCAAAGAGCCTCTATACTATATTCTGCTTAGGTTATAAGTTAGCAGACATAAGTTATTAGTTAGCAGTCATAAGTTATTAGGTAGACTTTTAAATCACTTCACCAAATGGTTAAAAACAATACGGTTTTTTTTAAACAAAGGTTTAAAAAAAACCTATTGCTGTTTATTTAATCCTTGTATAATGAAGCTTATCATATTTACGACATTTAACACACAGGCATGTTTTACATTTGCCCTAAAATTATTTTGAGATGTTATTTAGGTATTCCGCATGCCACCTTCGTAAAATTATGGAGTGTTTATTGAATGAAACATTGAGTGTACCTATGAGTCAACTAAACATATCTAGTGAAAATAAATTGTCGTATGATTATGATGGTTAAAAGGTGCTTGGTGAATATGATTTTTTTACTGAATAATAATTATGAAAAATCGCAAACACAATGTAACTAGGGTTCAGCAAATATGATTTTGATACAGTCGTCAATCGACTGGCTGTTGGAAAACAAATACTCATTTTACTGCTTCTACTACATGCAATAGTAGTAGCAGCAGGTAGGTACTATTAAGATTTCTTATTGTTAGGACATCGCCGGAAAAGTCAATCGTCCCTCATATATAAAAAATTGATGGGAAATGAAATGAGCAAACTGAAACGTTTCAACACAAAGTTGTTTTCACTAAACCAAAAGTATATTTTTTAGGACTTAACATGTTTGATTGGGTTCAATTTGTTAATATAATTCAAAGATTTTTTTAAACCAGTTAGGTATAGAATAATAATGAAAATTAAATAGAATATTGAAGAGAACCATCAGAAAAATATAGGTTGGTATATAGTTTTATTTTCAGCCAGGATAGAATGCGACAGAAAATTAAATCAAATTATTGTTTTTGTGAAAATCTGCAATTCGTGCTGGCCATCAATCCTCCTGCAAAACGGCTCTAACCCCCCTAAATCTGAAGGTAGCTTATGGCATAAGTACTTATTTGGACTGATAATGATAATTTATTTATATTTTAAGAACGGTTTTAAAGACCCACTTACTTTAATTATTAATTAACTTCTAGCTACCAACTAAACATTGAAAAACATGAATAATAATTAAAAAAAAGTATGTCAAATTCCACATTGTCATACAAGAAGTCATACATTTAGAAGATTCGCACAAAATAACGTGGATATCAGAATCTGCTCGGAAGTGCGATTTAATGACGCTATTACTTAACATGGCCTATGCCCGGCTATATTAATAAGGATTAATGAGAAAACTCTGTATTACGGTGTTATAAAGTGGATTGTCGGTTTGGCGAGTAGATAGCGATTGGCGTTGATTGCCGAGGCGCCGGTTGAGGTGTCTCAGACGGCGCAATTAGGAAGTGGGCTTCCGCCGCCCACTGGCAGCGGCGCCAGCGTCACCCGAGGAATTGCCTGCAATCGCTGCTAATTACGCCTATCCTACCAGGACGGTGCATCCAACGAAGGATGCTTGATGGTATAAACGCTACCATATCACCTATTTACCGCCGGAGTTTTTAGATATCTGTGACTCAGGTCAGTTAACTAAAATTCTTATGAATCAGTAGTCAAAATTGGCCTGGCCCTTAAGCAGCCTCCACATTGCCCTTCGACAGCGCTAGATGTGAATGTCGGTACAAATGTGAAAAAAGGATTTGAAATTGGAAGCTTTTTTTTATAATTTACTAGCTCACATAGCAGACTTTGTACTGCCTCAAATTAAGTTTATTTGTTTTTATGCCGAGCATTTTCATATTTATTCACCTTTTAAACTTTTTCTGGACTTCCACTTGGACAAATAATTCAAGGCCAAAATTAGCCAAATCGGATCAGCCGTTGTCGAGATTTAGGGAGACTAACGAACAGCATTTCATTTTTATAAATATACTAGCTGATCCCGCGGCTTTGCTCGCGCTCGTTTTCTTTGAAAATCTGATACAAACTTTCATCTCCTATTTTATCCCCTTGGGGGTAGAATTGATCAAAATCCTTTCTTAGCGGATGCCTACGTCATAACATCTACCTGCATGCCAAATTTCAGCCCGATCCGTCCAGTGGTTTGGGCTGTGCGTTGATAGATCACTATGTCAGTCAGTCAGTCACCTTTGAACTATATATATTTAGATAAGAATATAAGAATAAGATAAGATAAGATTTTTCTGATGCGAAGGAACGTCTGATTACCTAAGTTGGAAATCCTGGTCTTATAGCTCGAGTATTTACTCATTGATTTCATATAGGAAAATAAAAAATCGATTATAGGATTCCATGAACTTATAGTTTACAATTTTTTATAGGTTATTTATACCTTTTTATACGGTCCAGGCAATTTTTTTTTATTAAAATAGCAATTTACGATATTGTCATCAAAACCATAACTTTTTCACATTACGCGCACCGAGTGGTCGTAAGCGAGTTGATAATTTTTGACAAGACGAATGGAAGAGTAGAACAAATGTTGGTCTCATAGTATTCAAATTCCTTGGTCTCAACTACACTACTGTCTGGATGTAAAATTTTAAGTATTTACAGTAAAAATTTAAATTTACTCGATGGATCCGACAGTACAAGCTTTGCTTAATTTCAAAACTCTACATGGGTTAACTGGAAGAGAATGCTCTCTAGTATTAAGTTCACATACGATAGGTTTGTTCTGTGCAATAAATAAATAATTTTCTATCTATTTAATATTTATCTATTTGTGACAATTGCCTCCTGGATCCCATTTGTCTTTACGGCTTTAAATCCAGCCCTCGAGTAAATTCGCAACTGTCATTATTTTGGCCATTAGTTAAGGTTGTTACACACGTCCGGGGCGTGGAGGGAACCAGATTGATATAAATAGTGCCTTATTATAGCAATAGTAGGAGGGCTGGAGGAAGAAAATTCTCGCGCAAATTCACTTAGAATTTTAGTAAGGTTGGTAAAAAAATGGTTAAAATTCTTGTTCTGTGAATTTCAATAGAACACACGGATACGCATCAGGCAGGCTATACGCTGCTCGCTTTTGTACTTGTAAGTAAGCGTCATTTTTATTTGGCATAGTGTGGTTTGATCTATATCCATGTGGTGTACCTAGGTTTAGTTTCTCATACAAGCATTTTCTTTAAAACATGCAATTATTTATATTCAAAAACCATTACCTGATTTAATAAATAATGTAAACTGATGACTATCTCTCCTTAATCTTCCATCGTAAGGAGCTGTTTAAACGACCATTAAATAAAAATTACTGATAAGATATTATTATGTTCACTTTGAGTGCAAAATCTTTATTCTCGCGGATTCCATTACTCATCATTTGCGCTGATGCCGCTCGTCATCACGGGCCATTCAATTTGTTTATATTTCACGCCACTCCGAGGTGCTCCCGGAGAAATATGGCCCCTAACACCGAAATATGGGGCCTTACCGATATTTATGATGGCCTTATCCGAGCCCCGGGCTGCGTCTGCCAACTCTAATGTACTTTATAATGCCAGTAAAGACCTCGCAATTGTCATTTATTGCACCAACTACGCTGAACATACTTATTTGAAACTCTAATCAAAGTGTTACTTTACTACAGTTACCTACCTACCAAATTTATACGTAAGTACGTCCTTTGTTCGATGAGGTTTTTTTTTGCTAGCAAACAGGATTTGATTACTAACAAAGTATTATGCAACGTCAATTTAATTAAATAGCGATACTTCCTTCAGCTGATTGAAGAAGATTAATGAGCAAGTGCTTGGTCTCAGATATGTCTTTGAAACCATTATTAGCTTATTATTATGATAAAAATATGGCTTGATCGTGAATCCCAGAAAGCAGGAAAAGCCAGTTTTGTCGAGTTGGAAACATTTTAAACTTTTTTCAATACTCCAGCCTCCACTCCATTTAGTCCCAGCTTTCCAGTGACAATATTGACAACACAGGTTCAGGTGTGACAAAGCTCAATGGACATCAACTATGATACAATTAACATGTGTTTAAACATAAATGAAGGATTCCTAGGTTTCCATCTAGCCATTTGTTCAAGTTAAGCCTGCTGGGGCCTACTAGGGCTCGCAGCGTGTAGCACATGTCATTAGGCGGAGGTGCATTATGTGTGAATTGGTATCATATTTAATTGTTAATTTTTTATTAGATTTATAGTGTTTACTACACTTAAGAACCACCAACTGCGCCACCGGAGTACTAATCACTCCGGCGTACTCCGGTGGCGCAGTTGGTAGCGCAGCCCCGTATCAAGGGGAAGGTCGCGGGTTAAAATCCCGCTCTGAGAATAACTTTTGGGACATTATAAAATCTTTGTGATTTAATTGTTGTCAACAGAGGCACTGGGCAGCGTGGGCAGTGCGGCGGGCAGCTCTTGGCCGTCGTCGACGCCGGAGCCCTCGCCGTCGCCCGCCTCCACGCCCTCGGCCGACGCAGCCGACGCCGACGCCGACCCGCCGTTCACGCTTGGCGCCACTGAGCACACGCCCTACCAGTGCCAGTTCTGCGACAAGGCCTTCCCGAGGCTGTCATATCTCAAGAAACATGAGCAGGTTGGTAATCTCGAGCACTCAACTCAAGAATTCAATAGCTGATCTTAATACAACAACTATAAACTGAAAAACTGTATGAGCTAGGTAATGCGAACTGCCAGTCGACTGGACGGAATCACTTAATTCTTAGAAGAAAACTAGTTAGTTTCTTTTTAGAATAAAATAACTTACCTACTGACGTTAAACTTAAAACTGTGTCAATATTTCTACAAACCGGACCGAAGATAAATGGGTTACATTAACCCACAATAGCAAGATAAGGATCGACTCGTCACTAACATCATCATAACTGTTTAGAACCTTCGAACAAGCTTTCCGACTTAAAGCATACTAGAATACCCTACATTTGTTACCATAAAACAACTTGGGAAACTGCACAGACAATGCGACTGTTATGGCCGTCATATCTACAATTCACAGTCCAGTTTTGCTATGCAGTTCCTTGCTTCATTAGCAAGTAGATACCCAAAACAGCCCAATTACAGAGCCGGTGCGTAGATATGCATCTCATTTGCTTTGCACCGTGAGGGCTGTGACGTGCTCGGCCATTACGGCGGCCGTACATCTCGCCTCCTTTGTGTTGCGCCGATCTCGCCGCGTTACGATTACGACACACGCTGCGACAGATCTAGCTGAGATAAGGCAAATAGAAACGTCACTTTGCATGCTGCCGCTGCTAGCTGGTGGTACGCCTGCACTGTGATATAGATCGGCACGTACCCAGTGTCTAAATTGTCACCCCTAACAGCCGTCAAATTAAGACGCATCTTGTTTTGAAATTCTCGAAAATCAAAGGTTATCTTAAGTAATTCAAGATCACCGATAGTTCCCTCGCAATTGCAGAGGTTGTTGCGGCTCCGCAGATATCGATCAATGCATGCGCATCGGAGGCCGACGCGGGTAGCGGGTGTGCGCCGACAAATGTATCTGGCGATGATCGCGTCGAGCGTGTCTCACTCGCGACAGAGCGCTGACGGCCGGAAATAAGCCCCGATAACAACTCCCTGGCCTAGCCCTCTCTAGCTCGACATACGTTTAATCTGCAGCACGCCGCCGCCACCGACTGCTCCTTGCTTGGGAAAGGCAATCATTACAGGAATAAATCAATTACTGGAATACGCGCGTCGTTGATATTCTCGTCGAACTTGTTGTGGTTTTGCCTCAGGCAAAATTATAAAGTAATAAAAATCGATTCTTCGGAAAGTACCGCTCAATACTAAATTGATAGCATGTTAATTATGTTTGCAGCCGTTGACTTAATTAAGCCGTTCGATATGTATTGTAGCCGATGGGGCTCAATCAGTGAGCAACAGAGCGCAATCACAATCGTAAAACTGTCGAGCAGTCTTGCCAAGAACCGAGCACAAGCTGTGCTATCACCCCGAACACGCGCACTTGCTAGCAAATAAAAATAAGCTTCCTTTCTAAAAATAATGTGATATGTAGGTATTTAAAATCTTTTTTGTGATAAACGCAGCGCTATCTTTTGAATTTTGCCAAACCCGCCGGACAACTCCGTCCTACACAAAAGTATATTTTGATAAGACGCTGTAATAACAACATATGGGGGCTATTTATTTCTTTTAATAAAATTTTGAGTAATTCCGGGCAGTAAGATCCGTATCTTTATTATGTAGGTACCTACTTTATCAGTATGAGCACCAACAGCGCATAAAGCTACTGTTTCGAGGAACTTGACGTTCATGGGAACAATATGATATCAAGGAGATAAAACTTTTTGCACAACAAGCTTGCACCAAGTCGGAATGCCCATAATGTACCCAATAATAGCCTTTATTGCTGCTACCCACTGCCACTTAACATAATGTTGACACACGGCATGAATTCAAAATAATGGAGTAAATGCGTCAAGTGGAAAAGCAAGTCAGCGTGTGTCGTTGGTCGACAGCCCAGCCAGTAGTTGACCCCGAGGCTGAGCGCAGCACCTGGCTGTGTGACCGGAGCGCGCCTCGGTTGTTACTGCACCTGGGAAAGTCGCTCGGTAGCCGCTCGCTGCCCATTCCCGAGCTTTTATTGGCTATCACGTTCACCTTAAACTAGTTTGGAATGTTTCTTGGTGAGATTTACTTGGAAAAGTTACACCATTAGCGTATAATGTCCGCCGCTCTCACGGTCTTATATAAGGTTATTTTAATATTTGGAATGTTTATAATATTTGCGTGCCATTGTGCAATAAGCAGAGCATAGTGTCGTGGCAGCGATCCCGCGGCAGGCCAGCAGGGCTCCGCGCCCGCGTGCACCCAGGGGCCGAGCCCCCGCGGTGTCAGGACTCGTCTGGATTATTGAATTCTCGCACGAAGCACTGCGATGACAAGAATCAATATTTTGCTTAATACATTTCTACGACGCACGAGTCGTTAATCTGTATTTACAGTTTATGTTCTCAGTGTGACACTGCAAAGATAAATCGCTGACATTATTGCATAAAATTGTTCGAAGAGCATTAATATTTTTAACTTTCGGCATATCTTTTCCCTAATAAGCCTTTGAAAAAATGGCTTTATCAAAAGCCCTGTGTGTACAACAGAATTTATTGGGAATAGCGGAGCATGGGATTTATTAATTCTGTCGAGTTTGGATCGGTCCAATTAAGCGAGAGGTAGTGTAAATACACTTCGCCACTTTGTTTATAAGCACGACGGACGGTCGGCAGTTTCACTATCACGCACGAGGCTGATTCATCTTCGTTCGGAGATGTACATAGATCTCTGCTTTTGAATTAGGTATATTCTAAGCAAAACTATTCTGCAATCCTTACAACAATACAACTACGAGCGTCACTGATTTAGCTGAACATTAGTAGTAATTAAATACAATGCAGGTATTTTCATTATTACTTAGATCATTTTGTAATAACCAAAATAAGTCATAATTTATTAGAGCAAAGCTCTCCATAGAAACCTTGTAACCAATCAATCATAGCTATCGAGAAACTTAATCCACAGTCCTGCAGCAAATTAGGAATACATGAGACCGCGAAACTCGTCACCTTTACAAACAAGTCTTCCTAAATAAATAATCTCCGAAACTAAACTGACACCATATTAAAAATCTTTTGTTTGTTCAAAACCTATTACCATACTTCTAAAGAGTCTTAGAGCAAAGTCAATCATCTGTAATGTTTGGTTAATGTCGTGATGAATGAATGTCGAGGTGGTCAATTAGTAAAAGCGTGGAGACGTTCATTTTGGGAGTTTTTATGTTAGCTTGTCTCCAGCCCGTGATGGTGCGAAGGCCAACGCTTCGGAACACTCATTATCTCGTTGTTGCTATTCATAAGAATTAACATTAACATCCTCATTATGCTCACTCATGAATAATTCTTACTGGGTTACTGAATATGTAGCCTTTTTTGAAACTTACCCATCTAAAGTGAACACGGGCATCGCTTGTCCAAGACAATACCTATAATTACTTAGTTGTTGCAAGTTAGAATATGTATTTAAAAGTTTAAGAAATCATTGGTTATGTTAGAGATAAAAAAAATCATGTCATTGTATTGTAGGCTTTAAATTACAGCTTAATAAAACAGACGAACCGTTATAAAGACTGGGTCTCGCAAGGCCAGTGAACATTACCGATCAGATGGGAGACGGTCCTTAGCCGATAATCAAGGAGCTCCCGCACGGGAATGTTATCAGGCGCACGTATCGATTCGTTACGCTCAATGACTTCTATAATAAGAAGTTATCGATCACTTATCTTCGATTCAGAATAGAACCGCTCTATAAAACTGCATTATGAAGATTGTTAACTACTAAACTACTGGCCGTGGTATTTGTGAGAGATGATCTTATTCTCTTTTGGAAAAGATTGGTGGCCGTACCATGAAGTCTTATTGCGAGTCAACTCTTTCAATTGCGGTTTTTGATGGTATAAGCAGATGGCCCATCTGATGCTAGCTAAGTGATAATCATCACCTGTACAAAGCACTTCCTCGCAAGCCACGAAATACAGCAACGTGCTTGAAAGCAGAAATGCATGGTGTGGTGTAGAACATTCCCGGACGATCCCTACAAAAGGGCTCTACTACTCTTAAAACAAACTCTTCTTTATACGCCAGCGTGTATTGTAATTTTTCAGTTTGGAATTTAATAGATTTTGTCTCTAAAGTACGAACTTAGTTTATATCACAGATGTTTTCTGTTATTAGTTGCGCCCCGCGGTTTCACCCGCGCAGATTTAAATCCCGGTATTCCCACGGGATAAAAAGTAGCCTAAGATGTGCTATTCCAGACTTTAATCTATCTCTCTGCCAAGTTTCATGTAGATCCGTTCAGCCGTTCCAGCGTGAAAGAGTAACATCCATCCATCCATACTTACAAACTTTCACGTTTTTATTAGTAGTAGGATTACGAACGAGGAAATACCTGCTGTTTATACACTCGTAACCGGTCACTACCCAAAGATGAGCATCGGTTAAGTATTTCGATAAGATGTCAATTAGGTACACTATCGTGTTCCAATCAATCGATCACAGGCTATGCGACCTCTGCTTGATATCTCACTCTCGAGTCACGATTGGCCTTCTTCAGTTTTTTACTCTATTGACGAAGCCGGCAGTCTGAGGTGGCCGACTCACGCGGACGCGCCGCGGCGGTAGTCAGACCATTGTTCGAAGACCGTTCTCACGATGGTTTTTGTGAGCAATGCACCCGTAGCTATTTCGTTTATATAATTGTATGACTATAATTTTAATCGTCATTCTATTCCATAGGCCGTAGATTGAGTGACCGATGATGTTTCAAACGTATACCTTATATACCTACAGGTCTTATTTTTATAAGACCACTTCCGAAAACTGAATATCATCCACAACCTTCCTATCCTATAGGGAATTCAAATGGGTCCTGCTACACGAAATCCCCGTCTAAGTTTTTGCTAGATTTGTTTGATCCTGTATGTATAATCCTACAACTATTATAAACGCGAAAGTAAGTATGGATGGATGTTTGTTACTCTTTCACGCCGGAACGGCTGAAAATATCTGGATGCAACTTGGCAGAGAGATAGATTATAGTCTGGAATAACATATATGCTACTTTTTATCCCGTGCGGGAATACCAGGATTTAAATCTGCGCGGTTGAAACCGCGGGGCGCAACTAGTTAATTATAATAATTCACCTTAATCTGCTACGAAAAAATGTTTTTAAAACGTATTAAACTTAGGCGTAATAGACCTCCAATTACTTAAACATTTAGTTACTTTTAATGCCCCTTCCCTTTAATTAAATTCATGACAAATATATTTATTATATTATTTAACTCGTTTGTCTAATTTCAGACGCATTCAGACCAAATGCCGTTCCGGTGCGAGTTTTGTTCGCGATTGTTCAAGCACAAGCGCTCCCGAGACCGGCACGTGAAGTTGCACACTGGTGACAGGAAGTACCGCTGTGCGCACTGCGAATCTGCCTTTTCAAGAAGGTAAGGCTAATTGGGGGCATTCCTCGAACCGCACCTAAATGAACCGCACCTAAGCGAAGCGCACCCGCTTCGAAGAAGTACTTGGGTGCGCTTCGCCTAGGGGCGGTTTATTTAGGTGCGGTTCGAGGAATGCCCCCTAATTGTATAGTTTGATATCATTACATGCTATTGTAAGATCAAAACCAAGACAAGCCTAGACAAACCCAAGGTTACTACAACTGTTAGATTAGTCATGAGAGTTTCGTCTGCATAACTTTATAGATTCTAATAGGTCCACCGCGCAAATATGTGCATTTATTTAAAGATATATAAAAACGATCTTTTAAGTAACAGCAATCTCTATATCACAGTCCAATTACAGAATTCGATTAATGCGTATCGCCTGACAGCATCTGCTTAGCAAACAGCTACCATCAGATCGAAAGGCAGCGTTTAAATTCTCAGACAGTACCTACCAGTGTCTCAAATGAACATTTTAGTTACAAGGCCAAACAGTTCTAAATGAAAATTACTTAGAAAGGGTAAATGTGTTGTCAGTACTGTGGTTCGTAGAGGTCACCGTATCTACAACAATTTATCTCGTGTATAAAATTGTAACAAATCTGTGTCTCGCTTAAAGGAATGCTAATGCGCTTAATCTGAGGCCATTAAATAGTCGGTGTTAAGAATATACTTGAGTACATTCTCAAGAGGTGCGCAGGACAATGGCCGCGGAGCAAGATTGATCACCATAAGTTACACACAAAGCTCAGCACACTGTGGCGACACGTCACATTTTTCGTCACCTCGCTCAGTCCATGTGACTAATTTCCCTCGATTTGTCCAGCGTCGAGTGAAAAGAGATGATATTCTGACAAATGGTGTCGAGGGTCTCACAAAATGAAATAATGGGCCGTACCTAAACCGGCGCGCGGCCATTACCAGAGGTGCTTGGGCGATGGCCTCTTCTGTAGTTCACGTGAAAAGCCTCTTTGTTAGTTAGCTGACCGCTCGGTGCTTTATGTGACTCATGTGAGTGCTTAGGTCGCTATGATAAATTGTAATTTCGTCTTATGGAAATTTTATATATATAATATATATAATCTACCTAGCCGTTTTCGGCTACAGAGACTTAGCTTTTTGGACTTTTTTGAGTTATTATTATTAGGGGTTTGGGTGTTTTGCCCTCATATGGCTCACGTACCCGATTTTGGCGCGAAAGGTTCTGGCGCAGATAGTGCAAGTTAGGATGCCGTGGACATAATTGTATTGGATGTTTGTAGGCGGTCGGGTCTTAGTTTTATATATGCAGGCACTTGGTAGGTATGTTTAGAAACTGAGTTGGAGTAACATATGCAACGTATCATAAACACCCCAAACAAAGCAAACTACATAAAATTGTTGATCTAATACCTACCGAATTGGTAGGTATCAACCAAAATGATATCGGTATACCAAAATGAGTTATAATTTTGGTTAATAGTTATTATTGTTTATTCAGATTTTACCAACAATAACATTAACTTTACAGCGATCACTTGAAGATCCATATGAAAACCCACGACAACCAGAAACCATTCCAATGTACGGTGTGCAACCGCGGCTATAACACGGCGGCAGCGCTGACGTCACACATGCAGGGACATAAGCGGGACCGGGAAGGTAGAGAGCCTGATCGTCGGCGCCCGATGCGATGCTTACGGTGCGGAGAGGCTTTCCGGAGACCTGATCTACTACAGGTATAAAAAAACATATGAATACTCGTATATTAAAAAACAGACAGTAACTCTCTTTGGACAAATTATTTATTGGTATTTTACTCCAGGCTCACATGGCAAGTGCACACGGGGTGGACGCTGCAGCTTTGACCCCACCTCGTCGCGTAGCATCTCAACCACCACCAACTCTACTCGCCTGCATGTATTGCACTCGCGATACCTTCACGAGTATGGAACAACTGCAGTTGCACGTGCGAGCTGCGCACTCTGCCTTGCTCAATGGAGAGGCCATGTCCGCTATTGATCAACCGGCTCCAACCGACCTTAGCCGACGAGCATCAGATGACGCGCCACCAGTTAAGCGACCACGGTCTGGGTCCGGAACCCCTCAAACTACATTATCGCCCAATACATTGCTATGTAACCAGTGTGACGCAGCGTTGCCTGATTTCGAAGCATTTCGCGCACATTTAAAAGGACATCTTGAAGAAGGCGGAGAAATGACGCGGACCAGCCCCGCTCCCTGCGTCCATTGCGGAGCTACGTTCGCTGATGCCGCAGCTTCTGAGCGCCACCTCACCGCACATTACTTAGCAGTCTCCTGCGAGTATTCTTGCCACAGCTGCGCTAGAAGCTTTCCGACGCCAGATGATCTACAGAAGCATCTGTTAGATCTTCATGCTCATCATCTCTATCGATGTTCTCTATGCAAAGAGATATTCGACTCTAAAGTTGCAATTCAGGTAAATCACTGATCAAACTTTTACTATTTTCTTCAAGGTACTATACCAAATTTTGAAGGTCTGAATCTGAATAATCAAGTAGTTGATTGATATTAAAAGGGGTACCCATATTGCAGGTTCATTTTGCTGTCGCTCACAGTGGGGAAAGCAAAGTATGGGTATGTCGAGGTTGTGGAAGCGGCGCTGGAGCGTTGCGCTCCGAGGCAGACGGGGTGGCTCACGTGAGAGCCCGACATGGCGGCGCGCGCTGCTCCTGCGGCGCCTTGCTCGGCGGCCCGAGGCTACGCACCCGTGCTTACAGATGCCCCGTCCCGACATGCTCCGATGCCTTCGCAGTTCAGTACCTGCTGGAGCGGCATATGCAAGTCCATCATGCAATGGCTCAACAGGTTAATTATCATTTAATATCCTGATTTTGTAGAACACCAGCGCTTGAATCTGAATAACTTAAAGACGTTTCTAAGTGATCATTGACTTATACTTGTACCTACCTGTTGAATTTGACATAATAAAAGAAACATAATTCCAGGTGTTGAATGGCGAGTTGACCAGACCAAAACGCGTGGAGAACAACAACAGCTCAGAAGCTGACGGTGCTTGCTCTCCATGCACCGCTACCGAGCCAACTATTCCCGTGGGCGAAGAACGTCGAAGGAAGAATGGTGCAGTAGCGTTGCAGTGCGCTTACTGCGGAGAAAGAGCTAGAAGCCGCGCGGAGCTTGAAGCGCATACAAGGGCTCATTCTAGTGCAGTTGCTGCGAGGCATAAGTGCCTCATTTGTGACGAAATTCTGCAGTCTGCTGCTGTGTTGGCCGAACATAAACTGACACATTGCAAGGTTAGCTTTAAAATGATTGAGAAAGTTCTATAACGGCTTAATCTTTCATAGTAAGATTTGTTTCTAACCGAGCAAAGAACAAACATCAACGTTATCGAACAAATATGTGTTCTTAATGGAGACCATGCAAATACGGTCGGTATTGAATTATACAGCGCTGAAGGCAGGCTATTATCAACTGTACTGTGTGAGGTCCTTCAAAAGTGAATGACGTAGGTCATTCTGGACCCAGAAATACATAATTATGTCAATTAATTTCTTTGTCCATCAGGTGGTTGCTGGTGATACCTGCTCTAGATGCAGAGCTCGCCTGCTATCTGAGGAGTCATTCCTCAACCACATGGCACGCCACCACCCGGCTCTTCCCGCGCCCTGTGTGGTTTGCCGACAAACACTAGCGTCCGAAGCCGAAGCGAGATTACATGCACGCTTTCACCTCCGCCCTAACGAGGATGAACAAAGGTAAGGCTTTCTGCCATTGGTAGTATAGAAATAATATCAATTAGTAGGAAATACAATGATTTAAATATGACGAGCGTTTTTGATTTCAAGTTAGACCACTATACTTTGAACGTCTAGCTTTTGGTCGTAACAATAGTTAAGCCATGATAAAGGCCTTGAAACGTTATGGAAATTAGTAGTTACCTTAGGAATGTACTGTCAATAGTTTGAGCTATGGTCCCACACTATAGGCTCGAGGCCCGTACTGTGGTGAGCACCAGCGAACGGAGTCTATCGGTAGTTATGGGTTAGCGGGTATTCTATTCACCCCACTGTAAATTAGTAGCAACTCGCAAACGGTGAAAGAAATCCGACATCGTGAGGAAACTGACAAGTGGCATACGAAAAAAGTTACTGATTTTTGTAGGTTTCTATACTGATTTAATAAAGTCTATGTCATGTAAACACGACCCTCTTTGAGGCGCACCTTCTATCTTTTCACCAGCCATTCTTGAATGTTGTATATTGCAGATGTGCGATCTGCCTGCGCGCGCTGCCGGAGGGCGAGGCGGGCGAGGGCGCGCGCGCGTGCTCGTCGTGCTACGCGCGGCACGCGGCCCCCCCCGCGCGCGCGCCACCCGCCGCCGCCGACCACGACTGCCGTCTCTGCCGGCGCGCGCTGCACTCGCCCACCAGGCTGCAGGCGCACCTCATCGAGCACACCTTCGCAGGCATCGGCGCCTTCACCTGCTACCTCTGCTCCGCGGTGTTCACCAGCGCCGCCGGCCTGCAGCGCCATCTGCCAGAACACGCGTCGGCGCCGAGGCCGTACGACTGCGGCCGCTGCGGCATGAAGTTCTTCTTCCGCGCGGAACTGGACAACCACGCGTTCGTCCACCTAGAAGAAGCCGAGATCGCTCAACGAGCGTTCTACGAGGCGTACGCTCGTGGAGCGGCCAGTGCCTGGGCTGCGCTGGCCCCGCCCGAGCCAGCTCCCGTGACCACACCAGCACCAGAAGTGAAGCAGGAACCGGAGATTAAAGAGGAACGCAGCGACGAATACATTGAAGTGGCTTCTCCGCCGCCGCCGGTTCCTCCTCAAACGCCGGCAGTTCGAACTCCACCCCCAGTAGTGAAACAAGAGAAAGTTGATGAAGAATAAGCTTTTCTAGACTGCTCTGCAGTAAGGTCCAGGGTTACTTGAGGGTTTCCGTGATCGGTCGAATAAGATTACTTGCAAGGAATTGTGGATATCGCCAGGAGATCGATCCGCCTCTATTGATTGACTGTATTGAACACATTGAACTGCTGCTGGCTGACGGCGCAGGAGCGGGGCCCAGGCCTTGCGAACGTTATCGTCCCTGAAGCGGCTGCACGATTGCTCCGCGGCAATATTAGATTACGTCCGAACTGGCTATGGTATAGTTACTCATAATGTTATGTTAATCGTTGAACTTTTGCGTTTAGAACGCCTTTTTTCTTGTATGTAGTCCGAAACTACAGTTTACGTTAATTAGTTATCGTATGTTTTATAAAGTTTACATGGCTATTTGTATAAATTGTTACATTAATAAATTATTGAGTTAAGCTAGTTCAATAAAAATGCTTTTTTAAAATCAAATTTTTATCCCTATTTTCACAGAAATTACCTTCTGAAAGTATACAAATTTTACTCTATTTTATTTGACTAAACAGAAATAAATACATGTTACCCAATGAACGTAGTACCGAATATCTAAGATTTAAGTCAGCTGAAAACAATATCTTGAAGCATTATCCCGGTTTCTGAAAGCTCGATCAACACTAATCGGTTGTCAAGTCATTTGCTATTTCAGCTTAGGCAAATCAGATAGAGATAGCAAGTGACTTTGACAGCCGATAGCTTTGATCGAGCTTTCAGAAACCGGGGGTTAATCATTGGCATCAATTCTCGAACTAATAAACATTGCAGGTACTCTTCATAACTCTTTGGCAAGATGACATTAGTTTAAGCATTGTTTACCAATACAATTGTATGATAGTGAAATTTAGCACATATTTTTCAGCTTCTTCTTCTTCTTTTCGTATCACTAGTTTCTTTCGAAACAGTGTGGCGAAAGGATTTTAAGTGCGCCTTAAGAGGCTCCGTTCGAGCATTAAGGACATTTTTCAACTAAGCCGTTGCGACTTGCTGTTGGATCCACGGCAGAAAGCCTGCTACATTGACGTATGCGGCGGGTACGTTGGCGGTGGCACAGCCGAGGCCCCAGGCCACGAGGCCCACCACCACCCATTGCCCGTTCACTTGGCACACCAGACCGGAGCCACCGTCACCCTGGAAATAAGTTAATAAATAGCATTTACACTCTGGGGCATTATTATCTATGACAATAGGAGATTCCTTGCCCCAAACCGTGAAACGTCAAAACTTGATGTGGGGCTTTATTCTTTAAGACATAGGAGATACTTAGCCCTGACCGTATGACACCGGCTGCCTTGTCTTAGCTGTGATCGCGGTGCAAATGGTCATAGTGAATAAGGCTCCAGCTCATGTCCGTGGAAATGCGAACGTCAACGCGCTCTCTCTCTCTCTCTCTCTCACGTTGCCTTTCGCGCATTGCCCATGTGCCTGCGCATTTAAGCTAAGTGTAAACGCTGTAATAAATACCTATTGGAAGTTTACCTACACGGTATAACCTCGTGGTACCTTGCATGCGCAATTTTCGCGTCAAACATGCTGCCAAGACAAATGAAAGGGTCTAAAATGATAAGTGTTATGGTTTACTATACAAATAGTATTATAAATGAGTTCACAGAAGAGACCATTACTTACGGCTATATCTGTTTCCGTGGTAGGTAGGTAATGTAAAAATACGCGCGAAATATAAAAGCGGAGACCAGAAATATGGTATCTGCTGAGTTATTTATTACTTACAGTACAAGAATCCTTGCTAGCCTCTCCACCAGCGCAGACAAAGGAGGTTGTATCAAGCACGTATCCCGCACCTAATCGAGCCGCTTGAAACTGCGACTGGCAGGTTGCTGGAGCCACGATTGGGACGTCTACTTTTTTCAAGATTTGCTGATATTGGCCTTGTAAGCCGAACATGTTCTTTCCCCAACCAGCAACCCAACACCTAAAAAAAATTAGCAATGGTAGATGTAGCGCAGCGTAGCAGATAGTGCTACGACAAGTCTACGCGTCGTAGGCATCACATCGGCATCCGTGATAAATAGATTCTCACATTTTATTTCAAACCCCAAAAAAGGATTTAGACAAAAAAGTCTCTTATTTGAGTGACCGAGCTTAGATCGGTTGCTGAATCCTAACTAGATCATTTTTTATTATTTATTATTATTATTTATAATTTATCACCCCCGAAAACATCTGCTGCCGATTTCAGATAATTTTTTATTATACAGGAATTGCTCGGGTATTAGATAAAAGCGAGGGGATATCCCTACCTCTCTTGCTACCAAGTATTAACCAATTGATACAATTACCTTCTCTAATTGAAAGATGGTAATAACCTACCTTTGCCCATTGTAGACAGTAGTCGATGAAGCCGGCAAGCAAGCTCTGTTGATCGACGCCACGGATCCAGCGGTGGGAGCAAACGGCACCGCGGAAGACAATCTCAGCACAGTTATGTCGAACTGCAGCGTGTTAGAGTTGTAAGACGGGTGAGTGAATACTTTGGTCACTGTATACTCTTGGAATGGAATAGGTTCGTAAGTCCCAGCGGCATCCCATTCGCCAAGGCGAACTTTTACGTTCGGAGCCGTTCCTGCAACGCTGAAGATAGTTTTTTTTGTAATATACTTGAAGCCCTTATTTAATATCTCTCTGTTTAAGTCTCTCTGTTTCAATGTTCAGATACAAAAAAAAGGGTAAGTACCTAGGTAGAGGTACTTATAGTTAGTTGTCCATGGCTAAAAATTACATGTTAATTTGTCTTCTTTAATTTTGATAAAAATTTCGTAGCAGGTACTTACACATAGTTTACAAGCCGGTGTGTAACAGTAATAACATTCAACGAATCAATCAAAACTCCACCTGCGAGGTAGTCATTTTGTTTGGTCAATATTAATACCTGAAAAAACAATAAAAACTAGGACAAAATATCACTCAAAAGCACGAGTAGAGAGAAAAATACAATGCTACAAACCTGCCAAGGATATTCTCCGAAATTAGCTTGGCCAGCACCTGGAGTAACTCCTGTGCTCGGCACGGGCTGCAAGGTTCCACAAGCTACCGACGTGGTGGAACTTGTAGTTCCCGTGCAACAATATTCTTGTCCAGCTGGACATTGCGCGGTCTAAAACAAAGCAAAGATGCTAGTGGTTACCACGTCAGACGACTACAACATGCTCAAAAATAGGCAAAAGCTTACCGGGGTAACGATCCTGATGTCGATCATACCAGCGCCACTGTTAGTTACAGCTTTCACACAAGTTCCTGTAGGTACGCACTGGCAAGCTTGTCTCTTTTGGATGTGATGTTTTCTTCCGTTAACCATCATTCTTACAAGTGGATTATTCATGTTCTCAGTTGTGACACTTCGTCTTTCCCTCGGAAATCTCACAGCATTGTCATAGGTTGGCACCTGTGCGCTGTAGCCGGTGATAGGCACTCGAAACGCCGCCGATGCAGCTGGTGTTGTGCCAAGTCGGGGGTCGATCGGGAGCGAGCCTGCGACGATTTCATCGGGATTAATTACACATACAACATCGGGTTCGTTACAAAGTATAAGATTGGACAGCTCTGACAGACCTGTCATCATCGTTGGTGCTGCAGTTGGTGCTACTGTGGGGGCAGCCGTCGGGGCTGGCGTCGGGGCTGGAGGTGGCATAGTCATATTTCCCGGCGGCATAGTCATATTCCCCGGCGGCATAGTCATATTCCCCGGCAGAGTCATATTCCCTGGCATCGGAGGGCGGGCTGTCGTTGTTGTGGCAGCAGTCGTAGTCGTAGCGACAGTTGTGGGTGTTAGTATCGGTGCCGGAACAGCTGGCACTACAATAACAGGAGACTGATTTGCAGGCAGCATCCCCAAACATGCGGTCAAAAGCCAAAGACACATTGCGACAGATGTAACGGAGCTGTGACTTCTAAAAAATCCAAAAACGTACTGCTCCAGCCTCTGACATCGTGGATTTAGATCGAGGTGAGAGTGACCCAAGTATTAAATAACGTTCTTTGTATTATGGTATTCCCCTAAGCGATACAGCCTTCATGGTGTTATGCGCATCAACGTAATATAGCGACAAATTGTAGCAATCATCGAAAATGTGGCTGACTAATCCGTTGTTCACAGGTAAGTTGGGTAATATTTGCTTACATCTAAATGAGTACAATTTTATCTCGCCCTGACCTGATACTTTATATACTTTAGCTGATAAATCCAGCAATTTGCGATGAGTTTTAGTCAATGCTGGCATTAGAAAAAAATTACAAAAATAATGGAATACAGAGTATTACGTTTTATCTCTTCATTTGGTTAATCTAATACCTCGAAACGAGCCATTCTTGTTTTATAAAAAAATAATCTAAATCTCGGAAACGGTTCCAAAAATTTTCATGAAATTTGGTATCCAGGGGGTTGCGGGGCCGATAAATCGATCTAACTAGTATTCCCAGATCTTACTTTAGTCACCCAGATATTATTTTTAAAGTGTTTCACGTACTTTCCAAAACTGCTGACAAAGAACTTCTTACTCTCAGCTCTTAATTTCAACATTTTAAACATATAAAATTATTTTTAAGTGCCCTTAAATTACAAGTAGGTACATAAGTACAAATAAAACTTTATTGGATTAAAATGTTTATTTGCTGAACTTTCGTAATGCTAGCTTCCTGTTATATATTATGTTATATATATACTAGTATACATATAGCGACCCGCCCGCGCGCCCCTGCTTCGCACGGGTGCACATTGTTTTTCTATCTATCTATCTATAACTATAAGAATCAAAGTCCTGACTGACATATATAGACAACGCACAGCCTAAACCGCTGGTCGTAGAGACTTGAAATTTGGGGAGTACATAGTTCTTACAGCGTAGAGGTGTACTAAAAAGGGATTTTTCAAAATTCAACAGTTCAACACAAATTCAACATAGGGGGTTAAAAGGGTTGAAAACGTTTGTATGAAAAATCGTATTCTTTCAACCTAGGAACTTGAAACTTAAAGGACATATACCCCAAAATCAATAATTAAGTTTGTCATTTTTAGTTTTTAAGAACTACCCCCAATAAGGGTGCAAAGGGGTGTTGTAGTTTGTATGGGAGTTTTTTTACGAGTGGTTCAATTTATTTCAAACTTGGAGTAAATATACTTCTAAATAAATAATTAAGAACGTCATTTTTAGTTTTTGTAAACTACCCTTAATAAGGGTGCAAAGGGATGTCAAAGTTTGTACGAGAATTTTGCTACGCGCAGTGCGATTGACTTGAAACTAAAAGTAGATAAATCACAAAAAAATATACTACAGTGGGGTTTTATCTCGGGTGGAATGAGCGAGTGGCATCAGAGGCGCAGCGGTGGCTGGCGAAGCGCGGGGCGGGGCCCTTAGCGGGCCTAGCTGGGACTTGGACCGCTGTATCTAAGTACTTAGGCGCAAAAGTACTAAACTACGCGGGTGAAACCGCGGGGTGCAGCTAGTTATATCATGCATGTATTATACATATAAACCTTCCTCTTGAATCACTCTATCTATTAAAAAAAACCGCATCAAAATCCGTTGCGTAGTTTTAAAGATTTAAGCATACATAGGGACAGAGAAAGCGACTTTGTTTTATATTATGTAGTGATAAGTATATATTATTATCTTCCTCTTTTCTTTCGGTGTGAAGGCTGCGCTGCACTGAATCATTATTATCGAAGTTAAAGGGGCTACTGTTGTTCGCTTGTTTCAGGTGTCACCTACGTGTAACAAGATGAACTAAAACATTTTTAAATTACCTTAGTTCAAAGCTGAAATCACGTGCGATGAATCACGGCAGATGGCGTTGTTAGAACCTTTTAGTTCGTCCATTCACCGCCAGGGGCAGCACAGGTCGGAGAGAGAGAGGGTACCTATGCGCAAGGCGAATATTTACGTCAATACGTAAACAAGAAAGAAAAATCGAGTATAGCGTATGACGGAGCCGGCCAGTGTAGTGCTCCGTTCGGTTTGCGCACACTGCTTGAGTAATTCGAGGCCGACTGTGAATGCAGTTAGTAAATCTGTAGAAATACCGCCGCGGATCTTGATCATGATAGATTGGTGTTACTTGTATTTAAAATTCTGGTGCAGTTATCTACGCAGTTCAGTGAGATAGCGTTACGAGCTTATAGATGAGGCTAACAATTTCATCGATTAGATATAAAAAGCTCAAACAGATGCCATTGGGTTGATAGCATATCACCACGTTATTGATAAAAATGTGCAGGTATTTTGTTACGTTTCACTCGGTTTGGAAAATTGCTGAAATTGGACTACAGAACCGGTCACTAAACTGTATTAAGGTATCGGTTTCAAATTTAATCATTAAATTTGCGTTTGGACCCCGGTTTAGCTGCATTTTTTAAAATGCCTTCGTACAGTCAAGAAATTAATGTGGATCTCAATTCAAATGAAAGTGATGCAAACAAAATGAAGGATGATAAAAATAATGAAAACAGATACGTAGAAACAAATCATGTCGATACTCCGAAGGGGCTGAATACAGATCAAAGATTAGCCTTCGCCTTGAGAGACTTCCTGAGCGCTCCGAACCCAACAGGAGTAGAGAGCGTAGATCCCTTAGAGGAGCTGCCTTTCATCGACGAGTCAGTAGACGCGATCGCTGTGCAGTCCGACAACGAGCAGCCGCAGTCTCACGATACTGAGGAGGTGCTGAACAACGCTGCGTGCCGGCTGAGGAGATGGCGCGCGGCCTCGAGGAAGTTGCGCCGACCGCGGATCATTGACAACCTGAGTAAGAGTGAGCAGAAGAATGGCAACGTGCGTAAGCCGTGTAACGGTGGTCACACCGACCTGGCCGACCGGCTGAGAAGCCTGGCGGTGGCAGGCAGCCTGTCGGCTTCAGCAGGCGAGCTACTGTCGCTGGCGCCCCCGCCGCCTGCTGCCACGGCACCGCCGTCGCCCGGCTGTCTGCTGTCTCCCACGCTTGCAGACCAGAGCTCCAATGATTACTTTGTAAGTAAACAATTATTGCCAAGGCACATCTGCCTAGTTTGGGAAGCTGTTAAACACAAGGTTTTAGTCAAGTCAAAATGTGCGTTTTACAGTAGTAGGTACCAGTGTCACGCATTTAAAAAGTATGTACCTTTCTACCTTCCTACGAGTGTGGAAAGCCAGTGATGGCGAGCCATATAGGTACGGACTTGGATCAAGAATTACTCAAAAAAAAATATTACGACCTAGCCCGTTGCTTGGTTTGAGACATAAGATAAACCATACTGGCGGACATACGATATTAAAAAAAACAAGACAGTTCAACTTACGCGGTTTGACAAACCACACTAATAAAGTTACCTACACGTAATTCATACGAGGTTGTGAAAAGAGTATATTGAGTCAAGAAATTATTAATAAATAATCAGAGCAACATCACCATTTAAAAAATCTGTTGAGATTATTGCATTATTCTTTTATATTAGGTATCTGTAAAAGGCATCATTGTCGCTTATAAAATTAGTTGAGTCCATTGTATCTGAATAAATCAAGTTACTGACGTCAATGATGATGAGACGCTGGCTGCTGGATCAAACATCGAACATAAATATTATAATAAATATTTACCTACTGATGTATGTTTTGGAGTAGGTACGAATGTTCGGAGCAGATTGATGAGTTTGTTATTTTTAGGTTGCCAAACCAAAGTTGAATCCTTATAATACGACTTGGTCCATCAATTCGTTTGCCTCGGCTGCACTAGTTGTTTCAGGAACTAGTGAAGCTTTCGACTTGAAATGAGTTGTTTCTATTAATTTATACAGCCTGGACCAACTCTATGTACCTATACCTTATATGTGTTAGTTAAGTTTACGTCTGTAACAACTCGAATCGCAGGTCAACATGCTGCTGAGAAGCATTTCAGGGAAGAAAAACCCTCTTTCTGCACATGCCAAACATTTTATTAATAATCCTTATAGTAATAGCAATAGCACAGCAATTTTTTTGTAAACATATCCTTTTTTATAATGAATAAACTGTTATGTATCTTGTTTATTTCACCTCGATGATACACTCAATAGCTTAACCGTGCCTCTTTTACAGCGAAGTTAAGAGTAAAAGTATCGTAAACATGTGTCTGAAAGCTCGATCAAGGCATGAGCTTTACCGATGACGGCTGTCAAGTCACTTGCTATCTCTATCTAATTTGAAGTAAAAGCTGAAATAGCAAGTGAATTGACAGCCTATTAGTATTGATCGAGCTCTCAGAAACCTCCGGTCAGCCAATTTAATTTTAATGCATTTTACGCCTCTGTGCGTTTTCTTTCCTCTGACGCACACCAACTCTCACTTGTCTTGTCAGCACGTGTAGGCACGTCTATATGACGTAGATGGTACAGTAAAGTAGGTACTGATAACATTTGCCTGATGGACATGGGCCTGGATGGAACATGCGGTCACATCGTGAAACTCACGCAGTGCCACTTGTGTGACAACGATTGTTTCTAGGTAGTAAATTTAATCTAGACCACTTGCGTCAATCATTCCTTGCAAAAGAAGAAAGTAATACTTAGTACTTGCCTAAAGACCTACATGCTAATGTACCCGATAACAAGTTTTCTATTTATGATGTTACTGACTCGTGTGTGTAACTTTGCAGACCGAATCTACAGAATAATTTAAACCTGCCTTGACCTTATTCTAAGTGACCGATGTAGTCTTGTCAATATTACTCACAATCATCTCTTAAATGGCATATTTTCGACCTTACCATATTTCGTTAGTATTATCTTCTTTGAATTATAAACGGTCCATGGAGCATTTTTTTATTATAATCATACGACGGTATATTTTAAAATAGAGGTGCCAGTTAACGCGTCAAATCTCTATTTGGGCCTTTTCGTAAACTACTTTACTTGGGTTTGTGCTAAAGTTTCAAGTTAGGGTACGAAGGGATAACAATAAGTTATTGCTATGTACATCTGTACCTTCATACGAGCAATTCTTGTATACACATATAAAAATAATCTGAATCTCAAAACGGCTCCAACGATTTTCATAAAATATGGTATGCAGAGCGTTTTGGGGGCGATAAGTCGATCTAGCTAGGTTTCAGCAACCGAGCAAAGCTCGGTTACCCATATATTAGGGAATGAATAAACTAACATTGCAGATTATATCGTCGTGGCACTCCACCTACAGACTAATGGATTAAACTGTGGATGCATTATAACTTTGTGTTACGAAAATGCTTTCGAATTCGTGTAAAATTTTAAGAGGTGGCGTTATTAAGAGGGTTGAGCAACTATGTATCCAAAGAGTCGAGATTTCTCCATTACTCATCACGTGGACAAAAGCGATGTTTCACTTTATTCTGCGTCGTAACTCAACTTTCCAATTTTGACCTACTTTTAGTATTATGAAGCCATACTTTGCAAAAGGTAAGTAAATGAAAGAATTAAAAAAAAATAAGAATAAAAGAAAACACATTTTTTCATACAAAATGTTCACGGGTTTTGTAACTGTCAAACATCAGACATTCATTGACTGAAGCGGTACGAAGTTTGCGGGGTCAACTAGTATGATGACCAAGTGGATGGTAAGCGACTAAGCGTAGGCAAGTATGGATCTCTTTGCGTTACCTGGCTGGCAGCAGACCTGGTCGTTTTAAAAACCGTGATGTCCCAAAAATATAACTATAATACTTATTATAATGTCAGAATAAAGAAATCTCAAGTTTATTGTTATCCAAAAAAAAATTGCCATGAGTAACTATTAGGATCGGTTTTTTCTAGGATTTATTCTTCAGTTGAGATTGTCTCATTATTTGGATTTCGAGGTCGTGGTGGGAAGACGCCAGTCGTGGTAGAAATCTCGATTCGCCGGCTATCCGGGTCGACTTCCTCAGCCGGCTTCATAGCTCACCTCGCAAACACGCCCTCGTGACCCAAATGTTCGCAATGACGTCATCGAACACAACCACAATGTGGGTCATAAAGTTCAACAGTCGACCGAAATGGGCCGCTTCTCTTTAAGGCTCCGGTGACAGCGGCTCGCAATTTCGAGGTGCGATTGGCTATTATTTCATTTTATTTCATTTCGGGGAGGTTTTTTGAAAAAATAACTCTAAAGAAACACGCATAAATACTGTTCGAACACAAATAATACAATAATATAAGGGAAACATGCCCGAATCAGAAATCATTTTGGTATTAGGTAAACGTAAGACCAAACATACTAATACCAAAATGATTTCTGATTCGGGCATGTTTCCCTTATATTATTGTATTATTTGTGTTCGAACAGTATTTATGCGTGTTTCTTTAGAGTTATTTTTTCAAAAAACCTCCCCGAAATGAAATAATAGCCAATCGTACCTCGAAATTGCGAGCCGCTGTCACCGGACCCTTAATGCTCGGTGCGGTGCATTACGTGCATAACGTAATAAAGAACTTTAATTCAAAATCTAGCGGATGGATTCCAATTTGATAGCAACAAAAAATATCCACGGGAATTACTCGCTACGTCATAGGGTTTAATAAATTATGAATAGGCAAGGTATACATACCTACATAACATACTTTTCCTAATAAATATTAATTACCTCTATATGACGGACTTCATGACCGTGTTTTATCCTTTTGACGTCCTATCCTACGTCCAAATTAAAAGGTCAGTTTTTTTTATGCAAAGCAAAAATAGCAAAACGAAATAAACTAAATTAGATGCAATGCTGTCAGAGGCACGAATCATAGTTAATATTTATAGACCACTGGCAGAAGAATAGAATATACCTGATAAGAAATATTTATATTTTCGGCATCGCCATTGCTTCAATAAGTACATTTTTGTGTACCTATAGTCGCATAGTCGCATCACTCACATCGTCGCATCGTCTCACGGCGTGTCGTCGCCTACATGCCTGTCTACGTCGCAGACGTCACACTATATGCGTCTTATAACGTCTCGGCGGAACGTCTTGCGCCGCCGCCGCGCCCCGCTGCGCCGCCGCCTTTGGCCCAGCGAAGCTGCATCTGTATTTCTGTAAAAACGCGGCTTTTTGAAAAAAACTGAACAATGAAAACCTAACATTATATATTTCACCTTACATTATATATTTCAGTTGGATCTGGATCGTCCTGGTCTTGTTATTTTATAAATCATTTATCCTTCCTACGGTTAGGAAATTCCAAAATAAATTAGATTTACCACAAAAAAATATATTGCGTTATTGAATGAACTTTGCCTTGTGAAAACCACCTATTGAACGTTTGTTGAGGGAGTCCATAATATAAATCAAGCTTATTAATAAATTTCCTTGAATGTGGCTACTGCTTTTTAGTATGCACATACCTAACTACCTACCTACCAACTAACTTACTTTTACAAAAAAACTATAATAAACGTACCTATCTGTACTGTACGGACGTAAAAATCACGACATAATTTCGTGAGAAAGAAACGAAATAGATTGCCTTTTTTTTATTTTTTGACGGATATAATTGAGATAAAGGCATTAATAATTAATGTCACTCACATGTATTTCTTTTATAGTCCAAATTATGTCCAATTAGGTAGGTATAATAATTATGTCAATACAGTCACGAATAGTTTTTAAACGATGTTTTAAACGAAGAGTTGGACTAAATCAGAGTTAAGGAAAAACATTATTGTCTCTTGAAATTGTCAAAAATTAATAAAAAATATATGTTGGCAGGTACCTATCCTATCTTTCGGATTTGGTGAACCAGATATAGGTCTATTAAAAATGATACTTTTTCCGGGCTACGAATAAATATTCGTATATTCTGGGGATAATTGTTTGTATAAATAACATTTAGCGATTGAGGAAGTTTAAATTTATTGCGTTGCGTGTGGTGACAAGTGGTGGTGATCTCTGTTTCAGAATCAGAATTGAATAGTCCTTATATATATAATACAATTAGTACAAACAATCTACGCACTGTCTACGAAATAATTGTCGCGAACAATAAAAATCAGCTAATCGACTACATTTCGACGCACTGTCTAAGAAATTATTTTGTCGAACAATAAAAATCAGCTTATCGACTAGATTTTCTGGTAAACTTTTAGTTTGTCGATTTTATGGTAAGTCATTTTGTTTTTCACCTTGTAAAAACAGGCATCAGGTGGAAGATAAGTAGGTAATTAATATATAATCCCTAGCTACCCAGTTTCTTGCACCACATTATTTCATCTTGCTTGTAATGTAGGCGCTTCGATTCGAAGTGTAGGCGTAACTATGCATGCATGTTCCACATTAATTCAGTCCTTAGGTATTGGATTTTTTGACCATGAGTTATTTATTATATACAAAATAAAATAGTCCTTTTATGGTCACCTTATCCATAACGAAATCGTGGTTTTTTATATTTTTTTACCGTATTTCATTTATTACTACTATTCAATTATCATTTTCATCGATTACCTACTTAATACGATTACTAAATATGCTTTCCCAGATAAGCAGATAATAAAAATTGATGTACCTAAGTGAGACTAGATTTTGTGACTGATCTCTAAGCACCGGAGTCTTCTTTTGTTGCCTGTTCTTCTAGGCTTAGTTGCGTTGCGTGGCCTAGATTCATTAGATCAGATTCATTCATTATGAAATAAACGACTTTTATTTGTAATCTTATTACCATTTCATTCACCTAGATTCACCTAGCTTTAAGACGTTTGAATAAATACATTATGACTTTGACTTTTCAGGTTAAGATACCTAACCTACTGCAAGAATTCTATAGGATCTAAATATAGATGTAACAGTAATCTAATCCATTGAACTCATTTACATACCTTTAGACTAATATAAGTAGTTAACTAACATAAAGACGCGAATGACGTCAACAAGACATTTCGTAAACTGAACCTACCGGTAATAAGTCACACCTTCCACAAATAGAAGCATTTGATATAAGGCTTGTAATTTAGATCTATAAAAAAATATTCAAATGCCCTTCAGAGTTCCACTTGGGGAAATGTCACGGTGGCTAACTCCAAAGCGTCAAAGAAATAACGATGTTGACTGAAGGTGCTAGCTAGTCTGCCCTTAGCAAATATTTTTGTCATTATCCTTCCAATACTTACCTACGTATATTCCATCGTTCAAATGAGGTACTCGTGTGCCAAATGTAACCACACGCTTTGAAGTGCTCTAGCAAAGCAAGCTAGATACCAGGTACCTAAACTACATAGGTACTTAATGTAGAACAATGCGCAACGCGATTGCTATAGACCAAGGTTAATGTTCTCGAAATGTTTGGTAGCGCTTAATATTGAAAATTGTGTAGGCGTGTTGTTTTAATTTATTCCTGAAGAGTAAACTGCTTTACCGTTAGTAATAAATTGCGGAAAATATAGTATATTTTCACGCTATAATAAGCAAAAGATGCGCGTCAATGACAGGATGGGTTCGTGGCAACCCAAACAGTATCGTGAACGCATTGTCTGAAAGATGGGACTGATGACAGCCTACGTAGCTCAGTTGGTAGTAGCTCTGCCTTCTGCGCCGTAGGTCGTGGGTTCGATTCCCACCGTGAACAAACATTTGTGTGATGAACATAAATGTTTGTTCTCTGTCTGGGTGTTATATAATATTATAAGTATGTATTTACAAAAAAAATAAAGTATTATAAGTAGTATATCAGCTATCTGGTTCCCATATTACAAGCATAAGCTTAGTTTGGGGCTAGATAGTGCTGTGTGGAAAGTCCACCAATATATAGTATTTTGATATAAATAAAAATTTTAATGATTTACTACTGATTTTTGGATTGGTGTTGGAATTTCAACTACATTTTTATTTAATTTCTATCTCCTTCAGAAAAGCCAAGGACTTCGATCTCCCAGCCAGGCACGGAGAACAAAATAAAATACTTAACAGATAATTTAACAGAACTGGCACCAATCCTTGGCACCCGACAAATTTTGAAACTTTTTTTTGCATTTTTTTTATGAAGACTTCGTGATTTCAAAAGTTGTCGCAATGACGACGTGTGGAATAACCCCGTTTCGGGCTTATAGGGAAAAAATGCACGTTTCATTTAGAATATTTGACATCTAAATATATATAACTCAAAGGTGACTGACTGACTGACATAGTGATCTATGAACGCACAGCCGAAACCACTGGACGGATCGGGCTGAAATTTGGCATGCAGGTAGATGTTATGACGCAGGCATCCGCTAAGAAAGGATTTTAATCAATTCTACCCCCAAGGGGATAAAATAGGGGATGAAAGTTTGTATGAGATTTTCAAAGTAAACGAGCGCGAGCAAAGCCGCGGGATCAGCTAGTTTTAAATAAGGGGCATTATTCACTATGAAAATAGGAGATTCCTTGCCCCAAACCGTGAAACGTCAAAACTTGATGTTGGGCTTTATTCTTTATGACATAGGAGATACTTTGCCCTGACCGTATGACACCGGCTGTCTTAGCTGTGATCGCGGTGCAAATGGTCATAGTGAATAAGGCTCAAGGCAACGGAAACTTTCAGGGTTCCAGCCCGGAATGCTGCGCCGACACCACTGGATTGGAGTCAAGTGCAGCCGGGAACCCCATGCCGCCACCCGGGCCCCGATACAAGCTGGCCACAGAGGGAACCCTGAGGGTCTGCTGCTTCCAGCACACGAGAACTGTTGTCGACAAGATCCTCGCAGCCAAGTTCCTGAGGAGGTGGGAGACACATGCGCTTTGTCTGCAGGAATACCACATCGTCTCTAAAACGGTGAGATATTTTGGGGCGTTTTGAATTAGGTTTGTATTTCTTGCTAAGGTGACAGAGCCAACACGAATAGTTTTAATCAGAGCCAGGCAGTAAAAGGTAGAATTATTTCGGGACTTATAATGGTTAAAAATAAAATCAACGACGTCATTCTCATTAGGTATACCTTAATCAAAAGTTCTATTCAAAAGTTGTAAGTTATGGATATTTCGTAAGTATCCAAGATTGTTATCCATTGAATCATGGGTCTTTTTGCAGCATATTAAACGGTGTAGGTAGGTACCTAAGTTCTCCCTTATGTACTGACATCACTGACCTCAATTTTTTTTTGTATAAAAATTTTTGTTTACACAAACTTTTTCATGCAGCAAACCTCAAACAGTATGTACTTACAACATAAAAATGAATAGTTCATGAACTAACACGAACTTTGTACATATTTTTAATTCTTACACGCGCCTGAGTAGTAGGTATTCTTACACCGAGTTACACCTATGAAATAATATAGTATAACTATACAAAATGCAAGATAAAAATGCAGAGATATGGCAAAGACGCGGGACGCACACGCATTCTGTTCTAGCAATAACCCAAGCGATAAAATATTGACCAAGCTGTGTTTTTCTGCGGTTAGACGGCTAGTATCCATTTTTATTTTTCCTTTGTGGCAGTAACAAACAATGTCTATTTCAATAATAAAATACTACAATTATAATATCAATACTGAAAAAAACTGAAACAGCTTCACGACTTTGACACCAGGTACGGTAGATATCCCTTCAGATCTCCCAGTACCAAGTAGGTACTAATTCAAGATTCTTTGAGGATGTCTAAGGGGGGTAGTCAGAGGTAATAAGTACATCAATACTTAAGTACATAAATTATACCTAAAATTTAAATTTCAACTGTAAATGACGCGAATCAGAATTATAAATTACCTATTATCATTTACACATTAATAACACATTATCAATCTACCTGTAAGTCATTAAATTTATATTTTCTATTCTGGTGGGAAGGTACCTCCTACTACTCATTCTCTGACTAAAATTCACAATCCATACGTTAGTGAATGACCGATTTTGAAGAGTTCATGGGTCCTATAACTAACCGAGACTTTTTCAGGCCCGTAATGAAATGCATACAACTAACTGAAATAGCTCTAGCTAGACGCCTTATCACGCGCTTATCTACGTATTGGTCACGGTGGTTACAGTGGAATTTACTTAGGTATTTGTAATGAGTGTTGGAACCTAATGGTTCTTGTTCTTGAATTCTTCGACCTTCATTCCATCAAGGGCCGATCACCGTTGCAGGGTTTTGCTAGTTATTTTCAGACCCCGCACAAAAACACTAGTACAATAGGATTTAAAAGGAGTTTCAAATAATTCACATGTGTATAGAATATATTACTACTATTCTATAATCTTCGTAACATCTGTTTAAATAAAAGCATAAGACGTCATAACTGGATGAGTAATAAATAATAATGTAGGTATGTAGTTATGCATAGTCACCACGAGAAAGTAATTAAAAATGAAAACAGGCATTTTTTGTGCGCAGTACCCACACTTCGATGTCGTCAACAAATGATAATAAATGTTTTTGAGTAAAACACACCCTTTTTGTTAAAAAAGTTGTACCCAGTTGGGCTCTTTTACAGTGGTCGCTCTTATCATTGCTATCTCACGCCTCATACTATCTATATTTATCTACTTTCACAATAAATAGGCTATTCATATTTGTTTACCAGTACAATGTTATGGTTGCAAACATAAAAATTACAGTCGAATTGAGATCCTCCTCCTTTTTTGAAGTCTGTTAAAAATTACAAAACATTAACTGGGCAATTAGTTAGAATGATAAGAAGTACACATAAAGACTACTACCGGGAAAATACTTCCTAGTAGCAGTAAAAAAACAAATACATCTGTATTAAATAGGTAGGCATGTAGTTTGTTATTGTTTGATAAATGCTCTGTAACCGCAAATATTACTACAGACAATATTATTTATGGTAGATTTATTGTTATACAATCAATTGCCTCAAACGGTGAATGCATTACAAATAACCTTCGTACCATACACACCAGCTGCAGGAAAATTTCAAAGAAATGTTATCTACTTACTTTGGACGAAGAAACCACTACTGCCGACCAAAACTATCGTGATGTTATTGAAAACCAACGTATTTTGCTATACGAATAAATCTTAAAAATATGTATATTGATTTTGCCATTTTATAAAAACCATACCAAAGGGCGGGTTTTACCATCTCAGAAGAAAGTGGTCCGTCAGATTAAAATTTTCCGATCTTGGTTCTGAAAAGTCAACGTCAGCAGAGACGTAAATATTTTTATCTGATGTAGGTATTGCTTTTGAGATGGTAAAATCTGCTTATAGTCAAGTAGATTATGTTCATAAAATATCTACTGGTGAAAGAAAGTCATTCCAACCTTCAAGTAACTCCTGAAAGGTTCAATAACGTTGTGTAGTAGCTACGTACGTCAATTGTGGGGTTACATTGAAGTAAATACATTTATTCTGATTATTTATCAAACTATGTAGGTTCATTGTCTTGTGCTCCTGAAGGTTACAGGTACTTTCAGTTAGTGAACCTGATTCAGGCACAGCGCTAAAATGAGTCGTTGTATACTTTTCACCATAAATTCCATTATTTATTAAATTACCCATTCAAGTGCTAGATGTAGATAAAAGATAGAATGACTTATGCGTGCGGCCTAATACAGTTTTATGTCGAGTTATCTAAAACTTCTGCTTTGGACGAAGCTAAAGAAACAGATTCAGCGCAGGTCTAACGTAGTAGACTCAAAATTTAGCTCTAAAAATACATCTTAGAGATTTTTAAATGTGAAACACGTAGATTTTGTATTGGTAGGTATGCTTAAATCCACCTAAAATAATTTTGCAACTTACGTTCTGTACTATATTAGTAATCGTTCATGTTGGTATTGTTTGCGATGTTATAGTAGGTTTTATGGCATTAGATAACGTGGCACAACGTACCTTTTTAAGTCAACATCAATGAGACATTGTTGTTTATAAAAGTGTATTTTAAATTTATTTTAGCCTGTGTCGTCCCTCTGCAGGGCAAAGGGGACATGCAGATATAAAAAAAATATGCTGATATTTATAGACCGCGCCTGGGCTTATTAATTTAAAAAAATGTACATTATCTAAAAAGTTTTTTGCTCTGATTATGACGCATGGTCATTAATCATTTTATCGACATAACTATATAGGTACTAACAATAAATAAACCCTACAATAAGGTCATTCGAAGATAGTAGAGCTCGTGCGTCAATGGGTCTAGTAGTTTACCTAAATAAAATCACGTTACATAATGTGAGTAGGTATTGCAAATAGCGTTGTTCCGGCATTTTTACTGGCGCTAGAGCATTATTGTCTGAATGAAAGAAAACATAAATGTTTACACTCGCATTTACGGCGCTTCGTGTACAAAACAGTTCTGCCTTGACGTCAGATGGCACGCGGAAAACATTTCGGCATTGCATCCATGCAAATTCAAAACTTGATATACCTACCTATGCTATGCATGCATATTGTTATCTTTTACGGAACCGTGAGCATTTGCTGCGTTTCTAAGACATTTATTTATTTATCTACTGCAGATCAACAGACATCTGCACTGGAAAAGATATAGTAGTTCTACGGATGGCGACGCGGTTACCACCAGCTAATGCGTTGATGTCAAAGGTCGGATGCAGATAGACTAAACACCAAAGTTGGTCTGCCTCTAGACGATGTAATAAATGTTAAAATTGACAAATAACCTCATATATAAGCAAACAATTATTATGATTTCTAATTTATTTAGTTCGCCTATAATTACGTACTACACTTTAGTTTTAGTAATTTTTAGTAGGTACATTTCAGTTTATTTTTTTATATTATCTAATTTATGTATATATGTAAGGGCACGTTCCTATCGTGCGTGACTTACGAGGCAATGCTTTGTTATAGGTACCACTTAACATCAGGTGGAATATCTGCTTGTTCCATCAGCTAGTTGTATAAAAAAACGAGAAGCAGTTCAAGGACACATATATGTATAGTTCGGAACAGCCCTTTTTCAGCAAGGCGGCTACCATGCCTTTCTGCTGCGTTCCTTTGTCACTTGCAAGGCATATGCGATGGTCATCACATAAAAACAGGTAGGCCATCTGCTTGTTCCGTCAAGTATATAGACTTAGTAATAGGGTTCTCGTTTTACCCTTTGGGCACGGAACCCTTAAACAGGAGGTTGAAATTGTTGAAATTTCTAAACTAGGGCAAACAGGTACAGCAGTTTATTGTCGGTTATAAAATAATATTGTAAAACTAGTTACATAAGTAACTAATAGGTCTGGTTATACCTAGATTATTATCCAAGTTGTATGTGTCTGACTTGGCATTGGGTATCAGAATCGCGATTTCTTAGATAATTTTTATTTATTACTAGCGGCCCGCCCCGGCTTCGCACGGGTAATAATTTCAAAATTATAATACACACACGTTAGCGCGATTAGCGCGTGCTAATCTTTCCTGCGGCGACATCTAGTTATTTTTCAGAAACTAAAATATGTATTACATCTAAATACGGTATAATTCAAATCAAAACATCTGCCAACATTTATTATCAGTACCTACTTACTGAAAAATATTGGTTTAGTTCTGAAAGAACTTTTATTTAGTTCTAAAAAGAACTTTTATTCAGTTCTAAAAAGAACTTTATTTGTTGAGTTTAAAAACCTACTAATCGAATTCAAAATATTTTAGAGCCTGATTTATTCCATTCCGCACACGACCGTTGCGTAGGGGAGCCGACTTCATTTCTTGATATTGACTCCCCACCCGTACGGCCCCTACCCTAAGGTGCTGCCTAGCTCGCCAAGCAGGGTGAGCGGCTACCACGCGACTTTTTTCTAATACTTACATTTTTAAACTTGTGATATCTTTCGAATGGAATGTCCGAATTGAATAATTTAAAAACTTTTGTAAAGGTATTGAAGCAGTTTTGAATATGAAGTAATTTATTTTGATAAGGATTAATACCAAGATACAAATAAAGAGCCTCTTATAGCGGCGGCATTTCAATTAAAATTTTAAAATAAAAAAACACTTATTGTGGCATAACTATAATAGTTAGACATAATGCTGTCGCAACACTTTTTGTAAATAATGATGTGTTCTGCAAAGTTGTAGAACATTATTTTATTCTATCATCAATAGTTTTCGCAGTGCACGCGATGTAAAGAATATTTTACGAATTTTTTTACACCTTGGGTTACATTATTTTAATTTTAGTAAGGATCCCAAATTTTTTTGAAAATGTAATATAGCCTATGTTCACCGGGGATAGTGTAGCTTCCTAACGGTGAAAGAATTTTTCAAATCGGTCAAGCAGTTTCGGAGCCTATTCAATGCAAACAAACAAACAAACAATCAAATCTATCCTCTATAATATTATTAGTTTAGATTATTTATTTTTAGCCACGCGTCGCATATCGATATCACAGATCCATTTATGTTTTTAGGAAAAAGTCCCAATTGTCGAGTTCAAAACTCGATTACAGAAGTATTGAGTTAATTTATCGAACGTATGTCATGACGTCATTTTGAATATTTATGACGACATTTTGAATATTAGTGTATCTAGAGACAATAACTGTAGCACACTGCATAATGAGCTGTTCATTTACTCAAGTAGGCATCACGGCACAACAAAATTTGACTAAGTGTCGGCACGTGCTTTGCATCATTACTACTGTATGTGTCTCAATCTACAAAGCACGCACTTTTATAAATCCTTGAAGTCTAATCCATTAGTATTCAACAGGTGACACACCTGCAAACATGCTTCTATTGATTTTCAATGAAGAAAATAAATAAAATATTATTCAGAATAATATGACGTAGGTAAAAGAGACAACAAGATGATTTATTGTAGTAGTCTTATTGATTCATCGTTGAATAAAACATGATGCTTAACAATTTAGATTTTTTGTGGGTATCGATTTACCTACCAACACAATAAAATCTGTGCTAGTATTTTATTGTGTTGGTGATATTTATATTACTGAAAAGTAACTTATTCCTAGGTCCTAATTGTACATAGTCTCTCTCTATAATACCTTGGGAGGTCTATCTAGCCTTATAGCCAGTTTTCCGACTGATCATCAAACCCGTAGATCAAACCCAAATAGTCTGACCAGACTCTCAGGTCCAACCTGTTTATTCCATGTTTTATCTAAATCTGTTCAGCCTCTGCGGAGATGAGTAGGATCAACCACAGTCACGCTCACGCACAAACTCATGCATTTATAACTTGCTGCGAATAGGTATAACATGTGCGTGTGTGTTCTAAACAAACGAAAATACCAAAGACGAGTAGCGATGTGATGTAGGAGGGTACCATTTACTACAAAAAATCATATTACCAAAAACCTTGCCGCCAAAGACTATAATTAGAGCTAAAATTTTGGTACTGTAAAATTACGAAAATGCAACAACAAAACCACCATGACTGGACCCGTTTATGTACCTACATAAAATGGCTCACCAACAAAGAATAATTAATACCTATTAATAGTACTTAGGCAGGCAGGTCCTATCTTACTAACCTATATCTAGTTATAAGAAGTACTAAGTACCTCAATAAAAATAGTTTGACGTCAATGGAATTAATTTATCGAAACGTGGTAACCTTTTGTTAGGTTACTATCTACCCATCAAATCCTTATTGCCTGCAATAAATACTAAGTAATTTCAAAACAGAACACTAGTTAGTGCTGGATTATATTGTGCCGTTTTTTCTTCTTGCATTGGAATTGAAATTAACATTGACATGCATTTTGTTATTTGACTTAGTTTTTAGAAATTATAATGCATATATTTAATTAGATACCTACCTATGTGATGGGAAAAGGCGGTAACTATTGACAATCAGAACAACCAACCTAATTGCTTTAATGGGATCAAATTTTGTGAATTATAATTTTTTCAAAATATTTTCTCATCCTGTATCTGTGAAAGAACAACGATTTTGTGTATTTGGTATGTGTATTCATAACTAGACTAACTATGGTAGGACAGGTCTGCCTTGAAAGTCGAAATGGCGAAGGTAAAAGAAGGTAGCAGTTATGGTTACTGCAATATGCATGTAGCAACCCGGAAGAGAAAGCCAGACGAGGCTGAGTCAGCACGAAGCGAGCTCTGCAGGGCAGGATGAGAGCTGCTAACGTCACAGCTCGCGGGGCAATGCACTTTGTGACGTCATTGCCGTTCCTCGTACGACATAATACCCCGCCCTCTTTTCGCACACAACAGCACAAGCCCCTTCCATCGTTGACCTAATTTCTTCTATCGAATTTGTAACAGAAATAGACTTTAAGTACTTAAGTATCTTAGAATTTCAATTTCCGACCTTAAATTTGAGGAGAAAATTTGTAAGTTGTGACGAAAAAAATTACGAATCATCGGTGAGCGTGGTACATAAACATGTGGGGAGAGAAGAATGTCATTGTGACAAGTGAGACATGAATGTGGATGTAGGTATACATATTATATGTATACGTAAAGGTAGGTATAATAATATACATAAAGGTAGAGAGAGACCTAGGAAAAGAGGTATGGATTCCGAGTGAAAGTATTACCTATGTGAAAGATAATTATGATAGAACTGAGATGACGATAGAGGAGAATGGAAGTAAAGAACAGAAATTGTAATAACGTACACTGAAGTCAAATATATTTGTGGATACGAAAACAGAAAAGCTTTAGCCATCGCACATAAATGAAGAGGGAACGATGGGTTAATTGAATATTGAGGTTGATTGATTGGACCGCTTTATTGAGTGACGACACTACTAATGATGTGGCACACCCATCTCTATCAGCTGAGTGCTTCACTATCAGGCTTAGGCAAGCAATCAATCGATTATTGCGAGGACCCTTCATCAACCCAGTTTCTTGACTCTGACATAGAAAAAACTGACGATATTTATTTACGCCTCGCACTCTACGGAAATTTCATAAAACTTTCTTGGGTTGGGCGTGGGAAAGTTGTTAAACTTTAACTATCGACGAACTAAACTAATCATTACCAACACCCACTTTCTATTCCCGGCTAGAAAATCATACCTTGTTTTCTTATTTCTTTTTCTCTTTCAGCCTTGCGGTTCACTTGAAAAACCTCTGTCGTACAGCTGCATGCAAGAGGTGTACTGCATATCGCGATGGGATCCAGCCAGAAAGTACTGCCTTCGAATAGTGATGCCACATGGATCACTTTTACTTCAGGTTCGAGAATCTCCTAAGAACTTCAATCAAGTCAAGGGAACTGTTATTTTGCTTTTTGATTTCTGTTACAGAAAGGGCCGTTTGCAAGTGTGTAACTAACTTACAATGTGAAAAATTTGCGAGAAATCTATTAAAATTATAGTTTTAAAACATTTCTCGCAAATTTTTCACGTACCTAAGTATTTAGGTAAGTATTTGTACTTACCTGAATAATCGAACTGTATTTACTTAGGCTGTTCACAGTTCACACAAATCTTGTTGTCAGCCGTTGACTGTGAGCAGGCTCAATTTTAGCTTCGGCTAAGGTTCGTTGTGAAGTGTAAATGAAAAAATTATTTAAAATTGCGTAGGTAATACTCGCAACATCGGGGGCTGACAAAACGTTTGGTGTGTGTGTGCTGCCTTAGTATCTCCATCTGAACGAAGGCTTACTATTCTTCTTTTTCTTTTAGGCTAACGACGCATACACGAGGGACCAGTGGTATCATTCTATTATATGGAGGGTGAGTACATTCATAACAATACTGGCATTGTACCTATTTGTCGTAAATGTGCGTATCTATAACATTGATTTCTTAATTTCAGAGAAACATAATTAGATATCGCAATTTTCTTACAAAGAGCGTGCGGAAGGAAGTTGTTTTAAAAGAACTTAAGGTAAAATGTTTGTTTACTATGAAATTAATTACAGTCATAATGTGCTATGGAAATAATGCTTAGCAGAATTTCCTCGGCTGATGTCATTTTATACGTAGACGTAGAATAAGCTGATGTTGTTCTTTTTATTTTCCAGAATATGGTGGACTTTGTGATGACGACGCCGTTGCAAGATGAAAGCGTCACACATGCTCCTTTGGAAATTCTAACAGATTTACTCTCCGAGGTTAGTTGATAGATAACTTTACTGTTAGTCATTTAATTTCCAGATAAATTATTTCGTCATGCAATAAGCGTGCGTATTTACATAAACAAAAAGAACGTGTCTTATGATGCACATACCCTGTCCATCGACTTTATCAAATAAAACAGTAGGTACTATTACTCAAAAAAGGAAGATGAGACACCATAAAATCTGTTTCATTGCATACCAACCAAAGAAAATGTCGTTTATTTCATTAAGACATGCATTTAAAAATGCGCGTTTGTTCTAAATTGCGGTATAATAGGTATTTGGTTAAAGTATTAGAGGGGTCAAGTCATATTATACCAATCACACTTAGGTACCTACTTAGTAAAAAGTTTCCACGTTTGAAGCGGACATTATAACAATCATAATAAGTTCGTGGTGTTCTAATCTAGAGTGGCTGACGTAGTAGCCAGCAGCGTTTACATTTCTGCCACAACGGGGGCTCTATCTTGCCGAGCGAAATTTACAATGAAATACTTCAATCAACAACACAAGAAATCTACAAGAAATATAGATTGTAGAATTAAAATGTCCTAACTGACAGACCATTTTGCCCCGCACAACGGTAGGTAGGTTCTTTATTAGTGTAGGTTATAATTTTATTTTCTGTTAGTTTTAAGTAAGTACCTACTTGTGTTTGTGGGACGAAATAAATATGTTTTCTTTCTTTCTTTCTTTCTTTCTTTACAATAGGTAATGTCCAGCAACTTCACGCTCGCCCATTTTTAGATTTTAATAGATATATCCCATCCAACTATGATGTGAAAGTTTGGATGGATGGATGTTTGTTTGTTACTCAATCACGCCATTTCTGGCGTGTAGTATTGAGTGTCCTTTCGGACACTCAATACTTCAGTATTCAAATTCCTTGGGCTGAACGGCGCGGCCCGATTAGATGGCTTTTAGTTTGACATTTGATACCCATAGTGTAATAGCCATTGTATAGGATGAATGACGTAGTATCCATATTCCTTGGGATGGATGGTAATCAAATGTCAAACTGAAAGTCATAATCGGGCCGCGGCTCTGAAATCTGCCAGAGGACAGATTATAGTCTGGAATAGCAATTTTAGCAAAAGCACTTATGCTACTTTTTATTCCGCGTGGATTTAAAACTACGCGGGTGAAACCGCAGGGCGCAGCTAGTAAAATATAAATTCACGGTTTATTCAGTACGAAAAGTAGTTGAGCAAATTTTTTGGTAGGAAAACTGGTTTGGATCAAAATTATGTTTTTTGCATAGTTAACCTTTGTAACTACCACTGACCTGTAATAGACAGTACCTACGCCTTTGTAGCTTTGTAATGTTATTCTACAAAACTTTTTGTTTGCTATTTTTCATGAAAAATCAGCGATTTAATATCTTAAAAAAAAGGTTGTAATGTGTGAGCGAAAATTTTTGGAGCAGAGTTTATACTAGGGGATTTCCTAGCTAGACTTTCCTTAGTGTTTGTAACTAAAGCTATTTATAACTCAAAACGCATGAAATGCGCAGGAATGCTTTATCGGCGCAATTCTATTTGTAGGTAGAAAGGTCAACTGCAACTTACTTATAATATCGGAAGTATATGTAGTGTTTCAGTAATCATTCATAGAAAAGTATGATTATTCTTCTCTTATCAGTAGCATTCACTTCACACGTGTTATTTGTTTTTGAATTACAAATTGATAAGCGTAGAGCACAAAGCAAATTAATTTGCGAAATCAGACTCAGTGACGTCAATGTAATTTTACATTCAGTACCTACCTATGTAGAAGGTATTTTTGCCACAGTAAAGAATGCAGAAAATCAGAATTGAGTTTTCCTGTTATAAAGACGTCTTAGGACTCATCGCTTTGATCCCTGAACCTCAGATCTCTTAGTTAGTTTGAAAAGTTGTCTCAAGTTAGCTTTACTGGTTCGTACTTATTTTTTGAATAGGAAAATTTTACCAAAATGAAATTTTTATAAACGGTGTGCAATGTGACTGCTCACAAAATGGATGATTGCGATTTTTCGAAAATGAGTTTAGTAATTTTATATCTTTCATCTAGTCGAAACGTGCGAGCGAGAGTTACATAAGCTCTTTTATTTGCCATAACCTTCAATAACATGTAGGTACGGACGCTACACGCACCCATGTATATTATATCCTTAATCACGTCAACATCACCACCAGTTCAACCAGAAAATTACCTAAAACGTCCTCATACGTAGGTCTAAACAATTCTAAATGGGAAAACCGCTCACTGTTTTGGCCCCTGCCAGCAAATCCAATAGGTACCATTTCATAAAATATTGCACTTAAGGTTTCATTTTTTTTTCAAAAGTACCTAATTAGGTACATAATATAGGTCAGGCGGTTGATTGACTACGGTAAAAACAATAAAGGATTCGCCAAATCTCACGTTTTTCAGAATAAACACAACACGGATTGGGAAGAGTGGGCGGAAAACGTGACAAGTGCTTCAGCCCCGCTGCTGGCAGAGAGATGCATTACCGGCGAGCTGTGTGCGTTGCTCGCGCGCCTGTGCCGGAGAAGACCTCGCGCGGCCCCGCTGCCCGCTCTCGCTCCACCTGTGCGCAGAGTCCTCACCCGAAACGTCGATTTCGCGAGAGCGCCCAACGCCCGACGCCTAGTTAGAGATTACATTAGGTAATGGTTTTTATTGACGTCGCTTATTGCTTCAAGCCTATTTGAAGATAAGGTTGAGCAACCTAGAAAATCAAAACATATCATCATTGTCATTGACGTCAAAACGTGTAATAAGTTATGTCACCGATACTCTTGACCAATATTAATAATGATTTTCTAATGAAGTTATCGTTTATAAATGAATTCTAACACGGTTTATTTCAACACAGTTTATGTGAGTCAAGGACTGTAGTGTACATGCTAGCTAAATTAAGTGCCTACCTTCAACAATTTAATGGTCTCTTTAATTTTATTGGAGTATCTACAAACTCTAGTCCAACGGTGCCACCACGGCTGTACTGTGTACATTGTAGTACGATTGCCTAACTCGTGGTTTACGCAGCCTGTTAGGTACAGCTATGTATCTACATAAACATGACAAAAAGTCAACCACATCGAGTTCAGTTGCACTGACGTCAATCGGTTGCTAATAACGTCCTTACAGTAACTGTATATTACAATAAAATGGCAAAGCCATGTCGGACCACGAACTAAGAGGGTTCGGAAGTCGCAGGACCGAGAACTTAGTAGGAAGGCATAGTTTATCCCTAAATACGACACCGATATATTTAAGCCAGTTAGAGAGGGATCTATGTATTGCAAAATTATTTAAAAATCTCTTCATGTCTTATAAAGATTTTTCCAACGAGAACCTCCAAACGATGATCGAGCTATCACCTCATAGGTAGTATTTAAAACAAAGTCGCTTTCTCCCCATGTCCCTTTGTATGCTTAAATCTTTAAAACTACGCAACGAATTTTGATGCGGTTTTTTTAATAGATAGAGTGATTCCAGAGGAAGGTTTATATGTATAAGCCATGCATGATATTATGTGCACCCGTGCGAAGCAAGGGCGCGCGGGCGGGTCGCTATTACATATTTATAAAATAACAATTCTGTGTCGCTTTAGGAAAATCAAGCAGCGAATCACCAAAAAAAATTACATTATTTTAAAAATTGTTTTAGTTTAGCATATCGAACTTTTTAAGTAATTTCAGAACGAGAATAAGTACTTACTAAAAATTTGTACATAGCACAGTGAAATGACAGACAACACGATGATACTGTAAGGGTTCCTTTTCGGACTTAGGAACCCCAAAAGGAATCTACACACGAAGAGTCAAAGTACAATCGAGGAAATATTTACATAGTTTCAGTACAATTTCACCACGGCAGGTAAACATCGTTATGTAGGTAGGCTACAAATAATACGGAGCAGACGTAGTTTTATAGGTAACAAGCGCGGCACGTTTTAGTATTTCTTCCGGAAAATCTACGTAGAATGACGACTGAAGTTTATGTTCCTTAGTGCTAACAGCATAAAATACGCTTCAAAATAATACAATCTGTTGTTCTATTAGAGCTATGCCATCTAGTCTACGCTCGAATAGTGCTAAATAAGTAGGCAAATAGTTTTAGTAGATTCTAGTAGTCTACTAAGTAGACAATGTATATGCATTGGAGTAGTCATCCCACCGAAATGATCTGTTCAATCCCGTATTATTAAGTTTATTATGAATGTGAATAGTTTTAGAAAAAAGAACAGGCTAACCCGGGCGCGAGATAAAGCTTCAAATTTTTGATTTGATTGCTGTGTGGCACGGAGACAAAGTCTCCTGCCACACAGCAAACCTCTTGTATGTGGGATTCCAGTCAATACTCTATTGTCATAATGTATTGTCTCGTGTGGATCTACATTTCGGTGTAAGAAATAATTTTTTTAAACAACCAGCCGATGGAACAAGCAGATGTGCACACCTAATGTTAAGTGGTAACCATCACCTAAAACAAAGCATCGCCTCGTAAGTCACGCACGATAGGAACGTGCCCTACGATGTGAATGTGGCCCAGCGTCCATCAACTTGAGGCATACAAATATCAAGCCTGTGCCTGTACACCGGCGACCACACTCTTCAAACCGAAACAGCAACGCTGCTTGGCGGCAGCAAAAGGCGTGGTGGTAGTACTTTCCCGGACAGCTACTCGGAGGAACCAAGCTCTTTAACACCGTGGGTGGTGATAAGAGCATAGTGTGTTTGTACATGTTTTAGATTTTTAAATACCCACCTTTTTTTTCTTATATTCTTTATATTCGTTACTTTTCTTATATTTTTATTTCATTAGTATTTTTAAGATTTATTTTAGTTTTTTGTACGTACCTACATAATTTTATATTTTGATCTCAGTGTGTTGTTTTGTTTTTTGTTTTATGTTGTTAATAAATGCTTAACTTTAATTCGTTATAGTTACATAGAATAACGCATTAGAATTGTCTGTTAGGTTATTCTATTTTTTTAATAAAGAATATGAATTTGAATTTGAGCCCTTCACAAAGAGCTCTACTACTCTTCAATAGTGCAGTTCAATAGTTAAGGCGGCACGGGACGGTTTTTGAACAGCTGTAAATCTACTAGTATAAAAAAATACGTGAAAAAAAACGAAATCTTTAAAATTGAACATCTACTCGAGCGCTGTGTAAAGATAGAAACGTAAATAATGATAATATTCTCGATAAAAAAAATAACTAAGAGAGTTTTTCTTCAAATCATGTCAAAGTTATATCATAAGAAAGGGATTAATATTTACTATAGCGCTGTGTGAAAAAAAAAATTCAGTATTATTAATCTCTGAGAAGAAAATCTAACGAAATCTAGCTGTTCAAGTTTTCGCGCCGAGCAGTCAGCATCCGCCGAGGCGTCTTGGAGGTTGGAGGTTCTGGGATATCCCCGCCTTAATACTGCAATGTTATTGTACAGTGCTCTCAGCGCGCATAACTCGGGCTCCAGCCTGGTGCGTCGGTTCGTGGAGGTGACACACGGCGGGCGCGCCAGCTGCCCGCACCCGCGCGCCGCGCCCAACCTCGCCGCCGTCGCGCTGGCGGCGCTCGACGACCACTTCAGGAACTACGCGACGCCGCACCAGTGCACCGACAGCGAGGACGAGGTGCTCTGCTTCGCTGATATATTGGACCACATGTAAGCACTACGAAATTAGGCTTTACTGTCATAAAAACAGCTTCGCTTCTGAACAGATTGCGTGGGAGTAGAAATGGCATCCTAAATGCGATTGATGAAAAGCTAAATTGTCCTCTGGTATGGAAACTCATCCAGAGGACCAAATCACTATTTACTATAAGTTACTAACCTATGCTTACTTTTAATTCTGTTACTAAAACCATGGACCAAATTGTTGTCTGAATAAATAAATAAATTATTATTATAATCCCCACTAAGCTATCCCCACCAGTGAGGATTATGACAATCTTAACAAATTTTGGCGTTTTCCCCACTATCATTTTTATTCGCGCAGAAGATTGTGACAATTTTTTATTGTGGCCGGCAGGGATTATGACAATAAAAATATACTAGCGTCATTTATTATTCTTCCACGTGAACAAATAATATGTACCTACTAACATTAGCACACTATTTGTCATTCAAAATCGTTTATCAATGCCAATAATAACGAGATGGAGCGTATCGAATTGTGCGCGTTGATGTCTTTTGTTTATGAAATGACTAGCGACCCGCCCGCGCGCCCCTGCTTCGCACAGGTGCACATATCATGCATGTATTATACATATAAACGTTTCTATTGAATCACTCTATCTATTGAAAAAAACCGCATCAAAATCCGTTGCGTAGTTTTAAAGATTTAAGAATACATAGGGACAGAGAAAGCAATTTTGTTTTGTACTATGTAGTGATATATAAAAGCTAGCTTCCTTTACAAAAGTTCAGCAAATAAACATTTTGATCCAAAAAAGTTTTTATATGTACTTATGTACCTACCTACTTGTAACCTACTTAAATCTTTAAAACTACCTACGTATAAAACAAAGTCGCTTTCTCTGTCCCTAGTCTGTTTCTCAGTCTAGAGATATAGGGACAGAGAAAGCCACTTTGTTTTATACTATGTAGTGTAGTATTAACGAAACATCTTATTTTTTTAATTATTGGCCCAGTTCTGTAGCGTCGATGTTATTCCAGGTGTGAATACGAAGACTGGCTAGTTATAGTAGGCGCAGTGCTCCAGCCGGTGCCGCTGTGTGGTAACGCGCTCGCGTGTCCGCGGGTCGCGGGCCGGCTCGCGCGCGTGCTGTCTGCGCTGGCCAAGGACCCGCGCTGCGCGGCGCACGCCTGCGTGGCTCCGGCGCGGGCGGTCAGGTCCTCTCCTCCGTCGTGGCTGAGAGCCGTCGGACCCTCGGAGCCACAGCTGGCGCTGCCGCATGAGCAACTGTGCGAGCTTTATGGCTGCATGGTATGTATCTTTCAATTCCATTCAATCTTTTTTTTTTTCTGAAAATCGACTGTCTACAATGATCGTCGTTTTACTTGTCCATGTCCATTACAGCTGGGTAGGTAGTGTATAAGAGTAGACCTTTCAAAAGCTCAGTTGGCTCAGATCTCGGTTGCAGCTTCGCCTTCTGCGCTGTAGGTTTTAGAATCGATTACCCCCTAACTGCCCCTAAGTCAAGAGTGCTGAAGGTGTAGAGAAAAATGAGCGCGCGAAGTTTGAACTTCGTAATCTACACGTCTGTTCGATTATATCACTACTTATTTATCTGTGTATGGATATATTATAGAGATAACTTACAATAAAAGTTCTCCCCCACAGGCGCGATAATAACGCGCGTTTGAATTTAATTGTATATGAAATATGTACGATCCCAGTTAGGAGCGCACATTTAAAACAGTTATGTAAAAGTTAAATCAGTTTAATGACACCAAGTAGGTACCGCACAACACAAGTAGTAGTAGGTGTTTATCGCGGAAGTGTAAGGGATGCCCGCTCGCGACCGTCTCGCGTGGTGTCACGGATAGCACTCTCAGTCATAATGTACGTCACCGTACATATTACTAACCCCAAAGGGAGATAAAATCGGGAGAGAGCATCGCTTGTACAAAGTCAAAAGTAAACAAAAGTAGTAATAAAAACGTAAGTAATTAAAAATATTACAAATGCAAGTAATTAAAAATATTAAAAGTGTAAATAAGTAAACTTAATCAAAACTAAATTGAATATCCTTTGCAACATGATTTTGCGGAGGCTGTGGCTGGACCTGCTCGCGTGATGCCGGCGTCGGTCGAGCCTCGTCCTTGGTCGGACCTCGTGCCTGCAGTTCATGCGTATCCTGTTGCAAAGGATTTGCCGTCGGGGCAGAAGTAGACTTTCTGTTACACCAGCCGCGTTTCTTTACAACCCATACTATCGCTGTAATAACAAAGATGGCTAATAATATGTAGCTGATGGCGTACTGGTGAATATCATGGCTTGTTATCGTTTCTGGTAGTTGTAGCTCGTTCACCTCCTGCTGTTCCAGCCATTTGTCAATTGTCTTCTCTAGGTTTTTGTTATCAGTTTGCTTAAGTTGAGGAGTTGATAGCCTTACAATGTGGTTTATGGACTTGTCCAGTTTCGGCGCCTTGGCTAGGTATAAGCTGACTTCCGAATCACTGTGATAGAGGTTATGAGCGTATATGCTTACATCTTTTGTTTGCATCACGCATCCTTGTTTCAAGGTAACCAGTCCAGATGTATTTATTTGATACGAGGAAACTTCCCCGGCGCATACGGTTCGAAATACGCACGAGTCATTGCAACATATCGCCAACCATGTGTTTGTAGAATGTAATACGATCCAGTCGTCATCACATTGTTGTTCCTTCATGTCACACAATGAGGTCGTTTCATGACCTAGGAGCTTTGCTTCGCAGGGTGCATCTTTGCTTTGTAGGTTTTTTAATGGTAAGTTCAGTATGCATACGAAGTTGTCTGTGCTTTTCTGTATACATTTTTTGAGTCCCTCGTCATTCAGGCTAATGTAGGTGTTTTTTATAAAGTTAACAGCTATATACTCATACGATGTCGTTATATATCTAGCCATTTCTTGGTATCTTGATAGGGGTAGAGGGATTGGACGATACAGTATAAAATCTTCGTCGCTAGTCAGTGGAATGTGTATCTCGAACATGAAGTAGTTGCTTGTAACTCGAGCCTTCACATATAGTAGTTTGTAGATGTCCTTTATTTGCGCTTCAATGTTTTCTACTGGAAACGTCAAAGTTTTCGGCAGTTTCCCAGCGATTTCATTCAGCTGTTTGATCAGGTTCATAGGAGTGAGGAGATGCACATCTATATGACCTTTGTAGACATCAACGAGGGCGTTGAACAGCATATCTTGGACGTTCTTCAAATTTGTCAATAATAAGTGAGCTGTAAGAGACACAGAGCTGTAGTAGTTAGTAGCCATAACAGTTCCAATTTTCGACTCAAGGTTAATCAATTTGTTATCCGTGTCCTTCATGAATTTGTTTATAAGAACGAATTGCTGTCTAACATTGTTCTCATGTTTCTTCATAATTTCGTTTTCAATTTCAATGATAGTAGTTTGATTCTTCATCAGCTGTAGTAAGTAGTTCTCATTTTTTTGTATGGCTTGAATATCTTGATGATATTTCTCTGCGAAGTGCTGGTCTAAGTCACCAAATAAGCTGTTCGCAACATAGCCTACACCATCTATCAGGCTGCGCTTTCTCCGATGAGATAAATGTTTGTGTGGTGCCAGTAGTATGTTGTTATAGTATTTTAGTTGTTCCAGTTCGTGCAGAAGCTGTTGCGTAGTACTTTCACAAAATCTTGGGTCCAGTCTCTGACACAAGGTCTTGACATCTGTTAAGTAGTTTTCTATTTCGTGAGTTGCTTGCCAATAGGTAGATAAGTTATAGTAGGTAAGTAAAATCCATTCGTCGTGTATAAGCTGAATCTTTCCAATCGTGTCATAATAGATTGGGCGCTCGCTTTCAAGGCTTGTTATTTGAACATTCGACATCATCTTTTCTCCATCAACATGAGCGCAGTGTGATCCAGTTATCAAAGCAAACACAGTTAAAAAGGAAATAAACATAGACATATGACCGCTTCGTTTGCGATTTTTGGTTGAGCTTTTGCTTCGTATTTCCTCGTCGTTCGTTGAACTCTCAGCTGTTTGGTTTGGCAACAGTTTTGACAGTTTTACGATAGGCCTTTTTATAACACCGTATTGTGTTTTAACAGTAGTAACTCGAACGTGACCATCTTCTCCGGGGTGTGTTTCAATTATCTTCCCCATGGCCCACTTTCCGGGTGGTAAGTTGTTGTCCTTCACGAGGACGATGTCACCTTTTTCTAGGTTTTTAGATGGTTTGTGCCATTTACTTCTCGCTTGTAGCTGAGATAAGTAGTCGCTGGACCATAGCTTCCAGAATCGGCTCAGCATGTGTTCAGTTCGCTGCCATCTTTGGCGTAAATCAATGTTTCGATCGTCTTCATAGCTCGAAAGCGGCAGCGTCATTGTAGGGCTTCCAGTCAGGAAATGCCCTGGAGTTAAGTAGTTGTAGTAGTCTTCTGGATCTTCAGTGAGAGGGCAAAGCGGCCTTGAGTTCATGCACGCTTCTATTTTCGAAAGCAACGTCGCAAACTCCTCGTAAGTCAGTTTTTGATCTCCCAAGATACGACGTAGATGGTGTTTCATAGATCGAACGGCTGCTTCCCATAATCCTCCAGCACTTGGCCACCCAGGGGCATTAAAATGCCACTTTACTTCCATTTTTCCGATCTCCTGGAAGAATTCTGGTGATAGTTCAGTTTTCCAGTGTTCATACTCGTTGCGTAGAACCTTAGATGCACCGATAAAGTTTGTACCGCAGTCTGAGTACATGTGTGACGGCGTCCCTCTCCTAGCACACATCCTTTGGAATGCTGCGATGAACATATCCGTGCCTAGATCGGACACAACGCTGGTTAAATGCCAAAGGGCCACATGACGGAAATTGTAAATTTTACAGGAGAGCCCATCAAAGTTTTCATCATGATAATTTTACTTTTTTTTCGAATTCATAAGTGCTACATCTATGTATTTTATATCGTTCGATGCGTATTTTAGAGCTTTACCCATACATTATTAACGAATTGCATCAGCTTGCATCTACGAAGGTATAATATCACATGAGTCCCTTTCGCTTATAAAAATGATTGTGGAATCTAAATATATATAACTCAAAGGTGACTGACTGACTGACTGACATAGTTATCTATCAACGCACAGCCCAAACCACTGGACGGATCGGGCTGAAATTTGGCATGCAGGTAGATGTTATGACGTAGGCATCCGCTAAGAAAGGATTTTGATCAATTCTACCCCCAAGGGGATGAAATAGGGGATGAAAGTTTGTATGAAACTTTGAATTCCTTGGCGCGAGCAAAGCCGCGGGTTCAGCTAGTCTGTGAATATATTTAATAAAACGCCACACATCGAAAAATAAGTAATGTTTATTGAACGTTTTTCTTACAAAACCATAACTATCAACCTTGACTAAACATAAAAAGAATATTATATTATTCTTTTATGTTATGTTTATAGACTACTTTCCGTAAATACGACTAAAGCAAAACAGGAATTTACGTGTTCATTCTTTAAAACTAGCTTTACATAGCAAAAATAAATACCTCAAAAATATAATACTCTAAAACATTCGTTGTAAGGAAATCGTTATTATAAATAAATATCTGTCTTACAGATATTCACAATTTTAATGGCATCTAAATCTTATACATACCTACGAGGAACAATATTTTTAGTTTTCACAATAATCAGAATAACAAAAAAATCCGTTACAACGTTTATAAATAAAAAACATTACACACTGGAACGTTAGTAGGTATAGCTCTATTAGTGGAATATTGGGAATATACTGGGCGAATGGCAATCGTCCTTATGTGGCTGAAATTCATGGCAAGGTCAAGGTTTCAAATGGTTTTCAATGTTGGGTGCCTGAGTTTCATCGCTGATTGACTGAAAATGCTAGATGGTTCAATATCTTCATCCGTGGCAGAGTCGGCTTTGGGTTCGCCAATTTTGAAATCAGGATCTTTAACAGTATTAACTGAAAAAAAATCCGACCTTGTTGATGAGTTATCGCTAGAGCTAGAGTCGCTATCTCGCTATCTGAGTCACTGTCGGTGGGTGTATACTTTCGTCAACGATGAAATTCGGTCGTTTTTTGGGACTGTTCTGCGAAATATCAAAGTTATGTGCCAACATACCATGCCACACCATGAGATACAATGACAGCCATGTCTGATTTCTGAATTTGTATCAAAAAGATAGTACTGCATCTAAAAAAACAAATAAGAAGCTCATAGTATTTAAAATGCAAAGCGGACACATTCTCTAGTATATAAAATAATTTAGTATGTACTCACGTGATATTTATATTACATACGGCCGCATTCCACAATATGGCACTTTAGTCTATAAAAAAATATTCAAACTCTAGACTTATTTCGTATTGTGGCCCTTTTTCATAAAAATAACGTGCACTTATGCCGATTACGAGGACTCAACTGAAAAGATGGCCGTTTTGCCCTAAAGTTGGTCACCAAATCACGGAATGCGAAAGGGGCGGCTGTCTGATTGGTCCATTTCTAGCGCTAGAATCATGGGTGTCTCTTTCGAATATAAAAATTTTGACGATTTAGATACCATTTTTGAATTAAAAAGAGTTTTGTTTTTTTTTGCGTTGTGGCCCTTTGGCATTTAATCAGCGACAAGTTCAATGTGTACCGCCTTTGTTGCCATGCACACAAAAATGGCTATGTAGCCTTTTGAAGTTTTCACCCCTCTCCCCTTATTCAGTTTTACATCAACATGTCCAGTAAAATCAACTCCAGTGTGAGTGAAAGGGCGTGAGGGGGTGACACGTTGCACCGGTAAGTCGGCCATGATCTGGTTGCTATCTGTAGGCTTGTACCGGCTGCAGCGCACGCACCGACGTAGTTGTGATTTTACTGATCGATTTCCTCCTACGATCCAGTAACGTTGGCGTATGTATGCAAGCGTCAGCCGTGCCCCGCCGTGCAGAGTAGCCGCGTGAGCTTCTTCAATGACCAGTTGAGTTAATCTTCCATCTCGTGCCAAGATCATAGGGTTCTTCATGCCAGTTGGTAAGTTCGTCTTGTTAAGACGGCCCCCGACTCGTATGACTCCTTCGTCTAGGTAAGGGTTTAGTTTGTAGATAGAGCTTTTGTTGTTCAGCGTCTGGTGTTTATAAAGTAAGTTATATTCCGTTTCGAAATCATTTCTTTGAATATACTTCACAATCAATGCATTCGATGCAAGTAGTTCAGTTGTTGTCAAGTAGGTAGTTAGCGCTCGACCGACACGTGCGGCGTCAGGTTTCATCGCTGTTGTTATGTCGAAGCGAGCCTTTGTAACAAAGCGCAATATCCAAGCAACGATTCGCTTAACTCGGCTTAGAGAACTGCATTTGTTTATCAATTCAATAATAATGTTTTCGTTTGTTTTAGTTTTAGCTAGGGCTGTCTCTTTTTGTTTTGCGTCGATGTCAGTTGTATATAAGCAGTTTATAGTTTCACTTTCGTTTTTTCTTGTAAAAGTTTTCAGCATTTCTGGGCCTTTCCACCATAAGTCGTATTCTAGTAGTTTTTTCGGGGTCAGTCCTCTAGTCGCACAATCAGCAGGGTTGTTCTTCGATTCGATGTAGTCCCACTGTTTGGATGGTATAACTTCTTTGATTTTGTTTACTCGATTTCCCACGTATGTTTCCCATTTAGTGGGCTCTCCCTGCAGCCATGCCAGTACAACCTTTGAGTCACTCCAGGCCCAGATAGTGATGTTATTTTCATTTAGTGAGTTCTTTGCCTTTTCCATTAGCTGAGACAGTAGTAAGGCTCCGCAAAGTTCAAGCCGAGGTAGAGTCAGTTTTTGTGCTATGGGAGCAACCCTAGTCTTAGCGGCAACTAAGTTCAGTACAGGCTGATTATTTTCATCCTTGACGCGTGAATATATGACACATGAGTAGGCCTTTTCGCTTGCATCACAGAATCCCAGTAGTTCAATGTTTTTATCAGTACTTCCGATCCATCTTTTTATTTTAATAGTCTTTAGATCAGGTATTTCAGCTTTAAGTTTCAACCATTCGTTTTGAGTTTTGTTTTCTAATAGGTCATCCCATTCAAGTTTCTGCTCCCACACCTTTTGAAATATAAGTTTCGCTGTTACAGTTACTGGGGAAAGCCATCCCATAGGGTCATAGAGTTGCGATATCTCAGATAGTAGAGTTCGTTTTGTAAGTGTTTTTGAAGTTTTTTCTTCCAGACTCCAGTTAAACATGAACGTGTCCATTTTAGGGTTCCATGCGAGTCCCAGGGTTTTTGTGTTTTCATCTTCGAAGTCAAAAATTCGCCTTGTTGAAATTTGATCTTCAGTTAGTTGTTCGAGTAGTTCCGGGCAGTTAGCTGACCATTTTCGTAGGTTCATTCCCGCTTCTTTCAGTAAGTCGATAAGTGCTTTTTGTAGTTCCTTGGCGCTTTCTAGTGAGTTATGTCCACTGATCAAATCATCTAAATACAGCTGTGATTGCAGAACTTTAGCGGCGGCTGGGTACTTGTGCCCTTCATCTAGCGCCAGCTGTTTGAGTGTTCGCATGGCTAGCCAAGGTGCACATTTGGTTCCGTACGTCAAAGTATGTAAAGTGTACTCTTGTAGTGGTTCTGATGGTGAAGGTCGCCAAATGATTTTTTGCAGCGGTTGTTGATTTTTGGTTAACCATATACATCTATACATCTTCTCTATATCGGCAGTATAAGCATACTTGTAGGTCTTCCATTTCAAGAGGAGAGCCTGGATATCTTTTTGTAGGTTAGGCCCTTTTTCCATCAGAGCATTTAAGCTTTTTCCGCTTGATGTTTTGCTCGAGGCGTTAAAGACTACTCGCAACTTAGTAGTGCTTGAGTTTTCTCGTAGAACTCCATGGTGAGGTAAGTAGCATTGTTGACCTTCATTGGTTGGGGTTCTTGGAGTAAGTGTCATGTGTTCGAGTTCCGAATATTCGTTTATAAATTCTTTGTACATAGTAGATAGTTTTTCGTTTTTAGTTAGTCGTTTTTCTAGTTGTAAAAACTGTGAGACTGCCATTGGCCTTGAATTGCCGAGTTCGGCTTCGAAGTTTTTCATCATTGGCATTTCCACGATATATTTTCCGTCCGGAGCTCTTTTAGTATTTTTTTTGTAGTGACTCTCGCATTGGTCATCGTGGTTGGCATCTTCGTTTTTAGTTATGTCTTCGCTCTCCCAATACTTAGATAAATCTGCGAGGTCGATGATGGTGGCGTGGCAGTTGAAAGTTTTCAGTTTTCCACATAGTATCCACCCTAGTTGAGTTTGCTGGGCCACTGGTGATTGCTGATCACCTTTCAGCACGCCGTCCATTATAATATCAGCATAGACATCAGCTGATAAAAGTAGGTCCACGGAGCCCGTCACATTGTAGTCAGGGTCTCCGAGTTTCAAGTTCTGTAGATGCGGCCAGTTAGCCTTTTCAAAAGTTGAGTTTGGTAAGTTGTTTGTAAGCTTTTTCAGTATCAAAGCTTGAGTATTGAAAGTGTAGTCGCTGTGTATTGACTTGCAGGTAAGTTGTACCCGCCCCTTGCAGTCTCCAGACACGGATCCCACTCCAGACACTGTTGCATTAAGTTTTTGTCTTGGCAGACGCAGGATCTGAGCAGCGCTTTCCGAAATCAGGTTGACTTGTGAGCCTTGGTCAAGTAGTCCACGGAAAGTTTTGTAGGTGCCATCGATTCCTTTGACCCTTATTTTGACCGTAGTTAGTAGTACTTCTGTGTTTGAAGTAGCCGAGTGATAAGACGCTTGTTGACCCGAAGTTGAGGGTTTTTCAAGGCTGTTCTTTTCAGTTTTAGTTGGTTCATACGTCTTTTTTACAAAGTGCAATAATGTATGATGTTTCAAATTACATTCCTTGCAACTCTTTGACGAGCTACATTCCGAGTTTCCGTGACCGTATAAGCAGTTTTTGCAGACTTTCAATTTTGCGACTGTACTGTTGCGCAGTCCAATGTTCATTTCTAAGAATTTTGAACATTGCATCAGAACATGATTCCCCTCACACAAGGGACATTTTCCGTATGCAGTGAAGAACGTTTTTGAGTAGCTCTTATTATCTTGCGATACGGTCGGTTTCTTTTTGTAGTTTTGTAAGAACGTCGGCTTACTGTAGCTTGAGTTTGTGTTTTGCTTCGGAGAATAGTTTGTTTCTTTTTGTCTATTTTTTGTGGTTTCGTAGGTCATGAATTGTTTTTCCAGAAATGTTAAAAATTCTTGTATGTCTGGAAGATCTCTGGTGTTCTGGATCTCCTTTGAGTACTCGTTGTAAGATGCAGTATCCAATTTTTGTGACATGTAGTGCACGATAATTGGGCCCCAGCTTGTTACATCTACTCCCATGTTAGTGAGGCCGTTTATGCTTTCAGTGATGACGTCATGTAGTTTTTTGATGTTATATGTATTAGGATTCTGTATGACAGGAAGTTGTTGCATCACGTTCATGTAGGATGAAAATTGAAGGCGACGGTTGTCGTAGCGATGTACCAGTATTTCCCAACTCGAGTCATAGTTTTCCGCACTAACAGTGAGATGTTGAACCAGGCGCTCAGCTTCACCTTTTAGTTTAGTTTTTAGGTGCTGCATCTTTTGCGTTTTGGAGATCGTAGGGTTTTTATGTATGGTTTCAAGAAACAAATCTTTGAAAGAAATCCAGCGAATGTAGTCTCCATGGAAGTCTGGTATTTCGATTTTTGGAGCCGATTTTTCAAAGTGTATGTTTGACCAAATTTTGTTATTTAATTGTCTCCTCAGCTCATCGTATTTTTTTTCAGTATGTTCAAACTTTTTAGTATAGTTGTTCAATTCCAAACCTTGCAGAGCCTCCTCTAGTTGCCAGTGTACCCTGTCGACGGAGTCCCATTTGCCTTTTAAAATGGAGAGGTGATCTTCAAGCTCCCATTTTTCAGTAATTTGCTCGATGTTTATTTTTGACATGGCTCTTGCTAACGCTTTAAAGTTGCCCTCCTGTCGACTCATTAGTTTTGTTGTTTTGTGTGTGGAGCTTTCCTCTTCTATCCCAGATAGGTCGAATTCACAACTATGATCCAGCGTCTCTGATTTTTGTCGGTGAGAGATTAGGATTTCTATGATATTCGCCTTAGTAGTTTCGTAAAGTTCTTTAGTCTTTCCATAGACGTTGCTGGTAAAGTAGGTATGTTTGTCTTTATCTTCAATTTTACTAACAATAATTTCATTTCTCTCATGAAATGCAACCCAGTGCTCTTCCAGGGCTTCCAGTCGTTTGTTTAAGTAGTCGGTAGTTTTCCTGGAGCTGCTATCCTTTTTATAGTTAGAGCATAAAGTTTTTATGCTCTCAAAACAACTCACTTGTTTTGAAAGTTCCTCCATTTTTTAAGCACAAGTATGTAGTATAAAAAATGTTATCAAAGTTCCTTGTTGATAGTTATTAATTAGTGGAAGTTTCCACGGTGAAGGTTCAGGCACTGAGTGCGCCAGCGACCCTCAGTTACAAAATATAATCAACCTGGTGAGACCCGCTTGTGGGAGGCCAGGCTTCCGATCACTTTCGTAACTTAAAGCCACAAAACACACTCAAATGTAAAACTCGAAGGACCAAAATGTACGATCCCAGTTAGGAGCGCACATTTAAAACAGTTATGTAAAAGTTAAATCAGTTTAATGACACCAAGTAGGTACCGCACAACACAAGTAGTAGTAGGTGTTTATCGCGGAAGTGTAAGGGATGCCCGCTCGCGACCGTCTCGCGTGGTGTCACGGATAGCACTCTCAGTCATAATGTACGTCACCGTACAAAATACGTAATTTGTTTACAGTTGGAAAATCTGCTAAAATGTTGCTGCAAGAGGAAAAGCTTTTTGCAGAGCATGAGTAAACAGCTGCCAGATTTTATTCTAGTCGCCCTAACGGAACACGTGAGTTTTATTATACTCGGTTACATTATCCTATATCGAAAATATTTAGAAGCAAAACGTACGTTTAGTGCAAGGAAATATAATGAAATTCAACTGCATAACCTCATCTACTCCAAAACAATATTTGCAAGTGATTTGAAAAAAAACAACAGAATACTGTAACAGCTCCTACAATTATTTGCAGCCAGCCGCACTAGAAGCTCTAACCTTAATAATCGAATGGGAAGTGACGTCAGATGAGCAAACCCAACTAGAAATCATCGCCACGCTGCAAGGCACTGATCTGGGCCAGAAATATTACGATGATGTTTGTGAACGGCAGAAGCATCTTCAGAGATTGGTGAGTTAACTACACCAAATACAATACAAATACAAAATATTTTATTCGTTAACCTTATTAAGTAAATACATTTGATGTGTTTGAGACCCTCTTTTAAGTACACACCATCATAACACTGCTCGGTACAGTTTAGTCAAAAGACCGAATAACAGTTATTTTTATACAACTAGCTAATGGAACAAGTAGATGGCCCACCTGTGATGATTAGTGGTAACCATTACCTTAACAAAGCATTGCCTCTAAGTCACGCACGCCCTGCGTCCATCAACTTGAGGCATACTGACGTTAAGCCTCATGTGCCTGTAATTACACCGGCGACTACACTCTTCTAACCGAAACACAGCAACGCTGCTTGGCGGCAGAAAAAGGCGTGGTGGTAGTACTTCCCCGGACGAGCCCTTCACAAAGAGCTCTACACTCTTAAAAACACTTCGCAGAAAATAGACCGCTTGATAAAGCCCAGTTGATAACTTCAGCTATTTTTCAGCAAGCCGAAGGCGGCCCAAAACGACTGGCCTTGCCAGTGCGAGCGACTGACGCCGATGTAGCAGCTCTCTTAGAGGCAGGAGCTCTCGGCAACTTGGAGTGCCTCTCGCTTGCCTTTACGAGCGTGACCAGTGAATGTGCTCACCATCTCATAAAGGTATAACAAATGGGTAGCCTACAGAACTTAGTGTTTTACACTACGAGGTGTTTTTACTAATATGAGTGTTCACACTTATGCCATAATCTGATGTTCTGAAACCTCATCATAAACCTGAACAAGTTATCGGCTACGCATTGCCTCCCCTATACATTTCCTGGAAGAACTATTCTTATCACATTCCATTCACCAACGCCACGCGATTTTTACATTGACGGAGGTCCATCGGCAGTTCGTGGTCGCATTTGAAAAACTTTACTCCCAAGCGGTTTTCGATTTTCAAGCTATTTAGCTGGACTGCTCATTACCACATATTATTATTATTTATGTATGTAATCATTCTACGTTACTATCAACTTCTTTTTTGGGTGCACCTGCGACCAACTTTCGTACTTTACAATCCTCTCCATCTAAAGCTTGTCTGAGAGAGATCGCTCTCAGCGATAAGACCGCCCATTGTACAGTTATTCCTTATTTCTTTTAGTGTACTTACTGTCATTTTATGGTGTAGCTACAATAAAGTATTTTCATTCATTCATTCATACCACTTCAACTTACTATTATATTTATTCAGCAAGCTATATCGGAGACCTTGGTTACTCTACCAAATTCCTCATTCCTGATTCTATCACGAAGTGAAACTCGCAGCACTCTCTCCATAGACCGTTATGAGACTTTAAGCTGTCTATGACATCTTTGTAAAAGTTAGATATAATGGTTCAATCAGTTAGACAAATCTCCCTACATGTAGCGGTAAACTTACACAGTCATGTTCAAAAACTTATTAATTTCATAATTTCAGTTGCCATCACTGCGCTACCTAAACCTATGGGCGACAAAGTTTGATGACAACGGTTTGCAACTGATCTCGGAGCACCTCACCCGGCTGCAGGTGCTAAACCTTTGCGAGACGCCAGTTTCGGACAAAGGCATCGAAGCGCTTTCTGGTAATAATTTACAATGGTGTCAATTCTGTTGTTTAGTTTTCCCGACGAATTTGAATACTACGTACCTACACTAATTTATTTCACTAAAACTATTGCCTTCCCTTTCTAGAAGACCGAAAAGACAAGGATGGCTATAATTTTAGAGCTGTCAGATTAAGTTCGCTTAGATTAATGCAATAACAGAATCGACATCATTGTCAACTCAACTTGTTTAATTTCTCGGTGACGGGTGACGAATATTGGTACTTATTTTTATACTTGCACACATCGGTATAAGTACCTAGAGCCCCATAGAATGAAGATAAATAATAAATAAAGATAAAGAATAAGAATATAGATCTCCAAAGTAAAAAAACAAAGACCTGACTTTATAGGTGTTCTTAACCGCTTGAAAAACTTCAGGCAAAAATCACCTAGACTAGTCACCTAGCTTTAAGACCTTTTAACGTGATCCTTGTGATTTTATTGAATAAATAGCTTTTGACTATCAAAGCAATGTTAATTAAAATCGTATCATTGTTTTAGGCTTACCAAATCTCCGCCATCTGAACCTCAACAGCACTAAGCTCTCAGCAGAAGCGTTCGACAACTTGCGCCAAAGACTGCCCCAACTCCAAGAGTACGACATTCGATACACTGAGGCGTGGTGACAGCGGGCAGACCCTTCAGCGATAGGCTGAAGACTATCGAAGATCTACCGGTGCAGAAACCGGGCTAGTTATGGAATACGATACTGAATTTATTCGTAGTGAAAATTTAAAAGCGCAAGGAACCAACTGCTATAGGCTTAAAACGCACCATAGACTGTCTTATGTTAGGTACCTACTCCAAGATTGTTTGCTGTCCTTTCAAACTAGAAGTTACCCGACTGACAGTTTAAATTATTTTTAAGCAAGAGAATTGTGAACCGGTTTTCGGATTACCAAACGTTATGTTACATTATCAAAACTTAGATAATTTTATGGGTGATAGCAAAGTAATCACAATACAAACCATGAAATTATAAATCGTAATGCTCTTGTGCATAAAAAAACTCTGTAGGTAATTAACAACAGAAAACACCAAACGGCGAATGATCACAAGACCAATCAGATACAAAAATAGTTAAAAATGCATACAATTTTCAATGATGAAGCTATATCATTGGCTTCCTTTATGTAGGTACCGATATTTAAAAATTGCACAGCGTAGGTACAGAGTTTAAGACATAACTAGGCTACAGCGCTATTTATTACAGGATTAATTTATTTAATAGAATTATTGTACAGAATATTATGTAGCTAAATAAGTTCTAATATATTATGTAAAATAAATACGCTTAATCTTTATTAGTATATAATTTTAGAGGTTATAGAGAATACGGCTGTGAGATTAATAATGATTAAAGAACAGAATTTGAAGGTAGGTAAGGTGGAGAATCGTTACGGTCTTAGCACGTAAAATAATCCTTTAATAGTACATATTTATATTAGTTGTCAATTTCTCTTGACTGGAAGTTATAGTCAAAAATCTTGTATCAGGTAACTTATAGGCTCTCGTATGTTTATCAAAGACATTTAGTTGAATAAGTCCTGTAAATATGTTTCACTCTCCAACTTCTCTACTTATACCTATTTAGTTGTAAGTTCCTAATAACACCACTGTTTTCGGGTTATTGCCCATAGTCCAAAACTGTAGGATCTAAACAGCACAGCAAGCAATTTGTCGGTCGATCTTTCACGAATTATTAGTGTAATATTGCAAGTAAACGTGAACTGATTTCTTGATAAAGTTAGTCTTGAAGAGATATAAGACTTACCTATCCACTGTGTGAAGTGTGAGAATATTTATAATAAAACTGGATTATCTATTGTTTGTGTTTTTTTATCCTCTCTACTTATTAGTTGAAATAATTTCAATACAAACTTATTTTTCGAAGAATATATTTTAGCAATTTATAATACTAGTAAATAATGTGTATGATACATCGATTTATCTTGATTTTATACAATTCCAATCACTAAATATTTCTTGTTGAAAATTTTCAGCGTTCGTTGCGTTAATTATGTACAAACCAAAAATCGACACTTTTATGTACAAAACGAATAGAAACGACACTCTAGGAGTGAATTTAAACCCGGATGCTGTAGCAAAAACCCAATTAAAGGTAAAATTAACTAAGACTTACTAAACGTTGGACAGCGATGGAATAACTTTACACTTCTTGTCCTTGATATTGAAACTGCTTCTGAAAGAATAGGTGCAATGTAGTATTCCATGTTTGTTCAACGGTAGGAAAGTTATGACACTTGCAATCCTTAGCCAATTCTAAAAACTAAAAATTCCCTTCCAACCAGCAATAGTTTTTTCATTTTTGCCTATTGTAGCATAGGACCATCTGAGTATAAAATGCTGGTTTGATCTGCGTGACTGTCTAATTGGCTTAGGATTGCAATAGCCAAAACCTCTTCTAGAAATACTTCTAGACGAATTATAGTAGTTTATGAAACTGTTGCATAATGAGGGGTATTAAAACTCGAGGGGGTGTTTAAAAACCGAGCCGTAGGCGAGGTTTTTAATAGTATCCCACGAGAGTTTTAATACCTAGTTATGTGCAGTTTCATACACTACTTTATCTACTCTCATACATTAGTGTTAAACCTAATAAATAAAATATCAAAGTTAGTAAGAAATCCAGTTGACTGAAACAAAACGTATCAAATGGCGCCAAACCAACCGTATAACAGCGCATGCGCGCGCTGCGCCGCCGCGCCACCGCGCCGCGCCGTCGCTACAGACTATCAAACTCTTTGGCTGTACGGTTTCATTTCAAGACCCTTGCCTTTTCCAAAAAGAAAAAGAACTGTATCGTTATGGTAAAAAAGTTATTTTATACAACTATCTTTGTATGAGGAGCTGTATCATAATTAAATTTTTTAATTTGGTTACGGTATTGCGTTTATAAAGTATATCAATATGCGAATTCATATTTTGACGTTTATAATTCGAATTTTATGACATGAGAGTAGATAAAATACATTATTTAAATCTATAATACCTATTTCTATCTAAACGTTCACGAAAACTCTGAAGTAAATATTTTAGTTTTATTTTATATGCCTTAAAGTCTATACTTATACAAACTCAATTCGTGGAAAGGAATATACATATTATTTCATTTATGAAAATGGTTCAAATAGAACTAAATATTATAAAATCGAATTTTAAAGAAAGTCATGTACGGAATAGAGTCCGGTTATTACATGACATGATAATAATGTACAGCACGATAATTGGAAGCCAATTTGGTACTTTTTTCCAAAAAAAAAAACTAACATTTAACTAGTAATCCAGCTAAAAAAGGAGTGGACACGGATTATTGGGTGTGCATTATTGCGGTAATGCAAATGTAATGTTTGGACGTACCTCTGACTACCCCCCTTAGACATCCTCAAAGAATCTTGAGGTTAGTACTTGGTACTTGAGAGATCTGAGGGGATATCTACCGTGACTGGGGATCAAAGTCGTGAAGCTGTTTCAGCTGTTTTCATTATTGCGGTGTGCATTATTGGGGTGTACATTATCATCCCGTAAAATAACATGCCGTGCATTATTAAGGCTCCCGGAATAATCCTCAGTTACCTACTTCTACATCGCATCAAATTTTCACTGTATACAAGAAAAATTTTATAAGATAAAAATTAAAAAGCAAAATTGCATACCTATCTAATTTATGTTGAATAAAACAGATATGTAAGATATTGGTTTAAAAGATTGCACTATTGATATCTCTAGTAGGGGAAGCAGGGGTAATGGCGCTCGCCGGTAATGGGCGGTAATGGGCTCACCTCAATAAATTGTTAAAAACGGTTCCGTGAATCACAGCGTTCACGCTTCAGCGCAGTGGTTGTGACTAGTGTTGGGTAGGACACGGTTTCAAAAAGAGTTTGAGTGAGCCCCTCATTTTATTTCGTGAGGTGGGACAATGTCATGCTTCAAATGTCATGTCACATAGGTACAAAATGTCATATTGTTGAAGTACATAATTCTAGTTCGCTCTACTCATTTCATTTGTCATTGAGGAAAATCTGTCACACTGTGTCACATCAACGATACCATTTCATTCAACGTGATACGACCCCTCATTTCGTTTATACAATACTCACTAAGTGTGTTTTAGATAAAGTGTTTTAGATAATGTTTATTTTAGACAAAAAAGAGATACATATGAGTTGAGCCATACAGAGGTCTTATTCTAGGGATTTTAGCTTATCAGGCAATCTGGCACACTCTGGTTACGGAACAATACCTTCCGTGCTAGTTAAAAAACTGTGTTACGGCAAGGTAAGTGCTTCTCTCCCCAGGTGCTACTATTTCTTATACCTATCTAGTGTTACAAACTCCTCCCGATGATTATACTTTAGCGCTCTGTCGAAGGTCTCCGTAAGTCCGTGTTGTTGTTGTTCAGAATAATTTTCTTGGCCTTTCCGAATATATCCTTCAAGGATCTAAGGACATCCTGCTCTTCCTCTTCCACTCACTCACTTCTTACAATGAAATTTTCCTCGTTCGTCCCGCTCACGCAAGCGATGTCGTCTCAGTCAGACAGTGAGCGACTGTATGGAGCATGACAAAAATGAGGTGGTACATGAATTGAAAACGAGGACCGGGACATTTTTGAGTGAATGAGTGTGACAAACGAGGTGCCTCACGTATGTCCTAGTACTCAACACTGGTTGTGACGCTTGAGCAGGCAGCTTCAATCAAATGAGGGCTCTACCTTAACCTTAAAAATGTATCATTAATATAAGACAAATTAAAAAATAAATAGAGCATTTTTCTCTCAGCTGAACGGCATTCCCCGTCTTCCTTGAAGAGTGAAGCCACACGGCACGGTGCGGTCGTGGCGCAGCGCCGTACCGTAGCGGTGTCGCTGCGGCGTCCTGCATATAAAAATCAATGATATGCCAGACGGTGCGCTCCGGCGCCGCACCGCGCAGGCACACCGCACTTCGATTGAGCGAGACATGCATGCTACGGCGCCGCATACCTCATGTGTACGGTGATGCGGCGAAATGTTTGGGGTGCGGCGCCGCACCGTACCGTGTGGCTTCACTCTTACAGGTTATACGACGCAATTCACATAATCATCTATTTCACGATTGTTTCAGTACTCTAAGTCTGAGTAGGTATTATTTTTCGTTTTCCGTATCGTCAGCTCGTTCTATTTATGGAGATTCAATTAGCGCCTCTATCGGGCGTGCTGAGAACTCACAAGATTCCATAAATCCTTCCCGGCTCAGTTGGTAGTAACTCTACCTTCTGTTCTGCAGGCCGTGGGTTCGATCCCCACCGAGAACAAATATTTGTGTGATGAACAATGAATGTCCTCGGTCTGGATGCAGTTATCATGTTACTATAATTAAACCAACCATACCATACACAGATCTTATAAATTATAATTATGTATTTACAAAAATACATATATATAAACCTATGTAAATCAGCTATCTAGTACCCATATAACAAACGTTGGGCTAGTTTAGGGCTAGATAGTGCTGTGTGAAGGTCCACCAACTTTTTTTTTTTTTTGCTTATAAAAAAACAGCCATACCGTACGGAAAACGAAAACCAAAACTGACAATTTTGCGTAAGGATTCAATTGCTCATACAATTTTTAGATTTATTAATTGTAAACTATATTTAATTTGCACAATTTTTTCTATTCAAGATGTGAACTGTTTCCAGACCACCAAGAATGCTGATCTAAATGAAAACATAAGTACAATAAATACATCAACATCCAACACTAAGGCAATAAATTCAATTACGTATAAAATACTAAATAAAGGTAAACGTTATTTTTTCTCTTCTATTATTTTATATACTGGGATATATAATAATTTTGAAATTCCTCAAATATAAAACACTGAGATTTTCTTTGTATATGAAATAAATAAAATTGTTGTAACTCATAAAATAACTAACTTTTAAGAAATAACGAATAATCTATTCATAATCATTACGACGCGGAAAACCGCCAAACAACTTCTCACTCGTTCTTATTTCTCATTTTGACAAGGTAAAAGCTCGATCAAAGCTAATCGGCTGTCAAATCACTTGCAATCTCTACCTAATTTGAAGTAAAAGCTGAAATAGCAAGTCACTTGACAGCCGATCAACTTCGATCGAGCTTTCCGAAACCTATGGTTAGTGTTTTGTGATTTTTCATCTTCGTTTAGGTACTTTTTCATCTTCAAAATGTTGAGCGAGGGACAAGTTATTTGATGGTTGTCATTTAAGTCTGAAAAACATAGGTATACATAAAACTCTATACCCTAATCTTAAAATAAACAGATTAATAAGTGTATCTAAACAGTTGTAACAGCTACCACTACAATAATAATAGGTTGGGTTTATGTTAGCCATAAACGAAAATCGTTCATAAAACTTTCGAAATTATACTCATAGTGCGTTCCCTGGTGGATGGCTTCTGCCTCTTAATATTTAAACAACGGACCACGGTTTTTCATTTTCGAATTCAAAGGCATTACTGGTCAGCTGTTAGTAGCTGTCGTCTGCGCTGTAGGTTGTCGATTCGATATTCATCGAGTATAAACAGTGCTATGAACATAGATGTACAGTTCTATACGTGTGATATCAGTTATCCAGTATGTGCATTTTGAATATCCAGATATATTTATTTAATCATTTTTTGCATACAAAGTTGTTTCGTGGATTTAACATTCAATACATCAACCTTCTTAAAGAGTACAATGGGCTACAAGCTCATGTTACACACTCTTTATACACAATTAACTACGCGAAACCGGTTGGAAAGGGATGGATAAGTGGTGGCAGCGCGTTAGTGGGGTGAACGAAAGAACAACAAAATATCGCACCCTCTCGCACCATTCGCAGCGTTCAACTTCAAATAGTTCACTAGTCGAAACAGGGTCGTCTGATGCGTAGCATGTGAATATAGACAAAATGGTTTATATAAATAATGCATCATAGGTTTGTGCATTTAATTTTATAGATTTACAAACATACATGTTAAATTTTCAATATCGATTAAAACTATTCAGTATGAATATGTTTTAATGTTGTAATGCAGAAAATGAAATATATATGTATAGTGCAAAATCAATCAACAACACAGTGTTTCTTTAATATAAAACTTATTTTTTTCTCCGAAAAAAATGCACATCTAAGCCCAGTTATTGTGCAATAGAAGATCTTTAAATCTTCAAAAGTTTGACACAAATTAAACAATTCTTAATACTGTAGGTAGACAAAATTGCAATATGAGAATGAGTTTGATTTATTTGTACAATATTTTTTAAATAATCATTTACTTTCAAACCATCTAATTTTATTAAAAATGTTATGGGCGCATAGTGTCACAATCATTTTAAATAAATGAGTTTGTTATTTAAAACCTAACTCTTTTCTTTAAACTTTAAATACATTGATGAGTCTATGAAAAAGTAATTTTCATATCCAACTTAGTTTGACCTATCCCGAGACGGTAAGATAGTGGCAGTTACCGCTATTTAGTGAACGCAGCGAAGACCGCCCACATGATTTCGCAGGCGTCGGGTCTGATAGCCTCGGCCTCGAAGTCTAGGTCGAGCAAAGCGCGCACGCGCCTGGTGGCAAGTTCATAGTCCTCATCAGACAGCGGAGCGAAGGCGTTCTCTAGCACATCAGCGGAATGTGCCAGCATGAGCAAAGCAAGCGACCGCTTGTCGGCGTGCGCTACGTCTGTGATAGACCGACGCAAGGCCGCTTCCTGCACCTAAAATGATTATTAGTCTTTTATTTCTCCCGATACCTTTAAAGGAGCAATTCGTGAATATATAAATAAACCTATACAGGTTGTCCCTAATAGGAAATCTATCATAGTATCAAGCAAAAGTCCAGAGATAGAACACCCCTTGGGTACCCGAATCACCCCCATGTATGTTTCGCGTTTTTTTAGTTTTCGAGTTACGAATTTTTTTTCCCAATGTTTTTTGCTACTGAATTTTTATTGTTGTTCTTTTATGCATATAAAAGAATCAGCTACGTGTCTTTGATGAAAACTAATTTATTTTTTAAGTTTTGGGTACCCCAGGGGTGTTCTATCTTGACACTATTTTTCGGACAACCTGTAAATAAAACTTAATCTGAATTTCAGAAACGGCTCCAACGATTTTCATGAAATGTATTATGCAGGTGGTTTCGAGAGCGATAAATCGAATTAGCTAAGATTCATTTTTAGAATACGATTTTTAATCCGTTTTTCAGGCCTTGAAAACTGAAAAATATGACTTCCTGACATTTATTGGCGAGTAATAATACTATTATTTTAAGCTACAGTAGATGGCGTTGTTAAGCAATGTAACAAAGCTCGGTCACACAGATATTCTATCCTAACATGAAGACAAAATGAGCCAACATTAAATGAGTTGAAATGAGGCATAACTGCATATTAGACACGTGTATTGGTCAATGAAAGGATGTTGCAAGGTTTTGTTTTGAATATCAAAGTTATGACAATATTAGCAAATAGCATCCATATTAATGCAAACAATCTACTGGATAATGAACACCTATAATAACAGACATTTGGTAGAGCACCGGTGGTCTAGTGGGAGTGACCCCGCCTTCCGATCGTAAGGACGCAGGTTCGAATCCGGTCGTGCACCAATGGATTTTTCTATCGAAAAATTTATGTGCGCAATGCCAGTTCTCTTAAACGGTGAAGGAAAACATCGTGAGGAAACCAGTTAGTATTCTAACAGCGGCGATGGGCTTGCAACCTGTCACGTATGGAATACTAACTACTGCAAAATGTGGGTATGTGCCAAATGTAATGTTTGGACGTACCTCTGACTACCCCCCTTAGACATCCTCAAAGAATCTTGAATTAGTACCTACTTGGTACTGGGAGATCTGAAGGGATATCTACCGTGCCTGGGGATCAAAGTCGTGAAGCTGTTTCAGTTTTCAGTTTGGTAGCAGCAACAACATTTTATTTGTATTATGTGAAATGAAGTGACCGAAAACAACTGTTAAGAATAAAGATTCCCGAATGGCGACCAAGATTGTAGGTATTTGATGAACCGCAGCCCGTTACGCTAATATCTAAATTGGATGGGATGGATGCTAAATTCCTTGGGATCAATGCTAAATTCCTTGGATGGATGGGAATCAAATGTCAAACTGAAAACTATCTCGATAGCTAGACATTAGCATAATCAGGCCGCTGATGTCATTGTAAAGTTCGCGGGAATTAAATGGACGGATAGGGCATGATGATGATGAACCATATCTACTTCTGGTTTTAGGTGATATGAATAGAACGTATTTACCTTCTTTACTAATCGGCATTTAACAACATTGTCTGTAAGAGGATGTGTAGTCATATCAAACAAAAGGAAATTCTGTTTCTCTGTAGTTAGGACCCCTTTTTCAACAAGATTTTTAGCCAGCCTCTCTCTAACATTTTTCAGCTGATATTTTAACTTCATAGGGTTCCAGGTTTCGCCTGAAAAAATATTTAAGCTATACAATATTGGCTTCTCCTGAAATCTAAAATAACATCAAAGCCAAACTAAACACCGCCGGTTTCTGAAAGCTTTATCATAGTTAATCAGCTGTCAAGTCAATAATTGCTCAGCAACACAAATGGATCCATCAGGAGTAATTATGAAGCTATATATGCAGAAATTTCAAGGAGCAATTAGAAGCAATATTGTTGAAAATACTGCATTTTTTGGAAATTGCTGCATATTACTCTGCTAATTACTCCAGATTGATCCATTCATCATTTGTGTTGCCAAGCATATAAATGCTCAAAACATTGCCTGAGTAAGTGCACCATAAGACTTGTTGCCATACTAACCACTCAGGTATTCTATCCAACTTTGTACAGTCTCCGGAGGATTTGTTTCCTTCATGTGTTTCAAAGCCTCATCCAGCAAAACATCTCCGGTTGGTGTATCTGCAAAACAGACAGCATAAGCTCAAACACTCAGCATCAATAAACTGTAATTTTTTTCTAATGTATAGTGTTGCTATACATACCAACCAATCATTAATTCATGGTATTTAGATGGCATTAAATGAAAAACTAAAAACTGAAACAGCATCACTAACTACTAGACTAGATGAAAAGCCTGTATCTTTGGAGTACAAGTTACCATGGTTTTTTTTCAGTGAAATTGGATAATATTAAATCATATTTATTGTACAGCAAAATTATGCATTTTTTAAGTGTAGTAGAGCTTTTTGTGAAGGGCTTGTCCGAGGAAGTACTACCACCAGACCTTTTTCTGCTGCCAAGCAGCAATGAAGTGTTTCAGTTTGAAGAGTGTGATCGCTGGAGCAATTACAGGCACATGAGGCTTACCATCCATATGCCTCAAGTTGATGGACGCATAGCAGTGCATTGTAGGGCATGTTCCTATTGTGCATGACTTACGAGGCAATGCTCTGCTATAGGTGATGGTGACCACTTAACATCAGATGAGCCATCTGTTTGTTTCATCAGTTGTATAAAAAAACATTAAAAAGATTTAAATAACACTATCAGCACGTTTTTGTAGGTAAGTAAGTATAGGTTTAATATAACTGTGCATGAGAATATGATAAGTAATAGTATGGATATGATGGACAGGACTAAGGAAGGTCAATAACCAACAGCTAGTGGGTGCCATAAGGTGCCCTGATTCTATTCAAAGTGGGTGAATAAGATCTGCATTGATGTCCTGCATGTATGGAGCATAACCAAATTTTTTTAGGTGGCCTTTTTCTATGATCTATGTGCTAAATACCAAATAATTTTTCATCTCCTAGACAAAGGGACTCAAGGGAAGGACTTACCATCTATCTATCCGCACTTGCGATCCCTCTACCTCTACCCCCAATCCTCAACCCAGGTACAAGGATTGCTAATAGCCAACCCCCAAACCAAATAACCTGTGTCCAATCTGTGTATTTAGTAAATACACAGATTGGACACAGGTTATAACGCTGGTAAATACTATTTACCAGCGTTAGGGTGAGTGATAGCTTACCTGATTTTACAATAACTTTTCTGGAGAGCAATCCTTTTCTTCGCATTCCGGCTCTTTCCAACTCAACACGACCTCTTAGTCCAAGCTCAATCAGAATACATCCTCGTAAACCACTAGATATGCAATCATTCCAAAAAGATGTGTAACCCTGAAACCGATGAAACAGTCACGAATAGCAACCACTGATGATTTCACAACAGTAGATGATAACGATAGTATGCATCTCGCTACTAAACCTTATGAATTGGCTATGTGGGGTAGGTACCTCTTTATCTTTAAGCCCTAGAAGAAGCACTTCTTCCATTAGAGTTAATCTAGTTTCCTTTGAATCCCCGTCATCATAGCTTTTATCAATTTTCTTATCTTCAATGTCTGAATTTTCCTTAATTCCTCCTTCCGTGGAGCTGTCTTTTACAACGTTCCTTCGTTGCACTAATCCCTCGCTTCGATTCATTGTAACATCTATTCAATTTTCCCTTGTAGATTGTATTTTGTAATATATTATAAACTGCAAAATTACTAAAATGTAAACTGACTGACGTTTGATTACTTTCGACGACGTGACGTGATGATGTTGTTGTGAATAAAAACATGGCGGTCGGCCCCTCTCGCGCGCGCGGGGCGGCGCGGTGCAATCGTCGTCCGTCTTCAGTCGCTGCGGCGCCGGCGGCAGTCTGTGGCAAACGCTCCATTACTCGCAAAAAAACGGCTTCAAGTCTTTTAAATACATACCCTAGCGAGACGGTAAAAATTAAATTAAATGCTATACAGTACCTAGTACAGTATACACGGTGGCGCCAAGGCACGGCGCTGCCACTTGCACGTCTACAAGCTTTCAATAGTGATCCATACAACACTGACGACCGTGCCTACACGCGGCGAATTAACCGTAGATTTTCACGGCGATAAACCGTATGTGGACAACGGCCCTAACGGAATAGGTAATTGTTGCGATTATGACAGGCATTGACGTAACATTGGTGTGTCGGTGTGTCCCAAGGAATTTGAATACGTGTGTCCATTATCCAAATTCGAGCGTGTCAAATGAAACGTAAACATTTTTGGCGGGGGTTTTCAAAACTGTTTGCTGCATGTGCTGTGTGTGTTCTCTGCCTACTCTCCGTTTCCTTTTCGTTTTATTCAACTTAGCAACAATTTTGATTAGGTAGGTACTACGAATAAAGGTAGGTAACAGAACAAAAACGGCCGGTTTCTGAAAGCTCGATCAAAACTAATCGCCTGTCAAGTCACTTGCTATCTCTATCTATCTGTGTCCAATTTGCAGTACCCAAGGAATATAGATAAGACATTCAAATTCCTAGGCAGTACCTAAAACCTGAAATAGCTAGTGACTTGACAGCCTATTAGTTTTGATCGAGCTTTCAGAAACGGCCGTATCATTTGTTTATATTTTGCTTTCGCTTGACTGCCCGCACGCACGCCACACGCCTCGCCGCCGCCGCCGCGCCCGGGGCAAACCGCCATCTGCGCCATGCGCAGAATTCAAACCCGCACCTGCGTCTCGGACAAACAGAAGTAGGACGTACCTACTATCTTGTTCAATTCAATAGTATAGGTATAATAGTACTTGTCTTATCTGCTTCCAGCTGCCCTTAGCCTCGCCTTAGCTAGCTAGCTTTCAATTTAGTTCTGATACCGCTATACCTACAGACCTACCTATTACCTAAGTTTAATAAACCTACTTAACAAACAAGTGCATTGCTGCATTAATTTTTCTTTTTAGATAGAGTGAGTTTAATAGATTAGATAAAGCTCAACAATAAAAGAAATAAAATGTAATAAACGAACCAGTCGCCTTTGATTCGTTGAAGTCAGTTTATCTAAAAGCTGTACGGAAACAAACAGTGCTAGGTATATTCTGTCTGATAATAAACGGAGCGCGCTCAGTCGTTCGCGCGTTCTCAAGCATAGCACCACGTGCACCTTGCATCGTACTATTAGTGCAACCATCGTGCCATGGAAGAGCCGAGACACGCTACGGTACGTGATACCACTTTCTACAACCTTATTACCCGCACAGTCATCCACGTACGTTTCGTATTTCCGTAGTATAACTAAACTGGCTGAATGAATAGACTAGCGGTAGGTAGGTACCTACCTAGGTTGGTTGAGCAGGAAGAGTTTTCAAAATCGTCATAATTTTTATTGTTTTCCTATTACTTACAAAATCTTGTGAACTGAACTTTATACCTACCTAGGTACTTGAAACGTAGATAATATCACGCCACGGCCCAGGGCAAGTCGCCAGTTGGCTGCAGAACTCGAATCGTCGCGGTCGTAGCGGCAAAACATTTTCCTGCGAGATAAACGACCTTACGCGAATCAGACGTCCGCGTGTGTTGTTGTGCAGTGTCTGTTAGATATCTTTATTTTATCCACTACACCTATAAACTGAATTTTGCAAGTCCGCGGTAGAAAAGTTTAAGATCTAGGTACTTTAGTGACGGATTATACCTCTAGCGATTTTTTTCATGTGCAAACCTTGGTAAGTCAAAAAGTCGCCTTACAGTTGTTTGGTTTCGTTATTTACTTACGTGTTGACAATAATAAACAGCTATGCATAGTGCGTACTTCTCATATGGGGCGGCGCGACACTATCTCGCTCGCACAATTGAACATTTTTTAAAATATAAAATCACCGGTTTAGTTATATAAAAACACGGTCAAGTTGCTCAGTGGTTGCTCAGTGGTCAAAGATTCAGCAAAAATAAAATTTTGATCCTAGCAAGTTTTCACACTTAAAAAAGGAATTTTATATTTTTCTAATTTCTATGTATGCGCGAGCGAGATAGCGGGCCGCCGCCGTCTCCATCGTAGCACCTTGCATGTAGCTCATAATGAATTAAGGTATCTGGGTACAGTCAACACCAAAAATTGATGAATTTTCAAAGTTTCGAAAATGTATTGGTTTTAATCATTTATTTATTTATTGTATTGTAATATAAATGTCTTTCATCCCATGCGCTGCGGAAACTATTGACGATAGAACAAAAAAATGTTCTACAATATTAAAGAACCATAAATATCTACAAAAAATACAACGGTAGCAATATCTAACCATTGTAGTTATTTTACCATATCTACTTTTCTACATTTTAAAAGTTGATTGAAATTACGACCAAAATCAGACCATGTTATCCATCCTTCATCCATGTTATCCATACCTTAATTAATTGTCTAATAATTAATCCTGGACTAATGATTTAGAGTCCCCGCAGACTACAAACTTTCTATCTGCCGAGAGTTTGGTCGGCTTCTTAATCAGTATGAAGATGTATGCAGATGCGCACATTACAGTGATTCAGTATCGGCCGATAAAAAGTTTGATGGGCTTCACGACTGCCTTCAAACTTTCCATCGGCGAACTATCGGCCGAGCGTTTGATCAGTATGGCGCTCTTGCCCCGCCCGCACACTTGCCGATTGTTTGATCGGCCGACTCGGCCGATGGCTTCATTCCACGCGAGTGATCTCTTCACAAACTCTAGTAAAATAATCAATCGGCCAAACCATTTGTTGGCTAGTCTGCGCACTCGCGACCAACCCAACTGTTTTGTTGGCACAGTGTGCGCACGAACAGGCCAACTCGACTAAACTCTCGGCCGATAGAAAGTTTGTAGTCTGCGGGGACTCTTATTTGGATAACCAAATAAATCATTTAATAAGCAAGGCTGTTTCAATACGTGTACATTACTACTTGATTTTTTTTAATCGGTTATTCCATTTAAAAGATATTACGAATTTAAAAACTTTAGTCTCTACATAGTATAAAACAAAGTCGCTTTCTCTGTCCCTATGTCCCCATGTCCCTTTGTATGCTTAAATCTTTAAAACTACGCAACGGATTTTGATGCAGTTTTTTTTATAGATAGAGTGATTCAAGAGAATGGTTTATATGTATAATACATGCATGATATGTGCACCCGTGTGAAGCAGGGGCGCGCGCGCGGGTCGCTAGTTCGGTATAAACGCGAATCGAATGCACGGGCAACGGGGCGTGTTGTTTTCACCCTAGGGCGAGGGCACCAAAGCGCGGAAGAAGTGCGTGCCGATCTGTGTCGTCTAAGTTTATCCTAAAATTTTGAAAAAATCTAGATAAATGGCCACCACTGTGAAGCTGGGACAATCCGCTAGTTATACATAATTCTAAGTTGATCGCAACGTGTACCTTACGTATACCTACACGGTAATAGGTGTGGTTACAGTTCATTGCTTTTTTTATGATTCACGTTTGGTAGATTATTGTGTTGATTATTACCTTTTTTAAAGCCTTTCCATGCCTATTTTTACACGAGTGCCGAGGGTTGTGTGTTTGGCGTGTATGTATTATGTATTTTTCCATCCTTTGATATTTCCTTTAGTACCACGTAGCAACCAAACGGCTGGATGGAAGAATCATCAATTCTGGTATCAAAAGGAATAAAAAAAACAAAAAGTAAGGTGGGAAGGAGAGCAGGAGCGATATTCTCTCACATAAAAAAAAAATCTTATGGCAATCATAGCAATATGGGTATCAAAATTAAGAGAGTGATGGAGTGTTTTCAAATAATGTATTAGTTTTTTATTTAAAGTAAACCCTCCAAGACAAAACCAAAACGCAAAATTTGTTAAGTCCCTTTAGCGAACTAGGCCATGAGTGATAAAAATAAAATATATAATCTAAAATATATCATGAAACCTTCTCTATGATCATACAAATCATTTAAAAAAACCGCATTAAAATCGATGAAGCCATTTCGAAGATAATATGAGTTTTGTTATAAAAATGTGATGTTAGTAACCCCAAAGTGATCAAAATGAGTTAAACAACCTGAGGCGTCAGTAAACTGCTAGGACATAATAAACACGTACGAGCCTCCGACTGCCTGCGATCATTACATTTTATCATTCAAATCGTTCAAATCTGAGCAAGACTGAAGAATGGATAAGTATACCTTATCTTATTTACCCACATACTTTTAGTTCGGGCAGTCGGTTTTTTTTATTTTTTAATAAAAGATTTATTGTGTGTTTATCAGGTGGGCTTACGTTCCACCTGATGGTAAGCGGTCACCGTCACCCATAGACTCCAACTACACTAGGGGCGTTTGACGTTGCGTTGTTTACTCTGAAGGATTTGAATAACATTTTTGTTAAAGCTTTTTATGTTAGTACTAGTTGCGCCCGCGGTTTCACCCGCGCAGATTTAAATCCCGGTATTCCCACCCACGGGATAAAAAGAAGCCTATGTGTATAATCTATCTCTCTGCCAAGTTTCATCCAGATCTGTTTACCCGTTCCGGTGTGAAAGAGTAACAAACATCTATCCATCGCATAATCTTCTAACTAGGTGGGAAAACTGATCATCTGATCTGATCTGATCATTATCTGATGGTAGCTCATTCCATAGTTTATATGGTAGACGGTGCGAGAATCCCAGGGTTCAAGTATGTGTGAATGAGCTCGATCCCGGTGCCGGAGCGGTGGTAAAATCTTCATTGTACATTTCCAACTAACTAGGTAGGTAGATATATTGCCAGCCAGTTATGTTCGAAAACAAGTTCTAACTTTTTGGTATTCGACATTTTTATTGACTCTACCATGTTGGTGATAGGCAGTTCTCTATCTTTTATTATCTTTTGCGGTGTGGTAAAGTGATAAAATTGTGAGCTTAATAAAAATACCTAACTGCATAAAATACATATATATTATGTACATTATACATATATAGTAGGTACCTAGTATCTACTTACGTACAGTACCTAGAACCCAGTTTTACGTTAGATTCTAATTTACCCTTTCCCCATCCCTACCATATGGGGCTACGCCTGAAATAAGATTTGCTAGCCATTTTTAATTAGTTATTGTTGTTATTATCGTCGATATGAAAACATAAATATACCGACTTAGGTACCTACTCTAGATACCTATATAAATAATTTGTTTGAAAGAAAGAAAAAATTAAGAATTAATACATAATATTATCTATTTATAGTTTATTTTCTCCCTAAAATAATAATATTAGTGTAGATAATTAAATTGAGTCCCAATATGAAAAGTCAATACATAGACCTACCTTAGATTTTTCTAGTGGGTATCATAATAATCGCAGTAACTTAATAATAATAATACTTAATAAAAGTTTATTTTGGAACCAGGGTACAACACTTTGCTAATAGATGCATAAATGATAGGTATAAGAAGGATATAAGATTTTATAATAATTATAATATTATAATACGTTTTATAATAATGTCAATAAAATTATAATACATTTTATATACTTAAAACAAAAGAATGATATAAGATGGATAGGAAGGATCTCCCTAAGAATAGACATCTACCATGGCTGGTATAGTATTCTTTTATCTGTGACCAAGGTGACATGACTTCATAAATAATCATAATCACTCTGGGTGGTAATTCGTATCTTAAGCGATGCATAACTTAATTCAATAATAAATAACTCAATTTAATCCTACTAATTTTCTTATCATTTTGACTGACGGGGGTTATATTTTTATGATTGGCTAAATTGCTTGGTATAATATATATTGTGTTATCATCTTGTTATCATAGAACACCTAGCTGTATAAATAACAATAATAAGCCAAGAGCACTACAAAGTATGCCTTGCGGTGTACATTATCATTATTATTGTCATTGTAATAATATTTTAAAATGATTCCTTTAGCCACTTCAAAAAGAACCAACCGGTAAAAATTGCAACGTAATATTGTTACATCAATGAAGAATGCTGAGCTGTTTTAGCAATACATCGCATAAGTTCTACTCTACATGCTCATCAAGCATTGCAATCTTGTTACAAACTCCTTTCTGGGTTGTCAGTATGAAAACTGTGCATTTTACAAATGTTTGATTTCGCCGAAACCGATTACCTACTGTGATTGTGCAGTGCCTATTTAGCTTATGGTGAAATTGTGGAGTCCTTCGTCATCGTAACCGAAAACTGTACTTAGGTAGTAAAGAAAAAAAAATGAATTAAAAAATAGCTTTATAAAACGCAGACTTAATGAATTGCTGTCATCAATTTTGTAATAAAACGCACTTAATGAATTGCTGCTACAAAATTGATGAATATTTTCGTTTTTAGGATACGGGGACATTTTTCTATTTTGTAAGATTAATTTGAATTTTGACATTATCATAGGTATTTTTTTATTTCATTAAATAAAAAAACTATTGCACGCGAGATTTGTAGCTGGTAGAATGTAATTATGTTCACATTTTATAGACATTATGTAAAGAAGACCAATAAAAACCTAAACTTTTCAAAAACATTTATTTGCGGTTGTACGCAAATAAATGTTTTTGATTTCTGAAAATGTAACTTGGACCAAGTAGTATGACTATGCTACTACTATATGACTAATAGATACTACTCAGTCAGCATCAAAAATCAGTGCTTTGGGAATGTAAAATTCAGAATAGTTTTACATATCATCGAGTATTTAAAAAGTTAGTTCAAACATACTTTGAATCTTACATTTAAAAATAATATCTATCAAAGTTTGAACATTAATTTAAAAAATGGAATCTAAATTATTATCCGTATCAAGTTAACAAAAAGGAAGTTAATAAAATGCTAGTTGTTATTCATAAAACCCTTTTGTAACAATGCTGTGTTTGCACTTATACCAGACGGGGTGTCAATGTCAAGCTGTTGCAATTATGCATTCACGCCTGCGAAAGATAGGTAAGGTACCTATTATATGAAAAACGATGATGACTATTATTATAGTCAGATGCTCACGCTTCGCTAATATTATTTTCATAATTATAATGTTCTTTCCGTAAGGCGAATGTACTAAACTTCACCTTTTTTTATACAACTATATAAAAAAAGGTGAAGTTTTATATAGTTGTATAAAAAAAGGTGAAGTTACTACTACTTATGGAACAAGCAGATTGGCCACCTGATGTTAAATGATAACCATCACCCATAACAAATCATTACCTTGTAAGTCACGCACGATAGGAACGTGCCCTACGATGCACTGCCCTGCGCCCATCAACTTGAGGCATACAGTTGTTAAGCCTCATGTGCCTGTAATTACATCGGCGACCATACTCTTCAAACCGAAACACAGCAATGCTGCTTGGCTGCTCTTGTTTAGACATTCTGATACATTTGCTTGGGTTCGTGGACTAGTTTGGCAGGTAGGTAGGTACACGTCTACTTTCTCTACTGGATAACGTCTGGGTAGAGATGTAAGAAATGCATTTATATCTTTTAAATCATTGAAATAAGCACGTTATGTCGTATTTCAATACAGAGCCTTCTGCGCTATAGCGCGGGCATGGGTTCGATCCTTACCGGGAACAAATATTTGTGTAATAAAAATAGTTTTTCTTCTCGGTCTGGGTGTAGAATATATAAGAAGGTAAATAAAAAAAAATATTATATCAGCTATCTGCATCCCATAGTACAAGCATTGTTTAATTCGGGACCAGAGTGTTGTGTGGAATGTCCACCAAAATTTATTTACTGCTTTTATTTCTAGGACAACTCGTCAAACGGCGCCATCGTAGTGAACGGCGAAGACATAGTGAAAGCCAACAAAATGATCATACCAAACGGTGTGAATCACAACGAAGCTAAAAACATGAATGGTAAGCTGAACAGCAGTGTATTCATTGTAAGAATTTTAATCAATTTTACTGATCACTTACCTTTATCATTTAGGTAATCTCTTAATTGGACAGACCTTAGTAAATATCAAATTTTGTAGTACCTACTTGTAATCGAGAGGCATACAAGATACATCCTATATTATATTATATGTATATTGTATTATTATATTGTATATGTATTACATAAGTCATATATTAATATATATTTTACTTTGTAAGGTATTTATGATATGGGCCCTGTATTTTTAAGATCAAGTACTATGTTGCCTGAAATAAATGATTATTATATTGTTACCTTATGCACATTTATATATATCAATGATCTAACTCTCAGCCGTCTTTTAAAACAAAACAACCTTACAGGACCAGACCAAGTGATCCCAGCTGACAGCTACACAACATCCAACCCTGGTGACTTTGTGAAGCTGCGCATCACATCGCGTGGAGTTTCCGCAGAGCCGCCCATTTCGGTGCCTGGTCTGCTGAACAGAACCGTCGCAAGATACCCCGATGCGATTGCATTGGCCACGAAGAAGGCTGATGGAAAATGGCACAAGATTACTTACAGGCAAGTGACACTTTCTGATGGCGGTGTGGTAGATCAGTAATTTAAATTGGTTAATACAATTACTAACAAAAAGATTAAACACAGACCTAGACAAGGTACCATATGCTTCTAATAGAAAAAATAAAATCACTTTTCAATAAATTGCGGCGTCGATTTACTAGAAAAAAAGAACCTTGATATTTTCATCATGGTCATTTTATGTTGTTAATTCCCTATAATGAACATTATGTCCTTGTTAACTTATGACTGAAGCAACAAGGACAACTATATTTTCGCGAACAACATACATCCGTAAAATAAAACTTTTATAATAATTTATATGTATATCTGGTACATCTATATTATCATATTTATGTTATATGTATTTAAGTGACAAACAAGTTGTTCTCCTGCGAGCCACGACTACCTGTCAAGGTTGGCTGGTAAAAAATGCGGCTCTCTTTCTGTATAAACTTTGTCTGTAAAGAAGAATTAAATAAATATATAAGCTGCGCAGAACAGAATGCATTTTCGCTCCACGTAGTTCATTCGGTAGACTCTACATATGGATTTTGCGTTTAGTTTATGTAAGTAAACAATGTAGGTGGGTGAATCAACTTTTAAGACACTCCTTTGACAACATTATGAACAACTAACAATAAAAAATAAATCATCGAAATATTATGAAAATATACTGTAAAATATATCTATTTTTAGGTTTTGCAGTGGGGCACGACATCTAAGCTAATATTAACGAGTTTTTTTAGAAAAAGTGACGAGGGTGCCTCATAAATATCCATTGCAACGCTGTAGAGCGACAATAAACCTACGCGCACCAGCTGAGAACTTAATTTAGGCTGGGGGGGCGGTAAAGCTAGGTAGAGATTTTTTGATCATACCAACTAAATATTAGACAATAATCGCCTTAGATGACACCAAGGTAGGCGTCATCTCTTGATAACGGTCATGAATTTTTATCGGTAACTCTGTAGAACTGATGTTTTGATCAAAGTTTGGGACAAAAGTTTGGATGCACGAAAAATATAAAATATTTGTCAAACTTTTATAAATGTTAACTTTAAACGTAAGTTTATCTTTTTCTGAATCATAATATTGGGTAAAAAGGCTGTGCATTCATACCTTTTTTTTAAGATACGTCCTAAATTGTATCGTCATCTAGGCCTGGGGACACATGTTTTTTGTATGGATAGTGCTTATGTTCTGCTGAGTTACCATAATAAAGTCAAAAATTTTCCTATTAACTATAAAATACTATGAAACTAGCATGTTAGGAAAGGATCTAAGTTTACGTTAACATCAAAACAAACATATTTTATAAGGAAATTAGGATTTTTATGCTCTTTGCATGACAGGGACACAAAAGGAGTGCCTTAAAAGTTGATTCACCCAGGTACCTACGCGTACGACACCACTATCAGTAAATAAACGCTACATTTAGCGACTGCTAATACCGAGGACCGTTCAAAATGTCAATAGTTCAATGTTGATAAGCACTTGTCAAACAAGATAGAGACTTGTTATACTGGACTACAGTAACGACACAAGAATAATTATGAGGAGTGAGATAAATACGTGTACTTCCTTTGTCATTGTAGAGCGGAGACTTTATTTTGTACTTATCCTAATTTTTACTGTTATCAAGAAGATCTCACAGCTGCTCTAATTATGTATGTGAAGCTACTTATCGGTGTGTGTTTGAATCAGGCCATGCATGACGCACTTGCCCAATATTTACTTTTGCTGTATCTGTGTACGCGTGGCCCATCTCTAATTTCTGTTCAATTCAATTCAATTCATTTATACAATCATAATTGTGTTAAAAATTATATATAATTTACGATGACTGTAAGCATTCAATCACAGGCTAATCAATATTTTCCGTTTTAAATTATTCCCTAGCTATACCTACTTATTTGATTTAGGTAATACCTATAAAATTACGAAATTTGTTAATTTATTGCGCCTTTTTATCTTTGTTTCCATCAAACTTAGGGAGCTGGTAGAAATTGCAAGTGCATTAAGCCCTCCCTTTGTACTTTAGCTTTGTGTTTTGTGCAATAAATAATATTTCAGATTAGTCATGTAGATGGATTAGAATCCCAATTCAAATTTCTTGGGTAGGTACAGTCTAAGCTTTACCTATTATTATCTGTTTTGTTCCCAGACAATACCAAGAGCGTGTTCGTACTGCGGCTAAAGGCTTCATCAAGCTAGGTCTGGAGAGGTCACATTCAGTTTGCATCCTCGGATTCAACTCTGAACAGTGGTACATCGCAGACTTAGCCGCGATACATGCCGGGTAAGTACTTTATTATTTTAACTAGTAAAAAATTTCTCTCTGTTTATGATTATGAGGTGGTGATCCAAATGTAATATTTGAACGTACCTCTGACTACCTCTTTAGAAATCCTCAAAAACCCTTGAATTATATTACCATACTGAAAATTCTCAAAAAACTCCTTTTCTATAGTAGCGCGTTTAAGTCTTTTGCATGAGACTTCGTCCTGCAAGGTGAAAGTCATATCCAAGTAAAGAAACTTTAAAATATGTTCTTCCTATATAAATTTTGAAATTATTTTATATACCTTTTCATTATTTTCGTAGCTCAAAATGCGTTTATGTCTTTTGTATGGGAGGACGCGGAACGTAGACCGCAGCTCGAAATTAACCTTTTTAAATAATTTGCGTTTAAATTATGTCCACATTTTCGAAGTTCAATAAATTAAAAAACAATGTAGGTATCTCTATACCACAATTTAAATAATTTATTCAAACAGTAAAAAATTAGGAAGAAAAATTACGTAGGTCTCTACGTAATGTAGTTATATTGTTGGTAGTATGAGCACGCAACGAATGAACGTTGTACTTTCGCAACGTGAACAGCACAAAAAAGATACTAATGTGCGCTGAACATTTTGTGTAAGAATCATTATCAACGTTATCAACATTGAAAAAACTTTTCCTGTTACCATCCTACTTGCACAGCGATCAATCAGCGCAAATGGAGCATTTCCGTTTAGTAGCTGAGTATTATCATAATCTGTTTTTATAATCTCGACCCGAATTATATCTATACATATTGTTAATATTAATTATTGGATATCCATAGTGATTAATTACATAACTTATTTGCAAAAAAACTTTTTACAGGGAACAAAAACGATATTTGTGTTTTTTTTTGTTTTTGATGTTATTTGCAAAAAGCGGTGCAGCAATTTCAATAAAAATTATATGGAATCACTTCTGAAAACCTTCTGAATTAGTACGATCAAACATAAAAAATAATCTTTAAAATCTATTCGTAATTGGCGGAGTAGCAACGTAACAAACATACAAAAAATCCACAATAATACAGAATTAAGAACCGAATTTTTTGACGTTCTTGTTGTAGAATCTAGATTGTAATATAATGAAGAGAAGTTAATAAGGTCATCGCTGGTTATTTATAAATACCGTACGCAAAAACTTTAGACTGATACACAGATAAAAGAATACTATACTAGTAGGTAATATAGGGATCAGAACTGTGCATGGATAAAGTTCAAGTTGAATGGAAGGTTCGAACAGAAACACGATTGATCAAATTGTAGATAACTATCTACGATAAAAAACTGATTAATTTCTAAGCATTGATATGAATCATCATTCCTACATCAAATTAAATAGGTAGGATTAATAACGTAAGGATTAGTAGCGTAAGGCAGGACGTTTATATAGTAGGTATATAAATAAATAAATAAATAAATAATGCTGGACAATCCACACAGCATCATCTAGCCCCAAAGTAAGCTTGAAAGCTTGTGTTATGGATACTAGATGACTGATATATTTAATACATTATATACTTACACAGATAGATATTTTTTTTTATTATACATAGAAAATACCCAGACCTACGGAACAAATTTCTGCAGATCATACACAAATTTGTTCCGAGGCGGGAATCGAACCCGCAACCTCTTGCGTTGCAGGCGGACTCTCGCCCGCTGCGCCACAGACGTCGTTCAACCAGGTTTCCAGCTAAAATGACTAATAGTTACACTCATCAACAAGTTTTCGTAAATTACCTAATCTTATCTTGTATCACAGACAGATTGCAATATTAACTAGAAGCTATGATAATTACACGTTTTTTTCCAAATCCGCAAGTAACTCGCAAGAAGAAAATCACAAAAACTTTCGCATGGGGTCTCACGAGAGCACATGGCTTAGCAAGTCAGTGAGGACTTTAAGAAAATTTTAATTTTACTCAGTTTTCAATTTTAAAAAGCTTGTAATTAATTTTTTGTATAATAAAGGTATTTAATAAATTACTTTACTCAATATTATACAAATACTATTAGTCACATAGTAATAAAAAATACTTTTTGAAGCATCATGATGTAAAAGCCGGGATATGTTTCTTACAAACTGAATTTATTCAGAATGGCTGTTGTGATGTGTGCATGTCTCCAGCTTCCTCATATTGAAAATGTAATTTCTATAAATGCCAATATTTAAAGCATAATTAGTGCACTCATAGATTTGAATCATAATTTAGCTGCCAAATAAACAACGATGCTATAAGCTTATAATAGTGTGTAAGCTGGAGTAACATGTCTCCAGCTGCCTCAGTCAGTGTGGGCAAACGGCTAATGATAGATATATATAGTAAACGCAAGGATTTAGTACCTATTTAGTGCACCTGGTACCAAAAATTGCAGGTCTGTAGCTAGGAAACTCTTCGAGTTATAAGACTTCATGAACGTGTAAGCTGGAGTAACGATACGTGAAAAAGCATATGCTCGTTCTCTGGAATGGCTGGAGCTAGCAGGTTGCTTTAAGTCTCCAGATTTAGTACCAAACGAATTAGCGAGGTACCAAATATTTGAAGTGTCTCTGTTTAAAACTCTATGAGTTACAAGCTTTTCCAGCTTTTTTTGTTTGTCCAGCTTGCACATGTTGGATCTCAGCAACCACAATAGGTACAGACTCGGTTGATGTCTCTGAACCGAGCTATGAATAAGTGCACTCGGTACCAAAAATTTGGAATCTCTAGGACAAGCAGTTCTGTTGTAATCAGCAAAATAACATTATACCGCCAAAAATTCAAAGCATTTCGACGCGACCATAAAAATGATGCGTTGCCGCTCTGAAGGTGATATTACGCTCTGCGGATTTGAACGTATTTTACCCGCGATAAGAGTCTTTTTTGTATGCACTCAGTCCTTTAAATTTCTGAAGGCATAATTATTATACCCTTCTCTTTCCGATGTGCGTTGAAGAGCGGGGCGTTGTGTGTTGCCATATCTAATTAAATAGTTTGGTATGGTTTGACATTTTATATTTTTTTTTTGATAAAATATACCAATTATATTGCAGAATTTGCAGGCAAGGCAGGGAGCGAGCAGCACGTCCGTCCGTCCGTATTTTGACAGTTTGACAGCCAATCTAATCTTGCTAGTGTCATGTCAAGTGAATCGTCATCAGACCTAAGTCAAGTCATTCGAATTTGAGAGGTTAAAATATACCAATTATATATATTGCAGAATTTGCAGGCAAGGCAGGGAGCGAGCAGCATGTCCGTCCGTCCGTATTTTGACAGTTTAACAGCCAATCTAATCTTGGTAGTGTCATGTCAAGTGAATCGTCATTAGACTTAAGTCAAGTCATTCGAATTTGAGAGGTTTTCGATTTGCAAAAACGAATCCTTCCTACCTATATAAACCAGTATTATGGTAGGTAGCAGTTAAATAAATAATTAGGTAAATTTAGATTTACGTAGGTACCTAATCATTTATTAGTTTTACTACTTAACTTCTCCTATGGGTACTGTGGTAGGTGTTAAAGAACTGGCGCTTTGAGTAGGTACCTATGTAGATACAGATACAACTCCGTTATTTTAACACTGCCAAAAAGGTAAAAAAAGGGGCTACCTACCAGTAAAAACGCACCTCTTGTATCTATGTATGTTACTTCCGCATCGATTTGGACATCCGCATCGCACCAATAATGCGGATGTTCATGCGGATGTGACAAAAACAAAAAATAAAATAGACGCAGCCAGTGACTGGCGCGTAGTATCACCTTCAGAGCGGCAACGCATCATTTTTATGGTCGCGTCGAAATGCTTTGAATTTTTGGCGGTAAAATGTTATTTTGCTGATTACAACAGAACTGCTTGTCCTAGAGATTCCAAATTTTTGGTACCGAGTGCACTAATTCATAGCTCGGTTCAGAGACATCAACCGAGTCTGTACCTATTGTGGTTGCTGAGATCCAACATGTGCAAGCTGGACAAACAAAAAAAGCTGGAAAAGCTTGTAACTCATAGAGTTTTGAACAGAGACACTTCAAATATTTGGTACCTCGCTAATTCGTTTGGTACTAAATCTGGAGACTTAAAGCAACCTGCTAGCTTCAGCCATTCCAGAGAACGAGCATATGCTTTTTCACGTAGCGTTACTCCAGCTTACACGTTCATGAAGTCTTATAACTCGAAGAGTTTCCTAGCTACAGACCTGAAATTTTTGGTACCAGGTGCACTAAATAGGTACTAAATCCTTGCTTTTACTATATATCTCTATCATTAGCCGTTTGCCCACACTGACTGAGGCAGCTGGAGACATGTTACTCCAGCTTACACACTATTATAAGCTTATAGCATCGTTGTTTATTTGGCAGCTAAATTATGATTCAAATCTATGAGTGCACTAATTATGCTTTAAATATTGGCATTTGTAGAAATTACATTTTCAATATGAGGAAGCTGGAGGCATGCACACTGTTGTGATCACGAATATAACTGACTCGTAAGAAAATGTTAATAACTTTTTGACTCATTTAAGTTCAAAAAAGCTTACATAACGTCATGCACTAAAAGTGCACCTTGTGTGTGGCTGCCAGTGTAGTTGTTGGACACAGGGCAGTGCATCGTAGGGCACGTTCCTATCGTGCGTGACTCGAAGCAATGCTTTGTTATAGTCGATGGTTACCCCTTAACATGATCTGCTTGCTCCATCAGCTATAGTTGTATAAAAATAATTACTATTATTATGACCGTTACTCAGGGGTTACGCCGCCGGTATTTACACCACAAACTCAGCAGACGCTTGCTACCACTGCCTCGTGTCTTCGCGAGCCAACATCGTCGCCGTCCAAGATAAGAAACAGCTGGATAAAATCTTGTCAGTGAGGGACAAACTGCCGCTGCTCAAAGCTATTATACAATGGGAGGGAGCGGTTGACAGTTCGGTGCAAGGGGTTTACAGTGTGAGTTATCCATAGTCAAAGTAAAATATATTATGTAATCGACATTACAGCATAAAGCTAGGTGACGACCAATTTTGGTGTCATAACCAATATTGTTCTCTTCGTATTTTTCCTGTTTTTGTGACACAAAATAAACGTTTCATTTGTTTTTTTTGTATAACGATCACTGCAACGTCTAAAAAACTAGGTGGTTTTCAGTTGTTTCGGTAACTTTTGCTCAGCTTGGTTCTCCTACTAAAGTGATATGTGAATAGCTCACCAAAACAAATATTTATGTGTCCAACTTTGCTTTTCACACCGAGATTGTTTTCAGGTAGAGACTTGCTTTCTGTTTGTCGAAATAGAAATAGCTTTCTATTATTTTTCTTGGTGACTATATTGACCATCGTTAATACATCTATGCACTCAGTTTTCATTTTATAAGAGAGCCTTGTTCTATCAAAAATCACATTTCTTTATTGTACACAAAATGAATTACACAAAAAATACCTAATAGTCATGTACAAAGACGAGCTTAACCCTAGATAGTTTTCTTCCAGCAAACCTTACCATTTATATTGATTGAATCATTTTAGGTCTTAGTGAATCAGGCTCCCCAAGTTTTATCTTCAAACACAGATGTTTCTCTGACCAGACTTTCACGCAATTGTTAAAAATAATAGGATTTTCGATTGTTGTAGTGGGAGCAACTCCTAGAAATCGGGGCGAAGGAGTCCGACACTCAGTTAAACAACGTACTGAAGAGCATAGCTGTAAACGAATGTTGCACGTTAGTTTATACTGTGAGTATTTTATTTAACTACCTCCTACCCGTGTCCCGTGATTGGGGCAAGACAAGACCCTCTCTCTATTTGCGGAATACGCCTGCGGAAAATGAAAAATTCGAGGAGAATTTGTCCCTGACGTGTGCATAAAATAATTTAGACAAGTACTGTCAGCATAAGAAGTTGATGACTTTTCAGGATTTAGAAAAAAAATACTGACTCTAACAACTTTTTATCACTTGGTTTTATTTCTTAGTTTGAGAAAAAAAAATAGTTTTATTCTTCATTTTCAACCTATGTACGAAAAATTACAAAAATGTTAGAACTAGACATTTAGCAAAAAATTCTTGAGTGTTTATTTTATTTGATAACAATGCTTACCGACAGATTTAATGACAAAATATAGAGAATAAGTATACTATCACGGAGCGTAGCGAAGTCAAGTAACATTTAAAAGCGTATTCTTCGATTACATTATCTCACGTACCTACGTCAATTATTCAGGTAGGTACTTGAATTCTAGAATTTTCATAATATTTTTTTTTTCAGTCTGGCACAGTAGGACCTCCGAAAGCTGTAATGCTATCCCACGACAGTTTGACATGGGACGCCTTTTCCATCTCGGAACGCGTTCGAGACCTGCAGCCAACGAAGGATAGACTCGTCTCGTTCTTACCACTCAGTCATGTTGCTGCTCAGGTAATTACGATTTTACACTTGAAGAGTAAGAGATTATAGTGCGCTTCACGCAAAAAGAACGCCGGAAGGAGGGGAAGGGGGAGTAATTTATACTACCGAACACATGCCCTCCTCTGTTTTCCAGCGTTCTTTTTGGTTGACGCGACCTATACATAGGTCAATATTTTTTTATTTTAGTCCAATTTAAACCTATGCGGGCACTTGGTAGCAAACATTTTGCAGTAATTGGTATTTCACACGTTGGTTGACTCGTTGACCGTTGATGTACTCGCCCATCACTGCTGCTATGGAATACAAAACATTGGTTTTATCCCCACATCATTTAATCCATAAGAAAGATCCATTGATGCACGAACTGATTCAAATCCACCACTCAAACGGTCAAGGAAATCATAGTGAAGAAACGGGCATGTCGTAGTACCTACCTAAGTTCTAAAACATGTGTCAAGTGCTCGAAAGGAGACTCTCCGCTTCGAAAGAATATAGTGACACGACGATTTGAAGGCGGTCATTCCCACTAGACCATTATATGTATCCATACGGATGTTGTTTTAACTGGATTTAAGCAGGGTTTAAATGTATCTGATTGATCCAGGTGGTCGACATCTACACAACCCTATCAAACGCGATTCCAGTTTTCTTCGCGCAACCTGACGCATTGAAAGGCAGTCTCGTGGAAACGCTGAAAGAAGTCCGTCCCACAAGGTCAGTACTGTACCTAATCGATAAATTCCGCACAAACGCTTCGTCCGATAATGTATTTTACTCTGGGATGGTAATACCGTATCGATTTCAAATTAAAAGAGAAATGTAAAACTACACCTTCCATTTTCCTCATTACAGCTATTTATATTTGTATTTCGCTCAATTTAGTATTTAGTGTGTCATGATATGGTTTTAGGCGATTATAGGCGACTGTACCATTTACCAATTGGTACAGTTTTCCATACAGTAACATTCGAGCCGCGAGAGGCAAAAAAATCTTACTAAAAGTTGATGAAAAATATGCTAAACTGAACTATGCAAAAGCACAGGTGATAGGTACGTGTGCTGTATAAGCCAATGTAAAAAAACAATGTCGTACCTAATTAAAAAAATATATTTTATCTAGTAGGTAAAGTACCATACACCCATCTCACCCATCATCACCCTCTTAACTCGCGAAATCCGCGATGCGAATTATTGCGAATACCGATACCTCACGCCCCCCGCGGCGGGCCTCACGGATTTGCGCCGCACTTCAGATAAAGGCTCATAAAAAAATATCTAGACCCCCTATCTAAGTTCTGTAAACAGTATTAGCTTCCTAAATAATTTTTCTATAAGTGTATTATATTTATATCAGCTAATATTTACAAACAATAACACAAGAACAGAATAAATACGCGATTTTTTCAGAAGCATATTTAGGCAAGAAAACTAATCATATTTTCATGGAAATTGATTAGAATAGCAAGAAGATTATCTATTTATAATATTTCAATAATAAACAAGAACTGTGCTTTAAAAAAATATTGAAATATTTGAAAATAAAAACATCAATTTTTTGTTTACCTACTGCGCCATGTCGTAGTAGTAGTGCCTAGGGTAGATTTATATTTTATTTTTTTATTTATTCTTTGAAATAAGCAACTACTTGCGTAAATAAATGCTGTAAATACGATTAGGCAGCATATTTCAATTAGATTAGGCCAGATTTCTTCGGAAATAACATGAAATAACATGAACAAGGCGAAAATGTGATGCCGATTTTAGAGGTTCAAAACTTGAAAATTACATCGAAATTCACAAATCCTATTATCGCAATCGCTTTATCGGACCCCAAATACTACTAAAAACACTAAATATTCAATAAAACACTGCACTTACCTCGAAAAAGTAATAAAATCCACACACAACAAACACACACACAGACAGAGAGGCGCGGAGAGGCGCGCAGAATGAAGCGTCGGTTTCTCTTTTTTTTTTCACTATGGTTTTAGTTCTGAGTGTTTGAATACACAGTAAATATATCAATCTTATACTCTGTAATAAGTTGTTCATACCAATAAAGACTCTAACCTATTGTAAATACAGGTTACAATCGCCTGGGCGCGCGGGACAGCCGGCTGTACAGCGCCAGTTTACGGTTTTTCCTAGTTTAGAGGCCGGGACAGCCGGCTGTACCGCGCCGAGTTACGGGAACAGTAAAAACAACTATGACAGCTACTAGCTAACACTGTGCTTATATTTGGCAAAACAAATAAAAAACTATTATCAGGGCTCACTGACCTCTATTATAAGTTTATTAGAGGTCAATGCGAGGGCTGCACCCTGCACCGTATAAAATGGGTAAAAAACACCGATGAGAGAGAACTAATGTCTGAGAGTACTAATTAGTAGGTAAGTAGGTCATAGATAGAACTACGACCTTCTAAACTTCTTTGTTGCATCGCCTGACTGTGAACTTGGTCGATTACAATAATGAGTACCTACTTCATAATGACTTCCATTGGGAGAATAATTGGCAAGAATCATTTTGCAAAGAACGCTGACGTCATGATTCGTAGGTGTACGTGTACTGATTGCTAGGTAGATACTAATTGTGTGTGTTTACCTGCTAGGTACATTGTTTGACGTCAAAGTACAAACAGCATATAGCGCTAACGAAAATATAGAGGAAGGAAGGAAATCAAGGAGAATTTTTGTGGTGTTTATTAATGTAATGTAGTTTTACTCAGGCATATCTGATATCTTGTTTTATTTTCAGGTTATTTTTAGTTCAACTATGTGCTCGTCGTATGGCTATGCACTGTATTTATGTCAATCAGCCTATAAGAAAATGTGTCTGCTTTATGTTTTCAGATTCCTCGGAGTACCGAGAGTCTGGGAAAAGATGTATGAGAAAATAGTAGCAGTGGGCGCGAAGGGAGGCACCATTAAGCGAGCCATGGCCAAGTGGGCCAGAGAACAAGGCCTCAACCATCATCTAGCAAGAATCAAAGGGTAAACATCATTCTAACATTAATTAGCAATTACTTACTTCGACTTTTTATTAGTTTTATACTGTTTCTTATACACGAAATCAACAAAGATTTTTATAATGTCTCAAAAGTTATTCGAGTGAACCTTCCCATTGATACGACGATGAATGCAACTTCTGTTATCAAGCAGGACTATTGATAGACCTAGGTTTATAATATGTGAGACCTGTAGATGGAACCACAATCGCATAAGTACCTTAATAGCATGTCCCTAAATACAATTGCATACGTTTGTACGAAAATGGGTCCGAGTAAATACTACCACCGCGCCTATTTTTGCCGCCAAGCAGCATTGCAGTGTTTCGGGTTGAAGAGTGGACGCGGGTGAAATTACAGGCACATGAGGCTTAATATCTGTATGCCTCAAATTAATGGAAGTTGAGCCGTGCATATTATTGTAGGGTACGTTCCAATCGTGCGAGAATTGTGAGACAATGCTTTGTTGTAGGTGATAGTTACCATTTGACCTCAGGTGGGCTATCGGATTCTTTCACTAGCTAGTGTATGAAAAAAAATAAGAAAATGTAAATAGTTTAGGCATTGATCAATCTTTATGACAGGTTTAGATATATTTTTTATTAGGAGACACTCCGCACAGCGCAATAAAACTTATCGCTGATAATAACACTTTATATCTCTTTTATAACTCCAGTTTTTCATATAATTTAAGGCTACCATTGCAGTCATTATAAATAAGGGCCTTAGTACATAAAGATTACATAATTTGCCAAATTCTTCAGCTGTCGACTCTCGGAAGTTTCAAAGTTCGAGGTCAAAATAATCAAGGTTAGACGCATAAAATTAGATTTATAGACGTGGGCGTACTATTATTCTTTGATTTTGGGCTAGTATAGCTTGGCCCGACCGACAGCCCTCACAGCTTAATATTAGTTAAATCAGTGATCTGGTTCCCTAAGTACACAAGCTTTACATAGTTTGGACCTTAGATAGTGCTCTGTGGCATTCCACGCGGCACTATCTAGATAGTGTTGGGACCTAGGTCCCAACTAAGCAAGTCCGAATCCACCAATTTGGATTCATTTATTTTAGGGGCTGACCAATAACTGGCGCATGTATGCGTATACCTATTTCTTTACATAAATAATACATATCCAGGCTCGTCTGTGATTCCATTATTCATTTTATACGTTTCTCGATCTCGTCATTTTAGTAAAACATGAGACGAGTTTTACCATTTCTAGCTACCCGTTAGATTACCTATAGTATTTTTCTCAAGTCTGAAGCAGAGGCCAAAATATTTATTTGCCTAAACCATTGAGTCCGTCATCCACCCTTATTGTGCTTAAAATAAAATGTCAGTAAATTATGAAAATATCGCCCTAAAGCCTACTTGGAAATACATTTCTTAGTCACTGGTTAAAACCGCAGCTACAAGTATAAACGTAGCGTATTTTTAACCGTGGCGTTTTCACTTTCATATCGGACGCAGTAAGTGTATCGCTCCACCTACTTGCACAATCAAATTTGATGAACTAGTTTTCACAAGCCGGTTGTCAATACACGCCTACTTACTTATAACTAGTACCTATGTATTTCGTTTCGTCTATTTCTTTTTAGTTCGTCTTTTTTATTTTTAAAGCTTGTCTTAAAAACTACTCGTCATGTCGTCAGATCTGACTCTTCAAATGAGACCTCCTTTTCCCTATTTCTTTTTTTAAGCCGGTAAAAAATTAATGTTTATTACTTTTGTATCAACTGGCATTGCCTCAATAACGTAGCGCCAGCTTGGTAAGTACTTAGCGGTAATTCAGTAGGTACCTACCTTCCTCGGACGAAGCTGTCAACAATGCTAAAAACCTAACAAAGCTAAATATTACGATTAACAAATAAAAGAAAAGAGGCTTGGAAAGTAAAGTGAAAGAGGTTTGTAATAAATATAGAGTCGTAAATTCAACTGCGCGTGACATCCTATTTTACTTTTAGTAAAAGAGTAGAAGTGTCGTATCAGACGTTTATGAAATTGTTTTCGACAAAACCAATAACTTTGACGATCGGTCCATGTCATATGAGGTCTGCCTACATTCCTGTAAAATAAATAAATAAAATAAATAATGCTGGACAATCCACACAGCACTATCTAGCCCCAAAGTAAGCTATTCAAAGCTTGTGTTATGAGTACTAGATAACTGATATATTTAATACATTATATACTTACATAGATAGATATTTTTATTATACATAGAAAACACCCAGACCATTGGAACAAATTTCTGCAGATCGTACACAAATTTGTTCCAAGGCGGGAATCGAACCCGCAACCTCTTGCGTCGCAGGCAGGCTCTCGCCCGCTGCGCCACAGAGGTCGCCATCCTGTGGCCAGTTCTTGGTCCCAATTTCAAGACCATTATTTTTTTATAATGATTAAGTGGATGATGGTGCCGTCATAAGTAGATAAGAATCTAATTGCGTAGTAGTTTTTTACATATTTTTGGATATTTTTACGCATTGCTAGCCACAATCTAAAAAAAAGCTCGTACTATGGGAATCATATTTAAATAATAGGTAATAATTAGATCAACGTTTACAAATATGTCTAAGCACCACTCTTCAATTTATAAACTCATTAAATCGGTCTCATATTTTTAAAATCAGTCTTGCAAAATATCGCCTAACCAGCCCACAATACTTCTACAGTGAACTTCATAGTACCTCTACCTATGTACCTATAAAATTGCGTAATGCAGAACATTGTACTTACATACATAAGTAACCGGTCTCAAAAAGAAAGCCACGAGGCCAATGACGTTTATTTTGATTGAGTAACGGTTTCTCGTATCGTTGACTCAATCCCTCACTAAAGACTATGTGTTAGACGCGTCATTTTTTTGTGCCATCCTGCCTGTCTCTGTGTAAGGTCTATGACCGGCCGGTTTGTATAATAAATTAGAAGTTTGTAATAATATAAATCCGGTGTCTTTGTATAGGAATTCACAATTATTACATACCACAAATAACATAGACCGACTAAGCCGTGAGGATGGTATAGATGCTGGGCAAGTCAATCCATATAAAAAACTATCCCAGGCTATATAGTGCTCGTTATTTGGTCTGAGATAGTACCTTCCAAATAGAGTACCTTGCAAATAGAGGTATGAGTAAAATAAGTTTTGCATGACGCGTTTAAATATATTCAGTTAAAGTTCGTCCATGATGATGGCTTGCTTTAATTGCATATTATTACTGTTTACTATTACTATCGTGTGTGTGTCTCCAGCTTCCTCATATTGAAAATGTAATTTCTATAAATGCCAATATTTAAAGCATAATTAGTGCACTCATAGATTTGAATCATAATTTAGCTGCCAAATAAACAACGATGCTATAAGCTTATAATAGTGTGTAAGCTGGAGTAACATGTCTCCAGCTGCCTCAGTCAGTGTGGGCAAACGGCTAATGATAGAGATATATAGTAAACGCAAGGATTTAGTACCAAACGAATTAGCGAGGTACCAAAAATTTCAGGTCTGTAGCTCGGAAACTCTTCGAGTTATAAGACTTGATCAACGTGTAAGCTGGAGTAACGATACGTGAAAAAGCATATGCTCGTTCTCTGGAATGGCTGGAGCTAGCAGGTTGCTTTAAGTCTCCAGATTTAGTACCAAACGAATTAGCGAGGTACCAAATATTTGAAGTGTTTCTGTTCAAAACTCTATGAGTTACAAGCTTTTCCAGCTTTTTTTGTTTGTCCAACTTGCACATGTTGGATCTCAGCAACCACAATAGGTACAGACTCGGTTGATGTCTCTGAACCGAGCTATGAATTAGTGCACTCGGTACCAAAAATTTGGAATCTCTAGGACAAGCAGTTCTGTTGTAATCAGCAAAATAACATCCAAGGAATTTGAATACAGACAGATATATTCAAATTCCTTGATTGCATCAGTAGGTACGAGTGTGACGCATTCGCTGTAGTGACAGAGATAGAGCTACTATCAACTGAAGGCTGGTCGAAATGGAACTATCTGGTATTCTGTAACTCATCATAATATTAGTTATTTTGCTGATTACAACAGAACTGCTTGTCCTAGAGATTCCAAATTTTTGGTACCGAGTGCACTAATTCATAGCTCGGTTCAGAGACATCAACCGAGTCTGTACCTATTGTGGTTGCTGAGATCCAACATGTGCAAGTTGGACAAACAAAAAAAGCTGGAAAAGCTTGTAACTCATAGAGTTTTGAACAGAAACACTTCAAATATTTGGTACCTCGCTAATTCGTTTGGTACTAAATCTGGAGACTTAAAGCAACCTGCTAGCTCCAGCCATTCCAGAGAACGAGCATATGCTTTTTCACGTATCGTTACTCCAGCTTACACGTTGATCAAGTCTTATAACTCGAAGAGTTTCCGAGCTACAGACCTGAAATTTTTGGTACCTCGCTAATTCGTTTGGTACTAAATCCTTGCGTTTACTATATATCTCTATCATTAGCCGTTTGCCCACACTGACTGAGGCAGCTGGAGACATGTTACTCCAGCTTACACACTATTATAAGCTTATAGCATCGTTGTTTATTTGGCAGCTAAATTATGATTCAAATCTATGAGTGCACTAATTATGCTTTAAATATTGGCATTTATAGAAATTACATTTTCAATATGAGGAAGCTGGAGACACACACACATTACTATCAGCAACGGAAATTGCTTTGTCAGTTTGAGTCTCTGCCTTGAAAATTGTTATCGCCAAAGCAAATCTACAAATATTAGCTAAAGTTTGGACATGAGGCTTCGGGTTCCGGAAATATTCAAAAATTTTGATCATCATTATTGTTAGCCAATTTTTGCTGCAGGCCGTCAAACCATTTCTTTTGAAAGACCTATTGGTATATGGTCCTGGTCGCTTCAGTTGAGCAGGTTTAATAATTATAGCACAGTAAAAAAATTATCTTCTTTAGACTTTAGTTTAAAAACATCTTGTTACGAGAAAAGTTCGATAACATGGTGTCATTGACCTTTTCTCCTAATAGGTAGCAACAATCAAAGCGAGGTAATTTTAGCATCGTCTAGTTTTAGAGGAGTATGAAGATACACATACAGTTGATCAGTTAGGATCATGCGACAGCAGTGTAGAGCAGATAAATAAACTACACGAAATTTAAAAATTTAATGCAATTTAATTTATTGAATTTTAATTTAATTTAATAAATTTAATGGATCTGCATAAACTTAACTGCAGATTTGAAAGTCGTTCTACCCTAAACCCTAATAGTACCTTATTTTATATATGGCACAACTTTTAGGCTAAGTGTCGGTTTTACCAACTCTGGACTACGATATCTATCAGATAAAAATATTTTAGTCTACAATAGAAACGAAAACTCCAGTTTTATTTCCAGGAACGGTATAATGTCCTTGCAGATTTCTAGTACCGAGTATGTATGAGATAAAAACAAAAGACATGTCAAAAAACAAAAAGATGGATAAATATGTACCTAGGTTCCTTTACGTCTGATGGTTGCGTTACTCAAGATGGTAAAGCGGGCGATTTAGGTATCTACATTGTGTGTGCTTAATATCCTATTCTAATTTAATTTTGTACCTTTCTGATTAGTTCTTTATCTTCGGGAATGAACGAGCTTCCGATAGACCTCACTTTATTCGAACTACTTGAGTTTTGGTATGTAACGAGTGAGTCCCTGGTGATCCTAGCATGTCTAGCCTTCTTAATCTCTAGCGTCCATGCTTATAAATAGTACTTTAATTTGAACATTGTCCAACTCTGTCATTTTTTGTTACCATTAGTAAGTGATGGCAATAGTTTACATTGTGTTTATTTTGACATATTTTTATATGTAAAGGCCATAGTCATGACATGAAATTGTAGAGTTATGTAGTATAGCCAGCCATGGTAATAATTTTAATCACGCAGGCAGGTAAATACCTGCTAGGCCTGCTAATGAAGGTAACCAAATGGTTACCTTCATTAAATAATATTGGTGTCAATTCTGAGGTTTATTTTTCATAATTGACCTAATTTGACAGCACTAAGAATATTGTCGTTCCTTTCTAAAAGACCGAAACGACAAGGATTACTATAATTTCCGAGCTGTCAGATTAAGTTAGTTTAGGATAATGCAACAATAGAATCGACACCACTGTCCGATTATTGAAATCAAAACATAATCAATTGATATTATTTAGAATGTATCGTAGAATACTTATAGATACACTAGTTACCATTGATTGTTCCACACCATACTACTTTTGTTTATTAAATACTAGCTGGTACCCGCGACTTCGTCTGCGTACTTTTAATCTCTTCATCTCTTTTTTTCGCAATAAAAGGTAGCCTATGTTCTTTCTCAGGGTCTAAAGATTGTCTGTGCCAAATTTCATCAAAATCGGTTGAGAGGTTTAAGCGGGAAAGCGTAACAGACAGACAGACAGACAGACAGAGTTACTTTTTCACAGACAGATTACTTTTTTTATTGAATTACCATCTCATAAGGCGTATTCGAAACGGTTTTGCTTTCGACAAGTCCTACGGAGTACCTACCTAGTATCGAATTAGCAAATAATTATTTGGTCGAATCCACCCCTGGTAACCTATGATTACCTACCTAGGTACCAACCTAGCTAATCAGATTACATTAGATAGATTGAACTCAAACCGAAATTTCAATAAATTTATAGATACAGCATAGCTTCTTAATAACAGACACTACCTAATCAGATTAGATTGAACTTAAAACAATAATTTCAATAAATTTATAGATAGATAACATTAGCTTCTTTCTAACATACATTTGTCAGGAAGCGTATTTCAAGACCACACGATTGAAATTAGACTGAAGGTAAATAACCTATCGACAGACAAACGACGATGCACGGTCTATTTTTAGTCCATTTTGTATGCGCATGCGAACCGCTCCCGACACGTGCAAATATTTCGAAGCAAGGCGAGTATAGCCGGAATCAAGAACAGCCACGGTCATGCTTACTCTATCGCGGTCCATGGCGCATTATTATCTAAATCACTAGCTGCGCCCCGCGGTTTCACCCGCGTTGTTTTAAATCCCAGTATTCCCACGGGATAAAAGTGGCCTATGTGCCAGACTATAATCCTTCTTTGTGCCAAATTTCTTTTCAATCCGTTCAGCCGTTGATTGAGTAACAAACATCGAAACTTTCATATTTTTATGGGTAATATGATATTAAATAGAGAATGGTAGCGATTTTTCTGAAATAATGAATTTTCATTTACATTATCTGCAGATTTTCTTGAGAGCACCATTGTTCGGTACCTACTACTATTTTAAGAATAGAATCTGTAGGTAATTCTAATTTTAAATCATGGCCATCATCGTTTTAATTTTGCCTTTTGACTGTCTTCTATTCTATTCATTGACCGAGCGAGCGAAGCGTCTCAGTTTCCACATTGGCCAAAAATGCGTTTGTCCGGATGTCTGTCTGTCTGTCTGTTGTCCTCTATAGGTCGCATTTTTCAACCGATCTGGACGAAACTTGGTACACAGGTTATATGACTTATTAGATTTTTTTTGTCGTCGGGGATTTTTGATTGGAGGGGTACTTCCCCCAAAAAAAGGGCAAAAAGGGGGCTATTTGATATACTGGATATCTCCACCAAATGAAATACGATTTCGATTATTCTTTTTTTATTTGAAAGGTAGTAACTATAAGTTGGTCTCATAAAAGTTTGGCGAAGATCTGATAAGGATCTTCAGCATGATGAACAGGATAACTCATCAAACAATCGATGGTTTTCAATCAAATTTGAGAGAAACACAAAGGACCTCATTCTACACAAGATGATGCAAAAAAAATCAAAAAGATCAAAATAATCACAAAACGAAAAATGCACTTGCACATTACATTCCTTAAATAGCTCACTTTTAGTATGCTCGCGAGGTCTACAGCTCCCAGAGCCACTAGTTTATCTTTAGTTCATTAATTAGTTCTTAATATTAGGTACTACTAGTTCTAGTTCTCCACTATTAACGGTCACTATGTCATTAAAAGTTATCACTATCAAACATTGATTTTCATTTTGTTATACAAAAAGCGCGAATATTTCATTACTTTGCTGTACAAGTAGCTCGATTACGATTAATAATTTAGTATCATTTTTTCAGGCAACAAGGCTCATCACTGGGGTACAAAATGGCAAAGTCGATAGTGTTTAGCAAAGTCCACGAATCCTTGGGTCTGGATAAATGCACTACGTTTGTAACAGCCGCCGCACCCCTATCGCCTGACGTGAAGAAGTTCTTCCTTTCATTGGACATACCTATTGTGGACGCGTTTGGAATGAGTGAGGCGTCCGGTGCACATACACTCAGTATATACCCAAAGTGAGTAATAGTCCACGATGTTTATTTCAAAAAAATTTCAAACTATGTCATGTTCTTAAAAGTCTCTTCAAAGCAAAGTAGGTAGATTAAACTACTTGTACCTTCACCTGTTCGCTGGGTCAGCGAACAGGTGAAGGTACAAGTAGTAGTAGTAGTTCCAGTCACTTCAGGGTCAATAGCCTAAACACCGGCTTACATTATCGCGGTAATGTGGCAGTACCTACATAAGTCAGTTATCGCTGACTAACAGTATGGTAGGTACACTAGTCTGGGCAAGTGTACTGTATACATAACTAGTTTCAAGACTTTAAGTCTGTTCAGTCGCATGACAGTAATTTTTCGAACCCAGTTTATTACTCTCCCGCGCAAAATGAACTCAGACTGACTTTTAAATTAATCGCCTCAAAGAGTACCTATACAATAACTAAAAGAGTATACTGAATCGCCTCTACGGACACAGTGCTTGGCTGCGAAATCTAGTAGCATTAACGATGATTCGAAAAACAAAACAAATTCAAAAATCAAACTTGTAATGAATATTATTACACTGATTACGTCACCCATAAGTTAAGTTAGTAGTGTGCATTTTAGGGTTTACGAAATGCCAGTTTTCTCATGATGTTTTCTTCTCCGTCTGAGTGTTTTGAACAGAAAAATTCATTGGGGCACTACCGATTCTGAACTCACGCCAAGACCGGAAGACTCGATTTGATCGGAAGGCGTGGCCGCTACTTAAACCGCCAATAATGACAAGACCACTTGTCATAGATGACAATTGGCAAGTACTAGGTAATTGGCAAAACAGCAATAGGGCGTGTCCAAAGTGATAAAAGACAATAAAAGACGAGAATAACCTTACCTCATGGAGCTGGCACCTAGATTCTCCTATCTTTACAACATTCAAAGTGAGCCTTATGATTAAACTGAATAAATACCTTTTGGATGCACCTGCTTACATTATCAAATTTACCCAGGTTCTCACTAGACTCAGCTGGCGAACTCCTCGATGGCACGGAGACGATGTTCGGAGGTTCCGTCAGTCAGAACGGGCCGGGAGAGATCATGATGCGAGGTCGACACGTCTTCATGGGCTACCTGAATGATGAGGCCAAGACTAAGGAGGCTGTCGACGACGAAGGCTGGCTGCATTCCGGAGACATCGGGCGGGTCGATAGTAACAACCTGCTATATATTACTGGAAGGATAAAGGTAATATTCGCTTCGAAAAAACTAAAACAGCTTTACGATTTTAATCGCCAGGCACGGTAGAATCTCCTCAGATCTCTTCGTACCAAGTACGAACTTCAGATTTTTTTGAGGACGTCTAAGGGGCAATTAAATTCTAATTTATTTGCTTAATTTCTTGATGCATATTTCTGCCGAGAAGCAGCGTTTCGGCTTCAAGAGCTGAACTTTACAGCTGTATGCCTCAAGTTGACGGACGCAGGACAGTGCATTGAGGCAGTGGTGCCTGCACTGCCCAATGCTGTTAGCGCTGCACTCGTGTGTGACACAATAGTACAATTCCAGAAGATACATTATTACCTACTCATGGTTTTTTACAATCCTAGGAGATCCCTGATTACTCATCGTCTCATAAAGTTCCAAGAGATCCATGATTTTTCATGGTCTAGATCCATTATTGCTCTGGATTTTACAATTCTAGAAGATCCATGATTTCTCATAGTCTTTTACAATTCTAGAAGATCCATGATTTCTCATGGTCTTGTCCAATTCCAGGAGATCTTAATAACAGCGGGCGGCGAAAACGTGGCTCCCGTGCTGATAGAACAGACCGTCCAGTCAGAGCTGCTGCACGTTGGATACGCCGTGCTGATCGGAGACCAGCGGAAATTCCTATCCATCCTGCTTACGCTGAAGGTATGAAACAGGAGTGCTTACACAATCAAACGTTATGTTTTTGCCTTTGAAAGATCACATGAATAAGAAAGGAGTAAGCACCGGGATGATAAGAGGAGAGTGGAAGAAAACCTGTTGTGCCGACCCCACTCAGCGTGGGATAAGGGCAGGAAGATGATAAACGTTATGTTTTTGCCTTTTTCTGCCAACAAGCAGCAATGTTGTGTTTATATCGCCTAAAATATCACCTCACGTAAATGGGTTTCCCCGTAATCTGTTTGAATGAACGACAGACAGTTATGGACAGTTAACTTCACGATTATCGAGGTCTGTCTTCCGTACCTACAGTATAACAAGCTAGCTATACAAAGTTATTTTATTTCAGGCTAAAGTAAATCCGGAGAGTGGAGTACCTACAGACGAATTAGACACTGAGACCAGAGGTTGGGTGGCCAGTCTGGGCAGTTCCGCCACCAAGATCAGTGAGATTGTCAGCAACAAAGATGGACCCGTATGTATTATGTTATTTAATCTACAGTTTGATTGGAAATTTATTGCAAAAACACATAAAATTAAGCTTCAATAAGCTCAATTTATTTAGGCTTTTGCGCATCAGCAGCCTTTTTGTGTAGGCTGCTAGTAGGTACCTTCTTTTATACAATTACTAGGCAATTACAATTGTTTTTGCTGAAAGGCAGGCTTAAACCTACACTGATAGCTAAGATCGAGACATAAATATTTGCTTGTCAGTTATGTAATGCATCTCTCGCATTCTGTAATTATTACAGTCAGCATAGATATACCGTTAATAAATAAATATCTACAGGTACACAAAGCAATAGAAGCCGGTATCACAAGGGCCAACAAGCAAGCTATATCCAATGCGCAGAAAATACAGAAGTTTGCCATACTACCGGCAGACTTATCCGTATTTACTGGAGAATTAGGTGAGACTAGTTTTATTATAATAATAGTTTTTGAAGTGGCGTAAGGCGCGACATTAATAATGATCAAAGAAAGGCACAGGCTAGAAGGCTTGGCCTTAAATTCTGAAAAAAGAACATGACGACTTTGATGCCCAGACACGGTAAATAGACTAAGATAAGACTTGGATTCTTTAAGGATGTCTGAGGGGGGTAGTCAGAGGTATGTCCAAACATTACATTTGGCACATACCCACATTTAGGTAACCCTTAAATAATTTTCTCTGGAATACCTAAAACTATTAGGGAAGCTTGGAAACGTAGAACGTAGTTTCAGACGGAAATATCTCTACAAAGCTATATATTTTATGTAAATATTTCTCTTTAACTATGTTCTAATTTTTTTAAATTTTCAGGACCAACGTTGAAAATCAAAAGAAACATCGTTTACGATAAGTACAAAGACATAATTGAAGACTTCTACAAAGAGTGATCATAGACATAAGCATAGTTATTAGGGAGAGGGACAACACAACTATAAATTATTACTATTTTATAAATTGTACTTTAATATTGCTCAATTAGGGACTAGTGCAAGCGGAATCAATGTGATTTAGTTTTTATTTACGCAAAGGTGTAGATAGGTTATATTTTTGTTACAAAAATATATGTTTTTAATAAAAAAACTTGTTTTAACTCAAATAAATCTTTATTTAATAATTACTCTTATCCTAGTATATTATTGAATAGGAATAACTCACAAAAAAAATACAGTAAACGAATTTTCTTTAAATTCATATTCATAAATTCTAGTCAAATACTTACAGGTACAAAGTAAATACATTAAAAGTTATCATATAATCAATACGATAGTTTGATCAGTTCAAAAGAAATTAAGTTTTGCAACTGTTAAAATTACAGTTCAACGAAACACAGGTTGTCTCAATAAGAAGTGTCTAGCCACTACATGGGGCCTGTATAAAGGGATGATTTTGAATAGGTGACGCATGAAAATAATAATAGTATGCAAATTGTTTACCTAGAGAGAAGCAGCTATGTATTTTAAATGGGACTGTATTTTGAGCGTAGCAAGGTCTAAAGCAAGGGATTCAAAGTCACGTGAGCTTCAAATAGCATTATTCCCGACTACTTTTGATCACTCTAAAATACCCCGTTTACACTTAGCTCAATGCGCAGCAACGACATAGGCAATGCGCGAAAGGCAACGCGTGCATAAACGCGAGAGAGAGAGAGAGTTAACGTTCGCGTTGCCACGGACATGAGCTAAGATGTAAACGCTGTATAACAAAATAAGGAAGTGCAACTTATGTACTTAAGTTTATTTATTTTTATATAACTAATTAAAATTCGAATTGGCGTAAACAATTACGAACGAAGGGTTTTTATATTACATTTAGCTCGCGCAGCTTACCTAATCGTACAGCCTGTTACCATTTCGTAAAATGTTCGTTATTTTGCAGATTTCAAGTTTTACTAACAATATTCACATTCCAAATTCAAATCACTTTCACTCCCCCTATTTTTCCATGTTTACAGAGATATTATGATAAAAAATATAATTTTATATCATTTTTATAAATAAACTGCTTTGAACTAAGTATGGAATGATTGTTTGAAATGTCTTAGTATAATTTTTAACATACCTAATATTTTACATACATACATAAAATCACGCCTATTTCCCATAGGGGTAGGCAGAGACCACGGATTTCCACTTGCTACGATCCTGACATACCTCTTTCGCTTCATTCACTCTCATAACATTCTTCATACATGCTGGTCGGTTAAGGGTACTCTTGACCTGGCCTTTCTCTAGAACATCTGCTAACTGATCTAGATAGGTCCGCCGAGGTCTTCCCCTCCCAACAGTCCCATTCACACTCGCCTGATGCACTTTTTTCGTTAATCTTCTTTCATTCATCCTCTCTACATGTCCAAACCATCTTAGCATACCTTTTTCTACCCTCATCACTACGTCTTCTTGCACTCCACATTTCTCTCTGATCACACTATTCCTCATTCTATCACTCAAATTCACACCACACATACTACGTAACGCTCTCATTTCTACTGCATTCACTCTACTCTGATGTTTTTTCTGCCATACCCAACTTTCACTACCATACATTAATGTCGGCACTAACACTCCCCTATGTACAGCCAGTCGTGCCTTTTTGGACAGTTTCCGGCTGCTCATAAACGTGTGTAGCGCCCTATTCACTCTATTTCCAGCAGTCACTCCTTTCAATATCATTATCATGCTTTCCATCTCTCGTAAACAAAGTCCCCAAGTATACAAATTCTTTCACTTGTTCCACTCTTTCTCCACCAATCAAAATATTACATTCTGTCATACATTCATCTCTTTCAAATACCATAATTTTCGTCTTGCTAACATTTACTTTCATTCCTTTTCTCTCAAAGGCTCTATGCATAATTGTTACCATCTCCTGTAACCCATCCGCCGATGACGCAAGTTTAACCTAATATTTTCTTTATAAAAATTTACAATTAAGGGCTGATTAACTATTTTTTATGTAGATATATTAATTTAACCATATACCCTAAAATTTACCATAAACATTATTTAAGGTACATATTTTGCCAACAAACTCATACAAATCAAACCTTTCACATGATATTTTTCCTTTACTATACAATATTTTGTAAACGTTTACAAAATCCATAACTACTATCATGAATATAATACGATTTTTATAAGTACTTGAGGTACATGGGACCAAATTGAGTCCAAAATATATTCACACATTATCGTAGATATCGTAACTAATAATAATATATTTAACTTTATCTTGAATGTATTTGATAATGATTTAGAAATACACTTTTCAATCAATTATCTTTTAGACAGAAAAATAAAAAACTTTATGATTTATTAATGGACAGTTCAAAACATCTGTGAAGTGCTCAAAAGGAGAATATTAAAGCCGCACTTACAAATCCTTTCACTACACTGTTTCGAAAAACTAGTGACACAACAAGAATTGAAATGAATATTTACCTATCTAAGAAAAATAACAAATGTCAAATATTTGTAGTTTTTTTGTACATAAGAGACATTTACTTACACCACAACATTAGAATATACTGGCCGCTCTAGCTTAGTAGGTACTTGACACTGAGAATATATAGAGATGTTTATACCGATTAAGGTGTGGTGGCGCTGAGACGCGGGGGTGCGGTAGCGGGGAGCGGAGGCGGGGCGTCCGTGAGTGGGAGGGGCTTAGCCACGCCTATACGGACCACCCCGCGGGGAGCTCCCTTCAATGCTGCCACTGCTTGCTCCAGGCTGGCGTTCTCCAAATTCTATGAAAAATATTGTTGCATATTATCATTCGCTTTACGTGTGCGATGACAAAAAGTGGTAGCAGCTTTGCCTTCTGTTGTTTTCGCTGTGGATTCGAACCTCACCGAGAATAAACATTTGTAGGTATAGTGAACATTATAGTGTGTTCTTTATCTCGGTGTTATATTATAACAAAGATATTTGTTCTGTTTGGTTTTCCACAACTTGCTCAACTCAGGTGTGTCCAGGGACACAGGGGACCCGGGGGTCACGGGGTGTCTACTAGGCAGCTTCTTTACGCTTTTCGCTCACCAATAAGCGTAGCGTGTGATATAAAACCGTTAAAAAATTAGTTCAGTCGAATTAAAAGAATCACTTTGTTTTAAATCTAAAATAACTCTTCCAAGAAAAACCGACTTCAAATGCACTGGAAAATACACTTAAGGATGATTCACGCTACAACGTATCGCGAACGGGCCGTGCCCCGTACGGGCGCCGTCCACCGTGCGCCGGCCGGGCCAGTCATTCATGTTACACCGGGGCCCGGGCTGTTTGGGTGTATTATTTGCACCCATAGTGTGGTTTTGTTAGGGCCGGAACGTGCCGGCGACGGGAAACAAACACCCACCGACATTTCAACGACGTGCCCCGTCCGGGCCCAGACGGCGCACGGACGGGGCACGGCCGCGCCACGTTCTGGCATGTATTACTTCATACAAATAGTATACCTTATTGTTTGAACGTGCCCCGGCCGGGGCCCGTACGGGGCACGGCCCGTTCGCGACACGTTGTAGCGTGAATCATCCTTGTACACTATAAATCAAATACGAGTAAAGTGTACCTGATCGTTGACAAAGAGCAGCCGATCGCCCGGTATGAGCCGGCCGTCCTGCTGCGCGACGCCGCCCGGCACCAGCGAGCGGATCACGACCAGCGTGTGCGCCGGCCGCAGCGGGTCCTGGTAGTCGAGGATCGAGAAGCCGAGTCCGCGCTCGCCCTTCACCAGCTCTGTTACATATTTTTATTAGTTTAATTGATACTCGATGAGCACTCCATTAGCTTATCAGACGAATAAGTCTGTTGCTGTATACTCTATAGAGCCGCTATAAAATGGCAAAGAATATGGTAAGAAAGGTAATCAACAAAGATTTTTAATAGCCCTGTATCAAGGAGCACCGGTGGTCTAGTGGGAGTGACCCCGCCTTCCGATCTTAAGGTCGCAGGTTCGAATCCGGTCGTGCACCAATGGATTTTTCTATCGAAAAATTTACGTGCGCAGTGCCAGTGCTCTTAAACGGTGAAGGAAAACATCGTGAGGAAACCAGTTAGTATTCTAACAGCGGCGATGGGCTTGCAACCTGTCACGTATGGAATACTAACTACTGCAAAATGTGGGTATGTGCCAAATGTAATGTTTGGACGTACCTCTGACTACCCCCCTTAGACATCCTCAAAGAATCTTGAATTAGTACCTACTTGGTACTGGGAGATCTGAAGGGATATCTACCGTGCCTGGGGATCAAAGTCGTGAAGCTGTTTCAGTTTCAGTTTCCGTATCAAGGGGAATGGGTTCAAATCTTAATCGGATAATCAGTTTTGAGATTATATTATAAAAATCTTTTTGTTACACATATATTTATTGTGAAGTTACCAACAAAGAACAAAAACCACCACCAAATCAAAAGCATAATAAAAAAAATAATAATGATAGCGATCACTAACTAACTAACAAGCGTGCGAAGCCGCGGGCGATAGTATTGACTTAGAGTAATAAAAATGAATACCTATAATCTGCGGCTCAGAAGACCACATAGCGAGTCCCGTCAGAGGCTCCAAGCTGCGGGATCGCACCTTGCCGCCGGCAGACAGCGATCCACCTTCCTCTGCGCCCGCGCCGGCCAGACTTCCATCCGATTTAGCCTGTTGCATACACAATACATTACAATAAGATGACAGCGGAAAATTATGTTATCTACCGCGCCTGGGGATCAAAGATGTAAACCTGTTTCCGTTTATTTTTTTATCTGAAAAATATGAAACCCGTATAATATGTAGGCGTTACATTTATTTATGTTGCACTCCTAGGCGCAAACCAGCGGAGGCGCGGCGAAGATATCAATTTAAATTAAACCGGTTGAAAATGTCATGCCACCTGATACTTGCGCATCCGCGAGCCGCCGCCGTCGTGTACCAGTTACATGATATTTTCCACCGCATGTCATAGTAGTTAAGGTTTATTATAAATTGATTTATTCTCAGTATCTTTGCCGCGCCTCCGCTGGTTTGCGCTGGCCCCTAGACTTGGAGTGGAACTAGTACCTAGGTTCACCTAATTTTAAGATGTTTCAAAGTTATCTTTTGTTTTAGTAAGTAGTAGTAGTAAAAATTTAATAAAAAAAATCTAGTCACAGTAATGAAACAGTACTTTCTCTATAAATAAATAGTTAAAAAGACATGTGTTTATCGTTGCACAGATTACGAAGATAGATAGAGCAGGAAAACAACACACTTCCACTTAATACATTCTGAAGGGGGAAATATGATTCAGAGCCCATTTTTATGACTCAGCTATTCAAACAAAACAATGACTACTGATTAGATGAAATAACGGTGACTATGCGATGAGAAATGCTGTTGCTATCAAGAATTGAATTAGTTATTTAAAAGGGACCGCATTTTATCTTTACCTGTAAAATTGTACACCTTATCTATTTCCCAGAGAAATACGATTGTTGCCTATTCATAGTTTATTGTTATAGGTTTATTTGTTTTGCGGAAGTCCATTACGTAACAGACAAGAAAGATATTATTATGTGGTACTACTACTTGGTAATAAGAGATCCGAGAAGAAATCTACTAGGGAAGTAAATTAGAGAAGATTTTTTTAGGGTTCCGTAGGTACCCAAAGGGTAAAGCAGGTCTGTCTGTCTGTCTGTACGTTTGTTACCAGGGCCCGTACCACGATCTCTTGAAGCATTCTTATTTCAACATTACTTTTATGTCAATGTCTTTTATATCAACTGCATAGAGTCCGCTTTATGATCAAAAAGTAAAGTAATATTTAAATAAGAACGCTTCAAGAGATGGTGGTACGGGGCCAGGCTGTATCTCATGAACCGTGATAATTAACAGTTGAAATTCTCACAGATGATGTATTTTTGTTGCCGCTAATAACAAATACTAAAAAACAAAATTAAATAAATATTTAAGGAGGGCTCCCAAGCAAACGTGATTTTTTTGCGAGTTTTTATAGATTACGATTGATAGTTTTTATAGATTTTATAGATGTACGGAACCATTCTTGCGCGAGTCCGACTCGCACTTGTGGTTGAGGTTTGAAGAATAGTTTTACATTTTAGTCTTGCGTATTAAAGACATTGTGATACACAACCTCTCTTAACAAAATAGATATCAAGAAATCCAAAGGATCATTTTGATTTAGTACATAATTCAATCTTTTGTACATAAATGGATGTTTAGTATGCCTTGTCATGTAATATTTAAGGCCCCAGCGGAGGGCCATTTCCCATACAAACCTAATACCAAAATGATTTCTGATTCAAGCATATTTCCCTTATATTATTGTATAATTTGTATTCGAATAGTATTTATGCGTGTCACTACATAGTTATTTTTTCAAATAATTTCCCTGAAATGAAATAAAAGCCAATCGCATTTTGCACTGTTTTATGCTAAAATTTACAAGTTTTCTTCCTACTTATTTCGAATCAAAAACAACAATATCTCAAATATTAATTCTAAAGGAACATAGCTTACATTGTCTAGTTACAGAAAAAAAATACTATGTGAAGAATACGAAAAGTTTTCAGTCATCATTTTTGGTATTAAGGAATACAACCAAAATCACGCCAATTTCAAACTTCTATTAGTGCTATCGCACCGTGCACGAAGAGGGGTAAGCTGACGGGAAACTATGGTTGTGTGTGTGATCGCTCGGACATGACAAGTTCGCACGCACACACAGACTGAAGCGTCTGAATGAAACGTGTCTATTTATGCGCCGCCCGCCCTGCCGCGCCACCGCCGCGCCGCCTCCACGCCGCCGCCGCGTTGCTCAGGGTCTGGAGCGCGGCGGGGCTCATTCGGAGGTCATCGTTGGGGTACCTACACCTAGGTACTGTGGTATGAGAGGCTATTGTTATGTGTTATTTTCTAAATCAGTGTCCTGACAAGCTACCTACCTACTGTGTTGTGCGTGCGTGCGTATTTGTTTGTTCAGTAATATATTGACTGTGCTGCTGGCTTGGATTGAGATTTCCTGCTTTGGTTGTTGGAAACAAAAAGTACCTACATAGGTACTGCGACCTGTTTATTTGTAGCTTTGTTTACGGACTTCGATATTTTTCAGTTCGTTTGGTTCTTGTTATGAACTCGGAACGTATGGGGGATCTCATTATACCTACCTTACTTAGGTACCTACTCTATTACATAATTTACTTACCTAGTTGTTTTCATATTTAGAGTAAATATGTATTTACGTAGGTACCTATCTATCTAACATGTTGTTTATATAGGTATGTGAATTAGGGAAGTACCTACCTATTACCTAGGGTTCGATTCCCGCTCCGGATCAAATTTGTGTACGATCTGCAGAAATTTGTTCCGTTGGTCTGGGTGTTTTCTACGTATAACAAAAAAACATCCATTATTGTAATAAACCAGTAGCACCCCGCGGTTTCACTCGCGTAGGTTTGAATCCCGATATTCCCACGGGATAAAATGTAGCCTATGTGTTATTCCAGACTAGATATATTATATCTCTGTGCTCATTTTCACCATGATCCGTTCAGCCGTTCCGGCGTGAAAGAGTAACAAACATCCATCCATCCATACTTACAAACTTTCACGCTTATAATATTAGTAGGACTAGTAGCGCCCCGCGGTTTCACGCACGTAGTTTTATATACCGGTATTCCCACGGGATTAGCATAGTAGGATATTAGTAGGATAAGTAGGTAGGTGCCTAGATTATGTATAGTGCGTACACGCAAAAAAAACGCCAGAAGGAGAGGAAGGTCCATACCTAGGTACTTCGCGTTTATAATATTTGTAGGATAATAGGATAATGCTGGACAATCCACACAGCACCATCTAGCCCCAAAGTAAGTTACTCAAAGCTGGTGATAAGGGTACTACCTATATAACTGATACAATTATAGGTATTCAATTTAATACATCATAATTATACTTACATAGATAAATACTTTTTATTATACTTACATGGAAAACACCCAGCCAGACTAACAGAACAAATTTCTGCAGATCGTACACAAATTTGTTCTGAGGCGGAAATCGAACCCGCAACCTCTCGCGTCGCAGGCGGACTCTCGCCCGCTGCGTATATAATAGGTCTGGGTGTTTTCTACGTATAACAAAAAAACATCCATTATTGTAATAAACCAGTAGCACCCCGCGGTTTCACTCGCGTAGGTTTGAATCCCGATATTCCCACGGGATAAAATGTAGCCTATGTGTTATTCCAGACTAGATATATTATATCTCTGTGCTCATTTTCACCATGATCCGTTCAGCCGTTCCGGCGTGAAAGAGTAACAAACATCCATCCATCCATACTTACAAACTTTCACGCTTATAATATTAGTAGGACTAGTAGCGCCCCGCGGTTTCACCCACGTAGTTTTATATACCGGTATTCCCACGGGATTAGCATAGTAGGATATTAGTAGGATAAGTAGGTAGGTGCCTAGATTATGTATAGTGCGTACACGCAAAAAAAACGCCAGAAGGAGAGGAAGGTCCATACCTAGGTACTTCGCGTTTATAATATTTGTAGGATAATAGGATAATGCTGGACAATCCACACAGCACCATCTAGCCCCAAAGTAAGTTACTCAAAGCTGGTGATAAGGGTACTACCTATATAACTGATACAATTATAGGTATTCAATTTAATACATCATAATTATACTTACATAGATAAATACTTTTTATTATACTTACATGGAAAACACCCAGCCAGACTAACAGAACAAATTTCTGCAGATCGTACACAAATTTGTTCTGAGGCGGAAATCGAACCCGCAACCTCTCGCGTCGCAGGCGGACTCTCGCCCGCTGCGCCACAGAGGTCGTCAATTTCATAACTTGTTGTTTCTCTAACGCGTTGTTTGCATCTGACTATTTCGTCTAGCTCGTCATCAAGTTTGGTGGCTTGGTTCGTCGAGTGACTGCCAAGCGGCGCAGCAGTCCGAGTTCAAGTCCCACCGCAAAACTCACTTTTTGCACTAAATTTTTTTTTTTTATTAATCTTTTTTTTTGGAACTTTATCTACCATGGAGTTTATGAAGATTACATGCACAGGATGTAAAAAAGCAATACCCGGAAAGGAATATCTCCTACCTACTATAATATACCTACCTACAATACCCTAATTGTATGCTGTGTGTTTTTGTGGCCAATAAAATACTGTCTATGTCTATGTCTATGTCTAACTTCACAATAATAGGCAAGTAGGGTAGGTATGTAGGTACATACTCGTATTTTATTCTTTTATAGGTACCTATTCTATTGCAGAATATAATAATAATAAATAATAAATAATCGAGTATCTCGTACCTATGTGCAAACTTATCTCCTCCACTGTTTTCAGCGTTCTTTTTGGCTGACGCGCACTATATCTACTTATGTTCCTAGGTAAGTGAAGTAGAGAAGTAGGTAGGTACCTACCTAGATACCTCCGTAGGTAATTATTATGTATAGTGCGCGTCACGCAAAAAGAACGCTGGATAGAGGGGGAGGGGGTGTGATTTCGCAAGTATTTTATACCTATGCGCAAAGACATCCCCTTCATTGTTTTCCAAACTTTGCATAGATTACGATTAGGGAGACACAGAATAACGTGTACGAAGCCGCAGACTGGGGCTTGTAGGTACCTATTTTATTTAGTTTGGCACCGAAGCTGTTGGCAGTTTTAAACTTTATCGTCATAGCCATAAAGTAAGTAAAAGTAAAGTTGTCAGAGAATCTGAGCTCTGTTCAAGCGATTCTATGCAATAAAGCAATGAGCAAAATGTTTAAAATTATTTACACCGAAACACCGCCGCTTCGTTGCTGAATTGAGCCATAGTGTCACCAGGCGATCAGACTCGTGCGGAAATGTCTGGATTCTTGAGTTCTTCTTGGGCACGATCCGGATTTCCCTCCACCTTTATTTGTCAAATTCCCTATTACCTATAGGGTGTCTAATTGAGGTACTAAATAGTTCAAAAAAGGTAATAAATATTGATAGTTTCCAAACATAACCTTTGACGACCTCAGTGGCGCAGCGGGCGAGAGTCCGCCTGCGACGCAAGAGGTTGCGGGTTCGATTCCCGCCTCTGAACAAATTTGTGTACGATCTGCAGAAATTTGTTCCGTTGGTCTGGGTGTTTATGTATATAATAAAAAATATCTATCTATGTAAGTATAAAATGTATTAAATATATCAGTCATCTAGTACCCATAACACAAGCTTTGAGTAGCTTACTTTGGGGCTAGATGGTGCTGTGTAGATTGTCCAGCAATATTTATATTTATATTTATTTTATAAAAAATCGAACAGTTGATGGACGCAGGGTAGTGCATCGTAGGGCACGTTCCTATTGTGCGTGACCTACGGGGCAATGTTTTGTTTATAGGTGATGGTTACTACTTAACATCAGGTGGGCCATCTGCTTGTTCCATCAGCTAGTTGTATTAAAAAAAAATAAAAAAAAAAAAAATAAAAAAAAACATGGTCCAGTGGTTCTGATGCTTACCATTACCTAAAGGGTGTCTCGGAAAGGTAGAGATTGATTGAAATGCAAATTATATCATTTTCCTGCAAATATCATTTTCCTTTTTTTGATAAATAAATATTTTTTTTCTTTCAATGAAGTCCATCCCAACTGTTGTATTTATAATAACTATTAGTGTGATTGACGGTACGAATTATTATAAATAAATGGTAGGTTGGTAACTTTCTGAACACGACAGAGAAATACAAAGCAAATAAAGTTGGCGCAAGCACGCAACCTTGCTTCACTCCACAGGTGACGGAGAAGAACTCTTCAAATTAGATAGAGATAGCAAGTGACTTGATAGCCGATTAGTGTTGATCGGGCTTTCAGAAACCGGGGGTTAGTAACCTTGCCTCATTCCGTACTTTTCAATCGAAATTATATAATAATAGGTAGATGCAGTCTAGCTACATATCAATGTTTATTTTTTTTAAAGGTCTATATAAATAAATAAATAATGCTGGACAATCCACACAGCATCATCTAGCCCCAAAGTAATCTACTCAAAGCTTGTGTTTTGGGTACTAGATGACTATTTAATACATTATATACTTACATAGATAGATATTTTTTATTATACATAAACAGCCAGACCAACGAAGTATAGTTGGTACTTACTTTAGTTTCAATCAATTTTTTATAATGACTGTACTTTTATGGGCCCGCGAGTTGATGACAAAAAAAATAGGTAATAACCCGCGAGATGACGAACAAGCCGTAATATCTCACACTATATTTTTTTTTTATCTACCATTATAGGTAAGTACATGTCGTAGTGTTTTACCGATATGGTTACCCCACAAGGCTTACCTCAATAGTAAATTGATTCGGTTGTTTATACTTACCACTACCTAATTTTAAATCGATCTTTTGTTTCCTTATCTTATATCACAAATATATAAAAAATATACTAATTTAGGGTTTTATCTCGGGTGGAATGCGCGAGCGGCGTCAAAGGCGCGGTGGCTGGCGAAGCGTGGGGCGCCGGGGGGGGGGGCCTTAGCGGGCCGCGCGCCGCCGCCTCCGCCAAGTTGGGTAGGTACGGTACAACTTCAAATTTGTAGGTAACTGAATACCTACTCAGGGATAATGTAGTTTTCTATTAGTAAAATAACTTACTGAACTAAATAATCAGTTCAGCAGTAAGTAATTATAACTACGCATTTAATTTTACGGAGCGTGGCCCACACGGAACAGAGAAAACATATTTCCGTGGTCGCACACGTCCGTCACGCAACGGCTCTAAATCGGAAAAACCCGAGTACACTGTCGCGATCCATAACTTTGATCCCCACCACTCAGTCGATCTAAGGTTACCTTATGGCGCATCCACACATGCCCGGCGGCACGCGCGGCTTTCTTTCGTTGCCGGCGGCAGTTTGCTTGCTTGCTGCTTCGATACGGAGTGGTATTGTTGTCGTATTCATATATAACATCATTTCATATAAATAACGAAATGACAGAATTTAACTGGGATGATAGTGCAGTACTATTATTTTTTACTTTTATTTTATAAGTCACAACACTACTGCGAAAATTGCAACCGTATCTGCTGGCCGCCGGTAAAGCCGGCGGCAGGGCGGTCTGAAAGCCGGCGGCATGTGTGGATGCGCCATTAGCGATGAGTGCGACGCATATTTTTATCGAAATTTCATATTTTTTGCGCTATTTTGGTAACACAATACGCGCGGGTGAAAGCGCGGGGCGCAGCTAGTCATATCATAATTTCATAATAATAGGTAGGTATGTACACTAGGTACCTACCTACTCGTATTTTATATAATCCTATTTTAGAAGCAGATCATAATTTGACGAATTATGATGAACCTACCTAGGTAGGTACAGTTCAGCCAAATTCGGCTAGTTTACAAAAATGTCCCACCGAATTTGGCTGGACTAGAGGTAGGTTAGGTACCTACCTACATGGGTAAGTACCTATTTCCTGATAGATTGATAGGTTTCTTGAGATAGGTATAAGTGCGTAGGCCTTGTCAAATACCTAACTTGAAGAAAAAAAAGCAAACTATAGGTAGGTATTCACTTTTATATTTTTTAAAAATAGGTAGGTAGGTAGGAGTAGGTACCAAACTTGCACAGTGCACTTTTCTAAATGTAAGCACCTACCTACCTATGAAACGCAAAAGGTAAGCAGTATAAACATACTACACACATGACATGCCCAAAGAAATAGTTACCATGGTGAGTGAGTAGGTACCTAACCTACCGCTTTCGAATTGTTATCAATGGCAGAGGTTTATGGTACCTACCTACCTTTCGTAGGAAAAATAGTACAACCGTAGCGGTGCTTGAGTGTGTGCGTGTATACGTAGTACCTCGTTCCTGCCCCACACGCGCCTGCACCAGCTAAACAGAGATAGCTATACACAGATCGATTTTTGGACTCGTCTCAAATTGAAATTGCGAGCTGGGGTCACCGGACTCTTAATTTATTTTGTTTTATTAAGTAAAATTCTAAATTGACTTTAAAATTCTTGATAAGGATAATGTTACAATACATAATCCGATTTAATGCTGCCGTGCCTAAGATGCAATTACTTTGGATTAAATACTCTATCAGTTAGGTATTTGACGTAGATAAGACTTAATGGAAAAACCTAGGACTTAATGGAAACGATACAACTTAGGAATTTTTAAGACAAGAGTGAATAAGTGGATTATAGCTAAGCGTGCTCCACCTTAGACTGCATCTTCGCTAAAGCGAAGATGCATTCGCTTTAGCGAAGATGCAGTCTATGGTATATAATATGGTTTGACTAAGGTGGAGCCCTTTGACAAGGTGAAGTGGCAGTCAAACGTCTAGCTAACAATAAAAAAAAACCTGGAATAAGATGATGTCACTTTTGACTTGTGTTTTAGTCATGTTTTAGATTTGTATGTAGTCTTCTTCTTCTTAAACATTCAAGATCAAGAAAATTATCCACATGTTAAGTGGTAACCATCACCTATAAAAAAGAATTGCCTCGTAAGTCACACACGATAAAACCTTCCCTGCGTCCATCAACTTGAGGCATACAGATGTTAAGCCTCATGAGCCTGTCATTTCATCGGCAACCACACTCTTCAAACCGAATGCTTGATCCATAAGCTATACAAGCAGATACTTTAGAAAATGATCCTCTATCGAAATCACGGACAGAGGCCATGAATGGAATGAGAAGGAAGAAGTATTTTGACCGACAAAAAAATGGAGGTTCTCAATTCGACTGTATTATTTTTAATGTTTGCTACCTTTTATAACTTTTAACTGGATGGTTCGATTTTGATGAATTAGAGTCAGATCTGACGAGTATTTTTCCTATAGTACCTAGTATGAGTGTATTTTCCAGTGTTATTAAAGTCGGGGTTTTCTATAGATAGTTATTTTCACGCGAGCGATATCACGGGCGGAGAGTAGTTAAAAATTTTGTACGCTTTAGAATGAACAAGATTATCCTGCCAAAGCCAGTTTTCTTTGCACATGTGATAGATAAGATATGAAATCCTAAAAATATACTAGCTTTTATCGTTGCCATTAACTTATTAATCAGGTTGCACATTTCCTGTCACACGGGTGATTGATAGTATTAAATGTTATCTAAATTCACATATCAACATTAGACATACCTCACTATCGGTTTATAAATTATTGATGTATTACGAAAGATGTTTTCTATGACACTAATTATTATAAGGTAAAAGTTTAGATGTGTGATATCAGCTCAATCATAGTTAGGTAAATGTGTAAATCATGTTTTGATGTACTCTGGCCTTCCGCGATACAGGCTTGTCCTAGTGTGGAAACCATCATTAGGTAGCCTTAGGTAAGCTTATTGGTAAATAAATGAAAATGTATTAATTTGGATGAAACCTGCAGTACAGACATAGTTATTGACCTGAAATTTTGAATAGCATTATAGGCACGGTAATAGTGTATGAGTAAATGTAAATACGTAAATGTAACGTAAATGTAAATGTAATGTAATGTAGTACGGTAAATGTCAGAGGAACCCGGACCTTGATTCCTTTATAAAATTTGGACCTCAAAAGCCCTGGACAGTAAAGAGTGGAAAAGGGTTAGGGAGGCCTTATTGCACCGCAGTGGGATTAATTATTAATGGAGGCTTAAATAATACATAATAATATGGTCAACATTTTTCGTATTAAAAGCAAGTGAATCCACTTGCTATCTACAAATCTATTAAAACCAGTGGGTTTTCGTGAAATCTGATAACATTCCACTTATTTATCGTACGTTATATTTCTGTTGGCATTATGACGTGCTCGATGCACGCCATAACGCCAACAGATGAAGATGAGAACATGATCTACAAAACCAATTACTGCCTACGAAATAAAACAATGATGTATGCACACGTATGTTACTATCGATCTTACTTATAAAACACTACATCATTTATTTTTGACAGCCTTCACAACTCAGTTGGTAGTAGCTATGCCTTCTGTGCCGTAGGCCGTGGGTTCGATCCCCACCGAGAACGAACATTCGTGTGATGAACAGACTGAGAACAAACATCTATGTTCATCTCTCAAAATGTTTGCTGGGATCGAACCCACGGCATTAGGTAGCTTAGCTACATACCAACTGAACTGTTAAGGCTGTCTAAAGCTTTAAGACGAAGACAAGAGCTAATGTGACTCTCGCTCGCACGTTTTGACATGTTGAAAGATATAAAATCATTAAACCCATTTTCTAAAAATCGCAAATAACATAATGCATTGTGATTTTATATCTTTAAAAATGTGGAATCGTGCGAGCGAGAGGCAAATTAGGTGTTGTCAATGCCTTAAAGCGCATTGACCGAGTGCGGAACACCATGTAACGTTCCTTGACAGGCATAAGCGATGTTGGCGATAAATTGGCGAGCGATTGGGGGAGGCTTTTGCCCAGCAGTGGGAAGAAATAGACTAGGGAAGAAAATACCTTGACGAGGGTAGCAGCCGGCGGCGCGATCTCGATGGCAGGCGCGGGCCGCGGCCGAGCGCAAACCATGCACACTTCACTCGACAACTCCTTTAGAATGGACACCACCTCGAGGTGATTCATGCCGAGGAGACGGTGTCCGTTCACCTCTGGAAACAATTTTTTTTATACAACCAGCTGATGGAACAAGCAGATGGCTCACCTTTTGTTAAGTGCTCACCATCACCTATAACAAAGCATTGCCTCGTAAGTCATGCACGATAGGAACGTGCCTTACGATGCACTGCCCAGCGCCCATCAACTTGAGGCATACTGATGTTAAGCCTCATGTGCCTGTAATTACACCGGCGACCACACTCTTCAAACCGAAACACAGCGTTGCTGCTTGGCGGCAGAAAAAGGTGTGGTGGCAGTACTTTCCCGGACGAACCCTTCACAAAGTTCTACTACTCTTAAACAATGTGACATTATTGTTGTAGAACCTAACGAGTTCTATAACATAGTGTCAAGTGCCCGAATGGAGCCTCCTGAGGCTCACTTTTTTTTTTTCATAATAATAATCTTTATTTCAGACAGGAGTCCATAATTAACCTAAAAACTAACACGTACAGTACACAAAATAAATTATTACTAAAATATTGTATAGCTAGACGGTAGCCTAGACGTTTGACTTAAGGCCCCGGTGACAGCGGCTCGCAGTTTCGAGGTGCGATTGGCTATTATTTCATTTCGGGGAGGTTGTTTGAAAGAATAACTATCCAGTGAGGCGCATAAATACTGTTCGAATACAATAATATAAGGGAAATGTGCTTGAGTCAGAAATCATTTTGGTATTAGGTAAACGTAAGGCCAAACATACTAATACCAAAATGATTGCTGACTCAAGCACATTTCCCTTATATTATTGTATTATTTGTATTCGAACAGTATTTATGCGTGTCACTGGATAGTTATTCTTTCAAACAACCTCCCCGAAGTGAAATAATAGCCAATCGCACCTCGAAACTGCGAACCGCTGTCACCGGGCTCTTAAAATCCTTTCACCACTGTTTCGAAATAAAACTAGTGACTCTACAAAAAGAAGATGACCATTATAGAGTACATCAGTTACCTAGTAGTTCGTCTCCGGGCCGGTGCACGCCGGCGCGTCCCACCGGACCCTCGGGCAGCACGGACCGCACGTAGTGATGCGGCCGCACCTCCCGGCCCCCCTCCACGTCGACCGTGCCTTCCAGCGATATGCCGAGACCGCCGCCGCCCCTCACTACCACGCCGACTACTATTTCTACTTCGTCACCTGGAAATATCATTATTTATTAGTTTACTAGAGACCCGCCCGCGCTTAGCACGGGTGCACATTGTTTTTCTACTATATCATGCATGTATTATACATATAAACCTTCCTTTTGAATCACTATCTATTAAAAAAACCGCATCAAAATCCGTTGCGTAGTTCTAAAGATTTAAGCATAGGGACATAGGGATATAGGGACAGAGAAAGCGACTTTGTTTTATATAGTATAGTGATAGTGAAATGCGTCTACAGACGTACACTTTGTTATAGGTGATGGTTACCATTTAACATCTGTATGCCTCAAGTTGATGAACGCAGGGCAGTGCATCGTAGGACACGTTCCTATCGTGCGTGACTTACGAGGCAATGCTTTGTTAAAGGTGATGGTTAGAAGAAAGAAAGAAAATATATTTATTTCGTCCCACAATAGGTAGGTACAAGTAAGTACTTACTTAAAACTAACAGAAAAATAAAATTATAACCTACACTAATAAAGGACCTACCTACCGTTGTGCGGGGCAAAAAGGTCACGTCTCAGCTTAAATGCTGCACTAAACCTAGGTACCTAGGTACCGTAGGTACAGTGCAACGCTGGTTTTCAGACGTGGCCTGGCCTAGTGTGACATGCGACCGGTAGACAAGTAAAAGTAAAAAACACAGAATATATTTTAGCAAACAGTAGGTACATACATAGTAATTATAACAATAAACAACAGACAATTTACACCATAGAATACAACATTTGTTTTTACTTACATCTAATAAAGTATTTACATATGAAACCAAAGGAAACTAAAATGATTTTTTGCTGTGGAGCCCGCAAGCAAACGAAAGCGCGTAGCATTATATACTCTATGCTAAAGACAACAGAACAGATACAGAACAACGGAAATGACACACACACCAATAAAATGATACTGACAAAAAAATTAGGGCGTTGGCCAGATTACAAAATTAAAGTTACTACCTAGGTACTACATGACAAGGGCTACCTAGATTGGACTAATTGGTACAAAAGTAATATTTACGACAGCTAAAAAACCTTGGCATTTCACGGCACCCATCCACCATGCCACCAACCAGTGCTGTAAAACCAGACCTGTTGTGCTCGACGTGCTATGAAGTAGAGGTAAGTAGTAAAAGTACCTATCTACATAATTACGTATAATTGCATTTCTAGCGATAAGTTTGCATAGAATTTGGGTTCATTAATTTGTTTGTCCGCTGCCACTCTAAGACGCACTCAGTTGACCCTGCAAAAACAGTCTCTTGACTTCTTTCTTAAATACAACTACTGATTTCAGAGCACACACTGGCGGAGGTAGATCGTTCCAACACCGAGAAGCGGCATATTTAAAGGAACCACGGAACGCCATAGACTTGTGTTTCGGTGCAGCAAATACAAAGGTACACTGTCTGTTTGGGTATCTGTTTTGGGAACGTGCCCATACAAATTTCTCAAATAAATATTTTGGATACTGCCTGGTACCACTTAACATCCGGTTGGCCATCTGCTTGTTCCATCAGCCAGTTGTATAAAAAAAACACTAGATGGGTCATATGCTAGTTACATCAGCAAGTAGTATAAAAAAACAAAACAACGCTTCCGTGCACGCCTGCGAGACAACATGACAATGCAGAATACACGAATTCTTTGCGTGTACGCAGACAATTCGTGTTTATATGCCGGTAAAGTGGGCTAGTTGGGATTCAAGGGGTTATTCTACTAATATTATAAACGCGAAAGTTTGTAAGTATGGATGGATGTTTGTTACTCTTTCACGCCAGAACGGCTGAACGGATCCGGATGAAACTTGGCAGAGATATTGATTATAGTCTGGAATAACACATAGGCTACTTTTTATCCCGTGGGAATACCAGGTGTTGGCAGATGTTTTGCATTTTACCGTAGTTAGTTGATACATTTTTAGTTCCTAAATAATAACTAGATGTCGCCACATGAAAGATTAGCACGCGCTATCGTTGCGTTTTGAGCAATGAGTGATATCAGCAATCGTAGGTGTAAAAGTTTTCCGATCACCAGGATTTAAATCGGCGCAGGTTAAACCGCGGGGTGCAACTAGTTATACATACTACAAGAAAATTAGCTTCATACCCAATATAGCTTGCCACTTCTTCTTAATGGCGTCCTTCTGTTCCGTGGAGCGCGGCATCTCGAAGGGCGGATCGGCGCGGGTCGCCAGCGGCGGCGGCGGAGATATCGACAGAGGCTCCTCTACTATGTTACTATCCAGCCTGGAATACAGAATATTTTAAAGAGTAGTAGAGCTCTTTGTGAAGGGCTCGACCGGGGAAGTACTACCACCACACCTTTTTCTGCCGTCAAGCAGCAACGCTGTGTTTCGGTTTGAAGAATGTGGTCGCCGGTGTAATTACAGGCACATGAGGCTTAACATCTGTACGCCTCAAGTTGATGGACGCAAGACAGTGCATCGCAGGGCACGTTCCTATCGTGCGTGACTTACGAGACAATGCTTTGTTATAAATTATGGTTACCACTTAACATCAGGTGGGCCATCTGTTCCATCAGCTGGTTGTACAAAAAAAATCTATTACCTTGAAACGAGCAATTCTTCTAAATATACATAATTATACATATACGAGCGCAATTATCTATCTATCTCCCTATCTTTTTCTGAATCTCGGAAACGACTCCAACAACTTTCATGAAATTTAGTATGCAGTGGGTTTCGGGGGCGATAAATCAATCTAGCTAGGATTAATTTTTAGAAAAAGAACCGTTATGTCAGACAATGAATAACATAAACTGAAACAAATCTAATTATAGAAACCACGGACAACAGCGCAGAAGGCCGCTACCACCGCACTATTGAGCTGTGAGGGCTGTCAAATCTGTCAATATTAGTAGGACGTATAGGCACTCACGAGTTCTGCAAGTTTGTCATCTGAATATCCTGGTCAGTGGTGAGAGGTTCAGGCCGGTGCATGTGCAGGAAGGGATTGTGTGGCGGCATGTTGTCAGTCGCAGACTCGCCCGCCGCTATCGCTTGCTGCAGCTGCTCGAATTTCGGACCTCGAAGATATCTAAAAAAGAGATTAGCAAAGTAAACTTTTACCCCATAGGTACTGGAAGAATGGTGATTTATAGACCCTATTTGGTGGTAGGTAAATAAGGGTAAAGAGCAGAAGCGAAAAATAAAAAAACAAAACAGCAGCTCTAAAACAGTGACAAAGTATACCACTTGTCACTATCACTTTCATACCGAGCCTAGCCTTAGGACAGCCTTCACAGCTCAGTTGGTAGTAACTCTGCCTTCTGCGCCGTAGGCCGTGGGTTCGATTCCCACCGAGGACAAACATTTGTGTGATGAACATAGATGTTTGTTCTGTGTCTGGGTGTTATATGATATTATAAGCAAAATGAAAAAAGTGTAAAACCAACCGTTCTAGTTCCAGTGTCACGATATTCCCGCTTTGCTTCAGCACATCTACAGATTTCTGGTTGGACTTGGTGGCTAGGGAGACATCATCGACGGCCACTATTCGGTCATTGACCCGCACTTTCCCGCTCAGTGCCGCCGCACTGCCGGGGGTCACCGATTTTACGAAAATGCCCGACAACTCTTCTTTCTCACAGACGTAGCCTGCAAGGTTAAATGGTTAATGTTGTGTCAAAAGTAGCTTTTTTTTATGCCAAAGCTGGCAGACGAGCATACGGGCCACCTGATGGAAAGTGGTCACCCGCAACAGACACCTGCAACACCAGAGGCGTTGCTGATGCGCTGCTGGTCTTTTAAGAGGAGATAAAACCGCCTTTTGACTGCCATGTCGTAACTCCGAGAGAAAACCGCAGGGACCTAGATACAACATTTATTTATGTATACCTATTTGATTAACGATTTGCATTTTGCAAGAGCAGTAAAGCTCTGTGTATGCTTTGTTATGGTTGGTCCACTTAACAATGGGTGGGCCATCTGCATGTTAGAACACCTATTAACCTATATTAGAATATCGGTTGCAATATAGAAATCCTTTCTTACCTGTCTTGTGCACTTCATTAGTGGTGGTAGTCAAGAACAGTTTTTTAAATTTAGATTTTACTATGAAATAGCAGCATTTCCATCTAAAGTCATGGCTCAAGGCGGATCTTCAAAATCATGCCAAAGCGGTAATCAAAACTGGTTTGAGAAATATGGAAAAAGTCGTTTTAATTTCGTAATTTTGTCGGTAAATGTACGATTCACACTATAAACAAATAAACACCTCTAGGAATAGTACTTTAGACCATAGGGCTATATGGACCATATAGATATAGGGGTAGTAGATAGACCTGCAATAGTGATGCCAAGGCCGTTTTCATCTTTCTTCAGCTGCACAGTGAATCGGTCGACCTCGGGGGATTCGGCATCTGAAGGACATACAAACATTATTATCAAATTATTATATGTACGTGCGTAATGATCTTCATGTCAAGGGCTCTTTGTGATGAGATGTCTGGGGGAGTAATACAACTATGCCTTTATAGATGCCAGTGAAGTTATGCCTGAAGTTTATGGATGCAGGGCAGCACACCGTAGGGCACGTTTCTATCGAGCATGACTTTGTTAGAGGTAAGTAAAATATTCAAAATTACAGTGGGGTAATATAATTATAGGTTATGGGTATCACATACACACACATTAGATGAGATTTTCTTAACTGAGTGTCATCAGTGCAATCAGTGTCATGTTAAGTAAATTTTTACCTCATTTGGTTACAACAAATAACTTACCAGAATCAAGTGGGGGCGTAAGAGACTGGTCGAATACGAATCTTGAAGAGTTATTGCTGAGGGACCCAGCTGGAGTGGGTTGAGTGTGAAACACTTGCTCGAAACCCGCTTCCATCAAATAGCGGTCCAGCGCTTCTGGCTCCGATAAAAGTCTGTGAACATAAACAAAAGAAATTTTAGTTTCGGAAGCATTTCATCAGATAGCATAAACCGTGATTCGCCTTACTAATAAAACTTATGACAAGTTTATACACCCGTTATACTAGTGTTGTAAACATCGTAAAATCAACCTAAGGCGATGTTAAATCTCCTTTAGCATCACGTTCATATCGCGATTGATTCACAACGCAATGCTTTGTTATAGGTTATGGTTACCACTTAACATCAGGTCAGCCAACAGCTTGTCCCATCAGCAAGTCGTATACAAAAACATATCAAATAAAAATACATTTAAAAAATAAACGTTAAAAAAAAGAAAAAAATATATGTACCTGTGCGGGACTATGGCCGCTGGGGAAGGATTCACCGTAGCAGGGTCCACTGAGCGCGCCACAACTAAGCGCACGCGAGACCCGGACGCACGCAACACGCCTGCCACTTGCTCTGAACCCATCTCCATAAGACTCACCTACGCGAAAGACGAAACATCGACATAGACGAGGTACGCTCAATACAGTACAAATAGACAAAGTAATAGGTTCAAGTAAAATGAAACAGAGAAGACTATTTCATTACACTAGGTCTTAAAGTCGTATACGGCAGTAAACAAAACAAGCCATTCTGAAGAGATCACCCCTGCATAAAGGAAAATAAGCCTGAGCAAAAACTGGCAGAAAACAAGCTTTCTGCCAGTTTTTGCTTGATTTCTATAGCGCCGTTTCCTGACAAGACTTTCGATGACCTTCATCGAATGGCGTAGATTTTCAACTGGAAAATACACTCATTCTACCAGAAAAAACTAATCGTCAGATCTTACTTATATTTAAAAACGGAAAGCACTAGCTTTCATATAAAAAAGAATTATCAAAATCGATTCACCCTGTCAAAAGTAATGAGGTAACAAACATGTAAAAAAATACAGTCGAATCGAGAATCTCCACCTTTTTTTGACCGACTTCAAAAAAGGAGGAGGCTCTCAATTATTATTGGATGGACCGATTTTGATGATTCTTTTTTTATCGAAAGCTGGTGCTTTTCATGTGATCCCATATTGATTTGAGCCAATTCTGCGGCCCAATTACGCTAGTGTCTGGCTATCGAGATGGCTTTCAGCTTAACATTTGATTCCCATAGTGTAATAAGAAACATTTATTTAGGATGGATGGGAATCAAATGTCAAACTGAAAGCCATCTCGATAGCCAGACTGACCAGACAGACCAGATAAGCGTAATCGAGCCGCTGAGTAGTTTTTGAGTTATAGTAGTTTAAGTGTATTTTCCAGTGCATGAAGCCTGTTTTTTCATGAAATAGGTAGTCATTGTAGTTAGCTATAAATGTTACAACTTACGTCACCAATTTGCAGAATGTGATCTCCTGACTTGAGGCGTCCATCGCGATCAGCCACGCCGCCAGCTAGGATAGTTTTAACGATGACGCCGCTTGTCCTCGCCCCAATGATGCCTATAGAATGTTTAATTATTACTAACTAGTTGCGCCCCGCGGTTTCACGCGCGCATTTAAATCCCGGTATTCCCACGGGATAAAAAGTAGCCTATTTGCTATTCGAGACTACATATAATCTATATCTCTGCCAAGTTTCATCCAGATCCGTTCAGGCGTTCCGGCGTGAGAGAGTAAAAAACATCCAATGTTAATTTAAAAACATAAGAAGTTATTTTTATATAAAACCAGCTGATGGAATAAACAGCATTGCCCCGTAAGTCACGTACGATAGGAACGTGCCCTACGATGCACTGCCCTGCGTCCATCAACTTGAGGCATACTGATGTTAAGCCTCATGTGCCTGTAATTACACCGGCAACCACACTCTTCAAACCGAAACACGGCAACGCTGCTTGGAGGCAGAAAAAGGCGTGGTGGTAGTACTTCCCCAGCCGAGCCCTTCACAAAGAGCTCAACTACTCTTACGCCATCTTACTTAGGGACATAAAAACCTTGTTGACTTTATTTTGCAAAATTCATATCATGCAAAAGTCCACAGGCTGAAACAAATTACATACCAAAACCAAGTCCAGTGCCATCATTAACTAGGTTAATAATCTCTACTTGTGCCCAGTCTCCCACCACAATGTTGTTCGAAGTTGAAGCAATAGAATCATCATTGCGGCCCAGCTCAAGTATGCCACGACTCTGGAAATTACATTAAAATATGTTCCAGTGGATTCATACAGTGGACACATTCAGAGGTCACTTTTTTATTTTTTACCAGTTGCGCCCCGGGGTTTCTACCGCGCAGATTTAAATCCGGGTATTCCTACGGGATAAAAAGTAGCCTATGTGCTATTTCAGACTATAATCTATCTCTCTGCCAAATTTCATCCAGATCCGTTCAGCCATTCCAGCGTGAAAGAGTAATAAACATCCACCCATCCATACTCACAAACTTTTGCATTTATAATGCAACATGCCACACGTTGCACTGCCCTGCATCCATCAACTTGAGGCATACAGATGCTAAGTTAATGCCTGATGTAAGTCAAGTGCCTATAATTACACTGGCAACCACTCTTCAAGCCGAAACACAATGTTGCTGCTTGGCGGCAGAAAAACGCGTGGTGGTAGTACTTCCGTGGCTGAGCCCTTCACAAAGAGGTCTACTACTCTTGCACTGTTGCCATATCCTTTAAATAAAAAATCTCTATTTTTTAGTCTTATGTCAAATTTAATCAGTTAGTGGACGGTGAGCCAGGTAAGTGGATGGATATATGATTTTTGGAGACCAATATAACTGCCTCAAGTCCATTCTAGTTTGTGACTTTTGTGAGAAACACAGAAATTGTATTACAAGCTTTACTTAGTTTGGAGCTAGATAGTGCTGTGGAAAGTCCACCAATATTTATATTTTATTAGCATTTATGGATTGTAAGTCATTTTCGGCTCATTGAATGGTATAATAATATAATAGCAAAAAATGCTGATCAATCCACACAGCACAGTATAGCCCCAAAGTTAGCTCAAATACTAAAAGCATTACTCAAAGCTTGTGTTATGGGTACTAGATAACTGATATACTCGTATTTAAAACATTATATACTTACTTAGATAGATATTTTTTACTATACATACAAAACACCCAGACCAATGGAAAAAATTTCTGCAGAACGTACATATTTTTTTTCCGAGGCGGGAATTGAACCTACAACCTCTTGTGTTGCAGGCAGACTCTCGCCCGCTGCGCCACTGAGTTCGCCGGTGAGGTATGGTACTGAACTGATTCCCATTTTCTTTTCAGAAGCTACAGCAATACCTGTTTTGGTGATATGTTAACTTCCAAGGTACTGTCCATATGTGTGGTATGTTCATTATCTGAGCTGGAGCCAAACTCCAGGCTTTGGGGAGGAGACACCTGAGGCACTCTCTGCTCTTCCTCCCCCTCATGACTATCATAGAGGTTCCTAGTCTGGAGTGCCAAGTCACCTATAAAGTGAGTAAGTCTTGAACAAACATTTCAATATTCTTTGAATCTGTAGAGAAAACCTATAATTGGCCATACTATTGAATTTAAACTTACATGTACAAATTTGTTGTATCACTGTTATTTCCCAATAAATAAATAAATCAAGACTTAAATTAACTTCTTCTTTCTTTTGTAGATAATCAAGTAAAAAGCATTGAATAATGTCAATACTTCTATAACATAAAACAAATAAACAATTTACATGACATTTATATGATGTTGATTATCAACTGCTGCAAATACAAATGTTTTCAACAACCCTGGTTTTGATATGTATCAGTTATCTAATTTTAGGTATCTTTATAGGATCTTGAGAAACAACAAGGTAAGTAGGTAACATAGCTAAACATTGAGTAGTAGTAACTTACCAGCAGGTGTAATATCAAAATCACCAGGCAAAATCGAGGGGTGATGAGCTATCTGAATAGCAAGTAAGTCCACAGAATCATGAAGTGATGCAACACTTTTCAGAAAGGGACTTTCTAACAGGTCTATGAGCATATGCAAGTCATGGGACGTAGCAGCCTGAAAATACCAAAGGCATTATTGATCTGCCTGCAGGTTGCGGCTGATGCTTTTCATTAAATTATTTGTAAGAGTTTTTATTAATTACAATTAATCTAGGATTCTCATTTTGACGGACGGCTGCTTTTACGCTCTCCAGTTGCTGCAGAGCCTTCGATAAATTGACTCCTAAAATCATTCTGAAACGAAAATGTTTTTAAATTTTTACAGTGAGTGGCTCGCTCGAAACTTTGAATTGAATAAAATAATGAATTAATTAAGTAAATTGAATTCTAAGGCACGGAATAGACATATTTGTTTTTTTGAGTCCGGTTATTGTACAGTTGTATACTCTGTTGTACAACACGATAATGTACACTCGCGGTCTGAAAATTTTAACACCCTATGGTTGATAATTGCATGCACGAATCTTTGTCACAAGGTCGATGATGTTTTTATGTGATATGATTTGTTTTGGATTTGGCATAGAGCATAGAATTTTTTTATTACAACGAAAATAGGTCGCTCAAGATGGTTGTCTAAGGTATATATAAAACCTTTTGTAAAATATGATAAAAATTATCTGGCATACGGACATCAGGACCAAAAATACCAAAAGTACAGACATCTTCTTTATTACAGATCAGTGACAGACATTCACCTATTCACCCAAGCGAGTTTGAACTTATTACTAACAATCCCTATCCCTACTATTCCCTACTAATCCCTACTATATATATATTATATATTTATATATTATATAGTATATATATATATATCCCATCCCATCCCAACTTAATATTATAAATGCGAAAGTAACTCTGTCTGTCTGTCTGTCTATCTGTTACGCTTTCTCGCTTAAACCTCTCAACCGATTTTGATGAAATTTGGCACAGCCAATCTTTAGACCCTGAGAAAGAACATAGGCTACCTTTTATTGCGAAAAAAAGAGATGAAGAGATTAAAAGTACGCAGACGAAGTCGCGGGTAGGTACCAGCTAGTATATATATATATTATATTATTGTATATATATATATATATTAATACATATATTATATTATATATATCCCAACTAATATTATAAATGCGAAAGTAACTCTGTCTGTCTGTCTGTCTGTTACGCTTTCCCGCTTAAACCTCTCAACCGATTTTGATGAAATTTGGCACAGACAATCTTTAGACCCTGAGAAAGAACATAGGTTACCTTTTATTGCATAATATTCAAATTAAAAGTACGCAGACGAAGTCGCGGGTACCAGCTAATTAAAAATTCCGCAGCTATGACGGCACGTAGTCTATCTCGCACAGATGCAACAAAGCGCGCGCATAGATCAGTCCCCCTGATGTCATCCCAAACCTATGCACAATGTGCTCTGAGAGCTTCAGGGTTTCTATCGTTCTGACAGTCCCAGCATTGAACCATAATTCCCCACAAATCAATCGGGTTCAAATCCGCTGACCGAGCAAGCAATTGAATGAGACAAATGTCACATTGCAAGTTGAACCACCAAAGGTTTTTTCGTCAGTATATATAACATTAGACCAATCAATATCTAAATATTCTCTCGCAAAATTCAGTAGATCAATTTTGTGGAGAGGTTTGAGTTCCACTTTAATGGCATGATGTCTGTAGTGTAGCCCCGCTTCGTGCAGAGCTCGTCGAATCGTCCAAGTATTCACATCATGCAAAGCAGCATAATGGCTGGTTGGTGTGAAGCAGTGTTCTTCATAATGTCGAACAATAACATCAGTTATTTGCGCGGGGGCTAGTATCGGCCGTCGTCCAGAATTGTTTCCATGATCGGTTATTTGGCCTTCTTTACTATGGCGCCGAATCCAAAATCTCACGGTGAATCGAGATCTGTTAAGTTATCTTGATAATGCGCTAATATTCGAGCCATTTTCATGGAGGAGTAAAATTTGAGCTCTGTGCTGCAGGGCTAAACTTGCCATGTTATTTTCTATTATATTTCAACCCACTAGCCGAATTTCAAGGAAATTAAACAACGGCATCTAGCGTATTTTTTGTGAAGCTTTAAGGAAGCTTCTCAAAGAATGCGAATAATATATAATATTTATAATACGAATAATGATAAAAATAATAAGAATTTATTAGCAGTATAAGAATAATATATAAAATTGAATTTCCTTGAAATGCGGTGTCTAAGATCCTATCGGTGTGATCTACGATCGATCGCGGTCGGCACCCGAACTCGTGATAGGCCCTCTGATTCTTCCAAGCAAGGATGAAGGAAGTTGTTTTGTTTTTGAAGGTAAGGAGGTAAGGAAGGATGGTTTATTGTATACTCTTTGATGGATTCTTCGGTTTTTGTTTTATGCCCCAGAGTATTTTATCTGATTTTATCGCTACGGAAAAGCTTGGTTTTGCTAGGTTTTGTGTTTTGTTTCGTTTGTTTACGTGTAGCACGTGTAGGTACCTCTAGCTGACTAGCTGCATGCAACAAAACAAAGAAACAAACGTATGCGTGTAATAAAATTAAAATCTCCTCCATCCATCATTTTTTTTCGTTCTACAAAAGCTGAAATAAGAAAGTTTAGATGTCTGATCGTCAAACATGGAGAAAACAATAGAAGTTATAGACTTGACTGGCTCATTTACGTATTGTCGGGCACCAATAACCCTATCCCAGTCTGTAATAGAAGTAGATGATTCCATTGGACCAGGTAAATTATAATATGTATAGAGCTGTACCTATTTACTGTTGTCCGAAATAAAAAACTAATTATTATTAAATCATCAAAATCAATCAGGTCCAAATTTGTGATCAAAAACCATGATATATTTACTTTATACTAGTTCCAGATGCTTCTACTGCACCCAATGGTCTGTCAGCAGAGCCTATAGTTATTGAGGGTGAAACAGATTCACTTCCAGAAGTAAATGTTTCCATTGAAAGTCAATCCAAAAAGTCTACAGCTACTAAAAAGAAAGTAAGTTTTGAGCTTGTTACTGTCTTTTATTGCCAAAATGAGATTTCTAGATGCCCTTGGAACTAATTTCAATCGAACCTAAAATAAGCTGTTAATAAAACTGCTTTGTCCAGCCATAACTCTCGAAACATTGATCAGCCCCTTGATCACATAACTGTTGTTGCATTCAAAATCCAGTTGCATATGTCAATTTTGGCAGTTTTGCCATCGCAAATCTGCCAAAATTGACTATTAATCAGCATGAATTTTGATAAGTTGATAGCTTGTGCTTGAGAAATATACCTACTGGTATGAAAGTAAAATTTAATTAGATGTTATTAAGGGTTAAACTGTAGCTACCCTGGTACCTGAGTTGAGGGTTGGGGATAGGGGGGATGCATGTGGGGGTAGAGGGCAAGTCTTTCCCTATAGTTCTTTTTTCTAGGAAATGAAAAAAAAATTCTTCAAATTTCTTCACTTTTTTCAAAAAAAAAATAACCCTAGCCTAATGGGAATTCTTTCCCTTGAGTCTTTTTGTCTAGGAGATGAAATATTATTTCCAATTTTCTTCACTTTAGTAAAAAAAAACCCTAACCTACTATTAATTTACCTGAAAAAGTGAAGAATTTTTTTTCATTTCCTAGAAAAAAGAACTATAGGGAAAGACTTGCCTCCTACCCCCACTTGCAACCCCCCTATCCCCAACCCTCAACTCAGGTACCAGGGTGGCTATAGCCAACCCTTATTCAGTTATGGGGTTTTATAAGGGGGCAAAAATAAAAAAGTTAGTGTTTGAAAATTCTGAATTTTTTTTTCAGAAGCGATTATCAAAAACTTCTTTCAAAGCTAAAAGCCCAGTAAGAGAAAGATCTCCCCGCCTTGGAGATTGTCCTATTTGTCGAGATCCCTTGGGAAGCCGCCCTATGGCTTCGACAAAATGTGGTCATGTCTATTGCATTGTATGTGTTGAACAAGCTGTGAGAATAGAAAAGAGGTGCCCTACATGTCGAAAACCATTAAAAGGTGTCACTGCATTCCATCCATTGTTCCTCTGAAAATAATAATTATTACCTATTAAAGTAGATGTCAGTATGATACCAAATTAAGTTAGATTATGAGGGTTTATTCCAGCTTCTAGATACAAATAAAGAAATATTAATGGACACACTGAACCTCACTGACTGAAAACATTTAACAGGACACAAAAAAGGCACATAAACTTAATAATACATTTTTACACTACTATGGAAAACTTATTTAATAACTAGTTGCGCCCCACGGTTTCACCCGCGCATTGAAATCCGGTATTCCCACGGGATTAAAAGTAGCCTATGTGCTATTCCAGATCACAATCTATCTCTCTGCCAAGCTTCATCCAGATCCGTTCAGCTGTTCCGGCGTGGAAGAGTAACAAACGTCCATCCATCCATACTTACAAACTTTCGCGTTTTTAATAGAAGTAGGATCACTAGTTTTATTTAAAATGTAAAAATTTTAATTACAATATTATATACAATTGATTATTATTATTATTGTGTGGATTGTCCTGCATTACTATTATTTTTGTATTTGCTAATTTTATTGATTGAGCGAAGTGAACGAAAATCTTACAATCAACTTGGGCGATTTGGCATTTTATGTGTGTATGTATGATTGTCCGACGATAACTATAGAACCGTTTATCCGATCTGCATGAAATTTGGTAAGTCGATAGCTTGTACTTGAGAAATTTACTGGTAAGTATATGAGTCAAATCGGATAAGGGGTTATTAAATTATGGGGGTTTTTAAGGGGGCAAAAATTCAAAAAGTTAAGCAAAAAATAAAATTACATGTCATACGAGGGCGGCACTGAAAATTTCAGGAATCAAGGAAGTGATACAACATTACTATTTAAAAATGTATTTATTGTATTCTCCGCCAAATTTGACACATTTTTCCATACGATGGAACCAATCATTGAAGCAACCATTCCATTCGGAAGTTGGGGTCTCCAAAATGGCCGTTTTGTAGGCGTCCACAGCTTCTTCAGGTAATAAAAATCTCTGACCACGCAATTTATTCTTTATTTTAGAGAAAGTATAGAAATCATTAGGGCTTAGGTCGGTGCTGTACGGCGGATGGTCTAATAATTGTATGTTTTCTTGCTCTAAACTCTTTTGTTCTGTGCGCGGTGTGAGAACTCGCATTGTCGTGATGGAGGATGATGCGGCGGTTGCAGTTCTCTTTACGGAGTTCAGAAAAGACCTGTGGCAAACAAATGCTAGCATACCATTCTGCATTAACCGTTCTTTGTCCCTCAAGAGGAATAGATAGTCGCAACATGGCCGGTTTCGGAGACAAACGTGGCCACCATTTTTTTTGCAACACTCCGTGAACGAACAATTTTTATTGGTTTTAACTCATTATCGAACACCCAAACTCGTGACTGGTTTTTTGTTTCGGGTTCGTACGCGTATATCCAGGATTCGTCGCCTGATACGATGTTGTATACAGCATTTGAGGATCCTGCGTGGAATCTTTCGAGAGTTCTGAAGCACCAAGTAACGCGAGCCGCTTTTTGCTCTTCACAGAGCGAATGCGGTATCCATCGGGAAAACAACTTTTTTACACCTAATTGTTCATGCAAGATTATTTGTATTTGACTCATGCCAATGTCTAAAGTTGCCTGAATTTCGCGGTGTGTCACATGTCGATCTTCCTCGATCAGCTTACGCACAGCATCAACGTTTTCTTGGGTGACTGCAGTTTTTGGACAACCTTGACGGATATCATCACTGAGCTTGACACGTCCACGTTGAAATTCAGCAAACCAGCGATAAATTGTGGTTTTGGATGGGGCTTCATCACCAAATGCAGAAATCATCCGGTCAACACACTGTTTTTGTGTTAAACCACTTCGAAAGTCATAATAAATCATCGCTCTTGAATTTTCTCGAGTCAATTCCATTTTCTCAACGACTAAACAAGTTTGACAACCTTGTGACAAGACCGAGAATGTTTTTTTAAATAAATAAATGTTATTCGATTTATAAAACCAAGGAGTTTTCAATTAAAAAGATTGTAATATGACAGGAACAGTGGAAATATTCCATTCCCGATACTTTTAGTGCAGCCCTCGTATGAAAGGGCTTGGTTTGGACATTCCAAAACCATTTTCATTTTTTTTCTAGGATGCCCGGTTTTTTAGATACAACAAAAAAGCTAAATTACGATAACCAAAGAATCGACACCAATAACGTCAAAACGGCTGAACGGCGCGAATCTTCTTATCCCGTGGATTTAAAATTACGTTGGCGAAACCGCGGGGCGCAGTTAGTAGGTAATAAAGCTATGAGTGTGAGGAATAAACCTTCATAAATCAGTGATTTTATATAAATGATGATTATTTTAAATTACAATAACACCTACAACATTGGATCATTTTATTATGTAACTCGTTTTGTTTTTGCAAGAATGAAGTAGACCTTAATCTCTTCAGAAGAGCCTACTTAATTTACGTACCTACACAATAATGCCATGCAGCAATGTAATGAAAAAAATTTTTTTTTATAAATAAGTTGTTTACTAATTGAACAAATTTGTATGATTGATTTTGTTATGGAAGACTGCAAGTCCAGTTTTCATTTATTTTAAAAAATTACATTGACTATTTATTAAATTTAAATATAAGTTATTACTGTATAAAATTCACTTGTATTGTGTATGGTATGCCTGCCTACCTCATTATTTATTTAAGGTTAATGTGGCATGTTTAATTAGATATTAATTATTGAGTTAAGTCTCTATTGTAGAAGATTAGAAACATAGCTTTGTGATAAAGGAAGGTGCCTTAAAACGACTGACATGGTTTTTGTATATTAAAAAAGAATGGCCTAAATCAAAAGAAAATGTCAATGATATAGTAGGCCATGCATTGAATACCTAGACCATCTGACTGTTAAAAGGCGCCTTCAAGTTTTAACTCCAGTGTGTATGTTTGAAATAATAGAGTAATGATGATGGTGCAGAACCTAGTGGAAGATAATAATTATAGTAATCGAAGAGTCGGCTGCACTTGAATGTACCTTTACAACGTAGTTCTATAAAAATAAGTGACAAACTGATTTCATGATCTTTGAGTTACTGAGCCCTGTAAATGCTGCCGATCACCTGAGAGAAAAATGCTCTATTTGTTTTTTCATTTGTCTTATGTTAGTTTTGAGGTTTAGAGACTGCCTGCTCAAGCGTTACAGCCCCTGCGCTGCAGCGTGCTCGCTGTATTTTAAGGCACCTGATTTGATAAGTTATTGGAGTGAGTGGTGTTACCCGACATGTTCGCCATTACCCCTGCTTCCCCTATGTTTGTTCGACGATATAATTATCTATTACTTGAGAACCGTTTATCCGATCTGCACGAAATTCGGTAAGTCGATAGCTTGTACTTGAGAAAAAAGTAAACGTAGGTACTGTACGTATCTATGATACGCACCGGTGCGCAGCCGGGGTATTATGTATTATACATAATTATTTAAACCATCCTCTTGAATCACTCAATTATTAAAAAAATCGTTGCGTTAACCGCATCAAAATCCGTTGCGTACCTAGTTGAATATATAGGTACCGAGAACGACTGACGCGGTAGCTATACAGGATGTCCGGGAATGAGTGGATATCCCCGCACGTGTGGGTTTATTATACTTAAGTTGGTTCGAGTTTTAGGTAAATTTATTTTAGTTTACACATAAAAACTTATTGATTTAAACGTGGAAGAGTGGGTTGGTACTTTTACTTACCTGATAAAAATAGGTACCTACAGTGATTTTACTTTAACCTAAATATATCAATATTCAGGACAAATATGTACCTACCTACTTATGTAGTATACCTCAAAATACTACTTATGTAGTATGTTGACCTGAGGGTGTCCCTTTTGCCATGCTTGACTGACCCAAATGATCTTTTTATAAAATTGACAAATTTAATAAATGAAGAATTAAAAGATACTTTTAAACTCAAAACATGTAAAGCTAGTGCAAGTGTCAAGTTTGCTGACTGGGCAACTCCAGGTATTTGCAAAAGTAGAAATAAATTATATGACCTATATGCTGCTAGGGAGTCAATGCTGAATGACCCAACGTTTATTTTACAGACTAAAAACTACTCAAAAATTTTCAAAAAAGTATGTCACGCGGCAAAATCATTGCATATAAGAAATAAAATTGAAAAATCGACAAATAAAATTAAAGCAACTTGGAAGGTAATAAATAACGAAACAGGAAAATCAAAGATCGGCAATAGACAGATAAAATTAAAAATAAACAATAAGGTTTTAACTAAAAATATTGAAGTCGCCAACGCGTTTGATAGTTTTTTCTCCAGTATACCAAAAGTTATCACTTCATCCTTATATTCCTCAGCTGCTGAAGCGACAACGCTATTAGAGTCAAGCGTTCAAAAATGTAAAAATATCTTCAGTTTTAAATATGTTAATCCTGATAATATTGTGAAAACTTTTAAATCTTTAAATTTTAAAAATACTGAAGATCTATGGGGAATGTCAACCAAAGTATTAGGCGCTATCATAACTGATATTGCACCTTGTTTAGCATACATTTTTAATAGATGTGTTGATGAGGGTGTTTTCCCAGATTTAATGAACCACAGTAAACTCATTCCCCTGTACAAGTCTGGAAATGAACAAGATCCTGCTAACTACCGGCCTATATAGGTACTGCCTACGTTGAGTAAAATTTTTGAAAAAGTTGTTCTCAATCAGTTAACATCACATTTTAATGTCAACGGCATACTTCATAGTCATCAGTTTGGATTCACTAAAGATCGTTCAACGACTGATGCCGGTCGCTCCTCAAGCACATATATGATGCTTGGGAACACTCACAAGATGCGATTGGGGTATTCTGCGATCTGTCCAAAGCTTTTGACTGTGTAAGTCATGATGCCACCTTATTATCTAAACTTAAACACTACGGCATCCAAAATCGGGCAATTGATCTTATACAGTCCTACTTAACCAATAGAGTCCAAAAAGTTGATGTTGGCGGTGAGAGGTCTTCCGGATCGGTCATTGATATAGGGGTGCCACAGGGTTCTATATTGGGTCCCTTCTTATTTTTAGTTTATGTAAATGACCTTCCACCGTTTGTGAAAAATTTGTGTGAAATTGTTCTATTCGCTGATTAATTTTTAAAATCGACAGATTGAAGGCTAACTTCGATGACGTTAATGCATCTCTGTCGCAAGTTCTTAACTGGTTTACTGTTCATAATCTCTTACTCTTAATAATCTTTTGTTCAATGCTGGGAAAATTAAATGCATAAAATTTACTTTGCCAAATGTGGTTCAACGACCAACCAGTATCAAATAAAATGGAGAGTCACTTACCCCTGTCAGTTCTACAATTTTTTTAGGACTTACTATTGATGCAAAATTGCAGTGGGGTCCTCACATAAAATCACTTGCTGGTAGACTGAGTTCGGCTGCATACGCAGTTCGCACTATAAGATGGCTTACAGATGAAGCTACAGCTAGGCTGGTATATTTTAGTTACTTCCATAGTGTAATGTCCTATGGTATCTTGCTATGGGGTAGAGCTGCTGATATACAAAGTATATTTGTACTTAAAAAACGGGCGATACCTGCCATTTATAAAATGAAACCACGTGACTCATTGAGGGAGCGTTTTAAGGAAATTAATATTCTCACACTTACACACTTACGCGGACTTACTGGAGACCTTCGACAGAGCGCTAAAGTATAATCATCGGGAGGAGTTCGTAACACTAGATAGGTATAAGAAATAGTAGCACCTGGGGAGAGAAGCACTTACCTTGCCGTAACACAGTTTTTAACTAGCACGGAAGGTAATGTTCCGTAACCAGAGTGTGCCAGATTGCCTGATAAGCTAAAATCCCTAGAATAAGACCTCTGTATGGCTCAACTCAATGTATCTCTTTTTTGTCTGAAATAAACATTATCTTATCTTATCACTAATTTCACAGTATATTTTTGAAAATTTATTGTACACTCATAAACACATAGGTAGCTTTAAGAAAAAGAGTGACGCACATAACGTTAACACTAGGAATAAAAATAAATTATGCATTCCGAAGTTTCGATTACAAAAGGTAAATGGCTCGTTCATGGGGAACGGTATACGCTTAGATAGATAGATAGATAGATAACGCATTTATTTGCCCAACTGATACACACAAATAAGAGAAATAACAAACAAAATAAGAATAAACTAACAAAGTAAATTATAAAATAAACAAACTTTTTGAACACAAACTTATTAACTTATTCTATTGAAAACTAAATATTAACTTATTGTATTGAAAAACATTGACTGATATACCTATCGGTTCGTGTGTGTTGCAGCTAGGCAAAGAGGCAATAGCTCAGCGCATAGAATTGCTCGAGAGCAAAACACTGATTTTCAGCCATTACCTTCTGAGGCAACAAGTTGAACGAGCTGCCATACAATTGAAAAATACTTAAAAATATAATAAACAAATAAACTGTTTTTAAAAGAGTTCAGAATATTAGTGTACCTACCTATAAATAAATAAATAAATATCTATGCATCTTTCTGATTTTCTAAATGTTTGTGAGAATTTAGTTTTCCTATGTAATAATAAGAGCATGAGATCTATCTATCTATCTATATAGATTCAATAGTGTAGGTATTTTATTACATTGTAACGAGGATCATACAAAAAAGCGATAGATACCAAGCCGAGTTTGTTGCCTGTTCTTCTCGGTGTTGGTCGCGTGGAACTGGCGCTAGAGTCACCTAGTTTTAAATCCTTCACAGTCATGTCCATATGGGTATTTAATGTTTTTGGCTGGTATGTGAATACCGCATTCCGGACAGTAAAACGGAGGGCGATTCAGATGAAAACGCACATGTGCTCTTAGTGCACAAATAGTAGGTAAAGCAAATAAACATACCGGACACGAGTAAACTTCATTGGTGTATTGCATAAAATGACTTTCACGGTCCTTGTAGGCCTTGCCAGTCTTGACCACAATGTGTTGCTTACATTCGTTTTTACATTATTTCAGTCATTTTCTAGGTGTATGTAGAAATAAAAAATAAAAGAGTGCTTATTACAATTCGATTTAAACTGTGTACCTAGGTACCTAAGCCACTGGCCTCAATGTGACCTAGGTATTTTAAATCATTAGCGACAGTAGAAGAATAAGCGAAAAGGCCTTACTAGGTATAAATACCTAGGTATTAGTTTTCTCTTGTAAACTGTGTACCTAGGTCACTGCCCTCAGTGTGACCTAGGTATAAATAGGTCTTAGTTTCCTCTTAAAAACTGTGTACCTAGGTCACTGGCCTCAATGTGACCTAGGTATTTTAAAGTTTCCTCTTATTAACTGTGTACCTAGTTCACTGGCCTCAATGTGACCTAAGTAGGTATTTTAAATCATCAGCGACATCAGAAGAATAAGCGAAAAGGCCTTACTAGGTATAAATAGGTACTAAGTAAACATTAGTTAATAAAATAGGTTTAATTTCCAGAAAAAACTATTTAACATATCCTAACATATCATACCTAAGTAGGTAGGTACCATTAGTTAGGTAACATACAGTTACACTAATGACTACTTACGTAGAAAAACCAGCTTGCAGGAGCCTTATGCACTATGACCATTTGCAGCGCGAGCTCGGCTAAGACAAGGCACCGGTGTCATACGGTCAGGGCAAAGTATCTCCTATGTCATAAAGAATAAAGCCCAACATCAAGTTTTGACGTTTCACGGTTTGGGGCAAGGAATCTCTTATTGTCATAGTGCATAATGCCCCAGTTCAATTGCGCGTTGCGTCTGCAATAGTCTGCATAAAACATACATAATAAACAGCTAATGAATATAAACAAAGACTATGTATATAGTAATAGTTTCTAGGTGGTAGGATATGTAAGGCACATAGGTGGTAGGTATTGGTATTCTGTTGGTGCATTATCCCAAACTAACCAAATTTACCAAAACCTAAAACTTTGCTTCTAGATAAATTTAAACAACAGCGATGGCTAGCACCGATAGATGAGCCCGACAGAAGGCGCGTTTCACGCGCGTAGCCCAGATATTAGAGCTACATAGGGGAAGCAGGGGTAATGGCGATCGTGTCGGGTTATACCGCTCATTCCAATTATTAAATAAGGTGCCTTGAAACAGACAAATGAAAAAACAAATAGAGCATTTTTCTCTACGGTGCTCGGCATTCCCCCATCTTCCTCTACATCCCGTCCAGAAGCTCTGGCCGAGATACTAATAGAGCTAACATACATCCCGTCCAGAAGCTCGGAATCGCGCGTGAAACGCGCCATCTAGGCGAGGGCTGCTAATGCAGGTACATCACTGTCGCGCATTTCAACATTTTGGAAGAAAAACAATCACAGAGCTGTTTAGAAAAATATGCAATCAATCAAGTTGTAGGTATGTCAATACACACAGTTCAGAAAAACTATCAGTTTAATCCTAACAAGATTTCCCACTAAAACAGTTTAATTTGCAAGGTATGAAACCTTGCATTTATGTAAACTGTGTGCAAAGATATTATACACAACTTGGCTGATTGAGAATTCAGTGATTTCATATCTTTCAAAAAGTTGAAATATGCTCGTGAAAGTACCTACTTTGACGGGACTCATATTATTAGCCATTAACTTATTTCCCTTACAATTAATTTTACCAAATTATCTACAGTGAGCGACTCATTTAGATCGAGAAGTACCTATTTAATACTTAGGTACCCATTCTCGCTGGTTTTTACAAATATACTAGTACCTATAGTAACTTCGGTTGCTTAGTCTCCGTCAGATCTTCAAATAAATTTAAGTTTTTATCAAAAGCGCTGGTTTTAAAAATAATTAAACTTTTAAACCCAGAAATGTGACTTACTTATGTCACAGACAAGTGTTTGTTTGTCGTGCTTTTAAGTAAAAAGGCCATTCCATGACCTCTAAAATGTTTTGCCAGGTCCTCAGAGCAGTCAAATTGCTCTCTACAGATCTTGCACTGGTTATCTTTGAGAGGTTCAAAAGATATGTTGTTGTTCTGACACTTTTCAAGAGCAGTTTCATTGTAACATCGGTTCTTGTTTAAAATGTATTCTTCTACATTCGATATGTCATGTTCTAACATTAAATGAGTCGCAAAAGAAGGCTTCACCACAAAGCTTTGTCCACATTCCATACACTGGTAAGCCGTGCAAGGGTCCTTATGGCACACAAAATGCGTTTCCAACTGTTCCTTATTTTCGCAAGTATATCGGCATATTGAGCAATAACTCCCTGTCCCTAACACTTCAGGCAAAGTAGGATTTGCCAATTTTGGTACAATAACTGCTTTGGTTTTTGTTATAGATTGACGTTTCCTAGGTGTTACTTTTCGAGTGTTTGCATTTCTTACGCTTCTTTTCTTTTTATTATATTTACTAACATCGATTTTTTCAAGGACCACTATGGGATCTAGGCATTTATGCATTTTGTGATTATTAGCGTAATGCTCTTTGATTACTTTCCAGTTTTGCGATATTTTTTCCTTGCATAGATGACAAGATATGAAGGTTTTTTTTTCTACCGCTTTTACATTAGAATTTAACTTGGACAAGCATCTAAAAGGGCATTCACTTGGTAAAATTTGTATTTCATTAAAGTTGCATTTGTAGGTAAAGTTTCTTTTACAATGGTCACATCGTTTAACAACGCGATAAACTGCTTTCATCAATGGATATTCTGGTTTAAGGTTATCTGAGTTAAGCATATTCTTGATAGCAATTGTAGCATCTGTTAAATGTTTTTCTAGATGATGATCAATCAATGCAGTTACTTTTTGAAATGTACTACCGCATGTCCAACATGGGAATATAAAAGCTTTGGTATGTGAACGTAAATGAGTGTCCATATTGTTAGGTTGTCCCACCACTTTGCCTGGGCACAGTTCACATTGATAAAATATTAACGCTTTGGCCTCTGCAACGTTATGCACCACTAGATGTTCATTCATTTTCTCTTCGATGAAACTAGCCACCACACAAAATGGACATTTGTAAACCTTTTTGAGGTGAGTGTCAAGCATATGTTGTCTGAAATCGTGAGGATGGTAAATATGGCAATCTGGCGCGGGGCATTTCAATCGTGCTGTAGCCCTCATCATCTTAAATCCTTCACAGTCATGTCCATATGGGTATTTAATGTTTTTGGCTGGTATGTGAATACCGCATTCCGGACAGTAAAACGGAGGGCGATTCAGATGAAAACGCACATGTGCTCTTAGTGCACAAATAGTAGGTAAAGCAAATAAACATACCGGACACGAGTAAACTTCATTGGTGTATTGCATAAAATGACTTTCACGGTCCTTGTAGGCCTTGCCAGTCTTGACCACAATGTGTTGCTTACATTCGTAGCAGTCATTATCTTGCGACCTTTTTTTGAGGTCTATTACATTCGGTTTAAAACACTTCTTCTTAATGGGTTTAGCTTTATAAAAACTCAGGGGAACTGGTTCAATTTTTAAGTCATTGACGTTAATTGTAGCAGTTTTAAAGGAATGTGATCGAATATGGAAGAGCAGTTTGCATCGATTGAAGAAAACTTTAGTTTGATTGCAAAATCGGCACATGTAAGTAATTTGCATTGATTGGCGACTGAGATGATCATTGTAGCTGGATTCAAACAGAAATCTGTAAACAAAATAATTTTGTTTTAATATTAGGGATAGGATGAACTACAAACGCACACATTTTATCAGTAGTATAGGTAGGTAGAGGTCTTGGTAAAGGGCTCGTCCGGGGAAGTACTAACTAGTTAACACCACGCCTTTTTCTGCAACCAAGTAGCGTTGCTGTGTTTCGGTTTTAAGAGTGTGGTTGCCGGTGTAATTACAGGCACATGAAGTTGATACATAGGGCAGGGGCAACTTAGGGCGGGGTGCTAGGTCGGGTAACCTCCTCGTGTTGCACCCCGGTAACACCATGAAACACGCCTGCAGAGTACTGCGGACGTGTTTCATGGTGGCTAATAATCCGACACGGTGGGCCTCTCCACGTGTCCCTCTGATCAGCAGAGGGCACAGTATGATGAGGCAGGGCAGACCTTTTGGTCTGCCCAGGTGGGTCTGGGCTGTTTAGGCAGCCCGGACGAACGAGGCGGTAGAGCGCGCGCGAGAGACGCCTTAACTTCTCGCGCCGCTACGTGGTGAATAGCGGGAGAAGACCTGGGGGCACCTTCTCCTGCATTGAACATATTCCGTCCTTCCAAGAAAGACGACGCGGGAGTGCCGCTGGGTTCTTTAGTGGGTATACCGGTAGCGGAAACCGGGGAGTCCCACATAATATCCCTCCCATCGTCCAATGGGGGGAAATGCGTAACGCATTTTTCCCAGCGCCAAAAAAAAAAGGGGCAACTTAGGGCACGTTCCTATCGTGCGTGACTTACCGTGGCAATGCTTTGTTAGGTTAGGTAGGCCACTGTAATTTCACACTGTGTGATTACAGTGGGAGCGGGGCGGGTAGCAGAATCCACTGGCAGGAAACGCAAACATAAGTTTTTGACTAAGGTGCACCAAGTACCTACGGGCGGGGCGGGTGAGCGGGAAACGCAATGAGACGAGCGGGCGCCAACCGCTCTTGCTGCCCGCCCCGCGCCACTGTAATCGCACACTAAGCCTCGCGCCAATTTAATTGATGCCTTAGTGAGAAATTACAAACTAAAGTTTTTGACCAAGTGGCGAGCGGGGCGGGTAAGCAGGAAACGCAACAAGACGTGCAGGCGCCACCCGCTCCTGCTGCTGGCCCCGCGCCACTGTAATCGCACACTAAGTGCCCCGCCAGGGGATTTCGCTACGCGCCCCGCTTCCACTGTATTTTCACACTAATACCTACCTACCATAGAGGTCGAGAAATAAAAAAACTACTACTTACTTATCTCCGCAATCAACGCAAGGAAAGATCTTGTGTCCATTAACTGGTGCTGGTATTTCATGATTTTTAAGGCTTTTGGTGAATAATATATTTTTGATGCTGAGATTATCATCTATGTCCATTGTTTTAGTAAAATTCTGAAAGCATAAAATTGTTGATTAGCAGGTGCATCATTAGGTAGGTATTTAAAGTGTCTCATGAATGCTTTATCTACTTCAGAAACAAATTACATTTATTTTAATTGTATTGTTTTTCCACCTCCTCATGTTCCTAAGACGATGACCTGTTTAAACCTATTAATCAATTCCTAAGCTGATTTATTAATTCGAATCTTACCTTGCATGCAACTGTCCAAGTTTTTTTTATTTTTTATCTAAATCATAATGCGATGAAATTAGGGGAAAGTGGGTAAAAATGGCTCAAAATGCCCTGTGCTAAGGCTTCAAAATATTTGTCTTGAGAGACACGTGTAAAATCATGAGCTATCTCATATTTTGTAGTGTTCTTCCACGAATGCTGCCCAATCGCATGGCGTAAGCAACTTTACCTAGTTACGACTGTAGTTTAACACTGTCTGATATTAGTCCTTAGTTGATGGGTCACAGTAACCAACTTTATTTTGAGAATAGTTAGCAAGAAAGTAGCCCTGTAATTTTAATTTTACTTAATAATTTTATATATATAATTATTTTTACTTAATAATTTTATATATATAATTATTTTTACTTAATAATTTTATATATATAATTATTTTTACTTAATAATTTTATATGTATAATTATTTTTACTTAATAATTATATATATATATATATATATATATTATTCCCAACAACACTACGTCTACGACATTTTTTGTAAAATTTAAAAATATCCCAGTTTTCCTCACATTTGTGGGCATCACGTCCGCTTTAGGAAGCCTTTTTCGGATTTTTTTTTCTTTTAACTTGTTCTCTAATAATGGTATTCCTAAATTACCTTTAAAAAACTGAACTACTTAGGATAGTTTTGATAGATAGTTAACTAGTAGTCTCTAAACAAATTTTATTTCTGAAATTTATTTTACTGCCAAGTTTGAGCACTTGTGGTGTAAAAAAATGTATTGGAGATGGCACAACAATTTTTTAGTTGTCCCCACCCCCTCTTCCGCACACGTACAGCTGCAAGATTATCCACCATTTCTGGGAAACCCTGTATGTGAACCTAAATTTAAAATGCTACCTATCTTATTTTAAATCATTTGGGATTATTTAGTACATAATATGTGTAGGTTAATGTAGGTAATACAATTTGCATAATTAGGTAGGTACCTACCTAGTAATTAAATTAAACATCAGCTGAACAAAGTGTCTCACTGTTACCCACTCTCCCCTATTACTACCGACTCATTTTCCATAAATACTTTACCTACTTACCTATAGGTACCTACCTATTTTAGACCAAAGTAGGTACCTACCTATATTTATTAGAAAATCAACATCAATTACAATAATAAGAAGTATAGCTAGTTGTGAAAAATCTTAAAAAAGGCCAATAACAGATTTTCCTAATTATTCATATCACGAGAAAAACTTTACTGCCCTCCAGCATAGCTTTACCTACAAGAAAAGGAAGAGTATGAGTATGTGTGTGTGTGTGTGTACGTGCATGTGTGTAGTTATAATATGTGTGTGCGCAGAGTAAGTGTAGTAATCTATTTGCCTGCAAAAATAACTGAAATAAGAGTACAGGTCCACCCGAAAAAAGAGTGAAATATCAATAAATATATATATATATATATTGATTGATAATCAAGAAATATCAATAAATATATATATATATTGATTGATATTGATATTTCGTTATCTATGAATATATATATATATATATATATATATATATATATATATATATATAATTTAAAATTTAACAATGTTGTTCTTATGATTGAATCGTTCGCATAACTTCAGAGATGCGGTGCTTAAAGGAAGGAGGAAAACCTATTCATAGATTTATACCAAGGTAACCTAGGTAGGTCTGCCTAAGTACTATACTAGACAAGACTTACCTACCTATCTTCCTACAAAAGTAGCTATTCTAGTACTTTAACTACAAGTTAGTAGCTATACCTATAAAAGCACCAAAAATTTATAGTACTGAAAGCGATCTAGACTACAAAAACTACACTGAACTCAAATGAATGTGACTGTTTTACTGTTGCGTTGCATTGCTTGGGTGGGGCAGGCCGTACCTACTTGCACTCTGATTAGCCACCAACATCATCATCCATCAACCTAGGCCATGGATGTGAATTTTAGGCTGTGTTGCGCAATAATAATAATTTTGCGAACTTACCCACTTGGCATATAAACAACACGTAGAAAGCAAGTAATAATACCTACATAGCAGAAAAATTTCAACACGAGCAAAATCAACACAACGTCATGCTAAATTCTTTATTTTTTTGACAAGTGGTTGTCAGGTATCGCCATTATTCAAAAATTAAAAATGTTACTAGATCTAAAATTAAAATTAATTTATACTGAAGTATGTATACATTAATTGTACTGAAGTATATATACATTATTTGTACTAAACCTAATGTGTACCAATTAATTATATTAATATAAATAAATGTACCTACATAGATAATGCCTATCGTTTTGAATCTTTCTGATGGACAGTTTTAAGATACCTACATCTACACTCTAATTGCTGAAACCAAACACAAATTACCTACCACATAGTATGTATAGGTATTAGTCAGTTTTTAGTTTTTATTTTATTGAAATTCCGCATACAAATAATTTTGTTTCTCCTGGAATAAATGAATATGAATACCGTACCTACATACTACATAGGTCTGCGTATGCAATAAATTGTTTTCAACTTTGAAATTAATCAATAAACAATACTGATGCTGTTGGTAGTTTTCTTTTAATTAGGCCTGTTTATAGTAGGAACGCCGAATGGGAGCGTAGCGTAGTCACTGAACGTATGCATCATTCATTTCATGGCTGCTGGTAAAAGGAGGTGAAAGAGGAGAGAGGTATGAGATCATGCAAGCAAGTGCATTGCCATGCTAAAGAAGAATACTCTAAGTACCTAGGTAAAAGAATACCTTTTTAAGTATGTGTAAGTAAACTACCTATCTGTGTTGAACTACGAAGTGATATTCGTACCTACTAGGTAGGTAGGTATACATGGGGAGGAGCCAAGAGCACGGAAACAAAAAATAAAAAATCTTAAATAGTCCAGTCGGGGCAGACATAAATAAAACTAGCCTGAAATAGAAAAAATTCCGGGGAGCGATTTTTTTTTAAACGTCGCGGGGGGTGGTTGGAAGTATAAATCTCGATTTTCGAACTAATCCCGGTAGAGGGTTCGCCGCCATCTTGTTTTAAAGTTCAATTTTTTCGTTTTTCTGAAATAACTCATAAATTTTCAACTTTAGAGCAAAAATGGTAATGGCAAAGTTGTTGGAAATTTAATTTCTCACAAGTTTGGTCATGATAATTTTTACGCTAGGATCAATATTTGCAGAGTTATACTATTAAGTTTATCAAAAAATCGTACCTAATGGGTGGAATTTTATTTTCAACAAAATATATGAAAAATAAAAACAATTTCAGCTCCGATTTGAGTATAGATCCAAAAATATTGATCGTGGAGTAAGAAAAGTGCGAGAACCAAAGTTGAAGAAAATAAAATTCCACCCATTACGATTTTTTTGACAAACTTGATAGTATAACTCTGCAAATATTGATCCTAGCGTAAAAATGATATTAACCAAACTTGTGAAAAATTAAATTTCCAACAACTTTGCCATTAGTATTTTTGCTCTAAAGTTGAAAATTAACGAGTTATTTCAGAAAAACTTTAAAACAAGATGGCGGCGAACCCTCCACCGGGATTAGTTTGAAAATCGAGATTTATAAATCCAACCACCCCCCCCCCCGAGATTTAAAAAAAAATCGCTCCCCGGAATTTTTTCTACTTAAATGTCTGCCCCGACTGGACTAAAAATTAAAAATACTTTCCAGAAAAACGCTATCTAGTATTACCATTCTTATAAGTTGCAGCTTATCAGGGCATCTACATAATGAATCCAAAACAATACTCAGCATAATAATTTACATACTGTTAGTTATGTCTCCATGATAGGGACCTGGGGTATTCAGTAGACCAAACTGGATGGATGGGAGACCATTAGTGAGGATCAGAATATAAGGTTAATTAGGATGAATAGCGCTATAGGCAGGTAGGTACCTAAATTTAAACATAAATATATATTTGAGCTACATACTTATATAGCCAACCAATGTTTGAAAGCTCAAAAGAAGGTAATTTAAAAATATTAAAACTTTATTTAATAAAATTATTGTTAAGTATCAAAATTTGTACATATTCTAAATTAATAAAATCTTTGGTCAATAAGACATGGCACTTCAAACTTTACTTAAAACTTTAGGTACTTATACACATACATAGTGCATTGTATTTACCTACTTACAATAAATGCTCTAAATGCAAAATCTAGTATTAGTAGTAATATTTAAATTACATACTCCCAACTAACTAATTTTGTAAAGTAATCAATATGGCAGTGTATTATTATTGTAGTAGAGCTAGAAAATTAAATGGAATTAGTGTCAACACTATGATGGTTTCCTTTATGAAAAAGCTGCAAAAGCTTTTTTTCATAGCTGTCACGTTTTGAATAATATACTACATCAGATCTTTTAATAAATGATTTTGAATCAACAATAGATGCATAAATTTTCTTATTCTCAAGCATATCTTCATCTTCGGGTAAAAGAGATAAATAGGTTTCAACAGCTTTGGCTGCATCATCAAATCTTTCCAGGTTGTAATAGCATATCTGAATGTAGTTGAGAACATCTGCTATGAACTCTATACCTGAGTTATATTTAAGCACATTAAGCTTGTCTTGGCACTGCTGTTGGCAATGCAGCAGAGCAGCTATATTATTAGACATAGTAATGGCAAACTCTGATGACCATTCTTGTTCTGGCTGCCTCTCACATTCTACCCTGCAGTTGTTTTCAGCCAAAAAGTAGTCATTCAGCACTTCTTCCATGTTTGCAACAGTGTCTGCCCAATTGTTTTGACTGTATGCTTTTACACCAATGTTGTAAAGTACCACATAATCATCACTTTCCAGATCTACTATCTCTCGGGTGTCTACTTCTGGTTGATCCACATAGTATTTCACATTGTTCTCTATAGCTTCATCATCCTGGTGCAGCATATAGTATGTGTATGCTGCAGATGCTGCTTTAGGCATTTGATTCATTTGGAAATAGCAGAGATGTATATATTCATAGGGCTTTCGGGCCTGCATGTTATATAGGACAAAGTCATCAACATTACTCTGAAGGTTCATGTCTTCAAATCCAATGTCCTCACATTTTGTCAAGCAATCTTTCTTATTGAAGAAGTGTTCATAGACCTTCAGCTCTCCTATATTCTCCTGAAGTTCAGACTCATAGGGCTGGTTATTGCATTTTTGTCTACAATTAACAATTACAGACTTGTGTAGTTTGTATAGATGCAAAGATTCTTCGAAGTGTTTTATGCATTCTGTCCATCTCTCGCCTGTATAAGCTTTTACCCCGTTTTCATAGGTTTTCTGTAATGATGATAGTTTCAGACACTTGCCCAGTACGATTGATGCAATAAGCATGAGGAGCACTCTAAAAAAGTGCATGATTGCAATAAGAAAATCCTATTTGTAATTTACAAAACTGTTGCAAACTAGGTACTTGTAGTAAAATAATTTTATGAGAGATGTTACTATCGTCAATCAGCACAGCCAGAGTCTTACGTAGTTATTGTATACTCTTTGAGCCAGAGTAGGTAATGATTGATTGAAATCTTAGAGCAGTTCTAAATGCTCTAAGATTGAAATATATTGTTAGTGATAATGATAACCTTTTGCCCTAACCCAGCCTAGTTATATTTCTTTCAAAGTTTCAACATTACGCGCGCGCGCGGCCCCAGCAGAGCCAAAGAGTATACAATAACTACGTAAAGCCTGCAATACAATACATGTTGGCCGAGCTACACTACAGCCAACGCGAGCGTAGGCAAATCGATGCAAGGCAAGTGCTACCGTCTAGACGTTCGGCAAGTCTACGCAAACTATTGCAAGCGGCCAATGTAGACGAGTTTTCTGTGAAGCTGCCCACACGTAGGTAGCCGTCAGTTCTTGTTGTGCATTCAAACTAACCCCGCGTTCCGAAATACGCAATAATCGATTTGAGCGCTCACAAACCCTTACCGAATTAGCGTGAGCGCGATAACGATGACCCATGAAACGTCATAGATGACGTCATGACATGCGCCATCTTGCGATTACGCCGACCATGCCATATTCTAATATCACTGTGAGCGCTGTCAAAAATGACAGTTGTGCATTTGTGTTTTGTTGTTATTTGTGATGAGGTTACATGTTTTCAGTCGCATTATAGTCGTTATAGGGTATAATATGTTCTGCGATCATAAAATCACACAAATCCAGAAAATATCCAAGCAGTTCCAGTTTGTTAAACAAGGTTTGAGGTTATTATTCCTACGATATTTCTGTGAGTGCGTTTACGAGCGTTCCGAATTGTTGACAGCTCTGAGCTGTCATAATCGCTCATATCTAATTCGGAACGCCTGTGAGGTGATGTGAGCGCTGTGATGGAACGGTGATGGTTGTGAATAACAATAAATACATTGTGTACATAACTAAATAAATCACTTTTATTAAATTTTATTTTACCTTGATTAAATGGAAAAAACACCTATGTCAAGATTTTACATATTTTTTTTGGAAAAATTGCCCATGTCAATGTTATTTTTCACATTTTTCATGGGTTTACATGGAATATTTTCTATGGCTACAATGATAAAATTATAAGTGTTGCTTCATGAACTGTCGCTTAATGCACATATACTTATGTACATAGGTACTGTTCTTTCTAAAAACGTTTTTTGTTTCTAGTTTTACTTTTACCAAAATTGACGTTGGCTGTATTTCCAAATAACCCTTCAATTATGCTCACATTTTTGTTTTACGAATTAGAAAGTTTAAAATGTGAAAAAAGACCAAATGAAAGTTACAAAAGAAAGAAAAAATTCGGTGGATATAGGTTCCCCGTAAATAAATACGTGCGTGCGACGGTGACCGACACCAACCGCATAATGGCGGGCTGACAAACATGTGGACACGATTGGCCGAGCGCTGACAAGGGCCTTTGATTTGTGCAGAAAAACCGACACGGCTCCGAAGTGATGCGATTGGCCGCGAGCGACAACGAGTGGTGAGAAGTCACTGCAAATGACCTCTATACACGTTGGCGCTTGTATTCACTCGGCCAGCTAGGCGAGCGACACCAAGCGATGGCAAGGCAAGGCAAACATGCCGTCTAAACGTTGGTATTGGCGCTCACTCGGCAGCGTTGGGCCAACATGTATTGCGGCTTTAACAGCAGCGCACTCAGCAATCAGTAGTTATTGTATACTCTTTGATCATTTGATCAGCATTAGCAGTCAGCAGCTCAGCTCCTGTCGTCCGTAGTAGTTATTGTATACTCTTAGTCCAGTCGGGGCAGACATAAAACTAGCCTGAAATAGAAAAAAATACGGGGAGCGATTTTTTTTAAACGTCGGGTGGGGTGGTTGGAAGTATAAATCTCGTTTTTCGAACTAATCCCGGTAGAGAGTTCGCCGCCATCTTGTTTTAAAGTTAAATTTTTTTCGTTTTTCTGAAATAACTCGTTAATTTTCAACTTTAGAGCAAAAATGGTAAGGGCAAAGTTGTTGGAAATTAAGTTTCTCACAAGTTTGGTCATGATTATTTTTACGCTAGGGTCAATATTTGTAGTTATACTATCAAGTTTGTCAAAAAATCGTAATGGGTGGAATTTATTTTCAACAAAATATATGAAAAATAAAAACAATTTCAGCTCCGATTTGAGTATAAATCCGAAAATATTGATCGTGGAGTTTGTGCGAGAACCAAAGTTTAAGAAAATAAAATTCCACCCATTAGGATTTTTTTGACAAATTTGATGGTATACCTAACTCTGCAAATATTGATCCTAGCGTAAAAATGATCATGACCAAACTTGTGAGAAATTAAATTTGCAACATAACTTTGCCATTACCATTTTTGCTCTAAAGTTGAAAATTAATGAGTTATTTCAGAAAAACTTTAAAACAAGATGGCGGCGAACCCTCTACCGGGATTAGTTTGAAAATCGAGATTCATACTTTCAACGACCCCCCCAGACGTTTAAAAAAAATCGCTCCCCGGAATTTTTTCTATTTAAATGTCTACCCCGACTGGACTCTTTGCTGTCGTCCGTCAGGCGTCAGCGTCAGGCAAGGAATTTGTACAAGGAATTTGAATTGTACATAATACGTCAGGCCCGGTGAGTTCGGTTATTGTACGGAATGTTATTGTACAGCAATTTAGTACTTTATCCCAAAAAAAATTAACCTAACAACCTTTCTAGTACGCACAAACTAGGGATGCTAACGCATTTGGTATGTAATCTAGCTAAAAAGTAGTGGCCATGGATTATTGGGTGTGCATTAATGCATACCGTAGGTACAATAAAATGTCGTGCATTATTGGCTCCCGGCCCGGCTATGACATGAAAAATGATGGCGGTTTTTTTTTATTAGCGAGGAATTCCAGGAATACACATGCATAGCATAGACATTCATACATTCTTTGATTAAAGCATACATTATTTTCTTTCAAATCGGACAACACAAAACAATGCACGTATACATAACCTACTCTTTGTAACACACTCAGCTTGCCATAAGCTAAATAAAATGTCATATAATAATTCTGTTCTTGTGGGAAACTGGAGTGAGGAGAGGCTTAAAAATGAGGTGAGGTGATTATGACATCTTGCATCTGTTGAAGTTGCTGACGCTGAAGAGGTGTGCTTATGTAAGGCTTGTCGCCCACACGAGCTGGAGTCGAGGCGGCGCGCGGAGTTGCAACGCGCCGCGTTGAGGCACAGGCGGCGCAGCGGCGTCGAGGCGGCGTCGAGGCGGGGACGCGTCGAGGGCGCCGTGCCCGCCCGCGCCGCGGCTGCAGCCATTTTATCATTCCATTTAGTTTTTTTCGGGCCAAAATGTGCGAAGGAAGCATAACCGCCTGCGCCTTGGCTCCACATAGAGCCAACGCCTCGCCCGCGCCTCGACTCCACGCTGCCTCGCCACGCCGCCACGCCGCGACGGGCCTTAGTAGGTAGTTAGTAGTAGTAGTAGTTTTTTATTTCACAGATGACGTAGGTACCTACTTAATTAGGTAACCTACCTACTTCAAAATACCAATATATAGGTATAGGCCAAATAAGTCAAGTTACCAGTAACCCTGTATAAGTATATAGGCAGGTAATAGTTATTTTTTACATTTTCATGAGTTTATTGAAAGCCCCAATCTTATTCAAAGAAAGGTTATTTAGGGAGATCTATAGTAGGTAACTTCAGGTTCACCTAACCTGACTGAGCCATGTTTACCTATTCGCAGTATGAGTTCAAGATTTTCCTTCGCAAACGCGATCGTCGAGAGTTATTATTACAAAAATCCAGAAATCTCTTCAGCAATTTATTAAAAGAGGTAAGAAAAGGTCGGTATAACAACATGGACTCATCCACCAACAGCTCGATCGATGTACCTTGGTTGTAGGTAGGTATAGTGCGCGTCAACCAAAAAGAACTCTGGAAAACAATGGAGGGGATGTGTTTGCGCATACAAAATACTCGCGCCATCACTCACAACCTCCTTCCAGCGTTCTTAATGCGTGACGCGCGCGCACTATAGGTACTGATAGTAGCTACAGGTACCTATGTACCTTTTTAAGGTACATATTACATGTAGAGTCGTGAAAAAATGTTTTTTTTCTTATAAGAGTTTTTTATTTATTTTTAGCTACATTGAGCAACATACATCCAATCAAAACATCGTAACTTCCACAATTTAGGATATTAGGTCGTAGTAGGTATATTTTAGTTCTATAGATGACAGTAAGACTCATGTTTACGAGTACATATTTTTCTTTCAGAGACCGCTCGCAATTAGTGGGACTTTTGTCTTATACGGATACAATGTACAAGTGGTTGCGTCCGATATGCCAGGTAATTAATAGATAGAGTGATTCAAGAGGAAGGTATATGTATAATACATGCATGATATGTGCACCCGTGCGAAGCAGGGGCGCGCGGGCGGGTCGTTAGTATATTATAAACTTTAATCAAAGTTTTATCTAGTAAGTACCTAACAGCCCATTCGGAGATGAGGGAAAATATAAACATTTACGTACACACTCGCATAGAATATTAATATCTACTATTCTAGGTACTAACAGCTTTTTTGATTTAGATTTATAACAGATCAGATCAGATATCAGGTGGTGGTGGTTTTTGATTTGTTATTATTTAATTGATTTTTTTTTCATTATGACATTTGTATACATGTAAATAATTTGATTAATATTTGACTGATTTTGATTTTTGTTTATGCGTGACATTCTTACTTGAACCTACTGTTTTAATTTAAATAATTATTTGTTAGGACTACTCTATTGTATTAGGTCTTACCTGTAATAATAGATGTAATGTTGAAATAAAATAAATAAATAAATTAGATGACATATCGGCCAGATTCCACATTCGCCATAAATCTAAAGAATAATGATTAATAATGGTACATTGCGTTTAATAAACAGATTACGGACAGGTAGGTGCTTTAATTTTTGTCCTTTATATAGCCAAGTCCGTATCCAAGGGTTGTAAGCCCCAGTACGGTCTGGCTCTCTCCAGCCTTGTCACCGAGCGGCAGGTGGATTTCATGCAGAACATAAACGATGGCTGCCTCATGACCCTGTCTCCTATCACCACGCCTTGCTGCCGGAACACATTTGTTATACTAAGGTTCGGATATTTGTCTGGCACAGTTTAATTTTTAAGGTGAAGTGAGATCCAAAATTCCGTATGCAATATCAATTTTAACTCAAAAACTAGGAAATCTAATAATTAACCGATTTCAAAAATGGAGATTCTCAATTCGACAATTTTTTTTGTTTGTTTGCTCAATTTTATACTAAGGACCGATTTTGGTGAATTTTTTAATCAAAAGCTGGTGCTTGTTATGTGGTTCCATAGAGTCAGATAAGACGAGTAGTCTTTGAGTTACAGTGGTATGAGTGTATTTTCCAGTGCATTGAAGTAGAATTTTTCTTGAAGGAGTTATTTTTCTTTGACGACCTCAGTGGCGCAGCGGGCGAGAGTCCGCCTGCGACGCAAGAGGTTGTGGGTTCGATTCCCGCCTCGGAACAAATTTGTGTACGATCTGCAGAAATTTGTTCCGTTGGTCTGGGTGTTTATGTATAATAAAAAATATCTATCTTTGTATGTATATAATGTATTATTAAATATATCAGTCATCTAGTACCCATAACACAAGCTTTGAATAGCTTACTTTGGGGCTAGATGGTGCTGTGTGGATTGTCCAGCATTATTTATTTATTTATTATTTATATTTTTAGGAGGTAAATGAGTGTAAAATGTAGTAGGTATATAAGTTGCATTGAAATTGCGCGCGCGAGCCTGTTATATTTCCATAGGGAAGGCATCTTTTATAGAATAGTACTACTACTCTATAGAATACTACTAGGTTTATATCCCAGTATTCCCACGGAATAAATATTATTATTATAATAGTGCCCTATGCGCTATTCCAGACTAATCTATCTCTCTGCCAAGTTTCATCCAGATACGTTCAGCCGTTCCGGCGTTAAAGAGTAACAAACATCCATCCATCCATCCATACTTACAAACTTTCGCTTTTATAATAGTAGTAGGATTATATTGTACCTATCACCTGCGCTGTCACCAACTACCGCAGTCTCTCCAAATATGGGGCTTGACGTCCAGCGGTGGTTATTTTAGTAAAAAAATCTGAGAAACGCCTTAAACCATCGTCACAAGACCTTTCGTTTATGAAAATGACTGTGTACCCTTAATCGTTATACTTATCTGAGGAAGCCAGATAAAGCTATCCAGATTAAATTGAAATGGTAAATTACAGCACTGCCGATGAAAGTCTTCGCGGCGAGAAAATGAACTATGGCGACGAGTTTCTCTTGAGAGCCGAAAATTATGCGGACCCTGATGTAAGCTGACAACCCTAATTTACATAACCGCTACTGTAGTAGGTAGGTAGGTAATTTTTTTAAGCAAAACATAAAAAAAGTAGTAGGTGCTCTTACTTATAATACTCGTGGCTAATACTGCATAGCGGACTTTCTTCCAAGCACCATTTTATTTTTGGAGTCCTGACTTAGAATTTTTTTTACAGCCTTCATTAACAGCAGCGTCTATTGAATTCAAAATAGCATATTATTATGTAATTGCCTGATTACTATTTATTGGAAACTAGTTGCGCCCCGCGGTTTCACCCACGCAGATTTAAATCCCGGTATTCCCACGGGATAAAAAGTAGCCTATATGCTATTCCAGACTGTAATATATCTCTGTGCCAAGTTTCATTCAGATCCGTTCTGCGGTTCTGGCGTGAAATGGTAACAAACATCTATCCATCCATACTTACAAACTTTCGCGTTTATAATTTTAGTAGGATTTATAAGGTCGCTTATCGCAGGCACCACCACTTTACGTAAGGTACACGCCGGAAGGCACTCCTGGGCCGCCGGACAGGCTGCCTATTCGACTGAGCACGTCCAAAGACAGTAACTGTCGTTGGACGACCACGCCGCTGCTGCCTTGCGACCGCCTCGAGGGCTTAGGAAGTCCCGTGAAGGTCAGAACAACTCGTGCTAATATCACAGAGGGAATGAATCTAATACCCATAAACGAGCCATTCTTGAATACACCACAATTTTATACAAAAAAAAATTATGAACTGTTTCAGTAGAGGCTACTAATGATAATAGCGCCGTCGGAACTTTTAAATATTCCTACCACCAAGTTAAAGAGGTTTGCTTTCAGCCAAAAACGCGACAAATGTTACAAAAATGAATCCCAAAATACTTTACAAGTAAACGAAGTATTTTTTAGCACTGTGCCTATAAAATTAGTCCCGTTTTTGGTTAAAAACAAAAAAAAATATTGTGTACACAAACATGTTAAAACAAAAATGTTTCGATCGTGTATCATAATTAGTAGTCTCTGCTGAAACAGTCCTTATTTTTTTCTGGTAGTTAAAAAATATGGGTGTATAATAATATAATCTGAATCTCCAACGATTTTCAACAAATTTTGTGTGCAAAGGGTTTCGGGGGCGATATCACTATGATCTCCTATTCTAATAAGTAAGTGTGCTTGAATAAAACCGATCGTCCACCGCAAATTAAACTAAGTTAGATTTATCTTAGCTTGCATAGTTGAGTCAGTTTTTCATACATGTGCGTCCATCGCAAACTATGCCAATGTATAAAAACTGGCTCAACTATGCAAACTTAGTTTAGTTGGCGGTGAACGGCCGACTTTATAATATGACTAGCTTTTGCCCGCGGCTTCGCTCGCGTTTAGAAGTATTATTATTAATTAGGCATAGTTTTTGCGGCTTTACTTTTGTTAAGCGTGTGCAAAAAATTGGAGGGTTGAATTTATCAAAATCCTATTGAAGCGGACGTCTTCATCATAGTAGCTCCAATCTTTAATTTCAGTTCAATCAGTCGAAAATCTAAGAAGATTTATACAAACTTTCATCCCTATTTTATCCCCTTAGGGGTGGAATTTATCAAAATCCTTAAGCCTACGTCATAGTAGCTTTATGCATGCAAAGTCAGCCCGATCGGTTTAAAATTGTCAAAATTTCATACAAACTTTCATCCCCTATTTCATCCCCTTGGGGGTGGAATCGATCAAAATCCTTTCTTAGCGAATGCCTACGTCATATCATCTACCTGCATGCAAAATTTCAGCCCGATCCGTCCAGTGGTTTGGGCTGTGCGTTGATAGATCACTATGTCAGTCAGTCAGTCAGTCAGTCAGTCAGTCAGTCACCTTTGAGTTATATATATTTAGATTATTTGAACTAGATAGTATATAACAAAATACATGAGAAGCTGTAGCACAGCGTAGCATGGCGTAGCACGGCGTAGCAGGCTACTACGAGGCTACGATAGTCCCGAAGAGTAACCGTTTCTTTGATTTCTTAATAATTTTGTTCCATCCGGTAGGTATTGTAAAAATTGCAATGAAGATGATAACCCCATTATTATCTAAAAACTGAAGCTACTATTTACTTTGCAGATAAAAAGAGGATTTTATTAACTTAAATAGTTTAAGTATTCACATTTTGGTAATTTACAAAAAAAAAAAAATTAAATATCTGATGGAACAAGCAGATGGCCCACCTGATGTTAAGTGGTAAACATCATCTATAATAAAACATTGTCTTGTAAATCACGCACGACAGGAATGTGCCCTACGATGCACTGACCTGCGTCCATCAACTTGAGGCATACAGTTGTTAAGCCTCATGTGCCTGTAATTACATCGGCAACCACACTCTTCAAACCGAAACACAGCGTTGCTGCTTGGCGGCAGAAAAAGGCGGGTAGTACTTCCCCGACGAGCCCTTCACAAAGAGCTCTACTACTCTTAAAATCAATAATAAATAATTCAATAACAAATACAAATAATAAATGGTTCTTCTAGTTCCATTCTATCGTAATGGTCTGAACGACCTAGTTTTCGGGAGTAGCCATTGTAACCTATATGAAATTATAGATAGACGTAGAACAATGTGTGATAGTGTATGTGAATTATTGCTTTCAGACAGGAGCTAAGCTGATTGTTAAAAACTGCGTTGCTGACAAAAGCCTGTGCGTGATGAACCAGAATTGGATGCAAACATTTTTTGGGCCCGTAAGTATTTTGTATACATAACCGTCAGCATTAAATAAATAAATAATGCTGGACAATCCACACAGCATCATCTAGCCCCAAAGTAAGCTACTCAAAGCTTGTGTTATGGGTACTAGATGACTGATATATTTAATACATTATATACTTACATAGATATATATTTTTTATTATACATAAACACCCAGACCAACGGAACAAATTTCTGCAGATCGTACACAAATTTGTTCCGAGGCGGGAATCGAACCCGCAACCTCTTGTCTCGCAGGCGGACTCTCGCCCGCTGCGCCACTGAGGCCGTCCATTATACTTGCATTATATAAAAAACATGTTTTAGAGATTATAATATTATATTTTATTAATTATATCTAATTTGCAAAACATACAACAGGCGTAAAGCGCATCACAGACGACGAAGATACTATTATATTTCATCCTAAGATAATTGACGCTCCAATTCAATCACTACGGGCCAGTATCATAGATACTGATCTATGATATGAAATCTTAACCGTCTGTGATGGCTCATAGTAATTGTATGGCGAGCGATATTTTATAATATTATTATTATTATTATTATAATGCTGGACAATCCACACAGCACTATCTAGCCCCAAAGTAAGCTATTCAAAGTTTGTGTTATGGGTACTAGATAACGTGTGCATGTCTCCAGCTTCCTCATATTGAAAATGTAATTTCTATAAATGCCAATATTTAAAGCATAATTAGTGCACTCATAGATTTGAATCATAATTTAGCTGCCAAATAAACAACGATGCTATAAGCTTATAATAGTGTGTAAGCTGGAGTAACATGTCTCCAGCTGCCTCAGTCAGTGTGGGCAAACGGCTAATGATAGAGATATATAGTAAACGCAAGGATTTAGTACCTATTTAGTGCACCTGGTACCAAAAATGTCAGGTCTGTAGCTAGGAAACTCTTCGAGTTATAAGACTTCATTAACGTGTAAGCTGGAGTAACGGTACGTGAAAAAGCATATGCTCGTTCTCTGGAATGGCTGGAGCTAGCAGGTTGCTTTAAGTCTCCAGATTTAGTACCAAACGAATTAGCGAGGTACCAAATATTTGAAGTGTCTCTGTTCAAAACTCTATGAGTTACAAGCTTTTCCAGCTTTTTTTGTTTGTCCAGCTTGCACATGTTGGATCTCAGCAACCACAATAGGTACAGACTCGGTTAATGTCTCTGAACCGAGCTATGAATTAGTGCACTCGGTACCAAAAATTTGGAATCTCTAGGACAAGCAGTTCTGTTGTAATCAGCAAAATAACATTTTACCGCCAAAAATTCAAAGCATTTCGACGCGACCATAAAAATGATGCGTTGCCGCTCTGAAGGTGATACTACGCGCCAGTCACTGGTTGCATCTATTTTATTTTTTGTTTTTGTCACATCCGCATGAACATCCGCATTATTGGTGCGATGCGGATGTCCAAATCGATGCGGAAGAACATACATAGATACAAGAGGTGCGTTTTTACTGGTAGGTAGCCCCTCTTTTTACCTTTTTGGCAGTGTTAAAATAACGAAGTTGTATCTGTATCTACATAGGTACCTACTCAAAGCGCCAGTTCTTTAACACCTACCACAGTACCCATAGGAGAAGTTAAGTAGTAAAACTAATAAATGATTAGGTACCTACGTAAATCTAAATTTACCTAATTATTTATTTAACTGCTACCTACCATAATACTGGTTTATATAGGTAGGAAGGATTCGTTTTTGCAAATCGAAAACCTCTCAAATTTGAATGACTTGACTTAGGTCTGATGACGATTCACTTGACATGACACTAGCAAGATTAGATTGGCTGTCAAACTGTCAAAATACGGACGGACGGACATGCTTCTCGCTCCCTGCCTTGCCTGCAAATTCTGCAATATATATAATTGGTATATTTTAACCTCTCAAATTCGAATGACTTGACTTAGTTTGATGACGATTCACTTGACATGACACTAGCAAGATTAGATTGGCTGTCAAACTGTCAAAATACGGACGGACGGACGTGCTGCTCGCTCCCTGCCTTGCCTGCAAATTCTGCAATATAATTGGTATATTTTATCAAAAAAAAAATATAAAATGTCAAACCATACCAAACTATTTAATTGATGAGATATGGCAACATACAACGCCCCGCTCTTCAACGCACATCGGAAAGAGAAGGGTATAATAATTATGCCTTCAGAAATTTAAAGGACTGAGTGCATACAAAAAAGACTCTTATCGCGGGTAAAATACGTTCAAATCCGCAGAGCGTAATATCACCTTCAGAGCGGCAACGCATCATTTTTATGGTCGCGTCGAAATGCTTTGAATTTTTGGCGGTTAAATGTTATTTTGCTGATTACAACAGAACTGCTTGTCCTAGAGATTCCAAATTTTTGGTACCGAGTGCACTAATTCATAGCTCGGTTCAGAGACATCAACCGAGTCTGTACCTATTGTGGTTGCTGAGATCCAACATGTGCAAGCTGGACAAACAAAAAAAGCTGGAAAAGCTTGTAACTCATAGAGTTTTGAACAGAGACACTTCAAATATTTGGTACCTCGCTAATTCGTTTGGTACTAAATCTGGAGACTTAAAGCAACCTGCTAGCTCCAGCCATTCCAGAGAACGAGCATATGCTTTTTCACGTACCGTTACTCCAGCTTACACGTTAATGAAGTCTTATAACTCGAAGAGTTTCCTAGCTACAGACCTGAAATTTTTGGTACCAGGTGCACTAAATAGGTACTAAATCCTTACGTTTACTATATATCTCTATCATTAGCCGTTTGCCCACACTGACTGAGGCAGCTGGAGACATGTTACTCCAGCTTACACACTATTATAAGCTTATAGCATCGTTGTTTATTTGGCAGCTAAATTATGATTCAAATCTATGAGTGCACTAATTATGCTTTAAATATTGGCATTTATAGAAATTACATTTTCAATATGAGGAAGCTGGAGACATGCACACCTAGATAACTGATATATTTAATACATTATATACTTAGAGAACTTATATACTTAAGAGCACCGGTGGTCTAGTGGGAGTGACCCCGCCTTCCGATCGTAAGGTCGCAGGTTCGAATCCGGTCGTGCACCAATGGATTTTTCTATCGAAAAATTTATGTGCGCAATGCCAGTGCTCATAAATTTTTCTTTAATTTTTTAAACGGTGAAGGAAAACATCGTGAGGAAACCAGTTAGTATTCTAACAGCGGCGATGGGCTTGCAACCTGTCACGTATGGAATACTAACTACTGCAAAATGTGGGTATGTGCCAAATGTAATGTTTGGACGTACCTCTGACTACCCCCCTTAGACATCCTCAAAGAATCTTGAATTAGTACCTACTTGGTACTGGGAGACCTGAAGGGATATCTACCGTGCCTGGGGATCAAAGTCGTGAAGCTGTTTCAGTTTTTTCATTATATACTTACATAGATAGATATTTTTTATTATACATAGAAAACACCCAGACCATCGGAACAAATTTCTGCAGATCGTACACAAATTTGTTCCAAGGCGGGAATCGAACCCGCAACCTCTTGCGTCGCAGGCAAGCCCTCGCCCGCTGCGCCACAGAGGTCGTCAAAGAAATATAATATTAATAAGAGATAATTAAATATAATAGTATTTTCGCCGTATGTGATGCGGTAGTATAGGTATAATTTAGGTTTCATTATATTGTTTCTTAACATGGATAACGCGTGATTTTTTCTTATTTTTTCTGTTTATGACATTTATATACTTTAGAAACACAGTAGTAGGTATCTATTAGATATATATTTTGAACAAAAAACAGAGTTTTCAACATGTTTTGGCAGTGGAAACTAACTGTAGACACATTTGTATTTAAATTTCAGGAGTGTGGAGTGACTTGCCGCAACTTTATAGACATCCACAGAAGGCACACAGCTGAAAACATTTTCGCTCTTGTCAGCGATGTGGAAACTAAAACCAAAGATTAGATATTCATAAATAACATAATAATATATTCATCATCTAACACTAAAATTCTTATGTAATTTCTCAACTTTTACAATTATTTCATACCAAAGTTTTTGACTGAATTTTATTATAGCTTGATTAAAATGTAGCTTGGGTAAAATGAAATTAACCCTGAAATAAATTTATGTTTAAGATATGCTTTTGTGCTCATAATTTATTAATTTGTCGTTTCGAAAAGCTCCACTTCTAAAATTAGCAATTAAATTAGGTGCTTGATATTTTTGCTACTGTTTCCTATCAAAGCATTTTCCACCGCCCTCCCTCATGACTCCATGATTGGACGGCAATCAATGGTGCCAATTCTGTTGTTTAATTCTAACTTAACCTAATTTGACAGCACTAAAATATTGCCGTCCCTTTCCAAAAGACCGAAACGACAAGAACGGCTATAATTTTAGAGGTGTGAGATTAAGTTCGTTTAGTATTATGCAACAACAGAATCGACACCACTGCCACATTCAACTTAAACTTTTTACTATTTTTTGCTACTGTTTCCTATCTAAGCATTTTTCACCATCTTCTCTAAAGAAAAAGTGCAGGTTGAATGTCCGGTCATGGATTCATGACCGGACATTCAACCTGCACTTTTTCTAGGATTTTATAGCCTAGTACTGATCGTCAATTTAATCTTAAGACTACGAGTGAAGTTACGAGTGGAAACTAGTTTATAATAAACTTACGCTCAAAACAATATTCTGTTTACATTTTAGCGAGCATTCTTCGGCTTTGTGTCCCAAATTCCCGTTCCCTTGCCTTGAGCGAAACGGTTTTACATGGCTCGTTAACGGTTTAGTACCTATCATTACGGTCTTGTGGATGGAATAGGCTCCCGAATTACTTTGTATTAAATTCAATGTTCGTTTTTTGGACGAGCATTTTTCGTTTTAGAACTTGAGTTCCCATAAGAAAATATTAATTCGTTTTGATGTTGTAATTGCCCCAGCTGACTGTAGATATAATTAAAAAATAATCTGCGCTGTTTGTACGCTTCGAACTTACTAATTACGGTTACTAATTGATTTTATAAAAGCTAACTTCACACGGTTCACAAATTAGGTGTTTGGGGTCAGTGTACATAATAGAGGTCAGTGACTACAATCTACAAAAATATAGATCACCTCATTTTATCAAAAACGTTTTGTTAAAAAAATCTTCTTCTTTCTTCTTTTTATGGCTCCTGTCATAGACAATCTTGCCAATGTCAAGTGATTCAGAGATTATACTCTTTGTAGTTATGTTTCTAGTCACGTCAGTCCAAAGTCAAGTCAGTCAATTGTTTTGAAGAAAATGGTGGCGGTTTCTTCAAAACATTTGAAACATTTTCGGTCAAATCACGATATCACATAATACACTTTCATTCCAAATGCTTACACTTTGTGCTAAGACCACAAGTAATGTTGGTTAAAATACCACCAAAATTACACAACACAACTCAAAATAACACTAGAAAAACAATTAAAATGAAAATGCTATGTTGATTCGTTAGATGACAGGAAACGAATCAAAAAAATCTTGATAAAACCTCGACGCGAAAATGCTTATTTACTTAATTGCCAATGTCGTGTCATTAAAGTGACAACTTCTCTATAATCACTGAGTGCCTTTTTCTTTAAATACACGTAGTGATTAATGCTATCTACGCAAATTGTACTTTGCACTACTACATATTTTGGTCCATTTCCTATTTTTATTACATTTACATAGATTTACTATACAATTATGTCCAAATTAGACGAAGATAAAGGCATTGTTTATTGCAACAGGGTACGCCTTGGTAATTGGTATGAGGCTACCAAATTGGAAGAGGTGAGTTGAGTATCGTTTGCTAATCTTATTACCTTTGTTAGTACACGTAGGCTACCCAGTAAAGTTTCTACGACTATGTTTATAGCTTATTTACTTTCTCAACTTCATAGTACAAGCTGAATAAATTCCTGGAACAAATGAAAAAAGGAGATCTGATGTTAGCAAGGTTTCGCAAAATGACTGAGAATTTGAACAAGCCAACGGTGTTGACGCAGTCCTCAGGAACCATAACTTTTGGTGACCGAATATCTTTGCTCGCTCCGCATGTTCCTAGTAAATAACATGTTACCAAAAATGTTATAGAAGAACTGTGCATATATTTCAGTATCTATTAAAATAGCCTAAAACCACCTTTGCAGTGTCTGATCCTCCCGTGGAAGGCAAGAATGGCCTTCTTCTCGGAGGACGTATATCTTCAAACCAAATAGCTTATTCGCAAGATCTCGTAGATGGCTGCTCACTTGCGGGCCTGCCCAATCTTCAACCCGCGGAAAGAAACACATTTGTGATTTCAAGCGCCGACTATTGCGACCGAAAGGGAGAACCGCTAAAGTATTACCAAGAGTTCCTCTTGACCCTGTCTTCATCAGTCAACAAAAAGGTATCTATGTACTTAAATATTATTTTGTAACAATAGGAAAATAGACTAAAATAGAATCCACAAGCTCAATATATAATGAAAACAAAATTGCTCGGGACGAATAAAAGAACCAAAAAACGTATTGTCAGGGACAAAAATCTCGTTTCCTTTAGTAGATTTTGTTTCAACAAAGATAAGTTAGGTAAGACGCCCACGTTGCAAGGCTTCTTCCTTAATATTTATAGAGTATTAAGCTTTCTCTTTGTCTTAATAATTCTCTGGGTAGAGCCATCTGTCTGGTCGTAGATACTACCACTAGGAGTGTTGGCTAAATGATGCATTGGTTTTCAGCCGTTGTACATTAGATATGATCCCAACCCGATTCCGGGACTTTGTGGGATGTTCCCGCTGTACCTGAGCGAGCATTACGTGTCGAACACTAGATGGCGCGTGCTGCCTATTCAAGGTCCCAATTTGACAAGATTTGAGCAAGAGGGAAAACCAATTACTGTAAGCAGTTTTTTTATTCATATCTATAAATTTTTTTGCAGTTTTCATATTTTAAATAACTTTTAGGTGAATACAGATATCGTGATAAACCACTGTGCTACGAATTTGAATCTAGGAATAAATATTGGATGTTGGGCCATGGGGTTCTATGGAAAAGTACGTACCGTTTATTTATTACTAGTTGCGCCCCGCGGTTCCACCCGCGCAGATTTAAATCACGGGATGAAATATGGCCTATGTGTTATTCCAGACTATAATGTATCTCTTTGCCAAGTTTCATTCAGATCCGTTCAGTCGTTTCGGTGTGAAAGAATAACAAACATCCATACATCCATCCATCCATACTTACAAACATTCACGTTTTTAATATTAGTAGGATGATTGTTAAGACTTGTGTGCCTTATCGAATAGTTTTGAACATACAAAAATGTTTATGTAACGGTTTATTACAAATATTGTTTTGGTAAAGATAATTTACGAAACATTTTTTCAGATCTGCGCTCCCATAATGAAGACCTGTCTAGACGTTTATGGAAAAGAATTACCAAACAATGTCTGGCAGATTTATATCCCAATAGCTAGTTAATTACGATTTACTACAGCGATATCGCATCGCTATAATTCATCAGTAAAATGGTTTTACAAAGTATTAACACAACATAATTTTTGAAACTATCATGGTCTATCACGGGTCGAACTGTGACGGGGTCATCTGACCTGTGATCATGGCGCATGCAACTGTGCCAAAATATTGGGAAACAATTAAATATTATTATTACCATGGTGAATTATGAATCCCGATTTAGACCAAAATTATATTATTAACATAACAATAAAAAAAACACATTTCAAATATTATTTTAAACTTTTTGGAAAAACATCTTCACTGCTTTGGTCAGGCACAGTGGATTTCACCTCAGATCTTTTAGTGCTAGTAAGTACCAACTCATTTTTTCTGAGGATATCTTAAGGGTAGTCAAAGGTCAAAATATTTCACTTGCCCAATACTCATATTGTAAACAAAGATTTCTATTTCAGTCCTAACTACTTCTTTTATAAATAGGCATTTCAGGTTACTTAGCAAAAGCTTTTGTATAGTGTACTTAAAACCAGACAATGAAATCCCGTCCCGGATAATGTAAAGTCATTCCTTTGAGTCTGGATAAAGTTATCTTGGCAATATTCAAACTGGAAAAAGGTTTTTTCGGTTATTTCTGTGGTAGATAATACCTAATCACAGACTTTGCCCACAATTACATAGCAATTTCAGCATCTATATTTACATCATATTCAAGGGTTAAGACAGTAGCAAAAACGTTTTCTGATCGTTATTGTCTCGTTTATTATACGAAGTTTTCGAACTTATTGCGTCTACATTCCAAACATGAATAAGTCATACAGTTCGTTACAAGAATTGCTCTAAACGCCTTCGCCTCGTCATGAATATCGCGCGAACGTTTAGCATAGGTTCGTGTAAATAAAGTTAGTTTTATAACCGATGAATTCCTACATTTATTTTGCATTTAATTCTAAAGTGTAATATGCGTAACAACGTATATTTGTAACTTAGCTAAATAAAAATATGGAAACTGCATTACATCAGTATCAGTAGTAGGTATGCACCTACATAATTATTTGCTCGATGCAACAAATACAATGTTTTTTTTATTCTACCGGGACAGCGTAGCATTGCGAAGGAAACCGAACCTCTATTCAAATATTTGTCCCCTTCTCGAGTTTCAGTTACAAGAGTGAATTTATCAAGTGCACTTTTCCAATAATGAGCGGACCTCATTGAATTCCAAGTTCTATTGAACGGCGGACATGGTTGAAGTTTTTATAAAAAGAAGTTGATCTACCAGATCACCGCTGTATTTCTCTTCATTATCTAGCTTCTGCTTTGGAGTTTTTTCATTGAGCTTGAAAAAGATAAATATTTTTTCGTTGGATTCAAAAGTCTCTGGATCTGTATAATGCATAACATTCAAAACTGTACAATGTTTTATGTTAATGTTATAAAATTGCTTAGATTAGAAAATAATTATTCTCCGCAACATGAAAATAATTCAATTGAACCTTGTAACCATGCTGTCTGCGGGAGATGTCTATTGCAAGATAATTAAGCTGGCTTCAACAGAATGCTTAGTGCTATGAAAATTTAATTAGTCTACCTCCACGGTTGTGTGTCTGCGCATGCTGAATTTACAATTTACGATATGCTGTAACTTCGCGCATTTTAATAAAATTATGAAGTTGCCTATGCTTAGTTCGTTTGTTTATAATTACTTTACGTTGGGGGGAGAGAAAAACATTGTGGACCTGAGTGGCTGCAAAGTTGCGATGCTTATCTGGCGCAGTGAAAAGGCAAAGAGGAGCGGAGCTAATCTCTTTTAAGAGCGTAGCAGCGAAGCTTCGGACGGGTCAGTCAGGTGGCGGATGCGAGGCACGTCGTCAACCCACGCAATTCGCTCTCATACCACACCTACTACTACAGTGGGTACTCATTTTTAAGTCATATCGTTATCACTATCACTACATAGTATAAAACAAAGTTGCTTTCTCTGTCCCTATATCTCTATGTCCCCATGTCCCTATTATGCTTAAAGCTTTAAAACACGCAACGGATTTTGATGCGTTTTTTTAATAGATAGAGTGATTCAAGAGGAAGGTGTATAAATACATGCATGATATGTGCACCCGTGCGAAGCAGGGGCGCGCGGGCGGGTCGCTAGTTCAAAAATAAAAAAATCATTGGTTAAGATATAATTTTATGCAAAAACCCGTTCTCAAAACTAGTCTTTACACAATGCGTAGGCAGTGCTACGGCGTAGCATGCAAATAATATACGTAGTTTATCAACAATTAGGACGGTAGACCATTCGATTAGGCCGCCCATATATAATTTTTTGAGTGTAAAATATATGTCTTTGTCCTCCGTTTATTAGCTCAAACCGTTTGGTGTGTGGAAAAATAAAGAAATATCCAATTGTTACAATATCGGTCTAGACATAATATTATAGTTCTGAGAGCTGGTACGTTCAACACATTTGTATGTAACTCTAACCTTATACTCATATATCCTCACTCAACACAAACACACTCAGGTCAAACCCAAACCTTTTCAAAATGCAAGGACTCGTATTAGGTCAGACTAAAACGAATTCTTTCTAGTAATCGTTTTTATTTAACGTTGCGGTTGTGTAGTGACTGTGAATAAGCGCGCTGCATCGGCATCAAGAACAGTCTGTCTGTCTCTCTCGCGCGCGGTTAAACTTATGAGTATGAAGGAGACAGTTATTGTTTTACCTTTACTACAGCTCAATCTTTTTGGATTCGTCCGTTACCGTTAGTCACGACACGTGTCAATCGACGCGCGTTATTGAGATTGTTTACCTACTTCAAAATCATTTATTTTAAACATACTGTATGTTTGTGAGATTGCATTTATGTGAGTAGGTACTGTGAACGTGCCCGCTTTCAATAACCGACATAGGTATTTATCACGGCATGCCCAGTAAACATTCTGATGTTCACAAAATCTTTTAGTCCTAATTCCGTAGCGTTCTCTAGTGTCAGTGGTAGGGGTCAAGCCCGCACTATCTCTACAGGGTGTTTGTTTGTATGTAACTTGTACCTACAATGCATACTTCGTGGGATGATTCCTTTTGTCCTCCTGGGATTTGCAATTGAGTCGTTTGAGGACGCTATCACATGTTTCCAATATTGAGTTTACGCAATCTCTGAGGGTTCGAGACGTGACCGATGTAACAGCATCAGGTTCCACAAAGGCGTAGCTGTGTGCGTAATCGATAGTGCTTGCAGATGGCTTGATTGCTAAAATTGAAATATTATGTAGGAGACGTTACTTTGTACAAAAAAGAGTTTGATTATATCTCTTGCAATTGCAACTGTTTATGATTCTACAAATACAATGATCAACGCAGGGCAGTGCATCGTAGGGCACGTTCATTTCGTGCGAGACTGCCAGGCAATTTTATGATAGCCAGCGGTTGTGGCTATTGTGGCCATATGCAGCAAACTGTACAAAAAACAGATAAACGACTTCCTATACTTATACCTTTGGCTATTAACCACGCAAATATTTTTTTAGTACAATAGCGTATAAAAAAAACTGTTTCAGTACAATAATAATAATATTAAGAAAATACATTCATATCAAATCGCTTTTTACAAAAAGTACATAGTTACCTACATGTTGAAATCTCACCAATGCCTGTAGAATATTTGAAACTCACCCAAAGAAACTCCGGGTTACTTTAACCGAATGGGAACAAAGCGGGATCAACTTCCAATATCACAGGTATTTCATTAAAAGTAAAATGGAACAGTATCAGGCCCTTGTGTATTTGCCGGCGAAGTTATCTACCCTTTAGTGAGATATGGCTCCGCACAATAGCCAACCCTTCCGTGGCTGACTTTTCACTTTATATATCCTACCTCCTTATTTACTACGTAGTCCAATTACTTATTTTATATATTTTGCGCGGCATTTACTTTATCAAGACTATTTTGCCGACTGAGAGCGTGTTTAGTTTCAATTTTCTGTTTAGCTTTATGATACCTAGGGCTTGGATAGGCTCTTTCGTTATTAGCTACATAAATTACAATTATGTGTCTAGGGATCGATTGCTTCGTGTCAGGCTATTATTTTGCCAAAACTAGTTCGCATTAGAAGAAAAACTAATGATTTCATTGCCGTTGAATAGCTTTGCGAAAAACCTAAAAGATATCTACTGATAAACCTACCTACTTATACTGTTATCTCAAAACCAACACCAACCCTGTGCCTTATTTTTTGGCCTGAATATGAAGAGCAATCAAGCTACGCATTATATTTTAATGAATTTTCATAAATTGTCGAGGGTTCAATCCACCCCCTACTTATCTCAGCTCAAGCGTGATTTCCGTGAATCTTCGTTCATTAGTGATGACAATAGACTCACTAGCAATTTGTAAAAACATGCCACATGCGAACAATCATTCGCGTTTGTCTTTTGTTATCTATTAACTAAAAACAGTTTTTTTAAGTTATTTTGGGATAATTTGTGGCTGTAACTATGCACTTACACGGGTTCTTGTCAGCATTTCAAAAACATTTTTTATAATGGTTACGTGCTCACTTTTTTAAGTTGTACTTAGTTTAAATTAAAATAATGTAACACCATCGTATCGTAACACAAGTAATGTAAATACTAGCAAATTTAGATTCTAGAATTATTTTAAATTATCTGTTTGCAAAAATAATTTCACTTATAAATAATAATACTAATAATAATAAATGCCAGGATTTTGATGTAAACTGCGAGTTATCGCAGGTTTCACTTTTCGTGTAAATAATTCATGAAAGTATAACATAATATTTGTTCGTAGTAAAAGCACCCATCTGTTTTATTTCAAATACAGTTTCATTTGGGTCGTTTTACAAAACTGTGGGTAACAAAAGCACCGAGTAAAAAATTAAAATGAAATTGAGAAAGCAAAATATAGCGACATCATTTAATAAATTCTGTATCCACTTTAAAAGTCTGAAGAAAATTCAAATGAAGTTATTCCCAGGCGAATATTTTAATTGGTTTAGGTTGCTTTATACTAAGCAGAAATTCTTAAAACGGACTTCAATCGCTTCGGAACCTTGAAAAGACAGCATTAAAATTATAATTCAATTATCTGCAAGCGAAGTATTTCGACATTGCTATTCCAACGTACGTCCATTTTGAATAAAAAATCTGAGAGTTACGAAACAAGCATGTCCTATAACTAAAAATACTAACAATTGCACAATATATAGTCATGCGCAAAAGATGCACATATATATTTTCTGGCCACATATTTAATACTGATAAGTCAAGAAAACTTTGCTCTCCAAGCTGACCAAGGCAAAAATCTGTGAATCGATGAAAGATCGAGTGAGACCAGTGACGTTAACGTTATCGATAAATTATACCGCAATATCGCCGCATGCAAGTGATCATCCTTGGAATAAATTTTGACATCATTAAAACTTATCAGGAGAAAGTATCGGCTTCGTGACGACACCAAGCCAAGGCTTTTACGGAGTTAGAGATTTATTACGGGGACAAAAAGTTTAGCTCATTTTCCCAGTAGGTATTGGTTTCTGCTCTTAGTGAAAGTATCCTACTTGACTTTGTTACCTTTTTGTTGTGATGAAATTTTCATGGTCCTACTAAATAAATAGAGGCCACTGCAATAAATAATAAACAAATATAAATATAAAATAAATACCTATAGTCAGTAGTATGTTTGTCTAAGTTCAAACAAATTCATTTATTCTTGCAATGAACAAAAGAGTGATTTGACGTGATAAGGATCTCTTCATAAACGAGATAAATTCATTTTTACATTTTCTCTTTTGAATAACTTCGCAGGTAATCTCTTCGGTCTCATCACGTCACTCTGTAATATTTCCAGCAGTTAATAAACGTGGAGCATTACTCTGACAAGTAATTTTGGTTCTTGACTCAGCGAATTCATAAAAGACCGTGCGGTGATGATATAAAGTGGTTTTGCTGACGCCTGCCCTTGTACCTACATTTCTATTTTATCGAACAAAAAATGTGAGAAAATTAGGAAACAATGCCACATACCAACGGCGTCGAATGATATGTAAATAGCGCTCTTAGCAAATGTTATTCATAGAACAAGGGAAACTTCATTTATATTCAGTGGAATTACTGTGAGGCGTTACGCAAAACAATGTGAGGGCTGGGCAAAATTAGATGGGGTCACGAATACTACCTCAGTAACTAGCTGTGGAGTCGTGTGGCGCAGCCTGAGAGAAGAATGCGGCTTACCCGTACATCCGCCAGCTCACGGAAGGCACAAAGATAAACGCGCTCAGATTTCTGCATAGGTTTCGCTTTGTGTCACTAGCTATATTGGAAATTGGTAGGTGTATTTCAGATGCTCTTTGATGTATAACCAGGTAGAGTTTAGTGCATGTGTTTAACTTAGGTAGGTACCTAACGATTCATTAAAACATGTTTACTCCCTTCTTTCTTCTTCTTTTTTTTTTTTTTGATTAACAGGTAAGCTGTTTTTCTAGTTTCACTATGCGAAAACGTGTTAATGGTCTGTAGCTATTTTTATGAATTTTTAATTAGTCTGTAAGTACTGTTTGTTTTCCAGAGAAATAAAAATAAACTAGTGGCTCTGGGAGCTGTAGACCTCGCGAGCATACTAAAAGTGAGCTATTTGAGGAATGTAATGTGCAAGTGCATTTTCCGTTTTGTGATTTTTTGATCTTTTTGATTTTTTTTGCATCATCTTGTGTAGAATGAGGTCCTTTATGTTTCTCTCAAATTTGATTGAAAACCATCGATTGTTTGATGAGCTATCCTGTTCATCATGCTGAAGATCCTTATCCGATCCTTATCAGATCTTCGCCAAACTTTTATGAGACCATCTTATAGTTACTACCTTACAAAAAAAAAGAATGATCGAATTCGGATCTCATTTGGTGGAGATATCCAGTATATCAAATAGCCCCCTTTTTGCCCTTTTTTTGGGGGAAGTACCCCTCCAATCAAAAATCCCCGACGACAAAAAAATTCTTAGAAGTCATATAACCTGTGTACCAAGTTTCGTCCAGATCGGTTGAAAAATGCGACCTGTAGAGGAGAACAGACAGACAGACAGACAGACAGACATCCGGACAAACGCATTTTTGGCCAATATGGAAACTGAGACGCTTCGCTCGCTTCGCTCGCTCAGTCAATAAATAAATAAATAAGGTATTTATGCTGCAGCATAAATAATAAATACCTTAGGATGCTCTATACTAACTTTGACTTATTTATGTAGCTATATAAGTATTTTAAAACTTGAAATCCATAGCATAAATAATATCACTATTTAAGCCTAATCCTAAGAATCATTAATGAGACCAATACATTCAAAAAGACTTCTTGGTAATCGTTAGTTGATTAGACCGCCTTCAATGACTCAAAATATTTGTATTAGGCGGTAGCAAATAGCAGCGCTGAGGCTATGCAAAGAGCGCCAGAAGACTGATCATAGTGCAGGGTTGGCATGGCAACGTGGACGGATATCTAAATAGGTACGGAAGATTGTTGCGGATGTCTAAATGGTACCCCACCAACGACAACTCTGACACTCAAACTCATTTGACCACATCATATTTATGTCATTACCTACTAAAAGTAATCTTCTAAGAGTACATTAACTGTGTGATAGGCTCAGTCAGGGAAGTACCACCATGCCTATTTCTACCGCCAAACAGCGTTGCTTTGTTTCGGTTTATAGGATGTGGTGAAATTACAGCCACATGGGGCTTAACATGTATGTGTATGCGTCAAATAGATGGATGCAGGACAGTGCATCATATGCCCCGTTTCTATCATGCGTAGTTTCAAGGAATGGTTTATTAAAGGTGATGGCATCAGGTGGGCCATCGGCTTGTTCAAGCTTGTTGGCAAGTATAATTAAAAAAGTAATTATTTTTTATCGTGTGGTAGTTTCGATGATATGGCAACTTGACACTGAGGACAAGCATTTACAAGTTGATTACTTGACTTAAATGAAAACTAAAGCAACTCAAGTAGGATTAGGCTGGCCCAGTCAGTCGCATGTCTGACAATCTTAGGACTGAAACCGCAACTGATTGGATGCCCAATGCAACAAGACGGCGGGGCGGTAGACCACCACAAAGATGGCGCCACGAGTAAGATGTGTAATTGCCAGACTGGCCGAATTAAGCTTGTTTTAGGTTAAAAAATACTTTTCGAATAAAGCTAATAATAAAAGTCCCATCAACCCTATCATTGAACTGCAAATATCGAACGTCTTGGCGTGTGTTATTAGCTGGATGCGTATCTCAAAACAAGCTCAACTTTGCCAATATCAAGATAATTTTTGTTTTCCTCTTTGTAGTGTTTGTGTCAAGGAATTTGAATACACTTGGTTTGTGTCTATCTAGAAGATACTCTGTCTCACCTGCACAAGCGGTTGTCAGTCTCCTGTCAACTGTCAGTGTCATGCTCCTCACCTGTCAATGTCGAGTGAATGTCAGGGATGGAGGTTGGCGCGGTCATCTATCGAAGCAACATAGCATTTTCATTTTAAGGGTCCGGTGACAGCGGCTCGCAATTTCGAGGTGCGATTGGCTATTATTTCATTTTATTTCATTTCGGGGAGGTTGTTTGAAAAAATAACTCTAAAGAAACACGCATAAATACTGTTCGAACACAAATAATACAATAATATAAGGAAAACATGCCCGAATCAGAAATCATTTTGGTATTAGGTAAACGTAAGACCAAACATACTAATACCAAAATGATTTCTGATTCGGGCATGTTTCCCATATATTATATATTTCCCATAGTTTATTTATTATTTTGGCCGTTAGGTTTCGTACAAAAAAGAAAGAAGTAATTTCCTACTTTACTGAATAGAATACTTAAATTCATGAAGAACCAATATGCTTATCCATCACCACTATTGAAATCTGAACTGGTTTCTTTGCTGTTTACTTTTACCGTTTAAAACACTGGAATTGCGTACAAAGGTACATCAAATGTTAATTGACCGAGCGAGCGAAGCGTCTCAGTCTCCACATTAGCCAAAAATGCGTTTGTCCGGATGTCTGTCTGTCTGTCTGTCTGTTCTCCTCTACAGGTCGCATTTTTCAACCGATCTGGACGAAACTTGGTACACAGGTTATATGACTTATTAGATTTTTTTTGTCGTCGGGGATTTTTGATTGGAGGGGTACTTCCCCCAAAAAAAGGGCAAAAAGGGGGCTATTTGATATACTGGATATCTCCACCAAATGAGATCCGATTTCGATCATTCTTTTTTTATTTGAAAGGTAGTAACTATAAGTTGGTCTCATAAAAGTTTGGCGAAGATCTGATAAGGATCTTCAGCATTATGAACAGGATAGCTCATCAAACAATCGATGGTTTTCAATCAAATTTGAGAAAAACACAAAGGACCTCATTCTACACAAGATGATGTAAAAAAAATCAAAAAGATCAAAAAAAATCACAAAACGGAAAATGCACTTGCACATTACATTCCTCAAATAGCTCACTTTTAGTATGCTCGCGAGGTCTACAGCTCCCAGAGCCACTAGTAATGTTAATCCTTAATTTGGTTGGTCTATCGTAAGAACCATCAAAGCATCTGTGGTGGACCATATGCTTGTATCACGAACAAGTTTGCACAGAAAAACCTATGAATTAAAAGGTTACTCCGAAGCAATCAGTGGATGAAAAAAAAGAAAATTAAGAAGGTGCTTGTAACAGGTACCTGTGCCACGAACTAGGGCAGGCAGATATTATTATTTGGGCGATAATAATTTCTGCGCAAGTGCCCCCAGGCTGAGAAGCCAATTTTACTTTACCACGATGATGTGTTGACAATTTTTGCCCACGGCTTAGCTCGCAGTGTAGGTACCTATTCTGATAATAATTTGGATTTACAGATCATCATCATTTCTGTAGTTGATTCAAGTTTCATTAAAATCGATTATGCCATTCCGTGCTTCGTTAGCAATCATTCAAATATCTAAACTGCAATCTTATTGTATTGGTAGAATGAAAGGGAAACCAAGAGTGGCTTTTCATTGTAGCAAAACAAGTAAAATGTTGTACCAAGCTGAGATAAGGTGTAATAAATATTTTCCAGACGACAAACTTGGGGGTGCCCTACATTAAATAATATTGACAGATCCGAGCCAATTTTGTACTTTCCGCTAAGCTCATTCCAGACTTTCCACACGCAAACATTTTACCAAGCGAAAATATATTCCGTTTGCATTTCTGGGGTTAGGGTAATAACAGATATTTTGCGTTTTGCTTACCGATTCGCTATATTGACAAGAATTAGGAATTATGTATCGTTTTATCACATAAACAAATAATGGGACGAAGTTGTGATTTAGCTTGCAACATCATCATCATCAATCTGCAGAAGGTTCTTCGAGCTATATGGCTTGCCCATTGCCACTTCAACTTGCTAATTCTGCGAGACAAGCTATCAGTGCCAACAGGGCCATCATCATCAATGGCAAAAATGACATGCTGGGCTTAGCCCTCCCATAGTAAAACTAACAGAAAAACAGTTTTGAGTTCACTCCATCCACTGATTTCCCGCAATCCTTACAATGTCATTGATACAAGGGGCCGTTTAATTCTCGAATTATGGTTGCTATTCTAGACTAGAACAAAGGTTACAAGTAGTGTGTTCGCCGGTTATTGGAATAAACTTATTTTCGAGGTAAACAAATAAAAACCATAGTATGGGGAATTACACGCCATCGGATGACATATTATTATGCGTGGACGTGATGAATGTCTCCCCCAACTGTCGCCGTCGTCGCCTGCACTATTTAGCTCTGCATGCCGGTGTAGGCACTTCAGACAGGTATTATGTGTTTCTGTTTGTATAATCTGTCTTACTTGAGTTTTATTATGAATGAATAGGTAATGTTGGGTTAATTTTGTTAGGGATTTAAAAAAGATTTTTAGGGTTCCGCACCCAAAGGGTAGAACAGGACCCTATTACTACGAATACTCCACTGTCCGTCCGTCTGTCACCGCAGGCTGTCTCTCATGAACCTTGATAGTTGGTAAAACTTGACAGATGATGTAGGTACCTATTTCTGTTGGCGCTATAAAAAATGAAAAATTAATATGTAAGGGGGGCTCCCATACAACAAACGTGATTTTTTTGCCGTTTTTAACCGACTTTTAAAAATGAGGAGGTTTTCATTTCGACTATTTTTTCATTATACCGACCGATTTTGATGATAATTTTTTATCAAAAGCTGGTGCTTTTCATGTAGTCCCATTTAAGGTGAAGACAAGAGCTAATGTGAATCTCGCTCGCACGTTTTGATTGTTGAAAGATATAAAATCACTAGACCCATTTTCGAAAAATCGCAATCAACAATTTTGTGTGCAATCACATTGCGCACAGTTTAGTAAAAAAATCATTTTGATCAGTACATGTAAGTAGTAAGTAAGTAAGTAGTAAGTAGGTAAGTTTGCTTTTCTAGTTTTTGTACATAAGCAAACTTTTGAGTAGGAAAACTTGCATCAATCAAAGTAAAATTTTTACTAAACTGTGTGCAATGTGATTGCACACAAAATGGTTGTTTGCGATTTTTCAAAATTGTATTTAGTGATTTTATATCTTTCAAAATGTCGAATCGTGCGAGCGAGAGAAATATTAGGTGTTGTCAACGCCTTAAATTTGAGTCAGATCAGACGAGAAGTTTTGATGTTATAGTGCCTACAATGAGTGTATTTCCCAGTGCATTTGAAGTCGGATTTTTGAAAGAGTTTATAGATAAGTAGTTACGTCCCGCGGTTTCACCCGCGCACATATAAATCCCGGTATTCCTGCGGGATAAAAGGAGCCTATGTGTTATTCCAGACTATAATATATCTCTCTGCCAAGTTTTATCCAGATCCGTTCAGCCGTTCCGGCGTGAAAGAGTAACAAACATCCATCCATATACTCACAAACTTTCGCGATTATAATATTAATAGGAAGTAGAATAGTAGGATAGGATGGTACGGAAGCCTGTGTGCACGAGTCCAACTCTCATTTGGCCGGTTTTCATTTAATCAACCAAAGTCATGTTCTGTTCCAAAGTAAACAAAGCTCCAATATGAGCGTCATTACGCCCGAATGTGAGGTGTCAGCGGAAACGTTAGAACGACGCGAAGGTTGGAAAAAAGGGATACATTATGATGGGCAACCCCTTGAGGACAGGAAGGTTATGTTCAGGACTGAGCAACAGCATTAGCTGTTGTTGTAATGTGTGGTGCGGCAGGTTCCGATTTAGTATTAGATTTAGCACGAATAATTTATTTAACACTAACGTAACCGGCAAGTGTTGCAATGCCACGTAAAGTATCCTACTTCCTACTAGTATTATAAACGCGGTAGTTTGTAAGTATGGATATTATTTTGATCGATAGCCTTCTATATCGTTGACCGCGGATGACAGACCACGTCTATATACATACTGTCCCCTTAATCATCACCTTAGCTACGGCCCTGTGTGCAAGGTGTGCGGGTGGCTAAACCAGCCCTGTGGCAATTAAATTAATCAAGAGCTTTGTAGCGTGTGGCAGATTGTCGAGACACTATAACAAATTACGTTTCTGTGTTAATTGTGTCAGTAGGGTAGTTTGATGTAATTAAACATTTTCATTATAATTTAATCCGAAAATATGACACATGTTATTGATGATTATGTATGCTTGCAGGCACGCTTATGGAACCAGAAGTAAGCTTAGCATAATTTTATCGACTTGAACTAAGTACCCCTATGAAATTAAATAAAATCTAGATATATATATATATACGAGTAAGTACATAAGGCATATAAGACAACTAAGGAAGGATTTTTCAAAAGTTTGTATGGAAAATTCAAAGTAAACGAATGCACGAATAAGAGAACGGCACAGATAAGAGAATACTATACGCCACGGGTTTAGCTAGGATCTCTCTAAAATTTTATTTCTTTAAAATTTTGTTTGTGTATTTGGGCGTTTTTTAACACATAAAACGCGTTTTCGTATCTATGTACCTATGACATCATAAAAACACTAAATTAATTGGAGGGTTGACTAAATACTGAATTGGCACTGCCATTAACCGCATACCTAATATCGTATTTGTATTGGCACCAGCGCGCACGTGTGCTAAATCCAATAGAGGAATAAATAATTTGAGCAAAGGGGAGAGTGAGCACGTTCTAGCGATATTTTATTATCAGCGAATTTATGCATTATCGATGTCGTTTCGGATCGGCAGCGAGAACGTGTGAAAATATCTTGTATATGTATAAATGCACTGGTGAAATGTACTGTGGTTGCATAAAGAGAAAATAAAGAAAATGGCCTGATTCTTTATTTAGGTTTTATTATTTTGTATAGAACTCGTATGAATAAAACTTTATGACCGAGTTAAAGCTTCGCTTTTCGCTTTACTCGTAAACTCCTGTGGTTTTAAATTATTTACTATAGGCAAGTACACAGAAGCATTTATTATAATAAAAGATAGATCACAAAGACTAGATTACCAAACGCAAAAAACAAGTTTCTTCCTGAAACTGGAGAGGAAAGGTATATATGTAAATAAACATTTTCCTATGACGGATGTAACTGTTTTGGTTTTTAAATAAGTACCTAGTTGTAAACAACGTGTGAAAATATATTTCCGAGCTTATTCTAGAAAAAGAATTTATAGGTTTACACACTTTGCGACGAAATACACGAATTGCAACTACAGCTCGACACGTCCATTTGAATGAAAGCTTACGGTACGTGGCCTGAATGAGGCTTCACTGGAGACGGAGGGCGACTCAGGGCGAGTCATTTCCAAGTTTCTAGCATAGACTATTGAAACCTATGTAAGTTACATTCATAGATTTGTATATATTAAACGAACAATTCTAGTTTCATAACATGTTCAATGACTGCATTCAAGAATATAAGGATCAAAACATGATTCAGCCGATAATAAAGCCAGGTTCATTGCAAAAATCTTACAACCCAAGAGAAGAAGATAATCCAAGTACCCACCATACAAACGCATAATAATAAAATAATACTTTCGCGTTCTTCTTCATTGCGAATATACAATTTTTTTTCAGCCATTCGCCTCTAGGCGTAGCAAGATAAATTAATTTTATTTTCTGTGGATATCAAAGGTTGGGGTGGTAGTAAAGCTTGATCATCGGAGCCCGAACGCAGGCTGTAGTGTAGTTATGGTTTGTTGGTCAAAGCAAGCGTTTAGTTCACCTATTGTTTGTCTGCAAATACTTAATTGCAATCGATTGCTGGCACGTAACAGGGTCCTTTGACTGTTGATTGCGATGTTCATTGAATTTGCAACGGCAACGACACAATGATCGAAGTTTGATAGGTACGTACACACATGGGACATTTTATACAAAATCAATAAAATAGCGTGTTTTAGTGGGAGTTGTATTGGAAATTTTATTTTTATTTTATTTAGTCAAGCTCAAAAGGTATTTATTAAATAAAATCACAAGGATCACTTTAAAACGTCTTAAAGCTAGGTGACTCTAGGTGCCAGTTCCACGCAACCAAAGACGAAGAAAGGCAACAAAATCGGTTTGGTTCCGCAATTTTGGTTGATCTTGTTACAATGTAATACAGTGATGTTTTAACAAATTTAACTGCTCTTTGTTTTTAACATAATAAGTACGTACATATAGCTAAAAGCCAATAAAACATTTAAATTTTTTAACAGAAACTGGTAATATAAACGACTGAAATTAACTGACTGACTATGGAAACAGAAAACTGGAATAAAAAATATATGACTTACCTATGGCATAGTTTTTTTGTACATATTACTAACAAAGAACTGTTTAACAAATATAATTTTATAATACTAGCGATCCGCCCGCGCGCCCCTGCTACTCACGGGTGCACATTGTTTTTCTACTATATCATGCATGTATTATACATATAAACCTTCCTCTTGAATCACTCTATCTATTAAAAACCGCATTAAAATCCGTTGCGTAGTTTTAAACATTTAAGCATACATAGGGACATAGGGATATAGGGACAGAGAAAGCGACTTTGTTTTATACTATGTAGTGATAGATATTCACTTCTCAATTTATATATCATAGCATATCATATCTAGCTGAACCCGCGGCTTTGCTCGCGCCAAGGAATTCAAAGTTTCATACAAACTTTAATCCCCTATTTTATCCCCTTGGGGGTAGAATTTATCAAAATCCTTTCTTAGCGGATGCCTACGTCATATCCTCTACCTGCATGCCAAATTTCAGCCCGATCCGTCCAGTGGTTTGGGCTGTGCGTTGATAGATCACTATGTCAGTCAGTCAGTCACCTTTGAGTTATATATATTTAGAAGATCTATAACTATAAGAATCAAAGTCCTGACTGACTGACTGACATATAGACAACGGACAGCCTAAACCGCTGGTCGTAGAGACTTGAAATTTGAGGAGTACATAGTTCTTACAGCGTAGACGTGTACTAAGAAGGGATTTTTCAAAATTCAACCCCTAAGGGTGTAAAATGGGTTGAAAACGTTTGTATGAACAATCGTATTCCTTCAACCTAGGAACTTGAAACTTAGAGGACAGATACCCTAAATTCAATAATTAAGTATGTCATTTTTAGTTTTAGAGAACTACCCCCAATAAGGGTGCAAAGGGATGTCAAAGTTTGTACGAGAACTTTTAGTACGCGTAGTGCGATTGACTTGAAACTAAGAGTAAAAGTAGATAAATAACAAAAAAAACTAATTTAGGTTTTTATCTCGGGTGGAATGCGCGAGCGGCGTCAGAGGCGCAGCGGTGGCTGGCGAAGCGCGGGGCGGGGCCTATAGCGGGCCGCCGCCGCCGCCGCCAAGCTGGGACCGCGCTGTATCTAAGTACTTAGGCGCAATGTTGTCGATGTGGCCTATTTTCTTTTTCACGTAGAGTACCTATAGGTATTATCATTACTGAATCAACTTAGCTCCCCGTCATAACTGAGGTAAGTAAGTACAGGTACCTACCTAACTTCAAATTTATAGGTACTATCCTTCTACTATTATAAACGTGAAAGTTTGTAGGTATGGATGGATGGATATTTGTTACTCTTTCACGCCGGAACGGCTAAACGAATCTGGATGAAAATTGGCAGAGAGATAGATTATAGTCTGGAATAGCACAGATGTTACTTTTATCCCGTGGGAATACCAGATTTTAAAACTACGCGGGTGAAACCGCGGGGCGCAGCTAGTCTATTTAAACTACTCGTATATTTTGATTTATTTATACGGAGGAATGTTTCTCAAATATTTTGCAAACTCTGATCATAAAAAAAGGAAGGTATTAGTCAAATAGCTGGCAGATAGAGCCAGTCAGTACGTATTACGATCTATATAGCCACCTGCATTTCCTTTGAGACTCTTTCACGCCCCACCTCGCCTGAATTATTCATGCTCTCAACAAATACCTATCAAGTAGAATCTATTTGATAGAAAATTCAGGAGAATATTATGATACTTGTATTAGTTATGTGCAGTGTAGCTTTATTACATTGTACTGATTGTACCCTTGTTATAATTAATTTATACATTTTTGCGTTGATTTACCGATAATATCTTGCCAAAATAAATCGCACATTATAGTTAAACTAGTTGCGCTCCGCGGTTTCACCCGCGTAGTTTTAAATCCCGGTATTCCCACGGGATAAAAAGTAGCCTATGTGTTATTCCAGACTATAATATATTATAATATATCTGTGCCAATTTTCACCGAGATCCGTTCAGCCGTTCTGGAGTTATTGAGTAACAAACATCCATCCATCCATCCATCCAGCCGTACTTACAAACTTTCGCATTTATAATATTATATTAGGATCATAGAGGGCCATCACAAGTTTAAGGTTTATGTGCAGAAAAAGTCGTACCATTTTAGACGGGCGATAAAACCGTTCTTTTTATTGACAATAACTCACTTTAAGACTTAGGATTCGTTGATCTATAACTACGCGTTTATGTTAATAAAGTTCGAATTACGATAGTGAAAATCAGAATATTTTTTAGAAGTAGGTATGTACGTCTTCCTCTCTTCCACTGTTTATTTTCTCCTCAAACAAAACGACGACTTTTCTCCAGACAAAACATTCTAATACGAATTGAAGTTAATTAGTACACAGCACACTTCACGGTACAGGAGGAAGCTTCTTAACGAGGATTGTAAAACTCACAGCAATAATGAAAACAATGGACGAGGGGCCTGAGCACGCTGAACCATCAATCTTGAGGAGGGACGACACAGGGGTCCATTTCGAAACTCTTTCCACTAAACTTTTGTAACAACACCGTGATAAATAGTCCCAACCTCGAAGTAAAAATAGACAGAGGTCTATGTTTAACTTAGTTTCCTAGTAGATCATTTGCTGATACTTAAAAAATATATATTTATAAATTGTTAAGAAATTTGGTCGTTATCATGTTATAGCTAGTATTCGATGCATGCGCATAAACATAAGAAAAATAAGATCTACAAACTAATAAAATCACTTATGTGCAACAATTGGGATACGAAACGGATTACCTCAGGGTAGCTTGTGTGTCAGAGTGTTGCAGGTGAAGAACAAAGATGAACGCCTCAGCAAGCAGTCTTAGAGTCTGAATTTAATAGGTATTTATAGAATTTTATACTTACAGTTCTCATAATATAATCCGCTTTGTAACGAGCTCTACCGTTATCTCATCACTAATTCACAGAGGTCCAGGAACTATATTACTACTCTGTGTTCCGAACAGTTAGAGGTGGGAGGACATACTACCTAATTGTGTAACCGGAGCGGCAAACAAACCGCATTACGAAGATTGGATAATTAGTTACGTACCAGGTGAGGTGACCTCAGGTAGACTAATTACTTACCTACTTAGCGTGAGGAAAAGCCGTTTCATAGATATTGATTTGAACGTGACCGCGGCGTATGGCCTATTATGATATGTGGTTAAAGAATTTATTTCTCAAAAGAATTAACAATTCACTTAATTTTCAAAGACACTATTAGTGGAAAGCTTAGCTGTGTTGCTGTGTTTCGGTGGTTCGGTTGAAAGGATGTGGTTGCCAGTGAAACGACAGGCACGCGGGATGAACGCAAGAGTTTGGCCTTTAGCTAAACTCACTCCTGAAATTACGAACAGGAAATAGAAGTGAGGGACGCCCTCCTACCCGATGGACTGACGACATTGTTAGAACCGCGAGAAGTCGGTGGATGGAAAGGGCTCAGAATCGTATTCCTGGTTCCTTCCTAAACGTATAGGGGAGGCCTATTTCCAGCAGTGGATTTCTGTAGGCTGATGACGATGACTCCTGAAATTCAATCTACGCGAACGGATGTTTTTTTCATACTACATGCCGATGGAGATGTTACGTAAGTTATGTGTAAATTATGGCTTTGATTCATCTTAGAGAGCATAACAGCGACTGTTCTCTATAAGTAATCTTAATTAATTCTAGCGGAAATTCATACTTGTGTTGCACATAAATTAACTACTATATTGAAGGCGGTTCTGAAGGGTTATTATTCCTCGGTATTCCGTAATAAATTCAACAGTTTAATTTCCTTTGCGGTTGATTGGACGCCGCGTGGGGTGCCCTCCACACCCGCCTTTGCTAGGAAATAAAAATCACATGGAGAAAATATAATATGAGTGCGTAGGTACTAAGGGCTGTCTTTTATATAGTGATGTTTTTTGGTCAGTAGACAAATCTTAGTTTTTATTTATTCAGTAGTTTTATTTAGGTTGAACTAAAACAGATAAAACTAATGTTATTTTGTACTACTTTAAAGGTTTTATGTCCTCAATCGATGGCGAACGGAACGGTTGCAGTAAATTAAGATGAAGAGTATGAAAAAGAATAAAAGCATGCCGTATTAGCATCCACCTCCGTATAAAAGTAGCCCATATGTTAATAAGTTACTAAAATTTTATATTAAAAATTTGTAATGAAAGGTCTTGTTGACGAAGTTTTACTTGGTATTGTAACTTTCAGAGCAATTTCTAAGGGGCATACAGTGCAGCCCTTCCTTTTATGATTTATTTGCGAACATAAAATAAACATGCCTTAGCTGTATCCAACAAACATGTAGCATTAAAAGCTAAGTAAAAGAAGTAATTAACCTGTTTTCCGGCGAGTTTTACTTTGGATGCGTTTTTCAACTTTTTTTAAAAGCTTTGCCACGTTTATATTTTGCAAGTAGAAGTAGATGAAAGTAGATGAAACCTTTTTTCGCTTTAACGACTGCATACTGACGTGATCAGTCTTGTAGCCATTTGTATTTGTACACAGTCAGAATGTAATAGTCTTCTGCATTCAGGGCCATCTTTAACCTATTGGGGGCCTTGAGCATTTTAGGATTATGTGACTCTACAGGGCTTTAGGATTTCAATAAAAATAGCCCACATGGCCAATGATCATCATTAGGAAAGGTTTTTTGTTTTTTTTACAAAGACAGTTTTTTACACCGTCTTAATGTAATTATAAAACTGTTTATAAGTTGGAAAAGAACACAATGTCTGCATCGGTATAAAATATTAACGTGTCTATTTTTGAAAAGTCTAATGTAAAGATCGATGTCAAAATTGAGATAGCAAAACGAGTAAAACCACAATATATAAAGACCTACTTTTTTTTAATGGTGGGTGTTTCTAATCGATTTACTGAAGTACACTCCCTGTGTACGCTAGTAATAGAATTTATTGCCGACAGTGGAGGGTAATCTATCTGAAGCAAGGCACCGGCACCGGGTGCCTTTAAATCGGCGGCTTTCAGTCACATCCGGCTCGACGCTAGGCAGACTGGTAAGCACCCTGTTTGTGTTGATTCGATAACTGTCTGCCGTTGAATATGATATATCTTCCCTTACACCCTTTATTCATAGATAATTTGGAAAGACATAAATCTTTTATTGCGGGTAGAGCAGAGATAGAGGCGATTTTTCAGTTTGCTTTGTTGTAGGGAGGCTTTGTCGAGGTCACGCCCAATTTATATAGGATTCCTACTTTTATTATTATCTTTTTGTTAGTTCTAGGTATTCTTAATATTCCAGGCACATGACTACGCAGATCAGAACACAAAGAAATTATTGACGCAGATTGTAATAGTAGATATGTCTTAATTAAGAGTATCGGTAACCAATTGCGGCAGCCGTCTCAAATAACTAAGCTGAAAAGAAAATACGCTCAGCCATTTATAGATGCTTGAAAAATAAGCGCGCAATTTTACTTTATGATTGTGTAAACAGAGATGCAGTGCACGTCTTGCTTAAGCTGACAGAAAAATAATAAGTTTCTAGATTTGCAACTTTGCTGGTGTTTTGTAACGTTAGCACGCGTTACTGTGTATTTTCTTAGAGGTCGCTCAATTAAAAAGAACGCTTGAAAACAGTGAAGAGGATGTGTTTGTGCATACAAAATACTCCCGTCATCACACCCCCTTCCCTCCTTCCAGCGTTCTTTTTACGTGACGCGATCTATACAGGAACGAACTATACCAGGAATTTTTCTTTCCCTTCTTTTACTTTTAGAGTGAGAATAATCCAATCGGGAAAAAACCCGCACAAATAGGTTCATTCTGCATGAAACTAGTACTGAGTGGTGGTTTTCGAGCACGTTTTTCCAATTCCATATTTTATTATAACTTCCTTCAGCTCCTCCACAAACAGGCAGCGGATATTAGTGAGTTGCTAGTGGTAGGTACTTGTTAGTGTTTAGTTTTATCCAGTTACAATAGATTAAAAACGTTTGCATTAGGAATAGTAATTAGTACCTACTAGCGCTCTAGCTTGTTTACTTTATTCGTATTCTGTGTTTTTGGTATAATAATTATAAAAAGTTCTTTGTTGTTGTTCAGGACTTACCTATTTTCTTGAGCTGGTAAAGCTCACAATGCTTCGTTTCAGAGATTCGAAAGTTCTAATTTCTACGAGGGTGTTTTGTTAGAAAGCTGCATTTAATAAGATGGTTCTTAGGCATCTATGTAAAATTTCGTAGAATTAATAAATCTTACATATCGTTTATTTTTCAGGAGTATGTTAGCATTGTATGAGCCTAGAACATATATTTGACATAATTGTATATGGGTATGATGATGTTCAGCATAGGGTAACAAACATGGTTCAAGGAAAATACTTTCGGAGCTTTTACGCTTTTTATGCATTTAATTTGCTAATAGCAAACTAGTCTCTGATAGCAAATTAATCATATTGGCAGTGCAAGTACCGTTCTTATCGATCGCTTAATCGACATTTAGAATCGTTAAAATTTCGTTAAAAATGATTTCAAAAATGGATAAAACCATTTGTAACGAATTTTGACGATTCTAAATGTCAAATTAAGCGATCGATAAGAACGGTACTTGCACTGCTGTTAAACTTGTGTGTTGCAACTACAATAGCAAAACAAACCATTTCAACGCAAGTAAATTCGTCAGATTTTGTGTTTTCAGATTTACGCCACCAATCAACGGTTCAATTCGAGTAGTCCAGTTTTTCGATTGTACTGTTTGCTTTGGCCGCATTTCCTTAGAAATGAGGTTCACTCCGCGCTCTGCACTTACAAATACAAAAGCTTTATTTCGAATCTTCTTTTTGCCGTGTCTCTAGTGTGCCGGTGTGGTTGTGGAATTTTGTGCGCCTTAAATAAGCTCTTTTCGATCACTTGATACTACTAGTTTGTTTAGAGCTTTAGAGATCCTACGATATGCCGCTTTCTTTACCATAATTTCTTTCACCGTTTGACCAAAGAGTATACAATAACTAAGCATACTACGCAAGGAATTTGAATACTACTACGTAGTACCTGCTGGCATTATGCACATACATTTTTGAACAGAAAAACTCTTTGGTTCACAACTGGTTTTTGAACCTTAGGATCGAAAAGCAGAGCCACTACCACCGCTACCACCAAACCATCAGTACTCTGGTGTTCGGTTTAAAGAGTAATTTCGAACAATATAGAGTATAAATTATATTTTATTAATGTTCGTAGGATCGGTTTAAACTAAAATCGGCATTGAATCTATTGTACTTATTTCCAGAAGCCATGTGAAATGTATGTTATTTATTTTGGGGACTTTAGTTACACTAGTGGGACTCTCTGGGAGCTGTAGACCTCGCGAGCATACTAAAAGTGAGCTATTTGAGGAATGTAATGTGCAAGTGCATTTTCCGTTTTGTGTTTTTTTTATCTTTTTGATTTTTTTTGCATCATCTTGTGTAGAATGAGGTCCTTTGTGTTTCTCTCAAATTTGATTGAAAACCATCGATTGTTTGATGAGCTATCCTGTTCATCATGCTGAAGATCCTTATCAGATCTTCGCCAAACTTTTATGAGACCAACTTATAGTTACTACTTTTCAAATAAAAAAAGAATAATCGAAATCGGATCTCATTTGGTGGAGATATCCAGTATATCAAATAGCCCCCTTTTTGCCCTTTTTTTGGGGGAAGTACCCCTCCAATCAAAAATCCCCGATGACAAAAAAATTCTAATAAGTCCTATAACCTGTGTACCAAGTTTCGTCCAGATCGGTTGAAAAATGCGACCTGTAGAGGAGAACAGACAGACAGACAGACAGACAGACATCCGGACAAACGCATTTTTGGCCAATGTGGAAACTGAGACGCTTCGCTCGCTTCGCTCGCTCGGTCAATTACAACATATAGGTACATGTTATTAAATGGGAGAAACCGTCTATACTATTCTATAGTATAAGCATAGCACAATGCAATTTGGCTATGACGTTTGTATCTATTCAGTGTATCAGTGGGTGAAGTCCTACCTACTAAGGAATCGTATTGTTATAATTTCAATGATCTGTAACCTTTAACGAACCCTGTTTCAACACTAAAGAGAAGTTCTACGCAGAACAATATCTCGTTATTCCAACTATCATAACTATGCCTCTATTATTTGCATTGACGTAGCTATGAAGTAGTCGCGATGACTGCGCGAATTTGGTCGGTTCATCCGTAATTAGCGAGCGCACTAATGGCCGCCAGTCCGCCAGCTCGCTAGCCCAACAGTCAGCTTCCACAACGCTCACAGCTAAAGTTCACGCTCAAAATCCGCTTGCAGATGCAACGAACAATTTGTAAATAGCCAGCGTTCATTTTATTAACTGGCTGCGCCCGAAAATTGCGTGGATGTCAACGAGAGGCAAATTAGCGCTTATGAAAAGATTTATGCACTTTATACCGGCCGCTTACGGGCCATTTTCTAAATCGATGTTTGTGTGAACGTATGTAGCTTGTTAGCAAATGACGATTGTAAGTATTATATAAGTCATATTATTAGTAATCACGTGATACCCGGAAGGTATACATGGAACATTTAGTCATAATAATTGCACGATTGTTGGCACACATGCTTCCGCCATACAAATAAGTTGCTATAGGATAGTGGCATTAAAGGGTTCCGCATGAGAGATTAGTTACGGCAGCATTGTTAGTCTGGGTGTTTGGTGAAAAGCAGTTTTAATTTAGATGTATAGATGATGTTGATAGGCACAGAAGCTAATGGAAATCTAGAAAATATCAGAGATAAGATAAGACTCAATTATTATTATTATTTATTTATTTACTTAATCACTTCACTACATAGTATAAAACAAAGTCGCTTTCTCTGTCCCTATATACCTATGGGACTATAGGGAATGTCCCTATGTATGCTTAAATCTTGAAAACTACGCAACGGATTTTGATGCGGTTTCTTTCAATAGATAGAGTGATTCAAGATAAAGGTTTATATGTATAATACATGCATGTTATGTACACCCGTGCGAAGCAGGGGTGCGCGGGAGGGTTGTCGCAAATGCGAAACCAAGATGAATATCATAGGTAGAATAGAATCTATAGGTTCACGTAGCAACAGTGCCGTGTGACGTCACAAAGAGCGGGGAGGCGGTGAGAAGGCGCGCGCGCGCGCCGGCACGGCGGCATTGCTACGGGAGACAGCGCGGCGAGGAGAACGATAGTGGTGACGCGGACACACAGACACGCTCTGCATCTGGTGGGGCGTGGCACAGAAGAAGCATTGGTGAGTTTAATTGATAAGTAGTTACTGTAACCATGATAATGTTTCCATTCCAGATAGTTTATATTTGTGTGTTAAGCCTCTTGCCGATGAGGTCGGCCTGGTTATGAACAGATAATAGAGTATGTTAGACGTTGAGTTAAAGGATGCGATTAGACAGCATCAGAATGTAGCGAGGATTCGGGGTGGCTATAGGGGAGGTTGGAGGCCACACGGGAAACAGCCCCCGTAATAACTTGTCCAGAGGGAACAGTCCCTAAATAAGTGCACGAGGGAAACAGACCCCTCAGTACTTATCACTGAGGGAACAACCCTCAGTACATTTCAAGGGGGAACAGGCCCCAAGGCATACGATCAGGAATGGATATCAGAATCAGTTGTAACCAGTGAACAGAGCATCAGCTTAGTATTCAAACAGATAATCGTCGTACCTCCTAGTAGATAGGTACTTGGCGACATGGTGGAGATGCAGGGATCTGAACTCCTTGAACATTCTCAAAAAAGCGATATTAACTAGTTCATTTACAATCATATTTTTTTTCGGGTACTTTTCGTTCCGTTGTAATTGTAAAAGATTTTTAAGGCGAAGCATAGATGAAAATATTAGAAGTAGAAAGTTACAGTAAACCCATTTGATTGCTATGACTGCCCACGATACCTTATGTTGAACGAGAAGGGTAGGTAATCAGAGGGACGTCCAAGTGTTACAGTTAAGTAGGTAATCCGTGTTTGGATTTCTCGTGTTTTCATGACGTGACAGTGTTTTATGTGTACCTATTTTTTTGAAAAGGATTGCATATTAATAGTAAAAATCAGAAAGACTTATTGTTACGGCGGCTCGACCGCGCGGCCAGACGTCGCCGCGCCCCGGCGCCAATCGTCGCGTCGCCCGAAAACAAGCGCGTACGCACCTGCGCGGTAGACATCACGGCGGGCCATACCTACCTAGTCATAATGTTGTTTAGGTACAATTTTCAGATGTTTTCTTTATCATTCTGCTTAATCGTAACTTTAGGCAGTGTTACACAAAATTATAACAGGTACATATATGTAATAGGTTTGAATATAGGCTGTTAGTGAAAGGGTAATAGAACAGCATAGTAATGATAAAAAACAACACCATGGGGATAAACAGGGAAACCTATTGTTACTAAGGCGACCTGTCGCCGACTGCCCCGCCTGGCAACAGGCGTAGGCACGTACGCAGTGCACACCTGCGCTTACGCCGCCGCTACGGAGCGACGATACTTAGTCATAAAGTTGCTTACGACTTTGTTGATAATATTTTTTTTTCTTTGGCTTTCTCATAACATTAGGCACGTATCGTAGAGAATTCAGCAGGTGTAATGTTTAGTTGTGTGTGCGTCCACTAGTAGGTATCTCACCAAAGGTTAATTTTGTTTTAGATTTTGAACGTACCTACCTCCGTTTGCGAAGATAATAGTTTGGCTCTTGGATCTTATAGGGTAGTAGGTACTACAATAAAAATGGAAGGCGTCCTCCGAGCTCGTTTAAAACTGATGTTTGATTCCGTACAGTCTCATATAAGTTCTGCTCAGTGTGAACTAAAGAAATTATCTGAAAGTGATACCGATTTAAAGGAATTAGAACTGACAGGATCTAAACTAAAAGGTGCCAGTCAAAGGTTTGTCACAGAAATTCATAATTACTGCCAAAGGAGTATAGAACCTGATGTTGACGAAATCAGCGAGTATACCCGGGCACAAGTACAAGCCGAAGATATTGTATCGGAAATAGATGTTGTTATCAAGCGTAATGACAGAAAACGCCCAGCGGTCACTACTAGCAGCGAAAACATGAACATAACTAGCAAGTTACCAAGAATGGAGTTATCCAAGTTCGACGGTGATGTTCTTAAATGGTATCAGTTTTGGGATCAGTTTTCATCAAATGTGGATAGTCGAAGTATAAACGAAGTCGACAAGTTGTTGTATCTACAATCGGTTCTCGAAGGGGACGCAAAGCAGGCTATTGAAGGGTTAGACACGACCAACACAAACTACAGCATTGCCGTGAAAACTCTCAAAGACAGATATGGTAAACCTAGCGCGATTATTGACGCTCACTACGTGGCTCTCTACAGAATTAAGACAGCCAAGACAAATCAGGTGAAGGACTGCAGGCAAGTTCTCAATGAAATCGAGAGACATCTTAGAGTGTTAAGTTCACTAGGTGAAGACGTGAACCATAACCACCTCAGAGTAATGATTATGGAGAAGTTTCCAGAAGAACTTATTTATGAACTGAGAATGAAGATGACAGGCGAAGACGAAAAGATAGATAATATCAGAAATTATTTGGAGTACATAATATCGGCTAGAGAGACATCGAATAGAATCAAGAAGAATTGTATAGACACGAAAGAGACAGACACAAAAAACAACGACATCAAACTTGACAGTGACAATTTCACCTTAGGTTCCATGCACATAAAGGTAGATGAAAAGAGGGAGCATAAACAAAATAAATTTACAGATTTTAGGAAAGATAAAACAAAAGTTGGCGGTAAACAGTTTAATAAAACACAAACAAACTCACGTAAAAGATCACACGACAAATCAAACAAGACCAATGAACCCCCTAAAAAGAAAATTGGGTGTATATTTTGTAGTCAGGAACATTTTAATGACGAGTGTAATACCTTCAAAACCATACAGGAAAGGAAAACACAATTAAAAAACCGTTGTTACAATTGCTTCAAGGAAGGGCATAGGGCCAATCATTGCCGATCTAAAGGTAAATGTCGACATTGCCAGGAAATGGGCACACACAATCGAGCTTTGTGTCCCACAAAATTATCCAAGTTATGACTGCCGGGTTTGCAGTCAGTAGAGGCTGACAGCTTTCATATCAAATCTGAAAGAAATACTACGTTAATACAAACTTGCATTGTGAATGTAAGTAGCTCAGAATCACCATCAAAATCATTACAATGTCGCGTGTTATTGGACTCAGGTAGTCAACGCTCGTATATAACAGAAGCTACCGCAAAAACTTTACAGCTCTCGATGGTAGAAAAATCAAATTTATCGATATTCACGTTTGGAGCAAAATCCCCCCATCAAATTGAAAGTCCCGAAGTAAATTTCAAAATCATAACTCGGACTGGTGTAACACGATTGATCCATGCAAACGTTGTGCCTCATATTACGAACGGTATACGAACGCCAGTCTTGAGAAACAAATCGTTGGAGTGGAGAGACACTAGATTAAAAAACCTTAAAATGGCAGATGACGGCTCACACGGTGACAAGATAGACATTCTAATAGGAAATGATTATTATCACTCGTTTATGTCACAAGAAAAAATTGCGATCACTCAAGAGCTTTTTTTAGTCAATTCTGATTTTGGCTGGGTTTGGTCGGGAATAATAAGCGAGACCATTGTCAGTCCAGATCGACTTACTGTTTTGACGTACTTTCAATCTGATGGGGAATTCGATAGTAAGCTGAATAAACCTGATCTGCCGTTAAAGTTAGATGATGTCAAAAGATTGTGGGATCTCGAATCGATAGGTATTACTGACTCACCCAAGAGCACTCGTGATGAGGAAGCGGTAAAACAGTTCAACGAAACCATTCAGTACGAAAACAAGCGATATCATGTTCGATGGCCTTGGACTGAGTCACGTCCAAATCTTCCTAATAACTTAGGTTTAGCGTGGGGTCGCCTAAATAGTTTGGTTAAACGTTTAGATACCGTGGAATTGGAAGCATACGATCAAGTGATACAGGAACAATTACGAAATGGGACCATAGAATTGGTACCTGATCCTACTTGTCCACAGAAGCACACAGTCCATTATCTTCCTCATCACTGTGTTCATAGTCGTGATAAAGCTAAAAAATTACGAATTGTTTATGACGCGTCAGCTAAAACGGCGGATAATAGGAGCCTCAATGAATGCTTATATCGAGGACCATTGATGTTAGAGGAATTAACTGGATTGCTAATTAGATTCAGAGAACATGCAATAGGTATAGTCGCAGACGTAGAGAAGGCTTTCTTACAGTTAGGTCTTCAAGATCTAGACCGAGATGTTACAAGATTTCTATGGCTAAAAGACATAAAGGGTGAAGCTCGATCAGATAACGTTTTACACCTACGGTTTTGCCGTGTCCCTTTCGGAGTAATTTCGAGTCCATTTTTACTGAACGCCACGATTAGATTCCATTTAACTAGATCAGAAAATATTCTCATGAAAAACCTAGCACAAGAGATTTATGTAGATAATATAGTAACAGGAGCTAAGACAGCTTCAGATGCACAAAGCTTATATGAGACAGCTAAAAAATCATTCAATAGCTTGTCCATGAATTTACGTGAATGGAATTCTAACTCAAATGAACTGATGTCTTTCGTACCAGAGAAATTTCGAGCAAAAGATCGAACACATGTAAAAGTTCTAGGTATAATGTGGGATATAAAAAATGACAATCTTTATTTGAAATTAAATCTCAATACCAATGATTTAGAAGTAGTGCAGTCAAAACGTGATGTATTAAAGACAATAGTTTCAGTGTACGATCCATGTGGTCTCGCAGTACCAGTGTTACTGCCAGCGAAGCTGTTCTTTCAAAAGTTATGGAAGGAAAAACTTAAATGGGATGTTAAACTAAATGAGGAGCTTCTTAACGAATGGCGAGACGTAGCGTCAAAGTTGTCTTACCTTAAGGACATAAATATTAATAGGTATTATGCGCAAAATATAAACAGGGTCGAAACAGATAATCCGATCGAGTACGAACTGCATTGCTTCACAGACTCGTCTATGGACGCTTACGCAGCAGTCATATATCTACGTAGTTCTTTAGACACTAATAATATTGTCAGTTTTGTTATTGGCAAGTCTAGATTAGTGCCCTTAAAGGACCGTATTAACTTACAGATTCCAAGATTAGAATTGTTAGGAGTACTCATCGGATGTAGGCTGATAACCTACGTCATGAAGTTTTTGCGCCTTTCGATTAAAAAACAATTTTTGTGGACCGATAGTCGAATAGTTTTGAGTTGGTACAGTTCTGATAGACTACTAGCACCGTTTGTTTCCCGAAGAATAAATGAGATAAAACACAACAGAATCTTAAAACTCAGGTATGTACCTACAAAACTGAATCCAGCAGACATAGGCACTAGGGCAGATAGAGTAGGTTGTTACGAAAGATGGCTCAAGGGACCTGAATTTTTGTCGAAAAATTCAGACATGTGGCCTACGTATCCTATTAACGCGGATAACGAACAGAGTCACATTTGTGTAGCAGGACAGGGTCTTGCGAATTTGAATGGTACTGAGCTTAGTACAAAACCAGCACTAGACGCAACAGAACCAATCTCAATAGATAGTTCCCAACACCCTGACTCTGACGAGACAAAGACAATAGTAGACATTCAGACTGAGTATTTTCCGAATGAGCTTAAAGGTATTACCACTGACTTAACAAGGTCACTTCAATTATTTAAGGATACGAACGGAGTACTTAGATGTAAGGGTAGGTTTAAATATACAGACTTGACAGAAAACCAAAAGGAGCCAATCTTATTGCCTAAAAATGCGGAATTTACCCACAAGATAATTACAGAATTGCACCAGAAAAACTATCATGTTGGAGTATCGCATACCTTAGCATTATTAAGACAAAAGTATTGGGTACCACACGGAAGATCGACTGTTCAGAAAGTTATTAGAAAATGTGCTAAATGTGTGAAGTACGGTGGTGGCCCATTCAAATTACCAGCAATGCCGGATTTACCAGAAGAAAGAGTGAAGCTCAGTCTACCTTTCACTTTTACGGGTCTAGACTATTTTGGTCCTCTTCTTGTTAAGGAGCTATCTCAAGAGAAACGGTGGGTATGTTTATTCACTTGCTTAACAGTTAGAGCTATACACATGGAAGTAGTTAAGGACCTAACGGCAGAAGAGTGTACACTAGCCATTAGAAGATTCGTCGCAGTGAGAGGTCTCCCACAGCTGATTATATCAGATAACGCCACACAATTCAAGCTTTCAGCAGAGGTGCTGACTTCAGATTACTGCATACAGAACAAGGTGCGCTGGAAGTTTATTCCAGAATTAGCTCCTTGGTTCGGAGGATTTTACGAACGCTTGATAGGCTTAGTAAAACACAGTATGAAAAGGACTCTAGACAAACACCTCATAAGCCACAATCAGTTGTGCACGACAATCAAGGAGCTAGAGGCCATTGTAAATACCAGACCTTTGACCACGGTGGGTGCAGAACTAGAACATGTTTTGACTCCTCAAGATTTCCTACGTGTAGGTGGTCCAGTGACGACTGATATTTCAGACCGCGATTTCATAGAAACAGCAACGATAACCAAATCTAATCTGATTGATGGATGGAAACGCGGGCAAGTCATTATAAGAGAGTTTGCAAATATGTTTACCAACCAATATTTGACTAGTCTTCGGGAAAGAAGTGACAAACACCGGCAACCACGAGTAGTAGTTAGTAGAGCACCAAAGGTATCAGAGACAGTTCAGATAAAAGCGGATGGCAGTAGGGCACATTGGAAAGTTGGCAAAATAACAGAGTTAGTAAAGGGTTCGGACGGAAAGGTCAGAGTAGCCAGAATAAAAGTACCATCAGGAGAGACATATACTCGTTCAATAGGCCATCTTTTCCCACTTGAAGTGGAAGAAATGAATGAAGTACCGCTACCGAAGCGAAAGGATCCAATGATTAGAGCTAGTACTGGTTCAGATGAGACTCATGGTGAGAAGACGGCAATTCCCCATCAAATAGAATACCCATCCAGTACCAACGGCAATTCTTCAACAAATATTGAAGAGACTTTGGTACAACCCACAGCGCGGCCGAACAGAGCTTCAGCAATTAAAGCCAGACAAAGGGTAAAGGAATGGACTTCCCAATTATTGATCACGTTATTTGGACAGCAAAATTAGGCACGTAAATCAGAGTTCATAGCAGTGATTAAAGAAATCTTTAAAGGAAATCATAGGAAATCATAATTAAAAGTTTGATTTATACCAAAGCAGATTTTATTTCTTTTCTCCCAGGGGTGGGGAGTGTCGCAAATGCGAAACCAAGATGAATATCATAGGTAGAATAGAATCTATAGGTTCACGTAGCAACAGTGCCGTGTGACGTCACAAAGAGCGGGGAGGCGGTGAGAAGGCGCGCGCGCGCGCCGGCACGGCGGCATTGCTACGGGAGACAGCGCGGCGAGGAGAACGATAGTGGTGACGCGGACACACAGACACGCTCTGCATCTGGTGGGGCGTGGCACAGAAGAAGCATTGGTGAGTTTAATTGATAAGTAGTTACTGTAACCATGATAATGTTTCCATTCCAGATAGTTTATATTTGTGTGTTAAGCCTCTTGCCGATGAGGTCGGCCTGGTTATGAACAGATAATAGAGTATGTTAGACGTTGAGTTAAAGGATGCGATTAGACAGCATCAGAATGTAGCGAGGATTCGGGGTGGCTATAGGGGAGGTTGGAGGCCACACGGGAAACAGCCCCCGTAATAACTTGTCCAGAGGGAACAGTCCCTAAATAAGTGCACGAGGGAAACAGACCCCTCAGTACTTATCACTGAGGGAACAACCCTCAGTACATTTCAAGGGGGAACAGGCCCCAAGGCATACGATCAGGAATGGATATCAGAATCAGTTGTAACCAGTGAACAGAGCATCAGCTTAGTATTCAAACAGATAATCGTCGTACCTCCTAGTAGATAGGTACTTGGCGACAAGGGTCGCAAGTAACATTAAAAAAACATATTGGGGAACATTTTTATGTAAGTATGTAATCCCAAATCAAGCATTATTGGTTTTATTGGAACCAAATAACTGATTGAATGATTTTTTTTGTTAATACAATTACCTAAATCAATAACATTCTATTACGGACAAAACAAACATCATTTTTTTTTTCAAATACAAATAATGGTATCTTGAAACAGCATAACCTAAAATACAAGTCAGTTACGGTAACAACCCAAGAAACCACGGAGAACGTCTCAGAAATGATCGCCACAAGGATTAAACTGAGAATGTAGGTGGTACCCACACCACATAGCATGTGGTGTGTAAGAGTCCTAGTGAATTTTGCAGTCCCTCAAAGACGTTCACTGATTGAATTCTCTCAATGTATTTCTTTTGTATAGATTGTGAAATAAATTGTAGCATAACCGAACATGAGTATCCTTGTCAAATAGCCGTATTGGCAAGTCGTAAATATCGTGAAACCTCTTATGGACAGGCGGCGACCACAGACGGCTTTCAAATAACTTCCAATAACGCGCAGAGACCGGTCGGCATCGGGACCCCGCTGTCCTCATATTATTGAATTTTCTTAGTTTTAGCTCAGATTTTCCAATAAGTGAAGCGTTTTGTTGCTTGAAAACTACATTTATGTTGCTACGCTCAGTTTGGCTATTAAATTGTGCATACAGGTACAGCAAGAGATGAGCTTTAACCATGGCTTTTGCTTCGCTAATACTTGCTTGGTGAAAATAACTTGAATATAGTGTTCCGAGAGAAATAAGTTACTAGTAACTTCTGTCTCTCGGAACACTATATTTAAGTGCACACTAGTGTGGTGTTTGGCACCAATTTTGAACCTTAATGTCAAAAACTCTTCATGAAAAAAAGATTCATCAAAATCGGTTCACCCAGTAAAAAGTTAAACGTAAAAAATACAGTCGAATTGAGAACCTCCTCCTTTTTTGATGTCGGTTAAAAAGACACTAAAAGTTACATGAGCTAAAGAACTAAAAAAAAATACTAAGTTAAGTAAATTAAGTCTGCCAAGTTTCTCTATAGCAGTGAGCTAACGTCTTCGTCTTCGTCTTGTTTTGCCCTTATTATAATTCACAGAATTAGCTATAAGCCCTTAAGTGGGACCATCGTGTATCGTGTGTCAAAATTGGACCGGAGCGCTATAAATGTTAAAACTTATTGTTAAATTAAAACAAAAAAATTCAAGTCCCAACGATGAAAACAAAGGATTTGATTGAACCGATGTCACTGGGGTAGATTTTGCAAAAAAAAAAGAAACTAAATGAAAATGTTATTTTAGACGAGCAAAATGTTTGTTGCGAGAACTGTTATCTGCCGGTTCACTGAAACCTGAAACCTATATTTGGGAGTTTCGATGTGACAAAGGGTGGGCCGTGGGTGGGCTTATTTTATTGTCACCGTGACGAGAGCCTAACACACCTCACACAGATTATTGCGTGGTCCACCCCTGGACAAGCGCACTGACGCAAACCACACATCCCTACCTATTAGGCCACCTACACATATATACGTATGTCTGTCCGAGTAGAACAATGGAGATGTATCTACTTCTAATATATACATAGATGAGAAGCTACCAGTACAAATTTATCACTGGTATTCATTAAACTTCTAAAAATAACTGGTGTATTACCGAGTAAAACACCCTTAAAATATACGTTGATATTGCGTAGCTATAGGTGCAGACAATTGAAAATGAATCCACCGTGTCCTCCCCGACACCTGCCGTTACAAACTTTATTGCGTACCGTCTTCATTAAACCAAGCTTCTTTGAAGTTCTACGGAACATGGAAACGTGGTGAATCGTTGGTTTATTTTCCTATACTATTTTGAAGGGGAAACTTTCGTAACAAAAAAAAACATTCTTCGAATATACTAAAAAATTGTCGAAAACCAGATGAATTATTGTGAGCTAAGCAGTTAGGCTGAACTTTAATTACTTAATACTTAAAATGCTTTGAGTGTTTTAGCAGACAGCTTAACATTTAATTAGAATTTTTTATTTATTTACCTAACTATTTTGTATCAAAACAAAATGTCCATGAATTCATGGATATATTCTTAATGCCCTGAATGCATTAAGGGCATTAAGAATATGAAATAACAAACATAGGTATTATAGATTTATCTTAGTAGGTTTTAAACAAAATCACGGACGATGCGTGGAAAGCCAGGAAATCTCCAGGGATGCCATTACTAGGAATAATATAGTATGTTTGGGAAAGAGTTTCTGATAAAAACGCGAAATAAAATGTAAGTTGGTAATACATAGTACCTTACCTATCCTTGTGAAGAACCTAAAGTGGTCTGTGATGGCTCTTGGGAAATCACGTGAGCACCTCTGAACCTTCAGTACATAACTAAGTAAAATGATTCCATTTACTGTTGTTCATCATACCCAACGTCGTTATCAAAGTAATTTTGCGCGAATGTTATAAAGCATTATTTTGCTAGTTTCATAGACACATCGCAATGGAAAACTCGATTTTTATGACAACATAACCACTGCAGGGTAAACCCATAAACTTCCCACATTTATCTACAATCTAAGTACCTACGAAAAAGTGTGTAAAATTCACAGTATTATGAACGTTATATGCAATAAAGAGCGAAAAATAAGAAACATAAAAAAATACGTTTATGAGCGTCCATTAACTTCGCTGGAAAATTTTAACATCTTATAAGAAGCATAAACCAATCCGCTTATCAACCCCGTCTTCATTGCGAGCTTAGCTAATGGACAGTAAATATTGTGTTGCATTTAAATATAAAACGTTCATTTTAAAAATTAAATTCCTATTTGCTCCTTAATTTCATTACATTCACGATCCAAAAAGTATAAGCTTTGATTCTGCAAACATCTAAAACGAGGTTCAATTAAACAAGTGACAAGTGTTTTTTGATCAACGAATGCAGGGATGCAGGGATTGATTGATACGTCCAACGTATTGAGCTGCCATGAAAGTTGTTGAAAGATGCATCAAAGGAAGCGAGCAAATTGAACGCATGACGAACAAGCCCAATTGCCAATGTACTGAGCTCTGTATCCCACGGAATAGAGAAAACCCTACGTATCCTATACGCCGGTATCGAAACTGAAGTAAGGAGTCCCAAATCAAAACACTGTCGGCCTTTCCGATACTTGACGGTGAAACATTTGCACGGAAAATTGCCATTCAACAGCGTTGCGTATGTCTAGTCTAGTATCCGTTTGAAATAATTGGATTCCTTTATGAATATTGGAGATTGAGGATCTTAGTTAGTGGGCCCGTATGTGTCAAACATTAGTTCTTTACCAGGAAATTCTATCTAGAAATCTAAGAAATCTGAATCTGAATAATTGAAGAAGACAATTAAATTTAACAAATAAATATAAATTTTAATTATTTAGGTAATATTGTCATTCTGATTTGGATCAGTTGAGCTATCTATAGATCGTTTGCAACGGTCTGCAGATAGCTCAACTGTTTCATATATGTATTTTATATATTTTGTAATTAATTGTCATTTTCTTTGTAAATAAATGATTTTTGTTATTTTTAGGTAATATAAATGTGTACTTAAAATTATGATGACAGAAATAGCGTGAATGACTTAAATATTCTTCTACAGGGTATCTACTTTGGTACAGGATATCAGACTCTGAGATGGCGGCTTCTGTTTCCGGCTAGACAAGATTCTGCTTGCTACGAACCGACTAATCGACCTTCATCTTTTGATTATCCAATGCATCTTTGCCGCAATGTAAAAATACGTGAATAAAAACCGAATAAAACTTGTAACGTATTCGGAAAAAACATACTGTGATTATTCACACAAATGGATTTATTCAGAACAGGTAAAATTTGCCAGAAAGTTTCTTCATATATTGCTTCGTGGGGCGACCCGGTGGAGACGCGCCCCTGTACCAGATACCTGTAGCGAAATTGAGATCAATGATTACCGAATATTTAAAAAAAAATATGGTTTGTATTGATAAGATTGATTCAGAAGGCACAGGTTCATGAGCTCATTCCTCTTCAATATGCTAATGAAGGTAGTTTAATAATGGTATACGTGAATAAAAACCGAATAAAACTTGTAACGTATTCGGAAAAAACATACTGTGATTATTCACACAAATGGATTTATTCAGAACAGGTAAAATTTGCCAGAAAGTTTCTTCATATTCTTCGTATTAATTGTCACAGAATTTTCCCTGACACATTTTATTGATTTTCCGTACATAAAAGCGAAGCTGATATGCATCCGATTACATAAACATTTATTTTTGACGACTAGCTTCAAATGTAATGCGGGATCACGTTCGTATTGTGCGGCAGCCGTCCATCGGCGGCTATCGGCGCAGTGCGAGCAAATAGGCCGGAATGAGCACGAATTCCCGTTTGGCAAGCGCCGGCCTGGCGGCAAACTTGTCTCTATTACATATTACCCAAATAAAATAGGTAGCTCCATACGGCAACTACTGCTGATTCACAAAAAGTTGCTATTACTTTCTTTTACCATAATCCCGTCACATTTTTTACCATCTGCAGACGGGGCAGTTATCAATATTGCATGGAATCAAAAAAACTTGGTAGATTTCTCGCTACTTATCTGCAGATGGGGAAAGATGCCATAAGTAGGATAAACGTGAGTGCTAAATTGCCAGCACGTGGTCTATTTGAGTTTGTAGCACAGTTTCTCACAAGGTTTTATATCGTTTCAACTTCAAGTCTGTCTCGCTGATATGAACGTCACGTTCTCGGCTCCGTATGCTAAGAATTTTGCAATTCCAACAAGTAACACGAAGCTTAACTTTCTAACTTACGTACTGAAGTTTTAATTAGAATTTCTTTATTATTACGTTAAGTCTGGCTCTGTTGAGCTTAATGTTGCAAAACTGAAACACTGCAGTGGGTAATAACTTAGCTTGTTGAACAACATTACTTTTAGCAACTTGTACACGCTGGTAGAGTTACTCAACGTGGAATTGAATATTTAAAGACTTCAAACCAGTCGACTGCACATTAGCTTAATAAAACTCATATTATTATAGAGAGGCAACCAAATAAGTGGGCATATAAAACTGGCAATGTATTTATCGCTTCGGGAAGCCTCATAGAAGCACAGATCTGCGGCTTAGGGCGATCTTTTCGTGGCTTGTGGAGATAGTGCCGGCGCGGATTGAATGCTGCCCGTTTGCTGGCTTATGCTCATGTAACAGATACTTAGCTTTTACAGGAGCGAATTTTCGGCTTGAAACTGAATATTCGGCACCCATTTGTTTGTTATTTTTAAGCTACACGGTGCGGCGAAGCCGTATTGATGGAATAGATTTCAAATTGTCATTCGCATTTAGTTTACTTTTAAAATTTATTTGGCTGCGATCTCACCGCTAAGAGATGATGCGGTCGATAGTGTACGTGCACGGTCACACTTACGAGTAACTAGTAAATTCACTTTTCTAATGAAAACATCCATATTATTATAGGTTTTCGGAAAAACACGCCAGACTGTTCTAGGAAAAATACATCAACTTATTAAGTTTATGAAGGTTTTTTAAGAAGGATTTATGTTTATTTGATATTTGTGTCTGAGTGTGGCAGTAAAATATCCGAGTACGTATTCGTTTTTTATCTATTTTCTAATTATTATAATGTTTGTGAGTCCAAATTAAATACATCCCCGTTTTTCTCTCATAACAATCATAATGAACTTTGTGAGATTGAATCCAAATGAATGAGCGAATGCCGAATAGTCGGTACAACACTATTTTTCTATATATGCGTCCTCAGCCTTAGCTTGAATGTTAGGGATATTTTCCTTAAAGTAACCCTCGATACTCCATAACTCGTAACTTTACGAAATCGTTCCTATTGGTAACGTCTCTATTTAGTTAAAAGGTTTAAAGGAAATGACGGCAGATATCTTTACTAGGTACATTATATGTTGTATTTTAGTTTTTTGGGACAACTTTTGTGATTTGATTTATTTATCTTAAGATTTGTCTTTTTTTTATATAATTTTATATAAATCACTTTAGTTGGTAGTATAGCTAATGGCGTAATTGAATCTTTTATAAAAAGCCATCAGCTTATTCATAGCGATGTCTTTGATAGAGTAAGCGCTGGTTATGGTTCCTCATTACGTCAAGGGTCCGTAACACAAGAGTGTAGACGACGGGAAAATAACAACGTTCGCCTCTGTGGAACAGAACACCCGATGGCTTCACCCGTGACTCGTGTACTAGCTTCTGGACAACCTCACGCTTGCTGTTTTATTTGCATTATAATACATCGTCTTTTTTAATTTTGATAAAACAGGCGGCCACTCCGCATCCTCGGTGGTGACAACTGATGATAACATCAACATAATATAATGTTGCTTCCAGGGCTTGTCTGTTTTTCTACCATCTGTAGAATAAATCCTCTAAATTTTTCAGGAACAAAGTTGTCTACAATAAAATTTTCCGGCTTCACAAATATCTAAACATCCAATTTACTTTAGTAGCACAATAAGCCATGTTAATGTATTTGTACTGGATTTTCGATAACTAGCCGTCGCTTAAATTTAAACCCTGTGTTAGGGCAAACTAAATATTACTTATTCACCTTATTTATCTTTCCGTCCCATCAATACAGTTTCAAAAAATCTCATTGTAATCTTTCGGTAATATCTATTTGGTTGCTGAGAGCTCTATTAGCTAAAATCAAGGAATTTGAATACTACGTGCTAAAATAACCGACAAGTCACTCGTTTTTGTGACATGAATGTGACAGTGGCAAAATAATTATACTTTACCTCTGTAAGCGTCTACGCTATAAAATAACGCGGAATATGATCATACTCTACGCCTTAGGGGCCCTTAATTTTCTAGTCTCGTTGGTAAATGATCCTAGTTCGTAGCAGCACCGTAGCCCCGTAGCGAGCTCGTAGCATAACATCCCGCTGCGGGAGTTTCATATATCTGAGCGTGGCGCGGTATGCTTTGACGTGTTAATAAAAATATTTTAAGCCGAAATCGAGATGCTGAGCGTTCTAATTAAATTATCACAGTAAAGTGATAAAGAAGACAACATAGGAGACCCAAAGGAAAAAAAATATTTCGGCGAGGAAAATATTCATATTGTTTATCTCACGCACGATATACGAGTACACCCTCAATTTCTTTTACAATTGAAATCTAAGTAGATACCTACTTGGTACTAATTTGTAGTAAGTAGATACCTAATATAATAATAAATAGTAGGTATTCGATTCGATGGTAATAGAGTACCTACACTCTTAATAGGACATGTTCAAATAGTATTTCACAACAGATTTCAAGCCATCAATGCCGCCAGTGGCGGCCGCCACGATAGATAATAATGGTTTTAATCACTGTTTAATTTCAGCAGTTGAGTCTCGGCACGCATCGCACACTCATTTTCTTGGTAGAAAAAATCTATCAAACCCAAATAAAAAAACAATTTACATCATCTCTTTGTTCCCATCAAAGTTTACTGAACATTTTTTTTGATGATTTTGGTTTTATTTAGTGCTTAAAGCCGTGTGCAGCCGGATCGCGTCCACTAGTCATAAATAAAGCACAGTTCAGTGAGTGTTCAACAAACACTCGCCTGTAATAGACATCGCTTGGCGCTTTATTACCTGAGTGCAATAGCTTAAACGGCTGCCTGCGATTTCAGTCTCGGACTCTCCTGGGGCTGAGTGGAATTATGAAAGCCACAGTGATGCCAACTGCTGACGTACTTTGTGGCGATTTTAGTACTGCTGGTCTGTCCAGATCCTCTTTCTGAAGTCAGAAGACACTACTACTAATATGACTTCTAGACTCACGGATTTAAAGCTGTGAATTCGAATTTAATTCACTGCGTGTACACCGGTATTGTACACAGCAGCTCCGCATTGCAAGTCATTAGAATAACATTGTTTTTGAAGCAAAGTTATTTGTTATTAATTAGTATTTAGCCTAAGTACTTATATGAAATGTAGGTAACAGAAAACTGAAACATTCAAGAGTAGTAGAGCTCTTTGTGGAGGGCTCGTCCGGGGAAGTACTACCACCACGCCTTTTTCTGCCGCCAAGCAGCAACGCTGTGTTTCGGTTTGAAGAGTGTGGTCGCCGGTGTAATTACAGGCACATGAGGCTTAACATCTGTATACCTCAAGTTGATGGACGCAGGGCAGTGCATCGTAGGGCACGTTCCTATTGTGCGTGACCTACGGGGCAATGTTTTGTTTATAGGTGATGGTTACCACTTAACATCAGGTGGACCATCTGCTTGTTCCATCAGCTAGTTGTATAAAAAAAAAAAACATCTTCACGAGTTTGATCCCCAGGTGCGGTTGATAAATATCAGATCTTATGGCACGACTATCAGATTCTTATTACTAGCGACCCGCCCGCGCGCCCCTGCTTCGCATGGGTGCACATAATTATCATGCATGTATTATACATATAAACCTTCTTCTTGAATTACTCTATTAAAAAAAACCGCATCAAAATCCGTTGCGTAGTTTTAAAGATTTAAGCATAGAAAGGGACATGAAGACATAGGGACAGAAAAACGACTTTGTTTTATACTATGTAGTGATATGAAATGACAATATTTTAATTGTCGTCCCGCTGTATAAATCCCAAAATTATAATGATTTAACATACAGAAAAGGAGTTTATTTACACAAAAAAGTGGATAGCTAAGAGGTTGCTAGATCTAGCGGAATAATGTCTAAGCTGGCAATAGTGGCAGCGAAGCAAGTCTTATTTGTACAACAAGCCAACAATACCGACAAGATCAAAGGCGGCACCGGAATTAATTTGCAAGCACTGTCTTCCCCTCCCTTCTCCCCACACCCCGTCTATGATAAGCTCCCTAAAATATTTCCCTTTTTTCATACTAACGTATTTCCGGTGGTTTTCCGTGATCCAATTTAATACCCTTGAAGTTATTCGCGGATGTTATAATAACGGTGTGTATAAATATAAGCTTATGATAATTTAAAATGGTAAAACGATGATAGTTCTTCCATCTTGTATCTATTAACCTAAATAAATAAAAAGAAAACAAATCTAATTAGAGCCACATGAACTTTTTGATTAGTATGAGTGTTTTTTCCAGTCTATTTGAAGTCGGTTTTTTCTAGAAAGAGTTTTTTTGTTTAACCAAAAAATAGATCTTTTAAGAAAAAACTGACTTGTTTATACAAACAAAACAAGAGAAACTGTCAATTTTTTAAGTTTCCGATCTTAGACACTTTCGAAAGTTTTAAAATAGCCCTGCAGATGATAATGCATGGTTAGGAAATCATCATCATCATCATCATCAACAGCCCACAGAAGTCCACTGCTGGACATAGGCCTCCCCTATCCGCTTCCAGGAAGAACGATTCTGAGCCCTTTCCATCCACCGACTACCCGCGATCCTAACAATGTCGTCAGTCCATCGGGTAGGAGGGCGTCCCACACTTCGCCTTCCTGTTCGTGGTCGCCATTCAAGAACCTTTATTCCCCATCGTTTGTCAGTTCTTCGAGCTATATGACCTGCCCATTGCCACTTCAACTTGCTGATTTTGAGAGCTATGTCGGCTACCTTGGTTCTCCTACGGATTTCCTCATTTCTGATTCTATCTCGTAGTGAAACTCCTAGCATAGCTCTCTCCATAGCTCGTTGTGCGACTTTGAGCTTGGTGATGAGGCCAATAGTAAGCGACCACGTCTCAGTTCCATATGTCATCACTGGCAACACACACCGGTTAGGAAATACTACTACATTATTGTTATTGTTATTATCGATCCTGCAGTAATTGACACATTACGTGTGACATGAACTCGTGTACCTCAAGCTGATGCATAGGACGGCCCCCTACCTGAAGGTAATGGGATAGATCTAAGGGCACGTTCCTATCGTGCGTGACCTACGAGACAATGCTTTGTTAAACGGGATGGTTATCACTTAGCATCAGGTGGCCCATCTGCATGTTCAATCGTCAAGTTGTTTATAAAAAGATCGGTAGAGAGCTCAAAGTATTTGTAGAGAAATATTTGGTGGAGGCTGTGTCCAGCATGGATTTATTCAGGCTGGTCATGACGATGATTACGTTATTAAAATAAATACGCTCCACTGAATATTGAAATTAAAATTAGTACAGCATCTTATTACGGCCCGAAAGACGTTGATTATTATCCTCATCGAAATATGGCGGTACCTATAATTTACCTAACAAATATATGGCGCATCAATTAACTTAATTATTTATAAAGATTTTTATTCGCACATCGTTTTGAAACAGGAAAATGTTATTTTATGTTGACGAAATTGTAAATAAGGTTTCGTGAATTTGTTTTTGTGATGGCGTATCGAGAATATTCGTTAGACTTGCTGTTGCCTAAGGCTTTGATTGCGTTACCCGGATACTAAAACAGCTTTTTTTACTTAAGTTATCTTTATACTCTAATATAAATATATACCAGTCAAGATCTCTACATATCTTTCAAGGTTCAATCGAATCAGTCTAGTCAAAACGGCGCGTATTACGTAAACCTTACATCACCTACGGACTCGTACATATAATCTGTGATAACTACTCACAAATTGATACCTTGGTATCTTTTTATAATTACATTCCTCAAGCCCCGAACTTAGCTAAGCGTTTTCTATTTATGTGTATTTACTAAACACAATATGCCTCACTCACTCACATACTCGTATAACATATTTGTTACAAAGGTTATAACAAAGTACTCGTGTCTTGTACGAAGATTCCCCAGTCTATTTCATCTAGGACTAGTATAAGACGCCCCGTCGATAAAGGCAATATGTTAAGGCAATGGGCCGAGGCCGAGGCGTGCTTGATTAACTCGACCCGTGATGGCCACGCGATGAGCCCATCAACCACTCACTGGACCGCTAACTCGCTACATCACCGCTTTTCCAAGTCAATTGTTGCCGAACACAATAGATTTGTTATGGAAAAGTTCCTTACTGCAGTGTTTGGTTTAATTTACCTAGCTTTAAGAAATTTCAAAGTGTTCCTCTTGATTTATATATTATTATATTTATATTTACTTTTTTGTAACATATATAGCTTTTGAATGTAACTAAGATTTGATTATTTAACGGCCATACTCAGCGTTAGCGATTGCCTACTTATATATTTTATCATAGTTTCTTTTCCTGAAGATATATTCTACTATCTATTGCAAAAACAAATCGATTTTGATTTCCAACGTAGGTTATAAGAAATTCATGGAATTGTTATAAAATAGATCATTTTTTACTAATTAAGTTTCGAACACGTTGCTTGGAATTTTTCATACAGCATTACACCACAGTGTATATTAAATAAATAAACAATGCTGGACAATCCACTCAATCTAGCCCCAAAGTAAGCTACTCAAAACTTGTGTTATGGGTACTACGAGTAGATAACTGATACATTTAATACAGTGTCGACCTCAGTGGCGCAGCGGGCGAGAGTCCGCCTACGACGCTAGAGGTTGCGGGTTCGATTCCCGCCTCGGAACAAATTTGTGTATGATCTGCAGAAATTTGTTCCGTTGGTCTGGGTGTTTATGTATAATAAAAAATATCTATCTATGTAAGTATATAATGTATTAAATATATCAGTCATCTAGTACCCATAACACAAGCTTTGTGAAGCTTACTTTGGGGCTAGATGGTGCTGTGTGGATTGTCCAGCGTTATTTATTTATTTATTTTATTTATTGTATTAATCGTATGGTGAAACAGAACCGAACTCAGCACCGTTATTGGCATAGCTGCAACGCTTTCAGAGACTAGCATGCTCCGCAATAACGGGCTGCATGAGAACAACACCAACAGCAGCCCTTGAAATCATCCTGGGCCTGACACCCCTTGACCTATTTATACAACAAGAAGCGACGATGGCCGCTATTAGACTCAAACAGTCGAAACTATGGGGAATCTCCAGGAGCCCGCACGCATCCATCCTGTATAAAGCGGTATCGTACGAACCGCTTATAGCAGCACCGTGCGATAAGATCCCCAAAAAACAAATACTCCAGAAACACTACCACATATAAACACAAGAGGACCAAAGAGATCAATCAGGCACTAACGAAGTCCGAATCTATACGGATGGCTCAAAAACCAAACAGGGAACAGGCGCCGGAGTGCACTCGCTTGATCTCAATATTAACATATCAATGTCACTAGGGCCACGCAGCTCCATCTTTCAATGCGAATGTGTGGCCATCACCGAAGCTGCCACAGCAATCAACAGGAGAGGGATCGATAACTTCAACATACGGATCCTCTCAGACAGCACAGCAACACTCAGAGCCTTAGAGAGTCACAACTGCAACTCCAGGCTCATATACGAATGTCACCAAGTCCTGGAGAGTATTGCCACAAAGAACTCGGTAACTCTACAATGGATAAAGGGACATAGCGGATCACTTGGCCATTGCCAAGTGATCCGCCGTAGACCAGCTAGCCAGAAGAGGATCAGAAACTCTGACGGAAGGACCAAACCCCTTCCTACCTCCGCCACTCTCCCAGCTGAAAACCTGGATACGGCAGCGCTCGCAGAACCAACACAACCAACGCTGGACACGCACAACTGACTGCAGACAGGCAAGAACAGCAATACCAACAACCACACCCAGACTGACACGCCGTCTACTTAACCTGCACAGACTGGACCTCAAAACCATTGTGGGAACCCTAACGGGTCACATTCCCTTAAACAAACACCTATACAACATCGGAGCCACAGACAGTCCACTCTGCAGAGGATGCCTATCCGAAGAAGAATCAGCTGCCCACGTAGTCCTTGAATGCGAGGTAGTAGCAACTCAACGACAAGAAATCCTGGCCAACCCCAGGTCACTCCTCCAAGCCTGCGAAGCCCCCAGGAAACTTCTGCGCTTTTGGGAGGAGATGGGCTGGCTACAGATATAGCCAGCACACCCTGACGCACAATGGACCAACCTTGAGTCTAAGTGCGGAAAAAGGAGTCCAATTACAATTACAATTACATTGTATTATTCTAGCGACCCGCCCGCGCGCCCCCGCTTCGCACGGCTGCACATTGTTTTTCTACTATATCATGCATGTATTATGCATATAAACCTTCCTCTTGAATCACTCTATCTATTGAAAAAAAACCGCATCAAAATCCGTTGCGTTGTTTTAAGAATTTAAGCATACATAGGGCCATTGGGATATAGGGACAGAGAAAGCGACTTTTTTTTATACTATATGTTAGTAAGTAAGTACATAGATAGATGTTTTTTATTATACATAGAATAAATAATGCTGATATTGAGGCAATGCTGGGCGCTGTTGGGTGTTAAATAACTTGTCAAAATCATTGTGCTAGCGATAACAAACGTATAACTTGGTGAAGTGACAACGGTCTGCAAAGTTCAGTAACATAGTTTCTAGACATCCTTTGACAGCGAAACTTTACCTAATAAAACATAGAACTTCTACTCTTGTTTAAATTAGGATGTTCGTCCATTATTATCCCATTATTTAAAACAAATACCGTTTGAAACTTAAACGAATAAAGTTTCACGACTTAAATTGAGTTTTTAATGAAAAATTACGTCTTCGGCTGGATCCCAAGGATTAATCTGCTTAAATAGCAGACCATTCTGTTAAATAGTCAGCCACATCAGCCGAAGTAGGAGTCATTCTGTAAGAAGTCGATAACCAAACTAACCACAGAGTGTGGTCGAAGCCTACTTGAGTGGCCCAAAAATATATAGGTTGTTAATATACCTCACCTGATTTCTAAGCTGCAAGTCTATGGATGTCCAAATGATAGGTTGTATCGTGTTCTAAATGCAACATGACTTTTGAAGCACAGATCTGAAAATGAGCATAGTACAAGAAAATGTTTTTATTAGAAATTAAATAAAAAAAATAAAAATAGTTTCCAGAATTTTTACTTTTGTGACGCTGGGTTTTACACGGAATAAACCTTTCATGAGACATTTTTATTTTCTGTTAATTTCGAGTTCATTGCGTTCGTTAAGTTCAAAGCTAATTATCCACACGCTTGCATTCACTAAGCTTTAATCGCAGCACCATGCGTTTGACAATTCCTTTGTAGATAGGAATAAATGCTAGCGCACACCGGGTAGCACAAATGATTCGACGTATTTTGATATTTTCAATATATTCTGATGATGGAATACTCGTATACAATTAAAAAATCTAAATCAGTATCTACTAATACAATCTGAACCTACGACCTCACGATCGAAAGGCGGGGTCACTCCCACTAGACCGCCAGTGCTATGGAAATATAATATTTTAGATGGCATATGAAATATCCTCTTTTAGGTGCTCCGAGGTCAGTCAAGCATTGACAAGATCTAGTAAAATCCTCACTGAGTCCACCGGTTTGCGCTGGCCCTTAGTTCGCCAGGCTAGCCTTCTCAATAGATGCCGATAGGGGTCGCTCCGATCCCTCACTGGATTGATTCAGCTTTATTGACGGCTATAAATTTTCCTTTATGCGCTCTTGCTTGGGTTCCGACTGCTTCACACACACATCGAATGAGAGGATTAATCAAATTTTATGTTCTTTGAACTGAGAGGTTTATTTATTATTTAAATAATAACAGACATTTCACAGAAAATAATAACAGATATTTCACAGAGCGCTATGAAGTCTTAAACTTTATTATATATATAGTGACCATGATTGATGGAATAATTGTCTGCCTTAACATCTGAAACTTTTTTTCACAATTTCTTTGATCCTTGAACTAAGCTTATATCATATGTCCGTAACACAGAAATTGATGTTATTTCCCACAGAATTATAAATTCAATTTTCTCTATTCCGTGTTATTTCCATACTTTTATATCACTCCTATTTCGACCAACATAATGTCATGTCATTCACCGTCACTGCAAAATTTCACTGTTCATACTAGAAAACTCTATCTAGCATAACCTTGCTTTATTTGCCCAATCCTCGCTACATAATGTCGCGTCAAGAGACTTTTTATGACCACTTCCATTCGCAGGGAAGTGACTCCTTTATGGCTAATTTAATTCCCTTAAGCTAATAACTGCATTACTTACTTACTATACCTACATATTAAGATGAAAATGTAGGGTGGAGTAGGTACCTAATTACCTTCTGAAAATTTATAACACCCTTTTAAGCCCATACTTGCTTTGCCATAATAAAAATTATGTAGTTCGTATGTAGTTTTCACATCATTTGCGGTCATGGCTTGCGTTTATACATTGTTTGTGGTGGGGTATAGACTGGCTCTGACTCCGTTAAGTACTTAAAGGTACATACAAAAAAGGTATTCAAAACTAAAATAAGTTAAAATAAAACGTTACTCAAACTTGTTGTCCTCATGCCTTATTGAAATGCTTTTTCATTCATTCAAAGTCTATTTTTATTAAAACGGAAAGCAAGAAGCATGTCCTATTTACTTCCTAGATTCTTCCCAAACAACTCAATTCTTCCCTTGTAAAAGTTTTCTCTCGGCTATTATTGTAGCTATTATTCAGTTCTAGCTACCAGTAATGAATGTAAATTGTATTTATTGGCAGTAACCGTCCGCAGGCGTCTGCGAAGTTGCCGAACAAAGGGCGTCGAGTAAACAAGTTGCAATAAGTTTCACAGCGAGCCTGACATTTACTAAGGCTTCGCTCAGGCTGCACCGAAATGTAGCACTTGCTTCCTGGATTAAACATGTTTACTATTTACACTCATTCATAGTAAACGTACGAGAAGTACCTCACACTTATCCAACAAACCACACACAAGCGTCAGAAGAAATTTCAAACTTATTGAAAGTTAAGTTATATGACAATTGTTTTGTCATTGCTCATATTTTGTTCTTATGTATGCATTACATTTCATGTTTTGTATTTTGTGTGCTAATTTAAGTAGCAAATAAATGAAGCTATCTAAAATAAAGCTAGTTTATTTCATTATAAGTTAAGGAAAACCCAGAAACACTTAAAGTAATCACAACAAATAATCCCCTCAACGGATGTTCAGCCTATTTGACCCTTGTGACATATGTTTTTATCCATTTGCAGTAGCTATACAGTATTATTCCTTCCTTTTCGAATAATTTTAACCAACTTGTTTTAAAAATACAAAACTATAGACTTACATACTTAGTCAATTTTGCTATTCCTACTCTGAATAGAAAAGATAATCTAAGCTATCGTGCAATTATATTTTTTCCACCCTTCAAACCGAAACAGCAATGCTACTTCGCGGCAAAAAAAGTATTTCAGTAGTTTGGTCTGAACTAGCCCTAGTCCTAGCTGCCTCTCTCGCTGCTTCACTAAATGCCGTTATTACTGTCTACTTATACTGATGCTACTTTATTTTTCCGCAACGCTCTGTGGGCCAGAGAACTTGTTGGGTAGTTCCGAAGTTTGACAACTAATTGATACCAAAAAATGTGCTTGCTTTCATGTGATGTTAACTAAAAAATTATGTACATTAAATAAAAAAATACAAAATGTTTTCCCAAAGTTTAAAATTATCTAACATGTAATTTGATTCGGCCTTAAATGTGAAGTTAGTACCTCTACTATGCCATTAAAAATGGTAGGTCGTACCAACTACCAATCTATGTTACGACGCCACTGACCCGCAAATACTTTCACCCTGTCTGCTTTTTCTTCTTGTCGTGTCACTACTTTCTTACAAAACAGTGTACAGTGTGGAAAAAAATTCCTTAATCTCAAAAAAATATCCTATCTATACATACAGTGGTGGTCACATAATTAAGGACAGTACTGACGGATGTGGTACTCGTCAAAGTAATCGCATCTCCTACGTTTAAATGAATACTTACTTATCATAAAAGTATATTCTGTGATAGGTATATAACTGTACGATGTACCACTGACAAAATTGGCTCAATATGTTTTATACATTTTTTTATATTTCAATTTATTTAAATGGGCCTCGTAATTGTACGCGAGCCAAGCTGGACAAATAATTAAGGACACAAAGAAAAATATTACGAATTTTCAATAATAACTAAATCTAGTAGTGAATAAGTTTTTTAATAAAACAAATTGGATATAAACAAGATATTTTCGAGCGTATTAGTATTTAGTAGGATGGCCATGTGCTTTTATGACAGCTTCACATCGTCGGGGCATTGATTCAATCAACTTATTGCACTCTTCGACGGTTATCCGCGACCAAGCATCTTGAAAGGCATCAAAAAGTTGATTTCGATTAGTAGTCCTTACTCTAGAAAGTCTTTTCTTAATTGTGAACCACAAATTTTCAATAGGGTTCAAATCGGGACTAAATGACGGCCAGTTTAAAACGAATACCGATTCATTTTCAAGGTAGGCTTTTACTGAACGTGCAGTATGTTTTGGGTCATTATCTCGTTGGAATTTCCAAACAACATGTAACACCCCCCCTAAGAAAATCACGTCTTCCCCTATATACCTATATAAAATAAATTAATAAGTTAATCCTACCTACGTGTCGAGTGAAATGGCTCGTGTAACGTGTAAATGGCTCGTGTTCGTCTAGTGTCAGGATCCTACTGTTGTGATCGATAGCAACTCAGAAACTTTGAAGGAATTATGTTGAGATTCTATCAATAAATGAAATGAATTTAATTTTATAAAAGTATTAGATAATAAGTTGTAGATATAGGTATACATTGATATAGTAGATAACAGTTGAGTAGCAATGGTAGTTTATATAGTGGTAGATAAGTAGTATTTTTAGATAAGTAATATATTTGAACCTGAATAATGATGAATCAACATTCTTATTTTCAGTATGAATCGTTAGGTATGCTAAGTACATGGCTAGTACTTGGTAATACTAGGGAACGCCCCATCCTCGCGTTACGCCAATAACCCTCTTTCCCTATGACCGTGGACAGGTTTCTTGCCATGTACATAGCTCTCAGGTATAGGTATATTTATACCCTTCTATGTTCTGGGGAGCAGCAGGCAGACATGCCATTCAACCCCAGCATTCCATCAACTAAGTCCACCACAGCAACAGTGAGAATTCTTTCTCATTGAGTAATGGAAGGCCTCGCCAAGAACCACTAGGAACAAACACCCAATCTGCCTACTGTGAGTTTAAGCTTGAAGTCAGAAATCAATTGTTCGTTATGTCTGTACCTTACACAAGAGATACGAGAGGACTTAATCTTTTGGTAAATGAAGCTAAATTCAAAATCGACATTTACACACTCTTTCAAGGGATCACTACGTTATATATACCTTTAAAACCAAAACATTCATTCTGCTAAGTTTACTGCGGAACTTCCCTCGCCTCATCTGAGACCAAGGAAGCCCCTATTTGAATAGCCGGGCTATTATACGCGTGATGTTACATTAAGAAACTCCAATTAGGTTTCTCTGATTAAATAAATTCTGATCTTTCTAGATAGTTCAATTCAGGGCTAGGAGAACATTCTCAATCTGAATACGACAACTTCATACTCTTAGGTAGTCATCTTTCCCTTTAATTCCGGGTTAGAATAACTACGAGACACACGCTCAGAGTACGTTGCCCATATTCAATCAGACCCTCAATCAATAATTATAGGCTTTGCTCTAATTTATTCCTTCAAGAACTCAATACCGGTTCCATCAGATGGTGCATGGTCTAAACGCCATGAATGAATACTTTATATGAGTTTAGTTAGTCAAACTCTAAAACTGATGAAGTCTGTTCAAGACTATATTGTAATAGGATTAAATCATCCTTTATATATTTTCAAAGTTCTGATGAGTTTAGTAAGTCAAACTCTAAAACTGATGAAGTCTGTTCAAGACTATAACGTAATAGGATTAAATCATCCTTTATATATTTTCAAAGTTCTGATGAGTTTAGTAAGTCAAACTCTAAAACTGATGAAGTCTGTTCAAGACTATAACGCAATAGGATTAAATCATCCTTTATATATTTTCAAAGTTCTGATGAGTTTAGTAAGTCAAACTCTAACCTGTAAAAGTCTGTTCAAGACATAATGTAATATAATTAAATCATCCTTTATTTATTTTCAAATACAATTATTTTGAATTCTGTATTTCCACAATCTCAAATTTCAGTTAATTCAATGATAAATCAAAAAGTCTATAAATAGACAGTAAAATATAAAAGGGTAATTTCAATTAATCATTTCATCTGGTTAATTTCAAGTAAGTATCACTTCTGAATAATTAGACTTCTGGATAAAATAATGAATCTAAATCATGTGCACTACTCGATCCTCAATTGGATTATGTCTAGCACTTACCCCGATCCCCAAATACTCCTACCTGCTACCTACACTTTACTGAAGTTAAATCATTTACTTAGCTAACAATTAACACCAAATTCTCAAAATAATAATTTACTCATAAGAACACTGAATTTATAAATTTAATCGAAGATATTGAATTTACACTCTATTTTTCTAAATGAAACACTGTATTTTAGATTCTATCTATCCCATACAAAATCAATCACTTCACTCCTGATCCCAGAATAAACCTTTATCTGTGATAATATTTCGAAGCAAGCTAAATTCTAACACGTTTACGGAACGCCACTTACTTTCGCGTGATCAATTACTATATCATAACAAAAGAACAACCCAAATAAATTTAATTACAGCCGACAATTCGCTCATCGACTCACGCGCAACCTTCCCGGAGCGACCTCCACGTACCGACCACGAAGCTCAGTCTCCCCCAACTGCCTTCCCAAAACGTACTGTCCCTCTCCCTTAGAATCCATGTCTTTTTAAAACTTTCAGCATTCATCCAAAGGTTTCGGGAATTCCCGGAATTAACTCCTTACAGCAAAACTCACGTCACTTAACGCGCGTTCAGACGAGTTAGTTACTTGTATGTTTAGTGGTTAGCATATTATTATGCCAAAGATTGTGGATGATAGACATTAACTGAAGGCGACTCCAACCGAGTCCATGTGTTTATTCTCAATGAAATTGAATCCTTGTCTTTAATTAAATTATGTAACTCTTCAATGAATAAACAATTATCATGTATGACTGGCTACACGACAGGTCATACTTATTGTGATAAAACCTTCTTTTGATTCCTTTAGCCTTTGGAAGCTTTAATGAAAGGAAAATCGTAATCAAATTAATAAGATCTATATCTTCGAGATAGTCACTACCTTCATCTAAACGATCCTTTAAACTATGATTTCTTACAAAATATAAATCTGTTGTCGATAATATGTCCAAGTGGCCTGGAGCGTGAGACTGAAAAGTTTTATTTTTTTGTCCAGAGATTTATGAGCAATTTGCAAACAAGGACCTTTTAGGTGTACTTCAAACTAGAAGCAAAAAAGGTTCTTTAAACGTGGGAACGGTAAATCAAATTTAATTACTAAATTATTTCTGATGTATTAATCTTTGAATAACGATCATTGCACATGATTTCATTTACTTGTTTTTCATGCGAATGATTTCTCGTAAAGTTTACTTTTATTTAAAATCAAATAAATTAGTTTTCATTATAATAATTGTGTGACGGTACTGACGTCAGGCTGGACCGTTACAAACAGGTAAATTATCTTCTGCAAAGGGTAACATGGTCTCCTCTAAAATTCTTTGATATTGATACTGGTCCATATTACCTTCTATTTTTCTTACGGGTCCTGTACCATGTCCAGAAAAACAACCCCAAACCTTTATATTTCCACCTCCGTGCTTGACAGTTTTTTTCGTGTACCGAGAATCCATTTCTTGATTAGGTGGCCGTCTCACATATTGTTTTCCATCAGAAGAAGCTAGATTTATTTTTGTTTCGTCCGAAAACAACACATTTTTCCAATGGTTAGCCGACCATTGTCATACTGTGACTGTATATTTGTAGGCAAATGCTAGTCTTGCTCTCCTATGTTGTCTTGAAGTGGAACTTTGCGAGGAATTCTTCCAAATAACTTAACTTCAACTAAACGTCTTCTAACAGTTCTTGCGGAGACTTCATTACCTGTTCCGACCCCAAAAACGTCGTTTCGTATTTGTTCGGAACCTTTAAATGGATATTTTTTGGCTTCTCTTGTGATAAGGGAGTCTTCCCGAGGTGAGGTTTTGCGAGGTTTAGGTTTCCTTGCTACAGTTTCCGTTGTATTATGGGTCTTGTAATAGTTAATAGCATTTTCTACCATAGTCTTAGAACATGTTATGTTACTTGCAATCTTTCGATAGGACCAACCTTTTCGATTAAAATTAATAATAATTTTGCGTGTAGAAGCGTCGCAACTTTTATTTTTTCCCATATTTTATCACACAAATTAGCCACAATAAAATAAAACTATTTCCATGAGTTTGTGAAGAAAGGCGGGAAATTGAATTTTGACAGGAAAATACCCATGTTTTTCTTAAATTTTTAAATTCCGAAACATTTTTACTCTCTGTCCTTAATTATTTGTCCACCAGCCAATACATAAACATTATGCAACTTATTGTATTCGGTAAATTTTTATAAAAAAAAAGTTGTATTATATTATTATTATTATTTAATTCTAATTACAGAATTTCCAAGCTATTGATTTACATAAATAGTTATTTAATTATATTATTATTCTACGAAATATAAAACACTTGAAGGAAGTGTCGTTATAGGCTCTAGCTGTCCTTAATTATGTGACCACCACTGTATACTATACATGAATAATTATTATTATTAATTCATTTATTTCAGATATAAAAAATCCATTAAATATCAAATACACAAAAACTTACAACTATACATGCTTATAAATAAATATGAAATGTCACAGAAAATTTTAAATTAGAATTGAAAAAATTATAAAATAGAAATAAAATAGCTGTGGAATTATATAAAATTATAAAATAAATTAAAATTTTGATCAGATGGAGCCCATAACTATCTCCATCCCTGTATTGTATAAAAAAATTTAATAATAAAAATACGAGTTTTTAAAAGACTAGGAATCTAAGTATGCGCTGCGCACTTGTACTATGTTGTAGAGGGTACCTAATACTTGAATAAATATGTATGAGTGAAATACTTGTTTATACGCTAGAATAAAGAAAAATGTACAAAAATATTTATAAACAGAGGGGAAGATTCCCCCAGCAATCTGTCAAGGATCACCTCTTTCCGCTTCTCCGTCAAGTTCAATTAATCTAAGTAGGCACCTACAGCTTATTTTTTTGATTTGTATTTTCTCTCTAAATCCCTAGCTGGCGTCTGCGATAAGCTCAATAAACATACAAAAGCATCGTTGAAGTAACATGTTCGTGTGCGTTTGGGACCTCTATGGCGATATTGGTACCCCCATTAGACCTTTCGTATTGCGTTTCCGTGACGAAACTTTCATCTAGCTGACTATGTGCCGGCCTTGTGTTTGATACAACTAAAGGTATTCTGGGAACGTGAGGGACATTCCGGAGGTACGGAAGCTGTAGAGTAGTGGAGATAATAGTGCGCGCCGATGGTTACAATTCAATTTTCCGCAAGAGCCGCGACGGAAGGGTTTTTCTCTCGGAATGTTCTACTGTTTTCCGATAGAGAGCTGTTTTTATAATTTTTGTTGTTGTTGGAAGATAAGATAAGTTTAACAACTTATCTTCAACTTATCACTAACGTGAATAGATAAGATTTTAGTGGTAGAAACTTTTAAAGGTTCCCGCCTCCTCTTTGTGGTCACATAAAAATAAATAGTATTGTGCAGTTTTCTCACAGAACTATAAAGTACATTATATCATTTGTAGTGTTTATGCGTTTGTATTTTAAGCTTGATAAATGACTTCACTCCAAAGTTTTTCTGTTTATAATGTCAACGATCAAATTCATTGAAGTTATGAGCTATAGGCCAGTTGCTAGCTTAATTAACACACTAATATTAGTACATTTTGATGTAGGTGTTTCATCCCTGCATTTACCAACCCTACCTAAGCAATGCAGCTTAAAACAACAAAGCAATTTCGAAACTAGATTACATTATTTCCAGATTGTTCTGCCCACCTGCCCAGGAACCGGTAAAATGAGATTAAGGTATTGCGATTGGAATCGGCTAGAAAACAAAACCTCCTCTAATTCTAAATGTGGCCGACTAATTTGCGGAATGAACTCAGACAATTTATCCAAAAATCCCCAGGAGAGCCGTACCTATGTACCTATAGCCTACCTATTTATGGGTAAACCAAACTATCCTATAATTAGCATGTACCTACGTGTTAACTTTAGCTGTACTGGTTATACTATTATACTAGAAAGTAGTAAAACTTGTTCAAACTTACTTTTAACTACGTACATAGTTAAAAGTAAGGTTGAACAATCCAAGTTCATTAAAAAAATTATCCTAGTTAATTATTTAGATAGCTAGTTCTAGCTATCTAAATAATGAACTAGGATATACACAAAAGTTCTTAATTATAAATGAATAAAAAATTTGTAGTCATATGATTGTTGTTAATAATTATATAGAATTAATAGTTGATTATACATATAATGCCGGGTAAATAATGAAATAAAGCAGTATTTACAACAAAAACTAATTGCATTATCATTTTGTTTTGTAGACAGTGAATCTGCTAGAAGTTATTACCGGTAAACTAGAAGTTGTTTGCTGAAATGTCTCATTCTCTCTCTCTCGTTTCCCAAACTATGACGCAACCCGCTCAATCTGTGTCAGAATGCGAAATAATTTCTTTGCAAGATTAGGGTTCTGTTTGGGAACTGATTAAAAGTTTCTAATTCGTGTTTCATTAATGAAGGTCTCGTGTTACTGGAACCCTTTCGTAAGCCTTTCATTTTAATGTTATACGATTGCCAGCTGAATTTATAATAATCTACTGTTAAACGTTTTGTGTTCCGTCAGATAAGAAACTAATAATAAACATCAATAATATCTAGTCTGTATGTTCCCGTTATTTTACTAGAAGCTAGTTTTTATAACTTTTGTTTAATAGTATCCATACTATATAAATTCAGCTGTATAAATATATATAAACTAAATTAAAATACTCCTTTATGCCTGGAGGCATAAAGGAGTATTTTAATTTAGTTTGTGTTATGTATAACTAAGGTTTGTAAGAAGGCATTTTATTTAGTACTAGGTACCTACTCTAAGTAAATGTTTATTTTTAGGTTAGCACCAACCATTCTCGGTTGCCAAGTAAAAAATGCTAATAGCATTTAGCCCATCTTTTGTACACATGTTTTGTTTTAAAATGATGCAATCATAAACTATTAAATAATAACGTAATAAAGAATGGCCTGAGTGAATGGCCCGTGTAAGAATGTGAAGTTTGCAGTGCCAATTAAAAATTCTATCGATTTATTCTAGTGACTACTCGGACCAAAATCCGGTGGGAATCGCAGACGATGGAGCCAATCCTGCAACCACTGTTGATTTTGTCTAATTGAAATCAAACTGCAGGTTCCAATAATTAACAGACATAATGGGGCTCGGATTCAATGCGTTGTAAATCTAGTTTTAAGGTTTAAGATTAGTAGTAAACGATTGAAAACTAAATCTGTGGTTAGATTGAATTAAACATATGACATTAAAGTTTACAAGGTGTTGTTTTTCAGGTTTCAGTTTTCATTTATAAAATACAAGAAAATTGCACGAAAAAACAAGCAAATATCCAACCAACCAGCAATCTTAAGCAACTAAAACAAAAACCATGATTGAATTATAAAAAGGCCGATGTGGTCACTTTATTGAGAATGCCTTTTGGATTGCGTTTTCAAGTACTAAAGCTATGTTAAACATATTAATTTATAAAAATATTTGAAAAGATTGTCTCCGCGAAGAATATTGTCATCGTGTCAATGACAAACAGTGGCAGGGTTAAATTAAAGCGATTTTTCAATGCGTTTTATTACTCTAGAAAACTAAAATGAGAGTAGGTGGGATATTTATTGTAAGTGTTTGAAAAGTGGGTTTGTTAGTCTTTTTCCCTCGACACTATTACTTTGTTTTTGTCGTTTTAATACACGGAAATGTTGTTAGCAGGCTAATAACACTGTATATTTCTTTTATGGCTTGTTCCAAGTGCAAATTATTATCTCTAACTACTGAAGTTAATCGATAGATCTTCTTTATCTTACTGTTCAGGACATGAAACCAATTTACTGCAACATTCTACCAAACTGTTAGGAACCAAGAGATGAAAAATAGCCAAGGACTCTGAAAACTTTTCAGAAAAAAGTGAGCACGGTTTCATTCAGCCATACATAGTGGATACAATATAATATTATCCTTATAAATATACAGCAAACTCCTCAGTGAATAAAAACTCTAATTAATGCACTTTTAAGTAAATTATTCCAGTGAATATATAGACCTCTATAATGTACATTCTCTAATAACACACACGAAAAATTGTGAGATCGTTAGACTTTATAGATATATCATTTTATACTCACCTCGTGGTCGATCTATCGAATCTATACCTGCTATTTAAGTACCTTTAGTTTATAGTTTATATATACCTATAGTCTATATAAATTTACATATATACTTAATAATTTGTCTATATAAATATACTACTTTACAAGGTTACCTGCAACTTCCAGCAGAACTATGACCATGTTCTATTGAAATGAAAAATCATGAACACGTATTTGGGCAGTAATGAATCGTGGTTGTCAAACGTATATCTGCTGCGAAATAATTATTTCACGTAGCGGTATTATAGTGCACGCCATACCCATCAGTACCAGTAGGTACCAAGTGTCTACAGGGTAGTCGATATTTAATGGTAAAAAGACCCAATGGACACGAAAAACTACGTTAGTAAAATAAAAAACACGAGGTTTTTACTTTGAACACCACGGTAAAAGTATTGCTAATTTTCGACGTCCCATCGTTTTATTACGACATATACATTGACTGATTTTATATGGAAATTTTTGATTCATTTTTAATTGGTATCGATTTTTGGCAGACTTTCCCCCGGTTTCTGAAAGCTCGTTCAACATTAATCGGCTGTCAAGTCACTTGCCATTTCAGCTTTTACCTCAAATTATAGCAAAGATAGCAAGTGACTTGACAGCCGATTAGTGTAGATTGAGCTTTCAGAAACCAGAGGTTAATATTTCATTCTTATCTTTACGTCCACTTTACATACTCTAAATAATAACAATAAATATTGGTGGACTTTCCACACAGCACTATCTAGTCCCAAACTTAGCTAACACATGTAATATGGGAACTGGATAGTTTATATTATTATAAAACTTAGATACTTTTTTGTAAATACATAGAACACCCAGACAGAGAACAAACTTCTATGTTCATCACACAACTGTTTGTTCTCGGTGGGGATCGAACCCACGGCCTACGCCACAGAAGGCAGAGCTAATACCAACTGAGCTGTGTGTGAAGGCTCACAATGCAAACTTTTAAAAATGTAGTCTATTCGAAACGCTTGGTATGTCGTATTCACAATGCATTACGTAACGCCACATAAACTAGCAGTACCTCAAAGTGAAATATTGCAAGGATAAAGGTTGAAACGGTTAGAGCCTTGTGTCCAGTATAAATTGTGGTAGGTTCTAGGGCACTGCCACCCGTCAGATGGAGAGCGGACAATTGCCACAATTTGCAATTAATTACAGTTTCGGTCACAGGCTCTACCTTGTTTATCCGCCCAGTGTGGCGGAATCATATTAATTTTTCACAGTAAATATGAGTGATGTAACTACTATAAAACGTATAGTTCAACGTTTTTTTTTATAATCGCACAAACACGATTTCTTTGATCGTACCCTCATTTTTATTTTTTACAAACTTTTTTTTTATATGAAATTAATTTTGTTCATCACTAATCATAAAAGTACTCATTTAAAAAATATATATTTTTACGAATATATTTCCAGGAAAATGCGGAAATCGAGAAAATCTTTAGTCTACTACAGAACAGCCTATTTAATTTCATAAGTACCTAAGTTTAAATAAATACCGCAACGAATGCTCGGAAGAGATGCAATATAATGCTCAGGTCTGTGGAATACCTATCTGTTGCTGGTAAAAGTGTAAGAACACCCTTGTGGGTGATATTAGGCTGAGGAGTTGGTAACGACAGTGTTAAAAACAACTCGCATACTAAGTGAAATATGTGTGTGAATAACAAACACTGCTAGTTTATGTATTCAAATACCCTCGCATTCTGTGACCAACAAACGCGGAGAACCTGGAAAGTTATGCATGTGATTTGGTGCCATGAGTTCTTGATACGATTGGTGTGAAATGAGTGTGCTCGGAGTCGAGCTGTACCGAAACAACAGCTCGCGGCAATGCATCTAGTGTCTCCAAAACCAGTTAACGTAGCCTGCCAAGTTATTCGACCGGGAAGTCATTAGCAATTCAAATACCTAACTACCGCATGGACCCCACCAAGAGGGGATTCTCTTCACATGACCGCTTTTGTAAATTATTTATTACTGTTTGGCCAGTTCGAAAGTACGCTTTGTTCATTGGACTAATACAAACTCAATGGAAATGATACGCTGAGGGTGATTTTCACCAAATATTAAAATTAGATCAAGACAAGTAAAACCTTGAAATTATATACAACTAGCTGAACCCGCGGCTTTGCTCGCGCCAAGGAATTGAAGGTTTCATACAAACTTTCATCCCCTGGTTTATCCCCTTGGGGGTAGAATTGATCAAAATCCTTTCTTAACGGATGCCTACGTCATAACATCTACCTGCATGCCAAATTTCAGCCCGATCCGTCCAGTGGTTTGGGCTGTGCGTTGATAGATCACTATGTCAGTCAGTCAGTCACCTTTGAGTTATATATATTTAGATTTGTTATTATTTAATAATAATAGGTATTTATTTCCAGAAAAATAGCACATAATGTTTTATATGTAGATACAATTGTGGTGTGTAGGACGAGTACATTTTTTGATATATTTGATTGAACAGTAAACAATTTCTTGACAAAGCGAATGCTTACTGCCGTAGCGGAAATATTGATTTTATTTATTGAAAGCAGCGTGTCTAATGTAATTAATTCTCTAATATTCAATACATACTTTCATAAAAATAAAATAATTTATTTACGCAGAATAAAGCAATGCTATGGTAATTGCATTATTTATTAACAACACAAGATGTTTATGCAATGGAAGCAATAATCTAAAAGATGTTGTTGGCAAAAGATATATCATTATGTGTTGCTAAATAAAAACATAACATTACTTCCAGGAAGTAAGTAGAAATGATAGATTTGATAAAATATGGTTTCTCTACTCCGGAATGACCGGAGTAGAGAAACCATATTTTTTGTGGCTTTCAGGCATGTGAAACTATATATGTAATCGAAACAGCTTCGAGATTAATGGTAGTAGCTACATTACATATACGCCGTAGTCAAGTCGTGTAGTCACGTCACAGCCATGCCTGAAGGAACGGTAAGAATTTCAATCACAGACACTGAACGCAGCGCGAGACAAATTGCAGACGACTTTGTCAAGTAGGTACACAGCGATTCAAGCGCTTCTACGTATCGTGTGTCCTTACAAACTTTTGTAAACAAGTGTGGAGCATACCTTCGACATGAGGGGTAACCGAGATTTTGTAAATAGAGATTAAAGTATACTAACAATAAAATGGCGAAAGATCACTTTGGTTTTTACGCAGGAACAATTTTATGTGATAAATGGTTCCTCAAATGATTGGAAAACTTTCAGTACTTTATACAATTAATTTTACCTAAGAGCACCCTCATAAACTACAAGTAAACTTTACGCTTAATTCGAGAGAGCCTTTATTGTTATAGCCTTAAAGTTATAGTGACCCAAGGTATAAATTACGGGGAAGTCTTCATAACTATAGCACTCCGTGGAATTAGAGTGAAATAATTTAAGTCTCAAAGGTAGGTTTGTAGTAACAAAGATTCTGTGATGTTTCTCATATAACGCTTACGATGTTATCAAAAATAACAATTTGTACAGTTTTTTTAATAATAGTACTTACGAACTGGTTTTTTTTTACTACAACCAGCGGATGGATTAAGCAAATGGCCTTGCAGAAGCAATTGCCTCGTAAGTCACGCACAATAAGAACGTGCCCTACGATGCACAGCCCCGCGTCCATCAAATTGAGGCATTCAGATCTTAAGCATGTGCCTGTAATTACACCAGCGACCACAATCTTCAAACCGAAACACAGCAACGCTGCTTGGCGGCAGAAAATGGCGTGGTGGTATAGTACTTCCCCGGACGAGCCCTTCACAGAGAGCTCTACGTAGACGAAGCGTGACACTCCCTCATACCCAATGAACTGACGTCGTCTTAAAGTATCATGGGAAGTCGGTAGATGGAGAGGACCCAAAATGTATCATCATGGAAAATGTATCGGGGCCTTTGTCCATCAGGTTGATGATGAAGATTAAGTAAACACTGATTCCATATTCTAGCTTTTTTTAGTATGTTTGGGGCCAGATAGTAATTATATTTGGGGCCAGATAGTGTTGTGTGGAAAGTTTGAACTTATAGTATTATTATTTTCTTGCCAATATTTATTTTATTTTGTTTAAGTGAGCAGTATACGTAAAGCCTGATACGAGTACGTCTTCGTGTGTGCCTTCAAAACTTTAGAATTTCATCCAATGTTAGAGCTTTGTTTGCTTCATAACGTTATTGAACCTGTGACCCTCTTGTTAATACAGTTTCGTCCTTCATTTATTAGAGTTTTGGCCCCAACAATAATAACATCGCCTAATCATATAAAGAGAATCATATAACGCTGTCGATGGCTGTATCAATTCAGTTAGCGTAAATGGCAAACATCGAAGGGCATATAAACACTATAGAACAGATAGATCACTTATTTTTATTGTTGGGTTTCATCATTCTGATTTGTCATACAAAATGATTTATGGGTATAATCGATTGTCAATGCTTATTTCCCACTTATCCATTTTACTTGGTTTTACATACATGGTTATTAGTTGTAAAAAGATATCACATGGACCTTGCATAGGGCGAAATAGTAGCGAATAATACTTAAAATTCAGTGTGTTCCAAATATCCCCTTAAATTCCAAATAGTGGGGCTATTTTTGCTTTACGGTACTTGACTTAAACCTCCTACTGCTACAACGCTCTACGCCGTAGACTACGGCTACGACACTACGTTTTTCTATGAACCCCACCAAAACAAGAACGCAATAAAAATTTGATACTCGTCCGATAAAGCGGCTGTCGCGACTTATAATAATTTATGATCAATAAGCCGATTCACCCCCTAATCAAGGGTCGTATACGTAAACGATGAACAATCACGACAAGTTAGGACAGAATTTTATAGTTAGTAAATAAACCTTTAAAACCAAGCTATGCATAAAAACACTTATTAAATTTTTTTATGACATAACATCTGTCTTCAAAAATTATGGAAGAAGCCACTGGCTCCTGAAACACTCGAAGCCTATGGATTCAATATCGAACTATTATAATTATTGATGTCAATAAAGTTATCTTGAATTAATTATTAACTGATTTCAAAAAAGATGAGGTTCTCAATTCAACTGTACATTTTTATTGAAAGAGTTATGTACTTTTATATACAAAAATAAGCGTAAAGCGTTAAGGTACCATGTAATTAAAATGATTGCTCAGTTTCTACTACTGATATCAGTATCACTACTGCTTTTTTGAATTGGTCATTTAATGGAGTAAGCTAGAGGTCTAACATTGAGCTAAGCCTGTTTCATATCAAGACGGGTCGCCACGCCGATAATTGGAGATCCGTATGAGGACATTAATAACAAAACAGATACCTATTAGACGCCAGGTTCCGGACCCGGGTTGCTTGTTATAACCGAAACGAGGAGATTGTAATAAAGTTACACGATACGTCCTTTTGTGAATTTATGATTAAAGAATTTTTGGTTTGATCTAAGTAAAGGGCTTATTGCTTATTACGGCATGTTTTATTTTTTAGGGTTAGCGTTGTGAAATTGATCTTTTAGAATCAGTGTTCTCTTACAGGGTTACCTGCTACGTGTCTCAAATTCACCATACGACAACAATTATTATTAGCACAGCGAACTCCAATGTGTTGTGTGAATTCTTGAAACAGATATTAGGATATTATATAGAGTAAAATATGGTGAATTTGGATAAAACCTAAAATTGATAAAGATAGTTAATAGGTAAAATAAAAGGAACTTCATTTTAATTCAATTTCAGGAAATAGCATGAAAGCTACTAATTGTTAAAACAAAACATGGAAACAGTCACAGGCAAAGGCATGTGATTTAGATAAACTCCATAAAACAAGTAAAATCGCTATTTAGCCAAACTTACCAAGTAGAATTTTTAATAGGTAAATCTTTTTTAGTGGAATATTATCCGTAATACTAGATTGATACATTGGATGGTATTAATTATATATCTGTAATGTTCTTTTCTACTAAAAATAAATAATGTGTAATTCAATAGAGTTAAATCAAATACATTTTATTTAACGTCGGTTTCTCCCACTACTCGTACACAGCAAATACTCTTAGCGCGCCCGAGCTCCACACAAAGATAAATCAAACGGTAATTTCTACAAGCTCTTAATCACCTTACGATCCTTTGATAAACTTACCCGTAAGCCAATGAATAGATACTATTAACACGTACATACCTGCCTCTACTTTGGCAATTAATAGATTGCTATTCGATCAATAAACTAAGACCAAAGTACCGATTACGATTTAGGCCGCATTAAAACGGGAACGTGGTATGTATAAAAATCGTTGCCTCACAATTATTTCAAGGATGAAGAGAAATGCAAAGGATTTTGTAAGATTTGTTACCTTCACTATATTGTAACCGCCGTATCATTTACAAAAATGCAGATAGAGAAAGAATATAAAGAAGAATCAGATGAATATTTTTTCTTTATTAGCTTAGTTTTATAATTAAATAGAACGGAGTTAGGTCAGAATGACTCTTAAAGAAAATATATTATAATTATACGATACCAATTTCAATTTAGCTCTTGATTTGAATTTATCTCCATTGGAAAAATACTAGGTTCAATTTATTAAAGTTGAATTAAAAAAGATATCTATAGGTAAAAAATGAATCGCGACATATTTATATGAGTAGTTTTTATCCTTGTCCAGAATAATTGTAGCTGTAGTAAGGTTACCGCGTGCTAGTTAAACTCAATCGACAAGTGTGTTGTTCAATTATTAGATAAATAATAAAAAATTGAGCATATAGGCTCTTAATGGTCCAATAATTTTTTTTCCTCACACTGTTTCGAAAGAAACTAGCGAAACGACAAGAAGAAGATCAGAAAAACAATAAAAAAATTGTCAGAAAAATTAATTTCATTTTCTGAAAAATAAAGACCTCTTTTCCATCCGTAAAGATATTTGAACCCAACAAGCATGATTTATTTAGCTCGTTGCAATACTTAAAATAGTGTCATATTTTATTCAAATAATTTTTTTAAAGAACTTGTCATCCCTTATACCTTATATCAAGTCACATCTCGTCTAATTATCAATCCTAAAAACGGTAAGTTCTTTGCAACTCCTACACTCAAATTTACCAGAATTTGACTCAAGAACGTCTTTACTCTTGATAAGTCCGAATCACCCTAACTAGTCAACCATGAACTCTCAATGTACGTACTGAGAAGCACTTCCACTACTTAGGAAGCTACCTACACATTTGAAGCTCGGACGTAGACTTGTGTAGATAAAGGACCAAGTATCTACATTGTCCTCATTTAATTGTTCCGAGGCAGTTAAGTTTCGTGCCGTGATTCTACCGTAACGTCTGCATTTTAATAGTCTAGTTGTTTTTTGTACAGACGAGTAAGATTTCATAGAACTTTGAATTGTCTTGAACTAGTTCTTGACTCTTTCATAATCTGAAATGTTGTAGTAACTCGTAGCTTGTTCTACGACTACGCTATAATACTACGCTAGGTGCTACGGGGCTAGACATGATAAACATAATTAGATGTGTAGTATACAGTGTGTTTCAAAGTAATTTATTGTAGATAGCATTATATTGTAGTATTGGATTATTATTAAAATAAAAATGAAATATTTATTTAGCCACGTTCTCAGTAGACTTTTCAAAATGGAAACTATATAAAAGACTGGCCATAATCGTGGGGTATGATTGTAATACGAACGTCAACAGTCTTTCTACCTTGAAATAGTACAAAGGTAGATTTTGGAAGTTTCCGCTTTGTAGGTTTGCTGGTGCTCGAGATTATTTAGCGCGGGTCTCGACGATGACGTGGATTTGGAACGAGGGCTTTCCTGTCTGCCAACTTTGTCTTTACAAGCTAACAGGTACGGCAATTCAGCCGTACTAAGCCATTTTCCTGCCCACTTCAGCCATTTCACCACCAAGATCAAAAGTAAGAAAATAAAAATTAAATGTCTTTATTTTAACTTTTTCTGAATGGTTTCATTTTGTGCAATCGCTGTAATACGGAATAAAATGTTGTCAATTAAGTTAGAGAAAGTAATTTTTTTTTTTTTTTATACAACTAGCTGATGGAACAAGCAGATGGTCCACCTGATGTTAAGTGGTAACCATCACCTATAAACAAAACATTGCCCCGTAGGTCACGCACAATAGGAACGTGCCCTACGATGCACTGCCCTGCGTCCATCAACTTGAGGCATACATATGTTAAGCCTCATGTGCCTGTAATTACACCGGCGACCACACTCTTCAAACCGAAACACAGCGTTGCTGCTTGGCGGCAGAAAAAGGCGTGGTGGTAGTACTTCCCCGGACGAGCCCTTCACAAAGAGCTCTACTACTCGTAATTCGACGAATTTAGTATAATATAATATTAATTTATTGTTAACCTTGTTTAATTTGCTTATAAGCAAACAAACTGAAAGCATGGAGCCTGATATGCTCAAGAAAACTGATTAATTTATTGTAAAATAAATGGCACAATATTTCACAAAGGAAGCACGCCGTATCTAATTGGATTAAAATTTTAGCACTCCTTGTGGGCGGAAGCATCGATTTTTAATGAACTTTCCAGAAATATTAATTTTGGGGCTTTGTTTACTTGTAACGTTCGGTAAGAAATATTTTTGCAGTCATTTTTCAGAAGCATCATGAAAACACGAAAAATAAAATACTTCAGCTTATCATTTGTTAGCCTGTGGTGTTTTATAAATAAAAATTATGTTTTCTGAAAACTAAAAAAATATATCTATATGTAGTTATAGTTAGGTACCTACTCTGTTTCCAGCTTCAATACAAAATTTCAACTGCGTTGTACGGTTCAGCGGGCATTTTCAATAGCTATTGTTAACATCAGTGATTGGACAAGCCATGTTCTTGAACATCGAGCGTTTGACAATTTATTCAAATCGACTGTTTACGTGCAATATGTAGATGAACCACAGCATTATATTCTACTATAGCTGTGCTACTTCTAGAAACAATTTTATGCGTGATAGTAATATTGTAGTGCAGATTAATCTCTTCAAAGTAGTCTTAAAACATCAGTAACTTTGAGAGCTGTTTCCTTACTCTCAATTTATTGTTAAATAGGAACATGCTGGTTTTATAGCGGGTTGTGGGTGGCACGTTTGCTCCGCTTGCTCTATTTGCACACGTGAATGTCATTGTCATGGTGCTAATAGTCGTTGACTGCGCCGCACGTCCCACTACCTCACACCACACTCACGCCTTCGGCTATCTCACAATACCATATTCAATGAACACGCAATTTCAGCGTGCGTATTAATCCATTTGATTTCCTCATTAAAACATGTTATAGGATTATTGTAACGTTAATGTCGTTTGGAATACCAACGGGTATTATTTTGAAGTATGTTTAGATATTTTGTTTATGAACTGAAGAGCGTAAATGATTCTGTAAGACGCACGGTTCTTGACGAGCGCCCTTCTCTTTCCTCCCCAGCCTGCCGCCACACAGCTTCGAATTAATATTTCCAGGCAGTTGAGTTCGAATGCGCTTCCAACTCGAGTTGCCTCAACTCGAAAGCAAACTTTTCGTGTTTACATTACTTTAAATTCTTTTACCTCTTAGGTTTGCTTGCAATACTTTGCACAGTATCATTTGCTGTATGTTTTAAACACAACTTTTGACCTTCTTGTTATTTTTATTATTAAGTTTATATTATTATTATTAAATTTCTGCTGCAAAGCAGCGTTGCTGTGTTTTGGTGTGAGGGTGTGGTTATGCCGATATAATTACAGGCACATGAGGCTTTAAATGCATGCCTTATATATATATATATGCATGCGTGATGTACACTTGATTGTGTATAGGTAATGTATGTGGTTTATCAAAGTAGTACATAACTAGATTACACTACTCATACTATCCATGGGTACCATGGTTACCTTATTGTAATAAAGGTAAAACATACATTTGTTCTTCTTGATGTGTAAACCTTATTTGATTGACAAAAGTTAATTTGCAGACAAAAAATCAACACTATAATAACTTAATTGAAACGTGAGAGAATCAGCTAAATTCAAATTGATATCATTAACATGGAAACGAATGTGTCAAACAAGCTGATAAATTATTTAGCAGGACAAGCTTGTATCGAAAACGTGCAAAAGTAAATTCCATTCCCGTTTCAATATTGCCTCACTAAATTGCCTTCAACAGAGGAAGCGCCACGGCAAATATGATTTGGCGACGAGCTGTATAAGACTAATTGCCCCAATAGTACCTACCTTCTACTATCGTTCCAATATGGGGTGGATTGCAACAACTAATATAATTTGAGAGCATTATTGCATTATATACCACGATAGAAAATTCGTTTTTATTTATTAAGTAAATCCTAATACTTCTTGTTCATATTAATCTGTCTGGAAGCATTTTCGATACTCGCACTGAAATTTAATAAATGGCGACAAGCACTCAGCACGATTAGAAACCTAAATACCTCTAGTAGAAGCTGTGTTACGTGACGTCAAGTTTCATAAGTCAAATGCAGGTTATTAATTACACAACTGCCATCAGCAGTAGCATTTGTAGTTTGCTTTTTGTGTGCAGGTACAATTGGGTACCAAATATTGTAAAGCCGATTCGATATACCGAGTTGCTTTGTCTTGTCACCCTGACTTTCCGCCTTTCAATTAACCGGTAATCATATACGCCTCGCGGCCCTTTCATTAAACACTGGTAATGAGTTTTCACCCTTCGCCGAATGGACATCAGAGCTTTGATAGACTGCTCCGCACGCTTTTTTGCCTTTTACTCTTTTACCTTTATGCAGACAAATTGGGCCGGAGAGATGAAGGAGAAACCAAAGGATTTTACTACCCGAAAAATGTATGTGCGTAATGCCAGTTAATCTCAACAAGTGAAGGAAAATATCGGAAGGAAACCAGTTAGTAGGTAGGTATTCTAATAAAATAAGTCTCGTTTGAAATACCAACTACCTACTGCAAAATATGGGTGTATGCCAAATGTAATTTTTAGACGTATATTTAAACCCGTAAGACCTCCTGCAAAAAATAGAGCTACTAACACATGATTGTCATTCATAAATTAATTTATTCGTAACCAATTATTACCAACACAATTCAAGTACCTACATTCAATTCTTACATTATAAAAAACACGAACTGTGAGGTTAGTCAATTATTATCTCATTGTTGTACAGATCTTTATTTTTAAGAAGCTGCACATTTGCTGGTTGCTTAAGAAAAGGAACAAGGTACCTAGTATAACTAATTCAGTAAGACTAATTGTTCTAAGCTCAGGAAGTTTCCGTAGAAAGGCAATAAATTATTGTCGAAAGCCTACATCCGTCCTAAAGCTGTAGGGTGATAAACGTGCACTCGGAAGTCAAAATCATTTCCGTATCACTTTATAGGTAACGTACAATAAGAACGAGAACTCGTGTTGAGAAATTGAGGAAGATTGAAGATGCTGATGTTATTTAGTTCATAAAAAAAGTTTTCATTGGAGTAATATTTTATGAAATTAATTTTATCATTAAACCCTGGATATGAATTTCCGTCTCTCCCTTAGACTTGTCAAAGATAATGACAAATCTCATAGTAACTTTCAGCACTTAGTAGAATTTTCTACTTAAACTATAGTATTTAGTGTAACCAACTTGTGCACCAATAAAAACAACTTAACTATTTAAAAATCAATAACTTGGTAGGTAGGTAAAGTGATAAGTCTTGTTTTATGATATTATACAGTTTATTGTGATTACCTATTTGAAACGGTCAAAAATACAAAGATAATGTAAATTAATCGTTAAAAATATAGTCAATATATGTAGAGTCGGTATGATTAGTACATTATTTCAGTCTTGTAAGAGTAGAAAATTTTGATCAGATAGAAAACTTACAAACTGCATTTAATGGTAGAGTTATTTATTTTAGCCATAAGTAGGTACAATTTTTACAATAAAATTATATTAAAAATAACAAAATTATAAAACCTACATTTTAATTTAATTGAAACTTACGAATTCTGACCTTATATTTTGTATACACTAAAGAATTACCTACTTCCAATTGATTAAAAGTTTAATGTTATCATAGAGTATTTTGTACAACACGAGTATTTACATCATAAAATAATAACTATGGAAACTTCACCCAACAAAACTGCCATACCTATTCTATTCTATTCAGCCTGTATGCACCCACTGCTAGGTATAAATAGGTCTCCTCTTTAAAATGCCACTCTCTCCGGTCCTGTGCCAGTCTTTGGCAGACCACCCGCCCGATAGTCGGAAGTAGTTGGGCGGCAATGGCAAAGACTGGCACAACACCATACCTATATACTGTAATATAATTCCCGTCGTCAATTTCTGATTAGTTCTTATCCTTCCAAGGTTGCCTGGAAGAGATCGCTCTCAGCGATAAGGTCGCCCATTGTTTTACCTTAAATGTATGCTTTTACTCTGTACTATGTTTCTGTGTGGTGAACAATAAAGAGTTATCTATCTATCTATCTATCTATCTATCTATCTATAATTATACCTACGCATAATCAGGAAATATACTCATCTTCTAAACCAGCCATTTTTCTAATTCATATGATAGAGCGTTGTATTGCATACAAGATGTATTTTAGATGACAAAGCGTAGGACACACCTATGGAACAACGTTTTGTAACGGTCGCAGGCGCAGGAATTCGGCTCAAAATCGTTCTTTGTGGAAATGTATAGAGGAGGCCTTCTTCAACTGACGATGATACAAGATACATAAATGAATCGTTGATACTATGGATTGGAGGTCAGTTTATTTTGCACCTATTACTACATAACAAATGTACATTATATAAGTTATTTGTTAAAAAATTTAGTTTTATCCTAATCAATATAATATACATACCCGTTGCTAAGAATCAACAGTGTGAACAATCAACAGCTAGGTCAAATAAAAAAGTTTTACAAGAGAAACCGAAACTTAATTGAGTAAGTACTCATATATAAATGCATACGTCTATTTTATATCTAAAAAGTAGTTAGAGAAATTAATTATCTAGATCTGAATTCAAATGTAAAAGATCTGTGACTTCAGCAAGTTCTTTGGCACTTTAAAAATCCCGCAGTACCTAATTGTAATGTATATATTAAAATAGGTTTATTATAAATGCGTCCGTATTTACATAGTTTCGAGAAATAAGTTCACAATTTACAATCATAAAAAAGTGCCTAAATAAATATTTCGTTAACACACCTTTTAGCCATAGCAAATATTTCTACTGAGTTACACGTTTACAAAAAACTGTTGAAAAAGTTCAGTTATTTCAAAGTCTATAATTCAGTGCTCATTTCAGCCGTTGAAGTTTTATTGTTTCCAGATGTATTGGACGGAGCGTCACCGTCGCCAGATGCGTCGTTAGGTGGGTTCAGTTGCTCTGCAACCTAGTTCACACAACAAAAAAAAGTTTATGTTACTAACTAAGAGTGAATATCAAGAAATAATTTTTTTTATGTATCTTTAAGTAAAAAGTACAAAAAACCTATGCGGTTAACAACACAAAAACAATGAAAATCAATCAATGCGACATAAAAATTAGACACAACAAAATCAGGTACAATTAAACGTACTACCAAAATGTTAATCAACTAAAGTTAGTCATATACGGCGTACAATCTACAACCAACTACCACCATCGTGCACAAACAAAACAAGACGAACAAACCAGGGGTGCGTGCAGGCATTCCGCTACAGGTTGCGACACAAACATGGAGAGAGTATCGCCGGCGCGGCGCCTTACTTACTGCGTGCTTTCAAAGAGAGGCTTAAGGATAAGGTCGAGGGTGTTGTCTTGCCGGCCGTGCATCTGCGACAGGCGCGAGTGAGTGCGCGGCACGTTCGCGTTGTGGTCACGTGACTCGCGCGACGGCCGCGCGTACCGACGCGCCAGTGACCCGCTCTCGCCGACCATTATGTTGTTGTTGCTAGCATGTCTCTGCGTATCCCAATACAAATAGCTCAAACTACCTGTGCTCAATAAATACCCTAGCTTTATAAAATACAGATAAACACAGATCTATGAAGTGCGCCAAGATCCCGGGTATACGCACAACAAATTTACTAAAGTGGTGTTCAATTTTATTATGTTCGAAGCTTTGATATCGTATCATTTTTTTTCAAAGCATATTTTTAGTACTTGTAGAGAATACATTAAAACATTTTCGGAATCCTTATTAAAGGAACCACTGTAGCACTTTGTAGAGATCCCAAGCGGATAGAATTCTGAAGAAGTAGGACTACGCAACTTTTAATGATCAGCACTTTTATTAATTTATGAGTGAATATTATATCGGTACATACATACTACTTTTATTCAAGTTATTTGTTAACGTGAAAGCCTTATATAAGAAAAGAACCTTGCTGAAGTATATGACAATAGATCCTTATCGATGTAAATAAGGTATAATATAATACTTATAGTATTTGTAGGTACTATACTGCAGCCTGTACACTGTTAGCTTCAGACAGCGACCCAGAAACAGGAGCAACGGATTACTGCGCCGGCCCTCGTAAGCCTGTTTAACTATGGAAACATTTTTCACTTTTTAACGAGCCGTCTCTACAGGAATAATAACGATCAGTGAGTAAATACATGAAACGGTTTGTGTACGGGACCTGCTAACTGGTTCGTGACGTAATAGTCTTACGTCGGAAATGGTATAAAAGTTACACGGTTTTGCAAAGCTCCAGCTTGCTTCGCTCCCATGCTCCCATGGCAGCTAATGGAACTATTTGTGTGCATACGTGGTTCTATCTATTCAGCAAGGCTTAAAATCATGTGATTTAGTTGCATATTTATGGTGTTTGGCATGGAATTTTCATTTCGAATTGCTTATCATTTCTATCACGCGTGTTAACTGACTAGATGATTGGATATTCAGAATGATACAGAAATAATAGGAACTTCACTGATTTTTATTATTACAAGACTGGCTTACGAGGGCTGACGTATTGCAAAAGTATTGAGCCTTTACAGGAGAAACATCAAATTATTACGAGATTACTATAAAACGGTACCTAATGGTAGCTATCTAAGCTTATTTAACTAGCGGCAATGCTAAACAAGATGTTCCATCGCAAAAGAGCAGATAAGATGAATTAATTCTGTGAAAGTGTGAATACTACAATATACCAACACGCAGTTTCCGTCCCATTCTTTTGTCACTTCACAAAAGCTGAAACATTAAGAGGACTGAAACTTGCCACAATTGAAACCCATTATCACAGAGTACCTTTTCCTAAAGATTATTTGTAAAGTCGTTGTCAAGACGAAGGTAGCGATTAAAATTTATATTATTATAAAATAAAGCGGTCGGATTATATCCCCATTGTTCGTGTAATGGGGTGGAAATAAATAAAATAAGAACATAATTAAAAAATTCTAATAAACTTTGGTATTATTATATCAACTTTTTGTAAAACTAAAGTAAAGTAACAATGTGTTTTATTGACAACTATACCTATGAAAATATTTCGCTTTTCCAAATTTGGTTCGGAACAGTTTTTTAAAGTTATCCTTTTTTTAATGTCACCCTACTACTACATTTTTGAAAAGTTTGCAGTCTACAAAGAAATACTTGAGTACTTAGTGCCTGCCTTGCCTACCTAGACTATTATGCTCTCCTGAAAAGGCTCATGTTAGAAAGCGAAGCGCCCACTCACGAAAAGAGAGAAGCTAGAGTGTTGCGGGTAGTGCGTGGGCGCAGGGTCGCGCGGGCGGCGCGCCGCTGCGCTGTCGCTGGCCACGGACACCAGCGAGCGCTGCGAGCCCGAGATGCGTGGGTGTGCGGGGGGCCGTCCCGCCGCGCCCCCCGCGCCGCCGCCCGGACCCGCGCGCCCACCGCACCACCCCCGCACCCCGCCACCCGACACACCCCCGCAGACCCCCGTCCACTGCCTACTCACTGCCGCTGTAGAACTGCCTGCGCCGCACTTAGCACTGTCGCTTGACCTGCACAATACATATCAAATAAGCTCATATGAGCTAGCAGCTTACTCTGCTCATGATATTTTCAGACTGTCTGACTTTCCAATGGAAAGTTCTGTGAGGTACCTCCCTCAAAGCATCACAGACAAACAGGAAAAAGCAGGATAATCAAGACGCATGATGATAGATTCCACCCGTTAGATGCAATGCGTCGTCTAGTCTTAGTTTGTTTCTTCAACCAAAAGTCAGATTTGGTAAAGATCAAGTTCAACCAAGTGGTTGAAGGGGTAAGGGCGGCACAGTGCAGACCATTTGATGGTTATCAGAGCGTAAAACAAGCCACGTCACGGATCATATGTCACAGGGACGCAAAACCAACGAGCATGAATATGCTCAACTTTAAAGCCATTGATCACGTAACATGTGTCCTGTCTAAAATTATATTACATGTAAGCTGCCTCATTGATTTTCTACAATGAGTATTCCGACTTGTTATATTACCTCTCGGAAGAATAAGCGTAGTCCTGGTCAGCTCCTAGACCCGAGTCGGTGTGTTCATGGGACACACGAGCGCTTCCAGATATAAGCTCTCCGCTTGAACTATTGCTGTTGCTGTTTGTCACCGGACTGTATGGGTTATTGTTGTTAGACACGGGAGTCACGCTGCCTTTGTAACCGTTATTAGTCAAGTAATCATCATGACCCGACGGATCCTCATAGCTGGGATAAACACGTCTGAAAACATTATGCTGCGTTCAAGGTCTCCCCAACCACAACGGGTCGAAGTTTCAAAAAATGGATTCATTATAATGATAACAACTAAGGAAAACCTTACCTTCCGTGCTTCTCGTGATGAACTCGATGCGTGCTAACAGTACTTGAGCTAGATCTTAGAGATCCCTGGTTGTGAACTTCGTAGTTAGTTTTATTGTGTGATGATGAACTTTTGTCTCGCCTCGCTAGTGATCCATGTTCAGTCCTGAACAAAACATTACCTACTTAACATAACAATCTTTCTATTTCATTTACCTCTCATTACACTTACTCTAAAATTTAAAAACCCAATTCTTTGAGCTAATATTGGTTAAAATATGGGTGCTAGACCCAAAAAACTTCAACATACTGCTTATGTTTCGATGAAGTCCTGAGCTTGGCCTGCCGCGCGTGGCTGGTCTGGACTACAGTATAGGGTATTTCCTTGAGTTGCTCCTCCGTCATTCCCGTCGTGTCGACTAGTGAGAACTCCAGGTGCTGCTTGAGCTCAGTTGGTAACCATTTCTTTTCATTGGGAGAGCGGGATCTGGACCTGAAATGCAAGTTGATGGTAAAAAATATTTCACAGAAAATATTTGCTTAAATAATGATAAAAAATATTACCGGTGCTTTTTATGTTTTCTATGTCGATGTGAGGATCGATGCGTTCCAGTTTCCGTTTCCAGTTGAGAACGACGAACGCTCGCAACCTGGCCATAAAAAGTTACAATTAAGCCATGTCAAGTTATAGATAAATAGTAATTACGGTAGGTAGGTCCTTTATTAGTGTAGGTTATAATTTATTTTCTGTTAGTTTTAAGTAAGTACCTACTTGTTTTGTGGGACGAAATAAATATATTTTCTTTTCTTTTCTTAATTAAAAAAGGATAGGTAAATTAAACTCACTTGAACGCTGGTTCCATTCGACGTCTGTCGCAAAATTTCTTTCCACTGCAACTCTGAGTCTACAAGCTCGTACTCTCTATGAAGTTCAAAATAAAAGTTAAGATTATTGGACGTTTACTAGTATCAGGATACTATCGTTTGAAAGATTCGAATTCGGCATAGATAAATTCCAAAGTGGTTGTTGAACTGACTTGGTGTCTGGTTGGGAGTCATCCCTCTCCGACCCCGACTCGTGCTTGTGACGCGAGCGATGCCGCCTGTGTCTCCGGCCCGACCTGCCTGACCCTCGGGACAGTTCACTCTCGGCGTCTGATTGCTGTCGTCGTGACCGGTGCTTGTGCCTATGATAAAAATACCTCTTAAAATTGCTGCTGCTTCTGGAACACTTATAGAAACTTGCTCGATCGATAGTGCATACACAAACAAGGGGTACCTTGATAAGTATTTTCCCATCACGTAGATCCGAAATATGATATGAATATGATGTCATAGATGACAAAGATAAAAGATCAGTATTGTAATGTTTGTTGATTGCAAACAATCTCAGCAATATCAAACATTTAATATGTACGTTATTTCTCAGAACCAGATGATAAGTTACAACCATTTATTTTATCCGCTGGATGAGCTCAATATCTGACTGTACTGTGGACATTGCGTGTGGGTAAGGTATGTTTGAATGTACCTTCGTTTGTCAATAACGTACTTGCGATTAGAACGTGAATCGTTGGAGCTCTGTGAGTCGACGGAGGCAGAGCGATGCCGAGGCGCGGGCGGCGGTCGGTTGTTGGTCGGAGAGCCCGAGTACAATCCTCGCCGCGCAGGCGCAGAGCGGGTGGAACGTGGCGATCCACCGGCCACTGGTACCGGACAACCCAACATTTCGCCACTAATGCTACAAGTAACAAGCAAAATCGTTAGTGTTTGTCATCTGTCAAAACATCACACAACTTGATATAAACTTACGAATTGGGTCGATGCACCGATGTAGGTTGTTTTGTTTCAGGGAGGCAGTCTTTTATTCTCAAGTCTTCTAGTTTCGGTACTGAAATTAACGCTTTATGAAAAACTGGTTTCTCGATAATTGCTAAATAAAATCTCTTAGTAAATCATGTTACAGAACGTTTCGTTTTCAGCTAGCATATTTGAGCATGTTGTTGATAGATGCGCTTGCAATGTCGACATTATTGAGTGTGCACAGCAATATTTCCCGGAACAATAATTACAGGTGTACATTCACATTCATTCGACATACCGTCATGCAGCGAAGCGTGAGACGCGTGTGACGCGTGCGGCCGCGCGTTGCGCCGCGACGGAGTCCGCGTGAACGCGGGCGGCGGTCGCGGTCGCGCTCCGCGCCCACTGCTGGACAAAACATGACCCTGAACTTTGGAGTTCCAGTCTAGATAATATGGCCACACGCACACCCGTCTATTATACCTAGTAGATACCTAGTTAAATAAGTTTCTAAGGTATTTATGCTATGGGAAGGACCCTGTATTTTTAAGATCAGTATACTACGTTGCCGGAAATAAATGAATATTATTATTATTATTATTTATCGCTTATTGTTAAGTCCTAACTACTTCTAATGACCTAGTCATTGGAAGTAGTGTTGGTTATTTTGACAAGAGCATAAATATTCTGAGCTAATTACATAATGAATGTAAATATGTCCAATATTAGTGATGATCTTATATTATTATATTAGTTAGTGCTTGAAAGAAGCCGTGTATGTGATCGTGACTTGTCATTATTATTGTTTATTTTGAGGGTAATCAGAGGTGACTTCATCGCACCAAAACGTGTGAACCTGTGATGACGTCGCAACACTTCAAAATCAAAAGTATGTTGAACGTGCGTAGCGTCGGTATGTGAACATTACATGAGTCAATGCAGACCATAGCATTATTCTTCTATAGAACTGATAGTATTTGTAAATAAGCTTGTTGCGGAGAACACAAAACAAATGGTAGAATATGTAAATCAAGCACCACGAGTGCCAAGACCCAGGCTTATGAACTCGACGCAAGGAATATTTACGGTGCTCTTTGAGCCAAACCCGAGGATTTACTTGACGGCAAGCTTAAATATTATGATACCCTCAAGCTTTGATGTGACGTGGGAAAGTTATGCTTAGTGATCTTCTTTAACTTTACATTCAAGTGCCTTCACTTCACATATTATATTAGATACTATCGCTTATCACGACTACGACTGAGTACGTAGGTACTTACTCGTTTATACAAAAGGCACCCAAGGATCTTTATGGGAGGGATACCTACTAGTATCTCGGATCTTGGTCAATTTTTATCAAATTCAAACTGATTTGCTATGCACATAGCTAATACCCGATTTTCGAAGAATGTAATAGCCGGGATAGGAAAATAGGATTCTGATCACTTCTACAAGACAATATTTAAATAACTACTAGCGCCCCGTGGTTTCACCCGCGTAGTTGTAAATCCCGGTATTCCCACGGGATAAAAAGTAGCCTATGTGTTATTCCATAATATATATCTGTGCCAATTTTCACCATGATCCGTTCAGCCCTTCTGGAGTTATAGAGTAACAAACATCCATCCCTCTATCCATCCATCCATCCATACATATAGTAGGATGAACTAAAAACTATATTTGTGTACTATTTTGTGTTTATTACCTGTTCCTCAGTCTGGTTCCAAGTGAGAAGATATCAGCGGAAGCAGGCGACGTCTGCTGCATACGGAAGAACGTGTGATGGTCGGAGCAACATCGCCAAAGGTGCCGGCACGCTGACCGCGTCGGGGACTCGAACCCGTACGTGCAAGTGTCATTCTGAGCAAAAACCAGCGTACATACAAATAGTGAGCCTCAAAAGATTCGGACTTTCAGAATGTAGGTTTTATTCGGTCAGAGCCGTCGTTTTTTATCAATAGTAGGTTTATTATGTAAGAGCATATTTTTGAATTCATGATAAAAAAAAAATTATTATACAATCACTAATGATCGTACGATGATAAAAGCTCTATGACTACCACGTAGGACCCGTGCCCTAGCGTGATTTTCTAAACTTCCAGTAGTTCCAGTTAATTAACAAATGGGAGGTATCCAACAATAAAAGGAAAGTAGACCTTAATAGGGCTATAGTGGTTTAGCGGCAGGTATAGGAGTGGAGGTGAACTTAGGTCTTTTACGATCTGAAGTTGACGTTTTACGCCGAAAACAAAAGACGTGAGCTGCATTGAACACGTTTTCAGGTTTTCAGACATTGTCATGGCTTTGGCAAGAGCTATTCAAGCCTCCTTGTTGTTGGTATGTTTACTTTCTATTCATGAATAAATATTAGATATAAGGTTTTTTTTTCAAGATAAAAACAATAAACACCCAGTTCCAATTGACTACCTATTTGATAGATGGTGTTGGATAAATTAACATGGCATTTATATTTTTAATTTCTGCGTATGTAAGTCATAAAATCAAGGTTTATGTCACACTTTGTTCGGTGGGATTCATCTTGAAGAAAAATAAATAAATACAAATAATATTGGAATGACTACATTTGAAACTATTTTCAAATCTTGAAACGAAATTCCCTCATTCAAGAAAAAAACATTGGTTTGTATAACAATCAAAGTTACAAAGTAACCGCATGAAAGTTGATCCTCACCAATGGTACAAGTTTGTAACGACCCTTTTTGTGGCGAGGCGGAGGTTAGAATAAACGGAACGACCGCGTTTTTGTGCGCTCTTAAATTATGCTCTATCTAGTGGTCCGGTTAATGGTCCCTGTGGTTAGTATCTGTTCTAAAATATCGATGAGCTCTGTTCATGTCTAATAATTATCGAATACGTTGAAAGAGACTTGAAAACTGAAACGGCTTCACGACTTTGACCCCAAGCAAGGTTGAAATCCCGTCAAATCCAAGTACGATTCGTACTTGGAATTGTATTCGTTCGTACTGTACGAACACCAGATTCGTTGAGGACGTCTAACAGGGGTAGTCAGAGGTACGTCCAAACATTACAATTGGCACATACACACACATTTTGCAGTAGTTAGTATTTCGTGACAGGCTGCAAGCCCATCGTTGCTGTTAGAATACTAATTGGTTTCTTCGATGGCTATGCGTATGCACACTTTTGTTAGGTCACATCCATGTAATTCCCAAATAACCTAAGGACGACTTATATAATTTCCTTCGTATATCAGAATACTAGTGCTAGATAAACTTCAATAGATATTTTTATTTGAAATCTTCTTATTCTTTAAAGCTTTCTTGAGATTAAATAGGAGATTCATAATTAATTTCTTTACCACTCGCGGGAATTATCTGCCGAAATATTCAGTTAGATTGAGTTTTTCTGATAAAAAATTCAATATGTTTTAATTTAAAGCTGTCTTCAGTTTTGTTTGATGATTTGGTTGGTAATACTACTAGTAGTTCGCCCCGAACTGAGATTTCGTGACGCGACGCGAACGCTCCGAAAATTAAGTAAGTAGTAGTCAGAGGCAAGTCCAACCAAACATTGTTTGGACTTGTCTCTGGCTGCCCCCTACTAACTAAGTATGGTAACCAAGTTTCAACTAAATTGGCCTATTTACTGAAGAGTTCCGTTAAACAGACCTTGGCTCCATCATCAGAACAGGTCACTATCTATATATAATTACAGGCATATGAGGCTTAACATCTGTATGCCTCAAGTTGATGGACGCAAGGCAGTGCATCGTAGGGCACGTTCCTATTGTGCGTGACCTACGGGGCAATGTTTGGTTTGTAGGTGATGGTTACCACTTAACATCAGGTGGGCCATCTGCTTGTTCCATCAGCTAGTTGTATAAAAAAAAATAAAAAAAAAAGAATAAAAAAAAATCACCATTTGATGAGAACCAAGTACCTTATTAATGAAAAAAAATCATTGAAAAACAAAGAAATTGGCCGACCAGTAAAAAAACCTTCAGGCCAACGAAACTCTTAGAAATGGGAGCTCTTGGGTCATTGGTTATTGTAATTGAACTTTTTTGTTGTATCTCAAAAACCGGGCATCCTAGAAAAAAAATTAAATGGTTTTGGAAAGTCCAAACCAAGCCCTTTCATATGACATGCAATTTTATTTTTTGCTTAACATTTTTAATTTTTGCCCCCTTAAAAACCCCCATAATTTTATAGCCCCTCATCCGATTTGACTCATATACTTACCAGTAAATTTCTCAAGTACTTGTACTTGAGAAATAGCTTGCTATCGACTTACCAAATTTCATGCAGATCTGATAAACGGTTCTCAAGTTATCGTCGGACAAACATACAAACACACATAAAATGCCAAATCGCTCAAGTTGATTGTAAGATTTTCTTTCGCTTCGCTCACTCAATCAAAAATGACAAAGAGAAAACCAGTAAAATTCTACGAATCATTATCAAATAACCGATATAGACAGACAACTTCCTCCTTCTTATAAGGAAGCCGGATAAATAAGTCCTTCATTATAAGAAAAATCCCTGCACGATTACAATTATAATGAATATTTTATGTAGAATACAATATTCTCAAGTATGTATACCTCTACAATATGAGAACAAGGTAAATGGTTACTAGGCATTTTCATCGGTAACCAGAAATAAAGTAATACATTTGCTTGACGTATTTTGTACACGTATTTTCTATTTCAATAAATTCACTAAGTTATCAATTTAAATAATGGGTCGTGGTTAGCAATATCTCAAATAATAATGGCTAAGATCCAGTCATAGAAACAAAATATGGAAATGAAATAATAATAAATGTGGTAGAAATGTAAATTGTTATACATTTTCTGTATTTTTAATGTACAGAATGTGCTTTGGTTGGCAAATAAAATAAAAAGTCGGTCTGGTCCCTAGGGCGGGCGGCGCGAGGCAGCGCGGGGCGGCGTGGCGGTGACGTCACAGCAGCGCGGCGGCACGTGTTATCGCCGCGCCCACAGCGCTGTAAATAGTACGCTCAGTCCTACGCGACTTATCTGTAATTGCCTGCCTGCGAATGTCTTTCAAGTAACCGGCACAAGGTGGACTCCATCTTACACCGCTATTCAGCGACCGCTATCGCGCGCTGCGATCCCAGAAACCGGGTCAAGCGTTTTGCCTGATTTTTGTTTATTTATTTGTGAGACTCGACTTTCCGCCGCTTGCGAGTCTCCTCAGTTTACGAGATAAGTTGCGTGGTGCGATAAGTTGGGCTTACGTTCTTATCCGCTACGCGGAGCATGAAGTACCGGCCTTTGTAGTAAAGTTTCGAGACTCGCGGCCAGTAGTAGTTTGCGACTGTATGTTTTCCTCGTAGAAGCAACAGCCCGCTCGGTGCCAAGCCCAAGAAATATTCCACGCTGTCCTCCCCCTGTTGTACATAATTAAGTTTATTGTAACAACTTTCATAACTTTCAAACAAAAATGAGCGGATTTAAATTGTGTGCGGAAAATTTATGTATTTACCAAAACAGGGTGTAGATCTACGCCGTACATGTCGAGCCATTTGACTTTGTCAAGGTAGCTCAGTTCAGCCTGCGCCGGTGAGATGCCGCTGCAACAAAGGAAAGGCAAATCTGAAGTCAATTAAACTGTTATTCGTAATGAATGGGCGGCATTATGCACAGGGGTGACAAAAGGCTGGGTGACAATGAGTAATCTCGCGGCGCGAGGGCGCTCGTACCGTCTCGGTGCCGGCGCTCACTTGGTTGGTGCTAAGTAGGTACACATAATTTGCATGTAATTGCAGCTTTGTGATGCGCCATGCGGCCGCAGACTGCATCTTCGCGCAGTTAAAAATTCATTCAATTAGGCGAGAAAGGCGACGAAGTTTAATTTCCGGGCAGCCGGCGACGCGCGTGGCGTGAAACTGCTCTGCTGAAATCTTAATCTAGCAACTTGCTTTGTAAATGTTCTCAAACTAGTATCTGATCTTCCGCCAATTTCCTTCATGTTCATTTTTTTATTTTGTGGCAAATTAATTGATAAACCATCAATGATAAAAAGAACGCGCATAAATGCTGTGTGACGAGGTGTATACATAACTAAAATTAATGCATTTTATTTATTCTGGCAGGTACACACACACATCTACATTTCGTTGAACTTACGTGAATGAGATTCGTGGATTCGTACTTCACAACTTTGTGTACCTATTTGATATTCATTTTAAATTAGAGTGAACCCCAGCAGCTCCGTTTGTCGTTGTTTTTCAGTGTAATAATAAACGGTGAAGAAAAACATCGTAAGGAAACCGGCGTATCGTAGAACCTTTACATGTGTCAAGTGCGCAAAGGTTCTAATCACTTAGAATCCTTTCACCACACTGTTTAGTTTGTGTACTCACGTGAGGGTACGATGTATCTCGTGTGCGCGCGCCTCCAGCTCCGGCGTCTGATGCGCCAGCAGCCGGAACTCGGAGACGTAGCCGGACGCGTGCCGCCGTGGCTCGTAGTCGCCCAGCTCAGCTAAACAAATACTTGACATCAACCACTTACAAAAACACGATAAAAACGGGTTCCAGACGTGTTAATTTGACTACTTTTTCTCGTTTTTTTTATTATCCCTCTTGACGCAATGCGAAAATAGAAAGCTAGGTTGAAAATAAAAATTTGGTGAATGCTGTCGTTGGATTCGAGACGGGAAAAGTATGTGGAAAATATTTTGCTGAGCACAAAAAGAGTGCCATGGACTTCTTCTTCTCCACTGTTTATGGCACTGAGCATATAATCACTACGTTTGCTCTGGTATTTATATTCTTTGCATTCGACAGAAAACCTAGACAGTTAGTTTAAATACTTTTGAGTTAAAACAATGCAAAGTAAAGTCTACCGTCATTTGTTTTGATAAAATGATGGCGGTGATCTACAAAAACTTGAATCATTTTCGTTCCAAATGTAAACTCTTTGTGCTAAGACCTACCTAGGTAGTTCTTGGCATCATAGTCATGTAATTTAATTTAACACAACAGGAACTTAAAATAACACACTAGCAAAACAATTAAAATGAAAATGCTATGTAGCTTTGGGACTTTTTAGGGCAACTATATCTCGATGTCATTCTCTAACAATTACTTTTTAAAACTTTCCTTATTTTACTAAACATGGTTGGAATCCCATAATCTAAGCTAATTTGCAGCGAACACAAATTACTCCCACAGAGTGGGGTAAAAAATAAGATAGGCCCATAAAAGTGAGAAACGACACAAGCAACATTTTGTCGTGGTAAAGTCGTTTAGTTGATGTTGATGACACTTCAAACGGTATAGAAATAAACCAGAACCGTGCGACGAACGCTTCATTTTTGGAACAAAATATTCTGTTTAGAAATATCATCATCATCATCATCATCAACAGCCCACAGAAGTCCACTGCTGGACATAGGCCTCCCATATCCGCTTCCAGGAAGAACGATTCTGAGCCCTTTCCATCCACCGACTACCCGCGATCCTAACAATGTCGTCAGATCATCGGGTAGGAGGGCGTCCCACACTTCGCTTTCCTGTTCGTGGACGCCATTCAAGAACCTTTATTCCCCATCGGTTGTCAGTTCTTCGAGCTATATGACCTGCCCATTGCCACTTCAACTTGCTGATTCTGAGAGCTATGTCGGCTACCTTGGTTCTCCTACGGATTTCCTCATTTCTGATATTAGAAATATAAATATCTTAATATATTTAGAATACCCACAGGTCTTGGGTACGACTTATTATTTTGTTCATGATAAGCAGAGGATTTAATTCACACACGGTTCGGACTCATCTTGGTCGAACGAAATGTGCCAGTCACGGCCGTAAAACTGCAATTAATTATGTCACATCCAAAGACTTGCTTTGTATCACGATAATCATGTGTATTAATTAAAAGATTGCAGTAGGTATAAGTAGTAGTAGGTAGTTTAATTATCTGCAATTTTAAAATGGATATGGGTTATTTTCTGTTTCGGTTTTCTCTTATCAAAGAGAAACGCAGTAACCTAAGTAAGAAATTTGTGGAATTGTTAGCTTTCTTAAGCTGTAAGAAAATGAAGAATATCCTTATACGGAGCTTGCAAAAACCATTGCTAGTAGTATACGAGACTGGCTGTCATTTCCCGTAGTATATCTTTTTTTATTCTCGGAAATCGCAACATCTGGCACGCCTATACGAACATATTTGTACGTAGAAAAGTTCGGACCATAACGTTCACGCTTCTCTAAATGATAAAAGATGTCGTTGGAATTTTCACACGCCCACTGACTCTGATCGAAGATGTTTATTATTGTAACACGCAGTTCATTGCTCCTGATACGATTCCCGTAAGAAGACAGTGATAACGAAGGCGTTTAAAAATAATAGTTTTTGTTCATAACATTACAGTTCCACTATAATAAAAACATATTGATAAGTAGCCCACTAGAAATAAATAAGACACCTAGCGGTTTGTTGTTGCGTGTGTGCCCTAAAACAGGCTCATGTAGAACCTTTTATTTTAAATTAAAATATAAACCTATGAACACACATAAACGCAATAAGTATATATCATTTGAATTCTACAGAACCTATATATCCATTTGAGATTTATAATAAGTACCTAATGTCGAGTGAAGCGTAACATCAAAGTGCCATCGTCTGATGGCTTCCTCAGAGAGCGGGACGGTAATTATCAGATGTTGAAACCTTGTTTCGTGTTAGTAAATATAAATGATCTGTAAAACATCGATCATTCGACAAAGAGACGTCTGTCTAGGTAAGATGGATTTTTGTTTTGGTTACAACATGCCTCGAATAGGCAAGCTTATTATTAGATTACTATACTACCAAACTAATTATCTCAGTGTACGTTAACGGTTATAATAATATAATTATACTCGTGAAAACGCTCCCAAAACCAAACTTATATCTCCATTCACCCTAGAACGGTTTTGGCTTTTTGAATAATTTATATAAGTTATTGCGAAATAGCCTGTTATCTCCACAAGCATAGCGTCTGGGCAGTTGTTCATCTTGTTGATTAATGTAAGGCGCGTTATCCTAGTCCGTTAACTTGTTGCCAAGGAGGAGCGCTATGTCCGCATCTCCCCCAACAGGGACTAGAACTAGACCACTAAAAATAGAACGGAGTGATTAATAGTGGACGTCCGTTCAGTTTTGCTGCTGGGAACAGATTTTTTAGATTTTTTCTCCGAGAATACATGTGGAAATCCTACTTACCTACTTAACACTATGTTTCGTCCAATAAAATTTTAAGTATACACGTTCCAGCTAAAATAAATACGTCAAATAATTTATTATAATCCTACGAGCAAAAAATGCGAATGTTTCAAACGCTCGTAAAGACGGTGAAAGGGACTGGATAATTTTGGATGCAAAAGAGCGGAAAACGCGAATATTTTCCTGTGGGTAGGTAATTGTTTCTTTCAAACAGGAGAGTGGTTTGCAAGTTCTGCTTGCGTTGATTGTCATATCTACCATATTAATACCTACAGAACTGATCCTATTTTCAGAGTGAACTCTTGGCTTACAGTGTGTCAATCCAAATAACGTTATTTTTTATCAAAATGGACTTAAAAACGTATCTACTTTTGTGTTATATTAATCTCTATATAAAAAGGATTTATTTTATTTGACCATGAGATTTCCCAAATGAAGTACCTATCTATACTTAGTACGGTAAGTCGGTGTCTAGTTATTTAACGGTGTTCGCGTCTGTATGAGTCCCCGGGGGCCAACATCGTCGACACAAGGGTCGCTGATGTAGGCGAGATTAGATGCAAACGATGCTCCGCCGCTGATGGCTCATTTACCTTTTGAATAACGCATCGATATTAGCTCTCCCCCCTACTTATCCTCTAAGCACGCTCTCACAAAACAAAATGGTTTCTGATGGCAATTTAGACCATAAATAAAGCACTTTGTCGAGTGTTATTATTCTACCTACCTTCGCAAAATTTTGAAACTTTGTAATTGCCTTTTCCTACTTTTTTATTTTGGTATCAAAGGTAGCTTTTAGCTCTGTTTACTGTTTAACATCGGGGCCAAAAATTATACAGTATTATTATAATGTTTTCCTACTCCTACACACGTATTAGTCTCTTGTCGCGAAGTTTATAAAAAAAACAAAAAGAGGTAATTTATTACACTTTTTATAAAAAAACCTAAAGATGGCATTTTAATTAATAAGCTTTTTTAATTAATAGCGTTATACACCAAAGGCAGTATACATAAATTACCTTGTTTTACAAAAATTAATGTTGATGGAGAAAATTAGAAATAATTGGGGCTAATTAAACAAATAACGCTTTATGAGGAACAAGGTTAATGATTAATTTAAAATTTATTAAATTAAGCTATGCATTTAAACGAAAAGACAAAATAATTTTTTTTATTGTTCTCAATTTACTAACATATCAATTTCAAGTTTAAAAAAAACTGAAACAGCTTCACGACTTTGATCCCCAGGTACGGTAGATATCCCTTCAGATCTCCCAGTACCAAGTAGGTACTAATTCAAGATTCTTTGAGTATGTCTAAGGGGGGTAGTGAGAGGTACGTCCAAACATTACATTTAGCACATACCCACATTTTGCAGTAGTTAGTATTCCATACGTGACAGGTTGCAAGCCCATCGGCGCTGTTAGAATACTAACTGGTTTCCTCACTATGTTTTCCTTCACCGTTTAAGAGCACTGGCATTGCGCACATAAATTTTTCGATAGAAAAATCCATTGGTGCACGCCCGGATTCGAACCTGCGACCTTACGATCGGAAGGCGGGGTCACTCCCACTAGACCACCGGTGCTCTCTTTAGTTTTTATTTTCTATATTTTAATCATTTTACGAATTCAAGGCACTTATTATGTCTTGATACTAACAGATAATTTAAAAAAATCAGGGCCACGTTTAAGTGCATAAAATCTTAGTAGTTAAATAGTTCTCAGCTTATGTACCTACTTGAGCGCACATTGAGACGATGTGAAAGCAGAAGTAGTCGAGTGGAATGTCTGATAAATTTTACTGCGTTTGGGGCGAGATAGCACCCCTTTACATTTGTGTGCAGGGAAGAATTGCTCTATATTACTGCCTAGACGAAATGAAGTTATCCTGCTCAAAGCTTGCACTGTGTGCTAGAAAAGCTTTTGAAAGGCTAAGAAAAGTAGGAAACTCACAAAAGAAATATTTTTGGCTAAACAATAGAAAATACGTTCTATACTAACGCTGGCCTAAAATATTTCTTAACCAAATTATAAAAACTCGTTTTCGCCTAAAAAAACTCAACGTCAAAATAAATCCAATCTGGGAATATTTAATAAAAAAAAAAATATTCTGATACGTGAAATTGAAAAGCACATTGTGTATTCAGATAGCGCTCACGCGTTAGCTTTAAATTTTCCATTTTAAGCAAATTTGAATAGAATATTGATTTTATCACAACAATGACTTGATACAGGGAATTTAAGTGGGTGTGGACTCACGCGAAGTAAAATCAATGCGACTGTACAACTGTAAAATTTTTCTCAAAAATCCATTTGTGTTTATACGGATTTATCAAATATTTTTCAAAATACACTTTAATTTTTTTCTTTTTAACAAATAAAATTGAAATATTTTCAGTGGATATCGCTACTTACATTGCAGAACGTAGGCGGCAAGCTCACCAGCGAGGTCGAAGCTGACAGGTAGTCTGCCGCGCAGCACGTCTTGCTTTAATTGCAAGAACAGCTGATACCTGCAGACATATTGTAGGTTACACGAGCGAATAAAGTTGAAGGATTGAACATTTTTTTTGGATCAAATGGACAAGATCAAGATTAAAAGATCTTGTCCATTTAGATAAGATTTTTATAATGCTAGTGACGTCTGTGTACTTTTATAACGGAAATATCAATGTAGACATGTGTGAAGTGCTCGAAAAGCCTATTTGAAGGATTAAAAAATCCTTTCATCACACCTTTTTCGAAGGAACACACGATAAGAAGAAGAAGAAGTTAAAATAACAAAACATGCCACTATTTAAAGCAGATCTATAGGGTAAGCCAGATCAGTCTTCAACTAGTAAACAACTTTAACTTATTATTCAATCTGTGTCGTTACGAATCACAAAAGATGAAAGATTCCACCCTGAAAGGAAATTAAATACCAAAAGCTCATCACGGAATAAGCATCGTGCCCGGTGGACGAACACCATCAAATAAAAAATAGGTAGTGAATCCTTTGTATTCTAAACACGATTTCAAAAATTGGGTAAAGAAATATAAATTAACTACAAAAATATTTCTATACCCAAAGATTACGGCATTATTGCAAAATTTGAAACGATGAAAACCTCAATGGAATAGTTCAAAGAAGAGTTTGAGCATTTTATTCAAAAATGCATGGTAAAGTTTTAATTACCGAACACTCGTTTACAGAATAAAATTACTTGATCAAATCCTGTTTCACTAGTGTCCAATTAAGGTTCATGAAAATGTAAACTCCTTAAATATTTCCTGAATTAACAGTTTACTAGTGCACTGCTATAAAATGGCAATGGCAAACTGCATACCATCAACTGGGCCAAGCCCTACTCGATTCATCAGAGCAACGTCACTTTACGAGCACATCAGCCTTTACTGCGAGAGCACTACACCTTCTTTTGTTTTCTTACCCCACTTCGTGTCGTTTTATGACTTTTTTTACAGTTCATAATAACAGTAAAACGATACCTATGTTGTGGTATAATATTACGTCGGCGTGGAACCTAGAAGATCTCATTGGTAATTGATTTATTCTTGGAAAGCATCATTATGTCACGTTATAAGTGTTGCGTTCTTTATTCTTTAGTCTAGGAAAGTGTCGTTCCCATTGTTTACCGTCGGATTCCACGACTCACCCTGCGTTTCTAGACATCTTGTAGATAATGTTGCGCTTAGGTAAAACAAATACATTTAGGCAAATACAATTTCAATAAGATATGAGCATTCATATCATACAAATCTGATTTTGTATTTGTAAATGTTGTTTTTTTAGTAAGCATTAAAGTTATCATTTAAGGTTTCGCTCTAATAAGTAAACGGCTATGCACCTATCAAATAATTTATACAGCGACTCGGGTATTTTTTTTAATAATTTGCCTATTTAAGGGACACCTGGGACATGCTTTTATTACAGGATTAAGCATGCTCCTTTCACATACAAAAATATTCAAAATATTATAAAAAAATTAACTGGCGGATATTCCATCCAGCACTATATCTCACCCCAAACTAAACCAAAGCTTGTACTGTGGGAACCAGATAGGAATCATCAAAGGAAAGACATGCTGACTAAGCCACGGGTATAATACGCTATAAGTATAATATTATACCTAAATATCATTGGATAGGTATGTTAAGCTGATAATAATACCTTTTATGATAAAACTGGCATTTTATATCTCGATTTTTGAATCCGAGAAAAAGAACATTTTTCTCGTAACTCCGAAGCTCAACGTATGCTTTTAAAACCTTTACCAACTTTATTCAAAGCTATCAGGTATATATGTGAACAGGGAGTAAGGTATCTTGTTATCGCTCTATACCGAATCTGGCATACCTACTAGGTAGGTATATCTAGTACTATGCTTACGTAATCCTAGTAGTAGGTACTTACGTATACCATTGCCACATGTTCTAGTTTTAAAGCCATCGCTTTGATGAAAACCACATAAATAAATATACGCATCGTATTTTATTAATGCTCAACCATTAATTTGATTTTCACATGCAGTTAGTGGTTTTGTTGAAACTCATTACAATAACAAATTTGAAAATACCTACCTATATCATAATATAATGGCTGTCAGCATTGGTGAACTTGTGACTCTACAACGGTAGGTATTTTTGCAGATAAAAATTCAACTTTTGAGCTTATTTTTATAAATCATTTCAATGTAGGTAACGTATTGATCAATTCGAATGAATTGAGGAAGTTCCAATAAATGCGAGTCTGCGCTTTCTCGTTGTGTTTTATGATATCTTAATACCTTATTACCGTACCGTTATTGGCTCAAGTATTTATTTGACTTTTTAGGAAATCTAGAGCTTCAAGTGCAAACTTTTGCAAACATTAGAATTTATTTCTATATTTAGTTATCACTGTACATAATTTACGAATTACCTACATTAATGAGAGAAATGATTTAATCTGTTAATAACAAAGGAAAAATGACAAATAATAACGAACTAATTTAAAAAGAAAGTTTAGCCTCCTTTAGTGGGAAGGCTAAACTTTCTTTCGTGACGTGGCTAAAATGCGTGTTTGGTTCTTTGTTTCTGAATAAATTCTTACTACTAGGACTTTTTTGAAACCTTCGGAAACTTCAAAATTTGTCTCTCTTGCTCCTAAATAAAAAAGATAAAAACTAATGTTTCTGATCGGATTTTTTCCGGATGCTTCAAAATAGCCCGGCTGATCTAACCCGTCGCATGTCTCTTATAATCTGCGGTATTAGGTATGTTCTGACACTATTAAATATTAATCAGTTCAGCAATGTTATTCACCTTGTTATTTCTTCTAAGAGCTTGCATGGATCCGCCGCGTAGAACTTCACTCCAAAGTAGAACGTGTGAGGGTCCGATCCGCAGAGTTGCCGACGCAAACGTTTTCCGGCGTCGAGCCAATGCTGAGTAAAAAATATTTTTATAATCTACTAAATATTCAAATTACATAAATTGGTATATTATTATGTACATTATAAGTACTTGATCAAATCAAATTATGGTGGCTTATATCATATAGGTAAATGATATAAGTATTTGCAAAGTTGGAATTGGCAGCCCTCACCACCTCACTTCCCCGGACGAGCCCTTCACAAAGAGCTCTGCTACTCTTAAAATTAAAGTTAGATTGTTGTCCTCCCTTTGTGGGTATGATTTATTTATTACATTTACAAAATAATATATTTTTTTAGCTATCTGGTTCCCATCACCTCATTCTATCCCACATAGTTAGAAGGCGTAAAAATCTAAAATAACGGATTAACGGCCGTTTTCTGATAGTTTGATCAAAACTTATCGGCTGTCACTTGCTATTTCAGCTTTTACTTCAAAATAGATAGCAAGGACTTGACAGCCGATTAGTTTTGATCAAGCTTTCAGAAGCCGGCCGTGTGAAAAAGTCAACTTACAGTTTGATTATCCTGATCGACATATCTAAGTCCAAAATATGCCGTCTCCAACAAATCTAGATGTCTGAATACAACATCCAATAACGCTTGTCCAGTGTTGTTATCCTGCGAACAAACATTGAATTCACATTTCCTGTCAAAAACGTATATGAACATGTTTCAGTGCAAATGTATATGTATATACCTACCGGTTTGTATCATAGATACCGAATTGTGTTTGTGAAAAAAAAACTAGTGTAGTCTAATGAATAAAAAGTTGTGTATTTCCATATCGACGTGTATTCAAATTGCTGTGTTTTATAGAGCTGCATGTTATGTCATGAATCAAAATATTATTGCACTCCTGATGACAATGGGAGATTTTAATGAAGGGAGAAAATTATGCGATGCTTTATATTCACTCGCGGGGTTCAATCGGGTAGGGCATGGCTGCTTATACTACCAATGTCAATTATTTGCATGACAAATAATAATATTATTTGTATCAATTAATAACTGTTACGAGTAGGTACCTAAATGAGTAAATATTTCCAACCACTTTTCAAATCAAATCAAGTCAAAAATGTTTATTTGCAACTATTAACAAAACTACGGATGTAGGAAAGGAGTCTATGTCTTTGAACAAAACAAACTATTAACAAAGACAGTTGCAAAATGGTCCCAACTCAGCATATGCAAGCTGTAGAAACTTATATATTATACTTTATTTATATACTTTATTTATTATATTTCATTAACACGTGAAGCTTTTAAATGAATAAATGGTACTCTTATTTCTTATGGGTGGAGGTATATTGTTCCAGCCTTTCGTAGCAGCAGCATACCGATAGCTGCCACGAAATGTGGTCGTTCGATGGCGTGGACTTATTAAGCGTATAGCTTGACGGATAATACGGGCAGAAAAATGAAGCTTTTCATACAAGTACATTGGTACTTTGCCCTTTATTACACCAAACAAAAGACTTGCAAAATGAAAAGCGCGACGAGATTTCATATAAGAAAAGAAGGCCGTTACTATTGATAAATGGAGAGATATGTAACAAATTTTGATACCTAACAAATTTCATCTAAGCTCCAAATCCACGTTACCAATGATTTGGTTAGAACTTGTGGTTGTGCGTGACCTACGGGGCAATGTTTTGTTTATAGGTGATGGTTACCACTTAACATCAGGTGGACCATCTGCTTGTTCCATCAGCTAGTAGTATAAAAAAAAAAAAAAAAAAAAAAAAAACTGGGAAGTACTGAGATACGTGTTGTGGTTTCTTCCTAGATTAATTTGTACGATCCTTCTTTACAAACCAGTATAATATTTTCAAAGCCTAAAGGCTGCCTTTTGTTAAAGTCTCCAGTCATTTCAAATTGCTTCCCAATATTAACTATATCAGAGCAAAACATCTCCAGTGAAAATTCCCACAGAACTCACGGTAATTCAGCAAATTGTCTCTAATTATCATTTCTCGATGCTCGGCTTTCCACAATTAGGTTAACTCGCACGCGATGTTGAGACCAGTAAAACCAGTAGTCGGATGGTGATATGATACTGGCAGTATAATGAGCGGGACCAACTCAACCGACTGAACTGATCATCGAAGTGGCTCTCACGTGTAGCCGAATTGGCGGAATTGGCGCACAAGTACTTCAAGGCACGAAAACAGCGATCGGAAACGTTTCTAAATTATTAAATTTGCTACGTTCTTCGTAAATGGTATGTCATTCACCTAACTTAGGCGGATGATAAAATAAATACGCGATTCCAACTCAATTAAATAACATCGCTGGAAGACCCTGCTTTATTTTTGTTATCAAGCAAAACCAACATCAAACAGTGGTTATTATGAAAAATTAAAACAACATTTACGTAAACAAAATACTCATGAGATAATTAAGGCACGATAATTAAGGGAAGCTACTCAAACGTGGGACAAACACATCAATATAAGTGTACTGCTCATAGGAGCCTTCACCAGCTTGTGGGAAAATTGCGAAACAGTTCGTTGGGCTGAATAATAAATGATTTAATAACAGAGCGCGTTTGCTCCCCGCAGCGTACGTGGAGCTCGAAAAATAACAAACGATTTCAAAATCTGGCAGCGTTGTGTGTGTAGTCGAAGAGTAGGCAGGCACAGCGCGGCGGGCGAGGCGGGCTGCACGCGATCCGCCCGCGCCCCGGGCCGTCGCCGCGTCGACAGTACTATTCCAATTTCAACTCGAACATTCTGTTTATCCTTTACTGCCTACCTGTGACATAGCTGTTTTATTGCCCTTGAATAATTAAATAACGTATGAACGGATGTTTTGAATTGATTGTCTATTTGTTTATCGATTAATGATTCAACGAGATTGTTTTCCACTATCCGGATGACTGTAATAATAGAGAATACAAAAACGAATTTTAGAGAAAAAAATAAGGCGATATCAGACGAAGTGGGAATAGGAACGAAGTACACTATTTGCAGTGGACCGTGAAATTGTGCCAAGTCAATTTGCTCTCAACAATAGGGTACAAGACAACACTTCTCACAATATACCTAACCAACTACTTGCCTGTGCTAGGCCCAACTACAAATTGCTCAATTCTACCTAGGCCTTTGTGTTAGAATTTGCTCAAATCTTATATCAGCACCTTAGCTATAAGATTTTTTGTAAAGATGAAGTTGATTTGAGTGAAATAATTATTTTAACTACCTACCTATTAGTAGGAAATTTTGTTTAATAAACGGGCTCAAGTCTACACAATTACGGGCATTCTTCTCATGTCTCAGCCGGATATTACATCTGATATATTTATAATAAATTGGATAAACTTTTTGAATAGAAAAAGCCCACCAACAGGCAAGCTGTCCCACTTGTAAGATAGTAAGTCAGTACATTTTCTTCAGGAAGGCGAATAGAAAATGCTCTTACAGAAGATCTATCAAAGAAAAAAATTCCCTCCTACAGATAGGGAAATAAAAGTGGAAGGACGGTGATTTATCTAAAATATCCACTCGATTCAGCGGCATGTCGAACTCTGGTCGCTCCCACTTTACCCAAATTGGACGATTCCGAGCTCATAAATCCTCAGAATTTGTTTGATGAACAAGTTGTGGGCTCCGTACAAGCCGAACAAAGGCATATCTGCCATAAATTCTTGTGTTGTTTACGGTTATGTATGACATAGACTTATGAAAGTATTATCCGAGTGTGTAAGTACGGAATTCGTCCAAAGCCAAAGTCTTAAATGTCTCAAGTTTGCCGAACTTTCGAGATAATAAAGCAAATATTCCCGCGGAAAGTAAACGAATACCATTGGAAGGGATTTGGTACGTAAGTGAACGTAGGCCTATAAGCAGACCTAATAAATATTATAAGGTATATCGATCTAAATAGAACAAGAGCCGCGATCACACCATTATTAAAATAAACGTAGAAGCGTCTAGCCTCGCGTCAAAAATGCGCGGAAATGCAATTTAATATTCATAGAAACGTGTGTATGATTCTGTGAATTCATCGTCCACACCTTGGACCTGTTCGCAGCACAAAAAGCCTGTCTTAGCCCTTGAGGGTACTCCAGATAGTTGCCTCGGAATAGCTGCACTTCAAAAGTGAGGGGTTGAGACAAATAAATCCACGAGTTGTTTCATAGAGAGAGGAAAATTGAAAAATGCCATCAGGCATCATGGTCCGTCGGGAAATGTCGACCTCAAAGGTTGCTCTCTGAAAATCTCTGTTACATCTCATGTTTAGTGTCGTTATACTACTTTGTGTTTATTTGTGTTCGTTGTGTTTATTTCTAATAAGTAACTAGAAGAGCTACGAAAGTAACCAAAAAAACGTAGTTTGAGCTTTCGTTGTTTGCTTATCACAAAGCTCATGCGTGCGTTTGCGTCGCCTACACGCCTCCTTGCAACACATATTCGAAAGTGTGTTGTAATTTATTTATTAAAAAATATTGGGAGGTGTGCAATTTAATTTAGTTGAGTGGTGAGCAAGCACTTCTGTATTAGTACATACTTGTATTTCATGGAACAGCTCCCTCTCGTCTAGAAGTACCACGCGACAGGCCAGCGTGCGCGGCGCGGGGCACAGGCAGTCCATCATCCTGCTGCCGCCGCCGCCCACTACCGACCTGCTCCAACTTCTGGAACAAGCAAAACAAATCTTTAAAAAAATTCAAATCGGTTCACAATTAAATAAATAAATAAAATAAATAAATAATGCTGGACAATCCATACAGCATCATCCAGCCCCAAAGTAAGCTACTCTATGATGACTAATATATTTAATACATTTTATACTTACATAGATAGATATTTTTTATTATACATAAACGTCCAGACCAACTGCAATTTCTGCAGATCGTACACAAATTTGTTCCGAGGCGAGAATCGAACTAGCAATCTCTTGCGTCGCAGGCGGACTCTTGCCCGCTGCGCCACTGAGGTCGTCAAAAATTGGCGAAAATATCGACGAATATACACAAAAAAATACATAGGTAGCTGTCGAACATAGAACCTAGTAGCTCCTTCCTTTTGGAAGTAGGTTAATAAACACCCAAAAGTCACATGCTTGTCTTCATATCCGAGAATTTGAAATCTCTAAATCAAGTCAAAAGGACAACAAAACATCAAACTTGTACAATGTCTTTCCCGTTTCGAAACAAAGCAGATCACACTAACACAGTATCCATAAATCTGACAAAGCACAATAGTTGGAAGTTAGCTGGATAACTAGCATAGCTTTGAGCAAGTTTGGAGGTGTAATTTTGCTAACAGCATTCAGGTATGCCCGTACATCCTGTCGTAAGAGGTACTCGTATTATATCTACAAGACTAGAAGTTGATTAAACTCAATTATGGAGTTATTTGCAGTGAGACTCAATGCTAAAATCACCAAAGGGTTAGTCGAAACCAAATATATCCTCGTTAAAAGTTAGTCCGGTCTGGGGGAGCGAGCGCACCGGGTCTACGTTTTAACAATTTTATTTTAATTAGTAGCCGCGTACAGCGTTCTCCCTAAAAGGCGTATTTGATTTGAATGGATTTTTGCCTACACAGACAAAACTGATTGCTTCGTAAATATTTTGTTCCTTTTATTTTAGTCAAACAATATTGTTACTGTATAATAAATTACATGTTATTTATTTAGTAAACTTTTGAAAACATAGAACAACATAAATACGTTTAAGTTGGATAATATAAAAAGGCTCTGTTTCCTGTGCGGTGAAAACTTTCACCGCAGGATGGAATCCCGGTTTCTGCGCTACGTTGACTCCAAGTCGGTCAAGTACGCTTGAGCTTGAGCCATGCCTTTTCATTTTTATTGTTTTTAGTGCTGTCGTGGAAATTGGGAATAACTTTGAGTTACTTGTATATAATAGTCCTTTCCAGCATTGCCAGAATTTACGAATGTTTTACTTTGAGTAAAATACCTATGAACACATAACATTATAAAAGAGTCTAGAGTCCTCTAGAGCACATTCTTTTTCTCCAAACTTCTTATAGGTTTTTCAATTGATACCATAGTTATGATAATGATGTATCTAAGTAATTACACCGGCGACCACACTCTTCAAACCGAAACACAGCGTTGCTGCTTGGCGGCAGAAAAAGGCGTGGTGGTAGTACTTCCCCGGACGAGCCCTTCACAAAGAGCTCTACTACTCTTACTCTTTAATTACAGGCACATGAGGCTTAACATCCGTATGCCTCAAGTTGATGGACGCAGGGCAGTGCATCGTAGGGCACGTTCCTATTGTGCGTGACCTACGGGGCAATGTTTTGTTTATAGGTGATGGTTACCACTTAACATCAGGTGGGCCATCTGCTTGTTCCATCAGCTAGTTGTATAAAAAAAAAAAAAAAAAAAAAAAAAAAGTAATTGAAATAATCTTTACCAATATCATGGGCGTCCCTCTACTAAGTCGTATTGCCACAAGGTGCTAAGCCGTATAATTAAGAAAAACAAACTTGCAACAAGAAGACAAAACAACAACGAAACAAACAACCGCCACGGCAATACGAGCCATTAATCTGAACGATCCCGGCAGAGATTAGTGCTCCCGTTATTGACCCCACACCCTGCAGCGGGTCTCCACAAGTAGAAAACATTTTCCCGCCATTGTCTCACTGAGCAGGAAGCAAAAAAAGGAGTTGCGATTGACATCGTAGCGGCCGGGACTTTGAGCGGGGGAGCAAATATCGCGCCCTCCGTGGTCGCACTACAATCTTTTGCAATTTTCCCTTCCCTCTCTTGAAGAGCACGCAAGATATTATCTACGTTAGACGCGTCGTATATCGAGGAGATGCTGCAATTATCGCGACGCGACGTGAAATACTATTTCACATACCATGTAAGTACCGATATCTACTCCTAATCTAAATTCTCACATGCTTGCGATTTCCCATGTGCATTCAAGAACGCGAGATAAACAGAAAGTAAATTGAAACGATAAGGAGGAAAAAATGGCTTCAAGTTGGTAGTTAGGAATGTAAATAGGAATAGAATTTTGCTATGTGCCTAGAATTGATTTTCTAGTTTAGTATAAAAACATGTTATGCTTCTAGATACTAGGCAATTGCTTAAACGCTGCGCTGGTTATTGTGATTCGGAAAATCTTATTTTATTTATTGGATTTATTTTTAGGATAACAATTTATTTGATTACCTCAACAAAAAATTATAGGTATAACCTATATCCGCTTGTCAAAAAATATACCATTTTAAAAAGCCTTATTATTCCGAATACAAATATTTCGGTGGATTGTTATTGTATTCTTTCTGTGTTTGTCTACACTAATATTATAAAGAGGAAAACTTTGTATGTCGGTATGTATGTATGTATGTTTCGAATAGGCTCAAAAACTACTGGTCCGATTTCAAAAATTCTTTCACCTTAAGAAAGCTACATTATCCCTGAGTAACATAGGCTACATTTAATACTGAAAAAAATTAGGGATCCCTACTAAAACATAAAAAATGTAACCCGAGGTGTAATATAAAATGTCCTTCACCGCATGCGCTGCGAAAACTATAGATGATAGAGCAAAAAGATGTTCTACAATATTATAGAACACATCATTATCTACAAATAAGTCAGCGATAGCATATATGTCTAACTATTGTACTTATGTTACCATAACTACTTTTCTGTATTTTAAATGTTGATAAAAATGCCGACCAAAAATAGACCATGTTATCTATACCTTTATAATAGTCCTTATCCAAATAAATCCTTTTGTATGCAAGGCTGTTTCAATACCTGTAGATCACTTCTTGAATATTTTCAAATCGGACATACCATTCAAAAGATATTACGAAATTAAAAACTTTAGTGCGCCTTAGAAAGCGCGACAGCGAGGAGAGTTCTCACTCAGCGCGGGCACAAAGGTGAAAATACACATGCCCGTAGCTGGCACACTTACTTGCAAGCTACAGACACATACGCTAATTGGCATGCCTGTACCTGGCATTTAAGTAGTTAGCACAACATTCTATTTTAGGTCAGTTACTGGCATCCACGTGACGGAGGGGTCTCGGGGGGCTACGAAACCGGCATGTGTGAACGTCACGACAGGTACAGGCATGCCAGTACCTGACGTGTTGGCATGCCACGTAACCGAGGGGTCGCGGGGGGCTACGAAACCGGCATGTGTGAACGTCGCGACACCGGGCCTGACCTGCGACGAGTTAATTTGCAAATGTATCCACATAGATAGATAGATAGATAGAAAACTCTTTATTGTACACCACAAGAAAACATAACATTACAAGAATTAAATTTAACTAAAGCGAAGTACAATGGGCGGCCTTATCGCTATGAGCGATCTCTTCCAGACAACCTTTGGATGGACAGGACTTTCATTATGTCAAATGGCGGCATCACAGGGACTTCTACAATTGTTTTAATCCAAAAACAAAACAAAAAAATTAAACTAACTATGGTGTGAATACATATACAAAATATTAATAATGTTATATATAATCATACATACATTGATACCATATATATTTATACATTATATACATACATATACTACTTAAAATAATACATACATACATATCCTATACCTACATTATATAAACAAACAATTATAATTATAAAATAAAGAATTATTCGTCGTAGAAGTGGCTGTGCAAAAGCTTTTTGAATACGGGAAGTGACTTTGCTTTCCTGATGTCAATAGGAAGAGAATTCCAAAGACGAATAGCTTGAACAGTGAAAGAATGCTGATAGAAAGAAGAACAGTGAACAGGAGTTTTAAGTTGTAAAGTTTCAGAGGAGCGTAAGGTACGAGAGTTAGAAAGATCTAAATATTCAAAGCGTTCTTTCAGATACAGAGGGGTGGAAGGGTTAAACAAGACACTATACAAAAGGGAAAGGAGATGAGTATTCCTACGAAAGCGAATTGGCAACCACTTAAGCTTACTGCGAAAATCGGAAACATGGTCATATTTGCGCAAGCCAAATATGAACCTAATAGAGAAGTTTTGAAGACGCTCAAGCTTATCCAGTTGCGCCTCAGTGAGATCAGGATAACTGGCGTCGGCATAGTCAAGTATAGGTAGCAAAAGGGATTGTGCAAGGGTAACTTTAGTAGATGTCGGCAAAAAGTTTTTTAATCTTCTCAGTGAGGCAGCTGACGCAAACATTTTCCTGCTTAGCTCAGTCAGATGAGGCTCCCAAGACATGGTTTTGTCCAAAATAACTCCCAAGTTTTTGACGGAGTCACTAAAAGGAATAACAGTGCTATCAAATACTACTTGTGGGAGAGTAGACCAATTTATCCGGGAGATCATCCGGGAACTGCCTAGAATAATGACTTGGGTTTTTTTTGGGTTTACAGTAAGTCCAAACGTTTTACTCCAAGTATGAATACGCGTTAGGTCATTGTTGATGTTAGCAATAGCTCCATCCAAGTCATTAATTGAAGCCTGCGTGTAGATCTGGAGATCATCTGCGTAAAGGTGGTAGGAGGAAGTTAGAGTTTGGGAGATAGAATTTATAAAAATAGCAAATAGAAGAGGGGATAAAACGCCGCCCTGAGGCACTCCAGCAGTGAGATCACTCCATGATGAGAAAGTGTCATCAATACGGATACGTTGCCGGCGTCCAAACAGGTAACTATGAAACCAGTCAATAGTCATTGGAGATACGTTCAGAGAGTGTAGAACACCCAGGAGAATGTCAAAGTCCACGTTGTTGAACGCGTTACTAAAGTCAAGCAAAGTCAACACAGTTACATGCCCATTGTCCATACCCAGACGAATATCATCAGTGATCTTTGTCAGAGCCGAAGTAGTGCTGTGGCCACGACGAAACCCAGACTGTAAAGGATTGAGGAGGGAATTTGTGCTTAGGAATGTACTCAATTGGCCATGAACTAGACGTTCAAGTACCTTGGATAGGAAAGGAAGTATGGATATAGGACGATACTCAGAGAATGTGGATGGATTTGCTTTTTTAGGCAGAGGAATTATCTGGGCATTTTTCCAGGCATCAGGGAAGGTACTAGTAGTAATAGAGAAATTTAGGATATGGGATAGGACAGGAATGATTTCATCGAGTATGGGCACTAACATATTGCGACTAATGTTGTCATTGCCGACTGCGTTGGACAAGATAGATGTTACACTTCTCTTTACGTCACAAGCTGAAAATAGACTAAAAATAAAAGGTGAGAAATTTGGAGGTGGTATAGATGAAAGAGATTGAATAGTATTGAACTTAGTGAACTGATCCATATTTGGAGAAGAGGAAAAATGTTTGTTTAAAAGGTCGATGTTTAGATTTTTAGGAATAGAGTCTAATTTAGATTTCCCAACCCCCAATGTCCTTAGAAATTTCCAAACTTTTGAAGGGTCATTATTTTCTACAGATTTTTGAATGAAACGGCGTTGAGCGTCTCTACACACCTTGTTGCAGTGATTCCGTATCTTTAAATATTTAGAGTAGTTTATATCAGAAGGACGACACTTATATCTGAATTTTGCTAGGTTTTTGTTGTGCATTACTGCCTTAATTTCCTTCGTTAGCCAAGGAGCTGGAATATGTTTGATTTTAATCTTTTTAAAAGGTGCGTGCTTGTCATAAAGCTTAATAAGAGCCGCATTAAACAGGGAAAGCTTATCATCGACAGTGGTTGCTTCAGCAACTTCAGACCAATCCAAATCAGCTGCATCCTCACGAAGACACTCCAAATTTATCCCGCTGAAATTACGCTGCAGAATAATTTGAGGTTTGGCTTTCGGTGGACGTATTTTATAAGAAAGAAAGAGTACATCGTGATAGGAAAATGCGTCCGCCGGATATTGGCCATGAAGAGAAACATTGTTAGGAGAAGATACTAGAATTAGGTCAAGAAGAGATGAAACACAATTTGGAAAATGGTGCGTGGCATTAAGAGGGAGAATAGTTAGATTACTGGCATTTACAAGAGTTTCGAATTTAATTGTGCGGTAATCACGCTTGAGAAGGCATGTGTTAAAATCACCTAAAATGATGGTGTGGTTAAATGAGGGTGAGAAATTAATAAGCAGTTGTTCGAAGGATGAAAAGAAGTTAATGCTACAGGAAGGGCAGTAGTAGACTCCGAGAAGTACCTTGGTATGTGAGAGCGTGACTTCAATAAAGAGATGCTCGCCTTCGGTGGATAATGGTGGTTGAGGAGTAAGTAATGGTGGTGACCGAGTAAGGGATATGTGAACGGAGATAGATAGCACATAGTGTCCGTAAATCCTGCATGCCTGTAACTTGCATGCCCGCTACTGTTTCATTTTACTGGCACGTGTATTTTCACCTTCATGGGCTACGAAGCGCGGGAGTCTTAAGTTTATCCTAAAATGTTGAAAAAAATTATGTCCACCCATGCGAAGCTGGGACAGGCCGCTAGTCTTATATAAAATCATTATCAGCCTGACGAAGTCTACAGCTTGATATGCATCCCCTATACCGTTTGAAGGAAGTACAATTGCAATATTAATTTTCACCGACATATCGCGATCCTCACAATAGATTTATCTGTAGGAGAGCTTTTGTAATTCTAAATAAAGGATATGGTGTTTTGTTATTCTTCTAAATTTAACACTATAAAGTTTTACTTACACCTTGGCAAGTTGCTCTATCAATGCTCACGAATAAGAAAGATTCTGAATTCGCAGTATTGTAGACAATCAAAATGTTTGATAGTTATGGTGATTTAAACAGTGGTTGGTGTGAGCGGACGCCGACGCATGCCAACACGCACCCGCACCGCGCATACTGATCACTGTGACTTGTGCGTCGTCCGAACAACGAAACTTGCAACATCCATAAATAAAATAAATACTTATTAAATATTTATTATCAAAACAACATGAAATAACCGGTATTCGCAAGTATTATACATTTTTTATTGAAAGTGGGTTATTTACCATAACTTGTGATTTGTGAAAAAATCAATTGTTTTCGCGCGATTTTTCAGCACAGGATCGAACTAAAGTCTTGCATGAATTTTAATTGCAAAACCTTGATGTTTTAAAAGTTATGCTATATTAAATTGGATCTGTTTATAATATAGGATTGAAAGAAAATAATATTGTGACTTTAATATAAATATAGCATTTTCACCAAAATAAAATTGAGTTTTCATAGCCACAGGCACCCCGGCATGAAACATGTAAAATGGAATAGGTGCGGCCAATTATTTTATTACAATGAGAATAGACTACGTTTGACTAACGGAACGTGAATATTTCGACATCCACTGCATGAATGAGTGACTTTGTACCCGTAGTTACTGTTACTTAATGACACCCAAACTACGCTACGAATACGATAGTATTCGATCATGTTTTGTTAACATTAAACCTAAATGCAGCTTATATGGATTGGAACGATTGAAAACGTCTGTAGAATTGAATTGATCCGCACTAATTGCAACTGAATTAAAGATTTGTAGTTGTATGTTCCATAAATGCACGTAGCATAAATTCATTTGATAATTACGAAATCGTATATGCTACGAGTATCAGGGTATACACACTTTCCTATTAAGTTTAATGAGACAGCTCAAATATTATGCTGCAATATCTGGCACGCATGTGTTTATATGCGAGGTAAACCGTAGAATAAAACGATCAGAGGCCCTACCTAGTGTGGCAACAGACGACGACGGCGAAAAGTTTGCGACGCACTTTTCGGGCTTCTGAACGAAAGTTTGCTTCGAAGCTTCGAAGTGATTAACCTCGAAGCAATGCAGATACCTAGGTCTTCCGATATACCAACGTTGATGTATTCTAAAAACACAGGTTGGTTTCAGTTAGCAGCTTACAAACCTATGTAGTAAGGCAACATAATGTACTAGTTTCGACTCCACATCCACACATAATATCCCATTGACTACCCCCCTTAGACGTCCTCAAAGAATCAGAGTCGTTCCTACCGTGTCTGAGGATCAAAGTCGAGAAGCTGTTTCGTTTTTCTGTTTGTTTATTTTTACTAGCCAAACCTTAAGCAATCACACTTCAGACTGCAGTTCCAATAAAACTGCTTTCGAACACCCTTGGTGCCTCAACGCTGAATTGCCTCGATAAGCTCAGGTGCGATGGTTGTTCCAGGAGAGACAGCTGGGAAATAAGGAAATGTGTCGGGATCGAAAGGTTTTGCGCTAAATGGTTCGCTTAGCAGAACTTATTTTTACTATATTCAAACTTGCTTTTAACAGTTATTTAATTTAGTTTCAGGCTGCTGGCTGGTTGGTGGATTTTTGGGCTCAAGCCAAACAGACGCGTTAAACCACAACATCCTGAGGATTCGGTTCTTTCTTATAACCTGCGTGTAGTGTAGCGTTTGTGCACTGATTTGCAAGAAGTGCCAACGAAGGACAACTTTTATATGTTATATGATGTAGAGTGTTCATTCGTAATTATACTTGAAATCAGCATTATTACAGCATTATTCATGAATTACAAGGTAGAGGGTTCGTTTATATTATTGTACGGATTTGAATGAAAAGTTTAACGCAGAATGATCTCAAAGTTGTTTGGCTATATCACGGCTATCTCACGAGAAGATGGATAAAGCTATTTGCGAGACAAATAGGTAACTACTAAAAACAAAATCCCTAATAACTTATCGTCTGTTGTATAGGTAAAAATCCAAAATACTATTAACTATCTATGTTATCCTGCAAATGATTCCACGAACAAAATGCTAAAAGTTTCTACTAGTTTCTACAAACTATTTCGTTTCTGAGTTTTATTACGTAGAGTGTATTATTAAAGTATTCTGTGCTCTTATTCCAAGCCGACCTGTTTCACCGAATTAAAAGTTGTTTTGTTTTCAAAATTAGTAGGTAGGTGCATTTATGTTGTATGAGTAAATTCTTGGCTCTCAAATTACAGCAGGTAGCCCGCGGCTAGCCTCCGGCGTCGATCAGAGGAGAGCATTGGGTTTTGAAGGCTTACCTCTTGCGCCTTCAGCCCCGCCTACAGTTTAACATTTTTTCAACGTATTCGCCTGGGAATGGATCCCACTACTTCGTATTGTTTATTATAGAGCACAGTAATTATGGTGTCATTATTATTTTCCACTTAACAGAACCAATCTTATTTAATTGTAAGAGGTCGATGACTAGTTCGTTCAACGCAGGCTCTGATATTAACCCTGACGTGGAAGTGTAAATAGATCATCAAGATTTCCTCACAAAATAATATACTAATAATAATATAAAACCGCAAGCACTAAGTATAACCTATAAACGTATTAGCAGAAGCAAGTATCGCAGTTTCCTTCGCACGGTCGGAAACCGTACGAGCCAGGAACTGTGAGTCGTTATTTTTTGTGACGTAATAAAAGCCGGCGTTAATTAAAAATTGCAGTTAGCTCTGGCCCAGCTGATCCAAGCCGCGGTGATGCTGTGGTTGACCGCGGCCGTTTGCGCAAAATTTCAACGGAAACGATACTTTAGTGGCTTCAGACAAAGCCAAGCAGGCATACCTACCTACTTAAGTAGGCCTTATAATATAATGTCAGTGGCAAAATTGAGTAAAAATCTAAAAACTGTTTATTAAAATATTTTAATTATTGATTCATTTAATATTTATAAATAATATTTATTACAAACAATATTCTAAAATCCTTCAGGATAAAGCCATTTGGTTTTTAGTTAGGAAAGAAAGCAGTTTATTAGGTTTTTAGGCTTTCTTTTTACACCTTGCACAGTCTAAGGTGAAACAACTTCTGTATTAAATACTAGATAGAGCTTTGTTCGATATGCAACGCTGCGCCTCCAAACTCGATTCATCTTGTATGAGTGAGCAACTAACGAGGAGCACATCTTAAACTTTGTTTTACGTTCGCACCATACCCCAAATGCCCATCAGGCGCGAGGCGCGGCACTTTGTGAATTAAAAGCAGTGCACAATTCGCACTAAAACGCGCCTTAATGAAACTCGATCACAATTTCGTCTAAACTTCCGCAACAATGAGTCCGACAGGCGTCTCGTTTCGCAGACTGCGCGTTACCCATCGGCCCGCATAACGAGAGGTTAAATTAAATAACAACCAAACTTGGGACAGTTCAGGGACTAGAATCTTAGTGTTGCCCAACAAGATTCTTTGACGATGGTGTTTTGTGTGCTGAATAAAAATTCGCAAAATAGGTAAGGAGGTCAAAATTGAAGAGTACCTAGTTAGCGTGGTAGGACACGTTATGCGAAGGGAATAATGTCATGTAACGAGAAGAATGCTAAGGATAAATGTGGATGGAGTTAGGGCAAATAAAAGAGTGATGGACTGTCTGAAAGATAACATGAGTAAGAAAGGATTGAGACTGCTGAGATGAAGGATGATGATAGAGGAGAGTGGCGATCAAAAACATGTTGTGCCGACCCCTTATGAATTGGGATAAGGTCAGGAAAATGAAATAATGGGCTACGGAGTTCAAAGTTAGGACGTACTTAACCTACCAAGTCAGAGTAAAAATAACCCGAAGCATCACTTCAAATCAAAGCCAACTTAAGCCAACGCAATGATGGCGGCAAAAGCGACAAAATAAATGATCTTCAAAAGACCGCAGGGATCTCTTCTACCTAGTTATCTGTCATCGGTAATCGACTACATCTATGAATCATCCAACATGAATATGATAATAAAATTCTTCTTTTCACTCTGTAAAACTAAAATGCACGGGTCTAAAACTGCTGGCGCTGAAAATATTGTGTCGGTCGGAATAAAGTCGACCGACAGACAGTGCCGACATGATTATTGGGCATGGAAGCGCTTTGACGCACGGACACGATTCAATCTGGTAATCGGAAATGGGGATTGTGCAACAAAGGTTCTATTGTCCGCGGCGGGAGGTGCACGATCGCGCTGCGCCACCAGCTCGCGAATATTCATGTCTATAATACAACGCCACTTCAAAGAGATATGCTAGTCACACCTAACTCTGGTGCTATAGTTATATTACTACTATTAATTTATACTTGTAAACTGAATTCCGCCGTTGCTTCCGGATAAATATTTTGAGGGATCCTCATACCTCACTGTAAAAGCCTTTGAAATCGAACCAACCTCTGAGGTTTTTTAAACGTATTTAAATACAAAGAAAATTACTATGAATATATAAGTATAATATTGCTCCTTCCCAACTCCCAATGAACGTGGTTGGTTCCTTACATGATTTGCTTCTACTTACTGCTTTGATTGTCCTATTGAGTAGCCGCTCCTTAATCATAAAGCATTGTATAACCTAATCGACTTTCAGCATCCAACTTTTGATGATCTCAAACCAATCCAATCGCAAACCTGATTTATAAGTTTTCTAAAATGTCTATTCTACAGACAATATAGACATGAAATAAGGTTGAAAGGTGAATTATGAGATGAAATCTTATATTTCAATTGATTTAGTTAGAAAGTTAAAGACTTTTCCTTCTAATAGTAATTGGAAAATCGTTTATGAATGCCAGATATAAACAGTTTTCACTGGCTTGATCAGTGCTTATCATAAATCAAATAGTTTCTTTCTTCCTTAGGTAGGTACGTTCTGAAGAGAGAACTTCAGAACCCTCATCCAAAGAACCTGTAAGTATATATTATTCCTCTCGACTCGAATGTCAGTGGACAGTCGTGCCAAGAATCAGTGAGGTAGATATTTCAAGTGGGTGGCGCGACCGAGTAGACGGAGATTTAAATCTCTATTGGGGACAAGAGAGCACTTGACCCTCTCGCTTCTCGATATTCTGGTAGGTAGGTATGTCATAAAACTACCGGTTTTACTCCTATACTAATTCATTGTTGACCTATTAGTAGCCCGGTAACTGCTCAATCATACCAAGTAGGTTCTGATCTGACAATAGGTTTTCCATTGTTCCTGACATTATTTCTATAAACAAAGAGTTGATCTATACAAGAACTCCTAGAAAACATGTTTAAAAAGCTTTCCGATACATGACCTCTAGCAGTAAGCGAGGTATGTGTAAGTAAGTCTAATGGGCGTAAAAATAAATCAACAATTCCAAGTAGATTTCCTAAGAGGGTTTTAAATTCTCACATGAAACGGTATCGTGTTTTTTTAGGAAATAATTGTCTTCTGTCTTCTATAACCGAAAATTAAGCTCGTTTCACAGAATTAACCTAAAGTTCTCTAGCGGATGTTTTTATGCACTTACCTTACCTACATAAACACCCACTAAATAGAGAATAAACAATAAAAAAGACTAATGGTCAGACTACTCAGACGCCCGCGCCAATCCCAATTCCTAGCGCCCCAATCAGGCACATAGGAAACATGTCAGGACTCCTTTGTTTGATTTGAAGAGAAATCTCCAATGTGCGCGTAAGCTGTCTGAATAGCAAATCAGTTCCGCTAAGAAACCAAATGAGATTATCACCAAGGTGAGGTAAGCTGCGGGTGCTGGATTCACGGCGACCGTGGCCACCGCGGCGGCGGCGGCTGGCGTGCGGGCATTCAACTCACGGCCTCGCACTGCCCGTGCTATGCTCTACTCAACACCAACCCAGAGGCCCGATTACTCTACGTACCTACCAATTTGACCATAATAATCTACTTGGAACAACTCTCCAAAATACCAATTACAAACACGCAAGGCAGTCGACAGCCAAAGACGTAGGTAAGTAGGTACCTAGTATATCATTTATTTTAATGTTACGACTCGAATTTTTTTGTAACGCGTTTTGCAATAATTATTTTATTTATTTTTTGCTTGACATAACTCATATTAGTATTAGTTGCTTATAGGTAGGTACTTACTTTGTGATTAAATTTGAGGCCTAGATGAGGTAAAGGTCCATTTCAAAATAAGCCATACGGTATTCATGAGCAGTATCAGTCAAACTACTAAGACGATTTTTGCACGTAAATCGGTCTTGAAGACATGACTGACAGTACCGGTATTTCTTCGAACACTTCACAGCACTCGTATAAGTTCACTTAACTCCGTTTAAAGTCATTAAAAGTAACATTAAAGTTGTTAAAGTTTACACTAAAACGGTAGGAAAACAAGTGTGAAGTATAAACAAAAGGAATGCTTTCGCGAGCGCAAGTAAAATGCTGGCTTGGAGCAGCAAGCCACCTGCTACTGGAGTATACCCGGCTCTACTGCCGGCAGATACATCTGAGCCTGCTGCCGCCGCCGCCGCCGATCCGGCGCGGCGCTTCCAAGCAACGCAACGCCAATCTACCTACCATGCCATTTTCGCTCTAAAATCGTAAGGTATCTATCTTACATTGCTGCTCACATCACACTTAGACTTCGCGTCTTTATAGCTTACACGCAATGTAGAGCGTTTCTAAGCAAGTTTCAACGAAATAAAATAACGAAGAGAAATGCTTACCCACTTGTTCATTTTGGTTCTCATCTGGTAGTACAACAGAGTCGCCGCCTGTTTAAAATAAATGGAACTAAGTAAGCGCCATCTCTGAAAATGTCACGGTTTCAACACGTCAGACTCAGAGTTAGAGGAACCGAGGTCATCCGCAGTACAAGAGCCTAGGTAGGTATCTACTGTACAAAAAAATCAACAGAGGGCACCTTCGACAAACACAGATTATGTTTCGGATTTATTTTCCAACGTTTTTAATATCATTGATATCACTTTACGCTAATGTAATCTAGACGGCATTTGTGCAAACAAAATGCGTATTTTGTTTGCACAAACAACATTTTGTTTGATGGTGAAAAATCGCTTTAATATTTGGATATTCCTATTTTAAATAGTTTAATTTTTCGAAATACAATTTGCCAACTCGTTTGTTTTTTTGTGGTGAGTTCCATATTAAATAAAATAAAATAAATAAATAAATAAATAAATAAATAAATAATGCTGGACAATCCACACAGCACTATCTAGCCCCAAAGTAAGCTATTCAAAGCTTGTGTTATGGGTACTAGATAACTGATATATTTAATACATTATATACTTACATAGATAGATATTTTTTATTATACATAGAAAACACCCCAGACCATCGGAACAAATTTCTGCAGATCGTACACAAATTTGTTCCACGGCGGGAATCGAACCCGCAACCTCTTGCGTCGCAGGCAAGCTCTCGCCCGCTGCGCCACAGAGGTCATTCAAATTCAAAATTTACAAGCTATAAAGACTACTTTTACTTCAGGGTTCATACCATGTAGGTAGAAACCGATTACCTAATCAGTTTAAAATCGGAACAGTACATTAAAGGTAGGTAATTTATAGTAGGTAGGTACCTAGGAAATTTACATGCCCTTGACTCAAACCTCATATTATTTTTCCTAAGTATAAGGTACACAGGTGCCTCCTCTAATATTCCTATTGATGATTCAGGATTTAAACAGATTTATGTATTCTACTCAGTTCCTTTAGTGACTCACTCATCCTCGTATTGTCGTAATGTAATAATACAACGTGAAAGAATTTTACCACCTTGGTCCGGTGGGTGGCGTAAAGTAGAATTTAATCCCTATTCATTCTTATTTTCTCTCCCAAGCCAACAAAACAATCAGAACTGATAGGTATTTACAAACGCAGATGGCCCACCATTTTAAGTGGTAAGTAGCCCATTAGTAGGTAGCTGGTTCGCACTGGTCGAGTAGAGAGTCAAGTGGCACCTCCCACCACGCGTCCGTGGTCACTGGTTGGCCGATAACACCAAAATACCGTGGGGGGAGGTGCTAATCGACTCGCTACTCGACCAGTGCGAACCAGCTATAACAGCACAGCACATCAGCACACCACAGCACCTACACTCTGTAGACCTAGACGCGTTTTAGGTGACCCAGATGACGAGATCACCGCCGCAAACGCAGGTGATCGACGACTCATCGCACCCGGTAACTATCAGCACTGCACACCTACACCGACCCCTCTGGAGGGGTCGAAGACGCATTCCCCGTTAACGCCCCTTCTGGGCGAAGATTCTCTCCGTCTTATCTCTCCCCCAGCAACAGCCCAAGCCGAGGTTCGTACCTAAGTGGTGCCCTTGCGTTTGTCGCCAATATACCTGATTTGTATGGCAGAGCGCCTTCTGCGCTCGCCAGTAGCCCGGTAATGTTGTCGGCAATCGGCATACGATTATACCAGCATAGTCCATTCGAAAAAAAAACACCACAGCACCGAGCATTGACTCGTAAGCCACGCACGATAGAAACATGCCATGATCGCCACTCTTCAAACCAAAAAACAACGCCTTTTTCTGCTTAGCGGCAGAAAAGGGCTTTTTACTAGATGTAAAAAAAATGGAGGACGGCAGCGCTTTCTTACAACATTAAAACTTTACGTAAGACATGCAAAACCATGGTAGCGATGTTACAACAATTATGAGAACAATAGAAGGTAGTATCCTTTATGGTCCAGAAACTGCGTCCGGCCTAGATGTGCGCGGTCCAAGCTAGTGAAAGTAAACCTTTGTTGTGGTGACATACCTACCGTCAGACATGTTGCAAATATGCAGCGCTCAAATTTGCGGTTTGTGTATTATCTAAAAGTACTACTTAGCTGGTATGGCAACCAGTAGCTGCTCTTGGCTTAGAAGATGAGGGGGGGCATCATAAGGCAAGTTGATGGACGCAGGGCAGTGCATCGTAGGACATGTTATTGTGGCGGCGGCGTGATATGTTAGGCAATCCTTTCTTATAGGGGATTTATAATTTAACCTATAGGTTATCATTTAACATCTGGTGGGCCATGTTAGAAATATCAAAGTAATCCTTATCATTTAAGAGGTTGACAACCGCTCAAAAAAGCTTCTTTATTGCACTTTTAAAGTTCACAATTCAAAGTTGTCGGGTTTTAGATTCATCAATAACCACCGGTTTCTGAAAGCTCGATCAACACTTATCAGCTGTCAAGTCACTTGCTATCTCTATCTTATTTGAAGTAAAAGCTGAAATGGCAAATCAGTTGACAGCGGATTAATGTAGATGAGCTTTCAGAAAACGGGGGTTAGAGTTTGATTACAACTACAATCTTAATCTATGACTTATATTACAGCAGTTCCAAGCCTTTATTTACCTTTTAATATAATATGTAAGGGGTGCTTTTTTTATTTATTGAGACACTAGAGACAGTCATAATACCTCCTTTCAACCTAGTCGTCTCTGAAGAGACATGAATGAAAAAGGTTTTTCTACCAAAAAGTTTGCATTGCTGTTTCGTACTTGAAAAAAAAGGTACGAATAAAATTAATGCAAACTTTTTCGCAGGATAATTGTTTTAAACTAAATTTATATTTTTGCTATAATTAAGTACGATCTTGGTAATGTAACAACTTGGTTTATTGAGAATATTAGATCCGTCACCTCCACGGTGTGTATGTTATAGTATATATATGTGTAAGAATTTGCTGTTAGTTTATTTGCATAATTGAATACTTACAACTCATTTTCTTGCTTATCTCTTTGTTCCCCGGTATTAAAAGTCAATTAGCTCACAAAAATATTATTTTCACTAAGCGTGCAACCGATTCTTTTCAAAATTAAATAAGAAAAAGTATTTCATTTCATTTCAAAGGCTTTAGTTTCAAAAAAGTTTAAAGAAGTATTTTTCTTCGATTGAATAACTCAGAAAAATGTGCTGTGGACCTTGCCATGGACCTTGCGGCTCTTTGTCTTTGCCTCGGAGGTTTGTTTTTGGGTCAGCAATTATCTCTGACCCTCAATGGGCCCACCACTCTGTGACCACTTTGCCATTTTGTGGTATGTTTCGATATAAACGAATTTCTAAAGTTCTAGCGTACTGAGCAATGTTGAGGGATGACTTAAGATAGGAGTGGAAGTACTATAACGGTATAGATACAACCTGACGAGCAATCGCAGGTCTGCCAAGTGGAACCGACACGGTGACGCTTCCAAGCTGAAATATAATACATACTGTTTTAGCGTCGAGGCTGATTGCCGCCATCGTCTTTACGTGACTTCTTTGTACCATAAAAACAAAAATCCGGACAAAGCTCAAGTTTGAAATGAGGTCCAAAGACAGGTTTTCAAGTTTGAAACGAGATATGCACAGATTTTCAAGCTTTATGTTGTGAATATTATACTAACACTTTTTGGACACATTTCGATTGAAAAATCGAACTCCTAGACATCAGAATACACTCTCCTTTCCATCATCCGTGGTCGAACCCGTTTGAGGAACCAAGCCGCAAGTTTGTTGCCTTTTCTTCTAGGCTTGATAGCGGGGAACTGGCATTTAGATTTGCCTATTTTTAACACGTTTCAAAGTGGTCCTTGTGCTTCAACTGAATAAAAACCTTGACTTTGACTTTGATAATAGTGTGATTAAGATACCAATAGGTACTTTTTATCTCTTGTTTCAGAGCTGCTTCACTGTGTGCCTGCAATGTTACCTTTTCACTTAAATTACAATGTACAATGGAAACGGTTCGAGTGTGGGATTATCATGTCGCTATTTCTCAGTTCTCACGACTTTTAGTGAAGCTCATAAATATCTGCAGGCAGATTTGAATACAGTGCGTTGAGAATCTCTTCGCAGTAACGTTGTTTGCTGTTCCATGGTGTTACAGTACAGAAGGCACCACGTATGTCATTCTTTAGTAGAATTCTGCAGTTTATTGCACCACTGAGAAGTTTTTCTGTCTAAAAAAGCAGCGGTTTTGAAAAGGCTGCAATAATAGTTGTAAAGCTATAATTTATGTTGTACATCGTCACGTCGTTTCGCAGATTTCACCCTCTTGGTTCCTTTAAGAAAGCTTCAGGGTCAACTTCTTACCTTACATTGTTAGTTTTACACGACTATGTGACAACAATCAGTAATTAAATTAAAGCCGCGACCTTTATTCTTAAATAACAGCAAGTTTAGCTTCAGTGGGTATCCCACGAGTTCGTAAAACCTCGTTCTTCTACATGAGGCATCAAGCGTGACGAAACGACTTTGCTTGTCTGGGGTAATGGAAAACTCTAGTTACTCCTAACAACACGATTTGAGTGTACTTCAGCACTGTTCAAATAGGCCACTGAAACTAATAATAATTAACTGATTTTACCCAAGGTTCTTGCGTCGTTGTATATGGTTTTTTTATTACTCTGGATGAACAATGATTTCATATACTTTCTGAAGATGCCATCTTTCATGCTGAGGTTTGTTAGTAAAACATGTGTCAACAGCTCAAAAGGAACCTTTTTAAGGCGTACTTGATCCCCTCCACAACACGGTCTCGAAATACACGACAAGAAGAAGAAGCGTAGGTATGGTATCACAACAACTAAATTGGTCATACAATAATCCAATGCGGTTTAAATCCCAACTTGCACCCTGGCGTAATAAATAGGACCCCTCCATCACCCCTATAGTAGAAAAGTCGTTCAGGGGTATCGGGGTATAGGTGTGGGTATAGGTATGTGTATAACATAAACTTATCAAAAGTTGATCAACTATGGTATCAACGCTCTATACTGATAGAAATTATGAATGTCTAAGCACATCGGTGGCTTTCTTCGAGGTAATGATGCACAATCGCTTTTATCCATTTTGTCGTAAGATTGAAAATGGTGCAACTCAGAAATGCATGCCAGCTTTCTTTAGTTAAGCCGGCTGTGGCTAGTACGTATGATATCATAGAGGTCCAGCGATAACAGATTAGCATTTAATTGGGTGACCGTGGGACTTGGCTCGTTTTCGCATGCTCTTAATTTAGAGATGGGTTTAAAGGGTCTTAGTGGACACGCTAGCTACGCACTGTTACAAATTACTGTAAGATTATCGCAAATATATTTGTATAGGTACCATACTTGTTTTTTGTACATTTGTATAATATATAATTTTGAAAAAATTAAAGTCTGAAGATGATAGAACCTAAAATAACAACCAAGTTCGTACTTGTGTATATTGTTATCTCTCTGTATTTCTCCTATGTTTTTGTGGCACAAAATATCTAAACGCTTTGATTTGATTTTGATTTGGTATCCATCCGTATGCAAGGTAATCAGTTGATGCAGCTGACTGTCCTTACGTACCTTCTTCGGTAGTAGGTAGCCATTTTGTCAACAATATAAGCAACCTTGAAATTGTGTTTAATTTAACGTCATCATTAGGTACTAATGCTCACATGAATTTACAAATGATTCTGCGTAAAGGAGAGGAATATCATTTAGGTACTTAACTATTACTGTGACACAATGGCGGTTAACCATTGATTAGTCACATTTAATTGGACAATAGTCGCAAGGATTTATTGATACACTAGCGGCCCGCCCCGGCTTCGCACGGGTATTTAACAATAATTTCATAATTATAATACACACATAAACTCTTCTATTTGCGTTAGGTTACTAAAAAAGAAAAGTATAAAGAAAATTTGAACATTATTATTTTAATTAATGAACTTTTATTTTTATTACTTACTAGCGGCCCGCCCCGGCTTCGCACGGGTATTTAACAATAATTTCATAATTATAATACACACATAAACTCTTCTATTTGCGTTAGGTTACTAAAAAAGAAAAGTATAAAGAAAATTTGAACATTATTATTTTAATTAATGAACTTTTATTTTTATTACTTATTACCTACTTTTTTTTCATAAGTATTTAATTTTTTTTTTCTAATTTTAGTAAAAAGATCATAATATATACAAAACAAAAGCCATTAAATTTATTGAGTCAGAGCTTCCCTGTAAAAAAAATAATAAATAACGAATGGACGGGAAAGGGACGTGGACGGTAAACAGGCCTACAAACCCTACCTACCACTACTTGCTTGATCTGAAACTTTATTTATCATGTTGGGTTATGTTGAATGAATATGTTGATTGCTTGGTACGTAGGTAGTAGGTAGGTAGTAGTAGGTAAATCATCATAAGGTAGGGTAGGTGGTAGGTACCTACCTTATGATGATTTACCTACCTACCTGCTAGGTAGGTAAGGTAAGTAGGTAAAGCAATGCGAACGTAGCATTAATGAAAAATAAAATATAAATAAAATAATACTATCTAGTTATTTTTCAGAAACTAAAATATGTATCTATAATATAAAAATGAATCGCAAAATGTGTTGGTAAGCGCATAACTCAACAACGCCTGGACCAATTTGGCCAAATCTTTTTTTTAAATGTTCGTTGAAGTTCAAGGATGGTTTTTACGGCGAGAAAAATTAGAATTATTGCTGGAAAAACCCTAAAAATAGCCCTTCTTTTTCCCATACAAATGATTTGTAACTAAAACGTAGTCAATTTGAGCTTTATTGCTATGGCATAAAGTTCATATTAAATTACAAGCACTCACTGTTGTCTAAGCAATGTAGGTGTGTTCCTAACGTCAAAGATCATATTTATCAAAACAATGTGCGTGTGTGCGTTGGAGCACAGAATACATAGTTGGAGGAGTTTAATGTCGCGTTCCGAAACTAGCTTTTCTTTTGTATTAGTTTCGGCACGCGAAATAAAATGCATCAGTTTCCACGTCATTACATCAGTCAAACAAAAATCGCGTTACCAACAGTGTTTTATTATTTTTAATATCCAAATTTTAAATAAATAAAACAATTCGTACGGTTTAAAAGGATTTGACTTCAAGTCATGTCAAATTAAAAAAAAAAAAAAAAGTTGTCTGTTACCTAATCTTCTGAGTTTGCTTTTGTCAACTGATACACGAAACAAATTCGTATATCGTGTTTTGTACAGAGTGTTTAGTTAGTTAGTGTTTGTTTAGTTCGTGATTAGTGAAAAAATAATTTATATTTGATATGCCTCCTATAAGACGAAGCAATTTAGGTAGAAGAACCAGAAATGCTACAAACCAAGCTAATTACCGATCTAAGCTCACCCTGCTTGGCGAGCTAGGCAGCACCTTAGGGTAGGGGCCGTACGGGTGGGGTGCTAGGTCGGGTAACCTCCTCGTGGTGCACCCCGGTAACACCATGAAACACGCCCGCAGAGTACTGCGGACGTGTTTCATGGTGGCTAATAATCCGACAAGGTGGGCCTCTCCACGTGTCTCTCTGATTAGCAGAGGGCACAGTGTGATGAGGCAGGGTAGACCTTTTGGTCTGCTCAGGTGGGTCTGGGCTGTATAAGCAGCCCGGACGGACGACGCGGTAGAGCGCGCGCGAGAGACGCCTTAACTTCTCGCGCCGCTACGGGAGAGCGGGAGAAGACCTGGGGGCACCTTCTCCCGCATTGCACATATTCACCACTCCCGTCGGGCGGGAACAGCCGAGCACTCGCGGTCGTTCCCGGGCCCCTCCCTGCAAAGGGGGGGGGGGGTGCGGGCCCCGCCGTTAAGGCGGGGACATTTGCGGGCCCCGCTGTAAAGGCGGGCGGTCGTCGGCGGGGACTGGATGAAAAGGCTCTGCCAGTTTCCCAGTTCCCCTCCAACAAAGACGACGCGGGAGTGCCGCTGGGTTGTTTAGTGGGTATTCTGGTAGCTGAAACCGGGGAGTCCCACATATCCCTCCCATCCTCCAATGGGGGGGAATGCGTAACGCATTTTTCCCAGCGTCAAAAAAAAAAAAAAGAGGGCCGTACGGGTGGGGAGTCAATGTCAAGAATTGAAGTCGGCTCCCCTACGCAACGGTCGTGTACGGAATCGAATAAATCAGGCTCGAAAATTTTTTGAATTCGATTAGTAGGTAATTAAACTCAACAAATAAAGTTATTTTTAGAACTGAATAAAAGTTCTTTTTAGAACTAAATAAATATTGGCAGATGTTTTGAATTATACCGTATTTAGATGTAATACATATTTTAGTTTCTGAAAAATAACTAGATAGTATTATTTTATTTATATTTTATTTTTCATTAATGCTACGTTCGCATTGCTTTACCTACTTACCTTACCTACCTAGCAGGTAGGTAGGTAAATCATCATAAGGTAGGTACCTACCACCTACCCTACCTTATGATGATTTACCTACTACTACCTACCTACTACCTACGTACCAAGCAATCAACATATTCATTCAACATAACCCAACATGATAAATAAAGTTTCAGATCAAGCAAGTAGTGGTAGGTAGGGTTTGTAGGCCTGTTTACCGTCCACGTCCCTTTCCCGTCCATTCGTTATTTATTATTTTTTTTACAGGGAAGCTCTGACTCAATAAATTTAATGGCTTTTGTTTTGTATATATTATGATCTTTTTACTAAAATTAGAAAAAAAAAATTAAATACTTATGAAAAAAAAGTAGGTAATAAGTAATAAAAATAAAAGTTCATTAATTAAAATAATAATGTTCAAATTTTCTTTATACTTTTCTTTTTTAGTAACCTAACGCAAATAGAAGAGTTTATGTGTGTATTATAATTATGAAATTATTGTTAAATACCCGTGCGAAGCCGGGGCGGGCCGCTAGTTACATCTAAATACGGTATAATTCAAAACATCTGCCAATATTTATTTAGTTCTAAAAAGAACTTTTATTCAGTTCTAAAAATAACTTTATTTGTTGAGTTTAATTACCTACTAATCGAATTCAAAAAATTTTCGAGCCTGATTTATTCGATTCCGTACACGACCGTTGCGTAGGGGAGCCGACTTCAATTCTTGACATTGACTCCCCACCCGTACGGCCCTCTTTTTTTTTTTTTTGACGCTGGGAAAAATGCGTTACGCATTCCCCCCCATTGGAGGATGGGAGGGATATGTGGGACTCCCCGGTTTCAGCTACCAGAATACCCACTAAACAACCCAGCGGCACTCCCGCGTCGTCTTTGTTGGAGGGGAACTGGGAAACTGGCAGAGCCTTTTCATCCAGTCCCCGCCGACGACCGCCCGCCTTTACAGCGGGGCCCGCAAATGTCCCCGCCTTAACGGCGGGGCCCGCACCCCCCCCCCCTTTGCAGGGAGGGGCCCGGGAACGACCGCGAGTGCTCGGCTGTTCCCGCCCGACGGGAGTGGTGAATATGTGCAATGCGGGAGAAGGTGCCCCCAGGTCTTCTCCCGCTCTCCCGTAGCGGCGCGAGAAGTTAAGGCGTCTCTCGCGCGCGCTCTACCGCGTCGTCCGTCCGGGCTGCTTATACAGCCCAGACCCACCTGAGCAGACCAAAAGGTCTACCCTGCCTCATCACACTGTGCCCTCTGCTAATCAGAGAGACACGTGGAGAGGCCCACCTTGTCGGATTATTAGCCACCATGAAACACGTCCGCAGTACTCTGCGGGCGTGTTTCATGGTGTTACCGGGGTGCACCACGAGGAGGTTACCCGACCTAGCACCCCACCCGTACGGCCCCTACCCTAAGGTGCTGCCTAGCTCGCCAAGCAGGGTGAGCTTAGATCGGTAATTAGCTTGGTTTGTAGCATTTCTGGTTCTTCTACCTAAATTGCTTCGTCTTATAGGAGGCATATCAAATATAAATTATTTTTTCACTAATCACGAACTAAACAAACACTAACTAACTAAACACTCTGTACAAAACACGATATACGAATTTGTTTCGTGTATCAGTTGACAAAAGCAAACTCAGAAGATTAGGTAACAGACAACTTTTTTTTTTTTTTTTAATTTGACATGACTTGAAGTCAAATCCTTTTAAACCGTACGAATTGTTTTATTTATTTAAAATTTGGATATTAAAAATAATAAAACACTGTTGGTAACGCGATTTTTGTTTGACTGATGTAATGACGTGGAAACTGATGCATTTTATTTCGCGTGCCGAAACTAATACAAAAGAAAAGCTAGTTTCGGAACGCGACATTAAACTCCTCCAACTATGTATTCTGTGCTCCAACGCACACACGCACATTGTTTTGATAAATATGATCTTTGACGTTAGGAACACACCTACATTGCTTAGACAACAGTGAGTGCTTGTAATTTAATATGAACTTTATGCCATAGCAATAAAGCTCAAATTGACTACGTTTTAGTTACAAATCATTTGTATGGGAAAAAGAAGGGCTATTTTTAGGGTTTTTCCAGCAATAATTCTAATTTTTCTCGCCGTAAAAACCATCCTTGAACTTCAACGAACATTTAAAAAAAAGATTTGGCCAAATTGGTCCAGGCGTTGTTGAGTTATGCGCTTACCAACACATTTTGCGATTCATTTTTATATTATAGATTTATCCCTATATTTTGCATGAGTCAATGTTTAAAACATTATCTGTTTCACTGACTTATTGCGAAGGAGTTTCTGATTCTTGAAGAAACTATAGTTAGGTACTGCTAAATTTTATGAATTTTAAACCTAAGTAGTATTTTCAAGGGGTTATAAAATCTTCAGTTTTTTTTTGTATTGATGCTTACATCATCATCGTGGATTATGTTAATCCACTATTAGATCAAAGTCTCCTAGGAGCTCTTAGGAGCCCGTTTTTAGGCCATTCGCGACCAGTGTTTGTCAGCTACAATTTGCGTATCGTCCCCACCTTAGTAACTCAGACAGAATAGAAGCTATTAAATAAAATACTGAAGATTCTATTGAGTATTCTAAACGCTCTGGGTACACAATAATTATATGTATGTATCAAAATAATTTGTATGGTAAGATTTGCATTGTGACAGCTTTGTACTGTTCTGCATAATTTGCAGTCGATTCATAATTTATCCCATGCTAAATGCCTGCCTACATACTAGCTATCTGACTTAATTCAATTGCTGCTATCCGAATAATTAGCATTAGGTCCATTTCATTGTACAATATCCAAGCTTACATTCCGAGGGTGTGGCCAAGTACCCACTTACAAAGGCCTACTGGTACAAAACGCAATTCTCAGAACGTCTTTCGTTCATGTGGTGTTTATTTTGATGTATCTTTTGTAGAGTTGCAAGAGAATTGACGAGATGTGCCTCTTCAAGAATTCAAAGAGCGACCATATTTTTCTTGTCTGGCCTGTTTCCTTACGGTCGGTGAATGAAGCTCAAATAAATCACATGTATAAGCCTTTTGAAGTGAAGTGGTGTAAAAACTATTACTGCTGGTACCGTTAAGTACACGTGAACAACAGTGCACTGCTTATTTCTATACATACACAATTTGGTAAATACTACCATACTTTGTGTAAAAGCACAGCAAAGCTTTATTTAATTTTACCAATTTACACTTGGCATATTGTAGGTACCTAAGTAATAAGTTTTCAGCTTCCACTTCTACACTTGGCTCTGTATTGAACAACTCCGGTCCTTCGGTTATAAAATACTAGCTTCACCCCGCGATGTTACCCGCGATTAAAAGCTATTAAGTATTTATCTATGTCCTTTCCCGACCACACTGAGAAAAATGAAATTCTGGCGTAAAGTTATTAAAGTCTTACACGGTTATATTGTAATTACGTAGGGCGAGTTTGTAACGCTTACCTTAGTTTTGACATAACTAAGTGAATACGTTAAAACGGTACCGTCTATTAGCTGGTCGCAAAACAACCAAATCAGCTTTATGGTAAAGCGTTTTAGGAATTAAATCTTATCTTGTTACTAGCGCAGTGCTGACGGTTATAAACACTATTCGCTTCTGGCGGTAAATTTTCGGCGTATGTTGCCGTAAAAAAGGCATTATCAGCTTTACAAAAAGTTTAAAAATGATTTAGTATTTAGAAAAAAACTTTATATTAAAACAAATCGAACGTATACCTAAGTTTTAAAAGGAAGTAGCCAAGCGGTTAATATAAATAAACCGCGTAAGAATATTTTCGCCACAATGAAGGTGTAAAAGTATCTCGAAAAAGTAGTTTTTATTGCTACCGCATAATAATAGATGGTCGTTACAGCTTTACTCATACGGTCAATTTACCTATACTATCAAATGAATAAGCTGCTGGTTAAGTTAATTTCTGACCTAAATTTCTGTGCGTTTTCACTCAACGAAAGGTACGAGGTACAATCCTAGACCGCGCTGACGAAAACGCACAGGAAATATATGTATAAGGCCGCACTTTACTGTATATTTCGAAGATCGATGACGATGAGATGTACAAAAGTACAAAACATTGTGATGTCATTGAGTTGTTCCACGCAAAGCTAGTGCGCTAGCTTAGCTGATGTCTATCTATTCGCTGGGTACTAGGTAGCTAGTGGCTCTCGTTTGAGAGTATTATATATATTCCTTTCCTTGGCTAGTTAGTAGCCATTGGCTACGGCTAGCTATACAGTAGCTACCTATCCATTAAGAACTGTTCTTGTACGGCTGATACGTACAATATGCCATTTGTTTTACGGTATAAAACGCCTTACGAGAAGGCGTTGGTGACTTGAGATGCGTCAAATATTGCCCTTGGAAAGTATTGCGTGTGTTTGCTGAGCTACCTTGCTTATTTTTAAAAACGCCTTACCAGAAGTTGAATGCCGCCGTCAGAACCTCGATCTTTAACTGATTTACCGAATTTATCGTAGTTATGTTACGGCTAATATGTTCAATACTAAGAATAAATCGTAGTTTGGAGAAGCTTATTCATGGTATACCTTCTTTTTAAATTTACTTACCCTGTAAATCGTATAACGTCTTCTGCCTAGAAGGCGTTTATGTTGGTTATTACTGTTGGTCGGTTTTTAGCCTTCAAACCTACGAAATCGATCGTAATGACGGCATTTTCAGCTTTACATTTTTCTCAGTGCAGTATAAAAAGTAGCCAATGTGCTATTCCAAACTATAATCTATCTCAGTGCCAAATTTCATCCAGATCCGTTCTGACGTTATTGAGCAACAAACATCCATCCATCCAAATTTCCTCATTTATAATAGGTAGGTATTAGCTGGATATGTAGTCACAAAGAACTGAGTTTTTAATGTTTTATGCAAACAAAATTTCAACAGCCAAATGCTTGTTGGGCAATATGCAAAACCGTTGAAACATTTAATAGGATCTAGTCTAGACACTGTATACAAAGAATTTATTGATGAGATCCTAGAGAATACTACTTTTATTAATATAATATTAGCATTTTGTAAACATGTGGGCAAATATGCATTTTACATTCGCATTTTATATTTAGAATTGGTCTAGCTAGCTAACAAGCCATTGTGCAAAATACACACTTTAATTACTTATAGCTCTTTGAAGAAATATGAGTGAAAGAGGTAAAAATAAATTGAATCATCCAATTACCAAACTAAATAAATAATATTTATTGTTTTTCCAATTTCAGTAGAGCTGCTCTGAATCATCTCATTCAGAATTAAACAAAACCATAATCGGTTTTATTCATGCTTGAACCTCCTATAGTTCCTATCTAAATATATATAACTCAAAGGTGACTGACTGACATAGTGATCTATCAACGCACAGCCAAAACCACTGGACGGATCGGGCTAAAATTTGGCATACAGGTAGATGTTATGACATAGGCATCCGCTAAGAACGGATTTTGATCAATTCTACCCCCAAAGGGATAAAATAGGGGATGAAAGTTTGTATGAAACTTTGAATTCCTTGGCGCGAGCAAAGCCGCGGGTTCAGCTAGTGAACCATATATCCTATTGAAATTGTAACATGTTTTTCTTAAATACTCTGATTTATTTGTTGGGAATAGAAAACAGTTTGCACATAGTTTATTTTATAGAAAACCTTCCTCCGGTATTTTAATATTATAATATAATAATGCTGGACAATCCACACAGCACCATTTAGCTCCAAAGTAAGCTGCTCAAAGCTTGTGCTATGGGTACTAGACAACTGTGATATGTTTAATACATTATATACTTACATAGATAGATATTTTTTTACTATACATAGAAAACACCTAGACCAACAGAACAAATTTCTGCAGATCGTACACAAATTTGTTCCGAGGTGGGAATCGAATCCGCAACCTCTGCGTCGCAGGTGGACTCTCGACCGGTGCGCCACTGAGGTCGTCAACAATGGTTCGTTTCCGATGGGGGAGATCCAACCCACGACCTACGACAGCCCAGGGGCAAAGAGCTGCTCTCAACTGAGCTGTAAGGGCTGCCTAATAGGCTAGGTACCAAACTTAGGTATTTCAAAGACCTGTGTATCATTGTTATGGCACCATGTGTTCTCTTTCCCGTGGTCGTGATAATTATAACAAACGGCTTCCGCGCAACGCAGCGGCCCGGAACAAAAACAGCCCGAAACCACAAAGCATACATCCTAACCTAATACATCCTACTAATATTATAAATGCGAAAGTTTGTAAGCATGGATGTTTGGATGGATGTTTGTTACTCTATAACTCCAGAACGGCTGAACGGATCTTGGTGAAAATTGGCACAGAGATATATTATAGTCTGGAATAACACATAGGCTAATTTTTATCCCGTGGAAATACCGGGGTTTAAAACTACGCGTGTGAAACCTCGGGTTACAGTAATACATAAATGCAAAAGTTATGATGTTTGGTTTCTTGTGGCTCTATCACGCCTATACATACTAATTTAAGTGAAACTTGGAAAAAAAGCTCTGGATTTGCATATTAAAAAAGCTACTTTTTTAAGAAACTGGCATTGAATATACACAAAAATTAAAAAAAATCGCGTGGCGATTGCTAAAATGTAGCAATTACCGCCACCACGCGAGCGAAGCCGGGGGTGGCTGCTAGTACTATTTATTACAACAGCACCACAGAATAATGGATAGCTACTAGGTTTTAAATGATAACAAAGAAAAGGGACTAAGGAACAAAGAAGTAAACGAATAATCCGTTGGCCTTCTTGAAAGTAGTTACGAATTAATTAATGGAATGCGGAAGAACAAAAAAATCCATTGGATGATGAAAATATTTTGGACGAAAATACCATACAAAAACAGTTTTTTGAATTTTTTCAGGCCTTTTACGAAATAACATTTTTTAAGTAATATTTTTTTTTTAAACTAAATCTTACCTATTTTAGACCCAGCCTTTATGATCTTTTCTCTACCATTCAATTCCGTTCTAGTTGGAACCACTAGTCATAATTTCTGTATCGAAGTTAGGAGGAATAAACTCATATTGATTACGTGTAAACGCCCCAGCTTATAGCTGTTTGAAAAGGGTTCAAAGAAAATAAACCGGGCACCCACACCTACCAATCGTGCTCAGAAACCACAACATGATACAGTATGTTACAACAATCGTGATTATGGAATAATAACCAAGTCGTTGCTTTGTTCTGGATTTATAAGGTCAAGAAATAAACTTAAACTTATGGTCAAGAAAGAAAGCTTACAAAAGCTTTTACCTATATTATTGTATATAAATATTATGTTTTGTAAAACATAATAACATGTTAATTGTTGTGTGAACAATGCATTAATTGAAGATCAAAATAAAATGCATACTTTGCATTTTATTTTGATCTTCAAACGTAAGGGTAACAACGTAAGGGTAACTATATAAAATAAGAAAGACCTTTGATGGTTTCTACATAAATTTTTAGATGCAACCTTGGTATTTAGTAACCTTTTAACAGACCGTGATGTGCATTTTAGCTTTGTTCGCCGTGATCTTATTGTGTTTCCTCGTTAAATTTTATTCGGATAGTTATAAAAGCCACCATATGTTTCAAGAAGTAAAATTCTAGTTTTAAACAATTTTAGATAATCCTGACTGATAAACAGTAGTGATTTTTTGAAGTATCGTATAAATCCTTTGGAGAACGACCTTTCCTCAGGAAAGAACGAACTTAATTCAGATTGTCTCAGGATGCAAATTTTATGCGTGAAAACGTCTGTCTAATGAATGCTTAGATCTTTAAAACTACGCACTGGATTTTAACGTGGTTTTTATACGGTTTTTATAAATAGAGGAAGGGTTACATGCATAATATAGTAGAGAAACACTAGGCTGTGCACCGTGCGAAGCCGGGGGCGGGTCGCTACGTCGTCGCTAGTTTTAAATGTTGAACGTGATCCCACTGTAAACACAAGGTTACAACATACTAGGCCGCAGAATAAATATTAGTGCCTAAGCCCACGTTTACCAGTTTTACGACACGCATTGGGGAGTCGTGCGCGTGCCCCTTCCAGGTGGCGCGGGCGCAGGATACACGCATGCGCTAGTGATGTGATGCTCTGTAATTATATGATGATGATTTTTCAATTAAGCTCTTTATTGCATACCTAAGCTGCAATATGTGTGTTCACTGGAAAGCGAAATAACAGTATTGCATAAAAAATAAACTAAATATTATTTTAGTTGAGAATTAAGGTCTGGAAATGATTTTTTAATTGGTCACTATTGTGTATCATACAACTATATTATTACAGAGAACAAAAAGATACATAAAAAGATGTAGAGTTACTGAAAGGAATCTTGGGATAGTACTGTTCTGAATAAATGCACCAGCGTAGTGTATGGGAATTAAATAGTAACGTAATAATTTCTTACTTCGATAGAAACCACCAACTATTTTACATATATTCAAATCTAGTTGCGCCCCGCAGTTTAACCCGCGCAGATTTAAATCCCGGTATTCCCACGGGATAAAAAGTAGCCTATGTGCTATTCCAGACTATAATCTTTCTCTCAGCCAAGTTTCTTCCAGATCCGTTCAGCCTTTCCGGCGTGAAAGAGTGACAAACATCCATCCATCCATATTAGTAGGATTATAGACATTTGAACAAATTAGGATGGACTACTATGTTTTATTTCTTAAGCTCGTATCTCGTACTATCTAGCTTTTCAACCCCAACACTAGCTTGCCCTGAGGCACAGCTTACATACATGACACTCACTAGGCCAATATGTCACGATCGGTAAAGCCAATAGCCGGCCGATTGTAATGGACTTGACAAATGCCTTCCCCAGTTCACGCGGGTCAAGGAGTTCCACTTCTACAAATCCATTACACGTAGCTTGCACTGCTACGAGTAGCGTACGTAATTATGACTTTTAAAGACTTAGTAAAATCCATTTTTAGGATCCCGTACACAAAGGGTAAAGCCCCGCTGTCCGTCCGTCAGGTCTATCTGTCTGTCCCGATCCGCAGTATTCAAATTCCTTGGTCTGTCCATCTGTCACCAGGCATCATTTATTTATTTATTAAACATCTTGTGTTACAGACTTACAAATAGGTAGGTGCTTAAATTATTTTATTATTGATCATGATCCGTAATAGTTAGACAGTTGACATTTTCACAAATGATGGTATTTCTGTTGCCCCTATAAAGATAAATACTAAAATACAGAATAAAATAAATATATAAAGGGGCTCCCATTCAAGAAACGCAATTTTTTTTGTATTTTTTTTAGATTAATGGTACGGAACAACGGAACCCTTCGTGCGTGAAGGCGACTTGCACTTGGCTAGGGTTGTTATGTTAGTTTAAGATCAGGGTTATCCTTCTATGACCTATTAATACACTCTACAGTTTAGTTGGTACCAACCAATTATTATTTAAGGATTTTAAAAAAATTTAACAAATTATTATTAGTAAAATGTCAAGTCAATGTGAGAAGAATATTTAAGTCGTCCTCTTATTAACCTATAATTCCCTACCTGGGCAGAAGTCTCCCTAATATTTCCGACACACACTGACTAAAAAGAAAGGTGTCTTACGTTATATTCTAGTTTGTTTGTTGATCCTTATTTACTATTCTGGGTATCGCACAATTGTTTATTGCCTCGTAACTCAATCTCCAGGTAACAAAATATTCTGGGTAAACTCTGAGATACATGAACATACAAGGTTATGGGATCTACCTACCTTATAGAACTTGTAGTAAACATTAGAACACTAATAAAATATATGGAACTGTTTCTTAACCCGTCGATTGTTATTCTTTGGGGTTAGCCACGAATTATGACAGGTTCGGCTTTGACATAGACATTTATTTATTTGCTACAAAGAACACACAGCATAATACAATTAGGCTTGGAATTCATAGCAGGTATCATTCATATCTATTTACTCTATTTTATGGCGTCTGCAGGTGTCTTCAATTTTTACTTTTGGCCGAGATTCAGTACAAATAGCTTTTTCTACAACCTTAGCAGCGCGGCGTAGGCTTCTTATAAGAAAATAGGTAAAATAAAATTGACTAACAAAACAAAGCTTTTTTGTATACCTATTAAAAACTATTCTAAATAGGAGACTCTAAACGCATGAAGCAACTATCCTGTTTGGTTTAAATGAGAAGTAGGAGTCATTATCCTCATATCGATCCATGTATAATGTCCTCCCTCAGACTAGACGGCTGCGGAGCCTCCCAGACGCCAAAACGAAGCTCGAGTGGCTCTTCCTAATGAGGTTCAGGACCAAACGATCGATTTATCTATTAGAACTAGAATAGCAGAGAATACAGAGATTTTATAGTACAGCCCCATTTTTATAGTAACTAATCTAGCATGGTACGAGTAAGTACCGTGCAAAATAAGATCTTTATTAAACGCCACATAAAAAAAATGTTAGACAACGCCCAGTATTTTTTTGGAGCAGGTTGAAAATGTTGACCAACATGAATCGTATGCCTCAATACTTGTTGTTCATGTTGCAAGTTAGAATATCTTAACTTCTAATCCACGTCATAAAATCAACAAGATTACAACTCGTAGGTCAGCTTTATCATAGGATACATCCTAAAATTAACACCTTATCCTTCATATCAGACAAGAATAGTAAAAAGATAAGGTAAATAAGGTAGAAAATGGTAAGTGGGAAGAATATAAAGCAGGCAAGCAACCATACCTGTTAGTAGTAAATTTACCTACCTATTTGGAAGCGGCTGTTTAAAATCATTCATTCCTCACGGTTCAATGGTTTCTAAGGGATGGAAATGGGATCCGAGGGAGACGCAGGTACCTACACTAGACGATGTCACGGTCGGAAGATTTTTTTTCAACCTGTCTGCATGTTCTTTTAAGAGTGAGCTCTTGATGTTTTAATAATAGGGGTCTTTTTTGCATGTATATTTTTATAAAAAATATGTAAAGTTTCACCACAAATATTTCAAAGCAAAATAACTTGCGGCTATCACTGGTCTTATCAACTTATTTTTTCGATTTAATTGCAAATTGCAGTGCTCTGACGCAAACAAAACAAAAGTTAAATGCATTTGTTTTAATTTGTCTACTCTGAATGGCTCACGTCTTTTGAAACGTAAAGCAAATGTTTATTTTTTCATTATAAACTGCATTAATAAGGGGCCAAAAAGTTCTTTGTTTTTCCTAACAATGGTTGCCGATATAGGTACTAGAATCTCTATAGTATGCTTGCCTATTGCACTCTACTCCCCCACAACACACCTTTGAAATATAATTTTCTGTCCTTGTTCTTCAAATGGATTCCGCGTATGCCCGTCTTCCTCACAACTGAACCCCATTTATGGGTGTACAGACAGCATAACAATTTCTAGAGCGGCGCGCGTAAATTTGAGGTTATAGTAGTATTAATTCAACATTCGCTTGAGACGAACGTGCCGGGTGCGGTAGCGACGGAGCCGGCTTGTTGTGCCACCAGATTTTGTACGCCACGATCGATACGTGCATTAAAGTGCATCCAGTGATATTCAAACGTATCTTAAAGTTCAACTGCCTGTCGTGATGATAGTTTTTAAATTACCATAAGATAGTAAACTTGGATGAACGAAGGCGTCTGTTTGGTAAGTGTGTCACTAGATAAACTTTTGTTATTGAGTTCTTAACCTGAATGTTATCAGTATTGAACTGTGGATTAATTGATCGATTTTACCTGCTTATAATATTATTTTATGTTTGAAGTATAGTAAGTGCCTAGCTAATTTAAAAGTTTTTAACTACGTAACTTTTAAAACTTGATTTTTAATGACGCTAGGTGTCACACATACCTACCCACCTATTTACGACAAAATATCGTTACTTTGAACCATCCTAAAAATACAATCCCTAAAAGACTTCCTCCCTTCAAATTATGATTCAGTCAGCTGTGAACTGATAAACGTTCAAAAAAAATATTAGCAAAAAGAACGTTACAGGCGACGTTCTGAGTACTACGGCCCCTCATACCTTGAACCCTCGCTTCACTCCAGCAGACAATAACGATTCAAATTTTCAATTCCGCCTAATCCGTCCTTATTGTCATATTACTAGAGGCTATATCATCATGCATAATAGGTATTTATATCATGTAGGCATCGTCAGCGCGTGCATTCATCCCACACCCTCAGTTTATTACCTATACCGTATGCATGTAGCGGTTCCTATTGTGACTTTCATCAATCCAATCCATTACGCGATTAAACATCATATTATTATCGGCAATATTGTTGTGCCAAGTCCCAACTGGATTAAACTATTCAACAATTTTATGTGGAAACAACTGTTGTTTTCAATTTGTGAATTCAAATTGCAATCAAATAAACCGTTAGAAAGGCTTAAATGGAGCTTACAAACCAATAACGTTGAGGTTGAGTCAAGCCATTCGTTTGAGTGATGATGAAGTCTCGGTCATTAACTCATTCATATTAAAATCCTAAGAGCGTTTTTGGGTACCCTTGTCCCCCCATAAATGGTAACTGGGTTCATTACCGAACGCTCTACCAATTATGGTTAACCAGCGTGGGTTAAAGATTAGTAGCTAACCACTTTGTGGATACCTACACCTAGTAGGTGGAAGTGTCAAATACAAAACAAATGATCATTTAGAAAGTCTTGAACTTGTTTACTTGTGTACACAAGATGGATGTGTAATAAAAAGGTATACCTACTATCATCACAAGCGTCTCCACTACCACCCAAGCTACCAACCACTATGTTTTTTCAAGTTCAAATTAAGATTCCACATATAATTTGAGACTCCACTACTCTAAACCTAACTAATAAGACTACTCTAAAGCCCTTTTATATGGTATCTAGTACCACCTGCATATTTCAGGGTCCTTGATCTATGGCAGTCGGCAAGAGAGCGCACATAACCTTTCATGTTTCGTCACGCAAATTGAGGTGTAATTCAAATCCGTTACATGTCTGCTCATAATGTTCTTGTCTTTATATTTTATTACTTTCTCGGTCTGTTGCGTGTTTGTCTCGCATTTATTTCAGGACTTTCAAAGTCATTTTGGAGATTATTAGAAACGCAACCACCGAAAGTAGAGTTGTTAAACTTCAGTCATGTCACTGGTATAAATAATGACCCAGGTTCACTTGGGATTGCATAATGCCTAGGTAACTATCATCATAAGTTCTTTGATAAGAGATTCGCTAATTGGTAAACTGTTGCAAAATTGGTTATTTGATGTTATAAGTATTTGGAAATTCACTATAGGTAGTTACTACCTTGAATGGTCTTTAGATAAATACTTTTATCCACATGCAGTTTCTATTGTTGGTAGAGCTAAATTTAATTCAGCGAACTAAAGATAACTTATAAGAAAATTTCACATGTATACTGTAAGCGACTTTTCACAAAGAAAGAAATCTATAAGAGTGGAAATCCTATAGTTAACTCACCACATGAGGTTTTTTCGGGTCTCCCACGCTCTGTGCCACCTACAACGAGCCTTTGTTTATCTATAAAGGCTCGTGTTCTGACATATATATAGGTACCTTCGTATATGAGGTGAAGGCTAATCCTGGTGACGAAGTTTTAATGTCTTCCAAAAACGCCTCCAAGGTTCAAACCTTGTCCTCAAGGACTGCACGGAGTGACCAACAAAAGAAACTTATGTTAACCACAGAAATAACACGCTCTAAAGATAATTCTGTAGCCATACCAACGAAAAAGGACTCAGCTATTCATGTAGGTACCATATACTAGCAGCCGGATACAAGATTTGCTTACCTTGGGTAGGTTTACTTTTCTTCTGTGGCTTTGGGCGAGATGGCGTTGCGAAAAATGTTCACCTAATTACTCCGGCTACTCCGAGACTATAGGTAAGTACATAAAAGTTCTAGAGGACTATTAAAAAGAACGAAATATTTTGTTTAAAAAAAATCCCTAGTTTATTCACAACGTTATAGATAATTATTTCGCTCGCTCAGAAACTGCACGGTGTTCATTGCCAGTTGCAAAGTGAGGGGTCATGGTATCATTAAACTTTCATATAGGTACATTTGTAATAATATATTTTAACCCTAACTAACAGATGAACTAACCGACATCGGATTTAAATTGTTACTGTTATTATTGGCACTTTTATGGACAAATTATATCATCAATAACGTTTCAAAAAAGCTTTGCTAAAACGGCGTAGTTCTTGTATGTTCTGTATCAACTTTAATTATATTATTCTGGAATTATTGCATAAACCTTGCAAAAAGAGAGGTCTTGGACCCACTGGAACCCGCACCACGAATCCATCACGCTTTGTGATCCAGCCAAATACCTATGCATCCATTGCAGCCTAAATTCTTCCAAAAGCACAAATACTTCCAGGGGACTTTGTAAGGACTTGGAGTAAGGACCTGCGGACAGAAATCTATGATTACTTTTATTGATTTTCTAGATATATCTACACTATCCAATATAATAATAACTTAAATAGTTAATAATTAAAGTAGAGGATGGTTCATTGATATGAGACGCGAAAAAACTCACACGGCACACAGATAACAACCCGTAAGGTCTTGTACTTTTACTGTGCTTTTACTCTTGCGAAACGCCCGCGTCCTACATACTACGATAGGTACGGCGTCGTGCATCTCGAGAAAATTACGTTAATTTGTCAACAATTACTATTTAAAGCTGTGTGATATTTTACGACGCAATATGCAGTTTAAAACTGTTGAAATGTACCAACACTGACCTTTGTATATCTTGATAATTCTTGATAAAACTCAATAAATAATAACCTATGTTTGACAATTACGAAACCCGTGAACATTTTGTATGGAAAATGATTTTAATACTATTCCGGAGAAAGACAAATCCAAAAACCCAAAAATCATAAAAGTTGGTCTAGCCATTCTTAAGTTAGGTATATGTAAATTGTAAGTATAATTGTAAGTACGGTTAGTAAGTATAGGTAAATTGTGTACGACTTTCTTCCATAAATGATGTGTGACTATCGAATATTGTGTAACTTTCAGAAAGTAGATATTATACTGAGTTGATTTCAGCCACATTTATCGTACATGCCTTAAATGTGTAATGTACGTAATGTATAATGTAAAAAACACATGAATGTGAATAATTATGAAGGACACCTAAGGCCGATGACATCATAGCTTTGGATGTTAGGTGTTTTCGCACGACCTTCTACTTCTACTATTGTTCTTTCATTAATCTCGTACCAACCATTATTTCATCAAGAAATAATAATTTCTACTAATAATGCGATTGTTGTTATGTGTTCATTTTTAACCGACTTCAAAAAAGATTATTTTATGTTTGTTACCTCATAACTTTTTACTGTGTAGCTTGTCATGTGGTCCCATTTAAACAGATCTGTCGAGTAGTTTTTTTTAGTTATAACTAAAAAAAACTACAGTATGAGTGTATTTTCTAGTGTATCAGAATTCGTTTTTGTTTTTCTTGAAAGAGTTATTTTGAATTGTATGTGGAGGCAGCGATATTTAAGAAAAGAAAGGAAGAAAAGAAAATACATTTATTTTTGACACACACGATACACACATATAGTAATAACAAGAAAAAATATTACCTGAAGGCACGAAAAGACAAGACCCTTTAACTGACCAAATCATTTTATCCTGTCTACAATTTTTTCCTCAATGCATACACCTAGTAAAATATTTCAGCTGATATATGCGGAAATAGGTAATAATATTTAAACACGATTAGTTGAGACCGTCGACAAGCACAAGAACTCAATAAAAATAATTACCTAATAATTTTGATTAAGACAGAGAGCATCGCTTATAACGTTCACGCTGTTCTTATTGTTTTATTATAACTATTACTCTCATAAGAATGATATTTTCTCAGTAATTAGAAAAATTTGACTTACGTACGTCTATCTAAAACACTGATCAGCATCATTATTAAGTAAGTGCTATAAGTTTAACAATGGTAAAGTAGAACTAGACCAAACGGGTTTCTCCTGAGAAAAATATAATAGAAGTTGAACGTTATAATAGGAAAAACAGAGCAATTTCCCAGATTCATTCGACGAGCTTGGATCTAGAGCAGTTTCTTAATTCGATGGCAAACAATGTTATGATGAACAGAGATTACAATACCGTTCTCGGCCTAGTTGCTCATAAAAGTTGCCCATAAAGTAAAATCCTACAAAAAGTTTCACTTTAGTGGATATCGCTGACAGATTTCTAGGTACTTTGTTGGGTTGTAGGCAACCTATCTAATTCAGTTTCGTATTTTGACCTGAAATCGTATTTTCATACGGCTTCACATACTTGATTGATAAAATCTTGACGACATAAAGACGAGTACTTACCCGTTCAATCCACAAATTTTCTACGCTTGTTGCTTTTCAAATAAGATATTACCGTAGCTGAAAATGAAATTGAATGCCTGGCAATATGCTAATACTTTGACTATAAGTTCATAACCAAACGAGCCCGGGTCACATTCCTCAGAGCTATTGTGCCACTATCGCTCTCGAAGTTACGCATAAATCCGAGTTTGGTTAATAAGTGTGGGCGCTGTATGGGCACGAAGCCGTTATTGTATGCACCATAAATTATTGTCCTAGACGTAAGTTATGGTTGGGTGACACTTTGATATCCTAGCTACCCGAGTTGGAAGGATGCAGGCCGGACTAACCCAACCAAACCACCTCAAGTTTTATGATGAATCCTACTATTTATAAGATTGCTCAATGGCGGCTATTCCAAGCCAAATCACGGCTGTATTCGCGTTAAATCTCTATTCAAAGTGCAATCATAACAAAAATACATTCTTTATACTACTAGCGGATGGAACAAGCAGATGGCCCACCTGATGTTAAGTGATAACTATCACCTATAACAAAGCATTGCCTCGTAAGTCATGCACGATAGGAAGGTGCCTACGATGCACTGCCCTGCGTCCATCAACTTGAGGCATACAGATGTTAGGCCTCATGTGCCTGTAATTACACCGGCTAAAACACAGCAACGCTGCTTGGCGGCAGAAAAAGGCGTGGTGGTAGTAAAGCTTCCCCTGACGAGCCCTTCACAAAGAGCTCTACTGCTCTTCAAAAATGTACAAAATACACATGAAACTATTGAGCTATCTGCAGTTCGTTGCGAACGATCTAGAGATAGCTCAACTAATCTAAATCCGTGCCAATAGAAAGCGCCTTATCGTAGTCGCGACGATCGCTGGCAAATTTCATGAAATATTTATTGTTGATCCTAATATTTCATTTCATTTTATTACGTTACTTATAAATTGCTACTTCGGTGTTTTTAAGCTTTTCACTGTTAGATTCGGACCCTTATCTCAACAATCATCGTACAGATGATGCTAACTCAGTTTCACTTTCAAACCTTTTCTAGGGTCGACAATCCACTTGGAATACTGTGGATTAATGGATGCCGGCTTAATAGGACTCCACTTGAGTTGAAAGCGGTCCGCAGGCAAATACAATCTGTACCGTCTACAGCCCCCTCGACTTTAAATACGAGCTTTTGATAAAATCTTGTTTCGGGAACATGTGCTATGGAATTGTGTCTAGTGGAGCGTTCGAAATTCGAATATTGAACTCTACTAAAACATTTTGTTGTATATTTCTCACTGAGATGTGTATCTGCTAGCTAGAAAGCTTGCCTAGCAGTCTCAAGTTATAAAAGATTCGTGTTTATAAGCTTTCTTCTTCTAAATTTATCTGTAAATAAATTGCATGCTAGATGATATGGGTTCCAATGTAATTATAACTTTTGTCATCGACTCCGCTATATCTTAAAAGTTTCCACCCAAATGACACTGATGAAAGTGGGTAGTGAATTATGTAGTGGCAGTTTTAAACCTGCCCGATTGACCGGAAGATCAGTGACCACTGGCGCCGAATTCGGTACACAACGGTACTGTGCAGCAAAATTATTGCCTGTTTCCGACCAGTTAAGTTAACTATTTAGTTAGACAATGTGACATTCAGTAGAAAAGTACCTACATACATACAGAGAAGTACCTTCTGGGGGAATCCAATTATTTCTGATTGAAAGGATGCTACTAATCTAGCGTAATATAGCGAAGAAAATACCTACTTGTATTAATCAGTTATTTTACTTTCGTTCAAAAGACTTCTCGCACTGAATTGAATATTGGAAACGATCAAAAGTAAAATCCAATAGTTCGAGTTGGTATAATAAAAAACCTTGCATTTAATAAAAACAATGTGTAGATAATGTAATTTAGTAATAACAATTTACGCGCAACATGAGGGTTGGCTGGTTCAAATTACTATATATGCATCAACGCAAAATCCCCCTTGTTTTCAATTTTCCCTGGTACAAGGACTCACGTATCGGCCATAAAGATCGCCCCAGGCTCTATGCTGCTCGCAGGTTAGCAATTTAATTACTCACTATGTCCACAGACCGTCCGCAGTGCTATTCCCCAATGATTAATTTCAGTCTCAGACATTTGGCCGAAATTAATGTTTGACAGGAATTTATCTTGTTTTGTTGGGTAGATCTGTTTGCTTTGAATGCTGAAACGATTCTTGATCCTTGTTTTCTCTCTTTATGCCATTTTATAGCCATAATGAATGCTTTACTTGAAGTCATCGGAATTTTTGTATTGTTGTGTGCACTATATAGTTTATTTATTTAATAAAAATATATTTAGTAGTAAATAGTAAAATATATATAATTCACTAGAGGTAGACTAAAAAAAAAGACATTCAAATTCTTTATTTCAAGTAAAATCCGACGTTACATCCAATGCGCGCTATGCGAATAGTGCAAACTCTTTTCCTTATGTTTTGGTCATTTCCACGATAATTAATATTGGTTACCAATGTTGGTGGTTGGTATATTAAAATAAACGAACATTTCAGAAGCTAATGGTTTGTGCAACCACATTAGATAGATTTATTTTGTCATTGCAAAACCGCATTGGACATGGTAGGTACACTTTGAGATCAAACGCACCATCTCGACTCGGTTAAAGACATCAGCAGTGCATTAGGTATTTAGAGTAGGTGGTTAGTTTTTAATAAAATACTAGTAATAATTATATGGATAGTATATATCATGGTGGCATAAACGTATAATATATTTAAATATACGGCCCACAGCACTGGTGAGGTCGCCTGCGTTGCGTGCGTCTTCAACGGAATTGCAGCTGGATTGTGAATTGGACGGTGTCCAAAGGCTCACATTAGTCTAGCTAGGCGATCGTACCAGCACAGTGAGTGAGTTCAATAAAAACAGTGATGAAATCTTTATAAACCTACCTAATCGTCACAGCGTAAATAATTTAACAGAACATCATGCTTACAAAATGCCTTTCACGGCCAGTGAAAACGAAAGAATTGAAAATGCAGATAGGGTAGACACTGATTAGTATGAATGAGGAGTAAGGCAGACCCGACGGATATCCGCAACGGTTCTGGGTTCCTGCGCAAGCGCATTCGGACACGCACTAATGGTTTCATTAGGATATCATTAAAATACTTGCATGAACGATGAAAATTGTCTATAATGGCAGTATAACAATGGGCATAATAATAGGTATAAATATTAGAGTGGTAGAGGTCATCAAGCCATGAAACTACAAGTTGCTGCTAAATGATTTATTCAGTCTCCAGAAGAATACAATACAATTCTCGGTTGTAAAGAATACAAAGACAAAGTCCGAAGACATTGAATGGGTTGTTTTCTAGCCATAACATTCCTACACATTGCGACTTCTTCCAAAGTATTTGGGTCACACCTAGTAGAGTAGACAAGTTATGTGCAGGGCTTCGGTGACCGGACGTCGTTGTTTGCCATGGCCCACGCCGTGTGGGAGTTACTCTACTGGTCAATGTTTACGATCGTAATCATCGAAGTTCTGAGCCAGCCGCGTGCATAATGTATTCAAACCATTTCAAACCTTTATAACAAAATTCTCATATGCACAGTGCTCTTTTAAGTGGTAATAAAGTCATATCTAATTATAACATCCAGCTTGTAATAAGCACAAGTGGTTACTTACTATATTTAGCGATGCGTGATGCTGTGGCATGAGATTATTAAACGCAGTTAACTTCTATGATGCTTGTTACTTTATTATACCTAACGTAGATTATTAGAACTGGCTTACCATGCGAGGATGTTGGGTTTCACTAAAACGAATGTGATAATCGTTGTCAAAGCTCGCTATGCTGACTATAAATAAACCATAAATCAAGAAACATGGTGTTCACGCAGCTGATTCGCAATTATCTTGCGCTGATAGAAAACATCTGTTAGTTACTAATCTGTTAATTAGATGCACAAGGCTATTGCTCTATAGTCTCTACAAAGTGCTCAGTGGATAAAATCTAGACTAGGAATATTACTTTAATATCTGTATAAAAACGTATCAGAAAAACTCCGCGAATGACGTGATTTTTGTTTGATTTATGTTTCAAGGTTTTATAGCAAGAAAACGAGTGTGATTTTGGTACCTAAGTTCCAACAACTACATTTATAAGTAGGTATAGGTGTCATTCCTACCATTACCTAAAATAATTCTAACGAGTTGTTAAGTTATTGTTATAATAGTCCTAATGGCTCTATTATTTGCTTATGATGCTTGTATGTTTTTCAGAGATTAGTGTACAATGGGCGCCCCAGCATGGGGCAGCCGCGGCAACGGTGACAGGCCCCGGCTGCTTCGGATGACGCCGCTGCGGCACAGCTTCGCCGCACCCGCCTCCCCTCCCGCACAGCCTCCTCGCACGCACGACTACGCATCCGACGCAGACACTAATAAGAAAGGTAACTCTACACTTCCGTGTTTACATTTCGTTATGGTTTAACAAACACAACATGTGAACGAGTTTCACATCCTAAGATACGTTGTGATAATTTATTAGACTCACCTTGTGAGGTTACCTATTATGAAGGGCATACGAACGTTTAATTGGTAGATAAGTCTATAAGGTAAATAATATAATATACCTCACTGTCTAAAAAATATTCTGGTAACTTTCAGAGGAAAGCTGGAATGCTAATCTTTCGCAAAGATGGAGAAAACTTCGTCGTCGATGCTCAAGACTGCGTCCTGGGTCAGGAAATCGTGAGCCGAGCCCTGTGAGGTGTTCTCCGTCCCCTCCGAGACCACCAGCTCACTGCTCACCAGCCCCGCCCTCCAAACTGTCGTTCAGACATCGCGGCAAGGTGTATACGACGGCATCTTTACGTGTCACAAGTGGGGCGCCGGACATACTTCGCGCTTTGGGTAAACTCGGCGGCGGGTTACGGAGACGAGCCCTATCTGCTCACGATGTTTTGGCGCCACCGCAACAACAGCCGTCCACATTCTACGTGCCGAGCCCGACGGCGGTCCGGCAGCAGCCTTCACCTTCGCCGTCGAGACAGTCGACGGCTACGCTGCGGCGACGGTGTAGTTCGCCAAACGTTTACCGAGCAAATAAAGCTCAACAAGGTCAGCCACCTAAAGAACGTGCGCCTCTCTTGCAAACCGACGATGAGAGCCATGACGTGGTAGATTATAACAATTACACTCCTAAAAGGAGAATTCATACCCCAGATGGACGAAATCGAAGGCCTTATAGTGAAGCGGTAGACATTGATGTACCTTATCGGAATGGCTACAGCCGACTCCCTCCTGAAGTATCACACAGAATATGGGAGGAGCCGTACAAACTGCCACGTGTGCAACCTCGGCAGGATCCTATGCATCAGTTGAGAAATGGAGTTACCGAGCTTCGAGTAAGCGCTACGCCAAGATCGGCAAGGCCTCCTCCCGTACCACCTACAAATGGCCAGCAAATTAGTAAAAAACCATTTCTCGAGATAAAGGACTCTCATTCCTTTGAGGTAGGTTTTACTCAAAGCATAACTTAAGATTTATTTGTTATTATAATTATTAAAGTTTAATTCTTATTTTGTACTGATTCTAGGTTCGATTTACAAAGTCTGCGGGAGGCAAGGGGCTTGGGTTCAGCATTGTCGGTGGCCGGGATTCGCCTCGAGGAGATATGGGAATTTTCGTAAAGACCATCTTCAACAACGGTCAGGCAGCTGAATCTGTGCTAAGAGAAGGTACGTTTCAGTACTTCTATTAAATACTTCGATCCTCTAATGATATTGGAAAGTAAGTCTGAAGTATAAAGTTTACCATTACTTTTAAGTAAAAAACTCCAATTTCTCGAAAGGTGCACGGCATTCCACAGTGTCGGTTATATGACAGCTGTCGCTATGTTACCTCATGTGCACCTGCCCTACATAGCCAGCAAAAAAGGTCATATCAGTTAAATAATAACGTGAACCAGAAGTTAATTAGTATCGCCCTTGTCAAAACGAACTTCGAGGGGTAAAATTAAGGTCAAAATTGTTTACTTATTTAGCACTTCATTCAATAGCTCTCTAGAAACATTGTTAGTCTTGTTAGTTAGTAGGTAGTAGGTAAAGCTTTTTCAGGGTTCCGAAATTCGACAAGATACTCTTTTAGTATCGTTTATTATGTTTGTTTGGCCTAGTTAGTGTCGTTTTATACACTCTTTTAGTACACGTACCTACTACCTACGTATCATCATGCAAAAATTTGGGTGGTTATCCTAGATATGTGATGCCAAGTGCGTTTGAAAAACCGTATGTGGTGTCGTTCTGTCATATTTTAACCGCGCTTCTTCTACTTTTTGTCCCTATTTTTTACTTTGGATGCAACCTCGGTCTAGCCTCATTAAAAAGAGATCATTTTATCACAGGTGACGAGATAGTATCGGTCAACGGTCGTGGAACAGCTGGTCTGACGCACGGCGAAGCCATACGACTCTTCAAGGATGTCCGAGCTGGTCCCGTTCTACTGAGGGTGGCGAGGCGCGCGCCCACGCGTTGACTGCCGTGCGCCTGTTGCCACGACACGTTGCTTCAGGCGCAAACTGATTTCCCCAATTCTTACTCTACGCTGTAAGACTTGTGTAGTTTCTTCAAGTGTTATTATGACCAAGTGCAATTCCTACCGATGACTAACGGAATACATATTCGATGCTCTTTCAATTGTGATTAATACAAAGATTAGGTGATATATTATGTGCAACGAAAAAGCTGTCAAAAGAATTTGTTGGATAATAACCCGCAAAAAATTATAGGTTAATGTATGATATTCTGTGCTTTATAGAATTATCTAGAGGTAGGTTCCTCTTATAAGCAGGAATATAAAAGTTCATTGTTAAAAATCATTATACATCGACAAATATTGCAAAATAGTAAAACTTATGCTGAATTAATGTGTAGCTAATTTTACAAGTTTACCATAGGTATACGCAATTAATTTGAATAGTACTCGTAATTGGTGTTGTAGAACAAAATTAATTGAATTACTTAGTATGATATAAATTCATACCCATATACTGGCGCAATGAAGCACACTGAAGAAAAATGCATTGATCGACGCTAAGAAGAATGAAAGTATCTATAAAAGTACAAAATGGCATCTACTTCCGCCTTTCTTCTACTGCCGCCTTTAGTACCATCCTAAGCCTAAGAAGCATGTATCAATGAAACGTGTTGAAAAAACTGACTAAGCGTTACTTTCAAACATAGCCTAAAATTAGCCCTGTTATTGGTGTCAATTCTGTTGTTTAATTTTCCTTACCTAATTTGACAGCGCTCAAAATATTGCTGTCCCTTTCCAAAAGACCGAAGCAACTAGGCTATAATTTTAGAGTTGTTAGTTTAGGGTAATGCAACAAGACAACAGAATCAACACCATAATTTGTCTTCACCTACTGGGTGAGAAGTAGAGATAATAATTGAAGCAATATCGAAATCTATGAATATTGTCTCAAGGATTAATTTCAGCCCTGATGCATGAAAGCCTTGTTTTGAGTTAGAAGTTTGAATGACTGTATAAAATGACAAGCGAAGTAGAGCTTGGAAATTTAAGCGGAGTCTTAGCGAGTGTGAGCAGGACCGAGTAAAAATTACTGTGATATTTAAATTCAAAGCAGTGTAGCACAATCTATAATTTTAAGGTTTTTATGAACTTGCAATAAATTACTAACTTATTTAATTATAAGCTACGTTTAGATACTTTAATAAAAAAAAACAATTAAATTAGATATTAACCCAAGCCTTTGGTAGTTGGTCTCTTGTACTTAGGAAGGAATAAATATTTATTTTTTATACATAATGAAATACTTGATGGGTCGGTTATAGTTAAACTATTCGCTAAGGTTGAAACGATTACAAAAACACTTGAAAAAGTTGTCGATGTGTATGGTAAGTCATTTTGTATTTATATAATGGTATAAAATTACAGTAAAGCATTGCATAAATATATTTGTAGGCACTGATTCTTAGATAAATTGTGATCTCTCTTTACTTAACTAACCGACCCAGGTAGATTTAATTGACAAGTGATTAATGTTCGAGGATAAACCATAACTGCAGCTTTTTGAATGTTTTGTTTGATACACAGTATGTGTCTACTACGTCAGAATAAATATTAATGTGACTAAAGAATAGCTTGCACGTATGAATATAGCTGCTGAAATTTGTGTGCCTGTCAGGTTAAAAAAACTATCCGTATTTTTGATGAAATTTTAAAAAGTAATATTGTTCTGTATAAAATTATATAATACATGATAATACTTAGTCTTTATACTATATTTTGTGAGAAATCTTTAAAGATATGAATAACTCTAAAACCAAGTAAGAAGGATCCAAATAAATTATGTAGATATTTTTGCATTTTTGTAAGACTAAACATAGATGTAGGTACACTAAGAAATTATAATCTTTATAACCGAATAATGATAGTTTCACTGACAATCGAATTGTTTTTCACCATCGACATTTCAAATTTCGAAGTCAAGTCGCTTGCTATCTCTATCTAATTTGAAGTAAAAGCTGAAATAGCAAGTGACTTGACAGCCGATTAGTGTTGATCATACTTTTGGAAACCGGGGGCCCGTATTAAGATGGCGGGAAATGTGAATTGAGCGTAAAGTACCCAAATGGAATAAATGAAACGAACAATCCAAAATAGCTTATAGGTATATTTGTAACCATTTATAGGTAGTAAATTATCTAAACAAGAGTAATAAAATAATATGATTTTATACCCAAAATAATAAAAAAGGTAGGCATATAAATAACATTTAAAATAACTAGAGAAATAATACAAGTGGGATACATATTTACATGATTTACTAAAATAGCGTTTTCTTAAATAATGGTAAGATCAGGCTTTCGAATAAATGGCAAGGAAAGACGCCTTAAGCAATAAAATATCTAACCGTAACAAAAATAGCACTTTTGGCAGTATTCGTTTTAAATGCACGAAGTTGAAATATGGTGATATTTGGTTCAAAACTCTTTTGACTATTCCCAATGCATAAATACTTGCTGTGTGTACAATTTATTTAGGTAGGTAAGCGCCTACCTTACTTGTTTATTTACTGGTGTTTATGTAAAACAAATTGCCCACGTTTCTACTGTAAATTTGACTGTAGGTACATTATGCATTATCATTGTATGCAGTAGCATTCAATAAAAACAGAGACGGTATAATTATTAACACGAAACTGCTTATAAATATGATAAATATATAGCTTCAAAAGCTGCTTAATCTTATGTTTTAATTGTTATTATTTAATTAACGTAATTATGTGTGCCCGATGCTCACAGTAAACATACCAAGAACTAAATGATGGCACTACAATTTTGATAGGTAGGTACGGTCAGCAACGGAAATTGATTAAAAGGCTTAGTACGTCTTTTACGTCAAAGGTTTTGTTACGTTTACGACTTCTCGTTAAACATTTTTGAAGATACACAATCATTGAATCTAGCTATGAAAAATCGCAACATCCAAGTTATGCAAAAATCAAAGAGTGATAGGTATTATGAGCGAGAAATTGTTCGAAAGTTAGGTAACTGTGCCTTAAAATGATGATTAAATCTCTTGCATAACCCCAGAAACCACAGCCTCATGATCAAAATGTTGACTAATATTTGAAAATTTGCATTGGATTTTAATAACTTGTAAGCCACGTTACCACTAACAACGTAATGCGACTAAAATAGGTTATCAAAAGTATTTTGTAAACTTTCGCGATCATAACACATAATTTGAAATATTACATTTGTTATAAAAAGCTCAAACTGTTTGAGTGCCTGTTAAAAAATTCATAAAAAAATAAACTGTATTTATTTTGTAACAATTAGGAACACGATGATAACTGCGATTGACATTGGACTGTGTTGCAGATATAAACCTCCCCTTAAATGGGTTAAGTTCTGGTTCATTATTTTCATTATTATTATTATTATTATTTAATTATGACTTTCCGTTGCTGACTAAACACAAAAAGCCTAGCAACACAAACTTCACCATCACTGCACTTCGTTCAGACTAGTTAATAATTTTATTAAAATATAATTCAACAATGAATCCATATTTTGAAATTCGTGAAAACATAACGGTAATCGCCGGTTTTAACATCACTGATAAACGTTATCCGTGAGATAAAATAATTTTGCTTCTTGGACTATTGAAATAAGGATTGCAATGTTTTGTTGTAACAAAACTTTTTTTATAACAACAAAAAAACCTTGAGAAAACAATAGGAGTTTAAATAAAATTTTAAATAAAAAATGCGCTTCCGTTTATCAAACTCTTTATACTTTAGATTTGTTTTTGCATTAAATTATAAAACAACAACATGGACTTATCCAAGCCCAAAAAGAGGTAAATATTTTTATCTGACGGTTACTTTTCATAGTAAAACCTGCCCTTATCCATAAACTAGGTACCAAAAGTTTTCGATTTTTATATTTACAAGAAAACACTGATTACTCACCTTGGGAGAATCAAAGTGCTTCTGTGCGAAGGATCAAATCCATAGACAAAAAAAATCTAGCCAATCTAAAGGAAATAAATAAAATCATATCTCATGGATCATTGAAGTAGGTACTACTAAACCTATCAGCGATATATCTGATTAAATATGATCGTTGTATACGAAACGAATGCAGTCATAACATTATATTTACAAACCTAAATTAAATTCTGTATAAAATACGACACCCACCTGACAAAGCTCAACATTTTTAAATAAGGATTCCATTTTTATTTAGGAACTAGATGTAGGCGGTATCTATATGTCACGAGCAAAGTAATTAATATTGTTTTGTTTTATATCATGTTGATTAACATAGTAATAATGCAGGGTGTAAAAAATTAATAACGCTACTAAAACTTTGTTTCGAACGTCTTTGCGAGAAAACCGCATTTTTTTAAAATGCTCTTTTTGTCACGAATTAGCAGGACTAAACGAACATTCGGAAACGTTTCATATCGGAAATTTCGAAATTGTTTTTTTTTCTCTTGCATTTAATTTGTTTTCTTATTCACGAAAAAGACAAACTGACGTGTACGAATGTTTTACAATAGCTCTGCTTATAGGCCCTATCTATTACTGTCAGGACTTTAGTGCTCCTGCTAATACGATATTTCACGAAACATCGTATTTATAGGACGCCACAAAACAAAGCATGAAATACTTCGGCAATCGGGATCAAGCCATTATGACTCGATATAGGTCCTGTGCATTTGTATCTTCCTTCTTCAGGAACAGTATTTTTACACGTATCATTTTGGTACGTACTAAAATAGATATTATTGATCACTAGGGACTAACCTAAACTCAATAAATCAATAATTGCAATACGAGTTCTGTCAGGTGTGATGGGTACCTCCAGATTCTACTTAGGGTTCCTTAGTACTAGAGAGACGGGGCCGGCTGGTAACGCCTTCAGCGCCGCCCACGCTTGCGTGCGAGTAAAGCCTTCCATGGCCAGTCCTCCGGCCGACAGGAGCTCTGCTCCGACTAGAACCAGCCCGCTTTGGGCTGCCGAACCTCCTGGGAAACAAATTCGATTAATATCACCACTACATAGTATAAAACAAATTCGCTTTCTCAGTCCCTATATCCCCATGTCCCTACGTCCCTATGTATGCTTAAATCTTTAAAACTACGCAACGGATTTTGATGCGGTTTTTTTTATTGATAGAGTGATTCAAGAGGAAGGTTTATATGTATAATACATGCATGATATGTGCACCCGTGCGAAGCAGGGGCGCGCGGGCGGATCGCTAGTAATCATTAAAAGTATAAGAACCTAAAGTTAGGCATTATACCATACTAGTAGCGCCTCGCGGTTTCACCCGCGTAGTTTTAAATCCCGGTATTCCCACGGGATAAAAAGTAGCCTATGTGTTATTCCAGACTATAATATATCTCTGTGCCAATTTTACCAAGATCCGTTCAGCCGTTCTGGAGTTATAGAGCAACAAACATCCATCCATCCATCCAACTTTCGCATTTATAATATTAGTAGGATAACTTGTTTCCATATTACAAGTTTTGTTTAGTTTGGGGCTAATGGAACCAGCAGATGGCCCATCTCATGTTAAGTGGTGACCATCACCTATATTTGTCTCGTAAGTCACGCACGATAGGACAATGCATTGCCCTGCGTCCATCAACTAGGCCATTATTTCACTGGAAAAAACCCTTATTCAATTTTTTTATGTTTGTTACATCCTAACTTTTTTCTGGGAGAACCGATTTTGATGATTCTTTTTTTAATTCTTTATTCAAAGCTGGTGCTTAACATGTGGTCAATTAGACAATTTGAGTCAGATCTGAAGAGTACTTTTTTAGTTAAAGTAGTATAAGTCTATTTTCCAGTCTAATTTAAAGTCGGGTTTTTCTTGAAAAGAGTTACATATTTTGAAGTCGGGTAAAAAAGGGAAAATAAATTCTGTCTCTGAACATCCTCTTGTAGTGAAATGAGATTTAATGTAAGTACACCGGCTATCAAATAGATGGCGTTAGTATCGCATTTGCTACAAATTATCTCATTGGGTTTTAGCTGAAGTAAAGAAACCCAATGAGATGAGTCTGATTGATACACATGCTACCCTACCGCCATATCTTTCTTAATACTTAAATTATGTGCGGATTGGGTACATAGTTTGTTTTATAAAAACATGACATATGTAAAATATTGCTTCATGACAAAAATTGCTAAGAGCGACAGTATAGATAGATCAAATATTTATTTTTATCAACAGATGGCGCCACTGATACTGCAGTTGTCTTACCCAACAGTATGCTTCTACCAAAACTATAATCAATTCGGAGCATCTTTGAAAAATTTGTCAAAATGCTTTGATTCAAATTCGGAATAATTCAAGTATCGTTTAAAAAAATGATCTACTAGTTGATAATAAAGGAACGATCCGCATTGATTGTACATCGAAAGCAAGCACTTTTACTGGGGTCTAGACAAGTTCCACTTTTAATTAACGTTTACGCCGGCCGGCGGTACAATAAAGCTCAATGAAAATTAAATTAGTTTGACAGGTGATATCGGTTTTGGTTTTGTATTGACGTGAAGCGACTAAACTCTAACCGCCCGTTTGTGAAAGCTTGATCAAACCTAATCAGAGGTCAAACCACTTGCTATTCAAGCTATTATATCAAATTTAACTGAAATAGCAAGTGATTTGTAATCTGATTAAGTTTTACGAGCTTTCGGAAACCGGCCGTTAATGTTAGAGTAGCATCTTGGCCCATACGTGAGTAATAAAGTACTACGGGTATACCACCATATTACTACACCTATACCTTACACCATATACCACCATAGTCAAAAAATAGTCAAAATATGTTTATACAATAAGATCACAAGGATCACCTTGACTCTAGGTGCCAGTTCCACGCGACAATCGCCGAGAAGAACAGGCAACAAACTCGGCTTGGTATATCTACCGCTCTTTAGTATGATCCTCGTAATACCAATTTAGTTGAAGGCTGTCATTAATAGTACCTGCGAATAGTTTCTTGATGGTCAAAGGGCAGTCCCCGCGCGGGGAGTCCCGGCCTCCATCGAGCCCGAAGCCGAGTCCCGCGCCTCCGCCGGCCTTCTCCAACACCACGGTCACGGCCGACCGCGCCTTGTCTGCGCCGCTATCCTCTTGACGAACCTTCGACTCCGCTGTAAGATAATAAAAATCATGAATTATGGGTTTTACATTTACAACGGAGAGCAAGGCAGTACCTAGTTATCAAGATAACAAAAATCCTTGTAGGGTGTTTGTGGCTCAATCATCAAACATGAATCGAATATAGGTAATTTGTAACCTGAATTTAAATAGGCTTTATATCCTAATAAATGTAGGTACATAAAACATAAAAAAAAACAATATTACATCTTATTTGCAATTTAATTTACTTGGATGACATACCTTTTTCTATTATTTTGATTCAAAAGCCAAAGTATTAGTACTGAACATATTTTGTTGAAATTTCTATGGGACCAATCGGGACCTGTACACTATTTTTTTCAAATCTGTTTTTCAATGACGGAGATAATCGTGAACAACAATCACCGCTACATGACGAGCGAAGCCGCGCGCAGCTGCTATTATAGCACAAGTTGACCTTACCTTTTTCAGAGCCGCTTCCGCCATTTGCGTTGCCTGCCGTCTCGTTATCTATTTCAATCACAACCTCAGACCGCTGGTCCTGGAAATAAACAAAACTCTCTCTGTAATGAAAACAAAAGAACATCCGCTTTTGTTCGGTTGCCTAAAGGCTAAACGATTCTTCATTTTGTAGAAAGGCCTTTTTTTATTTTTGACTGTTGTGCTTACATCGTACCCGGACACGAGAGAAAATGTTCCAGGTCACGAACCCTACCTTTATTTATTTATTCTTAGATTCAGTTTTTCTTATGGTATATTTAGGTAATGCTAATTGCTGCAGATAGGTATACTGTTCACTAACCTATCGGAATCTTAGCATTTTTCTAAAACTCTGTAAGTAACTACCAAACCAATGTCAATAAATATGCGTTTAAAGATCATTTTTGGTTCAATTATGGTGTAACATAACAAGAATGCTCTTTTTTACTCTTATGTTATCGACTCAAATCTGGGTTACGCATGCACCAATGCGTTTTTCGACACGAAAGTTATATGTGCGCGTTGCCGCATGCTCAAATAGTGAAACCAGTACCTATGATATTGTAAGAAAACGTGCCCTTAAACAAATAACTCGGAGGCTCATGATATCCAACATTCCGAATTACACAGACTTCTTGGTGTGTTCTTAAAACAAATCGGAGACGGAGTAAGCTAAAATTGACAATAAAGCAAAATAAGCAAATAAAATACGTTTCAAAGTATACTGCGTATAACAGTAGGTACCTTTAGAATGGTAACAGACTGCGCATGCGTCAATCCAGCCATGACACAACCGTTGATGCTGCGAACTTTCACACCTCGCTTCAATCCCGCTTTTGCTGCCACACTGTCAGATAATACTCGATGAACCTGTACAATAAATTATTATCTATAATAATATTGAATTGTTGCATTAATTCTAGTAAATTGTGTCATGATAACTAATAGGTAGGTAAGGTGGGAAGTAGCACAGCACAGATTACTTGATGGTCCTTACCGTAACATCTTTAGCTTCACAGTCGATGCCGCCAGCCAAGATAACACCCACGCCGGTGCCAGCTCCACGCTTCAAACGAATCGTGCGGGTCGGGATCTGAGCATCTTGCACACTATCTTTCTTGTCAGGATTGCTATCAGGAACTGCTTTGTACCTTTGATTCAATGAAGGTTTTTCCTTGTGTACCAAATCAACTTTATCGCAGACTTCTTTTTGATTTAGCGAAATTCCGTTTTTAAAACTTTTTTCTTCTTTCTTTATCACTACACTATCGTTTTTAATTATATCGAAACTTTTCTTGTTTAGAACCATTGTAGTTGATTTACTACTTGTGAAATTGTCGAGACCAGCTTTTTTGATTTCTTTTATTATTTTCTCAGAAATCACCCTAGGGGCATCTTCGGCTTTAGGGCTCTCTGAATTAGTTTCAGTGGATTTCGTTTTGTTACTAGAACTCCTTTTCAATCTGGAGTTTTTAAAGTCAGTCTTCCTTTGTCGAATGTTGAGATCGCTATCGCTGTCTGAATCGGTTTCGGCAACGATCTTATTGCGTCGTCTGTTATCGCCTTTATTCGACACAGCGCTCACCGATGGGGTGAGCGTAGAAAGGCGTTCAGACGCTTTGTGTACTGGACTCGGAGATCTGTCGGAAGACTCGTGTGAGAATTTGGCTTCAATAACTGGCGAATTCAACTTATTGTCCCTTCCACTTCTACATTTCGCGGAAGCCAATATGTTTCTTCGATTCAGGGTGTCCACGTTATAAGTTTTTGAAACTTTTCTCTTGTCTGAGTCTGCGACAGAACTTTCGAGTGAACTACAACTCGCTTGAGATCCAGATGTGGCTGCCGAACCAGCAGACGAACTGAGCGATACGTTTGTGTCCGATGACATGGAGCGGCACACGGTGCGTTTCATGTAATCTTCATAGCTCTTTTCCGTTAATATTTTGACGGGCATTTCCGATTTTACGACTGAGTAACTGTAGTTTGATATTCTTGGCGAAAGGCGAGAACTGTCCGACTCCATGTGTTCTAAAGTGTGCATAGGCGATGAAGCAGATGATCGATAGCTCGATTGGGTTGAACTCATCGCAGAATCATTATCACTGTCTACGATATCGGTAATAGTGCAAATTTTTGCATCAAAGTTCTTGTAATCACGGATGCAGTTAAGATTCTCCTTTATTTCTTTTTTCAACGAGTAAGAAGTATGAGTTACGTAAGGCTTCGAAGGCAGTATTGATGTCGTAAGGTGTTTTCGTGTATCGTTCAAATCTAATGTTGCTCTAACTGGCTTGTTTAAAATCGATTTATGATTTATTTTATTCAGTATTTCTATCCTTTCGCTGAAATTACGCTCGGGAGTAGACTCTTTTGACAAAGAGGTTGGTGTGTAAACTTGAAGTGATTTGCGTTTGAAGGCCGGAGAATATTTGGGAATATTATTGGGTAATATGGTTTTCCATTTCGTTTCATTAATGATAACTGGTTTAACACTACTTTGTTTAATACTGCTGTTTTTATTAATTACACTTTTTTCACTGGCTTTTAGGAGGAATGTTTTAGTTATATTGTCTTGTACTTTGATTTCAGGTAGTCCCATAAGTGGTCCATGTATTTCAGGAATTACTAAGCCCCGTAATTTAGACATCGATTTCTTTCTTTGTTCAATCAGGTACTCGAGATTTGATTTGTGCGAAGAAGCATTTTTAGTTGTAGTGTCATCACTAGTGCTGCGCATGTGGTATACGGGGTGAGATAACGATGAGTCTGTGCTCGAAGGTAACGTTGTCGTGCTCCCATAAAACAGGGGCTTACTCTCCAGATACAATGATCGATTCAAAGTTTTGGTTACGTCATAATTTGGAGTTGGAATTGTATTTCCAAGTCCACCGGATACTTCCGGTCTCTCTAGAGGCTTTTTACAATAACGTGGCATCTCATCGAGATTATCTTGAGATTTTGTTAGGCGCCTATCCAACGTAGAAATTTCGGAATAATTTGAATAGGATGTAGTTTTTCTCGTGTTATAACCATTTTTCGTTGGAATTGTGCCACATTTATCGAGGCGATCCGTCGATGCGGCGTGATCATTTGAAAACATAGCAATTTTATCTTTGACACTGGCTTCACTTCTCGCATCTTGTGTCCTAGAGGAGTAGGAGTATCTCGAACGGACGAAATGGAGCGGAGGGAGTCGAGGTGGTGCCTCTGGGACCTTTTCGATCACGTCATTAGGAGTTTCTACTCCGTCCGGAGGCTGCCTGGGACACGATGGAAGTGGTGTTTCGTCGTTTGAAAGGCTTTTATCTTCAGTATCGCTCTTGTTGACGCGATCTGTAAATAAATAAATACGTAAAACACTCGCTTATTCTCAGGATAAGTTAATTATTATAAATCCTAGACACGCGAACTTGTACGGTGCTTGCAAAAGTTTTTCAATGCAAAGATAGCTGTGTAAACTATACGACTGTACGGAAATACCTTCAAGAACCTATTTTTTGGTAAAACAAATGCACTTTTACGTAACTGGTATTGATAAGTCATCGATGCTAAAACAATTACCGATCTAATAACTAGGTAACTGAAATTCAAACAGAGTTCGAAGGTTGTATACCGTGAATCACTTGCGGTGTCCTATTACTGACCAACTTGATATTTGCTAAGATGCGTCACCTTGTTCCATCACAATCACCTACTTAGTCACCGATACCTTGATGCAATCCGATGATAGATAACTACTTATAATAGTTATAACCTACGAAACTCCACAAATATCATTATTATCATAATTTGCTATAAAATTTATTTATTATTATTTAACCTAATTTGATAGCACTAAAAATATTGCCATCTCTTTCCAAAGAAAGGGCCGAAACAACAAGGAGGACTATAATTTAAGAGCTGTCAGATTAAGTTGGTTTTATATAGGATAATGCATATATATATATATATATATATATATATATATATAATATGCATTATAGTTATATATTTCTTTTTAGGTTAACATTATTTGTCGCACGTCAATTCTAATTTGTACCACCACTTAGTGGGTCTGGTAGAAAATGCTTGTGCATTAAGCCCTCTTTTTGTACTTTAACTTAGTGTTTTGAAAATGATAAATAAATAAATAAAATGCAACAACAGAATGGACACCATTATTGATCCTATGTGTTTTTAATTATTAAATTTACCTATGTAACCAAAGGTACCATAGAGTCGGAATATATAAGTGATAATTTCGGAAATTGCCTACCTTCTTTTTCTTCTTCAATACGATGCAAACAAGGAGAATGGTGAATTTTTACAACACTATACGACTTAGTATCCAAAATAATGATATTACGCGTGTACATGCTCTACAAATCAATATGACATGATGTTTCTAGAAAAACCAAAGTTGTAATGGAAGTTTTTGTAGAGCTGGCACACTTCAGTGTATTTAGACAAGTGCTGAAAGTCTGAGCGCATGGACAACCTGAAATGTTTTCACGTGTCACACTCGTTTAGTCACAAACTGGGACAAAGACATTGATTCCATTTATTCAGTTGAGCAAACTTTGCTTTATTATATGATTTTCTTTACGTAGGTTTTGGTATAATTACCGACCTTACTTATTTAGACCTCATACATTACATATAAATAAATTCGAGCTACGACTTGTGCGTGGAACAGAAATAGAATTTGTACCTATATACTATTATATAATTTGATAAATTTTAGAGTGTTTTTTTGTTTTCTCTCTATATTTTGATGACGACTAACTAGGTACATGTTTTCTGTTCTCTGTTCCGGCAGTTCCTAAAATTTTATTGTTCTCATAGGTAGTTACTAAAGTCAACTCAAGTAACTAAAGTCATAATTACAGGAAATAAGCTTTTTTACAATACATATTCTCAAAATATCCAACATTTACTGAACTGATTTTATGGCTCTGTGCCTCCGTCAGCATATATTTTTTGTTTTCATTGTTGTATCTAATTTCGTATAGACAAGCGTTTTGGAGTAGTATACGACTACTTATCGAACACAATAAAGCACGATTAAATATTGTATTTTTTATTGAGGCTTGCACTTGGCTATCTACGCTAATAATAGTAGGTATGCATAGGTTGGGTACTATTCAAAAGTGTGTCTGTATTAAAAGAGCGCTGAACTAATCGCAATGAAATTGGACACGTAAAAAAGCAATTTTGCTGGAAGTAGATATTAGGATCGGTAATCACTGTAAACGCGAAGATATATCTTAGAATTCCATGTAAAAAACAAAATAAACATGAAAGAAGTAGAATGTGAAACACAACACAACAAGAATAATTAAAAAATCCTGATTATGCAAAATGTTCTCACTGTACCTGTATCTGAGTTGGTACGTAAGTATATACCTACATAAGTGTGTACTTAAATACATAATTTGGAAATCTATTAACTTGGAGATCAAACCGTCAATGGCCGAGATATTTCTCAATGTTCGTATTCATAGCACGTAAAAGCAGCACATCTGCACTGCAATGCAGTCAATATCAAAGCCAGCAACACATTATTATAAACTAAAGTTTTGAATTTCCTTCATATGTGTAGGTAGGTACGTTCCTTTTCTCTCTTCTAGGTATTTATTTATCCCAAGGAGTAAAGCTCGATATGACTAAGGAACTATCCAAACATCATGCGGATGTGGATTCTATCCACGGATTGTGTTAAATCCCAGGGGAAATAGGTACCTTCTCCAATACACTGTGTAGATTATATGAGACGCAGTATAAATAGCAGTAGAGGATTGGCTGGACCGTCACCTTTTTAGACATTTTACCAATCCAACTTGTTATATATATAAAAAGTACCGAATTACATTTTATTTGTAGGTAAGTGAGTATACCATTCTTACTTGGATTTTGGACATACCTACAATAAACTCCTTATAAGATTCTAGTTAGGTAAATTAGTTTAGTACGCTAAATTGACGCAGACGTGCTGCTTTAGTTTTACTTAATCTAGACCAGAGCTAATAAACGCCAAAAGTAGTTGCATTACGATCTTATAGTAGATATATATCTTGTATATATGTACATAACTTCCTACTTAAGTGATATAAATGGATTACATCATGATGCTCTACCAGCTGTTAAATATTCATTGTTGGTATTTTTAGTCTTGTAGAGCAGTCTTCCGAAATATATAACTACCTTACATAATTGTCTTTCAAACCAAGCCTAAAACATCACTGACCTAATTTTGCCAAACAACAGTCAGCGGATACACCTAGAAATCTGCCAGCGAGGCTACATTAAAAATGCATTGCGAGTGTCAAACCGCATTAAAATTGTGACAAAGCATAAAATCGCGCTGGGATGAAAACGGGTTCTCGAATGGAGGCCACATACTAGGAAGCGGCTGAACAACTGGCTGGGAGGTACTGACTTTGTGGACATGAACTCATGTAGGCGGTCGTGAAACCATGAGACTAAAACAAATAAGCCTCTACAAACTTGGATAACGCTCGAAGCAAGTTGGAGTTTTATTTGTTTAGATACTGTTAAATTAGAATCGTTTCAAGTTTTCACCCAAAAATACTTTAACACATGTCATAATCTCGTTCTACGTGGTCTCACATTATACTTGAGCAACTTGTTTTTAGACAAAAAGACAATATTTTTTTGTTCCTGAAAGAGATTTGGGCGAAAAGAGCGATTTCAGTCACAGTATCTAACTTTCAATTCGACAGCAATAGAATTTGGTAGCTGCTGAGAAAACAAGAACTAAATGGACTAGAAGATGACCAAAGTTAGTACTGATATTATATCGATTTCGTATAACTTAAATAAAAAAAAATATAGAATACACACCGTGCGACACAAGATGAGACTTCGAAAGTCTTGAATATTTTCTCATGTCCATCATCGTAACGAATACAATATTAAACTCCTGCGTCGATAGTCATTTGATCCAAATCATTACACAACACTTTCATTTATGAAACCAGTTTCCGGATCCTGTTCATTCTGAAAATGAGTACTTTTATTGTAGACTCGCGAGTGCACAAAGAAGGTAAACATTACCGGAATGAATCATTTTTGCATGAAAATTACGCGAGAATTTGGTCCACTTTAGGAAATCGGCGATGCAATGTCACGGAGAGCACGAGGATCGGGTTGAGAATGCGGAACCTGTCCATTAACGACCGAAATAACTGTTATTTTTGATATGAAGGTGCGTGCGGTTGCGGTGCGAACGCGCCGCTTGCGGTCAGTGCGGCGTGCGATGCGGCGACGTGCGAACTGCGAGCGGCGAGCGCGGAGCCGCCGCGGCGGGGCGCGATGCACTGACTCGCGTTGGACTTGCAGAAATTTGCAGCGTCGCCGCCCTTGACGGGGGCGTTGCTCCGAGCCAGGGACGACGGACGCCGCGCTGCGCACGCGACGCTCCCCCGCGACCCGCCAACAGCGCCTGCGCCCGCGCCGCCTGCACCCCTCACGCGCCTCGAAGGTCGCTCCTCGACCGCGACCGATCATTATTAACGGCTATCCTGACCTGACCGACCGCAACATGACTGTTCCATCCAGTCCAGACATTGGAAGAGAATAACTTCCCGGAATCAAAATTAAATGATTCCAAATGAGTTATAAACATTCGTTTGGAATCTTTCATTTTTACACATGGATCGAAATTACGAGCTATTTTAAGACTGAAAGCGGTTGAGGGCGGCGAACCTTAGATGTAACATTGAGCAGCAGGTGGCGCTCGCGCACATTACATGTACAGTGGTTTACTAATAAATTTATTAGTTCGAAAACTATTTTTCATTTTTACAAACACTAATATGTTTGGGGTAATATTGCGAGTATAGGAGTAGCATATGTGAAGTAAAAGCGCGGAGGGCGCCCTCGCCTCAGCCCGGCGCGGCGTGGTCCAGTGCGGCATGGTAGCGAGCGGCGGGTGCGAATGCGGGATGCGGCGCTGCGGCCGGGAGGCTGGAATGCTGCCCGCGTGCCCTCCGCCACCGCCCGCCCCTCGCAATCCGGACGCTGCCTTTAAACCGCTCCGACGTGTTTGCAGAGTTGTTTGCACATTTTTTTACATTCCCGTCCTTTTATTAAACCCTCCTGTAATGCCTAGCCTCCGTTCTCGAATATAGGTACCTACAGACGTTATTATCCGAGGAATGTAATATAACGAAGCAATAGAGAAGCCGCTCGCGAACCATCCATTGATAAAACATCGAAACTACACGAGTAACCCCGATTTAAAATGATTGAGCAATTTTCGAAAAGCTTTATTATGATTTTGAGATCGATGGATTCTTTCATTGATCGAATGTCCAAACTATGAAATGTAGATGTGAAAGAAAGTGCAATAGATTTCACTTTCAAAACTAAATTAACTTTCTCCAGTGACATGTCTTACGTAACCTGGACAAAACAAGACAGCCATAACCACAACATCTGTAAAGGTCGATGGTCAGCATTATAAAGAGTTACATTATCGATACAATATTACCGTATAATTGTTTGAGACATTGCTGATCGTCGATTCTATAGAGAGTATTGATCTCGTTCATTCATCCGATAATATTTTGAAGGAGAACAAAGAGTACAGAAACGTGAACGCCGTTTTAAGAACATGAAAAAATAAGAGGCAGTTTAATAAACCACTTTTTAAGCCAAGCATTCACAGTATGAAGGCTGTGAATGAGCTGCGACTCGACATGTATAAACACTTAAAGGCGATACGAATAAAAATATTTTGTGTCGGTATGCGAGCGGGCAAGTTGAATGCTGCGAGCGATGGAATCCACTAAACGTTGCGATTCTTTCCGTCTGCTACGTGAATAACGACTTTAATTCTGGGATCGTTGGGCTTCAAAGGTTCCAACAGCAGGAACGTCGTTTTTGTCGCTTCCTCGAAGGAAATACCAAGACTTCCAATTTATATGACGACCATGTGAAAGAAGTGTAATTATTACAATCGCAGAATTGAAAAGCTTTTAACTTTTTGCAGTATTAAAAGAATGTTTCTCAGACATACCTATTACAATACTAACAAATACGAATTAAAAGTTATAGGATCAGAATATTGCGCTATTTATTTTGAAGTTGTTGAGCGAATTGGCAAATTGCAGTTACTTTCAGTTTTATGAGTTACGATACGACGCTTATTTAGCAGAGCGAGTATGCAAAGTGTTGGGAGAACAATGAAAGGCGGCCGGCAGGTCGCGGGCCTCTCTTTATGACCGCACTGTGGGATGCCAGCCTGCGTTACTTTCATCGCGGGAATTCATATTATGAAAGTGCATTTTGGGAGTACCTATAAAATATTCAGTGATTTCTGATACAATATCCATCTTAAATTATTTACTAGTGGAATTTTCATACAAACTTTTATTACCATTTGACACCCCTTTTCAGCACTCTTTACATTTTACAATTTAGTTAATTCTGATTGAATATCCATCTTATCAAAGATGATAAGATTCAATAAGAATTAACTAGTGGAATTTTCATATTACATTCGTGTCCTACCCAAGGTGTTCCTTGGGATACGAATTGACAAAGATTGTGTCATTTCGACCGATTTAAGAACGTGTTTGTGCAAAATTTCACGTAGTGTTGTACTACCTTATACATTCGGAGATTTCCATGAGTTTGTGTTAGTTATACATTTTACATGGTTGTGTAGATTTTCGTGGCTCAATTATGGCAGCACCAATATGGATATACCTTGGAGAGATAAATTCCTAACCTGTCTAATACTTTTTAGTCGGATACCACGCGAGCGAAGCCGCAAGTAGAAGCTAGTGTTTAATCAAAGAATGCGGTAAAAAGTGAATGTGAAACAGTAATAAACGAATATCTTCGTTCATGAAAATAACACTAAAATTATAAGACTAATAAAAAAAGAAAAAGCTTCACGAATCCCCAGGCACGGTAATATCCCGTCAGGTATCTAAGAGCCATTTGTGAGTGTGCACTTATGCGCCCAAACCAGCCAAATGGTTTTTTGAGTATGTCTTAGGTGGTTCTTCGTAGTGTTAGGCGACCAAATATCACATAAATTATATATAATTTTTTTTTGTGTTTTTTTCAGTTTCACAGTTTCAGAACACCGACATTGCGGATTTTTTTGAATGGTTAATCCATTGGTGCACGACTGGGTTCGAGCCCGCTAAACTAACACATCCACCCCTATTTATTGACAGAACTAAACCATTTGTGAGACAATAGGATACAAAACTTATTTATTTATTTATTTTATTTATTTATTTGTTTAAGGAAGACTAACAGCACACCATACATGTAAATCAAGAATACTATATAAAACAAAAGGCTAATAATAAGTCTCCACATATAGATATAGAATAAAAGCTTATTTGAGCACAGAAAAAACGGGTGCAAGCTACATACACACAAAAATATATACAAATTTCAGAAAGCTATATGATGTTAATGATAATTATGAAACAATATATAGTAAAATAATAAAAACATATACATAAATCTAATAAGCCTAAAATTATTTTTGGCATGTTCGCTTGGAACTGGTACATCACATAGATTCACATAGATTGCAACGTTTTCTTGTGATTCAATTGATATATCTTTTAACTTGGATATGTTGACTATATACACAACACGATGTAATATCGATACCAGCAATGTGCTGATCCAGCTTCCAAAAGGCTATTTATAGGCACGAACTATTTAGTGTAATTCGATAGGTGTAGAGTGCACGTGCGCGATCGGAATTTCATAATAATAACCACTTGAAAGGTTTCACCGGTTTTATTCAAGTGAAGTATTCGCACAATGTGGTCCAAGCCTTGCACCGAAATGCATTACGCCATGTGCAAGAAATGAGCAGGTGCGACCGAGCGGCGCCGGCGCAAGGTGCACTTTCACAAGCATTCTGATAAAGCCAAAGAGTTCTACTTAGATTACACCTATTTATAATATACCTTTCCAGTCCAATTTATAATCTGTGTGCCTATCAGAGAGTACCTACTCATTTTATGACTACAAACATATCATCGTAAAAGACTATAAGAAGCTTGAACCCCATAATGAAACTACGAAACTTTAGATGTTTTGGGTATTTGGACATTATCATGGTTGGAATGTTCGCAGTTCAATCGTACCCAATAAGCCGATTTGGATAAAACTTAGAAAACCGAGTTTCCTATTAGTTTATTACGTAGGTATATTTCATTTTACCCAAAAAACCGAGTGAAATTCAGGAACCGGGTAGAAAAAACAAAAGTCTTTGAAGCAAAACGCCAAGTGTTAGCAACGACGGGCTAGTAAATTAAATAATAAAATCAATATTAGTGGACTTTCAACACAGTACCTACTATCTAGTCCAACCAAACTTAACAAAGATTTTATTATGGGAAACAGATAGCAGTTAAAGCATTTATTTTTAGGATTTTTGACGACCTCAGTGGCGCAGCGGGCGAGAGTCCGCCTGTGACGCAAGAGGTTGCGGGTTCGATTTCCGCCTCGGAACAAATTTGTGTACGACATGCAGTAATAGGTTACGTTGGTCTGGATGTTTTCTATGTATAATAAAAAATATCTATCTATGTAAGTATACATATAATGTATTAAATGTAGGTATTAGTCATCTAGTCACCATAACACAAGCTTTGAGTAGCTTACTTTGGGGCTAGATGGTGCTGTGTGGATTGTCCAGCATTATTTATTTATTTATAAACAATGCTATCCGGTTATTAACCGAATCAACTGCAGCAAAGCCCATTCGAGTTCGTCCACATTTGTCGTCGTGTAAGAAATTTGCATAAACAAGATTTTGCAACGATTAAGTCTAATTTAGCGTTATGCTAAACGAGTTTATATGTTGCGGACTTAAAAATTACGAAATGTTTATGCATAACAAAATAACTTTTATGGTTATTATAATTTTATTTTAAAGCAGATCAGAATGGAAATAGGTATAGACCTTACAATCACTACATAGTATAAAATAGTCGCCTCCCGCTATTTGTCTGTCTGTCTCTATTTGTATGTGCAACGGATTTTGATGCGGTTTTTTTTAATAGATAGAGTGATTAAAGAGGAAGGTTTATATGTATAATACCACCAGTGCGAAGCCGGGACGAGTCGCTAGTATAATTAAAAAAAATGCCTACTTACCTACTATAAATAAAAAAAACCTGATTTTTAGACGGCCTTCACGGCTCAGTTGGTAGCAGCTCTGCCTTCTACGCTGTAGGCCGAGGATTCGTTCCCAGTAGGTGCAACCGCCTTAATTTTAAATTATATTTGTTCCCACCCGAGGTCCAACCCCAAAAGCCTAGTTCAGGTAATCAGAAAATGTGCTGTTGGGTTAGCGCCAAAGCAACTTGGCAGGTGCCCGTCATGCTAATTAAGTTGGTTTACTAAATAAGCTGCAAGCACCTAAATTGAGTAAATGTTTTTTTACAAAGATAGAATCGAAACAGATTCAACGAAATAAAATGAGTCACAATGCGTTTCAGAAATCCTGCAATTGCTTAAGGTAAACCTGTAGCATGAAAAAATCAAATTAAAAATCAGATTTTTTAATGCATTGCAAAACTTAGCGGGTGGTTAACACCAGGTCTTCAGTCAATTGCACCATCAATTACCTTGTCAAAGTTAAATAGTTCAAAATAGACCACATACCATGTTATATAGACGTAGTATTCAAATTCCTTGCCACATACAAAAAAACGAAAGGTAATATGACAAACAATGACTGACGTTTGATAGCTATTTGACAATAACATTAACATTAACCAGCGAAAATCGAGCGTTAACGGTAAACATTAAATCATGACGACATTTTTAACAGCTCTTGAACGGTGCAACAAATTTTTAGCAAAACCTCTGATTTAACGAACGATTCGACGTTAAATCAGATGGTGACAAACGTTAGGGGTGCTAGATCGGGTAACCTCCTCTTGGTGCACCCTGGTAACACCATGAAACACGCCAGCAGAGTACTGCGGACGTGTTTCATGGTGGCTAATAATCCGACACGGTGGGCCTCTCCACGTGTCCCTCTGATTAGCAGAAGGCACAGTGTGATGAGGCAGGGTAGACCTTTTGGTCTGGCCAGGTGGGTCACGCGTGGGCCAGATCCGTGACGCATTTTTCCCAGCTTCAAAAAAAAAAGATGGTGATAAACGTTAGATGGTCCATATGTGGTTAGTTTATCCTTTAATAACTTTACATCCTATTGTTTTAGTCCATTTCTCTGGAGGAGGGCGATCTGAGACACAGTTTTACACACTTCTACAGATAATAACATCGATCCCGACTGTGTGTTACCTAGTTGTAATGTGTTCCTTAATTAACATTTTGTTTTGCACTCACCCTTACTCGTAAAATAATAATTGAGGTCTACACGCTGTTGGCAGAAAAGCATAAATTCACATTTCAGAACACTCGACCTTACAAATGGGATAGTAGCTGTCACCTCGACTTACAAACTAGGTCAAGCTTAATATATTACGTCGGTTATGTACGGAACGTATGACATCCCAATTCCCAGCGTATTTGTCATCGTTCTCATATGATTATACCTTAGCTAGGAATTAAAATTAATAGTGACTTAATTTAATACATATAAAAAATATATTACCTTCCCAAAAGTTTCTCTCGAAAGATGATTTTCTGCCTTTCTGTTGGATAGTCGATATCGGTTTCCTGAAACAAATAGAAATGGTTTTATTAGTAGACGAATTTAGGTGTGATTTTATGTTTCAGCTCTATTCATTTCTGTTGCAGTCGTTAATATTTAACCTTATAATAAAATACAAACCTAGGTCACTGTTTACCAACAAATTTACCCATCTACACACGTCTCTATATTAAATAAATTATTTTATGTTTAGATAATATTATGCAAGGCATTATATAGTATTATAAAATATCAATAAAGATAGAAGAGCTTTCTATGAATTAATTAAAAGAAAACGAATAAAGAGCTCTGAATGAACAGGCCACAAGACATGTTTATGAATAAACTGCAAATATTTTTCTGCTCTGCAAAAGAACGTAAACGGCACAAAAAATCATAACAATACAGTAGCAATGATGTAAAGTGTTTATTTATTTACAAAACAAGTGTTTAATCGTGTAAACGTCTGCGGTGCGCGCTTTAAGTTGCGCACCATAGGTAGGTACTGATTTATCGCAATTCAGTTTAAGTGACCAATTTATATAATAGCAACAATTAGTGGGCAACGGGTGGCGCTACCCGCCTTCTGCCACAGATTGTATTATACCTACTGCTTCTGGCTCCGCAGCCCATGACATTAAACCACAGCACTAACCATCTTCATTATTGTAATTTAGATGTTTCATGATGCTTTCCAACTACTTAACTCTGAATACTATTTTTCCCGTAAAAATTGGAGGAGTCGGCATAATAATTCGTGTACTTGTTGCCTACTTTACAATAATAATAATAATGCACCTAAATTGGTGAATCCTCGAACATCTAGTAAAGAATACATTAAGAGGCTGACCGTCAAAGAACTTCTCGATTGCATATTTCATCATGAATGTCAATGAAAAGTCGCGAACGACTAACTTTTAGAGAATAACATTAACAAAGGTTAAGGCTCCGGTGACAGCGGCTCGCAATTTCGAGGTGCGATTGGCTATTATTTCATTTTATTTCATTTCGGGGAGGTTGTTTGAAAGAATAACTCTAAAGAAACACGCATAAAAACTGTTCGAACACAAATAATACAATAATATAAGGGAAACATGCTCGAATCAGAAATCATTTTGGTATTAGTATGTTTGGTCTTACGTTTACCTAATAGCAAAATGATTTCTGACTCAAGCACATTTCCCTTATATTATTGTATTATTTGTGTTCGAACAGTATTTATGCGTGTTTCTTTAAAGTTATTCTTTCAAACAACCTCCCCGAAATGAAATAAATGAAATAATAGCCAATCGCACCTCGAAATTGCGAGCCGCTGTCACCGGACCCTTAAGCACAAATATCGAATATACGCAATGTTTTTTTAATAAAATTTCTTTTTGTTTTTTGGGATTTTATGGTAGCTCTAGTAATTAATCGCAAGTTGTAGTTGAAAAACTCAATCCTGCATCCTGTATACGTGCATAGGTCCATCACAATTTAGTGAAGATACGTTATTATTCATTTTGTGGTAAAGGTATCAAGGCAATATGCCTGAGACAAAACAGTTAATTATGCTTTTACAATATCAATAAACTCAATAGTAAAGTTGTAAACTCTTCCTGGTACACCATGCTGACTGACCACAGCTCAGTTGGCAGAGCTCTGTCTTCTGCGCTGAAGCTTGTGGGTTTTATCTCTACCGAGAATAAACATTTGCGTGATAAACAATGCGCCCTTACGATGGATAGGAAATTTTGCTGATAGTACGAAATATTTTATTTATTTGAGAAACAGCAATTATAAGCCCAATTAAGTTTTAATTAAAAGAATGATGAAGTTACGAGGCGTGATGCCATTTATTGTTTTTAATAAAGAGAGCGTTAAAATCTTACCGTAATTGGGTTTACCTAATTTGTTTATTAGCAAAAACCTAACACCACAATAATTTAACAGATTGAAGACTGTCCTAATTGAAAGCGTTTTAGCGACTGGAATGTATTTAAAAGCATATTTCGAGAGCAAATATCATCGAAAACAGGTCATCGGCTGACGGCTCAAATGTCAGGGTCCCTGCGACTGGAACGACTGAGATTTGAATGCCATCGACGCGACGACGCCGTGTTAAAACAAAACTGACTTGAATGTTTCTTGATTAAGTTAAACATATTAAATCACAAACACGTCTTTATATATTTATTGGTTCCCAAGGCAACTATTTAAAGAAAGAACTTCTGAAGCTCGCCCGACTAAAAAACAAATGCATTTATACAAAGGACAGTGTTTTGCGCTCGTTCTAGTTCGAACACACGAGAGCGAATTCCTGAGAAGTGAAAATGCTCTGTTGAGAAAGGCAGCAGCTTCAAGCGAACCTAGTCTAGGCAAACCACGTCGTGACTCCCCTCTCTCCCCGCGTCCGCCACCTCGCGCGGTCTCGCGACGCTGCGCCTGCGCAGCCTGTGGACCACTCACCGGAAAACCTTCACGTTATTATCGAGTTACAGTCTCACTCACATCGACTTACGATCACCTAAACCTTCTTAACTCAACCGGTAACGGCTCTCAATGTTGCACCGACGGGGGATCTACTGTTTTGCTCTTCACACTTTAGATTAACCCGATAATCCGCTACCGGTTTTTTAGTATGAACAAAGAACAAGAACTGGTTAATTTTAATTGTGGGAAACTAATGCTTACTATTTAATTGTGTACTGCAATGTCAATACTACTGACTTACCTAATAAGGCCCTATGATTGTGAGCGCATACAGATGCGACTGTAATAATGACCAGTCCCAATCCTTACAGGACCTGTTTTGCCTCAAGAATAGACGACACTGTGGGTAAATGTATTTTTTGCCTCTCGAACCAGACGCTAAAAGGTTTTGTTTATTTACAAAAGACATTTAAAAATAACTATGATGCGAGAGTTACTGCGCCAGTATATTTTATTCGGATTCGTTGTTTGAGAACTGTTAATTGAAGAGTTTTCCAGAGATAAGACAAAATTAAATAAGAGCCAGAATTTGCAATAACATGATTTCTGTAAATTCAATCAATTAACTCTAAGGCATTCTAAGGTACCTTCTGCATGCAGTAATACTTCGAGCCATGTGTGAGCCATGTATTGTAAGCAGTAAGCTACTGATATTTGACAATTCGCTACTGATATTTTTAATTTGATAACTGTGCACGTTCTACTAAACGTACCGATTCCTGATTTTCTCAGATGCCAGATGAACTCGACTGTACCTATAAACCGCACCTCTGCAGATATTTGCAATTCTAGGCCACAGTCTTTTAAAATGGAAGGACGTGTTTTTATGGAATTTATCAGACTCGGCTTGTCACTACGTTAATTTTTAAACAGCAAAAGTATTGATCGAAATTCAAGAACTCGCGAGTGCTACGTATATGCATATATGACTAGCGACCCCAAATATGACCTTGAACTTATCTAGAGCTAACAAGTGATATTTAGATAGCAAGTAGTGTTTGAATATATAATCATCTCGCACAAGAGGACATTGAATAAGTCGATAGGAGAGTGGGAAGAGCGTGCGAACAGGGTCGGCCGAGCCATTGTCACCTACACGTCACTATATATGCGATATTTCCTATACACGCGTGTGTCGTACTTGATCACGTACGTATGTATGTAGGGTATGTAATTGAACAAGATCAAGGCACCCCGTTCACCGCTTCCGCCACTCAACTTTGGAATTTCATAAATTTCAACGACTCGGCGCTGGTTAATTAAATACGAGTAAAAAGTAGGTAAGTATTTGATGTCATTTACAACCGCATTGCCACACAGTTTCAATATAAAATGTTTTCACTCATTTCTTCAAATTGTGTTTACGAGACACGAGACGGTGGTTGACACCGTAATGAAGAATTTACTTCCTCCTCCGTTCATTATTACGAGTATTTCTAATGGAATGCAATGTGAAACTTAAACCGTGCGGCGAATTCATGTCAACAAATTGATACATGCAAACAAATTTTTACGAGCAAAATTCGGCAAAGAATGCCTTTTATTACTACCGCTACATATTTTATTGATTGCAAAACACTCGAGTTCCTAACGTGGGTGTTGAAATATGTTAAGCGGATAAGAATGAGAATCTCGATAGGTCCGCCGTGATCGATGCCGGTGATTATCATCATACGAGAGAAAGTATGGAGATACAAACATAAATTTAATAACAGTATTAGATGTATTGGGTTGCAGAGACAACATCTGAGACTCGCAGGGCCAATCAGTGCGGCCGGCGACTGGGTACCGTTAGGTCTCGGCCGGCCGGCTCGACATCAGACATCTCAGCCTACTTAAAGCATATAATGTGCCAATCATGTAGTTATGTGGGATACTGTAATGTAGAATTTTTATTTATAAGCCCTAAGTCTAAGTCCCTTTATAAAAAAATAAAAACCTTGACTCCAAACCTACTTACCTACACTATAAGCCTCTAAACAAACCTTCAAAGGTTTATTGGTGCAATATCTCAATAACCAGTAAAATTTAGTGTTAATAATAATAAATTAAAAAAAAACCTAAAGCTATATTAATCTAAAGTTGATGGCGGCAAGGCCTTAGGGCACTCTCCGATCGTGCGTGACTTGCGAGGCAATGATTTATTATAGGTTACATCTTAACACCAGGTGGACCATCTGCATGTTTTTCAGCGAGTTGTATACACTAAAAAACTAGAAGAGCTATTTTGTATGTAATTACTGAGAACACCATGTTCTTTAAATTTTTCTAATCTTCCTTGCTTGTATCAATAGTAAACCAACCTTTAATGTTACAACACTTAAAAATGTTAAGAACTATGCACAAAAACTCGCTTGACGAACAAATATGGGCAAAAGTGGAATGTCGAAATCCGCGTCACCATTGAGATGCCATTTGGATTGCATCGCGAAACCTCCAGTGGCCAACATTCGGCCGCTAAGTGTTACATGTACACACGGTTACAGAATACAGAACCATATTTACCCACTTTCAGATGAGCCGTTAGGCTTAGTATACACAAAACATGCAAATGATGAGCTCGGCTTACATACCCCCAATTCTATAATGACTAGTACTTCTTCAATCTATATAAATACCTATTGGTGGTTCTGCGTGGTTTACATAGACCAAACCCAGAATGAAATATATCCTTTATAACACGGCTCTATCAGCCTCAACTTAAGAAGAGCTTTTTTCAGAGTACCTAGTTTATAACCGACGTATTAAAATGGAGGAGATTATCAAGTCGGCTTTGAGTTATTATAGTTATCTTATTTTTATATATATATTCGTCTTATTTTTATTTTTGATCGAGTGAGCGAAGCGAACGAAGATCTTACAATCAACTTGGGCGATTTGGCATTTTATGTATGTATGTATGTATGTATGTTTGTATGTTTGTCCGACGATAACTTGAGAATCGCTTATCCGATCTGCATGAAATTTGGTAAGTCGATAGCTTGTACTTGAGAAATTTACTGGTAAGTATATGAGTAAAATCGGATAAGGGGTTATTAAAATATATGGTTATTTTGAGGGGGCAAAAATTAAAAAAGTTACACAAAAAAAATAAATTACATGTCATATGAAAGGGCTTGGTTTGAACATTCCAAAACCATTTTTATTTTTTTTTAGGATGCCCGCTTTTTGAGATACAACAAAAAAGGTAAATTGAGATAACCAACGACCCAAGAGCTCCCATTTCTAAGAGTATCGTTGACATCAAGGTTTTTCTACTGGTCGACCAGTTTCTTTGCTTTTTAAATATTTTTTTTTACTGAAAATAAATTAAAAAGGTACTTAGTTATCATTAAACGGTGATAGCAACCTGTTCTGATGGTGGAGCCAGGGTCTGTTCAACGGAACTCTTCAATAAATAGGCCAATTCAGTTGAAACTTGGTTACCATACTTAGTATGTAGGTGGCAGCCAGAGACAAATCCATACACAATGTTTGGACTTGCCTCTAACTACCACTTACTTAAATTTTCGGAGCGTTCGCGTCGCGTCACGAGATCTCAGTTCGGGGCGAACTACTATTTTTATTTTAGTCTTATTTTTATAAGACACCATATAACCACCAAATCTCCTACCAAATCGGTTAGATGGTAAAAAACATTATTTATTTCATCTCAATTTTCATGATTGTTTGTTTTATATGATCGTGTCACGGCCGGCGCGGCGCAGCGACTCGGCTATAAAGCTCCTACAATGCAGTTACGGTACGTCTTGGCTGACTACGCTTACACCGAAACGTGCGGTAGGTTCCAAATAAAATTGCATTTTTAACAACTAATACAACATAGGTACCTACAAGGCCAAAAAGTTTAAAAAGTAAAGTTTAGCATATACGTCAATCTGACGCTGGCACAAATTGCAAAACAAGCAGTGCGACCACAAAAGTTGACCCTGAATGACTCTACAGTTTTAAAAGAGAGGGAATAATCGCTCTAATAATCGATTATTATATGCACTGGGCCACGCCCATCCACATTCTAGGACACGTTAATGTTGTGTACCTACCTACCACTAACGATCATTAGAGCGATTATACGAAAGCTTCCACTATAGTTGCGGTTGAGCCATATAGTGGGCGATGCTTCAGCAACGTCCGCCAGGCATCTAAAATAAGCGTTTTGTATATAAATTTGGTTGTAATCGAGTCGATCGCACGCGGTGCAGGGATCTACTCTGAATCGATAAACGCGAATTTTTGTTAACTTGTTTGTATCAACATGTTTAGTTACACTGCGCGCCAATCTGACTTATTGACCGAGCGAGCGAAGCGAGCGAAGCGTCTCAGTTTCCACATTGGCCAAAAATGCGTTTGTCCGGATGTCTGTCTGTCTGTCTGTCTGTTCTCCTCTACAGGTCGCATTTTTCAACCGATCTGGACGAAACTTGGTACACAGGTTATATGACTTATTAGAATTTTTTTGTCGTCGGGGATTTTTGATTGGGGGTACTTCCCCCAAAAAAAGGGCAAAAATGGGGCTATTTGATATACTGGATATCTCCACCAAATGAGATCCGATTTCGATTATTCTTTTTTTATTTGAAAGGTAGTAACTATAAGTTGGTCTCATAAAAGTTTGGCGAAGATCTGGTAAGGATCTTCAGCATGATGAACAGGATGGCTCATCAAACAATCGATGGTTTTCAATCAAATTTGAGAGAAACACAAAGGACCTCATTCTACACAAGATGATGCAAAAAAAAATCAAAAAGATCAAAAAAATCACATAACGGAAAATGCACTTGCACATTACATTCCTCAAATAGCTCACTTTTAGTATGCTCGCGAGGTCTACAGCTCCCAGAGCCACTAGTTTTTACTACTTGCTGATGGTACAAACAGATGGCCCACTTGGTGGTACTTCGCAAACCACGTACAATAGAGATGTGCGCTACGATGTACCTCTGATGCGTTGCGTCCATTTACGTGATTCATAGGTACATAATTATGTTTAGTCCCAAATTCCTATAATTTCACCGGCATCCACACTCTTCGAACCGAAACACAGGATCGCAGAATTTCTGCTTGACGGCAGAAACTGGCATGGTGGTAGTATAGCTCGCGTCAACCAAAAAGAACGCTGGAAAACAATGGAGGGGATGTGTTTGCGCATACAAAATACTCGCGCCATCACACCGGCTCCCCCTCCTTCCAGCGTTCTTTTTGCGTGTCGCGCACTTTACTTCCCCTCTCATAAAAGACGCAACTACCGCAGTCTCTTAGTCTAGTTCTTGCTGCGCAAAATGCGCAGTGTAGCCCACATGAGAATACCAACCTTCGTGTTGTTATGTAGTAGACCCTCATATAACTTTACATACAGAGCTTTTAGTTTAGGTGCGATGTTGCAGTATACGATTGTTACTTTATATTTAGGCTTCAGTCAGAGGGATCGAAAACTCTGAAAGCATTCTTTGAAACTAATGTGCTGTGACACCAAGAATTTTATTACTGTGCATTTTATATAATGGAAAAGGAACTTTGCAATGAAAAATAGTAAATTAAGTGATAGGTATTCGAATGTCAAAACAGTAAAGTTGAATCGGAATAATGTTATATTATTAAATGGTTATAACGGAATTAAACTGAATGCATTTCAGTTGACGTCCGGTATGGTTAAATTCAATTAGTATACATCATTATAGCAACCTAAGTCTACCTATAGTCAAATTATCTTCCGCCTTCATCGTGTATAGGTAAGTTACGAACTACTGGTTGCAAACGATAATCTCTCCCAATTATTAAAGCAATATTGCTTAGGATATTGCATCTGGGATAGCTTACGTGACTTTGCTTGCCATTCACAGTTGCAACATTTAATTCTGTTCTTCTTTTTATAATAAAAGTTATGTAATACTGCATAATATCGCTGATATAACAAAATGAGATCATTTATCAGTAGTTAAGTAGGTATAAAAGTATGACAAACATGTACAATTACTTTATGAAATAGTGGGGATATATTTTATTAAATCTAATGCGATCGAGAATAATTGTTATTTTTTAATCGATGCGCTGTCTCATACTTTTATATCTATGTGTATCACCAAAGTTGACCATCAACTTGTAGGAACTTTTGCTATGACTCGTTGGCTCCTTGGCCGTATGCTATCAAAGTTTGGCCGGTGAAAACAACAGAAAAAAAACGTAAACTTTCCCAATGCGAAAATCGAACATGCGACCTCAGTTGGTTATTGACCCGCCTCTTACACAGGTCTTTTACCATGTATGATGGATAGTTTTTGCTTTGCTCAATGTGCTAGGTACTGTTGGAAGCGCAATGCGGTAATGAATGCAGCCGGTTTGCAGTTGCCATACGCCGAATATACGAGCGAACGTAAACTTCCTCATAATGTATGGCGAAGACTATACCACAGACTAAATGTCAATTAGTACGTAAACTACGCTCATAAAGTTCCTGAGCCATAATGATCTTGGAGGATAAGATACTGAACAATGTGCTAGTACCTTCGTTATACCTTTGCGCATTAAACTTCACTAGCTAGAGTGCAAGAGGAGAATGGACTACGTACTTGCTTATTTGTTTGCTTATAATTTTTTTTGTGGACTATCCACACTTAGCAAAGCTAAAATGGGATACCAGAAAGCTGATATAAAACTTAAATACTGTTTTGTTAATACCTGCTTATATACATACCTAATAATACCAGACTGAGAACAGCGCTATTTAAACTACTATAACTACTAGCTCGGGTGTTATCTTCTAGATGTCATGTCACTTACCTTCATACTAATATCTACCTAGTTTGTCATTATCTATTGGTAAGAGAATGAGGTTTTTTAATGTTGACAGATTTTCATTCTTTACTTAAAATGTTATATTGTGCTTAGCAAAATAGGAACGTTTTTCAATAAAATTTATATTAAAAAAACCTGTTAGGTAAGAAAGAACACAGAAGTGGGCTAGCCTGCCTACTATATTGCTTTCTTTACAGTTTCAAAGATTCTCCACGAGTACCTACCTAAGTCGTGAGTCTACGTATGAATTTAACAGAAGGTTTAACAGGTACATAAATATCCTGGTTGTTAAGTCAGAATGGCGGTAAATTTACGGGCATATGAGACATTCCTTTGTTAGGGGCAATATACCCATTGGAACGCAGAAGACGTTCATAATAAAATAGTATCTAGCTAAATAATACTGCAGGACGTTCGTAACCTTTTAACGACCAACGAACTAATTGTCAGTATAACGTTTTACTTTGTAAAGAAAATTATGAAAACGTAGAGTAATTAGGAACTAAAACGTTTTTTAATCATTTACAATCTTTATATTTTTACAGGTTAGTGAATCTATGACAGTGTAGAAGGTATTGTTGTGGCCATGAAGATCATGACTTTCATGACTCACATAACAACTTGAGGTTTTTCCAAAACCAAGGTTCTTGAACAAAATATGAGAAATATGTTATCTTAAAACATTTTTCAATATAATAATATAATATAAATTCTTAGCTGCTATTCAATAAAAAATACCTAATCGTAGTTTGTGTCAAAAGCTTACTTTACTGCTCGTATTAATTTTCAGCTTTCTAACTATAATTTTTACTTTGTATAGCTCATAAAATTTTCTTTATTACTTACCTAAGTTGAAACCTAATGGAATGTACCTATATGGAATGTCAAAATCTTGCGCAACTGATTGCCTGATTGATTGACTAAAAACGGAGAGGCTAAACAAAGTGTGTGTAAGTGTAATAAAATAAAAATATGTATGTTTATGTATAATAAAAAATATCTATCTATGTAAGTATTAATGTAATAAATATATCAGTCATCTAGTACCCATAACACAAGCTTTGATTAGCTTACTTTGGGGCTAGATGGTGCTGTGTGGATTGTCTAGCATTATTTATTTATTTATTTATATGAAGGTTTCTTCGTGTAGTATACGAACTAACAAAGAAGTTTATGAAACACGACCCCTAAAGGGACCTACAGGGGTTGAAGTTTGTATCAAAATAGATTCACGGGAAGCAATCGGCGAGGGAGTCTAATAATAAACAATTATAAAACACACTATTTTATTAGTAATAGACTACACTCACCACCAGTGCATAACATGCACTTGTGTTTGAAAGATAATTTATTCAATGAAAGTACGCATTTTGAACACTTCACAAATAATTATATGATCAAATAAACGCCTAATCTATTGTTATGGGATATAAATAGAATGTTGCATCGAAGAATGCTAAATACAGATTGTATTTTACTCTCTGATGTATTAGGTAGGCTATCGAGCGGCTATCGAGGATCTTGGAAACCAAAATACCAGACAGTTACCGCATATGTTAGTACCTAGTAGGTACTTAGTTAAAGAGAGTTGTCAAATTCAGACCGAAATTTCGGACAAGTCTCGTTTTTTATTTTGCTCTGAGTTCATCATGTTTATAATTATAAGTACTTCTGATTGTATGGCTGAGTTACAGAATGCGTACGCATACCAACTTGCTATCAAATTGATATTGATTGACAAACGCGCAACATCCTAAGTGGTCATACCGTCATACCGATGCAATTGAATTTACATTTCACGCGGAGTAGGTACGCTCGATAGTGAATATATTTCAAGTGAAATTTTAAGACAATTGTTTAGTTCCAAATGCATAATGAAAAGGCATATAAAGTTAATGCTGTATAAGTAGCCTCTAAATGTAATGCATGGTTTTGATAAAAACTCATTGTATTATTAAAACATATTTAAAATACTGGAAAAACAATTTCGGATCCCTTAAAAAAAAAATAATAATAATAATGCTGGACAATCCACACAGCACCATCTAGCCCCAAAGTAAGCTACTCAAAGCTTGTGTTATGGGTACTAGATGACTGATATATTTAATACATTATATACTTACATAGATAGATATTTTTTATTATATACATAGAAAACACCCAGACCAACGGAACAAATTTCTGCAGATCGTACACAAATTTGTTCCGAGGCGGGAATCGAACCCGCAACCTCTAGCGTCGCAGGCGGACTCTCGCCCGCTGCGCCACAGAGGTCGTCAAATACGAAGTGTGCGTCTATGTAGGTCTCTACTTCAAGGATCATCTCTTTTGAAGTATTGTAGTGATGTGCGCGCCATAAGTACCTACATGGTAAAGTCAATAGCTATGGTGGGTAGGTATATATAGTCGGGTGCATTTTCAGAGTGCGCTATATAGGCGGGCGAGGGCGCAGATGTCCCCCTCACCACCTTTCTCCACCCTGCTATTGTTACCCGCTAGTTTGCATGAAAATAGAGAAAACTCTCCATGTGTGTCGCCGCTCCGAATAAAATATTCTTTTCATTGTCTACAACTGTTATTCCTGTGCAACTGGTAAAAGTATTGTTCGTGTAGAAGACAATGACGTTGTTTTATCTTGTAGAAGCACCTTCGTGTAATAATTCGGTGGTTATGTAAGTAGCTTTAATGTAGGCTTCACAATAAATGTTCTCACGGCGTTATTATGAATCCGGTAGCAATTACGTAGAGCCGGATCGCTGTTTGTTTTACTAAAATACATTTGGTATACATACATTATAAGTAATGTTAGGTAGCTACTCTAGTCTCTATACTCTGTGAACTTGATATCGAACATATCGAATGTATATGCATTGACGAATTACGTTTCATTATCAGAATCAAGTCCTATTCACTACATAGGAACAAGCAAGGCACAGTTTAAACTACTACCTACCTAGTTAGGTCTATAACTACTGGACCGTAAGACTTGAAAATTTGAGAGAGCTTTTTTTGTGAGGAACGCACTTAGAAACAAAACAAATTCCCGAAACCTCAACCAAGAGTACAGCAATTGACATGAAAACAGTATTACGCGTGAAGTCGGATCGGCAGGATTTCACTAGCCTAGAAACAAGCAAGGCAAGCATTACCACCTCATCATAGTTGCAACGTAATACTAATTATGCAATAATCTATCCATGCCGTTCAAACACGCACATTGTTAACGCAGTGTTACAAAGTAGAGATGCCTCGATAGTTAAGCTTATCATTTGACTTACATACCCATTATCAGATATTCAGAGCGTAAACTATGGTAACAATGCAACTTTTACTTAAAAAAACTAATGTAGAACAGTAGTCCAAAAGGTACATACCTAAATTCCATACTTTACTGATTTGTTCCGCATTCGCCCCGCAGAGTTTCGCCCCACATGTAAAATTCCGCATTCGTCCCACATTATATTCCTTGTTCGCCCCGAAATTAATTTATGGATATTTTAATATTATTTTTCCGTGTTCGTCCCATTTTGAGTTCCTGTTTCGCCCCGCAAGTTTTTGTGGTGTATTTTAGTACAGTCAGAACAAACAATCCTTCAAGCATTTTGATGGTCAACTACGTAAATAATATTTAGGTATTATATTTTTAAAACTTACAAACTACACTATGCAGGTAAATAATGCAATTTCTGAGAACAAAAGGTGGTCGGGAAAAATCCCTTGTTTCAAGACCAAATAGGCTAAGTGCTTGGCTAATCACGTCATGGGAAATCAGTAGACCAATCGCAACGGTACGGAACATGGACACTTACTAAAAAGTGATAATATATAGATCAATAATGAGAGTAACGTCGTGTTGACAACAAGTTGCATGTCATTGTGTGTGAAAGTGCCAAAAAGAATTATTTATTAACATTAGTGCCAGCAAAAGTGTCAAAAAGGTATTTTTTCCTTGGCACGACATAATCGTTGATTATTTAAAATTTTATCTAATTAATAACTTCTATGATTTATGATTCAGTGAGTACTTACATAATAATAAATATTTTTACAAACATTGATCAAATGTTTTTATTTGTCAACTGTACTCCCAATCCCTTTGTTGTAGGTACGACACGAGAACGTGGGGCGAAACGAGAAACATTTTAGAGGTGGGGCGAAACTGGAAATTTTTGGAATGTGGGACGAACGCGTAGGGCGAATGCGGAACAAATCACTTTACTATATTTTTTTACTACTACTATACTTTCATATATTTTTTTTATACAACTGGGCTGTATGGAACAAGCAGATGGCCCAAATGATGTTAAGTGGTAACCATGACCTATAACAGAGCATTGTCTCGTAAGTCACGCACGATAGTAACATGCCCTACGATGCACTACCTGCGTCCATCAACTTGAAGCATACCGATGTTAATTAAGCCTTATGTGCCAGGTGCATGTTTTTTTTTTTCAAAAACATGAATAACACTGATGTCTGCGGTCAGGTCTAACTGAAAGCAGCCCGCATTATGTATGAACAACATTGTCAAAAAGCCAACTTCACCAATGTTTATACATTCTCTATAGTAAATGGCGGAAGAACAGATGTCACGATGATAATACGATCGACTCCTAGGTCAGAAGTCGAGAAACTGTCATTAAAACAATGCAATGACACACAATGGCACATCAAACAATATTCACATGGAACGCCTTTCGAAATCGCGAAGAAACGACAACTCACCGAACCAATTCAAGAAAACATTATAATTAACACAGTTCGAACCGAAAGGTTAATTTCTAACGTCAAGTCGTCTGACTCGCAAATGGATGTTTGCTTCCCTCGCTGAAATTAGCTTTTCTTAAGTTTCTGGTTGGATGAATATATAAATGCGATTTCTTTTGTGACCTACTTTCGAATAAAATACTTTTTAGCAATGAAACTCCCCTCACTGAACAACGATAATTTAAGGTGCCAAGTCAGAAAAGCATCGACCTGCAAACCGCTTTGCTCACTACGGTATGGATAATTAGTGGAAAGTGTAGGGGAGGCACCAAAAAGAAATTAGTTCGCAACGCTCCGCCAATATTTTTGCAGCAATAAATTCATGGTATAACACTTTTCGCCAGGTTAGCAAAAAAATAAGCTATTATCGCTTGCTCTTTATTTCCCCGAACTAAAAAGTGCTAACGGCTCTGTACGTCGCACAAAATTTAGGAGTTTAAGCCTGATTGTCCATTATTGCTCTTAGTCAGGCGAAATCGATGACAAATAATTTGCGTGGCAAATTATCTGATGGTAATTCGACGCGCGCGCTGTAAAAGGTTATTGTTCACTATTTATTACCTTAAGTTTTTCGAGTTGTTATGGTTCCTTGTCAGGATATGGAAATATGCTTCACAAAAAACTGACTAAGCAGCTCTACAAGTTGTGTGGTGAATGTCTCAACCTGTTGGTATGTTTTGATTGATGATTAATTATGTTATGATTAAGGAGTACCTGAATAAAACCTAACTTGAAGATTACCTAATTTAATTTATGACCTACCTTTTATTGATTTCATACATTATCCCAATACAAATATGTATACGAAGGGCCCACGCAGGAGATTGTGAAAATATGTGTGATTGAAATCGGTGGACGAACCGAGCTCAGAAACGTTCTTCCAGGAAATTAAAAAGGGAAGCCTATGTCCAGCAGTGGACTTTTCAGGCTGATGATGATGGAGGGAATATCAGTAGTGAAATACTTACGCATTGTCGGTGACGTCTGTGGATTCGTCCAGTTCGCCGATGGTGTCAAGAGACGCTCCAGAGCCGTCTTCTCTGGTTTCGGCGGGTGGCGGCGGTGGCGGCGGCGGCGGCGCGGTAGGTCTAGTCAGAGGTGTCTCATGAACGCTCTCCTTGAATTGAGGTTTCGGCACAAAATCAATTAGACGCGGTAGCGCTTCCGGCAATGAACTATCTTCAAGCTTCTCGATTGCCTTATTATTATTCATTTCCGCCTCAGAGCGTTGGAGCCACGTTTCGATACAGTTCTTCTTGGTTGGCGTCAATAACGAGTCTGGAACAGGTGGCGGAGGCGTCTCTGGTATGGGAATGTGTCTGGGTTTCCTATCACTTGCAGATCGCTCAACTTTTGCACTCCTGGGCATCGGCTTCGGTTTTTCAGCTGGTTCATCTGTTTTGTGATTGTTCTCATTAGTTACGTGATTGGCAACAGTTTGTAAGATTGTGTTATTGTTGTTTTTGTCGTTTTGAGAAAAGTTTTTGGGCTGTTGGGTAATTTCTTCTGCGTTTAGTGAATTCTGTGTGGAACTGTTTAAGCTGTGTAATGAATTGATGTGTTCGGTCAGTTTAGGCTCTTTGAGCACATCTCTCTGTTTAAGTAAGGAATGTTTAGATGCTCTCATATCTCTAAGGATATCTGTGTCAATGTTTTCTATGCAGTTAAGAACTTTTTGTATGTCGATAGTTTTAGGTTGCATAATGGGTGTCGAGGGTATACTATTTGCAACAGAGCTGGTCATAGAGCCTAGTCGATCAACGACCGTGCTGATAGAACTTCCGGTGTCATCTGACTCTGCGTCTCCTAAAACAAGACAACGTTCCCATTCGGAAGAAAGTAAATCAACGTATATTTCAGCCTCTGCAGGTACAGCTTTACCATCTGACAGTCGTCGAACTAAACGTCTTACTTCTTCTGGAGAGCCTTTTTTCAGATATGCAATACTTTCTTTGTTTTGCCGAAATATATGACTATCAAACGAAGATTTTCTCGACAGTTTAGTAAAAGTAGACATACCGTTATGTTTTCCATTCGACATACAATCTTTGTCATTTTGTTGTGTCCCGTCACTATTGCCTTGTTCTCCGAATGTGTGTAGCGATGGTTTATCCTTGAAGGAATTTTTCTTCCCAAGTTTTCGGGGTGGAACTGGAGGGGGCAGCGTAGTTGGTCTCATGATTTCTATAGATTGCTTTGGAGCCACCGTATTTGGAGCCGTCATAGATTCCGACATATCCTTATTGACTGTTTCCGTTTTGGTCTCTGGTTCGAAATGCCTTACCAAAAGCGTTAACGATTCGTCTGAATCTTTTAGCCGACGAACGCAGTCTATTCTCGTGAGCTCAGACACCGAAACACCGTCAATAGCCAAGATTTCATCTCCCGGGATGAGTTTTCCCCATGGAGCATTAGCGTTTGCCGCTGGACTATCCTCTGAGCATGATTGAACGAGAAGTCTTCTTACTTTTTCTGCTGCGGCCGATCCACCTTCAAACTTGAGACCAAGTCCTAGACGTTCCCCTCTCGGCCTTCGGACTATAACTTCTGCGGCACCAGCAGCCGCTCCTACCGTAAGGACTGTGACGAAGGCGGGATCCTTCACTGCCGGCCGACCTTCACCGACTGGAACTATTGTGACGAAGTCTTCCTCAACCACGTCTGTCGCCATGCCGCGAGAATCATGCACTCTCGGAGAGCAATTCTCCGTTTACATGAACCTGCAGACAAAAAATATTCATAAGCTTGCGTAATAAAATACAATTTAGCTGCGCCCGTGACGGCTAGCGCTAAAGAATTGTGGGGCCTCTCTCTTTCACCGTTGCACTTGAACGCTCAGAGATGAGCTAAGTAAGACGTATAGCCTTCGATGGACCTTCTGATAAAAAAATAAGACAGGTGTAACTAGTACCGACTTTACACCTAGAACCGTAGTAATTGTTGCATAATCGATAAACAACACCAATGTCTAGGTATTTTATTAAAATGTTATTGTAAGGTGCACAAAAATCACCATTTCTCTACAAATTTATGTGCAAATGACGTACATACGTAAGAAATATGTTTATCTCATTTCAAAAATCTTGCAACAAATCGTGATTCGTTATACACTTTGCCTACTTAGGACGAGTAGGTACATCTAGTACTTAGTCACGATCATTGAAAGTTTCGTTGATCGCTCGAAAGTGTAACGAGCGTGTTTGGGAACGCGTTGACCACAAATAGTAGCATCATTGGGCGAGAAGATGTAGGTTAGTGGCACCACACCGGAGGCGGTGCAGGCGCAGGCGTCGTCGCCGGACTCAGCGTTCGCAGAGAATCAACGCATTAGCATATTGCCCGGGGCTGCGGCCCGTTACTCCCGGGTCCCGTTCTGAAGGGCCACTCATTCTCACGGTTCTACACAATTTTCATCGACAATTACTTCCAAGATTCGATTATAGATGATTTTCAAGAAAATTGATGCCAGTTTTAATGAATGGTCACTTTATTAAATATAATCTATTTGAATCTTCTAGTATAGCTTATATTTCACTTTACAAGTGTCGCAAAACGTATAAATCTCGTGCACGATTACCTACTTTGGTTTTCGCTGTCCGAGGTGAACGTGACTCGAAATATCGATGCAAAGCAAAGGAGGCCATGCAGGTACTCTGTTCAAGGCAGAATTTTCGTTCTCGTAGTTACCGGGGTAAACAAAGAAAGATTGCTGCATCGCGGATGGTATTGTTCAGCGATATCTCATAATTGAATCTTTACATGTGACCTACAATGCAGAAGATGAGGCCGCCTCATAAAACGTCTGTCAAAGATCTGAATAGGTAAAAGATGAATCCCGTTCTTTAGTCCGTCCGTATTTAAAATAGAATTGTATTACCGTTACAATTGTATATTATCAACACCTACCTGCCGAACAAATATATACCTACACAGAAAGATGGTTACTGGGTACCTAATAAAAAGTCAAGAATATTTATGTTTCTCATATAGTTTTGGTAAAACTCAGTTATTCGTAATTGCATCATTTGAGATGACAACAGCTTCACATTTCGCACACAACTAGTTAGGATGTACATAACTTACGATAGCCTGATATGTTAATATTTATATTTATGCCTGAAAATTATAAGAGGTACTTTAACATAATGCATATAATAAGGCCCTTAAATAGATTAGCTCCTTTAACTTTGTTGTAAGTAGGTACCTACTAGTTATATAAATTGCAATAATACTTGTAGGTTAATGTACCTACCACTTATCAGATAGCACCATACAAGCAAACATTGTTATCATTCTGCATAGTTCTTTATCGTACACTCGAGCATTGACTATGTACCCTGAACCCACTCAGATAAAATTAGAATAAAGGGAACCCAAACAAACATTGATCTAAGCTTGCATATTTTATAGAAACATACATTTGGGCCAAACTTGATCAAATGCATATAGTAATTTGCGATTTTGATAAAAAAAGTACTTAGGTAGGTACATAGCACATTTCATGGATCAAGCTATACCATCAATAGGTACAATACTCATACCTTCAACAATACAATATAGTTAATATACAATATTACCTAGACACAAGTTAAAACTGCTTTTATTTAGAATAACTATTATTATCAACAGAAATTGGATGATAACAAAAGCCATTTAACAGCACAGAAGAGGTTGTATGTTCTAAGTAAACTGACAAGATTCTAGACAAAAGAGTTTCCTATTGTTTTTGGACGAAGCCTTGACAAAGCTAGCAGTGAGAAAGCAAAGCTTAAGAAATCTTTGTTGCCGACTGTAGTTGGCCCATAATAAACTTATTAGGCTTAGGACTTACCTATAAAGTAGAGCAGGGTTTCCTAAATGGTGGTCCACGGAACCCCTGGGTTCTGTGGACTCGTGAAGGGTCACAGGGGTTCCGGTGACTGTCCGAAATTAAAAAAAAGTTCATGGAAAATACTCATAACCGCGCCGCATCGTCGCGTCGCATCGCATCGGTGTTTTGCAATATTTATAATAATTATTTCTTATTTTTAAAATTTGTTCTTTCTCCCGAGTCTAACCTACATAATTATATTCAAACTATAAGGTAAACCTATCAAAACCGCCAGCTAGGATTCCGCCAAAAAAATTATGATCAATTAGGGTTCCATGGCCAAATAATATTGGGAACCCCTGAAGTAGAGTATAGGCAAGGCAACCGAAAAATCGTGTCTAAGTAACACGCTAACAGCGGGGGCGCAATTCCCATGAGACCTCGTTATTAATTTTACCCACACAATAACGAAACTGAAGTAGGCATAGCTTTTAAAAACAAGAAGAAGCTTTTCAAACAGTATTTTTTTTCTAACTTAATAAAATAATAATACTAAACAAAGTTAAGTGTCTGTTTTCCAGCTATAGCTTTTTGGTAAACTGATATACCTATTTAATAAAAATAACGATCAGAACTCATCTGCAAAGAAGCATCAGGATCTTCCCACTCACTGTTTTTGTAATCATGCAGGTTGTCGTCGATACGCTAGTGTGAACCCAATACCTATCCAAATAAATCCGCTGAAAGAGATTTTTTTACTTTTAACTGTGCAGCTAGTTTAGCACTAAAACAGTCTATAATAACCATCTACAGTTTAAAATGCCAACTCCTAATGTTATAACTTTTTGCAGCTGTGTGAACCAGTAGATGGTCATTAGGTGGTGCAGCTGTTATTACTTCCGCAATAACTGTATGACATTGCATTCCTCATACTGAACCATGGAAAGCCTTATGGCTTCTCGTTGACATCACCATACCAGTAGCTTATAAGTACGGAACGTTGCTCAATAAAGGTAGTAGGAATATATCAGGTTGATTTCTTTCGAGGTTTTTTTCGCAAACAGTCTCGACTAAATTTATTTAATTCTAAACCACATATACATCTATTTTCGGCACTATTCACCTTGCTTCAAAATCAAAGACTCATGCGACAAGTGACTTTGGGATCGGCTCCTAGAACTTTGGTAAGGTTCCCTGGAGTGACCTGGTGTGACCAGTCAAAATCATAACTTTCCGCGGGCGAGTTATAATAATATAGGTTCGCGACTTTTAGTTCTACAACACTGACAGAGGTTAGAAATATTCAAGTAAAGTTTTTCGATGACAAAAAATAAAACATTACAAATCGACTGATTACTTGAACTAGTGATTTGATTACTGACATTATTTGAATTTTATAATATAAAAAACACGTAAATTTATGTTAGGAGATGTACGCCAAAATAAAATAAACGTGAACTTAGTTGCGTTTTAACTTTACGAGTGAGAGAACCAGCGTAAGACAAGCTTTACATTAGACAGAAGCCAATGCACTGCAAGATTCTTTGCGCTGGAATTTCAATGACGATGACACAGTCCAGGTTAAGTTAAACACCAAATAAATAGTTTTCAGTAAACTTTTCAGTTATATTTAAATAATTGCTAGAACTAATAAAATTGGTACTCAGAGGAACTGATAAATGTTTAAAATTTTCGAAACGGGAAAGTGTAGTAAATCGATAATAGATTCATGCAAAACAGTTGAACACTATCGCAATTTTATTATTAGCAACACTTGCAACCGGGCAATCGTGGCAGTTCATCTAATTAGGCGATCCCGGGTTGTGCAACGCCATGCAATAGAAGGTACAGTAGCGTGCAATGTAACGAGGCCCGGCCGATATCAATTCATTGCACGATTTATTTATTACTCCAGTTCGTGTTAAGTGTATTTCAATGCTATTCTCAGCCGGTGCGTACACACCTTACCAGTTAAGTGTTCATTGAAAATGAATAGGCGATTCGATTTATTGTTGATAGGCACAGTAACGGGTTGTAGGTTAAATCGTTATGCAATGATGCATTTCTTGTTAGTAAATTGTATGTAATAGGTACCTAACCGTTTATCTGATGAGTACGAAATAAATGAACTTGAACTATTTAGATTATGATATTACGAGGGCGTGTTGTGAATCTTTGCCAAATTCAAATAGGTAGGTACTAAAAGCTCATTATAAGCCAAACTTTTCGGCGACGTGTGTCGCTTTAAATATTTAACTTAAACAACATCAATTAACCATTGCCTATAACGTGTCGCATAACATAATAAATTTATCAATTTCACGCTGTTTACACTGAATTTCATAGAGCAAAAATTAATTAACAACACGTTTGCAATTATTTTATGCCCACTTGTTATGTAAGAGTAGAATTTTAAAAATAATTTTGCAATTTAGTTAGGTAGGTACGTAAGTATTGGCATTTAACTTATGACTCTACAAGCACGCGACATTTGCACCGGCGGCGCTGCAGTAAGCCAAGCAAAGCACAATCTATCACACGGCGCCCTCCTCCGCACGTATCTTAAACACGAAATTGAAATAAAATTGATAAAATCTTCTCTTTGAACTACACCGGCCGCAAAAGGCGAGTGGTCTAGACATTATCTAGATATATGTCGCCAAAAACAGAGTGCAGAGAGGCGGACGGAACAAACGCCACCCGCCGTGATCTGTGATAGCCGAAAATGAACCTCTTATTTGGGACTGTGTTGACTATAATTTTGTAATACAAAGAACCGTAAGATTAAATAACGACCCCCTAACATTAAAATAATGTGCAAATTATTCCGCGGCTCGAGAGGTCAATGAGACTCTAGTGTGCTCAAAAGCTAAACAAGATATTGCTTCCCATTAAATAATTCCGCCCACAAACTTTTACCAATTAGAAACACCTAAGATATAATGTGATACTAAGAATGTACCTAATAAGTAAGTATGTTAAACCGATAAACTTCTAAACAATATTATTAGGTATCCCACCTACACAGATACATAATTTCCTAATACGTATTCATTCACAATGCTAACCTGCCTGCAAGAAGTTATAAACCTACTTCGTCTTAATGTGTATTAATTCCTTCCAAGCTGCATTTAAAAGCTTATCAAGTAGGTAACACAGCTCCATGTGTAGAGCAACCACAGCGGGCAAAATAATTGTACGCAATTTCTATTTCCATCATTAACATAATATTATTAATCATTTGAAAACGTTCTATTTCTCAATTTCTTGACTCTTAATTTTATCTTTGATTGAAGTATGATTGTATTGTTGTGTGAGCTTTGGTTGCAGTAATTTTCAATATGAAATATTTCTTCCGTAGAATGTGAGCGGCGTGGTTGTCGCATGACATCAGATATTTGCTTTGCTGCCGTAGATGCCTCTCGAGGTTAACATCCTGTGTCCGTGCTTGACCAATGAGACGATAAAACTCGAAATAAGACCGGAAAGCCAGTTCGAAACGAACTTATAATCGTTTTATGATATCTAGATATTGAATGGACCTGAGCCAGACAGTCAAAATGCTATGAAAAGTTTGACCAAATAACCGTAAGTGTGATATAATTAAATCTACAACACAGGAAATCTCTGGTTTGGTTACAAAAACTGCGGTTTGCCGCTGGCCTATACCATTATTGGAAATCAATGTAACGGGGACCCTGGTTATTTTTATCTCACTTTGCAATAAGAGTCTCCGATCAGGTGTACATACTGATTTAAAAATGTTAAAACAAATTCGAGCAACACAGCACATATAGGCGCGGTGACAATTCCAAAATAAATTTTATATAAGAATAAATTTTACCGAATTTTGCGTTTTTAGGTACTTACTTGATGTAAGTTACATCACATAAAAAGTTTAAAACTTACTGCAACGAACTAACCTATTCCAAGTTTCAACCTCCGTTCAACAATTCTGTTTAGATGAGGTACTTAGGTACGAATCTAATTGAATAACAAACATCTCCAAATCTTTATCAACTGCCTACTTACAATTTACAATTAAAAATATAAGGATACGTGCACTTTATTCTTATCTTAACGTTTATAAATTGTTATCAACCCCTAGCTCATGAATAAAAACTCATCAAGTTTTGCCATTTATTTTCCTACTAAGTGTTATAAAATAACCATAAATACAAAAATACGGCTTATAAAAACCGTCCCATTACTTTATGGCCGGGCGTGCAACTTTGAAAGGGCGGGCGGAAAAAGGAAAATAAGGATTGCGGCGGGCGCGGCAGGATCACGCTCGGATCGAGGGAAGCGGGCGCTCCCGACCCGAGTCCCGAGCGCACCTGCTAGCCGGCACTAGCCGCACCCGCACGGGGCAGTCGCGCGCGATACACTTGCATTACTTGCATTACCGACACTCGATCGCAGTCGCCTCGCTCACTTCACCCCATATCCAGAAGGTATTCCCATTCCGATTTTAAAAACAAAAAATAACTTACCAAAGACCACTCCACCTGATTAATAAACTCCTCGGTCACTATAAAGATAACCCACAACCACTGTTCGATAACGTCTCACGGCACTTGTCAATTATCGAAAAACTTGTTAGTCCTTTGCGTGGGTTTCGCGTAAGTTTGTCTATTAGTGTTGTATGTATTACGGCGATGCAGTTGCGTTGCGAGTAGCGCGGGCAGCGCGTCGCGACGTCGGCGGCGCAAAGCGGCGTGTGCGCGTGCGCCGGCCGCGGTGGGGCCGACCGGTCGCAACCGGGCCGCGCTCTCACCGCGCCGCCCTGCCACAATGTTCGCTATAATCGCACTTGACACCGTGCCTCGTTCGATCTACAAGAAAGTTTCACATTTCTATGTCATCCGTCCGAGGAAAGTCGATAGCGATGATGCTTTTCCGATATTTTTACGCGTTCGTTACAACCACGACCGCACCCAACATTGCGCAATCATACTCTGCTGCGAAGCCTATAAGACACGGCTTTAATTAAATTAGGTAACCCCGTAGCTGTAGCATAAACGGTGTCTCCACAATAGGTTGGTAGGTTAGGTAAATGATAACCGGCAATTCTTGGCAATTCGAAATTCTTGAGTCTAAATACAGTGCATGGTAACCACGGCAGACCTTTCTTTCCTTATTAAATCAATCTACATCACCTCATCACCATCGGCTGAAGTAGGGATATGATGAACAGAAAGACAGTGAAAGTAATTGCCAATTCTCTCCGAACAGATAACACGCGCGATAAGTCCGTTGCCACTTTTTCTTCTTGTCAGACAGACAATCACTAGCTAATTCAATTATTCAAAGCTCTAAGTGCTATTTAATTCTTGCGTTAGGAACAAAAACTTCATAATCAAAATAAAACAAAACATGAGGCAACAACAACTTTCAATCATATCAATTAAAAATTTCTCGAGCGTTCTTATAGGATAGAATGTAAATGAAATGTTCCAATACCTACATGAATACAGCCTATAATAATTTATATTCATCATGACGATACACTGATTGAAAGCAATTTTTACTTTGGTGATACTCCAAGTTTCTTAATTAATCTTGGTAGCAAACGCCAGTCAAACGGATATAAATTACCTTACCTATACATACATAGTCAGCTAGAGAGCAGCTCAGTTAAAAAATATTTGTAATTTCGTACTTTTTAGAACTGGACTGCTTAAACTGTAATCTATAAAGCTTAATACAAAGTGCCTACTCAAAAAGAAAGATTCATTACAATATAAATGTAATGAATCTTTCGGCGACTAGAAATGACTGGGTCGAATAATTTTGACATTGTTGGCGATACGATAGATTCATTTTTTGCATTGTAATAATTTGTTAGGTTTTTTAGCGGTGAAATAGACTCATACGCATTTCCTTAGGGATAGCCACATGAATAGAGCGAGACGGCATGTTCTCAAAAACTGCTGACCGGTGACTGAAATAACATGAGAGAAGTATGTCTATCTCCCTCTAATCATGGGCTTATTTTCTACTTCGGTTAGGTTACAATTTTGCTCGTATCTGTAATAAATGATAAATTATGGGTTTTTTACTTATGTCCAAGGATAGGTATAACTAGTATCTATATAGGGAACATTATAGGTAGAAAATAAAGTTAAAGGCATAGCCGTAGCAGCCAGAAAAATATAGGTCAGATTTGTCAAACTAGGATTTCACTCATGTAATTAGTCAATTATGAAAGAATAAAGACCTGTAGACCTTAGATGATATGAAGACCCGAAAGGGGGGCATTGTGCCCGTCAGGTAGCGTAGAATTAAGTTTCTGTATCAATAAATAAGGCCTGCAGGTGACGAAAGAGGGTTGACTGAAGGGTGAAATTATTTGAGGTAAACAACCAACCTGGTCCCGCGCTCCTTAAGGTAATGCTTCGAGGTACGTAAGGGGGCGGGGCCAGCCGTAATGTGTGGTACTACGAGGTAATGGTTATAATCAAGAAAAGCCTAGAAGAGCTGAAACAGTCTGAGGAGGAGCCTTTCATGAACACACCCTGGCAAATGCTATGCTGTAGGAAAGTCAACCCCCTCGCGCCATCACCGCCACCACCAACCCTATCCCTGCGTTTCATTTGGAGCAACAGTTGCAACACGAGGTCATCTACCTCACGCCTAAACCCTACGGCGACGGACGGATACACACCACCGATCCAGCCCCCCTCTATCTGGTGCCGTTCTGGCCTGGAGCAACGGTGGTCCCTACACCTGCGCTCGGTCCACCTGATAGCGGGGAGGCACCAATCGAACGCCCTGCAGGGCGGGCGTGCGGTGCGGAAGGGAGTCCTATACGCGACCCCTCACAGACATTATAGAGGTGTATACAAGTCTATTACAATATTCCATTAATTTGCATTAAAAGTTTTTTAACCACTTAATCTAAAATGTTTTTTATAGCCAGGTTTTGCTAACGGTTGTCCCAAATTGCTGCTACTAATGTTTTTATACTTTGATAATGACCGAAGCAAACCACCATTTTAGAAAACACTATCATAAATTAAAATCCGCCGGTGTACATTTGTCTAGTAATTTCCTTACCCCTCCTTTACTTAAATTACTCTTTGAATATCTATTCCAAATGTCATTAAGCAACTTCTGATCGCGGAACAAATACGCCGACGGCTGCATTTTTCTCATTACAGGTTAATGAAAATCGCTGTGAGACGAACGAGTCGACGACGTATACCTTGCTGGGTGACAGGCTCACCCAATTACTCGGAGCTACGAGAAATACGCGAATACACTGCCTTATATTCACAAGTCTTACATAGATGGTGAAACACTTTTCGCTAAAGTATTTTATTACCTACGAACTACCACTAATCTGTGGCATTCGTAGCTTATTCGTAGCACTATGATATAGCGACAGGTTTTTTGTCTGTTCGTTTTTTAATAGGTTATAATTACCTCAATAAGCTACGTAGCACAATACCCAGAACTTCAGAATATATTATCAATTTGTCACACACTAAAGTGACTAACTAAACTCAAAAACTAAAGTAGGTAATTTATTAGACGTGGTCTACATCGAGTAACTCGAGCAATGATTTCTCCTAACAAGTTTTGGTTCACATTGTAAAAAATTCTTTGATGGTCCGCCATACATCTATGATGTCAATTGATATTTGTAAATCTAGGTTCCCAATAAAATATAAGGCAATTAGTTGTAAAAACCTCACATAAAATACATTTCAGATAATATTTATTACCAATTTAGTTGAAGAAAGTTTTTGCGATAGATAATGACACCGGTCAAACAAGATAAATATAATGATTATTGGATAGGTATTAGTACATCATAGAAAATCGATCAAGATCTTTTTGATAGTATTTTCTTACGTTCGAAACATTACGAAGCTTATTCAGTATTTTTTTATTATTGATAACCAGGCGTTTGACTGCCAACACACTTGATAGATAGTGAGGTAACATCCCGAGTATACTCTTTTTGTTATTTTATGTATACTATAACATCGTAGTCAGCGTGAAATTCCTAGTTCTAAGCAGTATAAACTATGTAGAACGTTAATATTACATGCATATATGCACCCAGCATATATGCATGTAATACCTACTACGTTTGAAGCAAGATAAACAAAGTAATCAACTGAAAAAACAATGACTTTTTTTATTTCTTTTTCATTCATATTCGTGGGAGCCCGCACTGAGCGATCGGAAGACGTCCAAATTTCATCCGGAATAACCGGTCCGCGCACTATATGCATAGCTTGTCCAATCTAACGTATCGTGTTAACTTTTAATGATGTAAGTTTCTAACTGTATATCTAGATAATAGACATAGAATTTTATGATACTGAGTGACGGGCATGCTGATAGCTGAGTTGATAGTTGTAATAATAGTGCGGAATCCTCTACTCTCTAACTTAACTACTATCACCAATCGAAGTGTTACACGATTCCATCATACAATCCTGTTACCTTTCCTTGAGGAAGTTAACTATTTAGAAACCCACAATCACCTGCGACGAATTTTACGATGGAAACCTGTCAGAACTTTGGTTCTTAAGTTTTCTATCTAACGTTCATCTAACGGATATTCTCTTAATATGCGCAAAGCAAACAGTATTAAACCACAGAATCAAATAGCCAAAAAAAAATCAATATCACCTCCCTCTTTAAGCTAGTTCTTTGCAATAGATCGGCGATTTAATTTGGTTTTGGCTAGAATTTATCGTAAGGTACTGGGGACTGGGTGGCGCGGGTCCGCAGTCATTAATATGTAATCAGTGTGACCAGCCGTCGACACCCCCTCACTCGTACAAATTTGCAAAAATGTAGATCCTACACAAAAAAAGGTATTGAATTCTTCGGACCTTTTGTATTATTGATGATGCCCTGCCAGTCCAACTGGTTTCATTTCATATGTCAATGTTAATAAATGATAAAACGAATTCATCCAAGCTACTCTACATCAGTCAAGCTAATATCGTATAGTAACTATCCTTACAGATATACGCCGTTCGATCTGTAGGTATCCTAAAGTCAAGAGACGCCTAGTCTACGCAAACACTAACAATTTGTTTTTTGCCAGTGTTGCGTGCTTGTGTTCTGACTAAAATAAATTATATAACCATCTGTAATTAAAAATCAGTGATAATAATTAATAAACGTTGCGGATACACGCAAGTTCCTACGTAATAAAACAGCATCGCTGTCAATAATTATCTAGAAATTGACCCAATAACAATGGAACAAAAACTTAAGACTCAGACTGTAGAGCTGCAGTTATATAGATGTTTACTGCATAATGTGCAACCAATGTGTCTCTCAAGAACACTGTGTCGGTAGGTAGACATTTCTTCATTAGCATTCTTAGAGAGGTCGGGAATGGGGTGCCAACCGTGCCAGCCTCAGTGTAGCACATTTTATGCGTAGACACAATCTTGGCATTACACAGATATTTTGATGGTGTATAAAGCTTACTTCCAAACAGGGTTTTCACGTTTTGCTGGCTTAGTTTTCATGCCAAATGAGATAAAATCCCGGCGCTTTGTGAATAAAAATAAACTCTTTTATTATTTTATTTATTAATACCTATAACATTATCTACACAAAACTAGAACCTCCAATATAGACGAAATTAAGTCAAAAAGTATTCAAATTAAATTTTAGCTACCCAACTTAAGGGCCCGGCGACAGCGGCTCGCAGTTTCGAGGTGCGATTGGCTATTATTTCATTTTATTTCATTTCGGGGAGGTTGTTTGGTATTAGGTAAACGTAAGGCCAAACATACTAATACCAAAATGATTTCTGATTCAGGCATGTTTCCCTTATATTATTGTGTTATTTGTGTTCGAACAATATTTATGCGTGTCACTGGATAGTTATTCTTTCAAACAACCTCCCCGAAATGAAATAATAGCCAATCGCACCTCGAAACTGCGAGCCGCTGTCGCCGGGCCCTTAACATGAAATACTTGATTTTGCCATCAATTTCTTTTTCTGAAGTAGGTTGTTAAATCAGTCGTTTTTAAATTATATAAATAACTATCGTATTATATATAATCCTAATATTAGTGCAAACAATTGATTTCTGTGAGAGCTCGTAATGCGTTTTTAAAAATGCATAATCGATATTTGCGTATTGTTTTCAAATTGAAACAACAAAAATTTCGCCAGACTGCAAAAAAAACTGTAACAGTTTCCATGGTCGGTTTCGCTATGAAGTAATCAGTGGGAATGCACTAATGGCCGGTTGCGGCCGTGGCAGCGTGTAATGCGCAATTTGCAGGCACCCATTGAGCGGTCACGCGACGTACTGTCGCCTCTATTTTTATGCATTTCTCTGCATTTCTTTGAATTTCCTTTCGATGTCGCTGGTCACCTCGTTTAATTGTGTCGATAGCTAGGTACAATACAGTACGTTTTTTATTGCGCTTTCAGGTTTTAACCTGATCGACACCATCCTACTAATATTATAAATGCGAAAGTTTGTTAAGTATGGATGGATGGATGGACGTTTATTACTCTACATAACTCCAGAACTGCTGACCGGATCGTAGTTAAAATTGGCACAGAGATAAATTATAGTCTGGAATAACACATAGGCGACTTTTTATCTCGTGGGAATACCGGGATTTAAAACTACGCGGGTGAAACCGCAGGGCGCTACTAGTCTATAATGATAGTACCTACCTATAGGTATATATTAATCACGGTCTCAGTAACCCTTAATTTCTTTTTGACACTAATCCTCCCATTTGTAGATTTCAATATTGACTCGCTTTGATTTATTTTGTCTTATTGTTTACTTTTAATGGTATTTGATGGTAAATACTGAAAGGTCTGCTACGCATCAGTAGGTCATCTAGTCTAGGTACAATAATTCAAACACTGTATGAAATTATACCATTATGGAAACTTGAAAGTTGTAAGTCAATTTACAAATAATAAAATAAATGTTGCCCTATATCTCTCTCTGGGAAGAAACTGTAAAACTGTAGTGTAACAAATTTCATTGAGATCTGTTCAGCGATTTAGCAGTGAAAACGACACGGACTAACAGAAAAAAATAAGGACTGCTTCAGCAAGCAGCTTTCAGCTGGGGCTACGAATGATAATTAAGCACGATCTAAACTTTTTTTTGGGTTTTTTTTTAGTTTTTAGTCAAATACGAGACCAATTTTATGGGCATAGTACTAGAAAATACTTTTCAGGACAACCTCATACGCAAAGCGTTCGAGGTTTACTTGTGAAGCATTTTGGGAACAATGTAACATGTGTCGCGTTTTTGGCTAAAAGCAAACCTCGATAACTTCGTGCTGGATAGAGATTTAAAAGTTCTGACAGCGCTTACTATCATCAGTAGACTCTGTTGAAACAGTCCTTACATTTTTTTGGTAGTTACAAAATAGTGGTGTATACAGTGGTGGTCACATAATTAGAAACACTTAGTCACTTGGTAGTCTTTCAATGTGAGCAACATTATTATTTCAATTACCGGAGGTCATAGTTTTATTTAACAACATAAAATGTACACTCATATCGTTGGTATATTAATATGCAACAAAATGAAGACAACCAATACAGTAATTATTTAAAAAATACCATTAAAATGAAAAGTATCTTATATCCTCAGTACTGGCAGACGGACAACTAATTAGAAACAAAGTATGACTAGGTTCGAAAATTAAATTTTAAAACTAAAATACTGCGTTCTTAAATTTATCGCATTATGCGTTTTGCCGCCTTTTCATAGACATTAGGTTTTATTCCTTTTTGTGAAATTTAATTGTGAAAAATGGGTAAAAACAAAAGTTGTGATGCAACAGCAAGAAAAATCATAGTGAATTTTCATTTCAAACGAAAATGGAGTTACAGAAAGATCGCCGATCATTTAGAGTGCTCTGTAAAGATGGTGTTTAACGCCATTGCACATTACAAAAAACATGGAACATCCGATAAGGTCCCTAGAAAAGTTCGACAAAGGAAGACCACTGTTCAAGAAGACAGGCTTATAATTCGTTTGGCTAAGCTGAATCCATTAAAAGGTTCTAATGTAATACGAAAAGAAGTATTTTCACAAGATGACTCTCGAAACGTGTCCTCAAGACTAGTCCGTAGGCGGCTGGTTGAAGGAAAATTGTTTGGAAGAGTTGCTAGAAAAGTACCTCTTCTAACCAGGCAACATAGAGAAGCCCGTCTAGCCTTTGCTAGAAAATATTGCAGTTGGACTGTTAATCAATAGAGGAAAGTTTTGTTTTCAGATGAAACTAAAATAAATTTGGCAAATTCTGACGGAAAACAATACGTACGACGGCCAATCAATGAGGCTTTAAATAACAAGTACACTAAAAAGACAGTTAAGCATGGCGGTGGGAATGTTAAGGTGTGGGGATGTTTTTCCGGATACGGCGTTGGTCCCGTGAGAAAGATTGAAGGGCTGATGGATCAGCTTCAATACAAAAAAATCTTAGAGGAGACAATGATCCCATATTCAGATGATTTGCCAGTGACTTGGATATTTCAGCACGATAATGACCCAAAGCATACAGCAAATAGCGTTAAAGCGTTTCTCAGAGAACAGTTGGTGACAGTGTTAGAGTGGCCTGCTAATAGTCCGGATTTAAATCCGATAGAGAACTTGTGGTACACTGTGAAGAAAATATTATCAGATAAACAGTTAATTAACATTAACCAACTTTACGACGCATTTGTGGAAGCTGGAGATGTATTCCTTTAGAAACATGTGAAAAACTGATCGAATCAATGCCACGTCGTTGTAAAGCTGTAATCGACAACAGAGGCTACCCTACCAAGTATTAACAGTAACTAGCCGGCTATAGATGCATCATGTATAATATTTATTCAAATTATTTGTGGTTTTGTTCACTGAGTTTATGTTTATATTGTTGATAAACTATTGTTTCTAATTAGTTGTCCGGTACCAGTTTATGTATTTTATGCGATTTTTTAATAAAATTTTAAATTTTATGAAAATATGGTTGTTTGTTATTACTAAACTCGTTTAATAATGCTTTATAAGAACCCATACATCTATTTACATACGTAGGAGCCTTCTTATACACGTTAAAAATTAGTTATTATGTTAATTTCTAATAAAAATAGAAGTCAAATTCGGTGTTTCTAATTAGATGACCACCACTGTATACCTAAGTAGGTTGGTACTTAAATTTATGCATAAATTCTATTGTTCATTCCTTAGTTAGATGAATACAACGATGAAGCACTAATAAGGCCATCCTGTGTGCAATAATTCATTTCTGGCTCGAATAAAAACGAGAAACTGTAAATCATTAATAAATTAACTGTTAATAAATCCTTTCATATCTCAAGTACAGCGGAAACTGTCCACCAATGAAATGCGGCGGATATTTGCAAAAAACTATGGCGATAACCTGCAAACCTTCGAACATGCTGTCCGATCGCGATAATCTCGCCGTTATTGCAAGTAAAAACAATACATAAACAGGAAAATGTTTTTGTAAAGCATTCACTGCTACTCACTTCACTTTTATAAGTAACGGTACTGCAGTTGCGTTGTTTTAAGATATTTATTAGCTTCGAACTCGCTACCGATACCATTTGGAAGTTGATCGTTATCGAGCCCAACTCAAAGTAAACAGGCCCAGCATGCATTGTACTGATTTTATACAGCGTTAGGTGTAAATTTTTTGTTCACTCGGCTCTCATTCACTAGATTCTGCGCTCGCTATATGCATGGTAGAGTTTTAGATGCAGTGGTCTTACTTAGCACCTATACCCTCACAGCTTTCTCATAGTCAGCCTGACCCACAGGAAATAATTTGGTCAATACGTGGGTAACTGGCTAAGCTGTGGTTTTCCTAACAATATTTTCCTTCACCGTTTCAGTGCACTAACATCATTCACATAATTAAAAATATAAATAGGCCCGTATTCGAAGCCACAACCTCAGATTCAGAAAGCGGGGGTCACTGCAAATACACCACCAGTGCTCTCAAGACCTCGTGCCTTACAACATATAATAATAATGACTATTTTGATACAAAGCAACCAGGAACGCTGAGTCGGTCACTGATTTAAGAAGAGTAGGTACTCCGAACGTTTATAAGAAATGAAAGATTCCAAAGAGGCTTAAAAAGGAATAAAACTCCGAGGCTGTTTTCTCTCGGACCAATTTAACATTTTTTATTTAAAAGCGGCCGGCGAAATCTGCCGTAGTTATTACAATAATTTCGCGGTGGGTTCGTTACAGCTGGTTCCGATTTAATTCCCAATAAAACGTATTGAAATACTCATCCTATTTCATTTTGATCTTTAAAAATATGCATTGAGTCATAATTAATTATATGAGTGCAACAATTAATATTGTGTCATCAAATAACATTTATTGGAGAGATTCACCTTTGTACCCAAATTATATAAGGATATCCAAATAATATAAAAAGTATTTTTATGTGTGAGTCGAAAACTTGGCTATTTTTAGCTATCTAATGTAGTAGAAAATCGTTGCAGCAGCTCTCTAGCCATATATTACATAGAGGCTGGGCCTTATGCACTCGTAACATTTAACCTTTACGTTTGACATTTCACTGAAGTGACGTTCATTATTTCGCCCAGTTTCTAGCAAATGAACCGCTTTTGTTCGTGGTGTGCTATTCAATACGTACCTACTCCTTGGTTGCTTTCTCCAAGTTTCATAAACTTCCCAGCTCAGAGAACATTTGCCATTTACCAAACGTAATATGCAATGCCCAATAAAGACTCGTGAACTCCGTGAATGGCTTTGTTCTGTGCCTTTAACCAGTAGGTACGTTTAGATTTAATTACTTATCGTATGTACTAGGCTGTTAGCCGATACGATCAAGTGCAAACAAAGGTTGAGCGGGGCGTAGTTCACCGTACGTAATTTATAAGTAAGTTTGGTACGTACGTACATGCCTTTATAGATAAAATTAAAAATAGATTTGCATGTGGGTACCAATCTAGGTAAGCATTATTGAATTCTTGTGAATTTCTTAAAAACAGATAAAAGTAGAGCTAAACTATTTTCAGCTGAACGCCTTTGAGAGGTAGGTAAGTGGCACACACAACGTTGTGAACAGTAGGCCTTTGCCTAACATTCAGATGATGCGGGCTAATAGAAGTAAAATGATTTTTGGAGAAAATAATACAGTTTCACCAATCATAATATTAGATTCTACACAATGGTATTTTTTATGAAAACAAAGGCAAATGATTGAATGCATGCGTAAATATGTATAAACATTTTTCTTGAAGCTTTTCATGCTGTATTTTGGCGGAAAAACCTCCGATGGTAACTCATTCCACAGCCTATGGGTATGGTGGAGAAATGAACGTGAAAGTGCGAGAAACCCAGGGTTCAGTCATTATTATGTTAAAATTTATGTTTTTCATAGGCTGAAAACACGAATAGAAAAAATAGCATATAAGTATATTCACAAAAAAACTATAAATATTATGTCAGCTATCTGGTTTCCATCCAAAGGTTGTCTGGAAGAGATCGGTTTTTAGCGATAAGACCGCCCATTGTATTTACCTATCTTTAGTTGTTATTACCTGTGTTTACAATTTTGTTGTAAGGTATACAATTAAGTAAAACATTTTCATTCATTCATTCAATTGCAATTGACTAAATTATTTTCACATTCTTTAATGACCAGACATAGTATTATTACAAGATAGATTTCTATTCTTTAAGTAAAATGTACTCACTCCAGCTCAGGCTGGGTGACATCGTGTACGTTACCCAATCAACGTCAAATTCACTGCAGACACATTGTCTGCAGTGCATTGACCGACGTTGACGCAGCGAACATTATGTAGCAGTGTGTACCTTTTAGCATAGGTAGGACGAAAAGTGTGGCAACAACATACCATAACCTACAAGCATGTGACGACGTTACTGTGTTTGATTGTATTCTGCCACTGAAGTTTTAGATTAAGCGTGAGAGGGGACTTTTCAGTATAACTCATGTAAAAAAATATGCAAAAAACTGTCCTTACTATTATTGGTAGAAAGTGACAGTCATTAAGGGTCCGTCGCCCAATCGAACGAAGTCGAGCGTTTGGCGCGGACTGAGAGCTAGGCGCGTTGCGTAGCTTGATAAAAGTGAAGTTTTTAAAAAATCGTTTATAAAAATGAGTATAAGCTAGAATATTTTTATCTTTTTTTATTTATAAACATTAGTCTGTTCTTTCATGTGGTATACGTATTCTGGTTTTAGTCTTCGTAACATCGAAGAAATTACTGATAGTTTGAAGCGTAAAATTGCGCCAGAGCGGCGTTTTTAAACATTTTATTTTAGAAACAATTTTTTAAAATTTTTTATATTTTCTCTATGCATAAAGATAAATGCAAACTGTTTAATTATATTGCATTTTTACAAATATAATGTGACTTCGTTTACGGGTGTATGGTGGGTCAATACAAAGGCAAAGAGTACCATTTTACGAAATCGTGCGTTACAAATAAATTTATTAATCTGTTGAAAATAGTAACTTTTTATTTTTTTTCTATAACTCCTTTTTATGAGGCATCAGACTTTTATTTGCTTTTATTTTTGTGATCGTGAAACGTAAACTGTAATTACACCACGGGATAACTCAAGCTCGAAAAACGGCCTTGTTGTTCAAATCGCGCAGGAGCGTTCTTAAATTGGACAGAACAGTGCAATAATTGATGCTTCCTTCCTATACGTAAAAAATATCACATCTATGACAGGAATAAAACATCTTCTCAAAACATCTCAAATCATAATTGGAAATATTCTCTTTCAATAGAACTCTCATTTGAAAGTTATGGTCTAAGTAGAGAGTTTGGTAGTTATCGTATGTGGAGTGCGATAGGACTGGCGGGATGAGGGGGGTGCGCGGCAGGGGCCTGGCAGGGGGCTCTAAGGGTGGTGGGTGCCTCATTGATCGCAGAGCACAACAGCCCCGCGTCTGCAGCCTCCGCAGCCTCCAAAAACACCACAACACTCGAATCTCTGATCGTTAAGCTTCGACGACCCATCGTTACCAAAATATGGCTCGTGTTCATCACGTTTTACTACCGATATAATTTTCTATTCTGTTTCGAATGAGTAATCAGATTGTTTGCGTAATTAAATTTTTTTTCACAAAAAATTCTTTACCAAAACACCACTCAGTAAACTTGAGCCTAACTATAGTCTCTATTCGAGGTATTATAAAATGCTGCAGATACAAAATAGTTTGCTCCAGTTCCGATAAACTTTATTTAGTATTTCAAGGTGGTGCATTAAATTGTTAACAAAAGTAAAATGAGGGTAATAGCGTAGTAATTAGGTTTGATGCGAGGCCTCGTGCGCTGCAGAGGCGACGGGTCGAAGCTGGGCCGCGGCACGGGGCTCGGGGCTCGGGGCATGGGTTGTGGGTACTGTATGCGGCTCTGTGACAGTGAGGTAGCACGGCAAGGACCTCTCGCAGGCTCGGCTCCAGGGGAGAGGCTGTCTGCGTGCGCGGGTGCGCGCGGCGCGGTGCTTGAATGGGCGGCGGTGGCGGCGGTGGCGCGGGTGGCGCGAGGCGGCTGCGCGGCCGCTCGGCGCCCGTGCCAGTCCGCACACCGGCGGCTCCGCTGCCCCACGGTCGGCCGCACTCCGCTGCACAACAATGCTCGCAAACACGTCGTGACTACACTTCAACAACATCCGCGGCGGGCCAGCGATGCTGCAGCGACGGACGGCACACGTCGCCGTCGAAAGATCGTGAATTTGATTTATGAAAACCTTAAAAGGATCAAATTGGACAGCGATCGTTTTCGATAAATTGTAATAGAGGCGGGAGTGCGGTTCCGGAGGCGGTGTCGTCGGTCGGTGTCGCGCGGTAGCGGGGATGGCGCGGCGCGGGGCGGCGGCGGCGTCGACAGCGGCGCGCGGCGCGTCGCAGCGCTGACATGGCCGGGCGGGCGCGCCGCTCGCTGTTGGCGGCGCCCGCGGGCCTGCTGCTGCTACTGGGCCTCTTCTGGCCGAGGGGTGAGCGACCCCCCATCGCATCCTAGCCCCATCTAGAGCCCACGAACATCACGCATGCAAATGTAAATCAACTCTTTAAAAGTGCAATGAGTGCATTTTCCAAAAACCTTTATGTAGAGTCCGTTGTCTGACTAAATATCATCTTAATGCATCCCAGCAGTTAGTGTATAAGTAGTGTAGACCACCACCAAAGGTACAAATAAATATCTTAGGTCGTCGAAATCATTTCGTATGTTGCTACGTAGAGCCTTTCTCTATATCTACGGTATAGAGTTCATATTCAAGTAAATAAATAAATAAATAAATATTCATTTAAATATTATCTTTATATCTCTCATATTCATTCAAACAGGTAAGCATACCGAAGAAGCAGACTAAAGTAACGTCCGTGTTGCCATTTAACATTTTGTACAGTTTGTTTATATGTACTTCATTCTGACCTTTGGACTCATACTCCCTGGGTTTACAAACATTTCACCTATGTAGGCTCTACCTCATATTAGATATAGCTGCCATTATATCTTTACGAACCATTTAATACCCAATATAGGAATAATAACTTCAGTTATACATATATTATGAATCCATGCATCTTGTTTTCACAGCATACAAACTCACAAAAACCAAGTCCAAAACATAACAGCGCTCCATTTTCTTTTTTGTGAAGTATCTTCTAAAACGAAAAAATATACTTAAACGCATTTGCACCTTAGCTATCTTGAAATAATCTTTGGCAGTTGTATTAAATTATATATGAGAAGGGAGCTTCATGAAAGCTTCGTGTTGAAACCGACTTTGAGGACAAGATTGTCTGTCACCTCAAGAAGATAAGTGCAATGTCATTTGTTTGCAATGATGGCGAACAATGTCGCTTGTATGCCAGATTAAAACTGTTTACTTCAGAATAATCTCTCGTTGTTACCTACTTATTACTATAAAGTACTAATTCTTTGTCTGTCTAGATACCTGCAATTCAAAATTTATACAACACACGCCGAGGTCGAGGAAATTATCATGCTCTAATTGTATAGGTTTGGAAATTGGGCCATCTGAAGGAATGCTCTATGGCTTCTCGTTAGGTACTGTTAGATAGGGAAATGCAAACGAATTTTGCCTTCTCAAATTATGAAAATGTTATGTTTTAACTTGATCGATACGTAACTTACCCGATGCACGGAAACCGTTCAGAATTCAAAGCTTTCCACGATTTAATTTTACAGATTTTATAATAAATTTGGGCACCTTTTGAAATATTTCTAGATTTTCTTGTATGTAAAAGTTGAGCCAGCCAGTTGGTTCTTAATTTTTAAGATTTGTGTTTATACTTGCACATTTAACAGATTGAAACTTCTGACACTGACTGACAAAGAATGAATGGTCACAGTGCTGCAGTTTTGACATAATCCAAAAAAAAATTTACAAACGGCTCAAGTAACCTCGTTTGACCGTACTATCGAACACTATTATCAGGCAATCACGCAGCAACCCGCAACGAAACTTAGTTCGATACTAGCTATCAGGTTGTGGATGACTTTGGTTGCAAAATATAATAAAGAGGCATGTAGAGAGGATGGATGAAAGAAGATGACGAAAAAGGTGCATCAGGCGAGTGTGAATGGGAATGTTGGGAGGGGAAGACATCGGCGGACGTCTTTAAATCAGATAGCAGACGTTCTAGAGAAAGGCCAGGTCAAGAGTACCCTAAACCGACGAGCATGTATCAAGAATGTTATGAGAGTAAATGTGGAGATCCGTGGTCTCTAACTACCCCTATGGGAAACAGGCGTGATTTTATGTATGTATATGCAAAATGATAAAGGTAGGTAGTCCTAGAAAACTATAACACATTTGTAAACCACCTAAAGGATATACTATTACAAAAATCTTATAATACACTAGAAGAATACTTAAATGACTATGATGCATGTCTTTAGCGTTAAATAAATTTGGATGATTGTTCATATTGGTCCGCTCCTCTCTATTGCAACATTTGCAACACCCTAACGGGGTACATTATGTATTGATCTAACATTATTTAGTCATAAGTCCTGACAATGTAAAATCTACATACATACATACATAATAATGCAATAAATATACTGAATACTGAATACTAGATATAGGATACTAATTGTTACAATTTTGTTAGTGGTTACATAATCGTGTTTGGGCAGGAGCAAGCGGCGGGTACCACGAAAAGCGGCTGCTGCACCATCTACTGGACCACTACAACGTGCTGGAGCGGCCCGTGGTCAACGAAAGCGACCCGCTGCAGCTCTCCTTCGGCCTCACGCTAATGCAGATCATTGACGTGGTATGTATAGTACCTAATCCCTTTCAATCTTAGGACAATCATAGGGGAATTAATCTCAAGACCGAAGATTCCTTGCCCGAAACCGTGTGAAGTCACAACGTGATCTAAACGCAAACGCGATTGGATTAATCATAGTGCATAACGCCCCTGTAGGCTATTACATAATATATATATTATATATTAATATTTATACTTAATTAATATTTATACATACAATACATAATACAATACATAGTTTACAACTAAAATTGGTGGAAGTAAAATTCGCATTAGTGTCGTAATTAAAAGAACCAGTGAGATGTAGGACTGTTATTTCACATCGTTATGAGCTCCTAAAATTAAACGGTTAGAAACCAATTTAACAAGAGCTCCTATTTGCAGGAAATCTAATTGTCTATTTGTCATAGAATCCAAACACAGATTCGAACTCACGTTTATGGGCAGTTGCATCCTATCGCGTGGCCAAATAACTCACAGGCTAATCTACCATTATGCTGAAATAAATAAATAAATAAATGAATAAATAAATATTGGTGGACTTTCCACACAGCACTATCTAGCCCCAAACTAAGCTTATGCTTGTTATATGGGAACCAGATAGCTGATATACTACTTATATACTTTTTTTTTTAATTACATACTTATAATATTATATAACACCCAGACAGAGAACAAACATCTGTGTTCATCACACAAACGTTTGGAATCGAACCCACAGTCAACGGTACAGAAAGCAGAGACTACTAAATGAGCTATGAAGGCTATTCTTTGCTTTTGAGTATTGTCGATTTTATAAATAAATATTTGTCGTAATAAGCGCATACTTCACCATATCTTTCGCTATCCGTCAAGTAACAAGAAGATTTATTAAAAAATTAAAAAACCCGACTGCCCTAACTAAAAGTACCTATGTAGATAAATTAGATAATGTTTTAAATTTGGTTCTTTTTGATAGTTAAATCCATTCATCAGTCTTGACGAATGATAAAATGTAATGATCGCAGGCAGTCGGAGGCTCGTGTATCTATGCCCTAGCAGTTTACTGACGCCTGATTTGATCACTTGGGGTTACCAACAACCACATTTTTTTAAAACAAAACTTCTAATATCTTCGAAACGGCTTCATCGATTTTGATGCGGTTTTTTCTAAACGATTTGTATGACTTTAGAGAAGGTTTTATGATATATTTTAGTATCACTCATGGCCTAGTTCGCTAAAGTGACTTACGAATTTTGCGGTCTGGTTTTGTCTTTGAGGGTTTACTTTAAATCAAAAACTATTACATTATTTGAAAACACTCTATCACTCTCTTGATTTTGATACCCATATTGTTATGATTGCGAAAAGATTTTTTTTAATGTGAGAGAATATCGCTCCTGCTTTCCTTCCCACGTGACTTTTCGGTTTTTTTTTTATTCTAAGGACACTTCATCAAAATCCATCCAGCCGTTTGGTTGCTACGTGGTAATAAAGGAAATATCGAAGGAAGGATACATACATACATGGACACGCCAAACACATAACCCTCGGCACTCGGGTAAAAATATACACGTCCTTTTTTTCAAGTCTAGAGACAAAATATTCTTATCTGGCTAGGATAGCGTTACTCAGAGATGGTGAAATGGGCCTTTCCTGTGCGTGGATGTATTCATCTCGAACGTGGTAATGATAAAATGCTAAGTGTGCCACTCCGAACCAACTCCGAGAGTGAATCCAGACCGAACAAAATGTAATGTTTGTATAATAGAATCCCAAGCCAGGTGGTATTATATCAGCATTAATGAATTAATCATTTATTTAAATATATTAACGACTAATATTGGAAACGTCTTTTAGGCTAGGAATTTATGTGTTTATATCTCATTCACAGTACAATAATAATTCCTTTGCGAGCAAGCTGCACTCACAGATATTTCAAAATATAAAGAAATACAAATAGTCAGTTTTCACTAACATGTTATCAAGCTATGTATATTCAACCTAATCACAAACGATGATACGTCTTAAAACTAGATGAATCCTGGTGCCAGTTCCACGTGATCAAGCCTAGAAGAACATACGGCTTGGTTCTTACCGTTATTTTGTATGATCCATAACATAAAGTATGCCGATACCTATAGTCACTGATCTGTAATCTAAGATATCAGTGCCTATTAGTAGTGTAATAGTTTATCTATGGTAGTATGTATATTGAAGATCCAGTATGGTGCCAATAGAATTTAGTGCGTAGGCAAAACAGAAATTGCAGAATTTTTTATGACGTAAAATGTACATTTTTGATTTGTTTAAGCTACTTTTATAGATAAACTGTATATCCAGCATAACAGCTAAGCTTCAGGTAGGTAAGGTATTCAGGGCGCTCGCGCTCAGTACTCTAAGTAAAACTGTGTCGGAATTAATGTCCGATTGAGGCAGTACGAAGTCTGCCGGGTCAGCTAGTTTGGAATAATTGATTGAGTGAGCGAAGCGAACGAAAATCTTACAATCAACTTGGGCGATTTGGCATTTTATGTGTGTATGTATGTGTGTATGTTTGTATGTTTGTCCGACGATAACTTGAGAACCGTTTATCCGATCTGCATGAAATTTGGTAAGTCGATAGCTTGTACTTGAGAAATTTACTGGTAAGTATATGAGTCAAATCGGATGAGGGGTTTTTAAATTATGGGGGTTTTTAAGGGGGCAAAAATTAAAAAAGTTAAGCAAAAAATTAAATTACATGTCATATGAAAGGGCTTGGTTTGGACATTCCAAAACCTTTTTTATTTTTGTTTTAGGATGCCCGGTTTTTGAGATACAACAAAAAAGTTAAATTACAATAACCAATGACCCAAGAGCTCCCATTTCTAAGAGTTTCGTTGGCCTCAAGGTTTTTCTACTGGTCGGTTAATTTCTTTGCTTTTTCAATGAATTTTTTTTTTTAAAGATTAGGAAGGTACTTGGTTCTCATAAAATGGTGATAGTGACCTGTTCTGATGATGGAGCCAAGGTCTGTTCAACGGAACTCTGCAATAAATAGGCCAATTCAGTTGAAACTTGGTTACCATACTTAGTTAGTAGGTGGCAGCCAGAGACAATCCAAACACAATATTTGGTTGGACTTGCCTCTGACTACTACTTACGTATATTTTCGAAGCGTTCGCGTCGCGGTACGAAATCTCAGTTCGGGGCGAACTACTAGTTAATTTTAATTTGTAATATCATGTAGGCCGGAATCGAATGCTATATGTATTAAAGTGTGATTTTCTTATTTGGTGTGTATATGAAATTTATTAAAAAAAAGGCGATAGAAATACTGGCAAACGTGTACTGTATACCGCCATCTTACAAAAGGAAAGCAAAGTCGCATTTGATCTTTGACTTGCCGAAATTATGCAGTTTTACCCTGTTTTACCTAACAATTTAATGTGCTACAGATATTCCTTTATCAGGTGGAATCAACATAATAATAATGTTAATAAATTTGGATTATAAAGGTAATATATTTGTTTTTTCTTTGCAGCACGAAAAAAGCCAGCTTCTAATAACAAACATCTGGCTTAAATTAGTGAGTACCGTAAACACTATTTCTTTTTTTTTGCAGGACGAAAAAAATCAGCTTCTAATTACAAACATCTGGCTTAAATTAGTGAGTATCAAAATTTTGCTAGCTTGTATCATTTCACAACATAATTTTATTACTTATCTATTCTATCATATTCTTAACAAAAACTCTATTGGAACACATAACTAACCTTCCATTTGTGATACAGGAATGGAATGATATGAATTTGAGATGGAATACTTCAGATTTTGGCGGAGTCAAAGACTTACGAGTACCACCCCACAGGATATGGAAGCCCGACGTTCTTATGTACAACAGGTCTGTGTAAAAAACTTTATCCATATCCATGTTTGGTCACAGAATCTCATACAGTTAAGAAACCACTGTGCCATTGGCCACACTACCGAGAAATGGCAATAATTATCGCGGTAATGGACGTTGAACGTTGGTGTGACCACGACACGACGTTGATTACCGCGAGAATTTTGCAACGGCAATACGTAATTGACGTATATATGTGCCGAAAAATATAATCATGTTTTGTTGCAGCGCGGACGAAGGGTTCGACAGCACATATCCTACAAACGTAGTTGTGAGAAACAATGGGTCGTGTCTTTACGTACCTCCCGGAATTTTCAAGAGCACTTGCAAAATCGACATCACCTGGTTCCCCTTCGACGACCAGCGTTGCGAAATGAAGTTCGGAAGCTGGACTTATGACGGATATCAGGTTCTGAAACAATCGATAAAGAACCTAAAGTGAAAGGCTTTTGAGTTTTACTTATATTGTGCATTTACTAACATAATCTTTTCTGACAGTTGGACCTTCAGTTACAAGATGAAAGCGGTGGAGATATCAGCAGTTTTGTCACCAATGGAGAATGGGAACTTATAGGTAAAGACTTTCCTGCCTGTTTCTATATTTTACCTACATGTAGGTTGGTAATTGGTTGCATCACAACTCTAATTCCTTTTCCAGGCGTACCCGGCAAGCGAAACGAAATCTACTACAACTGTTGCCCAGAACCGTACATTGACATAACCTTTGCAGTGGTTATTAGAAGAAAGACCCTTTACTATTTCTTCAACTTGATCGTACCATGCGTACTGATCGCCTCTATGGCTCTCTTGGGGTTCACGCTACCACCGGACTCTGGAGAGAAGCTGTCTTTAGGTTCGATTTACCTTCTAACTACTATTGGTTATATTGTTGTTGTTGTGTATTAGTAAAAATGATACTGTACACAGCCCAACATTTCTAATAAGACAATATAAAAAAATAGTATTTATATTCTTGTGTTTGTCAGGTGTAACAATCCTGTTATCACTCACGGTGTTCCTCAACATGGTGGCGGAGACGATGCCGGCAACGTCAGACGCAGTGCCGCTTTTAGGCACATACTTCAACTGCATCATGTTTATGGTGGCTTCGTCTGTCGTCTCGACAATCCTCATCCTAAACTACCATCACAGGCACGCAGACACGCACGAAATGAGCAACTGGGTAAGTAGACGATTTCAACTGTTATCATAATGCAGGCAGTTTCAAATATATGGCTCTCAGCAGAGTCTGAGTAGATTATGGTTAGTATGGTTGGTATACAAATTTTACAGGTTTGTATCTTATAAGATAATTGAAAGTGTTTTTGTCAATTCGATGAACGAGTGCTGTCTTGAAAATCAAGTTTCAGTCATCACTGGGAACATTTTTTAATGTTTTAGAACTTAAAGGACGCAAGAATGACACAATACGTTGTGTCATTCTTGCGTCCTTTTTCTTGTTTCTAAGAATGTTCTTAGATAGTGGATGTTTGTTGCAGATACGTGTAGTATTCTTGTACTGGTTGCCATGGTTCTTGCGAATGTCTCGGCCGGGCTCGGCCACGGCGCCGCCGCCGCGCGCGCCGCCGCCCCCTGACTTGGAGCTGCGGGAGCGATCCTCCAAGTCGCTCTTAGCGAACGTGCTCGATATAGACGATGATTTCCGGCACGCGCAATCGCAGCAGCCCCCCTGCTGCCGCTACTACAGGTCCCTCGACGATCTACACGAAAACTACTCGCCGTAAATAGCACGGTTACGATAATTAACCCCGCCTCGAACGATCCGCAGTGACCCGACCTTATCAGCTTAACTGACATAATCATAGTAATCAATATGTATCATTTTTCCACTGTTCAGAAATCAACTCTACTTCGGATCTGAAACTGAAACATTTGATCGACATGGCATAACATCCTGTAGATTCCTTCGTTCCTCGGCCCCGCCTGTAGAGTAGGGTGCACGTCTGGCGGAGACTATAGAGCCGTATATGTTGCAGGGGTGGCGAGGAGAATGGAGCCGGGCTTGCGGCGCATAGCTGCTTCGGTGTTGACTACGAGCTTTCACTGATATTGAAAGAGATTCGAGTCATCACAGATCAGGTAATTACATTGGGTAAATTAATTATGTGAATCCATAATTCCTGTTCATTATGTAAGTGCTTTACACTTTACACATAAAACTTTTTTCGACCTGTCGAATAGTGTCGAATAAGTACTTAGTTATCTTGACAAGATCCTGATAGCAAATTGGTTTCCAGATGCGCAAAGATGACGAAGATGCGGACGTCTCGCGCGACTGGAAGTTCGCCGCCATGGTCGTGGACAGACTGTGCCTTATTATCTTTACCCTGTTCACAATCATTGCCACGCTAGCCGTGCTGCTGTCCGCGCCACACATCATGGTGTCGTAGCGACCCGCCCGCCTGCGACTACGCATGCGTAAAGTTCTGTGATACCGCAAATACTTGTTAAGTTGTGATGTGCGATATGGCGCGGGTGCTGACGCCACGGTGCAAGAGGAAGTTGCGCCCGCCTCGACGCCCGCGCCTCCCTGTAGTAATAAGAACTAACTAAATCTTCAAACTGCCATCCCTTATGCTCAACCGATAACTGCCTATCCTCATAATATCCTGAAATCCTCCAATGCCTTCAACCTGTCAACCTTCCTTCTGAGGATGCAATCCCGAACAATTCGTTTTACTAAGGAGTTCAAGGACGAATTAACCCCTATTATGTAATTACTTACAGATTGAGCAATAGTGAGTGGTTCTTGCGTCAAGTTCCTTCACTAATCTGTTTATGAGTTGAAATGTGGCAGTACGTACTACCCTACAGGTGCGCCGGGAAACGAGTGCTGGCAGACTTACTAAGTCCACGCTAGGTTAGAGACCGTTTCAGATGGTTCTGGCCATCGGCCGGAAACCGAAACAAAAATTATAGCACAAAAACGTCTTCCTTCATACCGTTGAACGATCTGAATCGCATTTAATATAACTGTTAGAACTTCTTTGACTCTTGAAATCTATTGTACAGTATAGTATTTGGGCAGATATACGCCCTTCGTTTCCTTCTTATTCGATTCCATGAATCGTGGTTATGACCCTAAGTTTATTTTCGGACGTATAAGATGTCATTAGCTAGTATAGAACTTTACAAACAAATCATCAATTTGAACAGGTTGTGATATGCCTCGTTGAGAACGGGACGATATTGTTATAAATGGTAAATATCCATGACTATAGCTTAATAAAACGTTCGTTAAAAGTTGTAGTTAAACAAAATTATTATTATTTATAATTATAAAGTCATTACATAACTTCTTTTGAATGGACTTATACAAATAATAAAATTACATAATTTTATCGAGTTTATGCCTGCTTATTTCAATGCGAGTACGAAAAAAATCATGCGGAAAAAATCTTGCTTTCTTCTGCAAAAAATATTGGAAATGATCCAATAGGTAATTAAGTAAATCATTACACAAAGAATGGGAGACCATAAAATATAGGAACTTATACTATCTAAGTAAACATAAAATACAGAGCACACCTAAATACAAAGACATGTGTAGTAGCGTTCTGTCAACGACTTATAAAAATGCTATTTGTGACCGGCAATACCGCTCGTCTGCCACGCCCTCTGACACTCATCTCAAGTTCATTTCTGTTCTTATGTCATGATAATAATGTACTTTACTTAATTCTAATGACTCATGTATAATTTACAACAAAATATTGTAAGCCTCTTAAAAGGAAAACGTCTATGCGTCAGAGCGAGCGCGTGGATACCTGCCTAATTACCGTAGAGTACCCCGCAAAGCTCCGTCTATGTTTTCCTTTTCCGAGGTAAAAGCTATTAATTTCAAGCGATCAACTGGAAGTTGTGGTCTGCCTTTGATTAGTAGCTGCCAATGTTTTGAGAATAAGTTGAATTTATTGTTATGTGTCTGGGACCGGAAGCGGTTCTTTGACAATGATGCTGGACGCCGTGCATCGCCTTCGAAGAGTCGGCGCTATGTGCGGCCTCCATCCGTCACCATCGGGACAATCAGATGTCCTCGACATTTGTTCAATTGTTAGGGTTAATACTCTGAATTGCACTTTGTTTATTAAATATAAACGAATGAATAAAGCAGTTATTATTTCACCCCTAAAAGAATTTCCTTTAGGAAGGTAAGAGTAGCTTTGGGGAGATTGGAATTACTTGTACATTGTGCACATTCCTGACCTATATTACAGCGGGTAGGTATCGGGTAGCGAGCGCCAGAAGACAATCGATGCTCTCCCGTGGGATATCGCACATGCGCAAAGGAACAACGCCAACCTCTGTTATGCAAATTAGCAAAAATGTATAGAATTACTTGGCTTGAAACCTAGTTAAGGACTATGGAATTCAATTCCAAATAACTCAGCGTTGGCTCAAAAGGCCACAGTCACAGGAAAGTTTCAATTAAATAAGCATACTGTTGGATACCTACCAGCAATTAAATATCAATATGTCCATATTTTTGTTTTTCAAATAAACTATATGATTTTTTTATCTGATAATTTCCCAAACTTTGACAGCACTGCATCGAGACGCAGTATAGCTATTATACGCGGAAAAAGAAATGAATTGAGATTTATAAATCCACTAACCAAGTGAACCTAGAACCTCTATGTACTTGATGCCGATACTCTCAGGGGATGCAAAGGGGATTTTATAAAAAAAAGTCCAGAAATACCCTTAGGAGCGGATTTTTGGAATAAACCGAATTAATCAATACATTAAATCTGACATTACCGTTTAATTGAAATAATTTAGTTTAGTTCATAAGTATTTTAATATTTATGCCAGTCTGCTTTGAAAAAGGACCCCAAACACAATTGCATGCATCTAATCAGTGCCTATTTACCACCAGGAATTATGCTAGCTTGGTGGCATCACATCCATACCTCGCGAACGAGTGGATAGCCTGTACAGCTGTGCTGGTAGGGCTGCCAAAGTAGGCTTTTCTATAAAATAATTAATAAATAGTCTACAATAGAAAAGTATTCAATAATTAGGTCCAATACTCATACAGGATGTTTGACATCATATACGTTTTAAAGGTTGCTAGGAAATAGCCTACTGCACTAATAAATAAATAAATAAATAAATAAATAAATAAATAAATAATGCTGGACAATCCACACAGCACTATCTAGCCCCAAAGTAAGCTAACTAATGTAAGTGTATTTTTTGCAATAAAGGTCATTATTGCGGCTAGTTTGGGTAAAATATCCGACGAAGCTTTTAATATTTTATTTTATTTTGTTCAATACTTAAAAATGGTTTCGGAAGAAGTAATATGTAAGTACTGAGTATATGTTATTATTTTATACAATTCGTAAAACTGTCTGTGCTACAATTCGTAAAACTTCTAAGTTTCGATTCAAATTCTGCATGGTTACGTTTTCTCGCTTTAGACCGGGTTTAGTTAAAGAAAATACAGAATCGGACATTTATGGGTCATAAAAGCTTTTAGTGACCTGCAGAGCTAAATAAAAGTGAACTATACAAAGGTTATGATGACTTCTACTGATTTTGTCTTATTTTGCTTTTATTTCTGGAGGGTTAGTTTGAGTTCCAGTTCTAGTTTATCTATGGACCGGGTTCGGGCGGGAATGCAGGCGGGCGGGACGCTAGGCGGCTGCGTGCGGCAGTGCCCAGTTGCGCGCCGCCATGACGGGCGGGACGCGCGCCTTCATCCTGACATTCGCTCTCCTCACCGTCCTATATTCAGGTAACATGCTTTTTACTATTTAGCCTATGTTTTCGCAAAATATTTCCCCCATTTTAACGTCTAAACCTACAATTATTCTTGTACTCTATGATATTTTATCGAAATGACAATCGTTATCCAAAATTTTATACTTTTAAGCTAAGCACTTCATAAGAATTTTCTTGAGAGGTTCCCATCAAGAAAATTGTACGCGTTTTTAGTTATAAGTAATTTTAACGTTTCGAATATGTTTGAAATGTGTTTAGGAAAGGAATGTTTTCCTTCCGCACATCCTACAGTTCGCTCTCTATTGATCTGTCAGCTGCGCAGCATCCTCGGATAGAAGAGCGATCGTAATAAAACAAAATGATAAAGTTTTTTCTAAGTACTAAATTTTTTAGAAACATAACTACCATGCGAACAGATTTCAAAATTACCATGTGATTTTTGAAAATCTCTAGTTTTTAAGACATTTCGATATGTGCTGTACATAGATTTTCCGACTCCATTGATAGGTAGATAGAGCTCTTTTTGGCGAAAACGTAAACAGTATACGCATACCTTTTGCAATAGGTGCTAAAAATTAAGACTGAGAAGTTCAGTAGGTATGTACTTATGTACCTATCAGGCATAGAAATATATGTTTTTCTTATTTACTGGAGTAAACAAACAAAACATTATCTCAATCACGCGTAGCCGCTTCGTTTACCAGCATTGTGCCGACGAAAACGAAATGTAGGATGGAACATACGACCGACATGGGTTTCGGCAGTGCGTTCTATGTATTCTAATAAAGCATAATATAATATTGCTTTAGAATCTTTACTTCGAGTGCATTTGAAGTAAGGATTCTACAGGAAAATACTGTTACTACTATTATTCAAAACCTACTCGTCAGTAAATGGGACCACAATATGACAAGCACCAACTTTCGATTAAAAAAAGAATCATCAAAATCGGTCCACCCAGTAAAAAGTTATGAGGTAACCATTAAAAAAAATATAGTCGAATTGAGAACCTCCTTTTTTGAAATCGGTTATTTCCAAGAGTAGTAGAGTAGAAGCTCTTTGTGAAGGGCTCGTCCGGGGAAGTACTACCACCACGCCTTTTTATGCCGCCAAGCAGCAACGCTGTGTCTCGGTTCGAAGAGTGTGGTCTTTTTTTATATAACCAGCTGATGGAACAAGCAGATGGCCCACCTGATGTTAAGTGATAACCCTCACCTATAACAAAGCATTGCCTCGCAAGTCAAGCACGATAGGAACGTACCCACGATAGGATAAGAATGCAGAATTAATGATATTATTTTCAGGATGGTGTTCGGAGGACGAAGAGCGACTGGTTCGCGACCTGTTCCGCGGCTACAACAAGCTGATCCGGCCCGTGCAGAACATGACGCAGAAAGTCGACGTGCGCTTCGGCCTAGCCTTCGTGCAGCTTATCAATGTTGTATGTTGAACTATATTTCACTTCAACCCATTCGTTTTCACTATCGTGCCAGTTTTGGGCTAACATGCTTTTATTTGTTAGTGCTCGTTTCCTCCTTGTGGTTACTTGGTAGTTTACACTTTCAGACTTTTTGTAATTTAGGTGGCCGTTTTAAAGAGTTTTGAAAGCGTTTGCTTATTTGAGATGGATATCTCGCAGTTTTATTTATACTAACCACAGTCATAATACTTAATAGGAATAATAACAGGAGACAACTTTACCTAATCCCCAATCCACATAAGCTAAGGAACTAGAACTTTCGTTTGGAATAGTACCAGGTTAAATAAATGTCATTACAAAATGAGATGTGAAGGGATGCACGTTTTCCAATTTTTTATTTTAGAACGAAAAGAACCAAATCATGAAATCAAACGTATGGCTGCGACTTGTGTGGATGGACTACCAGCTTATGTGGGACGAGGCAGACTACGGTGGCATTGGCGTACTGCGGCTGCCACCCGACAAGGTCTGGAAACCTGATATCGTGCTCTTTAACAAGTAAGTATCTCTACATGTTCTTATGTAATGTTCTTAAGTATACATTGATATCTTTACCTACCAAGTATTTGCTCTGGCCTGGCCACCTCAACATATTGAGTAAGTTTATCATCCTTGTCATTTTATCGAATAAATTTTAGTGTGGTGGTGGCTAGAGTAGGGATAGCTAGCAAGTTTAATTCAAGCTACCGCTAATGCCTAATACATCTGGAAATCTGGAATACATCTGGAATATACTTAAATTAGCAGATGTTTTGATGTTTATTGCTTTCAGCGCTGACGGAAACTACGAAGTCCGGTACAAGTCTAACGTTCTCATTTATCCGAACGGCGAAGTTCTGTGGGTACCTCCAGCTATTTACCAGGTACGTATTTATGCAACTGATATCCATGTGTATATGGATACTACAATTATACGCCTGGTCCAATGGGTTTAGAAGTTTTTGTTTTTTTTCAGAGCTCCTGCACTATTGACGTGACATATTTCCCCTTCGACCAACAAACTTGCATCATGAAATTCGGATCGTGGACTTTCAACGGCGACCAAGTGTCCCTCGCTCTATACAACAACAAAAACTTTGTTGACTTATCTGACTACTGGAAGTCAGGAACCTGGGACATTATCGAAGTACCAGCTTACTTGAATATTTACGAAGGGAACCATCCGACAGAAACCGATATTACGTTTTACATCATCATCAGACGAAAGACACTGTTTTACACTGTCAACTTGATCCTGCCCACTGTGTTGATTTCGTTCCTCTGCGTCCTTGTTTTCTACTTGCCTGCTGAAGCCGGTGAAAAGGTAAACGTCACACGTTATAGATAGGTACATGCTTACAATCAGAATGTCAAACATTAACATACCAAACTTTGACCCGTTTCACGTAAGGTAAGAGTTATAATATAGCCATTGAAGAATCGCAGCCTTGTCACCAAGGGACAAATTAACGCGGGCTTTTATAAACGTACTAGTTTTTAAGTTTGTTGGGACTACTACTATTTTCTGTGCAAATAAAAATTGAAAAACACTTACCTTTCTTTACTTTCGTAACAGGTCACGCTGGGCATCAGTATTTTGCTCTCACTGGTTGTGTTTCTACTACTGGTGTCAAAGATTCTTCCGCCAACATCGCTCGTGCTGCCGTTGATCGCCAAATATCTCCTCTTCACTTTCATCATGAACACTGTCAGTATCCTGGTGACGGTCATCATCATCAATTGGAACTTCAGGGGCCCTAGGACACACAGGTAAAAAAAACATGTTATAAATATATAAATAATGCTGGACAATCCACACAGCACCATCTAGCCCTAAAGTAAGCTACTCAAAGCTTGTGATAAGGGTACTAGATAACTTATATATTTAATACGACGACCTCGGTGGCGCAGCGGGCGAGGGTCCGCCTGCGACGCAGAGGTTGCGGGTTCGATTCCCGCCTCGGAACAAATTTGTGTACGATCTGCAGAAATTTGTTCCGCTGGTCTGGGTGTTTTCTATGTATAATAAAAAATATCTACGTGGTAGTCACATAATTAAGGACAGTACTGACGCATGTGGTACTCGTCAAAGTAATCGCATCTCCTACGTTTAAGAGTCCGGTGACAGCGGCTCGCAATTTCGAGGTGCGAATGGCTATTATTTCATTTTATTTCATTTTGGGGAGGTTGTTTGAAATAATAACTCTAAAGAAACACGCATAAATACTGTTCGAACACAAATAATACAATAATATAAGGGAAATGTGCTTGAGTCAGAAATCATTTTGGTATTAGGTAAACGTAAGACCAAACATACTAATACCAAAATGATTTCTGATTCGGGCATGTTTCCCTTATATTATTGTATTATTTGTGTTCGAACAGTATTTATGCGTGTTTCTCTAGAGTTATTTTTTCAAACAACCTCCCCGAAATGAAATAAAATGAAATAATAGCCAATCGCACTTCGAAATTGCGAGCCACTGTCACCGGAGCCTTAAATGAATACTTACTTATCATAAAAGTATATTCTGTGATAGGTATATAACTGTACGATGTACCATTGACAAAATTGGCTCAATATGTTTTATACATTTTTTTATATTTCAATTTATTTAATTGTACGCGAGCCAAGCTGGACAAATAATTAAGGACACAGAAAAATAGTACGAATTTTCAATAATAACTAAATCTAGTAGTAAATAAGTTTTTTAATAAAACAAATTGGATATAAACAAGATATTTTCGAGCGTATTAGTATTTAGTAGGATGGCCATGTGCTTTTATGACAGCTTCACATCGTCGGGGCATTGATTCAATCAACTTATTGCACTCTTCGACGGTTATCTGCGACCAAGCATCTTGAAAGGCATCAAAAAGTTGATTTCGATTAGTAGTCCTTACTCTAGAAAGTCTTTTCTTAATTGTGAACCACAAATTTTCAATAGGGTTCAAATCGGGACTAAATGATGGCCAGTTTAAAACGAATACCGATTCATTTTCAAGGTAGGCTTTTACTGAACGTGCAGTATGTTTTGGGTCATTATCTTGTTGGAATTTCCAAACAACAGGTAAATTATCTTCTGCATAGGGTAACATGGTCTCCTCTAAAATTCTTTGATATTGATACTGGTCCATATTACCTTCTATTTTTCTTACGGGTCCTGTACCATGTCCAGAAAAACAACCCCAAACCTTTATATTTCCACCTCCGTGCTTGACAGTTTTTTTCGTGTACCGAGGATCCATTTCTTGATTAGGTGGCCGTCTCACATATTGTTTTCCATCAGAAGAAACTAGATTTATTTTTGTTTCGTCCGAAAAAAACACATTTTTCCAATGGTTAGCCGACCACTGTCTATATTTGTAGGCAAATGCTAGTCTTGCTCTCCTATGTTGTCTTGACAAAAGTGGAACTTTGCGAGGAATTCTTCCAAATAACTTTACTTCAACTAAACGTCTTCTAATCTAACAGTTCTTGCGGAGACTTCATTACCTGTTCCGACCCCAAAAACGTCGTTTCGTATTTGTTCGGAACCTTTAAATGGATATTTTTTGGCTTCTCTTGTGATAAGGGAGTCTTCCCGAGGTGAGGTTTTGCGAGGTTTAGGTCTCCTTGCTACAGTTTCCGTTGTATTATGGGTCTTGTAATAGTTAATAGCATTTTCTACCATAGTCTTAGAACATGTTATGTTACTTGCAATCTTTCGATAGGACCAACCTTTTCGATAAAAATTAATAATAATTTTGCGTGTAGAAGCGTCGCAACTTTTATTTTTTCCCATATTATATCACGCAAATTAGCCACAATAAAATAAAACTATTTCCATGAGTTTGTGAAGAAAGGCGAGAAATTGAATTTTGACAGGAAAATACCCATGTTTTTTTCAATTTTTAAATTCCGAAACATTTTTACTCTCTGTCCTTAATTATTTGTCCACCAGCCAATACATAAACATTATGCAACTTATTGTATTCGGTAAATTTTTATAAAAAAAAATTGTATTATATTATTATTATTATTTAATTCTAATTGCAGAATTTCCAAGCTATTGATTTACATAATTAGTTATTTAATTATATTATTATTCTACGAAATATAAAACACTTGAAAGAAATGTCGTTATAGGCTCTAGCTGTCCTTAATTATGTGACCACCGCTGTATCTTTGTAAGTATACAGGGTGGGGCAAAATTTTTCGACATTGAAGGCAGCTACCTTTTCTGTTGTAGTTAGAAGGTTTTGTTCTTAGGCAACTATAAGTTTATTTTACAGAAAAAAACAACCACATATTCAGATTTTTGAAAAAATGTACAGTCAGCTTGGAAAATGACATTTGTCAAAAAAACATGTTGGTCTCAATCGACGCTATTTCTCATCAGGAACAATTTTCCCAAAGTAACTTACCAAATCAAATCGTAAGATTCTGCAAAAATTAAATAATAAGTTTTCCATACAATTTCTATGAAACGCCATTCGCTACAACATTGAGTCCATGCATGCCATTCGAACACTTTCATGGAAATACTTTGTTCTTTTTTCAAATTTATTGTTGGCTTGGCAGAATGAAGTTAGTACAATGTACCACCGATTTTACTGAACCGGTTTTGAATCAGAATCAGAATAATCTTTATTGTAAACTGTTGGATGTAAAGGTGTTGAAAATATAATAGAGTAGGTACAAACAGTCTGCCCTATTCGGACGTACAATTAAATGTTTCAAACATTTTTGCTTAAAATCTATGAATATGAAATTATAACAGGTATTGAAATTTCACTTAATTATAACATTATAAATCTTATCTTAAATCCTTAAATCTTAGAATAAATTTGGAATGTTGATAGTTTAGGTTCTAGAATAACACACATAGTGGGAACACCGCGGGACGCAGCTAATAGGTAATAAAGTTGCACTGTAGTAATTCAATACCATACTAATGGTTTCTTTTCACATTTCATAGACATTGTATGGAAATCTTTTTTTTAAATTTATGCAAAATCTTACGATTTGATTTGGTAAGTTACTTTGGGAAAAGTGTTCCTGATGGGAAATAGCGGCGATTGAGACCAACTTGTTTTTTTTTGACAAATGTAATTTTTCAGGCTGACTGTACATTTTTTCAAAAATCTGAAAATGCGGTTGTTTTTTTCTTCAAAATAAACCTATAGTTTCTTAAGAACAAAACCTTCTAAATACAACAGAAAAGGTAGCTGCCCTCAATGTCGAAAAATTTTGCCCCACCCTGTATAATGTATTAAAATATATCAGTCATCTAGTACCCATAACACAAGCTTCGAGTAGCTTACTTTGGGGCTAGATGGTGCTGTGTGGATTGTCCAGCATTATTTATTTTTTAATTATTAATAATACATTACCTGCGTAAATAGATATTTTTTTATTATACATAGAAAACACCCAGACCACACAAATTTGTTCCAAGGCGGGAATCGAACCCGCTACCTGTTGCGTCGCAGGCGTACTCTCGCCCGCTGCGCCACTGAGGTCGTCAATAAAATAATTAATTCTCGACGGATGCATGAGCAATTCAAACTGTCGTGATGTTGAACTGCATTTTTTATCGAATAGGATGCCGGGGTGGATCCGTACCGTGTTTCTCCACTATCTGCCGGCTGCTTTACTGATGCGCCGCCCCCGCAAGACTCGCCTGCGATGGATGATGGAGATGCCCGGTATGGGAGCCCCTCCCCATGCCGCCGCTGCTGCTCACGACCTGCCAAAACACATCAGGTAGGTACCCACTGGATTTTCTACTTCATAAATTATTTTTTCAGTCTACAAATAGGTACCTTTTTTTTATACAACTGGCTCATGGAACAAGCAGATGGCCCGCCTGATTTTAAGTGGTAACCATCACCTATAACAGCGCATTAAATCGTAAGTCACGCACGATAGGAACATGCCCTACGTTGCTCTGCCCTGTGTCCATCAACTTGAGGCATACCGATGTTAAGCCTAATGTGCCTGTAATTACACCGGCGACCACACTCTTCAAACCGAAACAGCGTTGCGCTTGGTGGCAGAAAAAGACGTGGTGGTAGTACTTCCCCGGCGCCCTTCACAATGAGCTCTAATCTTATAATTCCCTAGATAATGCCAGGTCAATATGTGGCACTTAACAAATTCATGTGTCTGCTGAAATGTTTGCTAGGTATATCCTATTTGTCTGTATTAAACTAACGGTACCCAAGAGCGGTTGGCGGTAGAATGTGTACCTACATGTGTTATAGTGCAATTGGGTCCAACCAAAGCAAGATGGAAACAATGGAGCTATCGGACCTTCACCACCCGAACTGCAAGATCAACCGAGCAGCCGGCGGTGGCGAGGTCGGCGCCTTGGGCGGCCTCGGCGCACTCGGCGGCCTTGGCCTGGGATGCGAACGCAGGGAGTCCGACAGCTCAGACTCTCTGTTCCTGTCCCCTGAAGCTGCTAAAGCTACTGAGGCAGTTGAGTTCATCGCGGAGCATTTGCGCAACGAAGATCTTTACATTCAGGTAACTTTTAACTCCTAACCCGCCGCGTTCCCATGCTGGCCAAATTTTAGATTTTTTGGACTTTGGCCATTTCTAATAATTTCCTATTGATAAATTTAGATGTTATAGTTAGCCAGATAAAAAAAATATGTATCAAATATAAAATTCTTCTGCTTTCTTGGACATCCTGCATCCACATATATCTAAGTACCTACATAACGATAATTAGATAGGTAAAAATGTAAATAATCTATTGTTTCCACTCTGCATTATAGGTAGGTATATTTTAGTGATAAAGAACGTAATAACATACCTATTGTTTCAGACGCGCGAGGACTGGAAGTACGTGGCCATGGTGATTGACAGGCTCCAGCTCTACATATTCTTTAGTGTGACCACAGCGGGGACAATCGGCATCCTCATGGACGCCCCTCACATCTTCGAATACGTGGATCAAGATCGTATCATTGAAATATACAGAGGAAAATAAATCTTCCCTATACCTAGTATTAAATATGGCTTCCATGACACATAGGTTACAAGTTTCTTCCAATGTAGACTAAAAGAGCTGATCTAATGCAATTATGGGGTAATAATAGAAGTACACGTCATTAGATTATCATCTCACTAATCTAAGACATCTAATTATAATTTTATGTTGCCATTATCATTGTAATATGTCCGGATACGTTTGATAACGTTTGTAACGTATTTGTATAGGTATGTAATCTACAATGGCTGTGTTCGAAATTTATAAAGCACAATAGTTTGTATTTTGTAACCATGATAAGAATTAAATAAGTTGTCATGTAAAAATTGTTTTATTTTTCATGTTTTGTTTATATTTAGGGGAAACGACACCAACCAAATCGAGCACTGAGAAAAAGATATTATTGGTTTTACATTTTATTTATCAAATTACCTCCTAAAGTCTAATAAATCCTATGACAATAGATTGATTATGCTAAAATTTTATGTGTTGAATTATATTTGCTTGTATTATTTTCCTTTTCGGACTTAATATTTTGCACTTTTTTTGTTTTATTTTCTGTATGTCTGTACATACGTCTGCATTATACAAGACAATAATGTTCATTAGACTAACTTTACTCCTCTCTTAATCAAGGTAGACTTAGGGAAGTAAATATATTATAGTAACAAACTTAAAACATAATGCTTACAAGTGGTAAGAATAAAATGAAAAGAAAAAATCTAATCTTCTCCTTCGTCGTAGTTAGGAGACATGGGGGAATAGTTAGTAGATGTTGGGGAGTATGTAGACGGCCCGGCAGATGACGGTGAATACGCAGGGGACGATGGCGAGTAGTTGGGTGAGGTCGGAGTGTAGGTAGGCGAAGTCGGGGAGTAGTTTGTCGACATGGGCGAATATCCCGGGGATGACGGCGAATAGTTGTTGGAAGATGGTGAATAATTGGGAGAAGAGGGTGAGTAGCGCGTGCTACCCGGGTGCTGCGGAGATGACGGTGAATACGCCGGGCTTGTTGGCGAATATTGCTGGCTGGTAGGTGAATATTGCGGGCTCGTTGGCGAATACGTGGGACTACCGCCGGCCACCGACGGCGACGTCGGCGAGTAATTGGGCGAAGTCGGGGAATATTTAAGAGACGACGGCGAGTAGCTCGGGGAAGTGGGAGAATAAGCGGGAGACGTCGGTGAGTACGAAGGACTTGTGGGCGAGTAGGCCGGAGAGGCAGGCGTATAGTTCGGAGACGACGGCGAGTAGCTCGGTGACGCGGGACTGTACCTCGGACTTGTCGGCGAATAACTCGGAGATGACGGCGAGTAGCCGGGCGAAGTCGGCGAATACACTGGGCTAGTCGGCGAGTAAGACCGACTAGTCGGCGAGTAGCTAGGCGAAGTGGGCGAGTAACTCGGTGAAGTAGGAGAATAAGCCGGGCTCGTCGGCGAGTAGCTCGGAGATGTTGGCGAGTAACTAGGAGACGTCGGAGAGTAAGACGGGGAAGTAGGCGAGTAAGAAGGAGACGTGGGCGAGTAACCAGGAGATGTCGGTGAGTAAGAGGGAGAAGTCGGAGAGTAAATAGGTGAAGTCGGGGAGTAGTTGGGCGATGTTGGGGAGTATGACGGGCTTGTTGGGGAGTAATGTGGGGATGTAGGGGTAAGGCTCGGGGAAGCAGGGGCATATACAGGGCTGGTTGGCGAGTAGGATGGTGAAGCTCCGGCTGGAGACGCGTAGGGGGACAGCGGTGGTCCGGGTGAACCGGGAGATCCAGGCTGAGGGGACCAAGCACTGTAAGCGGGGGACAAGCCGGACGCGTCTGACGCACCGGACGGCGAGAATGATGGCCCGCCGGGGGTCATGCTGCTGCCCACTGTAACAAAATAATATATTGAAAAACTAGTTGCGCCCCGCGGTTTCCTCCGCGCAGGTTTAAATCCCAGTATTTCAACGGGATGAAAAGTGTAAAAAGTAGCCTATGTGCTATTCCAGACTATAATCTATCTCTCTGCCAAGTTTCATCCAGATCTGTTCAGCCGTTCCGGCGTGAAAGAGTGACATTGATCCATCCATCCATCCACCCATATTTACAAACTTACGCGTTTATAACAGTAGTAGGATGTATTGATTCACACATCAGAAAAGGTGATTTTTGTAGCAGACATACCTTGACCAGGAGACCAGACGCTGCTGCTGTACCCAGGAGTGTTCTGTGTGGACCACGGAGTCATCTGAGGTGTCATGGATGGAGTGCCGACGCCGAAATACATGCCGCCGCCGACACCCATTCCGACCCCGAGGCCTCCCATTTCCATTCCGTTCTTACACTTCTCCGCATCGAGAAGTAAATCAAAGCATCCTGAAAAAAACAAGGTATGTTAAACAAAAAACTGATGTTGCAGCACCTCCCCAAGCAAAAATCAGGGCAATTTTTTAGGGCTTTTTTGAACCTCTTAAACTGCGGCGTCTCCAAACCCATTAGATAATCTAAAATATATCGGCCTGCATCCTTTCACTGCAAGGCAAAGGCCTTCCTGTCCCCCTTTCACTTTTTATTTTTATACAACTAGCTGATGGAACAAGCAGATGGCCCACCTGATGTTGTGTTAACCACTAGCTATAACAAAGCACTGCTTACGTAATTTTCAAAATAATGAAGCGCAATGACCGTGACAAACACGTAAAACACACTATTTATGGTAAAAAGGGGATAACATCGAATTTTGCTTGGGGTTAACTTTAATAAATAAATAGATTACTCACCAGTGCCCATTCTAGGCAGTTGCCCCATGATGATATTCTCAGACACACCCCTCATAGGATCTACCTCTGCGTGACTAGCGGCATCAAGCAACACGTCAACAGTTTCTTCGAACGAACATCTCATAAGCGCACCAGTGTCTTGTCTGTTGATGCCGTGACGGGTGATAGCCATTAGATGACCCTTAGCAGTCATGACGTCACAAAGCAACGCAAGGTGACGATAGTTCACGTACAGACCGTAGAACTGGAGCACAGCGTTCATTTCCTTCTCCACTGATTTACGCACAGCCTCTATGCCGAGTACTTGGAAGATCTCGCAAATATCGTTACTGAATGTTCTGATCGGATCGACATCGCGCTCAGACAATACCTTCATAAGGGAAGTACCGTCAGTTTCCAGCAGCCATTCGGCGATAGCCTTGAATTCTCCCTGTTCGGTAATTATTATACGTTTTTTGGATTCAGTTTTTGGCAAGTGCATGTACACTTTAGCAATAGCCTCGATACCTTGCAAGGTCATGTCTGAGAGCATGTTAGCTTCGATACATCTCAAGAACATGTCATCCTCCATCTTGTCTACTGTTTCCTCATCATTGTCCTGGAATTTGCTTTCCTCATTGTTCATGATTCTGATACGTAGCACCAGTTTTTCGGCGTTGTCATCATTGAAAATACAGTTTAAGTCATCTCCAAATCCAGCATTAATCTTTTCGGCGATCTGCTCCATGGTCAATTTCTTATCTGTCATTCTCTTACGGTCGAGCTCAATGCGCAAGAGCCATGGTGAGATCTTTGTAGGGTCAAAGTCGGGCATCTCGTAGTAAACATTGACGAACTCTTGATCTTCTGCAATAACTGTGTTCTGTGGGTCAGGGTCGTAGTAAATAGCTGTATTAGCGGTAACCTTGCGTAAGGTTGTGTGTTCAAGCCGGCATAAGACGTTTTTAGCCTTTTCCGCATCCCTTGCGGCTCCTCCAGTTAAGAATACTGTTAGAGACGGAGCTTTTGGTTTCTTAGAAATATTGATAATTTCCTTCAAACGTGGCACACCGAGTGTTACGTTTTTGGATGACACACCGGCGAAATGGAAAGTGTTCAGTGTCATCTGAGTAGCGGGCTCTCCAAGAGACTGTGCGGCTAAAGCGCCCACCATTTCACCAGGGTTTACTTGCGCCTGTTGGAATCGAGTTTCAATTTCACCAATCAACCATTCGAATGCCTCACTCGACAGGCGATATTCTTCTGAGACAAATTTAGTGCACAGAGTAGATCGCACTAGACACTGGAACAATAGTGTTGCATTTTCGTTGGCCTGTTTAGACAAACGGTCTTCTCCAACCACGATGATACACTTCTTCAAGAGGTCTTGAACACCTTTGATTACTTTTATAGGACTCAGATCTGTAGGTCCTCTCTTGTTGATGTGGAATGTTTTCTGTGCATTCCAAATCATCCTCTTGAAGTTGCACGGCAATACGACCTTGGACTCCCCACTGGGGAATATCTGTCGTAGTACTTCTCTGTCCTTCGTTAGTTGGTCCCATTCACTTTCCAAATCAGAAATAACATAGCCTGACTCTGTTAACTCTTTGATTATTTCTTCGTTGAAAATTCTTTTCAGGTATCTTTCATTTGATGGGTCGAATTTGAATTTATTTTCGAAAGCTTTGTTAGAAAGTTTGACCGTCGGTAAGCTCTGGAATTCCACAGTTTCTCCAGCCAAACCATCCTCTCCATATCTCAGCTGGATGAGTTGCCCCACAGAGTTACGGACGGTTCCGTCATAGTGCACCATTACCGACTCCATAGCCTTTATCAAACGACGCTGAATGTATCCAGTTTCTGCAGTTTTTACAGCAGTATCGATAAGACCTTCACGACCTCCCATAGCGTGGAAATAAAACTCTGATGGCGTTAATCCGGCAAGGTATGAATTTTCTACGAATCCTCTTGACTCAGGACCATAATCATCTTTGATAAAGTGGGGAAGCGTTCGTTTACGGAATCCGAATGGAATACGCTTACCTTCAACGTTCTGTTGTCCTACACAAGCAATAACCTGAGAGATGTTAATGTTGGAACCCTTGGAACCAGCCACCACCATGGCCTTGAGATTGTTATATTCTGTGAGTGACTTTTTAGCGGAACCACCGGTCTTATCACGAGCGTCGTTTAGAATACGATTTACTTGATTCTCGAAAGTCTGACGTAGCGTATTACCGGGCGAAGGCTCCACTTCCATGTTGTGAGCTTTTTGAATGAACTCTATGACATCGTCTTTGGCTTTTACTATGGCGCGTTGGATTTCTTGATAGGTCTGAGGATCGGCAATAGTGTCTCCGATACCGATTGAATGGCCCTCTAGCAGCAGCCAATTGTTGATCACAGTTTGAATGTTACCATAGAAGCGACCAGCTGTTTCATGACCAAGTTCCAACATGCAAATGTGAAGCAGAGAACCAGCAGAGGCACCAAGTGATTTCTTACACAGTATACCCATGAGAAGTTCTCCATGCTCCACAACTACTTTAGTATCACCGGGAGATATCCATTTGTATGGACCATCATCTTCTTCATCGGGATGTGTAGAATGAGTTCTAACCATGTTGACGTGTCCAGGAATGATCATAGTAAATATTTGTTTACCAGTCCAAAGAGGCTGTGGCTTCAAAATGCAAGGTTGCGGAATTTTTCCATCCCAAGTCGGCAAGAACATGAGGAGGTTCATCACTTGTTCTTTAGTCAAGAAGACATCTCGTTTTGTCATTTTTCTGACAGCTGTGAGCGTATCCTGCACAATACCCATGACAGGCTTATTAGCTTGAGGTGTGATAATCTGCCTAGGTGTAATGTGAATGTTTTCTACTTCAGCACGAGTTTCCATTGATTGAGGCACATGTAGATTCATTTCATCACCATCAAAGTCAGCATTATATGGGGATGTACAACTTAGGTTCATGCGGAATGTAGACCAGGGCAGAACTTTTACCCTATGACCCATCATACTCATCTTGTGAAGTGTTGGTTGTCGGTTGAAAATAACTAAATCATCATCTCTCAAGTGCCGCTCTACTTTATAACCATATTGTAAATGCAGGTCAGACGATTTAGGGTGGAATCGTAAATCTATTCTTTCACCATTGTCACGAACAATATACTTGGCCCCTGGATATTGAGCATTGCCTCTACGTACAAGTTCTTGCATTCTATCTATATTGAAAGGTGTTACCAACTCTGGGAATGTCAAGTTTTGTGCAATAGATCTGGGTACTCCTACTTGATCAATACGCAGGTTAGGATCTGGGGTGATGACAGTACGAGCAGAAAAATCCACACGTTTTCCCATGAGGTTACCACGAATTCTGCCTTCTTTGCCTTTAAGACGAGCTTTGATTGCTTTGAGTGGTTTTCCAGACTTTTGCATAGCCCTGAAAAGTAAATTTTATTGATAGGTAAGTAGCTAAATAAAAATGTTCAATTACAAGTAATAAGATTAAATTGATCAAGGACTATGTATCGTAAGGACGTATCGGATATCATCGAAGTTGTTGACCACTACGTGTATCTGGGTCAGACGATCCAACTAGGTAGGTCCAACTTTGACAAAGAGGTCAGCCGACGAATTCAACTCGGATGGGCAGCGTTCGGGAAATTACGCCACATCTTCTCGTCACACATACCGCAGAGCCTCAAGACGAAAGTGTTCAACCAGTGTGTGTTGCCAGTGATGACATTTGGAATTTGGCGACCACGAACAGGAAAGCGAAGTGTAGGACGCCCTCCTACCCGATGGACTGACGACATTGTTAGGATCGCGGGTAGTCGGTGGATGGAAAGGGCTCAAAATCGTTCTACCTGGAAACGGATAGGGGAGGCCTATGTCCAGCAGTGGACTTCTGTAGGCTGATGATGATGATCAAGGACTACTAACTTAGGCATGCCAGGCATATCATTGTCAACAAAAGTTGCCACATGGAACTGTAACATCCTAATGTTTTCAGCTAGAACATGGGCTGCCGCTCCAGTTTGTTCATTCCTCATTAGTTCATTGTTTGCTTTGATAATATCTGCAAGTTTGTGAGTCAAATCATCTTGATTCTTGGCTGCACCAAACATTACAACAGCTGGTCGAACTGATAGTGGAGGCACAGGGAGTACAGTGACAATCATCCAATCAGGTCTAGCGAATTTGGGGTCCATACCCAAAATAAATGACTCCTCATCTGTAACAAAAGTCACAGTAAAGTAGGTGATTCACATAAAATTAAGGAAGCCTTGCAGTGCTTGTCAGCATCCATAGTAAGTACCTACCTACTATTATTATAGGATTATATTTTTTACATATGTTCCTACTACCTACCTACTATAGGTATGTCTACCTGCTATCATTCACTGATTTTTCTTCTTGTTACTATTATTGTAATGCTGTTTCCATGTGTCAAATAAAAATCTTCTATCCTATTTCATTGTTAAGGTTTCAGTGTACTTTGAGTTGTTTCAGTTTACTTTGTCAGGTACTTTGAACTTGCCTGTAATATGTTTTAATATTTCCCAAACTCTTTCAGCTGTGATTATAATTTTCTTTTCCTGTGTATCTTCATTAGCATGTTTCCATTCAGCAGTTAAATCTAAGCCTTGTCGTCTGATAGATGGCTGGTAGTGACCACAACCACCATGTCCTGATCCTTTCTTGCCATCTTCACCTTCTTTGCCTATATCCATGTCTTCACCTCCTTCGCAAATGTTTTTGCCTTTGCAAAGGTCGTACACATACGTAAGTCTTTTACGAGGTTGTCCTTTTGATTTCATCACCACTTCTTTTATCTTTGGATTTGTCTAAAAGCACGAGTTAAGTCAGAATTTTTTTTTATTGCTTGCCTACTGGAAAAATTAAGATGAAATTATAAAAATTGAGATGAGTTTACTTTTCCACTAGAATGCATAATATCTTGCAAAATAAGACACAATAAGGGAACATACCCATACTACGTTCAGGGGGGGGAGCGGTGTCTTTAAAATACTATGGTCAGTCACAGGAGCGGGAGGGGGGGGGGGGGGGGCTCAGGTTTTTGTCACGTAGTCAATTTTACTGAGTGAAATCTCGTATTTTTATTTTTGTATATTCGAATATAGCGTGCAGTGTTTAGCGCTTTTTTAAACTCACAGTTGGTGACGCTGACGCACATGTGCCGAGACGTCAGTTGTGTTCGTAAATTAAGTTACTGTAAGTTACATTCGGTATACCTAGTAATATGTTTTCACAAATGTTGTTCTTTTCTAAAATATATAATTCACTAGTAATTTAAGTATGCATGCAGTCTTATGCAATAAAGACGAGTATGAGCCAAATTATTATTTTTTTAAATTTTTGCCTGTGAAATGATTAAAAATCACAATTATGAATTACTACGTGAAAACTAAAGGGGGAGAGGGAGGTCTTGGCATATACTACGAGTGGTCACCGAGGGGAGGGAGGGGTTGAAAAAACTAAAAAAATAGGTCACATACCTAGTATGGGTAGGTTCCCTAACATGTAACAATATAAAATACTTACTGGGCTAACTAGTAACTTTGAACAGTAAAAGCAAACACATCTGAGTACTTTTATTGTTTTCGTTATGAAGCCAATGTGAAACACAGGTTTAGCTAAATCAATGTGTCCAAAGTGGCCAGGGCATTCAGTCATGTTTCCAGCACAAGTTTGGCATCTGGAGCTCCGGTCGATCACGCCTTGCCGCGGATCCATAAGACCTCCCAACTTGGGCCTTCCTCCTTCCATAGTCTCAGGGTAGCGAATGCCCCCTTCAGTGACAGACATACGTCGCTAAAATGAAATTTTTTCCTAATTTATGCCAGCACATGCATTGGATAATATTATAAAATTTTATTTGGTAGCTACTAGAACTACATAGATTAGAAGTAGGTAACAATTGGTTTATTTGTTTATTGCCGAGTCGAAGAGAATTGTAGGAATGCTACCACAACGCTGGTGCGTTTGAACTTCTTGCGCAATTTCGGCCAAGGAGCTTTCCAAACACAATATTCTATATTTTGTTCGACATGTAGCGTTTAGAAAATAAAAAGTGACAACTTACAATTTCATCTGCAGATATTATACCAAATTGTACTCGTTTTACTTGGCGCACAGGCGCCTTTGAGTCATTCGTCGCCGCCATTTTGACCACTGACTGACTGACTGATCGAGATCGAATTGAATTGAGCATGGCATCGAGCGAACGAGCGATAAGCGAGCGAATCTTTTTGACAACTGACTGACTTGACTTGAGCTTGAATAGGACTCAGTGTTGCCAATGAACATTTTTAGGCGGCCGTGTACCTACATGAGGTAAAAATGCCGTGTTTAAGGAAAATGACCAACATGGGCCATGTAACTGCTGAAAAAAAAGGAAAAACGTTTTATATAACGTTTTTAACTTATGAAGCTATTAAATAGCACCATTTGGGTAATATTTGCAGTTTCACTGTTTGAAAAAAAAAAAATTTTTTCTTATTACTTCTCTAACGTTTTATTTGTCTTAGATTTGGTAGTACGAGGCTTATGTGGTGGGTTCTCTGCAATCAATTTTGCTGTTGTTGCTTTTCGACATTAGAAGTACCGTTCCTTTCGAACTCCTATCAAACAACATACATACCAACTTCTAACTTGCAAAAAGCCGTAGAATCTGCTACGGCATCAAGGATACGGCCGCCGGCCGTAGGTCGTGGATTTCGTGATTCTTTGGTCTGAAAGCCGTAGAACACGGCGGCGGCGTCGGTCGTAGCATTGATTGAGCATGCTTATTTTGGTCGTACGTCGTCGGTTGATTTTTGAGCATGCTCAAAAGAAGCATGCTTATTTTTGAGCACGTGTGTCAGTACCTTAACAGGGATCAGTGACACTGATCTCTGTAACTGTCAGTTGAGGTCAGTGTTTCGGGTACACTGAATCAGTGTACCCGAAACACTGACCTCAACTGACGAAGTCTGAGTTTAGTTTTTCGTTTTTGTAGGTATCGTCCGTCAGGCCGGATTATTATTCTGTGAGCCGGATTTTGCGAGCTGACCACACTGACCTCTAATAGAAGATAGAGGTCAGTGACTGACCTTATCTCGGTGGCTAACCCAGCAGTGCAAGCAAGGAATTTGTATACTACTATATTCCTTGAGTTGAGTGCAAGTACCGTTCCTATCGATCGCTTAGTTGTCGATCGCTAAAGTCGTTAAACATATCAAATCGTATCGTTCCATGCTTGGATGATTCTTGTTTTAAGGCCCATTTAGATGGGGAGAGTTTCTCGTACGTTTCCTTACGAGAAACCATACGCTACTATCACAAGCAATAATCGCCATAACACAATCGTATCAAAATGTTTACATACAGGCAAGAACTAAAATATCGCCTACGATTATGTCATACGAAATTCGCATGTGACTTATTGCTAGGCGATAATTGCCTATGTTTGTTTACACGACAAAAGTATAGTAAGCAGATTCTTGCTTATGAGAGTCTCGACTTGTATAAACACGATCTCCCGTGACATATTTTCAAGTTGATACGAGTATCGTACAAATCAGTTTGAATCGTTTTTAGTGCGAGATTTGTCAGTCGAGTTAACGTAAAAATGACTCAAAAATCTTTTAAATTCGGTTCTGCAGACAAATATTAAGTTCATCGAACTATATAGAAGTTATGAGTGTTTGTGGAACACGGAGAATGACAATTATAAAAACCGTGATGCAAGAAATGCAGCCCTGAATGATTTTGCTAAAGAATTGGGTATTAAGGAATTTGGCCCTAAGAAAATCACTGCATCCATTTTTTAACTTGCACTCATGGTAGCAACTGGCATAAAATCTCGAAATACGATTATTGCTTTGAAATTCTGTTTACACGGACATAATAATATTCCATTGCAAGGCGATTGTCGCCTAAGGCAACGAGCGAGGAGAGCGATTGTTTAGACGAAAAAAATGTTTTATATTCCTTCGATAATCGTATCTTCGAGGCGAGAAACTCTCCCCATCTAAATGGGCCTTTAGGGTTCCATGCGAGAATCGGATCGGATGATCGTATCTCTTGTCGACAAACTTTAACGATGCCTTAGGATCGTCAAAGTTTATCGAAATCATTCGTTTACTGCTGCCATGATTTACTAGTTCATCTGTAAATGTCACTGTTAATCACTTTCGTTTGTCAGAATCAAAACATAGTAACAATGTCATGATAATAATATGTCACTGTCATAATGACAAGTCAGGGGTAGATAACATTTTTTAACCATGGCTCACATTAATGGTAATGGCGCGCGGTTTGGTTTGTGCGAATACAATATTTTACTTCTTAAACTTCAGAACACAATACTGAAAAGTAGGTACCTACCTTCTAAGATTATATTACCGCATTGATGGAGCGTGGATGCGGCAGTCGCGGTTTCGTTGTCCGGAAATACAAATAAAACAATCCTACTACTATTAGAAACGCGAAAGTTTGTAAGTATGGATGGATGGATGGATGTTTGTTACTCCTTCACGCCGGAACGGCTGAACGGATCTAGATGAAACTTTGCAGAGAGATAGATTATAGTCTGGAATAGCACATAGGCTACTTTTCATCCCGTGGGAATACAGGGATTTAAATCTGCGCGGGTGAAACCGTGGGGCGCAACTAGTTTAAAGTAGTTACCCCATGGACCCGGCATTTCCGTCGTCGGCGTAGCGTCGCGCGTCGCGTCGGCGCGCGGCGGATCGGGTTGAGGTTCCATGTTTGTTAAAAATGTTAAAATACAAATAAAATAAAATTGTTCCTCATTACGTACTTACCTACCTAGTTACGAGAGGTCTACTCAAGCAGAACTTTATGTAAGTTACCTACATTTTATTTTGTGACAAGTAAAAATATCAGCCTGTTTATTAGAACTAATTTATTGCGTGTTAATAAATATACTTTGGCAGAAAAAAAAGGATTCTAGGTTTAATGAGTAGAAACGTGCATGACATAATTGTGATTAGCTACCAATTATATTTATGCAATTTTAAGATACTGTTACACTTTACTGCTACTGGGAGCACTATTCGTTTTAAACTCTAAAAAGTCCTTCAATAATGTAGTACGTCTTTTTTCTGCTATATCCATCTGATTTTCAAGGTCACCTCTATCTGTGGTTTCTGCTCTTTCTACTTTCCATGAAAGATTTTCGATTTCAGCTTCTAGTTGAGCCTGTAAAAATGAGTAGGTTCTCAAATTAGTAATTCGATTGGCATTTCAGTTAGCATGTGAAAATCTTGGTATAATACGCGGCATATAAGTTGACTGCTGACCGTTAATGCGCAGAAGTCGAAAATAAGGTATCCCTCGGCATCTGCGCGCGCTCATTGGCCCATAGTATGTGCAGTATCCCCTCCACGTTTCGTTCACCGTTAACTTATATGCCGCGTATTATTATATATGATGTTTGAACCATAAATTCCTGTTCAGTCTTCTTATAAAAATAAAAGCTTAGGTACCTGCTGATATTCAAATAGCTCTTTCCTAGGCCCAGCCTCCATAAAGTAGGCAAATGGGTATGTGTACTGAAGGGAGTATCTGCAACGCTTTAACAGCCTAGCAGAATCCCATAGATACTGCCAGTCAATCCACGTCCCTTCACCAGCCATCACCTGAACAGTATAATAAATAATCAGTTAAGTACATAATGTAGTTACTGTAATAAAATAATTATTTATTTATATAAAAATATAAATAAGTAGATACCTTTTGATTGATGCGGCTTTTTAGGCATGCTAATGTTTGTTCTTCTAGCTTAAGAGATCTGGCATGGTTTTCCCATCGTTCGTAGTAGTGCAAGTATTTTTTTAGCGCTTCGCGTGCCTGCGGACGATTAAAAATAATTACCTATACCTTTCACAGTGAAATTTACTTTTCAATTTGCTAGAATGTAATTGAGATTATCACAGACTATTTGACATACACTGCTGGGTATTGTCAGTCTCAAGTGGTGAGGTACCTCTATTTACAAATATTCTGCAATAGTTATAGTGCGCATTATGCAAAAAGAATGCCGGAAGGAGGGGGAGGGGGTGTGTGTGTGATGGCGCGACATCACCTCCATTGTTTTCCAGCGTTCTTTTTGGTTGACCTATACACAGTTTACATTCAAGTATGTCTGGGTGCTTGCATGATTCATATACATATATCTACAAAGAAGTAATTAGGTATTATATGTTTTATTCTATTCAGTTATTTGATGCACACAGTTAACAGTAGCAGTATGTAATGTCAACAGTAACATTAATTGGATGACTTGGCTTTGTGCAGCAGTTCACCATTATTTATTTACCTGGATATGTTGGCCCTCATTCATCAAATTAGGATCCTCTTTATAGCGACTGCACTCATAATACTCAGAGCCATGACTTTTCCAATCTCCCAAGCATACCCAGCAGAAGTCATGCCTACAGGAGCCACATTGCATATGGTTGCATCCTCCATTTTTCTCAATGCAGATTTGGCATTTGGGACAGTCCTGTATCAATGAACCATAAATAAACATTAAAAATTAAATTTAAAAGATTTATGACCATGTTTATCAAATTATAAATACAGGTTTTATTTAATTGAATATGACTGCAGTGTTGTCTAAAAAACTAAGGGTATAATAATGTATCAATGAAAATAATAACTATTTCAAGAAAAAACTGACTTCAAATGCACTGGAATATACACTCATAATAAAAATAGTACATAGGTATCATGATCGTGGCTGCAGGTTAAAAACTCTATTTTTCGACTTTTTGGTACCCACCTTTGTATTAGCACTAATGTAGTTAGCAGTCTCAGAATCATCAGCACACTTTGTGAGCCAGCGGCGGATGGTGGAACAGTCGGCCGGGGCATGGTGTGGTGCCCCACATGAGAAACAGGTAAGCAGCTCGCAACCCTTGCACTCCACACGTTTACTGCCCTCCCTGCTCCATGCACGAAATAGCCACTGCATATTAATTAAGACAAAATTTTAAAATGGACAACAGAAAACTTGTCTAGTATTTTATAAACCATAAATTTATTGACCATCACTAATATCATGTAGCTAGATAATCACTTAACATACCTGACAATTGGGGCCAGGACAGAATCTTAGCTGTGGATGAGATTTAACATGATCTTTGAACATAAACTGTTGATAGCGCTCTCTCAAAGCTGGCTTAGGCACATGTGATATAACAAAATCTTCAGGTGCTCTCACTTCACACTCTTGTGCCATACACTGAATTGTGTTTGATACTCCTAAAACACCAGATAATTTAAATTTTATTAAAAAAATCATACAAGTAATTATTTCAATTATAGTAAAATTTTAATTAGTTTTACCTTGCATTATTTGTACTTCAAAATGCATGGCCCAACAATCATTGCAAAAATAGTGACCACAAGCTAGGGCACTGTAATTTTGAAGAGGAGGTGTACTGGCACATACAGCACAACATGAGCGGCTAGAGCCAGTTTGTAATAAAGGCACTCGTGGTTTTACATGACTGTATACTAGAACTTCGTTGGCATTATCTTTGTATTTACTTATTATCTCCTGAGCATTCCATTGGTATGCATGAAGGGCAACCTGAAATGTATCCAAAGATATTTTAAATATGTGTAAGACTTATAAAAACAAAAAAAAATTGTACAGTGAATATAATAATTTTGAAACAAGTGAGAATTATGATACCAACCTTGGCTAGCGAAGGGGTTATCTGAAGGCTGTCGCTGAGCAACTCAATGGATTCGTTTAGCAACTTCTCCACTTCCTCTACTTTCAAGCAGGTAAACAGAAAATATTCTGGATCTGATTTAGTGCGATCAATTGTCTCCATGTCGCAGTCATCTTGTCCTCCGTAATAATCGTAGTCATCACAATCGTTGTCCGAATATTCCATGTCGGAATCCGCAGACATTTTGGTGGCTCGGAGGTTTTATTGGTAGGTACCATGAACAAACGCCAATAATCTCACTGTAAAGCGGGCACAAATACATTAAAGCTCCCAATAATATTTGCCGAATGTTTATGGGAAAATTTGTGTTTTTGAACTCAACATAGATTTATTTTTATCTAATGAAGATCTAAGAGAATCGTTCAAAAATTATTCACGCTGTAAATAATGAAATGAAAAATATGGCGGACGGACAGGTACCCAACTGCCATTTTATCTGTCAAAAACTCAAAACTGACATTGATATTGATTGCTAACATCAACAGCCACTTTAAAATTGAAGTGCTTAGAAAATGTTACTTCATCCAAGCGTATGCCATGCCATATGTGCAGAAAACGCCTACCTTCGTTTCCTGTCATCTAACGAAGCAAAATGACTCGACTTTCGACTGACGTGACTAGAAACATAACGAAGAGCATATAATCTCTATCACTTGACACTGGCAAGATTGTCTACAGACAGGAGCCATATAAAAAAACGAAGAAGAAGAAGAACATAGCATTTTCATTTTAATTGTTTTTCTAGTGTTATTTTGAGTTATGTTGTGTAATTTTGGTGGTATTTTAACCAACATTACTTGTGGTCTTAGCACAAAGTGTAAGCATTTGAAATGAAAGTGTATTATGTGATATCGTGATTTGACCGAAAATGTTTCAAATGTTTTGAAGAAACCGCCACCATTTTCTTCAAAAAAATTGACTGACTCGATTTTGGACTGACGTGACTAGAAACATAACTACAAAGAGTATAATCTCTGAATCACTTGACATTGGCAAGATTGTCTGACAGGAGCCATAAAAAGAAGAAAGAAGAAGAAGCCTACCTACGTGGTTTGCCTGATATCACTTGACATTGGCAAGATTGCCTGTAGACAGGCGCCATAAGAAAAAAGACTAGAACTGGGATTCGTTTCCTGTCATCTAACGAAGCAACATAGCATTTTCATTTTAATTGTTTTTCTAGTGTTATTTTGAGTTGTGTTGTGTAATTTTGGTGGTATTTTAACCAACATTACTTGTGGTCTTAGCACAAAGTGTAAGCATTTGGAATGAAAGTGTATTATGTGATATCGTGATTTGACCGAAAATGTTTCAAATGTTTTGAAGAAACCGCCACCATTTTCTTCAAAACAATTGACTGACTCGACTTTGGACTGACATGACTAGAAACATAACTACAAAGAGTATAATCTCTGAATCACTTGACATTGGCAAGATTGTCTATGACAGGAGCCATAAAAAGAAGAAAGAAAGAAGAAAGACTAGAACTGTCATTCCTAGGTGTCATTCAAACTTGTCCTATTTGTCATAATCTTGCTTCATTTGCTTGTCATTTTGTAAAGGTCACCTTGGTGAAGTGCAAGATTTGAATTTCTGGGATTATTTATTTTTGTAAGTTATTGGTTGTATTTATTGACCTTTGCGATAGAATGCATGCATAATTCGCTACGGTACGGTGGCATCTGACTACTTGTGATAATTAATTAATCTTTTCTTACATAACATCAATAGTAAATAAATAATTGTTTGTAAGGTGTCGGGGAGGCTGTAAATCCTCAAGGATGGAGGGTACCGGCAATCAAAAGTTTATTGGACGTGGTTCCCATAAAGGGAAAGGACTTGCCGTCTTTACAAGCGGTGGAGACTCCCAGGGTATGAACGCTGCTGTTCGTTCTGTAGTACGAATAGGAATATATCTTGGGTGCAAGGTCTACTTCATTCGAGAAGGATACCAGGGTATGGTGGACGGTGGAGATAACATCGAAGAAGCGAACTGGTCCTCGGTTAGTTCTATAATCCATAAGGGAGGTACCATTATTGGCTCTGCAAGATGTATGGATTTTGTGTAAGTAAACTGAAATCATTTTTAGCTTTGTTTCTTGGATAACATAAGTTTCAATTTGAAATAATAACGGGTAGATAGGTACCTACCTATTCTATTGTTAAGTTGGTTAATACACTATCCTTCCTTAAAATCACATATTTATGCAAATTGCATTGGTATGATAAGTTTTGCTACATACATTTCATCCAGAGTACTAAATATATTATAATAAATAAATACTTTTATATGTATTAAGTAGGTATATTATATGGAGCTAAAAGCTCCATTTAATATTGAGTTTAATCTACTAGAGAGAATCTTAGTAAAGTACCAAGTAAGCCTAGATAGAATTTTATTTAACCATTCTATTAACACAAAGATTTTATAATTTCCCAAATTAATTCTATTATCTTTAGCCAAAGAGAAGGTCGTCTCAAGGCTGCTTACAACCTGGTTACCCGTGGCATTACCAATCTGGTAGTAATTGGTGGTGATGGTTCCCTTACTGGTGCTAACCTTTTCCGCCAAGAGTGGTCTGGCCTCCTTGATGAGTTGTTGGCCAACAACAAGATTACCAAGGACCAATGGGAGAAATATAAGTTCCTTCATATTGCTGGAATGGTAAATATACTTTATTAAATAAATTAGTAATTAAATTTTACTTATCTCTAAATAAAGTAGGTAATAAATATTATTTTCCTGTAAGTATGTACCATTTTCATATTTTTGTAACTAATAAATAATAATATGAAAGTTTAATACTTATAAAGGTATATTGGTACACTATAGTAAATGTATTTATAAAAAAATTGCATATTAAGTATTTCCACTATGTATAATACACATACATACATTAGGCAGGTACCATGGAAAAAAAATGAGTTTTTTCTTGTATTACAGGTGGGATCTATTGACAATGATTTCTGTGGTACAGACATGACAATAGGTACAGACTCTGCATTGCATCGTATTATTGAAGCTATTGATGCTATTGTGAGCACTGCCTACTCCCATCAAAGAACATTCATTATGGAAGTCATGGGCAGGCATTGTGGGTAAGAAAACGAAAATAATGAAAATTGTATTGTATCTAAGTAACTTATTCCATGAGTGTTTTATCTTGATGGCTGATAGTTCAGCCCTTTTATCCTGATAAGCCTTAAATGCAAATGTCCACATTATAATCTCAAATTAATACATATTTTCCATATTTTCATAGATAATTTGAAACATCAAGCATCAAGAAGTTAGTTACCAACACTGATCTGTAATAAACATACTTGTATAATACAGATTCCACTAATCTGTATTATACAAGTATGTTTATTAGGTAACCTTTAAATGATAGAACATGAATACACAACTACAATATTTAACGAAAATATAAAAATTTATAAAAACAATGCCAATAATACCTACTTAATGGAGAAAATGGATGCATGTCAATTCAGATTGCATTATTATGTAATGAATGTTTTACTTATTTAGTTATCTTGCGCTCGTCACGGCTCTGGCGTCTGAAGCGGATTTTGTATTTATCCCCGAGGCGCCGCCATCAGTTGAATGGAAAGAAAAACTTTGTGATAAGTTAGAACAGGCAAGCCAGTCAACCAGTTTACATCTTACCTTTTTTTACACTGAACCATAAAACCTAGCATAATCTAGTAAGCTAGCATCCTTGCAACAACCCTTTTTTACCTGGACCTAACTCAAATATCCCTTTAGTTTTCTTGCAGTTTACACCGCCCTATGTACGGACGCTACTTATAGCTTTATTTGCGAAGACCCAGCACCAATCAATTGGGAACAAAAGTTATGCGCAAAAATAAAAGAGGCAAGATATTAAAGTATTTTAAATATGGGAGCAGGATCACTTTTTTAAATTCATTCATGTTTTGAATTGGCAGATTCCATTGGCGTTCCAAAATTTAACTTCTATCTAAATTGTTCTTAAATTGTATTGTCATTGATCATTGTCGCTTTTTCTGAGAGGGTACATTGCATGTGACGTCATGCACGGGCACTGCTTGTTGCAGTTACCTGGCATTAGTCGCCGCTCTGGCGAGCGAGGCAGATCAAGTGTTCATTCCTGAGGACCCTGTTCCCAATAATTGGGTTGACAAGCTTTGCAAAAGATTGCAACAGGTACGCAGGCTTGGTTGAGTGGCGCTGCATTTATTTATAACACACAACAAAAACGTCATAAACTAATGATAGTAATGATTATCACGCTATGTCGTCTTGGCTGTACTACTTAGTCGGTAGGTAAGTATGATATGTAGTCGGAACGGATCTTTGTGGCTCTACAATAATACTCAGACATATGGAATCCTATTTGGAAGGATTGAGTAAAATTGCAACATTTGAGAGCGAGTGATAGACTCAGTTAATTCAGCTTTCATAAAGCTTTTGCGCCGTAGGCCGTGGGTTCGAGTCCCACCTAGAACATTCATTTGTGTGATGAACATAGGTTACCTAGAACATAGGTTATAGGTTATTCTCTGTATGGGTGTTATCTGTTAAGATATTTTATATATGCATTTACAAATAAAAGTATATTGTGTGTATTAGGTATAATTATCAGCTATCTGGTTTCCAAATAAAAGCTTTGGCGTAGTTTGGGGCTAGATAGTGCTGTGTGGAAAGTCCACCAATAGGTATTTATATACATATTTATTTATAGATAACTAGCTGGTACCCGCGACTTCGTCTGCGTACTTTTAATCTCTTCATCTCTTTTTTTCGCAATAAAAGGTAGCCTATGTTCTTTCTCAGGGTCTAAAGATTGTCTGTGCCAAATTTCATTAAAATTGGTTGAGAGGTTTAAGCGGGAAGCGTAACAGACAGACAGACAGAGTTACTTTCGCATTTATAATATTAGTTGGGATAGTTGGGATTGTTTTATCGTCTTGACAAGTAATGCACAATACACCCCAATGCGGGACGTCCGTGCAGATCATATTCCCCCACCACGAATTACAAGTGTCGCGCGCTCGGGCACGGGCAATTACATAGTCAGAGATCCGTTGTGGCTCAAGTACCTATGCTTGATAGAATTAGTTGAATAGCAATTTATTCAAATTGACTGAATTAGATGATAAACTGCGGCAATTGGTGAATTGGCTTAATTTTATTTGGTACCTAGTCACCATCATCAACCGGTTTTTATTGTGTGTACCTAGCATATATGGGCTTATAAATTTCTTCTGTACATTGTCTGGCATCCTTTAAACCTTATTTTAAGTTAGTGATTGGTTGCATCCTATACGTCATTGCATCTTAAAAATACCCCTTTGCATGATTTTTGTAATTAATTTGGAGTAGGTAATAATTTTGTTTCAAATTGCATGAGTTACTATTACTAATTAAATATACCAAGTTTAATACACAGCTTATAGAAATATCTTAGTTTATATCATTTCACAACACTGTTTCGAAAAAACTAGTGTCACGACATGTAGTAGAAGTACTTACCTATCTTGCTCTGGATGCCTTCAGATTTTACCATAGACTTACCACCTACCATACCGACTGATGTACCTACCTACGAGCATGTAATTAAATAATAAGGACCTATCCTTCCATAATGTACTAATTCTGTAGTGAAATCAGAGGTACAGTGCCACTAACTTATCTCAACCGGTCTGAGATTAGCCGGTTGTGCATAAATGGCCAATAGCGAATTAGTCCAGTCGGGGCAGACATTTAAATAGAATAAATTCCGGGGAGGATTTTTTTTAAACGTCGGGGGGGTGGTTGGAAGTATAAATCTCGATTTTCAACCCCCCCCCCCCGACGTTTAAAAAAAATCGCTCCCCGGAATTTTTTCTATTTCAGGCTAGTTTTATGTCTGCCCCGACTGGACTAAATGGAAGATGCCCCAATCGGCTAACTTCAGACCGGTTCAGATAAGTTGGTGCAGTGCAGTATTTTTTTCGTGTTTCATTTTCTGTATTCACAACCCGTTTTACTGAGGGTACGATTAAAGTTCTCATCACGCTTAGTGCTTCTGTACAAAACCTGATGCAAAAACGTGCTTGTGATACAAAAAACTGACAGCGAAAATAAGGTTACGGTATATTGCATGCACTTTTATGACTAATGCATAGGTGGACCTAAAGGAAATGGTAGGTATATAGAAATACTAGTATTAAAAATACCCCGGGACGAGATGTTTCGGTCGGTTTAGAGTCCCCGCAGACTACAAACTTTCTATCTGCCGAGAGTTTGGTCGGCTTCTTAATCAGTATGAAGATGTATGCAGATGCGCACATTACAGTGATTCAGTATCGGCCGATAAAAAAGTTTGATGGGCTTCACGACTGCCTTCAAACTTTCCATCGGCGAACTATCGGCCGAGCGTTTGATCAGTATGGCGCTCTTGCCCCGCCCGCACACTTACCGATTGTTTGATCGGCCGACTCGGCCGATGGCTTCATTCCACGCGAGTGATCTCTTCACAAACTCTAGTAAAATAATCAATCGGCCAAACCATTTGTTGGCTAGTCTGCGCACTCGCGACCAACCCAACTGTTTTGTTGGCACAGTGTGCGCACGAACAGGCCAACTCGACTAAACTCTCGGCCGATAGAAAGTTTGTAGTCTGCGGGGACTCTTAATAATAATAATAATAATAAGCCATTTATTTCCCAACTTCAATATTTACAATTCATTTACAGTTCAACACATATAAAAATTAAAACTATAAATCTAATGGAGGTGGCATGCATTATTATAAATTCTATTCGTATATTAATTATTATTCCATTATTAATTATTATTCTTCCTAAATTGTAATTATATTATTTTGAACATTTAATCATTTTATCATTAAATCATAGTAGGGATGCCCAATTTTGGGCATAGGCCTCCTCCAACCCTTTCCAGTCAGTCCTTTGTTGGGCTAGACGTGTCCAAGTAGCACCCGCTACACCCATAATATCATCGCGCCATCGCGGGGACTCTTAGAAGCACTTAAATTACAAACATTATCATTAATGTATTGTCCGAGGGGTGGGATTGTCCACTCTACCATCATTGGATGCAGCTGCACACTCAGCGCTAAATTGTTATTTTTATTTATAATAATCGTCACTAACACTATTTTATAAGTTTTATCTTGTTACTAACATCTATGGACCAAGTCTGAAATAAATTATTATATTATTATTATTAAATTAATAAGTACAGAGTAACAGAAAAACCTAAGTATGTATTATAAAAAAAAATATTGTCTCTAGTACCTATGTAGTAGGTAATTTCTGAAAAACTGACATAATAGGGATTAGAGGACGATTTGAATTATTAAATGACTGACATATTTGTATCTAATCATCATAAATGTCAGTCATTTATTAATTCAAATCCTCCTCTAATCCCTATTATGTCAGTTTTACAGAAATTTCCTACTGCATACCAGAGACAATATTTTTTTTATGATACATACTTATATTTTTCTGTTTCTGTGTATCTCTGTAACCTAGGAAAGATCTGACTAACTCATTCTATAGGAGAGGAAGTCGGGCCAGCGTCTGAACATCATAATCGTGGCCGAAGGGGCTATCGACCGCGAAGGTAAGCCCATCACGGCTGAGCTCGTGAAGAATGTGGTGGTGGACAAGCTCCAGCAAGACACCCGCATCACGGTGCTCGGACATGTGCAGCGAGGGGGCTCGCCCTCGGCCTTCGACAGGATTCTGGTGAGGACTATACCACCGACATAATTTTTTTTATTACAACTAGCTCATGGAGCAAGCAGGGGCCTTGTCTAACTTGAACCTTGGCGATATTCTGGGCTTCAAGTATCAAACTTTCTGTACTACATATCAAGTTCATCTGTGGTATTAGGATACTAAATATTCCCTCATCTGTGCCGATTACGATTACCAGCGAGTTAGACATTGCCTCGTAAGTCACGCACGATAGGAACGTGCCCTGCGATGTATTGCCCAGCGTTTTTTCATAATTTATGAGTCAAACGTTTGACCGCAATCTCACCTGATATTAAGTGACGATGCGGTCTACGGCGTAGAACGCTTATCTACCTAGAAGATACCTATTCACTCGTCCCTTGAAAACATCCAAATTATAGGCATTCGGAGAAAAAGACGCGTCCATCAACTTGAGGCATACAGATGTTAAGCCTCATGTACCTGTAATTATACCGGCAACACACTCTTCAAACCGAAACACAGCAACGCTGCTTGGCGACAGAAAAAGGCGTGGTGGTAGTACTTCCCCGAACGAGCCCTTCACAAAGAGCTCTACTATTTATAATACATAGATATTGATAATAAGGATCCTAATAATTCTGTCATGTTTTCCAGGGCTGCCGCATGGGCGCCGCGGCGGTAATGGCGCTAATGGAGGCCACTCCTGAGACAGAGCCGTGCGTGGTGACCCTCGACGGTAACCAGGCCGTGCGTCTGCCTCTTATGGAGTGCGTGCGACGCACTAAGGCAGTCGCTCAGGTACTTACTTATTTAATTTTTATTCGGCAACTTACAAAGTGTCTTACTCGTATCTATTGGTTTTTTTTGCAGAATAGATTACATTCTATATTCTATCAGATTTATAGCTTTGTTTAGGGCTGGATGGTGTGAAAAGTCCACCTATTATTTGTTTTGTAATTTTGTTCGACAGGCTATGGCTGACAAGAACTGGGACTTGGCAGTGCAACTGCGCGGGCGCAGCTTTGCGCGCAATCTCGAGACATACAAGATGCTTACCCGTCTGAAGCCGCCCAAGGAAGCTTTTGATGCGTCTGGTCGCCCTTCTGTGAGTATTACTGAAAACTGAAAAAGAACTGAAACAGCTTTACGACTTGATCCCTAGGCACGGTAGACATTCCTTCAGATCTCTCAGTACTAACTCAAGATTCTTTGAGGATGTCTAAGGGGGGTAGTCAGAGGTACGTCCACACATTACATTTGGCACATACCCACATTTTGCAGTAGTAGTCATTTTGTTCTGTTCGAGTTTAAATCGAACACACACCGGTTTGTGAATTTTTGACAAATTAAGACTTTATCTTCAATCGCGACACCATCAACCATTTTGCTAATATCACCATATACCATCTTCTGGATATCCCCTCAGATCTTTTAGTACCAAGTACTAACTCAAGATTAATTGAGGATGTCTACGGGGGGTAGTCAGAGGTACGTCCAAACATTATTTTTGGCACATGGCCCTACGTGGCAGGTTGCAAGCCCATCGCCGCTGTTAGAATACTAAATGGTTTCGTCAAGATGTTTTTATTCACCGTTTAAGAGCACTGTCATTGCGCACATAAATTTTTCGATAGAAAAACCAATGGTGCACGATCGGATTCGAACCTGCGACCTTACCATCGGAAGGCGGGGTCACTCCGACTAGACCACCGGTGCTCTCATAATCCTACTCATGCGAAAGTTTGTAAGTATGGATGGATGTTTGTTACTCTTAACTCCAGAACGGCTGAACGGATCTTGGTGAAAATTGGCACAGAGATATAGTCTGGAATAACACTAACGGCCGAATACTCAAACGCAACTCACATTTGACTGCACGTCTCAAGTCGTGGTTTTTTGACAGTTTTTAATGAAATTCCGTCAAAAACTCGTCACATGAGACGTGCTTAAATCTGAGTTGCGTTTGAGTATTCGGCCGATAGGCTACTTATTATCCCGTGGGAATACCGGGATTTAAAACTTCGCGGATGAAACCGCAGGGCGCTACTAGTTAATAATACTTATTAATAATGATAGGAAGGGCTAACACTCGCGGTGATGCACGTCGGCGCTCCCGCGTGCGGTATGAACGCAGCGGTGCGCTCGTTCGTACGGAACTGCATTTACCGCGGCGACACCGTGCTCGGCGTCCACGACGGCATGGAGGGATTCATCAGCGGAAACATCGTCAAGATGGAGTGGTCTGTATCTATACGACGACCTCAGTGGCGCAGCGGGCGAGTCCGCCTGCGACGCTAGAGTTTGCGGGGACGATTCCCGCCTCGGAACAAATTTGTGTACGATCTGCAGAAATTTGTTCCGTTGTATTTTTGAAACTTTCGCGATCATAACACATACTTATTTATGATATTTCACAGGTATTTATCGTGTATTTACCTTTTTTATTTTCCCGACGTTTTCGGCTATGTTGCAATAGCCGTGGTCGCGGGCTGACTGACGACGCCGGGAAAATAAAAAAGGTAAATACGCGATAAATACCCGTGAAATATCATAAATAAGTATTTGTTCCGTTGGTCTGGGTGTTTATGTATAATAAAAAATATCTATCTATGTAAGTATATAATGGATTAAATATATCAGTCAGGGCGTATAATTAAAATAATAGTTTTCCATGCATCTTTACCCACAGGCTAAATCCACAGGAAAGACCTCACAATGTTTTTTCATGCCATTTGAAAGCACAAACAAACATCATTTTAAATGTTTTATGATGTAATGTTAAAGGTCCTGAATGATTCGTAAAAATAATGTTGAATGTTACACAGGTCTGATGTGACAGGATGGGTAGCCCAAGGCGGAGCGTTCCTCGGAACTAAGCGTACCCTCCCCGGTGATAAGAAGGCGGAAATCGCAGCGCGCATCAAACAGTTCAACATACAGGGACTGTTGATCATTGGCGGCTTTGAGGTTCGCTTTTTTCACAACTAGTACATAAGGTGGCCCACTTTATATTAAGTGGTAACTAATAACAAATAATTTTATCGTAAGTTACGCACGATATGAACGCGCCCTACGACGCACTGCCCTGCGTTCAAAAACTTGAGGTATACCTCGACTAACTTTAACTTGAGGTAAATCTATAGTTACAGATGTTTTCTGAGTTTCAAGATAAATCTTAGGGAGCCTTTAATCTCAAATTGTCCAATAGTCACTCAGTACTAATATGACACTAAATTTAGTGCAAAGCTTAGATGCTAAAAGCTAAGCTAGAGTTTCAAGATGAATCTTGTAATTTTTCGGAGCCTCAAATCTTTAATTGTCTAATAGTCAGTACATACTAATATGACAGTAACTCAGTACTAATATGACACGAATGTAGTGCGAAACTTAAATGCTAAATCTAAGTCTAACTATCTAAGTTTATCTAAATCTCTTCAAGGCAAGAATGAATAGGTGTCTTCTAGACCGTTCTGCTCCAACGTCGGCTACATCGTCGCTTAACATCAGGGGCCTTATTGTCTAACTTGAAGCCCATTACCATGGCGATATTCTGGGTTTCAAGTGTCAAAATTTCTGTACTACTTATCAAGTTTATCTGTGACATTACGATGCTACATTATAGGTACCCTCATCTGTGCCGATTACGATTACCAGCGAGTTAGACAATTAGGCCCCAGGTGAGATTGTAGTCAAAGGACGGTTTAATCTTTATCTTTATTAATATTATAAACGTGAAAGTTTGTAAGTATGGATGGATGGATGGATGGAAGTTTGTTACTCTCACACCGAAACGGCTGAACGGATCTGAATGAAACTTGGCAGAGAGATACATTATAGTCTGGATTAACACATAGGCTACTTTTTATCCCGTGGGAATACCAGAATTTAAACCTGCGCGGGTGAAACCGCGGGGCGCAACTACTTCTTTATAAAAAAAATGCTAAAAGCTAAGCTACTTTGTCACAACATGTTGTTTAATTCCAGGCGTACCAAGCTGGTTTAGAGATGTACGAATCCCGGAGCCAGTTCCCGGAGTTCTGTCTGCCGCTAGTGGTGATCCCCTCCACTATCAGCAACAATGTTCCCGGCACTGATTTCTCGCTGGGAGCCGACACCGCGCTCAATGAGATCACGGAGATATGCGACCGCATCCGACAATCTGCTCAGGTGAGATCTACCACTTACAGATAGATACCGATGCCTAGCGCCTTATTGACGTTCGACATATTTTTCTCTCCTTTCTGTGAATTAATTAAAAGATGCTCTACTATTTATTAAAACTTTTTTTATTAATCATAAGATAGTTTTTCCACGGAGCAAATACAAAGAGGAGATGTTGTATTAAGGTTTCTCTATGAAACAACGGGTGACACTTTGCGGGGTGAGGGGTGATCAGATCCCGCCCACTTCTTTATTTTCCATCTACTGGTCAATAGCAAAACTATTAGCTCGTCCTATTGATTTTACTTTATAGTTACGTAACTATCTCACACTAGATGTCACTAAGTGCAGGATGCACCAGGGTCGTACTCAGAATTTTGAGAGTACTGTTTTTCTTTAAATTATGTTTAATTTAAAGAAAATTAATGAGACAGACATTCGGTAAAATAATTGGATTCTAATTACGGCCCTGTCTTTTTGATAAGTTTATGTTTGTTCTTCATAGTTGACGATAGATGGCGGCCTGTTTACAAAATAATATAAAAACTACAAAAATAATATTTTGGCCATTGAAGGGTCTTTAGGAATGAATGTTGAACAAATTTCAGTACATATGATTATTAAAATATGTTAGTACAGAGCTTTACGTACCTAAATATTTATACTTAGTTCCCATGACACCAAGTATCGCCATCTAGTGTCAGGTAGAATTATGTTTGGAAACGCTGTCGCTCAGAGATTTTTCTAGAACTATTTTAATAAATTACGCATAAAATTACTTACAAATGAAATGTGATGCCATCCATAGCATCAGAACGTCTATCCGAGTAGTTTTTACAAGATAAAACACAACACTTCATCCTTTTTTTCTTCTAGCGCGAATATGCTGTAAAATGGGAACGTTTACAAAGCTGTGCACAGGACGAACACCAACAATACACTGACTTAGGCCACGCCTACATTATGACTTCAGGACCTAGTTGAGAATAACAGTGCACAGTTGCTTAGGCCGTCTCCTCTTTGTATTTGCTCCGTGGTTTTTTCACAATGAATGTCACCTCCGTACAGACTATACACAAATAACAAAAAGAAATAATTGTACTACCCGCAAATAAAGTTTTATCAGCACATTGGTTTCCTCGGATAGTGGAGATGGCAATATGCTGTGACGTGTCTTATGTCTCGCAAAAAGAACGCCGGAAGGAGGGGGAGGGGGTGTGATGGCGCGAGTATTTTGTATGAGCAAACACATCCCCTCCACTGTTTTCCAACCTTCTTTTTGGTTGACGCGCACTATACAAATACTTATACTATACACATAATCGAATGTTTTTATTAAAACTTCAATAAGATTATTGACTAGTTATAAAAAAATTGATTATTTTGTACAGGGTACCAAACGCCGAGTCTTCGTCATTGAAACCATGGGCGGCTACTGCGGGTACCTTGCTACTTTAGCTGGTAAATATTATTTGAAGATACGCTCCTCTAAAAACATTATGCTGCGATTACACTCAACCCGTGGCAACGCGAACGTCAACATTCTCTCTCTCTCTCTCGCGTTACCGCACGCGTTGCCTTTCGCGCATTGCCCATGTTGCTGTGTCTTTGCGCATTTGAGCTAAGTGTTAACGCTGTATTATATTTGTTACGCCATGACAACTTTCAATCAAACTATACCTCAAGATAATAAAGCCTTATTTCCATTCCATCTCTACCTTGCTATTTTAGGTGGTGAATATTAATACATTTTAATTGCATGGCATTTTCAGCTTTATCCTAACTAAGGTATTAAACCTAAATTCCCTTCAGGTTTAGCTGGTGGAGCTGACGCCGCCTACATCTATGAAGAGAAGTTCTCCATCAAGGATCTACAACAAGATGTGTACCACATGGCTTCTAAGATGACGGGAGGCATTCAACGCGGCCTCATTCTGCGAAACGAGAAGGCCAATGATAACTACAACACTGACTTTATATACCGCCTGTATTCTGAGGAGGGCAAGGGTCTGTTTACCGCCAGGAGTAATGTGCTGGGTATGTCTAACATCAACCGGTTGTTTGGAAAATATAAAATACTAGTAGCGCCCCGCGGTTTCACCCGCGCAGGTTTAAATCCCGGTATTCCCACGGGATAAAAAGTAGCCTATGTGTTATTCCAGACTATAATATATCTTTGTGCCAATTTTCACCAAGATCCAATCAGCCGTTCTGGAGTTATAGAGTAACAAACATCCATCCATCCATCCATACTTACAAACTTTCGCATTTATAATATTAGTAGGATTTGTTTCACATTTCTTACACACACTTTTGAAATAGAAAATCAGCTTGGTAGAAATCTCTTACACATATAGTTTCCTACCTAGACCAATTTAAGATTCGAAGTGATCCATGAATTTATTAAATTAAGGAATTAATTATAAATGAGATCTAAGCGAATTTCTACCACGCCTGGGGATAAAAGTCGAGGGATCTGGGGATAAAGCTTCGTTTGTTTTTATATATCAAATTATATTTCAAACGTGCGTTTCTTAGGTCACATGCAACAAGGAGGCTCGCCTACACCGTTCGACCGCAACATGGGAACAAAGATGGCCGCCAAATGCCTGCACTGGCTAGTCGAAGCTTTGAAGAAGGGGCCGAGCAACTCGCCCGACACTGCCTGCCTGCTTGGCGTCGTACAACGCCAGTACAAGTTTTCACCGCTAGAGGATCTCAAAGCGCAGACCAACTTCGCGTAAGTATCATCCTACTAATATTATAAACGTGAAAGTTTGTAAGTATGGATGGATGGATGTTTGATACTCTTTAACGCGGGAACGGCTGAACGGATCTGGATGAATCTTGGCAGAGAGATAGATTAGTCTGGAATAACACATAGGCTACTTTTTATCCCGTGGGAATACCGGGATTTAAATCTGCGCGGGTGAAACCGCGGGGCATATAGTATCCGCCAAACTTCTTGGCCAAACGACCTTGAATGAAAAAGAAACGAAAAATAGGTCTCTTTGGTGGTGCGAAGAGTGCAAACCTTTCCCCTACCACCTCGCGCGATGGCCAAGAAGTTTGACGGGTACTATAACTAGTTGGTTATATCGTGAATCACACGCTCTGCTATTGGTCGTTCCCGGCTTGTGTAATATTGGCGTGAAAGAAAAAAAAAAGGAAAAAGGTATCGTTTGCAAATGTGTGTTTATGTTATTAAAACAAGTTACGCTAGTACGCTAAGTGCTATTTTTAATAAAAAAAAACTCCTTATGGTTCCCTTATTGCACATATATCTATTTTCCCGTGAAATCATGCACCTTTATTGTCACGTGATTTTACATTCGATGTTTTTTTTTTTCAGTCAAAGAATACCTAAGCAACAGTGGTGGATGAGGCTACGCCCTCTGCTTCGTATCCTAGCGAAGCACGATTCCACATACGAAGAAGAAGGCATGTACCTGTCTGTGGAACAGGGAGAAATCGACTCCGAAAACATAATTTAAACAACAGTAGAAATTGATATATTTAGCTCTCAGTATGCGCTCAATATAAAGCGTTGTTAGCTATGTTGTAGCTATGTACTACGCGTGCTTATGTTGGTTGCTAAATAATGTATTGTAGAGGTTAACATGTATTCTATAATGTTCTTGAATATAGATTAGTGATATTGTAATACAACTTTAGCTGTTGAGTCCATTTAATTTTAGGTACCTACTATGTATGACAACAAATTGTAGATTTTATTTTTAAATATTCTTGAACCAGTATCTTATAATTTAGTTAATTTGGCACTGATTAGATTAGTGTTACTATTTCAATTTATTACCAAATTATCGTTTTCGAGAATTTAACAAAACATTATGGATATTATTACAGAAAATTCCTAAAAGAAATGTAGCATTAGACTCGTTAATTTGGTATGAATAGTTTTGCTACTTATTTTCACTTACACAAACCAATGATAGAAAATAGTTTCCATATTTATTTTATTATAAGATAAATAGTTCTCACAATTCAACCAAGTGGCTGTGTAGTGAGTCACTACAACAAAAAAAATTCAACATTCCTGCACAGTCACTACTAGTGACTGTGCAGGAATGTTGAATTCACGGGTTTTTATTTATTTAAATAATTGAAAGCTATTTTTGAGATTATATAATTATTTTTTAATCACATTTTTTTGTAGTAAGCTATTTTTACTAACCTTTGTTTGTTGCCATTTGGTTTGTCCATCATATAAATTATGTGACGACTCAAAATCATGATAATATAAGTAGGTCCTACTTAGTAAGTTCCAAACAGTATTTAATTATGAGATGGCGTAATCATTTATACAAAAAATATTTAGTTACGTAGGTAGGTGCTGTTATCTGTTTTGTGTAAGAGATTTAATTCAATGTATACATTTACATATTCGTATTAAATGGTTTTTATTAGGCATGTTTTGTTTTACTTCTACGCATGGATTTGTTCTGAGAAATTGAAAATCAACCTTTTATTTTAGACTAGCGTCCCGCCCGCGCGCCCCTGCTTCGCACGGTTGCACATATCATGCATGTATTATACATAATATGAACCTTCCTCTTGAATCACTCTATCTATTAAAAAAACCGCATCAAAATCCGTTGCATAGTTTTAAAGATTTAAGCATACATAAGGACATGGAGATATAGGGACAGAGAAAGCGTCTTTGTTTTATACTATGTAGTCATAGTGGTGATCTACATAGGTCAGTGTTCCAAGGATGGGGTAAAATGCTTGCATCATTATTTTTGAGACAACATTGCCTGGTAGGTATCCAAATTTTTAGTAATTCCTACCCTACCCCACCCAATGGACCGATGACATCATCGTGAGAATCGCTGGAATTCTGGGGATATTCTGATTCTGGGCTCAGAATCGTTATATCTGGGAATGAATAGGGGAGGGACGCCAGTCAAGAGTCCAGCAGCAGTAGGTGGACGTCGACCGGCTGATGATGATGTGTATGATAATTGTTTTGAAGACTGAAAAAAACAAAAATTGTCTATGTAGTAAATGATGTACTCATATTTTTTATTTTAATAACCACTTATTTTATGTATTACGTAATGATCTCATAAACCTGTGTATGTTTTTTATGTTTAAATGTGCATTGATATTTTGATTTATTAAAATGTTTAATAAATAAAGTTTTTCATTTGAGCTTTTTAGTGCCAACACAACTTCCCAGAACAACAAACGACGTTGACGTTTCACCGCGTAGCAAGCAAGCAAGTGAAGTGAAAGTGTCACGTCGATACGATTGCACGCAAATTAACCATGGGTAACTCACTCAAAAATCATGATCTGCAGCGCATCAGCTCATTTATAGTCTCGAGCTGGAGCTGAACCGCGGCTCAGACAGCTCAAAATTGCAGAGAAACTTCAAACAAGCACGAAGATATGACTTTGGCTAGAATTAACCTTTGACCTCATTATCCATCATTTGAGGGGTAATTGAAAGTCACACTAACCTTACCAGTCTTTGTAAAGTAAAGAATTTTATTTTGAACCACTCAACATCAGGTGGGCCACCTGTATGTGTCATATTTTTAGTAGGCATGGTCAATTTTACTAGATTCAAACAACTATCCTATCCTAGCTAATTTACTTAGTTATAAATGCGAAAGATGTTCATATTTTATGACTAAACCTTGTGATAGATAGGGAATAATTATAAATGAATAAAATAAAAAGCCTGTTTATTCCAAAATGAGTTGTAGGTACATGTGTGTTTTAAGTTTTCACTTTTGTATATAGGTAGAGTAGATATACTACTAATTATAAATAATAAATTCTAAGTATGTACTTAACTAAGTTTATTTTATTCTAACAAATTATGTTAGTTAAGTAACCTAGCATGCAAACCTACTAACTTTTTAAGAAGACTTTCGTGGGAGTTTCCGAAGTTAGAGAAGAATGATAACTACAAAATAAATTTAGACATAAATATACCTAATTTCTTATGTCTACTTTTTTTTATTAAATAGGTATCATATTTTACTATTGTTTAGCGTTCCTAAACGGGAAAAATCCTTCAAAAATAATGATAGCAAATCATGGCTACCTAACGCGTGAGTGAAGCCACCGGTAGCCTAAGAAATCCTCAACTTTATAAAAAGAACCTTATTCACCAACTGATGCAACAGAAAATCTTGATGCAAACTATTTACCGCCGTACCCACCCAACAACAAAACATGCTTTTCTAAAATGAACCGTATTACTTACAAATCATTCCTACTCCACCATCTAGCGCAGATATTACTTCAAATGATTCAACCGACAAATTGTCCGTATGCGTATTAAACCACTCAATTACACAAAACGTATAAGTAACTCAAACGGTTCAAGGTTCTGTTTTACAATGAAACCACTCTCTGAACCGTTTGAGTTGTGTTCATCATTTTGTGTTTTGAGCTGGTACAGCTCAACCACTCTTGAGTGGAAAAATTTCTGCATTGCAAATTAGACCTTATTTCTTAGTAGTAAGAGTTTAAATTCTTTTAGCAAAAAAAATTATGCGAATGGCTTTTTTCTGAAATAGACCCTATTTGTACTGGGTTAATATGTATATTAGACTGGCATGTCCTAATAAAATGAGTCAGACCTGGTTTTTGAGCCGCTGCGAATGGGGTAGAGCTGATAATGAAGCACACACGACGGTGTGACGTGCTGCATATGCATGCGTCTCACTCATACTACCCACGGTTAACGCAAATCAGTCCACCTGTCTGTCAGGCAGGATTCGGGAATAATATATCGGGTTGATTTTCGCTCGCACGCCTGTTTCAGGGTACCTACAATATTTTCTATCATTTTTACTACAAATAATACAATTGCCTAGGGATTTTCATTGATAAACAGTGAGTGCGACGGCATAAACCCTAATATATAGTTATTTGTTTTAACAAACAGGTTATAGCCGGGAAAGATGGTAAAACCTGTAATTGGAAGAAAACCTAACAAGAATCCACCAATTTTCAGTCATGAATTTGTTATTCAGAATCATGCAGATATCGTGTCATGCATGGTTATGGTCTTCTTGATCGGGCTGATGGTTCAGGTACGTTTGAAAGTAGTGCCACGTATACCGAATTTGGTGGACTAACTTTGATAATTTACTTATGTTTTCTTTATTAACTCGTTTTTAATTTATGTTTTAGTCTACCAGTCCCGTGGCTAGTCTATTCATCAGTCTGCACCACAATATCAGTGGGATTGAAGCTACAAGAGAGAACCCGAAAATAGAGCCATTCCTGTATGAGACTGGCTGGAAAGATGCCTGCTCTGTGTTCTTCTACTCGCTAGTGTGCATTGTGATGCATGCCATCTTGCAGGAGTACTTCTTGGATGTGAGTTGCCACCCCATATGCCCAAACACACAAACATTCACTGATATACACAAAAACCTGTAAAACAATGCTCTAATAATGTCTGAAATTTATTTTTCAGAGAATATCAAAAAAATTCCATTTATCTAAATCAAGATTGAGTTCTCTGAATGAATCAGGCCAGCTGGTTGTTTTTCACCTTGTAACTCTGTTGTGGGGAGGCGATGCAATCATCCGTGAAGGATTTGTCTTCAATATCTCTCAACTATGGGAAGGTAATTATAAATAAGAATGAAACATATTCTTGACCATAAGTATGCTTGATATAAAATTAAATATGTAGTTAAGTTTGAAATAGATGGAAGATAAAATCTCTTGACTTCAAGTGACTTACACCTAGACACAATGGAAAATGCGAAAGGCTAATTACAAAACATGTTGCTTTTGTGCTATACGGAAAATGTGAAAGGGTTATGGCTAAGGGCTTTGTTCAGGCTGCCACTTGTAAAGTAAAGAAAGATTTAACTGGTAATAATTTAATTTCAATTGGCCTCATAATTTTGTGCTGATTTCTATAAGGTGGTCCATAATGGGCTTGAAAGTTTTGAAATAGGTTTAGTTAGATTAAGAAAGATCTAATCCATAACTAGCCTCACAGTCTCAGTTGGCTTATTCAACAACTTCTGTGCACTGAATCAGATGTAGATTTAGGATCTAGGACAAACATAAATGTTAGTTCTCAGTGTCTGGGATCTACAGGTGCAAAAAGTTTACATAAGTTTTAAGTTTGCAGTTAGATAGTGCTGTGTGAAATGACTGCCAATATTATTATTTTTTGTTTTTACCTTGCAGCATGGCCAAACCACCCAATGAGTTTTCTCTTGAAACTGTGGTGGATTGTACAAGCTGCCTACTGGGTCCACTCTATTCCCGAACTGTACTTCCAACGTATTAAGAGAGAGGAGTGGCTTGGACGCATTAGACATGCTGCTGTGGCATTCTCCTTTGTAGGGCTGGCTTATGGATTCAAGTAAGCTGTTTTTCATCATTATTATAGGCCTCCTCCTTAGTTTTATTTATTTATTTTTTTGTGATCTTGCACATAATCACAACAATCCATTCACCTCTTGTCACATACCAGTTACCGCAATATTGTTTATTGTACACAAATATGATTTTCCTCCAAATATTATAATTACAATAAATTATATGAGTGAGCAGCCTAATCGCCAAAAGCGTTACATACCTTTGAGTTCATTCGATAAGAGGCTGTGATAGATATAAAATGTACCTACACCAGTTCTTCACAACCAATAAGCTACTAAGCCAATAAATAAACAAATTGTAAATAGTGGCACTGATGTCACACACACTAATGTTGACATCTTGTTATTGGTATAAAAAAACATCAACACTTATAAATGTTATTACAATGAAAGTGCTCCACTAGGTTCCAACGTGTGGGAGTATGCCTGATTGTGCTCCATTCCCTGGCCGAGTTTGTAGCGCACTGCAACCGACTCAACAGCATCCTGAGAGGAGAAAAAGAAGACTTTTTGGACAAGGGTAAGCTGACAACCAAAAAAATTTTGATAATCCTACTACTATTATAAACGCGAAAGTTTGTAAGTATAGATATCTACCCAACACATACATGAATGGATGGATGTTTGTTACTCTTTCACGCCAGAACGGCTGAACGGATCTGGATGAAACTTGGCAGAGATAATAATAAATAAATTAATAATGCTGGACAATCCACTCAGCAGATAACTAGATGACTGATATATTTAATACATTATATACTTACATAGACCAATATTTTTTATTATACATTGAGAGAGATAGACTGTGGTCTGAGAAAGAAAATGAATTTAAGTATTATATCAGCTAACTGGTTCTCATGTTAAGCATTGCTTCGTTTTGGGCTACATACATAGTGCTGTATGGAAAGTCTAACAATATTTATTTACGAGTTGCGCCCCGCGGTTTTACCCGCGCAGATTTAAATTCCGGTATTCCCACGGGATAAAAAGTAGCCTATGTGTTATTCCAGACTATAATGTATCTCTCTGCCAAGTTTCATCCAGATCTGTTCAGTCTTCCGGCGTGAAAGAGTAACAAACATCCATCCATCCATCCGCACTTACAAACTTTCACGTTTATAATATTAGTAGGATAATACTTACTTTTTTTACTTTTGTTGTCAGCCATAAGTGTGAGCAACGGTACAATATTCGTGACGGTGCGTCTTTGCTCGCTGGTGCTTGGCGTCCTCACCTTCTACTTCGGGCTCGCCGGCGCAGCGCCGTTCGCGCTTAGAGTTGCAGCGCTCGCCGTCCTCGTCTCATTCCAGGTACCATAGATAATATGTATATCATAAATAAATAAAATGAGCCTTTATTTCTACACCTAACTTAATTAGCTACACGCTTTTATATTATTATATTATATACATTCTTATAAGAAACGATTGAACTTATTTATCTCTAATAGTAGTAGTCGCCTCCTTGGCGTAGGAGATGGGGGAGTTCCTTCCACAGTGCTCTATTCCTAGCCTTTGACATCCAGTTTGGATAATATATCATAGACAGACAATATTTTATTGCACGCAAGCTGATTGATAACGGTCAACGGTGGCTACTAGTAAATCAAGTCATCTTCTTGTACCTTCAACTAGTTGTATAAAAAAGAACGTAGCTTACAAGAAGTTAATACTCTCCTTTCATGCGTATAGCGCCTGAGATTTAGTTGCTGTACATTTTGAGTCAAAACTATTTTAATAGCAACATTTTTTTTTTGTTATGTGCAGGTTTACCTGATGTATAACTTCGTGTCGGAGGCGATGAAGCAGCGTCAGGAGGCGCGCCAACAGGTGCAAATCAAGGCCAAGAAGGAGAAGAAGGAGAAACCTAAGAAGGAGAAAGGTAAATAGTCGTAATTCGTAATTACAATTACATAGTTCGTCGCTTTTGAGAGTTGTAGCTTCACACACAACACCGCTTGGAAGGTACCTGTACCACATATTCATTCAGGTGTGGTGAGCGAAGGGGCTAGTGGGGTTAGTATCAAAAGGTCGTGGGTTCGAATCCTATCCTGTCAAAATGAAAATTATCATATCACGAGATTTGCATAACCTATATCAATCTTCATTACACACTGACTTTATTTGATACTATTGCGCCCCGCGGTTTCACCCGCGCAGATTTAAATCTTGGTATTCCCACAGGTCTAAAAGTAGCCTATGTGCTATTCCAGACTATAATCTATATCTCTGCCAAGTTTCATCCAGATCCGTTAAGCCGTTCATCGTCGGCTACATCGTCGCTTACCATCAGGTGAGATTGTGGCCAAAGGACTGTCTATCAAATATAAAAAAAAAACAAAAAAAAGCCGTTCCGGCGTGCAAGAGTAACAAACATCCATCCATACTCACAAACTTTCGCGTTTCTAATACTAGTAATAAGATAAATTGCTTTTATTCCGTCGTATTACGGTCCAAAATTCTAGTCTTTTCGCTTATAACAAGTAATTTAACAGATCAGTAGAGGCCCGGATATAGATATAGATATAAATTGTACGACTTTGTTTACCTTACAGTGAAGAAGCCATCCATTGTGGACGATTCGGATTTGCCCGAAGTAGACCAGAACACGAACAAGACCTTACGCCAGCGACAAGCCGCAACCGCCCCAGTCAAGGCAAAGTGAATGCACCTCTTCATTAAAATGACACTTATTTATATAAAAATAATATATGTCCTTCTAGGTTGTCGTCATCCTCTCGTAACAGTCTTTCCATTATTTTTACCTCTATATTGTTTGTTCTTCCAATCTACTTACTAGAAAGCACAAAGAAAGCAGACTGACTGCAGATTGGAATAGGTCTGCTATACTATTATACATCAAGTGTTGTATTTTGCATAATGAATGTCTGTAGCCTTTACAATGATATCATACACTATGTGGTGACAATTTCCGTGAATGTGGATCTATAGTGACTGTAGTTATGTGGTGCGAAATATTAATGTCATTAAAGCATAGTGAGTACAGGGTTGTAAGATATCTCCTAAAAACGGAAGACTAGGTTATAAAAATGTTTATATAAATATTTTGATAAGTGTAACAAAGGCACCACGGGTGTTTACAACACTTTAAAACATGAGGAATTCCATTTATATTTTGCATTTGAATTTTTATTATATTTTTATTTTTTAATTTGTGAATCCACTTCAGGTGCGTAATAAAATAAGTTTTAAATCTATATTTTTTATACGCTGTTTATACGTTGAATACAAATTTTAATGAAAATGAACTTTCTTTGTTTCTCTATTTCTGTTACTTTTTCATTTAAAATTAATTATTGGGCTTGTTTGTATTTCATAAGATTTATCCCATAAATTTGAATGTAATAATTGTTAAATGTGTAATGTAATAATTGTTAAACGTGTAATGTACTAAATGTGACATACTTACCCCCGGCTTCTGAAAGCCCATCAACTCTATTCGGCTGTCAAGTCACTTGCTATTTCAGCTTTTACTTCAAATAAGATAGAGATAGCAAGTGACTTCACCGCCGATTAGCTTTGATCGAGCTTACAGAAACCGGGGGTTCGGTTATTTAAAATTCTTCCCAACCTGAAATTGTGCTCATAAATTATTCTTTGATTTTCACAAGAATTGTCAATTTACAAAGCTTGATGTTATTTTTATTTCAAAATAAATTTTGTAATAATACAATCCATTTTATTATAATATTATATGTTTTAGTTACCCCAGGTATTTTTATAACGATGAATTACTTTGATGATGATTTCTAATAGGTAGGTATTTAAAATCACTACATAGTATAAAACTAAGTCGCTTTCTCTGTCCCTATGTCCCTATGTATGCTTAAATATTTAAAACTACGCAACGGATTTTGATGCGGGGTTTTTTAATAGATAGTGATTCAAGAGGAAGGTTTATATGTATAATACATGCATGATAAAGTAGAAAAACAATGTGCACCCGTGCGAAGCAGGGGCGCGCGGGCGGGTCGCTAGTAATCAATAAATCTGAAAAGAAGGATGAGGAATAAACTGGAATAAACTACTGCCGTCGATCACTATGTAATGACTTCGAAGGCAAGGTTAACGTAGGTAATGAATCTCATTGTTATAAGATTCTACGTACATTAGTCTTGACAAAATAGTTTTAAATCATAATAATTGATGGCTCGCTATCTTATATTTGTGTGAAGGTTAGTCCAGCTAGCATATACCATGCAGGTACCTAGTTAACATTGTCAGAAGTAGGTACTTGTAGTTCATTATCATCATCAAGAAAATAACAAAGAAGTCTTCTGGTGAACTTTATGATATGGATTCCTAGGAAAAACTACTGAAAATGAAAATACTCAGGTAAGATTAGGCACGGATAAGAGGGTACAAGTACTATTACAATAAAATTTATAGGTACTATTACAGGCAATTACTTACTGTAAAGTACCTGGGTAACTACGTAAAAATTTAAGACTAAAGTACATAGGTACCACTAGTTATGTTTTGAGACTGAGTTTTCTTTATCCAACCAATTTCCAATACCGTCGCTCGATATTGGTAGTAGGTCGAAAGGTCGTCTGTCCTGCTCATAATTATGAACTGTTTAAAAAAAAGAATCCACACTAGTATTTTAGGCACCTAGTAGGCTATCGAAAATTGGCAAACGAAATAAAAGGCCTTATCTAAACTTAAACATTTATAGGGACCAATAAATACCAATAGGTACGATAAATAAAACTTCTAATGGGTACTTTGTTTTTTTAGCTGGGCTAAGTAGGTTAAGAATTGCTCTTTTCTATGCAGCTCTACCCAGATAGAGTTTTTGTACCGTAGCTACCTCCTACGGTCTACTCAACTATGTGTCTTGATCTTATTTATTGTGGTTTTTATTAGATAGAAAAAACCAGTGATATTTTTATTACACTCGATAAAGTCTGGTTTTACCAGCTAGTTCCAAATATAATGATGATAGCTTTTTGCAGCGACCGTTATAGAGGGTATTGCATCGAGAGCTCTCTCGCTATTTCAGTTCAGTCAAGACGCTGCTCAGCTAAGTAAAGCCTTATAAAAAGGTTTACGGGGAATGCAACAACCAGTTCTTGCCTAACATTCGCCAAGTACAGACGTCAAGATGCGTGCTTCTCTCGTACTATTAGCAGCGATGGTCTCCGTAGCTTATGCAGGTTAGTGCCCTTTGTATTTACCGGCTGTCGTCTCGAGAAAACACTTGAACTCCATTTGTTTGCAATTTGTCTGAGTAATTTCCGATTGGATCTTTTGAGGTAATCGCTTCTCATTATCTCTGGGACCTTTGCAAAGTTCCCGTAGCATGGTAATGACAGGGTGTATGTAAGGTTAGCAAAACAATGTTGTAGCCGTATGCCCTATGGTATAGACTAGGGACATAGGTGTATTTTTTTTGTTTTGATAGTTATTCAAATTAATATACTTGTTGGTAACGAAGTAAAAGTGGATATCTGCCTATTGCATTGTCTTTTGTTTCGATACATATAACACGAAGTTTTGATCGATGTTTGTTTCGTTAGTTATCAGAGCAATGATGAATAAAAAACCTATAATAGAAAAACAAATCTGAAGCTATGTCACTTCTAAGTAAAATCATTTTTCCAGTCAAGATATTACACACTAGGTAATAACTTTACGTTCTGTCTTAGCTTACTCTTGGAATCTCGGAACTTGAAACGGCTATCAGGAAAATGAGTCATTAGTTATGTGGGTACTGAATCCCCTGAGATCATCGGTTTGCTCAATTACCTAAACTTTTTTCATTTAATTGACCGTGAGTAGGTAATCAAAAGATTTTCGGTAGGTTATACCTAAAATCCTACATATTTAGTAATTTGAAACAAGTTCATCAGAAAAATCGAAAAATCATTGAATTCAGAATGAGGGATTGGAAAAAAATGGTACCATTTATTTTTCAGTAAGTTGATGTATTTTGAGAAGGTACGGTGTTCTACGTGTTGGGAAGGTACATAAATAAACTAGTGGCTCTGGGAGCTCCTCGCGAGCACCTCGCGAGCATACTAAAAGTGAGCTATTTGAGGAATGTAATGTGCAAGTGCATTTTCCGTTTTGTGATTTTTTTTGCATCATCTTGGGTAGAATGAGGTCCTTTGTGTTTCTCTCAAATTTGATTGAAAACCATCGATTGTTTGATGAGCTATCCTGTTCATCATGCTGAAGATCCTTATCAGATCTTCGCCAAACTTTTATGAGACCAACTTATAGTTACTACCTTTCAAATAAAAAAAGAATAATCGAAATCGGATCTCATTTGGTGGAGATATCCAGTATATCAAATAGCCCCCTTTTTGCCCTTTTTTTGGGGGAAGTACCCCTCCAATCAAAAATCCCCGACGACAAAAAAATTCTAATTAGTCATATAACCTGTGTACCAAGTTTCGTCCAGATCGGTTGAAAAATGCGACCTGTAGAGGAGAACAGACAGACAGACAGACAGACATCCGGACAAACGCATTTTTGGCCAATGTGGAAACTGAGACGCTTCGCTCGCTCGGTCAATAATGCTGGACAATCCACACAGCACCAAAGTAAGCTACGCAAAGCTTGTGTTATGGTACCTACTATCGTAAAATCGTCCCTGAAAACAAACTTCCAAGAATTCCAAAAAAGAGGAACATTATAATAAGGAGAGGTGGTTCATGGCATTTCCACTTAGCGATTCATCTCGGTCCAGCCGATGACCTAAAATTAGCCAGTAACTCATCCATTATGCAGGGACTGTACAGTGCACTTTTACCGGTGCATTGTCCATTCTCAAAACCACATATCATTATCTTATTTTTATTTGCAATTAAAAATGCTTCCGTGCCCAAAGGCTTCAAGTACCTAGGTAATCCTACAGTAAACATACCTACAGCTTTACATATGAGTGTAGTACAGAGGGGCCAGGACCCTAGTATTCAAATTCCTTGAGAGGGCCAACCGCGATCTCTTGAAGCATTCTTATTTCGATATTACTTTTATGTAGGTATGTCTTAGGTATGTCAACTGCATAGTCTGCTTTATGATCAAAAAGTAAAGTAATTTTGAAATAAGAATGCTGAGATCACGGTTGGCCCTCACTGAGCGAATAATAAACTGAAATAAATACTATGAACTTAAACAAAGGCTTATCTTGGATGTATTATAATGTTTTCAGTGGGGCAATACTACGTGCCTCGCTCATACTACACCATCGACTCTGACGGTCATGAGACCGCGCCAGTGCCCCTGAGGCGTCTTCGTCGTTCGGCGGACATTGGACACAGGCTGTTCTCTGATGCTAATGCTAACGCCCGGGCCAACGCTAATGCTGATGCTCGTAAGTACCTATCCACGCCTTTTTCTGCCGCCAAGCAGCAATGCTGTGTTTCGGTTTGAAGAGTGTGGTCGCCGGTGTAATTACAGGCACATGAGGCTTAACATCTGTATGCCTCAAGTTGATGGACGCAGGGCAGTGCATCGTAGGGCACGTTCCTATTGTGCGTGACCTACGGGGCAATGTTTTGTTTATAGGTGATGGTTACCACTTAACATCAGGTGGGCCATCTGCTTGTTCCATCAGCTAGTTGTATAAAAAAAAAAAAAAAAAATCTACTCTCAGATCTACGAATGATACAGATCTGGAAACAGAATTAATTCTAAAACAAATATGTGTTTGATAACAATAAATGCAAGCGCTACCCGGCCGCTCATACATTGCATGGTTGAAATGTGTCCTCTAAAAATGTGCAGTCAATTCAATTCAATTGTGGGAGTATGCCAACTTCGCTAATGTCACGTTGCAAGTTAGGTTAGGTTACACCTCAGAAGAACAATCCGTTCTTCTGAGGGTTACACAAAGGGTCAATGATATTAATAACTGAATAGCTAGATATTCTTGTCGTTTCACATTTCTTTCGTAATAGCTAGTAAAGTTCATGAACAAATTAAAAATAAGCTTGCGACAGCGACTCTCTTATACCTATTACTATTATAAATAAACATTATATACCTATATAGGTATGGGTACATCAATCAATAGGTATAATGTACCTATTGATTGCGGAAGACCTTCAATTAAGCACATCACGAACCTTTTAAACGAGAGGTCATTATAAACCACGAGCTTTGAGAATTTCGCATTTTTTTTAAATAGTTTATTGCAGACTTTTAGGTAGTACGTAGTATATTATATTGTGGTGAAAATGTTCTACTCGACAACATTATACATGCATTAATATATTTTTTTACCGTGGGTAAAAAATTATCATCGTCGTAGAAGAAGCACTTATTCTGTCTTCAGTTAGTCACACAAATTTAGATCAAAGCACAGTTAAGGTAAGTACGTATGTACATCTCCGAGTCTTCAAGTAGGTACCTGTAGAGGTAACTGCTAGAACATAATAAATATAATTTGTAGAGCGAGTTAAAGCTTTTTCGGTGTTTCAATCAAAGCATTTTTTTCATGCGACTTTAATTTCCATGACTGATAAACTGGCACACAGATCTCAGTGGTCGTTAACAGTTAGCTTTGATAGTAGGTTCGATCTATTATACCTATCTGTAAGTAGAGCACTGTGTAATAGAACCGAACGTGTATAGCAAGTAAAAGCTTTCGTCGTCGCACTCATCTAACGGTTTTAGGAATACCGGAGGCGGCGCGGCCGGCGCGTCGCGTCGGTCAATCGGTTACGGTTTAGGTACTTAGACCTACCACAAACGATCGATGTATTTCACTTTGAAGAACGTGAGCTATGTTTGTTTTGTAGAGTTCCTAGGCAGATTTCATTTGAAAATTAGTGTAATGTTAAAAAATATTCTCTAGCTATCGCATTTATATATCTATAATTAAAATAACCAGAGGTGGTGTATTTGGGATCGGAGTTAGGTATATGGGGAGTAGGTATGTGAAATGTTGATAGACCTCCGTCACTTCTTAGATGAAAAAAACATTACAAATGTTCAACAAAATATATAGGTAATAGGACGCGTCACGTAAAAAGAACTCTGGAAGGAGGGGGAGGGGGTGTGGTAGCGCGAGAGTTTTATATGCGCAAACACAAAGAGAGGTCGGAAAACTCTCTTTTTTTTATCAACAAGCACAATTCTTAGTTTTTATATGGGAAACATTTTATGGTGACGTATGATTGGGTTAGGTTTAAGTTTAGTATAGTGTCATATGAATGAAATATTCAAAGAAAAAATAATGCAAACGAAGTCTCGTGCACTCGACTAGTCAAAAAATACTAGTGGGTAGGTGTAGGTAACATACCAATGTACCATATGGAGGTCGTCAAAGTATTCCTTATACTTATTGCATCATGGTAAAATTATATCGAAACTCACTAAACCAAATGTCTTGTTTCGATTTTCTGCTTAATATTTTCAATTGCCTTATTTCCAGGTGGAGGCGGCAACGCCAATGCGAATGCTGAGGCCAACGCCAACTCGCACTCCCGCGGCTTAGGTGCCAGCCGGGGTTCACACGGCCGCGGTGGCTATCTCAGTGCTAGCCCGAACGTAGTTAGGTAAGTCCTGAACAACATTATGAAAATAGAGGTTATCTTAGGAAGAGCAGATAAAAGCAGTAGGTTTTAATTCTCTATTCTAATGTGTCCGACTACCCCGTCCTGATAGATTATGTAGAAGTCTTTTATGAGTTGCTCGCATTGCTCATTTGAAGAGTTTGTCTGACACACAGGCACTGAGACTTTACCATAATGTCCTCGAGCGATGACGCAGTGTGTTGAATCGGGACACGTCCTCGATGGATGTCTGATGGTGATGAACGAAATTTGTAGGTTTTGCCATGACATTGTGTGGTATGCATGGCAACGACAACTTGACCGCCGTCAATATAAATATTCGCTGACCGCATTTCACAGTAAACTCCTGCTCTATAAAGTACTTGATAGAAGATAACTTAAAGCCCCTATCATGGTTTAGTTTTTGTAGAAAAGTTATTGAACAATACGCATATTGTATTTCTAGAAGAGGTTTATTAGGAATTCCTGCATGGAAGCTGGCGAGTAAGATGGCTCCAACAGTACTACTACGCCAATTTTCGTCACTCTTACTCGTATGTTTGTAGGTGTGTAATCTGGCAGCATTGTAACTAACTTGATGTTTTTCTGTGTTCTCTAGGGCTCACTAAGACTTCAGCTATAGACTAACTCGGTGGCGGCATCCATCCTGACGCGTATTTTCCATCAGTTGCACCTTCGCGCACCAGCGTCATACTCGACCCAGCTGTATGCGAACACTCGTGCAACTGCCGGAAGATTTTATTTATTTTAATAAATCTACATAGCTAGACTTTGTCATAATTTAAAAATTTGTCATAAATAAAAAAATAATTGTTAATTAAAATTGTTTTTATCTCTGACAATATCATAAGAAAATACTTTGGTGCGAGCAAACTCATACAATTTGCTCGTACAATGTTTCAAAGATTTGATTTTGGTACAAGTTAGTAACACTTTTTAGCTACATAATTACTCAACGAAACGAACAGCCTGTGGGTGAAAATCGTGGTATAGCTACACCACGATTTTCCCCAAAGTCAAAGTCAAAATATGTTTATTCAATAAAATCACAAGGACCATCTTGAACCGTCTTAAAACTAGGTGACTCTAGTGCAAGTTCCACGCGCCCAACACCGAGAAGAACAGGCAACAAACTCGGCTTGGTATCTATCGCTCTTTTATATGATCCTCGTTACAATGTAATAAAATACCCACACTATTGAAGCTAAAGTCAAGCGCTACGTGCTGCTATGAGTAGGTAACAAATGTAAGGGCCTTGAATTAAATAACATGTTTCATAAGGCATTTTAACTGCAACTATATTTATGTTACTTTATATGTTTTATAATAATCTCGGAAAAGAAAAAGACTATCGTTACGTTACTGGTGCGACTCTTTAGAACTTAATATAATTTCTCACCAAATTGCTTACAAAAGACTTCAACGCGCACCCACCCACCCATTTTCCCCGTGCAGAAGAAATAAATAAAATTGGTTTGACAAACATTTTTCGAGTAGTGGTACGAACCGATCAAATATTAATTTAGAATTATTTATGTAGAGGTACCTATACATATTTTAAACAGTCAAAACAAACGTAACTTATAACACCAATAATTTATATGAGCAACAACATGGACATGTTTGCTCCTGATGTTTTTCCTGTTAGGTTTTTTTATTATAATCAACTCCTGTTTATAAGAGGAATGTTTCATAAACTTCTAGGTCATTTGAATTAACATTCACAAGTCATAAGTCCATATTGAGCCTAATCATTCATACTATAGTAACATCTACGAGTTTATGTAAGTACCTAGTAAATAATGTTATACATAGAATCATCTATGGATGAGGAATTCATCATTGATGATAATAATTAGCCCCAATTTCCATAAACGTAACAATGGGTCCATAAATCTTTATGTTAATACCAAACCAATCTACCTGCCTACTTATACAATTTCTGCAATAAAAGCTTTTTAGTTGCATCATCTTTCAACATTTTAAAAACTACCTTTGACGACGTCAGTGGCGCAGCGGGCGAGAGTCAGCCTGCGTCGCAAGAGGTTGCGGGTTCGATTCCCGCCGCGGAACAAATTTGTGTACGATCTGCAGAAATTTGTTCCGTTGGTCTGGGTGTTTATGTATAATAAAAAATATCTATCTATGTAAGTATATAATATATTAAATATATCAGTCATCTAGTACCCATAACACAAGCTTTATGTAGCTTACTTTGGGGCTAGATGGTGCTGTGTGGATTGTCCAGCATTATTTATTTATTTATTTTATTTACCTTTAAGTGCATTTTTTCAAAGAGATCTTTATAGCGTCAATGACAACAAATAAGGCAGGTACTCACATACTATACTTACTCTACCCAAACACCTTCCTCCCCTAATTGCGGAAAACTGCAATGAGAACGGGATTCAGAAAAGACTGAGCAAAGCACCGCACCTCTAATCTTCAACCAAAGACCTTATACATAATAATATAAGGTAATAAAGGTAAGGTTATAAAGTATAAAGTCTTTGTCTTCAACACATTTTGTTCCTATTGTTTTGAAAGAGCTGTGTTAGTTTGGGCCTAGATATTGGCGTGTGGAATGTCCAACCATATTTATTAGGTAGAGAACATATTTTCTATCACATAAACAAGGAATCATGAAAAACATCAGCGACGGAGTCACACGACATGACCATACGTGTTGCGTTATTGATGAAATGTGTTACAGAGTTAGCCCTACGATAGCAGAGTGCCCTACGATGCACTGCCCTGCGTCCATCAACATGAGGCATAAGTCTCAAGTTGATGGACGCAGCGCAGTGCATCGTAGGGCACGTTCCAATCGTGATTTACGAGAGAGGCTTATAAAGTAAGAACTTGCATTCCTATCATAATAGGTACATGGTCTAGTGTAGTAGGTATGTAGTATGCCTTATGTATATAGTACATTACCAATTTTTTTTTGTTTTAGTGAGTCATTCATTATCATCTCAAGAATTTAGGAAGTAAATAGTTGATTCTTATCAGGTTATGGGCCTGTGTAATCTTGTTCACAAAAAGTTTGCAGCTAGTTATTTATAATAACTCTATTATTAACTTGGAGCTAATAATAATGGCATTGGCTAAAAAAAGTAAGATTGTGTTAATGTGGGTGATTTAAAACGCAACAAGTTACGTGTATCTACTTATCTAAAATAGACTTAGTAGTAAGCTCTGGAGAGATATAAAAATGTCAAATACTCGAAAATAAATAGGATGAATAAATTACATTAGGTATAACTACATAATACGAAATGATTTTACAAAATGTATGTACCTAATCGCGCTATTAAAGTTGTAAGTCGACTTACCTATATAGACTAGACCAATAGAAATATAAAAAAACACAGACATGTAATACAGATTAGATGCGTTATATAGGAACTTAATGGTGATGATCCCTGTATAATATTATGTCAAAAAATACCTATTTACATTTCAGGCGTTCTTTTATGAGCGAAACCGGACAATTGCGGGATGCTCATTCAGTGAGTGCGACCAGCGACGTCAACGTAGATTCTGAGGGAAAAGCCTTTTATGGACTATCAACTTCTGTCGATCACTAGATGAGTTTCTGAATGTCGCCAAAGATTAACAAACTATTGAGTATTTTCTAAGTACTTATGTAACCTAACAAAATATTATTTTCAGTAAGATGGTGGTGAAAGTTGTAATTAATTATGCAAATAAATAAGTTCAGGGTGGATAAAAACAAAAATAGATTCATTGACTAATCTTTGATTTATTTCCCCAAAATTAACCTTAATTAAATATATTACCTATGTTTTTGTAATATTTATTCCAAAAATGAAGCTTTGAGGAACATAATGTATCAAGAGAGCCTGTGTGTATTACTAACTAAATACCCGTTATATGACGAATGGCAATATTGTTAGAGAGAATGAGACGAGAAGATTTTATACAAAAATTAAGAACCATATTCTCAAGAATTACTATCGATATTTACCTATTGAATGGTGGCGTACATTTAATCAGAACATTCGTTATTCATGTTGTTTGAGAATACAGCCTACCTACCTACAGTCTAGTAATACTTACAGCTAAGTTGCATCTATTTTGGCTTTAGCCTCGTGGCGTCTTGCAATAGTAAAGAAGGTGTCCTAATTTATTTATGGGGCAGCTCTAGTCTGTATTGGGGTTTGTTGTATTGGTATCCCTGGTCGACGGGAGCGGGAGCCGGTTGCGGGTAGGGTGCGGGGGCAGGCTGTGGCTCAGAAACTGGAACGAACGGAGGTGTCACTATCACGGCATCATCAGTCAAGCCCACATCCCGCCCGGACGGAACGAATCGTTGATCTAATTGTTGAGGAGACCGATAAAACTGTTGAGGTTGTTGGTAGACCTGCTGAGGTTGTTGGTAAACCTGTTGAGGTTGTTGGTAGACCTGTTGAGGTTGTTGGTAGACCTGTTGAGGCTGCTGGTAGAAAGGCTGTGGCTGCTGGTAAAACTGTTGCTGAGGCAGCTGGTTGAATCGGGGTACTTGATTCTGATATTCAGGAGCACCATACTGGGGAGAAGGTACGTTATATTGCGTTGCAAAATCATTAGGCACACCATATTGCGTTGGCAGCTGCTCCATTTTCCCAAACATATTCCCTAGGAACGGAAATTTGTTGGTCAGCGATGCCCACAGTCCTGTGCCTCCGACTTGGTTAGAACCCTGGTTGCCCCAAAACAGCCGTTGCGATGGCTCTTGATATTGGGAGTTGGGGTTAACCACAACAGAATATGGGTCATTTGGTCCTATGTTGTACGGGGCTTCCCTCTGCACATTGTATCCTACCGCACTACCTATAAATTCACAATAAATTGATTAATTCCATTGTTTGGTTTAGATTAGTGTATTAATTATAACATTTCACTTGACGTACCGGCCACAAACAACACCAAAAATGCGAGAGTCGCATCCATTTTCGCACGAGTCGCTGAACCAGAACTGCGTCTCATTGTTGCTCGTCTTCGCATTTATACCTCCTCTATTTGCTCCTAAAAGAGGGCCTTGAAGTAAAATTCTCGTAACCCAATATTGAAAGTATGAGGTAATTGTGTAGTGGCTCGCCCAGTGGTGGACGCGGCGTGGACAATAGGTGCGACATCTAGGTGACTCGTGCGCCGCCGCCCGCCAACATATGCACAGGTTGTTTTCAATCGATATGCAACATACAGCCTCGTAAGAATGGTAACGCAGGCTTTACGACAAAATCAACTTGAAAGCAAGAACTAAGAAAAGTTCGATCTCTAGTTGTAGTGGATCAGTTGACAGGACACAGAGCAAGTACCCTAATTTATTTAATTATTAGGATCGCCAAGAGTTATTACACAAAACTTAATACTAGACCCACATTAAATAAACATCCTGACCCGTGCTTATCCACCAAAGGCAGCCACAACTACCATACTTTGAAGTAGATTGATAAAGATTGCATGTACCTTCAGATGGGACATATTATTTTATAAATAACTGCCATTCTGCAACACCAAAATAAATGCAGGGAAAACTCGTTGTCTGGGTGATGGGTTCAACTGGTTTCGGTGCCCATATAGGAGTTGATGCAATGCTTATGCAACAAGAGATTTATTATTCAGTCAATGCATCATCGAAAGTAAATTGCTTATCTTTTTATCTGATCGTATAAAAACAAATTAATCGCCGCATCCGTCGTATAAAGTTGTATTGTACAGTTTCCATCGCATCGTTGCGTGTGCATGTGTCCAATACTTATATGCTTTATTGGTCAACAAAATATTTTAAACACCATGTATATGATAAAGTTTCGTGAAAAATGCACTGGAACTGGTGTTTGCTCAATATAATCGGCATTATTCATAAGATAACATGGTGGTAGGTATTTGTCTTCGCCAGTTGTCACGGCTTTGTCGCCAGTGGAAGCGTTTTGCGAAACGTTGCCCAATCGAGCTTTACCTACTTGCCTATTAAGCATTACTTATCTACTCGTGGAATATAGTGTACGAATAGATAAGATTTACAAACCATGCCTGTAGTTATGGTTATGACTAAGGTATACAAACAATGACTAAGTAGGTTGAGTTTTTTCGTATAGGTAGTAGTTGGTAAGTAAGTAGGTACCTAGGTTAAAAAACACCTGTAGATAGGTATGTACCAATCTTACTCATTCATAATATCTGAACTCAATGGTTGAACAAGGTAGGTAAAATTATGAGCGTTGCTCAATTTTAAAGTAATTACGATTGTGTGAACAAATTGTCAATGACAGTCTCTCATAAATTAAAAAATGTCCTTCATTGCTCTTATTGTGTTTTTGCCATATTTTGCTAAGTAGGTACCTATGGGTGGTATGGGTAGGTACAGTCGCACGCACTATGTATTTTCAGTTTTCATTTTGTTGCTTTAATTCTTCTTCTTGTTGTGTCACTAGTCCTTTCGAAAAAGTATATGCTGAATGCTGAAGAGTAGTGCGAGTAAGTAGAGCTCTTTGTGAAGGGCTCGTCCGGGGACGCGTACACCACGCATTTTTCTGCCGCCAAGCAGCAACGCTGTATTTCGCATCTCTATGCCTCAAGTTGAGCTGGGCAGAGCACGTTTCTATAGTGCGTGACTTACGAGCCTTACGAGGCAATGATTTGTCATAGGTGTTGGTTACCACTTAACATCAGGTGGGCCACCCGATTATTCCATCAGCAAGTTGTATGAAAAAAGTGTTGCACCTCACCTCAAAAGGACTCCTTTCGAGCACTATAACAACGTTGCTACTCTTGTTATAATATTTTAGCAGGTGGTGGTGTAATTTTAGCTGTTTATAGACTTATTTTGATCTAAGTTTTATTGGAAGATCTGTCTTCAGCCAGAACTTTAGTTGGGTAGAGCTTGGTTGGTAGTGCTTCCCAGTTGCTCTCGCATTGCTTTAAAAAAAGATAGAAGAAAGCTTCAAACAAAGAGTAGATATCTACATATATTTCCTGAATCATTTAGGCATTGAATAACTGTTATTTTTTTGCTTAACTTTGGCACTGACTATCCCGACTGCCACAAACCATCAGTTCGTAGTGAATCTGTGGTCAGTGTTGGGTCAAGTGCCGTCGCCAGCGTGTGCGGTCCTCGTTGACATAGATGGAGGTTCTCATTATGTTAATCTTTTATTTCATTTTTCAAATGTAAAGGTCAGTTAAGCAAATGTAAAGCAGTTAAGCAGAAAACCGATCACAGCATCGGCTATAGGCGCGGGCGCGCTTACGAGCAAACTTTAAGTTTAAATCCCACTAATATCATATTATGTGAAAGTTTGGATGTTTGTTACACAATAACGCCAGAACGGCTAAACGGATCTGGATGAAATTTGACACAGAGATATATTATAGTCTGGGATAGTACTTTATTACGCGCACTGTGACGACCTCAGTGGCGCAGCGGGCGAGAGTCCGCCTGCGTCGCAAGAGGTGGCGGGTTCGATTCCCGCCTCGGAACAAATTTGTGTACGATCTGCAGAAATTTGTTCCGTTGGTCTGGGTGTTTTCTATGTAAATAAAAAAATATCTATCTATGTAGTACATAATGTATTAAATATATCAGTCAGTCATCTAGTACCCATAACTCGAGCTAGTAGCTTACTTTGGGGCTAGATGGTGCTGTGTGGATTGTCCAGCATTATTTATTTATTAATTTATAGAAAAATCTCTTTTAGGAACTTTGCAGATGCCTTCGCTACGTTAACTCACTAGAGATGGCAATTTATTCGTGAGAAAGGTAGTGCATTGTTTGTGCGCGATACCGGCGGCGGGCGGCTCGCTAATAACCTGCTTTCTACCAAAAGTCATTGCACTTCATCATTCGATGCAGTGCACTCTTTGTCTTATTGTGTAATGCGTTTTCAAAAGAGCTCCACCTAAGCCTATTTGTTTTGGGTGTTTAGTTATTCAATCAGCAGGCAATGCTAAGAAATCATGCAGGTAACTTACGTGCAGACATGAAATTGGTGTGCATCGCCTGGCGCATACAAATTCGTGCCCAAGTCGATTTAGGTAGGTATAACGTCTGGGTAGACGACGAACTTGGAGCTTTATTTTGTGAGAAGCGTTGATGATATAACGAGATCGTTACACCAATCCATTTCTTATACATAAATTTTCCCTTTTTTTTATTATACAGAATAGTACATTTGGTTGTATGTCGTTATACGTATGTCGTTGCCCGCTTAAAAATATAAAAATACGTTCTGCGCATTATAGTCACGAGGTCACGAGGTCTGTTATCTGATAGAGATAAGATCGGGCGGTCTTATCGCTTATCCGATCGTAAGTTTGTAGGTTCGAATCCAGTCGTGTACCAATAAATTTTTCCCATCAAAAAATTTATGTACGCCTCTTGCATTGCGCAACTTAAAAGGTAAAGGAAAACATTGTTAGGAAAACAGTCGGGATTCTAACAGCGGCGATGGGTTTGCAACCTGTAACTATGGAACTAGTACTTTATGGAATGGGCATGTGCCAGATGTAATGTTTGGTCATACCTCTGACTACCCCCTTTAGACATCCTCAAAAGGAATCTGAAAGTCGTACTTACCTAGTATCAAGAGATCTGAGGGGATATCTACCGGCAGCTACAAACATCCATACCTACATCGTAATTTTTGAAGGAAAGGTTGGGTTTAGGCTCAGAATCTCCAAACCAGGACCAATAAAAAATCTCTCAGGCGGCAAGCAGCCTTCAAATAGGTTACGACTACGAGTACTTATTACAAAGCTGTTTACCATGTTTATGAATAATTTATTTGAGTAACTGACATCCGCGATCTCAAGTCGTGAACAATAGATGAGAGAACTAAATTATTGTGTCAGCGATACGTCTTTGATTTATGATTAAGAATCCTACGAAGGATAGACAAGGTATACGAGACATAATCGTCGCAATTTTCTCGTAAATGGGTGAATCAACTTTTAAGGCACTCCTTTTGTGTCCCTGTCATGCAAAGAGCATAAAAATCCTAATTTCCTTATAAAATATGTTTGTTTTGATGTTAACGTAAACTTAGATCCTTTCCTAACATGCTAGTTTCATAGTATTTTATAGTTAATAGGAAAATTTTTGACTTTATTATGGTAACTCAGCAGAACATAAGCACTATCCATACAAAAAACATGTGTCCCCAGGCCTAGATGACGATACAATTTAGGACGTATCTTAAAAAAAAGGTATGAATGCACAGACTTTTTACCCAATATTATGATTCAGAAAAAGATAAACTTACGTTTAAAGTTAACATTTATAAAAGTTTGACAAATATTTTATATTTTTCGTGCATCCAAACTTTTGTCCCAAACTTTGATCAAAACATCAGTTCTACAGAGTTACCGATAAAAATTCATGACCGTTATCAAGAGATGACGCCTACCTTGGTGTCATCTATGCGATTATTGTCTAATATTTAGTTGGTATGATCAAAAAATCTCTACCTAGCTTTACCGCCCCCCCAGCCTAAATTAAGTTCTCAGCTGGTGCGCGTAGGTTTATTGTCGCTCTACAGCGTTGCAATGGATATTTATGAGGCACCCTCGTCACTTTTTCTAAAAAAACTCGTTAATATTAGCTTAGATGTCGTGCCCCACTGCAAAACCTAAAAATAGATAAACTTGTGCAAATGTTAACAGTATATTTTCATAATATTTCGATGATTTATTTTTTATTTTGAGTTGTTCATAATGTTGTCAAAGGAGTGTCTTAAAAGTTGATTCACCCAAATACCTAGCTTTGAGATACGTAAGCTCAGCAAAATGACTTCCATATACCTATCGGAACCTTGGTAATAATATATTAGCGGCCTTTTTGGTACAGTGCTGGGTATTTGGCACAAACGAAGAAAAACTTATTTATTTATTCATAAACTATGGGACAAGATAAGGCCCCTAAGCTCACTTCGACCGAGATTATCTCATGGTAGAGATGACGTCATATTATGACGTCATCTCTACCACGCGAGACGCAATGTCTGTGAGTTATCGAACGAGATGTCATCTCCACCGTGAGATTATCTCGCTCGAAGTGAGCATAAGGACGTTATTCATGTCTATCTATAGACAGTGTCGTTGCTGAAATTTTGCACCTGCCTAATCAATATGTAAGTAGTTGATAATTTTGATGAAAAATAAGATATTGCGTTACCTCTATCCAAAATATCAGGGTTATTTCGATAAAAAATAGCTAGAGGGTTCAAAATATTTATTAATTAAAAATATGTAGGTACATACCCACTGATCTAATTTGTACTTGACCAAATAAAATTATGATGTTTTCTATAAAGATAATAAAACTATTTTTAGTATTAAAAAATCAGTTTCTAGGTTACCTATGCCTACTTAAATAATTTTACAACAAATAAGTCTTATTTTGTTATATCTAAAGCTTTAAGAATCATCGTTTTCCATAACCTGTAACAAAAAACACACTATAAATTATCTTACTCATAAACATACTATAAAAACCCGAGTCACGTACACTCGACGAAGTAATTTTTTTATCATACCAATGCAAAATTATAATAACTAAGTAGGTACATACATAATTTTGTTGTTTGCTAATAAACACTTTGATTTAGATCTAGGCTTTTATTAGTTTGTCGAAAGAATCAATATGGTATGGGTCTTTGTCTTATTTTGTGTTCGTTTAGATTGACGTCTGTAAAGATCTCCTGAAGCTTTTATTTGATTTACCCCCGGTTTCCGAAAGCTCGATCAACACTAATCGGCTGTCAAGTCACTTTTTATTTCAGCTTTTACTTCAAATTTACGACGACCTCTGTGGCGCAGCGGACGAGAGCCTGCCTGCGACGCGAGAGGTTGCGGGTTCGATTCCCGCGTGGAACAAATTTGTGTACGATCTGCAGAAATTTTTTCCGATGGTCTGGGTGTTTTCTATGTATAATAAAAAAATATCTATCTATGTAAGTATATAATGTATTAAATATATCAGTTATCTAGTACCCATAACACAAGCTTTGAATAGCTTACTTTGGGGCTAGATAGTGCTGTGTGGATTGTCCAGCATTATTTATTATTTATTTATTTAAATTAGATAGCAAGTGACGAGACAGCCGAATAGTGTTGATCGCGCTTTCAGAAACCGGGGGTAAGTAGCGTAGCGCGTTGGTCTTAGCTTATTGTAACAAATCATACATCATTTGGAGACGGTCAATTATAGCAAGACAGTGGAAAATCATAGTGATAATACCCACCTAATGTCATTTGAATGAATGAAACCTATATAACACGTTAAGAATTCAGACAGAAGAACATTTGGTAGGTAGGTACCTCGGTATTTTAGTTGGTAAATACCAACCAAAATACCAAGCGTGATAATTATTTATATTACTAGCTGGTACCCGCGACTTCGTCTGCGTACTTTTAATCTCTTCATCTCTTTTTTTCTCAATAAAAGGTAGCCTATGTTCCTTCTCAGGGTCTAAAGATTATCTGTGCCAAATTTCATCAAAATCGGTTGAGAGGTTTAAGCGGGAAAGCGTAACAGACAGACAGACAGACAGACAGAGTTACTTTCGCATTTATAATATTAGTTGGGATTGGTTGAATTCTTAATAAGTGTAGTTTTGTAAAATTATTTTATGGAATTTCAGATTCTGCCACTAGACAACCTGTATATAAAAATATAATGTAAATCTCAGAAACGGCTCCAACAATTTTTATGAAAATTAGTATTCAGAGGGTTTCGGGGGCGGTAAATCGATCATGCTAGGTTTCTTAAAAAAAATGTGTTTATATCCGTGTTTTCAGGCGATAAAAAACATAAATTGAAACATAAAATATGACTCTTCCTGATAACTATTGGCGAGTAATAATACTGTTGTTTTTTAAGCTACTTCAGTAGATGGCGTTGTTAAGCAACCGAGCAAAGCTCGGTCACCCTGATACCTATTTAGACCTATTTAGGCATCAATCTACTAATCTAAATAAAATTATGACCGTTTGGTCAATAAAAAGGAGGAACTTCTTAAATTTCGAACTAGATAAACATGTGATGAAATTAAAAAATACTCACTTCCTCTTGTAGCTGCTCCGGATGTTGCCTGTGCAGAGGCGGAACTACTGGCGTAGCTGTTGCCGTATCCGCCCGAACTGCTCAAACTCTTAGCAGAAGCCCCCGCCGCTTGTAAACCGCCAGTTTTGGAAAGACCTCCGTATGATCCACCGCGATGACCGCCGTAGGATCCACCACTTGGGGCAGCGCCATATGATCCACCGCTTGGGGAACCGCCATATCCACCACCTGGTGCACCACAGTTCCCACCGCAATCTTTATTGACAGGAAGCCCACCACCGTACGCTCCAGCAGTTGCAGTAGCTACGGCGTTCGCTTGAGCAATAGCGGCAGCTTGACTAGCTGCTGGGCTTTGTTGTGATCCCACACCATTATTTGAGTAGGATCCTTGATGCGATCCAAGGCCATTATTCGAATATGATCCTTGATGAGATCCAATACCATTATTCGAATATGATCCCTGATGAGATCCAACACCATTATTCGAATATGATCCTTGATGCGGTCCAATACCATTATTCGAATATGATCCTTGAGGAGATCCAACACCATTATTCGAATATGATCCTTGATGAGATCCAACACCATTATTCGAATATGATCCTTGATGTGGTCCTAGACCATTGTTCGAGTGCGATCCGTATTGAGATCCTTGGGAGTTCGCAGGTGATGAATCAGTTTTCCCTCCGTCGTAGGGTTTCAAAAAGCCGGGCGGGCCACCGAAACCGCCCGTGTAAGCAACTGCATTAGCACTCGCTGAAGCACTGGCTGTGGCTTGAGCCCCAGAGCCACCCGCCGCGTATGAAGGGGAAATGCCTGGCTGTCCACAGTTGCCAGTAATACATGCCGGTTTTGTTTCAGGTGTGCCCGATGAGGCTGGTTTGTTGTAAACCGCAATAGGGACATTAAATTCGTTTGGTTTTAGTATTCCAGGTGGACCTCCGAAACCCGTATTAGCTCCAGACCCTAAAGTAGCTGGAGATCCGGGATTCGATCCGTAGCTGGGTGAAGTATGAGAAAGCGGTCCACAGTTTCCGGTAGTACATGACGCAGGATTGTTTGTGATGGGCGTGATTGAAGACGTTGATGGATTTAAAGGCGTTGCAGGGACTTTAAACTCATTTGGTTTTAATATGCCAGAAGGGCCTCCGAACGCGCCATTGTAAGCTGGCAGCTTTTCACTGTTGGAGCTAGCTCCAACAGATTTCGATGGTGCTCCAGCTGGCAGATCTGAAGATCCTATTCCGGCACAGTTTGGCGTAGTACAACTTGTGGATGTAGGTGTGTTATATGGCGATGCAGTAATACTATTTTGACTTGATGTGAATCCAGAGGAACCGGTTCCGCTACCTGCATGCTCTAGTTTGTTGTATCCGGAGTATGATGTATGCGGTGCCGACGGTAAGGAAATAGTTGATGAATAAGATCCACCTGAAGGGGTAGAAGCGAAAATGGGTTTCTTGCCAAAAAGTGGAGAACCATTATAGTTAGGTGGATTGAGTGGCAACTCTGAATTAGGTTTGGCGGGATTATAACCAGTTGATTGTCCTAAATTGCAATTGGGAGAATCAGGAGCACAGCTTGGTCCAGATGGATAAGGAGAAGGCGGTCCTAGCTCTGGCTTACCGACAAATGCATCATTACAAGGAAGACTGGAAGAAGCACACGATGATGCAGGGAATGGACGAGGTGGGTTCGGTTTTGGTTTAGCAATAAAAGCATCTTTACATGTAGGAGAACCTTCAGAGCAAATTGATGCAGGAGATGAAACTTTTGCTCCTGTATTACAATTGGAAGATCCCGGAGAACAGCCCGGTTCGGAAGATGGCAAAGTATGTTGTGGAAATGCATTTACATGAGGAGAATTGCTGCTTGAAGAGCCACCATAACCTATGGGGCTAGTAGAAGGATATGGATTGCAGTTTCCAGAGGCACAATCAGCTCGACTGCTAGTAATCGGAGAACCTAAAGAGTTCGTCGCAGTGTTCGCGGAGTAAGGGGCGTTTGTGTGACCTTGGTTACAATTACCACCTAAACACGGAGTAGTGAATGTAATTTGATCAGAGGCACCGATGCTTGTTGCTGAATAACTGTTTGCACTGTAAGGTTTAGTATGCGTTAGTGCAGCTTGACAGTTTGCGGATGTACAATGTATATCTTCTTTCGGGGTTGTTAAAAGAGTGGATGGTTTATCGTAAACTTTGTTTCCGGGGATGCTGGATGGACCTTGCCCGTAATTATTGCAATCAGGCGAGCTGCACGGTGGATATTCAGGAGTATAAGAAGAAGGGTTGGATTGGCTGCCACAGTTTCCATATTTGCATCCAGCGTTCGTTTCTGAAGCTGGCTGTAGCTGGCTCTGAGATCCATAGTTAGCTTTAGGATTTGAGTCTCCATAAGCACCCACGGACGAGTTCAAGTTCGTTGCTGAAGCTGGCTGTAGCTGGCCTTGAGATCCATAATTAGTTTTAGCATTTGACGCTCCATAAGTGCCTACGGGCACTTTTATGTCATTGGAACCAAATTCATTCGAAGGTGATCCAACGTTAGTGTACTCCCCACATTGTCCTGACGCACATTTACCATCAGTTCCATACTGAGATGTAGGACTTCCGACTTGAGGCGTCGTACCACAGTTCCCAGATAAGCATTTGGTATCGGGATCAGTGTCTGCATTCTTATTTCCGTTAGGTTCGTCTTTAACGTCCGAGCCGGGAGAACTATCACATTCAGAGCCTTCGCAGCCGGGCTTATCACTATGCGATTTTTTGCCTTGTGAATAAGACGATCCAGTTTGAAGTCCAGCTCCAGACGAAGCAACAGCACTGCTGTATGCATTAGTTGATCCAGCAAAACCATGAGAGTCTTCACCTCCTGTTGACTGGCAATTTCCTGAACCACAGTCAGATGTTTTAGGTTCACTTTGAGATCCGTCGTTATAATGGCCTGTACCTGCAGTGCCCAGATTAGAAGGTAATGCAGCATTATTGCCACCTAAAGTTTGACTTCCCGCGGATCCCTTTACTCCAAATTTACAACTGTCTGATCCACATCCGGGTTCTCCACCAACTGGTACGCTACCGGATCCAGCACCACTGTAGCTAAATGAAGACGAGCTGGCACTAGAACTAGCACTGGATGAAGCACTGCTCGCAGAATATGACTTGGAGTAACTTCCTGAATACCCTCCACTTTGTGGGATGTTAAGTGGCAATACTCCGGGGCCACCGTAAGCTCCAGCCACTGCTCTTGCTTCAGCTATAAAGAAATAATATCTTATAAGTTTTCCTATAATACTCTAAAATAACTTAGATGTAGGTATTATTTACTCACAAAAAATTGTATACCTATTACTATTAAGATCCGAAAGTGGGTGCAGAAGACCCATATTCGTTCTTCCAGGGAATGTAAAAAGAAGGCCTATGTCCAGCAGAGGACTACGTCAGGCTGATAACGATGATCTAAAATTATTTTTATCACCTTCATATTGTTTTAATTCTTGACCTTAACTAAGGCAAGTAAATAAAACTCTGTAGTTTATTCCCTGTGATCATATTAAATAATTATAAAAATTAAAAAGCTATAAAAAATATGGGTACTGACCTTTAGCCGAAGCACCTGTCCTGGGGCCATATCCATAGGGACTAGATATCACAAAACTAATTTGGATCAGTAAAACCAAAGCACATGACGTGAGCTCCATCGTGGTGAAGCTTCCTAACTACAATGCTAGTCCTTCTCAAACTACCGCATTTATAAAGCTATACTAAATAGGCACCCATTTATATTAGCAGCAAAAAACCAGTTGATGTAAACTGCGAGCTAAGAAACAGAGGTTGTATTCGCGTAGGCAGCCTGTATTGTTTCCCGTGTTTATTACAAACAGCGTCCGCGGCACATTGTAATTTGCACCGGTGAGGTGTTCCTCCGTAAATATTTGCTACCTACTCACGCATCATGCAGTCATTCCATACCACATCTCAAGATGCTCAAGTACTGGAGAAACCCGCTGGTACCACCGACCTCTAGCTCCGGTTTAAAATTTTGTGGTTATTGTAGATGTGAGTAAGATACAAATTGCTCAATTTCAGACTTTGCATGGATAGTTATCGAATTAACTGAGAACATGTGTTTTTTACTAAGCAACGCATGACGTGTTTCTATGGGTAATTTACAGAAACGTTGCTCCGCCCGCCAGCCATGTAGTTTGTTGACTATAGGGTTTTTCTCATTCTTATTTATATGATACTAAAAAAAACAAAAAGATGCCAGTACCCGTATTAAGTAGTATCTCTATGATTTGCAAAACATTTCCTCAAGTTTTTTTTCCTCATCTTACATGTTAGTTAAATTTTAGTTAATGTTTTCAATTAGAACTTTCCACTAGGTACTGCCCTTATTTTCACATTTTTGTGACCTGTTTTCAGCGGAGAGCACCCGTGCCGGTCTAGTGAGTGAGAGTGACCCAGGTTTCTGATCGCAAGTTCTGGGTTTGAATTCGGCAGTGCACCAACAGATTTTTTATCTTCGGATAGGTAATAGGTATAAGTGCTATCAATCGGCGAAGGAAAACATCGTTACGAAACTAGATAGTAGGTACCTACTGCAAAGTCAACTACTGTAAAATGTGGTCGATGCCAACTGTTCTCTTTCTTGCCTCAGCCATACTCAGTCATCCTCTTGAGTTGAACTAAGATATCCGAGATATACATAATATGTAGGTACCGTGCCGAGGGATCCAACTCGTGAGGTTGTTTTTTTTGCTGTGACCTCTTTTAACAACGTATTTACCATTTTACTTCCTGCCACGTTCATAACGTGATGGCTATTTCTAGCTGTTTTAGGAACCTACGTGGTAACAGACACATCTGCGATAACAGTCATAGCTACAACTCGTGCTGTGTATGTATGTAGGTACCTACTGCCTTGGTACCTAGATCCGGGTAATACGATACTACCTACGCAAAGTCATATTATACGAAGATCTAACCCAAGTAGGTGCAACATGAACTTATAAACTATACCTAATAGATCTCCAGCATTCCAACATTCATCTTTATTCCATCCATATTTCTTTGTGCCCGCCTAAGTAGGTATTACACATTGCCACTGTCATAAACGGCGAGAATTAAATGCCAATCACATCATCAAAAGTGATCTTTAATGGGATAATCAAGTCGGAAAAATCATAGGGAATTTTTAACTTAGTCAATGGTATCATGATGATTTACTAGACACGTCTTATGACCGAGCCGATGAAGGTAATTTTAGAGGTCAAAGTTCAAAAGCCCCGGGCCGTATTGTAGGAGATATGACGTTACGGCTGCTATCAAATTATTTACTTAAACATCGATCGGTGCTAAATAATAAGTTTTTCATCCCACCATCTCGGAAAGAGTAATTTTGCTCTTCAATATCTGAGTGCAAAAGCCGTTTTTATTCTCTAGAGGATAAAGTAAATTGAATTTAGAACATCGTGTGCACTAAGTTTGTGAATTAAAAAAAAAACATTAAACCTATTTACTGCTACCTCTATGGTGCCGAATATATCATACAACTTTTTTTTAATTTGTTAAAAACTCAGACTCGGAACCTTCTTGGTGTTCTTTTTTCAATTTGCTTTGTACGCGGTTCTTTACGCGGCATTTTTTCACGTCATTGTTAAACCTTATATTAAAAACAAGAAACTTGAAAACAAGTGAAAAATGTAGTAGTTAATACCTAAACTGAAATAAAAGTACCTATCTTGTGATTGTAAACTTTTTTTTTGCATTTAGTCATTTCCTCGCTGAGGTGGAATGAAAAGTTACGTGTTGCACTCGAGTGCAAAGATTTTTCACCTCGTGCTCTTTTGATTCCCTCGCTAACGCTCAGGATTCTAATTTTGAATCACTCGCTGCGCTCGTGATTAAATTTTAGAATCCTTCGCTTGCTCGGTCATCAAAATTGAACACGCGGTTAAAAAGCAACTTTGCACTCTTGTATAACAAATAACTATTATGTTGGCGAGTATATGTTCGTTGTTTGTATCGTTTTCCTGCTCATCCTGTTTTATTTCGTAGAAACACACAAGGAGAAGGCCACGATACGCGGAACAAGTTATTAGAAAGGACAATATAGTATCAAGTTCATCTCATCACGCATCATCCTCATTTGCGGTAAGAGAGGTAACAATATTTTGTTTGTACTTTTTGGGTTTGATGGAATTATACTCACCTAATATCTAAGAATTTATTATCCTAATTGTTTTAGAAAAGTTTGTGGTCTTAAAAGTTTGCTGTATAATTTGCCTTTGTTTGTTTGTTATTTCCCTTTTTTGTGTCAGTTGGGCAAATAAATGCGTTATCTATCTATCTATGTGCCTATGGTTTTGAGTTACCCTACCTTTATTTTATGATGGTTTGACAACCTCAGAGTACCTACCACTAACTATCCGCCAGATGCAAATATCTCCGTCTTGTATTGATTTCCCGGTGGTCTAGTGGGAGTGACCCCGCCTTCCGATCGTAAGGTCGCAGGTTCGAATCCGGTCGTGCACCAATGGATTTTTCTTTCGAAAAATTTATGTGCGCTATGCCAGTGCTCTTAAACGGTGAAGGAAAACATCGTGAGGAAACCAGTTAGTATTCTAACAGCGGCGATGGGCTTGCAACCTGTTACGTATGGAATACTAACTACTGCAAAATGTGGGTATGTGCCAAATGTAATGTTTGGACGTACCTCTGACTACCCCCCTTAGACATCCTCAAAGAATCTTGAATTAGTACCTACTTGGTATCTGAAGAGATATCTACCGTGCCTGGAGATCAAAGTCGTGAAGCTGTTTCAGTTTCAGTTTTTTTTGTATTGATTTCGAAGAGATTAAATGGAGACAGAAATATTGTTGTCACACGGATGAGTTTGTTAAACCCAAGAGAAATAATAATGCTTATACTTTTTAGTATACCGTGACGTTACGTTTAGGCTTGCTATATCACTTCACATTACATTGGCTTGGTTAATGAATTGCAGCCGTTTTGACCATAACAGACAGAAGGGAAAAATACATCTAAAGTCTTTATGACGTAATTCCATTGTTGGTACTTGGTACGTACATAAACTGTAGGTATATAATGTGTGCGATGACAATGAATATTTCGGATATTATTATGCAGACACTCCTCCCAATGCCAAAACACAATAATACTATGACTATGGTAGTTCAACTTTTATGACCTTTGGAAATACCTTATTGTTGATTGAATCATACTTTTAGCATATGAAAATATAATACAAATGCATACTAGATGTAACTTTGTGTACGAAACGGAACTCGATACAATCTTCGTGGATCTGTAACCGCATATTAAAATAACGACATAATAGTTAAGTCGTGATCGTTAGTTTCATTTAATGAGAATCCTCTGACATCCACGTAAATAACGATAAATCTTCTCAGATCGATTAGAAAGACGCAATTTCAACTGAATATTTATATATTTCATTTCCAAAATACAATAATATTTCCATAACTGTCCAACTAACGTCTAAGCTATGCTATATCTAATGATGCTGTCGAATAAGATAAGTTGCTAAGTACATTGATTCGAGTGAGAACAAGAATACATGCGTAAGTTCCTTGTGAGTGGAGGCGTAGCGAGGAAGGTCCAATTCTATATGAACTCGTCGGGTTCACGAGGCGCGTCCAAGTCGCGGTAGTGTATAACTGGGCGGAATTCAGCACCACCGCCCCTTTAACAATAACCACATCATTCTATTAACTACTCATTCTACACGAACACAACTCCACACAAAAAGGTGCTACTCTACTAGTTGGAGAAAATGTGCAAATAACAACAGGTTTCGTAGCTTTTATAAACGCAGGAGGGAACAATTTAGAATAACATTTACGATTCGGATACTTTATTGATAACATGAATACATACATTATACAGCGCTGGTAAAATACAATTTCTTAATTGAACAATACGTTGATGATGGTCATAGTATGCAAGATCCATTAATGAGATGTCCAAGTATAAGTATTACAATGAAAATATTAGTACAGTTGGTGTTGATTTATTTTGGCACTGATAAATATATAAACGATGGTTATTCTATAAATAATAATTCAGTGTTGGTATAAATATAACATCTGTGGCAATTATTTATGATTATGTCAATAAAGCTACATTTTGTCTACTATCGCTAATAATTATAGGAGATTTATAACAACATTACTGTTAGGTACGGTTTATCTCAAATGTTTGTCTAGTTATGTGAAAACTTAAAATATACATCTGTCAGTTCTATTTCAAGTCAACGGAATGCTTATAATTAATAATAATTACTGCTATTATAATAGTACTCCTGTCATGGTTTTGTCATACATTCGTTAAAATATGTCACCACTGTCCGGGAAGTCAAGATCGTTGTATGTTATAATAGGCCGCGACCGATCCACATTTTCCCTGCAAATCATTCCTTTGGCTTAAAACACTTTTTTAATACAATTTCACAAATAAAACAAAAAAAAACATGCAAAAAAGCTATCCCAAAGATACCTTTAAAACTTAAGACATGCAAAAATATATGAGCAATATTGTTTCAATGTAAATTCTACACTGACATAATTTAAAACAATTTACTACATCTTATTAATTCAAAAGCATGATGCGATCTTTGACAAGTAGCAACTAAAACACAATAGAACATTAGATCTAAAGGAGGGATCTTAATGATAATAATAAATAAATATATTTTGAACAATTTCACACAGCCCTATAAGATAGCGCTAGGCGATGAAAGCCCTAAGCTAAGCAAAACTGGTATTTAAAATATTATAATATAATTATCCACACCTACAGCGCGTGCATAAGTGCAGTGTATTAAGATATCTACTCTACCTGGGGATTAAAGTTATAAGGGAGCTATTTAAATTTTTTAAGGCATATCCTATAGAGTAGAGTCATCTTGAGGGTCTAAGAGTACTGCAGTAATTGAAAAGGCATCCTTCACCGTATTTTTTGTTTGTCGAATACCGCCGAAAATAGCGAAATATGAATTGGTATACATATCTTTCAACAACCCGGTTTCTGAACCTGGTTCACACTTGGTAGTGCCTTTACTGCAGTAGGTACTCTTAAAAATGCTGTATTTTGGACCACAGCCTCAAAAAAGCAGTATATTGTTTCATTATAGCGTTGGAATGAGTGATCTTTTTTTACACCTTGTATGGATAATATAATCGCCGGAAGTAAATAACAGAACAGTTAATAGCAATAGATAATAAATTTTCAATATAATTATACCTACTTATTTCTTTTCAAGACCATGTACATACTGTATTTAATATTCCGGTCCACAAGACATTGTCAGATATTTATGTAAAGTCCAAAGAAACAATAGTTTGTTCTAAACGCATAATAACAACAGCCTTTATTTCCCTGATTGGTTATTTCTGTTATGTTGCGATTGCGAGGCATAAGAAAAAACAATTGAATGCATATAGATTTGACGATCGAGGTTTGTACTTATAAAAAGCGCCTGTCAAATATTGAATAAGAAATCCAAAAAATTGTTAGTATGTAATCCCAGCGAACCTACCCAATAAAGCAATTGCAGTAAAGCACCCAAAATCTCCATAAGACGGAAATAGTCGGACCACATTATTACATTGTAAGCTCATATTGTCTGACAAAGAAAAGGTTTATATATAAAGTATGTCACTTGCAAAAATGACCTTTCAGTATATAGACACATCAAATTCCTGTATTACGATATAAATAAAATACGCTCCGAGGATTCCTTTTTTAGTCATCAGGGAAAGCAACATAGCATTTTCATTTTTCTAGTACTATCTTATTTTCTGTTGTGCAACTTCGGTAGTTTTTTTTAATACAACAGCTGATGGAACAAGCAGATGGTATACCTGATATTAAGTGGTAACCATCACCTATAACAAAGCATTGCCTCGTAATTCACTAAGGTGTTAAGCCTCATGTGCCTGTAATTACACCGGCGACCACACTCTTCAAACCGAAACACAGCACCGCTGTTTGGTGGCAGAAAAAGGCGTGGTGAAAATTAATATTAAAATAATTAAATGTCCACCATTTTATTTATTTTATTATTAATAATAAAATTGCAAAAACTATGTTGCTTCCTAATATGACAGCTACATGTCACAAAACAATGTGTGAGTACTTGGAATGATAATGAATTACGTTAAATCCTGATTTGAAATGTTTCTTATTGGTTCTGAAGGAAACCGCCACCATGTTCTTGAATCATGCAAAATTTTACAAAACGAAGGACTGGTGGCATTAAATAAACGATGAAAAGAAAATACGTTGCATATATGGTAACTCGATAAAGACCCTTTAATGCTTTGAACACTGCAATTAGCTATGCAAAACATCATCCGATTATTGGTAAGATTTATAAAGTTAAAACGGGCGGTATAATAGACTGTTTGCCCGACTGTGGCTAAAGTATAAAACGCATGATGTCAGGCACTTTGAGCGTTAAACCAAGGCGTGTTTGTAAAAGCTAAAACAACAATAAAAATATTGAAATATGACGGTTGGAGTATGTTTTATTGTTAAATCTAACTGGTGCACTATAAATCTTTCTATAATCAGCGTGCAGAAAAGCCATCCCCAAAATGTATTTAATCAAAAATAATATAAATATCATAAATAAAGTATCATAAATGTATAGTATCCACATAACAGCCATTACATTACTTTTCAAAACATCTGAAAGATAATACTTTTAGAACAAATTTTTACACACTGCTAATAAGACACCTTTTTCCAGATACTATCATATTATGATACTCACGGCCGATTTCTAAAAGCTCGATCATATTTAATCAGATGTAAAGTCACTTGCTGTCTCTCATTTGATGTAATAACTGAAATAGATCTCAAACGTAAAACGTAATCATCCGATTACGTTTGATCGAGCTTTTAGAAACCTGCTGTCAGTTGGTTAAAATAAGAAACGAGGTTTAGTCATGCAAATCCAAAACTTCTTGAGTTTATATAATACTTTATTTTATAAATAGGTACTGGCGTTAATGTACCGCATCAACAGACGGGTAAACCCACGGAACAGAGAAGGTAAACCCTACTAATATGAAACATTGTCACCTTTTTCTTGAATTTACTGTCGTTGATTTCTAAACCTCGTTTCGTTTTTAAAGGTGGATTTACGCCACACTGGGTCCTGCCCGTGCCGTTAATCAATGCAAATTCTGTAAAAATATAATCATGAAGCTATATCATAGTATTTTAAACAACTTGCTAATGTCCACTAATTAACAAGTTGTATAAAAAACGTTGATGGCCCACTTTTTGCACAAATAAAGTTCAAATTCCACGGCCTCGACCCGGTGTAGGGTGGCTCCAGTTTGATGGATACTTTGTGGTTGTATTTACCTTGGCCGCGAGAAGCGCGGATGCCTCGGAGCGTAAGGCTGTGGCGGCGCCCATCCGCCCCAGCCCCAACCGCGCTGCGCGGGCGGGCCGCCGCCGCCGGGACCGCCTCCGTACCTGTCGACAAAACTACTGCATTAACACCCTTGGTATTCATATCCCACTACTTAAGTAGTATTTTACGTCCAGTCGTTCAGGCGTAATTGTACTCAATAAGGCTTTAGCCTCCTCTTTTGCGCGACGTTTCCAGAATGTTTCGGACACGTCTCCCGTTCTAAACGTATGTGGCTCTTTTGCACAGTCGAGAAACAAAAAGTCACAAGTTCGTGTTGTGCCCAAAACCCAATAAAAGGTTGTTTACGTTTGTTTGTAGGTTATTCGATTTCTGAACTCATCTAATTTATGGAAACCGGATTAAAATCAAGAAAGGTTAAGGTTAAAGGAAAAGTTAAAGTTGGTTAGTTAACTGGGCAGTGATATTTTTTGTTCACTTTATTGTCAATTAACTTTATTAGTCTGAAACTTTTGAAGTTTTCTTAAAAATATAAGAACACATTTAATGGCACAAAAGAAGTCGCGAGATATCTCTACGTTCCACTGAAATAACGTGAAGTTACCATGTTAATACACAAGCACCGTAAGTTTCGACGAAGCGTTTATGCAAAAATAAAAGTTGCTAAATATCCTTCTGAGGCAATAAATGCCAGCGATATTGTTTCGAATAAGCAAGTGATTTATGTTTCAAAATTAGACTTGTTTAGAAGTCTGGCATTAAGCTGCACGATGTTTTCGGTGCATTGAAAGCATGCTAATTTATTCTTTTTATTCCACAATCCACTGTGCAGAAAGCAGTACAATAGATACGATAGTACCAAGCCGAGAATAGTAGCGATAGATACCAAGCCGAGTTTGTTGCCTGTTCTTCTCGGTGTTGGCCGCGTGGAACAGGCACTAGTCACCTAGTTTTAAGACGGTTCAAGATGGTCCTTGTGATTTTATTGAATAAACATATTTTGACTTTGACTTTGGCAGGGGAAATTGGAGAGTGTCGGATTGAAGATAAGCAGGACCAAAACAGAACATCTGTTTTGTGACTTCGGTGGTCCCTCCAATTTCGCCAATATTGCCTTAGATGGTGTATCCCTGCCAGTCTGCTCCGATTTTCGGTACCTTGGTTCAGTAGTACAGAATGATGGTGAGATTGATAGGGATGTAAAGAACAGAATAAATGCGGGATGGATGAAATGGCGACAGGTCACAGGAACAACTTGCGATCCGCGAATGCCCCTCAAACTAAAGGGTAAAATTTACAAAACCATCATACGGCCTGTCGTTTTGTATGGATCTGAATGCTGGGCCACCAAAGGGACGGATGAAAGAAGAGTGCATGTAGCGGAGATGAGAATGTTGAGATGGATGTGTGGTGTGACGAGGATGGATAAGATAAGGAATGAGTTTATAAGAGGCAGTTTGAAAGTGGCGCCAGTGACTGAAAAGATGAGGAGTAATAGGTTAGCGTGGTATGGGCATGTTATGCGAAGGGAAGAATGTCATGTAACGAGAAGAATGCTAGGGATGAATGTGGATGGATATAGAAGTAGAGGTAGACCAAAGAAAAGATGGATGGACTGTGTGAAAGATGACATGAGTATGAAAGGAGTGACTGTTGAGATGACGGCTGATAGAGGAGAGTGGAGAGCAAAAACCTGTTGTGCCGACCCCACATGAAGTGGGATAAGGGCAGGAAAATGATGATGATGACTTTGACTTTGTACCAACACTACCAACTGAGCTCAAAAGCCATTTAGACAATAGACCTACTACATACATAGATAGAGACTTACAAGCTTTTATTTTTTAACTTGCAATGGTATGTAAATATTTTTGTTCAGGTGGAATCCTGCAACTCAATTTGAAGCAGACATCTTTAACTGATTGAACTGAAATTTGGTAAACACGTTTAGTTTGGATGACAACGCATTAAAAGCTTGTTTTTATAAGTTTTTTACTTTTAATTTATTACTATTGAATCTAAAGCAGGTCGTCTAAACATTACGACGATTTGGTTTGTCGTTCCGCTCAGCACAAGTTTTGTTTTACGATTTTCAGTGAAGGTACTTCGCAAAATAAATTATTATCTCTGCTACTCTAGTGGTAGCGGCCCCGCCTTCCGATCCTAAAGTCGTGGGTTCGAAACCGGTCGTACACCAATGAGTTTTTATGTGCACAATGCCAGTACTCTCAAACGGTGAAAGAAAACATCGTGAGGAAACCGGAATGTTGTAGAACCTAAAAAGTTCTATAACATGTGTCAAGTGCTCGAAAGGAGCCTCTTTGAGGCACACCTAAAATCCTTTCAGCACACTGTTTCGAAAGAAACTAGTGATACAACAAGAAGATTGGACAAGAACAAGAAGACTCTTTTTAGGGTTAAGCTCGCCTTTGTACATACTTTATTATTTAAGTTTTCGCATGTTGTTTCTGTGTACAATAAAGAATAAAGATTGGTGTATACTTACGCTGCTGGTTGCGGCTGGTGCGAGGGCGCGGGCGCGGCCCTTCCCACCGGCTCCGGCTGCTGCGGCCGGCGAGTGTCGCGCACGTATGCGTTGAAATACGCCACTTCACGACGGACCTCGTCCACCTGCATTAAACAATAGGGTTACGACTGTAAACACCCTTTACTTATTTACACGCACAGTTTAATTAAAGGTTTCTACGCGGGACATTGACATAGAAGATATCCCCAGAATATCACCACTCGTTTTTATCCTACTACTATTATAAACGCAAAAGTTTGTAAGTATGGATGGATGTTTGTTACTCTTTCACGCCGGAACCGCTGAACGGATCTGGATGAAACTTGGCAGAGATATAGATTATAGTCTGGAATAGCACATAGGCTAATTTTTATCCCGTGGGAATACCGGGATTTATATCTGCGCGGGTGAAACCGCGGGCGCAACTAGTTATCAATAAATAGATTGTCTTGCGTACTGACGGAATAAAAATACAGAACTTCATGAGCGTGATCACTACGTGTATGTCAAAGTCGATATACCGCGAACCTATATTTATCAAACAGTAGATTTATACAGTTTTTGTGACATCCTAAAAGTTATGTGCGAGTGGGATTTCAAAGTTGGGATGTTATAAAACTAATTTATTTTACAGTTTTGTCATAATAGCGACTCATATATCTCAGGATATTCCGCTAGTAAGACATTCAAATCACCGATTAAATAAATAAATTTGTAAAATAGGTAGCCGATGTCAACGATATAAAAGTCACGACACGCTCACAACAATGTCATATTGGGTACCCACGGCAGAGAGCCCGGCTGGCGACGCCACCAGAGAAGTACCCAGGAACTTTGACGGGAGCCACCGTTGATTGATATGTACACATTGTCCTGTATTTGAGTCTGTAAGACTTACCTTCTCGCCATGTTTGTTGAAGATATGTTTTCTAATGAAGTCAGGGCCTTTGAACTTTTTGCCGCTGAGAGGGCACAGCCATTTGTCTTTTCCCAACTCTTGTGTATTGGATTGAATAAACTTCTCCACTTCTACTTCAGGATCCTGCAAAGAAAAATTTTGGATAGATTATCTATAAAAAATAATTATTGGAGACATTTAACAAACGCCATCTAGTCCCAAAAGGGAAAATGTTATGTCATAGAGTGATCTTCAATACCTTGATTCCAAGTTTTTGTAAGTCTTCGTCGGTAAGAGGCTTGATGTCTTGAAGGAACGAAGCCATTTTGCCTTCAAATGCTTTAATGTAGTCTTGAACTTCTTGCTGTGATGGTTGCTATAACATGACATATAAAAAAACATACTTTACTTTACTAATAGTCCGAAAGCTGTATTACATAAGCCAACGATATCGAATCGAATCATCGAATGACAGTGTTTCTTATCATAATGAGGATCTGCTCTCGGTCATTAAAAAAGAATGGTTACCTGAGGATTTACTGAAAAAATAAAAACCTTGTTAGGATGGGGTCCACAACGGGCGTGCATTATCCCGCAACGATTCGGCATCTCATCTTCATACGGGTACTCGCAATGGTTGTAATAGTCCACAGAGTGAACGATACGCAGATACATGACCAAACGGTCCAACACACGCATAAGTTCTGGATCCGCTTGTTCAGTGGCGGACGATTCAGCCGAGGCTTCTAGTCCGAGCAGCTCCTCTTCCTCAGTCGAGGCCTCTTCGATTAGGTGCTCCGTGATCTTGTAGAGCACAGGATTCTTAGAATCTAAACTGAAGTCCTGATTCTACAACAATGTTACACATTTAAGGCTGTTTATACCAAGCAAGGTATCATTGGAGATTCCCGAAAACAAAGCGGGTATTGGTGCAGAGCTATGAGCTTTCGAGAATGACACTGCGGTCAGTGGGTGCTAATTATACGAGTACCTAGTTTTACTACACTACCTAAGCATCCAATAGTATTTTTTATCATTAGATGTATATTTTATTATCTCTGTTCTACCATTAGATGTTTTGAAAATACAGGCTTCTAACCTATCTCGGGCACCAGTCTCACACAAAATGGGTTTATATAAATACCCTTCACATATACCCATTAATATATTGTAAACCTTTTATCTGAGAAAATAAATGAGTTATGATTATTATACGTCGCAATCACGCCATGCAGATCTCACTTAGAACTTACGTTTATTGAAGGAGTAACTTACATCGCTGGGCTCCTTCTTTTCTACTGCGACGGTGCTATCGGTTGCGTCCGTATCCCACAGTTTAGTTCGAGTGTCGAGCAGATGCGCGATCCTAGCAGCCAATCGCGCGTCCGCTCGCAGCACGGAGCGCTCCAGCGTGACGCCGGACACGGGACGGATCCGACGCTGCAAGTCACGGTTCACTATCGCACCGAGCTCACATTCGCGCAACTGTGGGAAACAAGAATGACCAACGGTTAGGTTAGCTATAGCTCCCTCCCTGCAAAGGGGGGGGGGGTGCGGGCCCGACGGGGACATTTTCGGGCCCCTAAGGCGGGCGGTCGTCGGCGGGGGACTTGATGAAAAGGCTCTGCCAGTTTCCCAGTTCCCCTCCAACAAAAACGACGCGGGAGTGCCGCTGGGTTGTTTAGTGGATATACCGGTAGCGGAAACCGGGGAGTCCCACATATCCCTCCCATCCTCTAATGGGGGGGAATGCGTAACGCAATTTTCCCAGCGTCAAACAAAAAACGAAAGCTTTAACCTAAGCTATACCGTTCTCCTGCTCTTTGCGAAGGGCTCAAACAAGGAAGAATACCACCACGCCATTTTCTGTCGCAAAGCAACGCTGTGTTTCGGTTTGTAGAGTGTGGTTGCTGGTGTAATTACAGGTACATGAAACTTAACATCTGTAAGCCTCAAGTAGATGAACGCAGGGCAGTGCATAATTCGTAGGGCAAGTTCCTATCGTGTGTGACTTTCCAGGTAATGTCTTGTTACAGGTGATGGTTTGCACTTAAGGTTAATTTTAAGGCTTAAGGTTAAATTTTAGTTAAAATTTCATTTTAATCGATACAAGTTTTCCTGTTCAAAAGTTTGCTTATGCACGAAAACTAGAAAAGCAAACTTTTAGGTAGGAAAAGTTACATTTATCAAAATATTTTTTTTACCAAACTGTGTGCAATGTGATTGCACACAAAATGGTTGTTTGCGATTTTTGAAAATTGGGATTAGTGATTTTATATCTTTTAAAATGTCGAATCGTGCGAACAAGAGTCACATTAGCTCTTGTCTTCACCTTAATAAAAAATATCTATCTATGTGAGTATATAATGTATTAGATAATATATAAGTCATCTAGTAAGCATAAACACAAGCTTTGAATAGCTTACTTTGGAGCTAGATGGTGCTGTGTGGATTGTCCAGCATTATTTAATAATTTAATTTAATAATAACTCAGGTGATAGCCGACCTGAGTTTAGTATTCGTTAATCAGCAAATACCTAGTACCTAGAAGAAAAATAAATAAAAGCAGGCGTAACGTCTTTTTGCCTTATTTTTTTGGGATTCTTTACACACCCTTATGTTGTTTAGATTCCAGCAGATTTCCTTGATGTTGACCTCCCGGCGGAAGGTCACCCACCCGCGACGGAACCAGCGGCGGTCGGGCAGCGGGTCGGCTAGGGCGACGCGGAGGAAACCGCCGTACCGCTTGCACATCTAAAATTATGTGTTTTTTTATTGAAAATTCATATTTGGTGACAATTACAAACAAATATGGTTTTGATAAAACTAAAATCAATAAGGTCCCCACATGCAATAGATACTCCACCCTGTCATAAGTTATTTTGAGATGACAAAGCGACGAGAAGTTGTAATTTTGTTATTTTATTTTCATACAAGCTCTGTTATGGCTAGAAGTCACTACTCACTATGCAACTATAATAAGATATTTTAAATCTCCAAGCCTTCAATTATTCATGGTTCCCTATTCGAGCTCTTGAGTCGTGAGCTAAATTCCGTAAGTAACTCACCGCTTCCACCTCAGCTTTTGTAATAGACGGAGCCAGGTTTCGCAAGAATATGGAGGTAGTCTTGTGCAAGGCACGCGGTTCTTTCTTTTGAATCACGGTGCCGGTGATTTCTGGCTCATCCTCTTTCTCATTGCCGTTCTTCTCGCTGTGGTCTTCCGGGGGCTTTGACAAAAGAGATATTTATGTATTTCATAGAAAACTGACTTACGACCTAAATACTTTTAGTTTCGCTTACAGTTTTATAAATTTGGCAGATTTTATAAAAAAACATAGTAGTAAATATGTAATTTCTGATAATTATGTGACTGTTGGGTTAGAAATACCATGATCGTAATAGGACCGATCTGCCATTGTACACACTGCCATTGCATATCACTTCGACAAAAAATTCGGAGGTTTCTTATTCTTTAAACACTAAAGAACTACTTTACTGATCACGACAATTTGGGTCAAGGAAAGAGTGGAGTCAGCCCAAGGAATAACTGACTATTAGCTAAAAATAACTAGGAGATTAGAAAGTAAAGATTGTGGAAGCTTACCTTATCAGCTGTTTCTTGCTTATCTTTCTTGCTATCAGCGATCGCCGTTGTCTCGTCGTGTTTGGGAGACTTGTCTGGCGTCTTGGATTTGGACTTGGACTTACGGCGCGTGCGGGTACCGGATTCTCCTTCGTCTTCTGAACTGGATGACGAGGAGCTGGATGATGACGAACTGGACGAGGAGCCAGGCGGGGCTAAACGATAAAAACAATTTTTTTCAACATAAACCGACAGAATGAAAAGTCACGTTCATGATCTAGTGGCCAGGCGGTTGATCACGTAACTTTTGTTGCATTCAAAATCCGGTTGCCTATGTCAATTTTGGCAGTTGGCGATCGCAAAATTGCCAAAATTGACATAGGCAACCGGATTTTGAATGCAACAAAAGTTACGTGATCAGCCTGCAGGTAAGGCGATGGAGATAAGAAGCTCTAGGTATAGCAGACTGATAGGTTGACGAGCCGCTCAAAGCACTTGAGCTCTCTGCTAACATACTACTAGATGCGTCTATTCGAATACCGACTGGGCAGTTTTTTTTTCTTTTTTTTTATACAACTAGCTGATGGAACAAGCAGATGGCCTACCTGATGTTAAGTGGTAACCATCACCTATAAACAAAACATTGCCCCGTAGGTCACGCACAATAGGAACGTGCCCTACGATGCACTGCCCTGCGTCCATCAACTTGAGGCATACAGATGTTAAGCCTCATGTGCCTGTAATTACACCGGCGACCACACTCTTCAAACCGAAACACAGCGTTGCTGCTTGGCGGCAGAAAAAAGCGTGGTGGTAGTACTTCCCCGGACGAGCCCTTCACAAAGAGCTCTACTGCTCTTAAAAAAAGGCGTGGTGGTAGTACTTCCCCGGACGTGGTGGTAGTTTTCCAGTTAAACGTTGAGAAAAGTTATACTTAAAATAATGTCTACTTTTCGCGCAGAGAAGTGTGCGCGACTTTATGTTATACAGTTAGTAAAATTAAAGCACATACGAGGTTCTTTCTCAGGCACTTTCTTCTCCGGTTCAGCAGGCTCGTCAGACGAGTTGAATTGAGAGAACATCTTGGCTTGTTCTTGCAAATGACGGAGGTGGGGATCGATCTCCATCGTCAGCGGCGCTGTAGGCTTCGCAGGCTCGTCTTTCGTCTCCTGCGAATAAGTAAATAATGATAATGCAATAAGTAAATAAATTGTCTGACCGAAAATTTTCAGCGTGTTTAAATACTTTTAATCAAATGAAAATCGTAAGCGAATTTGTAATTCAGTGGGCTGTGATTTGTCCTGAGTCTAGGCATTGCATTCTTTATTAAATGCCGCTGAGTTTTGAGACAACTCCAGCCAAACATCGTCATGTATTATGTGTCTATAGTCAAAACGAATACCGGTTGTTTTTCCTTCTCTGTTTCTTTCGGTACACCTTCTTCTTTTTCTTCCTTCACTTTTACAGTGTCATCCTCAATAACAATGGGCTTGTCGGGATCATTTATAGCTGAAAACAAACAAGCTTAGGTACTATTACCCTGGCCTAAATCACCTGATTGTTTACTGTCACCAGCTAAACATGATTGAAAATGGGAAAATTTCAATTAATATAGTTACGTACGACAAGTTCGTCATGTACTTACTTATGAAAAAAAAAGTGTTCTTTTTGCATTACACTGAGCAGGCGCAAGAGCACTACGAAATGTTATGAATTACTCATGAAGCAATGTCAGTACAACACCCTCTATCTAGTTCACTTTAAGTGTTTTTTTTTTGATTCTTATTCATTTTGAAGTATTAGAATAAGTGAATAATAATTCTCAACACACGTTATTTGGAAAAAGGAGTTTTACCAGCTTTTTCAGTAGTTTCTGTTGGTGCTGGGTCATCCAGCTCCTTGAGATCTTCATCGGTCCCACCTTCCAGTTTGATGACGACAGTGTCAAGGAGGCGTATCAGTTTCTCGGATTTATCAACATCTACTGTCACCTTGTCCAATTCTCCCCCATCCAATAACTCAAGGAAGACAGCCAGACGGCTCTGTTAAATAAAATAAATAAATATTGGTGAACTTTCCACACAGCACTATCTAGCCCCAAACTAAGTCAAAGCTTGTTATATGGGAACCAGATAGCTGATATGATACATTAAATACTTTTTTTGGAAATACATACAAATAATATAATAAAATACCCAGACAGAGAACAAACTTTTATGTTCATCACACAAATGTTTGTTCTCTGTGGGAATCGAATCCACGGCCTCCAGCGCAGAAGGCAGAGCTACCAACTGACCTGTGAAGGCAGTCAAATACATTCATGTGTAGTTAATCTGTCAATAGGTGGTTGCTACTAGGGCCTACTTTGAACCTGAAATTCATAAGTTTTATTGTTATTACTCACTTTTAGTGCAACAAGTTGCTCTTCCTTTCGCTTTACAGATTCTTCAGGATGGTATTTGATCTTGAACCTAGAGATCAAAATTGCTATTACAATGTGACTCAATCACGTTGGTAGTTTTAGAAAGACTACATCACATTACAACTCAGTGTCTATTACATGTTAAGTAGGTATTTCTTGTAAACATTATTAACAATTCAATGCAAATTAAACAAAAATGCAGCTTTTGCTTACAAAACTCCAGTGTAGTGAACAAAAGTTACACCAAACTAAAATGACATAGTTATCATACTTAAAAAAATCTTCATAATCTCACCTGCACACACTTGTGTGGAATATCATAGCCCTACAGCCCTAACAAAACGAAACCTGTAGCATTGCGCGCTACAGGTCAACGCGGAAATAGCTAGCTACACATTTTAATTCATTGGTACAAATTCTCATATAGTTTTCGTAATGTTGTCCAGCACCACGCGAAATCGCTGTAGACTGTAGGGAAAAACAGTTAATGTTAAGATTTGCATAGTATCACTCAAAAATCTAAGCATAAATACTGGATGCTTGCTTCTATCTGTATTATTGAGTTGCAGTGGTTTTATGCTTAGAACTTTTTGATAACTAGCAAATAACTATGAGCAATTTTACAAAATGGACTCTATTAGTTTGGCACAATAAATAAACAATTTTAATTATTTTATTCTCATAGGCCATTTGAAACTCTGTTGAGAAAGCTTGGTTGTAACCATGCAAGCATCAGTAAATACCGCATACCATTCCTCATCCTTGTGGGCAATGAAGAATTCATTGAGTTGCTGTCTCCTGAACTCAAGTTTGTATTCATTGTACTTCACAATAGCATCATCAACTGTAATGGAGTCATCTTGAGCTGCCAAGAATGCTTTGAAGGTCATCATTGAAGGTGGCCCATCTGTTGGGCCAACTGGTACTGCTTCCCTATAATATAAGAAATAATTTTGGTTTCGGATTGATTTAATATTCTATGATCTCAAGAGGTAAATCACACATGTTATCAGAAAGTATTTATGTGATGATAAGAGTTTAAGATATTTTGATAAACATGCAGTACATGTTTGTCAGCACATACCTTGCCGGGACTGGTGGCATTGGCTGTCCATAGCCCTGATGTGCAGGATGGGGCCCAAAATGGTCATGTGCCCAACCATATGACCCATATGAGTCATGAGGCATACCACCATATCTGCGTTCTTCTATAGGCCAATCAGGTCTCATGCGTTTGCTCGCTGGGCCTTCTCCTCGAACAGGCGAGTAGCCACGGCTTACACTTCCCCCTGCACGGTAGTCTCTATAGTCAGGACCAGAACGCCCACCTCGAGACCTTAAAGCAAACAAGCATGATAAAAATTCATATATACCTATTCTATTAAGTAAATGAAAAGTGATTTTAGTTTTCAAAAGATGTGAAGTGATTTCTCCAGTACCTACAGTACAAGGAGTTTGTAGTAATGGGTACTTTATGAGATGAAGAAATGTATTGTAGCTACTAACTAATACAACCAACTTAATCAAATAATTTATCTGATCAGACACATTGCTGAGCAGGTATGGGAAAAAATAACAACCTTCTATAAATTATAATTTTACAATGCCCAAAACTAATAGCAGCTAATAGAAGTCAATTACCTGGTCATAGCTATGGAACGTTTCGTAGGTTTTGGAACATGGGATTGGTTTTTTGGAAGTTCATGATGTTGGGATCTGGAAATGGTAATGGGAGTAATTACTTAGGAAACCTGGATTACTGCTTTGAGGCCTAGAAAGGATAGGAATATCTTGTACCTTTCAGACCAGTCCTCACGACCCCGACTTCTCTCTTCGCGGCGATCACTGCCTCTGTAACTGCTTCCTTCAGCAGTACCTCTTTCACCACGGAACTTGTCGCGCCTCTTCCGATCGTATTCATCTTCACTATCAGCCATTATTTAGTTAGTTTGTGTACGTATTCTTCACGACTTACTTTTTAGTGCAAACTAAACCATAAATAAAACCCAAAGCACGCACAGCACAAACAAGGTACCCTAACGTAACGTAACGCAACAACGCAACGCAACACAGATTTATAAGTATAGTATAGTCCTCAACGTGTGACACGACCTTAGAGAATTTATAACGGGAGATGCCAAGCGCTACTTTTAGTACTAAAATATTTCTGCCGGTTTTCGCGGGAGGCGGGGTAGTACGGTACAGAACACATTTACATAATCACGCATACTAATGCAGAAAAATTAAGCGTCCCTATAAACGCACACGCAAGTAAAAGCTGTACACCAACACAAAAACAATAACACAATTAAAGAATTACTGTTGTTACACTTTTGTTTAGTTACACACTAACACAAAAAAGTAGTGATGGGTTGTAAAAAGACCGACAAAATGAATGATTTCGTATGAATGAAACAGGGTGGTTCAAAATCATATACCTACTTTTCCTTTTTTTAGCCAAGATTAACAAACGTGTACCTGTCTAGCCTAGTAGGTATTACTAAGTAAATAGAGTGCTGGCACCGACTCCAAAAATATCAGTAATTGTATAATGTCATAATAATAAAATTATAAGATTTGTTGAAAAAATGGATACCTATTTGTAAGTAGATTGAAATATAAATCCATAATGCAATGATTTTTAACTTTTTAGTGTATTTTTCATAACAAATTGGATAGCAGTTTTGGAGTCGGTTTTTTTTTGTAAAAAATATTTTATTAAGAGTTTGTAGAGCGTAATCTCTGAAACTACTGAAACGATTTTAAAAATTATTTTACAAATAGAAAGCTACACTGTTGTTGAGTAACTTTAAGCTATATTCTATTTTCGCAAGTAGTAAGTAATCTTTCAAGTAAGTAGTCTTTCATGAATGCATTTTTAGATAAACATTTTGTTTCTTTATTGGTATGATGTGTCCAGCAGTGGACTTACATAGGCTGATGATGATGATTGGTATGCCGGGGTGAAAAAAATGAAGAGCAGTAGAAGAATAGCGGCTGTTAACAAATGCTCATAGCCCATGTCCCTCTCCAGCGAACATACTACAGCTATACAAAAATCACGTTTATACGATTCTGCGTTCAAAAAGTACAAAGAAAATAGCAATAAACCAACGACACAGCACAACTAAAATTTTAAGGGAGCTCCATGAAGCGACGTATTGAAGGCAGAATGACAGAGACAGTTTTTGTAGAGTCCAATACTGAACATCCTTTTTTTAAATCGGTTAAATATGGGTACAAAAAACACATCGCATTTTATTCTAATTTTACGTTCATTCCATCATTCATTCAATCGATTTCGCTCAACTAGTCCCCACACTACGCCTTCTACCAAGGAATATAAATTCACCGACACCTCCTACCAAGACGTTGGCGTCGTATTAAAACTGTCGTAACTGGTATTCCATTAAATATAAATTAAACGTAATTTTTTACAAAAACAATTGACTAAAATATCACTTACTTGTGATAGGAAATACCGTGTTCCCTAAAGTTTGATGTCTCTGATCTCCTTTTACACCGAAATACCGCACAATTCACCATTTTTACTGAGCACTACTTCGCGACACGAAACGACAACTAATGGCCGCGCGGTGATGAGTGAAGTAGTTTTATATAACGTGCATGGCCAAGTCGCGCCTTATGGCCGGCAGAGGGGTACGCCTTGCGTTAACATCTCCAGTTATAAATGCTCTAAGGACACGACACAACACAACACACGCACACGCACGCACGGCACGGAAAGAAAAAACCTATGCCGCATTTACATCACACATTCGCGCGAAGCGAATCGTGAGGCGAACGAATGACGAGGCGAATAACGAACACGCTTAAGTTATTAATTAATATAAACAGTGCGTTAACTATTCGTCTCGTGCCTCGCCTCGCTATTCACGCACTCGCGTTGGGAGCGGTTTTTCGGTCGCGAATCATCAATCACAGCTAAGCTAGCACCGCACCCAAGGACGTGTAGACAAAATGGAGTTAAGTGCGAATTTAAGAATTCTTATAACTATAGCAAATTAGAGGGCTCATTTGGAGCCCAAAACATGGCAATCATTTTATTAAAAATTGACAACAGACTGACGATGCATGAAACCGTATATCAACTAGTATGGGATTGCGAGTCAGCAACGAAATCAAAGAAAGAATGCATTAATGGACTGTTTTCATACAAATCTTTAAAAGAAAGCGCGCATGTCGCCTATATTTTGACGTCCTCCATGTTCATGTGTGAATCACTACATATTAGAAAACAAAATCGCTCTCTCTGTCCTTATATCCCCATGTCACTATGTATGCTTAAATCTTTAGAACTACGCAACGGATTTTGATGCATTTTTTTTAATAGATAGAGTGATTCAAGAGGAAGGTATATACATGCATGATATGGTGCACCCGTGCGAAGCAGGGGCGCGCGGGCGGGTCGCTAGTGTCAAAATAATTTACCAGACGAATGTGTAAACGTTCGCGACGGCACTCGTATACGAATGTTTCGTCGAATGACGAGGCGAATGGCGAACACGATTGTGTTGTGTAAATTCGGTATTATAGAAAGAAAGAAAACCATAGATAAAAATACTACGGTCAGTCACAGGAGCGGGGGGGTGGCTCAGGTTTTTGTCACGTAGTCGATTTTACTAAGAAATCTCGTTTTTTTTCAACCTATATCCCAACTAATCCCAACTAATATTATAAATGCGAAAGTAACTCTGTCTGTCTGTCTGTCTGTTACGCTTTCCCGCTTAAACCTCTCAACCGATTTTGATGAAATTTGGCACAGACAATCTTTAGACCCTGAGAAAGAACATAGGCTACCTTATATTGCGAAAAAAAAAGAGATGAAGAGATTAAAAGTACGCAGACGAAGTTGCGGGTACCAGCTAGTATTCAAATATAGCGCGTAGTGTTTAGCGCTTTTTAAACTCACAGTTAGTGGCGCTGACGCACATATGCCGAGACGAACAATTTTTTTTTTAAATTTTTGCCTGTGAAATGATTAAAAATCATAATTATGAATTACTACGTGAAAACTAAAGGGGGAGAGGGGGGTCTTGGCATATACTACGAGTGGTCACCGAGGGGAGGGAGGGGTCGTAAAAACTAAAAAAATAGATCACGTAGTATGGGTACGTTCCCTTATTTCGTTTCGTCTGAGATGCCCAAGGAATTTTACCTACCTGTTTTTTTTTTTTTTTTTTTTAATTTTGTGCTGGCTTGGATACAAAGTCCTTTCGCCAAGTCCGTTTTGTTTATCAGAGTTCTAAGTCACTTCATTCACTTTCCCCTAGGTTTGTATGTTTTGTTTAACTTTCAAAGGTCAGTTTTTGCAATCGCATGTTTACAAAAAAAAAAACAATTTTAAAGAGTGTCCACTGTGTTGACGACATATTTTTAAAGAGATCCAAAAGGATCCAAAGATCTGCATTAGATAAAAGTTCTTGGAGACGGCGGGGAACGTCAGGGGTCATCAGGAGTCTTTGCAGTGGAAAACATTGGCAATTCAGGATTATATGTTGAAGGTCTGCATTTTCTTAATGCTCACATTCTTTGGAGTTTACTATTTTATTCTTTGTAAATATGTGCAGGAGTTAGGCAATGACCAAATCTCATTCTGTTTATTATTGTAACAAATTTCCTTTCATCAATATCTCTAATACTGTTATACCAAGGCTTTACAGGCAATTCTTTTTGAATATGAAAATACCACTGTCCTTTGACCTTACTAGTTTCTGTCCAGTACTCTTTCCATAGTTATCTCTCTCTTTTTCTCTTTGTATAGGACATGATAATCCGTAAATGGAACTCCTAGCTCCTCTGAGTGATCTTCATCTGCCTCTGAGTTTGCTGCTCTGTCCCCTATTTCATTGCCCTCAATATTGTTAAGAGATGGAATCCATTTAATTTTTACAGTTTTACAGAAGTTATATAATACAAGAAGCATGCATCTTATAGCTAACAATATATAATTTTGTTTATAGGAAAAATTTGGCCTTGATAATACAACAATACCTAATACATCAAACTTAATAATACACTTATGCTATCTGATTGAATAAATGTTTCATCTGCTATGATGTTATGAATGTAATACACTGCATAATGCTTCCGGTGAAGTAATACTACAAAACAAGGCTTAGGAAAACTATTTATAGGTAATTGAGTTTAATTAATTTACATAAAATCTGTTTGTTCTAGGTGGACAATAAAAGCAAGCAATCGATATAGGACCCGCCCTTGTATCAAGAGATTGAATATCTTCATAAAATGGAATACTAATAATTTTATACTTATGGCTATTTTTTATTATTATGACAATGCCACCATGTTCATTTTTTGCTTTTTTGTTGATACAGTTGTAACCTATAAAATTAAGGGGAGAGCTAGTGTTTTTTAAAAATGTTTCTTTTAATAAGCAAATATCTATATTATTTTCTGATAATAGTGTTTTCAAAAGTGGTTTTTTATTATTTACTCTTTGAATGTTGTGTTGAACAATTGTTAGATTATCCTTTAACATGAGTTGACAAGTTTTTTAGGAGAATCTCTCTTATTTTTGAGGAAGTCAACGGAGTACTCTCCATAGAATTCCCCAGGAAGACGAGTGTCTTGATCATTACATTGATGATATTGTCATCAATTTGTGTGGATGCACCTATATTTTTAGTGGTTTCAGATCAACTCTCTGGGGACTTTGGTTGATATATCTTATTGACTGGTGCTGTTTGCTTTTGTGGCTGCTGATATGCCTGTTGGGGCTGTTGGGTGACAGGAAGAGCTGGGAAGCTCTTGCTGTAATCTCTGATTACACTAGCATATGATTGTATATTAAGCTTCTGTTTTGCAATGCGCTGCATTTTTACTGGACACATTTTTGATATTGCTAGGTGAGCACCTCCACAATTACTGCATTTAATATTATCTTCGTTAGTACAGTCTTTGTATTGGTGTTCGCCTGAGCATACAGAGCAAACTTGCTTATTTTTACAAACCTTCGCAGTGTGGTTAAATTTCATGCAGCGATAACATTGCATAACAGGAGGCACATAGGTATTGACTGGCATTCTCCAATGGTCCAGGTAGACATATTGGGGAAGAATACCAGTTACAAATGTTACAGTTACCGTTTTTAAGGGTTCCATCTCCCCTTCTACCTTCTTCATAAAACGGCGCACCGCCACTATTTCATTTTCTCCCGAAAGTTTTCGAAAAAGCTCTTCATTGGAAAGCTCCGTAGAAACATGTTGAATTACTCCTACCTTTTCAACAAATGCTGATGGGATAAAAGCTTTTATTCCTATTTTTTCCAAAGCGTGTTCGTTGGACAGTAGGTCATTAGCGTCAGTAGCCTGTTTAAATACAATTTTTAATTTTTGAGCACTAGCACGGCTCATTTCGTATTGCCCTTTGATGTTTTTAGTTATTAGTTTCTGTACACTAATAGGGTCTTTGTTGCCTAGTTGCTCCTGTGGTGAAGTGCTCTCTAGGAACACTGCAAACTCAGTATGGTTCGATTTATCGGGATACAGCCTTTTATAGTTTGGCTTAATGAAAGGTTTATACTTAGCATCCATAATCGGTGCGTCATGCCTTATTGCAGATCTTGTTGCAGCCGCAGGTGCCTCAACAGGGACTGAAGAAAACTTTCGTTTCTTATTCTCTCGAGATACCTCCTTGAACCCAACATCATCTCCGTCACTTTCCGACTCCATCCTCACTCTGAAGCCACTTATTTCTGTTTTATTTGAAATAAATGAAATTTTATTTTAAAAAACCGCGCTCTTCCAATTCCCGCCAAATTGAAAGTCTAACTACCTGTTATTGAGTAGGAGATGCCAGCCCGCCCGCACGTGAAGCAGTGTTGTCAGATCTTCGTGCAACGGTGGCTAAAAACGTTTTGATAGATTTACGTAAATCCAAATAAAAAACTTATTTCATGGACGAATATTTTTGATCTTTGAATCACATTGAACTGTGTATCTACCCTCATTAGGGTTGCAAGAGGGGGGTAGATCCCAACCCTCAACCCAGGTAGGTACTGTACTAGGATTGCTAATGTTTAAACGGAACGTGTTTGCGCATACAAAATCATCGCGCCAGCACTCCTCTCCCCGTCCTTCCGGCATTCTTTTTGCGTGACGCACACTCGCGTCAACCACAAAGAACGCTGGAAAACCACTCATCCACATCTACAAGTGGAAAACAGTGGAGGAGCCCCTCAGCAAGGAATTTACCCCCCAGTCTCAGGTTTCTTTTTATTTTTTCGTAACGTCTATTTACTAAAATAGAGCCTAGGTAGAATACTAATTCTACCTAGGCTACCCTACCTAGAAATGAAATGCGAATTAAATAGGTCTAATAATAGAAGTCTAGATATTTCCTATTCTTTTATTTATTTACCTAAGTAAAAACACAAGTTAGGTGATATTAATCCGTCAAAAGTCTGAATCTCAGTTCAGTTGTTCAGAAGATGAAGTGCTGATATTTGGGATGGCGCAGTTCATCAACATGCCCACATTAGAACATTATAAGTAACATTATAAGTAAGCAAAGGGTTTCTGGGCACATGATTTCTGACAAACCTGCAGATGGCACTCGAGGGTTACCAACTGCCGGTAGGAAGAGTTTTATTTAGGACAATTCTGTTCATCGGTGGCATCCCCGCACTGGTCGCGTCCATCGCATAGACCGACGCGCGGTATGCACCGGTGGTTGCGGCAGCGGACCTCGTGAGCTCCGCATGCACCATTACAGCCGTCCGGCTCGTCGCTTCCGTCTGCGCAGTCCGCAAGACCGTCACAAAACCTGGACGATAGAATGCATTGGCCGTCTGTGCACGTGAACTCTTCTTTGGGGCATTCTGAAAAGGAAAAAAATCCTGTATAGGTACAAAATGCTCAAAAACATACTGAAAATAATTGATTCACGAACCAAATGAAAGTGACCTACGATGCACTGCCCTGCGTCCATCCGCTTGAGGCAAACCTACCAGATGATAAGCCTCATGTGCCTCTATAATAACATCGGCAACCATCTTCAAACCGAAAGACAGCAACGCTGCCTGGCGGCAGAAAGAGCCCTTCATAAAGAGCTCTACGGCTATTCAAAAGTGAAAAAAGCTATGAATATTCATATAGCTACCAACATCACAGTTGAGGGGTGTAAAATCAGACCCAGCTAAATCCAAAAAATAAGAAAAAAATTAAAATGGAATTTTTGTATAATTAACTGAATCGTAAGAAATTTGACAAATAAATTAAGTTGTAATATTGTTTTAGTCAATACAAACAGCAAATTATTACAAAAACCAAGTATACCGAGTACTATGACCATTATTTTGTAAAATAAGTAAAGCACTTAGCTGTATTTGATAATGACTTTTGGATTTAGCTGTCTTTGTTATTGACTGGTTTGGATATAGCTCTCTTTGATTCTAGCTAGATTATATGATGTCACGGATGATAGTGATGTTCTTATCTAATTATTATTTTGTTATGCCTCATGGAATTTTTTTATTGATAAAAATATTCATAATTCCTATTATGTGGAATTGTTGGCTTGTTGAGTTAGGAAGGAACTTTATAGAAAAAATAACAACGCAATAATAATTTATTTTTACGGGTTTTACTCTTTCTTATTATTAATACTATACCCTAAGGCCTGTATCTACATCTCTCATTTCACATAGCTCAGTGTCTTCCCTTTCTTCTTCTTCGCACTCTGGACCACTCATAACTTTTTCGTAAAATTCTAGTTCCGGTCTTACATTCCACTCTTCACCGTAGTGCTTTTTCAACAAATTTTTTACATCATTGAGCTTGAGTTTATTTACCGCCAAACCTTTAGAAACCAGAGTTGGTTTTATCATTTCAGCATTCTTCCCAGCTTTAAATATACTTTTTGGATTTCCTGTATCGGAATTGTAAAATAACTCTCCACGCACCAATACATTGTCCATTTTCTTAGATCTCCTGAAGATGAATCGCTTACACTGCGTTATTTTGAAGTGAAGCTGTGCAGGGGCTTTAACTGTGTTCTGTACGGATGTCTTCCAGTCGTATACCATTATATTTGAGAGTGAAGTTACTGTTGCGTGTTCTGAGATGAAATCTATGTACTCTTCTGGTTTTACAATAACTTCCTTTTTTCGGATTTTTTTTTCTATGTTGCCAAATACTCTATCTGGTGGCATAAACGAATGGCCAGTGATAGGAAAGACCAGCTCAATCTTTTTTATGTGTCTGTTATCTAAAAGCCAGCGGCAACACATAGCAAGCATCGTGCTGTTTTTATTTTGCCCGCTACATCCATCAGCTACTAAACGAATGTGGCTGATGCCAGTGAAATCAGTTTTGTTTAGTCTATCATAAACAGCGGACGCTATTTGATTGGCAGCTTTTGCGAACTCGTTTTCAGTCCAAATATATGCAAAAGTCGTATTCACATTCAAAGGATCTTTTGATGAACCCTGCACGATGGTGAAATTGTACAAATACAATTGTCGGCTGTAGTAACAGCTCTGATCAGGTACTTTTGGGAGGGCCAAATTTTTTTGGCAGTCGAAGGAAAACGTTGTCATTTGATCTTGTTTCTCTTTGAGCAGCTTATAGAATGCGTGATATTTTAATGAATGTAATCTTTTGTCAATCATCAACTTTGCTTTTTTACCTCCATCTACTTCACTCTTAATTTTTTCATTCAGTGCTATGCAGGTAGAGCATACGTCAGTTCTTGGACTTCCGAACCCAAGGTTGAAGTCTTCATTGAAAACTGCTCTAAAATACGACAGTTTAGCAGAAGTCTCCGGATTTTTCTCCTTAAAAATCCGGTACAGCTTTTTGATGTTGAGTTCGCTGCTAAGGTATTTACGTTGCTGAACATCACTTCGGCAATAATGAATTTCGACACATTTCATCGATTTAATAAAATTGTGAATCGATTGTCTTAGAGTCTGATATTTTCTTTTCTTATGGTCACCACCTCTTTTTTCTTTAGGTAGCTGACCGGTTCTGAAGAAATTCTGCATCACGAACTGTACACGGTATTTTTTTATTCCAAGTGTATTTAAAAATACTTTTTGGCACACAGGAACTAGTTTTTTGTCAGCGTATATCGCGTACTTGATTGAAAATTCTCTACCTTTTCTCACTCCTTTCGTAGGTCGTCTTCGTATTATTTTTTTGGGAGTGCAACATTTTAAAATAATCGCATCTTGATGTTGTTTTATCGACCTTGCATAGAAAGTGTTGTGAAACTTTAGAAGATCGCGAACTTTCAAATGTTTACATTGAAACTTTTTTGTATCGTGGTTACAGGTGATCTGTTCTGGCAAACCATGCGATGAGTACCTGCAACATAATATTATATTGAATAACTATTTTAAAATTATATTCATAAAACAGCAACATTCAATAACGACATTAATATGTTATTATAATATGCTATTCCACGCCACGAACTATACTTAAGTATCTATTCTAAATTTCATCCGCATCGGATTAGCTTTAAATTTTGATCTGCATTACAGAAAAATATAACAAAATTAAACCAAAAATATCGACCCCAGCACATCCCTAGCCACCGCTTACCTCTCTTTCTTAGCTAGATTTGCCTTCCATTTCTCCGGACATTTTTTGCGTTTTCTGCCCTTCCCTGGCTCAGCTTCTGTCACAGGCACCTCCATTATACTTTTTATTATGCAGATAATAAGTAGTTTTTGTTTGAAACTGTCAATAAACTTAATTTTAAGTATAAAAACTCCGCCGTGAATCGATCGTCACAGTACTGAATACGCCACTATCCGCCATCTTGAATCTTGGGGAATGCAGCGCTGTGATTGGCCATCTAAAATGTTAGCTGTGTTTGATTCCAATTGCTTGGGAGACAGCTGTATTTGTTTCTGACCTCGATTTTTGAAGCGAATTTGGCAAAGATGTAGATGCTTTTGTTACCAAGTGAGTACATCTACAGGTGACAAACTGAATGATGAACAATGTTGCATTCTTACATCGTTTTATGATTGGTGTGGCTTTTAGCTGTTTTTGATTCTACACCCCTCAGTTATAGGTGTGTATGTTAATTTGCCTCGATTTCGATTTGCCTGGAACACATTTCCTCGTACCGCTTTGCATAGGTATATTATTATTTCTTTATGTAAATCGTTTTTCAATATAGAGGATGTCTAAGTAAGCCCCGTTAGGTTGAGTGAGCACATTCATAACCCAGTTTCGTGAACCACCAAACGGTAGTAGCTGGTAAGTAGGTGCCTACTTTTGTGTGCCAAAAGATGAACTATCAATTAGATTGAGTGACTTTTTTCCATAATCTTACCCGCTGTGCAGTTGACTTCGTCGAATCCGTCCCAGCAATCTATGACTCCATCGCAAAGTTTTGAATTTTCGAAGCAGGAGATGGAGTGGCCACAACGAAACTGCTTTGTCAAGTCACACTCTAAAAGAAAAGTGATAATAGGTACCTCTACGAATGTATACGGTGGAAACATAAATGATCTCTTTCAAGAAAAAACCATCTTCAAATGCACTGGGAAAATACATAATACCACTCAACTCAAAAACTATACTCGTCAGATCTGACTCGAATTTAAATGGGGCCTCATGACAAGCACCAGCTTTCGATTAAAAAGAGAATAATCAAAATCGGTAAAAAGTTATGAGGTAACAAATATAAAAAATACAGTCAAATTGAGAACCTCCTCCTTTATTGAAGTCGGTTAAAAATAGCATAAAGTAGGTAGGTACATAAAGTATACCTACCTATCTAAATAATTATGTAAAAATTATCAACGTCTTGATTACCTACTTACTATCTAGTTATCTAGAGTAAAGTCAACACCCAAATCATACAGAAGAACCAAAGTGAATTTAAATTAGAATGTACCAAATCTATTATTTGTGTAGGTTAGGTAGGTAGGTACCTATATTAAGTTCTTCGTCAAACTATGGTAGACTAGTTTCGTCCCGCGGTTTCACCCGCGTAGATTTAAATCCCGGTATTCCCACGGTATATAAAGTAGCCCATGTGTTATTCCAGACCATAATCTTTCTCTCTGCCAAGTTTCATCCAGATCCGTTCAGCCGTTCCGGCGTGAAAGAGTAACAAACATCCATCCATTCATCTATCCATCCATCCATCCATACTTACAAACTTTCACGTTTATAATATTAGTAAGGATAATACAAGTATGGCAAAGGCTTAGAAAGCAAATAGGACCATGATAACCTATGTTCTTTTTTTTATTTATCCTGTTCTACTAAATAATATACTGAGAGATCTTTTTTATACTGTTCTCTGTTAGTTATTGTTTCATACCACAGTGCATCTCGTCGGAGCGGTCATAGCATTGGATAGAGCCATCGCAGCGAGCCTCGGCCGGCACGCAGAGTCCGTTCCGACAGCGCCACTCCTCGTGAGAGCAAGTCACCATCGCCAGGAGGCGGCACACTCGCACTCCCCGAGTCTTATCCACCAGCTGACATGCCTCCGTCTCTAAGGCACAAAGACCGCCGCATCCTATAACAAAAAACTGAAACTGAAACAGCTTCACGACTTTGATCCCCAGGTACGGTAGATATCCCTTCAGATCTCCCAGTACCAACTAGATACTAATTCAAGATTCTTTCAGGATGTCTAAGGGGGGTAGTCAGAGGTACGTCCAAACATTACATTTGGCACATACCCACATTTTACAGTAGTTAGTATTCCATACGTGACAGGTTGCAAGCCCATTGCCGCTGTTAGAATACTAACTGGTTTCCTCACGATGTTTTCCTTCACCGTTTAAGAGCACTGGCATTGCGCACATAAATTTTTCGATAGAAAAATCCATTGGTGCACGACCGGATTCGAACCTGCGACCTTACGATCGGAAGGCGGGGTCACTCCCACTAGACCACCGGTGCATCCTATAACAGAAACCTAACCTTACTTTTAGCCGACTCATCGGCTGGAACTGGAACCAGGTGTCCTGCGAGTGACGTCACGAGCTTGAACGCGCGGGCGCGGTAGACGTCGCGAGCTCGTCTTCTTCTTAATCTTAAGGTACCTAGTTTTAATTAAGGTACGAAGAGATCGAATTGATATAATCTACCGTGCTACCAACTTCAAATACACTCATTAAACTACTACTATAACTGACAAAGAGTATAACGCTACGCTTAACTGAATCAACTTCAGATCTGACTCAAATTTAAATGGGACCACAAAAAAGCATCAGCTTTCGATTTAAAAAAATCAATCATCGAAATCGGTCCACTCAGTAAGATGCTATTAGGTAAAAGATCCTCCTTTTTTTGAAGTTGGGTAAAAGGAGGAGGTTCTCAATTCGACTGTTTTTTTATATTTTTATTTTCGTTAGGTACCTCAGAACTTTCGACTGGATTTACCGATTTTGATAATTCTTTTGAATTTGAAAGCTGGTGCTTCCCGTGTAGATTTGTTTTTGAGTTATAGTAGTAGTATTTGAAGTCGGTTTTTTCTACAGAGAGTATTATATAGAGAGTATTTCATTAAAACTAAATTGATTTACAGCTTAAAGTGGGTGTGCCATAAGCTTGTTAAACTAACACATCATTAGCATTAGCACTATCACTACATAGTATAAAACAAAGTCGCTTTCTCTGTCCCTATCCCTATGTCCCCATGTCCTTAGGTATGCTTAAATCTTTAAAACTACGCAACGGATTTTGATGCCATTCTTTTTAATAGAGTGATTTAAGAGGAAGGTTTACATGTATAATATATGCATGATATGTGCACCCGTGCGAAGCAGGGGCGCGCGGGCGGGTCGCTAGTAATATATAAAAAAAAACTATGACTAACCTGTGGGGTCATCATCATCAACCGGTATTCTGCACACTGATAGTCCGCTACTCTCATCCAACATACAAATTTCGCTTTTTTGGCACGTGCAAAAACTCTGTGATAGATCTCTATTTATTATTTCTTTCGGTTTTGGGCTGTTGTGATTTTTATGTCTGGGATACGTTCTTATATTTTTTCTAATTTTCAGCAATACACTGGATACAACTTCCGAACTATTTTCACTGTTAAGCGTGGTAATGTATTCTGTAGTTGTAGAGTATTCTGTTGCGAGATTTTCAGTAGATTTTAGATCTACGTAAATGTTAGTAATAGCTGATGAAGTTTTGTTATAATTATAGTTTTCAGTTGGCACTACGATTGTACTACTAGCATTCGTTGCATGTATAAAATTAGGCGTAGTAAAGTTAACTAAAATAAAACTTATAGCTACGATCGCAATAATCATCACACTTATTGAGCAAGCCTGTATCTGAGTGCGTTTTTTTACAGGACTTTCAGTCAAAGCAAAATTTACGATACACCCCATGCCTCCGAGACTTTTTCTTAGTCTTCGTCGATTTGATTGAATATGTTGAGTTTCGCGGGATACATATTTATTGCGAAAACTGGAATCTATTTCACCTGATATCGATGGAATGTACTGTCTGTTTTCTAGATGAATAGCTTCTGAATCTCTTGAAAAACTAGTGTTATTTAAACGAATAGCTTCACAACTATTATTTAATGAATTTTCTTCCAGTTCCGACGAAATTGGCATTACGTTATCTACCGTCCAATTTCTGTTGGGTGTTGAATGATTGTCTGGTATAAAATTGTTGGCCAGATCGTACGTTCTTATTTTACCCCTGCATGTATAACAGTATTTTATCGTGTGATTTTCTTTTTGTGGTGCAGTAATAATCGCATTTCGTAGACAGCTGTTATTCCAGATATGTGAACAGTAGAGCGAGTCCAAATTTGTAGACTCATCTTGAACATGACTGGTTGTAGGTAAATTTGGTTCAAAAATACTATTGGATAGAGTCATCATGTTTGGTGGGCATCATCACAAAATGTTTTAATACTTTAATAGCTTTATTAATATTTTCTGAAACAAAGAGAAGGTTGTTATCTTAAAGTAATTGGTTATTAAGTCATAATAATATCTCGTCTACTATCAATTACCAGAACTGGACCGATAGTATCGTCTACCTCGTAGTGCAAACAAAATAAACTGATACTGCTAACAGAGTAGTTACCTACAAGTTCCCCTCTAGACAGATCAGTTTTCGGTTTACTGATTCGTGTAAATGATATCGGATCAAATATTCTCTCTTCTAAATTGAAGAAGCCTCAATAAGACACCCTTTACTTTAAAAGGGCGAACAAGTAACTTAAGACGAGTAATTAAAATTACTGGGATCAATGAATAAACACGCGAACTTTTTTTTTTTGATTATAAATAGGTACTCATCATCATCAACCCATTAGTCCACTGCTGGACGTATGTCTCTTCCAAGACATGCCATGTGCCACTCAGCACGGTCTTTGGCAAGTTATAAATATTAAAACAAATATTGGTGGACGAACACTTAGGTATTAGGTACGGGATTGAGGAGCAGGCTTAAAATTCTAAAATGTGTATAATGTAGGTAGGTACCAAGTGAAATCTATATAGGAGTATGAGCACCAGTATCAAATCTCGTACAAATTAACATAAAGAATAAATCAAGTTACCATGGGTATGAAAATATTGTAGGTACTTACGCAGCTACGTAAAACAGTTCCTATTAGCTAATGTATTGAATGTATGTAATTATCAGAGATTAGTTACCTACATATGAAATGAAATGTCTTTTTATTTATATTTAGATATTTTATCCCCATGTTTTATATTTAGAAATACCTTACTAGGCATTTCTCAGTGTTCCTGTAATAAAGGTCACACTAAAAAGTATAAATAAATAAAATTTATAAACAGAAATAAAGGCAGACAACATTCAGATTGAAACTGCATGCCAAGATCAAGTAGTTCATGTCGTTCAAGTAAGTAGTTCTAGGTCAAGAAGACTTGAGATTTTTTTACCTATACCTAATTTCGCTACAAAAAACTACAAATGCCTATATAGCTAATAAAACTTACCATCAAAATATGTTATTTGAAAAATGTTGCACAAACACTTATAATGTTATTATCTAACTAAGGTACATATTGTCGAGTGGAAGCAATGGTGCTCGTCAGGTCACTGAGCAGGCACGGGTCTTGTATCAGGCTACCGTTGCTAGTGACAACGTCAACAGTGGTGTAGAGCACCAACTCCTTCACCCCGTAAAACCGATAAAGAGGGTGTATTAAGAATTGGTATGATAGTAAGAGACAGCTATATTGGGGTTGGTGGCGGCTGGTGAACCAGCGAGGTCCGTGCTCACTCATGAGTGACACGTGGAACGGTTTTTAGTTTGTATTGAACATCTGTTCCTTTTATTACGACGGCAGTTGGTTTAGTACTATGATAATATGAATGAGCACATCGTTCTATTATCGAGGCAAATCATATAATGGTATTTTATTTCATAGGCTACTCGTAACTACTACGTTACATCTACGGCGTAGCACCATCTACGGTGCTCTAAAGCTCTAGCTTTGGTAGTAGAATTATACGGGATTGTTCATATTTTTTTAAATTCCTCTATTAGGCCGATCTACCGGCAATAATATGATGAATGAAGGTGACAAAGTTGTTGATGTCCTGGTATACCACATATATTGTATAGTGGCATAAATTGTTTATTGTTGTTTACATGGCGTGCAAATCAGGCACTTAACCTAATTAGTAAGTGACCAAATTTGTAGTTTGCGGATTTAAACATAAGTGGAAAGCGATTGATTGGCATTGAAAGAATGATTGATTATCTTTTTGTAGCAGGAAGTTTTGACGCGTTGCGGCACTGATGAGACAGTCGAGAACTGGTGTCTCTTGCGTCCTGGTAGTCCGGGGCAAAGGGTGGCGCGCGCCGCGGCGGCCGCTGGCGCGACTCGAGTGCATGTGCAGTGGGCAGCATCTCGCGGATGCAGCCGCGGCCCTCGACTCTCTGGGTTGTCTGCGACACGCAACCCAAGGAAGGCAAGGCACACAACAAAACACAACTCTCACTGCGCGCGCCGCGTGCGGTTGTGTTCACTCGCCCACCTCCTCGCTCGTTGGCTGCGTGCTGCGGTCCCGATCCACTCTTTAGTGTTCACTCGTCCGGCTACTGTAAGCGCGTTTTACCGTAAATCGCACAATTTCTCTCGAAAATAATTGCATAGTAAGTATGTGAATGCGAGGTTTTGCGTTAAGCAAGAAAAGAGTGAAATGTTTGTCTAACCAGCGCTTCGACTCTTGGACTCTTCGATTCTTGGATTGACTTAATGCGGAGCTGATACCTGTTAATCTTCTACTTCAGGTGAGTAAAATGCGTAAACATATAACTAATAACATTGTTATAAACTTATTAACTATTAATTAGTAGTACCTACCTACCGGTAATTTGTCGCTGGTTGGTTTACGTGCTGAATAATTCGTGTGAGTGTGTTTAGGTTTCTAACTTTCTAAATTATTTGTCAAGTGTTATAGCATGAATGAGCACTTGCTTAAAAGATAGGTACCTTCCATAACTATTTTGTAATCTAAGCCTCGAGAAAAGCCTGTGTAGGTCACAATACCAGATGTCCTACTTCCCATCGAAGCGACAAGTGGGCAGACAACCAAGTTGCGGACTGTTATTTTGTCCACTTATTCGTATCATTATTTTTGTTGAGGACTAAATTGACTCGTTCAGTTTTATTATTATAGCGCTCAATTTTGACATTAAGTACAATCGGCGACAAAAGTCACTACCTATAATAAGTCAAATTTTCGATGTTCTTTAGATGGTCTTTTTCTCTGGATTCCTTAAAGAAATGGCAGTTTTGGTTGGCAGCCATATCTCAAGGCGAATCAAAATTAAAATTTTAGTCAAAAGTGCGCTGGTATAGGACGTTTTAGCATTAAAATCCAATAACGTTCATCTTATTTTGTTTCTGAATGTACTTTCTAAGACGTTAAAAAGTGCGTGTACACACGGACACAATGTTAAATCCATAGTCAATAATAGATAATAACTGCAAAAGTGTGCCTGTGTTCGTTTCATTTTCGTTAAACCGACCGACTGAACCTTTCGATATAGAACAAACCCGGGAGCTGCCGTTGACTTTGTTGTTTATGGATAATTACTTCTAAGTACCTTTAAAAATCGCGAACATCGCGGCACCTCAGTTCGGGGCGAACCACTAAGTTATTATGTGACCGTTGAGCAATATTATATCAATAATTCACGACGTTGACTGTAGGCAAGCATTCCTAACAAACTAAATAAATATTAGCAGCTCTCTAAAATTTGGTCAAGGAACCTTTTGTAATCGATCCTATATCATCATATCCATTCGACTTTTTTTATAAGAAAGGCTCACAACTACCAACTGTGAACCTTTATTGAATGGGAAATAATATAAGTTTGTATTGTACGTCAATTTATATATTTAGGGCATGGCTGAGACATAGAGGGGGAGTAAGAGGCAACAGGTAGCCCGTGGGTTCGACCGCTGTTCCATATCAGTAAAAGTTACGCTATTAAGAGCCAATGCTTTTAAACTTGCAACCTATAGGTGAAGTACACAAGTCTCTCAGAGCTCAGTTCAGTTTAACATATTTTCAGAATGCTGTTGGGACTTCTTCGATGTGGAAGGGCGCCAACGCGCGTACTGATTTGTTGGTTATTTTGTTCTGCGTCTTCATCTGCGTTTTAGCAGTTTTGTGCCTATTACATTGTAACTATGGACCTCGTCTTCTACACTAGAACATAATTCGTAAAAACTACACAAACAATACTTAGCTATGTTTACCATCAATTCATATAAAATCATGTCATGGTTCACGGCGCCAAACTTCGATTGCGACTACTTTCTTTCTGGCAAACTAAAGTAGGTTGACGGTATCCGATGTGCCTAGAATCGCAAAGTATCGTTTCGGAGCCTCTTCAGACCGCATACAAATATCAAAATAAAGCAAAAACTATGTTTTACCTGAATTATTCATAGATGGAAACTCTTGACACAGTCGAAGTTAGTAAAGAGTTTCTTGGTAAATTGTAAATAAAACATTGTGATATCTTTAGGTCAAAGACTTTCTCACTGGTCATTTACTAATTCGAGATGAAAATCAAGAGGGCACAAAGGTGACATGGTGCTACGATAAAAACAACACACGACTCACCAAGAAAACAACAATAATAACCATAGGTACTATACAATAGAGTAGACTGTGATGAGATGACCCTTATCCCTATGGTCCGCACGTCAAGGCAAAGGTCCTGAAGGTGTCTACAATACTGGAGTGGCCGTCTTGTGTTCAGCGCTTTCTGTTAATGGCCATACGAATCATGTCGTAAAAACTGGCGTCTATCCTCTTTATGCTTTAATCCAACAGGTGAACGGTTGTGGTACCTATTAACAACGAAATGGCTCCGTAGCCTTAGGCTAATTACATAACTAAGAACAGAATCGACATAATAATGCCACAAAGTAATCACTTAATAATTATTAGTCCAATACAGTCTGAGGTTCGAGTACCTGCTGCGGTTACATCATGATGGCAAAGAAAGTGTGCCGGGGTCAGTCGTGTGATAATTCGATCACTTGTATGCATCTTTACTTATCATCGACCTACTGCTGCAGTCTTTGAGACCTGTGGCGTAAGTCATCCAGTCTGTTCAAAGAAATAAGAAACCACAAATAATGAACAATAAAGCCACTGTGAGCCATTTGCACAACAAAGTCATTTTAGTACACTCATTAACTTGAACTTTTGCCCAATATGATTTGTATGTGACATGAAGTACCAGGAACAATATATTATGTCTAATAAATAAATAATGCTGGACAATCCACACAGCACTTTCTAGCCCCAAAGTAAGCTATTCAAAGCTTGTGTTATGGGTACTAGATAACTGATATATTTAATACATTATATACTTACATAGATAGATATTTTTTATTATACATAGAGAACACCCAGACCATCGGAACAAATTTCTGCAGATCGTACACAAATTTGTTCCAAGGCGGGAATCGAACCCGCAACCTCTTGCGTCTAATCATCCGGTAGCACCCACTTCTGTAAAGCCCCTTCTAACAACGTGAATCGACAAAGAAATCTAAGACGATAGCGTGCGGTCTCATTTGGTGTATGCTGTAGTTATTCATACGAGTATAATCCTTGAACAACTAAGCTATTTGGTTCCTTTATCAATGAAACAAAGGGCCGTCTTCCGCTCATCATATAAACAAAACGTCGATGAATTTCAGACTATTTCCTGTGAGATCAACTTGAGGTTTACTTTATTTATTGTCGGAAGTACCTATACTCAGAGCAAAAAGCTTTGTTTTTGCAATTACTTCACGTCGACACAATCCTCTCAAATAAAACTAAAATACTTTTTTTTTGGACCGCTTTTACTTTGCTGCTTAAAAATTATGTGACCGAGTATATTATTGCATACTAAATTGTATAAATGCACATCTTAAATTGAATTAGTCTGTCAATACGGTACAAGCCCAACATGCGTGATAGCTAACTGAATAATTGCAATAATTATTCACGTCTATGACTTTATTACCGAAATTTCTCAAAGAATGCGCGATCTAATAGGTGACGTTTTTCGCTGTATAGCCCGCAGTTAGTCACTATTAAACCTTGCAGTTAATTAGTTAATCGACTGTATTTAATTTTTTAATGACATTATTTTTTTCGCTTAGTTATTCTTATGAGGCACATCTCACAATTTCTCCATAACTCGTTTTCCTAACGCTTCATTCAATCGCTAAATAATGTCGCCAAAATACTTCGAGTGATGTTATAAATAAGTTTGAGGCCCCTAGTCCTCTTCTACCAGAAGTCTCAGTTGTTTGTGGCTGCTTATCTCCGATATGGAAAAAGGTTTCAAAGTGATCCTTGTGATTTCACTGTATAGGTAGTTTTGGTTGTCGTATGAAATAAAAATTTAAGGATTACCATAAGCGATTTTATGTCAATCTGGAAGAACTAGCTCTAGGTAGGTAGGTACTCGACATTCTTAAGCTGAGAAGGTTTTTAATAAAACTGAGCACGAACGAGGTTTTGCGAAGCAGGTTTTTTGACAGTTTTGTAAAAGTTGTTAACCTCTTGGCATCAGTACTTATAAGATAAGTAGGTAAATCTGATATTACAGAATATTTTTCAGTAACTGCTATCTTGAAAAAGGCTAGGTATCTTGATTCTTTTAAGAAAGTTAGTGGAACTTACATTCTATATTATTACACCTATATATTGTGAAATAATATAGGTAATGGTGGACGAAACGAAAAAATAATAAGTCAATTAAAGTCACGAAGTCATAAAAGTGGACTTGTCAGTGAAATATGTCTTTAGTTTAATATTCTAACTCCATATTTCTGTCAATAATTTAAACTACCCTACAATTAAAAGGGGGCAAGTACTAAGCCTAATAGTATTTTTAATCTAATAATTTTCTGGGTCATATTTCTTTATCAGCTGGTTTCTAGTCCAGCAGATTAATCTTAGTTAAATAGGCCATCGTTTGCGTAATTAATTGATTAATCGATATGATTAAACTAGTTTTGAATTCGGTTATAATTGCTGTTACCTATTGTTTAAATATAAACACGATGAGAGACTAATTAAATAAACTAATAAAATAAAAAGTATTAATGATAAAAAACAACAAACAAGTCATAACTTCTACATCAGATAGAATACAAAATCGAAAAAAATACTATAACATAAGACGTGCCTTACAAGTTTCCCTGTGTCGTCTTCGAATCAGTCAGTAATCGGTACAGCAGTAGGGTAGAGTCGCTTAGCAGTTCTTTTGAACTACCTACTACATATTGATCAGTTTGATATTGCGAATATTAATAACATGCTAGTTGGCATTTATAAAATCCTTTCACCGATAATACTTTTAGCTGCTGCCACATCACCCAAGACGCGAAGCAAATATTTATTATACCCAATGGAAACACTTGCCAAAACCTGGAAACAAACCAGTACCTACCTATTGCTTCTCAGTTTGTTAAGGCTCTGACTACCCTCAATATGAACCGTTGAATAAGGCATTTCGTACAAGGCGAGTGAACTATTTGGGTTCGGAAAATTTATTTGGATCAAAATGCTGCTGAACTGCACACCACTTGGGATTTATCATTTATATTTTTGTATACTTTTATATCTTTTAAATATTAAAATGTGCAAGCGAGAAATTTGTTTAAGTAAGCTGCCCCACAGAGTTTGTGAACAAGTTATTGTTATAAGCTAATAATGTACTAGTGAACTTAACGTTATAGGATAATATTATTAAGCGTCATTCATAATATTATTTCCATCTGTCTATAACCTACGACTCTACTGCCATTTTTATCAGAGCTGCCAGGTCATTCAGGTCAACCAACAGACGTAAATTTTCATAAGTGGTCGAATAACTCAATTATAATAACCTTTCATTGTTTCATCTCAGCATAAAGATTCTTAAATCCGTGGCGTACAGTGCAATGATAGAGCTAATGTAGCTCTCGCTGTTTCGACATTTTGAAAGATATAAATCTCAAATCCCATTTTTGAAAAATAGTAATCACAGAAATAAAAGTATAATTTTAATCGATACAAGTTTACAGTTTTGTTTGCTACAAAAGATTGCTTTACTAGTTGTAATACTTATACTAAACTTTTGAGTAGAAAAACTAGCATCGATAAAAATGAAATTATACCAAACTGTGTACAATCGGATTGCACACAAAATGGTTGATTGCGATTTTTAGAAGAATGAGTTTTGTGATTTTATATCATTTAACATTTCGTGCGAGCGAGAGGCACCTACATTAGCTTTTGTCTTCGCCTAAGTAGCATGTAAGTAAATTAATACTATTGTATTTTTTCTGTTCCGATAGTTTAAATAAAAAGTTGTTGCACAGGCCTGCTTTATTAGCACCTAGTCAAACATAAATATCAGTGTGTGCAAAAAATATGAATTATTTTATACTAAGAGACGTAACCTACCGAATTATTAATGATTATAATACAGTGGTGCTTGTTTTAAAGTTTCTACAGATACTTCTGTGATTCAAGTTTTGCTTTTGTTTTTAGTTTTTTACGCGTTAAACATGTAAGTACCTACTTACCTATGTGTAAGCAAGCAGTGTTTGTGTTAGTTATGCGAAAATCCGAAAGTGGAAGCCGCATTATTGTATCTTGATTAAAAAAACTGAATAAGCCGCGTTTTCTCCTTATCTTTCAATAAATACAGCGTACCTCATTTCGTCTCGTTTCGTCTTCTTCAGAAGTTTATAAATCACTGAATAAAATCTACTGTTAGGCGGGAATTTATTTATGATTTAACATTTGTATGTACGTTTTCCCGGCGTCCAAGCCGGCTACTAACCGTATCAAGGCACTATAGATAGTTGGGCGATACGAGTGAGACACTGAGTAGCAAATGAGAAAAATCACAAGATGACCAATGACTCTGACGCGACCTCAACCTCGGCCATTAATGTTAAGTAATAAAATCATACGTATGTAGCATTATTTATAGATAGAGAAGAAACAACAAGTTTATCTGCGTAACCCAACGTATTCGTAGCTGAAATGATATTGTCAAAGTTTTGGAAGTTAGTTACATTGCGTGCATGTCCGACGATTTTAGCTAACAAAACCTAATAAAACCGATGTACAAGATTTACTCGTTTAATGATGTTCTAACAAAGAATAATAATAGGTGTACAATTATTTTTGCCAGATATCGGTTCGAATAATAATACTATTGTTCTTGATGGCGTTTAAATGTTTTTAGATGAATTAGGTGTTCTAGGATCCTTCTGCTCTATCACATATTTATTACTTTTATAATTTTGAGTTGGACACTCACTCGTGACCATATCTCCGAAACTGCGATTTAAGAAGAAAATATTTTAAAATAAATTAATATTGGCGGACCTTCCACACAGCTCGCCGTAGGGTTTTGTCTGTTCCATGAGCCTGCCCCATACAAAGCCAAAGCTTGTGATATCGGAACTGGATAGTTTTTTCTACGAATATACTCAGGTATTTTTTATTGTAAATATTTACTTATAATATTATATAACACCCAGACAGAGAATAAATCTATTGCTTATATAATATATATAAATTATGTTGATAATTGATGTTTAATGCACTGATCCCAACGATGTTAAATACAATTTCATCGTAGACCGATCCTCAAAAATTTGGGGTCTAAAACTATTATATCCAGGGGTTTTTAATCTACGTACCTACGGAAATAGTTTATTTACTCCATGAATTGCGCTTAGATAATATCAACAGAGTGTAAAAGAACATAGTGGAGGCTAATGTCCTAACACAATAGGTGTTGCATTTACCAACAAGTAGGCGTCGACAAAATGCATCTCAATGCATTCCGATGAGAGCAAGTACCTACAATAGGTGAAAGTATGTAAGTTCGATGAACTAAACGAAAGTTTTGACATTAGGGATTTTGACATGTAAGGATTTTCGCATTTAGAAAGTAAAAAGATGTGTTGAAAATTGAATTCGACGACAATTCACGTGCGGACAAATGTGTTTTACAAGCTTTATCGAAAAACATCAAAAAACAAACAAACATGGTTTTATATTGTTATCTAGATCCACAATAATAGGTTATACTTGCATTCAGCAAGCATTGTACTCGAGCAAATCACCATGGGTAAACTTACGCATGCGCGTCACACGACCTAGACCGTCAGTGTCTATAAGTTTTACACTTTGCTAGAATCTCAAAACAGTAAGAATTAAATGTTTCTAAAGTAGGTAAATAAGTATGTGAACTTCAGCATTATTTTGTACTATGGAAATCTTGAATTTGATATTTTTTAAACATAGATTTTGAACTCTCTCTAACATCTACCGTCCCTGGGGATCGAAGAGAAGAGGAACAAGAAAACAAGCCAAAAATATACAGTTTTTTGACGTTTTAGGCCAATCGACAAGTCAATCACCTGAAAAGTAGATTTTCCAATTTTCCTATACGGCGAAAGAGAATGGACGAATTACTTACACAACATAATGCGTTAAAGAAGAAAGGCTCTATTTTATGCTAAGACACTCATGTCTTTTAAACTGAGCTGCGTAAGCATTATGCAAGCTAGCACTGTGCAATGCAACGAAGCGAGCACCGGACATAGACAGCGACAGGTAGCCACGACAAGTTTTAATGACTATACCTACTTACTACCTTATAGACCAGTAACCGCTCTCCCTGCCTAACGCACCCATACCCATGCCGACTGCAGAACAGAGAACTGGTTTTTGCAAATTCGTTCGAGAGATCTAGACTTGCTCAAGGAAACTTGTATGGAATAGAGATTAATATATTTTTATCGATAATAACGCTAGTGACATCATAGGCTGCCAGATTTGTGAGAGTTGAATTGCTACCAAAACCGTTACTTTATGAGAACGTTTGAATCCTAAAGTATAAATTATACAGGTTGTCCCAAAAAGTAGTGATAAGCGGATTCCAGAGATAGAGCACCACTTGGGGTACCCGAATTACCCCCATGCATGTTCCCCGATTTTTCATAGTTTTCGAGTTATGAATTTGAATTTTCGGCATAAAAAAATTAAAAAATTGTAAAAAGAGAGAGAGGCTTTATCGAGTTTTTTTTTAGCAATTGTATCTTTCCGAAATGTACTTTTATGCATAAGACAATCAGCATCTTAATTTTGATGAAAAATATAAAAATAAACGCTCTGAATTCAAAGAATTACAATAGGTATTAAAAACAACACATACGATAACAGTATCTAATGCCGTTTAATAACGAACTATTGTTCCATTATCGACAAAAAATCCTTTTTATACGATCTGCTTTGATTACCTGACTCTCATGGTACCTACTGGACTCTTTGAACTAAAAAATCACAATTACTATCAACCTTTATAATTCGTAGGTACAGATAAAATCTTCGGCACTCTGCTACCATTTTTCTATTTATATTTTACGGAGCTACTCAGGAAATAGATGAGCACAACACTAAATTCTCTAGTAATTGTAGAATTTGTGCTCAATATTGAAATAATCCTTACAAAAATGCACCGTGGCATAACATTTGGCAATGAGCACTATGTACGGGCACTTTCGTCACGACTCCCATCTTACTCAATCGCTATTTCATTTAAACATAGATAAAGAAGAATGAATATTTATTTGACGACCTCTGTGGCGCAGCGGGCGAGAGTCCGCCGAAATTTGTTCCGTTGGTCTGGGTGTTTTCTATGTATATAATAAAAAATATCTATCTATGTAAGTATATAATGTATTAAATATATCAGTCATCTAGTACCCATAACACAAGCTTTAAGTAGCTTACTTTGGGGCTAGATGGTGCTGTGTGGATTGTCCAGCATTATTTATTTATTTATTTATTTATTATTTAATATGGGTGGTATCTGAACTGAACCATCTGTACGAAGAATTCAAAGCTGGAATTGGTAGTGGTTAGGCAACTGCATTCTGGTGGTGATTACAATGAGCGAACAAACGCAGTGTGCGCTACGCTGCCGTCACTTTCCAACAAAGTCGATGAAGCGCGGAGAAAGTGCCGACCTCCACGTCCGTATTCTGCCGCCTGAGTAAAATCCGCTGACTCATATGTTCATATAACATCACGTCATTATGCCGCCCGTAGATTTTGCAAGACACCTATACAATAGATACCTATTCAAATTTAGAGATATAAGGAGCTAAAAGAAGAGAAACAAAACGCGGACGAGATCAAATCAATTCTTCGAGTTAACTTTTACAAGCATCCTTTTATTGCAACACATAACATGTATAACTCTACCCATGTGTAAGATTTTAGAAAACATGGTAGGTAATTTTATTGCATGACAAACATTTAAAAATATTTCGAAATGATTATCTCATTAGTTAAATCGAACGTACCTTTATAACTTCTAATGTAATTTAATTTCATGATTTAATTTTTTATTGTTAATTGTTAATATTTGCATGCCAATGACTTGGTGTAATATGTGAAACTGCCTAACTACCTACTAAGAACTAACTTTTAACCATATCTCTCGCAAATAAACTATTTCACTTCATTTTCATTTCATATATTTTTTTCTAAAGTAGCCACTTAAACAAAACACCCTTTCTCCGTCCAAAAATATTTATCAAAGTGAAACTTTTATGCAGTCGCAAACGGACACAACTTTATTCAAGCAGCAAAAATTTACCTTATTATTACGTAAAATGTGAGATCAGACACAACGTCCCACATATCACCGTCATTTCCTTGCTTGGTAATCCTAGAATGTATGCCAGTCTCCCTTTATAATAAGAGACACACAAATCATGAGCTATTCATGGTTTTACGACTTATGTAATAAAGTACCACGCATGCCCCTATGAATTTATGTTTAATTCCGAAGTGCATAAATAGGCCATGCGGGGATCATCCGCTGACCCACTTTCACTGTAATGTTTCAACAAAGTAATATGGAGAAGTAGAAACTTAAAACTCGAATAGTACACGTCAAACCAGCACACGTATTAAATGTTTATGTGATATTTTTATAGATATTTGTAGGATTGTAATTTCTTTTATAGATTTCCTCAAGGAATTTAGATACGATTTCCTTCTATCATAAGCTCAAAAGAGAGTTAATCCTCTTAATAACTTAAAACCTAACTGTGATTTTTCTATTGTTTTAGTGGTCTTCCTCTTCGATACTCCTCAGTTATGATCATCAGAATACCATGTCTACTTCAGATATTATATTGTATTACTACAATATCAGGTATGTCAAAAATATCGAAATCTTATCATGCTTTATAAAACCATGCAAATTGGATATTTAATGTCAATTTTGTATAATTCCAGGAAGCCCTATTTTCTTACAAGAAACAGGACGAATGAACAAGCCAGTAATAAAATGGAATCTACCGATGGACACCTGGAACTGGACATTGGCACCACGGAACGAACAGCCATTCTTTTTGCCCGCCAATTTTACCCACAAACTACCGCCTTCAGCTAACGAGACTGAGTTTTTGGCTCACATGACGATCCTCAAACGGAACTACTCACGACTTCTCTGGGATAGCGACAAAAGTAGCACCCTGCCGCTGTTTGTTGAAAAAGCTCTAAAACTTCTGAATTTAAGACAAGTTTACTATGAAGTGGAACATTCAGTCATGTCTAAGGTGTCATGCACAGCTTGCAAAGCTGGTGCAGGGCTCCTGCAGCACTACATCAGGCTCGGCAAAAGCAATGAAGATATCAACAAAATGATATACCAATTTTGTGTATCATTAAAAATTCAGTCGGCTAGAGTTTGCGAAGGTATCACGAGATTGTTTGGGGTAAGTAAGAAAATAAAACATTTACATAATGAGTTCTTACAATAACATGGCTCAATTTTTATAATCTGAACATGAATTTCTGTTTTCAGAGCGAGGTGGTGTACGTCTTGAAAAGGATCACTATAGGCCCCGATGAGATATGCAGTTTTGTGATCGGTGATGCCTGTGGTGACGTTTACAATCCATACCACGACTGGGAGGTTGCATTCCCACCTGTCCCAAAGCCTGCTGTTCGGAAACTAGAGGCACCTATCGATATGGCTCCGTCATTTAAAGTTCTACAGATATCGGATACTCACTTCGATCCATATTACGCCGAAGGTATAAAGGTTTCGTCAATTGTTCTTTATGTCAGCCTAGTTGTTTCCTAAGTTTATATTCAGTACACATTGTAATTGTGAAATGTAATGATTCTAGGTGCAAACGCAGAATGCAACGAGCCTCTATGCTGCAGAGCATCAAACGGTCCTGCGTTGACTCCAGGCGGAGGAGCTGGGAGATGGGGAGATTATAGGAAGTGTGACACTCCGAAGCGTACTATAGACCACATGTTAAAGCATATTGCTGACACACACACTGTAAGACTGTATCTGCGATTATACTGCATACGCTAATCCTATATTTCAACCAAAAATGCCTATGTAGCAACCAACTAAACACCCTCGTTTTAGTCCAGGGGTTAAAAATTAAAGCAAAGAAGGTAGTTTTACGAACATTAATTTGAAACAGTCGTGTTCAAGTTCCTTCCTACTAGCACCTCTTCCTATTTAAAATTTAAATGATGATGGTAATTTCTGTAATCTATTTCGATATTTTTAGGACATAGACTATATTTTGTGGACGGGAGATTTACCTCCTCATGACGTTTGGAACCAAACGAAAGAAGAGAATCTGAAGGTCTTACAAGAAACAGTGGCGCAAATGTCAGACATGTTTCCGGGGGTTCCCATCTTCCCTGCGCTTGGAAACCATGAATCATCTCCCGTCAATAGGTACGTAATAAAAATGTATAAATAGATAAGAGAGTTTAAGAGATAGTAAATCAGATTTAAAAAATAGTTTAGGTATTAATCAATTGTTTGTAAAAATATCATTAACACAACACAATGCTTATCAAACTCACAACAAAAGGTTTTTCATTTCAAGTAATTTTATTGTTAGACCGCTTGGATTTTCAGTTCAATGTTAAATAGATGGAACTATGCTGGGATGCAAATATATTTCCATTATTTTTCACTGTTTTTATAGTTACTTGCAACAAAAAAGTAACTGATCTGTTAGTTGATCTTATCGGATTTACATAACCATTGTAAGATGATTAGGTTAACTTGAAGTACCATGGTACTTTTATGTAAAAGAGGTTGTCTATTAATTAAGTTCACAAACATTGGTTTAACCGCAGGGTTACCTTGCAATAACAAATTGGTTACTATAAAACGACCCAGTCGATATCAAAGGGAATTTATGAAGTCGAATCCACATCACTAGTAATGATCATAGTAAATTTCCACGTGACAAAAAAATTACAAGCAAATAATATGTTACGGCTCGGTTCTTACGATTGTTTTGAATGATCCTTAAGAAAGAGTATAGTAGAGCTCTTTGTGAAGGGCTCGGCCTGGGAAGTACTAGCACCACGCCTTTTTCTGCCGCCAAAGCACCGTTGCTGTGTTTCGGTTTGAAGAGTGTGGTCACGTGTGTGCCTCGAGTTGATGGACGCAGTAAAGTGCATCGTAGGGCACGTTCCTTTCGTGCGTGACTTACGAGGCAATGCTTTGTTTTAGGTGATGGTTACCACCACTTAACATCAGGTGGGCCATCTGCTTGTTCCATCAGGTGGTTGTATTAAAAAAATCCTTTTTACAAACTATAAATAAAAAAGCTAGTTTATTCAAAGGCAACTATACTGAGTTGGAGTGGTCAATGGTAATGTTTATGCTACTAAACTCACCAAATTGCTTCAACAGCTTCCCGCCGCCGTATATCTCGTCTCCGGATCTCAACATAGCCTGGCTGTATGACGAACTGGACGCGCAGTGGCGACGCTGGCTGCCGGCCGGGGTCTCCCACACCGTACGTCGAGGCGCCTTCTACTCCGTGCTGGTCCGACCTGGTTTCCGCATCATATCCCTCAACATGAACTACTGCAATAATAAGAACTGGTACGTAATTTCCGTGATGAGTTATCCAGCCGTTATATACAGGGTGTCCCAAAAAATAGTGATAAGCGGAGGTCCAGAGATAGAGCACCACTTGGGATAACCGAATCACCCCTGAGTTTTTGAGAACTTTGAAAACTGTCTCATTATCTTGTTCTTTATTTCTTGCCACGTCTCTAGTTCCTTCGATAGTGTGGTGAAAGAATTTGAAGTACGATTTTAACTCCTAAATGAGTCTTGTTTAATTGCTGGATAATTAACTTCCAAGAACGAATGATCTTTGCAATGTAGGTCATGATTATATTATTGTCTATTTACAGGTGGTTGTTAATGAATAGTACAGACCCAGCGACAGAACTCCAATGGTTGATCTACGAATTGCAATCCGCAGAATTGAGCGGAGAAAAAGTCCACATAATCGGCCACATACCTCCGGGTCATTCTGATTGCCTGAAAGTATGGAGCCGCAATTACTACGCTATAATCAACAGATATGAATCCACGATAACGGCGCAATTTTTCGGCCATACACATTTTGATGAGTTTGAAGTTTTTTATGACCCCAATGATCTCAGTAAGTCAAGCGTATCAGCGTTAAAAACCTCTAAGAGTTCTCTCATGGCCTGTTTTTATGAGTACTGTTCTGGTTTGCAGGTAGAGCGACAAGTATCGCGTACGTTGGACCGTCGGTATCGCCTTACTACGACCTGAATCTTGGCTATCGAATATACTATGTAGACGGTGACCATGAAGCGACGACTCGAGTAACTACTTTCATTGATTCAATTAGACGATTCACGCTAGTCATTGCTTAGTTTATGACAACTGTTTTATGCTACGCTGCGCTGGTGAAACATTTAGATAAAACTTAGCTCTACATTATTAACGTAGAACCAATATAGCTACCTAATTATGCTATTTTTGTATAAAACGATCCGCTCGTTACGGTTTAGCGTATATTTACCAATTTAATGACCCGACAATAGACTTATTCGCTAATTACGCATGTTCTAGCAAGTGGTTGACCATGAGACCTGGATCATGAACTTAAAGGAGGCCAACCTTTACGGCTACCCGATGTGGTACAAGTTGTATTCGGCCCGCGCTGCATACCTGATGCCGGCTCTGCGACCGCAAGACTGGGACACGTTTATTAACGAAATGACGGCTAAGGAAGACGTGTTCAATTTATATTTCAAGTAAGAATTTATTTTAAGAGTTATTAATAGAATCGATTCTCTTTTGGTGGCGCTATCATGTGGCCGACAGATGTTGGTTGTGATTAAAACTCAGCACATAAAACATGAACAATGGATCGTTGATAAAAATACATTGGATGTTTCGGTTAATCTTGATAATATTCATGTAATAATTCCATAACAAAGTGTAATATAAAATAGCTGGAAAGATGAATAAATAGGTACTTATCTTTAATAACCGTTACGGTAGCTCCTCCACGTGTGCCGACAGTCAGAAAAACGACTGACCGCTAAAAGCGGATAGCCGTCAATATCATACAATTTCGCTTAAATTTTCTTGTTTGGACCTTCCAGAAACTACTGGAAGAACAGTCCTCGTCGAGGGACATGTGACGGCGAGTGCCGCAAGCGGTTGATATGCGACGCGCGCTCCGGCCGATCACACGACCGCCGAGCGCTCTGCGGCAGCATAGAGGCGCGCATCGATGGAGCCGCACCAGCGCCTCAGACCTGGCGAGCGTGGTTCTACAATGGCATCACTGTTTCGTAAGTCCATGCATGACTCTGTGTTTACACCTTATTCGTTATTTCCTCTTTTTAGATCGCAAAGATGTACCTATCTAAACGAAAATAAACTTCCCTAATATTTCTTCAACTTTGTGGGCATCGGCACGTTGCTTGAAGCTATTGAATCGTTTCCAACCAGATTGGAAGTGATTGATATTTCAACACAGCAGCCCAAACTCACACTAAAGCTAATTTATTATTTAAGATTTATATTCAAAGCATTAGAGTTGGCGCATGTGCGTGTACAAACAAGTGTACACTTACTCTATGCGTAGTAGGTATTGTCTAGTGGTTCAACAAAAGTGTAATTATGTGGAATTACACCAAATGTTGGGTGGGTGAACAGTGACAATAGTTTGAGCTGCAGTCCATTGTAGCCACGGAGCAAATACAAAGATTGTAGCACATACACGCATTGTAAAAAAACAATTGAATAACAACTAAATTGCATGCAAGAGGCTTTAATCGTTTTGGTGATCAGATTTACTTCCGTGGCTAGAGTTTACATCAATTTCAACAGGGCTCAACTTTATTTCTGCAATATTCTTTTATATATAACGTGTAATTATTTTCTCTTTGTACAGACCTAGTGTACAGCAAGTATAATCTGGTGGTGGAAATAACTTACAGGTTTACGGAAAAGTTTCGTAAGGTTGGTACGGTATGTGTTCTTGTATAATAAACCCCTTTATAATAAGTTTCCATACATTATTATGCTATTGCGTCGTTCTATTTAGATACATCGAGACAGTGTTATGACTATATACACCGATACGATGTAAGCGCATTTAGATAATTATTAGTTATGATTTCTCCGTTTCGCAGCCTCGCTGCGCTTCAGTGGATTCCTCCATGGTGGACAGGCAGCCTTAGCATTGTCAAATAAATACGCAACAATACTTTAATATCATGTCACATACCTCATACCTCCATGTGATTAATTTCTATATCATGTCTTATTGTATAGATATGATGTGGAACAAACGAGTTCGATATAGAATGTAATGGGTGTTGGGTGTCCATGGCTGCGCATAATTCCTGTTGTTAATCTATCACTACAATATTGCTGAACCTGCCACGTTTTTTAATACTACCTACTTGCTGATAGAACAAGAAGATGACTTATTGACGTGAAGTGGTAACCATCACCTATAACAAAGCCTTGTCAAGCACGTCACGCATGATATGAACGGGTCGACAATGCACTACCCTGCTTCCATCAACTTGAGGCATAAGCAAATAAGCAATGTCAAGCCTCATGTGTGTATAAATTCACTCTTCAAACCGAAACACGGAAACGCTGCTCAACGCGCAACGACAGAAATCAGTACGGCCGTAGTACTCACAAAGAGCTCTACTACATTTGGGAATATGTATCTATTGTCATTCTAATGTTATTTTATATTTACAGTTTATCAATGCTGAAGCAAATACCTCAAGTGGCTTACCAAATACCAAAGTATGTTATGGGACTCGGCTGAGAACAGAAATCAATTGAATTAAATGTGTTACAATACATACCACCGGCCCAAGTCAAGGCATACAGATCCTCAATTAACATCAACATATTTATTATTATTTTTATAGAAAAATTTTACAAAATCTCGCAAAAAGAGATATTTTCAAAATCTAAAAAGAAAAAAAATATTTCAGATACTCATGTAGTCTTTGGCTAACGGGGTAAAGCGAATCTATGTTGATTCGAGTTCAATTTGTGGAGTTAGTTATAACCTTACACTGATCTAGTGCCTTATGAGATACAAATTACGTTTTAAGAGTTTCTTTTGTGAAAACGGCTACGATTCTAGTGAGCTTAGTATATAATGGTGGACCAATTTTATTTTTGTTGATAATATTCTAAGAATATTATTAATTAGTGTTTTATTGTAAATAAATAACATTTAGGAAAAGTACCTATATTAAAATAAAATATTGTTAATATCTAGTTTGTACTTAATGAAGTTTTCTTTCCTAATCCTTAGATCTTATACCATAATTAGATTTAGCTACTCATTAGAAGCATTTTATTATAAATTGAGAAAATGAAAAAGAATTTGTTGTATAAAATGTTTTATTGCTAAGTAAAACTTGAAACAAAGCAGTTTCAACAAGTATTACTACTGGTGGACCTGAAAGTTGGCTGCTTGATGTTCTAGTACGAGTATAATAATCTCTTAGCCATTGGTCATATTGGTTGGCACACAGCCACACAGACGGAAAATTTCAGGTCCGCTAAGTAATACATGTTGAACTTTAAAATGAAGTGTTCTCTCACATTGCCAGGTCATTAAAATTACTTATTTACACCAATGAAAGCATTAAGTAGTTTTCACATAGGTACATTCACAATTCTACGATATACCTACACAATTTCACAATTTGCTGTAAGGCACACGTATGACTATTTTATAGTCTTTTTATTAAAATCATTGGTCCACATAATATGAAAACACTGGTTAATAAATAGGTATGGTATGGAATGGTTTCGAATTCGCAGGAATGCGTTCGCAGTTTGTAATTATTTGGATCTTAAATGATGTGGGAAATATTATTGCGTTTCGAAAGTTCAAATAACAAATCGTTGAATCGCAATATAAAAATAACATTGTATTCAGAATTTAGTGGTCATGAAATCTAATTGCGATTCAATTCTTTGAGTCACTATCATTGGGACAAATCCAATGACATCTATGCCGTCGTTACACGGTCCATACAAAAAGCTGCATTGCAATAATACTAATGGCATGTAACCAACACGTCAATTATTACAGGATATCATGTTAGGTATGATCTATGCTACATACGTTTGCAAGTTGCATGCTACACTTTCCGACGAAAACAAGACCAAACTAAACCAGGTGTATAGTTACACTAAGTTTGTTTTGAACCTGAATTTTTTTAATTACTATGTCATACTAAAAATATTTAAGAGTTATTTATTAATCAATTTGGTACTGGTGTAAATTGTGATTCACATTCTAATTAAATTAAAATAAATCAATAATATTTACAAACACACACACACATACAAATAAAATGTCTTTAACTACATGGAATGAATTCAGAAAACATAAACACAATATTGACCTTTTAAAATAATAATTGAAAGGATTATGTAATCCTAAAGAATTAAAATATACCACAAACTAATTCGAATTATAAGTATTTAACCTGAAGGTTAATACTTAAGATTAAGACTAGGAGTATTTTAGATTTATCTTAAAAATGCCTCTTACTGAAATTGTCAGGACTGATAATATTCAAATTTTGGTTGCTTTGAACTTGATATTGTTTGAACGGGATCTTACATAAAAATGCTACCACAATAAAGGTCGGATGGAGAAGAGCAAATAAAATTCGATGAAGACGGAGGCTATTACAAGCTTCAGGCGGAGGTAAGAGAGACTAATGAGATACACATAATTTGACATTGGTGCAGATTATAAACAGTGATGTACAGTCTTTTTAACATTATTCTATTTTATTTTGTGACTTAGTTACAATATATTAATTATATCAGTAATTGGACCTACTTTGCACCAACAGCGCCATGTTTTAAGGTCGAAGCACATTACAAAGCTTTGGCTGTGACATTAATATTTAGGTAACTTGCAACTTTTGAAACATGGTATGTGGTTAATAATGGACAACACTAGTTTGTTTTAAACACCTTAATACAATCGAATAAAACATCTTTACGTATGTTCAAAGTTATAGCATTTTGGAGCTCAAAACATCCAGCAGTTTCCCTGATATAATTAAAAATTATTGTCTATAATTAAGTATTGTGAGTATTCAAGTCAGATGTATAAGCATTTTAAGACTATTTACAAAAGTAAGTACTTCAATCAGAAATGCTCTTTGAGATCAAACATTATAGATCTCAGTATGATAATAACTAGGCTAGCAGCAGGTATTCTGTTTGAAGTTATGTCACAAGGTATGATTAAAAACATTCGCTTTTCAATCGGAAATTTCAGAATTTATCTTTGTTTTGTTTGCATAACAAAAAATAATTGTTTACTGACATTTCCATTTGGATACTAATAATAATTTAAACTAATAATTTAAGAACAGCACTGTTCTAGACAACCTTTCGTTAAACAACTTCAGTCAGCTGCTGGGGCTGCTGGGGCTGCCACAGGAAAGCAAAAGAACGATGTAAAACACTTGATGGTAATGTAACGAATCAATATAAGTAATAACCAATGTAGGTACAATATTTGCCATGTAACTTTGCAGTTATAACATGCAAAAGTTCTACTACAAGATTGACACAGGAGCAACTACTTCTGCCTTGGTACGTGTGGAAGTTGCGGAAAACACCCTGAGGTGGGCCGCTGAAAGACTTTAATGCGGCCAGATAACACTACTTACCTAATCTTAGCATAATCAAGAAGATAGAAAAAGATAGAAAATGGAACTGTGATGAGTATAATGTAGACTAGCAATGTTTGCTCGTGTTCTTTTGTCAGAATCTTGTTTTAAAACGAAAATAGTATGTTTACTAGCTAACGCAAAGTTACGAGGCCCATATTCCAGGCATTGTGAAGTGTTTTTTTGCTCTAATATAACTGCAGAATTCTGTATTCCTTCTTATTGCTTTTTAGAGGAACCACAAAACAAAGGAAATATTGTGAAGATACATTCTAAAGCCGTTTCACACATTTTATTCCCATTAAATTCATTTCCTGACTTTAAAAAACAACAGATATATAAAAACTTATTCATTCATTCAAACATTTACATCCCAAAAGCCCCATTGAAGTAAAGAGATAAAATAATATTGTAGTGGGAAGTGACAAACAGACTGGTAAGTAATGATAAAATTTACATAATATTCATATTTATGCATGGGGTATGTTAGGGCGCCTTCAAATTAGCTGCAGTGTCGCGCGGCAGCACTACCGCCACGCTGCAACCGCTAGGTTCGAGCATCAGTGTCGTGCATTGTTTCACAATAGACTCTCAACCTTATCGATAACTTCTATAAACAAAAACTATACCTATGCGCATGGTCAGATGCCCGGCAGCAGCGCGGGTGTAGCGCTGCAGTCGCTGTTTTTTTATTTGTATGGATTAACAAATCAGCGCAGCGTCAGCGCTACAGCCGCGCTGCAATTTGAAGGCGCCCTTATTGTTGTATTATTTTAAGGTTTCTTTGACTTTCATATCATCGTAAACTTTCCCAAATGTTTGACTGTTCTTTATTAGTTGTAGTATAGGACTGGATATGAGTTGTCCTTGTAGGTAAAGAATATGTGCATTACTCAGCTTTAAAAAAATATAAGCACTATAAAATTATATTAAATAGACTACAATTCACAAACACACAGTAAAACAATTAAAAATCTTACAAATTAACACAGATTCAGTCATGGACATGGCATTTTGAATCAGTCTACTAGGTTTGCTTTAATTTAGAAAAATATGGCAATTCAAGGAATATAAAACAAACTAGGTATGTACTAATTTTCTTTAAACCAATTGTGTGGCAGATTTTTTTGTAAATTAAATTAGGTAAATTCTAAATTTCTAGCTTCTTACTAGCATTCCTACTTAATTTATGAATGAAAGCACAAATCATTTGAGGTAGGACAGCATACACTGTGGTGGACCACAATGTATGGTACATAACTAACAATGGCACTGCCTATCTTGGGTACTAATACTAATATTATTATACCATCATTATCATTATACCCAATAATCTCAATGTACCTAGACATTTAAAAAAAGGAATGTACAGTAACTTAAAACTAGCACTGGTATCAAGCTTATGCTTAAAAATTCATAGCCGACGTAAGTTCTTCCTACTTTTCCTCGTTCCAATACTATAATCACTTTTCTTTCTCTTGGATGGGCTGGGACAGCTTAGATCATATTGAGAACAGCACTTACCTGGGTGTCTATCACATGAGCAGTCTTTGCAGAACTGGTAAGAACACACAATGCTCTTGCACTCTGCCCAAACCTCACCAGCAGGCTCCGCTGTCACTTTGGCAGGTCCATTACATCGCACACAGGAGGTTTGAGCACGGGAATCTAATGATGCTGACTGAAAATAATTAACAAGACTTTTTTCTACTGCAGTGACATGGGAAAAACTTCATTTTAACCTTTATATTACTGTGATTTTGTCTTATTCAATAATAATTAATAAGTCTCAACCAGGTCTGTAAAACCATACAAGGGGCAAAACCAAGTATTATATAGGGATTTCAATTTAATTATGTACCAAAACAATTTTTTTTTTGTTTTTATATCTGCAATCAGTCTGCAATAAAATGAAGTAGGACACAGATAAAGTTACCTTTGTAAACCTTTTGAATCGGTTAGTTCTCGGTGTTCCTGGAGGACTTCGTCCTGGTATCACTGGGTTATCATTCAACTCATTGTGTATTTCTTTCAAGTATCGTTTAGGTTTCACTTCATTCTTGAGAGGAGTGACCCCTTTCTCTCGGTTCTCGAGATTTTCTTTTGCAATCTTTAGGGATGTAAAATAAGCTTGTTTCCTTTTGCTGTTGTGACTTACTAAGTTCCATGTATTATTCCAATTTTTACTAACCAAGCAAAAATTGTGAATGTCTTTATTAGACAAATATTTAAAAATGTTTTCAATTGGTGGCAAGTACTGAGCTTCTAGCAACTTTGATATAATATCTATCTTGTGGTCAGATCTGAAGAGTATGTTTCTTACAGCTTTAGAATGAACTCTAGGTTTATTGGAATACTGCAGTCCATTTGTTTCACATGAGAGGGAATGTGTAGAAAACTGTATTTTCTTTCCAGATTTTCTGCAAGGACTCTGTTTGCTGCAGTTTCTTTTCACTGGAGTTGATGGATATGAGGCTATTTGACCTTCACCATGTAAAAACAAGCTTTTGTCGACAGCATCAAAGTATATAGAATGCACTGGAGAAGGTTTAGAGTTTTCCTTATCTTCATTCACATCTAAACTTTTTATTTTCCCAGCAATGAAACTTGTAGGAGTTTCAATCTTTTCTTCATTAGGGTATGGCCTTTTGACACCCCTTCTAATTATTGGTGTTTCAGAGAGGCTTTTATTGCAGGCTGTAGAGTGATTGCATGGTTGATAGAGAATCAGGTTTTGCTCAGGTGTAACATTGAAATCCAATTGTTTCTGTCTTGTAATCCTCGAGAAAGTTATATTTGTGATAATAGATGGATTGAAGTATTGGTTCGATAACTCGTCGCATTCAAAGGATGGGGTGGAAGTATGATATCCACTATCTTCAGCTTTACCAAAACTTACGTTTTCGTAAGTCGACGATGCATTGTCCCCGTAATCGGTGTGAATTTCCATCTTGAATCGTCTTTTTGTTATAGCCTTGTTATTTTATTTCTTTGCCGCCGATGCCATAGCAACGGCCGTTTGGAACATGGGATGCACGCACACAAATAGTATAAGCGCGTAATTGCTTTTCATAAGATTATAATTACCTGTATCTTGGCTAAATCTTGTATCTCTTTGGTCCATGAGATTTCCACAAAATTATTTTACAATGTCAATCACAATCCACCAAATTCAACCAAAGCTTTTTTTAGCCACAGATTTATAAGTATTGTTTTTAGCATGGCATTTTTTTTTTGTTTGATTTTTTTTGTTTTGTTTGTGATTCGATTCTCTATTTTTGTCTATGAAAATTTGTCTTTGCCTTTTTCTCATTGGATTATTGCTGCTATGCATAAAATAAGCCTAAAATACACCTTCCTTAACTGGCACACTAGTGATTACATGCACACACAGTGCTTGCATGCAAGCTATCTATGTACGCTAACCCCGGTGCCAGATATGTATGAACATACGTGATCACTTAGCCGCACGCTTAGTGAGGCATGAGAAAAACTCTTGACTGTCTCGTGCCACTGGACTGGCATGCCTGTACCTGTCGCGACGTTCATAGGTATTATGCCGGTTTCCTAGCCCCCGTGCCCTTCCCTCACATGGCATGCAAGTACCTGACCGAAAGTAGAATGTTGTGCTAACTACGTGCATGCCAGGTAGAATACAGGCATGCCTGTAAGGCTGGTTCCAGGTATGTATGAACTTACGTGATCACTGAGCCGCACATTTAGTTAGTGAGGTGAAGTTACGTAATGCGAACGATTTCTGGGCGAGTAGCGAACAGATATTAGTATTATTTCTACTCCAATAATTATCAGCATCTTGCATTCAAATTCCTTGATCAGCATAATGTTAGACAGCCATTATACCGATTGATTGAAGCCTAAATTACAGTGTATCAATGTCAACCGTCAGTGTCAACGTTTTAATTGCTGTCAAAAAAAAATAAAAGAAGAAGAGTAATAAAAATTAAAATATTGATAGGTAAATAAAAATGACTTTTTTTTTTATTTCTGTGTATTGTGTAGTTCATTAGTCTATCTGAACCATTATTTTGGTATAATGACGATATTTAATGTTTTACGTGTGATATAATAATGTTGTTTTATCCTACCCTTGCCTAGGGATATAAAGTTTGCAGTCCTCAGAATAGATGCTTTGCTACTAACTTTTAGATCAAAATGGCCATGAAGGATCTATGTAGATTGTGTGCTAAAGATGATATTGTATTCTCAAAGGATCTTCTAATTGATAACAGTAAAGGAATTCGGAAAATGATACAAGATTTTATACAAATCATTGTAAGTATTAATATTGAAAAATACCAGATTAATAGTTGTACCAGGTCTACATAAAGCCTATAATGCCTAGATGTAACTAAGCATAGCACTTCTTAAGACGTCCTCCCTATCCCCAACCCTCAACTCAGGTACAAGGGTCTATAGTTTAACCGAGCATTCAAATAAACTTGAATTTCACAGCTTTACTTTGTATTACAGATATATGAAAGTGATGATTTACCCACAAGAATATGTTTAAACTGCGAAGAAAAGATTGTTACATTCCAACTGTTTGTGCTGGAATGCTATAAAGCTCAAGAAAAATTGCAAAAAATTTGTAGTACACATAATGATAATTTGTTAATTAAACGTGAATTTTGTACACATATAGAAGTGCCAACAATTAAGTCTGAGGTAAGTTTTATTTATCACCCATTATCACTACATAGTATAAAACAAAGTTGCTTTCTCTGTCCCTATATCCCTATGTATGATTAAATCTTTAAAACTACACAATGGATATTGATGCAGTGCTTTTTAATACACAGAGTGATTCAAGCGGAAGGTTTATATGTATAATACATGCATGATATAGTAGAAAAACAATATGCACCAGTGTGAAGCAGGAGTGTATTTGATTAAAGTACCCTTAGTGCAAGCGACATTTATTATTCAAGGTGAACTTCAAAACAATCAAACAAGACTAATTCATATTTTCCCTCAAATAGGTAAAAGATGAAATTACTGCTGAAGAAATTGTCAGTAAGTTTTTTATTTGTCATTTTATTTACAATATCTATTTTTAATTGAAATTTTGTTTATGTGGCAATCCTCTATAAATTTTCAGGTGCACTGAACAATGAAAAAACATTGTCAGAAATATTTGGAGATAATAATGGTGAGGATTACCATGACAATGATGTCCATAAGGATGATGATGAGGATCTAGATGATGTTACAATTGCTACATTAAAACAAATAAAGACTAATGAGATCAGACAATTAACTGAACACAATGTTGACACTGAAGCACTCAATCAAATTCTGAAATCAGCTAGTTTTAAAGTTAAAGATCTTGTCAAGTAAGTCATGTGTGAAATGTTTAAATGAGGAAATAAAAATAAATAAATAATGCTGGACAATCCACACAGCACCATCTAGCCTCAAAGTAAGCTACTCAAAGCTTACTTTGGGGCTAGATGGTGCTGTGTGGACATAGATAGATATTTTTTATTATACATACTAAAAAATATCTATCTATACATACTGCGCCATAGAGTTCGTCAAATAGATTATAGATTAATAGATAATAATAGATATAAATAGATTATAGTAAAGATAATTTTAATGTAATAAAGATTTTACATTCCAGATTTGATTGCATTTTTTGCGAAGTTAAATTGAAGAGTTGGTCCAGCTTGAACACACACTACATAAAACGTCACAAAAGTGAGCCAGTAGTATTATGCTTGTGTGGTTTTGAAATTAGATCCAAAAGTGCTCTGTACAAACATGTGTCTGAGCATAAACTAGAAAGTACTAAACTAAGAAAAGATGAAGCTTGCGAGAATGATAAACAGGAAGACATCAAGTATTCCAATCTGAATATTAAAAACTTTGTGAAGTAAGTATCAGAATAGTGTGGAAATGACATGTGTTTTTTTTTATACAATAAGACACAGGAAATAGCACCAGATTGTCAGGTCCAGACTTAATATCCAACAACAGGTTTAACATAATTACTGCAATAAATTTTATAATCATATTATATTTCTTAAGAAGAGTTAATAGTTATGTAAAGGGTTGGATCATCCAAAATTGGTGGTCATCTTTAGCAAATTTTTGTTGGAAGTGACGGTTTTGGCTAGAAGTTACCCGACTTAATGTATGTTGTTAGTGGAGTTCTTTTTCAAGGGCTTTGGGGAAGTAGTACCATTGTATGGAACTTCACAGCGCAGCATTTCAGGTTGTAACATGTTATGCAAAGGTTTCTTAAGGCTCTCTCCTACAGGCACGTTCTGCGATTGCGTTTTTGTAATATCTGTTTGCAGTACTTTTTGTATTATGTACGACGCACAGGAAGTAACACACTGCTGCGATAAAAACTCGCGTTTGTATATAGGAAAATACAAAAGCGCGTTCTTAGCGCGCTTGTGGGGGAGAGCCTTTTTAGTTCATTCATGGTAAACATTTGTTTAGCAACAAAGTGGAATCAACCTGTTGCGGAGTTGCTGACAACATGTTGCTGGCACGCTGTGTTGCAGACCCAGCAACATGTTTTTTGAAATGTTGGCACAAATGTTGAATGTTGAGCAACAAATGTTGACGTGTGTTGACAGTTTAGCAACAAATGTTTACCATGAATACGGGGCTTTTAAAAATAAAATTACAGCATAGTTCTGGTTTGTCTCTTTTCAGGTTCATTTGCAGTGAATGTGAACTAGAATGTTCCAGTTGGTATAGTTTAAAAACACATTGCGAAGACAATCACAATATCTTACCTGTTGTGCAATGCAAATGTGGCATAACTCTCAAGTCTAAATCTGTTATGTACAAACACATACATGATCACAAAGACCCTAATATTTTATCGTAAGTACTGTTGGCGTATGTATATTATTAATGTTACTATCGTAGTTTTTAAGTTTTTTGGTTGTCACCACTGAAAACAAAGAATGCAGAAAGGCAATTTCTAAAAAAAAGCAGTAGAGATAGTAGTAACAGTAAAACAGACTTTAAATTAGAAAACAATCATTCAGTTCTTGGACGTTAAATAATGAATGACATTCCTATGAGCAAGTATCTGTCTGATAATATGACCGGATTTGTTTGTCACAGTATAAGTAAATTTAAATTATTTTTACAGGTGTGATAAATGTCCAAAAGTTGCGAAATCACAGGCAGCATTAAATAAGCATAAAATGAGACACATTCCAAAATCAGAACGAAAATTCTGTTGCTCTGGATGTGAAAAAATATTCAATACGAAAGATGCTTTGAAATCTCATGAAAAATCTCATATTCCAATAGAAAATAGAAAAATATACCATTGTGACGTATGTAATTTAAAGTAAGTGCAGTTATGAACTTAAGATCTTAAGGCCCTGATCGACGAGTGAGTAAAACGAGTGAGTGAGGAGGAGGATACCGGTGCAAATGCAAGCACATGAAGCTTATAACATCTTCTATGCCTCGAGTTGGTCGCGAGTGTCGAGGTTTCGAGTCTCGAGTTGGTGGACGCAGGGCACGGTAATACCGTGCGTGAATTCGAGGCAATGCTTTGTTTTAGGTGATGGTTACATCAGGCAGACCAACTTGTTTCATCACCAAATACTATAAAAAAAATATTAAAATATCATCTTATGCGTTTTTTTAGATTTACGACGCGTTCTTCTGCATCCTCGCACAAGAAGGTTGTGCATGAAAAGGTGAAAGGCTACATCTGCGACCTTTGTGGGTACGCTTGCGGAACCAACGGGGAGCTGCGGCAACACCGGGCTATACATAGTGATGACAAACCTTTTGTTTGCAACAAATGCTCTAAACCGTAAGTTTATTCAATGGTTTAGATAAGAATATGTAAAGATAACGTTCATCATCGCTGTCACGCTACCTTGTCAAATGAGTGACCTTTTGTTTTAATTTGAGAGCTGCGCGACTAAGGTCGTCCACAATGGGACACTATGGGCAATAATCTCTAATAACAAAGATTTTATATGTCCCAAACTTTGCGATTTTCTTAAGTGTGTGTATAAGTAAAAAATGAAATCTGTAATAAATAATTATATATCTGTAACTAGCGACACGCCCGCGCGCCCCTGCTTTGCACGGGTGCACATATCATGCATGTATTATACATATAAACCTTCCTCTTGAATCACTTTATCTATTAAAAAAACCGCATCAAAATCCGTTGCGTAGTTTTAAAGATTTAAGCATACACAGGGACATGGGGACATAGGGATACAGGGACAGAGAAAGCGACTTTGTTTTATACTATGTAGTGATAATCTGTTTTCAGTTTCAAAACGTACTCCAATCTGAAGACACATATGGACACTCACGAGGACACCGCCTACGAGTGCTACATCTGCCGACGCATCTTGAACAGTCGCCGCACGCTGCGCAAACACCTGCTGGTTCACGAGGACAAGTGCCGGCACGTCTGTTCCTACTGCAACAAGGCTTTCAAGAGACGACAGACTTTGAAGGTCAATATTGGTGAACTTTCCACACAGCACTATCTAAACCCAAACTAAGCACAGCTTGTAATATGAAAACATGATAGCTGATATAGGTATTACTATTCTTTTGTTAATATATTGTTTAAATTTAAAAACTCACACGGAACTATGAATGCTAGATCGGGCCGCAGGTCTGCGTTGGTCTTTGCTCTGAATATTCGTGCCGCTGTCACTGTCATGGCAATAAAAAGAGATTTCATTGCGGCCATAGTAGCTATAAGGCAAGTGGAGCTGGTTCGCACTGGCATAAATGGCATAAGCGATCAACGTTATGCTTTAGATTTTTGCCAATCTACAGACCGCTTTTGAGCCCTATTATACTCTTGAAGTATGTTGTATTTTAGTATGTTTGTGTGTAGCATGTTTTGTTCATCTAGGTGCACATGTACACTCACACAGGCGACAAGCCTCTCACGTGCAAATGGTGCGAGGAGCGGTTTGCGTACGCGTCGACCCTTCGCTCGCACCGCCTGCGATGCCACCCGGACAAGACGGTGGGCCAGCACGAATACAACACGTCTTACGTCGTCATGACTCATGTGAGTAACAATAACAAGAAGGTAAATTACCTTCCGAGATCTGAAATAAAGAAAAAAATAGAATAGAATAAGTTTTTATTTGCAACACATAGAAAAATATACATAAAACAGTTTTTAAATTAAATGGCACCATAGGCATGCATTATTTTTTACAATATTGGAATATACCTAAGGTAGTGCTTTTTGTGCTGCAAAATGGAACCTAACTCAGCATAATGCGTGTTGGCAACAACCCACGCTGATCTTCCGTTAGGACCAAATTTGTCTGTATCTATATAAAATACAACTCTTTCAAGAAGAAACAGACTTCAAATGCACTGGAAAATACACTCATACTTACTATATCTCAATAACTACTCGTCATATCTGACTTAAATTTAAACGGGACCCCATGCACAAGCACAGCTTTCGATAAAAAAGTGAATCATCTAAATCAGTCTACCCAGTAAAAAATTATGAGGTAACAAACATAAAAAAACAATCGAATTGTAAAACCTCCTCTGTTTTTAAAATTAAAATTTCGCAATAAAAAGACCAGTGAATGAATGGTGCACTAAGGCATATAATTCTATGCACAAACAATTACCTTCTGCGCCAGTTTTAAATGTTTAATCATGTTATCTCGAACTTTATAACGAGAAGTTGTTATTTAACAAAAGTTTAAACCAAATTACGTTAGTTGAAGTTTCAGCGCGCAACGGTAGCGTAATCGAATTGACAGGTTAAGTAGTTAACAATGTTTTATTCTTACAATAAAGTCGCTAGTAAGTAACATAACTAACCTAGGTAGGTACTAAATCCACAAAATTTTAGGATGTCATTGGTGGCCTATACCGAATATCATCGGATACATTCTATAAAAAACCACAAAGAATTAACGACCCGGGTATCTAAGTATATCCCACCTCTTAGTATTTTCAAGATGAAGCCTTAAATCGGCACGGATTTATGCGTTTCACCAAAGCCGCGAGCATACAATACATTAACCGTTTTTTTAATACATTAAATCTCGATCATATAAGCAAATATTTACGTTAAGAGTAGTACGAGTAGAGCTCTGTGTGTGGCTCGTCCGGGGAAGTACTGCCACCACGCCTTTTTCTGCCGCCAAGCAGCAACGCTGTGTTTCGGTTTGAAGAGTGTGGTCGCCGGTGTAATTACAGGCACATGAGGCTTAACAACTGTATGCCTTAAGTTGATGGACGCAGGGCACGTTCATATCGTGTGTGACTTACGAGGCAATGCTTTGTTTTAGGTGATGGTTACCAATTAACATCCGGTGGGTCATCTGCTTTTTTCATCAGCTAGGTGTATAAAAAGGATACATATCAGGCAATGCACCAATATGTTTGTTATCTATTGTTTCAGAGTTACACCAAAAACGACGTGTCAGCAGTAAGAGCTGTAGCTAAAAACGAGGTGGAGGCTATGTAGATTCATAATAATTATGTACCTTCCTTAGTGCGTAAATTTATACATATTTATTGTTTTACATCCCAACTAGTGTTTTAGAAAACTAAACTGAAAAAAACTGAAACAGCTTCACGACTTTGATCCCCAGGCACGGTAGATATCCCGTCAGATCTCCCAGTACCAAGTAGGTACTAATTCAAGATTCTTTGAGGATGTCTAAGGGGGGTAGTCAGAGGTACGTCCAAACATTACATTTTAGAAAACTAGTGTGTAAATAATAGAACAATCATCATTATACTTTGTTTTTGTAATGTATTACAAGTATGTATACATTATACATAGTTGCATGTAATAAATATTATTAATATTCGTAACTTGTTTTATTCTCCTAGAAACGTTGATTTAATAAAGTAGAGCTAGTAGGTAAATAGTATGATACTCAATGCAAATACGTGGTGGAATGGATTACTAATTGTAATTACATATGTATACTTAAAATACAGGATCCAATGATAGCGCAGGGATTTGACACATGCTGCAAAATGTGGATATAATGGATTCTTCCGGTTTTAGTTTTTCTTTTATATTACATATTAGTTCTTCTAGGTTTAACCGTGTGGCACTGACACATAGATTCGCCTAGCTTTAAAAAAAGCATAGTGATGCAAAATATGTATATTTTCATTTGAAAACGAATCTTCGTTTATAGTTTTTCATGGTAGAATATCAGCTGATAGTAACAATTTATAAATCGAACCGTCTTAACCAACGCAACGATTTATTTAAAAGTAAATCAGTTTCTAAAATGAAGGTATCCACTCTATATGCAACTCTTGAATTCCGAATAGATTTTCTCTGCTTCGGAATGAGATGAGATGAACTTATGAATAATGCAAAAGGAACCAATTTCTTAGATTTCTTTTTATCCTCTGCGGTGTTTGCTTCGCTATTAGAGAGCACCTTCCTATAAAGTAAAAATTACCTATTCGCGTCTCATTCGTATTGTGGTCATGATTTCGTATAACATAAAAAATATCTAGCATTTCTCAGCGACTCGTGCGCGTAGAGTAATTTTTTGCAGGACAATTTTTTTTTGTGATCTAGTACCAACTCATTTTGTATTTTTCTGTGCTTTGTATAGTCCTTGGTTTATGTGTGAAAACGTACATACTATACGTCTCTGGAGTCTTGCATACCTAGTTGTGTAACTGACTATAGAGGTACTTGAATTAAAAGTAAAAAAAAGAATGTGCCTTTGCAATCGACGTTTTTTGGAATAAAAGCGAAGCGAAGCTATAAGCTATAAGGGTAAGTAGGTAGGTACACTCGTCGGCAGCTGGCGGTGCGCCAACTTTTCAACTAGCGAGGATTTCGCTCCCGCCCCCACTTTAGCAACTTATTACGCAACACTGCAAAAACTTAACACTAGTTACCGGAACGGATGGAACGTAAGAAATAGGGACAAATGCGCGATGTGCTGAGTAGCGTTGTCTTGCTCTGAAGGTAAAGTCTACTCAACCTTAGTAAGTAGTTCTTATCCTACCTACTAAATGCAATTAAGTAATTTTTTTTACTGGCCTCGAAGTACCTACTTAGTTACTACCTACCTACACCTCAGTAGTTTCAGTCTCTGAAACCTATAAACCGAATGGACTTCCGTCATCGTTATTCATTTTCACTTAAATAAATCTGTCATCATTAGAATTAATTAGCGTATCGACTGAGAGAGTTGAGACCGCCGAGATTTACCAACGATAATAATTAATGCGCTAGTAATCCATTCGATACTGAACCGTTGTGGCATGTAGACATATCTTCAATTGATTAACTTTCATGTAAATTCATATGTATTTCTACCCACCTCCTAAAACTCATAATTTTTTAGCTTCAATATCCCAAATTGATAGTAACTTTATAATAAAATTAGCTGCGCTCTGCGGTTTAACCCGCGTAGTTTTAAATCCCGGTATTCCCACGAGATAAAAAGTAGCCTACATGCTATTCCAGACTATAATCTATCTCTGTGCCAAATTTCATCCAGATCCGTTCAGCCGTTCTGGCGTTATTGAGTAACAAACATCCATACATACCTACATCCAAACTTTCACGTTTATAATATTAGTTAGATTAGATATATATATAGTGAGTTGTGTTTGGATGGGAAGTGGGATTGTTGATAGCCACTTTAGAATAGGTAGAATAATTGAAAATACTTCGATTTTTAAAGTTGGTTGGTTTTTAAAGTATAGGTGGGGTTCTCTATATAAAATGAACCTTAGAACCGGTAAAGTACCCTAGTAAAGTAGCTTAGGTATAGATCCGTAAAAAACTACATAATTCCGTCTGACTGCTGTGTATCCTGTTTAAATGTTTTGTTATCGACACTTGATGGATAACCCACTACTGACCAATAGAGGTTAATGCACCTTTCTTAAAGGTACCTACTTCGATGTTACTTATTGCCATTAACATGAAGTTTAGCATACCTACCTGCTCAGTTATTGGGAATAGGATATCCGGTATGTATAGTAACGAGCGTCATTCGATCAACTCTCGAACCGTGATGAAGCCAGTAACTGATTACACGCTTCACTTCCGTAGCGGATAAACGAATTAATTTTGCAGCGTTCAATATAATTTCTGTAGTCGATTAAGTATGCAGTAAAGGGTGAAGCTTATGCCATTAATTGCAAGAGCTCTCATTTTATAAAGAAAATGAGTTGAAAAAACCCGTCTAGAGACTAGACTATTCAATCACAATCATCAAAGTAAGTCAACAATAACGCACCATATTATACAACATTCAGGTTATAGCCAAAAAGTTTTATAATATCCTTAAAGCTTTACAGCAGATGGGACTCGAACCTACGAATCTTCTATATTTTTTGGTACATCGGTAACGTAGAAAAACAAGGCACGTCTGTCCATCTGTCACCATTGGCAAAGCTAAATTCTTAGTGCTGAACAATTTACATAGGTTCCTACCTTTTTTGAATTATATGTCCCTACTTACTTATCTAGTATTAAACTGAAACAGCTTCACGACTTTGATCCCCAGTCACGGTAGATATCCCCTCAGATCTCTCAGTACCAAGTACTAACTCAAGATTCTTTGAGGATGTCTAAGGGGGGGTAGTCAAGTCAAGATATCTCAATTTCATTTTGTAGAAATTAAAAATAATATCTTAGCAATGCTTGACTCACATTTTTGTAATTTCAAATTTATATTCATAGCTGAAACATTCCGTAGACCATTTATGGAGCTTAAATATTTCATCCCTATAGAACGTCGAAAGAAAAATATTTTCTATCTAAAATATTATTGGACCGTGATATTGGAACATCCGATGGAATGTAATGCAATAAATATCCATCGGGGAGCCTCGGCAGGTAGCGGTAGCGTACTGAACGAGGACATTACACATGATGTTTACAATCAGACCGCTCCGCAGGGCCTTGGGATTATCACGTAAAATTATATTAGGGCAGTATAAAACTGGGATCAGTATTATTACGACTGAAGAGTACCTACATCTACGGATATAGAATGGTCCGTTGCTTCTAGTCCCGCCACGCGCCGCCACGCTTAGGAAATCGTTGGAATTTCAGGCGTAGAGTTAAAATTAAGTAAAGATACTTGGGGCTGGGGGTAGAGGGTGGAAGTGGCGAAGTGCGGGGTGTGCGCGACGGGGCCCGGCGCCTTCAGTATCGCGGAGGCTGCGGCTGATTCCACCGCCCGCCCTGCGCTGCCTCGCCGCCCTACCAAAACATTCAATAAAACACTGCAAAGTTTATCATTTTAGTTTCACTTGCAATTTTAACCGGCTTTTGAAGCTTAAAATACATTTTTGAACTATGTAGTTAATTCAAACAGTAGATGCGTCATGTTAAGATTTTATTCATGTGACAATGTCAGTCAGGATTAAGCTGTTTATCTAAGCTGTGAATTAGCTTGCGTGTCACATGACTGTACTTTTTTTCTTATAAACCTTATGGCCGCATGATTACGTAAGTACCTGCATTGTTTAATGATAATTATGTTATTATTTATATTGTTTTTATTAGTTACTCGTGCTAAGGTCATAACGGCAAAATGACCTTTAAAACTATAATAGTTAATTTTTATGGACAAGCTTTGTTTTTTCTTGCAGGACTACATATCTTATTTTTATTTTTATTCTTTTTAAACTTCGTAGAACAAACTTGATGTTTGGATATTGAAAACCAACTAAATAATACCTAATTATTTTGTTAGTTGCTGGTTTCAGTTTCTTAAGTATCTGGTAGTATTTATTCAGTACAGGGTTAAACAATGTTAGCAAAATAACTATACAATAAGGTTCCGTTTAAAATGGAAATAAGCTACTCAGAGTCGGTGCCGATCCAAGGGCTGCACTCGTTTTGAAGAGGGTCACCACTCCAAGTGAGTGCTCTACAGCTTGTCCAATTATTATAGATGTTTTCGCAGAGAGGTGTTCGCCTTTGTTGTTAGGAGCAATGAGAGGATTGGAGCCTTTTTGTGGGCTTGTTTGATATCGATTTATTACATTGTTATTTGGTTCAGAGTTTGGCATTATAATTACATACACTTACCGTTCTATAATAAACAGAGTCAAATGGTGTAGTCAATTTCTGTTGGTCTATGATGATCTACTCAAAATCGACTAGTTTTTTTTCTGTTAGGGTATGCCCAGAGTTCAAAACCTTGCAATAAAGCGGTCGGTGCCGATATCAGAACGAATATTGCAGCCGGCGCTCACCCGCTGTGTTGGCCGTCCATCCATCGACTTATTATATGGGTATACTTGTGGTGGTTTTATCTACAGAGATAAAGATTGCCCCAGAACTTATTATTGCTCTATCATAAAATGCAATAATTGCAATGTGTTAGAGACAGCTGCAATTATTTTTTAGATTAGCTTTTGAAAGTGCCTTTGTCCGCGCAGCAACTAAGATCGGCTGATTAGCTATTTGGGGGTTATATAGTTCTGTTTTCCCGAGAAAATAAGATAATTTTCAGTTATGAACTTTTCATTTTCATTCTGATTCAGATTTCTCTCAAAAGTTCAAGGTCTGCTAAGCTATCTGTGCCAAATGTTGTCGAGATTGGTGCAGTTTTTGAAACATACATACCAGCACACGGTTGACTTATATTACTTTTTTTATTTGCTATAGCTGTGGCTAACTTCAAGGAGTAAGCACAGGAAATGTATCATCATTGTTTGATTATTTTTGTAAGAATTGTGTATTACTCACTGGAAGCCCTGAATAAATAAATAAATAAATAAAAGTAAATAGCAGGTGGTGTAGTGTAAAAGTCATAAAGCTTTTAATTTCGCAGGTCCAAATTAATTCAGTGCCAACTAAAAGTTATTTAAAATAGAGCTCTAGCGAGCGGCAAGGATATTCGTAAATCCCAGCAATATGAGCGTCGGTAAGAGGACGCCGCACTATTTGCTAATGGCATCGGCGCTAATCCTGGCATTAGTCGGCGCCAGTTTGTGCGAGACAGCCTCAACTAAAGACGAGAATATACGAGTATCAAGTTCTGAAACGCCAGCAACACTCACTACTTTTAAGCCGCAGGCAGAGCCATTGAAAAGTCCAGTGACGTCGACAGTCGCGACTTCAACTACAAAGAGAAGCTTTAGAGCAACAAAAGCGTACGAAGCGACCGAGAGTACGACGACCACCGAGCGCCATTCAGCTAAAGTGCAAGCAAGCACAAAAGGCATGGTTAAAAGTGCAAGAAGGCAAATGTTAAACAATAGCTCTAACGTAGGAGTAGTGCATTCTCCTGCACGGCTACAAGAGCGGCTCGGAGCCATAGATTGCGATCTGCCCGTGCTGCCGCGAGAGTCGCGCCTGTGGCGAGGCAACGAGACGCATGAACTCAATCTACCAGTCAAGGTGAGTCTTACTCATGCCTGACTACATTTGAAAGCTCTTCATTTCATGGGATCGAGTGATCCAAATTACCTACTTCATTCTAATAGGGTATTAAATTTAGTCGGAGATGCAATACTTATACCTACGTTGAGTAAATGGTAAATGTTGTTGTATAATATAACGTGAACTTGTAGGTACTACCTACATTATAATGAACTTTTGGTAATATCGGTACAACCTTTCAGCTAAAAAGGTCTAAGCTGATACTTTGCGTACAAAGTTTGCTAAGTATACCTAGTTATTGATGGTCCTGGAGCGGTATCATACTTATTTTACTCTTTGAGCGGTATGCTGAAAGCGTGGCTGAAAGCTTTTGTGTCTCGTCAAAGCTGTCAACCTACCTATTTCAAACAAACAAGTTACTTTATCAGCATCGTGTTTCGCGAAATTGACAGGTTGTTTTCGTTCGCTGAAAAATGGCCTGTCAGATTTTTTGTTTCTCATTTCAAACCTCAAATGTTGGTTTTACTAAACAGCTTAAGTACATAATGATTTCTACTTATCATAATCAGATAATTACAAAATCGCCTTATATTATAAGTTACTGCTTTAAAAGAAGATGGTTTTGCATATCAAGTAAAACAAGTACAAGCAAAATATAGGAAAAAAAGTGTGTCTTCGGTACGCAGATAGTTAAAATTCAAGACGTATCTTTAAATTAAGTTCAGAATTTGATCAGAAGCTCGCTTTTTTAATAATATTTCAACATTACAAACCTTAAATATTAATAAGTACATATACTTTTGACACTGACAGTACCAATAACTAGTTTGATAATCAAAAGGCAAAGGAAGGAATGGCATACTTTCTCGCAACACAAATTTAAATATCCTCTGGGTCGTTAGGCTCCATTTAATATATTACGCCAATAGAAATAAGACCCTTAGGAGCGTACGAGAATAAAAATAAATTTTAGCATTTTAAAGAACGTTAGAACTTTATTCTAATCATAAATAATTATTCTTGCTTGAACAATTTTCATCCTGTCCTGACAGCACAGAGGTTAAAGACGTACCTAAGCCATAAACCGTCTTTGTGAAGTAGATTAAGGGGAAGAGTTTTTACGTCCCGCCGCGGTGCTCGAGCTTCATTCATTATTTTGGTTATGAAGAATGTCGGTCAAGTCTCTTTTATAAAAATATGATTACATACCGTTCCCAAGATGGCTTTCAGCTTTTAAAGACGAAAGTCGCTCACTTTTTTGTAAAATATTCGTATAAAACTCATAATCCAAGTAGCTTTCGTTATGTCCTCGCCCTGTTTATCTTGCCTAATCTTAATTTTCTTACCATTATTCAAAGTTACTCTTTTATAAAGTTATTCTTTATCTATTTTTAGCTGGTACCTCTTATGTAATTTTGATCTCAATTTTTTATTTTTTAAATAGTTTGTAAATATTTTTAGTTTAAATAGTATAACGCAATGGACGTGGTCTGTAATCTTGTACTGTTATCCCGACATAGGCTACCTTTTATTGCGAAAAGTACGCAGACGAAGTCGCGGGTACCAGCTAGTCTAAATATATATAACTCAAAGGTGACTGACTGACTGACTGACTGACATAGTGATCTATCAACGCACAGCCCAAACCACTGGACGGATCGGGCTGAAATTTTGCATGCAGGTAGATGATATGACGTAGGCATCCGCTAAGAAAGGATTTTGATCGATTCCACCCCCAAGGGGATAAAATAGGGGATGAAAGTTTGTATGAAATTTTGTCAATTTTAAACCGATCGGGCTGACTTTGCATGCATAAAACTACTATGACGTACGCATCCTCTAAGAAAGGATTTTGATAAATTCCACCCCTAAGGGGATAAAATAGGGATGAAAGTTTGTATAAATCCTCTTAGATTTTCGACTGATTGAACTGAAATTAAAGATTGGAGCTACTATGATGAAGACGTCCGCTTCAATAGGATTTTGATAAATTCAACCCCCCAATTTTTTACACACGCTTAACAAAAGTAAAGCCGCAAAAACTATGCCTAATTAATAATAATACTTCTAAACGCGAGCGAAGCCGCGGGCAAAAGCTAGTTATTAATAAATTGAATTTGAAATATCCATAGGTACCTAGTAGTAGCAGTAGGCAGTAGGTAGTTAGGTACACTATATTCTAAAAAAACACGACTAAGTAATTTGAATACATCAAAAGCATTAGGTAATTACCTAGGTACCTATTACTATTGATTTTACGCGACTCAAAGACTGCTCAGATTACGATTAGTTAATGTCTCCATATTCCACATTCATGCAATAAAACGGAGCAAATGAAAGGAAGGCAATTTCAATTAGCATTCGCGAAGGTTGACTTGTTAATGAATGTGTGACTTTGCGGTGCGGATGGTCGAGGAGTGCGCGGGGGGAACCTCGCCCGAGGAGTGCCCTCCGGTCATCGTGTCGTGGGAGGGATCCGCAGACATTCAGAGTGGAGACATCCTCATTGTCCGCATCGCCGACTCTCTTCTACTCGACACGCTCGCCAGACCAGACCCGAAGAACGTCACCACAGATACAAATGCTTCACACGCGAATGTAGACAGGTGGGTGAATAATTACTTGTACATGACCACAAGCCACGTAGCTAGTACCTACTCCTACCCTTGGATAATACGTATCGATCTCAGAAGCGCACTGTACGGAAAGCCTTCATTTTAAATGAGTTCACGTGTCGTAGTTATTATTAACTTTTACTTTACATTAACAGCTATAGCATACCGCATGCAAGTTCGCAATCGCACAATATGACGTAGGATTATGTAAATGCACCCATAAGCTTGGCTAAATATAGGCATATCATGACACGCAATTTTTATTATTGAACCAAAAGCTTTACTTGATTGCGTGAGCAAACGTAATAACCGTCCAAAATAAAAGAAGGAAACAAACATTTTTCACGGACTCGCCCCACGTAGCGCACGAACTTTCCCACATTCACATAAACAAATGTGTGGAATCATATCCCTTCCGGCTTTTAGGTACATACCTTCCTTTTGCTGAAAGTGGTCTGGTCGGTCGCATCTGCTGCTTTATAATGCCAAACTAGATTATTCTAAGAATGAATGGATTGAACAATACGTTGGTACATACTACTTTTGTTTTTGAAATAAAGGGAAGTGGTTTTAAAGTAGTCTATTTGACAGATGAAACAATCCCAAACAACATTTATGCGTGCTAAAGGCCCTTATCGAATAGCGAGTAAACCGCGGTCTAATGGCTCATTGGTAAAGCTCTAGTCCTTATGACGACGGACGGACTAGGGCTTTACCGAAGAGCCATAAGACCGCGGTTTTACTCTCTCGTCGATTAGGGCCTTTACAAATAGATTTACAGAAATGTTACTAAAAGTCAATAAAAACTTGCTGCAGAAGCCGTGTATTGATAAAACCAACTATCCGTACAGTATGCTAGGTGATTCCAGAGATCATCGCACGCTGGTACAGCCGGCCGTGTACCAAGTGACGAGACAGGGCCACGAACACTGCGATGACTCAGATGGCACTCTGCTTGACATCACGCCACTCGACGAGCACGGTGCTAAGATCTTCACTCTCTACGAGAAAGATTTGACTGACGGCGTCAACTTACTCATAGGTGATGGCTTGCTTCTAAATTGTGGTGACATAATTAAAATGTACAAAATGCGGCGTGATCCGAGATTTTTCTCACTAGATTTTTTAGGCATACATCATCATCAGCCTCCAATCAAGGTTCCACCTAAGATGCTCTTCTTTAATATTGTACCTACTGTTGAATAATTTGAAAACAGGAAATTGAAAAATACTAATTGATCGAAGTACATATTTTGATCGTGGGTGTGATGATAGAAATTACACCTTCAATTTTAGAGCCGTCAGTACAAAATGCTTTCACGCATATTAATTTCCAAGAGTTTAATTATTAGACAAACGCCATTGATTGGAATTTACGCATTAACGTAGAAAACCACAGAAATTCAATAATTCGTTTGATTGTAGTTGTTTCGGAAAGCTGGAAGTCGCAATGCGTGCGGCTTAAAGTGACTGTTAAATCAGATAATTGCGGGGATTCTCAAGACTGTTCCGGCAAAGGAGTTTGCTACACCAACGTTTCTATGGTAAGAATTAAAACTGCAACATCTAGTTACCTACAACAATGCAGAACATCGTTGTATTTTGTCCATTAAACACAATTTTCGTGACGTTGACCTATGCGAGAACGAGAAACGACGTCAGCACTAAAAACTAGTCGCGCGCACTAATAAAAAATTGTTAAAAGACCTATCTATCAAGCTCCTATCAAGCTCTCGCCCACCGCATTTGAACCGAATTTGTTAAAACGACGCAGTCAGTTTTTGCGGCCTTGGTTGGGTGCCGTCGTAAGCTGTCATTTTTATGAGGGTGTTTAAGCTCATTGAACACTTTAGCGACTTTTATGTTAGGTCATCAGATATTTCATTGCGGTTCACTGAACAAGAGCCTCTGAACGTAGCTTAAAATAGAGATACCACCTCTAGAATAATAAATATGATAAATATATAGTTATAATATTACGAGGAGTTGAAATGTTTTGGCGGTTTTTAGGAAGGTTACGAGTGCCAATGCTGCGGGGGATATGTCGGTCCACATTGTGATGAGCGTGATGCGTGCAATCCGTCGCCGTGTCTAAACAACGGGGTGTGCGTTGACCTCACGCAAGCTCCTAACTCGGTCAACTACACCTGCGTGTGTCCTTACGGTACGTATCTGCATGCAGTTAATTTTTTTTTATCCTATAAGAAAAAATGCTAAAGTGTTTGGGGAGAGATACTTAGCATTCCAAAAGGAATGGCCAAGATTCAATTAAATAATAATAAATAATGCCGGACAACACCATCTACGGAGAAACGGAGAAATATCAAATAGCATAACTTGAAGCTGAGCGGAGATTTTATGCAATCTTATTGGTTAATATTTCTACGCTGCGCCGCTGCCTCGCTCCGCGTCAATGGACGGGCAGCCTTACCATCCTGTGACTATCCCCCTTAGAAGTCCTTAATCCTGAGATTTTACCTACTTGAGTTGGTACTACGAGATCTGAGGGGATGCCGTGCCTAGGGATCAAAGTCGTGAAGTTACTATAGTTTCACAACCACAATTAATCAGTTTTTTCGTGTAATAAGAGTTCTGCAAACCCCAACAGCCAAAAAGTTAGAATTCTAGACTGACATACTCCGTTATCCCCAACAGCCAAAAAGTTAGTCTGAATTTTAAACCGACATACAGCTCGCGAGATGGTTTCGGTTAAACTAACTCAACCTTTTAACCTGTGTTAGTCCTTGTTAATTGAAAGCAAATTCCTGAATGCTTTTGTTTGTCTTAACTGTTTGCTTTAGTGAAAACATACAGCTTTGTATGCATGAATAGAATTTATCTCAGTATTTCATAAACAATAGGCGGGCGAGCATCCAATGTGTTATTTGATGATTGATAAAATTAGGTTGTTTTTATTTCAAAAAGAAATAACCTTTTCTTATGTCTAAACAATGTCGGTATAGTGAACGTTTGCATAACAGGATACTAAATAAACAAAAGTTGACTAACATTTATAGTACCTATCTTCTTGGTTTATGTTTTATTTTCTTTTATCTTCCGAAGCTCGAATAACATAGCTCGTCTGCATTTGTTTGACTTCTTTGAATTGATGTCCGGGCGATCACTACTTTCAGTAAATATAAACGGATGGATGTTTTATTTATGGAGGCTCGTTCCTGAATCGATCTGCTTCTCGGTATCCATGTGTTATTTCCCTTTGCGAAAACCGGGATATTCATAGGGAGCTTCGTCACACACATTTTTCTTATTTTTTCTTCTTTATTTTAGGGAATTGAAATTATATCGTGGTATCATGAGTAGGTAGTTTATCATCATAATCTAGGTACGAGTACATTATGGAACAAAGTACTTTACGTAACTAACTAGCACTAACAAACAACCTCTCCGGGTAACGACTTCAAAAAATAATATAACCTTATTTGCAAAAAAAAAAACTCATATCAAATAAACCTACGGCCAGTTTCCGAAAGCTTTACTTCAAATTAGATAGAGGTAGCAAGTGACTTGACAGTCCATTAGTTACGATCGAGCTCTTAGAAACTGGCCGTTAAAAACATAATTTTCTAAACGGCAAACCACAAAACGTAATGTGTACCTGTTAATATTTTTTGTTTTGTTGATTTATTCATAAAGCTAAATTAATTCGGAAAAATGACCTACCGAACAACAAAAGAATCATCAAAATCAATTCATAACTTACAGATTAATCACGGTACCTAAAAGAACTTTTTTGGAGTTGGACAATACGCAATTTTTCAAATTATTTACTTTTCTATAATAAACCTGGTAACCCTAACCCTGCTAAACCTGGTATAGCACGTAACAATATAGCAGTGTATAACAGTACAGCACGTAAATACGTATATTTTGGATAGCAGGACGCATTTTTTGACTGTTCTAAATATGGGGCCTACGGGGTACCACCACCCCGACCGAGAATTTTCCGTTTTCGGGAAAACTCATGTTCCACAAGACTGGTCGCAAAACGTAATAAACTGAATATACAATACATGCTGATATAAGTACAATTTCCTCTACTATAATCGAATCAGCAGGTATTATTTTCTTATGCCTAAGCTTTCGTAGCAAAACTATAGAGTTTGCATGGCAACTAGGATATAGCAGTCGGTTTGTAGTTATGTAAGCGTCGCACCAAATAATGGCCTGTAATTATTATAATGGATAACTTTGAGTGGGGAAACTCAGCTAAGCCCTGAGTGATAAATTGCGCTCATTTATCAATTCCTAATGTCGTCAAGAGCGTTTGCTTGGTTTAATAAAAAAAATCATAAGGAAATATTGAGTCGATAATTGCATTTTCAAGAGTAGTTCTTTCTGAAACTGAAACAGCATCACGACTTTGATCCCCAGGCACGGTAGATATCCCTTCAGATCTGTCATTACCAAGTACTAACTTAAGATTCTTTGGGGATGTCTAAGGGGGGTAGTCAGAGGTACGTCCAAAAATTACATTTGGCACATACCCACATTTTGCAGTAGTTAGTATTCCATACGTGACAGGTTGCAAGCCCATCGCCGCTGTTAGAATACAAAGTTCTTTCTATCTTTTCTATTTCCATTGAAAAAATAATAACGACCTCTGTGGCGCAGCGGGCGAGAGTCCACCTGCGACGCTAGAGGTTGCGGGTTCGATTCCCGCCTCGGAACAGATTTGTGTACGATCTGCAGAAATTTGTTCCGTTGGTCTGGGTGTTTTCTATGTATATAATAAAAAATATCTATCTATGTAAGTATATAATGTATTAAATATATCAGTCATCTAGTACCCATAACACAAGCTTTGAGTAGCTTATTTTGGGGCTAGGTGGTGCTGTGTGGGTTGTCCAGCATTATTTATTTATTTATTTATTTAATAAGGAGAAATAAAATAAAGAAAAAACAATAAGTTTAAGAAGTATTGAGTTGTAGAGATTATCAACGCTGACTGGTTTTCAGAAAGACATCTATGATGTTGAATTGTGTTTTGCTAGCGTTTAATCATGGTCGAACTTGCTCATTGACATTTTTATCGTGCTCACATGAAAAATATAGGGCTTTTATGCAAGTTGATAAAATTTTTTTACGAATAATCAAGTATACCAATAAATTCCGTTTTCTGGTCAATTAAACATCAATGTTTTGCAATCTGGCGCTGGGCCCATATGAAGCGAGCTGTTACGCAACGGCACGGCGCGCGGCGGCAAACCGTTTTGCAAGCTTAAAAATTCATGCGAAATCGAAATTTTCGTTTCATATTTCTGCAGATTTACGAGTTCCCCATTAATTCCAACATTGACTGTTGTGTGATTATTATACAAGTTATTTTTGTTATTCAAGTGTAAAGTATGCGTCGTAAATTTATTTCTGATGGTATTGTGTTTGAGTCATCCAAAGCTTTTGAATGTAAATCAATAGACAATTTTTTTGTAAAGCTTTTGACCTACAAAGAGCGTAATTGAATTAAAGAAATTGAAGTGATGCTACTTATGGATGTCGATAATGATAAATCACGATACTCGTATTTATCGTTAATATGACGCAGAAAATGCGGTCTTGCCATTTGAAGGCGTCATCTAAGTCGTTATGTAAATATTGGAGGTAGTTATGGTAACTGCAGCATTTTCCAACGCAGGTATTACAGGCACGATTTGCGAGAAGGACCCGTGTTTCTCCGCGCCATGTTTGAACAGCGGAACGTGCATGACAATGGCCATGAATGGCTCTACAACTTTCCACTGCTCGTGCGCGGACGGATGGGCCGGGGCGCAGTGCGAGCTTTCCATCACGGGCGGCGCTTGCGCATCCAATCCTTGTGTCAAAGGCATCTGCATCGAGCAGGTCGATGACAATGTCGATGGTGAAGAGTACCGATGCTTCTGTCAACCAGGTATGTATACCAAATCGGGAAAATACAACACATCATAACTTGTGGTGCTCTACGTCAGGCTTTTGATCAATAATCTAAATTGATTTTATTTAGTTTTTGAGACGAAACCAATCTAATTTTGTGTGTTTTTATAACTCGTTAAAATAAATTTGCAAAAATTTTTTGATTAGCTTAATAAATTGATAAGCTAAATTGAAAACATCGCGAAATCATAGTTCAGTTTGGTTGTGCTTAATTTTTATTAGTGGTTCACCCACTAATAAAAATTAAGTTTGACTGCTGGAAGTAATTCAAAAGACATACTAATAAATCTTTCCAAACTTAGTCAATTCAATAACGCTTTATCTTGTTTGAAATGCTGGGTGAGCGAGGGAAGTTCTGGTGGCGATTTATATAATATGATGGAGTTGGAAGATTGCCCGCCGGTAATCGGGCGGCCTTGCTTCGATCGCTCCAGTGTCCAGTGAGACGGCGCCTTATCTTTATGAGAATTACTAGTTAGTGCTGGCAATTATGTTTCTTATTTATCTCTCTCTGTATAGTTAGTACATGATAATACTAATACTTTTGAGACCTTTAAAATAGATTACAGTAGAGATTTACATTATATATATATAAAATATATTTAAAATATATATATACATATATATTATATATACTTGTACAATATATATAGCCTATATTGTACAAGTAAACAGATTTTCGCTGGGGTTTTTTTAAATAATATGTAAACTTTTGCATTAAATAACGAAAAACAGTCGATCTTGTATTGATTTACAGAACTCTCTTTGACGCGTAACAAAAGACAAGTCTTGAACAAAAGCTTCGTTTCTCTATGGGAAATTTCCAATGTAGATGTTTTGAGCGTGGGCACATTTCTTTTTTTCTATTACGGTGGGTAGGCATTTAGGAAATACGAAGCAAGAAGGGTTTCTCGGTGTTCCAATGAATCTTAATGAATTAATTGTGGCTTGTGCTTGTTCCGCTGAAAGCGCTAGCGCGAAGAAAATTCGTAACAGATGGAAATAACCGGCCCTCGGGCCAGATTATTCCACCATAAGGAATTTGATACTTTGCCCTTTGATTTGAGCTGAACCGTGAATTTAATTTGAATTTTGTTGAGGGAATGAAACAAGAAAATTAAAATACAACTTTTCTTAAATAAATAACAGTATCTTAAAGTACAGACAAAATCTATTAAAACATTATTTAAATTTTTATTCTGTCTTAAAAGATAAGGTTTTTTTAATGGTAATGATTTTTTTCAGAAGTTTTTTTTTTTTTTTTATACAACTAGCTGACGGAACAAGCAGATGGCCCACCTGATGCTAAGTGGTAACCATCACCTATAAACAAAACACTGCCCCGTAGGTCACGCACAATAGGAACGTGCCCTACGATGCACTGCCCTGCGTCCATCAACTTGAGGGATATAGATGTTAAGCCTCATGTGCCTGTAATTACACCGGCGACCACACTCTTCAAACCGAAACACAGCGTTGCTGCTTGGCGGCAGAAAAAGGCGTGGTGGTAGTACTTCCCCGGACGAGCCCTTCACAAAGAGCTCTACTACTCTTATGTGTTCTATTAATATGTTGATACTATTTGAAAATGAGCTTTCGCCTAGCTGTTCTACCTGCATTATTATTACACTTATTTTAAACACCCAGATTGTTGTCGATGTGTAAAGGTCATACAGACTTTATTCCGGGTTTGCCACACCAGTAACGGTTGCGTTATTGTATTAACGGGCCATGATTCAGCAATTAATGTTATTTTTATTTAATCCTTTCACTTCATATGCCTGCGTATATACGTATGTGTATCAATAGGGTACACCGGAGAGCAATGCCAGCAGGAATACAATGAGTGTGTCTCTTCTCCCTGTGCTAATGGAGGCACATGCACCGACCGCGTGGGAGGGTTTGTCTGCTCGTGTGGACGAGGCTTTACAGGCAATACGTGTCAGTTGAAGGTATGCTTTTGATCCTCTAGTCTAGACTTTACTATACTACACTAGTCTAGTCGTACTTTGTAGATACACTTTACAAGACCTGATAAAATAACCAACACCCTGTGGCAAGCGAGCATTCTGCACGCTAGCTACTGTAAAGTGTAGGTATAATATGTAAGATAAGAACATGATTTTTAAATATTCACTATCTGCTGTACCAAAGTGGTGTCGTGTTATGCTATCATAATAGCTTCATAATAATGAATTAATTTAGTTTCATTCAAATAAGTTCATCGACGGCTTATTCGAACAAGCACTTATTTATAAGCTCTAATCATTTAGCTGTATTCACCTTCACTGAAACAGGCCTATATAATACACCACTATTTTTTCTCTATGTAACTTTTTTTATTACACATGTAGACTTATTACTTGTTCGTAGCATACATATTTGTTGTTGTATGTCAAATAAATATTTTCTTTCTTTCTCCTTTCTTTTATATTTAGTTTCAAAATAGTGGTGTATAGAAATACAATATTATTGAATGATTTTCGAAGTTTTCTCCAGCAAATATTTAACAGCAAAATTGCTAAAGCAATAATTTCACCCTGTCTAAAATTTTGTAGAAGTGTTTTACGACTGAAAGTTAAGCCATAAATACCTTACTTTAGAAATAAATTTAGACCTATTTCCACTCGCATTTTAAATTCAAATGGTGTTTATATGGTGAACTTTTTGAAGGCAATATATGAAACTTAAATAATTTAGATCTTTCTTACGCAGTTGTGAAATTTTGAGATTATTGATAAATATCGTATCAAATTTTTGATACAGGTGATGGTTTTTTGTAAGATGTACATTTTGAAAGTTTTAAGGTATATAAGTCTCTCAGAAACTTTTATGTGCCCTTAAAAGGATGAAATTGCTTTATATCAGCTTCGGAACTTATAATTCTACATGCCAACCTCCTCCGTTTTATTAATTCAATTCAATTTTTCAATTCAAGTTCTTTAGTTTTCAGGAGCGCCACTTTCAAAGTTCGTCTAATACTTTTTTATCCAATTTTTTAATACAACGCAAACATTTTGTATAATTTTTATAGGTGGATTTGTGCTCGCCTAACCCATGTTCAGAACATAAATACTGTATGGATCACGGCAATAGTTACTCTTGCGAATGCCCAAGGGGATATTCTGGCGACGAGTGCCACATTCCGACTAAATTGGTAAGTACTCTTATTTTCATAGATACTCTCCACCCACCCCTAATCATAAAAGGTCAAGATTCAAATAGTATATGCGTATTCGTATCGTGAAGAAACCTGATGATATTCTAGAAGTGACAATGTGCTTTTCATATATAGAATACTAACATCTGTAAAACGTGTGTATGTACCTTATTGTTATTTTAATAAGTGATCATTTATTTCCAATGAAAATTAAAATTAATAGGTGCAAGTATTTACAAATACATGTGAAAAGGTTGAGCTATCTGCAGACCGTTGCAAATCTAGACATAGCTCAACTGATCCAAATTGTATCTAATTAAATATTTGACGTATTTAGGGAAGAAAGTCATATTACGAGAAGAATGTTAGACATGGATGTGATTGGTTGTAGAAAGAGTGGTAGGCCAAAGAATAGATGGATGGACTGTATGAAGGATGATATGAATAAGAAAGGAGTGAGCACCGAGATGACGAATGATAGAGGAGAGTGGAGGAGTAGAACCTGTTGTGCCAACCCCACTTAGCGTGGGGTAAGGGCAGGAAGATGATGATTTATCTCTGGCTCTGACTCCAATTACCATTGATATCTTCAAAGAATCTTAAGTTAGTACTTGTTACTAAGAGATCTAAAGAAAAGTTTATCGCGCCTTGGTCCGAATTAGCTAGAAGATTCATCACACGTTAAACAGAGACAGACAGACATGGGCCTATAAAGTCGCCGTAGGATTTAAAACTACTCTATTTTCCATTAGTTCCATTGTAAAGATAAAAGAGCTCATGCCGACTTAATTCCTTACCTTTCAGCGTAATGGGCCTCTTCACGACATCTTAAGGAAGTTAATCCGTACTATGCTGAATACGAAATTGAATAGTTTGATCCTTTCAAAGATCCAACTTCATTTTAGATTTGATGTCGAAGGAAAATACCTTTTTCTGCTACCTTTTTGAGCGGGCATAAAAAAGTTCTCCTGTTTTCCACTTTTTTTATTATTAAATATGCGGTAGTGTTGTGTTTGGACGTACCTCTGACTACCCCCCTTAGACATCCTCAAATAATCTTGAATTAGTACCTACTTGGTACTGGGAGATCTGAAGGGATATCTACCGTACCTGGGGATCAAAGTCGTGAAGCTGTTTCAGTGTTAAATACAAAATAAATAAGACTCATACATACAGTTTTTTTAGTTCAAACTCCATGTTTTACATAACAATTTTATTTACGACTTACGAACTTGATATTGTGAAACTATTGTTCGCATAACCAAACTTAAACAGCCGTTTGTCCCTTGACGCGGATTGTAAAGTAGTACAGTAGTACGCAGTAGCGTAGCAGAGAAACGGGGAAATATTAACCAATAGGATTGCATAAAAACTCCGCTCAGCTTCAGATAAGCAATCCCATTGGTTAATATTTCTCCGTTTCTCCGCAGCCTCGCTCAGCGTCAATAGACAGGCAGCCAAAAGCATATTAAAAAATTAGATATAATTATCATATTACTTATGCTTTCCTGTGGCCTTATGTCTTTGGAAATATTAATACAATTTGCCTGTAAAAAATAATCCTCTGAGCGATAATGCTACTCACAGTTCTTTTTATGTAGCTGTGAATAGTTCTTGTTATTTTTTGCCACGGGTAAGCTACACAAAGTTGTGGAAAAATGAATCTTACAAAGACATTAAAGCGAGCAGTGTATAGCCTGATGTGTATCAGTGTGTACAGGTGTGTACCATAAAGTGTTATTCATTCTTCAATTTCAGGCCTGCGATAACAACCCATGCGCCCACGGAGGTACTTGTTGGAATGACGTAGACACAATGTTCTTTTGCTCGTGCAGACCTGGATATACTGGGAAACTATGCGATGGTAAATATTCAGTTCAAAACATGTGCCTTTGTCTGGTATGGTTTATATGAAAATTGCAAAATCGTATTATAACAACTCGAAAGTTTACTCTCTCTTACTACTGTTCTTCGTAGCACCTGCTACGAGACGTCTACGAAATTGGGTCAGACTAGAAAAACGAACTGGATGTATGCCTTTTTTTATAAGAAGTATAGTGATTTGTTATTCTTTCCTCATACCAAACTTATATTCAATTAAGTCTTTGATAATAAAATTTGAGACGGGGAAAAATAACAAATCCGTTGAAACGAAATTAATACATATTTTTTGGTAGTTTTTGGTTAAACATCGCTTTGACATACCTACCAAAATTACATAATATGGGTGACAATGGAAATGGTTAGACGCACCTTTGACTAACCCCTTAAGACATCCTTAAGAATTGTGGGTATTTGATACAGAGAAACGATGTTCGTGTATGCATATGTTAAAGTGTAGGTTAAAGTTGCCATTACTATTTTCTTATTTAGCAAGTTTGAACTCTTTCTCTTCCCCTTCTTCCAGAAGACTTCATTCTGGAACCAGTGATAAGCGGTGAGGAAATGGAGAGTGAGACACGAGGAGGAGGTTCCGTCCGCGAGGTTCGAATGCCTCTGGGCCTCTACCACGACCGACTGCATAACGTGTACATAGCGGCCGGTACGCTCGGCGCAGCCATTGCCATTGTAGGAGTCGTGGTGAGTACACACCAACTTATAGTTGAATGAATGAATGAATGAAAATACTTTATTGTACTCGTTACAAACTAATAAGAAAGAAAACAAATATTAACAACTTGTACAATGATCGAGATCAAGAGATATGTAGATTATCGCTAACGACGACAACCTTTAGATGGAGAGGAGCCTATATTATAAAAGATGGTTGTTTTGGGTGCACCATAAAAAACGTGATGAAATAATAAAAAAAAACATACCTACACTAACTAGCTTTAGCATTTTTTTAGTTTTTAAAGTACTGGTAGTCTAGAGGTAGCGGTCCGGATTTGAATGAATGCTATATTCATTAGACGACCTCAGTGGCGCAGCGGGCGAGAATCCGCCTGCGACGCAGAGGTTGCGGGTTCGATTCCCGCCTCGGAACGAATTTGTGTCTGCAGAAATTTGTTTCGTTGGTATGGGTGTTTTCAATGTATAATAATAAATATCTATCTATGTAAGTATATAATGTATTAAATATATCAGCTATCTAGTACCCATAACACAAGCTTTGAGTAGCTTAATTTGGGGCTAGATAGTGCTGTGTGGATTGTCCAGCACTATTTATTTATTAATTAGTAAAACATTTCAAACTCAAGCACTGAGGATACCGTTTTCTATTCATTTCAATACTTTGCAATATTCATTCTCATCACATGGTAAATAAGGTGAAAACTTTACATTCTGTGGTAGGAGTGACCGGAGTGAGCCTCTGGCGCTGCAATAAGCGACTACAGACTGTGGTTTTTAAATCATAATTTGAACTGTATAGAAGGAATGTAGAATGTCTGGCTCGGTGTGCATTCTAATGCCATAACTTGTGATTGCTTCACGTCGAATTATACATTCGAATAACTTTTTTTTAGACTTTTTCTTTGCTTCATGGGAGCAATGCTGGAAATTATGTGACAGTATGCCGGAGTTAGGAGGAATTTTGTACTCCAAGATTCGTTCTCAATTCCAGGTGACAGCATGCCACTGCCGCGTGAACAAAACATACTCTCGCCTGCTGTCGCGCCTGTCTCGCGTCACGGAGCCCGGGCCTCCACATCACTGGCTTCAGGACAAGCGTGCCCCCCCTCCCTCGGTCCCGTTTCCTCCTCCGTCCAACTCCCTCGATACAACCGACATGTACTACACTCTCGATTTCAGCGACAGCCAGAGCTCTCCGCTCATACAATAGCAATCATTCATGAACTGCTCCGAAGGGGAACGGTTCAAAATACAGTTTTAAAATGCGTCGAAAACATGACGAAAAATTATAATTTGATTATACCTAGCCATTGTCACGAAAAGGTCAAATAGAAGAAAACTTGCCAAATGTGACAAAAATCGCTATCAAAATCCAATGATAGCCAAATTAATCTGGCCACAAAGGTCAGTGTTTATTTTACGGCTAAAGTTTTTTCAACGAATTCACATTATCTTAATTGCTTGCGTGGGAGCTATAATCTGTCGAATAATTTTGAGCCATTAGAGTGGCCTTGTAACTTATGAGTCAAACAAAATACGTAAGATAAAGCTGTTATAAATTATTCTGACAGTTTGCAATAATGATGTTTAAGATTTTTAAATATGGTGTTTGTGTGCTTAGGTAGGTACAATAAAACTATTTTACTGCCGCTCTTTCTAAAGCCGATCGTCCACCGCCAACTAAACTAAGTTAGGTTAGCTAGGCTTGCATAGTTGAGCCAGTTTTTCATATATATGTACGTCCTGTTTCATACTATGCAAACTTAGCTAAACTAGCTTAGTTAACTTAGCTTAGTTAGTTAGTACTTAGTTGGCGGTGGACGACCGGCTTATGTGTCGTAAATAGTTTTGGGGTAATTTATGTATCAACCATAGTGTTAAAGGAATGCTGTACATAGGTACAATACTTCTATTTGACACTTTAGATTCCATTTTAATTTTATGTATCACTGACGCCGAGCAGTGGATCGTAGGGAAAGTTGATATCGTGCGTGACTAACGAAACAGTTATTTGTTATAAGTGATGATTACCACTTAACATCAGGTGGGCCATCAGCTTGTTCCATCGGTATGTAGTAATAAAAATTAAGATGTTTAGCTTTAGCTACCTTTTAGCTAGAACTTTAGTTCTATGGGTGAAACGGTTTCGCTTATTAAGTTAAAATAAAATGATATCTCAGAAATGTATCAACTTCTACAATTGTGTTCCTAAAACGCCAAAAAAACTTTGTATTTTAGTATGTATCCGTTATTTATTTTAGGCTGTACCTATGTGAAAGAGATATAATAATTTTACGAATGGTTTAAAAAATAACGTCGTAAATTTTATGCGAAACATTTTATTGTAGAGTATGTAATTAGTGTCTTACTTATTTAAGCTTAGTTAGTTTAATATTTAGGACACTTTCCTTCAAGGGCCCCATTCTTTTTCTATATACCTATTAAATTTTCGTAATAACAGATAGCCTAGGTAATTACGAACATTATCTAAAAAATATATTTTAAATCAGTCCTGCCGTTGTAGTGTATTAAACGTCTTGTATTTTATCCTAGATACAAATAGGAGGAAGCCAATAATGCATGGCATGTTATTGTACGGGATGATAATGCACACCCAATTATCCGTGTCCACTACTTTTGTAGCTGGATTATCTACTAGTTAGGATGTTGGGCTTTTTTAAAGTACCGAATTGGTTTTCAAATATTGAGCGGTATATTATCATGCCGTACAATAATTTTTGTAATGTGTCTGTACGTAATGTAATGAAATGTAATGTGTCTGGCGTACATGTACGTTCCGGTATTATAGTATTCTCATAACTATGGTTCCGGTATACAAAAGTATAAGCTGCAAACATCTAAATTTCGTATTTCTAGAGTAATTAGTAGTTAGTACCTATCATAGTCTCACTATATTGCAGTCCTCCGCAGTGCACTTAATAAATACTAATAGATATCACTCGTACATTTTAATGTAAAATCTAAACAACAACCTATATTATGGTCTGTTTTACAGACCAAGAATATAGGTTAAGTATTGAGTTTCTCACATAGTGCATAATGATTGTGTACCTACTTTCAGTATAGTAATAGAATAATCGATTTAGTAAAATTACAGATTTCTCAACTCAAATTCGAAAAAGATCGAATACACAAGATACTGAAGATATTATAAGACGTACTTATGGAGTGATAGTCACAAAACGGAAGAATGCAATGTGTGTGTATGTGTATTGAATGTGGACGTGGAAAATTGACTGATCTTCCAATTAGATTTTCTTCTATCTTTAAACTAGCTTGCTGTAGTCCAAGTTTAAAAGCGCATTTAGGCTAGACAATAGTTGTTTTTTGTTAATAGGTATAGTTTACTCTTTAAACTGCATACACAAAATAGATTCATTATTATAGTACTTGTAACATTCAAGTAGGTGTTATGTACCTAAATATACATGTATTCAGCAATGAGTCCTAGGAGCTACATAATTTTCATGCGTAGACTGAAAAATAAGAAAGGGGTTATATATCGGATTTTTTTCATTAATATCGCTGATTAAAGGACATAACCTCAGCGATATAATATATTAATGCAAATTAATACAGTGGGTACTATCTAATCAGCAAAAGTTTTCAAATCTTGTCGTCTCGAACTCGGCGCCTACTTTTTGAACTTCACCTCTAATAATGCTTTTGTATTTTGTATTAGAAAAGTATTAGCTTTCTGAGTGTCGTGTAAATATTGTGACAGTTTTATTGTTAATAAAATAAATTATCGTTATCCTGTGTTTAACTAATCGCCAATCACTACGTTATTATAATTAAAGCAAAGCCTAAAATAGGATAAAACATTAAATAAAAACTCAAACTATAGTTACGTTTTGAAGAAAAACATTTTTATTTAGATTATAAACTTTGATAAAAATAATTATATTAATATTTTATGACAACTTACAAATATTTTATAAAATAATAACGTAACATCTATTCAATTAAAACTTAATTAATTTTTATAACGAAAATGTGCTACCACTTTCGGGTTGTGTTTAACTAGTGTGACTATCTGCGAGATGGCGCTGCCTCGCCGGCTAGCCCAAGCCACCGTCTACACCCGCACCACACGCGTAATCTCTACTACATATGGCTCTACGCAATGTTAGCGAGAAACTGCGGAGATCACACCTATTCATCGGAATAGTTGTCCGCGAAGCTGTACTCATGCGTTATGAAACAGCATGATATTTAATTCGCTATCGAATTCTGTAGAGCCAAAATCAATTATAACTTTACATTGCACAACCATGACGAGTGGGGAGTCACCAGCGACGCAGCGCGACCGCGCCCTATTATCAACTAACTGATTTACGTATTTATTGCTACTGTTGTGACTTATGACGAGATTCTGAATCACGATCTAACATCATTGTAAGTAAATATTAAAGCTGCACAATTTAACATTAATAAGTACATAAATAAATACAATTACATACACGTACGCGTATGAGTAGATAAATAAAGTTAGAGTCCGCCACGATACGTTGGCGTCGCAGACTTTGAGCAATGAAATACAAGTACTTCAAACAAACATCAAATAGAAAACTTAAAGAAACAATTTTGATGTGGAGAGTTTTTAACAAGTGTATGTTACTCCAACGAATGGAAGAAATATTTGCAGCAAGGTCACTATATGAGATTGCAGCAGAAATACAGAAAAAAACAAAGCAATACATTACATAAACTACAATAATAGAATAGTAAGTATCTCAATAACGTTATCCTTAATAATAATTCGATGTGTTCCTGCAAGTCACACGTTAAACGAACTACTTTTGAGATTCTACATAACTAGTCTAGTCTACTAAATTATGTCATAATATGGCAGTTAATGCAACCGTCCGCACAAGGCACATCATTTCTCATAAACATACCTAAATATATAATAATACATAACACATTCAAAATTTCGGGCGATACATCCTTTACAATCAATCATTTCAAGGAAACAGAACCTTGTTCTGAATTTTGAAAATAAATCGGTGGAAACTCTTAAATTAATCACGGATATATATTTTATCTTTCAAAATTCATAGGATTTTTAACATTTCGTAGAATAAACCAACCGTAAAGAGAAAAAGGCAAAATAATCTTATTAAAATGTGGTTCCACTCACACGAAACCTTAAAACATAAATAAGTCTTGGACATGAATACTTTCATAAGCTAAGTTGTCATGGCCCGATAATCTACTTTAAAGTAATAAAAGTTACTATCAATAAAATCTTAAAATTAATCTCAAACCACTCCCATCGATGATAATGTTTGTTGATCAGAAGACGACTTTTGTGACTACATTCAAAATGACTATGACCATACGATTTATCGTTTAATATGTAAAATTGTGACTGTCTCGATATAAAATGTTATTGGTTATTCATTGCTTCCATGTATTATTTTTGAATTTAAATAATGGTACAGTACGATTAAGTATATGTTTCCGAAAATTTGATATTTATTCTACTTTATGATAATTAGCCAGTCGTGATTTCAAATGTTGTTTTCGTTATCGAATGAAATATGTATTGAGCATGAGGAAGCAATGAACGCTCATACTAAAACTAAATTTACTTCTACGTATGAATTGAGCAGCTTAATGTATCGCAAACTTACGCTTATTATAAGATAAAACTTAACAAAATTGGATGGCATTTATTGTGACTTAAACTCACTTATTTATCTAAAAATATTAACGTAATTATTATGATAAAGGCACTTTATGTTTTATTCAATGTAGGTTTATTCCTACAATTTATTGACAAGAATTTCTTACTTTATCATTATCATCATGGCAAGATAAAAAGGTACCTGTTGAAATGTAAACTAACTAGTATGATAACCGAGTGAATGGCACATACATACGTACTTATATACATTATTCAGTAACAGATAATTAATTTAAAAAATAATTAGACGAAAACATCAGGAGCAAAATAAAATTGTATTTTTTGCCATCACCTCGCAAATTACATCATAATTTTAATACGGCACTAAAAAAATATAAAAACGTTATGTACACAAGGTCGTTAAGGGACCGAAGTTTATTTGTGACATGTTTTTTGATGGAATGCTTAAAAGTAAATTTCAATGTGAGATCGATATTATCCGACACAATCTTATCCCATTACTTTTGAGTGCAGAAGGGAATGTCTAAGTAGGTTTATAACTAGATGAATGCAAATATTCTCTACATCGTGTATAGTCCTTATTCACATGAATGTGATTTGGTTCGTAAAGAACGTTGTCACAATGGGGCACAGAGAGCATCGCGCGTCGTCTCGGGGCTAGTGCTCTAATGGCAGCTCCACGAAGGTGATATCGTAGAGTCGCTCTTCGCCGTTGTCGCCCGCAGGCCGTACTTCCAACAGGAATAGGTCTTCATTACAATAGTACGCTAACATTTCATCGTCAATTTTGGCCGTAATCCTGAAATAAATGGTCATAATTCAATTCACCGTCTATTATATAAATGCTGGTGTATTCTTTATATCTTTTAAGAAAAATTGTATGTTATAACTTCAATCACATTACAAAAATAAGTTTTAATGTTTTTATTGTTAAGTGCACACAGTTTTACATAGTGTAGTGCAAGTGCTTTGTGTGATGCTTATTGTGTTATAGGGGTTCAGTAAGGTATTTAATAAGGACAGTGATTAAATGACGGGTACTTATTAAAAGTTGATCCACAAAATATCAACAGGAACGGTAACAAAAGCATTGCGTAGTTAGTGGCGCGCCCTTTCGGTAAGCGATGCTCCATTACGCGAGGCGGCCGGCTCGTATAGGTACCCTAAATAACTATCTGAGGCCAATGATTAACAACTTACCCTTTCTTGTTCTTTCGATAAAGATTATTAATTGCCGAACCAGAAATTTTGTACTTATTCTCAATCTGAAAATAAGCAAAAAATAAAAATTACTATGGGCTTTTTGCCAATCTAAAACCGAGACGTCTCGTCTAACAGAACGCGTAACCGGTGCGAAGGCGCGACGCGGACGGAGCGCGGGCGACGCGCGGGCGGGGTGCGGGTAGCGCGGGGTCATGTGCGCCGCGAGTGTTAATTACAACATGCAGTTATGATGATCGTGTGTGTCGTATTAGACGGGGTTATGAAGCGCCAACTCGGTTACAGCGGCACCGCGGGCGCCGGCTCGCACGCGGCGACCGGCGTCCGCAGCTGACGAAGCGTCTCGATATTAGATTATCAAATAGTTCTCCTCACTCCACACAGCGAGAAACCGAGTAAGCAACGAGATCCAACTCGTTCCCTCGCATTCCGTGGTTAGCCGAATTCACCAAGGTTAATCGAGACGGCTGGTCCCAGTATGTTTACTAAAGATTACTACCAGTAAAAGTAGATTACAGCTGATAACCGCTGACCCGCGGTCAATATTTCTATACAATAGCGGTTTCAATATTTCTACCATACAATGCTCTCTAAATTATAACTTTCCTATATTTTTTTTTGTTCCAAAGTTAAAGTTTATCTAAAGCATTAATATTTGAAATGTTTTTATAGTAAAAAAGTGGCAAAGAATTTCCCATTTTCATACCACGATTAAGTATAGGTAAATTGAATGGGACGAAAATAACTTTAGTTACTGATAGAAATCTTTGGTGGTTGGGATCAGTCGATTCGAGGCGGCCCTCAGTCCGCAGACGCGTGTCAGTACTCACAGCGTGCAGGAGCCCCTGCGTGGTGGGCGGCACGACGTGCAGCGCGGTGTAAACGTCCTCGGAGTCCTGGCGCACGTATAGCATGACGCGTTCGCTGAGCGGCGGTGTGGCGGTCCGTGCGCGCTTGCCCAGCACGCCTTCCAGCTCCAGCGAGTCTTTCCTGTCGCTGTACGGGGACAGACCTCCTACGTCTCGGTATCTGGAAACAATAATAACACTTTGAAGTGTGTTTTCCGGTGTAATTACAGACACATGGCGCTTAAGACCTTGTTGTATGTCAAATAAATGTGTTTTCTTCCTTTAACACCTGTATGCCTCAAGTTGATGGACACAGGGCAGTGCATCGTAAAGCACGTTCTTATCGTGCGTAAATTAATGCTTGTTCCATCAGCAAGTAGTTTAAAAAACCGCAAAACTAACTGTCATTACTTAGTTACCTACTCGTAAGGAAACTCGTAAAAACTGAAGAAATAACTTTAGGTAAAATTACAAAACTGGGAATCACAACTTCTGCATATATCGAAGGTGGTTGAGTGTACTCAATTAGTAAGATTCATCGGAAATTCCTTGAAATAACGATTTGTTTTAGTGCAATCTCATTTAATAACTATGATTGTAGAATGGTCAAGGCTCGAAGCCTCGATTATATCAGTAGTAATTAGGTATCTACGTAACCTACAGTTTATGTATGAACCTATGTAAGACGTGAAACTCATTCGTTGCATGATCAATTTGTTTTTCCATTCCAATACCTTTTGTTTTTCCAGTACACTTCAATCTAGATTTCTTAAAAGTAAGATAAGACTTCACACCGACGGCTCCGGGTGTATATAATATGTAGTTGAGCGTGACTCATAAAACGTAATTGAGACTAATAATGAAGTATTCGCTGTAAAAAAAGCTATAAAGTAGAATGGCAGTAAACTTACGCTGGTGCGTCCGGGGGGAAGTGGTTGTGGAACTTGAGAGCGGGAGCTTGCGGCTTCGCCGTATGCAGCAGGAATGGCGACGCGCCTTTTAGATGTGCATCGGTCAGCGTTGAATCATCATGTCCGTAGAACCCTTGAATGTCCATGCCGGCTAGCTTGTCGATATCCTCCGCGGGGCTAAACAACACGGGTGGTTTTGCCAGATCAGCCATCGTGTAAAATTCACTCCTCTCCGTCACAGGATGGTAAATCTCGTCCAGCTTCTTTCTGTTCGTAGCTGACATTTTTCTTTTAGCAGCCCTTCTTTCTTCGTCCCTCGTTTTCCTTTCAGCGCCCTTCAATAAAGAGAAAGGAAATATAAAATCTCATATTCTGGAAAACTTTAAGAATATTATGATCTGAATGATAAATGATTTATCAAAATTAGTTAAAGAATCTTACCTTATCGCAGAACACTTTAATTTGGCAATAGCCCCGGTGATAGACTTGTGTATCGCGTGGATCTTCGAAGGTATCAATTTGTATGTGTAATGGTAATCCCTGAAAATAAATAACCATTTAATAAGTCTGGGGATACTTTCTATTTTGACACCCAAAATAATTGGAGATGACCTGGCCAACTTCAGTTTATTAAAAATTGTGTAGGTAAGCATATCTAGAATGGGAAAGAAGGTTGGGCATAATTGGTCAATTACACACATCACGCTATTTCCGTGTCCATATTCAGTTTTTCACGTTTATAAAATCAACTGTTTTTGAGGTAAACGATTTCACGCATCAAATCTACGCTTGTCTCAGAATCATGGCAAAAACGGTTTTAATAAACGTTGGTGAGGCATAATTGCAATAAACTGTGTACCTGTCTAAGGATAAATAATACACGTGTCTGTGTCAAATTGAATTAGAAACGTCCGTTAGCGTCGTCACCTCCACGCCGACTCGCGCGCGTCGACTTTGTTATATTGGGTACCAACCAATGTTCAATAGAAATGAGATAAAAAAAACTAAAGTAGGTAAGTGAGGTTTACAGAAATATTATATCGATAGCTTTTTAGCTTTTATTGCCAGTCAACAGTCAAATTTAAATTAACTGTTATAAGATTAAGGCTCTACAAAATATGGACCTACGAGTAAGAGTGCATGATCTATTCGTAATGTCTCCAAGCACCTGCTCAAACGTATGTTTTAAACTTTATTAGCAATGTAATACCTATATGTCTGATTATGTTTATCGAATGTCTTTACGACAATGCGGTTACCGACCCCATTGAGCCTTGACGTGAAAACTTATAGCCATGTTATTTCAGCTTCATTTACATTTTACAGATAACCGGTACATAGGTACTGATGAAATAATACGGACGGATAAAAACATGTTTTTGAATAAAAACTGCAAGCGCACTATAAAATCTCATTTTCTTTTTTAAGTTTATTATAATGTTAAAAAAGTATGGTTGTTCTTAGAGATCTTACGTTTTTACCTACATTAAATACTAATACGAATTAACTATGCTAATAATTTATTTATCATGGCTGTCGTTTTCCTTAACTAGTCCCGTCTCAATAAGCATGTGAATCTATAAAAACATTTATTTATGATCTGGGCAAATAATCATGTTTTTGTTTAATCTATACGACGCGTAGGTATTTGAATTGCTAAGGACGCAGGATTAATCATTAGTATATACTCGCAGAAATAAATAATTTGATGTGCTTACTAGAAAAGAAAAAATAATAATAGAATACACACCTTGACCCCTTTTTGACTGCTGAAGTCTGTACTGAGGCATTGTACGGCAATATTAATCTGAAAATAAAATACAAAATTAATTAGAATAAGAAGCTCTAAATATTAAAGTCTGTAATGCCTAACCGCAGAGACAGGCGCCAAGGCGTAATGAGAACACTATACGCTGTGAATACGTGTTTTAATCTAATAGCAGCTGTAAAGGGATACACGACATGTTTCATTTCGCTAGGTTTATTGATGAGTGTTGTTTGTCGGTGTATCATCCCTATGGGCGGACTTGGCGCGGCTTGCGGAGGGCAGAGGCGGGCATAGCGCATGGCGCCGCGGCCGACTCGTCGGCGGGAGCGCTCGCTGGACGCTCATTACCGCGGTCTATGCAAATGACCACCTCGGCTTTTTACCGACCACCGACACCGCCTCAGATCACTGTCCATACCCATATTATACGTCGCAAACTACTCGCATCCGCTGCGCTTACCTACACCAGCCAACAATAAATAATTACAGATATCGATAACTGCTGACCAGTAGCCGAGTAATCAATGGCCATAAAATAAATCTAAAAAGAACTTACCCAAGACGTATTTGAAACGGTTTCAATTTAATACTGCAGGTAATTCGAACTATCAATTTAACGATCACAACCCAAATTGCAGCTCAATGTGGTAGGAGTCGTTAAACGCTAATTACTCCCTTGGCTCGATTAGCATACTGTCATAGAATTGAGGCTATTTCACGCGGACTTTTAATTGTTTGATGAATATTGAAAAGTATAGGTATACCTACTTGCCTACACCTACCTTAGCACATTGTTATTTATCAATAAATAATGGTTTTTGTGATAGCATACCCATTATCTGTTTAAAGCAATGAGCGCAATTAAAGCGGTATAATTTATAATTCAATAATTTAATGAGAGCTCGGTAGGTATCTCCAGCTCGCTAGCCGCGCCCGGCAACGGTAGACAACTTGCAGTTTTTGCTCCATTTACTTCTGCCAAATATGGTAGCAAGATTCAATTTAATTACACTTTAATATATGTAATAAAATCATGATCAGGGTTTTAATTTAGTACAATGAGTGGAAGGCACGCTGTGTAGCCACGGCATTTTATTAATTTAGCTTTAAATATGCACATATTTTTGCATCGCTGAGGTATGTCGTTAGTCGATGCACTTTTGCAATGACAGAAAGACACATTACTCCATTTAACGGAGCACGTAAACATGCACAAAGGTTTATGGAAATGATGTTTCGAGGATATGTACTCGTAGTAGGTTAGTATATACAGTTGCAACTAACATTTATCGTACGGAACTTCTCTATGTATTCATAGCATAGTCTAGTCGTTTATCTACAATTGAAGGTTAATTTTTACTTCAATGTGCAACAAAATATGAAAATGTAAAAAAATGTATAAAATATGTAGAGATTCTGTAGTCGTCTGCTCTTCGGCGATTATAGTAAAGAAGGCTGCTGAAAAATACAAAGTTGTGACAATGTACCTTGGCGGCGCTCTCGAGTGGGTTCCAGTAGACCGCGATGGCGTTATGCGAGATCTCCTCGATGGAGCCCGCCAGCCCGATGCTGTTCTTCGTGTCTGCAATCAAACATAAATTGTCATTAATCTTGTCCTCGAGTGCAGTTATGCTGTCGGAGATTTCGATTAAGATATCAACGCACAATACGTCATCCAGGATGGAAATTTATTTGCAGGGCGTGAACCTGATAGTATCACTTTAACGACGATTGCACCGATGCCCTTCCTAGCTTAAAGATTGGAACCTCAATAACATGTTAATATCCCAATCATCATACGCGAAACACTGTCAATAATTAATCCAGATCGATCAATTAATTTACCTCCGGAATAATCTAGTTTCATTATGCTTCCGCTTTATTTAAATAAATATATTAAATAAAGCGGAATTAACGGCGGTATAATTAACTATTAAATTGGCAATCTCTACCGGTAATAACGAGGACAAGATGTTTGTGATAATTTAGCTGCCGTATTTGGAGGTTGCGGTCAATGTTTGTTGTTGGTATATATAACCTGTGTGTTGGTATTTGTGTAGAGATAAATGTACGCCGCGTGTGATGATGCGAGTGCGAAAGTGTCGAGGGTGCGTGGGCGCAGGCTATCTGCCTGGCTGCAATCTGTGCGGGCACGGCACGGGCCCGGCGCGGGCAGGGCCGCGTCTCCTGAAGTGTTTACGAGCAGCGCGGCCGCGGGAGGACCCCGCCCGTTCTCGAGCTGCCTTATTGTCTTAACAGCCGCGCGCAGATTTACGAGTCCACCCGACATCTTGCTACTAATAAATCCACCTACTCAAACGCAGACTTGCACAACAGTAATTGACTCGCAGGCTCCGTCGCGTCCGCGTCGGTGTGTAGGCTTTTCTAGTTATAATACCTTCGCAGTCAATATCCTGATGGAATTAGAGATTACATTGGCAAAGTAGTCTTAAAGTAATTTCCGCTAGCAAAGAGAAAGAATCTTAAGTATCTCAAATCTCTGAATCTTGTAAAGTTCACACCCAATTTATTTTATTGCAAGAATTTTATCGCATTTCAGTCATCGAAATTCTTTCCGACATTTAACGTTATCTGCCAATATAATCTCTGCAGATTTAAACTTAACATAATCAAAACAAATACTTAAGCAGTAATCTGTCGAATCAGTGAAGCATGTTACAAGCGAAAACTGTCAAAAGAAATAAACGTGAGGGCAGGGAGGCTTTGCTGCAGCGAGCGCTGGACACGCGATACAAGAAGACATGTAGGTAATCGGAGAAGGCATTGTGCGGAGGCGCAGTGCGTTGCAAGCCTCTCCCCCCAGGCCTCGCTTCCCGTCTCATCCCGCTCGGCTTTCACACGCCTGCGCGCAGGTGTCCGATGTCGCCCTTGACGCTCCCAAGTTCGTCATACATTCTATAAAGAGTTCTTAATGCAGGCAGATCCATGCACTTATCACATCCATGGTAGCGCAAAGATTGTTTATCGTAAGTAAATAACCATTTAATTAAGCATGAATACGACAAAGTAGGTTCTTTGTAGCAAATTCAAATGGGTTGTGTTGTGATACCTCGTTCTATGTACATCATCGTTTTAAGGGTTCCGTACCCAAAAGGTAAAACGGAACCCTATTGTCTTACTAAGATTCCGCTGTCCGTCCGTCTGTCTGTCCGCTGTCTCATGAACGTAATAGTTAGACAGTTGAAATTTTCACAGAATATATATTTCTGTTACTGCTATAGCAACCAGTACTTGCTTACCTACTTTTTTTTAAGCACGAGGGGTTGCGTATCGTAGTATGGAACCCTTCGTACGCGAGTTTGACTCGCACTTTGCCGGTTTTTTATATAGCTATATGCATAGCAACAGCATAAAAATTTCTAAATCGAATTCAATTTAAACATTTTTGAATAATTTATTGAAATTCAACATTATTTTAATCTACATGCTCAATATAGCCAGCAACGTAAAAAACAAAACGTAACTAACAACGAGATAAACTAAAAAACCTTGACATTAAACTTGGCCCGGCGCGCGAATTAATGGCTTCCATGTTTTTATTTTCCTTGAGATTTAATTTATTGGCACCGCTTGTGGCCGCGGCGTCACTCATTACAAATGCTACGAGTCTCAGTTAAGTAATGTTAGAATGTGTATAGTATCATATTTCAGCGCTGTTTACTTCGAGACAACCGATTAATAAGCAGAAATTGTAGCGGGGGTGAACCTATATTCGTCAATCCCTCATGTAAGGTGTCGTAGTACCTAATTTTCAATTATTCAATACGAATTTCAAGATTGACATCGATACCACCAAAATAAATAAGTAAATGTGTGATCAAATAACTTTATGGAAAAAATGAAGAAATCGTAGCATATTTGCATTATAATATTATTTGTAAGCACACTTTTTTTAATGGATAGGTAGGTATTAATATATCTACATATTTACAAAGCAATCAAAAGTAACCAGGTCTATTGTGTTTGGTAGCAGTCTCGCTGCGCAGGCGCACGCCGAGGCTCGTCGCGCAATTAACATGCTAATGAGCGCGCTCCTCGATATCATCACTGTAATTATGTCCGCTCGCGACTATATTATATTCTAACTTATGTTCTCTATTATTTGCTGAAAATCCAACATTGGAGTGCGTATTTGTATGTAGTTGATAAGAAACTAAGTCACAGCAAAGATAGTATATGCCAGGTGCTTGAATTCTAGGATGGAGATATCTCACGAATTTTAACGATTTCCTGTTACTTCACCGCTGCGCTCGTGGAGCTTCATCGTCGTATATCTTTATTATATGGTAACCGACCTCGGCTCGTAGAAGTGACGCATTGGCTCTGTATCTTGGATCTAGTTAAAACGTGGAATGTGTCGTTTATACGGGCATTTCAGGTTCAAATGACTGTGGTGTCCTGCACTTTGCTCTGAGGCGGTGCCACTCTGGGAATTAATATTTTTATCTTGTGCGATTGATGGGTTCTATGGGCGGTGTAGCTGCGTCGTCGTGCGTGTTATTTATGCAAATGTCCTAACGAGATATAATAGTGCGGGTAGCGGGGTGCGCGGGTGCATCTCGGCGGCGACTATCTGCCTGCAGCAGGTAATTAGGTTCTGCGTGCCGAGAGCCAAGAGGACTCTCAGCCTCTCCGCCGCGCCGTTGGCACGCAACTTCATCGGCATATTTCTGTGTCGCCTCGAGCACGGTTTTGTAAAGTATCTTGTCTAAAACCCTTTTGCTCGAGTCATCAGAACTTACAAGACTTGCAAAAACAACAAATTGTTTTCTGCGTCTACGGCTACTCTTTTTATTAATTAATTTTACAAAAAAATAGGGACTCACCAGCATCAAGTATCCTTTGTTTGACCGAGTGTTGTCTACCATGCCAAAACTGCCACGCTTTTATTTCATCTTCAGGGGATTTTTCTTCTCTGAACATTAACATTACTACACTCTGAAACAAAAAAAAACATTCAGAAAATATACTACCCCTCTTACCTAGGTCAAATTATCACATCAAATGTAAAATATTAATGCAAACACGTATGTATTCTGAGCTATTGATTGCAACATAACATACCACTATAAAACTTATAGCTACGAGTGCTTGGCTGAGATAAGTATTTTTTACAAGCATCTACAATAAATAGATATATCGTCCTTATAAATTGACACAGAGGGTGGTCATTAGAAACACCTGACCGGAGCAATGTTTCTAGTTTATTTATTGCCAACTTTTAATGGTGAAAGTAATAGCAAATTGCCGTGAGCTTGAGCTGAGCATCTCGCGAATACGCAAAACGCGATTACCGCTGCGCATTTCTCAGCTATTACTTTAAACGGGTGCGATTACGTCGTTACTGCGGGTATCTTAATTTCATACGCATTTAAAAGGACTTAAAAGTTGCGTGAAAAAAAGTAAGTGCTCAGTTAAAAAAGTGAAATATGCAGTTTGGACGATTTCTATCGACGCGTTAGAAAATGCTATGAAAAAGAAGTGGTATATGCGAGGCGTGGTGCGCGCCGCGCCATGTAGGGCTAACGACGAGAAAGCACCTGCGATCGAAGCTTCAGATTGATGGATCGCGCAGCCAGGTGACCCATAGCTGCACGTCGCTCTCCCGCCATTTCCTCCACCAACACCCGAATTCCAGCAAAGTACGTACATATTTCGAAAACTTTATGAAGGTGAAAATATTTCTGATGACTATAATATGCAGTTATCAATACTACTTAGAGAAACAGGATGCAAAGCATAACATATCAAGTAGTAATGTAAAAACTACTCTGGTACGGAGTGCAATTTTAAAGCTAATTTAATCAGCTTCTTAACTGTTAAGCAAAGGTTGTCTCTCTGTTACGACTTAGCTCTTCGAGGAGTGGCTGTATAACTAGCAGTAAATAATTACTTAGGCTGACTTGTATCAAAAGTTAAGTTTCGATGTTTTCAAGCTCGCCTTGAGTTTCATCGAGATTTGATGTCGTCAACTGGCTTATTCGAGATTGAACTCAGCGGTGCACGTCGCATTTACAACTTAACTGTAGAGTTAGTCGTCATTATTGGAACATGAATATGCATCGCAGGCGATAAGCTAAAATAAGATGAAGTGTTCGGCGTCTGAATCGGCTAATTACGTTCGCACTGCAATTAAATATCGCAAGGACTTTGGTTACAGTGTTGGCCAGGGACAATAAAAACGCAGTTTTACTGTTAATCAGTGAAGTTACGAGAAATTTTGTATCTGCAAATAGATGAGAATTTCTATAAGCGGGGCACGGGCTTTCTCCGGAGATCGGCCCAGGCACAGACGCGTAAACCCAACGGAACCACGCATACTAATAGATCGCCAATGTATAAAATTGTAACGGTGTTATCCACCTCTAACCGTCATCTCGTAGCTTATCATGTAAATAAATATAAACATTTACTGCTTTATTAGAATTCCTCGGGCCGCAAGCATTTGACGAAATACATAATACATAACTAACTGTTAAATCGAATTAGCTATATATCGCTTCAACGACATTCAAATTGGAGCCAAACAGCGAGAGTTAAAAGTAGGGTTTATGGTGTCATAAAGTTTTTATTTATTATTGTTCTTTATGTAGTCAAGACCTACCGTTTTGTAATAGTTTGGCTTCAACTAGGAGCTTTTGTTTATTGTATTGAAATAATGATTCATAAACACTTGCCAGCTAATTTAGAGTTAACTGGTAATGGTTTACGCAATTTAATGCCTATTTTGTAGTTGCAATTGGTACCGAACAACGTCGGCTATTGTTGCATGACAGAGATACATTGTAATAACTGGCAATCTTAAACGTTTCATTTCCACTATTTATCAAAGACAAGTTATATTTTGATTTCATTAGCACCAGTCTATATCGGAGTTAAATGGAGTTGGTTTGTTAATGTAGGTAATTGCTTAATAGTCTCAATACTCAAGTTGTTATGATGCTGACACTTCGTGCAAATAAAATTGGTAGTTTTAAATTTAACCTACTAGCGGTACCTAGCGCCTCTGTCCAAGAGGTATGTAATCATCAAAATCGGTCCACCCAGTATAAAGTTATTAGGTAATAAATATAAAAGAAATACAGTCAAATTGAGTACCTCCTCCTTTTTTTAAGTCGGTTAAAACATCATAGATAAAAAAACACTAGTTCATATATTATAACTGAAATATATAAAGAAATATTGCTTACATATATATGTTTACAAAATAAACATTTTAAGTCACGGGAAATAAGTATCCATAATAAAGGTCTGCGTGTAAACGCCCACACACGCCAATTTTGCCTACAACAGCAATTTTATGATTATCATCTCAAAACTTAATTAACGACTGTTGCTTGGCAATTATTCAAGATCTTTTTCAAAGTTTTTCCTCCGAGATTAGTACCAACAAACTACTTGTACGAACATTATGCATAATGATCTGGTTTTAAAAAATTATGACCATCAAATATTATGCTTTATCTATTAACACATGTTTATGTATAAGTAAATCAAACATAATATTTATTTATACTACGGAACTACGAAAAGTTTCGTAAGTGAACACAGTTTTGGCTTCTTGGTCCAATTTACCAACTTCTTTGACCGTCAATTAATTAATCGAGTGTATCGACATTCGGCCTGATTTCAGAAGCTGGGTTGACAATCTCAGTTATCTGATTAGTACATACGCTTTCTCTTGCTTGTGTCACACGCACGGTCCTATATGCAAGGGCTAGATAACAATTTGGGTTATATGTTCGTTTAGGAAAATGTCTGCATTCTGTCTCTGGTTGTTTGGCTACTGACTTTTTTAGACGAAAATTATATTTGATGTACGAGGGTATTCAGAACCAAGTCCAAACATTGTGTTTTTGTTTTACTATAATTTTCAGACCGCGACATCTCAGTTCGGGGCGAACCACTAGTCATGTGGTTTACAGTCTTCAATATTATGTACCTAAGTAATAACTCTGTATCTTCTATTTTCCTATCTGTACATGTCCTCGTTTTCTCAACATCTCTTTAAATATCATGTACCTTAGGAGGCGTGCTACTCTTCGTTCTAACATACATATCGCATTAATTTCGTCATTCTATTTAAATAAATAGCCAATTGCATATAATTTATAACACATGTGGTAGGAAGGTGCTACGCAATCTGATGATCTGTATCTAAAATCCAAGTGTGACAGCTCGCGACCACTCATTAATCTAACCATAACCAGACATAGCCAGACGTTTCGACGTAGTGTACGTGTGATACCTACCATCTATCACACCAAAACGACCATTTTCACATTATAATGAATCAAATCTGGCTTGCTTCCGGATATGTCCAACAATTTACCGAAAGGTTTTTAATGTTGAAATCACAACAAATGGCCTCATTTAGAACGGTGCACGGGCGTGTATACACTTTATTCCTATATCGTCAGCGATTTCTCATCAGAGTCGCTGTCGGCGACTATAAGACGGAATCACCACGCACCTGTCTAATTGTTAACTATAAATTGTAAGATAATGGGATCGTTAACGTATTGGTAATAGTACAATTACTAATATCAGATTCAATCTATGCTATACGCTTGTGTGAGCCACGAGTGGAGTGGAGTGCAGTAATTAGAGGCAAAACCTAGCGTTCATTTGTGCATGCGTTCGTGAATTGAAATAGATAATGCGTATAAGCAAGCATAACAGTTGAGTAATAGTGCATGTTGCGAACGAGGTAGGTATTCCATATCTTTTTGCTGTTGTTATATACGCTTCCTCGTTAACCGCGGAGTTAGATGCGGCGCCCATCCATCAGCTCCTATCTATTTTATGACAATTATTTATGTTCACTGCGTGGCAAAACTATTTCGCTCACCGTTGAGCTTTATCGATAGTGCAGAAGTAATGTCCTGCCGTCTCGATACGCTATATCTGATACGGATACGTCTGTTTGTTAAGTGCGCTAGTTGTCTGTGCTAGGTAGTTGTTTTAACGCCTAGGTTATTTGCTGCGAGTGTTCTCAGTGAATGTCGGTTTCGACATAAATTCTGAGCGGAACTGTGGGTGTAACTGCTGCTCGGTTGCCTACGTGTCCGTATTTATTTCACATCAGGTGAAATATATCATTGACCATTTTTGTCCCGTAAACAAATCTATAACAGCTTACGCATTTGCATGTTCTTTGTTCATGATAGTTGTATACTGCAAAGTAATGTCCAACTTTGTCGGAGTTGTACGAACGTACACGCTTCTTATAAAACGAAAAACTAATAAAAATCCTAAATATAACCCTTTAGTGGCTTCTTCTTTTTGTTTATTTGTTTTGTTCTTTTTTTTTATTCTCAAATAGATGTCTTTTTACATACCTAGTTATCTAGTTAATCCTACTACTATTATAAACGCGAAAGTTTGTAAGTATGGATGGATAGATGGATGGATGGATGGATGGATGGATGTTTGTTACTCTTTCACGCTGGAACGGCTGAACGGATCTAGATGAAACCTTGTAGAGAGATATATTATAGTCTGGAATAGCACATAGGCTACTTTTTATCCCTTGGGAATACCGGGATTTAAATCTACGCGGGTGAAACCGCGGGGTGCAACTAGTATTCCATACGTGACTGATTTCAAACTTAATATATTACTACTTAATATATTATTTTTAGTGTTTTAGTCATTTTTATTAAGATCATTAGGTCAACTTTTCATTTGGTATTGCTAAGGATCTCGGAAAGAACTCAAGCACCTCCGTGCCACTATCGCGAGATGTTCCGCGCGACAGTCACGCACAACAAGTACTACAGGTACTATAGGTTCTTAGAAATTATAGAGAAACCGCATATTATGCAGTGCGTGCACCTATAGACTGACGTGCTTGCCCCCGAGCCCGGGAGATCGCCAGAGATGTGCAGCTTCCGCCGCCGGACAAATTGCACACTGTTACTCTCATGTTCCTCTACATCCGCCGCGAAACCATCTACATGTAATTGAATATTAAGTACGTACGCGTATTAGTTGCAATGATCTATGATGAAGAACAATTCATGCGTGAAATTGACGTGGCTTTGATGTAAACCGTCACTGACATGTTCAAAGAAATGACGCGTAGAAAGTTTTTCATTACATTTCTTAGAACAAGTTGCATTAAATCATGTACCAGAGTCTCTTCTTACTATTTTTGTTGAGTTTGATACTTACGAAAGACAATAACCAAGGATTTACTTATTTGTTGCCTGTTGCATAAAAGCGTAATCGGTCCCAATGACCGCTAGCTCTAGATCATATCGGAGCAAATCCCGTGACCCATCGGGCGTCAGATTAACATCCGGACTTGCCTCGTAGCACTAATCTGCTCGAACGTCGAAAGGAAACGTCAGATTGTAATGCAGGGCTCTGGACGCGTGATGCGGCTTAAGCATTACCTACCTACCGCTGAGCTTTCAATTACGCCCTACTCTTGCATAAATTAACGTTGTTGCTTCACACAAACACACCATAAATGTTTTTATAATGCTTATTCGTTATAATAATGTACAACATATGAAAATTAAACATAAAACTGCAAACAATTTTGTAAAGTGAATTAGATTATGTTTATAACGAAAACTATACCACATGTGGGTACTCAAGATAAAATTCAATTTGAGGCGTTTGAATTGAAAATACGCCCGCTGGTGCCATATAGTGTCAGTAGTAGGTACCTGCTACTGACACTCGGATTCAAACTGTAGTTTTTCTATTGTACAAATCTAGAGTCTGAATACCGCAAGAAATTATACACAATTTCGTCGCCTGCATTAATTTGAAACGTTTGGAGACATCTTTTTGATTTTGAATTAGAATTGTTTTTGTATTAGAATTGTGCCTATTTAAAAAAAAGAAGGTAATTAATTAATATTTTAAGCCAAATCTTAATTTAAAGGCACTTCCCATATTTTTCAATGTGCCTTATGAAATACATTTTTATTCCGTTGTTGTTGTATTTAGATATTAAACGCAAAAACAGCCTTAAGGTTAAGCTGTGTTGTGTAATTGCCTCTTAGATCACCTTAATGCAGCTGATTACTGGCCGTTGTCGACGGCGATGCTATCGAGGATTGACGCTAAATACGCACGCTGTCACAGCTCCAATATCGAGACAATGACGGACTTGAATTACGTAACGCCATTTACGTCTAGTGTCAGCCAAGCTGCAGAGAAAGCTGTTATCCTAGATAGATAAAAAATCCCCCTTCCCTTTGTATTCAAAGGCTTTTGTCTGGTATTTTCAGTTGCCATTTCAATATTGACTGGTTCTTCGTCGTTTATTTAGTCTAATCATTTGATAACTGAAATAAATTTACACCTGCATCAATCCGTAACAAAATCAGCAATTATGTGTGCTTTAGTAACGCGCAATATTTTAGGTCGTTACATGTAAGATTACCGAATAGGACGTAATATTTTGAAAGTGTAATAGTTACCAAGTGAAGTTACGCGAATCTGAAACCGAAGGTGGAAAATTCACGCTCGGTGAAGCGTCGCGACGCCGCCGCAACTATACATGCAGCCACTGCATTGCAACTCTATATTATTAGTGTTTTTTTTTAACTCTTGAGGTAGCTTTGAAGCTCTTCCTACCCTTAACTTATAACAAACACCTATACTTTTTTTATATCCAATTGTAAACTAACCAGCACATAAGTATTTTATGCTAAGATGAATTTCGATTAAAGTATTGCATGTAAGTTTAATTTGAAAACAAAATTTCAGAATGTTATAGTCAATAAATCAAAAAAGTAATTTAGGTACATTAAAATCACATAAATTACACGTAAAAAATGTGAAAAGACAAAAAGTACATTACGACAAGGCGAGACTGAGAGAGATTGATAAATAACTAATTTTAACCTTAAAGTTGAGAACTGCTATAAGAACATGGACTGTTACTCTTACACGGTGACAGCGCAGAGGCCTTGGTGTACAAAATAAAATGAAATAACTTTTTAGATCGTGGAAGTGTGTGACTTTGGATGTTCATCTTGCACTTAACATGCTTCAAAAATATATCAATCTCAAGTCATTTAAAGAAATGCCGTTACTACAAGCTCCGTTGTATAATTCCGCAATTTATAATCATTATCGTTTTTCTGGTGCGACAGGAGTTGCGGAGCGCTCGATCGGCGCGGGATGCAGAGCGCGGGACAAAGCGATGAGGGTGCAAGCTTAATTGAGACATCTCAACACATGATTGATTGCAGGCATGATTGGCAACTCCAGACGTGCAACTAACAAACATCAAAAATGCAAAACGATTTTTTTCGCATAAACTATTGTAAAAACCTTTCCGTCCTGGCCTGTATGAAAATTAAATAACAGCCGCCTTGCTTTCTGTGAGAATATTTGGGTGTCTCGTATGACAGCCCTTCACTTGTCCGCTCGGCGGTGGCGGCGGCCGAAAGGTGCGTGCCAGAAGGAGCCGAAATCGACCGTTATAATCCCTCATCAGACGTAATACGTTCAGCGTAAAAGGCATCATTAAGGACTGCCTTAAAAAGGTAAACTGGAGCAATCATTAAAATTGCTAAATATTATAAAAAGAAATTAAAACAGACATCGTGTCTCGTTACGCGAGTTTCCGTTGCTACGAAAGTGAACACAAAGATGTCAGTATTGCTGTAAAAACTACTGCAAAAAATGATCTGAATGAGTGGGTGCACCTAACACACGCAAGACTCAGTCTACTTGCTGCTGATAAATAAATAATGTATGTGTCGGAAGATCGCGATTGAATGAAAAATTATTCTTATCATACTTTGTCATCTTTATAACTAACAAAATAATGAGTAAACAATAATAAATATGAAGTTTGGAAGAAAAACAACTAACTTTACATAGGAAATATAATATAAAAAAAACATCACTCAATTAGGCGTCACCGGGCTAGTGAAAACTAACTTTACATCGATTAAATAATTATATTTTAATTGACGAATTTAAAAACCTGCTTCGTGCCGTCCACTGGAGTGCGCTGTGAGCAGCCCATATATTGCAAGCAAAAGGGCTCTGCATACGAACAGACCGACAGATATGGTGAAATTATAGCTCTATAATTTTACCATATCTGTCGGTCTGTTTGTTGGACTTTGTAACCCTTATAACGGTAGCATATATTATAATTTTGTTATTATTACATTGCTCAGCCACCCTTCGAATAGCGATGATCACCGACAGCGAAGACATTTTGCTATAGAGATGATTAATTACCCCCATTTTCAGTGATTGATCGAACTCTTTATAATCTTCTGTAAAAAACTATTCAACCATCTTCATTTTAAGTTTATGCAAATAGAAGGTCGCTTTAAATTAAACATTTTAAAAGTGTATTTGTCAATTTTGTTGTTGCAAATAAAGCTGTGGTGCCCGTTACCTACTACGAGGCTCTGAGTCAGCGTCGCAGTGGGAACACGCCGCAGTGTTTAATTAGGTTGCAATCTCGAATTCGTGTTGTGTTTGTTAGTTGTGTTCTTCGTGCGGAAATCGCGAGGGCGGCGATGATATCTGCGCCGAAGGCAAAGCCCGCCGAAACAGGGGCGGTGCCCAACGTAATTACAATCCCGCCAAACACTCCATTCGCAAGCCGAATTTCTGTTTACTTGTATTATATTCCTGCAAATCGTAACAGCTTTTTGGCACGCAAATCTTATGTAGGAATTGCTTACAAATCGCGTGTGAATTAAAACATTTCGGCTACGGTTTTGGTTAGCGATGTTAAAAAACCTTCCGAAGTTTACGCACGCAGTTATAAATTTTTTGCTTGTTTATAAAATAAATATCGGAACTAACTATGGGAGAATATAAAATATTCCCTTGGTGAAATGCACCGTAAGATAATCGATGAACGACGCTGCGTGTCCGTAATTAAATGTGTGCGGAAATCAATACGTCTAATACGGCGAAGTATTGTCGAAACGTTTTCTCGAGTCGTTAATTAACTGTAAGTAGATATCAGTGACTACCATATCGCGCTCCAGTCGAACGGACATATAAATACATTGGAATCTTTGCTGCTTTTTGTTCCACGCTCCGAAACATAAAGGAATTCTCGTTAAGAAACACGATGTTTGCCGCATTGAAATTGTTTTATCATAATGCAGAACGGTTATTGTTTAAGGGACGATATTATCCGAGCGGAGGCTTGGACTCCCGGGGCACTCATTGTGTTCCTATATGGTGAATGTCAAAAGCGTCGTCTTAATTATCGGGCGCAGCATACAATGCGGACTCGATCGCGGCGCGATAAGCGGCGTCCGGAGCGCGCGCTATTCCATCCAGCGGACCCGAGGCTCACTGCCTTAATAATAACTTCAAACGTATGCCTCATTGTACCTCTGATTATTCCGATTTGCTCCATTCAATACAGATAAAACTATGCTCAAATGTTGCCTGCCCATAAAAACTGATTCAATTAATAGCTGTTTATTCAGTTAGTCCAAATCATCGTTTTATGCAAAGTAGGTATTTTTAACAGTCACGTATTTTCCCGAGTCGAAATCAAAACTAAAGACAATAAACGAATATGTAATAGTTACATTCTGAGTACTATTGTGTAATTATTATTATGATCAAACAATACAAAAAACAAATGATATGACTAAACCTGATCAACCAGATTAACCGAAAGTGGATTTTCTCGTTATTCAAGAAACTGCCCAGTAACTTGTTCATTATGGTGTAATTTCATTGTATTAGGTCCCATGCTCTACGTGATTAATGTTATAGTTTCCACGAATGTGTCAGGAAACAATAAAAGGGATTTCCGATTTCCACGGGTTGGCCGGCGTGGCAGCGGCGTGGCGGCTTGCACGTGGGTGACGGTGTGGATTTTATTCTTTTGTTTTCAAGATTTTCTCATCAGATAATGGCGCGTTAAGTCACGCTAATGTACCATTATTGAAAAAATATTCACCTTGCCCTTGTTCTGCAAGTTAAGTATTTATTGTTACGAAGTCGATTATGTAATGAACATCTGGGATTTTCATTTTTACACTAGCTCTTTGTTAGTTTAGAGTAAATTTAATTTTTACCTACTTTAATCATGTAGTTTTAAAGTAAGTATTATGTAGATGAAATATTTACCGTGTAGATAATTCTAAAACCAATTAGTACTTTCAAAAGACAATAAACATTTTAACTAGGTATATTTTTTAATCAAACAACATATCTCAATCACAATCATATTTCAGGTTTTTGTCAAATGCAATATATATATATATATATTATTATACTAGCAGACATACTAAAAGTAGGTACCTTAGCCTACCTAACCTTAAGTGACAAAGTTACAAATGATTTAATTTACCCATGACGTTATCCATTCACGGATTCCTTAGCAATTTATTTTGTATAGAGTTACATGAATCATTTTTATTTTGTAATTCGAGTGGTCGACCACGATTGTAAGAAATATGATGAAAGTGAATACTTGAAGGTGAGCAAGTGAGCAAGATGCGGTAACCGGGAGCAAGCGGGGTGAAACCGAGACGGGTTGCGGTCGGCTTCCCGCCTGAGGCTTGCGTGCTCTCCAGCGAAACCCTGCCGACTTTGCAATTATGTTGCTTCACTTACTAGCTTTACTTGCTACTTGTGTATTATTATAAACACTGACCCGCCTTGGCTCTGTACGACTAACGCACGATTATAGTCATCACAGTCTTGAGTATTCATTTACACAAAAAGGTTTTGACTTAAGAAAATTATTTACCGTTTTTTTATTTACCTACGACAAAGTAAGGCATGTACATATTATAAGTAAACCAAACCAAATCATTATTTCTTAAAACAAAATTGTAGTAATTTATTGAGTTGACGACTGACCAGTTTCATCGCGCATACAAAAGACATCAACGAGCGCGCTGTGCTACGAACATTCTACAAAAAGTCTACGCACTACCTATAGGTACGCATTGAGATTCACAATTATCTAAATAATATAAAAATATTATCCTAATAATGTAAAAAAACATATAATGGAGATAAAAAAATGTGAAATTCTGTAAATTAATACACTGATCCGAATTAGCCATCGCAATATTCGAACTTAAATGCAAGTCAAAGACTAACCAATTTAATTATGACCGCACTACGGCGGTCGTAAATATTGATTACAATGTTGATTGAATTGTTAATAAAAGAGCTTAGCCTATGTATAAGTGACTTTTTGTGTGAACAACTAACATAATTTAGTCGAATTATTAAAATTCAAAAAATTAAAATAAATAATCAAAATAAATTATAACTCTAAAGGGGTTGACCATAAGGATCCACGACTTTTGCCTTAGGCCATCCTGTATAAATTTGACTCGTAAGTTGCTTGCGCCAACCTTACCTCATCGCCATTATTTTTTACAGTTACACCCGATAGCTATAAATTGAGATGTTTGTTGATTACGGCTGTGTTTTACGATTCCCTACGCCGCTCGGCCGAGTGCGTCGGCGCAGCTTTCTATGGTGCACTACAAGTAAACATCCGGCTGGAGCTATTAACGCCTTATTTCGAAGCTACTTGTACTTACCATGTTGATTTTATTGAAATAAACTTACTGGATTTATAAAAACGTCTAATTACGGTTTCCACTTTAACTGTTTTCTGTTATTTTATTTATTTAAGGGCTTTCTCGTTGGGCAACCACTGCCTTATTATTATAAGGCAGTGGTTGCCCATCAAAAAATACATCACTTATCATAATTTAATCTACCTATTTAACCCTGATTATCCCAACCTATATAAGTTTTCTGTTATGATAGCCGAAATGATAGTCGAAATATCTCGTAGTATAAAGGAACTTGCTTACAAACAGTCTAAGCAAAAAATAAAACTCACCTTGACAGTTTGGTTCTTGAGTGGTTTGTCAGGATCGTGCACGTACTCGAGCGTGATCCCGTAGAACTGGCCTTTGTTGATGTAGGTGATGCGGTCATCCTCGCGCCGCTGCGAGCTACTGCTCGCAGTTTCCAGGTGGTACTTGAACCCGTACGGGGAGAACCTGATATCAAACAACCCTTGCTCAGTCTCAGAAAACATTACACACAAAACATTATTGTTATCTAACGACACCAGCGCATACAAGATTTAAGATAAACGCAAACTACTCGCGTGATACGGAGTAGCGCAGTAGGCAAGTCGTTCAAAACGGTCGGACGAATATAAAAGCCGCAATAAGAGCTGGTTTCAGAAACATTTAGAAAAATGCGATTTCTTCTTTGAGATACTTATCTACGGATACACGTTCTCGACAATAAAGTTTCCATGAAGTGAAGCAATAAAAGTGTGCAAAAAGTGGAAATCTTAATTGCAGTGCCAGTAAAGCTTGTCAGCGGTGAAGTTACATAAAAGCGCGTAGATCCAGTTCGTAGTGTGCAAAAAAATGTGTTTTCTCGCGATTTCCTGAGCGTCGGATTGACGGAAGGAAAACCCCACTGATCGCGTGCCGCGCATCATTAGCGACACCGACGCGAGAGCACGCACCAGCCTGTCGCACCACCATCACTCGCTCTGCGCGCCCAGCCTAGCCTAGCTCAGTGAGATCACAAAGAGAAAACACATTGAACCAGCGACGTTAATAAGTGTCTACTCTATTGTACCCCGCGTTAACTTATGTAACCTAATAAAAAGCTATAAATCGTTATGAAATATTTAATCCTTTAATAAATCTAAGAGGAATGTCGGCCGAGTGGTTTAACGTCGATTCAGATCCTGCGGTTGCGCCATTATTGGGCTTATTGAAAACAATTTGGTAAACAGGCTCGCTGATGTTTTGCGATTTAAACCGAGCCTGTGAAGATAAAAGCCGTGTAATGCAAACGCAGGCCGACATTGACGGATCGGTCGCGGCGGCGCACGCCTATCTGATGCTCTCTAAGTGATTCCGACCACAATTTACATTTGCGACGTCGCTTGGTATTGTCATTTAGATTATGCTTTTCCTTTGTTTACTGATGCTGGAGATCAGTTCCTAAATAATATAGCAAAAATATGGCTAAAAATATGGCATTTTACAAAACTTTAATTACGCTTCGAAAACATAACTAATGTAGTAGTCGGTATGGACCATGTGCGTGAGTACATGCGTTTTCTGGCTGATGTTATAAATAACACATTATTTTTGGATGAACACCATCACAAATTTCAGCGCAGAAGCCGTAAAAAGTCACTTCCTGAGAGACAAGAGCCTCGCTTTTCATGAATAAATCAATCGGCGAGGCGCGGAAATTGATGAGAGCACAAAAAGCGTCAGAACGCAGCGACAACAAAGTGCTCGCGACAAAAACGCATGCCGCGATAAGGGACCAGCGAGTGTCCCGCTGAGACACTACCCAACGTAAGTAGATGCGCATAAATCCGTTTCTTTAACTTGCCCTTTACAAGTAAACGCATGCAAAAACTTGCCGATTCTGTTTACGTTATTGCGTTTTAAAAACCAAAAGTATTTACATGATAACCTTAAAATAAACTGCGCTAACCTTAAATATTATCTGTAGCGAGGTAAATAAAAGTTTCTGAGAAACTGATTGCTGTGGTGAGTTGAGTTCATAACTAGGAGTAGAGAGTAAAAAATAAAACGCATCTATTATTATCTTTACTGACATCTCTCAGACTATCACGTTACTGGGTTAGTAAATTACTTGCTTCGAATTAGAGGTTCCAGGTTCAGCGGGATTTCATTGAAATTAAAAGATAGTATCTTTTAATACTCAGGGGCGGATTTTACATTAGAACGGTGCGCAGGCACATCTTGAAAAGCGGCTGGCATAGGAGGCTGGTGGTTAATGAGAACGCTTAGCCGCGTAATGGCGGACCGTGATTGTCGGGTGCCGTGACAGCCAACACGCACGAGTGCAACCGTATCATCACAACACTACTACTTGAAACTACTTTGCTACTACTTGAAAACAATTCTAGGAAACTACAAATAGAACGACTTTAAATGGATTCCTTTGCGGCTTTTGACCTAACGTTTATAAGCTTTTGTATTTACTCTAGCAAAACTCATGCAATTTCAACCTTTACAAGTTAAGAAAACCGGCAATATACATTTAATAAGCTTTGAGTACTTTGGCAAAAAATAATACAAACCATTTTAATTACTAATTTGATACTTTAAGTTCATTGAAAAATAAATCAGATAAAAGAATTGGCAACTAATCGAGCAAAGGAATGGAAATGTCGCCCCTTCAGTGTTTAACAGAGGCGGTGGAATGCCGTTATAAAGCACATTAATTTGGCTTAAAGCGGACAGATGTTAAGCTCGCGTGCAGACTGCGCTCTTGAAGCATAGCGATACTACACGGGAATAAACGCCGATAATGAACTTGTAAATTAGGAAAAAACGACTGCTTATAAGCAAATAATAAAATAGTTTATCACAAATAATTATTACTAAACCATGAACAAATGCTCCACGAATCGACATCTTAGTTTATCAAAACATTCGGCACTTGATTAAGCTTGACCTTTTAAAGGCTTAAACTCGGTGTGAGTATCCGACATGTAAACAGAGCTATTTGAGACATCCAGCGGCGAGTATTAGCCGAGTGCTTAACTGGACGGTAAGCGGTAAAACAAACATGTGCGTGAAGGCGAAGAGTGCGTCAAACTACACTGCACCGTGGTTGAGTTCAATTTTGTCTAGAACGTACTTCTGTGTGATATGTTGAGGACTTACCGGTTTGCGGGCTAGGCAGGACCAGGAACCACTATTTATGAGTTTTTATGATGATTTTGATTATTCGTTGTGAAAAGTATGCGCAAGCGACCGAATCAAATTTTGAAGAGAGTGAACGCCGTGTAGGGTTGGGACAGGAAGGAAAAATGGATACAAACTATTAGTTTTGTCCCCTCAAACAAACATAATACGATCGATCATGTCGAATAAAAATAATTTTGTATGGAAATGCATGAATACGTAACAACTTCTACAGTATTATGTTTCTAGAAAAGGGAAGTAGAAGTATACAAATAATTTAAATAACCGACCAAATTTTTCATTTGTTTTAATTTTTATCAATAAAGTGTAAAATACTGGATTTTATATATTACCGAATCTAAAATCAAACTCGATTTCGTGAATATGAAGTAGCATGATCTTAATTTAAAAACGTCGATTAGGTAAACATGCTTCCGAATATAGCGTGAATTCATGGTAGGGTTACTAATCGGCGGTGAACGAGCTCGTATCGGCATCAAAGGTAATATAAGACGGTAGAAGCGACCAAGCTATTTGGGCCAAATGCAAGCGAGTAATTATTGAGATAATAATGCTAATGCACTTATCATGTCGACGAGTGCTTCCGCCGCGACCGTCGACGTCGCAATCGGCGCCCGCGCACTTTTAACCGATCCAGAAATGGAATATTTAGAACTTTTCTGATGGTTTTCGGCATCTTATAATACAAAAAACTCAAAACCACTGTAAACTAGTTTTTTGAAGTGGGTGATAGAGAAAGGTCCACCTGATGTTAAGTGGCAAACATCAGCTGTAACAAAACATTAACGTCTAATTTCTAGATCAAAATTTCACAATGTCTTTATCAATAAATAATGAACAAGCCACAAGGAACTGGTAAATAAAATTATTTATAAGGTAGGTTCAATACTTACAACGGATGTAGAGTTATCCTTATGACTGCATGAAAAATTATAACATCAGAATTGTATTATGGTTGGAAGTTATAACAAAACCGAATGACTCAACACATTATTATGACGCAATACTTGAACTAAGGTAAAACATATTTTTTTTTAATCCCCTTGGTCACTACAGTATTTATATACCTACCATAATTTCAGCAATCAAAATATTTCTAAGACGAACCAATTAGTATCCAACTATTCAGTGGAATAATTAAGCCGTATTAGCCTTTTAGAGGGCAATTAACTTGTCTGCTTTGGAAATTACTAATTTACGTCCACTTTCGGTTGTATTCACAGATCACGAAGTGCAAGTTAGCACCTTTTGAAAAAGTGCGTTGTCACGGCAACAAAAGAGGAACGGTAGCCGGCTGGTGACAGGTAATGACTGTTAACTTGATTTATACCTTACATACATACACAGTATACGAGTGTTGATATTTTCACACAAACACAATACTCGCGCGATTGTTTATCTTGCTGTTTAAATTTCTTTATTCATTGTTTTTTCTTATTTACTTACAACGTGTAACAACAAAATAATACATTTATTTATTGGCAAAAGTTATAACAAGTATAAGTGTTACAAGTATTTAAAAATTACTCTTAAAACAGTTGAGCTATCTGTCGACCATTGTGAACGTTCCACAGATAGTAGATCTGATCATTTTCAATGCTAGTAGGAAGCGTCCATTATCACGCTTAATATTATAAAAAAAATAACATTTCAAATGATTATTTAACAAATAAATACAATTTAAACTAATTCTGTTTTTTTACTATTACCGATAGAAAAAGTGTTCCGACCGATGATTAACGCATCGTTTTAAAGAGATTTTATAATTTACCTAATAATTAATTCATGAATCTTACATCGTTACATTTTGATTTACTTATTATTATACTTGAAACTTTAGGTAAACTAAACAGGAATGTGAAAAAATTCGTTAAATTTAGAGCACAATAATAAATATGTGTATGGAGCGCGTTGAAGTCTTTTTTTCTAGAGACTAGATTTTTTTTTAGATTTATGTAAACGTCAAATAATTTTTGTAAATAAATACTACCATTTATGTCAGTTCTGGCGGTGTAATCAATTTGTTGAATCCAGGTAATAGTAATATTTTACAACAATACCTATACATGTTTACACATACCTACGTATACATTTGCGCATTGAGGTCTTTTCTTTAGAGAAATGGAATATATTAGATTTGTGGGTTTACAGGTGCTTAGAAAAGTATTTTAGTAGATTGATATTTGCTTTAAAATGCATTGCGTGTGTCCAAACATTAGGCACAAAAAGCTTTTCCTAGAAAGGGCCACGCCATAACCGTCAAGCGGGAAGGTGCAAAGTGGTTGGTCAACATTGGGCCTACTCACACCAGCAAATTACTTACGAATAGGAAAAACGGCTTAATCAAATTATTTTACTCTTTATTTTTCTTATTTATGGCAATGTGTTTGTTTGATTTTGATTCACAGTTGAGTGCCTAACCATCCTACTTTAACGGAAGTTTTTGTTGCTATGAGTACTGCCTTATTTATAATGCTTTTTAAGGTTTCGTACCCAAAGGGTAAAAGGGGAACCCTAATACCTGGGCTTCGCTGTCTGTCTTCCCTCTATCACCAGAATTTTTTACAGATGATGTATTTCTATTTTCAATATACATCAAAAATACTAAAAAACAGAAAAAAATAAATAGTCTCCATACAACAAACATGATTTTGCCGTTTTTAAAGATAATGGTACGGAACCCTTCGTGCGCGAGTCCGACTCTCACTTGGCCGGTTTTTATGTTTTATGTCAAAATTAATAATTCATTTAATTAAAAACGAACTGAATGATGTGATGTTCTTCCTCGAACTAATCTCAAACTAATAATTCTAGTATACTTAAAATTCGGTTTGATTTTTATATACAATTAGCCAACCTCAGTTGGCGAATTTCAATAGGGTAATAAAATAAAACACCCATGAAATTAAATACCCTTAATGATTGACTTAAAATAACATCATGAAGTTAGCATGGTTTATGTACGATTTTCAAATAAATTTGGCTAACACATTCGAACCAAAACCTAGTTTGAAGTTTAAGTAGGTACCTAGTTAGTAATCTCACTTTTATTTTATCCGAAAAGCGTTTGAACCCACTAACGCCTAGACACGGGAATGCGTAAGATCTAGGTTTTGTTAAAAGTTTAGGTTCCTGTTAGTACATAATCTCATTTTTTGAACCGAAAAAGTTTGAACCCACTAACGTCCCCTTGACACGGGAATGCGTAAGGCCGCGTCACCTTTGACACGTATTTCAAACGCGACGAAAAACTCGCAGCCGGTTTCTGAAAGCTCAATCAAACGTAATGGGATGTAAATCACTTGCTATTTCAGCTATTACAGTCAACTCAGATAGAGATAGCAATTGACTTGACATCTGATTAGGTTTGATTGAGCTTTCAGAAACCGGCCGTAAGAGATGTTTATTGTTTATATATAAATATATATAGCGGGCCTGAGTCGTGGGTTCAAATCCAATTCATAAGTTGTAGAATAATATAAAAAAATCTTATAATCAATGCTTGTGTTTTGGGTAATATATAACTGATATTTATATTTAATACATTATACACTTAAATAGATAGATATTTTTTACTACACATCGAAAACACCCAGACCAACGGAACAAATATCTGCAGATCGTACACAAAATCGTTCCAAGGCGGCAATCGAACCCGCAACGTCAACGTATACTGAGGATAGTATTAAGTAGTATTTGACGACCTCTGTGGCGCAGCGGGCGAGAGTCCGCCTGCGAGGCTAGAGGTTGCGGGTTCGATTCCCGCCTCGGAACAAATTTGTGTACGATCTGCAGATATTTGTTCCGTTGGTCTGGGTGTTTTCTATGTATATAATAAAAAATATCTTTCTATGTAAAAATATAATGTATTAAATATATCAGTCATCTAGTACCCATAACACAAGCTTTGAGTAGCTTACTTTGGGGCTAGATGGTGCTGCGGGGTTGGTCCAGCATTATTTATTTTTTATTTTATTTTTTATTTATTAGTATACTCACAGTTTAGCGATTTGTATCTTGTCGGCATCGTTTTGGCGGCCGAAGTCGTGCCAGGGGCGCGTGCGCGGCACTTGCGACGGCGAGTGGTGCGACGGCGTGCCTCGCCCGTCCTCCACAGCGCCTTGCTGCTGGCAGATCACCGTGTAGTCAAATGACTGCACGGATGATAGATAGATAGAAAGTTCTTTATTGCACAAAAATACAATGTACATAGGCGAGCTTAATGCTGGATAACATTATCTAAAATCTAACCTTTGGGTAATGGGAAAACATTTGGGTAGTGCACATTTGATTAGGACAAAGATAAGAGAAACAAAGAAGATTTAAGAAAAATTACATAACAAAGTAGAAAACCAAAAGTAAAATAAACGAACTAAATTTAGGTCTTAACTAAACATAAAAATTATATTTAAATATATACCTATAGGTATATATTTGATGATAACATTATTTATTTATTTTTTTACCTACTTTATCGTCGGCTTATTGTTAGAAGTCACTAACTACAAAAAGTCACTACCTTTATTAGACCGGTGCATTCGCCGAATGAGCTCTACATTACATAATCAAAACCCCATTTATTTCTAGCTATTCTAGTTTCGCCGATATGGCACCTGCTTAAAGTCATCAAACTTCAATTGCGTTTTCCCACACTTTTAGTTTTGTCGCTTAGTGACTTCTTTTATATTATATTATAGGTGCCCCACATACACATTTTAAAAACATTTTTAACAGCAGTGTGGGAGCATCATTATGAATAACTAGCTGCGCCCCGTGGTTTCACCCGCGTAGTTTTAAATCCCGGTAATTGTTTCGATTCTGTTGTTGCATTATCCTAAACTAACTAAGTCTGACAGCTCTAAAATTTCAGCCGTCCTTGTTGTTTCGGTCTTTTAGAGAGGGATGGCAATATTTTTAGTGCTGTCAAATTAGGTTAAGTTAGGAAAATTAAACAATAGAATTGGCACCATTACCACGAGATAAAAAGTAGCCTATGTGTTATCCCAGACTATAATCTATCTCTCTGCCAAGTATCATCCAGATCCGTTCAGCCGTTCCGGCGTTAAAGATTAAAAACATCCATCCATCCATACTTACAAACTTTGGCGTTTATAATAGTAGTAGGATTCACAATGTGTTGTATTAGTGTGTAGATGAAGGTAATTTTCTAGTTTTCCTTAGCGTGAGTTGTGAATTCCTGAGATATTAGCGATGCAGAAATAAGGAATTACACTTCTTGGCAATTTACACTACAAAATAGATTACTTTGTAGGTTCAGTTCAGTGGATCCGAACCCACAAATTGACATTTTATGTTTGAAGTTCATATGGAGACATTTCCAATAAGATCCAATACTAGGTTGACTACTCTTTAAGAACCATTTGCTACACTATTTTAGAGAGACAGATTGAAAGAGATCTGTAGCTCATAAAACGTCCATCTACACTATAAATAGAATTTGAAGGTCTAATAATTTTTAAAAGTAGGAGGGCTATTTCACGATTTCTTCAAGTTGGGTATTTTATTATTCTTAACTAGGTGCGCGTGATATTATTTTTTCTTGTCTTAATTATATTTGTCCAGTATAAATAATGAAGAAAAATTATGTATTTGTAGAGTTAGTTAGAACATTACAATTAATTTCATTTACTTTATATTATTACATTAGATTTTAAAATTCAAGGGCAACCTTTGGTTCAGCTTACTGAATGACAGCTGAAAAAGGCTGAAAGTGTTTTAAAATGGAACCTTCTTTAATTTAGGAAAATCAGTTATATCAATCCTGGCGGATAGATAAACGTTCATGAGTTAAGATCCGAATGAACAGTGAGGTTGAAAGTTAAACATCGCGGGGGAAACATTAGCAGGAATGTTCAATGTGCATCACTTAGTAATATAGCCGTTTTATTTTAGTATGACTCATCTGCCTTAGCAAAAGTTTATTTATTTTGCAAAAACAAAATACTAAAATGTTAGCCAATGGTTTTGTCAATGTTTTAAATAATACATCTTAGATAATTTGCAAAATTTAAACATGCTATGAACCTTATATTTTGTATTTTGGTTTTTTTAAATGAGTAGTTTTTTGTTAGGTAGAAGGTCATAGGTAGGTGCCAATAGATCACATATTAATTTATTATATAGTTTTTGGTTTCCCAATTTTCGTAAGTAAACAGAAAAGCGTAGAACAGATCTAAAGTGATATTTTATGTCGTAACATTCCATAAATTACGTCTAATTGCCTACTAATTTATGATAATGGTTACACATTAAAATATCATTGAAATTACATCATATTTTAGGTACCTTAATTTGAATTAGAGCTGTAGAATTGTAGAAATAAGCATATTTGGCAACAAAAATAATTGGATTTATTTGCTGTGTCACTATAGGTACTTATAATAGTTAGGTATCGCTAATAGTGACTTCGGTATAAAATTTACGGTAGGTACCTATGGAATTTGGTATTTAAAAAAACGAGCGTTTTTTTTACTATTTAAATAAATTTTAATTTAACTTTGCAATACTCAGTATCTGAACAAACAAGTTTCTAAAATAATTAAGCAACAATGAGATAATTTTTGTAATCCTAGATTAGAACTTGACAAAGGCGGTAAGTAGCCAGATGTTGAGTTAGATTTATTTGGCGTCAGTCAATTGTTCCTTTGCGTCAAGATAACAAAAGCGAATTATTAAATGTCCGATCTAGATCGGCGAGGCAGGCGAGCCTGAGGTACATACTGCATTGCTCGTGATCGCCACACCCTGGAGCATGAAGTCCTTCTCAACCTAGACTAGGCAGCTTTTAATCATGCTAATTTGTCGATTTAATATGTATACTCATAAGTTTAAGTCAAATGCGTGGTGTTAGAATGATTAGTACGAAGGTCTTGCGTGGCGAGCTCCATTGTCTGCCCATCAATAGAGGTGCAATTAATGGAACCTAGTTATTATGCTTAGCTAGTTGTCTCATGATTGTAGGCAACTAATATTCTAATAAGATTTGCATGAGTAACCAAGTCCAATTATCAAAAAACATCAAGGCTAAACGAATTTACACAAATACTCTTCGTTATAACAATGCCCTTTATTTATGAATTAATAAAAACACAGTGCTAGGTACAGCTTTTTATCCTAGCTTACATGCTGTAGTAGAGCAATAGCGCTTTAAACATGATTTTAGACAAAGAAGGTATGCCCAACACCTGAATCAAACTCGGAGGCTAGTTAAATTGATTGGCCGGGCTTATCGAACGCCGACCGTAAGCCGGATAATTTGGATCATAAGGTGGGAATGTCACCACTAGACTGTTTTATGACAAAAGAGATTTGAACACTTGCCATAAGTCAGAATTTCACAACAGTTATCTACACTAATGGAGAACTCATTTCTACATAAGATGCATCAGTGCTCATATTCCTCAATAATTTGTTTTTGATTAAATTGTAAGCAAACCTTCTTCATTCTGATACCTGTAGGGTACTTAATGTTATCATGCAAAACAAAAAATAAAATAGTACACAGAGCGCGGGAGGGCTTCCAGCAATGTGCGTTACAAATCCTGTAAGTGGTGCTTGCTTGTACACTAGTCATCAGTCAATTAAATAAACGTTGCTTAGACGTACAGCCATGCTCGCTCATTTAATTGACTGAAAAATGTATGAATGTACCTAAATAGATTCTGGTACGAATACCTGTTTGAGTTTGTTATTGACTGGATATTATTATGTACTAGATAATGACGTTGCATTATACCAAAGCACTGTTTCAACTTTTGTCAACTCAAAAACAACATAAAAAACGAATGGTACAAGTACTCAATGTAAGCACAGTAAGTTAGAGTTAGCTAGGTACTTATAATAAATGTCATAGATATGGGTGTGTGTGTTTGTGGATGATGTGTGAAGCCGACCCGCCCGCGCCCTGGTTCATACACCGACCTGCTGAACGGTGGTGTGGTCCCGAGGTGTGACAGCGTCAGCTCCGATTCCACTGTCAGGCGAAGGTAAATCCACGGTTAGGCCAGCAGCTGCGATCACGCTCTTGCTGTGGTAGCGAGGAGTGGCATATCGATCGCTGAAGTTAGATGCCGAAGCAGGCTCTCCATCGTAAGGTGGTGCAGCTCTTTGTTGATAGCCATCGCCCACGAAGTACTCTCTGTAGTAAGGCTCGCTAGCGAAGGTCGCAGGCTGCCGCGAGTATTGGTCCCCGTATGGGGTCGGACTGGGAGTGCCTGGTGGCGCGAACATCTGCGCCGCGTACATTGCTGCGTCTGGCAACAGAGAGCCAGCCGAAGAGGCCCTTGACGGCACCGGGGAGGGCGACGCCGCTTCGCCGGGCTCGCCGACCGCCACCTGAGGACACACGCGCCTGTTACACGCGTTCTCCCACGACAACTGTCCGGTTCGTAGCGACGACGCGTACATTCCGCGTCAGTAAGCACAGTTCACAGCTCCACGTACACTAGGTTCCTCAGAAACACGAGCACGGTTAAAGTTAAAGATATTCCAGGATATAGCGGTCCTTAGGGATGGCCGGTATCGGCTGATAGGGCGGGCGGCACTGCCGGCCTGTGGGGGCGCGGGCGGGCGCGGCTAGTGCGTACTGAGCGCCAGGTTCGGCGCATCGTACGCAAACCGCGATAAATAAAACATGAGTGACCGGTAAAGTAGGTGTGTGAGTGCGTGCGCGCGCGACGGCGGCGTACGGACGTGTGACGCACCTTGTGTCGCGGCGGCTTGAGCGCGTGCGGCTCGGGCTCGTCGGCCACCTTGCGGCTCAGGTCCTCGGGCTCGCGCTTCACGAGCCCCGCGTGGAACAGGCCCGACAGCTCGCCCAGCTCCGCCCCGTGCGCGCCATTGGTCACCACCTTCAGTGCGCTGCCGGCCCTGCGGAGGGGAGACAGGCGTGATTGGCGTGGCGACAATGCGCGCGCGCCGCTACTTCTACGATTGAACTGGTCGTGCTCGCGCAAAGTCGTCATGCTATCATCGTCGCTCAATTTTCTACAATCTGTCAAATTTTGCAAAGTATTTTTTGATCTAAAAATTTAATCATTGAATCTTTAAAATCAATGAAGATTAAAAAACACAACAGCGATGCATCCATTTACATTTGAAAAAAGTACGTTTAACGGGTACTAAATATCATAAAAATAATAAAGAAGAAGTTAAAAACTATAATCTAAAAAAACCTGAAAATGTACACTGAAAACTGAACATTTTCTAAATGTATGTACTATGTAGGTATTATGATATATGATTTTCTTTATACAATGTTACCTATGTGTAAAAATTGTCATTCTTAAGTTCAATGTGCCTGTGAGAAAAAATAAATGAACTGAAAATTAGAAATTATGTGAATTCCTAATGTGAGTTATATAGTGTCTGGCAAAAATAGGCTGTAATAAAGCGATAATATAATAGCAATTTTTATACAATAATTATTATTATTAATTCCAACGGGTTTTTGTAACTTAAAAAAAAAACTTAATTTATTTATTTTGCTATTATTTAGTTTTACGCCATCTGTCTACAACTGTTATTACTAGTTGCTTGTTGTAAACTCGTAACATCGCATCGCATGATGGCTCCTGCACATTATTCATTATGACTTAACCGTAGTTTGATTCAGTTCGTTTTAAAAAGTATATATTAAGGCTCCGGTGACAGCGGCTCGCAATTTCGAGGTGCGATTGGCTATTATTTCATTTCGGGGAGGTTGTTTGAAAGAATAACTCTAAAGAAACACGCATAAATACTGTTCGAACACAAATAATACAATAATATACAATAACATGCCCGAATCAGAAATCATTTTGGTATTAGTATGTTTGGTCTTACGTTTACCTAATACCAAAATGATTTCTGACTCAAGCACATTTCCCTTATATTATTGTATTATTTGTGTTCGAACAGTATTTATGCGTGTTTCTTTAGAGTTATTCTTTCAAACAACCTCCCCGAAATGAAATAATAGCCAATGGCACCTCGAAATTGCGAGCCGCTGTCACCGGACCCTTAAGAGTATGTACTTGAAAAAATAACATGAATAATACCAAAATAAATACGTAAACATCATTATACAGATCTTGTCAAGCAATACGTAGACATTTTCAGGCTGATGATGATGATGAAGTATGATGTCCTTTTTATATGAATCCTTCCCATCTCTGATACCGGCTTAAGAGTTAAGACTTATATTTATCTACTTACCTATACTGGAATGTACCTAATTTTATATAGATTTTGTTTCTCATATATAATATTCGTTTAAATATACGTAAACAGAACCCTTGAAGTTATAGTTATGGGTATTTGTGCTTGAAGCTCTACGAGTATTTGGGGTTTTATATATCTACCTGATAATGTAATATGTAATTTCATTAAAACCCTGCATAAATTGTTCGCATTTCGCACGTATTCCAAAAACGATTTTCTTAATCAATACTCTGATACTCACAAATAACAATAGAAGATAACTATGGAAAAGAGAGAGAAAAACACAAAAACCAACCAACCAACCATATTGGTTGGCTAATCATATCCTATAGAACAAATCCTAATAACATATGTTTGTATACCAGTATTGTGAAAATTATAATTGATTCTTCTGTTTAACATCACTACAATTAGGTACTACCTGAAAATCTGGCTTCAAGATCCTTTTAGAAAAAATCAATGCGTGATTTACACGAATATTTTCACCCCAACATACTTTCAATTCCGACTGAAGTTTCGTAGAAGATTTTGCCACATGTTTTTTTACAAACAATTCAATAAATGCCGCGATGGTATTTATTGAAATTGTGTTCGGATGATTTGTTTACATGTGAGCGTAGGCACCTCGGCGAGTGGTGCAGGGCGCGGCTTTCGTCGCGCGATGTCAGTGCGCGCCGATTTATGATAATTGAAGGCATGTTTCATTGGCGCTCAGATGTTTATTTTAGATAACAGGCGGTTGCGGCACTATTTCATGCGTCTGAATTGGTAAGATCGCGCGACCTCCCGCAATCGTGTGCCGCTTGCTGCCGCATGCATCGTTCGCCCGTCCTGATTGCAATTCACACTCCGCTCGGTCCTCAATATTTATACAGGAAATTCACAAGAATTTTTTTTGATAAACCCGACAAACGTAAAATCCCTTATTTTAAGCGATATATGACCACAACCTCTGTCCGCACCCACAGACAAGCATACTTATTTTTTTAGATCTAATAAATACCTAAATTCATAAGGATTCTCTATTATGGTTATAATTTTTTGGGTAGTCGGATGATTTGACTATTCGCAATATGCAAATTGAATTTGAAGCTAATCCGGGCTCAACATGCCGTCGTCAGTGAGGAAACGTAGACATCGTTATTCATGTGCTCCCTACACAATACAATGTTTGCTTGTCGTTCTCAAAAAAGACACGAACACAAAGCGATCTTCGTTGACAGCTGAAGAGTTTCGATCTCTATGCGCAAGCGCTCTTTTCAATGCCCGCGGCCACTCGCAAAATTTATTTCCATATACTCCATTTGGAAACACTTGAAATTGCAACCTAAAATATTTAAAAGACGGTATCAGAAAAGTAACCCAAGCCCTGACGTGTTACATCAGCATCGAATCATAAGCTTAGATCAGGCTTTTGCAATCGCGAGTAACTCCTTGAGTAAATATATAGCCTGGGTTTAAAATAACAATGTTATAAAAAAATTAGAATTTTCTTCAGTGAGTAAAAAAACACTGTACCTAGACATACCTACAAAAATTTTAATAAAATATTAATCAAAAGTAATATTTTCTATTACAATTTAAAACTAAAATACCGATGCAGTTCAGGTAGCCAAATTCAAATTTCCAAGCTTCTAATCTGATATCAGTATCATGTTGCATCTGATTACCATTACACTGCAGGTAATAAAAGATAGGAATAATCACGACGACCTCGCAACTGTTGCTACGTCTTACATGCAAAATAAAGTTTCCTTATCGTAGCTGAATCTACGAATACGCTAAGATGCAATTGCCATTATAATTATTTGCAATGTTTACTTAACACCCTTTCACACATGATGAGAGTTCAACAAAGCGACGCATGGGGTGCACCGTACCCTCGGTAAACACACAATTCTTTAGATTTTTCAAAACGCTTTTGAGAGATGACAATAAATAAGGTTATCATTTTACTTTAGCATATGCTCTGTAAAATGCGTTTCCTACGAGAAATCCTACTTTAAAACAATTGAGGAAATGTTTGTAAAAGTTTACTTTGTTACCACTCTAAATAAAATACTAGGTCATAGGTACCCCCATATCTGGCGGAGCTTGCAGAAGTCATCATGCTAGGTAGGCGGATTGGTGACCAATATGTACGCGATACGCCGCTGCCCATCCCCTAGTGCGTCTTCTTAGACAAAATGGAGGGATCCTGTTCTATACCAGGATTACCACGGCCATGGTAAGGAATCTCGCTTCTACTTAATCAAATAGACATAAATAATAATAATACTCGATATGCATATTTATGCGAAAAAGCTGTTTAACTTTCATTGAAGAGGAGCCGTTTCGTCAAAGAAAGAGCAAATGACTTGGGGTTGTTAGCAGATAGCTATCAGTATCGAAATCGGTTTATCAATCGGATGACGATCAGATAAAAATATACCGAGCGATGTAAGAGGAGGTGCTTGCAACGGATACGAGGCACGTAATTCAATTCTATTTGAATATAACATTCGACAAAATCTAGGTTTATTGCTACTTTTCTCACGGAACTCATTCATTATCAAAAACTTCAATTGAAAACGATTTCGCCATTTGTTTAAGTCAATCTAAAGTTAAATGAGCACTTTCTGTTGCTATCTAGCACGCAGTTTCGTAGGCTTCATCGAATGTTAAGGTTGTATTAGTTTATTTCACTTAACCATTTCCAAGATATTTATGTACCGTTAGATCATTTCCTACTAAAAATAATTAGCAAAGCTGGTAATAATAACTTTGCATCTGGCAGTTAAATAATTCGCACATAATAGTGATTGTAATTAAATTTCTTCAGCTGGCCCTTCAATGGAAAACGTTCGCATAAAAGATGGTCAAGAATAAATGGTCAAACCCTGTTTCCATAGTTCGCTACGTGATGACCATCGCTGTCGGGGACATAACGATGTTAACTGTCTTTTTTACGCATTATCTTCGTAAGAGGGTCGGGTGTTTCTAAGGGAGTTGAATGGATTTAACTGTTAGCTATTAACAATACCGACGGATCTTCAAGAAAACCGGTTTCAGTACTAAATGGGTCACACGGTTCCAGTGCCTCGAGTTTTTGTTAATCCACCGCGACACCAACGGCGCATAAAGTAACAGCACTTCATGTGTTACATTTTTTCAATTCAGTTGCTCGAAAAAATATTTACAAGATCTGAAAAATCTTGATACAAAAATCTTAAGATAAATCTTTAAAGTCTATTTACGTGATTTTATCGTCTATTTACGTGAAATACAAAAAAAAAATTACCAAGAAGGATAGGAATGGAAATAAATGAGATAAGAAACAAATAGAAAACATAAGCAATTTTAGTTTACTTAATTAAAAAAAAAATTTGCTGAATTTCAATTTCCGCTTTGGTGTTTGTATATTCTACATAGGTATTTATTCAAAATCTAAAAAGCTCAGTAATCAGTTACCTCAGTGGAAATAGCGTACTATATGTAATTGTCGTTATTTAGTTTTAGTGTTCTGAGATCCGTTGTGACTGTGGTTGTGCTCTTGGTAACCACCATTTTTTTATGTCTGCTGTTGAAGAACTATATATCTAGGTATACCTAGTATATCAAGTAATTACCTACTTGAGCACAAAGTAATTAAGTACGAAGATTATCTCTATCATTATCTCGTAAAGTGAAGATACCTTAGAGAAACTTACCGTTAGTATGGCAAGTGCGAACAGTGACAGGGTCAAGAGGGCGAGGCCCTCCCCGAGCTTCGATCCCCGAAGGCATCCTACAGCGCATTTCTATGCTAATCTTAGCGTTAGCATTCGACAACCTCCGCCAACTTATTAATGGTTATAACCGCAGTTTCCATTTAATACCCGCAGTCCTGCTTGTAGGTATTTATAGGACAGATTGGCTTCGCCCGCGCACTACGCAATGCGTTTACGAAACACATTCACGCCTACGTCTTCAGACCGCAGAGGAATACGAACGGAACTAGTTCATTTCTACATCTATCGAGTATTCAATTCAAATAATGCGAGCGATTTAGACAACAAATACAGCGTTCCAAACCTGACGATGCACTGGCGCTGAGCGATTAGCATACAAACACATTCGGAGACACCGAACTCACAGATGGGTGCGGGCGAGTGGTTCGTTCGTTATAATTTTGAATGTATGAATGAGCAATCGCAGCGCGTTGAACCGCGCGCGTGGGACGCGTGCCGACAATGACTCGAGACAAGTCCTGGGCGTCCTTGTCAATGTGAGCCGCTTCCAGCCACATCCGTCTATTGTCATTATTTGTATTTATGCACTCCCGTAAACAAGGCAACGGCTACGATGACGAGTGCAGCGGCCGTTGCTGCTGCACTGCACACAACACGGTCTGGACCATTTGTTTGGAGAGCATGACGCTTCAAGAACTCTCAACGCGGGATGCATCATCGACGTGTGCGGTCAAAACGTAGGAGGCTATTCACCATTTAACTATGATTCAATACCTACTTAACTCTATTGAAATTCAAGAGCAGATTCTGGAAAAAATATAACAAAGAATGCCACAATGCCTGTCTCCATTTATATGAATTCCAAAAATTTACATTTTCATGGATATAAACTAGTTTTCATTTAGTGTTATGAAATACAATAAAGCATTTATAAAAGTTTAAATGGTTTGTATGGGGTCAAGTTAACACTATGCACTGGCTTGTGTAAAGAATATGTCACGGCGTTTGCTCATTTTTGCGTCGCTATTCAAAGGATGCTGTTAACAACCTCTTTCAAAGAGCGAGTATAATTTGATCGGGGTCGCATTTCTATGGGAATAAATGCACCGACAATGCTTATCTTTTCGGTTTTTATAAAAATTAGAATTTTATACTCCTTGTATTAGCAACGAGTATAAACGAATAAAAATATAATAAATGTATAATTTTTTTTACTACATATTAAGATTTTGTTATAATTTGCATTCTAATTATTAGTACCTACCAAAAACATTTTTAATTTGAACTATCTAAACTTAATTTTGGCAACAACCAGAAAAATGTATTTTGATTGATTTTTCAAAAAAATAATAGATAAAAACGAACATAACCCAAAGATATCAAGTATCATAAATATGTAAATGACACAAAAAATATATGCACACAGGTATGAATGCAAGGGTTCGCAGCTCCTTCACAGTTGCGAACTGATATTTCGTTAATCCTTGCATAGGTATTCAAATGAGGAGCTATGATTTATTGAGTGGAACATTAACATTTTTATTATTTGTTATTCTTACACGTTGTGTTAGGGCCGGGCCGGAAGCCACGCGGCTTCTTGTCTCAGTGTACTCGTCCGTGAGACTCGGCAACACATTCGCAACCCCGCCTGTCTCCGTCTCCATAATAAAAACAGCACTACAAAAAGATTGCAAATTATCATAGTTTACATATAAATTTTACGCGAATTCATTCCGTATTCACCGTGCCTCAAACTCCAGCGATTATAATGATAATTGTTTCGATACACGAATGTTCGATTTGATCTACGGCCGTGAGAATCGACTATTGATTTTCCGCGATCATTTACCGATTCCTCTTGATTGTTGTCTGATTTTTTAGTAGGTTGTGTTGTAGGTATTCATTAATTTTTACAGTTGGTAATAAACAAAATAGATAGATATTCGTTATCATATTTAGGATTGCTATTAAGTAATGAAATTAACGAAGTCTTTGCACTTACGACTTTGAAGACAGTCCATAAGGTTTTGTTAAAAACTGATGGTCTGTGCCGTTTATACTTGTAGTAGCAGTACTTACAGATTTGAGGAATGTCATATTCATGATTACCGAATGTTAGTTGGTGTTCTGTTAATAAAACTATTTCAAATATTGCTGCTTCTTCATTTTTTATGTGTATGTTTGAAATATAAGAGCTAGTAAAGGTCTATCCCCACACATCAGCGCCGCCGTGTCAGGGACGGGGCAGCAACTTCGTTGCATTCGTTGCTTCGTTTGCCGGCACGGGCACGGACATTATGTGATCAAGTTCATAGACAATGTATGCAATGAATTTTTTGTAGACTCCTGATGAAAGACGTCCCTGACACGGCACTGATGTGTGGGGATAGACCTTAAATGTAGTAAACTTACGGCCAGACATCCACGAGCTTCGCATCCTTGTGCTGTTGCATATGCGCGTCCTGTCCCAGCGGCGGCAGCTTGTAGTACTCCGTGACGAGCGTGCTGGAGTGCTCGTCCGCCATACCCAGCACCGCGGCGGCGCCGAGCGGGTGCTCCGTGCCGCTCGGGTAGTAGCGCCACGACTCCCCGCTCACCTCCATCACCTCCTTGCGCCTTCTGTTGACAACCAGGTAACAATCAATACACAACCCAGATACAATCGACAATCGATCCGCACGATCTACTTTCGCTAACAGAGTAATTGAAGGCTACATCTTTAAGTAATCGTTTCTAACGGTAGGTATAGTGTTCTCATTCATTCCTTCGTGATTTCAACGAGTAAATAAACATAGCGTAAAATACTGGTACTCCAAACCGAGATTCACGTGCCGGTCTGCTACAACTTACGAACCAGTTATTAGGCGTGACCATTTTGGTACGGATACTGACCTTTGATGGCACAAACAGGCGGTCATCGTGTATTGTGACGCTACGTTTGCTAATTGTTGCGTTTGCATGGGATGAGTCAGCGGAGTGAGTGGTCGGTGCGAGAGTGAAACTGGTAGTCAACGGAACAGGCTTTTGCGAGGATAGAGCGTTCAAATAGGTGGTTTCGGGGTAGCCCGCTGCAGCCCGTACGTCACGCCGCCTGCTGTCGTACAATCTGGTGTAGAACAGGTCCAAACCACTTGCAGAACCGGAAGGATACGAGGCAAATCCCTGCTCCCTCACTAACCAGTTTAGGTCGCCTGACGTCACACCCAGCGGTATCCGACGATGCAGACAAATAAATAAAAAATGTTGGAAGCACGCGTCGGACGGGTTTGACCGGATCGTAGTTCTACCTGATTCCTGTTCCTGGTCATGTGTTGATATCTTGCCATTATTCGCCGTGTAACATATTATGCTGGCTGATACACATTGCTATTGTAAACGTTATATATGCACTCAGAGTAAAACATAAATTAGGTATACAGCAAAAACGACAGCCAAAAGGTTTTATAAAAATGATGACCACAACCTGGAAAGTGAGCTTATCATCCAGTTATGAGCATGCAATGCAATGGGATCATCTTCAAAATATGTTAATATTTTTATTTCGTTAGATTGTCACTGGTTCTTTTCTTGGTACCTTGCTTAGGACAAGTAAAAGGATGAGGAAGATAAGTATAAAAAATTAGGGATAAAGAAAATGAAGGACCATTAATTTATTGTGAGTTTTTAGTTCTCCTCGAAAAAGCTCTAAGTTTGTTTCGATAGCTAATTGTACCATTAATGGCAAAGTTTTCAGTAGATTGATTTTAATGCTCACTGAAACGTTGCCAATTTTATAAGGACGTTTTGTCGAAAGACGACAGTTATCAATTTATCCACCTCAAGTGACCCCAGCCGTATTTATATTATTTATTAACAAAAAACAAAGCTATCAATTTCAATGAAAACGAGATGTAGGTAGGTGGCTAAGTGCTCGGACTATAAAAAGTAGATAAGTATGAGTATGTATATTTAATCCTAAACCAGAACGCAGCCAATGATCTAACACGGTCTTAAAATGTAGTATTAGTGACAAGTAAGAATAGAATGTGCGAATTGGATCAGAGAACTGGAAAAGCCAGCTTCTGGCATTTAACCAGCCGAAGCGTGAGTCATTTGACGAGTTAACTGGCAGACGGGGGCGCGGGCACCACGTGAATGAGATTCCGGTAGGTGCGCACGTAAAAATCGTGCAACGAATCTAACAGGTTTGCTGGGGTCCTTGCGAGGCCACCAGGACTGGTCTAACCTGCCCTGCATCGCTGAACCTCGAATTTCCAACCGTTTCCTATCAAGTTTGCCTCGAACCGATACCTACATGTAAAGTTTGTTTACTAACAATGTCTAAGGTGCAATTAAAAACGGTAAATAAATCAAAGTTTACACCACATTGCTTTTTTTCAACACGCACGGCCCATAAACACGTGTATTCAGTACCGTGTGTGATATATTCTCTAAACGAAAACAGCAAAAGTGCCAATAGTTGTATTAATGCTGATGAGTGAGTGAACAGTGTGTGAGGTTGTGATGAATTATAACTACTCTGGGACTAAGGAGACAAAAATGGCTATATCATAGTATATCTTCCGCTTTTAAATTAGATGAGTATGATCTTTTCTTCGGAGCCAATTGTTCTATTCAAATTTTTTGCAAGTTTGCAACCTTAGCACTAGTTCACAAATTTATGAAATCACTACGTTTTTTGTTCTGTTTCACTGATTTATTTAAAAATTAGTTTAATTAGTTAGATAATATCAATATCAGCTATTTGGCTCTCCTCCTTAAGTCGATAAGGACTCCTCCTTAAGCGCGATAAGGACGCGTTTGGATTTTCCTACATCTAAACGCGCGTGCTTATCGCAGCAGTGTGTAACTTCGTGCGCGTCCTAATACAAATTAAACTAAAAACAGATCGCAAAAACGCAAACGCAGAACGCGCCTTCCATTTACGACGGTATCTATCACTCGTGACTTGTTAGAATCAATCTTTCTAACTGATGCTATGGGGTATCTCATGTTTGTTTGCTGTATTATATTGAATGGCGCGATTAGAAAGTATCTTGCACAGCTGTCACGAGAAGACGTGACGTATGGAAGAGCGGAACGGATGGCTCGGCGCAAAGGGTTGAAGGAGCTTCGCTTACACAAACAATGCATTCGGCACGGCTATTCGATGCACGACCGTTGCTATACATACGTATAGCAAGCTAATACTTAACTATACCTACTAGCATATTTATCTATTTTAATGCGGGCTCCACTCTCAACTTTGTTTTTTGACGTCCTTTTATAACATCAACATTTATATTATATTGGTTATTTATGATTATGACTATGTATTTATGAAACTGAGAACATTGAATCATATTTTTTTATTTTTACGCGATAATCTTTACTAGATATAGTTATTTAATAATAATCATCGACTGGAAAGCTGACATCGTGTATATTTTTGAGTACTGGCAGCTATATAGAAATAAAACGTACAAATTTAAGTTATTGCCTGTTTATAGCAATAACAATATTTCTGTCAGATGAGAGTTCAATTATATGTTAGAGAGTAAAACACTCTCTAAACATGAGTTTCGTGGTTGAATGCGTCGCAGACGTTGCGCGATAGATTTATCTGTAGTTCAGAGGGCTGCGGCTGCGGCTGCGATGGCGGCGAGTTTCGAAAGGCTCGTCCACGTCCGGTGACGCGTCCAACTATCGATCATTCGGTTCGTTAATAAATAACACGTCGACGTCGCTCGCCGCTTATCTCCTGCTCGGGCATGTGGAAAAATTTGGTGTAGGTGTCGTAACGGAGCAACACGCATGTCGCGTAGGGTTGCGTGCGCCCGCCTGGCGTGCTTATCCCCATCGGTCGTTGCCTCGTCTCTCTTGCTTCATTATTAATCTCTTAATTAAAACACGACGAGACGCAGAGATAACCGAGCATACATTAGTAAATAAACTTCCTTTTGACAAAATCGACTGCAAGCCTAAACGCAAAAGCGCAGAACCTAAACAGGGCGCGTAATTTATCAGTTAGATAGAGTCGCGGGGGTCTAAAAGGGAAACTTTCTCGGGGATATTTTAACCTGTCTCACGTGCAATAACCTCACGTAGATACATATCTATAAACACTAGGGTCACATTGCAGAATATATTGAATCACGCATTAGCGGCGGAACAGGCTGTGCAGCTTCGGCCGTGGCTGGCGCGACGAGACGCGGCGCGGGGCGGCATGCGGCAGGTGCGCGCAGCTTTGAGGGAAAGTGCGGGGTGCGGCATTACATGCATGTTTTATCATCACTGATAAGAGAAACTGCAATCTCGCGCGTAAACAACTCATAATGAAGGTAAAACATGTCTTTAAACTATTTTTCACAATGTTCTCTAATCCAGGTTAGGTAGGGCATCACATAATCACTCATCGGCTTGAACTTCAACTCGATAAAACTAGTTTAAACTAGATACCTAATTCAGTGTATAATTTCTTTCATACACTACTGTATGCATCCACACAATAAGATGACCTTACTGTAACTCTTTACCGACCGACGGTCCTATCCATGATAACCTATAATGGAATTCTTTTTGTGCTCCAGATTTAATATTTCATTGCAGATAATATCATACTTGAATAAAGTAACCGGCAATAACCAAGGCAACAATCTATGAAATCCCTTGAAATATTTTCTTTAAATTATTTGGCAAGTTCTTTCTGACTCTACATTGACGAACTAGTTTCTTGTAATATTTTTTTGCCTAAAAAACTATTTATGTAAGTAACCTTCCTACTTCTTCAATTTTGTCAAATATTAAATTATTAATTGAGACAAAATAAATGGTTCTCCAATTATATTAATTAAGAGCTAACAAAAACGGAATGTATTTAATTCAGTAACCGTCAGATAAAATAAATAAATATTGCTGGTCGTCTTTACCTTATACATCTGTAGTTTTATTTTGCAACAGTGAAAATATGCCTATTACCATTAATCTATTTTGTATTTAATTCCCACATTAACAGTAACGATTGGAAACGGAATGCGGTTTTGCTGCATTTTGTCAATTAAGGAATTTGGCGCTGTGGGATTGTGGCAGGTTAGCAGCGCTGCGCTGGTGACGCTGCGCAGGCGCAGGAGCGGAGTTACTGGGTGCGGCCGCGCGGGACGCACGCTATTATGGCTCCACAAAAAATGAACATTCTTCATACCAGTATATATAAATAAGGGATGAGTGTGGCCAGCGGGCAGCTCGAAGCCGCACGGAGCAAACTAAACGAGCAAACTAAACGAGATGAGCATTTTCGACAAACCTCTTTTTGCGGTTTGACGAGGAACGCATATGCGATGATTCATTTACGGAGTTCTTTGCCGTACAAGTATGGCCTGCATTATTACTTCTGTTTTCATGGCAGCATTATATACGGTCAACAAGAAATGTTTTCTCAGAAATATGCGCCCACGCAGATTAAAGATGGAAACGCAACATGGGCACTAAATAAGTCATGTCTTCTGTCTGCGTACCTATTAGCTCTGGTGGGGTAATTTGAAAAAACGTACGGTGTATGTAGTGTACCTACGTAGCGTTATCATACGTCCAAGTTTTATTTTTAATCTGATAATTATAATTTTCCGATGACAATATAGCCTGATATATTAAATCGCTTATGAAGTAGCACGGTTATTTAGCGTTGCGTATACCATTTACCATTACTATAGGTAATCCATATGATGGTCAACCAAAACGGGATTGATTAATTTTCTCACCGATATTTATGAATAAGTTAAAAACAAAAAATGACCGTTACATCTTTGCACTTCTTCAAAATGTGTAACGGTTGGTGACACTAACTCATTTTAAGTTTAAAAATTTTACAAGGACGTAAATTTTATAAAAGACGCATAAAATCCTTATTCATATTATTTGATATTATTATCCTTGTCTGACCGTTGAGTGACACCACTCAGTGGATTGACACACTCAATAAAAGCGTAGCGATGTAATATCGCGGCATACAATGTTTATATGAAGTGGCTCTTTGTGTTCTGCTCTCCCTGATCTGAATGGTGGTCGTGGTCTTTGACGTGGCCTGGACACGTCCGTGACTCTGATGATGTGCGATTGTTCAATTGCAACTTCATGTCTCCAAGACGGTTACTTTATAAAATTGGCACTAAATTAAGAATTTCGTTCCCTCAATTTCTTACTTCGCAATTTTTTATATAGATAGGTACTTAAGCCGATTTATTTATTTATTTATTTATTGAATAAAATCTACAGCTTTTTGTATTATATAAGTAACATAATGAATATAGCTGAAAGCCAATAATGGATTTACATTTTTTAAGCTAACTAACGTGTACAGTAAAATGTGATGTACAGTAAAAAACCATTTAGGAAGTTCTATCAGCCCTCTGACTCTGGCTATGTGAAATGCGATGGGAAAAATACTTCCTAGAGGCAGACAAAGATAGGAAATTTACGTGCAAAATCAAAAAATATTCCATTCTTAAATAGACAGCTGGCTGGGTTTCAGAGAATTATATATTGTTAAATTAACAAATACTTTGCATCTAATGATGAAACGCATTAAGTGTAAACAAAGATGACAATAAAATAAGCCTAATAGTTCATTTTATAAGTATAAAAAGCCAGGTGGCAGTTGCCTTTTCTGTAGAGTAAGTTGTAGTGATAGTATATAGGGAAGCTCAGGGAAAGTGCAGAAGATCGAAGCTATAACCGCGTGATCGAAGTTACGTTTGTTTTTAGCTTACAAAAAAGCCTGTTCCGATTGAAAATCGAAGAAAATAAATATAGAATGCTTCGGTACTAATTGTATACAACTAATAACCGCTCCATGTAATTTACAGACTCCGTATAGCCTCAGTTGTGCTACATTAGCCAATTATCCAATCGCATAATGCGCGGCGTCGGCGTCTCGGTGCTAATCGCAGAAAAAACATTACCATGCAGCACTTGATAAGTTGTAGAACAAATTATCTCTAACTACCATTAATAATAAATAAATGTAAATATCCGCTGCTGTAAGGTCTATATCAAGCATTAAACATGTCATGCTAAAAATGTTTGAAACTACTGGACAACATTCAGAGCTAGTAAATAGACATTGGAAAATTATTACACTAATCGCCTTAACTGAGGAAACTCTAAACCGAACGATATAAAATGTTTTGGTTTCATCACAAATCAAAATGAAATATATAAATCGAAGTTGTGCGCATAAAGCACTAGTTAAGCTCGCGTTAAGTGTCTTATTAGAAGAGTTACGAGTTTAGAAAGAGGGGACGCCCGCGGCGCCCGCTGCTCACTAAAACCAGAATGAATGCATCATTTCCGTTTTGTCAGACTTTTCTAATTTGAATGCCCGTGTGTGGTCCGTGTTCATTGAAATATTGAAAAAACAAATCCTTATAAATCAGATACCTACCTACGAAGCTTACAAGATTACAAATAAAGAAATACAGGTGTAAACTAACTTTTATTAAGCGCTGGTATATCTGAGCGGAGACCGAAGACAAAAAGCATTTTCAATAGAACTCAGCCTGGCAAACTGTCAGTGGGATAAGTCATGTTTGGGCTGAGCGACTTGGATCGGCTGATTATAGCGGGCACGTTTCAATGGAAATGTTAATACTCTCAATTGTGTGCTAAACGGAATACTCGCTGAACTACGAGTTGAACAAAGAGAACGTAAAGTTGATATCTATAAATTTTATAAAGCAATGCCGAAAAAAGAATGTAGGAACAGAAAAAAAACTAATATGGATTTCGCTGCTGTTTCTTAATAAGCATGAAGGTATAAATTAAAAGGATGTCGCCTGCGCGGGCGCACAATGAAGTTCGCGATCTCTACGAGTATTGTGTCGTGCGAATTGAAACAGGTTGTGCATGACAGGTATCCATACCTTGTGATTTATGTCCGATTATGTGAAATCTTGTGACTGTAATTAAACCGTGAACCTATTAATGTCTAAAGGACCTCTAAAACTATATTTATATACTAATATATATGTACTACCATAGAAATACAGCATAATAATTTAAAAACGGAATATGCGCAAAACTTAAAGCTTCTTTTATTTATCCTACTATACTATTATATACGCGAAAATTTGTATGGATTGATGGATGAATGGATGCATGTTTGTTACTCTTTCACGCCGAAACGGTTGAACGGATCTGGATGAAACTTGGCAGAGAGATGAATTGCAGTCTGGAATAGCAAATAGGCTACTTTTTATCCCGTGGGAATAGCGGGATTTAAATCTGCACGAGTGAAACCGCAGGGCGCAACTTGCAATCATATAGAACTAACGATACTTACTGGCCGACTCATGGCACATTAGTATAGGTAGTGTTGGTTATTATAATGTGTGTGAGTGCACTATAAAAGTTATAGCCAAAACTCAACCCTAACAGAGTGGATTGAACATTGTACCATAGCTTCACGCGAATGAAGTCGTGCTAGATTCCACTATAGATCTATACAAAAGCCCTCATATCTGAAAATCCATTTGAGTGTTGGTACCGCTGTTCAAACACCGTCATTTACCGAAAATACAAAAACCGTTCTAACAATAAGCCATGATATGTACAGAACAATTAAGAAATACTTATGAGCGGATAGATAAGTCAATAAGCTCCGCAGAGCTGATGTTAATATTTGTCGTATTAAGATATAATTTATCGTGAATCCTGCAACAAAAAATAAAAAGCTATGTAGAAGAAGTGCGAGTGCTGAGTATGTGGACAGGCCGCGGCGCCTCACGACATGGCTCCTTAAAAACGGCTCCTTGCTCGTCAGTCCACTGACAATTGTGAGAACGCGATCAATTATCCTGTGCAAATACTGATTGTCAACAATAAATAAAATATGAATAAACTGTGGAGAAACGTTTTCATTATCGGTACGCTGTTAAAACAGCATGTCAATCATTTTACGAAGCAATCAGCGAGGCGGGATGGCAGGGCGCAAGATAAGCTTTAATTACCTTGGACGCCTATATTTACATATTGTAGGAGATACTCGAGGATATATCGCAATTAGGGGCGTGCTTCTTCCTTTTACGCCGCGAAGTGGTTAGTTTGTTGCGTGGTGTGGATACCATCTGTTTGACGGAAAGATTAAACGCGCCTTCAAGGAAAATTTGCAATACGCTGCACATGCGACTCGATGCTTTAACATATTAAGGAATCTACCGACTTCCATATATTATATGCAGTGAACATTAATAAACTTGTTAATTTTCTACTACATAACTACTACTATTTAGATAACAACAATTTGCATTTAATACATTAATATGTAAAATTGTTCTTAAATATAAAGGCATATTTACGCCAGTGTTGAGTTATTTATTGCAATTATTAGCACAATTATATTCTTGCAAGAAACACCTTGCAACCGTGTTGTCATTTTAGAAAGCATCACAGCTTACATAAAAAATGCTATTTTGTTTTTGCAAAATACCGTACTGTACAGCAAAAACAAAATAACTTTTTTGGTTGTGCAGTTAGTACAGTACACAGTTTACCTATGTCGTTTATGTTTTTAGAAAAGAAGGTAGTTATACCGATTTATGATTTATTTATGCTGACTGACTGAACTGAACCGTTGGCTGACTGACCAACGTACTTCGTGTACCAACCACGCGGCTGTACGCAGCTATTCCCTCTTGACCTCGGACACCTACTGTTGGAAGTACGCTGCCGTAAATAGGAAACTTATAATGCGCCAAATCGGCGCCTTCTAATTGCGGTGGTGGAATATTTACGAGCAACGTGGACACTGCGCACCCGCCTTCCGCCAGTACGACGTAACCGATTTATACTAATTATTTTGTCTCCCATTTAAACCAACCGATTTATAGCAAAAACTCTAATAAACTGTCTTGTTTTTAGTGCATCGTATGGGACTTGATTGTTATGACAGAATGCATCGTTTAAATTCATGTCATATTTTAAAAATAATATTACAGAAGACACGTTAATGTGCTTCAATCATGCTAATCATCGGTTTTGTCCATCGAAAGTCATCCGACGTCGGATGGAAGCTAACATGGCTCGATGATTGCTCGATTAAATCTCTCATTATTGGGTTGCAAAGATATTTTAATTTTTTTAACTGGGAGATAATTTTATAGTTAATTTAACGTGCGATAGAGTAAAGCGGCTTCATCGTGGGACGCAGTGGTCCCGCCCGCCGAGCCACCGTGCTATCTAAATGCAAATCGGATAGGTTCGCTGGATGTCCGCGATAAATCAGCCTCGCGGCCCGCGATCCGTTATCCCCGGCCAGCAGCCGCCCGAGGGCGCGACAGTGTGAACCTCGCAACTACGCACTCAATCCAAAAATTTTACACTTTGAAAAGAAAACATTCTACAACGTTTTCATAATACGAAGGAATTCTGTGAGATAAATATCGATAAGTCATCTCACCAATGTGATACTCTCACAAATAACACGATCATTTGTAACAATGTTTATTTACAGTTTAAATCGTCTATTAGGTGGGGTAATGCTGACATGAGACGTATGTTCGCTCTTAAAAGCGTGAAGGAAATCTAAATGCAAAAGGTGCTTAAGGAAACGCAATCCCTTGAATCATTTATCATTAGTGTAGTACAAGCTCAGACAGACGTTGGTGCTGGAGCCGCTGCCTATCCATTACTGTAACTGCCTACGTTAACATTAACGAATAATGTGTATAAATCCGCAGAACCTTTGACCACAACGACGACGACGCCTCTACTACTATTACTTTTAGAGTGTAGGTATTTACGGCACAAGCCGTAATAATAAAATTGTCACTCGAATATTATAAAACTAACTCATGAAATCATATTTATAAATATATTTTACCACTCTAACCCCCGGTTTCTGAAAGCTCCATGAACACTAATCGACTGTCAAGTCACCTGCTATTTCAGCTTTTACTTCAAATTAGATAGAGACAGCAAGTGACTTTAAAGCCGATTAGTGTTGATCGCGGTTTCAGAAACCGGAGGTTAAAGTAGTTATACAAGTATCATCACACCTAAGAATTTACATATTTTCTTTGTAAGATATCGTGCAAAATTTTGGAGTGTAGTTTTTGTTTTTAATAAAACTTGCTGTCCATAAATCTTTCAATTGCTTCTCAATTATACATATATTAAAGTCCTGGATATTAGTCGCTGTCGATAAGCTCTAGTAGCTAGTGGAACGGAAATCAGAAAGTAATACTAATTACATTCAAATATCTAATAGCATTTATTCTTCAGTTCTTAATATAACGAGATCCTGTGATAAAAACTAGTATGATTAATTTACATTTCTATCTAAAATGCGGCATGTCTATTAAGTTTCCTGCTACAATTGGCTTTAACAAGGTGTAATAAGGGACATTGTGAGCAGCTGTTTTGGCGTTGAATCATAAAAGCTCTGTCGAGTTGAAAGAAAAGAAAGAAAGAAAAGAAAACATATTTATTTCGTCCCACAAAACAAGTAGGTAGGAGTTGGTGAGGTGCAATCAGATAAGGCAGGGACGCATAATTGTCTCTAGTACCCAGTAGCTACGTCCCGGACTTCATAACCGTGTTTATCGACTAGTTCTACTCACTAGTTGGGATCTAGTTAGATAATCCGAGCACCGCTCACAAGATTAAAAATATAATTTATTATCTACAATCAAACGGAAATGTCATTGCAATAAAATTGTTTTCTGTAGTACTTTTTTCTCTTTTCCGTTCTCGTTTACCAAGTATCGTGTTAATGATTTCATTGAAAACTAAAATATTCTCTCTAGGTATTCGCTTGACAATTATTTATAGCAGTTTTATATTATGTCATGAACCTTCTAACGTCTTTGACACTTGTTGTACAATTATTTACTTATACCTATTTATTTATTCAGTGCTTATATTCAATGAGTTTGATAATATTTGATCATGCTCGAAACAGATAACAAATTTGCAAGCAAAAAATGTTTTGACAGTTTTGGTAGGAAAAATTATATCAATAAAATTTTTACTTTAACAAAAGAAAAGAAGTTCAATAATACAGAGAATAAATACAGATTTATTCTCCAAATCCTTTTTGTTGATAATTTTTTCATAGCTACTTTCAATGATTTTACTTCTTTCAACATGTTAAATTGTGCAAACGGGAAGCAACCAAGCGGTAGTCAGCATTTTAAGACATGAAATTGATAAATTATACCCTTTTGCTTGTTTATTTTTTTAATCTTGTTGGTAACAAGAAAGGAAGAATAAACTTAGTAAATAAATATTCTTGAGTAGGTACCTACTTACTTCCAAAAAATATTTAGTTTTTTATAGTAATACAACTCAACATCGAACGGCGTTTTATTGATTTTTGTACAACACTACGTTTTGTTGCACAGTTCGAAAGCTTTTTTTGCCTTTAAATCCAACAAGAATTATTAACATAAAAAGTGAACTTCTAAAATGACTAATAAGAATACTTCATGTCAAAAATGGGTCAATTTATAATCAAAAAAAGTTCCACACTTGTATAAAATTCGAATAATATTACACAGCAACAAGATGTTACTTATTTATTTATCAATATATTAGTAGGTATCTTTCCTAGCAAGATTAAAACGACACACTTATTTAGGTGGAACGATCTAATTATACAAAAAGTTTAAATAAAATGGTTATTAAAATGATTCCGCCGTTATACACCTAATGGGAAATTTATTCTAAATAAATATTAATTAAGATACGTGGCTATACTGAGGAAATATTCGATTGAAGCGATTTTCATCATAGCTAAATATAGAGGAGTCTTGAAAAAGACGCAATTTTATGTAGATACGAACACTTAGCGGACACAATTATGCAAATATGCAACGTCAATTATTGCCTAGTAACCATTGGCTAGCCATGGGAATTTATCGACTACCTACCATCCAATACCAAGTGCAGGCCAATGCCCGCCATGCCGCCAGGGCTCACTGTCCTCAACTGGGACTTAATTACCTGTACTATCAAATGACTACAAATACTAACAGATAAATGTATAAATAGCAAATGTACCACACGTTGTAAGTACTGAATATTCTACTAAGAACTAAGAATGTCCACCAGAATTAAATAATTAGAAAAATATTTTATGAATTTTCTCAAAGTTGTGTTATAGCCGCCTCGAGAGTTGTACATATTTGGTAGAGAGGTTGCGTGCCTGTCATTTAGTCAATTAAGATGCTATTCTTCTTTTGCAACCGAGAAATATTATTATACAGACTCCATTTACATCACCACATACTTTTCATACCATACCAAGCGACTTAGGCAATGTGTTCAAGATAATGCTGTTTTATAGATTTGGCTTTCTGAGCTTTTCTGATTTTTTATTAAATCGAGAAGTTTCTCGAAAACCTTTTTATAACGACAAATGAGGACTAAAAAATTCTGTGATGGTAACAAATATTTTTGGATAATATCACACAGTGCTATCTAGCCCCAAACGTACGTCGGACCTGTCCAAGTAAAGCTTATAAGAAGGTTCTCATATCTCAAACTATCAGGTGATAGATAGAATACTTTTTTTATATTTGCCTAATATAATATAACACCCAGACCCTGAACACATTATCAATGAGCCTAACACATAATAATGTTTGTTCTTAGTGGACATCGAACCCGCCACCTAACAGCGCAAACAAGGCTGAATTACTAACAACTGAGCAGTCAGTCACTATATTACTCAATTTTTATTACGCTGTCTTCATAAGTGCATCTCTAATAAGATTCGTAGAATTATAAAGCGTTGAACTGGAAAATATGTACTTTATAAATCGCGGTAAGTTGGTGTATAGAATAAGCCTAAAGCTGTTCTTTGTGGAGATATCAGTTAAAAAAAACATAAAGTTAAATTAAGGGGCATATCAGTGGACTTCGTCGGGCTGATTATGTTGAAAAAATCCATTCAGGTGTTTTAGGTAATCACTATTTCATATTATGTTGTTTTATAGGTTTTGGTTTGTAACTGGTTCTATCTATAATCTTTGGATGATGATAAAGAAAAATAATATTTTTTATGGTTTTATGGGACGAGAAGGATTATTGCATGTAATGAACAGCATATTTGTAATTAGGAATACGTGGACTGAACGCTTATTCGTTCCACCCCGTGGGAGAACGCCACAGTAATACCATACGCATGATAATTTTTCACCAAAACTCTTTGTATATATGCAATTATAAGTGCATTTTGTCGGTGTGTCTGTCATTAACTTAAACGTACGATGTTATTTTAAGGGCCGTAATCGCCGTTCCAGCGCGGCTGTGCGCTTTTTGCGCACACTCACGAAAAGCTATGCATTTAAACGCTTGAATTATGAAATTACAGTATTGAGTGTAAACAGTTCATACATATCTGGCACTGGGGCTATCCGACTAGCAACAACGACGCAGAACCGCGTTGCTTAGAGGAAGACGGGGGAATGCCGATCACCTGAGAGAAAAATGCTCTATTTGTTTTTTCATTTGTCTTATGTTAGTTTTGGTAGTTGTGGTGTGGGGAATCAGAGTGGTTTCTGAGTTCCCTACGGCTCAACCAGATGGGCATAGTAGTTGTGCCGTGGGCCCGGGTTGAGTCGTTGGTACCTCAATTGTGTAGAAGGGAAAAAATATTACCCACGGCACAACCAGTTGAGCATAGCAGTTGTGCCATGGGTCCGAAACGACACCAGACGCGGAGAACCTTGGTTTTATGAAAAAATACTGAAAAAAATGATGTGCTCATTAATGTCAATTGAAGTCACACATTCTATAATCAATACATAAAAAAGTTATTGCTACAAAAAGCCAGCAACTACCAAAATGTTAATTGAAAACAATAATTTAAGTAAAGAGAAGCAATACTTCAGACTAATAAAAAAACGCCTAAAACACATAAAAATTAAAAACCTGATTCATTGGTGATAGGTACCGATTCATATAAATTGACAACTTGACCAGCTTGTATCTATCACCTTGTGGATCTGCGCTCACTTCGATAACGAGCTTCGCCTCCACTAGGTGATACTCTCCTTCTTCTTCTTTTTATCGTGTCACGTGTAGTTCTTTCAAACCAGTGTGGTGAAAGGATTTTAAGTGCGCCGCAAAGAGACTTCTTTCGTGATACTCCCCCTGATTTTAATATTTACGGAATAGTACTGTAAACTTTAGAACAAAAGACATCAACGCGTTCTTCGGAGGTGATGTGCATGGACCAAATCTTTTTCGTGTTATTTAGAGTTTAAAACAGTATGATCACTTACCTGTCACTTTACTTCCTTGTTCACAATTAAGATGACCCACTTAAAATCATTCTGTTAAATAATATGCTTAAGTCTATTCGCATAGCTTAAATTTTTTTATAAGCATAAACAACTGACAAACTTTCAAATCAAACCGGATTTTTATCGCTACACTACAATATAAATGAGTGCCCATTGTCTACACTCTGCAGTATCCACTTACCTATAGTATAACAATTTAATGTCAAATCCTAGAACATTACGTAAGGCCGACACCCAGAAACAAAAGCTGTGTATAGATGAGATCATTATATTGATTCACAATGCGTAAGTTTATTCTGTTATGACAGGCGAGCATAAATTGACGGCAGGACCCTTGGATGCTGCGAAACAATGCGCGTCCCTCGTCCGCGTCGCGTCGCTCGGTGAGATACCATAGGCATCGACGCTCACGGACACAGGGCGAAGAAGGGTTGAACACAATAAGGCTCGCAATTTTCTTTTTGTGACTGACGAGACAATGGTCAGTGCAGTGCTCAGCGTGTGAAATCGACGAAGACAATTTAGATGCGAGATCGTCTTATAAAGCACCAGAATAAATTAGCAGACTTTAAGACTCGGGCGACGAATGATACAAAAACATAAGTTTCTAAATTAAGTAAATATTCAATTATAATGTTGTGATCATCAAAATATGCAAAACTAATATCATGTAGAGTATAGATTTGTTTTAAAGTTATGAGTTCCTAGAAAAAATCTCATTAACTTCCTCAAAAGATAATGAATTAAATGAATGATCAGTATCGTGTTTGTTATAGAATTCTATACTTGGTTATATAGGTACATCAATTACCCGGACTACTATTATTGGTAGGTAGTTCACAACTGAACACGTCAAGCAATCCTAATTGACACATCCTGTCGAGTTATTCCCAATATAAAGCTAGTTAGTTCGCGGCAGTGACGTGGTAAACACCTGCAAGATCTCTGAGTAACCGCAAAATTACAGGATCTTTAACTCAGCGGGCAACGGTACACAATAATACAGGGCTCGGTGGTAATTCTTATTGCCAAATTATAGGGTAAAGTGTCATAAACACCGGTTATGGACCCCTCATCTAATAACATTTGAAATTGATAAATGCTCTATCGAGAGATTTATTATAATTACTGCCACCTTCATTTCTTAGATTGTAATAAATATGTTGAAAAATATATATTTTTAGGTGTTCGTTAGGCAAAAAACAATTCACACCTCGGATTAAAACACAAACCAAAACTCTAATGAGCTAATAGGTAAATAAAAATCGACAATAAAGTTACAAGATTTAACAAATCCCAATTTATAACGAATAAATTATCCAACGGAAAAATATGCGTGATTTAAATTCGAACTTGCAAATAATAATTTATAATTAATTATACTTTTTCCCTAATGACAAAACACACTGGTTGCACAAAAACCCTAAAGCGTTGCGGGCAATATAAAGGGTCTCGTATAAGAAAGCGACAAAAAAATTAAGAATCGCCCCGATGAGCCATTATCTTCGCATGTTAAAAATAATATGGTCATAGGGTAATGTACATTCATGCGAGCCACGTCCAAGAGCGCATTTGAATATTCCATTGTGGCGCGATACCCCCTGCCTGCGCCGGACTTCACACGCTCTCGGCAGGTACCAAGCAACCCTGTGCTCGCCCCTCGGCCACCGTATCGCAACTACAGTCAACACATTTTGATAGTTGAAAATAAAATGACACGAAGGACAAAGTTTTGGTATTTTCTTTTGAAACTTAATAACATTAACCAAATTTTTCGGCAACATCAGGGTTAGGTTAAATATGACTAAAACCAAAGATTTTTATTTAAGTAATTTAATAAATCTATGCAAAATCTGTAAATAAACATAATATTTTGCGTCTATTACCTTGGAGTGATTGGATAAAATAAAGATAAAATAATTTATAGCGCGGGGTACCGCGCTATAAATCTTGTTCAGGAAGTAACATTAGTACAAATTATCATGTCATTTACATTGAATTGATCATTTTTAGGGATCTTAAACTTGACACGGAAGCCTTTTAGTTTTGCCATACCCAACCGTGTATTTATCCGTATGACAAAAAGGTTAAACTCACTGACTATTCGTACTATCATGCTGACATGTACATATAAAGCTATGAGATTTTTGACAAGTTTTTTGTATGGTTTGGCTCTTTTTATTTCTTTATTTTATTTATTTATTTTTATTTCATAAGAATACAATCAGTACTTATAGTCTAATTAGCAAAAAAAATATCGACCTGTTATTTTTATACCTTATCTTAGCGTTGTTGGAAATTTATTTTCAAAATCATATAATATATATATATTTTTGTAACCCGCGATTTTTTTCAGTCATGATTGTTTCGTTACCACAATATTTATTTAAGATTCGAAGCCCTTATAGCTTCTTCATGGATGGTTCGACACGCCGTTTTCAAGAGCCTTTTGACGTAAATTTACTAAAAGTGCTTATTATGGGGTTATAGCCTCACTAATTGTTTTTTCGACACTTCAAGCTAAGGCGTTCTTTATATATAATTTTGACTATATACATACATGTTGGCTATCCATTTCAATCATGTCACACTTCAAATATAAGATTAAAAAAAAACATTCACAACGCGCTTTGTATCTGGTCTGCGTTCGTTACGTCAAATCAAATTAACAAGCATCAAAAAACCAAGTGTCAAGACCTGTTTCACTGACTATTTTGATGGACGCGTAAAAGCATTGTGCTTACATCGCGATTGCTAATAATATGGTTATTATTAGTCAAACGCATTATTAAGAAGTGTAATATTAATTGATTTATTTTTGTTAATAAAATGCGATTCTTGTTTACACACACCGCACCTAGTACACCAACGTTTACACTTTCTTGTTTACGCTACATTCTAGTGATTCTACCTAACCATGAAACAAAACTTACTGCGGTTCTGAAGGAAAGGCAACCCGATTGTGCCCACAGTTTGATAGTTCCAGTGAACTTCGAATTACCGTTGTTTGGGAATTTGAAACTATCTAGTAAAAACACGCAGTAAATTTTACATTCCACTCCGTTACACCGGAGGTTCATCCGTCAGATTACATTTAATTTATTTATTAGTTAAAATTAACTGTTAAATTGTGTTCGTGCGCCGTAATCGTTATATAGTTACCTACATATTTTTATATCTAGATGATAATAAGTGTGTACAGTTTAATTTAAGTTTGAGTTTAAGGGTAGAAAGATATACTCTTTATGTAAAAGACATACCGATAAACCAATGATATTGTGAAAAGACAACAGATAGAAAAGACAGAAGATCGGAGGTCTTTCATTCATCCTGACAATCAATAATCGGTGCCCTAGCACGATAAGGATAATAGCTTTTTATTTACCGTTCTTCGACTACAATACGATATAGCCAACGTTGGAGGAGAACAGTCTATAGAAGAAATTTTAAGTAGTTTCTAAAACATAATCCAAAATTCACATGCGCCATTGAGATATTATGACCTGCGCATTCTTATTTAAAATAATGTCGATGGTTCTAGTTTGCAATAAAACACCGACGTCTGACTACATCGCGTGTCGTTTGACATTCGTGAGTATTCAACTTTATAAAGGCGCAAGCGCAGGGCTTTAGAAAGCGCGCTCGCCAATAAATACTCGTCCGATTATGATCTACGGCGCGTAGCCCGTAGCTACAACGAGTAAGTACCTCGAAGCCCACTACGCACGCATCTCTTTTTTGAACAGTCAACGACAAAAGAAAACAAACATAACTGATTTTTAACCAACGTCAAAAAAAGGAGGAGGTTCTCAATTCGACTGTATTTTTTTATGTTTTACTGAGGAGACCGATTTTGATGATGCTTTTTTTAATCGAAAGCTATACAGGGTGGGGCAAAATTTTTCGACATTGAGGGCAGCTACCTTTTCTGTTGTATTTAGAAGGTTTTGTTCTTAGGAAACTATAGGTTTATTTTGAAGAAAAAAACAACCGCATTTTCAGATTTTTGAAAAAATGTACAGTCAGCCTGAAAAATTACATTTGTCAAAAAAAACAAGTTGGTCTCAATCGACGCTATTTCCCATCAGGAACACTTTTCCCAAAGTAACTTACCAAATCAAATCGTAAGATTTTGCATAAATTAAAAAAAAAGATTTCCATACAATTTCTATGAAATGTGAAAAGAAACCATTAGTATGGTATTGAATTACTACAGTGCAACATTAATACCTATTAGCTGCGTCCTGCGGTGTTCCCACTATGTGTGTTATTCTAGAACCTAAACTATCAACATTCCAAATTTATTCAAAACCGGTTCAGTAAAATCGGTGGTACATTGTACTAACTTCATTCTGCCAAGCCAACAATAAATTTGAAAAAAGAACAAAGTATTTCCATGAAAATGTTCGAATGGCATGCATGGACTCAATGTTGTAGCGAATGGCGTTTCATAGAAATTGTATGGAAAACTTATTTTCTTAATTTTTGCAGAATCTTACGATTTGATTTGGTAAGTTACTTTGGGAAAATATTTCCTGATGAGAAATAGCGTCGATTGAGACCAACATGTTTTTTTTGACAAATGTAATTTTTCAGGTTGACTGTACATTTTTTCAAAAATCTGAAAATGCGGTTGTTTTTTTCTTCAAAATAAACCTATAGTTGCCTAAGAACAAAACCTTCTAACTACAACAGAAAAGGTAGCTGCCTTCAATGTCGAAAAATTTTGCCCCACCCTGTATACATATAGTGCTTGTCATGTGGTCCCATTTAAATTTGAGCCATATCTGACGAGTGATAGTAGGTATGAGTGTATTTTCCAGTGCATTGAAGCCGGTTTTTTCTCGAGAGAGTTATTTGAGAAATATTGGACTCTGCGGTACCTACCTAAATTTATTCATTTACAATAAGAGAACCAATAGTATTTTTAGAGGTCCTCCCGCGCGGGTAGGTCACCCAATGTGTATGTAACAATTAATATGCTAAGCAAACGAATTATGTATACCTACTCGGTAGTATTAATACCTACTACCGAGTATATTAGTTTTTTGAATGTATCATTAAGAGCTGGCTTTTCATCATAATTTTGTCGCCGACTGTAAGTTTGTACATAACACGTTAATCTGTGTAAGTTAATATAATTGTGATCAAAAGACCATCAAGTAAACATAGAAGTTTCATTGTCTATAGCTAAACCTAAATTGCTAACCAACTTCCGTCACCGACTGTACGTTTGCACATACATACATAAGCGTTAATCTGTGTAAATTGATGCAATTGTGATCAAAACAGCATCAAGTAAAAATTGAATTTTCATATCGTCTATAGGTCTATAAAAAGTTCTACGCTGAGGAATTCGGCCCTTAACTACAACGGTTAAATGCATCCATGGGGCAGTGGAAGACACGGCCCGCATTCCGCACTGCACTCACGCCCTATACCTAGAAAAACTTACAACGTGCGTGGGATTCTCGGGAACACGCTAAATAAACACGGAAAAAACACGGCACGTTAGGATACTGTGGACATAATTACAACTTTTTTTGTACGAGTGGATGCTGACTTCGAAATATGGAGTTGATAGTTTAGCAATAAATGTTTGTTGAATAAGTGAACATGGATCTGTAACATCTGTTTTTTTATAAACTAATGGAAAAAGCTTTGAAGTCGATAAAGCTCTTTTCGCGATGAACTGAACGTCCATCTTAAACTGTATTTTTACGTCTTCGTAAAAAATAAAAAAAAAATTGAAAAAGAAAAAAATTGGTCAGTTTTTTCTGAAACCAAATTGAAACAGCAAAGATAAAAAGTTATGTACTAAGTGCCTAGAGCATATGACTCTCCATTAGATACGGAAGTACGATGACCAACTGCACTGCTGGCGTGAATAACTTTATAAGAATACTTTTGAACTAATTTCAAATGTGTATGTATGTTTAAATAACATTTAAACGAGTGAGCAATGTATAGACTAGACATTGAGTCCCATTGCTATTGTTATTGTTTGTTTAGAGCAATTTTGTTGAACGTCATAGTTAAGTTAATACCGTAGAAGCACATGTTGAGCATCAAGATATCGGTTCTTGAAATTAAATTAGTTGCCATAATCGTTCTTCACAGAAATGCTATTAAAACTTTCATATACGATAGATAATTAACCCGTTAATTTATCGACGCACTTTCAAGTATGTTTTAGATATGTGACGGAAACTTTTCTAGCCACATGCGCATTAGATTCACACAATGTATGTGTGTATGACGCACCCAGCCGTTCATCGCCCCAGGCCGGTATTAGCATACTCTTTGGTAGCCACGCTCGCTATCGTTTGGCATGGCCATATTCAAATCTCAGATATGCAATATCGACATGTCCGTATGTGGGAGGTTATATCGCAAAATATTCCTAAATGTAGGTCAGCCGAATATATGTACAGCCTCTAGTAATTGGACGTGGAAGTAATTGTACACCTATGAAGCATTTTATGATAGACTCTACCGAAGCCTGTGATTACGATAATACACGTTTTTGATTTATTCTTTATTAAACGCAATTTAGAAAGATAAATGATTTTTGTATAGAGAACATAATTTTTGAGCGTGTAATGTTGTTAACTAATTCTTTCGATTTGATTTTAGAAACACGATGAAAGGTTTCATTCAAATTAGTGTTCTCTTTGAAACTAAAAAGAAAGCCAGAAGCACACGCGAGGACACGAAAAGACTTGTATCAATTACATAAACAAAAACATTTTATTTTTCTTACAGCAGAAGGTGCAAGTGTGTGTGTGTGTGAGTGATATCGTTACATTAAGAATTTATTTATATACTGTCCATACATGTATAGAGACGGCACACATATGTGGCCTGTGTCTGCTACTTTCACGCGAGACGGGCGCGCCCATATTAATTGCTCCCGTTCTTCGTCGAAGCTTTATTTATTGCCCACACTGGTGATTGTGAAAAGCTTTGAGTTCAATGTACCTACATTAGTTTGAGTTTATCTTATATATTTGATCTGACGTGTGACACACGAGCGCAGCCGCTCGCTTGCGGTCACCGATTTGCTCCAACTCGACGTTAGTTAAGAAAGTTTTTTGAAGGAAAATTTAGCGGAAGGAAAGACATGGCAAGCTCAAAACGTGAGAAATGTTCCTAAAAATGTTTGCCGTGTTCTTTGTAAGGCAACACTAGTCTAGAACAGTAAATAAAAAATCTATATCTATCTAAACAAAAGTATGAGGGGGGGCGCACCGAAGTTTTAGAGAAATAAACATTAGAATTGTGTGCACAACGACCGCCGCCAAAACTAATATTTGATTTTCGAAAATACTATTCTAATGTATGTCGTGGTACATAGCGGTGGGCTCCACTCGACGCATCTGGCACTTTAGCGGCTCTTTTGGTGGGTCCATATTACGTGAGATTTTATCGACAAACATTAAACTTTAACCATAATCGCTTAGAATAATCACAATTTCATATAAAACAGCCAAAATTAAATTACAAAGAAATATTTCAGTAATATTTCTAGATAGTTCTCATAAACAAACATTTTGAAAAGTACGTGTATGTGTGGGCTTACCTATGTTCTTTGGTCTAGTCGAGCCATATTTTATAAAGTATTATTTATTTAATAAAACTTAAAATTACATCGTAAAAACAAAAACAAAGCCTAGAATCAAATCATATAAGTAATACGTGGGAACCCCGGGTAGATACGGCTGTATACGAGCAACCTTCACAATTTTTTTAGCAAAATCAAATAGTATAAATAATAGTTAAAGAATAAACAAACATTAAAACTGTAGTAGTAGGTCTAATATTTTAATACTCATGAGGCGATCGAAAGTCTTACGTTTCTTCGAGAGCAATGTTGTTTGTGAAAATAGCTTAGGCTATTTTATATGTAGTCAAATTTTCATAAAAAACACATTAGGCAAAAAACGGCTACGCTTCAGGTCTCACGGTCAACTTGCTATAAATCTGTTGACGAATGCTGAGTGCGCCCGGCCGCCGCCGCCGCTCGGCCCACCGAATGCGGAAATAATGTTGCTGTGTGATATTACCGCCTAATTATTTATAATAATAACCCATTATCACAGAAACTTATTTATTAATATTATACTTGTTAGCATAAAACAAACGATTTCTGTATACAATTAACAGTTTTATTAACTTGTTTATTAACGTTAAGGATAACATGACCACATAATTCTCTTAAAATTTCGTTACGCCTAAGAAAATATACCAAATAACTGACAACAATTTTCACTAAATAAAATACTTTGAAATAAACTATTAGTATTGTTACAGTATTATATAATTGAATGGAACAATGATAATCATTTAAAATCAAAATAATCTTATTATATCACTTCATATATCACTGTTGATAATTTTGATCAGAATAAATAAATATCACTGTGTTGTTCAATCTGTGGTCAAGATGAACGGGTCATGATGCCAATAATCAAAAATACCTGTGGAACAAGTCGAAAACTGGTCGCGGAGGGGGCAGCCGGGCAACCCCGCATCAAAGTCCGAGGGCGCTTTGCATGACGCGGTCAGGTACCGGTCAGTCGACGGGCTCGTCCAATCGGGGTCAGCAGTGGACAATACGATGTCCGGTCCGGCTCCTGACTTAGACGGGGTTGGAAGGAGCAGGTTCGCGCTGGCGAGGCCAGGATGGGCTCAGTGCGCAGCGGACGGCGGTGCGGTCCGGGTGCGGCGTAGCTCGCTACTGCTGCGGCGCCAGCCTTCGCCCCACACGCACAGCGCTTCCGCCGCCAAACGCTCACTCGCGCTCGGAGAAGGGTGACATCGTAATTCTTCCTCATTGTCCGATTCCATAAAGGGTTGATGAGCGTTAAACGCGGGGATCTTTTCAGCTATCCCTTATTTTAACTAAGAGGTCAAATGAACAATAGGGCTTTTTTTTCATTGTTCATTCAGGTACGCATACACCTTACGATGCCCGTTTAATTTCAATATTCGGTATATAGCAATATGATAAAAATAACGGTTAGGTACTTTTAATTAACGACGTATCAGCTCAAAATAAGGAAATTCCAATACTTATGGTAGCAGATAATCCATTCTAACGTAATTCAAGTATCTAATAGGCTGGGCATGTTGGTTCTGCGTATAGGTTAATAAACTCAGGGTTTTATTGAGGATAGTTTTGCAAGGCTCTGCACAAATTACTAGCTAACTACTACGTTACGATCAGTTATGGATTTTCATAGTTAGTATAATTAAACTCCAACATTGCGTCGGCATGGCCAAAAAAATCAGTTAACATAAGTACATTTGAAATAATTAGAATAAAATGGCGTGAGAAAAACTTAAACCAATGTTTAGAGCTAATTAAAATAATGGTCTAAGGAAACATAAAATGTCGGCAGTGGTGGGGTAATTAGACGAAACTGAGTGAAACCAGGAGGCGTGGAGACGGACGCGGAAGTGAACGCCATTGCATTATATTCGAAGATAAGATAAGCTAAGCTCAGGATAAACATACCTTCGCAAAAAATGTTTAGAGGCATAAAAATATTCACACCTAATTTATATTGCTTATTTGGTAATAATTAAAACTAATCTACTCCAGAGTTGTGGCAAGAAGAAATATGCAAAAAGCTTATCGAATAAGCTTCCTTTTCAGCAGAAAGGGCATATTGAGCCGAACGCTATCGCAAATTATGATGACCCGATGGCGTTTATTTTACACGCATCGTCGCGTCGGTATTATACAAGTATAAACTTAGACTTGAGATTGTTTGTTGATGTTATACAGGTGGCAATCCGAGGTACCTAGTGCCAAACGAACTATTGGGACGTAAGTACAGAAAATGAACAAACCCAAAAAATAAAACCGTTAAACCATTTTTCACTGGCATATTAATATGTTGAAATGTGCATCGCGATTATATTTGTCTGTGGTCAGTCTCTTAAAATATCGAAATCACAGAAACACCGCAACCATGTGTGAAGCCGCGGCTGCAGTTTAAATGCAAACTTTGGATATTATAATATTTGTGGCACAATTTTTCACATGAAACATGGAATAAACTTCGTAACTTCGATTAGCTGGTTCGGATAACTTACTTTTCATGATATTATCAATAACTACTTACTGCCACGAGAGAGAAGCCGCGAGCGGCAGTTACCTATGTTTTAAATATAAACGCTTTTAATTGAATTTTAAAACTAGAGCAATTGTGTTACGTCTATTGATTGGAACCAAAACAGCTTGATCACATTTACTGTCTCAAAATTTGATTATAACGGCTAATAATTTATAGCGCGTTACATATACGATAGCGAACGATTTGAGACTCGGGTTTTTTACCGTTTTACATAATTACGAAATTATGTTTACGAGCATGTAGTCAAAGGCACGCTCACTCGGCAACTGAGAATAGAATTATAAAGAAGCTATCGAGATGAATTGCTGCAGATAATGTGTCATGTTCATTTTCTACCCAGTAACAATCAGACAAATAGCTAATGGTCCATCCAATATGTGTTGTCGAGTTGGTTGTAGCAAGGTTGCCTTTGCCACTGAATTTGTCTAATAATGAAAATTTTAGGTGATAAAAAATGCTTTTTCACCTGAATCTTGCAACACTGAAACAAAAACGTCCAAATAGATATTGATTTGATATTTTATTCATAAATTATCCCAGAACTCAAATATAAAACCATGATTTTCAGTAAAGCAATAAGACATCGCGTGGTGAGTGTATGATTGGCGTAACGAGCACAGGCACTGATTTTGGCCAATAATCGCCATAAGTATAGAGAATGACTTCTTACCGAATGCAATAATAATTGGAGGGTCCGATTTATCACATTTCTGTTCTCCGAAATGCCCGAACAGTTCTTGTGCAAGCCCTTCACGTCGTCGTGCGCACGAAAATATCTCGAGGAGTCCATGCCGAGTTCGCGTAATTATAGGTAGAAAAATAAATGCATGCGAAGTGGATAAGAGAAAACTTTTCTCATTTATTTGAACTAACCGTTTAAAACGCGCAAAAAATAAATAATTACATCAGACTTGATTTCAATGCCTCGATGTGACCCTTTTCATAAAGGATGAAACATTATCAATAGCCCCATAAAGGAAGGGTCAAGCTTTCACAAAGCATTAAATATCGCTTCCCACACTGGTCATCCGTTCGTTGGATACCTACTGGTCATCGGCGGTCATCGAAAGCTTTGTTTAAATCGTCTCCCCAAAGAACGACCCCTTTTATTTTGAATAGCTTAAAGATAGTGCTTAGTTGTGTGACACCCCTTTGAATTGCGCAAAAGGCTATTCATGGCATGGCTGGTGTAATAGACAGGTAGATGCGTATATCGCGGAGAGAGTCGGCCTGAGAACGATGCGCCAAAGCTATGCGACTGTAACGGACATACGCGACTTTATCACTGAAACTCAATTTAATCAGCAGAGGTTTGTTACAATACAAAATGTTTTGTGAAGCTAACAACAAACCTATTTATTGAATGCAGAGTTTCATAGGTATTTATAATTTCTTGGTGAAAAAAACCATGTCATTTTCAATTTAAAATAATTACGATATGATAAAATTGCCAATTCTACTCATTCGATTAATAGAAGTACCTATATGTACTCACTATTTAGGAAAGTTTCACCTCGCTCTAATTGATGCTTTACGTTGTGAAATTGATTCTTATGAAGAGTGTATCTATGTAAGAATGCAGTGCCATAACAGTTAGGCGATATAGCTTGGACCGATCGATGCAGCTTTCTGCGCGCGGAGGCTGGGCGGGGCGGTGTGCTGGGGCCTGGGAGCGAGGTGCATCGACACTCAGAGAAAGTTGGATCATGATAAGCTGCTTGCCGGCGATCAATTTATGCGCCCTTTGTTTCTTTTCAACAATTTATCAAAAAATATCTCCTTTGTGTTCACGACGTCATAGACAGGTCAAATGGTTAGCGTTGATGCTATTGTTCTGCGGTTTCGCATCAACCCATTAAAACTGCTTAAGCATATGTACCTATTATTAAACCGTTACAAAATCTTTGATCCCAAGAAGCATCAATAACTTGTACACATTCCGAATTACCCTGTGTCATTACCGCAAGCCGCTATAACGAGATAAGGAACGGGGTAGAACACAACAGTAATATTTCGAGCGGTTCCAATTGCTCGTTTTGTTCATATAGGCCGCGGGCGGAACAATTTGACCCTTATCGAGAAAATAACCGACGAAAGCGTAGTCCTATTAACTGCTTCAAGAAAAAATTAATTGTTCGTGATTATGGACGGTGGATAAATTGATTGTCGGAGACGGGATGTGTCGCGGCCGTCCTCCTGCGTGTTAAATTACACCGACATCTTACAACTACAAACGTATGCGCTTACATACCTAATACATGCTAACAAATGATATACGTCAGTTCACTAACTCAGCACTATTAATGTTGGAGTGCCATTCGAATTTATAAAATACTATACATAAGAAACATAAATATAAATTGCATTTACTATTTAAGGAAATAATTGGTGACACTTATAATAAATGTAAGTGAAAAATTTCTTCGAGTGAGTCAGAGAGATGCGTATGGTTATTTATATTTATGGAGTTGTAAATTCCTAGCCACATTACTTGCATATAGTTCTTGAAAATATTTTAAAGCGTTATCAGGTGGGTGTTCTAAAATAGAAAACAAATAGACACTTATTTACAAATTGCTTACATTTACACAAATCTAAATCTTATTGCAACATCTCAAAGTTTTTAAGTGCAAGTTGTGCTACCATGTAACAATAAAGTGTAAAGTATATTGCTCTCCTTGAAGTAATTGAGTAAAATGTTGCCAATGATATGATAATCGTAGTGATTTATACTAAGTCTTCCGGCTTTTGGGTAATGTACAGACAGGCTATAGAAATAGTTCGATTAGATTATGCCTGGACAATATATTTATAATAACCTAGTAGGTAGATAACTATTCCGTAATAGAACATAGCTTGCTAGAATTACACAAATACTACACTAACCCTGAAAGCTCGATCAACCCTAATCGGCTGTCTAATCACTTGCTATTTCAGCTTTTAGTTCAAATTAGATAGAGATAGCGAGTGACTTGACGGTCGATTACCTTTAATCGAGCTTTCAGAAACCGGCGGTTAGGGTCCAAATGCGGATACAGAAGTCCAATACACTGGTACTAAAATTTGATACAGTGATTTGTTTCCTCAAAAACGTCAAAATAGCGCGAAGTAAATTGGCGGTTGTCAGCGTCTTCAGCGACAGGCTAGCAACACGTGGCGATTGCCTCGCGCCGGCGTTGATTGCAGCGTGGGCGAAGAATGCGCGTCGCCGTCGCTGCGGCTACGTGGCTACCGAGAAATGCAGCCATGCACAACATTTTAGAACAGATTTTCATTTTTATGTTGTTTAACTGCAAACATCAAGAAATTAAAAACCATTTGATTTTGGATGCGTTAGAAAATAAACATAAAATTAAATTTGAAATAAACTGAAAATAAACGTCTACTACATTCATCCTAACCTGAAGAATTAAGAAAAAAACTGATAATCTAAAAAACCACTAACGAACATATTGCCAATTCACTTTAAAAAAGTTTATTTTACAGCGAGTAAAACAATTTTTATGCAAAAAACCCATTGGTTTTAAACCTAAACAAATTTAAAACATAACATATGAAACATAGTTGCATTGCATGTGCTATAAGGTACCTAAATAACAAAGGACAAAGCCTAATGGGGCCCTGAAGCTAAACCTCAGGCTTGACTGATGTCGAATTAATGCAATTAGGTTTCCATTTATAACAATGTTGTATGTTGTCAGTTAAATATAAATGGGTTAAGTAACGACAGTTACCAGACAATATTATCCACTACGCTACGTCAACGGTACGCTTTGTGTACCTGTCCGAGTCACAATTCATGTAAATAACAAATACTCAAGTAGATAGGATATCTTTTGCGATTAAAAGGTTTACTGAAGGACATTTATTATTGCTAGATTACGATTTAAAACTTAAATTATACTAACTAAATCTGCCGCGAGTTTCTTGAACATTGATTTTCTGACTGGTGGTAATTTAAAAATTCTTCAAATCACTTTATCAGTAACTCTTCGCTTTTAAAGCACTTTTTTCAGAACTAAAATAATCTATAAGTTATTTTGGACGGATTGCGCTGCTTAAAGTTTATAAGTAACTCTATCCGTCAAATAAAATTATGTACATTATACTTTGTGTTTATCTAAACTAGTGTAAAATAGAGATATTTGTCATATTTATATCCGACCGATAGCGTTACTCAGGGATGTTGAAATAGGCACTTAGTCTCAGAGACCGCGGCAAAATACCTCCCTATTACTGCACCTTTAACGTAACGAAAAATTTATAATCCACAAACTAAGCCTTAAAGGAATTCACGCAACTAATGGTAAGTGTTGTATTTTTATGCAATGAATGCTAATATTATCTTGAATACTTTGTTGCTAATGTTTCGATATCCGCAGAAATCATAAACTCAATTTCCACACTAATAATGCCGTGAATCGCCCAGCAGCTTCCTAACGAGCATCTTCATATCCGCGCACCTTTATGACAAAGTAATCGACGTTGAATTGTTAATTGCGAACGTCGCATGAATTTAAAAATGTATGGCATTTAAATGCCAGCTTGGTCGCCATTTTAGTTCGATGTGAGAGAGACTGTCACCTTGAATACGACTTAAATCTGACAGCCTCGAGTGTCACTCTCGCCTGAACCAATTAAATTAAAATGAAAATATGCTTGCATATATTATCATTCTAGCACATAGCATATCAATACTTTGTGTTTCGCGAGACGTTGCTGATGTTATTTAATAGCATTTTATTCCTCAAAACAGGATGCTTTATGATTTATCTATAGGTACTTGCTATAAATCTGTTTTCATCGAACATGTAGTCCGTTTCCCATAGTCCGTTTAATTAAAATAAGTTCGGTTACACATTTGTGATAAACTCAATATCCGTACTCTTACCCCCTACCCACGGCTTCTGAAACCTTGTTCAACACTAATCGGCTGTCAAATCACTTGCTGTCTCTATCTAATTTGAAGCAAACGCTGAAATAGCAAGTGACTTGACAGTCGATTATTGTTCATCAAGTTTTCAGAAACCGGGGATTAATGTCGCAGAATTGAATTTAAATTAAACTTGTGGTTTAAATTCGAAGAACAAAATGTAATAAATCAGATTGATATTGTATAAAAAGTACGTTGCAAAATATTTTTTGTGGCTTGCCTGTTTTCATTATTTTATAGAATAAATCAAACATAAGTTACTTAATTGTAAGCCCTGGTTACCCACACTGCCTAGCCAAGTCTGAAAGCTATTATTTCGACGTGACTACCTGAGCTTTTTTGTGAATTTTGCTACAATTGCCTTGGAATAAAATACAGCTAATACAAAATCTATTAAAATCGACGCAGAATGTAAGGAAAAGTTAAAAGTTGGTAGGTACTCGTACGTATTACTGTACATATTTCTATTAGTGTGTTACGCGTTGCGAAAGTTTTATGGAGCAGGTATAAGGCAGCAGATCTGAAAACACGAGCAAAGCATGCAGTTACGGGCATACGATTGAGAGATAAGTTACCAGAACACCTTAACCGGAAAAAAGTGTGACGGCGTCGGTGCACTAACACTGCTTCATTCATCTGCAGATAGCCATCATTTCTTTCTCAGTACCGCTAAATTACACTTCTAGTAGCCGTGCAACGCGTTTACGAGCCACTTTGAAGATGCTATGCTTTGCCCGTAATGGCTATTGCAATATTATACGGTCAGATCTCGAGTGATATATAAGCATATTCTCTACTGTATAATTTTGGACCACGGAACGTACCGCATTCAGGGTCAAAGAAAATTGTAGGGGACATATCGCTTAATGCCTAACATTTGTCGTGTATCAGACATCTATGTTTTCTTAGAAAACACGGACGTTACTTTATTCCGACGAGACCTGACGTTTTTATATTAAGTATCACATCATTTTAGTGTTCATCGTAGAACATAAAACCCGTGATAAATGCCGTTAACATTCTAAAGTTATCTTTTGTTTTATTATTTGAGTGTTGTGGTGGATTGCGGCACAAAAGTAGTTTGATACCATAGTTCTGATAGTGATAGCAATTGGCCGCGACATGAGACTATAGAGGTCCATTGCTCTAATAGAAGTGGAACATCAGATTGATGGCTCTGGCTTCTTTATCATTTGTACAATAAAAGCTTCTCGGTAGCCGCCGCTCACTCGAAAGTAATGCTAGTATGTAGACACGAAATTTAAGACTCATGCTTGTATTCTACAGTTTCAGATCCTTATCTCGAAAGCAATGTTTGAACTCAATTATTTATGAGTTTGACAGTTGCATTATGAAACTTTGAATCGTGCTGTAAGCACAATTAATTATTTATATTCTTAATATGTGTAATTATATAAGTAGATATCTGTATCGATACATTTAAGTGAGCTAAGTGCCCAGCTGTAGTGACGGAGTTTTTTCGGGTGACATAAACGATCCTCAACATATTTATTTGCAAAAATATTAACTAAGATTCTTGTTTATTTAGTAGACTTACCACCAGTTTCTGAAAGCTCGATCTAAAAACTAAGCTAAGTATCCCATCACCTGCTATCTCTATCTAATTTAAAATAAAAGCTGAATAGCAAGTGACTTGACAGCCGATTAACTTTGATCGAGCTTTCAGAAACCGGCGGTTAAATTACTGAGCAAGGAAACGTATCAGTTTGCTATTCCATAATGAAACAAAAATTCAAACTAATACTTCTTAATTCATAAATACATTAGTTTCCCAAAACAAAATAACTGCAATCCAACGACCCAAACGTGGCCATAAATCATGTTGACTTTTATGACATCTTTGAAGAATCTCAAGATCTTGAGTATTGTAGGTAGCAACATATCGGAGTCTGAGTTTTGCCATTAGATGAATAAGCGCGGAAGCGATCAACTTTGAGCGCACTGATTAATCAATCATAAACGCTATCGTAAAACTGTAATACCCAAATGAACGCCGGCGGCAACTCCGCAGTCTGCTCTCCGACTCTACATTACACCTCCATGTTGCCATAAAATTTATGAGGGCTCTATTTTGGAAGCTAATTAAAAAAAATGTGATGGCCGTTAGAAACTTCGATCGTGAGAGAGTGATAAAACTCAGACAGAAGTAATTTGAAACATAGGTTCTAAATATAATTAGCATCCATGCTACCTTGAATAAGGTTGTGAAGCTTAGGATTTAATTAAATTGATTCAATATTGCTTCGAAGAAATTAGAAAATACCCATATGCGTGTTGTATATAGGTAATCCGATAGTAAACCTGGCAGGTTGGAGGTGCTAATTAATACTGCGGTGAATGATTTATCTGAACGTTACGTGCTTACTACTAGGACTTAGCAGGATGCTCAATGCTCACTTAGTAGATGACATGTACAGTCAACGACAAAAGTATAAAAATGACTTTCCTTATTCAATTCAATTTTGTCAATTGATTTTGCTAAGTAATGGTAATTTTGGTTTGCATATTGTTATGGCTCAAAACTATCTTTATGTAATGTTAGAAACTTTTTTTTTAATTTACTACATAGCTAAAGATTTTTTTTTAATTTATCCAATTTTTTTGTCGCGTTGCTTTTATATGTACCTGCCCATGTATTTTGTGAGAGTTGACAGCACGCATTTCTATTTAACTTTTTAGTTATACTCAGGTACTATACGTTCTTTCTGACAAGCTGACAATCAACTGGATCTAAGAAAGTTAGAATTCTTACAAGACTACATTCTTTTAATATTTCATCTTAGAAAGCTCTACCTAGAATTAATACCATGCTATATAATGAAAACCACGTTTCTCAGTAAATTGATATGTATAGTATATCATAAATACGAGTATGCTACAAGAAGATACTATCTACATAATGGGTATAAATAGTACATTCAACTGCAAACGCATTCCATTGATGTAATGGGTATATGAATGAATCGATAGGCTCCCGAACTATTTCAGACGCCAATTGCCTATATACTCGCACATAACTAATATATGTTTTAATAAGTAATTTAGTTTTATCATAAATGTCTGAAAAGTGTTGGAAAGGCAATCGTTAATGAACCTCAGGTCCAATCAATGCCGTAGACTCAACGCAGCGATATTTTATAGTGACCTGGCGCGGCACGGTCAAGCCTTATCTTGGACACACGGAAACTATTCTTGGTAGTTAGTGTTGACTGCAAGTAACGATCAGTGATACATACCCTAGCTTAGGGCTGTCAAGTTTATTGTGAAAATCCAAAAAAACAAGTTCACACACATCGAAAGGAAATATCGCGATTCTACCAATATTATCCGTCTGTACCCTATATAGGGTACACTACTAGCACCATGCCTATTTCTGCCGCCAAGGAGCGTTTCTGGGTTTAGATAAAAGACATTAGGGACGAAAAAAAATTGGATGAATGAGTTGTAACTCACTACGTAGTTTCATGAAATTTTTAATAATAAAGAATAGATTTTTAGTGCATCTGGTTTTTTATTTAAATGAATATTTCACCTTAAAAAATCGTGCTCTCAAACGGTGTAAGAAAACATCGCGAGGAAAGTAAAAGATTGTACCCTAAAATTGTATGGAATATCTGCAAATCTGTGGGCAATGGTGGATATTTATCGTGCCTGGGTATCAAAGTTCAACGTGGGTTCGAAGTTGACGGAGTTCCAGTTTTTTTGTAATTTAGTATTTACACTACTAAGTACTGCTAGTACGATCACAGCTATTAGAAATAATTCGTGTCTACACTCAAAACAGAATTACTGCGTTGGTATAGAAATACGCGAGATTTATATCAACAGTATTACTTATTGACCCAAAACGAATTTGTTTCTAATATATCGACTCATTAATTATAGCGTTGGTGCGACGCGAATGAATTGCGAGCCAGATACGAACCTACGGTCTCGGAATTTAGTCACGCAATTATTCCAGGCGGGCTAAGACGGGTCGACAACCAGCGACAAATCTCGAGATTTCTATTACAAATAATTTGCACATAATCAATCGATGCCTGCATTAAATTAAGCGTGCCGAAAATTCTGAAAGTACGCTTAAAAATTCTCCACAGCACGAAAGCAATTAATCAAAGCTCGTCCAATGAGCGACTTGCAATCGGATCGAATCGACGAAACGAATAAATTTATATAATGAGCCGCCTAAGTGGTTTGTTTAGTGGTTTGTAATAACCAAATCACGTTCGTTTTTCAGTTGAACTATTCAATGGCTATGAATGGTGACACTTATACTCGCGCGTGGCGAAACAGCTCGGAGCGAAGTCTCTGTAGCCTGCACTTGCTGGAAGACGCGTAGAGTATCAGAGCTCGCGTGCCTCTTGTGACCTATCTCTACGATCTGCTCAATAGGCGACAAGCTCATGCACATGCACTTTGCTCGACATAACAAATGGCACCTCCCACAATGTCATACAATTGGAGCCAAAGTCGTGTGGAGACTGTGATAGAGATCGAGTGGCGTGGCTACACGTCCTGTCCATGACTCTTGTTTAAACGTAACACTGAATTAACAATACTACTAAACAATAAACAAAAAATATTCTATTGCGTAGGTATAAAATTTAATAGTGAGGGATAAATTTTTTTTTATTAAAAAAAAAAGATTTGAATTAAATCTTTTTTTTTATTCGTTGTATCAAATTATCGTGAGTGTTATTCTTTGAAACATGTCGACTGTTTCAAACCATGTTAATCAAATTATGATTCTCATGTTCGTGAAAGTTACTTATACTAATATTAATTAAGGTTTTTTTAATGATCCCCTATGTCTCCCTCGATGATATTGCGCCTTGAAAATTTACCAAATATGTAAAAGAAGTTTTTTTACAAGAGTCATTCTTTGCAATTTAATCAGTTCATAAATTATAAGGTGAAAAAATCGAATTGATAAGTCTTGTAAATGTAGGTACTTTCTTCTAATAAGGTACCTACCTCAACTTTTTGTGTGCGCTAAAACCAATTTATTTTAAGAAAATTATGGTTGATTTATGTTCTGGTCATTGCAGCGGTAATTTCAAATGAATTAATATTAATGTAAATAATAATATTACAACTGACCATTCATATACCTTACTCACGAGTACGTGGAGCCCTGACCTCATAGGACACTTAGAGTTATCAATATCTTGAATATTGATATTATTAAAACAAGCACCTAGACTTAAACATACCAAGTATGGTGGGTACTTAAGGGTCCGGTGACAGCGGCTCGCAATTTCGAGGTGCGATTGGCTATTATTTCATTTTATTTCATTCCGGGGAGGTTGTTTGAAATAATAACTCTAAAGAAACACGCATAAATACTGTTCGAACACAAATAATACAATAATATAAGGGAAATGTGCTTGAGTCGGAAATCATTTTGGTATTAGGTAAACGTAAGACCAAACATACTAATACCAAAATGATTTCTGATTCGGGCATGTTTCCCTTATATTATTGTATTATTTGTGTTCGAACAGTATTTATGCGTGTTTCTTTAGAGTTATTTTTTCAAACAACCTCCCCGAAATGAAATAAAATGAAATAATAGCCAATCGCACTTCGAAATTGCGAGCCGCTGTCACCGGAGCCTTAAGGGGCAGCATAAGGCACGCCGCGCGCCGCGCCGCTATCTGAACATATTTGAAGATATAAAATCACTGAATGTAGTTCTGTAAAATCGTAATCGGTTAAGTTGTCAATGGCATTAAAAATATTTAGATAAAACAAAATTTTGTTCTAAGCATGTTTTCATACATAAAAGTTACAAAAATATAAAGACCCATTTTTGAATGTAAAAGCTTATTCAAATTCTCATTCAATTTTTTGAAAAAACCTTATCAAAATTTTGTTTTCGCTAAACCATTGATTGCGATTTTACATAACTACATTCAGTGATTTTATATCTTCAAAAATGTTCAATTGTGGGAACGAGATATCTGCGTGCCGTAGAAGCGTATCTTTAAATGGACCTCCAATTATTTAGCCTCTTGTAAATCGATTTCATTGTCGATCTTTAAAACTAATTGTTAGTAGGTTTTTATCCAGAGGCCACAAACAATGGGAACGTGACTGTACTTGGCAATCCTGTACGGTATTATTACTTACTACCGTGCGTCCTTGTGTACACTGAACAATACTTTCACACTGCACGGGGAAATAAACATACTGGTGAATGTAACTACGTAATAAATATTAATAGTTATCAAGTATAACATGCTCGTTCTGAATCTGCTCTTATTCGCAAGACTTCCTACGTTTTGTTGACATAACATGATAAGGAAGTATCGAAGCCTTATTTGTTTAAAAACAAGACTTGAAACTTGATAGCCCTCTACAAAACTCCTTAAATTATCAAGAATATTGCGCGAGGCACTAAGGCGGTTGTCGCATTACTTCTCTTTACGCGTTTCTTTACAACGGTCATTACTTTGGTATCGGTCGCCAACCAAAACGAAAGAACCAACAACACATCTTAGTAACAGAATACATTTTGCACTTCAGTTGTTACAAATATGTGTATAGTAAGTGTATGTAAACAAGTTATCTTCTGACGAACCACGTGATAAAGCTGCGCAGAACGCATTTTATCCTATCCAACTAATATTATAAATGCGAAAGTTTGTAAGTATGGATGGATGGATGTTTGTTACTCTATAACTCCAGAAAGGCTGAACGGATCTTGGTGAAAATTGGCACAGAGATATATTATAGTCTGGAATAACACATACTTTTTGTCCCGTGGGAATACCGGGATTTAAAACTACGCGGGTGAAACCGCAGGGCGCTACTAGTTTTGTTATAAGTTGTCGTGGTTCATCATTCAGCGGGCTAGTTGTTTATCGTCCACTGTATATGAGAATACTAGTAGTATGCTGTGAGTGTGATCCTTAAATACCTAGCTTATTTTAAATTAAAAAAAACGAGTAAAGACCTATTTATTTTACTTATTAAAATAGTTACCTTTTGAGAATGTAGCCAGAAGCTCCCGCCTCCAAGGCGTCTGGTGTAGTCTTTTTTTATATGATACTTGATAAAATTATTAAATAATAAATGACTAGTTGCGCCGCGGTTTCACCCGCGCAAAAAGTAGCCTATGTTCTATTCCAGACTATAATCTATCTCTCTGCCAAGTTTTATCCAGATCCGTTCAGCCGTTCCGGCGTGTAAGAGTAACAAACATCCATCCATCCATCCATACTTACAAACTTTCGCGTTTATAATAGTAGTAGGATTAAATGATTATTTAATAACAAACAAATCAGCCTGAGTCTCATTTGGCTACGAAATTGTAATTTTGTTTTGCATAACCTAGAGTAACCCTTTACCAAAACTGAATGTTGTATTTAATATTTTTTGAAAAATAATTATTGTCCAGTAATTAGGTACGTTACTTTTGCCAGCTTTAAGATTTTATTTATTCAACATTTTTACGAAGCAGAGTAGTTTAAAGTCCGTCAACCGCAAATAAAATAAGAACTTTGCAATAAAAGTGTGTAAGGGACAGTGCCCACTGCACTAATCAGAAGCCAGAATGGTATTAATCTATTCATATTCCATAGAAATGACAAAATTAATAATTCCAACACTATTAGGAATTATCATTATACTCATTAGGATACTTTAATTACATACCTGCTAGTTAGGTCGGTACCTGTAGGTAAAACTGTGTGTGTGTCTCCAGCTTCCTCATATTGAAAATGTAATTTCTATAAATGCCAATATTTAAAGCATAATTAGTGCACTCATAGATTTGAATCATAATTTAGCTGCCAAATAAACAACGATGCTATAAGCTTATAATAGCTGGAGTAACATGTCTCCAGCTGCCTCAGTCAGTGTGGGCAAACGGCTAATGATAGAGATATATAGTAAACGCAAGGATTTAGTACCAAACGAATTAGCGAGGTACCAAAAATTTCAGGTCTGTAGCTCGGAAACTCTTCGAGTTATAAGACTTGATCAACGTGTAAGCTGGAGTAACGATACGTGAAAAAGCATATGCTCGTTCTCTGGAATGGCTGGAGCTAGCAGGTTGCTTTAAGTCTCCAGATTTAGTACCAAACGAATTAGCGAGGTACCAAATATTTGAAGTGTTTCTGTTCAAAACTCTATGAGTTACAAGCTTTTCCAGCTTTTTTTGTTTGTCCAACTTGCACATGTTGGATCTCAGCAACCACAATAGGTACAGACTCGGTTGATGTCTCTGAACCGAGCTATGAATTAGTGCACTCGGTACCAAAAATTTGGAATCTCTAGGACAAGCAGTTCTGTTGTAATCAGCAAAATAACATCCAAGGAATTTGAATACAGACAGATATATTCAAATTCCTTGATTGCATCAGTAGGTACGAGTGTGTGTGTGTCTCCAGCTTCCTCATATTGAAAATGTAATTTCTATAAATGCCAATATTTAAAGCATAATTAGTGCACTCATAGATTTGAATCATAATTTAGCTGCCAAATAAACAACGATGCTATAAGCTTATAATAGTGTGTAAGCTGGAGTAACATGTCTCCAGCTGCCTCAGTCAGTGTGGGCAAACAGCTAATGATAGAGATATATAGTAAACGCAAGGATTTAGTACCAAACGAATTAGCGAGGTACCAAAAATTTCAGGTCTGTAGCTCGGAAACTCTTCGAGTTATAAGACTTGATCAACGTGTAAGCTGGAGTAACGATACGTGAAAAAGCATATGCTCGTTCTCTGGAATGGCTGGAGCTAGCAGGTTGCTTTAAGTCTCCAGATTTAGTACCAAACGAATTAGCGAGGTACCAAATATTTGAAGTGTTTCTGTTCAAAACTCTATGAGTTACAAGCTTTTCCAGCTTTTTTTGTTTGTCCAACTTGCACATGTTGGATCTCAGCAACCACAATAGGTACAGACTCGGTTGATGTCTCTGAACCGAGCTATGAATTAGTGCACTCGGTACCAAAAATTTGGAATCTCTAGGACAAGCAGTTCTGTTGTAATCAGCAAAATAACTAATATTATGATGAGTTACAGAATACCAGATAGTTCCATTTCGACCAGCCTTCAGTTGATAGTAGCTCTATCTCTGTCACTACAGCGAATGCGTCACACTCGTACCTACTGATGCAATCAAGGAATTTGAATATATCTGTCTGTATTCAAATTCCTTGGATGTTATTTTGCTGATTACAACAGAACTGCTTGTCCTAGAGATTCCAAATTTTTGGTACCGAGTGCACTAATTCATAGCTCGGTTCAGAGACATCAACCGAGTCTGTACCTATTGTGGTTGCTGAGATCCAACATGTGCAAGTTGGACAAACAAAAAAAGCTGGAAAAGCTTGTAACTCATAGAGTTTTGAACAGAAACACTTCAAATATTAGGTACCTCGCTAATTCGTTTGGTACTAAATCTGGAGACTTAAAGCAACCTGCTAGCTCCAGCCATTCCAGAGAACGAGCATATGCTTTTTCACGTATCGTTACTCCAGCTTACACGTTGATCAAGTCTTATAACTCGAAGAGTTTCCGAGCTACAGACCTGAAATTTTTGGTACCTCGCTAATTCGTTTGGTACTAAATCCTTGCGTTTACTATATATCTCTATCATTAGCCGTTTGCCCACACTGACTGAGGCAGCTGGAGACATGTTACTCCAGCTTACACACTATTATAAGCTTATAGCATCGTTGTTTATTTGGCAGCTAAATTATGATTCAAATCTATGAGTGCACTAATTATGCTTTAAATATTGGCATTTATAGAAATTACATTTTCAATATGAGGAAGCTGGAGACACACACACGGTAAAACTCATATTTTCTTTAAAGTAAATATCATGTTTCAAATATTAAAACAAAATTAATACTTTATTACCATTATTGTAAAATTCTTAACATACCTACCTAATTTAATTTACATACCTTTGCGTCGCCTAATAAGTATTGTTTTTGCAACATTTTTTAAATATTTGCATTTAATGAAATGTATCTGGCGTGCTACAGTGGGCACCAGCCTTTGGCCACGGTTTCAATAACGACTGTCAATAAAACGGTTATGGCTGTGTATACCATGACCATAAATTGTAAAGATTAGGGTCAATAGCGCGATGAATGCGATAACTGCAAGCAAACGCTAACTGAAGTTTAGATTCAAAGAAGCTGTTGAAAATACCTTGGATTTGTCACAAATACAAGTCCAAGGTCACAAATTATTTGTGACATGAAGCATGTAAAAAGTTCTCTATGAGATTCTAACTGGAATTAGCGCTATTCAATACTGTGGTACATAATTCTACCTCACTTAAATTCATAACTTCCTCAATAAAGCCCAGTTACTAGATATATTGGTACTCGTAAAACGAACCATCAGCGCCATCTCGGAACGCGTATCGAAACTAAACAGCCACTCCTGACATCTTTAGGGCTTTTCCGTAATCACATTGTCTCATTATGTACTCGAAACAATTTGCGAAAAAATGTGATACTCACTGATATTTATTCGATTTAATTTTTCATAGGTTTATATAGGTCATAAGACAACAAAATAACAACACAATTTATACCTATAATAATGCTTTTTTCGAATATTTTAAGAAAATATTCAACGTTTCTGCTATATTACCATTTAAGTTTTCCTTCCGTGTGCGCAGAATTCCATGGATAATGTAAACAAGCGAAATAAATAACGCAAAGGGTCTAAAGCTGCCATTGATTGGCGCAGACAGGGATGTCGTTGTCAAGGAGTATGCTGACCACGTCCACTATTGTTTTAAAATGCTATCTCAGTGTGGACACAAAAACGAAGCACGCCATCTCGTTACCCCTCGAATACTATCATTCATTCAACTTCAGTTATGTTACAACGGCATCAATAAATAACTTTCTTTGTTAACCGACTTCAAAAAAAGGAGGAGGTTCTCAATTCTCTCTATTTTTTTGTTTGTTCTCATAACTATTTAATGAGTGGACTGAATTTTGATGCTTATTTTAAACGGAAGCTGGTGCTTGTGATGTGGTCCCATTAAAAAATGAGTCTGATCTAACGAGTAATTTTTGAGTTAAAGTAGTATGAGTGTATTTTCCAGGGCATTTGAAGTCGGTTTTTGAAAGAGCTTGAAAGAGTTATTTTTAATTGCAATGCTACCAAAACAGTACAATAATATCTAGTATCAAAGAGAGATCAATACTCGTAACAGAAGATTTCATCGATTATCTTTGTTAAAATGTATTACCTAAACCGATATTTTACTAATTATTAATTGTGCAGGTATGTTGTAGTCTTGGCTATTTAAAAAGCTGCGAAAACAAAATATGAATTGGTGCTATGTATTGGCCATGGAAACTAATAAATTGAATTCAGCATGTACGACAATTTTATAATTATTGCAAATGATATAAAACAGTTTTCATAAAATTATTATGTAATAATTGATGATTTTTCTAAAACTATCTGAATGCCATCAATTGAGATATAATAATAATTTATTATATTATATTAAAATAACAAATGTATAAAACTGTATTAATTTTCAGATACAAAAACTTGGTGTAAACTTGTATTTCTACACTCTTAAGAATATTACTGAGTATCCCAAGGTTAAAATCCAGTGATTGTTTTAAATTAATCGTTCAATATACACCCCATCCATCATAATTATATAGGTACCGTTTCAAAACTTCTGCCCCAGAGTCTCGAGAATTTAACATTCAGTGCGCGTGCGTTGCAAAAGTTACCTATTATATGTAATTATGTGGCCGCATAAAGCGACCACTTTGCTGCTCAAGTCCCAATTACACTTAGCGAACCTTTTAATATTGTTCATTATGCTAAGGAAATGACAAGATTTTGCTAGAACTCATTTAATGTCCTTGTAGAGCAGACACTGTTTTACGTCGGTTATACGACGGCGTATCTTAGGTGAACCTACTACAATTATAATGGGTCCGTGACTTCCTCACCACATATAGAGGCACAGCGAAAACTCGATGTGGAAATGTATGAAAAAGAAGGTGTAGCTTATCTATGTTATGAGATGCAAAAAACTAGTCAAAATTAGAAGCTTTCTAACAGAATTTTATTAACTGGAAGTGGCTTTGATAGGCTACGATAGGGCAATAACTGTCAAAGTCAAGCTTATAGGCATTTACCTTAAAGCTTTCAATAAGCACCTATAAAAAAGCTATTAGGTAGTGTAAGCAGTAAGTGTAGTTGGTAGCGGTGTTGGTTTTACAGATCTATAATAATAATACAATAAATTATTAAAGAACTATATAAAATAATACCAATATCCCTAATTCCCTAAGGTTTGTAATATATATCCAATTTCTATTTCCTATTATTATTTGGTCGTGCTTCATTTTCTTGGATCCTGTACTAGTAGCGCCATCTGTTTATTACATGAAGAACTTTTTTTACTCTTAAGCTTTGAAAGCGCTTGCGCCTTAGTGATGTGCGCTCGGTCAGTGATTAATAAAGCTCGTTAGCTGACTGTAGGCCCAAAAAGTACCTACATTTTAAGTATTTGGTGCGCTATTTCAGTGTACTTATTGAACCGACTCAAAAAAAGGAGGAGGTTCTCAATTAGACTGTTTTTTTGTTTATTACCGCAAAACTTTTTACTAGGTGGACCGATTTTGATTATTCTTTTTTTATCAAAAGCTGATGCTTATCATGTTGTCCCATTCAAATTTAAGTCAGATATGATTAGTATTTTTTGTTTGACGACCTCAGTGGCACAGCGGGCGAGAGTCCGCCTGCGACGCAGAGGTTGCAGGTTCGATTCCCTCCTCGGAACAAATTTGTGTACGATCTGCAGAAATTTGTTATGTTGGTCTGGGTGTTTTCAATGTATAATAAAAAATATAATGTATTAAATATATCAGTTATCTAGTATTCATAACACAAGCTTTGAGTAGCTTACTTTGGGGCTTTGGTGCTGTGTGGATTTTCCAGCATTATTTATTTATTTAGTTATAGTAGTATGAGTGTATTTTCCAGTGCATTTGAAGTACATTTTTTGCTGCAAAAAGTTATTGTAAAACTGTACAATACCATTTTGGAGCATTTTTCATAAAATATTTGAAGTTGACATCTTGTTGATTGAGTAATTTTATTTTAAAAATGCCTATGGACGGCGGTGGCTGGACAAAATTAATGTTTCGATGAAATATTGAAACGTAACATACCCATATACATACTTTTCTCATTAACTTTGAGAAACATACCTACATAATGTTTTTGCACAGAATCTTACTGTTCATCCATCAATCAAATTCATGAGAAACATTTTCTTTTTTATTAAAATAACTGCTCTGTACAATCTGTGGTGTTCACGACTATAAATCTTATTATGCGTGTTGTTTTTAACTGTGGGTTTTAATTTAATCTAGAGTGGTTAACAACATCTTTATACCAAAATAACAATTTATTATTGAAAAAATCATAAAAAATATACCATTCTATAGAAAGGTCATGTTAAGTAATGCGTGACCTTCCTATAAAATTGTAAAAAGGGCAGTCAAAGAACACGAAAAAATCAGGCTGGTATATAAAAAGAAAGAACCATGTAGGTAAGTAGCGCGTTGATGTCTTTTATTATTGTCTGTAACTCTACACAATGATTTAAAGAATAGAGTCAAAAAATTTACAATAATATAAAATTAATAATAATCATTGGTAACGTATCAATAAACGTTTAACAACAATTTGTCTACGATTATTTTTATAAAAATAGTTTTGTAAATTTCTACTGCTCGAGGTCAAGATAAAATTAAAAAACAATTTTGATAAACTACGCGGAATTGAGATTCAGGTGTTCTACTCTAACATTAGAAATGCAAAACTCTGTAGATTTCATGAATAAAACAACGATATAAAAAACATACCGTGCCACGCTTTTCGAGCACGTGTGTACCGCGTGCTCAAAAATAAGCATGCTTATTTTGAGCATGCTCAAAAATCAACCGACGTACGACCAAATAAGCATGTTTCGAAAATAAGCACATGTATATGTACCTTTACAAAGAAAAACCGAATCCGTGAACAAAAGTCAATTATTATAATGCTGGTCAATCCACACAGCACCATCTAGCCCCAAAGTAAGCTACTCAAAGCTTGTGTTATGGGTACTAGATGACTGATGAACAATGTGAACAAAGTGGTTAAAGTCCATCAACAAAATACAAAATTTTGAATGATTTTGATATTAAATAAATCACATACCTACCTAAGTGTGGCCATAATAGATATTAATTTAGTGTAATGCTAAACGGACTCGATCGTATTATAATTGCCTCATGTTACATGTACAATGTGTTAATGGCTGATTAAATATTGCACTGACCTAGGTTCCTATTTTTTATCACAATTTGTATTTAGTGTTGCGGTCTAGTATTGAAAAAGGATCATCTCTACTGTGTTTATTTCTCTGTTCATCTTTGTCTGTCTGAAATAATTTTGTGTTGTAGCGTTGTTGTAGTCGTCATAATCCAATAAGTTTAGAATGCATACTGAATAAATGAACACAGTAAAAACATCTCATTTACTATTCAAAAACAAGTATTTGACGGATTGCGCTACTTTGCGTGGTGAAACTTACGCTTAGCCTACCCTTAGCTTACCTAAGCCTACGAGCTCCTAAGCTATCAATTCTAAGGCTGTGTCCCCAGTAGGCAAACTGTTAGCGGCCGACTGAGTTTGCGGCGTATCGATTTAGTACGCCCTTCCATATATTTGAAATGGAGTGTCCACAGTTTGCTAGTTTTGCGCTCACTGTACGCAGTTTGCAGCGTTACGCGCAAACTGCGGACACTCCATTTCAAATAAATGGAAGGGCGTACAAAATCGATACGCCGCAAACTCAGTCGGCCGCTAACAATTTGCTTACTGGGGACACAGCCTAAATAACTGTTTAGTTGCCTATACATACACTGAAATAATAGTACAAGGTACTTTTTTAGGATTTCGTACACAAAGGGTAAACCGAGAAAGCTATTACTAATATAGGAAAGCATCGACACGATAAGAAGAAGAAGAAGATTACTAGGGCTCCACTGTCTTTTTTGAAGTTGTAATTTTATATTTCGATTTATATTTAGATTTATATGTAATAGATAACATTTTCGAATTATTATTTGACGTAGGTACCTATAACCTAACCCGTAATGTTTCGTTATTTAAATTCCCAAAACCGAAAGCTCACAATATCTACGAGTATATGTTAGGGAAATCTCTTAACAATTTTTTTTGTATCCGAACAACATTAGATTAAATTTAACGGTTTAAAAAAGTTCCACCTGGCTCGATAGATGGCGCACACTAGTATGTGGTTTCTAAAAGTTATCTGCAAAAAACAATGAACATAACAGAGTCAAGATTAATTTTGTTTAGTTAGAGATGACTTTGTTGTATTCGTTTGGTAAATAAATATAAGTTTATGAGCATGTTTGTTCCATATAGGTAATACCCTAGTCTCACTAGTCTGTTCTTAATGTTGAAAACATGGTCATGTAAAACCGACTGTTTAAATACTGAAATTATAATCTGGCTTGACAGCAAATATCTGATTATAAGAATCCACTTCATCATCATTATTACATGGGTCATCTGCCAGTTAAGCCGCACAGTACCTACCTATCGTATAAAAATATAAATTATTTTACGAGTCCAATAATGTCCTTGATCTTTCCAAGTGTTTGAGTTAATGGTTAATCAAAAATCTAATAAATGAAGCAATTTGCATTATACTGATATTACATCAGCAATCATAAAGCGTCAGACAAAAATTCCAAAAGACTGATCTTTCAAATTTACATAGCGAGTGTAGAAACTCATAGCTGCAGGAAACGTAGGCTGCCTGCCTATAGTCAGCTTGGTTTAACAAACCATTCTACGTGTACGACTTGGAAACGTATTTAAGCCTGCGTATGGTCGGAACGTTCGGCAAATGGGATAGATGGAAAAATGAGATATAAAATTGTAGATAAAGTCGGTTGCAGGACAATTACAATAAGTTTCGGCTTCAGGCCTCAGGCCGTCAAAGGAAATTAAGATGAGTTTGGTGAAAATTTTGTTGCCTACACAAAGCGATAACATTATTATTATAACGGATGCAGGAACTGAGAAAATAAAATGAGGTTCATTTTTGCGCAATTAAAAACCATCGGTTGAAATGTAATACTTGTATTTAATTCACCATAAAGCCATAAAAATATTATATCCTTAGAAGATGGTGGTCATAAAACGTTATGTTATGTTTTCAAGTCCGTTAAAAACTGATGAGTTCGGTATTTCTCTCCGTAATACGTGGCGGTGGTACAATTTGTTGTTCCAGTAGACATAATATAGGTAAATAATGAGCAACATTAGCGGGTGCAAGCTGTGAACGAGATGCCATTTGTGGCACTCGTTACAACTTCACACCGAGTAAGGAATATCCGCTGAGCGCTTTTCTTTATGATTAGCACAACCCATTTACAGAATTTGTTCGTTATCTTTCTACAAGTGGCGTAAATCGTTTTCACCGTTGTAGGTATATTGTCGATGAAGATTTATAGTAATATTCAAACGACCTAAGTAGTTCCATAGATCTTTGCTCATGGGTCATGCGTAGTAGAGAGAAATACGTCTACGTTATAGGTAGGTAGGTAGGTACCTTATTAACAAAATAATTGGCTTGGGCTGAATATAACTGTGCATTCTAAAGGGTGCTGGCACACTGAGAGAGTCTCCAGGAGAAAGTGCACAAAAGCACGCAACAACCAACGCCCTGTTAAGGTAACATTCTCAGTCCCCGATACCGTTTCTACTATTATTCTCAAAGCGAATGGATAATACAAAAAGGTTCATTAACTTCAGATTCTTTCTACTAACAGATTTATAATTCGTTAAAAACTAAACCTTAAAGTTATTTATTGTGCAAGTTCATGTTCAAAATTAGCGACCTATCGGTATTTGACAATCTCCGGGTTGAATGAACACCCACTCGCTCGTCTTTATTATTTGACATAATATATCTGTCTCTATCTACAATCTTAAAATATCAAATTAAAATATCACATCACCGCTACCTGCGATGCGATGCGAGTCGCAGGTAGGTCGATAGGTACAGGTGAAGTAAGTAAGTATTTTAACTTATAGTGGCGGCAATAATACTTTATTATGTTAATAAGTACCTATACGGAATTTAATCTTAGGATCTTTAGGAAATCTGACAAAACAAAATTTATGATTTTGACAACGTAGGTTCAAGCTCTTGAAGTAGGTGAAGTTAGGCAAATGTTTTGTTTGTGAAAACTGCATAGATTCGACAAAAAGAGCCTAAGACGGAATGGCTGACCTACGTCAGCGGTTGCGAGCGCGCTTGAACTTTGAAAGCGTGGTCGGTCGTAGCGCGAGGAGCGCATCAACACAAGATTGTGACCTCTGCGAGGCGCGAGCGCAAGGTCACGAACGCGCGTGCGCGTTAGTCGTGACCCGCTCGCGGGTCTTACCCGTTCTGCAATACATCGCACATTCACACCACTCACAATAACTATAAAGCTCAATATTATATGCCAAGCAAACTTGGCCACAATGTCTCGCTTGCCTGTGTCTGCTAATGTAACACCGGTGTGCGGTATTTCAGTCCGTCGCTTAGAATCAATTTGTTTCTATAGTTTTGTGAATATCTTTTTTTCCGATTGAAATCATTCAATAAAAGAGTAGTAGAGTAGAGCTCTTTGCGAAGGGCTATACTATCTGGGGATGTATTACGACCATGCCTACGTCTGCCGTCAAACGTTGCTGTGTTAAATTACAGGCACAAAAGGCTTAATATCTGGTCTGTATACTTCAATCGTAAATCATCGTCCGTGACTTGTGAGGCAATTCATGTGTGATGACCACCTGATGTTTAGTGGTAACCCACTTAACATCAGGTGGTCCATCTGCATCATCTATCAGCAAGTATGAGTATAAACAAAAATTCTTCGAATCAGACACCGTATTCAAAAAGCAAAATTGCTTACTAAATATTTATCTGGCTTTTAACTATTCTACACTACAGATCCTTAGAAGCGTTCGTGATATCACTGATGATTATGTATACCTATATTTTTTAACGGTGCTTAGTCAGGCCAAGATGGGACATTTACGATCTACCTACATAACGTGAAGAAGGAGTGTTTTAATAAATCTATTAATCTTTCGATGCGGATTGTACTTACTTAACCGTACCTGTCGCTGAATTTAGTTTATTATTCCAAAAACGTTTTCCTTCCTACGCCTACGTATACACTTTTGACATCACCGGCATAAAATGATACCTCACAGCAGATTGGTTAGCCGGTAACGCTGTCAGCGATCGTTATACGATTATACACCAGCATTTTAGCCATTTCGAAAAAATAAAAGGATATTTTATAGTTAACAGATTATATAATAAATTGTCTCGATCCCCTTATTTTGTGTTAGGTCCTAATAATACAGCGACAAAAATCTCTAAAAGCTCGGAAGAAGAAAGCCTCTTCAAGGCGCACTTGAAATTAAGTTATTTCACAACACTGTTTTGTAAGAACTAGTAACTCGATAAGAAGAAGTAATAAAAATTATTTCCTAGCATAAAGTACTAAACTCATATTATTACAAATTGATAGGTATGGGATTAAATTATGTAGGTACCTATTGATCAATAGCAGTAAATATGCATAAAATGGTTTGTGTTGTTTTTTTATTATACCACTTATTACCCGATTTAGGAAAAATACCATCATAAAATTATCAACACAGGAATTGCCCCCGGATAGTTTTTTAAGGGTAGCAAGCAAGCTAGTGTCAGTCTGGCTTCTTGTAGACAAAACTAGCTTAATTCCTAAGCTAGTAAGCTAGTGAACCGAAGCCAGAATTACTAGCTTGCTAGCTTACTGACACTAGCTTGTATAACTATTAGCCTCGTGTATCCCGGGCATCAGAGCGAGCGTACCGATTTTTTTTCAGTCTGTATAAAATAAAATATTCTAAAATGTTGAATCAAAATATATCAAGTTTAAGTACAACGGAACTGTAAATGACTAATACAGTCGTTACAAATATCTTAGAATCATCTTTCGTCATTCTATTGTAATAACTTTTTGTTGTTTCAATATACCGGAACAAAAACATGCGGAAGAGCCAACATTAGGTATCAGCGGCGTGCCGTGCAAGGTATTATTAGGTTAGGTATACCTACTTATTATATGTATAGATACGTGTACTCTGGAGGCCGTGAACTCGGTTACATCGTCTCGAGGCAAACAAAACAAAATTATCGTGACTGCGTTATACCGCATTGTAGTGAATCGTTTCCGATGATTGCAAAGTTTTGTTTTATTTTGTCACTACTTTTTTAGAAATAAACAAAAAGGTTACGGTTAAGGTTTGTCAAATGTTTGCTAACTTAAAATAAAGAGAAGAAAGGAAATAGTACCAAGTAGTAACTAAGTTGAGACTTTTTGAAGATGTATGTGAGGAGATAGTCCGTCTTACTTATAATTTGATTCTAGTTCTATGTGTGTTATGTAAATGCAGGTATATTATATTCAGGTATTGTTGCATCTTAATCGGAGGAAAAACATCTGCCTGTTGATACAATCAGGTTATAATAACAAATCTCTGACTAACTCTTTGTTTAGCAATAGGTACATGACACATGGATAAACTGACTTTTTTTTATGTTGAGCTCAGAGTCATCTGGCTACTGTTACAGCGTCGCCGAATGATGTTGAAAGACGCTGCCGTCATCTCTCAAAAAGAACGGTGTTTACTCAATATCTGGGGCCTTATTGTCTAACTCGAAGCCCATTACCATGGCGATATTGTGGGTTTTAAGTTTTAAACTTTCTGTACTACAGTATCAAGTTCATCTGTGACATTACTACATATTCCCTCATCTGTGCCGATTACGATTACCAACGAGTTAGACAATTAGGCCCCTGGTCAACCCTTAAACAAGGTACTTGACCGTTATTACATGGAAGTTTAAACATACGATGAATTAAACTGATAATTTCGTTGGTTTAATCATGAATGGGAAATGCTGCTTTACCGTAAACCACAGACGTTTATATTAAAAGTTGTTGTTAATTTATGTTTATTTCTTTGAATATGTAGCCGGTATCGGTTAGAAGTAACGGTCGTCTGCCGTGTGCCATATACGCGATTGGTAGAAGTGGGAGCCGAGAATGGGATACATTATTCAAGGGGATCATTTACATCGCAGAGAGGCGGACGTGGAGGACCGCGTTGCCTTGTATGTGCTGCGGCTCGCACGGAACCCACATGACTGCGCGCCACAAAAACAATCTTCCATATTGCTTCTTGAGGCTTTCTTTTTTAATACACGCCAAGTATTCGCTTAATGATCGAACAGCGTCCATAGATTGCATTCAATTCAAAAAGATAAGGAGTTTTTCTTAAAAACACCTGCTGTTTTAACTTTTTTGTTATCGCTGAAACAAAGTTTGATGCACTTTGCTTACAGTAATTAAACTCGCCAGTAAATTTTCATTACGAATAGTTTAATTCACAACAGTAAAACTGATTATAATGTGCCTAAGCCTAATAACTGTGGAGCCAAGGTATTTAATAACAATGGTAGACTAGCTTTATGTTCTAGTATATTATACATGTACGTTTATGAATGTATCTAACCCACCTATCATGAATGAAGGTACATATTCACAGGTTGGATATATCGCATAACCTTTCGTGCAGCCTGGCTTTGTTCGTGCTTATTACGAAATAAGCAACACGCTTATGTATTAATATTATAAACCAGATGAATGTCACATCTGTTACTGTTTTTTTTTACAGAATTCTCTAAAAAAGTGATTACAAATCTAAATTCTTGGCCAATAAACTCTACAGATAAAAATAAACATTGCCTTAATAAGCACTTATTTGTTTTTATAGAGATTCAATAAAAAAATGCATCTTGTTGTGCACATAAAACATGCAGCATACCTATTTTTTGTTGAACAATTTGTTTAAAGGTCATTTAGTTGCATTATGTCTACGCCGCAGTCCCAAAAGTAGGTACCTCCAACATACAAATATAATTGCAATAATTACACTGGCATCCAAAACCGTATTGTTAATTTGTGAGGTGCGTGCGTGGCGCTGGCGTGGCGGGGCGTGGCGTGACGTGGCGCGCGGGTGAGAGGCGCGCCCTTGCACCGGTCCTTGCCGTAACATGTCGCGTCTCGTCCGCGTCTTGCAAGAGCACAGTCAAGACACCCTGGCCGCGATCGAAATCGACACACCTCGGACTACAGTCCACAGAGAATGTTTAACCTTTAAAATCCTTATTTACACCCGCCTCTGGCGGTATATTAACATAAAAACAACGAAACTTAATATTTATAGCAATTGTTACATTTTGCGTAAATAAATAACCATCGGCATCGCCTGCGCTACCTTGTCGAGTGACGTGTCCGCATTATCCAACTTTAAGAAATATCGAGCTTTTGTTCTATAAAATCTTTCAACGCCGTTACCAGCTGATAATAAAATACTTGTAGTTCGTATCTCAACTTGCAATTAATTATTTACATTTCAAAATACATTTTGTCAATTTCTTACGTGAAACCATGCTTAGACAGAGCTTAAATAAGGTACCTAGGTGCTTATAGAAGGAACTAGCTACTACACACTTATCTAAGCTAAATCAATACTTGTATCGGCTGCCAACTACAAAGATAACGAGTTATTTTATTTACTTCTCCGACAACAATTGTAAATACAGTATCAGCGCCATTATTATTGTTCTATTCTATATCAAACACAGTGAATTGTCTATAATTTACAGTTTAAATTTAATGTAGCCTGTGGAACGGGAAATAAAACCATGTCTGATAGATAAAGCAGACACTTAAAGCATTGGTTTAGTACCCGATTGATAAATAAATAACAACATGAAATAAAACTAAGAGCCTAATACAAGTAGATTGTCCTAAGTAAGTACATTTTAAACGTACATTATTGTACCGAGAAGTATGTTTTCATATCAAAAAGCCGGCGCTTTAAACTTCATGAAGTTCTACGTTCTACGCCTATTTAATGCTTTTAACACATATTTTCATACTTTTCTCATCAAAACCCAATTAGTTTAGGTATTAGGTAAGTCCAGGTACCTACAGTTAATGCTAGTAACTTGTAATGTTAGTAAACAGCAGCTTTATGCGATCACATGAGAGTCAAAACAAGGGACAAAGCATTAACTGCATCAATAACGCAACTTTCATACAAAAGACATCAACGCGCTCTACTTTTTTTGTACGATTTTTATTTTAGACTTTTATTGTCAGTCGTCCGGCTGTTGATATGAATTTATTAGTACAACTGGAAATTTAAAACGTTATTATTGCAGTTTATTGTGTACACTATACAATTAAAATTTATCTTAACAGTAAATAAATCTAATTCCACTATATAAATAAACCATATTTGTCCGCATGCACTAAAGTTAATACCTCCTTGTGCAAAGTTGTTGTTTTATATTTTTTGTAAACTTAAGACCGTAATCTTCAAGTTGGTCTGAAATGTGATTATCTGTACTCATATATTATTATAATGGCAGACCGTATAACGAATCAAGTTAATAAAAACGTACATTCATATACTTATAAGGTAAAGCTAGCCTTGTTGTCTTCTGTTCCTCTCAGTCACACAGATCGATACAGTATGCGCTGTCCTTATCACACTAATAAGCAACAAAACAGAGTCACACTTGACGCACACATACAATGTATCACTATGTATGAATACGATGTCAATGTGATGAATAAACAGTTTCTCCGATTTTACGATTCACTGATCAAAGATCCTATCTATGCAAAGTTGGTTAATGATTTAGAAATATCTAAATAGAATTGTGCAAGAAATAAAACGATAATTTGTGTGCTGTTGTGGCAACAGGGTTGTTCTTTCTTATATATCACACAGTTCTGTTTCAAAATTAGCTTAGCTATCAACAGTCAGCCTTCGCACTGGCTTTGAACGGCCTAAATAATTCAATAAACCCTTTTCTGAAAATCAACTTCTACCTTCCAGCTATACAGTAGTAGTCAGATGATACAATACTAGTCAAACTTAGTGTCAAAATCATCCCAAGTTTAGTTTCAAAAACAGAAATTTATTTAAAGTACGTGAATATATTTTTTTTTATTAGAGGGCAAGGCCCTTGGTCGTCGTCGGGCGACCAGTGAATATACTTATACAAAAATAAATAAGTGAATTAATAAAGCAGATTATTTCACTTTAGCGTACGTACTTTATATTGATCAGTATTTTATTTTAAACTACAAACAAAATATGAAATAGGTACATTTTGTGTACAAACAGTCTGCTAAAGATAAAAAGTTTTATAGGGAATGTGCAACATTAAAAAGTGTAAAAAACTGAAATTAGTTATTTTCAGTGACCAACATAGGTAATATCATTATTCAAATTCCTATAAATGGAACTGGTCAATGGGATGTAAGGGTAATGATTATGACAATGTAGTAAAATTGTCATAATCATTACCCTTACATCCCATTGACACACTCAGACCACTACTACTTTAAGTTTTGCTTATATTTTAATAAATAATAACAATTTTTCGTGGACATTTTCATACAGCGCTAAACTTAGCAAAGCTTGAGTGCTTTCTATGGGAGACAGATTACTTTTAGGGTTCCGTACCTCAAAAGGGAAAATTGGAACCCTTATAAAATTTCGAAAATCATTAATTTTTAGTTACATCATAAAATACATTTTTGTTAATAATTTGAAGTAACTACGAATTAGTACGGAACCCTCGGTGCGTGAGTCCGCCTCGCACTTGGGCGGTTTTTTGTATATTGTATACCAATTAATTAACTCAGTCACTATTCAGTCTGAGGCCGTGTTTGTTATAGCACTGACACTGAAATAACTACGATAAAAAACTGTGATTGATTTGAATCAAAAACAAAATTTAATGCTGAATGCACAACGGGAGACCAAATACAGATGTAGTACCTTTTAAATGCTTTAAATCATGACTTGCTGAAAATAATCGCAATAACTGCTTCTTTATTTGTTAGTACAATAAAAGCATGTGATGTAAGTACCTATGTATAGGTTAAAAATTTAAGAAAAACTTGTTCTTTATAATTTGCCTATGCCATAATTTTAAACAGCTACACTATCATATTACCTACGTATTTACTGCCTTTTAAAACTAGAATTCACCAGTAAATTTAAGTAGTGTCTAACTGACCCAGCAACAGGTTGATCTTGAATTATTCATTATAATTACCACAATGGAATCTCCAAGCAACACAAAAAAGTCGCGGTGTGTCTATGCATGGTTAGCTTCCTAGACTACTTTCATTTTCACTCGTGTACTTGCGTGCCATAAAATATATTTTCGATTGTACGGTATGGACCCCTTCGTACGGCCCTTTTAGGTCTGACGTCTTACGATTCCGAACTTTGATGCAAGATAATAAAACCCCATAATGGATTCGCCGTTGTATGGTTGTGGTTAAAAAACAAAACAAAAATATCAGCTTACTATGGACATGACTTTAGTATTTACATCAGTAAATACTAAATTTGTGTACGATCTGCAGAAATTTGTTCCGATGGTCTGGGTGTTTTCTATGTATAATAAAAATATCTATCTATGTAAGTATATAATGTATTAAATATATCAGTTATCTAGTACCCATAACACAAGCTTTGAATAGCTTACTTTGGGGCTAGATAGTGCTGTGTGGATTGTCCAGCATTATTTATTTATTATTTATTTATTTATTTAGTAAAACATCCAATACATATTTTTAGTTAAATAAATAACCTAAAATAATGAAAAACAAACGCATATCATATTGCAAAGCCTGTATGTGTGCCCGACGCATGGTAATGATCGTACTCATTTAGAATAACAAATAGCTAACTAGCGGCAATTTTCATAGTAAAGTATTTAAGAATTGTATATTCTTAGAACTTAACTAAAACTCACTATTTCAGAGGAATACAAACGAATTTGTTAATATTATTATACTAATATGATCTAAAAAGTAGGTAAGTAGGTATTTAGTTTCGTGGTGTGAATTAACATACAAAATACAGAACGGGTGATCCACATATTTCTTTCGTGACTCAGAAATCTTATCCCTCGTTGAGATTTCTTCGGACTCTGGACCTTCGGTGCCAGAAGCTTACACACAAACAAGCGTATGACTGTGTGGACTCGTTGTTGGTGTGCGTGAGTACCTTCAACCTCAATGTGATGGGAAGTGAACCCTTTACGCGGGGAACCGTTTTTTATTTGCGCTCGGACAGCGCTGCGGCGCGGCACCAGGTAGAAAGGATGATCGTTAATTTTTAAAGGACACCCTAAAGCTCTTAGTTTACACATTCGACGATCGACAGGTAGGTATTAGAATAATGCGTTTCTTATTAGGATCTTTTTTACCTATATAATATAACCTTGGGAGATAGGTGATCTATCTATACTAGAAGCCACAAGATTTCAAGAGTGGTAAGAGTAAGAGGTAAGAGTGAGAGAGAGGGAGGTAAGAGTGGTATAGAGCTCTTTGTGAAGAGCTCGTCCAGCCAGACTACCACCACGCTTTTTTCTGCCGCCAAGCAGCGTTGCTGGGTTTTAGTTTGACGAGTGTGGTTGCCGATAAAATTACAGGCACATTAGGCTTAACATTTGTAACTATGCCTATGTACCTATACCTCAAATTTATGGACGCAGGGCATCGTAGGGAATATTCCAATCGTGCGTGACCTATGAGGCAATGCTTTGTTAATAGGTGATGGCTACCACTTTACGTCAGGTGGGCCATATGTTTGTTCCATCAGCTAATTGGTTAGAAAAAATGCTTTTGATTTTTTTTTTTAAATAAATAAATAAACATTTCACAGTTACTATCTAGCAGAACCTAAAGGTCCTAATAAACGGGCTAGTTTAGTGGCAATTTATTGCTGCAAATGTTTAGCTATTCTGCTTACGATATATTTGCGTGAACAAGAGACATACAATTGCAGCTTGAAATTGTCGCAATTTCTAGCCCGTTTTCTAGAGTAAGGAGGAGTAGGTACTTACTACACCATGACCGGCAATCTGAATTTAATAAATAGCTAAAATTCATAAAATTACAAGTTCCAGGTAGTTTTCTGCACTTCAGCATTGCATGCTTTATATAAATACTTATTTTACGGCTAGCATCAACTTTCATAAAAAAAATCTCTAGCGGTAACGAAATGTTGCGACAAAATTAAATGCGGAACCTCATTCTTGTATCAAATGTGTTTATTAACCGACTGGTTTTTTAATTAGTGTAAATTATTCGAGAGATAACGAAGGAAAAGGCCGATGTCACCAAAGGGCGCGGCTGCGCGCGGCGGTGACCAGCCGACTGCGGCCAACATCATCGTAACGCGAGACACGATGATGTCTTTCGCTAAGAAGTGGTACCTCGCGCTTTCACGAGTTTGTTGACTTCACTCAGATATTATGAGATGCTTACGTAATTTTTATAAGGTAACGATAAATGAAATATATTAAGGTGGGTACTCAGAAGATGGTAACAAATTATTTATGTATTAATAACTATTAATTTACCGGTACATACCTACTTTAGAGGTCGGTATGGTTAGTTGAATTGCGAAACAAAACATTGTTGCCAAGTACTTTTTACAAAGCACTTATCTTATTATTTCTCATAAACGTGACAGGTGTCATGAAATCAGGCAAAGTCAAAGCCGACCTGTGAAAGCCGAAAAATAAAAAGTTGTGTAACTGTTATGATTTCCGAAAAAAACTGTTTACCGGCTAAATAATTATATTAAGAAATGATTGGGTTGAGAGCCAGGGATTGCTATGGCATGCTCGCTCATCTCGAGAGCTGGCCGCAGCCACAGCGAGTGAGCGAGGCAATAAGGCTGCTGCGCGAGGCACGGGGCACGGGGCACGGGGTGCGGGGAGCGGGGAAAGGGGCGCGGGCAGCTAGCTCGGCCGCGGCCAGCGGGAGACTCACGTCACAAGAGGAAGCGATTTGATGACTACAGCTCAGACTACAGCTCTTTACAATCGATGCAGCAGCGGGGTCAGGGTAGGGAGCAGCGATATATTTACAAATTATCATAACATGCATTTATAAATTATTATATTTATTAAGTACTAGGTGCGCCCCGCGGTTTCACCAACGTAGTTTTAAATACCGGTATTCACACGGGATTAAAAATAGCCCATATGCTATTCCAGACTATAATCTATCTCTGTGCGAAATTTCATCCAGATCTGTTTAGCCGTTCTGGCGTGACTGAGTAACAAAAATCCAAACTTTCACATTTACGTAATAGTGGGATTTCAAATGCTATTTCCAGTATGTGTTTTGTTTATATCAACTGGTTATAAACAAAAGTATGGAGATATTTAATGGTGTCGATTCTGTTCGCATTATCCAAACTAACCTAATCTGACAGCTCAAAATATATAGCCGTCCTTGTTGTTGCGGTCTTTTAGAATAAGATGGCAATATTTTTGATAGGAAAATTAAACAACAGAATTGGCACCAATGTGAACTAGATATAAAATTCGCATGCAGCTTTTGGTGTGTACCATGGTGGAACAAAAAGTCATCATTAAAGGTTCGGAGGCGCGGCGCGGAGAGGCAGCGCAGCCTCCGGCCGCGGCCGACTCCTAAACGATTCAGCTGAGTTTTTACTACTTACGAATCCATATTAAGCGCCTTTAGTACATTTTTACTCAGAATCCGCTCATTTTAAATTCCCTTATCAACATTAATATCCACGAGTCTGTACATACAGAATTTCTAAAATAAACGACTACGTATAACGCCTATACATTAATGGTATATTCACATCGCGATGTAAAGATATAAAATTCTTTGCATAAATTAGTATAATTTTATATGTATCATAGAATATTTTCATTCGTGATTACATGCGTAAAAGCTTATTTTCATCAAGGTACCTACTTTGATACCGTTTAGGTAGTTGCACATAGGGTGCCAAAAGGGTTTCAAGCCATCTCCGCTCCTTTTTTGTAATAAAATTCTATATGTAATTATAACCTGAATACAACTTTAGTGACTACAACGGAACTTTTATTTAAACTCGTGCTTTGCACAAAACATCTGGTGATCACATAAAATAGTTTTACAACTAAGGTATGTGCCAAGAGGTAAGTAGGTAATTTCTCTAGGACTTAACTTCAATAATCAATTATCGATAAAATTAGAGGCGCTTTAGATGGGAAAACACTTTGGATAGCAACCTAAGATCATAAAGTTGAATGGTCACTCGTATTACAATATTACCTACCTTTAAAGTAAACGAATTCTTAACCTAACGAAAATACAGTTCGAAATGGAACCAAACAAGATGAGTTTTATGTGAAACATATTCTTAGATCAACATAGTTCTACAAAAATATAAAATTGTATGTGATTAAACTTAAAGTTTGAGAAGAAAACTTGTTTCTGAGTATGGTAAGCATACTGTTAGAAGAATTGAAGATATAAAAGGTAGGTAAGGTTCTATCTATTCTCACATGTGATATCGCTGAGATGCCTGCCATCTTAGATTTGACTTCAATTTCTTAATGTATTCAAAAACTGGTTTTGTAACATATAACTTATCTTAATTTATTGATTATAGGGAAAGATTCCACTTTATTTAAGTTAGGTTAACAGCTGTGAGTCGAAAGGTGTTTTAAACGAATTTTAGTTGATTATATTTTATTCAACGTTAGGTCAGTCAGCACTAGATAATGTAGTAGGCATTTTAGGTGATATTATGATCGCGCATAGTTATGATTAATGTATTATATTATAATAAATATTAAGGCCCTAACGGGACAAAAAGTAGCCTATATGTGCTATTCCAGATCTATCTCTCTGCTAAGATTCATCCAGATCGTTCAGCCGTTCCGGCGTGAAATAGTAACAAACATCAATCCATCCATTCATCCATTCATACTTACAAACTTTCGCGTTTATAATAATAATAGGATGAAATAAATGAATGTCTTGTGTGATGTGCGGCACGCTACGATATTTTGTATATAAGAGTGCGCTGGTTGCGGGGGACCCACCACTTTACTTTGTCGTGTTTTGTGGTGGTTAACTTTACTGTAACCTACAGCAGTATGTAGGTACAATAGATAGGTACAACAGATTGGTATGGAATTGATCGATACTAGTTCGATTTTGTTACTACTTTAGTATATAGATGCGCGCCGTGTGCGCGATTATTGTAATGTTTGATAGGTGAGTATCTATGTACGTATGGTAGTATTGTATGGTATAGGTGCAGTGGACGTGGATCGTTGGCAGCTCTCGCGGCAAGTTCAAGGTGAGCGCGTCGCTCCGCCCACACGGTCGCGCCGCGCTGGGCGAGCCGCTCCTAGCTAGCGCACAACCGTTACACACAACGAGCACATTGGACCACAGACTCCCAAACATCTCATTCCTCGCTCTCCAAACAAAACACCACTCACTTACTCAAACAATCGATTGTTTCTAACTACCAAACCAAATCTCCGTGTCTACGAACGAGGTGCCAACACGCAAATGAATTAATTACGTGGTTATGATGCTGTTTGAGCAGGTTGCTATTGTAAAATTACGGAATTAAAATTGTAGCAGACTGGCATTTAAAAACCAATTAAGTAAGTACCCATTTAAGTACCCAACTAAGTTGCTACCTAGAATATTATGATGAAATCAAATATCCACGGAAAGCCAAAGCATAATTAAACAAGGCATCTATAGAAAAAATAAGTTTATTCTTTTAAACGCCATTTTAATATTGGTAGATAGGTAATTCTAACCTTGGAATTGGAACAATTTTTTTTGTTGGACGATACGGAATTTTCCACTAGCAGCGGACCACTGCTAACACGTCGCATTCGGTCTGTAGCGCTAGTGTCTGCTCAATAATTTCCACATCATTTGTAAATTTGAAGCGATTAAACACAGCCAGTATAATTTCTAATATTTTGTCATACATTAAGTAAAATAATGAAAACATCTCACTAGTAACGTTTTAGTTGCTTGTTTTATTCTCTTGATTCGATTACTTCTCTCCACCATATTAGCAAACTTCTGTATTCCATCCGTAGAAAAAAAAAGCAATCTTGTTAACTATGATAACAAAGATCCACCTTCGCGCTTCGGTAACGAAGGCAATCAAATCACCCAGTTTGTCAGAGAAAACACTCAACCAGATACCATACCTAACCTAAAGTACAACAACTACAGCGGATCGGAGGCGGTACACGCCGCGGCGACACAGGTAACAATAGATAAGTAGGATAGCGGGGTCGACCGACAGACCTGGCAGCAGGCAGACGACCATCAGCCATAAAAAAATAGTACCTATATAAGTTAAAGTTAGGTACCTGGGAATAGTGATGACTTGTCCCAGCTCATCGACGACGTGGTCGGCCAGCACCAGCACGGTGGGCGGCTGGCCGGGCGCGCCCACCACCACCGACACGCCGCCGTCCTGGTGCACCAGCTGGCCGTCGCTGTTCACGAGCTGCCCGTCGTCCAGTTGCCCGCTTATCATCTCCACTCGCTTCTGGTCCGGCGTCGTCGTATATATCACCGTCTGTTTTTCATCCTCGTATATCAGATCTATTGGGGTCTTCTCGTCGATCGACTCCATGCCCTGATCGTACACATCCGGCTGGACGGGCACCTTGCTGTCGGTCGCGTAGGCGGCGAGCTCGTGCGGGGAGTGGCGGTAGGAGTGCGCTTCGGGAGGGTAGCCATCGTCGGAGTCCATCTCGACCTTGTGCGGGTAGTAGTCGTGCGCTGGCTGCACGGGCGTCATGGTGGCGAGCACGGCGTGCGCGGGCGCCGGCGAGCGCGGCGCGGACGCGGGCGAGGGCGGCGCCAGCGCGCGCGGCGACCCGCCGCCCGACGCGGGCGACGCGGACAATGCGGACATACCGCTGCCGATGCCGATGCCGATACCGATGCCGCCCTGCACGCAAATAAACGGCGACGTCGTCCTAGTGCGCGCGGAGGCTCCTCTCAGGAGCACCCCGCTCTATGCTGTCTTGTCTTCACTTTCTGAAATATAAAAAATCATTGAACTTTACGAATCAATGAATGATGTATCATTAAAAAATACCTACAGCCGAGCTTTACCGTTCGTCTGATATAACAACGGAAGTGATGATTTATTGGGTATAATAATAATTTTCAGGACGCCACGGACATACAAACAAACAACAAAGTCCCGCGCCGCCATGCAAAGTTAAGCCGAGTCCGAGAGAGATCATGGTACCCCAACTACGTGTTCACGTCTAGTGGTTGAGGTTTTAAAAAGCATGAGATTCGCCTACCTACCGCATAGTAGGTATCTACTTATTGATAAATGTTTCTCCATTCAGAAAAGCCTCACAAACAAGAGCCCAAGGGCAACGCAGAAACAGCTGATTCGAGTCCTGTTAGAAAAGAACGAGTATCAAGTGGCACTTGATCGGCGAGAAGCGGCCCAACTCGTTGAGCAGCCCCCTGTTCGCCGCCGCCGCTACGAGGAACACCATAGAACGGTACAAACTGGTATAACTATTGTATCCACGTGCCTGCCAAACTTGTCAATAAACGAACAACGCATGAAAATGTAAACACACCATGATTGTAATGCATAACATAGCGTGAGTGAGATATAGTGGGATATTGCCAATTATTATTGTATGATCAATCACTGCATATAATAAATATTTAACTACCTACCTTTTGCTTTTCATACTCGCAACGATGTGTTTACATCTTAAACAACGAAAAAAAACGGAGGAGGTTCTCAAGTCGACGGGGGTTTTATTATGTACTAGCGACCCGCCGGCGCGCCCCTGCTTCACACGGGTGCACATATCATGCATGTATTATACATATAAACCTTCCTCTTGAATCACTCTATCTATTAAAAAAAACCGCATCAAAATCCGTTGCGTAGTTTTAAAGATTTAAGCATACATAGGGACATAGGGGCATGGGGACATAGGGATATAGGGACAAAGAAAGCAACTTTGTTTTATACTATGTAGTGACAGTGATAGTGATGACCGCGCGTTACTTTTTACAGAGTTGACAAATTTTGATAATTATTCAAATTTATATGGGACCTTTTTGGGGGTATTATACCCTTTCCAATAAAAGAAGAATTATCAAAATCGGTGTTGAACGTAGCGTAAAACTATTATAGTATCTGTGATTCACCTGTCAATGTGTGTGTGTAAAAAGTGCCGAACGAATAAAGTCGTGATTTTACAAAATAAAGTGTTTTTCCTGTCTGGACGACCTAAATAGAAGAAACATGGTCCTTACGAGACGGATATAAAGTATCAGTGATCCTAGTAATAAACAAGTTCAAAATATTTACAACAAAGTAACAAAATCGAAGTTGTACGTTTGAGGTTATTTCGACAAAGATTGTTCCGTACCGTTCTGTACTCGGTACCGAAAAATGGACGCCTCACGTGGTAATTTGTGTGTAAATTCATAAAATCAACATTACAAAAGTCTCATTTTTCAACAAAAGTGCTACAAAATCATTGCTATAGAACTTATAAACAAACTTGAGTGCAAAAATGAGTATTTCTTCGAAAGACGACAGATTGATGAACGAGCAAATGATGTTCAAGGGACAAATTGAACGTGCAAATGCGAACTTCAAGAAAACACCGAAAGATCGTCTTACCAAAGATTATGTGGAAATAAAACTCGACTTACTAAACGATATGTGGACTTCGTTCTCCAAGAATCACCAAAAAATAGCGAATGCTTTTGACAAATCGACTTTGGATGAACATGTATACTCAAAGGAAGATGTCTACTTTAAATGTGAGGAGGAATATACAGTTGCAAAGTGCGCAATGATGAAAAAACTTACAGAATTTGTAGTACAAGTACAACCTGCTCCCCAAAATATACAAACAGAAACCCCTGTTACTGACAATGGATCTGTAAAGGTATGTGAAATCAAAATTCCAACCATAAAAATACCAACATTCAATGGTTCTTATACAGAGTGGTGTTCATTCCATGACCAGTTCTCATCGCTGATTCATAATAATGAAAAATTAAGCTCAGTACAGAAATTACATTACTTGAAAACAAACCTTAGCGGTGAAGCAGCTACCTTGCTCAAAAATATAACAATTACTGATGAAAACTACAACCATGCTTGGAGTAAACTATTGAAGAGATACCAAAATAAAAGAATAATTGTAAATGCTTACCTAAGTAAACTTTTTTCCATAAAAAATATAACAACAGAATCTGCCAATTCAATCAAAAACATGTTAGATATCACTTCAGACTGCTTGAATGGGTTAAGAAGCTTAAAAATTAGCACAGACTCATGGGATTCTATAATCATCTTCATGACTGTTTCAAAATTAGACCCAGAATCAATAAAACAATGGGAAGAGAAGTTAGGCAGCCATGATGAACTACCATCACTAGAACAATTAACCGACTTTCTGGAAGGAAGATTTAGATCACTAGAAGGAATGCAAGCTGTAAAAAATAGAACAGCATCAGGTACCAAATCCAACAATTCCAACAATACAAAGAAAGTTTTTCATACATCTAATGAACGCTGTGTGCACTGCAATGGAGATCATTATCTATACAAATGCAAAGACTTTGCTGATTTAAAACACAATGACAAATTAGAGATTGTAACAAAGAATGGATTGTGCTTCAACTGCTTAATACCAAAACATAGAGTTACTGAATGTCGACAACGGACAAGTTGCAAGATATGCAGGAAAAAGCATCATTCACTTTTACATCCAGAGGTAGACAGTAAGGAAAACACAAATGAGACACACCAGACACAACCTGAGACACCTAGACACAACCAAGTTTCTGCACATTTTGCTAAGAAAACTCAATCTACAGGTATGCTTCTAGCTACTGCCATTCTCGGAGTTCAAGGACCAGATGGAAGCATACAACTACTACGAGCATTGATAGACCAAGGGTCGGAAGGATCTTTCATCACTGAGTCAGCAGCACAAGCTCTTGGTCTGAGAAGATACACAGTCAACAGCTCAGTCAGTGGACTAGGTGCCAACACATTAACTAGAATAAGACATAAGGTAATATTCAATATACAGTCCACTATCAACAACAAGCAATTTAAAGTCGATGCCTTTTGCCTGAATACCCTAACCAGATTGCTGCCTTCGAGGAGAGTGCATGAAACATGGCCTCACATACAAGGTCTGCCATTGGCTGACTCAAGCTACGCTACTCCTGGAAAAATCGACATCCTCTTAGGAGCAAAGATCTATAGTCAAATTTTATTAGAAGGTGTAATCAAAGGGCCCCCTGGTTCTCCACTAGCTCAGAATACACAGCTGGGGTGGATCCTATCTGGAGAAGTTACTAACTACAACGAAGAACATCTAAACAATGACTATGAGAACAAACAACGAACCTACTATGAAAATATTACTGATCAATACTCTGGGAATAACACTGAACAAGGAAAATACACCACGAGAGAGCATGATGATACAAAAGATACACACAACCGATACGACAGAGTTTTGAACCTACACATAGTAGACCATAAAGAGACTGACCTATTACAGAAGTTCTGGGAACTAGAATCAGAAACTACTACAACCAAGATCATGACAGATGAAGAACAACAATGTGAACGAGACTTCAAAGACAATTATACGAGAGATGATCTTGGCAGATACATAGTCAAAATACCAATGAAGACAGACAACTTTGACTATGGAGACACAAAACAGATAGCACTACAGAGATTAAATCAACTAGAAAGAAAACTAAACAAATATCCTGCACTCAAGGAAGAATATTCTAAAGTAATACAAGAATATCTTGATTTAAATCATATGGAAAAGATAGACAAAGAAACAGACACTGCCATTAACACATTTTACTTGCCACATCACGCTGTGATACGACATGACAAAAGTACAACCAAAGTTAGAATAGTTTTCAACGCTTCGAGTAAGGGACCCAATGGGAAATCACTTAACGACAACATGCTGGTGGGCCCTACCATACAACAAGATCTTCGTCAAATAGTAATGAGATGGAGAGCACATGAGATTGGATATATAGCTGATTGTGTCAAATTCTACCGACAAGTAAAAGTCACTGAGAAATGTGCAGATTACCAGAGAATATTATGGAGGATGAACGGAGAGCTCAATGAATACAAACTGACACGAGTAACTTTTGGTACTGCAAGCGCTCCATATCTTGCAACAAAAGCATTACATCAACTAGCCATTGATGAAGAGATAAACTTTCCTATAGCTTCTACTACAACAAAACTAGACTACTACATCGATGATTTCCTTAGTGGAAGTGACAATTTAGAAGAAAGCTGTGAAGTTTATAGACAAATGACCGGACTCATGAAGGCAGGAGGTTTTAAACTACAGAAATGGGCCAGTAACAACAGAGAATTTGAAGACTATGTCCAGAAGACTTGCTGCAACTCGAGCAATGTATACAAACTCAAATCAAATGATATAGTAAAAACACTGGGGCTCATTTGGAACAAAGAAACTGATGAATTTCAATACACAATTAACCTTCCTGACCAAACAAACTCAAACATAACGAAAAGAACAATATTATCTGACATTTCAAGACTGTTTGATCCAATGGGTTGGCTTTCACCTGTAATCATAGTAGCCAAAATCATGATTCAACAACTTTGGCTGGCTGGAGTCACCTGGGACCAAAATGTTCCTACAAACATTAAAGAAGAATGGGAACTGTACAGACAACAACTAACTACACTTCAAGACGTTAAAGTCAATAGATGGATACATACAAATAGAAATGATCATCAAGCTGAACTCCATGGATACTGTGATGCATCTCAGAAAGCATATGCAGCTGTCATATACTTGAGAGTACTGAAATCTGATGGTTCAATTCACATCAATCAGATCACTGCAAAAACTAGAGTCGCACCAATAAAAACTATATCAATTCCAAGATTGGAACTCTGCGCTGCAGTCCTACTCACAAAACTGCTGAAAGACGTATCAGAGAACTTGAACATTCCACAAACAAAAATACATGCATATACTGACTCCACAGTTGTACTTGCTTGGTTACAATCACACCCAAGTAAATGGAAAACTTTCATAGCTAACCGAACATCAGACATTCTTACAACATTGCCTCGTACTCACTGGCATCATGTGGCATCAGCAGCAAACCCAGCAGACATAGCGTCACGTGGAATACCCGCACCAGATCTACTTACTCATCAGTTGTGGTGGAATGGCCCCGAAGATTTGAAACAGAAAGAAATAGAATACAAACAATTCACTGATTCCACAACAGACTTAGAAGAAAGAAAGATACAAGCTATGACAACAAATACAGAAGAAGATTTCGACTTATTAAACAGATATTCTAGTCTAACAAAGCTGCTAAGAGTAACAGCATACATTTTGAGAGCATTCAGTAAAGAAAAACATCAGAAACATTTAACAGGAAAGGAAATAACGTCAGCTTTGACAAAATGTATCATTCTATGTCAGAAACAAGAATTTAACAAAGAAATAGAGAGACTACTAGAAAAGAAATCAGTAAAAAATGATAGTAGATTGAAAACACTTAATCCCTTCATTGATCCACAAGGAATTCTGAGAGTGGGCGGACGGTTAGCCAACGCCGAGATACCTGATGTCACCAAACATCAAGTCATACTACCTGGACATCATCCGTTTACAAAACTGGTTCTTACCGACATTCACAAACAAACAATGCATGGAGGACCCATGTTGATGCTAAGCCACTTGAGAACCACCTACTGGATAACAAACGCAAAAACAAGACTGCGACAAATAGTACACAAATGCGTCACCTGCGCCAGACATCGAGCCTCTACTGGATCACAGATGATGGGTTCTCTACCACCAGTTCGAGTCACGCCTACAAGAGCGTTTCAGCATAGCGGCGTTGATTTCGCCGGACCCATAGACTTGAGACTTTCAAAAGGGAGAGGATGCAAGACTCAAAAAGGTTATCTTTCAATATTTGTCTGCATGGTAACGCGCGCCATCCACATCGAGATCGTCACAAGCCTGACAGCGATAGACTTTGTTTCTGCATTCAAACGCTTTGTAGCACGAAGAGGACGCTGCAGCGACATGTGGAGCGACAACGCAACAAACTTCTTAGCTGGAAACAAAGAACTGAATAACCAATTTGAGACAACAATAAGACAAGTACGCTCAGATATTGAAAATCTACTTGCCAACGACAGAACTACTTGGCACCACATCCCAGCATCTGGACCTCACTTCGGCGGGTTGTGGGAGGCCAGTGTGAAGCTTATAAAATTCCATTTGAAGAGAGTTCTTGGAAACACAACATTAACATACGAGGAAATGTCTACAGTCACTGCACAAATCGAAGCCTGTGTCAATTCAAGACCGATATCACACATCAGCGATGACCCATCGGATATAACACCATTGACACCAGGACACTTTCTCATCGGAGAAGCTCCAATCACCGTTCCAGAAGAGACTTATCTACAAACAAATACAAACAGATTGTCAAGATGGCAACTTACTCAACGACTTCTACAAGACTTTTGGTCAAGATGGTCAAAAGAATACCTAACCAATCTCCAACAACGCCCTAAGTGGCTAAAAGCGTTACCTAACCTACAGATTGGAGACTTGGTTATAGTCAAGGAGGATCACTTGCCCCCGAGCAAGTGGGTGATGGCAAGGATCATTGATACACATCCAGGGGGGGATAACATGATTAGAGTTTTAACTTTAAAATCCCAAACCTCTACTTTCAAAAGACCAGTCACAAAGGTCGCTAGATTGCCCATAGATATCTAATTTATCAAATTTCTTATTTACCTAACTTCACAAATTGAAAACTTTAGAAAATCGATCCCAGTAACAGATCTAAAATCACTTCTGAAAATAAGATTATTTGATAACCACATAAACTTCCAGTTAATATATCAGGGCGGGTGGTTAGCACCATAACTAGATTATTTAGTTTAATATACCTAGATTAAGATTACTCATTACTGTAGATTACTCAATACTCTAGATTACATACCTACTTAGATTTGTTTTAACATATTCACACAAAGATTCCCTTCACATTAGACTAAATAAATTCAGCGAACATGAACAAAAAAAAAAAATGCAGTTTTTTCAAAATTATTTATTGATTATGTATAAGCACAGTTTCATTAAGATGTACATAAATTTTCAGCTCAAATACTTAAGGGGAAGTTAGTTAAAAAATTAAATTTAAGTTTTTTTTGCACTTTCCTCAGATAACTTTACTTTTCATAAAGACCATCATAATGTTCTTGGCGGGTGGTATGTTGAACGTAGCGTAAAACTATTATAGTATCTGTGATTCACCTGTCAATGTGTGTGTGTAAAAAGTGCCGAACGAATAAAGTCGTGATTTTACAAAATAAAGTGTTTTTCCTGTCTGGACGACCTAAATAGAAGAAACAATCGGATTACTCTGTATAAGGTTACGCATAGTCAAACGTTACAATCAGTGAGTGAAATCATCCCTATTTTCCTACTCTTAGGTTAATTATGTTATATGGCCAACTTCGGGGTATTATATATTATACCCTTTCCAATTAACGTAACAATTAAGTAGATTATAGCTACAAAAACAATTTTGTGGGACCAACTTAGAGGTATACTCTATTCATTAAAAAATAATTATCAAAATCGGTTTACTCTGTAAAAAGTTATGCGCAGTCATACATTACAATCAGTGAGAGAACAATTAATCCCTGTTTTCCTACGCATAGGGTTTTTTTTTCAAATTCATGATATGGTACCTTTTTGGGCATATACCCTTTCCTATAAAAAAAGAAATATCAAATTCGGTCTACCCTGTAAAAAGTTAGGAGCGGTCATACATAAAAAAATATGCGTCGAATTGAGAACCTCCTCCGTTTTTGTTTTCGTCGGTTAATTATCAAATACAACTACATCACTACATGTATAAAACCAAGTCGCTTTCTCTGTCCCTATGTCCCTATGTATGCTTAAATCTTTAAACCCTACGCAACGGATTTTGATGCGGTTTTTTTTAATAGATAGGAGTGATTCAAGAGGAAGGATTATAATATGTATATTACACCCATGCGAAGCAGGGGCGCGCGGGCGGGTCGCTAGTATATATATGTTATACATTTTAGATAAGTACAGGTAGGTATATATGTACCTACCCACCTTTTTTGTTAACTTTTAGTTTCCCTTGCGATTCAATTCGTAAAAGTACTAAATGGATAAGCTGAACCATAAAATAGCAACTTCTATTCTTTATTTATGTACTAACTGAGTAGGTTATATTCAGAAACAAGAAGCCTAACTTGGGCATCACTGCAGGCTTTCCTTTTTTGATCGGATTTAAAAATAAAGAAAATGCATTTAATGCTTCAGAAGCGGTACCTACAGAGTAAAGTTGGTACAGAGGCTGAAGCTCGATCTCGGACGTGCGACAAGGATAGAAATATGGATGTCATGAAAGTTCGAAAGAGAAATACATTTATAGCTCAGTCAACTCCTCTGAGGCACACGCTGTCATGTCCGTGTGTGCATCAAGGAATTTCACGATTAAAAGCCATGAGCTCTTTGTCCGTGGACAGTAGTTAATATTGCATGGCTGCCTGTAAACAAAATTTGTACATTGATCCTAACCTTACCTTTATTATTATAGGTACCTCTAACTAAAACAAAAGCTTAAAACGCCTGCTAGGTACCTACGAAAAAATGGCTAAGATAATGCCTGCTTACCTATTTATTTTTATTGTTTATTTACCTACCTATGTACCTACCATTGACAAAATTTCCGCCTTACCAGTCTTGAAAAGAAGCTGTTGAGTTCGCAAGGCTCACGCGAATGCGCCCTTCAAATTCAAATTCTTTAATTATTAGAGACAGTTCATTGGAACTGTCTTAAGGTGTCATATAAGGTGGTACGGCGGAACTTTAATCGATAGTAGGTACCTATCAAAGAGGCGACTGTCAATGTTTTTAATCGCATTCATTTCGAGCTTAGCTCTTCGCGTTGCTACCTACCTACTGAAGGAGGAAAATCAGTATTACAAAAAGGCCCATCGCACCTCGCACCCGTCCGCGTCGTCGTCGTAGTCGTCGCCGCCGGCGGCCGTTCGGTACGGAGCCGGTTGTGTGTGCTCTTGCACTGGTGTACGCACACAGACGTACATAAAGCGCATCACAGACGACGAAGATGCTATACTACATCTTTCATCTTAAGATACCTTAAGACAAAATATTATAGCATCTTATGTTAGGTATCACACAATAGGAAAATGTTTCATAGCAGGGCATATTAAGATAGCAAAACAGCTTAAGATAAAGTATCTTATGAAGAAGTCGCCCTATCGCGCGTTGCCGCTCAGTAGGTCTCTTATCTTAAGATAACTTAATATGAAAATATATATTTTCTTAGCCGTCTGTGATAGATATCTCATAGTGGTTGTATAGCGAGTGATATTTTATATTAAGGCTGTTGAAATCGCGAACGGCCTTAAGGATCTGGGCGGAATCAAATATTTTCCCCGCGTTGAGAATCCGGACATTATAATGCGAGCGAGCGCATCCCATTTTATATCGAATGGATTAAAGAATTATTAAGCCGGCTTTTGACTATGGGATGTAAATATGTATTTATATTACATCCCGAGATGTAAATATTTTATCGTTCGTCATACATTTTGTATGAGACCGTTCACACTGTACTCTTATATAATATTACATCTATATATTAGAGTACAATGTAAACGGTCTCATACAAATGAATATGACGATCGATAAAATATTACATCTCGGGATGTAATATATACATATTTACATCTCATAGTCAAAAACCGACTTTAGCCTAATAAATCATTAGTTCAGATTGTAAATTGGTCACTTTGTGAAGAGAAAGATGACAAAGAAGTTATTTATTTATCATTTACTGGCGACCCGCCCGTGCGCCCCTGCTTCTCATGGGTGCACATATCATGCATGCATTATACATATAAACCTTCCTCTTGAATCACTCTATTTATAAAAAAAAACGCATCAAAATCCGTTGCGTAGTTTTAAAGATACATACATAGGGACATGGGAATATAGGGACAGAGAAATCTATTTATCCAAGGATAAAGTTGACTCAAGTTTGGCATAAATAAAGTAATAAGATTGGAATACAGTTTGGCTTCAAGTTCGGGATTTTGATACCGAATTGCGAGATAACTTTATTGGAATGCAAAAGTGGATAGCACTGGTACAAGATGATCACATCCGGAATACAGTTGGAAAATAATGGACTTGGCGTCAGAAATGAAAGGGGGTCTAGACTGCTTGAATTTTGCATCGAAATTAAACTAACGGTACTGAACACTTGCTTCAATCAAGACAAGACGTCTCTTTCAACATGTGGAGTTTTCGTGGCGATAGCTTCCATAGATTACGTGATTATTAACACTCGCTGGAGAACATCAACTACCAATGTGAAGATATTCCTTGGAGCGGACTGTGGATCGGATGCCTTTTAGAACCTATGTTTAGCCTTCGTCTAAAATCTGTAAAAAAAGGTTGCCCTCTGAGACCCCACACATTGGCACCACTGGATCAAATTATATTTAAAAATTATCTTAATAACGCAATTGCCGATCAACAGCCACTTATAAGCACCGCCTATGTAAGCCAATGAACAGTGGAACCACCTAAAAAGTTTTATAACAAGATCAGTCGATAATTTTACCAGCCATTGCTCACGCCCCCCTCCCCCCTCCCCCAGTAAACAAACGTGGCTATCCACTGACACCTGGAAGCTAATACAAGAACGAAAGTCCTTAAATCCCAAGGTCTCAAACGTGAAGAAGACCTTGACTATTATTCAGACCTGCTGAAGGATCATCCAACTGTATTGCCGTCGCGGTAAGAATAATTTGCTCGGATCTCTTCAAAAAAGTAAGGCTCCTCTCCAAACAGTTCAAACTAAGAACGTGGGCACACCACTGCAAGATCTGGAGGCGATAGCATATAGAGATGGCGGAAATACTGTGAGGATTTCTATAAATGCCACACACAATAATACGACAATTGCTTGGGATAATTAAATTTGAAATCTCTTACACTATTATCTGAGATCACAGTCGCTATTACATCAATTAAACTCCAAAAAGCCCCCAAACCTGATCAGCTAACAGCTGAGATCATTAAGCAATAGGAACGTTCGGAGTAGATGTTTTACAATATATGCGACCGCATCTGGCGTACTGGTGAGTGGCCCGTTGGCTGGGCTAAATCAGTGATTTTACCATTGCAAGCGCCCGAGAGGTACAAACTCCGAAGTCCTCTTAGATGGTCTGACCAAATCTGCTCGTCATTAAACACCAAGCTTCACGATGCTCTACACCGGGTGTGGCCAAGCGGTCGATCGCGATCGACTGACTACCTACACAATGCCAAAGACAGGCATAGGTCAAAGACCATCGTTAAAACTATAATAATAAATAAATAAATTATGCTGGACAATCCACACAGCACTATCTAGCCCCAAAGTAAGCTACTAAAGCTTGTGTTATGGGTACTAGATAACTGATATATTTAATACATTATATAATTACATAGATAGATATTTTTTATTATACATAGAAAACACCCAGACCAATGAACAAATTTCTGCAGATCGTACACAAATTTGTTCCGAGGCGGGAATCGAACCCGCAACCTCTGCGTCGCAGGCGGACTCTCGCCCGCTGCGCCACTGAGGTCGTCAGAGTCAGTCAGTCGATAATCGTTCAAAGTCGGGGGAATGATTTTCTTTGTTCCGTCGGGGGAATCACGAACCTCAGTATTGAAGAATATGAGTAATACGACGCGAAGAGGAGAAAAAATATGACTTCACTTTTTTTTTCTTAAGATGAAGTCGCCCTATCGCTCGGTATAATAAGATACCGTAGGTAATATGAAAATATATCTTATCTCAACCGTCTGTGAATGGCTCATAGTGATTGTATGGGGAGCGATATTTTATCTTATGAGGAAAATTATAGTATCTTCGTCGTCTGTGATGCGCTTTAAATTAGGTTATTTGCAAAACCAAAATAGATACAAAAGCATTCGAGCTAACATTAAGTAGGTAGGTATGCTTAAGAAATAACAAAAGGGACCTTACTAAACTACCCGGCAATTCGCACATGAAGGGTTATAATTATAAACAAAGAAATACCTACCTAATACAATTTGATGACAGTCACATATGCTCTAAAAAATTCTAGTTAGATTCAAAACAGAATGTAGGCATCGTTAGTTAGAAAATCAGACGTTACTACGCGTACAACTAGGTGTAGGTACTTAATGATGATTTAGTGGCGTGCAGACAGCATGTCACACAACCAACGTTGTATTGTTAGAGAACTTAGAGAAGACAACTATGACAAGATAATACGTCATGCACTGGTACTGAGGTCGGGGGCGACGGCGGCGGCGCGCGGCTGTGACGACGAAGACACGGGGCGCGGGCGGCGGCGCGGCGTCCTGGCAGAAGCCATCACGCACGCGAGTCAAACTAGTCTCGTGACGTCACAGCCTGCCCGGCAAAAATACAAAACCGGCCGGGCGGGCGCAGCTGAGAGCGCCAGCAAGCGGCTCGCAGGCGCGGGCGGCAGCGCAGTGGCGGACGCGCTGCCGCCCGACCCCGACGCGCCACCGGCGATTCACATACCGTGGGCGGCGTCTCGACGCCTGGCGACGCGGGCCGTGGCGCGGGCGCGGGAGTTCGAGCGCGCGGCGAGCGGCGGCGCTTCGGAGCGCGGGCGCAGGTGCTCTGAGCGCAGCAGCCTCCGCGCGCCGGGCGGCGCTGCCGCCCTCCGCGCCTCCCCGCGTGCGCCTCTCGCGTCCGCTCTCGCACGCACCAAAACGACCAATTTATCTTCCGATCCGAACATACTGAATGCGGACCCTCCACCCGAGGACGTTGGCTAAGGTGCCTGTGCATGTGGATCCCTTGTGTATCGTATCGTTACGAAGCTTAAATTATGTCCGAGCAGCGCGAGTAAAGCCATGGTTTTCTGCATCGAAATGACTGTCGCGAAAAGGTTTCCACGTCATTATCTTGCACAATATGCTAATGATCTTATCTTTAGCACATGCTGTATAATTTCGCAAAAGTGCTAAATTTTTGGAATTTGCTCACACATTTAATTAGAGCGATTTTTGTTAGCCACTGATTGGTACAGAGATGGGTAGGTATATCTTTGAATCTGAATACACCTACTATTATGGCTCCAGCTAATAATCCAAGTAATCGCAGAAACTTCAATCCGACCAAGCAGAGTATGCGCAATGAATGAGGTGGTCGTCGGCGTCGGCGGCGCTGCCCGAGGCGAGGCTGCCTGCCGTCGTCGTCGTGGTCTTGGCTGTCGCTCGCAGACGTTACAAAACCAGCAACCGGACGATGCAGTTTCCCAACTTTTCGCAATTTCCCTTGATTAACTTTTCATGCAATAAGTAGGTATTATAGCTAGGTTCATAACATAAACACACCAAGATATAAAAAGCTTCATATCACAGCCTTCCTTACACTGTTAACAACATTTCCCTTACCTACACCTTATAGGTTCTTGCCTAAAAGATATTCTCTGTTCCGTGGGTTCCTGATGTGTTCTTACTGTAGTTTCATCATGTCCGTCTGTTTGTTTGATAGTTATGTTATGACGTTATGACTAGGTAGTTAGTAGTTAAAGCCGTTTTACTCGCAGGTTTATCTTATATATAACTACCGGTACTGAAAAAGTTCTTGAATATCAGTTACATTTAAACCAGTATTTGGGCTTACCTAACCGTTGCTGAGTTTTGGTTTGAAGATTGAGTGTGGTTGCCGATAAAATCACTGTATGCCTCAATTTGATGGTCGCAGGACAGTGTATCGTAGGGCACGTTCCTATCGTGCGTGACTTACTTAAAAGACAATCCTTTGTCATACATTTTTAAAATAACTTTTTAAAATTAGTTTTGAATACAGCCAATGATGGCGATCGCCATAAGAATACTGGCAGTGAGTTCCCTATGCGGACAGCTTGGATTGGACAGAAAAGAAATCTGCTTAGAAGATACCTACATAGTTCTAGGCAAGGAATTAGGCACAGGAGCTTAGAAAAGTAGGTCAACTGAGTAACGTAGTCGTAAGTATTCTCACAGGGTAAGACCTCTAAACGTTCCGTCAGATAACAGAGGACTGTAGAGGATGTTGTGTAGAGAATGCCTGCGTGATAGAGAGCTACTTGAATCGTATTTCCGAAGTCCAAAACCAACCTTACCTTGTGTTACCGTACATAGGTACGGTAAATAACATAGGTACGGTTAATATTGAGCGACTTCAAAATGTTACCATAGGGTAACATTTTGAATTCGCTCAATATTAACAAACTTTTCCTTAAGTCAGGTGCAAAGAAGCAGGATATAGCCGGCTTCTTAGAATAAAAATAAAAAAAATATGGAAGTACAAATAACCAAAGACATTGTACTTATAACTAGACTGTGCACCAAAAAATGTTGTTTAGCTAAAATGAGATTTATTGTCTTACATGTAGGGTAGCTATTTCCTTATAAGCGGTAGCGAACAGAAAACGGTCCCGGTGAGAGGGCTCCTGCTGGGAGTGTGTCCTTGTCTGACGTCTTGCCAGCTCAACTAACCATTGGGTTTGGTAGAAATGGTACAATAAAGTACATACGTTTTGCTTTTTTATTAATTACCAAAACGAACGTTTATAATCTTTGAAACTTTATTAAATATTTCTAGTTCATAAAGTAGGTACAATTAATCATCAATTCGTTGTATTTATTAAATAATCCTTTAACACTGAGTATGTAAGAGTAGTAATTAAATGTTCGGGTCTGGTAATACTAAATGCAGATGGCGGTTTGCTCATGTGGTTGTTTGGATGATTCTCGTGATTCGATTTGTGATGGTGTAAATTTTCATAAAACCTGCTAATTTTAATGAAAAAAGGTGAATTCTTGTTGTGACAGGGTGCAAAAATGAGTCTTATCCCGGTAGCCGCTTTTCTTTCCATGGATAAGTAAAAACAACAATTATGTTCTCTAGGGTAACCATGAGTTTTGTTGATACAAGATTTTTTTACAATCTCGTACCTAGTACTTGGTACGAGATGTACGTGATGGTTCGATACGTCTCGACTGTCATAAATTGGAGATGTTGGTGAAAAAAAAGTTGTTCTAATCGCGTTCTTTGACTTTGAGACGATGACGTTTGTTGTTATTAACTAATTCTTGTATTGCAGATTTCCAAAGAATCAAAACTAGATATTGAAGTTGGAAAATGCAGTACCTGGAAAAAACTCAGTCATCTGTTATTTGCAGTGCGCATTTTATATGTGACGACTTTATTCCTGGAGTAAAATGCTGAAACCTGATGCTGTCCCGTCAATATTTCCTAAGGTAAGAATAAATCATCCGTGTATCCGCGCATTAACAATAATCTTGAAAATTCAAATTTTGCGATGCCTTTTTCACATAGTTTCACTGAGCCGACGTGGTAAGAGTTTAATTTTTAGTTTTGTTTTGTTTGAATTTTTAAGGTAATATTTAATTCACAGTTAAGTAGGTATGTACTAGTAAAGATAAGCACTTGTTTAAATTTTGTTTCGCTTATTATTTATATTCCGTCATATACGTTTAAATAAATAAATAGAAGCTCTCATCTGCACTACTCTGCTCCAGTCTACTCCTGTCTGCCTGGGTAGATAGACAAGAGTAGTGTCCCATTAACTTCAAATATCTTTACAGGTCGTGTCCTACAAAAAAAGAGTGCATGTTTTAAGCAATTCATGTACCTATAGAAGAGGTAGGACCAGCACAAAAATAGGCAAAACTGCAAGAAAGTGCCATTAAGGAGATTACCATTACGGAAAGTGTTTGTACACAAACAGAATCCGCTGCAACTACTGACACGCCAAGTAAAAAGAAATTACGTCGAGATATGAAAGTGTTACAACAATGCCTGAAAGTGTGTTGGTCAAAAATTCTTAAATTTAAGACTTAGAACCTACGGGAAGTCTCTAATTCTCAAGCATGTAGTAGATAAGGCTACATTAAAACAAAAATTGCGTAAAACAGTATTGTCCAGCAATGTATAAAACCAATTCAATAAAAATTTATTTCAGATTATTGCATCAGGTTTATATTTTGACCTCCTCTATTTACTGGTTTAATAATAATAAATATATCTTACATTTGACAAACCTAGCTTTTTTTTAACTACCTCTTTACGGAGCGAATGTTGTTAGGTTTTTGTCAAATTAACGGTAGGTCAGATGATACTTACCTATTATAAAGGGAGGAAATAGTAGATTGTATCATAAGGGTGCGAAATCATATTTTTATTACTTAACTATAAGTGCGCCGGAATTAACTAATAGTATCTTAAAGAAAACACCACCTTTGGGTGCACACCAAGGCGAACCAAGTCGATCTTTTCGAATAGATGGGATGAAAAAAGTATTTCCGACCCTTAACCCACCCTTCCAAAAAAATATACACACGTGATGTTTTGGTATTTTTTTTTACTTATATAAATATATGGTAGCTTAAATATGTTGGGATACGTAATCGTACGAGTAATTTGTCCCGTGTTCTGTTTGGTAGTTCATGGTCACCTCATTAGAAAGGGACACACTCCCACCAGGAGCCCTCTCACGCGGACCGGATCTTGCGCCTTGGTGCACAGTCTAGTTATAAGTACAAAGTCTTTGCAAATAACCCCTTCGTATGACACCTCTTTTGATTATATTTATTGTCAATAAAAAAAAATTACCCCTTGTAGCTCAATAAACCCCATAGCTCAAGAAACCATTTAGACTCATGTTCGTCGTGCTAATGTACGTACTAATAAATAATTCTTCGAATGCGAATACAAAAAACTTGTGGGTATGGGTAACTTTGTTAATTTTGGCCCCCATAAAAAACCCCATATTTTAATAACCCCTCATCTGATTTTACCCATAGGTATACTTACCAGTAAATTTCTCAAGTACAAGCTATCGACTTACCAAATTCCATGCAGATCGGATAAACGGTTCTCAAGTTATCGTCGGACAAACATACAAACATACATAAAATGCCAAATCGCCCAAGTTGATTGTAAGATTTTCGTTCGCTTCGCTCACTCAATCAAAAAAGAAAACTTAAAAAAGAAAATGTAGCCTCTGCTGAAACCAAAGACATTGTACTTATAACTAGACTGTGCACCAAAAAATGTTGTTTAGCTAAAATGAGATTTATTTTCTTATGCGTAGGGTAGCTATTTCCTCATAAGCGGTAGCGAGCAGAAAACGGTCCCGGTGAGAGGGCTCCTGCTGGGAGTGTGTCCTTGTCTGACGTCTTGCCAGCTCAACTAACCATTGGGTTTGGTAGAAATGGTACAATAAAGTACATACGTTTTGCTCTTTTATGAATTACCAAAACGAACGTTTATAATCTTAAACTTTATTAAATATTTCTAGTTCATAAAGTAGGTATAATTAATCATCAATTCGTTGTATTTCTTAAATAATCCTTTAACACTGAGTATGTAAGAGTAGTAATTAAATGTTTGGATCTGGTAATACTAAATGCAGATGGCGGTTTGCTCATGTGGTTGTTTGGATGATTCTCGTGTTTCGATTTGTGATGGTGTAAATTTTCATAAAACCTGCTAATTTTAATGAAAAATGGTGAATTCTTGTTGTGAAAGGGTGCAAAAATGAGTATTATCCCGTTAGCCGCTTTTCTTTCCATGGGTAAGTAAAAACAACAATTATGTTCTAAGGGTAACCATGAGATTTGTTGATCAAAGAATTTTTTACAATCTCGTACTAGTAGTAGGTAGGTCGATACGTCTCGACTGTCATAAATTGGAGATTTTGGTGAAAAAAAAAGTTGTTCTTAACGCGTTCTTTGACTTTGAGACGATGACGTTTGTTGTTAATAACAAATTCTTGTATTGTAGATTTCCAAAGAATGAAAACTAGAAATTGAAGTTGGAAAATGAAGTACCTGGAAAAAACTCACGTCGTCTGTTGTTTGCAGTACGCATTTTAAATGTGACGACTTTATTCCTGGATATACTAGTAAAATGCTGAAACCTGATGTTGTCCCATCAATATTTCCTAAGGTAAGAATAAATCATTCGAGTGTGTCCGTCCGCGCATTAACAATAACCTTGAAAATTCCATAGTTTTACTGAGCCGAACGTGGTAAGAGTTTAATTTTTAGTTTTGTTTTGTTTGAATTTTTAAGGTAATATTTAATTCAAAGTTAAGTAGGTATGTACTAGTTTCGTACTGTTTTAAATTTTGTTTCGGCTATTATTTATATTCGTTTATGTTGTATTATTTATACGTTTAAATATAGTTTAAATAGAAGCTCTCATCTGCACTACTCTGCTCCAGTCTACTCTTGTCTACCTAACTACTGTGTCCCATTAACTTCAAATATCTTTACAGGTCGTGCCCTACAAAAAAAGTGCATGTTTTAAGCAATGTATGTACCTATAGAAGAGGTAGGACCAGCACCAAAAAAGGCAAGACTACAAGAAAGTGCCATTAAGGAGATTACCATTACGGAGTGTTTGTACACAAACAGAATCCGCTGCAGCTACTGACACGCCACGTAAAAAGAAATTACGTCAAGATGTGAAAGTGTTACAACAACGCCTGAAAGTGTGTTGGTCAAAAATTCTTAAATTTAATACTTAGAAGCTACGGGAGGTCTCTAACCCTCAAGCATGTAGTACATAAGGCTACATTAAAACAAAAATTGCGTAAAACAGTATCCAGCAATGTATAAAACCAATTCAATAAAAAAATATTCCAGAATATTTCATCAGGTGTTTATATTTTGACCTCCTCTATTTTACTGGTTTAATAATAATAAATATGATATTATGGTGATATCTCACATTTGAAAAACCTAGCTTTTTTTAACTACCTCTATAAGGAGCGAATATTGTTAGGTTTTTTTCAAATTAACGGTAGATGATACTTACCTATTATAAAGGGAAGAAAAAAGTATTTCCGACCCTTAACCCACGTGTAAGGAAAGTGATGTAGATTCAAAAAAAATATACACACGCGATGTTTTGGTATTTTTTTTTACTTATACAGGGTTACAGGAAAAATCGTGCTAGATCCGTTAAGGACGTGGAGTACCCATCATTTCTGACTTATTTCACAAACAATTGCCATAATATTTTTTTTAGATATCCCTTAGAGAAAAATAAACTTTCTAGTATTTTTTCTTATTTCTTAACTTTCACTTGTCTACTACGGTCTATTCAATTAACTTATGCACTATTTTAATGATTGACATCCTAAAGCATCTTATTACACATGTAAAAATGCAATAATAATAATAATTAAGGTGCACAAAATTTTCAATAAAAAAATTAAAAGTCGAATTGCTTGAAAAGGGTTATGTTTAGGGTAGGGTGTTTCATAGTGAAATAAGTCAGAAATGATGGGTACTCCACGCCCTTAACGGATCTAGCACGATTTTTCCTGTAACCCTGTATATATATATGGTAGCGTAAATAGGTCATCAATATGTTAGGATACGCAATCGTACAAGCAATTTGTCCCGTGTTCTGTTTGGTTATTCATGGTCACCTCATTAGAAAGGGACACACTCCCACCAGGAGCCCTCTCACGCGGACCGGTTCTTGCGCCTTGGTGCACAGTCTAGTTATAAGTACAAAGTCTTTGGCTGAAACAGTCCTTAATTTTTTTCTGGTAGTTACACAGAATGGTGGCCAAGGGATGCTCAGACCTAGAGGCAGACCACCCGCCCGTTGGTCAAATGACATTGTAGCAAGTGCTGGAAATGGAGGGATGAGACTCGCAAGGGACCGGAAAGAGTGGCGTACTAAAGAGGAGGCCTATACTCAGCAGTGGGTGCAAACAGGCTGAAATGATGATGATGATGACAAAATATGGGTGTATACCACTACCAAATTTTGATTTGGTATACTACGCTACGCTACTATGGTACGTACCAAGGAATTTGAATACTCAAATTCCTTGCTGCGTACGCTCAGAAGAAAATAGGATTGTTTTTCTGAGTACGTACGATACGCGACAGAGTGATACGTGTAGGTTAAGGCCGCACCACGATTAAATCGCTGTGATTTTTAATCGCGTGAACTTGTGCCCCTAGAAAACTAATACAAGCGGCCGCACCTGCGGTTTTTTCCCGCGACTGATTTTAAAACCGCGACGAGGCATAGACAATCCAGAGATTATAATTCTCTTTGGAGATAAGTTTCTAGTCACGTCACGTTATAGAAGTACAACGTCTTTGCGTCACAGTCCAAAGTCGATTGTCATTTGTTTTGAAGAAAATGTTTCGCGATTTTTAATTATGGTGTGTGCGTCTCAAGCGGTTTCGCGGTTGTAGCGATTAATCGCTAGCTGAAAAAAATCGTGGTGCGGCCTTTCAAATTCCTTATTTCGTACTCGCTCGCTTGCGCGCGACAGTTATTAGTCACTGTTGCCAACGTAGGCGATTTATTGCCATTTAGGCTACATAAGACTCAAAAAGGAGAATCGGAGGTGAAAAAATATGAATGGCGACTGGTCCCTTTCTAGGCTACTTCAGGGTCACCATACTTAGGGTCTGCATTGTGCTATTAAAAAAAGTGGCCGCACTATTAATGCACTACTATCGCGATATCAGTCCCGCCCGGTTTCGTTGGCAGCACTGTTATTAGTTTATTTTTGGCCTTTTTTGGTTCACGGGCTGGCAGCACAGCATGATTAAGTGCAAGGAATTTGAATAAGTGAATGAAGTGACATACATATAATTCGAATAAACAAAAGGGACTTGGCAAAAGGACTTTGTATCCAAGCCAGCACAAAAAAAAACTGACTGTCTTGCCAAATTTTATTTTATTTTTTCCTTTCCAATTTTCCATCTCTGCTGCGTTCGTGGTGCCCGAAACGAGCCGAAAATTTAAATATTCTTTTCGTGACAAATCCAAAACATTACAAAAAGTAAGTACGTACATGTACCTACCGGTTTACGGTATGTAATTGCGAGTAAATAAGAAAAAACAGCTATCAAACAATATTGCTGGGAAATACCTAACCCTAAAGTTTATAAAGCTTCATTAGGCGTTTTTCAAGTTGATTCACTATTGTATAGCACTCGTAAATTCGTAATTTTAATAATAAGTCAGGCAGTTGAAGATACTTGAAACACACACACCTAACAACTAACTTCTACTCTGAAATTTATTACCTATACGCAGAACATTACCTACCACTTCAGAAAGAGCTATACAGAGCGCCTCCTCAACCGTCTGAGGCAAGAGCAACGGCAGCGTGACAATGTTTTGTTAGACCTGTTATAGTAACCCTTGTAATTGGGTTGAGGGTTGGGGATATGGGGTTCTCAAGTGGGGGTAGACGGATAGTCCTTCCCTTGTCGTTTTGTTTATGAGATTAAAAATAATAACTTAACATTTTACAAAGAAAAACCTAACCTCTAGTAATTCAGCTGAAAAGGTAAAGTTATAATTTTTCATCTCCTATGTAATACAACTCAAGGGATGGACTTGCCTGCATCCCTCAACCCAGGTGCAAGGATTTCTATAGCCTACCTGCACTACCTATAATATGTTATTATTTTTAGTTGCTGTGGTTTTATACCTACCTACTACTAGTTGAGCCTTAGTACTGCATTCACACATCCAAATTGTGTCAGTTCTTAGTATTAGGAAATTTTGTTTCTTTTTCAGAATGTCTGTCCTTACCCATGAGAAGGTTTGGCTAGATAAACCATTGTACAATGAAGCTGAGAAAAAATATTACGAGTCCTTATCTAAGGTCAGCACCTTTATGTGTAATGAATGACATACCTACTATGCCAGACTTATTACATTACTACAATTCTTTTTATGCAATACTGAATGAATGTCATGTAAAGCCTTACTGTTCTTGTAGGTTCAAGGGTCTCCACTTTCATTGGCCCGGTCATCTCTGGCCAATGAAGTTGCGAAGGCTAGACAGCATATTAAAAACTCTCTAGAATGTGTGAGTAATCAAATAATAATTTTTTAATTCACACACTATAATCATTGCTAATGTTGCTCAAGACAAATCAGCTTTTTGGTGTTTATTTAACATCTACAACTTTATATTCTAATTGTTAGTGTTTCATCTTCCTATTATTATACAGTTGAAAAGTCATATGACTTTATTGAGATATCATTATTATAATCTACAGATGGAAAGTGTGGCCTCCTTAACTGGTGTTCCTAACACCGAACTCAACATCAAAATCAGCAGTTTGGAGAAAGAAAATGGTGTTCTTAAGAAAGCAATTGATGATTTGCGAAACATAGTGATCAGCCTGCAAGCCAGGGTAGAAACCCTTGAGTCAACTGGCAAAGGTGCCAAAATAGAAGCATCTAAGGTAAACATAATATAACATATAATTGATGTGATGCGAATGACAACAGTGATTTGACTTTTATGTATGTTTTTGTTCGAGTATAACTTGAGAACCATTTATCCGATCTGCATGAAATTTGGTAAGTTGATAGCCTGTACTTGAGAAATTTACTGGTAAATGAGTAATATCAGATAAAGGCTTATTAAAATCTGTGGTTTTTCAAGGGGGCCAAAAATTAAAAAAGTTACACAAAAAAATTCAGTTACATGTCTTATAAAAAAAAAAAGGCTTGGTTTGGACATTCTAAAACCATTTTTATTTTTTTTCTAGGAGAGCTCCCGCTTTTTGAGATACAACAAACAAGTTAAATTAAGATAACCAAAGACCCAAGAGCTCTCATATTTCTAAGAGTTTTGTTGGCATCAAGGTTTTACTACTGGTCGGCCCGTTCCTTTGCCTTTTAATTTTTTTTTCTGAAAATAAATTCTTTGATGTGTTGATTGTTGTTCTGATGATGAGCCAAGGTCTGTTCAATGGAACTCTTCAATAAATCGGCCAATTCAGTTTAAACTTGGTTAACATACATAGAAGGTGGCAGCCAGGGACAAGTCCAAACACAATGTTACACAATGTTTGGACTTGTCTGTAACTACCATTTACTTATATTTTCGGAGCGTTCGCGTCGCATCACGAAATCTCAGTTCGGGGCGAACTACTAGTTATTGTGTTTAGACTAGGGCAGTGGGGGTCTACCATGAGTTTGAGTTATAATAATAATTTAGTAACCACTTCATTTGAAATTTGAAGGAAGCTATTGATAAACGTTTATAGATATCGACTTGGTTCGCCTTTATGTGCACCCAAAGGTGGTGTTTTGTATAAGGAACTATAAGTGCGCGGGAAAGTTAATTCCGGCGCACTTATTTAAATAAGTGCGCCGGAATTAACTTTGCCGCGCACTTTTTGAATTTGGAACATCTTCTGTGTTCAGCGCCATAGTAGATGGTATCATAAGGGAGCGAAATCATATTTTTACGGCGAGGGCGCTGTTTTGGATCCAGAGCGAAGTGAAGGATTCTAGAGTAGAATCCCGAGCTTAGCAAGGGATTTTTTAGTGGAATCCTGAACGTAGCGAGGAATTCAAAGTACGTCGCCCGAGCCAAAAATATATTTTGCTCCCGAGTGGTACACTCTACTTTTCATCACCCACTATGAGAAAATAAAAGGCACCTCATATTTTATTACTTTTGGCTAAGTACTAGAAGGAGGCCAACAACACAAATTCTGAAAAATTATAGGCGCCTCTTGCATTTCTCCATTCAATGAAATTACCATAGGCTTTCATATATTTCTCCCGGGACTATGCAGGTAATACTACTCTGTCAAGAAAGTACCGGGAAAAGATCAATAATACACAAAATGTTAGTTATTCATCTAAATTTATTTTATCGCCTTCAAAGTATGCTCCTTCAGAAACGATACACTTACGCCAACGTATAGTCCAATCATCAAAACATTTTTTAAACGCTTTTTCCGGAATTGAGTTCAGTTCTCGTCGCGAATTCTCTTTTATGTCTTCTACCGAATGAAAACGTGTGCCACAAAGTGGTAATTTGAGTTTAGGAAAAAGGAAGAAGTCGGCTGGAGCCATATCTGGTGAATAAGGTGGTTGCTCGATAGTATTTGTTGAGTTTTTGGTCAAAAATTCGTTTACAATTATGGCCTTGTGCGAAGGCGCATTATCGTGATGCAAAATCCAAGAATTGTCTTTCCACAAATCTGGCCTTTTTCGCCGAATTTGCTCTCTTAAACGCCGCATAACGCTCAAATAATATTCTTTATTTACCATTTCACCTTCCGGCAAGAATTCCGAGTGCACAACACCTCGATAGTCAAAGAAAACAGTCAACATGACTTTATCTTTTGATCGACTTTGGCGTGGTTTTTTCGGTTTCGGTTCAGTTGGGAGGCGCCACTCCGAAGCCTGTTGACTAGTTTGCATGTCAAACTCGTAAACCCACGTCTCGTCACCAGTAACAATGCGTTTCATGAATGTTGGGTCGGAATTCACTCGTTCTAGCATGTCTTCAGCGACTCTTATGCGATTGAGTTTTTGGAGAAAATTCAGGTCTTTTGGGACTAGCCGAGCAGCAACGTGTTTCATACCCAAGTGATTATTTAAAATGGTGCGGATCGACTCGTGAGACACAGAAAGTTCAGCGGCTATCTCTCTCAAATTCGAATGAGGATTTTCAGTCTCTAATTCCTTCACTTTTGCGACGTTAACTGCAGTTGAAGATGTTGATGGCCTACCAGAGCGAGGCAAATCTTCAATCACATCTCGACCGCTTTTAAACGTTTTGTACCACTCATAAGCACGTGTTTTTGATAAAGTCGATTCACCGTAAGCCTTCTGTAACATTTTCAGTGACTCCGAACACGAAATTCCGTTGGCGATGCAAAACCTTAAGACAAACTCTGTTAGATATTTTTGTCCATAGTGAAATTCGCAGTACACACTAGATATGATCTAACTAAAAACAGCACTATAACAAATATAAACAACAGATTCAACTCAAAATCCGCGCCAAAATGGAAAACAGTTGTGCCAATCAAACAGCAAAAAAATAAACAAAAAATTGAATTGGGAACCATAGACAAATTGTCTATTCCCGATACTTTTTTGACTGAATGTATATTATCCATCACATTTCTTACGTCCGTTGTAATACTTTCAGGAGTTAATTCTATACTTTCACTGTCACTTGAAGAACTGATTTTTCAAAACAAAACCATGAATTTCTAACAATCCGTGAATAAACACGTTTTCGAAATTGGCACACGCTAATTAGTAGGGGAGTCCATGAGGGGTTTGAATGAATATGTTAACAATGAGGTTTATTTATCACTAGCGACCCGCCCGCGCGCCCCTGCTTCGCACGGGTGCACATATCATGCATGCATATTATACATAATATAGACCTTCCTCTTGAAACACTATCTATTAAAAAAACCTCATCAAAATCCGTTGCGTAGTTTTAAAGGTTTAGGCATACATAGGGACATGGGGATAGTGATAATAGAAAATAATAGTATCCGTTAAATCAGGAACCAAGTGTGATTCAAAATGAGATTTGAGGACCTCTCAAACAACGATTGGCCAATACTACTGGCTCATCATAACATATCTCTGGATGTATAGATAAGTTATGGATAAAAATATATTGTGAATATTTTTCTAGACCGCACCTGCTCCAGCTGCAGCTGAAGACTCAGATGATGGAGTGGATCTGTTTGGATCTGATGATGAAGAAGAAAATGCAGAGGCAGCCAAAATACGCGAAGAGCGTCTTGCTGCATACAATGCCAAGAAATCCACAAGTAAGTTTCAGTTGTACAAACAGATTATTTTTATTATTCTTTAAATTGAGGTATTGAGCTACATATTTGCACCCTGAAGGAACTGATGTTTGTAACTGGCAAATGCAATTACATATTATTAAATCCTACAGGATGTATGGATGGATGTTTGTTACTCTTTCACACCGGAACGGCTGAACGGATGTGGATGAAACTTGGCAGAGGTGGATTATAGTCTGGACATAGCTCTTATGCTACTTTTCATTCCGTCGGAATACCGGGATTTAAATCTGCGCTAGTGAAACCGCGGGGCGCAACTAGATGTTTATAAAACCTTAGTACAGAGATAGTCAGACAAAAGGTCCAAGATTTTAGAATTACCTACTTACTGAAACCATTACAGAGCCCATACTCATTGCGAAGTCCAACATTATTTTGGATGTCAAGCCTTGGGATGATGAGACTGACATGAAAGCTATGGAAACTGCTGTAAGGGAAATCAAAACAGATGGTTTGTTATGGGGTGCTGCAAAACTTGTACCATTAGCCTACGGCATCCACAAGCTTCAGATTTCCTGTGTTGTTGAAGATGACAAAGTTTCTGTAGACTGGCTTACTGAAGAACTTGAGAAAATTGAGGACTATGTTAGTATATTTTTATTTAAAATGTTTTATCAATGTATAGCACCCTAATAAAGTCGTAAGAGCACTGGTGGTCCAGTTGGAGTGACCCCGCTTTCCGATCGTAGGGTAGCAGGTTCGAATCTGGTCGTGCACCAATGGATTTTTCTATAGAAAAATTTATGTGCGCAAGGCGCAAGGTCAGTGCTCTTAAACGGTGAAGGAACACATCGTGAGGAAACCAGTTAGTAACCGTTCTAACAGCGGCGATGGACTTGCAACCTGTCACGTATGGAATACTAACTACTGCAAAATATGGGCATGTGCCATATATAATGTTTGACCGTACGTCTGACTACCCCCTTCCTTAGACATCCTCAAAGAATCATGAGTACTTAGTACTGAGAGATCTGAAGGGCTATCTAAGGGATCGAGGAAGTCGTGAAGCTGTAATCTGTAATACAGTCGTAAATTAATCACCATTCTGTTTTTTACAGGTTCAAAGTGTTGACATTGCAGCTTTCAACAAAGTGTAAATTACAGGGTACCTACAAAATATACAGTTAATATTTGTGATCATTGTATGTAATAAAAAAAATTGGATATATATTTGTTCCTGAGTGAGCCCTTAGAAGCCAGGCTGGATTTTAAAAATTCTTCCCATATTTCTCAACTGATACCTAAGTCAAATCAAGGGCAGTAGAGTTATAAAATTAGTAGAGCTCTTTGTGAAGGGCTCGGCCGGAGAAGTATCTACTACCACCACCACCACCACGCCTTTTTCTGCCGCCAGCGTTGCTGTGTTTCGGTTTGAAGAGTGTGGTCGCCGGTGTAATTACAGGCACATGAGGCTTAACATCACTATACCTCATGTTGATGGACGCAGGGCAGTGCATCGTAGGACACGTTCCTATCGTGCGTGACTTACGAGGCAATGCTTTGTTATAGCTGATGGTTACCACTTAGCATCAGGTGGGTCATCTGCTGGTAAAAAAAAAATATAGGGCATGACCTAGACTTGACATCAGGGCAACCCTTAACCTCTCGGAGGCCTTCCTTCGACGAATACAATCCGAACTTGTTGGGATTTATCACGCAATTGTCAGGTTAAATATTAAATGAATTTAGTAACGTTTGTAATTAAATGAAACATTACATTATAATTTACTAGCGAACCGCCCGCGCGCCCCTGCTTCGCACGGGTGCACATTGTTTTTCTACTATATCATGCATGTATTATAAATAAAAATCTTCCTCTTGAATCACTATCTATTAAAAAAACCGCATCAAAATGCGCAGCGTAGTTTTAAAGATTTAAGCATACATAGGGACATGGATATTTTATTTTTATTTTATTATTCTTAGGAATATAGCAGGGATAGTGCCTGTTCTCTCTATTTCCAAGTCACTCTTTTTAAAATATCATTTGCATGCTCTTTCCATCCTTTTTCCTCGCATTTCCAATCTTTAAAGTCCCTAAAATATAAATTATCTAGTAGTAGTTATTTTGGTTCTCAAAAGTAAAATACCTGAAACTGACTATGTAGCCAGTTTTTTCTAACCTAGTTTGACAGAACTAAAAATATTGCCGTCCCTTTCTAAAAGACCGAAACGACATGGACGGTTATAATTTTAGAGCTGTCAGTAAATTTAGGATAAGCAACAACAGAATCGACACCAATATTGGTTGGTTTTATTGACCGAGCGAGCGAAGCGTCTCAGTTTCCACATTGGCCAAAAATGCGTTTGTCCGGCTGTCTGTCTGTCTGTCTGTCTGTCTGTCTGTCTGTTCTCCTCTACATCTACAGGTCGCATTTATCAACCGATCTGGACGAAATTTGGTACACAGGTTATATGACTTATTAGAATTTTTTTGTCGTCGGGGATTTTTGATTGGAGGGGTACTTCCCCCAAAAAAAGGGCAAAAAGGGGGCTATTTGATATACTGGATATCTCCACCAAATGAGATCCGATTTCGATTATTCTTTTTTTATTTGAAAGGTAGTAACTATAAGTTGGTCTCATAAAAGTTTGGCGAAGATCTGATAGCATGATGAACAGGATAGCTCATCAAACAATCGATGGTTTTCAATCAAATTTGAGAGAAACACAAAGGACTTCATTCTACACAAGATGATGCAAAAAAAGTCACAAAACGGAAAATGCACTTGCACATTACATTCCTCAAATAGCTCACTTTTAGTTAGTATGCTCGCGAGGTCTACAGCTCCCAGAGCCACTAGTTTATATAGGAAGTTGCTAGTCTGTCAAATGAAAGTAGACACTGAAAATTCGCGCCAAATTCAAAAAATATTAGCGTGGCAACCCATTAATTATTAGGACACTTTGGAATAACACAACTTGATACTTGGTTATTATTCTAAACAAAATATGTATGTCTTTCAGAGATTCTAAATAGGTATCCTACTAATACTATTATAAACGCGAAAGTTTGTGAGTATGAGTTTGTTACTTTCTCTTGCCGGAACGGCTGAACAGATCTGGATGAAACTTGGCAGAGCGACCGATTATAGTCTGGAATAGCACATAGGCTACTTTTTATCTCGTGGGAATACCGGGATTTAAATCTGCGCGGGTGAAACCGCGGGGCGCAACTAGTACTTACCTACATATTTTTGAATCTCTGCAATGTTAAATGATGTACTACAATATAATATAATATATAATACAATATAATACATAATACAATATATAATTGGATAATAATTCTCGTTCTTTAATTTACGCGCAATTAATATTTTTTACCAACCTGAATTTACCCAGCTATAGAGCATAGCGTCCGTAGGTGGAAACACATCAGTATTGCCATGTAAAAAGTTACGAAAAAATGCCAGTGTCCACTTTCGTTTGACAAACCTTGTATCGACAATAGGCAAAGCTTGGCATTTTGTTGGCAACATTTCTTGATAGCAATCAAGTAATTTGAGGCTGCATTCCGAATTAGATATTATCGCTCACAGCACTCACATCATCTCACATGCGCTCCGAATTAGATATTACGATTATGACAGCTCAGAGCTGTCAACAATTCGGAACGCTCGTAAACGCACCCACAGAAACATCATAGGAATCATAACCTCAAACCTTGTTTATCAAACATAGGACTGCTTGGATATTTTCTGGATTTGTTATTTTATGATCGCAGAACCTAATATACCCTAATAAGACTATAATGCGACTTAAAACATGTAACCTCATCACAAATAACAACAAAACACAAATGCACAACTGTTATTTTTGACAGTGCTCACGGTTGATATTAGGGCCGCATTCCGAAATGGCTATAATAGATCACAGCGCTCACATCACCTCAGAGCCTTATTCACTATGAAAATAGGAGATTCCTTGCCCCAAACCGTGAAACGTCAAAACTTGATATTGGGCTTTATTCTTTATGACATAGGAGATACTTTGCCCTGACCGTATTACACCGCCTGCCTTGTCTTAGCCGAGCTCGCGCTGCAAAAAGTCATAGTGCATAAGGCTCGTTCCGAATTAGATATTGCGGTATTTCGTAGCGGCACTAGCGGCCATTTTTTACGGACTTTAATTTAATTCCCGCCTCTTCTCGTGGTCGTAGACAAAGGTTTTACAATATTTTACATTCTCTTTCTTTGGTCAAAGAGTTGTTTGTAGTTCTACAATTTTAATTTTGATTCCTTTTTACTCGTAATAAAAAGATGAATTGCAGTAAATGTAATTCAATTAGCTCAGTTATTTTAAGGAAAAAGGACCTATATTGTAACGACTGTTTTGTATCTGGCACGAATCATAAATTTCGAGCTTGTATTGGAAAAAATAAAATACTATCAAAGAATGATAGAGTTCTTCTATGTGCATCTGGAGGACCAGGTTCCACAGTTCTGTTAGATTTAGTGCAACACGCACTTTCCTTAGACATACACAAAAAATTACGCATTCTCCCGTTTGTCCTACATATAATAGGTAAGATGAATATCATGAATTGAATTAGTAAGTGAGTTGAATTTAGTATTTCATGAATTTTAATGTTTGTGTAAAATTATTTTGTTTTTTTATATACTTTCAGGATCATCCGAACAAACTACCGCTGACACCTTGCTAAAACTATGCAGATTGTATAACTTTGATATTTACTTTGTACACATTTTTGAATACATCACACCAAACATGCTGCCACTACATGTGAACAAAATTCCTGAAGAGAATAATGAAATGAATGAAAAGTTTCAATCAATACTGAAAAGTATGCCTGCAACAGGTTGTAATGATTTCATCAAGAAAGTAAAGAGAAGTCTATTTATTAAATGTGCTGAGTTATTAGATTGCAGATATGTATTCACTGCTGAAACAACTACTAGTTTAGCGATAAATCTATTATCAAACATAACTATTGGGAGGGGATCACAGGTTCAAAATGATGTTGTAAGTACACACATTGACATTGATTTGTCATTGACAACCTCAGTGGCCTAGCAGACGGGAGTCCCCCTCCGACTCATAGGTTGTGGGTTCGATTCCAGCCTCGAAACAAGTTTTTGTCTGATCTGCAGAAATTTGTTCTGTTGGTCTGGGTGTTTTCTATGTATAATAAAAAAAATATCTGTGTAAGTATATAATGTATTAAATATATCAGTTACTTAGGTATCTAGTACCCATAACACAAGCTTTGAGTAGCTTACTTTGGGACTAGATTGTGCTGAGTGGATTGTCCTGCATTATTTAGTTATTTATTTACACAATAAGTATGATAATATACTATGTAATGTGTACTTACCAGATCATATAGGTAGTATGTAATGTGTAAAGTAGTCTAAAGTGCTAGGTGTGCCATCTTCATAAACTTTTTAAATTACAGGGCTTCATTGATGCTTGTGATAAAAACGTAAAAATCTTAAGGCCAATGAAGGATATTAGCCAGGAAGAGCTAGATTATTACACAAAAATAAAAGGATTAAATCCAACTACTGCTAAAGATTTACTCAATAACAGTCTTCAGACTGTTATCAGCACTTTTGTAACAGAACTACAGGATAATTTCCAGTCCACCATATCTACAGTGTGCAAGACAGCTGATAAAATTGGTACTGCAAATGATGACAATCATAACTGGAAAAGCTGCTCTCTCTGCAAGGTACATCATTCTATTATCCTTTAAAATTAACTTGAAGCAAAGGCTGTGTTCCTATGAGTAATTCTGCCTCAAGGTGCTTGTAAACATAAGGTTTTTCCCCTGTTTAACGGACCGTGTTGTTACCGGATTTGCGGTGGTGTGTGTTTTATAATAAATGTGTGTACATGCACCAGACATCGGTCCGGCGAACAATTTACGCCGGATGCACCACCGCTTCCCTTCGGCGCGACAGACCGGTACGGCGTAAATAATAGCGGTAGCGGTCATCCACGCCAGTAATTGGTGGGTGTTGACGCTGCAGGTTTTCTGTAAATTGATTAACGTCAATCCAAGCTAATAGGTCTCCAGCCCCTAGGCAAGACTGAAAAAAAGTGCCTGGTCTCCGGACTAGGCGTAGAAGCTGAGTCTTTGCTCTTTAACAAAGAAAAGGCAAAAATCCAAACCACCATTCCCTAAATCCACTAGGTATCTACTTACCTAGTTTATATTTCATAGTAACACATCACAGTTTCATTTTATTTGTATTTAAGTGTAGGTAGGTACCTAGTTGTAGTATTTTTTAATTAAACCTAATTATTATTGTTAACTATAATGTGTTTGCGTAATTGAATAAATGTATTTTCTGTAAAAATATAGGTATTACCTCGGTATTATGTAGGTATAGCTAGGTACAAGGATATCCGCGTATTGGCGGTCTGTTAACTGGTAAAAAAAATAGATGTCTTCAAGCGCCCTCACTGCTGAAGAAAACCAACTTTAATTCTATTGGGTTGTGAGTATATTTTTTGTTTTCAGAATCCTTTTACTGGAAGGAGCCTCAAGCTATCTGCTATGGATGCTACTAACTTTTCAAAGACTGTATCACATGGGAAACCTCTCAATGAAACCAACACCAATGAAACAATGTTTCCATATATTGATGAGAAACTTTGTTATAGCTGCAGTAGAAATTATTCTGAAATGAAGTGTGATTCTTTTAATTGCATACTTAACTTACCAATGAAGAAGTAATCAGCTGATCTGTGGTCAGAATAGAAATAAGAAAAATAAACTAGGAAGAGATTTTTTTTCGAAGTGAATGATTTATTGACCGAGCGAGCGAAGCGTCTCAGTTTCCACATTGGCCAAAAATGCGTTTGTCCGGATGTCTGTCTGTCTGTTCTCCTCCACAGGTCGCATTTTTCAACCGATCTGGACGAAACTTGGTACACAGGTTATATGACTTATTAGATTTTTTTTGTCGTCGGGGATTTTTGATTGGAGGGGTACTTCCCCCAAAAAAAGGGCAAAAAGGGGGCTATTTGATATACTGGATATCTCCACCAAATGAGATCCGATTTCGATTATTCTTTTTTTATTTGAAAGGTAGTAACTATAAGTTGGTCTCATAAAAGTTTGGCGAAGATCTGATAAGGATCTTCAGCATGATGAACAGGATAGCTCATCAAACAATCGATGGTTTTCAATCAAATTTTTAGAGAAACACAAAGGACCTCATTCTACACAAGATGATGCAAAAAAAATCAAAAAGATCAAAAAAATCACAAAACGGAAAATGCACTTGCACATTACTTTCCTCAAATAGCTCACTTTTAGTATGCTCGCGAGGTCTACAGCTCCCAGAGCCACTAGTAATATTATACCTATAAACACCCAGGCAGATAACAAACATCTATATTCATCACACAAATGTTTGCTTACGGTGGGAATTGAACCCACGACCTACGGCGCAGAAGGCAGAGCTACTAGGTACCAACTGAGCTATGTAGGCTGTCAATGTTCAGATCTAAACCAACCTACACAATAAGTAGGTAGGTACTACTACTAGTTCGCATCGAGCAAAGATTTCGTAATCTCAGCTCCTTTCAAACACATGATGCCATGTTAGGACTGGCTACTGACTACCCCCTAATTATTGGGTAGGTATAAAGTAACCAAGTTTCGGCTCATTAGTCTATGAGTAGTAGAACTCTTAGTACCACCACGCCTTTTTCTGCCGCCAAGTAGCAACGCTGTTTCGGTTTGAAGAGTGTGATCGCCAGTGTAATACAGGCACATGAGGTTTAACATCTGTATGCCTCAAGTTGATGGACGCAAGGCCGTGCATCGTAGGACACGTTTCTATCGTGCGTGACTTACGAGACCATGCTTTGTTATCGGTGATGGTTACCACTTAACATCAGGTGGGTCTTCTACTTTGCTTGTTCCACCAGCTAGTTGCAGCTATTCCTCCATAAAATCAGCTCGCCGTCATCATTTTATACAGGCTGTCCCAGAACTCAACGTCAAGCCGAAACGGGGCGACAGGATTGATTGTAAACATCATGAGAAAATCAGAAAAAAAAATTGAAATAAAATAAAACAAAGATTATTATTTTTGGCTGTGATTCTTAGAAATATTATTTAGGGTTACAGTTCCAAAGTTGAAATGAACAAAAATAATAAAAATTAACCATAATAACTGCAAAATGGTTACAGATTGACCAAATTTTTTGGTTTTTAAAACATTATTCTCTCAGTGTATTCTGTCTGACTATCCAGTTTCAAAAGGCAATATGTGCTCGTGATACGTTGAATGAATCAAGTTGAAATCTAAGGAGTTTTCAAACCATCACTGTACATAGGTTGTCTGTTTTGTAAAGTTCTTTAGGTCACTTTTAACTTTTTTTCTCTAATACACTGAACCGCGGGGCGCACATTTTCTTTAACCCTCAATTCGATCGACGGAGCAAGTAAAATCGCGGTCTTATGGCTCGTCGGTAAAGCTCGTCTTTCTACCTCCCTGGATAAGACAAGCGCAGGACCGTCAACACAACAGTGGCGAATATAAAGAGAGCCTATACCCAGCAGTGGGTGAAGTCCGGCTGAGGATGATGTAGAAGTCCTCCGGTGTCACGGAAGACCAGCGTTGTAGTAGTGCGCCAATCACTTCATACAGTTGAGTGACGACCGTTTTAGTTGTCCTAGCCAATATTGTTCTTTAAATTCCGCCTATGATTTTGGGACACAAAATAAACGTTATTCGATTTGAAGTAGAACAGAATATCGCATCTCATTTAAACACTCGGGCTTCTCTCAATCCTCACGGTGAGGATTGAGAAAATCCGGTCTCTGGTTATTATGGGTGAGGACCTCACCCATAATAACTTACCCCTAGTTCAGACTTCCCAATACTGTCGTCATTCGATAACCTATTTCCTCTGAGACTGAGAATGTCGGTGGTTCTATAAGTGACCAGCAAATCTGTCGTAGTAAAAAATATTACATGTAAGAAAAAGATTCATGTTAAAAAATCCAAAAGATATCCAGGCAAAAGTTAGTACTGTTTATTTACGAAAATTGTATGCAACAACTTGGAGTTATCACACTAAAAAATAAATTAAAACTCATGAGGCTCACCTTCAAATAGAAGATATTTGATTTAGCTAGGTACTATATAATAAGGATAGCTAACATAACTTAAACTAGGTAATAGAAACAATATTCTAATTCGACATTATCTAGAATAATAAAAAATTACTGGTCTCTTTTATAATAAAATAATGTAATAAAAGAAAACGATTAATTAGTTATCTTAAAATTTTGTATTTATATCACACATAATATCTACATTTTACTTCTATTACATAAATACAAAATTTTAAAGTAGAGTACCAACGAAAAGCTGCTAACCAGTATTTGCAATGGTATGCAGGTGTTATCAATATTATATTTTACAAGTAATTACAATATCAATACCATAGGTTCATAAATGCAAAAGATCAAGTGCCATGTTTCTTTTTACATTATCAATTCATTCAATAACGAATTTCAAGTACAAAAACTGCTTTTATTTGTAAAATTCATAACCCCACCCATCAAAATTAGATTACTCAGACAGTTGAGTAGACTTGCACTTCCACAGGTTTTTTTAACATGTTGGAGAGGATAAGACACTTTAAAAACAATGAATAAACAAGATTTTCTTGATAACACTCAATTATATTGTCTTTCCGAATATTTAAAAACAGTGGAAATTGTGGAGATTGATGTTGGATGGAAGATGGATTCACTGTTTTGGTTTGCATTGTATTTACACCAACCATATTATGTTGCGTGAGTTTACAGTTGTCCTCTGAATCTTTCACATTATATACTCAATATAATAAGCATTACTAAGAGCTGCTAACTCGTTAGTAATCATTATTCTGTATTATTTATTGGTCCTTGCAATGCATTAGGAGTTGGGGAACTTGAAGACACCATTCGTCCCTGCTCTTTCACAATCGGATCTGTAAAAATTACATTCAATTATGTGCTACATTCCAATTTGTACATTTTGGGTATGTACCTACCTAAATCTGCACCTCCGAAGTCCAAGTATGTTTTTTTTTATCGACAGGTCTTTTCTGTATGGAGATTCGAAAAGCGCCTCTATCACGCGTACTGAGAACTTATGATTATCCATCCAAAACAGGCCTGACGATACAGAAATCGAAACTCTGTTCTATTATGCACTGCTGCACACAGTTGCTTGCACAACGAGCTTATAATTTGTACTTACACTGTACACATTGACTTAACCAAATTAGTGATACTGATAACATAATTATATTCCAATGTCAGGCCCAGCGCACACCAGCGAAGGCGACATTTTCCGCGTTGAAATAATATCCTAAATCGCGCAGTCGTGTTCCTGCTGTGTTTGATGTTCTCAGTAATTATTGTGTTAATTGATTATCGATCGACGACCTCAGTGGCGCAGCGGGCGAGAGTCCACCTGTGACGCAAGAGGTTGCGGGTTCTATTCCCACCTCGGAACAAATTTGTGTACGATCTACAGAAATTTGTTCCGATGTCTGGGTGTTTTCTATGTATTATAAAAAATATCTATCTATGAAAGTATATAATGTATTAAATTTATTAGTTATCTAGTACCCATAACACAAGCTTTGAGTAGCTTACTTTGGGGCTAGATGGCGCTGCGTGGATTGTCCAGCATTATTTATTTATTTATTATTATTTATTTATCGATATTACTCTCTGATTAATCGTTGTGCAAGCGTCCCTTCATCCATACATAGGTACTGTCGGTACCACAGTACCACTGCAATACTTGGTGATTCATCTATCTATCCAATTAAGAAATGTCTTCCAGATCATCTGGAGAATTCGGAAAAGTAGATACACAAATGGAGGGTCCTGATCATGCCGCCAAATCACACAGAGGCTACCAAAAGCTTGGTTCTGAATATTGGATGCTTTGACCACAATCTTATCTATCAGCCACATATACACTAACTTACACTATAACTTAGGGCATACATATACATCTGTATCTGTATGCCCTAAGTTGATGGACGCATGGTTGCATCATAGCACATGTTCCTATCGTGCTTGACTTACGAGGCAATGCTTTGTGTGATACCGCTTAACATCAGGTGGGCCATCTGCTCGTCTCATCAGCTAATTGTTTAAAAAAAATTGCGTTTTCTTAAAGTAGGTACTTACAGAAGTATGGGTGATCCATAGCTTCACGTGCAGTATAGCGCTCGTAGTGATCATAGCGGAGAAGGCGGTCCAGGAAGTCTAATGCTTCCGGTGACACCAGGTGCTGATTCTCTGAGTGCACAAATCGCTCCCATCTTTTACGGGAATGCCTTTGGAGAGAATAAGTGTTGTCAAATTAAAGCAACCATTACAAATCATACTTCAAAAAATCCATGTGTGTCATTTACCTTCCAATTATGTCATTAAATCGCGGATCTAATTCTATATGGTACTTGTCCAAATATTCAAACAACTCTTCAGTGCCCAGCACTTTTGCAATCCGCACAAGTTGATCATAGTTGTCATGGCCATGGAAAAATGGCTCTTTGCGGAAAATCATGGATGCCAACATACAACCCAATGACCACATGTCTAATGAGTAGTCATACATCTGATAATCAACTAAGAGTTCAGGACCCTAAAAATTAGATGGAATATACATAAACATTGTTATTAACTTCTTAAATAATTGCAACATTGTTACTGGCATATTAAAATAATTTACCTTGAAATATCGGGAAGCCACTCTAACATTATAGTCCTGTCCTGGGTGGTAGAACTCGGCTAGCCCCCAGTCAATGAGACGCAACTTTCTGTGGTCATGATCAATCATCACATTGTGGGGTTTCACATCTCGGTGCATTATGCCCATACTATGGCAGTAATCTAATGCCTTCAAGAGTTCATACAAGTAGTATCTGAAATCATGAATGTTTTGTTTTGGAATGCTATGTTGATCTCAATATTATGTAATTAAAATATGTTAAAAAATATACTTTACCTTATATCATAATCTGACAAGGTTTGATAGAGTTGTTTGAAATCTGTGTTATTCACATGTTCGAAAATGAGTGCTGGAGTACGCGAAACCGGGTCTTTAACTACAGCTTGTAATGTTATTATATTTGTGCCTCCTCTTAAGTTTTCTAATATTTTTATCTCTCTTTTAATCTTCTTCTTTTTCACAGGCTGAAATTAGATTTTTAATAAATTTACTAACACTACATTAAATGCTAAGAATCTGGCTTGTATGACTACAACACAAGTTTTCAAAATGAAAAAGATAGGGTTGACTTACTGCTCTTCCAGTGAGCTAGAAGTGAGCCTAACGAGAATAAATTTTACATAGTTTGTAATTAAATATTTTTAATTATTCACGGGAATCAGTGACCGTTAGCATAACATGGATATGCCATCGAAATCCTGGGAAATATACCTATTTATTTTCTTAATATTTTACATAGTACCTATTCAACTTTATGCAAATAGGTACATATATTTGTCACTAAAGTCATCCATTTCCATCACGCTTTTGTAGCTTATTGTGACTATGTTTCACCAGATGCACACATTTGCAGCGAGTACATACGTGACAAGGACACAACTACACGCGGGCGTGAGACAGAAGAAGCACCCTTTATATCTAACTCACGCAGGTATAGCGTGAGAAAGAAGGACTGTAGTAGTCGTCTATTTGTCTAATTCGACTACTACTCATTATTATTCTTTGAATATTCTTCATGATATCATATTCAGCTTAACTTCTTTACATCAACATTCAGAAAAATATTCCGGAGAATCCCGGGGCATGTCCATGTCAACATTCAGGTTCAATGACCCAAAATAGCACTACCTACCTACGCCGGTCCCTAATTATTATGCAAGATCTGTTCGTGCCTTGCACCTTAATTTAAGGCATGCTTATCTCTAATTTAATTTTTGTGTGCATGCTTCAGCAGCTTACTTTTTTTTCACTAAAACTACGAGCTGTTGATTTCACCAAACCTAGGAAGTATTGAATTGATGGAAACTAGATAATAGGTATCAATAAATAATGCTGGACAATCCACACAGCACCATCTAGCCCCAAAGTAAGCTACTCAAAGCTTGTGTTATGGGTACTAGATAACTGATATATTTAATACATTATTATACTTACATAGATAGATATTTTTAAATTATACATAGAAAACACCCAGACCAATGGAACAAATTTCAATCAAAATGGTTTATTCCGAGGCGGGAATCGAACCCGCAACCTCTTGCATTGCAGGCGGAATCTTTGCCCGCTGCACCACTGAGGTCGTCAAACATGACCCACACACTAATTAGGGACATGTTGCAAAAAAAAAACATCTTATAAAAGTGTGTGACTGGATAATTGACTAATAAATAAAACAATCAACAAATCAAACACATAATAATAACAAGATGTGAACTAAAATTTAGTTACCTGATGCATAGGTTTTTAAAATATTAGATATCATGTTTATTACTTTTCCCATGCATGGTTGATCGTAAGCATGAATAAAATAGTTACTCACCTTTAATATTTTGACTACACATTTTTCATTATTTGTAATATTTATTGCCTCAAATACTTCACTGTATTTTCCACGTCCTAGTTTGCGTACTAACTGGTAGTCTTCCTGATTGCCCCAGTCCACCACATAGCTCTCATAATCCCAATATTCTCTTGGATTTTGTGAGTTGACATCGGCATATACCCGCGCTCTACTAGGTACTGCCATCGTATTGTACCTCTGCCAACCGAATGTTTTATCTGCTATAGTCTTCCCGGAAATAGCGTATGTCTTGAGTAATGAAACTGCAAATAAAATAATTTCGATCACTTTTTTGATTTCACCTGCAATTGCCACACACACATGGTAATGAATAAACTGCTCTCAACCAGTCGAAACGAATCGCAAGATTACGAGTCACTATTCAATTAGAGTATTGTGATGTATAACCTAAAAACGACATCCAGCTCACTCAATAATCTTCAACTATAAAACTAGAGTAAAAAGATGTTGATTTCTATAATAGTAACCACATATTCCGAGTTCACATGCACATATTATTGTAACTGTCCAAAAGATCTGACAAAATGAATAAGATACGAAAGAAAGTAGGTATCTTTTGAGTGAAAAACGCACGCCATTACTAGCCAAATGATCAAATGCTTGAGTTGATAGTCATACCTAAAACATAACTGTAGTTTGTCCTAATCTAAACAATAAATACGTTGTTCCAGCATACATGAAACTTATTGTAAATTAACGATTGTCGTAAAATTAAAACTACAAAATTCACTTTTGCTAAAACCGGCTTCAAGTCCAGTGAAATTTCAAGATGGACGCCCACATAGCCACCATCACAGTATCCTTCTACGTACTACAACTACCACTCCTTTTCCAATAATGCCAACAACAGCTGGCTCAGCGGCAGCGCAGTGAAAAAGCTTTCAAGCGCTGAATGGTTCAAACCATGGTTCAAACCAATAATATGTCAAACCTTCTTCGTGAATATTTTTGTTGCTCACTAAAGATGCTTTTTGTTCAAGCCTTTCAGAATAAAAACAAACTGTTCAATTACATAATGTATTATGTATTATGTATTTAACTGCATGCACTATATTAAATTATGTGGTTTATTATTGTAACAATTAAACAATGGTTTTTTTTTACTTATTTATTATTTAATACAGTTTTTACATAATATTGTACCCATATTAACCTCTAGTGGTTTGTATGAGTACTCACACTGGTATGAAAATATAGTTTACAAGCACTTTTTCAATGTAGGTAGTGAAATATATAAATAGTATGTACGTTTATATGACAAGTAGTTCACAGTGTTTAGAAATATTAAGCAAGTTGAATATACTAAAGAATATTATTATTACCTAAGTGATATTATTTAAAAATTTAAATTATTTAATTTATGTTTTTAAATAATAATTTATTTAATTTTTATTAAGTTAACCATGTGATTTTACTGAACAATTTTTTAAAAGTAACAATTATTATGTTACAAAAATAAACCACGTAATTTAATATTATATAGTGCATGCAGCTACATATATTACAACAAGTAGTTGAACAATTAGTTTTTATTCTGAAAGGCCTGAACAAAAAACAAAATTTTATATTGAAGGTATTGAACAACAAAAATTATCACGAAGAAGGTTTGACTTATTGGTTTGAACCACTAAGCTCAGGTTACTGAAAGCCCGATCAACACTGATCGGCTGTCAAGTCACTTGCTATCTTCATCAAATTTGAAGAAAAAGCTGAAATCAAGTTAGTTGACAGCCGATTAGTGTTGATCGAGCTCTCAGAAACCGGGGGTAAGCCATTTTTTTTAGCCACTAACCATTTAGTTATTTGGTTATTTGTACATAAGTGCTATGTTAGTCTATATGAACCATCTGTATGTCTGTATGTAACGTACATAGGTAGGTATGTTAAAATATTGTAAATAATATGAACGACCTACATAGGCTAGCATTTTGGCTAAAAAACTGTTGTAAATGAACATAGTAAAATATAATACCTACCTAGTAATACTTAATTACAGCAAGAGTTTAATTATAAGTTAGTGGCTTAGCTAGATGCTCAAAAAAATTATACCTATTAACTATATTAAACAGTTGAAATAGTACTAGTACATAGTACGAACAAGTGTTTTTATAATTTGAGACACCTAGCGGAGCGGTACCTACCTACTACCTAATTAGACTTTCTTTGTCTACTCTCTCTACTCTACATTTTTTTTATAGTAAAACATAGAATAACGCATTGGATGTGACTGTCTGTTATGTTATTTTAATTTTAAATTAATAAAGAATTTGAGAAGAATTTAACTAGGGTACAATACGACATCGACATCGGACTTTATTGCGAAATAAAAAAATACACTAGGAGCCACCATCAATAAGGAACTCCTAGGGTCGTAGGACGTAGGTAGGGAGATAGCATTAAATTATTATAATTATTTATAATACTTAATTATTTGTAAAATAATATATATTATTTTGTGTCGAAGTGTTCAAGCGCTAAGCTGCTTTATTATCAAAATACGGCCACATTTTTAAGATAGCACAGTGCCGCCAACAAAAAAATAAAAAGGCACAGAGTGTATATTGAAAAACAGGTAATAAATAATAGGATTATCTTTTCCCGAATTGTCTATGACCATTTAGATAGCACAGTTGATTGAAGCTATTTGATGAATAAGTTAGTATAATGACAATATAATATAGTACAAAAACAAAATGACGATGAACAAGTTATGTATATGTAGGCAGGCACAGACTAGTAACTAGTCTGTGCCTGCCTACATATAACTTGCAAGAAATACTTATTCATCAGTAGGTATGTAGCTAATTAAGAGTCCGGTGACAGCGGCTCGCAATTTCGAGGTGCGATTGGCTATTATTTCATTTTATTTCATTTCGGGGAGGTTGTTTGAAATAATAACTCTAAAGAAACACGCATAAATACTGTTCGAACGCAAATAATACAATAATATAAGGGAAATGTGCTTGAGTCAGAAATCATTTTGGTATTAGGTAAACGTAAGACCAAACATACTAATACCAAAATGATTTCTGATTCGGGCATGTTTCCCTTATATTATTGTATTATTTGTGTTCGAACAGTATTTATGCGTGTTTCTTTAGAGTTATTTTTTCAAACAACCTCCCCGAAATGAAATAAAATGAAATAATAGCCAATCGCACTTCGAAATTGCGAGCCGCTGTCACCGGAGCCTTAACTCAAAAGGCGGGTTCAGTTTCTCACTCAACTGCCTTACTGACAAAATTCTAGGTATGTAGGTAAAGTGCTAAAAAGAATAATCTTGATGACGATATCGCGGTTTCTGAAAGCTCGATGTCACTTGCTATCTCTATCTAATATGAAATAAAGGCTGAAATAGCAAGTGACTTGTCACTTGACAGCCGATCCGATTACTGTTTTTTTTTTTATACAACTAGCTGATGGAACAAGCAGATAGCCCACCTGATGTTAAGTGGTAACCATCACCTATAAACAAAACATTGCCCCGTAGGTCACGCACAATAGGAACGTGCCCTACGATGCACTGCCCTGCGTCCATCAACTTGAGGCATACAGATGTTAAGCCTCATGTGCCTGTAATTACACCGGCGACCACACTCTTCAAACCGAAACACAGCGTTGCTGCTTGGCGGCAGAAAAAGGCGTGGTGGTAGTACTTCCCCGGACGAGCCCTTCACAAAGAGCTCTACTACTCTTTAAGTTCTGTTAATCGGGCTTTCCGAATCCGGGGGTTAGTGTATCTTCTGCAGGCTAACACGCAATACCTACAGGTTACGCTCACTTTGGATACGAATTTGTTCGTACGTAAACTTTTCGCACGAATTAGGTGCTCACACTGAATGGCAGAAAGTTAGCCGATCATCAGCAGAAAGAGATCGAACATCGAACCAAGGAATTAGTGTTGTAGTAGTATGTAATAATTATCTACACTTCTACACTAATATTATAAAGAGGAAAACTTTGTATGTATGCACGTATGTATGTTTCGAATAGGCTCAAAAACTACTGGTCCGATTTCAAAAATTCTGTCACCATATGAAAGGTACATTATCCCTGAGTTACATAGGCTACATTTATTGCTGGAAAAAATTAGGGATCCTTACAAAACATAAAAATGTAACCCAAGGTGCAATATAAAATGTCTTTCATTGCATGCGCTGCGGAAACTATTCAAAGTCAAAGAATGTTTATTCAATAAAATCACAAGGACCATCTTGAACCGTCTTAAAACTAGGTGACTCTAGTGCCAGTTCCACGCGACCAACACCGAGAAGAACAGGGAACAAACTCGGCTTGGTATCTATCGCTCTTTTGTATGATCCTCGTTACAATGTAATAAAATACCTACACTATTAAAGCTATATAATACATTAAGTATTCTAACAGAAAAAGGAAAAGTAAACAGATTCATAAGAGAACACACGCTTCAAACTAATAATACTAATGCATAAGTAAGAAGTGCAGTAAGTCAAACAACAATAAAAAATAAAATATAAAATAACAATAGTAAAGACATTGCAGAGATATGTTAGCCGTCGATGGGCAGAGCGACCGGGCGATGTCCCGGCCACGCACTTTTATGATTAATATATATAACTGTCTATGGTATAGTAAGCTTTCCTTATCAGATAATTCTTAATGTACACTTTAATTTTTTTAATAGGAAGCCCAGTGAAGTGACACTTTCTGGAAGTTTATTATAGAAGCGTATACCTACCGTTCCCCATGAACGAGCCATTTACCTTTTGTAATCAAAACTTCGGAATGCATAATTTATTTTTATTTCTAGTGTTAATGTTATGTGCGTCACTCTTTTTCTTAAAACTACCTATGTCTTTATGAGTGTACAATAAATTTTCAAAAATATACTGTGAAATTAGTGTGAGAATATTAATTTCCTTAAAACGCTCCCTCAATGAGTCACGTGGTTTCATTTTATAAATGGCACGTATCGTCCATTTTTGAAGTACAAATATACTTTGTATATCAGCAGCTCTACCCCATAGCAAGATACCATAGGACATTACACTATGGAAGTAACTAAAATATACCAGCCTAGCTGTAGCTGCATCTGTAAGCCATCTTATAGTGCGAACTGCGTATGGAGCCGAACTCAGTCTACCAGCAAGTGATTTTATGTGATTGACGATAGAACAAAAAAATGTTTTACAATATTAAAGAACACATCATTATCTACAAATAAGTCAGTGATAGCATAGGTCTAACTATTTTAGTTATGTTACTATAACTACTTTTCTACATTTCAAATGTTGATAAAAACGCTAACCAAAATCAGACCATGTTATCTTTGTCTTTATATTAATCTTTATCCAAATAAATCATTGTGTGTGCAAGGCTGTTTCAATACCTGTAGATTACTTCTTGAATTTTTTAAATCGGACATTCCATTCAAAAGATATTACGAAATTAAAAACTTTAGTGCGCCTTACAAAGCGCGACAGCGAGGCGAGTTCTCACTCAGCGCGGACACAAAGGTACACATGCCACTTGCATGCAAGCTACAGACATATACGCTAATTGGCATGCCTGTAGGTACCTGGCATGCAAGTAGTTAGCACAACATTCTATTTTAGGTCCGGTACTGGCATCCACGTGACGGAGGGGACTCAGGGGGGCTACGAAACAGGCATGTGTGAACGTCGCGACAGGTACAGGCATGCCAGTACCTTTTAAGTGTGTACCGTAGACATAGATAACATGGTCTGATTTTGGTCGGCGTTTTTATCAACATTTAAAATGTAGAAAAGTAGGTAGTTATAGTAACATAACTAAAATAGTTAGACATATGCTATCCCTGAATTAATTGTAGATAATGATGTGTTCTTTAATATTGTAGAACATTTTTTTGTTCTATCGTCAATAGTTTCCGCAGCGCATGCAATGAAAGACATTTTATATTACATTTTAGTAAGGATCCCTAATTTTTTCCAGCAATAAATGTAGCCTATGTTACTCAGGGATAATGTACCTTTCATATGGTGAAAGAATTTTTGAAATCGGACCAGTAGTTTTTGAGCCTATTCGAAACATACATACGTGCATACATACAAAGTTTTCCTCTTTATAATATTAGTGTAGATATTAGTGTCGATTATAGGTTGACAACCGTAAATTAAAATTTAAAAATTCAATATTTCCGAAGTCCTGGATTTTTTGTTTTTAGAAAAAAAATATTGCAAAATTAAAGAAAATTGTTAATTGTCGCTTAAGTAACCTTGATTATTATTATTATTTTGGATTTATTGGTGCTTCTAGTGGTGTTCTATCATAATATAAAACATTTTATGAAAAAAAGTTAACTGGATAGGAGATAATCCGTTTCTATGGACTTTTCTCGATTTTTAAATTTTCTCTAAAACTATGAAAGATAGAGCCACGAGAAATTTACTCTGAGTTTTGTTTGAATATTATCTTTCTAAAAACCCATTAAAACGAGGACGTCCGCAACTAAGGTAATATCTCACACTGTGCGTTGGTCATTTGACCTGCAACCAAAAAAAAATCCGATTCAGCTTTGATTATTTAGCGATTCAATTAGGTATCTTACCACAAAAAATGTAACTGATTGCGGACATTGTTTCACCAGTTATACATTAACTAACGTCGTCAGGGACTATGAACTCTTTCCTCGTGACCTAAATAAAAATGAACACTGAAATATTTTATTCCGACTTGGAAGCATTAGGTAGGTACATACATAATATGACACATAAAAAACTAAATATTTATTTATTTATTTACCCCTTATAATTATCTTTACAGCTTTATAAAAATAGTCAAGTTAAACTAAAAACCACGATTTTAACAAAACCGAAACTATGGCGAATTAATCTATGTAGGTATGTAGGTACCTAGGTACTACCAAATCAATTTTCAACAATCGACATTTTCATGACGCGACGCACTGAATAATATGGGTAATAAAGTACCTACATTACTTAGGATTCGTTTCCACTGACCGGAGCGGGCGGTAGATATTTTATACTCTTCTCGCTCGAGGAGTTTTTGTGTGTATTGAGTTTATTTTTTTGCGATATTCGCACTGCTGCATGCCGCGCCCGCTCCGCGCCGTTGACAACGCACCCTTATTAAGCTATCACACGTACTATTTTATGCATGTTGCTCACATGTACCTAAGTACATGGTAATAAAATGTTTTAGGTTTTATTATATAATAGTTACAAAGGTACACAAAATGTAAATTGGTAGTCGCCATTGTGTTTCAACCATTTCTTACTAGAGGGTAGGATTAAGTAGGACTCCAAAAGAAATCAAAGCTATCGCTCCACTCTTCATTGCATACCTATGTGCACCATACCTACTATAACACATTAGCACATACCTACTAAAATAAAATAATCTTGGTACTTAGCGGAAGTGGTTTATTAAGGGTAACAATTTTCACTACTAACTAGTACTTTTACTAATAATTTTTAACACACACCTTCTATAACAGACGTTTTTTAATACCAGTAGCCGATGCAACAGGCTGATGGCCCACCTGATGTTAAGTGATAAACCCATATAACTAAGCATTGCCTCGTAACGTAAGTCACGCACGATGGGAACGTGCCCTACAATGCACTGCTCTGCGTCCATCAACTTGAGGCATCCATATGTTAAGCCTAATGTGCATGTCATTTCATACATATTTATATTTACCTTATTCGTTTCGCTTCTATAAGCTATTTTTCTAATAATTAGATGACGTAATTTTATAAACATAACAATCAACATTTAAATAGTTTTGAATTCATTAAAACACATTTTTGCATAGAAATATGAAAAGCACCCCTTATCTATATAACGCAGCACTTATCGTGTGTCCTTAAACAATTGCGAATGACATCAACAACACATTACACGCGTGTTGTGTTGTTGTGTGCGACTCGCCACCCGCTCCCCGCTCCCCTATAGGTAAGCACTAGGCATCCTGCGTATGGGACGTGACATATAGAGTTAGAAAACTAAATGAATACCGGTATTCGAAATCCAATAACGCCTCGCAATTTGGGATTTACATTTCGAATGGCCACCGAACGCCGGTGGCTCACTGCGGCCACTGCTGCTGGAAGTGACATTTGTGGCTGTAACCGGTGGCTCATTTGCGAAGTACCGAATTGATACGCAGACAACCATTAAACAACTGAAGGATCATACATTTTTTTCATTTGTGAAGGTAATAAATAAATTAATGCAACAATCATATTTCAGAGCATTACCAGTAAAATTAATTATGTTAGTTTTTATTACAATAAAAATTTTGGATTCAAATAATTTTTTCGTATACCTACCAAACAAATTGTATACGTCAATGGCTTGCTCATACTCAAAACATTTTCTTACTAAAAGACAAAGCAGCGTGTAACGTGTTAATGTTGCTAGTTGGTTTGTTCCTAGAGTTCGCTCTAAGCAGACAAACATTGGGGTACAGCAAGAGTGCATGCTTAGGCCGGTGCCAGATATGTATGAACTTAAGTGATCACTGAGCCGCACACTTAGTGAGGCACGAGAAAAACTCTTCACTGTCTCGTGCCTCACTAAGCGTGCGGCTCGGTGATCACTTAAGTTCATACATATCTGGCACCTGGGTTAGCAGATGAATGTTAAGCTTGATGTACGATAAGCAGCGAAGTATTATCGGAGAGTCTTGTGACGAGCGGCGAGTGGGCCGTGGGTTCGACGGCGGCGGCGGAGAAGGCCGCGCCCACGAGGTAGGTCCCGGCGGCCGCGCACACGCCGCGCACGCGCACGCGCCGCGACTCGAAGCGCTCGAGGTTCAGACTCACGCCGACCTCTTTGCCGTCCCCGTCCCCGTCCGCGTTCAGAGCACCCGCCCAGCCGAGCTCGCCAGAACACTCTCTGAAATAACACATCAATTTGTTTGAGCGTTCGGACAGATTCCATGTTTGAATATTTTGTCAGATCTCAATCTTTGCTTAACGTTCGTTTCAAAAATACTTGGGTGAGATGCACCATCTAAACGTCAAATCGTTTTTTGCTACGACTTGACCCAGACACGGTCAAGACGGCAACGCAACTGAATGAGAAGTAAAGACTCCACAGTAAAAGAAAAGGGGGGGGGGGGGGCAGCGCGATTCTATTTTCTGGCGGTTAGGTTGCGGTAACCGCGCGGCTTGAATAACCGCGCGGTAATGTCTGAACGATTACTAACTAACACATATAAATAAGACCCGCGGTATTTCCATGCGATTCTACAATCGCGCGGGTCCCGCATGTCTGAAGCGAAAACAAGAGCTAATGTGACTCGCTCGCACGTTTTGACCTGTTGGAAGATATAAAATCACTAAACCCATTTTCGAAAATTTGCATACAACCATTTTATGTGCAATCACATTGCGCACATTTTAGTAAACATTTCATTTTCATCGTAACAAGTTTTCCTATTCAAAAATTTGCTTATGCACGAAAACTATTAGAAAAACAAACTTTAAGGTAGGAAAACTTGCATCTATAAAAAGATTTTTTTATAACAAAATGGTTGTTTGTGATTTTTCAAAATAGGGATCAGTGATTATATATATATATAATCCCCTATTTCACTATCACTACACTACTATATATATATATATTACTAGCTGGTACCCGCAACTTCGTCTGCGTACTTTTAATCTCTTCATCTCTTTTTTTCGCAATAAAAGGTAGCCTATGTTCTTTCTCAGGGTCTAAAGATTGTCTGTGCCAAAATTTATCAAAATCGGTTGAGAGGCTTAAGCGGGAAAGCGTAACAGACAGACAGATAGACAGACATACAGACAGAGTTACTTTCACATTTATAATATTAGTTGGGATTTCTTTGAAAATGTCGAATTGTACGAACGAGAGCTACATTACGAGTTGTCAATGCCTTAACGTTAGATGGTGCAACTCACCCTAAAAGTGTAAGCATGGAAGCCTTGGTCTTGATATTTTACTAAAGATTTATGCACATATTCATCTATATTACACGGTATATTTTTGGAAAAAGAGCGAGATTTCTTTACTTATTTCAAAGAATTTTTCGTCGCACGCGTCTGTTTTCCGTCATAATCGTAATATCGGCCTCTCACAAACAATTATCTTGGGATTCCGTAAAAAGACTTTTTATTTATTCGTAGACTTTCCATCTGGCAAACATGCCTGCTCGGATGGTGCAGTGGAGGTAGTGACCTATTGGACAGTGACTTTAAATTTTCAGCTGTAATAGCGGCACAAAAGAAGCAGAATCAAATGCTCACCTATTTTTTTGCCTCGTCATATCAATAAAAACTTTAACAGGAACTCCATAGCAGTTGACTACATTCAAAGTGATGGGAATCAGGCATATCTTTCGCTCCTTAAAATTGTGACTGATTTCACTTGAATGCTCTAAGTTAAACATAACGACGTTATCTTTCTTGACCTTTTTATTGGTATCCGTAAAGTCATGCTTGCTATCACATTCATCTATTTGTAGTGTTGTGTTGTCTGCGGGTGTTCGGATGATATCACGAGACAAAGCTTTTGAAAAACAGTCTATCCACAAGCAATGTTGTCCAATAGCTGTTCTTCCACTGCTGTTATCGTTGACTTTCCACCTTAGAACAAACATGGACTCTATCAAGCCTACATGCTTCTTTTTATCTTGTGAAAGTAAGCTTTCGTTGGTATCGTGAAATACGGGTGCACCGTCCATTACAAATTTGGAATAAGGAGGAGCAGTAGCGACTAATTTTTTATAATCAGTTTCAGTAATTTTAAGAATAGAGTGATTTATTTTCTCTTCGGGAAGATCTTGAAGAATGCGTTTAGCTTTTAAAACTAGATGTTGCCTCTCGCGTTGCAAGAGTGGATCGCTTTTGCATCCCGTAGCAAGTAGATGGGTCAGTTCCCACTGTCGGCTAAATAGTGACGCCTCGAGAAGTTCAACGGTCACATCATTTTTGTCAGCATAAATGTTTTTTATTTCAATGGCAAGACTCATATTTTCTAGTACTTGACTTCCACTATTGCTAAGATTTCTTCGTGGGGTGACCGATACTTCAACTGCATCCTAAAACAAAGATGCAATACTATATTAATAAAAAAGTAATCCTTTTACATATTCCCAAATAATATTGGGTTGGTAATGAGATCTGAGGGTATATCAACCGGGATTAAACTTTTCTGAACTGTTTCTTTCTCTCTCTTTATTTCCTCTATCGTCCGTCACCTCAGAAGTCAATGCGTTCTTACCTGTCTCCTTTCCTCCTCCTTCTCCTGTACATGTCTCGTTTCACACAATCCATCCATCTTTTCTTTGGCATACCTGTACTCTTTAATCTACCCAAATATTTTTTTTTTTTTATTTCTTAATAATAAAGATGTAAATAGAAGAGCAGCACTCACCGCGACGGTGAAGTTGAAGACGTGTCGCAGCAGGCGGTAGGGCCGCGCGCGCACGCCCGTCTCGTAGTACGCGAGCAGGCGCAGCGCGGGCGCGGTCGCATGCGCGCGCAAGCGCAGCCGCGCCCTCGCATGCCGCCCCGCTCCCGCGCCCGCGCCGCTCACGTGCCGCGCCGCACACGCGCGCCAGGCCAGCGCACGCGCCGAACGCTCGTCTGGAACAATATACAATCTATCTATGTATACCTACATCTACACTAATATTATAAAGAGAAAAACTTTGTATGTTTAAAAAGAATAGGCTCAAAAACTATGGTCCGATTTCAAAAATTCTTTCACCTAAAGAAAGCTACATTATCTTTGAGTAGCATAGGCTACATTTATTACTGGAAAAAATTAGGGATCCCTAGTCACTACATAGTATAAAACAAAGTCGGATAATACGCAACGGATTTTGATGCGGTTTCTTTTAATTTTTTGACCGAGCGAGCGAAGCGTCTCAGTTTCCACATTGGCCAAAAATGCGTTTGTCCGGATGTCTGTCTGTCTGTCTGTCAGTTCTCCTCTACAGGTCGCATTTTTCAACCGATCTGGACGAAACTTGGTACACAGGTTATATGACTTATTAGATTTTTTTTGTCGTCGGGGATTTTTGATTGGAGGGGTACTTCCCCCAAGAAAAGGGCAAAAAGGGGGCTATTTGATATACTGGATATCTCCACCAAATGAGATCCGATTTCGATTATTCTTTTTTTATTTGAAAGGTAGTAACTATAAGTTGGTCTCATAAAAGTTTGGCGAAGATCTGATAAGGATCTTCAGCATGATGAACAGGATAGCTCATCAAACAATCGATGGTTTTCAATCAAATTTGAGAGAAACACAAGGGACCTCATTCTACACAAGATGATGCAAAAAAAAATCAAAAAGATCAAAAAAATCACAAAACGGAAAATGCACTTGCACATTACATTACTCAAATAGCTCACTTTTAGTATGCTCGCGAGGTCTACAGCTCCCAGAGCCACTAGTAGATAGATTGATTCAAGAGGAAGGTTTATATGTATAAACATGCATGATATGTGCACCCGTGCGAAGCAAGCTCTAGTTCGCTAGTAGTTATATAAAAGGCAAAAGTGATTGACTGATAACAATGCACAGGCCAACTCTTAGGCCTAGAGACTTGAAATTTCGCACATGTATTCCTCTTATGACGTAGGTAGGTACCTACCGTGCCTGGGGATCAAAGTCGTGAAGCTGTTTCACTTTCAGTATCATGAATGTCATGTATTACGTCCTTAAGAATCTAGAAGTCTTACTTGGTTGATACCAAGAGATCTGAAGGAATATTCCTTCAGATCTCTGATACCAAGAGATCTGAAGGAATATTCCTTCAGATCTCTTGGTACCAAACAAGATAGTGGATATCCACTGTGCAAGGGGATTGAAGTGTTGAAGCTGTTTCAGTATGTAATCTTTTTATAAAAAACTACATAATTTAGCTTGTAATATATTAATTCATTATTGGTGAACATTCCACAGAACACTATTGAGCCCCAAACGCACAAACTTAAAGTTAGCAATGCTTGTACAATGCTAGTGCCAGCTTTGCTTCTTACCGATAGTAAGAAAAAAAAGGAGCAAAACAGTCCTTACTTTTGACACAGTACTGACAGTACATACTACCTCTGTAGCACTAACCGATATCAGAAGGTTGAACTCGATACTTTTCATCGTATAATAGAGCGAAGTCGTGAGGGTCTTCGCCGGGAGAGACGAGGCGTATGCAGTCGGGGTGCGACACCGCTAGATGCAAGTTCTTCATCTCCACGGGACCAACGTTTGTGAACTCTACGTCAATATTTCGCATCTCACCACTAATTATGTCTGGATTCGTTTCGGAAAATGTCATCTGCAATAATATTAATTATATTATGTCAATTTTACAATAACATAACAGTTCACTAGGTACCAGGAAGAAAGACATCCTACTAATCCTACTAATATTATAAACGTGAAAGTTTGTAAGTATGGATGGATGGATAGATGGATGGATGGATGTTTGTTACTCTTTGACGCCGAAACGGCTGATCGGATCTGGATGAAACTTGGCAGAGAGGTCTGGAATAACACATAGGCTACTTTTTATCCCGTGGGAATACCAGGATTTAAATCTGCGCGGGTGAAACCGCCGGGCGCAACTAGTCCCTACTATCCCTACTAATATTATAAATGCGAATGTAACTCTGTCTGTCTGTTACGATTTCCCGCTTAAACCTCTCAACCGATTTTGATGAAATTTGGCACAGACAATCTTTAGACCCTGAGAAAAGACATAGGCTACCTTTTATTGCGAAAAAAAGGGATGAAGAGATTAAAAGTACGCAGACGAAGTCGCGGGTACCAGCTAGTAGTATTATAAATGTGAAAGTTTGTGAGTATGGATGGATGTTTGTTACTCTTTCACGCCGGAACGGCTGAACGGATCTGGATGAAACTTGGCAGAGTTTGATTATAGTGTGGAATAACACATAGGCAACTTTTTATCCCGTGGGAATACCGGGATTTAAATCTACGCGGGTGAAACCACGGGACGCTACTAGTTTTCTTCATACATTAGCCAAAGCGCTCAGTCGATTACGTAACTTTACTACAGTCAAGTTATTTATGCCTCTAGATATACATTTATATTTATTTAATAGAATGCTCGCTTTATCCTGTACTGGACGTCATTGATCCTTGTAGTATGAAATCTAATTTGACACTGTCTCTATGATATTTTTTTTTTTTTACAAATATACACTACTCAACAAAGTCTAGGGAACAAGGGTATTTTAGTGTATATTTTTTATTCTACATTTTTTCGTCCTAGATGTTAAACATAAATAGAAGCCTAATTTATTCTTGATTTAAGTAATGTAATTAAATAAAAACCGTGGAAGTAAAAAAATGAAGGTTTAGTAAGAGAAACGAAAATAGTGCCTAAACCGAAAATAACAATTTTCTGTAAATAACCAAACCATCTGACGCTTATGTGAAAATTTAATGAAAAAACTAACTTTGCAGCTGTTTAAAAATCCGTTGGACCTCCCAGGGCATTAGCCACGGCCCTACATCGGCGTGGCATGCTGAGTATTAAGTTATCAATGGTCGCCTGTGGAATAAGGCTCCATATTCTGGAAAGATGACAAAAAAGTTCTTCTCCCATGTTCAAATTTTGAGGAAGATCACAGAAAACTCTTCTCCCGAGCAAGTCCCATGCATGTTCAATCGGATTAAGATCGGCGGACTGCGCAGGCCACTCTAACACCGTTATATTGTGCTCGCTGAACACATTCATCACCTGCCTAGCGGTGTGTGCGCGTGCATTGTCTTGCATGAACACGAAATCTTGGCCGAACTGCTGGTGGTGAGGGATGACCATAGGGTGCACAACCTGCTCAATGTATTGCGCTGCATTTAAATTGCCTCGTATCCAAACGAGATCAGTTCTTCCACCCAGGCGAATTCCAGCCCACACCATGATCGTTCCGCCTTGGTAAGGATGAACTTCCTGAGGATTTCGGAGTCGACAAACCGTGAAACGTCAAAACTTGATATTGGGCTTTATTCTTTATGACATAGGAGATACTTTGCCCTGACCGTATCACACCGCCTGCCTTGCCTTAGCCGAGCTCGCGCTGCAAATGGTCATAGTGCATAAGGCTCCAGGGACTCGCCAAACACGCACTCTCCTTGAATAAGAGTGATATCCGAGATAGCGAGATTCGTCGGAAAACAGAACACGTGCCCACTGATTGTCGGTCCATCGCAAACGTGCGTTAGCCCACAATAAACGACGCCCTCGATTTCCACGTCGCAAAGCTGGAACTCTTAATGGTCTGCGAGCATGGAGATTGACTTCATGTAATCTTCGACTTCTTGACGACCTCTGTGGCGCAGCGGGCGAGAGCCTGCCTGCGACGCAAGAGGTTGCGGGTTCGATTCCCGCCTTGGAACAAATTTGTGTACGATCTGCAGAAATTTGTTCCGATGGTCTGGGTGTTTTCTATGTATAATAAAAAATATCTATCTATGTAAGTATATAATGTATTAAATATATCAGTTATCTAGTACCCATAACACAAGCTTTGAATAGCTTACTTTGGGGCTAGATAGTGCTGTGTGGATTGTCCAGCATTTTTTTTTTTTTTTTTTTTCTCCTGGCAGTTTGGTCACTGATAACCACTTGGTGCTGGGACTGGAGTCTTCCTACCAAGTGGCGAGCTGTAATCTGGGGCTGCCTTCTTGCAGCATTCTGCAGAAATCGATCTTGTCTCTGGGTAGTGACCCTGTATCTTCCTAGGTGACGTTCGGTTACATCTCCTGTAGCCCTGTACCGTGCCCATAATCGGCAAATTACGCTTGGCTGTGTGTTAACAGCGTCCGCAATATCGCGTTGACTGCGGCCAGCTTCCAACATACCCACAGCCCTCAGCATCTCTTCCCGCGTTAAATGACGACGTGACATAACGTCTAACGTCTCAAAAGTTTCTAAAAAGTTGGTGGTAATGGTTTTTCACAAGAAAAAAAAAACGATACTAAACAAAAATCGGGTTGGCTATAGCAATCCTTGTACCTGAGTTGAGGGTTGGGGATAGGGGGGATGCAATTGGGGGTAGATGGCAAGTCTTCCCCTTGAGTCCTTTTTTCTAGGAAATGAAAAAAAATAATTTAAATTTTCAGGTAAGTTACTAGTTAGGTTACGGTTTTTTTTTTATATGAAAAAAATTGATAGTAATATTTCATCTCAATGACAAAAAGACTCAAGGGAAGGAATTCTCATTAGGTTAGGGTTATTTTTTTTATTTTTTTAAAGGTGAAGAAATTTGAAGGAAATTTTTTGGATTTTTTTTTTCATTTCCTAGAAAAAAGAACTATAGGGAAAGACTTGCCATCTACCCCCACATGCTTTCCCCCTATCCCCAACCCTCAACTCAGGTACCAGGGTAGCTATAGTTTAACCCAAAAATCACTCAACACTTTATGCTAGCAAACCCCTTGCTCTGCGAACAAGTTAGGTTTTCCCTCCATAATTTGAAAAGCTTTTGCTTTTTTGTTATAATTTTTTGAATTTCGAACAAATTATTTAATCCTCTTCCAGCCTACATTTATAAATTTTAGTGGCCAGTACTTTTTTTTACGAGTTTTCACAAATATATTGAAGTATTATGCTTGTTCCCTAGACTTTGTTGAGTAGTGTATATTTGACATTATAAATCGAACTGCGTAATATGTTTAGAGCACAAAATCACGGTAAAACCTAAGAAAAACATTTTTTACTGAACAATTTTAATTTATTGCAAATTTTAGCATTGTGCTGTAGTTTTACCTGTAAACAAGGAGCTTCAGGAATGATATTGATTTGTAATCGCCTGTCCGTGCTCTTTACATCAGACAAAAGTTCCAATTTGCCAGATATTGTAATTCCGTTAGCGTTTTCGTTACCTCCCTCGCTAACATTGACTAATCTGTAATTGTTTATAAAAGAAGTTCTAGATTACATGTTATCACATCACAGAAAAATGGATGAAATGGTTGATTGCTTACTTGTAGGCAAGGCCATGCACGAAAAGTTGGCCTACCCGTAGAGGCGTCAAAGTAAACGTCAGCACCTTCTTAGAATCACCCTCAATAAGGGTCGATTTGATTTTTTGCCCACAGATAGCATTGCTCTCGATAGTGCTGCCAGAAGCCACCGCCGGTTCGTTGTTCCACACTTCCTCAGGGGCTTCCTCAGTGGGAGTGGAAACAAATTTCCAAAGTAATTCCACTTCCTTTAACACTAGAGATATCTTGAGGGGATTCGATAATGTAATCGAAATTTGGATGGGCTCTGGAACAAATGAACATTTTGCTATTGAAAGCTTCATTTTTGTTATTCAATAAATTGCAATAATAATAATAATAATAAATAATGCTGGACAATCCACACAGCATCATCTAGCCCCAAAGTAAGCTACTCAAGCTTGTGTTATGGGTACTAGATGACTGATATATTTAATACATTATATACTTACATAGATAGATATTTTTTATTATACATACAAACACCTTTCAAAGTTCATTAGATAAATTCAAACCTGTTTAGATAGTCTTTTGAAAGGGCTTTGTTGTCTTGAAAAGATCTCTCACTATGTCTGTCATTGTACGTCAATTGAAATATAGCTGCAGCAATTGAAATATGCATAGCTTTTGGTTTTCGATAAAACGTGTACCTACCTATAATGTAGAAGAAGGACCTGCTTTTGTATTTTTTCAAAAACGTTTTAGTGACCATCATCGAGTTTTAATACTTGTCTTATTTTTAGACATCAACAGTACCTACAGCACAGAATAAGATCCCGACTAACGGGTGCGGATGCTTACCTCCTTGCGGCACAACCGGGTCACAATCGGTAGCATCATTGTACAGATCCACAGTTGGCTTGAAGATCATTGGCACAGAACCCTGCGCCACTTGCAACAGCATCTCCTCCAATCTGGTCCAAATCTTGTGATCGGCAGCCGGAGGGTCTGATAGTGATAGCGAGGTGGCCGCGTGCCGGCCGGCCGAGGACAGAGGGGCGGGGCCGACGCAGAGTACGGCGGTCGCGCGGTGTTCTACTACTGGAAGCGGCAGCACGGGCAGGCTCTGACGGTCTTTGAATTCTTCCGAGTTTTCAATCCATTGCTACGGGATACAGAAATACAGTGTTTATTTATAGATTTTTAGCATATTACTAGGGTGACGTGACGTCACGCAGCGCGCTCGCCAGCCGGCCCAGCGAGAACTGCGCGTGTTAGATTACCTGGTGCTGGTGCATATACTCGCGTAGGAAGGCCGCTTGCTGGTGCGTGTGGTGCGTGGCGGGCGCGGCGGCGGGCGCGCCCTGCAGCGGCGCGGCCAGCCAGCGCAGCGCGGCGCGCCCGTCGCGCAGCGCGCTCGCCAGCCGGCCCAGCGAGAACTGCACGTGGTCCGTCGCCAGCCGCCATCCACTCTCACCGTACACCTGCATGCGTACATACATACTCACAATACTAGTAGATTGTTTACCAAGGGAGCAAATAACTATTTTAGAGTTTCTTTGAATCCTAAACGTAGCGAGGGATTTTAATGGCAAACAAAAAGTTTAAATTGTTAAATAATCCCTTTGCTTATGTACTTGGTATGGTAACCAATTTTCAGCCGAATTGGCCTATTTGTCGCTGTCACTATTTTTGCTTGTTAGCGGAGCGAATGAAAATCATACTTAACTTGAGCGATTTGGCATTTTATTTAAGTTAGTACTTACAGTACTTGCGGCCTGTCCCAGCTTCGCATGGGTAGACAATTTTGAGGGTTGAGGGGGGACCTTCCCTCAAACCTCAAAATTGTCCTTTTGGATATACTTTTAAATCGCGGGGCGCAGCTAGTAATAAATCAGTTGCAAATACTCATAGCCATTGAGCGGTCGTTTGAATTATTATCCATCCGGTCCAATAGCATAGCAGCAATAATATCATTATGATGGGGAAATCACGTCCCCGTACAATCAATAATCACCTGATACGCTTGTTTGTAGCATCTGTGACCATGTTTCTTTTGCCCTGCCTTCGAAAACCGGTGCCCAGCCAAGACCATATGAAAAGCATACTTTCTACACATGGCCTTAGACCCTGGCCCGGAAAGGAAGCATAACGAAGCTTGTTCTAGAAGCATAGCGCTGCGAAGATCACTGTCCTCCGACGTCATTCTAATTAGTTGTTTTGCTGCTTCGCCATGTTGACCGACGCTGCTTAGGCATAGCACTGAGAGTAAAGATGCTCTTACGGCGTATTGCACCATTCTGTTGAAAAAAGAACATAGATAGTATGATAGTATCATATAGGGTAATAAATTTCATAAACAAAGCTGCATAATTGACCAATTACACATACCTGCAAGTGTTCAAGTATGTGACAATGCTCTCCTCCATATAGCCATGCGTTTTTTTATTTGCGTCGCCCGCCATAAAGGCGCTGATAGCCGCCATCTCAAGCGCTCCGGCGTAGAACAACCAAGCGCTGTCCGCGTAGAACTCACGCTTGGCCGTGTGGTAAGCATCGAACGCGCGCTGCCATTGTCCGCACATAAACCAGAGATCTCCGAGCCGACGCAACTGGAGCTCGGGACAGTCGCTTGTGTATCTGAAATCAATCGTTCTTATATGAGCTACTTCTTACATCGTCTTACTAGTTCTTTCGAACAGCCAGGTGAAATCATTTTTAGGGTCCGGTGACAGTGGCTCGCAATTTCGAGGTGCGATTGGCTATTATTTCGTTTTATTTCATTTCGGGGAGGTTGTTTGAAAGAATAACTCTGTAGTGACACGCATAAATACTGTTCGATTACAAAAAATACAATAATATAAGGGAAATGTGCTTGAGTCAGAAATCATTTTGGTATTAGGTAAACGTAAGACCAAACATACTAATACCAAAATGATTTCTGATTCGGGCACATTTCCCTTATATTATTGTATTATTTGTGTTCGAACAGTATTTATGCGTGTTACTACAGAGTTATTATTGACAGCCTACGTAGCTCAGTTGGTAGTAGCTATGCCTTCTGCGCCGTAGGTCGTGGGTTCGATTCCCACCGTGAACAAACATTTGTGTGGTGAACATAAATGTTTGTTCTCTGTCTGGGTGTTATATAATATTATAAGTATGTATTTACAAAAAAAAAAGTATTATAAGTAGTATATCAGCTATCTGGTTCCCATATTACAAGCATAAGCTTAGTTTGGGGCTAGATAGTGCTGTGTGGAAAGTCCACCAATATTTATTTATTTGTTTATTATTCTTTCAAACAACCTCCCCGAAATGAAATAAAATGAAATAATAGCCAATCGCACCTCGAAATTGCGAGCCGCTGTCACCGGAGCCTTAAGTGCGCCTCAATGAGGTTCATTTCGACCACTTGACACCTGTTTTAGAACTTTTTAGGTTCTTGGTGAATTACCGGTTTTGAGCTCGACTTTAGGATCGAAAATTTAGCAGACCACAAGTGCTATTAAGCTAACTTGCCGAACGAAAGCACTAGTTTTAAACCTATATTAAAAGGCCTGCATCTAGTCATTTTATAGCGGCTCTCCTATAAGGCATTCTTGTCACTGTCATATACATACTTGTATAATACAGATCAGTGTATTCGTATCAACGAAAACAGGTGGCTCAGTCATCGATCACTGTAGCTATAGCCATGATAAGTTTTGTATGCATGACAACTTGTATAAAAACCATTCTCTACTCTAGCATATAATTTCATTTCTAATTGATCTACCTACATATTATTTCTAAAATAGCTACTCATCATCTAACAATTTTCAAAATCAGGAACTTAAGGGTCCGTCGCCCAATCGAACGAAGTCGAGCGTTTGGCGCGGACTGAGAGCTGGGCGCGTTGCGTAGCTTGATAAAAGTGAAAGTTTTTAAAAAATCGTTTATAAAAATGAGTATAAGCTAGAATATTTTTATCTTTTTTATTTATAAACATTAGTCTGCTCTTTCATGTGGTATACGTATTCTGGTTTTAGACTTCGTAACATCGAAGAAATAACAGATAGTTTGAAGCGTAAAATTGCGCCAGAGCGGCGTTTTTAAACATTTTATTTTAGAAACAATTATTTTAATTTTTTTATATTTTATCTATGCATAAAGATAAATGCAAACTGTTTAATTATATTGCATTTTTACAAATATAATGTGACTTCGTTTACGGGTGTATGGTGGGTCAATACAAAGGCAGAGAGTACCATTTTACGAAATCGTGCGTTACAAATAAATTTATTAATCTGTTGAAAATAGTAACTTTTTATTTTTTTTCTATAACTCCTTTTTATGAGGCATCAGACTTATATTTGCTTTTATTTTTGTGATCGTGAAACGTAAACTGTAATTACACCACGGGATAACTCAAGCTCGAAAAACGGCATTGTTGTTCAAATCGCGCAGGAGCGTTCTTAAAATAAACTAAACCTTTATAGAGGATCTAGGAACTATGTAGGTACTCAGTTATTACATACATTACAGCATTATTAGCAGTTGTACTTCCAGTTTTTCCAGTGCCAAACCATCTTTTTGTAGCAGACAGCAAAGACCTACTAACTCCTTTTCTATTGGAAACCTGAAAACCAGAAAAAGAATTAAAATGGCAAGGGGCTTTTTATGGACCAATGATCATAATACTGCCATATATGGATACATACAACTTCAGACAACTGTGATATTTGTTTTTCTACATATGGCAATAGTGTTTTCAGGGCATAGTCTTGCAGGAACTTCTTGATGTCATCAATATCAATCATGTTCAATGATGATCCATGGACTTCCATTGATAAATCAAGACCTTTGCTAGTCACACTGACACTTTCAGAACTGCCAGAGAAGGAATGTGTCTGAAAACAAAAATAACAATCCTGTGAATTGTCTAATTTGAACCTTACTTAGTTTATTACTTTACTTCTAAGGTGTATTCAAATTCCATTATCCACATTGTGCTATGAAAAAACTTACCCACTAAAATCATGCTTGAATTTCATACCTGCAAACTGTTGGCATTATCATAAATATCATTGTCTGGAGATGTGAGAGGGTGTGAAGTATCTGCTTGCACTGAAGTGGATAATCCAGGAACTTCATCTGTATGAAGTTTAACAATATCAGTATACACTTAAAATTATTAGTTTGAAGCATACAAAGCATAGCATGTGCTGGCTTATGAATTTGATTGCATTTACCTTTTTCTGATGCTTATGTATGCTTTACTAAATTCAATTGGCACCACACTGGAGCTATATGCTAGGCGACCTCTGTGGCGCAGCGGGCGAGAGCCTGCCTGCGACGCAAGAGGTTGCGGGTTCGATTCCCGCCGTGGAACAAATTTGTGTACGATCTGCAGAAATTTGTTCCGATGGTCTGGGTGTTTTCTATGTATAATAAAAAATATCTATCTATGTAAGTATATAATGTATTAAGTGTATCAGTTATCTAGTACCCATAACACAAGCTTTGAATAGCTTACTTTGGGGCTACTATCTAGCCCCTCTAGCTGTGTGGATTGTCCAGCATTATTTATTTTATTATTTATTTATTTATATTGTAAATATAACATTGTAAGGAGGATCATGCAAAAGAACAGCCTGTTGCCTGTTCTTCTAGGCCACACACAGAAATACCAGGTTTTACCTAGTTTTAAGTTGTTTGAAAGTGATCCTAGTGATTTTATTGATTATGTACCTTTTTACTTTGAATATTTTAAAGATAATAAATATTGATGTGAAAAAAAGTTGCATATCCAGTACAGTATCTTGAACACCCTGATTAAACCATTATTCTTGCAAAAATCTATAGTGTGAGTAAGTTTAACGGAGGTACCTATGTTGCCCATAGTAGGAACTATCACTGTTTGAGGTTCTGCTGGAGTTGTAGGCTGGGTGTTTGATGATGTCATTTCATTCTAGAAAGATAAATTTATAAATGGGTTAGCTAAGTAAGGCCCTTACTTGATAGAAACTGTACCCTTAGGTAAGGGTACAGTTTCTTTCAAGATTAGTATAACTTAAATACCTACTCTTGCTATCCACCTAGACTAAATTCAATTGCAAGAATTTAAGTAGAACATGTAGGTATGTAAATAGGATAACATAAAGACTATAATATAATTCTCTAGTAAATGCATATAAGTTTTTACAGTATTACATTCAGACTCCAAACCAACATTTATGGTATGGGAATCAAACAGCTCTGAAGGCAAAGCTTCTACCAAATTGGAGCAACAGTGACACCAGTTTAGTCATATCCACTAGTTGACTTCTGCAGACTATTGTTGATGATTTTATTCTTTATTGCACACAGTAAAAACATACAGTAAACTTAAATAATAAAACATGCACAAAGGCGAGCTTACCCTAAAAAGAGTTCTCTTCCAGCAAACCTTGAAGGATTGTGAGAAATTGAAATTAGAGGTTTTATATTATTGGTGAGCATAGAGAGAGACAGTAACTTACATTAATTTCAGTTCTTTTTATATATGGAGCCCAAATATCTGTTAAAATTGTATCTGATGCACTTTTTGAGTTGATTGTCAGTATGAAGCAGTTACTTGCTCCAAAGGCCTGCTTCAGTATCTCAAATGTCACTTCAGCCCTGAAATAAAGTCAAAGTAATGAACATACTTACAAAATATTCAAATATCAGGTATAAAATAATATGTAGGTATTGCTACATACTTTTCTCTTGAAATAATGGAAGCATCATGCAAAAGTAAATAAGACTTCAGAACCCCACTGTTGAACCACTTTGGCAACTTGGGTGGTGTAACATTCTGCAACTGTGCATATTGCTGGTTCAATGCATTGAAACTGTCAATGACATTGTCATCATGAGCCACTCCAACAATAATACATGACAGGAAGTGCTTTGTGAACTCATGATCTGATGGAAATTGTACTTCTAGATAGGTTTCTCGCCAGGCATCAAACCAATATGTTGATTGAGGAATGTCAAATTTCCTTCTTTCTGTAAGAAACCAGCATATACATAATAATAATATGAATTTTAATACATAACACTGCCCCTTACACATATGTATAGAAGCAACTTTACCAAATTCCATTGCAACAGTTTTGTCATTATAATTGTGTAAAACAGCATTGTTCAGTTGTCTCCTAGCTTCAGTTGGTTGCAGAGGCTTCCAATTAACATCCCTTATGATAAGCTTCCAGTTTTTTATGGTACATGTATTACCACCAGGATCTTTCAGTTGACCTATAATGTAAATAATGTAGGTATGTATAGCCACGGAACAGAGAAAAAACAGCTATAGCTATATGGCTAGATGGTGATAAAGTTGTTAATTCGTTTTTAGTTGTTTCATTGTGGATTACCTTCAGATTCCATAGTTGTGAACGGCTGCAACAGCTCAGTAAATGTAAGGTTGTTTTTAGATACAACATTATCTACTTTAGAGCTACACAAAACTGCTACAATCGGAGAAAACGAGTCTTTGATAAATTCTTGAGCTGTTCTCCCAGTCGTAAACATAGTTTGGCTTTCCTATGGCGAGTATTGGCGAGAGTGAGTATTCTAATCCTTGGGCGAGACGAGAAGTACTGGTGATTTATGAGACCTCTCTCTTGCTTGGTTAGGTATTAATTCATAAAAAATAAAAATACACGGAACACTCTTAAATATAAATAACACAAATTATTGAATTATTTTGGTGGGTTTTGGATTTGTGATCAATCAAAGTTTGTGGTTTGTGATGTCAATGTCAACAAACGAAGGAATTAAATTGGAAAGTATTATATGTACCGACTTTTTTTTTCTCACAAATCCGGTATTTACTGTCAAAACTGACATTTCATATTGTCAAATAACAAACTGCTTGCTTTTGATTGCTAGGAAGTTATTCGTCGAGCGAGCTCCCTCCCTCCTCTCCCGAGTCCTCCCTCCATTCCAATCGGCAGCATAAAGGCCCATTTACATGATGCCATTTTCTTGTACGTACAAGAGCAATAATTGAATGCAATAAATGAAGCGCAATAATGACCTTCGAGAATTGCAAGCAACTGTTTACACGCGGATACTAGTAAAAAAGTTGAATGCAATTATTGAATGCAAATCTTGACAAGAAATAATTGCAGCTGTCTTGCTTTCAAGGCTTGCTTTGTCTAAACACAGACTTGTACGTGCGTGTACAATTTTTTGGTGCGTTCGTTCAAGTATTGCTCGTATTTGCGTTGGCGAATTTTTCATTCAAGTGTTGAACGTTTTAGATTTTTCATTCATATTTTAGAATTCGGTTCTGCTTATTTAATTAAGTTTATTGAGATTTATCGGATACCTACACAATGAAAATTTTAATTACAAGAACCGTGATGCACGTAATGGTGCACTAGCAGCATTTGGAAAGGAATTCGGAGTTTAATGGTTTCGAACACATGGAAATACCAAACAGAAATAAAAAAATTGAGCATTCAATTGAATTCAAAAATTGCATACCTAACAAATTATTGTAATTGCTGTTTATACCAGGGACAGTTTTGAATGCAATAATTGCCTACTATAGCAAGAATGTGACATGCTGTACAGATTTTTTTTTTTAATACAACTAGCTGATGGAACAAGCAGATGGTCCACCTGATGTTAAGTGGTAACCATCACCTATAAACAAAACATTGCCCCGTAGGTCACGCACAATAGGAACGTGCCCTACGATGCACTGCCCTGCGTCCATCAACTTGAGGCATACAGATGTTAAGCCTCATGTGCCTGTAATTACACCGGCGACCACACTCTTCAAACCGAAACACAGCGTTGCTGCTTGGCGTCAGAAAAAGGCGTGGTGGTAGTACTTCCCCGGACGAGCCCTTCACAAAGAGCTCTACTACTCTTGAAATAGATGTTGAATAGATGATGCCAGCCAATTATTGCTATAATATTATTGTATGCAACAGGCAATAAACTTGCATCGTGTAAATGGGCCTTAAGCCTAGTTTGCCGTCCTAGGATTTCTAGGCCTGCTCAGCCTGGTAGTAAATCTGCCACTGCGTCCGAGACTAAATGATGATCTACCCCTGATGAAGATAGGTAGGTAGGTACCTATCTAGGTATTTCTTCGCCCATCAACAAGTTCACCAAAATCGAAAACATAAGTAGCATTATACATGTACAAACGTTCATTGCGAAAATGTACTAGGTAGGTACCTACTTACTGAAATTTCGTAGCTAGTAAAAAGTACCTACCTAAATATCACGGAACAGAGAAAACCCATAAATATCTAGATAGGTAGGTAGTTATCTTAGAATCACATCAGACTGACAAAACCCTGGGCCCGTGAGCTAGACCAGCGGCCCGATTACGCTAATGTCTGGCTATCGAGATGGCTTTCCATCTCGATAGCCAGACATTAGATAATCGGGCCGCTGGATTCTATGCCAACTAAGCAAGATCACAGAACACTCGTCTCCTAATAAAACCCCATTCTCATCTCAGGCAAGACGCAATGTCTGTGAGTTATTGAATGAGAGCGGTCATCTCCACCCTGTCTCCACCGCTCCACTGCACTGTGAGGAAATCTCATTCGGAGTGAGCACTTGGAGTTTAATAGTGATCATGGCCCCTGGGGTGGCAGCGTGGGCGGTTCAACTGTCATGTAGTTAAGTGTTACATTTATTTCTTTTGTGGAGTTCTGTGGTCATACATCACCATCATCACATGCCTGATGCGGCCAAATGCTTTTCGTATGGGCCGATATTATGCTAGAGCCGCCTTGATTAGGTATTCGGGAGATGTCCACCACCCGGTATGGCAGAAATAGGAATAATTCGAATTTTTACCCCCGGTTTCTGAAAGCTCGATCAACACTAATCGGCTGTCGTAACTCGCTATCTAATTTGAAGTAAAAGCTAAAATAGCAAGTGACTTGACAGCCGATTAGTGTTGATTCAGCTTTCAGAAACTGGGGGTACGGTTGTCCCTCAGCTACTTAGCTTGCAACGTGACATTGGCGAAGTTGCATGCCATTAATGAATTACAAAGCCCTTTTAAAATGGATATAAAAAAATCTCTCAATATTCCTCTAAATAAATTCCGTCCACACTCGTAGCGTTTGTGTAGGTACGTGCATGACACGCCAATACGGCCAAGGCACGGCAAGAGCGGGGGATGGACATTTGAAAGTTTTTTGCAGCAATAATTCCACCCAGCTTCAACAATCATTATTAGAATGTATAAGATAAGGTGTAGAGATGCTCAAAACTGAGCAAAAATTAAAAAATAAAATATTGTGTTTGTATCTTTAAATTTAATGAAAAATTCATTTTATAAAATTCTGATACTGTTCACTGAAAATAAATCAAAAATACGAAATTTATGTAATCGTAAATGCATTATTATACTTACCAAAATAAAGATTCTTTAAGTTCAATTAAAATAAACACATACTAATGTATGTATACTTAAATCAAATAAATCTAAAATATAAGAAATTTAGATAAAATGGAATAAATTTAATTACATTTCTATATAACTTGATAAAAATACTGTAAAATAATATAATAATGAATGTTGAGTTATTTAACAATGATTTTAACCAACAACTTATTCTATAGAACTAGCAAAATTATGATGCTTAGATTGTACACAAAACCATTAGCTAAATTAAACTATACATTTCTACTAGCTTCCAAAATTCTAAATAATTCTAAATAAAAATTCTGGTATGTAATAACTAATCAGTAACTTTAAATAATAATGTTCAAAGTGTGACCCTGGCATGATTGAAAACTTATATTAAATGTTTATATTTTGCTAGTTCCACATTACAGGGTAAAAGATCTGTAACTTATTTTATATTTGATTTTTGGTACAAATAATATTATAAGCTTCATGATATATTTGTTATAATACAACATCATCAATGATCTTTTTCTCGTAATTATTTTTTTTCATATTCAAAATATCAAAAGTAAATTTTTATACACCAACCTCGATAGGCAGATTTGTATACTGGTACCATTTCGCGCGAAGGATGAACGAGATACAATGCAGGTTCAAACTCACACAGCACTCTCTGCATCATAGCAAAGTACGAGTACAGTCAAACACAGCACACGGTTCACGTCAGGTCCACGAGTCAGTGCGCGTAGGGGGCTCACGCGCGCGCGCTTGTGTTATTCAAAGTTCGCATTGAACATGTTGATGTTGAGGTCCTCGAAGGTGGATCCGCTCTGGTCCAGGATCTGCAGCATGTCGGAGAGCTCGTGCGGCGCGTGCGCACCCTCGCCGCCCGGCGCCGCGCCGCCGCCGCCCGCGCCGCCAGCGCCGCCGCCCCACGACCACATGCCTGCACATTATACACAACTTAAATAAACACAGTCTATATTTATAAATGACATGCAGCCATCTTAGGAACACCGCGCGTACGCATTTTATTGTTATTTTAAACAAACAATTATGGTTTAATCGAGCAAGAGCAGATTTTGCATTTCTTTTCGATTTGCGATCTTGCCTATGATATTGAATGCTCATAATTATTTCTTAAGGGTCCGGTGACAGCGGCTCGCAATTTCAAGGTGCGATTGGCTATTATTTCATTTTATTTCATTTCGGGGAGGTTGTTTGAAAGAATAACTCTAAAGAAACACGCATAAATACTGTTTGAACACAAATAATACAATAATATAAGGGAAATGTGCTTGAGTCAGAAATCATTTTGGTATTAGGTAAACGTAAGACCAAACATACTAATACCAAAATGATTTCTGATTTGGGCATGTTTCCCTTATATTATTGTATTATTTGTGTTCGAACAGTATTTATGCGTGTTTCTTTAGAGTTATTCTTTCAAACAACCGCCCCGAAATGAAATAAAATGAAATAATAGCCAATCGCACCTCGAAATTGCGAGCCGATGTCACCGGAGCCTTAAGCTCGACGCAAAAACGAGAATTTTTGTTTACTTTTATGTAGTACAAACATTGCATGTTGAGTTTGGACAGAGTTTATATGCAATGAAATCAAATCAAAAATGTATTTATTTTTGCTTTGCAAAGTGTGGTGTTACAGTCGGACTTATAATAATGGTAATTGGCATAGCAATTGCAGCAGTGCAGTGGTTGCGTTAGTTACCGTGCGTGGGATGCGGATGATGGTTGTGATGGTAGTGCGCGGCGGGCGGCAGGTAGGCGGCGGGCGCGGGTGGTGAGCGCGCGGGGCTGCCGTCCGCCGCCGCCGCGCCGCCGCCGCCGCCGCCTCCCTCCCCGCTGTACGCGTAGCTCTCTCCGCCGGCGCCTCCACTCTATCAAACACATCCAACATGCATTATGTACAATCACTGTTGCCATGACAACACTGTCATGCGGCCTCTCCGCCATGAACCATGAATAGTATCTCATAGTACTAGTATCTCATAGTCATTACGCTATACCTGTTTGCTAAGTTGTGTAATACAAAGTCGATTTAATCTAGAACATTTTATTTGGTACCAACCCACTCACTATGCTCACTGAGAAAGTTCTCGGTGTCTGATGAAGGTGATGAAAATATGATTCTGCTGATACACACTAAGCAGCTTTCTTTTAGAATGTATCAACAGGCCTTTCATAATAACTATTAACGTACCAAAACCTCACATTTGTATTAATACCTAGCATTTGAACACTGTTCTACTATTATGAACATAGAGATGTTTTACCCCCTCTTGGACCAACATCTAAACAGTTCCTTGACTGCCAGCAAGCCGTGGATGGAGAAAACTTGAATAGTTTGTCCTGGAAATCTATATATAGTGTTTTTTGTCGCCATTTCTAAATGGCGCTAGGTGTATCTGTTTCCCCTTACATAATCAAGGACTTTACTTACTAAAAAGAGTTAAGTACAGAGTTTTATTTCATTTCCTAGTTGTTATTTCCTGTAGGATGATTAACCTGTGGGTTCTGTTTTCATTATACATGTTTTATTTATAGCTCAGCTTAGAGCCTGTCCAGAAGGCGTGTAAAACACAAACTTCTGGACGGGATGTCTGTGGCTCTAGTATCTCGGCTACGCGCGAGTGCTTCTGGACGGGATGTATGTAGCTCTAGTATCTCGGCTACGCGCGAGTGGGGCAGGCTCTTATATGTATAGTTGTTAGAGATCCTGCGCTGTGATTGCTTAGTTACAATGACGAGAAGGTACATTACCGGACGCAGTGTGGTCCATGTGGTGTGCGGCGGCGTGTTGGTCGGCGGCGGCGGCGGCGGCCGGTGCGGCGAGTACTCGGGCGCGTAGTGCGGCGCGTACGCCGGCGCGGACACCCCCACCACACCCGCCTCGCCCGGCGACCGCGCGCTCGCGCCGCCTACTACCCCGCCGCTCACTGCACATAGCAATAAACTTTGGTCTGAATAATTTAAGCCTAACCTAGCCATTTTTGTAATAAATAAATAAACACAAACATAAAAGTGTGTTTTGATTGAGCACTAACCAGTAAGAAATAAAAAATATATCAGTTTCTATATTCCCCTTGAAATATCATATTTACAAGAGTACCTACTACTGTACTGTCCCTCTAAGTTCTACTGAAAAGTTACACTACTACCAGTACGAAATGCGTCAATGCCAGACTGAATGAGACAGAATAAGAATGCAACCAGAAAGACAGGTGATGGAAGGTGGAGGATGATATGAAGGAGAATTGATAAGCTTACCCGGCGGGGCATGGTGCTGTTGTTGATGTAAGGTTGGAGGCGGGGCTTGGTAAACGTCACGATGCCTTATGTGGTAGTCGTAGCCTTCCTCCGGCGCTGCCTCCCCTGTGGTGCTCCCTAGTGAACGACTGCATGGAGATAACAAACATTTTAATTATTATTTTACTTATACTACATGCTTATAGAACAAGCCGATGATCCACATGTGAAGTGAAGAAGAAGTGGTAATCATAACATACCTTTGTCAGATGTAAATATATGAAACTTAATATAAATATATGAAAATGTGTACTTACTTAGCTAATGTGTTAGTGCAAACAATATATTCTACATCGTCGTTGTATGGATTCAAGAAGGCAAAGGCGGAAGTCCGTAGCCATATCCATTCTCTGCTCTTTGTTCGAAACCGGTACATGAGAGAAATGATCTGGCCTTTTAGCTTCAATACTGCAACAAAGTTTTAATTCATTAACATTAAAGTTGAAGTTACCTCTTTGTAAGACTGTCTAGAAAGAGAGATGAAAATTCTCAATTGTACACCTTACAAACTATCAAAATACCTAGGAATCAAATTATAACAACTTAAGAACTTAAAATATGTAGAATGGGTGGTCTTATCTCTAAAAAGCTATCTCTTTCAGAGATGGAAAGAAGCCTAACATAATTAAAAACAAACGAAACTAGCGCGTGAGCAAGAAGTTGTTCAACAATAGTCTGTTTCTCAATTCATCTCCTAGAGAACTATTGTATTGACCTAGCCGTAACACAGTTTTTACTAGCAATATTTTCAGTACAATCACAAGGATCATATTATTATCATCTGCATGTTATTCACCTTGGTCAAAGTTATCCCGCATATGCTGCTGATCCTCCGGATGGTAGAACTCGTAGCAAAGCTTGCCGAGCAGATCTGCGGGCGCGTACCCCACGACCTGCGCGGCGCGCTGGTCCGCGAACGTGAAGCGGCCGTCCACCGAGTGACGCGACACGAACTCGGCGCCGCCGCTGCACAGGCTGCCTTCGGCCGCGTTCGGAGTCGACGTCACCTGCCATAAATTATTCATTATTCATACAAATTAATCAACATTCAAACAAACACTCACCATCCCAACCTACCATAATGACAGTCACATCGGATTTTTGTGTTGTGCCTTTGATAGATAGATAAACACTTTATTGTACACACCTTATCGCTAAGAACGATCTCATCCAGACAACCTTTTGATGAAATGGATTTGAAGATAGACTGCGACATCTCTACATTATGCGTACGCATAATGGACCACCCTAAAGTATAAATGCGGATACAGGAGTCAATACAAGTAACATCTCAGCATTAGTACAAAAAAGTTAACTTGAAAAGACTAGTAGTGTAGTATGTAGCTAATAAATCTGAGCCTTTTTAATTACACCTGACATAGTAAAAAAAAATTAAATTAAAGTGTTATAGAATCCAAGTAATGGTACAAAAAGTTGTTGTCTTCATCACAACAGCAATTCTCTAAAAACACTTCTTTCTTGATCACGTATTGTTGGTCTGAAAACTATGCAACAGGGTTTTAATATTTATCTACAAGAAAGGTCAAGAAAGGTGTCCACCTCCAAGAGCTTCCATCAACATTCACAAAGTGAGGTTAGAGTCAATGTTCGGAACGAAACGGTAAGACCGATGAAGTTGCTAAAAAGTGCATAAAGTACGTACCTGCAGTCGGCCAATAGCGACCAAGCAACAATGAGACGCATGAAGCTCGTCGTCCACCGGCCGGTCCATCTGCATGCCTGGAAACAAATCTAATGTCCCGACATAAATAACATTTAGTTCTCAAAGTTAAATGAACTTAAGAATCCAGAATGGCGAATCTAGCTGTCTAAAATTAGTTAAGTTCACACTTTGAAAATTCTTATAAGATAGAAGACGAAGTGTCATAGCACAGCACGACCCTTTTTATGATCAAAGGGAAGTTGACTATACGTGAAATACAATGGGACATAAGTGTGAGTTGCAATAAAAAAGACAAACTTTTCGAGCGGTCTTGCAAAATGCCGGTATTTCGGAATACCTTGAAATAAAATTCGGGTTTAATATTATGTAGACATAATCGATTTTTTTTGTTCTGAATGGAAATTCAGGAATTCTCGTGGAAACGAGAAGCTTTTTCTCTTCTGAGAAACAAGAGCGAAAGAGGACACTGCGATAGTCAACTTCAACATAATAAAGATCCGTTGTGTAGGTAGATACCTGTAGGGGGCCAGTTCTTGATGTACCCTGTGCAATGCACAACCGCGTAGTTGTGTCCGTCGTGCGAAGGGCCCAGTGAGTTCCGAGCGCGCAGTCTTCCCAGGTGGGCGCCCTCCGCGGAACCACCTACCCGCATCCGGCAGATAAACCCGCGTCGTGATCCCATCACCTGACGCATTGACGCTGGAATTACATTAAACGATTACTTGCATATTTTTAAACAACATGGATTTTTTGTCGTTGGTAGAGATCGCGTCATTTAAAAATAACGCTGGAAAAGTGGTGGGGATGTGTTCGCGCACACAAAACACTCGCGCCATCACACCCCCTCCTTCCAGCATTCTTTTTACGTGACGCGACCTATACTAGCGTTAATAATCATAGCATAGGATATAATCAATCTAGGTTTATTACAGGATCGGGTGGATTTAAAATTTTCGTCTTCATTCTTTTATAGAATAGAATATATGTTTATTTGACGACAACACACAGAAGAAAGAACAGAAAAAAGGCAGTAGGTAGAGAATACACAGTAGGTAGATTAACAAACACTTAAAAAATAAAGATAGCCTACACACAAATAACAAGCCTCTCCCTGTGTGAGTCAGTCAAAAAGGCGTAGTCTCAGCTTGATGCCCCTCTCTAACAGGGTTAGAAAGTGGCGCTGGTTTTCAGACTAAGCCTTGTTTTTATGGCTTTTGTCAGTCATATTGACAGACAATTTTCCAAGTACCAAGCGGTTGTAATAAACTGTTTAAAGTCATTGCTCTGCAGTCATTCGTTTTTAATATTGGCGGTTTCCTTCAAAACTTTCGAGAAACATTTTAATTCCAACAGTTCACACTTTGCGAAATCCACCGAAATTTTGCTCCAAATAAACACAGTCAAGTCAGTTTATGGACTTACATTGATGCCCTTCTTTTTTGACAGTTCCTGTCTTCAGATCTAAAATACGGCCTGTATTTTGAGGTTCTTGTGTACTCAATTGTTCCCGAACTTTTTCCAGATCATCTGGATGCACTTGGTCATACAGACATTTTGAATACCATTCTCCCTGAAATCGGTAAATCGAAATTATGTATTATATTATGTTGCTTCAGTCGACGAACTTAAAATGATTTTAACCTTCCTACTTCAAAAAGACTGGTCAAATACAAATATGTAAACATCTAATAATGGAGTACGAAATAAAGCCGGTATAGAGATACCGGCAAATAATATAGTAATCTGTTGAAGGAGTCAACAGAAGACTCATGGCGATAGTATTGTATTGGAGATCATGATAATATAAAATAGATCGAAATAATGTAATAGAACTAAGTAAAACATAAGTTGTAAGTTCTTCCATACCTGAGAATAGTTAAGTACTGGAGCTATACTGTCACTAACGTAAATAATTCGGCCAGTATCACAGCTAACCACAAATAAGAAGCCATCAGCTGCCTCAAGGATTAGATGCTTCAGTTCTTGGTCAGTCAAAAATGACGGCTTGTAAGTGCCATCGGTTGAAGTATTTCCTGTACCTAAAAAGTTATAGGATTTATTCATCACACGTGTAATTTATAAAATGCAGAAATGTAGTTGATAATTTTACTATATATAGACACAGAAATATAAAAGTCAGACTTTGTCTTTTTTTATGCGGACAATCCATATAGCCCCAAAGTAAGCTACTTGTGTTATGGGTACTAGATAACTGATATATTTAATACATTACATATTTTTTATTATTCATAGAAAACACCCCGACCAATGGAACAAATTTCTGCAGATCGTACACAAATTTGTCCCGAGGCGGAATCGAACACGCAACCTCTTGCGTCGCAGGCGGCCTCTCGCCCGCTGCGCCACTGAGGTCGTCGATTACGAACTAATTTATAAAAATAAGGTTTTAAGTCGTAACCAGTGATTGGCGAAAAATTTTACAGTTTTGCTATCCTTGCATAAGATCTAAAGTATAGTAGATACCTATACTACTTAGTGTAGTCTACTATACTAATTAGTGTAGTCTTTATGACATGTTCTAGTGAAATCCTGTCCATTCAAAGGTTGCCTGGAAGAGATCGTTCTTAGCGATAAGACCGCCTATTGTACTTCACTAAACTTTTGAACTTTATATTTGTTTTTAATGTGTTATTGTCCTTGTGGTGTGCAATAAAGAGTTTTCTATTCTATTCTATCTATGACACGCTACTGTATCCCGTTTGAATTGAGCTCAATTTTTTTTGTGGTTTTTGTGTGGGTTTGACGTTTTATAGTGTCATGATAGCTTAGCGGGCGTGTTGAAAACTCTCATACTCTCTCTCTCTCTAATCCCACATCACACAGAAAGCCAAGCTATGACTCGAGGTACTGTAGTTTTCTCAAAAACGAATAAGGTACCTACCTCTCAAAGCCTTCATATGAGCCACTGCCATACGCAGTATGGTGAGCTTGTCTGGTTTTCGCGCCAGCGCGGAACATGTTGGAACCATGTCAGATAATTCCGTGATATATGCCGTCATCTTGTTTCTTCGACGCCGCTCAATTTCGCAGTGATTTTCACGGCTAGAAAACAATAAATCTAGTTAGCTATAACAGAAAACCGTGACACAACGAGCTGGTGAGGCAGGATTGAGAACTTGTTAAGATATACATAGTCATCTTAACAAGTTATAAGTTAAGATACACATAGTCATCTTAACAAGTTTTCTATACATAGTTAGTTTAAAAGGTTACCTAGCTAAAGTATTCATATACGCAAAGGTAATCAAGGTATCTTTTTGAATATTTTTTAAAAAAGTAGGAGTTTAAGCTACGTATTATAATGAGATAAGACACGTTTTCAATCACATTGCTGGGAACTTGTTGCTGGGACTGGCGAGATTATGGGAAAATAATAACCATTCATCTGCCAAGGTGCACAATTTTTACACTCAACATGTCTATTGAATATTGATGAACCATTGTATTTTAATGCAGGAAATTTCAAACTATTTCGTACTCAACTAAGACTAGTCAAACATGACAGGTATTTACTGGTTTTGGGCATATTCAATGTTTGTGTGTCCGAAACAAGTGATTTTTTTACCAAATTTCCATTATTGGCACAGATCCAGTGCTCTGCTCTGATCCATTCTGTGCCATCACGCGAGCAGCATCCACTGCTTTTAACAGCTCTTTGAGCAAACACTTCTTTTTTTTTCGGTTTAAGATATTTTATTTCTCACTTGTTTAATACTAGCGACCCTCCCGCGCGTCCCTGCTTCGCACGGATGCACATATCATGCATGTATTATACATATAAACATTCCTCTTGAATCACTATCTATTAAAAAAAACGCATCAAAATCCGTTGCGTAGTTTTAAAGATTTACAAAGGGAAGGACAGAGAAAGCGACCTTGTTTTATACTATGTAGTGATAAGAATTTTTTTTTTTTTTTTTTATACTACCAAGGTAGCAAACAAGCATACGGCCCACCTGATGGGAAGCGGTCACCGTAGCCTATGGACGTTTGTAACACCAGATGTGTCACACTCGCGTTGCTGACCCTTTAAATATTTTAATACGCCTTTTTTTAAAGAACCCCATACTGTATTCTCCAGGGAAAACATCCGCAGGGAGCGCATTCCACAACCTTGAGTGCGCGGGAGGAAGTTCCTCTGAAAACGAACAGTGCGCGACCATCCTGGCTCCAAGGTGTGTGGATGGACCCCCTGCCTATGGCGTGCAGTTCGATAATAAAACGAAGCTGTAGGCATCATATCGAACAATTCTTCAGAACACAACCCATTATACAAGCGGTAGAACACACACAGAGAGGAGAAGTCTCTCCTCAAACTTAAAGGTTCAATACCGCTTGTGAGCTTGGGATCATCAACGATTCTCACAGCACGTCTTTGGACCGAGTCAAAAGGACCAAGCTGGTATCCAGGTGCTCCTGCCCAGAGATGGCAGCAGTACTCCATATGGGGTCGGACCTGCGACTTGTACAGAAGTAGTCGTTGTCCCCCATTGAAGTACAGCTTCGCTCTGTTTAGCACACCGAGCTTCCTAGATGCCAGCTTTACCTTGTCTTCTAAATGACTGCGGAACTGAACGTCGCTGGAGATGTCGATACCTAGGACCCCAATGCTCTTGGAGATGGAAAGGGTCATGTTCTGGAATTGAGGTGCCACAGTGAAAGGGGTTTTTTTTGCCGTGAATGCGCAAACTTGTGTCTTAGTAGGGTTGAACTTAACCAGGTTTTGATCTCCCCAATTGGAAACTCTGGTTAATGTGCCCTCTATCTCAGCCACAAGTTGCCTTCGGCTTTCTTCCACAATGTAACGAGGGATGCTAGCACGGCCCGTATATAATGTGTCCCCAGTACTATCATCCGCATAGCAATGAATGTTATCAATGGACAACATATCATTGATATGTAACAGAAACAGCGTTGGGGACAATACAGAGCCTTGCGGGACGCCAGCGTTAATGTCCATGCGATCGGAGCTACCGCCATCAACTACAGCTAGTATGCTTCTGCCGGACAAAAAGCTGGCAACCCATTTGCACAAACCCTCGGGCAGTCCATAAGATGGCAACTTCGATAAAAGACTGCGGTGCCAGACCCGATCAAAGGCTTTCGCGATATCTAGGCTGACAGCCAATGCCTCACCTTGACTATCAATGGCCTGAGCCCAACGATGTGTAAGATACACTAGAAGGTCACCAGTCGAGCGACTATGGCGGAAACCGTATTGACGGTCGCTGATCAAGTAGAATAAATTCACTTTCATGAGAAAATACTAAAATAAGCTTAAGTTTAATTAGGGCAGTAGCGTACATTAATGTGGATACCTATAATAGCTTACTTATTAAACTAAAGTACCTACAATATAAAGATAAAAAACAAAGTGACGGTAGAAATGAAAAAAAATTTACAATAACAATGTTCGTTCACAAGTAAAAACTTACGCAGTTAAGCAAAACTAGATGTGGCATGAAACGTATATTACCTTCGTCTGCACATGACACAATGTTGAAGTAATTTTTGGAAGGTAGTATTTTTATCTTGTAGGAAACATCACTACTTGTAGTTGGTATTATCATTACACATTGCCACTTTTTAGTACACGATTTGCTAGTTTTTTCATTGAAGTTCAAGTCAATAATTTTTTGGTCTTCCCTTGACATACCTACTTTATGGTAAGATCTTCTTCGCCGCAATCAATACGTCGTTTCAACTCATCTTTTAGATTTCTCATATATATGTTTGCTATTGAGGTGTTTGATCAGAAAAGATCTTGATCACTCCTGACTGACTTCAAGTTGCTTTTATTTCGTAAGATAGATAACACGGAATTTTGAGATTTGTAGCATACCTTCAAAGGGCGAGTTTTGTTAAGATTATATTTTCCTACCCGCAAGATAAAAGCTGGTTCGGTGCACTCAGTATTAACAAGTTTCGTTCTTTTTTTTTACTTCATGTATTTATGTTTTACAAACATGAAAATTTTCGTCTTTTAGCCGTTTATTTATTTTTATTACCAGATTTCCCACGAATATTCTAAGTGTCCACCAATATACATAGGTAAAATCACGCTTTTTTCCCACAGGGATAGGCAGAGACCACGGATTTGCTTTTGACCTGGCCTTTTTCTAGAATGTCTGGAGCTGATACGTCCGCCGAAGTCTTCCCTTCCCAACAGTCCCATTCACTCTCGCCTGATGAACCGTTTTCGTCAATCTTCTTTCATCAATCTCTACATTCCAAAATCAAATAAACAAAAATAGTAGACCGAGATCTGTTTAAATAAAACACTGCTTTTGAAGAACACTGGTTCTTTAAAAGTTTTCTTTATCTACACTAATATTATAAAGAGGAAAACTTTGTATGTTTGTATTTTTGTATGTTTTGAATAGGCTCAAAAACTACTGGTCCGATTTCAAAAATGATTTCACCATAACTAGTTTCACCATAATAAAGCTACATTATCCCTGAGTAACATAGGCTACATTTATTACTGAAAAAAAAATAGGGATTCCTACTAAAACATAAAATATATTTATTCCTACCTTGCAAACCTTTCTTTGTCTTGAATATTGTCCTCCTCCATCCTTGTGTATTTGCCACCACTAGCGTCGTCCTCATCGGATCTGTTTTAGTACATAAGGTTTATTTTGTAATTCTTGAACACTTCCTTGTTTAATGTGTGAAGTAAGGAATGTACTTAAAAACTAGCTATTTTAAGGCTAGGCTAAGTAGGTTATTATCATAGCTGGGCATTAACTCGTTAATCCGTTAATTACGGAATGTTAACAATTTGATTTACGGATTAACTTTTCAAGTTAAGTTTTAAAAATGTTAACGGACACGTTAAATTCCGTTAATATGCAGAAGTCCGTTAATCCAATGCCTAATAGTTACCGCACGGCACCGACAAGTGCCGGGCGGCGCGTGGCAGCGAGTGAAACAAAAACAAAACTAAATATATTTTGCCGGCGGTGAAAAAGAAAATTGCGAAGAGATTTGTTTTGTTTGATAATTTCATTTTTACTTAGCGCGCGCCGGTGCTTAGAGTGACGAGTGTTTTGTTTGTTTTGTTGTTATTATACATTACTGTCAGTGATCATTTGCGTGTTGAAGAACATGTTAATGTTCATGAAGGGAAATATGCACTTTATGCCCGATGGTTACACATTTGAATTATACAAGTTTTTTGTTTTGTTCCTAACCTTGATTCCTAACTTTGATTGTATATAAAAAAAAAAAAAGTTTTATAGCTCACTAACGCAACAATATAATGATGCGATTTTACACCGTTAATTCATCCGAAATATACCTACCTAACGCTTTAACGTTTAACGAAGTTACTTTTTTATAGTGGATTAACGATTAACGAAGTTAAGTATTTGATTAATGATGCCTGGCTATGGTTATTTATATTATTTTAATAAAAAGAGTTTTGAATGTCCACTACTTACTTCAAAAATTTCAATAGATATACATAGCTGGGAAAATTTTAAGATATATTTAGGTACCTATTATAGGAGACTAGTTGCGCCCCGCGGTTTCAGCTGCGTAGTTTTAAATCCCGGTATTCCCATGGGATAAAAAGTGGACTATGTGTTATTCCAGACTAAAATATATCTATATATATATATATATATGTGGCAATTTTCACATATATATATATATATCCCGTTCAGTCATTATAGAGTAACAAACATACATACATCCATCCATCCATCCATACTTACAAACTTTCGCATTTATAATAAAGCAGGTATAGCTTAAGTAATTAATTGACTAGAAAACTACAAAACAGCATTTGAGATTAATTTATTTACTTATACTAAGAATTTTTTGGAGAGAATGTTCTAATATACAAACAGCGCTTAAAATATTAGTGGGTAGAAAATATGTTCAAAATAAATATATTTAAAATATTCATACTGCAAAATTAAAATTTGAAACTCACCCAACACTGCCAGCACGGCGTTTTTGTATATCCTTTGTTGGGTCAGCCCCTGTATAGACAAACAGTTATAGTGCTTTTAAACATATTTTCTTCCCTGATATGATAATTATAGGAAAATACTGAAGCAGAGAATATATTTTAAGCTTTGTTCTCCTTTGTTGAGGACCCACCAAATCTATTATACCTAGCTACCTATAATGAATATTTCTAACATACTAATCATGAGGTGAGCGGGGGGTCCTCTAAGGATGCTAGATGAATTGAACGAAATTGTTACACTAATGATCTGCATACTAGGTATTTATTCGTGGACATGTGACAATAAAATACTTGTTGATTGCCTTCATCACCAAGAAAATAGAAGTACAGTTTAATTAAACATAATATACCTATTATTAGGCAAACTATGTAGTGTAGTTAAAATTGCACTAGATTTATGGTGTAGAGAATCTAGGTTTTGAATATTTTTTGTTGAGAGCTAAATCCCACTATTTTAATTCTTGGCTCATGTTACAATCCACCAGAAATTTAATATTATTATAGCAAATGGTTTACCTACTTTATTTATGCTCACTAGGTGAAAAATCTGCTGAATCCACATTCCTTTGAATAATCACCAACAACGCGTCACGCGGAGCAATGTCAGAGAAAATAGGTCGCCTGTTGTATCTATTAACATATTCCAAAATACGATTTGCCCCTTTTAATGAGCTTAGCTAACGGTAATTTAGAATTTATTACGTCCCTCTTCATCTTGCTATGATGATCAAAGAAAATACGAACGTAAACTCTAGATACTAACCGGGGATATTGGGAGCCACGGCAGACATCAGTCAATAAACTCATTAGTCCTCTATAAATTATCTATAAGATAGAACAACAAACAATTTCTTTTTAAAAACAGTCACCGAATTTCAAAGCACTACATATGTTTACAGATTTTTATTCAACACAACACACACGCCATTTTTAATCGACAGACCGATCAGAAGATAGGCATTAGGCAAATGTAATACCTAATAAAATTAGTACCTACGTAGTACTTTCCTTTCCAGGGCAGGGCAGGTTAGCCAACTGCGCCAACTACAAAAAATTTTGTTAGTATTGCCAGCAATATGTAGATTATTATGGATGTTTTGTAGATTATTTTGTAAATTACATTGTTTACATTTTATTACATTGTTTTGTAAATTACAATCATTGATCCTATCATTGTACAGTTTGGCCAATATTGCCATATTTGACATCTGCCAAGTTCAGTTAGATTATGTCGAAGTATGTCGTATAATTGCCGTCTTTTACTCTATTATGTAGCACACGCCATCCATACCCGCTGCACCACACACACGCGACAACTAGCGACAGTTTGGCGACATTAGCTGGCATGACCGGCTTGTACTTCAAACGCCAAGGTCCACACATTTCTAAAAATATATCAGTAAAGTCCAAGGAATATAGAATAGATAAGTATTCAAATTCCTTGGTAAAGTCCGATAAAATAATCATAAAATCACCTAAAATCTATGTAGTGATGTTATTGAGGTAGGTATTTTAGGTACTCTTTATTGCAGGAAAGTGCAGTGTTTATCTATGGGTGCAGTGCAGTGCAAGGAATTTGAATACCTACTACGTACACAACAGTATAAAGAATTATATTTACTTGCACAAATACTTGGCTACATTATTTGCACTGACCACAATAAATTACCCATTCCTTGGTACGACCAAGGAATATACATTCAGTCAAAAAAGTATCGGGAATGGACAATTTGTCTATGGTTCCCAATTCAATTTTTTGTTTATTTTTTTGCTGTTTGATTGGCACAACTGTTTTCCATTTTGGCGCGGATTTTGAGTTGAATCTGTTGTTTATATTTATTATAGTGCTGTTTTTAGTTAGATCATATCTAGTGTGTATTGCGAATTTCACTATGGACAAAAATATCGAACAAAGAGTTTGTCTTAAATTTTGCATCGCCAACGGAATTTCGTGTTCGGAGTCACTGAAAATGTTACAGAAGGCTTACGGTGAATCGACTTTATCATAAACGCGTGCTTATGAGTGGTACAAAACGTTTAAAAGCGGTCGAGATGTGATAGAAGATTTGCCTCGCTCTGGTAGGCCATCAACATCTTCAACTGAAGTTAACGTCGCAAAAGTGAAGGAATTAGTGACTGAAAATCCTCATTCGAATTTGAGAGAGATAGCCGCTGAACTTTCTGTGTCTCACGAGTCGATCCGCACCATTTTAAATAATCACTTGGGTATGAAACATGTTGCTGCTCGGCTAGTCCCAAAAGACCTGAATTTTCTCCAAAAACTCAATCGCATAAGAGTCGCTGAAGACATGCTAGAACGAGTGAATTCCGACCCAACATTCATGAAACGCATTGTTACTGGTGACGAGACGTGGGTTAACGAGTTTGACATGCAAACTAGTCAACAGGCTTCGGAGTGGCGCCTCCCAACTGAACCGAAACCGAAAAAACCACGCCAAAGTCGATCAAAAGTTAAAGTCATGTTGACTGTTTTCTTTGACTATCGAGGTGTTGTGCACTCGGAATTCTTGCCGGAAGGTGAAACGGTAAATAAAGAATATTATTTGAGCGTTATGCGGCGTTTAAGAGAGCAAATTCGGCGAAAAAGGCCAGATTTGTGGAAAGACAATTCTTGGATTTTGCATCGCGATAATGCGCCTTCGCACAAGGCCATAATTGTAATCGAGTTTTTGACCAAAAACTCAACAAATACTATCGAGCAACCACCTTATTCACCAGATATGGCTCCAGCCGACTTCTTCCTTTTTCCTAAACTCAAATTACCACTTCGTGGCACACGTTTTCATTCGGTAGAAGACATAAAAGAGAATTCGCGACGAGAACTGAACTCAATTCCGGAAAAAGCGTTTAAAAAATGTTTTGATGATTGGACTATACGTTGGCGTAAGTGTATCGTTTCTGAAGGAGCATACTTTGAAGGCGATAAAATAAATTTAGATGAATAACTAACATTTTGTGTATTATTGATCTTTTCCCGGTACTTTCTTGACAGAGTAGTATTACTCGGTACGACTACCGTTACGACTGGTATGTTAGATCGTCTAATTTTTAAAAGCAAAAGTGACACATGCATTAGTGACATGTTTATTTTAAAATAGTCACCCAAAATTATGTCAATTAATAAGTTAGCATAAATAATTTTAAATATTGGTAGACCAAAATAAAAGCCATGGACGGCGAAGTTTTGTCTGATACAGCTACTAACTGTAATCTGGCCTCCGCATCTGAAACAATATCTGATCACAACCAAGCCAAACTCGACTCGCTTGAAAAAAAAGCAGTTCATCTGAGGTAAGAAAAGTAGGTAGGTTACTACATACTTCATCTTTGGTGCTTCGATTACCTACCTGCTTCATAAATCTTCCCATGACAGACTTCGCGACAACCGTCACCGACTTACTACGCCTTGCAAATGAACTAAACTAGCAAGCAATAAGTATTCAGCGGTGTGGCGTCGCACAAAATCTACACTATTATTTTCAATGACACTGATGGACTGATACCTACGTTACTGAACGGCACTGTTGTGTTCGGATAAGCGTTACGTGTTTTATGTTGATAAAAGTAAGGCCCTATTAGGTATGTTTCTGTTCCGTGATTAATGAAGGCAGTGCATTTTCTACACTAGGTACCTAATCTAAAATGGGCTTAATTATGCAGTACCTACTCACGAAACAATGAACATCTTTACTATATATACCAATCGAAATGTCCGGTTAAAGTTGTGGTTCTGGACCACCCCTCGGTTGTTTATGACTGCACTGTGCACGCTGTGCACTAAATGGTCATACAATAATCGGACCCGACCTGCCTTCAACTACCCTACAAAATTTTGATACTTTTGCCAAGACGGGTTTTCCAGATCTACTGTAGGTATAAAACTAGCCTAGGCTACACGTGCTCTCTGGTCTGGACTCTGTTAGCACCAAGGAACATATATACTCCTGTGTGGTTAGCACCTAGGTACTGTTGCAGTTGTTTCAATAGTCTGGTACATCGGCTTGATCTAGCAGTAATACCTAGGTAACCTAACCTACCTAGTTGGTAATAGGTTGTCACTAGTCACTCACACCTAACTACTTTTATTTACAGATTGGTGCTTGAAAAAGATTTTAAAGCTGCTGATATAAAATGGAGTCTATTCGTTGCAGCAGCATTTAGTTTTAGATATGAAAGCTGTCTCAGACCATATCCTCCTGCCTTCTTGAAATGTGGAATTAAAGATATGGACGAATTAGTATGTACCTATCTCTCCTCATTTTACTGATTCTATTCTGCAGTAAGAATGGTTTTGGAAAATGCATCGAACATTTAAAATTTATTCAAAAATCCGTTTTCATGTAGATTATATATAGACCTACACTACAAGTATTCATATTCAATAGTTTTCTATAAAGTACCTACCCACGATTCGTACTCAAGCAAACTTTAGAGGTGCTTTAGAGTAGGTAGCTATCTAGTTAAACTTGTACCTATCGGCTTCGCCATTTAAAGGCACCTAGTACATACAAGATATGATTTACAGGATGGCCAAAAAGTCGTGGATCAAACGTCTCTAAGGTAAACCCTTGTAGAGCTATAAAATATTCTGTGATTTTATGAGAAAATCCACTTTTTTTATTGTGAAATTAAAAAAATCTACACACAAAATAACATTTTTTTGCAGCTGATGACCCCATCCTTCCCCTAGTTGCGTTTCATCCACGACTTGTTGACCACCCTGTATTGTCAACCTGCTGTCTGTTAGTCCCCTACGTTTTGGACGCAAACTATGTAATTTAATTTTCGTTTTATTATATTTTCAGCTTAGCGTAATAACTGACGTACCAGCACTGGACTTGGTGTTGCACCAATTGGATAATTTAGAACACTTACCAAACATAAGTGGAATTATCGACCTGTTATTTTACGTTTTAGTAAGATTGAAAGAACCAACACTGAAAACTGTTCCCATTGAAGCGGTTCGTATTAACACTTATTTGATACTTCCAAGTACCTAGGTAACTTAAGCTTAGGAACATAAAAAAAACATAAGTGAGTAAGTAGTTAATACACATTTTCCTGCTTTTTTTACATTTATGCCAAACACAATGTTTGGAATAGCTTTTTCTTATCTTATTACCTACTAACTTGCTAAAGTAGGTAAACGTTTCAGCTCAATTAACCTATTTTTATATATAGGGGTGTGCGTTACTGGGGCGGCAAGTCGACTCAGATCAAGATGAAACTTACTGTAAAATTAGTGCACAATACCTAACCTGTAACTGTGCATCAAAACAAATTTATGCAGATTGTGGTTTCAAAGTTATTCGAAGATGTTAACATTCCGCTGCAGTAATGCCTAAAAACGTTACTCCAGCGGCATGTTTTTTACCTATTAGCCGTAGCCAAATGGAAAAAATCTTAAAAATAGCTTATATTTGTGCGCTTCAGGCCAAACAGCGACATTTGTGCGGCCTATGGTTCATGAGTTACCTATTGCAAATGCCGCTGAAGTAGCGTTTGGCAGATTTCCATATCTTCGGAACGCCTGGACGGACACACAAATTATGATTTATTTATTTCAGCACGAAACCATTCTTTCTTATCCACGGTATAGTCAACCAGCTCCAAAGCCTCAGTACATTTTTCAAGTAATTGGCTCCAACAAATCGAATTCAGAAACTAAATGGAAGGAGCTATCTAAAAATCACCATGTTTTTTACGCGTTTCATGGAAATCGCTTGGAGAATTTCTACACAATATTAAATTTTGGTTTGCAGCAACATCTGAATAAGGTTAGAAGGGATCTTTATAATATTTTTCCACTTAGTTAATTTTAATGCATGTAGTGTTTACCTTTAATTAGTTGTGCAATTAGCTCTAAATAGTACATACGTATGTAGATGTAAGTTTCGTTTATTAAATTGTATTGTTGTAACAGCTGTTGGTAGACCTGAATAAATAAATAAATAAATACCTACAAAAAACTATTCGTCACTTTCTTTACTGACTAAGGGCCACTTGAACAACGATAAATAAATAAATAACGCTGGACAATCCACACAGCACCATCTAGCCCCAAAGTAAGCTTCACAAAGCTTGTGTTATGGGTACTAGATGACTTATATATTTAATACATTATATACTTACATAGATAGATATTTTTTATTATACATAAACACCCAGACCAACGGAACAAATTTCTGCAGATCATACACAAATTTGTTCCGAGGCGGGAATCGAACCCGCAACCTCTAGCGTCGTAGGCGGACTCTCGCCCGCTGCGCCACTGAGGTCATCATACCGCTTTACCTACATTCATAGCGAGCCCCTATTTTGACGATAATATATTTCAATGTGTCTGACACCATAATTATTATGTTAATGTTAATAAGGTAGCATTACCTGACCTAAAACACGGTTGTAAACTATAAAAAAGATTCCCATTATCTAACAGTTTGCTAATCGTGGCTTAGCGTACACATAGGTATGTAACTACAATATATGTATACAAAAATAACATAATTGATAAGTACATTATGCTAGAAATCTGATTCTTTTTTGTATGCTTCTTATAATCCCTCAGAACACATTGCTTGGAAATGGAGTTTACCTTTCACCTGAGCTAAGCGTGACTCTGCCATACAGTCACGGCGGGTTTGGTTGGGGTGCCAGCTGTATCGGGGGACACCTTTCTTGTATAGCAATGTGTGAAGTAATTGATGCTCCAGAAGGCATTAACTATCAAAGGCCAGTAACTAATGAAGGTATTTACAGTTCCTTTAGTTTTTTTTTTTTTTCTTGTCCTACATATAAGTAAGTACATCAAAAACTAAGCAAAGACAAAACTAAAGTTGTTCATATTTCCTACTTAGTTTTGGGGGGTTTAAATTGCCATTCAATTTTTACGTCACCTACATACTTACAAATATAAAATCTTAAAATTACCATTTGCCAAACTGCCTGCGTCTAGTACGAGGTGGTACGGGTTAAACTGCGCTGCGACAAAGTCTGCCGGTTGCCAACCAAGAGTTACCGAAGCTAAATTAGTGTAGCATACCAGTAGTCAGTCAGTCACCTTTGAGTTATATATATTTAGATTACTGCATACTTGTTACACTAGGTGATGTCATTTATGATGATAATGAAAAGAAGAACCTCACCGAGCATGGAGTTGAAGGTCCATTAACGCAGTATATAGTCACTAACTGTGATTTAGTAAGAGTCCGTTACATGTTAGTGTACGCTAAACAACCAGCATCAATGAGATTTCCCACCGCAAGTGTGAACAGAAATTGTAAGTTGAATTGACGATATAATTATTTAGAATACTAATTATTACTAGAGTCGGTCAAATGAACGGTGGCAACGCAGACACGCTAATATTTTTAGAATTTGGCGCGAATTTTCAGTGTCTACTTTCATTTGACCGACTATACCAACAGAGATGGATATACAGGCTGGATTTTAGAGACAGGACAGTAAGGATGCCTGTCCATTGACGCGGAGCAAGGCAGCAGAAAGGGTAAATAGGAGTGCTTAAATCTCCAATCAGCAAAATACGGACTCAGGCATTAGGTGGGCTTGTTCCATCAGCTATTTTATAAAAAAAAGGAGGAGATTTTAATTTTTATGCAATCCTTCATATTTCTCCGTTTCTCCCTCCGCCATGCGCCACCTCGCTCCGCGATAGTCTTTTGTTCCTACATGTAGTAGGATCGTTAGGAATCTTTTTTTTTTATCATTTTTATCACTGACTGTATTTTTTTTTCAATTTTGCTTTGTGTGGTGTGATTGAAATTCAGAATATCCCAAAATGTTATGAATAGGCTCCTAATATAGTTTTCATATAACTATAATGCTTAAGGAAGTAGGTACCTGCCCTTTGCCCCGTCTCGAAATTCCACCCTGTATAGGTATTGTATGACCCGTGACAAATTATAACGCTCCAATTATGACGTGCGAGGAAGAAGATAAATTAGCTAGAGCAGCGCGCAGCCCGTCATTTTGGATTCTTTGTTTATTATTTACCATAACCTTGCAAAATTTTATTTCAGCTGGAGGCCTTCGTCAATGGCTGTCTAGACATAAACTGTTATCTATTTTACTAGGTTATGGGCTTATGCTAGCGACCATTGGATTTGCTAACAATCAGCCCATTAATTATTATTACAAAATATTGTTGAAGAAACTGGATATTGCTTACAGCACCGTTAAAGTTTAAATACATTTTAATTACAAGCGTCCTTGGTGAATTGTTTATCATGTCCGATCTAAAATTGTATGTAGACCTACCTACCTACTTACCTTTACAACATATTCTTAGTGACCTAGTTTTTATTGTTTATTTTACATTTCTTATTTTTAATAAAACTATTTAGTTTTAACATTTACACGTTTGTTTCATACCATTATTGTACCTATCGGTTTATCTATCATGCTTTAAACTTGCTAATAAATGTGAGTTAATACGTAGATATGGGTAGGTAAATACTTAGATTTGGTTATATATCATAATGCGTGTTTCCATTTTAGTCACAGAGCCAAATTGCCAGTGAATTAGAACAATGGCAGTCAGTCATAGTCACGGTGCGTGGTGGCCCGTCATGGACTGGAGCACAGTCATTGTATCATCTAATTTTGTTGTGTTGATCTCTATCTCACGTTGGATGCTATGCAGAGTGATAAACCATCAGTTATACACAGTAAGCCTTTGCACGATAAGTGTGTGGGCTGTTTCATCTGTTGAATTTTATTTGCCGTCCTATTTTTACTTGTCTGCTTGTGAAGCAATTTGTATTATAATGGGTAAAATTATTTCTTTTTATAAAATACTGCAAAAAAATATACTTCTTCTAACCAGTTTAATATGCATAAAAGCTCAAGATCCAATAGTGAACTTGCCTCAAGGACGGATAGTTGGAGTGAGTTAATGCATTGATAGTTTTTTGAAAACAGTCTAATAATTATTATTTTCTATTGAGTTTGTGATAAATATACATTTGATTTTGTCAGACAAAAGTATACACTGAAAAATCCTTGATACCAATTGAAATATACTATGGAATACCATATGCGACGCCTCCTATTGGAAGATTCAGATTTTCGGTAAGTTGCTCGACATACGAGCAATTAAATTTGAATACCCATGTAGGTATCAGCGCTTTGTTTACTCCATATTTTTTACACATTTTGTAATTTTTCAGGCTCCAGAGCGGCACACAGGATGGAGACGTACTTATTATGCCCATCGGCAACCGCCACATTGTCCACATATTGGTGACATTACTTCTGAAACGACGAACTACAGCGAAGATTGCCTTTTTCTTAACATTTGGACTCCCCGGGTTCGTTCATACATACTCATTTTCAACGTATATTTACTCACCTACTTAAGGAGGTAGGCAATATATTATGTTATTGTTATCGTGAAGTCTGTGATAATAACAAACACTATTTTTTAGCTAGCCAGCAGATGGTAAACCTGTACCCGTAATGGTTATATTGTATAGTGAGTCATGGACTAGAGGTGCAGTTCCGTTGCCATGTCAGGATTTAGCAGCTGAAGACATAGTGGTTGTGACGGTCGGATATCGTCTACACTTGCTTAGTTTTTTCACACTGGAGTCTCTATCGGCTCGCGGAAATCTAGGATTACTAGATCAGTACCTGGCTTTATTGTGGATACGGGACAATATTGCAGCATTTGGCGGTGATTATAAAGCAATCACGCTCCTCGGACACTCTGCTGGAGCTGATAGTGTTTTATATCACTTGATCTCTCCTCGTTCCAAAGGTAGGTTACCTATTATTGTTGTGTTTGAAAAGTAGGTACCTAAGTATGTAGGTATAGTCAGATACATAACACCTAGGTAATTATTTTAACAATTTTTATGATTGTAACACCTAACCTAAAGGTCGAAGACGAAATAGATATTAGGTTTTTAAAATTCGACAGATTTGAAATTTGAATAAAAGTAAATATCGAATTTTTTTGGGTCGGCCAAAAAGTCGTGGCTCAAACGCAAGTTGCGTGTGTGCATTCAAACCCTAGTTGCGTTACGCAACTAGAGTTTAGATGGGGTCATCGGCTGCAAAAAATTGTTCTACGTGAGGTCCATAAATTTATTTTGTTTTTATGTGAAAATTTACTTCTTTTACAAATTCTTATTAAAATTGAAAAAATACTTATATGTCTATCTTTTTTATAATTTTCATGAAATAAATTATATCTCTGCAGGGGTTGACCTTAAGGAACTCCAGTAGAATTTTATTTCCCTAGTTGCGTTTCGGCTTTTTGGCCACCCTGTGTGTGTTTTGTCACTGGTAGCAACTTGCAAACTTAAAAAAGTCTTGCATTATTTTGTTTAGGTAGCAAGCAGCAACTTAATTACAGATGTATTTGAAAGAAGTGTGTGTAAATAATAATGAAAAAAAATGCATAATATATTTAAATAATTGTAGGTAGATAAATTATTATTATATTTCGCTCACGCATGTGGATATTGCATTAGTGTGGCAGCCTACGAAACATTTGAACAGATTTAATTTTGAACGCTTTGATGTTCCCTAAAATACAGATAGCTAGTATACCTACCCCATGGCAAAGTGCAAACCTTTGGTCAAATTTTTGATAAATCTACAAAATCTCGTGATGCAATATGTGATTTGAAGCTAATGTCTGGCTGGCGCTGGGGTTACAGTGGAGCTATTAAATTACAGGACTATTTCAACGAGCAGTAATAATGTCCCCAGTTGACATCTGGAAACTCGTTGATGAACAAAGGAATATAAATGCTTTTACAGCTTCAAACGCATCGCGACAAATTGCCCTATATTTGGGATGCAGAAGCAAATTGGAACTAGATATTTTGAATTGTATGCGAACTCGACCGGTGTCGGATATATTATCAGTGTATTCGGTACGTAAATAGTACCTGCCTACAACCTACTGAGTTAGTTTTTATTTGTTATTTTTTCTACCTGAGGAGGGGAGGGGGTGTGATGGCGCGATCTTTTGTATGCGCAAACACATCCCCTCCACTATTTTCGTTGCGTTCTTATTATATCCCGCAACGCATACATACCTAAGTGACTTTTATTTGACTATTATTTTCAGAGTACGAATTGGAGTGAATCGTTTATGCCTATACCTGAGATATATTTGCCGGAGTCGGAACAGTATTTGCCAACATCACTGCTTACAGCTTTATCTAGTACTACAAAACAATCTGTGATACAAGTTGACCTACTTATGGGTACAACCGACCTTGACGCATTGAACTACAATGGTATGTATATGTAGGTGTTTCAAGTTTTGTGAAAACGAGTTCAAGGTTACTGAAGTGATTTAAAACATATGTTTTTTATTGATTACAGATAACATTTCCTACGATCTTTTAAAATACAATGCATCGCGCGTATCTGACTACGTAAACAGTAGAGCTATACCTGAACTTTTAAAGATGTTTTCGCTGTATCGACTAGAAGCAATGCCGATGGTTTGAACTACTTACTTCAGCAAGTACCTACTTGGTTTGTTAACTGCTTATGTATTTTTACATTCATGCTATTTAGTTTCCTACAAATTGCAGCTACTACGCGCCATACGTTGGGAATATTGGGACAAAAATTACAGAAATAAGGAAAATATGCATGAGGCTATTGAAAAATTAGCTCGTATGGAAACATCAGCACGGTGGGGTGCTGGAGGCGCACTCATGGCGGCCAGGCTGGCCCGACACGTAGCTCGACTGTATGTCTACCGCTACTCGCTACCGTCAACCATTGATCTCGAAGGCAGGCGTTTAAATTACTCAGGCAAGATTAGCTCTTATTTTGGTATCGAGGTGGTCGAAATCTTTTTATACAATGAAAATATTTTAAATATAATTACTTTTAGGTGCTGTACATGGATCTGATTTAATATCATTACTCGGTGATTCGATAATGCTCCAGATAGCTCGTCGTCCAGCCATACCCGAAGAGCGGAGGTATTCGTCTATTTTCCGAAGTTATGTCATAAATTTTGTAAAAAATGGGTAAGATGATTTAATACGAGTAGGTACCTACGTACTTAGGTACTAACTACCTACCCTGCCTAATAGTAAAACAAACAATAATATGGTAACCTTCATTACATTTTAGGAATCCTGAATCAGAAGATAAATGGCAGCGATATAGACCTGGTAACGCAAAAATTTTTGAAATACGCGACGAAGACACTTATAATTTTGAACAAAGTGCCAACAATGATGTGAAGTTCTGGCTTCAGTATTTGCCAGAACTGTCTAATCTCTTGGTAAAGTTAGAACAAACACAGCAATTTACTTCTAATAAACAAGGTAGGTACATACAATTCATTTATTACTACAATTCCGTAAGGAATCACAATATAAAAAAATGTTGACCTTTTTATAGGTAAAAAAATGGTTTACCTACTGAAAATGACGAAGGTAAACCATTTTTTTACAATACTTTTCCAATAGGTAGGTACCTACATTTTGTAAATACGGAAAAAACCCTACTCCTACTTCTTACTATTTAGGTATATGATCAAAAAACACAAATGGGAAACGTTTTCTGAGATTTCGTATGGTCCGATTGAGTCTTTTGATCCCACACTGAAAAACGATCGATATGCAAAAAAAAATGTTATTTTAGCACGCTGTACCTAAGTACCTACATAATTTTTTTCAAAAATCTCTGAATGCTGTTCACCTCAAAAAGTTATAAATGAATGTTACCTAACTATAACGGTAAGACCCCCCGCAGACTACAGACTTTCTATCGGCCGAGAGTTTGGTCGGCTTCTTAATCAGTATGAAGATGTATGCAGATGCGCACACAGTATCGGCCGATAAAAAAGTCATCTTCATACTGATTAAGAAGCCGACCAAACTCTCGGCCGATAGAAAGTCTGTAGTCTGCGGGGACTCTTAGAGTCCCCGCAGACTACAGACTTTCTATCGGCCGAGAGTTTAGTCGAGTTAACCTGTTCGTGCGCACACTGTGCCAACAAAACAGTTGGGTTGGTCGCGAGTGCGCAGACTAGCCGACAAATGGTTTGGCCGATTGATTATTTTACTAGAGTTTGTGAAGAGATCACTCGCGTGGAATGAAGCCATCGGCCGAGTCGGCCGATCAAACAATCGGCAAGTGTGCGGGCGGGGCAAGAGCGCCATACTGATCAAACGCTCGGCCGATAGTTCGCCGATGGAAAGTTTGAAGGCAGTCGTGAAGCCCATCAAACTTTTTTATCGGCCGATACTGAATCACTGTAATGTGCGCATCTGCATACATCTTCATACTGATTAAGAAGCCGACCAAACTCTCGGCAGATAGAAAGTTTGTAGTCTGCGGGGACTCAAGGTACAGTTACTGTCCCGTCTCAATATCCGCCCTGTATAAATTATTAGACCTAGGTACCTACTTTGTTTAATAAGTACCTAATAACTCTTTCGAGAAAAAACCGACTTGTTATTCGGTCCACTTAGTAAAAAGTTTTAGGGTAACAAACATAAAAAAACTGTCAGAATCTCTTTTTTTTGAAGTCAGCAAAAAAACTTTTCTTCGAACAATAAAGCGTACATAACTTGTATTTTAAGATTACCTACTCTACCTTTCAGATGAAGGTAGACTCCAAGGAGGTGTATTTGCTATGTGTGGCGTTGCAATAGTCCTACTGCTGCTGCTTTGCATGAGCACCATTTTACTACAGAGACAACGTTTACGGCGCCGATTGTCAATATCTGAAGATATTAAACATTAAAATGCATTATAAGTATGTAGGTATTATTTATTATTGTCTGTTGGGTTGGCACTAGATATTAAACATGATTTTCTTCTTTCATAATCTGCTCCAAGGCAGCAGCAGCATTATTCACTGGGCGGCGCTGCTGTTGAAATCAAAAATTCAAAAAGATAGGGTACATTAAAGTATGTAGAGATAAACCATTCTAAAAATGCACGCCCCTCTACCTGTCTTCACCCACACAAGCAAATGAGGTGTATAGACGCAATACATGACACCTGATAATTTTATTCGTCATTCAGTTTCCCGCCGAACGTGAAAGTGACATTTTCATGTCTGGCGGGAAACCAAAGACCTTGTACCTATAACGTTATACAAGGTCTTTGGAAGGTATTATATCTACCGACTTTTGTTTTCTCACAAATCCAGTATTTACTGTCAAAACTGACATTTCATATTGTCAATTATTAAATTCGTTTGAGGGTTCTGCTAACATTTCTTGAAAAAAATTTTCCATTGATTCCCTGGAATAAGAAATATATAGGTAAGTATGTAGGTATTTGATTAGTTTAACAAATTGTGAATAACAATCTAGAATCAGTATAATTTATGTTATCTACGAAAATTACTAACCGGGTTCGATTTTTATGCATAGTCAGCATCCACCAGCGTCTTGCTCTCCATGGTCTTTTCAATACTTTGTATTTTCTGACGCATAGCATGCAATAGTAACATGCATTTAAATAATAAAATCCCGCTGCAAGTTGTAGCACGTCCATATTGTTGGTAAACACTGCGATGAGTCTGCTGCTAAATGTTTGTGTGTTTGTTATTTGAGTGCCATGTGTGGATGGTCGTATTTGCCTCTTTTTGCATGTTCGTCTGAACGTCACATCTTTTGCCAAATACAACAAACACCCAATAGCGAACACAAATAGCCATGTGAAGTGCCGCCATCAAATAACAAACTGCTTGCTTTTGATTGCTAGGAAGTTATTCGTCGAGCGAGCTCCCTCCCTCCTCTCCCGAGTCCTCCCTCCAACTTCATCCAAGCTCCATTCCAATCGGCAGTATAAAGGCCCATTTACATGATGCCATTTTCTTGTACATACAAAAGCAATAATTGAATGCAATAAATGAAGCGCAATAATTACCTTCGAGAATTGCAAGCAACTGTTTACACGCGGATACTAGTAAAAATGTTGAATGCAATTATTGAATGCAAATCTTGACAAGAAATAATTGCAGCTGTCTTTTGTTTACACCAATACGATAATGTTTAGGAGATTATTGCTTTCAAGTCTTGCTTTGTCTAAACACAGACTTGTACGTGCGTGTAAAATTTTTTGGTGCGTTCGTTCAAGTATTGCTCGTATTTGCTTTGGCGAATTTTTCATTCAAGTGTTGAACGTTTTAGATTTTTTTTTTCATTCATATTTTAGAATTCGGTTCTGCTGATTTAATAAAGTTTATTGAGATTTATCGGATACCTACACAATGAAAATTTTAATTACAAGAACCGTGATGCACGTAATGCTGCACTAGCAGCATTTGGAAAGGAATTCGGAGTTTAAAGGTTTCGAACATCTGGAAATACCAAACAAAAATAAAAAAATTGAGCATCCAACTGAATTCAAAAATTGCATAACAAATTATTGTTTTGAATGCAATAATTGCCTACTATAGCAAGAATGTGACATGCTGTACAGATGATGCCAGCCAATTATTGCTATAATATTATTGTATGCAACAGGCAATAAAATTTATTGCATCGTATTAATGGGCCTTAAGCCTAGTTTGCCGTCCTAGGATTTCTAGGCCTGCTCAGCCTGGTAGTAAATCCGCCACTGCGTCCGAGACTAAATGATGATCTACCCCTGATGTAGATAGGTAGGTACCTACTTAGGTATTTCTTCGCCCATCAACAAGTTCACCAAAATCGAAAACATAAGTAAGTAACAAGCTTTAGAAAATACCTAAGTAGCTAATGCTACTTAGGTACAATACATGTATAATTACATGTACAAACATTCATTGCGAAAATGTACTAGGTAGGTACCTAGGTACCTACTTATTGAAATTTCGTAGCTAGTAAAAAGTACCTAAATATCACGGAACAGAGAAAACCCATAAATATCTAGATAGGTAGGTAGTTATCTAAAATCTGGTCGCGGGGCAGGGAGAATTGCGTGGGTAGGTACCTAGGTATGGTTGCAGAACGGCGCGGCGGTCATTGCATCAGTAGGTACGAGTGTGACGCATTCGCTGTAGTGACAGAGATAGAGCTACTATCAACTGAAGGCTGGTCGAAATGGAACTATCTGGTATTCTGTAACTCATCATAATATTATTTCTACCGACTTTCTAGATCATCATCATCATTTCCACATACTAACTATGGTAAATTCTATGTATCTCTCAAAGCTAATGCAGTAAAAATTTATACCTCCATAATATAAATGTTTGCTAAAGTGCATTAAATAAAATGTCATCATTTTATAATAATTTGTTGACAATGCATGCATAAACATTATTTAGATATCAATTAGTTAAGAAATTCCGTTTTTTTCCTCGGACGATTCAGTTGTTTCCACGTCGGATAAGGACCCTTCCTGTTTAAATTCTTGGATGGACCTGCAGTAACTGGATATTTCTTGTTAGCTGTGTTTGGTGGCTGTGGCTTAGGTGCTGGTGTTTTTAACTTGGCACCAGATTTGTTGATAGCTTTAGCAGTCTTTATCGTTTCGGTCAGATTTTGTCCAAACAACAGGTTGTCAGGCACAACGCCTGACAACCTGTTCTTGTTGTAGCTGGTCTTTTATATCTTTTTTCATCGTAGATAGGATGAAATTTCTTCTGATTGCTGAGTCGCTATGCTGACAATTACATAAAATACGCTCCGTATCCATCAGCATCTTGACAAGTGTAGGGTCTGCATTACTATTTGAAATCATTCTATTTATGGCTTGACCCAGACTTGATATAGCAGTAGCAACCTGTTTTTGTCTAAACTCGATACTCCCATCTCGTTTAGCGGTCATTTCTGAGATGCCAGCTTTTATTTCTGCGTTCAATGCAGGAGCATTTATCAATTTACAGTTGCTCGGCAGCAAATACTTTTCAGTTAACTCCTTACGAAGCTCTTTGTTCAATCCATGCGTGGCAAAATGTTCTAGTCTGACAGCTAAGTCTTTGTGAATTTCACCTCCATAGGTATTAGAAATAGTAGGGTCTTCTCCTAATATTTCAAGTATTTGACTAGCCAGCACAACTTCATTAGTCCCAGAATCTTCGCCAGGACTGACGTTCGTATGCTGCTCAATGACCGCTGCACTGGCACTTGGGTCTGCAGGAACAGCAATAGCCACAGTAGCGTTAGACTCTGTGGAAGGATCTACATCGCGGTCGCTGTGCATCTCAGACTCAAGAACAGCGTTCTCTCCATCAAGCAGTCCAGCGACATTATTCTCAGTGAACTCGTAAGTCACGTGGCTTGCAAAGTGAACTCGTAAGTCACGTGGCTTGCAAAGTGATCTTGTTCTGAAATCGATAGATTTCGCATTATTAGTTAAGAAACAGACCAAAGTACTGTTCGCAAAACTAACTTTACTGGTAGTACAGTTCCAGAGAAAAGTACGCAAACCATAGTATGAACAAATTATTTAAAATATTTGCAGGTAGCACTGTTTTAAAATAAAAAAGTGCGCAGTGGTAGGTACAATTCCAAAGAAAAATACGCACACCGTGATAGAAGACGGCTTATTTTACGGGTATTACAGTTCCAAAGAAAGGTACGCAAACCCTGGTCGACGAAAACAATTTTCAAGTTTTCATTTTGCGCGATCGTTTAGTAGGTATGTGAAATCAATCCCTACACGTCTTCAAAGTCCCTTGACTAAGTACTAATAAACAATAAAAAGAAAGCAGAAAAATTGATTACTTCTCTTGGTTTTCTAATAAACGAAGAGAAGAGCGCCATGATAAAAGATGTACATTTTTAGGTTTCAGACTAGATTCAAAAAAATTCCAGATCATGTTACCTAAGGAAAAAGTTGAACGCGTAACACAAGAAATTCATAAGTTCATGACTCTTAAACGATGCATGGTTCGTGAATTTGCTAAATTAATTGGAGTACTAGTTTCAATCTGTCCCGCTGTCGAATACAGTTGGCTTTATACAAAGTATTTCGAACGAGTAAAATTTTTAAATTTACATTTAGACAATAACTATGACAAATTTATGAATTTACCTTTATCATTACAACCTGACTTGAAATGGTGGCATCACGCCATACAAAAACCTTACAGTAAAATAAGAGAAGATACGCATGATCTGGAAATTTTCTCTGATGCCTCAAGTACGGGGTGGGGAGCTGCATGTGGTAGAGAGAAAGCCAGTGGATTGTGGAGTACTGAAGAATTAGCTCAACACATCAATTACCTAGAAATTAAAGCTGCTTATTTGGGTTTAAAAGTTTTTGCAAAAGACTTACAAAATTGACAGATTTTACTTCGTGTTGACAACACGACGGCCATATCTTATATTAACCGAATGGGAGGCATTCAGTTTCCGCACCTAACAGATATTACCAAGCAGCTATGGCAATGGTCTGAATGTCGTAAATTGTATGTTATGGCTTCATATATTAGTTCATCTGACAACAAAACAGCAGATGCTGAATCCAGGCGCGTCCATCCTGATATTGAATGGGAGTTAGCTGATTGGGCGTTCAAAGAAATTATTTCAGCTTTTGGAACACCTAAAGTAGATTTGTTTGCGAGTCGAATAAATAACAAATGTGTCAAATACGTTTCGTGGCATAGAGACCCGGATGCAATGACCACTAACGCATTTACAATTTCTTGGTCTGGTTGATATTTTTACGCGTTTCCTCCATTCTCCGTAATCTTAAAGACTTTAAGAAAGATAATTTCTGATAGGGCCACGGGTATTGTTGTTGTGCCATTATGGCCCACGCAACCTTGGTATCCTCTTTACAAAAGCCTTTTGACATCTGACCTAATAACTTTCAAAGCAAATAAACTGTCTATTATTTCTTCCAATTTTGGCAATCGGAACATACACAAGTCGCGTACCCTGGTGGCAGGGATCTTATGCGGACGGCGTGGTTAAGGAGAAGTGTCCCTCCGTCAGCTATTATTGTCATAATGGCGTCCCTGTCAGACAGCTCCCTCAAACAGAATAATTATATTCTCTCCTCATAGCACTAGGCACGCCCCTACGTGCCTGCAGCCAATAATTTAGGTGTCAGTTTGGATCAAATCAGAAAGACCGCTGGATGGAGCGGTTCTTCAAAAACATTCTATCGTTTCTATAATATAAACATAAGTAATGTAAACTGATCAAGATGATTCTTTTGCAAGAGCTATTGTTACCGGTTCTTTATGAAAATTATTGTGTCATTTATGATTCTCAATATTTATAATCATTTCAAAATATTGGTAATAAACCCAAATATTTCACTTGAAATCTCTAAAAGTCTACAAGTGTTATTATGTATAATCCCTTCGGACAAAGCCAAGCATAATTAATGATTAAACGAACTTACCTGTACGTGAAGTTCTGTCATAATTATGTGAAGGCTTTGTCCGAAGGGATTAACAACCCTCCCTCCCAGTTATATTGCATCACCCAATTTTAAGGTGAAATATTTGAATACTATCTCTAAACTAAATGACGCGAGCGGGGTAGGAATATGAATGGAAGCGTGTCGGAGTACTTTTTTTCCGTATTTACCCTCAAATTTAGTGCGTGAACGGCGAACCACTAGGCGGTACTACAAGTGTTATTATGTATAATCCCTTCGGACAAAGTCTTCACATAATTATGACAGAACTTCACGTACAGGTAAGTTCGTTTAATCATTAATTATTATAACCTTTTCAAGAATATGACGTGAATTCGTCTTTTAAACTTATGCTCTAGGTACAATACTTCTTAAAAAAACTACTGGAAATTAATAAAAAATACTTTTTTACAGAATATGTCAAGCACACCGTGTCCGTCCTGCTAATACTAAACATTATAATAAATGAAAAAACAAATTCATAAAATGAATGCACCATTATAGGTGCACCGAATGAATTCATAATTATATGTACAAAAATTATATGTACTAATGCAAAAAGCTTTTTATTTCATTTCAGATCCATATTTAAGTCCTAGGTTGTACTTAAACGTGGATTCAGTCAATAAATGGATAACAAAAAAACCTCGATTTCGATCTCACATATTTTATCGATATCGATATAAAAGCGAGTGCCATCGCGCAGCACTATTTAGGCTGATAGGTTGGTAAAACTGTTGTTGTTTGACGTACATATTCGTTGTGTTGGTATTGAAGTTCCAAGTTAAAGGATCCCATTGGCTCTCATTGGCCCTTTAATAAGTCCCGCCTCTTCTCGTAGTTTTACACAAAGAGAATGTAAACTACGAGAAGAGGCGGGACTTAGTAAAGAGCCAATGAGAGATAATGGGATCCTTTTACATGGCACTTCAATACCAGCACAACGAATATGTACGTCAAACAACAACAGTTTTACCAACCTATCAGCCTATATAGTGCTGCGCGATGGTACTCGCTTTTATATCGATATCGATAAAATATGCGAGATCGAAATCGAGGTTTTTTTGTAATCCATTTATTGACTGAATCCACGTTTAAGTACAACCTAGGACTTAAATATGTCTAAATGTTGTCAATGTTCAATGTTGTTGAATGGAACGATCATTCGTTCCATTCAATCAGTGTCAATCAAGCAATTCAAGCAACAATCATGTCAAATCAGTCAATCAGCCATTATTTGCCATGCTATTTCCATACAAAATTTTTGACGTTCCTTATTGCGTCAGGGTGGTTTTACATGCTGCTCAAGTGCTCATTGTTTTGTTGATGTTCTAGCTTGCATTTATTAGACTAGCTAGCTAGCCTATCTTGGGTTGTTTTGAAGAAAGAAATACCTACGTACTACGGGAATAAGTTCACTTCATTTAGTTACTTTCCTCAATTTATAAATCTTCACACTTCTCTATTAGAAACTCTAAATATTGTGGTTGAGTTATGGCTCTAGCACTTCAACGACGAGCAAATGTGAGTAAAGAAAAACCGTAAACATAACCTTTGCCGCGTGACGACGGAAACGACATTATAGCTGGACGTTCATCGAAGACCCTTTAGAAGTTAGGTATCATGCCTTTGGTGTGATCAAAGAAATAAGGTTAGCTTGCAGTTATGTCCTTTTGATGCACACATATTACAAAGGTGCATTAGAAACAAAAGCACGTACCTATTCTACTTGTTTTTGACTAAAGCACACACAATTTTTATATAGTTGTTTTATGGTTGTCTGAAGAAGACCTGCGATAAGACAAACCTGTTGTAGTTACTTTTTCTGTTGTAATAACTACTTACACTTTTAGTTCTGATTTATTGTCATTATGCTTATGTATTTGCGGCATATGTATTGCGGCGGTATGTATATGCTTATGTATTTGTCTTCAAAATGTGTATTTACGGCGGCTATCATTTCTTTGTTATCTGGAAATCTCCGGCCTCATAAGTAATGTGTTTTTGGTATTGGATAAAGAAAAAAAGTCGCTAGGTTAGGTACTAGGTCTAGACTGTAGGTAGGATGGTCTATATCAGAAAAGCCCGTGTCTTGTCCCCCCCTCGCAATGTGCGCCGTATGAACGGGCGCATTGTCCTACAAAAAGAGCACTCCACGCGCTAACTTCCCGCGTCTCTTCTGAAGCCTGACGAGCCTGGGCCAGTAATTTTGCATAGCTCTGACCATTCATTGTAGTTCCCTTAGGCAGGTAATAAATTAGCAAATTGCCTTCGGTATCCCAAAAAACAGTCGCCATAAGCTTTGACGCTGACTTTTCCAGCTTAATTTCTTCGGCGCCCTCTTTTCATCCTTTGCATAGAATCTTGTTTGGACTCCGGGTCATACTGGCGAACCCATCTTTCATCAACGGTCGCGATACGATCGCAAATTGCGTCCAAATTTTCGCTGGCTAAAAATCCATGCAAGCCTAGAATCAAATGTTGATGTAAAATTTCTCCAATTCTTTCTGTACTGATCTGCAACTCTTCTGCTATCTGCCACAATTTAACTTTTCTATAGCTATACTCAGAAACGTTAACGATTATTTAATCTGTTGAAACCCACTGCCTGGAAAAAGGTTTTTCTAGGATCCTAGGGCTCTACGGAAACCGGTAGACGGCACCGAATAGGAATTTTGTCAGTGTACCTACGCATTTTTCATCTTATGTGGGTTGTCAGCGTGTCATTCTACCAGTCGGCATTCACGGGTGGTAGAATGACAGATAAAACCGTTGACAGCCTACAAACTCTCACCAGTGACTCCAAGTAGCTGTCCTGCATGCAGCGGCCACACCCCGGTAACCACGTCGACTCGTGGGCTAAACCTGGTGAGGGGGACTTACAGTGTTCTGACACTTAAGTCTGGCGATAGCTCCCCACAAAGTGCACAAAGTCTGCCTCGGCCATTTGGCAATCCACCTTCGGTGGCGAGGTAGCAAAAACAAGTATTCCCAAGGAGGGTTGACGTCAGGCAGGCGGCCGGTTGTAAAAATTTAAGCCAAATCCCCCCTAACAACATGGTTAAACAATTGAATGGATATAGTGATAATGCTAGGGCGTACCCCCCAGGCAACGCGCAGGGGGAAATGGATTAGGGTTGTTGCATCAGGGACGGGTGCAACGTAAGACGCGAGTCCAGGATGTAAGATTGCGGATTGGAAGTTGGAATGTTGGGACGATGACTGGAAGAGGACGAGAGTTAGCGGATGTTTTAGAAAGAGGAAGGATAAATGTAGCTTGTTTGCAAGAAACGAAATGGAAAGGTACGAAAGCGAGAGAGATTGGAGAAGGATTCAAATTTTACTATTGTGGAAGTGATGGCAAGAGGAATGGCGTGGGAGTTGTGTTGGATAGTGAATTGAAAAAGTGTGTGACGGTTGTTAAGAGGATGAATGATAGATTGATAGATAGTTGTAAGGGTAATGCTAGGAGATTCTGTTTTAAACATAATAAGTGTGTATGCACCGTAGACTGGCTGTGATGATGCTGTGAAAGAGAAGTTTTGGGAGGATTTTGATGCGGTGATGATGGATATTCCACAGAGTGAAGATATTTATATAGGAGGTGATTTTAATGGACACGTGGGAAGAATGAATGGAGGGTATGAAAGAGTGCATGGAGGATGGGGTTTTGGAAATCGCAACCCAGATGGAGAAGCCTTGTATGAAGAATGGTAAAGCGGTAGGACCGGATGGTATACCGGCGGAAGTCTGGAAGTTTTTGAAAGCAGATGGATGGAAGTGGTTGGCTTTATTCTTCAATAAGTTGATGCATGAAGAGGCGATCCCTGATGAATGGTGCAACAGTTCGCTGGTTCCCATCTTCAAAAACAAGGGTGATGTACAGGACTGCAACAATTATAGAGGAATAAAGCTGATGTCGCATAGTATGAAGATATGGGAGAAAGTGATAGCGAGACGAATGAGAGGGGAGAGTGAGGTATCACAGAACCAGTTTGGGTTTATGCCGGGACGAGGTACCACGGACGCTATTTTTGCAGTTCGTCAATTGTGCGAAAAATACAGACGTGTACACAAAAACTTGCACATGGTGTTCGTGGACCTAGAAAAGGCATACGATAAGGTACCCCGAGAGGTTCTGTGGTGGGCATTGAATGAGAAGGGAGTGCCTGGGAAGTATGTGCAGTTGGTTCGAGCTATGTACAGCCGAGCCAGCACTCACGTTCGGTCGGAAGCTGGCATCACCGACAAGTTCAGTGTGGCTGTAGGTTTGCACCAGGGGTCGGCATTAAGCCCATATTTGTTTCTCCTGGTTATGGATGCACTGACATCGGGCATACAGGAAGAAGCACCCTGGTGCATGCTGTTCGCCGACGACATTGTTCTTGTTGGTGAAGATGCGCTTGAGGTCCAGAGCAGGCTGGGAAAATGGCAGGAGAAATTAGAGAGTGTCGGACTGAAGATCAGCAGGACAAAAACCGAGCACTTGTTCTGCGACTTTGGTGGTCCCTCCAGTTTCATTCCTATTGCCTTAGATGGTGTATTCCTACCAGTCTGCTCCGACTTTCGGTACCTCGGCTCATCAATTCAGAACGACGGCGAGATCGACCGAGACGTGAAAAATAGAATAAATGCGGGATGGATGAAATGGCGACAGGTCTCAGGAACAACGTGTGATCCACGAATGCCCCTTAAACTTAAGGGGAAAGTTTACAAAACGATCATAAGACCTGTCGTGTTATATGGATCTGAGTGTTGGGCAACCAAAGGGACGGATGAAAGAAGAGTGAATGCAGCAGAAATGCGAATGTTGAGATGGATGTGCGGAGTGACAAGGATGGATAAAATAAAGAATGAATATATTAGAGGAAGTTTGAAAGTTGCGCCTGTGACGGATAAGTTGAGGAGTACCTAATAGGTTAGCATGGTATGGGCATGTCATGAGGAGGGAAGAAAGTCATATTACGAGAAGAATGTTAGACATGGATGTGATTGGTTTTAGAAAGAGAGGTAGGCCAAAGAAAAGATGGATGGACTGTGTGAAGGATGATATGAGTAAGAAAGGAGTGAGCACCGAGATGACGAATGATAGAGGAGAGTGGAGGAGTAGAACATGTTGTGCCGACCCCACTTAGCGTGGGATAAGGGCAGGAAGATGATGATGCTTATGTATTTGCGAACCTTACATTTTCGCGAGTAGACATTATGAGTTTCAGTCGTATTGATTAGGTAGACATATTGAGATTATGTTGTAATGAACTGGAAGGTTTTTCGTTTTACTCTGTTTTTGGTTTTACTCTATGACACTTGTACCTTTTATTCTTGATATCAACCAGTAAATTGTCTATAGGTAGTATAAAATTCACATACATAATTAAATCTACTCTAAAACTGATGATTAATAATTTTCCTATTTATATTTCAGGTTCGCCTCCCACCAGAAGTAAATAGAGTCTTGTATATAAGGAATTTGCCTTACAAAATATCAGCAGAGGAAATGTACGATATATTTGGAAAGTATGGAGCAATCAGACAAATTCGGGTGTATGTTGATTGATTTTAACTATTAATATAGGGTATCTGGTTTATTTTTTTAACTTGGAAAGTACACTATGTTTGTCCGGGTGGAATCTTGCAACTGAATTTTAAAGCTTTAACAGAGCTGAGTTTGAGCTAACATTTGGTATACACACTTATTTTGGATGAAAATGCATGGTTAAATAAGTGACATCATTCTAATTCCAATGGTGGATCATCCAAGATGGCAGTTTAGTTATTTTTTTGCACTACCAGAGTATGGGTATCAAATGAAAGGGCTCACTACTGCTGAGGAGTACCTTAAAAAATAAATTAATGGTAAAAAACTTTTTAAAAACAAGCTTTCTTTAATTAATTGCACTTAAAAAAATAAACTAAATTTTATTAAACCAATCAATTTAGTAACGTACAAGTTATTACCTACACAATTTATGAAATGTTATAAAAATTTGTCACTAGATTTGCATATATTATCCTAGTAATATTATAGACGTGAAAGTTTTTAAGTATGGATGGATGGATGTTTATTACTCTTTCACGCAGGAACGACTGAACGGATCTGGATGAAACTTGGCAGAGAGATATATTATAGTCTGGAATAATAGTGTGGAATAACACATATTATTCACAAAAAAAAAAAGTATAATAAGTAGTATATCAGCTATCTGGTTCCCATATCACAAGCATAAGCTTAGTTTGGGTTTAGATGGTGCTGTGTAAAAAGTTCACCAATATTTATTTATATAGTTAAAGTAGCCCTTCTCATCTTCTTTCAGAGGTAACACTCCAGAGACTCGGGGTACTGCTTTTGTAGTTTATGAAGATATTTTCGATGCCAAAAATGCATGTGATCATCTCTCTGGCTTCAATGTTTGCAACAGATATTTAGTTGTCCTATACTACAGATCTAACAAAGCATTCAAAGGTATGGATATTGAGAAGAAGCAAGAAGAAATTGATGCATTGAAAAAGAAATATGGCATATCCACAGAAGAACTTCGTAAATAAATGTCTTGGTTTTGTAAGTCTTGCTGACTGTACCTGTACTTTAGGATATTAAACATCTGTTATTATATCCTATGCTGCTGTTTAGATTTATGGAAAGTGTATCTCATTTTGGTATGGTTGACTTAATGTTGTTGTTAATCGAAGGAAAGATAGAAGGAAAAAGAGGCAGGGGAAGACCTATGATAAGCTACATGAGCCAAATAAAAGCGAAGGTTGCCGTCATGTCTTATAAGGAGGTCAAGGAGGTTGCCCTAGAAAAGAAAAGAAACACCTGGAGAGAAATGCATCAATTACGCCGACAAGAGCATTGCTCTTAAATTAGAAGAAGACTTAATGTTGTATGTTTGGACATAATGCTAACCATTGATTCGGTCTGCATGATTTTGGTAGGTTGGTTTTGATGATAGGTTGTAGCTTAGAGCATTTATAACAGTTATAAATGCTCTAAGGGTTGTAGGGACCTTACGCCAGGTATCCACTAGCAATAAAATTTGCGGAAGTTGACTTGCACAAGCGTCTTCCAACGTGGAAACTCTCGCGCAAGTTGTCTGCAAGTTTTTACGACTTGCCGAACTTGCTGCAAGTCGCAAAAACTTGCAGAAGTCAACTTGCGCGAGTGTTTCCACGTTGGAAGTCGCTTGTGCAAGTCAACTTCCGCAAATTTTATTGCTAGTGGACACTGCATTAGAGGGCTGTTTTTGTATGCCTGAATGTACATATTATATGATTTTTTTTTAGACGAGCTTCAATTTCTTAGCAGTTTTGTTTGCATAAGAGGCAAAATATGTTAGGTAGGTAGGTACCACTACCAACGCCGTGTGTGTGATAGTGGTAATTAAATTATGACATTGAGCGAGACATTACTTATATAAAGAAATTCGTATTTCTTATTCGAACCAAAATCTATTCAGCAAAATAAAAAGAAATCAAAGGATATACTTATACCTAATAAATATTGAAACATCATGTACTTATAAATAGTCAGATACAGATTTATTCATAGGTAGTTTTTATAAATGCTTACTAACAACACTCGCAACATTTTGTGAAGACATGTAATGAGTAAATACAGATCTTTATGTACCTAATTAGTGAAAATTACAATATAATGTTCTACATACTTTGAATTAATATTTACCGATACAATACAGAGATGCTTACGAATGCGTGATACACAAAAATTAAGAAAATTGCGAGCGAGAAACACCCTAGCGGTTTTCAGTTATCATAACCTAAGCACAGTACCTACGTCTATTCTGAATTTATGCAACCTGTTATTTCAGTTTTTTTCCCAGCGGGTTTTGTATGAATGCGTGTATGGACACGCATCAATCTTATACAAAACCCGCAAAAAAAAATCGTGAAGTAAAACATTCCTTCTCAGCAAGCCAGATGGCTGGATGAAGATGCGATAGCCTCGCTATCGCATCTTCATACAAACAAAGCCCGCTGGAAACTGGAATCCGAATTATCGAAGACCTACGAAATTTAATTAAACAAGTTGTCAACATTCAGAATACACTTAGGTATTAGTACGAGTCGTACTCAATTCGTCCACGAGTCTATAGTACAGGAGCCTTATTCACTATGACAATAGGAGATTCCTTGCCCCAAACCGTGAACCGTAAAAACTTGATAATGGGCTTTATTCTTTATGACATAGGAGATACTTTGCCCTGACCGTATGACACCGGCTGCCTTGTCTTAGCCGAGCTCGTGCTGCAAATGGTCATAGTGCATAAGGCTCCAGCTACTTTGCTTTCTAGTGGCGACTAAAGTCGTGTGACTAAAACAACTTAGTTTAAACTCTGATCGACACATTCTAAAAGGTATTTTTTTTTTCTTGTTTTTCTCAAGCCATAGTGTTGGAAATATAGTAACGCACAGTAACATATCGTAAGCTTCTAGATGATGATTTCCATCATAGGCAGTGCGGAGTTGACAAAGCTTTTATTTCCGTACAATGTTTTCCGATCAATGAGTGGATAATTGGCAAAGTGTAATTGATTATATTAGAAAAAATATGCATGGGTTCGGACCGATATGATACAGATTTTTTTCGAAAAAATCGGAAGATAATCGGTTGGCTATCAATAGTGCTTTACCAAATAAAAGGGTTGGGGTCTACTGTTACACGCTTCTGTACCGCGGGATATCATTTAAAATTACACAGAAATATAATGGTTGCAGTATGGATGAAGCGCGTGGCTCAAGCATAATATTTATTAGGATCATTATTATTGTTGTACAGCTTAGCCCGATAAATAAATCCCCAAAAATTATTCTGAAATGCATGTATGCAACCTTAACCAGTGAACAAAACAAACCACTGCTGTGTGAACGAGCAGTTTTGCTATCGTTCCAACAGTATTTTAGTATTTTTTTAGACATGATTCATTACTTTCTATACTATTTAAAGTGCGTAATTAAGTAGTTACGTACATATTTAGTGAAATTATGTCGAGTACACGAGTTACCTAGTTTTATAACTAATTTTATGAGTAAGATTGAGAATATAAATAACAGTACTTTCTAGATATTATGTCTTTAACATTAGGTACATTTTGGTACAATTTACATTGTTTTGACTTTTTTGTAACATAACAGGAAAAACAACAACATTACAACATAGAACCTAATATTAGTAGATTTTGCAGTGTGCAACAGGAAGAAATGCATCAGGATAGAAGTGCACTGTGTCGCCATTTTATTTTCCAGTACATAGGTACATCAAAATCATAATTAAAAAATGTTTATTGGTTGGTTACTCACCTGGTTTTTGTTCATACTAATTGACTTTCTTTTTGACTACATACAACTTCTTCAAACTAAAATAAATTAAGTTTTTTCAATTAAAATCCTGTCCAGCAACTTATCAAAACAAAATAAAAAGTTTGGAATGTAGTTATTTATTACGCATTTTGCAGGCATATTCAGTAGATATACTTTCAACGCTGAAATAGAAATATACATCTAAAGTTATGCAATGTAAGAAGAGTAGCCCCTCCACATTTATTTTAGATTACATAGTCCTTTATTTAAATATGAAGTGTTACTTAAACATTTTAAGCTTCTGTTAAAATCATAACGCAATTAAAACATTTATTACTTATAAAAGCCAATTTCTTACTTATATTAATACAGTCTTACATTACAACAGACACCAATCTGACTTATTTCGACATCTTCACACTGCAATCTCAAAATTTAACAACTTAAAAAATAGAATGGTGTAACATGTCAATTTATGAAGCAGAAAGGAGACGTGCTCTACCTTCTTCGACTAACTGTTTATTGATGTAGAGGTCTTCATCAGTGGAAGTGTCAATGAGCTGTATCGTAAGCAAGGGCTCACTGGGGTTCAAGGGATCTCTGCCCACGTCCATGCAGATCGCGACAAACATTTGTTCCACGCACAATTCTTGAAACCTAACACAGTCTTCTACAGTCCAGTCTTGATGCAAAGGGCACACGTCTGTAAAAAAATAATTTACTGTATAATCTTACTACTATTATTATAAACGCAAAAGTTTGGATGTATGGATGGATGTTTGTTACTCTTTCACGCCGGAACGGCTGAACGGATCTGGATGAAACTTGGCGGAGAGATATAGTCTGGAATAACACATAGGCTACTTTTTATCCTGTGGGAATACCGGGATTTAAATCTGCGCGGGTGAAACCGCGGGGCGCAACTAATAAATCATATTTCCACCATCACCGCGCTATTACGACTTAATAAAAAAATATTACAGCCTAGTTGCGCCCCCGTCCAAACCGGCGACCGACAACGAGTTACTTTGCCGTTTGACTCCACCCCCACAAGCAATTTTCGGTAGTTTTGATCCCTCTTTAGAACTAGGAGTTTATACGATGAGGATACTTATCTAGGGCATATTTTTAAGCTGGATACTAATTGATTGAGTGAGCGAAGCGAACGACAACTTGGGCGATTTGGCATTTTATGTGTGTATGTATGTATGTATGTTTGTCCGACGATAACTTGAGAACCGTTTATCCGATCTGCATGAAATTTTGTAAGTCGATAGCTTGTACTTGAGAAATTTACTGGTAAGTATATGAGTAAAATCGGATAAGGGGTTACTAAAATATGGGGGTTTTTAAGGGGGCGAAAATTAAAAAAGGTACACAAAAAATAAAGTTACATGTCATAGAAAGGGCTTGGTTTGGACATTCCAAAACCTTTTTTATTTTTTTTCTGGGTAGCCCGGTTTTATAGTTACAACAATGAAGTTAAAATAACCAACGACCCAAGAGCTCTCATTTCTAACAGTTTCGTTGGCATCAAGGTTTTTCCAATGGTCGGCCAGTTCCTTTGCTTATAAATTTTTTTTTTTCTGAATATGAATTACATAGTAAGGTACTTGGTTCTCATTAAATGGTGATAACGACCTGTTCTGATGATGGAGCCAAGGTCTGTTCAACGGAACTCTTCAATAAATAGACCAATTCAGTTGAAACTCGGTTACCATACTTAGTAGGTGGCAGCTAGAGACAAGTCCAAACACAAAGTTTGGACTTGCCTCTGACTACTACTTACTTATATTTTTGGTGCGTTCGCGTCGCGTCACGAAATCTCAGTTCGGGGCGAACTACTAGTAATAATAATTTATTAAGTGAGGACTAAAACAGTAACAATATGCACTGAGCATAGACTGTACATACACATAGTCCTACAATCGTTGGTCTTATCACGCACAGCGATTGATAAATCTGAAATCGTTTGCTACTCCAATTGTGCCATTTTCAGCATCATCAAAGTTTGTAGACAAAGTTCTAATAGAATATAAAGTTCTAATAGTATAGATGAAGTCTAAGACGTCGTCGGAAATCTGTTTACAGAGTCCAAATGGATTTGAGTAGAACCCAGTACGAGACATAGGTAGATGATAAGAGGAGTTGAATACAACCGAATGGTGACCAAGAACCAGCTACAGAAGCGATACTATTCCAGGTAGGTCCAGCCGCTAGGGCATCATGAGTATAATTTGTAAGACGTCTAGGGTGTTTATTACAACAGCGTTACCATGGAGGCGAGCCTTGAGGGCTTGCGGCGGCAGCGATAGTGCTAGCGGGACCGAGGCGGGCACGGGTCGCAGCTGTGAGTTCGCGAACAGAGTCAGGTCACCGAAATCGCAGAAATACACTGAGACCATCTCGTTCGACACACATCCAGACACCAGCACTCTGAAATATAATTATAAAAGTATTATAAAACGGCTGTCTATGAAGGCAACAGTGAAAAAAAACTGTATTCAGCAACCAAAAATTATAAGCATAGTTGAAAATATTTCAATATTTTTTTTTATTGCACTCAAATAGACTGCAATAAAAAACGTAGAGGAGTTATTCAGTATTTTTTGCTCAAGGTTGTAATAGCATTGAGATTGAGATCGCCTATTGGTGTGCTCTAAATTCAAACACCAAAACAGTGAGTAAGTGCTTGGTCGTGGTCGTTTATTGGTGCACAGTTAAATTCTGTTTGAGCGAGATAGGTAGGTACTCACTAATGACTAGTGAGTTATATATATATATATAAAAGTATTATACAGTATACCTGTACCACGTGTCGTCTTTTTCATAAAGCACTGTGTACAATTCACCGCTGGCCGGATGAAGTGGAGCCTCGTCGGCAGACAGTTTTGGACATTCAATTTGAAGGGAAGACATCATGGAGCTCAACACGCTTGACGTCGTAGATGGCTGGACCTAAAAAAGTATATGATGATTTACTTACTACTACTTGTTGGATTTTTATTACTGATTGATGTATTTTCCTCACTTACACCACACCACAATACTTCACATTATCTACGGCTTGAATTCTAAAACGATTTTTCTGTAACCCCTTTTTGACCGAGCGAGCGAAGCGTCTCAGTTTCCACATTGGCCAAAAATGCGTTTGTCCGGCTGTCTGTCTGTCTGTCTGTCTGTCTGTTCTCCTCTACAGGTCGCATTTATCAACCGATCTGGACGAAATTTGGTACACAGGTTATATGACTTATTAGAATTTTTTTGTCGTCGGGGATTTTTGATTGGAGGGGTACTTCCCCCAAAAAAAGGGCAAAAAGGGGGCTATTTGATATACTGGATATCTCCACCAAATGAGATCCGATTTCGATTATTCTTTTTTTATTTGAAAGGTAGTAACTATAAGTTGGTCTCATAAAAGTTTGGCGAAGATCTGATAAGGATCTTCAGCATGATGAACAGGATAGCTCATCAAACAATCGATGGTTTTCAATCAAATTTGAGAGAAACACAAAGGACCTCATTCTACACAAGATGATGCAAAAGAAATCAAAAAGATCAAAAAAATCACAAAACGGAAAATGCACTTGCACATTACATTCCTCAAATAGCTCACTTTTAGTATGCTCGCGAGGTCTACAGCTCCCAGAGCCACTAGTTATATTAGTTGTCAATAAATTTTCTGTATGTATGTAGCTAGACATCTAAGTTTCTAGGCATACTAAGCACTACTTTTCAATAGTCCACTTCATCCAACAGTTGTCTGGTAGAGATAGCTGTTCAGCGATGGGACAGTCCAATGTACTCAGTAGTTTACGTTTCTTTTTATGTTTTATCCATGTCTTCTATAATGCTAATATATTGCTAAATAAAAAAGTGTATAGTTACGACGAAGTTCCATGGGTTGGCTGCCATGGCTACGTTCACGTCGAAGCATTTGCCGGGCTCCGGCAGCGGATGCGATGGCAACGTGCCGCCTCCGCTCCCGCCTCCGCCTCCGCCTCCGCCGCTGCTGACGGTCGACAGGCTGCGGAACACGCGCTCCTTCTTCTTGTTGAGAGCCTCCACGTGGTCCACCGCCGCCGGCGGCTGCTTCTGCTCCTTTTTCTCCTTGCCGCTGGACAACAAAAAAGTTGTAGCATCTCAAACATGGGAATAGCAAAAAAATTTGATAATAATTGTTCTCGGTGTGGATCGAACCCACAGCCTACGGCGCAGAAGGCCAACTACTGCCAACTGAGCTGTAAAGGCTAACAACTAGATTATTTAACAATACCTATGTTAAATAATTAAAAATTTACGAATGCAACTCCTACCACAGAGTTCAACTTACTTGCTTTCTCCTATTCCGTGCTTCTGGCTAAGAAGATGAATAAATAAAAATATTTTTTTTATTACTGCAATAACTGAATGGTGGCCACGCGAGAGTCATAGACTACGAGGCAGACCACCGACCAGATGGTCTGATGATATAGTGGGGACAGAGGCTCCTTTCGAGTACTTGACACATGTTACATACACTTTATAGGTTCCACAACATGCCGGTTTCCTCACGATGTTTTAGTTCGCTATTTGAGGTCCTCTACTCCATCAGCAAGTTGAAAAGAAAAACCCAATAAAACAGAATGATAATAATATTTTTTTATTTGGTCCTGTCTGTTCTCTCTGCAAAGTTTCATCCAGATCCGTCCTGGCGTTCCGGCGTGAAAGAGTAACAAACATCCATCCACATTTACAAACTCGCGTTTATAATATTAGTAGGATAATAAATGTATTATCTTTCTGTAATGATGTATAAAACTCACAGCTGCAGGTAGTCGTATTCAATGGTGATGCTGTGGCTGACGGAGGCGAGTATGTTCTGGGGGCCGATGCGCACGAACAGCTCGACTCGCTGCGCGGCGCTCGCGGCTCCGGGGGCGGAGCCGAGGGCGGAGCCGGGGGCGGGGCGAGCGCCGCCGCGGCACAGCACGCGCGCGCCGAGCAGCAGCTCGCGCAGCCGCGCCACCATGCTGCCCGCCTGCCGCTCCGCGCGATCCAGCGACACCAGCATCGCCTGCACATAGAAAGATAATACAGCATGCACATAAACTAAACTCACATCAGACGCCCCCTCTTTTTATATGCAGGTCTGCCCATCCAAAGGTTGCCTGGAAGAGATCACTGATAGCGAGGAGAGATCACTGATGACATCGCTACATGCTATAATACCGCCGATTGTAGGACAATAATAAGTATTCCTACCTATTGTACTTATATGATGTACTGTCGATGTAGTCTTCAATAGATCTTATTATTATTATTATAGCGATAAGACCGTTAGTTTTTTAAGTAAAATATTATGTTCTGGTAATCAATAAAGAGCTACCTATCTATCTATCTGACGCACGTCCTTACAACACATTCCATGTAGGCGGAACTTCCTTAATTTATTCTTTACTAGCGACCCGCCCGCGCTTCGCACGGGTGCACATTGTTTTTCTACTACATCATGCATGTATTATACATATCAACCTTCCTCTTGAATCATTCTATCTATGAAAAAAAAACCGCATCAAAAGATTTAAGCATACATAGGGACAGAGAAAGCGACTTTGTAATGATGATCTATAAATTCTTCTTTCGTGTTTTTTATTTATAGATATAAATAAATAATAGTTATTGGTGGACTTTCCACACAGCACTACCTAGCCCCAAACTAAGCCAAAGCTTGTAATATACAGATAGCTGATTATTATACAGTTTACTAGAACTTTTTCTTGTAAATTCATACTTTAAATAATAATCATAATTATAAGTCCTCCGGGTCTCATTGCTGGGCAAAGGCCTCTCCCATTCCTTCCACACTTGCCCAGTCCGTCAGGAAAAAATCAAGCTCGTCCCTCCATCTACGCTTTGTTCGGCCGCGTCGCCTTCTCGCTGGGGCAGGATGCCAATCAGTGGCAATCTTATAATATATCTTAAATTCATACTTGTGGTCTTTTATTAAGCTGTCAGAGCCTGTATACAGATGTATTAATGGGTGTATCTTACCTGTGCGGGGTATTCGTTGAGCGTCATCGAGAACGCCTCCAGAGGCACGAGCGACGATAGCGGAGCGCGCAGTATGAGGCCGCTGTCGATGAGTTGAGTGCGCACCGTGCCTTCGCCGTCCAAGCCACTTATGATCGAGCAGCGAACCCTGTGACAGACATTAGTTGTTCGTAAAGACCCCACGGCGATCATACGAACGCCGATCTGGTATATTAGTAATCTGAAACAAATATTCGTTTCCTTTCTTTGGTCCTGCTCAAAAAAAAGTCAGATACAATTCCATCCAAGTCTTGTTGGTTATATTTGTAATTGTGCATGTGCATACACATCATACTTCTCCAATCCTTTCTCTGATCCTTCATCTGAATTCGTTGCGTTGCTTGCTATCGAGTACTCCAGAGTTTTCGCACACAGAATAGTTGATAGAACTCATTGAGTGTGGCTCGTCCGGAGAAGTACTACCACCATGTCTATTTCTGCCGCAAGCAGTGTTGCTAGTTTTTGAAGGGTGTGGTTGCCGATGAAATTACAGATACAGTGAGGCTTAACGTTTGCGAGTCTCAAGTAGATTGACGCAGGGGGCAGTTCGGGCTCGTTTGTATCGTGCGTAACTTGCGAGGTAATGCTTTATTGTAGGTGATGGTGACCATTTAACATTAGCAGGGCAATCCACTTCTTTCATCAAAAAGTAGATGATTAAAAAGTAAAAATAAATTCAAGTGTTGCCTAGATGAAAAAATGAAAATGAAAAAATCTTTATTTGACACCTTACAGTAATAGTAAATAATAGGTACATAAATATTACAGGCTTTAAGGTAGACAAAGGTTTGAGTGATCCCGCTAATGGTTAAACTATAGCTACCCTGGTACCTGAGTTGAGGGTTGGGGATAGGGGGAAAGCATGTGGGGATAGATGGCAAGTCTTTCCCTATAGTTCTTTTTTCTAGGAAATGAAAAAAAATTTCCTTCAAATTTCTTCACTTTAAAAAAATAAAAAAAAAATTACCCTAACCTAATGAGAATTCCTTCCCTTGAGTCTTTTTGTCATAGAGAGGAAATATTAATACCAATTTTTTTCATATAAAAAAAAAAAAACCCTAACCTAACTAGTAACTTACCTGAAAAATTAAATTATTTTTTTTCATTTCCTAGAAAAAAGGACTCAAGGGGAAGACTTGCCATCTACCCCCACTTGCATCCCCCCTATCCCCAACCCTCAACTCAGGTACAAGGATTGCTATAGCCAACCCCCGCTAATACCTAAACTAAGATAAAAATATCTTGTATGATAGGCATTAGCGCCCACCCTCGAGTTTTAATGAAGCCAGTTTTTTTACATTTTGTAATAGTATGGGTAAACAAAGAAACGGATAACATTATAATTTTAAGTATGATAGGTTCATATGTGTGTGTGAGGTTATAATGTAATATGTGTAAGTGGGTATATATGTATGTAAGTGGGTTCTCCCACCACAGGAGAAACCAGTGTGGTGTGTGGGAAGTGTGTACCTACTGTGAATGTGTGTGTGTGTTTCTGGGAGTTGAGAGGAGTCGAACGTACAGCAGACGTGGTTTGCTAGTGGTCTGCGACGAGAGTGCGTACTATGTAGTTGCCTGGTGGTGGTATGCCAGGCGAAGGAAAATGCACGAATTCCTTGATCCTGTACTTCCGTCCTTGATCCGTACTGTAGCTGATGATGGTTATTCGTAACCAGTTTCGGGCGAGCGTGCGCACTACGTAGTGGTTACGGCGCGATTACCTATATCAGCGGGCCGTAGCCGACCGATTGTATGTAAGTATATTGTTGTTACCAGTCTCCGGCGAGCGTGCGCACGATGTACAGCGGCGGCGGCGCGGCGGCGAGATGCGGCGGCGCGGCGGGCGGCGCGGGCGGCAGCGGGCGGCGATACGGGCCCGCGGTGAGCAGAGCGAGCGCCGCGCGCACGAAGTCGCCGCCGCCCGCGCGCTGCACCCACACCTGCCCCTCCGCCGTCACGCAGCCCACCTCCACCTCGCACAGCTTCTGCACAACACGCCGCACCAACACTCAAATTCCCTGACATTTTGTAGCGGCTCTAGCATACACTTGTTACTGTCACATTCATTCCAACAAAATTATACAGCAACAGACTTGTCTATGCTAATGGAGAGCCGTTCGCGAGTTAGTAGGTAGGTTGTAGATTAGTTACCTGCGTGAGCACGAACGCGCCTGCGATGCAGAAGTCGTGCACGATCTCCCTGTTGAGGTTGAGGTCACGCTGCGTGGAGGTGTCGTAGAGCACGAGCGGCACGGCCGGGTCGGCGGGGTCAGGCCGCGCGCCCGGCGCCGCCACTAGCGACTCGCCCAGCAGCCGCGCGCGCACCAGCTCGCCGCCGCACGCGTGTGCCGCCAGCTCCTCCGCGCCCTCCAGCCGGCACAGCACGCCCTGACACACACACCGCCTTACTAATAAAACCTATCACAAGTGTTTTAAACATTGTAGAACCGACTCTAAAGGCTAATTATTTAGGGCCGATTTTACAATGTTTACAACAGTGACGTAATGGGTGTATAAGCTTATAAGAGTATCGCCTGACATTTGTGTCGTTCATCTGTACCTAACCTACTAGCGAGCGACACTCACTTTATTCAGCAGGCTGATCACGAATTATTTTTGACATTGGTCTCATTAATATATCCTAGCAATATTCGACCTTATTCTGTCGCCTAATTACGAACGAATTTGATATCAGTCTCGTAAACGTATTGTATCTCTAACAATAGAATATGGTCGAATATTGCTATAAGTCAAGCTTGAATTATGGAAACCTGATAATTAGCATTGAGCATAATAATATGATATACTTTTCATCACATCTATTCGAAAAGAACGACTTGGTTCGCCTTTATGTGCACCCAAAGGTGGTGTTTTCTATAAAAAAACTATAAGTGCGCGGGAAAGTTATTTGCGGCGGACTTTACTTATTGCGCCAGAATTAACTTTGCCGCGCAATTTTTTGAATTTGGAACATCTTCAGTGTTCAGCGCCAAATAAATCGAACGAAAATATTATTTGAATAAAGACTGCCTGGTACGACGGCCCATAGACCGCCATGCCGGCTTAGTAAAAAAAGAAATCAATTTAAAAACGCGCGAAATACAGCCCGCGTTTACGTAATTTTCACGGATTGTTAGAAATTCATGGTTTTGTTTTGAAAAATCAGTTCTTCAAGTGGCAGTGAAGTATTAGAACTGACGCAAGAAATGTGATGGATTAATACACACACCTGCAAATTCCCGGGAGAAATGTATGAAAGCCTATGGTAATTTTATTGAATGGAGAAATGCAAGAGGCGCCATAAATTTTTCAGAATCTGTGTTTTTGGCCTCTTTCTAAAACTTAGACAAAGTGTTTCTAATAGTGGGTGATGAAAAGTAGAGAGTACCACTCGAGAGCAAAATATATTTTTGGCTCGGGCGACGTACTTTGAATCCCTCGCTACGTTCAGGATTCTACTAAAGAATACCTCGCTAAGCTCGGGATTCTATTCTAGAATCCTTCACTTCGCTCTGGATTCAAAAAAGCGCCCTCGCCGTAAAAATATAATTTCGCTCCCTTATGATACAATCTACTATTATTGTACACTACTCAACAAAGTCTAGGGAACAAGGGGATTTTAGTGTATATTTTTAATTCTACATTTTTTCGTCCTAGATGAAACATAAATAGAAGCCTAATTTATTCTTGATTTCAGTAATGTAATTAAATAAAAACCGTGGAAGTAAAAAAATGAAGGTTTAGTAAGAGAAACGAAAATAGTGCCTAAACCGAAAAAAAACCATTTTCTGTAAATAACCAAACCATCTGACGCTTATGTGAAAATTTAATGAAAAAACTAACTTTGCAGCTGTTTAAAAATCCGTTGGACCTCCCAGGGCATTAGCCACGGCCCTACATCGGCGTGGCATGCTGAGTATTAAGTTATCAATGGTCGCCTGTGGAATAAATAAATAATAATAATAAATAATGCTGGACAATCCACACAGCACTATCTAGCCCCAAAGTAAGCTATTCAAAGCTTGTGTTATGGGTACTAGATAACTGATATATTTAATACATTATATACTTACATAGATAGATATTTTTTATTATACATAGAAAACACCCAGACCATCGGAACAAATTTCTGCAGATCGTACACAAATTTGTTCCACGACGGGAATCGAACCCGCAACCTCTTGCGTCGCAGGCAGGCTCTCGCCCGCTGCGCCACAGAGGTCGTCCATATTCCAAGGTCGTAAGGCTCCATATTCTGTAAAGATGAGAAAAAAGTTCTTCTCCCATGTTCAAATTTTGAGGAAGATCACAGAAAACTCTTCTCCCGAGCAAGTCCCATGCATGTTCAATCGGATTAAGATCGGCGGACTGCGCAGGCCACTCTAACACCGTGATATTGTGCTCGCTGAACACATTCATCACCTGCCTAGCGGTGTGTGCGCGTGCATTGTCTTGCATGAACACGAAATCTTGGCCGAACTGCTGGTGGTGAGGGATGACCATAGGGTGCACAACCTGCTCAATGTATTGCGCTGCATTTAAATTGCCTCGTATCCAAACGAGATCAGTTCTTCCACCCAGGCGAATTCCAGCCCACACCATGATCGTTCCGCCTTGGTAAGGATGAACTTCCTGAGGATTTCGGAGTCGACTATGGCGACCAGGGACTCGCCAAAAACGCACTCTCCTTGAATAAGAGTGATATCCGAAGCGAGATTCGTCGGAAAACAAAACACGTGCCCACTGATTGTCGGTCCATCGCAAACGTGCGTTAGCCCACAATAAACGACGCCCTCGATTTCCACGTCGCAAAGCTCGAACTCTTAATGGTCTGCGAGCATGGAGATTGACTTCATGTAATCTTCTCCTGGCAGTTTGGTCACTGATAACCACTTGGTGCTGGGACTGGAGTCTTCCTACCAACTGGCGAGCTGTAATCTGGGGCTGCCTTCTTGCAGCATTCTGCAGAAATCGCATCTTGTCTCTGGGTAGTGACCCTGTATCTTCCTAGGTGACGTTCGGCTACATCTCCTGTAGCCCTGTACCGTGCCCATAATCGGCAAATTACGCTTGGCTGTGTGTTAACAGCGTCCGCAATATCGCGTTGACTGCGGCCAGCTTCCAACATACCCACAGCCCTCAGCATCTCTTCCCGCGTTAAATGACGACGTGACATAACGTCTAACGTCTCAAAAGTTTCTAAAAAGTTGGTGGTAATGGTTTTTCACAAGAAAAAAACACGATACTAAACAAAAATCACTCAACACTTTATGCTAGCAAACCCCTTGCTCTGCGAACAAGTTAGGTTTTCCCTCCATAATTTGAAAAGCTTTTACTTTTTTGTTATAATTTTTTGAATTTCGAACAAATTATTTAATCCTCTTCCAGCCTACATTTATAAATTTTAGTGGCCAGTACTTTTTTTTACGAGTTTTCACAAATATATTGAAGTATTATGCTTGTTTCCTAGACTTTGTTGAGTAGTGTATATACACGCTTGTAACTATATATTAACACCCAGACTATTAGCAACAATAAGTTAACTATAGCGGCGGTACTCGTAGATTCTTACTTGTGCCGGCAGTTTTCGAAATTGTGGTTCGAGAATTTTAATATTATTTATTTCTACTACGTCGTCATCGCCATGGTCTCCCAAAAATACCGTCGCATGTGTGTCCTCTATTTCCAAAATCTTAGCCCTCTGCCATCCGCAATTAGGGAGATTTACTGCATACCTGTAATGTAACGTAAATTTAATCAATTCTTCTTCTTGTGGTGTCACTAGTTTCCTTTGAAACAGTGTGTTGAAAGGATTAAATGCGCCTCAAAGAGGCTCCTCCTTTCGAGCTCTTGACACAAACTTATTAGGTTCAATACAACATGCCGGGTTCTTCGTGATGTTTTCCTTCACTACTTGAATCTAAATATATATAACTCAAAGGTGACTGACTGACATAGTGATCTATCAACGCACAGCCCAAACCACTGGACGGATCTGAAATTTGGCATGCAGTTAGATGTTATGACGTAGGAATCCGCTAAGAAAGGATGTTGATCAATTCAACCCCCAAGGGGATAAAATAGGGGATGAAAGTTTGTATGAAACTTTGAATTCCTTGGCGCGAGCAAAGCCGCGGGTTCAGCTAGTCAATTCATAAAATTGTACTGTAACCACTGATTAAATAACATTACGGCAAATATGTTTGTAAATATGAGTCTAATTCTAAATAGGAATGAGCACTGAGATGACGAATGAATAGAGGAGAGTGGAAGAAGAATATCTGCTGTGCCAACCCCGCTTAGCGTTGGATAAGGGCAAATATGTTTTTGCCGCAAATTTAGGTATCTATTATACTTACCATGCGTTTTTAATTAACATCGCTTTTTCTACTGTTGTCCCGGAACGATTGTAATAATTTTCCATATCTTGTAGAAGTTTATCGAGAATGACCTGAGGAAGATTTTACTTTTGAGCACTTTGCTTTGGTTATTGCTGATGAGTCTGTAAGAGGCCTATGGGCCATCCGAAAACGGAAATAAGGTAGAGCTCTACATGTTGTTTTATTTATTAAGACAGTTCGTATCAGCTAGTGGCCTACTCAAGTGTTTTCGTTTTATGCCTACTACATTATGGCTTAACATCTGCTAAAGCCGGGACCGGCAGCCACGGATGCGCTCCAATGTTAATGCTTCTATGACCATAAATAAAACTTTTAGATATACAATTTGTATACTTTAACATCAATACCTAAACCAATTTGCTCCTTTTTGGAACTCATACATAAATAACCAATCATATCTGAACTACAGGTTGGACTCGTAAAATTTAATTTCTAAAGTTTTGCTTTAAGGCTCTCCCCCACGCGAGAACGCGCGTTTGGATTTTCATACTTCAAAACGCGCGTTCTTATCACAGCAGTGTCTAACTTCGTACGCGTCTTAATACAAAAGTACCTACTGAAAGCAGTTTAAAACTTTGTTATGGTGTCAGTTGAAATAAATAAGGGTTTTAAGGGTCCGGCGACAGCGGCTCGCAATTTCGTGGTGCGATTGGCTATTATTTCATTTTATTTCATTTCGGGGAGGTTGTTTGAAAGAATAACTCTAAAGTGACACGCATAAATACTGTTCGAACACAAATAATACAATCATATACGTAAGACCAAAACATACTAATACCAAAATGATTTCTGATTCGGGCATGTTTCCCTTATATTATTGTATTATTTGTGTTCGAACAGTATTTATGCGTGTCACTTTAGAGATATTCTTTCAAACCACCTCCCCGAAATGAAATAATAGCCAATCGCACCTCGAAATTGCGAGCCGCTGTCGCCGGAGCCTTAAAGCATACTCACACTATATTGATCGCCTATGATCCGAATCCAGATTTCGATAGTGGAGTTGGCGACTGTCACATATACGTTCCAAAAGTCGTCGTTGGGAAACTGTAGAGGCGGCAACTCGCTGTCTATTGTGTCTTCCGCTACGTACGTAGCGTTAACAAATGACGCGCACGACGAACCCTGTATAAATAGACTCTTTTGAGTTACTGTAAAGCTTTGTATTTTAAGCATTCTTTTCATTTTAAGAGATTCAGTTTAAGATTTTCACGCTATCTATAACAGAAAACCGCGCACGGCGCTTGTGTGGCAGGATTGAGAACTTGTTAAGATATACATGGTCATCTTAACAAGTTTTTTATACATAGAAAGATAGAGTATTAGAGCGCTTTGTGAAGGGCTCGTCCGGGGAAGTACTAACACAACGCTTATTTCTGCCGCCAAGCAGCGTTGCTAGCTTGTGTGCTATATGCTTGCGTGCGTGTGTTACGAGCCAACGCTTTGATAAAGGCGATGGTTACCACTTATCAGGTGGGCCATCTGCTTGTGCCATCATCAAATCTTAGTTTATAAAGAAAGCTACGAAAGAGGTGTCTCAGACTAGTACTAGGCTTATATTGCTATTGTTATTATTATTTGTAAAAATCTTTCTTACCTAATCTCTACTCTTTGTTTTCTTGTATACCTCTGCCTTCTTCTGATATGAATGATACCTGTTACTACGAATTCCAAGCCTAATTGTATATGTTGTGTGTTGTTTGTAGCAAATAAATAAATGTCTATGTCTATATTAGCGACTAAACTTAGCTTGAGCGTAGCGCTAGAGGGAGATCAATGATGGAGATCTATGGATGCTAAAGATAATGATTTAGCGATAATTCGTTCACAGCTTACCTCCTTATTGGGCAGATAAATCAATCCATTTACAACCCTTTCTGTTATAATTTGTGGGCAGTTTTCCACAAGCTCTTGCCAGTTGCTGGGCAAGTTTTGGCTGTATTTACTCCTGAAATCAACGAAGTACAAGTTACAGTTTTGTTGAAGGATTGTAAAATAAATTACATTTATTTCCAGCACAATAGTTTTTGTATTGAGTTTTATTCTCTTGACCGATGTTGGTTTTAATAGAAGCGCGAGGTTGATGTGTTTTGTCACTTACCTGTACATATGCGGCAGGATAGAGGCCCACAGCCCGGCCTCGTGCTCGGCCACTAGGTCCGCGAGCCACGCGACGGCGTCGCTGACGCACGACGTCGACAAACCGCTTGCCTCAGAGCTCTCTATATCCGCCAGTAGTTTTAACGCGGCTACCTCTTTGGCAAAGTCTTCGCTCGGTGATGACTCTGGGTAAGAGGTTGCAGACCAATTTGTGCCAACCTGCAAATATTCTTACCATGAGAGTCATACAAAAAAAGACAAGTTTCACACAGCGCCATTTAGTCCCAAACTAAGAAATGCATGTACTTTGGAGACCAAATGACTGCTAGAGTTAGAATACCACTATACGATATTTTATCCTTCAACATACCTACCTACAAAGAAGGTTTGCAACTTACTTTAACATTACAGAAGTAATCAACAGGTCCTCGTTTCGGTCGTAAATCGTTCACTTTGTATATGGGTTGCTGCAGTCCCAGTTTTTTACAAGTCCATTCCAATTTTGCAACTGACGAAGTTGAGTCTGGTGGTGGCTCCAAGTTGTAAGCTGGCGTTACGTAAGAGACTGGACCACTGCTTTCCTAATTAAATGCAAACATCTTTAAGCAACTTTACTGATATGGCTTTCTAATAAAAAGTCGATCCCGTTGTTACATTCTTTTACGATATTTATTTGACTCCCAGCGTCCTCTAACAATCAGACTTAAACGCTGCCCTAACGTAAAATAATGATTAAAATTAGCCTATTTCTAAGATTTTAACCCTTTGCAGATATAGTTATGCAAATTCAAAATATCATTCTTAATTATTTATTTTGATATATTAGTCCCAAGGTTGAAATCAATCGCACCACGCGTTTAAAAACTCCCATACACACATTGAATCCTTTTACACATTTATTATGTGTAGTTAATATAAAACTATATAAAACAAACAAAATGCATTTCCTATTTATTAGCCTATTTATTATTTTTAGTTTAATACAATTTTATACAAACGTTTTCTACCCTATTTACATCCAGGGTTGAATTTCCAAAAATCCCTTGCTAGTAAATCTCTACGCCCTAAGACCTACATACTCCCCTACTTTTACATCTCTAGGATCAGCTGTTTAGGCTGTGCGTTGTTTATTATGTCAGTTAGTCAGGACTCTGAATCTTTAGTGTTAATAATTAAAAAAAATTAAAAATATATGTACCTAATAAGTTTATTTAAGTAAACATTGTCAAGCAATACATAAAACATTGACTTACATATTTGTTACCAACTACATATTCATTACTAGTTGCCGGCATTTGTAGTGGTATAAGATCTACTGTGTTCAGACGATCTCTCAGGTTAGAAAGCCTCTGCGATGCTGATACTTTTCCACTAGATGCACTAGATTTGCCGTTGCTCTCAGCGCTGGTGCGAATGGAATGTTTGGGCTGTAACAGACATTGTTAGTCAGTACAGAAACGAAAAAAAGTTTGGTACAAAACTACTCTTGGAATTTCCTTTTTTATTATTATATCTAGATATTATATACTTATCAAGATATTATATACTTATCAAGATATTATATACTTATCAAGATATTATATACTTATCAAGATATTATATACTTATCAAGATATTATATACTTATCAAGATATTATATCTAGACTAGCTACTTTATATATTTTCTTATTTTGGACTTGTCTGACACAAAACAGAAACTGACGACCGTGCTGGGTCGTGTTGGGCGACAATCCTCTTCAGTTTGTTTTATTTACTGGGGGATTAAAAATGTTCTGCAGTTTTTAGTTTAGCTTTTTTAGTTAATTAGACCAATACTTTGTGAGTTTAGACTACCATTGTCGACGGTGTGTAGCTTAGCTAAACTTATGTAAAGGTAATGGCATATGTATACGAACCAATAGGAACTTATTTTGATTTCACCATTTGTACAAAACTTGACTTTTTCAATAACCCCGTAATCTGAATTCTAAAATTTCTAATAGGTAATTAGCTAAAGGTCTGAAAAGTGTAGCACTTCTTGTTAGTGACTGCTAAAGTTTCTAGACCATTATTCAGACTCATTTACCAAAATTGTAGACCACTTCTAGAAGTGCTAGTCTAGAAGTTCCGATGAATATCTTGCTTGGTAAAATACTTCACTGAATACAAGGTTTAGAAACTACCGACCTGCTGCGTCTCGATCGTCAAAGTAGGCGCGTCAGGTACTGGAGGTGTTGAGCTGGTCGTACTTTTTGGTGGATTCGATTCAAAGTTATGACTTGCAGCCTTTGTTTGTGGTTTAACTGGTGGAGCTGCAGCACTTTTCGTTTCGTTCGTTTTATAGTTATATCTGACAGCCTGAAAAATAACATCGTTTGGGGTTAATCCTGCCATAAAAATGTGGATCTTCATTTCAACTTGTATTAGAGTAGGTTACCTTATAATTGTTATTATTCATTAGCGGCGTTGTTCCGCTCTTCGCTCTATAATACTGATTTGAGTACTGACTAGGTGTATAACTGGTAGCTGGTTTACGCCATGAACCCTGCTTTCTGGGAAATCGATACTGTAAAAAAATGTTTATGTTAGGTATTATACCTTTATACGTTTACCAAACTACGGATTGAGTCTACTTATTTATACAGGGTGTCCCAGAACTCAACGTCAAGCCGAAACGGGGCGACAGGATTGATTGTAAAAATCATGAGAAATCAGAAAAAATCTATCCCATGCAGTTTTAAAATTATGGGCATTTAAACCCCGAGAAATTTGGTCAATCTGTAAACATTTTCCGGTTATTGTCGTTAATTTTTATTATTTTTGTTCATTTAAACTTTGGAATCGTAACCCTACATAATATTTCTAAGAATCACAGTCAAAAATAATGATTTTTGTTTTTTTTTTTAAATATCAGATTTTTTTCATGATGTTTACAATCAATCCTGACGCCCCGTTTTGGCTTGACGTTGAGTTCTGGGACACCCTGTATAAATAAGCAGACTCAATCCGTAGTTTCTGAGACACCCTGTATACATTATTATATAATTAAAACATCTCTACTTGTCTCGCACTAACCCACATCAAATGGCGTCATATCTGTCTTAGTTGCATTTGTTGAATTTTTTGAATTCAATATTTAAAAACTTTGAATATTGAATTCAACAATGAGATGACATTGTCCATAAAATTATTCTTATTCTTTATGTACCTAATAAAATACATATAACATTTAGAAACTGAGAATAAATGGGTCTCAGGTTCAAGCAACTTGCCTAGGGTAGTACAGTCGTCAACTACGATTTATGAAACTTGCTTGATTATGTGACGACTGCGTATAGCACGTACCTACCTATGGTACCTATGGACGTGGTCACAATACCTACCTCAAGATATCTAATACTTTTATACGAGCAATTCTTGTATATCTATTTATTTACTAGCCGCTTGTCCCAGCTTCGCATGGGTGGACATATTTTTTTTTAACATTTTTGGATAGACTTAGACATAGATTTGCACGTACGTGTACCGCGGTTTGGTGCCCCCGCCCGTCAGAACGCACCCCGTTTCCCGCGAGTTAGCGAACTAGTTTTTAATTTCGTATAATCTTTAAAATCCGATTTGAAAAATTCAAGAAGTAGTCTACAGGTATTGAAACAACCTTGCATACAAAATGATTTGTTTGGATAAGGACTAATATAAAGGTACTAGTTGCGCCCCGCGGTCTCACCCGCGCAGATTTAAATCCCGGTGATCGGAAAACATTTATACCTAAGATAATAATAATAATAATGCTGGACAATCCACACAGCACTATCTAGTCCCAAAGTAAGCTATTCAAAGCTTGTGCTATGGGTACTAGATAACTGACTGATATATTTAATAAATTATATACTTACATAGATAGATATTTTTTATTATACATAGAAAAGTTTTCTATGTATACAAATTTCTGCAGATCGTACACAAATTTGTTCCACGGCGGGAATCGAACCCGCAACCTCTTGCGTCGCAGGTAGGCTCTCGCCCGCTGCGCCACAGAGATTGCTGATATATCACTCATTGCTCAAAACACAACGATAGCGCGTGCTAATCTTTCTTGTGGCGACATCTAGTTATTATTTAGGAACTAAAAATGTATCAGCTAAATACGGTAAAATGCTAAATATCTGCCAACCCGGTATTCCCTCGGGATAAAAAGTAGCCTATGTGTTATTCCAGACTATAATCAATATCTCTGGCAAGTTTCATCCGGATCCGTTCAGCCGTTCCGGCGTGAAAGAGTAACAAACATCCATCCATTCATCCATCCATACTTACAAACTTTCGCGTTTATAATAGGTATTATTAGGATAGATAATATGGTATGTTTTTGGTCGGCATTTATATCAACATTTAAAATATAGAAAAGTAGTTTTATTTTTAATTTTTTTAATTTATTTATTTTTATCTTTTTTAAAAATTCATAACAGTATTTAATTATGTAGCAATAAGGAAACCACTAAGGTTTATAAAAGTAATGCTACTAGAGAGTCTTATTACGATAGCATCTAAACTATTATAAACATAGGTAACTACAGTATACATAATGACTATTTAAAAACACTTACTTGACTTGAGCTTTTTTTTGAGGATTTCTGCCGAGAAACCATTGCAGCAATGTGTTGAGTCTCTTGGCTGGCAATTGCGTCTACATACCAATCATCATTGTTTTGAGTCACCTTAAAGCCAGGGACATCTAAAAATAGCTTTTCCAATGATGGGTACCCCAATTTCTTGAAAGGTATCCATTCCCCTTGTAATTCTCGATAGTCACCTGGAAATGGTTGGAAAAATTATCGATCGAGTTAATGAAATGAACAAAGATGTTTAGAGTTAGTTTAGGCGATTTTACATTATTAAAATACGTTTGTCCGAGTATAACTATGGAACTGTGTTGTTCTGATCTGCATGAAATTAGGCCAAGAATCGCAAGCTCGCTGAGCAGTAGCAGTTATGACATGATGTCAAGTTATTGTTATTGGAAGTAATTATATTAAAATGGGTCAGAAAAAACAATATTAAACAAGGTGTAATTTTCATATTCTACAACCATTCGTTTTTGACCACACCATGCAAAGTAACTTTTTTACTTTGCATAAAGTGATTGTAGATATCGAATACAAATGTTTTACATATGAAAGAAGTTTTGAGGGGATGTCTGCTATTCTAATAAACTTATAGTAGGTATGCAATTTTTTTTGTCTGCCTAAAGTGCCTCTGAGATGATTGCTGAAGGTTTTGCACTTAAAGAGAAGGATTGGTTTGCATCTATTATGTAAAATAGAATCCTACCTGCATTCTATTTGGTATGAGGATTGAAATTGTAAGCTTATATTTTGAATCAGACTAGAATTAGGTTTAGGTTAGAATAGACCATAATACTTACGGTTGCATTGCTTTATCGTGAGCGCTCCTTTCACAGATATAAGAGTGGCTCGGAGTGCCTGAATTACTTGTTCTTTATCAGCCATGGCAATGTTATCCACTGCATCCACTGAAAGTGAAACTGAAACAGTTTCACGACTTTGATCCCCAGGTACGGTAGATATATCCCTTCAGATCTCCCAGTACCAAGTAGGTACTAAATTCAAGATTCTTTGAGGATGTCTAAGGGGGGTAGTCAGAGGTACGTCCAAACATTACATTTGGCACATACCCACACTTTGCAGTAGTTAGTATTCCATACGTGACAGGTTGCAAGCCCATCGCCGCTGTTAGAATACTAACTGGTTTCCTCACGATGTTTTCCTTCACCGTTTAAGAGCACTGGCATTGCGCACATAAATTTTTCGATAGAAAAATCCATTGGTGCACGACCGGATTCGAACCTGCGACCTTACGATCGGAAGGCGGGGTCACTCCCATTAGACCACCGGTGCTCCACTGAAAGATGATAAACCAATTATATACCACTGATTTACAAAATGAAGCTCTTGAATGATTAGTATGTATACATAGTACATTGGCCTATTAATAACATTATAAAAATCTCAATTAGTAGATTCAAGCTAAGTCTATGTGGAACACTTTCTGGTAGTGAGCCGAATAAAACAAGCAATTCACGAGAGACCACCAAATAATTTAGATGGAATAATCAATAAATATTGGGGACATGTACCACTTTACTAAACTAAATACTTTACTACTTACTTACTTTACTAAACTAAGTGGGTTCGATTCCCACCATGAACAAACATTTGTGTGATGAACATGGATGTTTGTTCTCTGTCTGGGTGTTATATAATATTATAAGTATGTATTTACAAAAAAAAGTATATAAGTAGTATATCAGCTATCTGGTTCCCATATCATAAGCATAAGCTTCGTTTGGGGCTAGATAGTGCTGCGTGGAAAGTCCACCAATATTTATTTATTTCTTTTATTTAAGCAAAGCTTGTACCTACTTGGGAAATGGACAGTTAATCAAATACTTATATTATACTTATTTTTTTTTAAATACATACTCCACTACGATTATAAACGAGTTTGTAGGTAAGTATGGATGGATGGATGTTTGTTACTCTTTCACACTGGAACGTCTGGATGGATCTGGACGAAATTTGGCAGAGAGATAGATTATAGTTTGGAATAGCACGTAGGCTAGTTTGTATCCCACGGGAATACCGGGATTTAAATCAGCGCGTGTGAAACCGCGGGGCGCAACTAGTTTCCAATATAGGTAATTATAACACCCAGACACAGAACAAAATATTCACATGGCCACAGTGCAGAAGGGAGAGTTACTACCAACTGAACTTTGAGTGCTGTCAATAAACAATAACGGCCGGTTTCTTAAAGCTAGATCATGTCAAATCACTCGCTGGTTCAGCTATTAACCACAGAATGTATGCGCAACACATCCCCTCCACTGTTATCCAAATATTAAATTACCGTCATTTAGTGGCGATATCACATAGTGGCTGGAATTTCAGAGATACTTTTGATGCTCTATAAACCTAAGCCGTCTTATTATAAAAATGTGAGTTAGACTAGGCTTAAGCCAGGACTAACTGGTCCGTGGTCTAACTTTGATACCGAAGTTGGTCCCTGCTCTATAGAAAAATCAAAGACTTAGACCAGACCTTATTATAAAACGGAGTTTATGCCCTAAACCACGGTTTAAAGATAAACCCGAACGACCCCTAGTTTAAGTATGGTCTAACTAATAAAAATCTCATTTTGCCAAATTTTATTTGGTCTCCCACATAAGTTTATTCAATAAAACAACTTGTAGCACTGCATTATCCAACATACATTTCAAACTCTAGACTCCGATCTAAATTTGAATTAAATTTGATTGTGAAAACGCATCACTAGCGCGATCTACCTTTCGGACACTTTTACTAGCGCCATCTAGTTATAAAATTGGTATTTTTTTAAACAACTTCGGCCTTAATATATAAATTTGAAAGACTGACTGGTCCTCTTGCCGCAAGCTAGTCATGATCATGTACATACTACCTCGTCTTTCGTTGGACATATTTTTTCTTGAGTAGGTATGTACTTATGATAAGTTAAAGCACAAAATCCCGATGCTACATTTTCTTTACTTTAGATGATATATTATAAAAAAAAAAGTATGTAGAAGTAAATATCAAGACGACAGCCAGCTTGTTTCACTTGTTTATTTGTTTGTGTCGTTGCAGTTTGCGTAATTTATTTGATTCAAAGCTTCGATAATCACAGCGAAGTTATCTGCTGTCAGATTTTTTTTGAGTAATTCGAGCCACGAGCAAGCGAGAGGACCTTGGTTGCCGGGGACAAAGCACTGTCTGTCCGTCATTCGATAGACTTCTTTCTTAAAACTACAACGTAAGACGAGGTAGTATGCGCATATGACTTTAGCCTGCGGCAAGAGAGTACAGTTATACCAACTTATCTAAGCCGGTCTGAAATTAGCCGTTTAGAGAATTCTCGATTCACTATTGGCCATTTATGCACAAGCGGCTCACTTCAGACCGGCTCAGATGAGTTGGTGATTCCAAAATGAATGAACGATTGATTGCCATAATTTGTTATAGTCTGTGGATATTTGTTGAATGATTATGTTCTGTGATGATGAATCATGGACTATCTAATATGTCAAAAAAAAACAGTCAGATGTGTACCAGCTATTGGTATGTTTTCATTCAGATGTGTATCTGTAACTGATATGATTACATTAAAAAGAGATTTAATTTACGCAAGAAATACACTAAACAAACTAACTTAAGTAAAAAAAAAATTTACGTTAAGACTAGGCGGTATGGTTTAAAACTATAACCTGCTCCAAGGAGCGAATATTAAAAAAAAATCATGGACTATCTCAGGTACTATGTAGTCTTCGACTAAAGTGTCTTTTGTAATACGAAAATGATAAACCTGAGATGATCCTAAGTTTATGAGATAAACCAGGTTTAAGTTGTTTATAATAAGAAAACGTGACTTGAGCTAGGTTTAAACCCAGGTTTAATTTGTTTATAATAAGGCTGAAGGAGATTGAAACAAAAATTTAAATACCTACGAAGTTGTTTACAGGATAGAGCACTTATTATAAGTTCATTAGCATTAGAGTACTGCAAGGAAAGCCATTCACTCATAGGTAATATTCATGTTAGCACCAAAACTAGATTCACGAAAGTGTAAGCATACCTAAGTTCCGCCTTACCTCCATAAAGGTTCGCTCGCGCACATTAGGCTGGGCCACAGCGTTGAATATCTCGAAAAGAGTTAAGGCGAGGATATCCCAGAACCTCCAACCTTTGTATCTAGTTACTGACGACCTCAGTGGCGCAGCGGGCGAGAGTCCGCCTGCGACGCAAGAGGTTGCGGGTTCGATTCCCGCCTCGGAACAAATTTGTGTACGATCTGCAGAAATTTGTTCCGTTGGTCTGGGTGTGTATGTATAATAAAAAATATCTATCTATGTAAGTATGTAATGTATTAAATATATCAGTCATTTAGTACCCATAACACAAGCTTTGAGTAGCTTACTATGGGGCTAGATGATGCTGTGTGGATTGTCCAGCATTATTTATTTATTCATTATTTATTTAGGAGATATTTTCTGTGGGTTGGCTATAGCAATCCTTGTACCTGAGTTGAGGGTTGGGGGTAGGGGATCGCAAGTGGGGGTAGGTGGCAAGTTTTTTCTGTTCCAAAATAAATAGCATGCCTTCCTACTTGCCCACCTAGGATCTATAGAAACTTGTCTGAAACATTAGGGTGACGCGTGAAGGATTCAAATATGCACACGTAATAAATATTGCAACAGGTGCACTCGATGCTGTTGAGGAGTTTGGTTGATCGGTTGTTCTTGTTCTGCTTTCACTACAAAAAGTTCAATGAAGCCACATACCTTAGTTTCTTCGGATTAACCGATTTATTCAACAAAAAATACTCTGCATTGGATTAACTCAATTCTTCTCTCGACAAAGATTTTGATGAATATGTTCTCAGTTTATCTTTTTTTCCTCTTCTTTCTCTTCCTTTTCCTCCTCAAAGAGTATACAATATGTTCTTCCTTCTTCCGCCTTCGCCGCGCCGCGTCGTTCGTCCGTCGTCGTCGTCGGCCGAGCCGTCGAATTTAGAGTTGACATATTTGACATTGAAAGCCAGCAGCAGCATGTCGGCCGTGCGCGCACGTCAGTGTTAAGTGTCGTCCAAGGAATTTGAATCAATAATCCTTGGTGTCGTCAGTATTCAAATTCCTTGGTCAAACCCAAGGAATTTGAATAGTACATATATACCAAGGAATTTGAATACCAATATTCCCTGATATATACCTACAATTTAGGGGCTGCCCTGCCAGTTGCCACCGAAGAAGACTTCATCCAAGGGCTGCCACGCCTGCGACCTTAGAGCATTTAGAACTGGAGATGTTAACGCAAGGCGTACCCCTCTGCCGGCCATAAGACGCAACTTGGCCATGCACGTTATATAAAACTACTTCACTCATCACCGCGCGGCCATCAGTTGTCGTTTCGTGTCGCGAAGTAGTGCTCAGTAAAAATGGTGAATTGTGCGGTATTTCGGTGTAAAAGGAGATCAGAGACATCAAACTTTAGGGAACACGGTATTTCCTATCACAAGTAATTGATATTTTAGTCAATTGTTTTTGTAATTACGTTTAATTGCTCTTTGAGCTCTTTCAAGATTTAGAAGAATAGTTTTGACAGCCCCACCCCAAGAGGAGATACAATAAGTTAGAATTGATTGGCGTGCGATTCTGTAGCCAGCCAGAGCCAGCGTCTATCAATCTGTCATTGTCAAAAACAAAATGTAGTGCGGTGCGGAACGTATCGATTCGATTTTATTTAGAATCGATCAACATTATAACGAACCTTAATAGGATTGCAAGTTGCATTGCTTTAAATATGGCTTTAATATCAGGTTACTTAAAGATAAAAGAACCGAGCATTTCAATAACTATTGCAAACAAAACTAACCCTTGCCGGGTCGATCGACCGATCGATTTTATAGATCATTCGCTTAGTTATCGGTTCATATTTCAAAAGGTTCAATCACTATTTTACAGTAACATTTCGAATGCAGATCATTTGATATGCTTTTTTTAAACAGAAAATAACTGCGGCTATTACAAGAATGAGTCAATAATAAAAAAATCGTTGAAAATTATTTCAATTTGTTTTATATAAATGTGAAATCTATGGACGCTAAAATAAATCCAGACAAAATTATGCCATTGTTCTTTGACAATGTTTGGGTGAGTGGGACACCTAAACATTGTTTGACAGGAGGGAATTCGAGAGGAACGGCACTATAATGTCGAAAAGTAACAACAGCAAAAATGATTGCAGAGAACCCACCACCTAACCCTCAATGTACAACAAATTTTGAAAATCAAAATTCGACCTACTATCGCTTGCGATACATCAAATTAAGCGTCTCGACGACTATTGTACGATAATAACATTTTAAGAGGCACGGTCGATACTAAATTTTTGACTTTTCGACAGTTTTTCATTTTTGTTTAAACTTTGAATTTTTTACATCTAATTAGGCTTTAAATTAATATTTCTTCCAAATTCTTAGATTCTGCTTGTTGGGATTGTCGTGGTTAATCGTTTCGGAGGCCCGTCCATCGCAAACTTTCGTTTTCGCTAACGGAAATCCAAAATATTGGCTGTTTGTTCGCGAAAACGAGTAATTTGTCTAAGGCAAAAATCTGAAGGTATTTTTCCTGACTACACCCTTGAGTGGACATAGCCGCGTGATACATCATTAGAAGCGGCCTGCGACGCCCTATCTTTAGAGCTAGCTAACGTGTCCATTAGTCTTGGAAAATATCAGAAAAACTGCGATTTTCCTTAAAAATTAGCCCATTTTGTAGGGTTTTTTAGGCTATTTTCAAAATTTTCTTCAACAACTCGCTGCTTTTCTGCACACCAGTGGCTGATCCATCCTTGCCCGGCGTCACTGCACGCATCTGCAACAGAAAATACACGAATTAGCGCCAAAATTTTGAAAAAATCGCCCGCCCACCCACCCAGATTGCAGTTACTAAGGTAAAGAAACTCGATTTTGAGGGAGAAATATAACTTGTTATCGCGATAACTTTTGACACAAGCGACCTTTTTGACCTAGGTTTTCGACATTGTACTTGTACAAATTTTGACAATTTTTTGTTGTCAAAAAATCTAGCCTAGATTTAGCCTTTTTAGATTTGACTTTGACTTATAGGTCTTTTGCCTAAAAGTCAAAATATTCGCCTGTATTCAGGTATATTTACGCTTTTTAACGACTGTTGACAAGGTTCTTACCAGGAACAATAAAGCTGGTTAGGTTTTAATTAGATTTAAGTAGGACAAATTATATTTACAAATTGACTATATTTTTACAATTTTATTTTTACATTTTAATTTGATTTATTGAATTTGATTTTGTGTCCCTCTGACGTTAGCTCTAATTATGTTTGGTTTCCGCACTCCTGTAAAGGAGGTTAAGTCTTCAAACGAAGCTCCTCGTACCTCAATATCACCAACTATGCAGGAGTGCGCGAAACAGCAAAATGTCCGCAAAAGTATAGGAGAATGGGAGTCTGGAAAGACGGACCCGATAACCCCGACCACCCCGAAGAAATCCGCGCCGGTGGAAACCCTCAAGCCGAAAAAGGCGCTCCCACAAGGCAGTAGAGTGGGAGTGAGGGCGCCGATTGAGGCTGCAGGGAGCCCACCGGCCAAGCCTAAATACACCAGCCGGTTGGCAGAGGCGAAAGCCTGCCTCACGAAAGCCAAAATGAGCCTCGGTAGCTCCCGAAACACAAAGACGGAGATCAAAACCGAGGTTCTTTTGGCTATCGAGAGGCTGTACCAGCTGGTGAAAGAAGCGGAGAACGAGGAGAAAAAACAAGGGAAAACTGAAACGAAAAAACCTGAAAAAGAGAGAGAATTAGGAAGCGAAAAAGTAAGAGAACTGGAAAACGAAAGAGAGAAAGAAGAAAGAAGCATCATCGCAAAGATGAGTGAGCACGCAAAGCTCATAGAAGAAAATAGTAAAAGGATGGAAGAAATTCAAGCAAGACTGGAAGTGCAACAAGAGAGGATCGAAAAGCAGTCATACGCGAGTGTGGCAGCGGCGCATCCGGTGATGAAATTCCCGGAGCAGACCGCGCTGCACTCTGTCGTAGTGACTGCTAAAGACGATCAGGAAACGGGAGATGAAGTGCTGAAAAGGATAAGAGAGGCAATAAACGCCAAGGAAGGGGGAATAAGCGTGGAACGGGTCCGAAAAGCGAAAGATAGGAAGGTCGTTGTTGGATGCAGGACAAAGGAGGAAAGAGAAGCAATAAAAGAAAGGCTAAAGAAAGCAGAGGATTACCTGATCGTTGAAGAGGTGAAAAACAAGAACCCACAGGTAATCCTCAAAAATGTGTTCAAGTACAACGGTGACGAAGATATACTTGACGCAATCTGGAAGCAGAACGAGAAGACCTTAAGTGACCTGGATAGAACTTTAGAAAAAATGGAAATAATGTACAAAAAGAACAATAGGAACGACCAAACGCAGCACGTCGTCATGAGAGTGTCCCCCGGAGTCTGGCAGCGCCTGGTCCACGCAGGAACCGTCGTGATAGACCTCCAGCGAGTCCGAGTGGCAGACCAGTCGCCACTCGTGCAATGCTCGCTGTGTCTCGGCTACGGCCACGGACGGCGGTTCTGCGTGGAGACCACCGTCAAGTGCAGCCACTGCGGGGGACCTCACATGAGGACGGAGTGCGCCGACTGGCTCGCCAATGCGCCCCCCTCCTGCTGCAATTGCACGCACGCCAAGGTTGAGAAGGCAGACCACAACGCCTTCAGCCAGGAGTGTGTGATCAGGCGGAAGTGGGACGCACTGGCCAGGGCCACCATAGCCTACAGTTGCTGAAGAAGTCTCAGGAAACACCACTGAAGTGTGAAGTAGCTGTCCAAATAAACGGTAAGGGCCATGTTGCACATGGTCCCCCATTTATCACTGAAAAGTGAAAAACCATCACAGTGAAAAATCTATCTCGCGCAACAAGCACACTATAATCTAGCAATTAAAATAATCCCATAGAAAACAAATTCAACAAATAGATATATAAGACTTGTTGAATTTATATATTGATATATATAAAAACGACCAGCACAAAAATCAATACACGTAGTATAAAATATATGGTAGAAATAGATTATAATAAGAAAGAAATAGACCAAGAAGAAAAAGAAAACACAAAATAGCTAACCACAAATTAAAATACAGTAGGAAATAACACGCAAGTAATTGTTAATTTAATAGAACGTTTCATAGATTATAGAATATTGTAATATAGTAAAATAAATAAAATAAAATAGATAAGTATAGAAATTCTAAATCATTAAAACATTTTTGGCAACATAGTAACTAAATTCTATTTAGGTCATATTATTATTCTGCTTTACATTATTCTGTTAGTTTTAAAAATAAGGAACTTTTTTAAAGAAAAGTTAAAATTAAATAGAATAAGAATAGAATTAATATCACTGACCATGTTCCTTTCGAACTTTAAGATTGTAGTTAAATTTTAGATATACTAAATTATGTAAATTTTTATAGGTAACTTTTGTGTTGTAGTTAAAATCAGTTGTAATAAAAAAGGCTCTGACCTCCATGTCAGAGGGACACCGCTGTGCCATTTGCTTTTCAGATGGCGCTTATTTTATTTTTTTTTTTTTTTTTAAAAAAAAAAAAAACCTAACAAAAAAAAAAAAAAAAAAAAAAAAAAAAAAAAAAAAAAAAAAAATGAAAATAAAAAAACCCTCAATGTACTTACCAAAAAATTAAAGATTGAAGGGGTTTTAGGAAAACATTTGCATAATTTTTTCAAAGAAATAGAGAAAAGGATACGGTCAGTAGTGGTATTTTATTCCCCAGTAATTTGATCAAGTATGAAAAATACCCAAGTAGAAAGCAAATAAATTAGATTACTTGATTAGACCAAACTCATATTTTTAAGAGCCTCCATTTTCGTAAAAAATATAAAAATGTTTTGAGGGAGAAAAACATGTAAAGAAGCCAGCACGGCTACACTAATAACAAAAAAACATTCACTGTCAGGATGACTTGACATTCTCGTTACTTCAAAGTGATGTGACAACTCGGAATAAACCAAGGAATTTGAATACAAGTAATAAACACCAACTCAAAAGTCAAAATATTTATGAGATCACGTCAATGGCCAAAGACCTTGTACCTATAACTAGACTGTGCACAAAAAAATTTTGATTAGCTAAAATGAGATTTATTGTCTTATATATAGGGTAGCTATTTCCTTAAAAGCGGTAGCGAGCTAAAAACGGTCCTCGTGAGAGGGCTCCTGCTGGGAGTGTGTCCTTGTCTGACGTCTTGCCAGCTCAACTAACCTACCGGTTTGGTAGAAATGGTACAATAAAGTACATACGTTTTGCTTTTTTATGAATTACCAAAACGAACGTTTATAATCTTTGAAACTTTATTAAATATTTCTAGTTCATAAAGTAGGTATAAATAATCATCAATTCGTTGTATTTCATAAATTATCCAATAACACTGAGTATGTAAGAGTAGTAATTAAATGTTTGGGGCTGGTAATAATGAATACCAAATGCAGATGGCGGTTTGCTCATGTGGTTGTTTGATGATTCTCGTGCTTCGATTTGTGATAGTGTAAATTTTCATAAAACCTGTTAATTTTAATGAAAAATGGTGAGTTCTTGTTGTGTGAAAGGGTGCAAAAATGAGTCTTATCCCGGTAGCCGCTTTTCTTTCCATGGGTAAGTAAAAACAACAATTATGTTCAAGGGTAACCATGAGTTTTGTTGATCAAAGATTTTTTTACAATCTCGTACCTAGTAGTAGGTAGGTTGATACGTCTCGACTGTCATAAATTGGAGATTTCGGTGAAAAAAAGTGGTTCTTAACGCGTTCTTTGAGTTTGAGACGATGACGTTTGTTGTTAATAACTAATTCTTGTATTGTAGATTTCCAAAGAACGAAAACTAGAAATTGAAGTTGGAAAATAAAGTACCTGGAATAAACTCAGTCGTCTGTTGTTTGCATTGTTTGCGCATTTTAAATGTGACGACTTTATTCCTGGATATACTAGTAAAATGCTGAAACCTGATGCTGTCCCGTCAATATTTCCTAAGGTAAGAATAAATCATCCGAGTGTGTCCGCGCATTAACAATAACCTTGAAAATTCAAATTTTGCGATGCCTTTTTCACATAGTTTTACTGAGCCGACGTGGTAAATTGAATTTTTAGTTTTGGTTTGTACCTATAACTAGACTGTGCGCCAAGGCGCAAGAACCGGTCCGCGTGAGAGGGCTCCTGGTGGGAGTGTGTCCCTTTCTAATGAGGTGACCATGAATAACCAAACAGAACACGGGACAAATTGCTTGTACGATTGCGTATCCTAACATATTGATGACCTGACTATTTACGCTACCATATTTATATAAGTAAAAAAAACTACCAAGAGATCTCTTGTGTATATTTTTTTGGAATCAACATCACTTTCCCTACACGTGGGTTAAGGGTCGGAAATACTTTTTTCTTTCCTTTATAATAGGTAAGTATCATCATTCTGACCTACCGTTAATTTGGCAAAAACCTAACAACATTCGCTCCTTACAGACGTAGTTAAAAAAAAGCTAGGTTTGTCAAATGTGAGATATCACCATAATAGCATATTTATTATTATTAAACCAGTAAAATAGAGGAGGTCAAAATATAAACCTGATGCAATATTCTGGAATTAATTTTTATTGAATTTGTTTTATACATTGCTGGACAATACTGTTTTACGCAATTTTTGTTTTAATGTAGCCTTATCTACTACATACTTGAGGGTTCGACTTCCCTTAGCTTCTAAGTCTTAAATTTAAGAATTTTTTCAACCAACACACTTTCAGGCGTTGTTGTAACACTTTCACATCTCGACGTAATTTCTTTTTACGTGGCGTGTCAGTAGTTGCAGCGGATTCTGTTTGTGTACAAACACTTTCCGTAATGGTAATCTCCTTTATGGCACTTTCTTGCAGTTTTGCCTTTTTTGGTGCTGGTCCTCTACCTCTTCTAGATATTGCGTAGAACATGCACTGTTTTTTTGTAGGGCATGACCTGTAAAGATATTTGAATATAATGGGACACGGTAGGTAGGTAGACAAGAGTAGACTGGAGCAGAGTAGTGCAGATGAGAGGTTCTATTTATTTATTTAAACGTATGCCAGAATATAAATAATAGGCGAAACAAAATTTAAACAAGTACTTATCTTTACTAGTACACCTACTTAACTTTAAATTAAATATTACCTTAAAAATTCAAACAACCCAAAACTAAAAATTCAATTTACCACGTCGGCTCAGTAAAACTATGTGAAAAAGGCATCGCAAAATTTGAATTTTCAAGGTTATTGTTAATGGGCGGACACACTCGGATGATTTATTCTTACCTTAGGAAATATTGACGGGACAGCATCAGGTTTCAGCATTTTACTAGTATATCCAGGAATAAAGTCGTCACATTTAAAATGCGCACTGCAAACAACAGACGACTGAGTTTTTTCCAGGTTCTTTATTTTCCAACTTCAATTTCTAGTTTTCGTTCTTTGGAAATCTACAATACAAGAATTAGTTATTAACAACAAACGTCATCGTCTCAAACTCAAAGAACGCGTTAAGAACCACTTTTTTCACCGAAATCTCCAATTTATGACAGTCGAGACGTATCAACCTACCTATTACTAGGTACGAGATTGTAAAAAAATCTTTGATCAACAAAACTCATGGTTACCCTTGAACATAATTGTTGTTTTTACTTACCCATGGAAAGAAAAGCGGCTACCGGGATAAGACTCATTTTTGCACCCTTTCACACAACAAGAATTCACCATTTTTCATTAAAATTAACAGGTTTTATGAAAATTTACACTATCACAAATCGAAGCACGAGAATCATCCAAACAACCAAATGAGCAAACCGCCATCTGCATTTGGTATTACCAGCCCCAAACATTTAATTACTACTCTTACATACTCAGTGTTATTGGATAATTTATGAAATACAACGAATTGATGATTATTTATACCTACTTTATGAACTAGAAATATTTAATAAAGTTTCAAAGATTATAAACGTTCGTTTTGGTAATTCATAAAAAAGCAAAACGTATGTACTTTATTGTACCATTTCTACCAAACCGGTAGGTTAGTTGAGCTGGCAAGACGTCAGACAAGGACACACTCCCAGCAGGAGCCCTCTCACGAGGACCGTTTTTAGCTCGCTACCGCTTTTAAGGAAATAGCTACCCTATACATAAGACAATAAATCTCATTTTAGCTAATCAAAATTTTTTTGTGCACAGTCTAGTTATAGGTACAAGGTCTTTGATAGTACTAGTATAGTATTCTCTTATCTGTGACTATAGTATTGCTATCTATCTATTTAGAAAGAGAGGGTCTGCCCACATAGAGCGAGATAGTAATACATAGGTTATGCTTCAAGTAGGTATTCGAAGTGTGGTCTCCATTTTTATCTACAACTTCGTGGTTCCAGAGTATTCGCGTCACGATGTTGCAAAATACTTTTTATAAAGGGTTGCCAGGCCTTCTTTAATGTTGCTAGAACATCTTGGTTCTACTTATGTTTAAAAAAAACGGAGGGTTCTAGATTTTTTTTAATATCCGTAATATTTTTTTTTTATTTTTTTTTTTTTTTAATTGAATAGACCGTCCTTTGACTACAATCTCACCTGATGTTAAGCAACGATGTAGCCTACGGTGGAGCAGAACGGTCTAGAAGACACCTATTCACTCTTGCCTTGAAGAGACTCATGTTATAATGGTCAGGAAAGACAGACGACGGTAACGAGTTCCATTCCTTAGCGGTTCGCATAATGAAGGTTGAAGCGAAGCGCTTCGTGCGAATTGGTGGTATGCTAACTAGAAATGGATGGTATTGAGCCGTACGTCTATTTGTCCTGTAGTGGAATGGAGATGGTGGAATGAGGTCATGTAGTTCCTGAGCACATTCACCGAAATGTAGCCTATAGAAGATCGATAAGCAAGCGACTTTTCGACGGTGTTCGAGACTCTGGATTTTTGTCTCCGCCATGTGTCGCTCACCTACTAACCTGAAAGCTCTGCGCTCAATCGAGTCCAAGGCAGCAAGCTGGTGCTTTGCTGAGCCATCCCAAAGGTGACAGCAGTACTCCATACCAGATCGGACTTGTGCTTTATAAAGACTGAGAAGCTGTCCCGGTGTGAAGTACCGCCTTACCCTATTCAGGATGCCTAGCTTCATGGAAGCCGTTTTTGCCCTAGACTCGATGTATGTGCCAAAGTTGAGAGCAGGCGTCAAAGTAGCACCGAGGAGTTCCAGGTGATCCTGTATAGCTAAAGGTACATCTCGGAAAACAGGAACTTCGAGAAACTGACTTTTCTTGGCAGAAAAGAGACAAGCTTGCGTTTTGGAGGCGTTGAATTTGACCAAATTAGCATTGCCCCAGTCGGACACTGCCTTCAGTTTCAAATTCAAGCGCTGCAGCATTTCGTCTCTCTCTTGCTTTATCACATTCTGTCTGGTCTGGGCATTATTATTTAAATAATATGCTATTTCACTAAAATAGCACACAGTCTTGCTTCAAGCTCAAGTTTATTTTTATACCAACCTCCATGAAAAATTTGAATAACTCCTTTGCAAACATTACCGCACGTTAAAACATTTTGCAGTGCTACGGCCCATTTTGGTCATTTTCCTTAGAAACACGGCTTTTTCACCTCGTGTACACGGCCGCCTAAAAATTTTCATTGCCAACATAGTAGTCTGTCTGTGGTGTAAGTAAAGTAAGTCTTACGTAGTTATTGTATACTCTTTGAAAGTACGTAGGAATAGGAAAAGAAGGAACATTTTTGAGTTGAGAAGAGAATCTTTTGATTGTTCTTAGCTTTTGAATTTATCAACTTTTAGCCGGGAAATCGATATGGAAGATTCCAAAGCATCACCAACGAATGAGTTCCAAAATGACAATGATGATTACCAAAAAAAGAAAAACAAGAAAAAGCGGGATGGTGGAGACGGAGACCAAAGTGTTACGACGATGAATGATGGCCTTTCAGAGTCTAATTCAAGTGATGCTCCTAACCTGTCGCTGAAAGATATAAAAAAAGCGATGGAAGTATTGAATTTACATCAAAAACCGGCTAAAACTACCGAAGAAGCATTAAATAAATCTTATCAATTCTGGTCAACCCAGCCTGTTCCCAAGATGGATGAAAAGATCAATTGCAATGAACCTATTGAACAACCTAAAGCACCAGAAGAAATAAGGGCTGAACCTTATACACTACCAGATGGCTTTCAATGGGACACACTAAATTTGAATGAGCCTCTGGTACTAAAGGAATTATACACTCTTCTCAATGAGAATTATGTTGAGGATGATGATTGCATGTTTAGGTTTGATTACCAAACCGAATTCCTAAAATGGGCTCTCCAGCCTCCAGGTTGGAGGATGGAATGGCATTGTGGAGTGCGTGTAGTGAAATCTGGTAGGCTAGTTGGATTTATATCTGCAATTCCAGCTCAGCTCAGAATTTATGAGCATGTGCAGACAGTGGTTGAAATCAACTTTCTTTGTGTGCATAAAAAACTTAGGGCCAAGAGAGTGGCACCCGTATTGATCAGAGAGATTACTAGAAGAGTTAACTTAACTGGTATATTTCAAGGTGTGTACACTGCAGGTATTGTATTGCCAAAACCTGTATCTACATGTCGTTACTGGCACAGATCTTTAAACCCAAAAAAGTTGATTGATATAAAATTCAGCCATCTATCGAGAAACATGACCATGCAAAGAACCCTTAAGCTGTTTAAGCTTCCTGATGCTCCAAGAACCCCTGGCTTTCGTAAGATGGATATTTCAGATAGTACCAAAGTTGTAAAATTATTGAATGGCTATCTAAGAAAATTTGATTTGGCTCCAGTTTTTGAGGAGGAAGAGTTTAAACATTGGTTTTCACCACAATGTGGAATTATTGACAGCTTTGTAGTAGAGTCAACTGATGGTGTAATAACGGACTTTGTCAGTTATTACACTTTACCTTCTACTGTGGTGTACCACCCTTTACACAAAACATTGAAAGCTGCTTATTCATTTTACAATGTTTCTACCAAGACACCATGGATTGAATTGATGCTTGATGCACTAATAACAGCAAAAAACTCAGGATTTGATGTTTTCAATGCCTTGGACTTAATGGAAAACAAAGAGTTTTTAGAACCACTGAAATTTGGTATTGGTGATGGCAACTTACAATACTATTTGTATAACTGGAGATGCCCTGGAATGGCACCAAACAAAATTGGTCTTGTTTTGCAATAACATTTTGTAAATGTGATTTTGTTTTCACACTTGTGTAGGGTTTATTTTTATTTTCTTCATATTTTCTAAATTTGTTAAAGCATTATATTTAATAAAAAGGGTTATACTTAGTGCCTGTTTCACCATCTTTGGGTACTACCATCCATCATTTTAACAATACTTCCATCTTTTTATTTTTGACAATAATTTGGTAGTCAATGATTGATTGATTCCACTTTACAACAGGGTGCCTACATAGCCTGTGCCCTGTTCCCTTAAATCTGGCGTCTTCAACCTTTTTTAGTGCAAGGGCCAAACATCGATTTCACATCGTCTGAAGGGACACAACTTTTCACGACACTTTACCACCTTATCAATAAAATAAAAGACATACATAATTTCAAATTTCAATAATCTTTATTGGTGGCCGCGGGCCGCAAAAAATTAGCTGGCGGGCCACATGAGGCCCGAGGGCCGCGGGTTGAAGACCCTAGCCTTAAATCAACAAAGTGGGCCATCTGATTATTCCACAAGCAAGTAGTTTAAAACAACCTAAAAGCAGAGATGGAGTATTTTTAACTGATGTTAGCAATAATCAGAGTTGGTGGGACAAACACTAAGTGTAAAAAAAGACATGTTTGTACTTATATACTCCATCCATAGCATAGGTACTAATTTGACGCCTTTTTTTATACAACTGGCTGAATGGAACAAGCACATGACCCACCTGATGTTAAGTGGTAACCATCACCTATAACAAAGCATTGCCTCGTAAGTCACGCACGATAGGTACGTGCCCTACTACTAGATGTTAAGCCTCATGAGCCTGTAATTACACCCAGCGACCACACTCAAACCGAAACACAGCAACACTGCTTATTATTTAATTTGAGTAATGTAGAGATATTTATTTTCTCAAAGAACGCTCACATATAACTAATAATATATAGGTACCTACCTACCTACAATATTTAAACCATGAATTAGATTATTTTATAGCGTGTTTTAGATAGAGGTGTACCTACAAGATTTAACCCACCATGAATTATCTAGAATCTAGATTATTAAATTAGGTGTTATAAATAGAATTAGGTACCTACCTATAACTCTTGTTTTTACCTATCTAGAAATCTCTTGTTTAAGTTGTACCTAGGGATCTTGCTATCCGGATAACCACTGATGTTCAAATCCGTGCTTGGGACTAGAATCCGTAGTTACGAGCAGAGTATACTAGACATATAGGAACATAAATGAGGAAGTCCATAGGAGAACCAAGGTAGCCGGTGGATGGAAATGGATCAGAATCGTTCTTCCTGGAAACACATAGAGGCCTATGTCTAGCAGTGGGCTTCCTCAGGCTGATGATGACCTGAGTTACAGACCTGTCACACATTAGGAATTGTCAGATTCCGAAAATCCCAATCTCGTCGAAGTTGCACTGTATAAGGAATGAATTAAAAAAAATATATTTCTTGTAAAACAGGCGTTTCCCTGAAAAACGATTTTAGAAGTGGGCTTCTATGTGTGACAAAAATTTCAGCCTCCTAGCTGATCTCGCATTTTAGAAACCTGAGCCTATAGGAAGCGAAAGAAAATCTTACAATCAACTTGGACGATTTGGCATTTTATGTTTGTATGTATGTATGTACATTGTACGTATGTATGTTTGTCCGACGATAACTTGAGAACCATTTACTACCCGATCTGCACGAAATTTGGTAAGTCGATAGCTTGTACTTGAGAAATGAGGATCAGTCACGTTTTTAGATAAGTATGTAGATTGATAACCGATACCAAACCATGACATACTGTGAAAAAAATATTCAAATCGGTCAAGAAATGACAGAGATACAGCGATTTTACTGCAGCAGTTAGAAAAACACCCGCTAGTACGAGCCGCCGCGCCGCGCCGTATCCATGAATCGATCTGCCGGGCACCATTCAAAAATTTATGCGCGGTCATACTTTCGTTTTTTTTCGTCGCGTCGGTTAAAAATAAAACATCAATGATGAATATGGATATTCCAAAGAATACAATATTTATTGGAACAAATAGATAGGTACACATAACATACATATTAGAGAAGTAAATAATCAGTTACCATGTCTACAAGGAACTTGTTTAGAATCACGGTATATACAAGTATATAAACGTAGGTACTACCTATACAAGTTCCAAATTAGTAATCTGATTGGAAAAGAAAGATACATGAAAGAACACAATAGCCAACTCCATTTCTTGGTATACAAGACAAGAAATATTATATTTTCGTCGTAAAACCTAAAACAAACTTCTTATTCAATGTAAAAAGTCAAAGAGTTATGAAAGTAACATAACTCTTAGTAATACAGTTACATTATTTTTGTTTGCAGAAATACACTCCCTGATATAAAATTTCATATATTAAAGGGAGCATAATCCACTTTTATATTTTTTCAATTTTTATAATGTATTTTTATTAGCGGGATCAATATTAAGTAATAACTATTTCATATAGTGTTCAAAGCATAATAAAAATTGTCAAGAAGAATGTCTCGTTAATGCTGGTTGGGGCCTATTCGAGACAACCATCTTTATAGTTATTCTTTTTTTGTAGCTTGCTGCTTTGCCTGGTGAGCTTGTAAAACAGCAACAGCTTCATCAACTTTAGCCTTGAGGGACTCTCCATGCTCTAACATGTGAAGTAATTCCGAATTATCAATTTCTAACAACATTCCAGTTATCTTTCCAGCAAGATCAGGATGCATGCGCTGAATAAGAGGGAATAGACGTTCACCTAGCATCTGTTTTTGCTCCTGGAGTGGTGCAGTTGCCAACATGGTAGCTGTGAGTGGCTCTTGGCCTTGGATATGAACAGCCGGTTGAGGTGCTGGCGGGTTGCGCATGTTGGCTGTATATTTATATCCAGCAGGGCGGCCACCTTGGTTGACAAGTGGTGCACGAATGGATGCCTGTCCAGCAACACCTTGTTGACCTGTGATAGGTCTAGCTCCCAGAGAAGAGCGAAGGGCGGCTTGAGCAGGTGCTCTCGGGGCAGGGCGGAAAGTGGCTTGCATGTTCGGATAGCCTGACCCAGCCGATTGAGTATTCGGACGAACAGGTGGTTGAGCAGTCCAGCGAGGAGATGGTCTTATTTGAGCCATTTGTGCTGGGCCATAGAAACGCTGGGCTGGTGGTATTGTTGGCACAAAATAGCCTCCTGCGCCACCAGGTTGGAAGATTTGTCCCATCTGTTGCATACGTACACTAGCCATGCGCTGCATGTATTGGGATGTTAGATGGGCCTTGCGATCTTCTTTGCGTTGTGCAAGGGCTACATAAAGAGGTTTAGTACCAACTATGCGTCCATTCATTTCAGTAACTGCTTTAGTTGCCTCTTCAGGAGAGGAGAAGCACACAAATCCAAACCCTTTGCTGCGTCCATCTTCTAGCATTACCTAAAAAAATAGTAAAATATGGTAAGTAATCACTACATAGTATAAAACAAAGTCGCTTTCTCTGTCCCTATGTATGCTTAAATCTTTAAAACTACGCAACGGATTTTGATGCAGTTTATTTTAATAGATAGTGATTCAAGAGGAAGGTTTATGTGCATAATACATGCATGATATGTGCACCCGTGCGAAGCAGGGGCGCGCGGGCGGGTCGCTGTATTAAACAAGTGATCTTTGCATCTCAGTTGGTACTAACTCTGCCTTCTGCCCTGTGGGCTGTGGGTTTGATCCCCACTGAGAACAAACATTTGTGTGATGAACATAGGTGTTTGTTCTCTGTCTGGGTGTTATCTATTATTACAATAAGTATATAAATATGTATTTACAAAAAATATATACAAGTAGTACAATATCAGCTATCTGGTTCCCGTACAAGTTTTGGCTTAGCTTGGGGCATGGGATCTTACTTCGAAGAAAGGTTTTTAGTTCCAATTAAACTTTACTAGATGGCGATACAGATTACGATTGAGATATTGATATTTGTTTTAGTCCAGAAAAGAAGTCGTCACGGTCATAAATAGCTTAAGTTATATTGTAAAAAAAATCCCATAAGCACGAGACGATGAGGAAATGAGCTTTTAATAAAATCTTCAAGTTTTTAAAACAATCAATATTAGGCATATTTTTTCTTGCGGAAATCGTTTGAACTACGTTGTGGTTCGGGGTCAAACGTTCAAAAGATGGCGTTATACAAAATGGAGTTCTGTATTTATTATCTTGTTTTATATTTAGACATTTACTACGCAGATTTATAAAATCAAAACATTTTATTTATTATTTATTTATATAAACGGTGTTTATATTATAACATGATAAGATTTTTTGTCATAGTATTCTGAATTGCTTGCTAGATTAGGTAGGTACTTCTACGAGCACAGAATAATAATAAGACTTACTGCGACGCAAAAAGGTCTAAATTCATCTTGCATAATTTCATCTCAATATTGCCACACTCTTCTAACGTGTAACTCTGTCGCTGTCTGGCGCGAGGTGAGCCAAAAATATGCCCTTTAAGGGGCTGACAACCATCAAACAACTTCTCGTTCGCACGTTTTGACATGTTGAATGATACAAAATCACTGAACCCACTTTCAAAAAAATCGCAATCAAACAATTTATGTGCAATCACATTGCGCACAATTTAGTAGGTACCAAAAAAAACATTTTAATCGAAACAAGTTTTCATACTCAAATGTTCTGTGGTTTGGGGTGAGATAGTGCTGTGTGTAATGTCTATTTATTCTGTTCTCTGTTCTGTTTGTCAATAAAAGAGTCGGATCTGACTGAAAACCAGCGCGGCTTGGCAAGGTAGGCTACCTAGGTACCAACTTTGCTAAGCAGCAAAAGCCGAGTTAGGGCCTTTTTGGCATACAGTATGTACGCACTACTCTGAATGGGACGGGACTGGCCACAGACTTTGTTTTTCTTTGTGTATGTTTTTTTTTTCTTCTATTGTACTTAAGTAATATGTTTTATACCTATTGTAGTTTCCTGTCCGTTCTGTATTTCTTCTTTTCTGTTTTTTCTGTATGTACTTATGTGTGTCTAATAAATGTATTTTCTTTCATTCTTTTCTTTTTTCTAAGTTTCACTCCCATTGGTCATTGTGCGGCCCGCCGCCCGCCCAAATTTTTTTCTCGCGCAGATTTAAATCACGGTATTCCCACGGGATAAAAAGTAGCCTATATGCTATTCCAGAATATAAATCTATCTCTGCCAAGTTTCACCCAGATCCGCAGCCCGATTACGCTAATGTCTGGCTATCGAGATGGCTTTCAGTTTGATATTTGATCTTGCAATGTAATACTCTCTGACGAGAGCATTTGATTACCATAGGCATAGTGTAATAGCAACATATGAATGGATCTATTAACTAAGTTCCTTGGGATGGATGTTAAATTCCTTGGATGGATGAGAATCAAACGGAAAGCCATCTCAATAGGCAGACATTAGCGTAATCGGGCAGCTGTTCAGCCGCTCCGGCGTGAAAGAGTAACAGACATCCATCCATCCATACCTACTTACAAACTTTTGCATTTATAATAGTAGTAGAATAGGCAGGAGGGTGCCACTCCGAAGTTAAAGTATGATCGGCTGGCACCTACCTAGGTATACCCGGGTTGTAAATCAGATGGTCACGAATATTTACGCAATTATCGAGGTAAGGGTACTGCCGTGCGAACTTAATTGCGCTTTATTATGTCGCAGCAAAGGACGATTTTTATTAGAAAAAAATCTGTGGAGTGATCTTGCTACAGGTCTCTACTAGGTACTATTTAATTATCCATACACACACACATGACAAATTCACCCTGTATAATCTGTAAAGGTTCAATAAAGTTTTACGTACCTTGGCAGATGTTATTGTACCAAAAGGAGCAAACTCTTTGCGGAGGCGTTCATCATCAATGGTATCATCCAAGTTCTTAACATACAGGTTAACTCCTTGAAAGCGGGTCAAGCGGTCAGTTTTAAGTTGTTCAAACTTTCGTTTTAATTCTTTTTGACGTTCTGCTTTTTTTTGAGCACGTCCAACATACAATGGTTTACCTTCTACAAGTTCTTTCCCATTTAAATCCATGCAGGCTCTTTCAGCACAGTCAGGATCTTCAAAGGCTACAAAGCCAAAGCCTCTGGAATGTCCATCATCTTTGTACATTACTTTGTGACTGGTGATGCGACCATACTTTTCAAACATATCCCTCAATAACTCATCTGAAAAGTCTTCTCCAAAGTTCTTGACATAAACATTTGTGAAAAGCTTAGCTTTCTCTCCCAGTTCCTTTTCGCGTTCTTTGCGAGGGATGAATCTGCCTACATAGACTTTTTTACCATTTAATAACATTCCATTGACTTTTTCAATTGATTTATTAGCCGCTTCCTCAGTCTCAAAATGAACAAAGCCATAACCTTTGGAGGCACCAGTTTCATCCTGAGCAACCTTACAGCTCAGTATATTCCCAAAAGCTGTGAATGTATCATACATTGCTTTATTATCAATAGTTTTGTCTAGGTTTTTGATAAAAACATTCCCAACTCCAGACTTGCGTAGAGAAGGGTCACGCTGGGACCACATGATTCTAATTGGTCTTTCTTTGATTATATCAAAGTTCATAGTGTCCAGAGCTCTTTCAGCTAAAAAAATACAAAATTGTCTGTTTAGTCATACAGCGGTAAAAGTTGTCGCGTTTCATCATTATGTCATCATAGGTCGCGTCAACCAAAAAGAACGCTGGAAAACAGTGGAGGGGGCGCACGCAAAATACTCGCGCTATCGCACCCCCTCCCCCTCCTGCCAGCGTTCTATTGACGTGACGCGCACTATGCAATCATTTCTTTTACCATATGGTATTTATTTCGTAGGTTAAAAATTTCGAATGAAATCTAAACAAATACCTACCTACTTAGTAAAAATAAAACTTACCATCAACTGGCTGCTGAAAGTTGACATAAGCGTAGCCCAAGGATCTACGTGTTATCATGTCGCGACAAACGCGGATGGACAGCACCGGACCAGCCGTTGAAAATTTTTCAAACAACATGGCTTCGGTTATATCGGAGTGCAAATCTCCAACATACAAGGATGCCATCGGGTAATTAGGTGGCCCTGGATTCATCTTGAATATCTTGTTTCACGTAGACATCAAACACGAAACGAAGTCAAAGAACAATTTCACTTTCTCTTTACAATGACTATCGCATTCCTCAGACCACGTTGCACGCTTACGTACACTAACTAAAATCAAGTGATTCCCGTTTGTTTTTTTTCTTATTTTACTATTTTTTTGGATTTTGTGAATTTTATGTTTTTTTTTTTATTTTACAAGATTATTTCACGAAATTCTGAGGATTGTGTGGCCTAAAATGGCCTTATTCCAGGGGACACACAACCTCACGTGAACACACCTTGCTCACCAAAGGAAAAGGTGACGTTTGCCTAAAATCAAAATGGTGGATGGATAGGTCGAGCGAGCACAAGTCAAGCAAGTCACGCTTATACCAACGTAAGAAAATAAATTAAAAACAAACTTGGCGATAATTCACAGATATCTAAAAAACAATAGAGTTCTAGGATAAAATCCAAGCAAAAAGTTTGACGTAGACCATAAGTAGATACATTGTACGTATGCAGTTTCCCTGAGTAGTGTAGCTGTTTGTAAATTGTAAGGTATTGGTACCTACTGACACTCGTGCTCAAAAATAAGTTTGCATTACTTTGAGCATGCTCAAAAATCAACCGAACGACGTACGACTCACACGTGGTTTTATTTAGCAAGGCTCGAAAAAGCATGCATTTAGGCTGATCGCATATTAGAGTCACGACGACAGTTAGGCAGACAGACTTGCCTTGCCTCACATAGAATAGACAATGTTTGGTCTACGACACATCGCACACCGAAAACGAAACTTTTGTCTACGCTACGACGACGACGCGCACTATCTGCGTAAATTCTGCATTTGCAAACTTTCTCCATATTCTTTCTCTATATATTTTCTTATGTTATTAAGTTACTATCTATTTTTCTTAAAAATTCTCCGCTCTTTTTGTAATTAGTTTTATAATAGGTACAGTATAATAATGTATTTTTTATAATGTTGGACAACATTATATACATAATAACATAGATAGATATTTTCAAAAACCCAGACCAATGGAACAAATTTCTGCAGATCGTACAAAATTTTTTTCCAAGGCGGGAATCGAACCCGGAACCTCTTGCGTCGTAGGTGCTCTCGCCCGCTGCGCCGCCACTGAGGTCGTCAAACAAAGACATACACAAGGGAAGCTGACAATCGTTAGACTTGTCGTCGTGCATTTCCTGTATAATACAATTCTGTCTCTGAGACGTTTTGTTTCAAGGGTGCGCGTCTTCATCATTTTCGTTAGGGCGTTGACAACACCTAAAATGCCTCTTGCTCGCACGATTCGACATTTTGAAAGATACGAAATCACTAAGCCCAATTTTGAAAAATCGCAAACAACCATTTTGTGTGCAATCACATTGCACACTGTTTGGTAAAAAATTCATTTTGATCGATGCAAGTTTTCCTACTCAAAAGTTTGCTAGTAGTTTACTTTTCTAGTTTTTGTAGTTTTCGTAGGAAAACTTGCATCGATCAAAATGAAATTTTTACTAAACTGTGCGCAATGTGATTGCACACAAAATGGTTGATTACGATTTTTAGAAAATGGGTTCAGTGATTTTATATCCTTCAACAAGTCAAAACGTGCGAGCGAGTCACATTAGCTCTTGTCTTCACCTTAAGCTATTAGTCTTGCTTAGAATAGAACTGTCGTGACTCAAATCTGCGGTCAGCCTTACCCTGAGGTCAGTGGTGAATATTCAAATTCCTTGGTCCGTGGTCCGTACAAGAAATTTGACTTGTATTCAAATTCCTTGGGTTGTACATACAATTTTGTCTGCTAGAATCTTAGAGCATTTATAATGGAGATGTTAACGCAAGGCGTACCCCTCTGCCGGCCATAAGACGCGATTTGGCCATGCACGTTATATAAAACTACTTCACTCATCACCGCGGCCATTAGTTGTCGTTTCGTGTCGCGAAGTAGTGCTCAGTAAAAATGGTGAATTGTGCGGTATTTCGGTGTAAAAGGAGATCAGAGACATCAAACTTTAGGGAACACGGTATTTCCTATAACAAGTAAGTGATATTTTAGTCAATTGGTTTTCTAATTACGTTTAATGGAATACCAGTTACGACAGTTTTAATACGACGCCATCGTCTTGGTAGGAGGTGTCGGTGAATTTATATTCCTTGGTAGAAGGCGTAGTGTGGGGACTAGTTGAGCGAAATCGATTGAATGAATGATGGAATGAACGTAAAATTAGAATAAAATGCGATGTGTTTTTTGTACCCATATTTAACCGATTTAAAAAAGGAGGTTCAGTATTGGACTCTACAAAAACTGTCTCTGTCATTCTGCCTTCAATACGTCGCTTTATGGAGCTCCCTTAAAATATTAGTTGTGCTGTGTCGTTGGTTTATTGCTATTTTCTTTGTACTTTATGAACGCAGAATCGTATAAACGTGATTTTTGTATAGCTGTAGTATGTTAGCTGGAGAGGGACATGGGCTACTTTTTTATCGTCGCCACAATTTTTCATCACCTTTCCCCGTCATACCAATCATCATCATCAGCCTATGTAAGTCCACTGCTGGACACATCATACCAATAAAGAAACAAAAAAATTATCTAAAAATGCATTCATGAAAGACTACTTACTTGAAAGATTACTTACTACTTGCGAAAATAGAATATAGCTTAAAGTTACTCAACAACAGTGTAGCTTTTCTATTTGTAAAATAATTTTTAAAATCGTTTCAGTAGTTTTAGAGATTACGCTCTACAAACTCTTAATAAAATATTTTTTACAAAAAAAAACCGACTCCAAAACTGCTATCCAATTTGTTATGAAAAATACACTAAAAAGTTAAAAATAATTGCATTATGGATTTATATTTCAATCTACTTACAAATAGATATCCATTTTTTCAACAAATCTTATAATTTTATTATTATGACATTATACAATTACTGATATTTTTGGAGTCGGTGCCAGCACTCTATTTACTTAGTAATACCTACTAGGCTAGACAGGTACACGTTTGTTAATCTTGGCTAAAAAAAGGAAAAGTATATGATTTTGAACCACCCTGATTTCATTCATATGAAATCATTCATTTTGTCGGTCTTTTTACAACCCATCACTAGTTTTTTGTGTTAGTGTGTAACTAAACAAAAGTGTAACAACAGTAATTCTTTAGTTGTGTTATTGTTTTTGTGTTGGTGTAGAGCTTTTACTTGCGTGTGCGTTTATAGGGACGCTTAATTTTTCTGCATTAGTATGCGTGATTATGTAAATGTGTTGTGTACCGTACTACCTCGCCTCCCGCGAAAACCGGCAGAAATATTTTAGTACTAAAAGTAGCGCTTGGCAACTCCCGTTATAAATGCTCTAAGGCTAGAATGATTCTTATTCTTCTTAATTGAATGGCCTTTGCAGTGTAGCCCGAACAAAGACTTTGTACTTATAAGTTATAACTAATATATAGTTATAAGCACAAAGTCTTTGAGCCCGAATGATGGTCTAAAGAAATTACTTGACATTAGTGATAGTAAAGTGACAGTAAGATTTTGGCATGACTGACAGGAGCTTTGAGCGAAGAAGAAGAAGAGAATATATGATTTTATTCTTTTTCTAAATATCTCTCTGGTGTCGGTCAGTGTTTTCTTTTATTACTTCATATCTGTATTTATTATACAAATCCTTTGAAATAAGCAGTGACCGACTGATGGCATAAATAAATATTTCATCAACGCATCAAACACACAGCTTATTTTTTTGGTTACATTTTAGGTATAGGAGTAGTTATTCAAACATGGGGAAGGGAAATAATATGATCCCTAATGGGCACTTTCATAAGGACTGGCAGAGATTCGTGAAGACTTGGTTTAACCAACCAGCAAGGCGCCACCGCAGGAAACAAAATAGAATAAAGAAGGCAAAAGCCGTGGCTCCACGTCCTGCTGCCGGACCCTTGAGACCTATCGTGCGATGCCCCACTGTCCGCTATCACACTAAAGTCCGAGCCGGTAGAGGCTTTACTCTTCGCGAAGTCAGAGTGAGTAGTTTGCAAAATTAATTAAACGAAGAATCTTTATGTAGTGCCAGAGCAATTCGTTTGTGGATAGTACCTACTTTCCAAGGTGCTAATAACTGACAACTCACCTTTAGTGCGCGTCACGGTCAGAGTAAAGCAAATGGTGTGCAGTACTAGGAAAAAGACTGCCGAATTTTCGATAAAAAAAGACTTACAATATTTTTGAACAAAAATGTATGTATATATAAGCCCCCAGTTTTCTGATTCCATCCTGTAGGGGGTTTATAGAGGGGTATCTTTTGTTAAGGTCATTGACCTCTGAAGTCAACCATAACAGAACCAGAGTATAAAATCGAAACTCTATTACAAGGGCAAAAACACTTAAAAAAATTTTGAACATAAAAATTATTAAAGTTAAGAAATTTGAAGTAATATTTTTTTCATTTCCTAGAAAAAAGGACTCAAGGGAAAGACTTGCCATCTACCCCCATTTGCATCCCCCCTATCCCCAACCCTCAACTCAGGTACAAGGGTAGCTATAGTTTAACCGATATTCGTAACCAGCACCCCTAAATTACTCAGAGACGACACCCATAATATATTTTTAAACACAGACCAGATGCAATCATAAAAAGGGGTGCTTATACATACATAATTTTTATGTTCAAAATTTTTCTAAATGTTTTTGCCCTTGTAATAGAGTTTCGATTTTATACTCTGGTTCTGTTATGGTTGACTTCAGAGGTCAATGACCTTAACAAAAGATACCCCTCTTTATACCCCCTACCGGATGCAATCATAAAATTGGGGGCTTATATATACATACATTTTTCTTCAAAAATATTGTAAGTCTTTTTTTATCGAAAATTCGGCAGTCTTTTTCCTAGTACTGCACACCCTTTGCTTTACTCTGACCCGCGTCACGCAAAAAGAACGCCGGAAGGAGGGGGAGCGGGTGTGATGGCGCGAGTACTATATGCGCAAACACATCCCCTCCACTGTTTTCCAGCGTTCTTTCAGGTTGACTCGACCTTTAATAATAGGCTGTTTTCGTAAGATTCCTTGGAATTTCCCTTTCCTTGGATTCCCGTAATTTGGGTTAGGTCTAGTAGGTGGGTAAATAACAATTTAGAAGTGAAGGCCTATCTAAAATAGTCCTATATTTTAATATACAATGCATGACATACCTACTTTATACCACTCCATCAGATTTATTCAGATGTGTGTTCAGTGTACTGACTGATTAATTGTTTAAAAGCCTCTATACCTATCTAAAAATAATATTGTTGAATGTTTTTTCCCACCCAACCCACCTCCTACAGCATTAGAGAAGGCAAAGCTTCTAACAGCTGTGTAGTCTGTATATTAATTCATTAGGTAGTTGATATTCTAAATATCTATCTTTGCTTGGTTTTGGGCTAGACAGTGAAACAGTAAAGTTATCACCTGAAGTTTAGTTATAAATCCCGGTATTCCCACTGGATTAAAAATAGACTATAGATGTGTTATTCCAGACCATTATATCTCTGTGCCAATTTTCACCAAGATCTGTTCTGGAGTTATAGAGTAACAAACATCCATGCATCCATACCTACTTTCGCATTTATAATACTAGTTGCGCCCCGCGGTTTCACCCGCACAGATTTAAATACCGGTATTCCCACGGGATAAAAAGTAGCCTATGTGCTATTCCAGACTAATGTATCTCTCTGCCAAGTTTCATCCAGATCCGTTCAGCCATTCCCGTGTGAAAGAGTAACAAACATCCATCCATCCATACTTATAAACTTTCGCGTTTATAATAGTAGTAGGATTTATAATTATATCCTGGTGCACCTGCACCACTGTAGGATATAACACTGAGCTTATATTGAAGGTTTCCCTTTTACCCTCAAGGCATCCACATCCCACACTAACGTTAAGAAAAAATACCTACTGCTGCACTGTTTGTTTATTTAGGATTGCCAACAAAATATGCACAAAATTACATAAATTTCCATATAGTTTGGATTAAATCAGGTGTTCTTTCAATTATAGGTAACCACAGCACTGTGTCGGACTCTTGTATCCCCATATCCATTATGTGTTAGGGGTGGTCTGGTTACGATTTTAGCCAGCCTGGGTTCTCTCAAGAGCCTTAAAAATTATTAAATAACATATTTTTAAAATGTACATGTGTAATGTGAAAATAAAAAGCTTTACTATTAAGGGTCATCTTTTTTATTTCAGGCAGCTGGACTTAGTGCTGCATTTGCCCGAACTATTGGCATCTCAGTAGACCCACGCAGACGTAACAAGTCAGTAGAGTCTCTGCAAGTGAATGTCCAAAGGTTGAAGGAATACAGGGCTCGTCTCATTCTGTTCCCTAAGGGCAAGAAGGTAAGATTTTCTTAGTTCTTGCACATACACTATTTTAAAGACATGTTATCTACCTCTGATCCTTTGATTGCATTTCATTTGCACAGATTAATAAATATTGATGGACTTTCCATGCAGCATGATCTAGCCCCAAACAAAGCCAAAGCTTGTCATATGGAAACCAGATAGCTGATATAATACAATCTAATACATAATAGCTGATATGACAAGGATATTATTTTCCTAGTTATTTGTACATCAGTTGTGGGATTTTTCTGCACTAGACAACATTTTGTATGAAGAACAAAAAATAAATTTTAGATTAGTGATATTTGCTGAGGAATTAGGCATTTTAATTATTAACATAGATCTGCCACAACATCAACTATGATACATTATGATAACTTAAATTTCAGTCAGTACAGTTGCACCATAAATCATTTTAAAATTAGTTTCAAATGATTTAAATGGGATTTTCCATAAAAATCTAACGAATTCAAAAACTACTGTACTTTGGTAGAACATTTGGTGGCATAATTTGTTGCATTTTAACTCTACTATGATGTCCTGCAAGGAATATGTCGAGTTACCAGTAACCCTGTCACCCAGACAAGATTAAAATGTTATTTTTACTAAGTATTTGTAATGCCATTGAAATCAACTTGACCGATTGCGATTTTACGTAACCATATCCAGTGATTATACCTATATCTTCAATTTTTTTTTATTGTGCGAGCAAGCTGGGTGCCGTATGTTGATACTTAAATTAAAAAAAATGTGGCTAATAATATTTATATGTTATAAGTGTTAATATAATAGTTGTGAGGGATAGTTTAATAGTATTTTTTTTTCATAAATGTATGTTTTTATTCTGCAGGTACTAAAGGGTGAAGCCAATGAAGAGGAGCGCAAGCTGGCTACCCAACTCCAAGGCCCTCTGATGCCTGTCCAACAACCAGCACCAAAATCGATTGCTAGGGCTATCACTGAAGATGAGAAGAACTTCAATGCATACCTTTATCTCAGAGGCGTAAGTAGATTATTTTTAACTAGCGACCCTCCGCGCCCGCGCGCCCCTGCTTCGCACGGGTGCACATAATATCATGCATGTATTATACATATAAACCTTCCTCTTGAATTACCCTATCTATTAAAAAAACCGCATCAAAATCCGTTGCGTAGTTTTAAAGCTTTAAGGCTCCGGTGACAGCAGCTCGCAATTTTGAGGTGCGATTGGCTATTATTTCATTTTATTTCATTTCGGGGAGGTTGTTTGAAAGAATAACTCTAAAGAAACACGCATAAATACTGTTCGAACACAAATAATACAATAATATAAGGGAAACATGCCCGAATCAGAAATCATTTTGGTATTAGTATGTTTGGTCTAACGTTTACCAAATTAGGTAAACGTTAGACCAAACATACTAATACCAAAATGATTTCTGATTCGGGCATGTTTCCCTTATATTATTGTATTATTTATGTTCGAACAGTATTTATGCGTGTTTCTTTAGAGTTATTCTTTCAAACAACCTCCCCGAAATGAAATAATAGCCAATCGCACCTCGAAATTGCGAGCCGCTGTCACCGGACCCTTAAGCATACATAGGGGCATAGGGATATAGAGACAGAGAAAGCAACTTTGTTTTATACTATGTAGTGATAAAGTTGATGCTTGGATTAATCATGTTACAGCTATATAAAAAATTCAGCAAATCTGTCAACTAAATTCTAAATCATTTACCACATTAACCTCAATGTATTTTTTTTGTTAAAGGCACGTTCACTAGCCCGATTGGTTGGCATCCGTGCCAAGAGGTTGAAGGATGCAGCAGAAAACCCTGATGATGTCACCAAGGCTCCAACAGCTGTAAAAGAAGCAAAGTCTAAGAAGTGATTTGCTAAATAAAATGTGAAAACCAAATATATTTTATTTTACCTTCAACAGAACTGTCCATATTAATAAACATAGTATGAGCATTTTCTCTTCAGTCTCAGCTACAAAATGCTTGGTATACCATTCAAAAACATAGCATTAGATCCACTGATCTACACTATGTTTTGGAATAGAATGGCTGATTACTACTGACTACACTACCAGGCGACCATTTCAAAACCTATAGTAAGCGGTAAGCGCCTATTGACTAATAGGTACCTACACCCCAAGTCGAGAGTTATTTGTTTTTCATTTCATATCCGTATGGTCCTCTCACCAGCCAGACTGTACTTCAAAGTCTGCCTCACATCCAATTCATATCGCTGTTCACTCAAATGATACTAGTGCTTTTGCCCCGAACTGAGGTCTCGTAATGTCCGCTCCAGTCTTACACTAGTAGTTCGCCCCGAATTGAGATTTTGTAACGCGATGGAAACGCTCCGAAAATATTACTGTGTGGTAACCAAGTTTCAACTGAATTGGCATACCTATTTATTGAAGAGCTCCGTTTGTCAGACCTTGGCTTCATCATCAGAACAGGTAGCTATCACCATTTAATGAGAACCAAGTACCTTCTCTTAATTGATTGAGTAAGCGAAGCGAACGAAAATCTTACAATCAACTTGGGCGATTTGGCATTTTATGTATGTATGTTTATATATTTGTCCGACAATGACTTGAGAACTATCCGATCTGCATGAAATTTGGTAAGTCGAAAGCTTTTACTTGAGAAATTTACTGGTAAGTATATGGGTAAAATCGGGTGAGGGGTTATTAAAATATGGGGTTTTTAAGGGGGTAAAAATTAAAAAACATACCCAAAAAAATAAAGTTACGTGTCATATGAAAGGGCTTGGCTTGGACATTCCAAAACTATTTTTATTTTTTTTCTAGGATGCCCACTTTTTTAGATACAACAAAAAAGTTAAATTAAGATAACCAACGACCCAAGAGCTCCCATTTCTAAGCGTTTCGTTGGGCATCAAGGTTTTTCTACTGGTCAGACAGTTTCTTTGCTTTTTAAATTTTTTTTTCTTGAAGCTCTCATTAAATGGTGATAGCGACCTGTTCTGATGATGGAGCCAAGGTCTGTTCAACGGAACTCTTCAATAAATAGGCCAATTAAATTGAAACTTGGTTACGTTCGTTACCATATTAAGTTAGTAAGTGGCAGCCAGAGACAAGTCCAAACACAATGTTTGGAATTGCCTCTAACTACCACTTACTTATATTTTCGGAGCGTTCGCGTCGCTTCACGAAATCTCAGTTCGGGGCGAACTACTAGTTTATTTTAAGAAAAAAAATTGAAAAAGCAATCCCTTGCTTTTTCAATACCTATATATAATATATTCTTGATTGAGTGAGCGAAGTGAACGAAAATTTGAAAGTTGTGTTAAAAAAACACCGTAGGTTAGTGGCATGGTGAATGAAATCAAGCGGAGGCGGTGGTAGGTAGAATTTACATTCTCTTTGGTTCGTGCCGTGTACACGAGCGCAAGTTGTAGGTTCGAATACGTTCGTGCACCAATATATTTTTATGTGCGCAATACCAGTAAAGCGATGAAGGAAAACATCAAATCGTGAGGAACCAGTTAGTATTCTGACAGCGGCGATGGGCTTGCAACCTTCCACATATGGAATACCAACTTCCTACTGCTAAATGTAGGTATCTGTCAATAAATGTAATTTTTTGTTTAACGTACTATCTGACTCTGAATAAAGGAGGTCTCTTAGACATCCTCAAATAATCTACAGTTTAGTACTTTGTAATAAGAGGTCTGAAGGGATATCTAACCGTGCCTGGGGATCAGTCGTAAAGCTGTTTTAGTTTTTTCTTATTGGGTAGGAAGGTCGCGTCATTTAAAAAGAACGCTGGAATAATGTGGTTGGGATGAATTTGATCGAGTTTTTCGAGAGAGAAAGTGGGGGGTGTGTATGGATACCTACACTCACGAAAATTCACCCCATCCACTTACATCCAGCGTTCTTTTTAATTGACGTGCCTTAGGCGCGTCGCTGACTGGTAAGTCGAGGCGGGCGCGAGGCGCAAGCGGCGGGCGTAGTCGAGGCGCGGTTGAAGTGTTTGCTCTATGTGGGCGCATAAGCGAGTGGACTCGCGTAAAACGCGCCATCTGGACGGGCTGTTATACTACCGCCTAGGTACATTACCTATTATTAGGTAGTCATAAAATGAAATGACTGCCGCGTATTCACTGAATTTAATTAGTCTGTTAAACGACATAGTACCTATAATACCTACCTATCGAGACTCGTGGGTAATAAATTTCATATTCTCTGAACAGTCACGGAATAAAAAGGTACGTCTCGTCACCTTAGAGTCGGTTTTCGTTTGCACCACAGAACACATATCCACCAGATTGTAAGAATCCATTTTATTATACCGTAACGTTATAACCTTAGAGCATTTAGAACCTAACCTGTCATAGACAATCTTGCCAATGTCAAGTGATTCAGAGATTATACTCTTTGTAGTTATGTTTCTAGTCACGTCAGTCCAAAGTCGAGTCAGTCAATTGTTTTAAAGAAAATGGTGGCGGTTTCTTCAAAACATTTGAAACATTTTCGGTCAAATCACGATATCACATAATACACTTTCGTTCCAAATGCTTACACTTTGTGCTAAGACCACAAGTAATGTTGGTTAAAATACCACCAAAAATTACACAACACAACTCAAAATAACACTAGAAAAAACAATTAAAATGAAAATGCTATGTTGCTTCGTTAGATGACAGGAAACGAATCCCCAGTGAAGTTCCTAACAGGATTCAACAGTGGGTACTGCTAACATTTAAATAAAATGTGACATTTGCTATAGGTAGATTAAGGTTTTGCTTGTTTTACTAACATAAATTTACATTTATAAATTAATTGAAAATACCTAAATAGACAAGCAAAATTCAATGAAAACTATGGCAAAAGTATAATTACATTTATTAGGTATAGTAGAGGATATAAACACCATCAGCTTCAATCGCACGTAGATTACGCCTATTTCTAAGAACCCACAAGACAAGATTAAAGATCCCTTTCCAAATATTTCGCCAGTGATCTAGAGCCTCCTTGGTCTTTTCATTTCTATTTTCATAAAAATAATGTCATTGCCAAGATAAACAGTCAAACAACTTTGAATGATCTTGAACTTTGATAACGCACAGTTAAAACATATTTTGTCAGTGTACTACTGTCTAATTATATTCAAGTTGAAAACTGTCTAACCTTTTAATTCCGTCACTGTAGCTTGAAATAAATACCTACTTAATTTTAATATGGGGTAACATTTTTTAAAAGGCAAATTTTCAAAGTCATAAGTTGTTTATTTAGTTAAATCAAAAGGATAACTTTGAAACGTCCTAAGCTAGGTAAATCTAACTGCCACTTCGGCATTAAATTGTTTTCAAAATGCATTATGTTGCATAGGAATTGGGCGCGAGCCGGTCATATTAACCAGCGACCCTCAACCGACTTGGATACCAGAGGCTGAAACAGTTAAACAACTACTCGCTCTAAAGTATCATATTGATTCCAACAAGTTTGATTAAGAATACAAGGGCTTATGCTCGCTCTCGTTCGCACGTTTCATTTTGAACTCTACAAGATTCCTATTCAAAAATTTAAGAAGCAGTAAAGCAAACTTTTAAGCAGGAAAACTTGAATCAATCAAAATGAATTGTTTACTGTGCAATGTGACTGCATAAGTTGAAGGTTTGCGAGAGCGAGCATTAGGCCTTGAATTCACCTCGATAATGAAAACTAAAATTATTTTATTTGGTAGAAAAAGTTAATTGAAAAGATCAAAATTAGTATAACACGGGCGTGCAAAAAATCGGTGCATGAATAATTTTTTTTTCATTCGTTCTTATTATATCAATAACCACGTTACGAAAGAATAAAAAAAAATATTTTAGGTTGTCTTGGCCTTAATTTCACCATTTGATTTTTATAATAATCATACAAAACGTAATAAAAAAAAATATCTTTACAGGCAAGTAATAATAATAGCCAATTTAGTTATCCAAAATGTCTAAAATCTAACAACTTTCAAGTTTATCCAGTAAAGAACTTATTTTTTCTGTGCCAGTGTTTTTTACGGCGTTTTTAAAGTCACTATTCAACATTGCTTAAAAATTATGAATACAACATTGAATATGAATACATTATTATTAATTCATGCTAACTGGGTCATAAAATTAGATTATTACTAATTATTTAACAGCAATATATCTTATGCAGTAGTGTTTATTTCTGCATTATTTTTTTCGGTGGGAGTGTCTGCTGCACTTGCATCATTTTCAGCGCTGTTTCCATTTTTAATGTTTTTGTCACTTTTTCGAAACTTATCATATCTGTTGAAAAAGAAAACATCTCATTAGCCTCTAAAAAAACTACCTACTAATTGTTTAAATAAATGTTTCCATCGGTATTCATAAATAGTGTACCTGCCGTTATCTTCTTCATCGCCGCTATCTTCATTGCCTTGAGGGTCAACTTCGCGCAAAAATTCGCCTATGTCTTTGTCAACATCAGCCCACAGTTTATCTTCACTTCCTGTACAAAATAAAATAAACATGTGAACATAATATCACCTACAGTTTGTGTCAAAAATCGAAAAATGTCATTCTCTTATTTTCATTGTGAAATTATGCTGGTAAATGATAACTATCATCTAACCATCAACCTATCACCTATAACATTTCGCCTCTAGTATAAGTTTTATTTTTTACTAGTAGCGCCTCGCGGTTTCACCCGCGTAGTTCTAAATCCCGGTATTCCCACGGGATAAAAAGTAGCCTATGTGTTATTCCAGACTATAATATATCTCTGTGCCAATTTTCATCAAGATCCGTTCAGCCGTTCTGGAGTTATAGAGTAACAAACATCCATCCATCATAATATTAGTAGGATGAACCCTAACATACATTAATCACATGCACAACCACATAAATATTACCTGAAGCAAGTGATGCATCACCCCCATTCTCAAGCTTTTTGGTTTCTTCAGACTCTGACTTTTCAGATTTCACTTTATCTCCGGATTCGTTAGCAGGCTCTTTCCCTTCTTCTGTAACCAATGTTCAATATTTCAAACACTTCGTTTTAAACTACATGTAGTTTTATGTTTGCATCATCTTTCAGCGTAGGAGCAACCCTCAAAATATTTAATAATACCACAAATTGTCAGCAAATTTTACAATATCTGGGCTTTGGCTGGCTTGACCGAGCTTAGCTCGGTTGCATAACAACACCATCTACTGAAGTAGCTTAAAATACTAATATTATAACTCGCCAATGTGTCATTTATGTTTAATTTGGGTTTTTCATTGCCTGGAAACATTTTCTAACGAATCCTAACTAGATCGATTTATCATGATTTAAAAAATATATTGCATGCAAAATTTTTTTTAAATCGTGTGAGCCGTTTCAGTGATTCAGATTTTATTTGTTATTACTTGTTCGTTTTATTGTGTATTAAATAAATAAACAAGTTAGTTTAGTTCTTCTTAATGGATTATTTTTTGTTTACTGACTATTGCATGCTCCTTACTATGTCAATGCTGTACACACCTGTAAGTGACAGTGTCGTGTCGTCGAGTCATTGGTATGCCGAAATAAATATACAAGAACAGCAGCTCGTTAAACGGTAGAGCATCACAGACGACAAAAATACTATAATATTTCATCTTGAGATATCACCATGAGCCATTACAGACGGTTAAGTTAAAAAGTATTTTCATATTACGGTATCATAAGATACTGGCTTATAGTGATTGTATGACGAGCGTTAATTACCTACTAATCTAATGATGTCATATAGCCTCTCCGTCGTCTGTGACGCGCTTTAGATAGTGCTAGATGGAGTGCAGTGTGTTGTGTTGTGTTACCGATCTGCATGTGCAGCTGGCGATGGATCCGCTCGGCGTGCTTGCGCAGCGTGCGCGTGTCGCGGTGCTGCACGTAGCGGCCGAGGTGGATGCGCAGCCGGCAGTGGCGGCGCAGCGCGTCCGTCTCCTCCGCGCCGCCCGCCTCCACGCGCGGCAAGTACACGCGGCACAGCTCGCAGTACCACACCTTAATAAACAAGCACACAATACAATACATTCAAATTCATTTATTTTTTACTAAGTGTTTAAACATTAATAATTTTGCCAATGGTCCCCGCACTAGGACAAGCCTGTGTCGCGGGAGGCCGAATACAATATACAGTTTACTTAGTTTGAACCACAAATATGTTACAGTAGCAGAGCAAAAAACAAAAAGGGAGATTTAATTTATTCTACATGGGCGATTTTATTTTTAACTGCAGAACACCGTGCTGTTTGAATAACAAAATCAAGGGGGGGGGATATATCCTACTATATATACCTACGTTCTACTACTGTTATAAACGCCAAAGTTTGTAACTATGGATGGATGGATGTTTGTTACTCTTTCACTGGCAGAGAGATAGATTGTAGTCTGGAATAGCACATAGGCTACTTTTTATCCCGTGGGAATACCGGGATTTAAATCTCCGCAGGTGAAACGCGGGGCGCAACTAGTTTATTCCTAAATAAAGCCGGCGCGGCGCAAGGTATATATAACTCCACTTGTTTGTTTGCTATGTGTGGCATGAGACTTTGAATATTGTTTGAGTTTGTTGCCTGTTCTTTTAGGCTTTGGTCGCGTGGAACTGGCACCTAGTCACCTAGTTTTAAGACGTTTCAGTGATCTTTGTGATTTTATTGAATAATATATTTTGACTTTGAGTTATTCAATGTTTGAACAAAGATTTGCACTTTGCCATGTGAAATCAGTTTTTTGGTGCACATTTTATTATTTTTGGTTTTATTCTGTTATTCAAAGTTGAAAGTGTTCAAATGTTTGTGTAGCCAGCCATCTGGAACGGTACGACGGTACGACCTACGAGGTCTATTACGAAACATTTGACCTCCACCTTTTGACAGAGTGTGTCCGGCCGGACTGACACTATGAGAGGAGACTTGTTCCGAGAGCTAAAGGGTAACCGTCCCGATATGGGCCTGTGTGTTAGCCATGCCAACATCTGACGTGGCTCACAGGCTCTACAGGTCCATATACGAGTTCGTTTATGATTGAGCCTTGAGTATAAGAGAAGATATGATGGAACTGACATTGTCATCGGAAAGATGCCAGTTCCGTAAAAAATTGATAAAAAACATTTCTATTCGCGTCTTTCTCGGACGTTTCAATGTAATATTTTGTTGCACATCGAAAAATAATTACATACATTAAATAATATTCTTTTTTTATAAATATCCTCTGTATCTTGCAATCTGCCCATGCGGGCATTGAGCTAGAGTTTGGTCCATTTTTCTTTTTGTGGACATGTATGGGAAACGCTCAATAGCGCTTCCATTTTTATTTCTTTATTCCTTTATTAGGTCTTGGGGGGCTCTCCTGTTAATTCTTTTAAATGAAGTGGTATTTTGCATTAGTGTTTAGCAAATTTAAATAATATAGACACACTGTGTTCACGAAATCGTCGTCTGTTCTATTTGTTGTCTACAAGTGTACTGTGCAAGTGTTTGCATAGCTTGTCTTGCAGGTTGCGTCTTGAGAATGTCTAAGGTCAGGTAGGTATGTCCCATATTTATTGCAGTAGTTAGAATTTAATACCAAGATAAGTGTAAATATGTAACAAATGGACCCTGCAGGTTAAAGCCACATGACGGCAGGCACAGGTTTTTAAGTAAGTTGGTAGCTTTTGTACCAGCCTGTTTGGATCAATTAGTACATTATGGTTGGTAATAATAAGAAACTATTCAAAAAATATATAAGCAGTGGGTGACATCAGGCTAAAATTATGATGATGATGATTCAAAAAATTAATTACCTCCATCTTTTTAATATGCTCACTACCAATATTGATCTCCTTTTTGGGCTCCTTTGCAGGCGCTTCATCTTTCTTCTCGCCACCAGAATCGTCGTCTTCCACTTCTGGAAAAATAAACAAATATTACATTAAAATAATGAATTCACAAAGATGGTTTTACTGCTTTAACAATATGAAAATTAGTTGACTTTATAATAATAACTTTACCATCAACATCTCCAACAGAATCAAGAGTCATGAAGTTGTCCAAATCCACATCCATGCCTTCATCTCCACTCGCCTCGACTTTCGGGCTCGCCGCACGTCGATTAGCTTGGTTGGCCTTTCTCTGTATCAACAAGAGTTATTGCCTTTTTTATTCAGGTATGCAGAATTATGTTTTAAATTTGTTTTGAAGAAGCCTATCATTGAACTAAACTAAATAAAAAAACTAATCTAACCATTACTTATGTTCATAATTTTGAAGAGTGGCTAGAACATAATGTAAATCATTTTACATTGTTTTATTCCAGACCTAATGATTGTCTTAGATTCTATTAGATACGGCAACTTTTTTTTACAGAACCTTTACTTTTCTAGCCTTGATTAATGCATTGTTTAGTACAGTTTCTCCTCTTTTTCTCAGAGCCTTTTTGTGGAACACTTAAAATTCTTTTCACCACAGAAAGAAATAGTGACACGACATTATGGTATAGTATCGTTCGAGAATAGTCTCACCTTCAGATGGTCCAACGAGCTAATGTGGTGCTCGTAGATCATCGGCGACCGGAATGTCATACGGCATATGCGGCAGAAGGGCATCAGGAAGCGCTTCATGGCGCGATGCGTGTCGGTGAGGTTGTGCGCGTGCCGCGTGGTGCGGTGGTTCAGCCGGCACACGAGGCAGAAGGTGGTGCGCGACGCGAGCTCCGCGCCCGCCGTCGCCTCCAGCTCGCGCTGGGCGCCGCGCTGCGCGACGCGCATGCGCAGCAACTGCGCTTTGTGGCGCCGCGCCACCGAACCCATCGCGGCGCGGTGCTTCGACGACACCAGGTGCTTCGCATACCCCTACCAACAAAGATGAAAACAGTTGCTTTCATGTACAAATCTTTGAAAGGCACTGACGACTGATTTGAATACCTTGAAGAGACCGCTCCGCTCCGCTGATGTAATAGCTAATTACCAACACTGTCCTCAAAAAAGTTCTTATTTATTTATCTATTATTATTTTTCTACGTTTAGGTGGTAACGCCGCCAGACCATAACAAAATTTGAAATCGAGTTGTGTACTTTTTCCATGGCACACACTCATCTTGGCCTCATTCACTAATACATTTTAACATTTGTGGTGCTATCTATAACTATCTATCTATCTAATCAGCCCACATTCACCCACTGCTGGGTATAGGCCTCCTCCTTAGCACGCCACTCTTTCCGGTCCTGCGCCAACCGCATCCACTCGACTCCCACTGTCCCAACTATGTCATCAGACCATCTGGCCGGTGGTCTGCCTCGTGGTCTATGACTCGCGTGGCCACTACTCAGTCACTCTCTTTGTCCATCTACCATCTTCCTATATCTATAACTATAAGAATCAAAGTCCTGACTGACTGATATATAGACAACGCACAGCCTAAACCGCTGGTCGTAGAGACTTGAAATTTGAGGAGTACATAGTTCTTACAGTGTAGACGTGTACTAAGAAGGGGAGGGATTTTTCAAAATTCAACTCCTAAGGGTGTAAAAAGGGTTGAAAACGTTTGTATGAAAAATCGTATTCCTTCAACATAGGAACTTGAAACTAAGAGAACAGATACCCTAAAGTCAATGATTAAGTATGTCATTTTTAGTTTTTGAGAACTACCCCCAATAAGGGTGCAAAGGGGTGTTGTAGTTTGTATGGGAGATTTTTAACGAGTGGTTCGATTGATTTCAAACTTGCAGTAAATATACTTCTAGATAAATAATGAATGACATTTTTAGTTTTTGTAAACTACCCTTAATAAGGGTGCAAAGGGATGTCAAAGTTTGTACGAGAATTTTTGTACGCGTAGTGCGATTTACTTGAAACTAAGAGTAAAAGTAGATAAATAACAAAAAAAGCTAATTTAGGGTTTTATCTCGGGTGGAATGCGCGAACGGCGAAGCGCGGGGCGGGGCCCTTAGCGGGCCGCCGCCGCCGCCGCCGCCAAGCTGGGACCGCTGTATCTACTTAGGCGCAATGTTGTCGATGTGGCCTATTTTCTTTTTCACGTAGGAGTACCTATAGGTATTATCATTACTGAATCAACTTAGCTCCCCGTCATAACTGAGGTAAGTACAGGTACCTACCTAACTTCAAATTGATAGTACTATCCTACTACTATTATAAACGTGAAAGTTTGTAAGTATGGATGGATGGATGTTTGTTACTTTTTCTCGAGAAAAAGTAACGAACGGCACGAACGAACACGAAAAGGCTGAACGAATCTGGATGAAACTTAGCAAAGAGATAGATTATAGTCTGGAATAGCACAGATGTTACTTTTATCCCGTGAGAATACCGGATTTTAAAACTACGCGGATGAAACCGCGGGGCACATATCATGCTAGTAATAAATAAATAAATAAGTCTTTTATTCAGACGACTCATTCACATTTTTAGTTTCAGTTATAAATATCAATTACTATCCTATTACTTAATCTAGTTTACTATTCTATTCTATTATTCTCCAATGTAGTTTCTGTCTGTGTGTCTCTAAGGACAAATGCCACCTCCAATTCCTACCTCCTACTCTCTGGTTCTTTTGTGGTGCTAACCTATTATTAATATACCCATTATTATTATTAGCTTATTTTGTTGTCGTTCTGCATATGATGTTTACACCATTTAAGTTGAATTAATTTATATCGGCCCCTAATGATCCATAGCCATGCAGTCTGTGTGCGAGAGTGGTGGTGGACTGGTGGTAGATAAAAGGTTATGTCGGTGGGGTACTCACCGCGAAGGTTTGGTACTTGTCCTTGCAGTGCACGCACGAGAGATGCACGTAGGGACGCGGCCGGCGTTGCGGCGCGTCGGAAGCGGCGTCCGGCTCCTTGTCTGTCTCCTCGCCGCCGTCGGCTCCTTCCGCCTCCGACGTCGGCTCCTCCTCTTCATCATCAGCCTGAAAGTTGACTTTATATTAATGTTTCATCTAGAAATGTTCATTTTCTTACTAGGTATTATTGAAACAGATACTACTTAGTGCTTAAAACTTATCACACCAATCATCAACAAATGATTGTTTATAGACTGATTCTTCTCAGGCAGTAATAAATGAAGAACTGTAATAGTTAATTCGTTATTAGTAAGTATCTAGGTAATATGCCAAATAGTTTTTCAAATTATATGGGATTTATTATTCAAATGATCCAAGTAAAACGAAAGAGTAGAGTGCTAAAAAGGAGGCTTATTACCCAGCAGTGGGTGAATGTGGGCTGATTAGATAGAAAACGATAAATGTACACACTGCTAGTGTGTACATTGCTTATTTTCTAAACTTGGATGAACTTGGTACCATGTGTCTAGAACCTTCTAACCTTAGGTGATTTTAGTTTCAGCTCCTTTTTCTCTTCAGTTGACTCATCTTTTTCATCTTCATCCCATTCCTCCTCAGTGGAGGATGCCTCTTCTTTCTTGATGGGGCTGAAGATAAGATGGCATTCGTTACTAAAGATAAAAAACAGTATTTTTATTGGTGGTGAATAGGTAGGTATTAATTAGTAAACATTTGTCAATCAAGGCAATATTATTGGGCATAAGTAAGATAATGTAGCTGGGGTTTGCTTGATTCTAAGTTTAAGGGTGCCATAGTGATTTTACCACACATCAGGACTATTCAAGTTGGGTGGTATGCTACGGAGTAATGTGTTTTGTTACAAGGCCCATCCTCACATTTTAGGTGCTTCTTTTTTACGTTACATCATATTTTATCAAATTATCATTATATTTTAAAAAAATTGTTTGAATTTTATTAAAATATAATTGTTTGAATTTTTTATAGAAAACTTGAATGACCTTGTCAAAAGCTGAAAGTTTTAATTACCAAGTTACTAAACAAATGTTTACCATTAATACACATCTTCATTAATTACATTACAAATATTTTACCGAGTTCTTACAAGTTATGCCCACTCTTAGTAGTGGCTTGGATTCCATCCATTGATCTACCAGTCATTGATTTTTATGAAAACACCCCCATACCTTCTGGCATAATCCTTGCAGGTGCATGCTTGCGGAATTTTCAGTGACATGTTTCAATTCCTTTCATGTACATCATTATCATTTGATCTATTTCTGTTTTCTTCTGTACATAAAATAAATCAATTTCTACCTATATGAAGTCAACATATTCAATTACCTTCGGCTCTTGATAGGTTTGAATGCACGGCCATAAGAGAGGGATGAGGAGTCAGGGTATCGTCTCGCGATAAAGGAGCGCGTGCGTCCGACGCCGCGGTAGAGCGTCCGCGAGCGCATGGTGCGGCCGCGGAACGAGCGGCGCGGCGCGCGCGGCCGCATGCTCGAGCGGAGCGGCTCGCGCGCCGCGGGCGGACCCATGCCGCTCGACTTGCGGTATCCGTCGCGCACCGGGGATCGCCGGCGCTCGTCTCCTCCGAACGACCTTCTCTCGCTGCCGTACTCTTGTCTGCCGCCATACGAGCCGCCACCATAGTGACTGCTGCCATCGTGGCTACGTCTATCGCTCGACGACCCCTGTACATAACTCTCGTTTTGTTCTTTCTGCATGCCTTACATTTCAGATTGCATAAAAAGGTAATAATTAGTGGCAGAATCAATGATTCCATTTATGAAGCTCTTCAAACCAACCTCAAAACAGCAGGTAACATTCAGAAGAGACAGGTGATTTTTATTTCTCTACTTGGTTATGTATAAAGTGAGATCAAGTGAATGCCAGAACGTGTCCACCGTAATTTAATACAGTTTTTTATAAATATTTATAACTCTTTTGTAAGCTTTGCCAATTTCATCTGTTTATCGCTTTAATGAGTTTCAGTCATAATTTTTGGCAATGCTCCTTATTTGATATAAATGGAGATACCATCATAATTTCACACTTCACTCATCAATACTATGTTAATAGTGTAAGTACTCATCTAAATAAGATGGCTATGGAGAGGTACATAATTATAAGATGTGTAAATATTTATTTGTCAAATAGTTTCATAACATTTATCAAACAAGATAATAGAAGACCAGTTGTTAAAAATCAATAAGTCAAATCATTCCATGAACATGTATGTATCATAATGCTTTCATCTTAGATTTGCATCTTGTTAGTTTATCCCATATATATATTCTTCAATGTAAATGAATATTTCAAAATATTAAATTCCTGCCATATTTTGCAGGTTCTAGCTAGATGAACATTGAAATTGTAAATGCGGGATAACAATAAGGGCATAAACTAAAAAATTGGTTTCTTATCATTTCCTTATTACCAAGTCTCTCATAACACCTTCTTTCCACCACTAGACCAGCACCTTTCATATGGGGATAGCTTTCATGTTGTGCAGGTTTAGCTACAATGCTTCAAAAATCAAATTCCTAGATGTAAGAAGTTTATCTCCTTTTAAAGATTGTTTCTCATGTCATACCCACTATGCTGAAGTAGATAAAAAATTTCACCTTTGTTTTTCAATAACCACAGCATGATTAGCCTTTTCACTATGTCCAATGGCCTTACAAGCTTGTCTGGGTATGTCTTCTTCTACATTTTAGCGGATACTTGATTACTCCACTTGCTCTACTCTGTAACTCTGAGCTTATAGAAAGTCTTGCTCCAAATTACGTTTTTTAATTCAAAAATACCACAATCAGAGTAAATACATACCTCCATCCTCATTCTTTTGCGTTCAGGTGATCCAGAACGACCACCATAATCACGATTGGAGTATCCACCAGATGTTTCCTGAAATAATTAAATTCTGTATTTTTCCATCCTGAGGCCATTAGGGGTGTGTACTTTATCGATGCAATAAATAACACTTGCCGATCTATAGGGTTTCTTGTAGGAATCATCAACTCTATCTCTATTGCTGTATCTGGTACCACTGCTGGAATAGCGAGAATCATTGTTGTATGAAGAGTAACCTCCACCACGTCCACCCCGGCCTTCATAAGAACCACGATTACTGCCACGGTAGGATCCTCTATACGATCCACGGCCTCCACTGTAGCTGCCTCTTCCACCATAGCCTCCATATCCTCTTCCACGTGATGACATCTGAATTGAATTACATTTTACATTTGCATCACCTGAAGTATGGAGGTATATAACATAGAAACATTACCTAGGTTTTCACTAACCAACCTAGATGTCTAGAAGTTCTCGTCTCGTATTATTTACTACTACTTACCGCAACGCACACAGTAACAGTGCAAATTCGAGTATACTGAGTACAGTAATAACTAAGACTGACTTTATCGATAGCGTCTACGCGTGCCAGCAAATGAATGTGATAAAAAATTACTAATGTGCTAGCAGCAAGCGCGACACTATATGAGAACTAGGTGCCTACTGAGTGCTACTGAGAAGAGAGAACTGAAAAGATAGCGAACCGTCAAGATGGCGGGTTAGTCGTCGGTAGGTACCAAACCAACAAATTTTTAGAACCGTGCAGTCATTAATACGGACTAGCAACGCAGCAAGAGCTTGCATATCCAAATAATTCTCTACACTACTGACTAAACATGCCAACTGTGTGTTTTACTTACATTCAAATAATCCAGATAAAGCTGTTTTTAGATTTTAGCACAGTACGTACCTACACCAAGACCCAAGAGTATAACGCAAACCAAAGAGTATACAATAACCACAGAATTGGCACAGAACACATATCCTTACGACAATAACTAGTAAACTAGTATGACGCTACGCTAATCCAAGAAGAGTATATCAAAGAGAATGTAAAACTACGAGAGAGTATATAACGCTACGCCTAAGTACCACAGAGCACAGCACATGAGCACACACACACAAAACCAAGGAAAGGAACAAAGAGTATACAATAACTACCAGTGTTTCCACTTACAATTTTGGTTTTGCTCTAAATTCTTTAGAAATTTTCCCTAAAAATCCTTATTTTTTTTCGAAATTCCCTAATTTAGGGCGAATGATAATTAAAAAAAAAAGACTTTTTGCATATTTTATTACGAAAATAATTTGAAAATATTCGTTATTAGCTCTTAGCATGTTGCATTTTGTGAACAAAAAACCAAAATGGTCTAATACGTCTTTCGTAGACTGCTTTTCGAGATTTCTTGCTATATCAGGGTCATTTTGATCAAATTAAAAAGTTTCTCGTCCAGCTCGAACAGCTTTTAAATCTGTAAAATTATTTTTACATAAAATTCCCGGCAATTTGTAGTATTTGTACAAAATTTGCTCAAGTAATTATTGCCCAAAATTTCCCTAAATCCCTGTCGCAATAAAATCAGCCCTAAGCCGTACCTACATGAAATAAGTAGTTTCTCCATAAAAAAGGGGGAAATCCCTAAAAGTGGAAACATTGATAACAACAGACAAAAAAGATAATAAAGTAAAATGTGTTGACAGTGAGTGTTGCCAATGAAAATTTTTAGGCCGCCATGTACATGAGGTAAAAAAGCCGTGTTTCTAAGGAAAATGACCAACATGGGCCGTGTCACTTCTGAAAAAAAAGGAAAAACGTTTTAAATTATTTTTTTAAGTTGAAGCCATTTAATAGCGCCTTTTGGGTAATATTTGCAGTTTCTCTGTGTTTGAAAAAAAAAATTTAAAAAATTTCTACTTTTTTTGTCTTATACTTTTTGGTAGTACGAGGCTTAGGTGGTGGGTTCTCTGCGATCATTTTTGCTGTTGACTGTATAAGTGCCGTTCCTCTCGAACTCCTATCAAACAACATTTGGGTGAGTGGGAGCGGGGCGGCACCATAAGTCGGTAAAATTACTTGCACCGGAGTAACTTTTCATATACAGGGTGTGGCGTAAAGAGTGGATAATCCTTTACCTACGTGTAGGGGGTATCATAACTGTTCAGAAAATTGAAATTTTGCCGAAAAATTATTTACGGTTTTCGAGTTAATCTAGTTTTTCGAAATTCTAAAAAAATTTCACCCTTGTCCATTCTTTTAGATGCCAAGATCACAAATCAAGCTATTTTCTCAATTTGTTTTTTTATAGCATTCTTGGATAACTGCGCTATCAAATACCAATTGCCATTTGTGTGTCAAAGTAACAGATTTATTTTTAGAAAAAAATTAAACTAAGAAAAATATTATTTGATATTTTTTCCAAAAGTTTGACCTCCTGTGGAGCAAAAAAAATACATTGTCACCTGAGTGACCAACTAATAAAAAACTTGGCCACTTTAATGAGATTCCGAAATAGTATGCACTTGGTATTTCCAGCTTTTAATTTAAAAGAATATTCCTGTGAAGATTGATTTAACGCACACCACCAGGAGTGGTTTATTCCCATACCAGATCACAGACCACGCTGGGAGAGAAACACGCAAACTTGCGTTATCTTTAGGTCTCACACAGCTTGTTAAAGAGGCAACCCGGATACCAGATATTGATGGCCACACAGCCAACTGCTTGGACCTTCTGCTGACAACTGATCCTGACCGATACTCGGTCGTGGTAGCCCCACCATTGGGTAGCTCCGACCACTGTCTGGTGAAGTCTGTATCGGCCTATTCACCGCCTGACCCCAGCCTTAAAGGTACCCGGCGAGTATGGCGTTATAAGTCAGCAGAATGGGATGAGATGCGGTCCTTCTTTGCATCCTACCCTTGGCAGCCAGTTTGCTTCTCTTCCGGCGATTCTTCGACTTGTGCGGATGCCGTGACAGACGTGTTACGACAGGCTATGTAGTATTTTATTCCATTTGCTGACGTGCCCCTGTCTGGCAAAGCTCACCCATGGTTTGGAGCTGAATGTTGCCGCGCTAAACCTAAGGCTAGTGGCCCAGATGGTATCCCAGCTGTCGTTCTGAGAAACTGTGCGCCTGAGTTGACTCCTGTCTTGACGCGCCTCTTTCGCCTATCGATTAGGACAGGTGAAGTGCCAAAGTCCTGGAAGTTTGCAAATGTGCAGCCTGTACCCAAAAAGGGAAGTCGTGCCGACCCTGCCAATTACAGACCCATCTCAGTAACGTCTATACTATGCAAGAGTATGGAACGTATACTTAACAATAAGCTCCTGGCATATCTCGAAGACAATGACCTCCTCAGCGACCGGCAATACGGGTTTCGCCGAAACCGGTCTACTGGGGATCTTCTTGCATATGCCACTCATGTATGGAGCGAGGCCATAGAGAAAAACGGTGAAGCTCTCGCAGTTTCACTAGACATCTCGAAAGCTTTTGATAGGGTTTGGCACGATAGCCTTTTAAGCAAGCTTCCATCATACGGCTTGTCCACTGACCTTTGTGCATGGGTATCAGACTTTCTGAGGGACCGGTCACTTCAAGTAGTCGTTGATGGCTGCTCGTCTGACCACTTGGCAATTAATGCCGGGGTCCCTCAGGGGTCAGTTCTCTCTGCGACACTGTTTTTGCTGCACATCAATGATCTGCTTATGCCCGGAATCATTGGGTATGCAGACGACAGCACTGTCGTAGAGAGCTATATACCTGTCACACGTCCTAGTGGATCTCAGGTCCAGTCTTACAGAGAGGCCATGGTTGAGCGCTTGAGCTTGACTTTGAAAGCAGTTGCTGATTGGGGTGATTCCAATCTAGTCAAGTTCAATGCTGCGAAAACCCAGGCGTGTCTCTTCTCTGCTAAAAGGAGTCAAATTCACCTAACTCCAACTTTCCGAGATGTGTTAATACCGATATCAGACCAACTAGAGCTTTTGGGATTTACGTTAACCAGCAAACTGAATTTTGGATCGTTCATAGAATCCAAGGCCAAGACAGCTGGAAAGAAGCTAGGTATATTATCGAAGGTGAGGCAGTACTTCACACCGGGACAGCTTCTCTATCTGTACCAAGCGCAAGTCCGGTCGTGTATGGAGTACTGTTCTCATCTTTGGGATGGCTCTGCCAAATACCAGCTTGAGGCCTTGGATACTATTGAGAGGCGAGCCAAAAGGCTCATAGGTTACACGTTGTTCGAGTCTAAGCTCCTGACTCTTGAGCATCGCCGCAAAGTTGCCTGTTTATCGGTCTTTTACAGGATACATTTCGGAGAGTGTGCAACGGAACTCCATAACTTGGTTCCCTCATCCCCGTTCTACCATCGGACCACCAGATGTACGGAGATGAGACATCCGTTCATGGTTGACATCCCTACTGCTCGCACAAAGCGCTTTGCGTCTACTTTTATTATGCGTACAGCCAAAGAGTGGAATGCCTTACCGGCGTCGGTTTTTCCGGAAGCGTACAATTTGGATGTTTTCAAGAGACGAGTGAATAGGTTTCTTCTAGGTAAGCGTGCTACACCGTAGACCGCATCATCACTTAACATCAGGTGAGATTGCGGTCAAACGTTTTACCTATAGATTATAAAAAAAAAAAAAAAAAAAAACCAAGGGTTGTTTTCTGAACATGCTTTTTTCCACAAAATTAATTATTTTGATTCTTTGGATAGCCTTTTACCTACTTGTAGGGGATATAATAGCTATTCAGAAAAAAGAATAAAATAACCCAGCAAAAATTTCACGATTTTTGATTTATTGAATATTTTAGAAATTTTAATATTTTTTACCTTTTTAGATCAGCGGATTAGTACTACATATTGCTTTGTTCAAGTTAATTTTTATTTAACAATTAGCAATTTAGCAAAGTCACGCCTGAGTCAATTAATTAAAAAAAATCTGTTTCTTTGACACACAAATGGCAATTGGTATTTGATAGCGCAGTTATCCAAGAATGCTATAAAAAAAAATTGAGAAAATAGCTTCATTTGTGATCTTGGCATCTAAAAAAATGGACAAGGGTGAAAAACTTTTAAAATTTCGAAAAACTCCATTAACTTGAAAACCGTAAGTAATTTATTTGGCAAAATTTCAATTTTCTGAACAGTTATGATACCCCCTACACGTAGGTAAAGGATTATCCACTCTTTACGCCACACCCTGTATATCTACCAACCTGTAACTTGGGTCTTTATACCCAAGACAAGAGGCTATGGTATAATCAAACCTCCCAAAGTCCCTGCGGCTGTTTGACGGCTAGTAGATAGAACAAAATCCAAGGAATTTGAATACAAGTACATCCAAAGACCTTGTACTTATAACATTGTTATAGGTACAAGGTCTTTGAGTAGGTACATCAAATTCCTTGACAAAATCAATGATGGTGGTCAGTCCTGACACCTGACAATGGCAGTTCAAATTAAGACTGGATGGCTTAAACAGGCTTAAACATAGTCTTTATTATTTTTACGCTTGCCAGTACAATTCTAATGCTCCGATTGTTTAAAAATATGTTTTTATAGGTAGCTTAACAATCTATCTCAATCGCACAATCACAGCAAAATTTTGCGATCAAAAATGTAGTCAGTATGTTCATGGTCATTCATCAAGATGTTCCGTCCCCGGTGAAGGGGTAAGTAAATCTGCATATCACCGAGATATCTGGTAGTTTTTTGACAGTAGGTAACTTTATAAAAATCATACTTTTTTAAAGTAGTGAGCTATTAAGTAATAAGTTCTACACAGAGTAACTACGGTTTCAATTTTTAAAAAATTACCATTTTTTTTAATCATACCTTACAAAAAAGTCATTAATTAATATCAATCTCATTGATTTTGAATGTAAGTTTTTATTGTAACTCGTGTAACTCCAATGCTTTGAATGGATAAAATCACTCTTATGATGAAACCGAAAATCTTTTAGTTGCCATTAAATAAATAAAATAATTTTGTGTATCATGCACTCACAATCTCTCTCTCACACACACACCCTCCTACACATCCCAACACAGGGTGTGTTGGGATGTGTAGGAGGCCAACACACTCCAACACTCTCCACTACACACACACACTTGGGAGTTCTCCTGTGAAACCCTGGCTCCTAAGAGACTCGCGTAATCGGGAGAACTCTCAAATACCACACACATACCTACACACACCCCCAATTACACAACCAACACAAGCACCCAACAAGTACACAGAACAAGTATTTTATACACCGTAACAATCCCCACCTTTCACATACACATTACACATGGGAGTTCACCTGCAAAACACACACACAATTAACATTGTTTTAAATATTTCACTTTTTATTTTTCTGTTATACATATCTCATTTACACCCAATCTACATACTAACCATTACATTACTACGACCTAAACCATTTACCTACTTAATATTTGTAGTTCCTTCTAGTTTTATACATATCTATTTCATGTTATGAACCTACCATACTTTTTTATCGGAGGACTGTTACTGTTACTGTCTTACATCATGGGCTTTCCTTGTGGCTAATAGTCAAGGAATTTGAATCTAATAGTAATCAAGTATTTTTTTTTCTTTTTAATTAAAATTTCGCCCCACTAAATGCACGAATTCAGGATTATCGGGTTTTATTATTATTTTATATTATATTTGTTGCAGATACTACCAAAGTGAAAAATCCATGCAAAAAATTAGTACCTACCTACTTCCGATATTAGTGAGCCCTTGGTCACATACCTACTGTGGTAACAGTTATCACAGTTATGGCTTTGATTACATGCCTCATAAGAACTGCGAGACTGTAAAAGTAAGTTAATTTTTATATTTTGCCCGCATATTAGGTAACCACTTATTCAGAAACAAAAATTCCATGCTAAAATAAATAAATAAATAATGCTGAACGATCCACACAGCACTATCTAGCCCCAAAGTAAGCTATTCAAAGCTTGTGTTATGGGTACTAGATAACTGATATATTTAATACATCATACATATACTTACATAGATAGAAATTTCTTTTTATTATACATAGAAAACACCCAGACCATCGGAACAAATTTCTGCAGATCGTACACAAATTTGTTCCAAGGCGGGAATCGAACCCGCAACCTCTTGCGTCGGAGGCAGGCTCTCGCCCGCTGCGCCACAGAGGTCGTCAAAAATGACAATAACTGGGAGTCGCAAAAAGCATAATAAGTTTGTATTAATAAATAATAATAAAATAAATAAATAAGTAGTAAATAAATAAATAGTAAATAAATAAGTAGTAGTAATAAGTTTGTATTGTTAAAAGTATAAAAACCTTTCAAGAATATGACATGAAATTAGTCTTTTAAACTTATTCTCTAGGTACAAAAAATACTGGAAATTATTAAAAAATACTTTGTTACAGCATAATATGTCAAGCCCCCCGCCCGTGTCCGTCATGCTAATACTAAACTTTGTAATAAATAAAAAACAATTTCATAAAATGAACAAGTATTTTGTACAAAAATTATATGTTATAATGCAAAAAGCTTATTATTTCATATCAAATCCATATTTAAGTCCAACCTAGGACTTCAGGACCTAGGTTGTACTTAAACGTGGATTCAGTCAATAAATGGATTACAAATTAAGCTTGTTTTCGATTTCGCATATTTCATTGATATCGATATAAAAGCGAGGGCCAACGTGCAGCACTATTTAGGCTGATAGGGTGGTAAAACTGTTGTTGTTTGTCGTATATATATATATATTCGTTCTATTGGTATTGAAGTGCCTTGTAAATGGATCCTCTGTACTAAGTCCCGCCTCTTCTCGTTGTTTTACATTCTCAACTCTTTGTTAAACATTGTATGTATTATCGTATTATCAGTGCGGTGTGTTTGTTTGTATTTGTTTTTAAATTAGATTTGTTTGTAGGTATGTGTGTGTCGAACGACCCGCATCGAATACTCAGAAGAACAATCCTACATCGAATACGTCGTGTGCTTCTTGCTTTGTTTTGCCAGAATTTACACAGGCTCTAGTGTAGTGGTTTCAAAATACAGGAGTGTAATAAATTCCTTTCACAGTAGCCAGTACAGTAGGTACAATGCAAGCTAAAAAACGTTTTATTCTTTTATTTTTGACCTGTATATTTCTAATTTATTGCTATTATGGAAGTTGTCATTTGAAGACTGAATTAGTCCAAAACGACCGTCGAATGCAGCTCAAATCCTTCGCTACCCTAGATGAACTTGAGGAAGCCCCATCATCTCAGCAAAGACAGCCAAAATCAGCTGCAGCGCCATGCCGGATGGATACTTGTTTTGATTTTGCAAGATGTGGCAGTGACCCTAAAATTTATGTATACCCAAGTGAGGGGCCAGTCAGTGCGTCGTACCGTAAAGTGCTGTCTGTCATTCGAGAATCACGCTTTGCCACACGGGATCCCAATGAAGCTTGTCTCTATGTGCCAGCAATAGATACTCTAGATGCAGATCCATTGTCATCAGAGCATGTTCCAGATGTTGGATCTCGCCTAACACATTTACCTTATTGGAAGAATGGACGAAATCATTTAATTTTCAACTTGTATGCCGGTACTTGGCCTGATTATGCTGAAGATGCTTTAGGTTTTGACCCTGGAGAAGCTATTCTAGCAAGAGCTAGTGCTTCTGAAACTATTTTTCGCGAAGGGTTTGATGTGTCACTGCCTCTCTTTCACAAGGAACACCCAGAAAGGGGTGGTGCACCACCTGCAGCCACTGGTAATCTATTCCCATCCCCTAAACGTCATCTTCTTGCATTCAAAGGCAAAAGATATGTTCATGGCATAGGTAGTGAGACCAGAAATTCACTGTGGCATCTTCATGATGGAAATAATCTTATATTGGTTACTACTTGTCGACATGGAAAGTCATGGAAAGACCTAAGAGATGAAAGATGTGATGAAGATAATAGAGAATATGATAAGTAAGTGCCGTAAATAAAAGTTGTAAATTAATTAGAAATGTGTGAAATGCATTTCTGCTTTTGTTCATATTATCTGTTTGCTAAAGTTTTGATTTTATATATTTTAAAGTTGCAGTAACTTACTTTCTCTTAAGTAGAGTATCCCTGTTTCCCCCTCGAGATGAATACTATTTTAAGCTTCAATAATAATAATCAGTCAATCAATAATGCTGGACAATCCACACAGCACCATCTAGCCCCAAAGTAAGCTACAATAGCTTGTGTTATGGGTACTAGATAACTGATATATTTAATATTTGTATACTTACATAGATAGATATTTTTTATTATATTTTTAAATATTTCATTAGTCCAAGTTTGAGATCCAGAGTAGTTAAATTCAATTTTCAATTTTTTTTCAATTTATTTATTTGGTGAACATAAAACAGAGGTTACACAACAAGAGAGAACACTGAAAACTGTATTAAGTAAACTTGTGTCACAGCTTCCAGCACCCAACCTTCGGCAAAGAGGAGATGATGTTCACTAACTAAACTAAAAGTTACATAAATTTAACAAAAATGAAAATTTTGGAGTGTTTTGTGTGTAGTGTAGGTGTTGTGTAACTGTATGTGTGTTATTATTGTGTATTACTTAACAGGAAAATATTATGTGTAGAGGTGTGTTTGTGTGTGATGATGTATGTATATATATATACATGATGATGTATTTATTATACATAGAAAACACCCAGACCAACAAAACAAATTTCTGCAGATCATACACAAATTTGTTCCAAGGCGGGAATCGAACCTGCAACCTCTTGTGTCGCAGGGGGACTCACCCGCTGCTCCACTGAGGTCGTCAAAAGCCATATATACAGTCAGTTTACCTTTATACCATGAATTGTTTATATCTTTTTTGGTTACAGAGATATGTAACTATAATTTTACAGTAGTGGTTAAAAGTCTTAATAAGATCTTTCTTCCTGTCTTCTTTCTTGTGTGCAGCAAGGACACAAGATTATACTCTTCAAAATCCTTTCTTTCAGTCAGGTATATCTTTGAATCCTGTTATCCACTTTGGATTTAAAGAAATAAATAAATAAATAAATAATAATGCTGGACAATCCACACAGCACTATCTAGCCCCAAAGTAAGCTATTCAAAGCTTGTGTTATGGGTACTAGATAACTGGTATATTTAATACATTATATACTTACATAGATAGATATTTTTTATTATACATAGAAAACACCCAGACCATCGGAACAAATTTCTGCAGATCGTACACAAATTTGTTCCAAGGCGGGAATCGAACCCGCAACCTCTGCGTCGCAGGCAGGCTCTCGCCCGCTGCGCCACAGAGGTCGTCAGATATAGTCACAATCTGCTACTAACTCGGTTTTTATTAATCTATCTATCTTGTACCTATAAATGTGTTTAGTTACTTATATGTTTTTCTCTTCTGTTGTCTCAAAGAGCACTACCACCCACTCCAAAAAACCCAAAGGTTAACTGGAAGAAAATGCTGATTAGCATTAAGTTTGCCTATGATGTACTTCATTTATGTGCAATAAAGAATGTTCTTATCTTATTTTAATCAGAATATCTATCATGTCACATGCCAATCTTTCTGGTCCTGATGCAATTAATATTTGTAGTCCATCCAATTAAGCTTCATTACTTATTTATATCAAAATTGAAAAAAAATGTGCTTCAAAAACACGTTACATTCAATAAAGATAATAAATAATAAATAAATATTTTTGGACTTTCCACCCAGCACTATCTACCCCAAACTATGCTAAAGCTTGTGGTATGGGAACCAGATAGCTGATATACTACATAAATACTATTTTTTTAAATACAAACTTATAATATTATATAACACCCAGACAGAACAAACATTCATGTTCGTCAAATACATGTTTGTTCACAGTGGGAATCTAACCCACGACCTACGGCGCAGAAGGCAGAGCAACTACCAACTGAGCTATGAAGGCTGTCAGATGTATGAAGATGCCATGACAGTAATGCAAATAATCTTAAAAAATAATAAAATTAAATTAAAAAACTTATGTTCATTTAGATTTGACTATGAGCAGCTATTGGCCAACTCTACATTCTGCCTGGTCGCGAGAGGCCGCCGGCTCGGCTCCTACCGATTCCTAGAGGCTCTGGCAGCAGGCTGTGTGCCTGTACTACTCAGTAACGGCTGGCGGTTGCCGTTTGATGAGCGCATCGACTGGCGCCGTGCTGTTATATGGGCTGATGAACGACTGTTATTGCAGGTATTTTAATTTATCACAAACATCCTACGAATAAATAATAAGTCCAAACATCGAATAGTTCTAAATACCTCGCCATTTAACTGAAACTTGGAACATTACGTAAGTAAGTAGGTAACTATTGTTCCTCTTATTATATTATTTTATATGTTCTTTGTAATTTATGGGTTTCTTTTTATGCCTGAAATAAAAAATTATTATTATTATTATTATTACTCAATAAGTATGTCTATCTTTTATTAAATGCTCAGTCTAGTCATGGTTCAATTTTGAATTAATTTTGTGATTTGTTATCAGACTAGACATTGAATCACTTAATGAGCAATTGTCTTTTTTTTATTAGTGTCTGATAGTATACATTCATAATTAATGATATTTTTATTATTAAGTATTTAGTTATTATTATTTTTCTAGGTCCCAGAGCTGGTGCGCTCAGTTCCAGCTGAGCGCATACTTGCGCTGCGTCAACAGACGCAGTTACTCTGGGAGTTGTACTTCTCATCGATTGAAAAAATTGTTTTCACTACTATTGAGGTAAGAAACTAAAGATTGTAGCTACACGCCACCTATCCCGCACAGCAATAGAACAACAAATTCAAACATTTGTACCTGACGGTGGTTCGATATTTGAACAGAGTGACGTTTCCTCGCTCTGACACAACTACGAGCGCTAGTGTGGAGTGCGGATGTACGACGGTCGATCGATACACAACATTATGGGATACGGATCGAATCGGTTTGCATCGCGCAAGGGCATTATGTGTTCGGCGGAGTGTCAGTTCAATATCGTTAATTAGAATATCCTGCGTATATACCTGTGATAATATTTCGAGAGAATAGTAATCCCTACTGATTATAGTGTACCTACTGATAAAGATCCCTTGGTTTTATTCTCTTCGCCCGAAAACTCATGCCCGCTGTCATACTCCGGCAAGCAAGAAGCCTCCTGACAATGATAATAATTGCTGATTTGGTGTTAGTCCCTACATCATAAGTGGGATGGTGTTCTCACGTACCACAAAGAAACAACAAAACGAGCAACGTGCAAAATCAAAACGAAGATGGAAGAAAATTTTCTGTTTGCACATTTCTTTGTTATGTGATCCAGACAAGGCACGGGACTAAATTGATAATAGTTAACCTGAAAGGAACAGCATTGGTTTGCTACCTATCGAAGATGTGCGAATTGAGAACAGAGATCGAAGACATACATTACCTACATGTTAACTTCAATGACATGACTACCGCAAAAAAAGACAGAGAGCCATCGCCAATCAGCAACATGTTAAGCGAACATCAAGCTTCCAGCCTTCAGCAGTGTCTGCGACTCCTGATTCGGACCAGATGCCAGATGTGGCTTCTTTCATCTGACGTGACCTTCGATATCAAGGGCCACTATAGCGAGATATCTACACAGCGCGGGGACGAACAACAACCATGGTGCTTCCAGCAGCGAGAATGGAGTGGCAGCCAGCGAGTACACGAGCCGCCATCTGCTTTGCAAACAAACCTGAAGGGCAACTGCACAGAACCCGGTGAGTCGATTTTATGTCGTTGCGATGCCATAATATGGACTAAGGTGGACATGTGCACAGCCAGAGCGCTTTCTGTTCATCTCACAAATTCGGATCAGTCCTTTACACGGACCGTTACCTCGTGTGCACTTAGTCATTGGTAGTCATTGGTTAGTCATTGTTAGAGTCATTGGTAGAGTCATTGGTAGAGTCATTGGTAGAGTCATTGGTAGAGTCACTGGTAGAGTCACTGGTAGAGTCACTGGTAGAGCCGTCGGTAGAGTAATTAGTAGAGCAATCGGTAGAGTCGTGTGAAGTTTTTGCCAATTTGGACACTGACTATCCTTCTTCTTCTTCTTCATCTGTCACAGAATAGATACCCGCAAAATAGTTTTCTAATTATTGTTCCTATTCAGTTTATTATGATCATTTTGACAAATCAGATTACTGAAACATCAGTCTTATCAAAGAGGTTATTTCATGCCATCAAAATAATCAAAAATTGTGCATTTCTTGATACCCTGATATGTTTGTTCACATGCATAACGAGATCACGAGGGACAACTGCCGACAACAGGACCACTACGCGACTGACTGCCCAGAGCGGAGAGGCGCCGCGCCGGAGCTGGACTCGGACTGACCAAGGAGAAGCGAGAAGACCTACTCGTATGCATCGTGAATGCACCGATGGGATTTCTGTAAAAATCTGGTGAGCGTTGTTTCAATTGTGACTCGGTTTTAGATGTAAAGAGAAACATTATCGTATAGCCAGGAAATGTATGGCCATGTTATGTACAGCCATGGAACACACAGCACTGGAATTCAAAACATGTTGGTTTCAAATTTTAGTTTAATGAAAAAAATAGGAGCAAGCTTTTGTCTGTGACTTTGTCTGCAAAGTCACGTAACGTAGTTTGTTAAAGAGCTGGGGGTTGCCAAACAAAACTCTGAGTAATTAATTGATTATCATAATTATTAAAATTTGGATCTGCTAGAGGGAATCCGTAGTAATTGGTTTGCAGTTGGTACTAGAGGAAACTATGTGTGTGTGTGTGTGTATTTTTGGAAGCCAGATAGAGTTCATCCAAGAATTTGTGTGAGATTACAAAAGCCAGATATAGGCTGCCCGAGAGTTAGTAACTGAACTAAGTAACTGTGTCTGGTGTTTGAGGTTTTGATGCTTTGCGTTTTGTTTTACGACCTGCGGATTACTATTAGTTGAAATTTATGCTCCTTACTAAAGCGATTCACTGATGCGATCGCTTTTATCTCACTTTTGAATTAGGTAACCCTAATGACTTTTATGGCCAAAAAGCTCGAGTAGAGGATAAGTTACTGTTTTCCCTAAGTAAAGCTGTAAATTCAATCTTTAAGAATGACAAAATGCAACTGATCATAATGCGATTAAACTGACAAAGTCCCAACCCGTAGATCGTGATAAATTTGAGCTCTTGTAAACTTTAGGGCCATTACACTAGACCCATCCGTCATATCGGTTCCTTGCATAAAACAGAGGCGTAAAGTCATAATTTCATGGCACACTGTTCTTAAAGACGTGACGGGCAAACTTAACGGTAAGAATGATAACAAAGAGTAATAGTTCAAAAAGACGCATTCACTAAGTATGTTTTGCTATAGCTAGCAAAAGTGACAGTAGAAGTAGTAGGTATTCGTGCTGTTAACCAAAGCGTTGCTCTCTTCGGAGCTCCAACTCTCACTGTAGCCGACGAAGGACCAAAGCTGTAAGCGTAACTACAAGTATGCTCACGACCGCGTCCGTAAGATGCCCGAGGGTCAATTGACGTCGTAGATGATGATGAGAATTAAGGATAAAGTTAAGGCACAGGTGATCGGTTCGGATCAGAGACTGTACCAGTGGTTATTTGTAGCCGTAGCTCGTAGAAATTGGTATCGACTCCTTGTGATTAGTCCGTGAGTAAGTGGAATACAGTAACACTAAGTAGTACAGTCGGGTCTTGCCTTGTAGCGAAGACCATTGAGGACTCTGCTTTCCTGAGGAAAAGAGCAAACGTATGGCATTGAGTTGCCAATGGTCATGAACGTTGCACCTGGGGCTGTTGTTGCAGAACTTGTTTTTCTTTTAATGTTTCTAAATAATTTCAGTCAATGGTATTTGAACCCGGTTATCTTAAGTTTACCAGTAATAGCTTGGTTAGTGTATCAGTACTTAGTAGGTCAATAGGTAATTAGGTGATGTAGTACTTGATCAGTATCTAGGTAATGGTAAAGTATCCCTATTGAAATGAATCGAGCTCGAAAAAACAAGGTTTTATTAGTTTGAAGGCATATAAGTACCCCATGTGGTATCCATGCCCATGACATGATTGGTTTAAACCAAACCTCAGACAAGATGACAGGATTGGCTGAGCAAAATCTGTGCTGTGGTTTTTATTGTTTCAGATGCCTACGAACACACGAGGACGTGTGTCTTCGCAGGATGGCCGTGTCGCATCCGGTTTTGTAATGGCAACACCAAACGGAACGCAAGCGCCCTCTGCCGTGCGCTTTGACAGAGAGAGGAATGCGAAGGGCAAGAAAGAATCAGAAGAGTACCTACGCAAAGCAACAATATGCTCAGCCACCGCCTATGTACGCCAAACCTATTGTATCATAATGGAGTCATTGCTATCCAGTGAGAGCAGCCTTCTATCAACAACATGTGGGCAATGCAACGACAAAACTTATCTGGTTGACCAGGAAGGTAAAGAGGCAGGCAGAAGATAAGAGGCAACCAACTACCGAAAGATTAAAAAGGAGGCAATGGAGGAGCGGCGATCAATGAGTGTCCACGTCAACGAGCGTAGACCAACCAGGACCACCTTGACTAAAACATCCGGTGAGCCCGTTTCCTTTCTTTTTGGCAATGTAGGTATCTGCTTGCGCAGAAGGGATGAGGCCGAGACGGCGGCGGTCTGATGAGTTCTATGTGTAAATCCCATGTAACGCTAACATTCACATCTACGTGTCACTGTGTTACTTTAATGTTGAGAGCAACGGTGTTCCTGATGGTAAATTGTATCTTGCAACAGGACTGGCTTATGCGGGTCGACGTCCTTATGCTAGACTACTTTTGGGCCAACTACAGCGGCGTGTGCAGCAAGTGATGGCTTAAGGAACTGGCTTACGTTGGTCGACGTTCCGGGCCAGGCACTGGGCTGGTGTGAGATTTGTGTGTACTAAAGGGACGCTGATAGATATCCAGTCCGTCCATGTCATCATTAAAGATGGTGGCTGGTCGAAGGGACGTCAGAGATCAGTTGTCCGGTCTAGTGCTTGTGGTAACTGAAGAGTTTAATGGACAGATGTTTTGATGATGTTTAATGGGTTACAGACAGTCTAATGTCAGGGATAGACGAGCGTGTTAAGATGTTTCTGCCAGATGCATTTGGTCTTTACAGATTGACTGAATGGGGAGCCTGAGACCTGGATACCTGGAGAACTGGATAAATGAATACCTGGAGACCTGGATATCTAAAGACCCGAAAACCTGGATACATTGAGACCTTGAGACCTGGGGACCTAGAGACCTGAAGTCCTGGAGATTAGCAGATACGCGAGGTCGCGTGAATGTCAGTCTGGCCGTGACGGTGGTTCGATATTTGAACAGAGTGACGTTTCCTCGCTCTGACACAACTACGAGCGCTAGTGTGGAGTGCGGATGTACGACGGTCGATCGATACACAACATTATGGGATACGGATCGAATCGGTTTGCATCGCGCAAGGGCATTATGTGTTCGGCGGAGTGTCAGTTCAATATCGTTAATTAGAATATCCTGCGTATATACCTGTGATAATATTTCGAGAGAATAGTAATCCCTACTGATTATAGTGTACCTACTGATAAAGATCCCTTGGTTTTATTCTCTTCGCCCGAAAACTCATGCCCGCTGTCATACTCCGGCAAGCAAGAAGCCTCCTGACAATGATAATAATTGCTGATTTGGTGTTAGTCCCTACATACCTATATTCTTTTAGTAATATCTAACATAGGTACCTACCAATCCCATATTTAAAAAAAATGCTTTAACTGTCCGGGAGGATGTCGTTTCAATAAGCCTCGACCTTATGGTTTAATCTAGCTAGGTTATATACAAACTTAAAAATAATATTATCTTCAACATGATTGAACTGAATTTCCAAAATGTATAAATATCCAACTAAATTGAATACAGAAATTGTAAGTAATGTTTAATGACGATTTACCTGTATCTCAAGATAATGATTTTAGGTACTATTTACAGATTTTACTGGAGCGCGTTACGGCACATAAATCATCAAGGCAGCGTGAATCGTTGATATGGAACGCATCGCCTGGAGCGTTGAACACTCTGGCTTCATACGGAGATTCGCGGGCGCACTACCCTATAGCTATCCCAGTTCCTCCTGCGCCGCCGGCTCCTTCCTCTCCCCTCGCCCCTCTCGCGGCGCCGTCGGTCGCGGTAACTGCCCCTCCTCCAACCCCCGGTAATTCCTTCACAGCCTTGCTATACGTTCAAACCACTTCCCCAGCCCTGCATAAACTTCTTGCCAATATAGCAAGCAGCCAATTTTGTGAAAAGGTTAGTTTTGTGAAAAGGGTGGTCGTCGGGCAGTCACAGAATAAATATCAGTCCTTGATTACAAAAATCTCAAACATATAACACATTACAAAATCTTAGTGTTTCAGTCTGTGAAATGTTCAATAATAAAAGATACAATATATAAATATTTTAGGTCGTAGGTATTATTTTCGTCATACGATAAAAATAACTTATTTTGAAAAACCAATACATTATGTCCTCTCATTAATTTTATAGTTTCAATGGCGTCGTAGTATAAAAGTAGTCATTTATTATATGACATGGAGGACATCGCGAGGTTTCAGATCGTTGCAAACCATTATTTTAGCAAACACAATTTACTGACAATATTTATTTTTACAGATTGTTTTAGTATGGGACAGCGAACGTGCTGCGCCTTCTTTGAAATCACTATCGCGTATGGCTGGCGATACTCGTGAACCATTACCCGTGCTTGTATTGGACGCCACTACACATTTCCCTGGGTATGTAGGTACCTGCATACCATGCATTGCCTAGAAAATAGACTAGCACTAGCAAACTCGAACATTCGCTAGTAGCTTATTATTCAATCAAAATAATGAACAATATGTAAATTTATCCTATATATCTCTTTAATCTGGACCCTGGAAACGGCTAAAACGATTTTCGTTAAAATTTTGTATGCATGGAGCTTGGGGGGCAATAAATCGATATAAAATATATAGCTAGGATTCCTTTTTAGAATTTTTTTATGGCAATGAAAAACTTGTGCTAAAAAATAAGACATCTATTGGCGAGTAGAGTATTACTACTTTTATTGTTTAAGCTACTTCAGTAGATTGAGCAAAGCTCGGTCACCCAGATATTTACTTTTAAATTATACAAATACATTTTGCGATTACCCAAAGGACGACTTACCAACTCGTATCATAATGTACCTTTTTCTGCCGCCAAGCAACGTTGCTGTGTTTCGGTTTGAAGTGTGTGGACGCCGGTGTAATCACAGGCACATCAGGCTTAACATCAGTAGGTATGCCTAAAGTTGATAGATGCAGGACAGTACATGATAGGGCACGTTCCTATCGTGCGTGACTTACGAGGCAATGCTTTGTTATAGGTATTTGTATATGGTTACCACTTAACATCAGGTGGGACATCTGCTTGTTCCATCAGCAGGTTGTATAAAAAAAGACCTGTCTATCTCTGATGATAATAAGGCATCATTATGACGGGTTTTTTAAATAAAATATGGAGTGTTGTTTTGATAATAAGGGACGATCATCAGGGCGGAGTTTTTTTTATAACTTGTTACTAGCAATCCGCCCGCGCGCCCATGCTTCGCACGGGTGCACATATCATGCATTTATTAATATAAACCTTCCTGTTGAACCACTCTATCTATTAAAAAAAACCGCATCAATAGGGACATGGAGACATGGGGATATAGGGACAGAGAAAGCGACTTTGTTTCATACTATGCAGTGATGATACAATAATGGAGCGTGCGTCCGGGGTGTTACTTAGCGAAGGAGTATCAGCTCGATGGCAACCATTGTGGGCGGTGCCGACGGCGGGCGTGTTCTCATTGGACGGCGACGCGCCGCTGCTAGCTGAAGAGATGGACTTCGCTTTCCGCGTCTGGCAGAGCTTCCCCGAACGCATCGTGGGCTATCCCGCGCGCACACACTTCTGGGACGAAGCTAAGGTATGCATTTCGAAGGCAAATAACGCTTCGAACTACTTTTAATATGGAGGCAGCTCTTCCGTGTTTTGAAGGCGGTGTAACATTGTCAATCACGATTATTTAGCAGTCGTTTAACTTTCGGGGGTATCTACACTGTCTACACTAATATTATAAAGAGTAAACCTTTGTATTTTTATATGTAACGAATAGGCTTAAAAACGACTGGTACGATTTCAAAAATTCTTTCACCACTTCACATTATGAAAAATAAATTATCCTTGAGTAACATAGGCTACATTTTTTATTGAAAAAATTAGAGATCCCTGCTAAAACATCAAAAATGTAACCCCAGGTGTAATATAAAATGTCTTTCATCACATGCGCTGCAGAAACTATTGACGATAAAACAAAAAAAATATCTACAATATTAAAGAACACATCATTGTCTACAAATAAGTCAGCTAGCATATGATGTCTTACTATTGTTAACCTTTTAAATGTTGATAGAAATGCCGACCAAAAACAGACCATGCTATTATTAGACCTTTAGATTAATCCTTATCCAAGTAAAGCATTTCGTATGCAAGGCTGTCTCAATACCTGTAGATTACGTCTGAATTTTTTAAATAGGACATTCCATTCAAAAGATATTACGATATTAAAACTAAACGCTTTATAAAGTGCGAAAGCGAGGCGCGGGGCATAAGGCGACCGAGGGCGTGAGCTACGAAGCGCAGGAGTCTTGCTGATGGGACAAAAATATGGCCCACCTAGTGTTAAATTGTAACCATTACATACCTAAACAAAGCCTTGTCTATAAAATGGGGCAAGGCATGCATGATTTGAACGTGCCCTATGATGCATTGCCCTGTGTACGACTTGAGGCTACAAGATGTAAAGGGCGGTTTTCGAGTAGACGGCAACGGCAATGGCGACGGCGCGGCAAAACAGTCGGGGCTTCGTTTTTCCACTGCGTTGTCGAGCACGGCTTGCCAGCCGGTTTGCCGTCCTCCTTCCTACCCGGCCCGCGCACTCACACACGCACACGGCTACAATTCATACACCTACATACGTTCCCAGAGAGATGTGCTAATGCGACAGTTGCGTAGGGGTCGTGGGGCTACAGCAGCAAGTGGGGCGGCGCGTACTCGATGGTGCTGCCGGGCGCCGCGCTCGTGCACCGCGCCTCGCTCGCGCTGTACGCGGCCGGCGCGCCCGCGCTGCGCCGCGCCGTGCGCCGCGCCGCCAACTGCGAGGACATCCTGCTCAACTGCCTCGTGGCGCACCTCACGCGCCGCCCGCCGCTCAAGCTGGCGCAGCGCCGCCGCTACAAGGCGCAGCATCACAGATACAGGTAACTGCCTCGCTCAGTGTGTTTTGTAAATTAAAACGCTGTTGGTTCTCCAATAAATCAATAAATAAACTATGTACTGCAAAATGTGGGTTTGTGCCGAATGTAATGTTTGGACGTACCTCTGACTACCTCCCTCGACATCCTCAAATAATCTAGAGTCAATAGATCTGTGGGGATATCTACCGTGCTTTAGGATCAAAGTCGTAAAGCTGTTTCAATTACACGATTTTTTTTGCACGACAGCCATACACGATGCGATGTTGTTAATCTGGATTTTGTAGTAAAGGTTTTTTGAAATGCATTTTTATTTATAGGTCGTCCTGGAGTGATCCTGAGCATTTCATCCAGAGACAATCGTGTCTGAACACTTTCGCCGCAGCGTGGGGATACATGCCGCTCATGCGGTCCGTACTACGACTCGACCCGGTGCTATTCAAAGACCCAGTGTCCACGTTACGGAAGAAATACAGAAAAATGGAGCTGGTGACTTCGTGAGTTGAAGGCATTATTATATGGCATATTGTTAATTTATTCATTGTCGGCACATGTAGACAAACGGAAATGTATACAACGGGTGTGATGCGACATGAAGAAGAAATCTGTATGGGATAATGAGGTTGTTATTGGACGCCATTGATCTCCGTTTATATACACTACGTATACATGTTGGAGATCAGTGTTGGATGCTCAGCGTTGGCATGCATAGATTACACGTTTGTCTACGCACGTCTAAATAAAATTGACGAATGATCGTAGTACATAAAAGCAACATACCTATGACTTTAAACCCATTGCTCTCTTAGAAGCAGCAGTGATTAGTACGAAGTACAAAGTACTTACGTGGTATTGCTATAATTACCAGTTTGGCTGGGTTCTCTGTAATGAGTAGGAACAGGTTCCTATTGTTAAAGTTGCCACACTTGGTGATTAGATTAACGTGACTTAGAAGACAAGTTGTGAAATTGCAATAATTATAATATATCTACTTTAGCAGTTTTAAACCTTTAAAATATTTCCAAGGCACGTTACCTGACTGATATAGCTATTGCACGTTTAAAGATATGACAACCGCCAAACAACTGCTAAAAAAGTGCGAGCGAGAAATTGGTTGACAGTTGTCAGCCTCTTAAAGCATTTATTAACTTTTATTTAGAATATTAAATATAAAAAAAGAATATGTAAAAAAGTAACCAATTTCAGATATGTAAGGTGCATAGGGTTTTGTTCGCATGTAAGTAATTGTTTTCTTTTCTAAGTCTAATGGCACAATGGCAATTTTTATTGTTTAAGTAAGTAAATTATTAGTATTATTATTAAGCAGATTATTTTAATCGAATCTTCTACTCATTCACGACACCAAATAAACAAATAAAATTATAAAAATAATGTTCTATTTTTTTACCATTACAAAACTTAAGCGTAAGTAACATCATTCTTACGTTTGAGTGATATAGATTGTAGTACCTAATAAAACCGATTAAGCGCGCAGGTCTATAATTATTAATGAAAAACCTCAGGGGCCATCGAACTGCATTTGGTCGGCAAGCATTGCATAAGTAGAACGCAACTGACATAACGAATGTACTGGGAGCCGCAATCGGCGGCCTTGGCCCCGATGCGATGGTGTTGCGCGGAGTAACGACGCGACGCGACGGCTGCTCCTTCGGCGCAGTCGCTGCGCGCGTCAGTGCTTGTAACTCGGTGCCAGCGCCCGCGCGCTCCTCTATCAAGCTCTGCAGTTTGACCTTTTGGTAATCACTATGCATTTATGCTTTTGCATCGGACGCAGTGTTTAAAATACAGCGGTTTATTTTGAATATAATTCATGGGCGGGAAAAAAACTTTGAGCTTTTATTTAAAATATTTATAGCTTTTAGTTTACTCGTACTTTAAACGTATTTCATTATGTTAATGTGGTTTGTAATTGATAAGAAGACAAGTAATGTGACCGCTTCTATAGAAAGTGACCTAACATTTTTTTTTAATATTTTTTATGTGTGAACCAATCCATAATGAATTTTATTTTTATCCTCAAAATCCACAGCAAAGCTGTAAGCTTTATGTAAATATTAAAAAACATTTCTTAAACACAGCCTAATTTACAAATTAGAAAAAAGATGTAGGACCAAGCATAGAACAACAGACTTAAGTAGCATATTGTTTATACCTATTGGAATATGCATTATTGACTAAACCTACCAGTGTGTACCTATTATTCATGAGGACTGCGAAGGTATCTACGTCCTTTCAGACGTAGGTTAACTAAAACGACCCTGCCAAAAAGCAATCACTTTCATGTATAATGCGGTAAAAATTAAGTTGCATGTAAGTTGTTCTTATCGTCGATCGACGATGTGTTGAAATGTAACATGCTACATTACAACAACACATCGTCGCTCGTTATAATAAATGAATCAGGTATACACAGAGGGCCAAACGCAAGGGCGAGAAAAGGTAGGAAGGTACGCGTGTTTGCTTTGCTTACATTTTTATAAAAACAGAAAATTATGACCTCGCAACTAAATATTAACGAATGGTATACATTCCCCCAGATATCTTGCTCCCAAGGTCTTTAAAGATGTCTTACAGAAAGGTCTTACATTTTTACAACTCATTTATTTTCTTTTAGTTAGTTTTTAGTTAGGAATGTACCTACTTCACAATGTCTTGTATTGGTCTAGCTAGTCAGCTATTCATAAGTGTTGAGAAAGGATGTCTAATAAAAATATGTGCAATCCTGCTAGCTGGGTCATGGTCTTGCCACTTTGGTTTCGGTTTGTCACCAAACCTAACCAAATGGTTTGATAAGACACATTTTTAGGGTTTACCAATTACGTAAAACCCATTCAAATAAGGTAGGTAAGTGTTTATCTGTAAGATAACTTAAATTGAAAAGCTTCGCTTATGTGCTCGTTTTGTTTTGAAAGCTATATCCATCTAAGTAGGGAGGGATATAGGTACGTTTACGTAGTAGTGGTTTTAATGTGGATCAAAAGGACTTCAAAGTACCTACTTAGATATGTATGTACCTACTATTATATAGGTCGGTCGCGTCAACCAAAAATAACACTGAAAAACAGTGGAGAGTACCTATGTGAGCGCATACAAAACACTCGGGCCATCACACCCACTCTCCCTCCTCCGACGTTCTTTTTGCGACCTTTACCATGTTTGATGATTGGCCGTTGGGCTTGGGCGGCATACTGAACTGATGTAGAGGAAGTGGCTCAAAGTCCAAACGCCCGCGTCAACCCCTGTGTTTTCGTAGGTCAGCAAGTATTATATTTGTTCTGTGATCCGAGTGTACAAATCTCAATGACTGTTGTACCAACGTGAACATGAACTGGGGTAATCGACATACAATATGGATGAGGCACAAGCGTGTGATATAGGACTAAGAACGATGTTGAAGAAATGGTCTCTCGAGTCAGTTAGACTTCACACACAAAGGGCGTTATTCACTATGACCAAACCAACCGCGTTTGCGGTTAGATCACGTCGCGAAGTCAGACGCAAGTAAAACCTATGTCTTAAAGTCTATCTCCTATGTCCAACATCAAGTTTTGACGTTTCACGGTTTGGGGCAAGGAATCTCATAAGTCATAGAGAATAATGCCCCAGTTTGTACTATTACAATCATTCTGTATAATTTATCCAAAATTGTAACATGTTAAAAAAATGGGGAGGATTGGTGTTCTATATTGGTAGCGGCCGCACCTTCGGATCCTAATAAGGTCCTGGGTTCAAAACCGGTCGTAAACCAATTAGTTTTTCTGTCCAAACAATGTTGTGAAAAGTGCTAGTAGTACTCTTAAATGGTGAAGCTAAACATCGTGCGGAATCCAGCATGTCATACATAGAACGTATAAAGTTCTCAAACAGGACGGTGATGTGTTGTTTAAAAAATGTTTTTCGACCTTAAATTTTATAGTCATATTATCCTAAACTTGATGGATGGATAGATGGATGGATGTTTGATACTTTTTCACGCCGGAACGGCTGAACGGATCTGGATGAAACATGGCAGAGATATTATAGCCTGGAATAGCACATAGGCTACTTTAATACTTACACTTTTTATCCCGTGGTAATACCGGGATTTAAATCTGCGCGGGTGAAACCGCGGGGTGCAACTAGTATTATCTATACAAGCACCGCGGTCTACTTGTACCTAATGCTATGAATATAACTTCACTAACCCCCGGTTTCTGAAAGCTAGATCACACTAATCAGCTGTCGAGTCACTTGCTATTTCAGCTTTTGCTTCAAACTAGATAGAGATAGCAAGTGACTTGACAGCCGATTCGTGTTGATCGCGCTTTCAGAAACCGGGGGTAAGATTATTATTTATGTTTCTCCTAGACTTGGGTAAAGATGGCATTCAGACGGCAAGACCTGGTATGGATCATGGTAATGATACTCGCCATCGTAGCACCACGCTTCACCGCGCAACCAGTTAGTAGATCCAGCAAGTTACCTACACTAACGAGTTTAAAAATAGTAACAAAAACAATAGCACAGAATCCTACTTTCGGTGTTTGGTATGTAGGTAGTTTGTATAATGTCTAACCCCGGTGCCAGATATGTATGCGGCTCAGTGATCACGTAGGTAAGTTCATAATATCTGGCACCGGCCTAATGTTAAAGTCACATGACTATGTGGGTGAATCAACTTTTAAGACACTCCTTTGACAACATTATGAACAACTAACAATAAAAAATAAATCATCGAAATATTATGAAAATATACTGTAAAATATATCTATTTTTAGGTTTTGCAGTGGGGCACGACATCTAAGCTAATATTAACGAGTTTTTTTAGAAAAAGTGACGAGGGTGCCTCATAAATATCCATTGCAACGCTGTAGAGCGACAATAAACCTACGCGCACCAGCTGAGAACTTAATTTAGGCTGGGGGGGCGGTAAAGCTAGGTAGAGATTTTTTGATCATACCAACTAAATATTAGACAATAATCGCCTTAGATGACACCAAGGTAGGCGTCATCTCTTGATAACGGTCATGAATTTTTATCGGTAACTCTGTAGAACTGATGTTTTGATCAAAGTTTGGGACAAAAGTTTGGATGCACGAAAAATATAAAATATTTGTCAAACTTTTATAAATGTTAACTTTAAACGTAAGTTTATCTTTTTCTGAATCATAATATTGGGTAAAAAGGCTGTGCATTCATACCTTTTTTTTAAGATACGTCCTAAATTGTATCGTCATCTAGGCCTGGGGACACATGTTTTTTGTATGGATAGTGCTTATGTTCTGCTGAGTTACCGTAATAAAGTCAAAAATTTTCCTATTAACTATAAAATACTATGAAACTAGCATGTTAGGAAAGGATCTAAGTTTACGTTAACATCAAAACAAACATATTTTATAAGGAAATTAGGATTTTTATGCTCTTTGCATGACAGGGACACAAAAGGAGTGCCTTAAAAGTTGATTCACCCATGTATGTGAAAAAGTTAATAGATACCTACTTGTTCTCGAGCTAAACTTACATCAACGACAGCACCTAACTAAATATATTTTTCACAACCCTCGCAGTAACAGCTCAGTTGGTGTTTGCTCTGCTTTTTGCGTTGTAGAACGTGGGTTCGATTCCCACTATACCAGAGTACTAACATTTGTGTAGTGTTTGTTCTCTGTATGGCTTTTTATCATATTAAACATGTATGTAATTGCAAAAAAACTAAGTAAGTGTTATTTCGTACCTCCACTCGGGTACGCACCAGTCTATCTAGGTATACTAATACACTGCTCGCTTTTATGTTCTTGCCGTAAGTTATTTAGCAAGCATTGCTTAGTTTGGAGCTTGATAGTGCTGCGTGGGATATCCACCAATATTAATTTATAAATTTTTATTAACAAATTCAATCGTTTAATATATTATCTAAGTTTTCTGTTACAATCTATGATATGGAAACTTTATGTTATATATGGCTGCAGATAGTATGTAATTAAAATCAAGGTTGATTCTATGTACCTGCCACCTTTAAGATATTTATATAAAATGACAACTTTTTAATTTCCAGCCAACTGCTGACGATGCTATCGACCACGACCGTCAGTCAAGGCAAACTGCAGTAAAAGGAGGAAAGAATATTGCCGCCGCGCCAAAATGGGGATTTTTCGGAACAATTTTTAATCTTATCTTAGAAGTAAACAACATGAATTTCTCAATTATAAATGTACTTGACTTGTTTAGGAAAATGGTTTATTAGTAAGCTTTACCAGTGATTTTATTTTTCAGCAAGTCAACGATACGAAGAGTGCTTACACTCAAATATCAGATTTGGTAAATGCACAATTCGTTGCTGACGATGTAAGTTCAAAAGCCATTGCCACGCAGATTAACCCCGCGGTTTCTGACAGCACGATCAACACTAATCGGCTGCCAAGTCACTTGCTATTTCAGCTTTTACTTTAAATTAGACAGACATAGCAAGTGACTTGATAGCCGATTAGTGTTGATCGCGCTTTCAGAAACCAGGGAGAAGTTTCTTAATATACTTCGATAGTAGATAGATATTGCGATCAAGTCGATTTAAGATGTTTAAAATTTTCAAGACCCTGAACTCTTTATGTAACGATTCGTAAGTGGAGCTACGTTTGCGTGACGACGGATAGATATTCTACAGTATATTTCTATAGTTACATGAATAATATATAGCGAAAAACCTTGTAATTACCGAATCAATAGATCAATAATGTGTACAATAGTAGGTACATTTCGTTTAGAAAACATTGTATTTCATAGACGCCTACAAAACCGCCACCTGCCGACAGTAATGGGACCACAGAAACGCCGAAGATTACGCGATCAGAGTTCCTCAAAATCCTAGATCGTAATCTCAAAGGGCTGAGTCGTCTCCGGAATCTCGAATGGAGAGAAGCAAAAAAAGTAAGTTATATTATTCGAGTCTAGATAGTCTTGTGGGAGTGCCTTTCAAGTCGTAGGTTCGAAGCCGGTCGTGCACCAATGGAGTTTTCCTATCGAAAAAAATTATGTGCGTATGTCATTGTTATTAACCGGTGAAGGAAAACATCATGAGGAAACCAGTTGGTTCGAATTATAGCAATGGCGATGTGCTTGCAATCTGTCACGCATGGAATACCAACTAGGTACCTACTACAAAATGTGGGTACGTGCCAAATGTAACGCTTTGGACCTTTGTCATCCTCAAAGAATCTGGAGTTAGTACTTGATAGGTACTAATTGATATGAGGGGATCAGTGATGATCCCGTGATCCCGTGATTCCCGTGTCTGGGAATCAGTCATGAAGCTGTTTTAGTTTTTTTTTACTAAAGAAAAAAAAACCACTCCACAGAATAATAGATTCTTGCGCGCTGATCATCGAACAATGCGACATTTATCAATCAGTTGAAGTAGTACCTAGGCACAGGCACACTCAGAACAGAATTTTTCGTCTTTTCAGGATTCTGCCGCGAACTTCAGAGCGTATATGGATGAAATATTTAAAGGAAAACAAAAAGGGAATGATATTTAATATTGGAGTCATTATTATTAAGGGTTTATGAATAAATCAATTTGGATTAAGATAAAAAGAGCGTTTAATTATTATTTTAATTCAGAATATCCGGGAGACTTAACTCTTTCTAATTTGAAGTAAAAGCTGCAACAAGTGACTTGACAGCCGATTAGTGTTGATCGAGCTTTCAGAAACCGGGGTTAGCTTTGCTCGGTTTCGTAACGCCCGCCCTCTACTGAAGTATCTTATAAAATAACAGTATTATTACTTGCCAATAGATGTCAGGAAGTGTTATTTTTCACAACTTGAGATGTTCATTGCCTAAAAACACGGATAAGAAAACATTTTCTAAAAATCCTAGCTAGATCGATTTATCGCCGCCGAAACTCTAGATTTCATGAACATCGTCGGAGCCGTTTCTGAGATTCAGAATCTATATATATAAAAATGAGTTGCTGTTCGTTAGTCTCACTAAAACTCGAGAACGGCTGATCCGATTTGGCTAATTTTGGCCTTGAATTATTCGTGGAAGTCCAGGGAAGGTTTAAAAGGTGAATAAGTATGAAAATGATCGGAATTAAATAAAAACTACGCGGGTGAAACCGCGGGGCGCAACTAGTATAATATAAATAAATGAATATACAGGAATTGCTTGTTTATAGGTTTAGACGAACTTGTAGAAAATCTTGCCATTTAGAGAGTTTTCTGTATATATTGCCTAACATAGAAATAACTAAATCTATTGACTTACTTTATTTTCTATTACTTCAACATCTATAGACATCTTGGTCTTTGGCTTAACTTTAACATTAGTATAAATATACATTATGGCGCGGCAATCCGGATACCATTCGTACTTTGTACGCAATATACCATTCCGTATCCACTTTTGGATCGATTTTTGCTCTAGCATCAATTGTAGAGCCTTTTCTTGGTATAGTGTTAGTAGGTCGTTTGCTTTTATTTTAAGTTCACATCTATCTGCCCCATCTACCTGAAAATATGTAAATTTTATAAATTAGTAAGTTGATAACATTAAAACTGTGAGTTATTTTGTCCCCATCACGAAGGCAAACGGGCAACGAAGGCACGTTTATTTGCCTAAACAATAAGATTACTTTGAAAAGAGTTTAAAGACTGGTAAATTAGTATACATAGGTATACCTGCCTAATTTAAAGAAACTTACTTTGCATGTGTATGATAGATCAAAGTCATTGTCGACTTTAGGCCAAGTCTGTTCCAGAACGGGTTTGTCCCAATTTATCAAATGCGTATTTTCATTCAGTCTGTTTGGGGCAGAGAGGAATCCAGCCCAGAGCTCGGAGCAGAAGTGAGGGGTGACGGGTGCCAGCATGATTATGAGGGTAGCCAGCGCTAATTCAAACTCTTTGCTCTTTGAAATCACTTCGGGAGGCAAATTTTTCTGCAAAGACAAAAATATAAATCAGGCACGAGAACACAAAAATTTTGTTTTTATTGGTATAACTAGTTGCGCCCCGCGGTTTCGCCCGCGCAGATATTCCCGGTAAACCCACGGGATAAAAAGTAGCCTATTCTAGACTATAATTTATCTCTGCCAAGTTTCATCTAGATCTGTTCAGCCGTTCCGGCGTGAAAGAGTAACAAACATCCATCCATCGATCCATACTTACAAACTTTCGCATTTATAATATTTAGTAGTAGGATGGAACTGCGATAAAAATAAAAAAATATGTTTCGGGGAGCTACATTATAGTCTCCAAACTAAATCTTGCCGTTGCATCCTGAGTCTAGGTACGAATTAAGTACCTATAGATATTTTTTCGTTCTTGTTGAATCTGCAATCATTTGATGGACTATAGGCGGATGAGTGGATGGACGAATGGCGATTAGGGTCCAGACGCAACAGTCTTTCCCCCCTTTTATTTTTTAGCTATGGTTGTCCAGAATGCGACTTCTCTTCAACCTCCTAGTGTTGTTAGAATTTTCTACTAGGGCTCTTGGTAATGGGTTGGTGTGGTTCTTGAGACAGAAAAGTATCCATTTCCTTCCCCTAAGTTCAATCTCCTCTACTGTACCTAGGGGCTTCCAGATAGTCGTGGATTTGCTTGATGGTCGTGAACCAAGGAACATTGACTACTATGTGACTATTATAGCCTACGTAGCTCAGTTGGTAGTAGCTTTGCCTTCTGCGCCGTAGGTCGTGGGTTCGATTCCCACCGTGAACAAACATTTGTGTGATGAACATAGATGTTTGTTCTCTGTCTGGGTGTTATATAACATTATATGTATTTACAAAAAAAAAAGTATATAAGTAGTATATCAGCTATCTGGTTCCCATATCACAAGCATAAGCTTAGTTTGGGGCGAGATAGTGCTGTGTGGAAAGTCCACCCAATATTTTTTTTTTTTTTTTATTATCTATAATTAATATTTAATTATTACCCTCAACGTATTAGTTAAGCTCTGCAGTCTTGAAATAGCAACGCTTAATTTATGTGTGTATTTAAAATGGTAAGTGGCTGTTGCAATGAAGTAGTTCCTTGATTCTTTTAATTTGTTCTCATAGTTAAGAAATTCTTCTTGAGTTAAGGATGTGGTGATAGAATCATTTCTGCATTGGAGAAACTGCCTTATGCTTAACCAAATACGTTTTTGCCAGTTTAACACACCAGGCAAAGCTGTAAATGAGAAATATAAACATTTATCTTTATCAAAATACATAAAGTGAAATAAAAAACTCGATTTTGAAAAACTTGGACATTATTACGTCTAGTCTATACCTACATACCTACTCGCGAAATGATAAACCAAACCCGGACATTCTTCTGTTTCCGTTTGGGAGCATGGAAGATGACTTTCAACCGACTTCAAAAAAGGAGGCTCAATTCGACTGTATGTTTTTTATGTAGGTACCTATGTTACGATAATTCCGCCAATTATGAATCGATTATAGTAATTCTTTTTTGTTTGGTAGATCGTCAGCCAGACGTCCTATAAACCTACATTTTTAGAAATCGTTTCAATAGTTTATAAATCAAAATAACCTGATAATTTGATTTAAAAGTTATGTCATCTCAGTTATGTTATGGATTACAGGTAGGTACTTATAATTTCATTTCCTGAAATGAAATTGCCTATTTTCTGTTTCATGTTTGAAGTAGGTAAGTAAGGAAATGAAATTGCCTATTTTCTGTTTCATGTTTGAAGTATGTAAGTAAGTAGGTAGGTAGGTACCTACTGTAATCCAATGTAATGTTTACAACTAGATTTGAACACAGCAGGACTTGAGATCCGGAAGAAGTTTGTAATACTAAAACACAAGTGCTCTCAGCTTAAACCTACCTAAAATAAATAAATAGGTATTTCATTTGGACATGCAGCTAACTCACTTTCGTCTGACCACCGTCTCGGTGTCGCGGGAGGCACGTCCGCCAAAATGAGCAGGCGCGTTGTGTCACATCCATACAAAGCAAGAAGTCTTTCTGGATTTTCTCCATTGTACTTAGACTTGCTCATCTTTTCCCACTGCATCAAAACAGGCTCCCCTGAATCCTTTTCTTTATACACCTTGCCTATTTTTTCAACTTTTTCTTGTGGTATGTACTTTCCAGATGACTTCAATTTATATGACTGCCCCATTACCATCCCTTGCACTAAAAGCTTCTTAAACGGCTCTGCAGTAGGAGTCCATCCAAGAGAGTGCAAGAAATAGCTCATAAACCGAGCATAGTACAAATGTAAGACAGCATGCTCCTTTCCCCCTATATAAATGTCTACAGGGGTATGGTTCTCTAAACATTTCTTGCTAAAAGGTTCCTCCATATTTGTTGGATCTAAAAATCTATAGTAATACCAGGAAGAGTCAACAAATGTGTCCATGGTATCAGTTTCTCTTTTAGCGTCAGACTGACAATTAGGACACTTGCAGTTTACCCAGTCATCCATGTTTGTAAGTGTGGGTATGCCAGATTTGGATGAGCTGATCTCTGGAAGTGTGACCGGTAGATCTTGATAAGGAACGGGAACAGCCCCACATTGTTTGCAATGGATGATTGGTATAGGGGTACCCCAGTATCTTTGGCGAGATATTAACCAATCCTTTAGTTTGGAACTAACAAAATGACCACCAACTTTTTTGGTCAAGGCTATGTCAAGAGCTCTCTGATTATCAGTTTCAATATCGATTTTTTTTGAATCTTTCTTTACAGCTATGTTCAAAGCAGATGCTAGTTCCTTATCTTTGATATTAGTGGATGAGCAAGCTAAATAGACATCTCTACCTTCTGGATATTCAAAAGTGTCTGACAGATAAATAGGTATTTCTTTATTGTTCACTGGGTTCCTAGCTTTGATGCAGCTAGCAGGATCACCCAGTTGTTGAATAATTGAATTACTTGTACTCAATACCAGGAAATCTCCATGAATTAACTTATAAGGGTCATCAGTCCAAACATTAAAACTTTTGTTCTTCTCATCAATTTCAACTGCAAAGGTGACAACTACTCCATTGCATTCTCCAATCCAATGCTTTTGTAAACTTATGATATCTCTCCAATTTTCTAAACATTCTTCATTCAGGCCATCATACAATGCTTTGGCAAACTTTGTTGTTTTTAAAAACCACTGAGTAAGATATTTCTTCTCAACTTTGGCCCCAGATCTCCAGGAACAGCCTAGCTCATCAACTTGTTCATCAGCTAATACTGTCTTATCAACTGGATCCCAGTTCACTTGTGCCTGGAATTTATGAAAAGTTGTCCTCATTATATGCATGCATGATCATTTAATACTTGATTAGTGTGTTCAGCAAATGAATGACATCCTTACCATGATTTGGTAAGCTAAGCCTTTCTACAGTTATTTCAAAAATATAAATTTTAGCAAATGAATAACATTCTTACCATGTTTTGGTAAGCTAAGCCTTTCTCCAGTAATTTCAAAAATATAAATTGAGTCCATTTATAGTAGCGAGAGTCACATGTTGATATTTCCTTTTCCCAGTCAAAATTAAACCCCAGCTGTACCAGTTGTGTTTTCATGGAACTTATATTTGATTTAGTCCAAGCACTGGGCACAATATTTCTCTCAATGGCTGCATTCTCTGCAGGCAAACCAAAGGCATCCCAGCCAATAGGGTGTATGGCATCATTCCCATTTAATATTTGAAATCTAGCTAAAGTGTCTGATATTGAATATACCCTAACATGACCCATATGTAAGTTACCAGAAGGGTAAGGAAACATAGGAAGAACATAGCAAGCCTCCTTTTTCCCAATGTTTGTGTTTCTTTTAGAAACATCACTAGCCCAGTGTTTTTCTATGTTCTGTTTGATGTCTGTGTTGATATCCTTGTGCTGAAAGTTTAGTAGTAAATTGATGACAGTTTAGGCAGTTACTTATTCATAATATGCAAAATAACAATAATTTTTATACTGACCCATAAGTTAAGGCTTGCTATTCGCCTAGTAAAAGTTAACTGATTTTTTTGAACATATTTAGGAAAATAATCATAAAGTCGACAGCACAGTTGATTCCAAATCATTATTTTAACCTTTTAGAGGTATTGAAATTTCAGGAACAGATAAGATCAATTTAGAGGTAGGTAAAATAGCTATTTGATGGCTCAGAAATTCTAAATGATTGTGCAGGTTTTGGAGTGGGCTGGTAATTGAAATGAAAGCTGTAGAAAGTAATCCAGGAAAATTCAATGCAAGTTGGTAAAAGGGCCCGGCACATCCATCAAGTTGAAAGTTAAAGATATGCACGACGCAGACTTTAGATGATAGGTGCACTTATTGCTGAGACCACGTAAAAAGTAGTGTTCACAGAACATATAAAATATATCCTATATTGACAGACTGAGGACGTATTACGTATGTACGTCAAGTGTGTGTACTATTTTATTTGACTGTATTTGACCATCATCACCACGAACATCACAAAAGCGATTAGTCCAGAAGAAAATCTATCTCCAGAGATCTCCAACATAGATCTTCTTGATTGATTTGCTTAAATTTTGCTTTGTTTGTTTTCTTTTATGCAAAGAGAATGTAAAACTACAGTAAAAAGCCAATGGGATCCATTTACATGGCACTTCAATACCAACACAACGAATATAACTAACGTACGTCACACAACAACAGTTTTACCAACCTTTTTACCAACCTATCAGCCTAAATAGTGCTGCGCGATGGCACTCGCTTTTATATCGATATCGATAAAATATGCGAGATCGAAATTGAGGTTTTTTGAAATCTATTTATTGACTGAATCCACGTTTAAGTACAACCTAGGTTGGACTTAAATATGGATCTGATATTAAATAAAAAGCTTTTTGCATTAATACATATAATTTTTGTACATATATCTATTCATTTTATGAATTTATTTTTTCATTTATTATAATGTTTAGTATTAGCAAGACGGACACAGTGTGCTTGACATAATCTGTAACAAAGTATTTTTTATTAATTTTGAGTAGTTTTTTAAGAAGTATGTTCCTAGAGCATAGGTTTAAAAGACTAATTCACGTCAATTCTTGAAAAGGTTTTTATAATTTTAATAGTACAAACTTATTTTTGTGACTCCCAGTTATTGTCATCTTAAGCATGGATTTTTTGTTTCTGAATAAGTGGGTACCTAATAATATGAGGGCAAAATATAAAAATCAACTTACTTTCACAGTCTCGCAGTTCTTATTAGGTATGTCATCAAAGCCGTAACTTTTACCACAGTAGGTATGTGACCGAGGGCTCACTAATATTGGAAGTAGGTACTAATCTTTTCATCTTTAGCATGGATTTTTCACTTTGGTGGTATCTGCAAAATATATACATATATTTATATAATAATATAACCCGACACTCATGAATTTGTGCATTCAGTAGATAAAATTTTTATGATGTGAGGGGTCGCGTATAGGACTCCCTTCCGCACCGCACGCCCGCCCGGCAGGGTGTTCGATTAGTGCCTCCCCGCTATCAGGTGGACCGAGCGCAGGTGTAGGAACCACCGTTGCGCCAGGCCAGTGCTGCACCAGATAGAGGGGGGCTGGATCGGTGGTGTGTATCCGTCCGTCGCCGTAGGTTTAGGCGTGAGGTAGATGACCTCGTGTTGCAACTGTTGCTCCAAATGAAACGCAAGGATAGGGGTTGGTGGTGGTGATGGTGCGAGGGGGTTGACTTTCCTACAGCATAGCATTTGCCAGGGTGTGTTCATGAAAGGCTCCTCCTCAGACTGTTTCAGCTCTTCTAGGCTTTTCTTGATTATAACCATTACCTCGTAGTTAGTGGTACTCATGGATATCGTAAAACATCCGTACAAATATGAAACACGAGAAAAGAAGCAGGTTCGTCTAAGTACTAGGAGGAAGGACCTGGAAGTTATATGTCCGAGGTTGAATGTAGCAAGGCATGGCTGTCGGTATCAAGCAGTTAAACTTTTCAATGCTTTACCCACAGAAATGAAAACTATTGACAGTCCAAATATATATAAGACAACTTTAAGAATTTTTTTGCTGAATAAGTGCTTTTATTCTATAAATGATTTTATGACACATAAGCATGACATTTAACTTTTTATTTTTATTCAATGATTATTTTAATGATTCATGACATTTAACTTATCTTTATTTTGTTCAATGATTATTTAATTTTATTTAATATGTAGGGACATGCTGTGACTTTTTTGTGTTATAAGTATAGATTTAAATTAATTATAATATTGTATTAGATGTAACATTCATATATAATTTTTAACACAATTATGATTGAATAAATGAATTGAATTGAATTAAAATGTTCAAAAACAAATACTTGATTACTATTAGCCACCGCAGAAAGTCCATTTTGTAAGACTGTGTATGTAGCCTCCTAGATGTGCACGTTATAATGGGATATTAGCCAAAAAGAACTGTCCGACACACACTTATCGATAATTACACTAGGTACATCACTATTACACGAATATTCAATATTTACCTCTAATAAATCCCTGAAATCTCTTTTCAATACGATGCATGTTGTTTGTTCGTTGATTGTATTCACTAAAATATCTAATTCAATGTTTACCGAGCCTCATCCAAAGAAACTAACTTTCTTTTTCTAAAATTTTACGGCTCGCTTGATCTCCACAATTTCGCACGTTATAAATCGTTTTTTGGTGGTATCGCCGTAAAATATTACGTTCACTGAACAATAACGATCACTTTCACATTTATGGACGTAATTATTGATAAATCTGCTAGAAATTTACAAAAACAATCAAAATACGAGTGGAAGCTACAAGTAAACAAGGCAGACGAAGAAGAGAGTGATTTGTGAAAGAATGAGAGAACACTGATTGAATGGAACGAATGAACAACCGCCATTATTTGCCATGCTAAGTCCATACAAAATTTTTGACGTTCCTTGTTACGTCAGGGTGGTTTTCTGTGTGTGACCGGTGGTGACGTTGACGTGACTGCGATGGCGGTGACTGATGACTGTTGGGTGCCTGAGATGTGATCAAGTCTTCTTGCTGTCACTGTCTGTGGTGTGGTCAGTCTGCATCTGAAGCAAGTACTTGTATTCAAATTCCTTGATCTGAAGCCAAGGAATTTGGATACTGTCTTCATAAAGTATCCCTATTAGTCTGTGACCAGCCAGCGCTGCCAGATGCACCGCTTTTCCGCTTTTCCCCGTCCTTTTTGACAAAGAATCCGCCCTCCGCTCTTGACCTACGTGGTTCCACTTTTTTCGAATCGTATAAGAACGACACCTTTTGGCGGATACAATACACCGGACGCGGACGTCGCGTCGAGGTTAAAGAGGTTGCGTTAATTTTGATCTATATCATGCCATCTATTTTGTACATATGCGTTACATGTCTGTCATGTTATTGTTGTCAGATTCTTTCTGAGCAATTCGAGCCGCGAGGAAGCAAGATCGTCTTGGTTCCTGGGGTTCTCGTAAAGACTTCTCTATCTGCTTAGCATTTTAAAAGGAATTTGCTTTCGATTAAAACCCATCGAAATTGGTCCATCGAGTAAAAAGTTAAAATGTAACAAATCTAAAAAAACCGGAATTGAGAACCTCCTCCTTTTTTAACGTCTGTTCAAAATTGATGTAAATGATAAGACAAGAAATTCCGCTCTTTGTGTGGAAAATCCGCGTTTTGAAACATTTTCAATCGTCTCATCTGGCAGCACTGTCTGTGACATTTAACAAAAAAAGAAAGGAGTTCCTACCTACCTACTTGTATTAAGTTGTATTATAATTGTATGTATACCTACCTACTTTTCTTTGCTACCTACCCTTGCCTTGCCTTGGGTGATCGTCATTTTCAGTGATTTTACTGTGACTTGTAACAATCAAATAACACCATGGCTATACCTAGAAATGAGGATCCAGCTGGAGACGCGAAAAAGATCGTGGATGATGCGAAGAACTTTATAGAAAAAGCAATTGCAGACATCGGTCAAACATCCGCAACAAAGCAGCTAATTTTAGGAACTGCGTCAGGATGGTAATGTATCGCAATACCTACATTTGGTAGTGGGTACACTTTTACTAGGTATCGTCATTAAACTTGATGCTGGTTTATGATGTTGGTCCTTTTCGCTACCTACATGTGTAGGCGTCATTCATCATCATCACCCTTATAAAGTCTGTCCACTGCTGGCTTTGATTCTTAGGATTTATTATTTCTGATTCTCTAACTCCTAGCATAGCCCAGGGTGTAGAAGTACTGTAACTTATAGCTGTCGGTCCCGAATTAAGCGTATGTAAAGCCATGAAGGTGGTGTACCTACCTACCTATGTAAAAAAAAACTGAAAAAGCTTCACGACTTTGATCCTCAGGCACGGTAGATATCCCTTCAGATCTCTCAGTACCAAGTACTATCTCAAGAACTCAACCTACATAGGTATGTGTGCCTTAAAACTTCATCACTAGTTGGCTACTAGCTCGTCAGGTTAAATTCTAAATAACCTTCTAAATGGCATCTTGGTTTGCTATGTTCAGGCCCAACACAGATCAGAGTTCAAATTTTAAAGAATAATGTGTTGGATTTTAGAAATATTTTTACTTAAAATTATGATCTCCATGTACTTTTGAGTCTTAAAGTAGGTATAATAGTCATAGGTACATTTGTTCATAGTATAATGATTTCATCATATCAAAAACAGATGACTCAGATCCAGAAGAGATGATGTAACATTTAAGTCTATGATCTTCACATACCTAAAGTCTTCTGCTCAACTTAAGTTTATGCATATCCTACTAATATTAAACACGAAAGTTTGTAAGTTTGGATGGATGTTTGTTACTCTTTCACACCGGAGTGGCTGAACGGATCTAGATGAAACTTTGTAGATGGATAGATTATAGTCTGGAATAGCACATAGGCATAATTTTTATTCCATGAATTCTCATGGAATGAAAAGTATGCCAGGATTAAAATATGCTAGGTGCTGTTAGTGTGCTACAAGTGCTGTTGTACTTTTCCAGGAATAATGATACAGAGCCCTCTTGTCAACGAATTCCTGTGATTTTTATAATCTAATCTAAATATAATACCTATATAACTCAAAGATGACTGACTGACATAGTGATCTATCAACGCACAGCCCAAACCACTGGACGGATTGGGCTGAAATTTGGCATGCAGGTAGATGTTATGACTTAGGCATCTGCTAAGAAAGGATTTTGATCAATTCTACCCCCAAGGGGATAAAATAGGGGATGAAAGTTTGTATGAAACTTTGAATTCCTTAGCGCGAGCAAAGCCGCGGGTTCAGCTAGTGTTGTATAAATGTAAGTATGTACCTGATAATACCTATTCTGAATATTTTTTTAGGATAACTGGATTCATTTCCATGAAAATTGGAAAAGTGGCTGCTGTTGGTCTGGGTGGAAGTGTGATACTTTTGCATATTGCAAGCCAAAAAGGTTATATTGACATTAACTGGGACAAAATAAACAAAAGAGTTGACAAAATCACAGATAAAATTGAAAAAGAGGCAACAGGGAAATCTCCAAACTGGACTGAGAAAGTAAGTATTGCAAACAAAGTGATGAAATATTGAATACCCATTGATACTTAACATAGCAATTACATAGCTGATATTCTGCTCACAACTCTATTAAATGCACTTTGTTTGCTCAATACATATTATCTGCTAGAGTTCCCTTGGGGTGCTATGGCCTAAATGCTACATGCACACTAAACACTGGCAGTTTCAACTCTTTACAAATGATCATCCAAAAGTATATAAGCACACACAACACAAATTAGACAACCACTAACAACAATTTCTTGAGGATTACTCTTTTTTATCTGTTGAAAAGCTATAAGAACACATTTTCCTCAAAGCATCATATTATAACAAACATAAATAGTCTAATCTAAACTAGTGGTTTGGACTGTGTAACATTGTCCATTTTATGTCGGTCAGACTGATTTCAAAATAAATACAGATAAGCCTCTAGCAGTAGGTAACTTATTAGTAACTTGATAAACTATATTAAAGTGTTGAAAATATTTCATTTCTATTTGTTGCAGGTGTTATTGTTTATCAAAGATAATACATATTATTCAGCAGGGTTTACTGGAGGATTCTTTTTTGGTATTGCATCTTCATAAATTTAATTCAAAACCAGATACCTACATAAGGCGAGTGATATCATTTGCAATTCATCAATTATAAATAATATAAATTTAAAGAGTAATTGTATTAACTAGCTGTACTTTTAAAAGCACATAATTTATTTTTACATACACATAGATAGGTACAATTTTTTTTACATAATTTGGGATATCAGCTATGTATTACGTATCCTAGCTAACTTCTGGAGTATTAATCTATTAATAAAAGCTTTATTTATGATATTAAGCCATTAGATTAATTTCATGAAAATTTCATTTTGTACTCTATTATTTTTATATCTTTTTTATTTTATTATTTTACAGATTGAACGGTTTGTAGATCGTAAACTCGATAAAGCAGAAGGCCTACTTAAAAAAAAAGAAACAAAAGCAAAGAAATGGTATAACAAGTTCACAGGTGATGATGATTACCATGCCACAGAGAGTCATGTGTTTCTGGCTTCTTTTGTCGCTGGTATGGCATTAGGACTCATTTGTGGTAAATAAATGAGAAACTACAATATGCTATAACATTTTTCCTCCACTAATAAACTAGGCTTCATGCACAATGTTATTAGGCAAAAGTTGTACCCTGATGATGAAGCTGTATTATTAAAGTAAGTACCTATCCATCAGCTAGTGGCAAACTGTGGTGACGCGAGTTTTTAGATGGGTCCAGCCAATTCCTCCATCTTGGCTTAGCGACCGATACCGAAGCACGCAAGCGCTTTGATGTAATTTGATGTATGTAATTGCTATTATTGATCATCACCCAATCAAATGATAACTGCACATGTTGCTTTTATTAAAATAGTGGATGGGTTAGGAATGTCCACACTAGCTACGCCACAAGCACTTAAAATACTTACTAAAACTTTAGTCTGAGTGTTAACTATAGAATGTATGTACCTTCTTTAACTGAGTTAATCATAGAATTATTATAAGTTATTAGAATTTAATAAATTGTAGAGATGTTGGGAAGATTAGGTCCCATTAAGAATATATCTATTCAAATAATAATAAAACTATCAAATGTAATTGTTATTTTTTATTGTTCATCTGTACCTAAAATTATAGGGTAATGATAGAACTTAATTTAAAAGTACCTACCACTGATTATCTTAGATAGGTAGCTGTACCTAGTAGGTAGTAGTACTCTACACTACAGAAACGATACTTATAAATCACTACATAGTATAAAACAAAGTTGCTTTCTCTGTCCCTATGTCCCCATGTCCCTATGTATGCTTAAATCTTTAAAACTACGCAACTAATTTTGATGCGGTTTTTTTTAATAGATAGAATGATTCAATAGGAAGGTTTTTATGTATAATACATGCATGTTATGTGCATGCATCCCGTGCGAAGCAGGGGCGCGCGGACGGGTCGCTAGTTATTTATAAGATTATTTATGTATTATTGCATTTATTTCCGCCTATCCATATATATAGTTATGAACTGGGATTCGGAATCACAAAATTGACATCGAAGGGATTGATGATGCCCCTATCCCTACTTACCTAACTCCCCTCCCCATTATCAGTCTAAAAATTTTAAATGTTAGAAGTGCCCATTCGTACGACTGATTCTGAGATATTCGCTTATAATTCGAGTATCTTTAATCGAGAAATTCTTGTACATTTATCACTACCTACATAATATAAAACAAAGTCTCTTCCCGCTGTCTGTCCGTCCCTATGTATGCTACGCAACGGATTTTGATCTTTTTTTTAATAGAGATTCAAGAGGAAGGATGTTTATTACATAATTTCGCGGGGCAGCTCGCTAGTTTATACTTATATAATTTGAATCTCGGAAACGTCTCCAACGATTTTCATGAAATTTTGTAGGCAGGGGGTTTTGGGGGCGATGAAAACTCTTAATAAGTAGTTGCGAAGAGTTGAGACAAAGTTGCAAAGAATTTGCTGAAATCTATTAGGAAGAAATTAATGACAAGAGTACTTGAACATTTTTCACAGTCAAAATGAGGATACAAATAGTAGGTACATAGGAAATATTATAATCTTTTGAAAGAAAACAAATTTAAGAATCTTTTTATGCATGATGGTAACTTATCTGCAGTGGGGATCAAGGAGTTTTCCCCACTGCAGTTAGTTCCTCCAAAATGAATTAAGAAGTATAATGCTTGAAGAAAGATTGACCAATTTGTCACTGATGACCATAGAAATGTAATATGCTCTTAGTACTTAACCTTGTATTACGACCTACTTTGACAAAGCCCTTAAAAAATCTAGCTACTTTCTTTCATACTATTTAATCACCCCTGAATATGAGTAGGTACCTAAACTATTCTATGTTTCAAATACTTTTCTATATTTATCAAACAGTTGTCTTGAAGACAGGCTTTCTAAGTATTCTTTGTATTTCTTTACATAATCTTTCTTTATGATAAGAACTGCTCGTCCATAATAAATCTTTTCTTGCCAAGTTAAAGACTCGTATGCTTTGGTCACTCCTCTCCTATCCTTCAATAATTCATAAAGTTCTTTTCCAGTCCTGAAACAAGAAATAAATAATATGAACAAATCCTTGTGAATGAGTAGGTATTTAATATATGGTGGATATGTGGTAGATGATGATGTGTATTCCGGTACAGTCAGCGAGAAAAGGCGATGAACTTTAGAACTTTCTTTTTTTATTTTATCTGGAGCTTGAGACGCAGCGCTCTTGCCGCGGTGCTGGGCGGGCGGTGCCGAGTCGAGTCAACGAAGCCGCACAGCGGTTACGCGTAGCACTTTTCTCATGCGCCAATACCTTGCGTGCGTGTTAAATGAGCTAAACAATTTGTTACAATAACTTCATGTCCTTCACTTCATAAACCTATAAGTGATTCTAATATAACTCAATCTAATAATCATGAAATTTGTTAATAAACTTATAAGCTTTCAAGATTTTTCGGGCCTTGCGGACGCTTGCCGATCCTTGGCAAGCATAGAAATCCGGCATAACATTTTTGACTTTTAGATAGGTAAAGATTGCAAAGCTGTTGCGGTGTCAATTCTGTTGTTTAATTCAACCACAGAATCGACAGCATTGCCTTTTCAAATCATTATGATATAATTAGGTGGTATAATTTTTCTTCTTTGCTGGTGGAACTTCATAGCATATTATGTCCCACCTCATGTTAAGTGGTATACCTACATAATAAAGAATCGACTTGGAAATCACGCACGATAGAAGCGTGTCCTATTATAATGCACTGAAATAGAAATACTTTGGCTTACTTTGCGATAGGTAAAGTTGGCTCAACCAGAGGGACCTTCTCTGTCATCCTTTCATCTGCAAATTCATCCGCGGTATCAGTTTCTTCGTCTATGACGCTCACGTAGGTTGGTAGGCTAAAAAAGAATTACTGTTTTATAAATCGCGTTGGCGCTATTTTTAAATATTTTTTTCAATACAAATGCTTCTATTTCCATGGATTGCCAGGCGTGTGCCTACTATTCTAAGGAAGAAACATTGATAACCTAGGCAGTTTTTTTTATAACTACACATTGACATGAACACTACTAGGTACTAAGTACATCATCACTACATAGTATAAAACAAAGTCGCTTTCTCGCAGTTTTTTTTATAACTACACATTGACATGAACACTACTAGGTACTAAGTACATCATCACTACATAGTATAAAACAAAGTCGCTTTCTCTGTCCCTATGTCCCCTTGTCCCTTTGTATGCTTAAATCTTTAAAACTACGCAACGGATTTTGATGCGGTTTTTTTTAATAGATAGAGTGATTCAAGAGGAAGGTTTATATGTATAATACATGCATGATATGTGCACCCGTGCAAAGCAGGGGCGCGCGGACGGGTCGCTAGTTGATAATAAAACAAAAAACCCATGCTTACCCTTTATTTATAGTTTTAGAAACTGGCTTGACCTTAGGATGCTTTCTTCTTTTTCCATTTTTGTAAAATTCTACATTTCTTTCTTCTTCAAATTCATCTGCTGTATCAGTTTCTTCGTCTGTGCGGTTTAAGTAGGAATGTTGCTGTTTCTGTACTTCACTTAATTGAAGTTCATTACTGTAAAAGTTAAAATTGTCATACTGTTGATGACTGATGTTGGCAGTGCCTCATTTTATGTATATTTTTAATTCTCATACAATAACTTTATTATAAAAGTTGATTATTTATTTATTTCAGACCATATAAGTCCAATTTGTTAGTACACACACAAATAAAAACTTAAAAACGAATGTTAGTCTTATAGTATTATTTATTGTACTTATTACATTGTTTGCCGATTTTTTGCAAATTTTCTAAATTTGTATGACACTTGGAATATGCATAGTTATTGGCATGGAATAACTATCATTATCAGCCAGATGAAGTCCTAAATAAGTAACCTGTCATTTAAACTTACTGTAATGGCTCCAACACACATTCTTCTGTGCTTCTTACAGCCTCTGATTGACTAGACTCTGGCTGTTTCTCACTCCTGAAAATTGTATTATTATATGTAAACCATGATATAAAGGGTCCACTGCAATAATGCTAAATGTCCAATATTTGACAGATCCAAACCAAGTATGCCATTTAATTCATTGATGTGCATAGTACATTTGGGCATTTACAAACAGTGGCAGTTACGAGATAGGTAAATGGAGTTTGTATCCTTTGTAGACCTAGACACGTTTTAGGTGACCCAGATGACGAGATCACCGCCACTTACGCATAGTGGTGATCGACCCATCGAACCCGGTAACAAATAATACTGCACACCTACACCGACCCCCCCGGAGCGGTCGACGACGTCCCTTCTGGGCGAAGAATCTCTCCGACATCACTCCTCCCCGACAAAAGCCCAAACCGAGATCCGTACCTAAGTGGTGCCTTTGCGTTTGTTGCCAATAAACCTTTTTTGTATGGCAGAGCGCCCTCTGCGCTCGCGCTGTCGCCAATCGTCACACAAAATGCTGGTTTAATCACCAGCATTTTAGTAAATATTTTTTTTTTAAATAAAATCATGGTTTGCAAACATGCAAACGCGTCGCGTGTTTACCGCCAAGCCATACACCCTCTATCCATGCTTGTAGATGCTTGCCGAGCTAATAAATCCGAATCATCAGTCAATCCTACAGAGTGGGGCAAGACGACTGGCGACGCGACATTGAAACCTATGGGTAAGCCCGATTCCTGTGGCTAGCTGCCACACTACTATTAATGCTGCTAGGCTAGGGTAGATTTAGCAAAATCTATGTACCTAAGCTGCAGTGGTTCTGAATCTGATAAATAAAAAATTGCTTGTATTGGGTGTACTTACAAATGGTGATCTTCAATATATGAATTGTCACATTCTGTAATTGTATCATCATGCAGAGATGGAACAAGATTAGATGTATGGTCAGAATTTGATTCCTCAGTGTTCAGGTATTCTTTGCTTATATCACTTTCATCATTATGTTTCTGATTTTTATGTGGAAACTTTTCTCTGAGATAAGGTTCTAGTTGAATTATGAGTTGTGCTTGCTTCACCGCTGATTTGGTTGAAATTGTATCATAGAAGTGCTTTTTTTTAGTAAGGCTAAGTGAGAGCCATGACTGGGCACCATTATGTAGATTTTCCTGAAAATAGTGTTTATTATAAAGTTAGGTAAGTAGGTACCTACTTACTAAATTTCTTGGTATTCTAGTACAGTTACATAGAGTAACTACAGCCTCAAAGATGTGCTGTGCCTAAAGAGTATATAAATAAATAAATAATGACAATTCACAGCAATAACTAATGACAAGCACCATCTAGCCCCAAAGTATGCTACTCAAAGCTTGTGTTATGAGTACTAGAAAACTGATATATTTAATACACTAGTGGCTCTGGGAGCTGTAGACCTCGCGAGCATACTAAAAGTGAGCTATTTGAGGAATGTAATGTGCAAGTGCATTTTCCGTTTTGTGATTTTTTTGATTTTTTTTGCATCATCTTGTGTAGAATGAGGTCCTTTGTGTTTCTCTCAAATTTGATTGAAATCCATCAGTTGTTTGATGAGCTATCCTGTTCATCATGCTGAAGATCCTTATCAGATCTTCGCCAAACTTTTATGGGACCAACTTATAGTTACTACCTTTCAAATAAAGAAAGAATAATCGAAATCGGATCTCATTTGGTGGAGATATTATCCAGTATATCAAATAGCCCCCTTTTTGCCTTTTTTTTGGGGGAAGTACCCCTCCAATCAAAAATCCCCGACGACAAAAATTTCTAATAAGTCATATAACCTGTGTACCAAGTTTCGTCCAGATCGGTTGAAAAATGCGACCTGTAGAGGAGAACAGACAGACAGACAGACAGACAGACATCCGGACAAACGCATTTTTGGCCAATGTGGAAACTGAGACGCTTCGCTCGCTCGGTCAATTATTATACTTACATAGATCGATATTTTTTATTATACACAGAAACACCCAGACCAACGGAACAAATTTCTGCAGATCGTACACAAATTTGTTCCGAGGCGGGAATCGAACTGAGGTCGTCAAATAGTATCTGCATAGAAATAAGTTTTCTTATTGACCGAGCGAGCGAAGCGTCTCAGTTTCCACATTGGCCAAAAATGCGTTTGTCCGGATGTCTGTCTGTCTGTCTGTTCTCCTCTACAGGTCGCATTTTTCAACCGATCTGGACGAAACTTGGTACCTACACAGGTTATAGGTATGACTTATTAGAATTTTTTTGTCGTCGGAGATTTTTGATTGGAGGGGTACTTCCCCCAAAAAAAGGGCAAAAAGGGGGCTATTTGATATACTGGATATCTCCACCAAATGAGATCCGATTTCGATTATTCTTTTTTATTTGAAAGGTAGTAACTATAAATTGGTCTCATAAAAGTTTGGTGAAGATCTGATAAGGATCTTCAGCATGATGAACAGGATAGCTCATCAAACAATCGATGGTTTTCAATCAAATTTGAGAGAAACACAAAGGACCTCATTCTACACAAGATGATGCAAAAAAAATCAAAAAGATCAAAAAAATCACAAAACGGAAAATGCACTTGCACATTACATTCCTCAAATAGCTCACTTTTAGTATGCTCGCGAGGTCTACAGCTCCCAGAGCCACTAGTTGTTCCCATCTTCGGTCAAGAATCACCTCTTATTATTTCCTACTTTTTTCCTTCCTCTACAAAGATTCCTAAGAAAAAAAATTTGGAAGGAGTTTCCAATATCCGAGATCAGAGCGGGGAGCGGGAAGGCGGGTTGGGGGAGGGGACTCCATCTCCTTTCCACCACAGGACGATTAGGCGTACGGCTCAGTACCACCCATACCTGGTAAATATACCACCCATTCGCACTAAGCGCTTTGCGTCCACATTTATTATGCGAACCGCCAAGGAGTGGAACTCATTGCCGTCGTCTGTCTTTCCTGATCGCTATAATTTGGGCCTCTTCAAGGCAAGAGTGAATAGGTGTCTTCTAGACCGTTCTGCTCCATCGTCGGCCACATCGTCGCTTACCATCAGGTGAGATTGTGGCCAAAGGACAGTCTATCAAATATAAAGAAAAAAAAAAAAACCCAAAAAGGGGGTAGACGAAAACTTTTAGTTTCGGAGTTTTTTTAGTTTTATATAACAAAAAAAAATATGCAAAATGTGGGGTAGTGAAGGACGGAGGAGGGAAGCTCCCCTCTGAAATCGGATTGTCGAGGAGATGTGTAATTTTTAAGATAACTAAACAAGTTGTGGTGCCCCAGGCTTGACTCTGGAATGGCTCAGCCAGAACTCTCGCGGGGTCGCCCCTAAGACTCAACGCGAGCTTCTGGCTTCTCAATATTTATATACACTAGGGACAGGGACCTCAAGACTACGAGGGAGTCGGGGTGCTCTGTGTCGATTCTGCCACACATTTCGAACCTAACCTACTCAAGTAGGGGTGCTCTGTCGGTTCTGTCACACATTTCGAACCGAACCTACTCAAGTTGGGTGCTCTGTATCGGTTCTGTGACACATTAAGAACTGTCGGATTCCGAAAGTCCCGTTATTTTGTGGAAACTTATGTTATTGTCACTGTCAGAGCAAAAAATCTTATGTTAGCTGCATTTTGTACGGAAAAATCAGAATATTACAAAATTAATCTTTCGAAAACTAGCTGTTTCCATGTAAAACTATTTTAGATGTGGGCGTCATATGCATAGACCTACATGTGAGAAAAATTTCGGCATCCTAGCTGATCTCGCATTTTAGAAAGTTGAGCCAAAAAAAAAGTTGCACATTGTTGAGAAAAATTTGAATAAAAAAAAAATTTCGAAAACTAGCCGTTTCCATGAAAAACGATTTTAGATCTTATGTTTAGACCTATGTGTGACAAAAATTTTAGCCTCCTAGCTGATCTCGCATTTTAGAAACCTGACCCAACTTATAGCACAGATGTTTGTTTGTTGTCTCCATTATTGACAGCCTTCACAGCTCAGTTGATAGCCTTCTATTATAATATTCTATAACAGCCTTCTGCTCTGTAGGATGTGGGTTTGATTCCCACCGAGGACAAACATTTGTGTGATGAACATAGATGTTTGTTGTGTCTAGGTGCTAATTTAATAAGTAGGTATGTATTTACAAAAAAAACAGTATTTAAGTAGTATATTATTAGCTATCTGGTTCCCATACTACATGTTTTGGCTTAGTTTGGGGCGAGTAACGGCGAGTTAGTGGAATGCCGAGCAATATTTATTTAAGAACAGGTATGACAGGCAATAGTCCTGTATTTACAACTAGCTATGTACGCATTACATACTTATTTTAATTATTTTATACTTACGTCGGTTTTACCACCTCTATGTTCGCAGTAAAGTTTAATAAATAATTTTTTTGCACGGCCGGGTATTTCAGTAGTTTTTATTTTGGTCATTTTGCTGATGCACCTGGCTAGGCTGCTAGTCGCTCGGCTCGATAGCCGGTTTATATTATACGCTCTAGAATTGTACGATGATGGAGGCACACAATAGGCGAACGACGCGGCATGTTTTCTGACCGACGACCGTTATGGTTACTCTCAATTCAATTCTTGTTTGTCTTCTTGGCCTTTCCGTCCGGTCCGGTATACGCAACGTAAAACGCAACGAATTATATTATAATTATTTTTACACTCCTTAATCCAGTCCAGAATCAGAAACATATTTTTTGTCAACAAACAAAGGTGTTACCATATAAAAATGATTGTTTCAACATAGGAGCATAAAAAAGATTACTCCATTTTTCAAAATACTTTAGGTAGGGTTTATTTTCTAATCAATATCCTTAGAATGGACAATAGCAATAGTTTTGTACTCTGCTTTATAATTTATTTCATTTTTTTTTACAAAATTATATAATGTTGAAGAAATATTATAAGAAAATAATTTACGACACTGGTATTATCGGAGAAAAATGGGAGCAAATCACAGAAGTTCGAAACAATTTGTGCATTTTGTTGGAATTTCATTCTTCTCATCAAAGTCGAATGTTTTCCATTTTCGCTGCTTGTGTGTAATTGTGCGTTGTTGAGTTTTTGTTTTCGTTTTATTGTTATCGCTGTCTGTTATTGTTGTATGTTTTGTTAAGTTTTCGACCTTGTTGCTGTGTTTGTATTTTTACAAACATGGAACCTCAACCCATACTTTTTGCGTGACACGTACTATACCTGCTTTTAAGTGTTCTGAAGTTTCATTATGAAATAAAATATTGTAGGTATTCGTACAAGCAAAACCGCGTGCCATTAACACTAAATAGTGAACCATGGTTAAAAAAAATATGATCTGTCCCTGACTTGTTGACTTGACAGTGACTTAATTATTATGACATTTCTTTGTTTACGAAAAATTATCTTTGATTCTGGATCCGAGTAGGTATCACCCTGACGCAACAAGGAACGTCAAACATATTGTATGGACTTAGCATGGCAAATAATGGCTGATTGACTGATTTGACTGACTTGACTGACACTGATTGAATGGAACGAATTATCGTTCCATTCAATCAGTGTTCTCTCGTTCTTTCACAACTCACTCTCTTCTACGTCTGTCTGCCTTGTTTATTTGTAGCTTCCACCCGTGTTTTGTTTGTTTTTGTAAATTTCTAGCAGATTTATCAATAATTACGTCCATAAATGTGAAATTAAATACTATCTAGCCCCAAACTAAGCTTATGCTTGTAATATGGGAACCAGATAGCTGATATACTACTTATAATACTTTTTTTTTGTAAATACGTACTTATAATATTATATAACACCCAGACAGAGAACAAACATTTATGTTCATCACACAAATGTTTGTTCACGGTGGGAATTGAACCCACGACCTACGGCGCAGAAGGCAGAGCTACTACCAACTGAGCTACGTAGGCTGTCCAATCCAATTGATCGTTATTGTTCAGTGAACGTAATATTTTACGGCGATACCACCAAAAAACGATTCATAACGTGCGAAATTGTGGAGATCAAGCGAGCCGTAAAATTATAGAAAAAGGAAGTCTAGTTTCTTTGGATGAGGCTCGGTAAACATTGAATTAGATATTTTAGTGAATACAATCAACGAACAAACAACATGCATCGTATTGAAAAGAGATTTTAGGGATGTACTAGAGGTAAATACTGAATATTCGTGTTATAGTGGTGTACCCACAGAACAACGATCGGGCCACATCGCCCCCGCGCGCGCCCCCCCCCCCCCCCATAGAAGCGAAGTGAATAATAATACGTGGTTCTCGTTTGGACCAGTAAACAGGCCAACCTACGACAGCGCTTGTCAGTCTGTTGTCGAACATAGTCCGAGCGAGAGAGAGTTTTCGGTCGTTTTACTCGGTTTTACAGCATGATAAACTATGAAATATGTCTTGGTGTCAAGTTAAAAATTGTAAAAACAATAGTTCCAGTGTTACCGGCGTGAAATACCATCGGTAAGTAGTAAAATTTCGTAAATTTTAATAAAAAAACTTTCATTATTTTGAATGCGCATTAACACATTCGTTGTCTTGAGACGCTCGGGAAGGAAGCTCTGTGATTGGTTTTTTGCATCTTACTCTCACAGTAGTCGCTCCTATGGTCATCGCACTCCCACGACGCTGCTTCGTATGACTCGATAGCAAAGTGATGTGTAAATGGAACATGTTGTAGTGTGCGTGCCGAAAGTGTGTTAGTTTTAGTAAATGGTGACACCTGTTTTGTATCGAATAAAGAAAGAATTCGGCTCTAGTCACAGGGCGACACGCATGGACTTTAAAGCTCTGTGGGTGTACCTAATGTAATGATTGATAACTGTGTCGGACAGTCCTTTCTATGCTAATACCCCATTATAACGTACACATCTAGAAGGCTACATACACAGTCTTACAAAATGGGCTTTCCGCGGTGGCTAATAGTAATCAAGTATTTGTTTTTTTTTGAAATTTAAAATTTTTCCCTACTAAATGCACAAATTCATGATTATCGGGTTATATTATTATAATATACAGAGTGGGGACCTATTGACGACATTAAATTGGTGGACGTATAGGACTAACTGCTAGAATTGTTATAAAAAAGGTTTTATTTAAATTCGTCCAATATTCAAAAAAATTAAATTTTCTAACAAACTAAATATCAAATAAAGAGCAAAGAGATGAAACCACCTGTATAATGTAGGTACTATGTTTATCTAAGCATAGTACCGTTCATTCATAAATAAGTTCATTTATTACGTGAAATGCAACCCTATTGCGTAGCGGCAACTTCGCGCTCATGGTCATGGTCATGATGGCAGGCAGCGCGTAGATCGGCTTTCTTTGATATCTGACCGCTCGCTTTTGGGCACTGGCGGCCGTCGTCAAAGGCAGCGATGAGATAGGTAGGTAATAACAAAATATCTAGTTAGGTACATACACGTGCACTTGAAATTTTTAAGTTCTCTATGTGTCCGCGCTATTATTGTTCGGGGGTTTGTAGGATATTGTCTTGTTTGGCCATACCTTTCCCGATAGGTCCCTCCTTATTGATAGAGCTGCATTTTGGTTGCATTCTCCGTAAATGAGGAGCATGTCGGCGTAGGTACTCGGTCGCCGAATAACCACGGGGTGTAACATGTTGCCACCTTACCACACAAGTTTCGAAGTAGGTACTTAAATAATTCAAATAACTAAAATACACCAAATAATCAAAACGAAATAGCGTCTTTTTCGCGGATAAGTAAATAGGGTTAACAAGATAATAAGGAAAAATAATAGGTACACTCATCACACTAACACAAAACAGAAAGCGTCTTTTTCGTAGTAAATAGTTAGCTAGACTAGACAAGACAATAAATTAACGCGCGCTTTGCATAGTTTATGCAAAGTATGTCAAAGGTCGCAGTGCAAAATGATGACTAACAAGATTAGAATAATAAATAAGTAATGCCTTGATGAGTGAACCTACCGCGCCCGCGCACCGCGCTGGCGCCGCGCCGCGCCCTGTTTATTTGGTGAGCAGAACGAGTGCTAACGCTAGCTGTCTCTTTCACACTCCTCTTATTAGCGGGGGGTGGCGTGTCGTCTTCTTTTGTCGCCACACGCGCTGACTTGTATTAATTCTCTTTCTAATACACGTAAGCACGTATTATCTTTCCCTTGCGTTTTAATTTCATTGATAAGTCATATGATTTCGTGACCCCTACAATTGACCTCTTTTCTTGCAATTTTATGTACAGGTTGTTTAAAAATTATTTTTTTGGAAAGTATCAGTTACTCGATAAATCTTCAAGCTTTTGATGTAAAAGCTAGCGCTATAATCTGAAAATACGACTCCGAGTACGTGTTTTTTTTTAATGTCGTCTATAGGTCCCAACCTTGTATATATATATTTTGCAGATACTACCAAAGTGAAAAATCCATGCTAAAGATGAAAAGATTAGTACCCACTACCGATATTAGTGAGCCCTCGGTCACATACCTACTGTGGCAACAGTTACGGCTTTGATGACATACCTAATAAGAACTGCGAGACTGTGAAAGTAATTGATTTTTATATTTTGCCCTCATATTAGGTACCCACTTATTCAGAAACAAAAAAATCGAGTTTACTTAGTTAATAGAGCTTACTTAGTCTTTTCAACTTATGCTCTAGGTACAATACTTCTTAAAAAAAACTACTGGAAATTAATAAAAAATACTTTGTTACAGAACATGTCAAGCACACCGTGTCTGTCCTGCTAATACTAAACATTATAATAAATGAAAAAACAAATTCATAAAATGAATAGGTATATGTACAAAAATTATATTTAATAATGCAAAATGCTTTTTATTTCATTTCAGATCCATATTTAAGTCCAACCTGGGACTTCAGGACCTAGGTTGTACTTAAACGTGGATTCAGTCAATAAATGGGAGTACAAAAAAACCTCGATTTCGATCTCGCATATTTTATCGATATCGATATAAAAGCGAGTGCCATCGCGCAGCACTATATAGGCTGATAGGTTGGTAAAACTGTTGTTGTTTGACGTACATATTCGTTGTGTTGGTATTGAAGTGCCATGTAAAAGGATCCCATTAGCTCTCATTGGCTCTTTACTAAGTCCCGCCTCTTCTCGTAGTTTTACATTCTCTTTGTTCAGCATGTTCTAAGCATTCATCACAACATTGCAGTGTGTGTTCGCATACTTTTTTTCTGAATTTGAGGAGGCCGCCGCCACTATGACCGATAAGAAGTAAGTTAACTCGTATTACATTCCTTGAATAAGTTTTATTTCTACTACAGAAATACTGGCACACTGCACCGTAGCTCTAATTTTTTTTCGCTCAAAAAATCTTCGCCTTTTTTTGGCATTCACTGGTTCATCTAATTTCTTGTTCTTGTCTGGGGATTTAGTCTGGTAGAAATTTAACCATCAACCATCCCATATTTCACAGATATGGTCTTATCTTATCAGAAAAAGGAAAACATAAAACACCCATGTTTCAAGCAGCTCGTAATGTATTTGGAAATGATTCTGATTCAGAGGAAGAAACTCAAAGAAGAAGACCTATTCTTTTGCGTCCAAGTGATATTATAAAACGACAGGTAAGTAACAATTAAATGTACAAACAAACCATTTAGGAATATATCCAATGTGATGTTTTTGTTTGGATTATTTGATATAAATAAATATTGGTGGACATTCCACACAGCACTATCTCACCCCAAACAAAGCCAAAGCTTGTGATATGGGAACCAGATAGCTAGACACTCCCTACATATCTTCGTCATACTTCCAGAAACACACTTATACATTTTATGCAATTAACGCATCTACAGTCTACACATGCCAATCTATCAGTATAAAATTACAAAAAATAAAAAGTCTTAAGTACTTTTTCTTGAATGCCTGTCCATCTTGATTATTTGCCCGGCATACAAAAAATATGTATGTGTAATAAAATCTAAACCAGTAGGTAGGTATAGATTAAAATAAAATATAGTATCCATCTTAAACTTGATCTACAGTAAGAGCATTACCTATCTCAAAAGGGTCTACAGTTATAGGAATTTGAACATTTAAAAATATTTAAAACAGTCTCCTGTAAAATTTGTATTTTGCAGATACACAACTGTATTTAGGGAGTGTCAAGCTGATAATGTCATTCTTTTTGTACGTACTTAAAAAATAAGTTAAAAAAGTCTAAGCATTCATATGCATACTAATGATTTAGTCCACCCCATTATAAACATCCTATTTGGTGGCTGAGTAAAAAGATTGATTCCCATGGAGATTGAACTCACACCCTACAGTAGGCTAAGCTGGGAGAAAAAGTGAAACAGCTTCACAACTTTGATCCCCAGGCACAGTAGATATCCCCTCCGATCTCTATCATACTAAGTACTAGGTATACCCATTCTGTGAGGATGTCTAAGGGGAGGTAATCAGAGGTACGACCAAACATTGCATTTGGCATGTGCCAAATGCAATGTTATACACATTTTGTTATAGTTGGTATTCTTTATGTGACAGGTTGCAAGCCCATCGCCGCTGTTAGAAACAAACTGGTTACCTCACAATGTTTCCCTTTACCATTTTAGAACACTGGCATTGCACATATAAAGAAGAAGATGAATTTTTTCGAGAAGAAGAATTCATTGGTGCACAACCAGTTTCGAACCTAACGACCTTAACATTGGAAGGCAGGGTCACTCCCACTAGACTACCGGTACTCTATAGCTGTTTTGACTGTCAATGAAAGGTTTATGAGACATTGAAGTGTCCAATTTACTTCAAGATATGGTACTGTATGTTTATGTGACTAAAACTTGCTAAAATGTTATAGACTAAAATATCTCAAGAGAAAGCCATAACAGAAGACCCAACTGTGTATCAATATGATGAAATTTATGAAGAAATGGTTGGTAATAAGGAAAAGGAAAAAAATAAGTTGAAGGAAGAAAAAAAACCTCGCTACATTGAAAACCTCCTAAAGACAGCAAATAAACGAAAAATTGAAAATGAACGTCGAACTGAACGACAGGTATGATATCTAGGTGTTACAGTATAAATAAAAGATATCATCTGACTAACTTTACCCATCCTACTACTATTAAAAACGCGAAAGTTTGTAAGTATGGATGGATGTTTGCTTGTTACTCTTTCACGCCAGAATGGCTGAATGGATCTGGATGAAACTTGGCAGAGAGATAGATTATAGCCTGGAATAGTACATAGGCTACTTTTTATCCCATGGGAGTACCGGGATTTAAATCTGCGCGGGCGCAACTAGTATTAAATAATTCTTTTTCTTATATCTATTTTAAAACCTTAACTAGTCAGCCTCATCACCCACTGCACGGCTTGGTTCCTACCGTTCTTTTGTATGATCGACCTTGTTGTGGTCTAAATATGAGTTCGTTTATGATTGAGGCTTGAGAAAAAGAGAAGATTATATGATGGAACATCATCATCGCAGATGCGCAAGTTGCGTGAAGTGTGTGTGTAAAACGTAAGTGGGATATCAGTTTCCCTTAACATAATCAGGGACTTTTTCTAGCATGTGTGATTTGGTTACAATGTTATTGTAGTTACAACTAGCGACCCGCCCGAGCGCCCCTGCTTCGCACGGGTGCACATTGTTTTTCTACTATATTATGCATGTATTATCCCAACTATCCCAACTAATATTATAAATGCGAAAGTAACTCTTGTCTATCTGTCTGTCTGTCTGCCTGTCTGTCTGTTACGCTTTCCCGCTTAAACCTCTCAACCGATTTTGATGAAATTTGGCACAGACAATCTTTAGACCCTGAGAAAGAACATAGGCTACCTTTTATTGCGAAAAAAAGAGATGAAGAGATTAAAAGTACGCAGACGAAGTCGCGGGTACCAGCTAGTACCATATAAACCTTCCTCTTGAATCAATCTATCTATTAAAAAACCGCACCAAAATCCGTTGCGCAGTTTTAGATTTAAGCATACATAGGGATATGTAACAGAGAAAGCGACTTTGTTTTATACTATCTACTATGTAGTGATGTTGAACCCCTAGGGGTCTCGACACACAGTTTGACAAACACTGATCGAGATGCTTAGCCACTGACCTCAGCGTATTTATTGAGGTCAGTGTGCTTAGCCCAGTTTTGTAACTATCCATTGTAGTGCCTAGGTATTTCACCTCTTCTGATAGACTCACCCCCAGTTTCTGAAAGGCCCGATCAACACTAATCGGCTCTCAAGTCACTTGCTATCACTATCTAACTTGAAGTAAAAGCTAAAATAGCAAGTGACTTGACAGCCGATTAGCGTTGATCGGCCTTTCAGAAACCGGTTGTAATTCTCGTGCCGAAGAGGGACGGCGGTAGGTGTGGTCTTAGGTTGTTAAAAATACTTGTTTAAAAATAAAAACGCATTAAAAATCGAAAATTAAAGATATCCCATTTATTCGTATTTTAATTACAGATTCAGAAAGAGAGAGAACAGGAAGGTGAGGAATTTAAAGGTAAAGAAGTATTCGTAACATCTGCATATAAAAAGAAGTTAGAAGAAATGCGCCTGGAGGAAGAAAAAGAAAAACGTGAAGAGTACTTAGAGAAGATTGGAGATGTTACAAAGCAACATGATTTAGGTAAGTACTACTTAAATCACATACTGTTAAGAATGAAAGTTATAAACTTGAATACAATTATTATTATTATTGCTGCGGGGGCTGTAAACTCATTATACTTATATAATAAGTATTGTATTTTTAACTCTTACCATTAATCTCAAGTACAACCTACTGACTGCCAGGTCAGTAGGTTGTACTCATGTATACCTATTGGGTCAACTGTTTGAAAGCTTAGGTAACTGTTACTTTTATTATTTCAGGGGGATTCTATCGCCATTTGTATGAACAAAAATTAGGAACAGAAAAAGTTACTGTAAGTAAGAAACAAATAGAATCTGATAAAAATACTACTGCAACATCTACAGTGGATAAAAACGACGAATTACAATTTGCTGACGCTAAAAAGAGAAATTACAGGAAGAGAAAGTCTGCAGATACCAAACATCTATCCGAGGGAGAAATTGAAGAATCTGATGATGAAATCAACAGAATGAATCTTGAAAATATCAGATTGTCCAAGAAAAATAAGCCAAATGAGGAAAATATTGATGCTGATTCAGATTTCTCAGTTGATGATCCCAGTGATGAAGAACCCAAGACAAAAGAGGTAACAGCTAAAGAAATTAAATTAAAGATTGAAAATGAAATAGCTAAGAGTCCTAAAAGGTCAGCTACTCCTGAGATCAAATCATTTATTGAAAATAATGATAAGAAATCGGACAAGGAACAAAAAGATGTTGAAGACCAACCGAAAATTGATATTTGGAAAAAGAGAACTGTTGGTGAAGTTTTTGAACAAGCTTTGAAACGTTATTATGAAAGAAAGGCTAATAGAGGATGATAAATTTTAAATAATTTAAGTACACACAGAGTTTAAATACTTTTATTGTTTCATATCTACTTAATAAAATAATTGCAGTACATAGGTACTTGTTTAAGGAAATATTATATTTCTTGATTGCCCTCTAAATAATCAAATTTCTCTTTATATACATTAAACTACCACATAATGAGCCTTGCAGTGAACTGAAACAAAAAGAGCACAATACAATTATGTTCTGTTGTAAGTACTAAGATAAAGTGATTTTAACATTTATCCTGAACTAGCGAACCGCCCGCGCGTCCCTGCTTCGCACGGGTGCACATTGTTTTTCTACTTTATCATGCATGTATTATACATATAAACCTTCCTATTGAATCACTCTATCTATTAAAAAAAACCGCATCAAAATCCGTTACGTAGTTTTAGAGATTTAAGCATACATAGATAGGGACAGAGAAAGCTACTTTGTTTTATACTATGTATTGATGTTGAGTTTTGTACTTTTCTTCAAGTTTTCCTCGTTGCGGAGATCAAGTAACAAAATATCGTTATGTGTGCAATGCTAGTGCTCTTAACAGCAGCTACAAACCGAGCTATTGGCGAATTATCTGGAGTTACAAAGATCCGCGGGGCAACAAGAACCTTAACAAAAATAAAGTAATCCACAATAAATTCACTACTAAAACTTAGGCTACTGACAGATGCTCTCAGGTCTTCAGTTACGAAGATACAGGTATTGAGATTTGACTCCTAGACCACACACAAATTTAAATCACTTAAAAACTGTATGACTTCAAATTGAACGACTGTTTTGGTGAACTCCTAAATCTTGTCATAGAATCCAGTACTCTATGTACCTCGCGGGGTTCTGATTTTTTATATAAAAATAACACATTTGTACTAACCTATGAACTCTGACACAGGATCATTTTCGCCTTCAGCTCTCATAGTTCCTGTTATTTCTTCATTTTCAACCATAGGCAAAACAAGCTGTACGAATTCTGGCGTGTACGGTGGAGCAATAGCATCAAGAACCTGAAAAAGGTACTAAAGTTATCTTGGTACATTCTGATAAAACATATACATGTGCTTAAAACAAGTGCAGGTGTACCTACCCAATTAAAATAGAATTTTCTGTTTTAGTTTGAAAAACCGTGTAACAGATTATTCCATTGGAAAAATAAACAATACGTAATAACACTACGTACCACCTAACAAAAGCACGCGACAAATAAAGATAAAAATGTTTATTCCTTACTTCGGTTATGAAATAACGAATCAATGATATGTCTGTGTCTCCACGTTGCCAGCATTGTTTGATATACCGCAGGACCGGTACTACGCAGCCGCGACTCAGCAAGTTGACCATACGATCAAGAAGCATCTTTTTCAACTCCAACTAGAAAAAGAAGCAATTTATATCCTTTAAAACTATTGCTTAAAAAATATATGCAGAGCAGTGCCGAACTTTAATCGTGTATAGTAAAAATTAATGCAAAGTTGTTTATGGGTAAATAACTAATGCTACAACATCCCGCGCTATTTAAAAAATGCACCTCAGTTGGTGCGGTATCTAAAGCGCGCAGCCAGATATTTATAATTGATGATCCTACCTGAACCAAAATCTCCAATTCGTCTTGAGGTGATTCAAACAGCTGCACAAGCAATCTCAACAGGCGATGATGTAACAGTTGGTGACAGGATGCGACCTCGTCGAGAAGTGCCAAGTGCACGGGGCAGTGTTCAGTGCACAGCTTGAAATACGACGGCTCCGTTACTACGCACTCGACCCACACTAGGACACCCATACCAACGACAGGAAACCTAAAATTTGTCAGTCTCCGATTATGAAAATAACCTCCGTAGCACAATAGGCGACTGATCGGCTGAAATGCATAGGGTTCGCATCCCACGGCACCGCCTAATTAATATTTGAACAATTAGTTACTAATGTAGTAATCATGTTACCTTATGCAGTGATATAATGTTGGCAGCTCCGCAATAAGGTCATTGTAGCTTACTGAACTGCAGGTGACAGCGTGTACTTTCTCGATAGCCTGCACTGTGGCCTTTAGTTCGTCCTTGATAGGCTTGCCCGGAGTCACACCTTCACATACACTGGCTGCATAAGCCAAGAGATACATGTACTTGGATTTGTGCTCAGGGTTCAGCTTGCTTCCGGATTTGAATAAGGAATCGACGAGAAGCTCTGGAATGATATTATAACTTTTTCATCTGGTTTTCCATCATGTGGTAGTGACTGTATATAAAAGGATCTTACCTAGAAACTGGGGTATCCTCAACAAGTGGACCGGCGGCGGATCAGGCTGTGTGTAAGCTCTAAACAGCACTGAGATGTCTGCAGGGTTGAGTGCGCCGCGCGACAGCATGGCCGCTAGCGCGGTGCGCGCATTCCGCCACGACTCACCTGACGTCAGCGCCAGGGTTATAGGCGTCACGTCGTGACCGCTATAGTAAGTTCGTATGAGCTAGTGGACAAGGTCATGGGACTTTTTGGTCCCCATAACATGGCTTAATGCTACTGACACCCATTCTCACTCGGAGATTTTAAGTAATATTGTTGAATACGTTTTTTACTAAATTTTAATTTGTGGGAAAACTTTTTTACATAAGATATATTGATAATATTTTAGCCGAATATTTGTTATAATGTCGTAAGATTTCTCATTCAGTTATTTTATATCTGTTTTAAGCGTCTTAATAGGTAACTGCTAACACAGGGACAGGGAAGTATCTACTTATACCTAAATAATAAACATGAGAAATAGTACCTACCTCTGTTGAGCACAGCGGGTGATCTCTTGACACAATCTTTTCATGACCGCTCCACCTCTGGGCTCTTGTGCTAGTATATGCACAATGACTTGACTGTACACATAAGTATGTGCACCATGACATACCATTTTCTGTAAAGTGAAAAAAAAAACTTTTGCTTTGAAACATTCACTAGGTACCTATGTGTTTTTTTTTCAAAGATTGTTTAGCATAATAAGCTCACAATTATTTTCTAGACCCAGTATCTATTATTTTATGAGCGTCCTAAAGTAGCCCTAGGGACAGACTGTCATTGCGAAACTGTAGGGTCGTCGGTCGGACTACGGAACCCTAAAATACACTCTAATTGGTTTAAAAGGTAACTTACTGCACATTCATTGACACTGTTCTGCCAATCATCAGAACTTTGAAGAAATCCAACAATAGCTGATTTAAGGACTCTTGAAAACACTTCTATTTGCTGGGCTGCAGTGGATATACTGGTGATCTCACCTTGGAAACCAGCATCAGATATAAGCTATAACATAAATGAAGATATTTGTGTTATGAATGAACTCAGATGTTCAGTGTTGCTATTCAATGCTAATGTTCCTCACTATTTTGCACTGGCTTTGCTAATTTTAGGGCTAGATCACACTGTTTGTCTATCTGTTTTTATGTTAGGTAAGTAACCGAGGTAAAAGGTCAGTCAAAGTAGAAATTATTGTCACAAGATATAATTATTGTCATAGACATAGTTCAAACCTTTATTGTAAAGTTGAGCATGAGACAATCAGGATATTCTTCTGCTAGTCTGTATATAAGCGAACGCCATGTAGGATGTTCTATCATCTCTGTCAGCCAAGCTGGAGTCTGAGGAAATGTTTTGTTTTGTGATATTATATTACATATTATTAATAATCATAGCCATACTGTATGGCTATGATTATTATAATATTATTGTGGATTATAGTCCATTATTATGTATCTAGGTACTTATTATGCCTATCAAAAGTAGTAATGAAGATTTTATGAGCTAGTAGCAGAATCTGGTGACAAAGAGAGTTCACAATGTGATGGCTGATGGCTTGACAACAGCTAGAACAGGTCCAAACCTTGAGTGCTCAGATGTAAATGGCACTTGGTAACCAACCAAATGGCACTCTACACATTGCTTGATTTAGCTAAATGGTAAGGAATGTCTGAGAGTACTTTAAGGAGCTGGACTGGCTGAGGTTAGCAGGGGGATAATGCACAATAAACCCCAGTGCGGGATGTCAGTGCAAGTATTGGAGAAATTCAAGGTGATTTGAGACCCTTTGCCCAAGATATCTAAGGTTTTTTAAGAAGATGGCACACCTGATGTTAAGTGGACCTATAAAATAAAGGTTAGTATTGTGGTTTACTCGTCTATGTTTTGTACACAAAAAGATTTCAATCTATCTAGGGAAATTGTTAAAAACATCTTACCTCTCCCTCTTCGGTGAAAATAGTGTCTGCCTTCTTTGGATCAAATGTTTTTAATATCATATCCTTCAAGTGGTTTTCTACCATAGCTTGAACTTCAGTTACTTTTACACCTGTTTCAAAAAGTTTCATAATTAAAAAACTACATGCCTCATCTACAGCTATCATTTACAAAAACATGTAGGTAGTTATCTGTTTGAAACAATAATATTTAATAAATAATATTAGAACAAACTGTTAGTCCACCTGATGTTGAATGGTTACTTTTGCAAGTTTTGCATATGGCAATAACTCTAGCTCACAGAGCATGTCCAATAATGTGTCTTATCTGGCGAAATATCAATAGCACCCATGCCCTCAAATTGATGCAAGAGGTTGCGGGTTCGATTCCCGCCTCGGAACAAATTTGTGTATGATCTGCAGAAATTTGTTCCGTTGGTCTAGGTGTTATGTTTAATAAAAAATATCTATCTATGTAAGTATATAATGTATTTAAATATATCAGTCATCTAGTACCCATAAGACAAGCTTTGAGTAGCTTACTTTGGGGCTGGTGCTGTGTGGATTGTCCAGCATTATTTATTTATTTATTGTTTGGCAACAGATAGGTACCTACAGTGGTAGTACTTCTCCGGACAAGGTATTTTATAAAGATCAGACCTTGTAAGTCAGGCAAAAAGTCCTGGATATGTAGGTTTAGGTAGATTTTTTAACGAAAACAAAAATGGAGGAGGTTATCAATTCGACGTGTATATATTTTTTTTATGTATGACCGCACATAACTTTTAACAGAGTAGACCGATTTTAATAATTATTTTTTAATAGATAGAGTATACCCCTAAATTTGTTCCATATATAAATTATCAAATCCAGATTACTCTGTAAAAAGTTACGCGTGGTCAAACGTTATCAGTCAATCAGTGAGTGAACAATCAATCATCCCTATTTTGCTATCCATAGGTAGGTTTGGTTTTAAATTTTTAGAGGACCATCTTCGGGGTATTCCTTTTCCAATCGACGCCGACGTAACAATTAAGTAGATTATGACAACAAAAAATTATAAAATAAAACTTTTTAACAAAAAATTGTATCACCGAAAAAACTGAAAAGCAAGAAATAATACTTCATCGGCGCCACACAAGCAAATTCATTAATTACGTAAAGCCAACTCAAAATTACTTAGGTATACTAATATTTGGTAGTGTTAGTTTAACATTAACTAAATTCTTTAACTAATGTAATAGTTTAAGAATTTAGCTAAGGTTAAACAAAAAACGTTTAAGTATTATTTCTTGCTTTTCAGTTTTTTCACCGGTTTAATTTTTTGTTAAAAAGTTTTTTAAAAATTGACATTGCTGATTCAGTAGGTACTGTAGTACTGCATTCGGTAAGGAAATTTTTACCTGCAAGAATCAACCACTCTGCTAGTAAATTAGCCATTTGGGCTACAGCACTGTAGTTGAGAGACAACTGTTCAATAACCTGCTCTGGATTGCCACCGGCTTGGAAGTAGCGTTTCAGTTGTCCAAATATTCCAGGTTCCATAATATAGTCAGGAGTTTTGAATTTCTCCAAACATTCAAGCAATACTTCTTCTGGGTTTTCAATAACATCTTCAGAACCTTCTTCCTGAAACGAGTATGAATTGTTAGCTAGTAGGTTGGACATCAGGGGTTGTTAAAATTCAATGATGCTATAATTCAAAACTGTCTTACTTCGTATTGATTTTGACTGGGGCCTTCCCAATTACGTTCTTCTTCATATTGGGTAGGCATTTTAGATGCTATGCAAAAGTAGGTTTCCAAGTGTATTTACCAGTGGTAAATTACCACAAAACTAGGGACACTGTATTCACTACTCAGTCAGTATTTAACAAGGAATTTGACTATTAAATTACGTACGTAACACAGTAACAAGAAGTAATAACAGGACTGTAGTAACAGGAGTTAGTTTACACATATAACAGGAATTTATTCAAGTACCTAACAGTAACCTACTCAATTTGTTTGTTTGTTTTTGTTGTACTTCTTCTTCTTCTTATTTTTTGGCTACTGCGACTGATTGTCACAATTGACAATTGACGACCTCAGTGGTGCAGCGGGCGAGAGTGCCTGCGACGCAAGAGGTTGCGGGTTCGATTCCCGCCTCGGAACAAATTTGTGTACGATCTGCAGAAATTTGTTCCTTTGGTCTGGGTGTTTATGTATAATAAAAAATATCTATCTATGTAAGTATATAATGTATTAAATATATCAGTCATCTAGTACCCATAACACAAGCTTTGAGTAGCTTACTTTGGGGCTAGATGGTGCTGTGTGGATTGTCCAGCATTATTTATTTATTTAATTCTGCCGGTGTCCGTTTCATGCTAGTTTCATAAACATAAGGGAACGTACCCATACTCCGTGACCTATTTTTTTAGTTTTTTCGACCCCTCCATCCCCTCGGTGACCACTCGTAGTATATGCCAAGACCCCCCTTTCCCCCTTTAGTTTTCACGTAGTAATTCATAATTATGATTTTTAATCATTTCACAGGCAAAAATTAAAAAAAAAAATAATTTGGCTCATACCCGCCTTTATTGCATAAGACTGCATGCATACTTAAATTACTAGTGAATTATATATTATAGAAAAGAACAACATTTGTGAAAACATATTGCTAAACACTGCGTGCTATATTCGAATATAGGTTGAAAAATACGAGATTTCTCTCAGTAAAATCGACTACGTGACAAAAACCTGAGCCACCCCCCTGCTCCTGTGACTGACCGTAGTATTTTAAAGTCTCCACTCCCCCCCTAAACGGGTCACGTAGTATGTGTACGTTCCCTAAGGTGGAGCTTTGTCATGAAAATATGACCGGTAATCAGTACTTTAAACGTAATTTAATAATATGTGATAAAAATAAAGATTTCAAGCAAGATTCAATTTGTTTGATGTAAAGCGAGAGTGCGGTTATTGTACATCACGATAATGTACAGCAACAGCACGATTATTGGAAGCCAATTTGGTACTTTTCTCCAAAAAACCTAACTATATAGCACTCCAGCTGAAAAGTAGCATGGATACGGATTACTGGGGTGTACATTATCATGTCGTGCATTATTGGCTCCCTCAAGGTATTCAAATTCCTTGCCCTCAAGCTAGGGTCACATCTTAGAGCAGTTATAAATGCTCTAAGGGTCACATCCATAGATAAATAATACCCACAGACTAGTAGGGATGCTATTATACCTAATGGGTAGCCTACGAGGCGAGCGTAGTACTATACAGGAATATTTTTTAAGCAGTGCGCAAAAAAGTTTTGGTGGTTCAGTATCAGTAATAGAACACATTTAAACTATGGACACTATTTGTTATAATGTCAATGACCACGCGCGCCGTGCACCGCATTGGGGTAAAACCCGGCAGGGGCCTAGCCAGATGTCGTCGGCCGGGGCCGCAGGGCGACGTCACTCATCGCATGCGCTGCTGTCGTGACGTCGCGTCCAATCGCTTTCCCGCGCAACTCCCGCGCCACACGTGTGTCGTACTAGTACAGGTCACGATGTCGGACTTTAGTAACCGCGAGTTCTATGAGATGGTGCGAGTGTATTTACTAAGTGGTGAAAATTTACGAGCAGCTCGTAGGATGTATGCGACAGAGAGCATACGACGAATGCGAGCCCACGGTATCCATAACCCAACGGTCCCTAATGAAAGGACCATTTTAGCAGCCACTCAGAGACTGCTTGATCACGGTCAGTTCAGGACCCCAAATCACGCACAAGGATCTGGCAGACCTCGACTGGCAGTCGAAATAGAAGAAGCCATTTTCGATTTCTTCGAGCGAGATCCAAGAGCAAGTACCAACGATGCGGCACGTCGCTTTGGTGTGAGCCAGGACGCGGTATGGAAGCTGCTAAATTCAGCCGGACTCCATCCATACCACTTTCAGCCCGTACAGCAGCTCCATGACCCAGACCCAGCACCACGTCGTGCCTTATGCGAGTGGCTTCTAAATCACCGCGAAGCTAACATCTTGTGGACGGATGAAGCATCGTTCACTCGTGTGGGACTGTACAATGTACATAATGAACATTGGTGGTCATTTAATAATCCCCATTTGGTGCGAGAGACGCATCACCAAGTGCGTTTTAGCGCCAATGTATGGGCAGGGGTTATTAAAAATAAAATAATAGGGCCCATTTTTATTGACGGCGCCTTGACCGGGTCAAGGTATTTAGAAATGCTGGAAACAACTATCGAAGATTTGATGGACGAAGTTCCGCTGAGCTACCATAGTGACTTTTACTATCAGCACGATGGCGCTCCACCTCATTACGCCATACAGGTACGGAACTACCTGAATGAAAAATTCGGGCAAAATTGGATCGGACGTGGCGGACCCATACCGTGGCCTGCTAGGTCCCCTGATCTTACTCCCTGCGATTTTTTTCTTTGGGGAGAAGTAAAACGCCGGGTGTATGTTGAGGAGGCCCAAAACCTAGACGATTTAAAGTTTAAAATAATTAACGCTTTTGATGAAGTGAAAAGTGACATTAGTGTTCTCAACAGACTAAATGACAATTTATTTAAACGTGCACGTTTATGCCTAGAAAGAGGAGGACTTCATTTTGAACAATTATTGAAATACAGTGATTAGTGACATGTCGGATAAACAATTATTTTTAATTAACAATTTTAGTGAATAGGTTGATTGAACATTAATGTAAATACGTAGTTGATTCCAAATGTTTAAATACGCCATAATGCAGAACTACCTATGCATTAAGTAAGTAATGTCAATAATTTTATTATGTTTTTTAAAGTGCCATAGGTGTTTTCATTGATTTTATTGCTTTATTTTCTGCATTTTGATGGTCATGAAAGTATGAAGGAAAAATTGGAATTATCTAATCTTCAAATAACTTCACGACCTAATCCTAAAAGTCTGGTTCGAAGTTCGAATCTGAAAAATCAGCGATCAAGTACATTGTAACCCACGTAAATACTACCTACGCCTGGGAACAAAGGCGCGGCGCGTGGCGATGCGCTCGTTCCTTGCGGCGGCGGCGCGGCGGCGGCGGCGTGGGGTAGCCATAAAATCAGTTTTAAAGCCTACGTCTTTCGTTAACGATAACTTTATTTTTTTGTACTAAGACTTATCAAAATAAAAAATACGTGTTTAATAAAACTCATTTAAGTTTAATTTGTCAAAGTTTGCGCACTACTTAAAAAATATTCCTGTATTATACAGGGTGTGGCGTAAAGAGTGGATAATCCTTTACCTACGTGTAGGGGGTATCATAACTGTTCAGAAAATTTAAATTTTGCCGAATAAATTATTTACGGTTTTCGAGTAAATCTAGTTTTTCGAAATTTTAAAAATTTTTCATCCTTGTCCATTCTTTTAGATGCCAAGATCACAAATCAAGCTATTTTCTCAATCTGTTTTTTTATATAGCATTCTTGGATAACTGCGCTATCAAATACCAATTGCCATTTGTGTGTCAAAGTAACATATTTTTTTTAGAAACATTTTAAACTAAAAAAAATATTATTTGATATTTTTTCCAAAAGTTTGACCTCCTGTGGAGCAAAAAAATACACTGTCACCTGAGTGACCAACTAATAAAAAACTTGACCACTTCAATGAGATTCCGAAATGGTATGCACTTGGTATTTCCAGCTTTTAATTTAAAGAATATTTCCGTAAAGATTGACCTAAGCCTGTTTTCTGAACATACTTTTTTCCACAAAAAAGTTTGGCCTCTCATGGTGTAAAAACGTAGGGTCACCTGAGTGACCATACTTTTACCCATTTGAATTAGTGCTACATTTTTTCTATTATTGAAAAAAAAAGGATTTTGTTTTATGCTAAAAAATTTTCTTACAAAAAACTTTTTCATTGACACACAAATGATAGTTAGAATTTGATAGCGCAGATATCTCAGAATTCTACAAAAAACCAGATTGACAAAATACCTTGATTTGTGATCTTGGCATCTAAAAGGGTAAAAAATATTAAAATTTCTAAAATATTCAATAACTCAAAAATCATGAAATTTTTGCTAGGTAATTTTATCCTTATTTCTGAATAGCTATTAGGTATATCCCCTACAAGTAGGTAAAGGACTATCCAAAGAATCAAAATAATTAATTTTGTGGAAAAAAGCATGTTAAGAAAACAGGCCTTGGTCAATCTTTACAGGAATATTCTTTAAATTAAAAGCTGGAAATACCAAGTGCATACCATTTCGGAATCTCATTGAAGTGGCCAAGTTTTTTATTAGTTGGTCACTCAGGTGACAGTGTATTTTTTTTGCTCCACAGGAGGTCAAACTTTTGGAAAAAATATCAAATAATATTTTTTTTTAGTTTAAAATTTTTCTAAAAAAAAATATGTTAATTTGACACACAAATGGCAATTGGTATTTGATAGCGCAGTTATCCAAGAATGCTATAAAAAACAGATTGAAAAATAGCTTCATTTGTGATCTTGGCATCTAAAAGAATGGACAAGGGTGAAAAAATATTAAAATTTATAAATACTACATTAACTCGAAAACCGTAAATAATTTATTCGGCAAAATTTCAATTTTCTGAACAGTTATGATACCCCCTACACGTAGGTAAAGGATTATCCACTCTTTACGCCACACCCTGTATATACTATATTATACTACCTACACCAAGACCTACACGGAGCGTATACTTGAGCAAGACGCACAACAAGTACCTACATACATTTTCGGGCGGCAACCCAATTCATCTACAATCATCTACATTCAATCATCATCATACATAAAATCATCTATACAATAATAACTAGTAGTTCGCCCCGAACTGAGATTTCGTGACGCGACGCGAACGCTCCGAAAAAATAAGTAAGTAGTAGTCAGAGGCAAGTCCAAACATTGTGTTTGGACTCTGGCTACTTAGGTACTAAGTATGGTAACGAAGTTTCAACTGAATTGGCCTATTTATTGAAGAGTTCCGTTGAACAGACCTTGGCTCCATCATCAGAACAGGTCGCTATCACCATTTAATGAGAACCAAGTAGGTACCTTATTAATTTATTTTCCAAAAAAAATATTTGAAAAAGCAAAGGAACTGACAGACCAGTAGAAAAACCTTGATGCCAACGAAACTCTTAGAAATAAGAGCTCTTAGGTCGTTGGTTATCTTGATTTAATTTTTTTGTTGTATCTCAAAAACTGGGCTACCTAGAAAAAAAATTAAAATGGTTTTGGAATGTCCAAACCAAGCCCTTTCATATGACATATGACTTTATTTCTTTGTGTAACTTTTTTAATTTTCGCCCCATTAAAAACCCCCGTACGAGTACGAGATATCGACTTACCAAGTTTCATGTAGATCGGATAAACGGTTCTCAAGTCATTGTCGGACAAATATATAAACATACATACATAAAATGCCAAATCGCCCAAGTTGATTGTAAGATTTTCGTTCGCTTCGCTCACTCAATCAATAAAAAGGTGTAGACAAAAATATCTCATAGACGCACATCATCTACGAATGCTTCCACTAACTGATAAACCATTCTAAAAATGCACGCCCTTCTACCTGATGCCTTCACCCTGTTTCACCCCTTTTGATGTTGAATTTTGAAAAATCCTTTCTTAGTCATAAGAGGAATACGTGTGCGAAATTTCAAGTTTTCTAGGTCTAATGTTTTGGCTTGTGCGTTGACATCAGTCAATCACTTTTTCCTTGTAGGTATATAATATATAAATAGAGAATACAGTACTACTAGGTAGGTACATATAGGAACTACATACTACATGTAGGTACAAATAGGTAACTTATCTAGAAAATAAAATGAGGCTCAATTTAGTTTCTATTCACTCGCTTTATTGTACAATACTTTACATTATTTTTATGCAATAGGACTTACAAGCAAATGTCTCTGTCGTTTAGAAAATCTAATAATTAAATGCTTAACAATTACTTTTTGGCCAAAAAGCCAGCTTTATTATAAGAGTAGGTACTCAAAAGTAACGCTATGAGAAAATTGGTACCTACCTACTAGATAATTGAGTTAGATAATTTATAGGTATACATAAAGCTTAGGTAATGTACCAACCAACGATAACATAATAACATTTGTTTAGGTAGGTAGGTGTCTGAAATAAAGTTGATTATTAATTAATTGTAGGTACATGTTATATTCTGTGATCGACATAGTAGAGTAGTTAATTATAGTTAGGAAAGATTTATCAGCTATTTATAAAAGCGTTGCCTATTTTGGGGCTAGATGGCACTACAGAGTAATCGCCGCCAATAATCTATATTTCTGTAGGTATATTTAACACTGGCCCCAAATTTAGTCGAAAAAATGTTTTATAAGGCTTGCAGCGAACAATAAAATTAGGCAGTGAACAAGAATATAAAATCAAAATAATGTTTTAAGGCAATATAATTTAATTCATTTACTTTATAACCCTAACTTTGAATGAGTTGCTGACGATTCGGACAAAGTTTATTCGGACACAGTGTCCCAATTGACACTTGATTTTAATATTTCTTTTACTGGCGATTTGGACACCATTCAAATAGCTGCAATGTACAGTCAGTTACAAAACAAGTTTTTACCGAGTTTAAATTTTTTTAATAAGTATTTTTTATTTTGTTATTTATGTTGTTTTTTATCAAGTTTTGTAGTTTTTTTTCAGTCGATAATAGGCCTTGTTGATGTTGAAAACTAACAAATAATAAGTACCTAGTACTCAAATTTAGGTATGTTTGAACTACGCGTATTTTGCCGTATTACCCCAAAAGGTCACATCTAACATTTTTTCAAAATTGAGATACATACATATTCGGAATCAGGAGAAAAAAGCGCATCTGACAGATCTCAATCCTGCATTGAGTTACATTAGATTTTTTAAGTTAAAAGGAAAAATCATGACTTTACAAAGAATGAGAATAAATAAATAAATAATAAAAATATTTATAAATATAATACGTATATATGCAAGTAATAGCATTTATTTTTTCTGCATATATACATTTAAATGATTTTTATTCCCGAAAAACATCAAACCAAAAAAACTTTAAACCCATTTTTCTCGAGATTACAATTTGTTAGATGTGACTTTTTGCGGTAAGACGGCAGTATTGATTGTCTTTGATTTTTATACATAGGTACTTATAATACTGTCTTAGATTAATTAAAACATCTTTTAGATATTTTTAAGTGATCTTTACCTAAGTATACAAGATTTTTACTTAAAATATCATATACCTATACCTAATTACCCTATGAATGAGACTTGTTTGTGTTTTTATCACATTTTTTGACAACAAGTCACCACACGCTCGCAAAGCAATTTGATTATCTTTGTCACATTATTTATATTATAGTTTGCTTGAAAAAATTTCACCTGACTGTACTCAAAAGCTTCAATAATTTTATCAAGGAATTTGAATAGTTTTAACAAGAATTTTATGGTGTCCGAATTGACAGTAACAAAAATATTAAAATCAAAAGTGTCAATTGGGGGACTGTGTTCGAATAAATTTTTTCCGAGTCGTCAGCAACTCCTTTGAATAGGTGTGTAGGTACACAAACTCTTTTTATTACACTTATATGTCTGTAGATTTTGGGGACTTATAAACTGGTAAATATACGTTCTTAAAGTATATATTTGCTTAGTTTAAATCTACCTCAATTAAGTAACAGTAAATATCTACAATGTAGCTTATCTTTATAGAGGGGAGCAGCAGATACCTATTTGATTGTGGTAACAATGCAAGTTTCTATTCTAACCCCCGGTTTCTGAAAGCGCGATCAACACTAGTCGGCTGTCAAGTCATTGGCTATCTTTATCTAATTTAAAGTAAACGCTGAAATAGCGAGTGACTTAAGAGCTGATTAGTGTTGATCGAGCTTTCAGAAAGCGGGGGTTAAAATCTTAAATATATACGAGTACCTAGTTGGTACAACGATCTTTTAACGATGCGATACATAATTTTTTATTTAAATTATTTAAAAAATATTATGTTTAAGCGTATCACAATTTCTCTAAGGTCTAACAGTTAGGCAAAAGTAGGTCCCATTGTACTTATGTTTCATCCGTTGACTTGATGAGTATGTATGTAAAGTTTTTATTATGATTAATATAGCAAAATTTTATTTTAAAGTGTCTTTACAAAAGTTAAATTGCTTGTCGACTTAATTCATCATTACGTACAAGAAAACTAATCAAAGCAGTTATTTATTTTAAAGTGAGAGTAGATGATGAAAAAAAAGTAGATTTATGTTCCTAGATAAGTGAATTATGGCGAAATGGAATTCGTTTTTATATCATTCATAAACTTTATCTATTTAAATAGGTATTTGGAATCCCAGGCAATAATTACCCTGCATTTTATTGAGAAAAATGTCCAAAATTTCAAAATTGGTTCAAGATAAGGGTATCTAGTAAAATATGCACCTACTCGTGCATAGAGATTCACTTTCGTAACTACTAGACTAGAAGATTCAATACTTGAAGCATTAAAGATGGGTAACCTACGGATAGATAGATACACGGTGTAAAAAGACAGTCCCGAAACTGAAGGTGCGTAAATGTATAGCTTTCCATAAACATGCCTTTATGTAGGCGTAGTTGGTTGTTAGCAAGCAGAGCGTTTATTAATTAACATCTTGGTTAGGTAGCCTTTTTTTTATCATCCTTGAACCTCGAGCCCATCTACCTCGAAAAGAAAGCATTTTCTTGGAGTAAAAAACTCGTTCAAATGTAGAACTTTGAGAATGTATATTAAATAATGTATAATACTTAAGCATTGCCCGGGTCGCTAGTATACTCGTAGTATAGTTTCTTTATACATTATAGTACATAGTTAAATTTAGTTATTTTTATATTTTAGAAAGATGTAAATATAATTATATTCAACTTAAATTTTAGTTCAAGTTCGATCAATATCAAGGTCGGCCAGAATAGTCTTTTTACACCCTGTATTAAGGCCTTTTTAAGTTGCATTTTGAAATCCGAACGAAATCTATCACAGGTTATTTGTCAATTCTCTATAGTATTACAGTACATAGGCAATCAAAATTGCTGTTCAACATCCAGTAAAGTACATGTATTTTGTATGATAAAACATAGTTTAAGCGAATGAACAATAAAATAAAGTCTCATTCGATTAGTTCTAAACTGCGCCAGCATCGTGACAGTAGTAGCATAAAATCGCTACGAGTCTTCCGTAGCACACGGTCTACGCGTGCGCTCTACAATAACCAGTTCGCGTAGAAATGCATGGTCTACGCCGTAGCACAAATTAAACGAGGCAACGTAAAATCTGCCGTAGAGTTTGTCGTAGCTTGAACGCAACGACATGCCTGCTGAAGCGTAATTGGTTTACGCCGTAACAAAATGTTGACTTGTTCGTTTACTACTAGGTAGGTACATACTCCTCCAGTTCTGTAATTTTGCCTATACTAATATTATAAAGGTTCAATGTCCACGTCCATAATATTCGTCCGTGTGAAGCCGGGGCACGCCGCTGGTTATCAATAGAATTAATTTGGTTGTGAATTGATGGTCAGAAAGATAAAGTTTTTAAAATTATAATAAATATCCGGGGAAGTACTGCCACCACGGCTTTTTCTGCCCGCCCGCGCGTTGCTGTGTTTTGGTTTGAAGAGTGTGGTCGCCATGAGGCTTAACATCGGTATGCCTCAAGTTGATAGACGCAGGGCATTGCATCGTAGGGCACGTTCCTATCGTGCGTGACTTACGAGGCAATGCTTGGGTGATGGTTACCACTTAACATCAGGTGGGCCATCTGCTTGTTCAATCAGCTATTTGTATAAAAAAAATAGAGAGAAGACATTTCTTTTTATGTTTCATTTATGTCATTTCAATTACGCACCTACCTATTGTATTTATAAATATAATTATAACTATTGGGACAAGCCGTAGGACGTTATTACCCCCTAAAACCAATTTCACAACATGAAACAATAAATAAATGATAGTGAATTGCTTTTGAACTGCATAAACATCAACTTTACTGAATGTTTGATTAAGTTGGAGCAGCTACTTTGGCATGTAAGCTTAGAAAATAAATGTCAAAATTGCTATTTAACAACTAACGAAGAAGATCTCTGAAACTAAGTAAATAGAAATTGATCCATTAATGTAACATCTGAAGGTTACCTATGTAGTCTAAGTTTCACAGCTTGTATTTTTTGAACCTTTCTTGCGACCTATGACTATGTATCTATTACATGTTTATATTATATAATAATATATAAAGTACCTTATCTTTAATAGCCACTATCTAACTTTAAGTATTTTTATACTTAATTGTAAAATATTTACAACATAATAATATATAAATTACATTGGTAATTTAAATCCGTAAAATGAAAGCACCTACAATAAAATAGTTTGTTTTATAAAAGCAATTGATTTATCTACTTATTCAATAAATTAAACGAGATAAGCGTAGGTTTTAAAGTAATCTACACTGGTAGGTAAGGACAATAAGTACATATTTCTAAAATACACAATAACCGATTGGAAGTGACGAACGAATAATTATTCGATCGTCCATTTCATTTTCTTTGTAGTTTACTACTACATAATCGGCTCGTTGTATAATTTATTTGTATTCGATCAAGATTTAAGACACACTTTAACCATTATCATTTAAATTCTTATTTTAATCCTAGTCTATGATTGCTCTTTTTTGTAAATAAAGCACCTATCTAAGAGGAAATTGTGATTGGACAGTTGTGTCGTTACTTACTATTATTGTGCGGAGAAGGCCAACGTGGGAATTAATGTAGCGGGAGTAAGCCCGCGGTTGTTAATAAAGCGCTGTATTCTTAGCGCCTAGCGCCTAGATTGTAGCGCTTAGCTCCTATTTCCCAGCCCGCCAGCTAGGCATGAGGCTAGGCTGAGCATTTGGATGCATAGTTCGCTTTACTGACCTATGCGTCGCGATGACACCATTGGCTAATGCCCTGTCTATTATTCGTAGGTGGCGCTGGCGTCATAAACATCACGCTAACACTCTCGTTCTCTTAAAAAGCAGCCGCAATGCGAAACCGAAATGGCAATCATACATTTGATGATAACTTTTAACCAACTTAAAATATAATAATAGCAGGTAAATAGGAGTACCTACTTTTTCAAAATCGGCTTGGGATATCGGATGTACCTATAATAGGTCGAGACGCATTCAATATTAGTTTTGAATAGGAGCCATTATTTTTCCAAAAAAAATAATGGAGACTAAAAAGTCGCTGACAAAATATGCATTAACACATAATTGGCTTCGCATTGCTGTTGCAGGGCTTAAATAGTGTAATAGGTCTCAGACATCTGGTCGTAGGAGATGTAGGTCGACGACGGCGACGTCTCGCTTCTGGTTGCGCAGGATCCGCGGAGGCAGGTGCGCGTCTCCGAGCAGCGCCGCGTCCTCCGCCAGCGAGTCCCCGGACCCGTACCCCTCCCCCTCGCCTTCACCATCCCCCTCCCCCTCGCACCACGAGCCGGAGCCCGAGCTGCCTACCTCCGGCCCCGTCTCCACCTCCACGGAACAGCTCGCGCATGCCTCTGTAATAACATACAACCCTCACTTATACCAAACTGTGATTTGGAACGATTTTCACCTCATCAATGTATTGTACCCCTGATAATGGCGGATGCGACTGTGCTTAAACATAATTATAGTCAAATAACTGTATACCTAATATTGATAATGTATGCTTTTAATGCTACTTACGGAAATATCAAGGTAGTTTTGGCGAGGTAAGCCCGTTGTATGAATTAATATCCGAGATGGAATTCAATTTCAGAGAAAACTTATTAGCACATAGGTAAATCATTTTTAAGTTTTCATTTACCTGTTCTTTTAAGAATAAAAAAAAAATATCGAATGTGTTAAAGACCGGAGTATTTAGTCCACCAGAAGAACATTTTCACAATTTACCAATGATAGCCTAACACTTTGATCCTGCCGATCCTATTTAATTTTGCATTCGGATGGTAAAATTAGCCTCAATATTCTGTCACACAAACACCTTCATTCCAAAGTCTCTTTACATAAAAAAAACTATGGAACAGCTACTCTACTTAAACAGACGTGCATACAAAATACGAAAGTAGTACCTCAAGATCGAGTTCTTTTTCGTTTTAGGTTTATTTTTTTAGTATTGCAAATTTAGTTCTGCATGAAGTCAGCAGAGTTCTCAGCACGTCTGATATCGCTTATTGAGGATTCATACAAAACCCGGGATACAATACAGAAAAATGAACATGAACAACGAAACTCGGAGTTGAGGTACGGAAAAACTCAAGGTAGCATAACATTCCCATATTTATTAAGAAAATCAATACTATCAACACATCGAGAAATATTGTTCAAATTGTATGTATAAATAAACGTGACTTTTCGGCATTCAGGAGAAAATAATAACATAGCATGCAAAGTTATTGTTTAATTGATGACCCTTTTGTTTTCCACATAATGTTCTTCGTTAACTATTTAATTCATTCTTATTTTAGAAAATGCACAAATATTTTTTTATACATAGAAAATTTTCAACACTCAATTATTCTGTGATACTTTTGTGATCACATTGGACCTAAACTAAGGAGTTACCTACAAAGTTAAAAGCAATACGTATCCCACATTTGGTTTTTGGTATTCTGATCGCGAAATTATTAATCCCTATCCCAACCAATACTCTGTCTGTCTGTCTGTTACGCTTTCCCGCTCAAACCGACCGATTTTGATGAAATTTGGCACAGACAATATTTAGACCCTGAAAAAGGACATACTACCTTTACGGCTACCTTTTATTGCGAAAAAAAGGGATGAAGAGGTTGAAATAGAGGTTGAAAGTTTGTATGGGATTTCTTAATTTTAAAAGATAAAACCATGAAACTTTAATCAAATTAAAAGTAAGCAGAAGAAGTCGCGGGTACCAGCTAGTTGTAGATATGTTTTAAACGAGCGGTACCGGTCATGAAAAAGTCTAATTTCACCAACACCTAAGGAAGGATAGTATGGGAATTTCGTTGCCAGAAATAAAAAATGTAGCCTCACGGTTGTAGTGAATCTCGAAATATACATGTATTTTAAAGCAGAAAGCTTCTACAAATAATCGTTTCTACCGACTACATACTAGAAAAGAAGAAAATGTGAAGGAACGTAACTTTTCGCGTGACTGAACTTTAATTTAACTTTTTTTTAACTTCATTGAAATATTTGAAGTTTTTTCAGTGTGATTGAACCCATAAACATTCTCGCAAACTTTGGCATTGGTTAAGATAATATAAGAAGAAAGATTCAGTCTGCGACCTCGGGTTTCACGACCTCTTGATAAGAAAAGAGCATTACTAGGAGCCAGACAAAGAGTTGTTAACTTATCTAAGATAAACAATGCACGCACGTATGATTCTTATTATGAGCTTAGCCAGATTTATTGATTATTATTCAGCTTTGTACATTTTAATGAAAAGCTAATTAGTAATATTACGAGACCCAATAAATCTGTCGTCATATTTAACGCATACATGAAGTATAGGTAATTATTTCGATAAACTCGCGACATAAAATTCTGATAAAATAGCATAGTAAATTGAAACATTAAAAATGCATAGCAACACGCATAATATTAATTGTAAAATACCACGGAATCTATAGTCTAGATGAAAGTATAGAACAGATACACACATTCCTAGACTTTACTGAGTTTTGGAGGATATTAAAGAGAGTCCACATAAATAAAGGTAAGAACTAAAACACTCTAGTAACATTCCACATCGATATGGGTAGGGTAGTTGGACTCACGTAGCCCACGGCATCCGATAAGAACGGGGCTCTCCCAAGATGTCAGTCAGAGAGAAGTAGACGACGAAAAATCTTCATAAGATGCTGCAATTTTGTAATATGCGCATATTTATACCTATGGCAATGACGTGTAATTGGTTAATTTGCATTCAATGCGCTAACTACTAAATTCCTAAAAAGTGTTATACTCTAGGTACTTCAATATTGTAAAATGCAAATAGTTATAAAAAGTTGGGTGTATAACTCGAATTGCATAATTACCTGTGATCTCTGAATTGGCGTGTACGGAAGTGTTAGATGCAGAAAATAGGGATCAATTTCAAAGTGGACACATAATGCAATAGGTAGGTAGGTACTGAAGTGATCGTGTTAGTGTATCAAACAGTGTATTTAATTAGATTTGTTTGATGCGAACCTGAGCTGTCAGTGATGAGGCGGGGAGGCGTGTCATCTCGGTCAGTGGGCACTACGATCACTACTTCATCGTCCCGCGGGGAATCTGCGTTACGGCTTGACGATGTTCTGCAAATTAAATGCAATCATGGACAGCAGGCATTGTGGCACGTCATGTTAAATTAAGTGGATTACGTAAAATGCTTTAGCGGGCTTTGAAAATTAAACACAAAATACTTATGATGAAATGCGTTTGGTAACATAATATATTTCTTTTACTATGAATAAGAAAGTTCCACCTTTGGAAATTTATTTGAGATGTTTGAGATCTAATCACATAAGAATAGATATCATGAAATATGCTTACTTTACAATAACTTTTTTCCGTTGAAATCTGGTGCCGACATCTGAGTAGCCCCGGTTCATGGGCCGCTTGACGGGCACAGGCGGCGCAGAGGCTGGTGGCGGCTGCTCGAAGGTGCGCGACACGGGCGAGTTGGGCTCAGAACATTGCTTCTCCGCCCTCGCCGTGCGCACGCGCAGCGCCGGCGGTGCCTCTGCCGGCCTACTGCCGCCGCCGCCGCTATCGCCACCGCCACTGGCCAAACTATTGCTGCCTATCCTTCGCATTCTTCTATCCTCTTCATATAATTCTAATAAATTATCCAACTTATTCTCTATATCATCTACCTGAAAACAAAGTATAGCTTTTATAGTGCCTTTAGAGTGCCTATAATATTAATTATGAGTACTTATGAAAGAATTTTATGTAAAACAAAAAAAAACTGAAATCACAGAATATTTAATGACATATTTAAATGTTCGATTTCATAGAAGTTCGTAGCATAATACTCACTTGTCTTTCAATTTTAACTACTCTGGAAGCTAGACTGATTTTGGATGCGTAGACGTCTTTCGCTTTTGATCCTTGCTTACCGAGAATTTGGTCTAACCTGTCCAGGAAATTAAAAATTACATCTTTTAACTTATTCTTATTAGATAAATTTCATGTTATTACAGGGGATTCTAAATCGTCAAAACTTTGTACGGACTAAATTAACAAAAAGCGTTGACTGAAATTCAAAATGAGTTCAAATCGTGCGAGTCAAAATTAGAGTACACTTATTTGATATGGGTATTCTGCGGATGAAAACCCAAAAGTTGAAAAAGTTCACGTAGGTACGTACTCGTGATTCAAAAACCTTAAAACCAGGTAGGTATACCCATATTTTATATTTCATTTAAGATTTTGACGAATCTTTTTGTAAGTACCTACTTTTGACCAGAGGGCCTATCACGAGTTCCGGTGCCGACCGCGATCGATCGTAGATCACACCGATAGACACCGCATTTCAAGGAAATTCAATATTATATATTATTCTTATACTGATAATAGATTCTTATGATTTTTATCATTATTCTTATTATAAATATTATATATTACTAGCTGAACCCGCGGCTTTGCTCGCGCCAAGGACTTCAAAGTTTCATACAAACTTTCATCCCCTATTTTATCCCCTTGCGGGTAGAATTGACCAAATCCTTTCTTAGCGGATGCCTACGTCATAACATCTACCTGCATGCCAAATTTCAGCCCGATCCGTCCAGTGGTTTGGGCTGTGCGTTGATAGATCACTATGTCAGTCTGTCAGTCAGTCAGTCACCTTTGAGTTATATATATTTAGATTCGCATTCTTTGAGAAGCTTCCCTTAAGCTTCTCAAAGAATACGCTAGATGCCGTTGTTTAATTTCCTTGAAATTCGGTGTAGATCGTTGCGATCTACGATCGCTTGCGGTCGGCACTAAACTCATGATAGCCCCCCAGTACATTAGGATAAAAAGAAACATTATGTCCGCACGTTAAATATAATTTATCCTAATTATGTAAAAATAAGGTTACTTGGCAGCACTGCGGGCACCCTTCGTGTCAAGGATGATAAATTAAAATAATAGTGGGCAATCAGAGCAGCAGCGTGGCCCATTGGCCCACAGCGGCTCTAATGACTAAAATTAAATGTCTGTCATAATAAAGAAAATGCGCTTTATTTCTAAATAAACCAACAATTGAAAGAAAAGTAATAGTATAGGTACCTACTTATAATCTATAAAGATCTCTACAGTATAGCAGTCCTTGACTATTGTCTATCTATTTTATGTAAGGATCTGTGATACGAGTATCTATACTATATTCTGATTCACAGTGAAGCGTGTGCAGAAGCGAGTGATTATTGTTTGATATATGACGGTGATAATGAGACATAGATATGCACTTCCGCTGAATTCTAAAAGCAGCACACGCTAAAAACATCGATTATTGGCAATAATTAATATACAAAGCTACTAAACTAGGTATGTACCTTTTAAATATTCTATTTTGTAATAGATTAAACTTATAACTTATAGTGCCTTGCGGTAAACCAAGCCAAGCTGAACTTCCTAGTTCATTTTACCATTCGATTATATCATTCCTGGATTTGACAACCAATGTTTCCTAACGTATGATACCAAAACATAGCCGCTAACAAACGAGAAACGTGCATAATATTAAAGTTACTCAAAGGAAAATGGAGCGCGCCATGCTAGGCATCTCACTAATTGATCGAATAGTGAACGTTCGATTCGTCGAAATACGACGAATAAATAAAGTTGTTTGCAAAGGTAGAGTTATGGATCACGAGGAAGAGCATTAGCCACATGGTATGACAATATCGTAAGGGCAGAGGGAGGATTCCGTTGGCACAGGATCTAAAAGAGTGGCTCGATAAGGAGGATCCAGCCGTGGATGATCGTAGGCTGATTGCACGATAAAGACAACTATATTTGTAAAAACCTTGTTTTTAATGTAATATATTTGCTTAATACCTGCCTATCTACTGCTAGTTAGCATGTAAATACCGAAATGTAGGTAGGTGCATAATTAAAATGATAAGTATTACAAAGTCTATGCTTTAAAAAAAATATATATAAAATAAAAAAAGCTTACTTATGCTTAACCTTGGTTGAGGTGCTTTACATAACTATGCATGATTAGGTATGTAACTACTATCTACTTACATAAAATATTACAGTGAACATCAAAAGCAAATCACAGATTGCAGCTAGACACTTGCATTATGAAAACAAATTTTTATTTACATGCTATATTTTTTTTATTTAATGACGGTTAACACAAAAGTTTTAATATATTCTGTTGATTTTTAATTTTATTAAATTTTGCATGTATATTAATGCTCCTGAAAACAAACGTAACCTATAATTATAAAAAATACTTCTCGATTGATTACTACCAACATACCAGTAAAAAATTAGGCCATTTTAGATTAAATATTGTTTCATTCTTTCATTGGGAAAAGGTTTACATTTTTCGGTTAAATTTGTGTCCCCATCCATTTTATCTGTTTAAAACTCAAATTACTGAACTTGGTAATAGCGTTACCTATAACACTGCAGCAAGCTCCTGTGATAATGTTTTGAGATAAAACCTTGGATTTAAGGTTTAAGGCTCTGTCGAAAAGATCACTTCAATTCACTTCCAAAAACTGAAGGCACATTAATTCAAGTTTTCAGGAGTGATCATTTTACGCTTTGTATATATTTACACAAATATAGATCATGCCATATTAAAAAAATAAACTATATTGAATAAATAATAATAAATAATAAATAAATAATGCTGGACAATCCACACAGCACTATCTAGCCCCAAAGTAAGCTATTCAAAGCTTGTGTATGGGTACTAGATAACTGATATATTTAATACATTATATACTTACATAGATAGATATTTTTTATTATACTTAGAAACCACCCAGACCATCGGAACAAATTTCTGCAGATCGTACACAAATTTGTCCCAAGGCGGGAATCGAACCCGCAACCTCTAGCGTCGCAGGCAGGCTCTCGCCCGCTGCGCCAGAGAGGTTGTCAATCTTATGTATCTGATGCACTGTCTTCCCACAAATGAACGTTGTCAAAGTTTAAGTATCAATATTTTGTAATTATTTACAACTATGTGTTGTTTTAAGTACGTATGCCTACTTAGGTGAGTTTTACAAAGGGCAGTATGATTAGCGGTGGATGATGGAGCTGCAGGCGGCTGCGGCACGGCTGCACGGCGGCGACGATCTTGCAAGTCGCGTCTCTTATCTCACCTGTACTGTAGATTCTTGGTTCGGTTAAGCAGATCCGCATGCCCCGATGAGTATTGCTCAATGACGTCTTTCACATCATAAGGTTTCAACGCTTCTCTAAACCTCTTGCGTGCCACAAAATACTTGAGCTACACGGAAACAAAACATATCCTGATGGCTAATGTCATAGATTACCTTAGACTAATAATTACGACGTGTTTTTCAAAAACGATAGCGGGTACATACCAACACAATTTTTCATAACAATAAAATATTTATATTTGCATAGTTGTAAATGACTAGGTAGAAATGTACTTGACATGATTTTGGTTCACTGTGATATATTTTCGTAGTCTGTAATATGTAGTAAAAGTAGTTTTTGGGTTGGCAATAATGAGAATATAATTAATTGACTTCGAGTCACGAAAGGCGTTTAGTAGTAAAGTTTTAATATCACTTCAACAACCATTTTATGCAAAAAACTAAATATTCTATCTGCAGTTTTTAAATCGCTTTAGCGATAGCCTAAATACCTAGAGGTTTTTGTGGATAGTCCTTTGTAAACTGTATTAAAAATATTATTTATAAATTATAATACCTTTATCATGTTAATAATAGGTTTATACATGCCTAGTTTATGAAGACCGTTTTATTAACATATTTTAATGTATTAAGTGCAAGGAATAAAAATTAAGTAAGTAGAGAAAAATATCCTTGAGCGATTTTGAAGCAGCCATGAAAGTAGGTAGGTTTTTGAAGTTATACATTATGTTTAGCAATGCAAATACTAACTACACACTATAAAGTATTAGGTTTGATGCCAACTTCGACTACAGGTAACATGACAAGACAATAGGTACAGTCCAGACAGAGTATGGAATGTAGAAAGTAATGGCGCGGCAGTGCATGGTGTTGGACGGAAGGGTTTTCGGCAGCTGTACCTAGTCTGGACGTGTTTCACCCGGCCCAGCAGGTCCACGTGGCCCGCGGAATACTGCTCAATAACGTCCTTGACGTCGTATGGCTTAAGGGCTTCCTTAAACTTACGTCGGGCCACAAAATACTTCATCTGTTAGAATTCCATAATTTTTGTAAAACACTTTAAAATGTCTTGATGTGTGTGAGTGTGTATATGTATTGTGTACCGTGTGTTTAATCGAATAAACCCTGGAAGGATTATTCAATTTGCCTGTAGTATAATTCTAATCATCAAGCAATTTGTTGTTGTTATGTATGTAACATCCAAAGTAAATTCCTAAAAAGAACCGAACCTAATGCCTAATTATGTTGTACAATATGCTAAACACGCAAAACATGTAAACACTTAGAGTACTTTTTGAATAGAACTGTTTGTGTCGTAATGTCCAAAGTATGCGCGTGTGTGTGTACCTTTATGTAAATTGTATGTAAAGTATTAACTAAATTGTTTAAAACGTTTTGTTTGCAGATATACCTTTCTGATGAAGCGGATGGCAGCTTTGTGGCGCGGCGTCAAGCTCACACAACGGGGCTCGTCGTCCTCGTCTGTGCAAACAAGAAAACTTTTGTTAGGCTGCAGAAAATTACGATACAAAGGAAAATGTCCATAGCACAGACTCGCATAATTTTATGGTTTTGAATGGCAAGCAGATTCAATAAGTATTTCTTTCAATGGAATCTTTATTATCGTTTTTATATATTTTTCTTTTATACAATGACTAGAGCCAATATTATGTGTTATATTCACAGTGGGTAGTTTTTTTATAATAAATACTTTTCGTAAAACTAAATGACGATATGAAATATCAAATTATAACTGGTTTGTTTTATTTGCGAAGGCCTAAAGAAAAGTTTGAAAGAAATTTGTAACATAGGAAGTGACTTACATAACATCACCTACCTAGTTAATTATGTATTATGTAAGACTGACACGTAAAAAACTATTGCACATACAATATCTGTTTTAGTAAAATGCGCAACCGTCTGCAGCATGATATACCTAGTACCTAGGTATAAACCTATTGAAGTTTCATTATTGCCAACCGCTATATATAGGTTTTACCTGCAGTGGATTTTGTGATATTGAAGTAGTCATTTGCATTTATATATTCATACGTATGCTAATTTTGCACTGTCAGGCGACGCAATCTAATTTTAGTCTAGTGGTGTATCTACCTATCGACATATTTCCAAAGATCTGATCATAAGACCGTGTCGACAACTCCCTAATAGCTAAATAAACGTTGCTTTTGGGAAAACTACAAAAATGCGAACCAAAATAACGAAGACCCTAAGGTGTCAAGAGACGGTTGATTCGTTGCTCGAGCTAGGTTTCTACAGAAATAATTGTTTTAATATATGTTGCCCTTAGCACGTATTGCAGTTTGAACTCTGTAGAAGACGACTCACGCTTGACCAAAAATAATGATATGGTTAAACTTTTACAAAAAATAACAGCACATTGAAGAAGTTTTCTTGTAGACCTATTCTATAATAGTTGTTTAAACTGTCCTCGCAGAAAAACAGCAATGCTAGACAGTAGGTACACTGTTGGTATAAATAAGTAAAAACAAAAGAAAACCGCTACGTAGGTATGACAAATACGTGTGTGGTTTTTCCTGAGGCCAATACTGGCAGCAATGCAATGTTGCAATCGCACTGTCGATTTTTAAGGCGGACTATTGTTATCTTTTAAAACCTTGCACTTTCATAGGGAAAACCAAGTATCGTATTCTTCTAAAAAATATAAAACTCGATTATCATTTTTTTTTAAAGAGCATTGTATAACGATAATGGTTGCAAAAAAAAACAATGCAAAAAACCTATGGCAAAAACTTTTTGAATGCTAAAAACAATGGTTTGATATATGTATCTATGGCAAACCCATCAGGCTATGTAAATAATACAATAATCAGGCCCCGACCTAACAATGATCCTATCTTTAGAACTTATATCGACAGTAAGTACTTGTAGCTTCGACTGTATTTTGATCATAGCGATGAAGCTTCATATTTATTTTTACATGAATATAAACACCTGTCACTATATGAGTTATTAGCTGTCATAAAACAAAGCAGACTCACCAGTTTTTGTGTAGGTGAAAATATTTATTGATTTTATAACATTAGCTAAGGGGTTATCATGAGTAAAATGCCGACCGCGATCGATCGTACATCGCAACGATCAACACCGAATTTCAAGGAAATTAAACTGAAAGAAAAAGAAAATTAAACTCAAAGAATGCGAATAATATAAATATTTATAATGTGAATAATGATAAAATAAGAATCTAATAGGAATATAAGAATAATATATAACTTTTAATTTCCTTGCAATGCGGTGTCTAATTGTCTATAAGTGTGATCTATGATCGATCGCGGTCGGCACTAGAACTCGCGATATTTTTTTTTCTTTGGTTGGAAATTACATGGAGGGCGCCAAACATTAGCAGCCTTATTATAAACAAATCAAACCTGGGTTTAAACCTAGCTCAAGTCACGTTTTCTTATTATAAACAACTTAAACCTGGTTTATCTCATAAATTTAGGATCATCTCAGGTTTATCATTTTCGTATTACAAAAGACACTTTAGTCGAAGACTACATAGTACCTGAGATAGTCCATGAGGCATCATCACAGAACATAATCATTCAACAAATATCCACAGACTATAACAAATTATGGCAATCAATCGTTCATTCATTTTGGAATCACCAACTTATCTGAGCCGGTCTGAAGTTAGCCGCTTGTGCATAAATGGCCAATAGTGAATCGAGAATTCTCTAAACAGCTAACTTCAGACCGGCTTAGATAAGTTGGTATAACTGTACTCTCTTGCCGCAGGCTAAAGTCATATGCGCATACTACCTCGTCTTTCGTTTTAACGAATCAATTTTTAGTTTCTCTTCTTGACTCAGATCTCCGCCTTTTTGTTTTAAATCTCGTTATCAACTTGATATTGACAAATTCGTGGCAACCCATGCGTTTTTACATTTCAAATTTAGATCAGAGTCTAGAGTTTGAAATGTATGTTGGATAATGCAGTGCTACAAGTTGTTTTATTGAATAAACTTATGTGGGAGACCAAATAAAATTTGGCAAAATGAGATTTTTATTAGTTAGACCATACTTAAACTAGGGGTCGTTCGGGTTTATCTTTAAACCGTGGTTTAGGGGATAAACTCCGTTTTATAATAACGTCTGGTCTAAGTCTTTGATTTTTCTATAGAGCAGGGACCAACTTCGGTATCAAAGTTAGACCACGGACCAGTTAGTCCTGGCTTAAGCCTAGTCTAACTCACATTTTTATAATAAGACGGTAGGTGTATACTTTATCCCTTTTATGAGTTGAGTAACTTGATACGTCCATAACGTATCAAGTAGGAAGAATCAAGTTATTAGATGATCATTAGCGTAACAAATAGTACATCGTGCTTCGAATATAATATGTTATGAAAATTGGTACTGGTAGGTAGTTACTTTGAAATTCTATTTGCCTATTATGAAGAGTGAATAAGTAGTACTAAATACTTTAATTCCATTTATCGTTTTTCAACTTTTCATTCCACAGTTCTAACGTTTCTTTCTAGAAGGTACATTTATGTTTGTAGGTAGGTATATTTAATTTTTTTTCAAAAGTAGGTTTCTAATTATGATTACAATGATTAGTATGAGATCGGCTTGCGTCGACCATCCGATGTGTAAACACGCAGCATTATCCCGCGATTACCACTAACCGTTGCTCGAAGGTTTTGACGAACAAAACTCGAATGCATATGTATAATAACTTATTATATTTGCGTGTCGTTGATAGCTATAGTCACGGCGTAACGTACCTCCTACCAACCGTGATATTCGTGACGCAAATGATGGTTATAAAAGGTCAAATATTTTCAGGACACACAGCGGATCATAATTAAATGAAATCAGTTTTTTTTAAACTTCCGAACCACTATCATGTGTACAATGCGAGAAAAAAAAATATCAAAATGTTGCCATTACTTTGTATTCACCTTCACATAAGTAATTCCTAATAGGCGATACCTAATAGGCGTAAATACGAAAGAAATTACAGATTTCCAATACGTATCATATAATATTATTTTGAAAATAACAAAATGAATTTTTGTGAAGTCCCTTTATCTGAAACGTATAGCCGATATTAGCTGCCACTCAATCCGGATTCTATTGAATATTAAAATAAAGGTCAATTATAAGAAATCACAATAATATCTATGTTTCAATAATGATCAGAAACCAGTGGGGTACCACCACGGCCCCGCTAAGATAAGTAAAGTGATCATTATATTATGATACCTAAGACTATTATGAAAATGTTTTTCCATTAGTTAGTTCATCGTTGGTAATAAAATACATAGATAAGAATGCTGTAGAGAGAGTATACCTATGCTGTTTTATACTGCCATCAGATAAGCTTGTGGCACTCGAGAAACTTTTAAAGCCATTTAAACTACACTGCTCCACGAATTTAAGTCAAACATTTTTCGTTTCAGCGAAATCTACACAAAACACGAAGTTGGAGACCGGCAACTGGGACTGGTGTTGTAGAAATGAAAAAAATAAGTAGGTAAGTATAAGTTTTTACAGTTATTGTTTTTTTCTTAAGGTCCAGTTTTTAATACTATGTATTAATATTGCATTTAAATTTTACTATGTTATAATATTAATGTTAAGTAAAGTTATTTAAGTCAATTACAATTTTCAATTACATAAATTTCACAACTAAGGCACTTGTAACAGTCAATAGGGACACAGTACTTTCTAGATTTACTACTTAGTTAAGTCTAACTAAACAAATAAGTACCGTATATTCAATCTAAAGGCAAACTGGGTGCAACTTTCAAGAAATAGATTGAATGTTATAGAAAAGAGAGAAACAGCTCATCTAGCAATATGTAGCGAATTTAAACTTTGTTGCAAGCAGTGTCAGTAACCACTACTTAGGTTAATTTACTATAGGAACCTAATTAGTAGACAGTTCTATGACTATTTAGCATTACAAATCTAAGTGAAACATCAATATGTGAACCAATACGAAATGTTTTTAGAAAAGTGGCAGATAGAGTAGAATGTGTGACATCAAATTACATTTACCAATCGTACATCAATAACTAGGGTTACGAGGGTTACTCACACTTAGGGTTAAACTACTCGAAAGCGACAGAAAGAGATGACAGTGACTGTCAATATTTATCTAGGACGGAAAAACTAAATTTAGGAGCTGCCGCAAGGCACATCTGACTTAGAATTTCTTACCGTCTGAGTTTTTCTTGGAGAGCGCTGTCTCTGCCACCGAGTCCTCGCTGTGCGAAGGGTTGACGGGTCGCGCGCGTCGTGTGCGCCCGTGCGTCGCGCCTGCCGAGCCACACAATGCTCACTTCAACACTTACTACTTCACTCACGTCAGTCCTGTTGTTCCCTTCACTACATTACTATACCCTCTGACGCCCTTTACGATACACGGAATACTTTTTCGATCTCAGTCAGATTGTGTGGCTTTGGTAGCTAGCGAAGCAGATACTTACTTATTTTTTAATGAATAATAATATAAAACAAAAATTTTAGTCAGGAATTGAATTATCTTGAAAGTGGACCACGATATCTTGCAACCCTAACCTATAGCTACAGACATTTGTTTAATAGTCACTATAATCCAAGGGTTAGTCACTAGATAAAATATTTTAATTGTATTCGTGTTGAAGATAATCGTTGATTATTTAATCCCTTGGGGATTAAAATAACATTATAGGTGCTGTTAGACACAATAAGCTCTATCCCATTGTTGGGCAATGACCTCCGATTCCACTAGTCACTACGACCTTGTGACCTCGTTCGCCAGTTTTTCAACCGCGTTCAGCTCATCCTGACGTTTTAGGTGGTGGTGGGCATTTTAAAGAAGTAGTTATGAAAAATTTAACTGGGTTTAGTTATGATACTGATAGATAGAAAGAACGCAAACAACCAAGTTTCAATTTCAACCAACCCGTTTGCGATTTTCTCGCTCTTTAAAAAATAGAAATTCAAAATAATAGAAATTCAAAATATTGAAATGGGCAAGTTATAAGATTTGGACAGCTGTCATATTCGCAACGAATTGTTTATTTATATTTAACAAATCTGATATTTTTCTTGATTGAAGTTAATTATTATTAAAGGATTTGTATGGCTGGCTTAACCATAATCATCTGCGTAGTTACGGTAAAGTCGGTAAATAATGTCATTATTGCAAAACGAGTACCTAAAAATAAATGAAATTAGGATTTCTCTGTAGCTTATGCTAAATAGGACCCGTCTTTCATCTTGATTTATATTACAGGGCTGTAGACAACCTCTCAGGAAATGATTCTTTCATATTTTCTTATAAAAGCATGTCATTACGGATCTTGCATCATAAAGTACTTGCTACGAGTACCTATCTATATGCGAGTAAGTAACATCGTAAATGGTAATTTTTTTTCAATTTATATTGATTTTTTTTTGGAAGAACGTTGTTTACCTATTTGGCATTATAATAATAGATATACCAATATAACCAATAATAGGTAGTAATAATAGGTAGGTACCAATAATAGGTTTACGATAGTACAAACATGTTTAATTAATTTATATACATATATAGAAATAGCAAACAAATAATAATGTACTATTCTCATCGTATATCTGAGATTTAAATCATTTTAGTGATTCGAGTTTCAAACTCTATTTAACTGAAATAATATTGTTTATAAATTGGCATCAGTTAAAACGTGAAATCAGTGCCAATATAGATGCGGGCTTTACCAGAGGCAATAACATTTTCTATTATTATTAGAAATGAGCTACCTAGGTACTAATAAATGGATCTATGCTATAGGTAATCCGCCGTAAAACATAAATATAGTGTCTAATGCAACAGAAATACGGAGATATTTCACAATGAAAATGGCACAATTCAAACCTCATATGGAGATACTAATAAAAGTAGGTATACGCGATATATTTCCTTCAAAAACGCCTTCTGAGTTGTACCTATAATCGAAATAAAATCAAATGAATGTTCAGCCTTATCTTTTTATTGTTACTTATATTAAAAGTTAGGAAAATTCAATTCTATGGTAAACACGCTATTGGTTCTGCTGATATTGGAGCTTCGCCTTTATGGAGGTTTCCTCTTTCAATTTATCTTTATTAAATTATGTTCTTCGTTCCGACTTTTGCCTTCGAAGATAAGCGAATAATGTACGAGTATCATAGTTAATTTTATAGTGAATTGCCAAAATACTGGAATATCCGCCCAAATATAAACTAATGTCAAATAATTACTCTAATCAACAATGGTATATGTATACATGTAGTTTCAATTCACTTGTGCTCTTGATAGATTATAGAGCAGCGAAAGGCATTTAAGATTCGTTTATTTAATGGCGTGGTTTATAAATAGTCTATCCGTCAAAACTACGCATCACAAATCACATATACAAAGTCATAATCCATTCGATAGATTCCCCGGGCCGTGGGTTTTGTTATCATGAGTTTCTACCTATAACTAGTTAGCGCTCCACGAGAATCAGAAATTTAGGTATATCTACTCGTAACTCAAATATTTGTCCCACCGCGGGAATCGAATTTGACCCACACGTTTTAGTCGGATAATGCGCCACGCACAGTTCAATAGTTTAGTAAAATGCATTATCACTAAAACATATAACCATCTTACTTTTAGTAGGTTATAGTAATTTACAAGATGACTCTTAAATCTATTCACTCAGCCTGTTTCAAGTGAGAATTTACTAACCGACGTTTTAATTTAGGCCATAGCCACTTGCTTTCAACCATGGAACCTGACTAAGAACAGGCTAGACAAGCGAGCCTAAGCACGGCATGTGAAAAGGTATTAAGCAGTAACTTATCTCATACCTACCTTATAAATAACCAAAGTGTAATAAGGAATACCAATACAACTAGTGGCTCTGGGAGCTGTAGACCTCGCGAACATACTAAAAGTGAGCTATTTGAGGAATGTAATGTGCAAGTGCATTTTCCGTTTTGTGATTTTTTTAATCTTTTTGATTTTTTTTGCATCATAGAATGAGGTCCTTTGTGTTTCTCTCAAATTTGATTGAAAACCATCGATTGTTTGATGAGCTATCCTGTTCATCATGCTGAAGATCCTTATCAGATCTTCGCCAAACTTTTATGAGACCAACTTATAGTTACTACCTTTCAAATAAAGAAAGAATAATCGAAATCGGATCTCATTTGGTGGAGATATCCAGTATATCAAATAGCCCCCTTTTTGCCCTTTTTTTGGGGGAAGTACCCCTCCAATCAAAAATCTCCGACGACAAAAAAATTCTAATAAGTCATACCTATAACCTGTGTAGGTACCAAGTTTCGTCCAGATCGGTTGAAAAATGCGACCTGTAGAGGAGAACAGACAGACAGACAGACATCCGGACAAACGCATTTTTGGCCAATGTGGAAACTGAGACGCTTCGCTCGCTCGGTCAATAAGAAAACTTATTTCTATGCAGATACTATTTGACGACCTCAGTTCGATTCCCGCCTCGGAACAAATTTGTGTACGATCTGCAGAAATTTGTTCCGTTGGTCTGGGTGTTTCTGTGTATAATAAAAAATATCGATCTATGTAAGTATAATAATTGACCGAGCGATCTCATTTGGTGGAGATACCTATTATCCAGTATATCAAATAGCCCCCTTTTTGCCCTTTTTTTGGGGGAAGTACCCCTCCAATCAAAAATCCCCGACGACAAAAATTTATAATAAGTCATATAACCTGTGTACCAAGTTTCGTCCAGATCGGTTTGAAAAATGCGACATGTAGAGGAGAACAGACAGACAGACATCCGGACAAACGCATTTTTGGCCAATGTGGAAACTGAGACGCTTCGCTCGCTTCGCTCGCTTCGCTCGCTCGGTCAACAAGGAAATGCATATCAATGTCAATCAAAATAAACCAACGCCAACGACGATATGGTCGTCTATTTTAAAAAAGAAATTGCAACACATTATCTATCCCTGAGCTAACCTTAGTGTAGGCAAAATCAATGTCGAACTGCTTGTTATGACTGCAATAAAGAAACACCTATATAATAAGGTCAATGCAGCGGTTGCCATTAAAGGTATCAAGCAAACTATCGATCCATTTGCTGTCTCTTTCTTCCTCGTGGAAACTTCTTTTGGTAATAGAACTTTATAAATCTATTAAATGTCGATGGATGTTTATTGCTTAGGTATAAAAATACTTAGGGACAGAGTTTGAGTAAGTTATCTTACGGGCTTTGAAGGCCCGAATGAAATATTTGCGTGTTGTTATCACAATAATTATAACTATAGCGAACAAGAGGTCGGTATCACTACCTTGACAGCGTGTAACAAACAACAATATATTATAACTTAGAAAAACGTAAACGGGCCCATTAGTTTTTGGATGATGTTGATGTAGATTGGATGAACCAAAAATAATGGGTAACAACAATACTGAATGAAAGAAACTGACTGTTTTTATAACAGCACAAGATATTTAGTACCGTAATAATACTCGATCCATGTTTTTGTGATCGCATAATTGCCACTGGGGGAGGAGGAGGGGGGTAAGTACCTAGATACACCCCCCAGTCGCCCCCTCCATTATATTTTCACAGGATAAAAAACTCCAAACTAGAAGGTGTAAACGAGTGAGTCTTTTTTATTTTAGAAAATCGTCCTATTGGTACCTAGAAAACACGTCTAGGAATGAGCTTTTCCATGATAGAATCCTCAGGAAAACATTAACGGTAGAGAAAAATTCTTAACGTAAGTACCTATAATTAATTGGGTAAAGTTTATCTTACAGACTCCTATGAACTATTTCTGACATGCATAATAAAAAATGCAAAGCAGTGTGAAATCAGGTACCTTTTAATTTGGTTCATTTTAATACGTAACCGAATTCAAAAGACAAGCTTTGATTGAAGCCATTCCAGTAACATGATGTAACCTACACTAAAACGCTTGTAATAGTTTGAAAAGTCAAGTGATCCGCAATCTATGATGCTAAATGAGCGCAAGTTGGGCAATCGTTGTAAAATCATTTCAAAAGTCTCTACCTCAGCACTTACAATACGCGAAAGCTCATAAATCATTTAGAAGCCACTCTGTCAAAAGAAATACGTGAAGCTTCTTGTTGCAATTTAAGTATTTCACAAAGTATTTCGAAGCGATTCTTCAATCTACGCGAGTGCATTCATATTTCAAAAAAGTGAAAAAATAACAAAGAAAGAAGTAGAAAGTCAGTAGGATATTAGCATCGTGTCTGGAGCTAAAACGCAGCTATCATCGCCGGCAGGCTGGAGTTCTGTCCGAACTAAATGCTACGTTTAACATTTTACATCTGTGTATTCACATAGGTATTTTGGGAAAGTTTTTCTAATAAGAATTAATAAGAAACGCAGCAGAAGTTTATGGACTGTAATATTTTCATGCCATAGTGCCGTCTAAGATATTGGAATAGAACCTTTAAAGCAGCTTTTCCAACAATGCAGTAGGCAACACGCACGGTCCCCTCTGGATGTATGATTATCTAAGGAACAGGGTAACAAATAATATCACTTTCTATTCCAACAACTGTATCACATTATAGTCTCTATCTGTTGTTGTGATTATTGAAGGAATGTCATTTGGTAGGTATAGCGGAATGTGGTAGAGACTTCAGTGTTCCAATGTTGTGTTATTAATAATTTCGATTGCGGATTGGTTTTATCTAGGTTAAAATGTGTACTTTTTTCAAATTTCCAGTGAATTTCGATTAGTTAGGTAACAAAGCTATGAGTTGTTCGTAGTGGGTAGTTGCATGCTCATGTTTAATGTCGTCGATACGGGTAGGTAGATAAGAGGTTTAATATTAAAATATATGTTTTTGGTTTGATTATTATTGTTATATTTAGTAAAGAACTTAGGTATCATTCAATTGTGATTGGTTAGTTTTTTTACTTAGCTTTAAAGCAAAATATGTTTTGAAATATTTATAAATTTAGAAAACATTTTTTTGTATTCTTTTTTGCCACACTAGCAGCAAACAAAATTTTAAATAACGAATGATGTGATCTATTCAATTAAAAAACAAAAAGAATGTGTATAAGCCTGATCAGTGAAGTGGTAGGTTACCGAGGTTTTTCTGATATCGTGAGTGGTACGACAGTTTTAATATCGATAAAGTTTTATGATGTAGGCTTAGGTAATATAGTAGTATTAAAACGATTGTTTGTTTTTCGTAAGTAGTGTAAGTAGGATAAATCGGTAGAGATAGTTATTGAAAATGGCTTACCGAGATTTTCAGCGCTCGCATTGACATCGTATCTGTGAGCGGGCTTCGAGTGCGGCGCAGGGGAGTGCAGCGAGGTGCTCTTGTGCCGCCGGATCGTAGGCAGCCGCGACACAAAGGACGCATTGTTCTTGAATGACGCACTCATCACTCGACTGTCAAATATACATAATGCTCGTCATCGTCACTTACCCTTGTTCGAACACTCGATGACGTATTTTCCAACCGCCAAGTGCGATTAGTGGGGGTTGCGTATCGGTAACGGAAATTAGGTTTCGCTGGATGAAAGAGATGTAACAGATAGCTAAATCCACTTTCAGACATGTTTGGTACATACTTAAGTACTCGTATTTAAAAAGATTGTCATAAGTTGAAATTGAACACGGATAGTGATGTAGGAAGCCCTTTTAGCAACCAACAGTGCGCTAAATGTACTTAATTCATTAGTTTTAGTGTAGATTACGATCGGATCAGTGCAATGGCATTAAGATAAAGATATTTTACCTGTAAGGCTTGCATACGAGAAATACGAAACAACTGGCCGATTACAGACATACGAGGAGGCTATGAAAGCCTTTATCAAAGCAGGCGGTAACGGAAAACGTAATTTTTCCTCTCTCAGAAGGTGTTTTCGAATATAAAATAAGACTTTTTATGAAATTCAGTGGCACCGGATCAAAGAATGGTTCAATTAACCAAAAAATTGTAGCCCGGTAACGCTGTCGCCAATCTTCATACGATCATATCAGCATTTACAATAATTTACATTCCAGTATTTTCATTCCAGTCACTCGAATAAAAAAAATACAGGTGAGAATGTTACAAATAAGCCATTTATGTCTATTTGGATAGGTTAAATTTAATTGCCTGGGTTTGTTTACTTGCTTGGTCCCTTTTGATCCTGTAGTGGTAGGTACAGGATCAATCAAGATACATTTGTGTAAATTGCTGCAAATATTTACCTGGTTTGTGGGCTGGGCAACGGTACATGGTGGATTTTCCACGTAGCGATGCTGATGGAATGTTCGTCAGCTGCGTAGCACCTCCAGAGTGCTTGGATAAGACTTGCCGCAGGTTGCCGACGTCGGATCATGTGCTTCTGCCGCTGCTGCTGCTGTACTTTTAGTGCGAAGCCTGAACCTAATATACCCTGGTAAGTTAAATAATAAAATTATCTATGTATTATGCCGTGAAGATAAGAAGGTACAGCACAGCTTTAGAAATACTCTTGTACTGTACTAAACTATACTCTTGATTACCATACTTACCAAGTAGTAAGAAGCAAGTCCATACACTAATGTTTGGACTTACCTCTGACTACCTACCTACTATAATTTTCGGAGCTACTATACTATACTATAAAGTTTGGATCGCATCTCTAATTCTCAGTTCGGGGCTAACCACTAGTTATAAGTTCAGATGGACTGCCTGAATGAGGTAAGTACATAAAATACGTCGTCCATGTTAGAATGTCATTAGCTGTGTCTGTAGCATCATCGGTTACCTGAGTGTTGACATGGTAATATGCTGCTCATAAAGTGTAGTTGGGTAGTTGGTTAATTAATTTAAGTTTATTATCTGATTTGGTAAGCACGAAAATTTATAGAATTTCATCATCACAATCATCTTTTATAAGGAGGTACCATCATCCATAACCTTTTATTACAACCCTTTCCTTTTAGAAAAGGTTTATTCGTAAGAAAAATTCGTCTAATCTGTGCTGTTGGGTCCGATAAACAAATAAGACGTAAAAGTGATACTCACCGCAGGGAGTGCGAAGAATGATATCCCCAGTAGCGCGCAGAAGGAGGCGATGAATTTCCCTTGCCACGTCTGAGGCACCATGTCGCCGTATCCTACGGTGCACAGCGTGATCTACAAAATATAGTACCTACATTACAAGAAACCCATCTGAATTACTTATGTAAAACATTTCAGCAAAGTAAAGGAAACATAATTACTTAAATAATTTATAAGGGTACAAAAAACGATACTCACCACTCCCCACCAAAGAGCTTCGGCAAAATTTTTGAACTTTGTGTCTGCTACGTCTTTTTCTGCTAGATAAACCAAGAACGATGCGAATATCAACCCTAGGAATCCTATGTATAATGTTGTTATTAACTCCTGCAAAGAAAAGAAAACCAATAAATAAACATGAAAGTATCCACATAAAAAATAAGTTGATAACTCACAACGCCTCTACTGCAAATAACAAGAATAATATCATACCAGAGTATTACGTCTCGTAGTTCGCGAATTGCCGACAACAACATCGAGACTGCCGTTTTTTTCTATTAATTTATGAACTAAAAGACAATTTCATACTTGAGACCTATAAAATAAATGTTTTTGATTCCAATGATTTTATATTTTAGCGCAGAATACATAATGTTTCAGTTTACGCTAAAACGCAAGACAGTAACTAGGTCAGGTATAACGAAAGGCAGTCTTTCGTTCCTAGCTCAGCTCTTATTTATCGCTGACTCCTGCAGTTAGTTGAGGCACTTTCTTTCTAACGAAGCGTGCGCAAAGTAAATATTATATTGGGGAGCGGGAAATGCGGCGTGGGCTTCGTTTTATTTGCTCTGCATTGTGATCATGCAACTTTAAACTGAACTGTTTGTGAAAAGATTTCGAGTTTAGCTTTGCGTTGTTTTTAGGGCAACTGGTGCCGTCATAACATGTTCCAATTTTAAATAACACGCGTGGTATCGAATTGAAGTTCAAACCAACACTTTCTCTGCAGTGTAGTGCTTGCCTTGCGTGGTCGCGTGGCATAATGTGAGAAAACAGAAGTTTTTTGATGATGTCATGTTGTTATGAGCTGCAAAACCCCGTCACAAACATTATGGTACCAATCCCTTTTCTAAATTTGGATGCAAGAAACTTAAATAATGAAATTTGGAAAGCTTAGGTTCTTTAGGGTTTTTCACCTTCTGTATAAAATCAATAATTACTCCGGCAATCATTTATCGTTTAGATAAGTACCACAGTATTTTTACCATTTTGTATAATTACACCTCGTTGAGGTCGGGGCCTTCTGAACCTGAATGGCTCACATAAAGGCCTTAATTCCTACTTACACGGACTGCGCGGCGGTGTCGGCGTGGCAAAGGAAATTGCGGTCAAACTTGCTACCTACGGTGATGCTTGCTTACTCAGCATGGTTATGCAAAAAGATACCGACGGCATAAAAGCTCTAACGCGTTTTTTTATGTAAAGGTTAATCCGAAATGGTTTACAAGCTAATGTTTTATAAGGTCTAAAACTAAAACAGCTTCACGACTTTGACACCCACGCACGGTGGATATCCCTTCAGATTTCTTAGTAACTTAGTACTAAGTTATGATAATTTTAGAGGATGGCTAAGAGAAATAGTCAGAGGTACGTCCAAATATTACATTTAATTTCATACATACACTACATTTTGCAGAAGTTGGTATTCCATACCTGACAGGGTTGAATGAATAAATGATAAACTCAACATACTATTATAAGCTTTTTCGTTGTATAACATAAAAATAAGAGCTGTGGTCTCGTCTCTACATGTGTCACTGGCACGAACGATGGTATTCATATAATGCAGTCCACTAGAGCGCAGAAATTTACAACCTGTGTTTAATAATTACTGACCTTTTTATTCTATAAATAACTTGTTGTTTTGTAAATTATGTAGGTTTGGTAGATACTTTTCTAACTAACTCTAAAATTATCAATTAATCAAAGAATATTGTTAATGATAACTCTTGGTACATTATATAAAATTAGGCAAACTTCAGTATAAATCAGTCCGCTCGAGGCATCTGTTCAATTTATTGTTTGTAAATGTTACGTAACCCAGGCGTATTCGTAGGTACGAGTACGTAGGGGAGAAGCACTTAGTTTTATGGAGTGGAATTATTTCAACCTCTGCTTTATGTAATTTACATGGCCTGATTCTAAATTACAATTAATGGTTGAAAGACATTTAAATCAATCTTCTTCGATTTTATTTCTTTGGTCATTATTTCAATGATTAACCGCCGGTTTGAGAAAGCTTGATCAAAGCTAATCGGCTGTGAAGTCACTTGCTATCTCTATCTAATTTGAAGCTGAAATAGCAAGTGACTTGACAGCCGATTACTGTTGATCGAGCTTTCAGAAACCGGAGGTTATTCCACGGTTTGTTCATTCAAATCACAAGGATCACTTTTAAACATTAATAAAAGAGTAGAATCACTGGTGCCTTGGTTTGCCACGTTTATTAATGTTTAAAAGTCCACGCAACAAAGCCGAAGGAACAGGCAAGAAAGTTTATTAGATGGGTTATCGGTATAAAAAGTATTCATGTAGTGTGTAAAAAGACCACTCCCAAAAACTGAAGATACATACAAAGCAATGTCAACATAAAATATGTGTTTTGTTTCATATTATTGCGTATTTTGTACATTTGGTAAATACATGTAATCATTGTAATTTTCTTTGTAAATAAATGTAAATTATTAAAGGGAAAAAAATTACCATAGATATATATGTATATTGAGATACTGTCAATTTGACACCGTTTTTTTGGAGTGATGGTACTGGTAATTATGAGCATAAAGGTAGGTATGATGATCCCAGATAAACTTAGTTCAACTGAAAACCATCAATTTATTCATTTATATAATTTTATATTATTATATTGGTGTAATTTAATATTATATTATATGTATGCTAGTTTTAAGGTATGGATTTAAATATGGACTAGAAATTTATTTTTCGAGTAGTCTGAAATAAAATTTATATTATTATTATTTTTAATCGCTTTTGGTTGTACATAATCGAGAAACACTAGTAAAAGCAATCGAGAAGTAGGTAGTTAGGTGTGCATGTCTCATAAATAATAATTTTATCTACAAACATTTTTAGAGGCGTCTTAGCCTATGTAGTTATGAGTTATAAACATAACTAAACAATGTTAAGTCCTGTTTTTTTTTTGTATTTATATGGTAAATAAAAAACTTTTAAAAACAAAAACAAATAGAGAAACACTGTCGGAAGGCTCCGTTTAAGTTTATACGTGTGATCCTTTTACTCCCTCTACTGCAAAGAACCGCAATGCCAAGCATTTCCTTCTCGCCTCCGTATTGCGTAGTCTAGGTTACTTTACCGTCACGTGTTCCAATGGGGTCGTGACTCGTGGCCTATATAGGTATGCAAATTTCTTGAAAAACGTTTCCTATGCTTCCGCAATGAGTTCTAGTGTAGGCTTTGTAAGTCTACTCGTGCTAACGACGATTGTATTCATGATGCGTGCTGAATGGTAATAATACATATATAATATGTACCACCTCCTCTAGGGACATTAACGTAGGCATGTATATCTATTTTTGTGACCTCGTTATTATTTCACGTCTGGTAACTTCAATATTTGTTTGGACACGTTGTACTAAAAGATAACAACTGTATTTTGTTTTTATAACTTTATGATTTATCGACGCAGAGAGTTTATAAAATAAAGAATGTGCCTAAAGAAACGAATAAAGGAGCGAATGTTTCTATTGCCAAAATTTTATTCAGCTAATCAGTTTAATTTGCATTCAAAATGCATTTTTTGATCATCAACATTTTATTTGAGAACACTGAATTTCGGTTTGAAGAGTGTCGCGGGTGTAATTACAGGCACATGAGGCTCAACATCTGTACCTATGACTCAAGTTGATGGACGCAGAGCAGTGCATCGTAGGGCACAATCCTCTCGTGCGCGACTTAAGAGGCAACGCGTTGTTATCGGTGATGGTTGCCACTTAACATAAGGTGGGCCATCTGTTTGTTCTATCAGCTAGTTGTATAAAAAAATGTTTGCTAGGATTAACCTGTCTGTGTGCATAAACGACAGAGCCGAGCAGTTTCCAGGTGCCGCCGCGTCGGTCCATGCGCACCATGCGTAGGATCTGGAAGAAGCGCAGCCCGCGCAGCGCTGACGCCGCGAACACCTGGCCTGACGAGCCCATGCCCAGCACCACCAGCGACGCCAGGATCGTCGTTACATCTACGCACCAACACACAAAAAATCACAAACTCCAATATCTAAAAATATATAACTTTACCAAAAGCAGGTCAGGTTTAAATTGCTACTTAAAAATAGGCGAATCGATTCTTCGCTAATGAAATTTTATTGCGAAAAGCTATTATCTTTTGTAATATTAAAATCGTCTATGAATTGCCGAACGTTCGGTAATTGGTTTTGCATCAGTAATGTCGTTTTAAACTTTATATTCAGTCGGCAAACACGGCATCGTTTGCCGAGCGAGTGCAAAGAAACGCATCATTAATAATCCAGAGACGGTTGAATAATTGCGGAAGGTTTGTTTTATAGTCCGCTGTGGTAATATCGCGTGGCGATGGGTGACGGTGGCTCCGATCCCAGGCGAGCGGTCAGCTCCCCAGGGACTGGAATAGCGGTCACACGAACTCGCGTCTGAACATGGGGGCACACTGAAAATGCGAAGGTCGTCGCAGATTGCTGGAACCTGAAATAGGGTCACTTAATCGCATTTTCTTTATAGACCAAACGTGACTTTTACTTTGAAAGTTCATAAATCTGGCTAACCGCGTGTCAAACTACGCACAGTGACGACTTCCGCAGTCAGTACAACTATTTTTTATCTCCTAAGGAACACGACAATAAAGAAGTTTAACTTATTTTTCATCACATCTATTCGTAAAGAACGACTTGGTTCGCCTTTATGTGCACCCAAAGGTGGTGTTTTCTATAACAAACAATAAGTGCGCGGGAAAGTTAATTCCGGCGCTCTTATTTAAATAAGTGCGCCGTAATTAACTTTACCTTGCACTTTTTGAATTTGGAACATCTTCAGTGTTCAGCGCCAAAGAAATCGAACGCAAATATTGTTTGAATAAAGACTGGCTGGTACGACGGCCCATGCCGGCTTAGCAAAAAAAAAGAAATCAATTTAAAAACGCGCGAAATACAGCCCGCGTTTTCGAAAATTTTCACGGATTGTTAGAAATTCATGGTTTTGTTTTGAAAAATCAGTTCTTCAAGTGACAGTGAAAGTATAAAATTAACTCCTGATTAGAACTGACGCAAGAAATGTGATGGATAATATTACCTGCAAAGTCCTGGGAGAAATATATGAAAGCCTATGGTAATTTTATTGAATGGAGAAATGCAAGAGGCGCCAATAATTTTTCAGAATCTGTGTTTTTGGCCTCCTTCTAGTACTAAGCCAAAACTAATAAAATATGAGGTGCCTTTTATTTTTCGCATAGTGGGTGATCAAAAGTAGAGTGTACCACTCGGGAGCAAAAAATATTTTTGGCTCGGGCGACGTACTTGGAATCCCTCGCTACGTTCAGGATTCTACTAAAGAATCCCTCGCTAAGCTCAGGATTCTACTCTAGAATCCTTCACTTCACTCTGGATTCAAAAAAGCGCCCTTGTCGTAAAAATATGATTTCGCTGCCTTATAATACAATCTACTATTTAAATACAATGCTAAAATATGAATGGACACTCAACTATAGATTTTAATTATGTATACTTTTGGTTCATTGAATATTTTTTTGCATAAGTATAGATTGTTAACAATAACTCGCAAGTAACGCACCTGCCCTACGATGCACTGCCCTGCTTCCATCGACTTGAGGCATTCAGATATTACGCCAGTAACTTTACCGTCACCCACCCATTCAAACCGAAACACAGCAACGCCGCTTGTAGAAGTTACTTATGCCAGCTATTCACAAATCGCTTTAATATGTTACTACCTACTTTTTGCGAATAAGAAATAAAACCAATTTGACACCGCTGCTGCTTGGAATGACGGCAACATTGCGCAGGTTTGAACTAATTCAAAAACGGCTTTTAAATGTCAATTGCTAAACAAAGCAACAATAGCCCAAAAGCCTTTTCACTCTTTTCTACAAAGCTGTTAGCTGTGATGAATTTCTTGTTATTTTATTGAATGCCTATATTATTATGCATTTTTAGGCACTTAAGCATACAGCGTTTTTGTCTACGTACCACTCACATATTCTTTGATCGGACTCTGGAAATCTAAAAATATCCCGAATCGGCAGCATTTTACAAATAACTAACCATTTTAACGCAATATGACATTGTGTATTAAAAATATACTTTCATGGAAGCTTTTTATTTGGCATGCTAATTTGTTGAAAATAAAAGGTTATGGCTTGGCATTATCTTATTAGGCCAAGGTTTTTGGCATTCATGTTCTTGGAAAAAGCTTTGTATTCTATTTCAAACAACATAAGAAATAAAAAATAATTTTCTGTTGTTGTCAGTGCACACTCTACTTCACGGAGCAACGGCGACGAGTCACGAGACGTTTCGTGAATCATAAAACTTGCAAAGTAGCCTGTTGCAGTACTTGGCTGATACGCTACCTACATAGTAATGCAATTTTGCTCTCAATCGTCCATTTTTGTTTCCATTGAATAATTCAATTGCTTTTAATGCGTTTTATCTTCAGACTACCATGCATGAGACAATTTAGCGGCAATTCAGTGGTACACTATCTAACCGGGAACCAGTTACTAACTTAACCGGGTATAAATCCAAAGCAAGAAAGCCAAAAACATAAGACGTACAAACAAAATATAAAACATGAGGCTCACCGATAATGCAGAAGGGCCGCCGCAGAAACTTCAAGCGGCCCATTGAGCCTTGGTATCGAGATCTGCATCCTGACGACCATAACCTGGACAAAAGAAAATCCGTCCAAATTTTTTTTTTCATTTCTGCTGTAATAGTTATAGAGTATTCAGTGGTATAATAGCTTCGACGTCTATAAATCCTGCGCCGTGAAATATTTATTGCGCTTGGTTCACTCGCTCGACGGTAATGACGAACCATTAAAAATACTTCCACACTTTGATTTATTAACTTTTGGTTAAACTGTGTGTACGTGGCTAGTCTACGGGTGAGTTGCACCTTGCACCATCTCTCGTTAACGTCAAATCGTAGCAAAACAGCTGATTTAACGAATGATTTGACGTTAACGGTACTTGGTGCAACTCACCCTTAAAATTATTTGTAGTTGTACAAGTCATTTTTCTACACTTAACTTTTGATAAAACTGAGACTGAGATAATATATAAACGATTAATAAGAAACATTTGAACAATTAATACAAAGTCAAAAAATTGAAGACTATACTACTCCTAATTGCTTTAAAAATACCCGTGATCAGTCGACCGAATAATCAAAGTCAAAGTTGTAGCGCGTTGAATGAAAGAAGTTCAAATGACGAGGTCCTCGAGCTCCATTGGAAAAACATTATAAGAGCTGGAAGAAGGCGCTGTCTGATGTATTGAGTTGAAAATAAATAAAACAAAAATAATGACTACAAGCTCGAGTGATCCGTCTTCGGCGAGTGACGAATTACCTGCTTCACGCTTATCTATTAAAGTTGTGTTTGTTATATTCTCACACCTATCATTTAAACAGACATGTGCGCGATCAACTAGGTTACGACTGTGAAAACAATCTAAACAACATTTTCTAAAAGTAAATCATTAACGAAATAGTACTTTCGAGTTCAACTGGGGTCTAAACAAAGAAAACAAATTTTTCGATGAATCTTTTCTAGCTTGATCTTAAGGCCATCTTCATATAATAGATGTGTTAGCAGTTTGTTTAATTTGTCTATGGCATACATCGAATGGAAAATCATTTCAAACTAGGTCACAATATAGAATGGAAGCGTGAGTACAACAGCTATTTTGTTGATAATTAATATAAGTTTGATCGAATCTTTGAATAGTTATATATACAACGTAAATATATTTCTGTTTATATTGTCTACAAAACGACTGTTCGATAGAGCGAAATGAAAAGATCGGAATAAATACTTTTAGAGGCCAAATATGTCGCTTAGATATCGTAGCAATATCCGCTCGGATAGGACTACGCGTACCAATATAATGAACAGCTTCGAAGACAATATAAGATCGGTATGGCGAATCTATTTAACGAATTCTTGATAATTATAGATCAGAGACTGAAAGGTCGGTGATTCGGCGACTGATTCAAAGCACATTTGGATACGCTGCGGTTAATGAATTCTAAAAATGAAATACAACTGCGAAATCGAAAATAATGAAGAATAAAAGATAAGTAATGTTCTATTCATATAATATTGTGATAGTGTATATAAATGCCTTTGCTATGAGTAAGTTAAGGTATACCTTATAAGTTTATTGATCCGACAGCGTTATAGAAGTTTGTATCAAGTACGGTTCGTAGCATGGCGTAGCGAGGTACAATTGCGCCGCTTTGTGTTGCAATTTTTTAATTTGTTTCTTGGAAAAAGCTTATAACTTTTTAATAAATTCTATAATACTGGCACTTAGCGCGTATAACGCGCGGTGTGCACGGAGTTTACTTATTTTAAATATTTTAGAAAATAATTTCAAGATTTTATAGAATAACTTATCTTAAGAAAATCGTGATCATCTTGATAAGTAGTTTATTAACCGAATGGCTCTCAATCTCGCTCTGTGAACAACTCTCAGGATTCTACTCAACGATACATAGGTGGTACACAATTCATTCAACAACTGTAGGTAAATATCTGTACTTTTGTAACTTATAAATTGTTAAGGATATTTTGTAATTTGCTACGTCAGATATTTATGGATAGTAATATCGTTCAGATAATATTAAAATCAATTAGTGTTAAACAGCTTTTATTGCTGACTGTCCAGCGAGAATGTTAGTTAATTATGTTATCTCTGCATTTTTTGTTTAATTTTGAGACGGCAAAACCCTACTCAGCTTTTTTCATTTTCCAATCTTGGACACTCAGTTTCCTTGTCTCGTGTAAGAGAGTAATTACAAATGCAATGGAACCACAACAGCATCATCAAAACATTTGTTCCACCAGCAGAACTGAAACACACACGTCTAGTGGCCAGCTTTTGGTAGTTGTTGAGCAATATCTAGTATTAGCCTCAATACAATTATCCTTATAAATAAACTATTGTAACTGGCATCCAAAGTTACAGCACGCACCTTACACATAAAAAAATTAGTTATCGGTGTTTTTATCACTTTTTTTTTTTTACATGTTTCGCCAAAGCTCCTTTAATCTTTGGTGAAACTTGGCTTTGGTAAATGTTTTTACTACTGCGACAAATACTTATGGTACCTACACACATATCATAAAATGAAACTAATTTAAAATTGGGTGGGTCTAACCTTCAATCGTGTGTGCGATTTGTAACGCATGCGAGAATTTATGCCCACAGCATACCTGCACGTTTTGATTGTAGGTGTAATTAACTTTAATTAATATATTGCATGCTTCAAATTATAAATAAATATATATTATATAGTATAGTTATATATATTATATATAATAGTTATACTTCTAATATATTATTCCAATTATAAAGTACTGACCTTAAAAAAAACTCTATTGCGAACCAAATGACGACGACCGTCTCCATGTAGAAGAGGACGATCCCTGCCTTAGCCTCGTACTCTTCTATGGTGGAGAACACTGACAGCGATAGACACATGAACACCATCAGAAACCTGTGTCACCAACATTCAATATATTTAATTATGAAATGTCGGTGAAGCTAAAAGCTTTCATAATGGGATTCCCCGGTGAATGAGCGGTAAATTGCCAAACACAGCTCGCTGAATATTCACATTGGGTCTCTGTCTTTAATATAATTTGTTAGTCAACGAGAATAAATTAGACTTGATTTGAATGGAGGCGGATTTGAAAATATGGCATTTTAAAAGTTTTGACATTCGTTGATACATTATTCGGATTAAAAACAGTTTAAGTAAAGAAGAACTCTGAAAATGAATTAAAGACAGGTCTAACTAGATAATAAAATAAATAAATAAAAATAATGCTGGACAATCCACACAGCACCATCTAGCCCTAAAGAAAGCTACTCTATGCTTGTGTTATGGGTACTAGACAACTGATATATTTAATACTTTATATACTTACATAGATAGATATTTTTTATTATACATACGAAACAAATTTATGCAGATCGTACACAAATTTGTTCCAAGCCGGGAATCGAACCCGCAACCTCTTGCATCGCAGGCGGACTCTCGCCCACTGCGCCACAGAGGTCGTCAATAGTCTAATGATGTTGATGAGGCTGTGAATATTGAGTCTTACACCATCATGTGATAGAGGACTGCCTTCACACCCCTTGGCCTTTCAAGGAAGTTGTATATCTTGGATTGTATCCGGCGGTAGCGCGCGTCGCGTCGCGTGGCGCGGTAGCTGAGCGGCTTGCCCAGCAGCGACATCCGCGGCGTCGCCAGCCGGTCGCCGCCACTCTTACACTCACTGCAACCAACACTCCTGCGCTCAACTCATCCTGATCTCCTTTCAAAAGCACAACAATTCCCATCAACAGAGATAGGTTGCTAGGGATTTCAGGAATCATTCATGTTTAAGGCGTTGATAACACCTAATGTACCTCTCGCTCGCACGATTCGACATTTTGAAAGGTATAAAATCACTAAGCTTAATGTGATTGCACACAAAATGGTTGTTTGCAATTTTTCTAAAATGGGTTCAGTGATTTTATGTTCTTCAACAAGTCAAAACGTGCGAGCGACAGTCACATTAGCTCTTGTCTTCACCTTAACAAAGTTACCAGTTAGCACGAGACCCGCCCCCGTATTAGCTAAAATTTGCGATCAGCAATAATTGCACAATTATCGCGCAGACAACGCGCGATTGATATTTTTAATACACTCATCGCGACAACAAAAAGATTGTCGCAGTTTGACAGTTCAAATTGCTTCCCAGTTGCTCTCGCATTGCTTTAAAAAAAGATACGTGATACGAAAACTTCAAACAAATTTACAGTTGAATGCAAATTTGTATTTCGGATTGTTCTGTAGAGGCAGCACTGTCGATAGTTTGCAATGGCTTCATTATCGCTGTTACATAATACGAATTAGCGATTGAGAACCATAAATCGCACGATTTTTGCTATTGCTTTGCTTTTGCAAGATACGTGATAAGGGGGCCGTATGGCGCTGCGGTTACCGATCTATCAAGAGGGCTTTATATATATAAAATAAAGTTGCAAGCTACACTCACTGACACGAAAACTTGGCGACTTAAGGCTCCGGCGACAGCGGCTCACAATTTCGAGGTGCGATTGGCTATTATTTCATTTTATTTCATTTCGGGGAGGTTGTTTGAAAGAATAACTCTAAAGTGACACGCATAAATACTGTTCGAACACAAATAATACAATAATATAAGGGAAACATGCCCGAATCAGAAATCATTTTGGTATTAGTATGTTTGGTCTTACGTTTACCTAATACCAAAATGATTTCTGACTCAAGCACATTTCCCTTATATTATTGTATTATTTGTGTTCGAACAGTATTTATGCGTGTCACTTTAGAGTTCTTCTTTTAAACAACCTCCCCGAAATGAAATAAAAAGAAATAATAGCCAATCGCACCTCGAAATTGCGAGCCGCTGTCGCCGGACCCTTAAGAATTATGCAAATAAAATGATGCATAGAATATAATATGAGCATAGAATGATGCTTGGTTTTAAAGATTTTTTGAAATATTAAAGGGTGGGTGCTTATGATGGATATTAGTTTTACTATTTATTGCGAGATAAGAGCTTGGCCATGATTCCGTGCCTCTGAGTGTATTCATATTCATTGTATGCAACTGTAACTTGGTGAAAGGATTTTTTTTCTATAACAAACCCACGTACAGTTGGAAGTTAAGACCCTGGTCGCTGTTTACTTTTTGCTAGGCATATGTTACCTAATTGTTTTTAAAAATATCTAAGACGTAAAGATTTCATTGTCTTCGACCTCCTAGTCATTTCGTAGTTTTTATTAACATTCAACAAAATTATTCATGCAGATTAAGAAGTTAGATATTTTATAGCACAAAAGTTGAAATTGTTATGCACACCCACCCACACATTGAAACTATTTTAAACTACGCGTTCATTATAGTTTAATGCAGAACCGTAGTGTGAGTAGTGACAGTTGAGTTTATCAACACGTCGGAAATGCGATGAAATCGTAGCGATAAACTTTCCTTCTTGGCTCTTGCCAATGAAGAAGATCCAATTTACAAACACCTAGGTAGTTAACAAGTTCATCCGCTCATAGAAAGTTTTCCCAGCACACGTGGATGTAGGTACCTATTTTGTTGGATTGAATAGTTTTCCTTTAACGCTATCGTTCAGAGCGTGTAGCATTCAACTGACACGGAACTTTGTAAACAATTTAGCTTTTGAGTTAGCAACAAAATGTTGAAACGTAAAGGGGAAAAGGAATCCGAGAATTGATATCTTTTCACAAAGTTAAATATCACTTGAGTTTTCTCTACAGCTTTCTATCTGAATTTTAAGGGTCCGGCGACAGCGGCTCCCAATTTCGAAGTGCGATTGGCTATTATTTCATTTTATTTCATTTCGGGGAGGTTGTTTGAAAGAATAACTCTAAAGTGACACGCATAAATACTGTTCGAACACAAATAATACAATATTATAAGGGAAACATGCCCGAAACAGAAATCATTTTGGTATTAGTAGGTATGTTTGGTCTAAGTTTACCAAATAATAGCCAATCACACCTCGAAATTGCGAGCCACTGTCGCCGGACCCTTAAGCTCTTTCCTTATGTTATTCTATTATTTGTATTCGAACTGTATTTATGCGTGTCACTTTAGAGTTATTCTTTCAAACAACCTCCCCGAAATGAAATAAAATGAAATAACAGCCAATCGCACCTCGAAATTGCGAGCTGCTGTCGCCGGAGCCTTAAGTTATTATTTCGGGCAGCGAGTGTAGATATAAGGCTTTATATGAGTACCTTAGTCCTACTCAGCGGATGTAGAGTCTGTTTGAATGTAAGTTGATTCAAAGGGGCTCCCGAAGTAAATGCAAGATTTCAGTAAAATTATGTAATTTTTGAAGCCCTTTGAAACAATTTCATAATTTCATAAAGGAATGCAAACTTATACTTGAGTAAAAAGTTGTACAAATAAGAGATAAAACTCACAATCCAATGTTTTTATACAAATAGTTGCCACGTCTTTTTTATGATCATATACTCTGAATAACAAAATTCATTTGTACCCAAATCCAATTTTATCGAATCCAAACTCACGTTTGCCATATAAGGTAGTTTTATTAATCAAAACGTGTCTGAACTGAAATCACCTGTGAAAGGTTTACTATGTAGTTTCAAGTTTTAGCATATGAACGCAGGTTGACATATGCGCTCGGCAAGCTACAGACAAAATCTCGACTTCAATCGTTTATTATTAATATTTTTAATCAACTTGCTGGCTTTTAGTTGACGATACCTACTTGTATTTGATTAAATTACGTGCTCTTACGTACGTTACAGTAAGATTATCTACCAGAACTGGTTAGGTAAACGCAAAAAAAAACCACCCTTACATAATAAAGTTGGTTTAGGGTCAATGCGCTAACAGACAAAGGATAAACTTATCCAAGAAAATGCGGACTAATATAACGGGGATTCCGTTCAAATAGCCAAAAGGATTTTTATATTTACCAGGTGGTAGGTACCTAGGTACTTATAAATAATTGTATGATTCGTATAAACGTATATTCGTAATAGGGGTACAATTTCGTCGATTGCTTTGGGCCAGTGGTTAATTTGCCTCTGCGGTATCAAGTAGGTATGATACGCGTGCGTATTAAAACTCGTCTCTTAAAGCACCCAATAAGGGGCAAGATTTTCTCACTAATTGATTGATAAGGCCATGTAGTTTCATGAAATGGAAAATTATAAATTTTATCAATTTGATTTACGTCCTAAAAATAAGTTTTATATTTTCTGAGTGAAGTTTTATTATAGAACGTTGTTTTTCTTCTCGATTTTAATAAAAAAAATACTCACTAATTCTTGATGCGCCGTAAAATTCGGATTTCCCCTTGTCGGACCCGCCCAGTTATTTTTTAGGTTGAAATATACAATCCTTTAATTTCAATAATACGTATATGGAATAATGGATTAATTATGAAAATAATAATGATAGGTAATAAATTATCTGGATATGAATTTTTGTATTAAAAGTATTTTAAAATTATGTAATTAATGCACTGTACGCCCTTAAGGCAATCTTAGTTGGGTACCAATGTTATCATACCAGGAAAAATGATAATATTAAACTGTAACCCACATTTAATGTTTGTGTAGAGTTTGTTTCTAATTCAATAAACATTGCTTTTAATTTTGTTTCTAAACGTATAAAATAAAGCTCATTTAATAGGCACCTAAACTCCTTTAAAAACTGTTACTACGATCTTACAATTTTATCACCATATTTTGTATGTAGGTACAATAATTATCATCGTCTTCAATTTTCATTTAGAATGATTACGAGTTTGAACTTTTCAATACACAACTTTTTTATTTGAAAGACACATTTACTGCCCAACAAACAAACGCGCAAAATCAGTAACTTTAACAAATTCCATTACAATGTTTACATGTAATGAAAAGCTGTTGAATATAGTTTAACCTGTTTCGTTTTTGAATAACATGATAAAAGTTTGTTCATAAAATATTAAGCAAGCTTTCGTAGGTACAGGACGAAGGTAAGCAAGTTGTTATCAAAGTCCGCGGTAAGTTTCGTCATTAATTATTCTCATACGTTGAATACAATATCAAGCAGCAGCAGGTTAATTACCTCGATGTGAAAATTGTGTGCTTGTAAGCAAAGTGCGGGCGGTGGCTTACACTCTCTCTCAACCGATTTTGATGAAATTTGGCACAGACAATCTTTAGACCCTGAGAAAGAACATAGGCTACCTTTTATTGCGAAAAAAGAGATTAGGAGATTAAAAGTACGCAGACGAAGTCGCGGGTACCAGCTAGTTAAAACTATATTCGGCTATTGGTTAATATTTCTCCATTTCTCCGCTGCGCAGCTTCAATCTGCGTCAATGGACAGGCAGCCTAAAGGTACTGTGTGTACTGTACACACAAGTGCTCAAAATTATGCATGCTTATTTTGAGAATGCTCAAAAAAGGCATGCTTATATCGAGCATGCATTAGCTCAAAAATAAGCACGAGAATGCCTACGATTCTCATCGAGGTTTTCAATCTCATTACCATTTCGACTTCGCGGTCGCTGCGGCTGGTTGGAATGAACTGTTTTTAAACGTATTATTCTTTTTACATTTTGCAGGGGTATAGGTAAATTTGATGTACCTTAAATAAATCCTAAACCTGATGATGTTTGATCTAGCAAATTATGCAGAAGATCCGAACAGGTGTTCCCAGAAGCAGAGGTTCTATTTTCTGAAAATATTAACCTATGTACGCCTGCCTTAGTTCGAACATAGGTTAAATACCCACTACGTACCTATCATTCACAGTTAGGATACATACAAATGCAATATTGTTTCGGATTGCGTGCCTACTTGGCAGTACGTGGATATCCGTTACTATACCCTCAGTATATCTTGTAATAAAATAGACATGAGTCAATGGATGTAATGACCTCGGGCCGGTTTTCTCTCTAGGGATCAAGATTTGCTCAAATCTCAAGTTTATTAGCCTATAAATAAGACCTTAAACATACATGGTAACCTATTTAATAAAGATCTAATGTGAGCGAAATATAACGCCGTTGTCTGTAGGTATGTACATAGGTACTCTAATACTCTCATACTCGCTTTTAAGTTCAATCCAATCTCTTTATTCATTTTATATTACAACATATTATTTTAAAAAGAATAATATATGTATCTACTAACAAACAGATCTGTGTGTGTGTGGGTGTGGTAAAATTTAAAAGAAGTGTTGTCAAAGGAAAAGTGAAAAGAATTATCATGATAGTTAACTAAATTCTATTAGATAGGTAGGTATTAATTTGAAGATAATTAATTATGTCATCGATAAGAGCTTGTGCGTCTAGGACTTGACTTTCTAATAAAACTGGACAATGGACTCAATAAAGAAATTTTGTAGGGAACCAAAACTAGTGCCTAGGTTGAAAAATGTGTTTACTTAGATTTATACAAGTTAATTATTTTAAAAACTGGTACAAACAAAGTACTTATATGGCATTATGGTCAACCCACGATAAAATTGAAGAAATTGAGTTAAACTATTTAAAATAATTGAGTCATACTATTATGCTAGTGAAAGCTTAGAACAAGTTTTGATTTATATTTCGTCAATAGCAAAGAAAGTTATCAGGCCATCTTGAATGTACGCTGGAATACACAATAGGCAAAAACTTTAAAATTTTTCAAGACGATGACATTAGATATTAGGTATGCTATGTTTATGGCTACAAGTAAATAATTAATGTATTATTTTTATGATCTAGCTACATTTCAAACCAATCATGGCTATTATTATTCTAATGGCAATAAATAAATAAAATAATACAAACGAGGACTCTACTGCAAGTCTACTGAAATATAATGATGGAATTAATGTTAGTACAGATAATGCATTACCTATGACGTATAGCATCTTCATGTACTCGAACACGCCTGGACGTTTTCATCATTTTGACCTAAACATTTCAGGCCAATAAGTATGTTTATTTCTTAGTAAATCAGGCAAGTTATTTTTATTTTGCACCAATTCATAAAAAAACCTTCTAGTAGGTACTGAAGAACTTTAGCAGAATTAGCTAACTATATAACCGTTATAATAGACCTCTTTCAGACATTTTTAATTATACATAGTGTGTAAGTAACATTGTCATTCCTTAAGGGCCCGGCGACAGCAGCTCGCAGTTTCGAGGTGCGATTGGCTATTATTTCATTTTATTTCATTACGGGGAGGTTGTTTGAAAGAATAACTATCCAGTGACACGCATAAATACTGTTCGAACACAATAATATAAGGAAAACATGCCCGAATCAGAAATCATTTTGGTATTAGTATGTTTGGCCTTACGTTTACCTAATACCAAAATGATTTCTGACTCAAGCACATTTCCCTTATATTATTGTATTATTTGTATTCGAACAGTATTTATGCGTGTCACTGGATAGTTATTCTTTCAAACAACCTCCCCAAAATGAAATACAATGAAATAATAGCCAATCGCACCTCGAAACTGCGAGCCGCTGTCACCGGGCCCTTAAGTATATAATTATATGAATTTAACAACTAGTTACAGTGCAACTTGTAGAAACAAGCCAAGAGTATTCAATATTTGTTATAATTCTTGACTCTGAAATTCTACAAAGTGTTTTTATTGACTGATAGGTATATACATATTTGTCGCTTTAGTAAATGCTAACAGACTATTTGATGGACATAATCTACCTACTATATTTAGAATCAAACAATATTCAAGATTTTCAATACTTGATCTGAAACTTACAAGGGTCAAAGTAAAAGGTCAGCTGGATATATCAATAATCTGACGCTGCTGGTGTGGGTATAATTATAACGTTTGGATATTTTAACAAATAAATTAAATGAGGGATAAATAATTATTTAAAATAATAATTTGACTTAATGGTTGTAAGTACGAGTACCTTCTCATCAACAGTTTTTTTTATTATAATATTCGTAGGTTTAAAAGTTAAATTGGGAGTGTTGTTAGGAATTTATTATTGTTTGTCATTTTGGCAAGTTCGCGACGGCGCATTGTGTATGTCGGTCATTTGCGGCCGTCATATTTTAATCGTGTAATGTAATTCAAAAATCAGTGTGACCTAGAAAGCTACTCACTATTTTGATGGTTTTACTATCGACCCAAATGGATGGTTTTCGATTGCCACTTCGAACGCCATTAAACAAGATATCGTTAAGAATCTGTACAAGAGCACAAAGAACTACTACCGATACCGAACAGAACAAGCATGCCTGCATGCCATTTATTTAATATCATAATCTAAAAAATTATTATGGCAATTTTATAACACGTATGTCCATTAAAATGTCTGTACTATGTAGAAGACATCGTGCAAAATCGAAACATCAGTAATTACTTACGTACCTTAAAATTCACAGCCAATCTAAACAACTGAAAACTGACATCCATAAATATTTACATTCCGGTAGACGTGAGTCGTGTAACCGCGCCAGCAGTGAGCGCGGGTGAGCTAGCTAGTCTTGCGTAGAGCAGTCGCGGCGCGGGGCTCGCGGCACGTGGAGAGCGGCTCCGGGGCACCGGCATAATACCCGCCTTTCGTCAGCTATACGGCAGGCACCGCGCCGCGGACGAGACGCGAGACCCGACTGACGCGCTCCCTCCGAGTCCGACCGACCGCACCGCCTCGCGTCGAGCCTCGCCGCGTGCCGTTGCCTCCGCCTCCGCCGCCCGCGCCCGGCCCGAACCCATGCCCGATCATAACGCAGCTCTAATTCCTATTGTTGACCATCTTCCACAAACCAGGTCATCGTACCTGCATTCGATTCTCTTAAAACGAAGGTCCGGAATGAGATTTTCATATTTAATACTGTGATACAATTTAAGCAGAGATAACGCGCAACGTAGAGTTTAATAAAAAGTTACTAGTCCATAACTTAAATCAATTATTAAGAGGAGCCCTAACGAACCATTGAAGGGCCAGGAGTGTTTTTTATTTTTTTAATACATTTTTAATACATATCTGGGTACCTTTATGCGCACGTGCGATGTTTCTAACTCGAATTGCTGTGCAGTTCAATATGATTCATTGTTTGCGTGTGGCCATTGCAGGGTTGCCCACAATTTCCCAATTGTCATGTAAAGTAGGTACTGTGCTGTTTAAATTTTCTTTTAAATTAGAATGACTTCACACACAGCATAAACTGATTAGGACGGATGAAAAACTTCCCTAAACTATAGACTAGGTAAATCAACAGGAATGCCTGTTTCACATTTCATCGTCTTAAAGATCCATCAGAGACTTGAAATTTTCAAATGTTAAATGGAGCGTTTTTTGTCTGTTTTCAGCCTCTTAATAATTATCAAGTAGGTGAAAAACCTAAGTAATCTTTTGTTTTCATAGTACTAAATTTGTTTAGATATTTTCAAAACACACCGACTAAACATGCAGTTTAGACTTATGTCAAAGACCTATAATGTACCTGCAGAACATTCTGGCTGCATGGCAGAGAAAGTAGGCCATTTGCTTACTGCAACACAATCTACGAAAGCCTGTTTGCCTGAAGGAATATGTAATAATGCGGAAAGGAAAAGCTCCCGGGACCGCGGTAATCCTATTGTTTACGAGTTAAATTGAAATAGAGGCGCATTTCAGATATTATTGTGTTAGTGGGACGCAGGCGTTTCATATTACTTATCGGAATGCATTTCAGATGTAGGAGTTTAATGAATGTCTACTATAATGATTGACTTAATTATATGAGTAAGTATATTTGCATAAGACAGGTTGAAATAGAATCATTTCCATGGCATCATTTCCATTGCTAAAATAAGATTGGTTGAATTTTCGGTTGGTAAACAAACATACTAACAAATTATGCATATAATAAAAAAAATAGTTCCACGGTCTATGGATACCGTACTTTCATATTCATCGACAAATGCCTGCCATGAAACAAATATGACGTAGGCTCACAACCATATATTTTTATGCCTTCCCCCGCCGCCGAGAAAAATGTAACATGATGGTGGCGGCACTAACTGGTTTGCCGCAGTTTTCTTTAATAAGCTTCACTCGATATATAGCCACATTAAATTGTTACAGCATTGTACGCTAAATAGAGCGGTGCGATAGGTACGGTACTAATACTAACTTCATATTTGTAAACAATGGGAACGCATGGCTGATTTGCTTACACGGCCGCCTACGGAACGCGTGTTCCGTTTCCAATTATTTTGACGAGCAAACTTATCGTGTAAATGCATAGCGGAAATGAATTTCCCTTTGTTGTTTATCTTAGAGAGAATGCATTGAAACCACAAAAATATATCTATACTAGGTGCCTACCTAAACGTGTAATATATTAAATGCAATTATTGATTTTAATGAAGGTGAAGAAAGGGTTTTAAACATGAGTAAATATTTCTAAGGAATATAAATAGTACTAGGATATTTCATTTACAAATAGATATAAAGCGTAGGCGCGCGTAGCAGTCGATTCTACAGCGAATGAAACCGCGTAGCAGCACCTCTACGGGAGCGCTACGCGCGTAGCAAAAGCGCTACAACTGCCTAGAAATACGGTTGCGCCATGCACAGGGTTTTCTCTATTCCGTGGCGCCATCTACCTACATACTGGTTTTATATTATTATCAAACAAAGACGGCGCTGTTTTCAACAAACTTACCTGAAAACCTTTTATCAAAGCTCTGCATTTTTTGCAGAGATAAATTAATCGAAAACAAAAATAGAGCAATCAAGCATGTAGGTTCCTACCTAACTAGTCGCCTGACTTACACAAGTTACATACCTCCTGGCTTCTAGGTATATATATATATAGGTGGCAAGGTAGGTATAGGTACCTTCATTTCATTTGGATAGTCAATGTCATATTCATGCTGTGCAGTTGGGAAAACTTCCTCCAATGTTTGATGCAGGACGCAATATATCATGGAATAAACAAAACCTTACAATAGCACCTAATTTAGTTTTTATTAAGTAGGTGTGTGCTCAATATCCGTGTTCTCAAAATGCGATAGAAAGCGGCGACGGGATTGCAACATGTCACGTATGTTTTACCAACTACATAGGTACTGCAAAATATTTTAAGATGGTATTCCATGCCACCTCTAACGAGCTCCATTCGAAATACTTCAAAATAATGTTGAGTTAGTACTGAGATCTGAGAAGATATCTACCGTTCATGGGGATCAAAATAGAGATGCTGTTTGTGTTCTAATGAACACGACACTACTAATATACAAATCAATGCGAAATGTATGATGTTTGAATGTTTTTGGCTCAATCACGGCTCACCTCTTGCAAGGACCTATTTTGGAAAATGTTGTTACATTGTTCAAAATGGGTCCTTGCAAGACTAGTTAGTGATGTTCGTCCTTGTTATAGTTAACTTTGAAAGTTAGGTACGTTAACTGAAGATTTGGTGCACTACCACAGTAGGTACCCAGGGGCAGGGGGGTGTACTTACGCCAATTCTTCAGTTAACGTAACTGCTGTCATAGTTAGTAGAGCTCTGTGCTCGTACGGGGAAGAATTACCATCGGCACCATGCCTTTTTCTGCCGCCAAGCAGCGTTGCTGTTTTTCAATTTTGAAGTATGGTTGTCGATAAACTTACAGGCACATTAGGCATACCAAGGAATTTGAATACTTGAGGCATACCACCTGTATGCCCACCTGTCAGTTAATATTCTCATAAGTCAGTTATTTATTTTTCAACACTATTGCTTATAAAGTGGCTCTACGGTCACCGCAATTAGGCACAGAATGACACCTATTATTCAAACTGTGACTTTTTCATTGCTATAACCCACTTGTGAGTTATAGATTTTTTTTTTTAATTTTATTGGTAGAGTTGTTTTGTCCTAAAAAAGTTTTTATTAAAAAAAAAGATCGTGTTCAATAGAACAAATAAATTAATGGTCCTATTGCTTGCTCATTTCATGCAACTTCTTATATTATAGATAATTTTAACTCGTACTTGTAATAAAAGAAAAATTAAATTCCCCATTTTTTACGTGGCAGAATAGGCGCAATACTTTACCCTATGCGCGGAAAAAAAAAATCTCATCCAAAAGGATGAACAGGACTAAAAAGTCTGTGGCCGATCGCAATGCGCGCGCTTATGAAACTGATTAATTTTTCCCGCCGAAGCGAAACATTTTTCACAACTCGTTTTCACTGTTGAAATTATAGTGATTTATTAATTAAAATGTCTACTAGTTACGAAGAAAATGATTTACGTTGTACACCGCCCGATTTATGATGTGAAGCCCTTAACGTATGGAAACTTTACTACCTGAAAACTCCAAGGAAAAATATGTGTTCTGTGAGTTTTTATTATTATTTTATTCACAAATGTGTTGAAAAACGTCGTATGATACACGTGTGGATTGATGATTACCGTCCTCGGCTCTCTTAAGACCCTCGCCTACGGCTCGGGTCTCAATGGCGCCTCAGCGGCAATCACCAACATTCCACACTTGTACCATAATGTACTATTATTTATAGACGAGCAGCTTTCGCTGATATGTCTACGTCACAGTGATGAAACTATTGATAATTGAATTTTAATTGATGAAATTATTAATAATTAAAATTGAATCAATAATATTATTATTTATTATTATTATGTAATGTATTATTATTTTAAATTTTATGTCTAGTGTCTTTTTTAGTTCCAGTTTTTAAGCACTACTTGTTCGAGACCAGTTGTCGAGTTTATTTTTGAAGGCATTCACTGAGTCAGCGGAGACAATGTCCTCAGGCAGCATGTTCCAGTTGTGAACCACTCTGTTGCTGAAGAAATTATGTGCTACATGTGTATTGGAAGGATCACGAACTAATTTAAGATGGTGGCCACGTGACGCTCTATCTTCTTTTCTTAGGAGGATATCTTGTATGTTTGGTAGGCTGTATTGGTGTGTTAGAATTTTGTATGTTTCAATGAGATCCCCACGTAGCCGTCTTTGTTCTAGAGTAGTGAGTTAGGAACATACTGAAATACAGCGCTTTATTGACAACGACAGAAAGCAAATCGATAGCTTTGAGATTTTTGTATTTTATTCGACAAGGAACATCTTTTTTTTTGTTATGTTATGGAACATCTTATTTTAGTGCTAAGTAATAATGACAAAAAAGCAACGGGGTGACATGACCGCTAATCCAAGAATTGTGCCGGAACTCGTTCGTGTATGAGTTGGTATCTAGCGCTAGGTATTCATTCCTATTAAGTCGATAATTATAAAAGGGGGTTCAGTAAAACAACAGTTTAGTCATTTAAGAAATTTTATTGCAAATGTTCTTACAGCCGCTAAGCTGGCTACTTTGGCCAGACCACCGCGCGCATAATGGAACCCCTTAGACTAAATGCAGAAACCGGAGTAACGACTGCTCTCAGCTCTACCAGCTCAGAAAATTTACTTGCATTAAGCTCTTTCAATATACATTATCATTATAGGTCGCGTCACGGATTGATAGCGCTGAGCTCAAAAAGTAGAGATATGCGCACAACAAAAATCTCCCTTCTCTACTAAAAACGAGTTCTACACATTCCAGGTCAGCGCTATTAAACCGTCACGCGACCTATACCCATTGGTGGCTGTGGATTAAGCATTTCTTATCTTAGCAGACCTTTCTGGAGCATTATTCTCTATGACATAGGAGATTCCTTGCCCCAAAACCTTGAAACGTCAAAACTTGATGTTGGGCTTTATTCTTTATGACATAGGAGATACTTTGCCCTGACCGTGTGACTTCACAACGTGATCTAAACGCAAACGGGATTAGTTTGGTCATAGTGAATAACGCCCCTGACTGTGGTTGTTAGAAATCAGTTTTGATGTTATAAGTTCAGTATTAACAATAATAATGTAACTGTAAGTACCTAAGCAAAAAGGAAGTAAAAACTTTTTACAAACCAAATTAAACAAAAAAACAATTAGCATGGATTCATTCTTATTGCATTGAATATCTAATTTATGGTTAACTATTGCAACAAGTTATATTATTTAAAAGTAATGAACAGAGTACCATACTAAATAATTAATCTAGCATTTAACTAATATTACCCTCCTTTCTTCCATTTTTCGCCGGGTGTGTAATCAGTCATGGGTTTACCGGATATGCCACAAGTCCCAATCCCCACCCTGCCAGTCAAGTTATCAGGAGATGCAAAAATACTCTTTCCCTTGTTGCCTGCTTTCTTTGTAGCTTTGGTGTGGAAATTGAGCCATTTATTTTTTTCACTTTCTCTTTCTTCTTCAATCTGTTTGAATCTTTGTTGTTTTTTTTGCTTTTTCTTTTTCAGGTATTCTCTATTGTAGCCTTTTCCTTGTCTGTAAATACATTAAAATTATCATAATGTATAATATGTGTATAACGACTTTGATCCCCAGGCACGGTAGATATCCCTTCAGTTCAGATCTCTCAATACCGAGTACTAACTCAAGATTCTTTGAGGATGTCTAAGGGGTGTAGTCAGAGGTACATCCTAACATTACATTTGGCACATACCCACATTTTGCAGTAGTTAGTATTCCATACGTGACAGGTTGCAAGCCCATCGCCGCTGTTAGAATACTAACTGGTTTCCTCACGATGTTTTCCTTCACCGTTTAAGAGCACTGGCATTGCGCACATTGCCATTTCCACGCGACCAACACCGAGAAGAACAGGCAACAAACTCGGCTTTTTTGTTTGTTTGTTTGTTCACGGTGGGAATCGAGCTCACGACCTACGGCGCAGAAGGCAGAGCTGCTACCAACAGTACCAACTGAGCTATGTAGGTCAAATGAGGCTGTTAATTTGTTGCATTCCAACCCTACTATGATGTCCTGCATAGAATATGTCAAGTTACCAGTAACCCTGTATATTTAGAGCCAATGCTCTAAGTTATCACTGTCTTAGTTACCAACATATTTATATAAATAATAGAAGTAGGGTTAGTTGGATAGCATAAGTGTTTCCAAGACAGATTGAGTTGATCTTATGTTAAACTAGCTACCCACCCGCGCGCCCCTGCATCGCAAGGGTGCACATATCATGCATGTATTATACATATAAACCTTCCTCTTGAATCACTCTAAACCGCATCAAAATTCGTTGCATAGTTTTAAAGATTTAAGCATACCTACATAGGGATATAGGAACAGAGAAAGTGACTGTTTTATACTATGTAGTGGTGTAACTGTTGAAATAAATTTAAAAAATCAATGAACTTACTTGTCATCTGGGTTCAAAGTTCTTTTGACTGCAGTCCCCAAAGGTTTGACATCATTAATGGACACCACTTCAAATGTTGTGTAGCCATCAAACTTTACTTTCATGGTATCTTCCAATACCTCTTCAATCAAGGCTTCATAGAACCTGCAATATAGGTAAATAATGGTAAAAATATTGTTATGGTTTTTCTAGGAAAAACTTTATTCAGACCATTTTATTTAATTAGGTATCTAAATCCACAACTCTTTAGGCATAATATGCAATGGTGCATTATCCTAAACTAACCTAAACTGACAGCTCTAAAATTATAGCCATCCTTGTTGTTTCGGGTTTTTAGAGGGATGGCCATATTTTTAGTGCTGTCAAATTAGGTTAAGTTAGGAAAATTAAACAACAGCATTGGCACCACTGTAACACATGAATATAGTTTAAACCCAGCATATTTACATTTTTGATTTAAACTGATAACAAACAAACTACATATTCATGGCGATTAAACAATATATTATTATTTAAAGTTTTTTGTGTTTTGAGATGTTATAAAAACAACTCTGTGAATGCATGAATTTAAATGTATGTGTAGTATAGCAATATACAGGGTGGATTTTTGAGGTGGGGCAGTAAGGGTAGGTACCTTAACCATTAGTTACAGGAAAACGACCCTAGGACCAGGTACTGAAAGCAGTTAAGGTATAAGGTTAACAGTACCGCACAACATAAGGATACCATTATCCAATAGAAGTAGGGCTATTTCGTTATTATACCGGTATAAAATTACTGTAACGTTAATATTGAATTGAGCTAGTCAGGTATAGTAACTTGTAATGAAGCTAGCCACAGCGAAAGATAAAGTGTGGTGCGGGCACAGCAATTCGTCCAAGGATATCTTCTTAATAAGGTTTTAGGTACGGCTACAGATATTAAAATGTTTTGTGTTTCAATACCAACTTCTAGGTTCTGCAATATTTTATGCAATTAAAATTTTCAGGTAACTGTATCAACCGAATACATAATGGATCACCCTTGAGTCTAAATATGGATACAGGAGTGCAATACAAAAAAAATGTAATGGTAGGTATAACTTCATATCAATATCTTTATTCTCTGGTAATTCAGCCCCTGCCTAGGAGACCTTCCATAACTTTTTGAGATATTCTAAAGTGCATTCACAGATTCTGGAAAATTTTTATGAGTGAACAAAAATGCTAAATAATCAATCCAATCATGTCATGTAGGGATCAAAATAATAAATGGGATCATTTAGTGTATGATTACTAGAAATGACAGAAATTATCAACTTTTCTCATACATTTTTTATTTATTTATATTTTATTTTATTGAAGAAAGAAACCAACAGCACAAAAAATATAGCATAAACAGTGTCGTTAACAATAGTACAGCCAATTATAGGTCTCTCTATTTTGTACAGAAAAATGAATATTCAACTCGAAATATTTTTGTTGTTATAAATTTTCATCCTAGACAAAAGGACTCAAGGGAAGGACCTCCCATCTAACCCCGGCCCACAACCAGGTACAAGGATTGCTATAGCCAACCCTTGTTTTCCATTGAGCCATTCTAAATCTAGCCAATAATGAATAGGACTTGTACTGTTTATGTACTATGTATGCATGTTAAGTACATATTCTATGATAACTTACATTGCATCGGCTCTCCATTTGGCCAGGCACTTCTCACCAACCTGCAATTTGGAGTATTGCTTGTCTGTATAACTGCCACCTTCCTCCGCCGCCAGCAGGGAAGCTGTAACATCATCATCATTACTAGAACCGTGAATATTAGGCACTTTGTGTTCACCTTCTTGGGTCTTAATAAGATCTTGTGTTAACTCAATTACTTCCTCTAGATCAGTTTTCAACTTCAAAAGCTCTTCATTGTCTGCGTCGGTCAGCAATGCTGCTTCTACCTATAAAACACGTAAAATTCATTACGTTTCTTTTTGTGTAAGGTATGGTAATGTTGTATATGTTTGCTCAGCAAGTGAGCGTAAAGAAGCTCTCGGAGGTATTATTTTTTGTTTACCTGCTGCAGCTGAAGCTTGTAATTTCTCAAATCGTCAGCCATGACAATAACAAAATGTAATTTTTGTTTTTGGTGAATTACATTGGCTGGCAGCGCTGGCCGTATGGTATTAGCTGCAAACTTAATACATACACTAGGGAATAAGAGCAAGGAAAACTAGGTTTAATATCACCATTCATCCAAGAATAGAATAAATATCACAAACAGTGAGGGGAAGGAATTTTCGCACTAGAAATCCTTTTCCTCCTTGATTTGATTGCCTGCCATGCCATAGAATATATATGGTAGGTAGGTAAAGTACTTCATCTAACCTTCATCCCAAGCACAGAACACATCCCAAGTTGATTGCTTGCTAACCTTTTAGATCAATGTACTCTGTGCTTACTATTCTTGCTATAATAAAATAATGGCTGTCAGTGCTGCCAGATGAGCCAATTGAAAAAGCGGCAGCTGTGCTTCAAAAACGCGGAATTCTAATACAAAAAGCGGAATTTCTGGTTTCATTAACATCAATTTTAAACCAACTTTTAAAAAAGAAGGTTGTCAATTCGTCTGTTTTCATATTATTCTGTTTTTAAAAATCAGAATTGTTACTCGATGGACTAATTTTGATGGTTCTTAAACGAAAGCAAATTTCTTGGAAAATGCTACACAGACAGTTATGTCTATGAGAACCCCGGGAACCAAGGCTCTCTCGCTTGCTCGCGGCTCGAATTGCTCAGATAGAAAGAATCTGACAGCAGATGTAAAAAAGATGGCACGATAACAGATCAAAATGAATGCAGCTTTTTAACCTCGACGACCGACAAGTGATCGTTGTACCTATTGTACTTGCCAAAAAAGGGCGGGGCGCCTATTTTCACCGACTTTTTCAACATTTATTCGGTATTTTTTCACATTTTAAACTTCCTGATTCGTAAAACAAAAATGTGAGCATAATTTCATAACTAATTGATATCTAAATAATGTTTATGCATGCATTGTCAAGAAATTATAATAAAATGATGACATTTTATTTAATGCACTTTAGCAAACATTTATATTATGGAGGTATAAATCTTTACTGCATTAGCTTGAGAGATACATAGAATTTAACATAGTTAGTATGTGGAAATGATGATGATGATCTAGAAAGTCGGTAGGAATAATATTATGATGAGTTACAGAATACCAGATAATTACATTTACATTTCGACCAGCCTTCAGTTGATAGTAGCTCTATCTCTGTCACTACAGCGAATGCGTCACACTCGTACCTACTGATGCAATGACCGCCGCGCCGTTCTGCAACCATACCTAGGTACCTACCTACGCAATTCTCCCTGCCCCGCGACCAGATTTTAGATAACTACCTACCTATCTAGATATTTATGGGTTTTCTCTGTTCCGTGATATTTAGGTACTTTTTACTAGCTACGAAATTTCAATAAGTAGGTACCTAGGTACCTACCTAGTACATTTTCGCAATGAATGTTTGTACATGTATAATGCTACTTAGGTATTTTCTGAAGCTTGTTACCTACTTATGTTTTAGATTTTGGTGAACTTGTTGATGGGCGAAAAAATACCTAGGTAGGTACCTACCTATCTAAATCAGGGGTAAATCAGCAGAACCGAATTCTAAAAATGAATGAAAAAAAAATCTAAAACGTTCAACACTTGAATGAAAAATTCGCCAACGCAAATACGAATACTTGAACGAACGCACCAAAAAATTGTAAACGCAAGTACAAGTCTGTGTTTAGACAAAGCAAGACTTGAAAGCAATAATCTCCTAAACATTATCGTATTGGTGTAAACAAAAGACAGCTGCAATTATTTCTTGGCAAGATTTGCATTCAATAATTGCATTCAACTTTTTTACTAGTATCCGCGTGTAAACAGTTGCTTGCAATTCTCGAAGGTCATTATTGCGCTTCATTTATTGCATTCAATTATTGCTCTTGTACGTACAAGAAAATGGTATCATGTAAATGGGCCTTTATGCTGCCGATTGGAATGGAGGGAGGACTCGGGAGAGGAGGGAGGGAGCTCGCTCAACGGACGAATAACTTCTTCTTCTTCTTTCTTCTTTTTATGGCTCCTGTCATAGACAATCTTGCCAATGTCAAGTGATTCAGAGATTATACTCTTTGTAGTTATGTTTCTAGTCACGTCAGTCCAAAGTCGAGTCAGTCAATTGTTTTGAAGAAAATGGTGGTGGTTTCTTCAAAACATTTGAAACATTTTCGGTCAAATCACGATATCACATAATACACTTTCATTTCAAATGCTTACACTTTGTGCTAAGACCACAAGTAATGTTGGTTAAAATACCACCAAAATTACACAACACAACTCAAAATAACACTAGAAAAACAATTAAAATGAAAATGCTATGTTGCTTCGTTAGATGACAGGAAACGAATACAAACGAATAACTTCCAAGCAATCAAAAGCAAGCAGTTTGTTATTTCACAATATGAAATGTCAGTTTTGACAGTAAATATCGGACTTGTGAGAAAAAAAAAGTCGGTACATATAATACCTTCCAAAAAAGGGGTTGTTCTTGTAGATTTGAAAAAAGCGGAAACGTGTAGGTTAAGAGCGGAAGGCAGATTCTTTGTCAAAAAGGCGTGGAAAAAGTGGAAAAGCGGTGCATCTGGCAGCGCTGCTTGGTGTGGTGCTTGCTTTGCTTAGTTTGCTTGCTATCTGTTTCTGTCAAAATCTCAGAAGAACATTGTTCTTCTTTCTGAGATTTCTTCTTGTTCTTGAGGTCAAAATGATTTTTTTTCTTTGTTTTTTGTTGCATTGTTTATTTTTTTATTTGCTCTGAAGCAGGCTATAGCTTAAAACCATACCACCTAGTCTAACGTTAATTTTGTTGCATTGATTGTGATTTTGATTGAATGACACATGTTCATCGTTATCGCGCTCACGCGGAATTTGAATACTAGATTTGAATACTACATTCGTTTCGTTTTTTTTTATATGGCTCCTGTCTATAGACAATCTTGCCAGTGTCAAGTGATAGAGATTATATGCTCTTTGTTATGTTTCTAGTCACGTCAGTCGAAAGTCGAGTCAGTCAATTGTTTTGAAGAAAATGGTGGCGGTTTCTTCAAAACATTTGAAACATTTTCGGTCAAATCACGATATCACATATTACACTTTCATTTCAAATGCTTACACTTTGTGCTAAGACCACAAGTAATGTTGGTTAAAATACCACCAAAATTACACAACACAACTCAAAATAACACTAGAAAAACAATTAAAATGAAAATGCTATGTTGCTTCGATAGATGACAGAAAACGAATCGAATACTACATTCTTTGTCTGTTGCTTGCCTGTAATTCTGTCATTAAGACGGACAATCTAGCCAGTGTCACAAATGAAAGTTCACTGATAGAATGTATTCAAATTCCTTGGATAGAATACACCTTGGAATACACATTGCGCACACGCGAAGTCAGCATCATCATCATCATCATTTTGATTTGATTTGAATCACATTATGGCATACTCTTATTTTATTGAATACTCTTATAAGCGATTTCACACCGCCTAGCCTGCCTTGTCTTAGCTGTGATCGCGGCCGGTGCAAATGGTCATAGTGAATAAGGCTCCGGCGGTCGCCAGATGAAATAAATAATAGCACCCCTCGCCTCGCTCGCATCACGTGGAACTAGCACAGAAGTTTCATTTCAGTTTTCACTACATACATGGCATACTCAGAAAGCTGATTTTTTGGCTTAAATTTTTTTACGTAGGTAGGCTCCATGGTACCATGTTAGCGCTCGATGTGGACACGGATAATGGTGTAGGTACTACATTATCATGCTGTGCATTAACTTGCTGTACATTATTGGCTTGGCTCCCCTTCGAGGTACCTCACCTACCTAATTATATGAAGGATAAGATACTTAGGTACTAGCTACATAGGTTTACTACCTACTCCTTGTGGTAAAAACCACAGTAAAAACACTTCAAGATAGAATGGAACATTGGAAGTTGGATGATAAAAATACAAAACAGATATGCATACATTCCGTGTTTTAATCATGTAAAAATAGTCAATAATAATTCATACCAAATTACACTTAGGGCCCAATTAAAGGCGTATTTGTGATTTTTTAACGCAAGTACCCAAGTGGCGGATAGCGTTACTCAGAGCTGAGTGGTTCGAGTCGCTCAGCGTCATATGACAATAAAACCACTAAGTAATTGTAAGTTATCACCTAGTTTAGTAATACTTAAATAAAAATATTTTTAAACGAAATAAATATAAATATATATTGAAATGTTAATTACACTATTGGTGGATATTTCACACAGCACCTTAGGGCCCCAATCTAAGCAAAAACGCCTGAAATAGGGGAACCTTACATACATTATTTACATGGGTACTTCTAATAAGAGTAGGTAGGTACCTAGTAGTAGAGTAGGATTATGTTAGGAGACAGAAGACAAAACAAAATGGTGTATGTAGGTCTTGAGTGGGACAGCACAAAAAGCAGAGCTGCTACCAACCGAGCTCCCCACGTTTGTTTTGTGTATAAAATGTATTTCAAAGGTATAATGAAATGAACAAAGAAAAACGGTCCATGGTGTAGAAAAATTGATAAATGAAAACTAGACTACATAAATTCATTATATTGCATGGAAAATTTTAAAACTACCTATCAAGCCATTATAATAAATATAAATACAACATTTAATTAAAGCATAATTCATAAAATTTAGCAATATATCACTTAGCCCCGGTTTGTGAAAGGTCAATCAACACTAATCGGCTGTCAAATCACTCTCTCCCTATCTAAATTGAAGCAAATGCTGAAATAGCAAGTGACTTGACAGCCGATTAGTTTTGTTCCGGCTTTCAGAAAGCGGCCGTTAGGATTCTAAATTAAAGTGTTAATATGTCAGTCATAAGTTATTGAAGTTAAATAAATTTTACTTTATTTAAGGTACACAAAATTATTTGCGTCTTCGCCCGTGAAGTAGGTATGTATGTTCCATTTATTAAAATTATGCCCAAAATAGATCGGCATAATGGCAACGATGCATTGCATGGCACGACCTTTCTTCAAAATGTTATTGCTTGTTTCTTGAATTCTATGTGAGTGAACTCTGTTCTTTGAGAAAATAAATATGTACCTATACTTAACCAAAAAAAAAAAATACAGAAGCTGTTGTTGTGTACGGAAAGAGTTTTTTGGAAGGCACCCTTTCACCACAGTTCCTTCTCAAGCAAGTTATCAAACGAGTATTTCTTCACGACATCGATTGCTTGTACAAAAAGTTCGATTAGGAACCTTCGACACTTGAATTAGGCTTATACTAGGCGAATTCATTTTACATTCTTAGTGATCGATATTGATGCAATATACCACAAAGACTTATCTAAACCGGTCTGAGGTTAGCCGTTTGTGCGCGCATGGAAGATGCACCAAACGGCTAACTTCAGACTGGTTCAGATAAGTTGGTGGCACTGTTTCTAAACACGTATCACGGGCGAAGTCGGTCTACAACCCTTACGAATTCTCCCGCGAATTAGTCGCGCCGGTAAAGAAACGAATAAAAAACGTCACAGCCTTACAAGCCATTTTTGTGCGCGCAACCTCGATAACAGACGTTGCTAAAATCATCTTGTATAGATGCAAAAGGCCTATGATGAATCATTATCACTCACTTAAACACTATTAAGTGATGTGTCACTTTATGTAAGTGGAGTGAGAGTTAATGTTAAGCGGCGTTTTTTATTAGATTCGTTTCTTTAATAGCGCGATTCATACAAAAAAATTAACTGTCAACGCTAACTAGATGGCTCTGCAGAGCTGTGGACTGATGGTACCGACGCCGGGACGCGAAGTCTTCATTGTCATCGTTCAATCGCTCCTGCTCGACCGATATGTCACCGTGTACTGGCGTTACCACCAACTGCTCGTATTCCAGTGGCCTCTTGCTGCAAACAAAATAATACAGGAAATAAGTATTTGTATCAAAGTCAAAAGGTAGGCATAATGTAATCAATTGAATAAGAAAAGATCACTTTGAAACGTCTCAAAGCTAAGTGAATCTAGGAGCCTGTTCCACGCGACCAATACCAACCTAGAAGAACAGGCAACAAATGGATTGGTTCTTATCGTTATTTTGTATGATCCTTGTTTCCTACAGAATGAGTTCTTAGTCGACATTATTTATCGTACCTAATTGTATTTTTCTTTTACAGCATAGAAGTTTTAATAATAACGATCATTGTTCTCTTGCTCTGGAGGAGGGCGGTGACATTGCGTTTCCATTGTTGATTGTTCCATGTTTTATGGTTTGATATAATGTAAGTACTATCAATAAAATTTCCGCCGTACCATCATTGAAACAGATTCGTTTGGCAAGCTATTACGTTCGCAAGGCGGGGGCACAGCGGGGTATCGGTAACTCACTCACAGGAAATGCGCCCATAACATGATAAGGCGGAACTTTTGTCGATAGTACCTAGTTCTTAGTCAGACCCTCAGAATATAATGAAACAGTTATACACCGAAAACCTTCATCATTACCACCCTATCATCAGCCTGATGAAGTCCACTGCTGGATAGGCTTCCCCGATTTTATTCTAGTACAAAGATTATGAGCCCATGATGATTATCCATCGACTTCCCATAATCGTCCAATGTCGTTGGTCCGTCCATTGGTGAGAAAACTTTACTGGTCTTAAATATTTTTGTTTTTAGTTACCCAATAGCTTGCAGGAAAGATATTTTCAGCCAATGGAAGAAGCGGAACTCGGAGGCTCGGCCCGGCTTCACGGCGGGGTTCGCGGCGCCGATGTAGAACCACAGGAGCCACAGGATGCTGAGGCAGCCGAGAGCGTAGCCCCAGTTTACCAGGAACATCAGCAGGAGCTTTATTGCCACCTGATGGAATACAAAGCGTTGTTGATAAAGGCTTTCGTTTTTGATACGATAAAAACAGTCAAAATGAAAAATCATCAGATAAATACACTGGCGTGCAAAAAAATCGGGACCTTTATTTTTTGTTGATTCGTTCGTAAAATGATGATTTGATAAAATATGTTGAGAACGAATAAAAAAAAAAGGCCCGATTTTTTTGCACGCCAGTGAGATATTTATGTGTGAGCGAGAAGTACTTTGAGTGTAGTGCTAGGTAACGAACCCCAACAAGTGACAGCCACCGGTTGCAGAGATGCGAGTACCAGTTTTTGTTTTTGGAGTGAACACTGACGCTCGGCCGGCGTACGTCTCCATTCGATAGACGCCCGTTCATTATGGCTGGGTCGGTTGGCGAAGGCGTGAAATCCTGAAACAAACATACTTCATTTAAGTTCTTCTTCTTCTAATCTAAGGGCAATGCTCTTGTCGGCGTAATTGATGCAATTCTCTCCAGGTGTTTCTTGTTAGGGCGACCTCTTTGACCTTGTAAGACATGACGGCAACCTTCGCTTTTATTTGGCTCATGTAGCTTATCCTAGGTCTTCCCTTGCCTCTCTTTCCATCTACATTTCCTTCGATTATTTTTCTTATAAAGCTGTCATGTCTTACAAGATGGCCAATCATCTTTCCTCTTCTACTCTCAACTGTTTTGATAATGGCTCTTTCCTCGTTTACTCTTTTCAATTCTTCTACGTTAGTATCTTTTCTGTCCAGCTGATCTTTTCAATTCTTCTCCAACACCACATTTCAAATGCTTCTAAAATTTTCTCCTAACTACTCAAGCGAAAATTAATCACGCTATTATTATTACCTCAGGCGCCAGTCTTGCATACTGAACCCTAATTTTTAAGAACCTTTGTGAGAGAATAAACGTTTTTCTTATCTTACTTTAGTTCATGAACAAAAATTTAGTACCTAATTAAAATTAGTGAACGCAGTATGACAATACACGTGTTTTCCGATAGAACAAGTGACGCTCAGCTTGCTACGTTTTGAAGTTATCGTTTTTAACGTAAATAAAATCACAGTAAGTCTTAAGTTTAGCTAAGTTGATATATAACTTGTAACAAAAACCAAGAGATTTTACCAAGGATTAGAATACTTTGACGTGTGCAAAGTTTGAATATACAAATTCGTTTTCGAAATTCCCATACAAAAGTTAAATTAGTATTCTCAGTGAACCCTGATGTTGTGTACATACCATAATAGCGTTTACTAATTGGTGGTAGTTCTGTTACCTATTTTATCTACAGTTCACAATATTAAGGGCCCGGCGACAGCGGCTCGCAGTTTTGAGGTGCGATTGGCTATTATTTCATTTTATTTCATTTCGGGGAGGTTGTTTGAAAGAATAACTATCCAGTGACACGCATAAATACAGTTCGAATACAAATAATACAATAATATAAGGGAAATGTGCTAGAGTCAGAAATCATTTTTGTATTAGGTAAATGTAAGGCCAAACATACTAATGCCAAAATGATTTCTGATTCGGGCATGTTTCCCTTATATTATTGTGTTATTTGTGTTCGAACAGTATGTATGCGTGTCACTGGATAGTTATTCTTTCAAACAACCTCCCGAAATGAAATAATAGCCAATCGCACCTCGAAACTGCGAGCCGCTGTCGCCAGGCCCTTAAGGGTCAAATACAGCTGTAAATAGGGCTGCGCTTCATGTTGCGTTAGCTCCGTTTTGGCGGAAAGTTTAAGAAGCATTTCATGAATGAAAAACATCAAAATGTCGAGTCATTTACCAAAAGTTGTTTGACATGACCTGTAGAATCCCTGCGTCCAGGGTTATAGAAGTATTATGTTACACGTTGTTTAGGTACTTACACCAACGTTTTTGTGTCGTATCCTCTCGGGGAACAATAAGTCTAGATCACTACCAGTAGCTCCATAGACTTGTGGATCCCGTGGCGAATGACCTTGGAACCTGAAAGTGAATTACAACCAAAACTTTATTAGGTATATACTATGAGAACACTAACTAATGATTTGCTTATGAACGTTACTCAAGGTGAACAATTGCTTAAATTAGCCCTGTCACCTACTCATTGGTAAAAGTTGGCAATAACTTAATAACTCATAATCTAATTATATACTTATAACTGACTTCAAAAAGGGAAAAGATCTCAATTCAACTGAGTATGATACGTCATACTTCAGAGGTGGTCCCATATAAGTTTCCTAGAAATTATCTGAGCGCTAAAAAAACTAACAAAAACAAATACTCAAATGATGTTTTGAGTCAGTTCGTTTTTAAAAGTCACAATTTTTAATTAAGGCTATTACTTAAAGTAAAAAAAGGCAGTTGTATTTTATTAAAAAAAAGTGATTTTTTGTTTTGTTTTGATTAGTAGGTAATGAATAGCGATAAAAAAGAAAAACTTATTGAAATTGTGCGTAAATATGAATGTATTACAATCCAAAAAGTAAAGACTACAAAAATGTATCGTATAAAGTTTATTATGGGAGAAAACTGGAGCTACACTTGAAATACAAGGTATGTACTTATTTAGCTATTAAAATATGAAACAAACTTTTCTCTAATAGTAATTGCATCATTAGGTGACCTTGTGTTAGTGCGTCTGTTTGCTGCAACCGGGCACGGGGCCTGCGTTGCGTTCTCAGCTCGATTGCGTAAGCGTAAGCGTAGACGTATGCGTAACCCGGTGTGACATTGGGTTACGCCGTAACTACGCGGGTGACTACGACGTTGTTACGTCGTAGTCACGCATACGCATCTGGTCTGCTCCAGCCTTTAATAAAGAGGTTCCGACCAAGATACGCAGCGACTGTACACACTTGCGCAGAGCACAGCGTTCAATCTGCGTCCGGAGTGGTATGCACGGTGGCAATCAGATTTTATATACCCCATGTATTCATTTTTTTATTTATGCTAACAACACATCACCACCCCAGTTCGCCATAATGGACACGATAAAAATAAAAACATCAGTAGGTATGTACAATCATCGTCACCTACCTCATTTCACGCCTGTGTTGCAAATCAAATGTTTGGGCGAGGGCAAAGTAAGAGTAATCAATACTAGCGTATGTGATGAGGAACGGCATAGTGACGATGGGTGCGAGTAAGTTGATGTCGCCAATGATGATGAATGTTACTGTCACAATCGCTACTACAACCATTGAGTACAGCGGCACTTTGTTGGGACCTCTCTGTAAATAATTCAAAAAAAAATAAGAACTAGGCAACCATGCAAACACTTCTTGGAACTTTTTACTGACTTCTAAGCATTACTCACCCCCGGTTTGTGAAAGCTCGATCAATACTAATCGGCTGTCAAGTTACTTGTGTTTTGATCGAGCTTTCAGAAGCCGGGGTCAGTCTATACAAACACATTCCATAATTACTTAATTCTTTGCGAAAATAATGATTAATATGTCAATAAGCTCACAATTAAATATTTCGTCTATATTGAAAAAAATATTCATTAGCCCCTTGTAATACAATCTACTATTATGCAATATGCACATAAAGTCAAATAAAAAAATAAATGCAAAGGGTAATTTAATGGTAAAGCCACATTGTACAGTGAAAGCTTACCCCATGTCCAAGAAATTCTAATCCAGGTATTACTTTCTCGTTTGCAATACTTTGTAGGACTCTGGGAGTGCCATACATAGCCCCGAGACATGAACTCATGGAGCTCACATACAAGCCGGCTAGTAGAAGTACTGTTACGGCAGATATTTCAGCAGTTATCGAATAGTTTGTGAGTAGTGCTTCTCTTGTGACTGTTGCTGCCAATGTTATCACAAACATAAGGTATAAAAATGTTCTAAAAAAATAAGTTTCAAGTTAGATACATATCATATTTTTTTTCTTATTTAGGAGAGAATCTGCTGTATAAAAACTCTGACTTACCCTGTTCCAATGGCTGCCAAAGATCCATTGGGAATATTATTGGAAGGATTTTTGAGGTCTCCACTCATGTTGATTCCTGCCAATATACCAGTGATGGTCGGGAAGAAGACTCCAAAGCATTTGAACCATGTGTAGTTATCTTGATAGTCAGACCATGTATTGTTGGCTATTGTTCCTCCAAGCCAACCCTTGAATTCAATGGCTGTAATACATGGTTAAAATTACAATCTACAACTTTATTACACTTACTTAAAAAATAAATGAATATTGGTGGACTGTATTATTATTTTGGAGGTGGATAGCTGATATAATACAATATGTTTTTTTAATGAAATTATTATTATTTATATATTAGATACATGTAAATAATAACATTAAACCTTGTTTAATGTTTAAACAAGCAATACTTGTATATTTGTTGTTAAGCAAAGTTCGGTCACCCAGCTATTAAGCAGCGTAAAATAAAATACAATTAAACAATAATACCAAACATCTATGTTCATCACACAAATGTTTTATCTCTGTAGGGATCAAATCAAACCATGCATAGAAGGCAATGCATGCTACTAACTGGGTTGTGGGGCTGAGATAAAATTAAAACTTACTTGGCATGCTTGTTAGAGAGCCTACGAAAAAATCCAATGCTGCTAACAATATAATAACAAGCAGCAGGAATTGCAGTTTGATAACCCATTTGACTCCGGCTATATTGATGGTCCCGAGTAGTATCACAGCCGCCACTGCAAAAGCTCTGGCCGCCCATGTGTTGTCTGTTGTCACTAAATTTGCCATTGATTCACCAAAACCAAACACATTTAAGGCACATCCTACAGCCTGGAAAAATAAAGATTACAAATTTTATTTTCTGTTATCAATACAAGAGCAAATCAAAGTCAAAAGGCATTTATTCAATTTAATACTGAAAGTCTTGAGTTAGTAAATTTAGGTGCCAATCCAACATTACCAAGCCTAGAAGAACACATAACAAAAGTATGGGTTGGTTTCTAGCATTCTTTTAAAATTAAAGCCAATAATGCTAAGAGCATACCCTAAGACAGCAGTCACTACACTTCAAAATAGGAGGTAGCAGTTGCAATAGTACAGTTTGTCGAAAAGGTACCTACTTTACCACCCTCAAGGTATCTTGTGCACCTGATAGTACTGAGGTTCGAGGTTTGTGGGGATGTGTATTGTATTTTATGTGTACCATGCCTAATTTAAAAATCTAATAAAATGTGACATACCTGTCCAAAACAATAAACCATGCCCAGAGCCCCTCCCATTCTAGAGCCCAGTGTATGGGCCAGTATAAAATACACTCCCCCACTTTCTATTCTGCATCTTTCACATATACCAACAGCAGAAAGTACTGAAATGAGTGCTACAAAAACTGAAAACAAAATAGGTGTTGACAATCAAAGGTCATATAATAAATATTTTTCCAATTTATACACAACATAGCAAAATTACAGATGAAGCATATCAGACATACAGTCTCTGTATAATGAAGGAATTCAACTTACCAGTAAAAATGACAATAAATACAGCATTAACAACTCCTGCTTGACCAACAATCCAACCAGACCGCAGGAATACAATTACACCAAAGATGTTTATGAGACATGAAGTAAACACTCCATCCCAGGTTCCAAAAAGAACCGGTTGTGATATGAAGAAGTTTGATTTCCACCAAGGGACATCACCCTAAAAAGAACTTTAGCATAAAAAATGCATTTTTTATGTATCCTTGTATCAGATATCGTACAGAACAAAGAGGTTCTTACTTGAATATCTGCGAATATTTCGTTGGCACCAGAGGCTTGGTGGCCACCTGTTCCATACTGTGATTCATTTCCTAAGTCCACGAAACCACCTGATTGTCTTCTCATACGCGTTCGGTCAAACCCTGGTTCATCACTTCGAAAGCTATCTATATCCAAGTCATTTCTTCTCTGTCGATTGTTTTGATCCATTTTTAGTTCGTTCTGTTCTACATTTACTGAAATTTCAGACTTTTTTCATAAATTCTGCTATGTTTACCATTGTTGATTTAGCAATGCCAAGTCAAGTTGCCATGTCAAGTTTACAAAGTGCCTACCTACTCTTTGGCCAAGGCCAAGGTAGGTCCTTCACAAAGACGAAATATTTATGTCTGGCTGTTAGACTCGGGCTACGGACTCGCCTAAAAATTCAGTTTTCATTACATATTACTGCTCGCTCTTTGTGAGTTTTACGGGGTAGTACTATTTATGTATTTATTTACCTATCGACGCCAAGTAGGTATATAACGCTGTGTCCCCCCCCCAGTAGGCAAACTGTTAGCGGCCGACTGCGCAAACGCGACGCAAACTGCGACGCTGCAAACTGCTTACAGTGAGCGCAAAACTAGCAAACTGTGGACACTCCATTTCAAATATATGGAAGGGCGTACTAAATCGATACGCCACAAACTCAGTCGGCCGCTAACAGTTTGCCTACTGGCTGAGGACACAGCCTTGATATAGTGTTTTCGCATTCGTAAAAATTCAAAATTTCAAAATTTTATTCAAAATTCGTAGCTTGGCAACACTGCTTGAATGACGTAGGCGAGTGAGAATGAGTCACAGTCAATAGTCACAGTATTTTCCTGACATTGACATTCATTCATTCTGTCCAAGTGTCACTGTCACAGTGACACTTGGACAGAATGATGATGATGATGATGTAAATTCAAATTCAATTTACTAACCCGTAACGTTGTTCAGTATCAGTATGGATTCGTTTTCTGTCATCTATCGAAGCAACATATCCGAATAGGGCAGACTGTTTGTACCTTATTATATTTTCAACACCTTATACATTCAACAGTTTACAATAAAGATTATTCTGATTCTGATTCTGATTCTGATTCTGAACATAGCATTTTCATTTTGTTTTTATAGTGTTATTTTGAGTTGTGTTGTGTAATTTTAGTGGTATTTTAACCAACATTACTTGTGGTCTTAGCACAAAGTGTAAGCATTTGAAATGCAAATGTATTATGTGATATCGTGATTTGACCGATAATGTTTCAAATGTTTTAAGAGAAACTGCCACCATTTTCTTCAAAACAATTGACTGACTCGACTTTCGACTGACGTGACTAGAAACTTATCAAAGAGCATATAATCTCTATCACTTGACACTGGCAAGATTGTCTATAGACAGGAGCCATAAAAAAAAAATATCAGTTTAAATATTTGTCAGTGGCTAAGGTACGGTACACACACCATTAAAACAATCGGTCCACGTCAAGGTTGATACATAATAATATTATGTATTAAGGGCCCGGCGACAGCGGCTCGCAGTTTCGAGGTGCGATTGGCTATTATTTCATTTTATTTCATTTCGGGGAGGTTGTTTGAAAGAATAACTAGCCAGTGACACGCATCAATACTGTTCGAATACAAATAATACAATAATATAAGGGAAATGTGCTTGAGTCAGAAATCATTTTGGTATTAGGTAAACGTAAGGCCAAACATACTACGCAAAGTTAATTACGGCGCACTTATTTAAATAAGTGCGCCGCAATTAACTTTGCCGCGCACTTTTTGAATTTGGCTGTCACAGACGTGCTGCGCCAGCTGATTAAAAAAAAGAAACCAAATTAAAAACGCGCAAAATACAGTCGCGTTTTCGTAAATTTTCACGGATTGTTATAGAAATTAACAAATTAACATAGGTATTACCTACAAAGTTGCAAATAAACATTTTTGATTTTATTTGATTTTTGAAATTCATGGTTTTGTTTTGAAAAATTAGTCAGTCAAAGTCAAAATATGTTTATTCAGTAAAATCACAAGGACCATCTTGAAACGTCTAAAACTAGGTGACTCTAGTGCCAGTTCCACGCGACCAGCACCGAGAAGAACAGGCAACAAACTCGGCTTTGTATCTATCGCTCTTTTGTATGATCCTCGTTACAATGTAATAAAATACCTACACTATTTAAGCTATTTAGTACAATAAGTAATGTAACAGAGAAAGGAAAAAGTTAACAGTTTCACAAAACAGCACAAGCTTCTAGTAAGTTTTTTTTTTTTTATACAACTAGCTGATGGAACAAGCAGATGGCCCACCTGATGTTAAGTGGTAACCATCACATATAAACAAAACATTTCCCCGTAGGTCACGCACAATAGGAACGTGCCCTACGATGCACTGCCCTGCGTCCATCAACTTGAGGCATACAGATGTTAAGCCTCATGTGCCTGTAATTACACCGGCGACCACACTCTTCAAACCGAAACACAGCGTTGCTGCTTGGCGGCAGAAAAAGGCGTGGTGGTAGTACTTCCCCGGACGAGCCCTTCACAAAGAGCTCTACTACTCTTAAAAGTAACAAGTAAAGTAACAAGAAAAAAAATATAAAATAACATAATAGTAGAGACATTGCAGATTGTTAGCTGCTGATGGGCAGAGCGAGTTCTTCAAGTGACAGTGAAAGTACAGAATAAACTCTTGAAAGTACCTATTAGAACTGACGTAAGAAATGTGATGGATAATCTATTACCTGCAAAGTCCCGGGACAAATATATGAAAGCCTATGGTAATTTTATTAAATGGAGAAATGCAAGAAGTGCGAAGAATTTTTCAGAATCTGTGATTTGGCCTACTTCCAGTAGGTACTAATAAAATATGAGGCGCCTTTTATTTTCTCATGATGAAAAGTAGAGTGTCACTCGGGCGTAAAATATATTTTTGGCTCGGGCGACGTAATTTGAATCCCTCGCTACGTTCAGGGTTCTAAGATTTCTAAGATAAGATTCTACTCTAGAATCCCTCACTTCGCTCTGGATTCAAAAAAGTGCCCTCACCGTAAAAATATTATTTTGCTCCCTTATGATACAATCTACTATTAAGTGTGATCTACCCTCATCGGTCCACAAACTAAATGTTTTTTATCTTGTTATTGCTCTCCTCTAAAATGTGGTTTTTCCATTACCTATCTATCATTTATTACAGGAGCCACAGAACTAAATAAGCTACTATCACAAAATAAAGACTCACTACCTAGTAGTGTGTCTCTAATAGTACATAGTATGTATAGATACTACCTACCTCAGAATTATTATTGAAGATTTCAAAATATCGTAGACCCGCTACGCCGTAGACTACACTAGGTACATGAGTAGGCGTCTGAGCAAGATTCAAGTTTTGCCACACTGGATGCGTTCTGCGGTCTGCGGTCAAATTTAAATTTGTCAGCAAAACTTCATTGTTGTTCATACATAATTTAACGTTTTTAGCAAACCCGTCGAACCTGTAGGTACGATAAGTATATAACTTTTTAGAAAACACCGATTTCAAAATAACTTTATTTTTGGAATTAACATGAAATTCAAATATATGCTTGTATTTTCGTTACATAAGGGACTAGAATCAGATTTACCTAAGCTTGACCAAACTTGGTTCAAGATTTTCTAAATTTTTGTAAGTCAAGTCAGTTTTATTCGTTTGTTCTAAGAGATATTGTATAGTAACCTAATGAATATTCTGTTCAAGGCACACGGAAACTCAAAATAGTTATATAGAAAAAAAGTTGATATAACATAGGTACGGAAATGTGGATCCCACCTCAATAAATAATTTTAACATAGGTGATTGGTCTACGAGTCGTTCATTTTGCTACGGACCGGACGGTTAGTGTTGTAGAGCTATCTAGCTATCTTGTATCGTAACATCACTATCACTATCATATCATCACTACATAGTATAAAACAAAGTCGCTTTCTCTGTCCCTATATCCTTATGTCCCTATGTATGCTTAAATCTTTAAAACTACGCAACGGACTTTGATGCGTTTTTTTTAATACATAGATTGATAGATTGAGTGATTCAAGAGGAAGATTTATATGTTTGGTACTTGCATGATATGTGCACCCGTGCGAAGCAGGGGCGCGCGGGCGGGTCGCTAGTTAAATATAAACGAACAAAATATGATATTCTAGCTACAGGCGCTATACAGAATAATGGTCATTTGTGAAACAGGCCCGGCGCAAACGAAACATACCTATCTCAGTTTTTTGTTATTTTATGTTCATCGAAAATAAGGTTTTTTTATGTCATTAGTGGCTAAACTTAGTTAAATTGTCTTCTTTTTTAAGGCAATTTAGCTAAAGTAGCCTAAAAAACGTATCAGTGTGTTAAAAAAAGAAGTAACGGTTACTCGCGACTTCGCCCATGCAATATTTCAGAGAAACTCGTAAGTTCATAAACAAAAATTTTGCTTCTTTCCTCACTTTACCATAGAATTAAAATAGTACCCAGTACCTACGTACTTTTGCTTATAATTTCGTTTCTTCACACCTACTAACACACTTCCAAGTCTCTGGTTAGGCTGTGTTTCAGTGACCAAAAAAGATATTACCATAATTATTAGCTAACATCTGTCTAATTTTTGTACATTTTGTAAGGAATTACGAAAATCTCTAAGAGGGTTTCTAGGGTCTAGTATGCTATACTAAATCATCCTATTCTTTCTCACCCTATTCTTACTTATAATATTCTAAAAGTTTTACGAAATTGTTAAGACGATTTCATATTAATTAACGCGTTGGGGCCTTGCGGTCAAAATCATTATTTTAGGTAGGAAATATGCAGTCTGCCCGCCACCACGGCTATTGCAACATAGCCGAAACGTCGGGAAATTATTAAGACGAAGACAAGAGCTAATGTGACTCTCGCTCGCACGTTTTGACTTGTTGAAAGATATAAAATCACTAAACCCATTTTCGAAAAATCGCAAACAACCATTTTGTGTGCAATCACATTGCGCATAGTTTGGTAAAAATTTTATTTTGATTGATGCAAGTTTTCCTACTCAAAAGTTTGCTTAAGTACGAAAACTAGAAAAGCAAAATTGCTTTTATATCTTTTAAAATGTCGAATCGTGCGAGCGAGAGAAATATTAGGTGTTGTCAACGCCTTAAAGGTAAAACGCGATAAATACCCGTGTAATATTTCAAATTTATTAGGTAAGATGCATTCACAGGGCGTGATTCTGCCTTACAGAATTTTTTGAAAACTATGTAGCTATACAAAAATATTATTCACAGGGATTTTTACAGTTAGTTCTTTTCTGTACTTAATGTTTTTTGTAGGTAGGTATAGCGCATGACTTGCGGTATCCTAATATTATTATAATCTAACCAAGTAGGCTAGTGAGCAGGTAATATTGTTTTGACTTAATTTTATTGAAAAAAATACATTGAATATCTTGTAGGTACTTTTCTTACAGTCTCTATGTAAAGTAACAGTTTGTTCTTATGTTCATTAAATTAGCGCGGGCAGGCTGCTAGTGTTATATAAATCTTCGTATCGTGTTATATAAAATTCCGAGCCGTATTTTGTATGAAACTATGTTTGTCATACGAAGTCACAGCACACACAACCCTTTGAAGTTATACTTTGCCCCTACCTAAGTACATCCAATCTTAATTATTTGAATAGTATGTGTGGATGACATCATGACAAAAGGTTTTGTGATACCTACCATTGTGATAAACCTTTTGTGTGATCACACTGCGACACCATAATTAAAGTAGTGCACGATGATGTGTGATGTGCCCGTGGCCCGTAGTGGGGTTGTGTGCGTTATGTATTACTTTTAAATTTTGGTGGTGGTGTTGGTGTTATAAGATAAAAGATACGTAGTATTTTTCAGCACTCAAAATAATGTTTACGGACAACCGCGTATTTTCCGAACCCCACCTGAGGCTCACTTCTCCAACCATTGCGAATTTGAAATCACTGTCAGAACAAGGTGATTAAGTTCTAAAGCCTTTATGTCCCAACTTCCAAAGAGATTTCGCAAGGTCACAATAAAAAGCCTTCCCGCCGCGAGCCTACTCGGAAATATTGCAGTTTCTCTGTAAAGTATATAATATTACAGAAAGGAAAATTGGTAGGCAGGTAATGGCTCGAGGCAGGGTCGGCACTTCGACACCATTCCGGGCGCTATCTTAATCGTCCAGCGTTTAAGCATATTTATGTAGCAATAAGTTATCAGAGGCTAATTACGGCCGCGAAACCACCTGTCCGCTATCATCTGTACATAGGCCTTCGCATATACTTCCGTGCGTCTTACGCGTGGTCCCACCCCCTCGGTGCGATTGGTCGGCGGGAGGGGTGCGCGCGCAGCGGCCCTCCTAACAGTCTGGCGCGAGATGCTGCGACTCCGGAGGAGCCGGTCGCGGGCACGATGCGGCCTCGCGGACAGTGTTCTCGCGACCACGCTCACTCGCCGCCGCCGCCGCGCCGCACTCGCTCCGCGCCTTCGCTCTTCAAACTCACACACAACTTGCAACATCCGACGCGATCTCGCGTCTCCATCTGCACTTGAACATAATGCACTTTGGAACTTTATTGTCAACACTTGAATACTTTTAGTATAGAAACTAAGTCGTTAAAAAACTATTTTAATAATTTTTAAAGGCAGTTCAAAAATAACTTATATTCTGGAACAGTATAGTGTTTGAACGGATTTTGTCTGTGATGTGCTATGGCTAGACGTAGAAAGGAGCAAGGTAGCGGAAGGGTCGGCAGTTCGCGCCTGCTAACCCGATGCGCGTGGGCATGCGCGTTGCTCGCCGCTACCGCCGCAGAGGCATATGCCGACGTTGACACCTCCACGGGACTAGGAGACAATACTCTGACAAATTCAGGTAAGTGGTACCTGTTACTAAAATGTTTACACCTTATCCTTTTCCAAATGTATTATGAAAAGTAATAATACTAATAGATAATAAATAATGGAGCATGACACTGGTCAACTTTTAGAAAATATGTACCGACCTCAAAGTTGGTATTTCAACATTTTTAGAGTCAGAACCAAACTCGGTTTTTTATGTTACGTTTTCTCATTTATTGAGACAGTGGTGGGCGGCGACTAAACAGAACAACACCTTCCTTACAGTAACTCTACGTAAATGTTATAACCTTATTGCATATTTGAATTCACAAAGGTCAAAAAGGAACCCTTGGTATTGTATTTTAAAAACTGATAATATGATTACAAACTGATAAAATATACGAAGGAGTCGTTGCAGTCGTTTCAAGGGTCACATGATTTGACTCTGGATATTTGGTATAAAAAAAGGAAATGGTAGGTAGGTACATTATTAGAAGTAAGTAGGTACAAAGATTTTATAATGTCCCAAAAGTTATTCTCCGAGCGGGTTTTGAACCCGCAGTTAGTGAAGTAGGTACAGTATTACAAATAGTATACTTACCCCCGGTTTCTGGAAGCTTGATCAACACAAATCGGCTGTCAAGTCACTTGTTATTTCAGCTTTTACTTCAAATTAGATAGAGATAGCATGTGACTTGACAGCCGATTAGTGTTGATCGTAGTGTTGACTATGACAGTATTTTTACTATTTTTTAACCTAAAAAAAGGAGGTTCTCAAATCGACGGTATATTTATAATATATATTTTTTGGGTTCCGTGCCCAAAGGGTAAAACCAGAACCCTATTACTAAAGCTGGCCTCCGACAGCCGGAATGTCTTGCTTAATTTCAGAAACAGAATTCTGAATTCTGTTTCTGAAATTATTTCATATGAATCTTAATTCAGAAAGACAATTTAACATTTATACATTCTCCACACACTTTTGATTTTTTCAGATTCTGAATGTTTTTAGGCTATCCTCATTATTAAAGGCCAGCCTAAAGCTCCGCTGTTTGTCTGCCTGTCTGCCAGCAGGCTATATCTCATGAACCGTGATAGACAGTTGAAATTTTCACAGATGATGTATTTCTGTTGCCGCTATAACAACAAATACTAAAAAGAAAAAAAATCATTTTCTATAAAAACTGGTAGTTTTTTTTAATCATTATTTAAGGTGTCTATGTTAGTGGTTTGCCACTTTTTTAACTATTTTAATTATTAGTAAACCTTAACTTCCAGCGTTACAGGCTAGTCCTAGTGGTAGTGCGGGCTCCATTGCATAATTAGATTTTTTTAAGCTGAAGTCTGTTACACTGATTTTTGAAAATCTTATAATTAAGTAAAGTTAAAGTATAGGTAAACCTTGTTGTAAGGTGGAGTTTTAATGGTAGATTTGCACATTGTAAGACAGTTTTTTAGGCTAAAACTTTGCTAAAACATTGCTGGATTTTAAGGATGGAAACTAAAATAAAGAGAATGAGCGATGTTTAAAGAAAGGCCAGTTCAATAGAACCCTAAACCGACGAGCATGTATGCAGAATGTTATGAGAGTGAGCGAAGCGAAAGAGGTGTGTCAGTGTCGTAGCAAGTGGAAATCCGTGGTCTCCCATCAGGGTAGGCTATGGGAAATAGGCGTAATTTTATGTGTATATGTTATAGACTAATAATGTAGGAGAATGTCTAGAGGGTAGTCAGAGGTAGGTCCAATTGACGGACGGCTACTTCGTGGTCGGACGAGAAAGCGCTGGGACGATCTAGACGCCTTTGAAGGTAGATAATGAGAGGAGGCTCAGGAAAGGAAGAACTAGAAGTCCTTGGGGGAGGCCCTTGCCCAGCAGTGGGACGAAATAGGCTAAATTAAAAAAATGTTTATTTTATGTTTAACTAGCGACGCGCCCCGGCTTCGCACGGGATCACTACATCTATAAAAAACGCATCAAAATCCGTTGCGTAGTTTTAAAGATCTATGACAAGTGCTATCTATCAAGATCTATACATAGGGACAGACGGACAGGCACTGAATGACTACGATGCATGTCTTTAGCGTTAAATAAATTTGGATGGTTATTCATATCGGTCCGCTTCTCTCTATTGCAACACCCTAACGGGGTACCTACATTATGTATTGAATCAGAAATATTTAGTCATAAGTCCTGACAATGTAAAATCTACATACATACATAATAATGCAATAAATATACTGAATACTGACAGATAGAATAGAATTAGCTTGGCGCCCGCGGCTGAATTTCACCATCGCACCACTCACCGCAAATCAAAATTCCATCCTCACGTTCTGGATGGCTGGTTCTCCTCAACTACTCGTTTCTCACGGTCATTTTAATCTCACACTAGTAAATTGTGGATCGAACTTCCCCTGCGCTTTTCTCTCGGAGTTAAGACCTGAGGTCTTTCAAACGGCGGGGTTTATCACCTCTTAAAAAGCCGGCAGCGTATCGCAACACCTCTGGTGTTGCAGGTGTCTATGGGCGACGGTGACCTCTTTCCATCAAATGGCCTGTACGCTCGTCAGCCAGCTTTGGCATAAAAAAAGGTTACTTTTTGGCAGGTAAACTTGTTTGGATCAAAACGATACTTTGTTACGTAGTTATGGTATACTCTTTCATACTTTGCTAAAAAAAAAATCCTATTTTCTTATGTGAGTTCAGTGATTTTATGTCATTCAAAACATTAAATATGTGAGATGGAAGTTGTCTGAGGGTTGTTAGCCCCTTAATTGCGGAGCAAGCTCTTATGCTTCAGAAAGCCAACGCGCAACAAACCACAACCCGACCCGACGGGCCCTTAATCGACCTCAGTGCTAATCATGTCAGCACAAACAAATTCTAGTATTGAAAGTTTAATCAGAAAATCGCGTTACTTACATCATGCATCAAATAGCCAAACACAGTGATGTATGCAATTTGGCCAGTCATAAATTACCCGTTTAACTGAATTACGCGAGTTGAAAGCATTCCGGCAGTATCGAACCGTACCGCGTGCCCGTGCTGGCCACTGATATAGCACTAGCCACTTCACAAAATGAGCAATCAATGATCTCTGCTACATGCTGGCGATGGGTCATACACCTATGATTAACATGTCTTTACTTATTATTTCTATTACTTAGAGATCTATTCTATTTCTTAGGTCTTTCTTTCATGACCGTGAAAGGGGGAAACTGGTTACATGGCCGGAAAACTTAAGAAGAATAAATTACTTAGGCTCACTGTCGTACTAATAGATAAATAAGTTGCTGGTGTATCCAGGCATGGTAGATATCCCTTCAGATTCCTCAATACTTAGGTTGTAGTTTGGGTAGGCCACCCATCCAGATCCTTTGAGGATGTTCAAGAAAAGTAATTGTATAATGTATATAAAACAAGTCTTGATTTTCTTTTTCCAATAGACTTTTCTAATGAAGTTCAATCCAACACCTCTGTGGCGCAGCGGGCGAGGTTCCGCATGCGACGCTAGAGGTTGCGGGTTCGATTCCCGCCTCGGAACAAATTTGTGTACGATCTGCAGAAATTTGTTCCGTTGGTCTGGGTGTTTTCTATGTATATAATAAAAAATATCTATCTATGTAAGTATATAATGTATTAAATATATCTATCAGTCATCTAGTACCCATAACACAAGCTTTGAGTAGCTTACTTTGGGGCTAGATGGTGCTGTGTGGATTGTCCAGCATTATTTATTTATTATTTATTTTATTTATTTATTTAACATATTGTCATCGTTGTAATAAAGCCCCATGTGGATATTTTAGAACTGTAGTCAAAAGGACGACTAAATAATAATATATTTACTAATAAATAGCATTTAGCACACAATATTAACCTTTTATAAATAATCTGATTCCTATGTTACCATTGAAGCAACAATTTGGCGCGGTACTTAAATGTGTAATAGTCTTAATTATATAATGTGCAGCAGTAAGTACCTAACGTTCCAAAGTGAACCATCAGAATGCAGCAATCATTCTATAACCTGAAAGGCCTTTCAAGAAGTTCGTCGGCTGAAACCACCGGCAACTAAGAACTAGTGTAACGAATTAATCAAAATTTCACCTCCGGGTCTAATATGAGTCATGATTTCAGGCGTGAACAATAGAGGTGGAACCGTATTTGAATCGAAGTTGAATCTCAACGTATTTGGGGAGTTCCTTTGTTACAGAGCGAAGTAATGAAAGCGCTAGCTGATAATAATTTACGAACAGCAGAAGTGTCGCTGTTTAATGGTGAAAATAGGGGTCCGAGGAGCATTCCAACGGACGGACGCCGCCGGCGCGAGTGACACCCGCGCCGACTCCAAACTAAAATAATTATCATCATTGTCCCTGGCCACGGCGAGCGCTTTAATTGTTCATTTACATTTGCAACGATGATACCAGTTCTGAACTATTTCGCCCGACGTTTATTTTACTCTCGCCCGTTCCGCTCCTGTGTTGTTCGGGGTTAATGGTCTGAAAAATAGAAATGATTCGCAATTTGTATAACGCCATTACTGCGTGTAGTGAACCTACGCAAGTTATTGTCACTGTTCATTCTGGCAAAGGAGTTAAATTTGGATTGTAGACAATCGCCTAAACAATACTGATACTAATAGTTACAACAATACTAATAGTTTTGATCTTCTTAAACAATCAAACGTCGGAGTTTTCTTGGATTTTTTTTTATCAAAAGCTGTGCCCATCACAGCTTTTGATAATTTTTTTCACCATCACACACATCACACCATCACACTCTATAAATAAATACCTATAATTTAGCTATATCTGTTTTACAGTAATTAGTATTTTTTGGATATTGTATTCACCGGGTCTTGTAGGACCCTGTCTTCTGACTCCTGTTTGAATCTGGCCGTACAATTTGGACCTTACTTCTGACCACCTCCCTCTTAAAATCCTCAAGATTCGTAAGTTGGTATTGGTACTAAGAGATCTGAGTGGGATAACTAAATATAATATAAAAACAGGCATGATCCCTAGGCATGGTGCCTAGGGATCATGGAGCTGTTTTTATATTTTTAATGCTGAATATTAGTTATGTATAGTATATATAGATATGTATAGATATTAGTTATGTATAGTATAGTTATGAAATTCTGTTGTATATTTATGTTTAGCAAGGTGGTTTCTTTCATGTTGGTTTCTTTGCCCAGGCCGCCTACTGACAGTAACCTGTAAATGTGCTTTTTAATTCGCATTGAGTAATTTCTATTTTTACTTAAGCCGATGGTATTGCAAATGAAATGACAAGAACAGCTTGTGCAGTCCTCCCACGGCATTAATTTGTATCAAGAATTTGTAGAGATTTAGCTTGAGCCGGGACAGAGTGTTCGGCGTTAACACTTATTAAGGGGGTGCATCCCGCGACAGATGTAGGGGAGGACCCGCCATTTGCGTAATGTCAGGAATGGTTACACTCGATTTAATAAAACTCCGACAGCATTTCGTTTAGAAGAATTTAAGAGTCAATTCGTTTTAAACGCGACAGTAGCATAGCGAGAAAAAACCGTGAGCCGAAACGTGCCTGGAATACATTGGCGTGGCTTGGATTTCTTATCGGTAGCAATTGAGATGAGTACTTATGGCTTTTCGAGTGGCTCGGCTTTGTTTAATTTGTTGTTTCAGCGTGGAATTTTTATTAACGTCTCCCCTCACTTTACATTTTTAGGGACGTTGTTCTTATTTGCGAGTCAAGGTGAAGAGAAAGTTTCTCGTCTTTTTGAGTTTCTTTGGTGTCTTGTTTCGAATATGTAATTTAACCTGTGAACAAAGTGATTTTTTTAACCTGTGAACAAAGTGATTTTTTTAACAAAATATTTAAACTAGCTTATCACAGAATCATAAACTATTGCAATCATAATTTATTGACACTCTTCAGTAACCCAAATGTGAGCACTACTGAAACTATTCCTGAATTCAATAATACATACTAGTAGACAAACCAACGTACGGCCCACCAGATGAAAAGCAGATACCGGACTATGACGTGTATGTAAAAATATTGAAAACGTTGAAAGGTTCATTTTATTTATTCTATCTACGTTCATAAAGTTTGTTTATGATAAAATATATTCATGATCACAATCCTTGTTGGATATTTTTTCATCATCGAGATGCACGGAACAAGCAGAGGATCTACCTGATGCTTAGCAGTTGTTTTATTAGCTTAATCAATACCAATTTTTCTAACAATTTCATTACCACACAGACCAAGTTCGTGTGTGTGTGTTCATGTGCACGTGTTGCACATGTTGATCAGTGACAAAAGTACATTAACTAATCAAGTTATTCAATACTATTTTGGTGTCAAGTTAATCAGAAAGTTGGTAACTTCAACTTGCAGATCTTCAAATGTGGATCAAAATGTTGAAAGACAAAATGCTGAACATATTTGAGCTTTATAAATCAGAAACGTTAATAAATTTTATTGCAGACTTACTAAAAATATAGTGCGTGTCACGCAAAAAGAACGCCGAAAGGAGGGGGAGGGTGTGATGGCACGAGTATTTTGTATGTACAAACACATCCCCTCCTCTCCAGCATTATTTTTGGTGGACGCGCTCTATACAAACCTAAATTAACCCTAATTGGTATTTTAGTAAGTCAGCAATAAAAAAATATTATCACATGGTACGAGCACAAGGCACCATACGTAAGGGAAATCTATAAGATTTGTGCGAGATCCACAAATACAATAATAATATAATGAATCACGAATTTTACGGTTTTTCAATACAACCCCCAAAGGAGGGTGTTACGAGATGTCAAAGCTATGTATGGCAAAAATCAAAAGTTGGTGCAAATTCCTTGAAACTTGGTTTGGATACTGTAAGCATAAATCATTATAATTTTGTTATGTTGCTACAATAGGTTTCATCTATTTATTTAGGTATACATTCATTGAATAATGTTAGTTAAATACAATGTTAGTGTAACTTTACATTCGTGCCACGTGCATTTTTTTTACTACCACTTAGGTTGGCTGGTTGAAAATTCACAAGTACAAAAAGTACTTTAGTAGTGTATTTTTGTGCAATAGATAAACACAGGTTTATACTTCTATCATCTTCTTTTCGTGTCATAGTTCTTTCGAAACAGTGTAGGTACCTAGTGAAAGGATTTTAAGCGCGTCTTTTTTTATTAAAAGATGCTCCTTTCGAGCTCTAACATATCTACTTTATAACTAACTCATAACTTTCATACAATACTATACTTCTATGATAATGAAATACAGAATTCGTGGGATTTTTATCATAAAATCAGACATAAATAGCTAATACTGCGACTCTGGGTTTTACAACATGCGAGAAGAGTTTATCAACATTCCCGCAGATATTTTACTTAGACATGATAATGGGCCCAGCATAAAATAATAATACAATATACATTTTACTTGCAAATATAATCACATTATGTCCTAGCTTTGTCACAGGGTGGAGAAATTAATAGCGAGATTGAGCGTGTGTCGATCGAAAACACAAAGGGGACCACTCGGCAGATGCTTATCAGCACACACGCTCGCCTCCGACGCTTCTGCTCGTTGCAATAGCAATCGCTGCTTATTATCTTACTGAGATATCATTACATTATAATATTAGTAGCTGCGTAATACGTTCAATATTTTATATCTGCAAGCAAGTGGTATTATAGAGGCATATATTATACCTCAGTGTACGACCTCAGTGGCGCAGCGGGCGAGAGTCCGCCTTCGACGCAAGAGGTTGCGGGTTCGATTCCCGCCTCGGAACAAATTTGTGTACGATCTGCAGAAATTTGTTCCGTTGGTCTGGGTGTTTATGTATAATAAAAAATATCTATCTATGTAAGTAATAATGTACTCGTATTAAATATATCAGTCATCTAGTACCCATAACACAAGCTTTGAGTAGCTTACTTTGGGGCTAGATGGTGCTGTGTGGATTGTCCAGCATTTTTTATTTGTTTATTTATTATACAAAGTAAACTTACTTATACCACTGTTATCTTAACAATTTCCAAAAGGTTTACAAAAACGTGCCGTCAGCTAGTTACAAGGGCTTAGCAGTATTCTGTCTACATGTAACATGTGGCGTATAAATGTGACTAAACGTAATTAATGATCGATTGTAGCTTGTCGACCATAGCGAATGGGCTGGAGAACGGGACCCTCCGCAAATCTTTACCGACGCAAAATAGAAGGCCCCTGGGACTACCGCGCCTTTTAATTTGCGAGAATTAGGGGTACTCCCTGCGTCACTACCATGCTTGGGCTTATTTATAAAAAAGAAATCGATTCGTTTTTATATTACAAGCCTCAACACGGCAATATTTATAAGATGATGTTCTTCTAATTCAAAAAAGAATGAACACAGGCTGGAAAACTTAAAAAAGGTAAACCCCTAGTCAAAGGAGATTTCATTTTTTTGCTCATTTTATTAAGGAGTCATTCCGATTGCTTGCATGGCAATAAAAAGTGCGGTAAAATATGTAAAAAAAATAATTAAAAATTAAATAATAATATAAAAATTTTACTTTCTATATATATATATTTTTTATTTATTCAGCAAAACTTAAATAACAGTTTTGATACTACAACATCGTGAAACCTAGCAAGGTTTGTGTCGATGTTGGCACTGACTTGAGCTGTTGCAAAACATAAAATTAATATTTATAGTAGGTACATAGTATAAATAAGTAGGTAAGTACACTTATGCTAATAATTATGAATGTATAAGTCACGTCACGCAAAAAAGAACGCCGAAAAATAGAGGAGGATCATTAATTAATTTACCGAATGATCGAAATATCAGTAATTGTATTTGAAAGTGCTTCTAATGATACTTTCCTTTAGTTTCAATCAAAATCGATTCCACATAAATAGAGTAGGTACATCCAGTACAAAAGTGTATAATAATATATATGTTACGTATGTGATGAATGTAACGAGATGCAATAAAAATAATGTAAAAATAATAAAATAATAATAATAAAAAAATGGATTACTACTAGTTGCGCCCCGCGGTTTTACCCGCGCAGAATTAAATCCCGGTATTCCCACGGGATAAAAAGTAATGTATCTTTCTGCCAGGTTTCATCCAGATCCGTTCAGCCGTTCCGGCGTGAAAGAGTAACAAACATCCATCCATCCATCCATCCATACTTACAAACTTTCACGTTTATAATATTAGTAGTAGTAGGATTTTTTGGTTGTTCCTTTTTCCATATTGGACAATGAAATCCTCCATGGATTATTAGTACTAAGTAGCCTTTATGAATATATCTGCTGGTCTTTTAATTCAACGAGCATTGATTTTATAGGATCAGAGAACAGAGATATTATAAAAAATATTTGACTAAGGTGAGGTCCAAAATAAAATATAAATAGTGCAGTGGGTAAATATGTCATTATGGTGTAACGAATTTCTAATCAGCATAACTCATTGAGTTTTTAATTAAACTTTAAATACGAGTAGCCTCAGTTGCCAATTAGGCACCATGTAGCAACCCTCTTCATCGTGCTGTTAAAGTATCTACCTAATAGTGATTTTTTTCCAACACAGACTAATGTTCGGTTTACAGAATACGGAAATATGTGAACAAAATGTGCTCTTAATACCGAGTTGATCTGTTCAATAAAAATATGCTTTGTTTGTTGATCCTCAACAATGTAACAGACGTATAAAAACATTGAATGCTTATAAGCTGCGATGAATCCAATCGTAAATCAATTTTGTGGACGAAAAAGGCGATATCGATATTGGTAAAACCGCACACGCTCCCTTGGTATAATATGAGAAGGCAAGTCCGCCGTAATGTTTATTTGATACATGTAATCGCCACATGATGTATGGAAGCGATCGACGGAGTACGGTAGCAATCGCGACGCGGCTCACCACTCTCGCCGGCACGACGACGGCGACGTAAGGTTTATGATGATTATTCCATCTAAATGATGATTTATTACAGGATTAGGCCGGCCTGCGGTCCGATTTGTGGGGATGTATGAGCTTTATTTATAATAATAAAGCCATCCCTCTATCTCCGCGTTCAATAAGAAATTATCTATTTTCAAAATGATTCTTTTCTGAGATTCAGAATTTTTTTCCGAGTTATCTATAAATTTAAACAGCCTAAAAATTCAATTGGTATTTAAAAGTTATTCAAACGTAAAGTTGTGTTTATTATTGGCAATCTTTTCCATAAGATGACAACTTCTCAAAATAATCCCAGTTGGTATTTTAAAAATCTTGGTAAGTAATTTAATATAGATAGGTACCTATCTACCTACTTACCCTCTGACCAAGATTTAAGAATTTAATATTGGCAGCAGCTTGTCTAAATGGACGGATGCTTTTTTCGTTATCCTAATTTTAAGCTCGAGATTATCAAATTATGGTTTGACGAAAAAATTTGGTATTAATAAACGTTCTCTTTCATATTTGATTTTTAAAGGACAAATAAAATCATACAATATCATTATCCAATAGTATATTTTGACTATGGAGAAATAACTGCCTTTCGTCTTAAAAAACCAATGTCTAGAAGCTATTTTATATATTTACAAAATGACTCAATAGATGTCGCTGGACAGATTGGTACCTACCTAAAGCGTTTATTTTGTAAGAAATAAATCAGAAATAAATTTGAGCTATTTTTACTAAATAATTAATCGTAGGTATTCCACAAATCAGTGCAGTATCAATAAAAGGGTCATTGATACTGCACTGATTTGTGGAATACCTACGATTAATTATTAATTATTCGTTCGTGTTCATTATCTCGTGCGTGGGCGCCGTAGTCGCGCTTGCAGCCCTATCACTATTTTATTGTAATATGCACACAGCCCCGCCTCGATAACAACGCTCCAAAACAGGAAGCAAGTTTATTTATATTATTTAGTAGACACATGATAATTTAAATAAAGAAGTTGTGTATAAAGTTTCTATAGTTGTAACTTTTATACATATATAGCATGTTATCTAACTAATTAATCGTATTTTTATTTTGTAAATTCTATGCAAAATGTTATAATTCAATGTTAATCTTATTTTTAAATAATATTATATTTAAAATATTTAATCTATAAATAAGATAAAAATAGAATTAAAACAACAAAAAACATTTTGCAGTACCGCTTCGTCTAAGCAAATGTACCTACAAGATGCATAACTTCTAACTTCAACCAGAGAATAACAAAGACGCCATTTAAATTACTTTAATATAAACTTTGTTTCTTTGAATCGCAGCGTTGTTGAGGGGAAATTTTCGGAATTTATTTTAAAGCATTTCTTGCAAAGAAGCTTCCGACGTTTCCCGGAGTTAGACGGTTCACAACATGTAAAAAGTACCTAAATTTAAGTCCACGAACAACTCGCCGCGAGCTCATAACTAGACAGCGACAGACAACGACGCATCGCGGATTTTTGGGGTTAGCAAAGCAAATTAGCCAAGGCATCACATAGCTTTTCTACTAAAGATGGTTATTTTGTTTTGCGATGTACAATTGGTTAAACATGTAGAATAAAACCAAAGAGCAAACGAACAAGCCCTGCTAAGATGTAAATATGGAATGGTTCCAAACTGTAATCTACGAGTATGATAGGTTATATAGGTAAGTTTAGTAAGCCTGCGGCTGCCATCGATTCGAAAGAAAGTCGAGCAGAAAGTTTCCCGCCGAAGACATGAAATCATAGAACGATTTCTTTTACGACTTCGGTTTCAACTTCATAGCGATGAATTATGCAGAGAACAGAGAGATTTCCTACGATAAAAGTCGTAACACCCAAGAGTGTTCTAAAAAGAGCTCTTAGGATATGATAGGGAAACCAGTCAATATCTTTGAATGTACCTCTATAGCTTACGAATATGCTATCCTTTGTTTGAAAATATATTCTTGTAAGGTTACGTAATGTCATAGAAAGTTTTGTAGTAGTAGCGCCTTGGATTAAGGTTATGCAATAATTTTATGATTGTCTATGTAATACCTAACATTCGGGAATTTTAAAAACAAACTGAACAATATAAGCCTATAAGTACTTACTATAATTTAGTTAATTGCTAGTATGCAAGTATGAACAAGTTATGTAATTCTGGTACAAAACTTGATGGGTCAAAGCTCAGTGGTGCTCTCATTAATTGTATAAACAGGTACCTAGTTATTTATAAGTAACGTCTTGATAAACCACTTAATGATCTCTTAAAATATCCGCAATGGCAAGCTGATTTGCTATGAAAATTCAATAACAATACAATCGACATTGTAATATCTTTATTCACCAGCTTGTACATACAAAGCGTGTATTTAATTGGCAACGGGATGCGGTGGGGTGAGCGAGCCAGCGCGCAGCAGCTAGTTGGACGCAACGAGCGGGCGCGCTCGCGTCCTGAATACCTAATTGACTAATATTAGTTGCGGAGGGGAACTTCCTTATAGGTGAGCGCAAACTTGAGACAAAGAACACGTACGGGCTTTGCAAGGGCTACTTTTTAACTTTTAAAACGTGAACTTGGACGATCTGGCGCTCTTAATCCGTTATTAACTCAGCTAAGTAGATAGCTCTGGAAGTAAGTCATAAGATTACCGAGGTGTCATGCACTGGGTAAGTCTTATCGGATAACATGATCCTTATTATGATGTTGGTACCCAGCAGACACTGGAACCTAAGTCGTGGGTGCTCAAGACTGCTCAGACCTTATGAAATCGGAAGCTCTCATACCTACGTACTGAGACCAGCTGACTATACCCGTCTGCCAGGACATCTTTTAGAAGCACTCATACAAACTTTTCCATACAAAAACCTAAATTACCAAAATAAATGAAAAGTCTAAATTATACAAAACTAAAAAGTATACTACTAATCACGATTTGGTTATCATTAACACAAAATGTATGTATAATATGAAAATATAATGACAATAATTCTCACACACTTCGGTCGTATTACACAGATTGTTTTACTTTAAATTTAATTTGATACATATGTTAGTACCTACATATTTATCGGTGTGATTGTGTAATGATCATCGAGTTCTCTACTTATGTGATTGTGAGTTAATAACTTATAAGTGAAAAACAAGTATTTTTGCCGCAACAAAATCAACTCGTATCGCTAAGAGTGGACCAGTCAGTGGCAGGGGTTTGAAACGAAATAAATTCCATTAGCGTAATTGGAGTTGAAAGCGAGTTATTGGAGCCGTCTCGTTTAGTGGCTATACGAACGGTGCGCCGTGTCATTATGCGCTCACATATGGCCAGAATACAAACTATACCTACCATATGCGTTGTGTGAAATGTCCGAAGTTTTTATTATAAAATATAGTAAGCATATAAATATAGTAAGTAGGTATGTGTTATATTTGTTTGCGATTTGTACTAAGACGTGGTTTTTTCACGTACAATACACATCATGACTAACAATAATCGCTGTAGTTACTTAAAATTATATCAAATCGAACTCTGTACCTAAAACTGGTTAATTTGGCCTCCCTAAAAACCCAACAGTAGGTACTTTAATGGGCATCGACATTCAAGGACCACAATAATTTTCTACTCAATACAACAACACCAATACATTATTTTTTAGTCTGTTATTCACTGTCTGCATCTCATAGATCTTCATAATAGTGAAACATTGAGTAAAAAAAACACAGATTAGAAACTTTCAAAATACGGAGCATTCTCTGAACACGGTTACGGCTTACTTTGTTATGCTAATCTTCATAATTCTTCAGGCGAAGGAAGTTTCGTAAAGTTACTTTTTTCAAAATAAGTTGGTAATTTGGTCGTAATTTGTTACGTCGTTGAATGCTCGCGCATACGTATAAAAGGAAGCTGTTATTATCACAGTTGAATAGCTCTTCATTGAAATTATTTTAGTGTTCCCTGTCTGCGAAAAACACTAAGTAAGTGTATTTTTTTCAGTTTAAAGCATTATTCGATTTTAGTTGGTTATAATATTAATTTATTCTAAATCAATTTACCGTTTCAGCAACACAGTCGAGTAGGCATTTTCATGGCAGTGCACCTTTACTTTCGCTCATATGAGTTTTGATATCACAAATAAATTTTGAAAATTGATGTTTTTTTTACATTTATAATGAAATTAATAAAAGCGGAACCCTCGAACTTACTACGTCATCTGAAACGAGCTTATTTGGTTATTAAAAGTTATGTTTTTAATGGGAACGTTGTCAACAAAATCACAAGTTTTTTCAATTCACTTCATGTTACTTTCAATAACTTTGACACGATATATATCAAAATAAAAAAAAGGCGCTTATAGGACGGGAATTTGAAATGAAATTTGCTGACGTGGTGCGAGTTTTTGAAAAAAAAAGAAGTTCGAAAACAGAAAACGCGTGATCGTAATCGCGACGCGACGTAAATAATTTTGGAGTCGTAACCCTCTTTTTCTTGACCCCCGGACTTGTGCCCACTGATCTTGTTGCGCATGTTGTTGAAACGTCCAAAAAAGAACTCCCATTCCTCAAAAGAAAAATATAAGAATGATCGCACTATAAAATGGTTTCTAAAACTATCCTGACAGCCTTGTAAGCATCTGCCTTGTTCAAATTAGCAAAGAAAACTTCTCGATCAAGTCTCTACCTGAAAACACAAAGTAAACTCAGTGCCTTCGCAACTTATCCATTAACTTAAGTAGAATCTGTAGACAGCAAGGAGAGAATAGTGCCTCCTTCGTCGTCTCAGGACTTAGTTTGAGCGTTAACCGAAATTTATTATAAAAGAGCGATTCGAAGTGAACGAAAAACCGACATCTTTTCTTCGTCTTTCCGAGGAATAGAAATGATGAGTGAACGAACAGACAACGAAACATAAACAGTCAAAAAAGTTCTATATGAGTCAATCAATCAATTAATAAAAAAAATCGAATTAAGGAGTCATTGTTCTTTGTCCATGAAACCTTCATTAATTTTATGAAACTCCAACAATGTCCTTTTTGACTGAGGGACCTGAAAATGAAAAATTACTTCTTGAATTTTTACTTCACTTAAAATCTGCACTCTGTAGTCGACGACCGCTTTATTATTTATGACAAGGAACACGAAACTCATCTCGAGTTATAAACTTCTTGGAATTTCTCCTAAAGTAATGCAGAGCTATTATTATGATGTCCCCACAAAAAATATTCGTCGTGTAGCGGGCCAGTGTCGGTGGGGCGTCAGGGCAAAGAGGCAAGGGGCGAACGAGCCGCCTGTATTTCGCATTGCTGGGCCCGTCGCGCCAGTCGTACTCTGCAAGTAAAGCACTTTTCAATATTGAGCTGTGAAATCGAGATCAGAAAAATGGGTAACGCTGTGATTTTTAATAAAATGAAATATATTTTTAAAGCGTCTAATTAAAAAAAAACTGTGGAAAGACAGATAGAATATTACGTATATTTTCTTTTGCGATAATTTCTTTTACAAAAATGTAATATTCCTTGGCGGTATTGAGATTTCGAAAGTACCTACACACTTTACGCGTTGATCCTTTACGACTATTTGACAGTCGTAAAATTTTTTCGACCTTTCTTATCCAAAAACAAATGTGTTACCCTTCACTATTTACATACGGGCCCTGAAATGTTTTAGCAGTTCGCATTCTTTATCTTTAGCTTTAACTTAGTAAGCTACCATCTGAAAGTCGAGCATCCACTAACAGCTCAGCTGATATGTGTATTGCCAAAATAAAGCAAAAATAACGTCCCTATGGGTAGGAGCTCATACAAAAAGAAATAGTTCATTATTACACGCTCGAGTTCCATCCGTACAAATGGTACTCACCTATACAAAAGAAATATGCCTTAAATGGCTTACGACAGTAAAAAAGTTTCTCTGATGTTTTTCTTCCAAACCACTTAACAAGCTTGGCGCACGTAGACATGTTTGCGTCTTGCTTGCATTATGACACCGTGGTACTATAAGATTTAGAGGGGACAAAAGTGAGGAGACATTGTGGCGCCGCGCCGGAGCCTTCGTCATAACTGTTGTACCTATCGTGGAAGTGTCTTCTCATAGTCTAACGTGAATAATCCATTTTATACGCTCAGCCGTACTATTCCATCTAGGTTATTAGTGAATCTAGAATCTAGAATATAGCATAAAAATCTAGTTTTGCCATAATTTTGCCAGTTTGATATTATTTTATGGGACGTTTTCAGTGGGTTTCGATAAACTCGTGAAGTTTATGCGGAAAAAAATAAAATATATTTAATATCAATAAAATATTTCACAATAATATCTGTATATATGCGGTGATTTTTGAATGTGTCGTTCGACATAAACTAGAGATGCTCAGACAAGAGACTTTGTTAACTTTAGTTTATCGATTCTCTTAGCTTTTGACGAAATACTTAAACTGTTGTAGAACCACTTTTACAAAACAAGTTTAAGTGTAGTTTGAAAAGGCGGAGTCCAATATTTGGGAGTGCTACGTTCGCTGGCAAGTCCGTTATTTTTTATTTTATTGTGTACCTAATTTTAGAAAACGATAAATGAGCCGATTATAAGCTATATATTTGTTTACACATGACAAGTGATGTTATTTATTTAGGTTTAGGAGGAAATTTTTATAATTTGCCTTGAGATTCCTTACTTTAATTTAGTAACGTACGTTTAGTAACCTAATAGAGATTAATTTAATATTTATTCCGGTATTGGTTCTTTTACAAATTAGCCTTATAATGAAGCTTTTACTATATAGTTATTTTAAAGAAATAAAGATATCTAGCCCCAAACAAAAGACAAGCACGTAAGTGCTATAAAAATCAGATAGTTAATCGAAAACTTGATACATTTTTCTTGTGAATAAACTTAAATAATGCTTGTTCTCAGTGGGGATGTAACCCACGGGCTATAGCGGAAAAGGCAGTTACTACCAATTTAGCTGTGAGGCTTTTTAAAGCCGCTGTCAACAATCTTCTTCTCCTTGTCGCGTCACTAATTCCTTGGAAACGGTGAAGTGGAGAAGGATTTCAAATGGCTCTCAAAAAGAGGCTCCATTCGAGCCCTTTGACGACCTCTGTGGCGCAGCGGGCGAGAGCCTGCCTGCGACGCAAGAGGTTGCGGGTTCGATTCCCGCCTTGGAACAAATTTGTGTACGATCTGCAGAAATTTGTTCCGATGGTCTGGGTGTTTTCTATGTATAATAAAAAATATATATCTATGTAAGTATATAATGTATTAAATATATCAGTTATCTAGTACCCATAACACAAGCTTTGAATAGCTTACTTTGGGGCTAGATAGTGCTGTGTGGATTGTCCAGCATTATTTATTTATTTATTTACTTTTTTTACCCCTTCGAACATCTTATCGTATCGTGTTTTTGAGTTGTTTAGGTTCTACGACATGCCGATGTTTTCTTTTACCGTTTGAGAGTGCTGACACATAGATTTTTAAACAGAATTTAGGACGTAATTTTTTTTACTCAATTATCATTTATCTTAACGTTATTAAAATGGTATAAAATTAATGATAGTCTGTCATTTGTCATGAAACAATACACGCACTTAAGCGTGGCTACTGGCACCGTAGAAGCACGCAGCGAGCAATGTCTCAGCCCAGCGTAATATACGTTAACGGCCCGGGACAAGACAAATGTGTTTTCTCTCGCTTGCTTAATAGCAACTTTCCGCTGGCTCTCTCATGCGCCCCCTGGATCTTGATTGAAAACTGTAGCTTATTATTAAGATTTAAAGGCAAAGTGGTGCAAATTCCATTGAATTATTTATATTTAGATGATTCTTTTTAATTGTAAGGTAAAGAAGAAGTGGTCCATTATAAATTTTATCTAAATTTATTCAGCAAATAATCAAATAAAATATGTTATGACTATATCAAATTACGTTTTGGTTTGTCAGTCCTTTAAGTTTTTTCCCCGACAGCTTTGATTTATGTTTTTTAGTGTTTTGCTAGTCGGTTTTTTATCATAGGTAAGTCATTGCTATATGAGAACTTTGCTGCGATCCCAGTTTGGGTGTCTTGTCTCAAGTGTTATACCCGCACTTGACCGCGTACAGCACGAAAAGCAAGCGAGAAATATTTCGAAAGGTGCTAAAACACAAATCCGTAGATATAATATAAAGACAAGGTTGGCAGCATTCACGTCGCAGCTAGTTAGCAGCGCAAACTGGCTCGTCGTCGGCGTTCGCGCAAATTGAATTTGTCTCGAATGCTCTCTCAGTAGCGAGTACCTATGTGTACCCCTATACTACAGGCTACGGGCAGCTGGTCACCTTACTTTACATGTCACCTGTGATTACCGTATCCTGTATCATGAATTGCCTGTTTCACTAACAAAAAAAGAATCAGATGAAGGTTGTGTTTTGCCCGATTACTTTTTTTACGAGTGTTTGTACATTCGCATCATAAAAAATATTTCTATGATTAATGACACGGTTGACTTGCCGGCTGAAATGTGTAAGTATGAATTAACATCTGACAGTTACATATAGATGGTGCGTTTTGATTCTCGTACTCGTGGCTTTTATTCCCAACTACGTGTAACTTTTACACGAAACAAATATTTACAGATCTTTAAAAATTATGTACTGCCACATGATGGAAACTGCACTTAACGCATTATAGTGGGCAAAAATCCTGACTATATATTATGAAATTTTTGCTAACCCCAGCTAATTTTAATAAACGCAATATCATTTGGCAAGTGTGACTCGCGCAATCCGTCTGGTTGGCGGCTGGCAGGGTACGAACAAACATTGTGTGATGACTTGCGTTCTATCGAGTGTTCGTGAGATTAATAGCGGTGTTACACGCACGGCAATTACACGCGCAATGTAGCGCTCTTGCATATTTTGTTTAATCTCAAATTACGAAAAGCGATAGTCTCTTTTCGTTCAAGTTAATACGATATTTGCTGAAAACTTTTGTTTTTAACTCTTTTTTGGGTAAAATACTAGATTTTACCAGTAGAAAATGAGTCATTACGTCGTAGTTGACGTAAAGACGTTGATAACTATAACTTAATTTCGAATTCAGTTTTATTTTAATCATAATATATATCATAGATATTTCGATTACTCGAATTATGGTATTTTTGTAGACAGACAGCGTACTAAAAACTCATAATTATTAGCAAAAACTAAAAGTTTTCGTATAAGCTCTAAGTGACTAAATAAATGTATTCATTAGGAATGCAAATTCGCATATTAACGTACGGTATGTTCTCATACATACGAAATGCTCATTCATAAAATATTCAACATGGTTTCATGCTCCTTAATTATCAGCGTTTGTCGGCAGTCGACGGAAACTTTCAAATGTTTTGTGAATTATGCTTTCGACACTTCCTTCACATACTATGCCATTGTTCATAAAAAATTGGTGTACACTTAGCGAAATAAGCTAATGGTATTCGTCTGCGAATGAATAAGACAAAAGTTTGCAGTATATTTCACGCATAGAAGAAAGTTACAAGGCACCACTTGTATATATTAGTTATTTTGGTTTAACTTGTAATGATGCAATTTAGACGAAATACACAAACAGCTGAAATAATTTGGCCAACTTTCATTCTTAGTGCAAAGTTATAAGACCCTCCGATGGGTAGAATGTTAGAGGGTGGTCTGAACAGTTATAATAACAAAACTTTGAATGAAAGCAGTGAGTGCGAGGTGAAGAGAACTCTCTGACCACCCCTCTCAGCTACTCTATACAAACATTCAAACCATAAAGTGCCTTGCACTATAGATTGCGTCGCTACATTTAATGATGATAGGTTATGCCGATCTGTCAAGTTCAGAGGCCACAACGAGGAATAAATTATTCAGAAAAAAAACTATCGAAAAGATACGCTTAATAGACGAAATAAAAATTTACATTATTATTTGTTAAATACGTGTATAGCTACAACAAAAATATTTCGAGCTACGTGGTTGAACTATGTAGCTTATAAGGTTTACGTAGTGGTGAAAAACAGACATTCGGACGGCCACGATAGACATACCGGATCGACACCTTAAGCTTAAGTTTTTACTTTGAACCGGAATACAAAAGACGAATAAGAAGAAAATAGTATAAAACTTAATAATAGGGGAAGTTGAATTGACCAAGTCGTTCGTGCTTCATACTCGTAGCTTTGTAGCTTCTACGTAGCTAGTTCGTAGCGGCGTAGCACACGTGTAGACAGCGCGTCAGCTGTGCGTAGCAATTACACGCCAAACGTACAGCCAGTAATCTTAATATGTGTCGCTACATTTCACTGCAAAACGAGCCTGTTTGGAGTTTTTGGAGCACGTTTTTGTTTTGGAACTTCTTAAATATGTCCTCATTTTAATTGTATGTGTATTTTTTGTTACAGTAATGTCAATAATATAATATAATATTCTATATATATACCTAATAGTTTAAAAATTGGTAGTTTTCATTTGTATAACTGTTTTGAAAATTTATTTGAATTGATTTATGTAGACGTATGAATAGTAAATTGAGGTTAATTTTAAATACTTGTTTCAATTTATTTTCAAACATTATAGTAAGTTTAACTAAGACCTTGATGTTTTAGTTATCACACTCAGTTTTATTTGTCTAAAAACGGTGTTCGTATTACAGCAATAGAAAAAAAAACCAAACCAAAACATAAACAAAGTGTCGAAAACAACGGGTGCTTTCAATCCCATTCAATAAACAGCTTGGTCAAATCTAAACATACGCTTACCAAATCTGCTAAGAGCCCATCTCGCCGCTACGTGACTGAATCAAAACGAATTTGTCCCGCTAAAGCCGCAGCTTTTTTCACACATTCGACGGACAGATAGAGATAGTGGTCCCTTCTCCGAAGAATGGCCGCACTAAATCCTTAACACTCAACTTCACTGCAGCTTTACCTTTTTACATTCAATGTTTACAAAGTAGTGTAATAAGAAAGGCGTGCTGATGAAGCGGCAGAAATATTTCCGTAACTACACTATTCAGATTTATAAAACAGTTGCTAACTGACAAAATAATGTTATATCTTGTTCATTGATCATATTTAATTATTTTGTACTGATGATAGTGACTGATGATCTAACCGAATTCTGTTGGATCATCAGTCATGCTTAGTAATGATAAGTCAGATATCACTCAACTTTACGTTCTAAAATAAATTTATATAAAATATTGTACTATTTGACGAACTCAGTGGCGCAGCGGGCGAGAGCCTGCCTGCGACGCAAGAGGTTGCGGGTTCGATTCCCGCCTTGGAACAAATTTGTGTACGATCTGCAGAAATTTGTTCCGTTGGTCTGAGTATTTATGTATAATAAAAAATATCTATCTATGTAAGTATATAATAATGTATTAAATATGTTAGAAAACTATTATAGTACCCATAACACAAGCTTTGAGTAGCTTACTTTGGGGCTAGCTGTGTGGATTGTCCAGCATTATTTATTATTTATTTATTTTATTTATTATTGTTCATACAGAAATAGAAGGGAGAAGCAACAAGCGCAGTTTTAATAAAAATCATAGGAAGAATAATGAAACGAATCGTCAGTGAGCGCACGGGCGCAAGGCAAACTGGTCTCTCGAGACTTCCACCAGGTGCAAAGATGTTTCATGATTTAATTTGGGACTTAGGGATCTGCTCTATTGAATCTATTGAACCGTGGAATGTTTTTATCACATTCGTGTTTCATAAATGGCTTACAGTAAAATGTCGACGTATTCTCGTCAAATGTAATTTACCATTTTTATACGGCAGTGTACAATATTAGAATGGCCGGTCACTCGTTATGACCAATGAACGGATATGTCCGTGTTTTGTTTTATTCTGATACAAATAGCTTTGGGGATATTCGAATAACCACATCGAAGCGCACAGACACTGAACAAATGCACAGAAACAAAATCACGCTTGAATGAGCGCGCCGCGAGCCGCCGGAAAACCGAATGGGTATTTTCGCATAATTGCGACCCCAGACAGAGAATATACATGGCACGGTTTCGTTAACCTATAACAATATATCAATAAAAACTATGGTTGTTTTATTTGATTATTAGGTTTGCTCCGAACTGAAATATCGTGATGTCCGCACCATTCTTACATTGATACCAAGCATTTTGGCTGATTACCTCTTCGGTTTCCAGACCCCTAGAAAAAAGCAGCCTCTCAAAATAGTTTATCAGCATTACCATATTTGCGTGAACCTTATGTTCACTATGAATGAATCTTTAAAAATGTCAGGTTTGAACATATTTCAATATTTTATGACATTGTTTATGGAATGCGTCGTGTATGTGTAGGTAAAACCAGTAGCTAATGTTAGAATAGAAGGCGCGATGCAGTGAGAAAGACTGGACGAGCGGCAGAATCGCGCGAGGAATACCAAGCAGTCTTCTTCGCAGGCCTCGGCTAATATTGTGCTGACTCACACACCGTACACTAATATATAACGCCATTTATGCTTTTATTTTTCGCTGCATCACGATTCACGAATAAGACTCGTTGCTAGTTTTAATTAACTATAGTTATGTGGGAAATGTAAATGTTTTTTGAACATTATAATGTAGGTACATTATAGTGTAGGTACCTACATGTTTCAGAATATGAGGAATTGTATTGTAAGTTCCCCTTGTTTCTGTAATCACTAAAATGAGCAGTTATTTTTTTTTTATACAACTAGCTGATGGAACAAGCAGATGGCCCACCTGATTGTAAGTGGTAACCATCACCTATAAACAAAACATTGCCCCGTAGGTCACGCACAATAGGAGCGTGCCCTACGATGCACTGCTCTGCGTCCATCAACTTGAGGCATACAGATGTTAAGCCTCATGTGCCTGTAATTACACCGGCGACCACACTCTTCAAACCGAAACACAGCGTTGCTGCTTGGCGGTAGAAAAAGGCGTGGTGGTAGTACTTCCCCGGACGAGCCCTTCACAAAGAGTTCTACTACTCTTAAATCTCTCTCTTATGTATGTTGTTATAATATTAGTGTACGTGTAAAAAGTTGTATTTTTGTATTCATTGAGATTTTTGAGTTTTTCTAAGAGGTGCCTAAATATATGTTTAAAATAGCTATGTAGTTTTCTACGGACAGAGACTAGTCTAGCCCTGTAGGATTCATTTTTCACAAATGTATTCCTGCTGAAGTGAATGCAAAACTGGTTAAATGATTGCTTATATGATTATTCGAACAAATTCAGTGCATATTATATTTGTAATAATAACGTTGTCGGCATAGAGGTACAGGCACGGTATGCGACGCGGTATGTTGTACCACATGACTACGTTGTTATTACACCCCGGGCTGGCACGATGACAACGCAACATCTGAACATACCGCGTCAAGGATCTGCGAACACAAACCGTTAAACAATTTGATGCCATCCATTACTTACACATTCTGGACAAAAGATTCTAAAACCGAATAAATCTGGAGCAGAAAAATACGACTCATGATCGGAGTAAAAGATCAGCAAAAGCGCGTAACCATGCGTTAATCCCGGAGAGAATATAGACAGTGTAACTTTTCGCCTCCTTTATCGTACCGTTGAAATCGTACTTCTTTGTGAGTAATCCCTCCACGTCCCAGCCATGTCGCCGACGAAGATAGAGCACGATCTTCACAAATAATGTCACATGCGATTCGTTTCAGACGACGTGACTCGCATCACCGCGGCTAACCGGCGTGCCGTGCATAATGGGATAAATATGCTGCGGTTATGTGCCCACACATGGCCCTCAAATTAAGTGAGCGCTATTTGCTGCATGCGGTGAAACTTCCTTACCCACTTGATTAACTGGATTGAGTTTACCTGTACATCTGGCATATTTAGGCTAGATGTCTTCGCAGAGGGTTGCTATTGCTACGCAACGACGCCAACGCAACATTTTTTATTCTTATTTTTCAGAAAATAATAACCTTGAAACTCTCGTGTTCGTATTTTCATATAATTTATAATTTCTCAGTCTCCACCTACGGCACTGTATTATTACCCTCGTACATACATCGTCGCAGAAAGTCTAATTTTCCTTGTATTGTTTTAATAAAATCGCGAGGAAAAGTATGCGATTCCAGGGACGTCTCAAGTAAAATATGTAATTTGAGATAAAACGACATCCCATTCCAGATAAGACGCAGCACGAGCCGCACGTTGAGAGTCATCCGACTCGTTACGAGCCGCCTGAAGCGAGGTGTGATACAAAATCATCAATCTTTCCCGAGATTGTACTATTAAATGCCTCTTCGCTCTTTTCCCTCGAACTCGAGACCAGAAACAAATGTAAAAAGTTGTGTGATAAGTTCAATTTGAATTTGTAAAGCCCCCTTTCACCGTTTCTCGCCTGTTTATCTCGACGAGGAGAGAACGGAAAATACAAAAGTAAGAGATAGGAAATGAAGAGGCGGAAAAAAGTGTCGGGCTCCGAACAAACGCGAAAAAGTTGGCGTTATCCGGAAGACAAGTTAAATCGCAATTTATTAGGGCGTAGGTAGTGGCCGGCTTAGCACAGACTGGAAGAAAACCCGTGACGATGTAATCGCTGCTGGGCTTCGCACCAAGAAGCAATGCTCATAGAATACATTCTGATATCACAGCGACTTACGGTCGCATTTCGCCATATACCAACTATCTTAAAGCATGTTGCGAAAACTATAATATCTGGCTATCATGGATAACTTTAATATGTTGAAATAATATTTTTTTTCGATAAAACCGGTTTCAATAACTGAGGTCAGTTGTCTGGATGATGCTATGGTCAACAAGTTAAACAACTTAGTATAGATTTGTCAAAAGAAAAACAATTTTAAACTAAAACCTTCGAAAAGTACATAATCTAAATTATACGTGGGACCTCAGGCTCATTCTCTACATTAGAAAAATAATTTTCACTTCTAGATCTTGCGAAGCTTATCAACTCTGTACACTGATTCGAAGAATAAGTTGTGTTCAGTCCAATCATGTTTCAATTTCAACGAAAGCTCTGCCTGCGGCTGTTTTGTAATAAAAATACATTAGCACGGATAAATACCCTTTCAAGTCCTGACGGTTATATTATAACCGACTGTGCAGAGCTTTACTTGACTTGCTTTATTCTGTGTGATCTCACCTTCTGTTCGGCTCTTTGTGAAGGGCTCATCCGGGGAAGCCATACCACCACGCCTTTTTCTGCCGCCAAGCAGCAATGCTGTGTTTCGGTTTGAAGAGTGTGGTCGCTGGTGTAACTACAGGCATATGAGGCTTAACATCTGTATGCCTCAAGTTGATAGACGCAGGGCAGTGAATCGTAGGGCACGTTCCCATCGTGCGTGACTTACGAGGCAATGTTTTGTTGTAGGGTTACTACCTAACCAGCGCGGCTTGGCAAGGTTGGCTACCTAGGTACCAACTTTGCTAAGCAGCAAAAGCTGAGTCAGGGCCTTTTTGGCATACAGTACGTACGTTTCGTTCTGTATTTCTTCTTTTTTTTCTGTATGTACTTATGTGTGTCAAATTATTTGGTATTTTCTTTCTTTCTTTCGTTTAACATCAGGTGGGCCATCTGCTTGTTCTATGCGATAATAGTATAAAAAAACCTGTTAAAAATCAAGAGGCAGTCTTATGTTTGTTTTACTTTGTTTGAGTACTATGATGAGACGTAAACAATACTTACGGTGCACTTGCAGGGGTGGGCCGCACGTGCTTATTCTAGGGTTCTGCTATCGCGCATCTCCAGCCTCGTTCACATCTTTATTCATGTCCCATATATACTAGCGATACTGCCAAACACCATAATGCAGTATCTTTACCTACTAACTGGCGCAGAATGGTCCAAACCTGGTCCAAACCCAATAAATAAAGACAATATTTGAAAAGGCTTCTTTAAATATTCTCAATAAATTTAAATTATGTTTTTTAGATAGATAAATGCTTTATTGTACACAAACGAAAACACATACAGAGATATTATAAAATTATGAACAGGAGGCGGCCTTATTGATAATTTTTTTTTTTTTTTTAAATAATGTTTACTCGGGCTTTGATAATAAAAAATCTAGCCACGTAGTAAATGATAATGATGTAATAATAAAGAATTAATTGAGCTATCTCTAGATCGTTTGCAACGGTCTACAGATAGCTCAACTGTTTTATTGTACATTTAGTTGTATCAATTGTAATTATCTTTGTAAATAAATAAAAAATTAAGAATTAAGAATAAATTGTACTTTATTTTCTACAAAGGAAAGGGGAACATTTTTACTTTAAGACTTTTTTCTAAGCGACGTTCGCTAATTGTGGCAAGGACTAATCGGATCTGCTTTCGTGTGCAGATTCCATTATCTGCAGGATCGTGCTCATCCGCCCATACATATTCATATGCCGCTCCGGCTCACACGCTAGCCGGCTAAATCAATGGAGTTATCAACTACTCGTACAATATTTTATGAGGTTTTTAGTACAGATATCTTGGAAGAGCTATCTAAGTAGAGCAGTATACACAACGAGCAACTGTTTTTTCAATGTATAAGTACTAAAATATTGATAGAATTTTTTATTCACAAAGAAAATTACAACTCATTGTTGCAATTAGTTACAAAATGTACAAAATACATAATTTTAAAACAGTTGAGCTATTCAAACGTAGCAAACGATCTATAGATAGCTCAATTGATCCAAATCAGTGCCAGTCGGAAGCGTACCCAAGACACTGGCTGCATTGCCACGCTGAAGCGTGGTAATGCAGCCAGTGCGCTGATGCGAGTAGTAGCTATGGAAACCTAATAACATAATTATTTGCCTTATAATGAGATGCTTTAATGAATAGTCAACAAGCAGCACCGTCGCATTGGACGTGTGTCACCGTTGCTTTCTTACGGCTATCATAACAAAGTTGCTTTTAAAATAACTTAGTGGAAGCACTGGATTTAATTTACGGATCGCTATCTAAATATATTTCGACATCAAATCAACGCCGGTTTTACTTCGTCCCTACCTCTCGGAAGTTCTAGGAAGAAACTTTTTAATTAGTCTGCGAGGACAAACAAGCTGTGTCTCTTAGTTTGCTATACTTGTACGTACTCGCTCTTCAAATAGAACTCGGTCTTAATTATTGTTCTTAATTTATTGAACAATGAACTGATTCTGATATCTAAAGGTAATTAATGAGTTTCGAAAGTACACAAGGTACTCCTATTGCATAGCAAAGTTGCAAATTGACTACAGTAGCTATGGAAATCTAATAACATAATTGTTTGCCTTACAATGAGATGCTTTAATGAATAGTCAACAAGCAGCACCGTCGCATGGACGTGTATCACCGTTGCTTTATTACGGCTATCATAACAAAGTTACTGCATGTTAAACCAGGACTCTCTCGTACCATAATATTGTGGGTAAAAACCAAAATAGAAAGACCATTATCAAACATCGTATTAATGTACTAGCAGCCTGTCCCAAGCTTCGCATGGGTGGACATAATTTTTGTAAACATTTTAGGATAAACTTAGTTTCCCGCGATTCGTAGCCCACGAAGGTGAAAATACACGTGCCAGTAAAATGGAACAGTACCGGGCATGCAAGTTACAGGCATGCAGGATTTACGGACACATTATTGTGGATACTTGCAAGTTAACTCGTCAGGTCAGGTGTTGCACGTTCACACATGCCGGTTTCGTAGACCCCCGCGACCCCTCCCTCACGTGGCATACCAACACGTCAGGTACTGGCATGCCTGTACCTGTCGCGACGTTCACACATGCTGATTTCGTAGCCCCCGAGTCCCCTCCCTCACGTGGCAGGCCAGTACCTGACCTAAAATAGAATGTTGTGCTAACTACTTGCATGCCAGGTACATGCATGCCAATTAGCGTATGTGCCTGTACGCCTGTAGCTTGGATGCAAGTGTGCTAGCTATGATGGGCATGTGTATTTTCACCATCATGCCCGCGTGAGAACCTGAGTGAGAACTGGCCTCGCTGTCGCGCTTTCTAAGGCGCACTATTTTTTTTAATTTATTTATTTGTCATGGAATCAACAGCACTTAAAAATAACATTTGTGAAATTTATACTAAACATACTGCCAATTATAGATTCCTACTCTGTACACAAAAAACTTATATGTATTATATGTCTAATCGCTAAAGGCGAATATGAACAAAACATTTTATAAAACAAAAGAATTTACTCGTATATAGGAGGTAATTAAAATAAAAACACGAAACATAAAATACAAATAAAGTTGAACCAAGAAACATGAAAAAATGATAAATATAGGTACGCATTCAGCACAAATTGTGCGTGTGAGGGAAGTGTGTGTGTGCGGGTGTGTTTGCGAGAGATTTGTGTGATGTGTGTAATGTTTTTAATTTCGTGATATCTTTTGAATGGAATGTCCGATTTAAAAAAATCAAGAAGTAATCTACAGGTATTGAAACAGCCTTGCATACGAAATGATTTATTTGGATAAGGACTAATATAAAGGTATAGAAACCACGGTGTGTTTTTGGTCGGATTTTCTATCAACTATTTAAATGTAGAAAGTTAGTTGTAGTAACATAACTACAATAGTTAGACATATGCTATCGCTGACTTATTTGTAGATAATGATGTGTTCTATAATATTGTAGAACATTTTTTTGCTCTATCATCTATAGTTTTCGCAGCGCATGCGGTGAAAGATATTTTATATTACACCTCGGGTTACATTTTTTATGTTTCAGTAGGGATCCTTTATTTTTTTAAGTGTTAAATGTAGCCTATGTTACTCAGGGATAATTTAGCTTTCTTATGGAGAAATAATTTTTGAAATCGGACCAGTAGTTTTTGAGCCTATTCGAAACATACATACATACAAAGTTTTCCTCTTTATAATATTAGTATAGATATAGATAATAACGCTCCAAACAGTAAACGTATTAATATAAGAATATTGAAAAGAAATATTACAGCATGTAATCTATTCATCACAAAAGTGTTAAGCGAAAATTAATTGTTCTTGAGAGTGTTGTAATAGTAGTGTTGGCGAGGCAGGTCGGCGGCACTCAACACACTAAAGCAAACAGCTGGTTTATTTCATAACTAACAACACTATGTAATGCTGACTCATTTATTTCGCGCTTATGCGTCCAAAGCTCCTCTAAAAATGAATGAATATAAGCACACACTCTAGCTGAGTAACAATTTATACAGAGTGATCCAGCTGCTGTCATCAAGTGGCGGCGGCGCGCAGGCCGCGACAGCCAGACGCCACAATTACACCACCCTGTAAATCATAAACATCAACCCCCATTTAATCCAAATAGTCCGTCGTTAGTCGAGCAGCCTGCGTCTAATTTGTCTCCCGTAACTGGAGATTAATTTATTAGCATTAATTACATGACAATAGATTGCGCACCAGCCTTGTGAGTGGTGTTGGATACGTGAAGGAAACACTGGAATTACATGTTTGGACCAGCTTCATAAATACCATTGAATATTGACTTACTGACATTTATTGTATTCATGGCTTTCAATTGTATGAATATATCAAAACTATTTGGGTTACAATACTTATAAACATATACCAACTAAGCTTTGAGAAGTGTATATAGACAGGTAAAATTCGATTTTAGACATGAGTGAAAAAATACACTTTATGACCATATACAATGATGCAAAGGCATGTTTTCTTAATAACAGCTACAATAAAATGCTTCGTTTCACCACTTAAACACATAATAAGGATCACTTAGGTAGGTATTTTTTTATTCGTTTTTTTAGTTAAATCACAAAAGGCTAGATAATAAAGTGAGCTAAGGCAAAGAATCTTATAATTTTAATAAACTGTTATGTGTGGTAATACAAAATAGATAAACATCAGTTTTCTCATTTATTAATTTTCTTTGGCAATATTTTGCACCCGCGCCCTAAACTATGGTTGGCTCGAGGCTCACATGAAACTAAATTGAGCATAACTTTTTATGTGACCTTATTTTTTCACTAAGCTAATATGGATGTTACAAAGCCCATTTCAAGCACAATCAGAATAAATGATTAGCCTAGTAACTTTGATATCGGAATAACATATATTCCGTAGTAGGTAGTAATCATACCAAGTAAGTAATAAATGTATGTTCTTGTTACCAATATACCTACACACTATTAAATAAATATGATTAACAGATAAACCTGGCTTGTTAACACTTCGGGAGGTTTCGTTGCTAAAAATAAAAACCATGCCTCTATTTTTCAAAACGAGAATATTTTCTGTACTATCAATACATTTCAGTCAATTTGCATAAATTTTAGCTCACTGCAGAGTGCTTTAACCATTTTTATTGCAGCCTTTTAGTTTCCGCGGTTTCATGACTCTTTCATAATGGTCCATCCGTTAGTGCGGTTTGTTGCATGCCAATTTAGATATGCGTAGCTACCTCTTCATTTTAAGGCCGATTCATATCTATTGATAACCGGTTTGAGAGTGCAGTTTCATTACATTGTATGTCGGCAAAATAATCACATTTTGTATGGAATAGAGTTTAAAAAGTTATTCCAAAATATTACTATAGTGTCTTAATTTTGCGTTATATATCGCAATATTACATTCAAATAAATATAATTGTTTGATACTTTAGTTTGAGTTAAGAATATACCTACTGCTTTTACTCTTGTTAAACAGTAAGTGACATAAAAATAAAGGATGTAACTAATAATTAAAAATAATGGCAACATTTGACACAACACTAGCTAATCACTAACTAAGCAAAACTATAGCAACCAAATAGCTTATAGAATACTTCTATGTCCATCACACAAATATTCAAAATTTGAATTTAAAGAAAAAGCTGGCTATCAGTGAGGCCTGGTGACAGTGAGTAATACTAGCTAGCTATAGGTACAAAAGTGTTTGCCTTAAATTCATGACAATCAGCATACGTTTATCCCTGCGATCACATTTTCATTTCTGTGCGCTCCTTTAAATAAAGGGCGAGGGCGGCTGGCGGTTGTTTGGAAAATTGTGCAAAATTGCCAGCGGAAAAATTACTCAGAGAAGCGGCGAGCCAGCCACATGGCGCGCGACGATACGCCCTACATAACTGATGACTTTTCAATGGCCATTCATTCGCGGACACGCCGCCGCGGCCGTAGGCTACCGGTCACTGACCAAGGGCGAACTCAGAGCTCAACTTTCGGGGCTATCAAACATCTAAATATAAGGCAAAGCAATCATTAAATAGGCTTGACAGATATATCTTTACATATCCCAAAATGTAATTACTTGTAGAATGTACATCTAGTTCCTGACATAATAAAGGTAGTGAAAGACTGAAAACTAAAACTAAAATTTCAACAGTCATTATAACAGAATTTTGTGTAAGATAATTTTACCTAGACACCAGTGCTGTGTTTGAGCTGTAAAGTGTTTTAGTTCTTCTGATCCTAGAAACTTTAATCTACCTTCCTCATTATCAAGGTAGGTACTCATTTTCTATTTTGTTATAATGTACAACCATTTTTCTCACTACAAATCTGTACCCCCACACATAATAGGTACGTGTAATCGTCAACACGCTCGTAAAACCATTGCCTACATTTGTTTTGTTCTAATACAAATTGGTTTATTGTTTATACTGATTGTTGTGGTGATTATTTGAGCTAACTACTCTAGTAATAATAAGGAATGGATTGTTGTTTAAAAATAGAGTTTAGTTTACTTAATTTGGGTATAAAAATCCATCGATGCCGTGTTTTGCGAATACTGATTTGGTATTTTGAATACATTTAATCAGATTCGTATCCCAGAATTTAAACACAATTAATGAACTGTCGATGGAAAGTAGATTTATTTTTCTTTCAAAATCATCCACTATTCCTTTAATATATTGAAAACCAACTTGTCCAAGAAAATACGAACATCAATTGAATTTAATACCAAGTTTATCAACATAAAAATACCAGACATAAAAAGGCAAAAATATATTACAGTTTCAAAATTTTACATTCTTCGAAAGCGTTGTAGAAGCGTTAATATAAACTTAAAGAAACTCTTCGATTATGGTCATTGAATTAATTAAAAAGTTTGGAGTTGATCCTTAAACGAGCAGAGGGGTACCTATTGAGCACCTCAATACATGTTCAAGATTTAAGAAAGCGCGGACACCTTTTTTTCAGCTCATGATTTTTTACTGAGAGTTTAAAAATGTTATAATGTGGTAAGTCTATTGTTACTATGATTAATTACTTTATTTTTTGAGCAGTTTTAAGTACCTGCAAACAGCTGACAATATCTTGACAAGGAATAAACCTATCGGAGACCAGTGTTTTTTTTTTTTTGTATAAGCTTATCGGTTCTCTATACTAAACCTATATGCCAGCAAACAAAATAGAGAAAACAAAAACAATAGGTACAGTCCTAAACTACATTTTCGTTCGCAAACTCTAAGTAGTAGGTTAAACTGCCTTCTCCATGTTGAAAGCACCGCCGTCGCCGGTCGTACCCATCCAAACGTAAACGTCTGCAGGTACCCATCCAAGTAACGACGAGATATCGCAATAACTTTACTCTTCCACTGAATAATAGGACGTTACGCTTCTTTGACAACTCACAGTCTGAGCTTCAGGAAACTGCGCTTCGACTGGCGCTTTGTCTCTATCTAGGAACAAATTATAGTAGAAATAAATGTTGTTTAATTTATTTCACAGTTGTCACATACGTATTTGAACAGGGCGAACACGGGTGGTTCACTCATCCAAACAGTGGCGTACAAAGCATGAGTACCGGGCATCCATCGCTCCAGTGCACCGTTTTTCCGCCTCTCAACTTTTAAATTGAAACAAAATCGTATACGCGGTCCGTGTACACTCTTGTTCCGTGTAGAACAGTCGCGTTGGTACATACCAGCGACTAACCGCTTATAATGTGGTCTAGCCATGACACCTACTGAAAAGTTTATTTTCTATATTTTAGAATAGCTTATGTCCGTAGCTAACATCCCAAGCTGGAGCGGGTATACATCAATATGCACTAAAAACAACCCCATCCAAAACGATGGCGTAGTAATTTACATAAAAAATAACTTGAAATCTCAGACTTACGAACCTTCATTCACGGAAGCAAACTGCTTGGTAACTGAGCTTGATAACTCAACAGCGGTTATATCGATCTACCGGTCGCCATCTTACCAACATAGTAACAAATTTATTAAGTCTTTGGATGAATTGCTTCGCTCACTAAGCAGACTAAAAAACATTATCATTACAGGCGACATCAATATTAATATTACAGATAGCTCGGAGCACCCCCATGCTCCCGAATACCTTGACCTATTAGCTTATCACGGGTTACTGCCGGCACACACGATTCCCACAAGACAGTCAAATTGTCTTGACCACGTCATACTCAGAACCGATAGACAGGCTACGACACTTGTCATTACAAACTCTGTCACAGATCATTATACAGTACTACTGGCTCTAGACTCTCACCCTATGAAATGCAAAAATGATTCCCAACAAAAAATAATTGACTATCTATCAATATCGAATGAACTAGCTAAAACTAGCTTTGAAGACATATTAATGACAACAGACGTAAATAATGCCGCGGGAAAACTAGTCCAAAAAATCGTGGAAGTTATAAACAATCATACATCTGTAACAAAACGCTCACGTAGGAAAACTCCTCTTAAACCCTGGGTAACAGTAGGGTTAATGCGGTGCATGAGGCACCGAGACAAGCTTCATGTTAAACTCAGGAAAAAACCAGATGACGACGCACTCAAAATCACGTACAAGCGCTATAGAAATTTTTGCAACTCTCTCCTTCGAAGGCTCAAAAATAACTATGAAAAGTCGTTACTTGAAAGAGCAGGCAAAAACATTAGAGAAACATGGAACATTATCAACAGCATCACATACTACAAGCCTAAAAAAACTATTCCCACAGAACTCATAAATGGTGCGGACCCTCTTGCTAACCTTGATGCTGCAAATATTTATTTCGCGAATGTTGGGAAGTCCTTAGCAGAAAACATCATAGCCAAAGATCTAACCAACCTTGATGCCACCCAATTCAAAACCACCCAAAATGTAAACTCGTTTGTAATCATTGATACTGATGAAAAAGAAGTTCTCCGGCTCATTGACTCCCTAAAATCCAAATGCTCTACAGGTTGGGACAACACATCCACACGTATAATTAAGGACAACAAACTAATACTTGCGACCCCAATAACACACCTTTGTAACCTTTGCTTTTCTTCTCACGTCTTCCCAGTTAAAAAATCTCTCATCCTTCCCATATATAAAAATGGTAATAAAATGGAACCCTCAAACTATCGACCAATATCCATCTTACCGACACTTTCTAAGATAGTAGAAAAAGCTATCAATAACCGCCTAGTCAATTATCTGGAAAAGTATAAACTGATATCAGATAAACAATTTGGTTTTCGGAGAGGCAAGTCTACCGGGGATGCCGTATCGGAGCTAGACAAATTTGTAACCACAGCATTAGATGAAGGGGATAAGTGCTTAGCAATATTCTTAGACCTAGCCAAAGCCTTCGATTCGGTATCGATTCCACTACTTCTTGGAAAACTGGAAAGGTTGGGAATTCGTGGGGAAGAGCTGAAATTATTTAAAAGCTATCTCAGTAATCGCAGGCAGAGTGTCAAAATCAATAGTTGCATTAGCTCCGAAGTTAAGGTGACTCAATATGGAATTCCACAAGGCAGTATATTGGGACCAACTCTTTTCTTAGTTTACATCGATCAAATTTGCCGAATGGAGCTTCGTAATGGGAGTTTATTAGCCTTCGCTGATGACACCGTGCTACTGTTTCGTGGTCGCCATTGGGATACTACTTTCAAAAGTGCACAGGATGGATTCAATCAAGTGTCGATCCTCCTCAGCCTGAGTTTACTGACATTAAATACAGGGAAGACAAAGTATCTTCCTTTCACACTACGAAATAATAAATCCCCAGATACACAAACATTGATAATCAAATCACATTCTATTGACTGCCAACACAAACTCGCAACAAACTGCAACTGCCCCTCTCTGGATAACTGCGACTCTATTAAATACTTGGGAATAATCATAGACTCAAGGTTAAGCTACGCAAGCCATATAAAAAAACTTACGGCCAGAGTACGTAAGCTTATAGCAGTCTTTAGAAATATACGCCATGCGGCCAATGAAGCGCAAATAAGACTTCTATATTATGCTCTGTGTCATTCTCTACTTATGTACTGCGTGAACTCATGGGGTGGAGCAGCTAAAACGCACATGCTACCACTTGAAAGAGCGCAAAGAGCTGTTCTTAAAGTAGCCCTCTCGCGCCCGTACATCTACCCAACCACACAGCTTTACTTCGAATGCAAAATTCTTACTTGCAGACAAATATTTATTCAACAGACCCTTATAAAACAACACCTCCTTCCTATGACAGCAAAAAATTCAAGTAGGCTTAGAGACAAAATTTTCGAAATTAAAAAGTGCAGGACGACATTTGCACAGAAACACAGCTCCTTTTTAGCCCCATACCTGTACAATAAAATAAATAAAATAATTCAAATTCACGATCTATTGACCACCGAGTGCAAATTCAGAGTCACCAAGCACTTACAATCTCTAACATACAACCAAACAGAGGAACTGCTTCGGAAAATGGTATAAATTATTAAAGATGTGTTCCTAATACAAATGTTACCTTACCCCTCTCCCTCCTACCTCTGCATTCCCTAACACTATCCTTCACAACAACACACAAGTGGGCTAATCCTACGATACCCAGACTCTTATGAGACTGGTAGTAGTAGGATAGCCCACCTCTATACACACACATCTGCATTCCCTAACACTGTCCTTCACAACAACACACAAGTGGGCTAATCCTGCGATACCCAGACTCTTATGAGACTGGTAGTAGTAGGATAGCCCACCTCTATACACACACATACACACTAACACGCACACTCCCTTTCACACTACACTAGCATATAACAGGCGTACGTAACACACCCATCAATTAAGTTAATTTTAGTATTTTATTTTAGGAATAGTTTATTTTGAATTGTGTCTCATTTTCTATTACCATCTTTTTAAATTGAAATTGACACTACTATACACACCTATGTAGATTAGTAATTATCTAGTAACTTTTTTTTCTCTTTTTGCATGATAAGCTCCGTTCCGTGGTTTTCAGTCTAGTATAAATTGTATTTGTATTGAACCTACCTACAATCTACATGTCATTAAAACTAGTTGTTGCCAAAAGAAGAGCCCTCGCTTCTACATACAAGCTCATGCTTAGTTAGAGCGAGGAACTCAACTTATTGTCTACCCTAAGGTCTTTACCTACGACATAAGAAACTCAAGTAGATAAACCTTACTTATATGTTATTAGTGTATAAGACTTATGCAATAAATATTTTTTATCTTTTTATCTTTTATCTTTAGCTTATGTTACTTGCTAATAAGAAATAAATAGCTTAGTTCTTTCAGATGACAAACTAGAACTGTATTCGTGTTTATTGTTTATATTTACTAAGTTTTAGTCACCAACATTAAAAATCATTTGTATCTAATATCAGTAGGATACCTACTACCTCATTCACAATTCTTTTTTTTAAGCTTGAGTCTGCTAGAATGACTGGTAAATCGGTTGACCTTTATTTTGAGATAAAATGTAAGAAGGACAAGAATTATTTTACCAAGCTTCTTTATAAGTCACGTTTTATGAATATAAGACCCTTTGCCTACAAATTGCCTCAAAGGCCTTGAGCTGTTTCAAGGAGAATAATAGAATTTCGATTGAACTACGAGGCACTTGAGTTTCTGTCATGTTTCTGTATGGGTTTTGTCACAAGTGACGTAAAGTAAATCGTTATTCAAAGGTGCTAAGTAGTGGGGAGCGAAGTGTAGCCGAGACGTGGCGCTCCCATGGGACGCGGACGCAGTCAGGAGTCTTTTGATAAATATTTTATGCTCCTCCCGACTCCATACACATAACTTGTGATATTTCTTCTTGTTTAGATTAAAATAGTTTCTTTTGCTATCTTTTATATGTGGCTCATTGATATTCATACGGCTTCTCTTTGTGTATCGTCCCATCATAAAGTGGAAATTGCTGAAACAGAGATCAGTGAAAATGTATTTTGCAAACTGAGTTACTTCTCAAAGGCGGAATATATAGTCGCGATTTACTACCTACTTAATCGATTCACAGTCTTGTCGTTTTTGCAAATTTTTTAAAAGGGGAGGATGATTACAACTTTTGAAGGGTCACAATGAATGGATTCCAAAAATATGTTCAGTCGATGTTTACTGTTCTTAGATGAAAATATCTGAACGTAAAATTCAACTCAAAGTATATACGACAGGATAGAATGCTATTTGGTATACTAATGTCCTAATATACGAGAAACTTGTTTTCCATGTGGCTACTAACAGTTAAATAAATTAGATAAGGCGAGCTATACGCTGACGTAGGAACTTAGTAACTTTCTGTTTTGTCAACATTTGTAACTTGATCTGTATCAATGAGTAGATCAGGCTTATCGTGACTAAACTTTTTGAAATAGTTCAAGGCTTATAATCTTACTTGCTAGAATGTTTGCGAATAAGAAAAAAAACTGTGTAGAGAAAAGAAGCAAATTTAATACGCTTTACTCTATCGGTCTATTTATACATAATTATCTACCTAAACTTTTACTAACTCATGTTTATACATAATAGTTATTTGTTATACAAAGTTGTTTTTTAACCGCGTGTTCAATTTTGATGACCGAGCAAGCGAAGGATCCTAAAATTTAATCACGAGCGCAGCGAGTGATTCAAAATTATAATCCTGAGCGTTAGCGAGGGAATCAAAAGAGCACGAGGTGAAAAATCTTTGCACTCGAGTGCAACACGTAACTTTTCATTCCACCTCAGTGAGGAAATGACTAAATGCAAAAAAAAACGTTTACAATCACATGTTGGCGTCAAACAAACTTCCTCGTCGCTAGAATCACTCATTTTGGTTTTTTCACTTGTTTTTAAGTTTCTTGTTTTTAATATAACTTTTAAGGTTAAAATTTTTTAAGGTTTAACAATGACGTGAAAAAATGCCGCGTAAAGAACCGCGTACAAAGCAAATTGAAAAAAGAACACCAAGAAGGTTCCGAGTCTGAGTTTTTAACAAATTAAAAAAAAGTTGTATGATATATTCGGCACCATAGAGGTAGCAGTAAATAGGTTTAATGTTTTTTTTTAATTCACAAACTTAGTGCACACGATGTTCTAAATTCAATTTACTTTATCCTCTAGAGAATAAAAACGGCTTTTGCACTCAGATATTGAAGAGCAAAAATACTCTTTCCGAGATGGTGGGATGAAATAGTTATTTGTTATACAAGAGTGCAAAGTTGCTTTTTAACCGCGTGTTCAATTTTGATGACCGAGCAAGCGAAGGATTCTAAAATTTAATCACGAGCGCAGCGAGTGATTCAAAATTAGAATCCTGAGCGTTAGCGAGGGAATCAAAAGAGCACGAGGTGAAAAATCTTTGCACTCGAGTGCAACACGTAACTTTTCATTCCACCTCAGCGAGGAAATGACTAAATACAAAAAAAAAGTTTACAATCACATGTTGGCGTCAAACAAACTTCCTCGTCGCTAGAATCACTCATTTTAGTTTTTTCACTTGTTTTCAAGTTTCTAGTTTTTAATATAAGGTTTAACAATGACGTGCAAAAATGCCGCGTAAAGAACCGCGTAGTACAAAGCAAATTGAAAAACAGAACACAAAGAAGGTTCCGAGTCTGAGTTTTTAACAAATTAAAAAAAAGTTGTATGATATATTCGGCACCATAGAGGTAGCAGTAAATAGGTTTAATGTTTTTTTTTATTCACAAACTTAGTGCACACGATGTTCTAAATTCAATTTACTTTATCCTCTAGAGAATAAAAACGGCTTTTGCACTCAGATATTGAAGAGCAAAAATACTCTTGCCGAGATGGTGGGATGAAATAGTTATTTGTTATACAAGAGTGCAAAGTTGCTTTTTAACCGCGTGTTCAATTTTGATGACCGAGCAAGCGAAGGATTCTAAAATTTAATCACGAGCGCAGCGAGTGATTCAAAATTAGAATCCTGAGCGTTAGCGAGGGAATCAAAAGAGCACGAGGTGAAAAATCTTTGCACTCGAGTGCAACACGTAACTTTTCATTCCACCTCAGCGAGGAAATGACTAAATGCAAAAAAAAAGTTTACAATCACAAGATAGGTACTTTTATTTCAGTTTAGGTATTAACTACTACATTTTTCACTTGTTTTCAAGTTTCTTGTTTTTAATATAAGGTTTAACAATGACGTGAAAAAATGCCGCGTAAAGAACCGCGTACAAAGCAAATTGAAAAAAGAACACCAAGAAGGTTCCGAGTCTGAGTTTTTAACAAATTAAAAAAAAGTTGTATGATATATTCGGCACCATAGAGGTAGCAGTAAATAGGTTTAATGTTTTTTTTTTAATTCACAAACTTAGTGCACACGATGTTCTAAATTCAATTTACTTTATCCTCTAGAGAATAAAAACGGCTTTTGCACTCAGATATTGAAGAGCAAAATTACTCTTTCCGAGATGGTGGGATGAAAAATAAATTATGGGCTTAGCTGAGCTCTTTGTGAAAGAATCGACCGGGGAAGCAAGAACCTCAGCAAGAACGCCATAAAGCTACCACTAGCTAACTATTGAAAATCAAAGAAGAGTTTTTCTTTTATCGTCCTCTTTGAACGTCTCGCTGCAAGCCACAGCTCGGTAAAGAAGCGGGAATACTGTCGGATACCTCGTATTTCTAACCTTAGATGCTTCATTTAATCAGGACTTCACTTTGGTATTCGTTCAACGGTGTAGATTTTTTTGAAAATTCACTGGGCACTATCACCATTAAACTAAAATACAGTATTTTATCTTACTTGGGTTACCCCGTCGACAGAGGGACAACAACTGTGGTGAGGAAGTGTAGGGTGCAGATGAGCTTAATAAACAATATGTGTTCACAATAACCATTCAACTAACTTATGTTTTACAATACACAAAATGAGAAACTTTTCATTTTTGCTGTGTTCAAATAGAAGGTAATAACATCTCTAAGCTTGACGACTAAGGCTTTGCAAGATATGATTATTGAAAGGATAGGGGTTTTTTATTACCTAAAGTGAGCAAGTATTTATAATACAAGTATATAAGACAAATAAAATTAACTTGTAATCCATCAGATATTTGTATCCTATTGTACAACCAGTTACGTTACGTGTCAGGCTATACTGCACTGCTCTAATCTCTTAAAAATGACGCTCGGATAAGCGTCACGTTTATTTCTAGTTATAAACACGGCACAAACTTTAACATTTTATTCATACAGTTACAAATACAAATGAAGTGAAACCACAATTGTTATTTCCAGCCAAATCCAATCTCTCTCTACCTCTCTTCTATAGGTAACGTAGCTTATAAGAAATATGGATGTAATAACCATTTTTTTGTTGCGAACCGAATAATTTTTCCCGTGTAGTGGAAAGAAGGATTTGGTTCTAAGAAAAGTTTTAATATCTATTCCGATTAGATTCAGTGTCAGGAAGGAACGCAGATAGCGTCGGCGGAGTTGGAAGGAAATATTAGATGGATCGGGCTTCGAATACAAATATGGGGAGATAGGGAAATCCGATTTGCCTGTAGTCCCAGACGTGTCGTATTATCGGACTCTTTTTGTAAAATATATCACATTTTAATAAGAAGACCCAACGTTACAATGCTATCAATAATTTTTACAGAGATTATTCCATATTTGAGCATTTTATTGCAAAAATGTAATGATGCTTTTTTACGTGAGTTTTATTGAGCGATTATAGGTGTACAAAATTATTAGGTGATTAGGTGTGTAACAAATTTTTCGCACCGCCCTGCGTCCATCAACTTGATGCATACAAATACCTGTAATTTCACCGGTAACCACACCCCTCGAACGAAATCAGCAACGCTGATTGTTATCATAAACAGGAATTGTGGTACCTATAGTACACTTTCTATGCACTACACTCGACCGTTGATAACTATAAAAAAATTGCAGTGTAATTTTTACGGTCAAATGCTGAGCCGGCCACGCGACGGCGCGGCGAGTCGGAATTGTTCCCCCACTAATTAAATCTCGCCGACTACGTCGCGGTTTCAAACCGACAGCCTCTTAATTATTGTTCCGGCTCTTAACATCTGTCTTAATGTCACTTTCCGTTTAATTCTCGCATTCTTCGCCTTTCGGCATGTTATAAATGTTAATTTCTTTGAACACGACCTTTGTCTTTACTGCAGTCTTTTGTGTTCCACGTAATGAATATCATCTGAGAGCGTGCCGTGACCTAATTATAGAACAGCTTTTAAAAACAAGCGACTGGAAAAAATGCTGTTATGAAAATTATTTTTATATTATATTATTTTTCTAGGAATTAATCTGTGCAAGCATTGCTTTCATTAAGTAACCACCATAAACATCTTTAATAAATATAATGAAGTAAAATTTATTAATTCATAGACTAACAATATACTGGAGACTTACAAAGTTAAAACTGAAACTGAAAAACTGAAACAGCTTCACGACTTTGATTCCCAGGTACGGTAGATATCCCTTCAGATCTCCCAGTACCAAGTAGGTACTAATTCAAGATTCTTTGAGGATGTCTAAGGGGGGTAGTCAGAGGTACGTCCAAACATTACATTTGGCACATACCCACATTTTGCAGTAGTTAGTATTCCATACGTGACAGGTTGCAAGCCCATCGCCGCTGTTAGAATACTAACTGGTTTCCTCACGATGTTTTCCTTCACCGTTTAAGAGCACTGGCATTGCGCACATAAATTTTTCGATAGAAAAATCCATTGGTGCACGACCGGATTCGAACCTGCGACCTTACGATCGGAAGGCGGGGTCACTCCCACTAGACCACCGGTGCTCTTACAAAGTTAAATGAATAAATAAATAAATAATAATGCTGTACAATCCACACAGCACCATCTAGTCCCAAAGTAAGCTATTCAAAGCTTGTGTTATGGGTACTAGATGACTGATATATTTAATACATTATATACTTAGATAGATATTTTTTATTATACATAGAAAACACCCAGACCAACAGAACAAATTTCTGCAGATCGTACACAAATTTGTTCCGAGGCGGGAATCGAACCCGCAACCTCTGCGTCGCAGGTGGACTCTCGCCCGCTGCGCCACTGAGGTCGTCGAGTCGTCGGAGTTAATGTAATACGAAACCATTTTACTTATACACAATCATAGTTGTTTTAAATAATAAAGCACACAGTAGCCTATCTTGATAAGTTCTACTGTTTCTTATATTAAGTCTCTAGCGGGCAGAGCACGTGTAAGTAAAAATTAACCTTTCAAAACAAAATGATCTTTGGGAGTGCAATAGAAGTAAAAAATGAGTTAAAAGATTATTTATTGTTACCATAAAAACCATGAGATAAAAAAGTTTACTAACTTTGACATTCGTACGAACACTAACTCCCACCCTTGAAATATCCTGTCAAAACTATATACCCATAGGTAGTTAGTCTTTTTCGTCGTCTAGTTAAATACGCCAAACAAGAGTGCAAAAATATCAGGAAAAATTTTATATGTAATAGTTAATAGATATTAATAGTTTACCTATCATACTTACAAGGTATTCGCATTGTAATCCTGGGTAAACCTATGGCAAACCTGTAAAGCACTCTTATGGAGAAATAACCAACAGTACCTTTCTACAATTACCTTTAGCAAAATAAACCAAATTGTTGAGAGTCTCGCAACATTGCTCCTAGATTAAAAGCTTTTATTAGGTTAGGGAGGTAAATGCGAAAACATCCGAAAGTTTTTAATTTTCTTACTGGTATACAAATTGGTTTCTGAAGCTACAAAAGGAGCACACGCCTGCCTCTCTCGGCGGTCCGAGGGCCGAATACAAATTAGGAGGCAGACTTGCTTCTCACAAAACTAGTTAATGTGTGCAACGTCTGGATTTGAGATAGTTCTGAAAGCAGCGCTTCTATTTGTGAAAGCGAATAATTCACTTTATCAGTGTAGGAAGGCGCTGCGTCCCAATTTAGAATACGATAACCAATACTGACTAGAATGTACAATACATTGTAGTTTGCAGTATGGATTTTAGAGTACTTTAGAACAGTTAATTGAACATTGGAAATATTAAATACTTATTGACTTATAGGTTAGGCCTACCTACCATTATAGTAATCCTGAACATGACTTTTCATTATAGGGTTAATTCAAATGCTGTTGTTATGACAGGAAATAATCCTGAGTGAAACTGACGATTACAGAAATAGGCCTCTTTTCGATTTATAAATGCTTGTTTGTTGATAAAAAATACCAACCTTGCCTTCTTCAGATGCAAAAAGAAAAAATCTCTTTACTTACGATCTGCGTAGTCCAGCTAGAAGCTGCGTCGAACGTTTTTTAATTTTAATGTGCTGCAGGCTGAATAAGAAAATTACTATAGGTCTCTCTGCTAGGTTCAGTCAGCAGCAAGACTGATAATTGTTTTTCATCATACATCATTACAGTATATTACAGTTTTACACAATAGTTCATAATAGTAATTTTAATTTTAATGCTAAATTGAATTGTTTTTGAAAAATAATTAGCTTGAACACTTTTGAAGTGAGCGAGCTACACAGCTCAGTTGATAGTAGTTCTCTTTTTTCATACCATGTGGCTTCGTTCTGCAGCGAGAACAAAACACATTGTGTAATGATTATAGATGTTTGTTCTGCGTCTTGATGTTATTATCCTACTAATATTATAAATGTGAAAGTTTGTAAGTGTGGATGGATGGATGGATGTTTGTTACTCTATAACTCCAGAACGGCTTAACGGATCTTGGTGAAAATTGGCACAGAGATGTATTACAGTCTGGAATAATACATAGGCTACTTTTTATCCCGTGGGAATGCCGGGATTTATAACTACGCGGGTGAAACCGCACGGCGCTACTAGTAAATTGTAAAAGTATTGTTCCAATTTATTTATTTATATAACTAGAACGGTTTAGACCAATCACTCTAATTATTATCTAATTAAATTCTAGCTAGTAGTTGAACATTGAAAATCATGTAAAAAAAATCTATTTTTTTTAATAAGAAACTTTTCCCAGATAAGTATGCTCGTGACTGTGTGCGCTGATTTTTGATGGTCTTCCTGATTATAAGTAGTTCAATTAGTTTATTTTTAGCCCACTGCTGGGCATGAGTCTCCTCCTTGAGACACCAGTCTTGTCGGGTTTGGGCCTTTTATACGTGCAGGACTTTTCTTGTACGCCAACCAAGTCTTTTTGAGTTCCCTAGGCCAGCATTCTGCCATGGCCCCATAATTTCATGAAAATTAAGTCCATTTTTTTAAGTCAAATTTTTGGTGCTTCTCTAAAAAAGTTATTCGTCTTCGGCCGAGTCGAGGCGCGCTCTCGTTCCTATAAAGGGCCGAATCCGACGGATGGAAAGTTTTAATATCCCTGCGATTGGATTTAGCCGCAAGTAAGGATGAGAGCGTCTACTTTCGACCAAACATTCTAAGGAAATGCTACCATTGAACGCTAATACGAAAATCGGACGATAAGGAAATCGTCGAAAGGCCCTGCTTCCGTCGTTTAACTTGGTCGGGAACTTGCAAAAATATTTTCTTTGAAATAACCTTTTCATTACTGTAGTAAGCGGCAAGGTAGGTATCCCCTCAGATCTCTTAGTGCCAAGTTCGAACTCTTGATGACATCTAATAGGGGTAGTCAGAGGTACGTCTAACTAAACATTACATTTGGCATAAACGTAGCTATACCCACATTTTGCAGTAATTGGTTCTATACGTCACAGCATGCAAACCCATCGCCCGCTGCCAATATGCTAACGTTTTTCACGATAATATAAGATACATAAACGTTATGCTGGATGTAAAAAGACACACCTTCACAGCTCAGTTGATAGTACTTTCTTCGCCGTAGACCTTGAGTTCGATCCCGACCGAGAACAAATATTTGTGTCTAATCACACAAATATTTGTTCACACATCTATGCTAATGCATACCAGCATTAGCATTATACCAGCTACTGGTTCCCATATCACAAGCTTCGACTTAGTTTGGGGCTAGATAGTGCTAAATAAAATAAATAAATAATGCTGGACAATCCACACAACACTATCTAGCCCCAAAGTAAGCTATTCAAAGCTTGTGTTATGGGTACTAGATAACTGATATATTTAATACATTATATACCTACATAGATAGATATTTTTTTATTATACATAGAAAACACCCAGACCATCGGAACAAATTTCTGCAGATCGTACACAAATTTGTTCCAAGGCGGGAATCGAACCCGCAACCTCTTGCGTCGCAGGCAGGCTCTCGCCCGCTGTGCCACAGAGGTCGTTGCTGGTCGAGGTGCTGTGTGAAAAGTGCAGCAATATTTATTTTAATTATTTAATATTCTCGAAAAGACCGTGCAAAACTAAATACCTAATCTGATACCTTTAAACGAGCAAATCTTGTATATAAATATATTTATTTTATCTAAATCTCGGGAACGGGTTCAATAATTTTCATGAAATTTTGTGTCCTGAGGTTTCCGGAGTGATAAATCGTGTTTTCAGACAATGAAAAACATATATTGAATCTTTCTGACATCTATTGGCGAGTAATAGGTAATACTATTATTTTTTAAGCTACTTCAGTAGATGGCGTTGTCAAGCATCCGAGCAAAGTTCGGTCAATAATAACAAACAAAACTTTAACTATAGCGTAATTCTGAAAACCATTTAAAAGTGTCTCTTATCAATATTTTCATCTGTACGTATGTGCCTAAAATAAATAAAGTGTATAGAAAATATTGAATCCGTAATACTGAAATGGGAAAGTTGCAGCGGAATTTGGTTTTGGTTGTTTTGGTTGTTTTATTAGAATGTAGAGATTATTTTTCGGCTGTCCGACCTCGTCGATAGACGGTAGGGAGGGTGTGAGTCGGAGCGAACGAAATAGGGACGACTCTAAATCCATATTCGATCTGCGGAATCTGCACTGAGCCGATCTGACAAGCTGCCGATCTGTTTTGCATTTATATAAACAGCTCCTTACCTTAATACCAGTGCGCTTCCATGAAAGTGACAGACACTTTCGTTTCTGGTTAAATTCCGGGTGAGTGTGCGAATCAGATTTTGCTTTTATAGCGACATCGTACTAACTATGGCGGAAAATAATATTTTTTCGATAGTAAAGCTAGATACAACGTTTTATTACGCGCATTTTTTTTATATCGATTATAAAAAAAAATTATGCAGTTACAGGATACAGAATAGATTTAACTCCTTTTTAATGTCACGTGTTAAGGCTTCACTTGTGTCACATTAAACATTAAAATATTTCCATCAGAGGTAAACAAATTGGGCTGAACTTATTTTTTTTAAGAACAGCAGCAAACACGATAGTATTGCGAATGATTCTTTACCTACTATTCATCTAAAAATATTTATATTTTCCTACAGCACAAAAAACAGAAAAGAAAACAGTATAGTAGCATATTGTTATGGCTAATAATAGGTTTACACATGTTTTCACGAATAGAAAAAAAAATATGTAGGTACGCAATAAATATAATTATAATGTTTTTTAGTAAACTTTCTTTCACGCAACTTAAAAAGTAAAAACTACGTGTATAGGTGAGAGCTAATGGCGGAGAAGGTATGTGGCAGTGTGTGCCGAGCGCTGACAGGAAGTGGCGCGGGCGGGGTGGCCGGACCTTCATCAAGCGGTTGACTGGTATTACGCCCTGCAATTGTTCCACTACGCCACATTCCTCTCTCGATACCAAAATGAAACCTTTATCATTGGGATTTAGCAAATTAGCACACATTTGAAGCAAACCATTTATTTAAATCTATTCCTACGGTGCTCTACGTGAGTAATCTTTAGCCGGTGCACAATTAAAACGCCGTTTATCTTACATTCGGTTTCCATTGCGAGAGCACAGACTGTTTGTTTAAGAGGTATAATTACAAAATCCCTCGTGGACTGAATTTTCCGATGTTTTCGCGCGCCGTGCGAGTACGTGCCGTAAAAATAATTCGACGCTCCTCGGGGATCGTTTGTAAAACGTCACGCGTAAAACATATTATAAAGCCAATAAAACGTGTTTACAAGGGTGAGTAGAACTCGCCGTCCTCGGGGTGTTTCGCTTCCGCGCGATATCCGTAAACATTTTAGCGCTGCAATAAATTGAACATTATCCAAGACGCGAGACATTCTGCTTCTTCCGTCCCGGGATCAGTCGGTTAACGGTTGTAATCTCGACTGTCTTGGATTTTCCGCTCTTTCCTAACCGGAATTATACAATTATAAGGAATTCGCATGTTGTTTCCGCTCAGCTTTATTTATGAGGTAGATTTTTGAGATATCTGTCCCTTAAGACTCCAGCATACAGATTTAAAGTGGATAATGCTAAGACTTACATATTTCATATTATTTTCATTCATCGCGTGACTCAGAGTAAATGGTTAATAAATACACAATCTTATACAACAAGAATTTTATACTGTGATAGTGTTTATAAGTGAAGAGATTTTTCAAACAACCTTCATAAATCAGTGCGTCCTAGGTGAGATTTGTACGAGATCTTTTGTACAGTTTATCCGATCTGCATATAATTTGGTAGGTTAATATTTATAATGTACTGATTAGATTATAAGTAATGATAGTCGGTAATAGGTTTTTAAGATTGACGATTGAGTGAGAAAAGTAAGCAATTCATATGATTGAAAAGTAGTTATATAATTATGAAAGCAATGCCAAAATCAAAAACTCTATTATTTTTGTTCATAGATTCTATACCAAATCGTGTAGAACGTCATGGTAAAACATTTAGGTAACAAAAACATGATGGTAATTAGTGCCCTCATCAGATTGGAAACTTGACTCGGGCAAATAGAATGATGCTAAAATATTTTTTATCAATGCATGTGTACCTACTGCTAGATTAAACACCCAGTTGGAATGGGTTCTAGGTAGCATTTTCTTTTTAGATGCTAAATTAAGATATTTTTTGCGACACATTACTTATATTAGTACTTATAGTAGTATATTAGTTTACGACCTCAGTGGCGCAGCGGGCGAGAGTCCGCCTGCGACGCAAGAGGTTGCGGGTTCGATTCCCGCCTCGGAACAAATTTGTGTACGATCTGCAGAAATTTGTTCCGTTGGTCTGGGTGTTTGTATGTATAATAAAAAATATCTATCTATGTAAGTATATAATGTATTAAATACATCAGTCATCTAGTACCCATAACACAAGCTTGAGTAGCTTACTTTGGGGCTAGATGATGCTGTGTGGATTGTCCAGCATTATTTATTTATTTATTTATTTATTAGTGACGTAGGTATTAGTTTTTCAAGCATTGTATCTTATCTCTGTTCTAACCCTCAATGACGAAGAAATATAACAATTTCTGATATTGGCTGATTACAGGAGGCTGCAAGGAATATAATATGAACTATTAGTAATACGTAAACTGCTGTCTTAGTACTATTAGGTAATTCTTCTGTTCTTCACTAAAAAGTTTATAGCTCTAATGACTAAGATAATAAAGGTTATTGGAAAGTTTAACAAATAAAGTAGAAATCTCGCCAAAACACGTAAAATCATTGCAGTTGGTTCAACAAAAGATCGTTACCCAAGATACACTATTCGGAATTCCGGGAGGGCGCCGACTAGCAGTCGAAAAGTAACCTCAAATTAGTTCGGGAAAATAAAATCCCCTGTTTTTGTGAGCGACGTTGACAGGGGTGCGGGTGGAGTGGCCACATCGGGGATACAGTTTTGGCCTACGGCCGCCCATCTGCCCTCATTATGTCGTGAAAACACTTGCTCGGATTTTTATGAGACTTGTAAATGTTTAACTACGCATTCGAGCCATTCGAGCTTTGAATGGTGTCTTTATAGACTGTTACGACTTCTTTGCCGTAAGCGGTTACGTAATTTATTGCTCTGCTGAATCCACAGAACTGATTTTTATAATTTGTTTGTCGTGTTTTACATCTGTTGGGAAATGAATAAACTTGGAACCTTTTTATGATGTTGGTTATATTCCTATAAAAATAGGGTTAACCATAACATAACCAGCGGTGACAAATGTTTCAAGACAAAAGTCTTCAAAAGTTTGTTGCAAAAGAAAATATTTATACTTAAAAAAAATAATTAAATGAGGTTTATACTAGTTTTCTTATAGGCCATTGATAGTCTAATTTAAATAAAAATGACATAATTATAAGCTGATCTAAACTCTCTCGCTTATTTAAACAGAAAAGAAAACTAATAGGAAGGTACTCTCACAATAGATTAATCAGAATCGTGTCTGGGAGCACTGTCTGCATTGCAATGCCCTTTTGCAACGCTGATCCACTTTTCTACGGATGCGAGATTAAAGGGGACCGTAACAAAATGAGAAATGGAACGATTTCAGGACGCATTGTTAGACGGCCGCCCGTTGTCGGATTTATGACAAAGAACAGCGGATGATTCAATCAGCCCCGTTCTTTAGTTTGTTATATTCATGTTACAGTCGACCATCTGCGAGTCTTATTGTCATCGACAATGTTGTCGTTTTGCTCCATTTGTTCATGCTCTCTCCTCGCTAATTTAGTTTTCCTTTCGCAACTGGGATCCTAAAATCATTTATGGCATTTTTGAAAATCGCGTGTAAGACCTTCGCGAATTTATTGTAGTAATTTAATATTTATTATGGCTTGATGATGTTCCATATTTATGCAAATCGCCTAGTAACGAATCAAACACGATAGAAACTACGGTACACGGCTCTAAATGTTTTCTTCCTTCTGTTGAACCGTTCTACGTATCACTCGAAATATGAATGCATCCGATTAAACTGAAATGAAAACAGTATTTTATATAACCCGGTCTGTAAGTTTCCGGGAATTTGTATAAAAGGGCAAACTTTTACCAAATAGGTATTCAGTGCAGGGAGCAATTTACAATTTAAATATTCTTAATGTCTCCAAGTTGTCGCAGTGAGGGTGCGGCACCGGCACGGCTTCCACTACATCAATCACTCGCGGACGCTGCCTCTGAACATTTCTAATTATTCGCCTCGCTTTGTAATGGATGAATTCTTAGTTAACACTTTCAAATTCTACAATAATTTAAAGATTTTCTTGTTCCGCTCTTAAAATCCTGTAGATACATTTTTTGCATCCAATATTTTTTGATTACACAGAGCATCATACCGAATCATATGCCGGAATAAAGAGGAAATATTCGGTAGTATCTCGAATAAACGACGTAAGTGTTTTAAAACAAAAAATAATTACCTGGCTGAATTTGTAAAGCATAAATATATATAATAAACTCTTCCAAACCAATTTCATATTATTTTAGGGATGCGTTCTAGGAGTACATTAAAGTTTCAGTCGTGTTCTGCATATTTGAGTTGTTTGCAGACGGGTCTCGTCTCGAGAGCCACTCGGGTCGAGAGCGCCACAAGGTGACAGCCAGCACCGTCTAATCTTCGGAGCTTAAGGTCTATCCATTGACACACTTGTGTACTCGAGACCACTTCTCGATCGATATTGAGAACTTGTTGATTTGTTAATTGGTTACGGCTGTTGCTAAAGGTAATTTCATTGCTAAGTTACTTACTCATCATTATGTTACTTGACTGACTCAGAAGAATAAGGTAAACGCGTGCGTTAGTACTGATTGTATAAAAAAAAGTAGTGAAAAGCACTTATTTTTTATACCTACTTTGATTTCAGTACAATCAATACCATAATTTTTACATCTCAATGTGTAAAAATAGTTATTTGTTATACAAGAGTGCAAAGTTGCTTTTTAACCGCGTGTTCAATTTTGAAGACCGAGCAAGCGAAGGATTCTAAAATTTAATCACGAGCGCAGCGAGTGATTCAAAATTAGAATCCTGAGCGTTAGCGAGGGAATCAAAAGAGCACGAGGTGAAAAATCTTTGCACTCGAGTGCAACACGTAACTTTCATTCCACCTCAGCGAGGAAATGACTAAATGCAAAAATAAAAAGTTTACAATCACAAGATAAGTACTTTTATTTCAGTTTAGGTATTAACTACTACATTATGACAGGTATGTATTACAGATATGTTGGAGCACCGGTGGTCTAGTGGGAGTGACCCCGCCTTCCGATCGTAAGGTCGCAGGTTCGAATCCGGTCGTGCACCAATGGATTTTTCTATCGAAAAATTTATGTGCGCAATGCCAGTGCTCTTAAACGGTGAAGGAAAACATCGTGAGGAAACCAGTTAGTATTCTAACAGCGGCGATGGGCTTGCAACCTGTCACGTATGGAATACTAACTACTGCAAAATGTGGGTATGTGCCAAATGTAATGTTTGGACGTACCTCTGACTACCCCCCTTAGACATCCTCAAAGAATCTTGAATTAGTACCTACTTGGTACTGGGAGATCTGAAGGGATATCTACCGTACCTGGGAATCAAAGTCGTGAAGCTGTTTCAGTTTCAGTTTCAGTTTTTTGTATTACAGAATAATCTTTAAATTATAACAAAATAATACTAAGGTATAATTAAGAAAATTTGAAAGTAACGTTGCTACAGTTATTTAAATTGAGTGAAATATTTTTGTTTCGTACTGTAATATTGGTGTTAGTCACTCACCCGGTACCTACAGACGCGCGCGCTGCGCCGCCCTCGCGCCGCGCTCACACACTCAACCGGTTACTTTATCCTCTAGAGAATAAAAACGGCTTTTGCACTCAGATATTGAAGAGCAAAAATACTCTTTCCGAGATGGTGGGATGAAAAGGTGCTTTATTCATAGTCGTAGAGGTAACAAATACCTCGATAAATGAAAGGAACACATATTGTATTTACAAAATTAAATAATAACATTCTTTCATTATAAAGTTTTGAACACGCAAAAAGCAGGTATATTTGGAATTTAAAGTTTATGCAAAAACACGCATTAAAAATAGCATAAATATTACACATCACTATGGGTAATTTCAAAGAGTTACGTAAACAATTGCTAAATAGTGCTATTTTTACGTATTGCCGTAGTTTGAAAAATACTTATCTCAGCTGTGGAAAATGGTTTTATTGGGAATGTACCTTTTCCAGCGTGGGTAGGGTGTGAACTGCCAACTTGCCGGCAACGGGACAATGGATGTGTTTACAGGAAACCTGGGAGAAACGAACGCCTTTTCGACTTAGCCACGTCACTATTGACTGCATGCAAATATTGAGTTTATGATTAGTATTGCTGAGTCAATATTGTCATGAGTTTGCTAGCTGATTTATTTTAGCTGGGAACTGCATATAGCGTCAGTATGAACTTATTTTAATAGTAGGCAAGTTAGTTACCACACTGGATAATTTAATTACAACATAACTTAACTATTTGGCTAGTAAAATAATAAACAAGTTAAACTGTCAAACTGTGCTTAGCTTAAGAAATATGCTAGAGATGAACTTTATAATCTTAATTTATTTACATGCCAAAGAATTAATTTCAGATTCGCATAAAATTTTGAGGATGAAATTTGTTATATTAAAATTCAATGCTAAAATTTAATACATTTACAGTACCTACGTTTGTCGTCAACCAATTACACCAAGAAACTATTTTAGCTTCATTCACCGCAATGTAATTGAAGACGTACGCAGAGAACGGTAAAATGATTGCGAGTTCAAAGTGGTCTTCGATAAAATGCACTGAGAAGTATTCGTTGAGAACGTATCAGAAAGGATCCCTAAAGAAAAGCCTTGAAATAAGATGGTAGACAGAAATGATTTCTTATTAATTGGTTAGGTATACAAGCACACGTCGCGACATACTTTTTCATATTCATTCAGTGCGTTGAGGTGGTGTTATGAATAAGGATGGCATGGTATTATCTTCGTGTTCGGTAATGTATTCAAATATGTATCAAGCTCCACCGCACCATGTTGCCGTTGTTATTTTATTTCATACGCGTGACGGTGTACCAGCTTTATTTTTTTGCAATACGGTACTGCTACTGTACGCATATTTCGCATCAATCACTAAGATATAAATTTACACCCTGCGTAGATTTAGCTATCAGTACATACATATGTGCTTGGAAATATTACTTAGTAGCCTTAGAAAAAAAGAATTTAATGTAGAGATTTGAACAGTATTGACAGCGAGAAATCTATTGTACTTAAGGTGTAGAAAGAAAAATTGCTTCATACAGGACAACCCTGTCCATGCTCTCGGTGTTCAAGGGATATTGATTACTTGTCTATAAGGAATACAAATGTATCAAGGAAACTGTGTTCTAGTGTTTCTGTGAACGCGATCTTTTGTACTGACATCTAACATTAAACTTCATTGCCGATGTTGCGTTTTGTATTTCCACTGTTGGATGCTGGGACTGAAATTTTTATTGAGAGCGTTTCTTAACAAATACTTTTGTTGTTTTGTACGTCGTAAATACTAGTCGGTATGAATATATTTTTTAATTCTAGCATCGTAAAAGCAATGAAAGCCTCAGGTTGCTAACTAGCAGGTGAACGTTAGCAAAGAAAATTGAAATAACATAAAAAGGAGAAGCCGACTCGAGCAAAGGGGGACGGTGAAACCGTCGGGTGGTTCTTTCGTAGAAAAGCCAGTTTCCTTTAGTGGAAACAGATAACGATCCGCTGCCGACGACAGAATACGTAACTGCACTTACTAGCCATACATACCTAACTAGAGCTACCTTCGTGCATCCCAAAGTCACTTGCTTATCGACAGAGATTTTGTGAAAACGAAATTCCAGAAGGGGAAAAACTGCAAAGCCATTTTGCTATGATAATACTCCATAATGCGATTACGTTTTATTCATTGAATTTCTCAGTATTTTCACAGGAAACTTATTTTTCTGTTTAATATTCGCCGATTGGACGAAATCAATAGAATACACAAAATTTTACTTTCCATGTGTGAATAAGGAACATTGATTCCAGATAGATGCCGCGTCAGGCCATCGCACGTTGCATTATAATGTATGGCGATTTCAGCGAGGATGTTGAATGTAGCAAAAACAAAAGGCCTGAAATGTAATATGGTGTAACAGCGCCGGGTATGAAATTTGTTTATTTTTCGGTAGCATTGCCTCGTTTTTAGAAGCAGCCGATACAGAAAATGCATAGTGCTTGTGCATTCATTTGTTGTGGCAAGCTGAGCGTAGTTTTACGGTGAATGTTATTGTAGGTATGGCATGGAATGTGTGAGGTCATCGCGTTCGTGACCTGCTTTGTTGCTTCCGCAGTCGACTCCACGCTTCTTACTATTGAGTTGAGATCGAACTGGTTAAACTTTTAATAAGAATAGTCGGTTTGTTGTTTTTGTTTAATATGTTTGTTTTTAGTTCGGAGATATTTTGTTATTTCTTATATAAATAACTCTCAATAATAATATTCTTTTAGGTACCTAATTAATTCAATTTAGCTGTGAAAGTTCTGATTTATCAGTAAAGTCTACATGATCACACATTTTTTTTTAATATCCAAGGCTAACTTATAAAAGACGTGCTTTGCTGTCACTGGATGGGATGTCAGTGCAAATATTGCCAGTCGCGGCGTCCCCGCTCGGCATTGTGCCCAAAATGACACGCGAGAGGCGTCGAGAGCGGCGCGCTCCAGCCTTTACAAAAGGCTTACAGATGCGCGCACCAGAAGATTTTAATGAGGCAACGACTCTGTGTGATTTTATCGCATGTGCCGTAATGAGAAATAACCAAGCGCATCCTCTTTGAAAACACGCACACAGGGCTGCCAGCAAAAAATGTTAAAAGTGACGTCTAAATAGATACGTTTTCTAATTTATACGCGTTTCCTATGCAAATAAAATGCGAATATAATCTCACATGAGAGTGCGCTTTCTAAACTAAAGCTATGAATTTTTAACAAGCATGCCGCGTGTCGCTAGAGTTTGTGGCTTTGTAGACGTCTACGTGCGCGTCTACGGCGTAGCCGTACGCGTAGACATATTATGCTACGTGTATTTTAGTAAGAGCGGGCAGTTTTGTTTATTTCAGTTCAATTTTATTTGATAATTTGTGGTTTAATTATATTTCTAACTGACACGGGTATAATAATCATATTTTTAGTTTACAAAGGCAATAAAACAAATTAGTCGAAGTAAGTAACAAGGGCCAAGGTACTGGCCAATTTTCATCAATGCAAATCACGTTGTCGACTCGTCAACCCAATTACCAAGAAGTGAATTTAAATAAAGATAAGTATCGCCCTCGAGGAGACAATGCTAATAGGAGGCGGAGGCGTGTTAATAGGCTCCGACTGGGGTTCGGTTCGGCAGTTCGGTGCGGCGCACCGCGGAAGGTGCTTTAATTAGATCTCTCGACTTACGCCGTCAGCCTCAAAACACTTGTTCAATTAGTAATTAGCCTTAAAAAGTTACTATACAAACATTCCTCGTTTAGACGCTGCTGTTTGAATGCTAAGTTGCAATTCTAAAGTATTGCTTTGTGGTTTTATCTTAACAGCATAATACAACACGTTTATTTTGTTAAAAAAGATTGTTCGTAAAGTTTTTTATATTTTATATATTTTACAGCTAAACTATGAAGTGAAATTTAATACAGAAAAGATTGAGAAATGATTTTCGATGTTGATAAGAGGCACCGTTGACAGGCAAGTCGGGAACTCGGCGTGACTCGGCGACCAAAGCCTGTCAACATCTGCTTCCGCACTTCCGCCTAACTGACCGTAACGTCACCCGACCCCGGTATTCGTGACCCTACAAATATATCAAGTACTGGATGACGTTACTAATGTTGTTTTCACATTATTTTATTATTATATTTTATACGCGACTCTGATCTCACAAAATTATTATTGTTTCCCACAAACAAAAAATGCATTTGATAATAATTAGCTTAAGTTTTTTTAAATAGCGCATCTAGACTACTTTTTATAATTTTTTATAATAATTAAGATTTACTTCGAAAGACAGCCTACGTAGCTCAGTTGGTAGTAGCTATGCCTTCTGCGCCGTAGGTCGTGGGTTCGATTCCCACCGTGAACAAACATTTGTGTGGTGAACATAAATGTTTGTTCTCTGTCTGGGTGTTATTTAATATTATAAGTATGTATTTACAAAAAAAAAAGTATTATAAGTAGTATATCAGCTATCTGGTTCCCATATTACAAGCATAAGCTTAGTTTGGGGCTAGATGGTGTTGTGTGGAAAGTCCACCAATATTTATTTATTTTATTTTAAAGATTTGATGGCGTTACTTCTTTCAATAATATACACCTTTAAGAATGATGTAACAAACTAAGTACAGATAAGTATAAGTTATGCTGGATATAGTACCTGATTATGTTAGGGGAAATAGATACTTTTAATAAAATAAAATATATCACGAGGGAGTAAATTTTCTTTATCCAAATATATTTATATTTAAACCTTTAAATTACTTTTTATAACTGGGGCGTACCTTATACTCATGGAAAGCACGAAGGTAACCCACTTCGTCAGTGTACTCCGCATATAAGAGCCATGAAGGGGGAGGTCTCGAATCCGACTCGCTTTAGAAATAAAACTTGTGATATCTCATATATGATCACACAAAACTAGAAGCTTCAAGGATAACAATAAAACATACCTATTATCTATAGAACAATTCGTCCACTAAAAGATAATATTTATGTAACTTTATTTCTATTTTCTGTATTCACTCAGGGTTTATGTATCTCGAATAGTCACGTCGCGGCCAGCGAAGGGTGAAGCATACAAATAAGTGAAAGTCCAAACCGTCCAAACACCCGCCGCCATGTTCTTTATCTCAGGATCTCTTAAGAATTTGATCGTATATGAGAATATTACGAGCAACATCTGTGACAAGGGACGTATAAACTTAAATATTTGCCTTGTGGACCGCCATGAAGCCTTCAAACTACGCGGTCACATGAGTTCAACTAATCACATTCACATATATTTGAGACACAAATTCGTGCGATGTGATAATTTAACATTTCCTAATAAATTTGTATGAAACCTTGGTTGGTTTAACAATATTAGTAATTCTTTGAATGTTTTAGTTTCATAAATAAGTACATAACATTCCAATGTACCTGTAAGTATGTATATATGTAATGTACATTCCAATATACTTCGTGAAATTAAAAGATAAAGTAAAATGTACATTTCTTTAGTGGCATTTTGGTACATTAGTTCGAAGACGGAATTGCAAATTCGGAGAGTGGTATTGACTGCCGACTCGAGCAACGATGCTATGTGGCGAAACACAATATTGGCCTTCTTGCATTTAGAGTTTTTTAGTTGCTAACCAAGTTGCTTTACTCGAGTTGGAAACAAACAAACTACACAAACTTGTTTGGTAAACCACATTCAATTTGGAATAAATTAATTCGGATTAATTGCATACTTATTTTGTTTCTAAACTATGTAAATGATATAGGGGCTGGGCAATTTTTTTTTAAATCTAAATCTTGTTTCAGGCACTACAGCGTCCCGTAAATAGGGACTTGAGAGAAAAGTTGTTCTTGAAAACGCATACATAGTTTACAATAGATAAAAGGCTCGATTATTTCAATACTTTGTAAAAGAGTAGCTCTTTGACTTTGTAAAGTACAACTATGTCTACAATCATGTAGTTGTCATAACGTGACATTTCAAAACTAGAAGATTACAGCCTTTCAATTACGGTGGTGGTTTTTACTTACTTCTATACAAAAACAACTGGATATGCAATATTCGTTTACAAAAAAAGATTATTGATATATTGTTTAGGATTCCTAAAATGTGCTTAGTTTGGAGCTAGATGATGATATTTAACGCCCACGTTTTTATTTAGTATTTATTATTGAATAGTTAGATATCACCTGACACAGGTACCGCTCATAAATGGTGCGGCAATATTTTCATGGCACTCTATTGTCACAAAGTGTGTATCAGATAAGGATCACAACAAAATTACACAGTATAGGAGTACACTATTTGTCATGAGGATGTCACTTGTATCATAACAGGGTGTCTGTGTAGCAATCAATTTGGTGGCCCAGGCTCTGTCAATTTGCAGCGGTCTCGCTATGTCTGGTCCCATCCATTCGGTCGGTCCCGCGCTCGCCTGATGGCTTCCGAGTGACCGCTTCTGATTTGCATAAGGGCCAGCTTTAATATGAGATTATTCTCGAGTTAGGAGCATTAGGACTGACGTGGCCCATTCATTATTAGTTTCGGAATATTTAGTCGGTGGAATCTGGGTCGTAATTATTTAAATTGGCACTGTTTGATTTGTTTGGCAAATTGCAATTAAGTTAGTTTTGTCACTTTACTTTTATGTCCATACGAATGTAATGGACAGAAATATATTTGCTATTTAGTGCTTTTTATTGAAATACTCTAAGCGTCGAAAGTAACTGTCGAATACTGAAACTTATAACATAAGTTACAGCAACATACATATCCACTCGTGCAACGAAAAGGTAGTAATAACTATAGTAATAACATCATGTAACCATTGAGCGTCTTGCCGTCGGTCGGTGACAAAGGGATTACCTCCCCCTCCCGCCACCGTCTGCGGTTTCTTAATTAACCCCTAAATACCCTTGCAACCACGCTGCGGCGTGTAAGATTATTGCGAACGTTACCCTTGTTAATTTTAATGTACCTACCCTACGGTATTATTGAAACAAATAGAAGTTCGCTTCACGAGCTTCTTAGCATGTGAGTAGCACTTTCACGCGTGCTAAAGGAATTTCTGTTGCTTAATACGAGCAAAACATGTTAGCGCAGAATGTTGCATGGGACAAAAAATGCCAAATTAATAATACAACGTTTTCATATAAAAATGTGGTGTTTGCTGACTCTCTACAGTCTACCTACGTGAACTTTGTTTTCATATATATCACTGCTGGTCAAAGGCTTCCCCCAATGTCAATACCGGCGGGATGAGGTCGGGAACTAACTTCCCGACCTCATCCCGCCATTCTTTATTAAAAAAACTTATATCGCACTACCTATCAAGTAGTATGAAATTTAACACCTCCATTATGGTATTACGATTATAAAGTTGGGACTACTAACATGCAGTTGGCATGTTAGCATTTCAAAATACGCACATTTAACTTTTACTTGCGAACACCCAATCTATCATTTGCATTGGCCGCGCTGAACGTTGTTTAATTTAGTTGATCGGTGAAAAATAACCGGCTAAATATTTGAAAATAACCTATCTGGTACAAACATACGTATTATAAGAATATACCGATGATTAATTGGTTAATCAACCGTTCAAGACTATAAACGAAAACACATGAACTATAGACACTGATTTATAAACGTAGGTAGGAATTGTTAAATCAATTGAACCATTCACGGTTTTAAAGACGCATAAACAGTTAATAGGCATGTACGATTCCAACCAAGTCAGGGCCGACCGGGTAGAAAATGGAGCGTCGTGCTCAGAGCTAATACGATCAGGTGAGCAAACACGCAACACAGCTTTCATCTTCGCTCGGGTATCTCTTAGCCATGCTCAAACAAACACAAATACGACTGCGCAATGTACAGTTAAAAGATATACAGTTATAAAAGCGAGATCTAAAAACAACCACACACGTATTTACCTAGTGCTAGTGCTTTCAATAAACTTGTGCATTAAAATTTGCAACGATCGATATATTAGGTATAATGATTAACACTGAATTCATTTTCATTTTCATTCAATTACTCGTATAAATAAATAAAATTATTATTAATTGAATTAATGTTATTATCCCAGACTAGATAGGAACCGTGATATTATTCAAACAAATTCACTGTTTCAAAATGAATACATAGGTAATAACGTTCAATTTATTAACCAGACGAAAGATTTTGACAACCCTAGTCACAAAGTGTAGGTGCAAATCAGGAATGCGACGTGCACTCGTTCGAGTTGTAAACGGCTTTGTTTTTACCCAGTCTCCCGAGCATAATTACTCACTTTAAATGAATACGTGACGATAAATTATTGTATGAATCAATCCGTGTTGATACATCATCGTATCATCAGCTCAGCATGATTACTTTTGAAATATGGACCAGAAATTTCTATTTCTGTTCTATTCTATTAGTTTTTTGAAATCTATTTAATATTGGTGTGTTTTATTTTAATATTATTATAAATAGTAACCGATAAGACTGTTTGTGAGAGCGCCGGTAGTCTAGTGGGACTGATCCTGCCTTTATACCGATCGTAAGGTAGCAGGACACAACTCCATCTTCCAGGCAGAATGTGTTGGCATAATTCAAGCTGCCAGTGCAGTACTACGAAGGAAGGTAACTGGTTACAACATCAGAATCCTCTCGGATAGTGCTGCAGTACTACATGCACTAAACAGGTATGAACACAACTCCGGACTGACCATACAATGCCACCAGCTGTTGGAAGAGGTATGTAAGTCCAACAGGAGCATCACCTTACAATGGATCAAGGGTCACAGTGGATCCAGAGGCAACGACGGAGCAGACGCCTTGGCTAGAAGGGGCTCGGAAATGCAGACCGCAGGACCTGAGCCAAAAATACCTCTACCTTTTAGTCAAGCATGATCCTGGATCCGAAGCAGAACTTTTGAACTTCATAAAGACAACTGGGCAAGTACACAGGACTGCAGGCAGTCGAAGAAGGCTTTCCCGGACCTGAGTCCGAGATACTCCCGAAAACTCCTGAACCTGAAACGTGACAAACTCCGACTCGTCATCGGAATTGTCACAGGCCACTGCTCACTCAACAAGCATCTCTTTACATTGGGTGTTACAGACAGTCCCCTATGCAGAGGATGCCTCAACACAGAGGAAACCGCCGCACATGTACTCCTGGAGTGCAACAGTGTGGCACCTCAGCGAGCACAATACCTTGGAGCACCGAAGACGCCTGGGGAAGCCTGCACCAGCATCAGCGAGCTGCTGGCCTTCCTGGAGGACATCGGGTGGCTGAGCTAACATCCACCACCCGACACGCAAAAAGGGCCCATTTGCGGCCTACTTGCGGAAACCAGTCCACTCACCAAGTACCAAGTACCAAGGTAGCAGGTTCGAATCCGGTGATGCAGCAATGGATTTATCTTATCGAAAAATATATGTGAGCAATGCCAGTCATAAATGGTAAAGGAAAACATCGTGACTAGTAGTATTCTAACAGTGGCGATGAGCTTGCAACCTGTCACGTAAATAATACCAAGTACTGCTAAATGTGGATATATGCCAAATGAAATGTCTCTCTGACTACCCCCTTAGACGTGCTCAAAAAATCTGCAGTACTTGGTAACTATCCAACACATAACACTCAGGAATAAAACAACCAACGACCATAATATTATGATTAAAAAACAGATAGCAAAACTGAAACTGAAACGGCTTCACGACTTTCATCACGGTGGATATCCCCTCAGATATCTTAGTAATACGAATCAACTTAAAAATAACATCGAAAATATATATCGTTTTATTATTAGTCCCAATACGGAAATAGGAGTTGTAAATTTCAATATCACAACATGCTTGGTTCAACAACTTTGTTACTGATGTGAAATTAAATTTTGTATGTTATGTTTTTAGTTTTGTATGTTTTAGTTCGAGCAATAAACACTAAGAGCGAGTAGTGTGGAGTAGTGAGTTACTCATATTACTTCGCTTCCCGTAGTAAATATGGAAATAAATAAAATAGCGCCTTCTTTTATGATGTCTTCTAGATAACATGTAACAAGACATAATATGAATGTTCCATCTGTAGCACAAAATGTTTATTGTGATTGTGCAAAATCTGAATAAAATAAATGTATTGTTGTCGGTGTGAGCAAGACTCTGATACGTAAACAACTACTGCAGACAAACTAACGCCAGTAAGTTTATTCAGTACTTCCGACCCGCCCCGGCTTCGCACGGTTGCGAAATATGTTTATTTACGACATTACATTAAAAACTTCTAAAATTATCACTGTTTCTCTACAATATTATGCATTTATTATACATACGAACCTCTATTGAACCATATTGTATTAAAAAAACTGCAACAAAATCCGTTGCTTAGTTTTAGATCTAAACATACATACTCGTAGGGACAGACGCACAGACAGTGGCACGTGACTTTGTTTTATACTATAGTAGTGCTGTTGGTGGGGTCAAACTGACCTAAGAACGTTCGATAGTTGTTATCGCTCTCACGCATAGACGATATATGTAATGTAGTCAATGTATTTGACTTGTACTCGTATTGATCAAGCGTGAGAGATTATGATCGAGGAGAGATTAATCGGGCCCATCTTATTTCTCTTACATCTTATATTTCTTACTATTAATATTTGATTATAAAGATTTTAATTGATCAAATAATGAAATAAGACACTTTCTTCAGATTCCAAAAGCTTATTTTTATTATTTCATAATGTTCAGCTTCACGATCTTCGCGACACTTCCGTTCGCTCCTTCCACCGACTGCCACTTCGCTCGTTGAATGACAAATGTTTACTTTACTCCACCCCTCCGTAACCCCTTCCCTTGCTGAAATACAGCATCAGAGCACTTCTAAGCACTAACGTTTTTACAATCAATCGATATTAGCCTTTTCATCCACTATCTGTTACTCGATATCTACAAAAGTGAGAAGAAAACAAAGAAGGCCAATTTGGCAAGTCGAAGACAAACGCATTTAAAATGGGCAGAGCATAGCTACGGCCATCTATCTCGGCGCTTGATAAACGACGACATTATTCCTTATCGCCCACTCAATTTGTTTAAAAGCGTTCTGCTTTGATAATTTGAGAATTACAAATCGTATTTTTGACACAAAAATGTCCCCATAACTGCAGATACTCGTCAGCTTCTTGATAAGGCTAAGGAGAGGAATCGTTTCAATTTATCTAAATTTATATAATGCGAATATGCTTCGATGTTAGGGGCAAATTATTTAGTTAGCCTTAGGTTAAGTTGAACGAGTACGTAATTAGGTAGGTATGCTTGTACGCTTGGACGACCTCACTGGCGCAGCGGGCGAGAGTCCGCCTGCGACGCATGGGTTGCGTGTTCGATTCCTGCCTCGGAACAAATTTGTGTACGATCTGCAGAAATTTGTTCCGTCGGTCTGGGTGATTTCTATATGTATATAATAAAAAACATCTATCTATGTAAGTATATAACGTATTAACTATATCAGTTATCTGGTACTCATAACACAAGCTTTGAGTAGCTTACTTTGGGGATAGATGGTGCTGTGTGGATTGTCCAGCATTATTTATTTATAAGAATATTGTTGCTCAGTGGTGGCTTATATTGTTTCAGTGGTGGAGGAGCCAGAGTTCACGGATGTAATTCAAAACGTGACGGTGCCTGCCGGGCGGAGCGTGCGCCTCGCCTGCTCCGTAAAGAACCTGGGTTCTTACAAGGTTCGATATATTTTATTTTATAGAGAGACAAGTTCATATGGGTCAGTTATTTATTTAATTTCCAAATGTTTTGAGGAAAAGATTGCTGGTGAAATAATAATAATAATAAATATTAGTGGCCATTCCACATAGCACTATCTAGCTCCAAACTAAGACAAAACTTGTGCTATAAGAAACAGCAGTTCAAACATCTATGTTCATCACACAAATTTTTGTATTCGGTGGGAATCGAACCCACGGCCTATGTCGCAAAAGCAGAGTTAGTACCAAATGAGCTGAGAAAGCTGTGAAATAAATTAAATGATAGGAACGTCTGTTCCTTATTTGTTTTAACATCTGTATCTGCTTAGTTTCTTGCCAGTTCTTCTAAGCTTTGGTCGCGACGAACTGGCGGCGGTAGATTCACCTAGTAAAGACGTTTCTATGTGATCCCTGTGATTGTACTGAATAAAGACCGTTTTGATTTTCATTTGTATGATTCAAGTTGATTGATGCCAGGGCGATGATGTAAGGACACGTCAATGTGCGTGACTTACAAGGCAATGTTTTATAAGCGATGGTTACCGTTTAACATCAGGTCGCACATGTGCTTATTCCACCGGCGTCAGCATGTAGCATAAAAAACATCCAAATCTAAATATATATAACTCAAAGGTGACTGACTGACTGACATAGTGATCTATCAACGCACAGCCCAAACCACTAGACGGATCGGGCTGAAATTTGGCATGCAGGTAGATGTTATGACGTAGGCATCTGGTAAGAAAGGGTTTTGATCAATTCTACCCTCAAGGGGATAAAATAGGGGATGAAAGTTTGTATGAAACTTTGAATTCCTTGGCGCGAGCAAAGCCGCGGGTTCAGCTAGTTGAACTATAAGTTACGTCTAGATTTATATTGTATAGGTACCCTTTTGTAAAGGTTATCTATCTACCTATGCAAAATAAAGTATATAAAGTAGTTCTACAGCATTTTCTACAAGCACTGTTGTATTATTTGCGGTAGAGACGGCGGGAAAGACGACAATATGCGTATAGTGGTGAGAGGAAACATAAAATATAAAAAGCATTTTATCATTTGATTTAGAACGCGCCGCCGTAATAAAGTGTCCATATAAATGGAGGAAGGTATGATTTACCGTCTTTACGTTGAGTTTGAACCCAACTTTTGTGGTTAAGGAGGTTCAAAATCCGAAATATTTTACGAAACTAACCTATTTTAGCACTTATATTTAAGCACAGTTGCAGTTCGTACTTGGTAGGAAGAGATCTGAAGGGATATTTATCGTGCCTGGACGGTCAAAGTCGTCAAGCTGTTTTAGCTTTTTACCCGAGTGCCGCGAGGGTTATGTGTTTGGCGTGTATCTATCCATGTATATATGTATCCTTCCTTCGATATTTCCTTTATTACCACGTAGCAACCAAACGGCTGGATGGATTTTGATGATTCTAGTATCAAAAGATTCGTCGCAACTTCCTAAGTGTCCTTAGAATAAAAAAAACCGAAAAGTCACGTGGGAAGGAAAGGAGGAGCGATATTCTCTCACATTAAAAAAAAACTTTTCGCAATCAAAGCAATATGAGTGTCAAAATCAAGAAAATGATAGAGTGTTTTCAAATAATGTATTAGTTTTTGATTTAAAGTAAACTCTCAAAGACAAAACCAGAACGCAAAACTCGTTAAGTCACTTTAGCGAACTAGGCCATGAGTGATACTAAAATATATCATAAAACCTTCTCTATAGTCATACAAATCGTTTAGAAAAAACCGCATCAAAATCGATAAAGCCGTTTCGAAGATATTAAAGAGTTTTGTAATAAAAAAATGTGATTGTAACCCCTTCTTTTAATATAAGAGCAATGCTCTTGTCGGCGTAATTGATGCATTTCTCTCCAGGTGTTTCTTTTTAGGGCAACCTCCTTGACCTCCTTATAAGACATGATGATGATATTATGGTTGACGGCAACCTTCGCTTTTATTTGGCTCATGTAGCTTATCCTAGGTCTTCCTGGTCTTTTGGTGACCCCAAAGTAATCAAAATGAGTAATGATACAACCACAGGCGTCATTAAACTACTAGGACATAGGTGCACGAGCCTCCGACTGTCTGCGATCATTACATTTTTATCATTCGTCAAGACTGAAGAAAGGATTTCAATATTAAAAAGTACCAAATTTAAAAAATTATCTTATTTACCTACCTACATACTTTTAGTTCGGGCACTCGGGTTTTTTTATTTTTTAATAAATCTTCTTGTTATTTTAGTTCTAGTGTCAAGTGCTCGAAGAACCTCTTCAGGCGCATTTAAAATCCTTTGACCGCATTGTTTCGTAAGAAACTAGTGACACCACACAGAACACAGAAGAAGAAGATAAGAATACACTTAAAATAGCTGAATGCACAATGAATTTTTGCATTTTTGTTAATGATTTCAAAGAAGGCTTGAGATCCCTTGCACAAAATGAATAGAACTTAGGCCTACCAGACTTTAAAATCAAATGGTGCGTGTCTGATCAAGGAACATTTTCCAAGTTACAAATATGTATAACAGGTATCTTATATTATCTTATAGTGGACTCCTATTTCCGCACTTAGACTCAAATTTGGACCGTTGTGCGCCAGTGTATAACAGGTATAAATAAATGATTTTTTTAACCAAATTAACTATTAAAATTTTGACGAACCCGAGTGTTCTACGAAGGGTATCACCGTAACGCCTTCGTAAAAGACTCGTAGTATGCACTCGTATCTACTTCGCATTTCCAGTAATATCTGTCCTCATAATAATAGTGCAGTGCAGTCTGTCGCAGTCGGCAAGGCATCCGGCGTGACCGGACGGCCGATAAGCCGCAAGGTGACGGCGCGTTCGGCTAACTACCGGGACCGCAGGGGGCTGCTTCATTTGGCTACGTCCGAACCCCCCTCACTGAGACTATTTAGCTACAGGACGCAAAGCTAATCAATTTTATCAAAAATATTAAAGAGCTTTTTGCTGTTATCTAGACAGGAAAGAAAAAACTAAAGAGTTTATGTAATTTGGCTCGAAATACAATAATAATAAAGCATTTGTATGTAAACTAGTCAAAATCTCATGGCCGTACGCTTCAAACTGAGATCTCGGGATAGCTACGCGCTAATGTAGCATATAACAAATTATTGACCGAGCGAGCGAAGCGAGCGAAGCGTCTCAGTTTCCACATTGGCCAAAAATGCGTTTGTCCGGATGTCTGTCTGTCTGTCTGTTCTCCTCTACAGGTCGCATTTTTCAACCGATCTGGACGAAACTTGGTACACAGGTTATATGACTTATTAGAATATTTTTGTCGTCGGGGATTTTTGATTGGAGGGGTACTTCCCCCAAAAAAGGGCAAAAAGGGGGCTATTTGATATACTGAATATCTCCACCAAATGAGATCCGATTTCGATTATTCTTTTTTTATTTGAAAGGTAGTAACTATAAGTTGGTGTCATAAAAGTTTGGCGAAGATCTGATAAGGATCTTCAGCATGATGAACAGGATAAATCGATGGTTTTCAATCAAATTTGAGAGAAACACAAAGGACCTCATTCTACACAAGATGATGCAAAAAAATCAAAAAGATCAAAAAAATCACAAAACGGAAAATGCACTTGCACATTAAATTCCTCAAATAGCTCAGTTTTAGTATGCTCGCGAGGTCTACAGCTCTCAGAGCCACTAGTGTAAGGTATGCTGTAAAGTTGTCGAAACTCAAATTAATTGGAGCTCACGTTACTACCATTCGACAAAACTTCGTTCTTAGAGATCGTAGGGTATCTCAGTGACAGGATCAAAATCAATAAGCAAGCAAAACTGCAACAGGATGAGGAGCTTACAACTAAATTTCTGTAATCAAGAGTAGTAGAGCTCTTTGTGAAGGGCTCGTCCGGGGAAGTACTACCACCACGCCTTTTTCTGCCGCCAAGCAGCAACGCTGTGTTTCGGTTTGAAGAGTGTGGTTGCCGGTGTAATTACAGGCACATGAGGCTTAACATCTGTATGCCTCAAGTTGATGGACGCAGGGCAGTGCATCGTAGGGCACGTTCCTATTGTGCGTGACCTACGGGGCAATGTTTTGTTTATAGGTGATGGTTACCACTTAACATCAGGTGGACCATCTGCTTGTTTCATCAGCTAGTTGTATAAAAAAAAAAAATCTTTCGAGTTAAATAAGTCCATTGTAAAAATTTCTCGTCCAGTAGCTGTATCGTGCCAGCGCCGCACCCACTGCTACCGAAACGTAGATTAGTTAGGACTAATCGTCAAACGTCGTGTAACTGCAGCTTTGGATTTCAGTGTTAGCAAAGTGAAGCTGGATTTAGTTGACTACATCATAGCTGAAAGGTGAATCAGCAGTTATGTGTAACATAACTTAACCATTAATTAATTTTTTATCCGTTTACCTGTATAAAAACGTTCTCAATTCAAATTCTGACTAGTGAATACGAACTACTTTACATCACCAAGATGGTTAACATTCTTTTGAATGTAAACCACGGAACACCGATAGGATTCCTATCGATTTCCGTTTAACCGACTTTTTCTCCTCATTTTATTGCATTTACTTACGTCGGAGGCTGCCGTCGGTGCGAGCGCAATAAAAGCCAAGATAGTGTTCTTCACATATAAAAGCTTAACTGAGGGAGCCATCACGGGTGCCCTGTATTGACAACAAGAAGCGGATTTTCCCGAAAGCCTCGCCTGTGCCATTAGTTTTCCGCGTCGGTTAAAAAGATTTGCCTTCTCAGTCCCATTTTTTATTTAGAATTATAGTCTCATGCGAAATATAGCGATGAAACGACAAAAAGCTTCTGTCGTTTCATCTTTCTATTGATATCAAAATCGATTTGCTTACCTGCCAGCGAGGTTTGTTTTATTATTTATAAATTTATGAATAAAGAAAAAAACATATTTTTTACAAACATTTATGTAACTATGTCAAGATAGCAAGCTAGTTTTGTCTGAATTATAAATGAACATGAAACTGGCCGTAGTTCACGAAACAAGAGGCATGCAAATATTTTGAACGTGAAATTTTATTCATGATGTGCCAGTTATGAGATTTCTCGTTCCGTACGTTGAAATTTTGGTAAGTATGTGCGCGTGGACGGTTCATCGGCATAAAATGTCTGATAGTCGGCAGCAGCACGTATGTGGGTTTGCAATAACATGCCACAACGAGTCGTAGCAATGTTACACTCGCGCCGCATGCGAACACCGGCTGTTCAAATTCTGGCATATTTCTCGTGCCTTAATACTGTGCCGGTGGCAGCAAACTGAACCGAAGACGCGTGGGCTCAGGGTACTTGTTCCCGCGGCCGCCTGCTGCGCCCCACAATGTAATGATCGTGCTCCCCTATCATGCTAATGCAAATGCCAAACATTTTTAATTAATATTATTGTCATCAAGTTCGATTTGTTGTGTTATGAACCAACTTACGCAGGCTAGGAACCTTTATTGCTAAAAATGTGTTTCAACACGCTTTACCACATCAACTTCAACTCATCAACCTAAAAACTGAACATTTATTTACTTACTACTTAATAGATACTACTTATTTATTGGGTAAAGATTTTGCGAAAACTTTGAGAGCCCTCTGCGTAAATCCGATGCCGAAGAGATCTCTAAGTGGGCTTTTAGCAGGAGTAGGCTAAGCCGTCTTGTGCAAGATGTTCATTTCTATCTACGCTATTGCATTAGTGTGTCAACATTTTGCCAGTTCACTTCAGACAATAACATGAGGATAGTATGTGGTGCAATTTATCTAACAACGCGAACGCTTAGAGCCAAAACACATAACCGTGTTGCGGCGCCGCGCCGCGAGAATCGGCGGTAGCGGCACCGCCGATTGTAGCGGCGCGGCACCGCAGCTTTCAGCGTTATGATGTCATACTTGTTGACCATGATTTAGTTTGTTACTATCACTCTAGCAAATAACACATAAATGTGTCTCTGGTCAGCTAGAACGTAAACAGTATCTGTAGTTACTCTGCGCTTTAAATAATTGAGAGATCCAGTGTTCTGATCACCGGAACATAAAAATATTGGAAAAAAAATATTTTTTGAAAAAATTTATTTTCGTCTATCTTTAATGCTTTGTATTTTCGAGAAAAGTACTCGCCATCGGGATTCATAACCTTATTAAATGGATGTATCCAGTATCTTCTTCGTCGTTTATTTAAAACAGAGTAATTTCTTTTTAATAACAAATAAGCAATAAGTTTCTCACGATTGTCCATGGCAGAGATACGTCTATCCACAATAAAAAATCACGAGGAACTGGTTACCCTACCGTACCGCTCTTTTTCGCGGCGCCGCAACGCCGCGACGCAAACCGCCGATTTTAGCGGCGCGGCGCCGCAACGCGGTTATGTGTTTTGGCTCTTAACTTTACTCTTCAACAGTTTTATTCCCAAATAATTAATATTTTTAGGGTAAATGATTGCCATCCAACACTACTAATAAAAAATTAAGATTCTTACGTCAAACGACTTCCCTTCTCAAAATACACAACATAATAAATAGCAGAACACACCTATTAAACTTAAATAAGTACCCTAAAACCGAAATAATCGTTACTGTTGTTAATGTATAAACAAACAAACGATAAAAACAGAACTGCCTAACAAACTCGAAACAAACAAAGTGAGCCATAATAGCGTAAGATGAAGCCCGTTAAACGTTTCATAATTAAATCTGTCGTAATATTATTAAACACGTCTAGGAATCATCTCCTCCGGCGATGGGGTCCGTCGTTAAAGAGGTTCGGTCGGCGTCGTGAGCGGCACGGCTAGAATGGCCAAAGTTTCCAACGAGTCCATTATAAATCAAACGACGCCTCGGAGGCATGTCTTGAGGGACGCAAACATCTCCCACCGTGCCACCGAACTTCAACTTTGCCTCCATAATGCCTCAACAATTAAGATAAAAAGAAAGAAGAGCCTAAATTAAAGGTGGTTAAGAGATAACGAGTTAATAGGCCTTTGTAACTTTGTCAGTGAACCGTGGTAACTCAGATTATAAAATAGGCGGAGAGTTCGTGCCTTGTTCAACCCTCAAAGGCAACTCAACAAAAGTTTATTTTTTGAACTTTCAGATTTTCTTTTGAAACTTGCAGTATTCTACATTTTTGGGGGTTTCAATTGTCCGGCTGCTCAATTTGGGTTGATTAATTCAAATCAAGGCAAGGTGTGTGCAACTGCGGCAGGCGGCTGGTGGCTGGCGGCTGTAAAACGTCGTCTCCCCAACTAACTTGTTTAGGATCTGCCGACGAATCGAATTAGTTAGCACTGCAGCCATTACGAATATTATATTTGCATCTGCCACTTCCTGGGTTCATTACTGAGGAAATTGAAAATACTGCTCATAAAATTTCTTAAACGGATAAGAAATGTAAAACGGTTGGCGGGGATTCTAATATACGCTTAAAAGCAATCTTATTATTTTAAGGAGCTAAGAGTCTTTCTGATTTGATATCTCGGGGCTCTAAAACCAAATTGGAAGAAATAACGAATTTATGAAGCAAAAAAGCATAAGGGCTTTAACTTTTAGTAGTGTTTATTTTTAATCAATAACGCGTAATGACTAGAATAGAACATTCTATGTTCTATTCTAGTCATTACAATAAGTATTTTTACATATTGTGACCAAGAACACCATACACAACTTTTTAAGATTCTCCACGTGAATGAAACCGAATGACAGCTAGTATTTTATACTAAAAACAAGAATTTAAGAAATGCGTTTTTTAGAATGAGATTTCTTACATGCAATAATATATTTTAATTTATTTTCATATCTACCAATCTTTAACTTTAAGTGTTCTGAATGCTATTTGCGAACTTCGTCAAGTTTGACACTCAACGTTTATCTCTTAACCGCTTATAAAATTTTGATTCCTATTTAATTTTATCTTAATTGTTCATTCGAAAGAGAAGTTCAAGTATTATCGCTCCGGGTTAAATTATAACTGTTCTAAGTAGTTCGACGCTCGTGGTTCGATTGTGAGTTTGAGGGAGAGATTGTTGGATCTGCTTAAGTATATTTTTTATAACTTTGATGGAATTGTCTAAGTTTTAAATGTTATGCCTGTTCTTCAATTTGGTTTGAAATTAATACCTAACTGCTATTACCTAATTAAACTGTATCAGGATGAAGATGGAGTATGGTAATATTAAATTTGAGATTTCATAAAATACAGATATTTTTCGAAAGAAAAGACCCGAATTTCCAAACGTTACAAGCAAATGTTACTGTAATTTCTGTACAGAACCTTTTCGGTTAGTGTAATCCGAAAAGGAAAGTAAGTTACAATGGAATGTAATCTATAAGCTAGGTAGTTTTTATGTTGTCGGAGTTTTTCAGCTGAGTGTTGTTAGTTAAAATTTCGCGGTGTTCTGGGCGGTGAAACCTGGCGTCGCCGTCGAGGCGGCGGCGGGCTGGCTCGACGAGCTCGTAATTCAATCAGTGCGGTGCAGAGGGACACACTGCCGCGATTAGATTAGACGCCGGCCACAATTACGCAGATCAGATTTACATCCGCCGTCTCCGCCGTTTCGTCGCCTCCCTGGCTACCAGTATTAGTGACCACTCAACTCTGACCCCTAGACTATCCAATAATAGTTTATGGTTACTGCTGCAGCGATGACATGGATAAATTGTGTTTCTAACGTTTTTAACCAACTTAAAAATAGGAAGGGATTTTTTCCCTTAAATTTTTCATTATGAAGAAGAAAAATTACTTATAGTTTTTATTAATCAAACCAGTCCGAGCAAACGATGGCGGGATAATCTTCATAAATGTCGAGGCACACGTTCCTATTGTGCGTGACTTGCGAGGTAATGCTTTACTATAGGTGAAGGTTACTACTTATCATCAGGCAGTTCATACCTGTGCTGGTTCCGTCAGAAAGAAGTACTTACAAAAAACAAAAGACAAAAAACTTCAGTTCGGAGTTCTAAAACAAAATTGGCTATAATTTTATCAAAATACTCACTAAAAAGATGTAACTAGTGTAAGAAGCAAAAAGTCATAAGGCCTTTAATTTGTGGTATACATGTATATTTATTTTTACTTAATAACGCCCTGATTAGAACGAAAGGTAAAAATCCTTGCAGTACAACCATTCAGTACCAAAAATAAAAGCAAACAAATTATAGGTTCAGTTTTAAACGAAGCCACTAAAATGTTCATGTAAATGGGAAATATTACTGAGCCCTTTAATATCCTTGAGCCTCAGGTTACGGCGACAAATCAGGTCGTCGTCATTAGAGGGGTTACCGTCCCATTGCATAATAAAATGGCCAAAGTTTCCACAAGTCCATTATAAATTAGACAGTGGAGAGCCGCATCACTTAAGATAGGCAGCGTGACCCGGTATGAGTTTTAGTCGAACTTACCCTATATTGCCTGCTCAATCTTGATAAAAAGAACTTACCATCCATGGTTCAAACTTTAAGCTGGATTATGAGCGAAGGATGCTCGCTGAACTTCTGAGCCTTCAGTAAAGGCTCCTTCACTTAATTTTTCTCGTTGATTTACCTTTTTACATTTTATTTTAAATAGGTTCTGTGAAACAATTATTTTCTTTTACTTGTTTTATTGTGGGCTTAATACCCACTCGGATAATAACTTCTAGGGTGTCTCAGAAATCATTATCCGAGTAAAAAGTATAAAATTATTGCTTGCTAATTTTTACTTTAAAAAACTATTATGTAGGTACTTATATCACAAGCTTTTCTAGAAAAGTATGCTTACTTATTTAATTTACTTAGGATATTGATTTATTTTACTAAGTTACCCCGGTTTCTGAAAGCTCTTTAAAAACTAATCGGCTGTCAAGTCACTTGCTATGTCTATCTAATTTGAAGTAAAAGCTGAAATAGCAAGTGACTGGACAGCCGATTAGTGTTGATCAAGCTTTCAGAAACCGGGGGTTAGTCTATAAAACGTTTAGGTACATGTTAAAGGTGTGAACGTAAACAAAAAAGATACTTTTTAAGGGATAATCTTGAATGAAATGTTTTGGAACACTGCCCCCCGAGATTAAATCATTTGGACGACTATAAAAGTGGTGAGATCGTCGTCGGTATAACAATCTGTGTAAAATGCATTTTGAGTGCTTAATGCCGCGGAAATTGGTGTGAAGCGGGACGCGATGGCAGCTCCATGCAATTACACAAATGTCGTAGAGACGACGCACTACTGCCTCGGAATTTCACTCAAAATCGCTGTTTACGCTCCCCGCTCTATAACGGTATCGGAACTTTTTCCATCTTCTTATAACGTCGCGTACAAAGAAAACCATTTTAAATCCATTTGATTTTAGTTTGACACTTAGTAAGATTGCTTTTACCTTATGGTATTTCAAAGACGTCATCAAAAATGTTTTATCAAGACAGATGATAATCAAGCCTTCACAAACATGATAGATTTTCCCAAAATGTTTCTAAAAGTAAGTATGTTTGAAAAGAAGCGACGTTTCTTTAATTTCCGTTACGTCACTCGTCCAATTGGGAGAAATTGGAAATCATTCAAGCAAGAATTCTCCACACGGTGTTTCATTCCAACCAAGACATATTTTTTACGGTTATTTTACCAAATCAGAGAAATATAAGGGTGAGATTCAGTGCTCGTACGTAATGTAGTAGAGTACCAGACAGTTAGAGACGCATGTACCCTTGTGTGTGTTGTTTTGGGATTCCTTATTACAACAGAAAAACGGAACCGAAAATGAAGATCAGATTGTTTTCCATCAGTGAGTTTTTAGAAGTCTCTTTTACTCAGGAACGGCTAAAGAGGTACGCATAATTTAAAACATCTACGTCATGATAAGTGTTTTTATAATACACACACCCCGATGAAATAGGTGGATGGCCCACCTGATGTTCAGTGGTTACCATTACCTATAACTAAGGCTTCGCAAGTCACGTGACAAGACACGTACCCTATATAATGCACTGCCCCGCGTCCATCAACTTGAGGCATACAGATGTAAGGTTTAAGTTATAAGCTAGTAACTAATATTAAAATTTAAACTTAAGCTTAAGTTTTACTATAGCTCATATGTTTGTGTGACAAAAAAATATTTTCTTTCTTTCTAAGCCTCATGTACCTGTAACTTAATATTACATTAAAGCTTCATATATGTACTCTACACAGGTGGCGTGGATGCACTTCGAACAGTCAGCGATCCTTACGGTCCACAACCACGTGATCACGCGGAACCCTCGGGTCAGCGTCACGCATGACAAGCACCGCACATGGTTCCTCCACATATCCGACGTGAGAGAGGAAGACCGCGGCCGGTATATGTGTCAGATCAACACGGTCACCGCCAAGACTCAATTCGGATACTTACATGTTGTTGGTAAGAATCAAAATCAGAATCAGATTAGTCTTTATCGTAAACTTTCATATCTTTATTTATCGTAAACTTTTAATTTATATTAAATTTAAGTTAAAAGATCTCACTTAGTAGAAAGCTTGTTTAATAGTCAATGACGGGTTTAGTATGTGTTGTGAGTAGTAACAATAGCACTGTATTTTATAATGTAGCCATACATATCACTGTTGGCGCCTAAATATAAATAAATAAACTGCTTAAAATATGGCAGTAGCATTTCGTAATGGTACTAACAGTCTGAGTAATAGGTTAGCGTGGTATGGGCATGTTATGAGAAGGGATGAATGTCATGTAACGAAAAGAGTGTTAGGAATGAATGTAGATGGATTAAGGAGTAGAGGCAGGCCAAAGAAAAGATGGATGGATTGTGTGAAAGATGACATGGGAAAGAAAGGAGTGACTACTGAGATGACGAATGATAGAGGAAAGTGGCGAGAAAAAACCTGTTGTGCCGACCCCACATAAAGTGGGATAAGGGCAGGAAGAAGAAGAAGAAGAAGAACTAACAGTCTTTCCTATTCGAGCATGTGTATGACAATCTGGTGTGACCACGAGTCCGCAGTCATTCGAGCATACAATATAAATAAAAAAAGTTATTTAAATATATTTCGTCCAAATACTATTAAAACTTTAAGCATAACACCTATATTAAGTAGCGACGAGAATCCAGTGGTGCAGTTTAATTATCAATTCTTGGGCAAATTTATATTCACTGAAAGCTAAAACCTTTTGGCTGGCTAACATACGAGTAGCATAGCATGGCATAAAATAATTATCATATGTACACAGAAAGAGATGTCATAGTTATGACGACTAGCAGTTATTCAAAAAGTTCATTTACACATACTGAATGCTGAACTATAAACTAAAATAGTCGAGAACCTAAAGTAGTCGGATAAAATTAGTTTGGTAGTTATAAAAGCCATAAATGTTTGAAACTATGAACTTCTTCACTTCCAAAACGCATCAGCTAATTAAAATCGGAGCAGCTAGTACTCGTAATTCCTTCAGCGTCTTGGCAAGTGGACTTGAATGTTTGTTCCCAGCGCCGCCGACGATTGAAGATTTTGAGACGATACCAATCACTTTGATTCTTTGAGAGCAGCAAAATTGTTCAAGCGTACTTTCAATGCGCATTACGCAACCTATAAACGTTTACAAATCAAAGCATTCGTTCGTGGTTATGCAAACAAACATACCATTATGTACCTTCCATTACCATTATTAATTGTTAAATGAACAGTCTAGTCGTGTCGTTTTCTCCTCGGATCGCGTTGTTCAAACTGTACTTATAATATTTGTTTACAGTGCCGCCGACCATTGACGACTCGTTGAGCTCGAGCGACGTTATCGTGCGCGAGGGCGCCAACGTCACTCTGACGTGCCGCGCTAATGGCTCGCCTAAGCCCACCATCAAGTGGAAACGGGACGACAACTCAAAAATCTCCATCAGCAAGGGACACACTGGTGAGAAATCGATTGCTAATGACCGTTGGCTATCAGTTTTTTGTCGCACTATCAATTACTTAAGAGGTTTAATCATTTGATTGCTTGGTACGTAGTACTATTATTTAGCCTGTGGTTATAGTTTGGTGGACGGTAATAAGTAAGTAGGGATATTATAATAGGTAAACGTACATGTTACGTTGAAACTAGTAAAATAATTTATGCCCAAGCGTAAGAGCGTAAGATAATATGTCCAAGTGCACTTCTTAAGGCTGATGATATTGATTAAATTAATTTGTCAATAATGCTACGTTTACAGTATCCGAATGGGAAGGAGAAGTGTTGGAGATGGCCAGGATCTCTAGACTCGACATGGGAGCGTATCTGTGTATCGCCAGCAATGGAGTGCCTCCAACTGTCTCTAAGCGGGTCAAAGTCAGCGTTGATTGTAAGTTGAATAATCCAAGTTGCCGTATTTTTTTTGTTAACAGCTATAATATTACATTTTGCACCAATTACCGATTGTAAAGTAGGTATGCAAGTAATGCAGCTGTCTGGTTCCCATATTACAAGCTTTGCTTTTTTTGGGGAAATTCTAACAATATTTATTTATTTACAATCAAAATGCTTAAAACTAATGTTTCTGCATAGTTCCACCGATGCTCTGGATCCCACACCAGCTAGTTGGAGCCCCGCTAGCCTACAACGTCACCCTTGAGTGCCACACTGAAGCCCACCCTACCTCTCTAAACTACTGGACCCGCGACGACGGGCATATGATCCATGAAAGCGCTAAATACCACATGGAGAACACAGTGGGAGTACCGGTTTATAAGACCCATATGAACCTGCTAATCAGGAGCATAGATCATGAGGACTACGGCACTTACAAGTGTGTGGCTAAGAATCCGAGAGGAGAATCCGATGGCACAATTCGTCTCTACAGTAAGTGAATTTTAACACATCATCTGATTATGATACAAAAAAGTATGTATGGAATGGAGCATGGTGATATATTTTTTTTCTGGTACTTGTTTAATTGTACTTGTTGCTACTTGTTTAATAAGATTTGAGATAATATGGTTAAAATTTTAAAAATAGTCACAAGAGTGAATCATCCATTCTGGTATTGAAAACTTTTTATACAGATTGCATGAAAAAGTTTGAACTGTTTCTGCGTATGTGCGTTGTACTCATTTGAATTAAACATTGTTTATTTATTTCATAGCTTCATCACCCCCAACGACGACGCCCGATCCCCGAGCCGTGACGTCACCACCGTCATCAAAACCTCCTAGACGCGATACTCCAATGACTGACAAAGGTAAATAGTTAGTTTTTTAGATCTTTAGCAGACGAGAAGTCCATTGCCAAAAATTTCTTTCCCCTTACCAAAGTAGGTATATACGATTTTGATCCTTCTCGATCCGTTGATTTCATATTGTATGCTTTTACAATATCGTCGGTTCATCGGGTTAAATAAAATATTAAAAAAATTACACAAAGTAAGATTACAATAAATGCTGAAATAGGAACAATTTACGTCGCAACCAAAATATCTGTCCAGTTGGTATGTACGTTGGTATACATACTTTTACATGTATGTATAAGTAGGTCCGATTGGTAACGATTGCGTCCGAACAAGTCGATCAATTTCGAACACGGTGGCAATAAAATGCATTGGAACAACAGTTTTACCGACGATTCCGTTTATTAAGAGATAATATTACCTTTACGAGTGATCCAGTGGGTCGTTCGTTTCGTTTTCATTGTTTGCTGCTGTTTCAGTTATTATTAGTGCCAGTTATTTGTTTATAGATCGTAAACAGTTACGAGGCTTGTCGGACTAGTTTGCTGGTTTCGTTATGATCGCACGTAAAGTATAAACAAATCGTTTGGGAGTATACAAATGTTTGAAGTGGTTCGTAAAATTAGTGTTTGTGTACATTTTGATAATCTATATATTATGTTAAAAGACAAACTTGGTCAATTTATCTATATTCAGCAGCATAGATAAACCTTTAGGCTTAAAACTCACTGTAGTTTTTTCTGAAGCCTTATTTAGATAAAATTCGCACAGTATCTCTAAACAAAAGACGGTGATAAAATCTTTCGTAACAACCACTTGAAGTTTAATTTTACCCATTTTAATATTATAAACAAACTTGGAAAATATATATAGGAACGCCCGTATTAAAATTCGTAATTTCACGTCATAAGTTGTTAGTTCCGCGCCATTACTCCGGCGTTGGCAATATTGGCAAGTTGGCCGTCCCCGGACATGCCACCGGACAACATCTTGCCCGACAACCTATTACGGCCAACTGTTCGTCGTTCTCTTGTTGCAAACTCTTAATAAGCTTTGTAAACGCCGCAAGCTTAATCTCTACGAGCGCATAAAAAAGCACTCTCGTAAAACATATTCTAGAAAAAATCTTAGTATAAAATGCCGATAGCATTGTCAGGTTTAGCATTTTTTTTCATTTATCTTTTCATTACAGTTCAGGCCCCATGAACTTGAAAAATCCATTTAGATTGCGACGGCGCGGCGGCGGCGCGGTGTAAGTTCGGCGGCTGGTTGTTTTTGCGCGAGCATCGGCGGCGCGCTCTCCGCTGTTTTATTTTTTGCGCCCATTACGAATTTACGGCTACCCACCACTCGACAATATTGCGCAACTTTTCAATAACTGTTAGCCGACCGCCCGCCCTCGGCCAATCCCTTGCCATATTGAATCCTTTAGCCGATCAGTTCACTTTGTCGTTTCGCCCCTCGTATATTTTTTAGGAAAGCAAAAATATTGTATCCTCACTACTAATATTGTTTTTCTAGGGACGAAATATCAATCAAATCTGAACGAAATCGACAAAGGAAAACAGAAGACCGATGAGGGAGGCGGGAAGACACAACACAACTGGGCTGGAGGCGCTTCACAGGTTACAGGTGAGTTTTTTACCGAAATCACTTCATTTGCATATAGCAATTGCATTCAATTGTATATTCTAGCATATGACAAAAAACTTATCCAGTAATTTATTGTTACAGGGCATGCTGCTTGGAGAAGAAGCCAGTGGTGGATATCTTTATTAGGCGTTTTCACAATCACAATAAGAGTATTATTTTTTGATCATTGAAGTCTGTTTAATATATTTAGTTACCGTTATAAAAGCAGATTGATATTATACGTTATGAAATAAAATCTTAATCTTCATCTAAAACCTCACAAATACTATTTATTACAGACAGGTTGTTGTTTATTTAATGAATATTGTTGTGCTGGTCTATATTACTGAGCTTTCAAAGCGAATCATTTTTTTTAAGAACTGGTAAATGAAACGAACACTCATGCTACTGCGTATGCTAGACTATACCAGACTTTGGATTGGCATTTCTATAAAATATGGCATCCAATATGGTTGCATCTTTTTGAATGGAAATTGTTATAGCCTTTTACGAATTTGAATCCAAGTATAAATTGTTGTATAAATAATAACAGAGCTTAGAGCTTACGACCAAAGTGATCGACAGTTAATCTGCTACTCATTATAAAAGGAAATATACATATTATACAATCACCAGGCTATTAATTAGGAATGTCAAATGTCCTTAAAACAGGTTATCTAGATTAAATATTACGTACGAAAATGTAGGTCCTTAAAAACATAATGTGGGCTACATTTTCTCCATAAAAATGATTTATTAAATTAAGCGTTGTCGTTTAATACTCACTACTTTAAAATATAGACCCTATAGTTAATTGTATTACGATGTTCCTCGAGCTACTACACGATTCAGTAAACACATAAATATTAAAATATATACAATATCGTTTATCATGTTAAAAAAATAAACATATTTTACCATTACTATTACTAAACGACACTTTAACCAGCTAGCCTAAAATAGCATACTATAAAATCAATATCGTGTGTGATTCTGAAAAGCTTTTCCGCGCATTGTGTAGGTGTTTGCACTACAGTTACTGCCCATACATTCACTAAAATTGATAAATCTATACACATGCGTTCACGAGGCAATTACTTTGGTAAAGTTTGATTTGATTGATGCACGCACACCATAAACTCGCGTATAAATTACTAGGGTAACATTTTGGAAATCATTTAGCTGAATCGTGTATAGTTTTTAGAAAATTAATTGCACAATATTATGAATAATATAAAGTGCACTATTATCATAGTCTATTTTATTTTAACCTTAGGTAGGTAGATTAAGACTGAATGAATTAAACCGTGTCCTAGAGTTTTATTTTCGTGCTTATGTAAACCTCATGTTTGCTGTGATACATAATTATTATTATCTGTATATTTTGAAAAATTTAGTCAAATGATAGCCATTTGTTTCATACATACACAACAATCATACAAAATATAGAAAAAATACATGTGGAAGGGTAAACTGAAACCAGGTAGAAAAAAAAAATGGCAGTCTTATAGTCCGACGAACCATTTACTCGTAATGTTTGAAAAATTACTTTATGCTGTTAGACCAAGCTTAGATGAAGCTTTATATTTGTTTGTCCCAAAATTCAAGATAATATGAATACAGCACCAGTAACATTATCTTTTTTCCTTAGTCAAATGGACATAGGATAGACACAACTTTTATGTTTTGCACGATTTATGACTTCAAAAATATGTGTCCGGTGTCGTATTTACGTATAAGTATTTTAATTCCTCAAAGTTAAAAAGCCAATATTTCTTCTGTCAATTATCCTTATAGAAATGTATGTAAACACGTTGCCAAATTGCTAAATATAAGCTAAATAGATAGAAATATTGTAAATATATTATACCCATGCCAAGATATGTAATGGGGAGCGTTTTAAATTAATTGTACTGGATGTTTTATCTCTGCGAGATTGTTTGGATGAATGTAACATACCTACGTAAATAGTGTAATGGTAGTTTAAGAACATAGGTTATGAAATAAATAAAGCTTGTTTTGAAAATAGTACTTTATTTTATTTTATTGAAAAATCCCAGCTTTTTATCACAACTCACTGACCTATGTAATGAATAGAAAGTATCAAAAGCTTGTGGTTCATAAACCTACTTATGTAACAGCAGCACATTGATCTTTTCTGGAATTAAAAAATTGTAATTTAAAAAATTTATCGACCGATAAATTTACCCTCGATACTTAATATTTGGCCGTATTATAAACTATTTTTTGTAAAAACAGTACCTGCTTATAATGTTTTAGAACACCCAGACAGAGAACAAACCTCTGATTGTATGTTTGTGTATGTCTATATTGTCTATATACCATGACACAGAAGACAGAGTCAACTGAGCCATAAAGGCTAAGGACAATATGAGATTTACTATTATTAATTTTAATCCAACTCCGATGGGCAGTTTTAGGGAATTTAGTTACAAGTTATCGTTACATAGATCTCTAGTATAAATGAATAGAGGCCTGTGTCCAGCATGTATGTACTTCTCATGATGAATGAAAGGCTGATGAAGATATTACCACATTAGTATAAAACAAAGTCGCTTTCCCTATATCCCTATGTCCATATGTCCCTATGTATGCTTAAATCTTTAAAACTACGCAACGGATTTTGATGCGATTTTTTTAAGATAGAGTGATTCAAGAGGAAGGTTTATATGTACATGTAGTCGCTAGTTCTAAATAAAAATAAATTTACAATCGTCGTAGTCGTACCTACTCTACGACGAGCTTCCTTGTTAGTTGGTTTCCGAAGACAAAGGTTTAAAATATCTTGAGAATAAACATGGTAGTTTCGTTGTTTACTTGAAACCTTGATACTTAAGTGACTAGTAGTAGTAAGGAGGTAACGTACAAGACGTAAACCACAGAATATAAATAAGTAGGCACCAAGGAATACAGATATATTCAAATTCCTTGGTAGGCACTACTTACTAGATCTTGAACCGGCAAAAACCGACGATTGACCTCTTGAGTTACATACATATTACATGAAACAAATATGTTCTTCATTCTATCATCGTAATCAATCTTTATTTCGTCTTTAACTAAGTCATTAAGTACAAGAACAAGGAGGATTACGGGAAAAAAGATGCAAAGACTTTTTCGTAATAATAAACCTGCCACAGCTGTTGGATATTTTTTCTATAAGAGTCTTGAGACAAATAATGTAGAGCGATTCGTATTGGTGCCGAATTTCATCACATCACTATCTCGGAAACACTACAAACATAAAATTTATCAGCGTTTAGTCAAAAAGCTTAACTTAGTACTTGTTGTGGAATTAATTTATGTGGGAAAGTTCACCCTCGTCATATTTTGATGAAGCAAAGTGCGCGCAAACAATCTGCGTCGGATCTCCTAAGATTAGGGCCCAGGCGCCGAGAAGCCTCGAAGCCCCGAACTCTGTGTGGCCGCCCGCCAACTCCTGTAAGCCAATCTAACTTCTTTTAAATGTGTTTTTGATGTAAAGAACACATTACCGTAGGCATCGCTTCTCGACTACCAAATCTCGGACCAAATTAGCTTTTGATTTAGGACTTTAAGTTTGTTGCGAGTTCTGTGCATGAGCTCAGCCGCATTAAACAACTTACAACTTGGTTGAGTGTTGGCTGTTCAATATGAACGAGAATAAAATTAGCATAGTGTTAAATTTGCTCCTTCTTTGGTCTAGTGGGAATAACTCCGCATTCTGATGGTAAGGGTTTGAATCCGGTAATGCATCTATGGATTTTTTATTTGCGTAATGCCAGTTCTCTCAATCGGTGAAGGAAAACATCGTGAGTTAACCAGTTAGTATTCTGGCAGCAGCAATGGACTTGCACATTACACATTTCACTTCTATAAAATTCTATTGATTGATATAATATGCAATGTGATTATTAACCAAAACCATATGACATAGCTTCCGAATTAAACAATTCCCGATGACAAACATCATTTTATTTGTTGACGTCAAATCAACAGCATTGATTACCTCGAGCAGTTCGCTTTATTTCGAGATTTTTATAATAAAGTAGTAGAGCTCTCTGTAGAGCGGCTCGTCCGGGGAATTTTCGGCCGCCATAGCAACGCTGTGTTTTGGTTTGAAGAGTGTAGATTCAATTTGGTTACTGCCCAGTGTATATCAAATAGATTAAAATAGACTGTGAATATAGATATATTATAGATTAGAATAGATGAACTGTGAATCTTAGTATAAATAAATAAATAAATAAATAAATAAGAGTGTGGTCGCCGGTATAATTACAGGCACATGGGGTTTAACATCTGTATGCTTCAAGTTGATGGACACAGGGCAGTGCTTCGTAGGGCACTTTGTTATAGGTGATGGTTACCACTTAACATCAGGGTCATCTGTTTTTTTCCAACAACTAGTTGTATAAAAAAATCAGTTCAGTCACTGCTACGAGTACCTATCCTTATTTTATTTTTACGTTGTAGATTTACCGCGTACTAACTTCCCACGTTTCACAATAGGTAGGTTAAATACGTGTAAATGTTCATGCTCACATTCACCACCAAACTACTGTATCCGATGGTAATTGAAAACTCACCCAGAGTAAAATCAACCAAATAGTTAGTTACTTAGGGGTGAAAATCTAATGTGTCGTATACGATAATTTATTGCCATTGACGAGTGCACCGTGGTAACATTAGCCTCATTACTTAGCGGTGTAGGCGTGGGCTTCCGTCGAAACCGGATACAGTGCGAGACGGACAAATAAAATTAACGTTTATTGCCTTCCTGTTAAAACGTCCAGCTAAAAGCCTTGCTTCTTTTTATTCTTATCGTTTTTATCTCTAGATTTGTTGCCTTCTCCTCCTTTTGGTGAACTATGACATTAGAAAGCCTGGTTTACACGAAGGGTATAAATTTATGTTGCTGGGCAATAATTTCCGTAGTATTTTAATAGATAAACAACAAATAAATGGCATTTATGAAACCCAAAAATAAATACTAGAAACTTCACTTAAATTTTCCTATAAAGAACAGTATTGGTCGTACACAAGTATTTTTTTAAACGGCGTCATCAGTCTGGAGAAAGCTTAACATTAGACCTCCCCTACGATTTCTAGAAAAGTATATGTACTAAATCTAAGATTGGCAAGCAATTATGCAAAGATACCGCTTTTGCATAATTGCTTGGGGTAGTTCTTACACAAAAAGTTAACAATCTCTACGGTTTACTCGGAAACGCGATAGACGAACGGCGCCGGCAGCGGAAAAGCAAAACAATAACATACGGAGCGATCGTTCCAGCCTCCATAATTTCCAGGAGGCAAATTAATCCGAGCACGGGCGGCGATCGGCGATGGTCAGCGCGGCCTCGCATACTAATGCTATTGTTTATCGGAGGGCTAATCTGTGCGTACCCAGCCTTCACTGTCCAGCCCTGAAATTATAACGGATCACTTTCGGGATCGTCTAATCCGTCGCCGGTGAAGCCGATCGCACACGCCTTCCACGCGGCGATTCTCATTAATATGCAAATTTTATAGTGAACCAATTTAAGGTGATTGAGGGACAATCAAAAGATGGTAATTACACAAAATAGCTATAAAAATAATTTAAGTTTTATATCGGCAATTTTTCTGTTAACGATGCTGCTAGTTAATAAATAAATAAATAATAAATAAATAATGCTGGACAATCTACACAGCATCATCTAGCCCCAAAGTAAGCTACTCAAAGCTTGTGTTATGGGTACTAGATGACTGATATATTTAATACATTATATACTTACATAGATAGATATTTTTTATTATACATAAACACCCAGACCAACGGAACAAATTTCTGCAGATCGTACACAAATTTGTTCCGAGGCGGGAATCGAACCCGCAACCTCTTGCGTCGCAGGCGGACTCTCGCCCACTGCGCCACAGAGGTCGTCAAAGAGGAGGAGTTATGTGTGTATACTAGAAATATGTAACATAAAAAAGACATCGATCTATCATTCCCTTACATAGCAAACCGCAAAATAAAAACGTTCAAAAATAAACTATAAAACAGCTCCCATTTCGTCCTATAACATGTGTAAAGTTGTAAAAGAGTCGTCCCGCACTGAGTGATAATAAAGGTAACCCTCTGCGGCACCTTTATTGTTATCGAATAAAAATAATCCCTGGATTTTTCGGGATGATCGTAAATTATAACGGGATTCGCTGCCGGGGCGGTGGTGTAGACACGGCACCTAGCTATGCTTAGCGGTCGTTTTAACGTAATCCCTGTTCAGCGTACTTTCTTATAATATTGGCACTACACCTTCTTGACCTTACTTTTTCATTAACAAAAGTATGTTTTATGCTATAATTTCCGTAAAAATATAAATTAGCAACTTGGGAGAAAGAAATAGCTGTCTAAATTCACGCAGCTGTAGGCAATTTTCGCTGAGAGGCGAGATCTTATTACAAAATGTCAAAGTTTCGTAAGAACATCCTCTAATCGCCCCTCAAACAGCGTTTATAAATATTTCAAACGGCCTGACATTCAAAACGAACGAAACAGTAAAGACTCACAATAAGCAGACCCTCAACGCATATTTTTGACGGTGTGAAGCGCTGAAAATCCACCGATACCAACAAAAGTGGCAACTGAAACTAATGAATTATTCATGCCAACGGCGCGGTGCATGTTCTATCACTGTTTTATCTATTGTGGGGCTTAGGGCGACCGCGGCGCGGGCCCCGCTCGGTTGGCGTCTCCTGCTCTTCGCTCGCCCGAAAGGGTTAACTACCTTGCACCAACAATTTTAGTGTCGTTTGAGAACACTAGATAAGCACCGTGTTGGAAATAAACATTCGGGAAAAAACCGACGCAGTTACGGTAATATCCGACTCCGACAATTTGCTTATTTGTTTAGGCGAATCAATGTTTAGAATATTTTTTATGCTAACCGTAAGTTAGCATAAATAAAATTCTATTTGCAAAGGTGTGAACTGCAAAATTCAGATATAGCACTTTAAACATGTGATGTACGTTAATGAATGTGACCTTATTCGTTGACAGTAATCAAGTAGCAGGGTAGGATGGAGATTTATCTGATATATTTTCGCAGAAAGAGTGAAATTATAGTTTACTGCCGGCCAATTTTAAAACTTCGACTCTTTTAACCTTTTAAAAGCTAAAGGTGGTCCACAAATTCCCATACATACCATTTCAGTGTCCGTAAACAAGATAAACTCTGTCTCCGCCGGCAACGGCAGCGCCGCGACACATAAATCTGCAGATTTCATTGCCCACATCTGATCCACGATCCCGCTGGTGATCTTACCCGGGATTACCTTTACGTTTTCTTTAAGTGCCGTTTGTATTTTATTAAAGGTTGAGGCGCAGAGCGAATTTCGCTGTATTGTTTGCTCCGAGCACAAAATATTTATGCGAGCAAAAAAGAAAACTCACAAGAAACTCTGTGAATTGTGAAACTCTGTAAGTATTGTTATTTGCGTACCTATAATTGATGTATTACATAATAGTATAATTTTATATCCTAATACAGTTCAATTATTTGTTTTAATAATGAAAACTGAAACAGCTTCACGACTTTGATCTCCAGGCACGGTAGATATCCCTTCAGATCTCTCAGTACCAAGTACTAACTCAAGATTCTATGAGTAGTAGTCAGAGAGATAGGTTAGTCAGAGATACGTCCAAACATTACATTTGGCACATACCCATATTTTGCAGTAGTTATTAGTATTCCAACCGTGACAGGTTGCAAGCCCACCGCCTGTTAGAATACTAACTGATTTCCTCACGATGTTTTCCTTCACCGTTTAAGAGCATTGGGCACATAAATTTTTCGATAGAAAAATCCATTAGTGCACGACCGGATTCGAACCTGCAACCTTACGATCGGAAGGCGGGGTCAATTCCACTAGACCACCGGTTCTCTCATTTAATAATATAATTACATAATAACGAAGATTGAGTGTGGGGAACTGCTTACGGTATAATTATCAAATATATTTTTTATACAACTTGCTGATAGAATTAGTAGATGACCCACCTAATGTTAAGTGGTAACCATCTCCATACCTTTAGGTGTAACGTATAACGCTATCTAAGACCCGCTCAATACCTAGTTTAATATGATTCGTAATAATACTGTTTGTATAGTTTCAATAGACAAGTTATTTAAGTTAGTAATTGTGCGACAGAATGGTCTCCTTGTATCTGGTCTTGTAGAGTCAGCTTATCACTGTCAAAATGCCGGACATTGAAAAAACTAAAACCTTTGAAAATCAGAGCACATTTGCTGTTTATTCATTTTCATTACTTAGGTACACGGATACATAGACCAAATTACTTTAATTATTAATTAAATTCTAGCTACTAATTAAACATTGAAAAACACAAATAAAAATTAAAAAAATAAAGTATGTAAGTATGTGTAAGTAGGTATGTTATGTGGGTCAAAATAAATATGTTTCTTTCTTTCTTCTTTCTATATCAAATTGAAATCAGTCAATCACAAAACATTAGAAGATAATTTTGTTTGTTTTTTTTTTGTTGATAAGATAAAACGATCCATACATTTATTCAAATTTTACTTTCTTTATTTATTTTTTTATGCCAAATCTGGCAAACGAACATGGGCCACCTGGTAGAAAGTGGTGACCTTGTAGACACCTTCAGCACCAAAAGCAATGCTGATGTGCTGCCAGCCTTTCAAGAAAATGTAAAACCACCTTTTGAAGGACCCCATATCATAACTCCGAGCTAAAAAGCCGAATATTGTACCTATCAGTTTTTATATAAAACTGCAGTATTTTGGCTTAGCAGCTCAGTTCATTTAGCAATAGCTCTGTCTTTTTTGATGTAGGATATGTGTTCGATTTCCATCCAAGACAACACGAATCTGGGTAGGTACTATAAAACATAGTAAGTGATGAATATGAGAGTAGTCATGTATAAGGATTTACTAAAAGAAAATATGCCCATCAACATTAATTTCTAAGTGCTCATCTGTTTCCCACAATAATAACTTTGATTAGTTTACTGTCGAATACCTATAAATTAAAATATTTAGCCGGTTAAAAGACTTTAAAAGACGGATGCTAGGCAACCTTGTGCGAAGCATCTTGTTGGTCGCCTGTAGTCTGCTCACTATAAACAAGTTTCGCAATTAAACTTTTATTTGGAGATCGATATTACTCCGTCCCCGTCTATATTTTGCTTATCAACTACAACTTGGATAAACTAGTCCGAAGAGTTCCTAACGAACTTGTCTTTGTCTGTTGCAGTTTGGGAAAGTTAGTGAGGCAATCCAATTAACATTCGAATTAAAGAGAGTATTGGAGGCAAATTTCGATTTGGTTAAAATTCAGACAACTATCAAACACATCTCGAATAATGTGATTCAATATTTATGAATATATCAACTTAATGAAGGTAAAATCGTAAATAACAAATTTATGTAATTAAAAACTTAAGGTTCAGCAGAAATATTATTTAGCAACAACCAAGTTTTCTTACCAAGAAATTGGTATCAGTAGTTTAGTTTTTCCCTTAGGAATTAGTATAAAATAAAATGACTTTCTTTACAAAATCTAAAACGAATACTAAAACTGTAGAGTAGTTAGGTGACTAACTGTATTTATATAGAGCAAAGTTCATGATAAATAAACATGGTTTTAGATTTTAATGATGCTTGTTTTTACTCAACTGCAGTTTCCGATGCTATTGACAAAGTTTGCTTATTACGATTTTATGGGAGTACGTTTGGAAGCCACAAAGTTGTTTACATAGAATTCAAATAGAGTTTTTAGTTTGAATTATAAAGCAGTCGCAGTTGCCAGTTGGCATTTCAAAATCATTTGTTTGAATAAAAGTTTTAATACCCAGTGAATATGTTAAATAGTATTAACGTAACTTCAGCGCTATGTTGACTGAAATCATTATATCCGTTATATTCTTGGACATGCCACTTTAATAAACATTTAAACTTGTATGTTGAATGCATTTTAAGTAATAATTACTTGGCTTAGCATGAGGTGTACCACGCACATTGAAGGAATCCGAAGCCACAGCTTACAAATAATAATTCTTTATAAATAATTTTGAAGATTACTAGTTTATTTCACTTAAAACCTTCTTAAAAAAAATATGTCATAATACCCTTTTAAGAATAAAATATTTAAGGTAAAAGATAGCAAGAAAGAAGATGTAAATTTAACTATTTACATCGCTATAGAAACTATGTTCGCTCGGGAAAGATGTGGTTGTGCAAAATAAGAATTTTTAAAGTTCCTTATTTACTGCACAATAGTAAAAGTTGTTTGCGAGAATAATCGGTCTGACATAAAATTATGGACTCACACACATCATTACATGTAGAACTTCGTAACCTTAAGCTTTCGTACATCTTTCTTAATAATACAACCTCGGTGGCGCAGCGGGCGAAAGTCCGCCTGCGACGCAAGAGGTTGCGGGTTCGATTCCCGCCTCGGAACAAATTTGTGTACGATCTGCAGAAATTTGTTCCGTTAGTCTGGGTGTTTATGTATAATAAAAAATATCTATCTATGTAAGTATATAATGTATTAAATATATCAGTCATCTAGTACCCATAACACAAGCTTTGAGTAGCTTACTTTGGGGCTAGATGATGCTGTGTGGATTGTACAGCATTATTTATTTATTTATTATTATTTATTTATTAATATAAAATTCATCAAATAGGCTTCTTTCAAGTACTAAATGAACTCTTATCAACCTGAGGCATACAAATGTTAAGCCTCATGTGACTGTAATTTCACCGGCAGCAACACTCTTCAAACACTTACTTACAGCAACATAAATATATGATAACAAATGAAAAATATGTATGGCTGTCTCGTTTACATAAATAGTTTGTAAGCAAGACAGCTATACAATTGCAGCAATAAATTGTCACAAAACTAACCTCTGCCGTCGCTGCATGCGCGTAAGAAACAAAAAATTCCAACCTTAAACTTCGTAGCACGTTCGTAGACAGTGCTACGAATTGTCATATGCGTCCGGGATATTTGGTAGAAACAAAATAACAAGGACTTGGAGATTCGTTTTCTAACATTTTGAAATGCTACATAGCTTTTTCATTTTAATAGTTTTTCTAGTGTTATTTTGAGTTCTGCTTTGTAATTACAGTGGTATTTTAACCAATACTCTTGAGGCATCAGCAAAAATTGTGAGTGTTGAATGAAAGTGTATTATTTATTCGTGACGTTAATACAAGGAATATAAATAATCCTAACTTCCTAACTAATATTATAAATGCGAAAGTAACTCTGTCTGTCTGTCTGTCTGTCTGTTACGCTTTCCCGCTTAAACCTCTGAACCGATTTTGATGAATTTTGGCACAGACAATCTTTAGACCCTGAGAAAGAACATAGGCTACCTTTCATTGCGAAAAAAAGAGATGAAGAGATTAAAAGTACGCAGACGAAGTCGCGGGTACCAGCTAGTATGACATAAATTTAAATAGAACCACAATACATGACAAGCACCAGCTTTCGATTAACAAAGTCATCAAAATCGGTCCACCCAGTAAAAAGTTATGAGATAACAAACATAAAAAACAGACGAATTGGGAACTTCCTTTATTTTAAGTTGAAGACAGAGATCAGAAGTTATATCATTTTATCCAATAGTAGGGACCAGTCCCGCCAGCACACAGAGGTCGACGCGCCGTTCGGACGGCCACGTTTAGCCACACATAAATCTCACGCGCAATATGAGACGTCGCAATATCGCAATAACCCTTCCCGCAGCGATGCCATCACTACACGCCGACATGGAACCAAATTGAAATTATTATAATGCGATATAATATACCTCATAACTGATTTCAATATAAGAAGGTTACCCTACGGAAATAAATAAAAAAGGTTGTATTCTTACTCTGGCTTGATCAGTAATTTGAAATACAGATACGTACATAAAGTTTAGTATTTATTAGAGCTAGGTAGGTAGGTTTATTTAGAGCGCTGGTGGTCTTCCTTTTTTTTTTATACAACTAGCTGATGGAACAAGCAGATGGCCCACCTGATGTTAAGTGGTAACCATCACCTATAAACAAAACACTGCCCCGTAGGTCACGCACAATAGGAGCGTGCCCTACGATGCACTGCCCTGCGTCCATCAACTTGAGGCATACAGATGTTAAGCCTCATGTGCCTGTAATTACACCGGCGACCACACTCTTCAAACCGAAACACAGCGTTGCTGCTTGGCGGCAGAAAAAGGCGTGGTGGTAGTACTTCCCCGGACGAGCCCTTCACAAAGAGCTCTACTACTCTTCCTATCCAAAGGTCGTGGGTTCCAAACCCAACTTGGGCACTAATGAGTTTTTCTGTATCCTCAAACGGTGAAGGAAAACATCGCGCTAAAAATATCTTGTTGATTGAGTGAGCGAAGCGAAAATCTTACAATCAACTTGGGCGATTTGGCATTTTATGTGTGTATGTATGTATGTTTGTATGTTTGTCCGACGATAACTTGAGAACCGTTTATCCGATCTGCATGAAATTTGATAAGTCGATAGCTTGCACTTGAGAAATTTACTGGTAAGTATATGAGTTAAATCGGATAAGGGGTTATTAAATAATGGGGGGTTTTAAGGGGGCAAAAATTAAAAAACTTACGCAAAAAATAAAATTACATGTCATATGAAAGGGCTTGGTTTGGACATTCCAAAACTATTTTTATTTTTTTTCTAGGATGCCCGGTTTTAGAGATACAACAAAAAAGTTAAATTACGATAACCAACGACCCAAGAGCTCCCATTTCTAAGAGTTTCGTTGGCCTCAAAGTTTTTATACTGGTCGGCCAATTTCTTTGCTTTTTCAACAAATTTTTTTTTTTAAAAGGTTAAGAAGGTACTCGGTTCTCATTAAATGGTGATAGCGACCTGTTCTGATGATTAGGCCAAGGTCTGTTTAACGGAACTCTTCAATAAATAGGCCAATTCAGTTGAAACTTGGTTACCATACTTAGTTAGTAGGTGGCAGCCAGAGATAAGTCCAAAGACAATGTTTGGTTGGACTTGCCTCTGACTACCACACTTATATTTTCGAAGCGTTCGCGTCGCGTCACGAAATCTCAGTTCGGGGCAAAAATCTTTTCTAAAACAATAAGCTGCTTAAAAAATCAGTAAGCTTAAGCTGTGTAAAAATAGTTCGATTTCAATTTATCCATATAGCTTTCGCAAATGGGTATGAGATTAATCCCCCTATCTGATTTCATACCGAAATAATGATAATAGGTTTTACAATACAACAACCATACTAGATAGGTATACAAAAGCCGAATAGAGTAGCGAGGGAACACGTTCTCATTATTCAAATGCATTGAAGCAAATTATGGTAATCTGAGAAACCTGTTCTGTTTCGGCAATATTAATAGGAACAAACATTCGCGTGTCCCACCGGCTACCCGGTAGGTATTGCCTTTGCACATTCAGACTGCTCGGCCGGCTCATCGCCATTCCACCGTGACTGCTCTTCAAGGGAACATAGCTGTGTCCATACTGTCCATGCATTATGCATTGATAGCTAGCATTATGTCTCCGTTACTGAATAAATACTCGTAGCTCGTCTGTCCAAAATTAACATAAAGTGATATGTTCTCAACTAAACCTTATTCCGAGATCAACCTGGAGTGAAGTAACATGATATGTCCTTTGTTGCACATGACATGGCTGTAAATTTCACAGCCAGTCGTGTATAGTCAAATCATGATAAATATTTCTTGTTTTCTCTAAGCTCTTATTTTTATAATAACTTGAAGTCGATTCGGAGAAAACTAGGTGAAACTACATTCAGGCCTCCACAAGCATGTTTAGCTGTGAAGAAATACAGACCTCGGACCTTGGTTTGACCATGGACATGAACGAGGCACTGGAACAGAGACTTGAGCGTGTCGTACTGAGCTCATCATGAGATCATTTTAGCCCCTGTACTTTCAGCAAAAAAGAATCATCATCGTGAATAACAATAATTCTCCAACTAATTGAATCATTTAGGTTCACAATAGTATATTCGGTTAGCTTAACCTTTCCACTAATTAAAAACGAAGCGAACTCAATAACAGTTTTATATTTTGTTTGGAAAATAGCATCGTTAGCAAAATCCGACGCGCCAGTTTTCCAGGAATATTTAATAAACATAGACGTTTCCCGGAACTGGGATTGGCAGACCCCGAAATTAAATAAAGCAACACTATTTCCTCACGTCACGTTACATATGCGACATGTTCATTGACATGTAGCGCGGGACAACGTGACACTGCGGACGCGCTGTTTCGTCGCGTCCCCTTTATCACGGGAGAGTTTTTACACTTGTCACGGCACTCGACATAAAAAATAAAACTCCTGGTGTTATTCTATGTAAGTAAAGTGAGTAGTTGGTTAAGAGCACGATTAAATTCGCTCGTATATTTAATTAAATCTTCAGAAGTGTATTTAAATCATAAGTTAGTCGATGCTTCGATATTTGAGCACGCTTACCATAAGATAATTACTTAGAATAGTTTAACTGAAGTGATAATTGTATCCATTACTAGTGATCCGCCCGCGCGCCCCTGCTTCGCACGGGTGCACTTATCATGAATGTATTATACATATAAACCTTACTCTTGAATCATTCTATCTAATAAAAAAAACCGCATCAAAATCCGTTGCAAAGTTTTAAAGATTTTATCATACATAGGGACAAAGGAACATGGGATGGGATATAGGGACAGCGAAAGCGACTTTGTTTTATACTATGTAGTGATAGTGAAATAGCACAATCATATTTCCTTTCATCCAAAAAAACAATGAATCAACAGAAAATTCACTGACATCGACACTTGGTGTCTCGGTTTTTTTATTGACACAGTGAAACAAGGACTAATGCACTGTTGAATTAACAAAAAAGAAATGTTACAATAAAAAATATGTTGACGCATAAGTTCTCTAGAAACTGTAGGTTTATTATTATTGTTATCCCGTTGTAATTTTAGGATTCGTGAAAAATTCCATTTATTTAGGACAGCGTGCTTGTGTGATTTACGAGTGCTAACATGCCATTTTGTCACCGTCCGGATACTGGCATGCTGACGGTAACGCTAACGTGTCACATCTCTCGCTGTTGTAAACAAACAGTTGAGTTCTACGAGTTTTTATTGAGTTTTTCAATTGTCAAAAAAAGTATCTTTTTTAATTTATAAAAAAAGAGCTAAGAAACCAGATCTATAGTTACCTGCATAATGTTGTTAGCTTTAATATATAGTACTCTAACTATCTACTTACGAATGGAATATTACTAGTATTTTTTTATTGTACATTTAAATGGCTGCATTGTACATTTTTAAAATCAAGCGCTATTACGATTAGGTGTAGCGCTCAAGTAAGTAACAGAAGACTAATTAAGAGGCTGCTAATCGTCAAACAACTTATTGATAACACATTTAATTTTTATTACTTCGAAATAAAGCAATACTGAAAGACTCATAAATTTTAAAAAGGGCAAGAGAGAAGTTGTTTGAAGATCGTCAGTCTTTTAACTTATCAGATTTGGACTTCACGCTGATGTGTACCTACCACTTAGATATCCTCAAGGACCCAGAGCACCCGAAAAATATATCAGGCACTTTTTTTACTGCTGAATCTACTACAAAAAAAAATTATGTCCAAAAGCAATCTCCGGTTTATAAAACTTCACTAATATTACTCACATCCACACTCCTAATCATGTGCCAGCGGCCTTGCTTTATTAAATTTCTGGGAAAAACATCCTAAGGTTTTCATATTATCTAAGATTTTTAACGGTGTATTTTTATTCTATCGGAAATTTCATGCGGCTAAAGTAATTTTCCGCGAGCACAGAGCGGAAATTACCACATAGTGAAGTGACGTGTTCGACAAACGTCACGTAGCCGGATCCGAGCGCGCAGATCCTTATATCCAATTTCCGGCCGTTTTTGTTGGAAACCTGAATTAGCTGACAGGGCCTGATGGAACGCTTAATGTAGCTCAATGTGGACGCTATAGATGACACTTCGCTCAAGTGTCCTAAAGCGTTATGCAAAGCATATTTGCTCGTACAGTGAAGGTGTGTTTTAGATTTTGCACTCAGTTAGTGACGTGCAGTTCTAACACGTTTTATTTCATACGTTTTTTTACTAATTTTTTAGTGTTATTTTCTGTTGTTCTAGGTAATTCTGTTTACTTTCTGTATACTGTTAAATCTGTTGTCTGTGTATTGTATTTTTTATTTTGTATTAATTAGCAATTTCTCTTTCTTTCTCTGCAAAAAGCTTACATATTTTTTTAATAATTGTGGGTTGAAAATTTCTCTTCTACATAAGGGCATGCGAACGACAGAATAAAGGTACGTCAATCCACTTGAAGATGAAAACTAAGGCTCTCCACTGTTAGTCCTCGTCAACTTGTTGAGGAGTTGAAAAAGGTGTTTTTTTTTGCTTAATACATTTTTGCGGGTGATATTCAGTTGTGAAGAGACTCGTCGGTGTCACTCGCGGAGTCAGTGGAGCGCGCGTAACGAACCCGCCTAGGACGGGCACGAGGCGGTCGAGGGCGCATCCACAAATACCTAACTGCGTCTTGTGTAAATTATATTTCCGTTGCACGGTGCAAATTAAATTCAAATTCCGATGTAATTTGTTGGTGATGTAAGGATTTTCGATTACTGGGTTATCAAAGTAGTTTGGTAAAAATGTAGTAGTTCGTTAAAATCACAAATGTTTTATTAAAATGTAAATATTTGCAGTGTTCAGTATGGCCTTATAGTGCTCGAAAGCAGACTCTCAGGCGCACTTAAAATCCTTTCCCTACACTGTTTTGTAAGAACCAGTGACACGACAAGAAGAAGAAGTATGGCTTCATTAGTCTTAACAAAACAATGTCAAGGTAATGTCTGAGGCAACGTGTTTTAACTTTTTATTAAATAACTAGGGGACATAGGGACAGAGAAAGCGACTTTGTTTTATACTATGTAGTGATAATTAATAAGGAGACTCAGTTTTTTTTTATATAATGTTAACTTTAATACGGGCAAATATAAGAGTGGTATTGGTATTATATTTCTCTGAAAGTAAAACCATAACGCAACAATTTAACATTGAAGATTCATTTTATTTTCATGAAAATTTAATAAAGCCAGCTGAATTCCTTAGCCATTAATATTTTTTCTTATACATTTTATTACAATAAATGCGTAGCGTAGTCAGATGGCGTGTTATTGAAAACCACACTCGATGGTTGAAAAATTACTTTTTCCGCGTCGTCGTCCCGCGCGTCCTTTCTCCCTTTCTGTGATACTCATTGCACGGCGCGGCGGCGAGCGTACCGGTGTGTTGTAGACTGTGCATGTTTTTCTTAAGTTATGTTATGTTTCAAAAAATGAAGTCCTAAAAAAGTTGATAATAAATGTAATTTCTAGGTTTGATATCATCGAGAGGTAGAAAAAATATACATACTCAAAATATTTTAAGAGATTTTATATACCAAAAAATCATCACTACTTTTATTGAAAGCATAATAATATATTCTCAGATATCTTAGTACCCTTTGGAGAACCTTTGGAGGCAAAAAAAAATAATTAAATGTTATAGAAGAAATAGCTGCAATCTATTTAACAGTCAAATCGAAAGTTGTCTGGTAAAGATTGCTGTGTAGTGAAAAGATCGCCCTTCCATGTAACATAATAGATAAAAAAAAATCATCTATTTATGATATCAAAAAAGTGAGTGCGGACTCAGTTTCGGTCCACACTATCATTTTACACAATTATGTTGCTTCTGCATTGCATATAGATTAAAACATGATTTTAGAAAATACCGTGTCGCACTGCACCGTGTGTGTTGCATGTTTCGTTGGTGTATACGGTCGGATGCAAATACGAGATTCTGCTCGAACACAATAGATGTAATGCTGAGCTCCGACGGAAAATGTTGAGATAAGTTATTTGTCTGTTAGCATGTTGAGCGAGTGTACTGTACGGTTTTTACGCTAGAGCTAGACTTGGCATGTGAGGTATGTTCAGTGAGTGTCTTTGCGAATACACAAACTACTTGCTGTTTTTATGATGTTGATCGATAGCAAGCAACCTTTATAGCAAGCCAAAGAATTTACCTGCCTGAATGTCTAGCTTGACCTTTGTGTGATGAGATTTGTGCGTGGCTGTGTGATTTGTGTTGTGATTAGACAAACAGGCCCATTTTCCGAGCAACTTTGAAGAGTCACGATAAGTGCCTCTAGTGAGCGTGTTGTAAACTCTGGGACTATACAAAACTGCTGTTTTGTGTAGTGCCGAAAACGGGCTATCATTACACAAAAAGCCATAACTTGAAGACTCTCGCAGATGATTCTTTTATATTTGATTTACAGTATTTAAAAAATAGTAGGTACATCATCTTACCTACAACTCAGACGTCGTATAAAGTCAGAGCCAGTTAAAGCCGGCAGAGGTAAGTTAATGTGTGAAGGGGTAAGAAAGTTTCATGGAAGCGTCTTCTTTCGAAACGTGCGCCGCCTACAGTATTTATGGTAGCACGTTCTATGGAACTCCACGTTTCAAAACTACCATTTGCAAACACTTAAACAGTTGTCGCTCGCTCATAGTCATTCCAACAAAATCACCCGAACTATTTAAACAGTCTTGTACTAGGTACTCGTAATTGAAACACGAAACTTTTATCTATTTAAGCAGTGTACATAATATCATCAACTGTTAGATAGTTTTTATGCTAGCCTAGTTTTCTCGTGCCTAGTTTTTTCGTGCCTCGTCTCACGTCCGGAGTCAGTCCTCCGAGGTGAAAAACTCTAAAAAAGCTGGTCCAAATCATTTTATCACTCAATGTATCGCCATTTATTACCTACTAGTAGCGCCCGACGGTTTCACCCACGTAGTTTTATATCCTGGTATTCCCACGGGATAAAAAGTAGCTTATGTCTTAGTCCTTAGACTATAATATATCTCTGTGCCAATTTTCACCAAGATCCAATTTGCCGTTATGGAGTTATAGAGTAACAAACATCTATACTTACAAACTTTCGCATTTATAATGTTAGTAGGATTAGTGCCTTTTCGCAAAATGGTAACTCCACAGTTAAGAGGATAAATCTCCAGTAAATGACGAATAAACTAAATCAACAAAGATCGCGAGTACTCTATGAAGATTGATGATCTGCTAAAGTATTTATTAAATAAAACTAACTCAGGCACGAAAAAAATGCGACCAAGTTCCGAGTTCACGAACCTCTTTCCATCTCAGCCTGTCATGGGACCGTCTGAAGAAAATATAATAATAGAGGCGCATCAAACGTGATGTTATTAAGGGGTTGCGTGACCTGGATGGCGATTCCACGCACCGCACCCGTGCATAGAATACTACCGTGCCCATTCGCATGCAAAATCAACTGCTTGGCGAATCCTACGCGACATTTCGATACTAAAGTGGTTCATAAATTTCGCTATTTTGACTGCAACCCGACGACGGTGGTGGTTTGAAAAGTGATGAGAAAATGTTATTCCTTTGAAAATTTTTCATTTGAATATTTTCAAGTTAAAAGAACGATCTTTCAACTAATTAAATTGAATATTGCAGTCTCAAAACCTTAATAAAGCAAAGGATCTGAAAAATAATAAAAAATAAAAAGCATTAACCGTACACATTTTCGCATTGAATTCTTCGGTTCTCGTGCGGGGAAAATTCTTTTATTTGTTGCGGCTGAGAAGCATCGCCCGTTGGCGCCTAATCAAGGAGTTGGCCGGGACTTGTGCCGCTAACGAACAGGTGTACCTATAAATACTTTCCGGGGCGATTGCTCTAGGCTTTAATCAGCGCCGCGGCACCACTTTACCGCTTTTCATTGACTCCCAGCTGACCTGCCAGCGCCGATTGGAAACCCACTCCGGGGAAATACTGTCGAAAGAAAATTTACACGCCATTTCGGTTTCTTCGCGACTGTGCCTGAAGAACGGTGGCTGTCGTAACCCCGGGGATTAGGCGCTCAATGAATTCACCTTGTCAATATTTCCTGATCAAAGAAAGAGATTTACCAACCAGTAGATTGAACCATTAAAATGTTTATCAGATTATATTGTAACGCAGATACTTATACGCTTTACTGACATAGACAGCTTTACACTTTGTAAGGACACGCATCGAAACCAACTTCGGCGGTGTTGAATTAAAAATGTATGCAGTGCAGACGGCGAGCTAACTAAACTTGGTGGAGTACACTCTAGAAAAATAAAATAAGGAAAGCGAGGAACTTTCACATTCAATAGGTAAGTAGGCGAACTTTAGATGTATTCATTGGTCTAATCAAACTTGAGTTTAAAGTATGGTTTCTTTAACAAACCACACTCACTTTCAATAAATAAAGAGAAGGGTTTGACTTCGTTTGTTACTTTTCATACATTATTCGTTTACTAAAAAAGCTTTGTGTGATGGTGTACCTATGGCATTATTCTTACATTATTACATGACAACTATTTCGATTAGGTTGTCATGTAATATTGTAAGACATGCGCAAAATAAAATGCATAAAATTACGGCGATACTTAAGAATATATGTATGGACTAACTCAATAGCTACAAGATGAGTTTAAAGCCCTATCGATTAAATTTACAACCAAAGACCTCATCATTACATTCTGAAATATTCCTACAGTGAGTTCCTTTCAATAGTTGCGCTGTAGAGGTGGCTTTAATTGGATCCGAGTGGCATCACGGTCACTGCGTCACCGCTAAAATCAAACAACTTTTAACAAACAGTTGCAACCAATTCAATTTGTTGGCTATGGTTTCCATAAAAAGAAGAAAACATGTTTTATTGAGTATGCAAAAAAAACAAAAACTGTTTGTGAAAAATCTTAAAGGCTACATTTGTATTTGTTAATAATGTTGTTGATCATTATTCATCTTTTTATTTACATTTTATAATAAGATATTTTGTATTTCATTATTCATTAATTCTCTCTCGCTATCAACAATGTTTTATTATCTTCTGCATGAACAATCGAATACAATATAAAGGGTGTATAAAGACTCATTAGTCTAATAGCCGAAAAGAATCATTTTTTAATGGCTATGATTTTTCCGGGCCCAGTCTAATAAAGAGCCAAAGATCACTACCGAAAACTTCAGAGGATTAAAGCACCTATAAACAACATAAAATAGTTAATTGCTTTTTAAAGTATTCATGTCATTAAATTACATCTAGTCGGCTATAATACGATCACAATATTTTTATAAGGTACAACAAGAGTATGATAAAACCAATATCACGTCGAACGAGTGAAAATAATATCAGTTCAGCAGAGCGATCTCAAACTTTTCGAGTAAATTAATATAAAGTTGTGCAATCCTTCGTGCATTAGTATTCAGAGTCTACGTTCATATATCACCGTAACGAAAGATTTTAATGAAAGCTTGACTCCGATACATACACTAGAGTAATTAATACGTTTTGGTCTAGCTGATTTAATTTAAAAACAAACAAGTCTTTGTGATAATTAAAAACTGATTATATTTATATTTGAAAAACTGAAAAACTACTACTATTTATTATTTATTTATAAAGTTTGAATCAAATATACAGTTATAATTTGAAAATTCCATATACGGTAGGTAAATATAACGTATATAAAAAAATATAATTAACTTACAGCAGTAGCTTTGATCAGTTAAAAGGTATTAAGTTGTTTTTGGATTATTTAGTGTTTATTAAGCAGGCATAATTGAATTGAATTACGATATCGTATTAGGGTAACCTGTAATGATAAAGTAAGGATTGTGTGAATAAAAATAATAAAAGAAGCTACGTTGGCTGCACCAATTAGTTATTTTTTTTACATTTTCACCCTTAGTGTTTACTTTAAAAAATATTAAGTTTTTTTTTAATTCCAAAAGTAATATCGGATAATAACTTCAGAGATAAAAATCTTTGCAATTTGTTACATTAACTGATCAAAAGGAACCGAAGAGACGTGTGTTCTGATTGAAACTAGGTATCTCAATGTTTTTCTTACGCAGTTTTATTTTTTACTTTGAACTTAGACATAGGTAACGTTCAGTATTGTTTACGTAACTAAAAAACCATAAAACATTAATCTTTATGGGATAATAAACTCGTATGGATTATTCCAAGAATGAGGCATGCACTACGGCTGTTACGTATTCTTCGGAGCCAAGTTGCATGTTAATAAGACCTAAACGACTATTTTGTACATCATAATAACTGTACACATTAAACTAGTGGCTCTGGGAGCTGTAGACCTCGCGAGCATACTAAAAGTGAGCTATTTGAGGAATGTAATGTGCAAGTGCATTTTCCGTTTTGTGATTTTTTTGATCTTTTTGTTTTTTTTTGCATCATCTTGTGTAGAATGAGGTCCTTTGTGTTTCTCTCAAATTTGATTGAAAACCATCGATTGTTTGATGAGCTATCCTGTTCATCATGCTAAAGATCCTTATCAGATCTTCGCCAAACTTTTATGAGACCAACTTATAGTTACTACCTTTCAAATAAAAAAAGAATAATCGAAATCGGATCTCATTTGGTGGAGATATCCAGTATATCAAATCCCTCCCCTCCTCAATCCCTTTTTTTGGGGGAAGTACCCCTCCAATCAAAAATCCCCGACGACAAAAAATTCTAATAAGTCATATAACCTGTGTACCAAGTTTCCTCCAGATCGGTTGAAAAATGCGACCTGTAGAGGAGAACAGACAGACAGACAGACATCCGGACAAACGCATTTTTGGCCAATGTGGGAACTGAGACGCTTCGCTCGCTTCGCTCGCTCGGTCAATAAATAAATAATAGAGGGCGTATTATCAGCTCTAGTGTGGCCGTAGTATAGCGCGCTCGCGGCATCTGCTGTTCTTAAGTACTACTTCCAGTTCTGCGGCCGACCACGGACCGCCGCCCACCCTGCGCTCATCTTAATTATTTGTACCGTCTCCTTCTAGCACATAATTTAATATAATAAAACTAATTAGTGAGCTGTTTGAAACATCTAGTTGAAATTTGACATAGAGCACTTGTCCACACAAAATTATTATGAAAAAATTATTTTGTTATTGTGATGTTGAAAATTATAGTGATATTCAACTGTTTCCCATTATAATATAACTAAGTAAACATATAAGTAAATATATAAATAAATATATCAGCGTGACGAATAATTTCAAGTACTCCCAAACTAATGAAACTCGAGTCTATTTAATCTGTTGAAAGTATTTGTCGAGACGTTTTTTAAACCAAGGAGATATATAAATAAAAGCTGAACGTGGGTAAGTTTCAGTTCCTCGAATTTCCCAGATTCCACATTAACTGGTTTGCAAGTGTGCGTGAAGCTGCGACCGCAGGTAATGTTGTAGTTGGTTAGTCAGTGGCCGCGGTGGTTCTCCGACCTCATTAAATCCCGGTATTTGTTTAGGACCGCAACCCAAACACGTCACTCCAACGCGAATAACGGATTTTACGATTTAAAATATTTAGCAGGCAATTTCACTTTCAGCGTTTATGACAACAAACAGCGTTTTTGTCGTTTCAGCACACATAATAGATGTTGCTACTGGATTTTCCTTTACAACAAAATGTAACAGTCATGCGAACGTTTTACAGCTTAAAATATTTTTATATTTTTACAACTGACTTTATCCTTGAAAACGAAAAGGGACATGTAGGTAAGTACTTTAACCCCCGGTTTCTGGAAGCGTGATCAACACTAAATGGACTGTCAAGTCACGTGCTATCTGTATCTAATTTGAACTAAAAGTTCTTTCTTTATTCTTTCTTTATGCTTTATTGTACACAGAAACAACATACGAAAACTTAAATAATAAAGTATGTACAAAGGCGAGCTTTACCCTAAAAAGAGTTATCTTCCAGCAAACCTTGAAGGAGAGAGACTAGTAAATTTAGAGGTGGGTATGATGTGTACAAGATGAAAGTTAGAAAAAATGATGTAATATAAAATAAATAAACCTACAGATTACTTACTAATACAGCCGATTAGTGTTGATCGAGCTTTCGGAAACCGGGGGTTAGTTTTGTGTAAATTTTCTTAATACTGATTTTTAAGTTCCGTAGAAACATCACCCCCATTAAAGTAACTTCACCTCAAGACTTTTCCTTTATATTATGCCACAAAGGCTCTCGGCATGCCTTTCAGAACTAAGTATGGGGTTTCCGGATTTATTAAAAAGGCGTTTTAATTATTTAGATCATTTTAGTTCAAAAGTGAAGCCGGCAAGCAAGTAATCGGTAATGGAATGTTATAAAATAGTTGTGTACCAATACATGGCCCTAATGAAAAAGTATCAGTGACAACTACAAAATCTGTAACTAGCTACAAGTAAATAAAAATTTCATCAAAATGCATGAAATAATACGAGTATCGATAGGATGGAACGTTTCAAACCAGATGTCACTTCGCAGTCGCAGTACACGTTGACACAGTAAATTTTCATTGCAAATTCTGCTATCGTGCTACATACGCGAGGGGCTGGCTACACAAACAGGCAGGTTATAGATGTCACAACTTAAACGAACCGAAATCGACCTCTCGACGCGTGCCCTCTCCAAACAGGGGTTCCGCGAAAAGTTGGCTTGTCATTTTTAGTGCGATCATATTTTTTTGTCCCTGTCAAACATTTCATGTCAATGAAAGTCCGGCATTTCTTTACAATTTACAAGGTTAGAACAATTATATTATAACAACCTGACGTAAACAAGTATAAAAAGTAAAAACGCGATGAAATCAAACGAATAATCTAATAAAAAGCTTAATTACTTAATATATATAAAAAAAATTAAGGCAAACTGGATATTTAAATTAGAAGTTGCTTCTAATTTGTTTCGAAAATCTATTTTCAGACGTAAGAAAGATCAAATTATGCAAATTTAGTTGACATCGTTTTTTATTAAAACGATGTCCACTAAACCATTTTGTGAAACATAAGCAAGCAAAAGCATTATAATATGATTGTCACTATAAAATATATATCAAAGAAAATTTCCCCAGGCAATATTATTATTGTAATTTGATAATTTTGCCAGAACATTCATTCATTTGACTGTAAACGAGATTATTTTGTTAAATAAATCATTTGTGATGAATTTGCGGACCGGTTCCAGACCAGACGTTCCTCTGCCATTCCCGCTTTCCCTCAGATGATACGATACCACTCAGCTTATCTTACAAACGTACGAGTAGAGAGCTTAACATGCCTGGAAAAAAATTACTATGATTTGAACTATTTTTATTCATCATTATTATAATTACGAGCCCTCCGGTTCCCACTGCTGGGCAAAGGCTCATTCCTGTCACACGTTGCGATCCTGGGCTATGTTTGCCAGTCCGTCAAGAAAACATCTAGCTCGTCCCGCCATCTCCGCTTTGGTCGGCCGCGTCGTCTTCTCGCTAGGTTAGGATGCCAATCAGTGGCTATATTTGAGTTGTTTAAAAAACAGTTACAGTCCTAGTTCTGGGCAAAGAACTATTTTTTTAAATAACTATAAAGTACCAACAAACACACTACGCGGGTTCACTTCGGGTACGTATTCCGCTCCCGAGCGACAACTTTAACGAACCACACAAGTACGTGAGTTGTCTCAGTGATGCTTCTACGTTTTTATTTTATGAAATCGCTAGTACATTTTAAGGGAACGTTGACTTTTGTGTGTTGATTTAATACATTTTAGTTTTACATATAACATCCAAAAATCTATCTAAAAATTTATTTTCTGTTATAATCGAAATGTATAAATAAATAACCCGATACGGGATAAGGTAACATGTAATCGAAGTAGCAGTAGGAAGAGAGTACATACCTATATAAAAATTATGACGAGCCCAACATCATTTTGCGCCAACATGATTTTGTATTAAATTATGCTTACATGAGTGTAGTATAGATAGATGATAGTATGATAGTATGTATTTCATCTCACTGAATCTCGATGGACAGCTCAAGATATCTACTAAACTAGATTTTCATTACGATTGTACAAGCTTACCTTAGCCAGATCGATATTGAGTATTATATCAACATTTGGAAAGATTATGTAATATAAAAATAAGAATAAGTAATTTAAACTTAAGTATTTTTTTTTCGAAATTTTGTATACGATACTACCGAAAACATTTAGAAGAAACATTCCTGTCTGGTTTCCATTGAGGGTGAGGTGAAAATATCAAAATGCTCAGATAAATCACGCTCCGTTGAAAACAATCGCTAAAACAGATTTGCGTCAATTAAATTTCCACATCAACTCTTCACACCGAAGGGAAAGGCAATCCAACTATGACAATCATTGAACTGTCGAAGTCGGATGACCAATATCGGAGCTGTTGAATGAAACAGAGGGACTGGAAGACAGATACGGCATATTGATCGAGTCAATTCGAATCATCGATGCGACGGCAATTTGCCGGTCTGCTCGGTTCGAGTGCCGCTATGCAAATGCCCGCGCTCCATTTTCCGCTTCGAGCGTCGGCGGCGGCGGCGGCTTCGCTGGCGGCGGCGGCGCGTAGGGCGCCAAGGCAGCGACGGGGGCCACCGGATGCTCCACTGTCGTCGCTGGAAATTGAGAGCGCTGCATATAAATCCTGATCCTACAGACCAAATTTGAATCAACCTAATCCGGATATTGATACGAAACAACACTGCTGACGGGTATTTTTTTAATCTTTTCGACATGAATGTATATAAGAGACATAGATACCAAGCCGAGTAAGAGCGATAGATACCAAGCCGAGTTTGTTGCCTGTTCTTCTCGGTGTTGGTCGCGTGGAACTGGCACTAGAGTCACCTAGTTTTAAGACGATTCAAGATGGTCCTTGTGATTTTATTGAATAAACATATTTTGACTTTGACTTTGTATCTTGTGAGACGGTTTTTTTGAAGGGCTTATAAATAAACCGCCCAAGTGCAGGTCGTTCGCAATAAATAACAATAACAACATAAGTTATATAATGATAAACATCATTGAAAGGAAGATTTGAAAATCTACAAACTACCGAACTTATAATAGGTATGTTTGTTTGCATTATCGTCTCGGAATTCTTTTTGATTTTGTATTTTAATTTACGCGACGGATATAGGAGCACAGCAGATGCTGGTGGCACGCTGCTGTTTTGTGAATATTTTGACTATAAAATCACTAGTAGGAGGTATACTTAAACTTCCTTCAAAAATCCTATAGAAAAGCTTTAAAGAAATTGCCAAAATGAAGCGAAAATTTTTATGTACTATTCTGCAGGAAAAAGCTGGATCTGATAAGAAATTTCAATATTAAAATCGCTCGGTCCTTCCCACCTGTTCTCTGTGATTAAAGTGTGTTTCTTGCAAACAGTCGGCACAGAGACGCCGCCAAATGTAAATGTTGGCCTAACGAAACCTCTTGCGGAAAACCAAAGGAAAAATTACACGCAGCCTCCGTAGTTGTGATTTATTTATTTTACTCTTAGGTTGGATTCGACCAAACTGATACCTAGTAACTGTATGCCCTATACGTAGTATTGAATAATTCTATCATAAGACAAAAATGTAATATTTTAAAATTTAGACTTGATTACAAATAGAACTTTTTGATTTGAGAAAAAGACTAGAGAAGACTAAGAATTATTTTGATCCGATGAATATCGTATGTTCTTTGAAATGTTTGAATACGCCTTTAGTCAAAAAACTTCAAATGTGATAAAAAAAATATTTTGTAGTATTTTTTTTAAGTAATTTTTTTATATATAAAATACATACATAATAATATTATTTATATTGTTTTCCTACCTAGCGAATTACCTATCAAAACACGCTGAAATCCACATTATATCATTATGTTATACTTATTATAAGTGAAAACTGTACAGTATGATTTAGAAAAATGTATTATTACCTACCTAACCTAACCTCAACGTAACAAAATAAAACATTTACAATACGTTACACGTTCGAATAACTATAGTTAGGTAAAGCCAAGTGATTTTATCGTCACTGAATAGAGCTAGTGTTGAGGGTACATTAAATTCAATAACACGAGTTAGGAAGTTTGAAGCTCGCTACGACCATCGCCCTCAAAATAAGTAAAGGAGAAAAGTTTCGAAAAACTCTCCTGAACTTCACCGTCGTATGTAAAATTTGGTAGGGAAAATGACGTCTATGTATACGAACTATTTATTATACTTTCATCAATATAAAAATTGGGATGGGAAGGCCGCACGTCCATAGTGTTTACGTGACTTTTATTTGGAATATAAAAATATCGAAAACGCATTATACCTCGCTATCAATATTGTATTTTATGGGCCTAGCAAACTATTACATATTTTCTAATTTTATCTTAATTTTTTTACATGTGATAGAACAAGCAGATGACCAACCTGATGTTAAAAGGTTACAATCACCTAACAAAGCATTTGCCACGCAAGTGACGCTCGCTATGGATGTGCCCTACGATGCACTACCATCCATCTTGAGGCATACAGGTTTTATTCTCCCTGAGCCAGTAATTTATTGAATTACAAGTGAAGGTATTAGAATTGAAGAAGACTACTTAGTCGCCATCCATTTGAAAACTGAAAAATATATTATATAGCCAGACTAAATTTCTCTGTTTTGTATATCATGTTCTTTTCACAACATAGATAGAAACAGCCCAGAGGCTATCCTGTTCTGTTGCATCGAGTTAAGGTCGTTATGATCCCTGAGCTGGAGATTCACGCTGCTGATTGAACATTGTTTGTTATTCAGCGGGGTCCGAGGATAGTTCCCTTGTTAGTTCATTCTCAACTACCTTAGTTTGAAATGGCCGTTATGTGCTTATCACTAAACGAAGTGTTTGCTGTTCAGCCTGTAATTTTCACTCCCTAACATGAGAGACGAGACGCGTTATGCACGAGTGCCCTGCAATTACTGACGCTTTCGTGGCGTTTGCAAGTCAACAATGTTTATAACGATTAAAACCGAATTGTGTGCTAGTAGGAAAATTCAACAATATGTTATCTCTTTTTATGTTAATTGGCCCACTTGGAAATTTTTAAAGTATATAGGTTCGCATTAGGCGGCCTAATACGAGTAATAATAGCCTAGGCCATGTCGCGGCTTAGGTCAATTTACTACAGTTTATTTCTAAAAAAAATAAAATAATAACAGGTACGAAAACCTACAGACATAATTAAAATTTCACTGAATTATGATTTATTATTTAAGATCATAATCAAATAAATAAATAAAGGGCTTTGACTGATCGTCGTAAAGCTGATGATGATCAGTTTTATAACGTTTACCAACGCTGAAAAAAATGCAAAGAAAAAAAAATGATTAAGATATAAGCCTACGATAAAGGGATGCGCCAACCATTAGTGATATCGCATCTCAACCTCACTGGGAATAACTCGTAGGGATTTTTTTATACGGTAATACCAGGCTCCATCCACAGATCTGAAATTATTATTAGGTCTCCTAGATAGCCGAGTTTACTGAATGAATCGATGAGATGTGGACTGCGTCTTTTCACTCGGTTCAGATCTTTTGGACTATGATAAAACGTGCTACTTTAAAGAAATCATGCAAGGGCCCGGGCTTTTCACCGTGAGCTTAATCACATAATACGTTAAAATTCTCCGGGTTCCGAAGATTTGAAGTGGATTTTTTAAACTTTTACCAGACAGATTTGTTGAAAATCTATTTAAATCCAGAACGTGAATCAGTAAGTTACGAGAAGTATTTATGGCTCGCTGAGAACGTGATTAAAACTTTATTTTTCGGATAGATTCAAATCACGTAAATACGTAGTATGAGGCCGAGGGTGGCTGAAAGTGCAGCAAGTGCCGCCGCTACTCTCATCAAGCAATCATTATGGACGCACCATCTTTTTAAAACGGCTTTAGATTGCGCTTACCCGCGATCCACATTAATCTCTCAGTACAATGTTTTTACGTGAAATTATAATCTTAATTTAAATTATTTGAAAGAAGTAGGTCAAATCAGGAAAAAAACTTTAGAGAGCTTTGTTTTAATTATTCGTTGCTCTACCTCCGGAGCGGTCCGTGACTTCCGCCGTGATTCTGCATATAATTTTCTACTAAATGAACGTTACGTTCTCTTTGCTAAACTGGATAATGAAGCGTGTAAAATAGAAACGCTTTTGAATGTATAGCTTGTTGTCTTTTCTGTCAAACATTTTAAAATCACATGATTGATTTCCTTACCCATTATATTCACATTATTCTACTTCCTACTTCTAATTCTTATATAAATGCGAAAGTTACGATATTTGTATGATGTTAGGAGGTTTTTTGGCTCAAACATAAGGCGTGATAGACTGTACCGATCAGATGAATATTACAACAAATATAGTTAAACTTGGTAGCATTATAAGAGAACGAAATAGGAAATATGAACGATCCATACAAAATCATGAGATTTTGTATGTTTGGTTTGGCAGAGGCGATAACACACTCATATTTACGACACATTATACAATCAAACTTAATTTTTTTATTAAAGAAGACTGTAAAACGTTCAAATATATTGAAAAAATATTGGAACAAGTACACGTGCGGTTTAGTTCTCGTGTCGTCGGATAACACTGGTTCGGGTGCGGCAATAACCGGCACAATGCGGTACAACTAACGACTGAATCCCCCTTCCCAGGGCCGGAACCAGGGCTCTTGTAAATTGGTCCAAGATTACTAATAAAGAAAACCACTTTATTTTGACATTTGATAACTTTTAAGTACGTCACAAACAAGCGTATCGTATCGTGATTTGACAAAATACCAAAGATGTCATATGGGAGAATAGACTCGATTCTGGAACGTTAAAATTATTTTAAGCTTAGCGATTTTCACAAAAGGATACCAATTTCTACAAGCTGCGTTAACTGAATTAACATTTTTCCTAGATGAGTAATAAAAAATGTTATATTTGACCTACATGTAAAAATTACAGCCCCAAAACAAAAGCCTTCGTATTTATAACCCCATGGGTACAACCTGGCAACGACTCTTCTACCCTCTAACCTGCCGAGGGTAATAAAACCACGGATTCCACTTGCAAGTCACGGAGTAGATTACCGCGGGACAACGCGACAGCCTTCCGATGCGCCGATCAGCAATGGCAACCAGCAGGGCTAGCATGGGCCGGGGACAAATTGTCTCCGGGAAAGGATAAATACCATTTCTCCGTTGTCAGTTTTATCCACCCTCCGAGCATGGCCTCGCCTGTGGAAAGCTTTATCCACGGGGAATAGCGAGGGGAATAGCGTTTTGACGGTTCTCTACGTCTGTGTTGCCATTACTAGAAAATAAACAATACTGACGAGATATTGACGCATCAACCTTCAATATTTTGATCAGTATATTAAATCTATGGTAATAGTTCGTTCTTTTTGCGACTATTTGCGGTCTGTTGCGGTGCGGATTATACGAAGACGAAGAAAAAAAGTGCAGCCATGAGCGGGAAAAAATAAGTTTATTTCTTGTTTATTCAATATTTATTTACTAAGGAAATTACAATTACAATTACCGCAGCATAGCCCTCTACGAACCAACATAAATGCTTACTTAACTTGTTTTTAGTCCAATTTCTCTATCTTATCTCTTGTTATTGTTATAATTTACTGGAAAAATTATGGTGCTGTGCAACGCAGTTGCTCTGCCTTTGTAGGTACTCCGGCGTCACTGAAGACCACGTTGTAGTAGTGCACAAAACACTATTACAGCTTAGAGCTGAGTGACGACCGATTTTGTTGTCCTAGCCAATATTGTTCTATGTTTTTGTGACACAAAATAAACGTTTTTTGATTTAATTTGAATCAATAATTTAGATTTTTTTCTGTAGATTGAGAAGCAACAAGACGCAAATAAGAGTGTTGGTAGACTTCATGTCTACCAACCAATCAGCATTTGGCGAATATGATCGAGACATTTTGTAAGCAAAGGAGAATTACTTTTATACCCACCTTCGAGATAGATGATAGTTATTCCCTGTCAAATGTCAATCGAAGAGTATTTTATCCACTCTTTCCCTAGTCCATGCTATGAAGCGGGAGTAGCAGGATATAATGTCCACGAAAAACGTCAAGTGGAAACATTTTATCCCTTTTCCCTGTTGCCATGCTATGTAAGGTGGAGAAGAGAATTATTTCCACCGACAAGTAGATAAAAACGGTGGAAAGACAATTTGTCCCCGGCCCATGCTAGCCCTACAGCTAGTTATATGAGTTTCTGTCCTGAGTTTCTGCCAATGTTGATTATTTCGACATTTTAGAAAATTGGTATTTTGGTATTTTACGTTTATTATCTTCGCATTTATCTTATTATTATTTTTACCTTACCTTAGTAAGGTAGTTAAGAAAAACTTACGTTCGGATATTGATAGATAGATAGATAATACTTTATTGCACACCACATAAAATTTACACATAACATAACACTAAAAATATCTGAGTGATATACAATGGGCGGTCTTATCGCTAAAAGCGATCTCTTCTAGACAACCTTGGGATGGACTGGATTTGATAAGAACGATAAAGGACGTTGGTGTAGAAAAACAATAAGATATTGCTTACATACTAATCTAATAACCTACCCGAATAATATATTATACACAATATACATACATAAATTAAATTATTTAAAACAAATATATATACCAATACATGCATAGAAATATGATATATTATACCTAATATATATATATATATATATATATATTGATGTAGTCTAATAATCCATTATTAAAACTTTTAACATTTTAAAACCCTAAAAACTATTTTGAGATTGTTCTAATTCATATAGGTTAACCCCCGCGGTTTCTGAAAGCTTGATCAACATTAATCAGCTGTTAGGTCACTTGATATTTTAGCTTTTACTTAAAACTAGAAAAAGATAGCAATTAAGTGACTTGACAGCCGATTAGTGTTGATCGAGCATTCAGAAACCGGGGGTAAGAGTTGTTGAGCATTCCTAAAACAATGATTGGGACATGCAAAAATTGGTTTCACTACCTACCTACGAAATTTGCTAATAACACGCATATTTCGACACTGACGAGAAAATGGACTAGAATAATAAAATAATATTACCTACGATACTCGTTCGTACTTCATAAACATGACGGGAAAACAATGTATGCTATTTAATTCGCGTGAAACGTGTTATGATTCCAGAAGCAGTTGCGGTAGAGTTGCCGTTATGAGAATCAAGTAGGATAGTAAAGAATAAGATGTACTAGTATATATCAAGTCATCTGTCAAGTAGTTTTATGATGCGTTTTATTCAGAAATCACTTTTAGTTTAGGCCCTGTAAACAATCACCCAAATAGCTCCATTAATCTACAAAACTCTCATAAACAAGAACAGGACATAAACTCCAATTTGCAATCCAATCAGAACATCCTAAACTACGGGCAAAGTTAAAGAGCAGAGTCACATCGTAACTCCCTATTGTTAGTCCGCCCGACTCCACAAAATTAAGAGTGGACAAAGAAATGTAGGTGTCTATTTTGTGGGTAGATATAGCGGTTAGATTGGGTGGAAAAGTTCTAGAAAACATATGTACAAGAACACAAAAAAAATATTTTGAGTAATCTGAGTCGGTTGCTTTGTAAATTAAGAACAAGTTTATATGGAAATATTGTGCACTAATGAGTTGTAACTTAATAAAAAGTATTTACAACGCGAACCTAGTCTTCTGTCCTAACATAGCGTTGCCTTTTCAACGTGAAAATACAATAAATATACTAATATATGAACGGAAAAGTATTCGTGCTCAGTCAATAGCATCTAGCGACGTTGCACTCAAATCATATCAACTTTTCAGGAAGTCAAAGTGCTTCTATTAATTTCTTGCATTTCTTTTACTGAGTTTTTGGTTTATTTCATAAACATCCTACTAACGAAAGCTTGTAAGTATGGATGGATGGATGGATGGATGTTTGTTACTCTTTCACGCCGGAATGGCTGAGCGGATCTAGATGAAACGTGGCAGAGAGATTGGTTATAGCCTGGAATAACACTTAGGCTACTTTTTATCCCGTGGGAATACCAAGATTTAAATCTGCGCGGGTGAAACCGCGGGGGGCAACTAGTACCCCAATAAAGGTCAAAACTTGCCATCTTTGTAAAGCAATAAAAAATATTTTTTATGTTGAATAAGAATGTTCATAATAATATTGTTTGTTCAATTATTTAACTATATTAATGTAAAATACGTATGTAAATGTACATAGTGAGCTTAAATTTTTTTTCGTAGTACCAACGATACTAAAAAGACAGAATTTTACAAATTGGTGTTTTATTTTTACACCCTGTTTAGGAGTCTATGTGCTATCAATAAGTGGCAGTGGAGTTGGCAAATTGAATTGAATAAAACACACAGTCCGCTAACGAGCCGGTGTTTACCCAAGTGGACACTAATTGGCTTAGCCGGCGGTCGGCACCGCGACGACTGGGGAACCAGTAAAACGTGCATTCGATTTGGATGCGGCAAGTTATGTACAATCCTACTGCTATGAATCTATTCGTATGGGACACAAATAAAAAAAAAGCTAGAACAACACGGTTAAGTGTATGTATGTGTACGTGTTTAGACACTTACAATCATGTCTCTAAAGTATGTTTAATATTCTGTTAGAATATGTTTTTTGTTCTTAATTTGGTTGTCATTTGGAAAAAGTGTAGATTAAATTTTTTTGACACGACTTTCGTAAAGAACCCAATGTTAAACTGATTATTCCAACCGATCTTAAGAACTCATCATTGATCTGATGGAATATCTACCGTGCCTTAATACAGCCGTGAGCAATGTCAGTTCGTTTTATTCTCACAGTATATTGGCCCATTAGAATAATTGTGCAGCCTTACCGAACAGATTCTATTCTTAGCTACTCTTCGAATGAAGATGCAATCACTGTTAGCCGACGCACGTCATAGTCGTTAGCAAGGTTGATCTCATTTTATCTTAATACTAAAACAAATCCAATTATAAATTGAAATAAATCTTTAAATAAGTACCCTGAATTTTCAAAGAACCTCCTAATTCGGTGACGGAGTGCCCCCAGGCAATTACAAATATAACGTTTTATGTTCTAAACGATTCAATTTTGGTTGAGAAAATATTTTGTAATAAATAAACAAACGGTCATTCCTTCAAACTCCAAGGAAATTGCTTTCGCCGGCTGATTAACGTTACTGAAATAAAAAATAAAAAATGTACTTATATTTTTTGATGTCCAGAATGTCTTTGAGCGGCAATGGGCTTGCAAACTGTCACGATGGAATTCCGACTACTTTTCTCAAGTGCGGCACATGCACATGATGTGCCTGTAATTTCACCGGCCATAGGTACTCTTTAAAGCGTGATAATTAGATATATCCTCCTCCTGTTAGCTCTACAGTGCAGTCAGCCCAACCTATAAGAAAGTCAACACGTATGGAGCTGATCAGCCACGGGTTTTGTTACAATGTTTTGGTGACCGTAATATTGGGCATATAAAAAAAGTTACTTCACCCGCGGATTCGGGCATTTTTTACCTTATGATTGTGACCCTAAGATTGTAATGTGGTGTTCGTAGCAACACATTTTACTAAACAACCAGTGCGCAATACCAGTAGATAGAGAAGATAAATTGATAAATTTTGTATACTTTCCGCACATCAGCTCTACCACAAAAAAATATAATTTTACAGACCCCACAGCTCGTGGTGTCTGCTTTCTGCGCCGCAGATGGTGGTTTCGATCCCGACTAAAACCTAACATTGATAATGATGATATTTTATTGTTGACTTTCATAACGTAAGTATTCGGTCTCGGTCGGTTCTCCTGCTTTTTTATTCACCAGTATTAGTAATGTGGGAACATGACGCATGCGCCGCCGACAACCACTGCGTGCACGCGCGCAGCCATTGGCGGGTGGTTTTTTTTTTTTTTTTTTTTTTTTTTTTTTTTTCGAATGGACTATAATGCTGGTATAATCGTATGACGATTGCCGACAGCGTTACCGGACTACTGGCGAGCGCGGAAGGCGCTCTGCCATACAAAAAGGTTTATTGGCAACAAACGCAAGGGCACCACTTAGGTACGGACCTCGGCTTGGGCTGTTGCCGGGGAAGAGATAAGTCGGAGAGAATCTTCGCCCAGAGGGGGCGTTAACGGGGAATGCGTCTTCGACCCCTCCGGAGGGGTCGGTGTAGGTGTGCAGTGTTGATAGTTACCGGGTGCGATGAGTCGTCGATCACCACTGCGTTTGCGGCGGTGATCTCGTCATCTGGGTCACCTAAAACGTGTCTAGGTCTACGGAGGGTACGTTTAGCGGGCGGCTCTACTGGATAATTTGGTAGTGCGGTCACTAGCGGGTTCGGATGGTGAGCGGCCGAATCGTAGAAACGCCGAGAGGCGGTTTTCATGAATTCGGCCAACGACTCGAGATTGACATCTCTGTGAAGATCGATATTGCGCATGTACGGTGGAGCACCGGTAGCGATACGCAAAAATCGATTTTGAACTGCTTGGAGGGTGGCCAAGTGGTTAGAATGAGCGAAAACTACAGAGGAGTACGTCATGATAGGACGTATGCAAGCTTTATAGAGCGTCACCTTATTTCTAAGGGACATCTTGCTCTTCTTGCATAGAAGTGGATGTAGACGGCCTAGTATGAACCTAGCGCGGTTGCGTACTTGCCGTACATGGCGAATGAACGAGAGACGAGAATCAAGGATCACGCCTAAGTATCGGGCTGACTTTGCCCAGGGAATGGGCTCGTCGAAGAGAGTGATGGTTTTGGGATTGCGGTTCCCCCTAGTGAAGTACACGGCGGCACTTTTCGTAGGGTTCACCTCTATCCGCCATTTGCGGAACCATGCAGCGAGTGCATTGAGAGCTGATTGCAGCCTTATGCACACCCGACCGGTGTTCCGGTCCGATGTGTACAAGGCTGTGTCGTCAGCGAATAGGGCTATTTCCACCTGATGGGTGCGGGGGATATCGCTGGTGTACAGCGTGAAAAGGAGGGGAGAGAGCACGGATCCTTGAGGGACGCCGGCTCTGACGGGTCGAGGGTCCGAAAGGACACCCTCTACGCGATAGCGAAAGCTTCGATTTAGTAGAAAGTCTCGTAAGATGAGCACGAGTCTATCTGGCAGACCGAATTTGGAAAGCTTGTAAATCAAGCCGTTGTGCCAGACCTTATCGAAGGCCTTCGCTACGTCGAGGAAGATTGCACCAGTATCTGCAGGCCAGGTATGGTGGAATCTGGTTAACACGTGCTCCGTGATGCGGAGCACTTGTTGGGGACAAGAGTGTCTGGCTCTGAAGCCAAACTGTTCGTCGGGGAGGAGTTTGAGCTCGTTAACATGGGACCAGAGACGATTCAGAAGGAGTCGCTCGTAGATTTTACCCATGGAACTGAGGAGACTGATGGGGCGATAGCTGGAAGGCTCTGTCGCTTTTTTGCCCGGTTTGGGGATGCCAAGTACTGTGGCTTCCTTCCAAGCGTCAGGAAAGGAACAGTTTGCCATAGCCGCATTGAAGATGCTGACTAGAAGGTAAATAAGGACAGTGGGAAAGTTCTTAAGCACCCTATTGCTGATGCCATCAGCGCCAGGGGCTTTCTTCGGGTGGAGATCCTTGATAATCGTCTGTACCTCGGAGGCCCTAATGAGGGGGAGGGGAGGAGCGGACGGTGGCAAAGAAGAGATCCGTTCGACTTCCTTGTCCACCGTATCGAGGTGGACAGGGTCGACGGGAACGAGGCTGGGTGAGCATTGCGATTCGAGGCTTTCCGCTAAGCAGTTGGCCTTTTCATCGTCGTCGAAAGCGGGAGTCTGATTCTGGCGGGTGAGAGGAGGCATGACAGAGACGACATCGGCTTTCATAGAGCGAGCCAGTTCCCAGTAAGCCAGGTGACTGGGCTCGATCTCTGAGAGCTTGTCGTCCCATTGTCTGTTTCTATGGGCGTGGATGCGTTTACTGACTTCGCGCTCTAATGCGCGATGCCTTTGTCGGTTAAATTGGCGGGTGGCGGCGATCCGCGCCATATTTACGTTGGCGCTGTCTCGCTCTGGCGGAGCGCGCTCTGTCACCGGCTCGCCATACATTGTCCCTCAGACGCCTCCTCATTGGCTGACGTAAACACACTCGCTATGCAGATCAATGATTGTCCTAACATTAAATGGTAGCATATAAGAAGGTGACTTTTTCAATAAAGATGTTCAAGCATCTTCAATGCGGCTATGGCAAATATGGCAAAAAAAATAAAAATATGTTCCTTTCCTGACGCTTGGAAGGAAGCCACAGTACTTGGCATCCCCAAACCGGGCAAAAAAGCGACAGAGCCTTCCAGCTATCGCCCCATCAGTCTCCTCAGTTCCATGGGTAAAATCTACGAGCGACTCCTTCTGAATCGTCTCTGGTCCCATGTTAACGAGCTCAAACTCCTCCCCGACGAACAGTTTGGCTTCAGAGCCAGACACTCTTGTCCCCAACAAGTGCTCCGCATCACGGAGCACGTGTTAACCAGATTCCACCATACCTGGCCTGCAGATACTGGTGCAATCTTCCTCGACGTAGCGAAGGCCTTCGATAAGGTCTGGCACAACGGCTTGATTTACAAGCTTTCCAAATTCGGTCTGCCAGATAGACTCGTGCTCATCTTACGAGACTTTCTACTAAATCGAAGCTTTCGCTATCGCGTAGAGGGTGTCCTTTCGGACCCTCGACCCGTCAGAGCCGGCGTCCCTCAAGGATCCGTGCTCTCTCCCCTCCTTTTCACGCTGTACACCAGCGATATCCCCCGCACCCATCAGGTGGAAATAGCCCTATTCGCTGACGACACAGCCTTGTACACATCGGACCGGAACACCGGTCGGGTGTGCATAAGGCTGCAATCAGCTCTCAATGCACTCGCTGCATGGTTCCGCAAATGGCGGATAGAGGTGAACCCTACGAAAAGTGCCGCCGTGTACTTCACTAGGGGGAACCGCAATCCCAAAACCATCACTCTCTTCGACGAGCCCATTCCCTGGGCAAAGTCAGCCCGATACTTAGGCGTGATCCTTGATTCTCGTCTCTCGTTCATTCGCCATGTACGGCAAGTACGCAACCGCGCTAGGTTCATACTAGGCCGTCTACATCCACTTCTATGCAAGAAGAGCAAGATGTCCCTTAGAAATAAGGTGACGCTCTATAAAGCTTGCATACGTCCTATCATGACGTACTCCTCTGTAGTTTTCGCTCATTCTAACCACTTGGCCACCCTCCAAGCAGTTCAAAATCGATTTTTGCGTATCGCTACCGGTGCTCCACCATACATGCGCAATATCGATCTTCACAGAGATGTCAATCTCGAGTCGTTGGCCGAATTCATGAAAACCGCCTCTCGGCGTTTCTACGATTCGGCCGCTCACCATCCGAACCCGCTAGTGACCGCACTACCAAATTATCCAGTAGAGCCGCCCGCTAAACGTACCCTCCGTAGACCTAGACACGTTTTAGGTGACCCAGATGACGAGATCACCGCCGCAAACGCAGTGGTGATCGACGACTCATCGCACCCGGTAACTATCAACACTGCACACCTACACCGACCCCTCCGGAGGGGTCGAAGACGCATTCCCCGTTAACGCCCCCTCTGGGCGAAGATTCTCTCCGACTTATCTCTTCCCCGGCAACAGCCCAAGCCGAGGTCCGTACCTAAGTGGTGCCCTTGCGTTTGTTGCCAATAAACCTTTTTGTATGGCAGAGCGCCTTCCGCGCTCGCCAGTAGTCCGGTAACGCTGTCGGCAATCGTCATACGATTATACCAGCATTATAGTCCATTCGAAAAAAAAAAAAAAAAAATAATAATAAAGATGTTCAGTCAGTAATCGCGTCTTTAACTTCGAACCCCAATAGAAACCCTAGGAAGTAGTAGGAATCAGTTGTAGGTAGGAGGAGTAGGCTAGGCAGGCTAGGCATATGATCGCAACACAACATACGATCGCACACTACTCGCACTACAACGCTAGGTACTACACAGGCGTAGACGCCTCCACACTTGGTGACCCTCGACGTTCGAAGATTTTTCAAAACACGCAATGGACGCAACGGAAGGAGTGAAGAATGCTGAAGCATCTGAGGCAAGCCTGGATTTACCCATCAATGTTGCTAGCCCCAGCCAACAAGTCACAGCTACTCAATTCGACGTGTTATCCAAACAACTGGAGAAGCTCACGTTAGAAGTCACCGAGCTACACAACCGAGGAAGATCGCAATATCGCCGTCCCTTTCACACACGTTCGCGTTCTCGCTCAAGCTCAGCGAAGATAAAGGAGGGAACATGGCTGTGCAGATATCACTTCCGGTTCGGTGACAGAGCAAGACGCTGCGAATCACCGTGCGCCAAGAGGAACTCCAAGTCGGACTCCAAACTAGAACACACGCCGACCGTAGCGGAGGTCGGCGTTGTCCCTGCTAGTAACCGCCTATGTGTCTACGATCGCAACACGAATCAGCGTTTCCTCGTGGATACAGGTGCCGATATTTCGGTCCTAGCGTGCACCTATGTTGTGCACCACATAGAGACCTCCGGAGCACCGCTTTATGCACGAGCGCGTCCACTGCCTCCTGACAAATATAAAGCCGCAAAAGCTGAGTTCGAGCGCCTTATGGAAATGGGAATTTGCCAGCCGTCAAAGAGTCCGTGGGCAAGTCCGCTGCACGTCGTTACGAAAAAAGATGGAAGCTTACGTTGCTGTGGAGACTACCGAAGACTGAATGCTGTTACGCAACCAGACAGATACCCGATACCCAGGATTCAAGATTTCACGTACCATCTACACGGCAAGAAAATATTTTCAAAATTGGATTTGAAAATGGCGTACTACTGGATACCGATTGCTAAGGAGGACGCTCAGAAGAGTGCAATCATAACACCGTTTGGATTGATGGAATTTCGCTGCATGACCTTCGGCCTTCGGAATGCAAGCCAGACCTTCCAGCGCTTCATGCATGAAGTTCTCCGAGGCATCAAGGACTGTTTCGCATTCGTGGACGACATACTACTCAGCAGCGTCAATGAAGACGAACACAAGACGCTACTTCATGAAGTTTTGGGCCGCCTGGACAAGTATGGAGTCACGCTCAACGTGGACAAGTGCGAATTTGCCAAGTCGAGGATCAATTTCTTGGGCTATGAAGTAACTGAAGAAGGAATCAAACCAACGACCGAGCGCACCAAAGTCATCTCAAGCTTTCCTCAACCAAAGACAATAGCAGAGCTACGCCGCTTCCTGGGAATGCTGAATTTCTACAGAGACTGTTTGCCGCGTCAAGCCGACCACCAGTGCGAGCTCAACAAGTACCTACATGACAGGAAGAAGAATGACAAGACACCAATTGATTGGACGCCGGAAGCCGAAGTAGCCTTTCAAAAATGCCGCCAAAGCATCGTTGAAGCTACAACTTTAACGCATCCAGTATTGAACGCACCACTCAACATCATGTCGGACGCATCGGATCACAGCATCGGGGCAGTGCTGCAACAGAAAATTGGAAGAACCTGGAAGCCACTTGCATATTTTTCAAAAACGATGAGCAGCACGCAGCAAAGATACAGCACGTACGATCGCGAGCTATTAGCAATGTACGCCGCTGTCAAGCATTTTCGCCGCCTAATCGAGGGATGTGAGGTCACAATACTCACGGATCACAAGCCACTATCTTTCGCTTTGTCGCGACCTCCAAGCAGCAGTGACACACCACGACGAGAAAGGCAGCTACACTACATCAGCCAGTTCTGCTCGAAGATCGTGTACGTGGAAGGAGAGAAGAACTCGGTCGCCGACGCATTATCACGGATTGAAGAGATTCGATGTCCTTCAAACATAGACTACGAAGCTCTATCAAGAGATCAAAGAAGCGATCAAGAATTGAAACAACTCAGGCTGCAACCAAATTTGAAGTTCGTTGACGTCACTCTACCCGGAATAAACCAGCCAATCACGTGCGAGCAGTCAACATCCACATTACGACCATACCTACCCGTGGCACATCGGCAAGCTGCATTCAAAGCGCAACACGAACTGTGTCATCCGGGAATACGGACAACAAGAAAGCAAGTCACATCAAAGTTCTTCTGGCCGTCGATGAACAAGGACGTGAACACCTGGACCAGAAACTGCATCGGCTGTCAGAGAGCGAAGATCAACCGCCACAACGTCACACCACTAGGAACGTTTCCGGCCTCCGAACGGTTCGAGCATGTTCACATCGACATCGTGGGACCACTCCGGCTATCTCAAGACTACAGATACTGCGTGACGATGATCGACCGATTCACCAAGTGGCCAGAAGCTGTACCAGTACGAGAGATAACAGCGGAAGTCGTCGCGAGAGCACTCTACGAAAATTGGATCGCAAGATTTGGCTGCCCTCACCGGATATCCACCGACCAAGGGAGACAGTTTGAGTCGTCGTTGTTCAGCGCATTGATGAAGAAGTTTGGCATCACAAGAATCCGGACAACACCATTCCATCCGCAGTCAAACGGCCAAATAGAGCGATTTCACCGAACGTTAAAAGCAGCGCTCATGGCAAGAGGAGTAACTACGCAATGGAGTGAGGAGCTGCCTACTGTTTTACTCGGACTACGGACAGCGCTACGTGAAGAAAACAACTACAGTCCGGCGCTACTTACCTATGGAACGACTCTACGCATTCCTTCAGACTTCATTGCTCCATCAAGCTCGAAGATTGAAGATGCAGAATTTGTGCGACGTCTAACCGAAGCAATGTCGGCGCTAGCGCCAGTTCAACGCCCTGCCACAACTACCGCAAGACCGTTCGTGCACAAGGATTTGGCTACCTGCACGCATGTGTTCATAAGGAACGACACAGTCCGAGCGCCTCTTACACCACCCTACGACGGACCATTTCCGGTACTACAGAAGCACAGCAAGTACTTCAAAATCCAGTTGCCAAGGCGAGTCACAGTTGTATCGTTGGATAGACTCAAACCAGCATACATCTGTAACGAAGACGCAAGTTCTACTCCAGTCAGCGAAGCTCCGGTTACAACAGCACCGGCCGCAGCAGCACCGTACGTGACCAGATACGGCCGCACCGTCAAGAGATCCGTACGCTTCGCTTGATGGGGGGTACTGTGGGAACATGACGCATGCGCCGCCGACAACCACTGCGTGCACGCGCGCAGCCATTGGCGGGTGGCGGCGATCCGCGCCATATTTACGTTGGCGCTGTCTCGCTCTGGCGGAGCGCGCTCTGTCACCGGCTCGCCATACATTGTCCCTCAGACGCCTCCTCATTGGCTGACGTAAACACACTCGCTATGCAGATCAATGATTGTCCTAACATTAAATGGTAGCATATAAGAAGGTGACTTTTTCAATAAAGATGTTCAGTACCCTCCGTAGACCTAGACACGTATTAGGTGACCCAGATGACGAGATCACCGCCGCTAACGCAGTGGTGATCGACGACTCATCGCACCCGGTAACTATCAACACTGCACACCTACACCGACCCCTCCGGAGGGGTCGAAGACGCATTCCCCGTTAACGCCCCCTCTGGGCGAAGATTCTCTCCGACTTATCTCTTCCCCGGCAACAGCCCAAGCCGAGGTCCGTACCTAAGTGGTGCCCTTGCGTTTGTTGCCAATAAACCTTTTTGTATGGCAGAGCGCCTTCCGCGCTCGCCAGTAGTCCGGTAACGCTGTCGGCAATCGTCATACGATTATACCAGCATTATAGTCCATTCGAAAAAAAAAAAAAAAAAAAAAAAAAAAAAAAAAAGATGTTCAGTCAGTAATCGCGTCTTTAACTTCGAACCCCAATAGAAACCCTAGGAAGTAGTAGGAATCAGTTGTAGGTAGGAGGAGTAGGCTAGGCAGGCTAGGCATATGATCGCAACACAACATACGATCGCACACTACTCGCACTACAACGCTAGGTACTACACAGGCGTAGACGCCTCCACAGTAAGTACAGTGTCTAAAAAAACCCTTGTGGTCTATCATGCAAATATGTTGTGCTTATTAGTCACTCTGGTATGAATATTCCGGTCGCAAAAGTAATTTTAAAGGCTATCAGGAACGTACCAGTTCCGACAGACACCAAGCAACATCAGTAGCTCGTATCTTGTGCTATTAGCATATAAATTGTATCTTCTGGTCAGGCGACCAAGATGACACGTCTGACGTCCTCTATTGGCTTCATATTTTGGATGTTATTACCTACGTTATACATTGTAAACACCATAAAATATGGAATGTTTACGACCTGCTGTTTTCAGTCACTTATAAGTTGTTTTACGTTCGATAAAGTTTAACAAAAACCAAAGATTTTTTTATGGTCTGAACTAAAATGACATTGCACATTGAAAATAATAATTATACTTGTATTGTATTAACTTTTTTTTTTAAACAACAAGCTGATGGTATACAAGCAGATGGCCCATCATATATGTTCAGTGGTAACCACCACAAAGCATTGCCTCGTAAGTCACGTACTATAGGAACGTGCCCTATCGATGCACTGCCTTGACCATCAACTTCCGGCATACAGAGATGTTAAGCGTCTTGTCATGGGCCTGAGTTACTATACTTTACTCTACATTTTACTTACTTTGCTGAACATTCGAAGCACTTCGTTCAAACTATTTTGTTATAGAAGATGATGTGACCAACGTGGAGGCAAGTAAACTATATTATGTTTATGCTTGCTTCTAAACAAAGGCACGCTTGTTTAATAATTACAGCCTAATAGGCAAAACCAAAACAATTTATAAAGATAATAAATCATTTCAACCAAAATTACCGCTCGTATTAGTCTTCATCAACGGCTCACGATACACGGGCAATAAAACGATGAAAAGAAGTTAATTTTTTAGCGAATCATCTCCGGCCTATTCATACCCTATGTTTCCAACTACAACTGCGTTTGGTTAGATTTAACCATTTTACCATTAGAATAAGAGGTTAGTTTGGACTAAATTAAAATGATCGTTCTTTGCAATTTTTATAGCCATCACAAATCAGTAGACTACGGCTTTATTCAATGTTTGAAGGACAACTTTCATACATTGAATAAGGAAAAATCTATGCCAAGGGGTAGACTTCTTCAATAAAATCAGCGATGATTGCTGATCACCGATGATCATAATACTGCAGAATACTCAACTTAGCCGGTATAACCACTCCTACGTATCTATTTGTCAAATCTAGCAATAACTTTTGAGTAAGCTGGAAAGCATGCGCTCATGAAGTCATCAATATTCATTTTCCGGCGCGCCCCAGAAACAACACCTTTCAGCATAGCGCTTCCTTTGAAGGGACCGACTTTGGAACCGTGACACTGCAACACCGGTAACTCAATTTATCTCCATAATTGCCTTGTTCCATTGAGGGATCCGACCTACTGTTCTGTGATAGTTTGTTTTCGATTGTCTTTCAACCGTGGTGATGCTAGTCTAGCAATTATAGCGAAATTTCTGTCACGCCATTGTGGTTTCGTTTAAAGAGTTACGTCATCAGCAAAATTGGTAAGATGTATTTTTTGTACGCATGAAGACCTCATGTTTGTATATTTGTTAAACTTAAACTTAAACACAACGCATGGAAATCACTATTAATCTTGAATCTTAATTTTTCAAGTGAATCATTTTATTGGCAGCATCTAATCAGTTGTAAAATCTCAAATGGAGCTTTCAACTAAAGCCATTAAACAATTATACCGAAACTTTTCCCATAACTTAAGGATATTTGGCAAATGGTAGAGTTAAAGCCACATTGCAATTCTATGGTCTACATAACTCGTCCAACTATTAGATGTGTTATATTAATACCGATTTATTTGTGGGAGTGAAATGAAATTGGCTTGTTTTGATTTACCGGATAATAGTAAACAAATTACCCGTGAACTGTTTGTTCTCAATTGGCATTGTTTGTTTGTGATTATCGAATCACGATGCCATACCAGCGAGCCCATTAATATTCCGTATAGGGGAGATAGGTATTCTAGCGTAGTAGCGTAGTGGGGCGGCGTAGCTTCTCGTAGCGCTATTCGTAGCGCATCGTATACAGCTGTTCGTAACTTTAATTGAACACGTTCAACATTTTATAATAATATCCTTTCAAACCAGGGGTCTGTAAAGTCTGATAATATCACTACATAGTATATAACAGAGTAGCTTTCTCTGTCCCTATATCCCTATGTCCCTATGTATGCTTAAATCTTTAAAACTACGCAACGGATTTTGATGCGGTTTTTTAAATAGATAGAGTGATTCAAGAGGACGGTCTATAGGTATGTATAATACATGCATGATATAGTAGAAAAACAATGTGCACCCGTGCGAAGCAGAGCGCGCGGGCGGGTCGCTAGTTCTTATTATAAAATTATTACAAATCAACATAATTTATACTAGAGAGCAGTTGAAAGTAACTCACAAACCTCAATTACAATAAAAGAGCACGTTATTTAACAGCAAAACGACATTCAAAAGACGGAAAAACCGAGGGTCGGAACATCTGCACATAAAGAGGCAATTTGGAGATTGCCGGGGGCGCACAGCCACCACAGAGAATTGTACTCGAATGTATTCAAAATTAAAAAATGAAGAAAATATTGCAAGGAAAATTCATTGCGGTAAAATAAACAAGAGTGGCTTGTTACTGTGGACAGTGTAGCGAGCTCGGCGAGAGCTCGGGGCCGGGCCGGCAACGACGCCGCACCGGCTGCGGCCGCGGCGCCGCGCGCTCGAGTGCCGACCCACACTTACCCGCTGGTTGACGGGGCCCTTCACAATCCTTCTAAACTTTTTGCTGAAACAGTAATACTTAACTGAAAATTAAAGCTACATTTTCCGTGTAAGTGAAGTTGTAGAAGTTTTATTTCACTCAGAAAGGTTGTAGTGGATCCTCTCACTATTCTATTCTCTAACTAAACAACCTTCACAGCTCAGTTGGTGGTAGCTCTGCCTTCTGCGCCTGAGGCCGTAGGTTCGATCCCCACCGAGAACAAACATTTGTGTGATGAACATAGATGTTTGTTCTCTGTCTGGGTGTTATATTATAATAAGTATGTATTTACAAAAAAAAAGTAGTATATAAACTATCTGGTTCCAATATCACAAGATTTGGCTTAATTTGGGGCGAGATAGTGCTGTGTGGAATGTCCACCAATATTTATTTATAACTAAAGAAAAATTATACAACTTTCATGTTATATTCCCATAACGTTGATGAGCAGAGTAATTGAACTTCCCATCGTCGCCCGGTAGCCAAGGGTACTGTTTCACAGAAGCTTCTTAATTGGGCTCAGCCCTGAGGAATTAGTGTCAGGATTCAAGCTCCTCAGCGGCAAAGGCAGGATATCGCAATTTGGCGCGGCGAGTAGGTAATGACGGGACGCTGCGGTCGCTACGTGCACCAACTACTCACTAGATGCCGACAGAATCAGCGAGATTACTATTACAGCTAGTTTTGACCAAATAAATACAGTTTCTTTTCTAGTCATTTCAAAATATTAACGACTTTAAAAATGACAACCAACTATGGTTTACTAATCACTGCAAAATGGGGTATGTACCAGATGTTATATTTGACCCCTGACTACCCCTCTTAGACATCCTCTAAGAATCTTTAATACTTGGTAGGTAGTAAAATATCTAGAGGATATCTAGCGTGCCTGGAAATCAAGGTTTTGTATGCTTGTTAAAATTACCACAATCAATCATGACAAATCATAAACGACAAAATAAACGTAAATTTGTTTGAATTTACTTCGAAATCCAGTTGCAATTAAATTTTAGATTAATACAAAATTGCGCTTAACTCAAATTTCAATTCATTTCACGAGGGTTTATTTCTCGTGGATCAAAATTAATTTCTCAGGATCGTACTTCTTTCAAGATCTGAATAAATTCAAAAGAGATTTCGTAAAAAAATACGTCCTGAAGCCCGCGGCTAACGCAAATTACGCCTTTAGTAACAAGGAGGTATCTTGCCCTCAGTTATGACACAAGTAGGTTTTTGTAAACGCTTTGGGATATGTAGTTAATGTCATTTTTTATCCTTCAAATATTATTTTCTTTATTAGCATTGGTATATTAAACTATAATTAGTCTAGGTTATAAAACTGCCCCCTCCTTGTCAGCTGTCGAATATTTATTCACCTACATCAAAACAAAAAGTATAGCTGAAACAAAAATACTTATGTTAGAAAACTGGTATATTCATAAAAAAAGATAGAGTGACGAAATTAGTTATAATCAGAAGATGTGCCTAAGCGACAATTTTTTATTCAGTGTGCATTGATTCCATCACTTCAAGAAGTGAACATAATCTCATGTGCCTCTAATTGCATCAATACCCTTACCACACCTTTTAACATCGCTGCATGTCAACTTATTTAAGTAGGGACAGTCAATAAAGGTATATAGGCACTTTCCCGGAAGAACTTTAAGAACTACATTTTATTCATCACCGACAGTTGTTCTTTCAACCTTTTGAAAATGTTACTACTGATATCTTAATCTTAAAGTAAAACGTCAAAAGACCACCTAAAATATAGGTGTCTTTATATATTTTCTACATCTTTGAAACTCAATTAATTAAAGAGGAGATTCGTTTGGAGACGCAAAAGTATTATAACGGTACCCAATTACGATAAGTAACTCCTAAAACTCGGTAGTTTGGTATGTATCAAATGCTACTAAATAAGATAGTCTATACAAGTATGGCTTTTCAAATGTCACTAAAATGTAGATCTACTAAAAAATAGACTTCATACACTTAAATGTTTGCTTAAAATAAGAAAATTTAGAAAAACTTACATCAGGATCCTTTTCAAATGAGCATTTGTGTACATCAAAGGCTCTCTGACATGGCGGTTTGTCGCGCGAATCTGTAATTATACAAAAATAATAGTATTGTGCAGCCCCGTATCAAAGAGAAGGCCGTTTGGTCGAAACAAAAAACTAACCTTGGTGTTTACACGAATACAGCATCGTTCTAGTTCTGTCCTGTAGTTGTTCCGGCATCAAGCTTATTAGCATGTCGTAGTCCACTTCTTCGTCATCCACCTAAAATAATAGAATTTCGAAGCACTAGTTCAATAATAATAAAAATAAATAGGTATCTCATGAAATAAAATCAAAGCCTAGCAACCCCTTCACAAAACCTCGGCTCAAAAAATAAATTGCTACTGCCCCTAACATTTTTCAAGCTCTTAAATTGTTCATGATTTTAATAAAAGCCTCGAATTATTGCATGTATTTAGTTAATGTTTTCATTTAATCATAGACAAAGAAATAAACAAAGAACACGAAATTACGAGACATGATTAAAGTTTGAATTCAAAGCAAACAAACGGTATTAAAAATAAATTAAACGTTTGTTTGTATCTAATTCCGTGCCCCAGCCAGAGTGGAGAGAGAAATAAACAAAGATAACTCACGAGACTCGCTTCTTCCAGTAGGCAAACCATATAGCACTTCAATTTCTCGTCTTCCTTAAATATGCCCTTTTCGCAATTCGCTATATCCTCTGGGGGAAGAAAGAATAAAGACTCTTTAATGTACCCAAACATGTGACATTATATATCAAAATAATTGTATTGTGAACTAATAGAATAGGGCAAGCGTTATTCATTGCCATTGATGATAAAATCATATATGCTTGCTACAACCATGCTACGCATAGCTAATTGGCTTGCTATAATTAAGTGTTACACGTTATTTTCACGGTGTTTTCTATGTATAATAAAAAAATATCTATCTATGTAAGTATATAATGTATTAAATATATCAATTATCTAGTACCCATAACACAAGCTTTGAATAGCTTACTTTGGGGCTAGATAGTGCTGTGTGGATTGTCCAGCATTATTTATTTATATTTATTTAAACAATGTTGACACAGAGACTAAAAGTCTAGGATGTTTTCTTAAATCATTCAAAAGTAATGTGGCATTGCGTATTACGTAATAAGTGCTGATAAGTTTTCGATTTATTATAGCATTATTGCTATTTCTGAGTTGCCTTAGCTCTATGCAACTGAGCTTAGCCGCGCCGATTGCTTCGCGTCATTCGCATGCATATAGAACAAAAGAAAAACTTTATTTCTATTACAAGCTCACCTTCAGATACGCCAGTTTTTGCGACACAATCACCGTGAACTGTGTCTATAATTTCTTGAATATCTTCACTGAATACCTGCAAGAGAGTTTAAGATAGTTAGTCTTATTATACACAATGTGCAAATATTCCTACATTTAAATTACATGTTTTTTATGCCGAAAAACGCGTTAAAATTTCACTAATAACTTATTTACTAACTCAAGCATTGACTGACCATCGACAAAATTTTGTGTCAGACGTACGAATCTTATCTAATAGGGTGTAAAACATTACTCCCGAAAATCTAAACGGGATCTGCGGGCCGACCGCCACCATAGAATTGATCTGTCAAATTTTAGCATTTGTGAAAACTTTCTTGAAAACTTTACTGGCTTGTATAAGTTGACCTCTCACACACATATGCGAAGATTAGCTGACATGGTTTTGTTGTCTTTGGACATTTTAAACTTTTTTGTCGTTCTATAAACTTTTTTTTCGGTAATTTTCGATTTTCTCTATCAAGGAGTAGAAACCTCACAAATGACTGCCTCCGCGCGCGTTTACACATGGCTAAGCTCAGTTCACTAAATTTAGACAGTAGCATTTTCGCTCTAGATTTGTATACTAACGGCCGGTTTCGGAAAGCTTGATCAAAACTAATCGGTCGTCAAGTCACTTGCTATTTCAGCTTTTACTTCAAGTTGGATAGAGATAGCAAGCGACTTGACAGGCGATAAATGTTGATCGAGTTTTCAGGAACCGAGGGTAAGTTAATTATCTTGCTAATTAACTTAGTGTATACCTATATCTGATGAATTTCGAGGTGAAGGTCAAAGCAAAAAGATATTAATTCAATAAAATCACAAGGATCACTTTAAAACGTCTCAAAGCTAGGTGACTCCAGGCGCCCGCGCCCCTTCCACGCAACCAAAGCCTAGAAGAACAGCCAAAAAACTTAGGGCTTGTTTTTTTATACAATTAGCTGATGGAACAAGCAGATGGCTCACCTGATGTTAAGTGGTTACCATCAGCTATTACAAAGCATTGCCCGTAAGTCACGCACGACAGGAACTTGCCTTACGATGCACTGCCCTGCGTCCATCATCTTGAGGCATACAGATGTAAAGCCTGATGTGCCTGTAATCACACCGGTGACCACACTCTACAAACCAAAATATAGCAACGCTACTTGGCGGCAGAAAAAGGCGTGGTGGTAGTACTTCCCCGGACGAGCCCTTCACAAAAAAAGAGTTCTACTACTCTTTTGTATGATCCTTTAACCGCACGTACTTTTATAATTAACTAGTTGCGCCCCGCGATTTCACCCGCGCAGATTTAAATCCCGGTATTCCCACGGGATAAAAAGTAGCCTACTTATGTGCTATTCCAGACTATAATATAACTCTCTGCCAAGTTTCATCCAGATCCGTTAAGCCGTTCTGGAGTTATAGAGTACAAACATCCATCCATACTCACAAACTTTCGCATTTATAATACCTATTAGTAGGATGTAGCTAGGTATCTAAACCTTCTATATATATAGATATAGATTATAGATTATATATATATAGATTATATATAGATATCTGTTAGATTCTAAAGTATGGCAAGTTTCCATAATTGTGTTATTGTAAGTATAGGTAACTAGCGGCCTGTCCCAGCTTCGCATGGGTGGACATAATTTTTTTCAACATTTTAGCATAAACTTAGACTCCCGCGCTTCGTAACACACGAAGGTGAAAATACACGTGACAGTAAAATGGTACAGTAGCGAGCATGCAAGTTACAGGCATGCAGGATTTACGGGCACATTGTGGATACATTTGCAAGTTAACTCGTCAGGTCAGGTATCGCGACGGTCACACATGCCGGTTTCGTAGCCCCCCGCGTCCCCTCGCTTACGTGGCATGCCAACACGTCAGGTACTGGCATGCCTGTACTTGTCGCGACGTTCACACATGCTGGTTTCGTAGCCCCCCCCCCCCCCCGAGTCCCCTCCGTCACGTGGATGCCAGAGCTGACCTAAAATAGAATGTTGTGCTAACTACTTGCATGCCAGGTACAGGCATGCCAATTAGCGTATGTGTCTGTAGCTTGCATGCAAGTGTGCCAGCTACGGGCATATACACATGCCCGTAGCTGGCACACCATTGTGCCCACGCTGAGTGAGAACTCGCCTAGCTTTCGCGCTTTCTAAGGCGCGCTAAAGTTTTTAATTTCGTAATAATAATATCTTTTGAATGGAATGTCCGATTTAAAAAATTCAAGAAGTAGTCGATAAGTATTGGAACAGCCTTGCATACAAAATAATTTATTTGTATAAGGACTAATATAAAGGATAACATGGTCTGTTTTTGGTCGGCATTTTTATCAACATTTTAAATACAGAAAAGTTGTTGTAGTAACATAACTACAATAGTTAGATATATGCTATTGCTGACTTAATTGTAGATAATGATGTGTTCTTTAATATTGTAGAACATTTTTTTGTATCGTCTATAGTTTCCGCAGCGCATGCGGTGAAAGATATTTTATATTACACCTCGGGTTACATTTTTTAAGTTTTAGCAGGGATCCCTAATTTTTTTCAGTAATAAATGTAGTCTATGTTACTCAAGGATAATTTAACTTTCTTATGGTGAAAGAATTTTTGAAATCGGACCAGTAGTTTTTGAGCCTATTCGAAACATACATACAAAGTTTTTCTCTTTATAATATTATTAGTGTAGATAAATAGCTCTCTCATATCCGTAAAATGTAAAATCTCGCCTTAGTTTTGGGTGGCGTGTAATTATACAACCATCCCTTACCTACTACTAGTGAAACGTCATTAAATTGCAGAAAATATTATTATCGACACTCCCTACGTATTGTCGCGTAACTGCCAGATACACACTTATTATATATACGTTTGATGCATTTTTGGCATCTACACATTATTATCTATTTGGGTAAACTGATACCTAATAACTCGAACTGACTGTCTTGAGCTGCACCTACAGCTTTAAATAAATGAAATGAAATGTATTTCTTTGCCAGAAGTTTGGTGAATCATGGTCTAAGTGTAATTGTGGTCTCACAAACTTCGTTGATAACCGACATGCAACATTTTTAAGTAGGTATGATAATATACATAATTCTCTAAATATATATAAATAAATAATGCTGGACAATCCACACAGCACTATCTAGCCCCAAAGTAAGCTATTCAAAGCTTGTGTCATGGTAGATAACTGATATATGTAATACATTATATACTTACATAGATATATATTTTTTATTATACATAGAAAACACCCAGACCATCGGAACAAATTTCTGCAGATCGTACACAAATTTGTTCCAAGGCGGGAATCGAACCCGCAACCTCTTGCGTCGCAGGCAGGCTCTCGCCCGCTGCGCCACAGAGGTCGCTTTAGCTGCAGTAGAATCTTCAGGAACTTCCATTTTAATTGCTTCTATGAAATCGTTATATTTCTTACGCATGTGTGTAATAGGTATAACAATATACCATTTCGAGTAAAATGTATAAGTAAAAGTTGCGCGTGTGTGTGTGTCATGTATTGGCTTGCAAGTGCAAACACTAATCTAAACGCAAACCTCTTTAGTTCTACTAAACTAGCCATAATGTAAAGCCGCCATTAGCTGTCAACTGAATAATTGTAATTGGACTAGTTGCTACCCCCGACTTTATCTGCTCCTAATAATTCACTAATACTTAAAACGAAATAAACTGTTTAGGTTCTGTAATTATTAAATTTATTCGTTAATCTATTTGATCACTTCAACTTGCTGACTTAAACACCACTGACAGCCACTGAGTTCTGCACAGTTCTGTATCAATCCTACTAATAACTGGATGGATGGATGTTTGCTGCTCTTTCACGCCGGAACGGCTGAACTGATCTGGGTGAAACTTGGCAGAGAGGTAGATTATAGTCTGGAATAGCACATAGGCTACTTTTTATCCCGTGGGATTACTGGGATTTCAATCTGCGCGGGTGTAACCACGGCGTGCCAACTAGTACCTAATAAATAATCCACGTAGTTACGTAATGTTTCTTTCTTACTTTCTAGTATTTTGCCGTTTACTTTTTTTAGGGGTGCTCTGCTCCGACTACCCCAATCGGGGTTTTTAAGGGGGCTAAAAATATAAAAGTTATGCAAAATATAAAATGACATGTCATATGAAAGAGGTTGATTTGGATATTTCAAAACCATTTTAATTTTTTTTCTAGCTTGCTCGCTTTTTGAGATAAATGAAATAAGTTAAATTACCTACTACAACTACCAACCAACGACCCAAGAGCTACCATTTCTAAGAGTTTCGTTGGCACCAAGGTTTTTCTACTGGTCAGATAGTTCCTTTGGGTTTTCAATTATTTTTTTCTTGAAATAAATAAAGAAGGTACTTGGTTCTCATTACCTGGTGATAGCGACCTGTTCTGATGATAGAGTCAAGGTCATCGGAACTCTCTTTAATAAATAGGCCAATTCAGTTGAAACTTGGTTACCATTCTTAGTTAATAGGTGGCAGCCAGATACAAGTCCAAACACAATGTTTGGACTCGCCTCTGACTGCCACTTACTTATATTTTCGGAGCGATCGCGTCGCGTCACGAAATCTCAGTTCGGGGCGACCTACTAGTTTATAAAGAAAAACAATAGAAATATGTGAAGGTATCAGCTTTTTGTATTAATGGTTTTTAACATGTACTCGTAGGTACGTATCAAATCATGAAATAAAGTATCCACCTTCGGGATTTAATATAATATAATCCAATTCATCCAATCGGCTTAGCCGTGAAAGTTTAACATACAAACAGACAAAGCTACAGACACACTTTCTATATAAATAATTGGAGGAAAGTCGGATGAATATAGATGAATTGGCCTTTCTTGTAGCGATATATGTTTTTATGCTTCAGAAAGATATTAAATGTTTGTGGACCTCTCTGTGGTAGGTAAATTATAAAAAGTGGCCACAGTTTTTACTTATTGTATTGTCTGCTTAAAATAAACTAGCCTAATTAAACTGAAACAGCTCTACGACTTTGATCCCCAGGCATGGTAGATATCCAGCAGATAGGCAGCAAACGAGAGTCCGTCTGCGACGCAAGAGGTTGCTGGTTCGATTCCCGCTTTGGAACAAATTTGTATACGTACTGCAGAAATTTGTTCCGTTGGTCTGGGTGTGTTCTATGTATAATAAAAAAATATCTATCCAAGTATATAATAAATTAAATATATCAGTTATCTAGTACGTACCCATAACACAAGCTTTGAATAGCTTACTTTGGGGCTAGATGGTGCTGTGTGGATTGTCCAGCATTATTATCGTTATTATTATATCCCTTCATATCTCTCAGTACCAAGTACTACCCAACTCAACATTCTTTGAGGATGTCTAAGGGGTTAGTCAGAGGTACGTCCTAACATTACATTTCATTACATTTGGCACATACTCACATTTTGCAGTAGTTAGTATTCCATACGTGACAGGTTGCAAGCCCATCGCCGCTGCTAGAAAACTAACTGGTTTTCTCACGATGTTTCCCTTCACTGTTTAGGAGCGCTGGCATTGCGCACATAAATTTTTCGATAGGAAAATCCATTGGTGCACGACCGGATTCGAACCTGCGACCTTACGATCGGAAGGCGGGTCACTCTCACTAGACCACCGGTGCTCTTTACAACCTAATGGGCACTATAAAATGTAGTAGTCCCTTTCTTCAACTGAAGCAACACCTATTATGATTTCAGCATTTTAATATGAATCAATTTAAGTAAAAGAAACCAAGCTACACCTAGGTACTGAAAAAAAATCGCTCTGATTTTTAGACTTCAGAAGCTCGATAATAAGAGAAGCATTGTCGAAGCATAATCCTACTAATATTATAAACGAGAAAGTTTGTACGTATGGATGGATGGATGGATGTTACTCTTTCATGCCGGAACAGCTGAACGGATCTAAATGAAACTTAGCAGAGAGATAGATTATAGTCTGGAATAGCACATAGGCTACTTTTTATCCCGTGGGAATAACGGGATTTAAATCTGAGCGGGTGAAACCGCGGGGCGCAAATAGTATGAGCATGAATTGGTTTTAAAATAAAACGCTTAATTAACTGATTCTACTTCAACGATAATTTGATACTACTTAAACACTACAACACAATGTTTTTAAGTTTATTTATTGTCATAATTAAGCTACCTTATTAGAAGAACGAAAATATCTAATTATCTATGCAAGCAGCGCAAGTATTCATTGAGAATTTTATCTCTTATATTGCTGCAAACTCTTGAATGTTATGTTTTAAAAACGCCAGCAGATTTGTGACTCTTATTAACATCTCTGAAGCTATCCAAGGCAGGAAACCCCGGAATCTGATCGTCCAACTCGTCTTCTACTCCAATAAGAATGTTCCTGACGTAGGAATCCAGCCTATAACGACAAAATAGTTGTTGAAAAATTTATTGTGGTGAACCTTAGCTTCTGACTAATATTGATATGACGTGTTTAGATATTTACCTTTCTATCAGAGCACCTTTTTTACCAGTGGTAGATGCTTTTCTTATCCGTAGCTTATCATTTAATTGAAATACACTCCACGTTGAATATATTTTGGGGATCTAGCAATTATAATAATTGTAAACAAACATAAACAAAGATGCATTATGACAGATCCAGGTACGATGTAACATAGCGCCATCTGCTTTCAGCTTTCACTTTCGTACCCCAATCCAAAGTGGTCCTTGTGTTAGAAATGAATAAAGACCAATTTGCTTTTGGTTGCCTTTGTGAAATGTCAAATAACTTTTGTGAACATAACCTCAACAAAACATTTTTGCTTAAGAATTGGTACCGCCACCATTTATAAAGCTGACAAAGTGAGCTAAATGTTTTTCAAGGTCTCGGGACGTTCAGAAACTAAGTGACATAAATTTTCAAATATTTTCGGTAACTTGCGATTTTTGGATATTAGTAAAAATCCTTTGGTTCAATCCTTTAGTCTATGAAAATCATAATTTTCACTTTATTTGGTAAATTTAAACTACAAAGATGCATAACTTAACATTTTTAAGTCATTTTGTGGCTGAAAATTGTATATAAATTATTACAAAATGGTACAAACTATTTATTGCTGGGAGAGATTTTGAATGCATCATTCAACCTGACGAAGATTTATAAGGGTCCTTACTACCCTCTGAAGGATAAGTATGCTTATTTATTTTTATACAAGCATTCGCGTGATATCTATTGAAATAAAAAGTAACCTATGTGTTTTTCCGGGTCATAAATTACGTTTCAGCTGAATTCGTCAAGGATTGGGAAAGGGGCATTGTATTTGTAGGATAGGAATCCAAAACATGATTTTGCTCCTTTCTTATTACGCACTAGCTGCCGCCTGCGTAAGCGCTTAGGAAGGAATAAAACTCGCCAAGCAATCAATATTCTACTACTATTCGGTATACCGAACGCGAAAGTTTTTAAGTATGGATGTATATTGTTACTCTTTCACGCCGGAACGGCAGAACGGATCTGGATGAAACTTGACACAGAGATATAATATATTATAGTCTGGAGTATCACATAGGCTACTTTTTATCCCGTGGGAATACCGGGATTAAAATCTGCGCGGGTAAAACCACGAGGCGCTAAATATCTATCCTATATAAAGTTATTTACACTTACAATAATACCTAATCACATTTTATTAAGAACCTACCTCTCACCTCGATAACTGAACTGACTAAAGTGTAGAAGAATAACGACACCTTTATCGTATAAGGAATAACAACAAATAAATAATAATATCTGAATTCGACTTTAAAAACTAGATAGAGTAACTTCGGGTAATATGGCACACCATAAGCCTTTTTGCAAATAAATACGAAATTTATGAGTCAAACAAGTCTTTATTGGTTCAGTCCTTTGAAGTTAGTATTAATCAACAATTATAATTTTATTAACTTTAGAACGTAACTTAAATAAACTTTATTTTTATCTTAAATAATCATAAACATGCTAACATGCATGTCCTACTACGAAGTAGGACAACATGGCCTAGGTGAAATTGGGAAGAAAACTTACATTACCAGAAGAACTAATGAAACAATTAGTACGGTATGTGTTAGCTATGAAAGTTGTTTGGTATACCGAACAACTTTTTATTGTTTTTAATTGCCAGCTGATAAGCTAAAACCTTTTAGTGCAATACATATATAGTGGCAATTCAAAACAATAAATGTTCCCATTATCTTATATAATTTCAGTCTGCTATGGGCCAGCTCCATAATTTTTTTTTCTATACCGTAATTGTATAGGTATCGGTTAAATAACGGTACAAACATACCTTTTTTTAGGAATTACACCACCGTTACAAAGATTCAGTTAAAAAACATGCTAAATAAATTAGAAGTTATTGCGAAAATTCATTATGGTCATAATGACCAACCTCATTCCCAATATGCTCTTTTTGGTACGAATCTTCGCCGGGTTAACGTCATTACTGCCAGTCAAGTATGTCAATTGACAGGGTTCCAATTATACTACATTGAGCGCTAGATTTGACACTTTTATGGGACAAATGGCGAGCATTTAAAATGTTATTACTAGTAGTTCGCCCCGAACTGAAATTTCGTGACGCGACGCGTACGTTCCAAATATATAACTAGTGCTTAGTTTGCTGCTTTTCTCAAGGCGTGACTGATGCGTGCGGGAAGAGGAGAGGGGTGGGGTACGAGTGTACTTTTACGGAATAATGTGACAACGAGTTGCATTAGTATGTTTCATCATGTGTAAATGATGAATATACTGTTTTATGTACATTGAGCTGCAAGTAATAATTATCATATTTTTTTCGAACTTTGACACGAGGTACGACCCCTAAAAACCTAACAAAAAAAAATTAAAAAACTAGGTTCGTTTTTTAGGTGATAGAAGCGAATGGTGGGCTGACGCAGTAATTTTTCAAAAGTCGAAAAATAAGAAGCACCCTAACGTACATACATACATAAATACATAAAATGCCAAATCGCCCAAGTTGATTGTAAGATTTTCATTCGCTTCGCTCACTCAATGAACAATATGAATTTATTCATAATCATGAGTGTTGTACATAAAGTTATTTTATTTTATTTATTGAATAAAATCCACAACTCTTTGTATTATATAAGTAACATAATGAATGTAGCTGAAAACCAATAACGGATTTTATTTTTTTAAGTTAACTATCTATTATTATAGTAAAGGGTATTTAATTCTCGCCATTATAACTAACCTTTTTATGAGTACACTGCACTTATATGAACTAAAAATGAAAATCAAACGGTGTAAACCACAAAACAGTTGCGAAAAAAGTTCCTCTTTCCACATCTGCTAAAAAGTGTCCAGCTACGGGCAAGCATTGCCACACTGGTCACAAACAACACCACGTGGTACAAATAAATGTCAAAAAACCTGGTCAGCTTTTTCAAGAACGCACACATACACACCATGCATGTAACGTGTAAACGGATGTGTTCCAAATTCAAAATTGATAGCACTCAACCCCTAGACGGTGTTATACGGCTGCAGGCGGGACTATGTACCTATCGATATCAAACGACTTGTTTCCATAAATTACGAATGGATGTAATGTACTTAAAATTATTACAGAATTCTTTAGAAATACAAAGTTTATTAGCATTATGATAATACTAGATATTAGATATTACTACATACCCATAAAGGATTCAAAAATAAACATATTTTACAGAGTATTCGTTTGAAACTGCAAGATGAGTGATATAAAAGGTTTAGTAAGACTACCAAAACAACTAAGAAACATTGTTTTCCATCCTTGTGTATTTTTATAACGAATAATATTGGATAAAGCAGTTGAGATTAGTTTTCGACGCATAACTTGAACTGCATCCTAATATACACGCCTAATTTTTATCCAACTGCCACCGCCGATAGGCGATCTAAACTTGAAGCATTTGACGGGTTACATGAAGCCAACGAAACGTCACCTAGTACGAAAAAACTAGTGAGCTATTCCTATAACTGGTTGAATGAATGACGTTTAATATTTGGTAGCTCGCGGTACGAAATTGACGTTTCAAGAAAGTTTTACGAGCTGGCGGTCGGTACCCTGTATATCTTTTAGATAACTCATTGAGGCCGGAGAACTGTTACACATTTCACGTATAAACGATATTTCTTCCAGTAAAAAAAAGTAAAAGTAAAAATTCTGTACTAGATTTTATGCTATAATCAATTAAAGAATATTGATTTCCGAGTAGTTTTACAAATATATTCTCTTTACTCTCCGAATTTTTGCCAAAATGTGTATTATATTTTATGTATGCGCACTATAAGTTACATTTATTCCCTACCGTCTCTTCATACCTTTGGCTACCTTTGTGAGCACCGTAGTCCCCCCAGGGTACCTTTCCCACCCCATAAGTCGTTTCAATATTAAAAATAAAATAACATTCTCAAAGAAAATATTAAGTCGTGATTCCGCGGAGACCAACCCGATCTGCGTCAACTTGTGTCATAATGTTAAATATTCATTTAAATGGTGCGAGTTCGTTTCCATTGCCGTTTTGAATATTTTTAAAAGCTTTGAGATTATTTGATACTAATGCCCTTTCCATGTAATTTTAAACAAAATTTTTTATACTAATAGCATTTTTGTTGTGGATGCATACTTGAGTATAATTTTAAGTTAGCAGTTTTGCATACAAACGTTTTCATCCCCAAAAACTTTTTGGTGGGTTATTCCTGAAGCTATATTCTAAATTTCTGCTTTCCAGTTTCAGTAGTTAAGGCCGCACGTGGTTACTAGAAAGATGCTCATTGCTTTAAAAACGCAATAAAATTGTCTTGCAGCTGTAATCTTTAGGTATGGTAGACATCTCCGATCTTTTGGTGGCTCTTATTTATTACCCACTCAAGATTTTTTGATGATGTCTTACGTATAGTTGTAGGCTAGTTGCGCCCCGCGGTTTCACCGGCTTAGTTTTAAATCCCGGTATCCACACGAGATAAAAAGTAGCCTATGTGCTATTCCAGACAATAATCTATCCCTCTGCCAAGTTTCATCCAAATCCGTTCAGCCGCTCCGGCGTGAAAGAGCAACAAACCATGCATACTTACAAACTTTCGCATTTATAATAATAGTAGGATTACACAGCCAGATCCTAATAGTTAAACAATAACGTTATTTTACAAGTAAACGGCTTGCGATTGACCGCAATGTCACCATGCGATGAGTGATGATGCGATTGACGATGTATTTGCTCATACACGTGTGAAAACGTTAAAGTCACATTTATGCCCATGTCGCTGTCCTGAGTATTAAGGCGAGGATATCACAGAACCTCCAACCTCCAAGACTTGCAGCACTTGAACAGCTAGATTTCGTTAGATTTTCTTCTTAGAGATTAATAATAATGATTTTTTATTTTTTACACAGCGTTAGTATATATTAATCCCTATCTTTTGATTTAACTTTGACATGATTTCAAGAAAAATTCTAGGATGGATGTTTGAAATATCGATTTAGTGTCATCTTTATGTTTTTTTTTATCGAGAAAATTATCATTATTACGTTTTTATCTTTGCACAGCGCTCGAGTACGTGTTCAATTTTAAAGTTTTCGTTTTTTTTCATGTATTTTTTTACATTTTAGTAGATTTACAGCTGTTCAAAAACGGTGGGATATCCTCGCCTTAAAAGGTACAATGGAAACGTGGAGTACGAATAATCTTTGACACCTGACGGCAAGTACGAGAGTCACCACTATGCATTAGGTATTCTCGCAGACTACGGCGACGTTGAGCAATAGTGTCGCTCCGTGCGTGCCGTACCACCAGCCATCCATCACCCTCGCGCTCACTTCATAAACTACATCGTGTGACAAATTGACGAACGGGACTTTGCACCACTTGCCGCTTGCTTCCAAATGTCGGGGAAGGTACGCTTACTTTTCAATGTAAAGTACGTTTTCTTATTATTGTTACTGTTGCTAGATTCAAAACCAAATTACGCACCATGAGAAGAACATTAGTTCTTGAAATAAAGTTCAAAACAATATCCACATGCACTCTAACGTGGCTGTTATACGACCGCTGCTGAGATGAAAGTTAATAGCAGTTTTTGAAAGGTTTTACGCGATTAAAATAAAAAACCATCATTTGAAGAATAAACCTTTTCCTAAATATTGGTGAAATATATATACAGAACGCAATCCTTGAAAGTTAGAGAAAGGCATTTGAAAAGTTTGAGAGTTTATAAAGGTTCTCATTATATTTTTTGACGCCAGTTATCCATAAAATATATATATTTATAAAATATTACAGCTTCCAAACATAACCAATTATAGAAATACGGCTGAAAGTCGGCTCTGCCAAATTCTGTCATGTTTATTGATTGAGTGAGCGAAGCGAACGAAAATCTTACAAAGAATTTGGACGATTTGGCATTTTATGTGTGTATGTATGTATGTATATATGTTTGTATGTTTGTCCGAGGATAACTTGAGAACCGTTTATCCGATCTGCATGAAATTTGGTAAGTCGATAGCTTGTACTTGAGAAATTTACTGGTAAGTATATGAGTAAAATCGGATAAGGGGTTACTAAAATATGGGGTTTTTTAAGGGGGCAAAAATTAAAAAAGTTACACAAAAAAAAAGTTACATGTCATATGAAAGAGCTTGGTTTGGACATTCCAAACCGATTTTTATTTTTTTTCTAGGATGCCTGCTTTTTGAGATACAACAAAAAAGTTAAATTAAGATAACCAACGACCCAAGAGCTCCCATTTCTAAGAGTTTCGTTGGCATCAAGGTTTTTCTACTGGTCGGCCATTTCCTTTGCTTTTTCAATTATTTTTTTCTTGAAATAAGTTAAGAAGGTACTTGGTTCTCATTAAATGGTGATAGCGACCTGTTCTGATGATGGAGCCAAGGTCTGTTCAACGGAACTCTTCAATAAATAGGCCAATTGAGTTAAAACTTGGTTACCATACTTAGTTAGTAGTTGGCAGCCAGAGACAAGTCCAAACACAATGTTCGGAGTTGCCTCTGACAACCACTTACTTATATATTTTCGGAGTGTTCGCGTCGCGTTACGAAATCTCAGTTCGGGGCGAACTACTAGCATAAAAATAATTAGTCTAAATACCTGTATACCTAAGAGCAGTGATTTTGCGAAAACTGACAATTAAGAAGCATCATAGAGCAATGCGCCAGCGTCTTCCGATTGGTACATTTAAAAATAGTTGAGCAATCTCTAGATCATTTACAATGGTCTGCAAATGATTATTTGATTCCAGTGTATTTTTTTATAAATTTTTTGTTAAAAAATGAAAAAATATTGAGGTGTGGAACGTACCGGTTTGTCTTTACCACAGCGCGCACAGGTAAGCAGCAGAAGGAAGACAGGCAGGGTCGAGAACATGGCTCACCGCTGCCGTTGCTCCCACAGCCTCAATCAACACCTCGTTTTATATTACATCGCAGCTCGATTTACATAGTAGAGGGCACAAGCAATGATCTGAAGTGCCAATTAGCTTATTAGTTAGTGTTGCGCACAAGCCGTAATCATGACGGGAAACTTTTACATACCAAGTCAATGAATAAGTATCAGATAGATGGCGAGGTATTAACGGCATAAAGAATAGAAAAGTATAGGTACTTTACGAAATACGTTTACGGACGATGGATGGTCCATATTAAGGTACCACGGGCTTCTTTTGAGTGGTAGTTACTTAACTACCCTGAAACTGAAACAGCTTCTCAGCTTTGATCCCCAGACACGGTAGATATAACACCACTATTTTGTAACAAACAAAGATGATAGCTAGTAGCGCCGCGCCGTCAGAACTTTTAAATATTACCATCCATCAAGTTATCGAGGTTTGTCAAATACGCGACAAATGTTACAAAAATAATACTTCACAAGTTAGCCTCGTCGCATTGCGTATGAGGTTGATCTGAAAAGTATTTTCTATTACTGTGCCTATAAAATTAGTCCAGTTTTTGGCTAAAAACTAAAAACAAACAAATAAGTTTAAAAAAATGTATTGATCATGCTAATAATATTAGTAGCCTCTGCTGAAACAGTCCTTAAATTTTTTTGTCGTTGCATAATAAGTGGTGTATAATTGTATATATCCCCTCAGATCTCTTAGTAACAACTACGAACTCCAGATTGTATTGAGCATGTCTAAGGGGGTGGTCAGAGGTACGTCCAAACATTGCATTTGGCACATACTAACATTTTGCAGCAGTCGGTATTCCATAAGTGTCTGTCAGGTTGCAAGCCCATCGCTGCTGAATATTAACTGGTTTTCTCACGATGTTTTCCTTCACTGTTTAGGATCACTGGCATAGCGCACAATTTTTTTTGATAGTATCCGTAGGTGCGTGCGACCGGATTCGAACCTACGACCGTACGAACGGAAGGTAGGGTCACTCCCACTAGACTACCGGTGCACTTAATTTCTACCCTACTGATAATAATACAACACAAATACAATATGTAATGCTTGCAAACCGTCACGTATGAAACTGTATAGACATGCACTAAATATTGCTTGGACACGCCCTGGCTAACCCTTAACCATGTAGTGAATCTTGAGTACCAACAATATTGTCTGGAATTATAATTCTTAGCTTCATTGTTTTGCTATGTAACGTGATTCAATGTGTCTTATCCTAAGTATGTTCATTCTAAGATTTATCCACCTGAATGCGATTTAAAATATTAGTGGGGTTAGTTGGGGCATTCCTCGAACCGCACGTAAATGAACCGCACCTAGGCGAAGCGCATCCGCTTCGAAGAAGTACTTGGGTGCGCTTCGCCTAGGTGTGGTTCATTTAGGTGCGGTTCGAGGAAAGCCCCGGTTAGTTGTAGGTATATACGGAAGGATCTGCTCTATCGTGAAGATATTAGGTATGCATGCAGTATTTTCACCAATACCAGTTACTTTTTTTACACTCTTTTGTGGAAAAACGGTTATCTTCGATTCTTTGGCTTGGGCAACTACTTGTCGTAAGTACCTACTAAGAAGAAGGTAAAGTTAAAGTGCATGTTAAGCCGAGATAATTATTAATTGTTAGTTATGACATGAATCTTCTATTCCAACAATTATGGTGATACCAAGTCAAGACCATACGTAATTAATACATTGTATACTTGTGTAGTGCAAGTTAAAGGCTGATGTGATGGCTTTTCCGTAGGTAACTACAAAATGTATGGGAAAGGTTTTTGGCGATTTCTGCCATTTCTTGTACTCGTAACATAAATGGGCCCATAGTCATGATCCCTACATGAAATAGAATGTTTAGGCATCAAAAAATATATTTTGGTATTTTACAATTTTTCGCTGACTGTACCTAGGTAAGTATTTCTGAGCTGCATTTTTTCAAAATTTGTGAATGCACTTCAGAATAATCTTAGAAAGTTATGGATACGTCGTCGTACACGTCTATACCGAGGAAAGACGAAACATTTTTAGTGTTGTCAAACTTAAGTATCAGTAAAAAGATGCAAAAGAACCCAACCAAAACAATTCAGCATTCGATCATCTCACGCATAGGTTTTAAAATGCTTGTTCAATGGACATGAAAAATCCATTAGAGTTGTTTGTGCTAGCGCGGCCGCGGGCAGCAGGCGGCACGCCAGTGACCGTGCCTAAGGGGATTTGTTGCAATTCTGCGGCTGCAGAACTGCGTTTTGTCTGACTAATACAATATATCTTATATTGTATTAGTCAGACTGCCAGAAAATACCTACCGACCTGAATCAGATAAGCTCATCTATCTATAGTGCGCGTCACGCAAAAAGAACGCCGGAAGGAGGGGGAAGGGGTGTGATGGCGCGAGTATTTTGTATGCGCAAGCGCAAACACGCAAACACATACCCTCCACTGTTTTCCAGCGTTATTTTTGGTTGACGCGATCTAAAGAGTACCTATATTATCAACTCTGAATGAATTTCGCTGCTTTAAAAATGAGATGTCGAAAGATCAACGAAAGAGTTCTCATTATAAATTAATTATTTTTAAGTTCGGTTCGAGTAGTAAGAGGAAGGCGTCATTAATATGTAAAGAAATAATCATGAAGATAGTAGGTGAGAAGAGACAAGTAGGGACATGAGAGGTGAGAGACGTCATTACCGCAATCAAAGCATCCGACCCGCAGCACGCCTCCCGCCTAACGACGAGTGCTCTCGATAAAAATTAAAAACACGTGCAAGCCCAGCCTGAGGAAAGTTTTAATGAGTACACGGCTCGCTCCATGGATAGGGCGCATTCTCGGATGAAGCAGGTGATCCTTGTATCCAGGGTTTTCAGAAACCGTTACAAATGAAGGAGACAAGACGAGCGACAGGACCCTATGGATCCCCATGTTTATCTATCGACACCAAATTGTGTCGTTACTTTTGTAACAACTACCTAACTAACAAAAACTGTGTAAAATATATGAAAGAACTTATTCTGGTATGATTACCTATATTACATAACACCTTATACTGGACAGATAGAATAGCCGCTGAACGGAATGACCCTCCGCTCCCCTAATCCTAAATTCTAACTTTAGCGCCGTCCAAATACTGCGCAGGAGCCTTATGCACTATGACCATTTGCAGCGCGAGCTCGGCTAAGACAAGGCAGGCGGTGTGATACGGTCAGGGCAAAGTATCTCCTATGTTATAAAGAATAAAGCCCAATATCAAGTTTTAACGTTTCACGGTTTGGGGCAAGGAATCTCCTTGGAATCTCCTATTGTCATAGTGAATAAGGCTCCTGAATCGACACCAATCTCTCTCATCTCGTCAGTCTGTACTTCATCACTAAAAATCGTGATTCACATAGATTGTATTAATTGTATTATTTATTTTATCAACAACCCACACCCATAGCATGTTTACTTTTGTTTTGTTTTTTTTTATTTATTTATTAAATAGTTTAAACAATGTACAGTTTACACGGTTGTTATACCTAGTTATAGTTGGACCGAACGCTGAGAAATCGCAGTAGTAAAAACTATGTCGCGCTATTCAGCGTCCGGCGCCGGCGCCGGTCCGACTTCTTGTTGTACCTGATTTGGACGCCATGTCTCCAGCAATATCTATTTGAGGCCATTTTCACCTCGGCGTAAAACTGGCCTCTACTACCCTCAGCTGGTCAGTCCATGTAGTTGAGAAGTACTTGTACCTACCTAGACCTATATACCATGATGACGCATATCGGTTGCAGCATCCCATAAATTTTCAGTACGTAGCGTAGGTTAATCACCAGAAGATATTATCACGATATAAGGCGCCGGTAAACTGCTTTCTACCTAGCTATGGCCATGGATAGTAGGTATGGATATCTCGATTTTTGCTGGCTTTTGCTGAGTGGCGAACAGGTAGAAAAAGTTAACAGTGCTGGCGAAAATATATTTTGGTAGATAGAGCTCTGTCATGTACCTACAGTCAGCATTCGCGATTGATGACTTTCACCTTAACTAATTAAATATTTATTTTATAAATAGCTTTTAGTTAGGTATCACAGAATTAAATTTATCAAATAAAAAATTTATATAGATCTTCCTATTTTTGTGCCAACTTTTTAATTTATATTTCATTTGATAAATATTTCACCGACAACAACTTACTACCTATAGGAACCTATTGTATCAAATAACCTGTAAAGTAAAGTGCCTTCCATTTATCTTTTAAACGTACACACTACCTACTTACCTATAAGTACCTACCTAGGGACCTACCTCATGAGTGGCGAGTACCAAACTTACCCAGTATATTACTTAAAATCCTTTCATAGTGACACAACAAGAAGATTTAGAAATCTGGGTACCTACACTACCTACCACCGTAGAAATAAAAGATGCAGCCACCAGCAGCGGGATATTCCAATCACTTCACAAAAACGATAAAATAAATCTGATTTATAACGGGCTAGTTAAATCCTTTTGGCAAGGTGCATTTTTCCAATTTTATTCATATTGATATCGTACCTACATTTTTAGGGAACATAAAAAATCCATTAGATTTGTGCATTGGCTTAACGAAACTGCAAAGCGGACTCGGGACATCGCGCAGCGTCCCGCCGACCGATTTTAGACCAGAAGCTGATACTGAATAATTAATTGCAATAAATATAAAAAAAAATACTTACTTCATCACCAAATCTCTTAGTCTTTAGATTCCTGAAAATTTCTAGAAGTTCCAGAGTCTAGAACTTCTAGAAATTTTCAGGCAAACAACCAAAGCAGGGGCCGTGCGTGGGACCCAGCCTTGATGCTATTATATCAAGTTAGGTCTCAACTTATGTTGCACTGAAATTAGATCCCGTTCAAAACCAATTCATTCAATTCAACCTACTTAAAGCTTTTTTCGTTTTCGAATTCAACATAAGTAGGTAGGAGACAAACAACGAATCGAGTCAATTCAATTTATGAACGTCTGGCAACAGCAATTTCCCTACGTCTAGGTAAGTAGCTAGATAGATAAGTAGGGCGGTAGGTACCTCTGGCCCGAAAGCATTTCAAACACAATAATAAATCTTCACTGAAATCACGGTCTAATTTCGTAAAAGCCCCATCTCGCTTTGCTAATTAATATGAATGGCATTTGCATCCGGCTTTTTCTCGCGCGCACCATTTCCAACTATTGTTTTGCAAGATCCTCACAATTTATTCCTGCTTTTTACTCCACTTCACAGGAGGGTTACGGAGAATAATGAAAACATCCGTTTTATGGTTCTGCATAAACGAAAACTTTTGTTTATTGTTGTAACTAATTATGAGGAATAAGCTTTTTGAACTGACTTACACGAGCAATTCTTGTATATCACTATAAAACAAAGTCGCTTTCTCTGTCCCTATATCCCTGTCCCCTTGTCCGTATGTATGCTTAAATCTTGAAAACTACGCAACGGATTTTGATGCGGTTTTTTTAATAGATAGGGTGATTCAAGAGGAAGGTTTATATGTATAATACATACATGATATGTGCACCCGTGCGAAGCAGGGGCGCGCGGGCGGGTCGCTAGTTTTTTTATATATTATTGTATTCTGAACCTCGGAAACGGCTCTGTGCAACACAACAGCTACCACAATTCAGCTACCTATAACAAACAACGTCCGGGTTACCACTGTTAATGAGCCTAGTAGTATATTAAATTGAGGAGATAAAAGAGTAGGTCTGTACCTAAATATCCTACTAGGATCATAAACTAGTGGCTCTAGGAGCTGTAGACCTCGCGAGCATACTAAAAGTGAGCTATTTGAGGAATGTAATGTGCAAGTGCATTTTCCGTTTTGTGATTTTATTGATCTTTTTGATTTTTTTGCATCATCTTGTGTAGAATGAGGTCCTTTGTGTTTCTTTCAAATTTGATTGAAAACCATCGATTGTTTGATGAGCTATCCTGTTCATCATGCTGAAGATCCTTATCAGATCTTCGCCAAACTTTTATGAGACCAACTTATAGTTACTACCTTTCAAATAAAAAAAGAATAATCGAAATCAGATCTCATTTGGTGGAGATATCCAGTATATCAAATAGCCCCCTTTTTGCCCTTTTTTTAGGGGAAGTACCCCTCCAATCAAAAATTCCCGACGACAAAAAAATTCTAATAAGTCATATAACCTGTGTACCAAGTTTCGTCCAGATCGGTTGAAAAATGCGACTTGTAGAGGAGAACAGACAGACAGACAGACAGACATCCGGACAAACGCATTTTTGGCCAATGTGGAAACTGAGACGCTTCGCTCGCTTCGCTCGCTCGGTCAAAAAAATTAACAGTGGTGACCCCGACGTGATTTTACCTACCTACTGTAGTGAATTATAGGTAGCTGTGGCTTGCCCAGCTCCATCGATTGCAGAGGGTTTCAGGGCCGATACATCGATCTAGCTAAGATCTAATTTTTAGAAAATGAAATGACATGTTTTTTTGTGTTCTCAGGCAATGAAAAACCACTTCAGTAGACTCATAAACCTAGGTATTCTTACCAGCTAATCTTGTCGTAAATTATATTAAAATTATTTATTGACCGAGCGAGCGAAGCGAGCTAAGCGTCTCAGTTTCCACATTGGCCAAAAATGCGTTTGTCCGGATGTCTGTCTGTCTGTCTGTCTGTTCTCCTCTACAGGTCGCATTTTTCAACCGATCTGGACGAAACTTGGTACACAGGTTATATGACTTATTAGAATTTTTTTGTCGTCGGGGATTTTTGATTGAAGGGGTACTTCCCCCAAAAAAAGGGCAAAAAGAGGGCTATTTGATATACTGGATATCTCCACCAAATGAGATCCGTGTTCGATTATTCTTTTTTTATTTGAAAGGTAGTAACTATAAGTTGGTCTCATAAAAGTTTGGCGAAGATCTGATAAGGATCTTCAGCATGATGAACAGGATAGCTCATCAAACAATCGATGGTTTTCAATTAAATTTGAGACAAACACAAAGGACCTCATTCTACACAAGATGATGCAAAAAAAAATCAAAAAGATCAAAAAAATCACAAAACGGAAAATGCATTTCCACATTACTTACTTACTTACTTACTATCCTGGCGCATCAACCCCGAAGTGGGTCTTGGCCTCCGACACAATAGCACGCCATCGACTTCGGTCTTGTGCCGCCTCCAGCCAGTCCGGTGGAAAGACTTGAAGTGAGCGAAGGTCCTTCTCCACTTCGTCCTTCCACCTGTATCTGGGTCGACCGACTGGTCGTCGGCCAACTGGCACTCCAAAGTAGGCCCGTTTTGCCGCCCGATCCTCCTCCATACGTAGCACGTGGCCGAGCCAGCGCAGCCTATGTGATTTTATTTCGCCAATGATGTTAGGCTCGGCCACTAGCTCGGCAATTTCCCGGTTTTTCCGCACTCTCCAGGATCCATCCTCCCGCTGAACTGCACCTAGGATTTTTCGGAGCACTTTTCTCTCCGTCACCAGAAGCTTGTGTTCTTCTTTCTGCGTTAATGTCCAAGCTTCACATCCGTACATTAAGATCGGACGAATGATCGTCTTGTATATGCGGATCTTAGTTTTCCGGGAAAGAAGCTTGGACACAAGGATTTTGTGAAGTGCTGCACTGCAACGGAGCGTATTCTGGGCTCGTATGTCAATTTCGTCGCCTCTGGTGTTGGTGTCCGTTACCGTGCATCCTAGGTACTTGAACTTGTCCACGCCCTTAAAGACCGAGTTGTCAACTACGAGGTCATCGCGTCGTTGTCGGTGGTTTCGAGCCCGGCGCATGTGGATGTACTCTGTCTTGTCCCTATTGATCCTGAGGCCCACGGTTGCAGCTTCCTCTTCCAGACATCGTACTGCCTCCACGACCTCATACCTGTTGGCTCCGAGCAGCGCTACATCGTCTGCATACCCTATCACCTTGTGTTGGCCATTTAGCTCAACCCCGCCATCAAGCAAAATAACTTTCCGGATAATGTGTTCGAGGGTTAGATTGAACAACACAGGTGACAGGGCATCCCCCTGTTTCAACCCACTCACGATTTCGAATTCCTCCATTAGTTCTGAACCCACACGTACCCTAGCCCGGCTTTCGTGTGTGGCTACCTCTATCATCCGAACTAACTTCAACGGGATCCGAAAGTTTCTTAGGATTCTGTATAAGGTGCTTTTGTCGACGCTATCGTAGGCTTTAGAGAAATCAACGAAGAGTGAATGGATGTTTTGCGCGTACTCCCACTTCTTCTCCATAAGTTGTTTGAGGAGGAAAATTTGGTCTACTGTGCTACGGTTTCGTCTAAAGCCACACTGATAATCTCCCACGATTCTTTCCGCGTAGGGCTCTAGTCTACTCAGTATTACGTATGACAGTACCTTGTACGCGCTTGCAAGGAGGGCTATTCCGCGATAGTTGCCACATTTCTTGCGGCTTGCGGAAAAGCCGCAAGAAGCCGCATTTCCACATTACATTCCTCAAATAGCTCAATTTTAGTATGCTCGCGAGGTCTACAGCTCCCAGAGCCACTACACACTGTTCTCCTCTACACGCACATTACAACTCTACAATGCACTTGCACATTACATTCCTCAAAAATTTACAAAATTAAATAGAAAAAACATCATGGGGATGGGTATTTTCTACTTCTCTTCAACATTGATAGGTTTCTTTCAAAACTCTGAAATAGCTTTTGCTAAGGCAGTAAATAGCTCACTTTTAGTAGGTATGCTCGCGAGGTCTAAAGCTCCCAGAGCCACTAGTAATAAAATTATGTCATAATTTTTGTCAACATTTTAGGATAAACTTAGACTCCCGCGATTCGTAGCCCACGAAGGTGAAAATACACGTGCCAGTAAAACGGAACAGTACCAAGTTGCATGCAAGTTACAGGCATGCAGGATTTACGGACACATTCCGTCTTATTATAAAAATGTGAGTTAGACTAGGCTTAAGCCAGGACTAACTGGTCCGTGGTCTAACTTTGATACCGAAGTTGGTCCCTGCTCTATAGAAAAGTCAAAGACTTAGACCAGACGTTATTATAAAACGGAGTTTATCCCCTAAACCACGGTTTAAAGATAAACCCGAACGACCCCTAGTTTAAGTATGGTCTAACTAATAAAAATCTCATTTTGCCAAATTTTATTTGGTCTCCCACATAAGTTTATTCAATAAAACAACTTGTAGCACTGCATTATCCAACATACATTTCAAACTCTAGACTCCGATCTAAATTTGAAATGTTAAAACGCATGGGTTGCCACGAATTTGTCAATATCAAGTTGATAACGAGATTTAAAACAAAAAGGCGGAGATCTGAGTCAAGAAGAGAAACTAAAAATTGATTCGTTAAAACGAAAGACGAGGTAGTATGCGCATATGACTTTAGCCTGCGGCAAGAGAGTACAGTTATACCAACTTATCTAAGCCGGTCTGAAGTTAGCTGTTTAGAGAATTCTCGATTCACTATTGGCCATTTATGCACAAGCGGCTAACTTCAGACCGGCTCAGATAAGTTGGTGATTCCAAAATGAATGAACGATTGATTGCCATAATTTGTTATAGTCTGTGGATATTTGTTGAATGATTATGTTCTGTGATGATGAATCATGGACTATCTCAGGTACTATGTAGTCTTCGACTAAAGTGTCTTTTGTAATACGAAAATGATAAACCTGAGATGATCCTAAATTTATGAGATAAACCAGGTTTAAGTTGTTTATAATAAGAAAACGTGACTTGAGCTAGGTTTAAACCCAGGTTTGATTTGTTTATAATAAGGCTGGTAGTGGATACATTTGCAAGTTAACTCGTCAGGTCAGGTGTTGCACGTTCACACATGCCGGTTTCGTGGACCCGCGCGACCCCTCCCTCACGTGGCATACCAACACGTCAGGTATTGGCATGCCTGTACCTGTCGCGACGTTCACACATTCCGGTTTCGTAGCCCCCCCGAGTCCCCTCCCTCACGTGGCATGCCATTACCTGACCTAAAATAGAATGTTGTGCTAACTACTTGCATGCCAGGTACAGGCATGCCAATTAGCGTATGTGCCTGTGCGCCTGTAGCTTGCATGCAAATGTGCTAGCTATGATGGGCATGTGTATTTTCACCATACCTAATGCCCGCGTGAGAGCCAGCTCGCTGTCGCGCTTTCTAAGGCGCACTAAAGTTTTTAATTTCGTAATATATTTTGAATGGAATGTCCGATTTAAAAAAATCAAGAAGTAATCTACAGGTATTGAAACAGCCTTGCATAAAAAATGATTTATTTGGATAAGGACTAATATAAAGGTATAGAAACCATGGTCTGTTTTTGGTCGGCATTTCTATCAACATTTTAAATGTAGAAAAGTAGTTGTAGTAACATAACTACAATAGTTAGACATATGCTATCGCTGACTTATTTGTAGATAATGATGTGGTCTTTAATATTGTAGAACATTTTTTTGCTCTATCATCTATAGTTTTCGCAGCGCATGCGGTGAAGGACATTTTATATTACACCTCGGGTTACATTTTTTATGTTTTAGTAGGGATCCCTAATTTTTTTTCAGTATTAAATGTAGCCTATGTTACTCAGGGATAATGTAGCTTTCTTATGGTGAAAGAATTTTTGAAATCGGACCAGTAGTTTTTGAGCCAATTCGAAACATACGAACACAGTTTTCCTCTTTATAATATTAGTGTAGACGTAGAAGTGTAGATGTAGATTAGTGTAGATAGGTACCTACCTATTCAAAGCTGTAGGTACCTATGTGACCGCATTTCACCTAGGTACAACTTTGAATAGGTAGGTAGTCCACAGTTTTGCCACTCACTACTTCTATGTTACCTAGGTAGGTAGCATAAGTAGACAGGTTGCAATAACACGAAGTAAACAAAAAATTTTAAAAACGGAATAATTTATTAAGACAGGTAAATAACTTATTTACATACCAAGAAAACCATAATTTAAATCACAATACCTAGGTACCTACTTAGTGTGGTTATCAGAAGGCTTAGCGTGAGTTTAGTGCGACGACTATCGTAACGATCACCGTTACGATGGTCGTCCAGTAGATACAACGTATTTTCTTATAGGAAATAAAAAAAAGCCATCTAAAACTCGCACGTGCAAGTGAAGTCTCTCGAAGATTACGCTAGATACCGTTGTTTTATTTCCATAGAAAATACGGTGTAGGTTCGTTACGATCGTCATCGCACTAAACTCATGCTACGCCCTCAGTATTGACCATAAAATAACACAACCAATTTTCTTAAACTATTCTTATTTCATGATTGTGCAATCTTCTATTAAAATAACACAACCAACTTTCTTTAAACTATTCTAATTTCATGATTGTGCAATCTTCTAGTAATCAGATGATTTAAGTAAAAATTTAAAAATACTTATAAACCTACTTAGAAAGTTGGCAAAAGTTAAAATCTTAATAGGGGCAGGTTTTAGACCTCAGAGACTCGTATCGCTATCGGACAGATAATTAAAATATTTCCGCCTTTATTTTCTTTGGTTTATAGACTTTAACTGCAATCAGTATTGAAGCATGTTTGATGAGCGGCACAAAGTACTTTCACACACTTTTCGATAGAAACTAGTGATACGACAAGATTATGATTGAAACTATGAGTAACATGACTCATAATTTCAATCTTATGACTCTCTTATACTCAATTACATAATGACGAAAATATTATTATCTTACGGATAGCGTGCTTACGAGAATGTACCGCGTTTAACGTTAGAATTAAATTGATTAACGACTGTTCCAGTAATTATTACGTCTACCTTTAATATATTAGTCTTGTATTTTTGATATACGAGTAATTAGGATTTGATTAAATATGGGAGACCTAAGTTTCGTGAACGCATTACCAGTATAACAACTAAATTATTTACATTTCCATTTGACTTTGATAGGAATACACAAATCCTAGCATTTGCTTATCATATCAAATATAGTAAGAATTACTTAATTAGGTACAAAAGTTGTTTCCAATAAATTTTACAATTAAGGTGTATAAACTTACAATACTCTTATGTATTAAATATCTAAGGCTACATACCTATCTTGAAAGCAAATAAATTATTTCTACAAGCCTCTTGCAATTTGTACAAAGTGAATCTTTCTAGGTCTACATCGGCTTGATATGTCAATTTTATAAGTAATATATTTTGCTTATTAAGCAATATTTTAGGGTTATCAATAATATCCCTACATCTCCAAAAAATAATTGAAATGCTAATAAATAGTTCGTAAAACTAAACATTGAGAATTACATATAGGTACATAGCTGTTAAATAGGTAGACATGTTCTTGGAAAAATCCTTCTATTATAAGCTAGTCTGAATATGCAAACTGTGCTAATACAGTCATCATAACCACTTTCTAGCTCATATTTTACTTATTCTCGGTTATCTTTAACTTTTTTTTTTTAAATCATTTATTGAGGTTTTTTTAAACAATGTTTATGACAAACCTAAAAGTTCACATTAAATTATATCTAAGTACATAAGTTAACTATTATCTAACTAAACAAATTTTGGTTATCATTAACTTGTTCATAGTAGTAGGCACTAGGTCTCTTGACAACCCTATGTCACAAACACGGTGGAGGAAGCGGCATGGCAATGAGCTTGCAGACTTCAAGCAATAAGTTTTTCAGCACTGCCCCTTGGTTGTCACGAGAACCATTTAGTAGAATTAGAGGTATGAAAGTAGGTTTCTGGATATGTGTATCATCACCATGCTTTTTGAGTAAATTTGATCCATGCTCATGAGTAGCGCAATTGGTTATCGGGTCAGGATCAACATTCATTTCTTTAGCACACTGAAATAAAAATAAATATTTATGAATAGGAAATGCTATTTTGTTACCAAATATGCAAATTTTATTATGCTGTTCTCTGTGGGTAGCTGGAATAGTATTTTGGCTTTCCCCTTATCGGAGGAAGCAAAAGAATTATTAAGATTGGCATTAAGTGCAGGTGATTGTTTTAAGTTTAAGTATTGAGTCGAAGGTGACATTCTTGTTGATTAAACCCTCTTTAAAAAATAATTATAACAAAAAAATATGAATTGGAAGAATAGTAAGTTAATAAGAATAGTTCATACTGTTCTTATTTAAAACAAGTGTTGAAATAATCAGATTTTATACATATTGGTACATATAGAAAAGATTAGGTAATATGCATACCCTTGACAATGCTTTATCAGGATCCAGGTTATCAGCAATCATACAATCAGTGAATTTAACTGAAGTTGTTATGTTTTCTATCACATCTATTGAACAGGCATGGACCTTGTTTGCATAGCACTCTTCTTCCCCATGCTGGCATTGAAATATGTACTGCCCATTGACTTGTTTGGTCTGAAAGTTTTATTGATTCATTAGTAGGAATTTTTACCAAGCACTTACTTATTTATAGTCTTAACATGCTGACTCTTCCATCTATTCAGGGTAGTTCAGGATAGTTTTGCAGGTTACAGTGGGTTTTTTTTAAATAAATTCTTAATATGTTCCCGAAAAGGGCTGACATAACAATAACTGCATAATTATACAGGAAGCTGAATTTCAGCATTATTACATGTGATGCATGGATGTCTCAACTAGATTTTTGTGAATACATGGGAAGATCCCACAAAAACACTACGGAAGTTGCTACAAAAAGCTTAAAGAAGCTGGCTTGCCAGAATAAAGGCTACACAAGTCATTACTGAGATATTACTCCTTGCGAAAAAGAATTGCAACTTGTTTTAATGAAGCTCATTACAGATTTATTCTCTGATTTTAAATGTCATAAAAAATATTTTATTTTCTCCTGTCATACTTAGAAAATCAAAGTTACAGGTTCATCCCAGCAAACAGTGTTCAGTTGCCTTTGGCTAATACTTTACACACACTTGCACAGACTTAGCAGCCAGGCCAAACATGCATTAGGTACATCTAATAATGCATGGTCAGTCAACATGTTAAAAATTGATATTATAGTATTAGGTATTGTAGTTAAGTACTTACAGAAGCTTTACCATATGGTACTAATGCAACATCTATGAACTCAGATAGTTTCTCTGTGACTGGTGTGAGATGTTTGTGGAAGAAATGCTTGGAGTCAGGGCATAGGGCTTCATAGTATACCCTTACTTTTACCTTGTCTTGCTTGTGTTTGTTGTATTTATCATCTTCCATCTCTAGAATATCTGTCTGGAAATTGAACATATATTGAAGGTACAGATAAATCTGTTGCACAGTTATTAGAAATAGGTAAAGTGAGCAGAAGTGGAAATAACGCTGATTATATGTCTAATGTCTTACCTCTGGCACCAGCGCTGGTGAATCATTTGGCATCAATCGAAAAACCTGCCACATGATTAGTACTACAAGTATAAACACAATCGTCCTATAACGATTACAGGAATAAAAGGCCATTTTTCTGCCTTGAAGTAATGCAAACTAAAGTTGGAGTATGCAACAATAGGTACAATACGGTGCTAGGATAATACTGTTCTGTGACCGGGGCGCTGCGCCGGTACAAATGGACGGAGTTCTGTAATTAAAATATACTGATTTCCTACGCACGCAAGGTATCCAGCAGTTGGTTGGGCTGCTCGACTAAGCAACTGACTGAACTTATTATAGAGTAATGTACTTAAGTATGTACAGTATAGTAATAATTATTTAGCGAGGCAGGCAGGCAATAATATTCTATCGAACTTATCACAACAATAATTCCGTTCCGTTAGCTTAGGATATTATGTCAAGGAACATAATAATATACTCCTGTATTATGTTCTGTCTGTGTTAATCAGCGAATTTTTTTTTTTTTTTTTATGGCTCCTGTCTTTCGACAATCTTGCCAGTGTCAAGTGATAGAGATTATATGCTCTTTGCTATGTTTCTAGTCACGTCAGTCGAAAGTCGAGTCAGTCAATTGTTTTAAAGAAAATGGTGGCGGTTTCTTCAAAACATTTGAAACATTTTCGGTCAAATCACGATATGACATAATACACTTTCATTTCAAATGCTTACACTTTGTGCTAAGACCACAAGTAATAAAAATTACACAACACAACTCAAAAAAACACTAGAAAAACAATTAAAATGAAAATGCTATGTTGCTTCGATGACAGAAAACGAATCTTTCTCAACCTAATTCTTTTCATGTAGTTTGTTTGACAGTTGGCTTAATGGCTGGTTGACAGTGACATTAGTTGACATTACCAGCCCGCCCAGCCATAACAGTGAAGTGACGGAAGGCTTGACTTACTGATGGACTTTACAGTGACAATGTGAATGCATAATTTTTCATCTGACAGGCAAAAGGACTCCAGGATAGGACCTACCATCTATTCTTTTTCTATACAGCTAGCTAATGGAACAAGCAGATGGCCCACCTGATGTTAGGTGGTAACCATCATCTATAACAATGCATTGCCTCGTAAGTCAGGTACGATAGGAACGTGCCCTACGATTCACTGCCCTGCGTCTATCAACTTGAGGCATACAGATGTTAAGGCTCATATGCCTGTAGTTACACCGGCGACCACACTCTTTAAACCGAAACACAGCGTTGCTGCTTGGCGGCAGAAAAAGCGTGGAGGTAGTACTTCTCCGGACGAGCCCTTCACAAAGACCTCTTACTACTTACTCTCTATGTTACCTCCCGAAGAATGTAAATACAATTTTCACTGATCTCTATTTATAACAGTGACTATTTTACACTGACCTCAATAACACTATTTTATTCATGTTCTTAAGAGTTCTCAGGCTCCCCCCACTTGCGACCCTCCTACTCCCAACCCTCAACCCAGGAACAAGGATTGCTTATCACTTGACACTGGTTAGATTGTCTGTATGGACACGGCACTGATCTGTACCGTACAGTGGTAATAATAGAGAATAAGTGGACAGGAGCTAGCTATTAAAAAAATACGTGCAACTATTGAGGTCAGTATTCCAACGAAAATACGGGTAAGAAAGAAAAAATACAAATGTATTGTTCTTTACTGTGGCTTCTATTTCGATGTAGGATCTCCATATTAATTTAGTCTGTTAATTGCAAAGCAGCAAATTTTTCTACGCAATAGAAACCAGCCTTTACTTGTCTCCCTCCAAAAAATCTTCCATTTAGATCGACAACCGCTTTTATGGCGCTTTCTATACGTTTGAACTCTACGAATATTCTAACGGCCTCATCCGAAGGCACATTGGGTAGTTCGAATATAATAACTTTTATGACATCTCCATATTTGGTGTTGCATTCATCTTTCACTTCAGGCTCCAACTCTTCATCCACATCGCCAGGTCCTACCATGTTCTGAAATAATAAAAAAAATATAAGTTAGGTAAGACAAACAGGACCAACACAATATGAGAAGTGACAACTGGATATTTATCTATCTTATCTATCTTCTATCTAAATATACAGGGTGTCCCATATTTAATGGATAATCCAGCAAGTGCATAAAGGGGGGGAAAACGCCGCTCAGAAAAAAAAATAAAAAATAAAAAATCTTTAACAGTCCTGGAAATACGACACTTTAAAAAAAAAACAAAATTTGCTGCCTATACGCACATTATTGGACACTACAACCACAAATGGAGGATTTTTTTATTCTTTTTTCTGTGAAATATTCCTGAATGTTGGGCCTTGCTAACGTCCTACCCAATTCATGACCAGCTATTGCTGTTTTTTTTACAAAAGGTTTTAAAAAACCAGAATAGCAAATGTCTGTTTTTAATGTCTAAGTTTGAGCACCTCTGGTGAAAAAAAAACGTATGGTGACCTGGGTGGCCAACAATTTTGAAAACATGCCTACTTTATGCGGTTTCTAAAACGGTATTACACGCGATATTTTTATTTGAAAGTTATTAAGATATTGCTATGTGACACACTAAAAACGTATTTTTCATAAATTTAATATTTTTAAGAGTTGCAAATAATATCAATAATAGCTACCTAAATACGTTTTAAAACGTGTGCAGAGGATCAGACGGACCTGGCTGATAGACCATTACTTGCTACCTGACTTGAGACAGGTAATAACAGGTGGTAATAATAATGATCGAAATTCTTCCTGGGTGCATGACGCACACACAAGTGCTTGTGTGAGAGAGATAACACTATTTGGCCGCATGCGAGTAAGAGGGATAAACAGGTACGCTTCCCTATCCCTTTGTGTGTTTAGGATTTGTTACGTGGTTGACTGATATTTAGATATGTGATTTTAGTGCGTATCTTGATTCTCCCGACATCACATGTGCATTTTCGGTTCTCACGGCTTACTTTCGATATCACGACTACTCGGCATTCTTTCGGACTTTGTTTTGTGCATTACGGTTGGACTATTTTCTGTGCTGTTTACAACGACTCTGCATTCAACTGGACTGGTTTTGGTGCTTCAGTATTATATCTTGTTTGGGGCTACTCAAGAGACTGCTATGCCTCGTGTACAGTACTCAGCTCAGGAGTATTGCAATATGCATTTCCTTTATGGGGAGTGTGGTGGAAACGCCAGTGCAGCCGCAGCACTTTATCGGGAGAGATACCCAAATGCACGCCACCCTGATTACCGCGTATTTATTAGAGTGCACAGCTGCTATTTAGAAGGAAGGATTCCTGGTCGTGGCTTAGGTGGTACAAGTGAAGGAAGACCCCAGTTAATTGATGCCCAGGACATTGTGCTCAATAAAGTCGCAGAAGACTCTACAATTTCTGTTCGAGATATAGCAAGACGCGAAGGCATTTCAAAGTCGACAGTGCATAGAATATTGAAACGGCGTAAATTTCACCCATACCATGTCACCCGTGTGCAAACTCTGCAGCCAAGGGACTTTGCTGCAAGAGTAACTTTTTGTCGCCTAATGTTAGACAAAATTGAAGAAGATTCGGAGTTTTTTGATAGAATTTTGTGGAGCGATGAATCTTCGGCCAAAAGAGACGGCTTTTTGAACCTGCACAATCTTCATAGCTGGCAGTTGACAAATCCTCATCTGATACGTGAGGATAAATCACAATACCAGTTCAAAATTAACTACTGGACAGGGATACTAAATGGCAAAATTATAGGCCCATACGAAATGCCAGGCAACTTAAATGGGCCGGGCTATTTAAATTTTTTGCAAAATGTTCTGCCCGGATTATTAGAAGAAGTGCCTTTAGCGATCCGACAAATAATATGGTTACAGAATGATGGGTGTCCAGCACATTACGCTGTGTCTGTAAGAAGATACCTGGACGAAACATACCCCAACAGGTGGATCGGCCGTTTGGGACCAATTTTATGGCCACCACGGTCGCCTGACCTAAACCCCTTGGACTTTTTTTATTGGGGATGCCTTAAGGAAAAAGTGTACAAAAAAGCAATCACAACAATCGAAGAACTGCGTCAGCGCGTTCAGGAAGCGGCTCAAGAGATTGAACAGCGCAGGTACACGCGACTGCTGAAAAGATCTTTTGTCCGACGGTGCAGAGCTTGTATTAGAGTAGGGGGTAGGCAATTCGAACACCTATTGTAATAAAAAAAATAAAGATTACATCATGCTCAAATTGTGGTTTCAATTATTACATACCAAAAGAAACATTTAAATACATTTATATTTTATTTTTAACTTTTATGTTCTAGCAAAGAAGGGCTCTTGATACATAACTAGCAATAACTTAATAATTTTCAAATAAAAATATCGCGTGTAATACCGTTTTAGAAACCGCATAAAGTAGGCATGTTTTCAAAATTGTTGGCCACCCAGGTCACCATACGTTTTTTTTTCACCAGAGGTGCTCAAACTTAGACATTAAAAACAGACATTTGCTATTCTGGTTTTTTAAAACCTTTTGTAAAAAAAACAGCAATAGCTGGTCATGAATTGGGTAGGACGTTAGCAAGGCCCAACATTCAGGAATATTTCACAGAAAAAAAAATAAAAAAATCCTCCATTTGTGGTTGTAGTGTCCAATAATGTGCGTATAGGCAGCAAATTTTGTTTTTTTTTTAAAGTGTCGTATTTCCAGGACTGTTAAAGATTTTTTATTTTTTATTTTTTTTTCTGAGCGGCGTTTTCCCCCCCTTTATGCACTTGCTGGATTATCCATTAAATATGGGACACCCTGTATATAACTCAAAGGTGACTGACTGACTGACAGACTGACATAGTGATCTATCACCGCACAGCCCAAACCACTGGACGAATCGGGCTGAAATTTGGCATGCAGGTATATGTTATGACGTAGGCATCCGCTAAGAAAGGATTTTGATCAATTCTACTCCCAAGGGGATAAAATAGGGGATGAAAGTTTGTATGAAACTTTGAATTCCTTGGCGCGAGCAAAGCCGCGGGTTCAGCTAGTCTAAATATATATAACTCAAAGGTGACTGATTGACTGACAGACTGACATAGTGATCTATCAACGCACAGCCCAAACCACTGGACGGATCGGGCTGAAATTTGGCATGCAGGTATATGTTATGCCGTAGGCATCCGCTAAGAAAGGATTTTGATCAATTCTACTCCCAAGGGGATAAAATAGGGGATGAAAGTTTGTATGAAACTTTGAATTCCTTGGCGCGAGCAAAGCAAGCGAGCAAGTATAAGTTGGAAGAAGTAGGTAACTTACTCTCAATAAAACCACTTTGCTGGGTGATTTCATTATCTCTGTTATTGAAGGTTCTTGTTTTCCTGAAAGTGGTGAATTCGAAGATGTGTTTGGCGAATCTGTAAAATTAATTACTTATGTAACAGGTTTTTTTAAATATGTTTTAGGCATATTTTATATCTTTTTTTATACATTCAATCTGATCACAGACAGAGATAAACATTTTTTCGATTTATTTACCTTTTTTTAAGGGGGGAAAATGCCATCGCATCCCTTTCGCAATGGGGGTGGCGGAAGGGGGTATGTAGGGCTCGAACCCACTAAAAACCCCCCTGTGAGACATCCGCAAAAGTGTAGCGAGATGAGGTAGCGTTTGCGTTCACCATCTCACCACGGTTGATCTATTTACCTGGTCCAGCATGCGCTGGCATCGCAAATCCAGGGGGTGGCATTACAACAGCGGGGCTGTCCTTTTCGTGAATAATTCGCCCGCCGCGTTTAGACGTCTTCTCCACTTGCAATGCTACAGACATGCCTTGCTCTTTCTTGCCCAAACCTTGGCCTTCCTACAGACATAGAAAGAGTGTTTAATATCGACGACCTCAGCGGCGCAGAGGGTGAGTCTGCCTGCGCCGCAAGAGGTTGCGGGTTCGATTCCCGTCTCGGAACTTCGTGTACGATCTGCAGAAAGTTCCGTTGGTCTGTGTGTTTTCTATGTACCTATGTAATAAAAAATGTCTATCTCTGTAAGTATATAATGTGTATAATGTATTAAAGTAAGTAGTAAGTACCCATAACACAAGCTTTGAGTAGCTTACTTTGGGGCTAGATGGTGCTGTGTAGATTGTCCAACATTATTTATTTATTTATATAATTTATTGGTTTCTCCGGAGACTGATAATTGGTGATCACTGTTCCTTGTTAGTTTAATTGTTAATAACAAGCCTTTGGCCCTGGCCTGCTCACTGCTGATATAGGTATTATTAGTTATCTCGTGACCATAGCTGTAGTGAAGCTTTGCTTAGTTTGAGGCTAGATGGCGCTGTGTGAATTGTCATCCTTTGGGCGGTTTTCAATTAGACGGCACGCGGTGATGCAACGGTGCCGGGTAAGTAAAAATGTATGAAAATATATGGCTAATTTTTCCACTGGCTGGCAACGGCAACGGCCGGCCCGTCAAAACTGCATGTAGGTATATCTTGTATCTTGTAGTGGACTCCTGTTTCCGCAATCAGACTCAAAAATGGTCCATTGTGGGTCAGGATGTGCTGGCTATATCTGTAGCCAGCCCAACTCCTCCCAAAAGCACAGAAGCTTCCTGAACTGCATGTGTATTACATATGAATTGTAGCAGTGAGCGTGTGTGAGTGCGCTCGGCGGGTAGAAAGGAGGACAGCAAGCCAACCGTGATCAACACCGCAGAAGGATGGATGGAATGGAAAAACGAAGCCCCGGCCGTTTTGCCGTGCCGACATCGTTGACGTCGCCGATGCCGTTGCCGTCTAATAGAAATCCGCCCATTTAGTAGGTAATATAAGTGCACCATGTGATGGTGATGCTTTCAAATGGTGAAGGATAACAGGGTGAAGGGCTACCAGCTACTACTCTACCAGAAGAACACCACTCAATGACTTTTTGGTGTAAGTACTTTTCATTTTTTAATGATTAGAAAATATTATTGTATCACTAAGAGCCTGTCCAGAAGGCGCGTTTTACGCGCGAGTGCACTCGCGCGTAGGCTTTCGCGCGTAAGCGAGGTAGGGACTAGAGCTACATACATCGCGTGGTGGACATAATTTTTTTCAACATTTTAGGATAAACTTAAGATTCCCGCGCTTCGTAGCCCACGAAGGTGAAAATACACGTGCCAGTAAAATGGAACAGTAGCGGGCATGCAAGTTACAGGCATGCAGGATTTACGGACACATTGTGTGTGGATACATTTGCAAGTTAACTCGTCAGGTGTCGCGACGTTCACACATGCCGGTTTCGTAGCCCCCCGCGTCCCCTCGGTTACGTGGCATGCCAACACGTCAGGTACTGGCATGCCTGTACCTGTCGCGACGTTCACACATGCCGGTTTCGTAGCCCCCCGAAACTCCACCGTCACGTGGATGCCAGTACCTGACCTAAAATAGAATGTTGTGCTTACTACTTGCATGCCAGGTACAGGCATGCCAATTAGCGTATGTGTCTGTAGCTTGCATGCAAGTGTGCCAGCTACGGGCATGTGTATTTTCACCTTTGTGCCCGCGCTGAGTGAAAACTCTCCTCGCTGTCGCGCTTTCTAAGGCGCACTAATGTTTTTGATTTCGTAGTATCTTTTGAATGGAATGTCCGATTTGAAAAATTCAAGAAGTAATCTACAGGTATTGAAACAGTATTGCATACAAAAGGATTTATTTGGATAAGGACTATTATAAAGGTATATATAACATGGTCTATTTTTGGTCGGCATTTTTATCAACATTTAAAATACAGAGAAGTAGTTATAGTAACATAACTACAATAGTTAGACATGCTATCGCTTACTTACATATTTGTAGATAATGATGTGTTCTATAATATTGTAAAACATTTTTTTGCTCTATCATCTATAGTTTTCGCAGCGCATGCGGTGAAGGACATTTTATATTACACCTCGGGATACATTTTTTATGTTTTAGTAGGGATCCCTAATTTTTTTCAGTATTAAATGTAGCCTATGTTACTCAGGGATAATATAGCTTTCTTAACCTCTTGAATCCGAAAAACACGCCCGTTTTCCCATGCGAAAATGGGCATGCGTGAAAACGGCTCTCCCGTGCAACTCAACTACCAACGGAATTTCCTAGAATTTTTAAAATCGGACCAGTAGTTTTTGAGCCTATTAGAAACATACCGACATACAAAGTTTTCATCTTTATAATATTAGTGTAGAAAATGTTTTATATTGATACAAACCTTGAACCCATATTTGGCCATGATCTTAGCAGCCACTGAGCTAGCACCATACCCTCCAATGGAAAAGCCTGTGTTTTGTCCATGAGCAGGTGTGGTCGGTGGGGAAGGTGTTTCTGTTGTAAGTGAAGGAGGTGGTGCAATGGCAACTCCAGAGGCACGTTTTGATATCTCCATTGCTTCTTCTTCTTCTGGGGGCTGAAATGTATAATAGATAGATAGATAATTCAAAATTAAATTCATAAACAAAATATATCCTACATAGGTGAACTGAATGCTAGAGAGCATTCTCTTCCAGTTAACCTTTGTGTACTTTGAAAAAACCAAAAGGGCAGTGCACAAACATGGATGGATGGAAAATATCCTGTGGTTCATTTGTTATGGTGTTAATAGACAGCAACCTGGTAGGTAAGGTATAAGAAATTAGTATGCTAATAACTTTATTGCAAAAACCTAAATAAAAAATTTAAACAGTGTACACAGGAAGTAACACAGGTAGTGTCTAAGTGTAATAATGTGTGAAGGTAAAATTACCAGTGGCATAAGAGTTTGTTCTGGTATAACTTCCTCTTCATCCCCAAATCGGGATTTTCGCTTTCTATCAGACCTGTCAACTCTATCCCCTTCATGTATTCTCTTATTCTGTAACTCTGAAATTAAAATGGTAGGTAGGTACATTATAAATTGTTTCTGTAACACTGTTAGCCAGTACCCATTTCATTTGAAGATTTATTCGGTTAAACTATAGCTACCCTGGTACCTGAGTAGAGGGTTGGGGATAAGGGCAAAGCATGTGGGGGTAGATGGCAAGTCTTTCCCTATAGTTCTTTTTTCTAGGAAATGAAAAAAAATTACCAAAAAATTTCCTTCAAACTTCACTTTAAAAAAAAAATAACCCTAACCTAATGAGAATTCCTTCCCTTGAGTCTTTTTGTCATAGAGATGAAATATTACTACCAATTTTTTTCATATAAAAAAAAAACCCCTAACCTAACTAGTAACTTACCTGAAAAATTAAATTATTTTTTTCATTTCCTAGAAAAAAGGACTCAAGGGGAAGACTTGCCATCTACCCCCACTTGCATCCCCCCTATCCCCAACCCTCAACTCAGGTACAAGGATTGCTATAGCCAACCCATTTATTCTGGTACACATAGTAAATTAACCCCCGGTTTCTGAAAGCTTGATCAATTGCTATTTCAGCTTTTACTTCAAATAAGAGAGATGACAGAGAGATAGAGAGTGACTTGACAGCTGATTAGCTTTGATCAAGCTTTCAGAAACTAGGGGTTAATGTAGAATTTCCTACGTAATTTCCTAAGTACCTACCTTTAGCAACTTTTTCATAGTCATTAGGCCACATTGGGTCATATTCATTTGCTACATTCCAATCAAAGTCTCTGACACTTAAAGATGGAGCTAGATTCTTTGACTGTGGAGTTGCTATATTTATGTTCAACTCTTCCTCATCTTTTGTTTTGCTTTTTAAATCTATAACTGGAGTCAGAACCTGTAACAATATATTTTTATGCTTGTTTTTTGCAGCAAAACTATAGCCTCTACTGAACTTTACCGGTCTTTTTACCTGAGTTGACCGTCTAGCTGCTTCTCTTTTCGGCTGTGTTATTGCTGCCTTTTTAAGCTGCAGTTGAGACTGCAATAGTTTGATCCCAGAAGACCATCCAGCAACCTTTTCAGTGTTGCGGGCTTTGATGGTATCGAGATCATCGTACAGAGACATTAAAATATATTTTCCACCAGTTTTCTAGGCACAGTACCTACAATGTACAATGCGATGTGGAGGTTCGTTTCTGTTTCTGGCAACGAATTAAAAATAGATGAGATTATTTAGCGATGTTTCAAAATATTTAGTTTGTTCGATTGACATCACAGAATTCACAGAGAGGCAGGCACTAACATAACATAACACAGATTTTTAAGACTAAGTATAGTCCTAACCTAAAGGACTAAAGAGCAAAGCAAAGAGAAAGTAATGCTAAAGAGTATACAATACACATAGAACTTGGATGAAGACATGGATTGGGCGTGATATAATAATACCAAGAGTAAGAGAGACGCGATAATACGAATTATTCCTATGAGTGAGGGAAAGATCATATAAATTTTCTGTCCATTACTCCGTATACGTTTTTTGATACTATTTGGCTTGGCTCCAAAGCTGTCAAAGTTGGAGCCAAACTTTGGGTTGGGCATGGGCACCCATCTCTAGGAATAGTTTTTTAGTTCCAAATAGACTTCAATAGATGGCGATACAGGTTTCGATTGATATAGAGGTTTTTGTTTTAGTCCAATTAAGAAGAATTATGGTCATGAATAGCATGAGTTATACTGTGAAAAAATCTCCCATAAGCACGTGAAGATGAGGAATTATGCTTTTATCAAATTCTTTATGTTTTTGAAAATGTTTTATTTTCAATATTGATCTCACTTTTTTTGGTGGCTGTAATTTGTACTACGTTGTTGTTTGCTTCCAAAAGATTGTTTTGTGCATTGATGGATGGCGTTACTTGCGGTAAACGATTTTTTTGCGTTTCGTTCAGGCATTTCAATAATGTATGTAATATTTCATATTTTAATTACCAATGTCCTATCTACATAATAAAAAAATACATAAATTGGTTACAAGTGCATTTTACGAGATGCCGCCGGCCGCTTGCTCGCAACGCAACTTAGCGACATCTAGTGGCTGTGCGGGCTATTTTGCTTAGATTTGCGGGCAAAACAAAATAGCCCCAAGAATAGCCCGACTTAGGACGGGACCGTTTCAATGTATGACGTGGGGTATCTGTACTAGTATAGTATTCTTTTATCTGTCGGTTGGGTCAAGTGATTTTACGTGTTTTCAAGCCGAATTTCAATGAAAATAATGTGTGCCTAGGTCCCCGTTAACGTAGAGCTATGTTCAAATGTGGTGCATTGTAGTATTTAGCGTGTGTATGAATAGAGCACGGAAAAGTGAAAATATACGCTTCCATCGGTATGTATATTTTATGTTCTATTTGTCAATATATAATTCAATAGTGACTGACTGACTGACATAGTGATCTATCAACGCACAGCCCAAACCACTGGACGGATCGGGCTGAAATTTGGCATGCAGGTAGATATTATGACGTAGGCATTCGTTAAGAAAGGATTTTGATCAATTCTACCCCCAAGGGGATAAAATAGGGGATGAAAGTTTGAATTTGATTTTCAAAGTAAACGAGCGCGAGCAAAGCCGCGGGATCAGCTAGTTTGTCAATAAAACTTTAGGAAGTAGAGAGCAAAGTGTTCACAATTAATCATGTAACGATTTTGCTGGCTTTGTAACGCATAATCAAGTAGATTTGTATATTTTAATTATATATAAAATTTAGTATAGGTTACTAAAAACCACACAAATTGACATGGTTATTCAAAATGTCAAACCAGACAGGTAGTCCATAGAAAACAAAAATCTACATAATTTAGCTGGGTTAAACGATTTTTCGGGCTGCCAACTAAAAAAAAACCTATTTGCCAAAATCGTTGGGAAACGAATCACTAGGGTCGAATCGAGTCGGACATGCTATTTTATGTTCGAACATTATACAATAGAATGAACTAGAAAAAAATAAATGGTTGCGGCTTACACTAGTGGCTCTGGGAGCTGTAGACCTCGCGAGCATACTAAAAGTGAGCTATTTACTGCCTTAGCAAAAGCTATTTCAGAGTTTTGAAAGAAACCTATTAATGTTGAAGAGAAGTAGAAAATACCCATCCCCATGATGTTTTTTCTATTTAATTTTGTAAATTTTTGAGGAATGTAATGTGCAAGTGCATTTTCCGTTTTGTGATTTTTTTGATCTTTTTGTTTTTTTTTGCATCATCTTGTGTAGAATGAGGTCCTTTGTGTTTCTCTCTAATTTGATTGAAAACCATCGATTGTTTGATGAGCTATCCTGTTCATCATGCTAAAGATCCTTATCAGATCTTCGCCAAACTTTTATGAGACCAACTTATAGTTACTACCTTTCAAATAAAAAAAGAATAATCGAAATCGGATCTCATTTGGTGGAGATATCCAGTATATCAAATAGCCCCCTTTTGCCCTTTTTTTGGGGGAAGTACCCCTCCAACCAAAAATCCCCGACGACAAAAAAAATCTAATAAGTCATATAACCTGTGTACCAAGTTTCGTCCAGATCGGTTGAAAAATGCGACCTGTAGAGGAGAACAGACAGACAGACGGACAGACAGACAGACAGACAGACAGATCCGGACAAACGCATTTTTGGCCAATGTGGAAACTGAGAAGTTCCTGAAGATTCTACTGCAGCTAAAGCGACCTCTGTGGCGCAGCGGGCGAGAGCCTGCCTGCGACGCAAGAGGTTGCGGGTTCGATTCCCGCCTTGGAACAAATTTGTGTACGATCTGCAGAATTTTTTTCCGATGGTCTGGGTGTTTTCTATGTATAATAAAAAAATATCTATCTGTGTAAGTATATAATGTATTAAATATATCAGTTATCTAGTACCCATAACACAAGCTTTGAATAGCTTACTTTGGGGCTAGATAGTGCTGTGTGGATTGTCCAGCATTATTTATTTATTTTTATTTATCATGCCAACGAAAAGATACAGCAACAGACTTATCGGTCTGATAAGCTATTGGCACGCTCAAAGTCCATTATGAATAAGGGCCTATTAATTTAGGTCTCATAATTTTCGCATTAGATAGAAATTGATGATTATTTTATGTCTGAGACCGCCTTCGCGTGTGTCGCGATTGAATACATACATACCTACGTAATAATTAGGTACATGTTTGTTTTACAGATTTCCCAAAGATGCAACTACTTGAGCTGATAGTTTAAAGCTACGTACATATCACCAAGCTCCAGATGGGCAACCGCATGAAGGATGGAATTATAGCTTTTTTTAATTTGATGCAAAGCTGAAATAACAAGTGTCATGTGATTACGTTTGATCGGGCTTTCTGAAAGCGGTCGTTAATAAAGTTTATATGTGCTTATTGGCCTTGGGATATTATTGTGTGCTCATTTACTATATAACATTCCATAGGTTGTAGAAAAATGCATTACAACACGTGCATACAAAGCCAAAAAGCCCAAGTTGTTTGAAAGGTCTTCGTTCGGTTCGCTCGTTCGATCAGCTACAGGATGATATTAGGGTTAAAAACATACATGTCATGCATGTGATGGGCTTTATTGTCATTTTTCAACACATTTCGTAAGACATATACTTTAATGAAAAAACAACTGGAGCCGAGGCGACATTATAACTTTTGCTTGGGTAATAAATTATAATGATGGTGGCAACCCATAAATTTTATGTACTTGGTATGTACTTATTGTCTGTCTTGCTCGGGTATACGCGCCCGTCAATTCTATAGTATTCTTCTTAGAAGTTAGTTTATTCTTCTTCTTGATTCTATAGATTAAAAATTAGGATTGTTCTTCTGAGAATTGACATGGTTCCAGTCTACCTGTCCGTCTTTTGGACAGACAATCTTGCCAGTGTCACATGTTACAGATAAAATATTTTTTGTATTTATTTTGTCCAAATATGTACGATATAATGTTACGGGTAAAGCTAGAAGATGGAGTAAACCTAGGTTTACCGGGGTGGACTTAGTATTACCCAAGCTTGAGTAAAGTCCGAATAATAAGAAAAATTCGGGGTTTACCATACTCACCTCACTTACCTAGGTCTAAACAAAGTAGGTAGGTACTCTGTGATGATACACTTGGCCACATTTCATGACCAAGAAAAAGCAAATAAGTTATAGGTACATTTAAATTCCTTGGGTACAACTGTAGGTACAAGAGGGGGTATAGGTATTTAACGAAGAAATAACCCAGATTTTAATGTAGGTAGTAGGTACCTAATAACAATTCCTTGGGTAATACCTACTCGATAGATCTAAATTTGTAATGTAGGTATTCTAAGAAGGATTGAGGATACATAGACCACAGAACAACGATCGGGCCGCATCGCCCCCGCGCGCGCCCCCCCATAGAAGTGAATAATAATACGTGGTTCTCGTTTGGACCAGTAAACAGGCTAACCTACGACAGCGCTTGTCAGTCTGTTGTCGAACATAGTCCGAGCGAGAGAGAGTTTTCGGTCGTTTTACTCGGTTTTACAGCATGATAAACTATTAAATGTCTTGGTGTCAAGTTAAAAATTGTAAAAACAATAGTTCCAGTGTTACCGGCGTGAAATACCATCGGTAAGTAGTAAAATTTCGTAAATTTTAATAAAAAAACTTTCGTTATTTTGAATGCGCATTAACACATTCGTTGTCTTGAGACGCTCGGGAAGGAAGCTCTGGGATTGGTTTTTTGCATCTTACTCTCTCACAGTAGTCGGTCCTATGGTCATCGCACTCCCACGACGCTGCTTCGTATGACTCGATAGCAAAGTGATGTGTAAATGGAACATGTTGTAGTGTGCGTGCCGAAAGTGTGTTAGTTTTAGTAAATGGTGACACCTGTTTTGTATCGAATAAAGAAAGAATTCGCCTCTAGTCACAGGGCGACACGCATGGACTTTAAAGCTCTGTGACATAGACAAACGAAAATTAGTGACCCCTATTTAGATTAATGATCAATGATCTTGGGGCTAATATTATCAGGTACCTACTATATTTATCTCTTCTGTGGTACCTAGACTGTGTGTGTACACTGCCTTATTTTGAAGTAAGGAAGGATGGCTCTCGTCAGAGAGTATTATCAAAGAGTATACAATAACTACATAGTATTATATTCCTTGAAGGATGGTGTTATTTTTATATCAATTTAATAAAACGCAGTAACTATTTTAATAATTAGGCAAATGTAAATTTAGAGTAAGTACCATGGGAACCATAGCAACTAAAGATACAAGGCGTATCAGTTTTGACAACAAATTCGCCCTAAACTCTGCAATCACTGTTTCAAAATCTTTGGAAGATGAAGGTCTACTCGTTTTTGACAATATAGCCGCAGTATGTTTAAATAATTTATTTTCTTACTTAATTTATTTATTACCTACATAGCGTTAGTGACCTACCTACCGACTTACACAGTAGGTAGGTAAAAATTATGATTAGAAAAACATTAGTTTGGAAAATCTAATGCTAACTTATTGGGGGGGGGGGGCTTATGATTGGAAGCAAGCTAGTATGTAGGTAAAGGTTGGTTAAATAAATCATATGATTAAGAAGTGCAAAGTACCTACAGTAGGTTTAAAAAAAATATTTGAAGTAACTAGTTAAACAATCACAATAACGCGCGTCGATTGACACGTGACTGACTGAAGCGAACTGACGAATGCAAAAAGAACGATCATGTTTTTTTATGAGCTGTAGCAACAGCAAAACAACTGTCTCCTTCATACTCATAAGTTTGACCGCGGGAGAGAGAGACGGACATACTATTCTTGATGCCGATGCAGTGTAATGTCACGCGCCGACCGCTTATTCACAGACTTCAGACGATACACCAGCGCAACGTGTGAGACCTCCGGCAAACAGGAGCGTTCTCAGCGTTCTGTGATTCTGCGTCTTGCGATTGCGCTTTACATTACGTTTTTGCTTTACATTTTATGTGACATTGACGTTTTACATTATGTTACAATGGGGCAAACCCAAAGACTTTGTACTTAAACATTTTTAGTTATAAGTACAAAGTCTTTGGGCAAACCAGATCGCGCGTCCGGACGCGCCTGTGAGCGGAAGGCTTGAATGTGTTAAACGTGCCACAGAACAGTACTATCCTAGACCACAGAATAATACTAAATAATAAAGTAAAGTAAATAATCATACGGATACGGTCAGTTTGAACAACTCCTTTGGATGATTATTCATATCGGTACCGCTTCTCTCTATTGCAACACCCTAACGGGGTGTAATGTACATGAACATTATGTATTTAGTGTATTGTCTAGCATTATTATTTATTTATAATAATGCAATAAATATACTGAATACCCCCGACGAACTAACGAGTCCTACCCCAGGTTTCTGAAAGAGCAATCAACACTAATCGGCTGTCAAGTCACTTGCTATCTTGATCTAATTTGAAGTAAAAGTTGAAATAGCTACTTGACAGCAAATTAGTGTTGATTGAGCTCTAAAAAACCGGGGGCTAGACGTGCCAGCTCTTGTTAACCGAACCGACGACATAAATCTAGGCAGGTAGGTATAGCAAATAATAATGACTGCATATTTTTTGTACTTAAGTAACTATTCATTGATTGCTTTATAATAGAGATATCTGCCTACGTATTAAACACAGAACACTTACGGATCCTTACGCCACCTATTAAACGAACTACCAAGGATATTAGGTAGGTTAGGTGGTTTATGTCCGCCTATCTAGGTAGGTAATGGATTAAAAAAAAAGGATCTGTTTAAATCCCGCTAGGCAATAAATGAGTATTACCTGTTAGTGTACCTACTAATCTATCCACAAAATTTTATTTTGCAGGAAACTACTGGAGAACTCATTTTTGCCGACAGCAATAAATGTCTAGAAGCACATGAAGAAATTGAAGGTGATTACTGGGCTCATAGAATTGATAATTTAAAAAAAGAGCATCAAGTTATTAACAAAATCATTGAAGTTGAATATGATAAACAGATTGAAAGCACGAACGAACATTTTGAGCCTCCAAAAATTACACATGAAAGGATACAAAAAATAAAGCCATGCTTTGACTGGCGAACAAAGGTAAGATACTAAAAATGCATTGGTGACATTCAAATGTTGTGGTTATAGTATTGTGGTTCCAGTGGCATAAAATAGAATTCCTCCATCACCTGCCATGGATGTCGTAAGACATCCATGGCAGGCATATGGGAACGCGCCAAGAGATTGGCGATAGCGTCTCTTAGGTACCTACCTATCTAGTTAACAACGGTTTACCAATCGGCCTGTTATGCACGCCGACTAGGTACAGCACTATATAAGTAGGGGGAGGCCAAAACCTAGCAGTGGAACGTTGATAATATATTTATTTTAACAAATTGTTTGTATCACAGCTATTTTACAGTTCCAAATTGTAAATTGCAGATTGTGCAATGTTATGAAGACAATCCCCATCAACCTTTGGTATGTTCAGCAGCTGTTCAAGCGTTTAACAAATGTGTCGCGTCGTGCAGAGTTGAAGAATGATTTTTTCTTTTCTTGGTATTGATAATTTACCTAATTATAATATTCAGTACTAAACGTACTATGTATTTTGTTATAAATTTGTTAAATAAACAAGTACTTGTATAACTGACAGATTTAACCACTGAGGCTTTTCCTAAAGGTGTTAGGTACTTAGAACCAAATTTTGTGAGCTGCGTGCAATGACATGACATATTCTAAGAAGATAAAAAACTCTTTTATCTCATATTATGTAGGTAACCTATCATAAACCAAGTAGCGCATTCTACTTAGCCGTGAGGTGAGATGGCCTATGCCTAACTTGTCCGAAAATTATCCCATTATCATAATAATAATTATTTAATATTTAATTTAAAGCCTCCCACCCACAGACACGATATAAACGCGCGTCTGGACGTGCGATCTGTTTGTCCTATTGTAACACGCAATGTAAAACGTACATAAATGTCACCTAAAACCATAAAAGTAAGTAAAAACCAGTAAAAACATAGAACGCGCCTCCAACAGGAGACAAAGAAGAATTTGTTCTTTGTCTCCTGTTCACGTAGGTATAGACAATCTTGCCATTGCATTGTCAAGTGATTTATAATACATAATACACTTTCATTCCAAATGCTTACACCTTGCGATAAGTAATGTTGGTTAAAATAACACCGAAATTACACAACACAACTCAAAATAACACTAGAAAAACAATAAACATGAAATTGCTATATTGCGCAAGATGACAGAAAACGAATTCCCGCGCCTGCCTTCGTTTCACTCGTTTGACAGAGGCAAAAGTGTCTGTCGACATTACGGACAGGTGCAGCCGGGGTGCGGGAAAAATAGGCGGTAGGCGGTATGGTTTTAAAACTAGTCTGTCAGAGGAGCGAAAAAAACTAAAGATTGACACAAAGACGCAGCGTTGCCAGATGTACCGCTTTTCTGCTTCCCCCCGCCTCTGACCGAATCCGCCTTCCGTTTTTAATTTAGGCGGTTCCGCTTTTTTCAAATCTACAAGAACAAGTAACAACCCCCCTAATGGCAAGTAAAATACACTGATCACATCGAGGTTAAAAAGCTGCTTTCATTTTGATCTGTTGTCGTGCCATCTCTTTTGCATGCATTTCATGTTATTCTGGTGTCAGATTCTTTCTGAGCAATTCGAGCCACGAGCAAGCGAGAGGGCCTTCGTTCCTGGGGTTCTCGTTAATTTCTCTGTCTGTGTAGCATTTTCCAAGGAATTTTCTTATGATTAAAAACCATCAAAATTAGTCCATGGAGTAAAAAGTTATGAACTTTTGAGGTAACAAGCCTAAAGAAAAACGAACTGAAAACCTTATTTTTTAACCTTTGGTTTAAAATTGATGTAAATGAATTTAAAGAAATTCTGCTTATTGTGTTGAAATTCCGCGTTTTTGAAGCACAGCTACCGCTTTTTTAATTGGCTCATCTGGCAGCACTGCAAAGACGAAGAAGAAAAATTGAAGGAAGAGAAGTTTGTCAAGTTTGTTTTGTTTATTTTTGTTTGTTGGATGTGATCGTTATATTCAAAAACGAAAATATTCTATTCTGAAAGAAATTTAATAAAGTGATGCGGCAGCAGTGCCGGTGTGTGTTGTAACTGTTGTAAATTGTGGTATTGTTTTATAAAGTGTAGCAATAATGGCGAACGAGTTGACCACAGACGAAAGCTCAACATGCCATACCATATTGGAAAAAATTAATGCACACAACGATAATCTAACGAAGGTGCGTAAATATGCACCTACATTATACCTACCTACTTGTTTGCATGTTGCATATAATTAATATACCTACCTAGACCTAACATATATGATAGCAATAAATGTGTATTACAGCTGCCGGATATAAATGATTTTACCATCGTTAAACCAATTAGCCGCGGCGCCTTCGGTAAAGTGTTTCTTGCACACAAGAAAACTAATAAGGAGATGATGTATGCAATAAAAGTTATGAAGAAATCTGATATGATAAACAAAAATATGGTGGCCCAAGTAGTGACCGAAAGAAATGCCTTGGCTCTGTCTAGAAGCCCATTTTGTGTCCATTTGTATTACTCTCTTCAGTCCATTTCATCAGTTTACTTGGTAAGCATGAATGCATAAATAGCATCACCATATATATAATTGCATCTACTTAGCTAACTTGTACAAAAAATATTTTTATAGAATACATAAAAAAACTGGGATAGATTACAATATTTTGTCAACAAAGGAGTGTGTCTTGAAATAATTGACAGTTTGGTCCTATTTTTAACATGGTTTTGCGGAACACTGGAGTGCAGCTTCTAAAAGCCTGACTACCCACCACTACAATAGCTCAGGCCCAGGTTTATAGCCTACAGACTGATCACAGATAAGCATACCTATAATTCAAATTGTAAATGAACCAAATCATTTTGAATGGTATAACAGAAATCAGGCTAAACTGTGTGATTATTGTTTTATGTATTTATATTTTCAGGTCATGGAATATATGGTCGGTGGAGACATGAAATCTCTATTAGGTGTTTATGGTTTTTTAGAAGAGTCTATGGCTGTTTTCTATGTAGCAGAAGTTGTTTTAGCACTTGATTACCTACATAAGCATCACATAGTTCATAGAGATGTAAAGCCTGACAACATGTTAATTGCAAAGACTGGACATGTAAAATTAACAGATTTTGGACTCTCTAAAATTGAAATTCATAGGGGTATGATTTAATTTTATATGATATTCTTTAGATAAATGATTCTTAGTAATACTTTGACACTCAAGATGATGAGGCAAATCCTACTAATATTATAAACCAGAAAGTTTGTGAGTATGGATGGATGGATGTATGTTTGTTACTCTTTCGCGCCGGAACGGCTGAACGGATCTAGATTAAGCTTGTCAGAGGGATAAATTATAGTCTGGAATAGCATGCATAATGGACCACTTAAAGTCTAAATGTGGATACAGGAGTCTTATACAAGCAGTCTGGAATAGCACATAGGCTACTTTTTATCCCGTGGGAATACCGGGATTTAAATATACGCGGGTGAACCGCAGGGCGCGACTAGTAACTAATAAAGTGAAATTCCTTCTCTTTTCATAGATTTAGAGATAGCAGACTTTGTAAACCGCACACCAAGCCTGAACATGAGGACACCTGGTCAATTGCTCTCATTGACCTCTCACTTATCCTTTGGTTCAGGAGGTGGGGATAGCACCATACACACTGTATCCTCAGATGCTTGTGAGAACCTTCTTGATGAACTTAAGCAGACTAGTATGCTTTTGCTTTTGAAAACATGGACTGTGATTCAACTAGCAATTTATGTATAGGGAACATCTTAATGTTTTGTTGCTTAAATTTAAAAATTACTTTCTATGAGTCCTGTTACTGTATTTCTTTGCCCTTTGGTAAGAAATGACCAAAGTAAGCATTATCAAAGGCTTTTAATACTTTGCTTGATTTATTCTTTGTATGAAAAGTTGAATCACTGTCAGCATTATAAATTTGAGATATGTATAAGACTTCAGTATTTGTAAATGTTATTTTTCAGGCAAACTTAGAGGTCTGTTTGAAGGTGTCAGCGGCCTTGAAAACTCACCCTTGTTGGATCACTCACAGTTGTCTGGAATCCATCCATTCATGAGTGCTGAGAGTATAACTTTGGATAACATTGTGAGTAGATCATAGTCTAGTAACCAAACTTATGCAAGGTAGGTATTTATTGTTACACATATTATATAAGATAAATACTTTTTAGCCTAGATAGAAGCTATACTAAATTCATAATAGTTATAGATCTATTTGCTGTACTGATCTAGCTCCTTAGACAATTTATAATTTACTAGTGGCGCTCCGTGGTTTCACCCGCACAGATTTAAATACCGGTATTAGATAGATAGATAGATAACTCTTTATTGTTCACCACACAGAAACATAGTACAGAGTAAAGGCATACATTTAAGGTAAAACAATGTAATAAACAATGTAATGGTATTCCCACGGGATAAAAAGTAGCCTATCCTACTATACTATACTACTATGTACCTTTTTACGTATACTAAATAAAGAATTATTCTATTCTATTCTATTCTATATAATATAGTTATATATTATAAACGCGAAAGTTTGTAAGTATGGATGGATGGATGGATGGATGGATGGATGTTTGTTACTCTTTCACGCCGGAACGGCTGGACGGATCTGGATGAAACTTGGCAGAGATATTGGTTATAGTCTGGAATAACACATAGGCTACTTTTTATCCCCTGGGATTACCGGGATTTAAAAAATTTAATCTGCGCGTGTGAAACCGCGGGGCGCAACTAGTATACTATAATCTATCTCTCTGCAAAGTTTCATCCAGATACGTTCAGCCGTTCCGGCGTGAAAGAGTAACAGACATCAATCCATCCATCCATCCATACGTTTACAAACTTTCGCGTTTATAATATTAGTAGGATTTCCAGGTGTTGTATGGGCACATAGTTTACACAGGCATTTCTGGTCAGCTTATATACAGTTGTATTTCTTTTGCAGTCTCAAGATTCAGGCTCAGGATCTCTACCTTCAGGCTCAAGTTCATACCATACATGCGAGAGTTCGAAAACCAGTACTAACTCTCAACACACAAAGTCCACAAATATGAGCAGCGCCAATGGGTCTTCCCTGGGAGAGTCTACTGTGATGTCGGACTCACAACATGACCAGTCCACTTCTCCTTTGTGCAGAGGTCATTCTTTGAAGAGAATACCCAGGTAACTTTATAACACACATCTTGTTATTCAAATAAACAAAATAGTTGGCTAAAATCCCCTCAGCTCTGTCTATCCTCTAAGGTTTGCTGGAAGAAAACACTATATAGGGTTAAGCTCGCCTATTAGGTATTAGGGTTTTGTGTTAATAATTTTGTGTACAATAAAAAATAAAATCTACGTTAGTTTGAATGAAACAAGGGCATATCTGTGGATGAAGGTCACCCTAAGGTAGTGATCTATTGGTAGCATCTTCGCCTTCAGATCCTTATCGTGAGTTCAATACCAGCCATACACCAATCAGTTTTTCAGTTCAAAAATGTGAGTGCACTGTAAGAGTACTCCCAAACGGTGAAGGAAAACATCGTGAGGCAATCGAAGAAATTTTCTAAAACGTGTCAAGTGCTCGGAAAGAGGAACACTTAAAATATAATAGGGTTCCCGTTTTATCCCCTGAACCTTAAATATATTTAAGTATTTTATCAATTAGGTAACTGTTTCCCATAATACAAAGTTTTATTAGTTTAGGGCTACACATGAATAGTCCAAATAGGTTTAATTAAAATTTGATAAAACAAGTTAATTTCCTCCGTACAGCTTCAGAGCTAAGAAAAGAAAGCGCATATTAGAAGGTGATGGTGACACGCCGACCGGAGTTACCAACTTAGCAGAGTCTAAAGAGAACCACAGCGGTCTTACACAGGAGATAATGGCTTTGGAGTTGAGTCAGAACACGCCAAAGCGGATGGCCATCCATCCTACGCCGGATCGACGTAAAAACCCTATCAAAGGAGTGCTGAAGAAAAGGTAAAAGTAGTTCTACTTGTTTTGGGAAGCTTCAATTTTATAATAAATACATCATTTTTATTGTTAAAGCTCCAGATCTTGTGTGTTTTCACTCAGTGAAAACATTATCTCTGCAGGTTCTTCAAAACAAGTATCCCGAAATGGGCAAATTTCATGATTAGAGTCAACTATATCATTACGAATTAAAAAAATTACAAACTATTGCGTAACCATTTGTGTTTTAATAAAAATGTGACGTGTTAAATTCCAGATGGGCCTCTCAGAACGATAGCCATCATTTCAATGTTGGTGTAATATTTTCAACACCTGTATCAAACAATAAATGCCAAGAAACAAAGAAACTTTTAAAAGAGACACGCTTCGCTCTACCCAAGGACGATCAACCGGCTTCGGGCGTGAAGGAAAAGTCATTAAATTTCAGCAAACATGTGTCCACCAGTCTAGAAATATTTCCTACAAGACGATTGAGCAGGGTAACTTTCAAGTTTTTTATATTATCTTTAGTGATGTTTAGGGGTAAATATTTATATTACCTGTAAATTTCTTAACCCTCCTATAATCTGGACGAATAGAAGCATGCAATCGCAGGAATGTATCTTCCAATTCCTCCAGAAAAAATAAAACTATGCGTCTGTTATGTGTTCAACGTTAAATGCGAAGTTATAGTTTCTAGTAAAGTAATACCTCGAGTCTAAGTGTTTTGTGTAATGCGAGCCCGTTTTTAGAGTGGGTTTTGTATGGATATAATATGTATGTTACGGTTAACGGTCCTAGCACGCGTATTAAAAACTATCGTGGCTTCGGTTTTTTTACATAAATACGTACAAAACGGACCCGGCGTAAAAAAAGATAGTGGATAAAAACTTTAGTATATAACGTACTACGTACTAATTTATGAACATTACCAAAACGTAACTGTTTTTAAATTACCTCCTTTTTTTATTATTATTTATTTACAGGACGCGAATAGATCGCCAACAGATTTGTGCAAAACGCCATTAGCAGCCGCGCACACTCCATATCGTACGCCAAAAAGCGTTCGACGAGGAAACCAAATGTCAGATCAAAGGATATTGGGCACGCCAGATTACTTAGCTCCTGAACTTCTTCTAAGGTAATTTTGATTCTCATAACTAGTACAAGCGTAAAAAACGCTAGGAACTAATGCGTAAGTCGAGCCTGTTCTGGATTTGGTCGCGAGGTAATTGGGGTAGAAATCTGTTTTTGTTTTAAATTAAAATCAAGAAAAGCAGTATATTAATTTCAGTTCTTATTGTGAACTATAATATTTCACTTTTTTTTTCGTTATCTTATTTTTTTATTTTAAAAGTAGGTATATTATTATTTTTTATCTTTTAAGGCAAGGACATGGACCTCAAGTGGATTGGTGGGCTTTAGGAGTGTGCCTCTATGAGTTCATGACAGGTGTGCCTCCATTCAATGATGAAACCCCCCAAGCCGTCTTCAAAAATATACTGTCTAGAAGTGAGTTTGTATTCATATACCTACTTGTTCCACCTTTATAATTTGCAAATGTTAAAGGATAGATTAGAACCTAGCCACCACTCATTAGCGATTCTAACTCCACAGTCTTAAAAAATCACTGAATGACATCATGAAAATCATTGTCATATAGGCTGAGTGAAAACATTATTTAGGCCAAACAAGCTTTGCTTTGCTAGTTTAATCATTATTTTTAATCGATCTTATTAGTAAGAGAACTTGTTTAGATCGAAACGATATTTCAAGGCTCTCCCCCACAGTTGCTTTCTGTTCAGCGATTATGCATTCTGCGATTGCGTTTTTGCAATATCTGTTTTCAGTACATTTTGTATGAAGTTACACACTGCTGCGATAAGAACGCGCGTTTGAATGTGGGAAAATCCAAACGCGTATAAATTGTTTAACGGTTGTCAGGTTTTCAATTCATTCCAATACTAAAAATAATATCTATTCATAACTTTAAGTAATTTTATATCTTCTAATATGTTGTTTAACGAGTTGAAATAAATCATCGATCCACAGATATAGAATGGCCTGAGGACGAAGAGTCGTTATCCACCGAAGCAGTAAGCGCCATCGAAGCGCTTCTCACGACGGATCCCGCTGAGCGACCGGCGGCGGTGGCCGTGCAGCAAATGTCTGTCTTCAGAAACGTAGACTGGGAGAACCTACCGAACCAAGAACCGCCTTTCATTCCCACTCCCGATGATTTGCACGACACGGGATACTTTCAAGGTAAGGCATAAGTTAAAATAAATAAAAAAGTCATTATTTCCTCCCACAATTATTTTCTTATTCAAATTATTTATGGCTTAGCTTTAGGTGCAAATAAATAAATACTCGAACGACGCCAAGTTGTAGGATGTATTACTGCGTTTATATTTAGACATTCGCGCTACCATTCGCGTGGACGTAAATGTTGCCGGCCTTATGTCCGCGGCAGCGTCACCGGCAATGTGTGTTCACATTTAGCCCGGACACTAGCTAGTTCGCACTGGTCGAGTAGTCGAGACCTCCCACCACGCGTCCGTGCTAGTTGGCCGATAACACCAAAATACCGCGTGCTAGTTCTACTCGACCAGTGCGATCCAGCTATTAGGGAGCGAGGGCAACGTGAGCGTCAAGCGGACATGGAAGTGGCCTGTTTACACTCTCACATTGCCCATGTCCCTGCATATTGCCATAGACATGAGCTGAGTGTAAACACGATATAAGGCTTCTGTCTGTGCCATGTGATTTGTGTGTAGCGAACGAGCAAGCTACGTCACGAAGGCTTTATTTATCCTCCATCCAGCCCTAACATACTAAAAAACCTACTAGATTGTACAGTCACCATAAAAATTCAAAAGTAAATGATTTCAAAAGGTTTTATGAAAACAAGCACTTTATCTATACTTAGTTAAAAAAATGGAAAAATCATCTACTTCTGATGCTGACTGTACACAGGCTTTGCTTAGTTAAGTTGACTGTTCTGGCTGCATATACAATGTCTCTCCGCTTGCGGTCCCTTGGGTACTATAGTACCCAGTCGAGTTCGTAGCTAAAAGCAACCTGGGTACTATGGTACCCGATATTGAATTTCCGGGGCCCCTTGGAATAAATCAGTTTATCCTGCTTTCTCTAATTAAAATATACGTAAGGACCAATTGCCATCCCTTTCGCACTTCCTTTACGCTTCATTTCATGTATGCCAACTGGAACAAACTATTCCTAGACTTGATAGAAAAAATTATGCAAGAGGAAAAACCGCGATACAAACAAATATTGTATTGGTTTTAAATGAATAATTTTGTACAATGAACTGTTTTGTTTTGTTTTTTTCTGCTTCAGATTGAATCTATTTACTGATATAAAACATCTGAAACATAATCTATCTCAACATTTTTAAATTAAAAATCATTGTATACCCAATGTATACATTTTTAAGAATATTTATGTTCTGTGCTATTTTTTTTCGTAATATGCCTTCACATCTATACATATTATTATGTTATTCTAAGCGCTAACTCAACCCCAGCAAAAAACACAAACACAAGTAGGGTCTAAAATTTAGACTAAATACAATGAGTTGCGTCAGAAATAGCTTTAGGTGCCAGATGGTAAACCGCGCGCTGGTCGCAAAAAATATCGGTCGACACGCGTTGCCTTTAGAGAGCGCGGCCGCGCGGGGCGGTGCCGCAAGCGCTATTATATGATATGTTTTAAAAGGGTTTATAGATAACTTTTTCTTTCTGGTTTCAGCACGGAATATTCTTCAGCAACTACATGTATCCAACTTTGATATTTAGAAAAATGTAGCTATAATAGTCATAATTGAAACAATACTTCCGTTTATCAATAATATAGATATAAATTGATCATGTAAAGCCATTCATGGTTGTTCAATCATCTAATCATGGTTTTGTAATTCTCTCAGAATGAGCTTTCAGTGTAAGAAGCTCAGTTTGTTCTATAAATGAAGTTCTAGGCAGTAAACTTAAACCTCTATTCTACAAGATTTGGAACATGCAGACAAATGTAGATATTGTATAGAAATAAACACATAAGAAGAATGTATAGATTTTACAGGAATTTAAAGACAGGGAATCCCAAAGTAAAAGCAATATTGTATTGTTTTATCCAAATGATTTTTAAACCATGTATTTTAATTTTTAATAAAAGACTGATTGAGATTTGTATAGCTAACATTAATTAACGTATTCTTTGTAATTATAAATGTAAATTGTAATCCATTTGAGACTAGCGTTGCAACTTGAAATAATATGAATATGTTAAAATAGTATGTTTTATTGGATAAACTTATTTTTAATTGGCACAATTTCCACAAATACATATCAATCAATTGAGAAAAACAAGTTTCACAGGTTGTCTTTCTCAAAATGATTGTTTTACTAATTATTCATTGAATAATTTTGTAATTTTGTAGCGAGGATGCTAATACAAAACTTATTTCTACAATTAGAACTTGTTCACTCACTTGTCGGTCTTATATCAAAAGCGTTGCCATAAAAGATCAACACCAAATCTAACAAAATAGTAAATAGTATTACTTTACACAAAAGTCATAAAAGTTTTACTTTTCTGGCCAACATGCTATATTATGTGATATTGTGAACAAGCGCTAGTTTTCGAATCACTTGGAGTTCTTCTGAATCCAAGGAAGGAACGCGGTGATCCGTGTGTACACGCCTGGATACTGCCCCTTGCCGCAGCCGATACCCCACGACACTACTCCCACTTGTTTCCAGACTCCGCCCTCGTTTACCATCAATGGACCGCCGCTGTCACCCTGGTAAAAAAAAATATACCAATCCCTACTTATATATTAATATATTAACCTCTCAACCGATTTTGATGAAATTTGGCACAGACAATCTTTAGACCCTGAGAAAGGACATAGGCTACCTTTTATTGCATAATATTCAAATTAAAAGTACGCAGACGAAGTCGCGGGTACCAGCTAGTACATATATAAAATTGTTCGATTTGACAGCCTTCACAGCTCAGGTAGTAGTAGCTCTCAGTGGGCTCGATTCCCACCGTGAACAAACATTTGTGTGATGAACATAGATGTTTCTGTGTCTGGGTGTTATTAGAAGTATGAATTTACAAAAAAAAGGAGACGTCACAGCCGACCTATGAAAGAGACTTTTTGGTATTAGTAGTCCGGAACCGAACAAAGCAACCGAACTACTGAGACTAGAGGTTTCTGTTCATGACACAGGCGTAAATAAAATACCACCTAGTACCTACCAAGTTCCAGGTAATTCTAATTCGTGTTGGGGGAATAAATAAGGTCTGACGTCCCATAATGGGGCGTATTGGACATTATTACCCTGCTAACTTCAAAGTAGCAGAGAAGTACTTTGGGTTGATGGCAGCAATTTTCCAGGTAATATGCTTCCCACTATTTAACTTTGAGCTGAAGTATATTTGCGTAAAGTTGACTTACACTGCAGGAATCCATGCTGGCCTTGCCTGCGCAGATCATGTGGTCGACTATGCCTCCAGGCGCCGCCGCTCCGTACTTGAGGCGGCATTCAGAGTTAGTCCAGATTGGGATGGATACTTCTTGAAGAACAGATGGCTGAGGACCACCTAGAAGAAAGAAATGTGAGTCAATGTGTTTTTTTTGTTTTATCGGCATCTCGAAATACCGCTATCTTAACAGGTCGCTATTGCGATAATTTGCAATAAACTCCTTATTTCATTCATGATGTGTACTTAGAATATTTTTTTAAATTTTTATGTGAAAATTTCGATAAAAAACGGTACATAGTACAAATAAAATGGCAACATTCTTTGGCCGATGTTCATCGCATATTAGCAAAGCGCTACTGAGGTTGGTAGGTGGTCATTTATTTATCCAGCATAATCTACCCAGGACCTTCTAAGACAGACAAAGGATATACTATTTTAGGACAATGTTCCTACGAACTCTATATAGGCTATTACTAAGGCTAAGCAAAATTATTACAACAATAATCCTGCTCAATAAGTTGTAATAATTTTGATAGGTTTTGACTTACTCTCTCGCAAGCTTCCCCAACCGATCACAGTAGCGACCTGTCCAGCATAAGCTCTGCTTGAGCTCGGCAGGCAAATGGGGTGAATGTTCTTAGTAAACGCCACAGACTGGTCTAACGTCAAGACTGCGATGTCATTGTACTGTAGAAAAACAATAAGATAGATAAATTCTTTATTGTACACAAAGAAAAAAGAAAACACATACAGAAACTTAAAAAAAGAATAGGTACAATGAGCGGCCTTATCGCTAAAAGCGGTCTCTTCCAGACAACCTTTGGATAGAAAGGACATAAAGAAAATCAGAGGTATAAGATATTTAATAAAAGGTATTTTTATGATTATTCATGCAAGTATAGATGAGTTACTGAAACTTCTAAAAGTCCTTACCAAAGTACGCATGTCGAATCCTCTGTGCCTGACAACCCTCTTGATCTTCCTTTCGATATGTTGGGTTTCAGTGGGGGTTCTTATATTGTAATCTCCAAGTCTTGCAGTTAGGCGAGCGACATCCCATGATGTCATGCTGTGGATAACCGCAACAGTGATTTACTTGTTTGTTGTCGGTATAAATAAATATAAATAATGCTGGACAATTCACACAGCACCATCTAGCCCCAAAGTAAGCTACTCAAAGCTTGTGTTAGGGTACTAGATAATTGATATTTGTTTAATACATTATATAGATAGATTTTTTTGTATACTACATACTACATACTGTATACTTACAGATAGATAGATATTTTTTATTATACATAGAACATCGAACCAACAATCGTACACAAATTTCCGAGGCGGGAATCGAACCCACAACCTCTTGCGTCGCAGGCGGACTCTCGCCCGCTGCGCCAATAATGTATTATATTTACAGGACTTACTGGGCAACGCAATGTGCGGCTGAAATAACGTGTTTATCGTCCATAAGAGAACCGCCGCAGAATTGACGGCCATTGTTAAACAGTGCCACGATCCACGGCCACTCGTTCAGTTCTGCGTTGTGTCCACCAACAATTCGCTCCTCATCCTGTAAATCTGCGCCTCCATAAGCCTGAAATGGCATCCAAATGAAAACATTTACCCCCTTTATCTGAAAGCGCGATCAACACTAATGGGCTGTCAAGTCACTTGCTCTCTCTAACTAATTTGAAGTAAAAGCTGAAATAGCATGTGACTTGATAGTTGATTAGTGTTGATCGAGCTTTCAGTAACCGGGGGTTAGCAATTTAAAATGATGCAATGTCTCGCTTCCTTACTACCGCAAAAACACTTATGTGTACTTTCAACAAACTTGTCTTTCGACCCTTCCCGTATGTTGCAGCAATGATTTATTGCAGCAGCAGTGCGAAGAGAGGTTAGTAAAGTTATTGAAAAATAATATTACAGAGTAGCGAGACAGCATCATTTTTGGATTGAAAATGTTTTATTGGATCTCATTTCTTTTTGTATGATGTTTATATAAAGATGAGGCAAGAAAGAATACTATGGTTTAGTTAGCGTTAGTTCCTACCTAACCTAAAACAATACCTAAGAGCTAGATAGAATTCGCTAAAGTAACCTTATCTCATATACCTCACAGACAAATTTGTTTAAGGGCCCGGCGACAGCGGCTCGCAGTTTCGAGGTGCGATTGGCTATTATTTCATTTCATTTCGGGGAGGTTGTTTGAAAGAATAACTATCCAGTGACACGCATAAATACTGTTCGAACACAAATAACACAATAATAGAAGGGGAACATGCCCGAATCAGAAATCATTTTGGTATTAGTATGTTTGACCTTACGTTTACCTAATACCAAAATGATTTCTGACTCAAGCACATTTATTTTCCCTTATATTATTGTATTATTTGTATTCGAACAGTATTTATGCGTGTCACTGGATAGTTATTCTTTCAAACAACCTCCCCGAAATGAAATAAAATGAAATAATAGCCAATCGCACCTCGAAACTGTGATTAATCCTACTACTATTATAAACGCGAAAGTTTTTAAGTATGGATGGATGGATGGATGGATAGATGGATGGATGGATGGATGTATGTTTGTTGCTATTTCACGCCGGAACGGCTGAACGGATCTGGATGAAACTTGGCAGAGAGATGGTTTATAGTCCGGAATAGCACATAGGCTACTTTTTATCCCGTTGGACTACCGGGATTTAAAACTACGCGGGTGAAACCGCGGGGCCCTACTAGTCGATTATATATGAATTTGTGTGGGTGAGAGGCAAAATAACGTATCTTCGAACTATTATGATTAATTTAACTATTGGATTTTTCGTCTTTGTGTCATAATTTTTAGCACATTACAAAAATGTCCTTTACCGTGCAGTTCGTCCGCTTGACTTGACGGATTACTAATGCAGATTCAACTCATGTCTGAAAATTTCAGACACTTCTTCATTAGATGAACAAACTTCGATGTACCCAATAAATAACATTTCGTGGACTTTTTTGTTTTTGTAAGAGGTCATCCAACTGTTTTCGCTCGGCATTTAAACCTGTAGGCGTCGCGTGGCCACAAGGGGCCTGACTTAAAACCGTTTTATTTTTTGGGTATAACAGTACTACCAACATAATATATTGTTGCTTTACCTGAGGTCCATTTTTGGCACCACACCCAGTTACAGTAGGTAGTGTAGGCTTCGTTGGATAGGCCGGGTTTGTTGTTTGCCATGTCTAAGATAAAAAAAAATGAGTTACTATTTATTTCGTAAAACCGTTTATTTACTTATGTTTGTGTTCTCGTAATGTGCGTCTTACCTGTTTTGTCGTAGGTCTGGTTGTGCTGGGGGGCTTGGTTGCCCACGTTGTTTGAGAAGGAGGTTTCCCGTTGATTGGAGTTGGTTTTGTTGTCGCACCTACAAGTTTAGTTCGTTTTAATCTATTATGAAGGTCACATTAGAAAATGTTAGGTATTTGGAATGAACCTTACTCGTTTGTGGCGGGTGTGTAGGCGCTGCGTGATCCGGAGGATGGGTCGGCAGTGGCGGGATAGTAGGTGGCCATTGAGCGGGTATCTGCCTAAAGCCCATACCCTGACTTGCCCACTGGGGTGACAACGCCGAAATGCCAAAGCGAGCTGGGAATCTAAAAACGTGATGTGTTGCAACTTGTCACAATTTTTAATATCCTACTACTATTATAAACGCGAAAGTTTGTAAGTATGGATGGATGTTTGTTACTCTTTCACGCCGGAACGGCTGAACGGATCTGGATGAAACTTGGCAGAGAGATGGATTATAGTCTGGAATAGCACATAGGCTACTTTTTATCCCGGGGAATACCGAGATTTAAATCTGCACGGGTGTAACCGCGGGGTGCAACTAGTAATATCATAGGTATAATATAAATAAAATAAACTCACCCGTAACCATTTTGCGTGTGATAGGGTGGTATTTGCATTGCCATTGGTGGTGGTAGTCCCAGTCTTTGTACATCTTGTTCTTGTTGAGGTGGTGTGTCCACCGGCTCTGTGCAGCATACTCCAAATACCTACGAGTTTTTACCCATACAAATATTATAACTGCTTTAAACAAAAATTTACATTTGTTCGACAATTCAAGGCATAAATGTCATACCTCCAAATTATCCCTGCTGATGTAACTGCAAGTGTCATAGTGCCCCATGACCCATCCGTTCCAGCCGGACATGTCAGCTACCTTTACTAGAGGGTAGCAGTCTCGGAAACTTTTACAAGACCCTTTCTTGCCCATGCTGGTTCGGCATTCGATGCCAAAAGCTCCATCGTCCATTTGCTGTAACGATTAGATTGGGAGATGAAATTGAGCGAGATATTTTGGTGCTTCGGAGTATGTATACCGGTTTCAGTTTATTTTAATGCTTGTCATTATTGCTGAAAAAAGTTGTGCGCTAAACCATGCAGTTGAGCTTTACCTATCCGTTGAACTAAAATATCGTGCTATCACAACATAACCGGATTGAAAAAGGAATCCTAACCATTCAATATTCATCTTCCCTTTTTCGGTATTGGCAGCTCGTTTTGTTTTGTTATTCTTCGTGCATTATAACTTATTGGCCATAATTTACTGTTTTTGTTGTATTGCATTGCATCAGGCCTTGTATGGACTCTGGAATGGGATGAATAGGTACCTGTCTGGATTGCAGCAGATACAGTTGTTTTCCATCGCGTGTAGAGTTGATTGCTTCTCGCTTATGACGTCCGACGTGCGCTGAAATCAAGTGAAACAGCTTCGTTATAATTACATCTGATTTCTCTAGGCGATGGATTTAGACAGGGACTTAATGAAGTCATTCTGTATTGATTTATCAGTCGCTTTATCATAAATTTGATTTTAATGATTGACTCATGGTTTTGCTTGGTGGTTAGTTTAATAATCGGATCACTTTTTGCATCGTTATTCGCAATGATCTTGCCATTTAACTTGAATATAACGGGTAATATCATTGACGATGTGAAACACCGTAATAACATCTACATAATCATGCAAGTACATATATATTTGTATATTTTCTTAAAACCGGTTTTTGTTAACGATCTAATTAGGATGTCATTAATCTATGATTCCAAGTACAGTAGGTATATTAATGTTTTTGGTGTCGCCATTGATTCAGCGATATTCACAAAAATCATTGGCAATTATTATTCACAGGATGAAACAGACATTCCATTGTAAAGTGAATGCGTCGTAAACATGTAAGTTATTTATTTTGGATTGGTGCATAACGGTTTCCATGAGGGTATTGAAACGTACTCATTGGAATCCACTTGAGCGGCATACTTAAACAAACTTAATTCCTAAAAAAAAATCGATGATGCGTGTCAGTCAAAATGTAACTTTAACTTACTTTAACTAACTTTAAAATATTTATCCAGTAAGATCCAAAAATACGAATGTAAACAAACTTGCCTTAATGGCCATGAGTTGATGCGATGTTTTTTAAAACTCGAACCTCGGGATCTAAATAAATTAAACTTGATTTCCAGAGACACTGATGAAAAAATACGGCCTTTAAAGGTCCCTAGATTCAAAATAAACTAAAAAATAATTATTCGATACTGACGATGCAATTTATGCTGTAATCATAGAATCTTAAAGTAGATTTTCCTTTAAAAGTGCGTAATGCAAGTGAATAGCTGAGTGCTGCATGCCAGCAAGCGTGCGACGATGGACGCAGCGCGCGCCTTGAACTTGATACCAAACAATATTATGTTCGAGTGATTAATTTCCCCGTTCTCTGTTTTACTGGATATTGGTCAATGAACTAACTAAAAACAATTGAAATACGTTATTTACGATGCAGATGATGCAATAGATACGTAAGGTACTATTAAGCTTTCAGCGTGTATGATACATATTTGTATTTGTGTATACCCTTTTCAAGTGTTGTTTACCTTTTGGGTGGTATTAAAGTATTAAAGCTTTCCGGGTTCGGCAATCTAATGCCAGGAAATGTCAGGGGCATCATCCTGTCTCGATATCAAATCACCGATATAATTAAAGTCCTCGAAGCGAGTGACAAAAAATTAAGTGGCTAAGTACCTTATTGTAGCACGAGTGCTCGCCGCCGAACTTTAAGAAGACAATGCCTTTGGGTTTGATTGATGCGGTAGATCGTGGACATGTGGGCGGTTGAAGATTTGCATTGAATTGGTCCCAAACTTTTTTAATTCCTAGTATAAGCCCACGTGAATGTGAATAAACCAATTTATTGTTGTATGGTGAGAACGTTAACCAAACCACAATAATATGTTCAGTGCCTGAGGTTGATGACATTACATACAAGCAACAAAAATATACTGATCCTTTGAAGCACTTCCGAAATTCAATCGGAACTTGTAAATAAAAACCAGTTTCTGAGCTAAACGTAAAATGCTTGAATAAAACAAATTAAATTAACTGACTAAAAATGTGATCAATACTTATTTATGATCCTAGTTTTGGTCGTGGCCGGACATCTTAGTTGCAAATTTTTACTTTCTCTAGCCTCAAAACCTCATACTCACATGTCGTGAATTGTTTGGAGTCGCCAACAACAACACTGGCTGCTATTAGACACTTTCTTTAATGGAAAATGTAAATAGTAACTTCACTTTCGATTGCGTTGTGTTTCAATTGCCTATTATTTGAACATACTGATTGTCAAGTGTAAATTCCTTTGTAAATAAAATATATGAATTCTTTAGGCACGAGAACCAAATTAAACAAAAAAATGTTCGGTATTAAATATGCAACCTATGGTATAACGTTGATCATCATCATCATTATTAGCCTGCATTAGTCCACTCCTGGACGTCTACCCCTCACCCGAAGACGCCGCCTGAGCTGATCCAGTGCCAATATATAACAATTATTATGTATTTCCTAAATCGAAATAACTTTTTATCATTCTTATGTCATTGTGTACCTATCTTCATTCACTCACCAGTAATTACAACTGCATCGTCGGTATAAAACGCTCCATCTCTTGAAGAAAATCCAGTTTCAAAATTGTCATCTGAAACACTCCCATAGCCAGAAGCCAGCAGACCCACCCAAATGAAAAATGATTTTGTCCCTATGTACATTTTCCTGGGCGTTTTATTACATTCACTGATAAACCCCCAAGAACAAAAAAAAGTTATTTTTTCGAGTTTGCGCGACGCGAGAATGTGTAGCACGCAAGGAGTCACTTCGCAAAATGCTTCAAACTCTGGGCCTCGCGCCTTTAATATATTTACACTGACGCTCTACATTCGGTTTACATTAAAAGATAGCAGAGCTTTTTTTGTCCTCATGCAACTTACATTAACTGAGGCTGAGCTTTATAAAATATGACAACCATTCTGCGTGCACGCCTCAGAAGACATATCGGTTTAGTTAGATATTTAATATGCCATGCTCACACGACATCATAACAAAGAAAGAATATAATTGGGAGATCAATGAACTTCCAATCCAAAGTTGTGGGCTTTCTTTATGGTACTCACATAATATGTAATTTTGTTAGGTACTGCAGGTTAAGGTCCTTTTATGGGTTTCAATTTAGGGCTACCGTTTTTCATTTGCTCCGGAACTGATACAGTAGTACCTACTGTTAGGTCTTTACACCGTGAAATATTTAATTTAATAAATCATAATCTGTTTTCGGTTGGTACCTACCTGCCTAAATTTCATCTTGCACGTTTCATTATGCTTTGTAAAATCGAGTTAGTTTTGGTTAACAATATTTATTGATTTACAAGATTAATTCAAGGCCTACGTAATTTGTCGATAGCATTCATTCAGTCATTTATTGTTTTACAACAAGCTAGGGGATGCATTTTACTGATCTGTATGTGACATTTTACATTTAATCCCGCATCTAGTGTTTTCTCATCATCCATTTAGACCTTTTTTTTCTAATTGACTAAAATGCTGGTATAATCGTATGACGATTGCCGACAGCGTTACCGGACTATCCATTTAGATCTTCTTCCTGAGTACCTACTATTTATTATTCTTGGGCTTACACATACATACAAAAGTAACATTATTACTGAAATTGTAAAAATATCCTGGCAGGGTCCCATAGACTAAATACGATTAGATAAGCTTTCAGGTTATGGTCCAGTTTTTTCCTGTTGTGGCGATGGATTAAAATAACACTGATGGAGTGGTGACTAAGAGCTTTTAAGATAGCTATTGCATATTCCATGGCTGATGCAAAAACTGCTGGGGACCCTAAAGTCAACGATCTTTGGACAATAAAAAGAAAGGACTATGTTTTATAGCAAGTCACATCACTTAGATCGTAAAGCTTTGAGAAGAAAGCTGTATAAAACCTTCATTTATTCAAATTCAATACAAGAAGACACAGTAGGTAATGTACTCATGAAAGGTATTAATCGAACATGTTATTTTACTCCAATTCTTTATTATATTACGTACGTCTCTTATGTAAAATATAGGTATTATTCGTAATAAATATCGAATAAAAGTATAAATAAAATATCCAACAGTTTAGAACATCCAACAAATGCATCATAAAAATACAAACAGTACCTAAGGTACTTTGTGTATTTTTAAGATGATTAATGAATGTATTCTTTATAAAATTTGCACTTTTGCGTTCTTGTGGTTTTTTGCTTATTGCCGTGACATTAGCATTAATTAGACAAACAGTGACACACTTTAAAAAATATACATGAGAATATTAAATATTCTACAAATTTATAAATAATTACCTACTGCATACTTTCTACTTGACAAAAAATAGCATGGAAAAGTACAGTTGTTTTTGCTTGAACTAAAACCAATGATAAATGAATTCAATTAACTAGGTGCCAGCTCTTGCTAAATTATATGATCGCAGTTTCGGTACAGACGGCTATCACCTATCACATTGAACTGCTTTGTGTTCGTTTCTTATGACTTACTAGCTGGTACCCGCGACTTTTAATCTCTTCATCTCTTTTTTTCGCAATAAAAGGTAGCCTATGTTCTTTCTCAGGGTCTAAAGATTGTCTGTGCCAAATTTCATCAAAATTGGTTGAGAGGTTTAAGCGGGAAAGCGTAACAGACAGACAGACAGACAGAGTTACTTTCGCATTTATAATATTAGTTGGGATTAATGTGAGTCATTAATCTAAGACATGTCGTGTATCGTGTACCGTTATGTCAATATCGTTGATCTGAGGGCGTAGTCGCAGTTTTGGTTGACACATTACACGCGTGTATGGTGTACACTACACGCAGTTTTTGTATGAAAATAAGAAAAGCGCCCCTAGCGGACACGACCGACTTTTCTTCTCAGTTTCAAGACTGTTGACAGTATCTAAATTCCTTGCTGTAGACATCTGTAGATCAAAAATTAGACAGGAACGTGTAGCATTATGCCATCTATTCAAGACTATTTAATACAGCGTCAACTTGTCAACTTTTTTAGGAATGGTAAGGAAGCACCAACCCTTAATACCGCGTTTACAGTTTACACTCAGCTCATGTCCGTGGAGATGTGCAGGGACATGAGAATGTAAACAGGCCACTTCCATGTCCGCTTGCGTTGACGTCCGCTTTGCCCACGCTCCTTACTCTCCGGGATAAATTAATGTGAACACACGTTGCCGGTGCCCGGTGACGCTCTGGCGCTGATAATGGCCGGCCACATTTCTGTTCACGTGAAAGGCGGCAGCGCGAATGTAGAAATGTAAACGCGTTCTGCCTACCTGACCGAGTGCTGTCACTTTGAGAAGAAGCCAGCATGGAATCCCCAGTCCCTCTGACATTAGGCATGTTTTCTTGTTGCCATTGGCTGTGCCGGTTTTGGATCCCAGATCTGACATGGGCATATCAGAAAGGTGCAAAACTGCAACATTATTGCACTGAAGATATACATTTCTAAATGTGTTTCAAAATAAAATAAAATCGGACAGGACCTGATAAACAAGTTTAAATAAAATTATCCCGTTGGAATCGCAGTAAATGTGTACGGTTTTGAAATTCAATTGCCTGTAGGCGTCGATGTTTACCTTTATTTAGGTGCCTACTCCTAATAAATTCCATTTCACTCGTTGCAGTTATGTCAAATCGTGTTTTTTTTTGTTCTCCGATGAAGCTAGGTTAATTCTTTCATAATAAAAAATTTACGAAACAAAAAAGAATTCACATCGTAGAAAAAAGGACTCAAGGGAGTAGGGGGGTTGCAATTGGTTGCAAGTTCTGTCCTTCCCGACTTGCCACCTACTCCCAATTGCAACCCTCCTACCCCCAAACCTCAACCCAGTTATAGTCCGCGTCACGCAAATAAAACGCCGGAAGGAGGGGGAAGGGGTGTGATGGCGCGAGTAATTTGTATGCGCAAACACATGTGCTCAAACATAAACACATGCGCAAACAACACATCCACTGTTTTCCAGCGTTCTTATTGGTTGATGCGACCTATTATACAAGGATTGCTAGGTATAGCCTACTCGATTCCTAATAGCAATCATTATAGTCTATTTCGCTAAATACTCAGGCATTGTTGTTCGTGCTTGCTCAGAATATTTCAGAGGCTCTCAAATCGAGCCAACTCCAGTCTTGGAAATCGTTCTATGAACAAGCTTGTTATCTATGGCTTACTTCCTTACATGCATTTCTGTTTCGACATTAGTTATGAAATAAAAAAAAAACTGAAACAGCTTCCCGACTTTGATCCCAAGGCACGGTTGATATCCCTTCAAATCTCTCAGTACCAAGTAGTAACTCAAGATTCTTTGAGAATGTCTAAGGAGGGTAATCAGAGGTACGTCCAAACGTTACATTTGGCACATACCCACATTTTGCAGTAGGTAGTTAGTATTCCATACGACGTGACAGGTTGCAAGTCCATCGCCGCTGTTAGAATACTAACTGGTTTCCTCACGACTTTTTCCTCCAAAGTGAGACCAAAAGTGAGTCCGGTTATTGTACGACATGATAATGTGCAACACGATCATTGGAAGACAATTTGGTACTAACATCTTAACCTAACTAATAATCCAGCTAAAAAGTAGTGGACATTAGATTATTGGGTGTACATTATCATCCCGTACAATAACATGCCGTGCATTATTGGCTCCCCCAAAAGTGACCTTATTATTTCAAGGCTACAAACTGAAGGTTACAGGCTACGAATGTTAAGTACAGTCTTACAATCGCGTAATAAAACGATATTGCAATTAAAAATATCCCAATCTATTTAAACTTAATTTTTACGTCAAAGTCATAACTGCAAAATGTGGGTATGTGCCAAATGTAATGTTTGGACGTACCTCTGACTACCCCCCTTAGACATCCTCAAAGAATCTTGAGTTATAGTACTTGGTACTGAGACATCTGAAGGGATATCTACCGTGCCTGGGGATCAAAGTCGTGAAGCTGTTTTTTTTTTCAGTTTCAGTCATAATATATTCATTCAATAAAATCACAAAGATTACTTTGAAACGTCTTAAAACTAGGTGACTCTAGGTGCCATTTCCACGCGACCAAAGCCGAAGACCAAAGACGAACAGGCAACAAACTCGGCTTGGTTCCTATCGCTCTATTGTATGATCCTCATTACAATGTAATATGATACCTACACTATTGAAGCTATATAATACAATAAGAAATGTAAACAAATTCATAAAACAGCACATGCTTAAAGACACTTTCGACCTCAAAAAGCTTATATTTTGCATAAAAATGCATTTTAAAGATTTAATTGATAGGAAGGTAATTTTAACTCAAAATTACGTTTCAACAAATATGATTGTTTTACCGTAGTGTTATTATGTTGTTGGTAGACCTCTAAAAGTATTTTTTTCTCGAAGCTAGATAGGTACGTCGGTTTATTTTCAAATTCAATTTCAAAGAATTCAATGTTTTCGGAACGAGCGCGGATGTAGCTAGGTGATCCATGGAATTTAGTTGTATGATCAAATAAATTTTAGTTAAATTTAAAATATAGGACCATTCATGAATACATAAAAAACTAAAATACATTTTTTTTTATAATGATGTAGAGAATGCCAACGCCTCCTACCTGGTACGGTTTGTAGGGGGTATCGAGATTATAAAGACAAAGTGTACTACTCTGATATTTTTGGCGGGTCGGAACTATACATTATCAGTTATTTATATTCTGCGCCCATGCTTAAGACTTAAGGCCCATTTACACCATGCAAGTTTTTTGCCTGTTGCATACAATAATATTATAGCAATAATTGGCTGGAATCGTCTGTACAACATGTCACATTCTTGCTATAGTAGGCAATTATTGCATTCAAAACTGTCCCTGGTATAAACAGCATTGGTTGGTATTTCCATATCCGAAACCTTTAAACTCCGAATTCCTTTCCGAATGCTGCTAGTGCAGCATTACGTGCATCACGATTCTTGTAATTAAAATTTTCAGTGAGTAGGTATCCGATAAATCTCAATAAACTTTATTAAATCAGCAGAACCGAATTCTAAAATATGAATAAAAAAAAATCTCAAACGTTCAACACTTGAATGAAAAATTCGACAACGCAAATACGAGCAATACTTGAAGGAACGCACCAAAAAATTGTACACGCACGTACAAGTCTGTGTTTAGACAAAGCAATACTTGAAATGAAAGCAATAATCTCCTTAACATAACCGTATTGGTGTAAACAAAAGACAGTTGCAATTATTTCTTGTCAAGTTTTGCATTCAATTTTATTACCAGTAGCCGCGTGTAAACAGTTGCTAGCAATTCTTGAAGGTCATTATTGCGCTTCATTTATTGCATTCAAATATTGCTCTCGTACGTTCAAGAAAATGGCATCATGTAAATGGGCCTTTACTCGCATTCATAAGGCACACTAATAACCACCTTTAGTTCTGAACTAGTTTAATGGTGAGAGATAAACATCAGCATACTAAGATTATGGTATGATCACACCTCACCTCAATGGCATGTTACGGCCAAGGCCTCTTCCTTCTTGAGTTAATAAATTTATTCCGATATTAAGTTAGACTACGTATTGTTCCAACTTGATATTTACGTATAAAGCATTATGACTGAATGTTATGTATTCCAAGAACCAGTACGTGACATTGGGCTCGCTTTTATGCAATCTGCGCTCAGACGGCGGAGCTTGTAGAGTTGTAGCAACAAACAAACGAATCCGTAAGCTAGGCCGTACTACTCGTCTCTGATAATAAACTTTTTAAAATTTCATTGTACTTACTTCTCAGACAAAATCAACTTGTGAATAACAAATTGTAACATCATGCTCGGGTATACAGTATTGATCGTTACGGCAGTGATTGCTGGGTGCTACGGTGCTCTAGATATCAGTAAGCAAAATTATTTTAATTTATATCAAATATATATTCTGAATTGTGTGTATGTGTGAATTGTGAACAAGGTACGTATATTCTAATATAATTTAACATACCTTCGTCTTCGTAGGTCATTGTTATTACGCGTTTTTTCCTAAAGTCCGTTTGTTTTGAACAGCTCGCGAGTCCTTTTCCATCCATTTAACCAATAAAATTAAATTGCCGAAATAGACGATTGCCGAGCGCCGACCTTGCTAGGAGCAAAACCGTAATAAGAAGCCCCGGTAGAATAGTTGTTCATCTTTTCCATACCGTGACCCATAAATTATTTCAAAAATGCGATTCCGAACCAAGAGCCTTATTTTGCCGCCAAGCACCGTTGCTGTGTTTTGGTGTGTTGAAGTGAGTGTGGTTGCCGGTGTAATTACAGGCACATTTGAGGCTGTTTGAGATCTGTGTATGCCTCAAGTTGTGGATGCAGGGCAGTACATCGTAGGGCACGTTCCTATCGTGCGTGACTTACGAGATAATGCTTTGCGTGGTGGTGGTAAGATTAGGTATGAAAATATTTTATTTCGTCCAAATTCAGTCATTTTAATTTATCATAGTAATTTTCAATAAACCTAATAAGAGGTCCAATTTGTTGACATTTTATTCCGCTTAACTCCTCGAATGCAAATGAAATGTCTCCTTCAAGGTTTGCTGGAAGAGAACTCTTATTAGGGTTAAGCTCGCCTTTGTACATGCTTTTTATTAAGCTAACTTATTGTTTTTTACTGTGTACAAAAAGAATAAAGAAAGAAAGAATGCATGACTAAGAATTTAGTACATGCACGATTAGATGAACAAATAAGATGATTGATTGATAATTATTATGCACGGTATTCATTGTTGTTGTCTATCATATTACACGCTTATTTTAATAGTTTTACTTTTTTTGTTATTTATCTACTTTTAGTTTCAAGTCAATCGCACTACGCGTACAAAAATTCTCTTACAAACTTTGACATCCCTTTGCACCTTTATTAAGGGTAATTTACAAAAGCTAAAAATGTCATTCATAATTATTTATTTAGAAGTATATTTACTCCAAGTTTGAAATCAATCGAACCTCTCGTTAAAAAACCCATACAAACTACAACACCCCTTTGCACCCTATTTGGGGGTAGTTCTCTAAAGCTAAAAATGACAAACTTTATTATTTACTTTGGGGTATATGGCCTCTATGTTTCAAGTTCCTAGGTTGAAGGAATACGATTTTTCATACAAACGTTTTCAACCCTTTTTACACCCTTATTATTTTATTTTATTTATTTAATACTTTATTGCACTAAAAATAGAGTACAAAACGCGAGCTATCTAACCCTTAGGGGTTGAATTTTGAAAAATCTCTTCTTAGTACACGTCTACGCTGTAAGAACTATATACTCCTCAAATTTCAAGTCTCTTCGACCAGCGGTTTAGGCTGTGCGTTGTCTATATGTCAGTCAGTCAATCAGGACTTTGATTCTTATAGTTATAGATAATTTTATACAAAAAAAACAAATATTTCCATGTGTAGATGATGTGTATCTCGGTCGATAGTCTCTTTCGTTAGGTATAAACACATAAGGAGATAGCGGGACGATCTCGATAGCTATCTAATAGGCTGGCTCACTGTGCCCAAGGATCAAGAACAGTGGAAGGAAGGAAGGGAGGCCTTTGCCCTGCAGTGGGACGACACAGGCTAAAATAAAAATAAAATACAGCTATCTGTTCCCATATACTATCTACTGTACCTACCATATTACATGCTACGTGTATGGAAAGTCCTCTAATATTTATAATTATTTAATTTCAGGTAAATACCTGAAAGTATGCGACAGGAACTCTGTCGACGTAAACGACTGCATGACAGAAGCAGTTCAAATGGGGCTAGCGGCAATGGCTAATGGAATCAAGGACCTAGATTTACCAAGCCTGGATCCTTACCGCCAGAAAGAGCTCAAATTAGAATATAACAATAATCAGGTAAGTTATTACAGTACCTATATGGTTTGGGTATGTAGAAAGGAACGATGGATGAAAGGAAATTAACGAAACAGGGCTTGCGCTAGGCTAGCAAACAGAGCAGTTTTTTTCGGCATTTTAAAATGCCACTAAGTTATCTGACATGACGATATCAGACTATTAATATCTACTCCTAATGATTCTATAATTAAAAACAAATACAAAAATTTTACAGTTATCTGATATGACGAGCTCAGACTATTAATATCTACTACTAATGATTCCAATTATAAACAAATACAACAATTTTACTCCAAGAATTCTTGCACGAAATTTGAATATGTAAGATAACTTCGGTATATATCTAGGTATCTCGATCAAATAGCAGAGGTTTTAGGAAAAGGTCAAGTCACCGTTGTGGTCTTCTATGGCTATGAAATAAAGCTATTCGTCGTTAGGTAATTCGGTATTATTATACATAGCTAGTTCGGCAACGTAGTTTTCCGTCCACCCCATGGCATAACCTCATGACCGCTAGAGCTGGATCTTATCGTGCCATCATCCAAATTTATATCAAAACTTGAACTTTTTTCTCCAGTGACCACGTGATTTATTTTAGAGATGAACAAAACGTCGAATGTATTTTGGACACACAATAAGCAAAATCTTTAAACATAATTAACACTTTGTTCCTATAAAAAAATTTTTTGTTGTTTAGATTGTTTGCCATTTTACCAACTTTGTCTTACAATGTAATATTTAGCATTTACTATAACTATTTACTATAATTATTTAACATGACGTGTGAATTTTAATTTAGATAAAAAACCGCGGGGATTCTCATAGTTTATAATTATGAACAGTCAATTAGCCAAATATGTTTTACATGTTTTATGCTCGTCCATAAAACGCTTTGAGAGCTTTTTACTATTAATTGCTGTCTATATAGGTATAATAAAAACCAAAGAACTATGAAGGTATGTTTGATCTTGCAACCTACCTAGCACTAATTATGGTGGTAGGTGGTGTGGTTTGCACCGAATTGAGATCTCGTGATGTCTGCTTCAGTCCTTGCCAATCACAATGTTTGGACTGGCCTCTGACCAAGTAGGGGTTCCTTACTTGGTGAAGTAAGCAAGATTTTGTTCAATCGACCAATTTGTTGGAGTTCCGTTGAACAGAGCTGATTTAATCGACCAATTTGTTGAAGAGTTCCATTGAACAGAGCTGATGGAGTTATCATCAAATAAGAGTTAGTCACCATTTTATTGTTACTAGTATACCATAATCACGATTTATATACAAAAAGGTACAAAGAACAAAGCAAAAAAACTTCTCGACAACTTTGAATTTACCAAAACTGAGAAGAGATGAAGAGAGAAAAAAAAAGAGAATACTGATATGAGCCCACGGATCAATTGTTATTACATTTTACAGTTTTAATTATGTCTCAAATCTATACCTTCTAGAAAAAAAAAAGAAGTTCAAGTACCTACAACCTTTAAACCTACTAAATATCTTGCAGATCGGTTGCCCGATTACGCTAATGTTTGGCTATCGAGATGGCTTTCAGCTTGACATTAGATCAAGGAATATAATACTCTCTGACGAGAGCATTTGATTCCCATAGCATATACATAGTGTAATAGCAACATATGAATGGATCTAGAATCTAAATTCCTTGGGATGGGTGCTGAATTCCTTGGATGGATGGGAATCAAATGTCAAACTGAAAGCCATCTCGATAGCCTAACATTAGCGTAATCGGGCCGAAGATCTACGGTTCTAAAGTTAGGGTCGGACAAACATACATACCTACCTACACACAATGTCAAATCCCAAAATCCCAAGTCACTATAATCTTCGTTCACTTTAATTAAAACCTGCGTATTATTTGCTAAAAAATATTGTACCTATTGTATGTAGTAGACACAGGCTACTAGTTTTTCGGTTAATCTGAATATCTTTGTAGTGTTTTTGATCCATAGTAGGTACTCTATTTTATGGGCAATGGTCTTCTATGTGTTAAGTCATGAGGTCAATGCCGATATGCACAAATCTCGTCTTGTCTACCTTGATTGAAGTAACTTAGGGCCAATTTATGACTCACAATGTAGTCAATAACTGCCCTAAGTAACGTGACATATACATAACGTATTCATGCTGACCTTTATTAGGTAAATCCATACTAATACTATTATTTTACACATTGGTAGGTATTTGTACTTATAATCTACACTAATATTATGAAGAGGAAACTTTTGTCTTTTTGTATGTAACGAATAGGCTCAAAAACTACTGGTACTATTTCAAAAATTCCTTCACCATAAGAAAGCTACATTATCCCTGAGTAACATATGCTACATTTATTACTGGAAAAAAATAGGGATCCCTACTAAAACATCAAAAATGTAACCCAAGGTGTAATATAAAATGTCTCTGCGCTGCGGAAACTATTGACGAACATCGGGCAAAACCCAGTCAACTTCAAAAAATTGGAAGAACATGCACAATTTTGTATTCTTTTTAGTTCGCACACAAATTAGATACAATTAGTTACATAATGATATAGCAGTGCACTGTATGTTGTGTTTCCGCATCTATACCTACATAACTGCGTGTCAAAGTACCTAGGTACCTACTTTGACACGCAGTTGTTTGGTATCTCAGAACCGGTTAAAAAGTTGCAAAGAAATAACGAGTTCATAAGTAGGTACATTATCTTTGTGCAAATCATGGCAAGATTAGTTTAATTTTACAAGTCCAACTAAAACGCCCGCGATTGACTACATTTTACTACAAAGTTTACGCTTCTTTACAATACAATTCAGAATTATTCATTCTTATTTAGGTCACAGATAAATTAAACAATATCTTGGTGACCGAGCTTTGCTTGGTTGCTTAACATTGCCATCTACTGGAGTAGCTGTAGATATTATTAATCGCTAATAGATGTCAGGAAGAATCATATTTTTCAAGTTATGTTCACATTTTTCATTGCCTGAAAACACGGATAAAAAAAAATATAAAAATGAATCCAAGGTAGATCGATTTATGGCCCCTGAAACTAGGGATTGCAATCCGGAAAACCGGATCCGGTAATCCGGCGGATCCAGCATCATTTAACAGTTACCGGATCCGGTACCAATATACCGGATCCGAAGACCGGATCCGGTGCTAGCAATTTGTGGCAAAATAATAAAGCTTTTGCATGAGTAGGTACTCTTTAAATGCGTTGCGCGTGGTGTTCTTGCGTGCGAATTGTTTGTAGTCGAGTCGCCTCGAGAAATGACGATATTTGAAAGCGATGGAGTTCGAGAGAATGCTTGTCTGCTATTCATGATTATTTACTGACAATAAAGCCGACAAGTGTAGAAGCCGAAAGGGCATTTTGGGCTTCTTCGTGTTTTAACAATATTTGTTTTCTACGATCTTTTTTTCAAAATGAATATTGGTTTTCTTTTAATACTTTCATTACCTTACAATTATTAGGTACTAAAATAATTATTTATCATGCATAATATATTTTTAATTTAATATATTATCTTATTATTATTATTATTATAATTGCATTTTTTCATGTGTAATAAGATCATTTAGGACATCAAACATTAAAATAGTGCGTAAGTTAATTAAACAGACCGCAGTACACAAGTGAAAGTTAAGAAATGAAAAAAAAATATTAGAGAGTTTATTTTTCTCTAAGGGATATCTAAAAAAGTATACATAAGTAAGGCATAGTAAAATAAGTCAGAAATGATGGGTACTCCACGCCCTCAACGGATAAGCGCAGTGACACTTTATTAACTAACTTATTTTGTACTAAAAATCGAAAACCATCCTGATTTGATCAATCCGGCCGGATCCGACCGGATCCGGCCGGACTGAAAATGACGCCGGATTGCAATCCCTACCTGAAACCCCCTGCCTACTAAATTTCATGAAAATCGTTGGAGCCATTTCCAAGAACTTAGAGAGGTACTGGAAAACTGGAAAGTCCACCAACAAACTTTTTTAATTACATTGGTAGAGTACTTTTTGCGTTACGTGTGCTTTTTGTAAGCACTACTTACACAACTATTTTGGAGGATGTAACACAACTGTTTTGGAGGATGTAACGTGAAATATTTTTTTTTGTTGCAGATATCAGCCAAGATGAATATAAAAGATATATACGTTGTAGGTTTAAAGGACGCAACTGTTCTCGATGCAAGGTTAGTAGGTTTTAATTTACATAACTTTTATAAAACCAAGCCTGTTGCTTATCCTTCTACCTTAGGTGTAAGTAGGTAGGTAGAGCAGAGACCAAGAATTTTCCTGACATTCCTCTTTAACTTCATTCGCTCTTCTAGAAAAATCTTTTATTTTTGTAAAAAACCGATTGTTTCGATGAAAAGTAAATCTATTAAGTTTGTTTCTGTCGTTTTACCTACCATGGTGCTATAACCTATGCAGGGTTCATGTGATACCTATTTACTCCTTATAACTATGTATTTTAGGTGTGTACTCGTAACTAAACCATCAATGCCATAATAGTTATTTGTTATACAAGAGTGCAAAGTTGCTTTTTAACCGCGTGCTCAATTTTGATGACCGAGCAAGCGAAGGATTCTAAAATTTAATCACGAGCGCAGCGAGTGATTCAAAATTAGAATCCTGAGCGTTAGCGAGGGAATCAAAAGAGCACGAGGTGAAAAATCTTTGCACTCGAGTGCAACACGTAACTTTTCATTCCACCTCAGCGAGGAAATGACTAAATGCAAAAAAAAAACGTTTACAATCACATGCTGGCGTCAAACAAACTTCCTCGTCGCTAGAATCACTCATTTTAGATTTTTCACTTGTTTTCAAGTTTCTCGTTTTTAATAAAAGGTTTAACAATGACGTGAAAAAATGCCGCGTAAAGAACCGCGTACAAAGCAAATTGAATAAAGAACACCAAGAAGGTTCCGAGTCTGAGTTTTTAACAAATTAAAAAAAAGTTGTATGATATATTCGGCATCATAGAGGTAGCAGTAAATAGGTTTAATGTTTTTTTTTAATTCACAAACTTAGTGCACACGATGTTCTAAATTCAATTTACTTTATCCTCTAGAGAATAAAAACGGCTTTTGCACTCAGATATTGAAGAGCAAAATTACTCTTGCCGAGATGGTGGGATGAAAATGTATTTTCTGTCTGTACCTTCCATAGTCCTATAACCCATGCAGGGTTCATGTGATACCTATTTACACCTTATAACTATGTATTTTATGTATTTACTCGTAACTAAACCATTAAAGCCATAAATGTATTTTCTGTCTGTAATTACCATGGTGCTATAACCTATGCAGGGTTTATGTAATACCTATTAACTATGTGTGTACTCGTAACTAAACCATTAAAACCTCTACGTCACATGCACTGCACCTGTCGCCAGCCGGTACTTGATGATTCGGAAAATAGTATTTTTTCCATAATATCTTAAGGCATTGACAGCACCAAATTTACCTCTCGCTCGCACGATTCGACATTTTGAAAGATATAAAATCACTAAACGAAATTTTGAAAAATCGGAAACAACCATTTTTTGTGCAATCACACAGTTATGTAAAAATTTGAATTTGATTGGTGCAAGTTTTCCTACTCAAAAGTTTGCTTATGTACTAAAACTAGAAAAGCAAACTTTTAAGTTGGAAAACATGTATCTATCAATCAAAATGAAATTTTTACTAAACTGTTCGCAATGTGGATTGCACACAAAATGGTTGTTTGCGATTTTTCGAAAATGGATTTAGTGATTTTATATCCTCCAACATGTCAAAACGTGCGAGCGAGAATCTTAGCTCTTGTCTTCACCTTAACTCCGGGTGGCAGCCAAGTACAAGGACGTATTCCTCTCTTCGGACTTTTGGACAGCAGGAGTAGTCTACAGAAGGTATAGGGAAGCGCCTCTGGTGAAGAAAGTGCCCTGACTCTTTGTGCGGTGTATTTTAATATTATATTATACTAGTTGCGCCCCGCGCAGATTTAAATCCCGGTATTCCCACGCGATAAAAAGTAGCCTATGTGCTATTCCAGACTATAATCTATCTCTCTGCCAAATTTCATCCAGATCCGTTCAGCCGTTCTGGCGTGAAAGACTAACAAACATCCATCCATCCATAATTGCAAACTTTCGTGTTTATAATATTAGTAGGATGTATGCTAGTTTTAAGGTATACATATAGGTATTTAAATATGAACTACATAAAAATGTATTTTTCAAGATGTCTGAAATAAAATTTATATTATATTATTATTATCATATCCTAGTAGGTGTATGAGGTACAAATAGAATTGAGTGAATAAATTGTAGTTGAATGTGATGATTGTTTTTTTACATTAGCGTTTTAGGGCGTAGTCCCGACACACAGAACGCAGCCATGAAAGTTTAATTTATTTCAGGGTAAAAGCGGACGACGATCGGCTTCATCTTGAAATTGACCTAAAGGCTCCCAGGGTGTTCATCAAAGGAACATACAAAGGATTAGGGCAATACAACGCTTTGAAACTGGACGCGTATGGAGAATTCAATACTACAATGTGTAAGTTTTTCACGTCAGAAAATCCTCTCTATATTATTTCCTCTAAAATTCGACCCCTAAGAGCCCACCCCTATCTATAATAAAAAAGGCAAAAGTGAGGATCCCCCGACTATGTAGAGATTTCTTAATAAGGTATAGGTCGTGTCAACTAAAAAGAACCCTGGAAAACAGGTGGAGGGGAGGGGTGCATACAAAATACTCGCGCGATCACACCCCCTCCCCCCCCTTTCGGTTCTTTTTGCGTGACGCGCACTATACCTATAAAAAAAAGTCCTTCAGGGTAAGCAACGCAATGACAACGCCCCTGGTGTTGTTGATGTCTATGAGAGACAGTGACCGCTTACCATCAGGTGGGCCGTTAGCCCAATTGTCTATCTTTTACATAAAAAAAATAAAAGTTCTAAAATAAACGTGCGCAAGCGATGCTGCGGGTAAGAACTAGATAAGAATAAGGTATAACTAGGAATATCCATAGTAAAAACATGAACTATGTGGGCTTGTAATTACAGGCACATGAGGCTTACCATCAGTATGCCTCAAGTTGATGGACGCAAGGCAGTGCATCGTAGGGCACGTTCCTATCGTGCGTGACTTACGAGGCAATGCTTTGTTATAGGTATGGGCCATCAGCAGGTTGTATATAAAAACTTGGCTTGTTTCTCTTTCAGCTGGGCTTGTATGGACGTGGAAACTGGATGGAATTCCTGAAAAAATTGGCTCAAATACCTACGTCAGAATGAACTCGTTATACATGAGACCCAACGTCGAAAACATGGTCTCACATTTAAGTAATGAAAACGCAGCCACAAAAGATTGGAGTAAGTAAACTATCCTACCTAATGCATGATCTTTTTGCGACCAAACCATAGATGAAATAAGACCAAACCACCATTTTAGTAACATCCATCCATCCAGCATAACCACGCTGGATGGATGGACGTTACTCTTTCACGCCGGAATGGCTGAACAGGTCTGAATGAAACAGCAGAGAGATAGATTATAGTCTGGAATAGCACATAGGCTACTTTTTATCCCGTGGGAATACCGGATTTAAATCTGATAAAAACCCTATTGGTTCACGTTTGCAAACATATTTTATTTGAAAATATAATTTCTACCTGGTTAATCAAATGGGTGAAGGTCGTTCTTTATGTAGAATCATAAGTGGCGACGAAGCGAGAGACCTACGCCAAGCATGGAGCAACATGTTGATGAAGAATCAAGTAGGTACCTACAATGAACTACATAGGTACCCTTAGTTACACTGTTCTGTATTTGGTTACAGCTGACTTGGGCAACAGTTTTGTGAACAGCAATTGGAGGGTCCTGTACAGCGAGTTGGTGCCCTTCGCTCAGGCAAACTGGAACAAAACCGGAACCCGCTTTGCCAATAAAATCTTCCTTAAAGTACCTTACGATGAAATGTTTCCTATTAGGTCCTGAAGCTGAAAGCTCGTAACCGTTAGTGTAAGACAATTAATTTAAAAGTACCGCTTTTCTGTGACAAACGTGGTGATAGGCTCTCTAGATACCTAACTTAGATATACTTAAGTACCTACATTATTCTTAAAATTATGTATAACGAATAAAATGTTAATGATATTATGTTCTGTGTTTATGTATCGGTCATATTAATAATTGGTCTTGCCAACTACCTACCTTACATATTTATCCTTCCTCCTTATCCAGCTAGGTACTAGATAATAGTTCTGCCTTCTGTGCTATAGCGCCCTATAGGCGCCCCTATAGGGCGCCAGGCTTTTAGACTGCTGTGGGTGGGTTCAATCCCCACCAAGATCAAAAATATTTGTGTAATATAGGGTATATATATATTACTTTATTATTATTACTCAGGGTTACTTGAAAAATCGTGCTAGATCCGTTAAGGGCGTGAAGTACCCATCATTTCTGACTTATTTCACTATGAAACACCCTACCCTAAACTTAACCCTTTTCGAGATATGTAGGCTACTAATTTATTTTTGTTTATTTGGTGTAAGTATACTTATTATTACCGTCAAACGGGGTGGCTATGTGCCGGGTAGGTGACTTTGTGCAATGAGGGTCCGTTAATACATTTTGGCCAATTTTCACTTGAACTGAGACTACTAACAACACATGTTTCGTTCAATATTAGATTTTTGGATAGTTTCGTAATAATTATCTTTTTTTTCACCTCTATTAAACAACTTGTTTAATAGAGGTCAGTGAATGCTGTGCTTTCACAATGTCACTGCGAAGGGATATTATGTTCTGTGCTGCGAAGTCCATCCGTAAGTCAAGCCTCAAGCCTTCCGTCAGTGTTACGGCTGGGCGGGCCGGTAATGTCAATTGTCAACCAGCCATGAGCTAGGGATGCGCGATCCAGATCATTGATCCGATTTTAAGGATCGGATCGGATCGTAATGCGTGGATCCGATCCACGAATTGAATCTCATGCTGTTGATCCGATATCAAGGACATCGATCCGGATCGTATGCAAATAAGACACAATTTGTTGCACCTTTTTTTGACCAATATAATTTAATCAAACGAATCGTTCTAATCAAACCATATAATATTAAAACTCGTACCTACGGTCGGATTAAATAAAATGTATTCTGAGGCTAGTATATTATCTACTCGCAAAAGTCACCGCCGCCGCCCGCGCCGCCAAGTTTGACACGAAACGTATACAAAAGATCAAGTTCGGTCCTATGTGGTAATGTAGGTAACCGCCCTTAATTCATACGATTCAAGCGATCCGATCTTCAAAGTTTTGTATCGATCCGCCAAACAATCGTATAATCCGCCAAAAATCGTTTACTCTCGATCCGATCTTCCAAAAGATCGGATCAGATCGGCGCATCCCTACTGTGTGAGAAATTAAATAAATTTGTAAATTTTGTAATAGACTTCATGAAAGAATTATTCAATTTCCGAATGAGACAAACAAAGATTAGGCGAACAAAGTGTTTCAACTTCCACATTACTGTATTTCATTTAATGTACTAGAAAAATGGGTGCAATTGTGAAGTATTTAGTAGCTGGTTTTGTGAGATACTGGCTGATCCACATTGATTACTGGCAAACATTATCGAACCGGGTCGAAATTGCAACGCCTTTGAACTCATGGAAGAGGCTAATTGAAGGAGTATACCTTTATGACCGCAAAATCAACCCCTATGAAGGTGACTCTTTCCACGAATCACCAATCATGCTGTTATTTTTTCATTGCCTGATGAAAAATGTGCCATTCTTGCTACCTCTTTTGTTTACCCTACTGGACTTGCTAACAGCTCACTTGCTGTATAAAACTTCTAAAGCTTTCATCCGAATACTGAAAGCATCACAGGAAAAACAGATAAATGAGATCTCTGAAGAATCAAAAGACATGCTCCTTAATGATGTTCAACTGGATGAGGCATCTGACTATGTTTTATCCGTATACTTGTTCAATCCATATTCCGTTTTTAACTGTATTGCAATGACTACAACTGTTGTACAAAACCTGTTAGTTGCTGCATCATTGTGGGGTGCATCTAGTGGCCATCGCCTGATAGCATGTGCCTTTATTGCCTTGGCAACACACCAAGCACTTTATCCAGTGTTACTGATTGTGCCTATTGCAATACTATTAGCAGATGTGCACGAAGGATGCAACAAGTGCTCCTATATCAAAACTCTTCTGGCATTTGTACTAAGTTGGGGATTCTTAGTTTACATTTCAGCATTTATTATGGATGGTTCTTATGATTATGTTTACAACACATATGGATTTATGTGAGTATTTCTGGTGATAGGTATAAAAAAAAAATTTGGTAGGTATGTTGAAAACTAGAATAAGATCCTTTTAGTAGGTTGATTGATACATCATGAGCACTACAGGTACTGACACACATGCTTATTTCGAGCTAAAAGCATGCTTTTTTCGAGCCTTGCTCAAAAAGCACATGTGAACAGGTTGCACTTATAAATAAACATGCTTATTTGGTTGTATGTCGTTTGATTTTTGAGCATGTGTGTACCTTACTGCACATTATTCTGATGATGACTTAACTGGAGACTGCTTTTACCATGAATACATGGTTGAACCACCATGAAGTTACGTTACGTTACCATGAAGTTGCTTTGAATTGATTTGAATCTAGATAAGTAACATATAGGACTGTACTTACCTTTTTAAGAGTAGTAGAGCTCTTTGTGAAGGGCTCGTCCGGGGAAGTACTACCACCACGCCTTTTTCTGCCGCCAAGCAGCAACGCTGTGTTTCGGTTTGAAGAGTGTGGTCGCCGGTGTAATTACAGGCACATGAGGCTTAACATCTGTATGCCTCAAGTTAATGGACGCAGGGCAGTGCATCGTAGGGCACGTTCCTATTGTGCGTGACCTACGGGGCAATGTTTTGTTTATAGGTGATGGTTACCACTTAACATCAGGTGGGCCATCTGCTTGTTCCGTCAGCTAGTTGTATAAAAAAAAAAAAATACCTATAATGTTGGTACCTTCTACATGTTAAGGTTGGCTGGTAGAAAATGCTGTCTAGCACTAAGCTCGCCTTTTGTACTTTGTTTTAGTGCAATAAAGTATTAAATAAATAAAATAATAATGTTATTATTAAATAATGTTTCAATTTTTACTTTTCAATTACAGATTATCGGTACCAGATCTGAAGCCCAATATTGGATTATTCTGGTACTTCTTCACAGAGATGTTTGAGCACTTCCGTCTGCTTTTTGTCTGTGCATTCCAAATTAATGCCTTAGCACTGTACATTGTACCACTGACCTTAAGGTTTAAGAAAGAACCGGTATTACTTGCTACAGTACTGATTGCACTGTCAACAATATTCAGATCATATCCCTGTGTTGGAGATGTCGGATTCTACCTGGCACTACTACCAATGTGGAAACATTTATTTACATGTAAGTTTTATTAGTTTATTTACTGAATAATGTTTGCTGCATGTCTGACACCTTACGGGCAAAGAGGACTAAAGTCTCACAAAATGCAGAAAGACCCAGAATTATTTGAAGAGAAAAGCTAGCTTGCCACCTAAGCTCATGGCCAGTCGCTGCAAGTTGTGAAAAGTGGACAGGAAAGGGAGGCCTCAGCCCTGCAGTGGTATCTGAATAAATGAGTAGAGTAAAAGAGTAATAATACTAAATAATTTATACATGAATTTATTGAATACTAGTTGCGCCCCGCGGTTTCGCCCGCGCAGATTTAAACTCCGGTATTCCCACGGGATAAAAAGTAGCCTATGTGTTATTCCAGACTATAATCTACCTCTCTGCCAAGTTTAATCCAGATCCGTTTAGCCGTTCCGGCGTGAAAGAGTAACAAACATTCATCCATCCATACTTACAAACTTTATCGATCTTAGCATTATATATTAAATTATATTAAATTACTAAAAACCAACCGATTTGATACACATTATGACTACTTCTTTTTTCAATTGTTCATCTGCGATCAGCCATGTAGGATCTTTTGAGGAATGAAGGCCACTTAAAATTTTGTTAACTGATAAAATAAAAATTAATTCTAATAACTGATCAAGATTAGAGAAAAAATTATTCACAAAGTTTTAAGTATTTTTTTTATTTTTCAGTTATGCAGCAAAAGTTCATAGTCGGATGTGCCTTCATCATTACTTCAGCCCTAGGACCTACTGTGTGGCACTTGTGGATATACTCGGGCTCAGCAAATGCAAACTTCTTTTTTGGTGTGACACTTTCCTTTGCAACTGCGCAAATTTTCCTTATCACTGATGTACTCTTTGCATACATTAAGAGGGAATTTACTCTTAAACATGGTTCATCTCGGCTACTCGAAGGAAAACCAGCCAAATTAGTTTTACGATAGTGTGCACTGTCTTAAAGCTGAGTACAAACTAATGTTAAAGCATGAACTATGAGTACTACAAGTATTGAGCATAATTATACATATGGTTGGAATATTTCGTATGAGGTGCCCTTAAACTGTGCGCTACCTCTATTGAACCTGTCATTTTTAAAGGGACACAAGTCATACTTTTTGTCGAAACCACTTTTTGACGCCATTTTATTTATTGCGTTTTACACTAATTACATATTCCCTGTGAAAACGGCACATCTACATAGGTACATCACACGCCAATTCAAAAGGAAAACAAAAAACAGAGCTTGAAAATGGCTTGAGTAAGAAATACTTTTTATACTACACCTGCTTGGAAAGTACCTTGATACTTTATCAAATTTACGGTAGAAAGTACGTCATTGCATATCGAACAAATATGCGGGGAGAAAACGCATCTGAGCGGGAGAGAAAAGTGTATGAAAATCCATTTCTTACGTGGTTTTTCTTTTTTAATTTTGGGAAAGACTATGCACCGGTAACCTAAATATCAAAAGCCAAAAAGTTTTTACAGTGAGTTTTTATCTCCAAGTTCGCAAAATGATACTGGCCACTAGCTGTGTGTTGGATGGTGTCGGGCTGGCAGTGCGACCCTGCGGCGGCAGGATAAACAATTTGAGAAAAGAACATGTGAAAATTGCAGACGCCATTGGCGCCATTTTCAATTTGTGTGTTGTTTGAGGATTCAGTTTTAGTTTTTTATTTTCCTCGTAGGTGTAGTATAAAGCACTATATATCACTCGAGAGAAAGTGCGATTCCCGATCTCGGGTGTTTTAAAGCCCTCGCCTACGGCTTCAAACGACACCCTCGACGGTAATCGGTCACTTTCTCCTCTCGGTGAACAATGTACTATTGTTGATCCTGAAGTTTTGATTATTGGACTCATGCCCTTTTTCAAATGACGGATAAACCCGTATTTGCTTAAGTTTTATGCTCCTGGCACATGCTTTGTAACCCTTGAATATGGTTAGCAAAACAATAGAAAATAACTACTTACTGTATAACTATCAACAATAATGTTAGGTAGGTACCTACATGGGGTAGGTACATAACTATTTTTAAATTGGTAAGTAAGTATTTATGTAAATAGTATTTGAATGCTATCTCCATAGAAAATCCCCTTGCAAGGGAACTAATTGTGACCGAACAAAGATTTTAAATTAGTGATAGTGTAAATACCTAGTTACTTTAAGTTTCTCGACTGTTCTAGAGTAGGAATTATTGGCCAATTGTTACCATAGCAATTTTTAAATGGGCTGTGTTTTTAAGTAAGTAACTATTATTTTATGCTATTCTATTGTTTTGTAATTTATCGGTTCAATCGTGAGGGACGAAACTATCGATTTTTGCAACTGACACCGATCAAATGGAATGTCTGTGGCACAGATCTATTGTAAATATATATCTGTGATCTATTGTCTATGGTGATGAGAAAAAAAAATGACAGATGGCCCACCTGATGTTGAGTGGCAACCATTGAGTACCTAAGCGATAAGAACATGCCCTACGATATACTTCCCTGCGTCCAACCTGAGGCATATAGATAGATGTTAAGCCTCGTAGTGCCTCTAATTTCACCCGCAACTACTTTTTTCAAGACATGCCTTTATCTGCCGCCAAGAAAAACAACGTTGCTGCTTGGCGGCAGAAAAAGGCGTGGTGGTAGTAGGTACTTCCCCGGACGAGCCCTTCTCAAAGAGCTGGCGGTATAAGAATCGATTGGGTTTTTTAAGAATGTTCCTTTCATTACTGAACCGATAAGTTACAATGTAACAGGCAGAATCATTCAATATTAAGTAAGTAAGGAATAAGGCATATACTAGTTTGATCGATTACACCCTGAGAGTAAAATAAAATCACAAACATTCATCTATGAAAGTAAAGTATTTTTTCTGCCTGAAACTCCTGTTATCATCATAGCTGATACTTACGTTATAAAAACGACCCTTTATAGTGCCGGCGACCTAGTCAATTTGTAGATTTTTCTGTAATTATATCCCGAAAGCTATTGACGGTGTGGGAAAGTGTGGACAAGACATTGTAATCTTATGATTTTACTTACTCTAGGTCCTTTGAGGAGCAAGGAGATGGGGAAGTGAGAGGCACGTCCATTTCACAAAATATTTCCATTTCACACATACAATTTTATGTAGTTGGTATGTCCCACATGACAGTTTACAAGCTCGTCGTTATTAAGAAATAGTTAAGTTTCTTCCTTTATTTCTGTATTTAGTCAAATGCTTCATTTCCAAAAAGTTATTTTAGTTATTGTCACAATACCTACAATTGTTATATAAAATGCTATTGGGATGTCAATAAAAGCAAAGCAATTATTTTACTCCTCTATTTTATTAAGTTCGCCGTGGGGCATAGTATTGGATCCCTCCATCACCTCCCGTGGATGTTGTAAAAGGTGACTAAGGAAACACCGCGAAATGGGTAGCAGCACTTCCTGAGTAAACACCATCAACACTGCGGTCACCCATCCGCCTACCAAGCGTGGTGACTATGCCCTCATATTTATCAGGGAAGGCCTACTTATGTCCAGCTGTGGACTTCGTCGGTCTGATGATGATGACTTAATTAAGTCCCTATAAGTAGCATTGTGACCAAATGTTACCTTACAAATGTTTACTGATGTTTGTAAACATTTTATAACAGCCGTGTGGGAAGCACTATATACACATAGCCATTCCCTACACCAAGACCAATCACACAAATGTTTATTCTTTGTGGTTGTGGTGGTTATCGAACACAGAACATAATATCCTAACGGAAAGAAGTCCAACACCATACTTCAAAAGTGGTTCGTTACTAACTTCACTCGGTTCAAGTTTCTGATGGGATCCCGATAAGAGGGCACTAGTGAGCACTGTGAGCAGTGACGTAGCAGTGACGTCATGCTATGGCGCCTAATTTGAATCCACGCTCCTTTGGTTTTATTTTTTATTTAAGAATTTTTAATGAATTATAAACTTTCTTCAAATTTCTGTATTCTGTGTATAGAAATTCGAAGAAAATTTATAAATCATCTGCAATACCTAGGTACTTACTGAAATAGAGGAAAAACAGGAATAGAAAAAAAAAACAATTACATATAAAAACTTTCATATTTTAAAATATATAACAAACATACAAGGATATAAAAACATGGACACCGTCACCTATCCAAATCTACTACTACAAGTTTTCGTACATATGAGTATTTCTCAAAATACATGTAAAGTTGAAAAAAAACGTGAGTCATCGATGTTTTAAAAGAAATACCTACATTAGCATTCAATTAAACAACTGTAAATAATAAATAAATAAATAACGCTGGACAATCCACACAGCATCATCTAGCCCCAAAGTAAGCTACCCAAAGCTTGTGTTATGTATGGGTACTAGTTAACTGATACATTATATACTTACATAGATAGATTTTTTTTTATTATACATAGAAAACACCCAGACCATCGGAACAAATTTCTGCAGATCGTACACACGCCACAGAGGTCGTCAAATAAGAATATTCAACAGAAAAAATCATTAGTTTCCATAATTAACAACAAATATAAGTGTAATCATAATATTTATCGTAAAAAAAAACTTTTTCATAGTTCTGTTTTTCCTTCTCATACAAAATCAACTTGAGACATCCTCATAAAATACGAAAATTTTACGTTATTTAAGGAGAATTTTCTTGTATATCAGACGTATATTGTATGTAGTTCGCATGTAATAAGTGAATTACAATGTGTTTTCATAGTAAAATAAATAATAAACAGAAAAAAAAACACAGTGAGTCATATCGCATTACTTTTTCGTAACAACTATATATAGCGATTTATATATACTTTAACCTTATTTCTGAACTCATCCGTTAATATTTTGACACGGGGAGCACCAGAATCAACCTGATTGGCTGTTGTTTTGGCATGATTTTTTTGCAAGCTAACTAATGCTCGCATTTTTTTTTAAACAAGTTCGTTGATTTTATATATTTCAAAAGTTTAAAATGTGCAAGTGAGCGAGGGGAACATCGATGGTACTCTGCTTCGAAAATTTAAAATTTTACAATATAATATTGTGTAAACAATATATTTGTAGTTTACCTACACGTGTTGCAAAATGTTAATTTTTCTCTTGAGGCTTGCACGTGACGCTTCGTCCGAAAACATTCTATTTTTCTTTACACAATATCTGTTAATGCAAATATGAAATACACAATTCAGTATCGTACTAATTACCTCCGAAGAGTGAGCTTCACATTTTGTAAGGAAAATAAAATTAATATTTTCTCTTAAGATATTAATTATATTTTTTTTTACATTTGGTTTGTATGCATTGTTTTCTAAATAGCTATATATTATTGAAGCACACGCCTCTATACATGCGACAAAATCGCCACTCGCATATTTTAACCTTTTTTTGTCATCGTACTCTTTGTTTAGCACGAACAAGTGCGACGAATTCCAATCATCCGTTGACAATGACTCTAAACACTGACTGCAAGATGTATTCATTCTTTTAATGATATATCCGCAGACGTAGGCACAAGCTTGCTCTTCGCTTCCCTTAATTTCTGGATCAAGCATCTCAGTATTGCAGTCTGCGAATATACCAACGTTTTGTACATCTTCTTCAGATAATATTTCATCTCCAGTATTGTTATGTCCGTATGATGTCTTGCACGTGAGAAAGTTATTTAAGTTACTCATAATATCAATATTATCATCCTCGCAGTTAGTGCGCGTGTTCGTATGAGACAGGCTACTTATAATTGAGGTTTTGAATCCAGCCACAAACTGCGCTACGGTAGGATTGACATTTGAGCCACAATTGCTCCTCACGCAGCCAAAAAAGTTTTCAAGGGGATCTTGTTGGAGGCGCCGTGTCGCCAAGCTACCTATTTGAGTCGGATATTTAGCCTTTATGTTCTTCCATAGCCTTTCCACGCCGATTATCGTTTGGATCCATCCATCTTGAGAAGGAGGTCTCTGTCTGGCTCCTAAAAACTCCAAGTTACGGATTTCTTGTACCATCTCTTTGAAGACGTTTAGATGAGGGCTTCGGTCCGATAAGTTTGCGCTAATTTTTTGCCATTTTTTAAGTCAGTGGAGTCAGCGTTTAATGCGTCAAAAAGACTGTCAATTTTACTTATTAAATTTGCCGTTGCAACAGCATCAGCAGTCAGGATTCCTGAAAAAAAATAAAACCTGTTAAGAACCTATTAGAAGATGTACCTAAGTACTTAACAGAGAAAACCACTAAATTTGGCACAATCTAACATCGAAAATAAATGTTTTGCAATCACCTCTGTGACGACCGCTGTAGCGCAGCGGGCGAGAGTCCGCCTGCGACGCTAGAGGTTGCGGGTTCGATTCCCGCCTCAGAACAAATTTGTGTACGATCTGCAGAAATTTGTTCCGTTGGTCTGGGTGTTTTCTATGTATATAATAAAAAATATCTATCTATGTAAGTATATAATGTATTAAATATATCAGTCATCTAGTACCCATAACACAAGCTTTAAGGGTCCGGTGACTGCGGCTCGCAATTTCGAGGTGCGATTGGCTATTATTTCATTTTATTTCATTTTGGGGAGGTTGTTTGAAAAAATAACTCTAAAGAAACACGCATAAATACTGATCGAACACAAATAATACAATAATATAAGGGAAACATGCCCGAATCAGAAATCATTTTGGTATTAGTATGTTTGGTCTTACATTTACCTAATACCAAAATGATTTCTGACTCAAGCACATTTCCCTTATATTATTGTATTATTTGTGTTCTAACAGTATTTATGCGTGTTTCTTTAGAGTTATTTTTTCAAACAACCTCCCCGAAATGAAATAAAATGAAATAATAGCCAATCGCACCTCGAAATTGCGAGCCGCTGTCACCGGAGCCTTAAGGAGCTTACTTTGGGGCTAGACGGTGCTGTGTGGATTGTCCATCAGCATTCTTTATTTATGTAAGATGATGTAACCCGAATGCTAACACTTTACATCCAAAAAAAAATTACAGAATTTACAGGATTGAAAATAGACTGTAAAGTAGGTACGTGCCGAACCTCGCACATGGAAGTCTTCCGAAGTACCTAAGTAGGTAGGTACGACTTGTAGATATCAGTTCTTCAATTTTTTTTTGATTTCTTGAAACTCAAGATTACATTACAGGCAAACTAATGCTATGAATAGCTACGTAATACCAAATAAAACTTTTTTACAAAATATTGAACCGCCGAAAAAACTGAAAAGCAAAAGCAAATAATACTTAAACGTTTTTTGTTTAAGACGAAGACAAGAGCTAATGTGACTCTCGCTCGCACGTTTTGACTTGTTGAAACATATAAAATCACAAAACCCATTTTCGAAAAATTGCAAACTACCATTTTGTGTGCAATCACATTGCGCACAGTTTAGTAAAAAAAATATTTTGATCGAAATCTTGTAAGTTACTCAAGCAAACTTTTTTTGTTGATCCTATTTGTTACCTACCTATAATTTGTTATTAATATCACTTTTGCATTAAGACGACGACGCCCTTTTACAGATGAAACTATTGATATTTTTCATTGTTTTTATTTTGTGTGAACTGACGAGGACTAAAGCCACAATTCTATTAATTATTAATGTTTATGTGTTTGCTTTAGATCAATAAATAATTTTCATTTCATTTCATAATTAATTCTTAAACTAATGTAAGTATACCTAAGTAATTCTGAGTCAGCTTTACGTAATTGATGAATTTGCTTGTGTGGCGCCGACTCAAAATTACTTAGGTAGGTATACTTATATTAGTTTAATAATTTTGGTAAAAAAAAAAGTTTAAGTATTATATCTTGCTTTTCAGTTTTTTCGGTGGTTCCATTTTTATGTTAAAAAGTTTTATTTTATAATTTTTGGTTGCCATAATCTACTTAAGGTCCCGGCGACAGCGGCTCGCAGTTTCGAGGTGCGATTGGATCTTCTTTGATTTTATTTTATTTCGGGGAGTTTTTTTGAAAGAATAACTATCCAGTGACACGCATAAATACTGTTCGAACACAAATAACACAATAATATAAGGGAAAAATGCCCGAATCAGAAATCATTTTGGTATTATTATGTTTGGCCTTTCGTTTACCTAATACCAACATGATTTCTGACTCAAGCACATTTCCCTTATATTATTGTACTAGCTGGTACCCGCGACTTCGTCTGCGTACTTTTACTCTCTTCATCTCTTTTTTTCGCAATAAAAGGTAGCCTATGTTCTTTCTCAGGGTCTAAAGATTGTCTGTGCCAAATTTCATCAAAATCGGTTGAGAGGTTTAAGTGGGAAAGCGTAACAGACAGACAGACAGACAGATAGACAGAGTTACTTTCGCATTTATAATATTAGTTGGGATTATTTGTATTCGAACAGTATTTATGCGTGTCACTGGATAGTTATTCTTTCAAACAACCTCCCCGAAATGAAATAAAATGAAATAATAGCCAATCGCACCTCTAAACTGCGAGCCGCTGTCACCGGGCCCTTAATTGTTACGTCAATTGGAAAAGGAATACCCCGAAGAAGGTCCTTTAAAAATTTGAAACCAAACCTAACGATAGCAATATTAGGGATGATTGATTGCAAGGAATTTGAATACTACGTACATATGTACGTAAGGAATATTCCTTGATTGATTGTTCACTCACTGATTTACTGATAACGTTTGACCACGCGTAACTTTTTACAGAGTAATCTGATTTCGATAATTTATTTAGGGAACAAAGTTAGAGGCGAGTGTGAATGGGACTGTTGGGAGGGGAATACCTCAGCGGACCTATCTAGATCAGATAGCAGATGTTCTAGAAAAAGGCCAGGTCAAGAGTACCCTAGACCAACGAGCATGTATGAAGAATGTTATGAGAGCGAATGAAGCGAAAGAGGTATGTCAGGTTCGTAGCAAGTGGAAATCCGTGGTCTCTACCTACCCCTATGGGAAATAGGCTTGATTTTATGTATGTATGTATATACAAAGTTAGAGTTATACTCTATTTATTAAAAAAGAATTATCTAAATAGAATCACTCCGTAAAAAGTTATGCACGGTCACACATAATAAAATAAAAAAATTACGCGTCTAATCGACAATCAATCCCTGTTTTCCTACCCTTAGAGTTAGATTTGTTTTTTTTTTAATTTTAAATTTATATTGTACTTTTTTGGGAGTATACCCTTTCCAAAAAAAAAAGAATCATCAAAAACGGTCTACTCTGTAAAAAGTTATGCGCGGTCATACATAAAAAAAATATACGCGTCGAATTGATAACCTTCGTTTTTGTTTTCATCGGTTAACAAATCCTAACCACTAATACTCGTCACACCGTAGTATTTAACAAAACATTACTTAATCTGTGTTCATACTCATCGATTTACTTATTTATTAACCCCTTGGAGGAAATCATGGGCAGAAACTACATAGTATGTACCTACTACATAATAAGTGGTTGTAATAAACATACCTTGGGACACTTTGGCATACATGCCAGCGGCAACAGTGTGGCTTAGTACCTGTGCAGCTAATTTTACTCTCATTTTTTGGCGATTATTAGGTGCAATATGGTCTTTGGTTAGGAGGGGGCGAAAACAAAAAATGGGTTCTTATTATCCTCTTCAAAGAAATTTGACACATGATTCCACTTTGCCACACCTGAAAAAAATTAACATTTAGGTAAGCATGTTTTTTTGTATTCCAAATATTGTATACCTAATGTGTACCTACCGAATTTGTCATTCAGTTGACGGAGTAGGTAAGTTTAAATTGAAACTAAATCTATCTATCTGTTCAGCCCGTATGCACCCACTGCTCCTGAGTATAGGCATCTTCTTTAAATCGCGACATAATATATAATGTAAATAAAATAAATATAATTTTAGACATTCCACACAACACAATGTAGCCTCAAACTAAGCACAGTTTCTAATATGGGAACCAGATAACTGATATAATTAACTACATTATAGAACAAACATCTATATGTTCACCGCACAAATATTTTTTCTCGGCGGGGATCGAACCCGCACCCATCAGCGCAGAAAGTAGAGCAACTATTCTGCCGTATTACCGCAAAAGGTGACATCTAATTTTTTTTCAAAATTGAGTTACATAACTATTCGGAATTAGCAGAAAAAAGCGCATCTGACAAATTTAAAATAAAAATTCTATCTTAATCCTGCATTGAGTTACATTAGATTTTTTGTATTAAGTAAGCTAAAAGGAAAAATACTGATTTTACAAAGAATGAGAATAAAAAAATATATAAATATAATACGTATGTATTCAAGTAATAGCATTTATTTTTTCTGCATAAGTATTTTTCCCGAAAAACATCAAACCAAAAAAAAACTTTAAACCCATTTTTCTCGAGATTTACAATTAAATCATTAACTGTACTGTGAAGGCTATCAATGTGAAAACGATACATGACTACAATAACCAAGTATATAGGTACTAGTACCTAGTATTGCTCTGTGAATGACGACCTCAGTGGCGCAGCGGGCGAGAGTCCGCCTGCGACGCGAGAGGTTGCGGGTTCGATTCCCGCCTCGGAACAAATTTGTGTACGATCTGCAGAAATTTGTTCCGTTGGTCTGGGTGTTTATGCATAATAAAAAATATCTATCTATGTAAGTATATAAGGTATTAAATATATCAGTCATCTAGTACCCATAACACAAGCTTTGAGTAGCTTACTTTGGGGCTAGATGATGCTGTGTGGATTGTCCAGCATTATTTATTTATTTATTTATTTAATGTATGTGAGAGGAAGTACTACCCCCGTACCTATTTCCGTACCAGTGGTCACCACGAGAACTCGTAATACTCGGTTCTCTGAGCTATTATGAACCGCCCGTTTAAACCTCTTCAACTTGCTTACCTATTAGTAATTCTGTGACCAACAATGATCTTAATAACTTATAGGTAATAATATTTACCTACCACTGATTTCCTTTCCATCGTTTGTTACGCCAACTTTACATTTGATGTCGTATTTCATAAATAAATTGCGGAAACATTTTAACAGGTGTGGAGTATCATATATTGCCACTATTTCTTCATTGTTAAAATGGAAATATGGATGGTCTGTGCTCGTTCCTAAAATATTGAGGGCCCTTCTATTGACACCATCCATATCACAGACTGTTGCAGCAATTTTGATCCCTGCAGCCATACAACTGCTAAGAACCTGAAAAGAATAAGTACCTAGTAAGTAGTAGTAGGTAGTATTTAAATTGTCATTTTGACTTGTCTTAAACAAACAAACACGTATTCTCAAGAAAGAACAACGTGGCATGCTGCGCACAACATCGATGGACATAAGTTGTGAGGCCTATATATATAGCCAGAAGTAACTGTTTACCTTCTCATAAAAAAAAACAAAAAGCAAACTAAGTACTTGAGATATTTTTTAAATTAGCATATAGGTAGGAAAGTAACTACAACACGAACCTCTTTGATCAAGACTGCTAGTCTGTCAGCAGTCACATTGTCGCCAGACAAATGGTATACAATGGGTTGCTTAAACCGCTTCCGGATGCCGACGATCATGAAAACAAGAGCGTGGCTCGCAATGTGAGGATCACGACCTTTCGTACCATGGTCTTGAAACCCTTCGATGTGATCCATTCTGCCATTATAACACAAATGTTTTCTTATTGACATTTCGTCAAATAATAACATGCACTCATTGTTTTGTGCCAGCTCTTTTGCAGTTTTCTTTTTTAGAGTTTCAAATATTTGCGCATTAATTCCACTCCGTAATGGTAAAAGATTTAACACGCTTTTAAGTGTAGTTTGGCAAGGTAAACAAAACAACCGTCTCAAAAGCCTATAGCAGGCAGGTGAACGTTTATATAATCGCAAAGCAATGAGTTTTTGATTTAGGTTCCATTTTCTGCCCTTGCTTTTCTTTTTACTGTTAAGTATCTGGCCCTGTAGCAAAACCGCAAACGGATTTGTCATATTTTTTGATAGTTCTTCAACCGCTTCATCTGTGGCTAAATATTCTAGGACTTGGGTCTTGTTTTTGGTCTTTAACTGTTTTTTCAAATTGCAAATCTGTCGTAAGTATCGCCTACACCTATTATACAAACGTTTTGATTTCACCTGAAACAAGTATTTATAATTATTCATCCATTTCAAAATCAAAATGGTCTTTATTCTGTACAATCACAGGGATCACTTGGAACATTAAAGTCCCACTGCAGGGCTAAGAGAGGCTTTTGTACTAACTGCTTCAAATCAGAATGCGATAGCTGCTTGTAGGTATTAGGTGAGTACCAATAGAATAAAAATAAGATTAAGATTCAATTAATATTGAATAGACAGGCAGTGAACTAACATTTGTGTTCATCGAAAAAATGTTTAGTTCTAGGTGGGTGGGACCTACAGATAGCAGAGCTTAACCAATTTTTAAGCTGTGAAGGCTGTCTTATTTGATGTATATTGATGTATATTTTTTTTATAGGTACCTACTTAGTAAAATTATTGATTGAGTGAGCGAAGCGAACGAAAATCTTACTATCAACTTGGGCGATTTGGCATTCTATGTATGTATGTTTGTCCGACGATATGGTGACAGCGACTTGTTCTGATGATGGAGCCAAGGTCTGTTCAACGGAACTCTTCAATAAATAGGCCAATTGAGTTGAAACTTGGTCATCATACGTAGTTAGTAGGTGGCTGCCAGAGAGAAGTCCAAACACAATGTTTGGACTTGCCTCTGACTACCACTTACTTATATATTTTCGGAACATTCGCTTCGTCACGTAATCTCAGTTCGGGGCGAACTGCTAGTTATAATAAGTATTTAGTACTTACAGCTGCTGTAGAAGCATACGGCTCTTGCCGTTGGCCAGCACCCACGTTAGAATCTCTTGCGCAGTAGTTCTGAGACATAGCTTCTGGCTCAGCATGTGACACCTGGAATTTTTACATTAAATATATTATAATCACCATTGTATTGCAAGTTTCTAGGTTCTTAACATGGATGCAAGAAATACTGATAACAATGTAACAACAATGATAACTGTATGTATGTTTGTCCGACGATAACTTGAGAACCATTTATCCGATCTACATGAAATTTGGTAAGTCGATAGCTTGTACTTGAGAAATTTACTGGTAAGTATATGGGTAAAATCAGGAAGGGAGTAAGGGGTTATTAAAATACGGGGTTTTATGAGGGGGCAAAAATTAAAAATGTCACCCATAAGTAAAATCCAACTACTGGAAAATCAGATAGATTACTTGGAGCGGCAGGCTAAAGGGACCTCCATTGAGCTGAGGAACGTGCCACAAGTTGCAAAAGAATCTAAAGACGACCTTAAGAATATTATATAGATATACATAATGTACAATTTCCTCACACTCACAATGCTACTTAAGAGCCTACTACCTATCTACTAATCTACACATACATAATACATCCTAGAAAAAAAATGGATAATATTGACATATTGGAAGATATTGACAATACCCAGCTCACTCAAAGCATCGCTTTAGCTACCAGCTTACCTATAAGCAAAACCCACATACCTACTACAAGACAGAACTAACCTCCACAACACAGGTTTTTCCTAGGGTGGAGATTAGTGAGCTACCACATCGGTCACATGTGACACGAAACTCAAAGCTAATAACTGTATGTACCTAGTATTATACTATTATTTTTTGTCATGTGTGTGTAGGTACATCTTAAGTTTTTGGAATAAATTATTAAAAATTAAAAATAAAACGGAAATTCCCTTCAAATTATATCACGAAATTAAAAACTTTAGTGCGCTTTACGTGTAAAGCGTGAAAGCGAGGCGAGTTCTCACTCAGCGCGTGACATAAGGCGGCCGAGGGCGGGGGTTACGAAGCAGGGGAGTCTAAGTTAGTGCTTAAATGTTTAAAAAAAATATGTCCACCCATGCGATGCTGGGACAGGCCGCTAGTAAGTAGTAAGTAGTAGTAAAAATAACAGGAACGGAAAAACTATCACCCGGGTTTAACCGCGGATGGCCACTAGTTCATAGGTACTTAGTAAATTACTATATTATAACTAGTACTTACATCTGTAAACGCACACGGCTCTTGCCCTTGGCCAGCACCCACGTTAGAAACTCCTGCGCAGTAGTTATTAGGCATAGTTTCAGGCTCAGCATGTGACACCTGGAATTTATACATTAAATATAATTATTATGATCACCATTGTGTTACAAGTTTGTAGTTTATGGCAAGTTTATTCTGCTATTCAATTTTTTTTATAAATAAATAAATAATGCTGGACATCCACACATCACCATCTAGCCCCAAAATAAGCTAATAGCTCGTGTTATGGGTACTAGATAACTGATATATTTAATACATTATATAATTACATAGATAGATATTTTTTTTATTATACATATACATTGAAAACACCCAGACCATCGGAACAAATTTGTGCATATCGTAAAGAAATTTGTTCTGAGGCGGGAATCGAACCCGCAACCTCTTGCGTCGCAGGCGGACTCTCGCTCGCTGCGCCACTGAAGTTGTCAAATTCGAAAGTTAAGATATTTTTGACTCACTCACACCCTAACTGCTGTACCAATTCGGATGAATTTTTAAACAGATACAGTTTTTAACCCGGATTAGCAGAAAGGCTGCTTTTATCCCGAAAAAAATAACAGGAACGGAAAAAACTATCACCCGGGTTTAACCGCGGATGGCCACTAGTTCATAGGTACTTAGTAAATTACTATATTATAACTAGTACTTACATCTGTAAACGCACACGGCTCTTGCCCTTGGCCAGCACCCACGTTAGAAACTCCTGCGCAGTAGTTATTAGGCATAGTTTCAGGCTCAGCATGTGACACCTGGAATTTACACAATAAATATGATTAAAACTTAATAAAAAATATACCGACCTATAAATAATTTCCAGTTTCGCCAAACAACATAATTATATATACACTAGTTGCGCCCCGCGGTTTCACCCGCGCAGATTTAAATCCCGGTATTCCCACAGGATAATGCACGGGATATAAAGTAGCCTATGTGCTATTTCCAGACTATAATCTATCTCTCTGCCAAGTTTTATCCAGATCCGTTAAGCCGTTCCGGCGTGAGAGAGTAACAAACATCCATCCATCCATACTTAAAAACTTTCGCGTTTATAATAGTAGTAGGATTTATTTATTAGTTACCTCTTAGTAACATTAAGTAGCCTTTAGTTTGTAAAGTTGGTTGACGAGTATATAATTACTTACTGAGGCTTGTGGTGCTAATGGTCTTAGCGCATCTTCGCAAGGAACAGCATGCCTGTAAAGCTTTCTTGCAGGATAATCCATAAACGACTTTTTTGAAAAATGGTCTTCACAGAGCATTTTGTGGCTAGAATAGAGCTTGCGGTGAAAAGCTTTACTGGTCCATTCTTCATTAGGAGCGAGGAAGCGAGCCCAGGATTCGCAACTGAAAATATACGGTTTCACTTAGCCAACGCAGTTGGAAACTCATAACTGCGCATCAAGGAGTTTCTCCAACTTATAGCACGTTGAAATGCATTGAATAAACTAAGACGTAGGTCATCGCAGAACTTGAAACCTCAAGATGTGCGTTATTCATAAACTTATGTTACTTACCGGTTAACACTTGAAGTTGATCGTGGAAAACGATACATTTTCAGGTTTTTATGTATGACTGTCGATTTTCCACATTTTGCACAGCGCCTAGGATGGATGTTCATCGTTAATTTTAGTAATAAGTATTCCAGTTGCACGTTGCAGAAAAACGTTACCAAACAATGGAGGTTTAGGCGAAGGGACAAAGGAAATAAACATCGTTAGTTTTTTAACTACCTTCAAATAAAATAACATTGAACTGTGAATGTGAACTGAATCAGTACCACAGAATAATTAGTTGTTAGTACTGACGTCGCGTGACGTATATCCTGGGATCCTAACGAACGAATGACGAGAAGTGAATGTAAATAGATTGCCGTCAATCGCGGTAGCTGTGTTGACGGCCCCTGTTATCGAACCCACGGGCGGTGTCCAGCGCAGCATTTGGTATAGTGCGCGGCACGCAAAAAGAACGCTGGAAAGAGGAGGGGGTGTGTTGGCGCGAGTATTTTGTATGCGCAAACACATCCCCATCCACTGTTTTCCAGCGTTCTTTGTGGTTGACGCGCACTATACGCATTTTTATATTGTTTTGCACTGTAATCTGTGTAGTTAAATATGTATATCGCAACCGCATTTATAGTGATTCATTATCTACTATCTTATCGGTGCGTGTACATACCTACCTACTGATCTATATTATGCAGCACTCCTTCCCGCGTTCTCGCATTGTGTTGTTTTACGGTGTCACCTAAAATATGTGAAGTGAAAAGATAATGGCTAAAACACTAGCTTTATTTTGTTATTCTTTTGTCACTTTAATAACGTGTAAGTATTCATTTATATGTTAACTCTTGTGTAATTAAATTAAGCGCCTCGCAGACGACGAAGATACTTCATGCCATACGATCAATTAGAGGCAATTTCGGACTTGGGAGAGTTAAACCTACGGGAATTATTTTGAACTTATGGTCGCTTTACATTGACTGCCTACATAGCTCAGTTGGTAGTTAGTAGCTCTGCCTTCTGCGTCGTAGGTCGTGGGTTCGATTCCCACTGTGAACAAACATTTGTGTGATGAACATATAGGTAGATGTTTGTTATCTGTCTGGGTGTTGTACATCTAAAATATTACTAGTTGCGCCCCGCGGTTTCACCCGCGCAGATTTAAATCCCGGTATTCCCACGGGATAGAAAGGAGCCTAAGTGCTATTGAAGACTATAATCTATCTCTCTGCCAAGTTTCATCCAGATGCGTTCAGCCGTTCCGGCGTGAAAGAGTAACAAACGTGCATCCATCCATCCATCCAAACTTACTTACAAACTTTCGCGTTTATAATATTGGTAGGATAAGTATGTATTTGCAAAAAAATGTATCTAAGTAGTGAGTATATCAGCTATCAACCGACCGTGATTTGAACTCCGGTGGCGCAGCCCCGTATCAAGGAGAAGGTCGCGGGTTCATATCCCGCTCGGACAATAACTTTTGGGACATTATAAAATCTTTATTTATTATCGTGTTCTAGTTTCAGAATGTGTGGTCCTACCAAGCATACCACCGCACTTGTTAGACTGCTACCGCATCGGAGCACCCGACTTGCAAGCACCGCGTCGTCTCGATGTCTTTTTGTCTCTGATAAGGAAAGTTGAAAGAACCACTCAGCTTGACTTGAGACTATTAAGCACTGGTTTATTAAAAAGGTATTAGCTAACCTATATTCAGTTATGTATGCAAAGTAACCACATATCTACCACATACTCCTACCACAAACTTGTAAAGTATCAAAACTATATATATCTGGTAGGTATAGGCGATTTGCATACATGCTGGTTGGTTCAATTAGCTGACTGAACTATTTGTGGTAAAAATTATGAAGGCATTTCAAACTATTTATAACACCTTGTGTGTGGCATATGTAAGTACAAATGTAAAGTTTTAAAACTAGTCGGTAGGTAAGTACTTAACCTATTCTTGCTTATGCCACACAAACCAATATAAATCAACTTAATCCACTCGAACATTAAGAACATTACAACTAAGTAGGTAGGTACCTACCTGTAAAAATATTCTCACATTCGATACATTTTATGCTTCCAGGCTCCGTCTCGACGGAATCGAACAGTCATCCGTCAATGCAGTTCAAACCGAATTCGTACTGCCTTATCGAGCATCCGCCTTCCAGTTCCACAAATACAAGCTCCTTATGGATCTGTTCCTACCCAGCCAGAATCTCATAGACGTTGATGAAGTGATGACGGTTGATGAGAAATGCCTGCTTCACAAGATGATAAGCTCTACGGTCAGGCAGTGGGAGAGGGGAGATGAGAACGATGTGTGTCCAGTATCGGCTGAACAGTTGCAAAACATGGCTACAGCAAGCACTAGTAGGTTAGCACATTCATTTGCGCTTTAGCTTGAAATCTATCAAAGAGAAAGAAAAATCGACACATTCTTGGCTGTCGACGTGATGGCGGTGTTGATGACGCAGGCGTTTAATTAACTGCCTAGCCTCTACTAAATACCGGCCTGAATTAGATTATATTATTAGACATTTAATAAAACAGCTAGGCAAATGACCTGGATTGAGAACGACTCCCAACCCAAGTCCCACGTGGTACTAGTCGTGTTTTTATAAGTCGGAGACACAAAGGGAGGGCAGCCCCCGCCCACTGTAATTAGGCACGGGCATCCGTGCAAGCCGGAGCGGATGAAGCTGGACGCCGCCGTGCCGGCCGGAGGCGCCGAAAAAGCCGAAGCTGCGTTGGCGATTTATTTGTGGCACATAAATTTAATACCTATGAACTATTGGTTACCAAAGTGGCAGTATGAGTAAAAGCTTCGCTAATCCGCCTACCAATGTTAATGTGGGTACCGGTTTTAAACCGTTACCTAGCCACTCACTAGTAAAGGCTGAAGCGAGCTTTCCTTGTGCAACCTCTGCTTTTATGGCGTAAGACGTTGACCCGCTTAGGAATGGGTTTGCGTTGACCCGCAAACCCATTCCTCTAGATGAGAGGGAAACATAGAGGTCTTTCTACTTATGTATACCTACAGATGTAATCCTCCTCTTTGCAGAATTCACAGTCGATGTCCCATAGAAGAAGGTGTAATCCAGACTGAATGGGGGACAATATCTCCCGGTACAGTCATGGCAGCTCTAGCTGCATCTTTAGAAAGTCAGCGAGTACCCGTAACAGAAATACTAAATGCGAACATATTTAAGGAGGACGTAGCAGAACCACTAATGGCTTCCGCTTTGCAAGACTGGTTCGACGATATCGAGACGTTCAATACCACTGTGCAGCAGCAGGTTGAAGTAGCTGACATTGGGAATGTTTGGGTGGCGACACTGGCTGGTAAGCTCGAAAGCTGATAGGTTTCATGCTCTTGGAGTCACCCTAGATAACGGCATGTATGTAGAAAACCTTAGTGGCATTTTTTCAAAACAACGGCCTGGGTTACAATCAGTCAAAACTTTGAACGTGCTGAACGTTACCGTTGCTTTGACTTTTTATCAGACAAGCCCCGAACTAAACTACGAAGTGTAGGGTGAAGTGGGGTATGTCCCGTATTCCACAAGTGTAGGTTGATATTGGCTGATGACGATAAGGATCTGTTGAACTTTGGAACTCTAAAACTGATAGGTAATTAACCTGTAGGTCCTGGGTTTGGAATTGCGATAATAGGTATACCTGCTGTCGAGAGAAAATCAATAAAAGTATTCAAACTCGATTCCAGGGGATTTAGCAGAAGTGGTAGTAAATCAAGGCCCAAGAGTGGGTTCAGTTGCACAGATGATGACCGTTGGAAGCAATAACCGTTGGAACGACACCCTGCTACCAAGGCGACAATACATCTTCCCTCAAAACAGCTCCGTGATCGACTGGCATCTTACTGATGCGGAGATTTTAGCGGGCATTGATGGTAAAATAACACAATTTTTCATTCATATTGTTATACCTACGTATGCATTTCGCGTGGATTGTTTAAATAAAGGGTGAATGTTACAGGATTTATTTTGTCGAACTACGTGCCAAAATGGGTGGAAGAACGACGATCACTTCGCTTATCACAAATAATTGAAATGTATTATTCACACGAAGGGGTATCCTTCGACCCTGAAGTAAAAGCGTGTAATAGACAGCATCTGTTTACCGACCTATTTAAAACAACGGATTTGTTCACCGAAACAACGAGGTTTGCCCATGTTCTGTCTTTGCGGCAGATAACGGTCTATATCCCTGTGGATGAGATGGAGAGAATGACTAATGCGGCGGTTGAAGCTTTTTCAGCTTATGTTTGTGAGTATTTCACTTCTCTTGATTACAATTTACTACATTGAAACAGGAGTCTGATGATCTTAAAGGTCTTTTGATTTGTTTACTTGAATATTTCAGCTACTCTTTTAAGGCAGTCTCGTAAAGCTTGCCAATTGAGTCATAGTATCCCTGTCATCGACTTAGTGGTCGCGACTGATGGTTCTTGGAAAGGATATGAAGTGGAGCAGTTTATGTCGTAAGTAAACTAGGCATTGCAAATATTCTAATGATTTATTTAAAACTAGTTGGCATTACAACCTTCTCCGGAAATCAGACTGCTGTCGCGTCGCGCGCACTGGCTTACCTACACAATCTATGCTTATAATTGAAATTCGGAATTGTTTTACAGTTGGATAGGAGGTGCCTTAGAGATAAATCTGCAGCGAAGCACGATATCGCTGCTCCAAGGCAACACGGGAGCATGGATCGTGCCTCCAATGAATAACTTGACAGCGTTGTTCTCTTATATTTCTAACTTCAGAGATCAATGTAAGATTCTTGTATTTTTCTACCCTCTCAAGGTCCATACAAGTTAGAAAACCCCGAGAGGATAAGAACCTATAGGTCAGTGGCTAAAATACCTATTTGGTCTGACAAAGCAAAAATTATTTGAGCATAAACCTTTGGGTTAGTTTTAAATAAGACCTGTGTAAACTGTGGAAACGGTATGTAGTTCAGTAAAATTTTGAATAACATTACTTTTAGGGCCGACTCGTCTAAACATGCCTACAATAATGTCCACCATGATCCAGCACTCCCTGAACAAATCCTTGGTTGAAATCGAGGAAAAGGCGAGCGCCGCGGCCAGTACAGTTGTCCTGATTATAAGTCCGACCGACCGACCTTCAGCCACGGAGATGGAAAGAGTCCGAGACCTCATGGCATTGTTGAGGAGCAGCTATTTTGATGTATACTTCGCGTATGTTGCCACTGAGCTGACTGACTTTCAGAATATTAATAACGAGTATTTGGATTACTCGGAGTTGTTTTTAACGGTAATTAGAGAAACTATTACCATAGGTAACCTTACCCGTGATAACTATGATTTTTATGTATTACTATGTATGCATATTATTCTATCTATTTAGAGTGTAATTTAATTTATCTGTTTACTATCAACTTATTTTTTGCGTGCACCTGCGACCAACTTCCGTACTTTACAATCCAAAGGTTGTCTGGAAGAGGCGATAAGACCGCCCATTGTACAGTTATTTTTTATTCCTTATTTCTTTTAGTGTACTTACTGTTATTTTTTATGGTGTACAATAAAGTATTTTCATTCATTCATTCATTCACAACGTCTAAGATAACATTCTCAATTTTACAGACTCCTTCAACAAACGTGCTGGATATAATAGCAACAGTTGATACGTATTTGATAAAGAACACTATCCCTACTAGAATATTTGGCGTTCAATGCCCTTTCAACGGCTCAGACTTCGGCCAAATTGAGTATGAAGACTTTGTTATACCGAATAGACAGACGACCTACAGAATACACCCCTTTTATCTGAGGCAACAACCCTTAATCCAAGTTCAGGTATGTTCGAAATTGAATCGGGTTTTAGAATAAATATTGTAAGTAATGTATCTTGCTAAGCAATCTCATCAAATAAATGGTCCCGGCATAGAATATAGGCCTCCATTCCATCACCAATGGATATCCACAAAGACAACGCGCGCACAAGAGAATGCTCATCTCTTGAGTATTTCAGACGCAGATTCCTCGTATATTTTTTTTACCTATGGTATATTTTAAACGTCATACTTACAATAAAATTGATTAAATTTTTTTTAATGAAACCCATTTTTTTAGTTTCGCAATGACGGCCAAGGGCAACTAATGGTGTGCATGTGGCGAGGGGCTGATATATCTCACACCTGTCAGACAGTCGCAGAAAGACAGCTCTATACTTTCAATTTGACTACGCCATGTCCATCTCCAGATTTTTGTCCACCAGCCCATTTTATAACAACAGCTGTATCTACGGCAAATATTTGTGCACGTGAGTACCTAACCTACCTTACCTACATGACATTCAACTTATTTTTTGGTATCTTGGTTCCACCTTTTCTTCTGTTCTATCCTACTAATATTATAAACATGAAAGTTTGTAAGTATGGATGGAGGGATGGATGGATGGATGTTTGTTACTCTATCACGTCAGAACGGCTGAACGGATCTGGATGAAACTTGGCAGAGAGATACATAATAGTCTGGAATAACACATAGGCTACTTTTTATCCCGTGGGAATACCGGGATTTAAATCTACGCGGGTGAAACCGCGGGGCGCAACTTAGTATAATAATAATAATAATAAAAATTCTTTATTTGCAAGAAAGAAAGGTTACATAAAGGTAGGTACATTAGCTTATTAAAAGTATTACAGTAAGTAAAGGCAGAGAACCAAGAAAATTTTGGTTAATTTAATACAAAATGAGTGTAAACTAGTTGGGGATTGAAACGTATTTTACTCAGTGATCGTCAAACTCTAGAGGCGCACAACTTATTACACGCAGTAAAGCCAATGCTCTTAAACGGTGAAGGAAATCATCGTAAGGAAACCTGTTAGTAGAAACAGCGGCGATGCATGGGCTTGCTACCTGTCACATATGCTAACTACCCTAAAATGTGGGTATGTGCCAAATGCACGTACCTCTGACTACCCCCTTAGACGTCCTCAAAGGATCTGCAGTAAACTAAGTACTCTTGGTACTAAGAGATCAGGGGGATATCTTCCGTGGCTGGGGATCAAAATCGTGAAGCTATTTTCTATTAAATAAAATGCGATATTTTTTTTGTCTGATTATTATTATTGATTTTACTTGTGAATTTATTAGTCATTATGACGAAAAAAAAGTGTGACGCAAAATAATATAACCACAAACTCGGTTATAGGCCCCGACGAGATTCGAACTCGTGATCTCCTGTTTACTAGACAGGCGCTTTAACCAACTAAGCCACGGCGCCGATAAGAAGTGGGTTGAAATATGCCGTCAGATACTTTCGTATACGTCATGTCATAAAAAAAATAACAAACTAATCTCAAATGAAAAAATCAATTCAATTATTTTCAGATAACGATTGCCGTTTTCCGAATCAAGTCGGGTACTATTTACAACACACCGGGCTCAGATGTTTGCCACTCCAGGGATCTGGGACTTCTTTATCGGTATCCTTCTTTGTAAACATTAGTTGTACATTTTTCTTATTGAAAATTGTATTATTATAAAAATAAATCAAATGGGGTTGCAAAAAGAAATTATACCCCTGGTGGGACTCGAACCCACAATCCCCGGCTTAGGAGGCCGATGCCTTATCCATTAGGCCACAGGGGCGGATAATAACTTTCTGAAATTATGCATTGGTAAACTGTGACTATTTGTTCAATTTGAATGCATGAAAAGTTTAGTTGTTTATTACGTAGTACGTGAAAAGTTTATTTGTTTATTACGTAGTACGTACTAAGAGCCACGATCTCGAAATTTTACGATATTCACATTTAGTAACTTTCACGTGTTTTTCCAACAGATGTTATTTATATTATTTAAAATGATCGATTCCAAGAAAATAAATGCATTTTGTACCTCCATAATACACTAAAGTACTATATTTTTTTAGGTTACATCTATCATACATACTCTCTTTCTTGCTAGCGAGCAAAGAACTATGTTAAGAACCTCTATGTTCTGACTAGACTATGCAAATAGTTGCTGTATGTGCCGATAGAGGGCGTTATCCAGATCTAAATTCATTCTTTGATAAATTAAGTTGTTCGCACATTTATTTAATCTGCGTGGCCTTAAATAATCTTGATTCTTAGTTTTCAGAAAATTAAGCAATAGGTTTTATATTAATAAATTATTCTTGTAATATTGAACATAATGAGCTATAGACGTAAATATAGAGTAGGTTTTATTATTTCACCTATGAAAACAACGACTCCGTGGCGCAACGGTAGCGCGTCTGACTCCAGATCAGAAGGTTGCGTGTTCAAATCACGTCGGGGTCAAACTTTGTTTTTGCAATATAAAATTGTGTTAAACATTTTATTTTGATACAGTTCTTCTACTGAATATTTTAATATGCTTATGGTATCATAGGTACTAGGTTGTAGTACCTTTACAAAATGTAATAATTATGAAGTCGTGAACTGGATTGTTCTTCTAAAAAAAACTATATTCTCCTAACATGAAAAAAACCAATATTATTTATTTGAGCTGCGACTGGTGCGATAGTCACGCACGAATAAACATAGTAATACGTGGTAATAATAATATCAATGTCTGGTTTGTGCCGGAAGATTTCGTGGAAGGTAAATTACTATCCGACCACTTAGATTAGCGATAACTCGAAAATAAAATATTATTTACCTTTAAAATAAGAACTTGAAGGTAGCTGGCACCTCTACCTCATATTACATTTATACAGGGTGTCCCAGAAAGAAGTTATAAACGGAAGACCGAGATAGAGTACCTACTTCTTCGGGTACCCGAATCACCCCCACGTATGTTCTGCGATTGTTCATTGTTTTAGAGTTTTTCAAAGACATCAAGGTGGAAAATTCTTAGAAATATCCGATATTTTTTTTGATCATTTTATAATTATTATTATTATTCCTAAGGGCAAAATTTCGAGGCTGATTGTTTTATGCGTATAAGTATGTAAAACTCATGCAGCCTTATTATAAACAAATCAAACCTGGGTTTAAACCTAGCTCAAGTCACGTTTTCTTATTATAAACAACTTAAACCTGGTTTATCTCATAAATTTAGGATCATCTCAGGTTTATCATTTTCGTATTACAAAAGACACTTTAGTCGAAGACTACATAGTACCTGAGATAGTCCATGATTCATCATCACAGAACATAATCATTCAACAAATATCCACAGACTATAACAAATTATGGCAATCAATCGTTCATTCATTTTGGAATCACCAACTTATCTGAGCCGGTCTGAAGTTAGCCGCTTGTGCATAAATGGCCAATAGTGAATCGAGAATTCTCTAAACAGCTAACTTCAGACCGGCTTAGATAAGTTGGTATAACTGTACTCTCTTGCCGCAGGCTAAAGTCATATGCGCATACTACCTCGTCTTTCGTTTTAACGAATCAATTTTTAGTTTCTCTTCTTGACTCAGATCTCCGCCTTTTTGTTTTAAATCTCGTTATCAACTTGATATTGACAAATTCGTGGCAACCCATGCGTTTTGACATTTCAAATTTAGATCGGAGTCTAGAGTTTGAAATGTATGTTGGATAATGCAGTGCTACAAGTTGTTTTATTGAATAAACTTATGTGGGAGACCAAATAAAATTTGGCAAAATGAGATTTTTATTAGTTAGACCATACTTAAACTAGGGGTCGTTCGGGTTTATCTTTAAACCGTGGTTTAGGGGATAAACTCCGTTTTATAATAACGTCTGGTCTAAGTCTTTGATTTTTCTATAGAGCAGGGACCAACTTCGGTATCAAAGTTAGACCACGGACCAGTTAGTCCTGGCTTAAGCCTAGTCTAACTCACATTTTTATAATAAGACGGATTAAGTCGACGAAAGTATTCTACTTTTTTACTGATCGTACTTAAGTTCTCAAAAATTTGGAAAAAAATTCGTAACTCGAAAATTTTGAACAATCGTAGACTGAGCACTACGTGGGGCCCCCATGTTCGGGTACCTCACGTAGTGCTCTATCTCTGGTCTTCCGTTTATTTATCTCTACTTTCTGGGACACCCTGTATTATATCGAATTGTACCTACTCTTTTACTTACCTAAGTTCATCTCTATTCGAAAACGTGTAGGTACGTGTGCACTTTGCCGTGCGTGACTGATAATGATCATAAAAACATAGGTACACGAAAAGACTATAGTTATTTGTTATACAAGAGTGCAAAGTTGCTTTTTAACCGCGTGTTCAATTTTGATGACCGAGCAAGCGAAGGATTCTAAAATTTAATCACGAGCGCAGCGAGTGATTCAAAATTAGAATCCTGAGCGTTAGCGAGTGAATCAAAAGAGCACGAGGTGAAAAATCTTTGCACTCGAGTGCAACACGTAACTTTTCATTCCACCTCAGCGAGGAAATGACTAAATGCAAAAAAAAAAGTTTACAATCACAAGATAGGTACTTTTATTTCAGTTTAGGTATTAACTACTACATTTTTCACTTGTTTTCAAGTTTCTTGTTTTTAATATAAGGTTTAGCAATGACGTGAAAAAATGCCGCTTAAAGAACCGCGTACAAAGCAAATTGAAAAAAGAACACCAAGAAGGTTCCGAGTCTGAGTTTTTAACAAATTAAAAAAAAGTTGATATATTCGGCACCATAGAGGTAGCAGTAAATAGGTTTAATGTTTTTTTTTAATTCACAAACTTAGTGCACACGATGTTCTAAATTCAATTTACTTTATCCTCTAGAGAATAAAAACGGCTTTTGCACTCAGATATTGAAGAGCAAAATTACTCTTTCCGAGATGGTGGGATGAAAAAGAAATTATTGCAATGAAGTAAACTCTTATCGCTAAGTTTTAGTGAGTGTTCACAAAAAATGCATATAAAATAACTGGAGGCTGAAAAAGTCGGGGTCCGTACCTTACCCACCTCATTGTTCAGCAGGTAACTGTTGGGATTTTGGAGTTTAGCCCCAGGTTTCTGAAAGCGCGATCTACACTAATCGGCTGTCAAGTCACTTGATATCTCTATCTAAGTTAAAGAAAAAGCTGAAATAGCTAGTGACTTGACAGCCGATTAGTGTTGAACGCGCTTTCAGAAACCGGTGGATAATCTACTATTTTTGCATTGGCAAGTACCTATTTATTTTACTAATGCTTTTTACTTCTTTCCTTTTACGTTACTTTTTGTTTTTCGTAACGATAGACATTTTTTTGTAAATAAATTAAATTAGTTATTAAAGACTCGTGAGTTCTCAGCATGCCTGAGAGAAGTGCTTAGAATCTAATTTATACAAAAAAAGAGCTGAAATCAGGAAAAAACTCAGACTCGGGGTACTGGTAAGCAGACGCTTTCAGAGGTGTGTGTGGTGTGATTGTCGTCGGGTTACGCGTGTGCGCTGGCGCCTTCTCAAGTGAATAGCGCAGCACACTACCAAACTATACCTGTGTGCTTACTGCTGTCTGCTTGTTTACATCAAATTCGTGCATGTGTAATGTGTATACGAACGAGCCTCTGTTTTCCCGTCGTTGTATGACTGAAGGCAGACTTGTGTGAAGCTTGGAGGTCACGAAGTGATTGGTCTAACCCCGGTGCCAGATATGTATAAACTTACGTGATCACTGAGCCGCAAGCTTAGTGAGGCTAAGTTATCCCGCCTCGGAACAAATTTGTGCACGATCTGCAGAAATTTTTTCCGCTGGTCTGGGTGCTTTCAATGTATACTAAAAATATATATCTATGTAAGTATACAGGGTGTCCGGAAGGTCGATGCAAAGCCGTGAGGGGGGGGGGGGGGTAGGTCACCTCGTTACGCATCTGTATCAGTTATGTATCTAGTACCTACCTACCAATAACACAAGCTTCGAGTAGCTTACTATGGGGCTAGATGGTGCTGTGTGGATTGTCCAGCATTATTTATTATTTGTTTATTTATACAGGGTTTCCCAGAATTGGTGGATAATCCTGTAGGTGCGTGTGCGGGGGAGGGGGTGGGTCCCCATATCCAAAAATAAATCTATTCGCAACAGTCCGCGTTCTACCACATTTTTTGTAAAATTTAGAAATATCCCAGTTTTCCTCACATTAGTTCGGATTTTTTTCTTCTAACGTGTTCTCTAATAATGGTATTCCTAAATTACCTTTAAAAAAACTCAACTACTTAGGATAGTATAGGTAACTATTAGGTAGTCCCTAAACATTTATTTCTGAAAATTATTTTAGTGCCTTTTAAGTTTGAGCACCTGTGGTGTAAAAAAATGTGATAGAGTTGTGTAGCCAACCACATATAAAAAATGTTTTTATGTGATTTAAACCAAAAAAAATTTTTTTTTGTTGTGGGGTTCCCCCGCACACGTACCTGCAGGATTATCCACCATTTCTGGGAAACCTTGTATAATCTATAAGTGGTAGACGTATACCTACCTCCTAAAGATGTATTTTCATCGTCTATTTTTATTGGTAAAGCAAACTAAATTTTTACTTCGTACTTCACAATCCCAAATTTTCCGGGATTATTCAACCTGTAAAATTTGTATTGTGTCTTTGTTCAATTATAGCAATGAAGTCATTTAGAGACCTTCAGGCAGGCAAAGTTCTATGAATTGGCGGCTGACGCAAATCATCTCGTCTTTGATGTAAATTCATTAGCGTCCACTTATGGTTTTGTGAACTTTTTAAACCACTTGACCCTCATTCTGTTGGCTGTGCGTGAGCGTTGTCACATCCGTCATTGCAGTTGTTCTTTGTGTTATCTCCGAACACCGACATAAATTAGCTACCTACCCTGGCGCGTGGGTACCTACCAGTTACCACCTACTGCTATTACTATTATTACTATATATTATGGATTGAAAATGTTTGTGTGGGTCAGGCCACACAAACATTTTCAATCCATAATAGGCTTGCCTTCTACCTAGGTACTTGATGACCTTGCTGATGTAAGTAGATAAGAAGATACCTACTTACTTACCTGCTACTGAAAAAGAGTGTAAGGTCGTGTCATACTTAGCTGCTCCATAAAAACTAAGGAACTTGATAGGCAATTGATAGTTACTTAGTTTCAGTAGAGATCAAGTTTTATAGATAATTTGGCATGATAGGTAGGTAACAGAGATACCACTCGGGCCAGTTTTCCACTGTTCAACTTCAAGTAGGTAGGGGAGAGTTGGGTATATCCGCGCGGTTGATAATTCCGCGTGCCCTACCCACAGCCAGGAGTCCGCTTCGAGCGCTCAGAGGTGCACGTGCGTTTCAAGATTTTAGTATTCCTCGCTATATCTTATTGACTGTTTGTGATAAGAGATTAGTTCATTACTTTTATATATTTTGTTATTATTCGAATGCACTTCTATGTTAAAAATACTGAAAATTTGGTGTGCCTATCTATAGCATTCTTCATTGTTTTCACTTTTGTATGTTTTTTTGGGATTATAAAACCAAATGAACATGTTCGATAATCCCGCGCCCATTGTTAGCGGTATGGTAAGTATACGAGACCATATACATATATATATATACATATATCCACATACAGTCTTCCACCAGTCTCGTAAACTTACCTAGTATTTTTCATAATATGACATTTTAAGACTAAAACACTGCTTTTCACGTGTATTTAATACGAATAAAGTCTTTACCTATTTTAATTAATTATTATAAAGTTAAATATAATATTAAAATATGATAAATACTTAATTAATGAGCATTTTGTTTTATACGTATTACCAAACTCTTAGCACCGCGTTTTCTCATCTTGTGGTTTATTATAATTGATAATATATTTTGTCTGCATTTGTTTGATATTTTTTGTTTGCGATGATATACACACAGCTTAATAAATTAATTTCCATTATCTAAAAACTTTTATTTAAACCCTATCCAAAGCCAGGTTATAGGCATTCTCGCTTAGGGGCGCGGTACCACCCGACTCTTCCCTAATTAGTTTGAAATACTTGATAACCTTTGCAAAACCTGAAATTGTCTCCGGGTTTTTGTAACACAGTATATGGCAGTAGTTTGCAATGCTCTTGTGGAGTTATTATAATTTTTTGTAGCTGTACATAATGTTATAAGTCACGTAAAAAAAAGGTTGTGATGGCGCGAGTGTTTTGTATGCGCAAACACATGGGGATGTGATAGAACGCTGAAATGAAGAACCCATACTACACTATCCTCCTTTCCTATATCCGTGATACTATCTCTTTCAAGAAAAAACCGACTTCAGGGTGATACACTGAAAATTACGCTCATACCAAATTAAAACTCAAAAACTAATACTCGTCAGATCTGACTCAAATTTGAAAAAAAAAAAACTTTGGACTTGGCGTATAGACTGATAATACAAACGTGTGCAACGTGTGTACTAAAAAAAATTTAAATTTTACAATGGGCGGACTTATCGCTGACAGCGATCTCTTCCAGACAACCTTAAAATAGAGAGAATTGTAAAGTAAGGAAGTTGGTCGCAGGTGCACGCAAAAAAATAGTTGAATTCAAATTTATAAACATCTTGTCTGTTTGCTTCATTAACATTATCGTGGCCACGGCCGGCTAACTTACCAATTCATTGAAGGTTACACGTGTCTGTGTCAAAACTGTAAAAAAATATATATTAGGTATAAAACCATCATAAAACGATGCTTTGCTAGCGAGATGTACTAGCTCTTGATAGCTAATGTAGGTACATCTCGCTAGCAATGTTTGCTTTACTAGTTTTCGTACAATATGGCATCATAAGCTTTAGGGTACTTAGCCCTTTCAGTGTAGATACAGAAGCATAGGTACATGAATTTTATTACTAAAATTATTATAAGTTACAACATAATAATATTGTTTAATTATATTATACCTAATAACCTAATAACACGTAATATACAGGGTGGGATTTTTGGGCAGTAAGGGAGGTACCTTAACCGTTATAGGTAGTTACAGGAAAACGTTCAAAAGACCTTCCTTCGACGACCTCAGTGGCGCAGCGGGCGAGAGTCCGCCTGCGGCGCAAGAAGTTGCGGGTTCGATTCCCGCCTCGGAACAAATTTGTGTACGATCTGCAGAAATTTGTTCCGTTGGTTTGGGTGTTTATGTATAATAAAAAATATCTATCTATGTAAGTATACAATATATTAAATATATCAGTCATCTAGTACCCATAACACAAGCTTTGAGTAGCTTACTTTGGGGCTAGATGATGCTGTGTGGATTGTCCAGCATTATTTATTTATTTATCACTACATAGTACCTATAAAACAAAGTCGCTTTCCCTGTCCCTATATCCCTATGTCCCTATGTATGCTTAAATCTTTAAAACTACGCAACGGATTTTGATGCGGTTTTTTTTAATTTTTTTTTTTTTTTTTTTTTTTTTATACAACTAGCTAATGGAACAAGCAGATGGCCCACCTGATGTTAAGTGGTAACCATCACCTATAAACAGAACATTGCCCCGTAGGTCACGCACAATAGGAACGTGCCCTACGATGCACTGCCCTGCGTCCATCAACTTGAGGCATACAGATGTTAAGCCTCATGTGCCTGTAATTACACCGGCGACCACACTCTTCAAACCGAAACACAGCGTTGCTGCTTGGCGGCAGAAAAAGGCGTGGTGGTAGTACTTCCCCGGACGAGCCCTTCACAAAGAGCTCTACTACTCTTGAACTCGTTTAATAGACAGAGTGATTCAAGAGGAAGGTTTATTTGTATAATACATGCATGATATAGCAGAAAAACAATGTGCACCCGTGCGAAGCAGGGGCGCGCGGGCGGGTCGCTAGTTTATAATAAAAATTGACAGTCGATAGGTAGGTACCTAGGTATTTAGTTTCAATCAGTAGCCGATCTCCATCATACTTATGTAACCACATTATGACATAGACGACAAAGCTGAAAAGGTATTAGTTGTAATACCTACAAAATTACCTTTGTAAATAATTAGTTTCAAGGCCGCCAAGTATTTCAGAGTTCGCATTCAAAATTTACTGAGTGCTGGAATGCCGTAGTCACATAATATAATAAAATTAAATACATATAGCAGGTACCTACCTACTTGGGTATCTATAAAAGTCACGAGTGTTGTAGTAATAATGGCAGCAACTGTTATTATCGCTATGAAATGACGCGACGTCTGGGGGCTTGGTACAACCAGCCAATCGGGTTTTGCCAGCAACCAACACGTCATATTAAAGTAAAATTTCGAATTTTACATGTGTTCCAGTAAACCGGAACTCATTTATAATCGGTACCAAAAGGCACGGGAACGTTGACCGTTTATTCAAATGTTTATTCGAACTTTGATGTTTCGTTTGATTATTTTATGCTAAAATGATCGTCGTTACGCTGTAAATTCAATGCACTGTTTAATATAGGCTGTTATATATATTTAATATAGGAATAGGGCTGTAGTAGGAAAGTTTTGGATAATTAAAAGGAAATAGGTATGTACTTACCTAATAATAATCAGCGATTGTTTTACAACAGATTGGACCGATAAACCTCAAATTAGGTACCTACCTACCTACCTAGGTATTTCTTTAAGGTGAAGACAAGAGCTAATGTGACTCTCGCTCGCACGTTTTGACTCGTTGAAGGATATAAAATCACTAAACCCATTTTCGAAAAATCGCAAACAACTATTTTGTGTGCAATCATATTGCGCACAGTTTAGTTAAAATTTCATTTGGATTGATAAAAGTTTTCCTACTTAAAAGTTTGCTTTTCTAATTTTCGTACTTAAGCAAACTTTTGAGTAGGAAAACTTGTATCGATCAAAATGAAATTTTTACTAAACTGTGCGCAATGTGATTGCAAACAAAATGGTTGTTTGAATTTTTCAAAATTGGGCCTAGTGATTTTATAACTATCTTTCAAAATGTCGAATCGTGCGAGCGAGAGGAATTTTAGGTGTTGTCAACGCCTTAATAGACAGCTGATGCAATGTGGTGTAGTATTGAATGTGTGGCTGGGGGCTTGCCGTACACACATGCCTGTTATTGGTAAGAATGGTAGGTATACGTGTTGCAAACCGCGTGCGCTGCCACACCTCCGCATCATTCCATCTACCTACACTAAGTAGGTGCCTATACCTAGGTATGTGCATACATGATCGAGCAAACAAACTTTCTATTATTTGACGTCATTGGCCTCGGAAACAAAGCATTTCTCGGTGATATGCGCTTGCTACTTATCGTAAAAATACAATCATGTCTGATGTCCTTGCCGATCTGTTCAATCCAATCAGTAGGTAGGTACCTGTTTTTAACCTTTGGCTCTCTGGTTTGCATAAGTAGGTAAGTAAGTACCTTAACCTACATAGGTATATAGGTAGTGTGAGTCTGCATACAGTGCACAAAACTGAAACGAGGGAAACTATGCCCTTATCTTATAGGTACAGGGTGGATTTTTGGGACGGGGCGGTACGGGTAAGGTACCTTAACCGTTATAGGTAGTTACCGGAAAAGTGTTCGTGTGTTTTTCAAAAAAAGTGTAGTAAGTGTTCGTACAAAAAAACCGGCCAAGTGCTAGTCGGACTCGCGCACGAAGGGTTCTATAGCGTGTAACGGAAGGGGGTATCAACCCTGAAGGAGGTGAATGTGCTCATGAAACTCAACAACTTTCCCCAAAGAACATAGGTCGAAATATGAAAAAAAAATTTGGCCCTCCCATAGTAAATTAATCAGCTGGTAAGTAGTCAGTTTTGTAAGGGAGGGCCAAACTTTTTTTTCATATTTCGACCTATGTTCTTTGGGGAAAGTTGTTGAGTTTCATGAGCACATTCACCTCCTTCAGGGTTGATACCCCCCTTCCGTTACACGCTGTATACCACTAACTATAAAAACGGCAAAAAAATTTGCCCCGCACCTATGTACTTTATTTTATTATTGTTTTTTTATTAGGTATTTGTTGTTAAAGCGACACATGTCCAATATCCATATTGTAACTGTAGTAAGTAGCTGTACCTACCTAATGTTATTCGAGTCAGCATAGCACGTTGCGTTAGTGGGAAACCGCTGTCCGCTGCTATCACGATGATGTCCAAGCAGACATGCATGTAACTAAGTAAGTAGTCACGCTATGTCATACTTTAAACACAGCTGTTTTTCTAACTTTATGCTCGAGCAGCAACTACAAAAAAGTGATACCTAATTTGATCTCTTTTCAACAAAAATTTTCACCAACATCCGTTCAGCCGTTCTGGAGTTATAGTATAGAGTAACAAACATCCATCCATTCATCCATACAAAATTTCGCATTTATACCTATTATTAGTAGGATGGTACGGTCCCTACATGCGCGGGTCCGACTCGCACTTGACCGGTTTTTTTTGAAAGCTGACTGCTTCCCGTGTTTACCCATTTAAATATGAGCAGGTTAAGTAAGATCTGAAGGTTATGAAATTACGAGTTATGGTGGATCATTTGGCAGCTACTTACACCGCACTGCTACTCGTCATATTCTCTACTAGTTGCGCCCCGCGGTTTCACCTGCGCAGATTTAAATCCCGGTATTCCCACGGGATGAAAAAAAGCTGTTCGTGCTATTCCAGACTATCTATCTCTCTGCCAAGTTTCATCCAGATCCGTTCAACCGTTCCGGCGTGAAAGAGTAACATCCATACATCCATCCATCCATCCATCCATAGGTACCTACTTACAAACTTTCGCGTTTATAATAGCAGTAGGATTACTACGAAGCCCGCGGGACATGTCCGTGATTCTGTCGCATTTTGCTTCTATGCCTCGAAGTGTTGGGTGCACTCGATCTAGTGCTTTACTTTTAGGATGAAGCTGATAAAAACATTGCTGGATTTGCAAAAGAACGCTCTTATAATAACACTGTAAATAAAATAAGTCGGTAGCTGTGTATAGGTACTAAGATATTCATTATTAAAGCTCTACAGGGCTCTACGTAAAAGTACATTATAACTGCTGATATCGATGGCAGCCATGTTTCAAAACATTGCTCTTTTAAGTTCCTAGAAACCTACGACAGAAAGAACCAGATATTATTTCTACATAATAATTATAACGTTAGCTAGTATAATAATATTGTACGTTATTTACCTATGAAGTGGTGAAATTAAATTTCTTAGTGCAATTTGTTGGTCATTCGCAGTAGGAAGTCTCAAGTACCTATATAAGTCGGAGCATATAAAAATACTAGTTGCGCCCCGCGGTTTCACCCGCGCAGATTTAAATCCCGGTATTCTTACGGGATAATAAGTAGCCTATGTGTTATTCCAGGCTATAATATATCTCTGTGCCAATTATCACCAAGATCCGTTCAGCCGTTCTGGAGTTACCTATAGAGTAACAAACATCCATACTTACAAACTTTCGCATTTATAATATTAGTAGGAGCGTGAGTAGGATAGTAGGAAGTAGGATAGGATTGGACTGAAGAGTGCGTACTATCCCTGAAAGACCAACTGATTGGACAAAAAAAAACAAAACCAGGCAGCGCTTCATTCGGCGACACTAATAAAGAGATTGATGGTCATAATTGTTGCCGATCAAGTGGAGAGCGGAATTTTCCGATTGCTTTTAAAGTGGCAGAACAAACAAATTCACATCTGTAATAGGCATAACGTACCGAGCAAGTGGTCACAATTAACTCAACCAAGACAGCTCCCGGAGAAACTGCAACGATTATACGAGTTATCAGAGAAAACATCCAGTTGAACCAGACGTTGTGCGAACATTGGCTGGCGCTATCTTGTTGCAAGTTACCCCCTTTTATGTACAAGTTCAAGCATGAGTGTTTTGTACCGATAGATTTGTGCAAGTATTTTTATGAGAATTCTTAAATAAGCGAGACTTGTTACCTACTTGTTATAAAATGAAGAAAAGAAATACCTTCATGACTTTAATCCAATTACCCTTTTACCAAGTAGGTAACTACCCTTATGAAAATATGCTATGCAGGTATAGTTGAATACAATAAAGATAAGTATTCCTAGCTTGTAGCGGAATGATTAGGTACCTACCAACTTGGTAGCAACTAGCAATGTCATGAAAGGTAACTGACGTCAAGATAAAATATGCAGACGTCATAATCAAGGTAAAAACTCATTAAAGCAATAATATTGGAAACAGCCTACTGTCTGCTACGTGACAGGAATCAAGTACTTACCTATTTTTCAAAGGTTTAATAAAATAATAAACATCTTTGAATCTGACGACTGCCAAAGAAACGCTAGAATTGGCTGAGTTGCAGCGTTTTTAAGACAAAGAAAATTAGGTTCCTACATGTATGTAATGTACTTACCTTTAGTTACGTATAAAATATTTTATTATAAAACCTACAGTTATTTAGAGCCTAGGAGCTAATTGAGAAAAAAGTTCATTATTTAGCATCTGATTGTAATTGGCTATAACTGCCTCGGACTCTTCCAGCCAATTGAAGTTCACTAGTTAGCGCTACGAATGCGAACTGATGATGGTACCAAAAGGATTGTGAACTTCAAGAAATGTAACTTGCGGGAATCTTTAACTCAGTGATTTAACAGCTTATGGAAAAGTTTCACCAGGTTTCACTAAGGGCAGGAAAGTTGATGATGCGTGTTTTGTTTAACATATTTGACTAGGCCATATTAAAATATTTTTTATTTCTGCTCTGCACTTACCAACATAGGTACCTAGTACTACTTAGGTACCTACCAAAGTTTCAAGTAAAGTAGTTTAGTACCTAAATAATTTTTCTGTTTCTGATAGACCTAAGAAAATTGGCTTTATTCATCAATGTTACTAACCATGAATTTTCTCGATTCGATGCTCGAATTACATACGAACAAGGGTTTGTATAGGCAGAGTTGACAACACGGTGTTTTATTTCATAAACATTGGGTTGTTCATCGTGGGTGGAAAGTTACAGCTGCATTAGAGTGACCATGATATACTTACTTTTACTTACATATCACAATGGTACTTACCTACTTCAGTGTAGTTTTTCTTGATCTTCTGTTGGCCTCCAACTCTTTCGAATAGCGCGGTAACGGAAAGACCTACCGTATGTAATTTTCCTGCGTGTGTTATTATTATTGTAGGTAGGTACTTACTGATTTACCAACCACACCCACAAAAACGTCATCATTGGGGATTCAAAGAAAAAACCACGCCATCATTCTAACAAAGCAACATTGTATCAAAAAAATTAAGTCTTGGCTATCTCTTCTTTTGACAAATCAAACTAGGCATGTTTTATTTTTTTAATCGTGCCTTGGTTTGAAAGGTTGTATTCCTAATGAAATACGTTTGAAATGGTTACCGGCTTTGAACCAACAGATAACTCAGATCACTTCTAGCTATGAACTGGAAATAGAATGTTTGGATTCCACAGAGGATTAAGTTTATTTTTACGACAGAACTGGCTCCGTGTCTGGCTGAATCAAACCTGTTGCAGGACTTGCAGTTGGAAAACTTGTTGGACCTGATCCCGCGGTATGCTCGCCGATGGTCGCAGCACAGTAACTCGCACCGAGAGCAATGTGTTGATTCTGAAACATTTTGTACGGTGTCGATTGGGGTTTTTTTATACAACTAACTGATGGAACAAGCAGATAGCTCACCTGATGTTAAGTAGTAACTATCGCCTACAACAAAGCATTGTCTCGTAAGTCACGCACGATAGGAACGTGCCCTACGATGCATTGCCCTGCGTCCATCAAGTTGAGGCATACAGATGTTAAGCCTCATGTGCCTGCGACCACACTCTTCAAACCGAATCACAGCAACGCTGCTTTGCGGCAAAAAAAGGCGTGGTGGTAGCTGGTAGTACTTCTCCGGACGAGCCCTTCACTCACAGAGCTCTAGGTACTATTCATAATTCTTACTCTTCTTTTCGTTGGCTTCATTTTTTCATTCACACAATTGTGAGTAATATTTTTTTTTTATTTTGGAATACCTCCTTATTAAGAATATTAAGTCTGCATGACTCTGAAGACGGAATTTTAGGCCTCTGTCATGCGGCTGTCGGAGCTGTTACAGACACCTACACCTAGACAATGAAAAGGAAAACTACATCAGCCTTATTATAAACAAATCAAACCTGGGTTTAAACCTAGCTCAAGTCACGTTTTCTTATTATAAACAACTTAAACCTGGTTTATCTCATAAATTTAGGATCATCTCAGGTTTATCATTTTCGTATTACAAAAGACACTTTAGTCGAAGACTACATAGTACCTGAGATAGTCCATGATTCATCATCACAGAACATTATCATTCAACAAATATCCACAGACTATAACAAATTATGGCAATCAATCGTTCATTCATTTTGGAATCACCAACTTATCTGAGCCGGTCTGAAGTTAGCCGCTTGTGCATAAATGGCCAATAGTGAATCGAGAATTCTCTAAACAGCTAACTTCAGACCGGCTTAGATATGTTGGTATAACTGTACTCTCTTGCCGCAGGCTAAAGTCATATGCGCATACTACCTCGTCTTTCGTTTTAACGAATCAATTTTTAGTTTCTCTTCTTGACTCAGATCTCCGCCTTTTTGTTTTAAATCTCGTTATCAACTTGATATTGACAAATTCGTGGCAACCCATGCGTTTTGACATTTCAAATTTAGATCGGAGTCTAGAGTTTGAAATGTATGTTGGATAATGCAGTGCTACAAGTTGTTTTATTGAATAAACTTATGTGGGAGACCAAATAAAATTTCACAAAATGAGATTTTTATTAGTTAGACCATACTTAAACTAGGGGTCGTTCGGGTTTATCTTTAAACCGTGGTTTAGGGGATAAACTCCGTTTTATAATAACGTCTGGTCTAAGTCTTTGATTTTTCTATAGAGCAGGGACCAACTTCGGTATCAAAGTTAGACCACGGACCAGTTAGTCCTGGCTTAAGCCTAGTCTAACTCACATTTTTATAATAAGACGGCATAAGTATAACTTGAGGTTACTAAAGTTAGGAGAACCGTCAGGTAAAATGTTTTTGTTTACGACAAACGTAGAGACAGCAATATTTTATGACTGACAGCGTTATGAGTCAGAGATGAGTCCAAGTCGAGGTTCGTTGGGCTACATAAGTACCTACTACGGACTTTTTTTGCATGCATTTATTATCATACAACCTTTTTTTGTCGACCTCAATGGCGCAGCGGGCGAGAGTCCGCCTGCGACGCAAGAGGTTGCGGGTTCGATTCCCGCCTCGGAACAAATTTGTGCACAATCTGCAGAAATTTGTCCGTTGGTCTGGGTGTTTATGTATAATAAAAAAATATCTATCTATGTAAGTATAATGTATTAAATATATGAGTTATCTAGTACCCATAACACAAGCTTTGAGTAAGCTTAATTTGGGGCTAGATGGTTCTGTGTAGATTGTCCAGCAATATTTATTTATTTATTTGTAAGGCAGAGCCTTCTGCGCTCGTCGCTTGTCACGCTGCCTGTCCGATTATTTCAAAAAATTAGAAAAAAAATGGAAATTAAAAAAAAACAGCAGTCAGCGAAATCGGCACTATACTTAGTGCTACTTACTTAGCTTATTTAAACTATAGAGATCCTTGTACTTGGGTTGAGGTTTGGGGACAGACGGGTCGCAAGTGGGGATAGACGCAAGTCCTTCCTTCTGGAGTCGTTTTGTAGAACTTCACATTCAAAAAAAACCTAACCTAATACCTAGCTCACCTGAAAACGTGATGTTATAGTTTTTCATCTCCTAGCTAGAGCAAAGGACTTGCCATCTTCCCACACTTACAAAGTATCGAACCCCCTAACCCCAACCCTAAACCATTGCTATAGCCAACTTGTAATTAAAATCTGGTTTGCAAAATGTCGCATTCAATTCCTTTTAATTCGGTAATCTAAAGGAATTTGCTTAAATCATGTTGACTAGTGCTTTGCTAGATAATTATCCATTATCAGAGTTATTGTTACCTGACGCAACACTTATTTTCGCCCAAGGTTGCCCATAGCCGACTGCAACGATGCCGAGTTAGAAGTACCTACCTACCGACTGATTATTTGCGGTGGAGCATTGTGATTGGCTGGCACTGGAGGCCTGGCCGGGTGTGGCGAAACGTGTTCACGTTTCAAATGCCACAAGATTTCAGTCGCCGAGCTAACAATAAACAGGCTACCAGCTACCAGGAACTAGAAATTACCTTTACCATTTACCTTATTCATCATATTATGTTAAGAAAAACAAGGCACCCAAATTTTACACTATATCTATTATGAAATTTAGTAGGTACACTTTAAAAGTCCTGAGAACGTTTTGGAGCGTGCTCAGTGTTCGTGATTAGTACCTATTATTACTAGTGGCTCTGGGAGCTGTAGACCTCGCGAGCATACTAAAAGTGAGCTAGGTATTTGAGGAATGTAATGTGCAAGTACATTTTCCGTTTTGTGATTTTTTTGATCTTTTTGATTTTTTTTGCATCATCTTGTGTAGAATGAGGTCCTTTGTGTTTCTCTCAAATTTGATTGAAAACCATCGATTGTTTGATGAGCTATCCCTTTCATCATGCTGAAGATCCTTATCAGATTTTCGCCAAACTTTTATGAGACCAACTTATAGTTACTACCTTTCAAATAAAAAAAAATAATCGAAATCGGATCTCATTTGGTGGAGATATCCAGTATATCAAATAGCCCCCTTTTTGCCCTTTTTTTGGGGGAAGTACCCCTCCAATCAAAAATCCCGACGACCAAAAAAATTCTAATAAGTCCTGTGTACCAAGTTTCGTCCAGATCGGTTGAAAAATGCGACCTGTAGAGAACAGACAGACAGACAGACAGACATCCGGACAAACGCATTTTTGGCCAATGTGGAAACTGAGACGCTTCGCTCGCTCGGTCAATAATGGTGTTGTAAACGTTTACAGAACTCAAAAAATGCCCTAGTTTTATTACTCATTCATTCTATTCACATTACATAAGCTCTCACGGTGATAATTTCAGCTCTAGCTAGTTACACTACTAGTGTAACTCTAGAGCTGCTAGTGACTAGCAGCTCTAGCTCTAACTGAAATATAAAAGTGTCAAGAAACGCTTTTTAGTACAAAAACAAATAGTGCATCTGCAAAGACGATGACGACCTCTGTGGCGCAGCGGGCGAGAGTCCGCCTGCGACGCAAGAGGTTGCGGGTTCGATTCCCGCCTCGGAACAAATTTGTGTACGATCTGCAGAAATTTGTTCCGTAGGTCTGGGTGTTTTCTATATATACAGGGTTACAGGAAAAATCGTGCTAGATCCGTTAAGGGCGTGGAGTACCCATCATTTCTGACTTATTTCACTATGAAACACCCTACCCTAAACTTAACACTTTTCGAGATATTTAGGCTACTAAACTTATTTTTGTTTATTGTGTCTATCTTATTATTATTATTATTGCATTTTTACATGTGTAATATTTTATAATAATGTAATGTTTTAGGACGTCAATCATTAAAATAGTGCATAAGTTAATACAAGTGATGGTTATAAGAAATAAAAAAAAAATATTAGAAAGTTCATTTTTCTCTAAGGGATCTAAAAAAAATATTGAAATATAAAATAGTGAAATAAGTCAGAAATGATGGGCACTCCACGCCCTTAACGGATCTAGCACAATTTTTCCTGTAACCCTGTATAATAAAAAAGAATATCTATCTATGTAAGTATATTATACTGTATTAAATATATCAGTCATCTAGTACCCATAACACAAGCTTTGAGTAGCTTACTTTGGGGCTAGATGGTGCTGTGTGAATTGTCCAGCATTATTTATTTATTTATTTATTTATTTAAAGATTGCGTCACAATTTTGCGTAAACGAAAACAAAACATTGTTCTCCTAGAAATCATCTCTTTCAAGAAAAAATCCTGTAAGCGTATACGCTCTATTCTTATTAGAACCAAAACGCTAGTGCTTATTAACTTAACTCTAATTTATCTACTCTGTTTGGTGACAAAACGCCTTAGATAAAGCAGCTTTTGTTACTTGCGACGTGATGTTGGCTAAATTAATTTAGCGGACGTTTTCTCGAACCTAGATAATCATTGTAATCAATGATCACGCGTTTTCAAATATGCTAAAAGTGGAAAATTATTTAATGCTGATATATGCAAAAAAAATACTGAATAATAGGTTAAAATTGTAGGTTTGAATCCGACTAATATTATAAACGCGAAAGTTTGTAAGTATGGATGGATGTTTGTTACTCTTTCACGTCGGAATGGCTGAACGGAACTGGATGAAACTTGGCAGGGAGATAAATTATAGTCTGGAATAGCACATAGGCTACTTTTTATCACGTGGGAATACCGGGATTTAAATCTGCGCGGCTAAAACCGCGGGGCGCAACTAGTAATAGATAATTTATAGGTTAATAGAGTACCTACCCGTGTAATGCAGAAAAGATAAATTTTAATTGCTCTCCCAACAGAAATATAATTTTAATTGCATTGTAATACAGATAAATATTGCATGGGTACCGACATAAATAAAAGTAAGGTTTGATTAGGTAGATAATAGCCTACCTAAACTAGATCCAGAAAATTCCAGGGCAACGAGACTGGCGCCGGCGGCGCCAAGCTTTTCAAGACGTCCTAGATCTTCAATGATTTGTATTGATCCTCAATCAATGATAATAGATCCATTGCTTTGCATTCAACAATACGTTCATTAGCAAATCCTTCAGCTGATTATATAGGTTAAATCGGGGCCTTCTTTATTAACTCATACTGATTAATTAATTAATTTAAAGACATGATGGGTTAGAAAAGAGGGGGCTAGAATAGTTTCCAACATGTGTTGATGTTTCTGAGGAACATTTCCAGTTCATCATCATCATCATCAACAGCCCACAGAAGTCCACTGCTGGACATAGGCCTCCCCTATCCGCTTCCAGGAAGAACGATTCTGAGCCCTTTCCATCCACCGACTACCCGCGATCCTAACAATGTCGTCAGTCCATCGGGCAGGAGGGCGTCCCACACTTCGCCTTCCTGTTCGTGGTTGCCATTCAAGAACCTTTATTCCCCATCGGTTGTCAGTTCTTCGAGCTATATGACATTTCCAGTTACGGCAGACCAAATCTCAAAAAAAAAGCATCCCTGAGAAAACACATTTAATCAAAGTACCAGAATTTTTTTTTTACATATGATTAAAGAACAAAGGGGAATTTATCACTGGAGAAATTCCTCAACAAGTCCTGCACATACACAAAACCTGCTTGAAGTCAAAAGACTGATTGCAGATGATATAAATATAACAAACAAAAACCTTTTTTTGACGACCTCAGTGGCGCAGCGGGCGAGAATCCGCTTGCGACGCAAGAGGTTGCGGGTTCGATTCCCGCCTCGGAAAAAATTTGACAACATTTTTGCATTTAATTTTATGACCTATGCCGGGACCACTGTGCAGCGGTGCAGTGATTGTCCGTTCTTCGAGCTGTAATATTTATGACCTGCCCATTGCCACTTCAACTAGCTTGCACTGTCTCGGTTACTATTAAAAAAAAATGGGTACCAATACCTCAAAGTAACCTATACAGTTAGGTACCTAAGTAATCTTGATGGTAAAGCAAAACTATTTGCGTAACACTTACCCACTTCGTAATAAAGGCTATCAATTATGGATATTAAAATCAATGTCATATCAATAAAACAATTTTATAATGTTCAATTATTTTGTAGACGACGTATTTCCATCAATAAGCGACCTGAATTTTCCATCTTGCATGGAGCGTATTTCAAAATTACGCTGGAAAACTGTTTGCGCTTATAATCACTCGCACCATCACTCTACCAGCGAGCTACCACTCTCCTCCTATCAGCGTTATTTTTACGTGACGCGACCTATACCCACTCACGAGGAATTTAACTACATCCTTTAATAAGTGCCATACCTACTGGTATAATTAAATGCAATAAAATCATTAAGAAAGTATGTCAAGGAAAATGCAAGCACATGGTTGTAATTTTTTTACAGTCACCTATGTACTCTCTGCAGGTTGCTGCAGTGCATACAATTCTGTGACGAAATACGTTTTCCACACAAACTACTACATATAGGCACATAAGGAAGTCGCGCGTTCGGCCCACCCACCTGACGGGAAGCAGTCAGCCAGAGTCATCATCACCCGCGCGTCAGTCCGCGTCACCGACCTCAATTGTAGAATACCCTTTTTGAAGAACCCCATGCTGTAGTACAATTTACAGTTAAATAAATACATTATATTAAAAGTGGCCATTCATAATGAGTTTGCCATTAGCCATTAGCCACGGCGGCATGTCGCTTATCAAGGAGTCAACCCAACTCTGCATGTTTTTGATAACGATACTGAACGCACGATAACTTACCCTCGGTAGGAGTTAGCAATAATTTTGTTTAAAATAAATTTAGAACCAAATTATTTCAACCGATTATGACGATCTGAGTGGCGAAGCGGGCGAGTCCGTCTGCGACGCAAGAGGTTGCGGGTTCGATTCCCGCCTCCGAACAAATTTGTGTACGATCTGCAGAAATTTGTTCCGTTGGTCTGGATGTTTTCTATGTATAATAAAAAATATCTATCTATGTAAGTATAATGTATTAAATATATCAGTTATCTAGTACCCATAACACAAGCTTTGAGTAGCTTACTTTGGGGCTGGATGGTGTTGTGTGGATTGTCCAGCATTATTTATTTATCAAACAACATTTATCTCATCATTTATCTTCAATCTCTCAAACAAGATTGGACGATGACGCACTTTGTCATAAAAACTGAATCCTCTTCTCTTGGTCTCGAGGATCAGATCTCGCGATGCGGAAGCAAAGTTTCACAAAAGCAAACATCTTAAAACTATATTGACTGAACGGCCTTCTAGATACACACACAGTATGATAATGGTGATATAATCCTACTGTCCTACTATCCTACTAATATTACAAACGCCAAAGTTTGTAAGTATGGATGGATGCAATGGATGGATGGATGTTTTCTTTCACTCTTTCACGCCGGAACAGCTGAACGGATCTGGATGAAACTTGGCAAAGAGATAGGTATATAGTCTGGAATAACACATGGCTACTTTTTATCCCGTGGGAATACCGGGATAAAAAAATTGATGATAAAGATGGTTTTCAAACCCGTTTTCACAAAAAGAACCTAGAAGTTCGAACAACAGCAATCTATTCATTTATTCTTCTTGTCGTGTCACTGGTTTCTTTTGAAACTGTGAGGTGAAAGGATTTTAAGTGCACCTCAAAGAGACTACTTTCGAGTACTTGACACATGTGTTAGAACTTTTTAGGTTCTACGACATGCCGGTTTCTTCACGATGTTTTCCTTCACCGAGAAGATGTTTTTCTAAACCTTTCGTGCAAAAATCATTGGGCAACGAAAGGTTTACGTTGAGACCTTTCGTGCACCGAAAGGGAAACCTTGGGATCGCCAGCAGCGCTGCGCTCTCACCATTTTTGTATGTTTTTACCAATATGGTATAACATTTTATGCCGACAGCGACCCTGCCAACTGAAAACTCTATTTCTTTCTTTCTTTCTTTCTTTAGTTCTTTCTTTCTTTCACTTTGCTAAGTAATTAACCTAAGTTGACAGAAGTATGGTACATGGAAAGTGGGTTTTTTAAGTGATGAGATGCTATTCAAAGTGGGTAATTTTCCTTTACAAAAGTAAACTTACACAGGGTGTGATAAACAGTGAATAACTATGTTTACCTACACACGTGATTAATTGCAGTCATTAGTGTTAGCGATCTAAAAAGCTAACAAGCAAACTTCACGTGGACAATCAATACGAACAAAATGTCCAAGCACATTGCACACAATTTAGTAAAAAGTTTAATTTTTATCGATACAAATTTTCCTAAACTAGTTTTCGTAGTCATAATAAGTGATTTTCTAGATGCAGATGTAATAAAAAAACTGTGAAAAACCAGTCATTGTTTGTAAAGATTTCGAAATGAAAGTCAGTTCATTGCTTACTTACTGACAGTTTAATATTATTAGCTTACAGTATTAGATCGGGTTACTTCCCCATGCGCTGTATAGACCACTCCTGTTGACAGAGCGGGCAGCGGTTGTTCTGTTTGACCCACAGCGACATGCAGCAGAAGTGGAAGCTGTGGTTGCACTCTCCCCATACGACCACGCAGTCTTGCTTGCCGTAGGAATCCTTCTTGCTTTCACCTTGGCAGCGCAAACAAGCGTCTGCGAAAAAAGAGACAATACAAGATTATGATCGATTTCATAAAACCTTAGCCCAGTTCCCTAAGCCGATTCATGGCGAGTTAATTATGCTTTAATGACTCGGGGTTAAAACTCTTATAACGCTTCTAGACAGACCCATGGATATTAAAGCAAAGAGTGATATCACAAAGACTAGTAATTTGTTTACTGATTATGAGCTGGCTGATATTTTTAAGTCAAGATAAGCAGAATCATGATACTCGATCGTTACTCTCTGTCTAATTCATCTCAATCCATATTCAACTACACGTCGTAGTAAACAAGACCATTCTGACTGTAATAATGGGGGTCTACCATGAGTTATCTCAAATTATACTCCCTAGCAACTAAAAAAAAATTATGTACCTAAGCTAAACTTGACTAGGTACTGCCTTGTATTACCACTGTCGTCTTCCATGACTACACTCGTTAAGTCTGTATTCATGGAAGAACTGATGTATTTCAGGTAAAATGGCTTCTGAAGGCCTACAGTGTATATCCTAATCCTTCACTTACTACAGTGTACATCCAATGCTTTAATTTAAAGAAACACTTGCAGATCTAAGGAACACTACGAAAAAATAATAGGAACGCTTACTAATACTTTTTTTGTTTTTAAAAGTTCTTTATCCCTACTAATTATCCCTATAAACTTAATACAGCTGCTGGTAGAATCAAGTGACCGTGAAATTGCAAGCAAATAACCTACTAATTATAGTCATAATTTCACACGCATTCGCCCGCGACTCTACCTACGATGAAAAATTTAATGTTTATCTACGTAACTACAATATAAAAAAGGATACTTGTTTTTGACCACACTGTTTTTTCGCTGGCTGTTCATTTTGTGCGTGCCAAATAAATGATTTTTTTGGGGTATCCTGTGCATTAGAAATAAGGTTTATTTTCTCACCACAGGAATTCCTTGTACTGAGGAATTGTCAAACCTTTTAACCAGACCCAACAAAATGTACCTTGTTGTTTATCGTATAAAAAAAGTTTGGCTACAAGGGAGAACTTTGATTTAAAATATTATGCGGAATCTCCGCATAATATTGTAAATCAAAGTTTGGACATATTTTTTGTACTTTCTGCCGATGGGACAAACAGATGTCCTTCCTGATAACAATAAGTATTGCTTCAAAATCTACAAGAATGCAGAAATAATAAAGGGCGAACTACCCCAACATAGAAAGAGACAAATGTTATTAATGTAGGACAGAGAGATGAGATACTGATATCTTAGGGGGCATGAAAACAGATTTGAAGGGGCGATGTTTTATGAGTTGTGATACGTGGTTTACTCTCGCCTGATCGGGGAAGTTAAAAACAATGCAAACTTCAAGTTACCTGATGTCCTACGTAGTGAACTTGATTATATACGCGCTCGCAATTTTTGAAGATATAAAAACACAAAATGCAGGCATGTTATGAAAGTTAATTGACTCAGGCGTGACTTTGCGGAAGTCCATTGTTAAATAAAAATTAACTTGAACAAAGCAATATGTAGTACTAATCCGCTGATCTAATCTCCTTAAGCTGGAATAAACTTAATTAGACTTCGACACGTGTTTCACATCTCTACGAAGCATCTTCAGGAAACTGACCCGCTGTGCACCGAACGTGTTACCTCGTCGAGCGCTGAGCTGAAAGGAAATTGACCCGCTGTGTACCGAACGTGTTACCTCGTCGAGCGCTGAGCTGAAAGTACTTTACTTTACTGAAGATGCTTCGTAGAGAGGTGAAACACGTGTCGAAGTCTAATTAAGTTTATTCCAGCTTAAGGAGATTAGATCAGCGGATTAGTACTACTTATTGCTTTGTTCAAGTTAATTTTTATTTTGATGTTATGAAAATTCACAATCAACTAAGTTTCAACAATAGCATAACAAAGTTCAGCATAATTTTTATTTTAACCCAATCTAGTTTTCCTATAAAAATGTTTAAATCTAAATTATATTTATGGTAATGCTATACCTACATATATCCAATAAATATTTTTTCCATAAATAATACACACATCTTCAAAACATTTTTGAATTGCAGAAAAAAAAAACGAGCGAGAAGTTGTTAAACAGGAGGTTTATTCGTCTAATAAAAATGTTATGATTTTGTTACGTATAGTATCGCATCGTTATGTTGTTCACATATAGGACGATGGGAAGCAGTAAAGTTGTTAAAATGACCATGAGTATTGAAATTAACATTCCAACAATACCGACTGCAATACCCTTTGTGGAGGGCAATTTCACAGAAATAGACTAATTAGGGGTTTCACATTAATATGCGTCGCCCTTAGGCATGGCATTAAATAAGTATTGGCGTATATTTCACACAATGTCATCTAGTCTCAACTTAAAACTTTTTAGTTTTGTTTGGAGGGGGGGTCACTCGCGCCCCCCCCCCTTCCTTTAGCTTAAGGGACAACTAAATAATTCTGAAATTTGCTAGTAGGGAACTGATAAAAATTATATTGAAGCTTTTTTAGAACCAAATAATCAGGTTTAATGTCGTGTGTGTAGGCAAGTTTGTTTTTATGTGCCAATAGTAATTTTTTTCACTGTTCTAAGTTTTGCAAACCAGTAGTGGCTGGGGCCACATTTCTGTACTATGAAATGATACTTTACGTCTTTCGGACAACCGCATAAATTCAAGTAAAATGTAATGTTTTTTTTACTATAGCTTGTTCCATATAATACATAGTCTTAATTATTCGGCAGACGTTTAATTTTCGCATTAGCAGCCATACTTTTTGATAAAAAATATTGAAATGTCTGGGACAGGGATCGGACAAAAAATAGTTGATCTACCCACAAAACCTCTCCTCTCTCAATAAATAACTGATTTAAATTTAACGGGGAGCCAGACAGACGGAGTGACAAATAATTCATAGAATATAATAGAATATTACTTTATTGTATACCTTAGTATGTAAAAGTGAAAGAAGACAAAATGATCCTTTTTTCTTCCTACGGACATACGGAACCCAAATATAAGCTTTTAACGTTTGCTTTCTATTAAATAGATATACGGTCTGCTAACCAGGAACTAGTCATTGTAGCAAATATGATTTACAAAATCAATATGCACATAACTAAATAAGTACTGCCCGCAGTTAAATTTCAAACGCCACCATTCAAGGTTACACATGGGTATACATGGACTACTCATCTGACTACCCTATTAGACATCGGAACTACCCTGTTTCAAGAGAGGTTGCGATTTTTTGTAGAGATAATTATGATTATTTAAAAATATTAATAAACTAATTTGGTAGAGTCCATTATAGACTAGGCACAAAACAGTAGGTATTAAAATAAATGATTATAATTTTTTGATTTGCAATGGTTTATGTTTCTATGTTCCTGTGGGGCCATATGGGTGATCAATTTTCATATGATTCACTTTACTATGTAAATTCTATTGAACCATCCAGGTTTAACGCACATCGACAACTAGAACTCTCGAATATAATTTTTTTTTTTTTTTTTCGAATGGACTATAATGCTGGTATAATCGTATGACGATTGCCGACAGCGTTACCGGACTACAACTCTCGAATATAATCCCGTATCAGAATCGTATTTATAGCAACCAAATGCGCTGGGAAATGCGTCAATAATAATGTAGCCGTTTCGTTTGCATGTTTGTCGTCACGTTCGCAAAAAAAAATTAAATTATTCGCCAAAATTCTCAAGATTGTTTCCGCTGCAACAATTGATTGAGTGAGCGAATCGAACGAAAAATATATGGTGATAACGACCGGGTCTGATGATGGAGCCAAGATCTTTTCAACGCAACTCTTCAATAAATAGGCCAATTCAGTTGTTGGCTACCATACTATGTTAGTATTAGATGGTAGTTAGAAGCAAGTCAAAACACAATGTTTGGACTTGCCTCTGACTACCATTTACTATTATTTTCGGAGCATTCGAATCGCATCACGAAATCTCAGTTCGAGGCGAACCACTAGTTACTAAAGCTTTTTGATTTTTGTGCATGCGTGACCACTGATGTCATTCGACTTTTTAGTAAGCAAAATAAAGGGTGTGGTTGAGATTGAATTGAATTGACTAAAATATCGCCAATAAATAATAATGTATGTGACACCGCCTCCAATCAAATTCAATCGCAGACCGCGTCAGTGCCAACACGCCAAGACGCAATTTGATACCTTCTCAATTCACCACGTTGACCTTCCAATTTGCAAACGCTAACAATCGAAACGACGGCAAACAATTACTATTGGTTTTTAAATTCTTAGTACCAGCAAAATTAAACGTCTTTACTAGAATGGCTTTTTGCAAAAACATTATATTTTAGCGTAGTGATAATTCAATTCTAGAATAATATTCCTAAAATGGTAAGAAGGTATTTGTACCAGCGCCGGATTTAATTTACATGCTTAAAACTTTAGCCGGAGCCAATAGCATCACGGTATAACAAATATTGGAATTGGATGTAGGAAATAGGAAATCATATTTGAACAGCAACGCTTGTTTGCAATAGAGAAAATTATAGAGCAATCGACCCTATTATTCCCAAAACATGACAAATTTAACCACATGGGTGTGATAAATTTTTGAAGTCAAATTTAATGACAATGTATCATCAATCAGCTCATCAGCGATCGTGAATGAATTAATTTATTATGTCTAAGGTATTAGTGGGGTATTCAAAAGTTCGTCCAAATAAAACATGTGCCAAAATCTAGCGTAGCGTGTGGGTATGGTGTGATTTGTCGCTAGCTATGAGGTGATTGCTCCCGTCTGCCTTGCACCAAATGTCTAAAATAGGATATAGTGACATTTATAAATAACAGTAGGAAGGGTAGGGCCGTCTCCACATGCTCCTATGTAAATAAACTACTTTACAATGTCTTCAAAGTTACACAGTTACCTGAGCTCATAATCTTATATTGCTTGGACTTAAAGATTTAAAAGAAAGAGGATTTTTTCAGGATTGTTCCAGTGTTTGACATGTTTTTCTTATTTAACTACTTGGTTGTCTTTTTTTTACAATCTATAGACCATCTATTCATCATATCATAGCATCAGCTAAATCAACGGTGTAACAGGTATTGTTGGTTTTCAGGCATGTTGTTCACGAATGTTGGCGTAGCGTGGCCTGTGGTAAGTGCCTTGTGCCAATGCACGCCAATGTGTGAACACCAGTGACAGTTGGCCCACAATTGTGCATTGGTGAAGCATGGCCCAACACACGCCAATGTCTACTGGGCACTTTTTGATGTCAAAATCAAAAGCATTTATTCAAAATCATCAAGTCGTTTGCTCCCATGAGCAAACGACTTGATGACCCCATGGTGAGCCAACCCTTTTGCTGCTACAAAATATTTCCCTCGGTCAAGCGCCACGTGGAAAACACGTCGTCGGTTGCTGCCAGGATAGAAGGGCAGCTAAATGTATGCAGCTCATTAGCAAACCTCATTTCTATGCTAAGAAAATATTCCTTTCATAAATATTTATTTTTCGAAACAACAATTAAATCCGATTTATAATTCAGTAAAAGAAATAAAAACTTTGCAGGTTTATTGGCTACCTATCCACATCATCACATCAACGCACTACTAAAACATGCGCCGGCCGGCGCACAAATTAGTGATGAAGGCGCCTTGATTTACACTTCCACACATCCTTATCATATTGTGTACATTGAACACTTTGAGGATGTGTGGGTTCATGTGTCGACTTATTCAGGTTATTCAGAGGTGCTGCACTGTTCTTAACTTTCACGATCGAATAGATATGAACTTAATTGTCAGGAACGATTACTACTTAGCAAAGAATATATCTGCTCACCTTACTTTTTAAAAAATAATGTTATCTAAGACTGAAGTACTTTTTAAACCTACATAAGCGTACGCTTATGATAAGTGTTCAAAAGATCATGTAGAAAGTTCGGTGACATAAGGCTTCAAATTTTGTTCATCAGATTGGTTGACAAAAGGTTTGGAAGCGCTGCCGTATCGGTTCAAGCATCTCTGATGTTGTTTCGCGCACTTTTCTTCCAGTACTTTTCCATCGGAACCTTGGTGCGCGTCCATTCGGAACCGACGAATATAGATGTGCCTCTCACACACATTGAACCACACGTTCATGACTATGTATGGCCGAGTCGCACGACATTGGGGAATCGAATGGTTTATTGCATACAAAATGCAAGCCTTCTTTATGCAAGAATGCGGCACGACTACTTCTGCGAGTTGCGTGAAATATTTGACCAATGAATAATTAAGATGTCCTGCCGTGATTATAAATTAATTTATGGTGTTATAATAAATATTCCACATGGTGGAATGTTAAAGCGAATGGCGCCACTCTCGCCTCGATCGGACCACGTCGCGTGCACCACCGCCGTTGTTGGTCGCTGGATACATCAAGTAGAGGCTTATTAATCTTATAAACTGCAAATATCATGATTTTTATCTTTTAATCACCATGATAGTGCAATTGTTGAGACTTCATCCATACAAATGATGGAATAACGATGGGTACCACTACCTATAAGAGAGGCAGGGAAGACCTAGGATATGTAGCTTACATGAGCCAAATAAAAGCGAAGGTTGCCGTCATGTCAAGGAGGTTGCCCTAAAAAGAAACACCTAGAGATAATTGTTACGCCGACAAGAGCTTTGCTGTTAAATTAAAAGAAGAAGAAGACAACTATCTACAGAGCAAACTACGCGCAATATCGCACCATATAAGTACAAACAACCTGATAAGTATTTATGGGGTTAGATAGACGGTAACACTGCGCCAAAGCATGATCAGGATCATAATTATTTAAACAATGCACATGTTTAGAGGAGTGCCTACCTACCTTATGTCAAACAATACAAGATGCGCAGTGCCGTGCCACACAGGAATACATAATGATATACAAAAAGCACCTTTAACAACCTTCTTTATTCTTTATTGTACACAGAAACAAAATACGAAAACTTAAATAATAAAGTATGTACAAAGGCGAGCTTAACCCTAAAAAGAGTTCTCTTCCAGCAAACCTTGAAGGAGAGAGACTAGTAAATTTAGAGGTGGGTATGATAACCTTGTTACACACACAACCTTGTTATGACGGATCAGGTTAAATAAACCAATAACCTTCGATTTGACAACAGTGGCGTGTTTCCGCCAGCCAAGGATGCTACTTACAAAACCTGTTGGCATCAGTGTCATCGCACCTTCTCATTACTATTACGTCACAATGTTCCTAAACACTTGTTACTCTTAGCTCTTCTGGGTCTTCTTACCCGAGTAGCGAAAGTGATCCCAATATTCCCAATCGTGTCTCTTATATTAGAACGCAAGTTTTTTTTTGGAGGTCTCTTTAATGTGCTTTATAGTAATATGGTGTCATATTCGTTTTTTACTGTTCTCATAAATATCTTGAGCACGTTGTTTAGCACGCTTGGAATCATGCTGAATAACTTTGTACTTATTACGGATCTACAATGTTAATTGCTTAGCTCAAACAGTGAGCTCAATAGATGACTATGCTGCCGTCTTACCGCAAAAGGGAACTTCTAAATTTTTTTTCAAAATTGAGTTAACTACATATTCGGAATCAGGAGAAAACGGCGCATCTGTCAAATAAAAAAAAACTATCTCAATCCTGCTGCAAAAGGAAAAATCATGATTTTACAAAGAATAAATATTAAAAAATAAATAATAAAAATATATTTTGATAGATCTGACGTTTACTCAAGTAATTGCATTTATTTTTTCTGCATATACATTAAATGATTTTTATTCCCGAAAAACATGGAAAAACCCATTTTTCTCGACATTTACAATTTGTTAGATGCGCCCTTTTGCGGTAAGACGGCAGTATGTGAGAGCAAATGTTTTCTCAGGCAGAGCCACATTGTATGGGTCTTTTCATATCACTATCGTCTGCATGATTTCCATCTTAAAGCCATGTGAGTATCTGTATACTGCACAAAAGGCAAAATCCGTATGCGGTATACAAAATGCAGCTTCCTACCATAGTTTATGTAATTAAATTTTACTTGGTGTTAGTTTTTTGATTGCAGTAATGAATAGGATCACTTGACAAAAACAACCAGTTGATTATTCGTTTTTCCGTACAAAATGGGGAAAAGTACTATTTCTGTCATGTCTAGGTACTTACTCATACTTTAAATGGTCCAGTCTTTTGACCCTCTCATGGAATAGAATCAATAGTAGGCATAAAAAATATATTTTGGTAATTTAGCATTTTCACAGTCGTAATTCTAGAGGTATAAAGCCATCTTTTTTCAATGCAGTGCTAAATAGAAACGTGAAGGTTCATCAGAAGGTGTCTTTTTAAAAACTGCATAGTTCAGGTATTAACTGTATAAACTGGGAGGCACTTGTAAACTAAACATAATTATGTAATAAAAGAGCTGCTTAATTAAACAAATAAACAAGAACCATGATATTACGAAGTATTAATATCACTAGGTACTATATCTATGTTATTGAGCAGGTTTAGGAGCAGAATTATCGATCACTCTAGATACTACAAGTTATTTTGCAAGGACGGGCTATCGATTTTATAAACATCACACTTCTAGAACAAAACGCAGAACGCGGTTAGAGTTTGAGGCATATACCTATTTTCCAATTTAAATGGAATTACCTATAAATAGTTTCCATCACTCGCTGCTGATTGGAGCTTTTATTCTAGGTATTTCCAAGGTACTCATACATTTTCATAACGACATTACAACCCTTTTATTGGGTCTGCACGTAGTTTGTTCTGTTGATGACTCAACACTTATAACCATAACCATAAGTGGGCTGTTACGAATAAAAGGCAATTCCCAATAAGCTTTCCATACGCAGGCTATAGTGTCGTAACTTTCTTTTACGATGGAAATTTTTTATCTATACCTAACTAGATTTGCCGCTGATAAGATATGACACTCCTACTTGGGCGAGACGCGTGACACATTTGCGTATAAAATAAGATTATAATTAATGTTATCTTTTTACAGAATAAAAATAAAAGACGTTGATGCATTGTGTAACACTTACACAATGCAACAAAGATTCCACTCATATACCGTTGGAAGAATGGTTGCGTTAATAATTGACGAATTTAAACATGTTACCAAGTCTGGACGCAAAACAGGTGTTTTGTGCCTTTGATGGTACGAGAAAGTACGAGAACGAAGTACAGGGAGGACGCAGACGAGCGCGCACCATGAGCGAATTCTAAGAACGTTCGAGACCGTTGGGCAAACCAACAAGGTAGGTACTGGCTGTACTATTCCACTGACTTATTGATTTACGAATTACAAGGTTACACATTAGGCTTGCATACTGGTACGTACGTGCTGAGGATACCTAAAACATCCATAATATGATAAAAACTTTGACGTTAGTGTAGCGTTAGTAACTGCCTACTTCATGGGGTTTTATAGCGCGATCTAGGATTATACATCGAATGATGCAACCGTTAGACATCACGTTCTCCGTTTGTTTTGTTGACGCAGTGGCCGAATTTTTTGTGAATCATCTATGACGCTTTGTTCGGTGCCACCGAGCCCGCGACGGCTGACGAAAGCTTGAAGGTTCGTTGCGTATGTGTGCGTGTGTTGGATGGAGGGCGGAGCAAAGCTTTGGGATCACCGGCACCAGACGAAGCCAAGCGCACGTGACGCGAGACACGCGAGTATCCATGATATAATATTATTGCATAGGTTAGGACTAGAATGGTTCTGGAATGTTCCAACCACGTCTTGGGTGGCGGGTGACAGGCAGGCTGCGGATCGGTGCGCAGTGCGCACCAGACTGAAAGCAGATAACAAATCTTTACTTATTTTATTTTTAATATTTAGGTGACTTAGGTGACTCATTGCATTGATATCGCTTTCACATGAAGTGAAGTTTTACTTAGAATAAAAAAAGGTTGAAACGGTTATTGTGTACTATCACAAGGATCACTTTGAAATGAATCTCGTGATGACTAATATTTTTGTAGATCGTTAATTTCACTCTGGAGCCTTATTCACTATGACCATTTGCACCGCGATCACAGCTAAGACAAGGCAGCCGGTGTCTTACGGTCAGGGCAAAGTATCTCCTATGTCATAAAGAATATTGCCCAACATCAAGTTTTGACGTTTCACGGTTTGGGGCAAAGAATCTCCTATTTTCATAGTGAATAATGCCCCAGATTAACCAGCCGTTTGATCAATGCACGCCAATATAGCAGTCGACTAGCGCTGCAGCCAGTCAGGGATATTGTTGCTTTCTATTACGTAACCTAGTGTTTAGTGTCGGTTCAGTTAGTTCCAAATCACACACACATTAATTTATATTTTCAGTCTAAATTTAAAAAATTAAATGACCCAAGTAAGCTAGTAAGTAGATATATTTGACAAGCAGTGTAAGAAATTATACCTTTGCAATACGTTAATTTAGACAGTACCTACCAGTGGCATTGACTTCAATATGCTTGAAATAAGCTGAATGTGTGTTCAAGTGGTAGATGACGAAGACAGTTTTGTAAGGCAATAGCTTGTTATAATAACAGAACACAATAAGAATGTATAGCACAAAATGTTTGCTGGTAGTTTATTGTACAAACTATTGAATACTCTTTGGTTTAGTGACGTGCCGCCTACACTATTGTCACAGCCTATCTTACACTGTGCTATTGTTCTGATTCTTCATGTTTCTTGTGACGACACCTACATTTTCATACAAACAATACACTACTGCACGATAAGTTATGCCTCTGTGGAGATGACATGTCTATACATAGGCACGTGAAAATTATGTAGAGGAAGACAATATGCCGAATTCATTATGCGCATGAGGCTTATGTACATACATGTTCTGAATTTAGTTTTTAAGCTAGTTTGCTTAGTAGAAGGATACCTAACACATCTATTATTTTAGTATAATCCCTTGCTATACGTGTCTGGCGCCAGTCGATAGCAATGCTACTGAATTGAAACCGCAATCAAACACAGGCGCCTCTCATGTTACAGTTGCACCACAACTACTGATTGTTTCTATTATTGACTGTTTCTGAAAACGCGAAAGAATATTCTACACATCCACAGCCTTCCCGCGACCTTCACAATATCGTCGGTGTATCGGTGTCGGTGTGTTAGTTCTGGATTTTTTGTAACTATGGCGAAAGATTCATGTCTGATGAATAGTATGGAGCACTTTTGACACCAGCCAGCGAAAACACGATTGACGTCATTACTGTTTAGTTTAGCCGACCGAAGCTCCTTTTCCAATTACGTTAGCAACTAGAGCGACAGGCGAACAAACTAGATTTATTAACGGTTACAATAAACATTTGGTATTGGCATATGCTTAGCCGCTAATTTGAAATGTAGAGCAAAAACTAGACATTCACATTTTGTTTTCCTGCAGTCGATTAGCGAAGGTCACAAAAAGTTATTTCGGTCGCTCAGTCACGAGGAAAAGTACAAGTAAAACACACGTCAAAGTGCGTTATCGCTCAGTGGGGGTGTGTCGATACTGAGCCAGCGAGCCTACTCATTCACGGGACGTCGAACCACGACGAACTCTCAAGGATGACACACCTTCATTCGTAGCGGGCAGAGGAAGGGCAGAAAAGGTCGTTTCAAGTGACGACAAAGCTCATTAAAAGCGTTTGACAAAGCGAACATTTTCTTTTTTTCACAGCGGTTAAAATAGAATGCTGACATTTTAAAACAGAACACTTCGAAACTGTATGAACGAAAATTTATTTGTGAAAAACAAAGATTAGATAAGTGTACTAATTTCGTCAGCATTTAAATGGTAATTTTTGGCCCTAGCAGTAAGCCGATTTTAATATGAATTATATTGAAAAAATACGTTTTCAGTTTGTTTTTAATTCTATATAATTGACCGAGCGAGCGAAGCGAGCGAAGCGTCTCAGTTTCCACATTGGCCAAAAATGCGTTTGTCCGGATGTCTGTCTGTCTGTTCTCCTCTACAGGTCGCATTTTTCAACCGATCTGGACGAAACTTGGTACACAGGTTATATGACTTATTAGAATTTTTTTGTCGTCGGGGATTTTTGATTGGAGGGGTACTTCCCCCAAAAAAAGGGCAAAAAGGGGGCTATTTGATATACTGGATATCTCCACCAAATGAGATCCGATTTCGATTATTCTTTTTTTATTTGAAAGGTAGTAACTATAAGTTGGTCTCATAAAAGTTTGGCGAAGATCTGATAAGGATCTTCAGCATGATGAACAGGATAGCTCATCAAACAATCGATGGTTTTCAATCAAATTTGAGAGAAACACAAAGGACCTCATTCTACACAAGATGATGCAAAAAAAAACAAAAAGATCAAAAACATCACAAAACGGAAAATGCACTTGCACATTACATTCCTCAAATAGCTCACTTTTAGTATGCTCGCGAGGTCTATACAGCTCCCAGAGCCACTAGTGTAGTAAGCATTGTCTAACAATCTAGCAGATGCACTCCTCAGGTTTTATCAAAGCTTAAAAATAAATCGTGTAACGTGTCACGAATACCCTCTTTGGTTTGCAAATATTTTCGAATAATTGTTTTTAAAACAAATTTTAGCTGCAATTCAATTTTAATATATTTTGATACTGGCATTACTTTCCTACAACTTATATTTTTGTCACTATGTTTTCATAGATATTTATCCTATACTGACTGCCATATACATTTACTTATAATAATAATCATGAATATTTCCTGAATGCCTGAGTATAAGCATAGGTACCTATGCCAATAAAGAACTTGTTAAGATCCTGACATGTCTTAAACTTTATTTACTTTCGTCACATTATATGCTCGCTAGTTCAGATATTTCTCTAGAAAGCATTCTTCAAAGTGCGTTTGCTGAGATTCAAGTGACCATCATATTAAAACACGTACTCTGACTCGACTTTGGTAGGTATTGACCTAATGTTTGAATGTAAATAAGTTTAGAATATAATAAATTTAACATACTTACATGTTATGTAATTTAATAAAAATACATGTAAATGTTTCAGGTTTAGCCATGAAGATCTACAAGTAGAATGAAGATAAATGTTTTTATAAAAGTCGACGTGAGATCTAATTTCGCCTCTGACGTGAAAAGCAGTTTTAATAAAATATTCAAAGTAATTCAGGTGCAAACCGACAGCGAAATAACAGTGTGTGCACCTGAAACTCACACAAAGCTGCTATACACACACATGAAAAGACGCTAAGTATACCGATAGCATAGCACGGGGTGAGGTGTGCGGGGGGCCGTCGGCGCCGCTGCCGCCGCCATGCCACAGGCAACCTCCTATATAAAACTCGGCGCTGCCATCTACACGTTTCAATAGATAACTTGAGCTCTGAAACCCCGGTTCGCGTTGTCAACATTTAGTTGCTAAGCTGTTTACAAAACTTGAATGTTGTGCATCCTTCAAGAATACCGCGGGAATATTTCAAAATATCGAATGTTTATGAGTGAATTTCATTCAAAATTCAGATAATAGTGTTCGCGTTAAAAGTGTGTCATATCGCGGTTGTGGCACGCGCCTAGAACTAGAACAGCCGACACAGCCTTGCATCCTCAGCGCTGACCGAGTGATGTCCGCTGCTCACCGGTAACATTCGCGAACCTGGATTATAAGGAACAATTAAAGTTCGGGAAATATACCGCAATTACCAGTGTTGTTCTACAAAGACATTATCATTTTGACGTTCCTTGATTGTTATTTGAGTTTCATCGAGTGAAGGCATCAAGATGAGCTTCAATAAGAACAATCCAAACGCCATGGGGAAAATCATGGGATACCTCAAGCAGCTCTCCGTCGAAAGAGTAAGTTTTATTTATAGGTACCTATTATAAAACAATACAACCTAAAAAACTTGAGGACAGGCTTTTGTTTTCACAGGAAGCATAAGTTTATAGGAAGTGAGAGTGCGAAAGTGGCGCGCCGTGTCTAACCCCGCAAGCTTTTGGGGGTTGCTTGGCAACCACTAACCACATCAACCTTTCGATTTATATTCACTACGTCACACATGGACATATTTAATCAAAACAATAAGATGAAATAACGAAAAAAAAAACAAACGTCCTTGTCAAATTAATTGAACTCATGTAGGTATACGGCACGGCATCATAATAATAATGCCGGCGTTTCCAGAAAGCCTTGCAAGGTCGATGAGGTTGGCTATGAAAGGGGTTACAATCATTTTAACCAACTGCGGTATGCGAATTTGTAGGTACAGTTAAACTCACAGAAGGATATTGTAGAATAATTGATATCAGGGTTACTTGATTCGTTCTAAATCAAGCCATCTATAAGTTTTAAAAAGTTTAGCAAATTATAGGGAATAATAAAAACAGTCTCTTTTTTAGTATTACTCTCGTAAAAATATAGTTTAATTTCAGCACTTTTTGGCCAGAGAGGCGCTACTAGCGCTTAATTATGTTTCAAGTCTCAACCGTGAGTCTTTTTACAATCAGTTTGTTTCAAAGTACTTCTTTGAGCTTCCAGTAGATGGCTCTGCTACAGTAACTGAATAAAGCTTGATTTTGCTACTAGATGGCAGCAGTGTTTGATTATATTAATTTACTAAATTTACAAAGAAGACACAGGAGAGCCTTTGCACTGCAGTGGGACTATAACGGCTTAAGTAAAAAATATATTAAGTTATAAGTTTTCATGAGAAGTAATATGTCTTTTAAAGCTATGAGGAAAGGTTGGTTAGGATCTTATTTATTCTTACCCTATAGGACGTTCTGTAAGGTCACAATTTGTTTGGGTCACTATTCGGAGCAGCATCACAATGCTTTCATCTTTTATTAAGAAGTCGCTCCCAGCTCTAGCAGTCATAACGGCCTTGGGCTTTAAAACCTAAAAACTCCGTCATAAAGTGTTAGCTACTAATTCATACCAACTTGCTTTAATCGCTAAATCTCTTTTGGATAATTTGGTAACTTGTAAAGCTTATTTGATAAGACTACCAATATTTAACACGTGTGTCTACGTCCAAGCTGCGTGGGTCCAAAAAACCCTTTGGAAATCTAAAATGATAGAACATGTAGGTGCAAAGGTAGGAGCATAAACATTTCTATTTTCGTGAACACCTTTAAGGAAACAGAACGAACAATAATAAATCAAGTAACGGGTAGTTCCACCCTCATACGTCTTTGCATGTGGACTTTTACCCTTCCCACAACAATGTTTTCAGGGTCAGTTCAATTCGATTACCTACATACTTTATGTTCATACTTTTATCTGACAGGCGTGGAAAATTTATGCGAACCGTAATAAATACATGCGATCTATATATATTTTTATTTTTTGATGAAGAGAACGCGATGAAAGTAAAAATAATCACCAAAATAATGGCGTGTGGTAATAAATGTTTAAAAGGATATCAAACGGATAGCATAGCAGTGTAAACATGTAAAATTGATTGACCAAAACAAATGATTGATTGTTATCGTGAATGACAGGAAACCAAAATAAAAAACAACCTACATGTAAGCACTACCTACGTGTAAGCATTTAAATAGCTAAAAGAATACACTGCAAGTGTCTGCTGGTGTCCAGCTAGCTGGTAAAAAGCTAGATCGCGCCAAAAATTTTTGGGCGCCGGCGAACTAAGTCGTGAAAACAGTACGATATTGGCATACACGTCAGAGGATGCAGGGCCGGAACCTATACGAACCCGCACCGTCCGCGTAGACAAACAGATCGCCATTATAATGTTGCTGACCAATAACTATCTCTCGTAATGAAAATGTCATGATGAAGTCAGGCAGTCAAAGAGCCCAAAGAGTTTGTTTACATTACCCCTTTACATTCTATGGTGGGCATAGAATGTAAAGGGGTAATGTAAACAAACTCTTCCTCTCATAATTTTTTATTTACAATTTCCGAACTATAACTACTTCTGTCAAATTGTATGAAATATGAAATAATGTACCTATATTAAATTTTGTAAACAACAAAACAATAACTAAAATAGCCAACAGATCCGCAGTTTCATAAATGAAATCACAAAGGCACCATAAAATAAAATACAATACTTTTAACAATGATTTTTCGGTGAGTTTAGGTTGATATTCATGGGCCACTTTAAAAATTCGCAAAGGTTCAAAAGTCCTGTGTGAAGTGGTGAATGCATGTATCCAAATGTATAGCTGTAGACTACAGAGGGTCAGGGTAGGTACTGATCATAATTATCATCAGTAGCTTATCGAAAATGCAGCGTCTGTATGACAGACTGTGGTCAATAAGCAAGCAATGTGTGTTTTCTTGATCTGACCTCCGACTCCTTAGTTCAAGACTCTTATCGTTTCTACTGACTTACGCACATTAGATAGCGGATATAATAAATGGGGTGTGTTTGCGAGCGATTCCTTTAGTATCGAATGTCCAGTGAGCTCGAGTGACCACTCAACTTAGGTCTAATTATTTGACGGAATTGGTGTGTTCACAATAATTTGTGGGTCGCAAGTTTCAGTGGAGCAACGTTTATTAAAACTGTATGTTTGTTTATTCCAGGGCGGAAGCGAGCAACCTCGCCGAGGACAAGGCGACGAAGAACGGCTGTATCGAGCCCGCGGACCGAAGTACGCCAGGGTACCATCTCGAGCAACGCTTTCAGCCTCGACCACTTGCACATCCCTCGCCACCTCGTGCGGCTCGCAAGGTACCCTTGCCCCAAACTACGCTGCTATCCCGGAAAACGTTTCTACCGAGAGCAGTAGCGAAGACGAACACGACAGAGAAGATTTCGAGAACACCCGTCGTCATTTTCAACAACTACGACAAGTCAGCTTAGGAAACGAATTCAAATACAAGATGGAGATGGAAATCAAGAGTGCTAAAGATGAGAATTTACGTAATTCCATCCCTTTCGTGAAACAGTTGAGCTTAGATAGCAATAAAGTCAAAGGGGATACCTCAATCAATGGGGATTCGCCGTATGCACCCACTACGCAGAAGATTTTTATTTGGACACAGGTGAGAGTTATTCATTCAATAATTTACATCAAATCCTGCTTTTTCGTGAAATTTACTTTAACGAGTTGAATCCACGTGTTCCGTCTGATAAGGCTTAATGAAAAGTAAAACGAGCATTAAAAGCTAAATGTTTGTAGCAGTCGCGAATCTGTGATTACTGATTCAACTGATTTCAATTGCGTTAGGCGTCCACTAAGATGTTAGTTTCAATATCATTTTTTAAAAACTTTGTTAAAACCTAGCTTTATTTACAAAAAGTAAGGTATTTGTTTCAACCAAGCTCTAATAAAAAAATCTATTCACTAAGAAAACTACATACGCTACCCATGTTTACCTATGGGAGCGTTCTACATATAAGACAGAACCACCCCATAGAACCGCAGAGCGTTCCGTGAAAGCTCAGTGAGAATACGATTTTTACGTCACGAATGAAAAACAATATCAGAAATCAGGTTAGACTTGACAAAGCTGAAAAATACTGTTTCATGATAACGACAACATTTGTTTTATTCTTTACAGTTGCTGGCCGCATTTGCAGTGTCCATGGGATCTTTGATTGTCGGATTTTCTTCGGGATACACTTCTCCTGCCTTACCTAACATGAACAGTACTTTGGATATCAGCGAAGAAGAGGTACGAATATTACATTGCTAAATAGTACAAAAAATTTGATAGTTAAACTGTCATATTTTTTAAATATAGGTAATATACCTATGCCCTTTCTACATCATTATATCGGAGTTTTCAAGTCGTTTTTATCACATTTTAAAGTTTTTGCGTGCTAGTTTTGTCAAACGGGTTTTGAATCAGATTTATTATCTGGTGTGCTCTCTATACAAAACACTACAAAATAATACCTCTCAATAGAAATACAAATCAAAAACAGACGAAATCGATTATAATAAACGCACACTAACTAAGGATGGATAAGGATGGATGAAATCATATAGGATTCTTACTAGGTACTTTAGAGTAATCATAATAAAAACAACAAAAAATAGGGGCCTACTTTGCCATTTTCCTGTTATCCACGTAGTTCAAAAAACGAATAATGTTAACAATAAAAAATTGTTTCAGAAAACTTGGGTCGGCGGACTAATGCCCTTGGCCGCTTTAGTTGGTGGAATCTCTGGAGGACCACTGATTGAATACCTAGGCCGGCGGCGTACTATTATTGTGACTGCAGTTCCATTTTTCCTTGGATGGATTCTTATAGCAACCGCTCCCAAAGTTTTCATGGTTTTTGCCGGACGTGTTCTTTGCGGACTTTGCGTGGGTACCGCATCCTTAGCCTTCCCAGTTTACCTCGGAGAAACAATACAACCTGAAGTTCGAGGCGCACTTGGTTTACTACCAACTGCATTTGGTAACACTGGAATTCTGCTGGCGTTTTTCGTTGGCACCTTAATGGACTGGTCCAAATTAGCCTTTTTCGGTGCAGCTTTGCCAGTACCATTTTTTTTGCTGATGCTTATCGTTCCAGAAACACCAAGATGGTATGTTACCAAAGGACGAGCGGAAGAGGCACGCAAAGCTTTACAATGGCTGAGAGGCAGGAATATAAACATTGACAGAGAAATGCGTGACCTCACACGATCACAAGCGGAGTCAGACAGAACAGGAGGAAATGCTATAGGGACTTTGTTCACGATGAAATACCTGCCTGCCGTACTAATATCTTTAGGTTTGATGTTGTTCCAACAGTTGAGTGGAATTAATGCTGTGATATTTTACGCTACAACAATTTTTTCAATGTCGGGGAGCACAATCGATAATAATGTGAGTAGCATTATTATTGGAGTAGTTAATTTCATTTCAACATTCATTGCCACGGCGCTTATTGATCGTTTAGGACGTAAAATGCTACTGTACGTATCTTCAATTTCCATGATTATAACTTTAGTGTCATTGGGGGCTTATTTCTATTTAAAGGCAGCCTTGGTAGACGTTAGCTCATATGGGTGGCTACCACTGGCTTGTCTCGTCATCTACGTTTTAGGTTTTTCCATCGGCTTCGGACCCATTCCCTGGCTAATGCTGGGCGAGATTCTACCTTCCAAGATAAGAGGCACTGCTGCTTCTGTTGCAACTGGTTTCAACTGGGCGTGTACTTTCATTGTGACAAAAACATTTCACAACATAATTGCTGCTATAGACCTGTATGGGACCTTCTGGTTGTTTGCCGTCATTTGTGTATTCGGACTATTATTTGTAATATTCTTTGTCCCTGAGACCCGAGGCAAAAGCTTGGAGGAAATTGAAAAGAAATTGACAGGCGGTTCACGAAAAGTGCGAGCAATTAGCAAGCCGCCTCACAACCCATGCTAAGCTAGGAAACACAGCTGAGTAACTCAGTAAGACAGATTAACATTCCAATGTGCAAAAGAAATGACGTGCCTTATTAAACTGATGGCTTTAAAAGGGATGAAACGCTGAATTTTTAGTGCATACTGAAGACTGATTGGGAATGTTGCCTGGACATAGATTCTCATTGGATAGTTTTATGTAAATATAGAAAATTAGATAGATTTGCCGATAGTTCCTATACATATTATGTAAATTGTCATAGCATTATCTAACATCTAACGGCATTCGTTTTGTACAAGTTCCTTGATCATTGCTATCAATAAATCTGTTGGCAAAATACAGATTCAACATTTTTGTCCTAAGTAGAAGAAGGTACGCCTTATGTTAGACAGTTCATGTTGTATATAAATTCATATCAAAAATTTCATTTGCCTAGTTGATATATCGTATTTGTTGCAAAAAACATCACTGAAATGAATCTGTTACTTGTAGAAAACTTATGTGGATCATGACAAAATAATGATTAGTTTAGGTATTTAAACCAAATGTTGATTTTTAAGCGATTTAATTATAGACATCCATATTTTAAGTTTTTATAATGATCTCGTATATTACGAAGTCTATTATTTATTTGAATGTTATTTTTTATTAACTGAAATAATGAAAAAATTGATACACCTATGTTTGTTTTTTAATGTTTAACTTTTTACTGTAGGTGTTTAACCTACTATTATCTATCCTAGGGTTCTACAAAGATGTAGCTAGTCAGTTTTATACATTACTGCTTACACAATATACAAAAATATAAATTAATTAGGTACATACTTAGATCTCAGAGATACTCAGACATACAGAGAAATTCAAATAAGTCCATATTAAACTAATGTTAAAAAAACAATACCATACCGTCCTTGTGAAACAGACTAGCCGCCGGTTTCTGGAAGCTTGATCAAAGCTAATCGGCTGTCAAGTCAATTGCTATTTCAACTTTTACTTCAAATTAGATAGAGGATATCGAGAAAAAAAGACACGGGGCGCAGCTAGTAAATAAAAAAATTATAGGTAATATTTTATACAGACTTAAGACGTTGACAACACCAATTTACCTCTCGCTCGCACGATTCGACATTTTAAAAGATATGAAATAACTAATCTCAATTTTGAAAAATCGCCAACAACCATTTTGTGTGCAATCACATTGCACACAGTTTGGTAAAAATTTCATTTTGATCGATGCCAGTTTTCTCACTCAAAAGTTTGCTTAAGTACGAAAACTAGAAAAGCAAACTTTTAAGTAGACTTTTAACATGTATCGATCAAAATGAATTTTTTACTAAACTGTTGGCAATGTGATTGCACACAAAATGGTTGTTTGCGGTTTTTCGAAAATGGGAGTAGTGATTTTAAATCCTTCAACAAGTCAAAACGTGCTAGCAAGTCACATTAGCTCTTTTCTTCACCTTAAGTACGTATTTGACAATTCACAAGACAAGGACTTGCTTGATTGGACTCTTATCGCTGACCTTACAAGATAGGTTACGAATGATAGTAGGTACAACAACACGGGAATACAATATTTGCAAGATACGAGATCTCACGTTTATGATTTCCTCGAATAAATGTGTAAACGTGACGATAAAAATCAGCTGTTAAGTATACCAGGCTGCTAACTTTTTTGATGATTCTTCTTCTTGTTGGTCGTTGCACTCTTGACAGAGTGGTCGTGGTCATCATATCGGGGCAGTGGCTCGCCTGACGATTCTATTTGAACGCAAATTTGATACCATATGTTGAGCGGATTACCTACAACTATTGCATAACCTCACAGAGCCCAAGATACTGTATCTTATTGCATCATTCGAAACAGCAATGCGAGCATCACTGATGCTTGGTGGCAGAAATGGATGCGCTATTAGCAGAAAAAGAAATCGCGAAGGGACTATAATATGTTTTGTGTTGTACCAATTTGAACTTTCCTTCGGGTTATCGTTACCAATAAATAGGGTATACAAACGCAAACACATCCTCTCCACTGATTCCAGCGTTCTTCTTGGTTGACGCTTACTATTTTGTGTATATGTATATCTGTTATGGTACGAGTAGGTATTACATTAAAAGTTAGTAGAGTAGTAAGTAGTGTTTGTGCTCATTTTTATTGGTATAGGGTTTCCTTCCCTAGCTTTTTAAATACTGTAAAAGCTTGCATTTTCAAAAAAAGATATAACTGCTTTAGAGTGTAACTCACCACACCAATCGATCGATCGTCGATCGACGGCATTGGTCGATCGAAGTTTTGGATTGGTGTGGTAGAAACCATCGATCGACGTCGACTAATCCATTCTCATCGATCGATGATCGATCGATTGGTGTGGTAATAACACCCTAATGTGCCCCATAAAGTACCTGATAGTTATATAATACTTTCTTAACAACAATTTTTTTAAACAACAAGATGGAAGAATAAATAATAATAACTATCGAGGAATAAAGCTCATGTCACATAGCATGAAGGTTTGGGAGAAGGTAATAGCGAGAAGAATGAGAGAAGAGAGTGAGGTATCACAGAACCAGTATGGGTTTATGCCTGGACGCGGGACAACGGACGCCATATTCGCACTTCGCCAACTTTGCGAAAAATACCGCCGTGCACACAAGAACTTGCACATGGTGTTCGTTGATCTGGAGAAGGCGTATGACAGGGTTCCCCGTGAGGTTCTGTGGTGGGCTATGAAAGAGAAAGGAGTGCCTGGGAAGTACCTGCAGCTTATTCGGGCCATGTACAGCCGAGCTTGTACTCAGGTCAGGTCCGAAGCTGGCGTTACCGATAAGTTCAATGTGGCTGTAGGCTTGCACCAAGGATCGGCTTTAAGCCCTTACTTGTTTCTCCTGGTAATGGATGCTTTGACATTAGACATACAGGAGGAGGCACCTTGGTGCATGCTGTTCGCCGACGACATTGTACTTGTCGGAGAAGACGCAACTGAGGTACAGAGCAGGCTGGTAAAATGGCAGGGGAAATTGGAGAGTGTCGGATTGAAGATAAGCAGGACCAAAACAGAACATCTGTTTTGTGACTTCGGTGGTCCCTCCAATTTCGCCAATATTGCCTTAGATGGTGTATCCCTGCCAGTCTGCTCCGATTTTCGGTACCTTGGTTCAGTAGTACAGAATGATGGTGAGATTGATAGGGATGTAAAGAACAGAATAAATGCGGGATGGATGAAATGGCGACAGGTCACAGGAACAACTTGCGATCCGCGAATGCCCCTCAAACTAAAGGGTAAAATTTACAAAACCATCATACGGCCTGTCGTTTTGTATGGATCTGAATGCTGGGCCACCAAAGGGACGGATGAAAGAAGAGTGCATGTAGCGGAGATGAGAATGTTGAGATGGATGTGTGGTGTGACGAGGATGGATAAGATAAGGAATGAGTTTATTAGAGGCAGTTTGAAAGTGGCGCCAGTGACTGAAAAGATGAGGAGTAATAGGTTAGCGTGGTATGGGCATGTTATGCGAAGGGAAGAATGTCATGTAACGAGAAGAATGCTAGGGATGAATGTGGATGGATATAGAAGTAGAGGTAGGCCAAAGAAAAGATGGATGGACTGTGTGAAAGATGACATGAGTATGAAAGGAGTGACTGTTGAGATGACGGCTGATAGAGGAGAGTGGAGAGCAAAAACCTGTTGTGCCGACCCCACATGAAGTGGGATAAGGGCAGGAAAATGATGATGATGAAGATGGAAGAATGGCCAACCTGATGATAAGTGGTAACTATCACCTATAACAAAGCGTTGCCTCGTAAGTAACGCAGGATAGGAACGTCCTCTACGACGCACTCACTGCCCTGCGTCCTTTAACTAGAGGCATGAAATGACAAGCTCATCAGGCTAACATCTGTGTTAGCCTGATGAGCTTGTCATTTCATCGGCAACCACCCTAGAAACACAGCAACGCTGCTTAAATTTATTTCTGAAGGAACAAGCCGCGGAAGTTACGCACGATAGGACATCAGTAACCCATGTGAAACTTCATGTGCCTGTAATTTTAATGGCACCTAGAAGGCACCCAGCGTTGCTGTGCACCCTCAAACGGAAACGCAGAAACGTTGCTTGACGCAAATAGACATGGTTTACATTCCCGAACGACACTTGGCAGAGTACTTTACGACTACTTAACAATAAAATAAAAAAGAATTTATTTATGCCACAGATAAACAAAAATATTTGGGGTGGTGACCGAGGTGACCGAGCTTTGCTCGGTTGCTTAGCAAAAAAAATCATTTTTTAAAAATTATCCTAGCTCGATCGATTTATCGCCCCCGAACCCTCCTACATACCAAATTTCATGATTATCGTTGGAGCTGTTTCCGAGACTCAGATTATGTTTATTAATATATTCAAATTTATCTAATACAAGTATTGCTCGTATAAAGGTACAGTAATATACATGTACACAAGATTTAAAATATATATTTTTATTTATTCACTGAAGTTTTCAGTGAAGAACGTGAAAAAAAATTCCATAGCATATATACGGACGTAGTAGTCAATAAACATTCGCAACATGTGCTACGAATATTAACGATTGTAGCTACAAAACATGTTTATCAAAACTAGAGACACGGTTCACTAGCTATAAACAAACTACAAGTTACTCTACCTTTGGCTGACTGAAGGTAGGCAGGTACACAGTAAGTAATTGTCAATTCAATAGCTAAACTATGTAGGGTCTGATAGGGTACATAGGTGTCATTATTAAATTGTGATTCATTGTAATTATCAAAACAAAAAGCTCCTACTACTTAATGTAGGTAAGCTTGCAAAAAAACGTATAAAATTATTACATCAGCTATCTGGTTCCCATATTAAGTACAAGCTTTGCTAAGTTTAAGAAATATTGCGGAAATTCTACCAATATACTTTTTTTTTCATTTCTTGACTTCGGGGCGATTCCAGACACAATGGATGTGACCTAACCGTCTGACAGCACTCGCAGCTCAGTTGGTAGCTCTTGCTTCCTGCGCTGTAGGCCGTGGGTTCGATCCCCATCGTGAATTTTTGCTATCAACATAGTTTTCTGTCTTTTCTTAGTATTATATACCTACTATTTGCGCCCCGCGGTTTCACCCGCGAAGATTTAAATCCCGGTATTCCCACGGGATAAAAGTAGCCTATATGTTATTCCAGACTTTAATCAATCTCTCTACCAAGTTTCATCCAGATCCGTTCAGCCGTTCCGGCGTGAAAGAGTAACAAACATCCATCCATCCATCCATTCATCCATCCATCTATCCATCCATCCATCCATCCATCCATCCATCCATCCATACTTACAAACTTACAAACTTCAAACTTTCGCGTTTATAATTAGGATAGGATTAGTAGTAGGATAATACATTATTATATCGACTACCCTAGCACTTGGTCCCCCTAGTATAAGTTTTGCTTACTTTGGGCCTAGATTGATGATGAGTGGAATGTGCCCATTATTTTTATAAATATTTTCCAAATACAAATTTTATCACGCGATATACACATGCAGTGGAAGATCGCTATACACATACAGGTAAGTATAATAAAAAACAAAATTAAAATAATAAATAGTGCTAAAATATTAAATAGTGGAAATATACAAGTTATTTTTTTTTGCTATTTTAATCAATTTGTGACGCTGCAGTCAGGCCAACACACCATGAAGTTATATATGTACCTACTGCAGTTTAAGACGAAGACAAGAGCTCATGTGACTCTCGCTCGCACGTTTTGACTTGTTGAAAGAAGATTAAAATCACTAAACCCGTATTCGAAAAATAGCAAACAACTATTTTGTGTACAATCACATTGCGCACAGTTTAGTAAAAAAATCATTTTGATCGATACATGTTTCTTACTTAAAAGTTTGCTTTTCTAGTTTTCGTACATAAGCAAACTTTTGAGTAGGAAAACTTGCATCAATCAAAATGTAATTTTTACCAAACTATTCGCAATGTTGCACACAAAATAGTTGTTTGCGATTTTTCAAAATTGGAATTTGTAATTTTATCTTTTAAAATGTCGAATCGTGCGAGCGAGAGAAATGTTAGGTGTTGTCAACGCCTTAAACTAATAAAAATATTTTCTTTACTGAAAAAATTAGAATCGATTTTGAAAACGTTACGGATACAAAACGAAATAAACAATAATATTATGTGTGCGTGAATAATAAAAACACTATCCCAGGCATTAGTTGTAAACTAGTAAAATAAGTTAAAAAGTTGCCCTTGACTGGTTTCAGCCGCACTAAAAACATGAGCTTTATAGATCGTATTAAAGAAAAAACACTATACCTATTGTTTTGGTTTTCCAGTACTGACTGAGTATGTGAATATGCTATAATATTATTTATATCCTTTTTTCGTGAGTTCTATTTTGAAAAGTTTGGTTTCTATTTACGATTTGATTGAGTTCCACAAAGAGTTTAATATAGCCCCTGATGTAACTGGTATACTCAATTCACACACTTCAGTTCAGTTCAGTTTTGATATACAGCCTCCAAAACCAATCAATGTCCCCTTATAAACGACATCTTGCGTGGCATAACACTCATTTCTTCACTAGCATATGCCGGGTACGCGGTTGACAGTGCGTGACTGTTTCTGCATGTGAAAAATAATAGTGCAGTGAAATATATGGTTGCATTTGGTTTCATAAAAATTGTTATTCAAAATGAAGGTCCTTATGAGAGCGGACACGCATTACAGCATACACGTGAGGGGCAGTGATTATGAGGAACCTAAATACACATTTTCGCAGGTACGGGCAATGTCTCTGATAGTTTTTCTTGCAGTCTTAGTTAAAGTTTTGTAATATTAAATTTTATTTCGATCTAGCTTTCAATTCTAGCTTTTGAAAGAAACAAAACTACTTAGTTATTCATATTGTTTCAGTATAATTGAAAGTTTGTATGAAACATTACTGGCCAGAACTTATTGGTAATTAAAAATTATTCGCCTATTAGGTTGATTACCCTGTGTGTGATGGCTCGGATCTCGACGTAACTATTTTGTTTTATAATAAGTAAAACATTCCGATTTCAGTAGGTATTACAAATGGAACAATATTTGTATTGCTTTAATGGTAGGTATTTTCATGGTGTAACCTTAACATTGATGAAAATAATTTATACCGGCAAATGGAAATTCTGAAGAATTTTTCCGTAATTTAAATACGTATTAATGATTTGGTCGATTTATATTTTTATTATTATTTATATATGTATATTGCATGTTATATGTTTTATTTGGTCGATACGTTGGTTAATCCTTTAGGTACTTATTATAAAAATTGATTTTTTTAGGAGGTATGTGGGTTTTTCATTGCTGTTCTGCATCCAAACCTGCTCTTTGAACATAGTTTGTGAAATGTAACAAAAAAAATGCAAATTGCTTCTTAAAATTTTCATACTACTTACTGATTCAATATTGTATGAAAACCAATTTACTTAATTTTATTGAATATTTTTTTATATATATTTTTTTAACTAATTATTTAAGTAATTCCATTCTGATTCAAGGGCTAAAAAAAGCCTTTGGCATAATTAATTGCCCTCATATTTTTCATAATTGCTGATTTAAGGCTGCATGCTTAGAACCCACATGGCATTACAATTCAGTAATACATCACCCTGAGTATTTACCACCAGCCTTCGGTATACATCCAGGGTTTCGGTGTATTTTTATCAAAAACCAAATTAAATGTACCAAACTTAATACAAAACGAATAGCTTCATCAGGTATTGAATGTTTTGCGAGAATAACAATTAATTTATATTTATTGTGACGAGGAGTAAGTGGACACAATCAGAGTCAATGATTGCTTAAATTAATCGTAGGCAGCTGGCAGCACACACCTCCCGACATAATATAACGTCATGCGTTTAAATTGGCCATCGTATTGAGGAGAGGCTTGTTTCAAAATGAATACAAACACTGGACGTGATGCTTCAGGCTACCACTAAATATTATGTATCAGATATGATGAAATCGAAGACTGTTGATATTATATCGCTTCTTCCACTACCGTTCCAATACCTTTGGAAATGCAGTTATTGGTTGAAGGTGTATAGCCAATAACTGCAATTTTTTTCATAAATGATTGATCCATAACATATTCGGTTTCAGGTATTAGCAGCCGTAGCTGTGTCCATGGGTTCGATGATCGTTGGATTCTCGTCAGCTTACACATCACCGGCTCTCGTTTCGATGGAAGACAGTGACGTCATTGATGTTTCGGAGGAACAGGTAAAATTAATCATAGTAAAAATATATTATCAGTTATCTGGTTCATCTATTGCTTTTCTCTAAGTAGGTATAGAAGTGAATATCAACTAAAATATACTTTGTTTTCATCAACAGGCTAGTTGGATCGGTAGTCTGATGCCTTTAGCTGCGTTGGCTGGCGGATTGATCGGTGGACCATTAGTAGACTACATAGGACGAAGAAGAACCATCTTATTCATAGCACCGCCATTCTTTATAGCTTGGATCCTCATAGCTACCGCCAAGGTCGTTCACCTAGTGCTCGTAGGACGCGCTATATGCGGTATGTGTGTCGGAGTAGGATCACTAGCTTTTCCGGTATACCTAGGAGAAACTATTCAACCAGAAGTCCGGGGTACTTTAGGGTTGTTTCCTACGGCGATCGGAAATATTGGCATTTTACTCTGTTACCTAGCAGGAAAGTATCTCGATTGGTCGCAACTTGCGTATCTTGGCGCTGCTTTACCGATTCCATTTTTCGTTTTGATGTTAATGATTCCCGAAACTCCGAGATGGTATATATCTCGCGGGCGAGAAAGTGAAGCTCGAAAAGCGCTACAATGGCTGCGGGGAAAAAATGCTAAGGTCGACAGCGAGTTGAGGAATATTGCATTATCCGAAGCACACAACGCTTCCGATGATATAACCATTCGGGAACTTTTGAGCATGAAATACATGAAGGCTATTTTAATTTGTTTGGGCTTGATGACTTTTCAACAATTATCTGGCATAAATGCGGTCATATTTTATACTGTAAAAATATTTCACATGTCAGGAAGTTCGGTAGATGAGAAACTTTCAACCATCATCGTGGGTGTCGTTAACTTTGTATCAACTTTTCTTGCTACGGCAATTATCGACAGGGCCGGTCGTAAAGTCCTACTTTATATTTCATCGGTAACAATGACCGTTACATTGGTGGTGCTGGGTACCTTTTTCTATGTACAAACAGATTTAAAAGTAGACGTGTCTAATCTAGGTTGGATACCACTGGCTAGTCTCATGATTTATTTATTAGGGTTTTCCCTGGCGTTTGGTCCAATTCCATGGCTCATGATGGGTGAAATTTTACCAGCGAAAATTAGAGGAAATGCGGCCTCAATATGCACCGCTTTCAATTGGCTGTGCACATTTACAGTGACCAAGACGTTTCATAATATTATTGAAGGAATCGGTATGGCTGGCACTTTTTGGTTATTTGGTTGCATATGTTTCGTTGGGTTATTTTTTGTGGTAATTTGCGTACCGGAAACTCGTGGCAAAAGTCTCGAACAAATTGAGACCAAGATGACAGGCAGGGAAGGCGTTACAAGAACGCGAAGAATGAGTTCTATTGCAAATATCAAGCCTTTACCAAATGGCTGTTAGATTCTGTTAGAAGAGTACTTTTTAAGGAAAAGTAAAAAGTGACCTGCTGCTACTAACAATGCTAAAAAGTAACCTGCTACTACAATTACTACTGCCAGTAGTCTACTGGGCATAGAAGATGCCAAATAGTCCGATATGGTATATACTTACCCATTGAAGAATTTGAAGATGGATAATTTATAAATACCTATAATCATTAAGTTTTATTAAGTAATATAGGTATAAGGATATTATGTACCTAATTATCTATTAAACTCATGGTATGTACTTAAAAGAAAGAAGACATTATCTTATACCGACCTAGTAGGTATATTGTAGATAGGCATTCATTAATTGTTGTAGTGAATAAAAATATGATCAATAATTTAACTTCAATTACCTACTTATTTATTATGTGTACTTACATAAGTAGGTAAGTAGTTAAAGTTTTAAGACTAGATTGAATGTTAATTAATGATTTATTATCTTATTTATTAGATAATTTCTAAAAAATTTGTTGAACAAAAATAAGAATGTGTTTTTTCTATGTATGTACTATACCTGCATATTTTTTGAACAGAAAAACTCAATTTTGCTCAACTGGTGGGCTTAAACCCACTACCTTAGGATCGGAAGATGGAGCTGATACCACTAGACCACCAGTGCCTTAGACATGTGGATATAACTAGATATTGCTACTTGTTCACTTTTGAAGAATTTGGATACTGTTAGACTGTATCAACTATTACTAAGTACTATTATGTATTAGTATTACTATAAGCACTACTTATCACTTCTGTGGTATAAATTATAATCTTCTGCTGGTCATATTTCATAGTCTGCCAGTTCCCATAGTACAGCTTACATCACATCCAGCTAGATGGCACTTATCACATCTTAATATTTATTTAGTTGATCTGTTAGCTTGTGTGCATTTGTTTTAATTATTAAAGCCCTTTTCATGTCTTTAGAGTTTTTCCAAATACAAACGACCAACGCTTGATCCTTAATCTTAATCCTTCTAATATATTTTATTTTATAAAATAAATTAATAACTGGCAGACTATCGAAATTTACTTTGCTGTAAATTAATCATCATAAATTAAATTATCAATCATTAATCGAGTTTGATTACATTTACTTAACTTTTTCTGTTATAAGCCTACCTCACTAAATTCACACTAAATTGACACCACACCAGAGCACCTTTATTATATTTTAATACATTCTAACAAGGATCTTACAAAAAAAAGGTAGGAACCAAGCCGTAAGTTTGTTGCCTGTTCTTTTAGGCTTTGGTCACATGGAATTGGCATATAGATTCACCTAGGTAGTCTAAAGACGTTTCAATGTTATTCTTGTGATTTTATTGAATAAACACCTTTTGACTTTGACATGCTCAGGCACAAAAAAATTAATAGGTAAGTAAGTTACCTACTAAGAAAAGCCTAAGACCACTGCTTTCACTGCTTAAAGAGTAGGGTGCAGTGTACTTCGTTGTAGCATGAGTAGCCTAAGGCTGCCGAAATATGTACCAAAACAACTTACCCATAACTTGGACGCGGCAAATAGCACAAGTATCGCATTCCACATCCCAACTCCACATAGCAACGGCATTCCACTTTTTCAAGGTAAACATTTTGTCAGGTTTCTGGCCATCATTATCGCCACGATCTAGAGCATCACAATCTTCTCCAGACATAGCTTTGATACTTATTTTAGTATGAAATGAAAGCAGTTCCAATCCAAATTTATGTAAACAAACAAAGATCAAAGAGAATGTAAACTACGAGAAGAGGCGGGACTTAGTAAAGAGCCAATGGGATCCTTTTACATGGCACTTCAATACCAACACAACGAATATGTACGTCAAACAACAACAGTTTTACCAACCTATCAGCCTATATAGTGTTGCGCGATGGCACTCGCTTTTATATCGATATCGATAAAATATGCGAGATCGAAATCGAGGTTTTTTTGTAATCCATTTATTGACTGAACCCACGTTTAAGTACAACCTAGGTCCCGAAGTCCTAGGTTGGACTTAAATATGGATCTGATATGAAATAAAAAGCTTTTTGCATTAGTACATATAATTTTTGTACCTAAACCTATTCATTTTATCAATTTGTTTTTTCATTTATTATAATGTTAAGTATGAGCAGGACGGACACGGTGAGCTTGACATGTTCTGTAACAAAGTATTTTTTATTAATTTCCAGTAGTTTTTTTAATAAGTATTGTACCTAGAGCATAAGCTTAAAAGACTAATTCACGTCATATTCTTGAAAAGGTTATAATAATTTTAACAGTACAAACTTATTAAGCTATTTGCAACTCCCAGTTACTGTCATCTTTAGCATCGAATTTTTGTTTCTGAATAAGTGGGTACCTAATATGAGGGCAAAATATAAAAATCAACTTACTTTCACAGTCTCGCAGTTCTTATTAGGTATGTCATCAAAGCCGTAACTGTTACCAAAGTAGGTATGTGACCGAGGGCTCACTAATATCGGTAGTGGGTACTAATTTTTTCATCTTTAGCATGGATTTTTCACTGGTAGTATCTGCAATGTTTAATAATATAACCTGATAATCATGAATTTGTGCATTTAGTAAGGAAAAATTTTAAATTTCAAAGAAACAAATACTTGATTACTATTAGCCACCGCGAAAAGCCCATTTTGTAAGACTGTGTATGTAGCCTCCTAGATGTGCATGTTATAATGGGATATTAGCATAGAAAGAACTGTCCGACACAGTTATCGATAATTACATTAGGTACATCACTATCACACGAATATTCAGTATTAACCTCTAGTAAATCCATAAAATCTCTTTTCAATACGATGCGTGTTGTTTGTTCGTTGATTGTATTCACTAAAATATCTAATTCAATGTTTACCGAGCCTCATCCAAAGAAACTAGACTTCCTTTTTCTATAATTTTACGGCTCGCTTGATCTCCACAATTTCGCACGTTATGAATCGTTTTTTGGAGGTATCGCCGTAAAATATTACGTTCACTGAACAATAACGATCAATTTCACACTTATAGACGTAATTATTGATAAATCTGCTAGAAATTTACAAAAACAAACAAAATACGAGTGGAAGCTACAAGTAAACAAAGCAGACAGACGAAGAAGAGAGTGAGTTGTGAAAGAACGAGAGAACACTGATTGAATGGAACGATCATTCGTTCCATTCAATCAGTGTCAATCAAGCAATTCAAGCAACAATCATGTCAAATCAGTCAATCATCCATTATTTGACATGCTAATTCCATACAAAATTTTTGACGTTCCTTGTTGCGTCAGGGTGACAAAGATAGTGAAGAGAAAGAAAAGAAAGAGCTGTCAGCTGTCGGCCGATTTCACCATCTTCTTGTCACGTCAACTGTCAATAATTGTAAGTCAATGTCAATTCAAACTGTTCTGTCAATAATCATTGTATTCAAATTCCTTGCACAACACATCCCAAATTCCTTGACACAGCCAATGTATTATCGTAGGTCAACAAAATATTTGGATGCACACATTGCACATAAACCTACCTATCTTACCTTTATTTACTTCTCTCATAAGCAAAACTCTTAGAGCTCGCCTTTTGTTATACGTGTCCTCTATTTCTGTTACACAGTGCGTTTACACTCAGGCACTCAGCTCATGTCCGTGGCAACGCGAACGTCAACAGTCTCTCTCTCCCTCCTTTATTTTTTATATAACTTTCTCGCATTGCCCATGTCGCTCGCTGCCTTGGATGAAGTTTAACAGTTCTAAGCCTCAAGGAATATAACTTTTATTTAAATTCCTTGCTAAGCCTCGACCCTCGACGTAGGTACATCATAGCAACACGGGCCGTCGGCGGAATACGGGCCGTCGGCAACACGGGCCGTCGGCGGAACACGGGCCGTCGGCGGACCGGAGGTACATCAAACTTTTAAATTCCTTAGTCAATTCTAAACGTAATGTTCGGTAACGGTGATGATGGCTTCTCCGTGGTTCACCCTTAGGTCCAGGACCCTCACTCAATATTAGAATTTTTTTAAAGCCGCCAACCATAGATTTTTAAAAATACATGCTTACATTAGTAGTAGCCATCCCAGAACCTTTGATTATTATAATTGATTATTTATTGAACCACCACGGGCAGGCGTGTAGAGCACAGTGTGAATAAGAACAGTTAGATGTTATTTGGCATTTTATTGTTTCGGACACAGAATACAGAAAGAGATGTCCTCGGAGTAGGTAAAAAAACACGCTAGGTATGTACATCTACCTAAGTCGGTACCTACTCATAAATCTTAACTTGTACTTAGGTCTAATCTAATTCTTAAATAATCGGTAGGGCAACACAATGTAGGTACAACAAAATAGGTACACTATCATCTGATCTAGATACAAAAATATTTATGCAGCTTAACTAATAACGCCTAAGGAAAGTTACTAAAAAGGCAGATAGTGTGAACGCAAGGCTGGCTCCAATACTGCCGGCTCCACTGTAGCATCCCAACTCTTCAATCTGCACTTGATATCTGATGTTGTAGGGGAACCTGCACACGGCATTATCTAAAACCGAAAATGCATTATGAATGAATATGTACTTACCTAAAGCTTATTTTCATGCAGTAAGTATTGTAGGTAGGTACCTACAATACCTACAACATTTTTCGCTTAGTTTCGGGAATCACAATTAAGTACCTACTTACCTAGATTAGGAAGGTAAAACGAAATGTTTGCTGGTAATTTCCATAATCTGCATATTCTATTTCATGTGTCTTAAATGTTGAATGATGTTAAACAAAGCATTTTATTATTCACCTGTGCACACAGCCGTTGAAGCAGCTGAACCACCCGTGTTTGACTGCACGGACAGATACAACGGCGGGCAGGAATTTATCGTCGTATATCCCGCGCAAGGGTTCTGCAAGCCTATTTCAATGTTACCGTTGGAAGCTAGAGTTTGGCACCAAATTTCGCTTTCATCCACACCAATTGCTGTAAAGTTAGTCCTGCAACCAATAAGTACCGTAAAAGCACCTAACTATGATCCAAAATGACGTATTATTAACGTTAGGGCTAATATTTTTTTAGGTAAGAGTCCTGAAAAAAGTGTTTTGTACTTTTTGTTTATATGTTAAACTCTAGTTTAAAATTATGTGAAAAGTCTATTTCTATCTCACTCAGAAATACTTTTTTTTTTAACTCAAAGTTGAACTATAGTTGTTGTGAGGAGGCCCCAACTATGGTCCAGCAACAAAATGACATGTTTATTGGTCGATTACTCGGAAATGGCTGCCTAGTACGGACTAAAATCGTTCCTTATTGACCGAGCGAGCGAAGCGAGCGAAGCGTCTCAATTTCCACATTGGCCAAAAATGCGTTTGTCCGGATGTCTGTCTGTCTGTCTGTCTGTTCTCCTCTACAGGTCGCATTTTTCAACCGATCTGGACGAAACTTGGTACACAGGTTATATGACTTATTAGATTTTTTTTGTCGTCGGGGATTTTTGATTGGAGGGGTACTTCCCCCAAAAAAAGGGCAAAAAGGGGGCTATTTGATATACTGGATATCTCCACCAAATGAGATCCGATTTCGATTATTCTTTTTTTATTTGAAAGGTAGTAACTATAAGTTGGTCTCATAAAAGTTTGGCGAAGATCTGATAAGGATCTTCAGCATGATGAACAGGATAGCTCATCAAACAATCGATGGTTTTCAATCAAATTTGAGAGAAACACAAAGGACCTCATTCTACACAAGATGATGCAAAAAAATCAAAAAGATAAAAAAAATCACAAAACGGAAAATGCACTTGCACATTACATTCCTCAAATAGCTCACTTTTAGTATGCTCACGAGGTCTACAGCTCCCAGAGCCACTAGTTTTATAATTCAATAAAAATTGGAAAAAAAGTACAAAATACCTTAAATTTTTTTATTTTGACATAATAATCAACAAAAACAAAAAAAAATCATCAAAAAAAAAATTGCCGCTAGATGTCACCGTTTAGCCGATAATATTGATTTAGTCATGCAATGTCGTTGGACCATAGTTGCCCCTTTGGATTATAGTTGGGTGCTTTTACGGTACGAGTTAGATCTGGCGAGGACATCTGTAAGGGCGGGTGCGGCAGCAGACTCGGCTGAGGATCTCAAGAGGCCGTCTCTCTCGACAGAGCTTACGTATTTGCTTTGCTTCTTTTGGGGTTGAGTCTCTAGAAGTCACAACCAGGTGACGACGGACCATTGGCTTTGCCATTTAGTGTGGCAATAAGCAAGCATCTTGAAAACGTATGCTTACGATTGAAATTGATTTGGATCAGTTGAGCTATCTCTATAATTATATTAGCCACTTCCTGCAGAATGAACCCTTATAATCGATAGATAGAATACTAGGAAGTTTCATGACGTTATATTCTATGATGAGACTGAAACCCATCAAACAACTTCTCGGTGGGACATTTTAGATTTTTTTGATATATAATCAATGAAGATAATTATGCAAAATCGCAAAAAACTTAATTTCGGAGAATGGTGTCTGAGTCTACCCGCCAAAGTCATACAAGGCCCATATAATTTCTCCAACTTGGTCGCTGGTGGGTGCTGGTGGGCCATTGCGTGCGTTATAATGCTATTTAGCATATTAAATGAAAAATAAATAATTATACAGACCTTGGCTGGAGCACTGATCGTGAAGTGCAGATCACAAGGCTACCAACTCCTGAACTGCTTCTTGCGATCCTTAATTTTCTGTTATCGTTCTGAGAGAAGAAATAGTTTGGACGCAAGGCGTAGAAATTTATGTAGTTTGGTTCGACGAAATCATCAAACTGACGTGTTCCTGATGAACCTGCTGTGAACTGAGAACCACAAAGCGGGTTGATGATTCTTCTACCAGCTGCAAAAATTGAATTTTGTTTGTAAATTTGAATTTTTTAAACGTAATAAAATAAAACCATGTTCTGTAATATTTGAAAGGGCTCACCCATTTCAAATATTTTTGATTATTTTGTGAATCTCGTAAAACTTACATTGACGAACTCTTTCTAGCACTGGGCCCATTACTATCTCGACGTTGGTTCCAGCTGAAGATAGAGGTATTGTCTTGATGTCATTATGCATATCGCGTACGAGGTTCCATAAAACATCAAACTGGTTCGTTGCTGTTGCGAAGATGATTCTCAAATCTGGTAATAAAATATACATAGTACATTACATAAAATAATAGATAGTTTTAATAATAGGTCAACTAAATTTCGCCTAAAAAGCCAGTGCGAAATCATGAATAAGCTGACTTTACCGGGAACGGTGTCGTTGATCTGTCGAGCTTGTTCCCAAGCTTCATTGGTTTGTAAATTTCCGGAATTAAGCAAGAAAAGCAACACTGTCGAGTTTCCGCCGACGTAGTTACTCAGAGATTCGTTCCCAAGAGACTCTTGCATTCGAAGACGGATGTTGGTTAAGCTGGTTTGAAGATTGACACCACTCAGCACTGAAAAATATACAAACAAATAATTACGGTGCACCTAAATAAATAAACACAAATTCCGTATCAGTATTCTGATGATTGTTCTACGAAAGTACTCACTGGTCTGATGCTTCAGCAACGTGTACTCGGAATGGAAATCAGCTGGAGAGAATGTGGTATTCACCACGACACTGCCATCGAACGCGCTGAGTAATGTTACACTGGAGCCATATTTTCCAACTTCAATACCATCCAACAGGTACGCGATAGCAGGGTACACTGCTGAATATTGCCAAGTCGAGTCAAGAACTATGTAGAGGTTAGTTTTAAGCCTGTAATCCGGCCCTTGTCCATCTGTAGCGCAGTCCAAATCATTCAAATTGTTAGCTGGAAACAAAATGAACATTTATGTGTCGGCCATTTAAAATTTGTGTAAAATATTAATAAAATATTAGACTTACTGGTATAAGATTGAAAATTACTGACAGCACTAGTGACAAGAGACCCAAGACCACCAATGATGGTACCACGAAGTGGTATATTGGTGTCCAAAGCAGCTGCAAAAGCATATGTTTCGGCCACTAAGTTTTCGTTGGTAATGTATTGCTGGCTTAGGGATCTTCGATTGCAAGCTCGGAAATCTGCATTGAAAATACCATTCTGCAATAAAAAATAAGGATATTTATTATACCTACATTATATTATAGTAATTAAGAGCCAGTTACCATGCACGTCACACACATCACGCCTATTTCTGCCACCTAGAATTTGGTGTTTATGTTTAAGGGTGTTTGTTGCCAGCACTCGCAGCTTAACATAGTATGCCTCAAGTTGATGAACTCAGATCAGTGCATCGTAGGGTACTTTTCTATTGTGCGCGCTTTTAAACAACGCTTTATTTCAGATGATCTTGATTATGGTGAACAACCATAATCAAGAACGGCAAGTAGAATTGAAAAAGTAATTCTGGCTATTGACGCCTAAGAATAACTAAAGAATATAGAGTTAAAAATGTTGTAGTTATTGATCTAAACAAACAGCATTCTTACCCTTGAGGAATAGTACATATCAAGTAGTTGCGATAATTTCAAAGAACTGTAGGTATTTAGTGTATTAGTGATTGTGAATCCTAAAAAGAAACCGTCGACATCTCCGCGAATTTCAGGATCTGTCATTTCGACATTGACTCTGCTGTGAAGCATGTAGTGTCTGTGGGCCTGGCTACTGTTCCAATTGCCTGATGTGCCAATGGCAATCGAGGAGCTTCCTCTTTCAGTTCCTTGAATAAGAACAGCTTCTGCTAAATCTCCTGAAAAGTAAAATAAGGTTTATTTTAAAAAAGATTGTCAAAAGTATAATGAAAGCGCAAGGAATTATTCTCGGAGTTCTGGCCAATTCATACCCGTTAGTGTAGCTGGATAAAGAGAAGTGACAGTCTGCTGCACGTTGTCGTAATTCATAACCGATCCCTTTGCGAGTTCCACCACTGGAACCTGCTGCAAATGAGCGCCTGCAGCGATTCCAGCTATCACATTTCCCATAGAAACTGCACCCCAGTCAGTGAAGGTAACACCACCCAACAATGGACACTGGCTTTCTCCCAACAACTGCTTTTCGGACTTTAAACTTCCGTAGTTAGTGTATTCTATATCATTTTTTGGATTGTACTGACGCATTTTACCGTGAGTTGCAGATTTTCTGAAAAAATGTATTAAGTAGTACTTAAGTAAGTAAAAAATTTAGATCGTGGACATAACCATTTTCTGTTAAGCTGATAAATAAAAAACGTTACATACGCCAGGTTTAAGATTTCGACATCGTCACTGATAGAGCGAGCTGTCCTTAGGGCACGATACTGGGAGAGCTGATTGCAGCTGTTTTCATCTCCGCGAACTCGAGCGTCCACGGTAGTTGAAAGCATATTGTGAATGGCGCACTGAAACATCATTTTGGAATCTAGTTTTACTCGGAACGTGAACATTATTATAAAAATAATTAGCCTACTAATAATTATAAACGTGAAAGTTTGTAAGTATGGATGGATGGATGGATGTTTGTTACTCTTTCACGCCGAAACGGCTGAACGGATCTGAATGAAACTTGGCAGAGAGATACATTATAGTCTGGAATAACAACACATAGGCTACTTTTTATACCGTGGGAATACCGGGATTTAAATCTGCGCGGGTGAAACCGCGGGGCGCAACTAGTATTTAATAATTTTGAAATTAATAATTTTATATAAATTTTTATTAACTCATCAATATTAAGGGCCCGGCGACAGCGGCTCGCAGTTTCGAGGTGCGATTGACTATTATTTCATTTCGGGGAGGTTGTTTGAAAGAGTAACTATCCAGTGACACGCATAAATACTGTTCGAATACAAATAATACAATAATATAAGGGAAATGTGCTTGAGTCAGAAATCATTTTGGTATTAGGTAAACGTAAGGCCAAACATACTAATACCAAAATGATTTCTGATTCGGGCATGTTTCCCTTATATTATTGTGTTATTTGTGTTCGAACAGTATGTATGCGTGTCACTGGATAGTTATTCTTTCAAACAACCTCCCCGAAATGAAATAAAATGAAATAATAGCCAATCGCACCTTGAAACTGCGAGCCGCTGTCGCCGGGCCCTTAATAAAAATGGGATAATACAGTGTTAACACTTAGCTCAAAATATGCGCAGGAACATGAGCAGCGACATGGGCAATGCGCGAAAGGCGTGCGGTAACGCGAGAGAGAGAGAGCGTTGACGTCCGCGTTGCCACGGACATGAGCTGAGTGTAAACGCTGTATACCTAACGGGGCTAACGGTAATGGGCAATTAAAGTACCAACCGTGTATTGTGAATCTACTGGCCTACAAAAAGTGTTAGATACAATTTTACACAAATGGCTGGCCCAGTGATGAAAGCACTTCAAATTTTAAATAATAAATTCCTCAAAAATTAGAGGACAACCGAAGAAAAGAGTAGTACCGAATTTATATAGGTAGACATCTGAATCATACCTTCAATGACGAGCTCAAAGTAGTATTTGCCAGCTCGACTTGCAAGTTCCTGGGGATAAGCCTTGTCAGCAGAAGTCGGTGCCGATGAAACGAATGGAATGTAGGTGCATAGGGAAGAACGTTAGATGAAGATGCCAGTGTTGTTTCTGGCTGGTGGTACTCGATGCCATCCTGACGATATCTGGAGAAAAACAAATTTTGAAAGTATTTTCACATAATTTCAAAGCCATTTCACAAAACTATTTTTATATAAACGTATTAGGTTACATACGTTAGGTTTATAAAAAAGAACACAAAATAGACAATTTTACCTACAATAAGCGGATTCATGATGATGTATTTCTACAAGCTAACCTACTTAAGTGGTGTTATTCTAGAAGGGCAAAAAGAGAAAACCTTACGTATGGAGTAACAAGGCGGAGAGTTGCCTTAAGTCGACATTCACATTGGGGTTGTCTTCTATCTTCTGGATGATGTCAATCAGCACTTGTATCGTAGTAGGAGGTAGGTTGTTCCTGTTCACCAATAGAGGATCCAGGTAGCACTCTCTCAGTTCAGGGGCTACGCTGGTCTGTGCCGTCTGTTGCGCGTTTATGCAGCCAGCAACGGCTAGTAGGAAGAGTGGTAGCCAATACATGTTTGGCTATTTATCTGTGGAATCATAAGTAATTTATTTCATTTGTTTTTTGTAAGTACTTCTTTTGAGGTTTATACATAAGTAACTTAAAATAGGTCTAATGTTTATCCTAAATATGTGTTTTTTGAAACTTACATTGCTATGCGATTTAAACTTACTAAGTACTTAAAAGTAGCAAGGGTATAAGTACAATAAAATATGAGTGCAATCAGTGATAAACAATATTGATTAGGTACATGGTTCGAAAGGAATTTAAAATAAGTTACTATTTTATCAGAAGACGGGTGCGGCCGATTCTTGAATACTGGCCTTTCCTACACATTTCAGGCTTGGAATTTTTGGTGTCTAAAATGATTATAAGTATTTCCTTTTACACTACACGATCTTAGGCCTAGGCAGTACCACACCAGGTAGTCCTGTATTCCTACCTACATGTATCAGTCAACAAAAGGTTTAGTCTAAATAAATATAAATACCTATAGCTTCCTGTCTATCATCAATTCATCACTATCACTACTTAGTATAAAACAAAGTCGCTTTCTCTGTCCCTATATCCCTATGTCCCTATGTATGCTTAAATCTGTAAAACTACGCACCGGATTTTGATGCGTTTTTTTTTATAGATAGAGTGATTCAAGAGGAAGTTTTATATGTATAATACATGCATGATATAGTGAAAAACAATGTGCACCCGTGCGAAGTAGGGGCGCGCGAGCGGGTCGCTAGTTAAAACTAGGCAATATACCTAAACCTTTCTCTTGAATTAGAAGTAGATTTTAAGCATACATAGGGACAGAGAAAGCGACTTTGTTTTATAGGTACTAGGTATGTAGTGATATTGATATGAGCAATTTAAATGGAAATAAATGAAATTTTATGTTTCACCTAAAAATTTGTTGCTAGTACTGTTGTAGCAACAAGGCCTCTTTTAGCTCAATTAGCTCCTCAGTAAATGTTTATAATGAAAAGTAGAATCTTTACTGATAGGTATTATATTATTAAGTTTTGGCGGCAAAGCTGATCCCTCCCTGCTGCTTATTATCCAATTCGCTCCCTAGGCCTACGCCGTAGTAGGTATAGTATCCGCCAAACTTCTTGGCCATCGCGCGAGGTGGTAGGGGATAGGTTTGCACTCTTCGCACCACCAAAGAGACCTATTTTTCGTTTCTTTTTCATTCAAGGTCGTTTGGCCAAGAAGTTTGGCGGATACTATACCTAGTTGACCGAGCGAGCGAAGCGAGCGAAGCGTCTCCGTTTCCACATTGGCCAAAAAAGCGTTTGTCCGGATGTCTGTCTGTCTGTCTGTCTGTCTGTTCTCCTCTACAGGTCGCATTTTTCAACCGATCTGGACGAAACTTGGTACACAGGTTATATGACCCCTATATCCCCCAAAAAAAGGGCAAAAAGGGGGCTATTTGATATACTGGATATCTCCACCAAATGAGATCCGATTTCGATTATTCTTTTAGTCTTATAGTCTTATAGTAGTAACTATAAGTTGGTCTTATAAAAGTTTGGCGAAGATCTGATAAGGATCTTCAGCATGATGAACAGGATAGCTCATCAAACAATCGATGGTTTTCAATCAAATTTGAGAGAAACACAAAGGACCTCATTCTACACAAGATGATGCAAAAAAAACAAAAAGATCAAAAAAATCACAAAACGGAAAATGCACTTGCACATTACATTCCTCAAATAGCTCACTTTTAGTATGCTCGCGAGGTCTACAGCTCCCAAAGCCACTAGTTAGGTATTTATTTATAGGTATTTGTCTACGCTATCGCGCCGCGTGGACCATAATAGGTAGGTATTCCAGTTGTCATTAGGTAATTAGTAAGATATGGGGTCAAATGAATAAAACGTAATCTTTAGGCAAATACCTACAATTGCATTCCAATTTAGAAGGTTGCTCAACTCATTGTTGGCTTACTCGTTCTAAGTACCTACCTAACTATGTAGGTTTGCTTTGATAAGGATAAGTGTCAGATAAGTGACCGCTGGCTGCCTGATGTGATTCACGCTTCTATGAAAACGAACGAAATGAAAATGAAACCTTACATAGGTACATACCTACTATCCTAGGTAGGCAAGTAGGGTACCTACTAAATTTCATGAAAATCGTCGGAGCCGTTTCCTAGATTCAGATTAGGTAGGTAGGTAGGTATAGCTTGGTTGTTAGGTCGAGGTAGCCCAAAAAAATTAGGTAGACGGAGTAGATAGCACAAAAAACCACAAAAACTACATTAACATTCTTACATTCGAGAACTTTCCAATCTTTGAATTTGATGCACAAACACTCATTGATAAGTAAATCCTTATTCAGTCCAAAACATCAGGTTCGCTACAAAATCACAACTTTCAGAAATTTTCACAATGAGTTTCGCACGTTCACGCGCCCCTAGACCTGAACTAAACTTGTAAAATAAAGGGTATCCTATCTACAATGCTTCGATAAGATAGTGGAAAGCAGGTCTAGATAAATTCGCTCCGAATGATAGCCAAACGCTCGCTGTGTCTGCTAGCTACAGGTAGGTGGTAGTACCTGTTTTAGCCTGCGATTACAATGATAATACCTACCTGATTAAGGAATAAGTGAGTCAATCGGTCAGGTTCAGAGGCCCAAACCCAATGAGGAATAAAAAACTAAAAAATAATAATAATAAAGTCTAGATCTAGTAGTAGGTAATATGTATTAGCACTTATTTTGTAAGTCTGTAAGACTCATGATGTTTAATATATAAATAAATAAATATTAATAAATAATAAATATTATTTAGGTACTACTAGTTGCGCCCCGCGGTTTCATCCGCGCAGATTTAAATCCCGGTATTCCCACGGGATAAAAAGTAGCCTAGGTATGTGTTGTTCCAGACTATAAGTAGGTAATCAATCTCTGCCAAGTTTCATCCAGATCCGTTCAGCCGTTCCGGCGTGAAAGATCCATCCATCCATCCATCCATCCATCCATCCATCCATCAATCCATCCATCCATCCATCCATCCATCCATCCATCCATCCATCCATCCATCCATCCATCCATCCATCCATCCATCCATCCATACATTCATCCATCCATACTTACAAACTTTCGCGTTTATAATATTAGTAGGATGATCACGTGAGGGGTCGGCGCCGGCGCGCCGCGCCGCGCCGCCGCGCCGGTATAACAGGTTTTCATCCTTACCTAAAATTTATTTTATTTACATAATTATGTACATAATGAATAAAATTAATTTGAATTTGGTTTCATTAAAATTAAAAAAAAAATGCAACATTCAAAATACCAATGCAAAAAAACTACGACGAGGATGGGATTCGAACCCACGCGTGCAGAGCACATTGGATTAGCAGTCCAACGCCTTAACCACTCGGCCACCTCGTCACATGGGAAGATTCTCAAATTATACAACTGTGTATTGAGGTTTTGTAAACTCACCTTTTTATTTATTACGATCAATTTATATTAAAATCAATTGACTTGAACAATTAACCACAGCTCAGATCAATGATAACAGGTCACACGTAGTTTATATGCAATGTTAAAGTCGTACAATTTCGATAAAATGTTACTGCTAGCGCTATCTAGCGAAACTTTTTGAAATGTTTCTTTACCATCTTATCTATTTACACATAATTTAAAATGATTTAATTTAAAGTTCATTTTCACGTGAAACTGAAAGTAAATATATGTAAATATTTCATACAACAGGTAGTTATAATAAGTAATAATAGGTATGGCAGGCCAACAAAAAAAAATTTTAGACTAGCTGACATCTATGATGAACATTAATAACTACAGTCAAAAGTGTAAATTAACCTGATTGTTGACTTCGTTCTAATGGATCTCAATAGATGGCGCAAATGTCACATATGAATTATCACCTGTGCAATCCAATCATAGGAATACTATCAATCAAATCAAATCAAGTTGCTTTTTGTAAAGTTGAAATTTGTAATAATGCCAAAAAATACGAAAGCTCAGCAGACAGAGGTAGAGTAGTTACAACCATCAAGGTAGGTGTTTAATAAACAATCGAATCAAACCTTAGTGCTAGCAAAATATCTGATTTGACGATTAGGTACCTACCTACCTACCTAGGTGTACCTACGTTAGAATAGATGGTCCAACTCACCCTCAGTTGAATAAGTTTATCGTTTCTCGTTTTTTCCATTATTTAAATAGGTACATACATAGGTCTAATCTATATGTAGGTATGTAAGCGATATTATCGCTATCAGCAAACAAAATGTCTCCAGCTTCAACTCAAGGGGCATTGGGATGAGTGACCTCCAGGGTCAAACGGGCTCTACGAGGGATGCGTTGCCTAGCAACGCGCAGGGTTGGCGCCCGACGCGTCGCGGTCGCTACACCCTCCATTCATAAAAAGGCTCACGTAGGTAGGTACCTACGAATAACTTCGTAAACAAGGATAATCGAACAACATAGGATACAGGTACGTGTATCTAACATGATAAAATAAGTAATGTACTTAGGTATATAAAATTTTTATTTTAATATAAATTTTTGTACACCATCACATTATTGAAGCTGTTGAGTACTGTCAGGTAAAAAAAGACTAGCAGCGCCCCGCGGTTTCACCCGGTATTCCCACGGTATAAAATCTATCTCTATGCTAGGTTTCATACCTACATACCTATCCGTTCAGCCGTTCCGGCTTGAAAGAGTAACAAACATCCATCCATCCATACTTACAAACTTTCGCGTTTATAATAGTAGTAGGATAGGATGTACACGTACCTACCTGCATCTACGATTCGTATGCACCTTCAGTCAGATAGATGCATCAATACGGGTTCCCCAAGTGAAATAAAAATGCACAATATCCGGGACGCCACGCCACTTCTGGAAGCACTTTTATAATGTACTTCCGGGTTGTAGAGTTGCAGACGTTCGGTCGCACAAATCAACGTAATGTGCTGAGCTAAAGCAATTTAAGAGGTCCCTGTCTAGACGAACCTCTGGCCGAGCCTTAATTAATAAAATCAAAGTGAATGCGACGCATCGGGTTCTGACGAAGAAGTATATTTTGTGTAACATAATATTTAATTAATTTGATATTGGTAGTAAGTACCTGTGTGCTCTCATTTATTACTGGCACCTCCATTGGCACTATTGGTACTATCTTTTTGCTCAACTTCTTTCAGATCCGTTCAGTTGTTCTGGCGGTATTGAGTAAAAAAACATCCAAACTTTTACATTATGATATTGGTGGGATACCTAGGTAAGTAATGTATCCCGGAAAAATGAGTAGAGTAGTAGTACAAGTTTATAATCCTGCGTAAACCCTATTCTATGTGTATCCATTTCTCACTATTGATTTCGAAGGATTGGACCTTCTGATTATTTGATCTATTCCATGGCACCATCTCGGCAATGCGGTGCGCCCCATCAATTCCGCTTCGACTGCTGCAAGAACTTATATGGGAATAAAAGGGTGTATAGGTACCTAGATGTATTCCGGCATTGGAAATGGGTATACAATATAGGTACATCTGGACATTTTCAATTCTGCTCTTTGTATTGTGGGATTTTATTGTGGCGGTTTTGTTGTGGGCTTTCGATTCGAGAATATAAACTACATTATTGTTTACATTACCATTATACCTACCTAGATTGAAGAGTTGTTGTTATAAGTACCTAAACTTGAGTATTGTTAGCTATTATTTCATCTGTGGTGTTGCCATAACGTCTTTTTATGTAACATGCCTACTTTTAATTTGCAAATTGTATTGTATTATTTTAAATATACCCACTGACAGTACGTCACAATTAAAGTAAGTAACCTATCAAATCGAAGGAAGGATCAAAATCCACAACACAGGTTTTCTAACCTAGCGTGGCTTTTGATTATACCTACAAAATGTTACCCATAATTTACCTATGTATTATGTATACATCGTAAAAAATTATAAGCCTTATAAGTACTAAGTTTGTAACAGATGTTTGGTATTCAATAAATTTCATTTCATTTAAATTTCATTTCATTTCATTTCATTTCAAGGTAAGTAATCTTTGTATAGAAGGATGATGATAAGAGATGTATACACAATAAACACTACACACGCAGCCTCCTTGGCATCTCAAAGAGCACACCTCCTGGCACATTACCCCGCAGCTATAAAAAGAATCAGTGGACGTGTTTCCTTTTCACGACTTCAACTCGACAGCCGCTTCAAGCCGTAGTCACGAACCGTTCAAAGTACACAACACTGTTGCTAACTCCTTTCTTAAAGCTTTCTGATGCTTGCACAGTTTTATGCTTGCATTTACTAGTGAACATAATGAGTTCAGTGTATTCTTTATAATAACTACCTATTTACTCAAATAAGGTATGCTTCCATGTTTTCCGACTTCAAGTATGAGGGTGCCGGCGCGGCGGTGCCGCCGCCCCGGTACATTATCTATAAGTCTATCAATTCGTTGGGAACGTTAGGTGGACCTGTCTAATTGGTTGAATATTCACGAATATGTTATTATAATTCGCACTTAAAAAGAGCTGCTGAGCACATCACAACGAACGAGGCAGGTCTAACACCGTGTAAAAAAACATAGTCTAGAACGCTTACGACCGCCTGATTCATACCAAGGTTATACCCAAATATTACACCTCTGAGTCTCTGAGTAATTCACACGTAGCAAGATTTCACCTTTCCAAGATACATGCGGGGGAAGCGGGAGAAGTCAAATATTTCTATTCTACATTGGGATGGGACTAATGATCTATTTCAAAATTTGAACACATATTACACAAAAATGGCATACAAAGGTAAATTTTACTGCTTGCAATTTTCAGAAATGAACTTTACATAATTTAATAAGGAAGGAAAACATAAAAATGTCGGGACTTAACTTGCGAATGCCCGGATTTGCAGTGAAAGACATCGAAAGGTCTTCAGAGTCGATGAATTTAACGGGATTAAGGTTGCGGTCTCTTATTTCAATCGATTTAATACTCGAGCGAATTGAACTTTCCCAAGTTATGAAGGAAAACAGCCGGAAAGTTTCAGAAGTGGTTTAATCCACTTTGTTTGAAAATCAAGAGTGTAAAGTATACGAGAAGTTTCGTCCGTTTATAAAATTTGATGATTTTAGCTTCGATCTTATCGAGCTAGGTAAGTACCTAGATAATTTATTATTTGTTAATTATATATGTTTTAAGGCCAACGCGGCAACGGTCAGAACTATGATTTATTGTGAAATTGCCGAGGAAAATTGGTGGAGAACCCATCCATCCTTACTACAGGCATTATATTTCAATACAAAGCTAAGATGACGCCGCCGCCGCGCCGCCGTGCTTGAGGGATTATCCACTTTACTGAGATGGATTTTTCACCTCACCTCCCTAAAGAACAGCTTCGAAATGAATTTCATTTTCACTGCAAAAATATTTTGATTTATTTATAAGTTCATGCATAAAATTACGTAGGCGGTTACAGAAAATAACAAGAAATTTCGTGCTCCGCCAGGATGGTATAAAGTGCCATACTAGCCTAGCAATTTCACAGGGCTATGCAATTATGCAGCTTATTAACTGGACTCTCTGCATGAATGAGGCTATTTGCGCCCATCACTATCATTATCGGCAATCAGAGTCAGACTACAATCCTCGGCCTCGATCCCATCCATTTCATTGATTGTTTTCTACCAATTACGTATAACTATTTATTTTACATGTTTCAAATAGCTCGTTTTGTTTTTTTTCGGACAGATTCCGAATTCCTACAAAGGGAAAAAAAATGCGGAATTTTAGATGTTTGCAAAAATCAGCGAGGGCGACAGCTAGAATGTAAAATAGGCAAAACTACATATAAACACTATCGATTCCGGATTCGGAGTCAGAAATCCTCTCCACCCAGTGTCCCGCCATGCTGCGGTTGCGGTGCCGGCGCGCCATCCATTGAATGTCCACCGCACATTTCCGTTCTCTATAGACAATTTGCCTGCCGCTAGATTGAATAGCTTTACGAACAGCTACTTGCTTTATTGGATATCTACCTTAGCTGCATGCAATATATAATTTGTTTTTTTTTGTTGTCTGCTCTCGCTGTTTCGCTTGGTCTTGACAAAACGAAGAATGTCAAAACATTGATTTCTTAGATTTCAACTACTAAATTTTACACCACAGAACAAAGCGCAATCGAGCTAATTTCTGAAGAATGCTAAATTAATTTCATAGGGCAAAAGGAAAAGTTTTGTCGAAACCATACGAAAATATAGCTTATGCCCCTATTACATACATATTTGTCTTTTATGTTTCATCATTATTAATTCAATTCTTGTATATTTATTATACTGAAATCTTTGCTTGTTTACTCTGTTTCAATACTTCCATTCAATGCTCTTGAATCGGCGTTAATTAATTGCACATCGGGTTGGCACCTAATTACGTTCTCTCGGACAGCACGCTTTTATTTCTGCACGAGCGCATAGATCCGCACTCCAATTACTAACTAGGACCTGGTGCAGCACTGGATTTGGATTTTAGATTTTGAAATGGTATTAATTCATAAAAATATAGGTACTTACCTTTTTTGTCGTGTCACTAGTTTCTTTCGAAACAGTGTTGTGTTAGTCCTTCCAGGACTAAGTGCACCTCAAAAAGTTCAAAGTTGACCAAAGGCCTTGATAGATGGATAATATGGCGAAACTGTGAGGCAATTCAGTTTTTTATTATTATGCTGCATATGTATCTCTATCACAGAAGAAATAAATAGTAATAGGTACGTAATCATAGTAGAAGCAGCAGTCGCTGCAAAGCAAGCATTACCGAATGGAGCTATCGTGACTCAACTCAGTCAAGAGGTACCCCATCCAAATGATATCCCACTTGCTCTACAGTGTCGTATGCCCATACAACCTATACAAAGAAGGACCTAGTAGGTAAATGTCGTGTACGATATAGAGTGAAGTGAAGTTGGCAATAGAGACGTACGAGTATTACTCCTTCTTTGACACGCAAGAAGACGAAGTAGCTGCTGAATCCGCCTCTGTAACTTATAGCCCAGGCACTCACTTTGTGTCTGCCTCGAGATGCTCCGCTTCGAAGTAAAAGTGCCTCGAACAGCAACAGACAATAAACGGGCAATAACTAAAGTCCTTTTCAGAACACTTTTGCTGCAAATTGTGAACGTCGTCGTTAACAAGCTAAAGGTTTTGCTTTAGAAATGTTGGAACTTAGCAACCCCCTTACTTTTGAATTGCATAGGCGTGATAAATAAACCTAGCTAGGTATCAATATACCAGAGGAAGAAAGAAAGTGACACACACGCACACATGACTGAGCTGCACATATCCACCAGTACTGATCTCTAGATCGATCGTTATAATTGTTTAGTAGGAACCTATTTTTTTAAAATAACTTCCTTTTTATTACCTATTTTATTATATTACTAGCTTTTGCCCGCGGCTTCGCTCGCGTTTAGAAGTATTATTATTAATTAGGGATAGTTTTTGCGAAATATAAATTAACTCGAACAAAGCAATATGTAGTACTTATCCGCTGATCTAATCTCCTTAAGCTGGAATAAACTTAATTAGACTTCGACACGTGTTTCACTTCTCTACGAAGCATCTTCAGGAAATTGACCCGCTGTGCACCGAACGTGTTACCTCGTCGAGCGCTGAGCTGAAAGTGAGTCAATACTCGCCCGCCCCACTATTTATACCTGCGCCGCCAGGTAGCCGACGATTAGTGATAGTGACTCGTTGTTGGTGAGTCATCGGACGGTTGATCGTTGTTTACAGCACCGTTCGAAAAAATACGTAACAACGGTGATCTTGTGAATGTGTTTTGCTCATTCAACAGTGTGTAGTTTTGTGTATTGTGTTTTGTAATTTCTAAACATTCTAAAACAGACATCCTAAAGCCTTTATCGCAGGTATGTAATATTTTATAAGTGTGATTGTTATTTAGTGAATGAGAGGATTCGATTAGATGTTTTGCAAAATGAGATCTTTCGGGACAATTGCCTCTGTAAGCCGCCATGTGCTCCTTGTATCTGGTTTGGAAATTACGACCGGTTTGACCTATGTAAACACCATTACATTCATCACAAATCAATTTATAAATACCCGCTTTTTTATTGTTTTCCAATTTATCTTTACCGTTACAAATTTGTCTCAATGAGTTGTTCGTTCTGTATGCTACCCTAATTTTATTTTTAAACAATATTTTTGAAACTTTGTCGCTAATTGCTCCTAAATAAGTTAGACTGCCCAAATATTTCTGTGGTCCATCTTGTTGCACGGGATATAGAAGTGATCGAACAATACTACGACGTTTTCCCTTAATTAATCCGTCAACCATACTTCTATTGTAACCGTTTCTTTTAGCCATGTAATATATTATGTTGAGCTCCCTATTATAATTGTCTTGAGAAAGTGGAACCGACATTAATCTATGGATAAAACTACGATAAGCTGCCAATTTATGTTGAATGGGATGACAAGAAGATACTGGAATTGTAACATCTGTGTATGTGGGTTTCCTATAAATTCTGAAATCGTGCCTATTACCTATTCTCGAAATTGTTAAATCTAAGAAGTTTAGTGATTTACTATTTTCGTCCTCTAATTCTAATTTAAATTTTATTTTTGAGTGTTTACTGTTGATTTTATTGACAAAAACATCAATTTGACGAAGGGTACCAGTCCAACATATAATTATGTCGTCTACATATCTATAGTAATATAAAATATTTGGTTGATCTACAATAATTCTGAGTATTTTCAAAGTGATCCATAAATCCATTACAGAGGCAATTGTCCCGAAAGATCTCATTTTGCAAAACATCTAATCGAATCCTCTCATTCATTAAATAACAATCACACTTATAAAATATTACATACCTGCGATAAAGGCTTTAGGATGTCTGTTTTAGAATGTTTAGAAATTACAAAACACAATACACAAAACTACACACTGTTGAATGAGCAAAACACATTCACAAGATCACCGTTGTTACGTATTTTTTCGAACGGTGCTGTAAACAACGATCGACCGTCCGATGACTCACCAACAACGAGTCACTATCACTAATCGTCGGCTACCTGGCGGCGCAGGTATAAATAGTGGGGCGGGCGAGTATTGACTCACTTTCAGCTCAGCGCTCGACGAGGTAACACGTTCGGTGCACAGCGGGTCAATTTCCTGAAGATGCTTCGTAGAGAAGCGAAACACGTGTCGAAGTCTAATTAAGTTTATTCCAGCTTAAGGAGATTAGATCAGCGGATAAGTACTACATATTGCTTTGTTCGAGTTAATTTATATTTAACAATGGACTTCCGCAAAGTCACGCCTGAGTCAATTAACTATAGTTTTTGCGGCTTTACTTTTGTTAAGCGTGTGCAAAAAATTGGAGGGTTGAATTTATCAAAATCCTATTGAAGCGGACGTCTTCATCATAGTAGCTCCAATCTTTAATTTCAGTTCAATCAGTCGAAAATCTAAGAAGATTTATACAAACTTTCATCCCTATTTTATCACCTTAGGGGTGGAATTTATCAAAATCCCTGCTTAGGGGATGCCTAAGTCATAGTAGTTTTATGCATGCAAAGTCAGCCCGATCGGTTAAAAATTGACAGAATTTCATACAAACTTTCATCCCCTATTTCATCCGCTTGGGGGTAGAATTGATCAAAATCCTTTCTTAGCGGATGCCTACGTCATAACATTTACCTGCATGCCAAATTTCAGCCTGATCCGTCCAGTGGTTTGGGCTGTGCGTTGATAGATCACTATGTCAGTCAGTCACCTTTGAGTTATATATATTAATTAGAAAAATTCGAAAACTTAGATTTAGATTAGATTTATATTTGGATTTAGATAGAAGATAGATAGAAGATTTATACAAACTTTCATCCCCTATTTTATCCCCATAGGGGTGGAATTTATCAAAATCCTTAAGCCTACGTCATAGTAGCTTTATGCATGCAAAGTCAGCCCGATCGGTTTAAAATTGACAAAATTTCATACAAACTTTCATCCCCTATTTCATCCCCTTGGGGGTGGAATCGATCAAAATCCTTTCTTAGCGGATGCCTACGTCATATCATCTACCTGCATGCAAAATTTCAGCCCAATCCGTCCAGTGGTTTGGGCTGTGCGTTGATAGATCACTATGTCAGTCAGTCAGTCAGTCAGTCAGTCAGTCAGTCAGTCAGTCAGTCACCTTTGAGTTATATATATTTAGATTAATATTTTGTACCTATATTTTTAAAATAGTTCTTTGTAAAAAATCTGTTTACAAAAATAGAATTAATTTATAATATTTTATTGTTATTGCATATACCTGCCCTATTTTATATCTACAATATTATATCTATTATTCTGTCCAATAAAAAAAAGCTTACCTATCGTGTAGTTTTAGGTACCTGCCCTACATAAAGTCTACTATGTAACTCCTTGGAAATTTACATGTAATTATCACGTTCACTTGCATTTAAAAAAAAACTAACTATACCACTGATCTATAATAAACAAGTACGCTAATAGAGATCAGTGTACTGTACCTAAGTACATATTTTTGTACCTATCTATACTGGTATGGTTGGCTTGGATAGGCTAATAAAACAATAAAATAGATTTTACGCCTCTTTTGTACTCTAATTGTGTATTTTAGTACAATAAAAATAAATAAACTCCATACTGTTACAATTTACGCTTACGGCTTAAAACCTCCATTATGGTCAGGCTAATTTCTCCTGAATAATCAACAGCTTTGGAAATAATGAGTTATTTGTGGAGGCATTAATAGATTGCGTGTGACACGCATTATGTGCACGGCATTATTAAATATGTACACTAAGGTACTTTTGGAAGAGCATATAAATATGGCGTGGAAATGTGAGGGAAAATCGCCTTCATGAAGCTTGTTTGCAAAAATATTATTAATACTACTAGATTAACAATATAAAAATGTACTTATAGATGTGGCTACAATGAAATAGTATAGGTTTTTATTTGATTGAAGAGATTTCGTTCAAAACTACATAATCTTTCTTTGCCGTTATCGCTTTTAGTGTCTCTAAGTACTCTACTATAATACCTAGCCTTATTTTACATAGAATGGATAGTGATTTACTAACACAAACTTCCTTCAGTAGTATTCTGTAATCAAATTAATTGATTTTAAATGTTATTTCACCGGTTTTTACCGTTTATGTACTACTAGCTGATCCCGCGGCTTTGCTCGCGCTCGTTTTCTTTGAAAATCTCATACTAACTTTCATCCCCTATTTTATCCCCTAGGGAGTAGAATTGATCAAAATCCTTTCTTAGCGGATGCCTACGTCATAACATCTACCTGCATGCCAAATTTCAGCCCGATCCGTCCAGTGGTTTGGGCTGTGCATTGATAGATCACTATGTCAGTCAGTCACCTTTGAGTTATATATATTTTTATGTACTATTTATAAAACTGTATGAAATAATTACCATGTGAAAAGCTCACCACCTCAGATAGGTACGAGTTTTTTAATAAGTCCAAAATGTAAAGTGCTAACTTAGAAGTTAATGAAACTGACAAAAACCCCGAACTGGCACACCGTATTGAATTTACTAAAATTGTGGCTAACCTAACGAAGTATTCAAATTCCTCCTCCAAAACCAAAGAAATAATATGTCAAAACTATGTCTGTCGTGTAACTAAGTAGAGTTCTAAATATAAAAGTAAAACTATAATTCTGTACAACGAGTCGATTTAAAAATTAAGTCGAACTAAACCTAAACGTTGAATAGGAGTCATTGGTTCAGTCAGCTACCTATGGTAGGTTCCAATTTTAATCCAATCATTTCACAGAGAGCTATAACCGAGTGGGATATTTTTTCGACGTTGGTAAATACTATAACACTACACTAATAGTATAGTTCTCTAGACACCAGCCAAGTAGCTTATCGGATGTGTGTTGGCAGCATTCAGGTGCGTTCGCTAGAGTATTTGCTGAAAGCCTTTCATCTCTTCAAAGCAGAGAGATCTATTCAGCACTTGTTATGAACACTCAGTGTGGAAACCTGGTCATGGTCATCTGAAAAGTATGGAGGAATGAAAGCACGCGGCATTCAGTTATTTTCACAATAATTTAGAGAAATGGTTAAGCCAATTCGTTTTTTATTGGTTTAATTAATGAAATAAATATATTAAATTAATAATTAAAAAAATTTTAAAAATAATTTCTTAATATAATAATTCAAATTCAAATATTCAAGCCAAACATACTTTCGTCATTGGTTAAAAGTTTCGACTTTCAAAAAAAGAACGGGTTTAAATCGTATTCAAATTTAGAATCCCTGCAATAAGAATTCTCTTTATTAGCAGCCCTTCTGGTAATCGGCGAATAAATGAAACCATTGAAGAAACAGATGTTCCCAATTACATAAAGGTGATTGCCCCCGTTGAATAACCTTACGACATTGCGGGTGTCGACCTGCAAGAGTTCGCCCCCGGCCGGCGGCGGGGGCGCGGCGGCGTGGAGCGACGACGCCGTACTCAAAAACGTTCACCTAGCGAGGAAATGTGCTTCTGCCCTGTCTGGAAGGACTATCGATTGTATAGAATGCACTCTAGCATAATCTACATTCTAGAGCATTTTAATTGTACCTTTAACAAAAAAAACTTAAACAATTCTATTATTATTAAGTACCTACCTATGTTTTTGCAAAAAAAAAGTATTTTACCTACCTATGTATAAAAATATTTTCTTTCTATGTATTATATCAGTTAGGCTACTATTAATACCTACCCACCTGTACATATTTTTTCCGTACCTGTTAGCTTTGGTTTAGTTTGGAGCTAGATAGTAGTGCCAAAATAACGATGATACCTAATATGAGACCAAATGCCGGATACCGTGATGGGTCTGACGATATTTATGAATAAAGAAGATCTTATCCAATAAAACAATAATAAATAAAAATCTAATACCTAGTTACAATGTTTTGAATGAAACGAAAGAGTTAATAATGTAAACCTGAAAAGCGCGTACGGAAATATCTCGTAGGTAAATTAGAATTTCCTAATTCCCAGCAGAAATAATGGAAATTAAGAAAATGTATGTTTTGTTTTTAAATCCTTAGAGAGCAGGAAAGACACAGAAAACAGGTTACCGGTAGGTATACACTGCGCGTATAGTTACTATATAGTTATAGTTACTATATAGTTACTATACGCGCAGTGTATACCTACCGGTAACCTGTTTTCTGTGTCTTTCCTGCTCTCTAAGGATTTAAAAACAAAACATACATTTTCTTAATTTCCATTATTATTCGCAACTATACGCGCAGTGCAGGAATAGTTTGATCACCAAAAAAATTGGTGATCATCGATCATAGGTACGCCGCATACCAATTTTTTTTGTGATCAAACTATTCCTCAGAATGCGGGAATTCAGAAATATTGAACACGTTGGCTCTCCGTATTTCAATAAGGCATTCACCTTCTCTCCGAATGGCACCTGTCTGTCATTCAACAGACAATATGTCAAGCGATTTGTAATAGTATATAATATTAAAGTCAAGTCAGTCCATAGTACATAGTCAAGTCAGCCGTCATTTGTTTGAAGAAAATCTCTAAACATAAGAAGCAGTTTCGGTCAAATCAAGATAGACATTTATTTTTATTCCAAATTCAAATACCACCGAAATTACATGACACAACTCAATGAAAAAGCTAGGTGCCAAGAATAGGTATAAGTTAAGCTTCGTGCTTCTCAAAATATCAGAAAACGAATCCACGAAGAAAATTTTTAATCAGTCACACATCGTCGTTGCCACGGTAACAGACAGAAAAAGGTTGTTTCATGAAATGTTGTCGTGTAGGATAAGGTTAGGTAAAATTAAGAAACCATTTGTAACTTAATTAAGTTTATTATAAGAAAGCTTATTCATTGCTTTAGTTGGTAAGCACCGATGATAACTTTTCTGTAATTTCTATTTTTGTGTTTCTACATCAATAAAAACCATTAGTAATTCTTCCTGTTTTCTTGGACGCCCTATCCCACTGTTTTGTAGGCAGGCAGGATAGACTAGATAGAACCCCAATTTTTAATTACGTAACAGTGGCTACAGGTGGCTTCTCCGTGGCACCTGCTTCCAGCGTGAACACACGTTTCAGGCTTGGTCATAATTTAACTGAGGCTTTAAAACCGCTTCTGTGGGCTTTGCGTCTTGTAATGTTTCAGGATAATATTTTGCTCGTATATCATGAATTATTAATTCAGAAGCTTTTCAAACAGGTGTTACGCTACTCTTAGCAATTAGGTTACATAATTGTAATTTTTACCTACCTATGATGTACAAGGTAACATTGGAGGTAGAATCATTTTATAGGCAAATTGAACCTACCTAACATCAGTATCTTTATGTATGAGGTGGGCGGTTAACTGTGGGCAGTTCATTTTCTTTTTCATAATATTCCCAGTACTCCGAAATCCAGTTCAACGACCCGGTCAACCAATAATGTATAGGTGCATACCTGGGTGAATCAACTTTTAAGACACTCCTTTGACAACATTATGAACAACTAACAATAAAAAATAAATCATCGAAATATTATGAAAATATACTGTAAAATATATCTATTTTTAGGTTTTGCAGTGGGGCATGACATCTAAGCTAATATTAACGAGTTTTTTTAGAAAAAGTGACGAGGGTGCCTCATAAATATCCATTGCAACGCTGTAGAGCGACAATAAACCTACGCGCACCAGCTGAGAACTTAATTTAGGCTGGGGGGGCGGTAAAGCTAGGTAGAGATTTTTTGATCATACCAACTAAATATTAGACAATAATCGCCTTAGATGACACCAAGGTAGGCGTCATCTCTTGATAACGGTCATGAATTTTTATCGGTAACTCTGTAGAACTGATGTTTTGATCAAAGTTTAGGACAAAAGTTTGGATGCACGAAAAATATAAAATATTTGTCAAACTTTTATAAATGTTAACTTTAAACGTAAGTTTATCTTTTTCTGAATCATAATATTGGGTAAAAAGGCTGTGCATTCATACCTTTTTTTTAAGATACGTCCTAAATTGTATCGTCATCTAGGCCTGGGGACACATGTTTTTTGTATGGATAGTGCTTATGTTCTCCTGAGTTACCATAATAAAGTCAAAAATTTTCCTATTAACTATAAAATACTATGAAACTAGCATGTTAGGAAAGGATCTAAGTTTACGTTAACATCAAAACAAACATATTTTATAAGGAAATTAGGATTTTTATGCTCTTTGCATGACAGGGACACAAAAGGAGTGCCTTAAAAGTTGATTCACCCACCTACCTATAACTACCAATAGATACATTCGTACACGTAAACATTTCCTAGCATCACCCTTACACCCTTCTCTAAGGGAGTGAAAATAATCATAAAAACACAGACATTTTTGCAGTCGACGAGACGAACTCTCCATCAGGGCGGGCGGGTGAGGTGTTTTGGCCTCGGGCCTTTGATAACTCATGAAAAATTCAACTGCTGCCGACAAAAATTTAAGTACCTAGATACGAATATGTATACCTGCATCAATAACATTTATCGCATTTAAAAAACACTGGCCTAGGTTTATAGCTAGTCAGACACGACAGACAGTAGTATATATATATATATATAGCCACCGCCAAGAAATTTGAATACTTATTCCTTGGTCACCGCATCTATATTCCTTGGCACCGCTGCGTGTAGTGTACACCATACACGCGTGTAATGTGTCAACCAAAACTCCGACTACGCCCTCAGCTATTACACGTGTCACTCTGTGTCACTACGTTTTTCTGTTTAGTAATTGACCCGCCGCCCCAGCTAGCAGTAAAGAAATTAAATTACAAAAAAAAAATTATAATACTCTCGAATGTGAGGTACTGAAGCGGACAACAAGCTACGATTGCTACGACACTGAAAAACTGAAACAGCTTCAGGACTTTGATCGCAGGCACAGTAGATATGCCCTTAGATTTCTTAGTACCCATCATGTACCAGATAGTTTTGAGGACATATTTAAGGGGGTAGTCTGGATACGTCCAAACATTACATTTGGCACATACGCAGAATTGCAAAATGCAACAATCTTAAATATGGCATGGCACATAAATAAATATGGTAGGAAATGGGAACCCTCAGCTTAGACATTTTCTCGTCTCAATACACGTACCTAGGTATATCAATACCAGCGATAGGTTGTAGCTGTAACTGAAACAAATGATCTCAATCTTCGCAAGAGAACCAAAAGCTCTTACACAAACAACTGAAATGGCATAGATATGATAATTTCCACAAATTCATGTAAATTGTTATTATCTTTCCTTCGGAGTAGCCTGGCATGTTTACTTTAATAAAAACGAGTGTTATAGTGTAATCTCAGCTTCCCTTCCCAGACGGTAATATATAGCCCTTATATTATATCAGATACGAGCCGTAAATTGACGGTAAAATGTTGTGAATCCCTCGCCTGTAACTTATACATATTTCATAGATTGCAGCTAACTTATCTAGCGTAGCATAGTTCTTTATTGCTTCTTATTTAATATCATCATCAGCCAGTCAAAACAAAAACAAACATGAAATAAGATTACATTTAGTTTGAATTTATTTAAAGACTTTAATTTTATGAAAGGAGAGATTGAATTCAACTGTACAACGTCTCCGAAAACTCAGGCTCAACTCCAACTCGGGCTCTACAAGTATTCAAAAACTCCAGTTAACTGGACTCCAGTTAACTGGAGTTTTTGAATACTTTCTCGATCCTTCATTGCCAGCTGCGGCGAGTCCTATATTAATCTAGAATATTCCTCACCAGTGTTTATTGAACCAAATTAGCCAACAGTGGAATTGAGCCTGAGTTTTCGGAGACGTTGTACAGTTGAATAGAATCTCTGCTTTCTCGATCCTTCATTGCCAGCCGCGGCGGAATATAGGACTATATTAATCTAGAATATTCCTCACCAGTGTTTATCGAACCAAATTAATGGCACTCCAATTAGTCGTCTCAGCCTCACCGAGCATGCATCCGTTTCATTGTGTGCATGTCTCCAGCTTCCTCATATTGAAAATGTAATTTCTATAAATGCCAATATTTAAAGCATAATTAGTGCACTCATAGATTTGAATCATAATTTAGCTGCCAAATAAACAACGATGCTATAAGCTTATAATAGTGTGTAAGCTGGAGTAACATGTCTCCAGCTGCCTCAGTCAGTGTGGGCAAACGGCTAATGATAGAGATATATAGTAAACGCAAGGATTTAGTACCTATTTAGTGCACCTGGTACCAAAAATTTCAGGTCTGTAGCTAGGAAACTCTTCGAGTTATAAGACTTGATCAACGTGTAAGCTGGAGTAACGATACGTGAAAAAGCATATGCTCGTTCTCTGGAATGGCTGGAGCTAGCAGGTTGCTTTAAGTCTCCAGATTTAGTACCAAACGAATTAGCGAGGTACCAAATATTTGAAGTGTCTCTGTTCAAAACTCTATGAGTTACAAGCTTTTCCAGCTTTTTTTGTTTGTCCAGCTTGCACATGTTGGAGCTCAGCAACCACAATAGGTACAGACACGGTTGATGTCTCTGAACTGAGCTATGAATTAGTGCACTCGGTACCAAAAATTTGGAATCTCTAGGACAAGCAGTTCTGTTGTAATCAGCAAAATAACATTTTACCGCCAAAAATTCAAAGCATTTCGACGCGACCATAAAAATGATGCGTTGCCGCTCTGAAGGTGATACTACGCGCCAGTCACTGGTTGCGTCTATTTTATTTTTTGTTTTTGTCACATCCGCATGAACATCCGCATTATTGGTGCGATGCGGATGTCCAAATCGATGCGTAAGAAACATACATACAAGATACATACAAGAGGTGCGTTTTTACTGGTAGGTAGCCCCTTTTTTTACCTTTTTGGCAGTGTTAAAATAACGGAGTTGTATCTGTATCTACATAGGTACCCACTCAAAGCGCCAGTTCTTTAACACCTACCACAGTACCCATAGGAGAAGTTAAGTAGTAAAACTAATAAATGATTAGGTACCTACGTAAATCTAAATTTACCTAATTATTTATTTAACTGCTACCTACCACAATACTGGTTTATATAGGTAGGAAAGATTCGTTTTTGCAAATCGAAAACCTCTCAAATTTGAATGACTTGACTTAGGTCTGATGACGATTCACTTGACATGACACTAGCAAGATTAGATTGGCTGTCAAACTGTCAAAATACGGACGGACGGACATGCTGCTCGCTCCCTGCCTTGCCTGCAAATTCTGCAATATATATAATTGGTATATTTTAACCTCTCAAATTCGAATGACTTGACTTAGGTCTGATGACGATGTGGCGCATGCGTGATGCGGGAGGAGAGCGCTACCCAGTTTGACAGGGATTAATGACGAATGTTGGCTGTGATGCCATAAGGTGTGTGTATTCTTCGGGCGGGAGGTCCCTAGGGGAGGACAACTGCTCGAAGAGATTCCTCTTCAAGGGCACCGTTATAGTGTCACGTGTTCCTGACAGGCGACGGAGGTGGGCCGTGGGGCCAGGGCCATGAAGCCATAAGGGGGATGTATCAGAATGCAAGGAGATCGGAGTGGAGGAATGGGGCGGGGTGATGCGCCTAACACTTGCACGCTTGTGCAAGTGCAGCGCCCCCGTCTAATGCTGGCGCAACAGTTTTGCTACGCCACGTGGAGGAGATTAGAGTGAATGAGGGACGGCGCATGTAAAATGTGCCGTTCAGTATGAGAGGTTTTCGCCAGTCGAGTCGCGGATGGCTTTAGTTCCCGTGGCTCGGCGTGAATGGCGTGAGAGGAACACCGGCGAGGTTTTAGTTCGGGTATTCCGCTTCGGCGGCGAGTCCCACATAATTCCGGTCCCCCCCGGACCGGTTTACTCGTAAATGAGTTTCCTCGCCGTTAACAAAAAAAAAAAAGGTCTGATGACGATTCACTTGACATGACACTAGCAAGATTAGATTGGCTGTCAAACTGTCAAAATACGGATGGACGGACTTGCTGCTCGCTCCCTGCCTTGCCTGCAAATTCTGCAATATAATTGGTATATTTTATCAAAAAAAAATATAAAATGTCAAACCATACCAAACTATTTAATTAGATATGGCAACACACAACGCCCCGCTCTTCAACGCACATCGGAAAGAGAAGGGTATAATAATTATGCCTTCAGAAATTTAAAGGACTGAGTGCATACAAAAAAGACTCTTATCGCGGGTAAATTACGTTCAAATCCGCAGAGCGTAATATCACCTTCAGAGCGGCAACGCATCATTTTTATGGTCGCGTCGAAATGCTTTGAACTTTTGGCGGTAAAATGTTATTTTGCTGATTACAACAGAACTGCTTGTCCTAGAGATTCCAAATTTTTGGTACCGAGTGCACTAATTCATAGCTCGGTTCAGAGACATCAACCGAGTCTGTACCTATTGTGGTTGCTGAGATCCAACATGTGCAAGCTGGACAAACAAAAAAATCTGGAAAAGCTTGTAACTCATAGAGTTTTGAACAGAGACACTTCAAATATTTGGTACCTCGCTAATTCGTTTGGTACTAAATCTGGAGACTTAAAGCAACCTGCTAGCTCCAGCCATTCCAGAGAACGAGCATATGCTTTTTCACGTATCGTTACTCCAGCTTACACGTTGATCAAGTCTTATAACTCGAAGAGTTTCCTAGCTACAGACCTGAAATTTTTGGTACCAGGTGCACTAAATAGGTACTAAATCCTTGCGTTTACTATATATCTCTATCATTAGCCGTTTGCCCACACTGACTGAGGCAGCTGGAGACATGTTACTCCAGCTTACACACTATTATAAGCTTATAGCATCGTTGTTTATTTGGCAGCTAAATTATGATTCAAATCTATGAGTGCACTAATTATGCTTTAAATATTGGCATTTATAGAAATTACATTTTCAATATGAGGAAGCTGGAGACATGCACACGTTTCATTCCACTCTGCCGGGCGGGCGAGAGGTGACTGCCGTAACACTTCGGTGTCTGTCCGTCCGTATGTCCGTCGTCTTTAACTGGTCTCAGAGTTAAACTTACCTACTCTTGCTAGTACATAGAGATAATACATAAAAAATAACAAATAAATAAATATTGCTGGACATTCCACACAACACTATCTCGCCCCAAACTAAGCCAAAGCTTGTTGTATTGTAATATGGGAACCAGTACTACTTTTATACTTTTTTTTTGTAAATGCTTACTCATTATATTATATAACACCCAGACATAGAACAAACATCTATGTTCATCACACAAATATTTGTCCTCGGAGGGAATCGAACCCAAGCCTACGGCGCAGAAGGCAGGTTACTACCAGCTTTAGCTTTGAAGGCTGTCAATAATAATGGAATAAGATATATTTTTTATTATAAATATTGAAGGGATGTGTAATGAAATCTTAGTCTGATTACAAGAACCACATAATATTTGGTTTTTATTCCAGTTTGCGTCGTCGTGGACATACTCGTATTTCGCAGATAAAATAAAGCTCCTCACAGGATAAGGATCTATTGTTTTCAGGCTTTACCAAAACACTGTCTATATCTATCTATTCTAGTACCCAACATAGTATTTCTTGTAATTTGGTAGAATGCTTGCAGGTAGAACAGCCGAGGTCCTGAGTGTCTTCTCCAGAGAGCTGGTGTAAATCATGTCATTAGCTGCTGCGATCGACGGCCGCTGTAATTGAAAATAAACTTAATTATACCAGTGAGGTTGGTGGAAGACGGGAAGCGCATTTTTTAATTTCCGATCCAATTTGACAAAAACCAATTTTTTGCCATAAATCCTACAAAACGGTGATACAATTTCTCGTTTCCTCCTATCAAAAGTACAAGTCACATGCCACCTAAGTGTGCAAAACACTTAGGCTAAGTAGTAAAATACACTACATAAAGCTCTTCCTAAATGCATTTTCCTGGGTACTGAAAATTAAAAGCATATTCCTGTATGAAAGAGATAAAAGCTCATAAATGAAGGCCGATAGTGGGTTGAAAACAAAGGCACACTGTTTGACCTGACTCAGATAGACTCGGCGATGAGAGAATGGAACGAAGCTCCGGGTACAACTATGTTAGCAGATTTCATGCTAAAAGCTGTTACCGTATTAAAATTAAACTGCAGAATGCGATTCGATTTGCTGGAAAATTGCAAAAAAATACTGCGAGAAATCCGGCCAGAGTAAAACTCAGCGTATTTTTTATTCAGAGCTTTCTGTTGATTGAAAATATTTGAAGGCTTAAAAATAGCTGCATCGTAAAAACTAGGGCACGGCACTCCAGTAAACATAGAATGGAACGCCAAAGTCCTGTTGGAGGGTCGCTCCAAATTAATATTTAACGCGTATTTATACGTAGGTACCTTCGGGAATAGGGAAACCCTCCGGTGAGACATTAATGAATTATCGGTCACCGTGAGAGCCCCCACGTGGCTAGGATAATTTTCTGTCGCGCCGTTTACATCCATGAAAGAAGTACATAAAAACGTTGCTCGCAATTTTTCACTGTAAATTTCTACTTACAACTCCATGTTAGAGACCGATTTACAAATCGTTTTAGCTTTGAAGTTACGCTGCAATGAACTAAGCCTTCAATCGCTTAGCCAGTTATGCATGCAACTGCTATTCAAGTAGGTACAGTAATGTTACATAATTTAATTTCGAGAAGCACACTCTTTGCTGTACTCCAACCGTTTAACACTACTCTACGGTACCGACAACCTCAGTCGAGGTTAGTTTCCGTGTTGCTACGGGAAAGCATTCACTTCAATTTTTCATTTCAGTGCAGATAAATAAACAGCTCCGCAGACCACCTGCCGGGGCGCTTTCAAAGCTTCTTTCTATGTTTTGCGCGTTTCTCATTCACGTTAATGTTCAAATCTTTTAAAACATTTCCGGAGCAGAAGAAATAATTATTACTTTGTGCAGTTAATTTTTCTATATAGCTATAATTATAAAATCTCGATCTGAAATCTTGATAGATCACGTTTGGAATCCAATTTTCAGTGTAAGAGCGTTCCAATTTGCATCGGAAATCTATTTTATTCGCTTACAGCATGTTTGAAGGTTGAATTTCTTTTACATGTAAAATATCGTTATTTGCATAGCAGCCACGGATGAAGGAAAGGAGATAGCAGCAATCAGACGGGTTGTTTTGGGACCAAATCTCATGAGGGGAAATAGGAAACGTAGTGAGCGACGTTCGTGGGTTCCAATGCTTGCATGGTTTAGATGTCTGATGATATTTTAAGAAAACTTATATGTACAGGTGATGTGATCGAGCTTTGCTCGGTTGCTGAGTCCTAGCTAGATCGATTTATCGCCCCCAAAACCAAACCAAAATGCATACCAAATTTCAAAAAAAAAAAAAAAAAATTTCGTAGGAGCCGTTTCCGAGGTTCAGATTATTTTTATACTAGCGACCCGCCCACGCCCCCCTGCTTCGCAAGAGTGCACATATCATGCATGTATTATACATATAAACCTTTCTCTTGAATCACTCTATCTATTAAAAAAACCGCATCAAAACCCGTTGCGTAGTTTTAAAGATTTAAGCATACAAAGGGACAAGGGGACATAGAAAGCGACTTTGTTTTATACTATGTAGTGATTTTTAGAGTTAAACTAACTAAAGTAACTCGACGTATTCTTTGCAGAACACCATAATAGGGTTAAAATACAACAAATTAAGTCACCAAAATGATCTACTTGAAGTTCAGTAATTTTTATGTTATTTTTAGTTTTTTAGACACAATGTAAACGCAGATCGTTCTGTTTTCCAAACTTGGACCGGCACCAAAGCTGTTTCTTCAAGTAAGTAGCTTGACTCAACACCGTAAAATTAAAACAAAAAGTATATTTTTTGCAATGTTTTCCATCAGTGTCAGGTGTTCAGTTTCGGAAACGGGAAATGTCTACGCCTGAAGCGAGATGAAATTCGCCTGTTGTACAAACAAAAGCTCGGGCATCGCTCGTTCAAATAAATGCCAGCCGAGAACCGTAGCACGTACGAACCTTCCGAAATACTCAAAGTGAACCTAATGGCTTTGTTATATTTAATTAATTTAAATGAAATGCAATAATGCACAGCTTGGCCTATCCAGGGCGGGATTATACGAATTGCAACTAGAAAGAAAGATATATAATGCAAGTAGACTCACAACATTAGTTCCCAGGTACTTTTACTCCAATACCATTCTTTGTCTGTTTTTTGGTTTTCGTATTTTGTTTTTCGTATCTTCGTCAGGTCTCATTTGTATGGAGATTCAATAATAAGATACTATCGGGCGTGCCAAGAACTCCGAGAGTCCACACAAAAATGGCGCAAAAATAACGAAACTCAAGCTTCGGGTAAAGCACTTACATATCCAGCTAGCTATACTACGAGTATGTTGGTGTATGTAATAATTTCATTTGTTAACGTGTCACAGATAAGATCGCTTTGACCTCTCTAGAGTAAACATTGAACTACCTAATTGCAAAAGAGATTCAGCTCACCAAACTCGCCGAACGAAAATTTGATTGCTAAATCAACTTAGTGCTCTACATTCGAGGAAAATCCATTTAGTTTGATTGCAATAATTTTGTACGTCACACGTTAGGTATGTTTTTAGAGATTACAGGTGTAATGAATTCAATTTAAATTTTCAATTTATATATTTAGTGAACATAGCGGTTTTCATTAGGTCGCATAATACGCTTTCAAAACATCCTGTTGCCAAGATGGCAAGGTCGACCGCTATGAAAACAATAGAAAGCTGGTGTAACAGCCATGGCCTGTCAGTTAACCCCACGAAAACAGAACTCATAATGTTCACACACAAAAGAAGCACAGGAAACTTAAAACTTCCCAAGCTATTTAACACTGAACTAAGCCTGACCAACGAAGTCAAGTATCTCGGAGTCATTCTCGATAGCAAACTCCTATGGAACAAGCACCTTGACTTCAAAATAAAACGAGCGAGCGCCATATTCTTCCAATGCAGCAGAATGCTAGGGAAAACATGGGGACTCTCACCCAAAATAACCCTCTGGCTCTATACAGCCATAATAAGACCAACACTCACATATGGAGCAATCGTATGGTGGAACAGAACCGAACTCAGCACCGTTATTGCGAAGCTGCAACGCTTTCAGAGACTAGCATGCTCCGCGATAACGGGCTGCATGAGAACAACACCAACAGCAGCCCTTGAAATCATCCTGGGCCTGACACCCCTCGACCTATTTATACAACAAGAAGCGACGATGGCCGCTATTAGACTCAAACATTCGGAACTATGGGGTATCTCCAGGAGCCCGCACGCATCCATCCTGTATAAAGCGGTATTGTACGAACCGCTTATAGCAGCACCGTGCGATAAGATCCCCAAAAAACAAATATTCCAGAAACACTACCACATACAAACACAGGAGGACCAAAGAGACCAATCAGGCACTAACGAAGTCCGAATCTATACGGATGGCTCAAAAACCAAACAGGGAACAGGCGCCGGAGTGCACTCGCTTGATCTCAACATTAACATATCAATGTCACTAGGGCCACACAGCTCCATCTTTCAATGCGAATGTGTGGCCATCACCGAAGCTGCCACAGCAATCAACAGGAGAGGGATCGATAACTACAACATACGGATCCTCTCAGACAGCACAGCAACACTCAGAGCCTTAGAGAGTCACAACTGCAACTCGAGGCTCATATACGAATGTCACCAAGTCCTGGAGAGTATTGCCACAAAGAACTCGGTAACTCTACAATGGATAAAGGGACATAGCGGATCACTTGGCAATGACGCCGCAGACCAGCTAGCCAGAAGAGGATCAGAAACTCTGACGGAAGGACCAAACCCCTTCCTGCCTCTGCCGCTCTCCCAGCTGAGAACCTGGATACGGCAGCGCTCGCAGAACCAACACAACCAACGCTGGACACGCACAACTGACTGCAGACAGGCAAGAACAGCAATACCAACAACCGCACCCAGACTGACACGCCGTCTACTTAACATGCATAGACGGGACCTCAAAACCATCGTGGGAACCCTAACGGGTCACATTCCCTTAAACAAACACCTATACAACATCGGAGCCACAGACAGTCCACTCTGCAGAGGATGCCTATCCGAAGAAGAATCAGCTGCCCACGTAGTCCTGGAATGCGAGGTAGTAGCAACTCAACGACAAAAAATCCTGGCCAACCCCAGGTCACTCCTCCAAGCCTGCGAAGCACCCAGGAAACTTCTGCGCTTTTGGGAGGAGTTGGGCTGGCTACAGATATAGCCAGCACACCCTGACGCACAATGGACCAACCTTGAGTCTAAGTGCGGAAAAAGGAGTCCAATTACATTACATTACATATTTAGTGAACATAAAGTAAAACAAAGGTGACAGAATCTCAAAAGAACACTGAAAACTGCATAATAAGTATTGTGTCACAGTTTCCAATAATTAAGGGGCAGCATACGGCGCGCCTCTATCTCGCTCGCACAATTGAACATTGTTGAAGATATAAAATCATTGAACATAGTTATGCAAAATCGCAATCGCTGAAGTTGTTGTCAATGGCATTGTAAATATATAGCGAAAATAAAATGTTGATCCATGCATGTTTTCACACTTAGAAATGGGACTTTATGTTTTTCTTATTTTCATGCATGAAAACTTGCTCATCATAGTAAATATCACACGAAGCTAAAGGTAAAGAAAAATGGGGCTTCTTACAATAACAGTGTAGCCTGATGCGAATCCGTGTGTGCGAGTATTTCGTTAATCTCCATTGTATAATAAATAAAACATTGTAATCGTTACTTATTTCACCTCCAACTATTTTACTTATCTGACCCATATTTGAGCAATGGCAATAATTTTTATCGCTTTTGCATTAGTTACCAGGTACTTGCAATACATTATATAATTGCCTACGGCTTCTTCATATTTACCAGTTATTTACTTTCACCTCAGCTCCTTATACGTAGAAAAACAATATGAATAATAAGTTTAAATTAGTACTCTTTAATGTGGTTTTAAGTTTAATTCAAGCGAGCGATGGCGGATGTAAGTTACATGAAATTAATTAATAATAAAAGGCACCACAGCCTAATAGAGATGCTAACGAAGAAAATGGTTGTTGTTTTCGTGTGTTTGGCATTGGCTTGGTGGCAATCCTTCTAGAAAATAAAAATATAGAAAAAATGCAAGTAGAGTAATACTAACATTACGGTTTTAGTTGAAACAATGGGGCACTATGGGCCAACAGTAATAGTAATATAAAACTTGATAACGTAGTTGTGATCGCAATCCGTGTCTCAGCACTACGGTGGTATCGTAGGGAAAAATAATTACCCAACACTGCACTGGGGCTATGACTGGGTTTATGGACGGTGGTTTGGTGGATCAGTAGCGCTTTTAACCGATTGATTAAGTTACACCTGTCCCAGGAGTTTTGTTTATCATAATTTAGCTTTTCTTGTTTTCTATGAAGACTCAATTAATGAGCGCCTCTCCGCGAAGTCACGAGTCGTCAAACAAAAAAGGCTTGAGCAAAACTAACCAAAGGTTCCTGGGCCCGTATCACCATCTCTTGAAGCATTCTTATTTCAATATTACTTTTATATCAATGTCTTATATCAACTGCATAGAGTCAGCTTTATGATCAAAAAGTAAAGCAATATTGAAATAAGAATGCTTCAAGAGATAGTGGTACGGGCCCTGAAAACTCGATCAAAACTAATCGGCTGTCAAGTCACTTGCTATTTGAGCTTTTACTTCAAATTAGATAGAGATAGCAAGTGGCTTGACAGCCGATTAGCTTTGATCGAGCTTTCAGAAACCGGAGGTCAGACTACTACAGGTAGGGACTTGTACTATTTTAAAACTATTACAGACGCCAAAATGTTTGTACATTTCATTTTGGTTATGAACCTACTTATTATGTAGGTTCATAGCCAATAGGTAAACATAACTAAGCAATCGGCTTTGAGAGGACATCCCTACTAGTCTGTGTTTGAGAGGATCGCGGGAATTCGGTGGGCTTGGAATCGCTCTTCCTGAAAATATGTAAGGAGTGTATGTTTAGCAGTGGATTTTTTATCAGACTGAATATGATAATGCTGATTATAATTGAGGTACTAAGTAATTCACAAGCTGATTATTTACCTATCTATTTAATTTCAGATGTTTGTATGAAAATAAATGAGAACACTGCAGTAAATAATAACCAAATTACAAAGGTAATTTATAATTAAAGATAATTTAAAAAGTAAACACTAAATTATGAACAAGGTAATGGTTTCAAACCGGCTTTATCTATCTAACGTCTTTAATCTGTTTTCAGCAATTTATTTTACACATTTGTCATCATTTTATGTAGGTATGGAGGTGTTCATTTTTTACTGTATTATTAAATACGTAATACAGTAAAAAAATAATTTTATATGTAATTTTTTTTTGGTGTAAAACTGGTTCTCAAACTGTTCTGATTCTTTAAAAATATTTAACATCTATTCAAAATATAATTCTGCAAATATAACGCACCTATGAAGGACAAACATTATTGTAAAGTTCGACTATGAAACAATTACTGCAAAATCAGTTCTTGTTTAATTGCTTCAAAGCGTGAAATTATTTAGATATGCTACTGCTAGAATTTAAAAGAATCGAATGAAATCGGCCATGGTGTCGATAAAAACAATTAAAATGGAAAAGCTATGTTCCTTCCCAAAATGTCAGAAAACGAATGAAAATATTAATATTTTTTATGTTCAAACAAACTTATAATTTTCTCAAAGGAACGTCTCGTCAATCAATAACAAACAATCGCCAAGTCTCATTTTAGGTACTACTGCTGCTGCTGTCGCAACGGCGCGGCGCGAGGCTTGTTCTTATCTACGATCATTTTGATAATTTAGGTACCTAGGTACGCAAATAAAAAATACTCATAAGATTTGTATATACAGGTTCAATTATTCTACGAATGCTTGTGCCCCGCCTGTAGACAATTCGACACAACCGAGTTTGGACAGACTATTCAGGAATTACATCCCTACTTGGATATTAATGCCTACCCATATGGCAATGCAGAGGTATGTTTTGGAGAGAGAGAGAGGATCTTTACGTCGAATAGGGCTAATAGGAAACGTTATTAGTCAGCATAAAACTAGTACATAATGGCGACTGAAAAAAAATGTCTGTGATGCTTCATCTAGATATTTTTAACACAACACTTTGCTGTTTTCGCAGAAGTACCGCAGCGTTTACATTCAGCTCTTGTCTGGCGGGTAGCAAAATCCACTGGTGGGAAACGCAAACATAAAGGTACTGACACACGTGCTCAAAAATAAGCATGCTTATTTTGAGCATGCTCAAAAATCTACCGACGTACGACCAAAATTAAATAAGCACGCTTATTTACTAGCACGACCTGTCCACACGTGCTTTGATTGAGCAAGGTTAGAAAAAAGCATGCTTTTTGCTAGAAAATAAGCACGTGTGTCAGTACCTTAAGTTTTTGACTGAGGTGCACCAAGTGGCAAGCGGGGCGGGTGAGCGGGAAACGCAAAGGGACAAGCGGGCGCCAGCTCCCGCTGCCCGCCCCGCGCCACTATAATCGCACACTTAGTGTAGGTAAACGCTGTATAAGTGTGGAAATAAAAAAGCCACTTCAATTATTTTTCAGACTCGAAAAGAGAACGATAAATTAGTGTTCAAGTGCCCGCACGGCCCGAAGGAGTGCTACGGGAACATGCTCCACGCGTGTGCTATCGATTACCTGAAAAACCAGACCCGGGCAGTCCTATACAACACCTGTATGATGTCGCTGAACTACACATTAGGATCGGACGATGTCGCTGCTCAGGAGGTGACGTGGAACAATACCTATGCTCGCAGAATCTTTCACAGCTCAGTTGGTGGTAGCGCGTTAGCTCTGCCTTCTGTGCCGTAGGCCGGGGCTCGATTCCCACCGAGAACAAACATTTCTGTGATGAACATAGTTGTATTTTCTCTGAGCATGTTATTTACAAAAAAAAGAAGGTATTATCCGCTATCTGGTTTCCATAACAAGCTTTAGCTTAGTTTGGGGCTGGATAGTGGTGTGTGGAGAATGTCCACGAATATTTACCTCTATATTTATTTTGTTTTAAAAAATTGTTTGGTTGATCAAATATAATATTTGACACGTTTTTTAAGTGACGGAGGATGATATCTTAACTTAATTTTTTTTTTACAGTGTGGAAATAAAATGAACATTGACTCCAAACCAATCATAGCTTGCGCTGAAGGTGACAGAGGACCATACCTCCTCAACAAAATTGGTGAAATTAGCAAGAAGGTTAATTTCCAATACGTGCCTTATGTATTGATCAACGGCAAAGTATTCACGCAAGGGAAAGTGAGCTTCAAGGAGGCAGTTTGTAAAACCTTCGAAAATCCTCCACCACAGTGCAAATAATTCTTGGCTCAAACAAACCTGGAAGTGAATGCTTTTGATACATATTTTTAATTTGAAAATATATATTTCTTAATATTATTATTACAATTCAAATTTTTCATTTGACCTAGTTTTTACCCGAGTGCCGAGGGTTATGTGTTTGGCGTGTATCTCTATCCATGTATGTATTTATGTATCCTTCCTTCGATATTTCCTTTATTACCACGTAGCAACCAAACGGCTGGATGGATTTTGATGATTCTGGTATCAAAAGATTCGTCGCAACTTCCCAAGTGTCTTTAGAATAAAAAAACCCTAAAAGTCACGTGGAAAGGAAGGCAGGAGCAATATTCTCTCACATTAAAAAAAATCTTTTCGCTATCATAGCAATATGGATATCAAAATCAAGAGAGTGATAAAGTGTTTTCAAATAATGTATTAGTTTTTAATATAAAGTAAACCCTCACAGACAAATCCACAACGCAAAATTCGTTAAGTCACTTTAGTGAACTAAGCCATGAAACCTTCCCTATGGTCATACAAATCGTTTAGAAAAAACCGCATCAAAATCTATGAACCCGTTTCAAAGATATTAAGGGCTTTGTAATAAAAAAATGTGATTGCTGGTAACCCCATAGTGATCAAAATGAGTTATACAACCAGAGGCATCAGTAAACTGCTAGGACATAGGTACGCGAGCCTCCGACTGTCTGCGATCTTTACATTTTTATCATTCGTCAATACTGAAGAATGGATTTCAATATTAAAAAGTACCAAACTTAAAACATTATCTTATTTACCTACCTAACATACCTACTTTTAGTTCGGGCACTCGGGTTTTTTTATTTTTTAATAAATCTTCTTGTTATTTATTTATGCAGGTAAATATTTTTTAAACAACCTGTACATGGGTGCAACCTCCAAAGGAAGGGGTACATTTCGGGGCGATTATACAGGATGGCCAAAAAGTCGTGGATCAAACGCAATAGGGGTTAGAGGGGTCATCAGCTGCAAAAAATTGTTCTACGGGAGGTCCTTAAGGTCCAACCCCTGCAGAGTTATAATTTATTTTGTGTTTTTATGAGATTTTTTTTTTACTATGTAACTTATTAAAATTCTAAAAATCTACAACTAAGACTTAAAATCATAGAGGTTTTGAGTGGTAACTGTGAACTGTATAACAAAGCATTGCCTAGCAATCAGGAGCCTTATGCACTATGACCATTTGCAGCGCGAGCTCGGCTAAGACAAGGCACCGGTGTCATACGGTCAGGGCAAAGTATCTTCTATGTCATAAAGACTAAAGCCCAACATCAAGTTTTGACGTTTCACGGTTCGGGACAAGGAATCTCCTATTTTCTTAGTGAATAATGCCCCAGGGACGATAGGGAACGTGGTGCACTGCCCCGCGTCTGTCAACTTGAGGCATAACCACACAACTACCCTTCAAACCGAAACACACCAGCAAGAATAAGATAAGAGCTCTACTTCTCTTGCAGGTGCTCAAAAAAACATGCTTGAAGTTATGAGTTTGCCTCAAATAAACATAGGTACCTACTTATTGCTGGCAAATGTGGACAGTTGCAGAGCATGCTTATTTTAAGCATAATTTTTATGAGCACGTGTTACAGTACCCTAAAGCCGTTGGCTAATCTAATTTATGCGTTGATAGAGAAAGTTTTATACATGTGTTGTATTAATAATTCCATCTGAAAATAATCGAATCACAATTTGAAATGAATTTAATTAATATTATGAACACCTGCAATCATTCACAGTTAGTCAGTCACAGTCGCTATAACATTTATTATCAGAGATCTAAAGTTATAAATTACCCTACATAAATTGATTTATTTCATTTTGGCTTAGTTTCTCTCGGGTAGAGAGCCAGAGTTTATTAGAGGTTTTCAAAAAAAATGCAATATAAAGCTATAATTTCGTTGAGTTGTGTTTTGTTTATCACAATCCTCACGAATGGCCAGGGTAAGTTATTGTACCTACATAATATTTAGGCTTAGGCATGCTATTTGAATAATATTGACTAGGTAGTTATGTTGTCCCCTCACCCCTCTGCATTAGATTAGTTAAAGAATAACGGTTTTGCTTATGTAGACATGGCTCTATCGGTATTCTATAGGATACATTTCGGTGAGTGCGCGTCCGAACTCCACAGCTTTATCCCCTCATCCCCAATTCTACCATCGGACCACTAGACGTACGGAAACGAGGCATCCATTCATGGTGGACATACCAACTGCCCGCACCAAGCGCTTTGCTTTTTCATTCATCATGCGCACAGCCAATGAATGGAATTCCTTACCGGCGTCCGTCTTTCCGATGACCTATAATTTGGTTACTTTCAAGAGAAGAGTGAACAGGTATTTTCTAGGTAAACGTGCCACATCGTCGACCACATCATCACTCAACATCAGGTGAGATTGCGGTCAAACGTTTTTACCTATAAGTTGTAAAAAAAAATGGCAGTTCACGGAACTAAGTATCTGCTGAATTAGCGTCTGCAGTCGCCCGCGACTGCGTCCGCCCATGTACTTTGGATTATTAATAAAGCACCTCTAAATCGGTCAACACGTATATTTTATTAATCATTTATTCCACAATTAATTAAATATAGTTTTTTTAAAAACACTTTAATTAAGCTCGAAATCAACAGTAGGTTACCTTCAAATCACAATGTTTCGTAAAACAATAAACCTGTAAGAAGTCAAAATTTAATTATCAGGTTACTACTACGGAAATTATGGCAATAATTGGAATACCGGGTATGGAAGGTCATCGGCAGATTGGTCAGACTCCACTGGCCAGGTACGTTCAAATCTATTTTTTAAACTCTTCAAAAAACCAAGAAATATTGACAAATAGCCTGCGTTTTATGAATATTTTTTTATGTCATCATCGATAATTATAATTAATTAATGCTGTAAGTAGCTAGTAAGCTAGGTACCTACCTAGTGAGACTCCTTACCACAGAACACTCAAATCAAATAAAAAATGTTTATTTGCAACTATGTAGGAAATACCTTTGTTAATTAATTAATATATTAGACGACTTATTGACTAAAACACAAATAAAAAGTAGTAAAACAAAGACAGTTGCAAAATGGTCCCAACTCAGCATATGCAAGCTGTATAGAAACTTACGCTGGTCTTCCGTTGGGGCCGTTGAGGATCGAGTAAGAAAATGAGATACCTAAGTGGACGTGATTACTAAACAATTTGATTAACTTATAACCAAAATACTGAAACAAATTCAACTAGATACTCCTCCTTACTTATGCTAATAGTCGTGGACTGACTGAACAACACAGTAAGGGTCAGTGACAGGGGTAACAGAACAGAGTAATTATTTAAATTTTGTGAATAATAATTTCAGACTGACTACGGCTACGGCTAACCAAACAGTTATAATCCATTTGTGAGTACTGCGAAGCCTATTGCTGGGCTTCTTAACATTTACGAGTACTGTTGCTAAACAGGTCTGCTTTTCGTCTTTATCTAACAATTCTTGTATATATTAAACAAAGCAACGCATACTTATTAGATTGAAAGAAAATACTTTAGTGCACATAATAATAACGGTACAAAGGCAGACTTAATAAAGCATTATCTTCCAGATAAATTTTGTATAAATCATCTTATAGTTTTTCTGTTCCACATTTATTTGCTTTCAGAGTCTTGGCAAAAACGTGGTAAAGATCCAGCTATATTATGAGAGCCATTGTCCGGCTTGTAGATATTTTGAAACGACAACGTTTAAAGAAATGGTTCTGCAACTGGGGTCAAACCTTGACATCTATCTTTATCCGTACGGCAATGCAAAGGTAAGATTAAGATATCATATCATTGGTTTAGCAATTGAACCCGTCATTTCGAAAAGAGCATGAGTCCAACAATCAAAACTTTTCAGGATCAACTTAAATGTATTTCTTACTAAGCTGACTCTGATTTTCGCTTACCTTTTGACTAGACTTTGTGTTGACTAGAGATGTATGTAGATGTGCCGTTTTCACAGGGAGTATGTAAAATGCTGTAATAAATTAAATTGCGGAAAAAAGTAGTTTTGACAAAAAGTGTGATTCGTGCCTTTTTCGAAATGAATCAGAACAAAGTTATGAGGTAAACCAAACATAAAAAACAGACGAATTCAAAACCGCCTCAATTTTTTTTTTTAAATCGGTTAAAAACGAAATCCTACATGTCTCAGTTCTAACTATTTTTATCAACCAACTATAGCTTTTAACAACCTACAATTGGAATTTTTTTTTTTAATTGATGTCTTATATTCGTTTAATCATTATCTTACATTAACATTTTATCATTTCATGTTTTATTATCAGACAACAGTCAACCCACATGGGGGCTACGACTTTACAAGTCAGCATGGTCCTGAAGAGACTTACGGGAACAAGCTCCACGCATGCGCCATCGATGTACTGCAGAATATGACCACGGCTGTGCTCTTCAACTCCTGCATGATGGATAGCTCACAGGCTGGAAAAGGCTCGGATGACAAAGCTGCTGATGTGGTAATTATTTTAACCCTCATATTCATAATCCCTGCCATTTTATAGCGGCTCTATAGAGTATTCTTGGAACTGTCACTTTCATGCCAAAGAAAAGAGACAGCAACAGACTTATTGTTCTGATAAGCTATTGGCACGCTCAGCGACCAATAAGAATAAGGGCTTGATATTTCATTTTTTTTTGTTGAGTTCTCTGAGATATGTAACATTTTTTTGTATTTTAGTGCGGAAGATCCATGTTTATAAACTCGGAAGCCATAAAACAGTGCGCTAAGAGCCAAAGAGGTTCTCAGCTCCTCAAATACTACGGAGATGAAAGTAAGATGGCTGGTTTCAAGTCTGTACCAACAGTATTTGTCAACGGAATGCCATCTTCCATCACAAACTTTAAAGAAGACGTCATTAAGGCCTTAACAGGATACGCCTTTTGATTTCTAAGTTTTCATTTGAAACAAGAATAAATTGAGAGAAAGAAGAACTTTGTTTTATTTTTTCAAGGTAGCTTACCTCATTCGACACGTCACACGACACATGTCATAAGTTTCTTTCTTATGATCGCATACTTTTCCCGGACCTCGACGATGGTTTTCGATGGTGGCAAAAAATTATATGTATATAATCACTACATAGTATAAAACAAAGCCGCTTTCTCTGTCCCTGTGTCCCTATATCCCTATGTATGCTTATAAATCTTTAAAACTACGCAACGGATTTTGATGCGGTTTTTTTTATAGATAGAGTGATTCAAGAGGAAGGTTTATATTATGTATAATAATGCATGATCTAGTAGAAAAACAATGTGCACCCGTGCGAAGCAGGGGCGCGCGGGCGGGTCGCTAGTTATATATACAGGGTGTCCGGAAGGTCGATGCAAAGCCGTGCACCTCCCATTCAGTCAGTTATGTGGATACAGATGATTGTTTTGGTTTTTATCGATTGAATACACATTATGCTAGGACGCAAACAAAATGTTAGGCACTAGTAACTGTCTGTTTGAACACTATGAACGAATAAGCATATGATTTTGGTAAATTTTACAAAAATCATGGATATTATGATAATTCGGAATTCGTCGACATTGGACTATCGACCTTCCGGACATCCTGTATAACGAAGTTCTTAAACTAATGTAAGTATGCCTTCTAAAATTTAAATTATATTGAGTCGGCGCCAGACAAGCAAATTAATTAATTACTTAGACCTAAAATGCCTGTTTTAGTTTTTTATCTACATCCCATATAAAAATATGTATGTACATCGTTATTTGGTATGTTATGAATTAATAAGTATGTTTATTATGATTTTAGACGGGTGAGAAAGTTGAGAGAAGAGAAACTAGATTCGTGGAGTTTTCGGCATGGTGGTGCGTGGTGTAACTTAGTCATAACTTAGCTAAGTACAACGTACTCATACAAGGCGTTATCAGCGTTATTACTACTTACATGAACAATTGTACCTACATGAATTATTATTGCTACCCACCTACTTTACAAACAGTCTGTTATCAATCACAATTTATGAGCAAGTGTCTTGTTAGATATTTCTGTTAATCTGTCTTGTGTCTCTCTTGGGAAGAGTCAATTTATAAACAGACAAACACCAAGTAACACAAATATTTAAAATCATTTGGAAAATGTTTCGCCAGATTTTTTTTTTGTCTCTATGTGTTCTTATTATAACGACTATCACAGTTAACGCGCAGGGTAAGTGAAAAAGTTGAGGTATTTATATTTCTAAACAAAGAGCAAACATTGACGACCTCAGTGGCGCAGCGGCCGAGAGTCCGCCTGCGATGCAAGAGGTCACGGGTTCGATGCCCGCCTCGGAACAAATTTGTGTACGATCTGCAGAAATTTGTTCCGTTGGTCCGGGTGTTTTCTATGTATAATAAAAAAAATATCTATCTATGTCAGTTATAATGTATTAAATATATCAGTCATCTAGTACCCATAACACAAGCTTTGAGTAGCTTACTTTGGTGCTAGATGGTGCTGTGTGGATGGTCCAGCATTATTTATTTATTTATTTTATTTATTTACCCATTTACCAGGAATAAAATTCTGTTATGCTTCAGATTGATTCGGAAAAAATTTACAATATCTTTTAGAGCGTTTGATCTAGATACTAAGAAGTAGGGTTCCTAAGGATTATCAAGATAATATTTACTGTCAGGTACTGTGAGATGAATAATGAATATTCTTAGATCCCTCAATCGAATTTTTTAGATGTTTGTTACTCTATAACTCCAGAACGGCTGAACGGATCTTGGTAAAAATTGGCACAGAGATATATTATAGTCTGGAATAACACATAGGCTATAATTTTTATCCCGTGGGAACACCGGGATTTAAAACTACGCAGGTGAAACTGCAGGGCGCTACAATTGCCTTTATGTATTTTCGGGACGCTCTAGTTCTACAACTAGAGCGTGCCTGGGAGAGTATTTTAGATTTAAGTTGGTCCAGCTTAGCCCTTACCTTATCCAAAATTATCACTTTCAGATTTTGGAACTAACTATACAAGAAATCCAGCTGTGAAGCCTGATAAGGTTAGCTTTATTGAACATGATCAATATTATACACTCTTATATGTACTAAACACTAAAATATTTTGGTTCGTTAATGACCGCAACGAGATACATGAGAGAACTGCTTGAAAACGAAAGCATAGGTACGAATCGTCGAATATTCTAAAAGAGTGTAGTCACCTTTCTACTTGAGTTGTCTATCTATAATGGAGGTACCGAGGGTTGGTTTGCCTAGAAAATCAGATTTTATGAAAGTCTGATAAGGCGCTGCGAAGTTGCAAAGAGATGACGACCATAATAACACTCGATACATGGCAGTGGCAACAGCAAAATTGACTAGATACCATTTGTTAATGGTAGTCAATTTTGCTATTAAGTAATGGGCTTGTAAGCCCATTACTCGCGGCAAATCAATGGCAAATCACATGTGTTGGCGTTGCATTAAATTATGCCTGAGCTAGATTGTATGCACTGTTGTTATTTTTAAATATATTAGATGTCATTATAACAATAGAGTTCCTTACCTGATGAAAATAATTATACAATCAAATCACACACAGTGGTGTCTATTCTGTTGTTGCATAAACTAACCTAATCTGACTAAAACTAAAATATTCTAAAATTATAGCTGTCCTTGTTGTTTCGGTCTTTTAGAATGGGATGGCAATATTTTTAGTGCTGTCAAATGAGGTTAAGTTATTGGCACCACTGGCTATTTTGTAAAAATCGAAAAATAAAAAAATATCTAAAATGAAACAAGAAACTGTAGTAAAGAAAAGTAATAGGTAAGGTAGCTAAACATTTACCAAAACATATATAACGTTCTTGTGTTTAACGGTGTTTCTAGGTTGTTTATTGCTTTTCGACTTCATTATTATAATTACAATGACCCATTGTCTGGTAGTTATGGTTTTTAAATTTATGGTTATCTTCAGTTGGAACAAACACATTTTAAATCATCTGTTTCACATTGTACTTGCTTCAGGGCCTTGGCAAAGAAGTGGTAAAGATCCAGCTATACTACGAGTCTCTGTGTCCGGACTGTAGGAAATTTGATACAAAAGCATTTAAAGAAACTGTTCTGCAACTGGCATCAGAGCTTGACATTCATCTATACCCGTATGGTAACGCACAAGTGAGTGGTTAGCAAAATAGATGTTTAACCCTTCTTTTATCCTACTATCCTACTAATCCTACTAATATTATAAACGTGAAAGTTTGTAAGTACCTAATATGGATGGATGGATGGATGGATGTTTGTTGCTCTTTCACGCCGAAACGGCTGAACGGATCTGAATGGAACTTGGCAGAGAGATACATTATAGTCTGGAATAACACATAGGCTACTTTTTATCCCGTGGGAATACCGGGATTTAAATCTGCGCGGGTGAAATCGCGGGGCTCAACTAGTATTAAAAATGCGAAAGTTTGTAAGTATGGATGGATGGATGTTTGTTACTATAACTCCAGAACGGCTGAACGGATCTTGATGAAAATTTTCACAGAGATGTATTATATAGTCTGGAATAACACATAGGCTACTTTTTCTCCCGTGGGAGTACCGGGATTTAAAACTACGCGGTCGAAACCGCAGGGCGCTCTTTATAAATTGACCCATGCTCAATACGTTCTGTCGTCAAGCAGCGGTGCTGTATTTCAGTATGAAGGGTGCGTGTGCTGGTGAAATTACAGGAATATGGGGCTGTAAGTTTCAATACTTACCTCAAGAAGTTGATGGAGAGAGTTAGGGGATTATTGTGCGTGACTTGTGAAGCATTGCTTTGTTACAGGTGATGCTTACCACTTAACATCAGGTAGGTCATGAGCTTGACCCATTAGCAAGTAATTTAAAAACATTAGTAGGTACCTAGTATTATTTTTTGAAGAAGCTTGGTCTATTTCCTTACGTGGACAACATCGTAGCTAATGGTCGTCGCTCCTTTTCGGTTCTGTCATCGTATAAGCGAATACAGGTCCTCATGTTCTAGATAGGTAGAAAGATAGAAAATTCTTTATTGCACAAAAAATACAACGTACATAGGCGAGCTTGATGCTGGATAGCATTATCTACCAGCTAACCTTTGGGTAATGGGAAAACATTTTTTGGGTAGTGCACATTTCATAAGGGCAAAGATAGCAAATAAAAGAAACAAAGCAAAGATTTAAGAAAATTACATAGCAAAGTAAAAAACTGAAAGTAAAATAAACAACCTAAATTTAGGTCATAACTAAACATGAAAATTTTTCTTTTGTCATGTTTATTTTTTATTGTTTCAGTCAGTAATCATAGATGACAACTACCTGTTTACCTGCCAGCATGGTCCTGCAGAATGCTATGGAAACAAGCTTCACGCGTGCGCCATCGATGAACTCCAGAACATCACATTGGCTGTGCTCTACAACTCCTGTTTAATGGACTATTCGCAAGCTGGAAATGGCTCAGACGACGCAGCTGCTGACGTGGTACGATGTTTTTTTTTACTCGAATGAAACTTTGTAGGTTATGCTATCCTTAGATTCAGCCCAACTAGCGGCTCTCAGCTCCGTCATAGACAAGAAGGCTCGCCTGGTGGAACAGCTGGAAGGTTCGCAAAGACGCCTCGCCTCACTGAGGCAGCACTACGAGCAGCGGCTGAATACTCTGCATCATCAGATCAAGGCGACCGGAGAAGAGCGCGACAAAGTACTGACTTCACTAGCGTAGGCTATATATGCTTTATTGTCCTAGTTCCTTTTTTGCAAGCATAATAAATCTTAGATTAGGTAGGCTACAAAAAATTGCACAATCTACTTGAAAGAACTTAAAAGATTTATGAGGCTCTTAATCTATTCTAGCTGACGGGTCGAGATACATAACCGAACTATAAGGTAGGTAGGTACTTAATTTTATTATGAGTACCAAAGCCTTGGTTACATAAATAAAATAATGGTGAATCTATTAGCCGCAGCTACAGTAATTTGCTGCTGTGTAAAGTTTTTTATTACATACTTAGATATAATTATATAAACATTATTTTATATATAACTCAATAATTTTATATTTACAGTGTGGAACATCGATGAGTATAGACTCCAATCCCATCAAACTATGTGCAAAAGGCATCAAAGGTTCAAAGCTGCTCGATTGGTATGGTGATGAAAGCCAAAAAGCCGCCTTTCATTCAGTCCCACATATTCTGATCAACGGCGAGCTGGGGAGAGATGACCACTTCAAGGAAGACGTCTGCAAAGCCTTCCAGAATCCGCCTCCGCAATGCAAACAATAGAAATTAGATATCTATGAATGGCCAATCAAGCGCTCGATATAGCCATAACATTGAAATTAGCGCAAAGGCACACCTTCTGGAATTCGGATATCAAGCCCAAGAAAATTTAAACGAGACAAGATACACAACCATAACATTGAAGGAAATTAAGCGCAAAGGCGGCACCTTCTGGAATTTGGATTTCAAGCCCAAGAAAATTTAAACGAGAAGATACACAAACTTCAGGGATATTTAAAAAAATTAAGTGACATTACGAGAACAAGACATTTTATACTACAGCTGTATTTATTCGTTATTTACGTTTCTCATTGATGGAATAGTATAAAAAAAAATACGTAAGGTGTTTAGATTATCTTTAAAATTTGATGAATAAATTCATTGCATTTCTAACTATGTTTATGATTTACCTAATTGATAGATGCCTGCCGCTTCGAATAATAGTTTTTAACCTATCTATATTATGTCTGTAGAAATCCCTACTTTTTAGGAATAGTTGAATATAAAGATAAAAACATATATTTACGATAACAAACATACGCAATGTTTAATTCTTTTGTTTCTAAAGCATAACTAAAAAAAACATGAAAAACAAAAAGTTTAGTCAAAACCTACGCTCCTATATACAACTTAGAGTTCCAGGACTCCTGGGGTCCTCCAGGAGGTAGGAAGTTTTGTTACCTCCATGTGGGCTATTTCCCACTCTTGTCTTCTTCGTCGCGTCGGGACACTTGCCAAGTTGCATCTAGCATCTTTTAGGTTTAGTAAAATAATTTATAAAATTCTGTGTGTATTAAGACATAATTTTCATAGCAAAATGTGGTAGAGTCAATTCATGATGCGAGTTTTTCAAGGAGCTATCCAAACGCAACATACAATTCTCATAGTCTATTGCCATGTTTAGTGAGATAGGCGTTGTTTCGGTCTTTGTTTGTTATTTATGTGGTTATTATTCATTTCATTCTTTTATTCACTTAACAAAGTTTGTAGAACAAGGAGACCTTAATGCTAGAGAACATTTTCTACCAGCCAACCAACAGTTGGGGGAACCCAGAAGCACGGCATGAAGTTTCCGTTAAGAACTGTTTTATACTACTACTTGCATCAGCAACTAGTGTATGAAAAAGTTGAACAAGATGACCCACCTTATGTTAAGTGGTAAACATCAACTATAACAAAGAATCGCCTCTCAAGTCACGCACGATATGGACGTGCTCTACGATGCACTGCCCTGCGTCCATCAACTTGCGGTAAACGGATGTTATGCCTCATGTGCTTGTAATTTCTCCGACCACCGCACCCTCCAAAGACATCAACACCGCTGGGCGGCCAAAAACTGGGATAGGAGGGTGGGATTACTTCTCCAGATGAGCCCTTTACAAAAAGCTATGCTACTCACAAATTTTATAATTGTCAAAAATATTCCCTCTTTACACCCTGTATAGAATGATTCATGTATAAAACATTTCAACAATTCTTTCGTTATGACTAAGAGCGTTGTGGTCATTGACCATAGCTATATTTAAAAGTGGATCCGATAACTCCAAAGTTTTCTCCATCTTGTTATTTACTTGATAAAAGAGCTAAATATGTAACTTCGTTGACTCATAATATCGCTGACTGCATAAATCGTACACGTATGGCAAATATAGTGGTCACCCAAATTAGTCAAATGTGGACTTTTATAAGAAGGTTTTCCAGAAAGGAAGGTCTAGCGAGCAGAACAGAAGAGCATAACGACAGAATACAAACCTAAACAAATTATTTTAGGTTTGTTGTTTTTAGTTTTTATATTCTTATCAGACCTCCAACGACATTCATCATAATAACAATGTAAGGGATTTCATTTTATACCAAATCTAGTAATACTAAGTAAAAAAATTGTTTTTAACTTATTAACATCATTCGCCAACCTAATAACCTACAAAAAATAACCAAAAGATTTTACTTTCAAAGTGGCCAGCTTTTTCGAAGCTAATTTCTTACCTCAAAATTACTCCAATCAAACAATCCGTTTGCTTTCACTTTTCCATTCGAAGTTACCTCGTCCCGTTACTAATTAATACCCAGCACAAGTTCAAACAATGTCGCCGATGCCCTAAGGTCTAATTACATCGTTCAGTTACCTACAACTGAGTTCTGTATCTGACTGTACTCCTTCGGTTCTTGTTTCTCCTCAGGGACGTGTTGGTGGCTACAGTTCACAGACGCGAAGTACAAAGGTTACTGACATTAAAACTTTAAACTAAAGCTTACCTAACTTATTTATTTTCAAGCTGTGTGGTTGCCGGGGAAATTAAAGGCACATAATGAGGCCTAGCACCAGTATGCCTCAAGTTGATTGGCGCAGGGTGTGCATTGTAGGGCTTATTCTTATTGTGATTGATTGACTTGCGAGGCAATGCTGGTGTGTGACGTGTGTGGTTACCACTTAACATCAGGTTGGCCATATTCTTATTCTATCAGCAAAAATTATAAAATACTTAGGTACCTACCTTAGTAATAATTTAGTGATCTGAGTTTAGCAATGTGTAAACCCGCGGAGAGAGTTGTTTGTCTTCTTTTTCTCATTTTCTCCTTGATAAATAAAATTGATAATTTAGCAAAAGAAAGATTATACATGTCGAAAAAGTTTATTAGAAACCAGAGACAACAACAGCCGGCTAATCTATGTGTAGGTGTGTTAGAGGTCGACATAGAAGAAGAAGTATACATACAATAGAACATACAAATACAACATAGAATAGAAGAAGAGAAGCTAAGTTTTCCTCAGAATTGACTTCGATTGTTTTAACAACTGCTAACAGTGTGCATGTCTCCAGCTTCCTCATATTGAAAATGTAATTTCTATAAATGCCAATATTTAAAGCATAATTAGTGCACTCATAGATTTGAATCATAATTTAGCTGCCAAATAAACAACGATGCTATAAGCTTATAATAGTGTGTAAGCTGGAGTAACATGTCTCCAGCTGCCTCAGTCAGTGTGGGCAAACGGCTAATGATAGAGATATATAGTAAACGCAAGGATTTAGTACCTATTTAGTGCACCTGGTACCAAAAATTTCAGGTCTGTAGCTAGGAAACTCTTCGAGTCATAAGACTTCATTAACGTGTAAGCTGGAGTAACGGTACGTGAAAAAGCATATGCTCGTTCTCTGGAATGGCTGGAGCTAGCAGGTTGCTTTAAGTCTCCAGATTTAGTACCAAACGAATTAGCGAGGTACCAAATATTTGAAGTGTCTCTGTTCAAAACTCTATAAGTTACAAGCTTTTCCAGCTTTTTTTGTTTGTCCAGCTTGCACATGTTGGATCTCAGCAACCACAATAGGTACAGACTCGGTTGATGTCTCTGAACCGAGCTATGAATTAGTGAACTCGGTACCAAAAATTTGGAATCTCTAGGACAAGTAGTTCTGTTGTAATCAGCAAAATAACATTTAACCGCCAAAAATTCAAAGCATTTCGACGCGACCATAAAAATGATGCGTTGCCGCTCTGAAAGTGATACTACGCGCCAGTCACTGGTTGCGTCTATTTTATTTTTTGTTTTTGTCACATCCGCATGAACATCCGCATTATTGGTGCGATGCGGATGTCCAAATCGATGCGGAAGAAACATACATAGATACAAGAGGTGCGTTTTTACTGGTAGGTAGCCCCTCTTTTTACCTTTTTGGCAGTGTTAAAATAACGGAGTTGTATCTGTATCTACATAGGTACCTACTCAAAGCGCCAGTTCTTTAACACCTACCACAGTACCCATAGGAGAAGTTAAGTAGTAAAACTAATAAATGATTAGGTACCTACGTAAATCTAAATTTACCTAATTATTTATTTAACTGCTACCTACCATAATACTGGTTTATATAGGTAGGAAGGATTCGTTTTTGCAAATCGAAAACCTCTCAAATTTGAATGACTTGACTTTAGATTACTTCTGATGACGATTCACTTGACATGACACTAGCAAGATTAGATTGGCTGTCAAACTGTCAAAATACGGACGGACGGACATGCTTCTCGCTCCCTGCCTTGCTTGCAAATTCTGCAATATATATAATTGGTATATTTTAACCTCTTAAATTCGAATGACTTGACTTAGTTTGATGACGATTCACTTGACATGACACTAGCAAGATTAGATTGGCTGTCAAACTGTCAAAATACGGACGGACGGACGTGCTGCTCGCTCCCTGCCTTGCCTGCAAATTCTGCAATATAATTGGTATATTTTATCAAAAAAAAAATATAAAATGTCAAACCATACCAAACTATTTAATTGATGAGATATGGCAACATACAACGCCCCGCTCTTCAACGCACATCGGAAAGAGAAGGGTATAATAATTATGCCTTCAGAAATTTAAAGGACTGAGTGCATACAAAAAAGACTCTTATCGCGGGTAAAATACGTTCAAATCCGCAGAGCGTAATATCACCTTCAGAGCGGCAACGCATCATTTTTATGGTCGCGTCGAAATGCTTTGAATTTTTGGCGGTTAAATGTTATTTTGCTGATTACAACAGAACTGCTTGTCCTAGAGATTCCAAATTTTTGGTACCGAGTGCACTAATTCATAGCTCGGTTCAGAGACATCAACCGAGTCTGTACCTATTGTGGTTGCTGAGATCCAACATGTGCAAGCTGGACAAACAAAAAAAGCTGGAAAAGCTTGTAACTCATAGAGTTTTGAACAGAGACACTTCAAATATTTGGTACCTCGCTAATTCGTTTGGTACTAAATCTGGAGACTTAAAGCAACCTACTAGCTCCAGCCATTCCAGAGAACGAGCATATGCTTTTTCACGTACCGTTACTCCAGCTTACACGTTAATGAAGTCTTATAACTCGAAGAGTTTCCTAGCTACAGACCTGAAATTTTTGGTACCAGGTGCACTAAATAGGTACTAAATCCTTGCGTTTACTATATATCTCTATCATTAGCCGTTTGCCCACACTGACTGAGGCAGCTGGAGACATGTTACTCCAGCTTACACACTATTATAAGCTTATAGCATCGTTGTTTATTTGGCAGCTAAATTATGATTCAAATCTATGAGTGCACTAATTATGCTTTAAATATTGGCATTTATAGAAATTACATTTTCAATATGAGGAAGCTGGAGACATGCACACCTGCTAACATATTTCTGTAGCTAAAATCGATATATCAATTCTAGAGTTGCCGGTGGCAATTTCTTCACACGAGTCATCTTAAAAATAAAGGATCTAATATTTTTTTTATAAAATGCACTGGCAACTTGAAATTTGCTACGAAAGATTACTATTCACTGACGCAGATCGCTCTATTCCACGACTCCTGCGTAGGGCTTTGATTATACAGGTTGGCCAAAAAGTCGTGGATCAAATGAAACTAGGGGATAGATGGGGTCATCAGCTGCAAAAAATTGTTCTACGGGAGATACCCCTGTAGAGCTATATTTTTTTATTTTTATGAGATGTAGATGAGGATGTTGATTTTTCGAATTTTAATAAGAATTAGTAAAAAAAACTCAGTTTTCTCATAAAAAACGCAATAAATTATAACTCTGCAGGGGTTGACCTTAAGAACCTTCCGTAGAACAATTTTTGCAGCTGATAACCCCATAATTAATATTACCCCTAGTTGCGTTTGATCCAAGACTTTTTGGCCAACCTGTATAGTCGCGTAGGGTGGGTATGTGTTGAATATAATGGGGAACATGCTATGTTGGGAATATTTTCAATTATTTTCCAGCTTTGACAGACCTAGCGTGCTAATTAAAAAGTTCGCGGAAACTATACGAATAGCAAAGCCTGTACTGCTAGTGATTTTATTTGCTCTTGCTGGGTTACCACACTTTTTATCAAAGAAAAAATATCTTTCATGGCAATGAAAGGAGTTTTTACCTAACATGGTATTCTATGGAATGGTAGTTTTTGGAACGGGCGCTGTTTCATGATATAGAACCACGCCTAACCTCACCCATGCAGCTAAGGTACCTAAAATATCACGAAATTAATTTACGTACGAAATAATTTAAATCTTCAATGATATTTATTTTAACAATTTGTGCGAAAAACCTTTTAGCTGAAGTTGGCATACATTAGGTTGTTAATATTAAATACAGTGTACAAAGTTGCTACACATAATACTGATGGCCAATTACATGATATTCATAATCATCAACCTATCACATCATCAAGAAGGACATCAAGAAGTCCACTACTGGACAATCATCAGGCCATCCACATACATTTTCAGGAAGATCGATTCATTGGCCCTCTCCATCCACAAACTTTCAGCGTTTCTCACAATGTCGCCCCAACAGTCGGGTAGGAGGGTGACCCACCCTTCGTCGTCCAGTATTAGTTAGTACCTATAGTATCCTCTTATCTGTGGTTAGAGTTACCACACCGCTCGATCGACGATCGATGGTAGAATGGATTAGTCGACGTCGGTCGATAGTTTCTACCACACTAATCCAATCGATCAACTTCAATCGTCGATTGACGGATTGGTAACCACACTTAACCTTAACCCTCAGTACCTGAACCCTTAGTAGTCTCCGTTCGGGAATATTTTATCAGCGGCAGTCTTCGCGCTAACCACTTCGACTGCGAGCTATGTCAGTTACTTCGGTTATTTTTCAGAATTTCTCATATCTGATTCTATCACTGAATATTAAAAGGCCTTGCACAGGCATGTAGGTACTTACATTATATTCGTGTTTTCGGTAGAGGCATTGAACTACGTCACACTGCGGACGATTCATTGTAACGAAGGTCTTTTCTATTCATGCTTTACGCTATAACAACTCATTAGAATGAAACCTTGACTTTACATTTGAAATTGAACACTGGAACCGCAAAACTTGTGTTGCGGTTGATGCAACATGATCTTTATCATTGCAGAATAAATGAATAAAATGTTAAAATGTATAGGCTAGGCTTTCAACAAAGCCTCGAGATTGTGGACACTAAATGGTTAATGTATTAAATCTAGGGCTTATTCTGTCAAAAATAAGACTATTGATATGGCTTGCTATATTGATGTGAGTAGCCAAGTGGCCTTTATGGATTTGTGATGGGGCTGAACTTTTGAGGAAATGTTCATCACAATGACGAAATCTACGTCATTGCAGTTGCATGGTAATTTATCAGATTGAAAAAAAATACTCATCTGTTAATATTAACATTTAGGTATATACCTAAATAATCCTAATGCAAGGACTGTAGAGTTCCAGCTAGGTATCTCAGTGCCAAAAAGTTTATCCCGATCGGTGCAGCTGTTTAGCTAGACGTATTAGCAAATAGACAAAAATGCTTTCACATTTTGACAGCCTACGTAGCTCAGTTGGTAGTAGCTATGCCTTCTGCGCCGTAGGTCGTGGGTTCGATTCCCACCGTGAACAAACATTTGTGTGGTGAACATAAATGTTTGTTCTCTGTCTGGGTGTTATATAATATTATATGTATGTATTTACAAAAAAAAAGTATTATAAGTAGTATATCAGCTATCTGGTTCCCATATTACAAGCATAAGCTTAGCTTGAGGGTAGATAGTGCTGTGTGGAAAGTCCACCAATATTTATATTTATTTATTTATTTATTTATTTATTTATTATTTTACTTAAGAATCTGTAGGTACCAAAGTAACACTTTTAAAAACTATGACGTGACGTAGGTATCTTGTCCACCAAAGTTTGCAGTTTTTTTTATAGTAGACCGAGCGAGCGAAGCGAGCGAAGCGTCTCAGTTTCCACATTGGCCAAAAATGCGTTTGTCCGGATCTGTCTGTCTGTCTGTTCTCCTCTACAGGTCGCATTTTTCAACCGATCTGGACGAAACTTGGTACACAGGTTATATGACTTATTAGAATTTTTTTGTCGTCGGGGATTTTTGATTAGAGGGGTACTTCCCCCAAAAAAGGGCAAAAAGGGGGCTATTTGATATACTGGATATCTCCACCAAATGAGATCCTTATTTCGATTATTCTTTTTTTATTTGAAAGGTAGTACTATAGTAGGTAGTACTATAAGTTGGTCTCATAAAAGTTTGGCGAAGATCTGATAAGGATCTTCAGCATGATGAACAGGATAGCTCATCAAACAATCGATGGTTTTCAATCAAATTTGAGAGAAACACAAAGGACCTCATTCTACACAAGATGATGCAAAAAAAAATCAAAAAGATCAAAAAAATCACAAAACGGAAAATGCACTTGCACATTACATTCCTCAAATAGCTCACTTTTAGTATGCTCGCGAGGTCTACAGCTCCCAGAGCCACTAGTTAATTTATTAATGACAGAGTTTAACCCGAGTCTAGCCAGGGCAATTCCATCCATTACCTACTACCTTATATTAAAAGCTGTAAAAAGTTTAGCAAAATAAACAGACGGTATTAAAATCTAAGGCCAAAACGATTCTGATAGAAATAGCTATTGACAAGTTTTTTCTCGAGTCAACTTTGCATGCCCGTTGTTAATGGCAAAATGACGTAGTGGTATCTAGTGGTATCTTGCAAGGCCAAGGTCAACGATACTGAGATTATGGAAATCGTGAGCATGGCGTGCTGCTCAAGTGGACTGCTGAATTAATTACCTGTTTGTAAAAGGTGGCGAGTTATACTGGACACCGATTTGATGTCTACGAGTAGGAGAAATGACTTCAAGGGTTTGTCGAAGAATTCAAAGTTGCCTTGAATAGGATACCCTACCGAAACTTTCATTTGAGAACCAAAGAAATTGGTTGTCGTTGTTGTGATAAAGTTTTTGGTATTATTATTATCTTGAACTTTTCATATTTTCTGTGTACTAATAGTTATGAATAGAATAGAATAGAATAGAGTAATGATACGATGTTAGAATTCTTTTTCAAACTTTGTTTCTTATAGTATTCTGCACAATCAATGAAAGGCTCAATGAAAAATAGATATTTCTGACATCAGTACAAAGAAGAAACTATTTCAACAAACTATCGAATACAAATACAAAAGTAAATGGATGGCAAAACTTTTATTATTATCGCACGAGGGTTGGCATATGAGGCAATTCATAAGTTGGTTTTAGAAATGTATGTTTTACTACCTATTAAATAACGAACCAAAGTCATCGGTTCAACAGCATTTTATTTATTTTTAAATTTTAAGGGTTTAGTTTTCGGTAGAAGTATTTTAGAACCTAGAGAAAACAAATGAACTTTGAGTGACTTTGTAGTTTGTCTACATGATAAAACAAGAACAAACGTGTTAGGTATAGTGTTACAATTATATGGTATGTTATAAGCAAAAGTTTTCATTGTTCCTATTACAGCAGTATGGGGTGTGCTTAACGGGTACTTGGCAGCGAGCCCAAAGACTTGCTTTGCGCTGCCCAGACCAAATGCCAACTCATTTGAGTTTACGAATCTGAATGTTTATCACCATCATTTGTAAATTTTATGCACATGACATGTTAGTTTATCAATATCTATCTGTATTAGGACTGTTTTCTGAAAATTTCAAAAGATATTCATAAAATAAAATCACAGGGATCACTTTGAAAGGTCTTAAAACTAGATGAATCTAGACGCCAGTTCAACGCGACCATAGCCTAGAACGAAACTCACCTACCATAATCTACAATAGCGAAGATCACGTCAAATCATATGAGAAAAATGTATACCGTGCAATCCAGAAGTATCTAACATCTGAGTCACTTTACTATGTGGGTCTATTGTCACAAATTGAAGTGCGATTTCCCGCAGTTATTGCGTGAACATCGAGATATCATCAGACATCAGTGGCCATGCGTGTACACAAGCCTGCAATTTACGTTACAGACCAATAGACTTTCATACTTTAGGATCTATTGAGATAAGGTGCAATTGTAAACGTTAAACAGATAGGCATATTTGATTTGGCTAGTTCTATCTATTCAATCTCAGCCAAGCAAGAACCGATCAATTTTAGGACTCTGATTTTATACATTTCGCTTCAAGAGCAGTTTATCTCCACAATTTTCACCAAAAAGGAGATCACATTAAAAGAGGAGCCAAAAATAGTACAAAAATTACGTTAGTTTTTTTAATATATACCATTTTTTGTGATGTCACGCTACATCACAGGAACACAAACGCGCGCCACATCACAGGAATCAAAATTAAATGATTGTTCAACTTCTTTGCGGAAGATGAGAATGAATATAATGCAGTAATGGACAATGGCCCTTGCTAAGTAAAGGAACGTGCGAAATTCTTTACTAAAACTATCCGAGGTTTGTTTCTTTTCGTTATATGAAAAGTGATGAATTATTTGCGTAACTCACTCCGATTTCTTCATGATTCTGCGCATTTGTGTGCGTAAGTCAGGGACTATTCTCTGAAGATGAGTATCTGCACTAAGTGAATCCGTATATGCTTCAGAAAAACAACTGGTTGCTAGTAGAACGTGGTAATTAATAACTAGGTCGGACGTTGAGAGGTCAGTTTTCATTAACGATGTTATCATTCCGATGATTTGAAGCCAAGGTTTTAGGAAATCATACCGTGTTTGACTTTGTATTAGTAAGGTACTTAGCTTGGTTGTGTAATGACATGACTCAAACATTAATCCGCAGAGTGAGAATGTTGAACACTACTAGGTAAACACGTATGGACATTTACCCATATAATTTGTGCTTACCATCTAGTTGTAAGTTAGTTTAACTTCTCTTGGTAGGTAAGGTAGTACTTACTCCCCGATTTCTGAAAGCCCAATCAACGCTAATCGGCTGTCAAGTCACTTGCTATCGCTACCAATTTGAAGTAAAAGCTGAAACAGCATGACTCGACAGCAGATTAGCTTTGATCGGGCTTTCAGGAACCGGAGGTTAGTCTTTATTTTTCGATTTATATTTCTGTCGTAGAGACCTGTCGAATCGAAATCTTATCCAAAATATGACATAGTCTTGAACCTACAAGAATTACTATTTTGCCATTTGGTTTCTGAACCATAACAAAAAACTGCAAAGTCGATCATTATGGGCCATAATCAGTGAGGGAAGGTTGTCTGGTCAGATGACGTCACTCATGCAGTTGATTCATCCGCTCGCCCATTGCGCTTACGCATTCCACACCAAAGTCTGTTGCTTCGTCTACCAAAAACAATGTCAAGTGAATAATACGGCTGTCGTAATCTAGGACCTATTTACTGAGTGCATCCTTATTGAAAGCATTAAGTACCCTAGTCTTGGCGATGAGAAATTCGTAGGTACCTACGGTAGGTACTTATTGATCAGAGCTGAATGCATATGTAAATTGCTAGCAATAAAATGCCACTATTTGCTTTCGCCTTCATAGAACGCAGCACCATCGATATCATGCAGTGATACAATAAGAAAACTTTTATAAATTACCTTGATAAGTTCTTATAAAAGAACAAATAGGTAATAATGATTGTATGTACAAAGAATGGCTATTTGCAAGGCAGGGCACGTCTGCTTCGGCGCGCGCTATGGCCATCCGGTGCGAATTCTCAAGCCAGCCCTTCCAACAACATGCTAATAAGAAGTGGTCAGTTAAAAACTATATTCATACCAGATAACTACATATGCTATATCAATCTTATCCTATCTTAATTACATTTCAATCTTCAGAATATTTCCACGGACCTCTACAAGCGAACTTATTAAAAATTTGATTTGAAAAGATAAATTGTGTAGGCAACGAAAATGAAATATTTTACAGTTTTCCGTGTAAGGAGTCACATTCCTACTAGCTTCTTTAAACCATCGACCGTAAGACTCTTCAACTATAAAGAAATCGGGTAAAAATAAACACACTTACTCAACCGATCAATTAATTTGATAATTTAATTTTAACGCAAGAACGCACTAACCCCCGGTTTCTGAAAGCCCGATCAAAGCTAATCGGCTGTCAATTCACTTGCTGTTTCAGCTTTTACTTCAAATTAGACAGAGATAATATAGCAAAGCTTCATATTTGTAAATTCATAGTTCATTGTACTTGCACAAAATTATAAGTGATAGTAATATCCTGCTCATTATTGTGCTATCAGTGTCACAGCACATGCTTGCTAGAAGCATCAATCATTACGATAAGTCCCTGAAGCAGATATCACTGCTGTAAATCAAACTATTGTAACTATATGACTGCCGACGATATATCAATCATGCTTCTCTTTTATGTTTATTCATGTAATCATAACCACAATTCGTTTCGAGCATAATTCTTTTTTATTATCACTCGCACAGTCGCAGACTTCCCTGAATCGCTGTTAAATTTTCAATAAATGTAAATAATCACCGCAATGATGGTCTTCGGGTGATGAATCAGAAATTCAACGAAAAGTCAATTTTATATTTTGGTTTGCATCGATAATATATAATTGTAAAAAGGTTTTAAAATAAGATACGTACTACGTACCATCAAAGGCGAATGAATCTTAGTTGGGTATATGTATATCCTACTTCCTACTAATATTATAAACGCGAAAGTGTGTAAGTATGGATGGAAAAGATGAAAAAGATGAAACTTGGCAGAGAGATTATAGTCTGGAATAGCACATATGCTACTTTTTATCCCGTGGGAATACCGAGATTTAAATCTACGCTGGTGAAACCGCGAGCGCGACTAGTTAATAAATTAATCATTATTTAGGTTACACCGTACATTTAGGCTGCCCTTTATGAAGGTCGAAGACATAAAAACCTTAATCCCCACGTCTTCTAAATAAATCTGGGCCGCTCTTTGGAAATCCGGGCATGCCCCGACCCCGGCCGGAGTATTTGCAGATATTCGTTAGAATCGGAATCCTATCACATTCGCTATAAGCTATTGAAATGATCATTAGGGTCAGCACGCGCAGTACATACTAAGCAGGCAGGGGTGAAGAACCCGAGCGGCCGATAAGTAACCTGCCATGTTTACCAACCATCATTATAAATCATGAAGTACTTACCTACGTAAATGCTGCAGCCTCTGACCCCTCGTTAGTGTTTAATGCCATCCACTCGCTCTTGCCCACAGAAGCGATAAAAATTGTAGTTAAGATGAAACATGTGCTATTACACCTCCACACCTACTACCGATATGTACCTAAATCTGAGGAGTTCAAAACAATTAAAATATAAAATGTGTAAATATCAAACTGAATGTTAATTTTAATATTTAATGAAAGTTAGAATTTGGTTACTAAAAAACTGAAACAACTTCACGACTTTGATCCCCAGGCACGGTATACACCCTTATTTTGTAACTACCAGAAAAAAACTGTTTCAGCAGAGGCTATACTAATGATAGCACGACCAAAACATTTTCCAGATCATTGAGGATGTCTAAGTGTACTCAGAGGCACTGGAAGAGTCTGAGAAATTTATTTTTAACCGACTTCAAAAAAGGATGACAACTTTTTTTTGTTTATAACTTTTTACTGTGAAGATCGATTTTGATGATTCTTTTTTTAATCGAAAGCTGGTGCTCGTCATATGAAATTTGAGTCAGATCTGACTAGAGTTTTCAAGTTAAGTATGATTGTATTTTCCAGTGCATTGAAGTCGGTTTTTGTCGAAAGAAAGAGTTAGTTAGAGATTATTTTATTATAAAAAAAACTTCTTGGTTGTCTTTTTTTTTAATTCTAATATTCAAATTTCCTCTCTGACCCAATAGAGTTGTGCTTAGTCCATAATGTTAAACAAACCGGCCAAGTGCGAGTCGGACTCGCACACAAATGGTTCCGTAATCCGTACATCTATAAAAACGGCAAAAAATCACGTTTGTTGTATGGGAGCCCCCTATAACAATAATTTTATTTTGTTTTTAGTATTTGCGGTTATAGCGGAAACAGAAACCTGTGAAAACCTGTGAAAATTTCAACTGTCAAGCTATCACGGTTCATGATGAGACAGCCTGGTGACAGACAGCGGAGCCTTAGTAATAGAGTTCCTATTTTACCCCTTACTCACAAGGGTGCTCGGAACCCTAAAAATGCTCCTCATAGCGAAGCAGTTTGTATAGAAAGAAACCCCTAGGGACAGCTCATGCAAAAATAATTGACTAGTAATATTATTATATACTTGCTATAATAATAAATGTTATAGCTTACGGCTTAGAGTAAATGTAGTGTATGTATAGTTATAGATAAAGCTTATTAATGCAAAATTGCATAAATAATGAGTAACAGTGCAACAGCAGCTCGTTTAATTTAGTTGCAGCGGCCATGTTGACCACCGTTTCCTGTGATAGTGGCTCGAGCCGCGCCGCCGCGCCGCCTGAGATAAACGTTCTCTTCGACCCACATCCGCTGATGTCTCCACAACTGTACATAGGGGTGACTGATATCTATTGAATCTATTGATGGCCTTACATGCACTTGTAATCTTAACAAGTAGACTTTAGACCGCAAAATATGTAAGGTACTTAAGTATCACTTTTTTCTAGACAATAGATTATTACTTTGATTTTTAAAATTTTTATCGACTTCGAAAAAAGGGGGAGGTTCTCAGTTCGACTGTTTTTTTTTATTTATGTTAGACCGATTTTTATGATTATTTTTTCATCAAAAGCTGATCCTTGTTGTAATGTGGTCCCATTTAAATTTGTATCAGAACTGACGAATAGTTTTAGAGTTTTATTAGCTTATGTGTATTTTCCAGTTCCTTGAAGTCGTTTTTTTTTCTAGAAAGAGCTACTTTATAATATTCCAAAAGTCCCGTGTATAATTAAAACCCGAGTTGGAATTGAACCCACGACCTTTCCATTGATTCGATGACAATTTGATTTAGTTGATGTGTGTCTTGACTTCACTGTGCTCACTAGTGCAGACTACGTCTGACTACCCCCCTTAGACAAGTCTCAAATAATCTTGTATTATAGTACCTACTTGGTGCCTATCTTATACTAAGCGATCTAGAGGGATATATTTACCTTGGGGAAAAAAAAGCAAAACCTGTTCTTTTATAAATAACCAAGAAGATGAACGTGACTCAAAAACAGCAGGTGTAATATATATAAGTAGGTACAATACAGGTAGTTAGTATAAAGTTAGTGGTAGAGTTCAAGAAAGGAACGATTCAACACAACAATATAAATTTGCTATTATTCCTTTCACCACTCTGCCGGTGGTGCTTTGATAAATGTGGGTCAAAACGGTACAACAGGTAAAGCTCCCAATGCGATCTTTGTCAATGACTCAAAAAGTAACAATCTCTTCTCTTTTTTTTTGAAAAGTAGCCCAGGATGGAATACAGAAGTCCGTATTAAAATGATTTCGGCCGTCTGATGGTCAGATCACACAAGCATTAAATTAGGTATTATGTGTCCAAGAAATTTTGCGGTTTACACAAAGGTCCGGTTCAACTATGTTATTTTGCTAATTTATTAAAATGAATTATTTTGATTTAATAAAAACAAGTTATAATCATTGTTTTGTGTAGTAAATAATAAAACAGGTACCTATTCAACTATTCTAAATTAGAGGCATTGAGTAGCAAGTTCACACAATGTTAGCCAATCAAGGCCTCGGTGAGGTTTATGAATTTGTAACGGTCTTTGTTGTAATATAATAACTCACACCACATCACCTGTTAAATCTTGTGTGAAGAAATGTGATGAAAATGGTCAGAGATCGATAAATTCTGAAAAATTAGTAATTTGTAATTATTTTTTTTCGCATACAATTAAAACCTTTTTTAACTCCACAGCTCCACTCCGATAGGCCGAGTAAAGGCCAAGGAAAGACGGTGGCCGGTGTAATGGAGAAGGCTCAAAACGGTTTGTCCGAAACGATTTTTTCACTCCATTCCGATGGGCTGACATTGTAAAGGTCAAGGGAAGACGGTGTATTAGGGAGAAGGCTCAACAAAACCGTTTGTCCTGGAAACGGTTTGTTTATGGCCATTAGTGGACTTCTTCAAACTTATTATGATAACTCTCACACTAGCTGTATCGATGTTGTGAACACTTTCTGTGACACTTTGAATTGAAACAACGAATACGATTTCATCAGATATTAGGGTCGATAACTATTGCACTAGTACAATTGGCTAATTTTCGATGCTGACTGTGGTTACTGTCGCCAATAACATCCAAATTACATAAGTTTTTGCTTACGACGACCACATTGCAGATACCTATGATATTAGTATATTAATCATTACATTTAACAGAGGATTATTTCAACAGTTGTTTTATATCTATAGCATTATTAATCCGATGTATGATTGATGCAGCGTGTATTTGCTATGCACATAAATCAACCGATTTCTAGAACGTAATAGCAAATTGTAATTTCGTAAGTTTTTGTGCCTATAATATCTTGCAATCATATTTTATAGCTGGATAAAAAAACAACTGGCATTCCATCATTCGTGATATTTAGATGCCAATATTCTTTCTTTAGATAATTATATTTTTCTACTTATTACTATCTACAATTACCTAATGCCGTGTCATGTATACTAATAATTATTATGTAATTACCAATCTGATTACGTAGGTTAGGTGGGTACGTACATTGCTTGCAGAATAGTTTCTTTCTCATCAGTATCGAAGTTTCCAGCTTACTGAACTGGACTTCGTTAGGTAAGTAAAGTATCTACTATCTATAATAGGTTGATTGATGTTAGAAAACAAAAAAACGCCTCTACCTGCAGACATCTCAGTAACACAAGGGTATTGCTTCTATCCTGTCCGTTTACTGTTTTTTATCATCTTGTTTTTGTAGTGTTCAAGATTCACTAGGAGATACTAGTTATCATTTTAATTTAACTAGTAATTACTATGTCGAAACGTACCTATTTCTTTTGACTGGATTTTTCGCTACCCAAATTCGGAGAGTAGGTAACTAGGGAAAATAAATGAGCTAGCTCATGTAAATCTTGCATAAGGAGTTTTCCGCCGTTCCGAGTCAATGAAACCAGTGATGTACCTGAAAATTCGCATACCTAACAGACGTGATTCAGACCAGCAGATTATAATTTTCTTAGTTGGATGTTGGGACTTGGAATCTATCCCAATCGTCATGCTCTATATTGATTAGGTACACGGAAGTTTACATACCCAGCGTGGTTTATTTGCGCAAGTGTTTTCTAATGAAATAGAAAACGTAGGTAAACCATTCATCATAAAATGTCGCAGACATAGCGGCAAGCTATGTTGAAGCCACTGAAGCACTGATGTCATGGTCACGCGCGGTTGCGTCACAAGCAGTCACAATGACAGGACGCGAGCCGAGTCACCGAGAGTTCAGAGAAGATCGGCCTCAAGCGATCGTTCCACTGCCCTCGCTGACCAATGATCTACTCCCATTATTATTGGTTTCCATCCAATAAGTATTATTATTGAGTGCTTCTTTGTATCAAATCCTTGAGCTATAACTTTCAATCCTCATTTTCTGCTACACGAACATAGACAATTTTACTGCAGATATTATTCAAGCCAAAGTATTGAAGTAACCATATCACGATCTCATATTTCCGCCAAAAGATATTTACGCAAGATAAACTTTCCTTGCAGACGATCCCGCCTGAGTCCAAAAAAAACTTTCCAAGAATAAATTAAAGGGGACCGCATAAGCAAATACAAGCCAAATAAGGAGGAACAAGATTTACTTTATATTTTATCAAGCCTTGGTTAGAAAAAGGTACCTACTATGCAGATAGACAATGAATATTCAAGGCATACTTCTAGCTAGTGAGTAAATAAGCTAAGCATAGGTAAGTTTCTGTTTACGGACGCTCTACTCGTACTTTATACACAAGCCACCTATATACACCACACATGTATAAATATTCCCAAACACGGTTTATGAAATATTAGCGACCCGCCCGCGCGCCCCTGCTTCGCACGGGTGCACATATCATGCATGTATTATACATGTATACCTTCCTCTTGAATCACTCTATCTATTAAAAAAAACCGCATCAAAATCCGTTGCTTAGTTTTAAAGATTTAAGCATACATAGGGACATAGGGATATAGGGACAGAGAAAGCGACTTTGTTTTATACTATGCAGTGATAGTGATTACCTTATTTGATGTGGTAGCCCTGGAAATGCCCTCTGACACAAATGCAATTTGACTGTGACGTGTTCGTAGCGGGCATGCAAATGGAAAGGGCGGACGGCGAGGCTTTTCCACTTTTCTACAAATTGACGAGCAACGGTTTTCCCAATAATTGGGACTGAAATGTTTTGGCCCCGAGCTAGAACTGCATCGCTTCATGCAGGGGTTTCACTGGCCTTCACAAATCCCACTAGATAGGTATATGGTATATCCTGCCAATGCAATTATGAATTCTATCCAGACCATTAACGCATCCGACCTGCGTGTAATGGACGCCGAATTGGATCCGCGTCGTTCCATATTGACACGCGTAAATAGACGGATGACGTGGACGCATTCTCACGGCATGTTATGTAGGTATATTAGATTTTTTGTAAATCCCATCGGACGCTAGTTCTATTATCCCCTGCACTATATGTGACCCTCATCAAGATCAAGGATGGAGGAGAAAAATACCGCTCTAAAACCCCACACTTGATAATGACACCAGTGTAAATAGTGTGTGACAATAAATGAAACAAAACATCCCTCTGGTAAAGTTACTGCTTTATTTGTACTTCTGTTCTAGTTCCTGATGTATAAGAATGGTGACCAATGTTAAAGTAAAAGGGTACGTAGAACTATGATAGGACAGGTGTCAGGGCTCTTTCTCTGATAGGCCTCGTGGTCATGAGCGTACAGCATTATCTGAGGGTATGGTAACCCATGAGATATTTACGCTCATTCAAATTCAAGAAGAGTGGCAAACACCCTGTTTCCTTTATGTATTTACCCATTAGGATTAAAAACTTTTTACTTTTAAATGCCTTCTAAGAGGATAAAGAGGAATAGAGAAATCCAACTTCGGTTGCTGCATCTACCATTCTATTATAAAACACGAGTTAAAAACATTGCCCGAAATCAATTTAGGCCGCTCTGTCGTTCACTTTGAAGGGTTTTGTTTGATGAAGCAATAATAATTAATCAGCTCACGGACGGACCGCCTATATTTACAATTTCCTTTTAAAATAGACGAATATTCTACGAAGAAAGGAATGGTAAATTTAATATGAATTGTTGCATTGAATAACAGAAACCAAAATAGAAAGTAAGCAGGCTGTAAGTAAAAGTTAGGTACGTCAAATAATAAGTTAAATACCAATTAGATGATTAATTATTTAGTGTACTTATTAGCTTTTAGTTTGCAAATTGAGCTATTAACTTTTTTATGTACAGTTAAAACAATAAGAATGAGTTACAAATAAAATCAGAAGCAAAAAGAGAAGAAAGAACATTAGAATTTATCCTAACTTCCTAACTAATATTATAAATGCGAAAGTAACTCTGTCTGTCTGTCTGTCTGTCTGTCTGTCTGTCTGTCTGTCTGTTACGCTTTCCCGCTTAAACCTCTCAACCGATTTTGATGAAATTTGGCACAGACAATCTTTAGACCCTGAGAAAGAACATAGGCTACCTTTTATTGCATAATATTCAAATTAAAAGTACGCAGACGAAGTCGCGGGTACCAGCTAGTATTATGATAAATGGTAAAATGGTAGCTTTTCAAGCCGTGTCACACAGAAAATACAACTGTACCCCAAGTCTGAGTCTCCATACAAAAATGGTCTGACGATAGAAAATAAAAAGAAAAACCAAACTCCGACTTCAGGTGCTGTAGCTGACATTGTTGCGTAAACTGGAATGCGACAACAAAAGGGTCCCAACTCAATTAATCTGATCTGACTTTAATTGCGACATAAATACCCATGATAACGTTGCTGGTTGACATTGATGGAAGCAAAATATCTTGGGTTAGCAATTTACACCAATGAAGATAGTTTACGTTTGAAACCAACCTCGCCAGTAGATTAGCTCAGTTTAGCAGCGTACAAGCAAAACAGGATTTTTTTTACATACCTACGAATTGCTGTGGAACCTCAGAAATGTTTTCTCTGTTCCGTGTGTGAACCCTGCAGTGGAACCCTGCAGATGACGTGGGCCACCTGATGTTGTGTAATCACCACTTCTATTAACCCTATCATGCACAAATGCATGATAGAGCCACATATAGAGCGGCCAGAGATCGTGTTCTGCAGGTAGGTACTTTGAAGTGTGGAGTGCCTAGTAATCATTAAAAAAATTACTTATGATTACATCCAAGTAGCACGAACAGCTACGGACCTGACCTGGCAAAACCATGAAGGTATATGGTTATGGTGATGGTGTGATGATGTTGATGTGATGTTGTTCTCTTATGGTTTTCTTGATGGAAATAGAAAAAAATCTAGGTTCAGTTCGTCCAGAAAGAACGTTTCTCCTTCTCTTGAAGCATTCTTATTTCAATATTACTTTTATGTCGATGTCTTATATATTAACTACATATAGTCCGCTTTATGATCAAAAAGAGTAATATTGAAATAAAAGCTTCAAGAGATGGTTGTACGGGCCCAGATTGTGAAGGAAACCGATCATTTGTTTACAAAGGATTAATCTAGTCACTCACAACACAATAGTCATGGCTTCAAGGTCTAAGCTGGCAAAAGTACTACAATTAACGTGCTTAGCAAGCTAGTGCTAGAGTTAGACCACTTAGCCGCTGCGCTGGTTAGAGGGCACGCAGGCAGCAGGGACGAAGACGACGCAGCGACAGTAGGTAATTATCTTGGCCCGTGTCGACGACTCCCGGCAGAGCGTTCACCCCGCTCCACGCGCCGACCCCCGCACAATACGCAACTGTACTGCGACGCACTATCACAAATCTGGGACGATGCACGCAGACAAGTGCTCCATGCACCAACCTTATTCATCGCTTCTCACTAGGTTTTGTGCATAACGTTGGTAATAGGTAACCACCCACACCTTACTGTAATGAACGCAATCCGGACATTTTTATCAGATGAGAAGTCTTAAGCTATTTGCATTTCGCATAAACAGTACTGTTGATGCAACGACCGTCGGTTTCGGTATGGTAAATGAATGTGCGGTGTCACTGACGTAACGTCGGACGTTAGAGGCATTTCTTCAATTCGCGGCTTGCACAGCATCATCATGATCTTTGGTTGAACAAAGATATGGTAAGTATAATAAGCGATTATATATGTAGGTATAGTGTCGCAAACAGGCGAGGCTGCCTGCTGCCAGTCGGCTAATCGTGCAACCGACGCTCACGGTCGCCAGCCGCCCACTCTCCGGTTAAGCCCATATAGAGTGTTCGACGCCCCAATGCACAGTAATATGTATTCATATTTTTATACCAATGAGGCAATATGCTAATTGTGAAACAATTACTTCAACCATCAGATAAGAGAACCCTTATTGTTTTGTTATTTCCATGCACATTTATTGACAAGTTCTGATCTAAAAATGATATTCTAGCCAAGTCGGAAGTTATTTCTAAGTCTAATTTTGCATTACCGCTCAAATTACCCAGGGCCCGGTTGGCAGCTGCTATTAACAGGAGCTTAGTTCGCCATTGTTCTAGTCTTTGACTAGTATATCAACATTCCACGACGGGTGTCAGTCCTCGGAGCTCGAACACAGGATAGGTAGATAACGTAAGGTAACTGCCTACGCGCGCAGCAGTTTTATCGCCACACTTGCGTATTCCAATCTGAATTTATTGAATCAAATTGCAATGTGCATGGACCTTGTTTGATACTTTGCTGTCTTTTTGAAATGACAATGTTCTCCACAATATTATGTTGCTTGCATGTATAAATAAGCAGCCTTATACAATGGTTCTGTCCACATAATACCTACCTTACTAAAGAATTATTTCGAAGAAAAGTAGTAAAGGTATTAGGTAAATGTAAGACCAAACATACTAATACCAAAATGATTTCTGATTCGGGCATGTTTTCCTTATATTATTGTATTATTTGTGTTCGAACAGTATTTATGCGTGTTTCTTTAGAGTTATTCTTTCAAACAACCTCCCCGAAATGAAATTAAATGAAATAATAGCCAATCGCACCTCGAAATTGCGAGCCGCTGTCACCGGACCCTTAGGGCAGATCTTACTACCAATTTATTTATTCAACTAAAAGCTACGAGTCATTTAATGAATTGTAATTAATGACCACCACGATAACATCTTGTGAACTTCTTAAATGTTACAACTACTTTGAATTTTTTCGATCCACGAAAACCTGCCATAGTATCACCATAATGCAAGGTGATCAAGAGAAAAACATGAGGGGCGAACAATCTTATACATAGATAGGTAAGTACAGCAATTATGTAAATTTGCATCTCGATCAATAAAACGAAATGTCTGCTATTCGTTACAAAGTCAAACATGCTTAAAACTAGACAGAGGCGATTACCGCCAGAAAAGGAACTCGGCATTACAAGGCTGTCGAGTATAGCTATATCCAATATGGGCTAGCATAGCACCTGATATTATTTTATACGTGAGTCAAGAAACCAAGCTTACACTGTATCCAAAAACACTGAAAACGACGAGTGACCCCTCGAAAAAATTCAAGGAACAGTTAATCAATTACCTTAGTAATTAGATAAAACTTGGTTGATCACTTTGATTTTTATTGGCCTTGTTTGGAAGTATTCTCTTATCCGTCTTATTCTCTTATAATAAGTTCATTGTTTCCTTGTTAAAGTTTATAGTGTCTATGATTAAATATTGTCTTAGAATGTTTGTGTTTCTTTTATTTGTTTTAAAGACCCTTCTACTATAAATAGCCTACTACCTAATGAGACGCGACGTTGAATTACCAGTCTCTTGTATACTGTTTAGTATATTAATACACAAACACTGCATTTAATTACATACCACTCGAAACTTGTAAGGCGAGAATAATTTGAGACTATTTATTACAGATTATCAGCTTACAATACAACATGGGATATCGACGCTGCATTACGTTCATCATCACAGCAATATCAGTGCTGAGTCAACTCATCATACGACTGTAGTTACCTACCTCTTAGTCACATTGTTTTCTTACTTATGGTTCCGTGAGCCGATGGTATCCGATGGGTATCATGTGGTTCTATATTGTAATATTGTAATATTTGTATGTCCACTACTATAACTGATTGAATTGAAAGTTAACAATTATTTACGGAATCCTTTCTTAAACTTCCTATCAGACTATCGCCGTGTCTACCAAATAGTTCTTTGTCTCACAGGTCGTCGATCCCTTTATCTACAAGTGACCTAATATTCAATTTCAGGGCAGCTTTGCGCTCGGCAATTTTTACTTAGCCTAGATATTGAGCCGCTAATCTTACGGAAATGGATAACGAATCAGGGTCAGACGCGACCCTTCAATATTTGATTGCATACCTATCAGCCCGACCGACCTCTGAAAATAACTTATTTAGCTACAGTAAAGTTTGAAACGACCATGCATAACATTAAGTATTTGAAATATTTCCATACACTGGCATTGAGGGTAAATCGACACGACATTACAAACATCCAATGCAAACCTTCACCCCTCGCTTTGGTGTTGGGTGTACGCTCAAATACACCGATACACTACTATGCTGCTATTTCTACCGATGGATGTGGGTAGGTATGTTATCTATACACAAACAATCACTAACGCTTGTTTACAACAGGACTGTCTGTCTGTGTGGAGGGGACCGACTGGCGCTCTCTGCCTAATAACTGCCGCCTCATAAATTATGTACTAGATAATTAATCATACTGAAACAACGCCTAGTACCTACCAACGGATATTGAGCACAAAACGTTTCACACTGTAATGCAAAATTAAACTAACACAGGCATTATGTAGGTAGTTAAGTGCCTTTGTAATGCAGAACTAGACTTTTTACTTGTAATATATCTTACGAAAATTATTTAGGCAGTTAATATTTGCATTGCTACGAAACTTTGCAGAATTTACCTACCTGGTTCAAATTCAACTTATCTAATCGCATTGCTCGTGCAAAAATAATCGCGATAAAACTAAAGACTCACTCGAACCAATAACCAACACAGCCAGGTATCCATAAATAAAGACTTATCAAAAACTGATAAAGCAATTTCTTCGCAAACAAAATGTTCCCAGAAACGACTTTATCGATAAACAGATTAGTTACCAAAATTAGTCCGTTGCGGGTAGTTTAAACAAGGGAACGGAAGGAGAGGGGCGTCCGCTCGGACCGCGAAAGGAGTGGTACGCAAATAGCCACGTGACCCGGCCATTGACTCGGTTTATCCTAATCCGTCCCACTACTCCAGTTCAGCCCTCGCCTTGTTACGAGCCGCGACTCGAGCCAGTCCCGCTCGCCTGTTCTGTGACACGCCAACACAGACCGCTCCACACATTTGAACTTTCACATGACCCAATATAGCAGCTGTCTAAACCACCATCTGCAAACTACAATAGCGATGCTACAGGCTAAACACATATTCGTACCATAAACAATCCCTCAAAATATACAGGGATTACAAATAAATGGAAATCAAACTAATTCATTATTTCGGATGTAGGTTGGTAGCTACAGCTTGAGCCAGATGTGAAAATAGTAACTCCGTTGCCAAATAAAAATAAATAATTATCTACTCATGGTCTACTCAAACATCAACCTACTTTTATATTTAGATAATGCTTCAGAGATGACTTATTTTTCGGTTTATGCTCCTTTGCTACTGTGAAGGAACAATTCTTTGAAGACGCGGACAGAAATAGGCTTGCTTTGTTTTTCTTCGCTATCTGCAACTGAATTCAGAAAAACTAATTCTTTGAAAAAAAGCAAAGAGCTCCGTTATGAGGATTCAAGAGGTGTCTTGCGTTTTCAAACGAAGATTAGGTACGCAAACGCGGTGCATGGTGATGCTGTTCAATACACCTTTACCTGAGCATTCACTTTGAGTCGGCTAGGATGACTTTTCGGTAACGAATGCAAAATGTTTCTTACCTAATTTATGTTTAAAATTTATAGTCGACCGGCTATTGACATGAATCTATTATCTAGCAGCTTACGCTCTGCAAGATCGATGCCAACCGAGTAACAGCATTAAATATGGAAATAGCTCGAAGCGCAATGTTGAGTGACGACAAGTCGCAGCTGCTCGGACAAGTCGATAGCAACGCCTTCTTAACTCACTTGTTACGGCTTCAACACTTGCAGCCTGTCTACTATGTGGGACACTTCAGTGTTTCGTGCCAATCAATATCTGCGCCATCTAACTGTATTGTGTAGCTTGACAGTATCATTTAAAACAGTGGGTATCTGGTTCCTCATTCAGTTCAGCTTGCTGTCAGACGCACACTTTCAACTCAGGGTTCACACGCTTTGTTCCAACACAATGACTCTCTACATTCTTTTTGTTTTCGTTCGAGACGACCTTTGTTGATAATATACAATATCGCGACTTTAATGAAAGAAATCATGTACCGTGAGATTTTAATATCATTTATTTTGCAATTGACACATTCCGAATCTATTGTACTCGAACATAAGCGCAAGACCGCATTAAGTCAAGGCTTTTAATAAAGCAATTCAGTTGAATTCGGTTAAATCCATTCCATGCAGCAACAGATAATTCGCGTGTCGATATGTTGTAACATCTTCCAAATAGACACGATAAAACTATTCAGCGGCAAATGTGAGGATTTTGCGGTGCTTCCCACGTCCGCCGAAATGGTTTAGGTAGGTAGGTATACGTCAGTGCGCCCATTACGCTCAAAATACTCGCCACGCGAGCTCTAGTCAGTTAAAAAGCGTGTCAATCAATTTACATTAGGCATGCGGTGATGGTGCTAGAAATACCAGTGCAAAATCAAATACGAATTTAGTAAAATAAATCACTCAATGTTGCAACTTATCTATGAATCTGCCGCTGTAGCGGTAACATGTTTTCTGTTAATAACACCCGACAACTCCGCGAATAGAATTCTCAAACATAACGTGGGCGTTAAAAACAATAGTGTGTTCGTTCGTTCTCAAACAAGTCTTCTTTCCAGAGTCCTTTATCGTACGTTGCCTCATTGCATTTTATTATGCAACATTATAGCTGGAGACAGCGGGCCTGACATTTACATATGACGGCGCCTGCTGCCCGCGGCTTTGCCCCAAATTGACTTCTGGCCTTCAGTTCGCTGAAGTGGCACACTGCTCTACGCACGCGCCTATGATCATATCTTCGATCAACTCTACTCCAACCACTTGCAGTGCGCGTGCACAGCATACAACTTCACTTGCACGACATTTCAGACGATAGTAACTTTAGAGAGCTATTTTTATCTTACAATTTAGGTTCATATTGGTCATATTAGTTGACTAAAGTAAACTAGTCTTTGAAATTGCACCAGTAAAATAAACACTAGCCGGGTCTATAACTAAGAAGATGCATATTTCTCATGGTCGATGCTATTAACTTCTACAGTTGAAACTTGGTCAGTTTTAAAATAGACCACAACAATCTACATCGGCCGTTCCAGATCGAGTCATACGGAGCATGTTATGAAAACGTAGACCGGTTTTGAAAATATATCAATTGAAAGCCCTCGACAGTGCGCATGTATAATGTTATAGTGCAGATCAATGTGCCGGCGCAGCTTGCAACACTGGCGACGAGACTGTTACATGACAGATTACCAGACGCCACCGCAACGCAGGTCCAGATAGGTCATTCCATTTATAAACATTGCCGGAGATTTATACGTAACTCATTCTTTAAATGTCGAAAAGCATCACCATTCTTCAGCGCCATCCCATGTGGCGAAAGTGCTGCCTACTTACTATGTACTTTGCAGCTTTACGAAATGCGCTTCCTTTAACCGACCGACCGACATCGAGTCACACTGGTTTTTTCGCATTAGCCAATTTGCATAACGGTTTGTATCAAGTATGACTAGATTTAAGAAGTATTGGATAATCGTTGGAAAATATAAACCAGCTCTACGTGACGACACGTCATGAATATGCGATGAATCGTATACTAAGTTCCAAAAATTCATTCATTGAGCTTTTCGGGGAAGTTCACGCGTATGATTTCGGTTGCATTCCGAATTCCTAATCATAGTACCAAAAAAATGACTCTTTATGGAGGACACGAGGTAAACCCACTTGGTGAAACATCTGCCAGCTAATTACTAATTACGATAAAAAACAATAGCTGCGCTATTAGATTGATGAGAGATGGTTATTACAGTAATTAGTCTCCTTGTAATGGGGCTGGACAACAAGCCACTTGTTCGTCAAATCTAAAATATTGATTTAGTATATTTGCGTGTATATTTTCCTTTTGTAGAACATGCACGAAGGCGCTTGGGCCATGTAAAAATCGAATTACCGTTAGACATGTGTCATCGCGTCCTCGTTACGGGCCGACAGGCGACCAAACCTGTTCTACGTGCATCATACCCTTATTCTATGGCACAATAGTTGACGAATTTGCAACGCACTGTTGCTGCTGTTGCAAGGTATCGGGACACTCAGATCGTTAGCGACAGACCCACAAGTCAGACCATCTCGCTGGAACTATAAACAATTTGGCCGTATCAGTGCAGGCAAGGTCGCTTGACGGAACTGGGTCGCGTTCCTATTGAACGGATTGTCGGTATTTTTGCTCCTGTGTAACTATTGCACAATAGTGATTTTTCATTAGCTTCATGGCTTTGATCCTCAGGTGCGGTAGATATTATAGACATATCCTCGGACGTCTTGGTACCAACAAGTATCAACTCAAGATTCTTTGACCATGTTTAAGGCGGATAGTCTGGTCAGAGGTACATTTTGAGTAATTTATCAACTTGACCTACATTACTACGGCCCATACGAGTTGCAGAAAAAAAAATTAATTCTGCAATTCGTCCCACGTTACTGTCAAAATGAGAAAAGGCGCACGGTACAGGCACCCCGGTTTCTGAGAGCCCGATCAACACTAATCGGTTGTCAAGTCACTTGCTATTTCAGCTTTTTCTTCAAATTAGATAGAGATAGCAAGTGACTTGACAGCCGATTAGTATTGATAGCGAGAAAAAATATCCTCGAATTCTTTCTATCCGCTTCGATTGATTTCTAGCAATGAATGTTTTAAATTAAACCACCATCTGTTTGGAGTTAAACGCGTAGAGATGCTAAGAAGTCTTTCCCTCTCTGAAGGAGGAAACTAAAGTCACTGAATAGGCTGGGCACATAGACGATGTTACTTGTGTGTGGAAAATTCCAATCTATTTCATATTTTAGTACGGTTTAGGTACGAGTCGGTGTACATCGAAGTCACACCAGAGGAAAATGAACTACCTACTAGTATATCCTTATGGACAAAGAGTTTTGTTTGAAATATCCCTCTAATGATACGGTTCTATTCACAGGTTTTATAAAATTTCTACAGGAATTGTCCTAACATAAAATTAGCTTTGTCAGAAAAAGAGCCCTCGCGTCACCCACAAGCTCGTAACTCTAATCAATTTTATCCCATTCAGGTCTTTTAAAAAAGGTCTGCATTACCAAACTGATTAAAAAAACACAGAATCCCAACTATTGATTGATTGAATTTATACCGGTATTCCCACGGGATAAAAAGTAGCCTATGTGTTATTCCAGGCTATAATGTATCTCTCTGCCAAGTTTCATTCAAATCCGTTCAGCCGTTCTGGCGTGAAAAAGTAACAAACATCCATCCATCCATACTGACAAACTTTCGCCTTTATAATATAAGTAGGATGAAATAAACATTTTTTATTTTACGACTATTAGAACACCTTCGCTAATAAAATATTTTTTACAAAAAAAAACCGACTCCAAAACTGCTATCCAATTTGCTATGAAAAAATACACTAAAAAGTTAAAAATAATTGCATTATGGATTTATATTTCAAATATTATAATATTTTTGACGACTGTGGCGCAGCGGGCGAGAGCCTGCCTGCGACGCAAGAGGTTGCGGGTTCGATTCCCGCCTTGGAACAAATTTGTGTACGATCTGTAGAAATTTGTTCCGATGGTCTGGGTGTTTTCTATGTATAATAAAAAATATCTATTTATGTAAGTATATAATGTATTAAATATATCAGTTATCTAGTACCCATAACACAAGCTTTGAATAGCTTACTTTGGGGCTAGATAGTTTTTTTTTTTTTTTTTTTTTTTTATACAACTAGCTGATGGAACAAGCAGATGGCCCACCTGATGTTAAGTGGTAACCATCACCTATAAACAGAACATTGCCCCGTAGGTCACGCACAATAGGAACGTGCCCTACGATGCACTGCCCTGCGTCCATCAACTTGAGGCATACAGATGTTAAGCCTCATGTGCCTGTAATTACACCGGCGACCACACTCTTCAAACCGAAACACAGCGGATGCTGTGTGGATTGTCCAGCATTATTTATTTTTTATTTTATTTAATCTACTTACAAATAGGTATCCATTTTTTCAACAATTCTTAGAATTTTATTATTATGACATTATACAATTACTGATATTTTTGGAGTCGGTGCCAGCCAAGAGCCTAGTAGGTATTACTAAGTAAATAGAGTGCCTGGCACCGACTCAAAAATATCAGTAATTGTATAATGTCGAAGCCGACTTGATAACCTCCTCCTTTTTGTTTGGAGTCGGTTAAAAAGGAAGTAGGTAGGTACTTATTCTAGCTGTGCCTAATTACCTATACTCTTTACCACACGCTTAGATCGAAACTAGTATTTTTATCATCTGGTTGTACCTACTACATAAACTTAGTTACACACCACTTCAACACAATCATGCAATTACAGTAATTAGATCCTTCTATGTTTACGAGCCAGCTTTATTTGACAGGTGCTCTCTCGAGGCGCCGGATACAGATGAAGATTGTGCCAACTAATAGACACCTACTTGCCAATACCACAAGGCGGTTTTCTTCGAAGCGGAGACTGAATAAAGCAGTTGCAATTTGCGAAGACCATGCGAATGATGCGAAGACACAGCACAAAAAAAAACATCATACTCAGAAAGTCGGTTTGGAGTTGCATAAGGAGCGGGTTGGATGTTAAATATTAGAGCCCTAGGGAGAATCGTTTTCAAGTGACAACTGTCAGATTAATAAAGAAAAGTTATATTTTCACATTTCTGCTTAAGAAAATAAACTTCGTAAGTATATTAATAGTTTTATATTTTAGACTGGATTTTCCAAAACAATTATTTGTTTGTATTGAAACCTAGTGATATTTCTGGACTTTCCTCACAGCACTATCTAGCCCCAAACTAAGCCAAAGCTTGTGTTAAGGAAACCAGATTTTACCAGTTAGATGATAATACTTGAAAACTTTTTTTAGTAATTATTTTTACACCCAGACAGAGAACAAATATCAATGTTCATCACACAAATATTCGGTGGGGATCGAACCCACGGCCTACGGCATAGATAGAAGGCAGAGCTACCGACTGAACTGTAAAGGCTGTGAATTCAAGGAAAAAGAAAACTTCATTGCAAATTACGATTTATTAACAAGTTTGCACTCTGCATGTACCTACTGACTTATAAAATAAGGTTCAAATTGGGATCGTTCAGAATACAATGAATTTACATTGTAGGTATTACAAAAGGAATGAGGTCCTAGCCTCTACAGGAAAACTAACACAGTAACCACATAATGACGTTTGCTATCAATTTTATAATCAAAATAGTTTTACATACGAAGCTTTGAGGATAAATATTGTACTTATTGAAATTTCAGTTTCCTCCGCGGCGAAAATTCCACAAGATTTGGCCATCTCGTCCGTCATCATAGTATGATCAGATTGATCATTAGCGCGGTCACCCGCCGGTTGGATAAGTTCCTTCCTACTAAACTGGAAACTGAAACAGCGTCGGAACTGTCATCCCCAGGCACGGTGGATATCCCCTCAGATCTCTCATTTCATTACCAAGTACTAACTTAAGATTAATTGAGGATGTCTACTCCTTAGACATCCTAGTTAGAGGTACCTACCGACTTTAAAAATGGCAATACAGAAAAAGAATCTAAACAAAACGAATCAAATCAAGTATCCATAGACACAATAACGGAAGCAGTCAATTGACGAGCTATAATGTTGAAGAAGTTCCGATGGCTTAATTCCTATAAGTAGCAACTAAATGGCCCGCATTAATGAGCAGCTTTCTAGAAAATGTGTATCGCATTCTATCACCCGCATCGATTAATTTCATCCTCTACTGTTAGAGCCCATATAATAATGTCCTAAGACAAGTAGAGGTCCTGCATTTAGGTATTTATATTTTAGGTCTATAAATATAAATTTTATATCAAAACCATCTGCAAGATATTCAAAATTTGTAGGTTTAAAGGTAAATAGACGTAACAGTGTCGTTTATAAAGGGATAATAATTTTAGCATGACGGCCGATGATGCCCTTATTTGACTAAACTTTAGTAAAACGTTTTTGTGCTCACATTCGACTTAAAACCGGGATATACGACATATAAAAGTTATATTTTTTAGCGTTTGTCAACAACAATCATTTTATTGAAGGCGAGACTATATACCTAAATAATAAATCAATCCATCCTGTTTCTGCATACCTACCTACCTACTAATAGATAAGAGAATGCTAGTAGGTACTATGTACCAAACTAGATACAATTTGTTTACTTTGTGGTATACTATTAGTTAGATAGTACTATTTCTATTATATGTTCACTTAAGGGCTTATTCCCAGAGGACTTCAAAGTTTAAAAAAAAATAAAAGACCATTACTTAGGTAGGTACCTAAATACTTTGATTCCCAACGGGTCCACGTCATTTTAAATTTAATAACATTTCCTTTCCCAACGGGTCCATGAAATTGTTTGGTAAAGCAATAAAGGTTTTTGATCATAAATAATGCTAAAAAACGTTGAAAAGTATCAACTTTACCAAACCTACTTTTTATTACTGACTGTACTTTAGTTAAATCTCATGGACCTATTGGGAATTCATGTATGAATATTATAAGTTCTATACCTAAATATTTTTCATGGACCCGTTGGGACATCGAAAAAAATAAAACCAACTTTGTGAATAGTAGACACTTCAAAACTGTTAACACAAAAGAAATAAATATTAGGGCAGTAACATTACATACATTATTTACATTATCAAACAATAGCGTGATAAATTTTCCAGAAAACCATCCATGATTTCTACCTTTTTTTTCCAAAACAACGTCTCACCCTAAAGTCGGGACAAGTTTTTTTTCTTTTTTTTTCATCGCTTTGTTTTATCGTTAATTAAATGTAATATAAGACTATTTAGTAAACTTATTTCCGCAAGTGTTGGTAATGCAACAAATTCCTACGTTTACTCAGTAACCCTTCCAAGAAATGTGTCGTTTACCATTCAACGCATTACCGGGGAGCTAATGAGTCAACTTACCTATGACGTGAAACATAATGGGCTTCCAAGCTAAATAGAGAGCGGTTTATTAGACCAACATCATTACCGTTATAAAATACTTATGTAAGTAGTCAAAAGGATGATCATCGAAAAGGACATAATCAGCATTACCTAGTCTTAATCAACATTACCTAGTTAGATGTTGCATTTCCACTGGCCGCGGTCTTGTTATTTTCCTCAAATACTTTGAAGATATTATACCACTGAATGCAGTTTTGAAAATTACAAAAACAAATGTTTACATCAAATATGTATTTGATTTAAACATTTATTTCTTACCTAAAATGTTGTGGTATAGGTTGTATTATGTAAGTAATATCATATTAATGTATTATTTACCTAATAGGTAAACATAAATTTATTTATTTAGTAGGAAAATTTTATTCTTTCAACATGATAATTTTGCTGAAGACTGAACTGAAGCAGTTGATAGGTATAATTATAAATTCGTCGACAGTCACAGTTTTAACAGCATGGTCGGTCCATTGTTATGGTCACTATCACTCATATTAATCATCATTGGATAGCTGAATGACGATGTATCTGAACTGTCATCCAGCAACCAGCTGACGCATACGCCGTTATCTAATCTCGTTTCCTTTGGCTGCGATTTTGTACTCGTGTGAGACACAAAGACAGGTTTATATACATTTGGGTTGGCATTACAATCCTTAGGTTAGGCTTAGCTATAATTTATAATTAACAAATTGATCAAGAATTTAATCTATTTTTTTGTTGATTTGGGCCTACAGAACACAAACTAGATACCTACATAATTATATGATTGAAGCTCGCCTCTCGATTTGATAAGAACGGTAGCGTTGGTTCACGAAATGTTATTGATGTCTAATATTGACATAATTTGTTTGGGAAAAATAAATAGCGACGCTGCCGCGCTGTCAGTAAATATTTTTGATAAATAATTATAGAAATACCTACATGTCACAAGCTAGGTACCGTAATGTACCTACACTTAGGCTAAGAACTCACGAAGCGGTTTTCACCCGTGCCCGCCGCGGTTGCGGGCCCGCAGCCTTTGTAGAATACAGATATTTAAGTAAAAAATTAAACCACATTTCACGACGGGTTTTACGCCCGCGGCGTGTGCGATTGTTTGCGGCTCCCGCTGCACCGGCAGTCATCTTGTACCGGCGGCTTTTTGTGCGTGCGTAACCGCACAAAGCTCCGGTCTCGTGAGTTTTGAAAATAAAACTCCATTCCGCCACCGCGGCGGGCACGGGTGAAAACCGCTTCGTGAGTTCTTAGCCTTAGTATTTTGTATCAGTGGCGACGTATTTCTTGTTCATAGCAAAGCAAGAATAGTCGGTGCCAAATAAGGTGGCAATACGTGTCATTGACCAACCCCTGGTTACCATCACCTAAGTATATATTACCTACAAAGCAATGCCTCGTAAGTCACGCACGATAGGAACGTGCCCTACGATGCACTGCTCTGCGTCCCAAGTGCCTGTAATTACATCGGCGACCACACTCTTCAAACCGAAACACAGCGTTGCTGCTTGGCGGCAGAAAAAGGTGTGATGGTAGTACTAGTACTTCCGCGGACGAGCCCTTCACAAAGAGCTCTACTTGGTACTCTTAAAAACCCGCGTTTCACCCGCGTAGTTTTAAATCCTAGTTTCCACAGGATAAAAAGATCCGTTCAGCCGTTCTCGCGTGATTATGTTTATTGTTTATTTGTTTATGTTTATTTCAGACAAAAAAGATCAAATTAACAAACATCCAAAATTTCACATTTATTAATAACTAGCTGAACCCGCGGCTTTGCTCGCGCCAAGGAATTCAAAGTTTCATACAAACTTTCATCCCCTATTTTATCCCCTTGAGGGTAGAATTGATCAAAATCCTTTCTTAGCGGATGCCTACGTCATAACATCTACCTGCATGCCAAATTTCAGTCCGATCCGTCCAGTGGTTTGGGCTGTGCGTTGATAGATCACTATGTCAGTCAGTCAGTCAGTCAGTCAGTCACCTTTGAGTTATATATATTTAGATAAAAATAGTGCGGTAATAGTTAAATCACTAGAGTAGACTAGGAACGCCTCTATACCATACCACTTGCTTCTCAGTAATCTAGGTACGTACATTCATACCATATCCTAGTATATTCGTTGTGACAGGCCTGTGTGTGTGTATTGTGATGTGGATGTGATGTTCTGATGTACCTACCACACAGAAGATAGAACAGTAGCCGAAGTACAAATGATTCACTTGGTTATCGACATCATTAGATTTCAATCTGAGCGTGCACATGTTATTGTAATTGATGGCAAGCCTGCTGGTATCTGCTGGTGTAGAAGCGAACAGATGCAAACAAAGCCAAAACCAAGAAGTAAATGTACCTATAACTACTCTTTTCATTTGGTCTTCTAAACCAAAGACGCAAAGCAACGATCAAGTCTAAATGAATCAAGGATTATACCTATTTGACAATGACAGGACTGAAGTTCGGATAGCCCCGATAGCCCTCATCGGAACAGTGGATGAGAATAGCAAAGATTATTTCCTATAAAGTATAACACTATTTATGGAGCGTCTATTATGAAAACATCTCCGGTCACTAAAGATGCGGCATATTGAATCAGAAACTCATCATGCTACAGTTCATTTTACATTGAAAGCCCTTCAGAGTGACACCAATCATAAGAGCTTATCGCCCGGCAGGAAGTTGCTTGGTTTATTATTCGTGTCGTGCATCATTTGGCTGCGTGTGCCGGCGCAGCTATCCAATGCTCCAGGATAATTGCCACGCGCCTATCTTACAGATAACCAACCAACCAACTAACGGGCTACAGATTATAATCTCTAATTAATTAACCCAACTTGTGTCATCGAAATGAAATACCTATAAAACGGCTGAGCACGGCTGCTATCCTTACACATGGTAGACATTTTAGATACATTTTAAAGGGTCAGCAACGCGAGTGTGACACCTCTGGTGTTACAAACGTCCATAGGCTGCGGTAACCGCTTCCCATTCATGTGGGCCGTATGTTTGTTTGCTACCTTGGTAGTATAAAAAAAAACATTGCAGATCTCTTGACAAAATTAAATCATTTATAAGTTTAAACAATAACATCCAGAGGTATCGTCCAAACATTGATACCGAATGTTAGCCTACCTTATTTCCAATTTTTGGCAGAAGTAACAGTAAAGAACGCTAGTCCATCGATGCTGAAGTGTTTATAAAGAACCATAAAAATGTGTGTTGCGGGGACAGAGTTTTACATCTGACGTTTCATAAGTAGGTATCTAACGCCACCATCAATCGTCAGCCTACCGGGAGAATACGACTCAAAGTTGAACATGTCTCAAGTCGCAGTTTTTTGACAGTTTTTAATGAAAATCTGTCAAAAACTCATCATCATGCTCAAATCTAAGTAGCGTTTGAGTATTCGGCCGTAACGCTGGTAGAAAATTGAGTTGGTATCAACGAACTGTCTGTTATCGTGTCACTGATAAGAAATAATCAGACTTCATTCTAATCGACCCTTTACTAGGCCAGGCTTCTGTGAAACTAGAAATGATCTATTACAATATTTAAAATTGTCTCTTATGCGAGCGTTTGATGGTATTGCAACCCTTCTAAAAGATTGTTTGGTTATTAGATTGAAAGGGATGTTCAATGTCCTCATAAAAACCCTAGTGAATATTACCAACTAAATAAACTCGAAGGCTTATTTATTTAGGATTTCAATAACGTATCTCATCGCAAATGAAAACAAAATTTTGTACTAACAAGCGCTTTCTATCGGACCTTGCAATCCGACCCCGTAATCTTTAATGTTTGACAAATTTTGATAGTCAGCTGAAAGTGGCATGACTAGTATAATTAACAATAAAAAAGTTAGGTATATTGGTGAAACACATGAGGACTACAGGAAACAAGTACAGGTACACAACAGGAAAGTCACTTTTCTACTGAGCCCCAAACAATTTTAGTAGTCTCAATCGTACACCATAACACAATAATTTTAATGCTAGCGGTTCGCTGTAACTCTTCAAGGTTATATCATAAAACTTGTCTCGTCACTTGCTGACAGGCGCGACTATTTTTAGTTGAATTTTGATTGTTATTGTTTTATTATCGAGAACGAGAAGGGGACCGGGACTCCGGTCGTCTCGCTTCCAAACCGGTTCTGGTAGAGGGTGCAAGCAGGTCAACCGCTCACCTTACTGATCCAAACACGTAGAGTGATCAGCGAAAATCCTCCTACGCAACACTTTCTGATTAGTATCAGGGAAGGCAACTGTCTTTATTGCCCACTTTATATTCGTTTGCATACACTAAGCCCCTTATTCGCAGTTACACCCGAGCGTCTGCATTTTCAACATCAATTTAGCGTTCTTTGTCTCGTTCTATACTTTAGCACCAAAGAGAAAGAAAACGTTCAAAACAGGATAGCCAACTAAAACGACGCTATAACGGAATTATAAATAAAAGGGGTTAAACTGTTTATTCTAAGTACGGAATTTATAAGGGTGAAGCAATTAGAAAGGCGTCGCTAAACGGTATTTATTTTATTAGCACTATAACTCTACTTTATAAAGCTCTGATTTATACTGTCTTCGGTTATGGCTTGAATCGAACGTTCTTCGGTGCATCAATTTAGTGAGAAGTTCATGATTTTTCAAGACACATCAGCACGAAGAAATATTAGTATGCCTACGATTAGGGCTCGTTCGGAACAATCATACCTATTTGGCTCGAGCGCTGACTGACACTGATGATGTGATGGATGACCAACCATAGTGGTAGAGGTAGGTTTTAGGCTGATATTTGATATTTGAAATAATATTTATTTGAACACTTCAACATTATTCAGTGTTAAAAAATAACATTTAAATGTAATTTATGACATATTTACCTATCCATATTTTATTGAAGCCTCAGATCTCTAAACTAGACTTTGAAAAGTCTGTACGGTTAATTTTAAAAGGGAAATAAAATGAAGACAGCCTTAAATTTCATTCCCTTTCTAAAATTAAAAAGTTTTAGGCCATATTTCGAAGTTTAATAAATGTCAGATACATCGAGCAATAAAATTGTTACAAAACATTACCTAGTAGATACCTACCGATAACTTCGTCAACAAAACCCACCGCTTGGAAAAGGATAAGTGAAGCCATACATGTTCTAAACAAAGGTTAAAGATATCCCCTAATACCCATACATAATGCGATACTTAGGTAATTGGTAACTGGAAAATAATGAAACCAACACCTCGGGTGTGTAACAAGATCGCAGCCACGAATATAGTCGTAAACGTGGCAAAGTTTAAGAAAGACCATCCTTAGGGCCTACTTAACTTGTACAAAGCAGCTTATTTTAAGAAAACAGTAGTACCTAGGCTGTTTAATAAAGCCAGCAGAGTGAGTAAAAACATATTTGTAAACGAGACAAGGGCCATTTGCATTTTTGCACTTAGCAGGGATGAGAGAACAAAAACGAGAATAAGTAAAGCAGTTATCCCTCACGCACTCGCGCACAACATAAATGTCATAATATAATTCGTTCGTTAGGTACCTACATTAGCAGTATTTGGCATTTTATCATAGACAAAGCTAAGGAATCAAGATCTCATTTTGTTTGACAAGATAAGATTATTGAAGTGTTATGTCCCATATTTTATGACAATATTTTGTTCGGTACATGAAAAATACCACTACTAAATACGGGCTGTAATAAAAATCCTATAGTAAGTACTTGGTGTCCAAATATGGCAGCATCTCAACAACTCGATTCTATGATCAAGTTTGCTAATTAAAAGCACCCGTATTGGAACTTGAAACGTTTTAAAAAAACATAGTGAATATGGATGAGCTGCTCAACTCAAAGTCATTGCCACGGCTAGTGTCCATAGCGCGCGCTGGTGAAGATTACAAAAGACACGCGAGTTTCACTTTACTTTAGAAATGTGATTACCTATTTCTTTTGATGAACCAATAGCTCAGATATTATACATATATCTTCTTTCAAGAGGTAAAAGTAAATACTTTCTCACGTCGCTATATCAGGTTTCCAATTTAGGATAGACGAAACAAGTAGGTAGGTAAGAGATTACCTTTTAATGAACACAAAAAAATAAAAAGACAAGTCTAGTTAAAGAGTTGAGACGTCTGTGAGAGCCGGATGGGCCAATCACCGCGTATGAGTCACAGTTACAACCTGCGCTTGCGCTCCCGTCCTCATATCAAAAGATGTCGGTCCAAATAAAAATGAATTGAGAGTTCGATGTGTGTCTCCGCGTCATGAAATACAGTCACGGTACAATGCTTAGCTCATGAAAAAAAGAATGTTATCGGTTCCATCGACGTACATGAAATCATTTCTGAAAAAAATATATTATTGTTTAGATTGAAACTTTATCGTTAATTTAAAATATGGAACAAGTTTTCCTGAAACAGCAATATATTATTAAACAAACTAGCTTCATTGACACACTTGCCTTGCTATCCCCGAATTCTCAACTAAAGATTTTAACGAGATGCTGTCTCTCTCTACTCTAATAATAAAGATGCACAAAGACCGGTAATATTCACAGTGCACCACCATGTTGCAGAGAGCATGTGCAATTATCCATTACACTTGTCGTTACTAGGTAGATCATTATAGCAAATCATCATATAAGCCGGTAGCAAACCGGCTCTACCAAGAAAACTAACTCGCTTCATACCTACTAACAGTTATGTAGATATATGTTTTCTGTGACATTTTCCTACTAGCTAATCATCTGTAGCATAAGATTAGCTTTAGACAAGTGGGGAGTAGGTAATTTTTTGAACTCCTGAAAATCATCATCAAAACACTGCACCTATGTAACCTAATGTTAGTGTTTATGACTGACTCTTTAATTTTATGATGAGCACCGGTGGTCTAGTGGGAGTGACCCCGCCTTCCGATCGTAAGGTCGCAGGTTCGAATCCGGTCGTGCACCAATGGATTTTTCTATCGAAAAATTTATGTGCGCAATGCCAGTGCTCTTAAACGGTGAAGGAAAACATCGTGAGGAAACCAGTTAGTATTCTAACAGCGGCAATGGGCTTGCAACCTGTCCCGTATGGAATACTAACTACTGCAAAATGTGGGTATGTGCCAAATGTAATGTTTGGACGTACCTCTGACTACCCCCCTTAGACATCCTCAAAGAATCTTGAATTAGTACCTACTTGGTACTGGGAGATCTGAAGGGATATCTACCGTACCTGGGGATCAAAGTCGTGAAGCTGTTTTTTTTTTTTCTTTAATTTTAGTGTGTATATAGGACTGCAGTAAACATTTTTTATATTATTATCTTCAAAAAAATGCCCTCATTATAAAAATATAAGCCCTCTTATTGATTGAGAGGCATTATAAGTAAGTACATGCATAATATTTTATTAGGTTTCGTACCAATACATGCAGCCTAATGAACAACAAACACCAACGTAAATTCTGCAACTGTATTCTACAAATTCTTTAGCTTGGAAGTAAATCTGAATACCTAGCTCTATACGGCGTTTTAGATCAAGTAGTGGACATCGCTAATGGAATGGAATATTTATTAAGCATTTCAGTTTTCTTTCGATATTTTCAGTAAAATGGAACCAAGAGTTCTCTTGCGCAAGTGTTCTTGAAAACGCTTTCTACGCGGCGTCACGTCGTCGCGTCGCCACCGCTGTGATAAGCCAGACCTTTGCTTACGTAAATCTGATTGTCGATAAAGAAATACAGCATGCACCTTACCTACTTACCTGTATCGTGCTTACCTACATTATTGTGTTGCGTTCGACGATAAACTTTATTATACCGTGACATTCAAACTCTGATTGAGAAAATGGATAAAATGGTCGCCTACAAATATATCACATGATTATGTCCTATTGTACCTGATGTCTTTTCACTACATAAGTAGTATAAAACAAAGTCGCTTTCTCTGTCCCTATATATATATAACATATATGTCCCTATCCCGCGGCTTTGCTCGCGCTCGTGTACTTTGAAAATCTCATACAAACTTTTATCCCCTTGGGGGTAGAATTGATCAAAATCCTTTCTTAGCGGATGCCTACGTCATAACATTTACCTGCATGCCAAATTTCAGCCCGATCCGTCCAGTGGTTTGGGCTGTGCGTTGATAGATCACTATGTCAGTCAGTCAGTCACCTCTGAGTTATATATATTTATATATAATATATATATATAAAGAAAGAAGATACATGCATGATATGTGCACCCGTGCGAAGAAGGGGCGCGCGGGCAGATCGCTAGTTTCAAATATAACTTACTGGTGGAACAAGCAGATGGACCACCTGATGTTAAGTGATTAACCTATCCTTTAACAATGGAATAGGAACATCTACGATGCTCTGCCCTGTGCCCATCATATTGAGGCAGTTAAGCCTCATGTGACTGTAATGTCACCGCAACCACACCCTTTAAACCTTCACGTCTTGAAAGAAAGGTTTAGTTTTTGGAATGATTGAATTTATATCGGTAGGTTACTAAAAATGTCTTGAAAAGGGCAAACTACCGTGCCACTTGCTATTCGGGAATCAAAGCATCCAACTCATGCCCTCTGCCACTCTACTACTAATTTGTAATTCAATTCACAGCATAACTATCATTGTGTTCGTAATGAAGGGTGGGTATTTATGTTTATATATTTATCTATATGTGTAGGTATATCATATATATATATAATTATATTCATTTTGCATGTAGGTACTATATATAATTTATTAGGATTTCTCTCCTATTATTTCAATGTTTTTCTTTAAAGTATGTTGTACACCTTCCCACCACTATAATCAGCTCTCTCTATCCTCTAAGGTTTGCTGGAAGAAAACTCTATATAGGGTTAAGCTCGCCTTTGTACATGACTATTATGTATTTTTTGTGTAAATCAGTTTGTGTACAATAAAGAATAAAGAATGAAGGTAAGGTCATGAGTAGGGTACCTAACCTATAATAATAATAATGAAAATCTTTGAAAAAATAATAATAATAATAAATAAGCCTTTTATTCAGACAAATTATTACAGTTTCATTTATAACTAACAATTACTATCCTATTACTTAAATCTATTTTACTATTCTATTTCATTTCTCTCTAATGCAGTCTCTGTCTGTGTGTCTCTAAGGACAAAGGCCTCCTTCAATTGTAACCATAGTTCTCGGTCTTTTGATAGCCTTGACCATGCGCTACCTGCTATGCCCTTTATGTCATCAACCCATCTTCTGGATGGTCTTCCTCGCTTTCTTCTTTTATTTCTTGTAAACCAGTACATAATATTTTTTGACCACTTTTCGCTTCCTCTAATTGTATGACCTGTCCATTTCCATTTTAACTTTCTGATGATTACTGTTGCATCTTTGGTTTTAGTATGTTTCTTTATATCAGTAATTCTGATTCTATCAGATAGTTTCTTTCCCATCATACTTCTTTCCATGGCATTTTGACATACTGTTAGTTTTTTGTTGAGGGCTTTTGTTGTCGCCCAGGTTTGGCAACCATATGTGAGGACAGGCAGTACACAGGTATTAAATAGTTTCCGTTTGATAGCCATGGGTTTTTCTTTATTTTTCATTATGTCTTTTAAGCTCCAATATTGTTTCCATGCATTTCCTATGCGCCGATCAATTTCTTTTGCATTTGCGTCTTTTGGCGATATGATTTGTCCTAGATAGAGGTATTCATCCACATAGTCTATTGTGTTGTTGTTTACACGAATAGGTACCTAAGCTACCTACATAATAATCTGTCAAAAAGTTTGCATGACGCATCATATTTTGCTGCATTAATTGCTTTTACTGGCTTTTAATCTGGAAGAAAATATGACACGAGGGGGAGCACCATATTCAAATTCAAATACAAATTCTAAAATGTTTATCCAATAAAATCACAAAGATCATCTTGAAACGTCTTAAAACTAGGTGACTCTAGTGTCAGTTCCACGAGACCAACGCCGAGAAGAACAGGCAACTAACTCGGCTTGGTATCCATCGCTCTTTTGTATGATCCTCGTTACAATGTTAAAAACACCTACACTATCGAAGCTCTAAAATACAATAAGTAATCTAACAGAGAAAGGAAAAATAAAGAGATTCATAAAACAGCACGCGCTTAAAGCAAAGAAGTAAAAAAATATAAAATAACTAACTTATAGTAATAGACATTGCAGACATGTTAGCTGCTGATGGGCAAAGCGACCGGGACATCGGGCCACGCACTTCTATCTTTAGTATAGTAAGCTTTCCTTATCAGATTATTCTTAATGTAGGTACACCTTAATTTTTTTAATAGGAAGCCCAGTGACAGTTTATTATAGAAGCGTACCTATACCGTTCCCTATGAACGAGCCATTTCCCTTTTGTAATCGAAATTTAGGAATGCATAATTTATTTTTATTTATAGTGTTAACGTTATGTGCATCACTCTACCTATGTTTTTATGAGTGTACAATAGATTTTCAAAAATATATTGTGAAATTACGGTGAAAATATGAATTTCCTTAAAACGCTCCTTTAATGAGTCACGTGGTTTCATTTTATAAATGGCACGTATCGCCGTTTTTGAAGAACTAAATTAAATACTTTGTATATCAGCAGCTCAACCCCATAGCAAGATACCATAAGACATTACACTGCATATAATTACCTAATTTACCTACCGATGCCCCTAAGTACCTCCAACCTTTTAAAAACATTTCTGACAAGCTATGCAGAGAAATTAGAATGAACTCATTTAGTTCACGGTTGATGGTGGTCCAATTCGCAGACCTGCACAAATAGGCTGTTACCGCGTTCGAAGTGCGGGGAACGGTTCGCCACGACCGACCAGCTTACGTAAATTGATTATAATTATCATCCAAATTGCTCTTCTTCCGTCTATTAGCGCCGGCCTTGCACAACGTTTGTTTGCACTTACCTACCTACCTGGCTGACTACCTATTGAAATTGATGCTAAACTACCTAACATAGGTGTGACCAACATGGTTGTGACCACACATCATTGATCATAAAAACTTTAGATTTCAACCTTTTTCGATCAAACCTAAAAACTCTGGCCACCACACCAACTCAAATCGCCCGATTCTTTCCTAAGTAGGTAGTAGCAGTTTGTGTGCTGCGCTCCACATTAGCTAGGTACCTACCTAGTTCTCTACAATCAACGTCTTGTCGACTACGATAAAAATTCGATTGAAGCTTGTCGATTAGTAGGTATTTACCGAGGCACTCAACTATCTGCAATTTTTTGCGAACGTCGTGTGAGAATAGTTGCCTACAGCGATTTCACCGGGAAACGTAGCAGTATGATGATGATACCTTTCGCTCGATTCGACGGCAGATACTAACAGTAAAAACAGTTGTGCCACTTCCCAGTGACCTTTGTTACAAACAACTAGGTAGGTACTAGAAAACACTCGTTACCTGCCAGACAGACGCTAGGTACCTATAGGTTTTAAGAGAAAATGTACTACATCTCTATTTAATTTTTAAAAATCAACAAAGCAGATTCGCGCCGTCGACATTGAACTCTGTGGTGAGTGCACAAGGAAATTGGCAAAGCATCAAGTCACGAAAGACAGTTATTAAGACAAAGGTTTTTGACAAAGCAATTATCGCACACCATCAGAATCACAAATCACAATAGGTGCGGCGAATCTAGAAGAGAAACTTTTTATCGAAGGACAAAGCCGCCCTCGCCCTCATCTCGGGTCGTCGCCACGTGCGTCCGGGTGCATGTTTTATGAATGAGCTTAGCAATTTCTGCAAGTTCCCTTCGTTACTTCGAAAACAGAGGGTTATTAAAGAAACCGGGCCGGAATATCGATGAGTCTTGAGAGAGACTGACTAATAATCTCCGAATCGGTATTGTACCCTAAACTATACAGACGTGAGATGAAGCAGTGATTAAACCAGGTATACCTACACATAGAGTTTGTCGTAGTGTTTTCAGTCAAAGAGATAAGTAGTAGGTACCTGCAGGTATAAAGGTGGATGTGGCACAAAGTTAAAAGTTTCACTTTATGCTTTAGTTACTTGCCTACCTTGGTTTGTAATTTGTATCGACATTGCATGTAGACTATGTACATGTATCTACCAGCCACACGCGAACTGTTATTATATGTAAGGTAGGTACCTACCTATCAGTAAAACCCCGTTTCATGACATTAATTTAGGCATGGTTTCACTTTGATGAGTTTTTGTTACATTTTAGGATTTAACATGCTACAATGCAAATGCAATTTTTTTGTAAAGTCAATCTTTCAGGAAATTATATCCTGAAAAATCAACTTTTTAGGATTAAACATGCTGCAAATTCAACATTTTGTTCCTGAAGGTATTACTAGGTACCTCGACATTTGATTCTACTTAGGTACCGTCTACCTTCCACCTACTTTTTGTAATGCTATCAAGTTCTTCAGACCGTATTTTAAATTGAAATACCTATTTCGCAAGCAAAATGATGAAAATCATAGCATTCTAACAACTGTGAAATCGTTTTTAGCCGTTACCGAGTCATTCTCATTAGTATTCAATCAGGCAACTGATTATTCTATTCTGTTTTTGCGATGACGCGCCGGTTTTTGCCAGACTTGTGACTTGATGTGGTGCAGCGGTGTGGTTTTGAACGATTCATGATTGTGGGGCCCGGACGCGTGTTGTAGATGTTTTTTATGATTTGACAGGGTAATAGGTACAGGCACAGGTAAGAGGATACTATTAAAAATTAATTTTAGGTATAGGAAGACTCACCCCACTTCAGGCATAGAAGTGCTAAGAAGGAAGAACACGCTCTGAGGATTCCCGACGGAAGTTAAAAGAAACTGAAATCTGCTTACCACGTGTCGCATCTCAGGCCGGCCTGGGGTTGAAGGGCAACGGAACAATGGTCGTCTTGTTTTGTTATTGTGGCTAACGCTATGAAGCTAAGTTGGGAGCACGTGTTGCTCACGCCGCCATCTCGTAAATTAATAATTTGTTGCGTTTAAAGAGACGAAGACACCATAGATTGTGTTGTTGTGTCATATATTTTTTCCAACGCGCGCAGGTGATGGAGAAATGTTGCTTTCAAAAAGTTGTCATCTAGCATTTTTTATGTTTTCATATTTAGTAATCAGCCATAGGTACCCATCTGATTTGGTAAGTACCTAATCTAATTCAGGCGTAATCTGACCTGAAACTGCTACTTATTACGGTCTATTGTCCAGCATTATTTTTCTGCGCTGCTCACGCAGTGCATCATTCAGCGCAGCGCAGCGGATAACTTGATTGTCGTTTATCCCTAAGATTACTGTAGTATCACTGGGTTATAATAAAATGCTTTGACCTAGGTACCTACCGCATAATAAAAAAATTCGTTAGTCAATTAAGCGGTCAGCCATTTGCGTAGGTACCTAAGTGCCGCACTTCTTAGCTAAGTATTAGATATATAGGTCCTATGATGACCAAGGTAGATTATAATAATAAACGAGACGGATCATATAAATGAAGTACTTACCAAACAGACAGTATTCTGTCTGACAATAACTAAAGAGTAGTAGAGCTCTTTGTGAAGGGCTCGTCAGGTAGTATCACCACCATGCCTTTTTCTGCACAAGCAGCAATGCTGTGCTTCGGTTTGAAGAGTATGGTATGCTCGTCGGTGTAATTACAGACTCATGAGGCCATGTTTGCCCCATTTTGAGGAACGCAACGCACGCTAAATGCTACGGGCACGGTTCTATCATGCGTGACTTACGAGGCAACAATGCTTTGTAATAGGTGATGGTTACCACTAAACATCAGGTGAGCCATGTGCTTGTTCCATCAGCTAGTTGTAGAAAAAAAAACTGGTGAAGGAGTTTGGAACCCCGGGCCTCCTTATTAGCCTGGTGGATCGTCATCTTGCACATCGTAGTAATGAGTGCCGTAAAGCAAGCCAAGGTAGGTCATTTGCGCAACTCATCGAGAATCGCGCAACTGCCCTGGGAAGTAGATATAGGTACCTACTTTACTTAGTTAGCAGCCTGATGATGACACAGATAAAGAACTTCAACTCTTGGTCTACCAAGAGTCAATTCAACCCTAGGTCTCTAGACCTAGGGTTGAATTAAAATAATTTCGTTATTATATTTATGTTTCGTCGTTAGAAGGTCGTTTACTTTTGTTACCTATTACTTAGGTATCTTATTAGGACACAATAAGTTTCATTTAATAATGATGCTCATCAAAACTAAAATAACCAAATACGTAGGTACTTACCTAGGCATACCAAACTAGTCCAATCAGGTGTACCCAGCTATGCGCCAAAGAGTCTGGCATGGCAGCGATGCGATGGTATTGATCCCAGACCATGTTAGGAGATAACTCAAGGCAGTTTCTGCCTACACGCATTGTAGGCTTGCACAACACAATGCATGCGTGCACCAGTAGTCACGTAACGCCTGACGTGTTTCTTTGTTTGACCACGTCTTACAGATGTTTGAACTTACCTTCCAACGCTTATGACGAAGCTTCATCGTGCATTCTTTTGGAATAGGTATCAGTCACGATTACTGACGAATGTGTTCTATGATAAATGCGTGTGAAATAAAACCAATTAGGTAGGAAGAAAAAGAAACAACTAACGACCTAAGAACACGGCACTAGCATTGATTATTTCCGAACGTTCCATTCCAATCATGAGAACGAAGTCGGGCGAGAGAGCAACGGCCATTCATGCTGTAACCTAGGACCGTGTAAACAACAGCTCCATTATTATTATTACCTGCTTGTTGGTGCATAGCTGCATACCAATAAGAACCTAATGAAATAACAACTTATGTACCTATGCATTCCTTTGTAAATTATATGTAGGTAGAGCTAAGGGTTGCGAATGCCAAAGCAGAGGTTTATTGTTTGGGACAACATTTTCAAACTTTTGCGCTAGGTATATTGCTTAATTGTTCAATACTATAAAAGCAGTAGTGTGTGGCACGGACGGACATGTAACGCATGTTCGTAAAGTATTTATAGACGCCCCACACGCAGAAGCGAGGTGCGCGGGAGACTCAAACTTGCTTCTATTCCAAGCGAGACCTTGCATGCCCATGGAGCGCATTTTCAACTGCTACATTGGTGGTAGGTATAGCATATTTTATGGTTTATGTGTGTATGTATGAACTTATAAGCTTGTCATATTCAAGAAGTAGATATGGGCGAAAAATCGATTTGGTCATAATTCATTTTTTCGAAAGAAAAGGCTCCGGCGACAGCGGCTCGCCATTTCGAGGTGCGATTGGCTATTATTTCATTTTATTTCATTTCGGGGAGGTTGTTTGAAAGAATAACTAAGTGACACGCATAAATACTCTTCGAACACAAATAATACAATAATATAAGGGAAACATGCCCGAATCAGTAATCATTTTGGTATTAGTATGTTTGGTCTTACATTTACCTAATACCAAAATGATTTCTGACTCAAGCACATTTCCCTTATATTATTGTATTATTTGTGTTCGAACAGTATTTATGCGTGTCACCTTAAAGTTATTCTTTCAAACAACCTCCCCGAAATGAAATAATAGCCAATCGCACCTCGAAATTGCGAGCCGCTGTCGCCGGACCCTTAAGCAACCGAGCAAAGCTCGGTCACCCAATATTCTACTATATTACCTATGTAAGAAACACACGATTTATTATTATTTATTCGTAGCATCTATGCATCTGATTATTCATCATCAGTAACCACAACCCGACTGCACCTACTGCTGGACATAGCTGTATATCATTGAGATACAAACCTATTACAAGACCGTTGGGCGAGTTTGAATAGAGAAATCGTGTTTAGTGTTTTATCATGTGAATATTTTTGCAATAATAGAGCATGTAGAAAACGAGGATGCTTGCGTACCGTACGTCACGGTCCAACAGCTGAGCTGGCTACCGTTTACACGCGGCCCAGGCGCGCGGCCGGTACCTACCTACAGTACCTACCTATCGGTTAACTGAGTGAGGTACCGTTACCAACCTCGGACGAATAAACATGGGTTTTTATATCATCAGAAGGCCTACCGATGAACATGAGTGATAGGTAGTGTAGTCTAGCTTAAAAACATTGCACACTGATATAATATTGCAATAGTATTTAGGCATTTTCTTAGCAGATTGGTATATAGAGTACAGATAACATGGAAGGTGGTCAGAGCATACTATACTATGAGCAACAGTAAATAAATAAAGATCAATCAATAGACAAATTATATACAAAATTATGAGTGATCAAAATTGTCTAGTTAAAAAAATAAGACAAATTTGATAATTCATAATTTTGTAAGTATTCCAGTTGCTTAGATGGGAGAAAAGTGTGTTTTAAATTGAAATTTGTCTAAGGTCTACTACAATTTTGTCCAAAGTGCAAAGGTAACTTACAGGAGCAACTACCTACACCCAGTCTATCCTACCATAATAGGTATAATAGTTTAGTAAGTTCAGAAGGTAACGATCCCCACATAAATGTGGGTTGGTTCCTCACAAAATTAGTTTTAACATAAAAACCTATTCGCTATTTGGTCACGTGAAACTGGCACCTAAAGTCACCTAGTTTTAAGAAGTTTCAAGGTGATCCTTGTGGTTTTATTAAATAAACATATTTTGAGTTTGACTTTGTTGTTTTTCGCCAAAATCATATTGATACAGGTAGAACTCAGTATGCTGTATAAACTGTGAACAAAGTTTGTTAAAAATAGCAGTTTTCTTTCTTCACACATATTTTGATAAAAATGTGTCCTGGTTAGCATAAAACTATGTCCATAGGTATTATCTTGCTATAGTACCTCCCATGAACTGTACTAGACAAGTGTAACATAGATACAGATTCCTAGAGCCTATAATACCTGTAAGAGATCAGTTCTGGGCCCGTACCACCATCTCTTGAAGCATTCTTACTTCAATATTACTTTTATGTCAATATCTTTTATCAACTGCATAGTCCACTTTATGATCAAAAAGTAAAGTAATATTGAAATAAGAATGTTTCAAGAGATGGTGGTATGGGCCATGGTACCTAGAAACACAGGTATACACGACTATTGCTAATTGCTTCCTATAATATAGTCATGAATCAAATAAATGCATTTGAAATTAAATTAATGATAGCGCATGCTTTAATAGTCACATGGAATGAAAGAAGATATGTACTACCAATCCTCACAATGTGCTGTCATTGATATTTTTCAAATAGGTAAATTCAAAACCAAATTTCAAGTGTATTACCAAACCTATCTAAATTGGCATTCCAGTAAGTATACAAATCTATTTACCTTGTGATCCGATGAATAAAACTTCACTGTTTAATCTCCCACTTAAAACTTTTATTATACTTTGTTATATTGTATTATCACAAATCCTGGTAGATTTAAAACACAATCACGCAACTGACAATTCTTACTGTTCTTTGATTATTGATTTTTCATATAAACATAATTTACACAATAAAACACGATCTGCGACATGACTTAGATGTAAACTCTTACTTATCGCAATCCACCCTACACATACACAATCATATAAAGTTATTGCATATTGGATGGCTTTATATTCTCTACATCCTCCTTATTCCTCCCCATTAATCTCATGAAATTATTTACAAACTTGACTAATAATTATTTATACATTACAACATTACACATTGTTGTTTACGGAGGCGGCTTGTGCTCACACCTCTGATTCAACACAAACAAAACTAAGCTTATGATGCTCATCCAGAGTAGGTATGGATGTTCTGTACATTTAACTGAATATTTGATCTTCTTACGACTGAAACTGCGGGAGTATCTACCAGTACTAAAGTATGAAAATATAAGATAAAGCACCTCGTTTGGACAATGGTATGTATCAAAGATATTAACAATGTGATATGACGCGCTTCGCGGCCGCCACCGGCCGCAGCGGGCGCGCCTCCGCCGCCGGCCACCGTCGGCGTCGGCGCCGGCACGCCGTCGTCGGGCTGAGGCTCTCCCGCCTCGCCCTTGCAGTCTTACGAGAAATAAATGCCACATTACACTCTAAATATTAAAGCACTGTACAACAACAATATTTTGTTTTGTCTTTTTCGGGACTAACGTTCATTTCGCGCACGATTTCTGCGAACATTTCGTTGACGTTGGTGCGGCTCTTGGCGGAGGCTTCCTTGAAGGGGCAGCCCCACATCTGTGCGAGCGCCGAGCCTTCAGCGTGCGACACCTCTCGCTGGTGCTCCAGGTCCGCTTTGTTGCCCACCAACAGGATTGGCACGCGTTCGGACCCCTTCACGCGCGTTATTAACTCCTTCATGGGCTTTATGTCTTGAAACGTCTGATGATTTGTTAGTGAGTACACTACGACGAATCCTTGTCCGTTCTTTATGTACAGATCCCGCATAGATGCAAACTGTTCTGTGCCGGCGGTATCCAATATTTCTAGTACACATGGTGAATTGTCCACTTCTATTTCTTTCCTATAAAAATCCTCTATCGTGGGGTCATATTTTTCCATGAAACATCCGGACACAAATTGCACAGTCAAAGCACTCTTTCCGACCCCACCCGAACCCAGCACGACCACTTTGAATTCGCGCATTATTGTGCTCCGTAAATCACACTTGCGAGTCTTCCACACGACGTTTTAGAAACGTATTCACACTGCGCTATAAAAATGTCATTGCTATGTTGGTTTATGACTCACTCGGATGCGATCACTGAGTAACGTTCACGTAGAGCCAGCTAATTGATAAACAGCGACGCCATTTTAGTTATACGAGTGGCAAAACAAATCCGATTGTATTTGCATCGCGATGATGGTGGTTCAAAATGTCCAAAGTGGATGCAAACGCGGAAGCAAACATCTATTCAACTGAGGCGCTCACTGCTTGAAATCGAGCACAGCAGGTTGGTCAATGCACCATTGCAAACAAAGCAGCAAGCTGGATTTGATTGGCGAATGAGAATTCTCCCTACCGGATGTTAGTGTTGTCAGCTTAGAATACAAAAAATCCCAATCTAGAATGTGTTGTATAGTTGTATTGTAATCAATTTTATAACAAATTTTATTTTTTCATGTAAACTAAGTACCTTCCTACCTAGAACATGACAATTAAATATTATTTAGACAACACCTAACGTTAATAAAATAACATTGAGAATACTTATTCGACGAGGATAAGGCCGTGCTCACTTTGGATACGATATCATCCGAATTTGATTCGCGCGTATAAAGACGTTCGACTACGCACGAATGATCCCGACCTTCCAAGGATTATGGGAGCGCTCACACCGCATGCGATCAGTCGTACACACGTATGTGTACGTGTACTTGTGACGACCGACGTCCGAATACAATCCAAACTTGTTGGGATTTATCACGCAGTCGTACGTTCCCTATTTGATGTACGCCTATTTGACGGCGAAAAACATAGTCAGCGTGAGCATCAGAATCAGAATAATCTTTATTGTAAACTGTTGAATGTAATGTATAAGGTGTTGAAAATAAGTACAAACTCAATTCGTACAAACAATACTCGTACCTTTACGTACGAGCAAATTCGTGTCCAAAGTGAGCACAGCCTATTAAAATTACCACTCTTATTTTATGTAATTGTCCATGATTACGTAAAATATAGCAACAGAGAGCGTCTGCTATCGCACTGACATAAGATGATAGTAGACTCAAAAAGTCATTATAATTATTAAGAGCACTGGCATTGCGTACATAGATTTTCCGATAGAAAAATCCATTGGTGCACGACTGCATTCGAACCTGCGACCTTACGATCGGAAGGCGGGGTCGTGACCACCGGTGCTCTCCTATACCTAATAACTGGAAATCTCACATTAGTAAAGTTAATCAACAAATTTCTAAATATTGCAATCTCAACTCTAAGTCATGTTTCTTCTACATCTGTAGCAAAAAATACGTACTATGGCCACGTTTTTCCTCACTTATGTTATGGAGTGATATTTTGGGGTAATTCAGTTAATGTAAAATCTGTATTTTTAATGCAAAAGAAATGTATTAGAGCCATATTTAACATGAAAAGTACTGATTCGCTCCGTTCTGTTTTTAAAGAGAATAACATACTAACTTTAACTGGAATATTTATTCTGGAAATATGTTTGTTTGTTAGAAATAATGTGACCTATTTTAATAAAAAATCTAGTCGTTCAGATATTTTACGTAGTAAGCACAAATATAATATCTGTATTCCTCAAGTAAATAATACAATATTTTACAAAAGTACCTATTATACAGCTATTAAAATATATAATATAATGGAATACTAACTACTGCAAAATGTGGGTATGTGCCAAATGTAATGTTTGGACGTACCTCTGACTACCCCCCTTAGACATCCTCAAAGAATCTTGAATTAGTACCTACTTGGTATTGGGAGATCTGAAGGGATATCTACCGTGCCTGGGGATCAAAGTCGTGAAGCTGTTTCAGTTTTTCAGTTTTTAAAATATATAATCACTTACCAACAGATTTAAAAGAAACCAAGGGAGACTTATTTAAACATAAATTAAAAAAATGGTTTATTAGTAAAGTTTATTACAATTTAGAAGAATACTAGGTACCTAATTTAGACTGTGATATGCTAAGCTAAGTATGATAAGCTGTAGTGTTAAACCTAGCCCATAACAATATTGTACGCCCGAAATGGGTAGACTGTTGGAACTATGCCTATTTTAAGATCTTTTTTACACAGTTTTACAATAAATATTTCTTATTTCTTATTATTATTTTCAATTTATCCAATTTTTTTTTACCAAAATCTACATTAAAACATTGAGCCCTTATTTTGTATCTAAAACTTGTCATTCACAAACAAATCATAGATCCACGTAATTTTTCCATCAAGTTAAGGAATCACTGTTTTATGGCAGCACTAACCGGATGCTCACATTTTTTCGCCAGTTGGCTGCCCTGAACTACGTTCGGATATCGGTGGGATAAGTGGGATGGATACATAAGGTGTTTTTTTTTCTCCACTCTACGAATAATGCGACTACAGGTATTTTTGAATGATCTCTTTAAAAACATTTTTGCGTGATTTTGCGGTAAACAAAACGAATAAAACAGCAAAAAAAGCTTGGCAAAAAAGTGTACAGGCAACACAGCTGCGCCCTAACAGTGCTGCCAATGCTACGGCAATTGCCGTGTTCTACGGCTTTCAGGCCAAAGAATCACAAAATCTACTGTGTAATAATCTGTGTGCGGTGTTCTGGGGTTGTTGTTGAGTAAAAATAAAATCCTCTTCGTCAACTGTAAATCAAACAATCAATTAATTACTATTCTCAGTGGTAAGTTAAGTGTTTTGTGTGTGGTAAGGACTGCATAATTGAATAATCTCTAGGATAATTAACTTTCAATAACATTGAACTAGGTAGGTACCTATACACCTTGTACAAGGAAAGGAATTTATGGAAGTGACCGGAACTTCTAGCTGCTAAAAGATCTATTCTTGTACTGAGTTGCATCGTAAACTATCCTACGATTGAAAGGAAACATACCTACCTAACTACCTATGTCCCGTGAATCCTTTGTTGGAAGTGTATCAACAATTTTCTGTATCTGTAAAAAGTAGGTAAGTAGGTAGGTAGTCATGTGGTGAAACTTTCTTCCTTCTCTCATTATTCGCAGTCATTGGTTAAACTAGCAATTTCCTTGTACCTGTTTTGTAATTTTTCATATCCTTGACAAAAGGACTCAAGGAAAGGACTTGCCATCTACCACCACTTGCGACTGTTGCGACCCCCCTCTCATTACACAAAATATTTTTGTTCTCGGCGGAGATCGAACCCACGGCCTAAAGCCGGCTTTTGATCAGGAGATGTAAGTATACATATATTTACATATCATAGTCAAAAGCCGGCTTTAGGCGACGAGACTGTTCACACTGTACTCTAATATATATTACAATACAGTGTGAACGGTCTTGTACAAAATGTATAACTAACGATAAATTAGGTATTACATCTCAAACGCCGGCTTAAGGGGAGCAGAAGGCAGAGCTTATATTTATGTTTGGGTGGTAAAATAAACTTTCAAGATATCTTTAATACAAGTTGTTTAAAAACTACCCATCATTATTCATTCATTTGTGTTTTAATTTAAATTATTACCCTTCGACTACCTATTTCACTACAGTCAACATCGTGTCGACTACGATCAAAATTTGATTGGAGCTTGTCGCTTAGTATTTACCAAGGCACTGAACTATCTGCAATTTTTTGCCAAACTCATGTGAAAATAGTTACCTACAGCAATTTTACAGGAAAACATAGCACTATCTATGATGATGATAACTTTCACTCATTAAATATTCAATATTTCTGATTCAAACACCTAGGTAGGTATCTGGTAGGCATTTAGATTATAGGATGGGATATTGGTACCAGACAAGACATCCAAAGTCTACAATACTGACCCAATCCCTTTGGGTAGTGGATTAAAATCCACTGTTTGATGATAACTATGGTCAAGAATATATTTTAAAAGCTATTGGCTTTTATTCTGTCAGTTATAAATAATAATATACCATACCAACAGTATTATTATGTTAATGTTATAACATTTGTACCTATCTCTCTGTACTGTACATGGCATTCTTGGCATGTTCATTTGAAATTTGCTTTATTACTTCTTTACATAAAAGTGTACTTATTATATTTCTTCTCACAAAGAAATCAGCCCTAGGAAGTTTCTGGAAACATTCAGAAACAAACCAAACATTCAGAAATCAATATCATAATATTCTATTTGTGTTATACCTAATCTACAACAAATATTTGATTATTGATTCCACACTAACATAACACACTGGTTTTGTTATTCTATGAACAATTTTGGTAATCACTACATAGTAAAATAAAATAAAATAAATAATGCTGGACAATCCACACAGCACCATCTAGCCCCAAAGTAAGCTACTCAAAGCTTGTGTTATGGGTACTAGATGACTGATATATTTAATACATTAATATACTTACATAAATAATAATTTTTTATCATACATAAACACCCAGACCAACGGAACAAATTTCTGCAGATCATTCACAAATTTGTTCCGAGGCGGGAATCGAACCCGCAACCTCTTGCGTAGCAGGCGGAATCTCGCCCGCTGCACCACTGAGGTCGTCAGTATATATACAGTCGTGGTCAACTAATTAGGGACATGCAAGATAGTGAAGAACAATAACCGGTTATGTACATACAAATATAAAACCCTATTGATTTCTCAGTAACTATTATTTGCATAATTTGGTCCGATTATTATGCTTTAAATGGCTGTAAATAAAAAAATAAATAAATAGAAAAAAGTATTTAATATCAAAGGTTGAACATGTATTCAATTTTAAGGTATAATTCTGTAGCTGGACATTGAATAAGGACAGTAAACTATAATGAAAAATAGAGTTAAACAAAACTAATAATCTGCAGTATTATAATATCTTTAACAGCTCCATTTTATTACGTGTAAAATCAGTACCCAGTAGCAAAACCTCTGTTAGTAATTACCGCTTGACACCGATGTGGCATAGACATTATCAGTTTCTGGCATGTTTCGACAGGAATGTTTGCCCATGCCTCACAAAAAGCTTCATTAAGTTCATCTAAAGTTACTGTTGTGGTACGATAAGTGGCTACTTTTTTCTTGATTTCGTGCCAAAGGTGCTCGATTGGGTTAAGGTCCGGGCTATTTGCTGGCCAATCTAGCACCGATACTGACTGACTGGTAAGAAACGACTTGACTGAACGGGCGGTATGTTTCGGGTCGTTATCATGCTGAAACGTCCATATAATAGGGAGATGCTCCTCAGCATAGGGAAGCATCGTTTCCTCCAATATTGCCTTGTATTGATGTTGGTCTAAGTTACCCTGAACTTTCCTCACAGGTCCCACTCCACGTCCAGAAAATGAACCCCACATTTTAATGTTTCCACCGCCATGTTTCACCTGCTTTTTTGTGAATCTTGGATTCATTTCCGCTTTTAATGGACGCCTTACGTATTGCCTTCCATCTGAAGAAATCAAATTAACCTTGGTCTCGTCAGAGAATAATACATGTTGCCATTGGGCGTAGGTCCAATGTCCATATTTACGTGCAAACGCCAAACGAGCATTTCTATGTTCTTTCTTCACCAACGGTACTTTGCGAGCCACTCTTCCGAACAACCCTGCTTCTACCAGACGTCGTCGAACGGTCCTCGCTGAGACACCAGCTCTTTCGTCTGTCCCAAACACTTCGTGTTTAATTAAAATAGAGCCTAGAAACGGATCTTTCTTAGCTAACCTGGTTATCATTCTATCTTCTTGCGGAGTTGTTTTTCTCGATCTTTTTGTTCTGGGCACATTTAAATCTGTGTTATTGCGTCTGACATGTTGCACTGCATTGTATACCATAGTTTTTGAACAATTTAAATGTTCTGCTATCCTTCGGTATGGCCAACCATGCTCGACAACAAACTTCATGATAATTTTTCGTAGTGTTGGATCGCAACTTTTATTTTTACCCATTTTTCTTCAAAATATTTTTCAAAACTTAAAATAAATATCGGGATTGCCGCCAAAACTACCACGAAACAATAAGAGAAGAAGTAAAAAAATATTGAGATTCAAATTTTGAAAAATAGAACGCAATATTTTTTTTTTTTTTTTTTTTTTTTATGTAAAAGATAGGCAAACGGGCTAACGGCCCACCTGATGGTAAGCGGTCACCGTCGCCCATAGACAACAACAACACCAGGGGCGTTGTCGGTGCGTTGCCTACCCTGAAGGACTTTATTAACATTTTTCTTGAAGCTTTTCATGTTAAATCAATTATAAAATAATCAATAATAAAATATCTCAGTCTCCCTAATTAAATGGCCAGCCAGCATTATTTGAACAAATAGCACTACGATAATCTATCAGCTATACTGTAAAGAGGTTTAATGTTTAAGAAGTTGTTATTGTTTGTATAATCGGGCACATAAATGACTAATTATACTTACATGTAAGAGATATGGAATATGGTTTAGACTCGTTGGAAAATAAAAAATAAATTCACAATTCGGTTTAACCAAAGAGTGTCCCTAATTAGTTGACCACGACTGTATATATTATATAGTATAAAACAAAGTCGCTTTTTCTGTCCCCATGTCCCTTTGTATGCTTAAATCTTTAAAACTACGCAACGGATTTTGATGCGGTTTTTTTATAGATAGAGTGATTCAAGAGGAAGGTTTATATGTATAATACATGCATGATATGTGCACCCACGCGAAGAAGGGGCGCGCGGGCGGGTCGCTAGTAAATAAATAAAGTATTTACTATTATTAAGTATGTACATCTCTTTGGTATGGCTGGTGGTGGTGGGTCCAGCTGAGTACAAAATTTATTCAATCGTCATATAATTTAAATGACAGAGACATAGGTACATGGGTTTGATTTCTTCAAGGGACAATCCACTGGGACTTACTAAGTGATAATATACTATTACATACTCGTGTAATTGATTGAGTAACGAAAATGTTATACTTAAACTTGCTATAACTTTAGAACCTTTGATCTGATCTGCTTGATATTTGGTGAGTTGATAGCTTTGTACTTGAGAAATTTACTGGTAAGCAAGTAGGTGTATATATGAGTCAAATTGGATGACGAGTTATTAAGATAATATGAACAGAACAGTTACTATATAGATAGATAGATAGATAACTCTTTATTGTTCACAACACAGTAACTTATTACAGGGTAAAAGCATACAGGTAAAACAATGGGCGACCTTATCGCTGAGAGCGATCTGTTCCAGGCAACCTTAATATATAGGTATATAGGTACTAGTAAAAGTCTAGTTTAGTCTGCCTTCTGTGCCGTAGGCCGTGGGTTCTATCCCCACCGAGAACAAATATTTGTGTGATGAACATAGATAGTTCTATGTCTGGGTGTTATATAACAATATAAGTATGTATTTACAAAAAAAAGTATATTAAGCTAAATATCAACTATCTGGTTCCCATAGTACAAGCTTTGGCTTAGTTTAGGGCTACATACCATCGTAACACTCATTACACTTCCAGGTGTCCAAATAACTCATCATGTCGCACAAACCGACACCATACTCGCCGAACTTTCCGACGTCCCAAGGATATGAAGATGTCAAGCTAAATGAAGGTTATCCTTCAAGCCAGGCGGGCTACCCGCATCCTCCAACTGGGTACCCAGGGCCACCGCCCGGCCCGGCGGGACCAGTGGCGCCGCCTGGGGTTCATCCAATGCCAATGCCTGGCATGCAACCAGGCTTCCAGCCGGGTATGCAGCCAGGGTTCCAACCAGGATTTCAACCAGGCATGCAGCCTGGATTCCAACCGGGCTACCAACCAGGCTATGCCCCAGGCTACCCCGGACCTGGCCCAGTGGTGCAGCAACCAGTACCTCAAGCTCCCGGTAAGACACTAATTCACCATACCTCCTTTAATATAAAAATTATAAAAGTTGAATTCGATATTCAAGTCCCAGGTACAGTGTATATGTCTTCTCTTACTCCAACACTATTTATTTATTTAAGTGTGAATGGGACTGTTGGGAGGGGAAGACCTCGGAGGACGTATCTGGATCAGATAGCAGACGTTCTCGAGAAAGGCCAGGTCAAGAGTACCCTAAACCGACGAGAATGTATGAGGAATGTTATGAGAGTGAATGAAGCGAAAGAGGTATACTAAGGATCGTAGCAAGTGGAAGTCCGTGGTCTCTGCCTACCCCTATGGGATACAGGCGTGATTTTATGTATGCATGTTTATTAGGAGCGCCAAGAGATAATACACAAAACGTAATACTAGACACACACAAAATAATGCTTATCCACCAAATGCAACCACAGCTAACAGAACACATAAGAATCGAAGTCCTGGCTGACTGACATAATAGAAAACGCACAGCCTAAACCGCTGCTCCTAGAGACTTGAAACTTGAGGAATACATAGGTCTTAGGGCGTAGAGGTGCACAAAGAAGGAATTTTCAAAAACTGAACCTTAGGGGTTGAGTTTTCAAAAATTGGTGTAAAAAGGGTTCAAAATGTTTGTATGAAAAAAATGTTAGGTATTTCTTCTTGAACCTACAAACTTGTGACTTGGAGTACATGTACTCCAAGGCTAATAAATATGAAGGCATTTTTGTTTTTTAAGCTGCAAATGGATGTCAAAGTTTGTATGGAAGTTTTTCACTTGTGATGCGATCGACTTCAAACTTGGCGTAAATACCTACTACGAAATAAAACGAAAAAAAGAAAGTAAACTTTTTATCTCGAGGGAATACCGGGATTTTAAACTACGCGGATGAAACCGTGTGGCGCAGCTAGTATTATAATATGGTTCAATCAATCTGCGCTATAGCTGATCGGTATCAAGTTTTTACCCCCAACCCTGTACCTACATTAGATTTTTTTTTCTTATAACTTACATTATTATTATTTTCTAATCATCATCAGAACCTACATTCTTGTCGGACTACGGAACCCTAAATGGGGCTTTATTGTTATGTAGATAAGATTTATTATCATTTAAGCAGCTGGCATGTTTTTATTTGTTAAGATTTCCAACCATTCAAGTATTATTTGTATCGCACACTGAAGACGAAGCTAATGACTTGTAGTTTGATAATAATTTATGTTTATACTTTGACGCCCTAGCAGTCATCGGTCGGTTCAAGTGAGCTGATAGTAGCTTACTTACATTCCAATTCACCTTATCATTGCACTCCTTTCTCATTTCTGAGTTTCCAATCGATTTGAGTGCACCTTTAATTGCTAGAAGAAATGATACCTACCATCCCACTATGTCTAACGGTGGATGTAACTCTAAATTTCAATTCGAGCCAATTAATGAGGAAGCAATTAAAAGTAATATAGTTTCAGTTAAATGGTCTAAATTTAAACATTTCGTCGCGAAAAAACGTGCAAACATAGATGTGAAGGACAAGCGTGTTTATTTAGAGACATTGAGTGTGGCTAGTGTTAAGAGAAGTTTTTACCGTGTGTGCCGGCGCATCTTTAAGTCTAAGCATAACGGTTACGATCGGTTTTTCACCGACGAAGAAAAGAGGTTGAAGTGCTCTACTATAGATCACAGTTTGGTGGAAGGGCTTTACTAACAATGAGATTTACTGATATACCAAATGCTGAAATAACACTGATTTGTGTTTTTAAATTAGCGGTTTTTTAGGCATTCTTGTCATAATTTTTATTTACTCAAATGTGTGTCGTTTAGTTTATAAGTGTGAGCTTCAGCTGTTCGTAAAGTTTCTGGGCTTTTTTATGTTCGACGCAGTTGTTTATAACATGTGTGAGTATTGCATACTTACGTGTACCTACTTAATTAAAAAAAAAATTAAACGTTACTCTTCTTTACATTGCTTACAATTTGTCTTTTCACTGTTTGTAAATAATAACCTTTGGTTAGTGATGGTAATACTTATCACTAAGCACTTATCTTGACAGTAAGAGTAAGAGCTCTATCTTTGTGAAGGGCTAGTCCGGGGAAGTAATACCACCATACCTTTTTCTGCTGCCAAGCAGCAAGCCTTGCAATTGCAAGGCACCGTACCTATTTAACAAATTATTGGGGTGAGCGCAAGCGGTATTACCCGGCGAGTTCCATTACCCCTGCTTCCCCTACATACCACTTCACTGGTGGGCCACTTACTAGTTCCATCTGCTAGTTGTATAAAATTCAGACTAGTGTAATCCTGCGCGTTTTCATATATGACTTCTTTTATTTCGTAGTATTTCTTTGTTATTTTCAGAGTATTACACACTGATCTCTATCTTGTCTATTACAGATCAGTGATTAGGTACTGATTTAACATGACCGTCATTTCAGCCTGCCTGTGCTATTATATTTTTATCTCCCATATAAACTTCAACGCTCCATTTCACCTTCAAGGGTCATGATATCCTTTTTCAATAAGTGAAGAAGAATATTATGGTTCAACTAGTTGCGACCCGCGGTTTCACCCGCGCATATTTAAATCCCGGTATTCCCTCGGGATAAAAAGTAGCCTATGTGTTATTCCAGATTATAATCTAACTCTCTGCCAAGTTTCATCCAGATCCGTTCAGCCGTTCTGGCGTGAAAGAGTAACAAACATCCATCCATCCATCCATACTTACAAACTTTCGCGTTTATAACATTAAGTAGGATAATAATATTAATTGTTTCGGCAGCCACGAAACACAATTCCAGACAATACTTACACGGACTTTACTTTAATAAGGTTGTAATACCAGCGGGTTTCCCTTGGTTCCAGGTGGATGGATGACTATTCCTCAAGGGCTCAGCAACTGCCCGCCAGGTTTGGAGTACCTATCTATGATTGATAAGTTGCTAGTTCACCAGAAAGTAGAGTTGCTAGAGGCCTTCGTTGGTTTTGAGACCAACAATAAGTACACCGTTAAGAACAGCGTCGGCCAGAAAGTCTACTACGCTGTAGAGGACAACGACTGCTGTACTAGAATGTGCTGCGGACCTATTCGTCCGTTCGACATGAAAATTTACGACAATTTTCGAAATGAGGTGAGTTTTTTAAATGAAAAAGGTTGTTACGCTGTAGGTACTCCACCAATTATGATTGACTGTCGATTCATGAATAGATGATTCTGTTTTTGTTTGGTAGGTTATACTTCAGAGGTGGTCCTATATAAATTTTATCTGAATTGTTTTAGCGTTTTTAAAAACTAAAGCCAAATTACGTACGAAATGTTATTGCCCTTTTCATTGAGTAGTTTTTCTCCTCTGTATCTGAACGAAGAAAGGTTTTTGATAGTAGGTAGGTAGGTGAGCGAATGGCAGCTATTATTGGTAGGTAGGTACGGATCTTCGTATGATAACAAGGTTCTATATTTGCAAAACGCTTAAGTTTCTCGATGAATGTGTAAATACCGGCACAATTTTATCGCTTCTGGAACAGTGTGCTTTATTTAATCTTGCAAATATTACGAGCTATGTTAAGTAATGTTATTAAGGTAGGTACTTATTACTTACATATACTTACAACATCATGTGCATAGTCAAATTGTATCACAGTTGTGAGCAAGAGATAAAAATAAAAATATCTATGATATGATGCTGTGTGGATATTGTCCAGCATAGCCAGCATCTAACCACACAAATGTAATATATTTGAACGTACATCTGACTACCCCTTTTGACATCTTCACATAATCTTTATTTGATACTAGTTGCGCCCCGCGGTTTCACCCGCGCAGATTTAAATCCCGGTATTCCCACGGGATGAAAGTAAAGTAAAAGTAGCCTATGAGCTTTTCCAGACTATAATTTAACTCTCTGCCAAGTTTCATTCAGTTCCGTCAAGCCGTTCCGGCGTGAAAGAGTAACAAACATCCATCCATACTTACACAAACAAACAACTTTCGCGTTTATAATTTTACTAGTTGCGCCCCGCGGTTTCACCCGCGCAGATTTAAATCCCGGTATTCCCACGGGATAAAAAGTAGCCTATGTGTTATTCCAGACTATAATGTATCTCTCTGCCAAGTTTCATCCCGATCCGTTTAGCCGCTCCCGCGTGAAAGAGTAACAAACATCCATCCATCCATCCATACTTACAAACATTCACGTTTATAATATTAGTAGGATTAGTACGATTTGGTACTATGCCGTATGAAGCCGTTTCTGTTTCTTTTGTTGTTTTTTAATTAATTTTCGTCACCTAAAGTATTCTGTAAAAATTTCAGGTGATACATCTAAACCGTCCGTTGGCCTGCGATTCGTGTTTCTGCCCTTGCTGGCTGCAGACAATGGAGGTGTCTTCTCCTCCAGGCACCATCATCGGCTCCATCGAACAAGAGTGGTCGATCTGCAAACCCCACTACGCCATCAAGAACGCGCTAGGGGATGTCGTGCTCCGTATCAAGGGACCTCTATGCACGTTCTCTATGTGCGGCTCTGTGAAGTTCAATGTGAGTTCTCAACAAGTGATACTTCAGTCCCAAGCGAGATTCATCAGTTGTCAATTAGCAAATTCAAAACATATTATTCAAAAACATATAAAAAGAAACCTCACAACAAAAGCTTACTATAAAATATCTAATTGTAGATGACAAAAAAGCTTGGGACTGAACTATGCTCCAACTCATTACAAAATAAACAATTATGTAGGTCCATATTATTTTGTAATGAGGATCATACAAAAAAACGCTAGCTTAGTTTCTTGCCAGTTCGTCTAGGCCTTGGTCGCGACGAACTGGCGGTAGATTCACCTAGTATTTAAGAGTAGTAGAGCTCATTGTGAAGGGCTCGTCCGGGGAAGTACCACCACCACGCCTCTTTCTGCCGCCAAACAGCAATGCTGTGTTTCGGTTTGAAGAGTGTGGTCGCCGGTGTAATTACAGGCACATGAGGCTTAACATCTGTATGCCTCAAGTTGATGGACGCAGGGCAGTGCATCGTAGGGCACGTTGCCATCGTGCGTGACTTACGAGCCAATGCTCTGTTATAGGTGATGGTTACCACCTAACATCAAGTGGGACATCTGCTTGTTCCAACAACCAGTTGTATAAAAAAAAAGTTCAAAGTCATCCCAGTGATTGTACTGAATAAAGACCGTTTTGATTTTGAGTATTTCTTCTTTCTGTGTCACTAGATGTATCCAAACAGCGTGGTTATAGGATTTTAAGGCAAATATATGAGCTAATGCTCGCTCTCGCTCGCACGTTTTGACAATCTAGTAAAGCAAACTTTTACGTAGGAAATCTTTAAAGTGAAATTTTACCACAGGTTGTTTTGGCTTCATTCCTTCTAGGTGTACTCAAGTGACGGCGAGAGGAAAGTGGGCACGATAAAGAAGCAATGGTCGGGACTAGCGCGGGAAGCTTTCACTGACGCAGACATGTTCGGAATATCATTCCCTATGGATCTTGACGTGAAGATAAAAGCAGTTCTGCTTGGAGCTTGCTTTTTAATTGTAAGTACCAGCAACGCAAGGCATGCACATAACTTCAGTATTTACACATGCATCGCGCATTTTTTAAGTCGTTAAGGAAGCAATTGGCTATAGCAGTCTGATTGGCTTGTTCTTAGAAGAAACTCCGCCAGTCCGAGTTCAGTTTTTGGAATTCGCTATTGCATAACAAAATAATGATAGAAGTTGTTGGTTGATGACTCTGGGATGGATTAGGTTAGGAGTTTGTTTATTGTCTTGAGACTCGCTTATTCAATTTAGTATAACATTTTATTTTATTTTGAAATTTTTGGAAAACTTACAGCTAGGTACAGGTCATTGTTAAAAACATAATTAACAAAATCTTAAAAAAAAATGATTATGTTAACTAAAGGCCAATTAAAAGTTTCCACAGATATTATGTTCTATTCATGCAAGAAAAAAAAACAGTATAGTAGACGACTAAAAGGGAACCTAGTCGACAAAATAGGCACGTAATCAAAATAGTAAAAAATAAAAAAGTTTTACAAGGCTAAGTTATAATGCTATAAATTAAAAAAAGAAAAATGTAATCCTTTTTCACATCCCCATCATCATCATCATCGGGTATGCTAGAACATTGCTGCCACCAATCAAAAGTCCTGCTCTGATACTTTAAGGAGCAGGGCCCGTACCTCTTGAAGCATTCTTATTTCAATATTACTATACTTTTTGATCATAAAGCTGACTCTATGCAGTTGATATAAGACATAGACATAAAAGTTATATTTAAATAAGAATGCTTCAAGAGATGGTGGTATAGGCCCTGGGCTGTCTGGGTTGAGGTTAGCAGGGGGATAATGCACAATACAGCCCACTGCGGGACGTCAGTGCAGATCTTACTCCCCCACCATGAATTTGAATCCTTTTTATCTTGTTTCAGGATTTCATGTTCTTCGAAAAGCAAGGTAATAAAGAATCGGATCGTCCTGGCATGCTGTAAAAACGGAAATGACTTTTCTATAACACTGGTACATATTGTTATTTAATCGTGCTTAAAATTGTTTCAGGAAATGGTAATTAACGCATGTCCCCGTGTTAATAAAAATCAAACTAATATCTTAACTTGAGAATCTCATCTTAATGTTTCTATGAAGACAGTAAAAAGAAAACTGATTAGAAGATTGATTACTGATTATCTACTCAAGAGATCAGATGATCTATCTTTGTAATGATCGAAAACAGGTGAAGGTATTATAAAAACCGCATGGAGGGACATGGATTTGCCATCATACCATACACATCTAACACTAAATATCCACATTCAACTAAGAATTATGACGTACATCTTTTTGAATCTATCGTCTTTTTTTGTTATTATTTTCCATCATAAGAGCAGTAGGGTGATCGCGAGTATAGTGCCGTCCGCGATCGATTGTAAATCGCAACGATCTATCTACAACGCATTTCAAGGAAATTAAACAACGATATCTAGCGTATTCTTTGCAATTTGGAATAATTATTCTTTGGAATACGCTAGATGCCGTACTTTACGATCTACGATCAATCGCGATCACCCTACAGGACTTATCCTACGCTAACCCCGGTGCCAGATATGTATGAACTTACGTGATCACTAAGCGTCCGGCTAAGTGATCACGTAAGTTCATACATATCTGGCACCGGCCTAAGGTTGTCCACAACACTCTTTTCTATCATCTTGGTGGCTCGGTGCTATTCATTTCCATATAATTGAACACTTGTTTACAATACAACTGCACTCATCATATCTTATTTTAATAAATTTATTACTTCTTATATAAACTCATATGAATTTAATGTTTGTACATCGCGAATTTGTGTATTCGCTCCCGTAATCTCTATGTTTAATGAAAATATTGATAATAATTGCTATGTTACGTAATATTGTAAGAAGAACTAATTTACTTAATGGCGTTTTTACACCTACACCAATAATACATAAGTACTGATTCCTTTTATGCAATAACCGCATTTACAAAATCTTTATATACTTAAATCTGCAAACAAAAATGTCCCTAAACAAAATTGTATTTTAGTTTGAATAAATATAATTGATATTCTTATGATTGTTATCTACCTATGTGAACTTTGATATTTTTTTATTTACAACTTTTTATTAACTTATGATACGTTGAATCTCTAATCTATATGAAATAATACCCAATGGTTTCCTAGTTAAGCGTTTACAAAAAACTAGAATTTTATTATAATGTTGTATACTATTTTGTAATTTAATGTTTAAGGTGTTTATAAAAGATGATTTCTTATTTTTCATACTGTAATTTCTAAAAAGCCTAAACATTAATATTTTTAATTTATAGTCCATCGTGACTGAATAATGTGTAATTTAATGTAGGGGAAAGCTGTATGAGATGATCCCCATAAGAGAGAATATACTCCTAATTAAAGAATAATTAACTTAATTCAGATTTAAAAGCATCTACTGTTATATAGTAAATTTATCTAACTTTTGTCACACCCAAAATGTTTACTTTGTTTTTTTTATTAGTAGTATCCAAATTTCACTTTTTTTAAACCTACCTAGCCAAATATGGTTTACAGACTTTTTACAAAAATAAAGGCTCATGCATTGAGTCCGCACAACTATATTCTCCTTGCCAATGAAAAATTAATAGTATGCCCCGGTACCCATGCGCCTTATTCTTTACTTTGTAGCTAGAATATAAAGAAAATTTTCAAATACATAAAGTGAGATAAAATGTAAGTATTGAGATAGGTTCTCGCATTTCAATTGTTGTTTTTGTAAATTATACATCGTGTAACATAATATCCCTATAACGCTGAAAGCAGGGTATTCTACAGGTCATTGTGAAAAACTTTTTTTTTTACGATTTTTTTTCTATAAATACTATACCTATATGTTAATAAGTAAATGGGTGTTATTTCAGTTCTTGTTCCCATTGTACCTACTATGGGACCAAGAACCAGTTTGAAAATGAATGGCATTTTGTGAAGTCTTCTAATTTATCTGTTTTGTCTACCTTCTTGTTATATACAAAATACATTGTATCATCTAATCTAACTAATATGTATAAATATGAGACTCATTGGATGGAACAGTCCGGTTCTTTCGGACTGTTCCAATGAAACTACTGTCAAAAAACAGTGCCATAGTCTCTGTTTTCATCAGGTCTCTTTATTGTTTTTTTACTGTGTTATTGATTTGATCTGACATAAAAATTCTGTTAATTTTATTTAGAATCTAAGTATTAAAATTACACTTGCAGCTAATAAGGTAAATTAGGTATGAGTCACTGATCATAACACAGATCAGTGGTATGAGTCCCATGATTGCATTGTTATAATCTGGGGCGTTATTCACTATAACCAATCTAATCGCGTTTAGATCACGTTGTGTCGTTACACGCAAAGTATCTCATAAGTAATAAATAAATAAGAAAGCCCAAGATCACTTTTTGATGGGGCAAGGAATCTCCTATGTCATAGAGAATAATGCCCCTGCTGTGATACTAACGGCCAGTTGAAAGCTCCATCAAATGTAATTACTTGCTATAGATATCAGTTATTACATCAAAACTGCGATAGCAATTGACTTGACATCCAATTAGTTTTGATCAAGCTTTCAGAAACTGGCCATCAGTGGATGCAGTTATAAATAAATATTGGTGGACTTTCCACACAGCACTATCTAGCCCCAAACTTAGCTTATGCTTGTAATATGGGAACCAGATAGCTGATATACTACTTATAATACTTTTTTTTTTGTAAATACATACTTATAATATTATATAACACCCAGACAGAGAACAAACATTTATGTTCATCACACAAATGTTTGTTCACGGTGGGAATCGAACCCACGACCTACGGCGCAGAAGGCAGAGCTACTACCAACTGAGCTACGTAGGCTGTCGAGTTATAACTACTTAATTTGTTTAATACAGATCAGTGTCTCCGGTGCACAAAAGGACCTTTATAAAAATATTTTAATTCATTATTTGAGTTCAGTTTTTGAATGATATACTGTAGATAAATATATTATTATGTCCATGGATTATTGTTATTATGTAGCGTACAATAAAAGCTTTAAGCCATAACTGTTTTTATTTGTTTACTTGTTCCCCTCGTTTGTTGTAGGTAGGTATGTGGTAACCACTACGAATAAATAATAAGTCGTAACCATTACATAAGAAGGTATATTAAAATCCAATTAATAATTTACAGTTTATTCCAAAGATAGTTGTCAAGATACAAATCAATGTTTATTAGTAGACTTGAAAGCTATTTTTTGGGTGCAAACAGAAACTTCTGCTTGATGGCAAGACAGGTTGGCGAAACTGTCCTCCTTATTATCAAGTAATATTTTTTTCACAGGATTCACTTCTCTGTTTTCATGTTTCATAACTGTAGGCCTAGGAAAAGATGTGATTTTCTTAGCCCATTGACTTTGGGGTAATTTATGGTCATTTGGCAATTGAATCTGAAATGGAAAGCATGTGAGTAAAAATAACTTTATAAACCAACTTCAAAAAAGGAGGTTCTCAATAAAAAATTTTTAATGTTTGTTACCTCATTACCTCTGCAGAGTGGACATTACAGACAGTCCACTCTGCAGAGGCTGCCTATCCGAAGAAGAATCAGCTGCCCACGTAGTCCTGGAATGCGAGGGCGTAGCCTCCCAACGACAGCAAACCCTAGGAACCCCCAGGTCGCTCCTCCACGCCTGTGAAGCCCCCAGGAAGCTTCTGCGCTTTTGGGAGGAGCTAGGCTGGCTACAATTATAGCCAGATCACCCCTCACGCATAATGGACCACCTTAGAGTCTAAATGCGGATACAGGAGTCCAACACAAGTAACAAGTACCTCATTACTTTTTACTGAGTGGACCGATTTTGATGATTCTTTTTTTTGATCGAAGCTTGTCATGTGGTCCTGTTTATTTGTGTAAGAGTGTAATTGTAATTTGAGTCAGATCCGACAAGTACTTTTTGAGTTATAGTAGTACGTGTTTTTTCCAGTGTATTTAATAGTCGTTTTTGAGAGTAAATATCTTCATAGTCTCGTCATAGTGATGATGCGACCGAGGCTCTTTTATTTATTACTAGCGATCCGCCCGCGCGCACACGCACTTGTGCACGGTGCACATATCGTGCATGTATTATATATATGTATAGAGTAGGTGATATATACCTAGTAGAGGGTCTATGTCCAGCAGTAGACTTACAATGAATAGATTGACTAAGTAGTTGTTTACTTACCACTTTAGTCTTCTTTGCACTTTTATAGGCAATTGAAGGCAGGTTAATGTTTTCCTTATTTTTATTCATTGGTATTTTACCCTGAGATGGGTTCCTTATAAACTTTGGAATTGACGAGCCCCCCGGTAGTGGCTTCTTAGGGTGCACATCTTGCACTAATGGAACTTGGGGGCAATTTTTTATGTAAGATGCTATTGGACTAGTAATGTGTTGGTAAGCATTTGATCTGCCAGGTGTAAGTCTAGGAGTAGATGGCTTCTTCTGTACTGGATTTGCTGGAGTCTTGAATATAGGTGTTTTAGATGATAGGCTGCTCGATGATGGAGTAGCAATTACATTGAATGGCTTTTTCATTAGGATTTTATCAGGTGTATAATAGTTTGGAGAGTCCTTTTTGTTAGTATCTTCTTGTAATTTGATAGTTTCCTTAACAGGTGTCAGATTTTTAGGGCTTAATTTTAATGGGGAGCTATATTCGATTTTTACAGACACAGAATCTTTGTTGTCTGCATGATCATGTTTAGTCACCGGTTCTTTATTTGGTCCGTGGTGCAGAATGTAGTCAATTACTTCTAATGTATTATTAAGCTCCACTCCATTAACAGAGCTTCTTGGAGACATCCATAGTTTGGAAATCATATTTTCCATCTGGATAAAACTTTCATCAGATTTTCTATCTTGAGCAGGTGAACCAGGTTCAGATAAGAAGACTGGACTATCTTCTGGTTTACATCTCAAGTTTGGCTGTGAATGTGTTTCAATAAGCTTCAAACTGGTATCTTTATCACTTTTGGAGTTGTCATACCTGTAACGAGGAAATTAAATCAGTGTATGTACATTAGGTACCTACAAAGTACCACCTAATTTAAATAGTGTACATTTTCTAGTTATGGGAAAATGGTCTCATTCATAAAATCGAGAGTTCTCGGTGTTGGTCGCGTGGAACTGGCACTAGAGTCACCTAGTTAAATATTAATAGGTAGTAGGTACTGTGACAAGTACAAGAGCCGCTATAAAATGACAGGTGATTATTAGACCTACCGTATGTTCAAACCTCGAAATGGCTTTAACAGGTAGGTACCTACCTACCTACCATCACTGAAACAACAAAAAAAGAATAGCATGTTACATATGCACTTACGATAGGCTTGGTCCTTTTCGGTTAACTTTACAAAATATTTTTTTGATTTCTTTGATCGTTAGCTTTCCAAAATGTATTTCATCATCACTTCCTTCATCGATTTTGGGTGTATCCATAGTTTTGTATTGTATTTCTGCGATTGCTTGCTTAGCCTTTTCTCAAAATTCCCTTCGTGAATTCGGTCATCAACGACAACATCCGAAAATCCTCTCAATTTCAATTATTTATTTTGATAAGATTGATTGACTTCAAAATTTCAATTTTTCAACTGCTCTGCCCGGCTTTTAGAATTAAATTGTTCGTTCCAAATTCCAAAGAGAATGTAGTTCGTTCGAGAACCGTTCATTTTTTTTTATTCGCTCCTTGGAGCAGGCTATAGCTTAAAACCAAACCATAGGTGCCCTAAATGGAAAAAAGCAAAGAATTTGAATATTAAGTATGCCATGAAGGAGAAAGGACATGTCCAAAATGTATGGACCAAAAACCCAAAATAGGAACGTAATCGATACGATCAATAATAAATAAATAATAAAATGCCTTTATTTCTACTACTTACGCTACATTATATCTATGATTACTATTCTAAAATAAACTTCTAAAATCAACAGCATAACTATTTTGGGACCACAGCTGTGAAAATCCTAAGTCGAAAAACACATTATTTGCATAGTTCTAGGGAATTATTATGCGCACAGTTTGATCGTATCGCTGGGCTGGGCACATTTGCAGAATGGAAAACAGAAGATGGACAAAGATAGCAACGGAATGGATACCAATGGAGGGTAAGTGTAAGCCAGGAAGACCCAAGAAAAGATGGCGTGACATTTTTTATTCTAAATGTGGACCAGATTGGATGAGGAAGGCGCGAGAAAGAGAACAGTGGAGAAATTTGGGGGAGGCCTACGCCGACGAGGCGACTTTTACCGAAGACGAAAGTGTTTAGGTAATTCAATATACATAATTTAAACATACATATAAATAATAGCAGTAGGTACCTAAACCAGGTAGAATATTTTAGAATAGTAATCATAGATATAATGTAGCGTAAGTAGTAGAAATAAAGGCATTTTATTATTTATTTATTATTGATCGTATCGATTACGTTCCTATTTTGGGTTTTTGGTCCATACATTTTGGACATGTCCTTTCTCCTTCATGGCATACTTAATATTCAAATTCTTTGCTTTTTTCCATTTAGGGCACCTGTCTGTCATTTCAACATAATCTCGTCAGTGTCAGTCAGTCAAGTGAAGAAAATAGTCTGTAGTGTAAAATACACATTTTTTGTTCACGCACGATACAATTCTCAGTTTACATTCTCTTTGGATACAATAATGTAATATTGGATATAATAAGTGGAAATAGAGAATAAATGGAAAAATACCATTGTCTTTGACATTGAAGAAAACTAAAATCAAATATCCTAACGATAATCAATAAAACACAAAATATGTTTTTATTTTGTAAGAGTACCATTCATGCCATTACAAAAGTAAACCTAAGTACTTATATAGAAATTGTAAAAAACTTCTAAAAATTGTAGTTAGTAAATACATTATAGTTAGTAATACATTAGGTATAGTACCTATTTCATATTCATGTTTCTTATATTAGACCTAACAAGAGAATTCTGTGCATACTAGGAGATACTAGGTAGGTATTATGTAGGTACCTAAGCTATTTGATTTTTTTCAACAGTTCTGTAGCTTCCTTATTTGCTTGATGATCATCATTAGACTTGGCAGGATAACTAGCTGCTAGTTTAAGATAATACTTTGCCTGATCATCCTTTTCCAATTTCAAATAGCAGTTTCCTATTCTAAGCAAATTCATACTGTAGAACCTAGGCTCTGCAGCTTCTGCTTTTAAAAAATATTCTAGGGCATCTTCATAAGTGGAATGGGGTGGAGAGGCAAACAGAACTTCTGCTATCTTCCTTTGGTGCCATGGCATCTCTGTGATTTGATAACACCACTCCCCCAACATGTGTAAACTAGTTGCATCGTCAGGGTTCAGGGTAACAGCCAGCTGTAAGAAAAACAATTAAATTGCATAATCAACTATTTCTTTTAGTAAAAACTGTAGAGGTAATTTTTCTCTAAAAATCTCAACTACTTCTTTAAAAACAAACTAGCGACCCGCCCGCGCGCCCCTGCTTCACAAGGGTGCACATTGTTTTTCTACTATATCATGCATGTAAAAATCTTCCTCTTGAATCACTCTATCTATTAAAAAAACCGCATCAAAATCCGTTGCGTAGTTTTAAAGATTTAAGCATACATAGGGACAGAGAAAGCGACTTTGTTTTATACTGTGTAGTGACTAGCAACACGTCCCGGCTTTGCATGGGTGCAATGCTTATTTATTATGCATATAAACCTTCCTCTTGAATTACTCTATCTAACAAAAAAACCGCATTAAAACCTGTTGCGTGGTTTTAAAGATATACCTAAGCAAACATACAGATGGACAGACAGCGGGAAGCGACTTTGTTTTATAGTGTGTAGTGATATTATAGCATTTTAATTTTTTACATATTCATACTATTATTGAATCTGAATAAGGAAATAGTAAAATTCATCATAGTTATAGGTACCTATTATTGAGTAAGTGTTTAACAACCATGAGCTTATATTAAAAATGATTAAAACTCACATCCATATGTTTTTTTACATTCTCCAACTGCTGTATCCTCTCTTTGATGCCTTCATTAGAACTTTTGGCATCTAACACTAAAGCATACCATTTGTGGACAACATTGTAATCTGAATGGCATGTTAATAATCTTGTTACAATATCGTAAGCCTGGTTCACAAATTCTTTTCTGTGATTTTTGTCATATTTTGATTCTTTTGACATGTTGTACAGAGCTCGAACTAATCGCCACTGGATTTCCACGTTATCACCCATTTCTCCCTGAAATCAAGTTATGCTGATTGTTAGGCATAGCATTTTGTTGCTAGGTACTGACCAAGTCTATAAAAATACTTACATTACATTCAGCAAGTATTTCAAAGCTATTCTCATAATGCCCATTTTCAAATAAGTTATCTGCATTTTTTATAACAGCCTGTGATTTGTCCTCAGTCTTATCATTTGTTATTTGCTTAGTTTTCTTTATAGGCCATATGAATGCATAACTGGCCACTATTGTAAATATACTGGTGCATTTATAGGATGGCAGTGGCTGAAAGTGAGTAATAAAATAAAACAAAAACACATAGGTTATTCATCATCATCAACAGCCTAAAAAAAGACAGTTACTGGATGATACTCTTCAGCTATAGCTCTACTAGCTTCCATTATATGATATTGGGCAATAGTGGAACTGTGGGAGATTTAAGTCCATGACAGACTTTTCTAGCAGGAATAGTAACTATGTCTCGGAATGTAGGTACCTACTAAAAACATAGTGCATAGTGTAGACTCGGTTAAACTATAGCTACTCTTATACCTGAGTTGAGGGTTGGGGATAGGGGGGATGCATGTGGGGGTAGATGGCAAGTCTTTCCCTATTAGTTCTTTTTTCTAGGAAATGAAAAAAAAAAATCTTATTCACTTTAAAAAAAAAAATAACAAACCTAATGGGAATTCCTTCCCTTGAGTCTTTTTGTCTAGGAGATGAAATATTATTTCCAATTCTTTCACTTTAATTTTTCTTCACTTTAATAAAAAAAACCCTAACCTAATTATTAATTTACCTGAAAAAGTGAAGATTTTTTTTTCATTTCCTAGAAAAAAGTACTATATGGAAAGACTTGCCACCTACCCCCACTTGCAACCCCCTTATCCCCAACCTTCAACTCAGGTACCAGGGTAGCTATAGCCAACCCGTAAACTCCTATAGCCACCAAAATACCATTAGATATACATAGAGCTCAGTAGACACTGGAGTGATAGCGGAAGTGATGGGTAGTTGGCTATATTATTTGAATTTCAATCAGAATGATAATATGAGCATTTTGAAATTAATGCTTTTAGGCATGCAATGAATCCGGGTTGGCTATAGCAATCCTTGTACCTGAGTTGAGGGTTGGGGATAGGGGGGATGCAAGTGGGGGTAGATGGCAAGTCTTCCCATTGAGTCCTTTTTTCTAGGAAATGAAAAAAAATAATTTAATTTTTCAGGTAAGTTACTAGTTAGGTTAGGGTTTTTTTTTTATATGAAGAAAATTGGTAGTAATATTTCATCTCTATGACAAAAAGACTCAAGGGAAGGAATTCTCATTAGGTTAGGGTTATTTTTTTTTTTAAAGTGAAGAAATTTGAAGAAAATTTTTTTTCATTTCCTAGAAAAAAGAACTATAGGGAAAGACTTGCCATCTACCCCCACATGCTTTCCCCATATCCCCAACCCTCAACTCAGGTACCAGGGTAGCTATAGTTTAACCATGAATCCTTTTATTTCATACCTTTGATTTGATGCGTTTTCTGATATTTTGATTCACTTGGATGGAACTCATCGTAACCAACTGAAATAACTTTATCGAAGTAGGTCGAAGCTTTTCCCAGAAAGACATAGTGGCGGTTTTATACTACGTTATGCAGACTTGCGTATGCGTACCTCTACCCAGTGATTAAATGCAGAATGGCTTTCCCAAGGAATTGTATTCAAATTCCTTGGGCTTTCCTTACGATTCGACGAATACAAACAATTAAAAATACCATTACACACTCACTCACTACACTACACAGTCAAACAAAACAATGAATGAATGAATGGACAAAGGATGTTTGTTTGAATGAATGGCATCATGGCAGTGATATGATGATAACACCTAATTATTGTATACTCTGGTGAAAACTGACAGCTGAAGGAAGGAGCAAGGAATTTGAATACAAGTATTATTCAAATTCCTTGGACAGGAGTATTATTGTTCTGTGGACATTAGCCAAGGAGTTTGGATTTTCTTTTATGGTTTGGACTCTTAGAGCATTTATAACGGGAGATGCCAAGCGCTACTTTTAGTACTAAAATCTTTCTGCCGGTTTTCGCGGGAGGCGGGGTAGTACGGTATAGAACACATTTACATAATCACGCATACTAATGCAGAAAAATTAAGCGTCCCTATAAACGCACACGCAAGTAAAAGCTGTACACCAACACAAAAACAATAACACAATTAAAGAATGACTGTTGTTACACTTTTGTTTAGTTACACACTAACACAAAAAAGTAGTGATGGGTTGTAAAAAGACCGACAAAATGAATGATTTCATATGAATGAAACAGGGTGGTTCAAAATCATATACTTTTCCTTTTTTTAGCCAAGATTAACAAACGTGTACCTGTCTAGCCTAGTAGGTATTACTAAGTAAATAGAGTGCTGGCACCGACTCCAAAAATATCAGTAATTGTATAATGTCATAATAATAAAATTATAAGATTTGTTGAAAAAATGGATACCTATTTGTAAGTAGATTGAAATATAAATCCATAATGCAATTATTTTTAACTTTTTAGTGTATTTTTCATAACAAATTGGATAGCAGTTTTGGAGTCGGTTTTTTTTTGTAAAAAATATTTTATTAAGAGTTTGTAGAGCGTAAGCTCTGAAACTACTGAAACGATTTTAAAAATTATTTTACAAATAGAAAGCTACACTGTTGTTGAGTAACTTTAAGCTATATTCTATTTTAGCAAGTAGTAAGTAATCTTTCAAGTAAGTAGTCTTTCATGAATGCATTTTTAGATAAATATTTTGTTTCTTTATTGGTATGATGTGTCCAGCAGTGGACTTACATAGGCTGATGATGATGATTGGTATGACGGGGTGAAAAAAATGAAGAGCAGTAGAAGAATAGCGGCTGTTAACAAATGCTCATAGCCCATGTCCCTCTCCAGCTAACATACTACAGCTATACAAAAATCACGTTTATACGATTCTGCGTTCAAAAAGTACAAAGAAAATAGCAATAAACCAACGACACAGCACAACTAAAATTTTAAGGGAGCTCCATGAAGCGACGTATTGAAGGCAGAATGACAGAGACAGTTTTTGTAGAGTCCAATACTGAACATCCTTTTTTTAAATCGGTTAAATATGGGTACAAAAAACACATCGCATTTTATTCTAATTTTACGTTCATTCCATCATTCATTCAATCGATTTCGCTCAACTAGTCCCCACACTACGCCTTCTACCAAGGAATATAAATTCACCGACACCTCCTACCAAGACGTTGGCGTCGTATTAAAACTGTCGTAACTGGTATTCCATTAAATATAAATTAAACGTAACTACAAAAACAATTGACTAAAATATCACTTACTTGTGATAGGAAATACCGTGTTCCCTAAAGTTTGATGTCTCTGATCTCCTTTTACACCGAAATACCGCACAATTCACCATTTTTACTGAGCACTACTTCGCGACACGAAACGACAACTAATGGCCGCGCGGTGATGAGTGAAGTAGTTTTATATAACGTGCATGGCCAAGTCGCGTCTTATGGCCGGCAGAGGGGTACGCCTTGCGTTAACATCTCCAGTTATAAATGCTCTAAGTTGGGACTAGAAAATTCGAATTCTAAATTCTACGTAAATTCCTTGACCTTTTGCAGGAACCAAGGAATTTGAAATAATTTGAATACGCAGGAACCAAAGGAACCATCCAAGACAGGAGCATACATTTTCTTCTTCTTCTTTTCTTCATCTAGAAAAAAAGGATTAGGTATATAAAAAAATGTATGTATGATCGTTTGCAACGGTCTGCAGATAGCTCAACTGTTTCATATGTATTTTGTATATTTTGTACATTTTGTAAACAATTGTACTTAACTATTGGTTGTCATTTTCTTTGTATGTATGTTTCAGAGGAAATGAAAAAAAATTACATAAATACCTTAACATAATGGGAATTCCTTCCCTTGAGTCTTTTTGTTTGAGATGAAATATTATTTATATTATTTCCAATTTTCTTCACTTTTAAAAAATACAAGGTAATTTACGTGAAAACGTGAAGAATGTTTTTTCATTTCCTCTGAAAAAGGACTAGGGAAGGACTTGCCACCTACCCCCACCTGCAACCCCCATCCCCAACCCTCAACTCAGGTACCAGGGTAGCTATAGCCAACCCGTAAACTCCTATAGCCACCAAAATATCATTAGTTAGATATACATACATAGAGCTTAGTAGACACTGGAGTGATAGCGGAAGTGATGGGTAGTTGGCTATATTATTTGAATTTCAATGAGAATGATAATATAGCCAAACCCATAGGCCTTTTACGAATTAGAGCTTTCAAAATTGTTGAGGTATTTTAATAGACAAAAGAAATGCTTTTAATTTCTTTCATGTTTAGCTGGCAATAGTTTCCAAAAATCAATTTCTTACGGCCCGGCGAGGCCCATTGGACGGGTCCAACTTGAGGGTCCAACCGACGACTGTGGTCCAACCAACCAAAAACGCGCGTGCGAGATGATGGTGTTTGGTTGGATGTCCGGCGGCGTATGTAGAGAATGGTGCGAGCGAGCAATCGAACGAACGAATGAGGGTGAGTGACTGAGAAAGTGTGTTATGAGCATAGATTATCCCAGGCTAAGAGAAAGAGAGAGACTTGACGTTTCTTTCTTTTCTATTTCGTTTGTTCGTTTCTGTCATTTTAGTCAGTTTCGTCAGTTTGGTAATATTATTTGGTTTTCGGTGGTGAAGTCAGGAAATTCGGAATCGGGAGTTCGTCGTGAGATTATGTTTGCGATTTGAAAGTGTTCTATTGTATCATTATGCAGAGATCAGGTAAATTTTTGAATGCACTAACATCTAGTTATAATGTAGCGAAAAAAAGCGTTGCGCTGTGTCTCTTTCACTTGATCAAATTAATCGTTACACTGATAAAAAATAAATCTGGCAGTAACTAGCACTATGTTCTAAAAGTATAATCAATTAAATAAGTAATCGATTAGGTACGGAAGAACTCATATTTTCTCCAAAAATAGGTTCATTTATGAATTTTCTTTGGCTACCAAGGTACCTGAAATCCGGCAGTAAATATTGTACTTGTACCTGTACTCTAGTCTATATCTGAGTCTATTTATCTAGTTTCAGAAAGAGTGACCAAAACATTGCTATACAGTGTTCTACTAACAGTGTTAAAGTATTCAATTTATAATATATGTAAATCCTTTAGGGTTGAAACGAATAATGGTTAAAACCTAATAATGATTAACCTAAATAAATTAAATAACTTAATGGGTACATAACTTAATTTTAAGAGTAGAGCTCATTGTGAAGGACTCATCCAGGAAAGTACTCCCACCACACTTTTTTCTGTCCCTATGCAGCGTTGCTGTGTTTCAGTTTCAAGAGTGTGGTCGCCGGAGTAATTACAGGGACATGAGGCTTAACATCTGTATACCTTAAGTTGATGGATGCAGGGCACCTATCGTGCGTGACTTACGAGGCAATGCTATGTTATAGGTGATGGTTACCACTTAACATCAGGTGGGCCATCTGCTTGTTCCATCAGCTAGTTAAACTAAAAAAACTGAAATAATAAAATGCTTAAACTATAGCTACCCTTATAGAGATAAACCATTTTAAAAATGCACACCCCTCTACCTACCTAAATGAGGTGTATAGACGCAATACATGACAATAAAATTATGGTGTCAGCCATAATTTTATTCGTCATTCAGTTTCCCGCCGAACTTGAAAGTGACACTTTCATGTCTGGCGGGAAACTGAATAACGAATGAAATTGATTGGTGGCATGTATTGCATCTATACACCTCATTTGCTTGTGTTGGTGAAGGCAGGTAGAGGGGTGTGCATTTTTAGAATGGTTTATCTCTACCTGAGTTGAGGGTTGGGGATAGGGGGGATGCATGTGGGGGGTAGATGGCAAGTCTTTCCTTATAGTTCTTTATTCTAGGACAGGAAAAAAAAATCTTCAAATTTCTTCAAATTAAAATGGATGGATTCTTCAATAAATTACCTATTATTATTAAGTAACATTCATGAAATCAGGATGCATCTACAAGTCCATAAAAATAAAATGTAAACTTAAAAAGCTGAAGTTGGTAAATATGAATACAATAGGTATAAGTATATCACTTGTTGCGCCCCGCGGTTTCATCCGGGCAGCTTTAAATCCCGGCATTCCCACGGGATAAAAAGTAGCCTATGTGCTATTCCAGACTATAATCCATCTCTCTGCCAAGTTCATCCAGATCCGCTCAGCCGTTCCGGTGTGAAAGAGTAACAAACATCCATCCATCCATCCATACAAAACTTTCGCGTGTATAATATTAGTAGGATAGAGTATGATAGATGGAAGTAAGGTACCTACGTTATCTTGGCGCGAAGTAGGTAGGTAGGTAGGTATTGTGTCGTGCTCAGCGAGCGTGCGACCTCATCCCGGGACCTGCGCCCTCACGCGGAAACTGACCATGGTGCCTGTAACTGACACCGTTTCCCACTTTCGCGCCACTTCTTACCTACTAGCTCACTCTTTGTTGTATTTAAGAATCCTACTTGAATAATATTTCCAAAAGTTTTTAATACTCATACCTGTCGACATCTTTTTTTTGTTTTATTTTGTTTTTTTTAACGTTGGGAAATCTTCATGGATACTCTTCTGTTGTCACCACAACAGAACTCTTACCGACTAAAACCCAACGGGGTCCTACTTACAAACCTTGTGCCGGGGCTGTGGGCACGCTTTCGCACTCTTCCATGGCCCCGACGGCGTTGTCTCCATAGTTTGAAGACCCTCTTCGGCCTTTTGGCTCTCCTCGGATCTCTTTCGAGAGGCGCGCGGAACACCCGCGCGGGCCACCTCGGGTCTTGTTGGGCGACGGCTACTCACCAGTGCCGCCGCCCAGATATACCTGTCGACATCTGACTGAAGCTAAATATAGTGTATAGTAGTGGCTCTGTGAGCTGGTAGACCTCGCGAGCACACTAATAGTGAGCAATTCACTGGCTTAGCGGTAGGTAGATATAATTTTTCCGATTTTTGATTCTTTTGATTTTATTGATTTTTATTGATTTTTATTGTTTTTTTTAATCATCTTGTGTAGAATGAGGTCCTTAGTGTTTCTCTCAAATTTGATTGAAACCCGTCGATTTTTTGATGAGCTATCCCGTTCATCATGCTAAAGATCCTCATCAGATCTTCACCAAACTTTTATGAGATCAACTTATAGTTACTACTTTTCAAATAAAAAAAGAACAATCGAAATCGGATCTCGTTTGGGGGAGATATTCAGTATATGAAATAGCCCCCTTTTTTGCCCCTTTTTGGGGGAAGTACCCCTCCAATCAAAAATCCCCGACGACAAAAAAATTCTAATAAGTCATATAACCTGTGTACCAAGTTTCGTCCAGATCGGTTGAAAAATGCGACCTGTAGAGAAGAACAGACAGACATCCGGACAAACGCATTTTTGGCCAATGTGGAAACTGAGACGCTTCGCTCGCTTCGCTCGCTCGGTCAATTAAGGTAACAAGTCAAGGAAAAAGTTTGGACAGCATCGTTGGATATTCATGTCACTTTGCATGTAGAATTTGTATGAACACCATTTTTTTACTCCTGGTCCTGGGTCACGTCTATAATCTTTGAACATATCAATCAACATATCAATGTGCAGTTTTATTAATAAACGATCTGATTTTATAAACAAGCAGCAAAGTCGGCGTTTATAATAATATTTTTTTGTGATTGATTTAAGTCAGTGACACGATTTGACAGAAAACAGTTGATCCACCCACCTAATAGTTTGTCTTATATGTGATCTTGTTGCTACTGCGCGGCGGTTCCTGAAGATATTCGATGCCATCTTTTAGATCGAAGTATACCTATTACAGCGAACTTTAGACAAACAGATCAAAGTCCTTGTAAAATTAATTGATGATACAAACTGCAACCTACCTACGCGGCGCCATGTCATCATTAATTATTCTGAACTCTAGATTTTGCTATTCAGTTACACAGTTTTGCTATTCAGTTTAAAATGTAAGTAGGTAGGTGGTAATGCTTCTAAGCTGTGCCTCCCACCATCTAAGATCTCGATGTCACACCATCTAACATGGGTTTAATAAAAACTACTCAAAATAGGTATTTTAAGTAAATCCTTCCATTCCAATGTTCTAATCTAACACACATTTTGTCAACTGTTGCGTCCTAAATGACATAGGTAACATTCGTAAGCAATTCTTGTTTATAATGTCGTTTTATTTATTTATTTGTAATCTGAATCTCCTAAACTGCTCCAACGATTTTCATGAAACTTGTATGCAGGAGGTTTCGGGGGCGATAAATATACCTAGCTAGGATTCATTTTTAGAAAATGTTTTTTTATCCGTGTTTTCAGGCCAATGAAAAACATAAACTAATACATAGTAATGACTCTACATCTATTGGCGAGTAAATAGGTAATACTATTATTTTTAAGCCACTTCAGTAGATGGCGTTGTTGAGCAACCGAGCAAAGTTCGGTCACCCAGATATTCTGAAATATACGTAAGATTTGCCCGAAATAAGCCTGTGTTACGTAAGTTTTGCTTTTTTATAAGAAATAAAATCAAAACAGTCTTTATTCAGTAAAATCACAAAGATCACTTGGATGGAACATTTCATGTCTCCATTTAATATCACAGAGCGTGCCTAGTACCTAGTGCTATAAGCAGGTTGACCTCAGAGGGCATGTGACGCTGCACGGCCGTCGTCGGCCACCCCGACCGCGTGGAATCCGCCGAGTTGCGAATTCTCTGCATGTATTGAAATAGCTTCTAGTGCAATTGCACGCGATTTGCCGCCTCTACCAGCTCAGTACCCGGCGACGTCCGCGCACACCGCTTGCTCTCCGCTAAAACACATCTCTTACACGTAAACACCGAACCACACGTTTACGTCGTTTTCTCTCATTGTAAATAAACTTTGTCACTTATCAATATTTACTTGTAACGGGGTCGTTGAACAGTTTATTATTATGTCTCATTTGCCTAACGGATTAGTTTAGAAAGTGCGGTGATTGTTTGTTAACATGTAATATTTTTTACGCGGTTCACTTGATTTCTACTTGATAGTTGATGCAAAATTGTGAAGGCAAGATATTTTCTACATTTACACCTGTACGCGATGGAAACTATGGAGAGTTCTAATCAGTCATGTAAGAATTTTTTAAATGATTTCAAAATTGTACTTGGTACTATTGTGATTACTAGCGTCGCGCGGGGGTTGAGCTGTAGTACAAAATAACTAGGTATATTGGTAGGCATGGACGAATAATTCGTCCATGGTGGCATCGCACCGTGTAGGTAGATGGCTGTTGAGGCAGAAGCAGAGTCGAAACTAATGATTAAATAATTTGTAATGGATACAGGTATACATGCTCGTTACGCTATCAAACAATGCATTATAAAGGAGAGATTTATCTGATTTGTTTTGTCGAAGACATCGTTATGCCTGCCAATACGACATGCCATAGTGATTCTAACGCGATAAATACTTCTACATTAATAAAAAGGCAATCTTTGTTTAGTTTTGTTGTTTAGTCATCAATATTGCTTTGATTTACATCGATTGAAAACAACTGTTGCTAAAAACAATGCTATTAGCATCCACAAGCATAGATAGTGAATCATTGATTCGTGCGTTGATCAACACAGTAGAGACGAGGTTCACTTTGCCATGTCAACTCGCGCTTGCGCGTCTTTTAGAATATTTAAATTGTATATGAACAAAAGTAAACAGAAAAATATCGTTAATGGAAGTAGATTATGTGAGCACAGATAGTTTAGAAGACGTAGGTACTTGTTGTCTACCTTGTCTAGGTATGTAGATATTTTAATGAAATAGTCTAGAAAAAAATTGCATATTAACATGATCAAAATTTATTGACATCATAATTAATTTGATTGTTTTGTTCCATGTGCTGCTTCATCAATGTCTCCGAATACAGCGGTAAGTATTTTAACATCTGATAATAGTTTTAGATGTATTATAACGAAATCCTTCAAAGTCAAAAGGTATTTATTCAGTAGAATCACAAGGATCACTTTGAAACGCCTTATAGCTAAATGAATCTAGGTGCCAGTTTCACGCAATCATAAAAAGGCAACAATCGATGCAATATTCGCAGTTCCCTACTATAGTGGGCTCTTATAAGAGCCCACTGATATTATGCATCGGTATCATGCAAGCTATAAAACTGATATAGGTATACCTAGTTGGAGTTTATTAGGTCGTCAGGACCATTTTGTCCACTGGGCACGTATACGTTGCGTTCGTCGTTTGAATTACGCGTAGGAATTCGCGACCGCTATTCGGCCCTCGGGCGATTGTGCCTGCGGAGTGTCGACTGTCGACCACCGAACACCATGACACCGATATGGAACTCCCTATGGTCGTCGTCGCCGCTGTCACTTGCATATCGCCCCAGTATGCAGTGACGAACGCGTTTGCTATCCACGACGCGCAGATTGTTTTATTGTTTCAGTTAGCGAATTTGTAATCGTGGAACGGTCGTTGTATTGCATTGTGTGTTCGCGTAAATAAAGTATATTTTATTTACTGGCTGTAATACCATCAAAACTTTTAATATCCTTCGGCCGTTGTGTGCGTTCGTCCTCCTTTCGGGTCTTCTGTTACCTAGCTATCCTTATTTAGGTGGCTGGTTCTCATTTGCTTCGTGCGCAAGTTAAACATTCGAGTGTTCTTTTAAATATCTTTGTGTTAAGAAAAGAGTTCCACGTTTAAGAGTTGCACATTATCGTGAACTATAAAAAAATATCCGCGTTGTTAAATAAATATACTGAATGTGGCTTGTAATCGCTTGAATCACCCGCGCGGTCTTCGTTCGAATCTCCGGATGTGATTTGTCGACGGAAAAATGTGGTATCGTGTTTGCTAGTGTAGCTACCGCCCCATATTGCAGTAATTGTGACAGTATGTTTTCCTCCTGAACGCTCAATGGATGTTTATTTAACGGACCTATCTAATGTTTAGTTTCTTGCTATTATAGTAATCAAAAGCTCAGTGAAAGCGTGCTCAATATACCTACCAGTGATTGACAATGACGTCTGTATCGGATTCTCCGTTAAATCGATCTAGGAATAGACCAGTGCTATCTAGATACAAACCTAATAATACTAGCACAAGCACCGAACAGGTATGTCCTATAATACTTATAAATTATATGTTTTTACGCGTATAATGTATATAGTGGAATTCATAATTTGTGTCGGCAATTTCTCTCGAATTTAATAAAATAATCAGAAATTAACTAGGCGGCATTCTTGTTCTGCTCTTCCAATTTACAGTTTACACGAGATCTAGTAGTTAAATAAATCTTACAATAACATAAAAAACACTTCGTTTTAGAAATCATACTCATATTATTGAGATTACAATGCGCCTGTTTTCCCTTTAGCACTTGAGTTACATTTATAATTATCCTCTTTACCGACGTAAACGCAATACTGATGATAGTGTTCAATAAAAGGGTCTGTTGTAATCCCTAAGCTTTGCAGACCAAAAATCCTTATGCATGTATAAAAGATAGTCATAGGCACATTCAAGCATTTCATTAGCCGTGTCCACTCAAGCAACAGCTATTATTTCGTCCGTGAAAGGTTGCAACCCCATCGCCAATCCTAGAATACTGACTTATTTAATAAAGGAATGAAAATCTGTTACAACCGGATTGAAACCCACCTACGAAGTGAAAAAATGCACTGTCACTTCATTACCAGAGCAAATGTTGCTCACTATACTGTTTGGAAAATGATTAATAACTAATCATTATTAATTTTTCAAACATTTGTGGTATAATTCATTTACCTACCTCTAATAGCGGTTAAACGCCTAGCTTTATCATTGTTCTAACATTGACGACGTACCTATTCTACGTAAGGTTATTACGTTTTACTGACCAAGCCTACATTGAATGTATTAGTCATTGCTCATTTACTTTACCATAACTCAACATGTTACTTTAAAAATCCTGATTAAAAATTATAAACTTTTTCTTTTCATTTCTTAATTAAATGAAATAGGTAAGTAATTACTGTGTAGGCACACTTGTAACATTCTTACTTATTTTCATGTAGCCCAATTGTATTTTGTATCGTGGGTTTAGATTTTTAATAATCATCCTAAAACATTTATCATATTGGAGACAAGTGTGTAGGATGCTGTTATAATATTCTCATCAATATTAAATGCTTTGTGCATTAACGGAGCCGTTTGTCTGTGGGATGATTTTTGTCTTATTCCGAAATCAATAGTCTCCATGTAGCTGTAATTACAAGCAAGTTAGGTAACTTAGATCCAGGTCGAGCTTGGCACAAATATTTAGCTTAATGAGGATTGTTTTAGAAACACTGCCAGTAGCGCACGTGCCTGTTTAGCTTAAAGGCACGTTCGTCGATCGTATATTTGTGCACTGCACTGTGATAAATCATGAGTTTATTGTTCTTTTAACCACTTCTAAAAACTACTCCAAACAAGGCATTGAAACTAACTGCGTCGGACTTGGATGCTATGCAATCTCAGGGTCACGGCTAGTCGACGACAACGTGTTCCCTCTACTTTTTTCATTAGGATCTCTACTTAGCTACCTATATTTTTTAACAGCTTAAATGTAGATATATTCGAACTATCAATCTATTTAGGTTATTACCTATTTAGGACATAAGTGATAATTATTAAATTATCACGAATGTCCACACATATTGTTGGGTTGACTTGGTGCATTCTTATCACTTGGAAGTATGTGGTGCTTACAGATAACTGTAATGGTGGAGTGAGTTAAATGATTGTGCGCACCCTAATATGGCGTAAGAAGTTCTGTATGTACTGTTTTCTTCGAACTGAATAAGCACTTGTAACGTTCTGTACCAGCGAAACGAAAACATCAGTGCACAACATAAATAAATCACTTTAAGAATCCAGCGAATTGAATGTAGTCAGTCGTCATATGTTTCGAATTTGCTGCTTTAATATGGGTAGATTGCACGCTATTTGCTGAAATACCAACATACTGCTCATATATCTACAGGCATACTCCGCCTACTGTTAACTACCTACTGTACTGTTAACTAGACGCGCGAAGGCAGCACTCAGAATATTGCAAAGAATGTTCCCACTTCTTTACGCCACATCCCTGGTTTCTGCAGTGTTTCACCCTTATTTGAAAGTTTCCGTTACTAAACATAGCTTTGACTACGCCTCTGAAGTTATGTTTACGTTTCTCTGTAATAGTTTTTTAGTTATGTGTTTGTAGCTCGTATAGAGACCAGTCCACATCTTTATAATATCTTTCAACATGTTTACAGTTCAACAAACTTCCTTTACAGCTGAAAGTATGTAGTTCGTAAGATAATATTTCATTCGATCTAGGAGCGAGATGTTATTACAGCTCGCCCCTAGATCCATCTCTGATTTCAAATTGTTACTATTTTTCAAATTTTGTTTTGTATTTTGTATTCATCGATATGATGATAAATATTTATATTCATTCATACATATTCATAAAAAAGGTTTTCGAAACTGACGCCACCTAGCGGTTATTGTAAGCAAATCTAATGAATGCATTACCAAGACAGTGAGGTTGTTCACCCACGAAGCCTCATGCATGCGACTTGCGTACCAGTTGTCTTAGATTAACTGCGTTAGATGGCGTTAGTTTGAATTAATAAACGAAGTTTTAGGAAGTACAAACATTAACAGGTTGGAAAAATTATGATACATACTTGTAAATTGTTACTGTCTGAAAAGTAACACGCGTCAACTGTGTTTTCAGCTGAATCATGCATTACAAAATATCATAAATCAATTTATTATTTTGCACTGTAGAATATGTATTATGGTATTTATTAATGTTATATCTGATTAACATCTTGCGGCCATATCGGTAGGACCTGAAAATCAAGTTTTTATACTTTCTACTTAATTTATCGAATGAATTCCCAATAAATGAAACGGCAACGAAACATGCAGATTATAAAGTGTTGACAACACCTAATGTACCTCTCGCTCGCACGATTCGACATTTTGAAAGATATAAAATCACTAAGCCTAATTTTGAAAAATCGCAAACAACCATTTTGTTGCAATGTGGATTGCACACAGTTTGGTAAAAAAATCATTTTGATAGATGCAAGTTTTCCTACTCAAAAGTTTGCTTAAGTACGAAAACTAAAAAAGTAAACTTATAAGGAGGAAAACTTGCATCAATCAAAATAAAATCTTTACTAAACTGTGCGCAATGTGATTGCACACAAAATGGTTTTTTGCGATTTTTCGAAAATGGATTCACTTATTTTGTATCCTTCAATAAATCAAAACGTGCGAGCGAGTCACATTAGCTCTTGTCTTCACCTTAAAACAAAAAAAAATTATGAGACGAAAGTTTTGAGGTCTTGTTAAAGGTTGTTATTTTAATAAGGACTTGATTCAATAAGTCACATTCATTTCACAGTTACAGTCGGTTTGACTCAGTTTGACTGCTTAGGCATGCTAGCTGTGAATGTGCGACTCAGTGGACTCACTCGTAACCTCAGTGCACGCTCGCTACCCACCACAGTCCACGGCATGGGGTTGCAGACATGCCAGAGCGAGGGTGTCGGCGCGCCTGCGCGGTTGCAAGCCGGTCGATGGACATTACTACCACATGAGACTTACACGTGCTCAAAATACTAACCTTTATAAAATACCTAAAAATGCTGGGCGAACGTTTTTTGAATCCCTCCATTAAACCTTATTCTCCGTTTCTGTAATGTAGTTAAGATTCGAGAACTAAAATTTTACAATTTTACAGAGTATTGGACTAGACTTCTACTCTGTAAAATTGTAAAATTTTAGTCGCCGTGCAAATTTTAGTCGCCTTCGCCAATTATACTATCAAAAGGTATAACATGATAGAATGTCTTAGCAGATGCCATATAAGCACTTCCGTTAACAGCTATCCTATCCTGTGGTCGCCTTGACACAACGTGAATCCGGGCCGATGAACTAGCCGTCTTGTCACTTCCTTTGGCTCGCTCGTACCGTACTTGTCTAGAAACTTGTTGATGTTTTGCGAATATTGTCATACGAAATGGTATTTGTCTAACCGTAACCAAAGTAGGAAAAGGCAAAAAATTGCACTGTATATTCGTACTGAATGACGTGATAACGAATGTCGATGCAGTCTAAACGAAAGGGACATCTTGAAGGGCTATAAAACAAATACTACATAGATATTGCTTGATTGAAAATTTAAGCACGTAGAAGTTTTATTATTTTTATATAGGCACTTAACTGATGATAATGCACATAATGTCATGTTAAATACTTTCTAAAGAAATATGTCTTATAAGTTTAATAAAGCGAACGCTAACTGGATGGAAACCTTTAATTTGAAGCTGATGCCCATTTTAGCACTGAAAGTACAGCAAGAATCTGACCATTTAATAAAAAAAAAAGATTGGCCACCGAAAATAGAGTTACCGACGCATGACATTCACGTGTTGACCTTGAAAAGAAAAATGCAACAGCGCATTTTCAGCCCTCCTGCCGGGCAGTCGTATGGCAATAATCCAGAAATCTAGAGGGGTCGCGTGGTGACGACGACGGCGTCGAGTGCGGGGCGGCCGGCGACTCCGCCCGCGCGCCGCCGTCTGCACCGCGCGAGCTGTCAAACCGCCTCCGACAGGCACCCGGCTTGAACGCTCTTACTCCAATCGCTCCAAATCGCGATCGTATAGTAGTAGCGCGCTCTGTGACTCAGTCGTGATTGTGTTCTAACATTCGCATGACGGCAAACAACTTGAGGAGATGAACGGAAGTACTACGACGGTGAATGGCGCCGCCGTCAATGGGACCAACAGTACCCTGAATGGTATAGGTGCTGCACCACGAACTGCTACCCTCGGAACCCCCAGCAGTTACGCATATACTTCCAGCGGTTCCCTTCTCGGACGTGGAGGAGCTGCAAGACCTGTTCCTCCGCCGACTTTGCCGAAATACAGTGGATCTTTCAGCGCTGGGAGTACCACTGGACTCCGGGAACGTGACAGAGAAGGCACGGGTGGGTCGCACCGACTGGCAAGCCTTGAGAGACTAGCGCTTCGTCAGAGAATTATTGAACAAAGTGCCAATAATCAGGTGTCGATCGGGTTGCCTATAAATCCGCCTGCCAATGGCGGGCTCACCTCCGCTACCGTGACCCTCACCGATACTGCCACAGTGAGTCCCCTAGCCATACTTCTTGTGCACCCTCACACGAATCCCCTAATCATAGCTAGCGCACCCCGAAAAGGGCTACAGCGATGTTTTAATGCGTCGATTGCAACCCCTCTTACTCACCGGAGTGTTTTATTTGTGTAGTGTACAGGCATATTGCAATGAACGTTAAAAATCTACGGTAATAGTAGAAAAGAATAGACATAATAAAAAAATGGTTCATAGCTATTGAGAAATCTTATATACTGCAATCGAACTGAGACTGCAGATGATATAGGAAAACTCTTGATATGTATTTGATGAATATTAGAACAATGTTCTACACCGTGAACATAATGTTTATCACAATAAAGGTAATATGAATACAACCTTACATGGATACGGTTTGTTTACATTCTGCTACATCGATGCAATAACCACATTGAGTCAGGCAGGTGTTGAATTACTTACATAAAACAATTCTATTCTTACCAGGTATAATCCATCCCTGGTAAGTGCTAATCCTAACAGATCTTGTTACTTGATTAATAATAATAGGTATTGCATTTTGAACACTAATTTAGCTTCGTTCTAAATTCTTACGATAATACCTCAATCTAGCGGTCATCGACATGGCATGGCGTTGAGACAAAAACTTTCTTTAAAAATTCTAACTTGAGCTACTTATTAGTTTTTGTCATAGTCCAATCATCATCATAATTTGCTGTATGGTCTTCTATAACTTTAGTATGCTTTTATATTGCTGTAATGTTACAGATTTGCGGAAGTTATTACTAGTCAATTGCTACTCGTGAAAGGTGCCTTTTAACCATGTTTTTATCGTCGGCAATGTTCTGTTAAAAAAAGAAGACGATTCGATTCTTCTCGTCTAGCATAAAAACAGTGGAAAGTAAGGCGATAGGTACATCTTTCAGAGAGAAGTACCTACATCGTCAAGATATTTTATGTTTTTTATAATACTTAATGATACCTAAAATGTGAAGTTCAAAATCTTGTTAGTCATTATGATGAATCATCAGTATCCTGGTTGGTCGTGACTTAAGGTTGGGACCAGGCAGCCCGTTTTTGCAGCTAGGCTTTTTGTCGTTCTGTAGAAAGGACTAAGGACATGGCGTTCCACCTTGTTCCCACGCAGTTCCTCATATGATAGGACTGGTTCAGTTGCGGGAGGGTGCACGGGTTAGTGACCCCATGCCTACAGGGTTAAAAATAACCTGATGATGATGCTGCGGCGGCCATTCTGCTCACATGTGTCGAATTCACTAAACAGACATTAACTGTTTCACGGTCGCACCCTGACCTGAAATTCTCTGAACACTGAAGTACTACATAAAATATTAATGGAAAACCGTGAACTAGTTATTTCTATCTATCTATGTCTGCGCCTGCTAGTTACTATCGCCTACTAGTTATTTCGATAAATTACGTGAATCGGTAGTTATGTTCTTACTCAAAGACATTTTGTGCGTGTTTTAAGTAACCATGTTAGAGTATAATGATCTTTAATTCTATTTAAAGATCTATTGGGTTCCAAGAATTGTTATCAACAGTACGTTATCGCCAGCTGTGCCGAGAAAGTTGAAGATAAGAACGACTCTTTGTCAGAAACTCATATTCTTACATTTACGTTTATGTTCAGTATACCTATGTGGTTGGTACTAGCCTAAGCCTTTGATAACTTAACATGTATTGTACGAATACCAAATAAGTTAACTTCCATAATATTTTTGTTTTAAAAATTTTAACGACTGGCAAAAGCGGTTGGAGCACGTTCTCCTTCTGCATTGTTACTCTCGCAGTACAAAAAGGCTATACGCCCTTCAAAGGATAATGTGTTAGCGGCTTTCACGCTCTGGTATTAAGACTCATTTTGCCTTTATCAATTGGTTTAGTTTGTTTTCTTTGGTGCGATTGCCCTTGCTTTTGTGCGTCTGGTGGGCATGAGTGTGACGGGCTGGATCCTTTTGCGTCTATATAGATATAGACATAATTAACTCGGTTGTACCTGAGTTAACACGGCCGTCTCTACACGTATTGATTTTAAAACAGTTCATTTTAAAGTTTTGTTCTTGGAAAGGTCTTCACACTTTGTAACGTTAATTTCATTTAGTTTACAGTTTACTCAGTCTTCTTTCGAGTTGTGGTTCTTATATTTACACAGTCGGTTTTGAATTTGTGTTGTATTTATTGTTAAGTAATTTAGGATTTGATCAAAATCATATTCAGTGCGCGTTTAAGTCTTTTGTATCGAAATTTGAATCATGGTTTCATAAAATATGCATTCATAATATAATCTGCATAGTTTTATATACATAGTTGCAAATAGGATTTAATGAGGGAACCTTGTTGTTTTGAATGAACTTAATCTTTTATTGAAAAGGGGTTTTCTTTGTTACATTTTTGTTTTACAACTTTAGTAACCAAAGTGAACATCTGACTTTGTTGTTCTTCTATCTGCTGATATCATTGCAGTCGTAGTTCTAGTATCACCGATTAAAGTTTTCACCCCGTGTAAGACGGTCCCGAAACTGCGCTTGTGTTACCCCGCCAACCGGTGGCAACCGCTAGCCGGTATCGCCTGTAACTTAACCTCAAACTGACAACAGTCGTGAATGGTGCTTCATATTGCGACAGTTAATTTGTTACTAATTAAAACCGATTTACTTTAAATGGATTAATAAAAGTATTGTTTTATGAAAAAGCAATCCAAAATTAAAAAAAAATGAGTTGAACAGATGTATTCTGTGTGTGCAATAACAAAAGTAAAAGGACGCAAACTTGAATATAGAAGTTCTGCTGTATGCATGTGAACGACAGTTTTTTTTTTGTAATTGGTAATGCTCAACAAGTTGCCGTGGGTGTGTGGGAGAATCGTGCCAAGAACAGTGCGGTTTGTGAGCGTACCTTTCATCTAGATTCAGCTGTGTTACGTGATTTGATGCGTTCAGAATGGCGAATCGAGGGTTATCTAACGGCAGTGGACAGCAAACTAAAGTAACCAGATGCTCTAGTAATGTCGCGGACAGTGTCGCAGACAAATCCAAAATTGGATGGACTAGTCCACGGGATATCTGGAGGAACTTATCTCTGCGCCGGAAGGCCGAGGTGAATAAGAACTCAAATCGTTTACCACTTGTACTAAGTTTTCGTAAGTTTTTGTCTTGATTGCACTTTCCCTCCCATAACTCTCCCAAGGTATATAGTTTTTTTGACAAGGTTCTGTTGTCGTTTTGATGGTAGGTATTCTGACTTGTTTATTACAGATCAGTGGGTTTTGGTCACTCAGCTTTCATTGAGTTATTTTAGAAAATAATTATTTAATTTATATCAAACTTATTTTTTGTTGTAACGATCTATTGAGTTCGAATATTTTTTATGTTAGTTTTGGTATTATGTTTGATATCAGTCTCGATAGGTATATGATTACGAAACACCGTGTGAACCAGTCATGTATCTCATCGACTTCCTTTAGCAGAACAAATCAAAGTATCCATTTCCTAATCCTCGTAGCTAGGTCGTTGACTCATGCTAGCATATGTACATAAGTCACAATCGCAGTCGGCGCCTTAGCTTGATGCACTATCTATACAATAAATGTTCCTCAGCCTTACCGGGGCAGGCCCCTTCCTATTAAAGAACGCAGGCGTGACAATCTCTGTTATGATCTACATTTTGGAAGAAATAAACTTTTATTTAATTTAAAATTAATGAAGTGCACAAGAGCTGTGCAACTCACTATAGCAACCTGTCCCGTATGAAGTATTTTATCATCTATTAAATATCACATATCAAGAGATCTGAGGGTTGTTTGAGAATGCATAAGAATTTAAATCATATATCCCATAACGCGTAATTTACCTTATTAGATTGTATCTGTTAAATTAATATATTTCTCCAAATGTGGCGAGGAAGTCGAGAGCATGTGTGAAACTGTTATAGAATTTAGGACTTTTTAAATAGTTTCAATCCAAAAATATCGTAGCGGCAACTTGCTATAGGTACTTGCCACTTCTGTCGTGGCGTCAGATGTTTTTTCAATCTAAGCCAGTTCGTTTAATTTTAATTTTGTGCTTGGAAAAGCACAAATGAAATATTTAAAACATAAATAGGTATGTTGTTTTGACCGTTCAAAACTTGAATCAACTTGATAAACTTGATCAAATGTGAACACTGCAAAATTTTCTTTAGATGATTTAGGGTATGCCAAAAACTGAATCAGTTATTGTCAAATTCAACTCAAATAAACATGTAATAATTTCACTAAGCTCTATACCCATTTTAGTTATTTATTTTTAATTCAGGTAATACTTTAGTCTCAGAATGGAAAAACCATGCAATATTATGCAATTATTACACATCCTGACTTGATTATGAGTGATGAGGTGTGTCTACAGGATACCAATCATAAAAATAAATAAAATAAATATTGGTGGACTTTCCACACAGCACTATCTAGCCCCAAACTAAGCTTATGCTTGTAATACGGGAACCAGATAGCTGATATACTACTTATAATACTTTTTTTTTTGTAAATACATACTTATAATATTATATAACACCCAGACAGAGAACAAACATTTATGTTCACCACACAAATGTTTGTTCACGGTGGGAATCATACCCACGACCTACGGCGCAGAAGGCATAGCTTCTACCAACTGAGCTACGTAGGCTATCATAGTAAGCCTTATCACGATAATAGATAGCATAATTGACTAATTATGCAAACGCAGCAGTACTCATTTACTGACGCCAATTTGTGACAATTAATTTAACCTCAATTAATACAGTTCATGGTCATGCAAAGAAAAGGTCGTGTTGTTTGCTCTTAGGGTCTGATACCTACCAGTACATACACACCCATAAGTAATTAGGACTGTGACCGTGATGACTATGAAGCAAAGCTCACTTTACCGTTCCGACACACAAACTAAAACAGTGTTTCATGCAGGGAATTACTGACCGATGCTCTTCATTCATGTTGGAGTACGACTCAGTGAAGTCAGTTCTTTATGGTTGAACTGGGGTATTCATCAATTTAGTTAGACACTCAGTTTCGCTTAGTTCCTGTTTTTTCGGACTCGAATTAAACGTTTTTGCAAATAAACTTCTTAAAATTCCTCTTACAAAAAAAATATCGTTCGATGCGCATACGTCCTCATATCCTTTGGCTTCCACTTATGTATCTTCTAAACTTGCCAGACTTGTCTTCGCATTTACGTCGTATGAATAATGCAGTATGAATATGTTTAAGGAGCAATCTATTCAACTCTATTTCGGAGAAACTGGACTTTTAACTTACAAAATAAATTAAAGTCTGCTCGAGCGTCTTTATTGCGTAATTACACTACATTGTGCAGGTACTTGTCTTATACAATATCTCTATTGAACTATCAAAATTATACATTTCTATTGCGTGTGATTAATAGAGTATGTTATGTTGTATATCGCTTTGCTCCTAGCATGATAGCACGCTTTCAGAGTTCGTAGTTGGTAACAAAAACTCGCTACCATTGTGCTCGCGAGTACTTTCCCATCTGGGAATGAGACATACGCGGGTGGAGATAGACACGCGGTTTCATTTTTAATAACGAAGTACGTATTGATGCGATTCTTATAAACCGTGAAAAAAGTGCGATATTACTTTCTAATAATATTGGGTGAATATTTCACACAGTACAGCACTATCTAGTACTTTCTTGTATTTGTGCTTATAATAAACACCTAGACAGAGCAAACATCTATGCTCATTATCAGACAATTTTTTGTCCTCGGAGGGGGACCAACAACCTGCTGAGCATTAGGTACCTAGTTTAGTTTAGTTTTTGAAGATCGCGTCAAACAATAGTTATTTGTTATACAAGAGTGCAAAGTTGCTTTTTAACCGCGTGTTCAATTTTGATGACCGAGCAAGCGAAGGATTCTAAAATTTAATCACGAGCGCAGCGAGTGATTCAAAATTAGAATCCTGAGCGTTAGCGAGGGAATCAAAAGAGCACGAGGTGAAAAATCTTTGCACTCGAGTGCAACACGTAACTTTTCATTCCACCTCAGCGAGGAAATGACTAAGTGCAAAAAAAAAACGTTTACAATCACATGTTGGCGTCAAACAAACTTCCTCGTCGCTAGAATCACTCATTTTAGTTTTTTCACTTGTTTTCAAGTTTCTTGTTTTTAATATAAGGTTTAACAATGACGTGAAAAAATGCCGCGTAAAGAACCGCGTACAAAGCAAATTGAAAAAACAACACCAAGAAGGTTCCGAGTCTGAGCTTTTAACAAATAAAAAAAAGTTGTATGATATATTCGGCACCATAGAGGTAGCAGTAAATAGGTTTAATGTTTTTTTTTATTCACAAACTTAGTGCACACGATGTTCTAAATTCAATTTACTTTATCCTCTAGAGAATAAAAACGGCTTTTGCACTCAGATATTGAAGAGCAAAAATACTCTTTGCGAGATGGTGGGATGAAAAATATTTTTGTATTAGTCCTTAACTATTTTAAATATATCTTTAACATTTAATTCATGCTCTTCTTTCACGATTTAAAGTCTATTCTTCTCAACTCTGGTTTGCCTACGCATAACAGACCCACTTACACCCACTCTTGTAACATGCGATGTTCTTACAACTGAAGATTAATAAAACCGTAGGTAATTCCCGTTGCGCGTAGGCTCGTGCGACCAATTTTCATTACGAAATAGAATTATCACCTTTATTATTGTATTACTTCGGACTCTCGAATATATTATAAGTGAGGCTTAACTTAACTGCAGGCCTATATTTGAAAACGCTTGGAAACGTTTCTTCTGCCTTCAGTGTTGGGCCCTTTTCCTGCTATACGTGTTTTAGCCCGCTATGTATCTATTTTTTTCTTCTGTGGATCTGGTCCGCATGCGGCCGATAGCATGCTCCTGGCCGCGCGCGTGCTACCCGCATGATAGGAAAAATATGTATGAAATGGTAGGATGCGGGCAGCATGCGGACCAGACCCGCGTGCAGGTGAAAACATGCATGATAGGAAAAAGGGCCCTTAGGTATTCAAACGAGGATTACCTTGTATCTGCTATTACGAATGCAGTAGGAATGTAATAAACTATCGCAGTAATGATGCGATTGCAAGTGAAGGCTGTAAGTAATTTATCTTTTAATTACGGACTGCAGTAATTTGTTTACTTGATTGCCGGAGGGAAACTACCTCATCTATAAACTATCGCGCCAGGCCCAGTCTTCAAGGGTATTCATATTCATTAGGAATATCTGCTTATTTCACTTGCAAATTATGTAAAGTCAAGGATTGTCCAACAGTACCAAATGAAACGTGATCGAGACATATTTTTACCTCGAGATCCATTTGATCCCGATTGACGTTGATGTGATATTCAAGATGGCCTACGAATTTTGCCCTGGCGCCTCGCATTCGCGACATGATTGACACCTGCAGGTTTTCTCTAATCAACCCGATCCCAAAAACTTGCTTCCGCTGCTGGGGCAGTGTTGCTGATGTCTCCAGTACAAGTATTATTGGTTGGTGTGTATTGACGGGTACTGTAATTGTACACCACCCTCAACAACAATCAACAATTGTATGAATCAATAAGTGAATTGTGTCCAATTGTTGAGCAGTTCTCTCCAAATCGCGGAAACTTTCTCTGGTACTTAATATGGCTGAATAAGCCAACAGGCGCCCCAAATTATCGACATTGGGTACGAAATGAAACTGTTTTCACCGTTTTTTTATATTTACCTGGAACATCTGACTTGTCTTTTTATTGTCTTTAATCTACTTTTGATATTATCTCGTAATTGGGAACATGATTATACGGGCGACAATGAGTCAGGAAAACCGGCGTTTTCTCTGCATTGAGTCATGTCTCAAGAGCTTGGCGCCAAAGCCAAGCATTGCAATTATCTAACCTACTCTAAGTTAACTTTGAGACTCGAGAGTGTGAGACGTGATCGATGTTGTCGTAATTAATTTAACTAACTTAGCTTAGGTATTCGTTTTGAGATTTGGAATCTGTTCGAATGTAAGTACCTGTTAAATTTGCTTGTTCGCTTCGAGTGCCCAATCTGTTGGTTCCTCTTTCCATCATCATCAGCTAATGCATTATTCTGTATTGCAAGTACCTATTGCAACGCCATACGCAGGTATTCAAAAACATTATTTCTATAGTGTTGTATTCAATGTATTTGGGATGCGATTGTTATAATATATGTATGTTACAACGGGTTCCATATGTAAATGCTCAATAGACCAAATGAGCCGAGCCTGAGTTGTAGCTTTGATCGTTGACGCCTGGCTATTGGAAGTTCCGAATAATGTGCTATTGTTGAGATGCAATGATTCGTGTAATTACTGTCATTACTTAACTGTCTCTTATATTTATACCATAGCGCTTCGCTTCCTGGATATAATGTGTTTTTTAAAGCAATCCTTTTCATAAAAATATGGCTAAAAGTTTAGTATTTATAATTTCAGTAAGCATGCCACATTATTATTAAGTACGTTGCTGATAGTTAGCTGGATATTAGTCACTGTGTTAGTAGAATGACAATGATTTCATCTTTGCAGTTAATAGCCTATATTGTGATTCAGTTGACTAAACACTGTCCATGAAGACAGTTACACTTCCCATAATATATTTTCCTACAACGTTAATACTGTGAGTGCGATAGATGAAGGAACATGAAATAATTAAGGCCATATTTTTAATATTTCGAAGGGAAATAATTATTCATAGGTTGTGTTAAATCAATTATGCAATGTGATCAAGTTTTCAATTCTCTGAAGAAACGGATGAGTCTGAAAAAGCGTAAGAATAAGATTGTTCGACAGGATTCAGATGTTTACGTAAGTACAACTACTACTTCCTCCAGTCGATAGTCCCGAACGAATAGCTTTCCAAATTAAGCCATTTTTGATTCGGTATACCTACCCACCTGATGCATATGAATTGTTTATAGTTATGCGTTTCCTTTGGAAACAAACAAATTCCTCTTCGATGTTGGGGCAATTTGATTATTTACGTTGTGCACTATAACGTCCGTGCTCTGGTAAACACTTGCCGGATGACGATGCTTTGTATCGTACTCATTCATTTAGCATTGGTACTTGTCATGTCACGTAACCCCATTTACCTTCTTAAGGAGTGATCACATTGACTTGAATAACACTTAAGTTTGTGGGCCATTAATTACCTCTTGTGGTTTTTTGAGTGTTGATATGAGTTGCTAGAATTTTCGAGACGAACGGAGACATTAGTGAAACGCATTCTCGGTTGATGATAGGGCATGTGTCGAAGATACTTTTATTGCGTGCGTGGGAGCTGTCAACTAACTGAGATGTCACTGAGATCTTCCGATTGGTGCTGTGTAAGAAACAAATTGGTTCATTGATGCGCACTTTCTTTCTTCTGTCTACAGAATTTATCTACAACCACAATGTATTCGTATTATGTTCCTATCTAAGTTTAAGGTTAACGATATCAGCACGGACGTTGCATCGTTGCTGATATTTATAGAAGTCGCTGCCTCATACGGTCGTCGCAATTCAGTAAACCTAAGACATGTATATGAAAATTTTTGCATACGTATATGTACTACCTTCTCACTTTCTAGTTTAGACTCAGTATTTCATTGAATCTATATTTAACAGCACTGTATCTTAAATAATTTCTGCGCCAAAAATGGGGGCAGCGATAAAATACTTATTTCTCTCAGTATGGCCTACTTGACGCTTGAATAGGCTGGAGAACTACGAACTTGCGCATTAATCATCCTTTCCAGATGATCTCGGATGCCCAGAGGCACGGCCGTGCTTTTGTAGGGATTCTTTAAAATACATTGTTTTATGTAGACATTAAATAACGGCTTTCGAGTTCATTAGCACGTAACGTATACTTTGGGGCTCGTTATTGCAAGGGAATGTGCATCGAATTCACGTGTTCAATGACAAGCGGTGTACACACAGTTCCGTATGAATCACCGCTTTCATTCTTCGCACCCACATGGGTAAATACACGTTATTGGCAGGTTTACTTACTTGATGCTTTGGTTTTATGCGCTCTGACAACAGCGCGTAATTAGCACATGTGTTCATTTTACTGTGAAACTAGGTACATTGCGTTTCTTCACATTGCATTGTTTGGTAAAATAATAGGTTAGTGTCAATCTCCGCTTTGACAGCGATTCCTGCTATAATGTAGTTAATGGCATCTTGTAAATTTATAATTGAATTAAATTTACTTATCGATATGATCATCAGAATCATTGTCTATCGATGAATCATCTGACGCCATAGCCCGGAGCCTATTTGACCGACACTCGCATACATAAGGCATATAATTGTGTGATATGGCATTCTCCAGAGTATATAGAATAGAATAGAATAGAAAATTGTTTATTTTATCTCATAATTTTTTAAAACACTTTTACAATTTGTTTGAAGACAAAAAAGGCGACCACTCAGCATTTGCTGTATGAGCTCAAGCCCATATAGTTACCTAAGTAGCATTTATTCTACGTACAACCATAGCTTCTCGTCATTCGAGAGCGAATTTATGTCTTCCCGCAGCGGGAGTCTCGTTAGTGGGTCCCATTACTGAGTGCGATATAGGTATGCGTAGTTTTTGCCAACTTGTACAATTTTGTACATTGTGATTGTGACTCGAGCCACTCAATAAATAAGGTTAAAAGACACCAACAAATTCATAGACAGGTACCTTTTTTTGTGCTCGAGCTAATCTTTAGTCACTACCGCTAGCTCCCAACTGCATAAATTTTAAAATAGATAAAATAGTTTTACTACCAAAAATACAACTCATCTAGTTTTTTATACTTAGGCAAACTGCCTTGTACACAACTTGATTTAATGCGGTTATTCAGAAATACGTTGAGTGATTAACGAATTTAACTCTTGCAAAATGTGAAAAAGAGCATTTTTAACTAGTTTTCCAACCTTCAGAATACAATGTAATTAGGTAATTTTGTGCTAAGGCTGACTATGTCACTCACACCGAAATGTTTTCATCATTTCAGTTGCAAAGTAAACGCGAGCTGTTCTTCAAGTCGGACACGGTGAGCGGTGTAAGCTCGACCGGGCCGCCGGTATCGGCGCCGCCCGCGCCTCCGACCGCGCTGAAGGATGCCCTCTCGAAGCGTTCAGCCACTCTGCCCGATGCCCTCGAGAACCATCACGAGCCAAACGGCACTGCGCCGAATGCGAAGCTAAGCAATAGCGCGTCTGTCGACAATGCGCCGAAGTTACCGAACGCTGCGCCGCCATTGAACCCAGCTCCGCCTGTACCGCCGTCGGGGCCGCCTGGATCTGTTCTCAGGAGTACAGAGAACATTATAAAGGTATATATATCAGAGATCGTACGGTCCTACGACCATAATTCAGTTGATTGTTGTTCTTGATGATAAGACCGCATTATCTGACGCTATCGCAGCATACAGTTCTAATATCAGAAAACGGACTAGTCCAGTGGACGATGAGCCATTCTATTTAATGCGATTACATAGTACCTACACCACGCCTTACCTTTATCAGTAAACTTCAAAGATCTTTTTTAGAGTATGGGTACCTTAAACTAACTTTATATAATACATTTATAATAAAGTTATAACTTTTACCATAGCGGTTGAAAAATTTGGCAAAGAATTCTATGAAATGGGAGTTAATTCTAGTTAGCCCAGATAAAACAGGACATGAGTTTCGACAGTATCATGTGAAATGTGTTTGAACGCTATTTATGTAAATGACGTTATAATTATTAAATCGAATAGAACAGCATATATTTATCCTTATTTCTGTTTACTGTTACAACATTTACAACACGATCGGTCGTGTTAATAACGTGTATCTATGTTTGTGTGATTAAGATACTATGCGATCTCATAATAAAACGTTGTTCGAATATCGAAACAATGTTCGCTCTTGTAGAGTAAGATAATGTTCAACAATTATATGCCTTTGTACAAATGCATACTTCTGAGTAATAAATTAACTTGTTATTGACTTCTTCCAGAAACCTGACCACCCACCAGTTGCACCAAAACCCGAACTACCTAAGATAGAGAAGCCAAAAACCAAAGAATTAGATGGATATGTCGGGTTCGCGAATCTACCGAACCAAGTCTACAGGAAGGCGGTCAAGAAAGGATTTGAATTCACGTTAATGGTTGTAGGTAAGCTGTACCTACGAGAACACAAATGCTGTACAAGATTGTATTTAAATTGTTTACGTCAACTGGACATTAGTCTCTTAGATTGATGAGTTTTTAAACCTAAAATCTCCCCTGAAAAAACAAGGGCTCGTTAATTTCCTCTTCAAATATATTCTAATTAAATCAGGAATCCGTCACAGGAAATAAACAGAGATAGCAACTGACCTTTTCACTTTATTTATAGGCGAGACCGGATTGGGCAAGTCGACGCTCATAAACTCATTGTTCCTGACCGATGTGTATGATAAGGATAAGCACCCGGGGCCGTCGCTACGCGTGAAGAAAACAGTCGGAGTTGAAACCAGTGTTGTACTGCTAAAGGAAAATGGCGTCAACCTAACTCTGACGATTGTCGACACGCCGGGCTTCGGGGACGCGGTCGATAACAGCAATTGGTGAGTGCGGTTGATTGCAATTGATTGCGCTCCCGGTAAATGACTTAGAATTGAGCCAATTACGAATTGTCAGTAAATTACTGTATCATGTTTGTGTGCACTTCCAGTGATCGTAAGAGTGATATGACAGCATACTGAGGTTCACTGTACAAAGCGGTCAGAATCATTAATACGCAATTCAACGATTACTTTTGTAATTGATTGTAGCTTTGGAACTTTACTCACTCGAACACAAAATTACTAAATCTAAATCGATTAATGAGCAAAACATCAACTCTATAACTAATGAGTTTTCTCCAAATTTTAGATTTAATTCTGAATATTGTATTTTAGAATGTTAATTTAATTATTGTACCTAATTTTGATGTCAGTCTTAATATTTTGAATGTTTTTGTGTCATCAGGCTGGACTAGAGAAACAAAAATTCTTACACCAAATTTGTACCTAGTTTTCCATAAGCAATAAAATTTATTTAATCAAAACTCAGGCACTAATTATCGGTATGTTATTTCAGCTGGCAGCCGATAATCGACTTCGTGGAGTCGAAGTACGAAGAGTTCCTGAACGCAGAGTCGCGGGTGGCTCGCAAGGCGGCACCTCCGGACACGCGCGTCCATTGCTGCTTATACTTCATAGCGCCGAGCGGACATGGCCTCAAACCACTCGATGTAGAGTTCATGCAGCGACTTGGCGATAAAGTCAATATCATACCCGTTATCGCCAAAGCTGATACCATGACGCCTGAGGAATGCAAGGACTTCAAAGAACAGGTACTTTTTTAACAAATGCTACTCGTAAAGCTTGTTAACCAGGTCAAGATCGACGTCTGACCTGCCTTATGGCATCTGTGCGAAAATTACGTTACTTGTTACTTAATGGTGAACTTATTCTGTCTGGGTCTGGGGGTTTTCTCTGTATAATAAAATGATCTCTGTATGTAGTGTAGTATATAGTGTAGCAATAACTCACTACTTATAACTTAAACTTTTATATTTATAACACATTTTTTTTTCAGATAATGAAAGAGTTAGCTCAGCATAAAATCAAGATCTACGACTTCCCGGAGAGCACAGGCGAGGAAGGCGAGGGAGCGGACGCCAGTAAGGCGTTGCGCACTCGCGTTCCTTTCGCCGTGGTGGGCGCCAACACCGTCATCGAACAAGACGGCCGGCGTATCCGCGGCCGCAAGTACCCCTGGGGAATCGCTGAAGGTATTTTAATGCAATCCTACTTCCTACTAATATTATAAACGTGAAAGTTTGTAAGTATAGATGGATGGATCGATGGATGTTTGTTACTCTTTCACGCCGGAACGGCTCAACGGATCTGGATTAAACGTGGCAGAGAGATAGATTATAGTCTGGAATAGCCCATAGGCTACTTTTTATACCGTGGGAATACCGGGATTTAAATCAGCGTAATCAGCTTCGGTGAAACCGCAGGGCGCAGCTAGTAAAATATAAAAACGAGGACAATGTAGAAACAATAGAACCTATTTTGCCATTTGATTCCATAATTTTATTTGTTTTTTGTGTCAACATTCCAACATTATTAAAAGCATCGCTTTCAGCAATACATTAAATACAAGAGCATTTGTAGAAAGCGACGCTTTCACTAAAAACAAAGCTCTTACCGTTTCTTATGTTAGGGTTTTATTATCGAAAGAACCGACACTGAGAGGGTGAGACAAATTTCCCAAGGGAATCGTTGGAGAAGTGATCATAAACAGCAAACAAAATTCAATCGATATAACTCATTACTCTGACCAACCCCTACTCACTTTAAAATCTTTTGCCTTCCATGTAGTTTTTTGTAATAAAATCCTATAGTTACACACTGCTGACTAATTTAAATCTGACTGAAAAAAAAGAGTTGTTACTGTAATTACCATGCATACCTATACTCTGTCCACACTAAAGATGCAATGTTTTTAAACAAACTACCTACATAAAAAAAAATCGAAAATTCTCGTTTTGGTAGGTATCGTTTATATATCGGTATATATATCGGTAGTTTAAGAAATAATTGTGAGCATTAAATATGGAATGCAAGATCGCAAATCCGAAATGTAATGCAAAATTTATAGTATAATCAACATCAAGAAAGTGATTTTTAGGTTAAGTACTTCAGGTTGGTTTACAAATATTGCATCTTGAGTTTGGACAGAGTATGTAGACATACCATAGTATCTAATACCCTGGATGTGTAAACGAATTTGTCAAAAGGTATGCATTCTGCAATTTTTTGAACATGCACCCTTTAAAAATCATCTGCTATCAATACCCTGGATGTCTAGCTAGACGGCACTTTTAATGTACAATTATTTGATCATGCACCTTTTTGCATAAGCTTTTATCCCATACGTGTAATCGGCAGATTCATTGCCGATCCAATGCAAATCGTGACTGTGAGCTGATCTGATAATGGGAATCTACTTACTTAACTGCTTAGGGGCTATCACTAAGCTAAGCTGGTTCACTGAATGTAGCGGTAAATAGCAGTGTTAAAGGTATTTCATTGGAATGTACCTAATGGATCTTTCATGGCATTTATAACTGTGATGCCAGATGGTGCACGCAACAGATGTGTTTTTATGACGTTGAGTTGAGTTCAATTTTATGTGTCGCAGCAAAAAATATAGAAATAATTTTCATTTAACTCCCTTTCCTGATTGATAAAATACACAAGGGGATCTGGATAAGATCCACTTACTGTTTGCAGAACAGCGGCCCGATTACGCTAATGTCTCGCTATCGAGATGGCTTTCAGTTTGACATTTGATTCCCATCCATCCTATATAATTGCTATTACACTATGGGGAATCAAATGTCAAACTGAAAGCCATCTCGATAGCCAGACATTAGCGTAGTCGGGCCTCAGGCGCGGTCGGGAAGATAAATTGTATGGTACTTAGATTAAAATACGTTAACTCGCGATAGCACCGCCAAACCTTAGTGGTTTTTAGATGCATTTTTTACAAAATGTGTGTATGTGTTCAATTATAAAAAATAATAATAAAAGTAGGCATATAAAAACATTCACACGTCAAACTAGCGTAATTTTTATAAACAGAAATAGCTTATCTCCCAGGTAGTAAGATATCGATGTTTTATTTAAAAAGCATAAATAGGTTAGACAGGTTTGACAGACTTCCTAAAGATCATTATTATTTCCAGTGGAAAACCTCGAGCACTGCGATTTCCTAGCGCTCCGCAACATGGTTATCCGGACGCATCTCCAAGATCTAAAGGACGTCACCAGTTCCGTGCACTACGAGAACTTCCGCTGCCGCAAGCTCGCCGGACTGTCGGACGACGGAAAACCGCACCGGATCAACTCGAACAAGTAAGCCCTTGCATAGAACACTACTGCCTAATCATTTTATATTATCCGAAGTAGAATACTTCTTAGAAGCGCGGGCGCTCGAGTTTTGCTCTTTACTGTTGTAAATTTTTAATACATGAGCTATTGTAACTGAAGTTACTTTCACACGTACGAGCAAGTAATTATAAAGTTAAATGCGCTTGTTCATAACATACGCATGGGTTATAGAACGATCGATACATCGTTCATCCGATTAACGATGCAACCATATTTTATCATTGGCAACCATAATCGCGCCTATCGAAGTAGTAGCGCGGCATCTGAAAGCGATTTTATAGGACGTTACTCGATCAAAGACGTATTCTACTTTATTTTCGGTTGTATCGCAGCCTTTGTTTTTAAAGTAACTAACTTCGGGATGTGTAATTTATCCGCTTCCATTTGCTCACTGTTTTGTTTCAAACTCACAAAAATGTTAGCTAAATCAATGTGTGTTGTATTTTGTTATGGGTGGAAGCGAATAAATAAACATTGACATAATGATTAGGCATGGTAAAAACTAACAACAACCCGAGTAGACTGGGTTGGTCTCAAATATTTTACTAATGTTCCTTTAGTTTTGTTTTCTACTGTCGTCACCGCTTTAAGGTGACCAGACTAACATTTAATCTTATCACTAGAATACATATAAATGTTTCTCTAATCTTCTAACTGATTTCCCCATCGTTGTTCGTTGCTGCATGTCTGGTCACCTTCAATTAACTTTTAGTCTGTCGCAGTTGCTACAGAATTTTAGATTATTCGTGTCATGTTAAATGTTAGTTACATTATGACATTCTTCTAATATTATGAATGGTCTGTGCTTGGCATGCAGAAATGAAAATCATTGTTAACATTATCATTGTGTCGTGCTACTTCGAAAATACCATTTTGATTGAACGGTTTTTTTGAAGGAGCACGATTTGTGCTAAATCATAATAACTTGCAGTTCACGCGCTTTTACAGCGGCATTAGTAACAGTTTATTGTCCATTATTTATCGGCTCGATGACAGCATTCTATTTACAAGTGTAGGTACTTTTAGATTGCACATTCGTATTGCATTCGCAATCTGGGCCCTTGTTTGTTTTGATTTACATGGAGCCTTGTAATTGGTAGTCCGATCGTCTCGAATGCTAATAAACTTCGTGATCAGACATTGATGTAAACATTGTTGTATAAAAAGAAATAAAAGCAAGTGAAGATTATAAAACCAAAACACGATCGTCCTTTTTGTCTTTACGAAAGGACAAATGTTATATTTTTAATCCACAATTCGATTGAACTGTGTTCTTTTAACATTGTGCCTCTTTTATAGTTCCAATGACCATCGGACAAAAAAGATGTCATGAAAAAATATTAAATTTAAAATGATCCAAATTTTTTTGCGGATTGGGATCTACGACTAATATAACCCAATTAAAGAACTAACTTTTAATGTACCTTTACTTTAAGGAGAAGTTGTTTATTATGGACTAGCTGCGCCTCGCGGTTTCACCCGCGTAGTTTTAAATCCCGGTTAATACCGGGTACCACCGTACCGTGGTAATCCACGGGATAAAAAGCCTATGTGTTATTACAGACTAATATATCTCTATACCAAATTTCATCAAGATGCGTTCTGCCGCTCTGGCGTTATTGAGTAACAAACATCTATCAATTTATTACGAAGCTGTTACTTTTGCTGCTGTGGTGTGTTCACGCACACAGCCACGTGTTAACTATGGTTGTGTTGGTGTTCAGTTTGTGCCCGCAAGGACTGATGAACAGTTTCATGACCGTTTGGTAAGTCCGTCCGTTTCTCTACTTACTCTTTGACAAAAAGTGACTTACTGTTTGTAATCGTAATATCAGAGCAGTAGAGTTGAAACTTGTAAGACGCTTTAGAGTCGAAGATTCATTCACTGTCTCTCAAGTTGAAACTTAGTAACTTTGTTCTATCAGCAACATTGTTTTGTTATAGTGGACGCATGTTGCTAAATGCATTATCAAAATATACCTTTATTGTATTTCGTCTCTTTACTTCGTGACATACTTTCATGATATACAGTTATTTATCGACCTTATATTATATCTTTCAAATACATAGATTATTTTCTAACAATCGCTTTATTTAAGTAGCTTTTGTGCTTTGCATTCAACTGATTATGTGTGCGCTTTTTTAAGTCTCGAGGCCAATTGCATAACAAAGTACGTGACCTAACTTTTTAGTGATTTCTTTTACACATAAAACCTAATATTGGATGTCCAACATCTTGTATTTTATCATGCAATTGACTTTATAAAATCTGGCGCTTGAATAGGTTTATTTATAATACCGTAGAGCTGGGTGTAATTGGATATGAGCTAGGTTTATTGTTTCATAACCATTAATAAGCACTTAATATTAGATTATACATGTTTATATTGTAGGTTTTTATCTGGTATTTGAATAAATTTGTGTGGACAGAACTTTTAGGTAAAGAGGACTAGCTTATTTTCAGATAAGGTATGTACTCTCAAAGCTATATGAAATTGGTTTTATTTTATCAAAAACAAGTAAAATCTCGCTGTTTAAGGACACAATAATGAGCACTTAGGTTTTGTTTGTTAAATTTGAACAAATAATTGAAACAACAATTTGTTCTCAGGAATCCGTTGGCTCAAATGGAAGAAGAAAAACGGGAGCACGATCTTAAGATGAAGAAGATGGAAAGTGAAATGGAGCAGGTGAGCCTATTCTTATTATTTAAAGTTTTAAGTTAAATATACTTACTACAACTTATCTAAATGGTATCTTTTAAAATGAATTACATAACTAAAAAAAACTCAGTGTTGAAGTTAAAACCACACCCTTCATTTACTAATTAGTAGTAACGAGTAGTTTGAATTTAGTCGATAGCGCTCTGTATCGACTAGCCATAGAGCTAATAATGGATTACTTACGTAAGCTTAGTCTATGGACATGCACATCCTTCTGTTTTCGCATCATCAATGCCGAACATTTGTAAAAGATCTATCTCCAATATTATGAATATTTCCACTCGCTCAATACAATATTTTATTGCAATCTCAACACTGAGCATACATAAGGACCGACAGACAGCGGGAAGCGACTTTGTTATATGCTGCGTAGTGACTAATCATCTCACATTGACATCCGTTCCAGGTGTTCGAGATGAAAGTACGCGAGAAGCGCGCCAAGCTGAAGGAATCGGAGGCGGAGTTGGCGCGGCGGCACGAGGGCACGCGGCGCGCGCTCGAGGCGCAGGCGCGGGACCTCGAGGAGAGGCAACGTGCCCTACAGGCCGAGAAGGCGGCCTGGGAACGCGAAACTGGACTCTCATTGGACGATCTGCGACGCCGCTCGCTAGAGGCCAATAGCAAGGAGTAAGCACTTATTTTATACTTTACTAGCGACCCGCCCGCGCGCCCCTGCTTCGCACGGGTGCACATTGTTTTTCTACTATATCATGCATGTATTACACCTGAAAACCTTCCTCTTGATTCACTATCCATTTAAAAAAACCGCATCAAAATCCGTTTCGTAGTTTTAAAGATTTAAGCATATATAGGGACCTAGGGAAATAGGGATATAAGGACATAGGGACAGAGAAAGCGACCTTGTTTTACACTATGTAGTGAATCTTATATACTTTTCTTTGGCTACCATCTTGCCTGGTGGTAAGCTACGATGTAGCAGAACGGTCTGGAAGACACCTATTCCCTCATGCCTTGAAGACACCCAAATTGTAGCAATCAGGAAAAACAGACGACGGTAATAAGTACCACTCCTTGGCGGTTAGGAGGAAGGTAGAAGCAAAAGGCTTAGTGCGAGCGATTCGTTTAGCGAATGCGTGGTAAATTAACCAGGTATGGGTGGTACTGGGCCGAACGTCTACTCGTCCTATAGTGGAAAGGGGTCGATCTACGACACCGCTCGCTCAAGAATAATAGTAAGGCTGAATCTGTAAAGCTTGCTTCTCACGGCGCGTTATAACAAGTCGCGTGCGATATAAAAACGTAACATAATTGACACGCAAAGCGCTACCATGTGCCTTATATTTATAAGATCTTCAATGTTTTTCAGGACTGTGGACGGCAAGGAGAAAAAGGATAAGAAAAAGAAAGGTTTGTTCTAAATAATTGAACTCTCTCGTCGGCCTCGCACCCACCGTTGCTCGCGCGTGACTAACTTGTGTTCGTCACCGTGACAGATCATCGATCGACGAATAAAGATCGGCTCAACAGTCGCATCTACTAATCGAGTACAATATAGGGTTATTTATTCCTATTCACTTTGTAGTTACGCGTGTTTTCACTAAGTCAAAACGGCCTTAGTATAAGATCGTCGTAAAATTGTAATACATTATTCGATCGATGATTTGCGTACTAAAACTGTTCTTACCGTAGTTTCTCGTTACGGACTTACTGTATTGTATTTGACGAATTAAAATAGATCATGATAACAGTTAACTTAGAGCCATAGCACATTGCGTTTTTTAAGGGCTGCGGTAGCGTGAGCGCGCTCAACTCCCTCAGACCCTTTGTACGCGCTTCAAACGAGTTTCGAACGCGCTTCACACGCGTTTGAATCTATAAAAACGCAACGATCGGCATCTATGCCGTAGAAAACGAGCGTTCATGAAACGCGCGTCTTCTGCACGTTTAAAATACGCCGTGTGCTATGATGGCTCTTAGACTATTCAATTTAGTCACACTTTTACTCGTACGAACTGCATAATTGCGAATAGTTTCAGTTCCTGTTTTGGAATAGAAATTATTAGTACTGGAATTAATTATGAAATGTTTGAACTTTACAAAACTTACTTCTGTCGCTGACGGTACCTAAACTGCAATAACAATGTATTTCTTGGGAAGGTTTTTCTATTCATCTCTTGACCTTTACTTGGGTTGGAAGTGCCATGTCTAGAATTTGAAGTGTATTTAACTCTGTGTGCAATCGCCCACGTGTGTATTTGTCTTGTAGAAGCCCTGAAAAGTGCTATAATTTTGTTAAAATACATCTACTGGTCGTTGATTGCAACCGGTCATTGAAATTGCTTTATTGTCTTCTGTACGGCAAGTAACTGTGTGTCTACTAGTTTGTGTCTAGATGTGTTTCACGTTTCAAAACTGTCGCTAAAACCACTTTCTTGTTTGTGATTACTATTCCAGGCGGAAGGTTTTCTTTTGTAAATATAATCAAGTTCCATTACTTTCCTTGATGAGCCTGTATCATGATGATGCAATGATTCTTTATTTGAATTTATCTGAAATTCAGCACATAGGTACTACTATTTATTACTATGGCTTAGGTCCACTTATCTGCACGAAAAGCGCCAAAGGCGAGTTTTGAAATGTATCCAACTAATATTATAAATGCGAAAGTTTGTAAGTAAGGATGGATGGATGGATGTTTGATACGCTATAACTCCAGAACGGCTGAACGGATCTTGATGAAAATTGGCACAGAGATTATAGTCTGGAATAACACATAGGCTACTTTTCATCCCGTGGGAATACCGGGATTTACCGCAGGACGCTACTAGTATGAATATATAATCTGCATTTGTAATAAGAAAGTAATGCGATTTTAAGTTTGGCGCAAAATCGGAGCTCTTAAGTGGACTCAAATCATCGAAGGCCATCTTGATAAACTGGGGATTGTAAAATAATACCTGTTTAATTTATATTTAGTTTTAAGTTTCCTAACTTATCATTCAGATGACTCTATTATTTGAGATTATATTTATGATTCCTTTATGTAATTTCCAGATTGGTCTTTTAAGAGTGTTGCGACCGGAATAGTTATATAAGGGCATCTACCCTCAAGCTACGCACTTAATATTATTGCTTATTATAAAAAAGATATAGAGTAATAATGGAACAACGATTAGTTTAAGACTACACAGACCGTGAAAATAATTATAACCGTTCAAATAACACCCAATTCTTCTAAGCAAACTTTTGTATGAATGTATTTATGAGATTTTTTCTCCATGACAAGGCATTTATATTTTATAAGTGAGGCCTAATTTTGTATTCCTTATCTTTTGTTTCCAAAATATTTGATGACATTTTTAGAACGTAAAACTTAATACCATTCTAGAGAATAATAATTGTGACCTCTCGTAATAAAGGAAACAGCACAAACATTAACAGCTTATGATTCGACGTCTACGTCCATAAAGTTGCCAAATAGCTTATAATGATCTGCTTTAATCGAAGATATGTCTGAAATCGATTGTATTTAAGATTAACTCTATTCAGAATTTTAAAGTAGAAGCTAGCTAGAAACTGCAAAGTTAAATTTTAGCTCAAAGAAAGAGTTATTATTAAATTAGTCATGGGATCTCTACTGATAAATATAGCATAATCATTCAACTGTAGTTTACGAGTCATCTAAGCGCTCTTATACCTTGTTTGCGCCAGGCTTTTAGCGAGGCGAGTAGCACCTCTCACCACGCGTCTCACACCGTGATCACTGATTGGCTGTTAAGACGAAGACAAGAGCTAATGTGACTCTCGCTCGCACGTTTTGACTTGTTGAAGGATATAAAATCACCTATTTTCGGAAAATCGCAAACAACCATTTGTGTGCAATCACATTGCGCACAGTTAAGAAAAAAATTCATTTTGATCGGTACAAGTTTTCCTACTTAAAAGTTTGTTTTTCTAGTTTTCGTACATAAGCAATCTTTTGAGTAGGAAAACTTGCATCAATCAAAATCAAATTTTTACTAAACTGTGTGCAATGTGATTGCACACAAAATGGTTGTTTGCGATTTTTCAAAATTCTATTTAGTAATTTTATATCTTTTTTCTTTTTATCAAAATGTCGAATCGTGCGAGCGAGAGGAATATTTGGTGTTGTCAACGCCTTAACACCAAAATAACGTGGTGGGAGGAGCTATTCGCCTCGCTATACAAGCTTGGTGCGAACGGGCTATAAGAGCGCTTATAGGACTTAATTTTTTGTAATATTTATAAGTAGAGGGATAATGTTAGTGATTCGATAATGATTGCATTAGATACTACAATATAAAAAAATTATTGTGAGATAGGTATATTTTTGACTTCTATATCAACGATTACCAACATAATATGGCTTAATCGGTGCCTCAGACGTCATGAAGATGTTTGGAATGGCACGGCGTTTGTTGCTTAGTGATATTAAAGTATGCTCATAGCTCAGTTGTGAAATAGAAGTCTAGCCTTAGCTAGTTGTAGAGTTTCTTAAAGTGTAAGGGAATGATTATGGGATCTCTCAACTTGCAAGGTTATAATAATATGTAAGAATCGCTATGTTTTTCAATCACGTTTAGACATGATAGACTCTATAATTCTTTATTCTCTTTATGAAACATATTGATATATCTTTACCTAGCCTATGATTAAGTACTGCTTGACAATTTTTTTTGTAAATATTTTTAGTTATTACGATTGTATCAACTGGATATTATATTTACAAGTTACTCGTCAAAATATGCATAATCTTTATTTTAACCTGCATACCGTGGAAAATATGTATTATTTTAAAAACTACAGTATTCACTTCCGCATTAAATTTAGGTATTTTAGGTAGTAAGTATATGCTTAGTTTTTGTATTTTGTGTAGGGCTTCGGCCCATTTTACCATACTGATCTTTTGCTTAGTCATTTCTATGGACATGTGATGAATGTTGGGAGAGAATGCGAGTTGTGGCGGTGTAATATATTGTACCTTTGATTATAAATAAATACGTAATATATAGGAAAAAATTGTTTTATTTCAAGCTTTTTTATGATAGTTTCTATAGATTGTTTTATGTAATATACAGTGAAATAAAAAACGCCCCAAGAACTTTCACTCTTGAGGTGAATTAATTTTCAAGGGACAAAACTTGTCTCTTCACAACTTGTTTGTCATCATCATCAGCCTAAAGAAGTCCATTGCTGGACATAGACCTCTGCTATAAGTTTCCAGCAAGAACGATTCTGGGCCCTTTCCGTCCACCGACTACCCGCGGTCATAACAATGTCGTCAGTCCATCGTGTAGGAAGGCGTCCGACGCTTACTTGTTCGGTATCCTTTATAATTTGATAGCTAATTTAAATGTTATCAAGGTCAAAAAGGCTTCATATACTTATAGTTGACGCCGAAGTGTTGTTAGAATAGAAAAACTCTTGTTATGGATATTTTTTTATTTGGTGATTAATTAAATCACATACACAGTGTTATTACATTCGCCGATCACATCAATATGCAATTCATAAATTCACGAACAACCTTAAAATATTCTGTATGTAAACAACATTACTACATCTAGATAATATTAAATATCTTTGGCAGCACTATGGAAAATATATTTCTACTTATATTATGAAAATGCGCTTCAATTTATATGGCAACAATCACAATATTTCCTCGACGATACAAACCTTACACAAGGTAAAAATTAAATAGATTTAATATATTTGACGATCCTTTAGGTTTCAAAACAATCGAATAAACTCCATTAGAATTACGTTATTTACAAAAAAATAATACCTATGTATCGGGGTTTTCTTCCTTCAGAGTCGCGCGCGAATCATAAATTACCTTTTTATTTTATTTCATCTAGGTACCTAGGTAGTTAAAAAAAATGGTACTTTGCACCTCGCATCAGAATTTTGATTACTCTACAAAAACTATTGCAATAATTACCTTGGTTCTTTAACCCATCGTCTTTCCTAGCGGCTCACCCCGTTGTATTTACAAATAAATACCTACTAAGATAGGGATCCATCTATGTACCTATCCTCCCTAGTTCACTCTATAATCACCGATTTCTATTTTCTTGCACGTACATTTTGATTCTTGTCATTATTTTGTCCAAACTATGCTTTCTCTATACCTAAATATATTAATTTTACTATTATATTGGTGTTCTTTTGTGTCAATCTAAATTTAATTAATTCTAAAAATTTGAAATCAAAGGACGTTGTACTAGCATTCTCAATTTAATATCACAAATTACTGTAAGTCCCTATAGTTAAACTACGTAAAATATTATGCTAACCAATAATATAGGTACCTACCACCTAGTCTCTATTAATTAATAATTATTTAATGCAGTAGGTACTCAGGTTTTATATTTTGTAAATAATATAATGGTTTTGTGGAATAACAATAGGTACGTATTTGTTCTTATAATTATTATTGCACAGAAGTACCCAATAAAACTTTGTTAAATATAGGTAAATATGTTCCTAGCTAGGCTCTGTTGATTTCTAAGGAGTAGGCACAATGTTTAGATTGGTATTTAATTAAGTATATATGTTTGTGGGCCTTACTACAAAACGGTGTCTAACTTTAAACAATGTCTAAAATTAGCGCTGTCTCTGTTTGCCATTACGCAATGGCAAGAGATGTCAAAAGTTTAGGCAGTGTTTAACGTTTTTTGAAGTAAGGCCCTGTATGTCTACTACGTAGGTACCCCTACCTAGTTTTTTCCCAGAGCTGGTACTATATGTACCTAGGTACCTATATCGGATAATTCAATAACCGCCGGTGCAAGCGACTTGACAGCCGATTACTGTTTCGGGCTTTCAGAAACCGGCGGTAAAACTGGCATAATTAAGCCTTCCTTCGTGGAAACCAAGTCTCCAGCAATGATTTTTATACCCAATAACTATTCCACATTTTAGACCAAAAATCCACCAATTAATCTATTAATATTTATCTAGATCTAGAACATGACACACGATTTATTTCAATCGCATCCATTTCATTATGTAAAAAATATAATTTTATTTCCTAATGCGAATTATACATAGGTAACGCATTAATCATAAGTATTTGAGTTGCTTGATCTGTTTCATTAGTACACTAATATTGTACTTTAATATCATATTTAGGCTTCCGTATAACGGAGTTTGGAGCACTCTATAGAGAAAAATATAGAAAGATCTAAGAACTTACGTAAGGCAAACTGTTTATCTTTAAAAGTTGTAACAAGAATAAAAGTTTACTGGTAATTATTTGGCTTTAATTTTGCCGATTTGTTTATATCTTTAAGTTGAAAATGACAAATAGTAAAAGGCCATGAAAACTACGTACGTTTCTGATCAGAGAACAGCATAGATACCTATGTTTAGTTAGGTATTGAAATACGTGAAACGACTTATTTTTTTACTTTAGTACTATTTAACAGTCAAAGCAGTTTTATACTAATCGAATTTTATGTTACGTGGCCACATGTTCGATTCACAACTCTTCTTTATAAAGCTTTACGAAGCTCTTTACATTAGTCATATCATAGTTAAAATTAATTAAAACTAATCTAATTATTAATTACAATTGAAACAGAATTATTTTGAGGAAGTACAGTAAAGGCGATTATTAGGTAGGTAAAGTTCCATTCAACATTTTTTTAGCTACATTTTTAAACGAAAGCCGAAGAGTAAACACTAGTAGCATATGCAAGTGAAGTGTTATAAAGACCGATTGTTGAGGATAGTTCGAGCACAGACGATAGGCATCTTCTTATGAGCGAGAGTTAGCAGCAGTGTGGCGTTAAGCAAAGGTCATAATGACAGTATAGAATAATTTCCTTTACTACCTAGCTAGATGATTCAAATACACACATGTTTTTTTATATTAAAATCAAGCACTTAAGAAGTTGAAGACATACCTACAGAGGTAGTGTTATTTTATTACTTAGCCTAAATTAACACTATTCAAATATTAAGAACTAGGAGTTAAAGAAATCATAATTACCCAGTCATTGAATCAATGATTCAATCTGTTGGCATTGAGCCACAGCATTGTAGAGTATCTAAACCTCTGCGATGCAAGCTTGCCAAGAAAGCCTATAAGAACTTGGATACAAGCATGTTGATTTATACCTCATTACTTATACACTATAACGACTTGGTCGTGCTTCTGTCGCAGAACAAATTAACCTACTGAAATTGATATGTTCATTATTGCCTGTTCGATTACATAGTTAAGTTCATCATCGATATAAGATATAGACATGCCGCGCGATGATTTGCTCTCATACAATGCCAGCAGCCATATCGAACATGCATACACTACGAATTTATCGCATCGGTGTAACCATTGAAATGTACCTTTTCAAGATGTGTTTTATGAGTTATAATATGTATAATTTCAAAAAAAAATATTCAGTCTCGAAGCATAGATTCCACGAACATCGTTACTTAAATTAAAATTAAATTTTTCATAAATCTGGTTACACCCATGACAAATGCCAGCACAACAAAAGCTTGCCCACAGTCCGTGTCGGTGATACCTCGAGGTCTTATAACACTGCCTTGCAGGGCGATTGGGAGATGCAGAAGCATCCACCAAGGTCAATTTCCCTCATCTTAACTTTAAACATCCTGCCGTCGAAAGATGATATACGACATCCATTACGATTTCACGTTAACACACATGCAACACACATCTATAGTTTTCCGATTCACAATCATGCAATGCACTTGCCGCACGGCATTCGAAGTAATTAATACTTGTAAGTGTATGGCAGTTAAACTAATGTAGGTATGTACACGAATTCGTTGAAATAGATACAACTAGTAATACGGCAACATTGAATGCAAGAGTAACACTGTGTCGTTCTGGAATAATGTAGATGTACCTACCATGTTCGGGTGACATTCGCCATCGATGCCAAAATAAAGTTATAAGCGAATCGTGCATTAAAATAAAGTGCAACAGGACCACGGATAGTGCAGCCGAAGGTGCTCTTGTAAACAAATGCTTAGGTGTAAACTATGGAAACAGGACAAGAAGAATACAGTAAAGGCAGTACAGATTTGGGGTTACTACTAGAAGTACTTAATACTAAGGTTATGAGGGGTAAAAATAAAAAATAGGCTTCTTGTTTGTAGTTTACGTATCCATGTAACAATGTGTAACACTAACATCATGTCAGCAGTGGTATTAAGTACCTATTTATTTAATTATTGTACGATTTTCATTTCTTAATTTATCACACTAGGTATATTCGAGGCAATGTTTTGTTAAATAATGTAACAACTGTTTAAATATGACTCTAGATTATAAATATGAAACACTGTGTAAAGTGTGTTTGTGGTGTTCTTTAAGGCGTTACTGTTTACAAGTAATTTAATTCATAATATTTTTTATCTCTATCCACAGCCAAATGCGTCGCCGATTGCTACCTAATATTAAATAAAAGAGAGCTAAAGACGCTTTGTGTGTCGCAAGTGCTCTGTCGAAACTTACTATAATTATATCGTAATGTCCGTATTATTATTTACTAATCACTGCAATCCATTCAAAAGTAGCTAAATAAATAAATAAATAAATAAATAAATAAATAATGCTGGACAATCCACACAGCACTATCTAGCCCCAAAGTAAGCTATTCAAAGCTTGTGTTATGGGTACTAGATAACTGATATATTTAATACATTATATACTTACATAGATAGATATTTTTTATTATACATAGAAAACACCCAGACCATCGGAACAAATTTCTGCAGATCGTACACAAATTTGTTCCACGGCGGGAATCGAACCCGCAACCTCTTGCGTCGCAGGCAGGCTCTCGCCCGCTGCGCCACAGAGGTCGTCAAAATGCAATTTATGCGTATTTTGCGGTCGATGAACAGATTGACAGCGTTGTTTGTCGGTGGTCAAGTATCACATGCATGGACGTCTACTTGCTACTCGCTACTCGAGGCAGAGTAGTCGCAGATGCATGTCATCCCCAGGGCATGCGTCATCTCACCATGCATAAAACTGTTGGAAGAATTATTTTTATTGAGCCCGTTTCTCATCACGTGGCAAATTTGATTTTTCAGACAACGTTATGTATCAAATTGTCTTCAAGCTACGTTTTTCATGAATTTCCAACCTTTATATTCCATACTTAATTTGTAATTGAGTAGGTAAGGGATGAAATTTACATACATGTTAGAATCCTCATGTGCAGACAAATTGCGGTTTGACCTGAATGAGAATTCAGTTAAATCACAGGATATTAAAGTGATTTCCTCAGCTTTATGTGTGAAAGAGATGAGTTCAGCCCTCCCGACGTCAGGCGACGTGTTGTTCCAAGACGTTTAAGTCTTTAAAACAAGAGGAAGCTGACCCTGGTCCGGCGCGCGTCGCCCTTGCCGCGCCGGCCCATGCCGTATTGTCACATGGCCGTGTCGGAGCTACTCCCCCCCGGCTTGGCGTCCCCCCCGACGCCGCCCCCGCCGTCCTCCTCCCGCGCGCTGCCCCGACCACAGCCAGCGCCGCCTCCCGCCGACAGACCGGTGAAGTCCAACTTGTACTGCATCACAAAACAATACGTCACATATCTCAACATGGAGTTCTGCGGTACACACTGATGGTCTACGTTTCCAAACTGACTATCTGATTCTCAAAGCGGTCACATTTAATTACTATGGGATTGACTATCTTGGGACAACACCATGCATAATTTGTATACACAAAGCATGTTTAGTCTGATATAAATGGTGATTTTGAGTAATCGTTAATAGTTTTATTTGTTAGGGCATTTAGTTTTGTTCACAAAGAGGGGAAAGGACCGTAATATTCAAATTTTACTGTGTATTATATGAAACGGTTATAGTATACCTAATATGTCAATACCACACATATACTAAACTAGATCAATAATAATCAATCATTGCAACAACACATCAACAACATTCAAATTAGCTATAACCATCAAACAATTCTACACTAAGTAAAACACAGCTGTTAAATATAGTATTTCGTTTGTCTGTTACGAGTAGTATGTTATTTCGACAATGCACTGATTAAAGTTAGTGTTCTGTTAAAATTCACATAGTAAACGAGTATACATCAAATACCTACTTCAACCATTCAATACACTATTTTCACTTTTATAAGTGGATGCTTTTTGTAAATTTGGCTTCCAATGCATAGGGACTCTCTCGGGCATACACAGGGAATACTGAAAATACCAAATTAATAAACAGAAAGGGAACAAAACATAAAGCAAAGGTAAATAAGCGTTGGCTAGAAATAATAAAATCAGAATTCATTTAAATAATGTGGAAGACAAGTAATGTTGTAGCTTGCCACAGCAAATGTTGTGTAGGCATGTACTAGCTGTTTATTCTGCGATTTGGCGAATTTATATAGTATCCATTTATTTTATAGCAAAAATACGTAATAAGGATGGATCATGAGCTTAGTAAACGAAAAATTTATATGGTCATGATACACAGTACATGCTGTATACTACACATGAAGGAACACACAGAAATACATAAATAACGAGAAGTAGGTACACTTAATAGTGCAACATAGAGACAGACCGAGTCGTCCCTTGTATTCACTGATGATTTGTTTATCGCTTTTTCCAACGGTATAAGACCCTGGAGTGGATGGAACCACCCGGTGCGTGGCGGAAGAAAACAGAAACAAACAAATAAAATACAGGTCAGAAAAACAAAAATGGGACCCCAAAAGTCACTATTTCTATTTCAAACTAGTTTCTAAATGACTAAAAGAGTTATCCTTGGTTTTGTGCGTCTTGTGCAATGACGGCTCGATGCAAAGATCAAAATATCTGCCAGTTATAGAACCAAGGATAAGCCTTGTTACTGGTCACACGGTTCACCCTTGTCCCGAAACTCTAACAATCACGAATGAAATATAATCTGTAAAGTACTTAACAGGTGCAACACTCTGGTGTCTTTTAACCACTCCCACACTCGCCTCCCACGGCAAAGGTACCTAAGGAACATTACGTTCCAATGCACTAAAATCTTTATAATTCCTAGTTAAATTACTAATGTTAAAAAATAAATGTGCGATGTGTTGCTTGGAAAAATCTTAAGAAAAAATGCTTTAAAGTTAGGACAAGAGGAATAGGAATATACCTTGTTCGCGCAGTCAAAGCACGTAGTCACGACTTTGCTTATGACGTTCATCAGATGTTTGGTTTCCTGGATAACGTTATCTACTTTGCTGAAAGTGGCTGCGCGGCCTACTGTAGGCTCCTTTACAGTAAACTGTAATTGTTGCACGTAAGTTGGAACCTTATCTAAATGTTCTAACAGTTCTTTTTTCGTTGTTCCTGCAGGAACCTGAAATTAAATAGCATCATTTAATTTTTCTATAATAATCGAAATAATTGTACAAAAATATGTGTTTCTCTTACCTGATATGAAAATTGTCTCACTATTTTGTAAAGTCTATTAGCTTCTTCCGCAAAGTATTCTGCTTGTGTGAAGAGGTCTTGAGTAGTATTTAGTCGGCCCTCACCTTTCGTAAATTGATACATAGCGAAGGCCATGGAAGACATATTTTTTGCTCTGAAAATTGAAACACACACACAACTTAATAACACATTTGTGTTATTAAGTAGTTACCATGGGATAATATTTTCCATTTCCAAATTTTATTTTGTAGGACAATATAAAAGAAAATATACCTCTTCACAATGTCGTTGTTTTCGTCTGCGGCTGCACCCTGCCATTTTTCAGTCTCGGCGTCCATCTCAGAGGACATCATTTTCATCTCCAGACCCGATTTTGCAATCTTCGCTTGCTCGTCGGAATCTAGACGGACCGCTTTAAGCGGTTTACTCGTTGTACCATGTTTCTGGAATGGCATTTAGAATTAAGATGGAAATTAGCGTCTGTATCATAATTAAATATAGTTTTACTACCACGTTCTACGGCGTAGCTCCTATCTAAATGACGAGGGCTTGCTTGCTACGCTGGTCAACGTAGGCACAACCTCTACGGCGTAACCCCTACGACGTAGCTTGTCCAGCCGTCGTATCCCTACCCCAAAATCATAAACCAGCTGTTATGCAGGCATTAGGCAATAAGGCATCAAGTCAATTCGTATAAAACTATAAGGACAAGCGTTGACGTGCAGCACGGACCCGGCGACACTATAGAGAACTTATAACATTTCGTTGTAATTTGTGTGATATCGATCCAATAAATCAATGAAAATTTTAAGTCTTAATAAATCTACGAGTATCTTATTTGGAAAGAGTGTATTGTCCCGTGCATTGAGGTCGGTTTTTTGTTAAAGAGTTATTTGAAGTCTGTTTAAAAGAAAATGCAGTGATAAAGATGTCTCACCCCCGGCCTAGGTAAACTGCTATACTGCTGTTTATCAGGTCTGTCGTCCGTCAGGTTCAGGAGTTCCCTGGCGAGACGCGCCGCGTCCGCAAGCAGCCACGCCCACATATCCACGAACACGTCCAGATTCTCCCTCGCCGCTGCACTGCCTTGGTGAGCCGCGAGCGTCCTCGCAGCCGTCACTACTTGCGGCCCGTATATCCTCAGATTTATCTCCGCAAACTTCGCACTCACTTGAAGCGTCTCTGACATCGTTATATGCCTCAGCAGTTTACATACCTGGAACGTTACACGCATAAGAAAATACCCGAGTACAGAAAAAGCTAAAGACTAAACTTACCTCTATTATGTGTTCTAACTGTTCATGAAGCCGGCTGGCTATATTGTGCAGTCTCTCTGATTCTCTCTCACCGCAGGAACTAGCTGTAATCAGGTGGTGGTTCATTGTGGCCATGTTGGCGCAAACGGTTGTAATTAAGGATTATGGGAGGGATCACTTTGTGCGGTGGATGCGACCGCTTTCACTGCGACTGACCGCGATTGATGCATTGTTCGTTTTTTACCTATCTATTTTAGATAATAATAATTTTTAATAACAAAATCTGGGTCAACAATATTGCTGAATCCTATCCTGATTTATCGCCCCCGAAACCTTCAGCTTCTAAAATTTCATGAAAATCGTTGGAGCCGTTTCCGAGATTCAGATAATTTTTGTATACAAGAGTTACTTGTTTGATGGTATATAAATTATACATTCTCTTTGAAGGCTAGAGTTATAATCACGATGAGAATTGCAGTCGAGTTGCGGGCACTCGTCGCTCGTCATCCACCGCACAAGTTTCTCGCTCCGCAACCAAGCGGCGGTGTACCTAGTATCCGCGGAGGGTTACCTATGTGCGACAAGTCGGCGGCGAGTCGCTTGGCCTCGTCCGCCAGCGGCGCCAGGTCGCGCGCCTGGTCGCGCGCCGCCAGCACGAGCGCGCGCTCCAGCTCGCCGGCGGCGCTGGTCGCGCCCGCGCATGCGCTCTCCAGCGCCGCGCCGCTGCCGCTGCTACCCTGCTCTTCCTTAACAACACAAACACAAATACAACGTCACAGGCACGAACTGATTTGCACCTACCTATCTACACACGTCCTTCCTTGTTCTTATTTCTACTATTCCTACCTTCTGTTTATTATTCTGAAATTGTTCTTCTTGTCTTTTTGTCATTTTTTTGTCATGCTTCTGGTAATATATTTTTTGTTATAATTATTATAAGTGTATGTATCGTGTGTGTCCAAAATAAATGTATTTCCTTTCTTTCTTTTACAGTGTCAATAATTATTCAATACCTAGGTAATTATAATTCGATAGAAATATATACCGGATTCGAAAGAACTAGACAACAGGATGATGAATAATTAAAAAGGCCAAGATGCCGGTTGTTAGCATAAAAGAGTTTGTAGACTAGTACCTACTCTAATTCATCGAATTATTTAAACACTCAGTGGGATTGGGTTCGTCGCTGAAAACCTGTATTTTTTTGGAATTTAGAGATATCATCGAGAAATCATCTTTTGCCAAACATTTTTATAATTTACCCAAATTATAAGAACTCAAATATTCAAGACGTGAACTTACAAGCGAAACAGCGACAGAAACTAGCCTCTCCAGTTCGTATGCTATTCGCTCTGCAAGTGACAGTATCCTCTGCCGGAATTCATGTGACGTGTACGCGGAGTCTGTAAAGTCGTGCGTTCGTTCTACTAGTGCTCGGAGCGTGGACGCAAGCGCTCGTCTTCTGGCTGCGTCTGCGCCGCCTCTTGCCCTCGCCGCGCGCACCTGTGACGTCAGACCACGGAGGGCGCCTAACGCGGTCCCCGCTTCCCATTGAGCTGCCTGAATGAGAATCTCGTATTAATTTATGCTTGAATCCTTCAGTGCTAACAAATAACCTAGGCCGAATGAAAATATATCAGTAATGTTAAAAGATCTATTCATTAAATAACTATCTTTTTCTATTTGAGATGTTGTTCAGATTGATACTTTAGCACTAACATGGCAACTAGCTATTATACAGGGTTACAGGAAAAATCGTGCTAGATCCGTTAAGGACGTGGAGTACCCATCATTTCTGACTTATTTCACAAACAATTGCCATAATATTTTTTTTAGATATCCCTTAGAGAAAAATAAACTTTCTAGTATTTTTTCTTATTTCTTAACTTTCACTTGTCTACTACGGTCTATTCAATTAACTTATGCACTATTTTAATGATTGACATCCTAAAGCATCTTATTACACATGTAAAAATGCAATAATAATAATAATTAAGGTGCACAAAATTTTCAATAAAAAAATTAAAAGTCGAATTGCTTGAAAAGGGTTATGTTTAGGGTAGGGTGTTTCATAGTGAAATAAGTCAGAAATGATGGGTACTCCACGCCCTTAACGGATCTAGCACGATTTTTCCTGTAACCCTGTATACAAAGTTTCTCAAAAATCTAATAGGTATATAGAAAAAAATACTATCCTATGAAACGTACCGAACTTTCGAATTTAATAAACTGGCGTAGCAAGCGATGCTCAGGACAGTAAACTTTGAGTGCTTACGCGCAGACGTGCATGGTCCACTGCGTTGTCCAAGTGAAAAAGCGTTTATTAGGACCAATAGAGGAAGCAAGCGTTGTGCTTGTCTCATACACAAAACGACAGTGAAATTTGCACGTACGCACGTCTACGCGTGCACATGATGTGTGTTGGCCTTAATTCCAGGATACGTGCGTCTCATTAGTAGGTACACTATCAGCTTTGTGTTTGTATGAGACGTCCATAACCATGCAAATATGAAACGAACCTGGGGCGCTATTCAGTATGACCAATCCAATCGCGTTTGCGTTTAGATCACGTTGTGACGTCACACTGTTAGGGCAAAGTATCTCCTATCCTATGTCTTAGAGAATAGCGCCCAAGATCACGTTGTGACTTCACACGGTTTGGGGCAATGCAATGCCCCTGTAATTTTCCAACAGTACCTATATAATCAACACTTACTAAGGAAATCCTCCATTTACAATGTTGTGTGCCTAAACTTCGCGTGAAAACCAAAACACGAGTTCAAAGGCATCGCGTTCTCTGTTTTTGTACAATTTTATTGTACCCGAATCTAAAGCAATCGCAATAAGCTTGGCAAAAGCTTATATGTTTCAGAGCGTGGTTTAGCGAAACTGGTGATACGATTTAAAATTCAAAGTCGTTTATACTACCAGCTATGCTTTCCTAAATGCCTTGGTGTCTTTAGCGCTTTCATAATGTAGCTTAAGAAAACATGGATGAAGTGAATAATTAGGTATCACATGACGGATTTATGTTAAAAGTTAGCAGGACATAATCAAGATATAAATACATAAAGGTCAGGTAACGATGAAGCGGAGTCGAACAAGGACACTATGATATAGAGTGTAACATTGTACATATGAGTTGATAACGCAACGATTCTTATTGAATTGATTTGATGAAGCAAGTATTGTCGTTCTCTCACCTCCTTTAAAAAACGTTACCATCGAAATGTATGTGGAAGCGAGGAATACTACGAATGCGGATTTATAAAATATTTGAAAACGAAGCATACTTTATACTAGTGATTTTTACATCATCAATTTTAGGTTAAAAGGCGTTTCTCTACCTGCCGTTTAAATATTTGTACCTGTTCATGACTATCCGAATAAGGTTTCAACTACAAGAGAGAAAAAAATACTTGATTTATGCATTAAATATAAAGTAGAGAGTGTAGACTGTGCTTAAGAGGACTACTCCCATTTACGTTATCGCACTTACCTTCCCACTCCTTCATATTCTTTACCTACTTCTAAAATATTTGGACTAGAATACCTACTATTAATTTGTTGTCTGGCATACAAATATCCTAATATAACTTAGGTACTAGCAGCCTGCCCCGGCTACACGCGGGTGAAAATTAACCCCTCTGACCCCCCATAACACCCTCCCAGACCCCCCCAACTACCTACTAGTTTTAGTAGTTATAGTTTTCGCAGCGCACACGATGTAAGAAATTTTTTAGTTAATTTTTTTACACCTTGTGTTACATTATTGGAGTTTTAGTAAAAATCTGTTTTTTTTATGTAATATATAGCCTACTAGCTGTAACCCGCGACATCGTCTGCGTACTTTTCGCAATAAAAGGTAGCCTATGTCCTTTCTCAGGGTCTAAAGATTGTCTGTGCCAAATTTCATCAAAATCGGTTGAGAGGTTTAAGCGGGAAAGCGTAACAGACAGACAGACAGAGTTACTTTCGCATTTATAATATTAGTAGGGATGTCCACCGGGGGGTATTAGTAGCGGCACGTAAGTTGGATGTTGACCGTTATTGCGCAGAAGTAAAAAATAAGGTATCCCTCGGCATCCGCGCGTGCTCATTTGCCCTTAGTATGCGCAGTATCCCCTCCACGTTTCGTTCACAAGCCAACTTATATGCCGCGTATAATTAATAGTGTAGTTTACCAACGGTGAAAGAATTTTTCAAATCGGTCTAGTAGTTTTGGAGCCTATACAATACAAACAAACATCAAATCTTTCCTCTTTATAATATTAGTAGAAATTATGCTTGAGTTTTGATGATTTAATTATGGTTAGTTATCGGTAGGTACTTTATCTTACAATATAAGAAATGAAACTGAAGTAGATATCCGGGTTGAAGCTGAAGCTTAGCCCATCACGATAACAATATAAGATGATCTTTATCTAGTCTGCGGTTGACGCAACTCGCAACCAAGAATAAAATACAGTTGTAATTTTCATATATTTTCTTTATGAAAAAAGTATTATTTATTTTTCATGATTTAATTTGTGAGTGTCCAACTCTTCTGCGTTCGATCATGCTGACTGAACAAGCAGAAGGCCCACCTGATGTTAAATGGCAACAGTCACCAATGCAATAGTGCCTCGCAAATCACGCACGATAGGAACGTGACTTACGATGCGCTGAGGCGTTATTCAGTATGACCAATCCAATCGCGTTTGCGTTTAGATCACGTTGTGACGTCAGGTTTGGTCAAAGTATCCTATGTCATATATAATAAAGTCTAAGATCACGTTTCGACGTTACACGGTTTGGGGCAAGGAATTTCCTATGTCATAGAGAATAATGGCCCTGCCCCGCATCCATCAACTTGTGCCTGTAATTTCAACGACACCCTGACCCTCCAAACCCTGAAACTCAGCAACTACAAAATTCTTGACGGCAGAAATAGGCATGTTTGTAGTTCTTCCCCGGACGAGCCCTTCACAAAGAGCTCAGCTACATGCTCTTAATAAATATTAATGACTAGTAGCGCCCTGCGGTTTCACCTGCGTAGTTTTAAATCCCGGTATTCCCACAGGATAAAAAGTAGCCTATGTGTTATTCCATCAGACTATAATATAACTCTGTGCCAATTTTCACCAAGTTCCGTTCAGCCGTTCTGGAGTTATAGAGTAACAAACATCCATCCATCCATCCATCCATCCATCCATACTTACAAACATTCACATTCGTAGGATAATGCGATCGGGTTGTGTTTTCGGAATTTATATTTTTTACCGTCATCAGTAGTTAATTTGTATTTTGATGCACGGTTAACAAATATGACCACATTAAGTTAGGTGGAAATACGAGTCTATGGAAATTGTGTCCGTTTATAGTGCTATGTGGAAGTCGGCTTGTTGTTATACGAGCCTGTAGCGTATGACCGGCTTTCTATACACATCCGGTTGTGTTGCGAAGCCTCTGCAATGTCTCGTGTACTAAATACTCTTAATATATGAAGAACGTTAATATATGATTGTTTCACGGGTAACGGTGTCTACGGATACTTGCTTAAATTTTTTGTGAAATTGTCACCTAGTCACCTAGCTTTAAGACTTAAAGAGAATTGAATAAATACATTTTGACTTTGACATAATGGTGGCACTCCACATCGTCCTTTGTGTAATCGTATTTTTCTAAATGCGACGATGTGTAAAGACCCTATTCACCTATATTTGCTTATTTTTTACAAGAAAACGCATACCTATACACGATCAAATAAAAACGCATAAACCGAATAACCATGTTACAATATGCGACGTAAAAACAATTATGAGTTATTATTATTATTATTATTATCAGCCATCTATGTCCCACTGCTGGGCAAAGGCCTCCCCCCATTCCCTCCACTCTGTGCGGTCCCGTGATATGGTGCTCCACTCCGGCTGGTACTTATCGAGCTCATCACGCCATCTCATTTTGGGTCTGCCGCGACGCCTCGGTTCTTGCGGGCGCCACTCCGTTGTTAGTTTGGCCCAGAGCTTACAGTCCATGCGGCAGACATGGCCGGCCCACTCCCACTTGAGCTTGGCAGCTTTGGTCGCTACATCTACGATCTGGGTTTGTGAGCGTAGGTCCGTGTTGCGAATTCGGTCAATAAGTCGCACGCCTAAAATACTCCGCTCCATTGCACGTTGGCAAACCTTGAGCTTGGACTTTTGGATGTTGGTCAGAGACCAGGTCTGCGCACCATATGTCAGAACGGGGAGGATGCATACGTCCATGAGTTTACGCTTGAGCGATAAGGGAAGCGCACCTTTCATTAAATCTCCCATGGACCAATAGCTTCTCCAGGCATTCTCGGTTCGCCGAGCGATCTCCTTATCCTGTCTGGTATCGAAGGAAACTATTTGGCCCAGGTAGATATACTCCTGGACGTATGTAAGTTGTTCACCATCCACCGTTATTCTGGTTTCAACGCGATTAGTAATAACCTGAGTCTTTGTCATATTCATCCGCAGTCCAACCTCAAGGCTTGCGGAGCTAAGATCTTGTAGCATCTTCTGTAGTTCGATAGGCGAAGATGAAAATAAGACAATGTCATCGGCGAAGCGAAGGTTTGTTAACCTTGCTTCACCGATGACAATACCCTTTTGCTCCCAGTTTGCAGTCAGCATCCTAAACACTTCTTCAAGGGTACAGTTAAAAAGTTTCGGTGAAAGAGGGTCTCCCTGTTTAACTCCTTTGTTGATTTTGAATGATGGTCCTGTGAAATTTAATTTTATTGCGGCGGTGCTATGGTTATAGATTTTTTTCAGAAGATTAATGTATGTGCTGTCTATTTTGTGATTTTCGAGGGCTTTAAAAATAGCTGTATGAGTGATGCTATCGAATGCCTTCGTATAATCTACGAAAGCAAGGTATAATGGCATATTGTGTTCCTGATGCTTTTCTATTATTTGATTGATTGCTTGAAGGTGGTCGGTTGTGGAGAGCCCCTTACGGAAACCTGCCTGCTCAGCTGGTTGTTCTAGATCTAGCTGTTTAGAGATCCTGTTGTCTATTATTTTAATAAAGGCTACTCATAATTATTTTAATAATTATGAGTTAGCGAGGGATAATAATTTTATAATGCTATATGGTACCTATTTTTATAAAACTATTATGTTCATTTCTGTATTTTGTTTAACATTGGCTTAAATATTTTGTCTATGAAAAAAATGTTTGACCGACATAGTAGGGTAATATTACCCTACTATGTCGGTCAAACATTTTTTTATATAGTAATTTATTAAATTTATCACACAATAAACACATCACAATTTCATTTTCATTTTGAATGCAGGTCGAGTTCAATAATAGAAAATAGTGAATAAAGTTTTTCTGAGCAATATAATTAGAGTGACCATGAACTTCGGCCTTATGATGCCGATCATAGATTAAGACAACACAAGAGTCAAGGGCGCAAGGGCGGCAACCTAACCCTATCTCGAATGGCAAGGTGCCAACCCTATGCCTGTTTAATACATGACGAGGTTGCAAGCACACTTCACATTTACCGATAAAGCCAGCTAGTACGTAGTGCAGCGCAAGGCATGGCATCGCATCGCATTTCTCGCGTAAATTTGCATTTATTTTAGGAAAACTTATTTAGATCATATCATATCTTTGCCTTTTTTGGTTCACTATATAGTTGCGTTTTTCATATATAAGTTCATTTATTTTATTTAGTTTTGAATTAAACGTATCAAAATTTACGAGCTAGTAGTACTTTAACGTACCTATGTCTCTAGAAAACTGACAGGAAATGCAATGCGACGACGTTCAGAATAATATCTTGATTCAAGGAATTTAGATAAATAAATAATGCTGGACAATCCACACAGCATCATCTAGCCCCAAAGTAAGCTACTCAAAGCTTGTGTTATGGGTACTAGATGACTGATATAATATTTAATACATTATATAATTACATAGATAGATATTTTTTATTATACATAGAAACACCCAGACCTACCGACCAAATTTCTGCAGATCGTACACAAATTTGTTCCTAGGCGGGAATCGAACCCGCAACCTCTTGCGTCGCAGGCACTTACACACATACTTGATTGAATAATAATAATTGTACTTAAAAGTAGTACTACTAAAAATAGTAGTAAAAGTAGTAAGTAAAATTCCAAGCTAAATCGACACATTATCGACTTTGTAAATATTCAGCTGTACTCACTGGGATATAAAATTTTGCGTTGCGCTTTTATTAAGTACCTACCGTTTTTCATCCAATTTTTATTTTGATCTAGCCACTATAAACTAAATGTTTGTGTTGTGTAAAACTTACACAGAAGAACATAATTTTAAGTTATTTCCATTATTTTATTAATTCATTCACAGCAGTACTATATTTTCAGAATATTTATTTTGTTTGAGCTCGGGCGTTTCATTTACATTTGTCATCAACCATAGCGGTGTGGATTAGGACAAGTGGTTGACCGTTAGTTTGTACTTTGGACACAGCATAAATAAAACTGAGCAGAGTAAATAAGTACATACATACTAGCACCAGCCATATTTATTTATTTAAGTTTATTGACCTAATCATTTATCACACAATAATCACATCACGTCTAGTAGGAGTGCTAGTGGAAACCTGACCGTAAGTTCATGGGTTCGTATTAGGACGTGCACAAATTATTTTCTCTTCGAAAAATGAATGTGCGCTATGTCAGTGCTCTCAAACAGCGAAGGAAAACATTTTGAGGAAATCAGTTATGTAGTATTCTAGCAGCAGCGATGCGTATGGAATACCAACTACTCCAGTATTTGGATCTATCCTCGATCCTCAAGGAATCTTGCGTTGGTTTTTTACTTGGTTATACCGTTCTTGGCAATCAAACTCGTGAAGTTCTGTGTGTATGCGTGGAGTCAAACCTCATGTGTGGGCTCATCGTGACCAGGCAGGCCGTCGCGCACCACGTAGTGGATGAGGTCCATGGCACGTCGCATTTGGCAGAACACTGTGTCGCGGTTCTCCCGGGCCGACGCGCTGCCCGGGTGGCGCATACACGTCTGTGCAGAAAAGGTAAAAAATCTATAATGAACACTCTTTTGGGAGTACAGGTGGTCTGATGGGAGTGACCCTACCTTCTGATCTCTAGATTGTGCCAATCCGACCGTGCACCTTAGACTTAACGAAAAATGTGTGTCAGTTTTTGCGTTGAAATAATATATTTACCAACTAAAAGTCTGTCCCCACACATTAGTGCCGTTTCAGGGACGGGGCAGGGACATGTTTCGTCAGGAGTCTAAAAAAATTTCATTGCATACATTGTCTATGATCTCGATCACACATGTCCGTGCCCGTGCCGGCAACGAAGCAACGAAGGCAACGAAGTTCCTGCCCCGTCCCTGACACGGCAATGATGTGTGGGGACAGACCTTTAAGGTCGCTGCATACGTGACGAGATACCCCAGACGGGACGTGAACGGGACGGAGTTGTGAATGCTTCGGTTCAAAAGCCCCGTGCGTTCCACGTTCCCGTCCCGTCGTTGTCTACGCGAATATGCGCTTTCATATACATTTTGTATGAAACGTTATTTCCAAAACTTCCCGTCCCGTCCCGTTGTCCTTGTAAAAACCCGTCACGTAATAAGCGGCATTAGGCAGCTTAGGTGATAATAAGTTTCGTTCGTGATATGTAAGAAAATACGAACTACGAACTTTTCCCACTATCACATATTGTGTAGGTATCTTGTTTCTGAGCCTTTTCCAATCTCCTTAGAAAAGCTTACTTACCTTTCAGGTGGCGGTGCTCGGCTGAACAAAGGATTTATAAATGAACGTGTTGCGGTTTCCGCGGCTACCCACACTGTCAGCCACATAACCCAACTTTTAAGCGGCAAAATAAAGTTTCAGACTGCTCAGATCCGGATAAATCTCAGCCAAGTTTACTACAGTTTGTTTACCATATTATTATGTTTCTATAAAATTTAACACATCTTTAGATGTCTGGTAGCATTTTATGGACTCATTTTGTTGATAATTATGCCCAATGTTCATGTCGAATATAATACCTAGTACCTATTAGTCACGCTGCCATGTAGTCTCAGCGAACAAGCTGGCTTGTAAACCTAAAAAATACTTATTTTAGCTTAGATTAGTTACAGTCGTTTATGACATTGAATGTATGTACTATTCGTAAGTTGTTTCCGAAAACAGATATCAGAAAGAGAAAATGCTCGCAAAAGTATTGTAAAATACGCAATGTTGCGGCAAGAGACGTAGAATTGAAGGCACGCTCTCGCCCCGGAAACGTTGACAAATAGCTGAGATCGCTTGCCCGAGCCAGCCAGGCAACGGTTGTTCCCACATGTCAGTTATGTGACCCTTGAAAACGTCCATTCGTTCAAACAGAACGAGCAAACAGCAAAGTCTGCAAAAACTGTGCACAGTGGTAGCAATAACAAAACGAGGTAAGAATAAATTTAAATTTATGCAGCGCAGTGTGTTCGTACACGACAAAGTAATTGGGACCATTAACTAAGTAGATTAGGACGCGGAGTTTTTGCTCACTTTGGCCAGAGATGGTGGCAACGCTCTCACAAACTTTATGCCACAAGCACTCTAGTGATTTCGGGTCTTATATCCCACTGAATTTGTCATAAAAGTGCTATCGTGACAGAAAAGGAATACCTACCGAGTTATTTCCTAAACCATTTATCTTGGTATTTGGCGTGTTTTGACAATTTTTATGAACATCGGATACAAACCGGTCTTTATTTAGAACTTTAGAACCACCACATTGTAACGAGGATCGTACAAAAGAGCGGTAGGAACCAAGCCGAGTTTGTTGCCTGTTCTTTTAGGCTTTGGTCGCGTGGAACTGGCATCTAGAGTCACCTAGTTTTAAGACGTTTCAAAGTGATCCTTGTAATTTTATTGAATAAACATATTTGGACTTTGACCATACCTGACGTAATTTCACCATGCTGGTGTATTCAAAAAACTGATCACAGAATATACCTTAATGTTAACTAATAAATACTTAATATTCCGATATAAATCAGTTTCATTCAATCTGGTGCCCTACTAAACGGCCAAAAGCTAAATTGCGTTTATCATCACCTGCGAACAACCGCGGTTATTGAAAACCAATAAATGGGGCGAGGAAGTGGTCATAAAGTGTAATGTCACAAACAACAGAGTGCGGTCCTAAATTTGCCTGATACCTACATAATTGATAGGAGCGGCCGGCAGCGGACCACTGACGGCGGTAATTTACACGGGCCGGGACCAGTCGGACACCCGGATTCTAAATTTATTACGATTCATTGCTAATAACACTCCCTGGACTGAGTCAAGTAATTCAGTTTAGTACCTTTGAAACGAATCGATTACAGCGGAAATAGCTGCCTTTGTTGAGAATATAATTAAGAGCAATTAAGATGTAACGTTCATGTCAATTGATACAGGCTAATTTAATTGCCAGAGAACGACTGCGGATATTACAAGTGCATTTAGTGCGTCTCAAAGTCTCTTACCTTAGATGAAGTGAGGAGCATAAGCGTGGAGCGTTCTAGAACGTTTCTTGCTGCGGCGACTTGTGCTCTCCGCCGCTCGTCGCGGAGGTCTGCTCTTCTCTCCGCGGTAAGCCTCGCCAGCTCCACCATACTGCCTCCGAACTCTGTGAAGGCCCGTACGAATTCCGCGAAGTTTGACACCGACTCCAGCCGATCCAGCGAACGCGCCACCTGTGTTATCCATTACCAAGTAAACGCGTTCACTAAGGTAGTTACTACAAAGTTGCACTTGATCGTACAACTTTGTAGAAACTACGTAGGTACTTTAGTGAATGCGTTAACTTGGGTTTCGTGGAACTAAAGTTTCGCATGTAGAATGAAACTGGTGCAGATTGCAAAACGGTCTAGTAATACTTGCATCCACATCGCAAAACACATGTCATAATGTTTAGGATAAATGTTCTGACGATGTTATACTCTTGGATAATTCAAACAGCTAAAGAAACTAGAACAGACCGAGAGACAAGTGGCTAAAATAAAGACTCAATGAAGAGTTAAAAAGTGGGTTATTGCCTAATACAATCATAGGCATAGCAAAGGTTTTTGGCAGAACTTTACCTTATCCTTGGCAAGGAGAAGTTGCCGCACCACCACCATATCTGCCAGTAGCAGCACCCTGGTGACGGCTGTCAGCAGAGAGCGCGCCGCCTCCACCATCGCCGTGCCGTCTGCGTTAGCGCCACACACACGCTCTATCGCTCTACCTGCAACAAAATTAAATATTTTCAACACAATTTCATTATTAGTAAAGATAAAATTGTCCGGCCACGTTGAAAATAACGTAAATGTTGCGCGAGCATGGTTCATCGATACGATAAAATTTTACAGTAATTCTCGATAAATTTAAATAACGAATCAAAGTTTATATGAAAAAACAGCCGTGCAAGCATGTAAAAGGTAAATAATAAGCTTGTCAAATTTATCATATCGATGATCCGCTCGAGGGGCAGATGCTCTAGAACCATGAGGTAAGAAGCGAAGCAGCAAGGACTTTCCTATGTCTATGTCTAGAACCGATGCGACGATAGCGAGATTGATATCCACCGAATCTCGACCGCCTCGTCGGGAATAAATTAAGATTTAGTTCTCTTCTTCTTATGAAGTAAAACTACCGAAAGTATTTTATTTCCCTATTTTCTATCTCAACTTTGAGATAGTGCTTGAGACAATCCTGATAAACAATGTGTTTTAATAAAATTTAAATATAGCAGATCTTTTAACATGCTTGCATGCTCATTGCTACTAATTTAATTAATTATCTTTGCATAATTTACTGCAATATTTTGGGCAACAAAGGCGAAGCGCAAGAATGGTATTCATTTCATCATATTAAATTCCTGAACGCTGCTTGATAAATTTTCTGGTAACTATAAGGTGGTAACTTAAGTGGCGATTTTGCAGATATTGCTACAGTTATTTTTAGAGTTGGTACACCTTTTAGCACTTTGAAAAGCTGGTAGCACTGTCTAAAATTGGTGGTATTGATCAAAGTGTCTTCCGTAAAAGGTTTCAAATAATAGAGTATTTATTACACAAGAAAAGTTCTACCAATGTTAAAGACCTGCATTTTAGTGATTATGAGAAACTAGTAAAAGTATTGCCAAATGTTTCTGCCCATTTAAATTCCCAACTTGAGTTCGTAGGATTTTAATCCTTATGAATCGCTCACGGCCGATTGGATCCGCAATCGAGCTTAAATGAGATTATTAAACGACCTCAAAATGTGACTCAAAGCCATTTGTACACCTAGAGCCATTATTTAAGTTTATCTGAATCCTGAACTCAACCGAGTTAGATAGTTTTGCCTATACTATGCATCTTTGAAAATGTGTCGATTCGATAAGATAGGTATTAGTCTTGCATCCTTCTATTTCATCGCGAATTACATTTTAGTTTTATTGCTTTCTGTTTACAAACCGAGTCCAAGTAGCCATAAACATAAATTAACTCGTAAACTGGCAATCTCTCTCCAGCTTCTAGAATAAATACATACAATTATTATTCGTAATGTACCTCCGTAGCTCGTCTACGTGTCGTATTCAATAATGAATACGACACGTAGACGAGCTACGCAACGTAGACCTTATGGTCTACTTTGCATAATAAAAAACGCGCATTACTTGAAACGTGCATGTGCTTAAATCATAATAATATATACCTACTCGTATTTACATTTTTATGCCAGTCACAGCAATTTATCTAATTATTCTAAAATGATTTCCACTTTCAATTTTACAAAAGAACGCTTACTTTTGCGGCATTGTTCTGTGTGTGCGGTTCGGTTCGAGTGTCATTTTCTTATGGGGAAGGCATACCTTACGTAGGTATGCCTTCTCCACAACGCATTAGGTATAAGAAGGTATTCTGAAGTCAAAATAAATTGTATCCCTCAAATTGTTACAATAAGCAAATAAACGTTCGGTGGTGGTGGATGTAAGGTGTTGAAACGTTATAATAAAAATAAAATTTTTAACTACTGCATTTTTTGTTCACATTTGAAATAAATTATTTCGACAAAATCAATAAAATTCGAGAATGTATTTTTTATACCTACTGTTTTCGTACTTGCAGAAAAAGGGAATAGCTGAAAAATAACACTGCATTTCTGTAGCGCCAGATTCAGACCAGTTATTATTAAAAGGTCGTCCAGAATACATTTATTACAAGATATAAAACTAAATAGAACTGCAAAATAATGCCACCAATCTTACGTAAGCGATCTATAGGTCTGCCGCACCTGTGCCTGATGCGGATAAGCGGCTGGGCTCGCAATATAAGATAGCTTTGGACCTAGTACCGAAGCTAGTCGCTGAACAGCGACACATACATAGTTGAACCACGACTGTCTATAATTCGTTTTGAAGATGATAATTCACTATTGTACTTTGACAATGAGCGTTCTTGAGAAGGTCGATAGAGCTGGACTTCACTACTGGATCGTTATGTCATATTATTATCATACGATTATGGCACGTCCACTTTTAGTTTGTTGTGACTACCTGTGCTGTGGGGCAAAGTAATGACATGACCCGTGTCAACCACACTACATTCTACGTGCCGTGTGCAATGTATCGGAGTTTATTTATTGTTTTTGTCACCACGGAACAGAGAAAAGTTGTCACACTGCACAATACGAATACGACCTCGTTGGACGCATGTAATATGGAGGTGGACATTCGTTGTTTGAAAGATTCATTTTAGGGTAAAGAGCTTTAAAAATAAATAAATACTTTTGGACATTTTCATCAAGTGATTTAATTAGTCTTTTTATTAACCTACTGGTGATATTAATAGGCCGAGTTTGTCACCTACGAAACTAAAGTTAGAACAAAAATACAAAGATTTTATAATGTCCCAAAAGTTATTCTCCGAGCGGGATTTGAACCCGCAACCTTCCCCTTGATACGGGGCTACGCTACCAACTGAACCGCCGGAGTTCTATATAATAACTCAAGGGCAAGGTCGCGGGTTCAGATCCGGAGAATAACTTTTAGGACATTATAAATATCTTTGTAATTTCCATAAGTGTAGTAAACACTACAAATGTAACAAAAAAATAGAACCATAGTTTATAATATAATAACATAATATAATAACTCTATCTCTAAAATATAATATAATAACTCTGCCGTGAGAATCTTACTCTGCCGCATGCCGTGAGAATCTTTTAGCGAAACTTACCTTTGTTAATAACATCTTTGTTTTGATTTTTGTAGGATTATTATTAGTTTTACATTATTTAGAGAGACCTATAATTGGCTGTACTATTGTTAACGACACTCTGTTTATACTATATTTTTTGTGCTGTTGGTTTCTTTCTTCAATAAAAAAATAATAATAATAATAATTTCATAGTTTTTACGCTTAATGATGCGACAGTGTAGCGCGATTCGGCAAAACAGACACAAGCAAGAAAAGAATACCAAGATCTGTTTTTCAATTTGTCAGATACGAAGAAGGTATATTTATAGATTCTAACATAACTTTGAATAAGCTGTTTCCCGAGAGACGTGTTTGTCGTTCAAAGCAGGGGTGGGTTTGCATGTACTTCGAACGTTACTAAATTACACAACATGTTCAATGAGTTCGCGACGCGATTGCAAAGTTTCAATTTACGTCGATGTAGCTGACGATGGGCCTGAATGGCGCAATATCGTTTCGCTTCTGGCGAAGACGTGATCTTTATTACAATCGCCAAGTTGACATTATTCACACTCACACGTTTCACGTTCACGCGCTGATCGAAAATTCCACGTAGAAAACATTATACGAGCTACTATGTTTGTATTATGATGATACTATCGAATGATCTTCCTACATGTTTGTCTTTATATGTAAGGATGTATTTTTTAGGTATGTATTTTTATAAATGTAATTGTTGTCTCTGGTGCGTGTGTGAAATAAAAATATATTCGTTTCTATGCTTCGTTAAAATGAATGGGTATGCTTAAAAGCTATACTTAAGGCTACAACTAAAAATGTATTTGTAAACCTAACTTTTCTGGTTCTATGGTTTTATCACTTTTTATGTAATATTACTGTAACATCCAACTTCCGCAGTTAAACAAATAATACCATGAAAGCTTCCGAGTCTCAGACACGCTAGATTGTCATTAAATAATGTCGACAAGACAAGTTACGACTGGCGCGTGTTCTCGTCATGAAAAGATTTATTTTGTGTTACAACGAGAAAATTCCCGACGCGACACCGACAACGGCAAGTGGTTTTACTGCCGCCTCCGATAATGTACCAATATCCTTTTATGTAGGCCGCGCTGGAGACGCATGGCTTCACTCGCTACCACATCTCACCTCGCGAGTAAACTTCCCTAAATATTTTATATATGTTACTGCAACCCGATAGGGATTCACGCAACTGCGAGGCATTTTCGGATTATGGAACTTACTTGATAAATTATTTTTGGGTATTTATGAACCTCTCGCGAAGCAACGGAAGCGGTAAACACAAGTTTATTAATTACTGCGGCGCTAATTGAAGTATATTTAACTTCAGGAAAATTTTGTTGAAGTATTTTCGTCTTTCATTCGTTATTTATGAATGGGATTTATATGGACCCATATAGCGTAGCAGGTTAGGTACGTGTTGTGAGTTCGATTTCGAACTTACCTAGTGTGAGGTGTATCTTACACGGTGTAAATCACCATCAATGTGTAGAAAAAGCAGGAACATGCACTCGACCCAATAGATGCTATATATGAATGCTACTTAAACCGGATTATGCAAAATAACAGTACCCTATATAGCATAACCTTTTATAATCATACTAGGTACTTATAACTCTACTGTTGGCTATTACACTCTCCACAGTAAATTGTAAATATCATTGTTCTCTTTATCTACGGACATCAAGCAAAATTTATGACGGTATAACCTTTTCAGCAAACAAATAAAACGTGGAAAAATTGTTTACGGCCGTGAAATTGAAATCAAACTGTGAATAAATCATGCAAATTTTAGTACCTATAGATATTATCAAATATTGATGCTAAGCAAAAATACTTTGAAAAATCCTTTATTACCGATACCAGCAGTTCTATTTATATGACTTTAAAATATACCCATATAAACAAACATGTAGGTTACCGACGTAAGCCAATAAGAGGGTGATAATGCCATTAGGCACGTGCGTACGTTGTGTACAACCCGTATATTCCATATCCAATCACATTCATGTTATTAGGCTCACGATGAAGATTAACCAAGGTTACTGGCGTAGCTCACAGGCGATTAAAGTGGCAATGGGCAGGCCATATAACTCAAGGAATGACAACCGTTGAGAAATAAAGGAATAGTGACAATACTCATCAGTACGTACGTAGCGTAAGATGCTTCTGCACAGGTTGTGGGCTCGCTTAGTAACTAGGACAAACATTTGTGTGATGCAGATGTTTTTTATTCAAATGTGTTATATAAAAAATAACGTAAATACGGACGGTGCGATCAGATTTTATTAAAACTTGAGAAAAGTAATTCGCAAATGTAATAATTCAGCGGTCCACTTTCTACAAGAAATATTTCTTCCATAACATTTTAATTGACTTAAAATGAACAAATTAAACGAAATGAACTCAAAGAAAGCAAATTTCTCTAAGAAGGTAGGTATGATTGCGAGCGAAGTGAGTTACAGCATATTACCTCGGCAGCTCTCGGTAATGGAGTTGGAGCTTTTATACATTTTAGAAAGACATTCCTACGGCAAGAAGAAAATTTACATTTAAATGTACCTACTGTTACCTTCACCTGCTATAAAATTATTCTGTCACAAATAATTTACATAAAACCCTAAGTATATTAACCAGAAGGTTTTATATAATATACTATTGACTTTATTTTATAGACCAGATATTATATAGGTATAGTAACTGAGCACGTTTTGCTGAAATTTCCAACAGATTGGAAATACTGAAAGCAAAAAGCACAATAGCGTTGCAAATGGCGTGCAATTGCGCCGGCTTGCCAGTGTCTGAATGGAATGGCTCCTAAACGTTTAATACGTTTATTTATTTCTCCATCTGTTCAAAATATACATGTTGTAGCCAGCATTTTTACTAAAATTAGATTTACTGGTAAGAAACTGGTTGACATCAGCCAAAGTGAAGTTGGTAAAGAAGCAATATGGATTACTTTTTCTTTATCATGATCAGCGAGGCTTGTTGTCATGTCGCTACTTTCTTTCGAAACAGTGTGGTGAAAGGATTGTAGGTGCACATCAAAGAGGCTCCGTTCGAGAGAGGTGCTCACGATGATCATCATCATTATGATCACCTTTACCGTTTGAGAGTGTTGGCACTGTGCATATAATTCTTTAAAGAGAAACTACTCATTGGTGAATGACCGGTTTTGAACCCACAATTTTCGGATCCGAAGCGGGGCCGCTACCACTAGACCACCAGTGCTCCACTAGACCAGCCAGAGATCATCTTATTCCATGAAACTATTGATCAAAACAACAAACTGACCCATCCACAGACCATTTCCATTGTCCATGATATTCAAAACAATTGATAGCAGCTATTGCCCCTAACTAAAGCCTTAGTGCATCTAACGTTCCGAGCATAATGGGGGCGGCGAGAACAATGTCATGTGTCGTCTCCGTTTACTGTCTCAAACTTGTGTTAGATATCAGCTATTTTCCGATTAGAGATCTCCTATATACATTAGAAAGGATTTTTAGAAAAAAAAACAGTCAGTTTTACCATCTCACAGCTAAAATTACTTCGTATTATTGGAATTTTTGTTAAATAATTACGTCTTAATGTGTTTTTTTTATAAATAAATAAATAATAATAATAAATAAAGGCTTGTTGGGAGACATATCTGTTTCGTCATCTAATGAGTTAGACTCAGCACATGCGGAGAATAGATTAAACCGTGAGGTCGCTGTCTATTCATCAATCATGGTTCCAATGGACGCAAAATTAATGGTAAGGGTTGGTATTTACCTATACTGTACCGCATAACCAAAAAAATTGTATAGGTAGGTATGTGTAACATTGGGCAATTTTAGATCGGTGTTCAAGAATACGGAAATTGAGAGTTTAGAAAGTATCCTTTTCGTGTTGGTGGCTACTCTAGAAGAATAATTTATTTTTCGCCCGGATCATTGGCTACAGCTATTCTGAAAGAAGATAGACTCTAGAATACCTTATCTCTTTCGACCTCCTTTATGTAACTTCGAAATACTTACTACAAATATCTCGAAGGTCCTAAGTACAAGTAGTTACGTAAATACAAGTTTGGATTTTGTTGTTACAAAAAAGTACGTATGTTGTATTTGTTGTTAATGTTTCAGAATCTATATATGATTGTATTTGGTTCAACTCCTTCATTTTAGATTATAAATTAATGATTGTGAAATGTTCATTCTTCAAACTCCTTTCAACAGCAAAATTAATAATTCTTGGTTAGCTTTCATGCCTTATAATAAACCTCTAGAGAATTAGCAGCTGGTATATTTTATAATTAGCAATTGTCAATTTAATGAAAGAGTGTGACTTCCATTCATTTTTTGTCTCCTACGGAAGCCTGGGCAACTCAACTGTGCTCATTTTAATTTCGCACTCCATTATTTTTTTTTGACATTCTTCATCTTGGGTAATTCGCCCCGTCGTCACCACTGCGGTCCGAATGGCCCCCATTCAGAAACAGTGCATGGGTTGCACACACGCGGTCCTAAGGACCCCGATAATCTTTCTTTGTGTTTTTTTTTCGAAAGCTTCTTCCTTTGGTAAATGGTATACTGGTTAAGGTGGTTCGCGGTCTGCTGATATTTATATATATAAATTCTAGCTTACTATTCGAAATGATAGTACGATGTCACCGTTGTGGTTTTCATTAATAGATTTACGCTCACTATGTACTTCCCGGATCCAGGTAAGTCTCACTTTCGCTCTAAATAGCACTACCATTGACGGGCGACAGGGTGGTGCAGCGGGACAGCGCACGATAAATGTAGACTACAGTATGCAAACTTTAAAGTTTGCTCTAGTTAGTGACCAAGCCGAAGTTACGGTGATTTTGTCCCTTCTCTGCATCCGCGGGAGTTATGAGACCATTAATTTGGGTTAAATTGGCAGCAGGTGCTGAACTCAGGAACTATTCGTTGCTTGCAGTAAGATGATCACATTATACTTTTTTGATGGTAATTTGAAGAGATAGATATCAATCGATATTTATCTGCTAAGAAACCTTATTAATAGATGACCTATGAAACTTTGAATAGTACGAACTTATAAAGTAAATCCTAAAATTGAACTCTTCAGTGTGGTGGTGTGGATGAAGTTTTTAAATAAATGATACCTAGGACCACGACATCTGCAGTCACGGGTTTTTATGTTCGTCCATTGACTGTCGTAAAAGTGTACAATATGTCTCAAATTATTTCCGTGTGGCAATCAATAAATTGATCTACCAAATAACTATGTACTTATGAGTGGAATTATTTTTTGGCGTGTGTGCATTAAGGCGCGTTTTAATAGTCAGTCCGTCGAAGATGACTTACTGTTGTATAGATTTATCGTGGCAGGTGCGGGCTGGGCTATATTTAGACGACCCTCGTAGTAGGACAAGGCCGCGCTCCCGTCTCACCCTACCCAGGTATTATCGAATATCCTTCAGAGTTCAGTATCCGTAGCATTCATTTCTAGCACTGTGAGTCCTTCTCCGACTTCGAACAAGTTCTCGTTTTTTTAGTGAGATAAACCTAGTTTATTATGCACTAATGCCTTGTGGAGACCGCTACGGTATGATATGTTAAATAGCGCTCCTGTTATCTGTATTTCATTTAATTACATGAAAACTTATGTTGATTATCTACGTAATTAAAGATTACTTTAATTATAAATATTAATGTAATGCGTGCATCCCTTTTAATGTTGTTAGAAACTCATGCTAAAGGTTCATTAATCCAGCCGCATTTTCGACTCCGCTCAACTGTCAGATTAGATGTGCTTTATGTAAAGTCTTGTGTGTCTTGACTATTAGCGTTTTAGGTCTAAAATTATAATGATACTAGTAGCGCCATGCGGTTTCACCCGCGTAGTTTAAAACCCCGGTATTCCCACGGAATAAAAAGTAGCCTATGTGTTATTCCAGACTATAATATATCTCTGTGCCAATCTCTGTGCCGTTCAGCCGTTCTGGAGTTGTAGAGTAACAAACATTCATCCATCCATCCATCCATACCTACTTACAAACATTCTTATTTATAATATTAGTAGGAAGGATTGGTTGACACTTCGCACAGTGCTATCTAGCCCCAAACTAAGAAAAGCTTGAACTATGGAAACCAATAGCTGAAATAAAACTCATGAACTTTTTTTTTAAATATACTATATAACATTATTGTATAATATCCGGACATGGAACAAACATCTATATGTTCATTAAACAGATGTTTGTTCTGCGTAGGGATCGAATCTCAGGCCTATCCCTAAACACCTAAATAATAAGTGAAGTGAAGTTGATAACTTTAGGTTGTTGATGCCCACTGATTATAGATCGTGATGGATGGCGCACTATAAAAGCGGCCAGAGCCTAATGACACCCCCATTTTGTTCTCGCTTCAAAATTAATGCGATGCGCCACTCATTTTTACTCGACCGTGTAAAAACAGTAACGAGTTTTCAATGTGTTGCATAACTCAAGTCGGATATCTTACCTTAACTGAGTACGAACGAGATTTTTAAGTTAAAAGTAAATTTTAAATTACTATTTCACAACTAACTTTAGACAGTAAGTAACATGGTTCGAGCTCACTCATGTATATTGCAGTAAGTATAAAAATACCCTAGATAATTAAAAGAAAACAGTCGTATTTTTATTTGATAATTTACGGGATTTTATATATTGAATACCGTTGTCATATAATTTCATATCAACTGGAGGAGAGTGGAGCCATACGATATTTCTCATATTCTCGAATTTATTAAGCCTCATTTCCAAAATAAGGTTCCAGAGCCATAAAATTATTTATAGTTTTCTACACCAATCGCAAAAGTGGGTCAAAGCATAAAACACCTAAGTACGTAACTTAGCTACTACCTAATATAAATCGATAATACGAATTTGCAAAAGGCTAATACCAAGTCGTTTTTTATACTGGAGGATAAAACCAGATTGTTTCGTAAGGCTTTGAAAGAATTGCATTCATACAGCAGATGGGTCTTAAAACGTGGCGAATGTCGTTTTCGACGGCGCGGCGGTTGGAAATGAAAAAGCGCCTTGAAACCTCGGTATGTATTCAATCTTTTGTTCAGGTGAGAAGTATTCAAATTCCTTGGGTGAGAACCTCGAGAGCACGTCACTCCACTTATGGATTTCCGTAACTTACAGATAAAACCCCAGAGCGAGGTAAAGTATTCGCTGTGTAATTTGAAGAGATATCAATCTTATTAATAGATGACCTATGAAGCTTTGAATAGTGAACTTATAAAGTAAATCCTAAAATTGAACTCTTCTGTGTGGTGGTGTGGATGAAGTTTTTAAATAAATGATACCTAGGACCACGACATCTGCAGGGTTCAACTCTAGTCAGAGAGATTTAAATACCAGTAAAACATTCGAGAGTATCAGAAAGTTACACATATTGAACCAATGGATTTCAACAGGCCATGGACGCACTCAGAGATAACCAACGGTTTGCAGAAACTTAAATCGTGCACAGAGTTCTTGCTATTCACAAATGTGAAATTATTAAAATGTATGTCTAAATCACGACGCATAATTTGAGGTGATATTTGTTTAGAACCTAAATTTGCATTTATATGAGAAGACCGCTTTGCTGATGCAAACTATTGTTGCGAAGGTCTTTATCAGAACACTGTCTATATTATAATTAAACCATATGAATAATCACGCTAATCATGTAAATGTACATTCCATATTTATGATAATTGTAGCTGGTACCCGCGACTTCGTCTGCGTACTTTTAATCTCTTCATCTCTTTTTTTCGCAATAAAAGGTAGCCTATGTTCTTTCTCAGGGTCTAAAGATTGTCTGTGCCAAATTTCATCAAAATCGGTTGAGAGGTTTAAGCGGGAAAGCGTAACAGACAGACAGACAGACAGACAGACAGATAGACAGAGTTACTTTCGCATTTATAATATTAGTTGGGATTAGTTGGGATTACAAACAAAAAAGTGTTTAAGTAAAGGTACATTTCTTTGTCGGCAACTGATATAATGAATATTAATTATCTTAAGTATACCATCCAGGAACTGCGTGTTTATTTTGATCTATTAAGCAGAATGTTAACGTTATCTGCCAGAATAGATTATCTAGGTATGTAATGTATTTGACTCCTAATTCATAACTCAATGGTGGTTTTTTGTACCCATCCTCTTAAACCTAGGTATTTAAAAAGTTTGGCTTTACAAATAAAATTGGCGTGGAATAAAAATGGCGCGCTATTTTATTACCAAAAATATTAAATATTCAGAGTTTAGTTAAAACTTTTTAATCTTAAAAGATAATTCAGAAAAGTGATTTTAAAAATAGAAAAAGAGGAGACAAAAAGTTTCCTACCTTGTTTCAAATTTAAAAACTTTCTAGCAATTTATCTTCTACCTAGTAAGTATTTAGAGCACGAACGAGACGTTTGATAATACACATTAGCAGCGAACTTACAGGGAAAACAGGTTTTATGGCCAGGAGCATTACGTAAAGGGAACTTAGAAGTAGTTTCATGGGTTTTATAGCGCAGTAATGTTTATCAGGGAGTGAAAGGTCATCGAGCAAAGGCAGGCAACAGCTTATGTTGATGAACTTGTGTTTATGCATTGGAATTTAAAGCGAGTCGACCGCGCCCAAATGGCTTGGAAACTTTAACTGGATAAGTTTCCTTTACATTACTCTTGAGACAGTAGCCCGCGCAGCCATTGTCTATATTTATAGCTGTCATTCTAACTTCGACAATGTTTTTCAAAATCAATTTCCAAATGTCAATACCGATTCTCTGCGTAATTAGACGTGCATTTGTTTACCCTTGTACACGTAATTTTTTAATTCTTGCTTATTTATTTTACTAATTAAAATTTTGTTAATTAAAATATGACGAAGAACCTTTTACCGTCTTTTCCTGTTCGTTACTCCGCATAATTTGACGATCAATTTAGTCTTACAGTTTTTATTTTCTCTTTTAAAACTCACAGGTGTTTTTTTCAACAAGTTTGTCTGAGAAAGTATTGTTTGTGTCTGTATGATGATTATTATTAGTATAAACAATCGATGTTCTCTTGAACTGCTTAAACTATTAAATTCAAACATAACATAAAATATTAACGACCATACTTATTAACTGTCCTCATCATCATCATAATTTCAGCCTTTTTGCACCCTTTGCTGAGTATAGGCATCCTATTTAATACACCACTCTTTCCGGTCCCTTGCGAGCCTCTTTAACTGTAGAGACGAATGATTTTTATTTATGTTTCTAGGCGTAAATCTTTAGGTACTCTCTGTAAAACACATTGTTTACTTTTACTTTACATTCATCGTTTGTAGAAGAAATAGCTGTTTGCCAACATGAAAACGCCAACAAGGACATAGCATAGTGCCCCCCAAATACCACAGTGCCAAAAACTTTCACAAACAACCAACAAATCTGGCATCAATATCACAGTTTCTCGTATCGAGAGCATACGAGTGTCCCTGACCGTCACGCCTGAGGAAACAAACAAAAGAAGAGGTATTTCTGCGTCTCCTATACAAAATGTAGGTATGGTAAGAAGACTTTTTGGCAAAACGCCACAAACCTAAATAACCTACAAATACAGATCAGCAACTATAACATTTTTAAAAGAGATTTTATAATCTCTTAATGTCCACCTTATTAACATCATAAATGAAATAAAAATATTATACATAAATATTTGAGAAAATAAACGAGTCTGAAAATCTCAAATGACATTATTTTAAGGTGCTAATGCTCTTTTTTTTCATTTATAATTTATATAATGTCTTTGAAAGCTGATTCGAACGTCCTTTCGATGACAATGGAAAGTAAACACAGTAAAAAGACTTTATTCAAGAAAAATGGAAAGCTACTTATATATTTAGGTTAAATTGTTAAGTGGTGTAATCGATAAGAACATTTATTTTTGACTTTTTCTTTTAAAGTTTAATAATCATCATTATCATTGTCACCTAAGAATGAAAGAAAAAGGTTTGTTCAGAGTTCAGAATCGGTGATAGATTATGGAATTAATAGGATAATATTATTATATTATTTTTGATTCCAGTTACAATAAAAACAGTTTGGTTTTCTGTAAATTATTACTTAAAGCACTTCAGGGTCTACGACGTAGCATTATCTGTAGCAGGTTACGAACTTCGTAGCACGTAACGTAGCGCTTTCGCGCTTCTGAGTCTGGCTTTAACAATCGTTAAACCAACGTTGGCCTTAGGGCGGCCTAAAAAAAGTTCAATAGAGTTGGTCACTATTTCACACGAACTTGCTTGCTATAAGTGTTTGACAATACTGCACTAGTTTAATGTTTTAAACATCAGTACTTTTAAAATTACAGATACTTATTTATCCGAACGAAACCCCATTCCGATGAAAATAATGAGTTTTCATAATACTCAAATAATTTTAAAGAAATACAGTGTTGCAGCCGAGATCTCATTACCAGCTTACATGCACCTTGTTAGCACAGCGCGCTGCAGTGCCGCGAGCGAGCTTTTTTACTCAAAATATAATTGAGGGATAAATAGAACGCTCTCTTATCTCAACCGTTTCAACTTCAATAATTACATGTGGTTCCAAAATCAGAATAGTATATTTTTTACTGTTTTACTGATTTACTGTTGAAAGCAATAGCAGTACAAACAGTTTCTCTGGTTCTCATCGTTGCATATCACTCTTAGCAAAATACTAAAGCCTTTATTCATAATGTCTTTGAGCGCGCCTATACAAACCGATAATTTTATTGCTGTCTCTTTTCGTTGGCATGAAAGTGACAGTGACATGTATTCTGTATTGAGCAGCTATGAAATGGCAGTAATAAATAAGACACATGTTAGGTAGACATGTTAGGCTCGTGTAAAATATTGTAACGAATAAGTTGTTGCCATTTTTAAACCTATCTTTTGTGATCGGGAGTGTATAAAAAATAAGTAGACACAATTAGGTAAGTGTGACCTACTTAATCGGACTCGTAGCTTTGACAAATCCCGGGATTAGAGTGCCCTTCGTTCGAAAATCTCATAATAATCTTTACGGGGCGCTTATTTATAGCGATTACATTTTAAATCTGTTTTGCAAGGAACTTTTTTAATTTGGGTAAATTATTCCACGTCCGTTTTTTTATAACCAGAGCCTATGTACGTCACGTAATTTATAGATATTTTGTCTGTGGCATGTAATACTTTTTAATAACGGCTGAAGATTTTCCTCTTTTTCAGAATCCCTGCCATTTTTTAGCGGCTCAATAGTGTATGTATACTTGTCACTGTCACTTTCATACCAACGAAAAGAGACAGCAACAGACTTATCGGTCTGATAAGCTAAGCTATGCGCCAATAGCTTAGAGCCAATAAACCATTAGGAATAAGGGCTTTTATATTTTATTCAACTGCCGTGCAAGTATCGTTCTTACCAATCGCTTAATTTGACGATTAGAATTTTATTAAGCGATCGATAAGAACAGTACTTGCACTGCTGATTAGAACCAAGGTTCTGATTTCATTTAGTTGCTATCCGCTTCGTCTACAATCAAGTATTTTACCTTTTTTTAATTCATTTTATTCATTTTATTTGTTGAAGTACGATACGGAATGATGCCAAAACTAAACATAATTTCTATGAAATATTTCATATTCATTTATTACAGGAAAAAACAAAATCGTTTGTGTGCGCAATTTGAATAAAATAAAAACTAATTAATATACATACACAAAATATAAATTAGACTTCTAGCTACCTGCTTACAGTAAGCAGTATCTTCAAAAGTCCGCCAACACTGCATAAAAGGTACACAGTCAACAGTTCCAAGGGCTGAGAAAGCTCATAGTACCTATTCGTACTTCTGAGCTAAACGTTCTCCCGACCCCATATTATTCTTTTGAATGCCACCCGTTGTGACGTCTTCTAAAAGAGGCATGTTTACTGTGTCCCTTCTTTGCAGAACCTATTTAGACCAAGTCTGAATATCTTATTCTGTAGCAGGTATAAACATGTTTGTTAGCTATTTTTTTCACGTGTTTCCTAATTTAAACATGTTCTTCTTATACATTGTATAGTGGTAGTCCAAATCACTTTGAATAATTTTTCTTTCGGATGAGCTGCAACTTCTACGTAAGTAACATGCGTTACTGTGTATGTATATATCCCGCTCTTGCGCATGAGTTCGGAAGGTGCGAGACCGAAACGACATGCGCCTAGGGTCATCGGCAGATACTTCAGCCTTAAGCTTATTAGGTTTATTATTCCCAGGCAATACATATATCTAGTTGTATATAAACACATTCATCCACTTACTAGGCTATTGTATGTAATCTACATATTGAACTAGCGTCTAACGACAAATGATCTCGATTATTATTGGATTCGTATCACGGTTTTGCGCATTTCGAAGATTTATAATAGATCAGATTTATAATACAGCAGATTTATAATAGACAAGATTTATAATAGAGAAGATATAATATACTAGAGAAGATATCTAATATAAATAGAGAAAATTTATAATAGATTGAGTAGATTATAATTACTTGAGTTTTTCTATTCTGCATAGGCTTTTTAGTTTTTTATTCATGCCCAATAAACAAATCGCTGTGACAAGATCCTTATTAAAGATAGCACCAAGAAAAATATGCTCAATCCGTTTCTATGCTGCTACTTAGTACTTACCATATATTTGCTCGCATATTGTTTTCGAATAGTAAAATACATGAATGCTTCGACGTAAGGATCGTAGGGGAGTTTATCACTAGAACATCGGTTTCGTAGCTTGAATTGTAGATATACTGTGAGAAATGTGGACTGAGCACGACAGAGAACGTGCTATGTCGATACCTATTTCCTCATCTCGTCTCTTGCCTCGTAGCGCATGCAAATGTGGTTCTCTTATTGAATTGTCACTGCTGTGTCAGTTGCTCTTTAATGTAGATTTACAAGACGACGAAGGTTTACTTTTATCCTTGTACATTTTATAATGGTAACTTACACCAGAGGACCTAACAATAAACACACATAAAAATAAGTTGTTTTAATGTGACATGTGTGTTCGAAATCAATCCAATCAGTACTAGGCTTTACTTATGCAAAAGCTTAGCTTAGCTTGTTTCCTTTGTTTGAAGCTCAATAAATTAGATAGTGCTATGTAAGCAAACAATGGCCCAGAGCAATCGCTATTAATCACTGAGCGCTGATCCAAGATGACTGGGATTAATTACACTATTGACGTCTATTTCACACTATTCATAAACGGCTGCTCCAATTTGATTCAATTTCAGGTCAAATTGTGCTATTCCTATGATTTCTGTTTATGTCAAACGATAATTGATAAGTTCTAATAGGTCAATATATATTCTATTTTAATAGGTCAATAAATTGAAGTAGGTTACGTCAAATTTATTTTTTTAAGTAATTTATTTTTAATTATTTGGTAAAATAATAACATGATATTATATGGAAATATAAAAAAATAAACTAATTACATATGCAAATGAAAATACTACTATTACTCCACGCTAAAAAGAAAATGAATAGGAAATGTAGGATTTTATTATACGACTCATTATAAACTAATAGATCACAGGCACTTTTGCAGAAAGAAAAATTTGATCAAAAGCTTTCGCGTGTGTTATTAAACGGTCCACCGTAGACCAAAAACAAAAGCAATCGAAGCAAAGTACGGACAATAAATTCGCGTCTCGCCTTCTGGAACCTATTGATGTTTTCCTCTCAACTAAAAATTAATAGCCAGACCGGTAGTATCTTATTTTATCAACCATTTACCAATTGATAAACCTTGCTTAGGTGCTTTGTATCGAGTAAGTTTGTAAGCTAGGTATTCATTAGCTAGCAGCAGTCGTACATAGGGCTCGTCAAGGGAATTACTGCCACCAAGCCTATTGCTGCCATTAAGCAGCTGTGTTACGGTTTGAAGGAGGTGGTTGCCGGTGAAACTATAGGCACATGATCTCAACATCTTATTCTTCCAGATTCAAGAGTCAAAGTCATAAAATAATAAATACCCATTCCACAGTTAAGTTCTTGAATTCAAAAAAGTATTGGAATGTTGTAAGTGAATGTCTCAAGTGTGGCTGCATCGCGTGGCCGTATGAATGGGGCTCAGATGCGATCGATATCTGGGCTAAGTGATGACCACGACTTCTGCAGACTGCGGATCGGTCACACAGCCTTTCGACAGAATTCACCACTTAATTGAAATGGGGCGGTTGACGACCTAACGATTTGTTACGTTTCTTTATCCAGAATCGTTTTTTCCTGCTGAATAATGGCTGCTTGCACAATATCTTGATTAAATTGTATTGTTAGCGTTATCATAATTTCCATCTAGTGACAGTTCGTTAATAATCTTAAGTGGCTATTTTTTTCTAGTATAAGACTGTAGACTGCTATACCTCAAAGTCAAAGCCAAAATGTATTTATTCAATAAAATCTGACGAAAGCCTAGAAGAAAGCATACTTACGGTTTGGTTTGGCGAGCACATTGATTATTCACAGAGAGAAAATCCTTATTTCAATTATGTGCACCATGCCAGTGCTCTCAAACAGTGATAAAAAAAACGATATTTATATATCTCCGTGAGACAAGATCCTAAAGCATGCCTTTTTTATTTTGCTATTTTCCAATTTATAGAATGACTTTCAAATCGAAGCACGAATTTAGTTTGAGCTACTCGTCGAAGAAAGGAAACAAAGAATGCGCGACATGAATTTTTATTTCGAATGTTTAAATTCTTCCTGTAGGTAAATCTAAATCCTTTATTTCTCGCATCTTTGATACCTTCATCATCTTTAGTATAAACTTCAAAGTCGGATTTTTTCAAAGTCGCTATAAAGCCGACTTTAAAAAAATGAGGAGGTTCTCAATTCATCAGGTTTTGTATGTTTGTACATACCTGCCTTATAACTTTTTACTGATGGGTGAACCGATTTTGATGATTGTTTTTTCTATCGAAAGCTGGGTAGCACAAGAGTATTTTGCAGTGTATTAAAGTGATTAAAGTCGGGTTTTTTTGTAAAACCCGTTTACTCTTCGTTTTAATTTTATTAACGGCACCTGTCCAACATCCAACAAAAAAAATTGAAAGAATTGCTTCTGTTTTGTTGCTACTTGGTATAAGTATATAGAGGTCATTTAAAAACCATTAGTCGTTCTGCACATACAAAGTAATTAAGCAAAAAAGGTCCAATTTTATAAATAGCCCTTTCCGAGTGGAAATGGTGATAAATAATTTATTATCTTTGATACATATACTCGTACGTAGCTCTATACAAACTAATTTACAAAGTACACCGTAAATGCATTACTGCGGAGGCATTTATTATTAAAGCCGAGTGCAGACACGCAATGCTGAATAATAGTTGCAATCAAGCGAATACATCGGAAAAGTGGCGTGTCTATTTAACTCGTTACTAGGCTAGTCTAATGGACAATCGAGGGCTAACCAATTAAGACTTGTTTTCTAATAGCAATTCATAAAACAACTGTTTCAATACGATATGGCAAAGAAATATCATTTTTTTCTGATAAGATTTAACACTTGTATTCTTTAAAATGTGTGTTGAGTTTAATGGTGAGAATGTTTGTGTGAATAGGCTTGTATATTCAGACGTAAGGGCTCAGCATCAGAAGGTGATGACTATATGAGATCTAATAATTTTATTCATGATACTAATTATTCAATCGTAGAGTCAGAGTTTGTCTTCTCAGTCTTCATCATTATTATTTATTCATTCTAATCATAAAGGTAATTTTGAAACGTCTTAAAATATAGTGTAGGTTACAAGGATTAGTGTATCAGTGAGCCAGTTCCATCAAGCCTAGAAGATCAGATCAAACTTACGACTTGGTTGCGGCCGTTATTTTGTATGATCCTTGTTACACATCACACATCACATCACACTATCTATAACTATAAGAATCAAAGTCCTGCCTGACTGACATATAGACAACGCACAGCCTAAACCGCTGGTCGTGGAGACTTGAAATTTGAGGAGTACATAGTTCTTACAGCGAAGACGTGTACTAAGAAGGAATTTTTCAAAATTCAACCCCTAATGGTGTAAAAAGGGTTGAAAACGTTTGTATGAAAAATCGTATTGCTTCAACCTAGGAACTTGAAACTTAGAGGACAGATACCCTAAATTCAATTATTAAGTATGTCATTTTTAGTTTTTGAGAACTACCCCCAATAAGGGTGCAAAAGAGTGTGGTAGTTTGTATGGGAGTTTTTTAACGAGTGGTTCGATTGATTTCAAACTTGCAGTAAATATACTTCTAAATAAATAATTAAGAATGACATTTTTATTTTTAGTTTTTGTAAGCTACCATTAATAAGGGTGCAAAGGGATGTCAAAATTTGTACGAGAATTTTTGTACGCGTAGTGCGATTGACTTGAAACTAAGAGTAAAAGTAGATAGATAACAAAAAAAATAATTTAGGGTTTTATCTCGGGTGGAATGCGCGAGCGGGCGGCGTCAGAGGCGCAGCGGTGGCTGGCGAAGCGCGGGGCGGGGCCCTTAGCGGGCCGCCGCCGCCGCCGCCAAGCTGGGACCGCTGTATCTAAGTACTTAGGCGCAATGTTGTCGATGTGGCCTATTTTCTTTTACAGGTAGGAGTACCTATAGGTATTATCATTACTGAATCAACTTAGCTCCCCATCATAACTGAGGTAAGTAAGTACATGTAACCTAACTTCAAATTTATAGGTACTATCCTACTACTATTATAAACGTGAAAGTTTGTAAGTATGGATGGATGGATGTTTGTTACTCTTTCACGCCGGAACGGTTGAACGAATCTGGATGAAACTTGGCAAAGAGATAGATTATAGTCTGGAATAGCACAGATGTTACTTTTATCCCGTGGGAATACCGGATTTTAAAACTACGCGGGTGAAACCGCGGGGCGCAACTAGTATGTAAATAAGGCAAGGATAAACACAAGTAAGATCTAATAGGATATTCGAACGTTGAATGATCATGCTGCATGTCCCGTAGAGCGGGAGCCTCGTTGTGAGACATAAATCACGAATTCCATTACTTATCGTTATATTATTACCAAGAATTTTATTATTTACGCATCAAAAGCTTTGTGTGTAGTTATGTACCTTTCTTTATATTGATAGATAGTTTCCGATAGTATTTCTATTGCGATACTAGGGCAGAAAACATATAGCAACAATAAAATAGTTAGGTATGTTTGTCACAACTGGGGCGTTATTTACTATGACCAATCCAATCGCGTTTGCGTTTAGATTACGTTGTGACGTTACACGGTTAGGGCAAACTATCTCCTATGTCATAAAGAATAAAGTCCATGATCACTATGTGATTTCACAATTCACATGGTTTGGGGCAAGGAATCTATTATCTCATAGAGAATAATGCCCCTGACATAAAGTCAACAGTCCATGTCAACTAACATACCTAATTCATTTTTTTCTATGTCTAATTATTTTAATAATAATACAAGCTCATTTAATATAGATATAAATAATATAATGACTTATAGACCTTAAACTAAAAACCTTAAAAAATACAATAACTAATAACTAAAATATATTATTAAATAATTCATTTGCTTCATAAACTCTTCTAAAATTTAGTTACAGTTCAACCAAACTTTGTTGCAGTAACATGAATACATGGACGAATAATCCAATCGTCCAAGTTGGAATATTACCGCTAACGATCTAAAACCACTAGTTTATCTCCTATTTTCACAGACCATTGTCCGAGGCGTCAAAATAAATGACTAGCTATTTGATCGAGGTCAGGTTTTCATAGAACATTTTCAAACGGACCAACAAATTGAGCTACTTTCCGATGAATTTCCGCCGGGTGACGTCATTTCCGGGAAATGACGAAGCGTTCGCACGTCCACTATCAGCACTGGGTACCGAAAAGTTATCTGAATGTTCTAGACTTTTACTGCTTTTAGTGTAGTTTCATACCCTTGTACTACAAAACGGTGTCTAACTTTAAACAATGTCTAAAATTGACGCTGTCTCTATTCACCATTACGCATTGGTAAGAGATGGAAATAGTTCAAGCATGGTTTATCGTTTGACTATGTTTTTGTAGTAAGGCCCATAATGTCCAGTTCAATATTCGTTTCCTATAAATTATTTTACATCATTAGATACATTTTGATGTACCCTATAAATGATATAGATGTTATCACTATGAACGTTTGAGAAAATTATTAAGATTTTAAGAATGCTATAATTCATAAGATTATGTGCATAACATAAAACTCTTAAGTTAGGTAATTTTTTATACCACTGGATAACGAAACACGCAGATGGTCCACCTGATGTAAAATGGCAACCCATCAACTTAAGATGCCTTAAGTCGACAGGCTACCATTTTACTATTATTAGGTACTCATGTATCTAAATGTATTTACACGTGTGTATCTAAATGTGTTTTTTTTTTAATGTAAAGACATTAAACGATAACAACAACAACAAACTAAAAGATTCGTGACTTTGATCATCATTCAAGGTAGATATCCCCTCAAAGAACCTGAAGTTAACCTTATATTATAATTGGCCTTATAATATAATGGCCTAAATCCGAATCCTTGTAGACATGTTTTGTCCCGCGTCAGCGATACATGGGATGAGTGAGGAAGAAACTGTCCCCTGAAACACAGTTTTTAACTAGTTCGGGTGACAGTGGATACCAAATCCGCTCAACTTCTCTATCGTCGATGCGAAGCATTAGTAGGTACTAATTTTTTAGAATAAAAATAACGGTTGTCTGGAAGAGATCGTAACACGCGATAAGACCGCCGATTGCAGGACAATAATAAGTATTCTTACCTATATATGATGATGTTGTCCTCAATAAAGTTATTATTATAATTAATCACTACATAGTACAAAACAAAGTCGCTTTCTCTGTCCCTATATCCCTATGTATGCTTAAATATTTAAAACTACGCAACGGATTTTGATGCGGTTTTTTTTTATAGATAGAGTGATTCAAGAGGAAGGTTTATATGTACAATACATGCATGATATGTGCGCCCGTGCGAAGTAGGGGCGCGCGGGCGGGTCGCTAGTTTATTATAATCCTCCTGTTGCCACTAATGTTTTTATTTTCTATGCTCATTTGTCTAAAGTTTACCGAACATTTTTTAGCACTCAGATTTGATTAACGACGGTTCGTTGTTCTTGTTATTAATGTGTGTATAAGTCATGAACATTTTAAATTCTTGACAACACAATAAATAAATAAATATTGGTGGACTTTCCACACAGCACTATCTACCCCCAAACTAAGCTTATGCTTGTAATATGGGAACCAGATAGCTGATATACTACTTATAATACTTTTTTTTTGTAAATACATACTTATAATATTATATAACACCCAGACAGAGAACAAACATTTATGTTCACCACACAATTGTTTGTTCACGGTGGGAATCGAACCCACGACCTACGGCGCAGAAGGCATAGCTACTACCAACTGAGCTACGTAGGCTGTCAAATGCTTAGGTAATTACAATACTTAGGTAATTAGTTTCTATAATGTTAATGTTAACGTTAATGTTAATAATGTTAATGTTAATGTTAATATTAATGTTAATGTTAATGTTAATTCTATAATAACAATGCTTAGGTAATTAGTTTCTATTAATTACCCTTTTCTGTGAGCTGCGTTATTCACAGTTTATATTTAAAAAATCTAATCTCTTATAATCTAACAATAATTATCCCCGTTAAACTAACGTCACAAACGTCTGGTTTATCAAAATTTACAAATGTAATAAAATCTAAAACACAATTTTCGAACATATTTTCCAACACGCTCGAAACATTTATGACAGGTTATACCGATATCTTATTTTTTTTCGCAAGCTTCCTACTGCTGTAAATATTTCGACACGCGACCATTCACATGCCTAATAAATAAGGCCTGTAACTATCGTTTTTATTTAGCGCGAAAGTAAGTTTGACAGGTTGATTATAAGCCTGTCAGAGGGAATTTATATGATACGAGTAAACAAGCAGTTTGCACATCTTTTCGAGTTCAAAAAAACTTGTTTTTTTTCTTCAGAATCTGAAAAGCACGTAGCCAAAGTAACCACGTAGCTTATTTAAGAGACGGTTAGCTAAAGCTATCACCGTGAAAAACAGGCACAATAACTTACCTGAATCTATGATTCTGTTGCGAAATAAATGTTTTTAATAAGAATAAAAAAATTGTCATAAAAAAACCTGCTTACGTGTTGCTTACTAAGTGTGTTACTTACTGTGTGATTATATTACCTACATAATTAAATCAACTCAGGTTGTTTTTTAAAATAAAACATTAGTCATTGATATGAAAGAATGCAGTATAAGGCAATCCGAATTCTTTAGAAAACACATAGTTTCTTTTTTGGTGGTTCAATTATAAGTATGTGATTCTTTTAATTTAATGGCTGATTAAAAAATAATTTTATCAGGCTACTTTAATCTGCTTACTAGGCAAGGCGATGGCGAGCTCTATATACTTTATTGGCCCATTATTACTAGCTGAGACTAATATCCCAGTCGAGAAATACCAACTTTGAAACCGGAACCCTGGCTCAATTTTCGGGTCAAATTAAACGCCTAAACGAGACTCGCCTTTGATCAACAGTACCTACCCTTTGACGCCACCAGTCAAGGGAAATGGTAGGATAAATATTTCTTGTTTTTTTGCCGCTTTTGTCCAGTTGTTAAAGTACCTTTGTTTGTTTATTTTTATGATCCTTTTCAAAGAATAATAGCAACAAATGAAATACATGTGTTTTTAAATCAAATAAATTTAAGTAGATATTATGTTACGAGTATATTGACGACCTCAGTGGGCAGCGGGCGAGAGTCCGCCTGCGACGCAAGAGGTTGCGGGTTCGATTCCCGCCTCCGAACAAATTTGTGTACGATCTGCAGAAATTTGTTCCGTTGGTCTGGGTGTTTTCTATGTATAATAAAAAAATATCTACCTATGTAAGAATATCATGTATTAAATATATCAGCTAAATATATCTAGTAACCATAACACAAGCTTTGAGAGCTTACTTTGGGGCTAGATGGTGCTGTGTGGTTTGTCCAGCTTTATTAGCATTATTATTATATTAGTTTTATAGTGTTAACCTACCCTTATAGAACCTTAGATCCTTAATAATTTTGATGTTAAGTATCCTCTTATATCTCGGAAAAAACTTTTAGGGACATCATAAGCTTGTAGTTTTTTTTGTATTATTAAGTTTCAGAAATAAAATAGCGGCCTTAAATAGCGGTAGCAATGTGGAGACAAAGTTCCGCAATTGTTTCACCAGCTGCTGTGCCGAGACTGCGATGGCTTCGTTTAACTTCGCTTTGAAGTAATTGCATTTATTTTGTGTGTTTAGTTGGCACAAGGAGAAATGTCTACGTTCAATTTGCAGTGAAGCCCCAGAGAGCTGTAATCTCAGGCTTAGGCCTGTTGCGTCCCCCTTTTATTACACCTTCGTAGTTTTTCATCAGTACAACTTTTAGGAACAACTCGGAATCTTCTCTCTAGAGATTGACTTATTCTTATCTCATCATTAAACGTGAGTCACCATTCATCCTTTCGTAATAATAGTATTTTAGAATAAGGGCCGAATGATATAGTACAAGTTTATAGTAACAGTGTTTGTATTGGAATCCACTAATACCTCTAGTCAGTAAAGTCTTTACTTACTACTACTTTCAGCTCAGCGCTCGACGAGGTAACACGTTCGGTGCACAGCGGGTCAATTTCCTGAAGATGCTTCGTAGAGAAGTGTCGAACACGTGTCGAAGTCTAATTAAGTTTATTCCAGCTTAAGGAGATTAGATCAGCGGATAAGTACTACATATTGCTTTGTTCGAGTTAATTTATATTTAACAATGGACGACTTTGATCCCCAGGCACGGTAGATATCCCTTCAGATCTCCCAGTACCAAGTAGGTACTAATTCAAGATTCTTTGAGGATGTCTAAGGGGGGTAGTCAGAGGTACGTCCAAACATTACATTTGGCACATACCCACATTTTGCAGTAGTTAGTATTCCATACGTGACAGGTTGCAAGCCCATCGCCGCTGTTAGAATACTAACTGGTTTCCTCACGATGTTTTCCTTCACCGTTTAAGAGCACTGGCATTGGGCACATAAATTTTTCGATAGAAAAATCCATTGGTGCACGACCGGATTCGAACCTGCGACCTTATGATCGGAAGGCGGGGTCACTTCCACTAGACTACCGGTGCTCTGTTGGTGGTGTGTTTTTCAGGTAACAATGGACTTCCGCAAAGTCACGCCTGAGTCAATTAACTATCAGTTTAGTTAGATTTAGTGCGTGACTTGCGAGGCATTGCTTTGTTAGGTGATGGTTACCACTCAACGTCAGGTCCATCAGCTCGTTTCATCAGCAAGTTTTATAAAAAATATGTCCCTAGGAAAGTATGCAAGAAATCTTTTCAGCATGGAGCGGTTATGACCAAGGCCTCTGGAATTACAATCTATCTAACAAAGAATGGCCAGGCAAGCATAAAGAGGTTATTTGGGCCAGGAACCGGTGCTTATAATCCGCAGGGCGCGGATCTAGGCCGCACTCAAGGAGCGTATTATCACGGTATTATGCTGATGCGTGCCGGGGCCCTTGACGGTTCGTGACGTCACATTTATGCCGGTAAATATTGGCGGTCTCTCACCCAATTACGGATGTCAATGAGAATATTTGAAATAGAATGAGAACTTTTGAAATTATCTTAGCTTTACGGTAAACCGGTAAACCTTCAGAAAATGTCATGAAAATCTTGAATTTTTTGATTTAATATAAATTTAAAGTATATTAAAATATGTTAAAATAAAAAGTTTAATATATTTTTGTCAAAAATTAAATTATAGACCTACCTAGAGCAAACTTCTCAATCGTCTTTGAAAAACTGATTCCCACAAAAAACCCAATCAGTTATTTTCAGGACCCATAACAATTAATTTTCCAAGAGTGCAAATATATCCGTTACATTCAAAAGTTTTTAACATTCTGAGTAGGTAATTTTCCCGCGTCTCTATCAGGACTCACGCATCGTTGCTTTCCTACTTCAGTGAGTTTGTGCAGAACTCTGGCAAAATGGGCACCTAAGCCACTGGTTAAAAATAGCATAAAGTTCATAGCGCAATAACATTTCTACTTCACCGCATTACGATGAATAAATTTAAAGTAAGCCAAGAAATGGAAGGGAATATATTTTTAGTTTAGAACTTTGTTTGTGGTAGGGAAAAGTTTAGTTGCACCTTAAAGCGACCGGCCTTGGGCTGCACTTATTAAGTTTTTCTAGGTTCTGTGTATCTTTAAATAATTAGCTTAGATTGGTTCACATTTCTAAACCTCTCTAATCTTATTCTTTCAAAACCAACAAGTTTCAAGCACAAGAGCGTCACCCGAGGAAAAAGTCCGAGATGTGAAAAAGTAGACCGTGGTTTTTAAAAGTTGTACAAAGTTACCGAAGTAAAAAGTGTTGTAAGTAGAATTGCTATCTAATAAACCTCTCACAACTTTTTTATGACTCATCTGGGGACTCGATGCTACAAGTCTACGTCCGTAACTGCATTAAATAAATTGTCATACGACTCATGAGAAACGTAAATTACCTCGCACAGCACGCACGCTTCGATACGTTTCATACTGCACTTTTAAGGCTTTCACGTAGCGTAGCGTCTTCCGATAAGTGATGTTCTTTGTGTAAGACGAGACAGGTGGAAATCATGACACGCGGTTCAGATTCAAATTTATGAATCAGTTTCGCTTGCCACGTTCAATCCAATTTTATTTATTTAATTAAAATATTTACTGGGTCTATGGCCCCTCTGCAAAAGTATTTTGATACGTGGTTTTAGAAAATAAATGAAAAGGGTTTTATTTATGTCAATATTCTAACTTTAAGAACAGCAAGGACGCTACTACTTCTACTTTCTAGCATCATCATTATCATCTTTAGAGGAGCCGGTATTGCACGGTGGATTAAGATGCCTTTGTAAAGAATTAAAATGAAAAACAGAATGTAAAGAAAATGTATAATTTGCGCCCTGAAAAAATGTTGGCCTTTTCATTAGCGGGCTGTATTATGTTCAGTAATAATAAACCTGGCCATTGTGCACTGCAATTAAAAGTAGCAAAAGTTTAAAGTAATTTGTGCTTTAGGTAGAAGTAGAAGCTACGCTTATAATGAGGATAATCGAGTCTTTGGTATCCTGCTTATTTTATTCAAATCATCATTATTTTGCGCACCAACTATTTTATGGCTATAAGTACCTAGCTCAGGTAATACAACTCGTCAAATTACCAATATTTACTCAATCACGTCCTCCATATTTTCACCATGTCATATTATCAAAACTGTTATGTGACTGACCGACAACGCACAGTCTAACCACACATAGATTTTAGAATCACTGTTTCGGAGCACACTTATTTCGAAGATAAAAATCTATCGGTGCACGACTAGATACAAACCCACGACCGTCAATAAGTAGGCTCACTCTACTGCGATCACCAATGCAGGAGCCGTAAAGATTTAAGGTATACGGATAAAGTGCAAAGTAAAGTGGTAAAGAACCTTGGGGTTAAGGCAAGAATTTTAACCACTGCTGTAACTATGTCACTCTGTAACCGATAAATAAATAGACAAAAGTCACGGGTCTATTACTACTCTACTATAAATCCAGTGAGCGTGTTACGGCACAGGTAAGTACGTTGCAATATTCATAGCACCGTGTAGTAATGTTGAACGGGATGCGGTCGACGCGAACTCTACGAAATTACGGTTAGGGCACTTACCTTAAACCTCCCGTTTTTACTGTGCAAGGCAATGTCATTTAAAAAAATGTTGTTGAACGTATACAAGAAAATATTTAATTTCTTTAAGTTCATCAAAATAAATTGAGGATTAGTTTTATGTAATAACGTTTGAAATACACGTCTTTTTATATAGATATTACTCCCTCTCTCTCTGTAATGACAGTATGTGAATTAATATTCTGTGTAAATTAATAAAAACAAATGGAAAGTTATCGTGTGTCAGCAGTTTGGGCCCACTCTGAACGACTGAACGGATTAAGATGAAAATGGGAATGTACAAAATTTGTGAGCTGACATCATAACACACCTACTATCTAGGGAGGTACTAGGCGGGTGATAATATCCTACTAATATTATAAACGTGAAAGTTTGTAAGTATGGGTGGATGGATGGATGGATGGGTGTTTGTTACTCTTTCACGCGGGAACGGCTGAACGGATCTGGATGAAACTTGGCAGAGAGATGCATTATACTCTGGATTAACACATATGCTACTTTTTATCCCGTGGGATTACCGGGATTTAAATCTGCGCGGGTGGAACCGCGGGGCGCAACTAGTAACTAATATATTTATTTCAACTTACATGGGAAACGTATACCAATAATGTGTGATATGATACGTGTGGTGAGAACACCCAGTGTAAATGTTTGCGTCCCACCCTTTACGCGTAATATGAGGTTTATTTATCTTCTACTTAGGTGTGGTTAAGCTAACATAGTCTTGTAACTTGTCTCTACACTCATTATTGTTGCGACTTGTAAATGCTATATAAACCTGCTGTGAATAAATAAGAGGTTCAAGTATTTATTTTGGAGTATAATAAAAATAACCAATTCAAATTTACAACTATGAAATTTTACTTCGAATCTTATTAATTTGATTATTTCCTCGATCATGAACGTCTCTTTTCAATCAACAAACCGTCTTACCAAATACATTTAAGGTATAGGTGACGTGTACGTTCCACACAAGTCTCGTAAAGAAGGTTTACGATCGGACTGGTAGCTGACTATTTGGAATCAACAGCTTAGGACTTAACACAGTTTACTTCACCCTATTTTTTCATACAATATCCTCTTATTCACAAGTAACCTATTACTTTCGATTATTCTGCCCTCGACCACACTGCTATTACAACATAGCCGAAACGTCGGAAAATTATTAAAGGTAAAACGTGATACATACCCATGTAATATTTCAAATTAAGTATGTGTTATTATCGCGAAAGTTTAAAAAACACACAGTTAAGTACACACACATGCAGTTAAGTTGAAAGATCTCAATCGAAGAAAGATTATTCGTTGGGAAGGTAAAAATGGATAAATGAATCCAGAAAATACCAACTATTATGCGTTTGAAATTGTTGTTGTTATACGTGCAATGTCTACTACAATGTTCGACGGCTGTGACCTCGTTTTCGGCAATCACATCAGCATTGGTGTTAAATAAGCATGTTGTTCCATTTGCATGAGGTTGAGGTGGAGGTCACTGTCGACACCTGCTATTTATTAGATTTGTTTCGATCCAGGATAATCTTGTTATGGTTGACGCGGCCTGACTACGCTAATGCGCTTTTTTTTTTGTAGCTGCATGCCATTATGCTATTGTATACTATGGGCCTACCTGCTTATTGTAGTACCTATAGTCAAGTAGTACCTATTAATGAACTATTGTACCTACATTATTTCTACATAGATTGCAGCGCCCTACAGGGTACATGTACTCGCTTATTAGCTACCTTAGACCTAAGCTATAATATAACTGATGTATGTACATGTTGGCAATAAATAAATCTAAATCAATCTAATGTCTTGTTATCGAGATAGCTTTCAGTTTGAAATTTGATCCCCATTCATCCAAGGAATTTAGCATCCATCCCAAGGAATTTAGATACTAGATCCATCCATATGTTTCTAAAATCTGCTAATCGGGCTGGCTAATCGGCTCGCCCATGCCGCGCACTGCTTTGTAAAGTCAAGAATTTTCGTTAGAGACCTTTCTAAATGAATCGCCAATTGTCTGACAAAACAATTTATTTTGCAATCAAATCAAAATCAAAAATATTTTATTCATCGGAATAGGTACAAGTACACTTGACTCTCGTTATTGAGTAACAAACATCCAAATATTCACATTAATATATGTTATACTAGTGGGTACTCCTTGGGGTCCTTGAGTTCATATCAAATAGATAATTTTCGTTTAAACTGAAACTTAACCAGCTTCACGATTTTGATACCCTGGCACAGTAGATATCCCCTCAGATCTTTTAGTACCAAGTACTAACTCAAGATTCTTTGAGGATTTCTAAGCCTAAGGGACCCCCCTTTTCTAGTCAGAGGTACGTCCAAACATTTCATTTGGCACATACCCATATTTTGCAATAGTTAGTATTTCTTACGTGAAAGGTTGCAAGCCCATCGCCGCTGTTAGAATACTAACTGGTTTCCTCTCGATGTTTTCCTTCATCGTTTAAGAGCACTGGCATTGTGCACATAAATTTTTCGATTGAAAAATAAAAACGTGATGTGGCACCTGTTTATTATAAAAAAATTGAATTATTATTGCCAAACAGACTCATAAGTTCATTTATCTAAATCACTGATTTAGTTGGGTTGTCGAGATTTTTAATTAACACTTTGAAGGTAAAAAAAAAAACAACATTTCTCGGTTATTTTCTTTTGTCTTGCTCATAATGGAGAAAACAAAAGAAATAGGTAAGTAGTTAGGCACATAGAAAATGTTTCATGTTTTTTTAAATAAAAAAGTTTACGCTTTCACGGCATCATATTTTGGGCTTCCAACTTCCAGAGCATTTTTGACTAACATTATTAATCGTAAAAGTAGCCGTAAAAATGGAATAAAAATAAAATGATTTATTTCTCAGTAACATTAGATGATATCAAATCGCGACCGACGGGCGACCTACTGAATTTCATTCAGGGTACTTTAACGAGCTTTAATACTTTCAAGCATTTCACACCTAGATTTATTTAAGCGTAGGTTTGCCTTTGTTAAAAAAACGTGACAAATTCTTATTTAATTATATTATTATACTAGCTGAACCCGCGGCTTTGCTCGCGCCAAGGAATTCAAAGTTTCATACAAACTTTCATCCCCTATTTCATCCCCTTGGGGGTAGAATTGATCAAAATCCTTTCTTAGCGGATGCCTACGTCATAACATCTACCTGAATGCCAAATTTCAGCCCGATCCGTCCAGTGGTTTGGGCTGTGCATTGATAGATCAGTATGTCAGTCAGTCAGTCACCTTTGAGTTATATATATTTAGAAGATAGAAGAAGAAGATAGAAGAAAGATGCGTTTCGTTGAATTTTCTACGTTTTGAATATTGAATACGCAATGTAAATTGTAAAAGCTCGTGTCGAACCACGCACGATTGTTGCTTTTAAAGTAGGTAAGTAATTTCTCACATAAGATGTCTTTACTGATAACTTAAAATGTTTTAAAGATACCATCAAATGCCTTTCTGATGGTTAAAACATAATTCGTTTGTAAAAAAACACAAAATCATGGCACAACTCACTAGAAACACTTTACAGGTGAATTATGAACGTTTCGAGTCGAACTTCCAGAACCCTATAAATAATAATTCACATTTGAACACTAATTGAACCATGCCATAATTCACACATTTTCATACAACATTAATCGGTGCTCCCCCTGGGTGGATGAGTTGTGGGCGGGAAGCTATTGTTTCCATCTTTTGTTTGTTCAATGCTGTAGACCTGCTAATAACGCTCAAGCATTAAAATTCGGGTCAGGTTGTTGACACAAATTTATGAGGGCTCTAAAAAGGGTAGCCCTGATATTCGACGAGCACGATGTGGAAAGCTTAATAGGTAATCATAATTGGAATAAAATACATTTATTTTTAGACAGGATTCACTTAAATCTTTTTGGTAATGTATTGTACCGAAGCCATTGAAATCCTGGCTTACGTAAAAATAATTACCGGCCCGCCGCAGTTCCACGAAGGCTTGACAATAGAAGGGTTTTGTCCCGGGCGAATTGTAGCAATAAAAACTTTAAATTAATGGTACCATCAGAACGGGCTATACATTTACGTAAGCAGTCGTCTACCGAGGCTCTGGGACCTTAAGCAGTCGCATTGATGAAAGCTTTTAGTGATCGTAAAGTTAAGAACGAATGTTTCCAGTTCCGTTTTATGGCAGAGATGTTATCGTCGACAAACTATCTTGGGGCAAAAATTCATACTGACATACCATTGACATACCATCTCGGTTTAATTTTTAAATTCATGTATTTATCTTTAATATTACTTGCTGTTTGATACGTCAGAAGTAACAATAACAATCATAATATTCGAATATCAATAAGTCGTAATAATAGAATTGTGAAAGTTGTAGGTTCAAAACAGATTTGGTATGATACATTATAAATACGGAAATTAAAAAACACAAAATATGTCTAAATTAAAGCATCGTCAATGTTAAAGTTACTAATATGATCTACTAAATGTTTTAATTACTTACGTAGTTGAAAAAAAATTATGTAAGGTTTCATTTTTCGGACTTTTTTTAAAGTGATGGTAATAGCTTACAATGTTTTTATGATCTCTTGGTTATTTCATTTGTTTCAGCTATCGATCTTGTTTTTGCGTTCCAGTACAAAGAAACCATCTTACCCGATAGAGACGTCGAAAGATTTATGGTTTACGCAAGCCTTGATTAAAATACCCTGAATGTTTCGACAGGCTCGAACTTTCGCTGGAGTTTGAATTTCAGATTACTTTTATTACTAATAATTACTAACTTTTGCCAGCAGTCTATTATACTAATAACTCTTGTGAATATAAACTTGACACATAATTTAGTATTGGGTCGCATGCAAACATAATACGAGCAGTGTTGTCTTGTGTAGCACGTAATAATCCACTTCTGGCTGGGTTTAGGTTTGCAGGGGGACGATGCACAATACACACCCCAACCCCACTGCGGGACGTCTGATGACTCCTTATTCTTATCGGATCATCAAAATATTGTCTTTTGTATAGCTTCGTAACTAGCATAAGTACTAGTATGTAAGTTACATGAATTTGAACCATTTAAATCGTAATAAAATTATGTTAGAGCACCGGTGGTCTAGTAGGAGTGACCTCGCCTTCCGATCGTAAGGTCGCAGGTTCAATTCCGGTCGTGCACCAATGGATTTTTCTATTGAAAAATTTATATGCGCAATTTCAGTGCTCTTAAACGGTGAAGGAAAACATCGTGAGGAAACCAGTTAGTATTCTAACAGCGGCGATGAGTTTGCAACCTATCACGTATGGAATACTAATTACTGCAAAATGTGGGTATGTACCAAATGTAATGTTTGGACGTATCTCTGACTACCCCCCTTAGACATCCCCAAAGAATCTTGAGATACTTGGTACTGAGAGATATGACGGAGGGAAATCTACTGTGCCTGGGGATCAAAGTTGTGAAGCTGTTTCAGTTTCTAAAATCATGTTTATGAGAATAGAGTAGGAATTTTACCAGCAGCGCGTGCGTCCTTGCAAGCCAGCACCATGCTGTGCCTGACGTCCGGGTTGTCATCGGCGATGGTCTCTCCGACCGCCACGAACCGCTCGACGGCGCAGCAGACCGCGGCGCCTACGCGCTGCACGGCCACGCCGCTCGACGCCGCTTCGCCCCGCGTCGCCACCAACGTACTGATCTGTAAGGACAAGCAACCTCAGCCAACTATGCTTCCACTTCATGCTGAGCTGGATACCATTTTATGACGTGGACATATGTACGGTACTGAGAGACACACTCCATCCCCCCCCCTTATTTGTTTCTTGTACGTTAAGTTTTAAGTTTGTTTAAGTTATCTGCTGTTTACTGTTAATTATTATTAGTGTGTCGCTCTTGTTGTAATTGTGTGTGTGTTATCGTCATAAATAAAAACTTTTCTTTCTTTCTTTCTTTCTTTTTCACTTTTGATCAACATCCCCGACGTTGGGCTTCTCCTTTAAATTACCCCGAAGCAAAAGACGTCAGTTAAAAGCTTAAACTTTCCGTCCTCGTCATGAACCGAATAAATCGATTGTCGTATAAAAGGCCAAGCCAAGGTTCCATCCACAAATTTCTTTTTACGCTTTTACTTATCATCACCATCAGTCTAAAAAACTTATTGTCGTCCATTACACTCTCCCTCCCATTAATCTCCCATAAATTACCAAGAAAAGCGACTTATGTTCTCCATTCACCTATTTCTCGTGATGTTCAAAATTTCCTTTGTCAATCAGATTGCATGTCGTTCTGCGTCGTCTTTTAGTTCTTACTTATTACTTGTGTTGGACTCCTGTATCCTCATTTAGACTAAGGTGGTCCAATGCGTGAGGGGTGATCTGACTACAATTATAGCCATGCCTAGCTTCGCCCAATAGCGCAGAAGCTTCCTGGGGGCTTCATAGGCATGGAGGAGTGACCTGGGGGTTCCTAATATTTGTTGTCATTGAGAGGCTACGCCCTCGCATTCCAGGGCTAAGTGGGCAGCTGATTTTTTTTGGACAGGCAGCCGAAATCTCCCATAAATTACCAAGAAGACTGACTTATGTTCTTCTGCATTTACTAATTTCTCGCGATCTTCAAAATGTCGTCCCTCAGTTCTTGATTGTAACCTTTGGCCCCAGTGTTTATTGGTTACGAGCTAGATGGCCTACTAATAACCACTTAAGCTTGGTAATTCTGAAAGCTTTGATTTTGTCTGAAGCTATAACGATGGCACCTCACCGGAGAGTCAACTGGATTTACCTACTTTTATAGTGTCGAAATAAAATCGAATTATAAATGCAAAAATTTAAATCACATAAAAAAAACTACAAAAAATCCAAAAAATTAAAAATGCTGATTCTGCAAATCAGCCTTTAAAATTTGGTTTTTTACGTAAACTATGGAATACTTACACGCGAGGATCTAAAGAAGAATTTTAAGAATGTGACATGAGTAGAATAACATCATTAATATAGGTATTCATATAAATTTAACGGAATCCTTTGTACCTACACCCCTTCTAATATTGAACATTAATAATGATATCTTAGTATGTCAATGCTTGACGGGGATTACAACGCCTTTTGTTAATAATATAGGCCAAGATTAGTTACGCCTATTACTGTTCCGTTAGTTCGAAGAGAAGCCACGAAATCAATTAATGTTATTGAATCTGACAGTCTCTTGATTAACAGCCGGACTTCATACAAAAGACGCATTTGGCATTTTATAAAAACTTTGTTCTTTCTTCCATTCGAACAAAAGAAAATCACTAAGTGATGGAACACATTTCAAAGGTCGTAAGACGCCGATGGCGAAGTCGATGGAGCCACTTTGTTCATAGCATAATGACGAAACCTTTGTCTTGACAGTACCAGACATCTTAAAATTGATAAAAATTGTGATTATTAGCAAACGAGACAGCAGAATCATGATACAAGTTTTAAGGAGGCAGGAGCAGGAATCGACAAAAAACATAAATAACTGTGGTGGGGTATTCGATAATGGTGTCGATTCTGTTGTTGCATTATCCTAAACTAACCTAATCTGACAGCTCTAAAATTATAGCCGTCCTTATTGTTTCGATCTTTTAGAAAGGGATGGCAATATTTTTAGTGCTGTCAAATTAGGATAAGTTAGGAAAATTAAACAACAGAATTGGCACCATTGCACCTCTCATACATCGATATTGTACCTACTGAGGGGTACAATGGTGCCAATTCTGTTCGTACAATATCGAATTCATATATAATATTGTACTAAAATGTTCTCGCGGCTTTATTTTCTACATTTCAATCTACATCCTACTACTATTATAAACGCGAAAGTTCATAAGTATGGATGGATGGATGGATGTTTGTTACTCTTTCACGCTGAAACGGCTGAACAGATCTGGATGAAACTTGGAAGAGAGATAGATTATAGTCTGGAATAACACATAGGCTACTCTTTATCCCGTGCGAATAACTGCGCGGGTGAAACCTCGAGGCGAAACTAGTTACAGTTATGCAAGAAAAACAGAAACATCATAACTTTGATGCCTATAGACAGGCTAATATGGACATCCGCACCGATCTCTTACCAACTCAATATTCTTTGAGGATGTTTAAGAGGTATGACAGAGATACCTCATAATATTTTAATTATTGTTGTGCTGTATTAATGTTTAAACACTTTAGTAAAAATAAATGAATTTGAATTACATTGTTGGTCATGCAGTGTCTATTCCTAGTTTCATCTAGTCTGGCGTGATTGAGATGCAAACATCCAAATGTCATCATTTCATAACCCTGTCGAATGTATTAATTCTTTTCGATCTGGCTGTGTAAGTTCATTGAAAGGGTTTTATGTTGCGAAAAATGACAATTTATGCCCGGAGAGTAAGCTGCATTCAGTCGACTGAAGAAAGCCCAAATTGCTTTTTTGATTGATCTGCTGTTCATTTTCAGAATAATATTGCCATTGTTGTGGAATGGCCTTGACTTTTTAATTTATAGACATTAGTCCCTGTTCTGTGCAGTTTCTTCGTGTTATGGATATTTTTATTGTTAGCAATAACTTTGGGAACGTAATCTAAAAGTAATTTTAAAAGTACCTACCTGAAAACACTTTCACTGATTCACGCGAAATGAGGCAGTATCTACTAACTACTGCAAAATGTAGGTATGTGCCAAATGTAATGTTTGGACGTACCTCTGACTACCCCCCTTAGACATCCTCAAAGAATCTTGAGTTGGTACTGAGGGATCCGAAGGGATAGCTACCGTGCCTGGGGATCAAAGTCGTGAATGCTGCTCTTACGTTTAGTTTTGAAAAAGGGAAACGTAATTTTCATCGGTGAGTCTTTAAATGCTTTTGGCAATGTCTCAAATCGTGACAAAGGAAAACATGAATTGCCTTTAGGTACAGATACTCGTTCTGACTGAACTGCGACATCAAAAGAATACAGAATTTTAAAATACGTAAGTGGTTGGGCTTCTTTTATTTGTTTGAAAGTGTAAACGTGTATATTTGGTAAATAATTATTATTGAACAGTAACGAATATTTTTTCATCATTCATCTCTCTCTTACTTTGTTTTCAGAACAGCTGAATAACACCTCTTAAGGATCAGGTATAACGGTTTTGTCTATTGACATTTCGTCACTTTAAAATACTGCCTTTGCGGTTATGTAAGTAGCTACGTGAGGCTTACGCGTGGTGCTACGGAGCTAAGAAGCCCTTTAAAAGGTAGGATTAAATTAGCTTCCTGATATATTTTGAAGGTTCAAACGTAAGAAGTCACCCGCCACCTCGACGACGACGGCGGCCGGGCGCGGGGCGAGACCGCGCGGCGCGAGCTCCGATCAAGGTCATTCTTGCACGCGACTGTCTTTGCCACCTGACACTACTTGTTGCGTCCAGCAGCCGAGCAGCGGCCCGCTCGGCGCTGGTCGTGCCGACCACTTTCACTCATGTTTGTTTTGTTTTGTTATGAACGTGGCGGTGGCGGCGGAGGTAGCACGTACCTGAGCGTCGCGGCGCGCGTAGTCGTCGTCATCGGAGAGCACGTCCATGTCGGGAGTGTGGCGGAGGCAGCGGCGGCGGCGGCGCGCTGGCCGCGGTCGCGCGCACGTGCCCCGTCCGCGTGATGCGAGTCGCTGCGGCACCGCGCCGCTCCGCCTGCGATCGCCGCGGCACTGCCGCCGCCGCCGCCTCCGCCGCCGCTGCCGCGCGCCCTTAGGCCCGACGCGGGAGCGAGCGCACCATCGATCGCCCGCCCGAGTCCGAGCCCGAGCGGACCTCTTACTCCCCCGCACTCGCTACGCTACACGTGCTCGCCCGCCCGCCCTGACAAACCTACATTATGACGGCTGACATACACTCGACTGTTTCGAAGATCGTTTCTCTGACTTTTCCTTGCATTCCTAGAAATTTAGGGGTCGGATTATTTCGAAATTTTGATACAGAGCCGATTGAGCCGTTTAAAAACCATTAAAAGTCAGATATTTTACACATTTGGCAGATTACCATTCCAACCGGGCACCAATCGTCGTCATCACTGCGATTGCGCGAGGAAGGCGCAACAGATTGTTGGTGCTGGCGGGAAATTCCAATGATGCACGTCAAAACGACCGAACGTCGTAATTACCCGTGCACCAAAATAAAACTTCAATTTTAGATCGCTTGCGTAAAGCCGCTGCGTTATCGTCGAAGTGCTCTGGCGACGTCAGAAATGCGCCGTCGACGCAATTTTCGCGTACTCGGCACCAGTGACACGTCACGGCCGCCGGCGCGATGACGGCTCGCGGCGCCCTGCGCGGCCGCGGTGAGCACTGAGGGGATGCACCAGACCGTACCTGCTTGATGAGGGGGAGCAGAGTCCTCTCGATGGAGCGCGTTTTTATTTGGGTAAAGTCTAGTTCGGGCAGGCCGGCGGCGGCCGCCATGGCTAGCGCGGGCGCGACTGCGCGTGTGCGCGCGCACGCCGCCGACGGCCGCCATTGGCCGCTGCGATCTGTCACGTCACGCGTCTCCCGCCCGCCCGCCTCGGACTTCTGCCCGCCCGCCGTAAACATCATCGCGTGTTACTCATCGTGAAGTAAACTTTTAAAAGTAGTAGGCCATAGCTTTACGTATTTACTTTGTTTTGATTGTATCGCCAATTGATGACCTCTGTGGCGCAGCGGGCGAGAGCCTGACTGCGACGCAAGAGGTTGCGGGTTCGATTCCCGCCTTGGGACAAATTTGTGTACGATCTGCAGAAATTTGTTCCGATGGTCTGGGTGTTTTCTATGTATAATAAAAAAATATCTATCTATGTAAGTATATAATGTATTAAATATATCAGTTATCTAGTACCCATAACACAAGCTTTGAATAGCTTACTTTGGGGCTAGATAGTGCTGTGTGGATTGTCCAGCATTATTTATTATTATTATTATATTAATTATGTATGAACTGGTTTCACCCTAACCTTCTGTTATGAAATTCTGGTTTCACTTAAATTTTCTGCCTCGTTCGTCGTCGTCTGCCTACAAGGTTCGAAAAAAAATTAAACTACATTTAGATTTAACATCATTTATTTTCCAACTCTTTATTTTCAAGATGACTTACGGTTAAGATTCAACAAATCATTGGCACATAATCACAAAACTTGTCAATGATTCTTTTATAATAATTATAATTCATGTCATTTTATTTTTATCAAAGTACTAACTTTTAAAAGAAAATTTTTTAAATGAATGATTTATCATTCGTTTAACTTTTTCATTCGTTTAACTTTGATAGAACCATTTGTTTAAATTTGATTTTCACAATCAGTAGGCACTGTAATTCACATGCACGCTGTCTCAAATTTAGTTCATATTATTCTTTAAGTTTATTTTGATATGAGTATATCATTTTATTTAATATCCAACGTTGTAATTTCACTTGGCGCTTAACATAAACGGTAAAATTGATAAACAAGTTCTCTGATCCTTGTCGGTGATCTAAATTATGGAAATTGTTAGGGTTTGTTTATTAAAAACACGTGATTGAATCTGACAAAACAGCGATAGACGGTAAAATAGATCTAAACCTATTGATTTGTCTCAGGCCAGTACGGCCTTGACATTGGCCAAACTCCTACTAGTCCAGTAAGGGGTGAATGGCTGCACTCGATATAGTACCTGCTCTCGCTATAAATACATTCAAAGCATCAACGCGACATCCTTTCCCTTTCTATCCTCTCGGTATTATGGTTCGACCAACAGAGTAACGCTATCGGTCTGATAAATATATCTTTATAATGGTTTAAAACAAAGACAGAAATGATATATTTGTTGGATACAAATAAGAATAACATTACTCTGAAATGGTAAAACCATGCACCATTCATTATTAAACATAGGCATCAACTTAACTGGTTTACCAGTTAGGTACCTCTATAATAACAAAAACAATTACAAACAAAGGGAATGTCTAAAATTATTTGACTAATAGCGAAAAATACCAGCTGTATAAAGACTACATACTTCTGATAACATCACGATATCTTTTTAATACCCGGGACACTTTTGTTTTTAAAAACTTCAGCAAGCTATATCGAAGCATGCATTTTATTCATGGGTTATCTATTTACATTCAAGTAAAAAAATATATAGCAACATAAATGTTTATGGAATATTAAAATTATTTCTAAAGCTATTACTCTAATCATAAAACTTTGGTGGTTACTTAAGAAAAACTTTATCTAATAACTATCTTAGACAATGGTGGATCGATACGTAACCTATGATAAAACGCTAACGCAATCAAATGCTAATATTTACTTTGATTTTGATTGCAATTCTCCTTTCCTTTCCCCTACAATATACATTTACTAACATGGCTGCTTTTGGAGATATAATTACTATAATTACAGCCATTTTCAGATCATTTTATACCAATTAACAGTTTCCAATGACGCTTGTGTTCTTCTGTATTGCTTCTGTACCACCAGAAATCCAATGACTCGATTTCGAGTCAGGAATTATAGAAAATCTAGTATTTATAATCCTGAGGGCGTAGTCGCAGTTTTGGTTGACATATTACACGCGTGTAATATGTCAACCAAAACTGCGACTACGCCCTCTGGAGTTTTCCATAATAAGCCCGTATTAAAACATGTTAAATTTTCACGCTTTTCAATTTCTAATTATAGAACACTCCCATACTAATTTGCGGTCGTCGTTTACAGAATGCTTGTTTAGATCCATTTGTGCTCTCCTGGGAGCTATCCGACATCCATGGGCTTTGACCTGGGGAGTTCCTTACTTTCCGTTTCCTCAAGCTCTCCGTGGGTCCTAAGGTCGGTCTCAGCAGCTGCTTGAATCTAAACGGTCCTTCGGTGTAGTCGTCGTCTGAGCTGAACATAGGTGTAGCGAGAATTTCAGGGGAATTGCGAAGAATTTTTCGCAAGTCTTTTCCGGGATCCGGTGCTGGGTTGTAGACGGGTCGCGGTGGTATGTCTCGCTGGGAGTTGCGGACTAGTTCATTAATTTTATTACTGAAAAACAAAAGGTCATTTAAAAGTTATGAGTAGGTGAACTTGGAAACCAAATGACGGTAATGAAAAATGAGATAAATGTTCTTGCTAGCAAGATAATACAACTAAAATAGCCGGGAGAACTTTAATTTTACAAAAATAACTAGCTAATATAGCATAATTCTTGTCAGACGATATTGATAGTAAAATTTATATCACGTTAAACTTTTATGTGTTTCTAATTAATGTGAAGACTATCATGCTTGTAAAATGGTTGCGTCAGAGGAAATTATGACGAATATAAATATGCTTAAATTGGACTGGTCCCCTATAAAATTTACATAAAATGCTATTTATTGCGGGCGCGTAAGCGTGATAGTCTGTGCCAAAAGTCCCATCGATTTAACTATGTTATGAGTTACAAACAAGCCTTACGTCATTTTATGGTTTGTGATATAAATTGTTTCACATGAAATTTTATAACATTTTTGGTGGCGATACAAAAAAACTGGTACCTACTATGATATTGGCGAGGTATCTAGCACTTGTACAATACGAGATTACAATTAGTCCAACTGACTATTGAGTTAAGTAGGTAGGTATGGGTGAAATTTAGAGCAAAGTAAGGGCGTTTGTGCACTACAAGGAATTTGACTGTCAGGCAGTCCGATTTTGTAAACCGTCCTTCTCTTACTCGTCTTTACCGTCGTTCTATCCTCTTTACCGTAAATAAATCGGACTGCCAGACAGTAAAATTCCTTGTAGTGTACAAACGCCCTAGGTGTCTTGTTGATCGATTCGAAAAAGAGACAAGCCCAAACTGATGTTAAAAGACCATACCCATGATCACTAAAGCCCGGAGAGTAAGCATGCGAAAAGAATAAATTAGTTAAGGCCAGTGGCTCCACGCGTCGCTATGTTGTCCGTACCTGACGAGGCCGCCACACTGTCGGCTGCAGGGCAGGTTCTGCCAGTTCTGGTTGTTGACGAGGTGCCGGTCCTCTTCGTATTGAGGGGTTTGTTGATATCTACGGGAAATATTTCGTTAAAGTACGGACAGGCGTGCTCAAAAACCATGCTTTTTTGAGCCTTGCTCATAAAGTAGCACGTCTTAAGGTACGTGAGCATGCTCAGAAATCAACCAACGTACGACCAAATAAGCATGCTCATTTATTAGCACGACCTGTTCGGTATGTGTGAACAGGTCGTGCTTTTAAATAAGCATGCTTATTTAAAGCATGCTTATTTGGTCGTATGTCGGTTGATTTTTGATCATGCTCAAAATAAGCATGCTTATTTTTGAGCACGTGTGTCAGTACCTTTAGGCGTTGCTAGTAATAAGCATGCTTATTAGATCGTACGTCTGTTAATTTATGAGCATGAAAAAATAAGCATGTTTATTTTGGAGCACGTGTGTTAGTAGCATAAAGGAAACTGTACACATCCGGGTGGATGAATTCTGCCTATATAGGAAAAGGCTGAGATTGATTAAAATTTGTCAGTCAGTATAGATTAGATAGTCTTGTAACTTAGGAAAACTTGGCTAAGGACGTAAACATGGTTGTTGTGCCTAATTCTCTTTTAAATGACCTATAGGTACGTTAGATATCGGTCTATATTAAATATTCTACGGTAAATAAAAATGAGAATTTGTGAGAGTTTACATAATCATTTTGAAGGTGAAAAGCAGTAGGTATGGTGCAACACACAGCTATTTTCTTGTTTTTTTTCCGTCTTTCTCATAATCCCGTTTCTATCTGAGAAGCAATACAAAATGTATTTTGTCTGGTGTTGCCATAGAAAGCGATTGAAACTTCTCTATGTTATTATTATGTGTGAGCCCAAAGGAACACAGCACAAACGGTCAACAATAATTATAGACGTCACATTGGATCTCCAACAAACCTTGGAGATATAATCTCATGCTCCCTTTTGTTTATTGGTGCGTCCCAAGGCTTCGCCGGGCATAAGACAAACTCCGGGGATGGACTAAGATCGTGCAGCGTGCAAAAAAGTAATGTTAACAATTGGTTATAATGTGATTGTGCAAGGATTCGGTACATGCATGATATGTAATGTGCACCCGTGCGAAGCAGGGGCGCGCGGGCGGGTCGCTAGTAAACGTATAATGGAGGCCTATGTCCAGCAGTGGACCTCTGTAGGTTTATGATATGATGATGATACTGACAGCAACTATGTTATCTTTATGTTTGATCGTGGCTACTCTGATAACTACTACTACTATTACCTATAAAAATCTTAGTTGCTGAACTACTAAAAACTATTGGTGTTCTAGTGATTCAGCGTGTCTAAAAAAAAAGCTGAAGTCTTTATCGATAGTTCTGGCTAGAAACTCGGGCAATGGTCTGTTCCGGCCCGGCGGAGCGTGCAGTCGTGACCGTTTACTTTATAATCGCGCTATTATAATTCGCTTAGCTAATGGCGATATGCCACCAAGTGTATGAATTTACACTTGCTTAGTACTGTCAGCGAGGATCATGTAAATGAGATAAATTTAAATTTAGGAACAGCTGTTTTTGCATACTACCTAATACGCTAACGGAACAAACAGATGGCTCACTTAATGTTAAGTGGTAACCATAACATCAAAAAAAAAATGCATGACTTGCACTGCACTACCCTGCGTCCATCAACTTGAATTGAAACAAATAGCTTCATGTGCATGATCATGAAAATGACCAACCTGATGTTGAACGGTAACCATCATCACTACATAGTTATAGGAGGAGGGTGAGACTTGATTGACCAGCGACTTTGTTTACAGGCTTACCTACATTTGTACAGAATCACCAAACTACTGACACAATAATAATTTATGTTTACTAATACTAGTACCTTCTTACTATAACATCATAGTTTTAGCTACCTACTTAAGTGTCCTATTAATTAAGCCTAGTTCATACCTATCTACATTTACATAATAATTTAAGCACCTACCTATTTGTAAGTCTGTAACACAAGATGTTTAATAAATAAATAAATAAAAAATAAATAAATAAATAAAACAAAGTAGCTTTCTCTGTCCCTATATCCCTATGTATGCTTAAATCTTTAAAACTACGCAACGGATTTTGATGCGGTTTTTTTAATAGATAGAGTGATTCAAGAGGAAGGTTTATATGTATAATACATGCATGATATAGTAAAAAAACAATGTGCACCCGTGCGAAGCAGGGGCGCGCGGGCGGGTTGCTAGTCATAGTATATTACTATAGTGCCTACACGTGCGTGCATGACAAATAAACTACAAGAAAGTAGTTTTTAGGTGATATTACGGTAGTACGGTAGTTATACTACGGGTTTGTTTACGATACCTTGGGCAGGAGTATAGAATAGATTAGATTTTTGTATTACTATTTGCGCCCCGCGGTTTCACCCACGCAGATTTAAATCCCGGTATTCCCGCGGGATAAAAAGTAGCCTATGTGCTATTCCAGTTCGCGTTTAATATTAGTAGGATTATGCATATTTCTAACCTGGACAATCGACTAGCGTCTCTTTCGACTTGCGAGGGTTGTCCCCTCAAGATGGCCGGAACCAGTGTGAAGCCGGGTGGGGGTCTGTACTCTTCAGGCGGCTGTAACACTTCCTTCAGTCTGATGCCGGGCTTGTTCCGACGCAGGTTCTTGTGGACCTCTTGGTTTTTATTGTGCACCTGGAATATCAAATTAAGATAGATCTATTTGAGAACTTTTAGTTTTTGTATGATAAGTGAAGCTTCACGTGAATAGGTTTAATTAATTGTAATTTTAATTTTATACTTTTATTTTATTATTGAATGTTTTATTTTGTGACTTTTGTTTTTTAATGAATGATTGTATTTAATTTTGCATGTATTTTACTAAAATCTATGGTTATTAATGTGCCGAAATAAATGTTTTGAATTTGAATATTAAAGTTATGACAAAGCATTGCATCGCAAGTCATGCAATATCAAATTAAGATTAATTGAGAACTTTTATTTTATATTTTATAGTGGTCACTTATAAAGTTATGACAAAGCTTTACTTTAAATTGACGACCTCTGTGGCGCAGCGGGCGAGAGCCTGCCTGCGACGCAAGAGGTTGCGGGTTCGATTCCCGCCTTGGAACAAATTTGTGTACGATCTGCAGAAATTTGTTCCGATGGTCTGGGTGTTCTCTATGTATAATAAAAAAATATCTATCTATGTAAGTATAATATAATGTATTAAATATATCAGTTATCTAGTACCCATAACACAAGCTTTGAATAGCTTACTTTGGGGCTAGATAGTGCTGTGTGGATTGTCCAGCATTATTTATTATTATTTATTAAAGCACTGTATCGCAAGTCACAGTTTGAACGTATCCTACGATGCACTGTCTTGCGTCCATCAATCTCATGCCTGTTATTTCGACTGCTACCACACCCGCCTGTATCATACTTCAATCTACATTTGGGATAAGAATCAAAAGCTCTTGACATTACAATTCGATTATTTAGTTTGATTCAGTTTTAGTTTGATTTCTTTTATTTTCGTAGAGCTTTCGTAGGTATTGTTATTCCGCTCCGAAAGTTTCTGTTTTACATTTTTCATAACTACCCTCGGTAATTTTATATTTTTATAATTTTTGTCTCCTTTAAGGTTCGCGTCCATTGGCCCGCCCCGGACGCACCGCAAGCACGGCACGCAACGGATTTTAGTTTGCTTTGTATGATTTCACATAGCACTGCGTCCACTATCCGCGCCGCCCGCACCGAACGCCGGCATCTATAAGCAAGGCTAATCCGTCCAATCCGTTGCGTGCCGTGCGTGCGGTGCGCCCGGCGAGGGCCAATGGACGCGTACCTTTATAGTGTTTACCTGTTCAGCAAAGGTCTGTAGTTGCGCTGCCCTCTCCTGCACCGAGTACTGCTGCATCAGCTGTGACGTGGGCGCGGCGCCGGCGTGCATCGGCGGGGCAGGCGCGCGTCCTTTCGCCCACTTGCGACGCGCTGTGTAACCGCGGAAATCTGAAATTATATTTTTTTATGACGACCTCAGTGGTGCAGCGGGCGCGAGTCCGCCTGCGACGCAAGAGATTGCGGGTTCGATTTCCGCCTCGGAACAAATTTGTGTAAGATCTGCAGATATTTGTTTCGTTGGTCTGGGTGTTTCTATGTATAATAAAAAATGTCTATCTATGTAAGTATATAACGTATTAAATATATCAGTCATCTAGTACCCATAACACAAGCTAGTAGCTTATTTTGGGGCTAGAAGGTGCTGTGTGGATTTTCCAGCATTATTTATTTATTTATATTATTATTAACAAAAAATATCGATTCAATTCGAAAAGAATTAATTTGGTCTTCGTAGACAGGGAGCAAAGTAGCATTTTGCTCACTTTCTTTGTTCTTCCTCCCTAGGGAGGAAAAGTACTCAACTTCTTTGTGACTTTGCCGAAAGTTTTCCACCCACCCGTGGTTTAGAGGATCACTATCTGTTGAGCTTAGTCTTAGTTTTATTTTAACTCTGTGTATCTGAAGACTTGCCAATTATATCAACAGCTAGCTAAAGCACGCTTTCTGTAGCCTCGAATAACTTTGATTCGCTAGGTCCATGGTATGCAGAAAACAGATACACGAAACAGAATTTTGAGCTCTATGTGCTATCAAATAAATGTCACAGTACATTATCATCGTGCTACGTAAAAATTATGTGAATACTGACGGCTTTGTATAACAACAGCAGCTTTGTTGGTGTCGATGTTCTCTTTGTTGCCGGAGTGTGGTTCATTGTCGTCGCTGTCGTCTGACGTCATCCGTCTCAGCACCTTTGCCTTCATCATCGCTTTGTTCTTATATGGAATACCTGAAAATAAGATTTAGGAAAAAAGTCAACCTTGTTGGCAATGCTTATGATGTCACCAGTTGCTCCAAGTTGGGAAAATTGCCAAAGCTCTGAGTTAAAACTTTCACTTTGGTTACATAGGTAACTGTAGCACAATATATTTTTTGTATGAGCCAGTAAATATGCCTCAGTTCTGGCTAAACCTTCAGTATGTCCTGATTCCAGACAATACAAAATATGTGTTATTTCTACGTTTCGGCATACAAATTCTGCTCAACCGACAAAGAACACGTGTCTCAACATGCTACAGCAGCGTTGTTACTACAGTAACGAATGATGTCATAGCTTGCAACATAGCTTAGTTTATCTGTTTGGAACAGCCGAGCAAATATTGTTAACAGTCAATTTATAGTGAACATTTTACATTTAAGGAAATCACAAAGATTTTATAGTGTCCCAAAAGTTATTCGCCGAGCGGGATTTGAACCCGCGACCTTCCCAATGATACGAGGCTGCGCTACCACCTGCGCCTCCGGAGTTCTAATCACACTCGACGAACAATATCGTTAACAGTATTTCGGCTGTCAGTATAAAGTAATCTAAACATTTTTACAAGATATCACATGTAGCTGGTATGCTACCTTTGAACTAGAGCGTAGAACTGACCTTGTTTGTGATGTTTCCTCTGACTATCCTGTTCTCGCTGAAACTCTCGGGCTAATTGCCTTTGCCTCTCCTGCAATCGTTTTCTGGTAAGCCAGCCTCGCACGTGCCTTTGTAGAGTCAAAACGGATATGGCCATTTGCATCTTCAGTCTTCGGAAGTAGAGGCGAGCTAGCCAAGCGCGGGCGCACGCTTGAACCAATATCACCTTTCTTATCTGAAATATTAAAATTATAGTTGTTATGTCGACGACCTCAGTGGCGCAGCGGGCGAGAGTCCGCCTGCGACGCAAGAGGTTGCGGGTTCGATTCCCGCCTCGGAACAAATTTGTGTACGATCTGCAGAAATTTGTTCCGTTGGTCTGGGTGTTCATGTATAATAAAAAATATCTATCTATGTAAATATATAATGTATTAAATATATCAGTCATCTAGTACCCATAACACAAGCTTTGAGTAGCTTACTTTGGGGCTAGATGGCGCTGTGTGGATTGTCCAGCATTATTTATTATTTATTTATTTATGTAGTAGTATTTTAATGAGTCAATAAATATTTCCAGGCATTTCACTCAACACCTTTTAAGATACTTTAATTACAATAAACACTACAGATGAATCAATACAACATTACGTATATTACAAAATTAATTACGTCATTCTGTTATTTAAGTTTTTTTGGTTTAAATAAATATGAATATAATTTGGCTTATAATAAAAAAAATACTTGCAACTAGGCTGATATTTTTATAATGACTGCTATTAATAATAGGGTTCATCTGTATTTTCATGATGAGTACGGTATGGGCTTGCTAATGCTTCGTATTAAACACCTCTAATATTTTACAGTAGGCACACACCTGTTCTTCATAAATCCTGGCTAGTAGTTCGACGTGGTAGTACTTTAAGAAGACTTTGGACTTGCCGAGCGCCCAGCCGTCCAGTTTCAATCTCAGCAGCAACATCCGGCAAGAATCGCGACTTGGTTTCATTACTTCATCGTAGCTGAACGCAAGGAAACCATACCTGAAAATTACAACAAACCAAAATTAAAACTTTTCAGCCATACTTTTTCATTTCCTTTTGCAGCTCAAATAAGAAGTTTTATCCATTTCTTGTAGAAATTGTAACTATAAACCATATTAACAAACAACATGAGAATCTCACCTTTTCAAAAATTCATCGTAAGTTAATCGATGAGAAAATCCGTTTTGTCTTATCCTGATGGTCTCTAAAACGCCAGTGTACCGAAGTTGCTTCAAAATCTTCGTTGAATCGAAGTGCTTCGGAGATCGCGACTCGTTAGGTTTAAGACATCTCACGAACTGAGGTGTTCCGCTGACCATTTTCTGAAGCAGTTCCATCAATGAGTATCGGAAGTATGTGGATACTGTTTGCTGAGCTCTAGATTGCGATGCAAGGCCCCTGCTGTTAAATCGATCCTGAAAGTAAAAAAATATGTAATGTTATAAACTTTATAGAATATACGTTAAGCATGGCAAAGTAACAAAGGTACAAATTAAGACAATTAGCAAAGCAACATAAGCCTCCACTTAACAAAGGCGTATATAATTGAAACCATTACCCTCGAATCCCCCGCAGGCGGGCTCTCTAAGCTTCTCGAATCCACGTCGCCGTCGCCGTGCAGCGGCGAATACAAATTGCCCGTCTTAGTGATTGGACACTGGAACAAAAACCTTATGACGTCGTACTGGCTCTGTCTCATTAGTTGGACCACTTCCGGAGGCAGGAAATTTCTATTTTTCTCCAAAAAACCGTCTGCTTGGTAGACCACGCGTCCGGCAAAATGGTGTATGGCAAAGCATATTGCGTCAGATTTCGGCCGAACGTAATATTTGCTCTTTACGTTATTATGAAACTTTTCTGCAACAAAAATTGCATGTTCAAATTATTCGTTCTAATCAGTGAGTTGCATTATTTCATGCAAATGTTATTGTGTAAAGTTCTGGTTTACCAATAAGGCTCCGGTCCGTGGCACGTGGGAAACGGCTTTCCTCATCAAGCAGCGCTAACAATCCCATCGGTCTCGAAAGCAACATGTCCAGAACTGGCCTATTGTCAGAGAACTCGACTAAATCCACGGGAACACCTTCGGCCATATATTCTTGTTGTTCCCATGTGAAAATATGTTGGTTGAAGTAATACTGAATCTGCTCATTTGCAATATTTATGCAAAGCTGTTCAAAAGAGTTTTTACCAAAGTTCTCAAATCCAAAGATGTCCAATATCCCAATCGATTGCTGGTCGTTGCTGTAAATTAAACGTAATTTTCAGTAGGTTTACTTAACCTTCGTAATAAGTATGTAACCTTTCAAAATGACAAAGATTATTATTGTTTCAATGCTTGCGAACCTTTTACGGCAGATTTGTAGAATAAGATAGGCTATGCCTTATGCCTAAGTTAAAGGGTAAGGTTAAACATCAAGCGTAACGTAACTAAATTTGTTTATTTTATAACTGACTTGTTTGGTCTGTTTTGGCACAATAAAGCGTTGATCCTTTCCACGATTCTATCAAATGCCCTCGCATAAAGGCCTCTCGCAGTCGCGTCTCTGGCTACTGCCGCTTCGGTGGGTGAATTATGACGTGCTATCGTTTCTCCGCGGGCTACTACGCTGCTACTTGTCAGACACTCTCGTAGATCACTGGTTTCCACTCCCAATAGACAGGAAGCTGAAAAAATATATCAAATTGGTAATGTTTTATGCCAATGAAGTAACACAATGGAAATATATATCGATATTAGTCGTACAAAAGAAAAAATCCAAAACAAATAAGTTTAAAAAACATTAAAAGAAAATAAATTCGACAACAAACTAATAGTTGTTGGTTGGAATATTTTGAATTTAAACAACATACAGATTAAGTTTGATTGATATTTAATGATTAGGTACTGGAGCATATTATACAGGTACCTTACAAGGTCATTTACCTATCAGTTTTTATTGCCAAACATGAACTCACCTCGATGCAATGGCGCTGTGTCGATAATTGTAGCTCTGCTGTCAGCGTTATGATCATCAGCTTCTCCGAATTCTATGTCTCCTAGATGAAGGATAGCTGCCAGCATTTTGTATATTATTATAACTTCTTCTTCTAAAAAGCCTACCACCTGAAAAAAATATCATTCTTTTAAACGAATCATTATTTTTTTACAGTCATCGTATAATATTATTACAGTTTATAAAATGAGTTGGTAATAAACAACAGTTTTACTTTAAAAATGGAATATTAATCTGATTTAGAATAAAATTATTTTAGTCAGTTTAATTTAAATGGTATTTTGTTATGAGTTACTTTAAAAGCCTGATTAAGTTGTCGCCATCGATGGACATTGTGTTCCCGATGCGCAACCGACAATGGTTGCAAATATCGATGCCTGGATTTCAGTTGTTCGTCGAGATAGAACTTCCTCCAGCGCCCTTCACTTTCCAAGCCATCGTACAGATAGTAAAAGACATGGAAATTGCTTTCTCCTCTGAAACGTAAAAACTCGTAAACTTCAAGTAAATGGGCTATTAATTGTAGTTGTACTAATAGTTAAGTGTACTCACAAAGCTTGATGAACTACTCTCGATTGTTCAAGAAGATAAACCGAGATGCGCGCGCTGGAGATTCGGCCTACTCTCATCATTGATAGGTCTAAATATTTGCCGAAACGGGAACTGTTTGCATTTATACCCGTGCGGGCATTGCCAAATGATTCCATGATAGGGTTCACTTGGAGAATCTTTTCTTCTAAGTTCCGGTTTTGTGTCTGCCAACAAAACATTGTTATGGAATTATGGTTCATACTGCTGCTGATTGATTGATATCTATTGATGTACTGCAAGGTATTAGTATTTCCTTACCTTTGACAGAAACACGAGTTGTTTCAATAGCAGATTAGCAGATTCAGTCTTTCCAGCTCCGCTTTCTCCAGATATAACTATGGCTTGATGAATTTTTTGGTGCATCAGCGCTTGATGTGCCGCGTCAGCGACAGCGAAGATATGAGGGGGATTGTCAGACCGACACCGTCCTTGGTAGATCTGCTGACTCTACAAACAAAGCAAAGGTTAAACAACCTGCAATTAAACAGGGGGAAAGAAAGCGCCAATGTTCTCACCTTTGTTGTGTAAATTCCCACATCGGTAAAGGGATTGACCGCAACTAAGATGTCTCCGATATACGTGTATATGTGATTTTCAGTATATCTTTTCTGTAATTGTTCGACGATAGCCTCTTCTGTGAGCACTTCCAAAGTGGCTAGATCATCGGTGTACATTTTTTCAGGTCGCGCTTTTCGATGGGACTTCAATTTGCCTCGTTTTGTTGTCGCTTCGGCGGCTCGACAACTTCGACCTTCAGCTCTTTGTCGTTTTATCTCAGCTTGAAGTTCTTTACGGATCTACAAAATAGGTTGTATATTATTGACCTACATTCAGAATACATTTATGTACCTAGTTATTTGAAAGTACCTACTGACCTTATCCTCGAAGCTACTGACGGCGAGTAGGAGAGGATGCTCCAAAAGCTCTCTTGCAAAAGGTCTTTGGTTCATATCTTTTATAAGACAGTCAGCTATGAAGTCCGAGAGTTGAGGTGAAAATATCTCTGGATGTGATAGCCTCGGAGGTGGGTTTCGTGGGATTTGAAATAATGCTCTCATTGGGTGAAGTCCTGACAGTGGTGGCTCGCCTTCCGCTAACTCAATAGCGGTGATACCTACTGACCACACGTCACATCTGCAGTCGTAAGACTCATCTAGCTGCTGCTCACACGCTATTACCTAAAATTAAAGTCAAATTAACCTTTGAACTAAGATTTAAGATAAGCATTATGAGAAATACAAAATTAGAGCTGTATTAATTATAGCCAGGCGTAATAAGTAATTTATATAATAATGTTGTTATGAATAACGTAATAATAGGATAGAACAATGTGAATAGTCTTTGGTTATTACCTCTGGCGCCATCCAGTAAGGTGTACCAACTGAAGTGTTCCTCCTAGCGACAGTCGCTGCCAAATGTGATGAGACCCCGAAATCGACTAGTTTCACTTCCGCGTCTTCAGTCAGAAGTATGTTGTGCCCCTTGACATCACGGTGCATGCATCGATGGGCATGGAGATGTGTCAAGGCCCGCACAGTCCCGCGAAGGACGTAAGCCAGTTGTGGCTCCGTAAGGCTGCTATTCCGCGCTCGCATGCCCGCGCATAAATCGGTCACAGAACCTCCAGTACAAAGCTACAAACAAACAAGGTCATAAAATACCTTTCAAGTATAAACTGCTTTATTTTGAGCATGCCCAAACAAGACTGATTTACACACCTCCATAACAAACCATATTTGGTCGTCGTCTGAACTGAGACCGCGTTTTAAAAACAGTCCGAAGAACTCAGGTATGTTAGGATGGCTGGATAGATCACGAAATACTAGGAACTCCTCTTCTATTTCTTCTATATTTTCCGTTATGTTCTCCAAAATCTGAAATAAATACATTGTGTGGGGTCAACCGTGTTTATCTTTTACATTGTAAGCTAGTGCTGATTGACGTTAGTGTAAAATGCGAGGGTTAGCGTCAGTCCGTACCCACGTATTGTTTTACGTCCTTGACATCAATGTTGAGCTCAGAGATAACATCTAAGCGATCAATTAAAAGCCGTATGCTAACAATACCCTCATAAAACACCCATAGTTTTTCTTTTGTCCATAAACAATTTTGTATATTCTTTATTAGACTCTACATAAAAAGCGCTTTTGATATGCTAGTCAAATATTATGCACTGGATTATATTGAACGTTTTCACGAAAATGTGTTTTCTAAAGTCGGTGAAATTAAATCAGTATAGCCAGTAGGGCCAGTCAGTAATCTTAGTAGTTTCTCTTGCGTTTTCTCCGATACAATATAAAATTCCAGTGGCTAGAAGGTACTGAACCTTGGCGAGAAACAACAGGTTTATTTACAATTTTATTAGAGAATTTCTATTAAGATGCAAAGATGTTGAGTAAAGCTGGTCTTGAATATCTAAATTAAGGAAAGTGCACTCGGAGAGATCAAGCTACTTTTCGTTATATTTTGCAAGCTACATACTAACTAAAAACAGTCGCAATGTATGTAGTCAGTATTAACACAGTGCGTGCTTGAACTTGATTCAAAATGTTTATGGCAAGTGGTTAAATATCCGGTCATTGATTGGCACTTGAGGTAGGAATTTCGCTTATTCATGCATGGGTCATAAGAGCAAGAAATGTAAAGCCAACAACGATTCTAGTGCCAACGAGGATGTGCGGAGGCATTATAGTACTTATCGATAACACGCAATTAATAATTCATTAATAGTATAAAACAAAGTCGCTTCCCACTGTCTGTATGTCCCTATATCGGTATCCTTAGGTTTTTAAAACTACGCAACGGGTTTTGATGCGATTGATAGAAGAAGATAGAAAATTGAAGAGGTTTTTAATGTGATATCGTATAAATAATGTTTAGTATCAGCATTGCACCCGTGCGAAACCGGGGCGGGTCGCTAGTTAACAGTAAAGAAATATTATACTGCGTGTACAAATTCTGTATAAGTATTTCCTCTAACACGCAAAGCGGCATTGTTTTATTTTTCACAATCCCATATACACGAAAATGAGGCTAATTGTTAGAGGTTTACATTTAAAATAGTTTTCTTTCTCTATTTTTGGCAAAATGTAACAAATTTATTCGACTTTTATGGTTATATCTACGATTTTAACAATCGCATTAGCTGTTGATCACCTTCTTTTCTTTTTTATAGCTCCTGTCTATAGACAATCTTGCCAGTGTCAAGTTATTATACTCTTTGGAGATATCTCGAAGAGAAGTTTCTAGTCACGTCACTCCAAAGTCGAGTCAGTCAATTGTTTTCAAGAAAATGGTGGCGGTTTCTTCAAACATTTGAAAAATTTTCGGTCAAATCACTATAACATAAAATACACTTTCATTCCGAATGCTTACAATTTGTGCTAATGTTGGTTAAAATACCACCAAAACAACTCAAAATAACACTAGAAAAATGAAAATGCTATGTTGCTTCGCAGAATGACGGAAAACTAATCCTTCTAGGTTGATAACCCTCAACCCTTAGATGTACCTTAACCCTTTTTTGACAGCGATTAAATTATGACAGTTCAGTATTTAAACGTCACAGTATAGCTCTGCCATAGTCTACCAACCTTGACAGCAACTCGTCTCCCAGTCTTTTTGTCTCTAGCGCAGTACACCTCGCCGTAGGTGCCTTCTCCGATGAGCTCTTGCAGCGAGACCCGGTCCCGAGGGTCTGCCGCCCGGTCCAGCTCCACATGCCGGGACAGCCCGCGGTACGCCATGTCGCTACGCATGGCTCACCAGTCAGGAGGTCACATCTAGAACAACAGAAACATTTATTGTATAATAGAGATAAATAGGTATAGGTGGACATTCCACACTGCACTATCTCGCCCCAAACTAAGCCAAAGCTTGTGATATGGGAATCAGATAGCTAATATACTATTTATAAAAATTATTTTATTGCAAATACATACTTATGATATTATATTATATAACACTCAGACAGAGAACAAACATCACACAAATGTTTGTTCTCGGTAGTGATCGAACCCACGGCCTACGGTACAGAAGGCAGAGCTACATACACTAGCTGAGCTGTGAAAGCTATTCTTTTGTATCTACTGTTATATCAATTACTGCCCAATTTTTGGGCTAGATGGCCTTGTATAAACTTCCATACATTTTTTTTATGAGTGCCTGCAAAAAAACACTATATTCTAAAAATCCATTACAAATATATATTATTTTTATTCTTATTGGTACCTTCCCTGCGTCTAGAAATAAAACTTAGAAGCTTACAGTACAAGGAATACAATTCAATACCTAAACAATACCATAAAAATCTAATGGACCGAGCGATGACATTGTGCGAATCGCGGGAATTCTTTGGATTGAGAGGGCTCAGAATCGTTGTACGAGCTAGCGCAGGTACATAATTCAGCACATTTGTGTAAAATTAGTTTATTTTAGCATAGCTTGCACTAACCTAGTTGTAACAATCATTTTGTATTAAATCAATAAAATCAGTGTTCAACCATCACTCGACGGGTTCGGTTATCTTACTTCTCTTCGGAGTAACTACCACCTAGCTAGCAACCCTTAGCTCAGCTTTCTCCAGCTTTAACTGTTTGGGACATAACCCAACAATCGTTCTTTCTGAAATGGTAGCCTATTCCCAACAGTGAACTTTAGACTGATAATGATGCAGATAAACACTTCTCAAATGTTGACATCTTTAACTCCAGTAAAACTTCTTTTAAAAAAACAATAACAAATGTGATATTATTGTAAACATCTACTTGTGTGTACTTGTCAGAATCCAACATTTCACTAATGGATTGGAATTTGGAATTTGACAAATTCACACATTATGCAAACTCATTATATCTAGGTTAAATATTTATTACATACCTACATACTTTCATAGATAGATACATACACACACTTACCCCTCTCTCTCTCACACACACATACACACACACGGGGGTTCTCCTATGAAACACTGACTCATTACCCAGTGGAATGAGTCAGTGTTTCATTTTTCACACTTGTGTTGTTAGAACCCTCATACACACGTGCACACCCCCCCCCCCCCTTCCTCTCTATCTCCCCCAAACTCTGCCGTGATAATCTTTTAGCGCAACTTACCTTTGTTAATAACATCTTTGTTTTGATTTTTGTAGGATTATTATTAGTTTTACATTATTTAGAGAGACCTATAATTGGCTGTACTATTGTTAACGACACTCTGTTTATACTATATTTTTTGTGCTGTTGGTTTCTTTCTTCAATAAAATAAAATAAAATTACACAAAGTATTTATAACATGGCTCGCCGAAATTGCCGTAACATCCGATTGGTAATTATTCCTTTGTGTATAGCAGTATGTTTGTTGTACAACGGAATACTAGGCATTGATGTAATCAAAGGTGCTAACTGCATGTTTCTGTCTTTATCTCGACATCTTCACATTATTTACAACGCTGTGAGAGATGAGGTTTAGCGAGTTACCTAAATATAATTTATCTTGATGAAGCAAACATGATGCATAACAGTAATTTATCGTTAGCTGTCTCAACAGGTTTCTCAATTATCTATCTTTCTTTCTAAAGTGTTAATTCCTAAATCAATCTTCGGAGTATGATTAATTAGTATATTGTGATTTCATAGATTTTACTTCCTATATTACTTCATTAAATACCTACTAGAGAGGCGTTTCAAAATTAATACCTCCTTATTATAGATTTTTATTTTTATACAACTAGCTGATGGAACAAGCAGATGGTCCACCTGATGTTAAGTGGTAACCATCACCTATAAACAAAACATTGCCACGTAGGTCACGCACAATAAGAACGTGCCCTACGATGCACTGCCCTGCGTCCATCAACTTGAGGCATACAGATGTTAAGCCTCATGTGCCTGTAATTACACCGGCGACCACACTCTTCAAACCGAAACACAGCGTTGCTGCTTGGCGGCAGAAAAAGGCGTGGTGGTAGTACTTCCCTGGACGAGCCCTTCACAAAGAGCTCTACTACTCTTTAATAATAATTCGACCAAACTAGCATCCTATCCTATCCTACTTCCTATACTAATATTATAAACGCGAAAGTTTGTGAGTATAGATGGATGCTTGTTACTCTTTCACGCCGGAACGGCTGAACGGATCTGGATAAAACTTGGCTGAGAGGTATATCATAGTCTGGAATAGCACATAGGCTACTTTTTATCACGTGGGAATACTGGGATTTAAATCTGCGCGGGTGAAACCGCGGGGCGCAACTAGTAATAGAATATAACATAGGTATTCAATATTGCCGGCTCTTCTTTAAGACAAGTCAATATTAATGCAAAAAAACTATTTTAATATGACTTACTACGTTACTCTGCATTCCAATGCACAAACTCTGCAATGTAATGTAAGATACATCCCAAAATAACTACAAACAAAAGAATGCACACTTTTCAGTAGCTGCAAAATAGAGATGCTACTTGATGTTAATTCTTTTAATGCAACCTCACAATAAATAAACACCATAAAAGAGTATTAAATCTTCACATTATGTTATATTTTATACAGAGCAATTTGACGTAGAATTTTATTTGTAGATTGTTACGTGTCTGACTAAATAGGTTATCAACACTGCTAAAATCCTAATGCTCTCAGAAACATCAATAGAAACTGTTTAATGTACGGTTGCATAATGAAGGATAAAGATAAAGATATTTATTGTTCATGAGACTAGGTACATAATTTTGGTGTTGAGGTTGGTAAGGAATATCTGCAATTTAAAACCAAAAACCAATTCTCTGGTATACAACTTGAGGACCATAACTATACAATGCGTATACGCACTCTCTTTATATTTTACTTTATGCAGCCAACTTGGTGTAGCGTATTTATGGATCGGTATGGATTGCATACCTATGTAAATGCACCGTTTCCGTTCATGCATTGCACTCTGACGGATGTTGAAATTGTAGACTTACTGACAGACATAATGAAATGCAAGGTTCTTGTATTTCTATTTATAGAGAAATTAGACCAACGGCTTACGACATAACAAGAAAAAGGTGCCTGGAATACCTTTAAAAAAGTCGTAATTCTTTGGCACTACGACTTGCGTTGAGAGGTGTTGTAAGAGAGAAAATATTATAACTCGCCACATAAATATTTTAACTGATATTGTACAATTAAATTACACCTGTCTTCTTGGTGCACAGGAAGGCCTCGAGTATATTAGCAAATAAAAGTTACAGAATAATTTAATCCAACATCCAAGGACTTTGTTGTAGCTAATACAATCCCGGGATTTTCAGAGTCAGCAAACAGCCGGGATCCTGGGATCCTGAGTGCTGTAATTATATTTCCGTAGTTGAAGATCTAGTATAGGCACTCTCTTAAGTCCCAGGCTGTAACTTACGAAGCAATGTTGTGCTATGTTGGTGGTGATGACCACTTAACATCAGGTTGGCCTTCTGCTTGTCCATCACAGCTAGTGGTATAAAACCATTTTTCAAATGCTTTCCGTGTCTCAGACAGTAGTCCGTCACGCCACAGATATCCTCAAACAAACAGTACAAAATTGCTAATAACAAGTCTATTAGAGTATTTCAAGTAGAAAATATTTATATCTCACGAACATAATAACTTTATATGAGTTTTTAAACACTCGCTAATCTTAAAACGTTAATATTGTTCCGCGATAACATCGCAGTAATTATCGTCTTGCATAAATAAAGCTTACATAAATAAAGTCTACGCATCTTCACGAGCACTGTCCATAAATAACTCTTTAAAAAAAAAACCCTTCAATGCAAGACTTCAATGCACTGGAAATTACTACGGGGAAGTACTACCACCACGCCTTTTTCTGCCGCCAAGCAGCAACGCTGTGTTTCGGTTTGAAGAGTGTGGTCGCCGGTGTAATTACAGGCACATGAGGCTTAACATCTGTATGCCTCAAGTTGATGGACGCAGGGCAGTGCATCGTAGGGCACGTTCCTATTGTGCGTGACCTACGGGGCAATGTTTTGTTTATAGGTGATGGTTACCACTTAACATCAGGTGGGCCATCTGCTTGTTCCATCATCTAGTTGTATAAAAAAAAAAAAAAAAAAAAATACACTCGCTACTATAACTCGAAAAATTACTAGTCAGATCTGACTCAAAACATGACAAGCACTCGAATCGAAAGCTATTTCGATTAAAAAGAATCATCAAAATCGGTCCACTCAGTAAAAAGTTATGATGTAACAAACATAAAAAAACAGACGAATTGAGAAACTCGTCCTTTTTTTGAAGTCGTGTGAAATGCTAGCTGTTCATGTTTGCACTCTTTTTTAACGGTGCTCCCTCATTCTATTTAATTCACTACAAATATTATGTACCTCTAAATAGCACTGTCTTTACAGCAGGTTGAAAAATTATACTTAATCACCTAAAATACTTTTTTATGTGTCTCAGGTCAAAACGATTACCTAGGTCTAGATAAAATGCACAAAGCCGGTGTTTAATATACCTAAGCAGGTAAAAATGGTAGGTAATTAGGTAACCTACCATTAACCGAAGCAAGCGCGACAAATTTACCTACTTCCATAGAAAGTCTATAATTTTTAATTATCTACTAAGCGATTACGAAAGTTACCTAACAAAGTTTGCTGTGAATTCGCAAATTAATATGTGAGAACAAAACTAATTTGACTACTGACCGGCATTCAGATTCGGATGATAATAGCCAGTCATAAAATTATAACGATAATGTACCTACTTCATTACGTTCGTTCTCGTAACACTCTCGTAATATGACATCTCTTCTTTAGCGCTCCGGACTAGTAGTGTCAAATTGGTGTCACTGTGCGAACCACGAATAGTTTCGTAATATCGCCATGATCAGCCAATATTTATGCATTTGAATCAACAAAGATTTACTATTGAGCCAATTCACAATGAAATGGGCACGCACATGTTCTGTACGGTAAATAAGTAATTATTTGCATTGGAATTATTGCAGAATTTGTTTGACTTTGTAGATGATAAAACGAAAATAACATTGCATGGTACCAGTTAATTAGCAAAATTACCATTGGGCAATTACCTATAATGGTTAATATATAATATTAATATAATATATAAATACTCCCGAATGGAATATTTGGGAGACAATGCATACCTATATATTTATCAGTGTTTCAGTATACATATAAGAGTCTAAGAAATGCTACGTTATTACCTACCACATACCTAACTTATCCGCAAATAAAAACCTCTCATGTTTTTTCAGTATCCTCATTATAACACATATTTTCTAAGCAAGTAACCATTTAAATAATCAGTATTTGCTCCTTCTTCTTTTTGTCGTGTCTCTAGCTTCTTTCGAAGCAGTGTGGTGAAAGGATTAAAGTGCGCCTCAAAGATGCTCCCAACGAACAATTGAAATTTGTTATAGAACTTTAGGTTCATGCCGGTTTCCTAGTGTTTCCCTTTACTGTTTGAAAGTAGGAGGTACTGTCACTGACATATTTTTTTAATTTATTACATAAAACAGACGAGCAATGAGATGCAATTGTTCACCTGTATTGCCTATTAAAAAAAACAGTATCGCATGTCAAGAACAAGTATTGTATAATAATATGTTCTTTTACGCGCGACATGAAACAGTAATAATCAATATATTTACTTACAGCAGCAAAAACAAATTGTGCCTGAAAAGCAAGAAACGAATGAATTGATGCAATTCATTGTTCTAACTGTATTAAACTTGTGGCGCAATAAAATGTCTTGAAGAAATAAATTAAAATGTATAAACATAAAAAGGTATGGAGTGTAAAAAGTGACGTATAGACGCGGCTGAAGAGGCACTTTCACTGCTTGTAAGTTAAAAAGTGTCACGACACGAATACCGTGTTACGGACTTATCAGCTGCTTAAAGCAAATAATAATATTTACAAAAATATCAAGTGCAGCCGCTTCAAGTAGCCTCGTCTTGAGTATTTAGTTTAGCACTAATGGTACCTATGTCTACGGAACTCGAATAAAAAGAACTTAACAAAACGCTTGCTGCCGAAAAATCGACATTTCCACGAATTTTAACTTGCAATAAAACTTGATTGCTCTATAAAAGCAAGCCAAAGTCTTCCTGATTGCAAACGGTAACATCGCTCTCAATATCTAAATCTAGACCAGTTTTAATTATAGCAATTTACTTAGAAAATTGTTTAGAGTTCTATGCCATTGAACTGTTTCAATACATGAGAGAGCGTTCTTTCACATGATTGCTGCTCCATTGTTTTAGATAACTCTTTGCAGCCGAGCTCTAAGTCATCTTAATTATTATGCTGAACATTTACCACAATAGTCTAAATGAAACCACATCCAGTCTTGCATAGACCATGCAGATTTTTAAAAAGCATGAATAACTTAAAATGTTTATAACAAAACACCAACTAGTTTTTAACCGACTTAAAAAAAGGAGATTTTCAATTTGACTGTATTTTTTTACGTTATAACTTTTTACTGAGTCGACCGATTTTGATGATTCTTTTTTTAATCAAAAGACGGTGCTTTTCATGTGGTTCTATTTAAATTTGATTCAGGTCTAACAAGTAGTTTTTGAGTTATATGAGTATGAGTGTATTTTCCAGTGCATTGAGCTTGGTTTTTTCTTGAGAGTTATTAAACAAAGTAATAAACGAATACTTTCATGTTTTAGCCTACAATGTAAGCATCTTTAGTCACGAGTAGGTATATACACTATAACGACCATCATTATTTCAAATAATGTGTGGTCTATCTAGGAACAGAGCGTTACTTTTGTTCGAGCAAGACCATGTAAGCCGCTAATAGCCAATTTGATATATTGACTCCAATAAGCGAGACAGTGGAGCCCATTGCCGTGGACAGACTGCTTCTATAGTGTTGCCAATCAATTTTACACTCGTAATTGTAGCGAAAGCGTAAAGTAATTTTTACTAATGTTCTGTGAATGGCACATTATTACCATAACAAGAATATTTTGTAGGTACTACTCAATTTCTACTTTCGAGTAAGTATCATTTGGTTTCTGTATGTTTGTATATGGCGGACATTTATTTAAAGAGCACTATATCTAGCCCCACTCTAGATACTATATACTCTAGATACTAGATACACTCTAGATAATCTTGTCTTATATTGTAATAATACCCAGGCACATAGGTAGGTACCTAACAAACATCTATGTTCATTGTTCATCACTAAAATCTTTATGGGGTCGAACCCACAACCTACAGTGCAGATGGCACTGCTATTATAATACAAATATAATACAAACTAAGCTACAAGTATGTCAAACAATTTTTTTATGCGCCACTGAGGTAGTCATGACATGACATGGAATGACATGGAAAGTAAGTCACAAAACCTTAGCCAGATAGCAAAATATGTCAGCATCGCCAACAAAAACAGACAACATACTCGGTGTTTGGTAGTCACTGGTTTTAGTTTTAATGTTTTAACAAGATTACTCGCAAACCTTGTTTAGAAATCATAATGGCGTTTACAGGCTTTGTTGATTTAATATTGTTCGGGAAGCCTCACAAAGCAATCCTTTCATGGCACCGCCGAGTACGGTAATGCACGATCACGGCCAGCCGCCGCACTGGGCAGTTGGCATTACGCCCCTGCTCAGCCATTCAAACCCGTAAAGTGCGGCAAGATATATTCAACGCTTGTTGTATTTGTAGGGGGACTAAAAGAAAGGGCTACTTGAAGATGAAATACTAGTTGCGCCCTGCGGTTTCACCCGCGCAGATTTAAATCCCGGTATTCCCACGGAATAAAAAGTAGCCTATGTGCTATTCCAAACTATAATCTATCTCTCTGCCAATTTTCATCCAGATCCGTTCAGCCGTTCCGGCGTGAAATAGTAACAAACATCCATTCATCCATCCATCCATCCATACTTCGCGTTTATAATATTGATTTTACTTTGACCTTAGGTTACAGTAAACTAAATTCACTGACTGTGTTACGAGTACCTATAACTATGAAAAATTCCAAACACTCATGTTTCGGTGAATAGCACTTCATTGGTTCAGAAATGACATTAATGTAATCTAAAGAAGTTGTGTTTCGTCAAGCAACCCTATGTCCGACATAAAATTTACAACTTTAGTCGACACCAATGATTATCTTTGGAAGCCACCACGACATGGGAAGCCATTAGTAGATCTTTATCATATAAACTAGCATCGAACTCATAGGTACGGTCAGTAGAGTGGTGTTCGCATATCTACTTCCGTGTGTTATTCTGTCGGTTATTTGAAACTGCAGATCACATATCGGATATTGACAAATTGAATTACATTTCATATCAATTGAATCAATAAATAAATATTGAGAGGTTAATACGGTTAATTCATATGCAGATTTATAGCCATGAAAACACGCTTCAATAAGACTTAACAGATTAACACGGGATGAATCATAGAGCTACCTAAATACCTACAATTATTCAATAAGATCCAGTGATTGGACTCAATTGAGTACCTAGTCTGATTTCAATAGAAGGTAAACAATATATTTTTATTTCGGCAGTCTATATAATAACAATAGATTCTTTACAAGGGCAAATTTATGATTAGTTCGGGGGTTTTTCTATTACCAACTTAGTGGATAGGTTATTTAATACAAAATCTGGGTGACCGAGCATCTACTGAAGTAGCATCATTTAGCTGGCTTTTTGCATTCCGTCATCGACCTTTTCACACACCGTGACAGTAGACATAAAGACCCGCAGAGCGATCGTGGGTCTTCAAATTATCGTGAAGTCGAAATAATTGTGCCGCCACATTGAGAAAGCAACTTTCTATTGTAATCGAGAGAATCCAATGGATGTTTTGACGTGATTGTGACGTTTTAAATCAAGATATTGAATAGCAACCTGTAGAATAACCTCCAACCGATAACTAAGATGCAATTAGAATTAAATAAGTCTTATTTATATAGGTATGTATACTAGAATTCTATGCAAATCTCTGCCGCTAAGCAGCATTGTTGTGTTTTAGTTTGAAGGGTGTGGTTGCCGGTGACATTACAGCGGCACACACTGCCTCTAGTTGTTGGACGCAGGGCAGTGGATCATAGGGCACGATTCTACGTACGTGATTGGTGATGCAATGCATTGTAAAAGATGATGTTTACCGCTTAACTTCAAGTGAAGCTGTTTCATTAGAAGGAACTGTTAAAAAAATGGCTTACTTTAAGCATCCCATTTTGGGATTCAACCCGTTCTGATATGTTACGTTTATGGAAGGTTAACTGCTAAATAAGATGTTTTTTGCTAAGTAGTAATACAACTAAAGCTCTTTTTATGTGGTAGTAGAACTCTATGGAGTAAAATAGTTCGTAGGTACGTGGAAATACTACCGCCGGAACAATTTCGATCGCCAAGTAATGATCCTAGCACAACTCTGATTTGAAGGAAGCGATTTGATTACAGGTTCATAATTATAATAGTGCATTATGGTACTAGTGTGGACATTGGTGATTACCGCCGAGGCGTCATTGAGACCCGAGCTGTAGGCGAGGGTCTTAAGAGAGCCAAGGACGGTAATCATCAATACACACGTGTATCATACGACGTTTTTCAACACATTTGTGGATAAAATAATAATAAAAACTTATTTCCGTAGGTACAGTTCATAGGAAATTAGAAAATCCACTTGCATGTAAACTACGAGTATATTCATGTAGGAGAATTTTGCATATTTTGTAGGTAACGTAGCGAGTGGAGCAATGTTTGCATACTAGCCCACACGATATGTTATCGTGATTGAGGATTATATACTACATGCTTATTAATATTCAAGCATGCCCGTTGAATCGATCATTAGTAACGGTGCGCGGTGTCACGGTTCTAGGCGGCATCACACGGTATTGGAAGCATGCATGCATGGATGTTTCATGAAAAAACATCAATTCAAACTCTGTTTCATGCAAAAGTATCAATTCAAACTCAAATAATGATCTTAATACATAATCTATTTACAAAACATACCAACATGTGTTATCAAAGCATAGTAAAGCAGGCCAAGTGGCAGTTTAAGTTAATTCCAAACGGTCGTCTGGAAGAAATCGCTGTGCGTGATAAGACCACCGATTGTAGGACTAAGTGTATGTATATAAGTAGTCTATGTTAAGTGCATATTGTTACTGTTTTAGTCCTCAATAAAGAAATTATTATTATTATTTTAGACACTAGTTCATTTCATTGTTACAAATAACACTTTTTCATCAATATCGGTTAAATGTTGGTCTTCTTTTGATTCATAGACATGGTCCAAACTGTAATCACATTCCCTTCATTCAATGGACCGTGCCCGAGCTGCGCCCTACATTGCATGTAAACGATCAATCGGTCCATTCGATCTACCATTAGCAAGAGTATTTGTCTAACAATATTGTGCCAGCGAAGCGAACTTCCTAGCAACAGCCCGTTTAATTGAATCTCAATGACTCCAATGGAGCATGAGAGCGCTTGAATAACGGGGGAATGCAGAAAAAGTGGTATTTGTGCCAGGTACGGCTGACAAGGTCGCGAGTAGATGGATGCTGCATTGCTCGATTACTAAACTTCTTATGAATCAACGTCTCACAGTTACAAGTAAATAACTGCTGACACCGTAAAAGTGTTATGATGCTAGCTTGTTATTGTTTCTGAATGTTTGATTTTATTAAACCGCAGACAGCCGGGAAACTACTTTCTGCCCGCAAATTTCAAAACATATGAAAACTTCATATCAATTTCAATAAGCTTTTGCTGAACATTTGTAATGTTATTCTCGTTGTTTGCAATTTTTCTCCAACTACATTCATGATTGGTTTTTTTTTACTACCTTTAGCAATAACAATTTTTCAATATATTTCAATTAATGTTGAAATGTGCGAATGAGTTGTTTGACAGTTGTTAGCCTCTTAAGTAACGGTCAGCGCGGTCATCATCATTCTCATCTCAATGCCGGTCTCGACTATAACACTATAAGCAGTAATAAAGGTCTCCTCAAATCTCAGCTGAGCGTGTACCAGGGTCATCGTCACGCATATTATCATAAATAGTGTGTACAAAAGATTTCAACGCGCTCTTTTATTGGGTGTTTGTATTGACAAATTATAATGATGACATACAGGTACAATCATTTTTGTTGTTGCAGCTTATTTTCTCAATTGATTTGCTCTGTTGTAATGGCATTCAGGAATTTAGATAAGTGTTAAGCTTTGCAATATAAATTAAAAAGTACATGCCACATCCAATCGACAAAGCAATAGCATTTCTAACTGAGCAACTTTATAGTTCAGGATCTAAAATCATGGTGTACCACTGACACCAACGTACTAGTTAATGAAACTATCGTAACTATCGGCATTCCAGGCAGTTTATGTCGGGTCAAAGAAGTCATTATAACCAACAAACTGAGGATGTTCACTGCTGGCTTTCATATTTTCCAGAACTATATGTGGAGCCTCACAGCTTTATACAAAATAAGAATAGAATAGAATAGAATAGTGAAAATCAAGTAAAACTTTGGTCCTTTCGTACCCTCAGGCGCTGATAAATAAAGTTTATTTTATTACCTATCACCAAAATATAATGACAGCCTGTCTGAGAGGGGAACCCACGACCGATACGATATTACGAAACGATGAGACGTTAGCCAACTTTTTGGGTTTCCTTCGAGTGTTACTCGCACGCACTATCGATCGGGTGAATTTTGGAATACACAAAACTTACTAGGAAACTTTTGCGTTGGTGTACTGAAATCTTATAGGTTTTCTTCGGTTTGGTCCTATTCGGTAAGGATGTAGTCGTTCTTGCACGTCGTATTACAGTTGCCTGCCATAATATGGTTACACTTTAATTTTTTCAGAATTATCTGGCTTTTCTCAAAAGTTAATACAAAAGTGATGAGATAATCTACCAGACGAGAATAAAAAAGTAATCGTAGTTATGGTATAACTTTGAAAAATAAGTGTAACTCTCATTGCCGGTGACTGTACGTTGGTAATGTACGTTAGTATGGGCAATAACTTTCGTAATTTGATTCCAACGTTCCATTTGAGCGAGAGAATTTCTTGTATGCCATTCGGATTAATTTGCATGCATTTAATGAACATTTAAAATCGACTAGCAACTAAACATTAAAATTATTCACAAGAAATTGTAGAAGTTTTACGCCAACAGACACTTTCTAAAGATGTTCTGGATCCTTTTTCATTGAAACAGGGAAATTGTTAAATTCGGAAAAATTCAATTCAAAACTTTGACATAAAACATTTTTTAGAAGTGTGTTATGTGTTGTACAATTAGCAACTAATTGGATTCGGGAAAAATACTAAAAGTTTTGCAATGTTAACATTTCCAAAGTAGCATAATATTTTCAAATCCTCGAGTGAAGAAAAAACTTAGTTTCCGTAAATATTACAAGAATCACTTTGAATCCGAGTCAAAGTCCAAAAGGTCTTGTTTTAATATTTATATTCAAATTAATCGCAAGGATTGCAGGTACCGGTCTAAAGACTTAGCAAGAAGAATATAAGCCACGCGACCAGTTTAAAATCATCATTCCAAATGCAATAAACTCCAAAGTTCTTCGAACTCGATCGCGTGTTCGCACATGAGCGGCTTCCACTAATTTCCACAATCTTGACGTGATGGCCTCGAAGTAGCAATGTCATGTGCAAGGCTAACTGGATAATCCTTTGTAGCCGTCTGGCACACGTGGAATTAAAGGGCACGTTTCTTTGATCTGACAAAGACAATTCATACTATAGACTCGGTCCGAAGTCAGAGATCTGTTCGATCTCAGGAAAGAGTACTGGCCACAAGAATCAATATTTTCTGTGATGGTTTTCAGCCTTGTATGTGTCTATCACAAGAGCTGCGGTCAAAACGGGGGTGCTGCAATAACTATTTTAATATTTGGTAAGTAGCTATTCTCTAGAAATCCTCAAAGAATCTTGAGAGATCTACGTGCCCAGGAATAAGATCCGAGAAGCTGCTTCTGAATTTGAATCATATTTTATATGCGCTGTATCTAGTTCAGGGATGAATTTGTTGATCAGAATAATAATGCAAAATTGAATGAATGAATGAATGAATGAAAATACTTTATTGTACACCTTAAAAGAAAAACAGTAAGTACACTAAAATAAATAAGGAATAAAACTAACTGTACAATGGGCGGTCTTATCGCTGAGAGCGATCTCTTCCAGACAACCTTTGGATGGAGAGGATTGTAAATCAAAAATTGCGGACAAAATAAAATATTTTTGTCAATTCCAATCCGTAATAATTGCAGAAATTTTCATGTTTGAATTTTAATGACTCAATCAAATCGCTCCTCAATAACTTGGCTGATTTAGTTGAAACCTACAAGAATACTTTTTAATTGGGAACCACGTGACTCGTGGAAAAAAGAGTAGGTAGCGTAGGTACTATGTCTATAGTATCTTATTAGAGTAGTATAGCAACTAATCCAATTTTCGGTATTCATCTTCGTTTTTATGACCTCGAGAAGATATATACAATGTCACATGCAAGGTCTTTGCTGCATGTAAAGTCCCGTTGAACATGGCTATAGTTATGTAGGTACAATCTCTATGTGATAGCTAAACTATGTTTGTGAAGCAGTACAATGATTTACGATGTCACCTGATCTTCCGACATCTGACCAGTTTAGCACACATAATAAGTAGGTAGTTGCGACGAGGGGCAAGTGGGTTATAGGTATAGCAAAACCTGTTTTAGAGGACAATGATCTGATGCTCTACTGACGAGTAGTAATTTGTCAAACACCCCTTAATTGATTTTCTGATTATTGACAGGTTACGAGATAATATCGTCATCTTAGTAGCTTAAACCAATTTTCACAAGATTTAGGCCACAGACATTCTAGAACAACTAACCATGGGTTTTTTTTATGTTACTAAAGACGGATTTGAGTCAGTTTCTTAGTAAATTATAAATTTTAAGTTTCGTTACGAAATATGATCTCAAATAACTAATATACGATTGATTTCCGAAATTGCACAACCCAAAACTATGACCTAACACTCAAACGGTCATAACATTCAAAAGATGATCCCCATTTATAAATTGATGATCAACTAAATCAATTTCGAAATAACTGAATGCGGTTATGCAAAATCGATAACTAAATTCATTTAGATTCACTTTTATTGTTGTTATTGTTATGAATTTAGATGTTTTGAGGAAAAAGATTAAATGACATAACTTTAGAAAGGAGCTTTATAAAAATACAAAGATAAACATTTCCTCGTCTAATGCAACTGCAAAATAACATCTATTCTATCGTATGCATCTTGTATGGAGATGTGCATTCGAAATTATAATGTAGTTATTGCCATTATGAATCACTTTTACATCGTTTGCCTGGAAACCATTCATTACCCACACACCTCGTAATGATAGAATACGCCGGTATATAGATATAACGGTTGCATACAAATTATGTCGGCTCATGCAGTAAGAAATTATAGGTACTGCCACACTTGCACGGTAGTGGCTACGGGCGCTGTTTTTTTTTGCTCTATGCGTATACTTTGCATAGAAAAGCACAAAACATAGAAAACATAGTGCAAAAGACTGTACATAAGCAGTATATGCCCAAAACCAATAAGTCGCTTGCAACGGATAGTCAAATATAGCAGGCACGCAACATTTCGTAATATCAGATAACACTCCCATGTTTTGACAGCGCTCAAAATTAACGTGTGAATTACCTAGCTCGATCCATTGCATGACAAAGGCTTGTAGGTCATTCGAATAAAACGATCTAGCTGTCCCATTATTTACACGAGTCCTTTTTGTTGAGGGTACAGTTCTAATTTCATAATACTATTGGTTCTATCAATTCTCCATCAATGTCGCTTTGAAGAAATACACAATACGGAAATGTATTGAGAGTTCTATACATTTCCAGGAAGAATGATTTTGGGGCTTAGCTATGGATGACAAGAAACCTATGTACGCTCTTGTTATTTTTTTTATAATGGGATCGGTCAAGTGTGTGGCTTTAAAACTCGTTCAGGCACAAATTGCAAATTGATCGCTTCCAATTGATGGATAACTGGGTAATTGACAGTGCAGTTAAGTAATTCACTTCACAAATTGATTCGACGTCTAGTCGTATAATTGTCTTATTCTATCGTCTTGTCAATGGGGGAGGTTTATTAACTAACTTCATTAACCCTTACAATGTAATAAGGTAAAAGATGCATAAACATTAGCTATTAATTTATAGCAGGTCTACTCTATAAATCATTAAGATGCAGACTAAGGCCAAATAACTTCTCTTATTGTTTACTTTTTTTAAGTAAAAAAATTATGAGAGTATAAAAAATCGCAAAACATCCAATATTAAAGAGTAAAATTTCTTTTAGACACAATAGGTTCATACATCGCTCCGCTGCATTTAGAATGTTTAGTACGTTTAGTTTTAGAATATGAGGGCAGTTTGGTGTTTTTCTGACGATCTTGCGTAGACGAATTTATACTGATTTATATGATATTATTAAAAATAATAAAAGTTGTATTTCTAGAAACAAAATAATGCATAAATGTGGTTCTGATGCATAAATGACCATTCCGCTCAATAAATTATTCATTTTGGTCACATAAACAGTAAGAAGTGGGTTACAAATAAAATTAAAACGATGTGGGCCAAAATGTGAAGACTTAGTTACCTACTAATTTTTAGATCGTCAGTGAAATCTTCGAACGAGGTCAATAATCGATATCGTGCGATAGTGCACTCATCCGCTCCGATTGACAACTGGCGTGAAGTATCGCAATACTTTCCGACTACGGCCAGTATTCGAATTAAAACGATACAGAACAATGGCACATTCAACTGATATTGCATGGATACATGTATGGATAACCTTTTGTACCTTGTGTATGAATATAGGCCACCATATGACCTGTATTCTACATACATTCGGAAACAGCTGCACGACTTTGATCGCCAAGCACGCTGGGATCTTTTCTTTTAGTACCTTAGTTCCAAATTCCAACTCAACTCTCTTTAGAGAACAGTCAGAGGAACATCCAACATACCTACTCACGTTTTGCAGATGTTCCAAACCCTTTACTTACTTTGATATGATTCTTTATCTTTTAAGATAAATATCAGGTCTCATCAGGTCAGTGTCTAACCTGTGTGCAGATTGGTGCTTTGAAATAAAAGCAAAAGCAGCACAGTTGAAGGTAAAATGATTTTTTTTATAGAACGCTATAAAACTCTCGAACGATGTCGCCATTCCGCAATTAGATGCGGAAGAGTCTCACTCGAAAGCCACGGACCATCTCTAATGCTTTTCACAGCGATTGTGCCGAGCAAATTGTCAAAAATTGTATGCAAATAAACGCAGTGCACGTAACTGCTTTTTTTTTAGTGTCGCTGTAATTACGTGCTTCTTGCTTTATTATGAAGGAGAAATGTATGAAGAAAGTCGGGTAAGAAAGGAAAAGATCCAAACGATTTTTTTTCTTGGCTCGCCTCTCTTTTTATCAAGTACTAAGAAGCACCCCGCAGTGTTACTTGCGATTCAAAAGTAGGTCAATTTCCTCTATGTCCTCTCGCGATCCCGATCTCTGTCCTATGCTATGCCCCACCCGAGGTCCTTTTTAATCATTACAAAAAACTGATAAAAAAACCGAGGTGAAGTAATATGTATATTGTATTTTTCTTAAATTTTGTTGACTTAATAAACATTTTGATTTGATTTGATTTAAGTGCCTCAACGCTTGCTCGTTTTAAAGTTATTCTTACAATATACTTTTTAACATTGACTTTTTTCGGTCATCATGTAAAGAAACGCTGATATTCCGTGAAATGGAGGTTCTTTTTTCGTTTTGAGTTTATTATACAGTTTGTTTCTCCTGTTAATTTATTGAGTGGTTTCTCGCCACTAAGAATTAATCAATTTTGGGTTTGATATGCCATTGAGTCCTGCCATACCCGGCAACCCCGGCAAACCCGGTAAAACCCATCTTTGGGAGGAAAATGAAATAAACAATGTGAGAATTCAGCTGAAACACATTGCAGAATACTTTTCTGTAGGTATGCATTGTAGATTGTAGGCTTTTTTGTAGGTATATTATATACTTGAACCGAAGACACATTATAATACGATATTTTGCTTATTTATGATCTACAATCCCAGATAAAGGAAACCATAAGCGTATTGTTTGTAAGTGATATTATTATGTGCACGATAAATTACAAAGCCCAATAAAATGGAACGTTCTCATTGCACTTTTCCGGTATAATTGTATCAGTCGGCCGAACAAAACCGTGGGTGTGCTACTAGGAAAACATGTGAAATTATAAGAACAATACATTATAACAATACATTCTGGAACACCCTGTTTAACAAGCGCACCGATACTTACTAATTATGTAAAAGCGCTGGAATTGTGGTGATGTAGTCATTATCACAATTTCATTTTTATCTTACTAACACCAAATTATTCATTCAAGACTTCAATAACAATAATCAAAATATGCAATGGACTCGGTACGATAAAGTTTTACAAAAATTGTTTTCTTGTGGCGAAGAACAAGACGTGATTTAGGTACATAGACAATTTCAATTAGCGTGAATATTTTTACGATGTCATCTCGAATTTTTAGTAAGTACCTAGAGAGGACTGATGGTATAGTGGTAGCGGGCCCGGCGTTTGATTCTAAGATCTTGGGTTCAAAGTCATGAAAGAATGTCCACCAATATTTGTTTAATTATTTATTATTTAAAGCCGGTCATGCACCAATGAGTTTTTATGTTCAAAAATGTAAGTGCATAGTTCCAGTACTCTGAAACGGTGAAGGAAAACATCGTGATGAAACCGATGTCTATGTCTATGATATGAATCTAAAAGTTCTAAAACATATTGTGTCAAGTGCCCAAAAAGTGCCTTTCTGCGGCGCACTTATAATCCTTTAACCACATTGTTTCGTAAGAAACTGACACGACAAGAAGAAGAACGATGTAAGTTACAGTGTTTGGTACCTACATATGTTTTGTTTATAAGTTCTTGTGCTTAAATTTCCTGTCACCTTGGCGGAGGATAATGATAGCAGTGTATGTTTACCACCTAAATGTGTTGGCTTAATAATAAGTAGGTAATTATTAGGCAAGCACATTAGCCACAGATATGAGAATACTATACTAGTAGCTAGTGTGATGCCAAACAATAGGCGGTTTTCCATTAGACGGCAACGGCGACGGCGACGGCGACGGCAACGATGCGGAAGAAGCAAAAATGTATGAAAATATTTGGCACATACCTAACCTATAAGAAAACACAGATTACAATGACCAAGTACAAGGATGGTTGTATTGAAAGCGATATCTTGCAGGTGCAGAGGATTAACAGAAACAGAATACGGTCAGATAAAAAAATTATCACGTTATTTGTTTTAAGGTGGGGTGTACTGTAATGCACGATGCAGCTCGGGCGTTTTCGTAGCACAATAAACCTAACGGTACATTATTTGTTTTGTTTACGCAATAAAATATGCCAGTCCACATTGTTACAATTATCTCGTTATTAGTAATTCAAGGCTACCTATATTTTGAAGAGTTGAGTTAATGAGTAATGCTTAATGAACATATTTTTTGCTCTAGATAATATTGTGTGCAGTTTGGCTTTTTGTTGAAGCCTGATAAGTCTTTGTTCTACAGGCGAAAGGCTGATACATGTCCTTTCGCAGATTATCGAGATTAGTGGAATGATAAAAAACTATGCCGTCTATGACGCGCTGACTAAAACGCAAGAGCTGAAATTTATCTAAACTTTTAGGGAATTCTCAATAAATAGGTATGTTATCCTTACACCTATAATGCTAAGGCACATAATAGAATAATACGCACAGCCAGTGACTAGATCAACGTAAAACTGTGATTCATAGAAGCTATTTTATATATTAACTTACAATATTCTTCTGATCGTTAACCCTTATTTTTTGTACATAGTGCCTTAAACTAGGTTAACCTACCATGATAGGTAAGTATTAAAAACAAACACTTATTCAAAATATAAACAAAGCTTTTTATCGCTTAGCTCTAACGAAGTAGATAGGTAAGTAGGTACATAGTTAAAAATCGATTATACTAAGCAGGTTTTAAAAACACAGTGATAATGAAACCAAACTAAAATATAAATGAAATAGTCAATGAACTATTGTAATTAGATATATCTCCGTTCTATATCTACGAATGAGTCAAAAACTCAGTTGTACGTAGATATACCACATTTATTTTATATCACCGATAAAAAAACAACAAACTCACCCGCTGATAAAGAAAGCCAAAAACAATTGAATATCCGTTCAACGTTTATCGCCAATGGGTTAACCAGTTAACCAGCACAAATCACTATCGAAACTACCGTAATTTTATATTCGCGGAGAACCGGCAAGGCATCTTCGCGGGCGCGCGGGCTCACAGCGGCAATCCGAGCACATGTGAAATCAGCTGTGGCTGAGGCTGAGCTGACGCGGGAGGCGGTGCGGCGGCCTCAGCGGCGGCATTGTTGCCAGCGCACCAGCCTTTCGCGGATACATTCGGCGCCTTGCGGACAGATTCAACGAGAATCTATATATTTATTTATTTTTATAATGCCCTTACAGTAAAACTAAATCGATATTAAAAAGCAATTCTATATTAACAATACCCAACAAGCAAAAAGTGGTTTTATATAATATATGTATATCCCAGAACCATGATTTTACTTTACTTATATCGAACTTTAGGTAGATTTATAATATATCTGTTAGCAAGTAAACTAAATCAAAGCATATTTATGTTCAGTAGTGGAATTCAGTAATTCTTCAGTCTTTATTAAAGAGTTCGTAAAATATAGGTAGTTTCACGTTTAAAGATCGGTTTGAAAAATACGGTGTAGGTAAACATATTTTTGACGGAAATTATTTTGATTTTGAATAGGAAAATGTACTTTCAAACACACTATGTAGCCGATGTACATAAGTTTTACTTGATAAATCATTAAACATAAAAGTAAAATTTTCTTTTGAATAGTGCAAATCAAAATCTGGAGCTCGCTTGATGTTTCGAAATATTTCAGAGTTGGCAACAATGACGTGACTTCCACTTCCCCCATAGCTAGACTTGAATTCAGCAGATAAGCGGCAAGATAAGATTATCACACACCTTGTTTATAAACGGATCAATTAGGTGAACTGAATACTCCATTTCCGTGAGTGTTAACCGTTAATAAACATAATGGCCAATACTGGGTGTCAAAAGACCGACCACTCCCTAAAACTTCACTAATAAATAAGTAAGTATCAATATAAACACCTTTTTTTAAGAAACCAAGGGTTGGCTACAGCAATCCCTGTACCTGGGTTGAGGGTTGGGAGCAGGGGAGTTGTAAGTGGGGGTAGGTGGTATGTCCTTCCCTAGTCCTTTTTCTAGGAAATGAAAAAATATAACTTTACTTTTTCAGCTAATTTACTAGTTAAATTAGGTCTTTTTAAAAAGTGAAGAAAATTCAAGTAATAATTTTCATCTCCTCGACAAAAGGACTCAAGGGAAGGACTTGCAATCTACTTCCGCTTGCAACCCTCCTATCCCCAACTCTCAACCCAGGTATAAGGATTGCTAAATTATTACCATTATCAAAAAGTGATTTTAAGTGGTAACCATCACCCATACTTAAAAGCGTTGCCTTCGTTCCTATTTTAAAAACAGAAACGAACCCTATATGTATACGATTTTCTGCTCTGCTTCCATCCATTTGAGGCGTACTGATGTTACTTACTTAGATTTTAACCAACAATACCAAAATGGAACTCAAAGTCTCAAAATCCAATCCAACCTCCAAAGGGGTGTTATTAAAGTTTGTATGAAAATAAAATCATACGAACGAAATTGCGTGGCGTTCTAAATATACCTCAGTTCAACCAAATCTGACTAGCTCATTGAAATATATAAGGTCTGTGAATCACATTAACTTTCCATTCTAATAATGGCTTTAAGTTGTGTCTGGGCACGAATACGGCAACACAAAATAATAATCATTGAAATTATTGTTTTTCAATACACAACTTACCAATCTACAAATCAAATCGACACTATTCTCTGTAATGACGTATTTTTCGTGTGTCAGTGAGCAGCGGCAATTCCATACCATCATCTGGGATCTGGGTATTTGTGGCACAGAATAATTAGACAGCCATTATGTAAATTCGTTGTTTTCTTTTTTGCCTGAGTGTTACTTGAATGACAAACTGGGTTCTAATGATCATCTTATCACAAAGGTAAGACAATTAGCGTTGCGCAACAGATGATATCTTGCTATTTGCTAAATATTTATGACGTTATCTCATTGTGGTTATTTGGTTCAGTGCGGACAGTAATTTCACAGCCATTGGAATTTATTTTATCTTTTGCAGGCAGTACCTATGTAGCACAGATGGGCTGTAATTTTCCACGTTAGGACCACTACGTGCGCATTGTGCACCGCAAATGATTGTTTAAACTTTTAAACCCTTGACTACCCCCGGTAGATATCCTAAAGGACCTTGAATAACTTTAACAAAAATAGGATTTATAGGGTTATCCACCAGTCGTGAGCCTCATTTAATTTTATTTAGCATACACGTTAAAAAGTAGCACATTGACTTGAATGAGGATAAAGTGACGAAATTACTTAGGCGTAAGAGGAAATAGATGACGTAATGAGTTGTTTTTATTCATTTAACTTAATTCTCGATAATTTTAAACAATTTAGGACGTTCCGTGCGAAGACTGGACTGCATTATGCAACGCAAACTGCTAATTAGGTATGATTTGTGATGAAGTAGCTTCGTAACTTAGAATGACAAATTTATGGTATCGATAAACTGATTTCTTGTATCAACTTTTATACACAGCTGAGTCAGAATCAATTAGCATAGATCTCGCTTTTTTTCGATGTACCTCAACTGCTGTGATCTAAATGATAACAAAACTATGGGACATACAAAATATAGATACCTAACGTATTACATGCTCTCATTGCGACTGCGACCCCAATCAAGTACCGTTTTTGACAATTTCACTTTCAAAAGCCTTTATGGTAACAGGTCGCTCCAGACCTGTAATTGTTTTTTTATACAACTAGTTGATGGACAAGCAGATGGCCTACCTGATGTTAAGTGGTAACCATCCCCCTATACCTAATAAAGCATTGCCTGGTAAGTCACGCACGACATGAACGTGCCCTACGATTCACTGCCCTGCGTCCATCAACTTGAGGCATACGTTAAACCTCATGTGCCTGTAATACCACCTGTATTTAATAAATTACAATGTATCTTAATTTCAATTTACTATTTACTTATTACTGGTCACTTTACTTATGACTATTGCAGAAAAATATTGTGTGACAAGACAGAATTATCCAATTTATTTTTTATTCTATCGTGCGAGTTTAATTAGATTCATTCATTAGTGAAGGTCTAACAAAAACCTAATATGTAAATTACTTCCAAAAAATATTGGACAAACCAGGCAATATGTTTCAATCAAAGATATCTTGAGTTGAGTAATTTTGGAGAGAAAGTACCAAAAAAACAAGAAAGCTAGCATAAAGGCTCTCCCCCACAGGCACGTTCTGCGATTGCTTTTTTGCGATATCTGTTTTTAGTAAATTTTTTATTAGGAAGTGCATGAAGTTACACGCTGCTGCGAATAATCGCGCTGGTGGGGGAGAGCTTTAAGAGCAGCGATGACCAAAAACAACACAAAATACGACCAGACGTCTTCGTCATGCAACTGTATACGCAGAAGATGACATCATTTATATACGAGCACCATACAGAGTGTAACATAAATAAATACCGATAAGATGATAACTAGTCTTGTGCCTTTCGCGCATTGCCCATGTCGCTGTGTCCCGGCGCATTTGAGCTAAGTGTAAACGCTGTATAAAGTCAAGAGATCGCAAAACTTCCAGATGAGTAATTGTAATTTAATGGTTAAGTTTGGTTAATTACTAGATAGGTAGTACATTAACCTAATAGTTATCTAACCTTACCAAGTGTTTGAAATAGTTTCGACGATCTCTGTGGCGCAGCGGGCGAGAGCCTGCCTGCGACACAAATAGGTTGCGGGTTCGATTCCCGCCGTGGAACAAATTTGTGTACGATCTGCAGAAATTTGTTCCGATGGTCTGGGTGTTTTCTATGCATAATAAAAAAAATATCTATCTATGTAAGTATATAATGTATTAAATATATCAGTTATCTAGTACCCATCACACAAGCTTTGAATAGCTTACTTTGGAGCTAGATAGTGCTGTGTGGATTGTCGAGCATTAAAAAAAAATAGTTTTCAAATGCGTGTGGCCTACGTTAACCGATTTCGATATCTGACCAGTTGCCTTGATCTTTAAAGAAGCTGTGAGACGCATTTGACCTCCGCACTTTCAATTACTGAACAATAGAACCCTGTGCTGTATGTACCCAGTACCCACTCCAAATAAACCTTGAAATGCCAAAAATAATTTATGATTAATCTTGAGTAGTGAGAACATCACTACACCAGTGGAAACATCACTAGTTATCTATAATCGACACATAAATAATAAGTGTTACATAAGTAGGTAAATCTTTTTTTTTTATTTATCTGGTAAAAGCGATGAAGACATTCCCAGTCGAAAGTAGTAATGAGCGAGTCTGGTCTTTCCACCCGTTTAAGTTTTAAATTTTATAAATTTAAAACTTAAACGGTATTATTCTATAGTAACATACATACATTGACGCACATTTTGACGATATCAGTGGCGCAGCGGGCGAGGGTCTGCCTGCGACGCAAGAGGTTGCGGGTTCGATTCCCGCCTCGGAACAAATTTGTGTACGATCTGCAGAAATTTGTTCCGTTGGTCTGGTTGTTCTATATATAATAAAAAAAATATCTATCTATGTAAGTATATAATGTATTAAATATATCAGTCATCTAGTACCCATAACACAAGCTTTGAGTAGCTTACTTTGGGGCTAGATGGTGCTGGGTGGATTGTTCAGCATTATTTATTTAATTATTTATTTATACATATTTCATACACATATTAGTACATTATTGCGCAGGCCGAGTATGAGTTTGAAGGCCGAGCCGAAGGCGAGAACTTCACTAATACGAGACAGGCAATTGCCATTTCTGCCGAGGCATTTAAAGTGCTTTGTACGATGTAGCCGACACGTTGGAGCAGAACGATCTAGAATAGGTACACCTTTTCACTCTTGCTTATATTAAAAGATTTAGATTGTTTCCTATAAAAAAATTGTTTGACTAGTTTTCCAACTTATTTAATCACTCATTTTAATTACCTATTAAATTATTATTTATATTTATTATGTATGCATTATAGGTAATGTAAATAACAAATCATCAGAAATTTTCAGCTTTGCCGCCAATTTTCTGTTTATTTACCATCAACGCATTTAAGGCTATACAGCCCCGTGACCGGAATTTGTACTAACTTTTTATGCAAAGAGACTTATACTTTGGTATGCTGATAAAAGAGATCCAATCGAAAAGTATTTAATAATACCAGTACAGCACGCCGTTTCTCATACAACATTGTTGGATGGAGCGATGGTACCTATATTGTAATGTTCCAAATTCAAAAAACGCTTCTGATTTGATTTTCTTTGTCCGTAGCGTGTTCTTGTTTCGAAAATAATGACCATATTCCATGATGTTTTTGAGAAAAATTGGTTTACGGCCAATGCCAATGGTAGGAAAAGGAGGCCGTAAACCAATTCAAAATCGTAAAACCAACCAACCGTCGCGTCGGTCGTCAGTGTAGACTAACCTATAATAAACTCTAATAATCAATCCTATCCTACTAATATTATAAACTCGAAAGTTTGGTATGGATGTTTGTTAATCTTTCACGCCGGAACGGCTGAACGGATCTGGAAGAAACTTGGCAGAGACATAGATTATATACTGGAATAGCACAAAGGCCCGTTTTATCCCGTGGGACTACCGGGATTTAAATCTGCGCGGGTGAAACCGCGGGCGCAACTAGTAACAAATAATATATGCGAAAGTGTGACTTTGGCGCAGATACCTATTGCATTCTGAAGATGAACATAGCGGCTTTCCATCTACCTTTTCATCTAATTCATTACGTATGCACATAGCCTTTTGCATCTATGAAAGAAGATTTAAGACATAAGAAGCAGCGTCTGTTATAGAGGTGTGGCACTTACGGAAATAATTAATTACCTGATCATTGAATTATGTACCGATTATTAAATCTGATTTGATGTTTGTCATGTAGATACCTTTAAAAACAGCAGCTATGATGATGATCTGGTGGTATCTATTCAGTTTCTAAGAAGGTAACTGAAGTCCAAAAACTAACACTTAAAACAGTTAAAAGAACTGCGGTTTTGGTTTAGCGAGCAAGAAGTGCACTAACCAGTTTGGATCTGGTTAAAAAGCAAAATGCGTTCAGCTTTCAATTAGTTTCGATCGATTTGTTCAAAGGTGTTTTTAGGACGCAGTAACCAGCCTTTTTTTTCAGGCGAGGGAAATGTCGCGTGGATGTAACAGGTACCACGTAGATAAAGTACAGCCTGTAATTTTGTAGAAATTTATGCTTCAACTGTCAGTGTGAAACATAAAAACAGTGTTCAATTTTATTTTCACCGTGATTACCGTAAACAGAAATTTATCTAGGTTTAACATAATATCTGCTTTAGCATTGTTGTTGGTATGGTAGAACAGAACGCATTGTTAATATGGCATTGGAAAATTTGGAATTATAGTTTGCATGTTTTTTATTTGTGGAAAGCAACCATTTTTAATTTACAACGACCTGTCTATTATGAGAAGTGTGATTCGAAAATTACGTCATTAATTCAAAGACCAGTTTGCATGCATGATGACTATTTAATGCATAAGTATTTGATTAGGTATCGTGATCCGATCTGATCATAAACATTGAAACGTGTACTTGATATAATAATAATAGAGTACACTTGACTTGAGTACAGTTTTGCGTGCAATTGAGTTTTTTCCGTGACCAATAGCGCAAGAACAGTAGGTTATTTCATTGCCTAATACGCTATTGCTATTTTATTGGTTGGTCATCGAAGAAGCTGATCACCGTAGCTTTAGTAAATGTACTCGTATTATTTCAATTCATTTTAATAGAAACGTGAGACATATTTAATTTCGTTCAAATCCAACATATCATAAATGTGAAAGTTTGGATGTTTGTTACTCAATAACGCCAGAACGGCTGAACGGATCTGGATGAAATTTGGTACAAAGATAGATTACAGTCTGGAAAAGCACACAGGCTACTTTTTATTCCATGGGAATACCAGGATTTAAAACTAAGCAGGAAAAACCGCGGGGTTCAGCTAGTAAAGAATAAAGGTGCGTTTTCACTATTGCTGTTTGAGGTACTAAGCGAGAAGAGAAACTCATCAATATTGGTTTATAATTGAAGGTAAGTAAATTAAGCAATTCAATGGTGGAACGTTTATCTACGCCACACGCTCTATAAAAACGCTTATAGAATGACATAAAATGACTATGGGCACACACGTAAAAAGCAAGCGCGTTGTACTTTTAATATTAAAGTCCAAAAATTATAACATTGTTTTCAAAACTTCCATTGAACGTTATACAAAATCAATCAAAAAATTAACATTGCAATCCTTACGACCCATATCAACATCACCGATCCAGACCAATTTTAGAATTGTAAGTCATTCGTCTTACTTTCTAGAGCTTTTCTGTGAAAGTGTTGCTCTTGTTACCTGTTATTGTACTATAACAAGCATGTCGTTACTGCACGTAGCTCACCGGTGTTTACCTACAGCTTCCCACAAATCGCTAGGTACAGAAAGTAGAGTTTACTACCAACTGAGCTGTGAAGGCTATCTTTTTGCTATATGATCATATTATAAATTAATATTGTCAAAGCCAGTCTAAAACAACGATATACATAGGTAGATGGTGTGTATTGGTATTTGTGTGTGTATTGGTATTTTCTATGTACTTATAATAAAATCTATCTATGTATGTATAAAGTGTATTAAATATATCAGTTATCTAGTACCCATAACACAAGCTTTGAGTAGCTTCCTTTGGGGCTGGATGTTGCTGTGTGTGTCCAGCATTATTTATTTATTATTTTATAATTGGGGTTTGCGCCTAGTATTTTACCTACCTAACATTGCAAATAACATCATCTTAATTCATCTCACACTCAATTTTGATGACAAAAGTACTCACCTTAACAACAAAAGCAGGTACCTACTTTGTCAGGCTGTGGGAACCTAAAATGTCTCTATACACCTTTAATCCACGTCTTTATATAAATGAATCTTCAAAGACGTGGCTATTCATTACCTCTCACTCATACTGTACTGTTGGCACTAGTTACTTTTCCCTCGCACTCGTAAAGAGGTATAAACTTTTTTTTTTTTTAATAAATAATGCTGGACAATCCACACAGCATCATCTAGCCCCAAAGTAAGCTTCAAAGCTTGTGTTATGGATACTAGATGACTGATATATTTAATACATTATATACTTACACATATAGATATTTTTTTATTATACATAGAAAACACCCAGACCTACGGAACAAATTTCTGCAGATCATACACAAATTTGTTCCGAGGCGGGAATCGAACCCGCAACCTCTTGCGTCGCAGGCGGACTCTCGCCCGCTGCGCCACAGACGTCGTCGAAACTTGCGACGCTATTTCTAATGGATCCGGTTGTACCAGCTTACTAATTATGTGACTGCATAACTTTCAAACAAAATTAAATAATTAACAAAATACTTTATTGTGTCCCACGGAAGTAGATTTGTATAATTTATATTAATATAATTTTAATGATAGGTAGAAATGCTTTGTAGTCGTAATAAAGAAATAACTGAACATTTAAGTCAACTTTTTCAGATTGCATATTCGTTAGCGGAATGTATCATTTAATTGTGTAGCATGCATTTAAACCGCATTGAGTTGAGACCAAAGAAGTCGAGACAAAAATAATCTAGGATTTGTAGAATTCATGCTGAAATACGAATATACTACTTAGTAAAATCTATCAATAGTAATAGAATATAACTATGCTTTCTGCTTTTCTCATTTCTAAAACATTTTTGACCCCATGTCAAATAATAGGGCAAGATAGGCCTAAGTCCAGCAGCGGACTTCTTCAAGTTGGTAAAATAGCCTAGGTTATTTTACTAACAGACTCTCCTATCCCAGCTCTATTATTTAACATTGGGTCAAAAATGCTCAGAAAGTTACAACCGCTATGGCGGCGTCTGTATTATCGACAACTGATGTATGCTATTATTTGGGCGTAAAACCTATACCTATATAGTAATTAGAAAGATAAAAGAGTAATTAAAGACACCCTAGCAAAGCGCTGGTTTGATGAGTCTTCCTAGACTTTTTTCCTATTTGTATAATTTTTGTCTTTGTTCTTTTCGGTTTTCTTTAACTTCGTATTTTATTTTTATTTAACAAGTAAGCGGCCTCAGTAAGTAGTAAGCGGCACGACCTCAGTGGCGCAGCGGGCGAGAGTCCGCCTGCGACGCAGAGGTTGCGGGTTCGATTCCCGCCTCGGAACAAATTTGTGTACGATCTGCAAAAATTTGTTCATTGGTCTGGGTGTTTTCTATGTATAATAAAAAATATCTATCTATGTAATTATATAATATATTAAATATATCAGTTATCTAGTACCCATAACACAAGCTTTAGTAGCTTACTTTGGGGCTAGATAGTGCTGTGTGGATTGTCCAGCATAATTTATTTATTTTATTTTATTTATTTAAGCTCTTTCTAGTTTCAATATGCGAAAACGTAATAATGATCAATAGTTTTTTATAATTTATTAATTAGACTTTATGTACTGTTTGTTTTCCTAAGAAATAAAAATAAATAAATAATAATTATGACGCCTTTAAATGTACCTAGCTCCCTTCTGAGATTCGCCCCGGGAGATTCTGAAACTAGTGATTTAATCACAGAACCAGACCCAGAACAAATTTATGTATCTGTCAAATACATAGAGCATATGATTCCCATAGTGTAATAGCAACATAATAAGGATGGATCTAGTATGTAAATTCCTTGGGATGGATGTTAAATTTCTTGGATGGATGGGAATCAAATGTCAAACTGAAAGCCATCTCGATAGCCAGACATTAGCGTAATCGGGCCGCTGTACCTTTTGAGACTCAGCTGATGTCTGTTATTTAATCAGTACCCAAGTACATTCCTTTACGTTACTTGTCACGCTGGTGTTGCGGGATAATTTATGTTGTCTATGCACGAATAGAGCGTAACTTCCATTCAAGACACTTATGAAATCCACGCATAAAATTATTTACTCCATCTTGAGACACACTAATGAATAAAAACACTCTTCGGCACATTTATCTATGCCTATTTAGGTATGCGATAGAAACTTGTTTATACACTTTTACCTGTCTGTCTGGGCCAAAATGTTTTGCATTTAACACTAAATTGTTTTTCATTTAAGGTTTCCTTCCAGTTTTTGGGCTTGGTTTTCTAAAGCAGCTCAGTATTAGATGCATATCGTAGAATGTCATGTGTTGAAAGGAGAAATACTCCGGATTTTGATAGAAGGAACACTTAGCAGCACCATGCCCGAGCACCTGAATAAATTACATTGTTCATGAAGAAGAATGTGCCAATCCCTATTGAAAATATCAAGCTAGCCTCATGTTTGGTAGTAGTGTGACCCTCACAGCTCAATTGGTGGGTAAGCCTTTAGCACTATAGGCTATGGGTTCGATCCCCACCGAAAACAAGCATTTTTAATCAACACAAAAAGTGTTGAACGTGTTTTCTGTCGATTTTTTACGAGTGATTAATTTATGAGGTTTAAGCTGTGGTTTAGGTGTATAATGAAATAAGTTTCTGAGTAAATTGGCTGAATAATAACTATAATGTATGTCTGTTCCATCGTCGGCTACATCGCTTACCACCAGGCGAGATCGTAGCCAAAGAACGGTCTATAAAGTTAAAAAAAAATGTGATAAAATCTTGCCGTCCAGGAGCTTTACTGGCGTGTGCAGTTCACATCTTTAGTTAGTAGGTAATTGCGTTTTAATTTGCTCTTGTATTCACCATGTTCGTGAAAATACGCCAATTTTAAGCGAATTAGGGCCATTACACATCGTCGTTTTTGGAAATACTACGAGTACCCAAAACAACGCGAATAGCCACAAATAGCGAAGTGCCACCAATTCCCGGGGTTGCTAGTACAAAAAAAAGATACCTCTCCAGAAGTGCATCGGAATATACCAGTCGGTATGTTAGGCAATGGGTCGAAGCACGGCATTACGTTATTGCAAGGCAAGCTGTGGCCGTACTTCCGACTCTGAAATTATTATAAAAATAGTAACACAAATAGCATAGACTTTGATAGTGAGGCACGATACTCTTTCAAGTCACTTATATTATATATATATCGATTTTTTTTATACAACCAGCTGATGGCCCACCAGATGATGTTAAGTCAGTGGTAACCATCGCCTATAACAAAGCATTGCCTCGTAAGTCAGGATAGGAACGTGCCTTACGAGTCAGAGCCATCTTTTGCCATGTTTGGATAATATTATGACCGCTAAACCCGGCAAGACTGCTATTTTGTGCCTTCCTTTTACAATTACAACGGAGCAGTGAGTACGCGGGAATTTCACTAGATGGCAACCATGCGCTCTTAATCTCTCGCAAACGGCGAAGAAACCCTATCGTTAGGAACACAGTTATGTAGTTAGGAAACCCGCATGCAAATCAGTGCGGTACGCATTGACAAAATGTCTTCCAACTAGGTTAAGAATATGGTGCTGAGAAAACTTTATAAATCTAAATACCTCACCCAGCCACTACTGCGCCTTGTAAATAAGAGCATAGCAAGTTCCCCCTAACGTTGTTTATAACTTTATAGCAGATGAATGTATAACTTACATCATACATAGTCGGGGTAGACGGGTTAAAGTCACTTGGGCACTGACACACTGGGCAAGGATCGCAGGATTCGCAAGGATCACAAGTATCGCAAGGATCGCATGGATCGCAAGGATCGCATGGATCGCAAGGACAGCATGGTTCGCAAGGGTCTACAGCATCGCCTTTACAAGGGTCTTTATCATCTTTTTTATCACCCCCACAGCAACCTGAGTAGCATACGCATAGCATACCAGACCTACACATTGGAACTGCAGTAGCTCTGGTGCACCGCATGGTGTTCTGAATTGTTTTGGTAAGAGTGAACATTTTGCTTTATCGTTTTTCCAGAACTGCTTTGCTATATAAACATTTTACACTGTGAATTTAAAATACATGAATTAATGCCAAAAAACGCGTGATTATTTATTTTGACTTTGTCAGCTTTTGACAGAAGTAAACCTACTTTCTGGCCTGACGTATCAGTGGTAGCATAGTGCGTAGTGCCATCTCCAAGGACTCAAGGCCAGGTACTTGTATTCAAATTCCTTGAGGCCAGGACTTGCCATCCACCCCCACTTGCAACCCTCCCAAGGAATATAGATAAAACATAGTATTCAAATTCCTTGAACCCACCTACCCCCAACCCTCAACCCAGGTACAAGGATTGCTATAGTTTAACAAACATAAATTCTAGAGCATTATAAATACCACTACATAATTAACAACAAACTAAAACAAAGCATGCATAGTAACTAGGTAGGTAATATACATACATATAGATAAATTCGTAAATTCAGACCTGTTTTGTTTTGATTGAAGAAAAATACATACCAGGTACTTCTTCCTGAATTTTATCAAAGCAAACAAACGCAAGCATCAAGACAGTCGCACTTGCACACAACTCGCATATGAAAACGAGGCTTACCTACATAAATAGTATTGATGCCGGCTTTTGACTTTATGATGTATATATACATATTATTATATTACCTACATCCCGAAATGTAATATTTTATCGTTTGTCGTTCAATTTGTACGAGACCGTTCACACTGTACCTACTCTAATATAATATTACATCTATATTAGAGTACAGTCGGTTTAAAATTCCGCTTTTTGTGTTGAAATTCCGCGTTTTTGCAACTGGCTCATCTGGCAACACTGATTGAAGCGGTCATAAGTAGTCATGTAGTGGCCACACCAATGTCTAACGTCAACGCCTATCATCACGCATCAATTATTCCGATAATTCTCGCGTGAGTCTCCACGCAGTGTGAACCTTTGATTTTACAACGGCAATAACATTGCTGTTGTGAAATTCTCGCGGCGTGTCTTGGTCACACCAACGTTCAACATCCATTACCACGATAATTATTGCCATTTCTCGGTAGTGTAGTGTGGCCTGGCCAAAGCATCAGTGTGCACCGGGAGCGTGACAGGGTCGAACCTGCGTGTTTCTGAAATGGAGTGGACGAACGAAAAAGTTATAACGTTAATCGAAGCTTTACAAACTGAGCCATGCTTGTGGGATCCGAGACACAAGTATTACAAAAATCGTGCATCTCAAAATGACGCTTGGCAGCGGCTACTGCAATTATTGCCCTTCAAAGCAACAATTGAAGATTTAAAGAAGAAAAAAGAAACCTTATTGGGTTATTACCGAGCCCATCTCAATAAATATAAAAAGTCCTTGAAATCCGGAGCTGGAAAAAAGGACGTATACACTACAAACTGGTTCGCGTACGAATCAATGGACAGCTTTCTACGAGTGGTATACGAAAACAACCGCACTTTAAATACAGTGGTAAGTACTACCTAGTACGAGTAGGTATAGTCTGTTCGCGGAGACAAACTAAGGAAATCGTAGACTGCACGATAATCGTACAAACGTGCAAACTGTTCCCGCTGTGTGGCCAAAAGTCAGTCTTATCTGTCTCTTGTGCGGTGCGGACGTGTTGGTGTAGTATTCCAAGGAATATAGATAAAACTTTCAAATTCCTTGTCTTTCCCTGTGTTTTCCGTGTTTGATTTTACGTTGACTTGGCCTGCTTTTTTGACTGTTTACCTCGTGACTTGGCGTGTCGGACTATTATCAAGAAAGGAAAAAATATATAAGAAATTATGATACCTATTAAATTTTAAAAAATCACTTCTAATGTTTTATTTTTTGTACCATACACAAATTAAAGAAAGTAAATATTTTTATCCAGCAGGTATCGAAATAAGTAGGTTGGTAAATTATCAATAACCCTCATCCGCAAAACCCCGGGCGAAAAGCTAGTGAAATGTTAGTACCTTTTATTAGTTTGAAGTGAGCAATACTTCAAAAAAAATGGTCACTCCCGCTGACCAATCTTGTCCCGCCCGAGGTCGGGTCGATTTTCGCCATGATGCAGCTAGTCGCCCGTGTACACTTCTCTTTACAGTGACTCATGCTTGTAGTCCCATCCTGCTCACATTCATACAATTGTGCAAGAGAGCGCGCGCTCTATTAGTTGGTCTCCGCGAACAGACTATTAGGTACCTATCCTTTCTAATAATAGTAGGTACACAGTAGGTAGGTGTGTATACTACAACACTTTTTAATTTTTTTTTCACTTTTTAAGTTTCTGTATTTCTGTTTATTTGTTCCTAATAAATACTTTTTGATTTAAAAAAAAAAAAAAAACCAAAAACGCAAAAACATCTCCTTAAGGCGTTGACAAGACAACACCTAATATTTCTCTCGCTCACACGATTCGACATTTTAAAAGATATAAAATCACAAATTCCAATTTTGAAAAATCGCAAACAACCATTTGTGTGCAATCACATTGCGCATAGTTTGGGAAAATTTTCATTTTGATTGATGCAAGTTTTCCTAATCAAAAGTTTGCTTGAGTACGAAAACTAGAAAAGCAAACTTTTAAGTAGGAAAACTTGTGTTGATCAAAATGATTTTTTTACTAAACTGTGCACAATGTGATCGCACACAAAATTATTGTTTGCGATTTTTCGAAAATGGGTTCAGTGATTTTATATCCTTCAAGAAGTCAAAACGTGCGAGCGAGAGTCACATTAGCTCTTGTCTTCACCTTAATCGTATTTAGGCACTATATTATATTAATAAAAAATTTACAAATTATAGCAATCCTAATCAAAATCCTATCCCCAACCCTCAACCCAGATACAACCTGGGTTGAGGTTTGGGCATAGGAGGGTTGTAATTGGGGGTAGATGGCAAGTCCTTCTCTTGAGTCTTTTTGTCTAGGAGTTGAAATACCTATTATTACATCAATTTTCTTCACAAAAAAAAGCCTAACCTAACTAGTAATTTAGCTGAAACCATTAATTTATTTTTTTTCATTTTCTAGAAAAAAGGACTCAAGGGAAGGACTTTCCACCTACCCCCACTTGCAACCCCCTAACCAACCAAACCCTCAACTCAGGTATAAGGGTTGCTATCGCCAACCCGAAAAAATTATAATTGGAGAAGACGGCGTCCATTCTACACTTTTCCTTCTAAACCTTGAATTTTTTTTTATTTTACTTCATCTATAAAGGCTGATTTACACAGGGTCAGTAGACAAGTCAGTCGCAGCGCCAATGTCGGCGCCGCGACTGACTAACTGTTTACATGAAGTAACTAGTAGTGGTGCGTTTCTCACGGTGAGCACACGTGTGTGAAGTCAGTGGGAAAAATGAATTCGCGAAAACAACTGAAACGACGATTTAATTATTTGTTGAAAAATTTATTAATTTTGCTGTTGAATGAGTTAATAGAAATGGTAGAAAATGAGATAACTAAAAATAAACGACAATGGGTAAGAAAATGGATTGACGATAGAAACGAAACAGCAGTGCAAGTACCGTTTTTATCGATCGCTTAACTGACATTTAGAATCGTCAAAAATTCGTTAAAAATGGTTTCAACAATGGATAAAACCATTTTTAACAAATTTTGACGATTCTAAATGTCAAATTAAGCGATCGATAAGAACGGTACTTGCACTGCTGGTGGCTCTGCTTTGTTGCTGAAGCAATTGCGATTTGAAGATCCTGCGGAGTACGAACTGGCTATGAGGATGTCACCACAGAATTTTGACGAATTGCTGTCAATGATATCGAGCTCTATTCAACGACGATACATTCATGAGAGATGAAAAAAAAAGAGAAATGAGCGAAAAAAACGTGGTCACTCTACAACGCAGCGGCAGTGACTAACCACGCACTGACTTGTCTGTTTACACGGGGTTTATTTGGCTGGCGCGGGGGTGCGCGGGTGGCGGGGGCGCCAACTTACTTTAAAATATTCGTGTCCGAATATTCAAGTCAGCGCTGACTTTAAGCCACTGTACTGACTTCAAATCAGTTTACACAGGGTTTTTTTCGGGTCAGCACTGACTTGCCTCGAATTTGTAGTCAGTTACTGACCCTGTGTAAATCAGCTATAACTATAAGAATCAAAGTCCTGACTGACTGACTGACTGACATATAGACAACGCACAGCCTAAACTGCTGGTCGTAGAGACTTGAAATTTGAGGAGTACATAGTTCTTACAGCATAGACGTGTACTAAGAAGGGATTTTTCAAAATTCAACCCCTATGGGTCTAAAAAGGGTTGAAAACGTTTTTATGAAAAATCGTATTCCTTCAACCTAGGAACTTGAAACTTAGAAGACGTATACCCCAAAGTCAATAATTAAGTTTGTCATTTTTTTTTTTGACGACCTCAGTGGCGCAGCGGGCGAGAGTCCGCCTACGACGCTAGAGGTTGCGGGTTCGATTCCCGCCTCGGAACAAATTTGTGTATGATCTGCAGAAATTTGTTCCGTTGGTCTGGGTGTTTATGTATAATAAAAAATATCTATCTATGTAAGTATATAATGTATTAAATATATCAGTCATCTAGTACCCATAACACAAGCTTTGTGAAGCTTACTTTGGGGCTAGATGGTGCTGTGTGGATTGTCCAGAGTTATTTATTTATTTATTTATTTTTAGTTTTTGAGAAATACCCGTATGGGAGTTTTTTAACGAGTGGTTAGATCGATTTCAAACTTGGAGTAAATATACTTCTAAATAAATAATTAAGAACGACATTTTTAGTTTTTGTAAACTACCCTTAATAAGGGTGCAAAGGGATTTCAAAGTTTGTACGAGAATTTTTGTACGCGTAGTGCGATTGACTTGAAACTAAAAGTAAAAGTAGATAAATAACAAAAAAACATACTAATTTAGGGTTTTATCTCGGGTGGAATGTGCGAGCGGCGTCAGAGGCGCAGCGGTGGCTGGCGAAGCGCGGGGCCCTTAGCGGGCAGCAATTGGTGACACAATACGCGCGAGTGAAACCGCGGGGCGCAGCTAGTTTATTATAACAATATACATCTCACTGCCTCAACCGCTCTCATCGTAGAGACTTGAAATTTTGTAAAATATCCCTATTCACTCTGAATAATATTTAATTTATTTTTTGTTTTAGTAACGTTTTTAAGATTCCATACTTCTTAAGGTAAAAAATAGTTTTATAATCTTTTTTTAATTTTGTTTCAGATGAACGACGACAGTGAGAGCCAAGACCGAAATGACAGAGAAAATCCTTATCTGTCTTCAGTCATTGAAGATGCTCCTCAAATTGTAGAAGGAGAAATGAGAACTCCCCGGGAAGAAAATAAATCTAGAAAGAGACAACTGAAAGACGATTTGCCTCCAGAAATGAGAGCAGCACGTCGTCAAATCGACGAAGCTTTTGAATACATGAAAGAAATGAAAGATGATGAATGCGAGATCTTCGGAAGACTCATTGTTAGTAAACTAAAAAAAATTAGAAATCCGAATTCACGTGATATTTTAATGAATGATATTCAAAACTTAGTATTTCGCACATGTATGGCGGATCGACTTGATGAACAGTCTGTATTACCTGCATTTTTCAACAGGACAAATCTGAGTCCTTCCACATCCACATACAGTACATCACCGTTAGGTCACTTCACAGTTCAGTCACCCGATGAAACTTTGCGAGGATCACCAATAACACATCCGGGTCCTTCCACATCCACATACACACCACCTTCAGATCAATTCTATAAAATAAAGGTAAAGGAAAGCTGCTTTAAAGGTGAAGAAGGCATAGATGATAATTTGTAAGCAATATAACGATATTAGACACGTCAGAAGGCTTTTTTATACAACTAGCTGATGGAACAAGCAGATGGCCCAGCTGACGTTAAGTGGTAAACATCACCTCAAAGCATTGCCTCGTAAGTCACGCACGATAGGAACATCCACGATGCACTGCCCTGCGTCTATTTGTCTAGACTTCCACGTAACAGACAAATGGAAAAATGACTGGCTGGAAAATGCAAGAGGCTCGTGCGCCCAATGGGTTGACCTCACTTCCAAACACAAAGGCTTTTCTAACAGGCAAACTAGGCAACAGGCAACTAGGAAAACTATGGTGTCGCCTCAACAGGCTCCTCACTGGACACGGCCGTTGCAACAACTTTCGGCATATGTGGGGTTGGACAGACTCGGCGCTCTGCAAATGAGGTGAAGAAGATCAGACGATGGAGCACATCATCTCACCACGCTGCCCTATCTCATACCCAGGACCCTGGACCGACCTAATCGATCTTCTCCCTGGAGCATTAGCCTGGCTTGGGAATATTAACATTGACCTTTAAATTACATTAAGTATTTAGTGTAGTTTAGTATTTAGTATTGTTTAGATTAGAAGATTTAATTAATTTTGTTTTTTTATTTTAATACTGTTTAATTTTTGTTTCGCCTATTAAATTCTGTCATATGATTAAATAAATAACTGCCCTGCGTCCATCAACTTGAGGCATAGAGATGAAGCCTCATGTGCCTGTAATTACACCGGCAACCACACCAAACCACACTCTTCAAACCGAAACAAAGGGTTGCTGCTTCGCGGCAGAAAAAGGCGTGGTGGTAGTACTTCCCCGGACGAGCCACACATAAAGAGCTTTCACTACTCAGACTGAGATAATATTACTTTGTAACTGCTATTATGTTAATTGGTATCTTTGAAGCAAAGAGAGTTACATTTTTGTTTCAAATGTTAATTGATTACCTACTTAGAAAATGTATATTGTTAAGTTAAATTACCATAAAGTGCCTAGATAAGTAAAATAAAGTTGATAAAAAGCTGATTTAAATATGGGGCAATTTATTCCTCACCGCATTACTTCAATAAACATTTTCGTCAGTCCCCTGGCTGTCAAAGAGTATACAATAACTGCAGTCAAATTTGGAAGAATCGAAATATCTGCATCTTAGGCCCTTCTCCCATTACGATACGCCCGCGCGACTCTAGTCTCGGAGACTAGTCGCCGCGAAGTATCTCACATACATTTATATGGAGACTCTCACACTACGATACTGGTATTCTACGCGTTCGCGACTAGTCTCGCGATACCCGCCGTGTTGGTCGCTTGTGCGTCGCGTCTCGCGCGTTTCGACAAGATGGCGGCGGAGCAAGAAACAAATATTAAATTTGTACAATAAATTGAAAAACATGCTTGTTTATATAACTACAGATTACCTGAATAGGTACATGCGAAAAAATATAATAGACAAGACAAGAAGAAGTGCGGCTACAAAAACTCTACAATTTATGTTTCTTTCAATATATGGATGAATCCAGTATTTTCTACTCTTGCGTTGACGTCTTCTATTTCTATAAAACAGAAAAACTGCAAGAGCTTCTTCGTCACTGGAGTCGCTCGACATAACGTCCGTCTACAAAAAACGAGTTTGCACAAATGATGAATTTAGTAATTTTTCAGTAGCATATATATGCGAGCGTCGGGTAGCGAACATGTATACAACTAATATTATACTCGAGTATCGTACCCTACAAGTATCGTAATGGGAGAAGGGCTTTATACTTTAGTTAATCATCTAAGTTACCCGATTTTTGTATTTTCGCCCAAATCAAACACAGAAATATAGAGTAATAAATGCTGTTTTACTTTTCAAAGTACAACAATTTCATGCCCCTGAAATTAATGTTCTGCGAATTTATTCCGAACGTCAATTGCTGAAAGGTGAACATCGTGCAACATACGATTAAATTTTCGTTCCATACCTACCTCCTTCTGGGTGCTGGCCGGAAACGGTTTCATTATGGGTGCAATGGAAATACATTGTCAGCAATGAAAACGTAGGGCACATTTACATCGCCGTCATTCGCCAACATCATCATATTCATCTAAAGGTGGGCTTATACGGGCAACTTAAATTGCTCACTTCCAGTCAATACTCGTCAACTATGACGTCACGACTACTTCAAGCAATTTACGGCAACGGCAACAAGCATCAATACTGCGCAATACAATATTGAGCGATATGGCGCAACTTCATCAACTAGGCAATATCCTACACGAGCATTTCAGTATTCGCTCGCTATGGACGACATTGTTCTTGCTGCGGCGGCTTGTAGCGCTTTTTTTATTATTAATCAAAAACAAAAAAGAAAGAAAAGGAATAGGCGTATCTGGGTGCGATAGTTTTTGGCAAAGAGGCCGCAATTTTCATTGTGTAAAGAATTAGATGATATATTATTCACAACAAACAGGGCTGATTACGCGCTGGACTGACGACGCCTTGCCGCGCGCTGTCCTACTTCCACCCGACCTCTCGCTCTACCCACGGAAGCAAGACGGCAAGCCGCAAAACAAACAAGTGCGAATGAGATATATACAAAAATTGCTAGGAATTTCCAAGCCCATTGGATATTCGTCAATTAGTATCTGCGACATTGAGCGATATGAAATATCTGGAGCAATTAGAAGCAATATCGCCGAAATAATTGCTCCAATTATTATTAATTTCCAATTATATTATTGAAATTGCTCCATTAATTGCTCCAGATAGGTCTATTCGTGTCGCCGAGCAATTATTGCCCTCGTGTAAACGCACCTTTAAGGAGTATACAATAACTACGATATTCATCATTGAACTAGGAACTGAAAATAGGTACCTACATAGTTTTTGAGATATGACAGACTAGTTGCGCCCCGCGATTTCACACCCGCTCAAATTTAAATCCCGGTATTCTCACGGGATAAATGTGATATTCCAGACTATAATCTATCTCTCTGACAAGTTTCATCCGTCCATCCAGATCGGTTCAGCCGTTCCGGCCTGAAAGAGTAACAAACATCCATCCCAAACAAACATAATATATATCCATCCATACTTACAAACTTTTGTGTAAATTAGTAGGATTTGTGGAATTTTACAGCTGCCAAGTCTTTTCCTATGCACTTCTACTCTGTCAAAATACCGACAGGTGGACCACGGAAACAAGACGTTATTGTATATTCTTTGTCCGGAAAGAAAAAAAGTGCCCCTGATACAGCCAGGTGTATTTTGTAGATGGACCACGGACAGGAACTGGCTATCACTATCCTATACTATTAGCCCAGAGGTGACCTAGTTTTTTTATCACCGCGCCTCCTGCCTTCTTTTACTTCATCCTACCAACTACATAATAATATGTCGATTAATTAATGTAAAACAAAATAGTAAATAAAACATTCAACTCAAAAAAAATTGTATGTTTAATAATGATATTTAGTATGTAATGCGATTGTTATTTTGCACTTTTTCTTAGCTTTCAGAAGAGTAATAAGACGAGCAAATCAGCATAGCTTCATGACCATCACCGGCAGCCCCGCCGCTGGTCCGCCTCCGCCAGTCGCTGCGCCGCTACCGCCGCCGCCCGGCGCTGAACAACCTGTGCAACATTCTGGAGTCAGCAATTTCATTTTATCTCGAGGCTGCTGCAAGCCACGCGCTCCCTCAAACGACTCCGACCCACCCGCCACTGACTGACCCCCACCTCCCGTCAGTGGATTTCTGCCTGGCTGGATCCCTGGGTGAGCTTCAAAACAATCTGCTTTACAAGGAGCGTCCCAAAGACAGGGCGGCGGCGGCTGCCAGTGCACACATCCCGGCCTAGTACAAGGCTCCTCTTTAGCCAAGGCCTTTGAAACCTTACGCGCACGACCACCTGGGCCTATCACCACATCGTCCTTCCCCGCTGCCAACTCTTTGCTATTAAAACTAGAAAGGATCTTGTTGATAGTTTTTTTATCAAACACGAACATTGCGTTTTGATCCGATTGTGCAGAGTTCGAACTACATTGGCACCGAGAGTTACTGACATTTCCAGATCCTATTGCCGATTTTGGCACAGATCCACTGGGACAAATGCAAGCATGTGGAGCAGCAGAATTTCCGCTAGGGCCTGTAGAAGGAACAGATTGCGAAGTACACTTACAACAATTTCCTCCTTTGTCCGCGGATATATTGGGGGAAATGCTTTTCAGTTCACAGACTATGAATTTCTTGCCCGAGCCTGGTCCCGAGTCAGACGAGCCGGGCCCGCCACCGCCGCCCTGTGCACGCAAGTGGCCGGCGAGCGCGGCGGGGTCAGCGAGGCCACGGGCGCGCGCCAGCTGGCTCGGGGCGCACAGTGGGTCCGGCAACATGAGGCATGACGGCTCCCCGCCACATCCCGTGCGACGGCAATCGTGCTGGAGTCCGTTGCGTTTTATGCAGTGGCAGCTGTAATACATGATCCCTCCCCGAAGCTCGCGACTCTTTGTCCTCTTCAGCTGGTTTTCTTTTTCATCCTTTTTTTCACCACTGCTCTCCTCTGCTCTGGAGGCGTCGGAAGACTTTCCTTTCTGAAAACGCAAAGAATTGGGTTATTTTGTCTAAAACGTGCCCGTCCGCCAACTATAAGAATATAGATTACCCTGAGCTTAGGAGAGTGACGACGTCGTCAATCGCTTTACCACTGTGAAATAAGGTCAAAATCACTGAAGCGAGTGACGTAGGTCTTTCCGGGAGGCGGGCGACGAACACACGGCGGACAGGGCGGAGGACAAGGCTTGGGGCAGGGCCCCTGCCGGCACAAGTACCGGATCGAGCCCTGCTGGAAGAACTGGCAATCCTGCAGTCCGTTCCGCTTGAACGCAGACCGGGGAAGGCATTGAAGCTGCAACATAGGGTTGCAAACGTTTCAATTTTGAACTTAACGCATATTAAACATGGAAACATTCATACTGCTATAAAATGACATAACCGAGACGTGGCTTAGTTCGCCCATAATAGACGCCAGCGGTGTGGGAGGCGCACTGTTTAGAAGTAGGTTGTAGTGGTTATTGGCATATAAAATTATTGTATCGCAATTTAAACCCAAACTAGTAAATTAAAGGGAATTTTACGTTTGCGATTCTTTTTATTTCTATTGGCTAAATGGTTCCATGATTTATTTGCGTCCATTGTACTTATCCCGAGGATCTTTATATTTCAACTTACCGCTGGGCCACAATCTTCATATTTATAACAAACCATAGGACCACAAGGACTACACCTGAAAAAGAAATAAGGCTGTAGAAAAGATTTAACGTTACGTAGAGTACCATACAAATTGAAATATACTTACATTGTTATGAAATCTGTTTTCACCTACAGAGCAGAGAAGAGAGCTTTTGCTATATTTTTCTATGGTAAAACCAGAACTTACATAGACAAAACACTAAAATTTGGTTTTTATAATTTTTTATTGACTTGAAAATTTTTATATCAAAATCATCTGTACAATTTGGTGTTCAAAAGTCTTCTGTCAAATTATTTTCACGTTTGGCAGCGTTCGATTTTTTTCGTCTTCTGTATTTAAAAAAAGGATGTAACAGCCAGTATTTCAGAAATAGAGCGGAGTACAGACTCTCATGCTTACTTAGAGGTACAGAATTGAAATCTAATATAATTTCGAACCATAATTGATATTAAGTAGATACTTAGTCTCACTACCGGTGATCTTACAGATTTTCATGTTCTTTGTTACATACATACACGTAATAAATGTTCAGCACACCGTATAGGAAACGTTAAAAGTGCTTTTAGGTGACTACATTAGGGACAAAACTACGGTTTAACTTACTTATTAAACAAATGCAGTAGGTATATGATGCGTCATCGCGATGCTTCTTATTCAATCACAGCTGCCGATGCCGCTAGATTATCCAAAAGCTAATGTATCGATTGTTGACTTTAACAGTACCGCATTTTACAAATAGCACTAAGAGCTTCCGCGTGAGGATTGGCGCAGTGATTCATGCATGCTACGCGTGCTGGCTCACAGAGTGGGGCTGGGAAGGAATGGCAGAGATTCCCTGAAGAGATACATCCGCTCCTTCTACAGTCGTATTGCAAACCGTTTCTACGAAGGCAGTGGCAGTCCGTGTACAGAATACCTCCTCTTAGTTCTCGACTCTTGCAAGCACGCAGTGGCATGCAGAGGACGCATTTCTTACCCATATTTGCTGATTCTGCAAAATTAAATTGCCTTGATAAGCAACAGAGTTCTGCAAAATAAATATTCTTTGATCATTAGACGACTCACTTTTTTCAAAATTTTCAGAATGTTTTAAGAATTGTGTATTTATTTTAGGTATATTGAATTAGACACTAAAATTTTGAACTTTTACAGGAATTTTGAATTTTTAATACATAGTTTAGGATGAAATTAAAAATTACATCACAATACCTACCGAAATAACGTCTACGTGGTCATGATTGATTTCGAAAACACCATCATTTAATTACCTAAATCTATATGGTTTTAAAATTTAAACCTAGGTACTTTCTCAAAGTTCATACTCACTGAAACACTTGTACTGAGTATGAACTTTGACAAAACAAAAATCATGATCAACGAGCATATTACCCCAGTACCGATCACAGTCGCTGGAATTCCCCTCGAAGTTGTTCAGGAATACGTCTATCTCGGGCAGATCCTACAGTTAGGCAAAAACAACTTTGAGAAGGAGTTAAGTAGGAGAATTCAGCTGGGCTGGGCAGCATTTGGGAAACTGCGTCAGGTCTTCTCGTCACCCATCCCACAGTGCTTAAAAACAAAAGTTTTCAATCAGTGCGTCCTACCAGTTATGACACACGGAGCCGAAACGTGGACACTCACGGTAGGGCGAGTCCACAAATTAAAAGTCGCTCAGCGAGCTATGGAGAGGGCTATGCTCGGAGTCTCTCTGAGAGACATGATTCGAAATGAGATCATTCGACAGAGAACTAGAATAGCCGACATAGCCCAAAGAGTTAGTAAGCTGAAGTGGCAGTGGGCTGGTCATGTCTGCCGAAGAACTGATAACCGCTGGGATAAGCGAGTTCTGGAGTGGAGACCGCGTTTGGGCAAGCGTAGTGTCGGACGCCTTCCGACTAGGTGGAGCGACGACTTGCGCAGGGTGGCGGGGAAAAACTGGATGGGGAGAGCCAATGACCGGGCTCAGTGGCGCGCCATGGGAGAGACCTATGTCCAGCAGTGGACTGAAATTGGTTGATGATGATGATGACTTTCTCAAAAATAAGACCAGCCAAGGACGAGTCGACTCGCTTACTAAAGATTCCAATCTTTGCAATTAATAAACTGTATTTATGAAAATAGAAACCTGATGAAGAGTTAGGAACTAAAAAAGCCCCCTTTAAAATGATGATATATTAGATATAACATTATTAACGCGAAAGTTTGTAAGTATGGATGGATGGATGGATGTTCGTTACTCTTTCACGTCAAAACGGCTGAACGGATCGGGATAAAATTTCTCAATCAAATTTTTCATGAACAAGCATTGATAGGTATAGTGTGCTGTGTAGACTTTGCTTAAATAATCTAAGTGCAAAAACTTTTTTCTTCTGTGAAAAGGTTACATGCAAATGGTTCAGAAAAACACTGTCAACCACTCATCTTAAAATTAAAAACTAAACAATTTTTTCGAGTTCTTTGACCCAATTTAAACAGAATCCGAGGTAATTTGTAAAATCCAGCTACAAAGGAAGGTCAGTACACTCAAATCATCAGTGAGATGCACATATACTAAAAATAGTAAAAAAATAATAAAAATCTCTTCAAAATCCTCTATCAAAAATATTCCAGAACTTCATTCTGCTAATAAATACTTCTTGCACTTTCTTCAACTTCTCGGTCTTTTGACCTATTTTACGAACTCTAGTAGTACTCCTTCAATTTTTTTAAACTCAACATGTGAGTATGACGAACCCAGAAACTGGCGCTGTAAAGCGGCCAACCCTGAGGATGTTCCAGTTCCTAATCTTTTTTCGTTTCCAGGTGTTGCGGACCCTGTGGAGGTTGCTGCGGAGGCTGCTGCGGTGGCTGCGGTGGCTGCGGCTGCCCTTGCATCACGATCTACACTTGCTGCACCAAGATCTGCTAATCAACAATGAAGATCTTCTAATCTTCAAAGAAGCATGTTTGCGCTTATTAGGACGCGTAGGCAAGCCATGGTGCCTGCGGTGTCCTCGTATGCGCAACAAGCATTTTACTGTGTTGGTGTACTTACGTGCCGTTCTGTGGAATAAACTGCTATGCATAAGCGTAAAAATATCTTTCTCTGCATAGGGTCTTGTAGGCAGGCACCAGTGTAGGCAGGCACCAGTGTAGGCAGGCACCAGTGTAGGCAGGCACCAGTGTAGGCAGGCACCAGTGTAGGCAGGCACCAGTGTAGGCAGGCACCAGTGTAGGCAGGCACCGGTGTAGGCAGAGAGATTTTGCCTCTGGGTAGGTACAATAGGACAGCTGCTGTGTGAGCCGGTCCGGGGAGAAAGTCAAATTACCGACCTATTAAGTGGTAGAAAGTCAAATTACCGACTTATTAAGTGGTAGATGTCTATGTCTTGACAATAGCCGTTAGATATATCGACGATAAATAGATTTTATAATAGATATAATAGGTACTTCTTGGTTATATATCTTTGCACACTGCTAGCTTCGCCGCAGCAATAATGCTTTGGAAGGGTGGAACAGGCGGCTGAATGTTAGTATGCCACACAAGCCTACACTCGTTTAGTCTTATAAACATTCAGGCATAATAAACAGGCATTTTCGGGTTAAGGGCCGAAACACAACCGCGTTGCGGCGGCGCCGCGCCGCGAGAATCGGCGGTAGCGGCACCGCCGATTGTAGCGGCGCGGCACCGCAGCTTTCAGCGTTATGATGTCATACTTGTTGACCACGATTTAGTTTGTTTCTATCACTCTAGCAAATAACACATAAATGTGTCTCTGGTCAGCTAGAACGTAAACAGTATCTGTAGTTACTCTGCGCTTTAAAAATATAATTGAGAGATCCAGTGTTCTGGTCGCCGTACCACCGGAACATAAAAATATTGGAAAAAAAAATTCTATCTTTAATGCTTTGTATTTTTGAGAAAAGTACTCGCCATCGGGATTCATAGCCTTATTAAATGGATGTATCCAGTATCTTTTTTTTTTTTGTTATTTATTTTTAAAGGGCTTTGTCGCTGGGCGACCACACTGCCCTATAATAAAACATCAAAATACAAATACACATATCAAAACTTAGTCTACATACTTAACCCTAATTCTGCCAACCTATATAGCATCTTGGCTTGACCCGACAGGGGATTAGCCAAAATGCCATTAACCATACCAACATTCATACATCGCCTTCCAAAACAACTTAGTCTAAATGCATTGTTACGAACACATTCCAGCAAAACATGTTGTACGTCTTCCAATGTAGGCACCGCATTCAGCACAGTTCGGTGATGAAACATCCAGTATCTTCTTCGTCGTTTATTTAAAACAGAGTAATGTCTTTTTAATAACAAATAAGCAATAAGTTTCTCACGATTGTCCATGGCAGAGACACGTCTATCCACAATAAAAAATCACGAGGAACTGGTTACCCTACCGTACCGCTCTTTTTCGCGGCGCCGCAACGCCGCGACGCAAACCGCCGATTTCAGCGGCGCGGCGCCGCAACGCGGTTATGTGTTTCGGCCCTAAGAGCTTGTCCAGAAAGGGCGAATTCGCCGCGATTCTCGCGCGTATTACGCGCGACCAATGTGCGTACCAACGCGCGAGCATTTGGGGAGGAATACAGTACGAAACATGGAGTTGAACGTGCACTCGCTCTAGAGTTCAACTGGACGCAACAAGGCGTCCCTAGTATCTCTCGACTCGCGCGCAATACGCGCGAGTCGAGAGTCTGGCGTAGTGCATGCGATCTACGCGCGTATTTTGAATTCGCGCGATGCTTGTGGACGCGATGTATTGATGTCTAGTACCTCGACAACGCGCGTATCAATTCGCGCGATACGATTCGCGACGAATTCGCCCCTTCTGGACAAGGTCTAAGTAATTTTGACTTTCAGATATGGTATGTTGCTATTTTAACATAAAGTCGTAAGTGCAGGTCGGTAATTTGCAAGATTCAAATTCCTTGGTAATTTGACTTGGCGTTGACAACACCTAATATTTCTCTCGCTCGCACGATTCGACATTTTTAAAGACAAGGAATTTGAATACAAGTTTAAAGATATAAAATCACAAATGCCAATTTTGAAAAATCGCAAACAACCATTTTGTGTGCAATCACATCGCGCATAGTTTGGTAAAAATTTCATTTTGATTGATGCAAGTTTTCCTGCTCAAAAGTTTACTTGAGTACGAAAACTAGAAAAGCAAACTTTTAAGTAGAAAAACTTGTATCGATCAAAAAGATTTTTTTACTGACCAAACTTGTGAGAAATTAAATTTCCAACAACTTTGCCATTACCATTTTTGCTCTAAAGTTGAAAATTAGCGAGTTATTCCAGAAAAACGAAAAAATTTAACTTTAAAACAAGATGGCGGCGAACCCTCTACCGGGATTAGTTCGAAAATCGAGATTTTTTCTATTTCAGGCTAGTTTTATGTCTGCCCCGACTGGACTATTTATAAAAAACCACATAAGAGTAGCAAAGCTCTTTGTCAAAGCCGAAACACAGCATTGCTCCCGCCAAGCAGCAATGCTGTGTTTCGGTTTGAAGAGTGTGGTCGTCGGTGTAATTACAGGCTTAACATCTGTATGCTCAAGTTGATGGACGCGGGTAGTGCATCGTAAGGCACGTTCCTATCGTGCGTGACTTACGAGGCAATACTTTGTTGTAGGTGGTGGTTACACTAATATCAGGTGGGCCATCTGCTTGTTCCATCAGCTGGTTGTATTAAAAAAAAGTTTCATACATTTTTACCTATTGTCCTTAAAATTTTCTGTCAATGCTTGAAGCGAAGAAGATTCAAATTTAATATTCTGTCATATTTCATAATGTTTTCTAAAGAGTTTGTACTTAAAAAAGAAAACATTTTTTTTGCAAATCACGTGTACGACTTGCAAAAATGGTTCCATACCTTTAATTTGAAAATAAATTCCGCATTTACACTCAAATAACTTCCATATCGACGACCTCAGTGGCGCAGCGGGCGAGAGTCCGCCTGCGACGCAGAAGTTGCGGGTTCGATTCCCGCCTCGGAGCAAATTTGTGTACGATCTGCAGAAATTTGTTCCGTTGGTCTGGGTGTTTTCTATGTATAGTAAAAAATATCTATTCATGTAAGAATAATATAATTTATTAAATATATCAGTCATCTAGTAGCTTACTTTGGGGCTAGATGGTGCTGTGTGGATTGTCCAGCATTATTAAATTTATTGAATTATTAAATATGAGTAAGCAAAGAATCGTGAATCAAATTGCGCAGCGCGCGTGAATTCTGCCGCTGTCTGGCACTGTCTTTGGTGTCGCTTTCACCTGTGTGAAAGATGAAAGGCTGCCGAAAGCTGGCGAGGATTCACCGTCGAAGACTGCACGCTCGCACGCTTCGCCGTTGCGCCTCTGTCGATGTAAATACTAGGGAATAGAATTTTTTTTCTGCTAAAAAATCTGACTTAATAGGTACGTATGAGTATATACCTACACTGAAAACATAAAACATCAAAATACACAATTTCAATAAGAAAAACAAATCTTTTATTGTTTTTACTGTGTTATTAAATCGAGTTGCCACGCTTCTTTTATGTTTTAACGAACAAAATTTCATTTACCTACTTGGATGACATAGCTTTTTCCTATATAATATATAATTATTTTGACTTATAGCTCTTTCAAGAAAAAAATCTACTTCAAAAGCAATGAAAAATACACTCCTACTAAAAACTAGGTAGGTAGGTACTCATCAGATCTGACTCAAATATAAATGAGACCACATGAAAAGCACCAGCTTATGTCTGCCATTATCTGATGCTCAATTTTAAATGAATATATCAAATTGAACATTGACTTCAAGTTGAAAATTGTTGAACAACAAGAAGATTTATTAAAAAATAAAAAAACCCGAGTGCCCCAACTAAAAGTATGTAGGTATGTAAATAAGATAATGTTTTAAATTTGGTACTTTTTAATATTGAAATCCTTTTTTCAGTCTTGACGAATGATAAAAATGTAATGATCGCAGACAGTCGGAGGCTACCTATGTCCTAGCAGTTTACTGACGCCTGTGTATAACTCATTTTGATCACTTTGGGGTTACCAAAAGACCAAGAAGACCTAGGATAAGCTATATGAGCTAAATAAAAGCGAAGGTTGCCGTCATGTCTGATAAGGAGGTCAAGGCGGTTGCCCTAAAAAGAAACACCTGGAGAGAAATGCATCAATTACGCCGACAAGAGCATTGCTCCTAAATAAAAAGAAGGGGTTACCAGCAATCACATTTTTTTATTACAAAACTATTAATATCTTCGAAACGGCTTTATCGATTTTGATGCGGTTTTCTAAACGATTTGTATAACCATAGAGAAGGTTTTATGATATATTTTAGTATCACTCATGGCCTAGTTCACTAAAGTGACTTAACGAATTTTGCGTTCTGGTTTTGTCTTTGAGGGTTTACTTTAAATCAAAAACTAATAGGTACATTATTTGAAAACACTTCATCACTCTCTTGATTTTGATACCCAAATTGCTATGATAGCGAAAATATTTTTTTTAATGTGAGAGAATATCGCTCCTGCTTTCCTTCCCACGTGACTTTTTGGTTTTTTTTATTCTAAGGACACTTGGGTAGTTGCGACGAATCTTTTCATACTAGAATCATCAAAATCCATCCAGCCGTTTGGTTGCTACGTGGTAATAAAGGAAATATCGAAGGAAGGATACATACATGGATAGATACACGCCAAACACGTCATATCCCTCGCGGCACTCGGGTAAAAAGGGAACAAAAAATGACGTAATCCAAGAGCAGCGGTACAAAGAGTATACAATAACTACGTGAGAGAACATAGTTTCATTTTTTTTGTAGCGTTATATCCTCTTGGGTTTCAATGTTTTCATGGAACCCTAATTTATGACAGTATACAGACATTAACTTTGCAAAAACATTCTTTTCTAACCAAAAAATAAAATATTAAAAAATTTCAAAATTCTTTGTTACATATTAATACAACGTTTTTAAAGTTAATAAACTGAAAAACACGGTAATATAACCATGTGCAGCCCCATTGTTAATTTACCAAGCTACAAAGAACCTCCGCAATGCTATCCCTGCTATCCTGTTCAGGTAAGTCATTTACAATATACCTCACTTAGTGTAGGTATGTACCTTTTATTTTGATTAGATTGATGTAGAGCAACTATGTGAAGGGCTCATACTTAGAGGTAAAAGTTGTAGCACTATTCTTTTCTGATGACAAGCATATTATTTGCTGTGTTTTTGCTTGAAGGTAGTGATTGCTGGTGAAATAACAAGCACATCCTACTAATATTATGAATGCGAATGTTTGTAAGCATATGTTTGTTACTCTATATAAACTCCAGAACGGCTGAACGGATCTTGGTGAAAATTGGCAAAGATATATATTATAGTCTGGAATAACACATAGGCTACTTTTTATCCCGTGGGAATACTGGGATTTAAAGCTAAGCGGGTGAAACCGCAGGGCGCTACTAGTACAACATATTATTGAGAGGGTTGCAAGAGGGGTAGATGGCGAGGCATTCCCTTGAATCCTTCGGTCTAGGAGGTGCCCAGTTAGGTACAAGAATTGCTTTAAGTTAACCATATTTAGATATTTATTATTTGTATTTATTTTCCCAGGGTCCACCATGTCTACCGTGCGGCATGGATCCTGTAACCGTCCGGCGGCCGCTGATCGTCCAAGACAGCACTATCGACTACCGGCCTACTAGCTGGCCAGGGATGCTCCTAAACAACCAGGACAAGAAAGTCAGATACCAGCTGATCAACTACGAACGTCCTGTAAGTTGTACCAGTAGCTCTGGTAGATAGATACCTCAAAGCTGAGATTTTTTTTTTCGTATTAGTAAATGGATTAGACTCGCAAGGGACCAGCCGTGCAAGTACGGTTCTTGTCGATCGCCTATTTGTCGATCGGCTAAAGTCGATAAACCAATCGAATCGTACCGTTCCACCATCTTACACGAATTTGACGATTCTAAATGTCAAATTAGGCGATCGATAAGAACCGTACTTGCACTGCAGAAAGAGTGGCGTATATACTCAGCAGTGGGTGCAACGGGCTGAAATGATGATGATGATGATGTTACGTCAGGCCTCTTTTTTATAGACTCGTGAGTTCTCAGCACGCCCGATAAAGACGCCTCCATACAAAATTTGTATGGAGGCGCCTTTATTGATATACTATCCCCCGGTTTCTGAAAGCGCGATAAACACTAATCGGCTGTCGTGTCACTTGCTATCTCTATCCAATTTGAAGTAAAAGCTGAAATAGCAAATGACTTGATAGCGAAGCTTTGAGAAACCGGTGTATAGTTTTTTTTTATTTGTATTACAAATAACCCTTTCAAGAAAAAACCGACTTCAAACACTGGAAAATACATACTTACTACTATAACTAAACAACAATTTGTCTCAAATTGCCGAACCACATGACAAGCAAGTTTCCATTGAAAAAATAATCATCAAAATCGGTCCACCCAGTAAAAAGTTATCGAGGTAACAAACATTAAAAAAAGTGTCTAAAGGGGTGCTTACATAATCTGTGATCTCATAAACAAGGCTTGTTTTTTCTTTATGTTTATCTGGCAGGTAATTTAAGTTTCAATTTACAACGCTGTGATGCATTGTTTTTTTTCAGGTCAGATCACATTATGCGTCTTGTGCCCACTCGTACAATTATTAAGGTACGTAGATATAAATTACTTCTTTCATCGGGATAGTTGATCCGGGCGATATTTTATCCGGATGTGGCACGTATAACCTCTCCCCAATTAAACGTATTGCACTTTCATTGTGTTAAGCTTTTGATAAAATTTACCACTGTGTCTGGATCGAGATTCGGATTAACGGCAGGATATTTCTTGTCACCAACATAGAATTTATTCTAGGTTCTACTCTTATTTCTCTGTTCCATGGTATTCTAGGCTTGTGTGAACTATAGGTTGTTTGCAAGCAAACAAGCACAAATGTGTGATAACCAACCTATATATCGCCTATGTAAAAAGTTTTAAGCAATATAAAAAAAGTAATGTCATGACAATTCTCAAAAAAAAAGTTGAATCTGTAGTGTCATCTTGACATTGTTGCAAATTGAAATAATTTTCCATGAATTGAATTGATGACAAAATTTTTGTTCATAAACTAATAATAAAATTTAGTACCCAGTCACAAAGCTCAAAGATTCATAATTTTCCTGGCGATATCGTTTTTACTATTTCATCTTTTTTTACGAATATTTATTTCAGATAATCTAAAATGTGCGATAGAATGGGTGTTATCGGTCAACTTCAATCAGTAATGTCTGCGATTCGGTAAGTTGTTTTTTTATCACGATACGATCCCGATCATGATCCATTTCTTTGGTTAACACCCTAAGCACGGTTAAAAAACCCTATACCTCATCCAGTACAAAATAACACAGCTCGACTACCAAAGTGTTATACAATCGAAGCCGATGCAGGGGCATTATTCACTAAGAAAATAGGAGATTCCTTGCCCAAACCGTGAAACGTCAAAACTTGATGTTGGGCTTTATTCTATATGACATAGAAGATACTTTGCCCTGACCGTATGACACCGGTGCCTTGTCTTAGCCGAGCTCGCGCTGCAAATGGTCACAGTGCATAAGGCTCCAGGACAAGATTTTGAATCACGGTGAATATTCTGCACGCCACGAATTTACGACACAACACAGTGATAAACCTAGTGTTGTCTTATAATTTGATGTAATAGGTAATGGGGTTGGCTATAGCAATCCTTGTACCTGAGTTGAGGGTTGGGGATAGGGGGGATGCAAGTGGGGGTAGATGGCAAGTCTTCCCCTTGAGTCCTTTTTTCTAGGAAATGAAAAAAAATAATTTAATTTTTCAGGTAAGTTACTAGTTAGGTTAGGGTTTTTTTTTTTATATGAAAAAAATTGGTAGTAATATTTCATCTCTATGACAAAAAGACTCAAGGGAAGGAATTCTCATTAGGTTAGGGTTATTTTTTTTTTTAAGTGAAGAAATTTGAATGAAATTTTTAGGATTTTTTTTTTCATTTCCTAGAAAAAAGAACTATAGGGAAAGACTTGCCATCTACCCCCACATGCTTTCCCCCTATCCCCAACCCTCAACTCAGGTACCAGGGTAGCTATAGTTTAACCAGGTAATGTAAGAAAATACATAAAGAAAAGAAATACAGACAGAACGAACAGGTATACATAATTACAGACTTATACAGTAACAGACAAAACGAAAGAAGGAACCTGAGTATGTACCAAAAAAAAAGAACTCAGTTGTATGCCAAAAAGGCCCAGACTCAGCTTTTACTTCCTAACAGGTAGGTAAGGTAGCCTAACCTTGCTAAGCAGCGCTAGTTTTCAGTTCATAAACTTTTTGTGTTTATTTCAGGGGTGGCTGCGGTGGCTGTCGTCCATGCTGCGGAGCTAAAGCTCCGTGCTGCTCGCCGTGTTGTGGCGGTGGAGGCTCCCTCGTCACTGTTTACAGTCAAGTAGCACATATCCAGTGATATTGTCCCGTGCGCAAGATTTTCAAAAGCCCGCGATCCACACTCACAACTGCGATAGGTTTGGGACCAGATAACCCGCGCGCTCAAATAAAATCTTGAATGGAAGTGCTCAATCATCACCTCAGAATCAAAACGTCTTTAGTACCTTTCACTGGAACGCAAGAAGTTTAGAGATGTCCAAAAGTGACTAGACTAGTGAGATTAGTCTCCGAAATTATTCTCTTTATTGAAGCGTTATACATAATACATTGTGCAACTTTATTTGTACTGACTCAGAAGGAGACTAACGTTTTTGAGTTTCCTCACCAGCTCTATGGCGGATTATTTGCTTTATACACACTGAGGTTTATCTGATAACAGGAAACAAACCTTTTGCCTCTAGTGGACTGTGGGTGGCGGGCCTAAAATAACTTTTCCTTATCAACGTTATCTAGCATAGACGCCGAAAATTACTTGTAGGATGAACTACAACTCTATGTAGCGCTCGCTACGAGTGCTACGCGTGCTATTCTGTTGTGCGATAAATTTTCTTTCATTTCGCTAGTTCAGAATATTGTATGCGACATGAAAATTTTGCTAAATTGGGAAATTTATCCGTGTCTCCCACCAGAACCCTACTACACTATTGTGCACAAGGATACATCATAAATCTACGGGTAATTTAATATAGTCTAATGGCTGTTCTATTGCTGAAAGCGATTTCTTCCAGGCAACGAATTTCCATAATATCATAATTTTAAATTTCTAAAGCCTGTGATTGCATTTGTATGGCATAATTAGTGTCGTACTCATTGAAATTATTCTTCAACAGATGCTATCCTGGCTGTGGGACAGCCTCCCCGTCCAGTGGCTGCGTTCGACAAAGCAACGATAGCCATCGGCCACCATGGAGCATCCTTTAGAGGATCTTGCTGACAGTGCTATGAACCAAATTCTTCCAGTATATTTACGTGTTGTAACAGTCCTGTAACTGAATCGTCATGTAAAATGTAATAAAAATAAGTTCAATCTGAAATGGTTGTATTTTCTTCTAAGTGGGTTAGGTAAGGAGCGTCAGGAGGCGAAATAAAAATTATGGTCGATAGGACGCGCTTAGCGCATGATTCCTTTATGCTTACACATCTATCCTCGACCTTGCTCTAAAAATCTTCGTTTTTTTTATGGCTCCTGTCTATAGACAATCTTGCCAGTGTCAAGTGATTGAGATTATGTATTCAAATTCCTTGGATTATATGTTGCTGAAAATCAGTCTCCAGTATTTAGTGATTATCTTATCTATCAACCTGTGAAAAAAAGGGAGCGCTCCCACCATTCACCATTCACAAATACACCTTCTGTTGTATTATTTACACTAGAGATACAAAGGTGTGTCATTTGTGCTACTTGTACTTCGTAGTAATAATACTGACAAGGCGGCAAAAAAACAGGTCACACTTGTAGAGTCTGTCAAATGAAAGTAGACACTGAAAAAACGCGCCAAATTCAAAAAATACTAGCGTAGCAACCACAGAAATGGTTTTCTCTATTCCGTGGTAGCAACGCAGCCACGCTAATAATTTTTTAATTTGGCGCGAATTTTCAGTGTCTACTTTCATTTGACACACTATAGTATAGGTTTATTGTCATAATCCCCACTAAGTAATCACCACTAGTGTGGATTATGAAAAACTTGAAAAAAATTGGTATTTCTCCCTCTAGATAAGTACAAAGGTGTGTCATTTGTACTATATACCAGTTAAACTTCTTAGTAGTACTACTAACACGGAGGCCTTTTATCTATTGAGTTGATCTAATCTGCATGACAGGAGATTAGGAGAGCATTGGGTGAGGCTCGTCCGGCGAAGCACACCACCTTATATTTGTCTGCTGCCTATAACAGGCAGCAAATCAAATCAAATCTATTCAGTACAATCACAGGGACCACTTTGAAACGTCTTATATACTAGGTGAATCTACCGCCAGTTCGTCGCGACCCTTTGGTCGGCCTAGAGAGCGTTGCCGTGCATGTGGAGCATTTTTTATCAGATATGAACAAGATGTAGTTAGAAACATTTGATTTATTTGACGACCTCTGTGGCGCAGCGGGCGAGAGCCTGCCTGCGACGCAAGAGGTTGCGGGTTCGATTCCCTCCTTGGAACAAATTTGTGTACGATCTGCAGAAATTTGTTCCAATGGTCTGGGTGTTTTCTATGTATAATAAAAAAATATCTATCTATGTAAGTATATAATGTATTAAATATATCAGTTATCTAGTACCCATAACACAAGCTTATTTAATAGCTTACTTTGGGGCTAGATAGTGCTGTGTGGATTGTCCAGCATTATTTATTTATTTATTTTATTTATTTATTTAAGCTTCTATAAACTAGACTTAGAGATCCAGGATCAATCCAGAATATATCCAGTGCTTATAGTTCCTGTAAAAGATTTTAGCAAACATTCAGTTCTTACAGCATCAAACTCGACTTTTACTGGCTCTGATCATAATCAGATTGATCAGTTTAGGAACAGAAACTATCGGTACCTACCTCATGTAGTTTCATCCAACTTGAATAATGTTTGAATAGAGCTAAATCGTTTTGTAAAACAATATGTTTGCCTCCTTCGCAGGGGTTGATCGCAGGGGAATTGTGGAGTAACCTCGTCGTACCTCATTTGTTAGAATGTGAAAGACAGACAGGTAGATACCAATATTTGAGCTTGTTTTACACTGAGCCAACATGATTTCCAACAAAAAAAAACCTCATGAATTTATCTCAAAAAATCGCGTTGGTTTTCCCGCTGTTATAAATAGACGTACCATTCCGAACCACCCTCATTTCGTCATAAGCACAAACAGTTTAGGTCATCATCAAAATTTTCAAGTAATTTTTAAAACTTTTAAAATGGTTTCTAGTTGCCCCCCTCCTTGCGTGCCTCCATGTTTCCCGGCTCCCTGTTACCCATCGCCCTGTGTGCCATGCGGGCCTTGTGGACCCTGCCCGCCTGGACCGTACTGTGGACCGCAGAAGCCTATGGTGTGTACAAACAACATTCCACCTGCGATAAGGGCCTGCCCAGTGAACCCCTGCATCAACATCTACAGTTGCCATACGCAAATAATGTAATGAAGCTTCCAGTGCTACTGTTACCGTCAAAAATAGTGGTGAAATGTGTGCCAAATAAAATAAAATACTCTAAAGTCTCTTAATTGTTTGACTTTATAAATGCTAACTACTTTAACGTAAGTACTTTGCACGCCAAATGTCGAGGTATGTGTTTGTTTGGCTACATCGCTAATTAATACGTGTGTATACCGACGATTGCATTCTTTTAAATTGTATACCTATATAAAAAAACGTAAATCGCAGTAGAAATAACGAAGGTTCTTATGATAGAGACAATGATGTAAATATTACAAAAAATATACTGTCGATATTAATCCGATTTAAACCGATTATATTCATAAGATTAGAACAAATCATTGTTTTTTATAAGGATACAAGCGATCCGCCCGCGCGCCCCTGCTTTGCACGGGTGCACATATCATGCATGTATTATACATATAAACCTTCCTCTTGAATCACTCTATCTATTAAAAAAACCGCATCAAAATCCGTTGCGTAGTTCTAAAAATTTAAGCATACATAGGGACATAGGGATATAGGGACAGAGAAAGCGACTTTGTTTTATATATGGTTGTATACTATGTTAATAGTGATAAGTGATTAAAAATAAACATAATATATTTTCGACGGTTCATCAGTTTATTGTTACAATAAAATAGAGACACTACAAAACTTTATCACGACTCGAGACAGTAAACAAAACTTATCACAACCAATGCCATGGCACTTTGAAGCGTTAGACGTATCGCTACACCAATGGGACATCAACTGCGTAGGCGCAACCGGATTGGGGTCCCTGAAAGTATACAAATTATTAAAACCATATAAACAGTGGAAAGCCCAAAGAAATACGAAGGATCAAAAATATTTTAACCTGTTTAACGTAATTATTGACGGTATACCGAACGTTAGGGTTGCGTCGTGTAAAACATTCCACAGGCAATCCTGAAGGCCTATTCTGAAAGACACTGTCATGAACAATCAGCGGTCTTCTTCTCGTCACAGGATCGTACTCGCAGTCCTTGCAGCAACTTCTAGCTATTGGCAAGCAGGGATAGGGGGCTGGAGGCGCTCGTGGACAGATAGGACGCTGCTTTGGGAGGATAGGAGGGGGGCACTGAGGGTTGCAGCACGGAAGCACTGGTTGGTAACAAGGCGTAGGTTCTGGGCACGGTTGCATCTGAAAATGTATTGTTGGTTGTAATTAACTGCATTTATAGAGGCAGGTTACACAACTTTATAAATTTATACGTACTGGTGGAGGATCACATGGTTCCGGTGGTGGACAGCAAGGCAGTATAGGAGGGCAGCACACAGGCCTTGGGGCTGGGTACGGCGGCGGGTCGTTTGGTGGACAACGGCGGGGCTTGCAAGGCGGCAACATCGGTACAATTGGAGGAACGTAATCAGGTATGACAGGCGCTGGACACTGTCTGAACATTGGCTTGCAGTTGCATGGTGGACATGGTGTGCATGGACTTGGTGGTGGACAGCACGGTTGGCAGCAAGGGGCAGGCGGAGGACACGAGTAGGTACACGGTCCCGTGCCACAAGGCAAAATAGCTGGACAGGTCGGGTAAAAGCTGCACATTTTCAATTAACTTTGTAATTTTTTCCGAATTTTATAAATATTTTTAATAAATTTTTACTAGATTTTATTTTCACTGTGAAGTTATTCTCATTTTTATGTCAAAATTTAATAGGTTGTGGTTTGTGACCAGTATTTAGCAAAAAAGGTCCGAAAACTACGAAGTTTTTCACCATTTTCTTTTTATAGCTTTGTTCTGATGAAAGAGGTAAACCTATGGTTCAATGGAACGTAGAATACTAACAAATTGCCGCGCTCGCGACTACTCCATTATGAGTGCTTCGCCGGCAACAATGAGACGTTCACCATTGTACACAATTCAAGCCATTGTTGCACATTTTCGATGCTGGCATGTCGTGGCACATGGCCGTGCCGGGCCAGTGTGTACTGGACCCCTAGGTTCGGTGCAAGTGTTTGCTACCGCTTGTGTAGGATCGATACTTTATCGTGCTCGGTGTTTGGAAGTCAACCGAGTTCTACACTGTCCATTTTTATAATATCAACTTGACCAAGGCCATTGTGGCCTAGGTCGAGTATGGGTCAGTTCTGATTGTGTATGGGCTTTTTGATGGCGGGGTTTTTTTAAAACATTCGAAACATGTCTGGGATCGGAATTTACAACACAAGAACAGTGCTATTACATTTTTCATTCTGCTTGCTTACTAGTAGTAGTACCTTAGGGTTTTCTTTATTCTATGCATAAAGCGAGCTCAGCTCATACACACAGGTGTAGGTACGTCGTCAGCGAGTCAGAAATCAAACTTTTTCCAAAGTAAGATACTTCTTACAGAAATCATAAAGAAAAAAAAATTGACCATCACATTTTCTTTAATTATTTTTATGTAATGTCAGGGAAACCCGAAAAAATTATTGAATTTTTTCTACAAAATATTTAATTTTTATACAAAATAAAAAACAGCAAAATCGAAATGAGTGCTCCGTTCTATAGTTTTGACCCGTGCGTTTGTACTGGAATGCCCTGTGGTGCCTGCTATCCATACTCCACGAAGCCCTGTGTAGCCTCCAGCAACAATCTTGGAGTGTGTTCAGTTTGTCCAGGAGGCGGATGCTCCCCTTGCCCAGCCCCAGTACGACCGTGCCCATGCCCGTGCCCAGCACCACCCATCTTGCCCTGTCTCCCTCCGTGTCCCCCGTGTGACAAGGTATGTAGAATTGTAAAGCAGAGTTTTGTGAACTCGTTACTGCACTCGTTATGATTTGTCATGGTCATGGTTGAGCAAACTAAACATCGTTGGCACTGATCCAACATGACTTTCAACAAGTGTCTAACACAGATATTGGTTTGTTTCAGCCCGGTGCACCTGTTCCAAGGCCCGAGCCCTTATGCGACACGGTAGCTATTCCTATCTGCAGGCCGAACCGGTGCAAGCCTTGTCCGTGCTACTGCTGCACGGAGGCGGGGGTGTGCTCGCCGAAACGCTGCAGTTACCCAGGAGTTCCTGTGTGTGCAGGCAATTGTGGCCCTTGTATGCCTGTGTGGTAGACGGATCAGTAAAACATGTCATTGTGTTGTCTTAAATTATACTTGGTTGTTTGATTTAAAACTTATTTATGGTAGGGTGAATAGGGAAGGGACCTATGAAATTATACTGGACAGCACAGGCAACGATTCATAAATATATCAGTACAAAAACAATCCCAGTTCAGCATGGGATCCTGCAAGTGGGGGCTTGGTTTCCACCAAAGCGGTGAGGAGAAGTGTGGCGGAGAGGAGATGTGTGTAGCGGAGATGTGAGCTACGAGACATATGAAACCAGTCAAGAGGCATTATTCTATACGACATAGGACAGTTGTAGACATGCTAAAATTAACATAGACCGTCCGACTAGACACTTCTCCGCTCCGCTCCACTCCGCCTCCACTCTGCCGCGCTATTGCTCGCTCACCGCACAAAATTCTATAGATAAATGAGATCGCTCCGATCCGCTTGATCCATTTTCACCGAAGCTGAGAGGATAAGAGATGGGGAAGTTATAATAAAATCGGATTGGTTTATTCGAGCACATCTCCGCTCCACTCCGCTTTGGTGGAAAGCGGGCTTGATAGCATCTTCGCGTTTGATTCATAGCTCCTTTAGGGCGCCTTCACATTAGGTCGCAAGTAGTGCAGCAGCAGAGGTAGGTTAGTGTATGGGGACTATGAAATGAACGAAATGTAAAATAAATTTGTTTTATTATATTTTACAGGACAGCACAGGTAACGATTCATAAACATGTCAGAACATAACAATCCTAGTTCAACATAGGATCCTGGAAGTAATCACGTCTTGAGTTTGACGACATCGGCATGATCTACCTACTAGACGAGTTTGTTACAAGTGTGGTAACAGCATGGGTGGTAGGGAGGGTTGGGGCAGGTGAAGGCCTGGCATGGGGGCACAGCTGGGTTGCACTCGCCGGGGTACCATACGGTGCGTGCGTAGCGACCGCTAGGCCGAGTGCAGGCTCCGTGGTTGAAGCAATCAGCTTTGCATGGGAAGTCGTAGCAGCAGGGCCTGGAAAAAAACATAACTCTGGCAAGTTCATTTTGAAACGTTACGGATACTGGCATAACAATAATTATGTTTGTGACCCACTGAAGTTAAATTCAATCATGGTAGCATTCAATCGGATAGGCACCGCACATTACCAAATTAGGCATAAATCACCTAGTAATTATTTATAAAAAAAGAAGAAAGACCTCAATCAAGTCGCGGTATGAAATGGATCAAAAATATAGGTCTTGTAAGTGGGTATTGAATGCAAAATACTGTTAATAAAAAAACATTGGTAAAGAAACAGGCCCGAAGGTCTTTTTGGTTAGGCTTCCCCACTTGAGCACAAATTGTTGATTGTTCAATTATTGAGAGTTGAGTCCCTCCGGGCAGTTTAAGTTTAGTTTTATACATTGTGCAAACTATGTTCAAGACATTAATATAATAACTGTCTTCAATCAATTAAGTATACCTACTGATAACTGTACATTGACTAAAACAGTAGATGCTCTTATTTTATTTTATACGGAGTTTTAGGATCTCAGGGCTTAGGTGAGTATTCATAGGGTTGTCTGGAAGAGATCCTATTTAGAAATAAGGCCACTCATTGCACAAATTTTTTTGATGTTTCTAAAAGAGTTTTTTTCCTTTGTGTACAACAAAGTATTATCTATCGATCTTATAACACACATTATTATTCTAAATGAAACTTTTGTACCTTTCTACAGGCGCATTAGAAGGTCCCCCATAGTAAGGCGCACATTCCCGCTGAAAGGGCTGTGGTCTAGGCTGGCCGCATCTAGGCCGTTTGTAGTACACGCTGTATTCGCCTCTTACGGAGCCATACCTAGGGCACGGTCGGAAGCTCTCGAACCCTCGGGGAAGAACTGACATGCTAGTAGATCGTTACCTGTGCTCTTGGGGTGAACTCCTGAAAAAGAGTAAGAAAAATGTAATGTTTTGTTGAGATAGTCATTTCAAGATCTTCCAGTCCCATATGCAGTTATTTGAGATTTTAAACAGTTTTCATACATTTAGAAATCAAATCATGTCTGCTTAGGTTTTTTCATACTCACTTGAACGTTTTTAAGGTTTATCGTAAGATTTTCTTATTTTTTGTGATTTTATCAAATTTTGTGACTTTTTATAATTTGGGATTTTTCTGTTAAATGATGACTTTTCTTATGCCATTTCCTTAGCTGTCAGAATGAAAATGTTTGGCTTTGTCACAAAGGAGATTATTTACGAATGTAAATGGTTCATGCGGAAGCGACGAGCGTTTATAAATTTCTTGGGTTGAGCTCTATAGGAAGAGCTCGTCCGGGGAAGTACAACGCACCATGACTATTTCTGCTATCAAGCAGCGTTGTTGACAATACAACAACGCTGCTATTTTAACAACGATATTTTGTATAAAAAATAAATGATTTTTTTTATTCGGTTCAAATGGTGTGGTTTCCGGCGAAATTACAGGCACATGAGCTGATGTAACACATAAGTATGCCAAGTGCAGGGCAGTACATTGTAGAGTACGTTACATAGAGCGTGAATTGCTAGCTTGGTACTAAGTGGTGTAGTTACCATTTAACATCAGGTCAGCTGTCCGATTACGCTAATTTCTGGCTATCGAGATGGCTTTCAGTTTTATATTTAATCTTGGAATATAATACTTCCGACGAGAGCATTTGGTTCCCATAGTGTAATAGCAATATATGGATGGATCTAGTATCTAAATTCCTTGGGATGGAAGCTTAATTCCTTGTATGGATGGGATTCAAATGTCGCCGGTCTGCATGTTTTATACAGCGAATAAAAAATGGATATTACCTACATAGCGGCAGGTAGGTAATTTTGCGTTTTCTGAAATTTCACCCAAAAAGCGTAATTATACCAGCGCGTGCCCCATTATGGTTAGATGCTTCTATTTTCAATCCACATTATGTTTATTTCCAAACACATAGAACACAGATAAGTACATGATATTCAAACTGTCTGAGTACGTGGTAGGTAGGTACTAATAAACACTTGATAACCTGTTTATTATTAAACAACAGTTGTAATCTCTGGCGTGTATGAGCATTCCGCCCACGTTTGAGCAAAAGCTTCCGACTTCAGTCATTTTCCCGCATTTTTGGCGAACGGTTGCATTCGGGGAAAAATTACGACAATCCGCGTAAAAAACTAGTGCGTGAGAAAATCTTTGAGAAAAAAAATTATTTAGTAGAAACTCGAATGTTGTTCTCAACATGTTTTTAGTCTCTACAATATTAGTTATAAGCATTGTTGGTAAGTTTGCTGTCGTGATCTTTGTCCGTGTTATTTTCGTATCTCAGGATTTCGACCCACAAAAGATAATTTTATGGTTCCAAATTCCTATAAGAAACAGACAGACTGTATGTTGCCCTTACTTAGCCAGGTCGGGTAGACCTTATTACTTTCGAGTATGCCTCTAGAGATATGAAATAGATTGTAGGGTGATAATTCTGTCAAAAATAAAAAAAAATATATTATTCTGAGAAAAAAATTATGGGGTCGGGGTTAATTCGGTTACTTACATTCCATTGAAGAGTGGTAGAGCTCTTTATGAAGGGCTTGTCGGGGAAGTATTTTCTGCCGCTAAGCAGCAACGCTGTGTTTCGGTTTGAAGAGTGTGGTCGCCGGTGTAATTATAGGCACATAAGACATCGGTATGCCTCAAGTTGATGGACGCAGGGCAGGCAGTGCATCGTAGGGTACGTTCCTACCGTGCGTGACTTACAAGGCAATGCTCTGTTTTATAGGTGATGGTTACCGCTTAATATCAGCTGGGCCATCTGCTTGTTCTATCAGCCAGTTGTATAAAATAAAGCCTATGTTGCCTCTACCTGTTGAACTGCTGTTATTTATGTAAATTGTATCCAAAATTGTGACTTTGGATTTATTTATTTATTTATTAATACTAAGATTCACAGTTATTCTTATTGTCTATTTTAATTTAATTGATGTACACTGCAAGTAACCAAATTGAATCTACATTTTATAAGCCACAATAATTAGGTAGGTACTAGGTAGGTAGTTAGATAATGAAGTAGGTAGGTAGACAAACAAAAGAGCAGGTAAAGTGATAGGTAAAGATTTGTCAAAACACATAAAAACTATAGTTTTAAATAGCAGATGAAATAATATAAAGCAGGTGGCGTCTGGTGTACACAACATCTTAAGACTTATATACCTTTTGCATTAGTGTAGGTAATTAGTGTATATGTAGGTAAGATAGTTACCTATTACATAAATATTCATTATGAATATGAATAAAAAGTACTAAAAGCTTTTACATATCAATGATATTCGCGGCATAAAATAACGATCATGATTAGTTTCTGCGTTAGAGCAACATTGCCAACACTAAGTAAGATTATCTAGCACTTAGGAGGCACCTACATTCACTGACTATTACATAGACTCTATTAAATATTCATCATGCAAGAATTTATTCTACGATTATAATGATTACAATTATACGCTTGTCTATCGATCGATTGATATATAATAGGACTGTAGGTACGTACGGCAGGTTGGTGTATACTGTAATTCAAACACTTACCTACATAATGTTTTTGTTTTATTTAGGTAAGTCCTATGACTAGAAGACTTATCTGAGGACTATTGTCATTTTTTTGTTAGGAGGAGAAGTGGAGTTAGAAGTGTTCAAAGAATTCTAAAAAAGCTATGAAGTAGAGTAGCTGTCCTCGCATACTCGTATTGCGAAAAAAGGGTTTAACTCAGATGAATTGCGTTGATTATAGTTGTCTGATTTAACGTATTTAGACGTTCTGACGTCCTTATTTTTTTTCTGGTAGGTACTTACAAAATAGTGATGTACCTAGTAGTGAACGTAAGACACAAAAAAAAGAGCATGATCGAAGGCACCATAGTACTGTAGTGACTTAAACAAGAAATACGATGAATTAATTAAATTGGGAAAAAATGAATACTACTCTGACATTGTATTAAATAGTAAAAATAAATACAAGTCTATGTGGCGTGTTGTAAATTCAGAGCGCGGAAAGTGCAATACGTGCTCATTAGACTTTATTGACGCAATTAGGGATGAAAATGGTAAACCATTTATTAGTAAGACAGATGCTGTGGATGCTATGAACACAAGGTTTGCTACGGCTGCCGCAGCATGCCGGGCACCTAAGGCTAATATGTTCAAAGTTCAGTTATCGTTGGGGTCCTCACGGCCGCCAGCAGATCGCTCGCTAAGGTTGACGTACTTTACAACGGAGGAGGTATACCATATAATCACAAAACAGATACCACCTAAGCCCTCAAAGGATGCATATGGGATCTCAATGAAACTTTTAGGTGCCGCTGCAGGTCCGATCGCTCCTGTACTGGCAGACCTCTTTAACTCTTGCTTGCGAAGTGGTACCTTCCCGGATTGTCTGAAGCTCAGTAAGGTATCACCGATATTCAAAGGTAAAGGTAGGAGAGCTGATATCGACTCGTACAGGCCAGTGTCTATAATACCAGCGATAGCAAAAGTGTTTGAAAACGGAATAAGCTCGCGACTCTCATCATACTTGGCTGCTACACATGCGCTACCAGATACGCGTACTGCCTACGCGTACCATGAGGGACGGTCCACCACGTCGCTGGCACGTGAGGTGCTGCGCAGAGTAATGGACGCTCGAGAGAGGAAGCAGCAGGTTGCTATAATTTGCTGTGACCTCTTGAAAGCATTTGACGTGGCTGACCACACAGTACTTGTGGCTAAGATGCGACATTATGGTGTACATAACGCCGCTCTGAGTGTCCATACCAATTTAATGAGGTGTAGGTCGCAGATTGTAGTGGGTGATGGTGGTAATACGAAGTCGGACCCGCTTACCACAACCATGGGTGTAGCACAGGGCTCCGCTGTATCCAATATTCTCTTCTCTCTGCTTCTTAATGACCTTCCGGAAGCGGTGAGCACCGCGGAGGTACTGATGTACGCCGACGACGTGGCTGCAGTAGTGTCCGCCGCTTCATTGGACAGTTTAGAGCAGAAGCTGAACCTTACTGCCTCCCGCCTAGCGGGGTGGTTTCAGGATTACGGTGCTAAGTGCTAAACTTTACAAAGTCGCATTTCATTCACATTCGCTTGTCAGGACGCCCGTGTAGGCGGCTAACGGTTCTCGCGGGTGGAACTAAAATAGAACAAGTGGAGAGTACCACGTTCCTGGGGTTCGAGCTGGATAGTGCGCTCACCTGGGAATCCCACATTAACAAGGTATGTGGAAAACTGGGCGGCGCATGCTATGCGCTCGGTCGACTGTCCAGGTTCTTGCCAGATCACGTGGTGCGCTCCTGTTATTTTGCCACTGTCCATTTGCTCTTACAATACGGAGCTGAGCTGTGGGGGCGGGCTGCCGACTGGCAGCGCGCCTTCCGCATGCAGAAGCGAGCAGTACGAGCGATGGCCAAGATACCGCAGGATACCTCCGCGAGGCCGTTCTTCAAACAGCTGGAAATACTGACGCTTCCATCTATAGCTATATTCTAGATAGCCGTGTACACGCATAACAACCTGATGCTATTTGAAAGAAATAAGGATAGGCATCCATTTAATACGCGGAGAGCAAATAGACTGGCCACTGTATCTCGCACTCTAGCCAAGTCAGACAAAATCACACACATTGTCGGGCCGACAATATACAACAGACTACCTTCTGCAGTTACTGAAGCATCTAGCATAAACATCTTTAAATATCGATTGAAACGCTGGCTCATAGGTAACACCTTCTACAGTTACGAGGAATTTATTGAAAAAACATGATAATAATAGAACATGTATTATAAACAATGTTTATTTTAAATTTTTGCATGACATATTTTTATATTATTTTATTTTTATTTATATTATACTTATGCAATTGACGATATATTTAAATGTCTTATATGATGTAACCTATTTAGAATATCTACTAACTAAATTCAATTTGTATAAGTTTTTATGTGTTTTAGGTTTTTTCACCTAGCACACCCTGCTTGTATCTTCTATGACGTGTAATATGCTTACCAAATAAATGATTATTGATTATTATTATTATTGATTAGTTTGAATGCTTCCGCATTTAATCGTTCGCTTGCCTATGCCTAATGCTAGGCTCGTTTAGCTTTGGTCTCTACCCGTCTTGATAGTAGGTAGTACCTACCTTTATAATCAATATCGTAGAAAATATTGAAAGTTCCAAACTAATTTTTCAGGTTCTCTTGGCGCCTGGCAGCCGGACATCGACATCAACAGGTTAGTTGACACAAAATTGGCACGACATTTACAGCATCTTTCCATGCAGCACGACTGCTCATAATTTCTCTAAATAACATCACTCTTCAAGGTCGGGATGACCGAGAAAAATGCTCATCGTTTATTGTATTCAGACTGAGACTCTAAAGAGAAGTGCACGTGACATTCCTTTTCTATTATCGTCATTAAAAGTCGATTTTGGTAAGTAGTTTTTTAACCGACGAAAACAAAAACGGAGGAGGTTATCAATTCGACGCGTATATTTTTTTATGTATGACCGCGAATAACTTTTTACAGAGTAGACCGATTTTGATAATTATTTTTTTATTGGAAAGGGAATATACTCCCAAAAAGGTACAATATAAATTTGGAAAAAGAAAATCCAACTCTAAGGGCAGGAAATCAGGGATTGATTGTCAATTCGACGCGTATATTTTTTATTTTATTATGTATGGCCGCGCATAACTTTTTACAGAGTAAATCGACTTTGATTTTTTTTTGTATACCTTTCAGTTTGTTCCATAAAAAGAATTATCAAAATCGGATTAACTAGGTAGTTTAGGTACTTTGTAAAAAGTTACAATCAGAGAGTGAATAATAAATCATCCCTATTTTCCACTAGCCTTATATTTGGTTCCTTAGGTTTGGTTCCAAAATATAGGACCACCTTCGGGGTATACCCTTTCCAATTGACGTAATATAGCAACCAAAAATTATAATATACAACTTTTTAACAACAAATTGAACCGCCGATAAAACTGAAAAGCAAGGAAATAATACTTAACGTTTTTTATTGGAGCCACAAAAACTACTCGTCATCATGTACTCAAATTTAAGAGACCATTACTGTCATGACATTGTGTCATTGCATTGGTGTCAAAAATCTGCACTAGCTTTTGATAAAAAAAGAATCATCAAAATCGGTCCACCTAGTAAAAAGTTTAAACTTATATGTTATGAGGTACCTAGGTAACAAGTTCTTTTTTAAATCGATGTTCATGAAAAGATGAAAAAATTATAAATAACTAATGCTGGACAATCCACACAGCACTATCTAACTCCAGATTAAGCTACTCAAAGCTTGTGTTATGGGTAAGGTACTAGATAACCATTATTACTTACATACATACTAACGATAATTTGTTGAAATGGTTGGCATTTTTTGTTTATCTTGGTACTTGGTATAACCGTCCATTCTCTTTCGGGAGAGGTATTTTACACTGTTGTACACTGAAAATCTGAAATAGCAGATTTACGTCACTCCCATTCCTTTGGTAGATTTATAGCAGCTTGCATTTGAATCCACCTAGGAATTTATTTGGAAACATGCGCAAATGTTTGGACTTCGTACTCGTAGGTGTTGAAAGAGCGAAAGCAATTTTATAGGTAGCTTTAGATAAATTAAATGTAAATAATAACGACGATAGGTAAAATACGGTGGCTTTTCCAAATCACCTAGAGCTGAAAAATGACCTACATTCTTATGTTCCGTATCAAATAAAAAATATAAGCACAAGTATACCATATCAAATTTCATCGTACTTACCTAGCAGGCCATCGTCATATCATCTAGATAATTGGTACATTCTGAAGATCCTTTGATGCACATTGAACATTACGTTATTATGAACTAAGAGTTAAAAAAGTAATCTGAGCCCCATTTGTTCGGGCCATTTGTTTGGGGGATATAAGTGTATTGATATTGTCTAATGTTTCAGAGTGCAACTCCTGAAACTTGAAGACTCAAACTACAAACCAAGAGCACCTCACAGCCGTCGTTCGATATTCACCCACACATTCAGAGATGATAATGACTATAGTAGCAGCGGGCTCAATAAACCACGGTCGCCGGTGTACCTTGTATCAAATACGCCGTTTGCCGAACCGAAGACGCTCAAAGTCCACCAACCCAGAGAAGATCCGCGCCTCTTCTACCAGTCTGATACATATGTTAAGGAAGCTATTGGGAATAGATTGAACAACGAAGTTACTGCGGTCTATCCCGGAAGGGACGTGGTTCGGGCAGGCGAACCTTTATATAGAATGTCGGCTCGACTTAGGGAAAGAGGAACAAGGTTTCATGATGTGCTCTATGGTAAGTCAAACTTAGTACACTACTAGTTTCTTCACCGCCGAATTCATATTTTCCTTTTCATCATAGTGGCATCTTCCATCTACACGTATCTACATAAACAATAGCACCAACATTTTTCTATCGTTTGTTCCAGACGAAATCTGTGTGACTTGTCCTCACGATAGGACTCTCATCGCGAAATCCGGTTCTGATCGAGTCATGCTCCAGCACCCTCGCTTACTCTCATGTAATGGACACAAAGTCTCAAGGGAAGTTAAATTCATTCCCATGTACGGACCGCAAATTGGATCTTTACTACAAAAAGGCTCCTATGGGACTTTAGGTCAAATTATGCATAGAAATAAAGTAAGTGATTTTAACCCAACTTGATTTTTTAAATAATTTCCTGTTATCACTAGATAATAAAAGGTGATAACATGATAGAGGTAGGAGGTAGAACCTACCAATACCAATGTGAATACGATGGTAATGTTTGAATCCCACTTCTATCATTTTTATTAATTGGTACCTACGTAATAATAACGTGGGTAGGTACTTAGGTATTTTTAAAAATTAAGAAAGTTATAATTTAACCATTAGGTACCAGCAACTTGCAACTAGCAAACAGTTATTTTATTACAAAGAAATAAGTGCAGGTGACTGATTAAGACTCAGTGATAAGTATAATACCCGTGGTAATACCATAATGGCCTAGGTTGAGTGGTAGGGCTTATAAGTTTAACATTACAAATGTTTTTTCAGATGCTGAGATACTGCTACATGACAGTGCATGTGCTGAGTCAAACCTGCGCAGTGCCAAAATATTTGATTGCTGATTGTAGAGACGGAAATAACACTTGCAGTTTTACGTGTCGCGATCCTAACGCCGAACTGCGAGGATCATCCACACTTGCTTGCGGGGACGATGCGAGATGGGAAGGCCGGCTACCTGTATGTTCAGGTAAAGATTCACACCACATACCTACCTATATATCTAACATTTATGGCCGCCATATACGTTCAAGTAATTTGATCAAACAGGCAAGTTCAAACAGTTTGGTCAAATTGGCATGACTGTCTGTGGTAAAATTTGATCAAATTTAATGAGAAATCAAATGGAAGGAAGAAATATGAATTTTCGTATTTTTATTTGAAACCAAACAGTTTGTTCAAACTATTTGATTAAAATTTTGAGTGTGTGTGTTGCGGGCGCTCAGTTGTTGCTACGGAAGTGTTCCCTTGCGGACGTGTTGTATTGCAATATGTCGAACTGCGATGTACTAGAAGTATTCATACAAATATATCGAAATGAAACCTGTTTATGGAACATCAAAAATAAAGATTACCATAACACATTACACCATACAGTACGTTTTTTTGTCCTTTTGTGGGCCTTCAAAGCAAACACTAAACCAACAATTGCTAAAGCATCATCTGTAGACATTTTAAAGAAGCACTACCACTCTTCGCCCGGTTCGATACTGAACTGACACCGCTTCAAGTCTGCCTGATGGTGTGTGGTCGCTTGAAAGGTCATGCCAATTTGACCAAACTGTTTGAACTAGCTTGTTTGATCAAATTACTTGTACGTCTATGGCGGCCAGAGAGCAAGGCTATCGCTAAACAAAAACTGGATCCCACCCACGGGTTATGGCGTATGGTGGTGTTACGGTAGGTGGTGTAAGATGTGGATAACCTTCAAACAATATTTTATAATTATTATTTTTGAAATCACTGAATTATAAAAATTCTAAAAAAGTTTTGTAAACAATACTTACTACTTACTTACAAAAGTTATGTAAAAATATCATTTTGATCGAAACACGTTTTTTCAGATTTAAATCCCGGTTTTCCCACTGGATAAAAAGTAGCCTATGTGCTATTCCAGACTATAATCTATCTCTCTGCCAAGTTTCATCCAGATCCGTTCAGCCGTTCTGGCGTGAAAGAGTAACAAACATCCATCCATCCATCCATCCATCCATACTTACAACGCGTCTAGAATAGTAGTAGTAGGATGTAAATACCTTACCCAATTTCCTAAACCAATTCGTTTCTATTTCAGCCCGAAGATGGTGCGAGGCAGTACCACCTCCACATCACGGGCGCGTCAGCTGCAAAGGAGAGACAGTGCACGGATGGGCCCTCGCAGATGGAGCTATGTGTCGCATCAAATGTGCGAGAGGCTGGAAACCAAACACGAAGCCTGTGGCTGTATGCCGCAGGGGCGTTTGGTCGCAAAATTTTACTTGCACTGTTAAAAAAATATTACTTACATAGGTAATTGATGTTAATTCTACCATCTAACTTTTAGAAGTTTTCACATATTTCATCAAACCTCAAACATTGATATTTTACATACCAGTCACCTAATCGATACGACTAGCTAAAGAAACTGAAACTGAAACAGTTTCACGACTTTGATCCCCAGGCACGGTAGATATCCCTCCAGATCTCCCAGTACCAAGTAGGTACTAATTCAAGATTCTTTGAGGATGTCTAAGGGGGTAGTCAGAGGTACGTCCAAACATTACATTTGGCACATACCCACATTTTGCAGTAGTTAGCATTCCATACGTGACAGGTTGCAAGCCTATCGTCGCTGTTAGAATACTAACTGGTTTCCTCACGATGTTTTCCTTCACCGTTTAAGAGCACTGGCATTGCGCACATAAATTTTTCGATAGAAAAATCCATTGGTGCACGACCGGATTCGAACCTGCAACCGTACGATCGGAAGGCGGGGTCACTCCCACTAGACCACCGGTGCTCATACTAGCTAAAGAACTAAATAAAATTAAACAGTTACATACATACCTACTTGCCTATCTGATGCAAAACAGATTGGACAGTGTTGGACAGTCCTCAGTTTTTCAAATCTTAGGTTGTGGGTCCAATGCCCGGGGGATAAACATGTTTTGTATGAACATACCTTTTTTGGGCATGTGCTCGATGCGCTCGCGCTCGATGACATACACTGCATAGGCTTATTACCTAGAGTAAAATAAACATTAGGTAAGTAGGTACCTACAATAGTGATGTTTGTCGCAAAGCATAATATGGCATGAATTATTGTGTGTTGTTTATTTATTCCTACATAATTACATACATACTACATATTATTTTAAATACAAATAAAATTTTTGTTATAAAATACTTTCCGTTTTTGAAATTTAAATTTACCGCTTTCATATTTACGCCGGACGTCCGGTTTAAATTTTAATACCCACGATCAACTGACCAATGGCATTGGCGACGTACTGCATGAAGTTGATACGTTCAGAAACCTTCCAGAATTTTCAGTGACGATTTTTCTTAATCTGATTTTAATATTGTTGGAATTAGTGAGAACGCATGTATGTAGCACTATGTTTGTTTATATTATTCCTATACCATAAATACCTAAATTCGCGTCTCAGCACAAAAGCTGTGCCCCCCGCGCCGGCTGCTCCGCCAGACGTGACGCGCTGCTGCTGGCCGCATCACTTCTTTAAATTTCCGAACGAACAACTATGCTACCATTGGTTGGTTGGTCCCATCCCATTTTGTTTTGACATTTCATTTGAAAATAGAGAGCCCATCTGACGTTTGCTAACGGCCGTTTTATTAAGTTTTGAGTTTGAATTGTACTTGATGAAAACAAATAATTTCATAAAAATGTTTGTATTGGAGTAAAGTAAACAGAAAGTTACGCAAACGTAATCATCATAATGGGTAGCAACGGCAGCAAACCGAACACTGAAACGTCTGTGGTGATGCAGAAAAGGGACGCAGACGTTAGTAATCTAGACCCACGATCTCCAACTCCTGAAGTCTCACGGACTCCCTTACATGTAAGTTTCCAGTGGATCTAAATGTCTCTAATCATATAGCTATAAAGTTCAAATTAGCGGCTACATGGCTTATGTACTGCTAACAGGTAGGTACCTTCTTATCATGTACCAACTTGTTGTTTTGTAGATTGTAAAAACTGTGATTAATCCCAAATTTCAGTACCTACTTAAAAAAGTTATCATAAAATTATTATATTACATTTGCCGCCAAAATCTAGTTCAAGGTGGGGGAATAAGATCTGCACTGACGTCCCACAATGTGGTGTTCCTATTTGTATGTTGTCCCCCTGCTAACCTCACCCCAGCCAGTTCAACTCTATAGAGCAGTGGAGAAGGACTTTAGGTTGAAGTCAGCTATGTTTTAGCATCCCCAATGGTGATGTGGATTGTGCACAGGAGCAAGCCAATCAGCTCTTGCAGGTGATTGTTGCTGCATTATTCAAGGCATATTTTTCTAAGTGGTATTATTTTTTTCAGAATAAATCTGGATCCAAGCACAACATCACCAAAAATATGGACCTGAGAAAGACTTTTGAGAGTGCAACAGAAGAAAAACTCATTAATAACAACCCTATTCTGTCAGCTGTTATCAAGAATCATTTACAATCTTATGATCCTCGTTCACCAACACAGGATTTTGAAAGAACCCCTATAGTGATCTCATCTAAAGATGAATTATTGAGAGAAAAGAAATTGATGTGTCATCAATGTGAAAACTCTGCTAGCCCTCAGTTAAAATCTGATCATGATGAAAACTGTGACAGCTGTACAGAAGCAAATGAACTTAGCCCTGAATTGATCATGCCTAAAAACCTTTGTGAAGGTTTCTATGATATGTCACTAAATGAATCTATAAAAGAAACCTCTGGGCCATTGGGATCATCCACTGCTTCTACTGATGCAATTGAAAATATTGTGTCAAGTAACAATGAAGAAAAATCAACTACATTATTAGAAACAAACTTTGAATACATAGAAATTGATGACAAGTTTGAGGATAGTCATGAAATTCCTTGTCCAAAATCAGAAGAAAAGAATGAAGACAATCCTGTCTATGAGATTTTTGACATTGATCCTCGTTCTCCATCAATTGGTATTGAAAGAACTCCAATAGTACTTGCAAAAACTGAAGAAATTGGTGAAGACAATGTGGAAGAGATGTCTGATGACTCTCTCATTAAAGTTTTACAAAATACTAATGTTGAATTACGCCAGACTAATCCTAAAAACCAGAACACAGAAGGGCTTCTCATTTATGAAGATGAGATCACAAACATCAATGATACTCCGAAGAAGTCCAAATCAACAAGCAACAGTGGATCAAGGACTCCATTAACATGTATGAAAAATAAGGATGCAGGTCATACAAGGTCTAAATCAGCTAACACATTGTATGATCCCAAGAAAGGATCTAAGATACCTAAACGAGTATCTCATATTCCTAGATTGAAGTCTTTGTCTAAGCCGCCCCAAATTATTCCTACTGGCAGTAGCATCTCCTTAAAAAACATTTCCAAGTCTTCATCTATTGGTGGTGACTGCGAGAATACGCCACCTCACTCCCACCGTGACAGGTGGGATAAAGACAGCAGTATTGTGCTTTGAAAAAATAATAATTTCAGTAAAATCTATCACAGACATTTCAACATTAACACATTGACTTGTAATAGTATAATCATGATTGTTATTTTCTGACATTATGACTTATTTGTAAATTTTTACAATAGGTGCTTTTAGACTCATTAAAACAGATGTTTTGAAATGCTGGTTTTTCTACATGATAAGTTGTATCTTAGTATGTTTGAGATCTAAGGATCAGATACATTTTAGACATACCTACCCATATTTCTGAGTCTTGCCAATGAGTTTTTCTGTTCAAAAAATTTATGTGCACAATGCCAGTACTCTCAAACGGTGAAGGAAAACATCGAGAGGAAACCGGCATGTTGTATAGAACCTTATGTTCTATAACATGTGTCAAGTGCTTGAAAGGAGCCTCTTGAGGCGCACTTACAATCCTTTCACCACACTGTTCTGAAAGAAACTAGTGACACGAAAAGAATAAGAAGAACTGGCTTAATTACTATTTGGTTCTATTTAAAACAACTTTATGGTATGCACATTTAATTTATTAAATATCAGCAACAAACATAATTACATAAATAGGTTGGTACTGTACATACCTACAGTAAAACAAAAATAATTCAATATAAAATAAGTAGATGTGAATCACAAATATCATTGCACAACTATGGCTTCATTTATGGAATGGCTTAGAAAAAACACTTTTTTAATTAAGTATACAAAAATAAGCCCACGATTTTACAAGAAAAGTATAATTAATTATTTTTATCGATTCTTGCTCCTTTACAGCCCTCGAAGAACTGGAAATCAAAATATTGATGACACATTACCTACATAGCATAATGATCACCAAGCATTAATAACAAACAAATTAAAAAATTAATAACAAAGATTAGTGGTAGGCGGTGGAAGAAAGGCAAATTTTTCTACACATAGATCACACAAGCAAATCTACACATCAAGATTTTAATCATGGAATATACTGTAAAAAGGCATTTAGATAATACACTAGATAGTTTACCTAAAAGTATTGGCACAAGGTGGGTTTGAGGTTTGACATTATTAGTCAACAGCGTATCATTAGACAAACCCTATTTATGCTAAAACACTTTTAAGCAACACAAGGAATGCAGGTTATAATCAGAATGGATATTATTCTCTATACTGCTAGGTATACGAACATCAATCTAACAGTTAATGACCAAGGCGCTAGATTTACCACATAACAAAAAAGTTACTTATATTTTAAATTTCTGATGTTCTGTCTATTTCTGTACCATTCAAGGCCGCTTGTACGATGTTATCAACTGCAAGTGTAACAATTTTAAGCAATTATTGTATTGATAAGTACTTAATAGCTGTGGATAAATTTGGTATTTAAAACTTTCATGCATAATGTTTGAAATAATAATAATCAATGATATTATCATTGATTCCGATTATGGCCGTATTGCGTATAATCGTAAGACCTAGGCACACATGACGCACGCACAGCACTGATCGAATTGCTGAGATGATCGTGGCAAGACGGTAGCCGACAGTGAGACGCACTGTAGTAATCTCAAAGCAAGATTTTGTAACGAAGTATCAGATAGTTAATTGAGTATTTCTCAAACAAAATGTACGTAACGAAAAGGAAAACGTTACGAAAAAGTACTTTTTCGTAACTTTTCTTTCTTAAGTTCCTAGAGTTATGTTACGAAAAAATACTTTTTCGTAAAAGGAAAACGTTACGAAAAAGTACTTTTTCGTAACGTTTTCCTTTTTCGTTATACATTTTGTTTGAGAAATACTCAATTACTAATAAAACAGTAATACAAATAATTACAATCAGCATAAAATGACATAAGTCCAATTTTGGAAAGCATATTGAATAAAAATTAACTATGTAGCATGTACTTTTATAATACTTCATTCGAGAATCATTTTATCGGCTGTTGAGGTAATGTCGTAGTTCTGAAGAAGACCTAACTAGTAAAGTAAGTAGGTGTCTTTTTTATCAGACTGATGATGACTGTTTATTATTATTGAGCTTGGTAAATGGTATGGTATACCGACCGTCAGATTACCAGTAGTGGGTACCCCTAAAATGTCAACTAACTTATTTTGTACAAATAACCATATGATTTTTATCATAATAATAGTTTTTTTACATGACTTTTTTTGACCTATGAATATTATGACTGTCTTTACTTATAAATAAAAAACAATAATGTTTTCACTTCATTATCACTATAAACGTGAATATAACCAGTAATATTTGTAGTCGTACCTATGCTTATGATTATTGTTCTCACAAAATAATATAAATTATACACAGAATTAGGAATGCAGAAATAACTACCAATATTGGAATGTTATCAATAAATAATAACTTCAAGCTCTCTAATTATCAAAGTATTAATGTACTGGCAGTACAGCTAAGGTAGGTAGGTACATAATATTATTTACCAAATATAACCAGTTACCAATGCATTGTTTTACAACACTGTATTCTTATTATGTTAGGAGGTAGTATTTTTTGAAAGAATTCTTAAGATTATTGGGGCCAATATTAAAGAACTAACACACACATAAGTAACATCAATTTGAATAATATCCACGAGTGAATGTGAATAATCAAATTTTCCCCATTGCTAACATGCTTCATGCAGGATTTTCACTTTTCTTTGACGTCTTTTGGCTCAGCATCTGTCAAATAAGGTTAGTAAAATTTTAATCACACACACCATTTTGTAAGTTCGTGGATTAGGAAATCACAGAAAAATCATGCAAACGTAAATCATTATCAACATTCATAATTATGAATAAGGTTTCTAGGCCACAGTCATGATCTTATTTTTTTTATAAAAAACTTGCTGTGTAGTTTTATAACCGCAAAGGCTAGCGCACAAGGCTTCATGTGAAGATAACTTTAAAAGGAACAGAAAAACACAAAAATCTATTCTTTACCCATAACTCGCTATTATTCCCGCCATTGCAAGCCATTTTTGCTTTTTCGTCGTGATGTAAACTATGGCGTCTGTTTACCTTACCAGACGGGTATGGCAATAAATAGGCGGATTGTTGTATTTTTCTTGAATCTAACATGAAAGATTATGACCGAGGTAGGTAGGTATATCAATCGCATGCATAGGTATTTTCGTTATAAAACGCGCTAGAAACAATCTTCATGTAAATAGGTCTCATTTTATTAATGTGGAATTTGTAATAGCAACCATGGCTTTATTTCAAAAATGAAGCTTTCATCTGGAAGGTAATTATTGTGGCCAACAGACTACTGGTCCATTTACGAGTTGTTTATTGAGCCTTGAGACAAAATGGAGATACACATCGTCGTATAGGATATATAATAAATATAATATAGAAGCAAAATTCCTTACCTATTTTTTTTCAAATTGTCATAACACTGATTTGTTTGTTTCAACATAATGGGTAAGTAGTAGATACTATCATTCATTACATTAAACTTTCCAGTAGACTAATTCGTACCAAGCTAAAGGAATGGGGTAGTCTGATATTTTTAGAGAAAAAATGAGATATGTATACCTTGTTCCTTTTCCTCCACATTTTGAGCAATGAAGTCACGGAGCTCCGAGTATGCCTTATCCAAGTTGTCATTCAGAATAATGATGTGGAAATTTCCTGTTTGTTGTCCTGAAATTCATAAAAATAAATAAATAAATAAAAATAAATAATGCCTTACATTATTGTATTATTTGTGTTCGAACAGTAGGTATTTATGCGTGTCACTTTAGAGTTATCAAACAACCTCCCCGAAATGAAATAAAATGAAATAATAGCCAATCGCACCGCGAAATTGCGAGCCGCTGTCGCCGGACCCTTAAGATCTACTAGTCCCAAGAAAATTTGTAAAAAAAAAAATCAATCATTAACCAGCCTGCATGTTGACCAGTAGAGCATGATAGCTGTCTCTGTCTCTCATGACTTTGCAGCTAGAACACAGTGAAACAGGCCCATGTCTGCCTTGAAGAATTTGTACATAATTTATTGTCCATACCATATGGCAAGAACAGTTGGTAACATAATGAAGTCTTATTGAATTGAAGATAATGAAAATGTCTCATACCAAATTCTATTTCCCTTCTGGCAGTTTCTAATCTCTTGCGCAGAGCTTCCTCATGTTCCGTATTGCGTCCTCGAAGACGTTTCTCTAGCTCCTCAATAGAAGGTGGCATCACAAATACTAGCAGGGGGTTGAGATTAGTGTGCTTCACTTGTTTCACCCCCTCCATCTCAATATCCAGCACACATATCTTTCCAGTGTAGCGAACATCGTCCACAGCTCTTTTACTGAAAATAAAAGATATGTGTTTTTGTTAGAGTTAGTGCTATATAATATGATGATCAAAAAAATGAATTCTTATTAGAAATATGTATATGATATTTTAAGTATTTTCATAACTGTTGCTCTAGAAATTAAATGCAAACAATGATGACAAGAACAAGTACAACTAGACCTGTTTTACCTACTTACAAAAATCTGGCAACAAGCCAATGTTCCCAAAACAACAAGCACATGGCCATGCAAGCTCAGTAGAAATGTGGTGATTTAGGATGAAATGGTCTATTTTACCTTGTTCCATACATATTGCCACTAAAAGTAGCTGTCTCAATGAACTCTCCTTTCTTGACTGCAGCAGCCATGTCGTCTTTGTTGGTGAAATGATAGTGAACGCCATCCTTTTCACCGGGTCGAGGACCTCGCGTTGTGTGCGACACACTGAATCCAAATTTATCAGGAAACTCTTTCAGGAGACGCTTCAGCAATGTACTCTTACCCGACCCAGATGGCCCACACAGCACCAAAGGACGAGGTCCTTTCTGCACCATCTTCGATAAAACTGCAACCATTAAATGAGTTACAGGCTTACAGGTGCTGCAAAGAAAATCGCAAAATCATGAACTATTTTTCGATCTCACATTTCAATAAAATTTTGGTGGAATTGTTTGAATTATGCACGAACGTAAGGAAACTCAGTATCTAGGATTCGTACAGGAGTGAGTGCCTAGGATGATACACGCATGTAGGATTACAAAAACAAGGAGGCAAGGCAGGCAAAGAGAATGTTACCCCGCGTTCCGAAATACGCTATAATCGATTTAAGCGCTCACAAACCCGTACCGAATTAGCGTGAGCGCGATAACGATGACCCATGAAACGTCATAGATGACGTCAGCAGACGTCATGACATGCGCCATCTTGCGATTACGCTGACCATGCAATATTCTAATATCACTGTGAGCGCTGTCAAAAATGACAGTTGTGCATTTGTGTTATTTGTGATGAGGTTACATGTTTTCAGTCGCATTGTACCCCGCGTTCCGAAATACGCTATAATCAATTTGAGCGCTCACAAACCCTTGCGATTACGCCGACCATGCCATATTCTAATATCACTGTGAGCGCTGTCAAAAATAACAGTTGTGCATTAATTTTTTGTTGTTATTTGTGATGAGGTTACATGTTTTCAGTCGGATTATAGTCGTTATAGGGTATAATAATGTTCTGCGATCATAAAATAACAAATCCAGAAAATATCCAAGCAGTCCCAGTTTGTTACACAAGGTATGAGGTTATGATTCCTAGGATGTTTCTGTGAGTGCGCTTACGAGCGTTCCGAATTGTTGACAGCTCTGAGCTGTCATAATCGCAATATCTAATTCGGAACGCCTGTGAGGTGATGTGAGCGCTGTGATCGATTATAGCCATTTCGGAATGCGGCCATAGTCGTTTATAGGGTATAATATGTTCTGCGATCATAAAATAACAAATCCAGAAAATATCCAAGCAGTCCTAGTTTGTTACACAGGGTTTGAGGTTATGATTCCTAGGATGTTTGTGAGTGCGTTTACGATTGTTTCGAATTGTTGACAGCTCTGACCTGTCTTAATCGCAATATCTAATTCGGAACGCCTGTGAGGTGATGTGAGCGCTGTGATCGATTATAGCCATTTCGGAATGCGGCCTTAGTTTCGCCCGCGGGAGCCAGTAATGTACAACCATGTATTGTATTGCACATCCTTGAGGTGGTCGTGTTTATTAGGTAAAATAAAATTGGTAAAAAAGCCGTGTTTAAAGAAAATGACCAACATGGGCTCCGTGTCACTGCAAAAATTAAATGGGTAAAAACGTTTTATATAACGTCTTTAAATAGCGCCATTTGGGTAATACTTGCAAAGTATCTCTATTTGTAAAAAAAAAAACAAATGTTTTCATAAACTTCTCCAATGTTTTCTTGTCTTGTCTTGTCGTTTTTGGTAGTACGAGACAAAGAGAATGTAAAACGTACGAGACTTAGATGGTGGGTTCTCTGCAATCATTTCTGCTGTTGTTGCTTTTATACAATATAAGTGCCGTTCCTCTCTACATACCAACCCGTAAATTGCAAAAAGCCGTAGAACCTGCTACGGCCTCAAGGATATGGCTGGCCGTAGGCCATGGATTTCGTGATTCTTTGGTCTGCAAGCCGTAGAACACGGCAATTGCCATACATTGTCAAATAACGCTTGGGTAGTAGTCTGTGCGCTTGGGGATGGGGAGAGCCATTATTGCATGACATGACATGATATTGATATTGTTGTTTTAGAATAGGAACTATTTTGAATCATCGACAATGTTATGTTCCTTAACAACTGTTGTTTACTTAGCAACTGTCTAGCAGAGTTGTCAGTTACGAAAAAATGTAATTTTGTGTTTCAATATAAAATGTATATATTTTACTTTCTCTTATTAAACCACTGCAAGTTACATCAGATTTATTATTCCGAGTAACCTAATTGCATCAGGTTATGGGCCCAGATACATTCTGGTTGCCTCTCCAGTGGTACGTACTACATGTCTAGGTAACTGACATAGCTATTAAAGTATCTGATCTCGGATCATAAAAATGCAAGCTGTTCATAATATGAGTAGTTTTGAGAAACTCTCCGGCCAGGCCAACTATGGCACATGGGCCTTTGCCATGGAAATGTTTCTGACGGACATGGATTTATGGGAGTGCATTAATGATGATTTTAAGCTAGATTCAGTGGAGGCGAAAAAGAGAGATGCCAAAGCTAGAAGCAAAATATGCCTCATGTGCATGGAGAAGATATATCCCATGATAATGCATGTCAATACAGCGAGAGATACTTGGTTAGTACTAAAGCGAGCGTATGCTGACAGTGGACTACTGCGGCGGCTGTATCTGTTGCGGAAGCTATTTAGCGTCAAACTGTCAATGTTCAGCACTATGGAGGAGTACCTAAACGACATTCAAGCTACAAGTCAGGCGCTAATAAGTATAAAAGCGGGTCTTGATGATGAGTTCGTCGGGATTATAATGCTGGCTGGTTTGACAGATGTTTTCAATTCTCTAGTGATGACATTTGAGCATGCGAACATAAAGACTTCCACAGAAAGAGTAATAGCGGCTTTATTAAAAGAGAGCATGAGAAAGGACACAAACGAAGTTGACGACTCGGCACTTATGTCAAAGAGTGACAAGACCAAAAAGGTGGTCATATGTCACCTATGTAAGAAAAAAGGACATTATAAATGGCAGTGCAAAAATCGAAAACCTAATGAAACACATGATAAGAAGGATAGTAAAGAGACTGCAGGACTGATAAATGTTATGTCAGCGACAGTTAGCAAAAGCGAATGGGTTATAGATTCCGGTGCTACATCACATATGACGGCAGACAAGCACATTTTGGAGAACAAGGAACACGTGAGTTCAAAGGTGGTAACAACTGCGAACAACGATAAAATTGTATCCAATTTAAAAGGGGATGTGTTTGTCATGGGACGATCTATAAAATTTGAAGATGTTTTAAATGTACCAGGTTTGATGACCAATTTACTATCAGTGTAGTAATTTTATATATTATTATAAAATATATATTTATATAAAATTGTAGTAAAGATCATGTCGTTGTTTTTGATAAAACTTGTTGTAAGGTTTTTAAGAAAGATGACGTAGCTGTAGGTAGTAATCCTTTGTTAACAGCACCCCAGAAACATGGCTTATATGTTTTAGATAAAGAGGCAGCGATGGTTCTTACGTCTCCTCCAGATACTACTTCTAGTGATTTTGATTTATGGCACAGAAGATTAGGTCATCTGAGTAGGTCCTTGATGGAAAAATTGAAAGGTCTAGCAGATGGACTGTCGTATGGAGCGGTGAGCACGGAACCATGTGAAGGTTGTTGTAAGGGGAAAGAGTGCGTCAAGAAATTTCCGAAAAGGAAAGGTAAGAGAGCAAAGGCATTGCTTGAACTAGTGCATTCGGATTTGGCAGGACCAATGGAGGTAGAATCCTATGGTGGTAATAGATACTTTTTAGTTTTCGTGGATGATTTTAGTAGAAAAACTTTTATGTATTTGCTAAAATCGAAAACCGAAGTACTAGCGAAATTCAAGGAATTCAAGGCCCTAGTTGAAAATCAAACGGGCAAGAAAATCAAAAAGCTACGTACTGACAATGGGACAGAGTACGTAAATAATGCTTTTGATGATTTTCTTAAAAAGCATGGTATCCAGCATCAGACGTCTGTACCATATACACCTCAGCAAAATGGAGTGGCAGAGCGGACTATACGGACTATTACTGAAAAAGCGAGATGCATGATACACGATGCTGGTCTGAGCAAGAAGTTATGGGGCGAGGCTGTTGGATGTGCTGTGTATCTAAAAAATAGATCTCCTACTATGGCTCTGACGGATAAGATTCCAGAAGAGGTTTTCACAAATGAACGAGTTGACTTGTCGAATCTAAAAGTATTTGGATCCAAGGCTCAGGTTCTGATTAAAGATCATAGTAGAAAGAAATTTGATCCGAAAACGGTTTCAATGATAATGACGGGGTATTCAATTAACCAGAAGGCGTACCGATTTATCAGTTTAGATAATCCAACTAAAATAACTATTGCTAGAGACGCAACTTTTTTCGAAAATGTACCCAAACTGAAAGAGAAACAAGATACAGTTTCAAAGAAGAATTTTGTGGACATATATCTACAAAATGACATTCATGGGACTAGTCGTTCTACCACTGAACCAGAGGTACCAAGGATAACTGGACCGGTTGCAGTGGGGGTACCGGTGTCTAGGCCGAATGTCTTGATTGAAACAAATGAAGAAGATATCAGATCACGGAGTCCAGTTGTTCACGTAGATGTTCAAGGAAGTACATCCAGTTCAACATATGAATCAGATTCGGGAGAAAACTTCTTCGACTCTGTCGATTCAGAGAGCCCTGTGTCAGAAAATCAAGTGAACGCAAATGCTGATCCTCAAAGTGATGTGGTTGCTCCGACTGAACGACGTTACCCAATTCGAGATAGACGTCCTAAGAGAGATGAGGACATGGTCTATAATTTTCATGTAGCTGATTTTCCTGATCCTGTATCGGTTGAAGATGCCATGGAGCGCTCTGATAGAGAGTTATGGTTGAAAGCGATGAAAGACGAGATTAATTCCCTGAAGGTCAATAACACATGGGAACTTGTTGATCGACCGATGGACGTAAATGTTGTAAAGTCAAAATGGGTTTTTAAACTGAAGGTTGGGGCGGATGGTAGCGTGCAGCGCCATAAGGCCAGGCTGGTCGCTAAGGGCTATTCGCAAAAACCAGGAGTTGACTATTTTGAAACGTTTGCACCAGTTGTCAAAATTTCGTCGATTCGTCTTCTACTTGCGCTGGCAGTTGAAAAGGATTTAAGCATTCATCACATAGATGTGACTACCGCTTTTCTAAATGGGGATATACAGGAGGAAATTTACATGGAACAGCCAGAATTTTTCATCCAAAAGGGGGAAGATCGCAAGGTTTGCAAGCTAAAGAAATCTTTGTATGGCTTGAAACAAGCGGCTCGATGTTGGAACGAGAAAATTCATGCTCACATTTTGAAAATGGGTTTTACGCGATCCAATTATGATCAATGCGTTTACACCAAGATAAAAGGTGGACTGTTTGTAGCTATTGCACTTTATGTGGATGATTTTTATATATTCACAAATAATGAAACTGCAGCTGAAACAGTGAAAGAGCAGATTGAACGTTCTTTTATGATAAAGGATCTTGGGTTAGCAAGAGAGTGTCTAGGAATGCGGATTGAGCGGGATATAGACAAGCAAGAGATTCGCCTTTCTCAGAAGACATACATAAACAAGATCATCGAAAAGTTTGGTATGCAAGACTGTAAACCAGTATTCACACCGATTGAAGCAAATCTTCATCTGAAATGTGGAATTAAGCATGACGATACGCGGTATCAGGAGATCATAGGATCACTCATGTACCTGGCGTGTTGTACTAGACCAGACATATCATTTGCAGTTACGATGTTGAGTCAGTTCAATAACTGCAATGATTTGACTCACATGGCAGCGCTGAAACGAGTGCTTAGGTATCTGAAGGGGACAGTGGAACTATCGCTGTGTTATAAGAAATGTAACAAACCTTTGGTTGCTTATGCAGACGCGGACTGGGGAAATGGGCCTGATGGTAAATCTTTTTCTGGCTATGCCCTATTTTTTGGTGGTGCTGCGGTAGCTTGGCAATCCAAGAAACAGCGTTGTATAGCATTAAGTACTGCTGAAGCAGAGTATATTGCAATTTGTGAGGTTGCGAAGGAAATTATTTCTGTTAGAGGTTTATATGCTGAACTGACCGACCAGACAAATACTATTACTGTATTTAGTGATAGTCAAAGTGCTAGTAAGCTTGTTTATACTCCTGCAATAGGGAAACGGTCAAAGCATATAAATATTAGGTATCATTTTGTTCGAGATTTGGCAGAGCAAGGGGTGATTTGTATTATGTATTGTCAAACAGACCTTATGCCTGCAGATATGTTAACAAAGGGAGTTGCCAGACCGAAACACCAGTTTTGTGTAAAACATTGTGGATTAAGTGGGGGTGTTGTTTTAGAATAGGAACTATTTTGAATCATCGACAATGTTATGTTCCTTAACAACTGTTGTTTACTTAGCAACTGTCTAGCAGAGTTGTCAGTTACGAAAAAATGTAATTTTGTGTTTCAATATAAAATGTATATATTTTACTTTCTCTTATTAAACCACTGCAAGTTACATCAGATTTATTATTCCGAGTAACCTAATTGCATCAGATATTTTGATAACAAACCAATTTTTTTTTGCCAGCAAGGATTTTAGGTCTATAAATTCTTTGAAACACCCAAGTAAGCCAGTCTGAAGTTAGGTGTTTGAGGAAACCTCCATTAGCTATTGGCCATTTATGCACAACCAGCTAACTTCAGACCGGCTCAGATATGTTGGGGCAATGTAAAACAGCAGCAGCGTAATGCCACAGAATATAGTTCCTAAACATTCCTCTTTGGTTCCTAATGAATCACGCTACTATTATTTATTTATTGTGTAAGTTTATAAGAAAACTGCTGCGAGTTTAAAAATATATAAGCATTATAGGAAATTATTGAAATAATGCTATATATGTATTAAAATATTACACACTAAAAGTTATATCGAAAAATAAACAGCTATTTTGTCAATTTTTTGTTTGTACCATAAACAACCAATCTATTAATCGTCCAATCATAGAAGAAACAGCTGTTCAAATCTGTCCAATGAGCGATGACGTTCTATATTAAAAACTGCTTTGAAAATTTTGTTGGCCGTTAAATTTGAGCGATGTTGTTGAGAAGTTGAAAGCAAACGCAAAGCAAGAAAATCAGTTACAACCGAAAAAGAAAACAGCAGCCACAGGAAAGTGGTATCTTGAATGTAATTTGTAATTACATTCATAAATTTCGGCTGCTCTCAATTAAATAGAAAATAAAATAAAAAATGGAGAAAATCAGGAGACATAGAACGGTAAGATTTTCGTTGTATGGGTCGTCTAGTGTAGGGTGTTTACTAGCATCGTCTAGTGTAGGGTGTTTACTAGCACTCCTTTCTTTAGGTAGTTTGCTTACACATCTTATTTCTATAGGTAAAGAATAATGACCAAGAAAATGTGTATGCTGTCAAAGGAAAAGCTAATCTCGCGTTGCCAGCGAAGAAACAAGGATTGGGTGTCAGAGGCGCGCTTGGCGATATTAGCACGAACGTGCAGATTCAACGCGATATTAACATTGGAAAGGTTGCCTGTGCTGCCGCGGAGTTTGAGAAAAAGGTTTCGCTTATCCGTGGAGCCGTTAAATGGTACCTAAATCACTACTCTACCCCCCACTAGAAAAAAATATGAACTAACTTTCTTTGTTTTAGCTTCAGAACTTGTTTTTCCTAATTAACCTATATTTATCCTATATGTCCTTCATTTCATTGCTATTTCAGTAACTACAGCCATGTCCAGTCAAAGATTGACACTGGACTTGCTGCAAAAAACGCTATCCCGCCTTCTTCAAGACCGCCTCTACGTCGTGAAGAAAGCACCGCTGGACTTGCCAATAGGGCTGTTGCTCGCACTCGGGTATGTTTAAAGACTACCTTTGGGTTGGCTATAGCAATCCTTGTACCTGAGTTGAGGGTTGGGGATAGAGGGGATGCAAGTGGGGGTAGATGGCAAGTCTTCCCCTTGAGTCCTTTTTTCTAGGAAATAAAAAAAAATAATTTAATTTTTCAGGTAAGTTACTAGTTAGGTTAGGGTTTTTTTTTATATGAAGAAAATTGGTAGTAATATATCATCTCTAACTATGACAAAAAGACTCAAGGGAAGGAATTCTCATTAGGTTAGGGTTATTTTTTTTTTTTTTTAAGTGAAGAGATTTGAAGAAAATTTTTTTTCATTTCCTAGAAAAAAAAACTATAGGGAAAGACTTGCCATCTACCCCCACATGCATCCCCCCTATCCCCAACCTTCAACTCAGGTACCAGGGTAGCTTTAGTTTAACCCTACCTTTAAATGCTTTTTCAATTGAACCAAGTTTCTTATAAATACTTAATTTCATTAAAATTTTTAGGCTGCTCTCAAAGAAAAGCCAGCGGAAATCAAAGAGACCATCTACATTCAAACAAAGAAAACTGAATCAAAGAAGGTGACCAAGCTACCAGGCATCAAGGAACACAAGGAGTATCATACACTGAAACCAATTTTAAAAGAGCCTACTGAATCTCTAGGCAAACTTAAACTAGTTGCTGAAGAAAAAACTTCCTTAATTGACCATGCAAAGTTACAGCTGTATTCTACCCATTTGCATGAGATTCTTGACACCACTCCGGAGCTCCCTGATGATATTGAGGATATTGATGCACGAGATTATCAGAGTCCGCTGCTTATGTCAATTTACATCAAAGATATATACAGATATTTGACTGAATTGGAACTTAAATATCCCATTGAAGCTGACCATTTGAAGATACAGGTTAGTATTTTATTGACAGCAAAAGTGATGGACTCTCCACTACAGCAAGTCTGATTGATCTCTTGGGCTTCATCCTTACCCAAGACCTTAAGGGCATGCTAAGAAAGAACGATTCTGAGTCCTCTCCATCTACCCCTTCCTGCAATCACAATGCTGATGGGTTATTAAGAAGGGGGTGTCCTACATTGCCAATCATTATCCTTTGTTGTCAGTTCATTTGCTGTAATGTCTTTTTATATTCACACACTAGTTGCGCCCCGCGGTTTCACCCGCGCATATTTAAATCCCGGTAGTAGCCTATGTGTCATTCCAGACTATTATCTATCTCTCTGCCAAGTTTCATCCAGATCCGTTCAGCCGTTCCGGCGTGAAAGAGTAACAATCATCCATCCATCCATTCATATAATCAAACTTTCGCGTTTATAATATTAGTAGTAATAAAGTAGCATAAACATTAATATGCATTTGTGATACATGGGTATAGCGTATTAAAATCAATTGTTTGATTGCAGAATGAAATAACGGGTAAGATGAGGGCGACGCTGATTGACTGGCTTGTGGAAGTGCAGCGGCAGTTCTCTCTGGTGCTGGAGACATTCCATTTGACAGTTGGAATTCTTGACAGATATTTGCAGGTACACATATGTTATTTATTTACTCTATGTCAGGGACAGAATCAGATGGCAATAACCAAGCCGGGAGCTAGTAATTAGCCAGAAAGATCACATAAATCACTTTCAATACTTTTCAAGATCAGAGTTGCAATATTTTTACGCAATAAATATGCAACTCGTTAGAACTAGCTCATCAAAACCATAAGGCGGCGTCTGCTGCTTCTATGCTTTGTGAGTAACTGTCTGATAAATATCCCAATAAGCTATGAAGCTTTTAGAGAATATAAGAGAAAATGCATTGGAATAATAAAAAAAAATCTACTTGAATTTTTTCTTACATGCTTGATTTTACACATATAGGCGGTGCCAAACGTCCAACGGAATCAGCTCCAACTAGTCGGCGTGACAGCTATGTTTATCGCATCGAAGTATGAGGAGATCTACCCGCCGGATGTCAGCGACTTCGTCTATGTGACAGATAAGGCTTACTCCAAAGCTGACATCTTCCAATGTGAACGCGACATTATGTCCAAGCTTGGCTTCTGCCTCGCTCGGCCGATTCCCCTTAGCTTCCTGCGGAGGTAAGAATTTCAATTGATATTTATTACAAGGCTAATGATATTGAAAGATCGAAAGAACTAGTATATCTGCAGGAGGAACAATAAAATCCTGATTATAATATAGAAAATCAAAGATTATTAAATGATTGCAGTTACATTTTTCTTCGAAGGAACATTTCATAGCGAAACTAAATTCAAAAGTAGTTCGACGACAAGACTTGTAAACAAGAATGACGAAAGAATGAAAAAAAAGAAACATCCTGTCTTCTACTGGGGCTGCTGGGGACCATTCGAAACTACTCCGTCGCGATTATCAACGCCTCATCCATACTTATGCCCTGGTAGTAGCTTGGAGGTCATAATTCCCAAATTTTCTATTCGAATTTAGTGTCAAAAATATGATTATTGTTACAGATTAGTGAAAGCTGCTAATGGAACATCGAAAAACCATCATTTGGCTAAATATTTTGTAGATCTTTGCCTTGTTGAGTACTCTATGGCTCACTACAGACCTTCAGAGTTGGCAGCTGCAGCGCTTTGTCTATCGCTCCACCTTCTATCGAACGAGGACCTACAAGGCGTATGGACGCCCACTATGACTTACTACTCTGGCTACTCACTCGACCATCTCGATCCGATAATTAGGGAACAAGCGAAAATAGTAGCAAATGTAAACAACTCTAAATACAAGGCGGTCTACAATAAATACTCTGACTCCAGCATGGCCAAAGTCGCGACACTTCCTGAACTCCAAAGCGAAGCCATTATCGAACTCGTGAGCCCTTAGATAGCTTTTAGCGTTTGTGTATGACTAGATCACTGACTGAATTTTTTTTAGGGTTTGTACCTGTCTGCTTGCTAAGTTTTAATTTAGATATAGTTTAGAACTTTTAGATATAATTTAGTATGACTGTGAGAATTTTGATTTGATATGATGACTTGGTATTTATGATATGATGATGATTTATGTATTAATGATATAACCGGGTACTGAAGTATTTTTATAATATTGTTTTAAACTATGGTCACCCAGTTCTTGTTTTAAATTATGTGTACTAATCAAATATTTCTGTGAATGACTTGTAATAGAGGTTTTCGAAATCTCATCGATGTTGACGTATGACGTATTTGTGCAAATACCTTAGATAGTTTTCATCTTAACCTGCATTTAAAATGATATTTTTTTGTGATTGGTTCCCTTTATGTCGGGTCCCCTTACGTCGAGTCTGAGAGTCTATTGTTCTTTCAACATACTGTGCTAGAAACTCGACATTGGGGTAATAAAAGAGAACTTACTAGGCTCGACGTAAAGGGACTCAACATAAAGGGAACCAATCTTCTGAACATGTCTTTCTAGCGCAAATTTTTCCGATTAGCTTTTTTGACTTAGATAATAATTATTGTGTTTCGCGTGTTAAAACATATACTTGAGAAGATTTCAGAACTATTCTTCACTATTAGATTCAATGAATTTGTGTAATGTAAGTTCAGTTGAAGTCGATTCATTGCTATGATTGATATGACTAACGGTATTAATTATGGTTCTACAAAAAAGCTACTCTGTTCTGATATCTACCTAGTATGTATATGTATTTGAACTAGATTTTGTGTACCTATCTAATGTTTTTTAGTTAAGATCTACATTTTATTCTGATTATTAAAATATTTTGCGTCGTCTCAGTTATGTACGTACATGTAATTTGTTAAAAATAAATCTTGTTTTACAATAATCTGATTGTATATTATCATTTACTTCATTAGGTAAATAAAATAGGTTGATTATTAATTAGGTAAATAAAATAGGTATTTTTTATTTAAATATATTTTACATATTGAAACATATTTTATTATTTAAGTTTTCACATGTTGTTTCTGTGTACAGTAAAGAATAAAGAATAGGTAGAGTAGTATCATTATTATTAGTTGAGTGAGCGAGTGCAAACTAAGCTGCATTGCGTTGATACGATTTATATTCTTCTTTTATTATTATTAGATTAGGATAAGTGTAGGTACTTACTTGGTAGCTTGGTGTTAGATAGCAGTTTAGCATTTAAATAGCCTGTTACTTCTTCATACTTCTTCATAGTGATTGATCTCTGGCTTTGCAATGAATTTTTCTGTTCCGTGCAATGAATGCAACTTCAGACGTCAAAAAAGGAGCAGGTTGGTGCAGGTTGGTTGGCAGCCGGTGTAATTACAGGCACATGAGGCTTAACATCTATATGCCTCAAGTTGATGGACGCAGGGCAGTGCATCGTAGGGCACGTTCCTATTGTGCGTGACCTACGGAGCAATGTTTTGTTTATAGGTGATGGTTACCACTTAACATCAGGTGGGCCATCTGCTTGTTCCATCAGCTAGTTATATAAAAAAAAAAGGTTCTCAATTTAACTGTTTTCTTTTAATGTTTGTTACCATATAACTTTGGACTGGGTGGACCGATTTTGATGATTCTTTTTTTATCGAAAGTTAGTGCTTGTCAAGGAATTTGGATACTAAGTAGTCCCATTTAAATTTGAGTCAGATCTGACGAGTAGATTTTGGGTCATACTAGTAGGTACTTAGTATGAGTGTATTGTCCAGTGCATTTATTGAAGTCTGTTTTTTCAAGAGAAATTACTACTTAAATCACTTTTCCTCTCTGCAAAGTGCTATCCCTGTGCTTCGTAAACAGAGACGAAACTATTTACCTATGAAGAACAATAGATGTGGTAAGAAATTGTTTTCCATTTTTTTTTGGCAACGTCTAAATTCTAATAACAAACGCAACGCATACATGCTACGTAACTAAGTGGAGTCCGTTTTTGGCACGGCGACATTATGTGAGGGCACATTGCGTTGCAACGTCTGTCGACATAGCCAGCCGTTGCGCGTTGCGTTTTCCACTTTTTCCCTCCGCAAATTCGAAGAATTTATTAACGCTTGGCGGTTAGCCGAACCGTTTTTGTTCATCCTTTTTTCACTGACCGAACTCCTGCAGCGAGACCAATGTACAAAGAAATTTGTCCTTTTTTGCTTATTTTTTTCTGGCTTCCTGTTTATTTCGTTTACGGGCTACGGTACGAGTATTTTGGTAAAACACATTTGTGACTAAAATATCAGGTAGGTGGGTGAATCAACTTTTAAGGCACTCCTTTTGTGTCCCTGTCATGCAAAGAGCATAAAAATCCTAATTTCCTTATAAAATATGTTTGTTTTGATGTTAACGTAAACTTAGATCCTTTCCTAACATGCTAGTTTCATAGTATTTTATAGTTAATAGGAAAATTTTTGACTTTATTATGGTAACTCAGCAGAACATAAGCACTATCCATACAAAAAACATGTGTCCCCAGGCCTAGATGACGATACAATTTAGGATGTATCTTAAAAAAAAGGTACGAATGCACAGCCTTTTTACCCAATATTATGATTCAGAAAAAGATAAACTTACGTTTAAAGTTAACATTTATAAAAGTTATACAAATATTTTATATTTTTCGTGCATCCAAACTTTTGTCCCAAACTTTGATCAAAACATCAGTTCTACAGAGTTACCGATAAAAATTCATGACCGTTATCAAGAGATGACGCCTACCTTGGTGTCATCTAAGGCGATTATTGTCTAATATTTAGTTGGTATGATCAAAAAATCTCTACCTAGCTTTACCGCCCCCCCAGCCTAAATTAAGTTCTCAGCTGGTGCGCGTAGGTTTATTGTCGCTCTACAGCGTTGCAATGGATATTTATGAGGCACCCTCGTCACTTTTTCTAAAAAAACTCGTTAATATTAGCTTAGATGTCGTGCCCCACTGCAAAACCTAAAAATAGATAAACTTGTGCAAATGTTAACAGTATATTTTCATAATATTTCGATGATTTATTTTTTATTTTTAGTTGTTCATAATGTTGTCAAAGGAGTGTCTTAAAAGTTGATTCACCCAGGTATCTGTTTCTAAAACGTAGGATACTTGCTTGAACCAATGTTCCAGTAGGTACCTACAATTGTACTAATCATAATTATTATGAATACAGCTAAGTACCTTACCATCCTACCAAGCGTACCTAGATAATGTTTTCTACGAAATTCTTAGCGGCAGTATACTACAATTCTACAAAAGCTCCACTACCCACTTACCATATTCAGAAAAGACTCTGAAGTTCCTTTGTTACGGGCAGTATCAACGAAATTGTGAGAACAGTGTCATGTCTAATAAACACTGCAGTTATCTAGTCCGCATAGTGTTATAGTTCTGGGACATAGGTAGGAGACAACATTCGTAGTAAAGTCTGTGTGCAGTTATGTGGTTTTTCGGACATGGGGACTTAGTCTGTGTATCTTTCGGCAAGTTCCAAGAGTAACGCTACGCGCAAGTTGATCGCACATGAATAAAAATACCAAATCGAAATCCGGGCCCGTACCAGAATCTCTTGAAGCATTCTTATTTCAATATTAGGTACTTTTATGTCAATATCTTATATCAACTGCATAGAGTAGAGTTTATGATCAAAAAGTAAAGTAATATTGTAATAAGAATGCTTCAAGAGATGGTGGTACGGGCCCTGAACCTAAAAGTTTATGATTGCAACTGGTGTTCGATTGTTAGTCGCAAAACTTTTCAATTTTATACCCATTTACTCAGGGCTCTACTTACTTCGTAGGTATTTAGCTTTTGCTTTGGCACTAACGTTCATAAATAGCGCGATTGCGTATCAAACTTACGGGTAGCTCGAATCTCTAGGTTAGCTCTCTATATTTTAATCTAAGAGAAACACAGTAACTGGCATCGGAGGTTTTAACTCTTGCCTATGCAATGATTTATGTACCTAGCTTTTGTAGTAGGTATGTAAATGGTGAGCTTGCGTAAATATTGCTAGAAGTGAAGCATTGCATCTATCACAGTTCCGTTACCTACTTGTCTGCCAGACATTGAGATGTCCCGACTTTCGGAGTAATGTCGCGCCATCCCTAGTCTATTTAATGCTACACCCGAGTCGACCATGTTGAATTTTTGCAACAAGCGCTGTGCAATGTATGCATACAACTATGTGTAATGCCGCGAAAGCCTGTCTCGTAAATATTTCCTGCACGCAATTTACAGCTTTCGGTATCCTCTTACGGAATACAGGCAGTTAGTGAATACCAGCTTATTCATTTTGTAGAGCTATTTACGATATAAATATTGTTATGCTTAGGATGATGCCGTGACATCGAAAGGGATATCAATGATGCCACATCATCATTAAAGCATAACAATTTATGTCGTATTTCTATATCAATATACGTTTGAAGGTCCATTGGTAAAAATTTTAATCCCTTGCCATGCCGTCCCAGTCTACGTCGACCATTACTTTCCCCTAACTTAATCAGGGGAGATGGGCCTCGTTAGCATTGTGCTGCAATCCATCTAGGAGAAGGAAAACTCCGAAGTCAAACCAACAATCAGGGAGCATACCCGGAAATAAACCCCGATTCCAAGGTGTAAACCGATTCCGTGCCGATGGATCCGTGGCCAGAGGGCAAGCTGGTGACTAACGGAGGGTGTCTGTGTTGGTGGTCACAGGACACAGTTTGTATTCCGCCTTACCCCCGCAAAGGGCTCTGTGGGGGTGGACCTTTAAATCCCTATTACTCGTGGGAACGCAATGAAGATTTTGAAAAATGTTAATCTACTGAATGACGGCGACGTGGTTCGCCACCCGTCACGCCTCGTTTCCCGTGGGGGCGAAAAGTGGCTCAGGGAAAGCCATTTTGCTACATTGAATGTTGGAGGAGGAATGGAAGATAAGTTGAATGAGGTATATCAGATGATGGATGAACGACGAATAGATGTGCTATGCGTGAATGAGACGAAGCGGAAAGGATGTGACACCACCAAGCACGAGACCTATACGGCGTACTGGTCTGGGGTACCCAGTACTGCCAGAGCCTGCCAGGGAGTTGGTGTCATACTTTCCGCACGAATGGCTGACTGTGTGAACGAGTTTGAATGTGTGAGTGCAAGACTGCTTTGGATCAGAATGAAAGTTGGGCTATCCCGTATCTTTGTCGTTGGGGTATATGCTCCTACAGACACTGGTACGGGTACGTCACAGAAAGCACGAGAAGAAAGAGAGGAGTTTTGGGAGAGTTTAAGAGATGTTTTAAAAATTTGTAAGGATAATGAAAGGATAATAATGCTAGGAGATTTTAATGGTTGGGTTGGAGTGAAGCGTGATGGGTATGAAAGTGTTCTAGGAATGTATGGTGACGAGAGAGTGAATGATAATGGTAGAAGTTTACTGGATATTTGTTTGGAATGGGACCTTTGTGTGACAAACACTATGTTTGACCACAAAAGGATCCACATGTATACAAGAGAAGCGAAGAATGTCAGGAAAAGTATGATTGATTTTGTGATAGTGGATGAAAGAATGAGAAAGAATGTCCAAGACACTAGGGTTTATCGCGGAGTCGGCATCCATTCAGACCACTTCCTGGTAATGAGCCGAATAAGTGGTCTCTTTAAAGGTTGGCGGCATCGAGTACGGGGAACCCCAAATGTTTTGGAAAGAATAAAAGTTGAGAATTTGCAAGATAATGAAGTGAAAGATGATTATAAAAGTAAATTGGTTGAAAGTTTTAATGGTTCTGATGGTATTTGTGATATTGAAGAGTTATGGAAGGTATTTAAGGAAAAGGTTGTGAGTGTGGCATCTGAAGTATGCGGTGTGAGTAAAAGAAAAAAAGTACAAAAGATGAAGCAAGTTTGGTGGGATAAAGATGTGCAAAAGGTTGTATGTGAGAAAAAGAAAGCGTGGTTAGACTGGCTATCTGTCAGAGCTAACCAAAGAATGCAGAAGGCGACGAATGAAAATGTGGATGAATCTAAGAACGAATATAAAAGGTTAAAGATGTTAGTGAAAGAAGTGATTGCAAGAAAGAAAGAAGAGCAAAAGGATGTGTTTGACCAGAGGTTATCTGAGGATTTCCGGACGAATATTAAGTTTTTCTGGAAATCCATTCGTTCAGCCAGAGGAAAATCCCAGAGCTCTGAGCTGAACTCGATCAGAGACCAGAACGGCAACGTAGTGAAAGGTGAAGAATGCTTGTTAAAAAGATGGAAAGAGTATTTTGAAAGTTTGTTCGAAAGAGAGGAGGCACGAGTGCCTACCTTAGTTGTGAATGAAACCATTGATGAGAGCGGAATTAGCATGAATGAAATAGTGAATGCATTGAAAGGTATGAAATCAGGAAAGGCTGCAGGATATGATAGGATTACAGTTGAAATGCTGAAAGCTGGACATGGCGTAGTAGCAAGTCAGTTGTGCCGCCTTTTTAATTTGTGCTGGAGTGCCGGTCGAGTGCCAAGCGATTGGTGCAAGGCCGTCATAGTTCCGCTATACAAGGGTAAGGGCTCGCAACAAGACTGCAAAAACTACAGAGGCATTAGCCTACTCAGCGTTGTCAGCAAGCTGTATGCAAAAGTGTTGATTGAAAGAGTTGTGAAAGAAACCGATGAGAAAATATGGGACGCACAGGCGGGATTTCGAAAGAGTATGGGATGTACGGATCAGGTCTTTTCCTTGCGATGCATAGCCGAGAAATTTTTGGCCAAGGGTCAGAAGGTCTATTGCGCTTTCGTAGATTTGGAAAAGGCCTATGACAAAGTGATGAGGAATGAACTGTGGTCGGTGCTGTCTGTGTATGGAGTAGACAACAACCTGATTCAGGCTCTAAAATCTCTCTATGAGGATTCTAGAGCTTGCGTTAGGATAAATGGGTCATACACTGAATGGTTTAGCATCGAAAAAGGTGTTAGACAAGGATGTGTAGCGTCTCCATGGTTGTTTAATCTATTCATGGATAGTTGTTTGCAAGATTTGAAAGATAGTGAATGTGGGTTAAGAATGAAAGAGTTACTCGTCAAATGTCTTCTCTATGCTGATGACCAGGTTATACTTGCGTCATCGGCGGATGGGTTACAGGAGATGGTAACAATTATGCATGGAGCTTTTGAGAGAAAAGGAATGAAAGTAAATGTTAGTAAGACGAAAATTATGGTATTTGAAAGGGATGAATGTATGACAGAATGTAATATTTTGATTGGTGGAGAAAGAGTGGAACAAGTGAAAGAATTTGTATACTTGGGGACTTTGTTTACGAGAGATGGAAAGCATGATAATGATATTGAAAGGAGAGTGACTGCTGGAAATAAAGTGAATGGGGCGCTACACACGTTTATGAGCAGCCGGAAACTGTCCAAAAAGGCACGACTGGCTGTACATAGGGGAGTGTTAGTGCCGACATTAATGTATGGTAGTGAAAGTTGGGTATGGCAGAAAAAACATCAGAGTAGAGTGAATGCAGTAGAAATGAGAGCGTTACGTAGTATGTGTGGTGTGAATTTGAGTGATAGAATGAGGAATAGTGTGATCAGAGAGAAATGTGGAGTGCAAGAAGACGTAGTGATGAGGGTAGAAAAAGGTATGCTAAGATGGTTTGGGCATGTAGAGAGGATGAATGAAAGAAGATTGACGAAAAAAGTGCATCAGGCGAGTGTGAATGGGACTGTTGGGAGGGGAAGACCTCGGCGGACCTATCTTGATCAGATAGCAGATGTTCTAGAGAAAGGCCAGGTCAAGAGTTCCCTTAACCGACGAGCATGTATGAAGAATGTTATGAGAGTGAATGAAGCGAAAGAGGTATGTCAGGATCGTAGCAAGTGGAAATCCGTGGTCTCTGCCTACCCCTATGGGAAATAGGCGTGATTTTATGTATGTATGTATGTAACTTAATCAGGGACTTTTTTTCTTTATTTAAGGATTGGGAGATAGGTACTTTATTACAATAAACCCTTGGGTTGTAATCTTACATGTCTAACTTTCTTTTACATTTTGCTCTCTTACCTACATACTATTTACATGTTTAATTTTTTTCTATTTCTTAGTTCTAACTTACTCTGCTTATTTTACGGTTTTATTATGATTTTTATCTTTCTTAATTTCTAGCTGGTTTAATATAATACTTAATTGTATATTCAACAAAACATTATTCTTTATTTATTTCTTACCATTTTACTAACTTATTTGCTACTTTTACACAAAATGCTACCTCTAATTACTTATTACTTAATTAATTTACTAATAGTTCATTTATATTTTCCTCTTCTATGTTTAGCTCATTTTCTATATCATAACGGTCTATTCCAGAGGCAGGGCATTTGAATAAAAAGTGCCCCACCATTTCATTGCCTAAATGAGGTTCTAAAATACTATGTACTAGCAGGTTTATTCATGTTTGGCACATAACTTGTGTTAGAGTTCGCATCAGGTATTATATAGATTCTAATTGTTTTTCGGGAATTTTTGAAGTAACTCATGCCTACTTCTGAAATTCTAAATGACCCTCTACTTCGTACCGTGCTACGGGGCGCGGCGTAGCGCAGCGTGAGGTTTCTTAGGTAGTAGGTTATATGGTAACCTAGCCTGAAGATGAGATCGAATAACTTCCATTCGGGGTCTTCGACTGATTGATTATTTGTTTAATTATGATCTCAAAGATTTTTATTGTCCCAGTGGGATCTGAATCCATGACCCCTTGATACGGGATCGCGCTTATATACACTGTGCCATCGGATTCTAATCACACTCGACGAATAACTCAAGAACACGATATGATACTATACTACGGTACTGTATGGTACGGTGGGTTCCTCCCACACATAATTATTTATTGTCAGACTAGTTGCGCCCCGCGGTTTCACCCGCGCAGATAATAAATGCCGGTATTCCCACGGGATAAAAGTAGCCTATGGCTATTCCAGACTATAATCTATCTCTCTGCCAAGTTTCATCCAGATCCGTTCAGCCGTTCCGGCGTGAAAGAGTAACAAACATCCATCCATCCATCCATACTTACAAACGTTCGCGTATATAATAGTAGTAGGATAAATACGTGCGAATTGCTCCCAGACTGCATCCAATAGTGACGACGAAAAACTGTAATGTGAGTTTCGTATCAGCAAATATCAAGAAGTTCGCGCCGCTCGCCAACAAAATGTTTCATATTATTGTCGTGTTATACTTTTCTACTTAGCGTCGCGAGTGGCAAGTGTCTCCGAAGTCGGGGCTTTGGTTGTTTCACCAACTTTTAACGAGTTTGTCGGACATGGAACAGCGCGGCTGCCGTCGAGACTTGCAGCACATGTGTTACACGCTGTAACCTGACCCGCAAATAACCACGTTAGACAATCACGATGGATAGATGTTTTTCTCTGATCGGTTAGTGTTTGGAAAATTACGCCACTAGGTACTTCTCGTCACAGATCTACTGCAGAACGTCATGACAAAAGTCTAATCAATGTGTGTTAATTGCCAGCGTCTAATCAATGTGAGACGCGGTCAACTATTGGCCTCATTAACAAGCTTAGAGTAGCACAGCGGACTATACTGAGAGCTATCCTGGGAGTTATTTAATGTGTGTTGCCAGCGATTTATGAAATTGAGACGCGGTCTACTATTTGGCCTCATTAACAATTTAAAGTGGGCTATACTGGGAGTTTTTTTAACAACTAGCTGATGGAACAAGCAGATGGCTCATCTGATGTTAAGTGGTAACCATCACCAAGCATACCCTATCCTATAAGCAACGCACGATAGGAACGTGACCTACCATGCATTGCCCTGCGTCCATCAACTTGAGGCTTACAGACGTTAAGCCTCATGTACCTGTAATTACACCGGCGACATTGCCCTGCGTCCATAAATTTGAGGCATATTTAGATGTTAAGTCTCATGTGCTTGCAATTACTCCGGCAATCACACACTTCAAACCGAACCACAGCAACGCTGCTTGGCGGCATGCAGAAAAGGCGTGGTGATAGTACTTCCCTAGACTTCACAAAGAGCTCTATTACTTATAAAAGCTTCAATAGGTACGTTATAGAATCTAAATGAATGAATCTGAACAAAAACTAAAGTTACTGGCATCTCGCAGAATTAGCAAGTTGAAGTGGAAACGGGCAGATTATACAGCTAATGACGAAGCTTATACGCGGCGCGGCGCGGCGGATTGACGACATTGTAAGGATCGCATGAAGTCGATAGATGGAGCCTATGCCCAGTAGTGGACTTTTTCGGGCAGATGAGATGTTTTGATGATTCAATTTAGAAGATTGTAATTTCACTAGTGATGGAACCCAGGGAGCTCAGAATCAGAATGGTCTTTATTGTAAACTGTTCAAAATATAATGTGGTCGTAAGGTAAAAGTTTATTTTGGAACAAGGGTACAAGATAAAACTAAAACTAGTGTAACGATACTGACTGCAAATGTATAAAACTGTGTCGCAGCCAGGAACGCCCTCCTCAAGACCGGTTATTTCCAAATTTAAAAATAAATACAAATCATAAGTACAATACATAAGTATGTAAATGGTTCATAAAAATAAAAAGTACACGAGTAAATCACTTCACCTATAAGCACGTGCAGGTGTAAATTATTATTATTGTCGGGTGTAGGGTGGTAATAATTTGTTAATTGTACCTAATTGATGTACATAAGTACCGAAATACATTGTCGTAGACTACTCATTAGTAGATATTTACTACAAAATGTTTGTTGCAATTTCCAATATCATCGACGGATGACCCGAGAGAGTTGGCTTTCAAACTATATAGCAATCACATTAATTTGCCAATTATTGATGGCAAGCACGGGAGTAGGTAAGTATCTGAGTAATTGGTTTTAAGTTTTCGCGATACGAGTATGTCTGGACTTAATGTAGTTGTTTGATGTTTGTTGTAGCAGCTAGGGTTTTCTCTTTTCAAGGTAGCTTTGAAATCAAATTAACTTGCTTTTTTTAATACAACTGGCTGATGGAACAATCGATAGCCCACCTGATGTTAAGTGGTAACCATGACCCACGAGTATAATAAAACAACATCCAATCACGCACGATTGGAACATGCCATATTCATCAATTTGACAGGCATTTGTTAAGTATCCAAATTCCATGATTAGCCTCATGTGCATGTAATGCAATTCTTAAAAAATGTAAATCCATTATTGGCTTTCAGCTACATTCATTATGTTAGTTATATAATACAAAGAGCTGTGGATTTTGTTCAATAAATAAAATAAAATAAAATGCAAGGAATTTGAATACATGTAATGTCACCGCCAACCACACTCTTCAAACCGGACCACAGCAACGCTACTTGGAGGCAGAAAAAAGTATGGTGGACAATTACGTACCCACCCAGTTGGTATTAAAGCTTCAAGGTACTGTTTAGTGTGCGCAGTATTAAACACTAGTAGCGCCCTGCGGCTTCACCCGCGTAGATTTAATTCCTGGTATTCCCACGGGAAAAAGTAGCCTATGTGTTATTCCAGACTATAATATATCTCTGTGCCAATTTTCACCAAGATCACTTCAGCAGTTCTGGAGTTATAGAGTTCAGTTCAGTTCATTTATTTTCTCATAGTAACAAACATCCATCCATTCATCCATCCATAGTTACAAACTTTCGCATCATTTATAATATTAGTAGGATATAACTGCTCCAAAGCAGCATTAACAAATTGTTCTGAAAATCCTCAAAATCGTCTCATAAAGATTTCGAATATTTCGCTTGTCGCCAATCACTTGTGGTCTTGTTACAGCGATCGGTCTCGTCTATGGGATGGAGCACTTAAAACTGCCGTTAAAAGGGGCACCGTTCAAAAGCTACGTATAAATAACGCAGTATTTACGTTGCCAACGATATTTTACAGTATTCTTTCATTTCCATTTACCGCTCCAATCTGAATGGTTCTGGTTTTGTAAATAGTATGAGCTGGTGGTTGTATTCTGTATGGCTTATTCCACAAATCCCTTCATGGCATATACTCTGTTCATGGTTTCTGAAATTGCGCAACAATTATAGAATCAGATGATTCTGATTCTGATGAATCATTTATTCACAAAGATAGCATAAGGAGCATAATTTAACAAACAACATAAAATTATTATATTATATACCTAACTACTTACATAGGTACTGTAAAGAAGCGACTTTGTCAAATTCAAATAAATAATACACCCTAATAACCATCCAATTTCAATAATGCAAAAGTTTAATCAAAAAAGATGCTGGAAACCCCACCCTGTTATACGCCTAATAGCTTGTTGATTTATCCAAGTAGGTACCAAGCTATGCTTTGTTCAAATAGTGTGTTTAAGACTATGTTGATATGAATGATCTGTTTGTGACGAATACTGAATCAAACATAGGTCTGTGTTTGTGAAATACTTTTGAAATTTTCACTTGTGTCTATTAAATCCGTACAAAGAGCTTATTGAATTAACAAACATTTAATGCTGCTTTAATTTCAGAACAAACGTAGGTCTGTAGAATATTAACATAACGATCTACAAATAAATCCACACCTATAAACACATAATAAAACAGACTGCTGGCTTATGGTTTCTTTTGTTAGCAATGGCGACAGATCCTCCCAACTGTTTATCACCATCATTGATGATGATGACATCCTGCCTGATTTCGGCTACAGCCACCATTACCAATTGACTACCTTAGCGGCGCAGCGGTCGAGAGTTCGCCTGCGACGCCAGACGTTGCGGGTTCGATTTCCGCCTCGCGTAACAAATTTGTATACTATCTGCAGAAATTTGTACCGTTGGTCTGGGGGTTTTCTATGTATGATGAAAAAAATATCTATATATTTAAGTATATAATATATTAAATATATCAGTTATCTAGTACCCATAACACAAGTTTTGAGTAGCTTACTTTGGGGCTAAATAATGGTGTGTGGATAGTCCAGCATTATTTATTTATTTATAATTAGCCGTAAGCTGACTGGTTTCCGACACGCCACAGGTCATCAAAGCTTTTCTAAAACAATTCTTGATTCTTTTATTTGTAAATTTATCAACCCTAATAGGCCGCTTATTTCGGGCTAAATCACCCCTCGCAGGTGGCGCAATCGTCACCCCCTTCACGTCCGCCAATAACTCCCGTTTGATTTGTTCCAGAAGATTAGCACCTCAAATACGTGTCTGGGAAGTTTATTAGATAGGTGCGTACGTCGGTGGCTTCGATTATAAGAAACTGTTATTAAAAGTATTTATTATTATAAGTATTCAATTGAATAAATAAAATAAATAATAAATAATGCTGAACAATCCACACAGCGCCATTTAGCCCCAAAGTAAGCTACTTAATATATATATATATATATATATATATATATATATATATATGTATATATATATACTATAGACTATATAGAGCACCGGTGGTCTAGTGGGAGTGACCCCGCCTTCCGATCGTAAGGTCGCAGGTTCGAATCCGGTCGTGCACCAATGGATTTTTCTATTGAAAAATTTATGTGCGCAATGCCTGTGCTCTTAAACGGTGAAGGAAAACATCGTGAGGAAACCAGTTAGTATTCTAGCAGCGGCGATGGGCTTGCAACCTGTCACGTATGGAATACTAACTACTGCAAAATGTGGGTATGTGCCAAATGTAATGTTTGGACGTACCTCTGACTACCCCCCTTAGATATCCTCAAAGAATCTTGAATAAGTACCTACTTGGTACTGGGAGATCTGAAGGGATATCTACCGTGCCTGGGGATCAAAGTCGTGAAGCTGTTTCAGTTTTCAGTTATATATACTTCCTCGGATTCCCGCCTCGGAACAATTTTGTGTACGATCTGCAGAAATTTGTTCCGTTGGTCTGGGTGTTTTCTATGTATATAATAAAAAATATCTATCTATGTAAGTATATAATGTATTAAATATATCAGTCATCACACAAGCTTTGAGTAGCTTACTTTGGGGCTAAATGGCGCTGTCTGGATTGTTCAGCATTATTTATTATTTATTTTATTTATTCAATTGAATACTACTACATACAATAATATATATTGTATATATATATTAAGATGATTAATTAATACCTATGATATAAAGTGAATATAATGGCAGTTGATTGTGACCAAGCCGCCGACGCGCCGAGCGACAACAAACTTGCGTAGGTATTTTAGTGTGCATGTCTCCAGCTTCCTCATATTGAAAATGTAATTTCTATAAATGCCAATATTTAAAGCATAATTAGTGCACTCATAGATTTGAATCATAATTTAGCTGCCAAATAAACAACGATGCTATAAGCTTATAATAGTGTGTAAGCTGGAGTAACATGTCTCCAGCTGCCTCAGTCAGTGTGGGCAAACGGCTAATGATAGAGATATATAGTAAACGCAAGGATTTAGTACCTATTTAGTGCACCTGGTACCAAAAATTTCAGGTCTGTAGCTAGGAAACTCTTCGAGTTATAAGACTTTATCAACGTGTAAGCTGGAGTAACGATACGTGAAAAAGCATATGCTCGTTCTCTGGAATGGCTGGAGCTAGCAGGATGCTTTAAGTCTCCAGATTTAGTACCAAACGAATTAGCGAGGTACCAAATATTTGAAGTCTCTCTGTTCAAAACTCTATGAGTTACAAGCTTTTCCAGCTTTTTTTTGTTTGTCCAGCTTGCACATGTTGGAGCTCAGCAACCACAATAGGTACAGACTCGGTTGATGTCTCTGAACCGAGCTATGAATTAGTGCACTCGGTACCAAAAATTTGGAATCTCTAGGACAAGCAGTTCTGTTGTAATCAGCAAAATAACATTTAACCGCCAATAATTCAAAGCATTTCGACGCGACCACAAAAATGATGCGTTGCCGCTCTGAAGGTGATACTACGCGCCAGTCACTGGTTGCGTCTATTTTATTTTTTGTTTTTGTCACATCCGCATGAACATCCGCATTATTGGTGCGATGCGGATGTCCAAATCGATGCGGAAGAAACATACATAGATACAAGAGGTGCGTTTTTACTGGTAGGTAGCCCCTCTTTTTACCTTTTTGGCAGTGTTAAAATAACGGAGTTGTATCTGTATCTACATAGGTACCTACTCAAAGCGCCAGTTCTTTAATACCTACCACAGTACCCATAGGAGAAGTTAAGTAGTAAAACTAATAAATGATTAGGTACCTACGTAAATCTAAATTTACCTAATTATTTATTTAACTGCTACCTACCATAATACTGGTTTATATAGGTAGGAAGGATTCGTTTTTGCAAATCGAAAACCTCTCAAATTTGAATGACTTGACTTAGGTCTGATGACGATTCACTTGACATGACACTAGCAAGATTAGATTGGCTGTCAAACTGTCAAAATACGGACGGACGGACATGCTGCTCGCTCCCTGCCTTGCCTGCAAATTCTGCAATATATATAATTGGTATATTTTAACCTCTCAAATTCGAATGACTTGACTTAGGTCTGATGACGATTCACTTGACATGACACTAGCAAGATTAGATTGGCTGTCAAACTGTCAAAATACGGACGGACGGACGTGCTGCTCGCTCCCTGCCTTGCCTGCAAATTCTGCAATATAATTGGTGTATTTTATCAAAAAAAAAATATAAAATGTCAAACCATACCAAACTATTTAATTAGATATGGCAACATACAACGCCCCGCTCTTCAACGAACATCGGAAAGAGAAGGGTATAATAATTATGCCTTCAGAAATTTAAAGGACTGAGTGCATACAAAAAAGACTCTTATCGCGGGTAAAATACGTTCAAATCCGCAGAGCGTAATATCACCTTCAGAGCGGCAACGCATCATTTTTATGGTCGCGTCGAAATGCTTTGAATTTTTGGCGGTTAAATGTTATTTTGCTGATTACAACAGAACTGCTTGTCCTAGAGATTCCAAATTTTTGGTACCGAGTGCACTAATTCATAGCTCGGTTCAGAGACATCAACCGAGTCTGTACCTATTGTGGTTGCTGAGATCTAACATGTGCACGCTGGACAAACAAAAAAAGCTGGAAAAGCTTGTAACTCATAGAGTTTTGAACAGAAACACTTCAAATATTTGGTACCTCGCTAATTCGTTTGGTACTAAATCTGGAGACTTAAAGCAACCTGCTAGCTCCAGCCATTCCAGAGAACGAGCATATGCTTTTTCACGTACCGTTACTCCAGCTTACACGTTTATGAAGTCTTATAACTCGAAGAGTTTCCTAGCTACAGACCTGAAATTTTTGGTACCAGGTGCACTAAATAGGTACTAAATCCTTGCGTTTACTATATATCTCTATCATTAGCCGTTTGCCCACACTGACTGAGGCAGCTGGAGACATGTTACTCCAGCTTACACACTATTATAAGCTTATAGCATCGTTGTTTATTTGGCAGCTAAATTATGATTCAAATCTATGAGTGCACTAATTATGCTTTAAATATTGGCATTTATAGAAATTACATTTTCAATATGAGGAAGCTGGAGACATGCACACGGTATTTTAGCCAAAAAAAGGAGGAAGTTCTCAAGAAGACTATTTTTGACCGAGCGAGCGAAGCGTCTCAGTTTCCACATTGGCCAAAAATGCGTTTGTCCGGATGTCTGTCTGTCTGTCTGTCTGTTCTCCTCTACAGGTCGCATTTTTCAACCGATCTGGACGAAACTTGGTACACAGGTTATATGACTTATTAGAATTTTTTTGTCGTCGGGGATTTTCGATTGGAGGGGTACTTCCCCCAAAAAAAGGGCAAAAATGGGGCTATTTGATTTACTGGATATCTCCACCAAATGAGATCCGATTTCGATTATTATTTTTTATTTGAAAGGTAGTAACTATAAGTTGGTCTCACAAAAGTTTGGCGAAGATCTGATAAGGATCTTCAGCATGATGAACAGGATAGCTCATCAAACAATCGATGGTTTTCAATCAAATTTGAGAGAAACACAAAGGACCTCATTCTACACAAGATGATGCAAAAAAAATCAAAAAGATCAAAAAAATCACAAAACGAAAAATGCACTTGCACATTACATTCCTCAAATAGCTCACTTTTAGTATGCTCGCGAGGTCTACAGCTCTCAGAGCCACTAGTGTACGAGTAGGTTCGGAGTTTTAGAGATGAGTGGCCTTCTATATAAATACTAGTCGCGCCCCGCGGTTTCACTCGCACAGATTTAAATCCTGGAATTCCCACGGGATAAAAAGTAGCCTATGTGTTATTTCAGACTATAGTCTATCTCTCTGCCAAGTTTCACCTAGATCCGTTCAGCCGTTCCGGCGTGAAAGAGTAACAAATATCCATCCATCCATACTCACAAACTTTCGCGTTTATAATAGTACTAGGATAGATTAAAGTCTTAGGTCTAACTAGAGGCTTCTTCCATACATTTTGCAATATAAAAGTTGATACAAGTTCGCTGACGCTGAGCCCGACATGGCAAATATGAAGGAACTCTTCATAATAACGAAGCGCTTGCAAGAACGAAGCTCTTGCAAGCGCTTTAAGCGCTATAAGTGTTATCTGCTTCATCTTACATAGTTTTTACTAATAGATCTCGGTTCTCGTAAGTTCTACGCCGTAGGTAGTTCATACACAATAAATTTATGCTTTCGAACTGCTCTACTATAAGTTACTTAAATATAACATTGGGGGCAACCACTCGATGGGTCGATCCGACCTGGTTCAACCGAAAATAGGATATAAAACGCTGAAAAAATATTAGTGATGAAAAAAAAATATTAGCATGAAGTCTAAATATTAGTGCAGTACCGAGATAAAAAGTAAGATATGAATATAAATTATAAATCACGCACATTTTCCAAAGAAGCCTCGCCTTTTATTGGTGTAAATATAGACAATTTCGCTTTTAACATGGTGTAAAAGCCGTAAAATACGAAAAGTATTAAATTTATTCCCAAAAATGCCAGTAGTTTATCTACCCATAGTTTAACGCTGGCATTTTTACTACATAAAGGCTCGATAATTTGCGTCCTCATTTTATTTGCTGAAACCGGCCGTATGCTGATGGATGGAGCAATCAGACCCGGGCTGTGCTGACGCGTCCCAAGGTCTCCAGTGATGTAGGAATTTATTTATCATGCGTTGTAAATTTTCCTTATTTAATAGGTACCTTTGGTGAGCTGAAAACTGCCTAACATATTTACACGACATTGATCCCCAGGCACGGTAGATATATTATTATTCTTAGATCTCTTGGAAGGAGAGTAAAGATTTAGTGTTTGTTTTGAAGTCTGTACCAGGCGTTTACATTTGTTATGAGTGTTTAGGATTACTCCCATCCTCATTACATACTAGTTATGGAACTCCCAGTATATTTTAATTCAAATTGACCTATTACATTTATCCTCAATTCACACGAATTGCACACACACAATGGTCATTGTGAGGTCGTGTACACTAAAATATATATGAACCACTAGAATAAAAGCGCCTATAACAATTTTCGTGTGGTGGTTTAATAATTTTACGCAGAACAATCCTTACAAAACCTTAGCAGTAGTTCAGTTATTCCATCCGTTCCATCCGCATTATTATGCATATTTTATTCGCCGAAGCGTTTGCGGCAAGAGCAGCCATAAAATTGCCTATTGTCGATGCACGTAAAGCCGGCATTAAACTGAAAGCGATTCTCGAATGCGTCGCGACGTAAAGCACCTATCGACACAGTGTAAAGCTTACTTACATGCAGAATAATAACTTATTATGGTTGAAAAACAATGTCACTGTGTCTTATAATGCTCTGAGACAGTCTGAGACAGAGATATTGCATATTGACTTTAACGTTTCAAAATGCATACGGATCACAAAATCTTAAATATATATAACTCAAAGGTGACTGACTGACTGACTGACATAGTGATCTATCAACGCACAGCCCAAACCACTGGACGGATCGGGCTGAAATTTGGCATGCAGGTAGATGTTATGACGTAGGCATCCGCTAAGAAAGGATTTTGATCAATTCCACCCCCAAGGGGATAAAATAGGGGATGAAAGTTTGTATGAGATTTTCAAAGTAAACGAGCGCGAGCAAAGCCGCGGGATCAGCTAGTGTAGCATAAGACAAAAACACCTGCAAAAACACCTATGTGTTATTGACTAGCCTTTCCACAGCATCTTGAGTACCTATCTAAAGATCTGAGGATATTATTTCATCCGGATTGCAGTGAGTTGTGCAGAAGTATGTACTTATTTTTTTTTGGTTGTAGATTTGCTTATTTATGATGCAATCTTAATTTTATGCAGTGTACCTTCAATAAGTTCAAAAAGGGCATCAGTTAAGTCAGAGACAACACAATATAAAAGTATTGAAAAGAAAAATTAAAAACTACACACATTTTCGTTTCTCTTGGCAGGGTTAGTAGAATTAACCTAATTTACTGTATGCCTATACGAGCAGGTATGCTATTCTGTGCTGGTTTCACAACAGGAAACCAGCTGACTCGCCTTGTTTTGTTCCGCCACTACGTTTTACTTTACGATTGTACGTGGCTATGCCTTTGCTGTTTCAAAAGAAGGAAACTTCGAATCGCTTTTTGCAAATCATCTCTTTTATACATTGTATAAAAGAGCAATACAATGTATAATACATTGTATGATAATAAATAAGACCCTTATTCATAATGGGTCTTTGAGCGCTTATCAGACTGATAAGTCTGTTGCTGTCTCTTTTCGTTGGCATGAAAGTGACAGTGACAAGTATACTCTAATTGAGCCGCTATAAAATGTCAGGGATTATAAATAAAAGGGTAAATATTTTACATGGTTTTAATTTTACCTTTCTGTATTCACAAATTACTTTCTTATTGAAGTTTATGTTGGGTGTGTTCCTAAACTTGCCTATGCACGGGATTAAAACATGATCCTGTTTCAAAGAAACATACCTACTGTTCATAAATAACGTACAGAGAAGCTGCTGCTCGGAATAACCAACTACTAAATCTCCTGCCGCCAGCTAACTCGCAATCTTTTCCACATTTTTTCTCAAATTGCAAAATCCATCCGCAAAGGGGACGTCCCATAAAGGCAGTGTCAATTTCTCTTTTAAAAATACGGCACGATCAGAGAGTACCTATAGTGAAGCAGCCACTCTGTGGGACGCCGGCGTCAATTGCCAGATCCCTTCCGCTTCCGGCTCCACTCCGCTGCCGGTTTAGATTCATAACTCGATGCTTAGAACATTGTCGGCGTCCAACTGAAAAATACGATCTCTTTTGCCAGATTTTTATGGCACTGCAATAAAACAAAACACCCTCGATTTATTAGCTTTCGCTTTAAATTTCTTGAACCTCATTTGCGATACAACTTTGACTTTATATAGTACGAGTAGTTTCCCGTAAATTTACAAAGGACGGCTGCCTTCAAGTATTTGTTTGAGAAAATACGGAGCTAGAGCGTTGCTTCAACTACTTAAAAGTTCCGTTGCAAATGAAGCGTTACAAAAATGAACGCCCCTTGGGAAAACGTCGGGCGCTTTGTCATAGCCTTGTCGCGGTTTGAACAGCGATTAAAAGAATAATATACTAAATGAACTTCACTGCTAATTTCACGGTAATTCGAGCATCATCATAGTTACTTTGTATGTTTTTAAAGAAATCCAAAATGTTCTGTGTAGTAATATTATTATGAATGATTTAACGAGGGTTTTCTTACAAATGCCGAGCATAATAAATTGAGAGAGAGGCAGCCAGAAAGTCAAAGCAAAGCCGAAAAAGTGATTACGAGTGGAGCGATCGTGTAATCGGTGCGCTAAGACGTCTCGAGTCGAACACGACCCCGCTAAACCCCCTCTCGGCGACAAGCAGGGGTCGTGGATCCCAGAAGTCACTTTTAAGCCATTACTTACTCGCTTGTTTTCGATTTGTTTTTTTCCAACAGAAAAAAGACAGCGCGAAATACAGCCGGGAGTAACTTTCGGGCAATCAGACGCCCAACTCCGGGAAGGGTTAAATCAAAGGGTTCCGGTTTTATGAAGACTTATTTCAGACTTACCTTCAAGTTGAAATTAGATTTAATCTGGCTCGAAGCTTTAGGATTGAATTTTGTAAACAATTTCGAATACCTCTACAACTTCCAGGCTTTGTTGAAATACCATTGGGAACTCGGGATCCCGTTGTTTAGAAATTCCTTTCAAATGAATTTTCACTTATATGATGTTGAGTTTTGTAAATATGTGAACCATTTTCATGTTCAATGGGCACACTGTATACACTTCTAATGGTTATTTCATTCTGTTGACTTTTCTTTCCCCTTTTTTAGTGTTCCGTGCCATGTTTGGCAAACGGTAATACTGTCAGCATACGCTGTTTCATGTATCTAAAAAAAAAAAAAAAAAAAAAAAAACTAAAGTTACTAACTAAAACTAAACTACTACTAAACTAAACTTACTAAATACATACATAGATAAGTAAATTTCACTCTTAAATTATTAAATTTACTCTTAGAGACTCTTAGAGTCATAATAAAGATCAACGAGAACCAAACCATAGGGCCTATTACGAGTTCCAGTGCCGACCGCGATCGATTGTAGATCACACCGATAGATACCGCATTTCAAGGAAATTCAATATTATATATTATTCTTATACTGCTAATAAATTCTTATTATTTTTATCATTATTCTCATTATAAATATTATATATTATTCGCATTCTTTGAGAAGCTTCCCTTAAGCTTCTCAAACAATACGCTAGATGCCGTTGTTTAATTTCCTTGAAATTCGGTGTAGATCGTTGCGATCTAGGATCGATCGTGGTTGGCACTTAACTCATGATAACCCCTTAGTAGTATAGTATTACAAAAACATTTGTTACGCTACGTTACATTACTTATAACCCGACTTACACTGGCTTTATTGTTGTTTTGTTGGCTTAAAATACTAATAAAAACAGCTATCACAGCTTTTGTTTAAAGTTTACAAAAAGGTATTGCCCAACAAAACTAAACTTTATATTAATTTTAAATTAATAGGTGAAATTGTGGATATATTTTGTCGCTTGTTTTTGTCAAAAACTATTTGAAATTACATTTTCCTGATGGCAACAGGTAGAAAATAATTGACGAACATTTCACTAACTATTTGTAGAATGCAGCAACGGTTTTTATCGCATAATGATTTATGACAGAGATCACGAGTTCATATTCTAGTATTCATTAATAATTTATTAACAAAAAACTATAAGTCGGAAAAAAAAACATTTAAAATTATTATTTCAGTCCAACTTACGACTCACATAAAACTATTAATGAGTAGAATACATTTTGATTTAAAAGCTTTCAGATACCTCTGTTTTATATCACATTTCCATAGAAGTATGGAAATATCACAAATTATGTAAATCATTTCTAGTACCTAACTTCAGATTTTTACTGAAATATTTTTTATTATAAAATCTTATACTAATCAGATTTTTGTTAGTCCATGTAATATTATAGTGCTCTTTTATCTAGCTTAAAACATAGCTTATTAAAATTAAACGTATTTTTATTAAAAACTATAGTTAGTAGTAACTATAGTATAGTTGCACCCCGCGGTTTCACCCGTGCAGATGTAAATCCGGATAAAAAGAAGCCTATGTGTTATTCCAGACTATAATATATGTCTCTGCCAATTTTCGTCCAAATCCATTCAGCCGTTCCGGCGTGAAAGAGTAACAAACATCCATCCATACTCACAAACTTTCGCGTTTATATTATTAGTAGGATTGTTTCGCGCTCATACACTCTTACCAGAAGTTCCCTTTTTTTTCCATTTTTTTAATTAAATTTTCTAGTCATGTTGTTTTATAATCTGGACTCGAGTATTAAACGAGTTCCGTCATTTTACATTTCAGTGAAAGCTCATGCAAGAGGTCGAGCTAAAAGCTAATTATCCCGCAGTCTTGTTCAAGTGTACTGCCATCAAATCGCATGAATCGCTCTCTTGTTTGGCTTTGTTTTACACGAAGCGGTATTTAGTAATCTACTGCGTATACCGCCAGTGAATACATTAAATAATTGAGCGTCTGTCGGTACGTCTATAGCTAATATACTACTTATATGCTCTTTTTTTTGTAAATACATACTTATAATAATATATACCACCCAGACACAGAACAAAGTTAAAACATTATATGTTCATCACACAAATGCTTGTTCACGGTGGGAATCGAATCCACGGCCAACGGCACAGAAGGCAGAGCTACTACAAACTGAGTTGTGAAGGCTGTCAAATTGATAAGAGGTGGTTGATAAGAGGGTTTGTACCTCAGCCTCTACAAAAATACGTGAAAACAGACGCTTGAATCTAACTTTGATTTAAACGACACAGGTAACGACAGCGTATCATCGTAGCTAATAAAATATGATAACAGTAGAAACCGCTTCGTGTGTCTGAGCCCTTATTCCGAGAAGAGGGTAAAAAGACGTGCTGAATTAAGCCCACATTTTTTTCTAAGTGGGCAGTAAAATGCCATGTATTAAAGTGTCCTATATTTTACGATCCATCTCGCTAAGGGACTCTTATGAGCCGATGGGCGAACATTCACATTAGTGACAAATTGCCTTCTGGAATGAGCGTGATTACTATACCTACCTACGTATCATCCTATTTCGAAGATTACGAGACCCATGATTTTACAACGAAACATTCAAATGACCGCAGTACCCCAAGTACTTTTAAGCCGACTCCAAAAAAAGAGGAGGTTCTCAATTTGACTTTATTTTTTTTTATTTGTTACCTCATAAATTTTTACTGGGTGGACCAATTTTGACGATTCTTTTTATCGAAAGCTAATGCTTGTCATGTGGGTCCATTTAAATTTGTTGTAGTAGTTGAGTAGTTCTTGAGTTTATAGTGTAGTACGAGACTCAGATTTGGGATACGAATGAATATTTGTTTTTAAAATGTGCGTTCAATTATCATACCTTGAAGCAAAATATTGTGAACAATTCTTAAGATTAAACAGTAAAGAACGTATGAACGTAATATGAGCATGATACCTACAAATCTTTGTACCAATTATATTGGAATTCCAACGCTCATTCCGAAGGCATCCTTAGTAACAAAACCATGCATGCACAAACAGCGAAAAAAAACATGCCTGATAAATACCAACACGAGGTCTACACCACAAGTTTTATCCCGTATTAAAACGCTTTAACCCGACTTGCACTATAACCCGTTAATGCAAATTCTATTCAATTAGTTTTTCAAACTGAAGATCAAAAATAAACATCGAACAAAAATGCACACAAAAAATAGAAACTAACAGTTTAAATAAATCACAAGTGCATGACATGCTCTCTCGTCCAGAGTGCTTCATGTACTTTATTGTATTTTTTTAAATACATTATTGTAAAAAATGAAAAAAATAATCGAACGAAAAAGAGCCTTGTTTTGTTTGTTAATAATTGTATTTTTCAACTTTAGCTCTCTAGAAGCGTGGAATAGCAGAATAAAAAACCAACCAATTGAGAGTCAGCCTCGCGCACGAAGGGTTCTGTAACAATATTAAAAAAAACGGCAAAAAAACGTATTGTAATTAAGAGCTGTGAATTTTGTTAAAAATAATAATTAGAGATTTGGTTTGTGGTACAAGTAGACCTAAGTTCGTTATACAATAAAGGGTGCTCTAGATGGGACGTCTTCGGACATGCAAACAATTAATTACATGGGTTATAAATGCTGGACATTAGTCAGACTGTCGACGTTGCCGGTCTCGCGGGTGAAGCCGCAGCCGTATCGTGTACCATATTTAAATTATCTTAGAACCCTAGGAGCTAAACTTTTCTTTTAGCTGTGTACTCGTATACGTATACAGTGTGTATACAGATTCAGAGCTTCGTTTTTGGGCTTCAGTGTGCGTGAATGTGAAAAGCACACACCAAGTTGTTTATTTTTTACACAATTTTATTATCTAATAAAGCAAGCAGATAGCCCAGCTGATGTTAAATGGTAACCATCAACTACAACAAAGCATTAGTACTCAAGGTGCACTGCCCTCCCCCGCATGTACAAAAAATGTTCCATTCTTCCAGTTTTTTGGCACTATGTGTAATTAAAATTTCATCGAATTTCAATCCGTTAGCCGTTGATGAGTGAGAATATACATACGCATTCAGGTTTTGTGGGTATGGTAGGGTTATTAGGTGCCTACCATGTACGTAAACAGTTATTAGAAGTTTCTGATTTAATTTTTTCCATAAATAATAATTATCATTCTTTTCCCACGTGACTTATGTTTTTATGTCATAGATGCACCAAACGTAGTATCTAATATCCTTGCACCTAACAATTTGCTTTCTTTCTTAGAGGACTACTCACTTTTTATAGATTTTATCTCGCAATATAAACTTTTTCTACGATATTTGGTGGCGAAATATCAGCAATACGCACACATAAAACCTCTCATTTCGCCCACAACATCAGCCAAACAAACAACAGGTAGCGAAGTATTTTAAATAATGAAAACAAAGTTTGTGTATCTTTAACGTCAGTTTAGAAGACTTTTTGCCTTTACACCTGGTTATTACAAAAGTTCTTCATAACTTTATATTTGCCAACAAACAAGGTTCGCGGCATTTACGACGTTCAGATAATAAAATACGTTTGATTATGAAAAGAATATCGTTTGACGTCAATGAAATTGCTATTTAGACCGATTTTTGGATTGTCATCTGCCAATCAGGGGCCGCACAAAAGACTTCACAAAGCGATCGCTTCGGGCCACGGAAAATTCAGGGGTGCCAAAATTTATTTAGGAAATTTTTCCTATTGATATAGCAGAAGGTGCATCTGATGCTAGAAAAACGTAAAAAGTAAAATAAAAGTTAAAAAATTATAAGCTCCCGTCTATAATCCCTCGTTATAGAGGGATTCAACGATGTTACTTTAGATTTTGTCAGATTGTTAATGGGGATACTACATACATCTACATTTACATACATACATATTACACATTATATTTGGGTCATTTCTACATTTAGTAGATCATTCTTAACAAGGGAATTCACTTCACTTATTAGTGTAATATTTGCTCCCGAACATTATTGGCAGAGCGTTTTAATGCGATTTCATCACGCATAAATACGTTAAATACTAATTTGTTTTATATCTCTAAGGTTTTAGGGATGGGATGGCATATCTAATGAGTTTTATTGAATAACTAGCTGATCCCGCGGCTTTGCTCGCGCTCGTTTACTTTGAAAATCTCATACAAACTTTCATCCCCTATTTTATCCCTTTGGGGGTAAAATTGATCAAAATCCTTTCTTAGCGGATTCCTATATACGTCATAACATCTACCTGCATGCCAAATTTCAGCCCGATCCGTCCAGTGGTTTGGGTTGTGCGTTGATAGATCACTATGTCAGTCAGTCAGTCAGTCACCTTTGAGTTATATATATTTAGATTGCTAACTAAACTTTTCTTTCCGATAAAAGTAATCAGAAAAGTATAGTAGCAGCCCTAGCATACTCAATCCGTGGACTTTTGCAAAAAGCAAACGATAACCGGTTTACTTTAAAAACAAGGTTCTGCGGGTTTATTGTTTGAGTAAATAAATACATAAAAATATGTAGATACATGTTATGAGCTCAAAGATAAAATAGGTGAATTGATAGACGATGGCTTAGTTGCTTGTTAAAAGATATTTAAGTTCTGGGACCGTGATATATTTTCATGTGGGTTTCCTTCGCAAGCTAGGGCAAATAATAATTAAATTTTTCACATTTTTAGATTGATTAATGATGATTTAATATATGCGATGTATGTAACGATATGAACCAAGTGTCTTTTTTAATGCGAAGTATTATACAAATGAACAAGAAGATTGATTAAATAATAAAAAAACCCGAGTGCCTGAACTAAAAGTATGTATATAGGTAAATAAGATAATGTTTTAAATTTGGTACTTTTTAATATTGAAATCCATTCTTCAGTCTTGACGAATGATAAAAATGTAATGATCGCAGACAGTCGGAGGCAAAGACTTTGTACTATAACTAGACTGTGCACCAAGGCGCAAGAACCGGTCCGCGTGAGAGGGCTCCTGGTGGGAGTGTGTCCCTTTCTAATGAGGTGACCATGAATAACCAAACAGAACACGGGACAAATTGCTTGTACGATTGCGTATCCTAACATATTGATGACCTATTTACGCTACCATATTTATATAAGTAAAAAAAATTACCAAAACATCGCGTGTGTATATTTTTTAGAATCTACATCACTTTCCTTACACGTGGGTTAAGGGTCGGAATTACTTTTTTCTTCCCTTTATAATAGGTAAGTATCATCTACCGTTAATTTGAAAAAAACCTAACAATATTCGCTCCTTATAGAGGTAGTTAAAAAAAGCTAGGTTTGTCAAATGTGAGATATCACCATAATATCATATTTATTATTATTAAACCAGTAAAATAGAGGAGGTCAAAATATAAACACCTGATGCAATATTCTGGAATATTTTTTTATTGAATTGGGTTTATACATTGCTGGATACTGTTTTACGCAATTTTTGTTTTAATGTAGCCTTATGTACTACATGCTTGAGGGTTAGAAACTTCCCGTAGCTTCTAAGTATTAAATTTAAGAATTTTTGACCAGCACACTTTCAGGCGTTGTTGTAACACTTTCACATCTTGACGTAATTTCATTTTACGTGGCGTGTCAGTAGTGGATTCTGTTTGTGTACAAACACTCCGTAATGGTAATCTCCTTAATGGCACTTTCTTGTAGTTTTGCCTTTTTTGGTGCTGGTCCTACCTCTTCTATAGGTACATACATTGCTTAAAACATCCACTTTTTTTTTGTAGGGCACGACCTGTAAATATATTTGAAGTTAATGGGACACAGAAGTTAGGTAGACAAGAGTAGACTGGAGCAGAGTAGTGCAGATGAGAGCTTCTATTTATATATTTAAACGTATAAATAATACAACATAAACGAATATAAATAATAGGTGAAAAAAAATTTAAAACAGTACGAAACTAGTACATACCTACTTAACTTTGAATTAAATATTACCTTAAAAATTCAAACAAAACAAAACTAAAAATTAAACTCTTACCACGTTCGGCTCAGTAAAACTATGTGAAAAAGGCATCGCAAAATTTAAATTTTCAAGGTTATTGTTAATGCGCGGACACACTCGAATGATTTATTCTTACCTTAGGAAATATTGATGGGACAACATCAGGTTTCAGCATTTTACTAGTATATCCAGGAATAAAGTCGTCACATTTAAAATGCGTACTGCAAACAACAGACGACTGAGTTTTTTCCAGGTACTTCATTTTCCAACTTCAATTTCTAGTTTTCATTCTTTGGAAATCTACAATACAAGAATTAGTTATGAACAACAAACGTCATCTTCTCAAAGTCAAAGAACGCGTTAAGAACAACTTTTTTTTCACCAAAATCTCCAATTTATGACAGTCGAGACGTATCGACCTACCTACTACTAGTACGAGATTGTAAAAAAATCTTTGATCAACAAAACTCATGGTTACCCTTAGAACATAATTGTTGTTTTTACTTACCCATGGAAAGAAAAGCGGCTAACGGGATAATACTCATTTTTGCACCCTGTCAAACAACAAGAATTCACCATTTTTCATTAAAATTAACAGGTTTTATGAAAGTTTACACTATCACAAATCGAATCATCCAAACAACCATATGAGCAAACCGCCATCTGCATTTAGTATTACCAGACCCAAACATTTAATTACTACTCTAACGTACTCAGTGTTAAAGGATTATTTATGAAATACAACGAATTGATGATTAATTATATCTACTTAAGAACTAGAAATATTTAATAAAGTTTCAAATATTATAAACGTTCGTTTTGGCAATTTATAATAAAGCAAAAAGTATGTACTTTATTGTACCATTTCTACCAAACCCAATGGTTAGTTGAGCTGGCAAGACGTCAGACAAGGACACACTCCCAGCAGGAGCCCTCTCACCAGGACCGTTTTCTGCTCGCTACCGCTTTTATGGAAATAGCTACCCTACATATAAGATGATAAATCTCATTTTAGCTAAACAAAATTTTTTGGTGCACAGTCTAGTTATAAGTACAAAGTCTTTGGTCGGAGGCTCGTGTACCTATGTCAGTTTACTGACGCCTGTGGTTGTTTAGCTCATTTTGATCAGTTTGGGGTTACCAGCAATCACATTTTTTTTATAACAAAACTTCATATCTTCGAAACGGCTTCATCGATTTTGATGCGGTTTTTTCTAAACGATTTGTATGACCATAGAAAAGGTTTTATGATATATTTTAGTATCACTCATGGCCTAGTTCGCTAAAGTGACTTAACGAATTTTGCGTTCTGGTTGTGTCTTTGAGGGTTTACTTTAAATCAAAAACTAATACATTATTTAAAAATACATCATCACTCTCTTGATTTTTATACCCATATTGCTATGATAGCGAAAAGATTACTTTTTAATGTGAGAGAATTTCGCTCCTCCTTTCCTTCCATGACTAATTATTTTTTTATTCTTGACACTTGGGAAGTCGCGACGAATCTTTTGATACCAGAATCATCAAAATCCATCCAGCCGTTTGGTTACAACGTGGTAATAAAGAAAATATCGAAGGAAGGATACATAAATACATGCATACATAAATACATGGATAGATACACACCGAACACATAACCCGCGGCACTTGGGTAATAAAAAATGATAATTGCACATAAATTAAATATGATGAAAACTATGAAAGAAACCCGTATTGAAAGAGGGGTTCAACGAGGTTTATAAAGGGGTTATGTGCGATTTTGCAATTCGCTCTACTATTTCGAATTATTATTAATAATAATTAATATAGGTAGGTACGCAACAGTGTACGCAACATCTGATATAAACGTATACTTTTTTTTGTTGTAAACATATACTTATCTTACTAATATTATAAACGCGAAAGTTTGTAAGTATGGATGTCTGTTACTCTTTCACGCCGGAACGGCTGAACGGATCTGGATGAAACTTGGCAGAGAGATATATTACAGTCTAAAATGTTTATCCCGTGGGAATACCGGAATTTAAATGTGCGCGGGTGAAACTGCAGGGCTAACTATTAATATAATATATGCAAACACCAAGAAAGAGAAAAAACGCCCACCTTCATCACATATATGTTTGATGGAGATCGAAAACATGGCATATATAGCGCAGAAGTGTAGGGCTGTCACTAATAGCATGCCGATATAAGGTCGAAGCTTTGCTGGCTCTCCTAAATACAATGTTATTCCGTGGTATCTTACCGAAGTATCTAATCATTACATTGTTGGCTCACACTGTTAATTAATCATCGACATTCTTGAACGAGCTTCGCTTGGACCAAAGTTGATAACGTACAGTTATCAACATTCGGCTTATAAAAATCTTGAAAAAATTAACAATAGTCAGTGATTTAGTTCGGGGCTAGATAGTGATGTCTGAAACGACCACCAATTTTTTTCTTTTTTACATACTATAATCCATACATATAATCCATATATATAAATCCATATACATAAATTTTCCATACATATAATGACATCTATCAACAGGAAAATGACGCACAGCGAAATAGATAATTATGACCAATAAGCTTATCTCGTAGAAAACGGCCATAATGTATTCCTGGTATTTCGCAGAGCACGCCTATTACTAGCAGCTAAGTAACAGCAGAAACTGTCGAGAAAATATTCTACTTAGCTTACTTTTGACATTTGTAATAAAACGAACGATAGGAACATTCTTTACACTTGCGCTAGAAAAAAACAGTTATATAACATTTAGTTACATGGTTTTTTTTCCTTTATTATTTTATTTTTGATATTTATTCATATTTCATATCCAGCACCATCTTATATAAAAATGTTGAAACTTATAACTTTTGTTGGCAACTGTACATGTAATCCGATAAAATATACCTATTGCCGACGGCCCCGCTCGTTACTTGTAATTACATCTGTAACGTTTTCATGGTACGTGTACTTTCCTCCACAGGCCAAACGTAGTAAAAAGTTATGGAGTTTTTCTAGGGGCTAAAAGAACCATGGGATTTTTCCCATGTGCTCCTCAGTGTGATAATTTTGGTAAATTATATCGATCGGTTAACTAATTTGGTCAGATAGTTCTAAGATATATTATTTAAGGGGCAGCATACGGCGCGCCGTTATCTCGCTTGCACAATGGAACATTTTTAAAGATATAAAATCATTGAATATAGTTATGTAAAATCGCAATCGGTCAAGTTGTTGTCAATGGCATTATAAAGATTTAACGAAAATAAAATTTTGATCCAAGCAAGTTTTCATACTTAAAAATGCGTCTTTATGTTTTTCAAATATTTATGTATGAAAACTTGCTTAGATCAAAATTTTATTTTTGCTAAATCTTTGTAATGCCATTGTCCACAACTTGACCGATTGCGATTTTACATAACTACATACAGTGATTTTTGATGATCTTTAAAAATATTCCATTGTGCGAGCGAGATAGCGGCGCGCCGTATGCTGCGCCTTAAATAAAACATCTATTATTTTTTTAAAAATATCATAAATTAGTTTACATATTTGACAAAACTATAGACTGTAACAAAAAATAGCACGATTATAACAATTTGCCTTGTCTGAAACTTTGCCTGGAATAACCCCGGAGTTATGTTAAATGCTAATCGTTGATAACACAAACACATACCTAATGAGCGAATCTCGTATTTGATAGCTATAATTGGAATGCGTTCAAATACGAAATAATGACTAAATTCATAATGAATTAGATTTTGCGATTGGTTATGAACTTTGCCATGTCTATTTGAGCTAATAATTTTATTGATTTATTAATTGGTAAATCAACAGCTTAATAAAGCATATACTTATATATGTATAATAATAAAATATACGTGATAAAGAAACCAAAGAGCCTACTAAATGTACCCACATATTTTTGTATGTAGTATTTTTATTTATTTGTGTATTTACACAAGAAACAGTTTAGACTTTAGGTTAGCACACTTTCAAAAAAAACTTTCAACTTGATTTTTTTTAATTGTTGTATTTTTATTATAACTGTGTATTTTTCTTCTATGAATGAACACACGGATAAGAATGAAGCTACATAAAGCAAAGAAAAAATGACGCGCTACAACGGCATAAAACGAGCATTACTTATATAGCCGGATGCGTATTCGCGAGTACAAATGTGTTTTCCATTCATTCATTCACGAGACACCATTGACGAGTTATCATTGAACCGATAGTGATAGAATTGTTAGCGATTCAGCAGCGTGCAAGTACCACCGTGCAAGTAACGGAAATTAAGTCAAAATTCGTTAAAAATGGTTTTATCCATTCTTGAAACCATTTTTAACGAATTTATTTTTATTCTAAATATAAAAACGGTACTTGCAATGCAGTACCGTCAGAAACCGATGCTCAGGGCAAATCACCGCAGCCGCAGTATGCATTTCCATTGGTGTTTGTGAAGCAAAGCCTTAGCCGGAATCGACGACGTCGCTTTGACTGGCTCAGTCCCCGTTTGATGTGTTTAATTACTTTGTTTGTTGTTCTGACGGTGCTTGCTGCTAGCTGCGGCCGCAAGTCGAGCACTTCCAAAACTGTTAGCATTTCCAAATTAGACGCTGCTAGGCCCCGGTCTCTACGCAATGAAAGCAACGCTAAATGAGCTTTATGTCGATGTGTGTAGAGCTCTAATGGGCTTGCGGGCTTCATTTTATGGAGGTGTAGGTAGTGGACGTCGAAGTTATTAAACCAACTTATTGATGAATCTTATCAGTCCTTTCAGCGACGTACAATGTTTTTTTATACGTTTATTTCGTAGTATAGGTACCTACTTTTATTTATTTCTTTCGAATTGATGAGTGCGTTTGTGGCAACCCTAGTTTAAATAAATGTTACAGATTCATTTGATAACGATTCATTCTAGACCAGTTGTGTATTTTATAACTTAGTTTGTAGCTCAGCCTTCCTTGTAGGTTGACGTTAAATTGATAAAAATATGTTCCCCTGTTTTATCTTTGTTTTAAATTGATCTAATGTGTTTTTATCTCAGTATAAAACTATGGTCCAAAGGGTCGCTGAACGCGCCAATAGCTAATCAGACCTAAGTCTGTTACTCTCTCTTTTCGTTTGCGTGAAAGTGACAGTGATAAGAATTACTATAAAGAGCCTAAGGAATTTATTGGATACTGATCTTCTTCTTGGTCGTTGTACTCTGACAGAGTGGTCGTGGTCGTCATATCGGGATGTGACGGGATCGGGATACTGATAGAGCCGTTATAAAATAAATAAATAAATTAAAATTGGTGGACTTTTCACACAGCACTATCTAGCCCCAAACTAAGCTTATGCTTGTAATATGGGAACCAGATAGCTGATATACTACTTATAATACTTTTTTTTTGTAAATACATACTTATAATATTATATAACACCCAGACAGAGAACAAACATTTATGTTCATCACACAAATGTTTGTTCACGGTGGGAATCGAACCCACGACCTACGGCGCAGAAGGCAGAGTTACTACCAACTGAGCTACGTAGGCTGTCAAAATGACGTCAAAATGACGGGCATTATGAAATAAGAGAGTATTTTTTTTAATATAATCACTGACGTGAAGTTGTTTTCATCAGAGTGGAATTTTTAAAACGTGTTATTATGTATTCTGTGATGTTACCCACGTCAAACTAACCAAAGAGTTTTATACACGCAACGAAATAATTAAAATACTATTGAGCTGGGTGGGTGTCAATCACGTTACCGATTTCCCTTAATCACCCTTGTGATGGATTGTGTTTGAGTGGTGATTTGTCATGGGATAGAAAACGCGGTGGCGGTCAGAGCGTGGCGTGTGGTACATAGAATCGTTATTGCACTACAAAAAAAAACAAAATTTGGTACCTAACTTTTGTTTATACAACTGGCTGATGGATCTAGCAGATGGCTCACGGCTTGACCGATTCTTATGAAAATTTGTGTTCACTAGGTCTGAGAATAGGACGTAAACAATTTTTCATTACACTTGTGATAAGGGTGGTCCATCCCAAAATTTATATTTTGAAGCATTATAAAATACAACCCTTAATTTTCACCCTTCTACCACCAACCCCTAATGTTTCACAGCAATACTAGCAAAACAACGTTTTCTATTATTCTATTTTCACACGACACGTGTTGAACAAAAAGATTATTGATGTCAAATGAAACGGAACGGTGAAACAAACAGCTTAGGCACAGAGCTTAACATTTGTATGCCTCAAGTTGGTGGACATTTGTAGGGCACGTTCGTATAGTTCGTGACTTGCAATGCAATGCTTTGCTATAGGTAAAGGTTACCACTTAACATCAGGTGGGCCATCTGCTTGTACTATCGGCAAGTGGAATAAAAAAGGTTTGATCTAATAGATGCCTTCATGTTAATAATATCACTTCTGTAGCGATAAGACCATCAATAGTGCTTTTCATGCTGTATAAAATTGTATTTGATTATTATTTTTGGTTTTTAATTTATTCATTCATCAGCTAAACCGAATTAGCAAAATACCAATAAAGGTAAGGTAATATAGAACCACAGCAATTCAGTAGCCATTCCCATAGATATCCCGAAACACTGCGGTTAGATGATCTAGGTACATAACGCGTATAATTACTGAAATGGTTAATTTTAAAATAACGCGAGGGGTGGGCGTTCCATAAGGGCGATCCTTGGGTCCACAATATATCTTGTGGGCAGGCAACCGCGATTTGACTGACGGCGCTCTCTGAAAGGACATTTATCAGTCTCACTACTCGGGTTACTCTAAACCAAACAACAATGAATTCTCATTGACAAATTATCTTGGTATTCGTTGGTGTAAAGTCTATTCTTTTGACTAATTTCCTCATTATTTGTTTTGGATAGCTTAGCACTTTACAATATTATGTTTTTTTTTGTTGAAACATTTTAAAATGATTTATTATAATAACTAGTTGCGCCCCGCGGTTTCACCCGCGCTGATTTAAATCCCGGTATTCTCATGCACGGGATAAAAAGTAGCCTGTGTGCTATTCCAGACTATAATCTATCTATCTGGCAAGTTTCATCCAGATCCGTTCAGCCGTTCCGGCGTTTAAGAGTTACAAACATCCATCCATCCATCCATACTTAAAAACTTTCGCGTTTATAATATTAAGTAGGATAAGGCATACAGATGTTAAGCCTATAACCAATTTACGCATCTTATGAAGTCTAAGCCAAAGCAGGTATAGTTCGATATTATATCAAATGAAGTGTTTTGCTGAGTACATTCCAAAAACACACATTCACTAAGCCACTTACGAAAATGAATGTAAAACGCGGATAAACTAAAGCCTATTTTCCGCGCCGCATACCGGCCGGTTACAAATTGCTTTGGGCAAAGCGTAAATTTTAATTTTATCTCTAATACCCGAATGAGTGCCGTGACTCGGCGTAATAAATGTACTCGTACCACGTTAGCTGGTTTGTGTGGGTGCCTTTATGTGAAGCAGGTTTACACTGATACTTCTGTTTCTTGTCGTGTCACTAGTTTCTTTCTAAATAGTGTATTAAGGATTTGTGGCAGCATACGGGCGCCGCTATCGCGCTCGCAAAATTGATCTTTTTGAAGATATAAATCACTGAATGTAGATAAGTTACATCGTAATCGGTTAAGTTGTTGTCAATGGGATTACAAAGACATAGCGAAAATAAAATAAGTGACCCATAAGTGCCCCTCAAAGATGCTCCTTTCAAATATTTGACACAGTACATGTTGCACATGCCGATTCCTCACGCCACCGTTTCCTCAAGATGTTTTTCTTCAATGTTTGAGATCACACTATTTTAAGTACTTTTTAAGCTATTTAAAGAATAAATTGAAAGTATCATGCCATAATTAACACATTTTAAAATTGCTTGCTACATTTGACTCACATTGACAAAGTCACACTTATAGTTCTAAAGCTATTTAAGAATAAATTGAAAGTATCATGCCACAATTAACATTATCTTAAAATAGATACAATTGAATATCGGTATATTTAATTGACTGGAATGTTAACTTCTTAGTGCCTTTCGATTTACAATACTATCAAAGGTTGTCTCTATTCCGTGATCAAATCTTAGTAATTTGACATGATAACGTATGCAACATTTGATTGTTTATATTTAACTAGCGACCCGCCCGCGCGCCCCTGCTTCGCACGGGTGCACATTGTTTTTCTACTATATCATGCATGCATTATACATATAAACCTTCCTTTTGAATCACTATTAAAAAAAACCGCATCAAAATCCTTTCCGCAGTTTTAAAGATTTAAGCATACATAGGGACATAGTGATATAGGGACAGAGAAAGCGACTTTGTTTTATACTATGTAGTGATAAGTTTGCATGTTTAGTGACCGCTAGGTCCTTTAAAACCGAAATCGGCAATTAAATACGGTGGAAGTGTATGTGCAAGTCTTGAACTCATTTAATGAATACTGTAGTGCTAAGTCACCACTCGCATAAGATGGTCAAAAAGTGGTAAAACAAAAAAAAACTGCTTTTTATGTCAATGTGGCACAAATAACGTGCGGGTGCGAGTCTTGAAGAAGCATGCATTGTCTAACAAAGAATAAGTATGTTGTATGGCTTTGTTCAAATGTTTCCGGTTCTTAAATGCTGTAAAGATGTTTTCCATTTTTTTTTTAGTGACTATAGTACGAACGAACACTTTATCTGCAATTTTTAATATTGATTTTTTTACTAAAATGACATTTTAAACTTTTTTCTTATTTAAATTGTGTAGGTATTATTATAAAAGTATTTATCTATATCACTTGACAATCGCAAGTTTTATAGATAAATGCTACTGCACTGCACTTGTCTATCTGCATTATTGGAGATATGAAATCACTTATAGTAGGTACCTACTGAAGGCAAATCGGATACATCAAAGTTTTGGATAATAACATATGAAAGGTTTAGCAAAAATATAGTTTTCTTCCTAACAAGTTTTCGCATACAAAAAATACTCGAATAGTTTTCGAATCTCGCATAGTTAGTTATGGTGGTTCTAAAATACAAGAACGAGAAGTAGGTACAGTAACTGGTTGACACTGTTTTATATATAACTCAACTAACTATACCTACATCACAATGTATGCGATCCTCCAATGTGTTAGAACGGTATCAATTTGATAATGCGACAAACTGTCGCTCCAAGTCAAATAAGAATCACAGATTCATTTAGGTTTACACCATGTATGAACATGTCCGTGTTACGAAGCAAAAGCTGAATCAGGACCTATTTGACGTAAAATGTAGCTCGAGACGAGACTAGTTTGGGACCCCGATTCTGGTAGTTTGTAGAAGACACTGCACTGTTGCGCACAATGAATAATAAAAAAAAACTGAATAAACTTAAAGCTACTTACTAAGTACAATAATGTTCTTGTCGTTACCTACTTTATTATGTTTTCGGGTGTTGTTTGTTTATTTTCTTTTATATGTTTTAATTATGCCATACTCTGTTGTTTCAGTAGCTAAGTCAGTTTTATATGTTGTATCTTAAATAAATAAATATCGATCTGCATACGTGAAGTAATCTTAAAAAAATAACTAACCCCTCTTTCTGAAAGCCTGATCAAAGCTAATCGGCTGTCGAGTCACTTGATGTTTCAGCTTTTACTTCAAATTAGATAGAGATAGCAAGTGACTTGACAGCCGATTAGCATTGAACGGGCTTTCAGAAACCAGGGGTAAGTCTTCGAAGTACATACGAGTTATTGTTAAGTCAAACTAAGATATTGAAGAGTGCTTTAACTAAAATAATATCTTTTAATAGAAACTGCAGCGAAAACGCTCGGATCGCGGCCTTCCGTTTAATTAGCGTAGCATTTCCACTAACTGAAACTACTTTAGCAATCAATTTCAAACATAAAGAATATACCCTATAATAAAAATACCCATAAACTACCTAGAAAACTATTAAACGTGTTCACATTTGTAAGTAAACGTCAGAACCGCGGCGGTCTGCCTGCCGGTTTGAAGGAGGCCTACTTTGAAAGAGTGCCAGATCCTGGCATCTCTACTATGTTGACACTGTCATAAGCAATAATCCAGTATTCAAATTCCTTGAATCCAACAATATGAACTTCATTTATCGTAAGCTTCATCCTAATCAGTCTAATTGATAAGGCGTGATGATTCACAAATATTATATAATCGAAACTTTCGCATTTACTTGACTAGCTGTGGATTTTGTTCAAAAATTAAAAAAAACTGTGACTGTAATTGTAATCATTAAAGTAAGATCCAAAGGGGGCCACACAATATCTAATCAAAAACATAGTCAATTTTACTCCATAGAAGATTGACTAACCATATTTTTCCTATTCAAAAATTCCTATGAAAAGTTCGGTGATTCCGATTAATGAAACGAATGCACTACCTACTCATTTCGAAATAGTTGGCAATTATAATACAAAGATTATATAGTATAGATTCACCTATATAGCTTTAATACGTTTCAAAGTTCTTGGGATCAAATAAATAAATACCTTTTGTCATTGACTTTGTGTGATTTTGAATAATCACACAGCATTAAAAACTATATTATCAGAGTAATTAGTTATCACAATGATATAAATGCAATTATTATAAACTATGACTAACTGGTTTAACCTTTCAGCGTAGCACCCTAGATCAGTGTGCGAGTCACGACGGGACAGTTTATTTCAACTTCTCAACTCCTTGGAGCGTTCGAAATGGGCATAATTTTCAAGGAACGCGCCGTTGCCCGACGCAAAAATTAGATTCATCAGCGGCACAGGCATTCGTATATTCTCGGTGCAAATTCGATTTGACTACGTAATGAGTCCGTGAATGGGAAACTTTTGTCACAGAGTTCTGCTTTGTAATTTTTAACTTCACTTGTTATCATGAGCGTTGTGTCGTTCGATCGTTGGACTACGTCGAAGTTGCAACGATTTGATTTAAAAAAAAAAAAGAATTATAAATATATTATATTAGTAAAAAGGTTTTTTTTTCGTGTCAATTTGTTTTGCAATTCGTTCTGCAATATGAGGTTAAAAAAAACAACGATAGAGAGACATCATATTTCATGAACGAGTACAAGTAGGTACCTTCTTTTGCTAAAGTATATAACAAGTAGGTATACTCGTATACTTGTAGCTTTGTGTTTTATTCTCCTGTTTAGTAACTAAGAATTTTATATGTAAAAAAAAGGAATTTCGCATGCATCCCTAAAGAACACAAGCAAACATAAAAATCGAAAAACTTCAGAACTTTTATGTAAATTTATGCAAAAAGTAGGTGAGGTTGATATGAGTATATCGAGCGGAGACTGTACCGCCGCGCCGCCGTATTCATTGAATACAAGGTGGCGTTCGGGACAGAAACATAATTTAGTTATCTCACACGAGACCAGAAAGTTTCGCTCAAACAAATAATATAGGTTTCCATGCGGGGAGCACCTGGGCGGCTTGCGATCGGTGTGTCCCCAGGGAAATAAAAACTTTGCTACACGTCGCTTGCCCTAAAGCCTTCTTACCGTATCTACGACACGTTCGTCGATTTGATACTGACGTACAGTTTATGGCTTTGATTCTCAACGATACGTTTACGATATTGTTTCGCATTACTGCTGCGTAAAGCGAGTGTAAAACGCTGACGGACCCTCACTGGAATTGCCGGCCAAAGATGAGATGGACTTATTTCGTATGGATTCATAACCCCTTTCTTGAAAACGAATATCGATTTATGAACTACTCTTGGTTTTTAGTTTCGCTTCCTTGAATTTTTTTAATATGCTTGTTATTAAAATAAATTGAGTGAAAGTCAGCATTAACCGCAACTAATATTCAGAAAAAAAAAATGCTGGACTATCAACACAGCATCATCTAGCCCCAAAGTAAGTTACTCAAAGCTTGCGTTATGGGTACTAGATAAATGATATATTTAATACTACTTACATAGATAGATATTTTTATATTATACATGGGAAACACACAGACCAATGCAATAAATTTCTGCAGATCGTGCACAAATTTGTTCCGAGGCGGGATTCGAACCCGCAAACCTCTTGCGTCGCAGTCGGACTCTCACCCGCTGCGCCACTGAGGTCGTCAAAATAAGAGAGTCAAGAATAAAAACTTACCTTGAATAGTCAGAGACTATTTTGAAAGTAATGGATTGAAATTTACCATATTCTTCGGGAGTAATTTTCCATCTAACATCTGCAGTCCTGCGATCCGATGTCAGAATTTCTTGAAATGACTTCGCTAATATAACTAGTGTTGAAAGTTCCAGACGTCCCAAGTTCGATAACTGCCCGGATCTCAGCAAGAATTTTTAAATTAATTCAAACGAAAAATAAAATTAACGAAGTTGGTGAAGATTAAATTATACTTGCTGTAATTTGTGTCGGGGAAGTTCTGTGTAGGTCGCGTCACTCCAGACTTTATAGGACTCTGCTGGATTTTGTGCTGTAAACATAAATTGCTAAGGCACTATTTCGTTTATAATTACATTTTCGGAGCTACTGTACGAATATACTAATGTCATTACCACGTAGCATTAAAGAACAGCTTTCCGGCTCTCCAGTGCTTCGATGGCGTCTAAACGAGTGCTAGATCCCCAGGTTAATATAAATCAAAGGTTAGTTTGCAACTTCCTCGTATCCTTTCCAATAAATAGTACAAACTTGTGACTTTGCTCCATTCACTCAACGCAATCTATAAAATCTTTGAATAAACATTTGGCTTCTTTGCCCTTTTGCACTCGTAAAAGGGATCGGAACTCCCCTAAACTTATTTAAACTTTTACCCTAGGAAATCCTTTTCGCAAGCAGTTTAAATGTGGAATTGAATATGTATTAGAGAATAGGGAGAGGTTATTGGGAGTTGGCTCGGCAGGTAAACAAAACGGTTGGTAAGCTCTCTGAATTATGCTCATGAACAAACTTTTTGAGCTACTTGTACGGCATGTTATAGAACTTTTGTTTATTTATTCTGTCATTGAAAGAACCTAAACTCGCGATTTTTTCTTAAATTATGTCTATAATATAAAAGGCCGAAAATTTGAATGTTAGTGGCTCATTCGCAACCTACGCTGAACCGATTGAAATCGAAGAAAACGTTCTAAAATTAATAACAGCGGTTACTACGAGTACGTGAGTAATAGATTACAAGGTTCAAAGTCAAAGTCAAAATCAACAGGTATTCTCAATAAAACCACATGGATCACATAAGTTGGGTAATGGTACTGTACTAATACAAACTGCCTACAACTTTCACTATTACAGGTCTTTATAATGCTAACCCTTCACTTTTCAATCAGCAAATCTGGCAGGCATACCAAAAAAGCTAATTTGAAAATTGCTGCCGTTCCTTCCGAAGTTGAAATTAGAAAACCCTGACGAACCCAGAATACCTCCGGGCGAGCTTACGACCCTTTGAACTGATCTATCCGATAGACCTTATTGGAAAGTGTTTATATTTAGTTACCTACTTTAGTTTGTAAGTACAACCCTTGTCAATAATGTTAATTAGTTGAAAGCTTATCTATTCAGAGTGAAAAGGAGCGAGATATTGTATATTTTTTACGTATGTTTGGTATAAAAACATGTACAGTTGGTTAATTCAAAGTACCATCACTATAAAGTCTTTTTAACGAATTTTTAAATGGAAATAGGTATGTAGGTACGAATGTGTATGATAAAATAATGTATATTTTTTTATTTATATAAAATAAAAATGTTTTTGTAATAAAAGTTTGAGATAGTTATTAGTTAATTTTGTAACTTCGCGTTTATTCTTGAAGTAGCTGTTTGTTTTTAAAATAGCACGTCAACATTATTATCTAACTTTAAGCTTGGCTTGTAGAAAATGCTCATAGCATTAAGCCCACTTTTTGCAAACTTTTATTGTGCAATAAATCGTTAAACGAATGAAGTTAATACATATCCGATAATTTTAGTTATCAATGAAAAAGATGAGTAATGTGATACGAATTGCTCTAACTAACAAGTATTATTTGTTTGTTTTCTCAAGTTGCTAGGATTGAGAAAGTTGAAATGCACTTGGTAACTCATGGAGAAAGAATGGTTGCGTCGTTGAAAGTTAAAAGCTAAACTCTTTAGCGTTGGACAACTGCCCGAACACTTTCGACTTCGAAACTTTAGGGTTAATAGCATCGTGCAGACTGCAAGTGTCGGGGGGCGAGGAAGTTAGGTTTCATTTGATGAGCTGGGACTGTGAGGCAGTTTTAACCTCATAATTAATTCCGTTTTGCATGCAAATCGTGATTTTTGTATGGCCATTAACAGGCCACACGTTAATATTATTTTTTTACTTGAAGAACAAGATTTGGTAAAAAATTAAATCGAAACGGCTTCATCGATTTTAAGCGGTTTTAACGATTTGTATAAAGATATATAAAAATACATAAAACCTTAGAGAAGGTTTTATGATATATATTTTAGCTCATGGGCTAGATCGCTAAAGTGACTTTTGCGAACGAATTTTGCGTTTAAATTTTGTCTCTGAGGATTATTTTAAATCAAAAACTAATATATTATTTGAAAACACTCTATCACTCTCTTGATTTTAATACACATGTGGCATAGAAGACATCTTTACACACATATTGCAATGATTGCGAAAAGATTTTTTTCTATGTGAGAGAATATCGCGCCTGCTTAGAATCTTTTGATACCAGAATCATAAAAATCCAGGCGTTTGGTTGCTAAAGGAATTATCGAAGGATGGATAGATACACGCCGAACACTCGGCACTCGAGTAAAAATAAGAAGTACCTATACATACACAAAAAGTATAGGACGAACAGCTGCAGATAGCAGAGTAGGCAAACTTAATGAGAAATGCCCAATAAAATTGCACAACTGTGCCATCACCTGGTAGATTCCATCAACATGTCCTATGTTTTCCAGAGCAGGGGATTTTTAAAACAGCCAGTCCTCACTTAACCCGACAAAAACTTTTTTCATTAAAATAAACTTTATTTCGTGCTGAAAAGCGCGTAAATCTCCCACAAATACACAGGCCCAGGCAATATAGTGCATCAGTCCCGTTCGTGTGCAGTATTGGTTACATAGTTGGTTTATCACGCTGATTCATTATTCAGTTGCACACCTGTTTAAGCGAAGTATTGATTTTCCCAACTGACTAGATAGCATTAGTCGCGGATCTTTGTGACTGTGAAGTTAGGCACGGCAACCTATCTCGCTAAAGCTAAACATGTGCAAACGGGACGCAGGTTTAGAAAACCTATCTTAACATTTATAAAAGCTCATTGTAATTAGGTATAGTGCTTGTCACGCAAAAAGAACGCTGGAAGGAGGGGCGGGGGGATGTGATGGCGTGAGTATTTTGTTTGCGCAGACACATCCCCTCTGTTTTTCAGCGTTCTTTTTAGATGACGCAACCTATGTTGTAGCTGAGATTTTATTTTAAACTGGATTTCATTTTAGTTGGTCGTGTGTGTTATATTTTCTCCACAAAACAAAGGATGGACCCAGCGGTTCATTTTAAAATTCACTACACCTCGTGTAACGTACAAATGACACTGATTTATTTCAACAGCTTTCGAATTAAGTATTCTTTCCGATAAAGTCAGAATAATCGATGTATTGTATTTATTTTTGTTATGTTTTGTTATTACGATAGGATATATTACTCTAATTAAAAACAATAATCTATAGGTTATTAGTTAGGGTTGTAGGTCCCCTCAAAATTACAGGCACATGAGCCTTACATATTTTAACCCTCAAGTTGACGGACACAGAACAGTGCGTCATAGGACATGTTCCTATATTTTCTAACTAGCGAGGCATTGCTTTCTTTTAGATGACTAGTTGCGCCGCGCGGTTTCATCTGCGCATATTTAAATCCCGGTATTCTCACGGGATAAACAGTAGCGTATGTGCTATTCCAGATTATAATCTGCCTGCCAAGTTTCTTCCAGATCCGTTCAGCCGTTCCGGCTTGAAAGAGTAACAAACATCCATCCATCCATCCATATTAGTAGGATGGTTCAGGAACGCTGCTTTTTCCATCAGCAAGTAGGTACCTAGTATTAAAAAAGCTATTTGATTTAGCTCGGTGCAACTTCCTCGCTCAACTCATGCTCAACGTCGCCCGATCCAGACTCTTCTATAATGCAAGACTTATTAATTTCCCCCAGGAATATGTAAAGCATTTGTACAGCTGCAATAAAGCAAAAGTGCATAGGATTAAAATTGTCCTGTGTTCTGTAAGTTGGTGCCGTGTGTCATTGTTTAGAGATCTCGGAACGTCGCTGGAGTCAATATGCGGAACATTTCCTATTACACGCCCACTTCTTTCCGTGGGCTCGGAGAATCGTATAGAGTTGTTACATGTTCATGGTACTTCTCTTGGTCGCGTGGAACTGGCGCAATGGCGTTTACATCGGTTTAGAAGCAAGATGCCTACTATAGAGCTTAGCTTATAATATATATACTTAATCGCACTACACCTACTTTTTTAATTTTTTCACTTGCCAATTATTTTTTTAAATCGCTTTGGAAATATCATGATGACCTTGCTATAAAATGTTTCAAAATTTTGTTATAATACTCACTAACTTGTCTAGAATAAGCTGCACATTGGTCTTATCTATAAATTTCTATGATTCCTAATCTTCGCAATTTTAAGTAAGCAAAACATAGAAAGTGAGTTGTAGAAAATTCTTTTGACGATTGCAAATTCGCCAAAATACATTATCTCAGCACAAAATCAAGATCTATTAAATGACAGAGAATAAAAATGAGTTATATTATGTATCTCTTCGTAATTTTTTTCATATTTTAGTCCTCCTTATAATAATCATTATTTAAAATTATTCATTGAATTTCTCAAGTCGAAATATCAGCTCTATACATTTCAGGCCATATTTTTATCCCAACACAATTTGTAATGGAAGCGACACGCGGAGACAAGAGAGCAAGACTGGGGCTGAGGGGGGGAGAGGATGAAGAGGACGAAATTACTTGCAAATTCCATTTACTAACTCCGCGGTCGGCGTCTGAAGAAACCGGCGTCTGTTCAGCTTGTTACCTAGATTGTGGTCTAACGATTTGGGAAGTCGGAGGTGAGACTTGCAGAGACAGAATTATTTTAAAGGAAATTGAAGAAGATATTGAAATGAAGTTGCCTGATTATTTTTCTAACTAGCACATCGCTCGAATGGCACTTATAAAAAAAAACATTCTGGAAGATGGAAGATTTGCCAATTATCTTTAAAACAATGTTTCTTTTTATAAAACTAGCTGATGGAACAAGCAGATGACCCACCTGATGTTATGTAGTAATCAACAAAACCTTGCCGTAAGGCGCACACGATAGGAACGTGGCCTACGATGCACTGCCCTTCGTCCATCAACTTGAAGGATACAGATGTTAAGCCTCATGTAATTACACCGGCGACCACACTCTTCAAACTGAAACACAGCGATGCTGCTTGGCGGCAGAAAAAGGCGTGGTAGTAGTACTTCCCCGGACGAGCCCTTCACAAAAAACTCTTCTACTCTTAATAAGGTTTACCTTGTTTAATTGTTATGAAACATTAAATAAATAAATAAATAAATAACCACGACGTGTAAATAGTACAGTCAACTGCATTGGAAATTACAAAAATTCATAACTTTCAGCACTTTCAGTGAAGTGTGAATATTACAATAGAAATTAATATGTAAGTATTTAAAGATTAAATCAGCTGATAAGTTCACAAAATTTTCGAGTTTTTGATCATTGCTTTGCTATTATAGTTATTATTATATAATTGCATAAAGGCTAACTTTATAGGAGGAATAATCTGTAGTGCCGACCCAAGTAATAAAAAAAAAGTACAAAATGCTTCTGACTGTACGAGTAAGAAATGGCATAGCATAACACGACGAAAGTTTCCAGTCTTCAAATCTAGGACATAATCTCAAGTTTGTTTCCATGTTTGTGGTGCGATTACCAATGGATAGCCGGACCTCTGATTGGTATGTAAGCTACGAGGCGTTACCGCGAACTTAGCTCATTACCAATGTTACGCCAACAGAATGACAATGCTGGGAATTTTTACTTCATTCTTTCCAGCACAAAGCTTTGTGCACGCTTTGTTGCCGCTCGGATAGAGGCGGTACAAAATATTTTTTTGCACCATATCATAAAGTCGATCGATAAATCAATCAATCATAAAGCAAATAATTACATAGAAATTTCCAAAAGTCGGCACCATAATTAATAATAAATAATTAAAACCAATTTTGTAAGTGATGAGACTCAGTACTACTCAGTAGATGAGAGATAAATAATAATAATAAATAATGCTGGACAATCCACACATCACCATCTAGCCCCAATGTAAGCTACTCAAGGCTTGTGTTATGGGTACTAGATAACTGACATATTTAATGCATTATATATTTACATAGATAGATCTTTTTTATTATACATAGAAAACACCAGGACCAACAACAAATTTCTGCAGATCGTATACAAATTTGTTTCGAGGTGGGAATCGAACCTGCAACCTCTGCGTCGCAGGCGGACTCTCGCTCGCTGCGCCACTGAGGGCGTCACCAATCAATCACCAATGCGTGCAAAACGACTGAAATGTTGATAATGAAATAAACATATCAAAGAAACCCGAATGCATAGATCTTGCATTAAATGCAAAACTTTTTATACACAAACACAACCATAGGTATAGCCGAGCATTATATCCAATGATCTATTAACTCAAAACATGAGCATGGCTTCTCTAGAACGTCAAAGGAATTAAATTCCATACTCCTTGCCGTACGCTTATTAGGTGGTAGACGTGTAGTGGCAAGACGAGCGAAGTCTCTCGCGGCTATATTGAATTTTTCACATTAATTCTATTTCTTTGTTTCAACTTAAAATGCAGCGCAGAACCTGAGGTAACTTTTAGTGGCTGGATAAAATTAGACTGATGCTGTCGCCTTATAACTTTTATATGTGTAAAGCTACAACAAACGAAACATACCTACAAAAACTGTTGGTGTTTTCTGCGCCATCGGGAGTCGATGTTCTAAAATTAAGAGTCGAGGCATGTTTCAGCTCAATTTAAAAAGAAAACAGTGATTAGACCAGATACTACAGATAATTATTATTGTTCTACAGAAACCCTAATCTATATAGAATAGGATATAATATACTAACAACAAGCAAACCAATTTGAGTGTCAGATTGAAACATTCGTGCTCCTTATTGGCAGTATCTATTCCTAGACTTGTCACAAACCTTTGGCCTATGAATAATTTAGAGTCCCACCGCGACCGCAAAGTGTTTATTGTGATAGCGCCTGAGTTCACAACCGCAAGCTCATGTGAAATAAAACACCTAGATTTTTGCTTTCAATCTCTGAGGTATGTCTGGCGAACTCACCTTCTACAACATCTTAAACGTTCGGAAACACTCCGCCAAAACGAATTATATTTCCGGGAGTTAAGTTCCAGTGTTGATTTTTTCCGGATCGCGCTTGGGACGCCGTTTCTGAGCAGAAATCAAGAATGTAGGGAGTTATGCCAGAAGGATAGTAGTATAGAAATTTAAGACGAATGTCGCAGCGGTAAGGTAGACAATTACGTGCTCGTGTCGGCCGTCGTTTACCGTGAGCGTCGGAATCTAGGGATGGTGGCAGTAAATAACAAGTGAGATCGGATTATTTCGATAAGATCGTAAAATGAAACAAGGCAAGCCACGGCGGGACGTTTTCTTTCTGAATATGTTACGTTAGCCGGCACATTGCCCACGTACGAATGTAAAATGTGAAAGTTTGACTTAGCTCATTTCCTTGTCTCAGTTGCAGTTTTGCCAACGAATATTATAGGGTAAAGTAGGGCTATTTAGAATGAAAGGGTTTTTAGAACACTCTGAATTATTCTTATGAATCTGAAGTTTTATTCGCTACTATTTATACAAAAAATCACTGGATTTTGATTCAAGAGATTTTTTTAATACAGAAGATGTTTCAGTATTCTATATTTTGAGTAAATAGTAGCAAATAAAAGTTATAATTCTGAGTGACATAACCCCTTGATTTGAAATAGCCCCACTTTATAGTACCTGTGTGATAAAGTTAACATAGTGTCTCTGAACTTAAGAGCTACGGATTTGCTACGAAGCTACCGCTACGCTACGAAGTCTACGGAAATACAATGAACATGCTACGAATTAAGGTTTACGTTCATTTTGTGTTGTATCAAGCTACAGTTTCTATGATTGTCTGACAAGCATTTTGGATGTTTACTGAATTCCAAAAATAACTCTGAAATTGTATTTTGTACTTCTAACTCTAGAGTACTCCCGTAGAGTACCAAAGTACCAATTAATATTCCACAGCTTGTTTAATAGTTTTGTCGATGTTTAAATCAAAATAGATTTATTAGGGTGCTACACCAATCGATCGATCGTCAATCGACGGCATCGATCGACTTTGATCGTAGTTGATCGATTGGATTAGTGTGATAGAAACTATCGATCGACGTCGACTAATCCATTCAATCATCGACCGATGCTGTTGATCGATGATCGATCAATTGGTATGGTAACACCCTTACATGTCTCGACATATTCATTATGTTTAACCATTTTTGAATACCATCGGTCAAATACACTATCAATCATATCTATATTCTCTTGGGATATTATCTACTTATATCAACTGGCGGGAACATACTTTCCGAACTTAAGTATTCAAGCCGAAGTGTTACTAAACAGGTACACACTAAACAGCTCTTTTGGGAATGGCTTGAAACTTCGCATCTGGAAGCTCGCTGGCATCTGTAGGCACGCGCGGTCCGACCGTCCAAGTGCAATCTTATTTTTCTCGAGTCTGGCGCTTTGCCGGTGGCTTATTGCCTACGTGCCAGCCGCCGGCCGACGGTCGCGCTGCCGTCATATTATTCTATCGAGCGGCTATCGGCGACCCACACGCGCGATATTAGTAGCTCTGCCTTCTCCAGATATTGCTCCAGGTCGTAAATAAAATTGCTGTTCGGTAAGCTGTTCTTATCTGTGAGTGTGTTTCGGGCACGTCGTAGGTACTTGCTAAGTACCTGCGTGAGGAATGAAATGTGGCCGAGGATCATGATTCATGATACAGTCATGATATAAATACTGTATCATCATTACACTTCAGAACAATTTGTTTTAGTAACATCTATAGTGGCTTACTATATTTAGTTGAATGTTTGTTTTATTACTGAACCGGTGATATCGAAATATCAGATGAAAAAGGACGGAATACATGTCAATCATAAATAAATAACAGGTCGAATGGTTCAAAGGTACCGGCAGAATAACAGCTTTGGGTCACTAAGTATAATTTTTTTTTTTTTTTTTTTTTATACAACTAGCTGATTGAACAAGCAGATGGCCCACCTGATGTTAAGTGGTAACCATCACCTATAAACAAAACATTGCCCCGTAGGTCACGCACAATAGGAACGTGCCCTACGATGCACTGCCCTGCGTCCATCAACTTGAGGCATACAGATGTTAAGCCTCATGTGCCTGTAATTACACCGGCGACCACACTCTTCAAACCGAAACACAGCGTTGCTGCTTGGCGGCAGAAAAAGGCGTGGTGGTAGTACTTCCCCGGACGAGCCCTTCACAAAGAGCTCTACTACTCTTATGTTGAGCTGGAAGTACCACACTTACCTATAATGTTATTTGTTTGATTTTATTTTGTTTTACTTTACTCCGTTGATTATCATTCCTTCCATTAAGTTTACTTATAACTATATTTTTATATACAATTTTTTCCTACATATTGTTTGCCTTATTAATTTGGTATATATATATATATTTGTTTTTTGAATAATTTTTAATGTTTGTGAAACAACTCAATTTTCTGTGTCTGTTATGTTAGTCTTTACGACATGCTGTAGACAAGTAGTTTAGAAACAGAGTAATCACATACATAGAACCCGATTACCTATATCGCATAGATTTACATCGATAGTGTACGTTTTGATATAATTTTAACGTTTTAGTATGCGTAAGCGGTGAAGGAAAACATCGTGAGGAAACCAGTTAGTATTCTAACAGCGGCGATGGGCTTGCAACCTGTCACGTATGGAATACTAACTACTGCAAAATGTGGGTATGTGCCAAATGTAATGTTTGGACGTACCTCTGACTACCCCCCTTAGACATCCTCAAAGAATCTTGAATTAGTACCTACTTGGTACTGGGAGATCTGAAGGGATATCTACCGTACCTGGGGATCAAAGTCATGAAGCTGTTTCAGTTTCAGTTTATTTTAGTATGCATAACAAAATATTGTTGATGTGTTAACCTCTGCCAATAAATTATTCTCTGATTCTGTATGTTAGAATTTTTGCTGGCGAGAACAGCTGAACGACAGACTCGTCTAAGTCAAAACTTGTTTATCACAATTACGCACACAATAACATAATAAGGGCAGCCACGACCGGGTTTATTGTCAGCGAATGTTGCCGTCGAGAGTTGTCGGAAAAAGTGAAAGTTTTTATCTGCAGTCCCCGGCTGCGCGTTCTCATTTCCAGCGCTCTCGATCGCAATCTCAGGGCTATAGCTCGGTGTAGATAATTGCTGATCAGGCGATACCTATTCGAAAACCCTGGATAGGGAAACACTTCATTTACATTAGTCGAAGAGTTATAGGTGATATTTTATTTGGGTATGACAGCGGTCTGCAGGTTGTTTAATTAAAAGAACTCTGGGAGAGTTAGTTCAATGTGATTGGGAGATGATAAAAAAAAAAATAACAAAAGTAAAAATAAAAAAGCTTGTTTATTCCTTAACTTAAATTAGGTATACAATTTCATACAAACATGCATAATGATATTTAAAAAAATAATAACACATTATTTTTAATGTTTTAAGTTATATTTAGAATTTTATTTGTTTATATTAAATGTTTTATTACCTGGGAGATGATTAATAAACATTAAATAGAGTAAACATTTTTTTGAAATAAATATTAGTTGACACACAAAGATATCTAATCCGAAACTAAGCAAACCCAAAATAACAAAATAAAATCTTTTTAATTATTATCATTTTTTAGCATTTTTCGCTCGATCAAAGTTAATTGGCTGTCAAGTCACTATTTCATTCTATTTCTATTCCTATATCTATTATTCATTCTATTTCTATATCTATTATTCTATTTCAGCTTTTACTTCAATAGATAGAGATAGCAGGTGACTTGACAACCAATTGACTTTGATCGAGCTTTGAGAAACCATCCGTAAATCTTCTTACCTATTTCAAAATCAATCGAAAAGTCAAAATAACATTTTCATAGCATGTTTAACCCAATTTTTTTTACTAAACCACTTGAGGTCGTAATCAGAAGCAAATTTTATTTGTATAAATTCAGTAATGATGCAAGAATGACTAGAAAATCATTCTACGTAGCCATTACTCACTACCATTAGGTGTGCATGGTTCTGATTTGTTCATCCACACCGCAGGGGCACGCGGCCAAGCTAGGACCATATCGCCTCGGGACGAACGCTAGGAGTCATTTTAGCCTAATTCAGAATGCATTGATTGTGGTTTTTATAAAAGTTAAATTCCGTGCCATGATAATGGTTAAACGAATTACAACAAAACTAGCAAGTAAAGTTAAACGTTAATATTATGTTTGATACAAAATTCTTTTTACATTATTTTTCTAAATTCATTATTTTTTTTAATTCCACAATGTAAAGTTTATGCAGAAGGTTTTATTCTAAAATCGAGAAATACTAAACCACCCAGTACTATCAGTTCCGAATTTTATTCGTAGGGTGGGCATGAATTTCCAGCCGATGGCAAGCAGTGGTAGCACTTGTTTTTTAGTGTCCCTTAGCTCCATGGTTTCAGGCTACTGGAGCCCTGTCCCTAATAAAATGAGCGGCGGTAACGCGGTGTTTGCACCGACGCCGCGACCGAGATGACTGATACGGCACGCCGCCATCCCACCGTTCTTATAAACTAACCCTGTATAGTGAACGAAAATTTTGAAAATATTTTACGTGTTTATTTATGTCGCACGTTAAGTTTAGCGGTGAACGTGGAAGTGATAGATTGGTCAGTTCTCGATATACAGGGCGTAAATACACTTTCAGAAAATTTAAGCGTGAATAAATTAATTGTAATTGTTTTTTTTATACTGTATTTTCCGATTAAGGTCACCAGTAAATTAAATCAAGAATACCTATCGACCTACCACCTAAGCAAAACTATTGAGACGACTATCATATGATAGTCGTCGCAATAGTTTTGCTTGAACAAACGTGTCGTTCCATTAAATTCATCATTAAATTGTTTATTGTTAATTGCAATTTAACCAAGTTAGCCACAAAAAAAAAAGAAAATTACTGATTTTCATGGTACATCAAACAAAAAAAAGCCTGCGATATGTTTCATTTGCGCCGAGCCTGGGTCACAAATGACCATTCTTCTTTAAAGCTTGGACAATATAAGCAAAGCCGAAACTTTATAACAATGTCCTTAAAATATCCTTAGAGTAAAACTCCTCGCAGAGGCCGTAACTCAGACCAAGTCGTGTGTAAATCAACAGTTTAATATTATAAAGCAGCCACGCCTAAAGTGCGCTTAACTTTTCAGCCAAGTTTTAATATACGGAAAAATTTCATTCGATTTGTTGTGCAGCATTTACATTTGTTTATTTAATCGGAGGAATAGACATCAATACTCTATGAGTCAATGGACAAACCGTAAAATCTATAAGTACATCACAAGCGAGGTCTGAGTTCAACACAGTACCTAATAGTTAATTAGAAGCTATAATAGCTTGCAGAACCGACAATGGTGGAGCAAACAGATACTTGAATGGAGACCATGGTTTTTAGGAGTAGTATAGCTCTTTGTGAAAGGCTCGTCCGGGGAAGTACTACCACCACTCTTCAAAACTCTTCAAACTGAAACGCTGTGTTTCGGTTTGAAGAGTATGGTCGCTGGTGTAATTACAGGCACATGAGGCTTAACATCGGTATGCCTTAAGTTGATGGACGCAGGGCAGTGCATCGTAGGGCTCGATCCTATCGTGCGTGACTTACGAGGCAAAGGTCTCTTACAGGTGATGGTTACCACTTATCTTCAGGTGGGTCTTCTGCTTGTTCCATCAGCCAGTTGTATAAAATAGACCGCGTTTAGGTAACGTAGTGTAGGACGGCCTCCGGCAAGGTGGAGCGGCGATTAGCGAAATGTAGCTGGCAAGCACTGGACGAGAAGAAACGAAGGCCGGGATCAGTGGCGCGTCTTGGGAGAGACCTACGTCTAGTGGACTAACATAGGTTGATGATTATAGCTTCAGCTTAGTTCGGTACCAGCTGCCTGCTGCGCTGTAGGCTGTGGTTTCGATCCACACTGATGACAAATATTTGTGTAATAAACGTAGCTATTTGTACTTTGTCTTGGTTTTATAATACCTATACTATATCTGCGCTCCGCGGTGTCACCGCGTTTTAAACCCGATATTCCCACGGGATAAAAGTAGCCAATGTGCTACGAGTACGGTATAAAAGCTAAAATGGAACTTCGTACCGCCTAGCAGTCATTTTGTTTGGCTCAATTCAATGCTAAATGTAGCTTACTTAAATAAAAAAATTGATAACCTTGTTACTAGTTCTCGTATAGCTCGCCTCCACGTCGACCACAAAAATTTGATCAGCTTTGCTAGGCATGGCTTTATTTATTACACCTTTTTGCCGTCTCGTTACGAGAAAGCATTACTTTGCACTGCAGTGACATTTTTCTTTATGAACTCCCTCGTCCTGTTTTCATTAATTCCTACTCCCTCATGACCCCAAATAAAAGCTAAAAAGGAAATGTTTTTATACTTTGAGTTCGCACTCAAAGGGAGAATATTTTACTTATCTACTCACGAAAATCTATGCTCAGTTTATACCTTAGTTTTCTTGGTTTTATCTTAGCGAAAAATTGCATTTGATCATGTTAGGGAACAGCATTTAAACCTTTAAAGAGCAGCAAAAATATAAAAACTAAGTTCGCTTTGGGAAACATGCTAAAACGGAAGCCATTACAGCGAGAATCGTCTTCTCTTATGGTATTTACTTGCTATTACCTTTATAGCTTTGCGCAGAGAAATATTATTACGACGCAAGCAATATTTAATTAAGAGTATTTGCCTGGCAATAAAAGTAGAACTAACGGCATCTAATGCTGTTGACAAAATTGTGGTAACATACCGCTTTTTATGAAATGCGTATTATTTAATTAAAAAGCTCTCTAAGCTTGTTGCTGAATATAAATAGCTGTTTTAAATACTTGAGGCTTTTTGTTTCAATATTGAACTTACGCGCTAATTTTCTTTACTTTTGCTGCAATTTTAAATAAGGGTGGGATTCAAAATCACAAATATTTAGAATAACCTGACACCTACTCAAAAAACAAAAGATTTAAGCCACAAGAAAGAGTTTACTCTCAAATAAAAAGATTAAAACTATGGCTCCGAGACTCCACTAGCAGATATAATAATTTCATCAAACAACTTTATAGACACAATTGAATTACATTCGCGGTATTATCGCTTTAAGCTGGTTACGATGGAAATAATTTTAGAGGTGAACTCGAATTGATTCGACAAGTTAATGGCTCATTCGCAACCCCATAAAGTTGGCGGCGTCTCACTGCTTAATATAGCCACGTTGCAAGAAACAATTAGACAAGCGGCACAATCATCCTGCGGGAGTTCATGAATGTACAAAGCTCCTCAAACTTCGGATATGATACTTGTAGCAATATGCACTTCTGATATTATTATAGACTAGATAAATATTATTTAATATTTTTTCGTATATTCTAAAGACTTTTTTACCAAACATATTTAGCTTTTCAGTTTTAAAATAACGAGTTCACAAAATTAAATAGTCAATTTTTTATTCACACGTAGTCTTTACGTGTGATTATGAAAGTGACTATAATTTGCTGTATAAATGTTATAAGTACTCACATGTGGTCAATACCGTTCTATATGATATTTTATGGTTTTTATGAAAACATGTAAAAATAATAACATATTTTTTTTAATAAATACTTTTTTTCAGAGATCCAAGATAGCAACGTGTCGAATGGCGTGTAATACGGCGGGCATAAATCGTGAAGACACGGTGACGAGCGACGCTTACACACGGAATGAGAGACATCCACGATCTACGCCAGAACACCCTAAAATTTCCTTTTAATTGTCGCCTCGACGTACGACTGCCTTATTACTTCTAAAGGCAGCGGTTCTACTCGTTGAAACCTAATTAAAAGTTATGAGCTGGTAAAATGACATTGGTGTTGATTCTGTTGTTGCATTATCCATATAAACATAATCTGACAGCTCTGAAATTATTGTCGTACTTGTGTTCCGGTCTCTTAGAAAGGGACGGCAATATTTTTGTGCTGTCAAATTAGGTTAAGTTAGGAAAAATAAACAACATAATTGGCACCATTATCAGTTCAAAGTGGTAGGTAATCAGATCGATGGTAGTTAGTGAATTCAGATAGTTCACAACCGTTGGTCGTAGCATCACTTTCAATGTCCCCGAGAGAATTCGCTTTTTGACTTTATGTCCTGTGTAGATTTAAATAAAAAAATTGTTATCATCATTATGTACTAGTTTTATAGAGGTTATGTACATTAGGTACATGAAACATTAAAGTTTTTTTAGGAATCTAATATTAAAATCCGAATGAGGCATAAAATTTTGTTATTGAAGGACTTGCGTCGTATTTATCTTGGTTTGGACAGGTTAGGAACGAATAACACATGCTTTATTATTTTATAAAAAGGTCATACCCAACCCTAACACGCTCAATTAACATTTAAAACTATTAAAAACAAAGAGCGAAGTGTTTCACGACTATAACCGTTGACTTGCAATATTCAAATGAAATTGCATCTTTGCCAAAACTAGCGAGAGAATGGCGTCTCCTACATTAATATACAATAGCTTTTGACCTGCCTTGTGTCGTGGCGCGGGCGCCTCTTTGTTTTTATAGGTTGTTGAATAAGCATTAACTAAGTAATTTGAGGGGTAGGTTAAGTACGAATTGAGGTACGTTTAGACCTTTTTACGTTTCTATAGGCATGGAAACGACACACGTGCGGCGGGGTTAATCGTTACTGTGTATACTTTTTGAATATTCTTGATCAGTTGAGGCACAGTTGTGCCTTCAGTCCCAAAGCTCTATAACCAACCCACGAACCATCGGTTTCTATTACTTGTTCTAGACAGACAGAATATCATTACCAACATCAGGACTTTAGATGTCATACTCCTGACAGCCCTCACAGCTCAGGTGGTACTTAATCTGCCTTCTGTGGAGTAGGCTGTGATAAACATAGGTGTTTTATATTGTGTTACAACCACATTATTATGTATTTACAAGAAAAGCATATAAGTATTACATCAGCTATCTGGTTCTCATATCTACAAGCTGAGCTAAGTTTGGGGTTAGACGGTGCTGCGTCGCGATGAATGTCCACAAATATTTATTTATTTATACTGACAGAATAGAAGCATCATAATTTTCCTACATTTTTAAAATACGTCTGGCTTGCTCTTAAATAATGTATGCTAAGGCTTAGTAGTGCTATTGAGTCTGTGGCGCAAGTATTCAACGTCCAGCTATAGGCCCGTATCAATAGCAGATGCAATTAGTTTGAGTGCACCGTTTTTGATGTAGTGCCAGACTGCCGGTATCGTGTGAAGGGCTCCAGTATAAATAAATTCAATGCCCACGTTAATCGGCTACAAGAGCTAGTTGATTTTAGCGTAGATTTAATTGATTGGTGTCGTGTTGATGGCGTTGACTCTCGTTGATTACATTTTGAAGATAACAACACTGGTGTTTTTGCACGAGTAATTTGGGGATTGCAATGGTTAGGGCGAGTTTTTTTGAATTAGTGTAGCATCAAGTAAGAAAAGTAGTGACAAAACCAAATATACTGATACACGTTATCGGTAGGTAGGTTACGTATTATTATACTACTACAATTCAAGTACTTTTAAAATTCTGCTTTACTTTAACGTATATTCAATAAAAAACAACTTTATAACTACTTAGCGATAAGGCCGCCCATTGTACTTTAGAGTTTGTTGTATCCATAAGTCGTGTGCAATATAGTTTTTTCTATCTTCTACCTATAAAATGAAGTTTTAAAAGTAATTAACGAATATAATAAAGAATTTTGTTTAATTTTTCACACCCGGAAAGGATAGGCTTTTAAATCCCTCGCAGATAATTGGCACACTGTTGAGTTGTTCATCAAGTCTGGTTTTAATTCTATTAATTAACAAGGCGCGATTCGGCTCGAGAGTAATGTTGGAATGCAAAATATTTGCGCGCTGAAAATCTGTCGATTGTACGTTCAGCATCGTTGATTTACGATTTCATTAGTTGCGCGGATCGACAGACAGAAACAATATATACGTCGACTGATTGTGGTGATTGCACTCATTTTAAAGTCACAGTAAATATTCTTTAAATCGTATTCTTCACATCCGTTCTTCCGTATTCCGTAGTTGTACCTACACAATCAATACATGGCTACTATACTTACCAAGCCAACCACCACTATACCGAACCGAGTTTGTTGCGTACCAAGCCGAGTTTGTTGCTTACCAAGCCGAGTTTGTTGGCCACCAAGCCGAGTTTGTTGCATGTTCTTCTAGGCTTTGGTCGCGTGGAACTGGCACCTACAGTCACCTAGTTTTAAGACGTATCAAAGTGATCCTTGTGATTTTATTGAATAAATATATTTTGATTTTGACCCCTCGGAAAAATTTGTGTAAATAAAGTTAATGCTGAAGTGGATTTGACTCCAATGCTCCAAGCGATATACTGAAACGAAAATATTGCCATATTTCAGGATTGAAATTATAGTATCAGATTAATTTGATTTTTGATAGATATAGATGTAAACTTTTGAGCCTCTATTCGATGGATGTTAGATTATTTACAGGTACGTTGGAATATAATTAGAAAAAAAAATATATTTTGCGTCAAACATAATTACAACTATTTACAACTGAATGAGTAACTTATGATAACTAAGCTTAAATATGAAAAGTATTTTTTATGAATGTAAGGATTTTTTCAAAAGATCTTCATTTTGTAAAACACATTCAAAACATGTTTTCAGGTATGAAAATAAAGTCATAATCTATTGAAGTGGGGTCTAGTAGCCCATCACGTTAGTAAATTGTGAAAATAAGTGACTGCCACTCACAGTGTAAAATTTGTCCCGTGCAAGTTTTGACCTACACAGGGTGTAATAATTTATTATAGAACGAACATGCCCTAGCTAGAGGGTAAGTCTTCTTGCCGCCTTACTAATAAAACTTATCTAATTACTAATAATAACTTACTTACCTTATACACCCGTTATACCAGTGTTGTAAACATTATAAAATCGGCTGTAAGATATAGAATTTATGTTTACAAGGCTGGTATGACGGGAGTATATGCTTGTCATAATATTTATTAGTAAGGCGGTTAATGTACGCTATATAAAAATAAAAATAACGTTGTTAGAAATATTATTTTATGTTATATCAAACCAAAATCTAAATCAAACCAAAGAAACCCCAAAAATTATGCCTTGTCTTATAATAGCACCAACCAATAAAATTCAAAGTCAAACACAAACCTCTTAGATATTGCATTTGATTAATTTACTCGGACTAAATAAAGGAGTATGGGCAGTTTTGGCGCTATTTAATCTATAATAATAATAAATAAATAATAATAAATAAGATTGTTAGCCGTTCGCTCTTTGCCTGTATAATCAGACCATTGAATTTACCGTTGCCAATGACATTTTAATTACAAACCGTCGCAGCCTCACAGTGTCAACAAAAGATTGTTGTGTGGTGTAAATAAGCTGTCAAAAAGAGTGTTCAAAATAATCGCTTTAGCAAGAGTTCGCTTTACCTATTTTGGATCGAATCCAAGGACGTAATACGTTTTCTGCAATGCTTGGCAACAAAAAGTGCACTGTTATTTCCTTAGATACCTCCCTAAGTGTAATGTATTTTTTGTTTATTCACAACCATAAGTACTGTCGAAATAAATAGTAGTACTTACAATAAGTTGCGTCTAAACTCTAGCGGTTTAGTTTAGGTACATATGTCATGTTGTTGGGTGTAGAATCACAAGGAGCCTGCATAGGGTATGGCAACATGAGGTTTTAAATTATTATTATGCTTATATAGTTGGAAGACAAGTATTGTTTTTCCCAACAGAGGTAATAAGTCTTCTGTAGGTTACTTATATCCTTGTCAGTGATCAAAATAGAGCTCCGCTGATCTAGAGGTAGCGACTCCTAATTCTGATCTTTATGTTTTGGGTTCAAAACCGGTGAAAAAGATGACAGAGGAAAACGAATAGAGAATTTTCTAAAACATGTCAAGGGCCCAAAAAGAACTGTTTTGATACAGAACTAGTGGAACAAGAGGAATCATGATAAAAAATACCATAAAAACTCCCAACAATCGAGCATATCCGAGTAGATTGATTGTGTTTCAAGCGTCATCGCATAGAAAATATTGCGAATGTGTAATTGGATATTCGAGTGCGATACGTCGCCCGCACGCGACGCCCGCGTGCTGATGACAGGCTTGACAAATAATATGACGGACGATGAATACTTGCCATTGGCTAAATGCAATTTCATACCGCTTGTTTTCGGTGGGTACGCGCTTTTTGAGGATTCAAAGATCGCCAAGGAACCTTCAGTTTCACTGTTTGGTCTGACCGTGGTCATCAGCGGTAACTGCTTTTATTGCAGGCATTTGATGTTGATTGCAGGCTTACAAGCGAAAAACGAAGGACTGGTCGGCCAAGAAAGAGGTGGGCCGATGATATTATAGAAATATTTGGATGCGGGTGGTCAACCACTGCAGTTAATAGAGACATGGAGCAATCTGGAGGAGGCTTTTACTGTCAAGGGCTCCAAATCCCACACTAACACTTAGACTAAGAAAACATTTTACTAACAATCATGTACATGTGAAATGTGGATATAAAAAGCTTTATTTATTTATTTATTTTTTTTGTATTATGTCAGAGAGTTACATAAGAAGATTTATCTAACCACTAGGTTCTAGATTAAATATTATTTATATAGATTTTATTATTATTATTACACAAAAAATATGTGTGTGAGAGGTACGTACTGTTAGATGTGAGTGCGTACTAACTATTTCAATAACAGTCATAATAGTCGTAAGTTTTCAATGTTTTCATCTAAATAATGGAGTCAAAAACATAGTACCTAACGTTCAAGTATATATTTGACTTTGTCGTGTAAATAAGACGAAATTGCTCTAAAAATACAGCAAACTTGAAAATGTAAAGAGATATTCAACTCCAATTTTCCGCCTACACATTTTCGATACGTTTAAAAGATAAATATAGTACAGTTGGAACTTGCATTAGATAGATAAAAGAGATGAAATGCACCCAGTGAAAGATACAGCTTTTCAGATGCCAAGTTATACAGCTGATGTAGACCCAGAAAGTAATTACAAAATTTAAGACTACTCTGAATATAAGCGAGACTTATATAAAATGTTTTTATTTTTATTTTTAAAGTTTGAAGGTCTTGTTCGCTTATTTAAATACTTTCTAGTAACAGCATAGGTTAAAAGCAAATTTACAGGATACCTATTCCGCTATAGGTACCTACGTGAAGAAGTTCAAACATTAATAAACTAGACAAAAAAGTCAAAATTACAAACAGTAGGGGTTTTTTTATGTCAGTTAGGCACGTTACACGTACAATTTCTACTTAAATTCACTACAGGCCCTCATTGCTGTAATGAAGGCGCTAAAATCTCAACGGTTTCATTAATAAACCAAAGTGTTTTCTTCTTGTATGTCGCTATTCGCAACGGAAATAGTTTCTTACAGTTCTCCCAGTTTAGGCTACAAGAGGGATCGAATAGAATATTCCCGACTTGTGGAAATACGACTTTCAAGAAAAGCTTTTGACTCCTAACTCGGTTCCAGAATTGAAACCATAAATGCGGGAAGTAGGTATTGTTGACTTGTTTTTGGCTGTAGATACTGTTTTAAATATTACTTAAGTGGCTATCTGTTGTATTTTAATCTATTTTACCTCAATTGTGTTCTCTAATTTACCGAAATCGGCACACTTAGCATATTTTTACTATAATATTCCACAAAATTGTTTTAGAAACCTGTGAATTTCCATTTTATATCAAAACACGATACGCTCTCGACACTGCTCTAGTTTCACAGGTGGAGTTTTTTGTAAGGCCCTTTATCGTAGACACTTTCCCCGCGACCACACAGTGGGTAGTTGAATAGTGCTCCACAGTTTTATTTTTCAAGCTAGCGCAGTAAAATGTTTTGAAAGGACCGATTTCACTTTGCGTCTGTGGAGTCCCCGCCCGCATGTCTCTGCTATGGCATTGTGAAGCAACTACAATCGTACCTACAGTATTGTTTCGACGGCGAACCTGCCTCCTTTTTATTCGAGTTTGCATGAAAAACCGTATCTTTACACGGCTGAGTTATGGTGATGAAATTAAAACCGGGGCTTTTAGTCGAACGTTTTGTTTCCATCGTTCCAACGATAGCACTACATCCGTACTTTTATGGAGATTATTATTTTTATGATCCTTTTCATCTTGAGAATGGATGGGAGTAATTTTGTGCTCGAAAGATAAATGTTTTGATATCGTGTTTGAATAAAAACGCTATTCAATTTGTTGTTGTTTTGTTGTATTAATGTTAAGTACAGAGATGCATGGTTTTATCATTTTATTCTAATTCTAACTTTGCCTTTTGGTTTTATTTAAAAGTTGCATTTATAGTTGCGTGCATTGAAAAAATGTTGTTGTCAACAATTGAATACACAATTATTTTGGTGGCGTGTTTTTCTTGGAGCGTTTTCTTAGTTCTTGATAATGGTGGAACATTATCTAGAACTAAGAAAACGCTCTGACAACAATCTCTTCTAATCATGAGTATATTCCCATATTGGACGAATTAATCTGAACGAGCTTAGCAAAGCTACGGCTACACTGCAAATCATTAGCAGGATAGAGACGGCTGCGGCGGACCACACTGGCTGTTTGCATTTGTAATTAATACACTGTTTGCACTTCTGATTTACGATACCGTCCGCTGCTCTATACTAATGTGTTAATAGTTTGGAAAATTAGCAGTAGGAGATACAGATCAGTATCGTTTCTATTTGGAATTATTTAGGTAACGTTCTAGCATTATGTATTAATCTTAAATTTCGTTTACATTAATTATTTTAAACACAAAATACACCATAATAATAACATGAGTTTTTTGGACGTATGGAAGAAGTAGCGATGATAAACGGCAATAAACAAAGATGTAGATGTAGTCGTTTATTATTCGTTTTACATTGACTATATTATATCTAAAAACTAACTAAAAGGGTTGAATTTTGTAACAACAACACAACACATTTAGGTTAAATTATCAACACATCCATAAAGCCAAGCTCATTTACAAAATCACGGCGTGTAATGAAATACTGACAAAGGGCCGACGCTAACGCACTCGAGGACTCCTAAGGGGAGTGTCTTGCTCATTTTGGTTTCGTGAAAAATTGTGCCCCCCACTCTTGTAGGTCCCTAAGTCAGCGCCGACCCGAGGGCGTGGTGGCACTCTGAAGAGAAATTTGCATTTTTAGCGAAAGTACGAACGCACGTCCCGAACAGACGGATTCGCGAGACGGATGATCTCCCGACGTGAATCGACACCGCTGTGCGATATTTTTTATGGTTGTCGCTTATTGATTACGTAAATAAATAAACATTCTCTATAATTGGAGTCAAAAATATCAAAAGAATAGTTTACAGTACGAAAACGTAAGAAATATAAAGTAGTAAATCCGCTGGAAAGTCTAAGGAGTCGCGAGTGGTGCTCGCCAAAAGTTTGTGTACATAAAACAGCTGTAAATACTGCCGGGTTCAACTAAAATTTTAATATTATTGCATCTCACGTTGTTTAAAAGCAATAAAAATCCAAAAACTTTAGTTTTCCGCTAAAAGTTCCGCGTTGCTTTAGCCGCATTTGAGTTGAAAGCAGGTTATTGGAAATTTTTGTATTGGTAGTTATTTTTTTGACAGAATATGTCAAAAGAATGTTGCGTTGGTTGTTAAACTTAGTACGTTACATTTATAGTAAATATGTGAATCATTTTTTTAATTAATGAAATTAATGATGCCTTACTCAACACAGGCGCTTGATAAATAAATAAATTCCGATTGATTAATATTTTCATAAATGTATAATTAACTCATGATAATAGGATTTTAAGATACCGTACATAATAATTTCTGCAAATATTGGGAGTAGACGAGGGTCTGTATATCGAGGCCTATATACGTCGGAAGACAATCGGCGTTGATCTGTTTTCTACATGACTGGGACGAGCTTACGGCGAGCGCCAAACGCACCCAGCCCGCGCCCTACAAGGAATAGGCGTGTGCGGAATGCATAATAAAGTAGAAGATTAAAAACTACAAAGCCTTGTCAATACCAGGTTGTGTCGGATGACTTTTGACGGATTTTGATTGAATCTGCGTAATAAAGTACCCATAGGTATATTTATTTCTATATAAATGCACATAAGTTTGCGGTAAAGCTATATGGAGTTTTCGAGGTAATTTATGTATTAAATTATAAATGTTATGAACCATTTTGATTCAAATTGAGTCTCCAAAACGGTTATACTTAGGTACGTCGTGAAATTTGTGTTTTACGTGCCTTATCGCAGGCTCGTCTGCTCAGTTGAAGCAGAAAACAATTTGTCAATAAAACTTAAGAACTCCTACTGCCACTTTTGAAGAAAATACACTGAGCCAACTTACGGGCACACAGTACCAAATTAAATTTAGTGTTGGACACCAAGTCTCGGATTTTCGATGAATTTTTTATCTGCTAACCAAAAAATAGAACGCAGGCTTCTATTCCAGTTTCGGAACCATTATTGTAAGTGCATGTTTCGAATATCGATTCCTGTCGTAGAATTTAGACATGATCCTTCCGACATGGCCTATAAATTGAAGTAAAACTGTTCGAAAAAATTATGTATATCTACAATTTGATATTGTGATACAACTTCAAAAGCAATTTATTTTACTATTGTTTAAATTAATAAAAATACTGAGAACAGATTGTACATTAAAATACCTAAACTGAGCAAACAAACATTAAACATCTAAACGAACGAGTGAGGCCCCTTCTCCGAAAAATATAAATAATGTCCCATATTTACAGGCAATATAATAAGTGTTTTGAAGCTGCGTCACAGGTGCTACGACTGAATATTATGGAACGTTTGTGATCAGAATCGAGATGCAGTTTTATTGTCACTCCACCCTGGGGAACATCCTAGCAATGAAATTTTACTGCTCTAAAAATTTCTAGAATATTCACACTCGTTACACCATATTCCTTGTAATAACTGGTCGTTTGCTAGCGTACAATGATTTCTTCCGTAACTTTGGTTTCAAGACGCGTGCATCTTTCTATTATTCACTTTTTGAATACATTATAAGAGTGTAGTCGTAGACTAGAGAGTAAAGTGATTTGCTTGAATTCTAGTATGTCCAAGTAAATTATACACAAAAAGTTAAAAGTAACGTAAAAAGTAAATGACTCTAATCAAGTGATTCACTTTTAAGTTCTATATTTGCTCTCGTATGTTTTTAAAACACTGATTTGAATAGTACCTGGATGAATTTGTGTCTGGTTAATTATAAAACCCTCGCAGGTTACGTAGAAACTTAGGAGAAAGCCCTTCGGGTACATAACGCCCTTCGCGTACGTATGGACATTTAAATTTAATACTATGTAGATCTAACATGAAATACTCAAATTAATCTAGGTGTTGAATATCTATAAATATAATTAACTTGATAGCTATTTCTTGATGTAAAAGATCTAACTTCAACAATAAAAAAATAGTCTGGAACAAATTACTATTGTTATATCTATACAAATTACTTTGTTTATAATTTGTAATGGAGTCCGGTGGAACATAAGCCGAGGTAAAGCCAGGAGCCGAAACTAGTATGCATACAATGTTGATTCATAAGTGAATTTCCAAATGACAGTGAATTATTCCCAATATTAATAGAATATGTCTCGTAGTTAACCCTTAGCAAGAGGAAATGAGAGCCTGTATCTTAGGATTCACACGCGAACGGCTCTCGTGCAGATTGTAGCGAAATGTGCCGTCACTAATGTAGCTAATGTCGTATGAAAGGGGAGCTATTGCTTTATCACGTCTCGTGTCTCACTGCCGGCTGCTTGCGGTTTTTGCGAATGGAGAAATATTAATGTCAACAGTGAATATGTTTCTTCAGCCAATACGGTTTCTTTCCGAAATAAACATGTGTCTTTATGTTTTTTAGAGAACCATTGAATTTAGTTTGAAACTCAGTAATAGGTTGGTAAGGTAAAAAATACATATATAAATATGTAGGTATTTGGAAACTTAACTTCTCTTTTAATGAACATTGTAATTTTTTTAATTTGATAAGTTTCTGTATAATTCATATTTGTTGTTAAAGAAAAAGTCTGCGAAACAGACACGTAGCAAGTACCAGCCAATATGAATATCCTAGGGCCATGCATCAATTACGTAATCTTTGACCGTCGAAGCGGCGGCGGGCCATACATCAATCAGCCGCGCAGTCTGACAGCTCGCAATCAAATAAAATTTAACACAAAAGCGCTCAGCTTTCACATGTGCTCTGTTTATTGTATTCATAGATCATCGTATTTCGTAGTTGTTCATTGTTGTTTAATCACTAGCTATAATATCTTTTTGTTGCGAGGCGAGTAGCACCTCTCCCACGCGTCCGTGATCACTGATTGGCTGATAACACCAAAATACCGTGGTGGGAGGTGCTACTCAACGTGCTATAACCGACGGTATCGGAAAGTGTGATCTTCAAGGATGTCGGTGGATGGAGAGGGCTCAGCATTATTATTTCTGAAAATCTATGGGGGCCTACGTTCAGCAGTGGACTTCACAGGCTGATGATGATGATTAACTATACCATTTTATAATAATTGATAATTACTTTAACCCATGAGTAATATTTACAAACGCACGTTGTGTAAACATTTTTTTTGAACAGGCTTTTTTTCAAGTTTTCGATTTTTTATGGCCATAAGTTTCCACTTCAAATTTAAAGTATATGGCATAATTATTGTTAGCTTTAGGTTGCCAAACCGGATGGGATGTGAAAATAAAGCTTAAGATGGATCAAGCTTCGATATGATCTACTTTAGCACTCTTGAATTGAAAATTCTTACATTGTACCTGTCGGATAGGATACAATGTAAGATTTTTCAAGTCAAGAGATAATGTCGTAATTTCAGCAAAATTATGTGTTGCCTACGCGTGAACGGTGAAATGGGAAAGTATCAAAGGCAAAAATAATATGGGTATATTAATAAAATATCACTAATTAATTACTAAATGATCGGCCACAAAGCAAACATGCTTCCTATTTTGATTATTAAAACCTTGATTATATTTTTATTCATTTATGGAGAATGGAGATGATGAATACAATATTCATGGACATTTTTCGCAGTGCTATCTACTCCCTAGCTTATTAATACATGCCAATGGGCCGTCATATACCCACATACTAACAAAATCAGGGGCGTTTTAGTTGCGTTTTTGATAACTTTCATTTTAAAGCTGAGTGGGAATACCTCCGATAGAAGATCATTCAACAGTTTATGAGTATTTATGCAATAACTACAGCAACTCGTATTATTATAATCGTTCAACATCTGCTTATGCGTAATGCTGAAATATAGTTTTGTTTTCATTTATAAAAAAAATGTCTTAAAAATTTATGCGAGATGGTTGTCTCTCAGCTTTGCGCAAAGCTGTGTGTCGACCAAATGATATGAATAATGATTAATTTATTTTTCAACACATCAGTTACTCATAAAGTGGCTATACGGCCACCGCAATTAGGCACAGAATGACACCCATTATTCAAACTGTGACTTTTTCATTGCTATAACCCACTAGTGAGTTATAGATTTTTTTAAATTTTATTGTTTGAGTTGTTTTGTTCCTAAAAAAGTTTTTATTCAAAAAAAAGATCGTGTTCAATAGAGCAAATAAATTAATGTTCCTATTGATTGCTCATTTCATGCAACTTCTTATATATATATGACGGGGAAGGTTCCCGAGGCATGCCGTCCGGTGTGTCCGACATGATTCGAAATGCAAAATAACGACTTCACAGTGTAGTAGTTTAATACACAATCACACACAATCAGTTTCACAAAGTTTAATCAAGGGATTGCTTCGATATTCTAAGATTAATAACTATGGAAACGCGGCAAGTTCAACACAGTAGCTGAGTGGGGCTAGTGCTCTGCTCGGCAGTCGCAATCAGAATGAAATGAATCCAGCTTCGACTGACCCAACCGTCAGGCATTCCGTCCCACCACAACTACCCACACAGCTATTCTGTCTCGACCTTACCCAAGTGACATATTGTCTACTTGACGTTTCCAACAGATGGCGTTTGAGACCGGAGAGTTGCTTCAATGTCACATACTCGATCTCCGAAATATAGATAATTTTAACTCGTACGTGTTTAATAAGTAAAACATTCACTCAAATATAACTTTTGTTTTCTCTGTAATAAAAAAAAACTTAAATTCCCCATTTTGTACGTGGCAGAATAGGCGCAAACGCGCAAACCCTATGCGCGGAAAATAAAAAAAAACCTCATCCCTTTAGTCTGTGGCCGATCGCAATGCGCGCGCTTATGAAAACCGATTAATTTTTCCCGCCGAAGCGAAATATTTTTCACAACTCGTTTTCACTGTTGAAATTATAGTTATGTTATGTTATAAGTACACCGCCCGATTTATGATGTGAAGCCCTTAACGTATGGAAACTTTACTACCTGAAAACTCCAAGGAAAAATATCTGTTCTGTGAGTTTTTATTATTATTTTATTCACAAATGTGTTGAAAAACGTCGTATGATACACGTGTGGATTGATAATTACCGTCCTCGGCTCTCTTAAGACCCTCGCCTGCGGCTCGGGTCTCAATAGCGCCTCAGCGGTAATAATTTACTATTATCATCATCCCTATCTATATTATAGGATTGTATGACAATCTCAATCTATTATTACTGTGGCATATAACCTTTTTCATTCTGTCCTTATTAAAATTCTTATTATTATTGTATCTTTACAGAATTAACTCATACAATATTATAGGGTGTGTGTTCCATGTTTGAAGCAAAAACAAAAAAAATAAAGCATTACAAGTCTTGTAATTCATGAAAATTATAATTTTTTTTTAAATTTATTACTGTGTAGTCATAATATAAGCGCAAGTGGGTAGGTTGTGTTTGACCTGATTTGTTAGAAACAACACCCAAAAGTAGCCGCGAGCAAGGACGGGCCATCCTAATCATGAAACATTGTATCAAACCTTTAACTTAATTGTAATGTAAAGTTTTGAATAATGTATGTGTATGTACTTTTAATAGGGAAAACATTTTGACGACCCCAGTGAAGCAGCGGGTTTGATTCCTGCCTCGGAACAAATTTGTGTACGATCTGCAGAAATGTGTTCCGTTGGTCTGAGTGTTTTCTATGTATAATAAAAAATATCTATCTATGTAAGTATATAATGTGTTAAATATATCAGCTATCTAGTACCCATAACACAAGCTTTGAGTAGCTTACTTTGGGGCTAGATGGTGCTTTGTGGATTCTCCAGCATCATTTATTTATTAAAAAAGTTATGGCCTACACAGCAGCAGGCGGGCAATCTGCTTGTTCTATCTGCGTCCAATCCCGATAAACCGTTACGGAGATGAGTGAAAACAAACACACAAACAAGTGCTAGTAAAGGATCTGGCAGCGAGGCAAAAACCTTAGCATATTTATAGCAAGTAGCATATTTCTTTTTATTAAATACATGATGATGATTTCGGAATCAAAGATGTAAAGTTTAAGTCAACGATAGCTCAAATGAAACAATGAGTATATTTCACGCCTATTAGCACCCGTTCATCGTGGCTGTAATCGACAAAGTCACAAGTCCCGCTCCGCTGGTTTTAAATGTATTGGCTCGTATTATCGTCATGTCTGACTGTCGGCCGCACGTCAGATGAGTGGCCAGGGGGCCTACTCTGTAAACCGATTACCAAGATTTTTTGATTTTGCCTAGTCCATCAGCATCTTTCTTTATTTTTTTTCTTTCAATCTTTTTTTAATACAACTAATTGTAACAAAATTATTCGTATTGGCATGATGTGTAGCAAACCAACCTAAGCGACCATACGCTCTGCAGCAGTGTTATCAAACTCATCAAAATCAAAAGGAATTTATTCAATTGAATAACAAGGCGGAACTTTGAAATCATTTACTGCCGTTCCGTGCACACCACGCATTGTAACTTCAGTAGGTTCATAATGGCATTCTGAGATACACTAAGCTGCAACAAGGGATAACTGCGGAATAGCTGTTTTTTATTTATTTATGATTATTATAGCTTGGGGCTAGATAGTTAGTGCTGTGTGGATAGTCCACCTATATTTATTTATTTATTTTATCGATGCGAAACATTGATTATCGTTTGCGGAGTAGACCCCTGACTCCAATAACGTCATTCAATGACTCTGATGACTGACATTAACTGGTAATGCGAGGGCAGGCGGAGTGCGGTAATCACACTAGAGGTAACAGGGCTACGGTAAGTAGCCAGCTGTTTAGCGAGCTTGTGCGTTTATGCACGGTGGAGTTTAACGGTTCTGTATTTTCCTTCTATTTTGATTTTGCTTGCCAGCGCTCTCAATCGGTGAGATAAAAGATCCTAGGTAAGTCAAAGACACCAGAAATCTGTATATAGATTAACAACGACTGCAAAAATGTGGACGTGCCAATAAATGGTTATGGTCCTATTTATTTAACCACAAGTTCAAATTCTATAAAGATTTCTGTTGTTTTTATTCCAAGAACACGAGACGTATGATCGTCTAACACCTAAAAACATATTGCACTAGATTTTTGAGTAGTTTGTTACTAAAATCTTCTTTAATTTTTTGTATAATATAAACCTGATGAATTCATTTATTCAATAGTGCTTATTCATAAATCAGGCCCCAATTAAAGTGGTTTTGATGAATTATAGTCAGAAATTAAGCTTTTCTTATAAGTCTGTCACTTTTTCGTTGCTATGAAAAAGTGACAGGCTAGGTTGGGGCCTGATTTATGAATACCCACTATTCAATAAAATTAAATGATCTTAAAAAGTATGTGTGTTGAAATTTTACATACTTTTAGAAGACCATTTTTATCATCTCTTTACGTAATTCGGAACAAAGTTTTTAAATGATTATCTAAGAAAATCAAAATCGGAATGGTATTTATTCAGTGAAACGTCTTATATACTAGGTGACTCGCCAGTTCATCGCGACCAAAGCCTAGTAGAACTGACAAGAAACCTACGCCTTCGTATAATTTCTGGATGAAGTTTCATTCACAGTTATTTCACAAAGAAACATGGAAGGCACGTCACACCTGGTCATGAGGAGCTGGCCTGTCCTGGATATAGCTCCACATCGCTTCTGTGTCATTTCGGCGATGTTGTCTGTTATAGGACCCCAAAGAGAGTAACCAGCTTCAGTCAGGGAATCACCTTAAAAAATATCAAATATTTTTAAAATAAATATGGTGTAATATTTGAAGACTTGTGTATAAAATTTTTGAAGACACCATTACTTAGACCACCATTACCAAAGATTGAAATGAATAAATTATTATTATTACCATTTATCAAAATAACGCAAAAACTAATTGTTTAAGTAACTCAATTCGTTAATAAATGGTTCTCTAATTATATTGTTTAAAATGTATCACAAAAATCGTGCGTCCTAGAATAAACTTAAAAATGGTTTCGGAATGTTCAATCAAAGTTATATCACACATAACTTGATCTATTTTCGTATTTTTATTTTGCCCTCTTAATAAACCCAGAACCGCAAAGAGGACTGACTTTCTGAAATTAGCAGATACGTACTATTACTTATTAGCTGTACTTATAAAATAATTATATTGCGAATCTATATTATTAAGGTTTGTATTATAATATTTTTAAACAGAATAGATATTCGGATGGAGTATATAATTTAAATGCAAGGCATATCCAAGATTCATTTCCATTTTGCCTTCACGAATAAAATATTTAAGTTTGAAAGCTTTGTAAGTGGGAAAATATTTTTTTTAGTTATTAATTGTATATTGACACAATAGGTTCATAACAGATGTGTCTAGCGGGCAGGAGTTGGTCATAACAGTCATCAAAATATTCAGTTAATAAGTTAGTGAAGGACCAAAGAGTGGCGTGTTGAGGAGGCTTATACCCAGCATTTGGGCTGATTAGATAGATAGAAGTTAGTGAAATTAGTCAGCGTGTGAATTAAGTTTCGGTAGTTACCTTTCAGAGTCCGGTATTCAAATGGGAACATGAGATCACTGAATCCAATCAGCAATATATTTGGATTGGGCGCTTTACTTTCCAAATGGTTACTGAGGTAACCAGTTATCAATGTAGCTTCTTCGTCAGAAGTAGCGATTGCTAAGTGTGCTTGCTCCTCTTTACAGATCAGATAAGCATCGTGCCAGGATAATGGTTCTTTGTGGAACTTGTAGCATTTGCCATTTTCTTTTGGTCCTGGAGCATACCCTGAAGATAATTGATATCATATCTATGATTACAGAGGGTGTCCCAAAAAATAGTGTCAAGCGAAAGTCCAGATGTAGAACACCCCTTGGGGTGCCCGAATTACCCATGTTTTCTCCAAAACTGCGATCTTTTATCTTGGAAAGTAAATTCTTGCATATTATGTTAATACTAGTTGCGCCCCGCGGATTCACCCGCGCAGATTAAAATTCCGGCATTCCCACGGGATATAAATTAGCCTATGTGCTATTCCAGACTATTAATAATATATCTCTCTGCCAAGTTTCATCCAGATCCGTTCAGCCGTTCCGGCGTGAAAGAGTAACAAACATCCATCCATCCATCCACCAAACTTTCGCGTTTATAATAGTAGTAGGATTTGTAGGGTTTAATTTGCACATGGACATGCTATATATAAAAAAATATACTTATTATATATTTTCAGACGTATTACGTACCCATATCAAAATTATTACATATTTCATTAAATGTTGTGTCGTTTCCTAGTATTTTGCATATAAACGGGTAGATTTTGTCACAAGGCCGGTCGTCAAACAAGCCTTCTCTTGTCATGACCACGCAATGCTCCTTGCCGTTTGTGTTGTCGGGGCTCCCTGGTGCCCAGAGGAGTTCCAATACTGTTCCAGATATGGGTTCACCTACAATAGGAAATTGTAGCTAGTTGCTAGGTAGGGACAGCAGGTAATAACTGCAAATAGCTATAAACAAAACAGTTTAGTTGGTAGTTCGGTTTCCTGCTCCCTTCCCTCATCAATCACCACCGAGAATAAGCTAAAAATCCTTGAAATGAACATAGATGTTATTTTTAGTTATATATTATACATAGAAGTTATGAGTGAATAAATACTTAAGTGGAGACCGCGTTTAGGTATGCGTAATGTAGGACGTTCTCCGGCAAGGTGGGGCGACGATCTGCGAAATATAGCTGCCAATCACTGCATGAGTAGAGCCGAAAACCGGGCTCAGTCAGTAGCGTGCGTATTCAAATTCCTTGCAGTGGCGCGTCTTGGGAGAGAACTAACATAGGTTGATGATGATGTAGAGTTTATTATCAACTATTTGGTTCCCATAGTACCTACCAGCTTCGCTAAGTTTGTAACTAGATAGTCTTGTGTATGGAATGTCCACTAATATTTGTATTTATTTATTTGCAAACAGAAAGAGAAAAGATTAAAAGACTTTTATTAAAAGAAAACTCTATACTCCACCTTTGAGTGTTACAAAATTTCCATCAGAAAATCTGTCATGCAGGCCTATGAAGACGGCAGTAGAATGAGCCTTCATATTACTCATCAGCAGTTTTAAGTTCTCCATCTCATCCAGGCTTTCGGGAATTAGCAGTGCGGTACCCTCCGCCTCACAGATCTGCCGCGCCTGGTGCCAATCCGTCGCCAAGTCATGAAGTCGGTAGAATGTTGAGAATGCATGGGCCCACATGTAATCCATCCGAAATTTCTGTGCTGGCTACATAATAAATCAACACAATCCACAACCATTCAGTTTTAAAATTCCATTGTCTTATACTTTACCCTGTGAATTTTCCGGCCATAACGGTAATAGTATTGTGAATAACAAAAATAACATCGTTGAAGCTCCTTATTTCGTATTCAATAACACTGGAAAAATATTACTTATTCAATTTTACGGCAGAAATAATAAGAATCGGAATAACTGCGATGCAAGTAGCGATAAAATTGAATTATTGTTAACGAACGACTGACGTGGGAATAAATGAAACGAGGTTTTCAATTTAACGGACGAAAGAAAAATAGAAGGAAAGTGAGTGCACGGCAGTAAAACCGCAACATTCGAGCGCAATCACAAACACTTCATGGCGAGACCCAAATTCAATTGGCCGATACCTGGCTTCGGTCGATCGCGCGGTCGGATAGCGCGGTATCAGTTATTTTTCTCGTGATCGAAGTGGCGTGGGCCGCGATCGGCCGCCCGCCTCACTCGGTCCTTCCTACACGCTTATTTGAATCTCCTTTCGTGGGAGACTTCCTTTTCTGTGAGTGTCAGGTAATTATCTGTGCGGCATTCCAATTTTACGATCGAACGGTTAATTCAGTTTAAATCTCTTCGTGTAATACGTACTCGGCGGTAGGCAGTGCCTAATCCTAGTCCCTCGGAGCCAGCTCCCGTGTCGGCCAGCTATGGAATGGGATTCTTTATTCATGCTAACATTCAACTGAGTAGATGTTTATGTAATTCAGGGGTTATTATTTAAAAAAATCTCTTTGTACAAGAGTATATCTGACTTAAAGAAACAAACCAAACCGAAAAAAACTATACAAAATCACAATAAACTCATTATGGGGATAATTCTATGCTCTTTCGTTTTCACGTTCTGATTGTAATCATGGCTGAAGCTCTTAGGGACTTTGGGTATACATAAAAAAAAACTCAAAACATGAACTGACCAATTTTATTAAAAATATTTTATTTATTTAAATACTCGAAATTTATAATCTTGTAATATTATGTATTTGTGTGTACACATACTCATTTTAAAGCACTCAGTAGCATTGTAGTAGTTCCATCTCCATTGAATTATATCGTGGTATCAGTGAATAAAGTTCTGTGCCAACTCATCAGCCGCAGTCTGCTGGGATCAGATAAAAGTTGTCGGGAACTTTCTTTTGCGATATCGCCACCTCCGTCATGTAAATTGGACAAGTTGTGGCCGAGGATGATGCTTGTTTCATTAGTAAATATAGATTAGCACAATATCTGCGGCTATCCTAAAAAAATGATTTTAGATGAACGGAAAAACCCTGTGTCGGCCTAGATTGGGTCGCTCGGGTAGATATTTTCATACTAATTTATGCATAAAAATACTTTCGGTTAATATACATATGAGTACCTGAGTGGTCTTTATAACTTGAAATTCTTTGTTGCCTATTTATAATTTGTCTAATACCAGCGACAAACTCTAAAACTCCGAAACTTTTAATGAGGAGCCAAAAATACTTTAGAGTTCAATACCAATCGACGATAAAGTCTACTGAAGGGATCAAAGTCAATTTCCGTCTGTCTAAGTTAAAAGTTGATCCGGATCGCGATATAATAAAGCGCGTGGCCAAAGTGCGCGATTGACTTTAAAGGATTCAAAGTTTTTATTGAAACGAGGCAGATCCAAAAAGTAAACAACTGCGGATACTTTTATCCTTTTCAACCGGGTTAACCCGTAAACCATCTCAGTTTAAGGAGGCATTAAATCGCAACTCAAACAAGAACCGTTACACAGAAGTTAACTCACATATTGCTTTGTGTCACGAACGCTGAAGCGAACAGAGTATAGTTGAAGAGATGCGAGGTTGGAGAGAGATGGGGGATGCTAGATGCGAGAATGGGTGTGGAGGGCGTAAAAGGAGAAAAACTACATCGCTAAAAGTGAATGCGGTCGAAAGCCGCACTTATTTTCAGCGCTAAGTGCATGGATTTTTTCAAGTGATGCTATGAGTGCATGCTATAGTGTTTGTAGCTGTAGACAAAGCGTCAACATTGTCGTGTTGAGTCGTCAGTGGCGCGTGTTAGGATTGGTGACGGATTGGTTTCAGAACCTCTATCGACGTCAACGGCTGACTGTATATAGTTAGTTTAATCTGATTAATTCCTAAATGCTATTAGGCTGTATGAAGATTATTTGAGTGTACAAAGTCAGTCAATCAGCCTATGAAATGCTGTCGAACGTATGCTTAACTAAAAAGTATGAAATCCAAGGTGCGCCCCCGATTTAAAAAAATATGTCCTTTTCATTTATGATCTTTTCTGTACCCATTTTATGAAAAATTTCATGATGATCTACAAAACTTTGTTCCGTTGGTCTGGGTGTTTTCTATGTATATTAAAAATTACCAATTAAGTATATGATGTTTCTATTATATCAGTTATCTAGTACCCAAAACACAAGGTTTGAGTAGCTTACTTTCGGGCTAGATGCACTGGGAAAAATACACGGCTTTTACACACGGCTACGGTTTCAAGACGGTTCGGGGAGCCGTGTAAACGACTGTGACAGCCGTGTTTGTCAACCGTGTGAAAAGTCGTGTACACGGCTCCATATTTACATGGCTACGTCAGCCATTAACGCGGCTGTGCTAGCTGGTAATACCGGCTACGTTAACAGTGTTCACTAGATTTTCACTAGTTTAAAATCCCTAACCGTGTTAAAATACACGGCTGCCCCCTTAGACGGTTGTAGGAGCCGTGTCAGACACGGTACGATGGACCGTGAGCTTAACTTTGCATGGCTATCTTAACCGTGTCATAAATTGACCACCCAAATATGGCTGTCGAAGCCGTTCTAGCCACGGTACGTTGGACCGTGTGCCTGACTTAGCCTGGCTACATTAGCCATGTCATAAATGAATCTCCCAGGCATGGCTGTCGAAGCCGTGTCAGACGTGGTACGATGGACCGTGTGCTTAACTTTGCCTGGCTATCTTAACCGTGTCATAAATTGACCACCAACACATGGCTGTCGAAGCCGTTCTCAACACGGCACGATGGACCGTGTGCTTAACATAGCCTGACTACCTTAGCCGTGTCATAAATTAATCTCCCAGGCATGGCTGTCGAAGCCGTGTCAGACGTGGTACGATGGACCGTGTGCTTAACTATGGCTGGTTATCTTAACCGTGTCATAAATTGACCATCCAAACATGGCTGTCGAAGCCGTTCTCAACACGGCACAATGGACCGTGTGCTTAACATAGCCTAGCTACCTTAGCCGTGTCATAAATTAATCTCCCAGGCATGGCTATCGAAGCCGTGTTAGACGCGGTACGATGGACTGTTTGCTTAGCTTTGCCTGGCTATCTTAACCGTGTCATAAATTGACCACCCAATTATGGCTGTCGAAGCCGTTCTAGCCACGGTACGTTGGACCGTGTGCCTGACTTAGCCTGGCTACCTTAGCCATGTCATAAATGAATCTCCCAGGCATGGCTGTCGAAGCCATGTCAGACGTGGTACGATGGACCGTGTGCTTAACTTTGCCTGGCTATCTTAACCATGTCATAAATTGACCACCAACACATGGCTGTCGAAGCCGTTCTCAACACGGCACGATGGACCGTGTGCTTAACATAGCCTGACTACCTTAGCCGTGTCATAAATTAATCTCCCGGGCATGGCTGTCGAAGCCGTGTCAGACGTGGTACGATGGACCGTGTGCTTAACTTTGGCTGGCTATCTTAACCGTGTCATAAATGAGCCTCCCAGGCATGGCCACCGAAGCCGTTCCGGACATGGTACGTTGAACCGTGTGCTTAACATTGCCCGACTGTGTTAGCCGTGTCATAAATGAACCACCCAGACATTGCTTTTGAAGCCGTTCTAGACACGGCACGTTGAGCCATGTGCTTAATTTTGCTTGGCTATTTTAGCCGTGTCATAAATGAACCTCTCAGGCATGGCTGTTGAAGCCGTTCTAGATACGGTACACAAGCCTTATGCATTACCTGGCTATCTTAACCCTGTCATAAATGAAATGAAACTTCCGATCATGACTGACGAAGCCGTTCTCTGACACGGTACGTTGGGCCGTGTTCTTATCTCATTATCAAAGCTAAATAGGTACTGTACGTGGAAAAATCATACCTACTTAGCCAACCAACCACACATCAGCTTTTAGGTACATCGAAAGGTATATATAAATATATACAAATTCAAATTCAACCTAATCACACACAACATTACGATCATAGAGCCTTTTGCTAGCCGCGGCAGTCGGCACGGGAAACGGCCTGCAGCTTTGGCAGGTTTCTCGTCGAGTAGGTAGATAGGTATGTTAAGTATATCGTTGACGATACTTATCATCATTTTTCAGCGAAACTGCAAATTTCAAATTTGTGTGCCGCGCTGTCCTAGTCTGTCATTTGAGAAAGTTGATGAACACACCATTTAGAATAAGCCAGTCAGAAGCTCTCTGACACGCTAATGAAATAATAAATACGCTTTATCATTCTAAATACTAAAAAATAAAAAGTCTCCTGTAAAGTTGTCAGCCTTGTGTACGTACTATTACAAATATTTAGTAAAATCGTCCAAATAAAATAAAATCGTAAAATCGTCCGTCGCCAAATAATCGCTCAGATGGTTCCGAGTATAGGTATAGTAGGTACCTACCTGCCGACCTACCTGCTGGACGTAGGTCTGTACTCCATCTGGTCTGTAGGTCCATCAACCCTTCACGGGTGTCTCCAGCTTTTCTGATCAAGAAAAAGTTTTTAGGTAGGTACTTAGGTACCTATATTTCGCAGACCGTGTCGTCGTCCTTCACTTAACCCCCTTGCTTGAGGGCGTCACCTACCTAGCTAGCTAGGTCGCAGATGCAAACTGGTGTAGTGTAGACCTACACTAAGACCTACATCTAGGTAGGTAGGCCTTATTTTGTAAAAACACGGTTTTCGTGGTCTCGCGCACGAATCGCACGCAATCCGCGGCAAATTTGTCATAGTAACTATACTGTTATCTATAATTTAAGTTTACAAAAATATTGTTATCTCGGTCAAATATGCATAGATTTTAATCAAACATCTTATAATCAAGAGTGTATTGTTCAAAGAAACATTTAAGACGAAGACAAGAGCTAATGTGACTCTCGCTCGCAAGTTTTGACTTGTTGAAAGATATAACATCACTAAACCCATTTTCGAAAAATCGCAAACAACCATTTTGTGTGCAATCACATTACGCACGCAAAAAAATCATTTTGATCGATAAAAGTTTTCCTACTTAAAAGTTTGCTTTTCTAGTTTTCGTACTCAAGCAAACTTTTGAGTAGGAAAACTTGCATCAATCAAAATGAAATTTTTACCAAACTATGCGCAATGTGATTGCACACAAATTGGTTGTTTGCAATCTTTCAAAATTTGAATTTGTGATTTTATATCTTCCAAAATGCCAAATCGTGCGAGCGAGAGAAATATTAGGTGTTGTCAACGCCTTTAAAGAAGGAGACTGTTTAGGCAAAAGATTTCAATCCAGTTATTGAAATCTTCAAGTCTCCCTCCTCCACACCGGACAATCCAACGCACTCCATTATTTTTTAAATATGTCAATATTGAAGATTGATTATATCGAAAAAAAATATCGTTGTTTCGATTGGTATAGGTATGTTTGTGATGCGTACCTATGGGTGTAAATATTTTTTTCAAGACGAGCGAAAAGTGCAAAAAACAATATCATGGGAATGCAATAATTTTGTGACATTACACACATTATTGTTTTGTTAGTAAGCTATCTGCCTGCCCTCTGCCGCAGAGCCAAACGGCTATCTTCACACTTGCTGAGATACTACGACTCAGCGCGCCGTTCGCTTCGCTCTCGCTAGACGAAACTTATTACGAGTCGTTTAATGCGAATAACTTCGTACCTACTCAAAATTATTTTGGGTCCATGGGCCGCACTTTGACGACTGCTGAATTCTAGAGGGTAATATAGGTACCTAATGAGAGAAGCTAGATAGGTAGTTTTGCACTGGGGACGTAGTATTTATCTAAAAAACTAGAATACCGACAGTATTCTAGTCCTTGTCAATGTTACCCATAATTTACCTACATTATGTATTAGTAGGTGTATTGTAAAAAAAATTAAGCATGGTGCTATGTTTGTAACAGTCGTTTGGTTTTCAATAAATTTCATTTCATTTTATTTCACTGTCTAACCATTTTATATCGGCAATAGGTAAACATCTACCAATTACCTTAAAAAAACGATAGGTAGGACCAAATTAATTTTCTACTCAAAACACAGTTTTTCGATTGAATATCCACGTTTGATAATTATTTATAACATGCGTTTGAAGCACTGTTTTACGTCTCATTTGCCTAGCAACAGCGCACCGGTTCGTTCGGCCATCTTTTCCCTCGCAATTTGTATGCGTGGTGCGGGCGGGGTGAGGAGCGGTGTGTGACGCCGCGCCAATCGCCATTTTATTTTGTGGAAGTGACTGAACGAGCGTGAACGTAGCGGTCGATGCGTCTTATTTGTTGACTTTATTGGCCATAACAGGCATTTTCTGATGTAAAATAACTTATAGATTTCTTTAAATTGTCTCTCAGTGCTGTGAAACCTATTATTGGTAAGTGAAAAGTCAATTTACAAACTTCTGTGTTGGCACGCCATGGCATGGCGTGATAGCGTGGTTCTACTGAGTTGATTAAAAGCCCTATATAGTTTCTTATGTTTCACGTAGGTACCAAATTACTTTACCTATCATATTTTAAACCTAGGAAGTAGGATGTAGGAAGTAGTAGTGGTCTAGGTAAGGTAGTTAACTTTGTTAATCAAACCTTCCTAGGTTCTCCGCGCGCGAGCATCATCATTTTAAAGGTTAGAATTGAATAGCCTACTAATAAAGCCAAATGTTCTATCTAGATTCAAGATACCTAGGTAAGTACCCCATGTTCGCATCATTGTTTTCCCGTAGGATTAAGAGGTTCTACTATAACCATAGTCCAGTAATAGTAAAACCTCTCAATCCTCGTTGGTAGGTAAAATGCGCGCCACACAAAAAGAGCGTCGGAAGGAGGGTGAGGGGGTGTGATGGCGCGAGTATTGTGTATGCGAAAACACATCCCCTCTACTGTTTTCCAACGTTATTTTTGGTTGACGCGCACTATACCTACCTACCTACACAGATTAGGTATAACATAGATAGCTATTTTTTAAATTTAAAGGGGAATGATCATCTAATCCAGCACTCTTTTCAGATAAAGGCACCTCTAAGGAACTAATAAGATATTATCTTGAACCATCAGTCGATAATTTAGCATAACTGAATTTGCCAACAATGCCTGGCTGGTCAACTGTGTGTCAAAAAACTGGATCATTGATTGAAAAAAAGGTCAGGATTTCAATTATTTTTAATTCATTTATATGCCGTTGTAAATGTTTTAACCAACTTCAAAATAGGAGTAGGTTCTCAATTCGACTCTATTTATATGTTTGTTCTAAGTATGTAAATAAAAAAATACCTATTATAATTAAATAAGAATACGATAACTACCTACTACAATTAAATTAGATTACAATTATGTACCTATGAAAATGGGACACTGTATATTTTAATTTTAAATATTTTTTATAAATTATTTTTTTTCATGTGTAGCTGTGTACTTTTTTTATCTCTGCATTGTAATAAAGGCTGTTAAGGTAGCCGTGTTTGCGTGGTTGCAGCAGCCATGTCGCTCAGCCGTATCTAACATCTTCCTATGTCCATATGTGTGGCTGGTGACCTGGCATGAAGCATGGAGTAGCTAGCCGAATAAAGCGCCTGGGTCAGCCATTGCAACGTAGGTCTATGAACATGAATGTTTGGATAAGGGCAGGTATGGTTAAGGTTCAAAACCTAGTTGTGTGGTTTTTTTATCATGGAAAGTCAATGCATGGTTTTATGCAATTAATGCAGACCCACCTATTTATATTAATTTTTTTCTTTTTAATTTCAGGCTGATGAACATACCCATGTAATTGGAAACTCCTTTTTCTGTACCTGAATCCAACTGGATAATTGGATCTAAATAGGTACCTAAGCAATACAGCTCGAGTTCAGAGCCAAGTGAAGTTGATGTGTAAGGTATGTGTTACTGTTTTATATGGTGTATTTTTATTGTTTCTTTTAGTGGGACATTATCATAATCAGCATGAAGAAAATTTGAAATTACATTTTATGGGTCAATGTTAAAGTTTTTACACATGCTATAGATCTACATTTTATTAATAATACTTGTATATTTTTTTTGTAAATTCGTACTTTGATTACTTAGAATACAATTAGAATTGAAACAATCCATCTTACACCTAGACAGAGAAGTAACATCTATGTTCACCTGGGTATATTTAACAAAACTAACTTCATTTTATCAATCTCTCAATCGTAGTTTTTACAATAAATTATATTAAAATTATTTTCATTGCAGCCCGCCTACTAAACGGCATCTTTCTCACGCTGGATCTTCCCATCACCACGCTCTGTTCACCAAGTGTTGGTCCACAGCTGGTAAGTTAAACTCTTTCATCAATATAGTCGTATGTTCAAGCACCACATTATTTTAATTTGGTATTTTTCTTTACAGATAACCATTGGCTCTCAACCCACAAGTTAATGTTTTAACGTTGTACAATGGGTTAAGAAAACATTCTTCTTTTATTGAGAATAAAGTACTGGCGAAGCCATTGAGAACTCAACAGTTTGCGACCGCCCCTATCCTATAGAAGGTGATCAAGAATGATATCACAGAGGTCGCTATGCTCACTTCTTCTGGGTTCTCTCTGCAGCTCAGTTCTCAGCAACTGTCCGGTTGCTGTAGATTTCTCTAATAAGTGTTTAAGGGGTTGGTGACCCTTTAGGATAAGTACCATAATGTTCATATTTTTTGATAGACTATGTCCTCAAGTCATGTTTATAAGTGTTATCAATAAATGTAATATTTAAGAATTAGATAGATATAGAAGTAGACTTTATGATACAATACTATGTTTTTTTTTATTTTCTTAATAAATATTTATCAGTAAACTTAAAATGATGTTATTCATTTACATTACAAATTAGCCTTCACCACATATAACCTAGGTATAATGAGCATATTTTTTTTTAAGAGATTTAGACTTCTATTTCTTGTAGTTTATGGATATTATATTGATTTTAAATCATACTGTATTATTTCAGCTGTTCCAGTATACCTGAGTTTTGTCTTCCTTCTTCCTGCACAGCTGGCAAACCTATGACATTCGTGTCAGTCAATACGACTACTTTTGCCATTTTTCGTGGGAAAATGTCACTAGTAGTCGTATTGGTACTGTCACGTCACACGGTTCCACCAGCTACGTCGGGAAGAAGGTAAGCGGCTGCTAAAGCCGTGTGACACGGTGTGAAATAGCCGTGCTAAGTGGCTGCTTCGGCCGTGTCAACACAGCTGTATCAGCCGTCTTCCTACGTCACTGTGCGGCTAACACAGTCGCGTAGCACGGCTATTTCATGCCGTCTCACACGGCTCTACCAGCCGCATAGGGACGTAGGAAGACGGCTGATACTGCCGCGTTGGCACGCCTTAAGCAGCCGCTTTGTACGGCTACTTTATGCCGCGTCACGCGGCTCTGCCAGCCGCATAGGGAGGTAGGAAGATGGCTGATACTGCCGTGTTTACACGACTGAAGCACCCGTTTGGTACGGCTACTTTATGCCGCGTCACACGGCTCTGCCAGCTGTATAGGGATGTAGGAAGACGGCTAATACTACCGTGTTGGCGCGGCTGAAGTATCCGCTTAACACGGTTATTTCATGCCGTGTCACACGGTTCTACCAGCCGCATAGTGACTTAGGAAGACGGCTGACACTGCCGTGTTGGCACGGCTGAAGCAGACGCTTTATACGGCTACTTTATGCCGCGTCACACGGCTCTGCCAGCTGCATAGGGACGTAGGAAGATGACTGATACTGCCGTGTTTGCACGGCTCTGCCAGCCACATAGGGACGTAGATAAACGGCTGCAATAACCGTCTTTACGCGGTTGCAATAACCATTCAACACGGCTTCTCCAGGCGCGTTGTAGCCGTGTCTGACAATAGCCGTGTTGACGAATTGACACGGCTGCAACTGCAGTACCGTGTGCAAATCTAGCCGTGTCTGATCATAGCCGTGTTGAACAATTGACACGGCTGCAACTGCAGTACCGTGTGCAAATCTAGCCGTGTCTGATCATAGCCGTGTTGAACAATTTACACGGCTGCAACTGCAGTACCGTGTGCAAATCTAACCGTGTCTGATCATAGCCGTGTTGAGCAATTTACACGGCTGCAACTGCAGTACCGTGTGTCAATTCTAGCCGTGTCACCCAACCCCGTACGGCGACACCACACAGCAAGCCACTCCTAGCCGTGTCAGCGACACACGGTAACAGTTGCCGTGTTAACACGGTTGCAACTGCAGTACCGGGTTTACACGGCTCTGCATAGCCGATAAATGACCCCTTTTTTCTCCCAGTGTGGTGCTGTGTGGATTGTCCAGCATCATTATTTATAATTTATATTCTATGCAAAAATATATATTTATAATTGAACGTAGTACCTGATATTTCGGCGGTAAATGCACCGGACAAAGAACAGCCGTAATTAGATCGGCATCAAAGTGCAAGCTTTTAAATATTCGTGGTTTATCTGGTTATTACGCACCGCCTATCCGGTCAAAGGGTGTTCGGGTGAAATTCAATTTTGAGACTCATATCTGTTTCCAGGCCAGATGAAATATTTTTACATTATATAAATAATGGTAATAAATATATAGCTTTTTGTTTTTTGCATCACACCAGTATTCGTGTATTTTAAGCGGACGATTAAAATAAAAGATTTATTGTATAAAAAGTATGACTTTATTAATCAATAATCACGATCCTAACGTTCAAACTAGTCGTGGGTAGTGGGTTCAAAACTATTCTCAGTCCAAAAATTTATTTATTGCATATATAACATTAAAATATATACGCATTATATTATGTACTGCATTTTATAATTTTATATTACAAGTACAAGTACTTATGTTCGCATTTGGTTCGTATTTATTAAAGGTTGGTATTAATTTTATTTATTGAATAAAATCCACAGCTCTTCGTATTTATATTTAAGTAACATAATGAATGTAGCTGAAAGCCAATAACGGATTTACATTTTTTAAACTATCTAATAATATAAAACGACTATCACTAAATTAATTGATAACATAGGTACTAATAACATGACTGTATTGATAGTGTGTGTATTGAGTATGAATGTATGAATTTATATCTACGAAAATAAGTTTAGTTTAAGGTATTTCGATAGTACAATCTTTCGACCAACCAAATTCTATGCAGATTGGATTATTGCTTGACAGGTACGCTCGAACAAACAGCGTCGATTCGTCAAAATCGCCTGGGATATTTTCACTCGCTTCGTTCGCTTGATCAAACAAACATGAAGAAATAGTAATATATATAGTAAAAGCTCTCTCGCCTCGTCATGTCAATTGATATAACTTGATCAAGTTGTTAACCTTCGATTTAGTAAAGTTAATTAACAAAATACGGAGAAAAAGTTTAATTTGCTTTGGGAAATTGGGATGTGACCGAAATGCTATCAAGGAACAACTCAATGGACGGGGTTTTATTTATAATTCTTTTTGCAAAAAGGCTCTGGTTTTCCAGTCAAATTAATAGTACCAACCTAGGTATTATTTAAATAAGCCAGTAAAATTTAAATAGATTCATCAAAAATAACAGAAATTAACACTATCAAATCTAAGTAAATTAAGATGCTAATCAATGTAGTAAGTAGGTACGTATTATTAAATGAAGTAGGTACGTAGTAAGCAAATATATCAAATTTTGAATAATAAGCCCATGTAGGTATAAACAAAACTTATTAGTACGAGTACATAACTATCCTTCCACGCGTTGAAAAAGTATACAAGACACATTCGTAAAAATATTATTTCCGGTACATTTGATCACGTATCGTAAGAACACATTTATAGGTAAACAAAAATACCGTGTTTTTTACATTCATAACGTTATTGTAAGTGAATGTATAAGGGCCGTGGCACCTGGGCCCAACAATGGACCCACACAATACGGCGAAGTAAACTGAATAACTTTATTTAAGAGCACAATAAACCACTTTTTACCGGAGAGGTTCTGAATTGTATACCGTCTTGGGTCGGATAGGTAAAGGAAGAAAAATCGATTTATTTTTATTTCGTAAATCGTTTTTTTTTCAGAAAGTGTTGAAGCTTAAATACGTAAATAACCCATTGGTAGACTACACAATCACTGAACAGAAAATTGATTATGAATTTAGTTTCCATTCAATTACAGAACAATAAGAGCTGCTCTTCAATTCATAAGTATTAAGCATCAAGCGAACAACTTTGTATGTGTGATCTTGTTTTGTGCTTTGTTCGGTCATCGTCTTTTCTTTCAGGGACCATGAAAAGATTAAGATATTCTCACAAGTTTTAGAACTAATAAAACGATTCTTATATTTGGTTTCAATTATTTTACTTATTTGACTCACAGCACCCCATAGCACTTTGGTAGTAGTTCTGTCTACTGCCGTGGATATGTTTCTCACCAACATTTTTTTTGTATAAAATAAATGATTGTTCTCATTCTAGGTGTTATATAAATAAACTTTTTTTTTGTAATTCTTATGAGTTCAGTAGAACTACATCAATATTTTTCCTCTTAAAACTTAAGGAACGAAGAGCAATAGGCCACCTAATCCATCAACAATAATGCCATTCTTCATCAGGCCTCACTCATGCAATCTAGACACATATTTTACTCCCGAGGGCATACATGCACATGCCGTTGTTTGCATCTTATCTGATCAATACCGTACCCACTCCCACTCAATTTAATGATTGCGTGCTCTGAGACTGTGGGGAATGTTTATTAATTACTTATTTATATTTTATCGATGCAATTATTCGAAAACTACTCCAGTTTTTTACAATATGTTTTAAGTAGGTAAATTATTTAAACCATACCATTGCAATCTAAAATTGGCAGTTTTGTCGGTATCTACTTACATGCCAAAAAAACGTGCATTAATGTGGATTGCTTATCTGCTTTTCACTAATTTGGCATCATTGCTTAGAGAATACTTTGGTATTCTCTAAGAATAACTACAATAACTTGCATTAGGCCTATTTATTTCATATGGATTATTGCAAGTTATTGTAGTCGGTCGTGCATCAATGGACTTTTTTCCTTTACGTACACAATGCCAATTCACCATGAAGAAATCAGTATTAAACAAGCGGCGGCGATTAGCTTGCAACCTGTTCATACAGAATACCAAATACTGCAAAATGCATACTGCACCTACCTCCGAAGGTTTTTTATTCGTAATATTATTCACATAATCCCATATATTATATCACAAAATTCACCGGCGCAGGAGGTGGTTTTTGACATGACGTTGACATGTCAATACCCAATCCAAGAATATAAACTGAAACACTGAAAATAAACTGTAATTCATTTGCTACAGAATTACGTGGTATTGATTTTCCGAATCGTATTCGCTAATATATATAAAATAAGTGAGTTATGATTAAGGGTTATAAACATGGCAGTTATTGATCCGAAGCTGCGTCCTCACAAACTTACTTACTCCGTTGTCTTTGTTTACATTATGATCGAGGGAATAGCCGGCGCGAGACGTCCGGTACAATCTGCATAACAATGCTGTTCCATAGTTGCTCTTCAGATAGATGCTAATGCCCCTTTCCATTCATAATTCATGTCTTAATGAAGTGGACGAACGATAAGTATAACGCATGCTCTGAAACGGATTAGATTAATAACACGTCAAAGTTTACGTGTTATTTTCACGAGAAGTGACCAGTTTGAAGAAATAAAACGGTTTTGATAATCGAAAGAATCAGTTGAAAGTATGCGTGATTATGTTTATAAGGGCACTAATTATGTATGTAGATAGATAGATAGAAAACTCTTTATTATACAACATTATACGACTTAACTAGACCTAAAGCGAATGTACCAATTACAATTATTAAAACTATCGCAGCGTTGTTGCTTTTTTTATAGACAACTATTTATAAACCGCTTCTTTTTATCCTCATCCTTTTTTTGGAAGTAATAGTCTCAGGCAAACTAAAGTTTTTCTGACTTTATTTTTAAACTTAGCATGTAAGTATGCGTTTGATTGTCATGTTTCTATGAGCTTGTGGTTTTCGGTATCTCTACGTTAACATATTATGGTAATCCCATGTCTGGACAGGGTACGTTCATAATGCAATACACTTTAATCGGATTCGCCAATCCCATTCTCGACGATATAAGCGTTGTAATTGCCAAACTAACGGACTTTGTTATTACCAACAGTACGGTCGAATTTGCTATAAATACTTATGCATATTGGCGCATATAACCGCTTCCTAAATAATGTGGGTAATAATCGCTTGTAAACGCTATTTCGATAGTGAGATATAGAAAATAATAGCCAAATTCGAATTTTATCATACCGACTTATTTGTCGAGTGGCACTGAGTTATAACTATATAGGCATGTGCAGGTCCCCCTGTTGTTCTGACCTTCGGGAACGTTACCTACGTAATAAAAAGGTTACAAATAATCAATTATGCTACAGTGCGGTTCAACTACGAGAAATACTGATGAAGTACTTTAGACTAGTTTTATTCATCTAATCACGATTTTATCTTTAAGGGTTTTTGTACATATTTCTTTGTAGCCGACTTAAAATGATACATGTTAACGCTTTGCTAAACAACTCAGGAAGTATTATCTCCAAGCCTCAAATAAGTATACGTTCAAAGCAAATTCAGGGGTAAAGTAGATACTTCCCTTTATTAGAAACACTCACACAAGCCATATGTTACATTTCTATCAGTGTATTGAAGCAAGCCTGCCAGCTCCCATTCTACCGAGAACTATACGCTAGGGTTGTCGGTGTCGCAATGAAAATAACAAAGCCTCAGGTAATTTCGCTAATGCAAGCGGTTACACCGTATCTACATCGCACTTACACAGGCTTCGCCCGAAGGTACCTATTAAGAGGGTCGGCACACGTGATATTGTCAGACCCTCCACAAAATTGTCTATTTTGACTAAGTGTTAAATTAAGGGTGGATCGTCATGGGATAGTTTGGGTGGGTAAATTTTCTAGGAAGCAAGAGATGCTGTTCATTACGTATGCTGTTATTTAACCGCAAGATGGAAAGTGCAAATTGAAAGTGGGGGACCCGACTCTCCAGCTTTTCTCTCGTCACATGCCAGAGGCGCAAGATGGTGGACATTTTATATTCTCCAAACGGAAATTGTATTACAGGACGATGCGGCAAGTTCTTAGAAACTACTAAGAGTAGAATACCTACAGCTAGTGTGTTAGAGTAGAATAACTTCTTGGCATATCCATTCTGAGCGTTTTTCCTAGTAGTTTTTGACGGTCGGGTCATTGCATTAACCGTTGCTGTTAATTCATGTATGTTAAACAAAACTACATAGGCTAGCAGTAATTTTTATTACTCTTCGGAGTAAGTAAAATATGCGGCAGAGTTTTAGTTTAGACGGAATTGAATAGTATAAATAAAACAACAAATATTACTTTGGTTTATATTTCTGTCACAGGCATTTTAATATATTATACATTCATACGAGGCCATTACGTAAGACTTGCGGGTCACGATCATACTTTCAATACCACTTACAAATTAAATATTACTTAATATAATTTAACTGCTATTTCAACTGAATATTTCCCTAATAAAACTTTACACATTATAAAATTTTATAGTAGTTTACAAAATGATTTCGATAAAATTTAACAATTTTAAAAAACTTTAACAATTTACATTTTCTTCTAAATTATTTATATAATTTCATAGCACTTTATTTTTACATTTATATGAGACCAAGCAACATAATAATATACTAATTTATATTGTTTAGTAAAAAAACAAAACACTAAGGTATTTTTGTATGTATATACAAAAAAAGTTATGATTTGATAAATAATATGTGGAAAAGTACGAGTTTGATTCCCAAAACTATTATGACATAAAAAGAAAAACAACAAGATGAAGCAAATCTATGTTTTTATAATTGAGCTAGTAATTTGACTTTTAAAAAGAATATGATTATAAAATAAAATACTTATACATCGAATAAATGCACAATAAAAACTTACCACTGCGGGACGACAGTTCAGATTTCATCTCCCACCGTGAATTAGAATTAGATACATCGAATATTGTATTTTTCTAATAAAAATAGGCTTGATAGGATGACAAACATAATGTTCAAATAATATAGAAAATATTTTGGTTCTAAACTGACCCAAAGTAGTTTGTAATGACACCAAAGTATCATAACAACATTGTTAGGTATAACAATATACATAAACATTGTACATTTTAAACAAAACAGGCATTAAGGAGCGTGAAACTATTATTTCTCAAAAATAATGATTATTACACTTTGTTAGTCTGAGTAATACTTACGTTGGAATAAATGAGTACATAAACTATCATATTAGTAGTGAACTTAATATTTCATTATTATAAGCATTTACATTTTTTAAGCTTGACACCAGATGAACACCTAAATCTAACTATTTATTCAGATTTTCGATACAAATCGTCCAGCATACTTATTGTGATTACGGATTTTCCTGCTTGCATGAATATTGAATGTATAATATTTAAAAACAGGGATTTTAGTTAAAGAAAAACAATTGCATGTTCACTTCAAAACTGAGCTTCGTATGTAATTTTATCAAGAGACTGCACTGCAAAAACAACACACATCAGCTTCCCTGTTCCTTTCAAACAAGAAGCCTCAACTTTGCGGCTTTTAGAAGTTTAGCACAGGACGAGAGCACAGGCTGATATTAAAAACATAACGGATTGTAATCGTTGCGAGGAGGAGGGGGGAGGTACTCCCCCTCCGAGGAAGCCCGCGTCCTCAGCCCTGGGGCCACCTTCCCTTAGAGGGCCCTGGAGACTGGAACGCACGTCGTTAGTCTCCTCTAGGGCGTAGTCGTCTTCTTCTTTTGCTTTGCGGTTTGGCAGCTCCATTTCTGTTGGGACGATCGAGATATGAATCTCGTGATATGAATCGAGAGATGAGAATGAATGAGAATGTTCTGCTAAAGTATTTTGCGGTTGAAACTTAAATAGTTTTGTTAGATAATTCACATGATTTTGTATTTTTTATTAATGGATGAGTTAGTATACTTGTTTTGGTTGGGCCATAGCCACTCAGGAAAGAAATGTCCAACACGTGTGTCAATACTATCAACAATATACTAGCCTATACTCACCATACAACCTGATGTTCCCCTCAGCGTCTCCAATAGAGTTCTTTGATATACATTTGTAGCCGCCGAGGTCACTGCGCTGTATGTTGCGAATTATCAACCGCATCTGAACGCTGTATGCTGAGCTGTTGATCTCACTCATCTGGTACTTGTCATTGGTGATTATCATCTCACCTATAAAAGAGATTATATTAGATTCCTTCACAGCTCAGTTGGTAGTACCGCTGCCCTCTGTGCCGTAAGTCGAGGGTTCGATCCCCACCGAGAACAAACATTTGTGTAATGAACATAGATGTTTGTTCTCTGTCTGGGTGTGATTAATATTATAAGTATGAATTTACAAAAAAAAGTATACAATTAGTAGGTATATCCCGCTATCTGGTTCCCATATCACAAGCTTTGGCTTAGTTTCAGGCGAGATAGTGATGGGTGTAATGTCCAGCAATATATTTTTTTTTTTTTTATAAAAAAACTGTTTAAATAATACTTCAAACCTTCCGCTGTATGTAGCGGTTATTTACGAGAGTCGTTAGCTGTGTGATAAACTAGCAAAGAGGTCTTTGGACCCCATAAAATGCAAATTCTACTGCAGAGATCTTAAGACTAAGGTCAATAGTCAAGGCTGTGAAGTATGTCATTTAGGACCTTGATTATGAATACTACTTATGTATTTGATCTAAAAAATAATTTTTTGAAGCTATTTTAACATTGTTCGATTTTGTTCTTACTCTTGTATTTACATCTGGTACATTGACTTACAAAATGAAGTTGCAGATGTACAAGAAGTGAGCCCAAAATATTTTAGAAAATTACTATGCCAAGGAATCAGTGGGCCAACCGCGATCTCTTCTTCATTTTCTTTCATTCTTATTTCAATATTACTTTTATGTCAATGTCTTATATCAACTGCATAGAGTCAGCTTTATGGTCAAAAAATAAAGTAATATTGAAATAAGAATAGAGAGAAATAAGAATAAGAATACTAGATTGTCTTAGATCTTGTAAGCTTATGTGAGAGAAATAAATAAATAAAATAAAATAAATAAAGAATTCTTCAAGAGATCGCGGTTGCTCTGCAGATCGGCTAATAAAGCGTCACGAGATGTATGTAGACGTTCTCGTTGCAAAAAAGTGAAAAAGTTCAAAATTATTTCTGACGCGGCTCACTATGAACAAATTCTTAAAGCCGAAATAATGTGTGCTACATTTGCTCTCCTTTATTCGAATGCATGAACCTTGCCATCCATTTATATTCCGTTACTTCCGACCTTTATCCGCCGATATCGAATTGAAATATTGTTTCGGTATGTCGTGTGCGGAACAATACTGTGCGCTCATATAATTTATCCGCGATATGTTCTTTATTAAAGCCACAACAGAATGGGTGTTTAATAGTGATCCATAAGTTTCTTTTATGGTTTTTTTTTTTCACATTGTAACAGTTGCATCCTTTTGATCTTTATCTTTTTGGTTTAAGTTTTTTAAAATTATGATAGCTGCCTTTCTTCCTTGTAGCCAATCTTTTTATACTACTTACTGATGAAAGAATGAAATAAACAAAAGGCCACCCAATGTCCCAAGTCATATGAACGTACCTTTCGATGAACTGTCTTCGACAATCAACTTGGGGGATACAGAAAAATTTGCGTATAAGATTGAAAGGATGGATAAAATATTTAAAAATCGAAACTACCTAGATCTATTTGTAATATGTTTAGTGTAAATATCCACCCATCGCCGGCTACGTCGTCGCTTACCATCAGGTGAGATTGTGGCCAAAGGACAGTCTATCAAATATAAAAAAAAATCCTTTTATCACACTGTTTTGAAATAAATTATTTTCAAGAAGAAGAAGAAGTGTAATAGTAAGATATTGATCAATTGAACGGAGCCTGCAAATTTTTATCACAAATGTGCGAGAGATTGTAAATTACAGACGCATACCGCGTCGACGCCACGTCGGATCCAAAAAGTATTCCGGAGCTTCAAAGTCGACAATCCTGTGTCGGTTTTGAGAGCAAGTGTTACCATTATTTGTGCCAGTTCAATTTGTCAGTCAGAGCTAATAATGCGCTCCGCGAAACAACAGTAGGTAATTACAGAGATAAACCTTCGCTTTTGTATCGTCAATCCATCAAATCTGATTATTCAAAAGGCACTGTTGAATCACGCTGTTTCGGTTTCAATGTAGTTTGTAGTATCACACTATCACTACATAGTATAAAACAAAGTCTCTATCTCTGTCCCTTTATCCCTATGTCCCTATGTATGCTTAAATCTTTAAAACTACGCAACGGATTTTGATGAGGTTTTTTTTAATAGATAGAGTGATTCAAGAGGAAGGTTTATAATGTAATACGTGCATGATTATATAATATATAGTACATGCATTAGATTTATAGTGTTTAATAAACTTAAAGAAAACACAAGATTTTATAATGTCCCAAAGTTATTCTCCGAGCGGGATTGAACCCGCGACCTTCCCCTTGATACGGGGCTGCGCTACCACCTGGAATAACTTTCGGGACATTATAAAATCTTGTGATTTTATGTCATGTCATATCAGTCTCTTTCATTAGAATCACCAGGATCACGAATTTCATTAATCCGTTGATCTAAAGAGTGATTTTTTTACGTAAAATAAATAATCCTTATACAATAAGGTTTTTGAATTTTGCCATTATTACCTATTATAGCGAAGGTCACATTGCACGTTCTGCATTAAAAATTGCTTGCATTTTTGTTGCTTCGTTTTATTCAAAGGGATTCAAAGGGAAAGACATTATCAAACTCTATGCCAAAACACTAAATTGAAAATAAGTTGTGGGTTATGCTCTAGGACCTAGACAATTTTAATAATTCTATATTGAAGGTGTATAACAAAGAGATGCTTTATGTGCACAGACGTATAATAAATAGGGTAATTGATTTGTATTACAATCAAAGTTCATTAATAACCGTGGTCAAACCGAAGACATGCTCCCGCTCTGGTCCGGCAATCGACCACAAATCCACGGCTCTCTGTGGCCGCCTGCTGCTGACACTTTGGTGTTGGCCGTCGCAGACACGCCTACTTTTGTTTATCGTCTGACAAGTTTGTTAATTAATTATCGATGAAATATCAGGGCCCGTACCATAATCTCTTGGAGCATTCTTATTTCAATATTACTTTACTTTTTGATCATAAATTTCTGTGCAGTTGATATGAGACATTGACAAGTAATATTGAAATAAGAATGCTTCAAGAGATGGTGGTACGGGCCTTGAGGTCTGGGTGAGAATGCTTTGAGCTTTGATTTTGACCGGTACCGGGTAGTCCGGTCAAGAGTTGTAATTTGTTTTAATAGGTATGACATAAATATTCAGACAACAATATTACATTTTGTTATTCATAGACTTTGTTTGACTTATATTTTGTTTATACATTCATGCCATAACATAACTCTTTGAATTTTTTTCCTCATTCATGCGATAATTTTTTTTTAATTTACTTTAAATATCTAAGTATTTTATTATTCGAAATCAAAAGAGCCAGTCATAATATGATAGAACTACTCATACCTACGTGCTTAAAGTTTCATATATTTGGCTCATAATGTGTAATGCAGGGTACCTTCGGAAAATGATGTGTTCTTTTTGTATTTCAAACTAAAAAATCTGCTTAGCTCTCAATCTACGTCGTTGTTTTTGCTATGGCCTATCAATGTTGTCATTGATTGATTAAAAACGCTCAATTTACCAACAAAATACATAATGAGTACAAAAACACGAGCGCTGTTTGCAAAGGCTGCGGGAGAGCGGTCACACCCATTCCATGTCCGTCGCGTCCAGCCCGCTTGTCCCATCTCGTCACAGCCGTGTATTACCTAATTTAATTTGTACTCTCCACAATTTATGACCACAGAAGTGCCGTCTGCCTCCCTCTATTTGTTAGTAATGTCACAGACGCGTTTCACGATTGCTCCTGATTTGTCGTTTGAATGTTTGCTAAAATTAATTAGAAGCTTTCAAAACTCGAGAAGTTTCCTCACTAAAAATAACCAAGTCTTGAACTAGCTGAGAGTTTAATTTTGCGACTGAACAGCTAATTTATTTTGAGCGAAACCTACTAAATTTACAACTTTAATGCAAAGTATTACGAAGGTAGAAGAATGTAGTTTCAGAGAACTGTGAGATAGCAATAGTACAAACGCGAACAAGGTTCACAAAGGCTAGGCTTAATAAACCAAATTCAATTTATATTGCGTGGTATTGTGATAGGTACGAGTAAATATTGTGACTGTAGCCTAAAGCAATTTGTAGCGGGCGGACCAGCGGTCTTTGTTGCATATCGGGCGGTAATAGAATTTGATCCGCTTTTTGCGTAGTTCGGTCGGGCAGGCCAGCCGCGTAATAGCGAGCTCGGTGCCTTTGTAACTGCATCTAAATCTGCTCACTATGTATTCGCTTGGCTATGGTATAACCAATTATCCGGGAGCGACTAGGTTCTTACGGATTATTGCTCGTTCGAGCGCTTGTAATTTTAGAACAATGTTTGCCAGCCTTGCAGAGTAATGCTTGCATTGCAACGTTTCAGAACCACTATGCTGAATTTATACAGTAGAATGGATAGGAACCAGTCATGTTCGTTTAAGAGTAGTAGAGCTCTTTGTGAAGGGCTCGTCCGGGGAAGTACTACCACCACGCCTTTTTCTGCCGCCAAGCAGCAACGCTGTGTTTCGGTTTGAAGAGTGTGGTCGCCGGTGTGATTACAGGCACATGAGGCTTAACATCAGTATGCCTCAAGTTGATGGACGCAGGGCAGTGCATCGTAGGGCACGTTCCTATTGTGCGTGACCTACGGGGCAATGTTTTGTTTATAGGTGATGGTTACCACTTAACATCAGGTGGGCCATCTGCTTGTTCCATCAGCTAGTTGTATAAAAAAAAATATATAAAAAAAAACAATTTTTCATCGTAAATATAAATACCTTTTGTTGAAGTTATACATAAAGTCGAAGTAAAAAGGAAGTGATCTGATAAGCTTGAAGCTTGATGCAGTAAAATTACTAAAAATTACTCTCGATCTAAAGTACAGCGACGGTCTTGCTGCAAATGAAATAAGCCGCGCTATACCGAGTAAAATTCCAGTGAAAATGTCTCTTTTTTATTTCAATATCTAATTTGGATGAATTTGTGTTGCTGCATTCCTAAAGATAGAGAGTTTAATTACTTCTCTAATAAATTCACGTAAACTCATAAATTCAGACGTGAATTTATTTAAAACTCCATTTTGTCATGATTGTTTTTTTGAATTCTAAAAGCCTGAATAAACCTAAATTTTCTTCGCAGAATGGATTTTTTATTACTTTATTCCCCAAAAGTAATTTTTTGTTAAATAAATATCTAATAGCACCAACCTAAGTGAAGCTATGATGCAAATAACTGATATAAAACTTTTGTACGTTTTTTTATATGAACATTTAGGTATTTATAATACACAATTTTTTTCTTATTGGGGATAGATCCCACAATCTACAGAGCTATGAACTGCACTGTAAAGTACTCATTCTTTAACATTCTGTAACCATTCTTTATTTGAACCCGAGTAAGGCAGGCTAGAATATCTTGTACTAGCTGCGCCCTGCGGTTTAACCTGCGTAGTTTTTAATCCCGGCATTCCCACGAGATAAAAAGTAGCATTTGTACAATTCCATACTATAATCTATCTATGTGCCAAATTTCATGCCGATTCGTTTAGCCGTTTTTACGTGAAAGAGTAACAAACATCCATCTATTCAGACATCATATTAGTAGGATGGTTTCATTCACCACTAGTTTTGAACGAGAAACTCATCTGCTGTCTAGATTGTGGTTGAAATTGTTGATTTTTTAACAACTTGCTACCGTAGCAGCTGCAGTTTGTCTGGCGGATTACCGCGTGGAGCCTCGACATTTCCGATCTTGTTCCCCCGCGTGAAGTAGTGTCACATGTTACTGCCAAAACTGTTCGATAACCGACAAAAAATATAAGTTTAAAGACCGCATTGCGAAAAAGTTTTGTTCGTTTTGTCGGTGCGAGGACCGCTCACACATGTCGTGGCGCGCGCTGCGGTCAGGGTTGCCAGTTCATTCCAGCTGGGAATTGAAACCGGAACGACATTAATGCGAAAAGTGACAATACGAGTTTTAGCCACGCTACAGGCAAATAAATTGGATATCGGCCCGCCAATCCATCAGATGCCAAAATACTTTTTCAATAAAACTCGACAGACTTGTTGGTGAGTGCCAAGATTGTTTATAAGCTGATTTTATGATGACAGAGAATTATGAATTAAGCATTCAGAAGTTGAAATTATATAAATGAAATAACAATGGCATTTGGTATTTAAATTGATATTTATACATTTATAGCGAGGGGTTCGGTTTGCTATTTTGTAAAATGTGACTTTCCGAGCGTACAAAATGTATTAAAATGGAATTAAATTAATTGTAATGAACATCGCTTGTTATTTTATGCTACTTATCAAAAATGTATTTGTTTTTTTATTAAGAATGAAGTGTTATTAAAACCCAAAAAATAAACCCCTTTCATAATTAAGTCAGTGTTTAGTACCTAGTACCTAAAATATATAATAATAATAATAAAAGTACCTCTATGTAATTTCAACTATCTATCTCTTTAGGTAGGTCCAGCTATACCTAGATGAGTCCAGATATTAATTAGTTCCTTTTTTCTAGTAGTACCACGTATCAATTTATTTGTAGATCACGTCTTATACATTGTGTGATTACGTATGTGTGTAAAATAAACCAATTTCTTTATTTCATGGTCTTGACAACCCTCAGTTAGCAAGCGCACAACTGACGATTGGTAGACGGTCTGTTAAACGTAAATCCATACCTAATCTAACTTGGCTCCTCGAACCGGATCGGTACCGGACTCTTCCACCTGGCTGGAATTTCGATGGGAGTAATAGAAATGGTGGAACTGATCGTGTAATAACTTTTTTACTGCAGTGCATTGTGATTTTGGTCTACGGTTTTATTGGATACGCAATAAGTTTTTGAGGAATTCTAGCTTGAGTTGTTTGGTAAATAAAACCTTGTGATGCTGGTACTTCACGTTTATTTATCGTGGCTGTTGGAAAAGTTTTACAAACCGATCAAGTGTGCCAGCAATATTTTGAGACCTGCGATTGAATAGTGGGTTATCTCAACATACTCGTAAATAATTTGTTTTCTTTTTCACGACCAACACATTAATGACCTTACTAGAGTATGTAGTAGAATGCTGTTATTTAAAAATTTTGTAAGATGCGTTTTAAATACTCACGACGTGTAGCAATTGTAGCATAGGTGCTACGTAGAGCTCCACTAAAGTGCTACGCAACGCTACGCGCGTAGCGATTACCTAGAATGAATGCGATGTCGAAAATGTTACCACTATTAAAACTTGTGTAACTATAGAGCCTAAAGAGCAATAAAAGCTAAAGCTATAAGCACAGAGCACAACTCCTGGAGAGAACATTTGTTCATCTGTCACTCCAGCACTAAATAAGCAACTTTTATCCATTTAATGAGAAATAATGAAGTTCCCGTCCCGACCCAGCCGGTGTTTTGTTAGTTTAAGAGAGCCTGATGCCGCAATTACTTCGCTGTTGTGTGGTTTGTCGTGGACCGCTTTCACGTGGCAGTGATTATGCTGACTGGGTGGTGGGATTTTATTTTACGTCAATACAGCGATTATGGATAATGCATTTTATGATGGCTATACTCGTAGTAGATGTTTACATCAAAATTACGTCCATGTATTTTTTCAAAAACAAAGGATATATAATAAAGGCAGTGGTAACCGCTTAACGTCAAATGAGCTATCATTTAATCCATCCTTTTATTTCGTATTTAAATACGTAATAAAAAATATCCTAACGCTGCAACTAGGTAGTTCTGAACTATTATTTCATAGCAATAATTAATCCGCAGATAAATTTAATCCAACAGTTAATCTATTATTAGCTAACGGTAATATTTTACGCTGTCATCGTGCGTATAATTACGCGGTCGTTAATAAGCTGTAACATTGGCGCCATAATATAATCAATGTAGAAATAAATCTTTGAGAAATGAAAGTAGACATGAAATATAAGCGCATATTTTGCCTTTAAATACACCATAAAAACGCCATAAGTCGTAAGCTATAACTGGCCCTCGGCTGGGCTGGATTAAGGGTAGAAAATGAGCAGTCCTACACATTAAGAAGTACGTGGTTGAAAATATACTATACAGGGTTTGGCTCTCGGTATACCAGACAAGAGACAGCAAATATTTACTTTATTATTTTGTTCTAATGTGTTTTTTTTTTATAATTATCATGTTATAATATTTTTTTTATTCCTCTTAAATAAACAAAATAAATAGAAACAACAGAACAATAACATGATGTTAAATCTTAGTGAGATTGAGTAAAAGAAATTTCTCAAGACAATCTATCGACTTACCAAATGTCATGCAAATCGGATCAACGATTATAAAGTTACAATGCCCAATCGCCCAAGTTAATTGTAGGATCGAAGAAGTCTCCACTATCAAAGTTAGGAATGGGACACAATCTCTCCCCTAGTCGAAAGCCTTCACAGCTCAGTTGGCAGTAGCTCTGCCTTCTGCGCCGAAGGTCGTGGGTTCTATCCCCACCGAGAGCAAACATTTGTGTGATGCACATAGATTTTTGTTCTCTGTCTGGGTGTTATATTATATTATTTGTATATATTTATAAAAAAGTACATATTATGTATTATATCGGTCACCATATCACAAACTTTGGCTTAGTTTGGGGCTTTCTTCTTCTATCGTGTCAATGGAACACTAGACAATTTTCAAATAATGCTTGTCCACCTCTACTGCGTTGTCGGTGGCCTTGTTAAGATCGTCCCTTGTGCAGGTGTTGGGACACAAGGGACAGATCAGTAAATGAGCCATGGTCTGAGGAGTTCGCTCATTCCCCATTTGCACAGGTTTTCTCTACAGCGGCCAACTTGGGTCCGTTTGGGGCCAGATGCTTTGTGGAAAGTCCATTTATATTTATTTTATTTAGTCCCCTTCAAGCCCGACCCTGCCTCTCGTCACGTCAAAGAGGATAGTAGAAAAATGAATAACAGCTTGCTTAATGAGAGCCTTAACGCTTTCAATATGCTTTATGAATAATGAAATTAGTAGCTTATTCTGTTCTTGAGTTCCGTGCTTGTAGTTTAATGATTTAGTTACAAGTACTGTCATTTGGTAGCTCACTGTACTAGATAAGTAGGATTATGGGAACATAATATTAATTATAATCAGCTTGTTTCAAATCAGAACCTCCTAGGCTAAAAATACAGACAGAAACGATCATAGCAACTGTAATAATGTACTGGAATGCTTGAATTAATAGCAAATATATAATCAAACAGGCTATCTGACTAGACACCGTGACTTTGATAAAAAGAGATACCAATTCGTAAAATGCAAATTAAACTCTGCCAAACACGTTTCCTGAATGCACTGCACATTCACTATGACCAATTCAATCGCGTTTGCGTTTAGATCACGTTGTGACGTCACACGGTTTGGGCAAAGTATCTCCTATGTCATAAAGAATAATGCCCATGTGGTCTTTGGTGCTCGAGGTTGCTTAGAGTATCAATTTATCTATTTACTGCTTCCATTGAAGAATCATCGAATGCCGATCTCGAAACGGAAGATGAAATGTTTGACACCTGATGGACCAGTGACATTGTAAAGAGGTAAAGTTACAGGATGAAGAAGAATCAAGAAACTGTTTTTTTCTGATCGTGATGATGATGATATTAGTGGTTCCAAATCTAATGACCTGAAGGCTGATCACGAATGAATTTTGACTTTTGTCACCCTGACGTATCGTATCCCTAACTGCAAAAAAATAAGGTCGAATATCACTAGGATAAGTGAAAGCCACAAATCTCAAAATTTATTTGTGATAAGGTCACGGAATTTCGGGACAATGTTCTTACCATTCTCCCTGGTCCAATAGTTGATGGCTTTCGGCGAAGCCTCAACGTGACACTGAAGTGTGACGTCAGTACCAGTTGGCGCTCCCACCAGCTGATTCGGAACTTGCACGAGAGGGTGAACTGCAAAGAAAAACAAAAATAAAACAATTATCCGACCTGTCTTTTTTATTTGACGACTTCTGTGGCGCAGCGGGCGAGAGCCTGCCTGCGACGCTAGAGGTTGCGGGTTCGATTCCCGCTTTGGAACAAATTTGTGTACGATCTGCAGAAATTTGTTCCGATGGTCTGGGTGTTTTCTATGTATAATAAAAAAAAAACTATCTATGTAAGTATATAATGTATTAAATATATCAGTTATGTAGTACCCATAACACAAGCTTTGAATAGCTTACTTTGGGGCTAGATAGTGCTGTGTGGATTGTCCAGCATTATTATTATTATTTTTAATTTCATTATACAACTTGTTGATGGAATGGAAGTAATTTTAATATTTGTCTCTCTCAATCAGCTACTTCCAAATGACAAAATCATATAATATATTTTATACTACACCTGCTTGGAAAGTACCTTGATACTTTATCAAATTTACGGTAGAAAGTACGTCATTGCATATCGAACAAATATGCGGGGAGAAAACGCATCTGAGCGGGAGAGAAAAGTGTATGAAAATAAAAAAAAAATTTATTTTCCTCGCAGGTGTAGTATAAAGCACTATGTATCACTCGAGAGATCTCGGGTGTTTTAAAGGTGTTTCAAACGACATCCTCGACGGTAATCGGTCACTTTCTCCTCTCGGTGAACAATGTACTATTGACAACCTTGGTAGATTTCACATTGATTTCACATTCGAGTGCCCTTCACACTGAATTTTGATTGATTCAATATGGAATTCGGTTTTTAAAATTAGCGAATATAAAAAACAAATGCCCGGTGTGAAGCTTTGTAACCAGGAAATGACTCACTCGAACCTTAAAATTTATCATCACTATTTTATGAAATAGGTAATTTATAAAGGAACATTATAGAATTCTTATAAATTTAGTTTGTTTTGGCATTCAAAATTCATAAAATTTTCAAACAAACAACAGCCCTCGCCGACCGTTCTGTGGGTCTAGAATTTTTGCTCTCATAACTTCCTTTTTGCGCCTTGCATAGAACGAATTTCTATAGGCACGCAAAGGCTTTGCATTTGGCATGAAATGCTTGCTGAAATATTTTACTAGCTTATTCAAATGTAGAGTAAAATGTGAGCTAGTGTTGTGTTAGGCTCATCATTTATCGTCGAAGTTTTGAAGAAAATGTCGGAAAAATTAATAAGCTATGAGAGAATACATAAAAATTAATAAACATTTTGTTGGCAAGGTATTCACAGTCAAACTCAAAAGATATATTTAATAAATTCACGAATATTACTTTGAAGCGTCTTAAAAATCGATGTGCCAGCCAAAAAAAGTAACTTCACTTGACACCGAGCTTTGCAGAATTGGGGAAACTTCAACCAGTTTCTACAAGTGTGGTGCAGAATGTAACTGATATAACAACAAACAAACCAAACTCGTCATGTTGACATGCTTTTCGCGCATGTTTGTGGATACCACTTGCGACATGCAGTTTGAAAACTCTGCAAGCGTCAGGTGTTTGCATTGAATATTATGAAAACTAGCTAGATATTAGGCTTCATACTGGATCTTCAGAGAAATAGTTTTGAAGACGAAGAGCGGAAAGCATACAAAAATGGAATAGAATACATAACTGGTAGAATGAAAATCGTCTCAAATCTGAATTTAAAATCACAAATGTGAGAACAGAAACCTCTTTGACTGGTGAATCTTCCGCAAGATCTCTTAGTAAGCAGATCTCTTAAGAAAAATTATAGAAGACCTCTTAGCGTCTAAAAACTCTAAAACTCAAAATTGTATCATTTACAAAGATTTTATAGAGTCGCAAAAGTTTTTCTCCAAGCAGGATTTGAACCAGTGACCTACCCCTTGATATGGGGCTACGCAACCAACTGCGCAGAGAAAAATTGTACCATTAAGACAAATGACAAATAAAAACACAGCATTTCTCTCTCTCTCTCTCACAGTCTTCATCTAAGTCATAACTCATGATTCTTTACAAAATGATTGAATGGGATAGCGAGAGGTTCGTCCAAACATTTGGCACACACCCAATACAGGTACAGGTTGCAATCCCATCGACGTTGCTAGAGTTAACAATTGTGGCTTTTCCTTTTTGAATATTTTATCCATATGATTCACGCTGTAAAACACATTACTTTTGCAAACTTACTGCACATTTTAACCTTCATGTAACAGTAGCAACAATTACCGTACTGATGAAACGTATTCTATCCGAATAACTATAAACTACTATCAGCACTATAGTTAGTAACAAGCTGTTTAAAGCTAAGTCTAAAAATACTACCGATTTCAGAACTAGATGGCGCTGGCAAAATTGTACAAATGCTAGAACGCGCTAACGATGCGTTTTGGCATCTCTCGTAAGATAGGACTAGGGTATGAAATACATGTTGGAAAATACAGTGATACAAGTCGTTTTTATTGGTTGCACCTACGCGAGTGAACATGGTGCCGAAACCAGGGAACTAGTAAATCGTGAGTTGATTGAGTGAGTGAATGAACAAAAGTGACAGACGTGACTGTGAGTGAAAAAATTACAAGTGTCAAATAACAAAACAAACGTGGAATCTGTGACGAAGAAAAAATATAAGTTTTGTGAAAGACTTGTAAAATTTAAAAAAGTGTACTAAACTGGACTTAGAAAAATTCGCATCAAAAAAGACTTATAAATTTTACTCTATACGAGACTTGTGAAATTTTTAAAATCATACTATACTGGACTTAGAAAATTTCACTCCATACGAGACTTGTAAAATTTAAAGTTTTATACTACATTGGACTTAGAAAAAATCGAGTTGTTATCTACACATAAATATATTAGTTACTGTGAAAACTTATTTAAAAAAATGGAGAAACTCATAAGAAAGCAAGAGGATTTTCTTGAAAATGTAGAAAAGGCATTCAACAATTACAAAAAATCTCCGAAAAGTCGAATTACTCGAGCATACATAGAATCGCGGATGGAAAGTTTGGAACTTATTTGGAAGGAATTTCATAAAAAACACTGCAACATTGTGGAAGAAGTAACTAAAGAAGCCAAATTGACCATGGAGTATTTCCAAAACGATGTCTACAACAAGTTTGAGGAGATTTATACAGATTATAAGACAAAATTAAAAGAAGACATGCCCATACCTACTACTTCAACGAGTTCAACACCCCAAACAAGCCAAGCTGTAAGTAAAGTGAAATTACCCCAAATACAACTACCTACATTTAAGGGTAGCTATGAGGAATGGCAGACGTTTCACGACATGTTTGTGTCATTGATTCACAAAAATTCAAGCTTAAACTCAGTGCAAAAACTTCATTACTTAAAGAGTTGTCTCTCTGGTGAACCTGAGAGATTGTTGATGAATCTTGCTACGACCGAGAGTAACTATGAAGAAGCTTGGAATCAATTGACCAAGCGCTACAACAACAAGAGGCATAATGTCAATGAAGTGATGAAACGTTTGTTTGCACAAAAGGCTATTGTGGGAGAATCATCTACATTGATCAAACAATTGCTGGATAATACTGCTGCTTGCTTAAAAGCCTTGAATAATCTGGGAACAGACACACAATCTTGGGACGTTATAATAAATTACCTGGTGTTGTCAAAACTTGATCCAGAGACTCGAAAGGCATGGGAGTTAGATACAAACAAGAAGGAATCAGATAATCTACCATCATGGAGCGAACTTGTGAGTTTTCTAGAGACAAGGTTTAGAACATTAGAAATGTTGGAAGAGTGTAAGCCAGCATCAAATAAACAAATAGCAAAGAAGAATACATTCCATTGCAAAGTAGAAGAGAAGAAAGACAAACAAGAAATAAATAATAAAGTAACTTGCGTAATGTGTACCAACGAGCACTTGTTATTTCAATGTGAACAATTTCAAAAACAGCCTATCGAAAAGAGAGTAGAGTTCATACAAACCAATAGGCTGTGTTTTAATTGCTTCGCTTCCAACCACGGCGTAAAGACATGTCATCGAGCAACTTGCTGCCGCAAATGTGGACGACGTCACCACACATTACTACACTATGAGAGAACTTCATATCAAGGACCTTCAACTGAGGAAAATGCTAAAACGGACAATACGATTGCGGAAACATCCACCAAAAATGAAAGTGAGAAAAAGATAGTGTCACATTTTGCCAAGGAAAATCAGAGTGAAGTACTTTTAGCAACAGCATTGATCAATATCAAATCCCCAAATGGTTATGTTAGAGTAGTTAGAGCGTTAATTGATCAGGGTTCTGAAGCTTCTTTTATAACAGAAGATACTGTACAATCCTTAGGTCTAAAACGAATCCCCGTGAATGGTCTTGTGTCCGGTGTAGGTGATGGAGAGATGAAAATAAAACATATGGTTTTATTTAATTTAGAGTCGATTCAAAATCCTAAATTTTCTGTGCAGGTTCAAGCTTACGTATTACATACCTTGACATCCTTTTTACCCACGAGCAAAATTTCCATAAAAGGATGGTCAGAAATTGAAGAGAAGCCCTTAGCGGATCCAAAATATGGAGCACCTGGAAGAATCGATATTATCCTAGGAGTTGAAATATACAGCGAAATTATTCTTGAAGGCCTTCTAAAACACCCAGAAAAAAGTGGTCCAATTGCGCAGAACACGCAACTTGGATGGGTTTTATCAGGTCCCATTGATAATCACACATCATCAACCCGCCAAAGAATTGTCAGCCTACATATCCGAGTGAAAGAAGACGAACTTCTAAGACAATTTTGGGAAATAGAAAGAGAGCCAGACGCAATAAAGAAGAAGATGACGAAAGAAGAGATAAAATGTGAAGAGTTTTACGAAAAGACGACGGTGCGAGAAGAAAACGGAAGATATAAAGTGCGCCTACCCTTTAAAGATTTTGATACCTTGCCGTGTTTGAACAATAAATCAGAGAAAATAGCACTCCATCGATTTAACTTACTCGAGAAAAAATTACAGAAAAACGAAACACTGAAAGAAGAATACAAGAAAGTTATTGACGACTACATTGAGCAAACTCACATGGAAGAAATAAAACGAGATAAATAAACCGAATACAGTGTATCTTCCACACCATGCTGTAGTTAAACAAGATAGAGAAACGACCAAAGTGCGGATTGTCTATGATGCATCATGCAAGGGAATAAATAACAAATCGTTAAATGATACGCTTCTTGTTGGACCCAAACTTCAAGATGACTTAAGACATATTCTAATGAGATGGAGATATCACCCATATTGCATAGTTGCTGATTTAACCCAAATGTATAGGCAAATTCTTGTACATGAAGATGATACCGACTTTCAGAGAATACTGTAGAGGGATGATATGAATGAACCTATTCGACATTTCAAGTTGTTGAGACTAACTTTTGGGACAGCTTGTGCGCCATATTTGGCAGTCAAGTCTCTGCAACAATTAGCCAAAGATGAAAGTGTTAAATATCCAGTAGCAGCTGAGATAACTTTACGAGACTACTATATGGATGACTTATTAACAGGATGTGAGACAGAGACAGAAACTATAAAAATTTTTGATCAAATGAATGAATTAATGAATTCTGGAGGGTTTTCTTTGCAAAAATGGTGTACTAATAGTGAAGCGTTAATAAACTACATAAAACAAGAAAATCAAAAGGCTGATCAACAATTAGTATTTAAATCTGATAATGTCATGAAAGTCTTAGGAATCTGCTGGAACAAAAGTACAGATAATTTTGAATATAGCTATAAAATCACTGAATCGAACGAACCTATAACAAAAAGACGAGTACTATCTGACATAGCAAGACTGTACGATCCCATGGGTTGGATTTCACCTGTCATAATAGTAGCGAAGATATTTATGCAAAAGCTTTGGAAGTCAAATTTAAACTGGGATGAAATTCTGTCGCAAGATCTTCTGAGAGAATGGCTTGGATTTAGAGATAGCTTGAGTCAAGTGCAAAACATACTAATCCCTCGATGGCTGAACACGAAGAAAGGGAACTACTGTGAGCTTCATGCATTTGCAGATGCGTCGAATGTGGCGTATGCTGCTACGGTTTACCTGAAAGTTTAAGATGAGCATCAGAATGTACATGTTCATCTGATCTCATCAAAAACAAAAGTTGCACCGATTGATAAAGCAATATCTGTTCCTAGACTTGAGTTATGTGCTGCCTTGTTAACGGCTAAACTTCTATATGAAGTCTCCCAAGTTATGGAAATACCTAAGGATAAACAATTTGCTTGGTCAGACTCAACGGTCGTTCTGGCATGGATAAGAGGAGAGCCCAGTCGCTGGACAACATTTGTTAGTAATAGAGTGTCAGAAATCCTTACAATCCTAGATAGCAGCCACTGGAATCATGTCAGCACTCATTTGAACCCTGCAGATTGTGCTTCTCGAGGTTTATCAATCAGTGATCTAATGAAACATGAGCTATGGTGGCATGGACCAATGTTCTTGCTTGAAGACAAAGACTACACCACAACTGATCTAACCTTCACGACTACAGAGGAAGAGAAAGCAATCAAGGTTTTGACTACCGTCGTAAAACCAAAAGAAGAATTCATCTGGATAAAATTTTCAAATTTACATAAGATGTTGAGAGTAATGTCATACTGTCGAAGATTTCTCAAACTAAAAATACCTAAAGAACAAAGAGAAATATTTACAAAAAATGTGAACAAAACTGAAATGCAAGAAGTTAATGAAATCTGTATTAAAGAAACCCAAAGGCTATATTTTGAAGAAGAAATTAAGGCTTTAAAAACAAAGAAAAATATACCGAAAAGAAGTTTGTTACACGTTACAAATCCATATTTAGATGAAAAGGATATTTTGAGAGTAGGTGGTCGTACAAATCAGTCAGAAGAGGAATTAGATAAAAGACATCCTATAATCCTACCCAATGAAAGTCATTTCACAAAGCTGATAGTTTTAGATGCTCATTCTAAAACACTACATGGGGGACCACAAATAATGCTAAACCTATTGAGATCTAAATATTGGATAATAAGAGGAAGAGAATTGACCAAAAAGTGTTATAGACAGTGTATAATTTGTGTACGATATGCAAGACAAAACAATAATCAACTTATGGGACAGTTACCTAAAGTCAGAATAACGCCGACAAGACCTTTTAAGAGCTCTGGTGTGGACTTCACAGGTCACATCAACATTAGATTTTCCCCAGGACGAGGTTCTAAATCCTATAAAGGCTATGTTTGCCTCTTCATCTGTATGGTCACAAAGGCCATTCATTTGGAAGCAGTGTCGGATTTAACAGCCAAGGGCTTCATCGCTGCATTTCGGAGGTTTGTGTCAAGAAGAGGTCATTGTCAAGACTTATACAGCGATAACGGCTCAAACTTTGTGGGTGCTGATAAAGAATTGCGACATATGTTTAACAGAGCGGTGTCTGAACTACCTCATGACATTGGTCAGTTACTGACGAATGAAGGAACCACGTGGCATTTTATCCCGCCACATGCTCCTAACTTTGGAGGTCTGTGGGAGGCAGGGGTTCGATCTGCTAAAAGTCACTTAAAAACCGTTATTGGAGACACTACACTTACCTTCGAGGAGCTAACAACAGTTCTTACCCAAATTGAGGCTTGTCTAAACTCCCGTCCCATATCCTATCTGAGTGATAATCCTAACGATCCGTTACCTTTAACGCCTGGACATTTTCTCGTTGGTGAACCTCTTCTCGTTATACCAGACGAAGACTATTCACGCGATCAGAGTACTTGTATTACTAGGTGGAGATTATGTCAAAAAATGCTAGATAGTTTTTGGAAGAAATGGTCTAAAGAATACCTCGTAACACTAAACAATAGGTACAAGTGGTCAACTAAAAGAGAGAAACCTGAAATAAATGATGTTGTTATTATAAAAGAGGATAATTTACCACCAGCAAAGTGGTTATTAGGGAAAATTGTAAAATTACACCCGGGTCAAGATAATATTACTAGAGTTGTTACTTTAAAAACCAAATCGGGGTTATGTAAGAGATCCTGCAATAAATTGTGTTTCATACCTAAAAATGGTGAAGCTTGAAAATCTTTTGTTATTTTTGTGTGCATGCTATACCTATGTTTTAAGAAATGTTTAAGAATTGTGTTTATTTGCTTAGAAGAAGTTTTTTTGTTCTGTGTATACATTTTGTTTCCATAAATTTAGAGTTATATTGAAGAACAGAGTTCTTGGTGGGCGAAATGTTTAAAGCTAAGTCTAAAAATACTACCGATTTCAGAACTAGATGGCGCTGGCAAAATTGTACAAATGCTAGAACGCGCTAACGATGCGTTTTGGCATCTCTCGTAAGATAGGACTAGGGTATGAAATACATGTTGGAAAATACAGTGATACAAGTCGTTTTTATTGGTTGCACCTACGCGAGTGAACACAAGCTTTGCTTAGTTACCGCCGAGATAAGGCTGTGTTTAGATGCCTAAATCATATTATGTCTTAAAGTATGAAGGTAGCTTCCGCTTAGATAGAGCTGTGTGAAAATGTCTAAACCTATTTATTACTAGTAGTTCGCCCCGAACTGAGATTTCGTGACGCGACGCGAACGCTCCGAAAATATAAGTATGTAGTAGTCAGAGGCAAGTCCAAGCTTTGTGTTTGGACTCTCTGGCTGCCACCTACTAACTAAGTATGGTGGTAACCAAGTTTCAACTGAATTGGCCCATTTATTGAAGAGTTCCGTTGAACAGACCTTGGCTCCATCATCAGAACAGGTCGCTATCACCATTTAATGAGAACCAAGTACCTTATTAATTTATTTTCAGAAAAAAATATTTGAAAAAACAAAGGAACTGACCAACCAGTAGAAAAACCTTCATGCCAACGAAACTCTTAGAAATGAGAGCTCTTGAGTCGTTGGTTATCTTAATTAAACTTTTTTGTTGTATCTCAAAAACTGGGCTACCTAGAAAAAAAAAAATGGTTTTGGAATTTCCAAACCAAGCTCTTTCATATGACATATAATTTTATTTTTTTGTGTTACTTTTTTGATTTTTGCCCCCATAAAAACCCCCATATTTTAGTAACCCCTTATCCGATTTTACTCATATACTTACCAGTAAATTTCTCAAAAACAAGCTATCCACTAACCAAATTTCATGCAGATCGGATAAACGGTTCTCAAGTTATCGTCGGACAAACATACATACACACATAAAATGCCAAATCGCCCAAGTTGTTTGTAAGACTTTCGTTCGCTTCGCTCACTCAATCAATTAAGGTCTTATTATGAAGGTAATAGAAATTTCGTACCTTTTACATATTAGACCTATTAATATTATTGTAGTTAATCGCTTTGTACTAAAGTGCCACACAATACACCGTATACTAAATTGGAATGAACTGAACCGAACTTGTTGAAAGCAATTAAACTTGAGTTGATCGCGACACCAGTGACTTGCGATACTCACATAGCGTGAATTGTTTTGCTTTATCTTTTTTTTACACTACTTGCTGACAAAACAAGCAGATGGCCTACAAAATTTTAAGTGGTAACTATCACTTTAAAATTAAGTCAGTTGTTTGAAACTTTTCTTCTTTTATACTTTTATTTCAAAAATTTGAGACCGAACATTTTAGTTTCCAGCTCCATGTTGAGCGGTTTAGCTTTCCTATCACAAGACTTTAAAACTTAAACTTTTTTTTTTTTATTAAAAAACATTTGAAATAGAGTGAGAATTTCAGTGCATGATCTAAATAGAATTAATAAGCAAAAGAATAATTCCCTAAAATATATCATTATAATTAATGTTGCCTGTGTTGTATGATGACGTAGAAATGAAACAGTAAATCAAAGACACCAAAACGAATAAAAAGCAATGGAAATTGCCACTTAGTCAGCGAAAAGAATCCAGAAGAAAACCGAAAACGGACGCGACAAGTTGTTCTTTTAAAGAACGGATTATATTTCAAATGTAAACAATCGCGCGGGCAGCACCCCAAATGCCTATTCAGGGTGAATTAAGGAAAAAGGAATTTTCTACCACGACCTAAGATCGGAGCTTATTTGCGGTTATTCTCTTTGACCGTCGTTAAGTTCCTACGGACGGCTTTTACGAGTTTGAGTGGCCAATTTAGTGAACAAAATCTGAACGATCGGAAATTTTGTTCTAATTAATAAGTCTACGAAACAAATAGGAGCAACTTTTTATTGCATTTAATGTTGTTCCGGAGTTTAATAGACCGACGATTTGTTTATTTTTGTATTTTACAAGCTTTGTTTTATTATAAGAAGGATCATGATATAAAAACTTTGGAAACCAAGCCATGTCTATTGTTCTTCTAGGCTTTAGTTCTGGCTTTAGTATGGAACTGGCACCTAGATCGACCTGGTTTTGAAGACATCTCAGAGTGACCTTTGAGATTCTGATTGACTGAAGACTGATGTGAAAAAAAGAGTAATTCAGCTTCACGACTTTGATCCGCAGTAATGGTAGATATCCACTCAGATCTACTTGTACCTAGCACTCATAATATTATTTGAGGATATCTAAAAGGGATAGTCAAATTTACGTCCAAATAACGCATTTGGCACATACCCACATCCTGATTTGATTAGGTTAAATTATATCAACTCTGCTTTTAGAGTGTATTTGAGCAAAAATAAGTTTTATAAATCGCACCTTTAGTGAGGCCGTAAAAGAACGTGATTAAGCAATCTTCAACTGTATAAGTAGATAGGGATTCTTAACAGCAATCAAAAGTTACGGAGAGTTTTCTCGGTAGGATTCCGCGTGGAATTCTTCAAGTGACAGTTTGATTAACCGAGCGGCGCACACGCTTTCGGATTTCTTGGCGTTTTGTAGCTATTACCTGGCTTCACTTGACTTCGGAATTCCGTGTTGGGAAACTAGCTTCGAACATTTTATAACTTTGAAAACAATTTGTAAGTAATTGTTTTCAAAGCCTTCGCAACAAACACTAGTGGATGTCCAACAATTAATCAAGGTGAACTGGAATCTGTTACGCAAATCGATAAGATTTGTTCACTTCGCTTATCGTTAGTCTTTTCTCTCGATTTATTTACTGTCTTGAATTCTTGAATCTAGTTTGGGAAACTCATCGCGGTACGGTTATGGGCAGTGAATGAATGGCTTCACTTGAGTTCTAAAAAAGCGTTTTATGCGTTCAGGCGCGGCCGCAAGAGGCCCGCTGTTATCATTCGTTTTCGGGGGAGGAAATTTAAATTAAATATTTGAGAGCGTTAATTTTGTCTCCTCATCGAGCGAACGCGACGCATTCTTTGTGAAGTAATTAAACAGAGTGGAAGGGTTTCAGACGGCAGTAGTTTGTTTGTTCGCTTCAAATTGCGTTTCCTATGAAGTGGATTTCTCCCAACTGTTGTCAGGATGTCGACTGGCGTTTGTTTTACTGTTATGAGTTCTAAAATGACACGTCGTTGATCAGGGGGAGTCAAGTTTCACGTATTGTTTTAATCAGATAATGGGGTTTTTTATTTAAATGCGCTTACATTTGGGCAAGTATATTAAAAGAATAAAATATCGAAGAAATTGCTATTTTCTTATTCTTATTACCATTTATATAATAAATCATATCAGTGTAAAATCAAATCAAAACAAAACGTTCATTTTGTGTCACAAAAAACATAGATAGCATAGACAACATAGAAGAGAACAATTATTATTGTTAAACTATGAAAACATTACAAAAATTGACAAAAAACTAGCTTTTTGAGACGTGGGAGCAGATAGATATAAATATTACCGCCAGCAACCTCGTGGAGGTAGACTTCGATGGTAGATGGTAATAATTTGCGTTTATCAATCGCATTACCTCATTATACTATAGACGATAAATTGTGTGGCATCAAAACCCAGACCAGTCATGTTATTTCTACCAAAAAGGCTTTAAACTTTTTACATCGTTCCCTACATTAGTATGACCTGCATGTGCCGTGGCCGAGTTCTACAAATTTTGATATGCAAATTGGGCTTGAAGAGAGCTTTCGATGTATCTGTGTGCTTATAAATATATAGCATCCAATCAGACGAGTGTTTACATGGAGCTGCCAATAACAGAATGCAAATACCTAGTGGACGCATCCAAGCCGACCTCTGCCAACGCTACGCTAACTTTTTATACGGTGTTGGAACAACGCAAGAGGTAACCAGGCAAATCTTTTTTAGGAATAACCTGTATGCGATTGGATTTTAGCATGAATTGTAAATAATTTACTGTTTATTTATTACATTAACATTGTAATAATATATAGATTGTTTGTGTTGCTAAAATTTGTCTTGTTTGTTTTTCCGGTCACTGATAAGGAGTAAAAAACAATATGAACGTGGAACAAACGAATAATAAATTAATCAGACACCCGTGATTGAAAGCTTTGTAGGTTGTTGGTACAAAAAACCCCTTTAATTTTTTTATGGCATTGATTGATCGGACCCTATAAACACTCGCGTATTTACTTTTATTATATAATTTGTACTTGTATAATTCAAAAATAAATGTTAGTATGTTGTGTTATGTGCTGTTTGAACCCGTCCATGATTGCAAAAAACATTTCGTGAAAAGGTTACGTTATTCGAACTCTGATAACGTGCGCTCAATATCCCAATTACGTTTACATTTGCAACTTAGTTGCAGTGTCATGAAAGCAGATAACAAAAGCTTACATTGCATTGGAATTTTCGAAACTGATCAACCAATTCCCAATTGTATACGCCGCCTATCCATACAAATGGAAATGTCATATACAGGGCTTCATCTAGGAATATGGGTAAGTAGTACGAGCCAAAATGTACAAGCTGTTGATAGACTTTACCTGCAGTTTGAAAATACAATGCAGAAAAACATACAAAATAAAATTGAGTCGAGTTTGAGTCGTAACTCAAACCATTCTTATTTTGTTACTTTTTCTGCTTTAAATACTCCAGTAAATTGGGAAAAAAAGAATTAAGCTGTAAAAATTATAAGGAACTGAATGCCACGATGGTAGGTGAAAAGTTAGCAGCACTTCATATATTTACTTATTTAAGATATTTCACGGGTATTTATCACGTATTTACCTTACTTAATATATTGTAGATGAGTATATAGCAGGAGTCAGTTTTTGACTCATAACCTAATATTCCTTAGTTACCACTATTTCATATGCCATCCTGTACTTGACCCCAATATTCCTTATTTTCCCCCTATTTGATTTGAGACGTGCAGAGCTGAATAAGCCTCAGATATAATCACGATGTTTTCTTTTATATTTTTTTCGAATCGTAAAATTGGTTAATACAGAAACGGATTAGAAATCGTGATCTGAAGGCGCCTAAAGCTACCAATGCTCACACGTTTTGACTACAATTCTGTCTGTGCACTAGTGTCGTGCTATAATAATTCCCGATCTGCGTGTGAATGCGACGGTTGATCACGGCTGATAACAGATTAGTTTTTCAGAGTGCATACCGAGGGATTCACAAAGTAAGTGAGATGTTTTTGTGTTTTTTTTTAACTTAAAATTAAACTGTTGCTATTATTTTGTGGATTTGAAATAAAAGAAAATATTGATTTGGTAGGCTTAACTTTAAAAACTATTGTAGCTATAAATATAGTTGTCACTGAAAAGGAGTGTACCTACATGTACAGCATGATTCGTTTTTCATTCGTTTTTCAGTTCAAGAAAGTAACAGATTATTCATTCGCGCTTTGTTTAACTAAAATACCTAACGTAGTTACGAGTACAAACTTGTCACAATATCGTGTTCAATGACAACTTAGTTAAATAGAACAAAAAGGGATACTCATTTTATCTGAAAACTCTCAATTTCTCTACTAAAACTAAATTCGTCGGAAACTTTCACTGAACTCTCTCTCAAGATGCAAGGCACGCGCCTCAGATGATACGTGATAACACGAAAATCTCCCAATTGCTTACGTGTTCGAGTCATGTCTGTCCCGCCGGCTCCCCACTTGCCTCACTAACCGACTGAGTAACTCCTGGTTATAAATTAGCCCCACGATCCTCTGATAAGTGAGCTCGGTAAATGCTTTTTGTCGGTGCTTCACGCAGGTGAGTAGACTTTATCGATGATTGAATTGATACGTGACGGGCATGGTAACTTTTTGTTCTTGCGCCGGTTTTGCTTAATGGTGGGTAATGCGAGGTTTGTATGGCATATTGCGTAATCTTTATAGCTGTAAGAAGAGTTCAGCTGCGTACGTAAATATCTTTGTGCAAAGTTTAGTAGAAGATTTCCAGAATACCTACATTTTCCGTGAGACTTTTCGCCGCAAAAAGTTTAGTAATGGACATAAGACAAAGCGGACAGACTGGACATCGACACATTGTTCACGAAGCACTGGACACTGATGCACTCTTAGTTTGTGTGTTTAATTTAATTTGTAGTTTGTGCTTAGATTTAAATGTAGCTGAGTTTTAATTATTAATTGTATTCATCTAGTTTTAAGTATTTATGGCTGAAATACCCTCGGTGTGAATGCTGAAATAAACGTTATTTGATTAATTGATAAGCTTTTTAAGTTTTCATGAAGATTCGAGTTCGTCATGGGGAGAGCAAAGCCGAAAAGGGGTTGCCTCCGTTACTACGCTTACTGGTGACCGCGTCGTCGAGTTGTGGAACAACTGCCTGTTTCTTGATACATTCTCTGAGTTGCACCTTTCTGCAATCATCCGGAAGTGATGGAGTCATACACCATGTCGGGATCACCAAGGACTAATTTGCAATTAAACTGATTTAAAATACTTACAATGAACATGAAGCATAATCCTCTTGCTGACTGAAGGTGGCACTCCATTTGCAGCAATGCAAAGATAAGCACCCATTTCTGAGCGGGTCACCTTTGTCAGGTTCACTATTTCGCCCTCAAGTGACGTCACTGTAAAAGATAAGAATAATGTAAGAAGTTATGATACTACATCTCTGTTATTGATACCTCCTGCACAAAGTATTTTAGAAAATTTACAGTATTTTTTAATTCTATACACCCAGACTCGAAGAACTACATCGAGAAAAAGTATAAATAAATCAATAAAATACTATATAAATATTGGTGAACTTTCCACACAGCACTGTCTAGCCCCAAACTAAGCCAAAGCTTATAATATGGGAACCAGACAGCACATTGTAAATAACTACTTATAATACATAAATAACACCCAGACAGACAACAAACATCTATGTTCATCACACAAATGTTTGTTCTCGGTGGGAATCGAACTCACGGCCTACTGCGCAGAAGGCAGAGCTACTACTGAGCTATGAACGCTATGTGTAGAATAAGCACCTTTTGACTTATTACCGTTCTAAACTACTCGTGTAGGTATGTACCTATTGTATTAAAAGAGAACGAAAAAAATAAATAAACTACGGCAACTCATTAAGTTTTCCTTGCCGTTTTACTAAATTACTCTATTTTAGCAGACAAAATACGCAACACAGCAAGAAAATAATCGCCTTAACTTTCAACCTTTATTTTCATAATACTACTACGAAAACCAACATTATTTTTTATTATGTAAAAGCGTAGACTAACTGGTTGAACAACCCTCGGTCTAGTGCTTACTTTACATTTTCAGCAACTGTTAGGAAACACTTCGAAAAGTTGACGGTTAGGTAAACAAGTGCCGTTAGCGTGAACCGAAGCTGACACCTTCAAATGGCACTGGAGTACGTTTACAGCCATTATTCAAACAAGAGGATAAAAAGGGGCAATATTTTCCGAAGGAACCGCGGGGTGATGGTTTAAAGTGAGCCTTGGACGACGACGCTTCGTTAGCAAACAATGCGGCCTAGAGGAAGGCGTGGAGTATGCGCTCAAGTGATGGAAAGTTTATTTTATATCGTTTTTGATGGATTGCTGAGGGCAACTTAATAATGGGCTTGGATTTTAATTTTTCCACTCAACGTCCGTTTCACGCACTTTCCAAACAATGAAAAAAAAATGAACACGGGGTTACATAAAACGCGACACAAAGCCAAAGAAAAATAAAGCTTCTTACATTACGAAGTACGAACTTTAAATTCCTTATGCATATACAATATACATATATCCACATTTTTTTCAGCATAGTGTTTTTATAATACTGATGTAAAACGTAGTCAGAATTCCTTACTCCATACTTTTTTGTCTGTGTTCGACGCGGGCCGTTAAATAAACTTGGCCTGTCGATGTGTCATAAGTCAAGTGATGCTTGAACTTAGGGACCTAGTGGTTTGCCATGGAAAATTAATAAAAATGGGAAGATACTACCAAACTTATCTTAACCAAGTCCAACCAAGTCCAAACTTAACTTCCAAAATATTATGACATTAACCAATTTCTTGCCGACCGCGAATCGTGGAATGACATAGAATTATGAATTTGTATTTTAGGTATTTTTAATTTAAATTTAGTTGAGTATTAGTATAGTTTTTTTTTATCTTTATTATTGTTAATTTATTTTGAATAATTATTTTATACACTGTTATGTGCCACCTACTTATGTAAAATTTGACATTCTTAAGAGCAATGTATAACATGCCTGAAAGAAAATAACTGAACTGGACTAATAAGTTGATGTATTGAAAAGGTGTTTTTTAGCACTTTGTAGCCACTAACTAAGCAGAGCTTAATTATTATTATGAATGGGAATCAGGTACAGGTAGCTGATAGCTGAGACAGCTGATTGGCGACTATTTCTTAGATTAGAAAATCAATGTAGTAAAATTAAAGCTTTTAGAATGGCACGGATAGAGTGACAGACAACAATACATGACATTACTTATGTGTGAGACTATATTACTGTATGACAGATTTTTCTTTTAAAACCCTTCTCAGCCCCCAGTCTGAGAGTCCAGTGAGATGGGACGCTGATGCAGACGCTACTGTTGTATCATACAGTCTCACTGATAAAGCACAATAGCGATAAAAATAACGTTTTGTTTACAAGCAACGACTCATTCTATTGCTACTTTTTCTTCAGTTTACTTAAGTAGTTGCACTTATCAACTGAGACCGATCTCCCAGATAATACCAGCTTTGATTTAGCTTTTGATTAAGATTGAGCCCGGTAAGCCGTCCTGGTTCAAAGTAAATAATTTTCTAATCATCCTAAACTTCTTCAAATTAATTTCACGGAAATGACTTTTCTGTGAAATTTCACCAAAGTTTATGGAAAGACAACTAAGTCCATGACTCGATACTTTGGTAAAGTACTTTCAAGTATAATGGAAAAGCAACATTTTCCTATTGGTTTTTGCTTCAAAGCCATGTTTTTAATTAAGAGTTCGGGACGTGTCACTCAATGAGGTAACGTTTCTAGCTTGAGCTTATACTGTTTTCCACAAGTCCATCGCCATTACTTTCACCAAAAAGCACTAGCACTGTATGTAAATACAAAATACATGCAACTACTGCAAAACGCGTGTAGATGCCAAACTTATGAAAAAATAAACCCTCATAAAGCTTTGGACCGGTAGAGTAAGCTTTATGTCTTATTATTCATAATATTATATTTTTATTTAAAAAGGGTAAAAATAAATATAATAAAATAAATAATAAATAAATAATGCTGGACTATCCACACAGCACTATCTAGCCCCAAAGTAAGCTATTCAAAGCTTGTGTTATGGGTACTAGATAGCTGATATATTTAATACATTATATACATAGATAGATATTTTTTTATTATACATAGAAAACACCCAGACCATCGGAACAAATTTCTGCAGATCGTACACAAATTTGTTCCAAGGCGGGAATCGAACCCGCAACCTCTTGCGTCGCAGGCAGGCTCTCGCCTGCTGCGCCACAGAGGTCGTCAAATATGCTTAATTAATTAGAATGTGTTTCTTAGAAATATAGTTCTGTTCGCCAGCTTTCACCAACTGAATTATCTATTACATCTAGCCGTTATTCAACCCAGCTACCTACTCGATAATGGTTATTAACAAGTTCCGACGAAAGCAGTTAGATTCCTCTCGTATCTATTTCAAACTAAGTTGAGTTGATGAAAAGCGTCGAATGAAGTTCATTTGCATTACGACTAAGTTTCTATTCATTCGCTTATCTGCATAATTTCCATGAAACAAATAGGTACATGTACCGTTGTCACAGCTCACATGTTTTATGCGGAACAATAAAGGGCAGATTTTGAATAATAACCCTTTGTTATACTGTTTTCTATCGTCATTAAACTGTTGTTGTCTTGATACCCATTTTGATCTCGGATTAACATTGAATCGTTGTTATTTCTTTTGTTTTCACTTTCAAGAATAGTTTGTTTTATTTACACTATGTACTGTGACTTATTTTATTTTGTATATTATTTTACAATAAAATTTAATATCAATTTCAGATAGGAATAACCTGAGTTTTTTTATTATTATTATTATTAAAGACTTGGAGCCCCAGAAGTAAATTTTTGTACTCATTAGCCGCAGGTAACTTGAAACATCTGTAAGTAAATGTAATTTACGTCGAAGATAACAAATTTGAAGTGTCAGACACTTATTAAAACTATATCTTGCTGCCGCCCCAAACTTTGCTCATTGGAATATTCTGAAGAAATATTGGCCGTCGTAATGAATAGCCTGTATTGTTTCCTGCTCAGATTTATGGAGGTTACTTGTTACGGCTTCTTTAATTATACTTCTTCACTAAATTAATGATTGTTATTGATGCTACTTAATTTCAAAATGGTCGAGGTTGGGTCCTGTCCTTACTTAATACATCATTTAGCAGAGTTTCTCTCCAGTATAGCAGTGTAGCATTACCCTAATGGACTGAATTTTCCTAAGATTGTCTCCTAGAATGCCACAATCTCCTGCAGATTTCACACACACACACACACACACACACTTAGTAAATGCTTTGACGTACAGTATTCAGTACAGGATGTGCTCGAATCTTAGCTGTATTGAAGTGCTCGTTTCGTTGTGAAAGTCATTACCGGTAGTACTTTGTTAGCTTAATGAATTGACTGATGGCAAGAGAAGGACTGAACAGTGGTAGGGTTAAGTGGGACCTGCTGATTAATCACCCTGTCAGTACAGTTTCCAATAGCCACTCGTCACGAATTCCCTTTGGTGGTATAATTTTTATGTTCGGTTTTCACATAGCTCAATTGATAGTGTTTGTATTTGAACGTCGGCAATCCAAAAATACACGAAACGTTTTCAATTTGATAAATGGAATTGTGTTTCCTAAAACTGCACTCCTATAAAATTTATTAATATGCTATTCTGAAAATAAATCAATCGAGCTGTGCTTTTTTCTTTTGTTTTTAAGTGTGACATTTGAATCATTTAATTCGTGTAAGTGATAACCCTTAATCCCTCTTTTGGGCGAGTGCAGAGATGAGTAAGTAATTATTCCCGGACCGTCTCGAGATTGTAATCCTGCGGGATTAGGAAGGGCGGTGTGAATGGTAATAGGAGCTGTGGAGGTGCTGCGGTGTGATTTACTGCTAAGATTCAATAGTGAATATTTTATTCCCTGATTTATTTTGTAACATGGTTTCTCTGTGTTCTAAATGGCTTATGTTTGTTTAATGGTTTCGGAGCCAAGTTTCTAGTAGAATTTATTATTACTTGAAAATTGGACAGTAAAGTAGTAATTTTAAAGAAAATGAACTTTTAGCTGGCCATGCAACATACTATTGTTTATAAGGAAAATAATAATCTTTGTCATTAAATATTCTTTAAAACCATGTTAATTGTATAATTTTGTGCCTGCATCACGTTGCCCAAAGTATTTATCTCTACCTTTTTGATAAATAAAGCCCGTAATAACATTTTAATTCTACGTATTTTCAACCTTACGTTTTTATAGCATCGCTAATACGTATACCTACCTAACAATTTATTACAACGACATTTTAATTTAAAATAGTTTAGTGTAAGTAGAAACTGGGTTAGGGTAAGCCTTCCCTAGTTTCAGCTGTGCAGTTTGAGAAGGGTCGGACTGGCACAAGTTATGTGAGGCACACTTCACGAGCATGCATTTCCGTGCGTATAATATTATAAAGGAATATAATATTAATATTCCTTTAATTATAAAGATTTGCTTTTTATATACATACTGATAGTTTATTTTAGATGCGTAGAAATAAACAAGTGCTGGTTATAAAAACGTAATTCTAGTCTGATTAAAAAATGGCAGTTGGTGACATTTTAATATCTCTCAAAACTTAGCAGGTAAGTACTTTAATTTATCCTAAAGAACTGTATACTTATGCTTAAAGCTCTATTTAAATTTATAACCAACTGTTTGTTGTTTTTGACTAGATTTGAAAAAAATCTGGCTTGCCAGGCTCGATAGATCTCTAGTATCAAGATTTCGATTGGTTCGTTATACGTTCTTTAGACACATAGTTTTTATTTATATTTCGGGAGCCTATGGATTCAAAATAAAACTGTGACTATCTTATTATATCAATAAAACACATTTTTACTTTTACTTTTATATTTAAAACTTCTCCCTCCATTTAACAACACACATAATACCCCCCTTGGTATATAATCTGATAAATTTGCAGAATTATCGCGGCTAACTTGAGTTTATGTTGCACTTCATTGGCGTGAATAATTCTCAATTGGCACGCGAGCAGTAATGCGCTATGTGTTTTTATGAACGACTTGCTTTGATTTATTTAAAATGTAAATAAGCCAGATAGTTATTTTAATAAAGGCATGACTTATGCAATCAGCTATTTGTGAATTGGTACCTATTTATAAGTTTTCCTTGCCCTAAGTTAGACATAAAAAAAAACTAAAAACCTTATAATTCTTATTCTTATAATTAAAAGAAACACATTTTGTGCTCTTATCTGTTGCGTTCAGCATTTCATCTAGTCATGATTTAAGTTGTCACAAAATGATGGCCTACTTGTATTTATAAAACTTTATGAAGGTGCCGTGTTCAACATAAAAGAACTTAACAAAGAAGGAGAATTATAGAGAGAGGCACTATCACCCATAATTTATTAGGTAGCATATTTTAATCTCGAAATTAACGTAAACTGGAACATTATGAATTACTGGCGTTTGATATCTTGGACATATCTTGGATATACCTAAAAAGTGATTGTATACTAGGTTCTATGAATATTTTCATATGATATTCCATAGAAGGTTTATAGGTATATTTATACTACAAATGTACTGGTTTTATATACTTAATAAAGTAATTATAATAAAAATTGAAAACGGGAAACCAAACACGCCTATGTGAAACTGTGAATCCTACCCACAACCTCTATGGCAGAAAGCCGAGCTATAAGGCTAGTCTGCCCACCGTTTGCAGACATACCTTTGTGTTTTCCTTGTGGGCCTCCTCTTGAAATGATGTCACCTCCATCTTCCCTACGCCAGAGGATCTTGGGAGGAGGGAAGCCTCGAGCCTTGCAAATCAACTTAGCTGACCCGCCCTCCGGTACCATCATGTCTCCAGACGTCTCTTCGTAGACTATGTCCGGTGGTATTACTACTTCCAAAAACGCTGTCTGCAAGGTAAAGAATATTGCAAAATTTTATAGATATGCAAATAAATTACCTTTGACCTAGATATTGTTGACAGATTTCTTAGGTACGATTAATATCAATATAGTAATATCAAAACCTCTAGGACTGTGTGTACAGTTATGCGTTTATTGAAATCATTTATTAATGAATTACAATTATTAACAAACACTAATTGTAAACTATCATAACTCCTGAAGATTGGTTCGAATCTTGTGAATTATCAAATGTCAAGCCAGCAAAAATAGCTAAAGTCGTTACTGTTTGAATAATACAAAATATTCCTATCTGGTTTCAAATAACCAGAAATAGATTGTTCGTTAGCGTTGCCATTTATTTATACTAAATGCTTCACTGAATATTTCATGCTTGCAATGTCTAGCTAAAAGCATTTGAAACTATTAATATTTTACCTGCATTTTCATGGGATCAGTGTTTACTTGGCACATGTATTGTCCTCTGTCCTCTCGCTTCACGCCCCTTATGTTGAGCGTCCACGTGTTATAGTCGTTGTGTGTGACGCTTAGCCGGGCATTGTTTGTAATGACGTGTTCGTGGATCGCGAGAATTGCTTTTGTATCCGCCTTGATCCATGCGACCTGCTCCCGTAATCCGTGACGGCACACAGCAACAAAAAGCACACAAATAAGATCCACACCGAGTATGTTGCTAAACGCCACATTTCTGTTATTATCTTTAAACATGTATTGCAAGATTTTCCGGATGAGTCTAATAACGCGCGAATGCTTCCCAAGAGGCAGTCATGACAACGATCCTCGAGCATACAGCACTATCTTGTTGCGAACGCGAAAAATGTTCATGGAATTTTTAATTACATTTTCGTCTGGTTGGCGGTATGGGCGCGCTGAACGCCCTCGTTTCGCCCGCTTTACCAAAAGCGTCGACTTCGCAATAGGAGCTAATTTCCTGCATAGCGCGTACAAAAAATAACTGACAGAAATATGGCGTTCATACTTTCTACATGACCAGGGTTTTAAACTTTGTGGGGAACATAATAATATACTAGTCACAAACAGAAAACAGACTGTAGTTTTAGAAACTGGAATAAAAAACTGGGTACGGGAAATGCTGCATTTCTTTTAATTATGAAGCTTCATTTCATATTAATGCCACATTTATTTTATTTCTTTTCGTAGTCTTAATAAATCTTAATATTTAAAGAAGGTTGAATTGCAAGAAACAGTGCACTAATAGACGTGTAAGTTATAGAGACAGTTTTAACTACAGTTTTAATAGTGCTTGTGCAAAAACACTAATAGTAGTGTCACTAAAAGTGCTTAGTGCAAAACAATGCATCCTAACACTCAGTCGATTTTAGAACAAATTTTTAAGGTATTCAAAACTCTATGGGCCATCTAACCAAAACATTAATTTTCTGATGGTATTTTTTGTAGATTTTGCAAAACGTGAGCTATGTTTTAATTAAACCCAAAAATGTTTTATTGCTAAGAATGTTTTGTCAAAGCTTCTGCTTGAAAATTTAATTTACAGATAGCTATTTAAGCTTAAGTGATCAACGTGCTCGTAAACCTAACTGAGTGTAAGCGACGCTTAACATCTACAATAGTTTACAGTTCCGTAACTCCTACAGCTCTCTTTTGACTTGAAAAAGTGTATTAAGACTAAATAAACATAAATAATGATGTTAAATTAAAGACATAACTATCGATTGTCTCGTGAGAGCGTAGTATTTGTGGCGCAACTGTGTAGTAAGTGCAAATAATAAGCCGCTGAAATGCAGTTACATTTCAGACTCCGCTATAAAAGTCGCTACTACAGTCTCCTGCTTCCAAACCGATCGCATTAAAATTGTTAAATGCTGCGATGCAATTTCAAGACTGCAGTATTCTGAAATAATTCTGCAACAATTAAGTCTGAAATCATATTGTAACATAATAAAAAAGAAGAAATACCCATTTTTCAACTCATCCATGCCAGCGGTGCATATCGTTGATTGTGAACATAATTTGAAATTAGTGATCTGAATAATTTTAATGACAGAGTATTGAAGTATATCATGTCTTCAAATAAATTGTGTGTAACTGCTTTTGAAACTAGTCTCGGCCAAATACTTTCACAGCTGAATGGACACGGTTCCATTTATTATTACATCGAGGGAATACCTTCTAATATCCATTCCGAAGTTATTAGTCTTGTATGATTTTGATTACTTAGATGGTGGATATATAGAGCAAATATGTCGGTGTACGTCTGTGATATCGTGTCGATAGTGTATCGTGGGGAAATAGAGTGACCTGCTCAAACGGCCCCAGAGAGACTATTATCGAATCTCGCTTCTTGTACGAATAGATTCGCGAACAGAATCAGTATTTATATCTGTTTTATAGCTTGGTATCTTGTTTTCTGTCGAGCCCGTGGGAGCACGCAAGATTACCACCAATAACTATGTTTACGCGATCAAAATACAAAGGCGAGCAGCGGTGAAAAGCAAGCAATGTAACTGATAAAATTCACTTGGGATAACATTATTTTGTATGACTCCCTCGATCCCATTTATACCTGTCTGAAATTAAATCTATCGTATTAAGTTACTATCAGAGTTTCATATTTTGTGTATCAAGTCAAAAAGATTAGTAGTAAGTAGGTATCTATTTTATACATTCATATAGATTAACTCTCGGGGCAGTTTGAGAGCAGTGCCTCTCGAAATGATTGAACGGGGACTAAGGGGGTTTGTCCCGGCCTTATTTTAATTTCGTAAAGTGACTGTTTTAAAATTCTGTAAATTCGGTTAAACGGTATCTATTATAATGTATTTTGATATTACTGGTTTATAAATAAAATTAATGATTGTGCTCAGCTAAATTGAAAAGAAAACAGTGCTTTCAGAAGACATTGCATGCTCCGAAGGGCAGAGTGAAGGAACAGTCTAAGAGATTGTGCTGTGTGTAGATTATACTCATAACTTAAAACCCAAGATCATACCCGATTGTGTTGTCTGTTCGTGCGATGGTTTTTGTTGGGCTCTTGGGTCTTAGTTGAATTGTGCAAGTGTACAAAGTGTCTAGTGCAAGTGGTGCTTTGTAATCTAGGAGCTACGACTATTGTGGACAAACTTACAGTTTATTGTGCAAACATAGTTGTGTGCTCTATTCTAGGATAGAGAACTATCAGTGCTGGCTCTGAAAGAGTGCTGAAGAAGTGCATTGAAGATTGTGTGCTAGGAAGTGTGATAGTTAGTGCAGAGGTCTGTTTGGTTGAGATCTATAATTTTTGTGTAATTTTTTCACTCAAATGTACCATTAAATACAGAGCTAATAAGTAAAATAATCTATATAGTTTATTTAAAATAGATTTATATAAACTATTAAGATTCTGTGTTTCATTTTTTATCACTAGAAAGAGAGACGGGATTATTCTTAAATTTTAAGCTAAATGTGGAAGAATCGTGATTTTAAGAAACCCATAAGGGTGAATTTTTTTTAGATAACATTTGTCATTCTATGTAGAGTTTTTTTAAATCTTTATACGAATGAGAGTTGAATCACAAGGACTTTGTCACCCCTATACAGATACGTAGAGTTTCTGCAATAGAATTATAGATCTCAATCCTGGAGAGTGCGAGGGTGCTGCTCTATGCAGGCTGTATTAATCAGTTGGATACACACCCTGGCTGTGGCGGAGTCGCCACTCACCCTATAACCTCCCAGGTTATTGACCACGCACGTGAACATGGCGTCCCTTCCCTGAGCGATGGTCACGTTCTCCAGAGGGTACAGGAAGTCGGGCTCCAGACCTAGCGCTGAAACAAAAACACATTCCTTCACACGTTTATAAAAATACAAAGTTGTTCAATTAATGTTTCAAAAATAAAGATTTGCGAACCAAAGAAACTATCACCTATTATATATACAAGACCAAAGATTATCAGATTAACAGATTTTCCCCCGGTTACTAAAAGCGCGATCAACACTAATCGGCTGTCAAGACACTTGCTATTTCAGCTTTTACTTCAAATTATAGAGATAGCAAGTGACTTGACAGCTCGACAGTGTTGATCACGCTTTAAGAAACCGGGGGTAAGTGATATATACATAGAAAGAAATAAAAGAAAGAAAAATTATTTACTCACCCAAAAAAACACAGATACAGGAAGGTAGGTAACAAAAAAAAGAAGGTATCATTAAGAATTAAAATGAAAAAAAAAATGATAGAAAAAAACAGTCTTGCGTGGTTTAAGGGTTAACAGGGCTCTATTTGCTGCACCGATACAATTTTTACAGGTAACGGCGCAGCGCATTGTACACATTGTACATTATCACATACCTATGTGATATGTACAATCAACAGTTATTGGTAAGAAAGCGTTACGTACTAGACAACCTTTATTTGGTTGGAAAGGAGACTTCATATCATCAAGAGTTGCTAGACCCATAATTTGAAGGTGAAACAGAAAAGTTGAGTTACATCAGACAAAGGACTTTTATCCAAAACAAGCGGAGAAAGCTTGAAAGTTGGTTTATCAGAATTGTGTGAATAAACCTGAGCGACGTTTATTATAGACTAGTGACCCGCCCGCGCGCCCCTGCTTCGCACGAATGTACATATCATGCATTTATTATAAATATAAACATTCCTCTTGAACCACTCTATCTATTTAAAAAACCGCATCAAAATCCGTTGCGTAGTTTTAAAGATTTAAGCAATACATAGGGCCATGGGGATTGGGGACATAGGGATATAGGGACAAAAAGCGACTTTGTTTTATACTATGTAGTACTACTATGTATGTATTTACACGAACACGTACATGCATCTGTTGATTGGAACGACAAAGTTAGGCAAAAGTACTGCCATCGCGGAGTTATCAAGCTGATCTTTACTTTTTCCACAAATGACTCAACATCTCGATTCTCCCTATAACAACGTTTCTTACTTTTGCATACCAAATGCTCCGCCTACAAGTGTGGTACAACTCGCTCTCCAGGACCATCAATCTCCGCCGCTTGAAGCAAGACGTAAGATGTAATCGCATAGTTTACGACATACACGAATAATTCAACAGCACCATCGCCATTCTAGGAGTAAATAGATAGTCCTCACTTCCGACACATGTTTCCGTGGACGGGACACAACCGGTCACGTAGAATATTGACGCCTCGAGCAATCCATTCGCAGGGGACAATGCCTACTCGATGCCAGGGGAGACATTTTTATGCGGACGGTATTTCAACATTTGATATAGCGCTTTTTAATGGCAAGCTCTACTTTTTGGGTATACATTTTTCAGTCAATTGAGTGCATTTTATGAAATCCTGCGTAGAGCGGATGTTGAACAATGTAATGGCGATTAAATCTATTACAATGGTATACCATCTATGAGCTTCAATAAATCTGTGTTAGATTAACAAGCCCGATCACAAAAAATCTTACAATTTTAAAAGACAACACCAACGTGATAGCATTTAGTTCCTATATTAGGTAAACTATCGTAATTAAATTATGTAAAACATTTAAAAATATGGTATGACATGATACGAGTAGATGTTTTAAAAGTTCAAAGTCAAAACCTTCGGAAAACTGCCTTCAAGGAAGCTTCTTTTCGGTTTAAACGGTTCTGTATTGTATATACTTAATGCTAATTATACAACCAGTAACGATGGCGTCGGCGGCGGTGCAAATAAGATAAAATATTTGTGGGCGTAATGAACGCAGTTATTTTTAATTAGATTTTAGTATCGAAGGTACATTTATTACTCTGTAAATATTTTATTTGACAACCGAAAAATCCATAAATTCTCAAAAAAAAAACCGTTTGTAGTCAGTTCAGTCTAGTCAGTTCAAAACGAAAGAATTAACAAACTAGACAAATTCACAAGGTTATATCTTCTGATCTCTAAATACCAAGCATGGACTATACCAAGACACATTATCAACAGCTTTGAAATATAATCACTATACTATCAGCTTTCAACTGTACTTTAACCACGAGGTCAGCAAAAATGTCGCCGGACAAAATGCCACAGCAATACGTTTCAGAATCGTTCGAAATGTCAATTGCCGGCCTTTAGCAATGTGTGTGTATTTCTGAACCAAAAATTGTTTACGACAGTCTACGGTCAAGCTGACGTGACGTTACAATTAAAGGTGACTGAAGGTCGCAGTCAATCGTCTGCTCAAAGTAACTTTTTCCTCCGTTCTTAGAATAAATTTACGTTAAATGAAAATAACATATGAAATTATGAGTAAACTATAAACATAATTTATGATCTATTATTCGGTTCAATGTTATGTATCACTTTAAAATAACATAAGAAATTATAAAATGTGAATCTAGCGCCAGATTTTCGCGACCAAAGAAAAAGGAGACTTTTTTAGGTAGGAATTCATAATGCACCTTTGTTATAACCATGGTATTTGTGTAGATGTTTGTTTGTTTAGATATTTGAATATTTGTGGCTCAATCACGCACGATACGAATAGAATTTACGCAATATTTGCCGCCACGATCTGGCTTAAGCATTTTTTGCCGAGTATCACGCGAGCTCTTCGCGGGTGAAGCTAGTAACGAATACCGTAGCTGGTATATAAATACGCACGGCGAGATCAGTGTTGTTACCGGTCGAGCCTACATTTGCAATTTGGTTCAGTGATTCCGTTCGGAGCCTCTCCAATACGCCACAGTCTCAGGAAAACAGCTTGATTCATTGCAAATACATAAAAAAACACAGGTTATTCATCCCCAGCAGGTTAACCGTTAAACCCTTACATTTCTTGATAACTAATAGGTATCTATAGTTTTTACATAAAAAAAACCGTCCTACAGACGGTTGTCAGCCTCATTTTCGTCTTGATTCTCGCTCGAACAATTCAAATTTAATTTTGATTGAAACTACTCGTAGTTTTCTTAATTATAAGTTCGATGAATCACAAGAACTATTCAGCTAAACAACTTCTTTGGTAGAAAAACTGGGTCAAGATTTGTTGAACCTTTGTCCTAGTACTCTCCGAAACTTTGATTCTTAGGATTTTTTATAACTACAAGTATTTTCAGTAATTGTATAAAGAAATGTTTAAATGTGCTAGCGAGAAGCTGTTTGACGGCCGTCTGTATCGTTAAATTTGGTGAGAATGCGGTCAGTATAATTCAACCTACAAATTGTAAAAAAGTGACGCTTTGGCTTTCGCAAGTCTGTGGCCAAGTGAAGCCTTTGGGAGTGAATTACGAGTGCCTATTGTTGTTTCAACTGTAGGGGATGCGTCGGCATGCATTGTTTCAAAGATTTATCTCGTGGTTTAGATGTGTTATCGTATGTGGGCTACCAACAAGCGTATCACTTTTCAGCGGAACTACAGGAAACGTACAGGTTTGCAAATAGCAGACACATTTCCATGGAACCAATATACGATGAAAATTAAATCATAAGTGATATTATAACCGAATTCAAAAATGGAGACTTATTTATGTTTGTTATCTCATTAATTTTTACTGGGTGGACCTTTTTTGATGATTCTTTTTTTAATCGAAAGTTGGTGCTTGTCATGTAAGTACTATTATATTTATTATCATGTACTATATATTGAAAGAGTTATTATAATGTTAGCAATATAACGTTTTAGCTTGAAAGCTTACAAAATCCTGCACACAGCCTTCACAGCTCTGTTCGAAGTAGCTCTGCGAGAAAATCAGTAAGTATTCTAACAGCGGCGACGGGCTTGTAACCTATCACTTGTCTTATGGAAAACCAACTACGGCACAATGTACATAATGTGCCAAACGTAAGACTTAGACGTACCTCTGATTAGCCACTAGACAGCCTCAAAATAATCTTGAGTTTATACAAACCAGCGTCCAGATTACGCTAATGTCTCGCTATCAAGATGGCTTTCAGTTAGACATTTGTTTCCCATTCATCCTGTATAATTGATATTACATTATGGGAATCAAATTTCAAACTGAAAGCCATCTCGATAGCCAGACATTAGCGTAATCGGGCCGCTGACAGGATAACTACCGTGTTTGGAAATCAAAGCCATGAATCGGTTTCTGTTCCTGTAAAAGCTACTTCAAAACTAGATTCCTACAGAATTTATGAAATTCGCTTCAAATCCTGTAAGTCTGTCTCAAAACAAATATTCTCCTAGACGTTTTTGAAGTCGTTACCAACAAGTTAGACCGGTCCAGGAGGCTGTCGCACTCCAGGTTTGTTTGCCTCAACTAGTTAAATGTTACGCCTAACTTTATTTCGGACTCGGAACACTTCGAAATGTTCCTTGTTATTCTTGTTCGAGTATATTTTAGACGCTGATTTAAGGAGGAATCTAAGCAAAGCAAATCTAACTTATAACTCGGTTTTTCATAACAAGCAATAATGCCGCATTTTGTACTTTATATGAAGTTAAATAAAATTCAAATAAATAATGCTGGACAATCCACACCGAACCATCTAGACCCAAAGTAAGTAGTACCCATATCACAAGCTCTGAGATCTTAGATATCTTTTGAGATAACTGTTATATTTAATACATAATAATATGCTTGCATAGATAGATATTTTTCATAATACATAGAAAACACCCAGACCAACCGAACAAATTTCTGCAGATCGTACACAAATTTGATCCGAGGCAGGAGTCGAACCCGCAATCTCTTGCGTGGCAGGCGGACTCTCGCCCGCTGCGCCACAGAGGTCGTCACATAGTTAGTTCCCTGTGAATAATAAAGTGTCTATCTTTTTATATTAAAATACTCTAATTCTCAGGCATGGTAGATATACTTTGAAACTCATTAATATTCTTTGTAAAAATCACAGCGAAAAATGTACGTGAGTAGATATCTAATAAATTTTTGAATAAAATTCTAAGAGAGAATAGTTGAACCGCAGAAAAATAAATTACGAGATCGAAAAGCAGGCAATAACCAAGGAACAATCCAGAACGAAACCAAGAATTTTGGTTTGGGGTTTCGAGCGCCTTCGGAGTAAGGAAATTCTTCAACAAACATTGTTTCTAAATTAAAACAATCTCATAATTGCACATTCTCCAACTTCTTTGATGCAATATAGGTATCTTAAGAGCGTGTCGGGTAAGGGTGAAAGGGGGTACGAAGTCCACGTTCGGGTAAGTTTTGAGGCAAAGTTAAATCGATTAAGTGTCACTTCCGCCACAGAACTAGCACTGTTCATTAAATATTGCGAGAGACTTACACCCGAATACTCAAACGCTACTTAGATTTGAGCACGTCTCAAGAGACGAGTTTTTGACAGATTTTCATTAAAAACTGTCAAAAAACCGCGACTTGAGACGTGCTAAAATCTGAGTTGCGTTTGGCGGAGGTTGGTCGTCTACCAAGTTTGATTTGAATTAATTTACTTGGTTTTTGCCATGCCAGTGCTCTTAAACGGTGAAGGAAAACATCGTGAGGAAACCAGTTAGTATTCTAACAGCGGCTATGGGCTTGCAACCTGTCACGTATGGAATACTAACTACTGCAAAATGTGGGTATGTGCCAAATGTAATGTTTGGACGTACCTCTGACTACCCCCCTTAGACATCCTCAAAGAATCTTGAATTAGTACCTACTTGGTACTGGGAGATCTAAAGAGATATCTACCGTGTCTGGGGATCAAAGTCGTGAAGCTGTTTCAGTTTCAGTTTACTTGGTTTTTTCTTGTGAACAGGTTAGTTACGTTTTACAATGAACTTTTATGCTTTAAAATAATACCGTGGCATCGAAAGGGATTTCATTAATGGCACTGCATCATTCTTTGAGAATAACAATTCAAGTCGTATTTCTGTATTAATACGTTTGAATGTCCATTGGTAAAAAATTAAATCCCTGCCATGCCGTACCGCTCTGTGTGCCATATAGATTCTATAATGGCTATCACCAATAGGAAGACAAAGCGTGGGACGCCCTCCTATCTGATAGACCGAAGTCATTTCGGGGATTGCAGGAGGTCACAGTAGACGTAGAGAGCTCAGAATAGTTTTTCCTGAAAATAATTAGAAGTGGCCTTTGTAAAGCAGTAGACTTTTGATTTTAGCAGCCTGACGATGATGATAAGCTTCAGGCTTATCTTTAGAAGGTAATAATAGAATATATAATAAATTTAATTATAATTAATATAATAAACATATACGAAGCAGAGATTGAGAACATTTTGAGGTTTTTGTCAACTTTGTACCGGAACTCAAATAAAGTTTTTTTTTATTCTCTAGTATTCGTTGATATCATCTATCACTTCCCATTTTTATTTACAGGCAAACAAACGACAGTCAAAAAATGTAAAAGCGAACGGCAAACAATACCTACAACACGTGCGATCAACATTGTGATTAATATAATATGATTTTTTCTCTGTGTACAATTATTACATCATGGTGATAGCACCAGTAATTTTTTGTATTAGCAAATGAGTAGGTACTTCATTTCGCATAATAAAAATAACATAGGTAACATAAGAATTACAATTGTTTTTAGTCTTTCTCTAAAATTGGATTTGATATGTAATCTTTAAAATGTTTCACCAGAAACATACCACGATTTTGTTTATTCTGTTTGTAAAGTTCGTCTGACTTGGAAATTCTTACGTAGAAATCTCGTACTGAAAAATGTGGAGTTAGTACGCTTTATCCAGAAAGACGTCTCAGTAATTTTAATTTTTTACTGAGATAACATTTTAAAATTACTAATTCCATTTTCCTAATAATATAATTGGAATCCGAATTGCTTGATCAACCAAAAATAAGTTATTTCTAGTTTTTGAGTTTCCAAAATGTATATTACGAAACTTTGGACCTCACTTACATATGTGTGTGTAGCCAATGATGTCAAGAATTAGAATTGAATTATTTTTTTTGTTTTCGATAAAAAAGGAAAGCGGAGGAAAACTATTCGTCGAGCCACATCCGTCCGGACACAAAGTCCATTACGGTCTATTCGTCTAGACGAAGGCACGTGCTGAACTATTCTCACGAGTAAACGAATTACCTGCGCTGTATAAATAAAAGAAACTGCCGAGCAGGATAAACAGTATAACAATTAAGGCGAAAAAAGATAAAACAGTGTTGAATGTGGCTTGCGCCTGTGGGGAACATTTGCTTCTATGAATTTATGTTAACGGCTAGAGTAAGTACCGTTACAAAAGTCTCATTATGAGCCGTCAATCTTAGGAAAGTTTATCTTGCCGCGAAACACCGTTTCAATGCCGTTTTCTTACCTGCAAAAAGCTTTGTTTTGTAGCTATAGATACAAACACACAACGCTGTATATACGTTATTATACTGCTCAAAAAGTATCAATTTAAAACATATCAATGATTCATATAGCATGAAAAGCTGACCTATTTCCGTTATAAAAACACTCAAGAAAGGATAAAAAGATGGTTTTCCAGTAAAATAGAAAGAAGTGAATGAGATCTACACATGTGTGTTGGGCGATATTTTTGCGGGGTATTCGTACGTACAGGGATCGGTGTGGCTCACTTTTTCAATATCCGAACCTAATGGCCGCCAGATGGCAAGTTGGCCAAAGTGATGCTATCAAAAAGCGATAGGCCGCGGTTTCGCCGGTTATCGGGGCACTTTGCACGCCCATCCTGACGTGGGTCAGTACAGCGTGTTGTACATGGGTTTACGGATTCTTTGTAAAAGGTTTTACGGATTCGATGGCCCAGTAACCTTATGAATCTGAAATGATATGAATGAACCACCTTTGGTAAACTTGACGTTGAGTAGGAGTAGGCATCTTATTATGTGAGCAGTTTAGTTATGAGTGTTAGTTGTGACATGTTTAATTATGATACGATATTGGTAAACTAATATGGCTTTTTTATAGAATTTTTTCAGAGAAAGGGAATTGAAAAAGTATCTACACTTAAACATTCATATTGTAGCTACTATAGGTGCAAATTAAAATTTTCTTAATAGTAGACATTTCAGTTACTTAATTTTATGGTTATAGATGTTATTCCACTTATGTAAAACAAAGGGCCTTTAATATGAGTTAATTGTATTTGTTACGGCACATGATTACCTACCCGCTGAGGGTTTTATTTTCCGACTAAGATAAAATTACTCAATGCCATATCAGACCTCCTTATCTACCTTCATTTTGTGTTTAGATATTTTGATAGTACCTAATCTGTTTACGCTCATTTGATACTATTGGTTACTCGCGACTTTATCTGCATGGATTTTGCTTTTTCGTGATTTATTCCTAAACTTTTGACTTTGGCTTTGACTTTGACCTCCAGGCACGGTTGATATTTCGTCAGATCTCATAGTATCAAATATCAGCCCTAAACTTATTGAGTAGGTATGACTCAGGGGATAGTCAGAGTTTCGTCCAAATATACATAATGATCTCAGTTTGAGGTAAGAAAGTCAACGGGACCTTATTACTAAACCCAACCACCTATACCTAAAAGGCTATACCCTCCTTCACCTCCACTGCAGTCTCGTCTCTGCACCAATTCTTAGTAAATCACATAACGATTTTACACGCAGTTTTCACATTTTCTCACCACAGTGCTTTCTCGATTTCTGACATATCTTTTGCATACTCCAGCGGCATTTTAGGCACAACATTCTATTGTTATTCAGTCGACGGAGTCGGGGCCGCGCACGCTCCACGGCTTATCGCCAGCCCCCAGCCGTTGTAAATTAAATAAATATACACCTAATGAGCGGAAATACAATGCATGACTAAGCTAAATAATTGCTTCATCTACTTTTTCGTGAATTGTCACCGGCTTGTGAAAAGTACTCTGGAATTTTTTGGTGACGTGTCAGGTAAATCACGTGGTATAAAGTTATATAAGTTGTTGCAAAAAAGAGTTGAAAAACGATGACTAGCTGTTATATTATTTACCTTAAACTAACCTTAAGGTTAGTTTAAGGTAAATAATAATATAACCTTCTTCAATAAACACAGAGGTCAAGACACAAGTGAATCAATAGATCCTGGAATCGGTGCCGTAGACAGGTAAGGTAGGTAGAGGCTTCAGCTATTTTCGGAAATCCTTTATGTTTAGACTTCTTAATTTAAATTCAATAAAGATCCTAAAATAGGTACTAACTATTGAATAAATTGAAAAATATTTGAACAAATTAATTAAATAGCTACAATTGATAACCTCAATTGAACATCATTAAGTGATATGCAAACAATGGCATCCATTTATTTAAGTACATATAATAAAAGCTCATGAACAAGCCTCAATGCAGTGCATCAATTTATTTAAAACATCTTTCCGGAGCAACAACCTCTGCTGTTACATTTTATTCTACGAAAAAGCACTTACTTAAAACCGTTTCGCTCCAATGAAAATTTATTCAGACTGAATACGTAAATTTTCCTAGTCTTAATTTTAAGATTCTCCATGAATTTAAAATATGCGGAAACTATATGTTGTTATTTATTACTTTTCGAAGTTGCTGCTGTTTTTATTCAAATAAGTGAAAAGAGATGAAAAATGTAGTGAGTGTATCCCGACTAGATATCGGAAGGAAGTTATGATAAAGGGTGACTTTATACGATTTGACTGGCTCTACGAGCTCTTGGATGGATTACATCGGGGTCGATACACATCGGAGCTATGAATAGGAAACAGTTTTTTGAACAAGCGATTTGTTTTTGCTAAGTTTTAACTAACTCAGTTTGTTTTAGAATATTTCTGAAGTTTGCTATCTTGTTAATTATTCAAATGCGTATAGCGTACCATACCTTTTTGTTTTTACCAGCTTTTTAAGCCACCTTGTGAATTTCAAATTTACACGCGATTGACTTCATAATAGTTCACATTTTAAGGATACTTTTCAATATTATTCTGCCACCTCTATATTCCACGTTGAAATTAGTAAAGTTGGCAAAATTATAATCGTAAACGTAAAGTGATTCCGACATGTTACTAGTCATATCAATCAGTTAATAAAATGATTGGCTAGAAAAGTAGCGTTATTTTTTTTTGTTAGTAATCTAACGGACAAGTAAAATATTATGAATAAAGTTTTCGCATTTTTCTGCATATTTTCACTACAGTCGCTTTTTCTAGATCAAAGCAAATACGCCTCTAAAATATAACTAAGGCCGATGTTGCCATTTGTAAGACTTACTTTATAATGTCAGCAACGAGAGCTATTATAGGTTTGAAAATATCTTTCGTATCTGCACAAACTCTTGGTATTTTAGTTATAACACCAAGTACATGTGCAGTAACAGTGTTTGTTAAATATTTTTCCGAACAAACGCAGAAATTTTCACACAGTAAAAACAGGAATAAATTAGTCACAAGCTAAAAACATTCCACAAGAGCTTTTTTATGCAAAATAACAAGACAAACATTAGTGTCCCATAACAAAGGAACCCGCTCGATAACCGTTCACACAAAGGCATAAGATAGGATGAGTTTTTCACCAAATGCCCGTGGAGAGAGCTTTTATACCCTTGTACATTGATCTGAGTGGGAAAGTACAGCTTGTTTCGCTCCAACATATCCTTTGAACCAGTAGTATGTTACTCTTTGTGCGGCTAGCGACGACGGTGCATTTTGATAGCGGTATCGATTTCAACGCCGAATAGAATTTAACTTAGGAATAGGTACGCTGTTTTGCTTCGTCTACGTTTTTGCACTTGAATGTGGGTTATTTGTAGGCTTCATTATTTAACCTAAAAATTATTATATTCACTAATTTATGTAAGTACCGTTTCATTAATATTTAAATAAAATTGTTAAGTAGTACAATTAATTGTACATTTTCACAAATGATTTTCTGAAAATTTTTAATTTTTGAGATTTAAAGCATGAATCAAAAGTGTTGACACAGACAAAGGTCCTTATTCATAATGGACTTTGAGCGTGCCAATAGCTTATCAGACCGATAAGTCTGTTGGTGTCTCTTTTTGTTAACATAAAAGTGACAGTGACGAGAATACTCTATAAAACCGTTATAAAATGACAGCGATTATGAACGAGGCCAACTATCAACATTAAGTTTATCGCAATTTTTAATCATAACACTTGTTCTCGATTAAACTCACAAACTCGTCAAAAATCTCTAGGAAAAATTATATTTGATCACAAACATTAATCGAACATTTAAAGTATTTGTCTTTTGGCTCTGACCCCGTCCCAGCTACGAAGGGGAACGTTTGAGAATTTCAATTTACGAGAAGAATGCGCCGACATAACATGTGGCCCGAGATATTTTGATAGGACATGTTCTTGGTGAATAAATTTCTTTTAACATATTAAAAAGTTTTAAACGGTTTTATTTGTCATCATAATATGGGTAAGGTAGATAGACGTTTTTGGCAAGAATATTGAAAGGGAAATGGATTCTTTGTGTTTTTAAATACACTACTTTTAGCACTTTTCTTATTTGTTTTCTTATAAAAACGGTACCTACCTGGGTCTGAGTACACTACCTAAACTACTGTTCAGCTGTTTGTGTAAACTACTGTAAAACTGGAGTACAAGATTTTGGCATCCCAAAACAAAATCACAAAACCTATACAGGCACACAAACACAGTCATATAATATCTAAATAAATATTCATATAATAATAAGTAGGTTGGTGTCTTAGCTATTTAATGTTCCATGATTATATTATGTGCTATTTTATTTACCTAAATTGTTTAAGACATTACTATAAAAAAATCTAAGAAAGCATTTCATTTAGTTTACAAGAGGCAAACCAACCCAGAGGAATTTTCAATTGGTACCAGGAATGCGCCGCAAGGAAAGAACGGCCGAGGTTAGCATGTTTCGTCATTTCGAACGCGTTATTTTGCAATTTATACATTTCACCCTCACCAATGATAAAATGAATTACAAATGGCGGTGTTATTCTATAATTTTTAAAGGGCAGCATACGGCGGCGCGCCGCAATCTCGCTCGCACAATTTTTTTAACCACTATCTGATGGTACAGGCAGATAGCCCACCTTATGTTAAGTGGTAACTATCACCTATAAAAAATTGAACATATTTGAGAATATAAAATTACTGAAAGTAGTTATGTAAAATCTCAATCGGTAAAGGTGCTGTCAATGGCATTACAAAGATTTAGCGAAAATTTAAATTTTGATACAAGCAAGTTTTCACACTTAAAAATGTGAATATATTTTTCTAGCTTTTACGTATGAAAGCATGCTTGGTTCAAATTTATATTTTCGCCAAATCTTTATAATGCCATTGACAACAACTTAACCAATCAGTAGAAATGGCATAAAAGCAGGAAAGTCAAAGATATTCATCAGCCAAAAAAGGCATATCTAACTGAAAATCAAAAATTCAACACAGTAACCGAGAATGATAAGCCAGTTTCCATAAGCCATATCAAATTCATTATGACAATAAACTCCCAAATGTATTTACGAGGGATCGCGTCATGAATAAATTTCCACAGCAAAGTTTGATGCGTAAAATAGCCGTACAACTTAGACAACGCGCTTATAACAGGTTGATTTAATTTGAGCTTAATTTATATTCTTAGCGTCGTAGGTAACTAATAGAAATACATAGATAAATAATGTAACTCATGGCTTACTTGGAAGACCGATGACATTAAATTAATAAAAGTTAGTTGACAGTCCACACAGCACTATCTAGAACCAAACTACACAAAGCTATAGGAACTAGAGAGCTGGTATAATATTTTTTTTTTTTGCAAATATACTGTGAAATATTAAAAATGTAAATGAACACGAGCTTTGAGTAGCTTACTTTGGGGCTAAATAGTGCTGTGTGGATTGTCCAGCATTATTTATTTATTTATGCACAGCCTAAAGGAAGAGCTGCTATCAACTATGAGCTGTGAGGGCTGTTATTACATTGCAATAAGTCGGCGATAAGCCGGCGGATGGCGATGGCAAATGATTGTCCTAGAAATAGTTGTAGAAGTAAGCCTGAGTGCAAGAGGCTTTAACAGACTTCAAAAAAGGTGGAGATTCTCAATTCGACCCAGCGCTTTTTAAAGAGTGCGATATGAGAGGTGATATAATATATCAGTTTTTGTGGTACTGTGCACATAATAATAAAAGTATGTTCAATAACCCTTAAGTTATGCCAGTGTATCGATATAAACAGTTAATAAAATTGCCGACGTGCTCAAGCGTCCGGGCTATGTTGACCCTCGCCCTCACATAACAATTTTACATCGCATAAATATTCTTGTCATATTTTTCCAGTTTACTAACATTATAAAAGTTATAGATGTAATAAAATGAATAAACATGTATAAACTTTACATGGAAAATATGGTTTTGTCGGTGCTCGTGTAGACTTAGTGTGGCAGTAAAGGCTTTGAACATTTGTAATAGTACGCTTACTTTTCGAATACATAAAAATCTAAGGTCCTTATTCATAATAGTTTTTGAGCGCGCCAATAGCTTATCACACCAATAAGTCTGTTCTTTTCATTGGCATGAAAGTAACAGTGACAAGAATACTCTATAGAGCCACTATAAAATGGCAGAGATTATGAATACAGGTATATGTTTTAAAAAATCTCAACTGTAACAGCTATTGATGGTGACGGCATCGCATCGGCAGTGTGTTTAGTAAGCAGATAATATTTTTTTGTGCTAAACTAAACGCTGAAACTCTCCACAGCTTCGTAATCAGTGTACCCAATGAGACCCAATCCTGCGATTACATTGGTCAATGGTCAAGACACTTCAATCAAAGTTATATCTTTAGAACCGTAGTGAATGGCGTATTGATCATCCAGTGACTATAGATAAATCTATATGTCTCACATAGATTAGTTTATATAGATCTTTGGGATATTTTAAAGCGCAAACTGGGATTATGAGAAATACGAGTACGGACATCATCAGGTGAAACATACTGCAAGCTTTCCTTATACAAATTTGGGATGAAAAAATTTGAGTTTTCGGTATCCATAAATTCCCGTGATCTTTGCAATTTCGTCAGCCGATCGGATGATGAGCAAACACTTAAATAAACATCAAAATGGCACAGCCAAATTGCTATGAATAGAAGTACCTACTTACAAAATCTTCATAATACAAATGAAACAATTGAGCTATTAGGATACCAATGCAAGCGATCTAGAGATAGATCAATTGATCCAAATCAATACCAATAGAAAAAGTCCCCGAGATGCTGGCTATATTGCCACGCTGATGCGCTTATCGAGATACTCACCAAAAATTACCAATATTATATTTTAAACTTTGTTGAGTCTTAACTGAAGAAGCCTATCATTTGATTTCTACTTTTTAATAAACAAACAGGAGTGGTTGGCACGAAGTAGATAAAACCTTTACGGGCGGCGGACGACAAGTGACGACGGTCACGTTTTTAATTACCCGAGACTCATCCGTAACGTGTCACTAGGGGAGTTCTCCAATTGTGTACTTTTAGTTGGCTGTTACGGCTTGAAGCTAAGCCTCCAGTGATGTGTGGAGGAGCTTCCAAAGTTAAATGAGGATTGGGTGCGAGCACACGTGGATGAAAAGGCGCAAATCGTTGTACAGACACGATCGGACAGTTGGCACAGAATTATTATTTGTCGCAAAATATTTTAAACTAGCTGAACCCGCGGTTACGCACGCGCTTGCTTACTTTGAAACTTTCATACAAACTTTTATCCCCTATTTCACCCCTTTGGGGTTGAATTTTGAAAAATCGAATAAAGCGCGTACATCCAACTACTATTATAAACGCGAAAGTTTGTAAGTATGGATGAATGGATGGATCGATGTTTGTTACTCCTACCCGCCGGAATAGGTGAACGGATCGGGATGAAACTTGGCAGAAAGATAGATTATAGTCTGGAATAGCACATCCTACTAATATTATAAATGCGAAAGTTTGTAAGTATGGACGAATGGATGGATGGATGTTTGTTACTCTATAACTCCAGAACGGCTGAACGGATCTTGGTGAAAATTTAGACAAAGATACATTATAGTCTGGAATAACACATAGGCTACTTTTATCCCGTGGGAATACCGGGATTTAAATCTGCGCGGGGCGCAACTATAGAATAGCATACATTTTATTGCCCAAACGCTGAGTGCATAGCACTTATCATTCACATAGGATTCCCATAATATTTTAACTGCATATTTTGATTTCATAAGATATAAAATACACTTATTATGAGTTTATTGTTCACCAGTGTGTGCTGGCCTTATCAAGGTACGCGTAAAAATCTTAAAAATTACAACTTAGGGTCTCAGTTACAAGTTAACCTTAAGATTGGCAAAGGGCTTCATTCAGTTTACTACTAAAAGGAATATTAATAATTTGAAATTATACTTCCGTTAATATGTATATAAAAAAGCTAGATAAGATAAGATAAGATAAGATAATGTTTATTTCAGACAAAAAAGAGATACATATGAGTTGAGCCATACAGAGGTCTTATTCTAGGGATTTTAGCTTATCAGTAACTTAACAAAGTAGCCGTTTGCTATTCCAGACTATAATCTATCTCTCTGGCAAGTTTTATTCAGATCCGTTCAGCCGTTTCGGCCTAAAAGAGTAACAAACATCCATCCATCCATCCATACTTACAAACTTTCGCGTTTATAATATTAGTAGGATACTTAACTCCCTGCTTAGGGTCATAATTTATTTAAAGAAGCATCGAGAATTCGATCTTCCTGTTCGTTATTTTCAGAGTGCAGATATATTATTTATGTGGTTTGAAAGCTCACTTTCGAGTTAACGCAAATGTTTTGTGGTGATAATAAATGGTCCTAAAAACTATATCATAAGTTATTCGTAGTAGTGTCTATCACCTGCTGCATGAGTTTATGATGTAAGATGCTGAATTCTGATGCATGTACCCATAAAACTACTAACTACTACTACTAATACTTAGCGTCTGTATCATGTTATTTTTTTTGTTTTATCAAGCCATATTTAAATAATGCTTGTTAATGTTATTATTATTTGTAAAAAACTCTTACCTATATGTCTAATCTTTGTTCTCTTTTGATATGTATGACACCTGTTTTCTAGTAATTCCAAGCCTAATTGTATATGTTGTGTGTTCTTTGTAGCAAATAAATAAATGTCTATGTCTATGTCTAAAACCGATACTTAATGGATGTCAATTAAGTAGTTTCGTACTTTCATCGTTTTTGACAAATGTAAACTACGTGAACAAATACAGACATAATAATATATACAATGTCCACCAATTACTACTATACTACTATTACTAGCCCAATAGTGTCCCATCGTTAAGCAAAAGTCCACCAATACAAATAAAAATTTACATTAATTTATACTAGTAAAATAAATAGTTACATTTTTTAAGCGCCAGAGAAACCAACAATGTGTACCTACTACTTTCTTGACTGGCACTTAGAACAGTATCAGTTACTCATCATCCTGCCCTTATCCCACGCAGTGGAGTCAGCACAACAGGTTTTAGTCCTTCACTTTCTATCATTCGTCATCTCGGTGCTCACTCATCCTTTTACAGTACATCCATCTTTTACAGTATCAGTTACTATTAAATGGAATAAAATAAAATAGGCTCATGCCATAACTGTAACCCCACGGCAAGGCACTGTGTTTTTAATTTGTTAAACGTAACTGTATACTTACAAACATTATAAAGCTTTGTACATTTGTGATAATGCAACTCCACAATCACTCATCTTCACACAACCCAACAGTGATCTATAAAGTCAAGAAGGGTAATAAATAAAACAGCTCCCTTTTCCCAATTTTACATAAAAACGCGTCTCATCCGCAATCTGCATGTTTATGAGGGTATATTCTATAAACAAGTCAACACGGCTCGTTTTCATTGCACCTAATCTAATAACGAAATTTTGTCATTCATTTTTAAAGCATTTTCAGTCAATTTTACACGTTTCAATGGTTTGTGAGCTGCGATCCATAACAGAATAAGCTACTATCATAGTTTAAAAGGAAAGAGATTGAGTATTGTTTACAAAAAATTGTGTCCGAAAATGGTACAGTGGAAACAGGTTCTTATGGTGTGCTGTCTAGAGACAGCAATACACAGAATTGCATGCAAATAAGATAACAGTAATAAATATGAGAGTCGCCCTTCTGCTGTTTTATACAATTTCCTTATTACATGTTTAAGTTTATGAGTTTCTTGACCCATCTTTGAGTGCATTTGTATTTCGAACCATGTTTGTAGCAGGCTTAAAAATAACACACCAAAAAGAACTAAGACAAAAGCTTTTTGATAAATCTGCTATCAAGCAAAGCTAACTTTTATTTCGACTTTTGTCAAATAGGATTATACAGCTTTGAAGCCTTTTACACTTATTCTTAGGCGCTATTTACATTGCAATAATGTAACATTTTTTTTACATTTATTTTGCAAACTATTATCAGTATTTTCATGTAATAATCAGAGTAAAAGCTGAAGGTTTCAATAAATACCCATTTCGTATAACCTCTAAGAATTCTTCTTAAAAATGCAAATTTCATTGTCATAAATTTCCAGGGCACTTATTAAAACCATAACTTTTAGACCATTTTTGCGCCTGTCAGTAAATCGCCAGGGAAGGATTATTCATCGGCGGTGTCCAAACAAAACGGCTCATTGACTTTGTGATTAATGGCAAGGAAAACGACGGTGACATTCCGATGTGGAAATATTACAGCAAGAAATAAATACTCCCTGTAATTAACACGGTCACGACTTTATAAGCACCAAAAATAATACGTGACAGCATTTGTTCCCAACCTCATCTGGTTTTTTATACAGCTAGTTGATGGAACAAGCAGTTGGCCCACCTGATGTTAAGTGGTAACCATCGCCCATAACAAAGCATTGCCTCGTAAGTCGAACGTGCCCTACGATGTACTGCCCTGCGTCCATCAACTTGAGGCATACTGATGCCTTATGTGCTTGTAATTACACCGGTGACCACACTCTTCAAACCGAAACACAGCGTTGCTGCTTGGCGACAGAAAAATGCGTGGTGGTAGTACTTCCCCGGACGAGCCCTGCACAAAGAGCTTCTACTCTTAATAATTCACTCTTAGTAAATCACTTAACATCAGCAAACAAAAATATGCATAAATCTTGTTCTACTACTTGTAATTCAGAGAAGTCTACGTGAATGTGTCGTGTTTCACATAAGTAGGGATTTGCCAAAAAGGTGGTAATAAGGTATGCAAGCCCTCTTTCCTTTGTCGGCCACTCACTGGCAACGTGACAAGAATCACCGCGTGAGATTTAGTAGTAAGTAAGTAGGTATATGAAGAATTCGAGATGTGAAACGTAGACGGCACAATTCGTAAAAGTGTTTACCATTCCGAGCTAGGTAGAGTCGCGCGATTGTGAAGCCACTTTGCTTGAATTTGAATACGGTTTTGTGGGTAAAGTGTACTATCCATTTGGTAAATAATGCGGGCAGCGAGTTCTTCCTCATTTATTATAGAAACTCGAATTTGTATGATAGCGTAAAGGTAAAGCTGGTGTACACAGGCGGGGTCGAACGGTCGCATCATTGTGCGGGTGAGCCGCGGGCGCGATTACAATGCCCTCGCTGTGACATTCTCGCTAATGGTTCGAGGGTAGGCACAATAAAACGACAATACGACGGGAGATAACGTGGCAAGTGAAAATTTTACAGCGGGATTAATTCAATTCTGCCTTCCGTGGAAAGAGCAAGGTAAGGCTCTTGAACTAATAATGTTTGAAGTGAATAGTTTAGAAGTATATTTTCAACGCTGTATTAATTCCTATTGCACTAGACTAAACAAAACAAAGTACTAAATACTTAACTTGTGCAGAGCTTTGTTAATTTGTTCTAATAAATTCGCTTTGCTAGTTTCAAACTTGTTTTTTTCAAAGTGAAAAGGAAATAAACGGGTCAAGTTCAACAAGCTCTTGATCTATGTCAGTGAAGGCCATAAAACGTCCACTCTGGCTCCGTTCTCAATCTATCCATAATCTATACATCACTGGGGGACACGCGTTTACTATAAGCCCTGACATTTTGACCCGTGGGCCGTTTTTCAATGAGGATTCCGAGCTGGCATCGCTTTGACTCATGAAAGGGTTATCCATGTTACGAAACTCTGCGAGCCTTTTGTATTTTTTATCATCGTCGAATGAATCGCTTTAAAATGTGTCTACAAAAATCTATTTGCAAATTCTGCATTGTTGATGTTTTCCTGCGCGTGGCGCAGAGATAATTTTAAAGTGATTGGTACTAATGTTTGTTGATAAAATTAGAACCATGAGACAAAGAGGCTTTATTTTAGTTTCATTTGTTTGAGTGTCATAGTGAGTGGTTGCGTAAAAAGACCATGGTGATTTCTATGATTTTGAAGAGGTAACTTATTTTGTATTCCTGTTTATAGTTAAAATATAAAATTACAGGAGGATATTAAACACAAACTACTCTACAAAATATAATACTGTGAATATTATCGGTAGGTATAGTACTATAATATCTGAGGGTATTCTTACAAAACATTACATCCACCGGACTTATGGCTTTTCATGCAAAGTATCATGCAATAATTCGTTAAAAATAACTAATTTTCTTGATTTGGGTTCTAATAGCGCTGTACCTAAACCACTGTTATTGTTTATATGAAACGCGATTCACGCAAACGCCGTGAAAGCTTGCACTTTGTGAAATGAGAGCGAGTGCAAAACAAAGCTGGACACCGCTCGTAAATGTGCGGTCTGGGTTAGGTATGCGGCCTATTTGCCGAGTTTAGGACATGTTTAGCTTACGGGTTGTCCTCGTGCTGTAGGTAAGCAAATAGGGTAAATAGTACGGATAAGAGGACTGCTGACGCGTGGCCGGCCAAACGTATAGGTTTGGCCTATACGTTGGACCTGCGTCGCGGTGCGTGCTCTGTGGTGAATAGTTGGTTTAGTTGAGTTAGCGCCATGCTTGTCATCGTAGACTCACTCTTCACCTTACATCAAATGAGTCGGCAGTCAAACGTCTAGCTATCAAACAATAAAAATTACTTGTATAAAAATTACCCAGTTTTACAGGCAGTAAATATCTTCTAACTTACCAACGAAATTGACGTGTAGAACAGCTAGTACGAGAATGCGTGCGAGTGGTCCGCCACCGCCCGCCTTCCCCGCCGCCATCTTGCTTCACCAACGCAGCCATGTACCGCCGCTCTGCAGTTTCCATGTACTCCGAGATCTTCTCATTATTGCACCAAGAGGAAGACACCAGAGTTCTGCCAAATAAGTAAAAAATGTCATAAGTTGGTAAATTAAGGCGGATACGCCCACAACAGTGCTGGCACAGTGCCGTTCAGTAACGTATATACGAGTACGTAAGTCAGTGAAAATGATATTATATCTGTATTCCGTGATATTATAGCATACGTTTTGTACGACGCTTTCCGCACTTGTCAGTGACAGTGACGTCAAATGACGTGACTGAACGACGTTCTGAACCAAGTTTCACATCAAATGTTAAAATTCATGGTCTTCCCTTTATTTCTGACACTTGTTATATATCAAAAAAATATCCTTATGATGAAGCCTTTCAATCGGTATGATAGAGCTTATTTTTCTAGTAATTTTTTTGGTGATTATTTTTATCGTGCAACGGGTTCGCTTCCCGGTTTCTAAATTGTTTTTAAAATTCAAATAATGTTTTCTTTCAGTAAAATGTTCCATCTACAATATTCAAGGTACTTTCCCTCCATGTGGCATATCCGTGGGACGCCCTGTATAGATTTATTTGTGTATGTTGTCTCTCCCAGTAATACCACCACTCTTCCTCACTGCTCTTTATAAAGGTAATAACAAAATGGATACTGTGGTGTCCTTCGGCCTCTCATTCAGATAAATGAAATAGAATAATGTACTTTGCGTTTGGTCGAGAGCAAATGGAATATTTTGTAGGTATGATAGAATTTATGCAATGTTTTGATAAAGCTTTTCTCTTTGATGTACTTAAAGTTTTATTACCAAAATGGACTTATGTAGACCTAGAGCTAACCTTGAAGTTATATTCACATTGAAGCTACCTAAAAGGGTTATGTTGGATTTATTAAGTACCAGCTATATTTTTAAGAAGAAGAACGATGAATTGTTGGGTTATTGAATAGTGGCAGAACTCAAGTAGTAAATGCAATGATTGACCGCTTTTATTTTTTTTGAAATATATAATATATTTTTCAATATTATATAACTTAACGCTTATTTTCTCACGAGTGTTTGTAGTAAATAAAGGATAATTATTTATGTGAGAGTTGATAATAATGTTTTTTTGGCGTGGCTCTTTTTCTTTTCTTTTTTTTGACTCTAGTGTAGGTATATACGCGCTCTGAACACAACAAAAATTTAAAGAATTGTTATCTTCTTGAAGCACTAGTATAAAAACCATACCTATGTACTTTTTATCAGCAAGCGGGGCTAGTGGCAAAGCGATAGCGCATTCGCCACCGGAAGTTGTAATTAATGCCAGCACCACATTATGCGTTTCCTTTCCGGTTGCGTGTGTGCCACTAAACGTAATTTAACAGAAACGGTAGTTCAAGTATTTAGATTATCTAGCCTTTAACGATTACAAATAAAAGCCTTTGCTTGTGTGAAACATTTCACAAATAAATTGCAAACTTCACCCAATCACCTATGTTGAAATTCCACCAATATTTATTTATTTCATTCAACGATTATCTGGTAAAAATCACTGTTTAACGATAAGATGAGATCTTATACATTTTACTTTACTTACTTTTACAAAATTTACGCATACTTTTCTCATAGTTTGTGCAATAAATAAATAAATAAATAAATAATGCTGGACAATCCACACAGCACTATCTAGCCCCAAAGTAAGCTATTCAAAGCTTGTGTTATGGGTACTAGATAACTGATATATTTAATACATTATATACTTACATAGATAGATATTTTTTATTATACATAGAAAACACCCAGACCATCGGAACAAATTTCTGCAGGTCGTACACAAATTTGTTCCAAGGCGGGAATCGAACCCGCAACCTCTTGCGTCGCAGGCAGGCTCTCGCCCGCTGCGCCACAGAGGTCGTCTTTATATTTCTGTCTTTATATTTTCAACCTTGCATTATTAATTCGGATGCCTGGCATAAGCAGAACTATTCTGTGTATCGTTTTGAGCCCATTTATAACAACTAAAGCTCTAAAGTTATGCCCGCCCTGGTGAATTATTTCAATTTGCAAGACCTGGAACTATTCGAAGAAGCAAAGTTTTAAGTTTGTGCCGCTTGAATGCTTTTTACGAACAGGATCAGAACCACTCAGAACTAAGGCAAAGACATCACGTGACGAGACGGGTGACTGAAATTCGTCTATTTGCGTTAGATGATCCACCTATAATTAATTTTTTATACGACTTCCTGGTGAAACCAGCCAATGGCCCACCTGCTGTTAAGTAACCATCACCGAAGCATTGCCTCGTAAGTCATGCACAATAGGAACACTTGAATCCGATTGCCGCATAATGATGTTATGGCAAATGTGCCTGTAATTTCCTCGGTGTGATTTATTTATTTACTAAGTACTAGTTGCGCCCCGCGGTTTCACCCGGGTTAAATCTCGGTATTTCCACGGGTTTAAAAGTAGCCTGTGTGTTGTTGCTGACTATAATCTATCTCTCTACCAAGTTTCATCCAGATCCGTTTAGCCGTTCCGGCGTGAACGAGTAACAAACATCCATCCATCCATCCATACTTACAAACTTTCGCGTTTACATAGCAGGATAGTAGCAGGAAGTAGGATTTCATTGGTTTGCTTAAAGAAAGCCTGTGATGCTTGAAGACTTTTGAATAACGCTCTGTTGAAGTGAGCAATCTAACGACACAATTACGTAATTACTATTACGCTATACTAAAGTAAATTACTATAAGCGAATAGTAAACTAATCTCTAGTGGAACACTGGTTGAAACTATCGAAATTCAACCTCCCAATATGGGACCAAATTCCTTTGAAGTGCAGCTCGCGTAGTGGATTACTTCACGTTCACTTCCACTAATTGAGGGTGCTTGAAACCCACAAACTATAAAACGTCCAAATTAGATGGATATACAGCAAAGGCTGCTGGTAGAATTTGCATTTTAACCAGAGTCTTACCGTCATCGATCCTGGGTCTAAGATTGCTAAGATATGGTGTGGTCGCCGATGTAACTACAGGCACATGAGGCTTAACATCTGTATACCTCAAGTTGATGGACGCAGGGCAATGCATCGTAGGACACGGTCTTATCGTGTGTGACTTACGAGGCAATGCTTTGTTATAGGCGATTGTTACCACTTAACATCAGGGGGGCCATCTGCTTGTTCCGTCAGCTAGTTAGGGGGCCTTATAGGGTAGCCTCAATTTTTTATCAATTTTGTGGACTACTACTGAAAACTTACTTAGAGCGGATAACCATATAACGTAGGTACCAACCATTAACACAATAGTAACGTCAGATTCAAAACATTTTCATTTTTTTCAAAGCGATTTTTTGGCAACTAGCGACCCGCCCGCGCGCCCCTGCTTCGCACGGGTGCACATATCATGCATGTATTATACATATAAACCTTTCACTTGAATCACTCTATCTATTAAAAAAGCCGTATCAAAATCCGTTGCGTAGTTTTAAGGATTTAAGCATACAAAGGGACATAAGGACAGAAAAAGCGACTTTGTTTTATACTATGTAGTGATTGCAAATGTAAACAAAGGCAAGTCTTACCATAGAGGGTATGGAGGCTAGGCGTTGGTAGTTGGGTGAATCAACTTTTAAGGCACTCCTTTTGTGTCCCTGTCATGCAAAGAGCATAAAAATCCTAATTTCCTTATAAAATATGTTTGTTTTGATGTTAACGTAAACTTAGATCCTTTCCTAACATGCTAGTTTCATAGTATTTTATAGTTAATAGGAAAATTTTTGACTTTATTATGGTAACTCAGGAGAACATAAGCACTATCCATACAAAAAACATGTGTCCCCAGGCCTAGATGACGATACAATTTAGGACGTATCTTAAAAAAAAGGTATGAATGCACAGCCTTTTTACCCAATATTATGATTCAGAAAAAGATAAACTTACGTTTAAAGTTAACATTTATAAAAGTTTGACAAATGTTTTATATTTTTCGTGCATCCAAACTTTTGTCCCAAACTTTGATCAAAACATCAGTTCTACAGAGTTACCGATAAAAATTCATGACCGTTATCAAGAGATGACGCCTACCTTGGTGTCATCTAAGGCGATTATTGTCTAATATTTAGTTGGTATGATCAAAAAATCTCTACCTAGCTTTACCGCCCCCCCAGCCTAAATTAAGTTCTCAGCTGGTGCGCGTAGGTTTATTGTCGCTCTACAGCGTTGCAAAGGATATTTATGAGGCACCCTCGTCACTTTTTCTAAAAAAACTCGTTAATATTAGCTTAGATGTCGTGCCCCACTGCAAAACCGAAAAATAGATAAATCTGTGCAAATGTTAACAGTATATTTTCATAATATTTCGATGATTTATTTTTTATTTTTAGTTGTTCATAATGTTGTCAAAGGAGTGTCTTAAAAGTTGATTCACCCAGTTACGGGGTGAAGCGGAAAGATCGTATAACACAGTAACAGGAACTTTATTTGCACGGCAATATTTTAAATCAATGTTTATAAGATTCCTAAGGTAAGTACTATATGGGTAGGCACAAGCAAGCGTAAGAAAATGCAATGAGAGCTGACAGCGCGCGACACGGGTATCTCGTCCGAGGCTCGTAGCGGTCTGTCGTTCGGCCGGCAACGCAAGCGCATGCCGCCGGCCGCTGCAGGTAGGTAAGGTACTCGCGCGCTCCGAACAATGGTGCGTGGACGAGCGAGTATTTCCATTGCACAGCAAGTTCGGGAGATTATTATAACACGAGAATAATATCGTACGCCAAGTACTTAGGTAGGTAAATATCTAGTATTATGTATGTATATAATATATATATTTTATTGTGTGTATTTATGCCTGTTGTAAATAAATATGTGTGTAAATATGTATAGGTAAATGTATATAAAGTTATGTAAATAATGATTAAATAGAAGTAGGTAGGCATATACAGATAGGTAAGTAGCCTACATCACTCCCCTCCAGAGACCGTCACTACGGTCGATAGTAGTCAGGAAATCGAACCCTGCGGCCAGAGCGTGTCTTTTTGATGTCTCCTTGCGCCGGGGCATCCAGCCGTGCTGGAGGTGGATCGGGTACGGGGATAGGTGTTGAAGTGGGAGTTGGAACGGGTGTGGGAACAGGAATGGTAGTAGGAGGAGATGGGTCTACGAGTAGATAGGCCGGCTTAAGGCGGTCTATAGATACTGTGACACTCTTGCCCTTGACCAAAATCTTGAACACCTTGTCACTACGTTCGACAACTTCGTAAGGGCCGGTGTAAGGGGGCTGCAAGGAGCCTCGTAATGCATCGTCCCTTAGGAAAACGTGAGTAGACGAAGATAGGTCTTTATAAATAAAAATGTTATTTTTGTTATGACGTGCTGCGGGTAATGGACGAAGCTTCGCTGCAAAGTGACGCAGACGAGTGGTGAAATCCGAAATATCGGTGGAGTCACTAGAAGTTGCCTGGAAAAATTCTCCAGGAAGACGGAGTGGCTCGCCATACACCAACTCGGCAGACGAAGTTTGGAGATCGTCTTTAAAAGAGGATCTAATGCCCAAGAGCACAAGAGGTAAGTTTTCAACCCAATTGCAGTCGCCGTGGCACATTATGGCCGCTTTCAGCTGACGGTGAAAGCGCTCGACCAAGCCGTTACAAGCCGGATGATATGCGGTTGTTCGACGATGTTTGAATCCGATCATTTTTCCAAGGTATTGGAAAAGTGCGGATTCAAATTGTCGCCCGCGGTCAGTGACGATATCGGTTGGACATCCAAACCTGGATATCCACGATATCAGCGCCTTTCCGACTGTTTCGGCTGTCATGTCCACCATTGGGATCACTTCGGGCCATCGAGTGAACCGGTCTACTGCTGTAAAGCAGTAGCGGTAGCCCTGAGATGGTGGAAGTGGGCCAACAATGTCCACATGGACGAATGCGAATCGAGCGCGGGGTAAATCGAACGTGCCTAATGGTGAGGACACGTGGCGGTTTACCTTGGCGCGTTGACAAGCGAGGCACTTTCGTGACCACTCTCGGCAGTCTTTGCGCATCCCAGGCCAAACGAAACGCTCGGCAATTAACTTTGTGGTTGCCTGAACGCCTGGGTGGCTAAGATTATGAAGACTGTCGAAGAGTTGCTTTCGCAGTGGTTTTGTCACGAACGGCCTTGGCGATGGAGTGCTCACATCGCAATATATCTCGAGGTCGCTGTTAGGTATCTTGAGCTTCTTTAGGCAGAGTGAAAAATCACCACCAAGATATTGAGGAAGCTCTTGATCGGCAGCTTGAGATTGTGCGAGTACGTCATGATCGATTGGTATCTGCAGTTCATCGATGCGCGACAATGTATCGGCTACGACATTGTCCTTGCCTGAAATGTGTCGGATGTCGGTCGTGAACTGCGAGATATAATCCAGATGACGATACTGACGTGGCGAACAGTTTGCCTTTCGTTCGTGAAAAGCGAAAGTGATCGGCTTGTGATCAGTATATACCACGAAGTGCCTGGCCTCCAACATGTGTCGAAAGTACCTAATGCTTTCGTATATGGCCAAAAGCTCGCGGTCATAGGGTGAATATTTCTGTTGGCAAGGGCTCAGTTTTCGCGAGAAAAACGCGAGGGGCTGCCATTCACCATCTTTCAACTGCTGCACGACTGCACCCATTGCGAGGTCAGATGCATCTGTTACCAGTGCGAGTTTGGCATTGCAATCTGGGTGTGAGAGAAGCGCAGCATTCGAAAGATTTAGTTTGCATTGTTCAAATGCAAGAAGAGTGTCACCAGTAATATCGACAGGATGTGATGCCTTAAGGGAACCACCAGCAAGAAGGGCGTTCAGAGGGGCTTGTATCTTAGCGGCTTGAGGCAAGAATCGCCTATAAAAGTTAAGCATTCCTAAGAAACGCCTGAGCTGCTTAACGGTCTTTGGGACTGGGAATTCCTTAATGGCTTCGACTTTGGATTCGAGAGGCTTGGTGCCGGTTTGGGATATACGATATCCTAAGAAGGTTACCTCACTGGCACCGAAGACGCATTTCGCAGTGTTGACTAGGATACCATATTCTTTCATCCGAGTGAAAAGCTGTTGGAGGTGGATTTCGTGTTGGGACTCGTCGCGTGAATACACTAAGAAATCGTCCAAATAGCAGTACACGAAATCGAGACCTCTTGTCATCTCGTCAACAAATCGCTGGAAGGTCTGTCCTGCGTTTCTTAAGCCGAACGACATGAAAGAGAATTCATACAGCCCAAAGGGGGTAGTTATGGCGGACTTCATGATATCTTCCTCGTAGACCGGGATTTGATTATAGGCTTTGACCAAATCAATAGTGGAAAAGACTTTGGAACCAGCAATACTTTGGGCAAAGTCGTGGATGTGCCTAATAGGATAACGGTCTGGGATGGTCCGCGCATTAAGCATCCTATAATCACCACAAGGCCGCCAGCCGTTATCCTTCTTAGGAGCAAGGTGCAACGGTGAAGCCCAGGAGCTTTCGGAAGGGCGTGCAGTACCATTAGAAAGCATGAGTTCGAATTCCTTCCTAGCTATCTGGAGTTTATCGGGGGCGAGCCTACGTGGAGTGCAAAAAATGGGTGGACCAGGAATGGTCCTAATATGGTGAACTGTGCTGTGCTTTGGAATCCACGGTGTGCCTGAAGGGCGTGTAATTTCCGGGAATTTACTTAAAATGTCGTGATACCTCGTGTCGCCCGATGAGACTTTAACAGAACAAATATCAATTTTGGCTAGAGAAGCTATAGCAGACAATGTGGTAGTATTATCAACAAGGCGTTGATTGCGAACATCTACCATCAAATTGTAAAAACTTAAGAAATCGACGCCTATAATGGGTTTTGTTACGTGAGCTACGGTAAAACGCCATGGGAAGCTACGTCTTAAGCCTAAGTTTAAATCTAGCTGGATATAACCAAAAGTCTCTATGGGTGTACCGTTAGCTGCACACAAAGTGAAGTCGGTCTGCTTGGCTCGTCGCTCGCGAAGCGCAGTATGGGGGAAAACGCACAGGTCACTGCCGGTATCAATCAGGTACTGGGTTCCCGAGCTGCGGTCGGTCACGAAGAGGCGACTTGATGAGGCTTGGCAATCGTCCGCCGCCATTAGCGATTGCCCGTGGAGTTTCCCGCCTTCTGGTAGTCGCAAGGCTTGATACAATGGTTAGCCTTTGCTCCGTGCCTGGTATGGTACCAGCATATGGGGTGTTTCTCGTAGTTGGATTGCGATCTCGATCTTGGGCGCGAAGATTGACGGCGATTCTGTGATCTCGAACGGTCAGAGCGGTCGTTGGAGCGGTCATTGGAGCGGTAAGTGCGAGTGTGCTCGTCTAGCTTCAATGCAAGGCGCTCGACCATCTTCCTCAGTTCTGCGATTTCGCTGGATGAGCCGCCGCTCACTGCTGCCGTGGATGACGTGGACGCGACGTTGCCGGGTGAAGTTATCTCGTGGATGCGATCTGCCAGATCCGAAAGCTGCTCCAGGGACTGAGTAGTTTGTGAAGCCAGCACTGTTTGGATGTTGTTGGGCAGGCGGTTGCACCAAATCGTACGAATAAAGTTTTCGGGTACGGAGGGTCCAGCTAAATCCTGTAGGTGGCGCAGGAACTGCGACGGTTTCCGGTCTCCGAGTTCTTCGTGAGTGAGAAGTTGTTTCACCTTTTTCTCATGGGAAGCGGACAGACGACGAATTAGTTCCGTTTTGATCTTCTCGTACCGGTTGGTGAGAGGAGGCTTTATAATAATGTCCTTCACGGCCTTCGCGTGTTGAAGATCCAAATTTGTGATGACGTAGCTAAACTTGTCTGTATCTTCGGTGACGTCACGGATATCAAACTGTCCTTCCAATAAAGCAAACCATATCTCCGGGTCATCTGGACTAAATGGAGGAACTTTTATTTTTATATTACAAATATCGGATGGTGCAGTGGAAACAAACATTTTTTTACAAGAGCGTGGTTTTGTGTTCACATTGCTCGGTACGCCAATTTGCGACTCACCGGAATCACTGTCTGTGTCTACATATTCTTTATCTTCACACTTCTCCATTCTTCAAAGGTTTATCGTGCACTTAAGAGGGGTCACCAGTTATGGAGGTAGGGCGTTGGTAGTTACGGGGTGAAGCGGAAAGATCGTATAACACAGTAACAGGAACTTTATTTGCACGGCAATATTTTAAATCAATGTTTATAAGATTCCTAAGGTAAGTACTATATGGGTAGGCACAAGCAAGCGTAAGAAAATGCAATGAGAGCTGACAGCGCGCGACACGGGTATCTCGTCCGAGGCTCGTAGCGGTCTGTCGTTCGGCCGGCAACGCAAGCGCATGCCGCCGGCCGCTGCAGGTAGGTAAGGTACTCGCGCGCTCCGAACAATGGTGCGTGGACGAGCGAGTATTTCCATTGCACAGCAAGTTCGGGAGATTATTATAACACGAGAATAATATCGTACGCCAAGTACTTAGGTAGGTAAATATCTAGTATTATGTATGTATATAATATATATATTTTATTGTGTGTATTTATGCCTGTTGTAAATAAATATGTGTGTAAATATGTATAGGTAAATGTATATAAAGTTATGTAAATAATGATTAAATAGAAGTAGGTAGGCATATACAGATAGGTAAGTAGCCTACAAGGGCATGGTAAGCCCTTGTTTTATATTTTCACATTTTTTATAATTGGACTATGTTGTTTAAAAATAAATCAGCTGAAATGCTGAATCAACAACTTATATAAACAGTGCAACTTCACAATAAAATTGCGCTTCGATTTCGTTGCGCTTTAATCAGACAATTCTCACAATAAACACAATACTCAAATTAATGAATAATCGATTGAAAACATTGTGCTATCAACGAATTGGCAGTTCAGGCTCATTTGTAGGAGCAATTATTAACTGGCGTAATCAGCCGATTGCGGTTGTCAACTCTGATTTGGAGCAATATGGGTGATTAGTAACATCCCAAATGATGAGTTGTCTATCTAGGCAGACTGACCACATTCATGTGGAAATCAAGCAATTTAGTTAAGTGTATCACTCTGTTGGCAAGCGTGGTTTACTACAAACTTTGGAGCTTAGAACACAGCACATCCTACTAAGTAAATTTATAAGTATGGATGAATGGATGTTTGTTACTCAATAACGCCAGAACGGCTGAACGAATCTGGATGAAATTAGTCTGGAATAGCAGATACGCTACTTTTTGTACCGTGCGAATTGCGAATACCGGGATTTAAAACTCCGCGGGTGAAACCGCAGGGCACAGCTAGTGATTTCATAAAGGATAATGTGAATAGTGGATGAATGATGTGTCTCCGTTAGGCAAATAAATGTGTTATCTAGATAGATAACACATTTATTTGCCTATTTACATTTATATGCAAATAAATGTGTTATCTAGATAGATAACACATTTATTTGCCTATATGATAAAGAAAAGCGACATAACAACGTAACGATCTATTGTACAAAAAAAAAATACTCGTCGCAGAGGGAAGTCAGATATAATATTAATTGGTATTTTAATATATTTTTAACTAAAACTCTTTTTTTTTACTTAAATACAATGTTTTTTTTTTCATAAAATGTTATAGATAATCGTCCTTCTTGGTCAGTAAAGTAAAATAAAGAAAAATTAGCTTATCAGGTAAACAACGCTGTGTTTCGGTTTGAAGAGTGTGGTCGCCGGTGTGATTACAGGCACATGAGGCTTAACATCTGTATGCCTCAAGTTGATGGACGCAGGGCAGTGCATCGTAGGGCACGTTCCTGTTGTGCGTGACCTACGGGGCAATGTTTTGTTTATGGGTGATGGTTGCCACTTGGCATTGGGTGGGCCATCTGCTTGTTCCATCAGCTAGTTGTATAAAAAAAAAAACAGTCTAGCAATAGCAATCAAGCGCAATAGATTACTGTACAATCCCCAGCTTGCCTATATTTCTACGTACTATTTTATAATTGGATTAACAAATCTTTGGTTTTTCCGATTGTATTGTGTAAGAAAATTATTTTATTGGAATTTCCGATTGTATTGTGTAAGAATAGTTTTTACTGGAATGAGTTAAATGAATGAAAAATTCCCCTCCAAAAGTTAACCGCTTTGGGCATACGCCTTGGCTATTGGAGTCTGCATGTTATTCGTCAGCGGCATCCTGTAATTAATTCTGACATGGACGGGACAGTGAGGGCTAATGAATGGCGTGTGTAGCGTGTTGTGCAAAAACTGTGACGTCATACAACACCCAGAGTATCAGGCGTGCAGACACAGCCGTGGGAGATTTTAACATTTCTAGATTTCTTCTATATTTGTACACTCGATACTCCTGGCCCTGTTTCATATTCCCAACCGTTTTATAGCGGATCTATAGAGCATACTTGTCATGCCAACGAAAAGAGACAGCAGCTGACTTATGGTCTGATAAGCTAATGGAGCGCTCATCAACTAATATTAATAAGAGGGTTACTTTTTAATTTAAGAGTTAATCGTGAATGAATTGTGAATGATATTTTAAAGCTGACATGTACTTTTTTAGTCAGCAGCACATCAATGCAGGTTAACCGGTGACTATATTTATACTTCTTTGTGATGTAATATACAGATGATTTACCTGATGTTAAGTAGTATCCATCGCCTATAACATTACCTACATTACTGTAAAGCATTGCTTCGCAAGTCTCGGACGATTGGAACGTGACCTGCGTCCATCAACTTGAGGCATACAGAAGAAGTCTCATGTGCAAAACAAATACATCCGATCTAATAATATAAATAATTAATTTGTTAGTGAAATAACAGAATTTGACCGGCAATTTCAGTCGGAAAAAAGTTACTTAACTATTGTATCAGAAAACATAACTCGAAATAAAATAACTAAAACGCTAATCACTTATCCTTAGACCACCATATTTTTCCCATAGCTGCGTATGAAATTCTACATCGCTAAATGATGGGCACATATTGGCAGGTTATTGATTTTCGGACGTTGACAAATTTTGTTTATTTATATTTGGCTAAATAACACTACGTGATTAATGAACGGTGTTGAATAAGATTTTCAGATCAGTTCATTGATTTTATTTTGTTACTATCATGATCTGAACTTCCTTATAAAATCATTTTTATAAGGACGTCACATTTTGATTTTTGACGTCAGATTGGTTTGACGTCACCGTTGCTTATAAATTATAAAGATTTAAAATTTTTAATCTTTCTGCCAAAAGTTGTAATTAAAAATTTTGGTGTTTATTTTTCATTTTATACGGTTATTTAAATATAGTATAATGATAATTAAACAAGGTCATTGAGTAAGTATATAGGACTTGAAAAGTGCAGCATAAACTGGCCCGCTGAAAAAGGCGATAACTTCAAATTAGTCGTGGGAAGTGGATCCACTATAAACGTAAATTTTCATTTTCGCAAAAGTGGGGAATGTGGTCTATAAATCTGGGTCTCAAAGGTACCAGTAATTTTAGTTAATGTCCTAATTATTCGGGCGTCAATCTCAATCAGTATCCAAGTAAAACAGTGAAATCTACTATTATATTATAAATGGGATAAGATATAATGTGAAATATTACACGGGTATATATAACACGTTTTAGCTTCACTATTTATTTTCCCGACGTTCTGCGACAAGTCCGCGACCATGGCTATTGCAACATAGTCAAAACGTCGGGAAAATAAATAGTAAAGGTAAAACGTGATTAATAGCCGTGTTATATTTCAAATTATATGTTATGATCGCGAAAGTTTAAACATACTGTGGGATAAGATACCCATAATATTAGAAGATTTTACTGTAGCTTAATCACGTTCACTGAATTGATCTCGTAGAAACATGGACTAAATAAATGTACCTAGTTATCGTAACTGCCATAACGTTTCATTTAAAAAAAAGGATCTAAAAAAAGATCAAACCATGAAAGGAAAAGCCTCTTCATATTGATGTTTGCATTAACTGCTATATAATGATTATACTTTTCGGTTTTCCTTTTTAAAATGTTGGCTTTATTCAAAGCCTACATAATGTACCCACTTAGGTAACGGCTAGTAATATTTACACTCACCTACAACCACCAATCACTTTCGTACACTAAACACCAAATACTTCGATCGCAACTTGGTGCCCAGTTATTGTGAGGAACTTGTTGTAAGGAATCGAGTTATAAAAAGTATTTGTTTATTTTTCTAAAATGTACACTTCTGTGACGATGCGCTGGAATTCTTAGTTTAAATCTCTGTTCAACTAAGTATTTAGAAATACAAATGGAATCAATATTTACCTACTTTTGATGTGCACTGTACCATAATAACCAAACTAGCACTTAGTGTCTGAAATTTACAGCTCTATATAAATCAGCGAATAAGTATTCCTCCTTATAATTTATGGCACACTTCTAGCCGGTTGTTGGAGGGTAATGGATGCGCCCGCAGATATCAGTGGCTACCTACCGTCTTTAAATTACTCACTGTTCAGGAAGCAAGGCCTGACCAGAGCTTGGGTTTTTTAAAAAACGGCAGACGTTTTATGATGACGTGACAGACACCAAGTCCAGCATCAACAACATAAACATTGTGAATTTTTTCAAGGTCACGCTTTACGAAATATATCCGACAAACACTAGATAGAGATTTATGATATTCCAAAGATTCTAACAGCCGGTTTCTTAAAGCACGATCAAAACGAATTGGGTGTCAATGATGTCAATTCACTTTTTATCTCTATCTAATTTGAATTAAAAGCTGAAATAGCAAGTGACTTCACATCCGATTACGTTTGATCGAGCATTCAGAAACCGGCTGTATGTCTTAAAAGAGACCTTTTAATGGGCCCTATATTTATATTGTAACCACTGTGTTGCCTGAAATATAAATTACAAATAACGTTTTTTTATTATACTAGCGTTCGGTCCCGTCTTCGCACGGGTGCATTGCTTCAATATTATCCTCTTGAATCCGAGAAAATTCCGATGAGAAAATGGCCGCGCAACAATATGACACGCCCCCCACCGCGCGCCTCTCAGATTTTTGTTTTACCGAAAAAAATATGTCATAAAAAAATACTAGACCCCCTATCTAAGTTCTGTAAACGATGTTAGCTTCCTAAATAATATTTCTATAAGTTTTTATCATTCGTGTAAGCCAAAATGTACAAACAACAACACAAGAACATAATAAATACGTAAAAACATGAAAATTTTGATACCCGTAATGAGGTCGAAAACAAGAAAACTACAACGAAATTCGCAAATCCAACATGTAAACCTTCACTCTATCTATAAAAAAAATCGCATAATAATCGTAAAATATAAAAAATCGTTGCGTAGCTTTTATTGGGACGAACGGACATACAGACAGCGGGAAGCGACTTTGTTTTACATATGCAGTGATATTCATATCGTGTTCAGAAACGAGTTATTAAGTAACGCTACATGACGGCACCCGTTTTTTTAAGAAAGATTGAGCTCATTCGAACTAAAATATATTCCTCACACTATTATGATAGTAAAGATTAGCAGAATACAGTTTAGGTTTGTAATCAGTTGTAATTGATTCTAATTTGACGTGCGATTGATGGCGGTTACGCATGGTTCTGTTTTTGCTTTTCCAACATAAACAGTGTAGTGAGTGGAATTTAAATGCGCCTCAAAAGAAGCTCCTTTTGAATACTGTGAATCTTCTTTAAACTAAATTCTTAGATTGAAGCTGTACCTTTTATTGAGTATTACAGACTAAACTTTAAAATTTCTCCCATAATATTTTGACTGCCTATTATAGTATGGTAGTTGCCACCCTTTTAAAAACCAAATATACCAAGCTTAGCTTCGGGGCCACAGCAACGCGGTCGTCGATTAAATCTTTTTACAGTCACGTTCAATTGGGATAAAATATCTAGCGCGTTCCCACTCCACAAAGTAATGGTAGAATTGCAGGTTAGAAATATCTGAATCAAAAGTAAATCGAATGGGCAAATGAAAATTTATTTAGTTGCTCTCTTACGTCCTCAAAGGAACTTGAGTCGAGCCCACTAGATAGATGAATGTTAGTGGTAAATAAATATTGGAAGTGGTCAGTTCTTTTAATTTTAATCCTACTAATATTATAAACGCGAAAGTTTGTAATTAAGGATGGATGGATGGATGAACGGATCTGGTTGAAACTTGGCAGAGAGATAGATTATAGTGTGGAATAGCACATAAGCTACTTTTTACCCCGCAGGAATACCAGGCCCCACGTTGGGCGCCAAATCTGCGCGGGTGAAACCGCGGGGCGCAACTAGTACACAATATATACGACTATACATTTGTTAAAATGTGGGTATGTGCCAAATATAATGTTTGGACGTACCTCTGACTTCCCTTCTTAGACAGCCTCAAAAAATCCTGAGCTACTTAGTACTGAAAGATCTGAAGGGAAATCTACCGTACCTGGGGATCAAAGCCGTGAAGCTGTTTCAGTTTCAGATTTGTCGAAATAAAAGCTTAATTATTATTCATAAGGAATTAGAGCCCTTACATGGAGTACTTACCGACCAAAGTAAAGCAATAAAAGCATAGATTTTTTATCAAAGCTTCAAAAATTCCCGCACATTTCATACAGAAATGAATGGAATATTAAATTATGTTGGGCCGTGTTTTGTAAAACTGACGAAGCTTCTTGTTAAGCTTTCAAGAAGCTTTTAAGTTAATGAACGACTTGTTAGCAATCTATTGACTCTTTATTCGGGATATTTTAGGTAAATTAAACGCAATTTTGGTAAAATTTGAGTTTTGACAGCGAGATTCTTTCCACTGAAGAAACAGTGGTTTTGCTTTTTAACAATAACATGTATTGTCATTGTTGATTAAAAATTTTATTTTGATTGAATAATGTTCACTTAGTGCTAATTTTTTACACCACTTGTATCCTTGCATCCATATTATATACGTGCATCCACAAAATGTTCATTTTTCTACCGCTAATCTTATAATGCAATGATTAAACACCTAGAAATAAAAATATTATTTTAGCTTATTCAATAAGAAATAAAAGGCTCGTAAATAATAAAGGTGTGCAGTAAAATGTTAAGATAAAATTCAAAAAAGGTTGATCCGGGAATCAACCTTTTTTGAATTTTATCTTAACATCTAGTACAAACGTAAATCTTTGCTTTCTAACTTTAAAATCTGCATCATGGTTCGTTAGAACAAATTTTTCTACATTCTATTGATGCCAAACCACCTCCCTCCTCCACCTACCTACCCCTACTCTCTAGATTAAAAAACCTGTGCACAACTTCGCAACACCATTGCTGTATTTTTATTAAATTCTTCGTATTTTAAAAGCTCTCAAATACTATATTTTCATGTTGTTTTGTAGCGTAATTTAATCTGTACCTGATCTTTTGTTTTGATTTGTGTAAAAAATAATGCTGGTGTGCACCGCAGTTGCTGCCCTGCACTCCGGCGTCAGCATAAAGTCAGCCAATAATTGTTCTCTTTTTGTATTTGATTCATAAGACCGATATGTAATGTACTTCCTTCGGCTTATTATTTATTCGTAGTAAATAATAAATTAGATTTATCACACATACACAATTTTACTCGTATATATGTATACAAAAAGAAGAAAAAATATAGATAGTGGCAAAAGTATGTGACAATTTTTAGTTTTAAAAGTGCAATTACTTCTAAACTCTTACATCCTTACCCTTTTTAATAAGCCACGGATAAAAAAAAATATTATAAACCTACCTTGACTAACAGCAAAATTGAAATATGTATACCTATGTCCTAGCGTATGAAATTGTAACGTTTAAATAAGTTATTAATTAGCTTATTATATTTTGTCCATCGTCGCATATATTTTTCCCAAAACGCTCGTTCTTGCAATATCTAGTTCAAAAAATTTAAATGCCAATAATTTTGTATATCCTGGAAAACCAATTTCCAAAAGATCCGATTTCTTACACAAAAAGTGTCCACCAGCGCCCTAGTTACGGAAACCAGTCCACTCACTAAATAAGATCCTATTTCCAAAACATGAATTTCACAGAGTATTCAGAAAATATCAATTAAATTGGTAATTGGGCGATTTCACACAATGTCATCCAAGCCTCAAACTACTGTAATTACATTACTACGAAACTACTTATTTTAGTTTCGATTATATTATTGGTGTGTATTTATTTATTGGCAACATGTGCATACTTACTTATAACTATGTTCTATTTGTTTTAACGAGTTTACTTGGTAGGAAGAGCACCGGTAGTCTAGTGGGAGCAACCCCCTTCTTCACATAGTATTGTTGTGGGTTCAAATCGTTTGATTCCAACGGACATCGGACTTATCTAAGCAATTGTTTTTTCTTCGAAAAATGTATGAGTAAGTAAGTATTCATATAATTATTATATTATAGGAAAACATCGTGAGGAAGTTGGCATGTTGTAGAACCTAACAATTTTTTAACATTGTGTCAAGTGCTCGAAAGGAGCCTCTTGAGGCGCATTTAAAATCCTTTTGACCAAACTGTTTCGAAAGAGACGAGTGACACGAGAAGTAGTGACTCAAGAAAAAGAAGTATTCATACACAATAAACAGTATATAAATAATAAAAAAATAGTATGCATTCATAAAAATTACTTACATTTAACTAGCAGGTTCTAAACAATTTCGCTGTGTGCACAGCATCTACATTTGATTTTTACGAGATCGATCTGCATACAGCATCCTTACACTCACTGTTCATAAAATTCACTAAGAACCAGTATTTTAAGTGTTCCTAGAATTTTCTTCTTTGAGCCACATTCGTAGTCCATATAAAACGATTTTAAAAACATAGGACAACAGAAAAGTTTGTTTGCTAGAGCAACAATGCACAAAGTTCTCGTGTGGGTCGGAAGTTGAGCGTCGCCGCGGCACAGTCCCTCCGCGCGGTTCGGTTCGTACTGGCTCGGTCGTCCATCGGCGCGACACCGGAGTACCAAACGACTTGACTTCTACGCGATCCATGCGCGGATCACTGGGTAGGAGGAGTCTTACCCAAAACCACGCCTACTAAGAAGCTACACATTTCTTTTTCAATATGTGTAATTCAATTTCGCTTATGTCTTCGCTGGGAAAGTTGATGCCCCGTTGTCGTTCAACACGATGTTTTTATGTAAACTGTAATGTAGTTCGCGAACCGAGTCGGCCCGCGATGATACGCTCATGTGCTTTCCTTTCTTTTTTCTGCTGCCAATTTCACGTGCTGGTGCTTGTTCATCTAGTGGAATAAAGAGTTGGGCAACTCACTCGTAGGATGATGGAGAATAAACTTTTCAACTTACCATCCTGTTTTCTTCCAATCTATTTTATTTAAATTTATAATAGATATGCACATTTTTTGTTTTATATTGATAATTTTCCGTGTTTTTTTAGCTGATGGAACAAGCAGATGACACACCTGATGCTAAGTGGCAACTATCGTGACTTGTAACTGTTTTTACCAATAAATAATCTGCATCTGTATCTGTATCACCTATAACAATGCGTTGCCTCGTAAGTCACGCACGATAGGAACGTGCCCTATGATGCACTGCCTTGCGTCCATCAACTTGAGGCATACTGATGTTAAGCCTCATGTGCCTGTAATTGCACCGGCGATCATACTCTTCAAACCGAAACACAGCGCTGCCTTTTTCGGCCAAAATGGCGTGGTGGTACTTCCCCGGACGAGCCCTTCACAAAGAGCTCTACTACTCTTAAAACTATACTTACTCTTACTCTTGTTTTATCCTGATAATTGTTCAGTGTCCTTTAGTTTTAACTTTACATCTATAAAATATCCGTGATCCTAAAATCTATTCCACGGAAGTGCTCATTACAGCTTAAGCTTTCTCGACACATTTTGGTCCGCAGAGGAATTCTCCAAATTATAACAGTAAATTAAGCGTAGTTTCATTTGCGTTACAAAGTGAATTATGTGTTGGTGTCTTAGTTCTGTCACCACCTAAGTTACTACGGTTCAAAATTAATACACTGCCATAAGGCAGCTCTAATACCCGCGTTCTCAGACTTCTATATACAGTATCAAATTTAAACTTACGCCTTTACAGGAAAACCAACCTTTAAATAAAGGAATAAGGTTCAGTTTAGAGTTGCAAGGGTAAAGTCAAATAGGCTTTTCCGTGCAAAGAAAATCATTATTAAGTGAACACCTATTTGTTTGTGTCGCATGTTACCGGATACTAATGACGACTGACATAAACAGTAATTTAATTTATGAGTATGCTGGAAACGTTTGACAAGCAATGTTTTGAACAATGTTTGAAATAATTTAATGAACGAAACTCAAATTGACCAACAAATTTAGATCAGAACATGCACGAAAATATTCAACAAAGGTAGGTAGGTACTTAGTAACATTGTATTAAAGTCCAATAAAAATAATTATTATTGCAGCAAGTAACTTTTTTCCTTACATTAGACAGGATGTCCCAAAAAATAGTGTCAAGCGAAAATCCAGAGATAGAACACCCCTTGGGGTACCTAAATCATCCCCGTATAATGTTCCGCGATTTTTTATAGTTTTTGAGTTATGATTTTTTTTCTGAATTTTTTGAAAATTTTCGACTTACTCGAAGAAAAAATACACAGGTTGTCCCAAAAAATAGTGTCAAGCGAAAGTCCAGAGATTGAACACCTCTTGGGGTAACCAAATTTTAATTTTTTAAAATTGTTTTTTAAGTTGCTGTCGGGGAGTTGGCTCTATTTAAATGTCTGATGGGGCAGGAGCAATCAATGATAGAAAGTGTCATAATTGAATTTACTGTTTATTATCCGACTCACACGAATGGTTAAAGGCGACTGTCGGGGCGCGGTGCTCGTGACGGCTTCTATAATTAAAACTGCTAACTCGCAAAATCCACGTCACTGCATACAACATAGTTAGCACCGAGACCCCACAGTTGCTATAAAAACAGAAATTTTTCATTTGTTATAACAACAGAAATTTCAGCTTTTATTTCAAATGAGATAAGGATAGCAAGTGATTTGACAGCCGATTAGTGTTGATCGCACTTTCAGAAACCGGGGGTAAGACAAAGGAAACCTACTGGAATGTCCATTTATACTTAAAAGTAATGGTACCTCAAACCAAAAGAATTAATAAAAAACCCCTCAAACAAGAGCTTATTATTTTGAAACTTAAAACGCTTGTTACGCTTAGCACTCGCTTATAAACTTGCATAAAAATGCAGCAACACTTGAATCTAGTTTTTACTCAGTAAGTCCATAATCCTGGCAAGTTTGCAGCCAAGGGTGTGGCAAAAGAAAGAAAAATAAATTGCACAGCCACCCTGTACTTACTTTACTATAAAACTCCCCTCAGTTTTTTTACTCCAAAGCAGGCAGACGAGCATAAGTGCCACCTGATGGGAAGTGGTTACCGACGCTATGTTATTTAGCTTAAACTAATATTATAAATGCGAAAGTAACTCTGTCTGTCGGTCTGTCTGTCTGTCTGTCTGTCTGTTACGCTTTCCCGCTTAAACTTCTCAACCGATTTTGATGAAATTTGGCACAGACAATCTTTAGACCCTGAGAAAGAACATAGGCTACCTTTTATTGCGAAAAAAAGAGATGAAGAGATTAAAAGTACGCAGACGAAGTCGCGGGTACCAGCTAGTAATCCATAAGATGAAGCCTTTCAATCGGTATGACAAAGCGACAGGGTGATTATTATTATCTTGTAACGGGTTCGATTCCCGGTTCAACCATGTAATTATATAAATATCTATGAATGCAGTTTAAATTGTTTTTAAAATTCATATAATGTATTCTTTCAGTAAAATGTTGCATCTACAACGTTCAAGGTACTTTCCCTCCATGTGGCATATCCGTGGGACGCCCTGTATACTCACGTGTGCATGACAAAACGGCGAGTAATTTGACATTTACGTTTGATGGAGCATTCAGAAACCGGCCTAACCGGCCTTCCACTAGATTTTCCTTCTCAGTATAAGAGCACTGTGCAAGTTATTTCGATCAAAACTTTCTCACTCCTCTGGCTTGGAAAGTAAAAGAGGACGATGCCCGCCTCTCCGGGGGCTCGTTTGAGCTGAAGCGATTTTCGCGGCGCGTTCTTATGATTGAGTCAACTCTTTTGGGATTCGAAATCGAGGCGATACTAGAAAAGTGACGGTTGTATTATAAACTCTATTTTTAAATAATTCACTTATTATAATGCAGATTTAAAATGAGAACAATTATAGTCGATCACTTTTACAGTTTACTCAATTAGTTTTATTCGCGGTTACTCGTGATTTTGACTAAACACGTGGATTGTAGGGGCAGCATACAGCGCGCTATCTCGCTCGCACGATTAACATTTTTGAAGATATTAAATAACTGAATAAAGTTATGTAAAATCGCAATCACTCAAGTTGTGGTCAATAGCATTACAAAGATTTAGCGAAAAATATTCAATTATGCGAGCGAGATAACGGCGCGCCGCATGCTGTCCCTTAAGCGATCTCTCAAAATTTATTCTTAAATATGCTCGTGCTATCAATATAATGAGCACCTTTTAAGAGCATGTTTCATAAGCATTATATCGAATAAACGTAAACATAACTGTTGAAGTGAAGTTAACTAAATAATGCATTTCACCCGTACAGAATAAAAAAATATGTTCCCCATTATCTACTTTAAGAACATCAAGCTTATATTCTTAAAGTAGACATTATTCTATAAGATATCTACTTATAGAATAAACATAAATAAAGTCTATTTAAGAAAGAATACAGGAAAACACGATAAAGGGGAAAGTGCCTTCCATTTCAACGGAAAGTTGTTTAGGCAAATTTTCTTTATTTACATTTAAGTAAAAAGAAAACTTCATCTGTACTCGCGTACGGCAGTATACTCAACGTTTTATGGAGGACTTGCTTTTTTCGTTTATTTCTACTAGGGGTTTTTTCAACAGGTGGTCTAGTGGGAACAACCAGACCTCTCATCATTAGGTCATAGATTCGAATCCAATCGTGCATTAATGAATCTTTGGAAAACATGTGTTCGCCCGGGCTATCAAACGGTCAAGGAAAACTAAGAGGGAACTCGCCATCGCAATAACGGCAAATTATCAGTAAAGTAAATTGACATTAAATAAATGGAATGGTTCATTTATTTTGCGCTTGTTGTCGAATCGGGTGAACTCGAATTAGTTGACATTAAATAATTGAAAGGAGAAGGTTTTTTTTACTATTAGCTCAGGTCCAAAAAAATCTGCGGTAAGGCATGAACCCATAGTTGATCGACTCATTCATTTTGAAGTTACTATGTGTGCAAAGACGCAACAAAATCGAATCTGAAGTTTATAGGCTCTCCTGAAGTTATAAGCGGAGAGCTGCAAAGAAGGACTGCACTGATTACTAATTAATTGTTTTTTGGTAGATTGCTGCAAGACAGTTTTTTTGATTCCTTATTGAAATATAGGCTCGTTGGTATCAGTCATTGTGAGATTAAGTCGTACCGATATCAGACATTTTGGGATTAAGTTCTTATGGACCGGAAGCCAAAAAATATTGTTTTTGATATGATCTTTCAAACTAACCATGTGAAAGGCTTCGGGGTCATACTTTTTTTTATTATATTTTGGAACAAAAAAAACATTCTCCCCTTTTTCTTCAGATTTTGTTGTTTTTTGATGAACCAAATTCGGAACCACTCTAGGTTCCGAATTATAGACCAGTCACATGGCAGGTAAAAGGAATTGACATTTACGGAAATTGTTCATCTAATTTTGTCACTTTTCGTCGTATCGGGTGGTCCCGAATGAAAGGCCAGTCCCAGGGCAAGTAAAGTTAATTATTGCATGTACCATATTTACGGCACGGGAGTTGCCATCGCTTAATTTGGTGGTTTCCATGCCACTGGCTAAATTAAACGATTGTTTGCCATTTTGCGATAATTGATGTTGTTGTGTTTGATTTGCGCTAATTATCTTTCACGCATTAAATAATTAATTCGTCCGAATTGCATTTTGCGAAGGATAATTTAATAAAACTGTTTTATGTTTCGGAGTTTTATTGATTTATTTGATTATTATGTGATTTTGATTATTAAAAAGGCCTTTTATGGTGTGAAAAATCGCGTCGCTATAGCAAGATAATATTTAAATGAGATTTATGGAAATCAGCTGTTACCTATTAAAATGAGAACAGTATTCTATACCTAGGGTGCATTGGGTATAGAATATAGTTCACATTTGATACTTACTTAACACCCAATAACTATGTATGTACCTAATCTAAACCATAATGTAAGCAATAAATGTATTATGTGTTGAGCGAGCAACGTGTCAAACCTGAATACAATGATGAATACAGCAATGTTTTCTACCATTTAATAACCATTAATAGCATTTCTCTTGCATGTAATGTAAGGCTGAAGTATTAAGAGCTTCTTAATTATACCTTAGTATTATTTTGTTATAATTCAAAGATTATTCTGTAATACTTACCTGTCATAATGTAGTAGTTAATACCTAAACTGAAATAAAAGTACCTATCTTGTGATTGTAAACGTTTTTTTCTTGAATTTAGTCATTTCCTCGCTGAGGTGGAATGAAAAGTTACGTGTTGCACTCGAGTGCAAAGATTTTTCACCTCGTGCATTTTTGATTCCCTCGCTAACGCTCAGGATTCTAATTTTGAATTACTCGCTGCGCTTGTGAAAAAGTATATAGAGGCCTAGTTATTTACTAGATAGGTCAGGATATTTACTAGAACAAATTACATACTTACAAGTGCACTAAGTTTTGTACCTTCAATACACTTCTATCTAATAGAACTATAAAACTACTGCATCCTAATAACTGATTATGTAACATGATAGGTTTACCTAGCTAATGAAGGAACACCAGGGATATGAAAGTAAAGAAGTATAAAACGTTTTATCATAGTAGGTATATTAAATTTTCCACAAAGGTTAATAAAAATAGGAGCCAATCTAAGTAGGTACCTAGGTGTGTCAGATATTACCTAGGTACACACACATCATACGAAAACCAACAAGTTACATAAAAGAAAATAAGAGTTACCAACTAGGTACTTAACTTTGATAGCAGGATCTGTAGTTAGTACACTTTTACTGGGCGAATAGGCCGGCTGACTGATAAATAACAATATCGTTCGTAGTCCGTAGTTTGGAAATATCACTGTTCAACTGTCCCTTTTGAACCCTTGCATCGTTATATATACCCTTTTGGCATCGTACGATCTTCGACCAATCACAGACAAGGAGGCACTTAGCTTAAAATATCTTGACTATCAACTATAGTAGGAACATTTTGATATTGTATAACTCTTTTAAAACCAAACTGAAGGTTCATGAAAGTATTTATGTCACGTAATCTTATTGTTTCAGCTAGTAATTCCTCAATTTGTGTTCGGACCAATCAGGATCGTTGTTACAATTATCTCGTAATCTAAGTAAATATAACATAATTTGCCAAAGCGAAACCTCTTTAAAAGTTATGAGATGAATTACACAATTTTCTTATGTATTTATCATTAACTGAGAATATAAATAGCACATAATTAACACGTCAACAATACAATAACAAACGAAGTAGCGTGGTCATTTTTATACTAATGTCTTTGAAGTATTACAATAATGCGTAATGTTACTTGTAAACGCTATTATAAACGAAACAGTTATTTGCAGTTTATATTGTAACGATAAACATTGCTTATAAACTTACTTTGATCATAATTACAATATTTCATTCGAAAACGATGTTTATCATTCTTCCAAAACTTCAAAACCATTTTCATTGTCATTTTATTCATTTGACATTAACATATAAGTTGTTCTTTCCAACCGTAACCTGTCACGGCCATACTGACAGGTACTTCGTCCCGAAGTACATAGGCACACAAAAAAAAATAACTAAAATTTTTGCATAAAAGATCTAATAAAGCTAAATAAAAAAAATAATAATTAAAGGATCGCAGATTAACTTCTATCTTATAATAAGTTTACACTTGTTCCAACCCTATCCGACCCATCTCGAGTAAAAGAACAAGCAAGAAACGTCTCCGTGGGGTATTTTCTTTTCGCGAATCTGCAATCACTTTTACAATCATATACTTAACACTCAACATATATTTCCATAAATAGGTACTTCCTGTCAAAATATTTATATCCGCTCGGGCATACTGACTCTTAATACAACACAAAAAAAAGTATCAAATTATTTTACCATAACCGTTTACCAATATATGTATAAATTATTATTATTATTTTTTTTTAGTCCCGAAGTACCTACTTATTATTATATTTTTTTATTCGAATTAGCTAACTTATTCTCGGGTCGTTTACACCTACAGTGTTTTTTTTTTTTTTTTATACAACGAAGCTGATGGAACAAGCAGACTTTACTAATGTGTTTGAAGACATCGTATAAAAAGAAAGATTTACTTTTATCTACGTAGGTGTCCACACACCTAGACATGTCCCTAGCCACGTCCCTAGCCACGTCCCTATCCACATTCCCTATCCACAACCCTATCCACATTCCCTATCCACATTCCCTATCCACAACCCTATCCACATTCCTATCCACATCATTATCAACATTCTCATCAATGTTACTATCCACATTTTTATCCATGATTTAATCCATATTATCAAAAAAATATTTTATCTAATTCAGTCGAATCAAATTCATTATAATCAAATTCAAACTATACAGGCCACACTAGGTGTAAATATCATATTAAATCCATTAGTAGTCACAGTCAAATTCAACCTTTAAAGTTCATACTAGATAATAATATATTATATACTTGTCATATTAAATCCATTAGTAGTCACAGTAGCAACAATCGACTAAAACTTCACCATCAGCTAAGTCAAATTCAACCTTTAAAGTTCATACTAGATATATTATATACTTGTCATATTAAATCCATTAGTAGTCACAGTAGCAACAATCGACTAAAACTTCACCATCAGCTAAGTCAAATTCAACCTTTAAAGTTCATACTAGATATATTATATACTTGTCATATTAAATCCATTAGTAGTCACAGTAGCAACAATCGACTAAAACTTCACCATCAGCTAAGTCAAATTCAACCTTTAAAGTTCATACTAGATATATTATATACTTGTCATATTAAATCCATTAGCAGTCACAGTAGCAACAATCGACTAAAACTTCACCATCAGCTAAGTCAAATTCAACCTTTAAAGTTCATACTAGATATATTATATACTTGTCATATTAAATCCATTAGCAGTCACAGTAGCAGCAATCGACTAAAACTTCACCATCAGCTAAGTCAAATTCAACCTTTAAAGTTCATACTAGATATATTATATACTTGTCATATTAAATCCATTAGCAGTCACAGTAGCAACAATCGACTAAAACTTCATCATCATCATTACATGTACCACTAGACAATCAATTTTACTTTTACCACCAGCATTTATAAAATCTTAATATAGTTTCCAATTTTTCAAATTAAGCACTTTGCGAACTTGTTCTCCAATCAACATGATACATCATGATATGTATAATGTAAATCTACTAATATTAATAATAATCAACGCAAGATTTACTTGCCATATGGCACTTCCACGCTTCGCCGTTCAGACGAGAGTAGGCGGAGGCAGGTGCAGGTTATTTTTCTCCATAGTAGGAACATTCATGTAAGTACAGAAGTACGTCACCGCTTCGCCGTTCAACGAGGGTAGGCGGAGACATTGGTGCAGATTTCTCTCCATAGCAGGGACATTATGAAAACCAGAAAACAATTGCATTAAATAATGAAATTAATTTTTTTTTTTTTTTTATTGACTAGACTTTGTAAGAAATACTGAAACAGTTTCACGACTTCAATCCCCAGGCGCAGTAGATATCCCCTCAGATCTCTTAGTACCAAATGGGTACTAATTTCAGACTCATTTGAGGATGCTAAGGGGAGTAGTCAGAGGTACATCCAAACATTACTTTTGGTACCTACATACATAACCACATTTTGCAATAGTCTGTGGTAGTCTCATATAAAAAAAAAGAAATACAGAACATAGAACAGTAGATAGTTTGATTCTTAATTTCAACAGCCTAGCGGTAAGATAGCTAAAAATCATGAATCTTACTATCTGTAAGAAGATGAAAACATAATAATACAGAAAATCAGGTTGCACCTGCAAGTTAAATAAATAATGCTGGACAATTCACACAGCACCATCTAGCCCCAAAGTAATCTACTCAAAGCTTGTGTTATAGGTACCTACGAGATAGCTGATTATGTTTCATACATTATATATGGATAGTTTTTTTTTTTTTTTTTTTTTTTTACTACATATAGTAAACACCCAGACCAAGTGAACAAATTTCAAAAAATTGTTTCGAGGCGGGAATCGAACCCGCAAGCTCTTGCGTCACAGGCGGACTCTCGGCCGCTGCGCCACTAAGGTCGTAAGTTGGATAATTATTTCAACATTATGAAAGAAAAATACTTTATCAAATAATCAGCTATTTTATTAAATAACTGATAGCCGCTTCGCAATGCATATCATACGTACACTCTCACGAGTACACACCGCACTAACCTAAACTCACCCCCATACACACGTGGGTCTATCTCGTGACACCCAGACTCTCACGAGACTGGTAGTAGTAATGATCAATAATCATATAATTGTTAAGCTTAATACACGTCACGGTACAGATCTGATAGGTGAAAACCTAAAACACATAGGAATCTTTCACGCCGGAATGGCTGAACGGATCTGGATGAAACTTGGCAGATAGATAGGTTGTAGTTTGGAATAGCACATAAATGGGCTACTTTTCATCCCGTGGGAATACCGGGATATAAATCCGTGCGGGCGAATCCGCGGGGCGCAATTAGTACTTAATAATTAATTATGCGATCCGTATTATGTATAACTACGAATAAAATTGAATTATTACTCGTATAAATAAGTTCCATTATAATAATAATATAGATAGTCAAATCAATTGTCATATTTAACTAAAACCAAAAACATAATAATATAAAAATAATAAAAACTAGAATCTTGCTAAGCAAATACTTTGGGAACTTAGCAGAAGGGTCCACAAATTCACACACCTAAATAATACCATCGAACTACTGGCACACACACAGTTTATCGATTTCTACACATAGGTGCTTCACAAAAATGTTTTATATGCCATACAAATATTATTCAAAACACCTACATACCTACTTAAATTCTACAAAATCGTGCTTGGCTGTCTACGCACCGTCTTGTTCAATAAGTACCTACCTACTACACAGAGAGAGCGCTATGCTTGGGACTGATTTATGTACATCTTCAACTTTATTTTATTTGCATTTATGTTTAGTTGCAGTACATAACTATTTTAAATAAAATTATCATTTATCTGCTACTGCTAACTGTGCACTTGAATAAATATATTTCCATTCTTTCCTTCTATCAATAATTTTTTTTTTTTTTTTTTTTTGAGGGTATTTTCAAAATAAAAATTATTTTATAAGTACAGATAAAAATTACTTAACTTTGTTCGGAGGGTAGATATTTTCAGGTCTGATGACCACACGAAGGCTGGAAGATCAGGCAAACGAAAGGACACCGCATCTGCTTCTTCTCTGAGCGGTAATAGATACATCACGGGTGGATCGTTTGTTAGCCACATGATGGCAGCTCGTCAACATTGGTTTTTACATGAAAACAGAATAAATGTATTAGAAATCACATAAGGAACACAGATTCTATCCCACTTCTGATGTGAAAAAGTATATAGAGGCCTAGTTATTTACTAGATAGGTCAGGATATTTACTAGAACAAATTACATACTTACAAGTGCACTAAGTTTTGTACCTTCAATACACTTCTATCTAATAGAACTATAAAACTACTGCATCCTAATAACTGATTATGTAACATGATAGGTTTACCTAGCTAATGAAGGAACACCAGGGATATGAAAGTAAAGAAGTATAAAACGTTTTATCATAGTAGGTATATTAAATTTTCCACAAAGGTTAATAAAAATAGGAGCCAATCTAAGTAGGTACCTAGGTGTGTCAGATATTACCTAGGTACACACACATCATACGAAAACCAACAAGTTACATAAAAGAAAATAAGAGTTACCAACTAGGTACTTAACTTTGATAGCAGGATCTGTAGTTAGTACACTTTTACTGGGCGAATAGGCCGGCTGACTGATAAATAACAATATCGTTCGTAGTCCGTAGTTTGGAAATATCACTGTTCAACTGTCCCTTTTGAACCCTTGCATCGTTATATATACCCTTTTGGCATCGTACGATCTTCGACCAATCACAGACAAGGAGGCACTTAGCTTAAAATATCTTGACTATCAACTATAGTAGGAACATTTTGATATTGTATAACTCTTTTAAAACCAAACTGAAGGTTCATGAAAGTATTTATGTCACGTAATCTTATTGTTTCAGCTAGTAATTCCTCAATTTGTGTTCGGACCAATCAGGATCGTTGTTACAATTATCTCGTAATCTAAGTAAATATAACATAATTTGCCAAAGCGAAACCTCTTTAAAAGTTATGAGATGAATTACACAATTTTCTTATGTATTTATCATTAACTGAGAATATAAATAGCACATAATTAACACGTCAACAATACAATAACAAACGAAGTAGCGTGGTCATTTTTATACTAATGTCTTTGAAGTATTACAATAATGCGTAATGTTACTTGTAAACGCTATTATAAACGAAACAGTTATTTGCAGTTTATATTGTAACGATAAACATTGCTTATAAACTTACTTTGATCATAATTACAATATTTCATTCGAAAACGATGTTTATCATTCTTCCAAAACTTCAAAACCATTTTCATTGTCATTTTATTCATTTGACATTAACATATAAGTTGTTCTTTCCAACCGTAACCTGTCACGCTCGTGATTAAAAAGCAATTTTGCACTCTTGTATAATAAATAACTATTGCAGTGCACCAAAATAAACAGATATTATTTTACCACTAGAATATTAACAAATACATCATGAATCATAACTCTTAGAATAATGGGTGCACGTAATTTCAGTCCTAAGGCTAAGTATTGAGAGTTACATCCAAAGAAACCATCTGAGTGTGTGTTAATTTACCATCAGAACATCAGCGAACACAAATACAGTACGAATCATACCAAGGCTCAAAATAGGTATTTCCTATTGCATTTCTTTTGCATGTAATTTCAGGGTTCGGGGAGCGTGCCAGCATTTTAACCGGCGGGATTGCAATCCCGAATACGTACATATATTAAAATCAAGTCTTATTTTCTTTTCATTCGTCTCATAATTTTATTTTGCTCGAAGCAAGAGTGCGCTTTGTAGGTTTATTTTGTTTGTAGTAGCGGAACGTTGGCCGCTTTTTATTTAGTACTAGCGGCTTGTCTCGGCTTCGTACGTGTAGAAAAATTGACATAAATGTTTTTAATAGAACATTATGGTCCAAGTGTGGAATGTTGGTGATTGCCGCTGAGGCGCCATTGAGACCCGAGCCGTAGGTGAAGGTCTTAAGAGAGCCGAGGACGGTAATCATCAATCCACACGTGTACCATACATTTGTGAATAAAATAATAATAAAAACTCACAGAACAGATATTTTTCCTTGGAGTTTTCAGGTAGTAAAGTTTCCATACGTTAAGGGCTTCACATCATAAATCGGGCGGTGTACAACGTAAATCATTTTCTTCGTAACTTGTACTTGTAGACATTTTAATTAATAAATCACTATAATTTCAACAGTGAAATCGAGTTGTGAAAAATGTTTCGCTTCGGCGGGAAAAATTCATCAGTTTTCATAAGCGCGCGCATTGCGATCGGCCACAAACTAAAGGGATGAGGTTTTTTTTTATTTTCCGCGCATAGGGTAAAGTATTGCGCCTATTCTGCCACGTAAAAAATGGGGAATTTAATTTTTCTTTTATTACAGAGAAAACAAAAGTTATATTTGAGTGAATGTTTTATTTATTATACACGTACGAGTTAAAATTATCTATAATATAAGAAGTTGCATGAAATGAGCAAGCAATAGGACCATTATATTATTTGTTCTTTTTTAGGAACAAAACAACTCAATCAATAAAATTAAAAAAAAAATCTATAACTCACAAGTGGGTTATAGCAATAAAAAAGTCACAGTTTGAATAATGGGTGTCATTCTGTGCCTAATTGCGGTGACCGTAGAGCCACTTTATGAGCAACAGTGTTGAAAAGATTTTTATTTTTGTATGATTGTAACGAATAAGACAGCGGAGGCTCAGTAATAGGGTTTAAGTTTTACCATTTAGGTACGTAACCCTAAAAACAAGAGTCAGTTATGAGGACAGAAGGTGTTAAGTGGTAGTCAGAGGCTTACCTCTGTGTTAAAGTGTTAAATTTGGCACATACCCACATTTATAGAATATTTCGCGAATGGCAGGTTTCAAACCCATCGCTGCTGCTAGAATACAAACTGGATTCTTCAAGTCACGAGGTTTTCCTTGGCTGATAATATTTATTTCTTATAGAAATTTGCACGACAGTATCCAAACCTTTATAAGGAAATAAAAAAAACTAATCGAAAAAATCTTTATTACTAACAGAAAATGGGGTTATTCCTATTATGCCACCGGCACGGGTGCTAAAAATCTTTAAAGCATACAAAATACAGATTATGTTATTTGGCTTACAATAAACCAGCATCAAACACTATACCTGAAGGCCGTTGGCTCTTATAAGGAGGTGCTCCGGTACAATTAACTTGATTTATACCAGGCATTAACTTATTCAGTGCTACACAGCTACGGCGTAGCGCCGTAGACCTTCGTAGCACGCAAAGTCTTTCCTGCTTAAAACCATCGGGTCGTGCCAGACTATTTCGCGTCGTATTTTCCAGTCCATAAGACTGATTTAACATGGTTTGCTTTTTCAAACTCTCAATAGATAAAACAGATCATCTCTAAACATGCAAGTTTTACTTATTTGAAACAAGGGTAGCACAGTTATGACCTGAAAATTGCATAATAAGGGATGCACGAATATTATAATTTTATTTCATACTGTAGGTGAGCTATTCGTTTCCATTGGATGAGGATTAAGCAATTTAGTTGTTATAAACGAAACTTACCTAATATTACTATTTCGTTTTCTGTATAGGTTAAGTACCTTTTAAAGTTAAAGTGAAAATACAAGTAGAGTATTTTTATACTACTACTTGCTGATAGAAATATCAAGTGTCCTACCTTATGTTCAGTGGTGACTATCCCATAAATATTATAGACGTAAAAGTTTCGATGTTTGTTACTGCCTGCTAAACGGCTAAGCGGATCTGGATGAAATTAGCCAAGAGATAAACTATAGTCTGAATAACACATAGGTTACTTTTAATCCCGTGGGAATACTGCGATTCAAAACTACACGGGTGAAGCTGCGGGGCACAGTTTGCAATATTTCACAGATTGATTTAGTGTATGTACTTTTCAGACTTTTCAAAGTCTAGTTTAGAGATCTGAGGCTTCAATAAAATATGGATAACTGTGTCATAAATTACATTTAAATGTTATTTTATAACACTGATTGAAGTTGAAGTGCACAGATAAATCATTTCATTTCATTTCATTTCAAAAAATCATTTCATTAGTATAGAACAATTTACAAGGTGAAGTTAAACAGCAGTGAGCAATGAAGGAATGAAGGTTTTCAAATGGCGACAACAAACCGAGAGCAGCCCGCACGTAAGGTGCTTCCCACCTGATGGACCGACAACATTCACGAATTCAGTGGAGCAGCGGGCGAGAGTCCGCCTGCGACGCAAGAGGTTGCGGGTTCGATTCCCGCCTCAGAACAAATTTGTGTACGATCTGTAGAAATTTGTTCTGTTGGTCTGGGTGTTTTCTATGTACAATAAAAAATATCTATCCATGTAAGTATGTAATGTATTAAATATATCAGTTGTACCCATAACACAAGCTTTGAGTAGCTTACTTTGGGACTAGATGGTGCTTTGTGGATTGTCCAGCATTATATAATTATTATTATTCAAAATGTAAAATGGAGTAGAAAGGCTCAAAATAGTGTTTTCTTCAAATCGCAAGGCAGATTATTACGAGTACAATAGGGATGATGATTTGATGTTGATAATGGTGATGATGATAATGCTCATGTTTTTGCTTAGTAGCCTTTATAATGTCCCATAGGTACCATGTTCATTGCCTATAAAAAAACCTCATTTCCAGTATTTAGGCAAAAAGCAAGTTAGAGTTGAGCTCACAATTACTTTGATTACTCAAACAATAGCGAAAAAAATCTTGAACTAATAATTTATCCGCAAAGAAAGCCTTCGCAGGGTGGCAGGCTATATAAAAAGGCGTGAGAGTGCGCACTGCCTCAGGCGAATTTGTCAGACGACGAAATTAACACTAGACGAACATAAGTTACAAGGAGTCAGTGACGGCCAGCTCTCTAGGGACGTTTTCATCGTGTCGATAGAAACTGGATATAATTCTAACGCTCGCAAGCTTTATAGTTCTTTTAGTTTAGATAGTGTTCAGAAGTATAAAGGGTACAAAGAGCATTTTATCAACAAAAAATAAAACATTATTTCAAAAATTTCCCATGTTTCCAAAATGTGAGCTGTTTAGCCGTTGGAAACGTCTAGAGAGTAAATAGAATAGAAAACTCTATAATGCACACCACAAAGACAATAACACATTAAAAACAAATTTAAGGTTCAAAAGTTTAGTAAAGTACAATGGGCGATCTTATCGCTAAAAGCGATCTGTTCCAGACAATCTTTGGATGGAATGGATTTCACTAGAACATAGAACAACGGTGTCATAAAGATTACACTAATTAGGAGAGACTATAGATAGCTTGATTGATCTCAGTTAATTTAAATTGGAGGCGTTACCAAAATACTGGCTACTTTGCCACACTGTATGGCAATACTGCCCTCAAGCATGTATTATCGATACGATAAAATTTGACAGTAGTCCTACTTTATTAGTAGTAGTAGTTTGTAAGTATGGATGGATGGATGGATTTTTGCCACTCTTTCACGTCGGAACGGCTGAACGGATCTAGATAGAACTTGGCAGAGATAGATTATAGTCTGGAATAGCACATAGCTTACTTTTTATCCCGTGTGAATACCAGCATTTAAATTTGCGCGGGGAAAACCACGGGGCGCAACTAATTTATTTATAAATCTATCGATACTAATTAAACCAGGAGCACATCACTAGACGTTTAAGATGTGGCAATAATTGCAGCGACACGGCGCTCAGCAGCGACGATGTTATTAAGTTGAACTGTTCAGGCATTACACTGGCATATGCACCCTTACTCTGAGTTAGCGGACCGATTAAACTTTAAATTAATGGATACTGCTACAAAATGCCTACCGCCGCACCTACCTACACTTTGATGGAAATCTACACAATGGAATAGGAAATTGTTTCATCTCACCAAAAATGTGTTAGATTGAATTAAAATAAATTTTTCCTGCGTTACATTTTGTTTTTACTATAATCTATTTAAAATGGCTGATAGTTTGCTATTTTTTTTACTAACTAATGGATCAAAGCATTGCCTCGTAAGTCACGCACGGTAGGAACGTGCCCTAAGATGCACTGCACTGCGTCCATCAACTTGAGGCATACCGATGTAAGCCTCATGTGCCTGTAATTACACACTCTTCAAACCGAAACTCAGCAACGCGCTTGGCGGCAGATAAAGGCATGGTGGTAGTACTTCCCCGGACGAGCCCTTCGCAAAGAGCTCAGTTACTCCACTTTGATGTAAATCTACACAGTGGATTAGGAAATATTTTCTTCTCACCAGAACAGAACTAACGCAGTATTGAATTGAATAAGAAAAATCTTGCGTTACCTAAAAACCTAAACCTACATTAGGTTTGTCTTACCACTAGGTTCCCGAATTAGATCTGTTTGACAAAGAATAGAGTAAACACAATAGAAAATAACATTGGCTTAGTCAAAAATACATGAAAAAAACTTATTTCACAAGGTTGGTAAACAAGCGCACACACACAACTTTGTTATGCTAAAGGTACGCAATAGGCACTATAATTAAAGCTGTGGCAAACGAGTAGTAATCGTAGGTAGTCAGGATAGATATTTAACATTACTCGGTAATACAATACAATAGCCGTCGCTGGCTGCACTGACTAGCTAGTGTATAATGCGCACAGGGCCTCCGTAAGCGAGTGTGCGTGCGCCTGCACTATAAAGGATGCTCCGTTTTTATAATTTTTTTTTATTTTTAATAGGTCACAATATATAGTTTTATTATAAAAGAATTTAAATGAAGTTAATATTATCATTAATAAATAACACAATATTGAAATTATAAAAATTAAAACAATACAGAATACTCGAAAAAATAAAAAATATTGCCAACAAATATTATGATATACATAGTTTATATAATTTGCATTGCTGTGATAATTTTGAATTTAGAATTGATCTTTTCATCGCTCGAAGCTATACCGGATATTGGGATAGTAAAGCAGCAGTATTACTGTAGTAGTACATCTAATGTATGAAATTTAATACTTTATATACTGAAAGGGAATGTTAAAAAAGACCACAGCGGGATAAGTCTTCCCTATAATTATATTTACAGGAAGAAAGACTTCCAATTCTCATAGTACATTAATTTGCCAGACAATGAAACCAATATAAACTCTTACCCTGATTTCTGAAAGCGCGATCAAACTAACTAATATCAAAGCTGTCAAGTGACTTTCTATTACTATCTAATTTGAAGTAAAAACCGGGATAGCAAGTGACTTGACCGCAGATTAGTGTTGATCGAGCTTTCAGAAACAGGGGTTATTCTCACATTTGGTACCGTATTTATAGTCAAAACTAGTTTATTGGATACACTAAGAAATGTCACAAAATGTGAGTTATTAGCTCTTGGTAAGTCTCATCTCCACAGATCACACCACTCGCGACGCGATTCTTGTAAAGAAATAAAATCTAAGGAAACTAAATTATATTAGACTCTTTCGTTTGAAGCGACTTTTTCACTGGAAAGTAGAGTTTATGAAAAACTAGTTTCTAGGCCGCTCGTCTCCTGTATTATTAAATTAAGCTTCAACTTGCAAAGAGCTTTTAGGTTTGTGGCTGCATGAGCTTTTATAGTCTGTTTTAATCAAAAGCTGGAAAGTACTTTTCTTGCTTATGGTTACGTTATTTTACAGGTATTTAACTAAATTAAAAATCAACCTTAAAACAAAGCTAGTTTCTCTGTAAAAATTAATAAAAAAAACATGTATAGCATCACAAAAAGTCTTTGTATTTATGTACCTACCAATCAATGTACGGCCTCAGTGGCGCAGCGGGCGAGACTCCGCCTGCGACGCAAGAGGTTGCGGGTTCGATTCCCGCCTCGGAACAAATTTATGTACGATCTGCAGAAATTTGTTCCGTTGGTTTGGGTGTTTATGTATAATAAAAAATATCTATCTATGTAAGTATATAATGTATTAAATATATCAGTCATCTAGTACCCATAACACAAGTTTTGAGTAGCTTATTTTGGGGTTAGATGATGCTGTGTGGATTGTCCAGCATTATTTATTTTTATTTATTTTAATCTAAGTTTAATCTTACTACAACAATAAATTGCATTATCGAAACATGCAAACAAGTTATTAAACATCGAAAGTTTAAGTTAAAAATAAAATGCAGACCTAATCAGAAGTAAGTTCACCAAGAGCTTTGGTTTCGACGGCTGGGTTTCCATCTTTTGACAGAAGTTCTGTAGAGTCGTCTTTAATGTGATATATTTTATATTAAACCGTAATATAGTAATATTATAAATATGAAAGTTTGGATGGATGGATGTTTGTTGCTCAATAACGCCAGAACGGCTGAATGGGTCTGAATGAAATTTGACACAGAGATAGATTAAAACCCGGAATAGCACTAAAGCTACTTTTCCCACGTAAAATTTACGTTCTTCGTTAGTCACGCACGATGGGAACGTGCCCTACGATGCACTGCCCTGCGTCCATCTTGAGGCATACTGATGTTAAGCCTCATGTGCCTGTAACTACACCGGCGACTACACTCTTCAAACGGAATCACAGCAGCGTTGCTGCTTGGCGGCAGAAATAGGCGTGGTGGTAGTACTACCCCGAACGAGCCCTTCAAAAAGAGCTCTACTACTCCTTAACAAAAACTGCAATAATAATCACAAATGCTACTACTAGTTAAAACCCATCTCAATAAATTTTATAAAAAATATAAAGTTGAGACGACTCCACTGTTCAAGCATCTGTAAAAACTTGGTTCATTTGGTCGAATGCGTCTAGAATTTCAATGTTTTCTTTATCTTGAACTCTACTTGTTAGAACCTAATCGAGAGCTGCCTGTAACTTTACTTTGGTGGAGTTGCACCAATAACGTTAGCATCAAAACGTCAAATCGTAAAAAAATCTATGATTTAACGAAAGATTTGACGTTAACGTAAGATGGTGCAACTCGCCCACTCGATTTAAAAAAAAGAAATTGTTTTTTCGATAAATTTTAAGTCATTTTATTTTAAAATAATTTAATATAAAGGAAGAATGAATAATACGAATGTAAAAAAATAATTAAATTAATCTTCTTACCATAAATTGTGCCTGCGACGCTAGAGGTTGCGGGTTCGATTCCCGTCTCGGAACAAATTTGTATACGATCTGCAGAATTTTTTTTTTTTTTATACAACTAGCTGATGGAACAAGCAGATGGCCCACCTGATGTTAAGTGGTAACCATCACCTATAAACAAAACATTGCCCCGTAGGTCACGCACAATAGGAACGTGCCCTACGATGCACTGCCCTGCGTCCATCAACTTGAGGCATACAGATGTTAAGCCTCATGTGCCTGTAATTACACCGGCGACCACACTCTTCAAACCGAAACACAGCGTTGCTGCTTGGCGGCAGAAAAAGGCGTGGTGGTAGTACTTCCCCGGACGAGCCCTTCACAAAGAGCTCTACTACTCTTTGTCTACTTTTGTTCTCTAGTCTGTGTGTTTTCTATGTATATAATAAAAAATATCTATCTATGTAAGTATATAATGTATTAAATATATCAGTCATCTAGTACCCATAACACAAGCTTTGAGTACCTTACTTTGGGGCTAGATGGTGCTGTGTGGATTGTCCAGCATTATTTATTATTTATTTATTTATTATACAATAAAACAATGTCATGTAATTTATTTATTATATTAAATTTTTACCGCCAGTGACAATTAAAGGTTTATTTGCCTCGTAAAACCACTCTACGTTGTTATGCTGAGAAGTTTCAGAAAAATTTCCATCAAATTTACTTGCTTATATGCTTTGTAAGGTCAATTTTTTTTATAGAAGTTTCATTTTATTTATTTATTTATTTATTTATTTATTGGGAAACCAACAGCGATACAAATAGTTTGTACTAAGTCTAGATTTAAAAGTATGGCCAATTATAGGTTTCCACTACTGATTCCAAGAATATTGAATAGTAAGCGGAGCATTGTGGAGACGTTAAATAAATGAAAATGGTTCAGTCCTACAACATTCCTTCATTTTAATTTATAAAAAGCTTGTTCATACGAAAATACCGTGTATTGTTTAGCTCCATCTATAAAATATCGCTTAGATTATGTCGTAAGATAAAACTGCCATCTAGAAATATTTAACGGTAGCTAGCAACTATCGCGAAACTGGAACGGGAGGTTATAAGAACAATTACACGGATGAAAGGGTGACGGGTGAATTAATTCTTACTGGTATACCATAGATGTCGCTGTGGCCTGAAGGTTGCTCAGGGGTGTGGTGTCATACCCGATCATGATTGAGGTTTCTGAAATATATTATAGATGTCACTACGAGCTGAGTGCTCCGCAATACAAGAAAAGCTGGCAAAGTTTTTTCACCCTACCCATCTTATTTAAACAAACGCAATGAAGTTGAATGTAGTTTAGATATATGGAACTAGATGGCGCTGATCAATTCATAACATTGTTTTTAATTGATAGGTTCTTTAGTTACATTTTGTGCAATTTTAAAATATTCCAATACATTTGCAACTTGAATGTTGTAACTTTGCTCTTGCTACTTAATTAACCAGTAAAAAATATTTTAAACATTCGTGTTTTAAATATAAGAAATAAATGCTTTTATAATTTTTTATTTTACTGGATTTGCGACGCATGAGGTTGCGGGTTCGTTTCCCGCCTCGGAACAAATTTGTGTACGATCTGCAGATTTGTTTTCCGTTGGTAGTGTTAATGTATTAAATATAATATCAGTTATCTAGTACCCATAACATAAGTTTTCAGTAGCTTACTTTGGGGCTGGATGGTGCTGTGTGGATTTTCCAGCATTATTATTATTATTTTATTTTTATAAGTGAAAGGTTGGTAGCAAACCTATTACAATAAACTGTATCAAAAGGATAGTCAACTATTCTTCTTGTTATTACTGACGGCAACTTATAGAACACGTGACGTTGTAGAAGCGTCCTATGCAGAAAGCAATTCAAGTAAGCCTGCATTCACACGTGTCGTGTTTGATTTAAAACATGTTTTGCGTATAGGTGATAAGTAAGAGATAAAGACGCTTGCTTGAAAAATACACATAAATTATTGAAATTTATTCTACTGTATATTTTTGCTCACATGGGACAATTTCTTAAAAGACTGATAAGCGTTAAATAAATCTCGCACTGACATTTCATTTTCGAAGATGACAATCACATTTAAAATAGCCCGCGAACTGTTAATGGGTATTTCGTCCCTCACATATTTGAAGTATTCGTACCGACAGTCAATGGTTTGATATGAACGATGAACATTCCGTTAAAATGTTTTTTATTTTATTTGATGTTTTCGTTAAATAAGTAATTTGATGACGTCAGTAGTGCAGCGGACGTCCGCCTGCGACGCAGAGATTTGTACCGTTGATATGGGTGTATTCTATAATCTATAATAAAAAAAAAAATTATCTATGTAAGTATATATGTATATATATCAGTTATCTAATACCCATAACACATGCTTTCAGTAGCTTACTTTGGGGGCTAGATGGTGCTGTGTGGATTGTCCAGCATTATATAATTAAATAAAAGGTACATAAAATAAACAATAATTCATTATGTACACAAAGGAAAACTCATACAGAGATCAGATCAGATCAGAACTCATACAGGACCTAGCAAAATTAGGTACAGTGGGCGGTCTTATCGCTACAAGCGATCTTTTGCAGACACCCGTTGGATGAAAATGATAAAACTTAAACACCCCTTTTTACGTGATACTACTGTTACTCGTGTGTACGCCACTTTAGCCAGCGAAGTGCAACTCGATAGGTTGCGAACGTGCCAAAAAGCCAGGAGCGCATCCATCGCACCCAAACCATCTGATATTGCGCCTGACAATATTTTACACAACTGTGAAAATTGCAACCACGACCCAACTTCTGCAATTTACACGCTTTCAGTCCGTTCTTGCATATTGCTATTATAATGTCGCCATTTTCAACCCAATTACCAAGCATTAAGAGCTACGTGTTGAGAGCAATTACAGTTGAAAATGGAGTTTTTAGATTTATTATTTTTGTAGGTTTGATAAAGCTAGTGGAAAATCTGCGAATGCCGCTTTGGTGAATGAACTTAAAACTTATAAGTAGTCTGTAGTAAGTTAAGAGTAATAATCCCAACTATATAATATATAATATTATAATATAATATTATAAATGCGAAAGTAACTCTGTCTGTCTGTCTGTCTGTCTGTCTGTTACGCTTTCCCGCTTAAACCTCTCAACCGATTTTGATGAAATTTGGCACAGATAATCTTTAGACCCTGAGAAAGAACATAGGCTACCTTTTATTGCGAAAAAAAGAGATGAAGAGATTAAAAGTACGCAGACGAAGTCGCGGGTACCAGCTAGTAATAAATATAAATGTACTGTACTTCTTCTTCTTGTTTGTATGAACATCTTGTATATTATGACAATACTGTTTCCCAAATTGACTTTATAATGAAACACGATTATTATGCCATGATTAGGTATATGATTGAGTGTGTGTGTTAGGCAAGTTATAGGTACCTGCCCAACACACACTACAGTGGTGAACCCGACGTGATCACTACTGTGTGCTATTTAATAATATTATTTGTAAAGATTGTGTGTAATCATTATACGTAGTAAAAGTTACCTGGACCTTTTCTCTGGAAGAAGTGGAGTAGAACCTTACTACAAGGCTTATTACTTTACCTTGGACTCGCCCAAAATACACTACATGATTGATATTTATTTTTGAATGTTCATATTAACCCTTTATCAGAACAACGAAGACATGTAAAGGCCCTGATCGACGAGCGAGTAAAACTATGGTCAGGCTCGTCGGTAAAGATCTAGTCATTCCATCGTGTCGCCCTATGGAGTAGAGCTTTACTGACGAGCCATAGACCACGGCTTTACTCGCTCGTCCATCAGGGATCGTACCATCATCTCTTGAAGCATTCTTATTTCAATATTACTTTACTTTTTGATCATAAAGCTGACTCTAAGCAGTTGATATAAGACACTGACTTTTTTTTTTATACAACTAGCTGATGGAACAAGCAGATGGCCCACCTGATGTTAAGTGGTAACCATCACCTATAAACAAACCATTGCCCCGTAGGTCACGCACAATAGGAACGTGCCCTACGATGCACTGCCCTGCGTCCATCAACTTGAGGCATACAAATGTTAAGCCTCATGTGCCTGTAATTACACCGGCGACCACACTCTTCAAACCGAAACACAGCGTCGCTGCTTGGCGGCAGAACAAGGCGTGACATAAAAGTAATATTGAAATGAGAATGCTTCAAGAGATGGTGGTACAGGCTCAGGGCCATAAATTGCGGTATATTTGTGAAACCTTTCATGACGTCATTTTTATTTTGGTTGTTTCTTGATAAGCAGCTGTTTGGAAATAAGCTGCTATGTCAGTGTTCATGATCCGCGTATTATCATGTGGAAAAATAAATCCAATCTGCCAAACACGAGCAGTACTAACAAAACGGGAGAACTTTACGCCACGTACTCGAATTCCGAGTTTTTGATACAAACCTAAATCACGTCTTCACATATCTTCAACCTTAACCTCAACGGTTTAAGTTTTGAAATTGAACGATATGGGTATGAAACAAAAGATTCTTAGAGGAGAATCTCCAACTATTTAAATTCTGTTCAGACGTAAATCACTTGCCTGCAATGCATTTTGTCGCTTATTCAATGAATTATTTGGTTTGAGACTAGAATATTTAAAATCATTTAGCATACTCAGATTAGTTAGTGTACGTACAATATTAATGGAAACAGGTATTGTTATATTTTATTTTGTAAATTAGTATCGCATTAGTAGCGCCGTTTGCTTCTCCTGTATTTTGTTCCTCACTAGATTGTGTATATATTATGATCGTACACAAATTTGTTCCAAGGCGGGAATCGAGTCCGTAACCTCTAGCCTCGCAGGCGGACTCTCGCCCGCTGCGCCACTGAGGTCGTCAATAAATGACAATATCACATTTATGATTTCAGATTTAAGTGTGTTTTCAGTGTTAAGTTAAAATTAAAAGCCTACTCCATAAATAATAACCCAAAGCAAGGCATTTAGCTCAGTACAATGTGGTACAGCAGTTGTCAAATTTGGGAAAACCATCTACGTAGCTCGTTTGGGACCACACCGAGACTCGCTCTGTTTCTCGCATTAGTTCAATCCCGATGAATTGGGCCACATGCCTAGAGAACGGACGAATTTCGTTAGTGCATACACATACCTACTGTATCTCATTTTGTATGCGCATAGCTGCAATACTGCTCGAAAAAAGCCGAATTTACAATGCCTAGGTTCATGGTAACTTAGGTTTGAACTTTTATTTCATTGTAATTTAAAAAAGACCAAGAAAATAAAAATTCTAATTTATAATTTGTATATTTTTTCTTTTTAAATTAAAACATTATTTATTGGATTTTATTTTATTTTTATTTTACTTTATTAGGAATAACAAACAGTTGATACATTGTAATCTTAAGGCAGTAAGTTATTGATTTATGAAAATAGAAATTAAATGTTTATGAATAATGCAAACTAACTCTACAAAAACAAAAATATTAATACGTATAGTCTTAGTTGTGTTTCAACTATACAGTACCTATAACCTGAAACCAAGCAATTAATTTTGAACTAATAGTTACGTAACGACCAACAAATACTGCCCATTCGATACATCAAACGCTTCGAGTTATTACCACAACAAAGACTAAATTATCTGTTACATTTCCATCTGAATAATTGTTTCAATCATAGAAATGGAAGCGTAAATTACCTGCGAATAAAGTGGGGGAATAACACAAATTGATTTCGTAGTGAGAAGTAATAAATGCACAGACGAAAGACTAGTTGATTATATTATGATAACAATGGCATTTGTAAACGTAGCATTTAGTATTTCTGAACAGCAAAGCTATAAGAATGAGATAGCTGATATTTTAATACTTGATTACTTTTTTTTATAAATTAATATTGAAGCGCCAGTGGTGGGGCGAATCGAATTTAGTGAGGCGTAAGCTTAACAGAAGAAGGAAAAATAAACAAGTTCATAAAACAGCACAAGCAAAACTATATAAATGTTTGTTCTCAGTGGAGACACTACAACTGTGCTGTGAGACTATCAACAAAGCCATTTTTTCAATTCGTGGTTACCATTAGATAGCCTCTACACTCCTTGCCCTGACTGGCAATGACCGCCTAGTGCCGTCACAGTTACCGCGGTGGCCGGTGAACATAAGGCGAGGATATCCCAGAACCTCCAACCTCCGGGTTTTTGAACAGGTGTAAATCTACTAAAATATAAAAAAATATATGAAAAAAAAAACGAAAACTTTAAAATTGAACATGCATGTACTCGAGTGCTGTGCAAAGATAGAAACGTAAATAAAAATAATTTTCTCGTTAAAAAAAAATCATAAAGATGACACTAAATCGATATTTTAAACATCCATTCTACGAGACTTTTTCTTGGAATCATGTGAAAGTTATATAAAATAAATAAATAAATAAAATAAAATAAAAAAGCCTTTATTCAGCTGCCTTTGACAATTACTAGGTATTTTACTATTACTACTTAATTCTACACTTTTTTAACTAATAACTATCCTATCTCCTCCTCCTCAGCAGTTGTCGCCTCTACTACGTAGGCCCCCCTAAATCTTTTCACTCGTCCTTTTCTCTTGCCTTCCTATTTCCTATATATCAAAAGATAGGGATTAATATTTACTAGCCGTGTGTAAAAAAAATAAAATTTTATTATTATTAATCTCTGAGAAGAAAATCTAACGAAATCTAGCTGTTCAAGTGCTGCAAGTCTTGGAGGTTCTGGGATATCCTCGCCCTAACTAGTAATTTGGTCACAACACCGTAAATTTTTGTCGTAGAACAAAAATTTTTCTGTGTATACTACGGATTTCTTAACTATAAATTTGCATTCGTTAACTAAAAGCTCTGGATCCTCATTTACGAGCTGTAAGGCTTACCACACTACTGTAAATGTTTTTAAAATAATATAACACAAAAACTTCAATAAAACGGGACAGGAAACAAATTGCCTAAAAATTAGGCAATTACTTTATGTATACAAAATGAGTTGCTCAAATTGGCCGTTAAACACACTAAAACGATTTTGTAAGAAGGCGAGAACCTTATTAGTAGGTTTAATCTATAAAGCGACTGGGAGCTTCATTTAATTTTTGAATGAATCTTTAAGGACTCTCTAGCGAAAGGGCGATACGAAGACATGATATGAAGCGAAAACCTGATTTTACCTTTTACTTTGTTTCAAAGAGTCTTGTTAAAACTGACTGCATAGCGCAAGTGCAGAGCCGTTGTTCTTGAGTTTCAGATCTTAATTATTTAAAGTAGCTTCTTGGTAATTGAAAAACCGCTTTTACACATAATCATTACTATAATGTTTCATACTAATCGAGCCAACTATGGAGTCGGCTAGTATTTCTGTGACGGTATTGGGAGTATATGGTTTTGTTTTTTTTTTCAGTCACATTACACACCCAGTCCATATAACACAGAGGTTTACTGCAAGGTAAAGCTAATGAGAAATAAAAGAAAATAATTTCCTACTACACATTCTAGAACACGTAAATGCTTGCTTATTAATTATTAATCACCGCAAGAGTAGTAGAGTTTTTTGTGAAGGGCTCGTCCGAGGAAGCATTAACCACCACAACTTTTTCTGCCGCCAAACAGCGTTGCTGTGTTTCGGTTTGAAGAGAGTGGTCGCCGGTGTAATTACAGGCACATGAGGCTTAACATCTGTAGGCCTCAAGTTGGTGGACGCAGGGTAGAGCATCGTAGGGCAAGTTCCTATCGTGCGCGACTTACGAGGCAATGCTTTGGTATGGTGATGGTTACCACATAACATCAGGTGGGCCAGCTGCTTGTTCCATCAGCTAGTTGTATAAAAAGACTTGCTGGTTTTTTGGAGGTACTAATTATCTTTAAAAAATGGGAGATCTATAATAATATAAATTATTCTATTAGGTAACCTTTGTAGACAACGTACCACACGACACCTCATATTCAAGTGAGAGCACGTGGTTTAGTGGTAACGGCCCCACGTCCTGATTCCATGGTCGTGGGATTACCGTCGTCGCACCAAGTCAAGTCAAGTTTGCAATAACCAAGCAACATTGATAGCTAAAACGATTGGCGTATTCACCGCTCCATATGCGTCTAGTGGCGTTCAATAGGCGTATTCCTGCTTTGGAGTGACGCCTGGGGCGCCAGACGAGGCTTTTAACACCTAATTGCATTATTGTGTCCCAACGTACGGCACCTACGGTGTTAAATGAACGTACGCTCGTCTTGATTGGACATTTTTTAACATCTCTTTTGAGAATATAACAATATAAGGACCTGTAATGCTTGTTTCGTTTTTCGAATGAATAATATCGGGACTATAAAATAAATATGTACTATTTATGTACATTATGTTTATTAAATCAGCGGCCTGCGGTCTGTGGCATCATTCGCTAAGTCTTTTAAATGGACACCCTTAATCGACGTAATTTTTAAAGATAAATAGTCGTAGTCTGTGTGACAGCCACAAATATCCTAACACCGTAACTAGAGGAAAGCTTATCCATATATCAAAAGTAGAAGCATTTAAATGTACAACTTGTACGTTGTACCACTTCGAATAGAGGTCAACAACATACAAGGCCCTTATCTAATAACTGAAAAGTCAGCTCACATCAGTACCAATACCATCTGTTGAGGTCGTATTGCCTATCAGTGTTCCCGCTTTCGATCAAACTCGACATTGTAGTCTTCTTGTTGACATACCCCGTCGTAGGCATGTATTTCATTTTCAATTGACTATGCGCAAAAGATAGCGTGTGGTAATCGAACCACGGTTATCAGCGGTGCAAGTACCGTTCTTATCGATCGCTTAATTTGACATTAAGAATCGTCAAAATTCGTTAAAAAAAAATTTTACCCATTGTTGAAACCATTTTTAACGAACTTTTGACGATTCCAAATGTCAATTAAGCGATCGATAAGAACGGTACTTGCACTGCAGAGCTGAATTTGTATTCGACACACATTTGATTTGTAACGCACACCATTGCGTTGTTTAACATTTCCCCGTATTCCCCGGTCTTAAATCTATCAATATGGATAAATTAGACATAAAATCTTTGATCTATTTATTTATTCCGTGCTTTGATACAAATCAAAGTAACAAGGCAATTCAATCAGCAGTAAAGGCACCAGGTTCAATTCCACCACTACATATTTATTTAAACAAGAATGTCCACTGTGCTCAAAATACTTTGTTCTTTATAAAACATACTTAATGCCGAGGCACCTGGCTAGGCTCTGTTGGACGTCTTTGATATATCGGCTCTTTTATCGGATTGGACGGACGCAATAACAGACTGTTGATTGCTTCGAAGTGGACTCGGAAGATTGATTATTTTCTAGTTACAGGGTTGTTTTCTTTGAGAAACAGAGAGGCTGTTAATGCTACCTTGACACAGAGGGGACTTTCTGTTGCTTGCTTACTCGGATTGAGTTTTTATTTGCGACAGAAATGAACTAGCGTGAGGTTTGCAGCAATTATTAATAGGTCTATAAAAGTTGATACTCTATCTGGCTTTCGTTCACTCGTGTATTAATTAATAATGATTGCTAACATAAATATTAAGGCGTTTTCCCTGTATAAGTTCTTACACAATTTCTACCCCATTACCGGTATTTTTTCAAAAAAAAAACCTATTATCTAGCCCAGGTTACTAACACATTATACATTTGTCCATAGTTTTATTCTAATTGGTTCAGTGTCATCCAAACACTTGCTTACGCATTTATTTTATTATTAAGTATGATATAGGTACGGCAGACTACCCATTTTACACCATAGGACTTGAAATTAAAGCTTAAGAGTCCGGTGACAGCGGCTCGCAATTTCGAGGTGCGATTGGCTATTATTTCATTTTATTTCATTTTGGGGAGGTTGTTTGAAATAATAACTCTATAGAAACACGCATAAATACTGTTCGAACACAAATAATACAATAATATAAGGGAAATGTGCTTGAGTCAGAAATCATTTTGGTATTAGGTAAACGTAAGACCAAACATACTAATACCAAAATGATTTCTGATTCGGGCATGTTTCCCTTATATTATTGTATTATTTGTGTTCGAACAGTATTTATGCGTGTTTCTCTAGAGTTATTTTTTCAAACAACCTCCCCGAAATGAAATAAAATGAAATAATAGCCAATCGCACTTCGAAATTGCGAGCCACTGTCACCGGAGCCTTAACGCTAAATTAAAATTAAATGACGCCTTCTCTCTTACTTATAAACGATCCTCAAATGTTTCTTACAAACAAGACAAATGCTAAGGAAATTCTCACTATAAACTCGCCTATAGGTAACCTTTAAGAGTAATTAATAAAACGAAATAGCTCCGCTAGTGTTTATAAGTTTGGTTTTAGTTTTGCGTGAACCTAACACTATAATAAGTGCAGGAGTTTGGTGATAATTCTGTTTTATCTCTATAGAAGTCTTGACTTCACATAGAGGTAAAAAATAACTATCAATAAAAAAATTGCTGTCGGAAAAGCTTAAAATGAATTCCATGAATGATATAATTCGATTTTTTTACTTGTAGGATAAACGTTCGTTATGACGTGAGGTGCACCCTTCGGGTATATAGGGATACTATGTTACACGTGCTATAAAAATCCTGATGATGATATATGTGCAGCAATTGCGATGCAATTTATGAACGAATTAATCATTCACTAAAACAATGCCTGAACTCTGCACCATACGGCATTACCATAGTTAATTAAAACTCGCTTGAATCCGCTGTAAATTTTACGTTTTCCACAGTTTTTCCCGAACTTTTCGACAGTACATCCAGTTTTGTTTATTTATGAGCTTTGGCTACTGCGGACGGTCGGCGAGCTTGACCGACAATATTTTCACATTAATGTTAGCCGTTTTTTGCGATGCCAATTTACTGACGCTGTCAAGTAAGCCTGTCTCTCACAATGTTGGTTTACATCGTTCATTTGAATATTTGAATCCAGTATAAAAAGGTACTAATGTTTTTATAATCGACAAAAATAACAGTAAGTAATTGTAATTACAGGCACATAAGGCTTAATATCTGTATGCGGGCAATGCTTTGTTATAGATGATGGTTACCACGGAACAGAGAAAACCTGATGGTTACCACTGCTTGTTTCATCAGCTAGTTGTATAAAAATAATAAATAATAACAATAAATAAATATTGGTGGATTTTCCACACAGCACTATCTAGCCCCAAACTAAGCTTATGCTTGTGATATGGAAAACAGATAGCTGATATACTACTTGTATACTTTTTTTTGTAAATACATACTTATAATATTATATAACACCCAGACAGAGAACAAACATCTATGTTCATCACACAAATGTTTGTTCACGGTGGGAATCGAACCCACGACCTACGGCGCAGAAGGCAGAGCTACTACCAACTGAGCTACGTAGGCTGTCAAAAAAGTAAGTAACACTGGATAAAATAAGTCTGTGCCAAGTATAGTGTTAGAACGTTCAATTAGCTGCACTGCTGGAACGTATATATAATAATGTACAGTTATACATTTTGTAACTTTCATAGTAGTGTCGCAGTTCATGAAATTATGTACTTTTATGATTGAGCTAGTGTTGTTCATGCCTCGCTGAGACTCCGCCCTAGTGTCTCCTCCTATTCCTATAGCTGTGTCTGAAAACAAGCGCTACCTCTTTCATGGATAACCAAAGGGTAGCATTCGCTAAGATAGAACAAAATTTAACCTAGCCAGGGACTAGACAGCGGGGGGGGGGGGGGGCAGGACTTTTGTTACCTCGTTCTTTTTATATTGTTTTATTTATATCTACTTAGTTAATTTCTCTGTTCTGTATACTTTTGATGTGTGTGTTAAAATAATTTATTTATTTCTTTATATCTTATTTATTTATTTATTAAGTTACCTTATCACTTGCACTTGCGCAGTAAATGTCAATGGGAAAGCTATGAGACTCTAATTTTTTGGATACACAGTTCATTATTATGCACCCAACTGTACCTATAATTACCCCCTTCCTCATCTTCAAAGGATCTTAAGAATAAGGGAAGAAGAAAAGTTTTCCATTCTCACAAATTATTATGTAAAGTACAAACCTTTAAAATCCCAAGTTTGCTGTGGTAATCGTGAATGTTTTTGTTAGTGATTATAACCGGAATGCCTAAAAGTCGTCAAACCTCAGGCCGACCTCATTCACCGCAGCAGCGTGTTGAAATAATACAGTCATACCCGCTAAGCCAACAACTGTGTAACCAAAAAGTTTATTTTGTTTGGTAACTTAGCGGGGCTTATTTGCATACATAGCAACAAACAATACCACAGGCTGTAGAATTGAAGCTGGGATTCTCCATTTCCATTTAGCGTTTTCAGCGTTGTGTTTGTGTCTAAGCACCAACTTTGTGTGAAAAAATTGTGTTTCTTGCATAACGATAAAAACTCATGGAAACCTAACGCTTCTAAACGGTTCTAGCGTTCGATATCTTTACATTAGAATTAAGATTTTAAAATATCTTTTCTATTAATTTGTGTGACCTTGAGCCGTATTATGAAGCTTTATTGCTTATTTATCATTAATTATATTATTCAATTCTTAGATTTCTTTACAATGGACACAATTAACCGTATTTCGGCGGCATAAAAGTAATGAAATTTATTTATAAATGACACAGTGATTCAGAGAACTGATTCGCAGTAACACTTCTTGGAACATCGCCTTTACCAAGAATTGAGACACTTTAAAAAAATTGTTACACAAAAACGCGCGAGTCAAAATATGCCACGTTAATGAATACCTCACAGCATAGCGTCCTTTGTGTTTTAAACTATAATCATCAAACCATTTATATGGGTGTTTTCTATGTATAATAAAAAAAAAATATCTATCTATGTAATTATATAATGTATTAAACATATCAGTTATCTAATACCCATAACACAAGCTTTAGTAGCTTACTTTGGGGCTAGATAGTGCTGTGTGGATTGTCCAGCATAATTTATTTATTTTATTTTTAATTACATCTGAATCTACTTTTTGGTTCCCATAGTTCCTACAAGATTTGCTTTATGAGGTTAGATAGTTCTGTGTGCTGATTCTACCTTTTGGTTCCCATGGAAGCGTATACAAGCTTTGATTAGTTGGGGCTAGATAGTCCTAGATGAGTGGAATGTCCAACAATATTTATTTGTTTATATAGTGTCCGGCGTCGACCTATTTTAGTGGAAAAAAGGGGTCTTAGCCCAACAGTAGGAAATTACAGGCTAAATAAAAAAAATGTCCACGTAGGTCGCGCCACTGAGCTTTGCTTTTTTGGTTTACTTGTTGGCTCTTCTCATGCAGCCAAATGTTTGAAATTAAATGTAATCAGCCAGCGTTGACTTTTATAGGCTGCGACAATCTAGTGTGTGTCGGCAGGCGTGTGAAAATAGCAAAGTTCCTTCGTATAATGAAAGTGAGGAAAGACTTGGAGTAATCCGCCACATAGGAACAAACTTAGAACAAACCGCGGCATTGCATGTTTCTTCACGCGTATTTTATGCTTAGCTCTACGAAGGTGGAAAGTTTGACGTTTTGCATAAAGTACCACTATGTACCTATGATGGCTTGTTTGGACCATATTATTTTGAGTGTTAAATTATAACATTTTACAAATTTTCGTCATGGAAACACTATATTTTTTTAATGATTGATGATGACACGCGCGTATTTGTTATAAGCACGCAATAGAGGATTTATATTTCCGTGGTTATAAGTATATTTTTTTGACTAAATGGGAACTTCATTAAAATATTTTATATATATAATAATTGAAAAATCCTAGTTTGAGAATTATGTGTAAATAAAAAACTGAAAAACAAAAAAGAATGCATGTATCGCAAAATGACGTATCGGGTTGAAGTGTTTTTTTTAACGAACTTACTGTTATGTTAATTCCTTCTTTCCTATGAATCTTCCTTCCTATAAAATTCCAATTTAAGAAGGTACAAGTAGCAACACTAAAATATTTTTATAACCTTACGAGAAAAAATATATACTATGAAGATTTTTTGGTAAACTACAGTCAGTACAGTAAATAGATTGTAAACTATTTAAAGTTTTATAAGAAATAATTCTTATTTTTAGACTTAACGCTCGGTTATATTTTATCAAACACAACTAGTAAAACAGTTTTTTTCGTAGGAAAACTTATTAGGATGTTAATTAATTTTTTTTTAAACTGTGTGCTGATGTGTGCGTGATGATACTACATTGTAGTCACTACCTACTCTTTCAAAAATAACTATAAAAAAGAATTCTTAATATTGTAATTTTGATTTATCTAAATGAATTTTGCTCATTTGCGTTTGAAAAATTGGAAATTCTTTATTTCATAATAAAATGTACAGAATAATATTTGATATTTATTTCATAAAAGGTTATTTTAACAATGTTTTAGGTTATTATTGTATATTTTAATACTTACATTCTAAGGAAAGTTTTGTAAGCTTTGAACTTTTGGAATATTTATACAGTATTTACTTACATAAATTATTTACAACATAATCTATAATTTATTTATTTATTTGAATCAATGTTTTCCAAACAGTACTTGTACTTATAGGCTGAGTTTTTAATTCCAATATTTAAATTTATGCCTATGTTACAGTCAAAACTAATAACCGGTCAAATCCATTGCAAATATCAGTCAAAGGAAAACTTGCCTAGGCTAAACTAGTACGGTTAATTTTTTTTATGAGGCACGTCTATTTAAAAAAAACCAAACCTAGCTAGTTTTGCATAGGCACTTTTGACTGCGAAAATCAGATAAAAGTGATTTTGACTATTGGGCATCGGTCATAATCACTTAAGACTATTTTTTGCAATCAATCAAAAATTACGAGTTTTAACTGTAACATGTATAATTATTATAACATTATGAATGCGTAGTTATAACAGTATTTATTGTAATTAATTGGTTTTCTATTTTATGTGAATTAGAATAATCAACATTGATTACTATTTAAAATACAAAATAATAACCCCCGGTTTCTGAAAGTTCGATCCAAGCTAATCAGCTGTCAAGTCACTTGCTATTTTAGCTTTTACTTCAAATTCAATTTTAATTTCAAAAGCCTTTATTTAACAACTTACACTAACATGTATAACTAATCTAATCTAAATATTATTATTCTATGACAACGGTAGTGTTGAGGTTGTTTTGCTTTTCAGCATAGGCCTCCCCCAGGCTCTTCCAAAGTTCGCGATCGCGAGCTTTCCTTCTCCAAAGTGCACCAGCTGCTTCTTTGAGGTCGTCATCCCATCTTCGAAATGGGTTTCCTCTCACTCTTTTTCCTTGTCTAGGGTACCATTCTGTAACGTCTTTTGCCCATTTTTCTTGTTTTGTCCTAATAAGATTCAAGAACATGACCCTTTCCATCTCCAAGAGCATTGGGGTCCTAGGTATCGACATCTCCAGCGACGTTCAGTTCCGCAGTCATTTAGAAGACAAGGTAAAGCTGGCATCTAGGAAGCTCGGTGTGCTAAACAGAGCGAAGCTGTACTTCAATGGGGGACAACGACTACTTTTGTACAAGTCGCAGGTCCGACCCCATATGGAGTACTGCTGCCATCTCTGGGCAGGAGCACCTGGATACCACCTTGGTCCTTTTGACTCGGTCCAAAGACGTGCTGTGAGAATCGTTGATGATCCCAAGCTCACAAGCGGTCAAGGCGGTTGATCTTATTATTTTTAAATTTATATTATCTTTTCTCCTTTTGTTCAACATGCTTCTTTCTATGCTGTGTTGACATGTTTCGAGCCTACTGATTGTTTCTTTTGTCAGAGGCCATGTCTGGCAACCATATGTCATTACTGGGAGAATACAAGAGTTATATATTCTTCTTTTCAATTTCAGTGGCATTGTGGGGTTTTTTGTAACTTCCTTTAAAGACCAGTACCTTTTCCATGTTGAGTTAATCCTGGTTTGAATTTCCTTGGAAGTGAGGTGTGTAGGGGATTTGATTTGTCCAAGGTATGTGTATTCTTCAACATATTCAATTTCGTTGTTGTTGATCATGATGGGTTGTTTGGTGGAGTTGGTCATTTTTTCGTTTTCTGTACATTCATTTTTTGTCCCACTTTGTCACTTTCCATTACTAGTTGTTCCAACATTTCTTGTAAGTAATTCGGGTTGTCCGATAGTATTATAAGATCATCCGCAAATCTCAGATTAAGACAAAGACAAATAATATAAAATATATTAATAGATAGATATAGCAAGTGACTTAACAGCCGATTAGTGTTGTTCGAGCTTTCAGAAACCGGGAGTTAGTCTATTATACTGAAATAATATACTCTGAAACCATTTTGCTCCAGGTTACAATGTGTAACAGCATGTTTGAGCCAAAAAAGTTTAAATATCAAACTTCCACATCAACTTAAATTCTATTCAAGTAATAATAATAATTTTGATAATGGTGGACAATCCACACAGCACCATCTAGCCCCAAAGTAAGCTACTCAAAGCTTGTGTTATGGGTACTACTAGATAACTGATTTAATTAAAACATACTTACGTAGATAGATATTATTTTAATATACAAAGAAAACACCCAGGCCAACGGAACAAAATCTGCAGATCGGACAAAAATTTGTTCCCAGGCGGGAATCAAACCCGCAACCTCTTGCGTCGCAAGTGGACACTCGCCCGCTGCGCCACTGAGGTCTTTAAGTATTGGAATTTCACAAAAATACTACTCGTACCGATGTATGTAATATTATTTTGTTTTACAACGAAACCTTGATGAACCCGATTGGTAATCGGATATTAAACTCCAGACGCGGAACTACCTCATCAATAACAGTTTACCATCCATTTGAAAATTTTGATTAATTATGTTACGGGTGCTAGACGATGACCATGTTTCTTTTCACACATTTAGTCGAACAATGAGTATAAGTGGCTTTTTCATTGGGGCTTATGTTCGATATCGCGGTTTTCCAAGGACATCAAGGCACTTTTGAAATTACTGTTCATTTATTAAATTATTTTTTAATATTGGTCTATTATCTTTAGTTGTTTGGCGTTAAATGTTGTTTTGCATTATGTTATAATAATGTTTACGATCTACGATTCGAATTCTTAATCCTGGGGTAATAATTAATCGTAATCGGCACAGTTGAGGGAAATGCAGTATCGTAATGTCACAGATGAACTTGATATGCAGTACATAAAAATTGACATTTGAAACCAAAAATATCGCCATGGCTTCAAGGCTTCAAGTTAAAGGCCCCAGACTAGGCACAACGGGTAGCTGCAACGCAAAAGGTGCAAGTTTGATTCTTGCGGCGTAACAAAATGTCTGAATAATTCTTGTTGTAATACTTTTTAGTCTGTACTTTATGGTCTTAATTTCTACAGTTGAAATCTTATCGCATCGTTATTTAAATGAATAAGAGAAAACGATTCTTGTTATTCTGTTCCGAAATTCTTCTGATTATAAATAAAGCTTAACTTATTTCAAATTATTATACTCCGAGTATTACTGACTTTAAACAATGGTTTGTATTCCGATAATGATTAGTAATATATTTAAATTACTATAATTATATTAATTATTTCAGTAATATAGTAAAATTTATAGAACATTTATTATAAAATAATTATGTTATATAAATTGTTTCTCATTTTACATTTTGTATGCAATATTATAGTAACTTACAAACTTTAATATCATGTTTATGTTTTAAATAGAAAATATTAGGTTTTAAAATTAGAGATCTACGTCAAGCCAAAAATAAAAAAACCACAAAAACAACAGACGGAATATACACGAACAACGAACACGATACAAAACTACTGTTTGCACCAAGCTCACCGTCTATTTCAAGTTTGTTAATAATTTTACGAACTTTGTTGCTCTGTTTCTGTTCGCGAATTGAAATAGTGGGCGAGTAGCTCGTCCTATTTCTGGTAGCATTCATTGGTTTGCTCGCTTTTTCTGATTCTGTAGCTAGTTCCCTTTCGTCCTCATCAGACCTTTCTGCTGAGCCAAACTGGTTGTTTTCATCTACCGCTGTGGAGTATATGTAGTCTTCTTTCTTAGCAGCTGGTGTTGTGTTCCTTATTGTGGGTCCAGGAATTTCTGTGAATTGGAAAAAAATATCGATTAGATTTTTTATAATGGGGATATATTTATTTTCTCAAATAGCAGAGATCACTTACAGAGATACATTTTACTGTAAGTGTGCACATGCATAAATCAATTAGTATAACAATGATAGGTAAACATAATACTAAATATCGAAATAATATAACTAATTATTGCATGGCTGCTTTTAGTAAAGCAATCTTTTTTTTAATATGTTCCTTTTTTCATATTGATGTCTTTATGATGTTTTTGGTGGCGGTGGTCACGACATCAATGTCGTAAGAGGTGACTTATGCCTATACTTAGTGAATTTGTTCGGGTGCTGAATATATTACAAAAACGCACCACTACTACTTTATATATAAAGATATATATATATATATATAATAAAGAGATGGTTTAAGTGGGTCCAGTTGGTTAAGTGGTGAGGTATACACTGCGTCCAAACCCTTTTCCCACACTAACTATATATACATTAACTGTATACCACACTAACTACATCTCCCTGTTTTTGCATATTTTGTATTTTTCAGTTATGTTTTGTTGCATAACATGTGATTTTTTTAGTAAATCAATGACAGTTTTATCTTAGTTGTACTTAATTAAAACGATAACAAGGAAGCTTGAGCTTGAGCAAGAATAATATTGTTATTTTGCTGTTACAATTTTAAACTGCTTACGCATAATATTCCGCGAAGTGCTATCTTCATTTCCCAGCAAGACGAGAATGTATACTTTATGCAGTATCTGAATTAGTGCTCTGAAATTATTATTATTATAAGCTGTAACACTTGAGTAACTTTGCATCCAGCTCTAGTTTCAACCAACCCATTTGGGTCGTTACGCGTCAAGAATTCTACTATTAGTGGTTAAGCACGAGCTATGTTGTGTACTTGTATACCATTTTCTAAATTTAAGATACAAACACCCGCCACTGGTTCCGCTCGCGGGAAGCTTAACCAAATTGAAAGTAAGTAAATTATAATATTAAGATGTTATAGTAAGAAGTTATAATATTTTTAAAGCAGATGACACACCTTGTGGTTAATGTTAAGTGGCCAACCAGTAACCATCAATTTACAACAGAGCTCGTAAATCACGCACGATAGGAACGTGCCCTACGATGCACTGCCCTGCGTCCATCAACTTGAGACATACCGATGTGAAGCCGCATATGTCTGTATTTACACCGGCGACCACACTCTTCAAACCGAAACACCAACGCTGCTTGGCGGCAGAAAAAGGCGTGATGGCAGTACTTCCCCGGGCGAGCCCTACACAAAGACCTCTTACAACGGTTACGAGCAATAACGTAAGTCCAAAGAAATCTGCAGACTATTGATACTCGTTTAAAGATTTATTCTGACATAAAAAAGAGCATAGGGGACAGTATCGCTCCCGCCAAGTTGAGCGGTGAAGCCATACCAAGGCATTTACCGTTACGAGAGACTAATTGAATACGAAATGAATAGACTTATGAAGCTGCTCATGCGAAGAGGCATCTCCTGAGATCGCTAAGTACTCAAGATTATAAAGGACTAGGTTGCGCCCCACGGTTTCACCCGCGCAGATTTAAATCCCAGTATTAAGCAGACTATAATCTATCCCTCTGCCAAGTTTCATCCAGATCCGTTAAGCCGTTCCGGCGTGAAAGAGTAACAAACATCCATTCATCCATCCATCCATCAATCCATCCATCCATACTTATAAACTTTCGCGTTTATAATAGTAGTAGGAGTAGGACTATAGATACTACCCGCGGCTTTGCTAGCATTACTCGTAGTAGTAATTACTAACATATTTAAGGCGTTTGATCATGTTTTCTACCCGTTTCTGATATTTTTGGGGATTAAAAGTAATCTATATGCTAATCAGCTTTACAAACTATGTTTGTTCCAAGTTTCAACTCAATTGGTTTGGGTGTTAGGACGTGATGAGCCACAAACATCCTTAACTTTCACATTTATGGAAAAGAGGAGCTGGATCTGATAGGATGACAGCTTTCACAGTTCAGTTGGTAGTAGCTCTGCCTTTGCGCCGTAAACTGTGGGTTCGACCCCACCGAGAACAAACAAAACGTGTAATGAAAATAGTCAATTTTCTTGTCTAATGTATTTATAAAAAAAATATTGTATCAGCTATTTGGTTCTAATAGAAGCTTTGGCTTAATTTGGGTTGAAATAGTGCTGTGTTGAATATACACCAATATTTAATGAGTCGGTAGTCAAAAGCATGTCATTGGTTCATGCTATTATTTTATTTTCTTATTTTTGCAATTTAGTATTATTTTAAAGATTGATATCTTGTCAGTTCTCAAGCCCATTGCCGCTAGACAGAAACTGTATTCGATAATAATTGAATCAGTTGCACATCAGCACTTCGATGTTGGATCGCATCTGCAGTCGCCCAGTCTGCCAGCGATAGGCTGTCATTGTCAGAGCCATATACTGTCATCGAATGAGCTGGTCCTTTCAAGGAATTTGGATTTCATCCTTGGGTGCATTAGTCTAGTTCGAGTGATTAAGTCTTGTCTTGCTGTTTGTCAAAGAGTTTGTTTGTTCCAGGAGCGATCGCGACCAATTATGGACATGGACACGCGTCTTAAGGCGTTGACACCACCTAACATTTCTCTCGCTCGCTCGATTCGACATTTTAAAAGATATAAAATCACAAATTCCAATTTTGATGACGATTTTTCCAAGTTTGCTTTTCTAGTTTTCGTACATAAGCAAACTTTTGAGTAGGAAAACTTACATCAATCAAAATGTAATTTTTACTAAACTATTCGCAATGTGATTGCACACAAAATAGTTGTTTGCGATTTTTCGAAAACGGGTTTAGTGATTTTATATCTTTCAACAAGTCAAAACGTGCGAGCGAGAGTCACATTAGCTCTTGTCTTCGTCTTAACTGAAAAAGAGATGATGGAAAAAAAAAATCAGTACCTATTGTCAATACTATACGGAGTCGCTATACCTAGACTATTTCACTCGTGTTAGTGATACATATTTATATGGGCTGTTTTTTTAGCAAAAAGCATTTTTATTACCATGAAATTACACAAAAATATCTATATTACGAAATAAAAAAAAATACTTGGCGTCTTTTCGGTTGGTTAAAATGGTTTTTTTTTATACAACTAGCTGATGGAACAAGCAGATGGCCCACCTGATGTTAAGTGGTAAGTATCACCTATAAACAAAACATTGCCCCGTAGGTCACGCACAATAGGAACGTGCCTTACGATGCACTGCCCTGCGTCCATCAACTTGAGGCATACTGATGTTAAGCCTCATGTGCCTGTAATTACACCGGCGACCACACTCTTCAAACCGAAACACAGCGTTGCTGCTTGGCGGCAGAAAAAGGCGTGGTGGTAGTACTTCCCCGGACGAGCCCTTCACAAAGAGCTCTACTACTCTTGGTTCTTCTATGGTTGACGTCCAATTTAGGTTGCGGCATGTGAGGAAAACGATGAAACTGGTTTTAACCGACGACCTCAGTGGCGCAGCGGGCCGAGAGTCCGCCTGCAACGCAAGAGGTTGCGGGTTCGATTCCCGCCTCGGAACAAATTTGTGTACGATCTGCAGAAATTTGTTTCGTTGGTCTGGGTGTTTATGTAAAATAAAAAATATCTACCTATCCATCTATCCAACATCGACACAAACCTTGCTAGGTTTCACGATGTTGTGCTGAATAAATAAATAAATAAAAAATAAAATGTAAGTATATAACGTATTAAATATATCAGTCATCTAGTACCCATAACACAAGCTTTGAGTAGGTTACTTTGGGGCTAGATGGTGCTGTGTGGATTGTCCAGCATTATTATTATTATTATTATTTATTGTGAAGGAGTTACCGCCAGCCTTCGTTTTGAACAGTGTATTTGCCGGTGAAATTACAGGCACATGAGGTTTAAAATCTTTAAGCCTCAAGTTAATGGAGGCAGGACATCTTAGGGCATGCATGACATTTATAGATGATGGTTACCTCTTAACATCTAGTGGGCCATCTACTTGTTCCATCCACAAATTGGATAAAAAAATACACTTCTAGACAGCTCCAATCAAAGCTTACCATACAGACGAATAATAATAATACTGGACAATCCACACGACACCATCTAGCCCCAAAGTAAACTACTCAAAGCTTGTGTTATGGGTACTAAATAACTGATATATTTAATACATTATATGCTTACATAGATAGATTATTTTTTATTATATGTACATAGAAAACACCCAGACCAACGGAACAAATTTGAAGTGGGAATCGAACGCAACCTCTGCGACGCAGGCGGACTCTTGCCTGCTGCGCCACTGAGGTCGTCTATAACATTTTACTCTCACTAACACCGCTTACCATACAGACGAATAACACTGTCGACTTCACCGAGCGAGTTCTTAGCGACGCATCTGTAGCTGCCGACGTCTGCCGGGGACAGCCGGCGGACAGTCAGCGACATGCGGCTCTCGAACGAACTGATCATGGTGTTCTCGACTTCGTACTTGCTTGAAGATATCACCATTTCATCTGGGGAAAGAAAAATATGTAAATTTAATTTAAAGATATATAGTAAGTACCTAAATACACAATGATAAAGATCAACTCAAAAATTGGCACACTTCGTACTTGCTTGAAGATTTACTATTTCATCTGGGGAAAGAAAAATATATAAACCTACTAGCTGGTACCCGCGACTTCGTCTGCATACTTTTAATTTGATTAAAGTTTCATGGTTTTATCTTTTAAAATTAAGAAATCCCATACAAACTTTCAACCTCTATTTCAACCTCTTCATCCCTTTTTTTCGCAATAAAAGGTAGCCTATGTCCTTTCTCAGGGTCTAAAGATTGTCTGTACCAAATTTCATCAAAATCGGTTGAGAGGTTTAAGCGGGAAAGCGTAACAGACAGACAGACAGACAGACAGAGTTACTTTCGCATTTATAATATTATATACTAGCTGGTACCCGCGACTTCGTCTGCGTACTTTTAATCTCTTCATCTCTTTTTTTCGCAATAAAAGGTAGCCTATGTTCTTTCTCAGGGTCTAAAGATTGTCTGTGCCAAATTTCATCAAAATCGGTTGAGAGGTTTAAGCGGGAAAGCGTAACAGACAGACAGACAGACAGATAGACAGAGTTACTTTCGCATTTATAATATTAGTTGGGATAATATATAAGCCTATATAATTTAAATATATATAGTAAGTAAATACACAATGATAAAGATCAACTCAAACATTGGTACACTTCGTACTTGCTTGAAGATATTACCATTTCATCTGGGGAAAGAAAAATATCAATTACTTATTTAAAGATATAAAGTAAGAAAAGTCACAATGATATTCTTTATCATCTTTATCAGTTGATCTTCAACTCAAAAATTAGTACAGAAATACGAGAGGTATATTGGTGTACTAACTTACCTACTTAATAGAAAGCTGAAAAGATACACTTTTGTGTTCATAGATAAACTCTAAATTGTTTTATTAATTTGCGCCCTACGATGATGTTGTAACGTTTTAAAAAACTACGAAAATAATTCGTCTGAAGCAGAGTAGTAAAATAATCTAAAACGCTAGCTTTTACACTCGCTATGTGGCTATATGAAGGCGACTATTTTACAAGAAAAGACCGAGATTTCCTCACAGCTGTCAATCATAACAGTCTACTGCGGGAAAGCAGTATTTTCAAGTTGTACCAAATCGCTTTAATTTCCTCGAGCCCTCTATCATGAGGCTAACAATCCTTTCATAGCTGTACGTAAGTATATCGTTCACCGCCTCTCCTATCCACCTAAGCCTCGAGTGCCTGTTGTCCGCAATTGATAAAGCGACTAGCTTTCTTCCAACCATACTGTAGCACCCGTCGTGTTAAACACTCCATTCAACCTCCACTTTATTAGAACCAATAAAATACCTTACGTGACATTTTACCGAGATATTTTTCAATAAAGCGTACGGGAGTCGTTTAATAGCGCATTAATTTAAGTCTCAGGCTCCGCGTGAACTTAACAAGTAAACGATAACACCAGGAGCGTCTTTTCTAATCTTCGTTTCGATCGGAACTTCGGTTTGTTTACTTCCAACGTATACGCGGGTTTTCGACGAAGATTGCCTTCGCACAAAATTACTCTGCAAACCTCGAGTATTTCATTAACAAGAAATTTCATCGCAATTAATGTCCAAAATAACAGTATAACACTCTTAATTACGCTTGAGTGAGGCCTGCTTAATTAGCACTTACATGTCAAAGGGCCTAACATAGATTGATGACAAACGAGAATGACGTTCCTGTGCTTTGGGGTTGGTTTTCAGAATGGGCTGAGAGAAAGCGCCAGTCACTCCGCGCAAGTTAGAGAACAATAGGCTGGATCCGCCGCCCTCAACAATGCTTCCTCTATGGACCATAACTTGACTTGTAACAACTTGAAATTCTAATGCGTTTTTATAATTAGCGCTAGAGACCTCAATAACTATTCATTCATAATTAGAATTTTTTACAACGCAAAACATCTCTTCCGCTTTTATATTTCGAAAGCCTTACAGCCTAATTGGTTGACTTTGCTTTTTGTGTGTAGGCCGGTGGTTTAATACCCACCAAACGTACAATAGTTATACAGCTAATCAAGGACAACCATTATTGTGTGATGAACACAGTGATGTATTTACAAAAAAGTAGCTTTGCTAAGATGGAGCATGAGCTAGTGTTGTGTAGAATGTCCACGATCAATTTTCTCAGAGTTCTTGTTTCAAATAGAGCGGTGTCGGTGTGTTGGATTATCTAAGACAACCTAATAAATTAAAAACCTAAAACCACCTAGCTAGCTAGCTTGTAGCTTACAACTATCAAAAGATAGTTCGATCTAAACTAATATCTCAAGTCACTTTAAAGTAAAAGCTGAAATAGCAAGTGACTTGACCATTAATCTTCGGCTCTCGGATAGCGATCAGATTTATTTTGTTTCTACAGCAAGCGACGGCTCATTCTAGTGCTACTGTTGTCGAAAGGGCTTGTTTCTTAGATAATTGACCGCGTGTACGCGTGTTGTACGCGTTACCTTACCAAGCGTACTACAGAAGTTATTGTGACTGTAACCAGTGCTCCCCAAGGTCATACGCCTGTAAACTACTCCTTCTAATGGACTGTGCAACAAAGCTCCTGTGTGGACTATGTCGAGTAATTAAATTATGTCCTGCACGAGAGCTTTATACGTGCTTTTGTAAACTTTAGAAACACTGTTATTCAGTGACATTGTTTAAATTTGTTTGCATCTAAGGTATAAACAAATAAATGTTGACGGATACTTTACGCAGAGCTTTTATTATGGTGGGTGACGATTGCATTTTTTATCACTTAAAACATTTTGTATAATCCAGACCGAGGACAAAGTTAAATATTGATGTTAATTATACAAATCATTGTCCTCTATTAGGATCGAACCCACTACCAGTAGCGCTGAAGGCAAAATAACCAACTAAGCTGTGAGGCTGTCATATCTATAATTAAGTTGATAATATAAACATGAAATTTTTAATGTACTTATTTTGTCATATTTTGTTTGCATTTTATTTTTGACCAAGTAGTACTGATAAAAACTAGGTATATGAAATTTTTTCACTAGGTTTGATCTCCCAACTCTTTCACCCTGTAGTACCAGTAGGTAGTAGTAGTAGTAGTAGTAGTAGTAGTATGTAGTACTAGGCAGTAGTATATATATATATATATATATATATATATATATATAAATATATATATATTTCCCAAAGTGCTAGCAAAGCACCCCTTGACTATCACAGTTCAATCTCAAGTATTAATAAACCCAAATATTATGCGCCCTCACCAACAGTTTGTAGTAAAGGTAAAATTATCCATTTTCTGATAGAGAACACGAAAAAAGTCACTTAGATAAAAAAGGGTTCTAACTTTTACTCGGATCTTAGGTCTTTAGGGAAAGCTATTTGCAAGATAGGAAAGCCAACGACCTTATCGGAATACGTTTTTTACCCAGATACTAGTCATTCTGTTAAATTAATCTTTTTTGTCAGAACGAGTTTGAAACAACAAATTGAACACTAATAGAATGCAAAACACTTTTTCTCGTTTTTTGTTGTTCGTGTTGCAAAGAAATAAATAACTAAATATTAGTGGACATTCCACACAGCACTTTCTAGCCCCAAACTAAGCCAAAGCTTGTTGTATGAGAACCAGTTAGCTGATATACTACTTATACTTTTTTTGTAAATACACTTATATAATCACCCAGACAGAGAACATAGATGTTTCTATGTTCATCACACAAAATTTTTGTTCTCAGTGGGAATCGAACCCACGACCTTCGGTGCAGAATGTAGAGTTACTACAAACTGAGCTATGAAGGCTGTCAACAAAGTTGTGTTTAGAAGCAAACAACGGTCAAACAACTTTCCGCTCACGTATCTTTCATTTTTTAAACAAATTTGGAGACAAAGATTCAACAAAAATTTCTTACCAAACAGTATAGTTTTGTATCAACAAAAACATTGAAATGTGAGCATATTATTTTTATAAAAAATATCAACCCATAATTACTAACGGTGGAAATGACAATTGATATTGATTTTACGATTTCAAATTTACCTCTCGAAATATCCTGAAAGTAGAACTTCACGGAAAAGCAAGCCCCTTGCGAATTCTGAAGCGACTCCGGCCATTTGTATTATAGAACCGTCATTCGTATTGTCACCAGGAATCCATGTCAGCAGACGGGCGTTACATAATTTAATGAAAAGATTTCGTTTGCGTGTTCTATAATATATTTTAAAATAAATTATTCTTTGTGTAGATTTAGTAATCGTAACGGATCTTTGTGGCTCTGATCTGGCCTGACAAATAATTGTATCTTGGTTAAACTATATTGTGCACTGTATAAATGCACATTTCATATCGCATTCATTACAACACTCTCGATAGGTACGCGTTTTTTTAGTATAAGTACCTTTTACAATAGGTACTTATCACGAAAAATCTAGAGAATAGATGACACAATAAAACCATATTTGCCAATATCAGAATAAATAAAGCACACTATTTCTTCTTGTCGTGTCACTAGTTTTTCTAACAGCGTGGTGAAAGGATTTTAAATGCGCCCTGAAGAGGCTCCTTTTGAGTAACACAATCATGTTGGGTCTACAACATGCCACACCAAACATATAGTATTTACTTAAGATTAAAATTTGCCATACATGACAATTCCAAGTATCTTGGGGATGCTTCCGTTTGTTACCGATTATGATCCGTTGAGCTATCTCTAGATCGTCCACAACGGTCTGCGGATAGCTTAATAACTTTTTCATGTGTAGGCGTATTTTGTAAACACTTGTACTAATTGTAATTTTCTTTCGTAATAAAAACTTAAATTTATTACCATTTAAATCAACACAAACCTACTTGAAAAAACTTCAAACATTTCATTTTACGTAATGGAAGCCAAGTATAATGTGGAACTTAAAATTCCCAGAAGCCCAAACCGTACAATTGAAAATTAACCCGTAAATTTCGCACGACAACTGCCGAATGGGGAACTTTGTGGGACGCCGACGGCTGGCTACGAATAGAGCAATAGCGAGCTCAATCCAGCTCATTACAAGGCACACTGCAAAATTCTTAGAAATATAATTTTTGGCGAGGAAAAGCAGAAATAATCAATTAGTAGTAAGTTATATTATGTAAAATATTAAAGAAACTTTTAACTATATGCTATTCAAAGGACGACCGGACGTACAATTTTTTTATATTTATGATATTTCTTTCACTTAGTTTACTGGATCTAGTTTACGGTCAAGTAGATAAGTGTTAATGGATTTTCACTGTGAAGAAATAAAACGAGGTTTTATTATGATGCCAAAGGAATAGAAACATTCTTGTGTTATTACGACACATGTTGTTTTATGTGATGGAGTTGTTAGTCTTTCATTGTATTAGAAGTGTGGCGAAAGGTAAGTTAAAATTACCATAGAAACAAAGAATAAATATAGGTTGGTAAGAATACATCGTAGTTGAACAGGTAAACACGCCCGTAAAGTATGCGGACATGTTTAAAGGGCACGGTGGGCCTCTCTGTGTGTCCCTCTGACTAGCAGAGAGCACAGCGTGATGAGGCAGGGTGGACCAGTGGTCTGTCCAGGATGGTCTGGGCTCTAAGGGCAGCCCAGATGGACGCGGCTTCTCGCGCCGCGACGTGGTGAATATCGGGAGAGTCCTGGGGGCACCTTCTCCCGCATTGCACATAATAATAACGGCTGATCACTCGCAGTCGTTTCCGGGCCCCTTCCTGCAAAGGGGGGGGGGGTGAAGGACTGTGGGCCCCGCTGTAAAAGCGCGCGGTCGTCGGCGGGGCCTAGATGTTAAGGCTCTGCCGGTTTCCCAGTTCCCCTCAACAAAGACGACACGAGAGTGCCGCTGGGTTGTTTATTGGGTGGTTCATTGGCCGGAAGCAGACCAGGGAGTCCCACTTACGCAGTGTTCAAGCTTCAAAAAAAAGGTAAACCTTTTTACCACTAGCTTAAAACCTACCTAGGTAGGTAAAAATAATTCGCATCTCTATTTTATGCCTATTCAAAAGCAAAGACAGGTTTTTTTCATCTTATGTGAAACGTTTTTCTCGACGGTCGAATATGAAGTGCCTGTCAACAACACTCGCCCAAGTACCTATATTATAAAGGTGTTTGTGCTTATTTCATTGCTTTTATTAATCTAATGTTAATACCTACCCTCACTGAAACAGAGAAGTACAATCATTACACCGAACGAACTTATTCATGCACGAAACGTTCGTTTACTCAACTGATGAATCCATATTTTATTCATATTGCCACGTAGACCATGTAACTTTTATTATTCTAGTACATACATACCTAAATCTTTGATACATAAAAAAACTATATTTCACCAAATCTTTTTTTTTTTTTTTTTTTTTACAACTTATAGGTAAAAACGTTTGACCGCAATCTCACCTGATGTTAAGTGATGATGCGGTCGACGATGTGGCACGTTTACCTAGAAAATACCTGTTCACTCTTCTCTTGAAAGTAACCAAATTATAGGTCATCGGAAAGACGGACGCCGGTAAGGAATTCCATTCATTGGCTGTGCGCATGATGAATGAAGAAGCAAAGCGCTTGGTGCGGGCAGTTGGTATGTCAACCATGAATGGATGCCTCGTTTCCGTACGTTCCGTACGTTTTGGTTTGATACGCACAAACTTCGGGTTAAAGAATTTATTTACAAAAAGACTCAACTTCAACTTATTTATAGTTTGGTTAAATCTAGCCGAACACAAAATTTATACTATTTCGTACCTATATTAAACAAAAGTTGCGAAAATCAGAATAAGACATTTATTTTAGGTAAGTCTCATTGTTCAGAAGTGTTTCAATAAAATGAGTTTATTGTTGAAATATGTAAATAATAGGCCGTTATTTGGTAAGGACACACACTTTTTCTTTTTTTTTCAGAATAAATATATTTGCATCAGTAATACATACTTCAAATATTTTAAAAGTTTGAAAAAGTGACTCGAAACTCCATACAGTTTTGCTTTAAAATAGTCTACATCCTAAACCAGATTACAACACATTACAATTAGACTACATCATAACATCTATCATAACATTTAGATACATCATTTACATCATAACATTCAAAAACCGTAACTTTCTCATATTAGAAAAGGATTTATTTAAAGTATTTTATTTTAGAAAGATATATAATATGAACTTTAAATCTTTAAAACTTTAATTTGGAATATTTCGCTACTAACTACGATTAGAAAGAATATCATTTAACCGACACACCAAGCTAATGATCTGCTCAGCTAATATCTAGCATCCTAACGAGATAAATTATGAGAGCATTGTCGGTCGCGCTCGGGGGTTGCAAAAGACCGTCCACTCGCTCGGAACTAACGAGCATTGTCTTATTTCACCACAATAGGTCAATTTTCTTGAGAATACCCGTCTCAATCGTAAATTAAAACTAAATATCTCATTACTTGCAAGCGTTACCACGCCCAGTGGCTGGTGCCAATTTTTTTAATTGCCAACGCAAGAGGAAGGAATAAGTTTTATTATTTCATAAATTTGGATAGAGTTTTTTACATAAATGGCTGAAATGAAATAATAATTCCGGTTTTAAGGGCTCTGTCATTTGCAGAATTCTAGAAAATCTGGTGGCTTTGAAACATTCGTATAGCCATTTTGGCGTGCAGTTGAGTTTGAAATATAGTAATATATTAGAAGTGCACGGTCAAACAGTAAAAAAATATGCCGATAAAATTACAGATACATGAGTTTTAACACTAACATCCTTGCCTAACTTGCGAGGCAAAGCTTTCTTAGGTAATGGTTGCCACTTAACGTCAGGTAGGCAATCCGCTTGCTCTAGCAGCTAATAGAATGAATAAAAAACCTAAATCTTTGTAAAACCACACGTAGAAAAGGTCTATCTTCGTAATTGATTAAGTCTTTTTCATAAATGGCCCTTTAAATGACTCTCCCACTCGCGATTAAGCTATAGTGGTTTTTAAGAGCTATTCGTGTGTCGTCATGGAGACGGGATGTTCCCGAGGGACTAGTAAACTCGCTTTGGACATGAAACAGGCTTCTTAGACTTCACTTCAACCACACGAAGCCAGTAAGTAAAAGTACTTAGTAGTAACTGCGTATTTCATTTAGTTTTGGTTTTCTTGCGTTTATTTTCACAATTTTCAACACAGATCTCGTCGTCGGTTGATTTGTAAATGTATTTAATAATGTTGAATATCGATAACATTAAAAAACATACAAGGCGAGCAGAATTAATGATTATCCGGTACCTAGATTTAAAATTTTGTTTGACAGATACAGTTGTCGAAAAAACTTGCATTAAAACTTGTATTGTTGCTGTTTTAGCTAGGAACTTTATTTTGCGTGCTATTACAAACATTTATATCTTAGCACTATCTGCAGTGGATGTACTTAGCTGCTTCTTCTTTTGGTGTTGTTAAAACAGCGCGGTGAATTTTTTAATTGCTATTATATCAGTTGAATCTATTACCGGAAGCTACTCTTTGTTTGAACTAGTTTTGTGAAGCCAAGCCTTAATAAGATTGACGTCATACGCCGCATTATTTAGCAACTCTCGGAGAATTTTCAGAGGTCCACTTTATCACAAAGTTGTGATACTGGTTGATGCTTCGCATTTTTATAGTTTGACGTTACTATCTTGAGGAGATACAAAATAAATAATAGATTGAGACGGCACTGTAAGAGACTTTATTATTTACGGGCTTACGTATGTTTGTCATATAGAATTGGTTCTTTTGAATGATTGTTTCTTTGAATGATCACAATAATTATTATCGTCAATAAAGTATAGTATAATTATTTTTGAGGCTACATTCTAATAAATAAATAAATATTGATGGACAGCAGCTATCTCGCCCCAAACTAAGCCAAAACTTGTGATACAGGAACCAGATAAACTACTTTTACACTTTTTATTGTAAATACATACTTATAATATTATATAACACCTAGACAAAGAAAGAAATTCTATGTGTTTGAATTCCCACCGAGTGGGAATCGAACCCACGGCCTACAGCACAGAAGGCAGAGTACTACCAACTGAGCTGTGAAGGCTATCAAAAGTAATATTGTCAAAAAAAATTGTATTATTTCTATTTATTGTTGAATTATTACAACTCATATGTTAAGAGCTACATTGACGACAGCAGATACACGATAAAAATAAATTATAAATATAAAATACTTACTAGAATCCCGGACCCAGTAGTTGATGGACTTTGGCGAGGATTCCACGTAGCACTCGAGTGTGACGTCAGTGCCCAGTGGCGCTCCCACCAGCTGGTTTGGTACTTGTATCACGGGATGAACTGCACGAAATTATTGCAGCGTGAGTGGTTAGGAAGAACAAAACTGACAAATTCGTTTCGTGGCTGAAGTTGAGATAATTACTTGTCAGAATTTATTTATCAGAAGCTACGAATCAATAATAAGTCATCAGAAGGCTGATGACGATCAGAACGGTCATCGTTACGATACACCGTTTTTTAAGGAAATAAAACGACGGCATCTAGTATTATTTGAAGAGCTTCACTTGCGAGAACGAATTATGAAGATAGAAGATAATAAAAGATATTATATGAATAAAACACATGGTAAATAAACAAATTCTAAGTCCTCAGATTCTAACTCCACATGCGCAAATAGTGAAACAGCAAAAAATTGAAACATGCTGCTGGTAAACTGGATGTGAAGAGCCCTTACTCAGCGGCGCGTCTTGAGTGAGAACTCCATCGACTCCATGCAGTGAACTAACAAAATTTGATGACGAAACAGTGTAGGTACTATATGATATTTCTCTAAATTTCAAATCGTTTAGCCATTTCGAAAGTTTGCCTCGATAACCTAAAATGTAGAATACAAGGTGAACGGACAATGTACCTACATACCGATTGAGGACAAACATGGAAACTCAATCAAGCTCTAAACTTCAGCAATTGTTAGTTGGTGACCGCCAGATCTGTTATTTTACAATCGCCAAATAACCAACACATTGCAACGGAATCAAAATAATAATTGCACAGTACCCACTGGAAATAAAATATTTGAGGGTCGCTTTGTAAATAGGTACATTGTTTGCAAAAGTTGCGGGACCGCGAGGTTTCGTAAACAAAGCAAAATAACAAAATAACACCCAGGATATTTGTGAACTTACGTCGAAACCGGGATCCTAATGTAAATGTTCAATCTTGCACAAACGCAAAATGTCCGTCGAGTTGACGCGAAGACACAACAGTCCCTTACAGGCAGAAAATAATTAGAAGCTACTACTCGCTGACATTGAATAACATCATTAATAACAAGAAACCTCTGCAAGTTGCCGAGATAAACAACAATTACCCTGAATGTTGGGAGCTATTTCGCCTAAAAATAATGCTGCTTGCAAAACATTTACGGAAAAATTGAGATTTAGGCTGTAGCGACTAACGACAGCGGGATTCGAAACATCGTGAATACATACGTATTGGATGTAAATTAAATATTATTAGGATCGGTGGCCTAGTGGCAACGGCCACGTCGTAGGTTCGAATCCTAAGGTGCATTTTGAATTTTGATCGCGCAGGAATGATCTCTTCAAAAAAACGCGATTTTGGTTATGGAAAATATCGAGAGAAAACTAGTTCTCTAGTATCTCTGCGGCGATGGGCTAGCAAACTGTCACGTATGGAAAATCAACTACTGCAAAATGTGTTTATTGTGCCAAATGTAAATTTTAACTTACCTCTGACTATCCCCATAACATTTTCATAAAATGTTAAATTGATAGATACTTTTTACTTAGATATCTAACGAACCTTGGAGATCAAATACTCTGCTCTTAATACTCTGCCGGCTCTGTCAAATAACAATTATATTGCTTTTTCTTAAAAACAGTGATGGGGCTTATATAAAGCAAAGATATAATAACAAGCACCGGTGGTCTAGTGGGAGTGACCCCGCCTTCCGATCGTAAGGTCGCAGGTTCGAATCCGGTCGTGCACCAATGGATTTTGCTATCGAAAAATTTATGTTGTACGATGTTTTCCTTCACCGTTTAAGAGCACTGGCATTGCGCAGTGCTCTTAAACGGTGAAGGAAAACATCGCGAGGAAACCAGTTAGTATTCTAACAGCGGCGATGGGCTTGCAACCTGTCACGTATGGAATCCTAACTACTGCAAAATGTGGGTATGTGCCAAATGTAATGTTTGGACGTACCTCTGACTACCCCCCTTAGACATCCTCAAAGAATCTTGCATTAGTACCTACTTGGTACTGGGAGATCTGAAGGGATATCTACCGTGCCTGGGGATCGAAGTCGTGAAGCTGTTTAAGTTTAAGTTAAGTTTAAGTTATAATAACTACTTTAAAGCATAGTTTATAAATATGGGGTAAATGATTTTTTGTATGGTCACTAATCAAATGCTATAGCGATTGTAAATCGGCTTGCTCCGTGCCCTCACGTTGGTAAATAGGTTTAAAAGTTTGTTATTTAAAAAAACTAACCCCCGGTTTTTAAAAGCTCGATCAACACTAAGCGGCTGTCAAGTCACTTGCTATTTCAGCGTTTACTTCAAATTAGATAGATATAGCAAGTGACTTGACAGCCGATTAGTATTGATCGTGCTTTCAGAAACCGGGGGTTAGAAAAAGGAATTGTTAATTTAAAATACCTGATATAATTATAAATGATATTAATATGAAATAGTAAGAAATGTTTGTGTTGGCCTGTTTAGGGAATAAACAGTAATAGCGGACATAAATCATATTGTATCCCTAATTGTATGTTTAACATGTAAAGCAAACATAAGTTACAATTCAATTGTAGATTTCAACGAATGAGCTTGCACGTGGCAAATAGTTGGCATAAGGGAATTACTAGAATGTATGCAAGGATAACAGTAATTTTAGGAAAAAGAAGTTGTTATTTGAAACCAACAAAACGTTTATATTTTTCTTTATAGAACGAAGTGGGTACGCGAATCGCGAAACTGAAGTGGAGGTGGGCAGGACACTTGGCAAGAAGGGACGACGCGAGATGGACGAAGGCGACAACAGAATGGTGGCCAAGGGATGCTCAAAGACCTAGAAGCAGATCACCCGCCCGTTGGTCAAAAGACATTGTAGCAAGTGCTGGAAATGGATGGATGAGACTCGCAAGGGACCAAAAAGAGTGGCGTATTAAAGAGGAGGCATATACTCAGCAGTGGGTGTTAACGGGCTGAAATGATTATAGAACGAAGTAATTGGTAGAAATTTATTAAGTGAATACATTGCTGCCCACTATCGATGCGAACTTGGAGTTTTTAATGCAGGTTTATGTCATTAAAAAACGCATATAAACAAGAACTTTAAGACTGTAGACTAGTCTTAATATGTTTATAATAATACTTACAATGCACTTTGATGGTGATCCTCTTACTGACAGATGGAGGGATGCCGTTGCTTGCTATGCAGAGGTAGGCCCCCATGTCTGATCTTGATATTTTGTTCAGCGTTAGTGTCTCCTCTTCGAAGATCTGTGCTATTGGCAAATAGTACAAAGTTAACTTTAAAACAAAAACTATATTGTCATTTAATTTTGGGAGAGTGCTGTTTCTTGTGCCACAGCTAACGAGACTAGGCTAACGGGCCAGGAGACGAGCCTCACACTTTGCAGTTTATTTTTTTATTATTGCCAATAAACATTTTTCCTTTTTATCATCATTTTCAGGGACCCTGATCATAAAAATGTTTTAGTTAAAATTAAAACACATGTTTACGTAATTATCTTTATTATCAGTTATGTAGTGTTTACTTACAAAAGTTTTTTTAATATACCAAAAATATTATCCGAGTGGAATTTGAACCCACGGCCTTGATACGGGGCTGCGCAAACCACCTACGCCATAGACTCTAATCACACCTGGAAAATAACTCATTGGGACTCGTCAATACGTTACTATGCGTTGGTTGGTTTTATTAATTGGTTTTTGAAAACATATTTCTAATGAGGATCTATCTGAACAAGCGGATGTATTACAAGTAAATATAAATTACAAAAGCAGAACACAATGTAAAATAATTGGCCGAGCGAGCGAAGCGAGCGAAGCGTCTCAGTTTCCACATTGGCCAAAAATGCGTTTGTCCGGATGTCTGTCTGTCTGTTCTCCTCTACAGGTCGCATTTTTCAACCGATCTGGACGAAACTTGGTACACAGGTTATATGACTTATTAGAATTTTTTTGTCGTCGGGGATTTTTGATTAGAGGGGTACTTCCCCCAAAAAAAGGGCAAAAGGGGGGCTATTTGATATACTGGATATCTCCACCAAATGAGATCCGACTTCGATTATTTTTTTTTTATTTGAACAAAGGACCTCATTCTACATAAGATGATGCAAAAAAAATCAAAAAGATCAAAAAAATCACAAAACGGAATATGCACTTGCACATTACATTCCTCAAATAGCTCTCTTTTAGTATGCTCGCGAGGTCTACAGCTCCCAGAGCCACTAGTTATTTGGGTGACACTGTTAATCATTCTTACATTATAATGAAACAACCCAACCATTTATCATGCTCACGGAGTGATCATTGCATTTATTTTGACATACCCAGCAAGGCAGTCTCGGTTAAACGATTACGTAGCATAGAAAAGGTCAGTTTCTAGAATGATATGAAAAATTATCCGATCTATCGATGGATTATTGTTTGTATTCGAAGCCTGTTTAAACACTTTTTTTTTAAATAAATGTCAGTAAAAATAATTTATTTTTAACAAGTCGAATATTCAGAAAGTATTTTATCGTGTAACATATTTAGGAAAACCTGTCCCTTTTACCATTTAACCCAGCAAAATGTAATTTTCAAACGTATATTCAACATGGCGAGAGGTCAATCGCTGTACCGAGGTTTTACATTACAGTGAAAATAAATTGTCAGCCTTAATTTAGCGTACCTTTTGTTTTTCCTTCATTAGAGTCCCTCATCAGAACGACCACCTCTGTGACACAGGATAAAGAACATTATACCTGTTTTATTTTGTTCACAGAAAATACTATCATTGTAAGAGTAGATCTACCTATTACAAAGAAAAATATCAATCTTGGTTCTTTCTTTCTTTTTTATGGCTCCTGTCTACAGACATCTTGCCAGTGTTAAGTGATAAAGTTTCTAGTCACATGGTGGTGGCGGTTTCTTCAAAATATTCGAAACATTTTCGGTCAAATCCCGATCATCCTCAAAGAATCTTGAGTTTGTACTTGGTACTGAGAGATCTGAAGGGATATCTACCGTGCCTGGGAATCAAAGCCGTGAAGTTGTTTCAGTTTTTTTTCCACTTTCATTCCAAATGCTTACACCTTTGTGCTAAGACCTCAAGTAATGTTGGTTAAAATACCACCGAAATTACGCAACACAACTCAAAATAACACTAGAAAAACAATTAAAATGAAAATGCTATGTTGCTTCGCAAAATGACAGAAAACGAATCTCAATCCTCCCTCCCTCCAAAATAACTCGAAATGTGAAATAAGCCTTCGCTTATCGTTTTGTAGATGCCATGCTTCTGTCGCCAACCAGTGATGCTCGTATTGCTGAGTTTCAAATTAAACTATATGGGAGGCTCATGTGTCTGAAATTTACTTTCAATTCAATTCATTTATTTGCATAGAACATGGTCTAAAGGTCTGTAGTTTCAGTGTCACATATTTTTACCATTTGTGTGCTTTTGTGTGCAAAAGTTCAAGTAGATAGATACATGCATTATTCACATAAAATTAAATGTACATGTAATTATATTATAAAAATTGTCAAGAAAGAATATTATGTTAGTATGTCAAAACGTATCACAGCAGCTAGATTTATATTCTTTACATACTCGTATAATTATATCTCACTGCTGCTAGTGCAATTACAGGCTCAATGTATATTTGATAAAGACGAAGGCAGTACAACGTGATATAAAGAATGATCTTCTGGTTGACGATCTTTGTTACCTAAAACTATTGTTATAGGGAGAGGTAACAGCTTACCTAACAACAGATGAGCCATCCGCTTTTTCCATAAATTTTTCACATAAATATATCACTTGATCCTATATACTTGATCGAATGGTATACAGTGCTCTGAAATTACTTAATGTATAGTAACGATTTGAAAAAAAACAGCCTAGAACATTCAATACAAATAGTGTCAGTCTACAATATTCTATTCACGCCACGTTTTCTCAATGTGTCTTAGCTCAATATTTTGGTTGGTTACCAACGAGTAGGTATGCCTAATAATCAAGTCAAGATGAACGGAATGTTTATTGTTGGAACGATGTCTGCATAAAAGCAATATATTGGTGGACAGTCCCCAAATAACGCTGCTTGGCGGCATAAAAAGACGTGGTGGTAGTACTTCCCTGGAAGAGCCCTTCACAAAGACCTTTACTATGTACTCATAACCATTGAGACGAAAGGATACCGGCTCTTTCTCCGTACAAACGTAGTCGACCGTTTCCTCCCTGAATAGTGACTCAAGTGTCACTATTGCTCTCTATTTGTAAACATGCCCTTATGTCTTGGGGTTTTTTGTCGACTACGAAATGCTGTTTTGGTTGAACTACCAAAAAAAAGCAAAGCCTAGAATATTGTACAGTCTTATCTTGATATTAAGTCATAACCTTAGTTCTATGTACAGTTTTGAGTGTAAATATTTCGCGTAACAGAGTGTAGTATGAGCAAAGGTTATAAGGATAGACGATAGAATCATACCTTTCCTCTTTCCTCCATTAGAGTCTCTAAGCACAATATCGGCCCCGTCTTCTCTCCGCCACATGATACGAGGAGTTGGCATGCCACGAGCACGGCATGACACCTTGGCAATTCCACCTTCTAGAACCATGATGTCTCCTGACGTCTCTTCGGGTATAAAGTCTGGTGGAATCACCACGTCTAAGTGCCCCATCTGCGAAGCAAAACTGAATGTCAAACTTAAACTCGATACGGTACTTCCTCTTCTTCACATTCTTCTTCTCATTCTCATTCTTCTTCTTCGTGTCACTAGTTTCTTTTGAAACAGTGTGGTGAAAGGATTTTAGGTGCGATTCAAAAAGGTATTAACATTATTATAAATAATATTCAAATCTAATAATGCCAGTGCTCTTAAACGGTGAAGGAAAACATCGTGAGGAAAACCAGTTAGTATTCTAACAGCGGCGATGGGCTTGCAACCTGTCACGTATGGAATACTAACTACTGCAAAATGTAGGTATGTGCCAAATGTAATGTTTGGACGTACCTCTGACTACCCCCCCTCAGACATCTTCAAAGAATCTTGAGTTAGTACTTGGTACTGAGAGATTTGATGCGATATCTACCGTGACTGGGGATCAAAGTCGTGAAGCTGTTTTTTTTTCAGTTTAATAATAAACATTGGTTCATATAAATTGTTGTTTTTAACCTCTAGGTTGCAGCGATTAAAAAAAATATATTCAAGTTGGATCCCTGTATTTGTGTAAAAAATTATGATGCACTGCAGTTGCTGCCTCTGTACTCCGGCGTTACGGAAGACCAGCGTTATAGTAGTAGCACTATTACAGCAAAAGCTGAGAGACGACCGATTTTGTAATCATAGCCTTGTTCTCTCTTTGTATTTCTCTTTTTGTGACACAAAATAAACGTTTTGTTTTGATTTGTGTTTGAACACACCCTCTCTTATGTTGGTGCCCTCTCTTATGGTGCACACTTTTAGGTTTTAAGAAGTAGTGTAATTTCCAGTTGTTTTTGTCTGTAATTGCTCGTTGTACCAAACATTATTGAAACAGCATTGTTTCAAGTGGCGTCATGCTGCGTCAACGTCGACATCGAAGCGAGCAGCGCTGTCGGCGCTCACGATTTATGTCGTTATCAGGCCTGCGTATAAATTACAGCGTGGCGCAATAATTTAGGTGCACCATGCACGAATCATTACCCGCTGTGTGTCCCTGCATGGCTTAATTCACTTTATCTCCCCAATGTTTACTCTAATTGCGATTCAATTCCCGTTAAAACGCCAAACAAATTGACAGATGACTATAGATTACGGCTCGCCTCGCCCTGCTCACACCCATCGATTGACGTTGCACTAATCTAGTCGGTTGTGCATTAAAAAGTAATACATTACATAATGGATGATCGAGAAAATAAGGAAAATTCCAGTTCAGAATCAAAATGTAGATGGTCTAGCTACGGTAATTACAAAATTATCCTATGGGCATGGATGATGAATGAGAACACCATGATGTTCACCCCTGCAGAGGTATCTTTGCTGGGATATTATGTGATCGGAACCATACAATTGCTTACAACAGTTTTTATTGGAATACCTGTATTATATTCGGAAATATGTTTATCTCAGTACACAAACTGCAATGTTATATCTATGTGGGACTTTTTTCCGCTCTTCCGTTACGTCGGATTCGGCATATTGTACCTTATTTTACTGAAGACTGTTTATTTTTTGGTGCTGACTTCTTGGTATTTGGAATATTCATTTTTTTCTGCAATGGACCCTCCACCGTGGTATTCTTGTGCTGAATACAATGGTACTAAGTGTATGGTTAAAAACGTGAATGTGTCAGTATTTCAACATTGTCTGGAAGCTGCGCATTTTGGCGAAGACTGCGGTATGAAGACAGCTAGCAACTGCTTTTTTGAACGAGAAATTGGCGGCAATAATACATTGGACTCCATAAATTGTTTACTTCCCTGGAAAACGATTGTCGCAAATACCAGCGTGTGTTTATTTTTATTCTTCATGTCATTAAAAAGAGAAAAATATATTCCGAGATTCGCCAAGTTTTTAGCTATTTATGTATGCATTACAGGTTTAATTTTGTTTTGTGTTGCTTTGTCCAACAGCGGGACTTGGTACGCCACGAATATGTCTTTAGATTGGAATGTGTCTTTCCGTGATAGTGTGTTCTCTATGAATCGGGGTGTACATGTCTTAGGCATAGGATCTGGAATAATTATCTTTTTAACACGAGACGTCCCATTTCGTAGTCCAGCAACAATGACTGCTGTTTCCATTTCTTTGTTTAGTATTTTTATATCACTTATATTCACACTTATTGCATTTAGTGGAATTAAATCCATGGTTTATTTTCACGGCGAAGAAGTGAATGTTGTCGAAATAGGTTCCAGTCCTTTTTTTGTTGTTTTCGCTTGTATAACCGAAATAATGAATTATTTTGATAATATTCCATTTATGAGTTTTGCCTGGTTTTCTTCTATATTTTTTTGTCTATTAATTAATATTTGGATACTTATTTTATATTTAGGGGATTTGTTACTTGAAATTGAACTGGCTCGGAGATACAAAACCTTGTGCAGTGCAGTTCTTTTGAGTGTAATAAGCGTTCTTTCATGGCCATTCTTTTGCTCCGATCTCACTGTGGTTTTACTCGATGCCACAGAAGTAATACAAATAGCCAATACGTTTCTGTTTTCTTTTTCACTTTACTGGATGTACGGCTTCAGAAATCATAGCATCGATATCACTTTCATGATTGGTGTAAAACCAAGTTACTTTTGGAAATTTTGTTGGGTAGCCAATCCGTTAATTCAAGCTATTATATTGTATGGTAGATGCTTCAGATGTGACGTATTGGAGGTCAAAGACTTTGAGCGTTCATACTATATCAACTCTTTGGGCATGCGTTGTGATGAACTGCTGCTTTATATACTTTTATCCATTTATCACGCTTTAGTTATCTTAGGTGTATTATATCAGATATCTTCCTACTACCGCCACGGTGAGCTTCATAGAATATTTTCACCAGCTTTGGACTGGGGCCCGCGAAACAAGATTTTATATAAGAGTAGAAAAATGTTTTTGCCCGAAATAATGACAACAGAGTTTTTGTATAGGCAAGTAAGAGTCCGGCGTTATAGTCAAAGAAAATGTTTTGATAAAAAAACTTTGAAACAGACGAACAATGAATTGTCACCTGATAATGTGGAATGGAGTGCTTTGACTTCCAACTAGAATAATATACACCAGCAACCCACAAGTTGGTTTTCCAGCAGTAATCAATATTTCGGAAAAACTATGTAATTCTTATATTTGTTTTATTTAGTGTAATGTTAAAAATCTCTGTTAAGTAGTATTTATGTGTCGCTCTTGTTATGTCATGTCATAAATAAAAACTTTTTCTATCCTTCTTTCTATTTTTGACTTCTTACGTTGCCTCAAAATTACTAGATTAATAAAATTAGACAACCAGAGAACACATTTTCCACATATTTCTAGGGCCTGTGATACATGTCTTGGTGTTACTCACCTGGCTTTTCATTGGGTCCGTATTGATTTGGCACATGTATTGACCCCGGTCTTCCTCTTGCACGTTTCTAATGTGCAAATTCCAGACCGTCTGTCCGTTGTGTGATACACCGACTCTGTGATTGTTAGTTATTACGTGCACATGTATTGCTTGGATTGCTTTAGTGTCAGCTTTCACCCATCCAACCTGGGAATTAAAATTAAGGGTCAATAAATTACTTGTGAACAAACCTATTATCTTTTAATTCATGCAACCAGCAAAGGTTTACCGGTGACACTGAGTTTTTGGTATACTACTCTATGAAACATTCTTTATTTTACTCATAGTGCATCATATGCCTCAAGTTGATGGAGCAGAGCAGTGCGTCGTAGGGCACGTTCTTATCGTGCGTGACTTACAAGGCAATGCTTTGTTATAAGTGATGGTTACCACTTATCACCAGGTGAGCCATCTGCTTGTTCCATCAGTTGGTTGTATAAAAAACTACATATCTAGTTTTATACTCTATTACTCCGCTAGGCATCTTAAAATAATCTTGAGTTAGTAGGTCGGGATTTCAAGGGACTACCGTAGCTGAGTATGAAAATATTGAACTGTTTCGGCATTTTTCTGTTGTACCTACTCACCCTGTAACCTCCAAGGTTTTGCACTAGACATCTAAAAGTGGCATCTCGACCGATCGGTACTGTCAGATTCATCAAGGTTTCAGCAAATTCTGGTTGAAATGCTTGACCTGAATAATAGTAATAACAATATTAATTGATCAAAGTTTTACAATTTTTTTTATTACATACGTAATTTTTTTAATTAATTTATTTTATCTGACATTTTACATTTTTTTTCTTACCAACGAGCTTAGAGTCGAGTCCAAGCATGAAAATAGCGAGTAAGTACATCGACAAAGGGTGCTGCATATTTCGAATCACCCCAGCTTTTATGTTTAGCTTGGCCGCCGTGAGTCTGTAACCAAAAGATAAAATAGATCAATATTGGTGGACATTTCACACAGTTCATACCCGAACTACGTAGAATTAGTTTTTTTTGCCAAATGCAAGCTGTACCTGCTAGAAACCAGATAACTGATAGAATTGTAAAAATTGTATAACACACATACATACATAAAATCACGCCTGTATCCCATAGGGGTAGGCAGAGACCACGGATTTCCACTTGCTACGATCCTTATATACCTCTTTCGCTTCATTCACTCTCTTAACATTCCTTATACATTCTAAAAATTGTAAAAAAATACATTAATATAAAATTCTACTGTTGTGTGTATAGTTATGTTATGCCAGGAGTAGTATAGTAAGTAATACTAATAATAAATCTGTTTCGGAACATATTCAGGTACGTACATAATATTCGATTCACTCTAGATTATGTCTCTTAATTTCAAATTGATCTCCTACTGACAAAGGCATCCATCAAGTACTAATTGACCTACGTAATATGAGTTATATGTAATAATAATAAAGTACTTTAGACTGAAAACAATGTGTACCAAACAACAAAAAATAAACGAAACCTTTAGGTTTTATAAATACAGTCTGTGAAAATGAACACATTTGAAAAATGCCATTTATTTATTGTCAATAGTAGTTACTAATTCAATTTACCAAACTTGAAACCTTAGTTATGTTTATTCAATAGGTTCTCAAATAGATACATTTTATCCAATTTGAAACAACATTGACGATCTTAGTGGCGCAGCGGGCGAAAGTCCGCCTGTGACGTAAGAGGTTGCCGGTTCGATTCCCGCCTCGGAACAAAATTGTGTACGTGCAGAAATTTGTTCCGTTGGTCTGGGTGTTTTCTATGTATCATAAAAAATTCTATCTTTTTTAGTATATAATGTTTTAATATATCCGTTATCTAGTACTCATAACATAAGCTTTGATTAGCTTACTTTAGGCTAGATGGTGTTGTGTGGATTGTCCAGCATTATTTATTTATTTAATTTATTGTTGTTTCATTTAATTTTATCTATAACCGTGATTTATTTCAAACATAAAATCACAAACGGTTTCATATTACGTTATTAATACGAGTCACTTCGTATGTCAGAACATAATCATGACGCGTAGAGCGGTGTGCTGCCACAAGTAGCACATTTTGGTCCCTTCCTATACACTTGTGTCGCTCGTGATCACTCAATAACAGTAGATAGTACGCATATTCCTTCTGAATGTGTAAAAATGCTCGTTTGAGTATCGCAAAATACTGACATGAGTTCGGAAAGCGTACGAAATGAGTGCGGATGCGATCGCGCACCGGTAACTACTTTTCCGTACGATAAAATGTTAGAAAAATATTATGATACGTCCATGGAGTGAATACGTAAGAGTACGATAGCTTTGATGTTTCGCAAGTGAACTGTTCGATATTTTTTGTAAACGTTTATAAACGTTTGTTTCGTTCGTTTTTTGTAAGCGTTTATAAAAGTATGTTACAAGTATCATAAAAACAAAACAATATTTCTTTGTAATGTCCACCAATATTTATTTAATATTTATAAGTAATTTTTGAAACTATCAGGGCTATGATAATAATTTTTATTTAAAACCCAAACTCACAAATCATGGTTAATATGCCGTTTTAAATGATAATTAATATTTATTTGTCTTACTCCCGGTTTCTAAAAGCTCGATCAACTCTAATCGGCTGTCAAGTAACTTGCTATCTCTTTCTAATTTGAAGTACTCCTTAACATCAGGTAGGCCTTCTGCTTGTCCCATCAGCTAGTTGTATAAAAAAAAAGTAAAAGCTAAACAAATTTCAATTGACTTAACATGTGATTAGTGTTAATAGAGCTTTCAGAAACCGGGGGTTAGTCTTATTATCTTATTTCAGATTGAACTATTAAATTAAGACCAGACATAAGAAACTTGCCTTGTAATCATTTATCGAGTTCGCTTTGATGTACTGTGCATTGTCTTGGTCTTGAGCGACTTAGTCCATGAAGCCCGGTCGAAGTTAGCCATGGAAACAAAGTTCGTGGACGTCGGAAATTTCATACCGGTCGGCCTGACGTAAACTGAGGCTGGTAAAATATAACTAAGCAGATTCACTAGAGCTATATTTTCGTATGCGATTTAGTTACACGAAAAATTATCGTCCATCTTATTCGTTATTGTTAAGACCAAGAAAATCTGAACATTTAGTAGTCTCAATCCAGTGTCTTATTGTTTGTCTGTCTGTCTGTCCGTATGGTTCCAGAAATAAATCAGTTCCAGAGGTAAGCCAAGAAAACTTAGAGAATTCTGAAGAATTACAGATAATTCTTTCTATGAGGTTCTAGGTGAATAAATTTAAAAACACGTTTTTTTTAAGACTACGTAAATGCACATTCAAATTACAAAACTCACTAACAGCGGCAATGGGCTTCTAACTTGAAGCGTATGAAGGTGTGGGCAAGACGTACCTCTGACTGCCCAAAGAATCTGGAGGTAATACTTGGTACGAAGATATCTGAAGGGGTATCTACCGTGCCCGGGGATCTTGACGCTATTTAAGTTTTCGAAACAAATCAAAACCAATTATATTAAAACAGTATAACAAACTATATAAATAACACAAACTAATAAATTAACTCAATCATAAACTTTTGCATTTTAGCGACATTTATACACACGTTCATAATAATTGACCGAGCGAGCGAAGCGAGCGAAGCGTCTCAGTTTCCACATTGGCCAAAAATGCGTTTATCCGGATGTCTGTCTGTCTGTCTGTCTGTTCTCCTCTACAGGTCGCATTTTTGAACCGATCTGGACGAAACGTGGTACATAGGTTATATGACTTATTAGAATTTTTTTGTCGTCGGGGATTTTTGATTGGAGGGGTACTTCCCCCAAAAAAAGGACAAAAAGGGGGCTATTTGATATACTGGATATCTCCACCAAATGAGATCCGATTTCGATTATTCTTTTTTTATTTGAAAGGTAGTAACTATAAGTTGGTCTCATAAAAGTTTGGGGAAGATCTGATAAGGATCTTCAGCATGATGAACAGGATAGCTCATCAAACAATCGATGGTTTTCAATCAAATTTGAGAGAAACACAAAGGACCTCATTCTACACAAGATGATGCAAAAAAAATCTAAAAGATCAAAAAATCACAAAACGGAAAATGCACTTGCACATTACATTCCTCAAATAGCTCACTTTTAGTATGCTCGCGAGGTCTACAGCTCCCAGAGCCACTAGTTATGTATAGTACACATGATAATTTAACAAAAGTAATTTTTGTAAAAATCACTAGTACATGAAACATAAATACTTAGAAATTACCTATTTATTGTGAGCTGATGTTACAAAGGATTATAATGTGAGAATCTCGTCTTCTCTGAGTTCATCGTCGGTATTTCTTGAAATTAAGAATTTTTATAAATTAAAACTATAAAAATATTCAAGACAAGAGAGGGAAAAAGTGATCACGTCAACTTGAATTGTCTTGAATCTATCAAGTGTTATGACAGTCAAGGGCTTAATAAAAAACCTTCAACCGATGTTCTCTACACCGCTTTTGGTCTACACCGTACCCAATTTTAATTTTAATTTAAATGAATAGAATTATTTTTGCATCTTAAAAAATATTCTTCGTCACCTGAATTTAGTTAGCAATTAAAATAAACAAACATCTATCAATGGAAGATCATGAATGTTCTGATAGTTCTGATACATACTTGCAGATTGACTTTGAGCAAGTTTACTTGTTAAAACTTAGCAACCTTGTTATGAAACTACGCAAAATAATCACTCGAAAACCAAGTTATGCCTACATAATAACTTATTTCGTGGAGCGTGGAACTGCCTAAGATTTGCGACGAGAAAAGTTTTCAAATTTTGTATAGTTCGTGACACGTTTTCTTAAGCTCGTGGTTTAGTAAAAGTTCTTACTAGATCACAAACTTTGAAAGATATTTTTCTATATTAACCCATAACTTGCTAAGTAACACAACACAAAACTAATTTTATAACTGTAATTATTATTAAAACAAGAAATCATGTATGCAAAGTTTCAAATTCATCCTTGTAATTGAACAGATTTTTTTTATACCTACAACTGATGGAACGGGCAGATGGCCCACCTGATGTTAAGTGGTAACCATCATCTATAAACAAAACATTGCCTCGTAAGTCACGCACGATAGGAACGTGTCCTACAATGCACTGCCCGGCGTCCATCAACTTGAGGCTTACAGATGATGGGCCTCATGTGCCTGTAATTACACCGGCGACCACTCACACTCTTCAAACCGAAACACAGCGTTGCTGCTTGGCGGCAGAAAAAGGCGTGGTGATAGTACTTCCCCGGACTCACAAAGAGCTTTACTACTCTTAAAATTAAAAATCATTTTGAACAAAGATCTTTTAGATTTTTGTTTTGCAAACTAACTCAGATATTTTTTTTTAAACTAATCATTAGTTTAAAAAACATCAATAAATAAATAAATAAAAAATGCTGAAAAACCCACACAGCACTATCTAGCCCCGAAGTAAGCTACTCAAAGCTTGTGTTATGGGTACTAAATAACTGATATATTTAATACGTTATATACTTGCATAGATCGATATTTTTATCATACATATAAAACACCTAGACCAACGCAACAAATTTCTGCAGATTGTACACAAATTTGTTCCGAGTTGGGAATCGAACCCGCAACTTCTTGCATCGCAGGCGGACTCTCGCCCGCTGCGCCACAGAGGTCGAGTATCGAAAAAGGATCCTTAAAAAGTTTTTTGTATTATTTTAACTCCATGTGCTTCATCTCTTTGGCGGAAATGCATTGTTAGTGCAACGACGATAATTGGAAAGTGATAATTGTAACAGCTTTCTTTCTCCCATTAATGTAGGGGAGGCGTATCCTCCCGGTCTATATAACACGGTCTATATAATTAACACCTTCTCACAATCCTGCGAGGACTGGTATCTGTTGCTCAGATTATATTGAAGTACTGTGAGCATTATAGCCATGGAAATAGAGTTAAATTTTACATTCTCCTAATCATCAAAGTATTGAAGTACGTGATTTATTAATTAAACATTTGATTTAATTAATTAATTACTTTCATATAAATTAGTTTCACTATCAGTTAATACTTTTCATTTTGAAAATAACCGACAAATCTTGTAATAATCAATATTATTTAGCATGGATAAAGCATTTTACTAAAGAAAAATGTTTAATTTTGATAAATCAAAATTAAAACTAAACAATTTTAAGTTTATTTTTAATAAAAGCAAGGCACAATGTAATATAGAAAACGATAACATTCGTAGAAGTTTCAAAGAAATTGTGTCACGAACATTATCGCCCTCCTCCGTCTTAAAGAACTCCAAAACATTGTAAGAATTAATTAAAATTAAAAGTTGTAACAAAAACAGAAAATTATTGTGAGATAAAATTGTAAGGGTGGATTTTTGTTGTTCAGTGAGAGTTATGTTTATGTGTGATATCCAAGTAAATATTTACGATACACATAGCAGTTTGATTTTGAAAAACAATCAGAAACAGTTCCGCAGGCACTTTAGATATCCTCAGATCTCTTACTTTCTTTACCAGTTGAAAACATTGGGAATATACTTTTTAACCGGCTTCAAAAAAGGAAGAGGTTCTAAATTCAACCGTTTTTTTATGTTTGCTATCTTAAAAATGTTTACTAGGTTGATGACTATTTGTTTCATCGAAAACTAGTGCTTGTCATGTGGTCCCATTCACCCCGTTCCCTGATGAGTAGTTATTGTTATTATTAGTATGAAAGTACTAGTTGCGTTTTAATGGAAACTAAGTTTAAAGTTAGCAACAAAATAACAACAAAAAGCTGTCAAACTCACCTACTCGTAGCAACAGAATATCCTAAGAGAATTTTTAAAATTAAGTCATAGTACCATTTAATTGAAATTAAGTTTTAAGTTACCAACAAAGTTACAACAAAAATCTGTCAAACTCACCTACTCGAAGCAACAGAATATCCATACATAATTTTTAAAATTATGTCATTTAACGTGATTAAAACTAAGTTTTAAGTTACCAACAAAGTTACAACAAAATTCCATCGAAACTAGGTTTTAAGTTACCAACAACGTTACATAAGTAAACATAAATCTGTCGAACTCACCTGCTCGTAGCAACAGCAAAATCCGTGGAGATTTCGCGGGAAAGTTGTGCGTACTTCCCGGTCCCAGGGGAGCGGTCGGCGGGGACGGCAGCGCGGCACATACTGAGCGATGGAGATTCATTCAAGCCGCTGCCGGCATGCCGTTATTCTTCCGCAGATGTCCACGTGATAGAATAGAACTGATAATATGAACTAGGTTAGATGAGAGATAATCTGTTCGGTAGAACAGCTATAAGGTGCTACGCCGTAGCCACTACGTGCTGTTGTAAGTACATTTAGTTAATGACGATCTAACATTTTAGTATGTTTAGTTATGACCTAAAGGAGATTTTTTTATTAATAAATAAATAAATAAAATAATAAATAATGCTGGACAATCCACACAGCACCATCTAGCCCCAAAGTAAGCTACTCAAAGCTTGTGTTATGGGTACTAGATGGCTGATATATTTAATACATTATATACTTAGATAGGATATTTTTTATTATACATAAACACCCAGACCAACGGAACAAATTTCTGCAGATCATACACCAATTTGTTCCGAGGCGGGAATCGAACCCGCAACCTCTTGCGTCGCAGGCGGACTCTCGCCCGCTGCGCTACTGAGGTCGTTAATATAAGTACTGGTCCAAAAAAAATTTGCGGCCCCAGGCATGAACCCATTGCTGATTGACTCATTCATTTGAAGTTACTATGTGTGCAAAGATGCAACAAACTCGAACCTGAAGATGTATGATATGATGTAACTCGTAATTACATTTTTTGTTTTCTTTTCATTCATATAAATTGCATGACTGCGATCCTACCTGATGATAAGCAGTGATGATATGGTTAATGGTGAAGCGCACTGTATTAAGAGCATATTCACTGTAGCCTTGAAGACATCTGAAGTTATTTTAAAACATTAATATTTTTTAGGACTAATTATTTGCGTAATGGTATTCTCTTATCTGTGTTAATGTAGATTTCTGCAGGACAGATTACTTTTATTCCATAAAAAAAATTGTATTTGAGATGATCTTTCAAACTAACCATGTGGCAGGCTTGGGTCATACTTTTATGTTTTTAAATAATTTTTTGGACCAAGAAAAACATTCTCCTTTAGTTTGTTTATTTTACTTCTGGTTTTCTACTTTGCTATGTACTTTCATAAATCTTTGCTTTATTTCTTTGTTATCTTTGCCCTCATCAAATGTGCACTACCCAAAATGTTTTCCCATTACCCAAAGGTTAGCTGGTAGATAATGCTATACATCATCAAGCTCGCTAAACAATATTTTTTATTTATGCACTAAAGAATTTTCTATCTAAAATATGTTTTCTAAACTATACCTGTCTGTCCCTACTAGGTAAAGGCTCTCCCCCACAGGCGTAACAATAACGCGCGATAAATCGCGCGTTTGGACTTTTTTACATGTAAGCGCGCGTTCTTGTCGCATCAATGTTACTTCGTAGATAACGCAAAAACGCAATCGCAGAACGCGCCTGTTGGGGAGAGCCTTACAGGCTTTTCCACTCCACTTGGTTCTTAGTGCATTCTTAGTGAAAAAAATTATATTTCAAGCTAAATGTTTCAGTATAAACAACTACTGTTACAGTAGTAGTTTCTTAAAAATTAAGCTTGTAATATTGAAATAATGCTATTCTGTGAACAACGAAATAATGGCGAGTATCACCTATGTGCTTACTTATATGCCGAGCTTCGCCTCACGCACGTCAAAACAGTCACACAGGTGCGCTGAGTGATGGGTTAAAAAAACTAGTTGCGCCCCGCGGTTTCATCCGCGTAGATTTAATTCCCAGTATTCCCACGGGATAAAAAGTAGCCTATGTGCTATTCCAGACTATCTATGTATGCTTTCCATCTCTCTGCCAAGTTTCACCCAGATCCGTTCAGCCGTTCTGGCGTGAAAGAGTTACAAATATTCATCCATCCATCCATCCATCCATCCATCGTTTATAATATTAGTACGATAGGATAACAAATTTAAAACTCACCGCGGATGCCTTGGTTACTTAGGAGAGTGTTGTGGTCAGAATAGCACTCCGATTAGTTAATAAAAGCTCATTAACTTCGGACCCATGATCAGACTAACAGGTTCTTCTGACTTTGATTGCATTGCTTAAAGTTACGGCTCAATAGCATCCATTCGTGGTAGTTATCATACCACCAATTCGCGCGAAGCGCTTCGCTTCTACCTTCGTTATGTGAACCGCTAAGTAATGGAACTCGTTACCGTCGTCTGTTTTTCCTGACTGATTAGAATGAGTCTCTTCAAGGCAAGAGTGAATAGGTGTCTACTAGACCGTTCTGCTCCAACGTAGGCTACACCGTCGCTTACCATCATAATTACTATCATCGATGAGATTGTAGTCAAAGGACGTTCTATTCAGTTATCAATAAAAACTGCTACCACGTGAGCGCTGCCGCGGGCGGAGGATAGTATATTATAGTGAGGCGAATCTTATTAGAATCTTGCTCCAGAGTCAACTTAATGAAATAAAGATAGAATAATTAGCCTTTTAATTTCCAAAGTTATTAATTGTGTGTCATCTGGAAGAGAAGGGGAACGAGTTGGATTGGATACCCTGACCTGCATGCCAAATTTACTTCTTTGTGAGTTATAAAGAGTAGTAGAGCATTTTGTGATGACTCGTCCGGGGAAGTCCTACAACCACGTCATTTTCTGGGTTTATTGTCCTAATATCCACTAAGCTATCCCCACCAGTGAGGTATGACATATAAAAAAAAATTGTATTTTCCCCACTATCATTTTTATTTTTGCCTGCCGCGAAGCAGCGTTGCTGCGTTTCGGTTTGAAGGTGTGGTCACCGGTGTAATTACAGGCATATGAGGCTTAAAATCGATATGCCTCAAGATAATGGACACAGGGCATTGCATCGTAGGGGTGACTTACGAGGCAATATTGTTTTGATATAGGTATGGAGACGATTTAACATCCAGGTGGGCCACCCGTTTTGTTGCATCAGCTAGTGGTATAAAAAAATGTAGCTAACCCGTCTAAGTACCTCTCGAATGCACATTACTGAGTTAGTGGGTAACAACGTGTCTGGTAGAGATCGCTACTTAGCGATAAGGCTGCCTATTTTACTTTTTAAGTTTTTGTTTTTGCTGTATCCATAAGTTGTGTGCAATAAAGACTTCTATTTATCTATATATTTTCTGTTTATCTATCTTTATATATCGTCTAACTACATACTTAATTTTATGAATGAATAAATACGTCTATATAAAAAAGAAATTAATTTGAGAACCCGCGAGTGAAAGCTGATTTTTCTAATTTAGAAGCTAAATTGATAATTAATTAATTTTCATAGAAATCTTTCATATTTTTCTCAGAAATGTTTATTCAATGTCGACATTTTAAGTGAGTTTGTTTAGGTTACTCATTTTCTTTCGGTGGCGGCGGCGGTGCGTTGTAGCCTTCGTGGAAATTTTTCAAGTAACTCCAAGGAGATTCAAGTTGGTAACGGCGCATCTCCTGTGCGTATTCTATAGGTTCATACACCAACTTCTTTAGCTCATCATCGTATCGTACTTCAGTGTAGCCTACCAACGGGAAGTCCTTTCTCAGAGGGTGACCAAGAAAACCGTAGTCAGTTAAAATCCTCCTCAAATCGGGATGATGGCTGAATACTATACCAAACATGTCGTACACCTCTCTCTCAAACCACTGGCACACTTTCCAAAGAGATGCGGCAGAATGAAGCGGGGTTAGCTCGTCGGTGTAAGTTTTGACCCTCGCTCGCGCTCCAAACCTCATGCTGAGAAGACAATAAACAACTTCGAATCTGAATTCTCGACTGGGCACGTCTATAGCAGTCGTAGCGGAGACTTGGTTGAAGCACGCATGCTGATGGTGGCACAGAAAACTGAGCACTTGAAACATGCCATCTGGCACCACCAATATTTCCAATTCGTCCGTGTGCTGCATTTGTATCTTCTGCACGTACTTTGGCATGCATGCGGCTGTGTACAAACCGAACTCATAAAGTCTTTGTCGCTTCAAGTTATTATGCTTTTTCAGGGTATGACTTTCGTGCACAATCGGTTCCAGACAGAATGGATTGCCGATTGATATATTTTGGTCGTCATTGCTCAGACACCACTTGGTTGTATGAAATTTGCGACTTAATATTGAGGTAAATGATTTCCTGGCGTGTGATAGCAGCATTACTGGATTATAAATCAATAAAAATGATTTTAATAAGTTTGGGAGTGATCACGGCTTCACAAACACAAATACAATATTCAACGCAAAGAGTATACAATAACTACGTAAGACGTCTTCGACAGTGACGTATTTTGTTAATTTTTCTTATAATAAAGGTTTTATGCGATAAATTGTGCAAACAGGTTTAATAATCGTAGAAATAAGTATTTAATAACGTGCGCTGCGCCATGACAAAAGTTCTCATATTTAAGAAACTTTTGATTTGTGATTTTGTGCAAATGCGCAATTCAAAAAACACGTCATTCATTTTTTCTCTAATTAATGGTGAAATATACATACAGAACGCAATTAAAATGAAAGTTTTAAAAGTATCTGATGAGTTAAAAGTAGGTACTAATAAAATAAAGTCGTTCTAATGAACGCTGTAACTTAGTTATACTTGTCTGAACATTGAAACCTAATATCCCCTTCGGTTTTAGTACCACACACGTAAAATCTGATTAAGTTTTTATTGCCTGTTTCACTTCGCGTCTTTAAAGCTCGTTGAAATAGAATTCACGGGGACATGAAATCCGTGTCCATGTAGCTATTGTGGAACGTCCGTTTATGTCTAATATGTATTAAATTATAATTAATTTAGATAAACATAGGCCACTCATTACTAATTTATCATCTGCCACCTTTGGCTTTAGAAAGACTTTAAAGGCTTTAAAATATAATATTGAATTTTATATTTTATACCTACATTTAGATAATGTTAGAGTACAGTAATGTTAGTTACATATATTTTTTTTACTATTAAATTATGATAAGTTCTTCAAACATCTAACGGTGCCAGTGAATGTTATAAACATTTATTACTAAAAATAACTATTGATTATAATTCTTATTAAAGGTTGTTCATACTTTGAATTATTGTATAATTCTTTACATACTACTAGTATAGTACCCACACATTGTAGTGGAAAAAAATTATAGTAAGAACTTGAAAAAAGGTTATAGATCAAGATTGAATTCTTCTCCGATCTCATAGATTGAGGATATCTATAATCATCATCAGCCTAAAGAAGTCCAATTCTGGACATAGGCCTCTCTTATATGTTTCCAGGAAAAACGATTCCAAGCCCTTCCCATCCACCAATTTTCCGCGGTCCTAACAATGTCGTCATGATGTGAGGATATACGATAACAAGTAAAAGTAAAAAACTCCAAAATATATATTTAAATAAATCACGACTGTAATCCAGTTCGTCCCATCACATGATTTTTCAAAGATTTTGGGATTACTAAAGGGCGTAATAGTCACTGGAACGTCCACGCATTAATAGGTACTGGCGCAAGATTACTTCAAAATTTCAATAGAAAATAATTTAGATAATTTTAGAAATAAAATCCCTTTCAAAAAGATAATTAATACAAAAGCTCACGGTGTTATCAAATTATGGAGACAGAATTTAAGATCGGGAGGAACACAACGTACAAGACTTTTCTCTTCGTTCGGATAAAGTTTCCAAAAAGTTTCGACATGTGTTCCGACTTGCGAACATAACAAAGGAATACTCTTTATTTGAAACGTGGAAAACCAGCAATGTATCGTGAAAATACTCAAGGGGTGTAATTTGTATGCACAAAATACCGGTGGACCACGGAAAGAAAAAAAATGCCCTTGGTACAGCTAGGTAAACTAAGGTGGATCATGGAAAGATTTTGTCCCCATGGAACACCCTGTTATCTTGAGGTAAGCCACGGGAAAAAAATGCCCCTGGTACACCAGGTGTACTATGTAGGTGAACCACGGGCAGGGATCGACACAAACTGAACTTAAAGAATTAAATTTTAATGTTACTACAACCTTCAAAGCAAAGCCTTTTTTTACATTATTAGCAAGTTTTCAAATTTAAAAATAATTTTATATTTTTCTGATATTTCTGTATAATAGCTTGCATGGATTACAAAAAAAATAAATAAACCTTTGCAATGCTATGGACTAAAATTTGACCAATTGCAATTTTACATAACTAAATTCAGTGATTTTATATATTCAAAAATGTTCAATCGTGCGAAAAGAATCTAATAAAAAAATAAACTAATTTCAAAAGAAAATTTCTAGGATTTGTAAATTAAGGTAGTGGCATGGGTCGGTTGCTCTAAACAACTTATCAAGCTATTTTATTTACGCTCCGATTGTTTTAGTGTGCGCTGCCAACGGATATATCATACGAAAACTTATCATTTATCTTTTCCAGTTCCATACATAAAACAGAAAGCTCAGGCTGCACTTGATTCAGTGTTTCCCGCCAACCAACTCCAGATTGTGCGCCGCAACACCACAACTTCCGGCTTCCGGTGGCGAGGATGCGCTTGCGCGTTGCGGACGTGACGTCACTCCAGCGAAAAATGCATTGTTATACACTTGCATGATTTTTTAGTTTTATTAATATTTACACTTTTATTAGACCAATCAAATACTATAAAAAGGTAAAGTATAGTCTTCAGTGAGTTGCAGTTGAATATAATACGTGTTTGACTATGATTCAACTATTCAACAGATTTAGAACTTAGATTTCTCTAAGGCTTTTGAAAGCATTGGATACTAAAAAATAATAAAATCTTTCTGAAGTTTTATGACGTAAAAGTAGCAAATGATATATGTATAAATAGGTCTAATAGTATAACGAAGTCATCGAACTTATCGTATTATTATTTTATTTTTTTCATCGATAATTAATTCATACCATATCGCAGTGGGTACACGGGTAGACAGGAATTACCCTACACCCACTGGTGGGTGAAGCCAGTGACCCAGCACGGGTCGCGGGTTTTTTTTTTATACTACTAGCTGATGGAACAAGCAGATGGCCCACCTGATCTTAAGTGGTAACCATCACCTATAAACAAAACATTGCCCCGTAGGTCACGCACAATAGGAGCGTGCCCTACGATGCACTGCCCTGCGTCCATCAACTTGAGGCATACAGATGTTAAGCCTCATGTGCCTGTAATTACACCGGCGACCACACTCTTCAAACCGAAACACAGCGTTGCTGCTTGGCGGCAGAAAAAGGCGTGGTGGTAGTACTTCCCCGGACGAGCCCTTCACAAAGAGCTCTACTACTCTTATAATCGTGTCTTATAATCATGTCAAATCATCTATTCAAAGAGGTTTTTTGCAACAACTATGTAAACTAACCTGCGGGCCGACCGCCACCATAGAATTGATCTGTCAAATTTTAGCATTTGTGAAAACTTTCTTGAAAACTTTACTGGCTTGTATACGTTGACCTCTCACACACATATGCGAAGATTAGCTGACATGGTTTTGTTGTCTTTGGACATTTTAAACTTTTTTGTCGTTCTATAAACTTTTTTTTCGGTAATTTTCGATTTTCTCTATCAAGGAGTAGAAGACTCACAAATGACTGCCTCCGCGCGCGTTTACACATGGCTAAGCTCAGTTCACTAAATTTAGACAGTAGCATTTTCGCTCTAGATTTGTATACTAACGGCCGGTTTCGGAAAGCTTGATCAAAACTAATCGGTCGTCAAGTCACTTGCTATTTCAGCTTTTACTTCAAGTTGGATAGAGATAGCAAGCGACTTGACAGGCGATAAATGTTGATCGAGTTTTCAGGAACCGAGGGTAAGTTAATTATCTTGCTAATTAACTTAGTGTATACCTATATCTGATGAATTTCGAGGTGAAGGTCAAAGCAAAAAGATATTTATTCAATAAAATCACAAGGATCACTTTAAAACGTCTCAAAGCTAGGTGACTCCAGGCGCCCGCGCCCCTTCCACGCAACCAAAGCCTAGAAGAACAGCCAAAAAACTTAGGGCTTGTTTTTTTATACTATTAGCTGATGGAACAAGCAGATGGCTCACCTGATGTTAAGTGGTTACCATCAGCTATTACAAAGCATTGCCCGTAAGTCACGCACGACAGGAACTTGCCTTACGATGCACTGCCCTGCGTCCATCATCTTGAGGCATACAGATGTAAAGCCTGATGTGCCTGTAATCACACCGGTGACCACACTCTATAAACCAAAATATAGCAACGCTACTTGGCGGCAGAAAAAGGCGTGGTGGTAGTACTTCCCCGGACGAGCCCTTCACAAAAAAAGAGTTCTACTACTCTTTTGTATGATCCTTTAACCACGTACTTTTATAATTAACTAGTTGCGCCCCGCGATTTCACCCGCGCAGATTTAAATCCCGGTATTCCCACGGGATAAAAAGTAGCCTACTTATGTGCTATTCCAGACTATAATATAACTCTCTGCCAAGTTTCATCCAGATCCGTTAAGCCGTTCTGGAGTTATAGAGTACAAACATCCATCCATACTCACAAACTTTCGCATTTATAATACCTATTAGTAGGATGTAGCTAGGTATCTAAACCTTAGATATCTGTTAGATTCTAAAGTATGGCAAGTTTCCATAATTGTGTTATTGTAAGTATAGGTAACTAGCGGCCTGTCCCAGCTTCGCATGGGTGGACATAATTTTTTTCAACATTTTAGCATAAACTTAGACTCCCGCGCTTCGTAACACACGAAGGTGAAAATACACGTGACAGTAAAATGGTACAGTAGCGAGCATGCAAGTTACAGGCATGCAGGATTTACGGGCACATTGTGGATACATTTGCAAGTTAACTCGTCAGGTCAGGTATCGCGACGGTCACACATGCCGGTTTCGTAGCCCCCCGCGTCCCCTCGCTTACGTGGCATGCCAACACGTCAGGTACTGGCATGCCTGTACTTGTCGCGACGTTCACACATGCTGGTTTCGTAGCCCCCCCCCCCCCCGAGTCCCCTCCGTCACGTGGATGCCAGAGCTGACCTAAAATAGAATGTTGTGCTAACTACTTGCATGCCAGGTACAGGCATGCCAATTAGCGTATGTGTCTGTAGCTTGCATGCAAGTGTGCCAGCTACGGGCATATACACATGCCCGTAGCTGGCACACCATTGTGCCCACGCTGAGTGAGAACTCGCCTAGCTTTCGCGCTTTCTAAGGCGCGCTAAAGTTTTTAATTTCGTAATAATAATATCTTTTGAATGGAATGTCGGATTTAAAAAATTCAAGAAGTAGTCGATAAGTATTGGAACAACCTCGGGTTACATTTTTTAAGTTTTAGTAGGGATCCCTAATTTTTTTCAGTAATAAATGTAGCCTATGTTACTCAAGGATAATTTAACTTTCTTATGGTGAAAGAATTTTTGAAATCGGACCAGTAGTTTTTGAGCCTATTCGAAACATACATACAAAGTTTTTCTCTTTATAATATTATTTATTAGTGTAGATAAATAGCTCTCTCATATCCGTAAAATGTAAAATCTCGCCTTAGTTTTGGGTGGCGTGTAATTATACAACCATCCCTTACCTACTACTAGTGAAACGTCATTAAATTGCAGAAAATATTATTATCGACACTCCCTACGTATTGTCGCGTAACTGCCAGATACACACTTATTATATATACGTTTGATGCATTTTTGGCATCTACACATTATTATCTATTTGGGTAAACTGATACCTAATAACTCGAACTGACTGTCTTGAGCTGCACCTACAGCTTTAAATAAATGAAATGAAATGTATTTCTTTGCCAGAAGTTTGGTGAATCATGGTCTAAGTGTAATTGTGGTCTCACAAACTTCGTCGATAACCGACATGCAACATTTTTAAGTAGGTATGATAATTTACATAATTCTCTAAATATATATAAATAAATAATGCTGGACAATCCACACAGCACTATCTAGCCCCAGAGTAAGCTATTCAAAGCTTGTGTCATGGTAGATAACTGATATATGTAATACATTATATACTTACATAGATATATATTTTTTATTATACATAGAAAACACCCAGACCATCGGAACAAATTTCTGCAGATCGTACACAAATTTGTTCCAAGGCGGGAATCGAACCCGCAACCTCTTGCGTCGCAGGCAGGCTCTCGCCCGCTGCGCCACAGAGGTCGCTTTAGCTGCAGTAGAATCTTCAGGAACTTCCATTTTAATTGCTTCTATGAAATCGTTATATTTCTTACGTGTGTGTGTAATAGGTATAACAATATACCATTTCGAGTAAAATGTATAAGTAAAAGTTGCGCGTGTGTGTGTGTCATGTATTGGCTTGCAAGTGCAAACACTAATCTAAACGCAAACCTCTTTAGTTCTACTAAACTAGCCATAATGTAAAGCCGCCATTAGCTGTCAACTGAATAATTGTAATTGGACTAGTTGCTACCCCCGACTTTATCTGCTCCTAATAATTCACTAATACTTAAAACGAAATAAACTGTTTAGGTTCTGTAATTATTAAATTTATTCGTTAATCTATTTGATCACTTCAACTTGCTGACTTAAACACCACTGACAGCCACTGAGTTCTGCACAGTTCTGTATCAATCCTACTAATAACTGGATGGATGGATGTTTGTTGCTCTTTCACACCGGAACGGCTGAACTGATCTGGGTGGAACTTGGCAGAGAGGTAGATTATAGTCTGGAATAGCACATAGGCTACTTTTTATCCCGTGGGATTACTGGGATTTCAATCTGCGCGGGTGTAACCACGGCGTGCCAACTAGTACCTAATAAATAATCCACGTAGTTACGTAATGTTTCTTTCTTACTTTCTAGTATTTTGCCGTTTACTTTTTTTAGGGGTGCTCTGCTCCGACTACCCCAAACATAACGATACGCTTACTAGGTTTCAGTTCAATAGGCCAATTTATTTCGTTCAACATTACTAGGCTCCATCGTCGAAACATCATGCTGTCACTATTTTGGATTCACTAAATAAATACTAGGGGTTAGCCACGAACTGCATGAGATCTCGTAATGCGATACGAAGGCTTTGAAAATAAAGTTGGTGGTTGTCAGAGGCAAATCTAAACATTATATTTAGACTTGCTTCTGACTACCGCCTTCTATAAAATGTCCAAATCAACCCCTTTCATATGACATGTCACTTTTGAATATTAGTAATAGGTATTACAACCTCTGTGGCGCAGCGGGCGAGAGCCTGCCTGCGACGCAAGATGTTGCGGGTTCGATTCCCGCCGTGGAACAAATTTGTGTACGATCTGCAGAATTTTTTTCCGATGGTCTGGGTGTTTTCTATGTATAATAAAAAATATTTATCTATGTAAGTATATAATGTATTAAATATATCAGTTATTTAGTACCCATAACACAAGCTTTGAATAGCTTACTTTGGGGCTAGATAGTGCTGTGTGGATTGTCCAGCATTATTTATTATTTATTTATAATTATTTATTTATAATTATTTATTCAAGTTAAAACTATCGGATAATTTATGGAAGAGTTCCATTATACAGACCTTGGATCCGATATCAGACATTCACTGTCACCATAATAAGAGAACAAAGTAGGTACCTTCTCTCCTTTAAATAAGTCTTGATCAAATATGGTAATAATAACTCAATTATTGATTGAGTGAGCGAAGCGAACGAAAATCTTACAATCAACTTGGGCGAAGAGCACCGGTGGTCTAGTGGGAGTGACCCCGCCTTCCGACTGTAAGGTCGCAGGTTCGAATCCGGTCGTGCACCAATGGATTTTTCTATCGAAAAATTTATGTGCGCAATGCCAGTGCTCTTAAACGGTGAAGGAAAACATCGTGAGGAAACCAGTTAGTATTCTAACAGCGGCGATGGGTTTGCAACCTGTCACGTATGGAATACTAACTACTGCAAAATGTGGGTATGTGCCAAATGTAATGTTTGGACGTACCTCTGACTACCCCCCTTAGACATCCTCAAAGAATCTTGAATTAGTACCTACTTGGTACTGGGAGATCTGAAGGGATATCTACCGTGCCTGGGGATCAAAGTCGTGAAGCTGTTTCAAGTTTTTTTTTCTACTTGTGCGATTTGGCGTTTTATGTATGTATGTGTGTTTGTCCGACGATAACTTGAAACCCGTTTATTTATCCGATCTGCATTAAATTTGGTAAGTCGATAGCTTGAACTTGAGAAATTCCCTGGTAAAATCGTATGAGGGGTTATTAAAATATCGGGGTTTTTAAGGGGGCTAAAAATATAAAAGTTATGCAAAATATAAAATGACATGTCATATGAAAGAGGTTGATTTGGATATTTCAAAACCATTTTAATTTTTTTTCTAGCTTGCTCGCTTTTTGAGATAAATGAAAAAAGTTAAATTACCTACTACAACTACCAACCAACGACCCAATAGCTACCATTTCTAAGAGTTTCGTTGGCATCAAGGTTTTCTACTGGTCAGATAGTTCCTTTGGGTTTTCAATTATTTTTTTCTTGAAATAAATAAAGAAGGTACTTGGTTCTCATTACCTGGTGATAGCGACCTGTTCTGATGATAGAGTCAAGGTCATCGGAACTCTCTTTAATAAATAGGCCAATTCAGTTGAAACTTGGTTACCATTCTTAGTTAATAGGTGGCAGCCAGATACAAGTCCAAACACAATGTTTGGACTCGCCTCTGACTGCCACTTACTTATATTTTCGGAGCGATCGCGTCGCGTCACGAAATCTCAGTTCGGGGCGACCTACTAGTTTATAAAGAAAAACAATAGAAATATGTGAAGGTATCAGCTTTTTGTATTAATGGTTTTTAACATGTACTCGTAGGTACGTATCAAATCATGAAATAAAGTATCCACCTTCGGGATTTAATATAATATCATCCAATTCATCCAATCGGCTTAGCCGTGAAAGTTTAACATACAAACAGACAAAGCTACAGACACACTTTCTATATAAATAATTGGAGGAAAGTCGGATGAATATAGATGAATTGGCCTTTCTTGTAGCGATATATGTTTTTATGCTTCAGAAAGATATTAAATGTTTGTGGACCTCTCTGTGGTAGGTAAATTATAAAAAAGTGGCCACAGTTTTTACTTATTGTATTGTCTGCTTAAAATAAACTAGCCTAATTAAACTGAAACAGCTCTACGACTTTGATCCCCAGGCATGGTAGATATCCAGCAGATAGGCAGCAAACGAGAGTCCGTCTGCGACGCAAGAGGTTGCTGGTTCGATTCCCGCTTTGGAACAAATTTGTATACGTACTGCAGAAATTTGTTCCGTTGGTCTGGGTGTGTTCTATGTATAATAAAAAAATATCTATCCAAGTATATAATAAATTAAATATATCAGTTATCTAGTACGTACCCATAACACAAGCTTTGAATAGCTTACTTTGGGGCTAGATGGTGCTGTGTGGATTGTCCAGCATTATTATCGTTATTATTATATCCCTTCATATCTCTCAGTACCAAGTACTACCCAACTCAAGATTCTTTGAGGATGTCTAAGGGGTTAGTCAGAGGTACATCCTAACATTACATTTCATTACATTTGGCACATACTCACATTTTGCAGTAGTTAGTATTCCATACGTGACAGGTTGCAAGCCCATCGCCGCTGCTAGAAAACTAACTGGTTTTCTCACGATGTTTCCCTTCACTGTTTAGGAGCGCTGGCATTGCGCACATAAATTTTTCGATAGAAAAATCCATTGGTGCACGACCGGATTCGAACCTGCGACCTTACGATCGGAAGGCGGGTCACTCTCACTAGACCACCGGTGCTCTTTACAACCTAATGGGCACTATAAAATGTAGTAGTCCCTTTCTTCAACTGAAGCAACACCTATTATGATTTCAGCATTTTAATATGAATCAATTTAAGTAAAAGAAACCAAGCTACACCTAGGTACTGAAAAAAATCGCTCTGATTTTTAGACTTCAGAAGCTCGATAATAAGAGAAGCATTGTCGAAGCATAATCCTACTAATATTATAAACGAGAAAGTTTGTACGTATGGATGGATGGATGGATGTTACTCTTTCATGCCGGAACAGCTGAACGGATCTAAATGAAACTTAGCAGAGAGATAGATTATAGTCTGGAATAGCACATAGGCTACTTTTTATCCCGTGGGAATAACGGGATTTAAATCTGAGCGGGTGAAACCGCGGGGCGCAAATAGTATGAGCATGAATTGGTTTCAAAATAAAACGCTTAATTAACTGATTCTACTTCAACGATAATTTGATACTACTTAAACACTACAACACAATGTTTTAAGTTTATTTATTGTCATAATTAAGCTACTTTATTAGAAGAACGAAAATATCTAATTATCTATGCAAGCAGCGCAAGTATTCATTGAGAATTTTATCTCTTATATTGCTGCAAACTCTTGAATGTTATGTTTTGAAAACGCCAGCAGATTTGTGCTCTTATTAACATCTCTGAAGCTCCAAGGCAGGAAACCCCGGAATCTGATCGTCCAACTCGTCTTCTACTCCAATAAGAATGTTCCTGACGTAGGAATCCAGCCTATAACGACAAAATAGTTGTTGAAAAATTTATTGTGGTGAACCTTAGCTTCTGACTAATATTGATATGACGTGTTTAGATATTTACCTTTCTATCAGAGCACCTTTTTTACCAGTGGTAGATGCTTTTCTTATCCGTAGCTTATCATTTAATTGAAATACACTCCACGTTGAATATATTTTGGGGATCTAGCAATTATAATAATTGTAAACAAACATAAACAAAGATGCATTATGACAGATCCAGGTACGATGTAACATAGCGCCATCTGCTTTCAGCTTTCACTTTCGTACCCCAATCCAAAGTGGTCCTTGTGTTAGAAATGAATAAAGACCAATTTGCTTTTGGTTGCCTTTGTGAAATGTCAAATAACTTTTGTGAACATAACCTCAACAAAACATTTTTGCTTAAGAATTGGTACCGCCACCATTTATAAAGCTGACAAAGTGAGCTAAATGTTTTTCAAGGTCTCGGGACGTTCAGAAACTAAGTGACATAAATTTTCAAATATTTTCGGTAACTTGCGATTTTTGGATATTAGTAAAAATCCTTTGGTTCAATCCTTTAGTCTATGAAAATCATAATTTTCACTTTATTTGGTAAATTTAAACTACAAAGATGCATAACTTTAACATTTTTAAGTCATTTTGTGGCTGAAAATTGTATATAAATTATTACAAAATGGTACAAACTATTTATAAAGCTGACAAAGTGAGCTAAATGTTTTTCAAGGTCTCGGGACGTTCAGAAACTAAGTGACATAAATTTTCAAATATTTTCGGTAACTTGCGATTTTTGGATATTAGTAAAAATCCTTTGGTTCAATCCTTTAGTCTATGAAAATCATAATTTTCACTTTATTTGGTAAATTTAAACTACAAAGATGCATAACTTTAACATTTTTAAGTCATTTTGTGGCTGAAAATTGTATATAAATTATTACAAAATGGTACAAACTATTTATTGCTGGGAGAGATTTTGAATGCATCATTCAACCTGACGAAGATTTATAAGGGTCCTTACTACCCTCTGAAGGATAAGTATGCTTATTTATTTTTATACAAGCATTCGCGTGATATCTATTGAAATAAAAAGTAACCTATGTGTTTTTCCGGGTCATAAATTACGTTTCAGCTGAATTAGTTAAGGATTGGGAAAGGGGCATTGTATTTGTAGGATAGGAATCCAAAACATGATTTTGCTCCTTTCTTATTACGCACTAGCTGCCGCCTGCGTAAGCGCTTAGGAAGGAATAAAACTCGCCAAGCAATCAATATTCTACTACTATTCGGTATACCGAACGCGAAAGTTTTTAAGTATGGATGTATATTGTTACTCTTTCACGCCGGAACGGCTGAACGGATCTGGATGAAACTTGACACAGAGATATAATATATTATAGTCTGGAGTATCACATAGGCTACTTTTTATCTCGTGGGAATACCGGGATTAAAATCTGCGCGGGTGAAACCACGAGGCGCTAAATATCTATCCTATATAAAGTTATTTACACATACAATAATACCTAATCACATTTTATTAAGAACCTACCTCTCACCTCGATAACTGAACTGACTAAAGTGTAGAAGAATAACGACACCTTTATCGTATAAGGAATAACAACAAATAAATAATAATATCTGAATTCGACTTTAAAAACTAGATAGAGTAACTTCGGGTAATATGGCACACCATAAGCCTTTTTGCAAATAAATACGAAATTTATGAGTCAAACAAGTCTTTATTGGTTCAGTCCTTTGAAGTTAGTATTAATCAACAATTATAATTTAATTAACTTTAGAACGTAACTTAAATAAACTTTATTTTTATCTTAAATAATCATAATCATATCTACATAAATAAGTTTTTAAATATATATATTTATGTTATTGGTTACCTGTTAGTTATTCCGTTAGGCGATGTTTTGTTATAGGTGATGGTTACCACTCCACATCAGGTGGGTGATCTGTATCGTTAACATGTTAACAATTTCTTTCAAAAACTAAACAAAATTGTATTTAAATATATAGGTACAAAGATACATGAGAATTAAACCATACGACTGCCACCATGTAAGCCATCCCTATAGAACTATGCATAGAAACCAGTTTATTATCTTTATTGTTCACACTAGCTGCACTTCACCTACAAGCGAATGTTGCAGAGTTTTATCTTGGCGTTTTGTCATCACATTCACACCTACCCGATTTATAATTAACAACCTATCTAAATAGCTACCTACACATACCTACACCATGACACACTACCTACACTACACATTTCATTACCACGTTTTGTTTTACACATTGTTCTCTTTTTTTTTGTGATCAACTTTATATTTTATGTCTGTTTTATTCGTTAACTTTTACCTTATTATTTTGGTTTGTCTTTTCAGTATCATCTGCCTACCTACATAAGTTGCTTATAAAATGTAGATTCGTTTTGGTTTATGCACAATGTATATTATATAGTTTATATTAGACAATAAGGAAACTGTGAATCTAAGAATGAATAAATAAATAAATAAAATAAAATAAACATGCTAACATGCATGTCCTACTACGAAGTAGGACAACATGGCCTAGGTGAAATTGGGAAGAAAACTTACATTACCAGAAGAACTAATGAAACAATTAGTACGGTATGTGTTAGCTATGAAAGTTGTTTGGTATACCGAACAACTTTTTATTGTTTTTAATTGCCAGCTGATAAGCTAAAACCTTTTAGTGTTATAACACCAAAAGATTTTAGGTTATCAGCTGGCAATTCAAAACAATAAATGTTCCCATTATATATGTCTTATATCATTTCAGTCTGCTATGGGCCAGCTCCATAATTTTTTTTTCTATACCGTAATTGTATAGGTATCGGTTAAATAACGGTACAATCATACCTTTTTTTAGGAATTACACCACCGTTACAAAGATTCAGTTAAAAAACATGCTAAATAAATTAGAAGTTATTGCGAAAATTCATTATGGTCATAATGACCAACCTCATTCCCAATATGCTCTTTTTGGTACGAATCTTCGCCGGGTTAACGTCATTACTGCCAGTCAAGTATGTCAATTGACAGGGTTCCAATTATACTACATTGAGCGCTAGATTTGACACTTTTATGGGACAAATGGCGAGCATTTAAAATGTTATTACTAGTAGTTCGCCCCGAACTGAAATTTCGTGACGCGACGCGTACGTTCCAAATATATAACTAGTGCTTAGTTTGCTGCTTTTCTCAAGGCGTGACTGATGCGTGCGGGAAGAGGAGAGGGGTGGGGTACGAGTGTACTTTTACGGAATAATGTGACAACGAGTTGCATTAGTATGTTTCATCATGTGTAAATGATGAATATACTGTTTTATGTACATTGAGCTGCAAGTAATAATTATCATATTTTTTTCGAACTTTGACACGAGGTACGACCCCTAAAAACCTAACAAAAAAAATTAAAAAACTAGGTTCGTTTTTTAGCTGATAGAAGCGAATGGTGGGCTGACGCAGTAATTTTTCAAAAGTCGAAAAATAAGAAGCACCCTAACGTACATACATACATAAATACATAAAATGCCAAATCGCCCAAGTTGATTGTAAGATTTTCATTAGCTTCGCTCACTCAATGAACAATATGAATTTATTCATAATCATGAGTGTTGTACATAAAGTTATTTTATTTTATTTATTGAATAAAATCCACAACTCTTTGTATTATATAAGTAACATAATGAATGTAGCTGAAAACCAATAACTGATTTTATTTTTTTAAGTTAACTATCTATTATTATAGTAAAGGGTATTTAATTCTCGCCATTATAACTAACCTTTTTATGAGTACACTGCACTTATATGAACTAAAAATGAAAATCAAACGGTGTAAGCCACAAAACAGTTGCGAAAAAAGTTCCTCTTTCCACATCTGCTAAAAAGTGTCCAGCTACGGGCAAGCATTGCCACACTGGTCACAAACAACACCACGTGGTACAAATAAATGTCAAAAAACCTGGTCAGCTTTTTCAAGAACGCACACATACACACCATGCATGTAACGTGTAAACGGATGTGTTCCAAATTCAAAATTGATAGCACTTAACCCCTAGACGGTGTTATACGGCTGCAGGCGGGACTATGTACCTATCGATATCAAACGACTTGTTTCCATAAATTACGAATGGATGTAATGTACTTAAAATTATTACAGAATTCTTTAGAAATACAAAGTTTATTAGCATTATGATAATACTAGATATTAGATATTACTACAAACCCATAAAGGATTCAAAAATAAACATATTTTACAGAGTATTCGTTTGAAACTGCAAGATGAGTGATATAAAAGGTTTAGTAAGACTACCAAAACAACTAAGAAACATTGTTTTCCATCCTTGTGTATTTTTATAACGAATAATATTGGATAAAGCAGTTGAGATTAGTTTTCGACGCATAACTTGAACTGCATACACACTATATATACACGCCTAATTTTTATCCAACTGCCACCGCCGATAGGCGATCTAAACTTGAAGCATTTGACGGGTTACATGAAGCCAACGAAACGTCACCTAGTACGAAAAAACTAGTGAGCTATTCCTATAACTGGTTGAATGAATGACGTTTAATATTTGGTAGCTCGCGGTACGAAATTGACGTTTCAAGAAAGTTTTACGAGCTGGCGGTCGGTACCCTGATGACTTTCCACACGGGAAAATATTAATATGACATAGACAAGACATTTTTATTTATGATTATATTTTTATTTATATTAAAATTGCATTGAGCAATTCTGTTACTTATGTACCTGCTCAAAGTCGTTAAAGTTTTACGGTATGTAATGTATGTATGTAATTTTTCGAGTTAATTCTGTTTTATCATGGTTGGCTGGCACGTTCAAATGCTAATTTAATAAATTGGAAGCATTCATCCACTTAGGATATATCTACATGAAACGTAATGCAAACTAAAACGCACGGGCGCATGCACATAAATTATATTAAAGTAGGAACCTTAGCCCACGTCCAACTCGCTCGGATGTATTTAAATATTTAAAAACTGGACAAGTGGGTGCTGAAGTCAGGCGAGGGAACGGTTCTGTAATAAATCTTGTTAATTAAATGAAATGAAGGTACATATTATTAGGTAAATAAATAAATAATATATAAATAATTCTGGACAATCCACACAGCACTATCTAGCCCCAAAGTAAGCTACTCAAGGCTTGTGTTATGGGTACTAGATAACTGATATATTTAATACATTATATACTTGCATAGATAGATATTTTTTATTATGCATAGAAAACACCCAGACCAACGGAACAAATTTCTGCAGATCGTACACAAATTTGTTCTGAGGCGGGAATCGAACCCGCAACCTCTTGCGTCGCAGGCGGACTCTCGCCCGCTGCGCCACTGAGGTCGTCATATTATTAGGTACTTTCATTTCTGAATAATAAAATTAATCAGTATGTTCCATGACCTCGTTTATATCTTTCCACTAATGGAGGAGGGCGTTGGTATCTGCGACACAGTTCAATACTTCTGCAGATATCATCGTTTCCGACTTTCTAAGTAACTGGTATTTTTGTTTCCCTAATAAAATATTGATTTTATTTTGATTTAATTTGATCAAAAACGTTTATTTTGTGTCGCAAAACATAGGCATAATAATAACACACAAGCAACGAAAATATTTTTTTATTTAACTAGCTGATGGAACAAGCAGATGGCCCACCTAATGTTTAGTGGTAACCATCGCATTACCTCGTAAGTCACGCACGATAGGAACGTGCCTTACAATGCACTGCCCTGCGTCCATCAACTTGAAGCATACAAAATGTTAAGCCTCATGTGCCTGTAATTACATCAGCGACCACATTCTTCAAACCGAAACGCAGCGTTGCTGCTTGGCGGCAGAAAAATGCGTGGTGGTAGTACTTCCCCGGACGAGCCCCTCACAAAGAGCTTTACATGCATAATATTGGTAGGACAACAAAATCGGTCGTCATTCAGCTATAATGATTAAACTTTGATGCACTACTACGCAACGCCGGTTAATAAGACGTAGTGTGAAGACAGTTAACGGTACAAGCAAGCAATCCTAGCAGCTATCTACACCAAACCACCATGTAGTAATACCATGAACCTGTACCATGTTCGAAGTACAAAATTATTAATTCAAATTTTATTTATAATTTTCCTGGATTGATCTCTGAAATTGTAGTTGGTTAACTGACTCTGAATTTCGGTGAATCTTCCTTTCCGGCCGCAAGAGGCTGTGGCGTTCTGTACCACTCTAAACGGGCGTTTATAAAAGTACATATTAATATTTCACAGACACTGCTTTTAAATTTACCTAAATAAGCTCGTATCTTGTTCCCACAATGCAATGAAAATATTTTCTGTTTAGTGGTAATGTGTTTTTAAGGCTAGAAACTGAAAATATTCTCGGCTTATTTTGTATCATAAGTCTGGTACATAGTTTATTTTAAATTCTACCTGCTTATTAAATGGATTAAGCGCTCAAATTTAGACATAAAAATATTTTTTGCTTTTCTTTATATTAATCATCATAGTTGGGGGGGGGGGAGGGGATTGGACCATAATCCTGGAGCGGCTCGAGGGTTGGAGCTATCGATGTTGGAAGACCATAGCACATGATCGCACAGAATGGAAGGAAAGGGGGAAGGCCTTTGCCCAGCAGTGGGACATAAAAGGCTCTTATTTATAATAATAATATAAATTAATATTTAGCAGATGTTAGTGCTGAAACCCTACCACAGTATTGTTTGCAATTCAAATATCCTTAAACGTTTAACACTAAACGCATATGGATATTTCCTTCAGCCTGAATTTAGCACCCATCTTGTCTAGTTGTTAAATATTTACACATATCTATAGTAAAAAAATTGTTCGAAAAAAATAGATTTAAAAGATATTTTGTTTTAAACTAGTGCAACTAGCTCTCGTTTTGATGAACCAAAAAACTTACTTTTAAGAATTTACTCGAGCAGTCAAGTGAAAAACAAATCAAGCCAAGGTAATGTATCGAAAGTCATTGGTAAGATAAAATTTATTTTATAGGCTTATGAAGATTCGACACGTAATTCGTTTCATATAATTGAGACTAAAGTGAAAATATCATAAGTGCATCCATTCTTTGAATTATTATCCTTCTTCTTCTTGTCGTGTCACTAGTTTCTTCCGAAACAGTGTGGTGAAAGGATTTAAGTGCGCCTCGAAGCACTTGACACATGACACTTTTTAGGTTCTACAACACGCCGGTTTCCTCACGATGTTTTCCTTCATCGTTTGAGGGTACTGCCATTGTGCACATAAATTTTTGAACAGAAAAACACATTGGTGCATGACCGGTCTCGAACCCACGACCTTTGATCGGAAGGCAAGGTCGCTACCACTAGAACACCAGTGATCTCACGCTCTCATTATCATTCTGCAAAGTATCAAGGAGGTTGCGAGTCCTAACTGGCGGCGTATTTACCATAAATTTCAAGAGTTATGCAATAATAATACATACACGGAGCTGCGCAGCCATTTACGTGGTCAGCGAGGGGTAGTTTTAGTTGTCTTAAGCAGTAATTTCATATCACGGAGTTGTAGCCTTGGTTTGGAGATTTCATTATGCTTTTGTGTAAATTATGTAAGTATGCAAATAAAAGTGGGAGAAATTGTTCTGGTTATGATAAAACAGCCTTAAGTATGTAGATAGTAGAGTGAGTTTTTTTGTACTATCAATATTTTATTATAAATTTTTGAGCTACGCGGGCAAGGGGTTAGTCTATGTATATCGTTGTTTAAAAGGGCTAAAAACAAAAACATACAAATTATGATGACATAATGGCTCTGATTGGTTAAAAAAGTATTTTGACAGATGTATGTCGTTGTTTAGAAGGGCTACCAATAAGTAACATACAAATTATGATGTCATAATGGCTTTAATCATACTTTCCAAAAAAGTTTTTTGATAGACTGTAAGCCAACTTCTAACCAATTTACTTACTAACTTAGAAGCTGTTGTAAATTCGAAAAACGACTCATCCTCAATTCTTTTACACTCATGCTCATTTTTTCTGATATGGTTATCAGACAAATTATGTGAGTAGAAAATTATACCTACTGCAGACACAATGCAAGAAAGTAAGAAGCAAAATAAAGAAACATCTTCTTAACTTGTAGTCACGGTAATCCTTTCTGATCTCATAATACCAAGTACAAACCCAAATTGTTTGAAAGATATAAAGAGAACAAAACAGTTTTTACATTAGTATCTTACCTGAAATTCATGGCTTTCTAATATCTGGGGTCTGATAAAATAAAAAAGGGATACAAAAGAACAATACTATGATAAAAAAGAATAAAAGAATTGCAGCAGGAACACGTATCTTCGTGTTTATTTAGTGTCTACTTACAAGCATATAAAATGCCCGTCTTCATTTTTGTATTATCGTGGTTTTGCACGCGACCGCGTTTTGTGGTTATTTTAAATTTCATTTGGTTTGGGTGGTTAGTTTAGTTTAGGGAAAGTTCTAAAGGCTGAATTTATAATTGTTTAAGTGAAACTTACAATAGCATGTTGTTATTTTTTAAACATAAATTTTCCGTCCCTTGATTTTAATCAAAATTATTTTTGATCTTCCGTTGGTTGCTTTAAGATAGTGTATATCAATATAACTGGTTTTTTCTTGCAAAAGATTTTAGTATTTCTTTTCCGCCGGAAAAACAAATAATCTATATCCCAACTAATATTATAAATGCGAAAGTAACTCTGTCTATCTGTCTGTCTGTCTGTTACGCTTTCCCGCTTAAACCTCTCAACCGATTTTGATGAAATTTAGCACAGACAATCTTTAGACCCTGAGAAAGAACATAGGCTACCTTTTATTGCGAAAAAAAGAGATGAAGAAATTAAAAGTACGCAGACGAAGTCGCGGGTACCAGCTAGTAAATAATAAAACTAAAAGTTTGGATTGGGAATAGAAACAACAACCGCGTCTTCAACATTTATTTTATTTATCTTAATAATGTTTTTTTTGCGAATGTATTCTGAAAGATTTTTATTAAAATCATCCTTTTAGAAATTAATTTGTTAATGGGACGGTCGCAAATCTCTCCTTATCTGACGCCACTCGCCTTTTCGAAACAAGTAAACTTTGCGGTCTTACTTTTCTTGCGTTTTTCTAAATGATGTTCGCAACGCGACTTGTTTAGCACCCCTTTAGCGATAAGAACTCCTAAAGAGTTATTAGGGGCTTTTAAAGAAATTGTTGGTAACGACCGCGATAGATAGAGCTAGTCGGGAGATCCAGTAAATGCTGTGCTTCAAATTTGCTATAGCTTTATCATCTTCTAGGGTCTGGGTTGAACCCAGGCCAGATTAGTTGCAGTTGGTAGCGCAGCCCCGTATCAAGGGGAAGGTCGCGGGTTCTAATCCCGCTCGGAGTATAACTTTTGGGACATTTTAAAATCTTTGTGATTTCCTTAAGTGTAGTAAGCACTATAAATCTTATAAAAAAAACAGATTAGTTTGTCAACTTATAAGGCGAGTCACGTCATATTTTTTTTTCGATTTTATTCTCACCCACTAGGAAACCTATGTACTTGTTTGCTTAAAAGCACTCGTGATCTAGTGAAAGTGGACTCGCCTTCAGTTACTAAGGACATAGGTATTAAGTTTGAATTCAGTCGTGCACCAATCGAAAGTACAGTACCTACAATACCGTCAATTTATGTGTGGCATAATTTGAAAAGAATATAAATCGGATTATTTAAATAATACATTTAATATTTTAATACAATTCAAAATAAAAGATGTATATTATTTTATCAATTAATACATAATATTTAAAAATATAAGAATAAAATATATATAATCCCCTAGTTTCTGAAAGCGCGATCAACACTTATCGGCTGTCAAGTCACTTGCTATTTACTCAGCTTTTACTTCAATTAAGGTAGATATAGCAAGTCACTTTACAGCCGATTAGTGTGTGTGCAGAAACCGGGTATAAATATGACCGAACAAACTTCTGAAACTGACTCTACCAATATGAAACAATCAATTCTAAAGCTTTTTAGGGAAGAAACAGTATTTCTCATGGCTGTCATCGCCTCGTTATGGTAGCACAATGTGTTACAACATTTTGTTTACAATATCTCAGCTTCCAGTGATTAAAACAAATATTACTAAAACAAGATAGTACAGCTTGTTTGTTTTAGCCACTTGTTGGAAGCAGACCCGTTATACAAACAATGCCATATTTTGAGTGCAAGTTTTAAATATTTTTATTTTCGTTTGCTGTGCTAGCGTTGCCGCGTTGTAACTAGTAAATAATTCGGTTAGTCTGCTGCTTTTTATATTATTAACTCTATTATAAAAACTTCAAAATATTAGAGGAGTACTCTTAGTGTTTTTTTTTATCAGTTGGTAGACCAGACCTTAGATGTTTTTTGTATTAGAAAATATCTTTAGTGACTTTGTACTTGAATAAAGTACTTGCATTACGTTAAAAAGTAAAGGGAAATATTTTTTTTAACTATTTTTTTTTCAAAATTTGAATTTAATTTAGGTTTTAAATATTTTACGCCTGTTAATATGCTGATTGTATAGATTGTAGAAATGAGCCTTTAATTTCACAGTTCTGTAATCGTACCTATCTAATTTCGCCCGCAGCAAGTACGATTTCACTCAAGGGTGTAGTTAGGGACAAGACTGTGCGTGGTTGAAGCGTGCTGTGGTTTGGATTTACATAGTTTTTTTTGGCAATTTAAACCTGAAAGGAAACATCGCGTGAAAACTAGAAAAATAAATAAATAATGCTGGACAATCCACACAGCCCCATCTAGCCCCAAAGTAAGCTACTCGAAGCTTGTGTTATGGGTACTAGATAACTAATATATTTAATGCATTATAATATACTTACATAGATAGATATTTATATTATACATAGGAAACACTCAGACCAACGCGCAACGGAACAAATTTCTGCAGATTGTCCAAAAATTTGTTCAGAGCTAGGAATCGAACACGCAAGCTCTTGCGTCGCAGACGGACTCTCGCCCAAAACAACACATTCTCAACCCGCACAAAACATTCTAGCAAAGGTGTCGTGCAACCTGTAACCTATGGAATACCAACTACTGGAAAACATGGGCAAAGTTCCAAATGTATTATTTAGACGTACCTCGAAGTTTTCCTATCCTCATAGAACCTTTGAGTAGCATATAGGTTAAGTACAAAGTATCTGAGAATATTAAATAAATATTGGACTTTCCACACAGCACTATCTATATAGCCCCAATCGCCAAAGCTTGTAATATAGGAATCATATAGCTGATGTAAATACTTTTTTTTTGTAAATACATGCAATAATTTTATATCACACCCAGATGGAACAAACATCTATGTTCATTCATCACACAAATGTTTGTTCTCGGTTGGAATCGAATCACCCACGGCAGAGCTACTCAACTGAGCTGAGAAGGCTTGCTAGAGAAATCCGTGAGCATATTTTTTAACACTCTGTATCTCCATGTAGGTTGTAGCCCTTTTAAATAAAGAAATTAGTCTCAGCTTCACTCGCAAGCGTCATAACAGTTCTTGCACTTAATTCATTCGGTAATGAGGTTGAGGATTGCATATTTCATCGGCAGCGGGGCGAGCGTTAAGTGGGGTATTTTATTGGCTTATTATACAATATTCTAAGCTAAAAATCGTGGAAAGAGTACGTTTTTAATTGGGCGAGGGCTCGCGTGGCGCTGACGCGCGGATTATTCATGGCCGCTTCAGCGCCAAGAGTCGTAGACCGTTATGCGGGACCCATTTTTTATGAAACCTACCCCACGCGGCCCGTTTTACTTTCTGAAATATATCGACTTCAAGATTGCGGCGTGATTTCCTTGAGAAGTTTTGAGAAGTGATCAACTTGCATAGCGTAAATAAAGCCCAGTTATGTAAACAGCTTCACTTTGATCCCCAAACATATCCCCTCAGATTTCTTAAGACGAATTACAAACTCAATGTTTTTCGATATTCTGTATTTTGTCTTTTTTTATACAACCAGCTGATGGGACAAGCAGATGGCCCACCTGATTTTAAGAAGTAACCATCACCTATAACAAAGCACTGTCTCGTAAGTCACGCACGATAGTAACGGGCCCTACGATGCACTGCCCTGCGTCCATCAACTTGAGGCATGCTGATGTTAATCCTCATGTGCCTGTAGTTACACCGGTAACCATACTCTTCAAACTGGAACACAGCGTTGCTGCTTGGCGGCAGAAGAAAGCAGGTAGTACTTCCCCGGACGAGCCCATCACAAAGCGTTCTATTACTCTTGCTCTTGTCTGAAGGTTAATTTATGCAATTAAATCACAATGAATTTAAAACGTGTTAAAAGTCTTAAATTAGGTGCCAGTACCACCTGACCAAAACCAGATTAACAGGCAATAAACTTTCTAACCTACGGCTTAGGTAATTCATACCGTTTTTTTGTATGATCTTCGTTTCAATATAATAAAATAAGGAAGCTCCAATGTGGTACCAATAGTTATATTATAGCTTATAAGGAAGCTCCAATTCCAATATTATAAGGAAGCTCCAATGTGGTACCAATAGTTATATTATAACTATTGGTACCACATTGGAGTTTCCTTATTTTATTATATTGAAACGAAGATCATACAAAAAACGGTATGAATTACCTAAGCCGTAAGTTAGTTATATTATAACTATTGGTACCATATTGGAGCTTCCTTTAAGAACGACAGAGTAGAACGAGAGAGAAGACACGTTATATGCAGTAGGCATAACAAAAGCAGGTATCGGCTTGTAACAACTTACAGTACAATTACAAATGTGTGTTCCCCTATTCTAGGTAATCAGAGCTTGTGTGAATTCGCTGCAGACTGTTGTGGCGTCATTAGTTCAGTTGTAAAGGGAGATTATTATGTGTTTGTACGGTGTAACCTGTTGGAGCTTATAAACGGAAGCAAAACTTGTGGCATTAAGTTAGAAGTTAATTTTTTGAACGCATGCTTAAATCAAAGTCAAAGACAGAAAGTATTTATTCAGTTGACCACAAGGATCATTTTGAAACGTCTTAAGTTCAGAGGGTGACAAATCCACACGACCAAGCCTAAAACAACATCAGATTAAATATACAGCATGATTTCTATAGATTGTTTGTATAATTAGGTACCTACGTGTTCTTTAGAATATAAATCATGTTTCATATCACTGTTTCAAATTATTTTAAATGTTGATTAAAGTCATGTGAAAAGGTGATAAGAAACAGGATTTATATTCGTGTCTGCTGGAGATGTCTTTTAATCCTACTTATCCTACTAATATTATAAATGCGAAAGTTTGTATGGATGGATGGATGGATGGATGATGTATGTTTGTTACTCTTCCACGCCGGAACGGCTGAACGGATCTGGGTGAAACTTGGCAGAGATAGATTATAGTCTGGAATAACACATAGGCTACTTTTTATCCCGTGGGAATACCGGGATTTAAAACAACGCGGATGAAACCGGGGGACTATATTATTTTAAGCAAGAATGGTAGCTACTTATATTGCTGAGATGTATAAATACCAAGAGGTACCGAACTTGTGAGTTCGATATTAATACATATTTTACAGTCTTGAAAATTAGGAAAATAAATAAAAGTTCCTGTAATCGAAAACAGGGCAATAAAGTCTTCTTCACTGGCGGAAACTTCATTAAAACTACAAAATGAGAGGCTCCAGGTTTATTTCCCTCTGCATATTTCACAAGTCTTTCACAAGTCGCTGCCCAAAAAATAATGAAGTAACTGATATGTATTCATATCATTTCACATAATATTTCAAACAACGCGATCCCAGTGGCAGGCTAATTTAGCTTTCCGAGCCAGCGGACCGGCGCGGCGCGCTGAATTTAAACATTCCTCCTGCAGCCGCTAGAGGGCGCCAGAATCTATTTCACGCACATTACGCCCATGACTTTATGAGTTATTGCAGCTGTAAAACTCAGCACACGTCAGTCCATTTACTTGCATTTTTTTACAATTTCGGTGTAAAATCTTGCGGTGTTAGGAAAATGTCTACGTTTTGAATTTTTTGCGTGAAATATGACAGAGCATATTTAGGTATTCACTTACACGCGGATTTTGCAAGCCATTTGATTAGAAAATAATCAGAGAGCCCTAGAACTTTTTTGACCATAGTGGTATTTATTAAAACTATACAGTTTCTTTTGTCTTAAATATTACGGGATTTTCCCTCATTAAAAATATAGTGAAATTCATCGTTTTAATTTTAAATCCTGACGAAATAATTTTCATTCATTATTCACTAAAAAAAAAAGATAAATTGTTTCTTCGAACATTTACGCAAACATTCAATAGATGGCGCTGAATGTAAAAACTAAAAACATACGTATAGTCAATCTCGGAGAATAACATTTATTACGAGAGAGCTAAGACTATAAACGTAACATAACCTAACGTTACTTATTTTACAACTACCAAATTGCCAGCTGGCTTGTCTTGGGGGTAAAAAGTGTCTACACGATGAAAAACGCAAACTGGCAAAATTAAGTAGATAAAGGTGAAAAAAAAAACAGTAACCTAACCTAGGTTCGATTGCTAACCTAACCTCACTCTTTATCTACAGCTACCAGACTGCTAGCTGGCTTGTCTTCTTCTTCTTCTTATCGTGTCACTAGTTTCTTTGAAAACAGTGTGGTGAAAGGATTTTAAGTGCGCCTCAAGAGGCTCCTTTTAGAGCACTTGTCACATGTTATAGAACATGTTAGGTTTTACAACATTCCGGTTTCCTCACGAAGCTGGCTTGTACTTGGGGATAAATAATGTCTACTCGATATATTATTAGCATTAATTTATTTAAAAAATTGATTTATTGCACATTAATAAAGGCGAACTTGATGCTTAGTAGATTTTTCTTCCAGTTAAACTTTATCAGGCATTCACAGTTAAAGTAAATCAGTGTGAGTTTATAAAAATTCTTTATCGCATGATTATTGCAGCCAATGTTACTCATATCTAACGTAACGAACACTCGTTACGTTAGATATGATCACACACATCACACGATGCTCCTTCGTCGAGACAAGTCGGCGCCGATCGGAGGTACCATCAGGCAATGGTAGCAATGACTCCTTAGATCGGATTATACAACGTGATTCTTGGAAAAGGCAATGATATAACGGAAAAAGGTAGATTTAATGGTACATCATAGTCGAGGTCTAAAATAAACTAAAACACCGGCGTCACGGAAGACCAGCGTTGTAGTAGTAGCACTATCACTACTACATAGTATAAAACTTTCTCTGTCCCTATATCCCTATGTCCCCAGTCCCTATGTATCTTAAAACGCAACGGATTTTGATGTGGTTTTTTTGCTAATAGATACGGTGATTCAAGAGGAAGGTTTATATGTAAATACATGCATGATATGTGCACTCGTGCGAAGCAGGGGCGCACGGGCGGGTCGCTAGTTACAACATAAAGCCGAGTGACAACCGATTTTGTTGATGTTTGTTGAACTTGTTCTCTCTTTGTATTTCTTCTGTTTTTGTGACACAAAATAAACGTTTAGATTTGATTAGAAAATAAAGCAACAGACGGCCGGCCGGTTATAAAAGAAATCCTTACCCCCGGTTTCTGAAAGCTCGATCAAAGCTAATCGGCTGTCAAGTCACTTACTATTTCAGCTTTTACTTCAAATTAGATAGAGATATCAAGTGACTTGACAGCCGATTAGTGTTGATCGGCCTTTCAGAAACCGGGGGTTACCATAAGTATTTTTTTTGTTTTTTTACCAATCGAAGTTACTTGCTATTTCAGTCGAGACTAGAATGTGAATCCTGTTCTTTTTTGGAGGCTGATCAAGAATGAATTTTGAATTCTAACGATATTAGACCTTATTTTTATGTTAATAGGGATGCGATAAGTTTACGCAACAGCGTCTTTGTTCGCGGATAATGCGCCCTTGCAAGTATCGTTCACTTTTTTTTTAATGCTTCACTAAGTGCGCACAGATTTAAAATTTTCAGTGATTATGGTTTATGCTATTGACAAGTCCGAAGATTCAGATTTTTACTATGAAGTAGCTAAATTCTTCTACACATAAGCAGCAAGCAAAATTTTAATGAAGTAAAATGTTTATATCTCCCAAGTAGTCAGTCATTTGAGTGCTAGAAGATTGTTTTCAACGGAAGCCAATTTTCCAACTGTATCTGGTTTCGACAGCATGATGGTAATGAGTAATTTGCTACCCTGCTCGCTAATTATGGTCGGTTTATTTTGAAACAAACATCTCACTGATTTCAATTCTTTAATGGAATACTGAACTACTGAGCGAATAAAATATTGAAGAACTAGTTGCACCCCGCGGTTTCACCCGCGCAGATTTAAATTCCGGTATTCCCACTATATACCTAACAAGAAAATTTATTAAAAATAAAAAACCCGCCTGCCCGAACTTTTGTATAGTTGAATCAATTATTCAGTCTTAACGAATGATAAAATGTAATGATCGCAGGCAGTCGGAGGCTCGTGCACCTATGTCCTAGCAGTTTACTGACGCCCTCGTTTCGATCACTTTGGGGTTACCAACAATCACGATCACTTTGTGGTTACCAACAATCACATTTTTTTTAGCAAAACTCTTAATATCTTCAAAACAACTTCATCGATTTTAATGCGGATTTTTTAAACGATTTGTATGACCATAGAGAAGGTTTTATGATATATTTTAGTATTACTCATGGCCTAGTTCGCTAAAGTGACTTAACGAATTTTGCGTTATAGTTTTGCCTTTGAAAAAAAAAACAAATACATCATTTGAAAACACTGTAACTATCACTCTCTTGATTTTGATATCCATATTGCTTTGATTGCGAAAAGATTTTTTTTTTATGTGAGAGAATATCGCTCCTGTTTTCCTTCCCACCATACTTTTTGGCTTTTTTTAACCTAAGGACACTTGGGAAGTTGCAGCGAATCTTTTGATACCAGAATCATCAAAATCCATCCAGCCGTTTGGTTGCTACGTGGTAATAAAGGAAATATCGACGGATGGATAGATACACGCCAAACACATAACCCTCGCGGCACTCGTGTAAAAAGTAGCCTATACGAGTATGCTACTCCAGCAGACTATAATCTCTCTGCCAAGTTTCATCCAGATCCGTTCCGGCGTGAAAGAGTAACATACATCTATCCACACACAGTGTACCTATTTCTACAAAACCTGCTCATCTGCCCACATAAAAAACAAACAAGAATACAAACCAAAAATCTAATAATTAATTGAAGTAGGTATCATTCATTCGTGGTGAATGAGCCAACAGTTCAGCATTTAGGCTGCTAGTGCTTGTTTTCTCCTGTCAATTAGTCGCTTCTGTTTTTAAAACTTTTATCGAAACTTTTAAAAAAAACATCATCATCATTCAATAAGGTTTACTTGCAATTTTTTAATCTAACTACATAGATAAAACTGTTGAAAATTCCCCTAGTGTGTGCAGACTGAATGTATTGAACCTCAAATAACAGGTCAATGTGTAGGAAGTCCACTTCACTCGATGGGGTCATAATCCGAGTTACATCTGAAAATATAATGTGTCAGTGACTAATACAGTTGGATTCTTGTTGGAAATGTTGACGGAACAAGAATCTTAAGTTAACAATGGCTATCGTAATTTAGTGCTCGAAAGGAGCATCTTGAAGCGCATTTAAAATCCTTTCACCGCACTGTTTCGAAAGAAACTAGTGATACGGCAAGAAGAAGAAGCTATCCGCAGGCAATGTTACGAAAACAGAAAGTATTATGTAGATCCCCGGGTGTTTATGATATGAAAAATGCTTATAAAAATTAATTCTACGTAGTAACCCTTCCTAAGTTTAGCCCCTAAAATGTTCAGAAGCCTTACATTATTTCCATCTCAATAAAAAAGTAATAATTGAAAATATCTTATGAAATCGCAAAAACTATTGACAATGACGAACCCAAACAAGTTAAATAAGTCCTTTGTTAAGTCTTCTTAGGTTTTGGTCCATTGAATATGTCTGGCCATTGTAACTAGTCTCATATCATCGAGTTTCTGAGTCATACTCGATGTTCCAATAAATATAAGCTGGACGTACTACACGCCACGGCCGCCGCACAACCCTGCTGATGTGATGCGTGCGTTCAAGTGTCGTGTGTCGTGTCCTATGCTGTCTGAATTATACCCATACTACCTAAAAAAAAAAAAAAAAAAAAGTTTGTCGGGATCTTTGCTGGCACATAATAAAGTATTACAAAAGCCAAAGACCGTCATTGTTGTTGGTGCTTCAATCCGAGGCACGAGGAGTGTTCTAGTGGGCAAGTCAACTGGCACTGAAACGTAATTCACGTGTAACATCGTAAAGGCCGCTGGAAACACCTGGACCAGAGACGCAAAGGATGGAGGAGGCTAGCAGAAAATGAAAGAGGCTTAAACACAGCAGTAGGTGATACCGGGCTGAGATGATGATGATGTTTGTAAAAAAGGTACAGATTTGAAATCTCGCTAGTCGCTTCACCTAGAACCTTCCATAAATATTCTCTAACAGCTACGAAACGTAAACGTTCAATACAACCACAGGATATCAGACACTGACTGATATCCTGTGGTTTTATTGAACGTGCCTTGTCCGTCATGGTTGGTTAGTGTTGTATTTTTATAATTCAAAGACTGTCCACCCCCGGGGGTAGATGCATATTTTTTCAAATTTTAAAAAGAACTAGTAAAAACATACAATTTTCTCACACAAAATAAATTATAACTCTGCAGGGGTTGACCTTAAGGACCTCCCGTAGAACCATTTTTTGCAGCTGATGACTCCATCTACACCCTAGTTGTGTTTGATCGACGACTTTTGGCCACCCTGTATAGGTATTATGTTGTAATCGGGCGACGCTGGATGTCACTTTTATTTTCAACCGATAAAAATCATATCGCCTTATTTATTGTTTATTTAATCGTATGACAGAATATAATAGGCAAAATAAACATTTTACAGTATTAAACTAAAAAACAAAGTTTGATTGCCAATTATACAAATGGGGCTTAGCAGTAGGCTTAGCACAAATAATTCGCCAACAAATAATTTCAATACACGTTCTAGCTGCTAAGAAGTGGCAAGCAGCAACGTAACAAAATCAATGCAAACGCTCCCTAAAGGGTACACGATAAGGTTTTACGAGTTCGCCACGTCGTTTCTATGCGGAGTATAGCGAATGTACCTACTTTGCATAGGTTTGTTTAGGATGCCAATTACAAAACAAAGGATTTGTTTCGCCTACTTTTTTCTTTGTATTTCGTTAGACTTCTCTTCAGTATGCCACATAACATCCTACCAATATTATAAACGTGAAAGTTTGCAAGTATGGATGGATGTATGTTACTCTTATACGCCGGAACGGCTGAACGGATCTGTATGAAACTTGGCAGAGAGATAGATTATGGTCTGGAATACCACATAGGCTACGTATTATCCCGTGGGAATATCGGGATTAAAATATGCGCGGGTGAAACCGCGGGGCGCAACTAGTAAATAAATAAGTAATGCTGGACAATCCTCACAGCACCATCTAGCCCCAAAGTAATCTAGAATAATCTATTTCAAACATTAAATAGGTACTTACATAGATAAATATTTTTATTTTACATAGAAAACACCCAGACCAACGGAACAAATTTCTGCAGATGAATGGCAAACAGAGACAGCGCTAATTTTAGAAACTGTTTAAAGTTAGACACCTTTTTGTAGTAAGGCCCTATGGGTTGTACTACAGAACGGTTTCTAACTTTAAGCAGTGTCTAAAAAGTTAAGGCAGTGTTTAACGTTTGCCTATTTTTTGTAGTAAGGCTCTAAATGGTTTATGATAGGTTAGGTTTAATATAATATTTGGTATGGTAATATGAATGGGTGAGCATACCATAATAAATCCCCGTGATCAAGTAGCAAGCAGAGCAAGCCTATCGTTACATGACCTCTTAGAATGAAAATGAGGTTAAGTTTCAACAACCTTATCTGACCAATCATTATCTAGGTTACAAATTGGATAGGAGTGTTCCATTACGACTTGGTATATCTCCACTTAAATTGATCCAATCTTTCAATTTTCTAAAGAACCTCAGTATAAATTTATCTTTATCACTCAGGATCTAGTTTCTAAGAAATGTAATTTGCAAGTATAATTGGGACAGATTAAAAGTTCCTTCAAAGGTTGCTCATTCGATTAAAAATGATTAAAATTTTTACTCGAGTCTTTAGCGCAAGTCTTTGAAAATAGGTTTCTTTTATACAAATAGCTCATGGAACAAGCAGATGGCCCATCTGATGTTAAGTGGTAACCATCACTTATAACAAAGCATTGCCTTGTTAGTCACACACGATAGGAACGTGCCCTACGATTCACTGCCGTGCGTCCATCGACTTGATGCCTGTAATTACACCAGCGACCACACTCTTCAAACCGAAACACAGCGCTGCTGCTTGGCGACAGAAAAGGGCGTGATTATAGTACTTCCCCGGACGAGCCCTTCACAAAGAGCTTTACAACTCTTAAAAGGTAGGTATATAACGCTGTAAATAAGGTAGGTAGACTATATTATTAAAGGTATTATAACTTTTTCTATTATGTATATCTGTAAAGTAATTATAAAGTAATATTAAAAGATTTGCCAAGGATAAAGTAAAACTTACACGTGAAAAGCAAGTTTTCTCTGAGCACAAATTAGTAGACTTCTTACGTTTCCGTTTAAAAAAATGCTAAAAATAAAAGCACCTAAACTAATTTGTAAGCCCAAAGTCAAATTTTCACCACCAATTTAATAACCCACGTTCGTCCGCGGTGCAGTCACAACATACGTACGACGCTAAGCGAATTTACTAGACAACCTGCACGTCAGAAACAAGGTGTGCAGACGTGTTTCTGGCATATACGGGATAGACAACGTCAAGTCGTTGTACATACTGGTAGATTTTCACTAGCATATAATATACATAAGGCATATCCTATTACTATTATAAATGCGAAAGTTTGTAAGTATGGATGGATGCATGTTTGTTACTCTTTCACGCCGGAACGTCTGAACGGATCTGTATGAAACTTAGCAGAGAGATAGATTATAGTCTGGAATAGTACATAGGCTACTTTTTAACCCGTGAGAATACCAGGATTTTAATCTGCACGGGTGAAACCGCGGGGCACAACAAGTATAATATAAAATTATAATAATTATGAAGTCAATATGAAGAAAATGACATTACGACGTTTGTGTGTTGTTTATGTTTGTTCATGGTGGTAATCGAACCAACAATCTACACTGAAACGGGCTGAACTAAATAAATGTCGCGGGCTTATAACCTTTCGAAGCAGCGAGAGCTAAGCAGTATTTTTTTTTGGCTGATTATGATAATATCTGATATGATGCTGATTATGATAATGCTGATTATGATAATATCTGATATGATATGATATGATGTAGCGACCAAAGCTGCCAAGCTCAAGTGGGAGTGGGCCGGCCATGTCTGCCGCATGGACTGTAAGCTCTGGGCCAAACTAACAACGGAGTGGCGCCCGCAAGAACCGAGACGTCGCGGCAGACCCAAAATAAGATGGCGTGATGAGCTCGATAAGTACCAGCCGGAGTGGAGCACCATATCACGGGACCGCACAGAGTGGAGGGAATGGGGGGAGGCCTTTGCCCAGCAGTGGGACATAGATGGCTGATAATAATAATAATAATGATAATATCAGCTGATTAAGTATGTGAAGTACCATCATACCTAAGATTTGCATATTTTTTGCACATTTCATCTTAATTGCACTGAATTAGAGTTTTATATAAACGTAGTGTGACCGTGGACTACACATTACACAGCCCAATGAAACCAGCTGATTTAGTTATTTAATTAAACCCAACAAATAAAGTAATTATTCTCTGCGACATAGAAGATTCCTTGTCCCAAACCGTGTAGCTTCAAAACGTAATCTTAGGCTCTATTCTTTATGACATAGGAGATAATTTTCCCTAACAGTGAGACATCACAACGTGATCTAAACGCAAACGCGATTGGATTGGTCATAGTGAATAACGCACCAGGATATAGTTACGAGTAATACCTTACGATATCTTTCTTCACTGTGCCTTCGTGAGAGTTGCTTTACGAATATAATATTCAAACGTTTCATCACAGATTCATTCACAATGAACGCTAATTTTGCGCAACGGATTGAGGATTATGTACTTGTTCTCGGATTGCTTAATTGCTTTTGTGTTTAGTACCTAGTGACTCAAACTGTATTTGTGTTTGGTACTTCGTGACTAAAATTGTATTGCGTTTAAATTCATCAGCGGCGATGAGCTTGCAACCGTTCACGTATGGAATACCAACCAACTGCAATGTGACTCTGAATGGTCCCATATTCTAATGTTTGGACGTCCTCTGACTATATTCCTCCTCAATGAAACCTGAATCATACAAGCATTGTACAATCAAATCAAGTTAGTTACAAAATCTTGATAAAATACTTTTTTTGGTTTTAATTTTGTGACCTAATGTACTTTTAGATCGTATCTATATTTTTTTTTAACTGAAATAGACCGTATACACCGTTTTTGGCTTTAATCTCACCTGATGGTAAGCTACGATGTAGCCGACGATGGAGCAGAACTGTCTAGAAGACACCTATTCACTCTTGCCTTGAGATTCGTATTGTATTGTAGTCTAGAGTGTTGTTAAATAGAATATCCCTGTGTAGACATATTCAAAATAAACAGAATATCTTTTCAGAGACAAAGGCAATACATAATTCTTCGTGTAAACTATCAGCATCGGCGCGGCGGCTGATTTAAATAAATCCGCTCGTTATCGGCTGGATCTAACGTCCGCTGCGCTATTATCTATGTCACTGCTACGCCCGCGCCATAGCGGTTGCAAAGTAATTGCAAGAAAATGCAATTTTCAACTTTAAACTAGCCTTAGACAGTTAAAATTACCTTCCTTAATTTAAAATTAAAAAAAAAAATCAAAAAACTGTTTTAAATGAACATTATACTTCGTGCATGCACTTTTCATACTTGCTGATGGAATAAACTTAACCATCACCTAATACAAAAGATTACCTCGTAAGTTACGCACGATACAGGAACGTGCCATCCATACAAGACCTCAAGGTCCATCCACTTGAGGCAAACAATGATAAGCCTCATGTGGCTTTAATTTCCCCGGCAACCAAGCAGAAAAAAAAACGTTAAGAAAACCAATAGTGTTTTACTTTTATTTTGGCCCCTTTTACTACATAATAATCCAAATTGCCCCAGGTATTTGTAAGATCTTCGTTAGCTCACTCGATTATAGTTATTGCAATGCAATAACTACTGTTGCCGAGCCCAACTTACAGCATAGCCCTCTTTTCCGGAATGACGTCGCACCGCTAACGTGTCACTTCAACAGCAGTAATGGAATTCTCATGCTCGTCCCGCCCTCGGTTTTGCGGCGCTAGTAATACATACTTTAAATTTGCACCGGTAACGCCCGCGAGCGTTCCAACAAGAAACTTTTCAAAACTTTTAAAGGGATCTAAATGGGCCTCATTTTAAACTTTAACCGTGTATCCATAAGAGCGATGACAGGGAGTGTTTCGAGCGATGCATAGCGAAGATCGTAAATACAAGCAGGTTGTTTTAACGCGCGAGATAATGCTTTTTAGCCTTTTATGTTCAATATCCACATCTTTTAGTATCTAAGTGATATTAGTTTGGTGTAACGACAATATTAATTTCCGAGTAATCAATATAGTGTTTGTTGATCACAACGATTTTCAGGGATACGACGTCATGAGTTTTTATTTTATAATAATTGTATGTTGATTTTTTATGTCACTTATTTAAATAACTTGAATTTATAATGGGAAGAAAAGTTTGAAAAGTGTTTTTCGTGTACTTATGTTGTTTAATACAGCTTAAATAATAATGAGAATAAAAAACGTTTGCTCATAGTTGCATGAAGGCATAAATGATTAAAGCGTATTATGAAGATGAAAATAACATTTATGTCATTTATTTAATTAACTTGAATTTAGAATGAGAAGGTAAGTTCGAAAAGCGTTTTTCGTGTACTTATTATGTTATTATAGTATATTAGCTTAAATAATGAGTATAAAAACGTTTGGCCAAAGTTGCACGAAGGTAAAAAAGGGCTATTTGATAGGAATGTTATTTTCTTCTTCTTTCAAATCGCACGATAAGACTGTACAAAGATACTGCTAATTGCAGCAAAACGGCATTATAAAAAGCAACATTCAATTCGAATGGAATGTTCGCGGTTGATTGGATTTGTTTCGCTCCCCATTCAGTTCGCCAGTTTGGTGCATTCCTAAGCTGACCTAAATCCTACTACTATTATAAACGCGAAAGTTTGTAAGTATGGATGGATGGAAGTTTGTTAGGTACTCTTTCACGCCGGAACGGCCAAACGGATCAGGATGAAACTTGGCAGAGAGATAGATTATACTCTGGAATAGCAGATAGGCTACGTTTTATCCCGTGGGAATATCGGGATTAAAATATGCGCGAGTGAAACCGCGGGGCGCAACTAGTAAATAAATAAATAATCTGGACAATCCTCACAGCACCATCTAGCCCCAAAGTAATCTACTCAAAGATTGTGTTATGGGTACTAGATAACTGATATATTTCAAACATTATATAGGTACTTACATAGATAAATATTTTTATTTTACATAGAAAACACCCAGACCAACGGAACAAATTTCTGCAGATCGCACACAAATTTGTTCCGAGGCGTGAATCGAACCCGCAACCTCTATCGCTGCAGGCGGTCTTTCGCCCGCTGCGCCACGTCCAGTCGCCACGTCACTCCACCATCGTCTATTCTGCTATACATGAATTAGCTATACAAAAATCGTGATTAAAAGACGTAACTAAGTACGTCAGGCCTAATTTTTGTTCGCAAGTGGTATTTTCTCGTTTTGTATTTTTGTAAAAGCACGTGTCGAGTGCGATATGGTCCGGTTAGGAACGCACCTGTTCCAACGGATACTCGTTTTCAGTAAAACAGCCCGGTTAACCATTGACTACGAACGGTCCACAATATGCTGCTCTTTTTATTTTCTTCCATTTATATGTTACCTAGCTGCTCATTTATTAGTGTTTAATTGTTTTCTTTCAATAATGAACAGCCGATTATTTATAAGTGTTTAATTGTTTTCTTTCAATAATTAACAGCCGGTTTCTGAAAGCGCGATCAAAATCGGCTGTCAAGTCACTTGCTATTTCAGTTTTTACTTCAAATTAGATAGAGATAGCAAGTGACTTGCCAGCCGATAAGCTTTAATCGAGGTTTCTGTTCATAACGTGTATGACTTATGAGGTAATTGCCTCTTAAGTCATACGCGATAAGAACGTGCCATATGTTACCATTGTTATGTATTTGTTACCACTTAACATCAAGCAGGCCATCTGCTTGTTCTATCAGATAATTATAGCTAAAAAGTATCTTCTCTTCAAATACTCTTTGCGCCTAGGCCTACAAAACAAATGCTCTTTCTAAAATCCAATACCATCCAAGAACCATTGTCAAATCAAATAAATGACCACTCATCTAGTTACCAGTGTTTGGCCAGAAATCCGGTCCAAGCATTTCAATTAAATCTTGAAAGGTTTCTGACGAAATACCTTCAGACAAAGTAGCTAATTTAATAATTATAGGAAGGAGCTAGGTCACTCGTGTAAATAGGTCGATTTATTCTGTAATTTTGTTTTTCTTTGACACAACAAGGATTTAATAACAAAAATCAGTTTCAAATAATTTTTAATATAACTTACTATGATTCAAAACCTAGAGAAAAACTTGCTAGAAGGTTTTTAGTTACCGCAAAAGTTTTATATAATTATTTCATTAAAATACATTTTGTTTGTCATAAGCTGGAAATTCAGCTGGACATTTTGTTCTATACGCAAATGGCTTCCTTAAACAATCAAAATAATAAGAGAATTTTAATGTATCCGATGGAATTGTGGCCTTTGTTACGGACATAAATTATATTGGCAACAATTTAGATCTGTCATATTTTCTAATGTCGTTGACATTACAGACTATGACAGATCTATCATATATCTGTTATGTCAAAAATGGCCTATTCTCTCTCTCCTACAAATTTGCAACAATACAGCTCGCCTTCTATACAATAAATCAAAATTACAGTGAAATACAGTGTTTTAATAGATTGGTCGCACCCAGCCTTCGAATAATATATTGGTTTTATTTAATCTAATGTTCATTTTTCCCCTAAATCAATTTACTGAATACAGTTATTTCAACGAACACTGAAAATCATGGTTATATCATTATGATAGAATTCGTCCAAAAAATTGTCAAAATGGAAAATCTGGTTATTTAATGCAAAGTAATTACACACACACAAAATGTATGTTTTCATGTATTAGATCGGAAAAAAATTATGAGTTCTATTAATTAATCAGCTGAATGTGACCTCCTTAGAAAACAGCCCACATTTTTTTTTAAATGAACTAGCTTTTTGTTTATGGTTAGAACAAAAGAGTAAAGAAAAGGTTTCCCCAAGCAGCGACCGTCATTTAACGGCCATTAGTTGTAATCTAGCGGATCACGAGTAATAGACGTGCGTGTTGTGCGTGACCTACGGGGCAACGTTTTGTTTATAGGTGATGGTTACCACTTAACATCAGGTGGGCCATCTGATTGTTCCATCAGCTAGTTGTATAAAAAAAAAAAAAATAGAGCTCCTTGTGAAGGGCTCGTCCGGGGAAGTACTACCACCACGCCTTTTTCTGCCGTAAAGCAGCAACGCTGTGTTTCGGTATGAAGAGTGTGGTCGCCGGTGTGATTACAGGCACATGAAGCTTAACATCAGCATGCCTCAAGTTGATGAACGCAAGGCAGTGCATCGTAGGGTACGTTCCTATCGTGCGTGACTTACGAGGCAATGCTTTGTTATAGGTGATGGTTACCACTTAACATCAGGTGGGTCAACTGCTTGTTCCATCAGATAGTTGTATAAAAAAAGTCAAAACTATTTATTTAATAAATGCAGTAAGGTTCAAGATCGATGTTGCTATGCCTATGATCCTCACAGTCACGGCTTTTTAGGAAACCTTGGCTTTTGGAAGTCGCTTCAGGTAATTAATCTTGGTGGAATTCTTTTAGTCGTGACAAGTCGGAGTTGGGGAAAATAATGGCAATCCGCTAACTACTTTTTTTCAACATTGGTAGACATTGGTACGATCTATACCATCTAGTTCACCCCAACCATGTCTGTAATGTTTATTGTTTTGGTGTGATTATACAATAGTAGTTTATGAAACTGTTGCATAATAAGGGGTATTAAAACTCGAGGGGTGTTTAAAAACCGAACCGTAGGCGAGGTTTTTAATAGTATCCCACGAGAGTTTTAATACCTTGTTATGTGCAGTTTCATACACTACTTTATCTACTCTCATACATTAGTGTTGAACCTAATAAATAAAATATCAAAGTTAGTAAGAAATCCAGTTGACTGAAACAAAACGTATCAATTGGCGCCAAACCAACCGTATAACAGCGCATGCGCGCGCTGCGCCGCCGCCGCCGCGCCGCGCCGTCGCCACAGACTATCAAACTCTGGCTGTACGGTTTCAAGACCCTTGCCTTTTCCAAAAAGAAAAAGAACTGTAGGTATCGTTATGGTAAAAAAGTTATTTTATACAACTATCTTTGTATGAGGAGCTGTATCATAATTATTTTTTTTAATTTGGTTACGGTATTGCGTTTATAAAGTATATCAATATGAATTCGTTTTGACGTTTATAATTCGAATTTTATGACATGAGAGTAGATAAAAAATATTATTTATCTATATAGCTCTTTATTTGTCTTTTTACCCGAGTGCCGAGGGTTATGTGTTTGGCGTGTATGTATCCATCCTTCGATCACTCGGGTAAAAAAAGAATAATGTTCATCTAATTTTATACCAATAACACTAGGTAAAAATGAAAATATGTTTTCTATGAAAAATATTAGGATTTACCTGAACTAGCGACGGGTAAAATACAAGTTGAAATACTACGTCACTGGCTACAGATTTGGAAAACAAGCCGTGCTAAGACCTTCAGGTATCGCCGGCAAATGGAGTTCTCATGCTCGGCTCGCGGCATCCCAACTGTCCGTTAAAATTTGCACGGAAGCTTCAAACTTTATACTTTCGAAACTGCACTTGATTCATCTAATAAGACTTTATCGAGCGGCTGTTTAACTAAATCCTGCTGCTATTATAAACGCGAAAGTTTGTAAGTATGGATGGATGTATGTTACTCTTTCACGCCGGAACGGGTGAACGGATCTGGATGAACTTAACTGGAGAGATAGAGGTCTGGAATAACACATAAGCTATTTTTTATCCCGTGGGAATACATGTATTTAAAACAGCGCGGGTGAAACCGCGGGGCGCTACTAGTAAATAAATAATGCTGGAAAATCCACACAGCACCATCTAGCATAACTAGCCTTAAAATATAATTGATCTAGTTCCATTCTTTATAAAATCTTCGGTGCTTACCTCTATATACGGTGGTATGAATTCTGAAAGATAAAATAAATAAATAAATAAATAATGCTGGACAATCCACACAGCATCATCTAGCCCCAAAGTAAGCTACTCAAAGCTTGTGTTATGGGTACTAGATGACTGATATATTTAACACATTATATACTTACATAGATACATATTTTTTATTATACATAAACACCCAGACCAACGGAACAAATTTCTGCAGATCGTACACAAATTTGTTCCTCTTGCCTCGCAGGCGGACTCTCGCCCGCTGCGCCACTTAGGTCGTCAAACCTAACCTGCATCTTTCAGAATTCGAGATACCTTATAACCAAAAATGGCACAGTTAAGTTATAAAAAGATATACGGCACTCGTCTATTTATTACTGTACATTAGTTATACTGCTTCCGTAGTGTCGCCGAGGCATGAAACGGGAACTAATGAGATTTTGATGTTTTTTTGACTGTGCTTTTATTTTCCTTGGTAACATGAAGACGTTGTTAGCGAAGTGTAAAGTTTCACTAGGCTAGTATTTTTGCACTTCCAGTTATCACACTAATGTCATAAATGTGAAAGTTTGTATGTTTGTTACTCAATAATGCCAGAACGGCTGAACGGATCTGGATGAAATTTGGCACAGAGATAGAATACAGTCGGGAATAGCACATAGGCTATACCGGTATAGCCTATGTGCTATTCCCGACTGTAATCTATCTCTGCGTGTATCTAGCTGCGCCCCGCAATTTCACCCGCGTAGTTTTAAAACCCGGGTTTTAAAACCCGGGTTTTAAAACCCGGGTGAAATTGCGGGGCGCAGCTAGTCCCACTTATCCCACTATATTATAAAATAATGTTAAAGTTTGTCTGTTTGTTAGGTACTCAATAACGCTAGAACGGCTGAACGGATCAAGTATTTTGGGAAATAAAATTGTAGCATGTTTTTGGCTAAGAGCAAACCTCGATAACTTGGTGGTAGATTGATATTTAAAAGTTCTGACGGCGCTACTATATTAGTAGCTTCTGCTGAAACAGCCGAAGCTTAATTAATTTTTCTGGTAATTAATTAATTTTTAATTATAATTTTTTTCTGGAGCTACAAAACATTGGTGTATAGTGCACGTCACACAAAAATAACTCCGGAAGGAGGGGGAGGGGGGTATGATGGCGTGAGTGAGTATGCGCAAGTGTTTGCGCATACTTGGATGTGTATCCCTCCACTGTTTTCCAGCGTTCTTTTTGGTTGACGCGATCTATACCTGCGTTAAAATACTGCAACTTATACTCTCCTGCACATAGTCCCGCATGGTTGCGTTTTACGTAAAGTAGAGCTTTAGTGGAAGTGGTATCACAAAACAAGGAAGAGAAATAATTTCAGTTTTATGTCATAAGCTTTAGTTCACGTGAAATGAAGTACCGAGGCTGATATAAAGCTTTTGTAAGGCATCACCGACGCAGCAGGCGTATTCTGATTTCAAAATTAGGTCACCATTTTTCATACAGTCAAAAAACATACGTAGTATCCTATTAAAGTAGTTTTTGAAGAGTGTGTTCGCCGGTGTAATTACAGGCACATGAGGCTTAACATTTGTATGCCTCAAGTTGATGGACGCAGGGTAGTGTATTGTAGGGCACGTTCTTAACGTGACTTACGCAACAAAAATGTAATATGCTGTTTACCTGGTTGCTTCTAACGGTATAATAGTTTTTTGAAGTCTTTTTTCTCAGTGTCTCTATTCTCATTTAATTTTAATCATTTACTAATATACATATAATAATAATATTATATAACTATAATTTATTTATGTGGCACAAGAAGGTTACACAAAATAACTAGAGAGAATGAGTAGAGATGAGATATATGTAGAGCACCGATGGTCTAGTGGGATAGACCCCACCTTCCGATCGTAAGGTCGCGGGTTCGAATCCGGTCGTGCACCGATGGATTTTTCTTATCGAAAAATTTATGTGCGCAATGCCAATGCCTAAACGGTGAAGGAAAACATCGAGAGGAAACCGGCATGTCACAAAACCTAAAAATTTTAACCTGAGGCGCACTTTAAATCCTTTCACCACACTGTTTCACTAACTAGTGACACGATAAGAGAGAGAGAGAGAGATCATGTACTCGTATATAAATAAGACACATTGAAAACTTTAAATTTAAAAACTTATCAATGAGGTTGCCTTTCCACTGAAGCGGAGCGTGGCTGCGGAGTGGAGAAATGGAGAAATAAACCAATAGAATTGCATAAAATCTCGGAGCGGAGATTTTATGCAATCCTATTTGTTAATTAAATTAAATTAAAAAAAAATATTTATAAAGATGTCACAGATCCATACATTTAACTTAAAACTAACATACAACAAAAATAACAATACACAATTGATATAAATATTTCTCCGATTTTCCGCTCCGAAGCCTCGCTCCGCTTCAGTGGACGGCAGCCGAAGACATAATTATGAATGCAGAATTAACATAATTATGGATGCAGAATCATCAAGTTTAAGACCTATGATTTATCAAATGATTTATATATACAAATGATTTTTATTTATAATGTCATTTCTTGATATTCTTAAGCCTCTTAACTCTCGTATTCACGTACTCGTATGTAGCATTGTAGACCAAGAAACAATATTGTGCCTGTTTGCCAACAGGCTTTATTTCGTAGGTTCCGTCCTATGTTTGTCTCAATACTTTCACGTTTAATATAGCTATAAAGGCAGTGAATAAAATGTATATTATAATATAACTACAACATTGTATACCTAATTGAACCTTTGCACTGTAGGTTGTAGGATTCACTCACAAAAAACAAACATAAGTACATAAGTATTTAATTGTCTGAGAAAATTAAATGGTGAGGTCAAAACATGAGGAATGAAGTATGTATTACAAGAGTATAAATGCTTCATTATGAGGTCTATAAAACGGTCTTCTGCTTCTTTATTCTTTTAAAAGGATCATTAATTCTCTTTTGGGATTATTTTTCTCACATTTTGCGAAGCAACATAGAATTTTCATTTTAATTGTTTTTCGAACGTTATTTTCAGTTGTGTTGTGTAATTTAAAAACTGAAACAGCTTCACGACTTTGATCCCCAGGCACGGTAGATATCCCTTCAGATCTCCCAGTACCAAGTAGGTACTAATTCAAGATTCTTTGAGGATGTCTAAGGGTATGGTAAAGGTAAGGGAGGATGTCAGAGGTACGTCTAAACATTACATTTGGCACATACCCACATTTTGCAGTAGTTAGTATTCCATACGTGACAGGTTGCAAGCCCATCGCCGCTGTTAGAATACTAACTGGTTTCCTCACGATGTTTTCCTTCACAGTTTAAGAGCACTGGCATTGCGCACTTTCGATAGAAAAATCCATTAGTGCACGACCGGATTCGAACCTGCGACCTTACGATCGGAAGGCGGGGTCACTCCCACTAGACCACCGGGGCTCTTAGGTTTAGGTGGTATTTTAACAAAAAAAAAAAACAAAAGTGTGCATTTGGAATGAAAGTGTAATTGTGATATCGTGCGTAATTTTACTGAAAATGCTTCAAATGTTTTGAAGAAGCCGCCATCATTTTCTTCAAAACTTGACTGACTCGACTTTGGACTGACATGACTATAAACTCTTATCTCTGATGTCACTTGACATTGGCAAGATTTTCGTAGACAGGAGCCATAAAAAAAGAAGAATAGGAATCTCTTTCGATTCTTCTGGTACTTGCAGGCTTTCCATCAGCCAGGCCGTAAGCTTATCTGTATATTTTATTGTTTAAAAAGTATAATTACAGTTATCGTTCCTAAAACACCGCCTGAAAATGTCCAATATTTCTTTATTTAGTAATCGTTTGATGTGTGCTTTTTTTTGCTTTGTGTGGTTATGCTGTTGTAGGCTATAGACAAAATAAAATATAATTTGGAGCTAATGTTGAAACCAATTGAGACGAAATAAACATATTTCATCTTGTTTCATATTTTTGCGCAACACGAGTACCTACGGTCGTGTAATAAAGTTGCAAGAATACAAATAAGATAATTATTTCGTAATAACAGTCTGTGTATTGTGACAACAGGGAGTTAAATGTATAAAATTCTGGGTTTAGGGTATAATCTGTTAAAAAGGATTAGTTTAACCACAGCGGGACTGGGCCGTAACGTAACGATAAATATATTTTGTAAACAGAAAACAGAAACAGCTTCACGACTTTGATCTCCAGGCACGGTAGATATCCCTTCAGATCTCCCAGTACCAAGTAGGTACTAAATTCAAGATTCTTTGAGGATGTCTAAGGGGGGTAGTCAGAGGTACGTCCAAACATTACATTTGGCACATACCCACATTTTTGCAGTAGTTAGTATTTCATACGTGACAGGTTGCAAGCCCATCGCCGCTGTTAGAATACTAACTGGTTTCCTCACGATGTTTTCCTTCACCGTTTAAGAGCACTGGCATTGCGCACATAAATTTTCGATAGAAAAATCCATTGGTGCACGACCGACATATATTTTGTAATTTACAAAATAATTGGTTTTGCTTAATTTCGTAATTTATACGAGTTAATATTTTATGTATAACCGTAGTTGCTCCCCGCGGTTTCACCCGTGCAGATTTAAATCCCAGTATTCCCGCGGGATAAAAAGTAGCATAAATATTATTCCAGACTATAACCAATCTCTCTGCCAAGTTTTATCCAAATCCGCTTAGCCATTCTGGCGTGAAAGAGTAACAAACATTCATCCATCCATCCATCCATACTTACGACTTTCGCGTTTATAATATTAGTAGGATTATAGTACTTTATGTATAATTATGAATGGGCGGGCATACAAAGAACAAACATCTTTGTTCTTTGTATGCCCATTGATAATGACCACGGCCTACCCTACAGTATCTACAAGCAGTGGTTGCACTCATCATTAACAGCAGCAACAATAAATAAATAAATAAATAAATAAATAATGCTGGACAATCCACACAGCGCTATCTAGCCCCAAAGTAAGCTATTCAAAGCTTGTGTTATGGGTACTAGATAACTGATATATTTAATACATTATATACTTACATAGATATATATTTTTTTATTATACACAGAAAACACCCAGACCATCGGAACAAATTTCTGCAGATCGTACACAAATTTGTTCCAAGGCGGGAATCGAACCCGCAACCTCTTGCGTAGCAGGCAGGCTCTCGCCCGCTGCGCCACAGAGGTCGTCAAACAACACAAACACACAATAAGGCTAGCTAGATGATTTTCGCGAACATCTTTTCACAACCTATCCAATATCTTCGGTTTCCATAAAAGCTGTTATACTCGTATTCTGAATCCTACTAATATTATAAACCCGAAATTTTGTAAGTATGGATGGATGGATGGATGTTTGTTACTCTTTCACGCCGGAACGGAGATATAGATTATAGTCTGGAATAGCACATAGGCTACTTTTTATCCCGTGGAAATACCGGGATTTAAATCTGCGCGGGTGAAACCGCGGTGCGCACTGTCTGTCATATTAATATTGTGTTACGTGCCGACCCCATTACGTCATACGTGAAAAGGCTCTATCATCGCCTCGGAAATACGAAAAGGACCCTCCAGATTTACGAGGTCTGCACACTGGAATGAATTTATTTAGCGTTGGCTAAAATAAATTAGATACCTAAAAGTGGAAGGGTATTTTATCATCTACCTCTAATTCACACTAAGGCTGGTATTCATAATGGTCGCTGAGCGCGCCAATAGCATAACAGACCGATAAGTTTAATGCTGTCTCTTTTCGTTCGCATGAAAGTGACAGTGACTCTATAGAGCCGTTATAAAATGACAGGGATTATGGTAAGTATCAAGGAATTTGAATACAAGTATATTCCTTGATAAGTAAATAAAGTTTAAAATGAGGATTTATTTGTTATGAGGAACCAATATAGCAAACAGCAATTCTCTTACAGCTATTTTGTCATTGTCAGTTCAAGTTTCAGTGCCCACTTGACACTATCGTTTCTTGACGCCTCAATGTGCCAACTTTATCTTAGTCTTAAGATAAGATTATAGGACAAACACTAAACATAGATTAAAGCAATTTCTATTACCAAAGACTAAACTCAACTGAGCATATACTGCTGGACATAGGTCTCAGCCATACATTAGATCCATTCATCGACTTCACGTGGTTTTAGTTGTAATGTATTGGGCCCAATAATGGACATCCATCGTGCAAACAAACCAGATGTGACCTACGAAGTTTCTTGCCAGTTCTTCTTTAGTCGCGTGGATCTGGCTCCTAGATTCACCTATTTTTAAAACGTTTCAAAATGATCCTTGTAATTTATAAATACCTATTGACTTAGACTTTGACGTAACGATTGAAATTCCTGCCGTGAACCTAATTTTTTTTCATTTTCTTATTTTAATTTGGACAATAATTATTTCAAATGATAATTAGGATTATGAAAGTATTTTTTTGTTTTTAAACAGTAAAACAACCACGTTTTCACTTACAAAGATTTTCATTCCTTTTGAAAGTCTCACATTGCGTATTCGTGTCTTCCCGTCTGTTGCCGACGAGACTGCGTAGCTCTTTGCATTATACATGAGCCTTTTGGTAGTGATCGCTCACTTCAACGTTATTGAGTGCACGTCTGACGCTTATAGTATGGTCATCTACTATTTTTTCGTCACCTTGCATGTCATTTACCTATTGATTGATGTTGCAAAGATTTTATAATATCCCAAAAGTTATTCTCCGAGCGGGATTAGAACCTGACCTTCCCCTCTTGAAATCTTTGTGATTTCCTTAAGTGTAGTAAACTCTATAAAACTTATTAAAAATTGATTGATTGACTACCGACACTGGCAGGACCCACTTGTGTTACATTTACGCAACGTCGCTTTTCAGTAAAACCATAGTAAGTATTCGTATATAAATTAAATTAATTAAAAACGAATCCTTAAAAAATTATAAAGACACGAAACAAAGACGACGAAACAAATTATACAAAACCTTCATGAAATAATGTCATTCTGGACTAAGTACGAAGTCCATTTAGTTTTAAGTAGTTTTGTTCTTGTTTCATTTTATTTATGAAAGGCGGTATTTTTCAAAACACAAAATTGAAATAATTTTATCGGATCCTAGTATTCGGATTAGGTAGTGCAGATTAAGGGTAACAACCCTAGCAGTATCAGTAGTATGGATATGCCACGCAAAATTCTATAAACACAGAATTTAGCGTTGTGTCACAATTTTTTATTAAAAACAAATTTACAAGCCTAATCAACAGTACATAGGTATTTATGTTTTGTTATAAAAAAAATTTACTGGAATGCTTAAATACTAGCTAAAATTACATATTGAATTATTAATATCAACTATTTTATTTAAATTACTTAAGTACTTAAACAAAATAAACATTCCTTATGACACAATTACAAGTAAAAAAAACTATCGTTATGAACAAAATGTTCAATCTTGTTTAAATTTTATAACACCTTTATGTACACAGTTTAACATTAAAATATTATTCCTATTAATATTCTTAACATAAATATATTATTTTTCTTATTCATATTCTTAACACAAAATTATATTATTTTGCACTTAGTAATTAAATATTCTTATCATAAAATTATATTATTTTGCACTAAGTACACTAAGTATACCTACAAAGCCTATTCCGTTTCCATTTGTTCTTTGTTTCACAGCCTCAATTCACAATTCTTTGTAGTGTTTAATTTCATAGTTATACCATTAGACAAAGTAACATTTTATCTATGGTTATACAATAGTCTTTCTTTCTCAAAAGAGCAGTCAAATAAACTAAAAACTATTTCAAACACGCTATGGTTTTTCTGTCATTTCGATGTTCTTTCCTCTTTTGTTTCGTTCTTTCAACCACAGGTACAGCATATCAGGAATCCACGTTACTAGCAAAACTACTAAAAGAAAGTTCTGTGCCGTTATACAAACTATGTAGCTCTCTGTGAAATCCCTGATCCAGCCTAGGAAGTATCCTGAAGGTGGGACTATGATCCCCATGGACAGCATACCCAAGCCGACCGCTGCAGGCACTTGGTCAAGTCTACATTCTTCGGAGATCGCAATGTTCCTGGCGACAATGATCATACTTCTGCCAAAGCCGTAGAGGCATGACATGGCGATTAGGACATTCATCTCTGATTGGTAGGCCATAACTGAAATGAATAGAAATGGGTATGATTATAATAACAACAAAAACAATATGCCAAGGTTGCCTGGCAGAGATCGCTCTCAGCGATAAGGTCGCCCATTGTTTTGCCTAGATTTATGCCTTTACAAACAATTTGAGTTTGAGTAATTGGCGAAACACCTAATAAAAAAAATTAAATACACACAAAAAATGTTTTTTGTAGGAATCTAATATAGATAGGTATATACAAATAGGTAACAAAATATTTTGGTAGTAGGCACGTTATGCCCTATTCTGGATAGTAGATAAGATTCGATATAATCAAGTTTTGACCAGATAAGCCATGATACCATTCGAGTATGTGGGGTATACGCAAAAAGGTTATCTCAGGGTTAAACAACAATGACTCATGTAGAATAATACTAAAATCAAGACGCAAAGGACTATTATTTTAAAATATTAAGATGAATAAATAAAATAATAAATATTGCTGGTCATTCCACACACACAGCACTATCTAGCCCCAAACCAAGCCAAATCTTGTAATATGGGAACCAGATAGCTGTTATACCACTTACTTTTATATTTTTTTTTATATCTATGTTCGTCACACAAATGTTTTTCTAGTGTATTTCGAACTTACGATCTACGAAAACACTTATTTTATACCACAGGGGGTCTTTCTAAAAGCCTTAGTTTTCGTAAAGTTGGTGTACTACTTACTTTGCCTGACAACAATCAGCCAAATGCATGTCAAGATCAGCATCCATCTTGCTTTTATCCTGTATTTGTCCTGTACTATGGGCAGGAGCAATCTCCCCAGTATATCTGCAGCTGCTACAGCTGACATGCATAATGCCGTCTGTGCCTTATCCAAGCTTGCAGCATTCTAAAAAACAAAATTTAATGTTGAATGCTATTTTTAAATGAAATTATACTCGTACTAACGCACATTACATTATTATATACGAGTATACTAAAGTGCATTCCTTCAACAACCAAATGATCACGGAATCCGCAGGGGCATTATTCTCTATGACTCTATGTCATAGGAGATTCCATAAAGACTCCTTTAAGAGTAGTAGAGCTCTTTGTGAAGGGCTCGTCCGGGGAAGTACTACCACTACGCCTTTTTCTGCCGCCAAGCAGCAACACTGTGTTTCAGTTTGAAGAGTGTGGTCGCCAGTGTAATTACAGGCACATGAGGCTTAACATTTGTATGCCTCAAGTTGACGGACGCAGGGCAGTGCATCGTATGGCAAGTTCCCATCATGCGTAACTTACGAGGCAATGCTTTGTTATTAGTTTAGGTGATGGTTACCACTTCACATCAGGTGGGCCATCTGCTTGTTCTATCAGCTAGTTGTATAAAAAATACTGCAGTGCGATTCCGTCAGCGACCAAATGATCACGGAATCCGCAGGGGCATTATTCTCTATGACAAGAGATTCCTTGCCCCAAACCGTGTGACGTCACAACGTGATCTTGGGATTTTTTTATTAGATTAATAGTGTTTACTACACTTAAGGAAATTACAAAGATTTTAAAATGTCCCAAAAGTTATTCTCCGAGCGGGATCTGAACCCGCGACCTTCCCCTTGATACGGGGCTGCGGTGACATCTCTCGTCGATTCAACTGAATGCAACTTTAGTTATCGAGCAGGACTCTTGATAGTAATAGTCAAACCTGTTAGATGGAGCCACGGTCGCATAAGTACCATAGTAAACATGTGTAAGAGTTATTCGTCGAGTGTGATTAGTACTCCGGTGGCGCAGTTGGTTATCGCAGCCCCGTATCAAGGGGAAGGTCGCGGGTTCAAATCCCGCTCGGAGAATAACTTTTGGGACATTTTAAAATCTTTGTGATCTTGGGAATTATTCTTTATGACATAGTAGATACTTTGCCCAAACCGTGTGACGTCACAATGCGATCTAAACGCAAACGCGACTGGATTGGTCATAGTGAATAACGCCCCTGTTCGTTTTATTAAGCATCCTGTACCTAATACCTAACCTGTAATACAGTTTGGTGAGTGGTAATGCCAACGTGATATTAAGGCAAAGCCTGTTATAAAGGTGAGTCTCCAGATTCATTAGGTGAAACTCCCCGAGCTTTTGTCGTTTAGAGAATCGATAGCTCAACTCTCACTACGTAACATCAAACGTCTAACAACAACAAAAATAAACATATTTGTTTCACCTGTAAAACCACTACTCCAATTTTTGCCATCAAGCAGCATTGTTATGTTTCTGTTAGAATGGTCCTGATGATATGACAGGCATAAAAGGCTTAACACCTAAAGCCGCCTTATGTTGATGGATGCTGTGCACATTAATACCGTGCGTGGCTTGCGAGATCGCGACTCGAATGCATTGTTATAGAACCTATAATATAGGTGATTGTTGCCACTTATATCTTTCAGGCCAGTTCCTTGTTCATAAAATGTCTAAAAAATTTTTTACCAACTTCAAAATAAGAGGAGGTTCTCAATTTTACTGTTTTTAAGTTATTAATTTTTATCCAAAGCTGGTGCTTGTTTCTAAGTTATAGTAGTATGAGTGCATTTTCCAGTGTATTTGATGTTTTCTTGAAAGAGCTATTTTCATTTGTATGTTTTTACTTACCTGTAAAAAGAATGGATAGAGCATACTGAAGTTCTGTATCGAAGTAGTGGCGATTGCTGTTCCAAAGATGATGTTCAAAAATCTGGGACTAGACAGCAGTGATAGGTCAAATAAGTCGTACATTTTCATATACCATGTCTTCTTACTTTGTACTTCAACTTTGTTAGTGCCTAGAAAAATATTAATGTTATTTTATATTATGAGTTATTTTCGTAATGGTTGTCCTTAGAAACATTAAAAAATATAATTAAAATAATAATTATTAAATCTGAAACATAATTATTATAATTAAGAATAAATAGAAAGTGAAATTAAATTAATAGAAAAGGCATTAACGATGTAATTGTTTGTTAATGATTTGATAGCTCATAATATAGATTTAATTATAATTGTGTAGTTCAACTACCTACCATTTACCCCATTTAATTTTGACTCCTTTTCTGTCTTGTTTGTATCATTCAAGCCTTGACTTTTAGATACTGTGACATCCCATCCATTTTTATGTTCTCCATTTTTGAGTTCAAGTTCTATAGCGCTTCCATTGGTGTGTGACTCGCCATTGGCTTTCGAGTTCCTCCTTATAACAATATCTTTATGCTTATGGAGTAATAGTTGTTGCTTTTCATCTATCACTATTTCTTCTTCAACTTTCTTCATGTGCCATTCTACTGGCTGGATTAGTAGCGTTCCACAGATCTAAAAATAACAAATCAATTTTTAGAAGAACAGTTACTCTTGTACAGTGAATCTTGTATTATTTTTTTATACATGGTGTACTCCAATATTTTCATAACTTTCATCAAAGTTACGAACCTGTTTGGCATAAAATTACAACTCATCAAGATGCAGTTGAAAGTAGAAAAACTTTTATCTAGAAAACAATAAACAATCGCATATACATGCGGGAGAATCGGATACTCCACGATACGAGAGACCTACATTTTATTTTTGGAAGTCACTTTTATATATGGCCATCCTGTATCTGTAAAAACCAGTTGGTGGACAGAAACCACTTTATGACTAATGATTTGGAGAAACCACCACCATTTTCTTCAAAACAATTGACTGACTCGACTTTGAACTAACGTGATTATAAACTTTACCTCTGATATCACTTGACATTGGCAAGATTGTCTGTAGACATGATCCATAAAAAAGAAAGAAGATACCTGGTACGATAGATTCTAATGGAGGTACAGAGGTAGGTACGTCTAATATTAGGTACATTTGACACATACACACATTTGCAGTTGCTGTTATTACGCACAAACAATAATAATAACAATAATAGGTAACAAAGACAAAAGCAAAATTTTAATAAATAGTTACCCCGTGTAAGCTCAGCGACGACAAGAGCAAGCACGCGCCTCGGAAACCGTAATTTTCCAGGAGGTACCTTACTAAGTGAGGCATTAGGGTTTGCCCCACACCTGTGCCCACATTGGCGAGACCCACTGCGCGGCTCTTCTTTAGCTTGAAGTAACTATTTATGGCTACGAATGTGGAGTTCTGTATGAATCCCAAACCAAGACCTGAAATATTTTGAAGAAGTTTTACTAAAGCAACCAATCCATTAACGTATTTTCGTTATTCCGAAGCCTTTCCATAGTATTCTCCTAAGAATTGCATATACTTGTTTACCAAACATTAAAGAGCTGTGTTGAAAAACTACCAGAAAACAATAAACAAGCAATTTTATCGCTCACAACTGATACTGATCTAACGATGGTCTGCCTTATTATGTATGACCTAGATAGACAAAAAGTCAGATCTTTGAGTATTTCCTATAGCCGTAATCTGTGTGATAGTGACATCGTTTACGTCAGATGCCTATCGTGAGAATTAGGCGTGGAGACAGGCTCAGTAACAATGAATATACGCTTATAGAGCATCACACACGATGAAATATAAAGAAGATCTCAGATGAAGACGTTTTAATTCTTGCTTTGCTAAAACTCTCTGATGGCACAAGCAGATTTTAAGTGGTCACTATCACCTATAAAAAATAGGAACGTGCCCTACGATGTACTGCCTTGCCTCCATCAATTTGAGACAAAAAGATGTTACGCTATAAATGCCAGTAATTTACCGGCAACTACACTCAACTAAAACACAGCAAAGCTGCTTGGTATAGTGGTAGTATTTTCCTGGATCAGCCCTTTACAAAGAGATATTCTGATATAACTCCATTGTAGGACCGATCCATCGATACCATCGGATATGAATACAAAATATTTCTTCTTAGATCATAGCTAAACTAAGTATTATGTAAGTATATACCGAATGCGTCACAATATTATTTGGTATCTTCATCATGTGTGGCACACAGGCATTTATTTTATCCTGAAAACTATCATATCTGTGACAAAAAACAAAAATCAAGTAGGTACCTTTTACTGGAAAAATACTAGGAACTAAATAAGGTTGAATGAATTACAATGATACGATAATTTAGGACTATTTATGGTTGTCTAATCGGCATTGTTATTGAGTGGTATGTGCCTATCAGTTTGTTTATACATAATATTTATTAATATTATATTAGAATTCTATTTTTTTTATCCATCTATTTTATAGTGTTTATCTCAGATAAAGAAAAGATTAAAATATCCGAAAACGTATAAACCGAGTGGAGCCTGCAACTTCTAGAATATCTGGTGTGATACCTTATAAAAAATCTCAAATACTTTTTCAATGCTCATATTAGGGAGATAGTTTTTGAATCCAAAACGTTTCATACTTATTAGAATTATGTCTTTATCACACTCATAAAAAAACACACACTTACACTTGTTTTTGCGATTAATTTTACGTTCAACTTTTATTTCTGTTATATTTTTTAACATTTCGATTTTAGTTTGTCTATGCTCAGTACCTACCTATATTATTTAAATTTGCATTGCTTATAAAATGTAGATTAAATTTTGTAAGTACACAGTGTATATCAAATAGCTTAAAATAGACTATGGAAAAAACTTTGAATCCAAAAATGAATAAATAAAACTCACCCAAAAGCACTCCATAGCTGAGTATCAAATGAATTATATTCGTCGAGAATCCGCTGAAGAATATCCCTGTAGTGCAAAAGCAGGCTCCTGTTATAGCCACGAACCTCGACGAGGTGAGTTTCACCACAGCCCCGGCGATCGGTCCCCCGAAGTTAGTGACAAAGAGCATTGTGCTCATGACTATCGCTGCACCCTGAGTTCTGTGTCCCATAGCCTCTAGAGCATCACCGTACAGCAAACTGAATAGTGACAGCATTGATTGATTGAATATCTAAAAGGTAAGCATTTTTTACATCATCACTACCTACATAGTATAAAACAAAGTCGCTATCTCTGTCCCTATATCTCTATGTCCCCATGTCCCTATGTATGCTTAAATCTTTAAAACTAAACAACGGATTTTGATGCGGTTTTCTTTAATAGATAGAGTGATTCAAGAGGAAGGTTTATATGTATAATAAATGCATGATATGTGCACCCGTGCGAAGCAGGGGCGCGCGGGCGGCGGGTCGCAAGTTAGTTATAAATAAAAAGGATCCCTCGCCATATCTTGCAACATCGACGTAATTTTCGTCGCAATTGCATTCAACCGAGTCTCTCTATATTAGCTCTCATTCAACGCAAATGAATTAACAATTGTTTTCAGACATTCTCATACAAGTTATACCTACAATGTAACATACCTAATATCCTTTTAAGCCCGAAAAGAGGGTACATGGCGAACAACTTTGATCTACAAAATCTGTCATCTGTGTGTTATAAAAAACTTTTCATTTATTAAAACACACAGATGAAAAATAAAACAAAATATATAGGTAAGGTGTTTTTTGGCCACGCTTTTTCTGTCGCCAAGCAGCAGTTGCTGCGTTTCGGTTCGAAGAGTGTGGTTGCCGGTGTAATACATACCTAGATACCTAAAAGGTTATTTTATTAAAACAGTAAACAAGTATAAATTACATTGACCTATTTTTTATAATACTGGTTCACAATAACAGAAGGCGGAGATACATAAGATAGTAGTTACCTACCTAATGAATGGAAAATAGTTTGAAGCGTAAACAGCTGTGCTGATAATATAAAAAGTCATTTTTAAATGCTGTTAAAACTGTTAAAGTTAATTTGCTTTTAATTGAATTAGTTGTAAATTTTCTGAAGTCACGACATAGGACAAGTATGATTACAACTTGTGGCTTCAACATGGTTGCTGTAGTGTGTATTGTGTACTGTAGGTACACTTTACTGTACCTACTTATATATTTTTGATCAGAACAATTTACTGGAGCACAGCTGGTTTTGAACCCACGATCGGAACGCGGGGCCATTACCACTAGACTACCAACAATGCTCTCTGACCTAACTGACTGATGGTACGGTACATACAGCAACAAGCAGATTGATAATTATGGAAAAATAATAATATAATTCATCCTAATGTAATTATCCTAACATCGACGTTGTCTGGAATAATAAAAATATTACTTTAATTTAATTTTTATATGATTGACCTAATTTTGGTGTACAACAAAGAATTTTTCATTCATTCATGGATGATACTTTGTCAATCATTTTATCATAACATCTGATCAACATTTCAACGATTGAAAACCGTTCTTGAAGCAACTTTGGCCATCGTGGGGGATTTCCATATGCCATTGAATGATAATTTTTTATTTGTTAAGGTTATTATATATTTTGTATTTTTATGTTTATCTAATCGAAACTTAGATAAAGATAAATAAATATATCGATCGTAATTCCCGTAATCGTAGTTGTTAGCAGAAAACAAGTTTTATGCTAACAACTTTAAGACTATGAATATAGCTCTTTGTGAAATTCTCGTCTGGTGAAGCTTATTCCTGCCGCCAAGCAGAGAAGCTGAGTTTCTTTTTGAAGGGCCTTGGTTCCGGTAATAGTACAGTCACATAAGATTATTTAGATTTTTTAAAAGAAGTAGAACTCTTTGTGAAGGGCTCGGCCGGAGAACTATACCGGGCGGCAAAAAAAGGCGTGGTGGTAGTACACCACCACGCCTTTTTTTGCCGCCAAACAGCCACGCTGTGTTGGTTTGAAGAGTGTGGTCGCCAGTGTAATTACAGGCACATGAGGCTTAACATCTGTATGCCTCAAGTTGATGGACGCAGAGCAGTGCATCATAGGGCACGTTTCTATCGAGCGTGACTTACAAAACAATGCTCTGCTATAGACGATGGTAACATCACGTTAGCTATCTGATTGTCCCATCAGCTGGTTGCATAAAAAAATACTATTATCATTATGAACTGTCGCCGATATAGTAGGCTATCGCAAATCATAACCGTTTAATAAACCGATTCAAAGATATAGGATACTTACATTAGAAGTTGCTGCACCAATTAAAACCATCCATCCCCAGCCCCCATCGGGGGGTACTAGTTTGACCACTTTCATTGTTTTTGGTTTCGAAACTAGTAAACTTTTCTCGCTTGTCATTTTTCTTTTTTTAATTTACCTAATTAATACAAATTATAATTTCATGACATTGTTTTCTTTTCTTTTTCTTATTATTCGTTGAGTAACTGAAACAAAAAAAACTCAATTAAAAAAAACAATACAATTTATTGCAATAGATAGATAGAAAATAAAATTTTGTCCACTATTCTTCTCCAATAACCCTCAGAAAAGAAGCAAATTCCATCCATGCACTACACAAACATACAATACAATTAATTGCTCCTATTGTGCCCAATAAGTTCTACAAGTCCCACGGTATTTCACTGTTTTAAGCTATAGCAAAAAGTTTATAAGCGCTATAATAAGAACTTTGAAAGTTGATTCCAATCTACAACTTACAGCAAACTGTACCTATAATATTATTTGGAGTGCGCTTAACTGATAAAATACGGGCACAGAGAAAATACCAGTGGAGTTGTGACAAGAGTACGTTATTTCCACTGAAGTGGAGCAGTTGCTGGACAGACACCTGACACACAGGACTCACAGGACCCACCTCTACTTCACTCTTCAATCCATGCACAGACCACACTATCACGCTTATTTTAAACGTCAGGGGCGTTATTCACTATGACCAATCCAAACGCGTTTGCGTTTAGATCACGTTGTGACGTCACACGGCTTAGGCAAAGTATCTCCTAGGTCATAACCAATAAAGCCCAAGATCACGTTTTGACGTGACACGGTTTGGGGCCAGGAATCTCTTATTTCATAGAGAATAATGCCCCTGGTGGTTTTTCAGCGAGTTCCATCAGCTAGTTGTATAAAAAAATCTATGTCAATTAAAATTACACTAGGGCAGTGCGTAATACATAAAATCGTAGTTGGGACCTAGAGCGGAGCGGAAATAGGCTTTGTCACGTGGCAGCCTTGTGCGTCACGCATCACAGCTCAGCACTTCGGACCTACAGCACTGATTCCCACTAAAGCAGAGGAGATATGTATTTTAAAGCCGAGCGTCCACCGCCAACTAAACTAAGTTAGTTTAGCTTAGCTTGCGTAGTTGAGCCAGTTTTTCATACATGTGCGTCCACAATTGTGTGAACTTATACTAAACGCAGATAATACCATCCACTGATAATACGATTACCAATTTATTTTTCAGAATCAGAGGGCCTATCGTGAGTTCCGGTGCCGACCGCGATCGATCGTAGATCACACCGATAGACACCGCATTTCAAGGAAATCAAATAATATACGAGTACCTATATTATTGTTCTTATAGTCGTAATAAATTATTATTATTTTTATTATTCTTATTATTATAAATGTTTTAAATTATTGGCATTCTTTGAGAAGCTTCACCTATGGTTCCCAAAGAATACGCTGAAAGCCGTTGTTTAATTTCCTTGAAATTCGGTGTAGATCGCTGCGATCTGCGATCGATCGCGGTCGGCACTAAACTCGCGATAACCCCACTGAACAAGAAATATCCGAGCGCAAAAAATGTATTGATAATGTGCGCATGGAAATAAGCCATTTCGAATGTAAATTCAGCACCATAAGGCTCAAAATCCATTCCAATTTGATTGAAAGTGATGCACTACCTACGTTTAGATATCAAATTATAGATACAGAAAAGATAGCTCACAGGATGTACACACGTCACTATTAAAAGAATAATAATGAATTCATGAACAGATTTTTCGCAATAATTAGTAATTTTACGATCGTTGCGTCACTAAAAGGGTGTGTCTCGTCATGCGGTCAAGAATGGTCGGAGTTCAATATTGATAACCCTAAATCAAGAACGGTTTTATCGTTCGCTCAAAAATATTGTTTGGTCAATATGACCACACAAAAACATGATTAAAGTTTTAATCAACATTACAATTTAGGAATATTTTATAAATAAACATCGGTAGACATTCCACACAGCACTATCTAAGCAAAGCTAGTAATATATTATTATGGGAACCAGATAGCTGATACACAAACTTCGATTCAAATAATCACACCCATCAGAGAACATGTTCATCACACAATGCTTGTTCTCGGTGGGGACACCACGGATTATAGCGCAGAGAGTAGAGCTACCATTATCTGAGCTGCAATGGCTGTGATTTTTAAATGTATCATTATAAATTAAAATTCTGCATTATATTATATTCACGATTATCAAAACTCATTTTTCAAATTTTCATTTTCAAAATGGAGCAGGTTCTCAATTCCAGTTTATTTTTATTTTTGTGACCTCATAATTTTTTACTGGGTGAACCGATTTTGGTGATGCTTTTCTATCAAAAGCTGGTTGTCATGTGGTCCCATTTATTTGAGTCAGATCTGACGAGTAATTTTTGAGTTTTAGTAGTATGAGTGAATTCTCCTGCGTGGTATGGGCATGTCATGACGAGGGATGAAATTCATATGACGAGAAAAGATGGATGAACTATGTGAAAGATGACATGAGTAAGAAGGAGGATGAGTGAGCACCGAGATGACGAATGATAGAGGAGACTGGAGGAGTAAAACCTGTTGTGCCGACCCCATTTAGCGTGGGATAAGAGCAGGAAGATGATGAATTATCAAAAAATAACTAACGTATAGATAACTAAGATATAAGATCTTCTGACGAATACGTCATGTAACGTGTAATCATAATGGTATAACAACATTGTTTTTATTGCATCATTATTCCAAAGGTTCTCGAATAGCAACCGCAAACCGAAAGACTAGCCCGACCAAAAACTCATAGGAAGTTGATGGATCAAATTATTCTTTCTAGAAATCTATTCTACACCATTAGTGGACTTCATAAGTCTGATGATGACCATTAGCTTTACAAAATACTATACAGCTCAATTCTTAGAGATCATTAGAGAACGTTTTCTGACAAAAACTAAAGGTATTTAATAAATTTGGCATGGTTTTTTTAATCTTAATTAATTGAATGTTTTTGATGAACATTTTCATTTCGTCGATTTTAGCTTCAAGCATTGAAAATGGACCAAGATGGAGCGTATGGAGCTAAACAATCAAGGGAAAAATTATTGGCTTGTTAAATTATAAGCAATCAGTAGATACAATTGTAAGTATTTTACGTGAACCGTCCCTAATTAATTAAATCTACTTTATCAATAGGACCTAGTACAGTATTTATGACGTATTTAATGTTGTATAATTTGTTATCTTTGCACTTTGAAATGAGAATGTCTGTTCGGTTATGCACGTGTTCCAATAATTTGGATACATCAGCCTCTTTATGTTTACAAATTGATTCAATTTTAATATTTTAAAGGTACTTACTGTACAGTATGTACAGGTACTTAATACCTATTTAAAATCACTAACTTAGTTATACTAAAATAGCTAGTTAGAGAGTGCTCAGAAACATAAAAATAGTTATCTTGTAATACCACAAAACAGGATTGCTCTAAATTTTTAATAATAATGAATAAAAACCACATTGCTATTATTGATTTTTTCCGCAATGTAGCTCGTTCAAATAATGACGTCAGTAATTCAATTGGTAAAAGTAAACTCAGTAAAATAAAATAAGCAAACATCAAAACGTGAGTACCTTATTGACTTCAACGTAAATTTAGCTACGAGTATGTACCTAAGCGCATAAAATGTGATAAATTAATTTTGATATAAAAATATAATTTCAAAGTAATCCATGTCACTCTAATAAATAAAAACGGTTTTGATTTTGATTCTCTTACATTTCAATAAAACAAATATATTGAAATATTAAAAAAAAAAGTTAACTGGGTAGTATAATAATCCCACGATACTGATATGAAATATTCATTGTGGAGTTTACACAAATTAAATAAAGACAGAACAAAATTTTCAGTGTCAGTTTAATTCACGATGACATTAGTGTTTCAGGCTTGTCCGGACAACCTTTACTAACATAGTTACTAGCGTACTATAAAAGTAACTATATCAGTTACCTATATAGTAACTATGCCATGGGAAATTATTAAAATAGAAGTGTAACAAACAACATACCTCTGTTAGTTTATCAAATGTTTGCTGAATGAATTGTAACAATCGATTGTTGCACATCAAATACACTCGGCATCGCGTTTCACTGACTCATACTCATTATTTAATAGGTACGACCGCCCGGTTACACTGACATCAATGAAGTAACATATCACAATCCATCTTTCCATCAGAAACAGTACACGTCGACCGGGCTTAGCTGTAATTTTGTAGATAATCATTAGGACTTTGGGTGCCGTTACAAGGTTGTAGTTCTGAAAAACTTCGCAGTACTGACGACCGTTATGGCAAGTCAATGACCTTGACTCGCTTCAAGGTAAACATACAGTGCATACGAAGTTCTAGGTATTCACTGTTTTTTATAAGCTACTAGCGACCCGCCCGGCTTTGCACGGGTCCACAGTATTTCTCTATATACTGTAACTAGCGATCCGCCCGTGCGCTCCTGCTTCGCACGGGTGCACATATCATGCATGTATTATACATATAAACCTTCCTCTTGAATTACTCTATCTATTAAGAAAACTGCATCAAAATTCTATGCGTAGTTTTAAAGATTTAAGCATACATAGGGACATGGGGATATAGGGACAGAGAAAGCGACTTTGTTTTATACTATGTATGATATGCATGCCTCCTCTTGAATCACTTTAACTCTATCTATTAAAAAAAACATCAAAATCTGTTGCGCATTGTCATTTTTTGGTATGTGAAATAAACTTTTTTTTTATTATTATTATAAAAATCCAAGCATACATAGAGACAACACCGGAAAGCGACATTGTTATAAACCTGTAGTGATGACTTGTGATCTTTAATTAACTTTAGCGGGATGATAGCCATTACATAAAATTACGTCAGGGGAATATGGACTTGCCCCAAGTGCGCCCTTACTTTATAAAATTGGTATGTAAGTCATCAGAGAGCATGAAAGCTGATCAACTATTTTATAATAATGATTAAATAATCATTTTTTAAATAAATATTAACAGCGCAAATAAGTAAAGCGCAAAGCAAATAAGTCTTAATTAATTAGTTTCAAACATTTTAATAGATTCTGTTTACATAGTCGCTGTATCAGATATCGGCAGCCAATATCATCAATATACCTACAGCGTTTACAGTTTTACACTCAGCTCATGTCCGTGGCAACGCAAACGTCAACGCTCGCGCGCTCTCTCTCTCTATCTCTCTCTCTCACTCTCGCTACCGCACGCGTTGCCTTTCGCGCATTGCCCATTAGTCCATTGAAATGTTACATTTTTTAGGCCTTACCTTGCGTTTTTTAGAGGACGCAATTTTATTTTTTTGATGTGTAGGGGGGTCAGTGTAAAGCTAAAAACAAGTTTGTGGGGTCGCAACCCTTGTCCCACGGCCGCCATTTTGAAAATAGGGGTTGAAATGGATTTTACGATATATCTCTTAAACTATTTATTTGATAAAAAAAAAAATTAACATTTTTTGTTGCAAATTAAATTCTCTACAACTATAAAATATAAAAATAATAAATAAGTCTTTCTTAAAAGTCTTTAGTCCAGTGATGGGGAAAACAGTCAATAATTAATTATTAATAATATTGCAAAATTTGTAATTTAAAAAAATTATAATAACAAAGTAAACAAAAAAAAACAACTGATGACATATTATTAGTACACACGTATAATATAGGTATAGTTAAGAATATTGAAAAATAGTACTCACTTCGGAGCGCTGTAAAACCTTAGTTATTGACTTAATGAAAAAATGTTGCGAATAAAAGTTGTTCCTAAAAACGATCTACAAAAATGGTCAGATTTTACGAAAAAATTATAAAAAAAAAGTTACATAGATTTTATTATTATTTTATTTTATTACCCTCATCATTACAGACGTAGTGATGAGGGTAGAAAAAGGTATGCTAAGATGGTTTGGGCATGTAGAGAGGATGAATGAAAGAAGATTGACGAAAAAAGTGCATCAGGCGAGTGTGAATGGGACTGTTGGGAGGGGAAGACCTCGGCGGACCTATCTAGATCAGATAGCAGATGTTCTAGAGAAAGGCCAGGTCAAGAGTACCCTTAACCGACGAGCATGTATGAAGAATGTTATGAGAGTGAATGAAGCGAAAGAGGTATGTCAGGATCGTAGCAAGTGGAAATCCGTGGTCTCTGCCTACCCCTATGGGAAATAGGCGTGATTTTATGTATGTATGTATGTAAAAAGTTACATCGAAAAATAAAAAAAAATTTCTCGAATTTCTGAAGATTTTCGCTTATAACTTTTTTATTTACAGTTCTACGACAAAAAATTAATGGACCAAAGTTGTAGAGAATTTAATTTGCAACAAAAAATGTTAACAATTTTTTTTATCAAATAAATAGTTTAAGAGATATATCCTAAAAATCATTTCAACCCCTATTATCAAGATGGCGGCCATGGGACAAGGGTGGCGGCCCCACAAACTTGGTTTTAGCTTTACACTGACCCCCCCTACACATCAAAAAAATAAAATTGCGTCCTCTAAAAAACGCAACCCCAAATGTAACTTTTCAATGGACTACATGTCCCTGCGCATTTTACTGAGTGTAAACGGTGTATTACGCTGGTATTTTTCTGGTAATGCAGTTAAATTTATTACAGTTTTATAACTATTTTTTAAATAATGTAAGGTATATACAATTTTAATAAGGTAGGTACAAATAATACAAGTTTAGCGATAAATACCCCGATACCGATACCCTAATAGTGATATTTGCATAAAAGTAGTAGGTAATTATATTATTATGTATCTATTTTGTATTTTGAGTAGGTAATTATAAACTAATTTGTATAGCAAATAATTGAATATTGCATAATATGGTACCGATGTCCTTATTATCTCAACTCGGACATTGTGAGAAATTGCTGTCTGCCAATTAAATTCTGCGTTTGATAGACAAACAACAATGTAAAAGACGCCAATAGGTAAACAAACAATATCTAAACATGCAGAAATTTCCTTTAAAATAACGCCTTTATAGCCAACTACATAGTAAGTTTCCCTTCATGCAATGAAGTCACAATTACACCTAAAGTTCTATAACTTACCTATGTCAATACTCGATAAGGAGCCTCTTTGAGGCACACTTTAAAATCCTTTCACCACACTGATTTGAAATAAACAAGTAACATGATAGGAATTTAGAAAAACCGAGGAAGTTAATATAGGTATGAAGTTTTTGGTTCGCATTTGTATACGTAATTGGCATGCAATGAAATTGATATCATTTTTTAATTGACACAAAGGTCGTACACGAAAATAACGAAGACTTAGGTAGCTAATCTTATCGCGTGGATATGCAGTAATGTGATTGGACGAAATATTATCAAACACATTTTTTTAATAAAGTGAGAGACTTCCACAGTCACTAAGCAGCACTATCTTGTAGCTCAGTCGGTAGTAACTCTGCCTTCTGCGCCGTAGGCTGTAAGTTCGACCCCACCGAGAAAAAAACATTTGTGTGATGAACTTAGATGTTTGTTCTCTGTCTGGGTGTTAAATAATGTATGTATTTACAAAAAACAGTATATGTATTACTAGCTGGTACCCGCGACTTCGTCTGCGTACTTTTAATCTCTTCATCTCTTTTTTTCGCAATAAAAGGTAGCCTATGTTCTTTCTCAGGTTCTAAAGATTGTCTGTGCCAAATTTCATCAAAATTGGTTGAGATATCATCAGATATCAGCTATCTGGTTTCTATATTACAAGCTTTGGCTTAGTTTGGGGCTAGATGGTGCTGTGTGAAAAGTCCACCAATATTTATGCACCATTATTACCTATGTAACTACAAAAAAAAATTCAAGGACTGTTTCAGCAGAGGCTACTAATGATAATAGCATGATCAAAACATTTTTTTTGAATTTTTTTGATTTTTTTTATAGTTTTTAGCCAAAAATACTTCTGAGGTTGTAACGCCCCCCCTTAAATAAACCCCAACCTACTTACTCTTAAATTTACTACTACGTACGCATCTGCAGCTACATACCTACTCGTGGCTTCGTGAAATCGTGAAATGGCTCGTGTTCGTCTAATGGCATAGGATCCTACTGTTGTGATCGATAGTAACTCAGAAACTTTGAAGGAATTATGTTGAGATATAAATTACCTAATGATTTTACTACTCACCTATCTACAACCCTATAAATACCTTATCTAATCCCGTGAAGTAGGTATGATTCTAATAATGGATGGATTGAAAATAATTCTATCTATTTATAATGTACTAATAAAAACAGCATTCTACCAAATAGATAATACCTATACCTAAATAGTCATGAAACAAAACAGCTATTCTAGTGATGATGATACTGATTTTAGAGTACCAAAATTAAATAAACGAACAGATTCTAGTTCAATGATAATCTTCTTCCTATCTATTTAGAAAAACGTACTATCTATCTGTTTAGAAAAGCGTAGAAATATCCTCGAACAATAATCAGTGTTAAGGGGCTGATAACCGTAGGCGTCGATTACCTTCTTCCTCTTGTCTTCACCTTAACTCCAGTACTAGTTGACTTTATGGCCTATCTTATTCTTTTATCCTAACATAGAGAGGAACACATAGGTAATGATATAAGCTGTATGCACAAAATTTATTAAAGAATTATGAAAAGCTCTTAAATCTAGAATATACCAAAACAATTAAAATATAGGGAATTTAATATTTTTACCGGAATGGCCCCACACCTATGACAGTGTACGGATTTTTTCCAATCGAGCATATTGCAGGTTTGTAAAAAGTCAGGACACCTAGTCCTCCCATTAAACGCCTCGGACCTGCAAGTCTAGAAATCTAGATATTGCAACCCCTACACAGCCAGACCGGTATACCTATTACGTTACTGCCAACCATCGGCTTCCAGATTATTTGAAAATCTGTATCAAACAAAAGGGGAGTCTTGGCTCAAAGTGAGCGGATTGATATTATACATATATACAATAACCACCAATTCGTCTCGTCTCTCAATCTCGTCCAAATAGGTACATCCAATTTAACCCAGTCGCTTCTCTCCAGACAATCAGAGTCAAAGCCAATACAACATTGTTAATTAATAAATTTGAATAAAAGTATATTGTCAATAAACTGAAGAAGGAACTCCTTTTGGTTTTTCATAACCTCGGGATAATTCCGGCACCTTTATATGCCAATAGCCTTGACGAACATACCCTTAGGTACAATAAATGGTTTGAATGAATACGACAACTCATACTCTAGAAAGTAGGTAGCCATCTTTCCCTTTAATTCCGGGTTAGAATAACTACGAGACACTCGCTCAGAGTACGTTATCAATATTCAATAAAATCTTTAATAAATAAAATATAGGCTTTGTTCCAATTTATTCTTTCAAGAACTCAATACTGAATCAATCAGATGTAGGTACATGGTCTAACGCCATGAATGTAAAACTTCATTGTAGGTAGGTATTAGACATCCTTTAAAAAATCTTTATAGGTAGGTACCTAGATAGGTATATTTTCAAAGTTTAGATGAGTTTAAAGTCTAATCAGACTGGTAATATGAATAGTTATTATTTATTATATTTTCTATCCAATTATTTGTTTTTCTGTATTTCCACAATCTCTAATTTTAGGTAAATTTAATTCAGTGATTAATTAATATTAATGCCTTCAATAGACAACAAGATGTAAAATGGGTAATTAATCTAGGTATTTTTTTATAAATTAGTTTGTATGTATATAATAATCTATGTATGTATGTAATCTGAATTTCCATGTAAATAGCACTGATTTCAGAATAAATAATGAATCTAGGTAGGTATTACCTACGTGTGTTAACCTCAATCTTTATCTGAATTACTATGTCTAAGTACTTACTGCCGATTTTACACCGATTCTACATTTATCTAGAATTTAGCACTAATTTCTCAATATTAATTCCTACTATAGGTAACTGAATTTATAAATTAATCGAAGAGTGAATTTACCCCGTTATTTACCAAGGGAATCGCTATTTCAAACTCTATTTTCCCTGTATAAAATCAAACACTTTCCGCGTAACAATTGCTCATAAAATCCAATAAAACTTGATAATCACGACCCACAAATTCGCTCCTGACTCATGCGCAGCTTTTTCGAAACCCCCTCCCTCCAACATATCGACCCCACAGTCCGACTTTTCACTGATGCTCGTCCACTGTTTAAAAAATGACTGTCCTCGCTCCAAAATTCCCTTGCTAGATATCCCAACCCCCATCCCTAAAATGCGTACGTGATAATTTTGCTACCTTATAAGGCCATCTTCGGCGTCCAGACACGCCCTTCGTCTATGTGCGAAAACATGTTGCAACCTGAATAGGCCACAGTTTCAAAGAGTTTGTATGAGGCCCTTTTTTTCTGTGTTCAAATATGACGCAACCAGAAATTCCACAAACTATTTTGAACTCTATTGCGTTCCAATACCATACAAACTTGTAAACACTAGGAAATTTGATTTGGGTAATTTCCATTTGTAAAATCCTTTTGTTATTTTTTTGTTAAGTCGTCGCCGCGCCGTCGGACAAATCTAGGAGATTCTTATTGTTAGATGCATTATTTAGTAGGTATTTGAATAATTGTGCATTTGATTTGAACGAGGCTGGCCGTGGCAAGGCCCTGGCTCGTTACAAGGTCAATTACATCTCTTTGTATAAAGAGCTTTTAAATTGCAACATTTTATACAAATTAATTAACTCCCACATAAAAAATAAGTTTGGTATAAAGATGAACGTGAACCAGTGACTTGTGATAAAGATAAAAAAACTAACCCAAAAACCCTTGAAAAGATTTGTTTTTCTTTTATTTTTTTGCACATTGATTTATCGCTCAGTCATAGCCGGCACATGGAAGCTTCTTCAATTAGGTATTTATTTATTTGAAAGTAGCAGATCCGAAGTTTCGAAACTATTCGTGGCACTAAATCCAGGGGCTTGTAGTTAGGTAGGTACTATCTAAGAGCGCAACATGCATACCCATGTAAATTCAGAGCGGAGTCGGTCGTCGTTAATTTGAGCCTTGTCAAGGGGCACATCCCTTTCTTAGTAACAGTACTAGGAAGTCGGTACCGTCGTACTGGCTTTCACCAATTTCTTGGCTGGGAATTTGCCATTTCAACAAATAAACAAAGAGACCGCGTTCTTATCGAAATAAATAGTTTTAAACGGCTGTTGGTTGTTCGAAAGTAAAATGGTTATTTTGGTTCATGATTTTGGTTACACAACCTGATGTTTTTGGAAGTTTCGGAAAATAAGATAAGTAGAAATAAGAGCAGTAGTGAGCTATTCAAGGTGATTACTGGGGGAGTGTAATATCTCCTATCATATTTCCGACAAGCAACAATGCTCGAATTGCTGTGTTTAAATTTAAAGAGTAATTAATATGCGACTCATTATATTTTCGTCTCAAAGTAACGAACGCTTTGCAGTGCCACATAGAACATTATTCTTGAAAAACGAGTACGATACACGTTTTTCTGCAAAAAAAGTCCGGAAAGGCGAATTTTTCTAACAGTTTTGTATCCCTGATTGGAATTATCTGTCCATCCAAAGGTTGTCTGGAAGAGATCCCTCATAGCGATAAGGCCGCCCATTGTACTTCGCTTTAGTTAAAATTAGTTCTTGTAATGTTATGTTTTATTGTGGTATACAATAAAGAGTTTTCTATCTATCTATCTATCTTTTTACGATCGTTCGTATACATTTAAATGTATCAGTGGCTTTTTATTTGACGAAATAAGGTTTAGATTTTAGTTCAAGCCGCAATGGTCGTTCTGGTTCGTTGGGTTTCAAAGAAAAATTACATTCGAGCGTAAGGATGTTGATATTTGCAACATTGCAGTTGGTTTGAATGTCGCGAACATAGATTTTTCTTAATGACAACGTACTTAGCAAAGTATAATCTTCTGACTCATACTCCCTGCCATTTTATAGCGGCTCAATAGAGTATTCTTGTCACTGTCACTTTCATGCCAACGGAAAGAGACAACAACAGACTTATCAGTCTGATAAGCTATTAATATATATTATAAGTATTAGTATATATTATAAGTATTAGTATATAAGTATATTATTATAAGTCTAACACACAAAAAGCGTAGCAACAGGAACAGCGTTAGAGGTCTATTGTTCCTGTTGCTACGCTTTTTGTGTGTTAGACTTTTTGTCAAAGAATTTATTTTTATGATTACCCGCTGCACTAGTTTGCCTAACCTAACCTAACCTGCGGTTTTTTTGGTAATTATATCACCAATGTGTTTTAATTGCTAAAAAGTAAAGGTGCAATACTGTGCTGTAATACTTACTTAACTAATGTAGTTCAAATATGTTATAAAATGTAACGCTCGTCTAAAGCTTGCATAGTTTTTAACCCAAATCGTTACCCACAAACCCGATGTTTATGATCTGTAATAAGTACCTACCTACCTATCAGATATAAGTTTTGAGAAGTGCACAAGCTTGATAAACGTTAAATATTACTATTGTTACGTTCTAGGATTAAATTTACACTGGAATCTGTAATACCTATATATAAGATTATGTACAAGTAAAGATATTTTAAAATTGAATTGATTAGGTACCTACGTAAAAGACAAAACCGGCCAAGTGCGAGCCCGACTCGAGCACGATAGGTTCCGTACTATTACTTATGAAAATTGCAAAAATATCACGTTTTAATGATTTTAGAACATCTCGGATGCAATGAGTCACAGTTTTGTTATATAATTACAATGTAAAGTAACAAACAAGATAAATAAGTAATTTAGTAAGAATTGAGTTCAACTTGTTATAATATAAATAAATAATGCTGAACAATCCACACAACACCATATAGCCCCGAAGTAAGCTACTTAAAGCTTGTATTATGGGTACTAGATGACTGATATATTTAATACATTATATACTTACATAGATAGATATTTTTTATTATACATAAACACCCAGACCAACGGAACAAGATTCTGCAGATCATACACAAATTTGTTCCGAGGCGGGAATCGAACCCGCAACCTCTTGCGTCGCAGGCGGACTCTCGCACGCTGCGCCACTGTGGTCGTCAAAAAAATATAATCACAATGTGAAGTAACAAACAAGATAAATAAGTAATTTAGCAATTTAGTAAGAATTGAGTTTAACAAATTTAGTCGTAACTAAGAAGAATTAGGCACACTCAATTTTTACTAAAATCAAGTACTATATATATTTAATAATATTTATATATTTTTATATAACCATTTCAAAGCGTCCATTCAACAATGCTGTAATAAGCTGCAACTCTTTCCATTAACAAAAACGATTCTAATTACAAATTTTATCTTATAACTCGATCAAACAAATAGGTACCTACATAGTAGGATCAAACAAATCTCAAACACTTCCCTTTCGAGGAAACGAAAACTGCCGAAGTTAAATTAAAACTGAGTTTAATTTGGCTTGTTTCCGCGATAAATCGATAATTTATTTCTCGGGACGACGCGAGTGCAGCCCCTACAAGCAATTGCTTGAAAACAGAATGCACATAGTAAATCAAAAAAGTTATAGAAGCGCACCTTATCAATTATTATACTAGACTAGCTCCCACCTGTTGCTTTTCTTGCGTATGAGTAGTACTGATTGCTAAGAATAGTTTTAAGCGACCAATACTTTTGGGGAATATTTCGGGATCAAAATTAATCTAAATGAGAATCAAGTGAGGAAGGAGGAACCATATTTTTTCTAATTTTCTTTCCTATCAGTTCAGTGATTAGGGCGTGATCAAGCTAAAAATATCTATACAGCCAAATGTCGTTACTTTCGCATTTATTTAATAAATAAGTACTTAGAGCATAGGATTTACTTTTAAGCCGTAGTTTACCCTTGCATTTATACTGCGAAATAATTTACTCATTTAGTGATCCATTAGTACCTATTCATGATAACGCCGCGTGATTAAATTGCACAAGGTTAATTCATGATTCTTTCCATATACTTAATGCAAGCAAAAAATGCAAAAAGTACCTATTCTTAAATATTACCTATGAGGTAATATTTTGATTAGAAGTTTTTAAAACCAAAAAAGGTTTCACTCGCGCTTAGTGAACTTTGGTCCACACACTTGGATCAAGAATTACCGAAGTCGTTGAGGAGTTAACGAAGTCGGCACATGATAAACATGATACCTATATACAAATATGTGATTCCTAAGAATATTTATAATTTACCATAATCAATAATTGAGTGTTAGAGTATTGTAGCTAAGGAGGTAGGCAATCAATTATAAAATGTATTTAATACATACTGCAGCTAAGTACCTATGGGGTTACTAAAGGTGAGGCACCGTACTGAGACACTATGTTACAGAGCGTAGAGACAGAGCAGCGGATACGAGTGTAACCTAGAAGTGTAACACATAGCTCCGCAGAGCGCTTAGCACGGAATTCGATTCAACTAATGCGGCCTAATCCTGACTGGGAGCACGCAAATGGCACAGGGCATTCCGGCAGGGCATGTGCAATTCACAGTTGGTGATTGATGATAATCCTCGGCCCATCTGCGTTGCGGAAACAAAGCACTCGCGCGCTTGTGATAGAATTTTTCAATATCTCAATTTAGGGGTTTGACTGTCATCTGGTTTTGATGGTGCGCTATGAATAGATAAAGGATGGTCGCAGATAAATATATCCTACTACCATTATAAACGCGAAAGCTTGTAAGTATGGATGGATAGATGGATGTTTGTGACTCTTTCACGCCGGAACGGCTGAACGAATCTGGATGAAACTTGGCAAAGAGATAGATTATAGTGTGGAATAGCACGCTTTTCATCTCGTGGGAATACCGGGGTTTAAATCTGCGCGGGTGCAACCGCGGGGCGCTGCTAATATATTATAACTATGAATACAATGGCGTGTGTATAAATAAAAAATATCATGTATGTATATAATGTATTCCATATTATCAGACATAACCCATAACACCAGCTTTGAGTAGTTAATTTTGGGGCTAGATGGTGCTGTCTTGATTGTCCAGAATTATTTATTTTTTATTTATTCATTAATGTACGAACTACTAAACTTTGTTATCGAGTTTAGTTCTGTCTGAATAGCTATCTATTATACGTTTTACAGTATATTCAGGAACCAGAAACAGCCAATTCATCTTATCATCCCAGTGGCAAGCAATCAATTAGCTACATTATGTGAGCAATTACGCCTAGCTACGCTTTTTGATGTATGACTATTAGTTATCAATCGAGTATTATGTAATCAAGAAAACGTTACGTTTTGTTTGATATCGTATGCATTTATATCCTTAGAATCAGAAGTAATATTTATCGTTATCAGGAAATAAATGCATAAAGATATAAAGTAATACCTACATAAAGTTGCCTTTAACAGTAAACAGTAGCGAAAGACCGTGATACAAAACACGGCTACATTCAATAATGTATGTACAAATCCTTGTCATTCTAGATAATATTATAGTAACGTACAAAGCCCGCAGAGGGCTGTTACCCCAACAAATAATTCACACGAGTATTCAAAAACAACTCATAACCCCTGAAATCATACTTAATGTCATACATCTCTGTAAAAATGTAGAACATTTTGTATCACTAAATATATAAAAGTGTAGGCAACACAGATTGATCAGATCAGACAGATCTGATCAACTAAGATTCGACTTACCAAGCAAGAATCTGGGAGGCTCGCGTGACGACGAGGGGTTTTTGGGGGCTACGAGTATGACACAGCGCATTTCAAGCAGACAGGTTTTTGTTCTAAAGTTGTCATATGCACAATTTTTTGCATGCAAAAATCAGATTATTTCCATTTGTCACCCCAGTCCCCTCTAGGTGACAGATGGGACAAAAAAGTTCGATCCGTCCCCCTTTTATTGAATGGGTGAAGGATCGAACTTTAAAAATTTTGAAAGGTACGAACTGTCCCTTTCGTCGTCGTCTTTACTAAATGGGCGACGAATCGATCCCATCTGTCACCTCAATTTGTCTCCTCTAGGTGACAGATGGGACAACAAGTTCAATTTATCCCAAAAATCATCATTAGCAATCGTTAATAGCTAGTTTCGGGTTGCTAGTTGCCAAACTCGAAGCATCAAGTACCCAAGATCTTACGATCTTACGTATGATTGCAAGTTTTTTCCTTGTGACCGAAGCCGCCGGCGAGAGCCAGTTTTAAATAAATCCCCGTCAGTTTCCGGTGTGTAGTGCTGCGAGGCGGAACGGGCGGAAGGTGGGCCTCGGCACAGGATGGTGTAAGATAAAGAGAACATTTCCTATCCAAGGCTCGGGAGATTTAGCAACATTCCAAGACACCCGCGCTCTTGAATGTCGACCAAGTGTTGTACTGCCGGTTTTTCACCGGTTTCGGGGGAGATTGGGTATTTTGTATCGTGGATAAGAGAATATTTAGTTTTTGTAGAATAATGCCGTTTTGCTTAAACAGTTTTTTTTATACAACTGGCTGATGGAAAAAGCAGATGGCCCACCTGATGTTAAGCGGTAACCATCACTTATAACAAAGCATTACCTCGCAAGTCACGCACGTTAGGAATGTGCCCTACGATGCACTGCCTTGCGTTAAGCCTCATGTGCCTGTAATTACACCGGCGACCACACTCTTCAAATCGAATTACAGTGTTGCTGTTTGGCGGCAGAAAAAGGCGTGGTGGTAGTACTTCTCCGGACGAGCCCTTCACAAAGAAGAGTTCTACTACTCTTACATGACATGCCATGGCGGCATGCATTATGTAGATGCGCCATTGGTAAGTTAATCTAATCTATAGATTTTATTAATCAAACATGACTGATAATAAGGATTTTAGGATCTATTCCATCCGATAACGAACGAGTATTTTGGAATGCGTGTCGCATCAGGATAATACACCAAAAACAAGACTAGATACCTAAATAAATTTATTGCTCATGATTCACTATTTATTGATGGGAAATCACTGAACCCATTTTCGAAAAATCGCAAACAACCATTTTGTGAGCAATCACATTGCGCACAGTTTAGTAAAAAAAACATTTTGATCGATACAAGTTTTCCTACTTAAAAGTTTACTTTTTTACTTTTCGTAATTGATCGAACTTTTGAGAAGGTAAACTTGCATCGATCACAGTGAAATTTGGTTTCAGCAGACAAAATGGTTGTTTGCGATTTTTCAAAATTAGGCTTAGTGGTTTTATACCTTTCAAAATGTCAAATCGTGCGAGCGAGAGGTAGATTAGGTGTTGTTAACGCCTTAACAGTAAGGCAGTACTGAGTCAGCCTTAAGCTATGAAGACTATCGCCTCAACATTATCAGTTAACGGTGCTATGCACGCATGTGTAGTGTTCTGTTTCCGTAGAACCATTACCAAATTAGCAATTACTAAACGCAATGGACATCACCTGCACTTTGCTAGATACAAATTTTGTGGATCCCTATTATGGCCGAGAACCTTAAAGTTCCTAAAAAAACTGTGACGTCATATCACGATTGTCAAACATTAGACATTACATTTATAATACGCAATAGATCTATCTGCGCAATCAGGGTTGTCAACAATCAAGTTTAAGTAAACCTTACATAAAAGGAAACTGATCGCTTTTATCTTCTTAATCATAATAGAGGTTGACCCACAGTGCGATGCTTTCTAAAGGTCTATCCCCACACATCAGTGCCGTGTCAGGGACGGAGCAGCGACGTGTTTCGTTAGGAGTCAAAAAATATCATTGCATACATTGTCTATGAACACGACCACACATGTCCGTGCCCGTGCCGGCAACGAAGCGACGAAGGCAACGAAGTTCCTGCCCCTTCCCTGACACGGCACTGATGTGTGGGGACAGACCTTAATGCATTTCAGGTAGGAGGGTTAATAGTACATTTTGATTAAAAATGTTTATTATTTAATGTACACAGTAAAAATAAAAAGTCAACTTAAATATAAAACATGACCTTGAAGAAGAGAGAAAAGTTAATTAAGAGGTTTCTCATGGGTATTAAAGTAAACGGCCACGGCTAGTAGGTAATAATGAAAAAACCTACTAATTTAATATCGAAAGTTTACGTCTGGTATATGACGGAATACCCTTCACAGCAAACCACAGCTACACGAGGCTTATGATCGGGATCAGGTTCACCCTGTATATCAATCGGGATTGTATTAATGCACAAGTGGTTACCGGAACAGGCAAACCAGGTTCCCCGAAGACGTAAATCGCTAAAGCCTTAATGCATCAAGTACGCTATTGGAAGTCTGTTTCAATGAGCCTTCGTCATGTTAATGGAGATTTTGTTTTGTAGGATAACTGAAAAGGTTTTTTGAAATCAGAAAGGGGAGTATGTACTACCACGCCTTTTTCTGCTGCCACACAGTTGCTGTGTTTTGGTGTGATAAGTGTGGTTGCCGGTGAAATTACAGGCACAAGAGGCTAACCATCATTTATTTATTTATTTATTTATTTATTAATTTATTAATTAATTTATTTATTTATTTATTTATTTATTTATTTATTTATTTATTTATTTATTTATTTATTTATTTATTTATTTATTTATTTATTTATTTATTTATTTATTTATTTATTTATTTATTTATTTATTTATTTATTTATTTATTTATTTATTTATTTATTTATTTATTTATTTATTTATTTATTTATTTATTTATTTATTTATTTATTTATTTATTTATTTATTTATTTATTTATTTATTTATTTATTTATTTATTTATTTATTTATTTATTTATTTATTTATTTATTTATTTATTTATTTATTTATTTATTTATTTATTTATTTATTTATTTATTTATTTATTTATTTATTTATTTATTTATTTATTTATTTATTTATTTATTTATTTATTTATTTATTTATTTATTTATTTATTTATTTATTTATTTATTTATTTATTTATTTATTTATTTATTTATTTATTTATTTATTTATTTATTTATTTATTTATTTATTTATTTATTTATTTATTTATTTATTTATTTATTTATTTATTTATTTATTTATTTATTTATTTATTTATTTATTTATTTATTTATTTATTTATTTATTTATTTATTTATTTATTTATTTATTTATTTATTTATTTATTTATTTATTTATTTATTTATTTATTTATTTATTTATTTATTTATTTATTTATTTATTTATTTATTTATTTATTTATTTATTTATTTATTTATTTATTTATTTATTTATTTATTTATTTATTTATTTATTTATTTATTTATTTATTTATTTATTTATTTATTTATTTATTTATTTATTTATTTATTTATTTATTTATTTATTTATTTATTTATTTATTTATTTATTTATTTATTTATTTATTTATTTATTTATTTATTTATTTATTTATTTATTTATTTATTTATTTATTTATTTATTTATTTATTTATTTATTTATTTATTTATTTATTTATTTATTTATTTATTATTACAATGCAACAACAAACTAACAGCCCTAAAGCCAAAACGTTTGCGCGCCAGGTAGTACAAAAATAGAACATCAAATTCGAATCAATAGGTGGACAGGTATTTAGATAGAAAACGTATACAAATATCATTAAATAGACGGCAATCAATGTTAGTAACATCTAGGTCAGGCTGCTGAGCGATCAGAGTGTTGATAAGTGTGAGTGCGCTCGCCGTAGGTGCATACCACGCGGTGTCGGTGCGGGACGCGGGCGGCGCGAACAAACGACGTGCGCGTGCACACAAGTAGCGGTCGGGCACGTAAAGTGCACACTGGCTCAGGGTAGACGGATTGTCAATACTACCATGTAATAGCTGGAAGTAGTGGCTCATAATAGCACATTTCCGTCGAAGCTCGAGCGTATCTAGTCACAGAAAGGGATAATACCCGTATAATTTCATATATAGATACCTACCAAATTTCTTTTGTACACGTTCTACCATAAGCTTATATATACTTCACTTCATGTGGGTCACATATCAAAGCATTGTATTCCAGTTTATATTTTTTTGTTGTATTTTAGTTTGCAGTTTGTATGCCTTATAAGATAAGATAAGAAAATTCTTTATTCACAAAAATGATGTACATAGGCGAACTTAATGCTAATTAGCATTTTCTTCCAGCTAACCTTTGTGTTATGTGGAGTAGATGGTAGTGCTTTGAGTGATAATAATAGAAACACCTTTAAACTAACAACGATAAAAATACATAAGTAGGTACCTACTCAATAAATATTTACTTCCCTAACAATGCATACATACAAAAAAAAATACATACCTACTAAAATAAAATAACCAAAATATATTATACACTAGCGGCCCGCCCCGGCTTCGCACGGGTATTTAACAATAATTTCAAAATTATAATAAACACACATAAATAAACCCTTCTTACTTCTTCTTCTTAGCGTTAGGTTACTAAAAAAGAAAAGTATAAAGAAAATTTGAACATTATTATTTTAATGAACTTTTATTTTTATTACTTAACTTTTTACCGTTGCGTAGGGGAGCCGACTTCATTTCTTGACATTGACTCCCCACCCGTACGGCCCCTTTTTTTTTTTCGCTGGGAAAAATGCGTTACGCATTCCCCCCCATTGGAGGATGGGGGGATATGTGGGACTCCCCGGCCTGTGAGAGCCGGTATACCCACTAAACGACCCAGTGGAACTCCCGCGTCGTCACCATGGAGGGGAACTGGGAAACTGGCAGAGCCTTTTCGTCCAGTTCCCCGCCGACGACCGCCCGCCTTGACAGCGGGGCCTACACGCCCCTCCTGGAGGGAGAGGCCCGGGAACGACCGCGAGTGCTCGATCATTCCCGCTCGACGGAGGTGGCGAATAGTGCAATGCGAGAGATGGCGCCTCCACGCCTATCTTCCGCTATTCATCACCTTGAGGGGAGGGAAGACGTCTTCTCCTACCCCTCCTCCGCCTGCAGAGCGGCGCCTGAGGGTCAGCCTCCCGCGCGCGCTCTGCTGCCTCCTTCTGGGACATTACGTCCTCACAGAAGGAGGCGACCGCTGCCCAGCCGGTCGCGTCCCTCAGCATGGAGTTCACCACGCTGGGGAGCGACAGGTCTGGCCCAACTACCGCCACCAAGTCGCGGCGTGGCTCGGTCCACGACGGGCACACCTCGAGGGTGTGCTGTGCCGTGTCTTCCACCGCGCCACAATGGTGGCAGGACGGGGCACCCTCCTTTCCGATCCGGTGCAGGTACGACCCAAAGCATCCATGCCCGGATAGCACCTGCACCAGACGGAATGATGAAAAGCCGTGAGGCCGGTCGAGCCAGTCCTGCAGGACTGGCCCGAGTGCCTCCAAGGTTCGGTGGCCAAACGCGGCGGAGGCGAGGTCCACCTTCCAGTGCTGGACGATGGCATCCTTCGCCTCCCGCTGGACAGCTTCCCGCTCCTCCGAGGCGGGGCGCTCTCCGAGCGCCCTACGCCTCGCCGTCCACTCGTATACTCTGGCGAGCACCCACGCCTCGAGTTCCCAAGGAGGGGTGCCCGCCAGAGCACAGGCCGCTGCAAAGCCCACCGAGCGGTAGGCTCTTGCGACCCGCTGCGCGATGGCCCTTTGGGGGCTCCGGAGTGCGGCGGCGTTTTCCCTTCGTTGAAGGGAGTCCGCCCAGATAGGGGCCCCGTAAAGGGCCATGCTCTTCAAGATGCCGGCATATAGCTGCCGGCATCGCGCTTTTGGCCCGCCCAAATTTGGGAGGAGCCAGGAAAGCGCTCCCGCAACCTTAAGAAGGCGCTTTGACAGCCCGCTGAAATGCGGGCTGAAGCGCCACCTGCTGTCAAGCACCAGGCCCAGATATTTCATCTGGGCCTTCACCTCGACCCTGACGCCCTCCACCATAATGTGGGCGTCACTGGGGATGGGGATTTTTTACACCTTGGGTTACATTATTTGAATTTTAGTAAGGATCCCAAATTTTTTTGAAAATGTAATATAGCCTATGTTCACCGGGGATAGTGTAGCTTCCCAATGGTGAAAGAATTTTTAAATCGGTCAAGTAGTTTCGGAGCCTATTCAATGCAAACAAACAAACAAACAATCAAATCTTTCCTCTTTATAATATTAGTTTAGATTAAAGCAGTTTTGAATATGAAGTAATTTATTTTGATAAGGATTAATACCAAGATACAAATAGAGCCTCTTATAGCGGCGGCATTTCAATTAAAATTTTAAAATAAAAAAACACTTATTGTGGCATAACTATAAGAGTTAGACATATACTGTTGCGACACTTTTTGTAAATAATGATGTGTTCTGCAAAGTTGTAGAACATTATTTTATTCTATCATCAATAGTTTTCGCAGTGCACGCGATGTAAAGAATATTTTACGAATTTTTTTACACCTTGGGTTACATTATTTGAATTTTAGTAAGGATCCCAAATTTTTTTGAAAATGTAATATAGCCTATGTTTACCGGGGATAGTGTAGCTTCCCAATGGCGAAAGAATTTTTCAAATCGGTCAAGTAGTTTCGGAGCCTATTCAATGCAAACAAACAAACAAACACGTAGTTTAGATAATACCATATTCTATTATAATATGCTCAATTTTGTTGAGAAGTCTGTTTGGACATAAAATGGTGGTATAATTTCCCTTTAAAATTACCCAGAGATGCAGCTTCGTGTATTTCCACTGGACGGGAGTTCTAGAGGCGTATCGCACTTACGGTGAAGGAATATGTGTAGAAGGACGTATTATGGACAGGAGTCTTAAGGAGTAGGTGTTTAGACGAGCGATAGGAGCGATCAGAGCAGGAGAGAGGAAGGAAACAATCTTTAAGATAGTTAGGGGATATGGGATTGTTAAGAGTGTTATAGAGAAGACAGAGGATATGTGCATCACGTCGAAAACGGATTTTCAGCCACTTCAATTGAGAGCGGTAAAAAGAAATGTGGTCATTCCTTATGTTGATGAACGCATTTAATATCATGCATGACTTATGATGCAATGCCTTGTTGTAGGTGATGGCTACCACTGCACATCAGGTGGGCCATCTGCTTGTTCCATCACCTAGTTGTATAAAAAAAACAGAACGGGAGGAGGTGGAGATGGGCTTGCAACCTGTCACTGTCACGATGGGAAAATTACTCCACTAGTGTGCCAAATGTTTGGACGTACTTCTGACTACCCTTAGACGTCCTCAATTAATACGGAGCCTTAATTGGTACTAAGAGATCAAATGGGATGCCTACCGTGCTTAGAAATTAAAGTCGTGAAGCTTTTTCAGTTTCAGTTCTTCAAAGTATATGAAAATCCGTCTCTTCTTCCCATTGATGCGCAGACAGGTGTGTCCAAAAACTTTATCAAAGACAAACTTTTCAGACGAAACTCAGCAGAGTTTTATGTCAGCGTCCGTTGTCTGTTGATATTATGTTGGAATGCTTAGATATTCCGATTATTACTAATTTGTATCGGTTCCCTTATCACCAGATGGTTTGTAAAGGTCATTCATATAGCCCAACTTTAAATTTATTTACACGTTTGAAATTTTCTTATATAGACACTTTGTTGCAATTAATGATACTCAAAAGAAATAATTAATTTAAGCACCTAATATCAATTTAATATACTTAACATAATTTGGATTCGTAAGTAATGTAACCATGTTGTTTTTTTGACATGAAAATGTAAATAACCAAAATAAAATCCAGAAAAGCATCATCTAGTAAAATGTTTCATGTGTATTTTGTACATACACTTGCATTAATTGTAATTATCTTTGTTTACAGTGTGAGTGTGCAAACGATTTACAATCAGTTATTGATTTAATGGAATATAAAGTTTGCTTAACTCTCAACGGACGGGGGTTAACTCATTGAAACAATGTTTTCGATAAAGCAAATAACACTTGAAATAACAAGAAATAAATAAAAATTCGTGGAAGCGTACCATCCGTGTGTATCAGCTCTAGCTGCATCAACCAAAGAAAAAACAATGTAGTCCGGTAACGCTGTCGGCAATCGTCATACGATTATACCAGCATTAATAATCCATTCGATAATCCATTCGAAAAAAACCAAAGAAAAATTACGCATAATACAACGACATAAAAGCAAGCAGTGAAGGGATTAACTAGCGACCCGCCCCGACTTTGCACGAGTGCACAGTGTTTCTATTTGAACCATTCTCTTAAATCACTCTATCTATTCAAAAAAACCACAACCGTTGCATAGTTCTAAAGAACTAAGCATACTTATGGACGACAGAGAGCGGGAAGCGGCTTTGTTTTATAGTTATTAGTGATCCAAGATTCCCTCCTAAAATTTTTATACAGGGTGTCCCAGAACTCAACGACAAGCCGAAACGGGGTGACAGGATTGATTGAAAACATCATAAGAAAAATCAGAAAAAAATCTATCCCACGCGGTTTGAAAATTATGGGCATTTAAAAACCAAAAAATCTCATCAAGTCATCTGTGACCATCATCATCATCATCATCAACAGCCCACAGAACTCCTGTAGGAGGGCGTCCCACACTTCGCTTTCCTGTTCGTGGTCGCCATTCAAGAACCTTTATTCCCCATCAGTTGTCAGTTCTTCGAGCTATATGACCTGCCCATTGCCACTTCAACTTGTGTTCTGTGACCATTATTGTGGGTAATTTTTATTATTTTTGTTCATTTAAACTTTGGAACCGTAACCCTAAATAATATTTCTAAGAATCAAAATCAAAAATAATGTTTTTTTTTAATTTTTTCCGATTTTTCTCACGATGTTTACAATCAATCCTGTCTCCCCGTTTCGGCTTGACGTTGAGTTCTGGGACACCCTGTATAAGTACGAAATCAATTGAAGAAAGCTTTGTTAACTTTACGAGCTATCTAATGTTTAAATGTGCGAGCGAGAGGTATGTTAGTAGCCGTCGTCAGTCTCTCTCATCTCATCGCCCTAATAAATTCAGTTCAAGAGAGCGGTTATCTTGTCCCTCCTTCGAGCAGCTCTGTCAGCTGCATAGCTGTGCTCAAGTGATTAGTGCTAGTGTACACTGTAGTTAACTGCATGTGGCACGTTCCAGAATGTACTGCACTAGGATCGGAATCACGGTATTGGAATCAGCCTTATTCCATATGCAATGGAAACCAATAAGACCAAATAAACATTTTTTCATTTTCATTTTCAAAACTGTAAATGCATCTTCTGCTTGCATAATGCATAAATTTGACAGGTCTAGCAGCGGATTTCTTCAGGGTAGATAATTATGATGAATGAAATGTTATCGAAACGACTCAATAGCTAGATCGATGCTGGTAGAAATCACTTTATATAATTGCATGCAGCGCCCAGCAGTTTCACCCGCGTAGTTTTAAATCTCGGTATTCTCACGGAATAAAAAGTAGCTCTATGTCCTCTTTCAGACTATAATCTATCTCTATGCCAAATTTCATCAAGATCCGTTCAGCCGTTCTGGAGTTGTTGAGTAAACAGAAGCTGAATTGTCATAGGGTTGGAGTTTTGAATAAACCTCGACAGCTAATGTAAGATTTACTCTGATCTGAAACTATACGCTACACTTCAAACCAAGACTGTGAATTGTCGCGTTGTCTTCACCGAGGTCTGTGTTGTAGTTAAAGACGTGCACAAACTGTCAAAGTAAACCACCATTAGGTGAGTTTCTATATTCAATTTTGTTGCGACGTACCTGTTTTATCAATCGTTGATGATCAGTGCACACGAATACATGTCTTATAGCAGAAGAATAAGGCCCTTATCCCTACTAATATTATAAATGCGAAAGTAACTCTGTCTGTCTGCCTGTCTGTTACGCTTTCCCGCTTAAACGTCTCAACCGATTTTGATAAAATTTGGCACAGACAATCTTTAGACCCTGAGAAAGGACATAGGCTACCTTTTATTGCGAAAAAAAGGGATGAAGAGATTAAAAGTACGCAGACCAGTCGCGGGTACCAGCTACTTCATAATAATCTTAGAGCGCGCCAATAGCTTATCAGACCGATAAGTCTGTTGGTGGCTCTTTTCGTTTGCATGAAAATGACAGTGATCTATTGAGCCGCTATATAATGGCAGGGATTTTGATTATGAGGGTACATATTTAACAATTAACAAGAGTTACAAGACGAACAGGACTAATAGGTTCTGCTCTGACACACACCGGAGCAGTCAGAAACCATTCAAAATTGCAACCATTTCCGAAACTAAGAGCATTTAAGCTTGCACCAATAATTGAAGATCAATGGACAGGTCAGCTCGATTCACTGCCAACGACCGGCGGGTGGCGCACTGTTGACACTAGCCTCTTACGTTTGCATCTTGTCCATTTCAGAATAATGGGCTTACTTCCACTTATTTATAGGCTTCGAACTGCCATTGATAACAGTTTAAACGATTTATTTTAAGATGTTCGATGTCCAAATACACTTTTGCGACGAAAATTATCTTAGAAGTCTTCGTCCGTAGTTTTATGTCAATCGGAATAAAGAATTTATAGGTATAGGTTCACTCGCATTGTATTTTATCTTTAAAGACGTGAGGCTACAGTGATCCTCAAACATTATTCCAAGCTAATGCAGCTAATAAAGTCCTCGATATACACATTTAACTATCCGTTGTTTGCAGCATGCCGTAAAACTTGCGCTTTTACGGTACGCTGAACAAAAGAGGCGGTAATAACTTCCCCCTCCTTTGGTGGGGACCGAAGTAAGACAACTGAAAACAACTATGGACTCCTCAGGAATGGAGTCCATTGACGTCTAGAAAGGTGTAGTTTTGGAACTTTTTAAAGGGAAACTTTCCGGAAAGAAGTCTGTTGTCAGCTGGCTATTTTGTTTCAAACTTTCCATTCATATTCTTATTTATTGTACTTTTTGTGTCATTACTTTACGGTTTTTCTGTTTGTAAGACCATAATATCTGCTTTTGTAAGTTAACCATATGCTCATTGAGTATATTACTTATCGTGTAAACCACTTGAAACCGCCAAGTTTCTATTTATTACAAAAAAAATTAAATACATTTTACTCGAATTAACGTTATTAAAGATATTAAAGTTTTTTTACTTTTAGATAGAAATATTACAGGTGTTTATAGGGAAAAACGTCTTCAAAACTTGTGTATCCGATTCATTTTCGGCTTGCGCAAGTTTGACCACGTCTCACATTTCCGATCTCAGTTAAAATGGCTCTCTATCCGCCGTAGACGTGATCTTCATGTTCTTTCTTTTCTTTTTAACGTCCTGTACAATCCATTATCTCCTTCTTACCTCCGTGAGCGCTTTGTTTTCCTCGTCCCTCGGGGTGAGCCCTGTAGAACAGCCATGTCCCTTCTTCTTAAAACCCCCTCCTTCTCCTCCTCTCGCTATGGTGACTCCTTCACTGTCCACGCAGTCAAACTGTGGAACACTCTTCCCCACTCCATTCGTGCCAGTGCATCACTGGGTATATTCAAGCGCAAAGTTAAAGAGCATTATCTCTCCTTGTAATCAAATTATTAGTTTGTATGTATGTATTATTTATTTATTTTTTGTCTATTTATGTTTCTATCTATATAAGACTAGTTATTATATTTTAAGTATTTATGTTTATATATTTATCTATATGTGTAGGTATATCATATATATATATATATATATATATAATTATATTCATTTTGCATGTAGGTACTATATATAATTTATTAGGATTTCTCTCCTATTATTTCAATGTTTTTCTTTAAAGTATGTTGTACACCTTCCCACCACTATAATCAGCTCTCTCTATCCTCTAAGGTTTGCTGGAAGAAAACTCTATATAGGGTTAAGCTCGCCTTTGTACATGACTATTATGTATTTTTTGTGTAAATCAGTTTGTGTACAATAAAGAATAAAGAATAAAAACCTTATGTGCCTCAAGTTGATAACACTTGGTAATATAGGGCACTTCTTAACATGTGATATGCGTGGCATTGCTCTACTGTAGTTTATTATTACAACTAAACATAAATAAATAATAAATAAAATAAATAATGCTAGACAATCCACACAGCACCATCTAGCCCCAAAGTAAGCTACTCACAGCTTGTGTTATGAGTACTAGATAACTGATATAATAATAATAATAATAAAAGTTTATTTTGGAACTAGGGTACAACATAAAACTAAAACTAGTGTAACGATACTGACTGCAAAAGTATAAAACTGTGTCGCAGCCAGTAACGCCCTCCTCATGGCAGGTTACTCCCAAATTTAACATTAAATCAAAAGTAGGTACCTACACTAACTGATATATTTAATACATTATATGCTTACATAGATAGATATTTTTTTATCATACAAAGAAAGCACCCAGACCAACGGAACAAATTTCTGCAGATCGCACACAAATTTGTTCCGAGGCGGGAATCGAACCCGCAACCTCTTGCGTCGCAGGCGGACTCTCGCCCGCTGCGCCACTGAGGTCGTCAAACATCACGTGGAACATCTGCTTATTCCATCATAATATGGTACCTACTAAAATCTTTGGATTTAACAATAAAGTATAATATTTGTTTCAAGCGACGCTGGCAGTAAAAATATTAATGTAATTAAACGTAGTTTTATTGTATCTAAAAATTATCACTAGAAACTCTTTAAAAATTACGTTACAGTAAATTCAATACAAGAGAGTTTTAATAACCCAGCATATCATAAAGCACAATTGTACCTAAAAGTTTCAAAGCATCGGTAATATCGAAGTGGAACAGTTTCCAACATTGGAAGACGCTAGGTTATTGCGTTATAAAACTATAAGAGCCGAGTGTTTCGAATAGTTCGCTATAACTTGAGAACGATCCGAAAATATCAACTGAAGCTTAGACTCGTAGTTGTGTATGCATGGATTGTCTTAGACTTAGATGATCGAAATCTTGTCTATTGTTCAATCGTTCAAAAAAAAATATCTTTAGGAATAACAAACATTTTTCGAATTGTGCTCGGCATAAATAAATATTTATCCAAAAGATTACACGACTGGATACCTACTTCGAATTATAAGCTGTTTTATCGAAATATGTTAGGAATAATTCATATTTTTATCTTTGAGGATAACCTCAACAGACCTTTTAACTGAAGTGTTCTCAAGCTTGTCTTAATCACTATCACTACATAGTATAAAACAAAGTCGCTTTTTCAGTCCCTATGCCCCCATGTCCCTTTGTATGCTTTTATCTTTAAAACTACGCAACGGATTTTCATGCGATTTTTTAATAGATAGAGTGATTTAAGAGGAAGGTTTATATGTATAATATATGCATGATATGTGCACCCGTGCGAAGCTGGGGCGCGCGGGCGGGTCGCTAGTAATATTATATAACAAAATTTTTAGATTACACAATTGCTGTGTATAAATCAACATCATCAGCACCTTAAGGCTGGGGTTTCTGCTGAACGAGAGGTTTTCTCCGTGTAACAACTCCTCTTTGATGAGTGAATATTCATGTAAAAAAAATTTGCATAAAAATAGACCCTAAAGAAAAAGAGTCAAATAAGTTATCAATAAATTGCATTCTTATGTAGATTGTAATCTTTGTAGATTAAAACAATTTATTCGCACCTATTCTTTATTGTATGTCCAGAACAGACATAGACAAGTAAACTACTATTAGAGTGACTTGCAACTTCCTTCCGTTATTTATTGCCTCTAGTGCTCTCTTGTCACTTTGCATGGTCTATTGCTTTGAGTCGTTGTTCACAAACAAAATTAGTAGTCACTACTATATATAGTATAATCGATGCTTTAAACAGTATGTAAGCGTTTATTGCGTAGTGGATACGCACAAAACGCATGTATGTTTGTCTTGATGCATGAAAAAACTGTTATGGTATTTTTATCACGTTTTAAATCCAAATATGTCTTTTTTTATACAACTAGCTGAAGGAACAAGCAGATGGCCCACCTGATGCTAAGTGGTAACCCTCACCTATAACAGACATAGATTGATATGTCTACTATTCTTGGCATTCGATCATCGTTATATCCTACTAAATTGTAAATAAAAAAAGGCGTACGCCTAAGTAATATATCAAGCAATGTTTCAGATTCGCGTGCGCTATTATAATAGCAGCAAAAAAATTAAAAGCAATATTATCACCGTACCCAAAACAGAATTTGGATGATTAGTTCAGGGCCTTGATCACGAATACCTTTTGACATTTGTGGCGTTAACCCATCTTACCGCTATTCAACCTTATTTTGTTGTAGTTAGGGATACGATATTTTTATGCGGCCCGTCAAATTCGTTCCTGATTATCCTAGAGCACTTTATTTATAGGTCTTGGTCTCTTGTCAAGGTGGTTTTAGTCCCACATTGTATTAATTCTCTGGCCTCAGATGTTCAGCACTGGCTAGTTATCCTCCAAAGCTTCGGATAACTCCAGTAATGCAGCATTGAGCTATAATGTACTGCAAACGACTTGTCATTACACACGGTCAGGTAAGCCTATAATTAGTTTGGCCAGTGACGTCCAAATTAATTGCATGGGGATTATAATAATTATGTTTAGGGTTAAATTAAAATTGGGGAAGATATGGCATTTAATTTTGTACCCTATTATAATGATCACTTATTATATGATTTTTGGGTTAAATGTATAATATAATTTAACTAGCTGATCCCGCGGCTTCGCTCGCGCTTGTTTACTTTGAAACTTTCATACAAACTTTTACCTCAGTTCACCCCTTTGGGGGTTGAATTTCGAAAAATCCTCTCTTAGTGGGTGCCTACGTCTTAAGAGGAATACGTGAGAAATTTCAAGTTTCTAGCCCTAAACGTTTGGCCTGTGCATTGTCATCAGTCAAACACTTTTGCCTTTTATTTAAGTAACTAGCTGAACCCGCGGCTTTGCTCGCGCCAAGGAATTCAAAGTTTCATACAAACTTTCATCCCCTTGGAGGTAGAATTGATTAAAATCCGTTCTTAGCGGATGCCTACGTCATATCATCTACCTGCATGCAAAATTTCAGCCCGATCCGTCCAGTGGTTTGGGCTGTACGTTGATAGATCACTATGTCAGTCAGTCAGTCAGTCAGTCACCTTTGAGTTATATATATTTAGATATAGATGTTAATAGTTAAATATCCAAGGCAAAAATGTATTATTTTATATTATGATTCACTGTTGTCTTTTTTCATCAGGTATGTGTTTGAAGTATTGCCTCTGTCGTATTATGTATTTGGGAGAAGAACACGATCCGTTTGTCTCACAAAGTGAATTCGTATCTTCCTCATCTTTGTTCAATCGATTCAAATATCGTGCAGCGCTAGATAGCTTGTAAAATTGCAACTTTTATAAATAAGAGCTTATTTAAGAGCTAAATAACACCATTTGTGACAGTAAAATAACTAAGAAGGATCTTGAATTTGACTTTCTATAGCATTTAGGTACACATTCATGCTTGCTTTATTCATTAAAAATTTAAGATTCTGAATTTAGCTTCCCCAATCTTGCATATATGACCACCCCTAAACTACGGTAACCATTATGAAGAGTTTGAATAAAAATGCTCACAATTCACTGCATTGCAGTCTTCTATCACAAGCTGGATGGTAGTGTTTATTGTTCTAGCGAAATTGAAGTTTTTATCTTCGGAATCGAACTATGTTTAAAAAATATACCATTTTTTGGGGTTCCGTACCCAAAGGGTAAAACGGGACCCTTACCGTACGTACACACTTACCGAAACCTACTCGTAGGATAGTAGGAAACCACGATTTTAATTATATTTATCATAGATTGATGACCATGGAAAGGTATTTTTTTTGCCGTATTGATTGCTTTTTATGAAACAAGTAATTTAGTGACATTTATATCCTAGCATCCCACATAATATCAAAATAATAAATAAAATATATAAATAAATTAAATTATGCTGGACAATCCACACAGCACTATCTAGCCCCAAAGTAAGCTACTAAAGCTTGTGTTATGGGTACTAGATAACTGATATATTTAATACATTATATAATTACATAGATATATATTTTTTATTATACATAGAAAACACCCAGACCAATGAACAAATTTCTGCAGATCGTACACAAATTTGTTCCGAGGCGGGAATCGAACCCGCAACCTCTGCGTCGCAGGCGGACTCTCGCCCGCTGCGCCACTGAGGTCGTCAATGAAAAAGTTGAATGAAATGCGAAAGTTTGTATGTACTTACTATTTATGGGTTTGGTTAAAACTTAAAATATACGCCCAGCTAGGTCCCTCGCTCGCTGGGCAGTGTATCATAGGGCACGTTTATACCGTGCCTGACACGAAGAAATGCTGTTATAGGTGATGGTTATTGCTTAACATCTGGTGGGCTATCTGATTGCTGCGTCAGCAAGGAGTATAAAAAAGAGCTCTGCACGCATAAATACCGATTAGAAAAAAACTAGCACAAAAAATAATTTACGAATAGCAATGAACATAAATTATGTTCATGCATAAAAAATGTACGGTAACGCAGATAGCGTAGCGATTACTAACAGTTCTGGCAAGAGTCATTTCCTCCATTTACAAAGTTCAATGGCTTTCCTTTGTCTCCTCGAATGTGCTTTTATTTTACGCCTTCATTGGTACTAATACGTACATGCGGGATAAGTTTAAAGTAGACAAAGATGCTTTAGTTAAGCTTTTCCTACCGTTTGTGAGAAATCTTTTTAATTGGAGTTTGAAGCTGGACTGTTAGCAATTAGTCACTGCAAATAAACTGGGGTATTAAGCTAAATGTCTATCTAATATCTGTCTGTCTATGTAATATCTATCTATGTAAGTATATTATAATGTATTAAATATATCAGTCATCTAGTACCCACAACACAAGCTTTGAGTAGCTTACTTTGGGGCTAGATGGTGCTGTGTAAATTGTCCAGCATTATTTATTTATTTATTTATTTATTTAAATGTTGAGTGACAAATATGTTTTAGGTTCCATTTGAAAGTCTACTCAAAAGGATAGGGTTTTTACACGAAACTGTCCTATATTGCCGTAGGGTATTCTAACATCGGAATCAATTGTGCTTTTGATATTTCCAAAATAAAGCCAAAGACTTTCCTACTACTATTATAAACGCTAAGTTTGTAAGTATGGATGGATGGATGGATGGATAGATGTTTGTTACTCTTTCACGCCGGTACGGCTGAACGGATCTAAATAAAACTTGACAGCGAGATAGATTATACTGGAACTGGAATAGCACATAGGCTACTTTTTACCCCTTAAGAATACCAGGATTTTAATCTACGCGGGTGAAACCGCGGGGCGCAACTAGTATATTATAACCACTGCGCGACGACTTCAAAAGCACACATTTCGTACGTCGAACGTTAACAATCAAAAAAGTTTGGTTCAAAAGAAAAAAAACATTAATATTTCTCTCTTACCATTAAGTGGTATTTCAAGCATCGATAAAAGCCGTCATTGGATCGTATTTGTGGACCAATATTTGGGTTGAGATGCCAAATATTTCAATTATAGTATAGGGTTTCTTACATTCTGAATAGGTATCGTTTCTAACTATAAACGTAACAAGCAGCTGCTTACAATATTGTCTTCATTTGCAACAAAATCGTTCCTACCTTCTGAGTTAACCCTCGCGACCTTACTATCGATCTATAAAATAATTAGCCCACGATCTCAAAGCACATATTAGCAAGGCCACCCTAAATGTCTCTTTCTCAAGTTCCTTAGGTACTTTTACGACAATTTCGATGTCTAAAACCCAATTAAAAGTTACCTACACCGTCCTTTGAGGATTAGAACGTCAAATATACGGAAGAAGTATACCATGTTTTATGTCATCGAAATAAAAAAGTAAAAATTGTGGAGAGAGACCTCCATAGGAAGTGTCGGCACATCAGTATTCCAAGCGCCATTCGACGGGAGGAAACAAATTCCCAAAATTGAATTTTAGGAAACGAGTTGAATACGACACGGAGTACACAAACTCGGCAAAGAAACGAGATTTCTATCATTTCGACAACAATGACTTTGCAAAACACTATTGTGTTGTGTCAAGCAAATGCCATGAAATGTGCATACATAGGTAAATGTACTGAAATTTATTGCGCCAAATAATTTTTATTTTATTACAAAATGGATATTTCACAAAATACAGCATAAAAATAAAATCCATATGCCTAAATTATTATTATTATTAATAATAATAATATGCCTAGAGGACTAATAAATTCAAAGTTAATTAAAACACGCGAACACGATCAGTTATTAAACTTGTGACCGAAAAACTCAATGGATAAGTGGAAGCGTGCATCAATAAAGTTCAGCGAAAAGTTTCATATCTTGGCTGAATGCAAAGATTCGCTTTGCTTGCACAACGGCTGTGCACTCACCAAGTAAGATATTGATGGCACTTCATATTGGATATTGAAGGCATTCTTAGACACACAGAGTATATTAAACTGCTTATTATCATGAAACTGAAAATTTATGATAACGAAAATGAATAAATACAAATAATTTTAAAAGAATCCCAGCTTAGACTTTTGAATGTTTGTATTTGACGGATTAAGTATCTACTTAGCAAAACTTTATAACAGCTAAGACGATTTAGCAAACAAAATATCATTTCAAAAAGCTAAACAGATTTTCAAAGATATTCATTACAAATGTAAGCACTTAACCCTTATCTGCTTGCGCAGGGTATATTGTACCAAACTCAGTTATGAAGATTCAAGTTTTGAATTAGCTCTTTTTACTTATTTAAAACTTAGGCAAAGCTAGCAAGCACACGGTGATTTCGATCCCAGACCTTGATTTTGTTTACCTATAACAAACTTATTATCTCACTAGTTACGCTCCGCGGTTTCACCCGCGCAGATTGAAATCCCGCGGAATCCATCCAGTGAAAGGTGTTATTTTTATTTAATAGAGAAATAACCAAAAACTCCTAAAATAAAATAGGATTTAGATACAATCTTACAAGTTTAAACCGGTAGAATAAGTCTGTGGGGTATTAAATTCAAGTCTTTGTGCAAGTTAACAACTGCAGCTACAAAGATAATTCTCGGATATCCAGTCATTTGAGTTTGGTAAAAGCTTTTCACAAAAGTGGCCAGAGACATCAATACTACGGACGGATAATAACGTTGATGTTAATTTAAGAGTTATTGCTCTCGTTTGGCAAATTGCTAGGTTTTTGCGCTTGGAGCTTTATTAAATTTTAGTTGCGCCCTGCAGTTTCACCCGCACAGGTTAAAATCCCGGTATACCTATTGGATAAAAAGAAGCCCATGTGCTATTCCAGACTTTCTCATTGCTATGTTTCATCCAGATCCGTTCAGCCGTTCTGGCGTGAAAGAGTAGGTAAGAAACGTCCATCCATCCATACTTACAAACGTTTTCGCGTTTATAATAATAGTAGGATGGAGGCTGGGATTTTTTAAATTGTCCTTTATGGAAATTTTAGAAATGGAACAGGCAGATAGCCTTCCTTGATGTTAAGTGATCATCACCTTAAACTCATCTCTCCTACGGCACGCACGATAGGAACGTCCCTACACTGCACTGCCCTGCGTCCATCTTCAGGAAAACATCACTCTTGTGGCTGTTATTTCACAGGTGATCCCAACATTCAAAGCGAAACAGAAACGCTGTAAATAGGTATGGTGATATTACTTCCCCGGACGAGTCATTCTCTTTAACACCATCTGCAAGCCTTTGTAAATGATATTTTAAAAAATTTAACTCCAAACAACACCAAATGCCACTATCTCATGACGTCACTGGTTGCATAGCCTCGATAAAATAAATAAAATAAATAAATTATGCTGGACAATCCACACAGCACTATCTAGCCCCAAAGTAAGCTACTAAAGCTTGTGTTATGGGTACTAGATAACTGATATATTTAATACAATGAAAAGCAATGCTGATCCGTTATGTCAGATATTTTTAACTACAGGAAATCTTACCATTAAGAAGGATGTAATAACGATGCCGCTATTTCAGAAAACTCTGGCTTTAGTTCTTTAGTCGGATACCCTAACGAGGTACCTTTTGTCTTCAGAATCTGGAACTTTATTTTATTTAGAAGTAAGTTAAACGATACCCAACAAAGTTACCGTTCTTAAGACTCATAGCACCAGTTAGAGATGTTTACATGATATTATACTACATAATAACACTCAGACAAAGAACAAACATCTATATTCATCACACAAAAGTTTGTTCTCGGTGGGAATCGATCCCACGGCCTAAAGCGCAGAAGGCAGATGTGTTGTGATTGTGTGCACATTGCACATTGTGACATTTGCCGCTAGCGAGTCAGTCATAATAAAAATCAATAGCCAGCATTAGTTAGAATAAAGTTTGACAAGAAACTTTTGAGAGGTGGCTTATTTCCAAAAGTGTTATTTCTAGATCTAGCTAACCCCCGCTTTCTGAAAGCTCGATCAACACTAATCAGCTGTCAAGGCACTTGATATTTCAGCTTTTACTTCAAATTCGATAGAGATAGCACGTGACTTGCCAGCCGATTATTATTGATCGATCTTTCAGACACCGGGGGTTTGTTTTTCAATGTGGAAACACCAAATATCATAACAGTTGAACAAATAAAACGTAGAAATACACACACATAGCCACATAGCACTTCGTCGCGGTGTGTTACAAATTGATATTCAGCTGGCGATACGCGTGATCGTGCGGCGAAATATAAACGTGCTAAACTGGCGTTTATTGCTACCAAACTTTGGTTTCCGATTCATAATACTGTGTGGAAGTGCGTGTTTGTGGCGTGAACCACTGAACGACGAACGCAACTTCACAAGAAAGTTTACGAGTTGCTATCTCAGATCAAGTATATCTGGTTATCGCAACGAATCGCGAGGAACGGGCGCTCTAGATTCATAGACGCAGGACGAAGACGTTTCAAAGTGATTCTTGTGATCTAGCTGTAAGAAAGATTTGATATTTGACATAATAGTTGAGTAACCTGATAATAGTTGAATAACCCTGGTTTCTGACAGCCCAATCAACTCTAATCGGCTGTCAAGTCACTTGCTATCTCTATCTAATTTGAAGTAAAAGCTGAGATAGCAAGTGACTTGACAGCCGATTAGTGATAGATCGGGCTTTCAGAAACCGAGGGTAATACTATCAAGTTTATACATATACGCGCGCTTTACCACTAGACCACTCTGAGTGAATTTCAGGGATAATCTCTTGTAAATAGGTTGTGTTCTTTAATTTGGACAATTGCTTAGCAGCTGTTTTTCTTTGAGATGATTTTAGGTAAGAATTTCCCCAAGCATTTGCTTAAATGAGGTTTGATAGGTGTTTATTAGACCGTAGTTTGATAGATAGAAATGACATGACATTATTGTACATAATGTAAAATGACACCATTTGGGCGTTGCATAATGCATCTTAGGGCGCTTTAGTGCCATAAGATGCACTATGCAAGATGCAGAGGCAGAGGAGATGTTAAGCCTCACGTGCTGTAACCGGCAACCAAACTCTTCAAATTGAAATACCGCAACGCTGCTTGATGGCAGAAGCAGGCATGGTGGTATTACTTCCCGCAGAGTTCTTCACACGGGGGTTCTACTGTTTTTAATGAAAAAAGTATTTTTGAAATAATTTAACATAGTAGTGCCAATTCTGTTGTTTAATTTTTTTAACTTATTCTAATTTGACAGCACTAAAAATATTGCCATCCCTTTCTAAAACACCGAAACAACAAGGACGGCTATAATTTTAAAACTGTCAGATTATAGGTTAGTTTAGGACAATGCAACAACAGAATCGACAGCACTATCTCATGAGCGTCAAATTGAAAAAGCGAGTACTAGCCAAGTCTCTAAAATTAAACCTCTACGAAATCATTTCATACTCAATTACATTCAAATCAGTATTTGTCAAAAACATTATTATAACATCAAAGCTTTGCTACAGACTCTGATGCCAAAATTTTAATTACTTCACACTAAGCGAGGAATGTAATTAGCAAAATTAAAGCACGTAGGTAGGTGAGCTTATAGTCTTAAAAGTTATATTAGAAAGAGCACTTTGTCATGTCAGGCTTTTAACAGGCCCTTTAATTTCTCTTTGTTCAGTAAATTAAGACATTAAAATCATTTATGTCAAAATTTAATAGGTTAAAAGTATTCGTGTGCCTATTTCATGTCATGGTTTATATTATACGGTTAGCGTCACATCACAACATCATCGATTATTAAGAGTTAGTCAGTAGTCAGCTATTGCAAGCCAATGCAAAAACTTTGCGAATTATAAATATACGAATTGAATAGACATTTTCAATTGACTTGTTTTCTTGAGTTTGGACTACTTTTGTATTGATTTTATTTTCTGCCAGTAAAACAACTAAAACAAAAAACAGTCAATGAATGTCAGATGATTGACAGTTACGAAACCCAAGAAATTTTATTTATTTTTTTAGGTTGTCTGGAAGAGATCGCTCTCAGCGATAAGACCGCCCATTGTACAGTTATTTTCTTTTTTTATTGCTTATTTCTTTTAGTGTACTTACTGTTATTTTTTATGGTGTACAATAAAGTATTTTCATTCATTCATTTTTCGTCAATTTTCCAAAATTAATAGTCATTCTGCTATTCATGACTGAGACAAATATACAACAAATCAAAACCATGAAAATCAGTCCAGCCGGTTCTCGAGTTGTAAATGTGATCGAACAAACCCCAGATGAGTATAATAATATCACTAGCATTGCTTAAAGCATGGTGCGAAATTCAAATCCAATAATTTTAGTCACATTTTTTGGTAAATGTTTGCATTTTAAAAGACGGTTAGACCAGTATTGTTACTAGTACCGAAATGCAAAAGGATTGTATCCGCAGTGCTTGTATCAGTCTGGCTCGTTTTCCTAGATTCAATTTTAAAAATTTGTTCCACTTGCAAGTCGCCCCCGGAATATCAATGAGTAAGAGTTATGACTTGTGTTATCTTAGAAAATATTCACTGCATGCTTTTATAATTCATTTTGCACATTTTTTTTAGTTTTTCTGTTGCATTCCGCTATTCAATCTATATCCTTCTTTCAGACAAACTACTAGAAGAAATACCGACTGAATTTCGTAAAGCGAGCGTTTATAGTGTAAGATAAAAATATATTTTACCATTTATTCGATTTGATACATACGTTTTAAAAATGTGCAATAACACACATTGTAAAATATTTTTCACAAAATATTCATCAAATCCTTTTGAAAGAAAGAAAGAAAGAAAACATATTTATTTGCAAAAACTTAACTAGGCACTTATAAATAACAAACATAATACAAAGAAAAAAAAATAATACTACTAAGATACCTATGAAATTAAGAAAAAGCAAAACGGTCCCTGACTCAGCATTAAGTCAGTTGGCTAGCAACTAACGCTGGTCTTCCGTCATGGCCGCGCAGTGATGTCACGGACATCCAACCCACATAATTACCAAGAAGTGTATGAACAGAAACAAATAAGACGTATAGATACATAAACAAAGAGTAATTAGAGTAGAGAAAAATACAAAAATTAAAATAAAATCGAACTTAAATAGCAATATAAAATAGAACACAATTTTGGACGTAATACCTACTGTGTGTAATAAAATTCCCGTGCAACTCAGAAAATGAATGTAATTAATCAAGCTACTCGTTAAGCATAAATATGCCTAGGAGCACATTTATAAATCCTAGGATGATCTTTATGAATTATGCAGCCGTGCAGCCGTTTGCCATCAGGCAAATTAAGATTTTACACTACATTATTTGATTCTTATGACACTAAACTATTCGTGTGCATAATAATTTAGAGAAATATTTAATTATCTCTAAAAACTTATTTATTTACTATTGGAATCCGCTGCAATTAATTCACTTCAACAACAGCAAAGTTTCGAAAATAGTTTATATTAGTTGCGCCCTGCGGTTTCACCCACGCAGATTTAAATCCCGGTATTCCCACGGGATAAAACGTAGCCTATGTGCTTTTCCAGACTATATTCTATCTGTCGGCCAAGTTTCATCTAGATCCGTTCAGCCGTTTTCGACGTGAAAGATTAACAAACATCCATCCATCCATACTTACAAACTTTCGCGCTTATAATAGTAGTAGGATTAATTATATAAAATTCACACGCGCAAAGTACAAAGTTTCAGAGATTTCACTAAGTCACTGACTTATGTTTTTTATACCTAAACTGCAATATGTAAATACCACCTTCAATATAAATATCTTAGAATGTTAGAACTTACAAAGATAAGAATTATACCTAATGTTGAAACAAACGCTACCTCGCGTATATTTGAAACGTGTTGAAGTTCCAAAATCAGATTGCGGAGTTATTCAGGGTTTCTCACTTAGGAAAGTTTTATTATCGTAGACTGCTATCTCGTACGCTTCTAATACGCATGTTTCTCCATAAAACCGTTTACACCATTCCTTATCATATGCAAGTGTAAATTCAAACGTATCGAATTTATCGACTCAATAATACATTGCTCGGCACTCGCACAGCCCAACGGAAATTGAATGCGAACTATCGGAGTATGGACGGACTGACATGATGCAGACGTGTACATTCCGCTGACTATCTGTCCGTCAGCCACCGGACGGGCGGACAAAGACAGTCATCTCGCGTCCATCACTATGACATGTTTCAATTAGCTACAAATAGTTGATTTTTAGAATAGTCTTGCTGTAACTGACAGATTGGCTGACGAGACAAGATTCTACCGACAAATAGGAAGTTACTGTGATAAAGTGATTCAATAACGTAGTTTTTTGAGATGCGCTAAATTTGAAATTAAAAGAAATTAATTTAATCAGAAATCAGAATCATAAATCAGAAATTTATTCACAAAGATTAAACACATTAACTAAACATTGCTATGTATAATAAACTATAGCTTGTCAAGCATAATTTAACAAAAAAAAATTATAGTAAATACCAAACTTCTTACATAGGTAGCTACTAACTTAAAAAATAATGCGCTTAAAAAAACAACATACTCGTAGTTATAAAAATAAATATGTATGATGTACTTTTACTCATTTTATGTTTTTTATGAATTGTTTTCAATATTTCCGATGATACGAAAGCTCAGCTTTCCCTAGAAAGTTTGCTCTAAAATTTTGTCGAGAGGCTTTGAAACGATTAATTTTCGTGTTGATCGTAAATTTACATTAGCGTTTAAGCAAAAATTATTGCTACGCGTATATTAAGTTCAAATACATTAAATTACTAGCTTGGCCTAAACAGCGAATAAATCATTATAATTGTTGTATTTGTTGTTTCGCTACCGATTCAATAATTAATAATTATTTTTACATAATTCTACCAACTTATTGTAAGGTGACTGTATACTGTCACTAAACAATAGACATTACAACTTAGTGAAAAGTTGAATGGTCAGAGTAAAAATATCGTGATAACTTCTTAAATATCTAGACCAAAACTTGTTCAAAACAATATAATTTTTCATGGAGGTAAATTAATTAAAAAGTTCAAATATTCAATATTTTACTAGCTTAATTAGATACAGTTATAGGTAACTTAACTAGTGGTATACAGGTTAAGAAACTGTATAGTTACAGACATATTTACAATAAATAAGCTACAGAAAATCTAAAGACATAAATCAAACCTAAATAAAAAAATCGACTCCAGCAAAAATAACAAAAACAAAATTGTACTCGTATTGTGGTAGTCTCTAATAGGGTATCATGAAGTACGTATCTAAAAAACTTTCCGGAACCACGTATCCAAGTTGGGTAAGATTCTCGAACTTCGCTAACTTCCAATAATCCTGTAAGTCCATTGAACAGCAACTTATTTCCAGATAACTGTAACTAGCCCAGTAACTATTGTTAAGAACTTGTCCAGGTTTGATTTCGAGTCCTAATATTAATAAATAAAATTAATAAATAAATTTATATTATATTTATTATATTATATTTATTATTATTTAATATTTTTTTTTTTTTTTTTTTATAAATAAAATTAAATTGTTATTAATACAAGTTGCACCCCGCAGTTTCACCCGCACAGATTTAAATCCCGGTATTCCCACGGGATAAAAAGTAGCCTATGTGCTATTTCAGACTATACTATGTCTCTCTGCCAAGTTTCACCCAGATTCGTTCAGCCGTCCCGGCGTGAAAGAGTAACAAACATCCATCAATCCATACCTACAAACTTTCGCGTTTATAATAGTAGTTGGATGTACAATAAAGCCTCATCTAACCATTTCTAGGAAGAACGACTTTGATCTCTCACCACCGACTTCGCACTTTACAATATACCTAGTTCAATCCCTACTAATATTATAAATGCGAAAGTAACTCTGTATGTCTGTCTGTTACGCTTTCCCGCTTAAACCTCTCAACCGATTTTGATGAAATTTGGCACAGACAATCTTTAGACCCTGAGAAAGGACATAGGCTACCTTTTATTGCGAAAAGTACGCAGGCGAAGTCGCGGGTACCAGTTAGTATTCTATACTAGCTGGTACCCGCGACTTCGTCTGCGTACTTTTAATCTCTTCATCTCTTTTTTTCGCAATAAAAGGTAGCCTATGTTCTTTCTCAGGGTCTAAAGATTGTTTGTGCCAAAATTCATCAAAATCGGTTGAGAGGTTTAAGCGGGAAAGCGTAACAGACAGACAGACAGACAGACAGACAGACAGATAGACAGAGTTACTTTCGCATTTATAATATTAGTTGGGATTTAATAGTTGTTCCATTAGGTGGGCATCCTACGTTTCGTCTTTTGATTCGTAGTCACCATTCGAGAACCTTTGTTCTCCAGCGATTGGCGTATCTTCGAGCAATATGACCTGCTCTGCTTGCCATTTCACAAAATATTTGATTGTTGCTTTTGCTTGCCGGTGGATGTTATACCACAGGAAAATCATTCCACGCTGTAATTTTTGTAATCGATTACTGAAAAATAACTGTATTTCCACGCTTCACAAAAAAACAAAATGTTTCATCGTTTCATCCCACAATTCAGTTTGTAAAATATTATTTCCTAGAACTTGTAGTGTGAATTTTGTTCGGAATAGCGCGCTCAATTCACTTTCCTATAAGGTAAGAGGGCTTTTACACTTACCAAGATTTTACTTTGAAAACCAATAAGTAAAATTGAACATTAGAAGTACCTACCTATCCAACCCTCTAGTATAATTTTTTTAATGTTATTAATGGCTTCGGATAGGGGAAAGAAACCGCAGAATAATCGCCATTTTATGAAAATTAATATCATTTGTGATGTATTTTCTGAAAAGTGCGCTGTTTGCAGTATCTGCATGTTCACATTTTGTGCGCTCTCGTGTTTAATATCAATTTTGTTAATGCATACTTTATTATTATTAATCCCAACGACGGTTTAGTTAGATTTGTTGAATGTTTTCAATTCATCACATCATCTCATTGTAGGTATGTGAGCTTATCATTCGAACACGTTTATCCATATTCAAATCTATCAGCCTAATAAGCCTTTGAAAATCATAATAATACATTACAGTAAAGCTATTTAGTAATGCTAGTTGACTATTTATACACTGTGAAGTCCAAAGAGCAAAGACAAATGAAGTTTGAGCAGTCAATCAATTATCAATCAGTTTTCTATCAAATGACAATCTAAAAATAGATTACGGAAACGAAGTCACAGGAGCTTCACTCGTTTCATATAAATTTCAACGAGCATTATTATCTTAAACTACAAAATAAATCCTGAGCATGACACCAAATTACAAACAAGCTTTTGTTATGCCAAAGTAATATGTGACTAAATCCGCTGGCTAATCTCACTCACTATTACCGCTAAGCTTAAATTACGGAAATACTAAAATAGTGCTGTGTTAAATTAAGCAAGTTCATATGAATATTTATTGGTTTAATACATACCAGCTGGGTACTGGCTACGCTATAGAGCGAGTTGCAATCGGTACTTACTGGCAATTCCTGCCCGTAAGTGCTATTTTCGAAGCAATTTCATGCTTGCGAAAATAGAAAAAACTTTCTAGTGCATCTGTGGTTTTATTTTCCGATTGAACGCAATCATTAGATCCTAAAAGTTATCCACACGCTTCTCTGTATTTACCTTCGTGGGTTATCTTTTTTCGCTACGATTTTGGCCCACTATAAATGCACTACATTGATACGTTTTTTGGTTTTATGTGTACTTCTTGAATACTGCCACATAATCATCTTCAGCATGGGCTTTGAAAAAGTTTACTGGTAATAATACGGTTGATCCACGAGTAAGTATTGTGCTCATCACACAATATTATAGCTATAAAAATAAACATTATTCTATTACCTTTTCCATTGATATATTCTGCTTATCCAATCAAAATACACAACATATACACTATCTCTATGCGATTTCAGATAAATGCATAAAAGAGGTGTCAAGTAGCATAAATTTACAGTTATTTTTAACCAAATGAAGATAAGTTACCTTACCGTTAATAAGAGAATAAATACAAATAGTGTTCCATAACACAGTTTTTAACTAACACTGAAGGTAAAGTTTTAAAACCAATGTGCATGCCAGGAGCCTTTTGTTTCCAGATTCTAGAAAAACTATTACTGTATGAACTACTAACTATTACTACCTATTACTGTATGAAACTATTACTGTATGCGAACTATGAAAATATTGAAAATAAAACTCTAATGATTTCTAATTTCAAGAGATTGGTGGGATAGTGCCTAAGATCGTGACTGGAGAATATTTTTGGGAGACCTTTGCTCAGCACAAACGTGGAAAAATGAAATAAAAAACTTTCTGACTTCGAACTAGTGCCAACCTTCGTAAACTCAAAAATCCAGACTACAATCACTGCGAGTTGGAACGTCGGCTTTGTTTGATCAACTGAGTAAACTTAGGCCCTGCTATTAAACCTTAGGATGCAACCAAAATGCTGTAACGTGGCCTTTCTTCGAACAATTTGTTTGAGTAATTTCTGTTTACACTATACAATAGTACATATACATAATAGTAATAAATAAGTGTTGGGTACATAATGTTTGTTTGTATCATTCATCAAATCAGTAATTAACAAAATTAATTCACGCATTTCTAACTTAATTTCTTTCAACTAATTTCCCTCCTTTTTAATTTATAGGTAAATTTAATTTTAAAATTATTAGTGGTAATCTTTCACTGGACTAAAAAACACAATACAGTTTCGCCACTAACGGAATCTTGTTCGTCAATGTAACATATGACAAACAACAACAAACGTACAGATTAAAAACAATATGTAATGACTGCCATAAAAAATAAACTAAGTTAGCAGTTTAACTGACAAAACCTAGTGCTAAGAGTCCTTTATCTTATAGTTAGTGCAAATCGAATCGTTTGAAATACTATTCAAGTTAAAATATTGGCTATGGAAATTAGCAAGATTTCATCACGGCACGTCTTTACTATGACTTGCAACGGTTTGGACTGTACAGGTTAGTAGCTTCATGCTACGAGTACGTCCTGCCTTTAAACAGAGAAGTTAGACTAGTTTGCATTATGTTATATAACCAGGTACATTCAACCCTCAGTTGTAAAAAGCCGAGGAAAACAAAATATCGGCGAGGAAACCATTGGGTCCTCTTTTCTCTGTGTAAAAATCTAAATTAAACAATCTTGCCAGTGTCAAGATAATAATTAAATACTTTAAAGTCATGTCCATAGTTAAGTCGGCCGTCATATTTGTTTTGACAAAATTGTTGGCGGTTTTCTTCAAAATACTTTAAAATGACTTTGTGCTATTGTTGGTTAAATACCACCGAAATAACACTACACAACTCAAAATAACACTAGAAAAACAGTTAAATTGAAAAAGCTTTGTTGCTTCTCAAAATCTCGGAAAATGGATGTCCAAGCCAAGGAATAGAGTTTCTTCTCTCTCTGTTTCTTCGCTCCAGGCATCTGTATTTCATAATATCTTGTCAATGTCAAGTAAAAAAGACGATTAACTTAATGGTCAAACAATTAACAGTAAAGTCGACTTCATTTGTTTTGATGAAAATGGTTGGAAAATGGTGACGATTTCCTTCTTCTTTTTTTTTTGGCTACCTTGCAAGGAATTTGGCTTGTATTCAAATTCCTTGGTACGTTGTGTGACTTTTGATTTCGTAAAAATATCGAGTTGACAGTAAATCACTCTGCCATTTTGACAGCGGGGTGTTGCCTGGTTACCGAGCAGTGAAACTCGAATGTCGGTGCGATTCGTTTACTTGTATGACTTTATTCGTGCAAGGCTATCTGTACTGCATTTTCAGCACTTGGCAATATTAAAAATACTGAAAAAAAACACAAGTCAGGCATGCATAGTCGTGCGTTACTTGCGTTTTTTCAGTACATATGCTATTAAGTTGGTGATGGTTACAACTAACATGGTGGGCCACCTGCTTGTCTCGCAAGTAGATTAGACAGCCACAGTAGATAAATATTCGGCAATAAGTACCTCCGTTGCAATGTTTATAGAAGTCGGTTGAAAAGAGAAATGTCTACAGTATACGATTCCCGATTGTACCAAAACAGTATTTCTTGCGGAGACGTCGCAATACGTTTGTTTGTTCCGGACCGTACCTTCCTTTTTACAAAATGTCTTCAGGGCTCAGGAGTTACGTTGGAGTTAAGCTGATACTTCAGGAGTTTCTTCAGCGCTTTAGTGTCCGGTTTCTTATATTCATTTTTAGATACCTAAGGACTAAAAACGAATAGGACTTACATACAATAATGTATTTTGTAAACACTTGTATTCATTGTAATTTTCTTTGTATTAAGAAATGTACTTACATTTATTGAAAAATGAAAATGAAAAAATATTTATTACAGCAAAAAAATGGTGAAGCGGTTTACAAATTGGTACTTATATTTAGGTTAGCGATTTACAGTACTTAGGTCCAGTTTACCTACTGTTTTACACAACATATATTAACTCAACATATATTTGTATTATTAAATTCATAAAAGTTTAATAAGACCATTTTCGACAAAACAGTATGGTTTAAACAAATTGAAACTACGTTAGAATTTAAAGCAACCTGTACTATTCATGTGAAAGCATTTAATAATTTTACAATTTAAGTATATAAATTCCTTGTCTAAATACATGGGTACTTCTGATTTATAAACACAAAATTTGTTGGCAGTCAGTATCAGTTTACTGTAAATAGAGAATTTGGAAGTCGAATGTCATTTGAAAAAATAATGAAGATTTTGCATTGTTATAATTAAATCATAAATAAAATGTTTGCATGCTTTATATACTTATAAAACATGGCTGAACTAACTTTTCTATATCTGTCACCTTTTTATAACCTATGTTTCGCAAATAAATTATTATTGTAATTGTAAATAATAAACAAATATTAAAACTAATTGATGGTATTCACACAGCTTCATCTAACCTCAAACTAATCAAATCGTGTAATAAGGAACTGGAAAACTCATAAACTACTCAAAACAAAATAGGGCCCACCCAAAATATTTGAAGAATACGCACGTATTTTTTTTTTTTGCGTGCTTATTTGTAAACTAAAGTGTTCAGACCTCAAGTGGGAATATTAATAAACCCTTTTAGAGGTTTGGTATGTAAAGTACAGGATAGGTTTAGATTACTTATTTTGAATCCCCAATCCGCCACGCATGAAAAGCTTTCTACAGAATGAGTTTTGAGGCCAGTCAAAGTACAACACAATTCACGCCTTCTACGTTGTAGATTGTAGTCATCCTCATCTTCATCATCATTATTAGCCTGAGTGAAACATAGGCCTCCTTTATACATATCCAGGAAGAGCGATTCAGAGCCCTTTCCATTCATCCCAGAACTCTCTCCTTTCACCGACCGTATGTAGACGCGTTCCATTTTCACCAATTTCAAACATTTATGTGCTGAAACAATAGTGATCAAACCAACATTGTCAGATTTGTCTGATGACCAATTACTTCTCCAATAATGTGGTAGTCCGTCACTATGACATTGGGTACCCGTGATGAGGCGGCCACGATAAATAGCCATAATACACTTACCAACGGACGAGGGCGTAATAGCTAGGGGCGTAACGTGATTTGCTCCTTCTCTATTACCTTAATGCTCCACAACTATTCCGCCAACAAAGGAAGGATCTTAATATAATATCGACGATCGGCCGCGGCTGCGTGCCATACACGTGTGCGTTGAATTTGAAATGCGAAATTTGGCTTACAAAAGTTTTATTGGGCTTGTGGTAGATGCTCTGCTCATTGAAAACCTTTGTATTTTTGGATATCATAGGTGTATGCTTTACGTTTTTTGCGGTGATATCCAAAAATAATTATTACGTAGTTATGTTAGTGAATTTTTTATAAGAATGAATAAATAATGCTGGACATTCTACACAGCACTATCTAGCCCAAAGCAAGCTAATGAAAACTTGTTTTATGGGTACTAGATAACTGATATATTTAATACATTATACTTACATAGATAGATATTTTTTTTAATATGCATAGTAAACACCCAGACCAACGTAACAAATTTCTGCAGATGGTACACAAATTTGTTCTGAGGCGGGAATCGAACCCGTAACCTCTTGCGTCGCATGCAGACTCTCACCCGCTGCGCCACTGAGGTCCTGGATTACGAGGAGCCACTTATTAAATTGATGCGAGCTTGATAAAAGGGATGGTCGCTGTCATGTCATTTAAGGAAGTCAAGGCAAGCTGCATCTGAACCAGGAAAAAGCTGATTTCTTATGTTTATTCCCGAAGAAATCAGTTTTTTTCGGGATTTTATTTACAAACTTACAGAATCACATCTGATAATTAGACAAAATGACAAAATGTTTGTTGACAAATTTTTGCCTACAGTGTAGAAGGCATAGCTATACTATTGAATGGTGAAGCTAAGTAGTGCCGATTGTGTTCACTTTAAAATGCTGTTTTGCATAAAAAAAATACTATGAGGAACCGCTAGAAATCTCCACCCGGATGGTTACAGCATAATTTCGTCCAAATTATGATTTTTCTCTGTTGCGCATTTCTATTAGAAAATTTATGCTATACATTTTTATAAGTTAATAACTTAAGGTTTCTGATAAAAACGAGACGTGGATTTGCGGAATCAGACTACTCATGCACGATCGAAGCCAGTCTAGCACGAAATTAATAATATTATTTAAATATCATGGACATAGTTCAAAATATTTTTTTATTGAACAGTGGAGTTGGTAGTATGTAAACCTGTTTTGTCGAAGCTTTGGGAGTTCCACAGTATTCATATCAGTACTTCTCATTTTGCATCGGACACTATATGTATATGTAATATATATTCATTATATTATGTAATATATATATCGGTTAACTAGTACTCATAACACAAACTTTCAGTAAGCTAACTCTGGGGCTAGATGGTGCTGTGTGGATTGTCCAGCATTATTTGCTTATTTATTTATACTAGCGACCCGCCCGCGCGCCCCTTCTTCGCACGGGTGCACATTGTTTTTCTACTATATCATGCATGTATTATACATATAAACCTTCTTCTTCTATCACTCTAATCACTCTATCTATATAAAAAAAAAGCGCATCAAAATCCGTTGCTTAGTTTAAGAAATGTATGCATACATAGGGACATAGGGATATAGGGACAGAAAAAGCGACTTTGTTTTATACTATGTAGTGAAGTGATAGTGATATTCAATTCAATCGATGTTGCAGTAATTTCAGCCCTCGCTATCAGGCTAAATTTGCAGGTTGACGAACTTTATACTTCCTCCACCTACAGCTATGAAGTTTTACAACATGTCCACTCTAGTTTCTCTATTCCGTGACCGCGGTAGGCTATCAAGGCATTGCGGCTTGGCATTACTGCCCTAAGTGCACTCTACAGGCGGATATTCGCACCGCGTTAGTAACAGGTCTGATGACTGATTAACGGCAAAGAACTTGGGCTACTTTTTATGATTAAATAATATTCTTAAAGAAGTAATTCATAGTTTTTTAACAGTTTTTGTAACGTTTGAAACTATCAAGTTTATGAACATACCTTTCATTTAAAACGGGATATTAAAATATTGAAAATTGGATAAATATATATTAAGAACTAAAGGATATTGAAAGGTGTCATAAAACATAGTAAGGAAACCCGCAGATTAGGGTGCCGAGAGTGTCATAATTGTTGTAGCACCCAGATCGAAAAGATCAAAGCTATATCTTTGACGTCATAACCGGAGTCATCTCACATTATGTAAATGATAATAATGTCGAAACTAATAAACCAGTAATAACTATCAAATAAACAGCAGATACCATTTCCGTATCACTTTATGATACCTGAATCGAGTAATCAATAACTTTTGGTATGATCGATATATTCATGTTTCTTAATTAGGTTTAACTAGTATGTACAACATCGCAATTAACATTATGTAAACGTTTCAACGCCTCATTAGACGTCATTAATTACAATTTAGCTAGTCACATCACACTACATACCAACTACAAAAACAAGTTTGTTCGGATGTAGGCGCAGCTTTGATGAAGGTTAATTGAAAATTAGATTTCATACGTGTTTCCAAAACTATAATGTTTTACAAAACAAAAAAATGCACGTATTAGGTACGACGATAGGAATTGAAGTCTAACAATTATACGAGTATGTATCATAAAAGGCATTTATTTCTGAATTTATCTGGTGAATACAGCTGTCAGTTCTACGAGACTAACCCCAGACGAAGTCATGAATCGGCATCTCAGCGATAAGGTCACCCATTGTTTTGCCTAGTTTACCATGTATTTTGCCTTTACCATGTATTTTGTTTCTGTGTGGTGATAAATAAAGAGTTATCTATCTATCCCCACAGCTAGGTATCTACATCTAGAGAGGCTTTGTAAATTCATTTCTGCACTATCCAAAATTTCAACCTAAAATGACCTTAGGGTACATTTTATCACCTAGCAAAGTAAAAGAAATATTTTTTAAATATGGTTTCCTTAAAACTATAGCAGATTCCAATAACGAAATAAGTTTATTAAAAATCTATTTAAAATAACATTCTGTAATTTGTAGTGTATTTACAGAGCCCTGCTTGAGATGAGGCAACTTCAACCGAACGACGTATATGATCCGCGTGATATACCACTAAACAAAAGCTATACCCACGAAGTACCCAAAGCGCAAGCTCTAACGTGATTTCCGAAACGGCCGCCGTCGAGTGCTCCAGTGCTCTTCAAACGCCCATTGAAAGGAACTAACGGTACTCAAGCACACCGCCTTTTAGGAACACGATACGTCGGTGATCAGTGTATTGGGGGAATTGACCGACATCCTAATTTGATAGACTTGGGTTGAGATCCGACTTCAAGTATTAACATCGTCAGCCTGACTAAGTCTACTGCTACACCAGGGGAGGCCTTGGTTTATCATTGGTCTGTATACATTTCCAAGAAGAACGATTCTGAGGCCTTTCCATGCACCACCTCCTGTTCTGTTTTGTCCCGTATCTTCTTGTCAAAGCCAAAAGGTCATAAAACTAGGTGAATCTTGGTATAGGAAAGCATATTTACGAATACCGCAATCAGTGCTATATTAACACTAAAATTAAAATTATTTAAAATTAAAAATAAATCTTAGTTAATATTTTATCCTAAGTTCTCATATATTTTTTGATTAAAGGTTATTTATGAAACAAGGGAAAAAGGCACATAAAATAAATTAAACAATCACTAATAATTTCCTCTCTACAACCATACTTTACATCGTAGTATACAATCTTTTAATAGCCCAAAAAAGACGTTCTAAAGTGTTGACCAAGAACTATTTTGACTGCTCGGGCCAAGTAAATGGGTTAATGAAGGGGAAAATGACTTCATCCATCTTAGTTGGATTCCTCTTAGCATCCTCATGCTACGCTGCCGGGCTTAATTCACTTCATTACTGTTTTTATCTGCATGAAAAACAGAGATATAGAAAGTAATAAAAATAAATTATTATAATTTTTTCAGTGACGTTAATTACCTTGAATTGAAAGAACTCGTACCTTACTGAAATTAGGAAGAAGCCTTTGGTAATTTATACTTTAAATATCTATTTCTTGGTACTTAAAATTTATTTCTTCAGAATCATCTTCCTTAATACGACTCTTGAAATTTGAGACGTGGTCGCCAATCATTCGATAGCCGTCACTGTCTTTTTTTGTTGACATGTAGATGACAGTGACAGGTACGAGGGGAGGTCCAAAAGTCCGCGGAATGGAGGAGTTGTAATGAAATTAAAACAACGAAACTATTTTTCCTTTTCAATATAATTACCTTTGAGCTTAACACATTTTTCAGATCTAGAAATTAACTTATGTATACCATCAAAAAAATATTTTTTCTCTTTGCCCTCAAAATGAGCCAAAATCGCCGCCTTAACTTCTTCATCGTCTTGAAACTTTTTTCCCCTTAGATCTTTTTTCAAATTTGGAAATAAATAATAATCGCTGGGGGCTAGGTCCGGGCTGTAAGGTGGGTGGACGAGTGATTCAAAGCCGCACCGGTCTAGAGCAGCCATCGCAACTTTGCTCTTGTGAACTGGTGCGTTGTCTTGCAAAAGCAACACACCGCTTGAAAGTTTTCCCCGCCTTTTGTTTTCGATGGCTTTCTTTAATTGCTCCAATATTCTTGCGTAATATTCTCCGGTAATGTTGACATCCTTTTCTTTGTAGTCGATCAACAGGATTCCTTCACAATCCCAAAAAATCGTAGCCATAATCTTTCCGGCCGACTCCGACAGCTTAAACTTCTTTGGGGGTGGTGTGCCCTTTTTATGCCACTGCATCGACTCCTGTTTGGACTCAGGTTCAAAGTGATGAACCCAAGTTTCATCCCCGGTAACAATCCGCTCCAAAATAGGGGTAGATTCTTCGCTACACAGCTCCAAAAAGTGCTTTGACGCTTCGATTCTTTGTTGCTTGTGCAGCGGCGTGAGCATTCTTGGCACCCATCTTGCACTGACTTTTGACATGCCAAGATGATCGTGTAGGATCCTCAAGATGGTTGTGTCTGATACTCCTACTATTGCAGAAAGCTGTTTTTTCTTCAGACGAGCATCTTCCAATATTAATTTTTCAACTTTTTCAACGATATCCGGAGTGGTGACCTCAGCCGGCCGTCCTGGGCGGGCGTCATCTTCAATCGACTCTCTGCCTTGTTTGAAAAGACCATGCCACTTGTAAATCATGGTTTCACCAGGGCACTGATCTCCATAAACGGCTCCCATCTCATTCATTATGGTAAGCGGAGGTTTTCCTTGCTTGGTAAGGAATTTTATTACGGCACGAAACTCAATTTGCTCCATTGTTGCAGTTTTTTTCCGGATTGACTTGTTTGCAGGGCGATATCTTGTAAATGAATGATGTTAAAGGGCTAAAAATTTACATGTACATCCTTAATGAGTACCTAATTAGCGACATACCAAAAAAAGGTAGCTACCTGCATCCTTTCCGCCCCGTTCCGCGGACTTTTGGACCTCCCCTAGTATAATTTATAATACCTACGGGGCAATGTTTTGTTTATAGGTGATGGTTACCACTTAACATCAGGGCCATCTGCTTGTTCCATCAGCTAGTTGTATAAAAAAAAAAAAAAAAAAAAAAAAAAAAAAAAAAAAAAAAAAAAAAAGACCAACTGGGATTAGTTTTCTGACATTTTGCGAAACCACTTAGCATTTTCATTTTAATTGTTCTTCTAGTGTTATTTTGAGTTGTGTTGTGTAGTTTCGGTGGTATTTTAACCTACTTGAAATTACTTGAGTTTTATGAAATAAAAGTGTATTAGGTAGGTATGTGATATCGGTATTCGACCAAATATGCTTCAATGTTTTGAAGAAACCCCCACCATTTTCTTCAAAACAATTGACTGACGTGACTAGAAACTTTTATCTCAAATATCACTTTGACACTGGCACTTGTCTATAAAGTAGCCATAAAAAAGAAAAAAATAAACTGTAGAACGCGCGCCAAAGATCGCGGGAAGTCCGTGTAGGCAGGTACGAAAATCGCTCAGTATGGGCATTGAGAATTACTAGCAGTGTCTAAGTACTTCTTCAGGATGATTATGAAAATCCTGCAACATACTTATGACAGAACCTCGGTGTACCACAGTTGACTTCATAATTAAGGTATCATGAAGCTCTACCATAAATAAAATCACATTACTACGAAAATCGCTTCCACGAACCACGATCCATCTTTGAAATTCGTGTTCTTTTCAATAGCTCAATCCGGGACCTCTGGTACGGATACTGTGGTTTCAATTTCCCGGCCTAAATAAAGGGAATTGATCACCTATCGGAATAGCAGCCTATTCATTTTAAACTAACCGTCTTGTGTAGATGCGAGTCTGTTCTCGTCGAAAATAATTATGATAAGAACGCTATTTCGGAAAGATTTAACATCTTGAAACAGTATTATTGTTTCGATTGTCTTACTTTGATTAGGTACTTAATAATTTGTTATAAATCATTTATAATATAATAAAAAAAATCATAAATACCAAAGATAATATATTAGCAAATAAAGAATTCTAAAAAACAAACATACCTAAAGAGTTTCTATGTTTTTTTTACGGTGGAGATCGTACCCGAGATCAATTAGCTCGTACTCATGAAATTTTATTTTTTCGCGTAATACTTATTTTTTCATACAAAACTAGTGAAATATTACCTAAAAACCGAACCAACTAATCTATCAATCAAAATAATGTCCAATAGGCACGATAAGCGAAGTGAAGTATCACCGTAAACAAGTCTATGCTTCTAGTGAGGGTTTTTTGTGTTAACGGTACCAGGGATATGTATTACTTCCAATCCTTATGCCAAGCACGTGTTTACCGGACTTTGATGCGTGCCACCACACCCGCCTCAGATCTACATATTACTTCAGGTAAGCAGATTTACCGTGAAATATATTCGGAAAATCTACTTTGCTTACTATTTTGGCTGGTAAAAGTTACATAATGCAGTGATCTCAAGATATATTTTTAAGATATTTATCATAAAGATTCCACCACAAGACATGTAGACGTACGGCTCAATACCATCCATTCCTAGTTAGCATAACCGATTCGCAAAGCATTTAATCAGTTATCCATAAAGAAGTACTTGCTTTAAAATATAAATACATACGTATTTCTGCCGCCAGTGCTCGCAAAACAAAGGTGACAAAGTTTTTAATTTTTAAGAAAGTTTTTAAACGCATTTCATTTATTTTTCCAAATCATTGAACAATTCTAATGATTTGAACGATTTAGCCTTTTGCGTTTTAAGGCCGCGTGGGTTTAATATCCACTGAGAACACACATTTGTATGCTGGACATAATTTTTTGTTCTCTGTCTGGGAGAAGGTATATTAAAAAAACAACATTAAGTATTATCGGCTATCTAGTTCTCATCTCTCATCTCTCTCATTTATAAGCTTGGCCTAGTTTCGACTAGATTCGATAGTGCTGTATGGAAAGTCCACCAACATTTTTTTCCCATTTATTTTTATAAATATCGCCGTCCCCACCGAATAAAATCGTAATCGAATATTACGATAGTAGTGCTTTTATTTGAAATAACTATTCTAGAGGTCCGATTACACCTTGTAAATTTTTTTCAACAGATTCGTACGAGTATTTACCGAGTTAGCGATTTTGTAATGGATCTAACGGTTTTATTCGATTGAACAGAAAAACACTTTTTTTCCTGGAATAAAAACGTAACATATTAATACTGACTACGCAATGTATCATTTTTTATGGTAATGTACTATTACGATTTTATTCGGCGGAACTTTTGATTTTTCAATCACAGTGAAGTCACTTGCGATTACACTCGTAAAATAAATGGAATTGTTATATTGATTACTGTATCATAAATCAACAAAAAGAAACCCATTACCTTGATTTTACTATAGTGCGAAAAGCCCATCTTTTTAATAATTTTCAGTTTAGCCTCAGACTGGAAGTACAACTAAAATCGAAGTTGGACGAATAAATGGCGTCGACGATAATAAACGATTTTTTTTGTGCGCAACCTACCTATACGTTTGACATCGGGATGTTTATTCACAATTTTCACAAACTACATACTTCACTTACTAAATCACTTTTGGGTTCAGTGTTCTGATCGTTCCACTATATCGTTGTTGTAGCTGGTGAACGTAGTCCCGCGACCAGTAACTCCAAAAGTCTTGAATCATTCTTTGTGTGAACTGACAGGTGGACAAATTTGACTTTTTTTTTAAAGATGTATCGACTATACAAATTTCGGTTTGCGCATCAAGAAGTTAAGAAGTTTTCTTGGAGAGCATGGCTACGAAGTAGCACTAAGAATCAATTTTTAATACCGAGTACAATTACTGATTTTTTAAGCCTTAAAAAGATTTATTCTTGCAATTTGCTCTTTGTACGAGCAAACCGAGGAGATAAAAAGGCTTCAATAGAAGAAAATTACAGGCCCCAAGTAAAACGAAAGGACAGAGCCAATAAATTAAAAGGGAAGCCGCAGTCGATTCAACACACACCAACAAAACAGTTTTTGAGAAAAAGTTCTCAGCGTCCCTCAATCATAAGTAGGCATTTTCCATTGTAAACAAGAATAACCTATTTATTATAATTTTACAGTTTTTGTGGCACCTCTATAAGCTCTATAGCGAAAAGGGGATCTGCCGAAATAGGAAGTTGCTTGTTGCAATTTAATACCTAAGTACAACAAGAAGCACAAAGAGCTATCAAGAATATATCGTTGTACTAGTTGCGCCCCGCGGTTTAATGCGCGCAGATTTAAATCCCGGTATTCCCACGGGATAAAAAGTAGCCTATGTGTTATTCCAGACTATAATGTATATCTCTGCCAAGTTTCATCCAGATCCGTTCAGCCGTTCCGGCGTTAAAGAGTAACAAACATCAATCCATCCATCCATACTTACAAGCTTTCACGTTTATAATATTGGTATGTGTTATACTGTGGAGTTTTGAGAAAACAAATTTACCACCAACCTATCAATAAACCTCTGCACGAAGACTTACTCGGGTTGTGGCTTTCTTCGGCTTTTCCAAGAAGCTCATAAGTTTTTCGAACCCATGAAAGAGAAAATGAACCGAATAACCAAAATCTAGATTAGGTAGATGTTTCATTTATTGTTATTAATTTATTGTTATTTGTTTGACGACCTCTGTAGCGCAGCGGGCGAGAGCCTGCCTGCGACGCAAGAGGTTGAGCGTTCGATTCCCGCCTTGGAACAAATTTGTGTACGATCTGCAGAAATTTGTTCCCATGGTCTGGGTGTTTTCTATGTATAATAAAAAAATATCTATCTATGTAAGTATATAATGTATTAAATATATCAGTTATCTAGTACCCTTAACACAAGCTTTGAATAGCTTACTTTGGGGCTAGATAGTGCTGTGTGGATTGTCCAGCATTATTTATTTATTAATCATTTAAAATTTAGATTGTATGATTTTTTTTAAATTTTATTAAAATACATATCAAAACGTGTTCCTGATTTTTTTGTTGTTTGTGAGTATGTCAAATTTTGTTTGTATTTTAATATGTGTATTTGATACCATTAAATTTCTTGAAAATAACTATCAAAATGTTTTTTTTTCTTGTTATTTTGTAACTATTACCATAGATAATTTGCACTAAGTGATACACGGTATTCAGTTTTTACAATATCTAATTGCCATAGGAAATTATCGTATTACAATTTTACTATAGTCTCCATAGTTGGTTTAAACGCCGAATACTATGGTAATATCATATTACCGATATAGTAAACAAAGCTTTTTTGGAGTCTATACGATCGCAATCGAATGTTACTGTAAGCTGTCTATCGATAATTCCCGCGAATAAAATCGTATTGTTGCTTTACCGCGTAAAGTAATGTCAAAATTTCTGGTATTATATACTTTTAGCCATAACTTTGTTTGGGTAAACACAGTATTTTTATGAATCATAATTTCAATATTGAATAAAATTTAGCTATCTTTTGGTATATAAACAATCTTGGTAAGTAGGCCTACTAAGAAGTTATAGTCAAAAAACGGTTTTTAAATTCTCCTGAACATTTTGACTTTTGCGATTACGATTTTATTCGGTGGGGACGGCGATATAAATGTGAACTTACTTACCTATAATCCAACCTCAATACGGTGCTACCCTCAATTTATCTATTAAGTAGATTACTGCTGTCTGCAGTTTCAGAGTAATAACAAAGTTTAGCTAACTCATCCAATAGTTTTATGGCTCGAGTGTACAGAGTGTTGTTATTTTATATGAATATTGGTTGGGGTTATTAAGTTTGATAAGTACTTTTTGTTTGAAAACTATATAATTTTGAGATGCCATATTGTTACTGGCATATTATTTATTTTGTTAGACGGGTACTTGTCGGTAGTAGATCGGTAGCTATTAAAAATAATATTCTAACAGCTGCATTGGGCTTGCAACCTCTCACGTAAAAATGTTGATATCTTGCTGCCCATGCTTTTAGGCTGAACTAGTGTGACCCTTCCAGCATTGATAAAATCAATGCTGGAAAGTGAGACGTCGTGGAATGAGGTGTTGTCCTTCTGCGAGTTAGTTATGTCGCAGAAGGAGGCTGCGGAGCGGGAGAGGGAGATCACTTCTAACCTGGCGATCCGCAGCCAGAGGTCTGGACGAGGAAGAAGGTGGAGGCAAAGGCTCCATGAAATCCGGTCCCCATAATGGATGTAGGCGGCGGCACTGGCGAGTAGCCGTCGCCCAATAAGACCTGAGGTGGCGCGCGCGGGTGTTCCGCGCGCCTCTCGGAAGAGATCTGGGGAATAGCCGAGAGGCCACGGAAGGGTCTCCAAACTATGGAGTCAATGCCGTCGGGGCCATGGAAGAGTGCGAAAGCGTGCCCACAGCCCCGGCACAAGGTGTGCAGCAGGACCCCGTTGGGTTTTAGTCGGTAAAAGTCCGACATAACTCTTCTATTGTCACCACAACAGAAGAGTATCCATGAGGATTTCCCAATGTTAAAAAAAAAAACAAAGTGTGACCTTACCAACCTCAACACCAAAATTATGTACCTAGTTTCATGAACAATAAATATATTTATCTTTATGTTCTGACGTATTTAGGATTTGGACATATCTCAGAACTAGTTGCGCCCCGCGGTTTCACCCGCGCAGATCTCAGTATTCCCACGGGATAAAAAGTAGTCTATATGCAATTCCAGACTATAATCTAGCAATCTATCTCTCTGCCAAGTTTAATTCAGATCTGTTAAGCCGTTTCAGCGTGAAAGAGTAACAAGCATCCATCCAACCATCCATGCTTACAAGCTTTCGCGTTTATTAGCATAGGATATTCCCTAAAATATAATAGTCTACTTGAATACTTTTTAATTAGGACATAATTTCACTGACCACTCTTCAAATTTCCTCTGTATTATCGTTTATACCTGTTTACTATTTATTGTAAGAACATTATTTACTAGTATCATATCAACAGCCGTGAAGAATATCTATCGAAATAATGTTTTGTATCTGATACATTTTGTACATGATAAATTACAGTCTTATTTTAGAACCTCGAGCTCGATAGTTTGCTTCAATAGTAATGGTATTGATTTAGAGAGCTTTGTATGAATGCTTCCAATAACAATATTGGGGGAGACATAGCTCTGCGCAAAATATGTAGTAATACCACAGCGTTGGAAGAGGTTATTTTATTTTTCTTTTGACTTTACGAAACCTTTTTTCCAAATATTTTCTTAAAAAGATCGCTCTTTGTGATCGGATTTATTTTCAAAAAAATCTTATTCTAATTCAGATGTGTGGGAATACTGATTTTATTATTTTAATTTCTTTATATTAATTATAAAACCTTTTAACGGAGTATTTCAATTAGAAGAATAAACAATAAATGTAAGGCTCGATAAATGAAATTAATAGAGTTTCTGGGTGGCTATACGTTTAAGGCGTAGATTACGGGTCATGACAATGTAAGATAACAAAATGTATAATAAAATTTATCAGTATTACTACACATGGGATCTAGCTGTCTCCAAAGTCAATACGTACGTAACTGAGCGTCTCTGGAGCTCAGACTGGTCATTGAAACGCCTACGTCCGTTATCGCAGAACCCAAGCGGACCCGAATTGCTCTTTATTTCGCATTGTCTCTATCCTACGATGTTATTTAGTATCTGAAGACGCACGGCGGCTATTACTGTTGTTGACTAAGTCCTACATACACTTCCTTATCATATAAAACTTATCCTTCTATAAATAAATACTATTTTTTTTTTTACAAAAACAATACCTACAATTGTTTACAAAATACAGATGAAACAATTGAGCTAGCTGCAGACCGTTGCAAACGATCTGTATATAAATTAATTAATAGAAATATATATTATACCAAATATGAAAATAAATGTAAATTCAAAATAAGTATTTCCCATATTACTAACATATGGGAAATACTTATTTTGAATTTAAATTTATTTTCATATTTACGTACATTCATTAATTGATATTTCATAGTTCTTTAAGCGGCTGCTGATGATGATGACACCGGAATGAAAACCATTCTTCAATCAAACTCCACGGCAGTTTCCGCGCCGCGCAGAAGTGTCGACAAGGTAGGTATTCAAAGGTTTATTTTTGTCAGCTAATGGAAAATCTTTGTACGGATGTACCGGACGGATGGGCGCGACTTGGAATCGGATTAGCGTTATCGACTATAGACCGTGATAGAATCGTCGGGGCATTACCGCTTTTAGTTCACTCTAGAAATGTTTCGTGGATATACAGGGTTACAGGAAAAATCGTGCTAGATCCGTTAAGGGCGTGGAGTACCCATCATTTCTGACTATAGATATTGCGATTAAAAAGAATATTTTTTTTGACTGATCTGTATTATAAATAAATAAATAATGCTGTAGCTATTAAGCTACTCGTAGCATAGTTATGGGTACTAGGTAACTGATATAATTATTCAATGCAATATACAGGGCGTCCCACGGATATGCTACATGGAGAAAAAGAACCTTGAATATTGAATATTTTAGATGGAACATTTAACTCAAAGAAGACATTATACTGCATTCATAGATATTTAAATTATTACATGGTTGAACCGAGAATCTAACCCGTTACATGAGAAAAATTATCACCAATTAAATATATATATATTTTTTTTTAATGCTGGACAATCCACACAGCACTATCTAGCCCCAAAGTAAGCTATTTAATACATTATATACTTACATAGATAGATATTTTTATTATACATAGAAAACACCCAGATATTGTTACCGAGCTTTATCATACCGATCGAAAGGCTTCATCATAAGGCGCGTCCCTCACTGGTAAGTCGAGGCACAGGCGAGGCGCAGGCAGCGTGGAGTCGAGGCGCGGTCAAGGCATTGGCTCTTTGTGGAGTCGAGGCGCAGGTGGTGGTATGCTTCTTTCGCACATTTTGGAACGAAAAAAACGAAACGGAATGACAAAATGGTGGCAGAGTCGCGACGCGAAATTTTTCGATAGAAAAATCCATTGGTGCACGACCTGCGACCTTCCATCGGAAGGCGAAGTCTCTCGTCAGTATAACCAAGAACAAAAAATCACGATCTGCTGTTCTACTTCCGTTCCGTTTTAACTCTTCCCCCCCCCCCCCCCCCCAAGAACTGTCAAATCATTACCGGAGGTACGGAAAATGTATAAAAGTCATTAAATAACTCATGGGTAAGTACGCACAGTTATTAAATTAGGACTTGGAAGTTGATTTGAAACCGAGTTAGAGATAAAACGGTGCCGAGTAATACATTTTCAAGAAACAGATATTATAAAATAAAATAACAAAACTCATTGTTATTAGTGCTTACTTCTCTGTAAAACTAACAAAACAGCAACAGACTATGAATTCCGATCCTTAAGACAACTTTGAGCTCCTCAGCGAGCAATAAACTGGAAACAATCACTGAACGTTACACAGTATTAAAAAGAAACGATCTAAAAACGAAGTCATTTTATATGAGCGATCATTGTTGGTACTATGCAGGCTGCCGCTCTGAGATTTTGGGATAATATGGATAATCCACGACGCTCGAAATGAAGCTCGCGAAAGATCCTTTGCCGCTCATCCAACTCGAAAATTATTTATTCATTACCCTGTTTATAACTGCGATTATGTTGTTACATATAAAGCAATAACGATAATGCTAAGTGCGTGTTTTCCGTAATGGTCGCACGTTTTGTGGCCCGTTGAATGTCGAGTCGAAGGTAACATGAGCCTCCTAATATATTTTTATGAGGTATTATGATGGTAGTTTCGTAAGTTGGTACGTGATAAAGCGACAGTTTCGTATTGGATCTATACGCAAGTTTGGAGTAAAAGGTACGTTATAGTGTGTTAGAAATAATTTAAAAGCAGGCGAGATAACAAATTATCTGTATACATGCAAGGTTCTGGATGATTAAATTTGTCCACACGTGCTTTTATTTATATAACTAATAAAATTTTATTTTAATAAAACGTATTATGTTAGCTGCGTTAGTTAAACAGGTAGGTATAGTAAAAAAATAAAAATCCCCTCACATTGTCTTGGTTTTACAAAATTTATTTTCAATCGTTTTGAACTCGAAGAGAGAGCCCCGCGTCGTTGGTTTGAGACTCAAAGCACGAAAGCACACAGTAACAATCGAAACTCATAATGCTAAAAGAGTGCCGTCCACGCAGTTCTATCGCAGAACCAATAATATTGAACTCACAAGAAGTATAGATTCATATCTATATATACATATACTTATTATATTCCTCTTTGTTCTTATCTTTGGATCTGAACATTTATTACTGTCTTATTGCTTGTAGAGTGGTCGAGTTGGGAGTAGGAGTCAACAAGAAGTTATTATGTTGAGACTGGGTGAAAAATGAACAAGGTTTTTTGCATTTTGCAATTGTGGCGCGGAACGTTTTTAAATCGCTCAAGACTTTAAAATTAATTCCGGAGTCAGTGATGAAGAGGAGAACGTTGAATGGTTTCTAGCTTTTGGTAAAAGCATCTGTAAAATGTATATTTTAATATAAATCCCAACTAATATTATAAATGCGAAAGTAACTCTGTCTGTCTGCCTGTCTGTCTGTCTGTCTGTTACGCTTTCCCGCTTAAACCTCTCAACCGATTTTGATGAAATTTGGCACAGACAATCTTTAGACCCTGAGAAAGAACATAGGCTACCTTTTATTGCGAAAAATAGAGATGAAGAGATTAAAAGTACGCAGACGAAGTTGCGGGTACCAGCTAGTAATAAATAAATAAATAGCATTAATTCAACTACACAGACACATTATTAATTATTATCATAAAAATATACTAAATCGAAACATAAGAACTCATAAGAAATCATAAGAACAACGTTATTAAATTTTAAATTATATATATATTTATGTATGTATATATATATATTTATTGATATTTTGCTATCTTTTTTTCGGGTGGACTTGTACTCTTATTTCATTTATTTTTGCAGGCAAATAGATTACTACACTCATTCTGCGCACACACACATTATAACTACACACATGCACGTACGTACACACACACACACACACACACACACATACTCTTCCTTTTCTTGTAGGTAAAGCTATGCTGGAGGGCAGTAAAGTTTTTCTCGTGATATGATTAATTAGGAAAATCTGTTATTGGCTTTTTTTAAGATAGTTCACAACCAGCTATATTTCTTATTATTGTAATTGCTGTTGATTTTCTAATAAATAAATAAATAAATAACTACAAATACAATAAAATGAAACAGCACGGTGTATTACTTTACACTAGTAGATAGTACTTTAATAGTTTATTAATTATGTCGTAAGAAAGCAGTAACATATTAATAATCTAGTTGTAATACCTATAGTGAGTAAAGATTTTACAAGAAGAACAGGCAGCAAACTTTCAAATAATTACACTGTTCCATCCAAGGAATTTGAATACTGTTCCATCTATCCACTGTTGCAAATTAAAATCAATCGAAAATGGCACCAAGACTGTATTAATCACGCTGATTCGCAATCGCGATGTAAAAAATGAATTCTTATATTTTTATTTCAAACAATTAAATTTGTATTTAAGAAATTAGTAAACAGGATTTTACATTTATATTCAAAAATTCAATTCAAAGGAACGTTTCAAAGCTAAACGTACAAAAAATGCTTCTATAGGCTACATGACATGTCAAGAAATTCGATAAAGAAACATATACCAACTTATTTCTCGGGTTTAAAAGTATTGCGGGAAAAAAGAATCCTCGGTGTTATGGCATAATGCGTATAAAGGTACATTTGGTTCGGATTTATGTAGGAGGCCTCGGTTGGTTTATGATGACAATGCCGCTCACAACCGCCGCGGGCGCCACCTCATTTCCTCACTGAAAGTTATAAAAACATATTGAAAATGAGATTCCCGCTGTGGAGCCTACCGAATTTTATCTTGTTTTGTGATTTGCTTGTTTTTATGTAGAGGGTATAAACGTATTTTAGAAACACCTTCAAGTTGGGTGGATGTGGACTTTGTCATGTTCGCAGAAGCTTTTTGAATGTTTTGTGTACCCATACCTTATAATTATAAGTGAACAGTAGGTACCTAATGCGTATCTGTGGGTACAAACTGAACAGTGGGCAGTAAGACATCTTAAAAGCTAAGTCCTAATAAGGAATGTTTCTCAAGATTTCGAATCAAATATTCGAAACATTCCTCCACATCCTAAAAGGAACCGCCTGTGGCACTTACTTTCCAAACTGTAGGTCAAAACACCGCAGCAACTACCCATATTCCATCATGCATAAGAAAAGGTGTGCAATGGTTAATACTCGTACTCAGCTTTTGAGGCAAACTAAATTCTTACAATATTTACTATCATTCAATCATACTGTATCAAAGCTGGTGAAGCACTTGTGGCCTACGCCTATACTCGTAGAAAACCCCAACGATCAGAAATGTATGGGGAAAGCTGGCATGTAGAGGACATCTTCAGGTTGTCTCAACATTTTTCAAATAAGTAACCTTTTTTGTGATAGACGTGAAAACACAGTTTTCTTTGTTATTTTCACTTTTTTTTCTGTAAGGTTAAAAAAGTAAGTATATTATTAGAAATATATTGGTGGCAGCGAGCTGATTAGATTATTGATGGTAGCAGGAACAGGTATGGTAGATTTTTCTCCGTACAAACTCTTTTAGAAAGGACGTCTGTATATACTAAAACGCTCAGAAAACCTTTGATGATGATGATGTATGTTCGCGATATGCATTACGTCTGCAAAGTTTATAAGCACGTATTGTTCATGATAATTAATTTAAGTTACTGAGGTAGTAACGTGAAAAGTCGTAATAATTCAGTTAACAAGTTTGTTGCTCAGTAACTTGGAATTTAGCTGAATCTCGCTTAAGAAGGGGATCTTAATAAGGACAGTCATGCTATGCTGGTTGGTGTTCCAGATTTTTTCTAGTGAATAAGTGAAATTAACGTTTTGACCTAGTTTTTACATTTTATTTCCTTATTGTATTTTATGGCTCGATTTAAAATCCATAATATTTTCAACAAAAAATGCTGTTTGAAATATTGATACACATCATAGATTGACATACATCATAGTTTTGCAATTTTGATACTAAAGTCCAACTCCCAACGTGTTGGTTTAATTACAAAAGCTATGTATAATTCGATTACTTCTGGGCTCAACCAATAAATAATAAATATTTGGCGACATTTCCACATGGCGCAATTCAGCCCCAATTATAAAAAAGCTTGTACGACGGGAACCACATAACGGAGGCCTATCGGTATGTACCCGAAGAGGCCGGCTTAAATGCTCTTTTGTAAGCACATACACATACACGGAACAATTACCTATATACCACTCAAACAGTTCTACGAATAATCTATGGAAAATTCAGTAGAACAATTTCAAGGCTACAATCCCAATTAGCAACGTGACACTGGGAGTTAAAAAGAGCGGATGAGACAAAGCTCTATTTACGCCCTTTATCCATGTAAAGGCACAAGTTGTTGTCTAAGGGCCACTACGGGGGAGATTGTCTTGTCAAGCTGGCTAGCTCAGTGCGACGGCCCCGTCGGTTGTGGGCGGACGCTTTCCCGCTCGTACTTATCTCACCGGCAACTCTACGTGAGCTCTCAGCTTGCGATGTTTTAAATTAAAGTCAGTTAGTTTCGTTTTTGTGAATGAAGTTTTAAGTGGACATCTTTTTAAGAGCGTTCGTAAGTATTTTTGCTAATCTTTTTATTAACATTTTATGACAAAGATCATACAAAAGAACGATAGGAACCAAGGCGTAAGTTTGTTGCCTGTTCTTCTAGGTCTGGTCGCGTGGAATTGGCATCTAGGTTTACCTAGTTTAACGTTTTAAAGGACCTTTTTTTCAACTAAATTAATACCTTTTTACTTTGACTATTTATAAAAATATAATTGGGTTTATAAAGATATTAGGTACGTAAATATATTTTCTTCTTTTAAGCATGCGTGGTAAAGAATACGCATCAATAATTTTTAGTTTCCAACAAAATATAGGGATACAATATTTTCTATTGTTCGGCAGCGGCCAGTATTATTTATGTCGACGATAGAAAATGAAATAAATTATCTCTCATCTTTCAGGTATTGGTTGCTAGTACCTATTCTGTTTTCGTTCGCTATCGTGTCAAAGTCAGAGTAACAAAGAAAATTGCGGCAATGATGTCTACGTGGCCCTTGGTTTTATTCAGGCTCCATTGTTTTCTATCCATGAGCCTTTCGCCAAAATCGCTTTCGAAGATGAAAGGAAAAATAATGAGTCTGTAGTCAGTGATAATATGGAGCGCTCTTACATTAATTAGTTTAATTAATATACGTATTTTTTGTGAAGCCTTGAGGTTTGGGCACCAATGAAATCGCTGCGTGACTTTACATCCTTTTCAACTGTATTCAAATTCCTTGTTTTCAACTTGACTGTTTTTTTTTTCTTTTGGCATCTCGAAATGCCACTAATTTAAGATTAATCTGTTACTATTATTTTGCAGCAACATTAAAACTTAACAATCATTCAACCACTCATTCATTCATTCGCTTCAACTTCTTAGGGTATGTGCTTTCAACTTGACTGTTAGACACATGTAACTCATAAGCATAACCGATGCTAAGGGTACATAAATGAAGTGTTCTGCATTGAAATTAGTTTCTAACAAGCTGGTGTATAATAACAGTTTAAACCTTGTTAATTATCGCGTTACGATACATAATCATAAGTATCATCGTAAGAGTCACCGGTTTTAGGTATTTTTTTTATGTACCTACTCGTACCTATGGAAAAAATGTAACAAAAAACAGTAACAGATTTCTGACTTTGATGTCCTCTCAAATCTCTTAGTATCTACCTCGGATCTCAAGATTATCTACGAATGTTAGTGGGGTAGTCAGAGGAACGTCCGATTATTAAATTTTAGCATATAACCACATTTTGCAGCAGGCAGGTAATCAATACATGATAGGTTGCAAGGCCGTCGGCATTCCCAGTTAAATATACTTTGAATTATGAATAGTCTTTTTATGCGACTATAAATAATGAGGTTTTTTATTCGACTGGTTTTTATAAGTTTTGTTAACTCACAACTTTTTACCAGGTAGACTGATGTTGATGATTATCAAAAGCTTGTGTTTGTAATGCAATCCCATTTAAATTTGAGTCAGATCTGACGAGCAGTTTTTGAGTTATAGTATGTGTGAGTGTATTTTCCAGTTGAATTCGGTTGAATCCTTAAAGAGTTATGTTTTAGATGCATGCATATTAATACTTTGAATAGGTATCCAACGAATGCTAAATGCTCAACTAAACCATGTTTCTTTTGACGTTTTCAATAATTTGTAATTTATGGTAAGAATGAACGCAAAAGTTATCTAATCCTGTCGAAAAATACTGTCTACGTTTTCAAAGAACCCTTTGCAAGTATTAAAGCGAAGGACGACAGGATGTTCAAGAAAGGCGAATAAACGGAAGGAGTACAACCTCATAATAGGCCACCCGAATCACCCTATGTGTACTTTGGACCACTGACTGGTTTAGAAAATTCATTCTGCCATTTTGTGAAAGATTTTACACAGAAGGACGAGAATGGGCTTGTTCTAGTAAAAAAAAGAACTAAAGTAACTGACGTAGCTCGCTGAATCTGGCTGGCCTCTGGCTTTTCTCACTTCAACTTGCTGTTGAAGTGAGAAAAGCCAGAGGCCCAACCGCGATCTCTTTCTCTATTTCTTCTTTCTTCTTTTTATGGCTCCTGTCATAGACAATCTTGCCAGTGTCAAGTGATTCAGAGATTATACTCTTTGTAGTTATGTTTCTTGTCACGTCAGTCCAAAGTCGAGTCAGTCAATTGTTTTGAAGAAAATGGTGGCGGTTTCTTCAAAACATTTGAAACATTTTCGGTCAAATCACGATATCACATAATACACTTTCATTCCAAATGCTTACACTTTGTGCTAAGACCACAAGTAATGTTGGTTAAAATACCATCAAAATAACACAACACAACTCAAAATAACACTAGAAAAACAATTAAAATAAAAATGCTATGTTGCTTCGTTAGATGACAGGAAACGAACCGCGATCTCTTAGAGCAATATAGAAATAATATTACACTGACATTTCGTACCATGACCAAACAAAATGTCAGTAACGAAACTTCGTTGCCTTCATTTCTTCGTTGCCGGCACGGGCACGGACATGTGTGATCGAGTTCATAGACAAAGTATGCAATGATATTTTTGTAGACTCCTGACGAAATACTTCCCTGACACGGCACTGATGTAAAGAAGAAATAAGAAAGAAAATACATTTAGTCTCAGTCCATGGGGTAGCCGTCTTAGATCTCCTCCTCTAGAGCTTTTTGTCAACGAATTTATTTTTATGATTACCCGCTGCACTAGTTTGCTAACCTGCGGTTTTTTGGTAATTATATCACCAATGTGTTTTAATTGCTAAAAACTAAAGGTGCAATACTGTGCTGGAATACTTAGCTAATGTAGTTTAAATATGTTATAAAATGTATCGCTCGTCTAAAGCTTACATAAAGCTTTTTAACCCAAATCGTTATCCACAAACCCAATGTTTATGATCTGTAATAAGTACCTACCTACCTATCAGTTATAAGTTTTGAGAAGTGCACAAGCTTGATAAACGTTAATGATTACTATTGTTACGTTCTAGGATTAAATTTACACTGGAATCTGTAATACCTATATATAAGTTTATGTACAAATAAAGATATTTTAAAATTGAAATTGAATCCCCATTAAGTGTTGGTTCTACGCCCTTTATGGTCTGCCCATGTCCATTGCCACGTTAACGTACTTCCTAACGTCACGTTAGTTTATCAACGTGACGCGTCTTGTTAAGACTTTTAAGGCAACGCTACCTGTAATGCACCTGATGTTAAGGTGATGGTTACCACTTAACATCAGGCGGGCTATCTGCTTGTTCCATCAGCTGAAATCTTGCCACTGTCACTTTCATGCTGACGAAAAGAGACAGCAAAAAACTTATTGGTCTGATAAGCTATTGGCGCGCTCAGCGACCATTATTAATAAGAGCCGTTATTATTTATTTATTTATCCTACAACGCCAAACAATAAGTAATATTAGTTAATGATCCGCATGGAACATTGTTTGTTGTTTATATGATTCATTGTCTCATAAAATATATTTCAACGTAAACCCTACTCTATTCAGCCAACAGTAGGAGTCGACAAACAGTCTATTTACCGAATAAACAGAAGTTAAGTTAGTTTCAATAACAAACGAAAAACTTTACAAAACCCACTCTAATTAGCTGGCCTCACCTAAATAAATAATTTGCGGGGTATTATTACACAGGGTGTAAATTGATTACTTAACAAATCTTAAAGATGATCAATTACATGATAATGACAAATTTTATCGTACATAAACTAACTTAATATTAAAGAGTATAATCTTCCAGCTACTCTTGATTAGTTTTAAAACCGATGGAGTAACCGATAGGTTTGATTAGTTTTATAGTGTTTACTACACTTATGGAAATCACGAAAATTTTATAATGTCCCAAAAGTTATTCCAACATTAAAAAATCTTTGTGGGTACATAGTACACAAACATAGTTACTAAACAACATTCAAAAACTAAAAATGGATAGACGGACTTAGTCTGATATAATGCAATTATTAAAGGAAGGGGTTACCGTCAACATCAGGTGCACCATCTTTCTGCTCTGTTACTTTTTCTTAATAAAAAGATAAATAAATTGATGCCATTTCATTATGATCCCGGTCATGAAATTAATATTGTTCGATATAATTATGTATTGGGAACTTACCGCAGCACTAAGACATCTTATAATAGAGATTTCATTACAATCTCAAATTAAACCATAAAAACAGCTAACATTGAGATAAAGCTTTTTTTGTCGTATCTACTTTGCAATGAAGCCTGTGCATATTTTAAGAGGAAGTAATTACCACCCTGTATACAAGGCCCTTGAACGACGAGCGCTATATTCGGAAAATATAACTTAAAGTTTTATTTGACTTTATACTCTTCCGACTTTGTTGGTTCCTTCGTTATTGACTTTGGATGGGAAATACTTCATGATCACTATCAGCCTGTCCTGCTTTGCTATAGGCGTAGCCTACGTCACGATCCTTTCCTCTTTGTTATTGTAGAGTTCTTTGTGAAGAGGTTATCCGGGGAAGAAGTACTGCCATGCTTCTTTCTGCCACCAAGCAGCGTAGCTGTTTCGGTTTTAAGGGTGTGGGTGCTGCATGCCGGTGAAATTAGAGCACAAGAATTGACATCTTTTATGCCTCAAGTTGATGCAGGGCAGTGCATCGTAGGGCACGTTCCTGTCGTGCGTGACTTACGAGGCAATGCTTTGTTGTAGTTGATGGTTACCACTTAACATTAGGTGAGCCATCTGTTTGTTCCATCAGTTGGTTGTTAAAAAAAAACATACGGTTCCACATTTCAGGCCATGCCAGCCCACTTGAAAAAGTAACCCTGTTTATTGTAACGAAAAACCTTGTTTCCTATCATCATTGCCTCTACTAAGTTGTATCGTTTTTGAGATCACAAACTACCGACGTAGGTAGACTGTTTGTTCTGAGTTGCCGGTGTCCCGAAACTTTGCGAATGACCCGAGGCCGGTAATTACTTACTGATCAATTGCTACATGTTTATGTAACGAAAGTTACATTGTTCCGAAAAGTTGGGAATTACACGTGTGCGCATAATTGTATTAGATTACGTCTGTTTCCGATAATTGGATGAGGTGTGACTATGCGGAAATGTACCATAAAAATATCAGTAATAAAAACTTTATGGGTTAATATCCATCATCATTATCATAAGCAGCTTGCAAATACCCCCTGGGCTTAGACCTCCTCGCTATGACGTCACTCTTGTCAGTTTTGGGCCTTATGAATCTGGATTCTTAAGAGCCCGGTGACAGCAGCTCGCAATTTCAAAATGCGATTGGCTATTATTTCATTTCAGGGAAATTATTTGAAAAAATAACTATCCAGTGACACATAAAAACACATAAAATAAATACTATTCGAATACAAATAATACAATAATATAAGGGAAATATACTTAAATCAGAAATTATTTTGGTATTAGGTAAACGTAAGGCCAAACAACCTAATACCAAAATGATTTCTGATTCAAGCATATTCACTGGATAGTTATTTTTTCAAAAAAAATCCCTGAAATGAAATAATAGCCAATCGCATTTTGAAATTGCGAGCTGCTGTTACCGGGCTCTTAAGGCTCCGGTGACAGGGGCTCGCAATTTCGAAGTGCGATTGGCTATTATTTCATTTTATTTCATTTCGGGGAGGTTGTTTGAAAAAATAACTCTAAAGAAACACGCATAAATACTGTTCGAACACAAATAATACAATAATATAAGGGAAACATGCCCGAATCAGAAATCATTTTGGTATTAGTATGTTTGGTCTTACGTTTACGTAATACCAAAATGATTTCCGACTCAAGCACATTTCCCTTATATTATTGTATTATTTGTGTTCGAACAGTATTTATGCGTGTTTCTTTAGAGTTATTATTTCAAACAACCTCCCCGAAATGAAATAAAATGAAATAATAGCTAATCGCACCTCGAAATTGCGAGCCGCTGTCACCGGACTCTTAAGGACTTACTCTGTACGGCAACAATGTTATGTGGCCGAATAGGCAATGTTATTTTCGGCCTTCAATGTTATTTACGATATTCAATGTTACAGATACCTCCGTCTGTATTTGAGCAGCAGCGGCGTGGAAATATTATTATGTCACCTCGACTGTTTATGGCATAGTTTTATAATAGACTAGTTTCGCCCCGGAAACCAGTTAGTATTCTAACAGCGGCGATGGGCTTGCAACCTGTCACGTATGGAATACTAACTACTGCAAAATGTGGGTATGTGCCAAATGTAATGTTTGGACGTACCTCTGACTACCCCCCTTAGACATCCTCAAAGAATCTTGAATTAGTACCTACTTGGTACTGGGAGATCTGAAGGGATATACGGTAGATATCCCTTCATGCCTGGAGATCAAAGTCGTGAAGCTGTTTCAGTTTTAGTTTTTTCGCCCCGCGGTTTCTACGATACATACGGTGTTTCTAACTACAGCGGCATTGTTTTGCATCTTTGATTGGGTTCATACCGTTTTGTTTAATGAGGTAAGGTAATTGATAATAACCCGTAGTCAAATGACACATAATCAAATGACACACACCCTGATTATCTTTATTGCAAAGAATCATTTTCATGGATAACGTTTTAAATAAAATAAATAATAACTAATGCTGGACAATCCACACAGCATTATCTAGCCCCAACGTAAGCTACTCAAAGCTTGTGTTATGGGTACTAAATAACTGATATATTTAATACATACAGGGTTACAGGAAAAATCGTGCTAGATCCGTTAAGGGCGTGGAGTACCCATCATTTCTGACTTATTTCACTATGAAACACCCTACCCTAAACATAACCCTTTTCAAGCAATTCGACTTTTAATTTTTTTATTGAAAATTTTGTGCACCTTAATTATTATTATTATTGCATTTTTACATGTGTAATAAGATGCTTTAGGATGTCAATCATTAAAATAGTGCATAAGTTAATTGAATAGACCGTAGTAGACAAGTGAAAGTTAAGAAATAAGAAAAAATACTAGAAAGTTTATTTTTCTCTAAGGGATATCTAAAAAAAATATTATGGCAATTGTTTGTGAAATAAGTCAGAAATGATGGGTACTCCACGTCCTTAACGGATCTAGCACGATTTTTCCTGTAACCCTGTATAGATAGATATTTTTACCATGCATAGAAAACACCCAGACCAACGCAACAAATTTCTGCAGATCATACACAAATTTGTTCCGGGCGGGAATCGTACCCGCAACCTCTGCGTCGCAGGCGGACTCTCGCCCGCTGCGCCATTGAGGTCGTCAATAATGCGAAACGCCGTACGAATAAAGTATCTACGTGCTCCGTAATAAGATGAATAATTAAGAAAGTGGTATCCTCTCGTCGCGGTCATTAACAGCAGTGTTGCTGTCCGAACTTATTATCGTTTAATTTATGACCATACATTACCGCTTAAGGCATCATTAAGCCGCTCTGGGAAGACCGTCTAACGGAAATACAGGATGAGTTTTTTTTCATAGGCCTGAGAGGCTAAAGATTAAACTTGAGTGGATTAACTGATGGCTTTTATTCGAGTTTATGGTCCTTTGAAGATTAAAAGTATATCGATTGTTATCATCATCAACCTGAAGCAGTAAGTATTGGGCATACATAGGTATTTTCGAGTTTTCCAAAATTTGAGTCTTCTCCATCTCAAAATTTCGAATTGCAGATAAACTTTACAGTAGTTTTATTTTCATGTACGTTGACATTGTTGACCGAATAATCAGTTATAACAAAATTTTATCCAGTTGCTGTATCATGTACCTATGTTAAAACAATATTGTAGCCTTCCTTTCTCGGTGTAGGTGGTGTGTTATGAAAAAATTAAATACAAAATTAAGTACATGTCGAGGTAAATGGTATATTGTGAATAGAACATCTATCACAAGGTCAAATAAGTAGTATTCTATCAATTATCTGATCTGATTCCCATAGAAGAACTGGGGCTTGCAAAGTGTTACGTGTAATATTTACACTGCAAAATGTCGTTATGTTGTATAGTTATGTTGGCATGTAGTGTAAATTGTCCAAATTCTGTATTTTTATTTTTATGTAATTTGAAATTTGTATTTTTATGTAATTAGTATGTAATCAGTAGTCACGTCCACTTGTCTTATTTCATTTACTTGATCCTCAACGGTCCCAACGGAAGACCAGCGCAAGTCATTGCAACTTGCATATGCTGAGTTGGGACCAGTTTGCAACTGTCTTATTTATATTTATTGCTTGTGTTTTAGTTTATTAGTTTAGTGTTTATTTTCAACCTATTGTTATACCTTTTGTTTAATTAGTTGCAAATAAACGTTTTGATTTGATTTGATTTTCGTAATATGACAAATCGAATACTTTTTGACGTACTTATGCCATGGTGAAGAGAGCTACTCCAGACAATTTTAAAGAATCTTGTCTTAGTTCTAAAGGAAGTAAATACGATATCTACCGTACCTTATCCACCGAATCCAAAGTTATAAAGCTGTTTATGTTTTTATACTGCAAAATGTTGGACGTACCTCTGACAGGGTGGGGGAAAGTATGCATACTCCTTAGACATTTATAATATATCTTGTCTTGGTTCTAAAGGATGTGAAGGGATATCATACCGTACCTGGGGATCAAATTCGTAGTTGTTTCAGTTTTTTTTCTGTTCAGTTTTCAGGAAAACATCACCTTGTACTTTCGTACCTACCCGTAAATATAACTGAAAGTTCGTGCGGTGTGATGTACTGCCTCGGGTCGTTTCGGTTTCACCACGTGCACTCGTTAATTTGTTCCCGTCACAGATCATAAAATGTTTACTGTTTTCTATTAGCTTCGTGAAGCTTGGGGTTAGTGCTATGAGGGAATAAGTGCGAGTGGTTTTGTGCGGAAAGTAGGGTTTTTCACTTGTCTACATTCAACTGTTGCTTTTTTTATTGATGGAACAAGAAAAATAGTTTCGCCAAAATCATAAACTCGGAAATTGGACATATAAAAAATTAAAATAATATTTCATTCGTTAACTTTTTCGAAGGCGTGTTAAAATATTTAAAGGGTCAGCAACGCGAGTGTGAACCTCTGGTGTTAAAAACGTCCACAGGCTACGGTAGCTGCTTTCTATCAGGTGTGCCGTATGCGTGTTTGTTACATTAATAGTATAAAAAAAATTGGCTCTATCTCTATCTATCTAAAAAAAAAAGACAAGTTCTTTATAAATTTTTAGATCCGTTTTATTTTTTTCATTATTTTCATTACGTGCCTATTTTGTCAGTTTAAATGTTTCTTTTAATTAAGCTTAGGTATTGAAAGAAACCGTATTATGTTCTTGTTCATAATATTTTTTTAATTGAAAAATGTCATCATGACTTGAAGTTATTTCTCTAGCCCTGGGGTAAACGTAAGTTAACCCATCCAGCCACCAGAGCTACGCTTGACACGTTTGTTTGGAGTACTTTTTTACACACGAAAATATACTTTGATACGCATGTAATACGGTTGCTTTTACAAATATAGCCGTGTACAAATCTGAATCAGTTGTAGAATAGTGTGCTCTAACTTTAAGAAGTTAGATATCATATTTGCATTTGCAGCAACGAGCTAGAAAATAAGGTTATGGAGATTGTTTCGCCAGCAAAGGCTTTATTCTGAGAGGTGTAGAGTAAGATTTGGTGTGGCAAAAGCTGGTTCTGAAGATTACCTAGACATGCAGACTGATAAGCGTCGAGTCGTTATAGAGGTTGTCGTAGACCCTCAAAATATAAACATCGCCCAGATGTCGCAGATAAGCGAAGAGCTTTTTGGCCTAATGGCAGATTACTTCAGTAGAATGTGTTGCGTGCTCGCCCTCCGTGATGCCATGACTTATTGAATATAAATTTTCCCACGATCTGATAAAGGTAGAAGAAAGTTTCCATTGAGAAAGGAAACTCGTTTTTTCGTGTCGAACTAAATTTTTTCTTCTTAAAGCTGGCAGTATCTTTTGTTAGGAAGCATAAATATAATTGATTCTAACTTAATGCTATTATTATAGGTTTTTGTTCCCCAATAAACTCACGAATTTTGCAAATATTTGAGACATTGGAAATTACTTATTGTTTTTACTGAGCATCAAAGATATAAAAGTTGTTCTACTCAGCGATTCGCACATCCTACTCATAGTTCACGAAGACATTGTATTCGTTCTCAAAGAGTGTGTTTTGCAACTTGCAAGCTTTTGTCTGCTAATTAGGTTAGGCTAATGAATGCAGGATGGTTCATCCGTAGACTGGGTAATTAACAGCTGGGGATAGAAAATAATTAATATTTATAAGCTGGAATATAGGCACAGGTAAAATGGTATGCTTGCCTACCGAAAATAGAATCATCAAATTAATATGCTTCACACGCACATGACTGATATTGATTGAACATGTACCTATTCGTAGAAATACTGATATTTTGCATTGCAATATTAACCCAATAACCTAGCAATGCAAAGTCAGTTATTGGGTACTTTAAAAAATCAAGCATCACCCTTTGCATCGACCAGCAGCGTTTTTAACTGTGGTTTTTAAGTTATTGCAATTAAGAGTCATTTTTCTTTAGCTCTGAGTAATAATGCTGAATGTATGTCTACCATGGGTTTTCTCACACTACTCTTGCTAGCGACTATAAAAACATTGCATTCGAACTATTCAACAATTGGGAAAATAATAAAAATTAATACAGTTTGAGTACATATAATTCTGGTAAAAACCGAAGCCTGACATACATCACTGAATATCATATAACACGCACACACACGATATTGATACCTTTCATTCAATACCAATTGGTAAACCTGCGGTTTACCCACACCTTTTCACCGCGTTTCGATTAAAACTAAAACCTAGCCCATTGGGATAAGGCTCATTATACACGGACAGCGAATATGAAATGACATAGTCCAGTAAAAGGTAGGATCGCGCAATACATCCCATGGAAGTGACGTGATGAATTTTACATACTGCTTGCACGCCTAATCAACTCGGAGTTGTTTCATTCCTGGTTTTGGTTACGGGAAGTTAAATAAGCCTTTCAGCTCAATACGCGGGTATTTAATTAAAATGTTTGATGGTTGTCGAGTCTTGGCAGAGCCTTTGAAACCTTTATTAACAGTTGAAAAATTAAAAGCAGTAAATCACATATAAATTCATAGAAAAGTATTCCATTATATGTATATTTCTTTTTTATTATTTCCATCATTATTTTGATCTGGAAGAGGCAGCGTGGAAAGTCGATGGACGGACAATACTGTTAGGATTTCGGGAAATCAATGGATGGAGAATTGGAGAGAGCTCAGAGTCGTTCTTTCTGGATATGGACAGTAGGTCTCTGTCCAGAGGGCTTCTATGGGCTGACGATGATGATTCTATTATGTATCAAGATTGCATCGCCGCGCTGTTGAACGGAAACAAAACGATTTGATTTTGAGACAAAAACAAAGCCTTGTTTGTTTACTTGCGCAAAAAATAACAACAATTGTAATAAATTCTATAATATCATAATAATAGACGCTTAATTTAGATTTAAGGCGATAAAATATTCTCACAGCAGTCATGCATAAATATTTTCAAGTTGTTAAATTTTATTTTTATGGCGACAACAAAAAAAACAAACCTTTTTTATGTGCAGATTTATTTTTTTGTTCCGACGGCGCCGAGGGGCTTAAACTGTAAACAAGGCGATGTTCTTATTACTGTAGGTATTTCTGTTAAGCAGACTCACGTTATTAGTTCACATCATCTTTATTAAAATACATTATTACGTATCCATTACTCGATGTAACATTCTGACTGATATCCTATATTATAAACGCGAAAGTTTGTAAGTATGAATGGATGTTTGTTACTCTTTCACGCCGGAACGTCTGAACGGATCTGGATGAAACTTGGCAAAGAGATTATAGTGTGGAATATCACATAGGGTCCTTTTTATCCCGTGGGAATACCTGGATTTAAATCTGCGCGGGTGGAACCGCGGGGCGCACCTAGTTATACTATAATACATTTTGTAGCAAAATTAAGATGATTATTACAATTAAAAAACTAATGCTTTATATGATAATACCTTTCTTAGTAATTTAATCAATGATAAAGTACGAGTATTATTTCTGTGCGCCATCAGCCCAGTAGCCGTAACAGCTAAACCGAATTAGATGAGACTTGGAATAGATATAGATCGTAACTACACTTTCATCCAAGCGCCACACGATTAAACAACGGGTCGTAGATTTATCAATATTTTAAGACCAATATAAACAGGATAGCCAGCATAAAAGCCAGCGAAGTAATGGACCTTGCATGAAAATTATTCACGTCGTGGAAATTGTGAGTTCTCGTTCATTAATTAAGTTTGTCCCACACATGGCAATTGTTCCGACAGAACTACTAAGAAGAAACTCCGTATGAAACGCAAATTGCCATATTAAAATTGAGCCTCGTGTGCAATATAAGTGAATTTATCCTTTAATATTCATGAGAAACAAAGTTCTGGCGCGCTCGGCCGATGCGACAGTGACAAATTCTACGACTTACCCAAAGCGCTCCATGAATAGTCATACGAGCACCGGCTGAGATAAGTACCTTAATCTTAAATCAACTACAGTCACCCCACATTAAATGCAAACGATCCGAGCAATATAAAACGCACCATATCCCACGATGAGGGTAAATCTCCTAGTATACGCGTCATAATCCCCCTACATCAAAGATACAGATAAACCCCGAGAGCGATAGCTAAATAAAAATCAATATCAGAATTGGTTACGAGTTTGTTCCTTACAGTCCATTTGCTTTAAGGACGTAGTGCTTTTACAAAGGGATTTCTCAGGCTCTTATTTCGAGACCCTTTAGGGCCACACTTGAGGAACGGCACGGAGCCTTTAAGGTCCCGCTTCCGCCGCTCCTCCGAGAAATGCCCGAGATAAGAGAGACGTTTTGGCGCCATTCATGTTTATGGCAGGGCAAATGGCCCTAGAATACAGCGTACTTATTATAAACAAGTGGGAACGTAACCTAGCAGACTTATACTAAATAACAACATTACAAATTTAATAATACTACTTGGTAATTTAGCAAAATGTTTGTGATAGGCATTGTTTAATTTAGTGACAATAAAATAAAAAAACTCAATCGTATAAGTATTCCCCTTCTTTCAATCTCTACAATGCAAGCTTCATTGTAGAGATTGAAAGAATATTATCATAAACAAATCCAGTGACTTGACATCTGATAGGTTCTTTCATCTGATAAGGGCCTTTGTAGACAGAAACATCAAGGAGCCTAGCCCTAATACAGTTTTTTTTCTTAGCACAAAAGATAACGTTCCGAAACCAGTGTATCTCAATATACTTATCTTTAGTATACAACTTACCTGCAACGCTGTTATAAGTATTTACGCGGCCGACCGAACGGAAATGGCGGGACGAGCTTGATGTTTTCCTGACGGACTGGGCAAACAGCGCGATTTCACGATGTGTGGAAGGAATGGGGGAGGCTTTTACCCAGCAGTGGGACCCGGAGGGCTCATAATAATAGTTTTGAATACATGCAGAATAATATTTTTTTTTATATCAATTATTTTTATATCTGGGTCTAGACCCAACTACTGAATGTTATCATCAAATTCAAATGATTCCGAAGTAGCACCTCCCACTGGTGCACATTTGGCTTAGGCATTTACCGGTTAATAGGAGCCGAGATGGATCAGCCTAATTGACCGAGCGAGCGAAGCGAGCGAAGCGTCTCAGTTTCCACATTGGCCAAAAATGCGTTTGTCCGGATGTCTGTCTGTCTGTCTGTCTGTTCTCCTCTACAGGTCGCATTTTTCAACCGATCTGGACGAAACTTGGTACACATATGACTTATAAGAATTTTTTTATCGTCGGGGATTTTTGATTGGAGGGGTACTTCCCCCAAAAAGAGGGCAAAAAGGGGGCTATTTGATATACTGGATATCTCCACCAAATGAGATCCGATTTCGATTATTCTTTTTTTATTTGAAAGGTAGTAACTATAAGTTGGTCTCATAAAAGTTTGGCGAAGATCTGATAAGGATCTTCAGCATGATGAACAGGATAGCTCATCAAACAATCGATGGTTTTCATTCAAATTTGAGAGAAACACAAAGACCTCATTCTACACAAGATGATGCAAAAAAAATCAAAAAGATCAAAAAAATCACAAAACGGAAAATGCACTTGCACATTACAATCCTCAAATAACTCACTTTTAGTATGCTCGCGAGGTCTACAGCTCCCAGAGCCACTAGTAATAAATTATAATGATAATTTAGGTATAAACAAAAATAAATAAGCAGTTGAGCTGTAAACAATGGCTTTTAATAATTTTAAGATGAACCAATATTTTTTACATTAAAAATTCCACAAGTTTTTAAGAAATCAAACCCTTCCTTATTATTCATGGAATTTGTCGTTATTTCGTCGGAGATAAGGATATTACTTTATTTTGCAAAATGTAGAGGCCGTAAAATTTTATAGGGACAGTTTGGTTGGGGGTCGTAAGGTCATTATCAGCCTACCTATACAGAATCTACCTATTTACGTACGAACCGTTGATTTCAATTACTTGCCTAACTGCTTATTGTACTTACCCTTTATTATTATTAGACACGTTTCGTTTGATTTCCTTTATTGAAAATTCAGCGAAGTTTATTAGATGGTATTGTTCTATTCTTTGTTGAATGATAAACTAAAAACAATTGGGTTGATTTCTGTTGATTAAAAAAAAGTTAAATGAAAGATAAAGTTTCAATATTAGATACATAGTTAAATGCAGGTATATTATTGTAGTTTATGTATATTATAAGAGACTATTTTCTGGCTTAAGCTTACCTTTGTACATGCGTTATATAATATTTAAGTTCACTTAATAATTTTCTGTGTACCTTAAAGAATAAAAGAAAAGGTTAAAAAAAGAAAGAGTGTGGAGCTTTTTGAGATGGGCTCGTCCATGAGACTACTACAACCATGCCTATTTCCACAGAAGAAATAAATTGCTATCTCTAACACCAAGCAGCGCTGTCTCGTTTCGGTATGAAGGGCGTGGCGCAGGGCAGTGCATCGTAGGGCACGTTACTACGTGCGTGACTTGCGAGGTAATGTGGTCATCTGCTTTTTGTATCTGTCAAATAGAAAAAATAAGGATTTTTCATGTAAGTAACCGTAAGTAATGTACTTTTGGTTCGTATTTGTGGCTATCTCTGATTACTGAAGTTTAAAGTCGCCTCAAATCCTTGGTCATAGTTTAATGACTGCTACAGGCAGAATTATTAATTATTTATTTAACTGCTAGCTTAACGTGCCCTCTGTAGCCCAGAAACGGTCACATGAGTAAATGTTACTAGCGGTCAATAAAATCTTATTTATGGAGGAAGCAGTCAGCGCGCACGTTTATTGAAGTATCAGGAATGGATTGTATATTGTTTATGCATATGCACCCATGGAACGTACGCATATACGTTGAGAGGGAGAGGGAGAGGGAGAGGGAGAGATATATTCCAAGAATTCTATTTGCAAAGATATTGTTTGAAAACTCAGAGCCGAAATCATTTTTATTTATACAACTAGCTGGAAAGAAGCGTCTGCTTGTTTCATCAGCTAGTTCTTGTTGTTGGCTCACCTCATGTCAATGTTAAGTGGTAACCATCACCTATAACAAGGCATTGCCTCGTAAGTCAAGCTCGATAGGATCGTGCCCTACGATGCACTGCCCGTTTCCATCAACTTGAGGCATACAGATTTTAAGCCTCACCTTTCAAACCGCAACAGCAAAGCTGCTTGGCGGCAGAAAAAAGCGATTAAAAATATATAATAGCGTTTAAAAATAATAGCAAATTTCGAATCGGAAAGACATGAAATATTCAAATGCAAAAATAAATGAATAAATTTTTGGTCTTGAAAACTTCTTTGAAGCTTTTTACATCCAATAACGGTATGTTGTAAAATAAATAAACTACATTGACATTTCCGTAACAATAAGTAAATTGGAATATAGAAAAGACCCGCAGGTCGGCAGGCAAGTTTGCGGTCTTCGGGGGCACTTGCCAAACAAAGTTTTTGTTTTATCAAACTGGTAATTCTCATTTTTTGTTTTATTGCCCTAAAGCTCAGGAGATTTATGGGCAGCCACTTTGCATTAATACCTCATTCATTACAGATCTCTTGAAATTCGAATGTGTTTTTTACTGAATTGGGTGTGAATTGGTGAGTTATGCTTTTTTATTTTAGTATGGTAAGGTTTACCATAACTACACTACTAAACTAAAATCATTGCAAAAATAACTTCAATGTCACACAAATCCTCCAATTATAAAGAAAAAGACGAAAGCAGCATCTGTTTCAAAAAAAGCTATCAGAATAACTCTTTCATGTACACAGGCATGCCAATTAGCGTATATGCCTGTAGCTTGCATGCAAGTGTGCCATCTACGGGCATGACGTGTATTTTCACCTTAACAGTAAAATACTCTTCTCGAAGTGTTTCCACTCATCTCCATCTTTTGCTTTCCGTTTGCCAAAGTTTTACAGACGGTACTCATAAAATAACGCTATACCAGATTTTTGGAGGATGTCTTCTTTTAAATCAATAATACAACACCGGTATGGAATACACATGTTTTTTTTATCATAACTAAACAATAAACCTAAAAAAAAAACACCGGTAAAATTTGGCAAATTCTATGTTTTTCAACTGGATTCGTGTGATAAATCTTACGCCGGGCACCACTGTCCGTCATGGCATAGTACGTGTTAAGCTTTTAGTCTCGTAGACGCCAGACTGTGTATAATGTGACTGAAGTATGCCGACTGCGAAAAAAGGAGCAGGTTCTCAATTCGACTCGAATTTGAATTGTATGTTTTCTTTTTTTTATGTTTACCTCATAACTTTCTACTGAGTAGATCGATTTAATGATTCTTTTTTTTTATCGAATTAAAAAGCTTATTCCTTCATTTGCACTGTAACACCACTTGTTCACTTCAACAAATTGCAAAGCTGTAAAATAGTTTACACAGTGGGGACACTACGACAAAGGAAGAAACATCTAACATCCTCGACTTGGTCGGAAGCCGCACATAGCTTAAGTGACCCATTAATGAAGATTAATTGTAGGCGATGTGCACACACCACCCTTGCTTAGATAGTATATTGCTATGGGTTGTGGTGCAAATAGTACTCAGAAATATGTAAACCTTGGCATTTGTTCCATTGAACTGCTTTTTTTTAATCCTGTATATATTGCGTACTGTATCACTATCCTATTTTTTATATTTGCTCGTGTCCGGTCAGACAATTTTGCCAGTGTCAAGTGATATCAACGATGAAAATATTCACCCCCGGTTTCTGAAATCCCGATCAAAGCTAATCGGCTGTCAAAACACTTGCTGTTTCAGCTTTTACTTAAAATTAGATAGAGATAGCAAGTGACTTGACAGCCGATTAGCATTGATCGCGCTTTCAGAAACCGGGGGCCAGTCATCAAGTCAGTCCATATTCAAGTCAGTCAATTGTATTGAAGAAAATGGTAGCGGTTTTCTTCAAACATTCGAAACATTTTCGGTCAAATCACGATGTCACACTTCATTCCAAATGCTCACACTTTGTGCTAAGACCTCAAGTAATGTTGGTGAAAATACCACCGAGTTTACACATCACAACTCAAAATAACACGAAAACAATTAAAATGAAAATTCTATGTTGCTTCGCAAAATGTCAGAAAACCGTGTTAATAGACTGGCGATATTGTGTGCTTCAACATGCAACTACCTATCGGTATGTTTTATTTATGCGGGGATAGCTATATCATGCTTTTGAATATTGGTACGTACGCCTAACGCCCATATATTGATATGTTCGATTCAGTTTTGATGCAATCAATCAGCGAGCATTTTTAACGAAGTTTCAAAATTGTGTAATTTGACATCTGTGTAGCAATTTTGAGTTCATGTTTTATGAAACTCGTACTTGGTTTGATTCGATTTTGATTACGGTTTGGTCAACGTACGTTTATGAGGAATTGGTCGTTCAGGCAAGGATTGTGGTCGCCTAATTGTATAGTGTTGTATACCTATTAGCAGAATAGTTGGTGGCTCAGGATTGATCTATTACGAATTAGGAAACTATTATTCGCAATAGTTCCCTGAAGCAATTCCCGTGAGTGTGCCACTGTATGAATGTTGCTTACGGAACCTGCTGTCAACAGCGTAGAAAAATGGTTTGTTTCTCATATCATTTCAAAAATAAACCTGCTTACAGACTTCAAAAATATAATTAAGAACAGTTTTTACATGTTCATCGATTGAGTAGAAAATCGATGTATATTGTCATGTAAAATGTAAATCTAAAACAAACCAGCCATTTAAGAGAGAGCCTGGCTTGTTTTCGATGTTGTTTTTATTATTCTCAAGGGCTGGACTTCAATACTTAGAAACCAGCGAGTTACCGTTCTAAGCTCATTAATGGCACAGACAAGATAATACTTACACAGTAGTAGTACTTTAGAATAATTAAATATGTCGTCTCTCGTAAAATTATGTATTTTGATCACAGCCATTATTTAAATAACTTCATTTTTTTAATTCTAATTGCTGATGTAACAAACCGTACAAACCTATGACCCACCAGATGATAAGTGGTAACCACCTATAACAAAAATTGCAAGTCCGCACACGTACCCTGTGAAGCACTCACTGTCTACCGGCAACAAATGTTAAGTCATGTGCCTATAATTTCACCGGTAGCCACACTCTTCAAACTGAAACGCAGCCACTCGGTTTGGGTGAAGAAAAAGGCATTTTCAACTAAAATATTATAAAATTTGTGTGTTCAAGAGAGATTCGCAGTTTTATTGCATATAGGCATCATTCCGCTTATCTTGCGGATGTGTTAGTTCCCATTCCGCAGTAATCGAGTGAGCCCGCGTCTAACGACACTTTGATTAGAACAAAGCATTAACACATTTCGCTGCTGGCACCGATTGAGGAAACGGTTTCATGGTAGCTGTTACGATCTTATCTTTATTGTGCCATGATAATTTGTACTGTGCATCAGAATTGGGGTTGTCGCAATCTTGTGTTATATGGTTAAGACCATCCGATAATCAAGCACACACTTTCAGTCACCATAAAAGACTTAAAAAACCCCGTAAAAGTCTGCCAACTGTTTGTCTGTAATTGTTTTTTGTTGCCATTTTCTGAAAAACCAATGTACAAAAATCAGCGGAAAAATATGTTTTAGGTGCTAAGAATATGCCTGACAAGTCCTTAAGTAAATAGGTATTGGAATTTTGGAATTGCTTTCAATTCTCACCCATATGCGGTACCTATAGCTAGTAGTAGTTGTATATACGTTTGTTTTAATTTCTATCTTATTTGTTTTTATGAGGAGACTAGAACGTAAGTATGTAGCGTAGCGCTTCATTTAAAATCATCATCATTATAATCATCATTGGCCTTTTACATCTGTAAAAGATGATTTATGCAGCGTCTGTTATCGAGGTGCCGCACTTACGGAAATGGTTGTGTAAATAAATAAATGGTTCTGATAAAACCCAGAAGTCAAAAGTATCAGTATGAAGAAGTCTTCTGCTTGACAATAAGCTTCGACGCTCAACCCCTTATACATTTCCAGGATGAACTGATGATTTACCTATAAAAAATAATGACAGAAGAAGAATATAACACACATTCTTAATAATTTGAGTATAAAATATAACATAATCGGATAAATTTCATTTCAAACATAATTTTATTATTAAAACACATAATCCCTAAAACAGTCTTTGAATTTTTTAACAATTTCAGGGACGATCTGCGTATGACAGTGATCGTGCCCCATTGAAATATGTTTAAATTTCATATTTATTTCTCGGATCCACGAAATTATTATATGGCAAGGGTATTTCTATTGTAAGGGACAAAGCCAAGACCATGTTATAGAAATACGATTGGCAAAGTGCCTGCTCGAAGTGTCTTCCCAAATCCCATCTATTATTCCAATCAATAATAAATCTAATCCACTTAAACGTCCCTTGGTGATGAAAACCATTTCATTCCACCCCTTGGATCTACAGACCAGCCAAAACCGATAAACCAAAACATTGTTGCAAATTTGTAGGTTCAAATCACTCAGTACGCTTTAGGGCTGGTGAAATCATTTATCTAAAAGCTGTTTCTCTCCGCCATCAAAACTAAATCAAGTAGGGTGAGGTACATAAACCGACCGTCCTTGCAGTAAGATAAAATATAAAGGGAAGTTTGATTCACTCCTACGTCACCGCACGTAGGACCCCCTCGCAGCCCTCCAACCTCCATAACGACGTCTTTATACTCGGCTATCTCTCTATTTGACTACGTCTCATATCTCCAACTGGAGGGCACTCGGAGAAGCATTATTGGAAAACTCCAACATAATTTTATAACTCAAATACCCCACGAATTTCTTACTGTGGCTACTAATATCTGCAAAGCAGCTTACGTAAATAAACTGCCAAGAAATGGTCTGTATTTACTTAACTGAAAACCATTCGAGTAAATTGGTCCTAAGAGTTCTTCGGAAGACGTAATCATTGTGACACTTCTAATTACTTAATCCCCTATTAAATTCTTAATTACTACGACGGTGGCATGCGAATTGGGTTCTGAAAAAATAATTTGAACAATCTTAGGGAATATCGTAGTGGCTTGGAGGTGGAGGTTCATCTCGAGATAAGCGGGGGGCGGCATCTGGCTCGGTAATTAAGCGCATCTGCCTACGTTCAATTTTGAAACGTGGTGGATGAGACTTGCCCCGCGCTTCGGGTCCATTCGGGAGGGTAAGAGCAAATTGCTAAACTTTCAATTAAAGAGTTGTTATTCAAACCGCTTCACTTCTCTCGATGGAATTATATTTTATTTCACAACGAAAACTCTTATTGCTGCTTGTTTCCTGCTCTAGTTAGCTGCGGCTTTACAATTTCCTGAAAGGAAATTGCGGGCATTTGGGAATAACTTGTCTATTTTAAATTTACGTTTCGGATTATGAATGAAGGCTTAACTTCGATGATCCGTTCATTGATCGCAAGATCTTAAAGCTGAACGAGTGCTTATTTAAATTTTCTGTTGTTTCTTGGTAGCTATATAAATTGGCGGGGTTTTTGCTGCGTCTTTATCTGTGCACGACCACTCGAACCCTCTTTGGAACTCGATCCCGATGAATAGTTTTTGTCTCGGCGGGCGCCGCTTTATCGCGCAACACAACATGACACGCTCTTGTGATTTATTATTATGTAACACGTAAACTGGCATTGTTAGTATCAGTCAACATTATCTTTGGTCGCGTCGTCGCGTCGCTGCGCGTTAAGTGGTTTTTTGAGATAGTGATAGTCATAGTATCGTAAATTTCTCACATCGGTTTAATCTCAAGTACCATGAGAATATACACAAGATTGGTCTCAAAAATAATCAAAACTGTTTCACTATGAAAAATAGTCACAGTGATGTAAGAATGCATTTCCAAAAATTTTAGGAGCTGATCTGATAAAATATATTATTCATAATTTATATAATGAGCACAAATAAGTGCAATTACGCATAAATAATTAATTTAACATGATGTGATGCCAGTTTTTGGAAAGAATGTATAATATTTACATATACTGCAATCAGTATAATATTTTCTCCAAATATTCACAGCTAGTGTTTTGTTACAGTAGTGGCTGATGGTGCGATTTCGGCCGAATGTGCGTCCGCAACGAGAAGAGGGAGCATGCTGGTGCACCTCTTAATACTTAGCACCGCTTTTGCGGCAGCCAACACCGGGAAGCACGGTGAGTTTCACGTTTCAGTTGAGGGCTCGTCCGAGATGAACTATCCCACACCTTTTCTGCTGCCAAGCTGCGTGACTGTGTGTCGATTTGAAGAGTGTGGTTACCTAGTATAATTACAGGCATTTTGTACCTCAAGTTGCTGGACCAAGGGGCATTATTCTCTATAACATAGGAGATTCCTTGCCCCAAACCGTGTAACGTCAAAACGTGATCTTGGGTTTTATACTTTATGACATCAGGAGATACTTTGCCTTAACCGTGTGACGTCACTACGTGATCTAAAGCAAACGCGATTGGGTTGACCATGAATCACACCCTAGGGTAGTGTATTGTAGGGCCCGTTGACTTACGAGCTGGTGGAGCAAGCAGATAGCCTAAAGTGAAGATAGAACGGATCTGAAGTGGTAACCATCACGTCTAAAAAAGCGTTACCTCGCAAGGCACATAAACGCTGCTTGGCGGCAGTAATAAGCATTTTTGTGTTACCTCCCTGGATGAGCCCTTCACAAAAAGATTGACAAGTCTTATAATTACATTATTTCATCATAAATCGGTTTGTAAGAACTAGGTATTTACAAATAAATAAATATTGCTGGACAATCCACACAGCACCATCTAGCCCCAAAGTAAGCTACTCAAAGCTTGTTTTATGGGTGCTAGAAGACTGATATATTTAATACATTATATACTTACATAGATAGATATTTTTTTTATCATACATAAACACCCAGACCAACGGAACAAATTTCTGCAGATCGTACACAAATTTGTTCCGAGGCGGGAATCGAACCCGCAACCTCTTCCGTCGCAGGCGGACTCTCGCCCGCTGCGCCACTGAGGTCGTCAATTTATGATTTGAGCAACTAAATATCTTCAACTGAGATAAAACAGTTTATAACTTGTATGCATGAACAATGAAGTTTAGAAGCATTTAAGACAGTCCAAACCAAGACGGACAAAGTCTATAACACACTTCGATACTTTGAGAAGTGTCAAACTGCATTTATAGCTTGTTTGGAATAATACGCTTGAACCTATCTAACTACCGCATCTCAAGTTAGTTAGTACTATATGATGTGTTTTATACTGGCTGCGCCCAGCGGTTTCACCCGCGTAGTTTTAAATCCCGGTATTCCCACGGGATATAAAGTAGCCTATGTGCTATTCCAGACTATAATCTATATCTGTGTCAAATTTCATCTAGATTCGTTCAGCCGTTCTGGCGTGATTGAGTAACAAACATATTATATACATTATAACTTTCACATTTATTATGATATTATTGTGATGATAATGATATTTATACATAAATACATAGGTAGTGTTATTGCATTTCAAATATTCAATAACCCAAATAAATAAGCCCGTTTGTATTGTAAAAATAAATTTACTAGTCTAACTCACATCACAAAGGTTATGGTAATGTTTTTTTTATACATGATTATTAAACAAGCAGATGGCCTACCTGGTGTTAAGTAGTAACGATCACCTAACAAAGCATTGCCTCGTAAGTCACGCACGACAGGAAAGTGCTCTACTATGCACTGCCCTGCGTTCATCAGCGCAAACATTTTCAGCCTCATGCGCCTGCAATGTCACTTCACCTGCTATTTACACGATACAGTTCATAAACCCTTAATTTAAAGATTTTTTTTTTCATTATATTTTTAAATTCTTAGAATGAAACGGCACACCCGCTGTTGTTTGCAAATAATAAGAAACAAAACTTTGCGAGTTAAAAAATTTCCCGTAAAATTTGCATAAACCTTACGGAGGCTGTTCACTTTACTTTTTATCTTATTTGCTGAAGTTTTAGGCACAAACTCAATTTATTTGCATTTTCACAATGTTTTCGCAGATCGATAAAAGTTGAAAATCCTTCTTTTGTTTTTATGATCTACGAAACGAATCGGTGCTATATTTTATACGCAAGCTTCACATACTTATTATAAAACATAAAATTTTTCAAAAACTTTGCTTGAGAGTACCGTTTTTTTTTCGCCAACCATTAATGCTCGCATTGCTTTGTTTTAATTGGTAGGTATGGTAATGCCGGCGCACACACCAGACATTTAGGTGAGATTGAACACCTTTATGTGTCGCATATTTTTATTATTTATTTATTGGTTAGGTACAGAGTTACATAAAGTCATGATAGTAGTGGTTAAAAGTCTAAAATGCGTCTAAAAATAGACGCAGAGCAGTCCATCATAGGGCACGTTCTAGTGCATGAGTTGCGCGACAATGCTTTATGCAGGTGATTTGGCTACCTTGCTTGTATCGTCAGCAACTAGTATGAATGGAATAAGAAAACAGAGGAAAGCACAGCACAGCAAAGCAAAGCAGAACACAGATGGAAAGCATTCCAATGCTAGAAAGGTAGTTCATTGGAGGATGTATTCTGTGAGGCAATCACTGTAGCTAAATGTCAATGGAACCACTTTATAACCAAGTTCCTTCTTATAATGATTAACACGAATACGACCAGAATTTTATTATTCTTCTTGGGAATGTATACCTATAGAGGTAGGTAGAGGTAGCCCAAGTTCAGTTGTGGACATGTCCAGCCTGGTGATGATAATACATTTTAAATTGTTAACACTTTAAATTTTCTTTGAATATTTAACTTGACTATGTCTTGGTTCTTCCTTACAGAATTCATTAAACTTCATTATTTTAGTCCGTTTTATTGAATACCTTTCATTATAAAGCACATTTCGATCCACTTTAAAAATTGCTTAAAATTGTTGAAATTTTGCCTGGCAATATCAATCAGTGTATTTACAAAATGTTATGATCCCCTCCCCAAAACCATTTCACGTGAAAGGCAAGTTCCTTGTTTGCCTACCGACATCAACTGCAAAAAAAATAATATACCAATATTTATGTATCTCGAAAATAAAGAAACAAAAGATTCGCAAATTCAGGCGTAAAAAACAACGGCTAAAACAGAAGTATTAAAAAATAAACCTATTGTGTAGACATTCCTTTCGAAAAGAAAATACCTGGTATAGCATCGCCTTCGTGAACTTAGAACCGAATCCCTGGAGGTTTATGTCTTTTCGGATCAGAGGCTTACGAGGACGAGCGGCAAACTCCTTTCCCTCATAAATATTTACTTTATGAAATAACGCCTGAGGCACGGCTTAGTCGCACATACTGGATTCTACTAGGTGATAACTTCCATTTTGAAAAATAAACCTTAAGGCTGTAACAAACGATACGCCCATGAATAATTATGGTAAAATCTTAAAAAGTGAAATTATTTGATGGTATGAAGCCATTATAATCTACTAACGACCCGCCCGCGCGCCCCTGCTTCGCATACGGGTGCACATATCATACATGTATTATACATATATATTTTCCTCTTGAATCACTCTATCTATTAAAAACTGCATCAAAATCCGTTGCGTAGTTTGAAAGATTTAAGCATACATAGGGACAGACAAAGCGACTTTGTTTTATAATATGTAGTGAAGCTTGTACAGCGCGGTTGGTAATAGCCGTAGGCCGTGAGTTCGATCCCCACCGAGAACAAACATATTGTGTGATGAACATAGATGTTTGTTCTCTGTCTGGGTGTTATATAATATTATGAGTATAAATTTACAAAAAAGTAAACGTATTAATATCAGAGCTATACAAGCGTTAGCGTTAGCTTAGTTTGGGGATAGATAGTGCTGTGTGTAAAGTCAACCAATATTTATTTATTTATATTATTTGAGCTAAGGTGTCCAGCTTATTTTTTTTTTCTTTAAATCTAAACCTTTGAGACTTATGAGGAAGACAAGAGTTTCATCTGGTTTTTTTCATAAAATGTTTAAAGCCTTCCCGTATAGCCTCGGAACAGAATCGAAAGAACCTTAATCCTACTCAGCGATTCATCGAACACATGTCTTGTCAATGGAACGGTTTTGTGATAGTAATAAATACCTTTTACCCTCCACCTCGCACATCTGTGTAAACATACGCGACAAAAGTAATTACGCCGCGAGGGATCCACCTCATTACTTTTAAACCATGGTATACATTAATTGGCATCATTCAATCAAGTAATGCATTCATTGAACGTTCGAGTATGGTAGAAGACAAAAAGTCCACTTCATAAAATTGACTTTTGTTATCTGCGATTCAACACTAATAACAGTAATTTTATTATTATAATAGTCTTATTTTATCCATTGAATAAGTAATACATTTAAGAAATGAGATCTACTTAAATAAGTTAAATTAATATGCTATTACACTTTTTTACAAATATGCGTTTTCTAAATATTCAAATTGACTTATTAACTATGTTGCTCACAATTTTAATTTTTATAGTTTATATGTCTTGTTAGTAAGTATGTTTTTGAAAGGTTTTTCATGTGTATCGCTATTTTAAACAATATTTCAGAGAATGTTCATGAATTGAAGTTTAGTCAGTTCATAAAGCTGCCTTGAATGGTTTGTCACACCTAAGCCAAAATTATGAATTCAGAATATGATCATGAATCTAAAAATTTACTAAACCTTCGAGTTTATTGTAGGCTGAAAAAAATACTCTTATATATTTTTTGAAACCTATATATATCGGGCTTTTACTGTGTGTTGTTTCTCGTTGTGTACAAATAATTTCACTTCCTGACCTGATCAATATTGATGTGCGGTCTCCCCTGAGCTTCTGTACTACGCGGGTATTGACGTGCAAAACACGCACGCAGTTGTGATGTGTGCTGACGAAAAGTTACATCCAATTAGCGAAAATCGATGACGTACGAGCCTCAGCCAACCGAGTGAATTTGACAGCGGCTGTCATTGACCAATATTCGATACCTCTACTTCATGGCTCGCTCGGCCGTATTGTTCGAAATCAACGGGTTGGTTTTATTTGTTATGACTGTTTCGTTTGTATGGATAATAGTATTTAGTTGGACATGCAGTGTTATTCGAAAAATGATTTTCATCTACAACGTCGCCAATTTTGCATCTTATCAGCCGAAAATTTGCCCTAAAACGTGGCGTTTCTGGCGAATCTCGAAGGTTTCAAGGTGTGGGACGCGCGAATCATAAAAGACCTAATTTTTTACCTCTCACGTGAGTGAATGAAAAGTAACGAATGTAGAAAATACTATTTGAGTGATATATGATGACAAAAGCTGCGCAGCTAATACGTTAATACTAGCTAATGTATAGGTATATAACACACAGACAATATACGGCGAGAAGTAATAATTATTAAACATGGCCGGTTTTCTATTCATGTCAGATTCAGACCTACTCGTTTCTACGTCAAAATTCTAGATTACAAATGGATTAACGCTTGAGAAGTTCTAGAATAAGGGTCTATTCATTGCAAAATATCACAAATTCTGTTCGACCGACGTGCAGCTCGGAGCAATGCTGTATGACGTTGCATTCCGATAGCATACAATGCATTCGTCTTCGCAGACATGCCATCTCAAATCGCAATAGTATATCCAAGTGATTTCTGTTTTATCATTCATATCGGAAATGTTGAGATTGCAATGCATCAATAGTCTTCAAAGAAATAAAGCCAAAAAAATTACGTTTAGTCATGGATTCAAATGACACTCGGATAACGTTTAGGATATTATATTGATGATATTAACTTGTATTATTGACTTTTCACACAGCACTATTTCGCCCCAAACTAAGCCAAAGCTTGTAATATGGAAACCAGGTACTTAGCTGATATAATAATGGTGCTGTGTGGATTGTCCAGCATTACTTATTATTTATTATTATTTAATATACTTTTTGTAAATACATACTTATAATATTTAATAACACCCAGACAAACATCTTTGTTCATCGCACAATAAAACAATTTAATTTGTATAAAAATATTTTTTTAATTTTGACGTATAAAAGTACAAAGAGCTGTTCAATTTACCTTCACCCGGGGTGACTTTTTACCCTTTCACATAATCCATCAATATTTTCATGAAAATATATCATGTATATCAAGTTTTTTATGTACAATATTCATTAATTGGTTAGTAGCAGTTTACTTATAATATTACTAAATGCTGTGTTGCATCTATAACTTTAATAAGTATTACATCGAACAATACGATACCAAAATAAACACGACTATCAAAACCAACCAAAACATAATTGAGTCACAATTAATTATTACCCATATTCTGTCAAAATATAATTTAAATGAGCAATATAGGCTTCCAAAACAAATGTCCCTGTTTGCCACACACCAAATACCTACGGCAATCTAATGGAAGGATCTGAAAGGCAATGAATGTCACCTTTACTGAAAATTAATTGTCCAACAAAAGCTCCTGCGACAAATTCCGAACTTAGTGCACTGCCATGTGAAAACAGGAGTAATGGCAGGCCTATATTACTCTAAATCAGCCCTCAACGTAAAATGAGCTTTAAGGCTCATGAGGTATACTTTGTTTTCCGACTATGTGTGTTTAATTATATGTCTGTCTATCAGAGTACTCAGAGCCTCGTTGAGGTGCACTTATAACCCTTTCACCACACTGTTTCGAAAAAACTAGTGACAGAACAATAAGAAAAAGTAAATTACAGTATTCTGATATTGCAAATTTTGGTGCCACAAAGTTCCGCTCCGATTAAATCACACGAAGAATAATTTATTTTAGAATATTTGATCTTGTGTATATCTAGTGACAGCAATTTTTTAATTTTTTTTTTTTGGTCAAAATTGCTGGAAAATTATGGCCCATAACACTTAGAGGAGGCTTTTACCTCATCAGGATACAATACACCCCCCCCTTATATTAAACTAGCTGATCCCGCGGCTTTGCTCGCGCTCGTTTTCTTTGAAAACCTTTCATCCCCTATTTTATCCCCTTGGGGGTAGAATTGATCAAAATCCTTTCTTAGCGGATGCCTACGTCATAACATCTACCTGCATGCCAAATTTCAGCCCGATCCGTTCAGTGGTTTGAGCTGTGCGTTGATAGATCACTATGTCAGTCAGTCAGTCACCTTTGAGTTATATATATTTAGATAATTAAGTCATATATTAGAAATAAGTTAACCATCAAACTCAATTTAATGTTAATTTTATAATGTAATAGGATAATTTAGGTTAATGTTTCTCCTTTAGTGTAATTAGTGTATAGGAAATAAAGCTCTTTTTATTTATTTTATTATATCTAGTGACAACATGAAGAAGTCTGCCTTACAAAAAGTCTTGGGCGCACTTGTCCGTTCATTTCTTTTTTTATCAAAACGGTATCGTCTCATTACCGACTCAATACCATTGGAAACTGCTTGCATAATTTGCTTATGATTAAACTCATCTAAACCCACGTCACGACTTTCGGCAAAAGTTTTTTAAGTTAAAAATATTCTGAAATTACGCGACTCTGAAACAGTCCTTGAAAACAAAAGTACTTTATAATGCTAATTAAAACACAACATCGGTAAGATTTTCTTTGTGTAATGAAACATAGGAAAGATTAACGTTTTCTCATTCCTTTTCTACTTTTTTTTAGTTGAAATTTTGTATGTGTAAAGCACTGTGGAGTTCCACCATTCCTGTACCCATAGCACGATTTCATGTTCTTTTACAGCGCATGTTCTAAATATAAGTATTTTATAAGAAAACTTTATATGAAACCAGCAGTTTCTCATAGCCTGATGTTACGTGGTATACTGCTTTTAAAAGCTCTCTGGCATTTCTGGTCGAAGCCCTGCTGGAGATAGCACCAGCAGGGCTTCGACAAATTCGAAATATCAGAATTTGTTTTAATTGCTCGTGTCTTGTTTTCATTTACGAAAAAGAGAAAAGCTGACGATTCAAATCAGAAACGTTTCCAAAATGTTTTAAAATAGCCCAAGAAGAGAAGTAACAGTGTCACTGTGCTTGACACTGTTACTTCTCTTCTTGGGCTATTTTAGAACATTTTCTCCTCTAATTTAATACTTTTTTTCGCACATCTAGCCAAAATAATTGTACGTACTATATTATTAAATAACACGTATTACACAAAATATATTCTGCGGGGATCGAATGGATATAATGAATACAAAATGTTATACTACGATGTTCATGGTTTAAAGTTTGAATGTGTAGCACAAGCTGTCACAAACTGTGCATTGCGCTAATCTGAACTACACCCTGTATGCAATTTGAATTGTAATGCGTTCGATTCACAGTTTTCCTTCTCCAATTTTCGAAATCTGTGTTATTGGCATCGAGTGCTAAAACAAAAGTCTGTCCAACCTAAGCATTTAACAAAAGTGTGTGGATTCTAACATTTTTTGTAGGTGGTAAAATCTTAGTTATTTCATATTTTATTAATATAGCTATTTTCAAATTTTGCTTACAAAGTTAGGTTAACGTAATGGTAAAAATCTTTTTGGATAGGTAAAGTTTTCAAACACAATAAGTTTTTCTTCATCTTTGTACCCGTCGTTTGAGCCCGTCACAAAAAGCTCGGAAAATTCCAATAATGTCCAACATTCCGTCTTATTTTGTCCAATCAGCTTACGAGAAAAATATCTACTGTTCTACCAGTACAATCATTTTCGTGTATTACAAGAAACAAAGGAAAACTCCTCCAATAAAGACAACGTCAATAATTACCTACGGGTACGAGCCCGGGCTCGGCCGTGGTGAAATCTTTTACTTCGTTGATTTGTTAGAAAAACTGTTGTCGAAAGTACTATATGGCAAGCGTTCTCGACAGTTCTAAGTAGGTTGTGGCATCAAAACATTCAAAAATCCTAATCAATTTTTACTCTTATGTTTTTCTAAATATCCACACAAGTGGAGTTGGGCAGGACACCTTGCTAGACGTTATGATGGCCGGTGGAGTAAAGCCTTGACCAAATGGTGGCTGAAATCGGGCCGAAGCAAACGGGGCCGACCGAAAGCAAGATGGGTCCACAACACCTTAAGGTCTCAGGAAACACCTGGACAAAAGACGCACAGGACTAAATAGGCTCGCACATAATCAAGGAGGCCTATAATATGCCCAGCGGTGGGTGACACCAGGCTTAAACGATGATGATATGATGATGCACACACCACCGTAACTTACATTGATTGATCTACACAAATACTAAGTTAATTATACATCTAAATCAACTCAATTGACTCTGTTTACTTCCAATTTGTACCAACAAACACCCAGATTAAGATAAATATCGGTAGTATGATCATCTTAGCCACTAATTAAAACTTTGAAGATGGGAGACAGTTACCCCTAGCAAATTGTGCTCGTTTAATTGTGCCTCCCTTAGATCGTTTACATTTATTGCCCTAAAAAGTACCCTTCCGCATCAATGAATATTTTACATCTGAGACAATGAATTACTCTGCAAATAATGTTGTGGGATATTAAAGTTCGTAAGTCTGTATACTTGCTGTTTGAGGTCTGTGTACAGGTTGTCAATAAATTATAGTTTTTTTTTAGAAAAAACAACATTTAGGCTAGAGGTTTATTAATTCAATTTAAGTCATAAAAACAATATAAAATATTATTGTGAAGATAAGTCCGATTGTCATAAAATTTTCATACTGAATGTTTTGCTTATCTTATTTCGCAAACCAAAATCACCTTGTTTATGTTTATACATTATTCGTGCATTTTAACAACCAGAAATACAACAAACATCCGTGTTGATAGGGTGTCAGATTACATGATGATGAATAGAATACCTAGAAAATGTAAGTAATAATCCCAAAAATAACTGAAACAAAAGCTTATCCTGTTTTTTCAAATTTGCGATCGGTATAATTAAACAACATTAAATCTATTCTTCACACAGTTGTATAATGTACCTATGAAAAGAAAAAAAACAGAACATAAGGACTACGTAATCAAAACGGAATAAACCATAGTTTCCAAGCAGCTTAATCTTTATGAGGTACAAATCGCTCGTTATGTAAATGGAATCTCTTGCAAATTTGAATCTCTTTCATAAGCCAATTCTCCCTGAATAAAAACAATAGGGTATTCCTTCCAAGAACCTGAGAAGGCAATTTATTTTAAGGCTATTCATTACTTAAAAGGACGGAGATTGTGGTTTTTCAATATTTTGTGTTTTATGAAGCCATTTTCAAGCTCTTATCTACGTACCTCCTACGAGCCCAATGACAATCAATAAAAAACGTAAGCACTAGATAGGCTTACGTTTTTTATTGATTGTCATTGAGCTCTTAGTGGTTGTACCTACGTTTTAACAAGTTTACTAAACATAGAGGTAGAAACAGAATATAAAATAGCTGAGCCTTTTCAAACATCAAGCTGCATTTAGACTGTTTCAATCAAAACGAGCGAGCTGCCAGTAAATTGGGTCCATTCATCGCCGAAAAGAAGATCAAATGCATTTACTGTGAAAATTTGTGACGTTTACAGCGAAATTGTTCAAAAATTTAAAACAATGTCGTAACTACAATATTCATTAGTTTGTAGAGTTCGGTGGAAACTGCACTTTTTATTATCAAGACCGTCGTAAGAAGTCCGTCTTTCCGATGACCTATAATTTGGATACTTTCAAGAGAAGAGTGAACAGGTATTTTCTAGGTAAACGTGCCACATCGTCGACCGCATCATCACTTAACATCAGGTGAGATTGCGGTCAAACGTTTTTACCTATAAGTTGTAAAAAAAAGACCACTCTTCAAAACTTTTATCTTCAAGTGCTTTTAATCTGGCGTAGTGTTCAAGCTAAGCAAACGTTGTTATTACTATTATGATAAAAATAAATAAACATAGCATTTCTTTTACGGGTTGAGACCACTGGCATTGCGCACATAAATTTTTCGAAGAGCAAATTCATCTGTAAACGCCTGGATCCGTACTGCACGATCAAGAGGGGTATCTCGCACTAGAACACCGGTGATGTAAAAAAACTAAATAAGATTCAAATAAAAATAATCACTCCAAGTATGTACTATAGTCGCTGGCACTATCCCGTGATGTATTAACAAGTGACAGCAATAAAATGGGAGCAAAACGCAGAGTCGAGTTGCACAATGACGGGGCCAGACGCGGTGTCAAGTACAGAAAATTATGTCCATTCATCTGGCGCAGGGATTATGTGAAACGGGGTCGCATCTTCAGCATCCGACTTGCTCGTCGACAAGTTAAAGCCGAACATGACATAAGCTGGCTAATTAAAACTGTTTCTTGTCATTGAAGCAAGTTTTCTGATTTTGACCGAGTTAGCTGGATTTATAAATGGTCTCAGATAGATATTGGCTTGTGTAAAACTTGATCAGAAATGTTAATTTTTTAGTTCAGTAGTCAGAAATAAATTTGTTATTTTTGAAGGCCTGGGGATCAGCGAGTCAGTCGAGTGTGTAATCAAAGCCTTGTTTTTTAACCCTATTTAAAATGCATTCAATAAAAACTGTGATGAAGTGTGAATAAGATATTATTCTCTTTATTTAGAGAACTGGGTTTCATTTTACTATTATAATATTAAGCACGATTAAGAAAGAGTTCAGAAACAAAAAGTTCTTAAAAAGTTAATGCGCATTAAACGTAATATCTGGCATTTTGGAAAGTAGTCTGCGACCACCAGAAGTAAAACGAGCCTGGATAATGTCCTCTGGCACTAATTAAAACTTTCAGAACAACGAGAAAAAGGGTTGAGAAATATGGCGTTTGGCGAATAGTAATGGCGGCCTGTGGTTCTGCTTAATTCCCGCAGTTTTTCGCCCCGAGCGATGTTTATTATAATGTTTATAAACGCAGTGCCGCATCAAAACACATCACTACCTCATATTTTATTGACACCTACTTGAATGTTCATTAGCCCACAACTCACTATTGTCTCACTGTAAAACGCGTCGTATATAAAAAGAAAATAAAATAAAAGTCATCTTTGCGACTTTCTCATTTGCTTCAAATGAAAACAAAAAGAAATGAACAGAAATATGTTATTAAGAATTGTTTAAACCAGTTGCTACAAGCACAGCTTTGTTTATTAGACATAAAAAGAGTCTTCAACAAAATAACTAGCGCTACCCTGAAGTCTTGTTGTCTGGGACAAGGTTGGAATAACGTTGCTACATTTTTTCTAAAAACGAATCAATACGAAGCCTTCTGTGAAAGGATTTTAATATGTGAATTTAATATTGTGTTTTTTACTTCGAACAAACAAATATTTTAATTCATTTCATTTCCAAGCAACAATTAAAACTATAGTTGCACCTTGGCTTGCTTATTTTTTCTCTGAAGAAAGTAGATACTTACGGTATTAATTAGTTTCCTCATCAATCATTGCCACTTTCACTCGCAAACCCGCGCCGTCATTGTTATAACAAAACAGAAGGGTAAAAATAGCTCTTAGATTGGCCGATCCCTAGAAACCACATATATAAGTATATATATAAGCATAGTATAAGTTCCAAAAACATCCACCTAGTTATAGTTCACTACCTGCCTCATGGCCTGCCAACACGCTTTATTAAAACGTACCTTCTAATACTGTATGTCTAAACATACAGTATTAGAAGTTAAGATAAGGTACAGTACAGGTAGTACAGGTAGGTTACAGTATTAGTACTGTCTATTTCTACTATAAAAATGAACTTTTTACAAAGAGCTCATATAAATAAATAAAAAATGTAGATAAAAAAATATAAAATCAAATAAATTCAAGGTTTAAAAAAGTGTTATGTCTCATAAATAATAATTTTATTTAAAATCTTTTTAGAGGCGTTTTAGCCTGGATAAGTCGTAGTGATAAGAGAGTTATACACAACAAAACGGTGTTTAGTTTTAAGTGTTAGTTGTAATATTATGGTAAATAAAGAACTTTTAAAAACAAAAACAAAAAAATTGTCTATTTCTTATACTGTGTGTGTATCACACTGTTGCAAATCAAAATCAAAAGCAGACCCTCAAATTAATTTACAGTTCCATCAAACAAACAATCTGTTCGATTTCTCCTCCAATAACTAGACAGCAGCGTTGGCTGTTTCATCGCAATCTTTCGCTTTCCTGTCGGCTCGCCATCGGAGCAATTAGACGCAGGAAGTTACTTAATGACGTATACAGGCTATTGCGAACCCAATATTTCGTATATCCTCGTAGGGACTTATATACTCCTAGCTCTCGTATTCTTAATTTTCTTCTTGTAAACAGGATTTTAAGTGCGCCTTGGTGAGGCTCCTTTTGAGTATTCTAAATAACGGTTCTAAATAGCGGTGACAACCGCTGGGGAATAAAGGTTCTCGAATGGCGACCACCAACAGGAAAGTGAAGTATAGGACGCCCTCCTACCCGATGGACTGACGACATTGTCAGGATCGCGGGTAGTAGATAGCCTTATCTTTGTCGTGCAACTAAGTATCTAGAAAGTTGTATAACGTTCAACCCAGATACACAAAAAATCAGTTTAAACGGAAAACAGACATTATGGTTTGTTACATTTTCAAACGTCATTTTAAGCTACTTTTTCCGTGAGTGATGAATTTGTATCTGTTATCTCTCCGCTTTTGTGGTGAAGGTTTAAAACTAGAGCTTTCAGTTTCTTATGAGAAGACGTAGTTTTAGTAGGATTGAAACACCGGAATAATCGAACGAAAGGAACCTTTCCTTTCGAGTCAATGCAATGCCATCTAGCCATTTTTAAATGTTCTTCATAAAAGTGCTGCCAACTATCAAAAATAATTAATATGAAACAAAAAATAGCAACTGATAGCGAGCCAAAACGTAATGGCAACATTAAGTTTCTCGCTGGACAACTGAACAGTTCACTACACGTTTTTAATAGCTATTAATTACCTAAGTCAACAGCGACAACGATTCAGTGATTTTTAATTCCTGAATGATTAATTAAACTACTATGAACTACTGTACTGCATAGTTACTTCTTAGAAGTTCCTACTGAAAATATATCTGTAGCAACTTCAAAGTAAGTACCTTAAATTATCTTGTTCATTCAATTTACTCGCTTCTGCGAAGATCATATTGTGTTTCCGAAGAATTTATCAATTCCTTTTCTATATTAGCAATATTGTTTTATAATTTCAGGGATGTAATTAATTAAAACAACATCAATAGCCATGCTACTTAGCTGTAAGATTTCCTGAAATAAAAGGTTTAAGGCAATGAAAGAGCTAATAAGTACCTTTCATCATTTATTTTTTTTACAACAAGATGATTGAACAAGCAGATGGCCCTCCTGCTTAAGTGGTAACCATCACCTATAACAAAGCATTGCCTCGTCAGTTACGCACGGTTATCAATGCTTCGTAATTAAGTACGCTGTGTTTCGGTTTGAAGAGTGTGGTCGCCGGTGTAATTACAGGCACATGAGGCTTAACATCTGTAGGCCTCAAGTTGATGGAGGCAGTGCATCGTAGGGCACGTTCCTATTGTGCGTGACCTACGGGGCAATGTTTTGTTTATAGGTGGTGGTTACCACTTAACATCAGGTGGGCCATCTGTTTATTCCATCAGCTAGTTGTATAAAAAAAAAGTTACTTTATTGACAATAAATACAAATTTAGATGTCAATAAAGAAATCCGGTAAAATTTAAATATAAAATAAGTGCTTGAGTATTGAATTCAAGATTTATTGCTGCTCTTTGTAAAACCCCTAATTAGGAGCACGATAGCATAAAGCTGTTTTATTTGCAAATTATTCCAAACTTTCTGAGTGTTTTCCTGATATTTATTTCTGTCTGTCCAATTTATTAATGTTTAATTGATCATTCCAGCCTATGGGCATGGGTAAATATGATCTGTTTGCTTCCTGGAATAAATGTTTCTTTGATTTATATGTATGTAATGTTTATCATCTGTTTCAAGTCAACAAATCGTCATACATAATGATATGCAATAATGAAAGAATAACATTATTATTGATGAAATTATTATTATTGAAATGTTTGACAAATTATGTTTGAACAAACAAATGGTTATCCGTGTTGAGCGGTTACATTTGCTTAAATAATTGCAATATAGTAGAGCACGTATAAATAAATATATCTTTTAATTTTAATTTATTTAAATATAATATAGTTTTTTAAATATATTTTTTTATTTACCAAGGAAGTCTGTTTCCGTTCGAGATAATTCCAATACACGATGAATCGCAAAACACTGATTCTGTAATACAAGAATAGAACGTTCCGATTAGAACCGTTTGGTGGCGCAGCTCAAAGTAGAGATTACTAATTCAGAGAAACACACTAAGAAAAGCAGAGAACTTATTTGTCATCGTACGTTCTTGATTTTGCTAATTGTTGCTAATAAGTTTAGGACTTCAAAAAGAAGCAATATGTATTTTGATAAGCAAAGAGAACTTATTTGTCATCGTACGTTCTTGAATTTGCTAATTGTTGCTAATAAGTTTAGGACTTCAAAAAGAAGCAATATGTATTTTGATTTTGTTAAATGTAATTTGCGTAGGAATTACTCTCGGTATTAAAATAAATGAAGGTAATTTATTAAGTACCTGGAGAAATCAAAAAGGAAAAAAAAACTGTCTTTATTCGATCTATATTAAAAGCAATTTTTGTTCCTAATATAATTATTATTTTGTATAACAATCTATGCCTGGGTATACAATGGTGCAAACTGCTATTAATGAAACTTGAAAGTGGAACAGATCAGCTGGCAGATAGCCTCAGCCCTCGCTGAGTTGATAATTCCTACAATCTTGTAAAGTTTCAGACATTACTTGTTTCGTTATTTTATTATACCTACTATGGCGGACATTGCGAAATATTTACAACCCCTGTAATGAAGGGAAACCAAAATACATCACCTTTAGCCGTAATAAACTGAGACCCCTCTCTTTATTTCAAAATTCCCAAGATTGTTCACAAAGCTTGAGTGTTATTACCTACGCAGTTGAAAAATAAAAATGAAACAGTCTAGGTTTACTGTTGTTCCATCGTTCGTTCCCCGTCTAAGCGAATACCTACCCCGTCTAAGAGAGAGCGTTTCAAGTTGGTTTATTTGCATTACAGCTAGGCTTAAATTAAAAAACCACTTATAACAACAAACACGTCGCAATTATTGGAATGATAGGTTAGTTGAGTAAGCCGTAGCGCCTCACCCCGTAGCTCCTGTTTTATGTCAACAGATAACCCGTTCAAAGGGTGATGTTATCAGACTTATTTACACACATTTGCAGGCGCCGCCACGAATAAAGGGGCGATCAAAGTTGACATGACAATAACAAACCCAACGCGTTTGGAAACTGAAAGGTTGACAGTACATTGAAAAAAACGTGATTCTTTTAATAACTCATCGTGGAAATAGAATGGAAGAGTGTGATTCTACGTCACGCGATCACTAATGGCGTAATAAAGTTAGAAAGGGAACTTTGCAGTGACGGTTCAAGCTGCTCTTTTGCGTATTTATTAACAGTACCAGAATAAGAAGAGCTCCATGTTTTCTTTTGTGGCCGTGAACAGTTGGGTCCAAAGTGGGTGGTCTTATTGTCGAATCTGTTTGTGCTAAAGTTGTCACGTGCAGCCGCTGATGAGTCTAAGACGTGATATCACTCAGTAGAACGTGACTTTCCTTTTATTTGTGTTTACGCACCTAAAATTAGGTAAAACAGTGAAAATATATTTTATACCGTATTTTCAAAATAGGTTGCTAACAAGCAATACTTAGTTTTGCATCATTGCATAATCTTTTATTCTATTGAGAGCATTGCATCATACCTACAACTCATTTGAATGATTAACCCCTAATTTGTTCCATCACAATCTACTTCAAAGTTTCTTCAATTAGATGTAATTATGGAAATGAAAAATGGAAAAAGTTTATTTCTGGCAGCCATCGAGTTGAGTACACCAAAAAAATTTATGATAACTGAAATAGCTTTTGTTTTGTTGAGAGAAATGATATTTTTAAGAAATTTTGATATCAGTACATAGTTAAGACTGAAATATAATAGCCATCTGAGCAAGTCCCTCCTATTCCTACTTCTTAATAATGCGAAAATTACTGGATGCTTGTGGCTCAATCGCACCATAACCACTGAACCGATCGGGGTGAAGTTGAAGAAAAAGTATAGTTCATAACCATGATTAGCATAACATTCCCAAAAATTTTCCAAGAACTTGGTTGGGAAAACATTAACAAAAATATAAAAGGAAAAACTCTTTAAATCTTCTCTTTAAAATTGACATTAGCAAACGCAAAATATGCGAACTACGCAAACTAAGGCAAACGCGGTAGCATTATATACGTTAGAGGAGCAAAATATCTCAAAAAAAATATGCTTATTAGTTATATAGATAAAAAGCGTTGTAAGATACTGAATTAGATTCAATAAAGCAGAGGCATTATTGTCAGATAATAAGCCACAATTAAAATGTGTGCAAGGCTATATATGAATACGAACAAGAATCCTCATTCACTGGCTCGGGATCATCAGATCAATCAGATGGGGGAAAGTTGTGTTTAAAATTTTTGCCAATTGTATACAACAAATAAAGCAGCATACTACACAATAGTACACCAAAAATCTAGACTATTCGAATACATGTAAAATCGCTGGGAAAAAACGGGTCACAATACCGGCAAGCTGCGTTGCGACCACATTAATAATTTATCAGCCGCATGACGGCTGTTTGCTAATAAAGCGTGGATTCGCTTGGAAATATTAATAAAAGCAGCTTGCCACCGGAACCCGGGCTGTCGGAACCGGCGGCGCGGCCGGCCGCCCGGTGACAAATGACCAGATGCAACTTTGTAGTTTCCATTTGAATTTAAACAAAAACCAATGATTTTAGGCTCGACTGTATGCTAAAGTACGAATCCCCTAACGTTGTAAATCACAGGCCTATGAATATCGAAAGAAACTATCTCCAGCGTTATTAAAATACCACGTAGATGGACCATGGTAGAGTTTAAAAGGCAACATTGTTAATCATCCTTCCGTACTTGGTTCGAGTCCAGTCTAGCCTAAAATATTCATGTTAGCAGTCACAGTATACGCGAGCAAAGCCACGAGCAGCAGTTAGTATCGAAATGAGTAATTCTAAACCTTTTGAGATTTGAGCGTTAGGCAAAAATTAAATAAGGTTCATACAATTCACCGATAAAATTTTAAATTAAATAGTTGACTAGAAAAAATATCGTTGTAACGTTTAAAAATCCCGGTATTTTTATCGAAGGTGAAACAATTTCCGTTTTTTGTTATGACTGCGATTTAATATTAATATTTTATGACTCATAAAGCTGCAAAATTTCCCATTTTAAGTTATAATTTTGCTCCATGTACCTACTTGTCTTTACCAGCATAAGACCCATTTCTAACAATGCCAAGATTATAATGAAGTTGGTTTCCTCTTAGGGTCTTCTCACTATTCTCTAGAAGCCATAAAACGTCTGGTCGATATCAAATATACAGTTATTATGGTGGGTGTCCGTCCTTTTTGTTTATCGTCATCTTAAACCTTTACAACAAGTTTCAAACCGGACAAACACAAAGGTATAGATAAAGATAACCCAATGCAAAACAAGATTCGTTTTCGATCAAAAGATGTGAGGCCTTCTGTTTAAAACCTAGACTTTTGTTGTTGTTGTGTTCTAAAGCTTCTACGATAAACCGACTTGAGGACCATTTCATTGGTATACAGCGTCATCTAGTCTTGAACTATGTTATCCGATTTCTGTGTAGTCAATAAATAAAGTTATAAGGACATTATTGCTTTTTGTTGTCTCACTCATCCATACTCATTACCCTATTAATTCATTTACGTAATAAAACTAATATAACATTTTATTTATTTATAACTAATATCACATCATATTAATGTTTGCATTTGGTTAAGATTTAGCAACTAACCTAAGTAAGCAGAGCTACTACCAACTGTCTTTACTTACCCATCGCAAAATAAGATTAAGTTACAAACTCCTTATTAAATAATACTACCCTTATAGACGCTGATTTGTCATTTGATAGACATTACAAGATGCTGTCGTCTCAAAAGAAAATATATGGGTTGTTTGAGACACAGAAATATGGGTAATTTCCTTGAATTTATGATCGTATCAGCGTCGAAATTGCGGGGTTGAAAATTTGGACGTAAAATTGTGACAAACATTGTATTAATGTACGATGGGCTGTTAGTGAGTCATAAGAATGGGCTATTAATTTGGATGTACTGTGATGCATTGTCGTGTGATCATAAAATATGATGACAAATTTGACCGGATTGACGAAAGGACATGGACAGCGAAACTCCTTTAAAATTAATTATTTCGTACATTCGGGCGCTGAACCAAACTGAAACTGGCTGAAATAAATACAGGTTGTTTCAATAAAACGGTTAGAGAGAGGTCATAAACTTTAAGAGATATAAAAAAAAATCTAACTAATCATGGTTCATGACGATAATGTACATTATTAAAAAACTCCATTCTTATATTTTAATTGAGATTGACACCAGGGATTTTATCCCGGTTTTTTTTTGCTAAGAGTCTTTGGGCATTTAACAGCGCCAATTGATTGTAGAGGATTATGTCCATCCAAGTTAGATATTTATTTGCTTAGATATTTTCTCGATGACGCCTCTGCAACAGAACTTGAAGAAAACTTAAAAAAACAGTAATAGGCTCCTTTTTATTCAGGTACCGCAAGATAAAATGCGAGGTTGTTATATCTATGTCTATTTATAATACAATCTCACACTCAGTATAAGCAATAAGCAATGATATTGATTCCGCGCTATCTATCCTCATGGGTGATATATCCATTACTGGGTATGTTCCATTAACTATTATGTATATTACAAAGCAATTAAGGCCAGTTTACCTTGAGACAACACTCATAACTTGCTGTAACGCATCCGGAGCGAATTGACAAATTCATAACTCCGCTCTGGTTATTTCCATCATGCATCACTAATTTATCTGTAAATGGGTTTGGGCCACTATTACTAGATCCATTTACCAGTACAGTATGTTGTAGAACCCAAAAAGTTCTCATGTGTCAAGGTCTTGAAAGAGCCTCTTTGAGGAGAACTTGAAATCCTTTCTTTCTTTCTTTCTTCTTTTTATGGCTCCTGTCATAGACAATCTTGCCAATGTCAAGTGATTCAGAGATTATACTCTTTGTAGTTATGTTTCTAGTCACGTCAGTCCAAAGTCGAGTCAGTCAATTTTATTGTTTTAAAGAAAATGGTGGCGGTTTCTTCAAAACATTTGAAACATTTTCGGTCAAATCACGATATCACATAATACACTTTCATTTCAAATGCTTACACTTTGTGCTAAGACCACAAGTAATGTTGGTTAAAATACCACCAAAATTACACAACACAACTCAAAATAACACTAGAAAAACAATTAAAATTAAAATGCTATGTTGCTTCGTAAGATGACAGGAAATCCTTTTTCTTGAAATCCTTTCACCACTCTCTGGTGCGAAACAAACTATTGACTTGACAAGAACAGGATTTTTCAAAGTAATTTTTGAGATTTTATTGAATAAATACTTTTTGACTATGACATTGACAAGTGTAATCTACACTAAACCCCAGTTTCTAAAAGCGCGATCAACACTTATCGCCTGTCAAGTCACTTGCTATCTCTATTTGAAGTAAAAGCTAAAAAAGGAAGTTACTTGACAGCCGATTAGTGTTGATAGCGCTTTCAGAAACTGGGGGTAATAGTTTATGAGAAGTCTCTTAGCTTAGTTATATTCATATTATATATATATACACAAAAAAGTTTATCAGTTTTCTGGTTCCCATAGCACAAGCTTTGTATGTAATCGGATGGCATTGCGTATAAACCTTGTAATATTTATTTACACTAATGTTAATATTTAAATTGTGACGTTCGCTATTTTTACCTATTCAGTGGTTCAGTATTTACCGCTGGGCAACAAAACCAGTATTTCAGGTACTGCGAGATCTCAGTTTTTGTTGTAATAGGGTAATTTTTGTCGAAAGATATTTTATCTTTGTCCCAATCAAAATTCACGAATGACTAGGTAACTTTTTTTAAGTGTTTACCCACTGTATGCTGAATTAGCAATTTACATATCTAAAAATCGTCGATGGTATATTATATCACTAAATAACTCTATATAAGTAATAAAACCGAATAAGCATGCGATGTACTCGTAAATGCAATCGCACAAACATGAACATGAAATTCAACTGTATCGCGGACTAGTATCGAAGTGGCCAAGTCAGCTCTTAAAACGGTAATACAAACGCAATACCCAACACTTCCAGCGGAACCCATAACATAACAAAAGCGGGATATTTTGTAAACATTTTACTACGTCCCGGTCTGTGACGATATTGTGGACGCCAACGGTCGTTGCAAAATGACAGTTTTTACTGCCTTCCACGATACCGCTGTGAGGCGTTTCACAGTCATAGTCTGCGACATGTATGCGTATCGTTCGAACTAAAAATACATGGGGAAAATCATGAACGAATGCAGCTATGAACCGTACAATATTCTACCTAGATCCATTTAAAGCATCGATAAGACCAATTATACTGTACAAGATTTATACAACACTAGTTGAGCCCCGCGGTTTCACCCGCGCAGATTTAAATCCCAGTATTCCCACGGGATAAAATGTGCTATTCCATATTATAATCTATCTCTCTGCCAAGGTTCCATCCAGATCCGTTAACCCGTTCCGGCGTGAAATATTAACAAACATCCATCCATCCATAATTACAAAATTTCATCATTTCATTTTTAAATAGTATTAGGATTCATAATAGTAGTAGGATATTTCTGATTTCTGACAAGTAAATAATGTACTCAAAATTTACTTAGGTACTGAATCTGAGAAAATACTGGGAAGTATTTCTTTTTAATCAAAGAATTGTGAAGCGTGCCTACAAACTCTTTCATCAAAGAAATGGCGTTGCATAAGCGTCCAACTGCCGCCTAAGTTTTAGTTTTTTTGCCAAACGTCCAAAAAGACTGTGATATTTTATACTTTCTTCAAGTTGTCGTACAGAAATTTCAGTCATTCTTTTGATTTCATTTTTATCGCAAGCAATCTTTACCTTCTTGGATTCAAAACATTGCCTGATGTTGCAAAACCATGATGATGACCATGATCTACCTCGGCCATAAAAAAAAATGAAAAGCGTTTTCTAATCTATTCGGTACTCAACCGTTCGTTTTAAGAAATTCAGAATTCAAAGGAAAGAGCGAAAGTATGTTCAAATGTTTCCACAAGAGTTGTTCCGCTCTGCCTCTAGTTGCTCGTTAAGGTGACAAAACATCGCTTTAGTTGCCTCTAACGCACCATATTTCCGGACAAACTGCAATTTCCCCACTAAGGCATGTTACGGCCATGTCCTAAAAGTATTAAACTTAGCAACAGCGCTGTGTTTCGGTTTGAAGAGTGTGGTCGCCGGTGTAATTACAGGCACATGAGGCTTAACATCAGTATGCCTCAAGTTGATGGACGCTGGGCAGTGCATCGTAGGGCACGTTCCTATTGTGCGTGACCTACGGGGCAATGTTTTGTTTATAGGTGATGGTTACCACTTAACATCAGGTGGACCATCTGCTTGTTCCATCAGCTAGTAATATAAAAAAAAAAAAAAAAAAAAAAAAAAAGATACTTACGTTCTGGCTGGTAGGTAATGTTTGTTTAATTTCACTTTGTTTAACAAAAATGGCCTATTACCAAAGAGCTTTCAACAGTAATTATTATGTTCAGCTTTTCGTACTCAATTGTTTAACAACAGGTATAATATATAAACTATTGGACAGTTTTTGGATTTTACGTATCAAAACTAATTTCAATTTGAGCGGAATCTGATTTTACAGAACCACAGCAATTAAAACTTTCAAACCCAAAAGGAAATTAACTAGACAGTTCGTATTTCAACTACCAACTTTAAATTATGATCAAAATTAATAAAGCTTTATAGTGCCAATATAAAAATAAAATAAATAAATAAATAATGCTGGACAATCCACACAGCACCATCTAGCCCCAAAGTAAGCTACTCAAAGCTTGTGTTATGGGTACTAGATGACTGATATATTTAATACATTATATACTTACATAGATATATATTTTTTATTATATACATAGAAAACACCCAGACCAACGGAACAAATTTCTGCAGATCGTACACAAATTTGTTCCGAGGCGGGAATCGAACCCGCAACCTCTTGCGTCGCAGGCGGACTCTCGCCCGCTGCGCCACAGAGGTAGTTTATAGTGGCAATATTCCAATGTACCTAATCATTTCTGATGTGCAACTAAAAAACATTTTTCTGTTTGTAATTTTAATGATAAAATAAGAAATCTATGTAATTATGTAGCTAGATATAAATATTCTTTGATATTGAGAAAAATAATGTATTTCAAGATACAATAAACTACGACATTACATAGTAGTATATTAACCACAGTTCGATACCTAGCTGTATTAGTGTATTAATATTGCGTTCAAAACTTTGCTGAATAATAAGTTTCAGACAACCAGTGCAGTATACCGGTCTAGTTACTATCACTTGCAAAGTTATTCGTGTCACTTCACATTTCTGGAGTTGGTGCTGGAGCCATCTGAAGTGGTTAGTTGACACTTAGTTGCAAGGTCTTCGGAACGAGGTGCTACTGCCGTCGACAGTATCACTGCAACTTTGTTGTTACATTACTGATAAGCTCGCGAACTAATGCAACTAGGCTCCACTTCCTAATCGTCTGTTTCATTTGCTTATCTTAAGTAGACTCTCGTTCCGCTATTTAAATGCTTTCTTGCTAACTTTTACCGATGTTTAATGTTGATAACTGCTAGAAAAATGTCTGCATGTTGCATTTTTTTGTTTACTAAGTTGTAGAAAAACTCAAGGCTCAGCCTAGATTGCGAGTGGAATGGATTTATTAACCCAAGAATTTGTGACCTATTTCGTTGTCTTTTAAAACAGATAATGACGTATTTTTTTTTTAAAGAATAAACCGTCCTTTGACTACAATCTTACCTGATGGTAAGCGACGATGTAGCCGAAGTTGGAGCAGAACGGTCTAGAAGACACCTATTCACTCGAGCCTTGAAGAGGTTGAGATTATATACGTATTATATATTATATACGTATCGTATATAATTACAATTCTTGGGGTTCAATGTCGTGAAGCTGTTTCAGTTTAACTTTTATCTGTAATCTCATTGTCTCATTCATCAAGTGACGACATTTAATTTTCACAGACGGCATGAAAGACATAAACAATTTAACGATCACGTTTGGCTGATGTCGTTTTCAAATGTTTACTCGCTCCTGTCAATTTTGGATTGCGAAGAGACATTTTTCAAATAAAAATCCTACTAATATTATAAACGCGAAAGTTTGTATGGATGGATGGATGGATATTTGTTACTCAATAACGGCTGAACGGATTTGGATGAAATTAGGCACGGCGATAGATTTTAGTCTGGAATAACACAAAGGCTACTTTGTATCCCGTTATAATTAATTATTTAAAACTACGCGCGTGAAACCGCGGGGCGCAGATAGTAATTTTCATAATGCTCGTATAAACTGGAAGTTGTTAACTGTCAGTGTCAAGTGCCAAAATGTTTTACGTCATTGATTGGTCGACACGCGCCTTAACCTTAACCTAAAATAACCTATGTTGAACAGTCATGGCCCTTAAACCTACATTTTTATACAAAAAAGCAAAAATCTCTTCTCTTGTAGAGGAAAATCAGAAAATAGGAATAAGTTTTTTGTTGTGTGCTATAAATGAGAGAAGGTTCTTACATTAAAAAAAATTAAGTACCTTAATTGCTCAAAAAATTTATAAATGAGAAAACATTTAACCATACGACATGTTCACGGGTTTAATAGCTGTCAAACATATGACGTTTATTGAATGGTAGGCCCACAGAAATATAAATCGGTTTTCTCTATTCCGTGGTTAGGCCGTACGAAGTTTGCGGGGTCAACTAGTAACAAATACAGATGCTTTTTTGAAAAAAGAATTAGGAACGTTTCATGTTTTCATTGTTATTGAATGCATTTTGTTCATTTCATAGATATTTGAAAAAAGAACCAACCATTTGGCACGTATGTAGATTATGTGACTGTAAAATTAAATTAAATTTCGAAGATTTTAAGTTATAATTTGAAGTTCAAATTATTTTGCTGTAATTAAAGTGCGCAAAATTGTCGCCAGTCCATGTTTTGTTTTCAGGTTTGTGGTTGCTATCGAGAAATTTTATTCGCTAGCCGAACCTTCCTAAAAATAGAAGTAGTTCAGGTATCTGATTCCCATAGCTATGATGCTGTTGAAATTGACTGCACATTTTTGTTTTGCTTTACTTATAAGGGACTTATTAACATGTGTGTTACAGTATGACGACACAATAGTGTAGGTGTAGTGTTTTGATATAAATTTGTTCTTAAAGCTTTATTCTTTTGTTTCAGGAGGTGTTGAGGTGCCGGAGTTTGGTGAACCGATAACAAATCTTACAGTGCCAATAGGACGTGACGCGACCTTCAAATGTATAGTTGTCAACCTTGGAAACTTTCGGGTAAGAGATTACAACCTTATCACGATCACAATAAAGGTCCTAATCAGGACCAATCTTTTAAAAACGAAAATGGGTAAGAATAAAGTGATGTTGAAGTATATCGTTTCACAGCAAGCAATTTTATTTGAGTCACGATATGGTAACACGAGTAGGGGAAGAAAAAGATAGATCGTGTGAAAAAAATATGCAATCGTTTTAATTCCTTTTATTTTGTTGTGAACTTACATTGAAACCTACTTCATCATACACCACATACCTATTTTATATAGATCAATTATTTGTATTATAACCAAAAATTGGGCAGGTGCTATGGTAATTTTGCTGATCCCTTGTTGTGCAATACTTGGTAGGAACGTTGAGTGTGCAAGCTAGAAGTTGGTTGACGCTTATCTGTGCCTTAAGTGCCTGACCACGTCTATTATACATCGAGATCACCACTGGCGTTTTTTATTCTGTTCGTTTGATACGTTATTGAGGGATTCAGAATTTTTAATAGCCGATTCTTTGGTGCCTTTGCTTGGCACCGATAAAGGAACATATACCAAAGTAAGAGTTTCATATAGTAATTTGCTTTGACGGAAGCGTATGAAATTCCTGCTATACCTGTAGTACCTGTAGGTACCTTTTAGACTTTATGAAAAAATTGTCTACTGTACGATAAGATTGTTATGCGGCGAAATGGTTCCAGTAAAGGATGGTACGGCAGTGTTTGCTTCGCGCTCGACTTGGCGGGGCTTGGGGCAGTACCCCCAAGCCGTGCCCCCAGATAAATAAATAAATAAATAAATATTGGTGGACTTTCCACACAGCGCTATCTAGCCCCAAACTAAGCTTATGCTTGTGATATGGGAACCAGATAGCTGATATACTACTTATATACTTTTTTTTGTAAATACATACTTATAATATTATATAACACCCAGACAGAGAACAAACATTCATCACGCAAACGTTTGTTCACGGTGTGAATCGAACCCGCGACCTACGGCGCAGAAGGCAGAGCTACTACCAACTGAGCTACGTAGGCTGTAGATATAGATGTAGAGTGTAGATCAGAGCATAATTAACTACACATTTTAAACCGACTTGAACTTCAGGAGGTTCTTAACTTCTTAACTCCACTGTATTTTTTTATGTTTGTTACTGCATAATTTTTTACTGCATGGGTGGACCGATTTTGATGATTATTTTTTTCATCGAAAGCTGGTGCTTGTCATGTAGTAATTTGGGTCAGATCTGACAAGTAGTTTTTGAGTTATTATATTTATATTTTCCAGTGCATTTGAAGTAGTTTTTTTCCTGATATATGACTTTGATCATTATGCCATTGTACAGGTTGGTTGGGTGAAAGCTGACACAAAAGCAATCCAGGCAATCCACGAGCACGTGATCACCCATAATCCCCGAGTGTCAGTATCTCACAGTGACCACTCAACTTGGTATCTGCACATCAAAAGCGTCCAGGAAGAAGATAGGGGCCAGTACATGTGCCAAATCAACACGGACCCTATGAAAAGTCAAGTAAGACTCACTATTGATTAATTTACGATACTTCATATTGAGTTTAAGCACATTATATGCATAGTAGGTAATAACTACCTAAAAATAGCAACATCTGTAGCTTTCGCCCGTGGCTATGGAGCCACGGGCGAATGCTTCAGATGACGTGTCAGTACCTTAATTCACGCGAATGGTCACGTGAATTAAGGTACTGACACACTTGCTTATTTTTGGGCAAAAAGCATGTTTTTTTCGAGCCTTGTTTAATAACAGCACGTGTGAACAGGTTGTGCTAGTAAATAAGCATGCTTATTTGGTCGTACGTCATTTGATTTTTGAGCATGCTCAAAATAAGCATGCTTATTTTTGAGCATGTGTGTGAGCAACCTTTACAGCTTATTTGTACATCAAGTTTCATTAAATCCGTTCAGCAGTTACGTACATAACTGCTAACAACAAATACACACACCACTCACTACCAATATTATACATTTTAAATATTTGGATAAATTCATAGCACCGGGAAATTATATTTCACTGTTTGTGAGTTGATAAATCGCTCAAACTATTTGAAATAAAGCTATTTTATTATAAATCATTTCCTAATATTAATATCAACAGTCTGACTTTATATACATATATACCCACTGCTGGGCAAACCACTCCACTTTGTGCCACCCGACTCGGTCTAATATGCCTCATCCAACCATTATCTTACTTCACAAAATCGCCGCAAAGTTTTGTGAATTATAGCTATCTTATCGTAGTGGCTCGGCTACTACTCTAGCCTTCTAAAACTATCCTCATGAGCCAAGTTGTTTATACTGTCTACGTGCGATATATAGTGACTGCAGTGGCCTACAACTACAAAGCATTATACGTAACTGTGACTTTGATAAATGATTATCCTCGCATTATTGTTGTCGAGTCCATTTATTTGGCGAACGCGACAGGCGTAAAATATCTCGCTGAAAGAGTATTATATTATTCTAGAAATAGATTACAATTTCCACCTGCGCGATCATCCAATTTCCCGTCAGCCTTTTATTTTTTTATACTACCATCAGATGGACCAAGCAGATGGCCCACCTGATGTTAAGTGGTAACTATCACCTATAACAAAGCACTGCCTAATAAGTCACGCGCGATCGGAACGTGTCCTGCGTTCGTCAACTTGAGGCATACTGATGTTATGCCTCATGTGCCTGTAATTACACCGGCGACCACACTCTTCAAACCGAAACACAGCAACGCTGCTTGGCGGCAGAAAAAGGTGTGGTGGTAGTACTTCCCCAGACGAGCCCTTCACAAAGTGCTCTACTACTCTTAAAATAAAGCAGCCTGACCAATAAAGGGAACATAGGAGACATAAAAGTTCCAATGTACAGGGTACAATCATGTCAGTGACGTAGAGCACTCATCACATCCATTACACGTAACGTCCAACAGAATTGAGGGGGTGACTTGATGGAATTCAATTCCGACAATTTGCTACTTTCCGAGATAAAAGTTTCGTGCCTTTGATACAGACTAGTTTTAGACAATTGGCTTGTGCTGATTTACGCTCTATTCTACTTTTGAAAAGTTACCGTTTATCTGATTTTGTGAGGTTTCGCCGGGGAAGTAATGGCGTTTATGCGGTTTTTTTATCTCTTAGGCGCCGCAATTTTATGTTTTTTTATCTACTTACGCTGCATTTAAAGATTTATTAACAATTCCTGCCATTTTATAGCGGCTTAATAGAGTATTCTTGTCACTGTCACATTCATGCGAACGAAAATAGACAGCAACAGACATAATCTGTCTATTACTTTGTACGCTCAATAATTTAATAATCACAAATATCCCTAAACCTATAGAAACATGTCGCAAAATAGCCTTAAAAAATTAATTATTTTGTTCAAAGAGTTTAAATATTACATTGATAGCATACAGTAACGGAGTAAGCTAGTTAGAAAATTGCTTTGAATATTCATGGCTCTTATTTCATCGCACGGTATTTTTTCAATTAACTAGATTTCTCTTTACCAAGTTGTATGTTAACTGGCTAGCCTTCCTCAAAGTAACTAAACGTAAACTATATAGTTAAGGGTACAATACAAATACATTACATCAATTATTACATTAGAAAAAATACATAACACATAATTATTATGATTGTGTATGATGTACTCAATTTACAGTGCCACTCAATATATTCATCTGGCTATTTTATTTGTTATAATATACTACTTATACAAGGTGCCCCAAAAAGTCGTGAATCAATCGCAACTAGGGGTAAGATGGGGTGTGGTCATCAGCTGCCAAAAATTGTTCTGTGGTAGTTCCTGTTTTGTGTTTTTAGGAGAAAAGATACAGAATGTAGATTTTTTCAAATTTTTATAAAAATGAGTAAAAAAAAGTAATAGTTGCAGCTGATGACCTCATTTAACCCCTAGTTGCGTTTGATCTGTGACTTTTTGGCCACCCTGTTTAAGTTTGTAAACAGAGTTAACTTTCCATAGATGGGCTTCCTAGACGTGGTGATACCACCAGACTTCATCCCCGAAGAGACGTCTGGTGATACGATGGTACCAGAAGGAGGTACGGCACGGGTATCGTGCAGAGCTCGAGGAGTTCCTCCTCCGAGGGTCATGTGGAAGAGAGAAGATGGACAGGAAATCGTAGTGCGGGACCAGACCGGAGCTAAGGCTAAAGGTATGTTTGACAGCTCAAGGTAGTAACTCTGCCTTCTGCGCCGTGGGCTACATTCCCACCGAGAATAAACATCTGTGTGATGAACATAGATGTCTATTCTGTGTCTGGGTGTTATATAATATTATAAGTATGAATTAAAAAAAATAGTATTATATCAGCTATCTGGTTCCCATAGTACAAGCCTTGTCTTAGTTTGGGGCTAGATAGTGCTGTGTGGAATGTCCACCAATATTTATATTTTTTTATGTGTTTCAATTGTAAGGTTCTTAAGTTATGTAGACATAAGTGTGTAAACCTTATACTTTCGCTTTCTGTTTGCTCGTTTCAGCATTAATGGTAGTACGGTTATTTAAAACGCCACACGAAAGTTTTTATGTTCTTTGTACTCTCTCTATATTTATGTTCTGTTATGTCCGTCCGTCCAAAGAAAGGTAGAAACGGATGTCATTGATAAGGCTTTATTAAAGAACTGCATTGTTTATTTTTATGTGTTTTAGTGAAAGTTCTTTTTTTAACGTGGTACAAATAACGGACCTATTTCTTTTTATATACCTAAGTTAAAAAGAGATACTATGCAGTATGATGTAGGTATATTTACAGAAAAATAAATCACTAAAATTTTTATTACGTTCAATATTAATAAATACATTGAAAGTTAATAAAATAAAGTATACTCGTAATATTTCGCGATTCTAAAAATAAGCTCGGTAGAACGTCCATCATTTCCAACGGATTAACTTCTGAGCCAGGCTTAGTGGGAATAAATAAATATTTTAACTGCATACCGATTAAAAACCAGTTGCAATGTATATACAATTTATTAGCTTTACTAATTTGCCTTATTTGTTTATTATATTTCAAAAAATAACCGCTTATAATGATCAAAGGCTTTTAAATAAGTAAAATAAAAAATATATATCTACGTAAGCATATAATAATTATATTTAATATATCAGTTATCTAGTACACATTACACAAGCTTTGAGTAGCCTCCTTTGGGGCTAGATAGTGCTGTGTGGATTTTCCAGCATTATTTATTCATTTATTTATTTAAATGTGTAAGCTTTGCAAAATCTACATATTTATCAATTAAGGTTTAAATTTACAGAATAAAATGTGAAAGATGACAATGTGAGAAAGAAAAAAAAAATTATCATAATCAGTCTACTCTGTAAAAAGTTATTCGCGGTCATACGTGGTTTTTGTTTTCGTCGGTTAAAAAATAAGTAAACTTGTTGTACCGACCCCATTTAGCGTGAGATTAAAAGATAATGAAAGATCAAAGATAAACTCGCTGGTAGTACGACACCCAATACTTGGAGTAATCGCTTGCAAATTTCTCAAAATATCACTTTACAAATTTACCCGGTAAGCAACATGATTTGCAGAAACAAATAATGTTACCCTAATAAAATCAACATTGGAGCTCTGCTAGCTACTTATCTTACTTGAGATTTCTTGAAAGTAAATGAAATAAGCTTAATACAGAGACAGAGTATTTTATGGGCCTTAATAAATACTTACCCACGTCGTTTCAACTCACGTTGAAACGTACTTCTGGTGAATTACCTCTTCGCAGTGATCTTGTACGATTATAAAAGTACTAAAATATTAAGCATTTTTCGCAGATATTCTTCCCGTGGTCCTATACAACGCTTGAAAAGAACAATTGTGAAACTAATATGTTTTTACAAGAGCTGTAGTTTAGGACCATTGCCAAGAAAGTTTTCAATAAGCTGAAGCTATGATATTTTTGTGATGCATGTGCATCGTTGTCATAGGCAAGTGCTACGCGCTGCTACGCGCGGCTACGTGCTGCTACGTACTGCTACGTGCTGCTACGTGTGACCGTAGGCATAATTTACCGCACGACCGCTTAAGGTAGACCTTTTGTAATCACACCGTACATTACTGTGAGTACATTAATCGCTTAACTTTTCCATTTACGGAGCGGCACCTTGGTAAAATTTCGTTAATGAAAAGGCCAAATAAAAAGTCTTAATAATGGCGCAAGGACGGCATTGTTTTTCCAAATAATATGTATAATGCGAGAGTCTGTGTGACCGCATTTGCGGGCACAATGAGCCGCGCCGCGACTATTCTCGGGATGAGTTTCGCGTCCAGTATTGTTTAAAGTTTGTCGTAATTAGTAGAGTTCTACGTTGAATGGACTCCTAGGTCTTATTATACGGACGTTGGAAACGTTTGGGATTGTATATCGAATGTGTGGCTCCCTCATTACCAAAAGGATCTTGTTAGGACGTGTGTTGTTAGTAACGCCTACTTAACAATAGTCTAGTTTACTTGGACGCTTTTGTCTTATAAAATTTCACGAAGCATTATTTGAATGCATGCGCGATTCATCTGTTGGTATTTTTTTTTGTTCCTAAATGAAGCTAGGATAGTTAGATAGTTGCTATACAGACTTAATCACGATCTTAGGCCACATCTTGATCTAGGATTAAACATAATGGCCTTAGGGCATAGACCGCGCATAATCCGATTGATGCCGGTAATGAGAATCAGAGAGTTAATACTTGTCTTGTGAATTTCCTCACGAATTAGAAGAAAGTACTAAACAAATAGCAACCCAAATAGCAATTAACGTCCTCGTTCAGTTAAAAGGACTCGGTTATCGCCTCTTCCTTTTAAAATTACTTGCGAAGGACTTCTTCTTGTCTTCCAATATTACCCGGCCGTCAATTGTTTTATTTCGAGTTAGAAGCTATTATTGCTATTATGACAATAACACTCGCCCAAGTGATCACAAAATCTTAGCTCAGTTTTCCTTCACCGTTTGAGAGTCTCGCATTGTGTGTGAATTTTTGAACAGAAAAACTCATTGGGTCACGACCGATTTTGAACCTACGACCTTAGGATCGGAAGGCGGGGCTGATACCCTACACACCAGTGTACATTATTAACTGCACGACTCGAAATATAGCCAAAATATGATACAACGCATGATAAAAACAAAAAATATTAAATATAAATAAATATTGGTGGACTTTCCACACCGCACTATCTAGCCCCAAACTAAGCTTATGCTTGTAATATGGGAACCAGATAGCTGATATACTACTTATATACTTTTTTTTTGTAAATACATACTTATAATATTTTATAACACACCCAGACAGAGAACAAACATCTATGTTCATCACACAAATGTTTGTTTACGGTGGGAATCGAACCCACGACCTACGGCGCAGAAGGCAGAGCTACTATCAACTGAGCTACGTAGGCTGTCAAAAAAAAATATGATACCTAATTAAGTTGACGTGTTGTAATTGTTAAATTTTTGAATGCTTTTTGGTTGAGTTTACTCAAACAATATTTTATAACCTCTTCTTCTTCCTGTCCTTATTCCACTTCATGTGGGGTCGGCATACAGGTTTTTTCTGTCCACTTCCTCCTATCATTCGTCATCTCTGTAGTCACTCTCTTCTTACCAATGTCATTTTTCACACAATCCATCCATCTTTGCTTTGGCCTTCCTCCACTCTTAGATCCATCCAAATTTATACCTAACACTATTTTCGTTACATGACAATCTTTCCTTCGCATTAAATGCCCATACCACGCTAACCTATTACTGCACTAGTTGCGCCTCGCGGTTTCACCCGCGCAGATTTAAATCCCGGTGATCGGAAAACATTTATACCTACGATTGCTGAATCACTCATTGCTCAAAATGCAACGATAGCGCGTGCTAATTTTTTCTGTAGCGACATCTAGTTATTATTTAGGAACTAAAAATGTATCAGCTAAATACGGTAAAATGCTAAATATCTGCCAACACCCGGTATTCCCACGGGATAAAAAGTAGCCTATGTGTTCTTCCAGACTATAATCAATATCTCTGCTCGGTTTCATCCGGATTCGTTCAGCCGTTCCGGCGTGAAAGAGTAACAAACATCCATCCATCCATCCATACAAACTTTCGCGTTCATAATATTAGTAGGATTTCGCAAATAAATGATTATTGTATAGTATGATGATCGCACTCTAATATACTATTATTTGCCAACAGTTGCTACGTATCAAGGCGAGGTCCTAAAGTTGACGAAGATCTCCCGATCAGAGATGGGCACATACTTGTGTATCGCTGGTAATGGAGTGCCGCCCACAGTCAGCAAGAGGATCCATATTAGTGTTCACTGTAAGTGATATTTTATTAGTTGGTTTACTGTCGTTAGTTTTTATCCTGAGTCACTGCATGGGGTAGAGAATGACCCTTGAAGTACGAGGAAAGTCAATAAAGCTTCTACTGCCTTATTTTTCTTAATTGTCTGTATGCTTCTTCTGTGTATTTGTTGACAAATAAATTTATATTTTATTCTATTTTGTTCGATGTTCTAAAGTAACAAAAAAAATATTGTAATGGGTTTCACCATATGTATTCTTTGTTCAGTTTGTTTATTTTGACAATAATAATAAAAAACTAAATCCTCTCAATGTTTACTCATACTTATACTGTAAAAGATAAAATCTAAATTATTATTGTGGCCTCTCAGCTTAGTTAGTAATAGCTCGGTCTTTTGCGCTGTAAATGGTGGGTTGATTTACTTAGCTTTTCTTATTTTGGGACTAGAGGACACCATCTGAAAAGTCCGATAATATTTTATTAATTATCTTACCCATACAATTACGTTATTTATGAAAATCACTGAGATACATAGTACAAAACGAGATTATTAAAGCATTAGTATGACAATAAATTTAGTTCATTCAGTTCGTAATAGTTCTGAAAAAGGTAATTCATTAATTTACCCACTCTATGTTCATTATTATCCTGAAGGACACTGCTAGAAATAAGCCTCCCATTCGTTTCCAGGTAAAACTATTTTGGGCCCTCTCAAATATCTGGCGGATGGTATTCTCTTATCTGTGATCCGGCATTCTTAACATTGTTTTAGAACCATCGGGATAGGGATCTACGTTTCGTATTCTGGTTCTAATTTAAATAGTCTAGCTTCTAATATTACATGTATGTTACAAGAATGTGAAATGAAACTGAAAAAACTGAAAACTAAAATAAAATTATGTTAATGTTAATGTTCTTCAGTATGCTGATTTCTTGCAAACTTCTTTTTATTACTTTTATAGTGTTTTCTTAAACGTAAAAAATCACAATGTTATCACATTTTTTTTTATTATTCCAATATCTAGTTGTTATGCGAGCCGCATTTGAACCCACGCCCTTCTTGAGAGGCTGCGCTAACCTTCTGTGCCATCCAATCCCACTATCCCACTACTATTATAAACGAGAAAGTTTGTAAGTATGGATGGATGGATGGATAGATGGATGTTTGTAACTTTTTCACGCTGGAACGCCTGAACAGATCTGGATGAAATTTGGCACGGAGATAGATTATAGACTGGAATAGCACATAGGCTACTGTTCATCCTGTAGTAATACCGGGATTTAAAACTACGCGGATGAAACCGCGGGGCGCAGCTATTCACACAATACATGGTGAATCATTACCAAATAAGGTCTCGTTTTTGCCGTAGCTATATTTGTGGCGGAATATGAACACACTTACCTGATTTGTTTTTAGCTTTTTTTATATTTGTATGCGTAGTTCACCCAGTGATACAAGTACCAAACCAGCTGGTGGGAGCGCCACTGGGCACTGACGTCACACTCGAGTGCTACGTCGAGTCTTCGCCAAAGTCCATCAACTACTGGGTGAAGGATCCAGGTACTTATTTATTTAACCGCATGACAGAATATAATAGGCGAAACAACAAAAATAATTTATAAATATAAATATATAAATATAATGCTGGACAATCCACACAGCACTATCTAGCCCCAAAGTAAGCTATTCAAAGCTTGTGTTATGGGTACTAGATAACTGATATATTTAATACATTATATACTTACATAGATAGATATTTTTTATTATACATAGAGAACACCCAGTACACAATTAAATCATAACAATATATGTACACGAAATAAATAAATAATTTATAATTCAAGCCAGGCTAATACCCCAGGGGGAGGGGGTTCTTAATAGTACATGCTATTTTATTTGAAAAATCCAAAAAAAAAATAATCCACTCAAAAAAAAACAATAACCAAGATCTTGCTTTATTACGTGAAATGCGACTAACTTCAGCTATATACTTCTCAATGTGAATCATAACAAGATTTGATTAAGTCCTAACCCACCGCGATATAACGAAACAAATTATAAGCAGTCATAAAACTCCTAGGTGTCTGAGTAAAGTTTTTACATTTTTCATGAAACTTCGCCGTGCCAAGATGAAATTGTAATATTCAATTTGAAAGCAAGTGTTTTCTATACCGATATTAATATAATAGCGAGATTTAATATTAAAACGCAGATAACCGTCAAACAGCTCCTTGCTAACACATTCTGAAATCACTGAATGTTAGTATCAATATATCACAAATAACAAAATTTGCTAAAAACATTACAAAGGATGAGGAAAAAGTTTCTATCAAAACTTATTTATTCGTAGATCCAAACAAATTTTACTGACCAAAAAAATTACCTCACTTTTTTTGTATTGTACATTTATTTCGATAGGAAAAACTTTTTTATATAGATTAAAATGATTGACGGAAAATTTCAAAAAGAAAAAAAAAAATAATGAAATTCATGAAAGAGAATCAAACCGCTTCGACTCAGGAATTTCATTTTTATTTCCACTTTCCGTATGATTTTAGCTCCACTATCTTTTGATTTTGATTAAAGAGCTAATGAATTTATTCAACGTATTACGTAAGAGACGATATACAAATGTTATATATTTGTATATCGTCTCTTTTGAACTGCATTTTCAATGGCAGTATAATTCTGTACAGCAAAACTTATAACCACTCTTTGTAGAATCGATCTATTGAACCAATCAGCAAACCGTTTATAAAGACTATTATTGCAGCGGTTTCTCGTTTAATTCCTGACATGATGCTAATTTTAACTAATACGACCTTTATTTTCTAAGCAGGAGAGCTGATAATCCCGTCGGAGCACCACGAGATGACGGTGCGACAGAAGTCAATGTTCGAGGCTGAGATGACGATGACTATTAAGAACATCCGCCGAGAAGACTTGGGAAGCTACATCTGCGTTGCCAAGAACTCTCTCGGGGATGTCGAGAGCAAGATTAGGTTATATGGTAAGAGATAAGTAATATCAGCTGTTTACAGTACAATGGCCTACACAATAAGGGTGGTTTTGCCTTCTCAGAGTATCAGTCAAAAAAAATCATTTCCACTTTAGCCTTGTCAAAATCAATTACGGAAATATTTTGTTTAGAAGATTTGGTTAAACCTGCCTTATGATGAGTAACCAGACTAAGTTAAACTATCAAATATTCAAACTTATAGGTTCCTATCTGGTAGACCTACCAGAATAGTATACCTACCTAGTATATATTAATGTAACAATTTGATGTGAGAAATAAAGAAAAAAGTTATAATTTTGATATAATATATTTATGTTACGAGTATAATTTTATAAATTAAAAAGTTATATTTTTGTACTGTAAATAAAACTGACAAAATATCATATCTAGGCTTTGTGTAGTTATGAACTAGATAACGTGATGTGAAAGTCCCGCTGGTACTTTTACTAACAAATCCTTATTCTGTACAGAAATACCTGGTAACGACAGACACGCGTATCAATATCCGGAAGTCCGGATGACGTCAGACGATGAGTACGGAACAGACTCGTACGACGACGAAGACCACAACGATGTGGACAATACCAAAAGCAACCGCGTCCCGGATCGTGCCAACAAATGGTATTCCAATGACGGAAAAATACTTATTACAGAAACAAATATTGGATCCATCGCAACACTATCTTTACAAACGACCTTCTTTTGTTTACTCAATATATTGCTTTAGTTATTTTTTTTCTGTTCAAATGTTTGTTCTAGCTAGTATAGACAACACCGTTAGGGAACCCTGAGGACCTAGCCAAGTCGCATGGAAATAAGACCAAAGGAAGAGTTTTCGACAAGAGACAATACAAGCTATATAACTTTGTGAAAAGGGACACTTGACTCGTTGATATACATGTATTTAATGGAAACTACACACACATTACCTTATTTGATAGACCACGTGACATTGCGATAAGGTGAAAAAAAATTTTGACATTTTCTACTTTCGTCATATTATAATAAGGTAGTAGAATGCGACTTGACAGTTCAATATTCAAGAAGCGGTTTGGGTATGCTGCACCCTATCGCGATTGGAATTATTAACTACCCACTGCAAAAAGGGACATGTAACCTAATATTTATGTTTGGATGTACCTCTGACTACCTGATCTAGATATTATTCTCTGATTTACCGTTAATGGGGGCTACACTCGCGAGCCTATTTTTTGTGCTATGTATATTATGTTTAATATTTTTATTATTACTATTTCTTTTCGGCATGTAACGTGATAATAACTAGTCATAAGTAACGTTGTAAATAATTATAACATAGTCAAATGTAAACTGTTGTACGATTAGTGATAAAATAAACAAAAATAATATACTTGCTACTGGCATGATTCGTGTCTATCATCAAATGCCACATTGAGAGATATAACTATTTTTTATTTTATTTCCAACTACGTTACCTGCTGCGACAGTGTCGAAGGTTAGTTTAATCTCCTATTTGACGACTATGTAAGTCTTAAAAGTGAAATTGCCTATATTGAATGTGCCATGTATATTGCATTTATCTAGTCGCAGAAGTTGTGGCTCATTTGTCTACAATGAGCTAGAATGCCTGAAATCTTTATAAAAAAAATGTTTAGAGCCTCATTTATATGAAGAGCGTTTCCTGTGCCTGTTGGAGTGAGAAGATTATCGCATTAAACAAGTTTTTTCAAATTATACAATAGTCAATACTTTCATTTACTTTTACTTACATTACTATAATTACATAATAATTCAACTCTTTTAAATTCTGATAATCGTTTTTTGAGGCAAGGAGCTCTCTCCGTGTAAATATCGCTTGATGCTCAACAGGCTTTGGAGGTTAAGAGTAAATTATAATTTAATTGTAAATAGATATGAAATAAAGTATGTAATCTTTTAAACCCAGATTATTTACTAAGGAGGTTTATTTCAGAATTAATACGTCTCATAATAATTACCCGCTTATAGTAGCTGAGTATTTACAATTTTGAAATGCTCATTTTCAACAGCCATTGTAAGATTTTTTTTAATACCTTTATATAAATAATTTTGTCAAACTAAAACAAAACGTTAATAAAAATAATCAAATAAATGTTAGACCAATTTAAAATATTCATAAAATTAAATGTAATGTGAAATATAATAAACATTAGTTTTTTTTTTTCAAGAATAATTATTAGTCTTCTTACTACAAAGTTGCAAACTTTCCACGTATTATTACATAACTATAATTTGTATACCTATATACCTATATACCTGTAGACAAATATTGTATAACTTCTTCCGAAAAATGTTTGTTAATAATATCCTGATCGTTACAAAAAATAATAAAATAAAACTAAGAACATATCGTGTCGTTTCTTAATTTTACTCAAAACCTGTTTCGCCGGGGATTTTATCCGTAATCTAATATTTCAGAGGGCTTTTCACTAATGTCCTTATTATTACATCATCAGAATATAAAATTATAAAAACGGATTATTTCTGTGTGTGTCAAACACACAGAAATAACCCGTTTTTGTTTTCTGTGCATTTTTGTAAATTCTCTTCTTCTTTCTAGGGGCAGAAAATTTACAAAAATGCACTCATATTTACAACATAACCAATACAAAACAAAACCAAAATATGAAAATTTAAAAATTCAATGATTGCGGTTGTGGGCAAAAACATATCATCTCAGCATAATATGTCGCACCAGATATATATAGAAGCGACAGTGGTTTCCAAATGGGGCCAGAGTGCAGACGAGTGAGAATAATTATTAAAAAGAGCTTATTACCACCACTGACATGAAATAATAAAAAGTAATTGACACATTAGACTTCACAACTTCGTATTTACGTAGATACATAATTAAATGAACTTACACACCGGCAATATGCATCAATTTGCCTCATTTCATGATAATTTAATATAATAGTCCGCCAACAGAGCTTTCACTATTATATTTTGTAAATTGAAATTTGGTTTCATATGATACAAAATAGTGAATGGATCACAATGTGACGGCCCCCCCTTCAAAATCAACCTATCCTTTATATCCCCCTAAACGAAACTACCTACACTCTGTTATCTAAACTAAACAATATACCTACAACCTATAAATTCTACTTATCAAATTAAAATCCCCAGACTAATGAGAAACCCCTAAAGTGACCTAAGTAGGTCAAACCTAAAGAATATAAATTCTTCTTTAGGTTCAAAACCTAAAGAATATAAATTCAAGACAGAATCTAGCTAATCCAAAATGACCATAGTTCTTTTAGAATGAAGTTAATGTTTAAATAAAGCTCAGGAGAGGATATCGTGACCTTAATCGTTATCCAACCGCAAGGGCTGGTGTCTTTTAGCCAAGCGAATCCTGGATCTCCCTCACTATCAAGTGCATATAGATTAGATGACGTGACAATATTAGAACGGTATCAAACAGCGAATATCACAGATTATCCGGAGACAGTCTGTTTACGATAATCGGTGCCTCTCCTATTGCTTCTGCTTGGGGTCCAGGCCTCCGGACGTACACAAGAAGTATTTTGGAGCGGGCCCGCTCTTTTTATAAACCAATACCTATAAGGCATGGTACCAATACCTAAGGTATGGTAGATTATTCATATGAGTATGACTGTCGATGGTAGTCGTGAACGACTAGTTTGTGTTAGGTCATACGATACTGTCTTGGTGCAGTCGTTGTGGAGCGGACATAAACCGAGGAAATAGGTCCCTACAGATTGATGAAAAGCCTGTAAATGATCGGCTTGCAAGTGAATAAAGTATTAGCTATTGCATCATCATTAAACCTGCGTGTACTCGAATTTCACAGTATTTTAGACATGTACAGTTAAGAAACAATGAGCTATTGTCATTAGGATTCAAGTTCTGTGATCTAATCTGAGTTATCTTTAGTTAGTTACCTTTGTAGTAGTTCATCAAAGAATCTAAGTATCCCCATATGCTAGACTTACTGGGTGGTTGAAGTAAAAGTGGAAACAAGCATATAACAGAAAGACAAGTTTATTGTTTACTTCTAGCAAAGCATGTCACACAGTGACAAGTATAATTATTATCAGATAATTATAATCTAATTATTTATTCTATTAGTTTGACAAAATATATTTATTTCGGTATTGGTCCACCACTGACCACTGAACAAGGAGGCTATTTACTGGTCACCGGAGTTCACAGTAATTAGCTTACTCGTCATGTGTGTTCCCACAAAACAAACAATGTAATTCTTGTTCCTCAGGAGAACGAAAGGTCAGAAGGAATTCTTTAATTCTCCCTACCACCAAAACCGGGAGGTAGCAATAATTTACTGTGGTTTCAATGACCACAAGCCTGAAAATAGGCTAGCAAACTTTAAGGGACTTCGGCTCTGATGGAGCGGACATAAGCTAAAAAATCACACAAAAATATTGGTAATTAGCTTCGAATAATTTAAGGTTCTTTATTAATCAGAGTGGGTTAATCCCTTACATTAAATTCAGTCGTTAGACTGAATAATTTAGGTAACCTTTAATCATTCGAAATTACCACAATACAGTACAATAGACTTAACTTTCAGTTGACCGCAAAATAACACTGAAGTTATATTTTATAACAAACACAGCGGCGCTGGATTCAACTGCTTAGTAAATTTATAAGAGGCAAACACTGTCTCTACAAACTACCAGCTATTAATTACACCTTTTATACTATTAGATATAAGTCCAAAACTAAAACTGAATTTATCCGCTAACTCTTTGAACTCAATTTAATCGACCCCTTCACGCTGCTCTAATTCAACTTTTCTCACACCGCGATTCACTGTGATCGACTGTCTCTCTCTGTGATTCAGAACTAACTATCTCACTGACTCTAAAACTGACTGCCTCTCTCCGTGGCTCTCCACGAACTGTAAAACTGACTGCCTCTCTCCGTGGCTCTAATCGAAGTGTCTTACTGACCCTACCATCACTCTCCGTGGCTCTTATCCAAGTGTCCTACACTGACCCTACCATCACTCTCTGTGGCCCTTCTCGAAGTGTCTTACTCCCGGGGTGGTATCCTCGTGGTTCAACCCCTGAAAGTCTCCGCCCTGTTCATCGCATTGCGTAGACGCATTCGGACAACGATGCGATTCGTAGATCCCAAAAACAGTAAAATTTGGCGTTCGCCAATCAACGACACTGACGTCACTGATTAGGGAGGCACCCTTTAACCAGCAGATGCCGCCGCAAGCCTCGATCTTGAAGCTCCAATATGAAAAAAAATAAAAATGCGTGTGTGCATAATAATATTCCAAACAAAATATGTACATTAATGAATCTGTGGCATTATTTACAATAGAGTGATGCAAATCAACTCAAAAGCATTACAACGATTTATTGCAGCATTGTACATGGGAAATCATATTATGTCGTTTACATAATATTCTATTGTGACCTGTGTGAAGCTAATGTACAATAATGTAAGTCTTCAGACTCAGATCTTGTCGATTCGAACGACAGTAAAGTTTATTTCTCCTTGAGAAGATAAAACGTCTTATCAATATGTACGGTTATTATGATACAAGTTAGGTACTCCTATTAAATGTCATATTACGGTAACGCATTTTAAAGCATCGTTCCCGTGATGTTAGAATAGTTCACCAGTGGTCCTTTTGTAAACACATCTGTTTGCAATATCATTGCTCTGAGATTGAGTTTTTGTGTCCGTCTCTGTTTTTTTTGTGCGTCTGTCCTTAAATGGATTCTAAGATTTTCAGCGCGACGGGAACCATTCCTTGTTAAAAACAAAGAATATTCTCAGATAGCAAGTCCTTTTTTTATGATATTGGCCTTTCAAAGTGGTTCGAAAGTTGCGTTCGTTGGCGTGCACGTGCACGTCAATTGATTTGTTTATTGGTTTCCAAGAAACAAAAAAAAAAACACTTTGAGCCTGCCCAAATATCTAACATCACGTGTTTTGAAACGGTTTTTATTAAGTACCTAACGAGTGTTGAGATAAATAAAAATATTCGTTTAATATTTTTAGGGTTCGCTACATTCCACCCTTTGAAAATATTAAACTCTCTTGAGTGATTAATCTTTTCATCAATTTAAAACTTATTATTCAATTCAAATAACCTTAGTCTCTATTTTTCGTACATACTTCCTATAATAACCAAATCATTTAAATCTTAATTAACTTTTAACTAGTTTCTTACAAGTTATCTAATAATTCCAACAGGTCGTGGTTCACCACCCTTAGACCTTTGCATAATCCTATAAGTGAATGTTTTATTTTATAAACCTTTTAATGGCCTATATTCTAACTTATTCGTTGTAAAAGATATATGACCTATAAGATATTCCTATAAAATATTTATCCTAAAACATATTTATCCCTTAAGATATTCGTAGTTTTATTTGGACGCACGCTTGGGTGTGTGCTGCTTTTCATAATACCTTGATAGGTGAATTGCGTTGTAGTTTCCTCTTATACCACCGTCTTCGTTTATCAGTGTGTATACGTTCGCATATGGTATTGCACCCACAACATAAGGTCCTTCAAACAATAATGAGAATTTCTTCGTAATTTTCTGTTTCTTATCCGACTTGGGTAGCGTTCTCAATTTGACCTTATCTCCAACATTAAACTGTATAAGTTTATGATTCGCATTGTAACATTTTTCGTGTGTAGAATCTGCTTTTGCAATGCTTTGTTTAGTAATAAGTACATAACAATAACCAATGTATCGGCCATCTATTTGGTTGGTTTACCCGTTACCGATTCCATTGGAGCGTAGTTAGTACTCGAATGTATTGGATCATTGTAGTTATCTTCGATATGTGGTAGCATATCAACCCAACTATTGTATGATTTATGACAATAAGCTCTAAATAATCTTCCTAATTCACAATTAACACGTTCCGTAGAATTAGGATTTTGTACTGATGTATGGGATAATGCGATGTTTAACTTTGCTAATTCATCTTCCCAAACTCATAAAAAAATTGAGGTCCATTGTCTTTGTCTGTGTCTTTATTTTCTTTAGGCAAGTATTGTTTCTTGTATAACAATAAGCTTGCGATCAGTTCCCGAACGTTCATAGAATAAAATATCTTGTAAAACCTCATTTTGCTATCTGTAGTCAAGGTGCTTTGATTAAGCTATAAATGATAGCAAATGGCTATTGTTCTGACACGGTCCATCGCATCTCAGCTTCTGAAAGTCCTTTGCTACATAATTTAACGACCATGGGATCTCCTTCCTCCTTTAACTGATATACGCAGCCCGCAATTTCAATTGCACTCGTGTCAGTTTGTGCGTAATAAAATTTATTGATATCTGAATGAGTCAACATTACAGTGTCTAAGAATAACTCTTTGACATGTTCAAAAGTGCTGCCGGTGTCCATTCAAAGAGAACATTCTTTTGTAACAGATGACAAAGTGGCTTTGTTTTTTCACCATATCTATAAATGAATTTCCTTAAATAGTTAATCAGTCCTAGAAAGCCTCTCACTTCACGCCTTTGACATCCCTAGGCTGTGGAAACTCCTTTATCAATATGACTTTATCAGGGTCCATCTTTATTCAATCTAAAGTTACAATACGTCCCAGTAATTTAACTTCCGTCTGCAAAAAACTGCATTTCGTCAAGTTGCATGACATGTTTGCGTGATGCAATCTGTCTAGAACTCTCACTAGATGTTCCATGTGCGTTTCTAGTGTCCTAGAAGTAAACAGTACTAGATAGTCTAGATAGTTTACACAAAAGTTTCTTACTTCCGCTCCTTGTATGATGTCCATAGTCCATAGCTCTACCGAAACTGGAAACTGACGTCTTCAGCCTTTGCAGTAAAACATTATTATAGGTGTATGTTTTACACATGAAATGAATGAATGAGCCTGTGTTTTTTTTGTTGGATATTTCTCTAGATGAATGTGAAAATACGCATCTCTACAATCAAGAATGCTAATGAACTTCACGCCATGAAATGATTGTAGTATCTGAATTTATCCGTGGAGCCTCTGCGTCACCTATCATTCTTTCATTTAACTCTCGCGCATCTATTTACAAGCGAACACTGCTATCTATTTTAATCACATAAGTCATAGGACTACAATAGCATGTACTCTCTCATATATAATGCCTAATTCTTCTAACTCAGCTATTATTTGCTCGTACACGTGCGTTCTACCTGGCTTGTCGGATAACTATTTGATGTTTTTTTTTTTTTAAACAGATAATAGCAAATGCTTTTCGTGCATTGTCTTGTTTAACGAATGGATATATTGTTGTATAGGTATTCCGATATTCTGTATCTCCATGTTCAATGGTTGCGTTTTGTTTTGCTCTACTATCGGGTTCCATTGTAATCACTGATTGTTTCTTTTAATATCTATTGTGAAACTGCTGGGGCAACTTCGCTCAACACCTGTTCGATTTCCTGATTAGAAGAACTCGTCTGTTGTTTATCCAACGAATCGGTCTCGTTAATCAACGTGCCACCCTTAGACCATTTTATGGCTGGTATAGACCTTCTCCGATTTCCTCTATAATTGTTTCTTCCTCGACCCCGTCCTCGTCCATAGTTTGAACCTTGCCTTGCCTGGGTGAAATTTATTGAATTTACTCTTGTATAATTTTCTCTACCGCACCCTTTTCCTCTCACAGTACTAACGTTCGTAATGTCTTTTGACCTGTCTACAATGATGTCTTCGATTTTGGACAAGAAATCTACCGCTGCAGATGTCGTGGCTTTATTTTGCTGAGTAAACCAGTGCATCTGTATATCGACTGGGAAGTGTTTCATAACGGAATTAACTTTTTCACTTTCATTCCATGGAATAGTTAATGAACGGACAGCATCTATCTGACTGGCAAAATGGTCGCTCATCTTTATTTTTGAATCCGGACTCCACGATGAATGAACAAGTTTATATCTTGCTTGCTCCTGTTGTTGAATTCCCCAGAATGTTTTTTGAAATGCTCTTTCAAAATCCGCGAAAGAATTCCACGCCTGGCTATAAAGATTTAGCCTTTTCAAAGCTGACCCTTTGACACATTCTTTTGCAATATTAATCGCGCAATCTTCTCCGTCAACAGAATCAATGTACCTCTTTAACTCGTCTATAAAACTCATGGGGTTCGTATTATTCCTCTCATTGAATGATGGTTTAGTTATGGTCGAGTGTACCAAGAAAGGAATTTTGCGCTTTGTTACGGTAGTAGAAGTCGTCTGTCTAGAAGAACTACTTGCCAAGCTGTCTTCACTCGGTGCAACTGTTTCTAACTGAGAAGCCGAAGTAACATTGCTAGCTGCAAAACTTGCACGTTCCTGTTCCAGTGATACAATTTGTGTTACTGGCATAGAAGAATTCGTTCCACCTATCCTAAAGCTAGCACGCTCTCGTTCTAACGCATCTAACCTCTTAAGAATCTCCGTATTATCTTGTGGTATTATAGCTTGTTGCACTAACGGAGTAGAAGTTGTACTACCTGTTGCTACGCTTGCATGTTCGTGTCCTAATGTATGTAGTAGTTTCCTAATAATCTCGTTTACTTGGTTATCGGACAACTGAAAACCTGAAGTGCTCGACGGACTCGCCTGTTGATTATCTACATTTATTCCCTCGGGAACGGTTGTACCTACAGAAGGATTTGCCTCTGTGTTTCGTTTGCGACCTCTTTTCGACTTGGTAGGCGGCATGTTGTTATTGTCTTATTTATTACCATGCACTGCAATAAAAGCTCTGAAATACAATAACCAAATTTCTGTTATGCTTGTTGCTTTAAAAACTCTCCGACACAGTATAATAAAATGTAATGGCTTAACCCAGTAAGTCTTATAATTAAATGCAATATCTGAACAAAGGTTTGCTTCTCATAAAACTTTGCATTGTTTTGTAAAATAGAAAGTCGTGGGAAAAATTAAATAGGTACGGTTTTGTGTTTAGAACCAAATATTTTTCCAAAATCTATTTAATTTGTGATCGTCAAAAATAATGTTAATCCTACGTTGTGTTTTTTTTTGTTTTAAGTAATCTAGGTAATTTTCCTTGGGGTATAGCGCTTAGCTACACACATTACCAAGATCCTGTTATCACGAGCACCACATGTGACGGCCCCCCCTTCAAAATCAACCTATCCTTTATATCCCCCTAAACGAAACTACCTACACTCTGTTATCTAAACTAAACAATATACCTACAACCTATAAATTCTACTTATCAAATTAAAATCCCCAGACTAATGAGAAACCCCTAAAGTGACCTAAGTAGGTCAAACCTAAAGAATATAAATTCTTCTTTAGGTTCAAAACCTAAAGAATATAAATTCAAGACAGAATCTAGCTAATCCAAAATGACCATAGTTCTTTTAGAATGAAGTTAATGTTTAAATAAAGCTCAGGAGAGGATATCGTGACCTTAATCGTTATCCAACCGCAAGGGCTGGTGTCTTTTAGCCAAGCGAATCCTGGATCTCCCTCACTATCAAGTGCATATAGATTAGATGACGTGACAATATTAGAACGGTATCAAACAGCGAATATCACAGATTATCCGGAGACAGTCTGTTTACGATAATCGGTGCCTCTCCTATTGCTTCTGCTTGGGGTCCAGGCCTCCGGACGTACACAAGAAGTATTTTGGAGCGGGCCCGCTCTTTTTATAAACCAATACCTATAAGGCATGGTACCAATACCTAAGGTATGGTAGATTATTCATATGAGTATGACTGTCGATGGTAGTCGTGAACGACTAGTTTGTGTTAGGTCATACGATACTGTCTTGGTGCAGTCGTTGTGGAGCGGACATAAACCGAGGAAATAGGTCCCTACAGATTGATGAAAAGCCTGTAAATGATCGGCTTGCAAGTGAATAAAGTATTAGCTATTGCATCATCATTAAACCTGCGTGTACTCGAATTTCACAGTATTTTAGACATGTACAGTTAAGAAACAATGAGCTATTGTCATTAGGATTCAAGTTCTGTGATCTAATCTGAGTTATCTTTAGTTAGTTACCTTTGTAGTAGTTCATCAAAGAATCTAAGTATCCCCATATGCTAGACTTACTGGGTGGTTGAAGTAAAAGTGGAAACAAGCATATAACAGAAAGACAAGTTTATTGTTTACTTCTAGCAAAGCATGTCACACAGTGACAAGTATAATTATTATCAGATAATTATAATCTAATTATTTATTCTATTAGTTTGACAAAATATATTTATTTCGGTATTGGTCCACCACTGACCACTGAACAAGGAGGCTATTTACTGGTCACCGGAGTTCACAGTAATTAGCTTACTCGTCATGTGTGTTCCCACAAAACAAACAATGTAATTCTTGTTCCTCAGGAGAACGAAAGGTCAGAAGGAATTCTTTAATTCTCCCTACCACCAAAACCGGGAGGTAGCAATAATTTACTGTGGTTTCAATGACCACAAGCCTGAAAATAGGCTAGCAAACTTTAAGGGACTTCGGCTCTGATGGAGCGGACATAAGCTAAAAAATCACACAAAAATATTGGTAATTAGCTTCGAATAATTTAAGGTTCTTTATTAATCAGAGTGGGTTAATCCCTTACATTAAATTCAGTCGTTAGACTGAATAATTTAGGTAACCTTTAATCATTCGAAATTACCACAATACAGTACAATAGACTTAACTTTCAGTTGACCGCAAAATAACACTGAAGTTATATTTTATAACAAACACAGCGGCGCTGGATTCAACTGCTTAGTAAATTTATAAGAGGCAAACACTGTCTCTACAAACTACCAGCTATTAATTACACCTTTTATACTATTAGATATAAGTCCAAAACTAAAACTGAATTTATCCGCTAACTCTTTGAACTCAATTTAATCGACCCCTTCACGCTGCTCTAATTCAACTTTTCTCACACCGCGATTCACTGTGATCGACTGTCTCTCTCTGTGATTCAGAACTAACTATCTCACTGACTCTAAAACTGACTGCCTCTCTCCGTGGCTCTCCACGAACTGTAAAACTGACTGCCTCTCTCCGTGGCTCTAATCGAAGTGTCTTACTGACCCTACCATCACTCTCCGTGGCTCTTATCCAAGTGTCCTACACTGACCCTACCATCACTCTCTGTGGCCCTTCTCGAAGTGTCTTACTCCCGGGGTGGTATCCTCGTGGTTCAACCCCTGAAAGTCTCCGCCCTGTTCATCGCATTGCGTAGACGCATTCGGACAACGATGCGATTCGTAGATCCCAAAAACAGTAAAATTTGGCGTTCGCCAATCAACGACACTGACGTCACTGATTAGGGAGGCACCCTTTAACCAGCAGATGCCGCCGCAAGCCTCGATCTTGAAGCTCCAATATGAAAAAAAATAAAAATGCGTGTGTGCATAATAATATTCCAAACAAAATATGTACATTAATGAATCTGTGGCATTATTTACAATAGAGTGATGCAAATCAACTCAAAAGCATTACAACGATTTATTGCAGCATTGTACATGGGAAATCATATTATGTCGTTTACATAATATTCTATTGTGACCTGTGTGAAGCTAATGTACAATAATGTAAGTCTTCAGACTCAGATCTTGTCGATTCGAACGACAGTAAAGTTTATTTCTCCTTGAGAAGATAAAACGTCTTATCAATATGTACGGTTATTATGATACAAGTTAGGTACTCCTATTAAATGTCATATTACGGTAACGCATTTTAAAGCATCGTTCCCGTGATGTTAGAATAGTTCACCAGTGGTCCTTTTGTAAACACATCTGTTTGCAATATCATTGCTCTGAGATTGAGTTTTTGTGTCCGTCTCTGTTTTTTTTGTGCGTCTGTCCTTAAATGGATTCTAAGATTTTCAGCGCGACGGGAACCATTCCTTGTTAAAAACAAAGAATATTCTCAGATAGCAAGTCCTTTTTTTATGATATTGGCCTTTCAAAGTGGTTCGAAAGTTGCGTTCGTTGGCGTGCACGTGCACGTCAATTGATTTGTTTATTGGTTTCCAAGAAACAAAAAAAAAAACACTTTGAGCCTGCCCAAATATCTAACATCACGTGTTTTGAAACGGTTTTTATTAAGTACCTAACGAGTGTTGAGATAAATAAAAATATTCGTTTAATATTTTTAGGGTTCGCTACAACAAGTTATAACATTTCCGTAGGTAGCTTGAATAAATGAATTCACTTTGAACAACTTTGCATTTTTTATTCAATCAATAACAATTATAATACCTTCTGCTGGAACAAGCAGACGGCACACCTGATGTTAATTTATTTACCATCGGCTACAACAAAGCGACCCTCGCGAGTCATAATATAGGTATGATAAGAAGGTGACCTACGATGCAGATGCAATGGGGCCGTGCCCTGCGACCATCAACTTAAAACATACCTACAAATATTAAGCCTCGTGTTCCTTTCATTTCTCTAGCACCCTAATTAAATATATTAATAAATATAGGTGAACTTTTCACACAGCACTAACCAGATAGCTAATATACTGCTTACATACTTATTTTTGTTTGTAAATACATATTTAGAATATTATATAAAACCCAGACAAAGAACAAACCTCTATGTTCATCACACAAATATTTGTTCTCGGTGGAAATCGAACCCGACGACCTACGGCCTACGGCGCAGAAAGCAGATCTATTCCCAACTGAGCTATGAAGGCTGTCATCAATCATAATGCAATTTTCTTAACGGCAGTAGCAGTAAGTATAATAATATGATGGAGTGACAAAGTAGCTAAACGTTAGTAGTAGTTTTATATTCTTTTTTGTAGAACTCTTTTTACAAAAAATAATATAAAACAAACACAAGCACCAACTCCAAGGAAATTCAAATAGGCGTTCGAGAGCCTCACGGCAAAATCATGCAAAATGAGGTCAATTTGCTCAGTTAATAAATAGGATGCTCACGAACAGCCGACTCATGTACTAAGTAATTGGGTGAAACATTAACTACACCTATGTTACTAAACAAACTTTGCCTAGCATCTGCTAACTACACTAGGACACGCGTAGTTTGTCTCAGACTGATAAAACACGGCACCGCATCTGTCGTGACAGTGTGAGGTACTGCGTTTCAGGTTTTTTAATTATTTGCAGGGTAACTATTGCACCATGCAAATCAACAACTGCATTGCCTCATAGTGCCATTAAAGCCTCATGTGCCTTTAATTTCACAAGCCGAACCGAAGCACAAAAACGCTGCTTGGCAACAGAAAAATGCATGGTTATTTTTAAACCGTCTCAAAATATCATCAGCTATCCGTAGGTCTGCACGTTTTTTAAAGTTTACATTCTTAAATTGGGTTGAAAACCCTAATTATTATTTTAGCGTAGTCCATCAAGTCTCGGAAATTTATATGAGGAAGGAACTCGCGGTATGTGCAATATTGTCGCTCCTCTTCGCTTTACGGTAGCAAACGGCGCGGGTGTCGTGAGTTATCCACCTAAAATGGTACTCACTGGCAAAAAGATAATGAATCAGTCTCACATTCAATATTTCGCTATCATCAAACCAACCACTGTCTGCTATATTATTTACAAGCATATTTCTCAAACTCTATTCTATTCATACATTCAAGTTATTTTTATTAAACCGCCAATTTTTACCTAAGCAAGCGTACCAAGCGTACACCAGTGGTTACCGTAGTCTACTCTTGCAACACCAAAAGTGTTTTTTAATACGCCCTTTTTGAAGAACGTCGGTTAAACGATGGCGCTATAAACGTTTCAAAAAGAACTGCCAAGGTAAAGTACATTCTATACATCAATTATTTCAATTTCAACATAATATAAAAGGCCTTTTCAGTAATATAGCATTAACTAGGTTAATTAATAATCACTTAAACATAATGAAAGCATTTTGTGCCGTTCGAATTTTAATTATTCCATATCTCGACCGCCGCGAATCAATATTGGAACATCCAGATAGCTCACAGTACCTATATCGAAGCATCATCTCGTAGGTCACGCACTTGAGTTACGTGCCCTACATACATCAACTTTTTGCAAACATCTCCCTACAGTACTCTCACCGACATCCGGTATGGCTGTCGAGGAACTTGCAGGCTTCAAACAGAAACACGATTATTCCAGTGAGGTGATAAATACGAGTATATGAATAGGTACGTAATTGCCATTGAAAACCAGCCTCGCATGTCATGTATGTTGCGCAGAATTAGTGCGAGTCTACTCTAAAGGCCCTGATTGACGAGTGAGTAAAACCCCGGCCTTATCGCTCGTCGGTAAAGCTCTAGTCCGTCCGTATGGACTAGAGTTTTGCTTGTAACTCAAACATCAAATTGTATACTAGTGGCACCCCGCGGTTTCACCCGCGCATAGTTACATCCTGGTATTCTCACGGATAAAAAGTAGCCTATGTGCTATTCCAGACTTTAAATCTATCTCTCTGCCAAGTTTCATCCAAATCCGTTCAGCCGTTCCGGTGTGAAAGAATAACAAACATCCATCCATCGATCCATCCATACTTACAAACTTTCGCGTTTATAATAGTAGTAATTAATCTAGCCGTCCGTCATCGCCTTAAGACGAAGACAATAGCTAATATGACTCTCGCTGGCACGTTTTGACTTGTTGAAAAATATAAAATCGCTAAACCCATTTTTGAAAAATCGCAAACAACCATGTTGAGTGCAATCACATTGCGCACATTTTAGTAAAAAAATCATTTTGATCGATACAAGTTTTCCTACTTAAAAGTTTGCTTTTCTAGTTTTCGTACATAAGTAAACTTTTTAGTGATTGTTAACAATTATTTGAGGCGTTTTCCCTTTTTTTTGATTTGTTCATGTTTCCCACCCCGTTCTCGATATTAGTGGTTAGGTTATTGTAACTTTCACATTACATAAAGACACAAGATTAAAGAGGTTGTCTGAATTTATTTTCCTGACAGTAAACTGTACGTGATTTTATTATATTTGTTCTTGATGGTCCTTGAGGACCACGAACAACCAGCCGCAGTGATAAAATATAACCACATAAAAACAACAAAACATCCTTATTATTATCGTCACCTTTTTTCACGCGTTCCGATCCCTATGATTAGTAATATACGCTCTTGATTATAACCTACTTACCTATTCCTCTGTGATTTGTGTTCCAATTTCCCGCAGTGATTCGTGAGAATACGCCTCGATTACAGTCGCGTAAACACTTGTTACACAGTCACGGAACGACTCTGGCATCAATCACTAGTGTCATGCCTCATGAAGGTGACAGTTGGTTCACTCTCATGCTACTTGTCTCCAACCCATCATAGTTCAATACCCTTATTTTTTTTTTACTTGTAGCAGCGCTGACCATGCAACCTGTCAGGTATGGAATATTAAATATTGTGCCATGGAAAATGTGAGTATGTAATGTCTAATGTTTCGACGTAGAAGATATCTTTGGCTACCAGTCGAGTCCTCAAATAATATACATACATAAAATCACGCCTGTATCCCATAGGGGTAGGCAGAGACCAAGGATTTCCACTTGCTATGATCCTTACATACCTCTTTCGCTTCATTCACTCTCATATCATTCTTCATACATTCTCATCCGTTTAGAGTACTCTTGACCTGGTCTTTCTCTAGAACGTCTGCTATCTGATCCAGATACAAATAATGTGTACTAAGTTAAAAAAATTGTATAAAAATTTATTTTCAGCTGTTTTAGTTTTAAGTTTCAAAAAACTTAGTTGTGGGAGTGATTTCGTGATGACGGAATCAGTGACTTCTCTGTGATCTGCTTGGAGCTCATATTTTTGGTTCAGTTCAAGTCAAGTTCATCCCTGTTGCTAGAAAAACTTTATAATATGTGTATGTATGTGTGTGTACACAACGAAATTCAATGGCATCTTATGAAGAGTAGTACTAAGCCAGCTGTTCTAGCAAACTGTGCAAGTGCCATGCTTAGATTGCCCAAATTAAGGACGCTTGCGACTCCTCCTGACGCGACGAAAAATAACCATGATTATTCAACTCTTGTCACGTTATGATTATGAGAACGTTGCTTATTTTTGAAATCACTCTTCGGAATTTATGACGCTAAATCTTAAGTGTACCATGCATGCTTCTGCCGCCAAGCAGCGTTGCAGTGTTTCGGTTTGTAGGATATGGTTGCCGGTCAAATTACAGCATATATGAGGCATAATATCATTTGCCTTAAGTTAATGGACTTTCTTTGCCTATAGAGATCTAGGAGGTCTCTGAGCAAGTCGATCCAGAGATCCACACTCCATGAGGAATTAGAAATTCGATACAAATATTATGTCGTTCATTGACCTTTTATTCAGCACTCGACTTATATGTGGAATTACTAAGATAACTAAATATTTCAAACATCACGCACAGACTAGCTGCACTCAAAACTACAGGTCCTAAATGTTTGATATTTAACTCTCTCCACTACTCTTGACGAACGTACACTCATAATGAATCAACTTTTGAAAATCATCCATAATATGAAAAAAATATAAATTACTTAAAATATTTATTTACTTGTAAAAACTTATGTCAAAAATCCACTATCATTTTTTTACCACAACTTGTGAAAAGCTATATTGATAATATCACACATAACACAAATGTGTTATCCTCGGTGGAAATTTAACCAACAACAATAAGTACAGCACAGAAAAGCAGAGCTGCCACCAACCGAGTAGTGAGGTTGGTATGTCTGTGTCAATGTCAGTATAGCTAAGTTCGCCTGTCTGAATAGACCAAGCTACACCAAAACCGCCTAAATTAGTGAATGAGAATACCCGATGACACAACAATAACAAACTTGTGTCCATATATACGAGGAGCTAGTTGTAGAATCTTAAACAAACATTTAATTAAAACTTAGTAAGGAAACTAACGACCACATGTGGTACCAACCCGAACTTGGAGTTTGATAATTAACATTCCTGTAATGGCCCGCATTCAGGTGGGTCTTATCTGTCCGATTAGAACTAGATTAGTCAAAATGGACTGAATTGAGCCATTTAGGCATTATTGTGACGAAATAATCAGCCTCTAGACAGAGATGCCTTATGTGTAGGATGTAATGTAAGTGTTTGTAAACTTTTGTACTTTATAACTTATTTTATTTTTATAAACTTGATCTTTTGTTTATAATATCCCTAAAGCGCATCAAGGCCTCGTATCAAGCAGGTCGTGGGTTCAAATTCTACTCGGTTAATAACTTTCGGGATATTATAAAATAATTTTGTTGTGAATTCCTTAAGTGTAAATATAAACATTATAAAACTAAGATCTTACTGATCGATTTATGATGAATATTACGAATCCTAAGAAAAGAAACATTCAAGACAAGATGAAAAGTTAAATTTATTCAAGTCTCGACTGGTTTTGCGCGAATTAATGTTTACAGGAAATTCGTATTCCTTATCTGATTAGGCCCAGATTACAGAGGCGGACGCAATGCGTTATTGATACTTGGATAAACTTCCGGAGTGATTTGTGACGGGTCGTTTGCCGTCTGGACGTCTCGACCGCTCAAGGGTACATCGATCCAATACTCCGCTCGGCTGTATCTTAGATAAACTGGAGTTGTAGTCATTTAATTATCTTAGATAAGTACAAGCTCTTTGTGAAGGAATCTTCTGGAGAAGTACTAAAACCACGCTTTTTTCTGCCTCTAAGTTCTAAAAATTGTTCATCATCGTTTTCTTACCTTTACCATGTGGAGTCGGCACAAAAGGTTTTTACTCTACTCGCCTCTATTGACGTAAACTCAGCAGTCAGTCCTCTTTCATTAATTATCTGATTCTTTCGCACAATCCTTCTATTTTTTTGGCCCACCTCTAGTCTTATATCGCACGACGACGTATTATTTATTAGGCATTGAATCATCCGCTAAGCCAAAAGAGAAGCGGGCGGCTGGCCCTAGTATAGAAATAAATCAACAAATAACCAATCACTTCCCTATTGAATCCAATTTCACATTAGTAAAGTGTATGTCGACCACATAATCGACATTTTATTCAATTTTATAATAACAACGTTTCCATATTGGTTTCCGGTTCGCTGCGGATGCGGTTTGCTCGTCGCGATTGTGATACGATTGTTTTCATCTTCCGCTGTATCGATGTATGACCGAATAATTGATCGATTTAAAGAACCTATTAAAACAGTTCGTCTTTTGTTCAGTTTAAAGCAAAGCAAAAATCTAAAATCACTGTCTTTTTCAACTACAATTCTAGTGCGTTGGTCGAGGTCCTTAAACCTCTGCACAGTTTTAGCCAAAAATTATCGCCTACAGACCTTATCGGTGAACTCTGAGACACCGTAAGAAAGCCTATATCACAGACATAGCTCTCAGAAGTGATTGATCGAAAACAATAAGTATGCATTTTATGACCAACCAAAAACGACCAACCAAGCCGTGTATTTTGTCTTGTGTTTCTTTCTAGGCTTCGCGTTGAACTGGCGCCTAGATTCACCACATTTACAAAATATGATAATTAACTTAAAAAAATGAAATCTTATGGATCACATGTGGTGTGATTCACAATTTATTGACGATTTTAAATTGCAGTGTGAAGTCGATAGATGGAGAAGTCTCAAAGCCTACCTCAATATTAGTCATCTTCAGGCTGTGATGATATCATAAACTGTACCTATTTGAAAGAAGTGTTGAACGAATCAGAGTCCAAACAACTTATTTTTAATTAGCTAAGTATGTAGTTTAAAACGATGCAACAATATTCGGAAGCCGGAAATGTTTCACCATTATTAATTCATTGCTGTGAGATGAGAGTTCCTAAATAAATATTTATTTATCATTTAGTCTGACATGAAAATCTGTTTTCGGAGCGCAACAGCAAATACAAACTTTAACCCACACTGCATCCCTTTGGGTTAGGTTTCAGTTTTAGAAATGCCTTTATAGACTTAAGCACCAGAGCACCGGTGATCGAACGTGTCAGTGGCAACCCGCTTTCTGACCGTAAAATCGAGAGTTCGTATCGTGTAGCGTGTACTCTTTTTTTTTTTTTTTTTTTCAAAATTCAAATTCAAACTCTTATCAACTCAATCAATTCAACTCTTATCTTCGAGCAAAATGATGTGTGCAATGCTATCAATCGGTAAAGGAAAAATATCGTGAGGATAGGCTAGAGGAGGACCAGTAGTATTCCAACATGTTTGCAACTGCAAAATGTGGGTAGTACAAGTAATATTTGGATGCAATTCAGACTAACCTTAGACTAGACATTCTCAAAGAATCGGGAGATCTGAGAAGATACTGCTTGGGGATTAAAGTCGTGAAGCTTTTATTTCACTACTTTCTTAGTTGTTTTATTTCTACCTCTATGCACCAAGTCAAATACTTTCAACATCTAGCTAACAAGTACTTATTTGTAACAAGCTATCTACGTAAATATTACGGAATCGTATTAGATTGTATTGTAATTTAAAGGGACAAAGATTTATTGATCATGATTGTAGAACGCATAATTATTATGTATTGGTTGATCTAACTTACTTGAAAGTACCTAAATGCAATCTCCAACATGATTTGATTCAATTTAAATGCCATCATTATATCTACCAAAAAAATCATCGATTACGATCAAAATTTCCCTTCATCTGAAATTCATCCTATCAATCCTATCTCATGGGACAAAACATGAAGTAAAAAAATTTCAATCGGGGTCCTCAATTGAATCGCATTAAGAGTTCATAGTCTGCTGAACCAGAGTTGACACGCAAAATCCAGACGCATGTAATTAAGCCCGTCCACTTGGCAGCCGATGACAATGAGCTAAAGAGACAGAGGGGCCAACACAAAAGCGTGAAGCTAATGGCGCGTGCATAATCCGCGCAAGTCTCTATTGACGATTGCGGCGCTTCGGAACGAGCCACGAGAGCCACAGGCGCAGAGAATCAGTAGAGTATTACTGCTAAAGAAACGGAGCGATACCTATGTGCAATCTTTTTATATCCATTTTTTCCACATTGCTTTTTTGACATTTCCAAATATTTTATAATATCCCGATATTAATAAGAAGCGAGTGAGATAAGCCCACTCACTATAATTTTTGCGGATTTATATTTAGTTTTTCTAGTTTTATGTATCCCAAAATTTTTTTAAAGTAGTACTTTTAAGGGTGTCAAAACAGGCTTTTCTGGGAGTGGAGCAGCAAAACGGGCTTTTCCGGGAGTGCCGGTTGGCCGGCGATCAGTCGGGCGACCCAGGTAACGATGAAAGGACGAAGTACAGAAGGATCTCCGCTCTCTTCGATTATCAGACTGGAAAGACGTGGCGCTGAATAGGGGACGGTGGCGTTCTATTGTGTCGGAGGCCAAGACCCACTTTGGGCTCGATACAGCTTGGCAAGTAAGTTTAAGGGTAAGATGGCAGCTGTGTGCACGTGAAAATGTAGTAGTGTGCATAACATTGCATAACATAAAGTATGCACGTTGCATACGGATAACGTGTCAGCGGAGTGTCACACGAAGTTACTCTGGACTTGACAGCGTTAGCGTACAATAAGGCCCGTTGGCAAGCGTAGGATTAATTTGTACAAGCTTTTAAAAGTACCCTTATAATTATTGGGTGGTAACAGAGTAAAATAAATTATCTTTTAGTGAGAAATATTTTTGGCACACTTTATGATTAATTAAACAAATATTATAAATAATGCTGGACATTCCACACAGCACCATCTAGCCCCAAAGTAAGCTACTTAAAGCTTGTGTTCTCTGTTTTCTCTGTTTTCTACTGTTTTCTATACATTATTCTGTGGCTCAGGTCGATGACAGACTGAAGATGAGCAAAATAAATGTATCATGAATATGCGCTCAAAAAATGAGTGTTTAAAGGTGAAAGTGCTAATGCTCATTTCGATGATTTACCTACCAAATCATGCGTCAGCTGTACTAGAAATGTGTGTGTTTGCTCTGATTTATTTTCATAAATAAACCGAACCACTTTTTGCTTAACTGCTTTAATTAACCATTTAATTGATATTTTCATAACTGTGACCTTTTCATAATTAAACAAATTGAAACGCCCTCATCATTATCAGCATAAAGAAGTTCACAACCACCTTACTGGGTGGGGTGGCTATGGCGTAGATTTTTCTTGAATATTTTTTTTGATCTTTCGGGAATATTTATTAGTATTTTCTACTCAAGGCTAAAAGATTTGATAATTTTCAGAAAATTATGAAGCCAAGGCCATACAGTTATAATTATGTATTTATCTGATATCATAAAGTCGCTAGATATTGAGTTATAAAACAAGCAGTTAACATAAATTGGAAAAAAAATATTGTTGCGTGATTTTTATATTACCTGTCATAAGCGCTTTATGATTATTTGAACGCTCAAATAGTATACTAAAATTTTAAAGCCTATTTGCCGTCAAGTAATTTAACGAAATTACCTGATGTAAAATGAAGGGATCCATAACAAAATGAATGGCGTCCAAAGAAATTAGTGTTTTCTAGGGTCAAATTATTGCTTGATAATTTCATCTTGGCATTTTTTCATCAACTAAATACCTACTCTTACAAACAGCGAAAAAGATCTTATTCTAGTCCTAATCAATTTGATTTTCCAATCCATCAAACTGAAAATCGAATTATGAAAACGTTTAGGTACGGAACCTGTTTACCTATTCACATTTCAAACCAAAGGGAAAATGGAAGTACCAAAACAATGCATGCTCTTACCGACCGCAGTGGAAACAGGTAAATGATAAATAATACCAAATAATCTGGAAGGGTCTACTCAGAGGTTTTAAGTCGAATTTCCGTGTGTTAAAACCGCAATTAACGTATGACCTTCTGAACCCCGCACTAATTAAAGAAGGGTTGGAACGCATGTGGTTTGCTAAAAGTACATGAGCAAACATATTTTTGACTTCATTTCGTGGAGCCCAAAAGGCCCAGACCGCACTGCTTAGGCGACAGCGATACGAAATCAGCGATTCTGTTGAAACAAAATATTGTATAGTATGACGCGTCGCAGTCGTCGGTGAAGCCTAAGCCTTCCTCACTGTTATATAAAAAACGGAGTTTCATCGAGCGCAACTGTTATAAAACTTGTTAAAGTTTTACCGACGACCTCAGTGGCGTAGCAGGCGAGAATCCGCCTGCGAAGCAAGAGGTTACAGGTTCGATTCCCGCCTCGGAACAAATTTGTGTACGATCTGCAGAAATTTGTTCCGTTGGTCTGGGTGTTTTCTATGTATAGTAAAAAATATATCTATCTATGTAAGTACATATTAAAGTATTAAATATTATATCAGTTATCTAGTACCCATAACACAAGCTTTGAGTAGCTTACTTTGGGGCTAGATGGTGCTGTGTGGATTGTCCAGCATTATTATTTTGATTTTTAGTTTAATTCTGATACTGAAAACTGAAACAGCTTCACGACTTTGAGTCCCAGGCACGGTAGATATTCCCTCAAATCTCTTATTACCAAGAACTAACTGCAGATTCTTTGAGGACGTCTAAGGGAGGTAGTCAGACACGTCCAAATATTACGTTTGGCACATACCAACATTTTGCTATTCTTTTTACATTGGAAAAGGAGGAGGTACATACATAATATTGCTAGGGCTTGCCTTTTTTGTACTCTAGTCATGTTGTTGCCGCCATCACGGTGGTAAGTGAAGGAACACGCTTAGCTTAGAACGTTTTTATATTTCCTATGTACTTTTTGCTAGTTGTATTACAGAAGTAAGTAAAGCAAAGCTTTTTTTACGAAAATTGGGGATCTACTATGTAAATGTACGATGTGTGATCCTACGATGTACCACGCAGGGAACATTGTTGTATAGATAAAATAACATATCTAAGTTCCAACTCAGCAATAACACATATTATCGGATATGTTCTGAACAGTATTTCTGAGTTTCAACTCTATTAAAAGTTACGTGAGCGGCACGCGGCGAATGTTTTGTTCCCGACAGTCTGCGGCAGGTGTGTGATAGTTGTCTTTCCATTTCTGTCTGCAATTCGGTTAGTTTAATGTATGCGGGAGGAGAAAATTATGCGTTTTGGAACTTTTTACGTTGACAATTCGGACGGAAATTCAAGTAGGTAGGTTTTATGTTTGAGCTAGGTATCTACGTTTGTAGGAAAGCTATGAAAATTTAACAACCGTTGGCAGTTGTTCAAGGCTGTTGGATATACAATGATGATAAAGATTGCTCAATGACACACAAAAAAATAATTGTTATGTAAAAAGATATTGGACATGTCGACTCGATCGATTTTGACGACCTCTGTGGTGCAGCGGGCGAGAGCCTGCCTGCGACGCAAGAGGTTGCGAGTTCGATTCCCGCCGTGGAACAAATTTGTGTACGATCTGCAGAAATTTGTTCCGATGGTCTGGGTGTTTTCTATGTATAATAAAAAATATCTATCTATGTAAGTATATAATGTATTAAATATATCAGTTATCTAGTACCCATAACACAAGCTTTGAATAGCTTACTTTGGGGCTAGATAGTGCTGTGTGGATTGTCCAGCATTATTTATTATTTATTTATGTATTTTTTATGACCCTGCGTCCGTCAACTTGAGGAATACAGCTGATGTTAAGCCTCATGTGCCTGTGATTACACCGGCGACCACACTCTTCAAACCGAAACACAGCGTTGCTGCTTGCGGCGGCAGAAAAAGGCGTTGGTAGAACTTCCCTGGACGAGCCCTTCACAAAGAGCTCTACTACTTTTAAAATGTATCAAATAAAATGTATAAACAAATAAAGAAATGTATTAAATGTATGTGTGTGTGGCTGATTAACCTTATGGCGATGATAAAGCAAATTGTTTTATAACTTAAATCTTCGCCATCGAAAACCAGTATCTTATCTCATATCGTTATCATGGCACCTTAAGCTGTTGGTGAATTCTGAAGCTTCATAAGGTCTCGAGCATGTTTCATTGGCTCCTTTCATAAAGTTCATCCAATAATCCATCTTATTGAATATGCGAGCTTTGAAAGTAGCAATATAATGTAGACATCGATTCAATATGTTCTGCCTGTTCATTTAGAAATCGACCTTATGAGACAACGGTTAACTGAATTTCCAACAATCCCCTATATTGTTTGTTACGAGAAATTTTTGGTACCTATTAGACGCACTAAGACTCCGCCGTGAATCTTCAGCTCGTAATTCAAATTACCTTTGGCCTCCATCCAATACATTACTTAGGCACCGTAATTCTAAATTAATTGTAAATAACATTATTTGTTTCGCCGCTTATAAATCTCTTGAAATATGCTCGAGAAGTACGTAACGCCGTTCCTATTTGCTTTATTAAATTTTACCCGAACAGTCTTCAAAAGGTGAATTTATTTCTCTGTCTGTGAGTGTGGGTGTTAGGGGTGCCGCTTCGGTGCCGACACTGAAAAGTCGGAATATTTCATTGAAATTGCACAGACACCGATTTCGCTACTGATAAATCTGAAGTACCTTGGGAGACATCAGTAACCTCGACTCGCTGACTATATCATTGTTTGTTACTGTACTTCTGTTGACTTTTAGTTTGAATGTGCTGCTGGAATTATTACGAACATGTGTCCTAATACATACTTAAATGATGAAGTCCTAACCAATTTCAGAGACAAACTTCACTCTATTATAAGAATGTGATTAAAAACGGAATTGAACACTTGATTGATCAGTCGTTTCATTCGCTCTCTCAATAATTTGTAAAATACTTTATTACATTTACATTTATTTCATGACCGTTGAACTTGTAAAACATTTGAATTGGGCTCTAAAATGTCAGTGTTACATCCCTATTTTCATTATTCTCCAGCTAACCCGCGGATTAGATTAGCAGCCTCGCGCAGCGGGAAGCAATATCTACTTTCATATTGCTTACAAGGGACGTAAACTTTTTATAGATTGTTCTAACACGCGTTTAAATCTTTGTGATTTCGCTTTAGAGACTTTTGTGTTTTATGTAGGCTGTAATTTTTTCATGAACTTGCATGGGGTGTATTAACCTCGCGTATCATATATATTATCGTATAAATCTGGTTGAGACACTAGAAAATCGATTGTGTCTGGAATCACTGCAGTCTCAGTCTTAGGTATATCAAAAAGATATACACAGCTTTATCTAGCCTTCAACTAACCAGGTGACTGTAAAAAAATTACATACGAACTTTTGTAAAATACATTAGATCACAAAAAAATTGAAAGAACAAACATCTCTGTTCTTCTCAAAAATGTTATTTCTTTATGGGTACCGAACCCACGGCTTACAGCGCAGAAGGCAGGTTCGCTATCAAATAATCTGGTTAAGGCTGTCAATATCAGTAGCAAAACCATTATTTATTAAACCGAGAAGAATATACCAATACAGAAATACTTACTTATTTATAGAGAGGGTATATGACCTACGTGGCGGGACTCGAAGCCGATCGCTGCGTGAAACAAACATTTACAAAGCGGAATAACTACTGCAGCGTTTTAAGGCGCAGTCTACCGCTTATCGTACTTCTCGGTCGCACATTTCAACATTTTAGACAAAATATAAAATCTAAATAAAGATATGAAAACTTAGAAATAAATTATATCATCCCACTTTACGTCGGCAAAAATCGCAAATAACCGCAAATTTAAGAAAACAGCAGTTTAAGTTAGTTCAGCAAAATAATATATTTCGATTAAATAATATGCTTAGCAACTTTCTCATCCATCCTCTCTACATGCCCAAACCATCATAGCACACCTTTCGCTACCCCCTCATCACTACGTCTTCTTTCACTCCACATTTATCTCTAATCGCACTGTTAATCTCTATCACTCAAATTCACACAACACATTATTACGCAACATTTCTGTTGCATTCACTTTCAAGGTTTTCACAGGAGAGATTTCAAGATTCAATGGTGTCAGCCTCTTAAAAGAGTGCCGCAGTAGATACTATTAAAATGCAACGACTTCACTATTGATTCAATAGATTTTTTATATACTCCTAAAGAGAGAGTTATAATCTTGTGGATATAAAACCAATGATTCAACATGTTATTTCAAAATAATAGGTATACGAGTTCTATACGGATACTTTGGCTTGGTTTCAGGTTGACGTACCACTCGCGGTCTTGCAAATCTATTTGTATTTTACTACGTGACACAGGTGTGCGTTATATCGAATTATATTTCTAACTTTCATATTTATCTGTTTATGCACAGCACATTTACCTTCTACCTACTTCCAAGAGTTTAATTAATGTGTGTCTTGATTTAAATGAAAAATAAGATGAATTTGAACAACTAGACGATCTGGCAAAGGTTTACTGGTGCAACATTTTATTCAAGATGTAATAAATAGTGCTAATAAAAAATAAGAACTTTATATTCATTTGAAAATCATATTGTATTCTTATTATGCAAGTGTAATAATGACTTCAGTTTTTTTTTCTATCCCTACAGTTCACACAACCACAAGTTTTTTTAGAATAGTACTTACTATAATTTTCAATGAATATTCGTATTTATCTTCATTATTATTTATTATTACATATTTTTTGTCAGTCATAATAGGAACTTGACCCCATAAAAATGGTAAACGATACCAACTCGAGAAAAAAATGACTCATAAAACAATCAGCATTTGAAAGACGAGCGAGCGGGTGGCAGACGTGCCGTTTGTCGGTGAAATTGCTCTAGAATTATTCCCGGCTGCCATCTGGTGTTCGGTTTCTGCCGAGTCCGCGATACCTGCATCTATTCTACTAATAATGTAGGTATCTCAGCGTTTGCAAATAGGAGCTAGCTATCTGAAGACAGCTGTATAGTTCGATTTTAGATATTCTGACTTGCACATTTGAAATTCTAATAAATAATTGATAGAACGGGATAATCTGAATCTTAGATGATGTTATGTAAAATAAATAAATCAGTTTGTATTCTAACAGCGGCGACAGGCTTGCAATCTTTCATGTATGGAATGGATTATTCACTACTGCGAAATGTGGGTATCGTTGTAATAATAACGTTTATTTTGATGACTGAAGACTTTGATGACACAATGTTGTCTTAGTACAGTAGTACTACACTTTTATGTGAACAAAATCACTACAAGTAAGTAATATCTTGTAAAAATGCAAATGAATCCGTTTATGGAAATAAAAAATGGTACAAAATGCTATCACTTCACAAAAAGATTTATGAAAAAATTAATGGGCATGAAAAGCTAAGAATTTAATCATATTTATTATTCAAATGCTACTATGTCGCCAGTGTACCTACAGCTTTTTGGAAGCATCGAAGTAAAGTTATGTATATTTATTCAATAAAGTCTCAAAAATATTCGACTAAGGTTTCGCGGCAGTAACTGATGCTATTTTCCCTTTTGTTCTCATTTTCCGTCCCATATTTTTGTTTTCAACTTCACTGAATATTTTTATTACATTTTCTTGTCTCCCAACACATGATTTACTTTTGTGAACTCCTCGTGGTTTTTGTTATGCTTCCGGGAGCGTTCGGCCGCAAAAAGTTATAGACACTGCTTCATCCGCTTTACATGTGTAAATACAACGTAAAAACGTTGCTCTTGTTTCATTTCCTTTGAACTTAGAAAGCAATTTATTTTTTAGTTTAACTGAAGCTTTCTTTTTTGGTAGTAAGACTAGTAGTAAGTAAGGTAATCTACCTACATAATACTATATTATAGTATAAAAAGCACATTTACCTTGCTCTTACGGTAGGTAAACACTTTCTTTTTATTCTTTTGTACTGTTCTCTGCAAAAATGTTATTCCACAGAATACTGGTAATACCGTGTAGCTATGAAGCGATTCGCAACAAAACCATAATATCCTATGAAAAATTCAACCGCTTCGCTTGAGATCGACCCCGTGAAATCTCGAAGTGAAGCCCTAAGGAAATACTTACTGTGGATAGAAGCGGACTCAGGTTAACACTTGAGTGACACACAAGATTTTTTTTCACATCGAAAAACATTGCAAAATAGGTTAGCAAGAGTCGGAGAAGGTGACCAAAAGTTAAAAGAAACTGAGCTGGAAATGGGAACCGATCACGAACAGTTGTAGTGCTAATAGGATAGGTAAAAGAGGGGTATATATACTCCATAATGCAAGGTTGCCTGGAAGCGATCGATCTGATCGATAAGGTCATCTATTGTTGTACTACTACAACTACGTTTTTCAGTAGAAATCTTTATTCGTTGTGGTATTCAATAAAGATTTCTCTCTATAAATTAGCTTACTTAAACCTGGATCCACCCCTGCTCATGCATGAATGACTTGAGTTGACTCCTACAAACGACTTGTTCGATGCTAGTTCGACGTTATCTTATTCATAAGATGATTTCCGAACCTACACCGTTAAGGCACAGTCACATAAAATGCAGAAGTCTTATATACAGAACAATAAATTAAAGAAATACACAATCTACTGTGGTGACTCAAGCAAAGCTCCCCCCCCCCCCCCCCATGAAGAACACGACATACAGACAGGCCCAGTCCCTGGCAGTTCCGCTATTCCTAGCACAGGTGGCAGTGATGGTAATGGACTGATGACATTGTTAGGACCACGGGAAGTGAGAGGAAGTGAGAGAAATAAATCTTTAATTGACACACGATGCAGATGGCAGTGCATAACGATTTGTCACCGTTGCGTTGCTTGACAGGCGCCGACAATCTGCTTCCTGTATGAACGTTGCTGGATGGTAAGAGGTGAAAAATACTTCGTTGTAGGTTTCATTTTGCATAAGATATCTCGGCTTACACCTCGACTTTCTAAAAACTGACGACCGTTTTGCACCAGCCGTTATCATACCGGCGACACGGTAATGTTCAAAATAAATGTCGTTTTTATAGGTCTCCGTTATAGCATAATGACTATAAATAGCTAGAAAACGCCTTGTTAATTGGCACCTATCCAAATACTACTGATTCAAACTGATTAACATTATTGAACGAATATTATGATAAAGATATTTATTACCTACGACATTTTACGTCCGGAATTGTCAAAAACGGTTACTGGTTTTAAGGAAGCAAAGGTTTCACTGTCAGATTGGAAAATGAGATTGTCTTAAGACGTGAAAATGGAAAAGATACTATAGTTAGTTAAAGAGATCCTGGAAAAGTTGGTTCAGTGCTTGGCCAACATTGAGCTTAAAATTTTGTGTTAGTGACGACGTTCCAATTTGTTCGTGCACAGATATAGTAGAAAAAATAATTAGTACATACGAAATGGATCAGACTAAACAGTAAATTTTTATACAACTAGCTCATTAAGCAAGCACATTGCCAACTTGTTGTTAAGTTGTAACCTATAAGTATTGCATCCAGTCACCCACGAATTAAGACCTACGATCCTGCTCTGCGCCCATCAACTGGAAGCATACAGATATAAAACCTCATGTGTTTCATTTCAACGGCAACCACGCTCTAGTTAGCCAACTTTTGGATATCCATAGAGGGCATAGGCCTCTCTCATACAACTCATTCATCTGTCTCTCATTTTCGCGAAGAAACAATTTTAAGTCTTCTCCAATTCTTCATCCACTTTTTTCGTGATCCTTAGGCCGCTGGTTGACCCATTGAATGCAACTAAACAAATATTGTAAACAACACTTTTTTATATATTCATGGATACCGCGTACCCATTCACCTTTCGCATCGGGTTAGACACGGTGTATCAGAATTTCCCGCTTCATTTTAGGCGCATTTTCTCAAAACATTGTTGCTAAATAACCTTATGCCTATCCCTATTCTGGTTGAAACTGGGCTTAAGACTACCTGCTCGGAAATATCAATTCAAATAGAGCTTGAACACTTCGGACAAGTCATCGAGACACCTACGACCCTTATCAACCGTCGCTATTATCCCGGATTAGCTGGACAAATGGAATGTGTAATTATCCAACCAATCGCGTTTACGACACACGTTGCTACCTAAACTTAATATTATAATATATGAGTAGGCTATTACTATTAACATTCATCCAGTCCCACAGACAAAAAATATCGTCTAAATAAATGAAATCGCTATCAACATCGGTTAGTTCTACAAAAAAATCTTGGAAGCCATGGTCTATGTGAAACGGTGTAATGGTGTGTTATATCTATTGGTACATCGAATCACGCCTGTTTCACATAGACCATGGCTTTCCACTTGCCTGGCGATTCTTACACACCTTATGATTCAATCAGCTCATGAGTGGTTTTAACCAGATGGTCTAGCTGGACAAGGACTACTTTCTTGTTGAGAATTCCGCCTGCGGATACATAAAATTTAATGGAAATAATGGAAGCTTTTTCCACCTGTCTAGCTGTCATTTTCATATTTTTATTCGAAATGTATTATTCTTTCTAATCTCAGATACTTATGATCCTGGAAGTCGTAGAAAATGACAGATAAAGGCTCGTGTCCTTATATGAATGAGCGTCTTTATCGGGCGTGCTGAGAACTCACGAGTATACCAAAATGATCTGACGATCCGGAAAACATAAACAACTATGGTACTGTTCGACGAAGAGAGAGCTGTCTAGACTTTTCGTTTCCATAGCCACTTGTCTACTGGCATTCAGTTAGTAGTTCTGCTGTGTGTGTGTCTCCAGCTTCCTCATATTGAAAATGTAATTTCTATAAATGCCAATATTTAAAGCATAATTAGTGCACTCATAGATTTGAATCATAATTTAGCTGCCAAATAAACAACGATGCTATAAGCTTATAATAGTGTGTAAGCTGGAGTAACATGTCTCCAGCTGCCTCAGTCAGTGTGGGCAAACGGCTAATGATAGAGATATATAGTAAACGCAAGGATTTAGTACCAAACGAATTAGCGAGGTACCAAAAATTTCAGGTCTGTAGCTCGGAAACTCTTCGAGTTATAAGACTTGATCAACGTGTAAGCTGGAGTAACGATACGTGAAAAAGCATATGCTCGTTCTCTGGAATGGCTGGAGCTAGCAGGTTGCTTTAAGTCTCCAGATTTAGTACCAAACGAATTAGCGAGGTACCAAATATTTGAAGTGTTTCTGTTCAAAACTCTATGAGTTACAAGCTTTTCCAGCTTTTTTTGTTTGTCCAACTTGCACATGTTGGATCTCAGCAACCACTCGGTTGATGTCTCTGAACCGAGCTATGAATTAGTGCACTCGGTACCAAAAATTTGGAATCTCTAGGACAAGCAGTTCTGTTGTAATCAGCAAAATAACATCCAAGGAATTTGAATACAGACAGATATATTCAAATTCCTTGATTGCATCAGTAGGTACGAGTGTGACGCATTCGCTGTAGTGACAGAGATAGAGCTACTATCAACTGAAGGCTGGTCGAAATGGAACTATCTGGTATTCTGTAACTCATCATAATATTAGTTATTTTGCTGATTACAACAGAACTGCTTGTCCTAGAGATTCCAAATTTTTGGTACCGAGTGCACTAATTCATAGCTCGGTTCAGAGACATCAACCGAGTCTGTACCTATTGTGGTTGCTGAGATCCAACATGTGCAAGTTGGACAAACAAAAAAAGCTGGAAAAGCTTGTAACTCATAGAGTTTTGAACAGAAACACTTCAAATATTTGGTACCTCGCTAATTCGTTTGGTACTAAATCTGGAGACTTAAAGCAACCTGCTAGCTCCAGCCATTCCAGAGAACGAGCATATGCTTTTTCACGTATCGTTACTCCAGCTTACACGTTGATCAAGTCTTATAACTCGAAGAGTTTCCGAGCTACAGACCTGAAATTTTTGGTACCTCGCTAATTCGTTTGGTACTAAATCCTTGCGTTTACTATATATCTCTATCATTAGCCGTTTGCCCACACTGACTGAGGCAGCTGGAGACATGTTACTCCAGCTTACACACTATTATAAGCTTATAGCATCGTTGTTTATTTGGCAGCTAAATTATGATTCAAATCTATGAGTGCACTAATTATGCTTTAAATATTGGCATTTATAGAAATTACATTTTCAATATGAGGAAGCTGGAGACACACACACGTTCTGCTCACTATAATTATATTGTCGTGCATTATTAGGCCGCATCAATTCGGTTTAGCAAATTAAGACCGAAATGGTACTAAATATCCAACTTCCAATGAAAACAGGTGGTCAGTGGAGTTCTATGAAGTTATCTCTTGAGCATTGGATTATTGGGTAGCTTGGACCAAATTATTGGGAACTTTTATGTTTTCAGTATTTATTTCAAAGAGATAACCTTAATAGCTAGAAGAAATAAACGAAGACAGTCAGTACTACAATATACTACAATTGATAATTTGTTCGATAGTATCTATTTAGATAATCAATGACACTTACATCGGGTGAGATTGTAGCCAGGACAGTCAAAAACCTGTAGAAGTAATCATAGAAAAAAAATTACTCCAACAATAAAAAACACAAAAAAATAGTAATAACAGAAAAAAACAATAGACCCTGAAAATTATTGTCTTGCATGCACTCATGCGCTCTTGCGTCCATCAAATTGATGTGTACCAAAGTTTGCCTCATTTGCTTGTTACTTTACAGAAACTCCCACTTTTAACCAAACCACGGCCGAAAAACCAGCGCTGCTTGGCAAGAATTACAACAATTTCAGGACCACCGGTTTACTATGCGAATTTATGTGATGTACATAATTATGTCGAGTTGGTAACTCGTTCAACGTGAAGAGCTTTTCAGTGTAGGGTCGTCTACGCCGCCGTGAAAACAAACAACACTGTTGAAACTCAATTCATTTGCATCCACACTTGATCCATCATATGGTTAAACGTTTAATTTAAATTAACTTTCAATTTGATTAACGCGCTCATTTGCTATATGAGTATTTTTCACGTCCGACCGACGTCGAGGAACACAATACCCCTTTTTGTACATGATTTTATATTTCAACTGTAGATAATTTTATACATCGTTAGGAGGTTCTTTTTTAAAATTTACATGTGGATAGATCAATCAGAATTTCCTGATAGGTGGTAACGCAATCATCTATAACAAAGCATTTCCTAGCAGGTGTAGTCACGATGCTGCCCTGCGTCCCCGTAGACTTGAGGCACACCGATGTTTATACCACATGCCTGTAATTACCAGCAACTACACCCTTTATACCGAAAAGCCAGCGAAATCGAATGTATTATTATTATTTTTTTGTGTAAAGGGTAAAGATTGCACACATTTTGTGAATGCCCAGTAAATTGAACAACTATTTGATAAGCCAATGCAATCACTCAATTCATAGATAGCCACCAGTTAGCACACAACGTTCGCAGTTCGCCGGCTCGGAGCGACCAAAGACCAAGCGAATTCCAAAATTGCCCGGTGCTTTACTTTCCAGGTCCAGGCGTGTGTTACTTCAAATCAGGTTGCAGTGTAAAATAAGCTTTATTGCCCTAAACTTAGATCATGTAGTTAGAGAGCCTAAATTCAAATCAAACTATTCGCATAGACAATGTAATATAAGCTGTTGGTTAATCACAGTGCCATTCAAGTCAATTTAGCATTATTTAGTAGTAGAGCTCTTTGTGAAGGTCTCGTTTTGGGTAGTACCTACAATCACTATGCTTGTTTCTTCTGCCAACAAGCGGGAATAGGTGCAGACGAAATTTTAGGCATAACATCTTTTAGGCTAGGCATCGGCTCATGCATGACTTGCGAGGAAATATCACTTACCATCATCTGTCTGAGGTAATTGCAAAGATATAAAAACAAAAATATAATTATTTAAATTTTTAAATATGCCAGCGATAGGTTGCCGTCGTCTTATCACTTATGTTATTTACTTGTACCACAGAATTATGTGACAGTTCTCGGGGTGAAACTTGTATGCGTAATCACTATTGCATGATCTGTGACAGGGCCTAGTCACAATTAACTCTCAACATGTTTCAATTTCCACCGTTGGCTTAATACTAAATCCTTAGATATTAATATTTAGTTGGCTCGACGTCAGAGACTCCACGGAGCACAGTTGTACCAACTCATAATTCTAAAGCTCTTTTCACTTTAAAACAAAGGTACGGAATGGATACAATTGGTTTGAGTTGTAGGTAAGGAAAGTTTGAATGAGAAATAAATAAATATTGATGGACTTTCTACGCAGCACTACTAGCCCCAAATAATTCAAAGCAAAATAATTATTTTTCATCCCACCATCTCGGAAAGAGTATTTTTGCTCTTCAATATCTGATAGCAAAAGCCGTTTTTATTCTCTAGAGGATAAAGTAAATTGAATTTAGAACATCGTGTGCACTAAGTTTGTGAATTAAAAAAAACATTAAACCTATTTACTGCTACCTCTATGGTGCCGAATATATCATACAACTTTTTTTTAATTAGTTAAAAACTTAGACTCGGAACCTTCTTGGTGTTCTTTTTTCAATTTGCTTTGTACGCGGTTCTTTACGCAGCATTTTTTCACGTCATTGTTAAACCTTATATTAAAAACAAGAAACTTGAAAACAAGTGAAAAACTAAAATGAGTGATTCTATAGCGACGAGGAAGTTTGTTTGACGCCAACATGTGATTGTAAACTTTTTTTTTGCATTTAGTCATTTCCTCGCTGAGGTGGAATGAAAAGTTACGTGTTGCACTCGAGTGCAAAGATTTTTCACCTCGTGCTCTTTTGATTCCCTCGCTAACGCTCAGGATTCTAATTTTGAATCACTCGCTGCGCTCGTGATTAAATTTTAGAATCCTTCGCTTGCTCGGTCATCAAAATTGAACACGCGGTTAAAAAGCAACTTTGCACTCTTGTATAACAAATAACTATTACTAATCTAATAATTATTTATATTATTTAATAACGTTTACTATAACTTTTTTTTCGACATGTGATTAAGGCTCAATCTCACTGCATTTTCCTATTGGCCAGGAAGCGTTAGAAACAGATGCATATTTTAGTATTCTATTAGCAGTATGCTTACAACGATTCACGTATGGAATATTAATTAGTTCAAAACGTGGGCACTGGGCATAGCGGGCATGTGCTAAATGCACGGAACAGAGACAACCCTACATAAAATGTAAGGATTGCGTGTGCACCACTACCTCTTACATCCTCCAAAAGTTTTTAATATATTTATTGAATTAACACTAGATATAAGTATCTAAACACTTTATTTTTTATATAGATTTTTTTTAGAGTAGTAGAGCTCTTTGTGAAGGGCTCGTCCGGGGAAGTACTACCACCACGCCTTTTTCTGCCGCCAAGCAGCATTGCTGAGTTTCGGTTTGAAGAGTGTGGTCGCCGGTGTAATTACAGGCACATGGGGCCTAACATCTGTATGCCTCAAGTTGATGGACGCAGGGCAGTGCATTGTAGGGCACGCTCCTATCGTAAGAGACTTACGAGGCAATGCTTTGTTATAGGCGATGGTTACCACTTAACATCAAGTGGGCCATCTACTTGTTCCATCAACTAGTTGTATAAAAAAAAAAACAAAAAAATGCACCGGCATATTACCGTTTCTATTTCGTGTTTCTGTTTTATTGTTTTTTTTTCAACAACAAACACTATCTCCAAATTTGAAAATAGATTGGTCGTACAAGCCATACGTAACGCTGACCTACATTCCACACAAATATGGTGGTGTATACAATAGAGTGTCAGCGTATTTGCGAGTGTAAATTGAAACATGTCGACAGTTAATTGCGTCCAGGCCCGGGCGCAGGATAATCCCTCGGGACCTTTGCCACTCGACCGCTTAATGCCCCGTTAGATAAACCTGAGAATCTTGGTAACCTTGAGCTTTATTAGAGGAGTTTGTGAACTTTCAACGGTAAATAATACATTTCCAACTAAAATTATGTCTATCTTTGTCTGACTGCGTCAATATGAAGCCGAAAATCGACTGGTAGCAAAGTTGCATTAGGGACCTTACTGTTTGGTAAATATTATAGCGCATCCATTTCGTCCAGTTACCAATTTCATAAAAAAATATATAATTATTATATGTATACTATATCTACAGCAGTGAGTGAAATCGTGCTGTAGATGATGATAATAATGAAACTGTTACACGAGTCTTAGAAACACATAATTTCTAATAAGGTCTAAGGATATTAAACATAAGAAATCACACATTAATTCTTCCAGTTTAAGAGATCGTAAAAAATAATTATGAGATTATTGCTGGGTTTACGATACAGGGTGTTCGTGTTCCGAGTTCCTTCTTGATAACCAGAGAGTATTTCCTGAGATAACGCGAAGTAATCTTAGCGGGAATTATGTTGTTTTATTTTATTTACTGCTTTTTACTTTAACGAGGAAAGCTTTGGTTTTATGCTTGTAAATGTTGTTGCATTGAAGCCTTGCTTTTGAAAACGGTAATTGTTTTGGCTGTAGTTTTTTGTTTTAAATATTGTTTTGGACTAAACTTGAATTAATTGGTGCCTTCTGGAGCACCGGTGGTCTCCAGCGCGTGGTAGCAGCCCCGCCGTCCGATGCTAAGGTCATGGCTTCAAACCAATGAGTTTTTCTGTTCAAAAATTTATGTGCACAATGCCAGTACTCTCAAACGGTGAAGGAAAACATCATGAGGAAACCGGTATGTTGTGTAGAACCTAGTAAGTTCTATAATATGTGTCAAGTGCTCGAATGGAGCCTCGAAACGAGCCTCAAAAGGAGATCAAGTGCTTGAGGCGCACTTAAAATCCTTTCACCACACTATTTCGAAATCAACTAGTGACATGACAAGAAGAAGAAGGAAGCCTGTCTTGCAGCTTTGATTGGAGACAGAGACCCTTAGGTTGTTTACATATTCATTTCTTGGAGAGCACCTGTAGTCTAGTGGGAATTATGCCTATTGATCGTATATCGTAGGTGCGAATCTGTTCTTAAAGGTGAAGGAATACAACATAAAGAAACGAGTTAATATTCTAGAAGATTAATATCCAACGCAAAATGTGACCTATGACCCAACTACACGTACCTACTTTTGACTAGAGCCCTTATCCTTAGACTCAAAGAACTTGTAGTGGGTACTTGATACCAAATACCTAAGAAGGGATATTTACTGTGCCTCATGATTAAAGTTGTGACGATATTTCTTTCGTTATTTTAATAAAATATCGGTTTACACTTCTATAGTTTTTTTTGTAAAATTTGTTGTTGCAGCAATAAGCAGAGTTAAACAGTGCCTCATGATTAAATTCGAGACGACATTTTTTGTTTTAAAAAAAAATACTGATTCAAACTTCTACAGTTTTTTTTGTAAAATTGTTGTTGCAGCAACAAGCAGATGGTCCACCTGATGTATACTTAACAAAGCCTTGTACCGTAATACACGCTTGATGGGAACGTGTACTTCCCCGAACGAAGAGCTCTACTGCTCTTATTAGATCCTATACCTATTACAATATTAGAAGTACAAAAAGGTAGGCAAAGGGCTCCAACTCTTGTCAGGAAGATAATTATGTAGGTACCTGTACTACCTGTGTATGGCTTCGTAGGTATACGTGTCCAATTACGAGTGAATCACTCGAAATGTGCCCCTTTGATCTTGTACAGTAACAATAAAAATCCGGTTGGACCCGGAGGCATCAACTACTGACGATGCCGTAAAATATATTGATGTTATTTTCGTGTTTACTTTTAGTGTGGGTCCATCGATCCAATCTGAATAAAATGCGGTCTGTTTATAGGTTGCTCTTTTTTACAGTAAAAAAACATGTGTCATTGGCAAGGTTGCAAAATTTTGGGACGCTAGTTCACCTTAAATACGCTTTAGTACCTATACTTTGATATTTTTTTAAACATGTTTTGTGTTCAGTAACCGTACCGTAGTAACAGTTACGAGTATTGTTTTTGTCAAGATTTTCAGATATTTAATCGAACTTCAACAAAAATGTCATGCTAATTTTACTTGTGATAATGCAAATTACGTGTAATAAGTGCAGTTCTTTTTTTATATTGCAACTCAAAAAAACTACAAAAGCATTTCATAGCCAGCGCGTCCATCTACATGTCTGCACTGAACGCATTCAAATAATAACACACGACTTCACTAAATGCGCAAGTTGTTTCGAAAATGGAAAAGAGAAATCTAATAACAACGTCAGCAATTTTTTTTTTTTTAACCGAGCGGTAAATGAGGCAAAGGTCCCAGTAGTATCAATTTGTCCCCCCGGACCATTCGCAGGAATGAGCAAAAACAAGTGAAAATAAAGTGAAAACGTTGTTATTCTCGTGTGGATTACCTCGTTCCTGTTATTTCAGCGTCTCTGGACTACTCGGATAAAAAGTACGGATTTCAACGTTCGTAAAATTTAAATTAAAAATTATTTTGCGACTTGCAAATAAGGACGCGCGCTAATTGAGTTCATTAAAGTTTTGTTCTCCAAATTATTTTCAGCCATGATTATATTTCGGTACTTCCGCAGCGGCTAGGCCGTGGAAACTGAGAAGTTCAATGTAATTTTGTTGTTATTTATATTGAAATATTTTCCATTTAAGAGGTTGTTTACTCGGCCCGTAGTACCTACCTATCAACTATTTATTATACTGAATGCTCGTATAAATCATGGATCCCTTTAAGGCTTAGCCGTATGTACTTATATTAGGGAAATCAGTTTTTATTGGAACAGTCTCAATTTTTTTTTCAACAAATGTAAAATGCTTTTCACTTTGTATACTATGTAAAATGGTATTTTCAAGTCAACAAGACTTGCAAGTAGAAAATTCTTTGCATTAAGTTCTCCTTTTATACAGACTATAAAATTCTCCTTCTTTGCCCTATCTTATCAGAAAGCATTTAGTAGTACTTCACGCTTCTCATAACTTAAGAATAAAACTGTTCAAACAATAGTGGTAAACGGTGTTGGAACTTCAATTAGATGTTAATATAGATACTTATCACTATCGTATACCAAATGCATCTAATGGTGTCGATTCTGTTGTTGCATTATCCTAAACTAACCAAATCCGACAGCTCTAAAATTATAGCCGTCCTTGTTGTTTCGGTCTTTTAGAAAGGCAATATTTTTAGCGCTATCAAATTAGGTTAAGTTAGGAATATTAAACAAAAGAATTGGCAATATTGTGTTACACATTACACAAATAAAAGGATAAAAAAACGTCTAACTTTGAAGTTACAAGGTAACTTTGAAGTTTCAACGCACACAAAGCTGACTCACTTACAGAAAAGTCTGAAAATACAGTACAAACGCTCATTCTAGCTATCATGCAATTCAGACCAGAACAAAGTAATGGCAGCATTATTTTTCAGTGACAGAAATGAGCGGACGCCCCTCGCAAAGAGCCCTATAAGAACTTCAAATAAGATTCAACGACGCGTGTTTACAAGGACGATTTTAGGAAAACGGTTATCATTTGTAACGTCGCTAACCTATTCTCAAGCTCAAGGTATTTTGCCTGTATCATGCCGACTTATGTGACAAAGAAGGTATGGCACGGCTTTAATTCTCATCAATACGCTTGCATTAAGAGATAAGGTACAAATTAACAAAACAAGGAAGATAGTTTTTTTTTAAACTCACTTTATTCTATTTGTACTGTTTATTAAATGTTGTTTTAGTTAGATGTTTTTTTTCATAGAAAACGCCATCCTTGTAAAATTACTTTCTCAGGACCCCTCAGCGCGTCTCTTGTCCGCCATTCTGCGCTGATAATACAAGTGATATATCTTCAAGCATCTAACACCTTATAAAGTACCCAATTTACTATAAAATATTGTCGTGGAAACCATTATTATATTTATTTATTAACAACATAAACCACGGATAGTATGCATTGTTCATTATGATCGTGGTATTTGCGTGATAACTCAATTTTGGTGCATTTATGGCTGCATTGTATTTATTGGTTTATTATAAATAATATCTGTCTTGACCATATGGCTAGTGGTCACTACTAGCTCCAAATTTAATAAACCATACTGAAAATCCAGTTTATAACATTTTTCAGGGACAAATTTGATCACAAAGTGACCATACCATCCTACTGGCCTATATAGGCTATCTAGAAACAATAGAATAATAACAGTTTCAAAAAACCTATCTAAGCTATGAATATTCTAACATGCCATTATTAATATAAGCTCCTCATGTGATTTGTTCTCAATTAAGTTATGAGAATAATAAAGACAATGGCATCCATCCAAGCAACACTATATTGTATAGGTTACACGGCCAATCTCAGAGATCTTGGAGGTAAGGTTGTGAATAAAAGTATTATTTTTAACTATGTTTTTTTAATATTTTTATTTTATAACATACCTAATAATATTACAATCTAGCCATAAATACGGCTAATAGGTAATCTAACACTGACCTAGTTTTATAAAGTTAATTATAATGCTTTTATTGATAAATAAAAAACACTGACAAAAATATCTCTCATATTTTTATGTAAATGCATTTTTTTTAACGTTGATTAACGATTACTAATTCAAGATGTAACAACTGGGTCGATTTGTATAAAATTGGGAGTGTTTGTCTAATGGAGTAATGTCCGGTGCTACGCTAGTGGAAGCTAAGTAACATGTTTTTTGGCGAGGATCGAACCTACAGCTCACAATTGCAGTAGGCAACGCTACACTAATAATACATTTACATTCAGTATGAGGGCCACAGGGGCAGAAATTACGCGACTCACAACTTTTTTGTATGAAGCAATTTCTGCGACCCACGTGGCCACACACTTATATGCCTTATCTCTGCTTTTTGCACACTGATATCAGTAAAGCATGTTGTGCGACATAATAAATTATCATAATCCCCCACAGCAGAAGAAAGATAAATCTTAGGATTAATCTTTCTTCCGCTGTGAGGGCTGTCTTTATTAGAAACTGAATCATAATTATATTCGGCAGCAGAAGTTTGCTCAATTGCCCAACGCACTTGGACTACCTGGTTTCGAAAGCATTTTGAAACAGTCACGTTTCTGCAAATGGAAAACACTTGCTGAATCGTGACTCACAGATCTCGATCGCTAGAAACCATTTGACGACGATGCGGTGGGCAGCGACTGTTTAGCGTCACCATACTATCACCTCTTAAGGAGGATCACTCTGCACCACAGCACCTTCTTTTTTACCTTTTATTTGTCTCTTTAAGTTATACTACATTACTATACATTTTACATCCTTAATGTTTGTGTGACAAATAAATAAATTTTCTTTCTTTCTTTCTTTTTTTCACCTACTCAATACGTAAAAATTGCAGCAGGGCACATACAAACTTTATTTCTAATTATTCATTAAATTTGATTTGATAACATTCCAGTTGTAATGTAGTATGACGTTTGGGAATATGTTATAATTTCATGGTAATAATACTTTGATTAGTTCGACAAACGTATTACTAATTTAAAATAACCTACGAACATTCAAAACAGGTTTGGAAGGCAGCGGGTCGATCCCCAGTGAGATGCCCCAAGCCTCTCGTTACGACCATCGTAAAAGAGGTAGGGTAAGTAATTTTATCACTAGCTAGTTCCCCAGATTGAACTGAATTTAAATATTACCGTGCATTTTGTTCAGGAAATGAGAGGGCGACTGAAATGGTGTGCAAAATATTGCTGTTTATAAAATATAGTGTCACTAAGGAAGTTGTTTTGTATGGATAATGGCTCATAGATTCTGTTGGAGTCTTCGGAGAAAATATGCACAGAGTGTTTAGACACTGTTTATTTTTTTAAACAGCTGCCGCCTTCGGTTGTAAAGAGCTTGTTGTTTATTGCAAATGAACCCGCTTTGTGATCGTAAGATCGTGGGTCCAAATATAGTCGGATCGATATTTTAGAAATAAAAACGGTAAGAACCAAGGTATATCAGTAAACCATATTCGTTGTATTGATGATAACAAGCAGGTTGATTCACCTGTACTTACACGTAGTTTTTTGCACGCCCAGGAAGACTGGTAGAAAATGCTATTAGCATTAAGTCCTCCTAGCACTATATTGTTTTGTGTGAAAGTTTTTAAATAAATAAAAAAATCTATCATCTATTCACCTAGTATAAAAAATCAAAGTGATATATTTAAACCATCAGAATAAATTCCTTATATTATTTATGTATTAATTTTTTTACTCAGAAGCGTTCTTCCTGGAAATGTATAAGGAGGCATTTGTCTTGCAGTAGACTTCTACAGTCTACAGGCTGATGATATAATATTGATGACCATCAATTATGATTACGAATTGCCTTATTTCCTTACATTTGTTTTGACCCTGATTCATTCCGACCGTCTATAACACATTAGTCAAAATAACAGTACACCTATAAATCCAATAATAACAATATAAGGGTCATTATTATTCTGAAAAGGCGCTTTGTTCAGATTATTACGGCAAACGAGCATTATCGAAACGAGATAGCATCCAGACAGTTAGCGTAGCAGCTAGCTCACTACGAGCTACGAGAGTTGCTACGATGTGCTACGATTTTACGAGAATTAAAATCTTAAGCTCTTATTAATAATGGTCGCTGAGCGTAATAGCTCATCAGACCGATAAGTATGTTGCTCTCTTTTTTCGTTGGCGTGAGAGTGACAGTGTCAATAACGCTATAGAGCCGCTATAAAATGGCAGGCAATTATGAATAAGGGTTAATCGATACTTCTTCTAGACTCATGAAAAAGTATAGAATCAGATTTTCGCTCTCCACTGTGACTAGTCTAGGTAATTATAACAATTATGAGACTACGCAGAGCACGTAGGAAACAGCTCACGTCTAGCGCCGATGGGCTTTCACTCAGTTAATAATTCAATCACTCAGCCCCTGAGAGAACGAGCTTAAACGCACAAATATGCAAATTCAGGCCTCAGGCGATACTTACAAACTTTCAAATTAAATTTGTGTTTTGTCGTGGTCGCAGTTTTATTAGACAAGTGCTGAAGAAATATTGTTTGTTGTTAATAACTCATTTTTTTACAGTGTCTCGTCTCGTGACCGCAATTTGACCACATCTGAAACATCCGAAATAGCTAGCAGTACGTCTATTCCAAATTTTTATATATTCCAAACCGATCGACATGATCACATCGCAAAACGAAAAAATTCGTTCGAAATGTGCCACGCCCCAATGCACAGCCTGTGTCTTGTATGGAGAAAGGTAAGCGCCCCTATCGAGGCTCGCTAAGAACTCTCGCGTCTCAATACAAAACACGGGATGTGCATGCATTGAGACGACGCATATTTCAAACGATTTTTCATCTTGCGATGTGATTACCTGAAAACACCTATTCATTCTTGCCTTGAAGATAAAAAAGATGCTTATAAATGAAAAACCTTTTCAGATCACGCAAAGGTTACAATAACAATGAAAGATTACGAAAACAATAAATAAAAAGAAATTATATGAAATAATATAATGATAGGTAATATGTTCAACACTTTGTTTTAATGTACCTATCACTATTCAAATGACACTTTAGATCAAGACCCTCACACAACAAGCGAATCATTATAAATACCAATAAAATAAATAAAGATTTGCAGATACACAGCTTTATCTAGCTCTTTTTTTAAACATTTAATGCATAATTAAAATACATAATGCATACCATATCTGGCAAAGATCAAACGTCAATGGTTGTATTTATAACAAAGCTAGCCTAGTATAAATTTGTTGAAAAATCAGTAAACAAAAGCGTTAGCGTTTCGTTACTGGTGGTAACTTGTCTAGAAATCAGCTTATGATACTGATAGCCACTCGTATAACATTTTATAGCTGCTAAAGAGAAGATACTCGGGCCACGTTGTTTGTTACTTCATTTTTAATAGATTATATTCTTAAATTAATATAATGTTTAACTAATTCCTACTTAATCAGAGTAGGTAGGAAAAGACAAAATCATATTACAGCTTTATCTGTATAATGTTATTTTCCGAAGTTATATTGATTGTCTTTTTTCAAACTTTCATTAAATTTATATCTTCAAAAATTCAAATTTTGCAGGTAGGCGTATTCTAAGGGAGGGGAACTATTGGGCATAAGCTTCCCACTTATTTGGAGGTCGGGGGGTTACCTTACATAAGGTAACCCCCCGACCTCCAAATAAGTGACTTTGTGATTGTGATGACTTTATAATGTTGATGACGATAACCTAGGATTTATAAGTTTTTTGTTGTAAAACACCATTTTGACTCGCACAGAGCCAACAAATGAAGTACAGAAATGAAATGCAACAGTAAACGACATCGTAAAACACAAAGTTAACCTTATCTCTAACCTTTACGTGAACCGTTATTTCCGGGCGTAAATAAAACCGGATGTAAAATCTCAAATTACAAATAAGTAATAAACCCATTATTAGATATGGCCAGATATCAAAAAGCTATTAAATTCTAAAATTGTTGTAAAATTTTACGTTACGATCTCTCGTTCTGCTAAACCAAACTTTGACGAGCGTATACCAAGTTTATGTTATAATGCGCGTCAACCAAAAAGAACGCTGGAAAACAGTACAGGGGATTGTTTGCGCATATAAAATACTCGTGCTTCAAACCCCCTCCCCCTCCTTCCGGCGTTCTTTTTGCGTGACGCGCCATGCATATTTGCTCCTTTTTTTAATTCGGGTAAAAAGTTCTATAACTATTCTCAAGTGCTCTATAGAGCCTCTTGTGGCGCACATAAAATCCTTTCCCCTCACTTTCAAAATAAACTAGTGACACGATAAGAAGAAGAGCTAGCACTATCTAGCTTCGGTGTTAGATAGTGCTGTGGAAAGTCCACCAGTATTGTCTATGTATAATAAAAAATATCCATATATAAATAAATAAATAAATAATGCTGGACAATCCACACAGCACTATCTAGCCCCAAAGTAAGCTACTAAAGCTTGTGTTATGGGTACTAGATAACTGATATATTTAATACATTATATAATTACATAGATAGATATTTTTATTATGCATAGAAAACACCCAGACCAATGAACAAATTTCTGCAGATCGTACACAAATTTGTTCCGAGGCGGGAATCGAACCCGCAACCTCTGCGTTGCAGGCGGACTCCCGCCCGCTGCGCCACTGAGGTCGTCAAATAAAGTAATATGTAAGTATATAATGTATTAAACATAAATCAGTTATCTAGTACCCATAACACAAGCTTTGAGTAGCTTACTTTGAGGCTAGATGATGCTGTGTGGATTGTCCAGAATTATTAATATTACTTATCTATTTATAGTTGGCGCCGGTCTGAAATGTTCGCAAATATTTATAAGAGCAAATATTATTAAGAGTTTTCATTTCAGAATCACAGGCAGGTTCCGGCAACGTTTATTCACTACGTTTGGCATTTATTAGACATTCAAGAATACCTTTTAGAAAATTCAACGGAATTATGGATGATAGAACACCTTAATTAACGTTGGAAATTAAAAGATGAAAGCATTCAAAAGCTTTTTGTTTTGACACTTCATAATTATTTAGGTACGTATTGTGAACCGATTTAGAAAGTTCTGTTCGTGTTCTTTGCAGAAATTTGTTCCGATGGTCTGGGTGTTTTCTATGTATAATAAAAAATATCTATCTATGTAAGTTTATAATGTATTAAATATATCAGTCATCTAGTACCCATAACACAAGCTTTGAATAGCTTACTTTGGGGCTAGATAGTGATGTGTGGATTGTCCAGCATTATTTATTTATTTATTTATTTATTTATTTGCTTGTTTTTTTTTTTCTAGACATGTTCTAGACTCTAGAACATGTCTAGATTCTAGACATGTTCCAGACTCTAGAACATTGATGACTTCACTAATTTAGGTAACTATTTAGTTTTTCATTAATTCAAAGTCGCAAAGCTGTTTGTTTTCAGTTAGTTTTTTTTACTTTGCTTAGTTTGGGTCTGGTATAATTTTATGGTATAATGTGATATGTCCATCAATATTTATTACTAGCGGCCTGTCCCAGCTTCGCATGGGTAGACATAATTTTTTTCAACATTTTAGCATAAACTTAGACTCCCGCGCTTCCTAACACACGAAGGTGAAAATACACGTGCCAGTAAAATGGTACAGTAGCGAGCATGCAAGTTACAGGCATGCAGGATTTACGGGCACATTGTGGATACCTTTACAAGTTAACTCGTCAGGTCAGGTATCGCGACGGTCACACATGCCGGTTTCGTAGCCCCCCGCGTCCCCTCGCTTACGTGGCATGCCAACACGTCAGGTACTGGCATGCCTGTACCTGTCGCGACGTTCACACATGCCGGTTTCGTAGCCCCCCCCCGAGTCCCCTCCGTCACGTGGATGCCAGTAGCTGTCCTAAAATAGAATGTTGTGCTAACTACTTGCATGCCAGGTACAGGCATGCCAATTAGCGTATGTGTCTGTAGCTTGCATGCAAGTGTGCCAGCTACGGGCATGCGTATTTTCACCTTTGTGCCCACGCTGAGTGAGAACTCGCCTATCTTTCGCGCTTTCTAAGGCGCACTAAAGTTTTTAATTTCGTAATATCTTTTGAATGGAATTTCCGATTAAAAAATTCAAGAAGTAATCGATAGGTATTGAAACAGCCTTGCATACAAAATGATTTATTTGGATAAGGACTAATATAAAGGTATAGATAACATGGTCTGTTTTTGGTCGGCATTTTTATCAACATTTTAAATACAGAAAAGTTGTTATAGTAACATAACTACAATAGTTAAATACAAGTTAACTACAATAGTTAGTTTGTCAAGAGTAGTAGAGCTCTTTGTGAAGGGCTCGTCCGGGGAAGTACTACCACCACGCCTTTTTCTGCCGCCAAGCAGCAACTCTGTGTTTCGGTTTGAGGAGTGTGGTCGCCGGTGTAATTACAGGCACATGAGGCTTAACATCTGTATGCCTCAAGTTGATGGACGCAGGGCAGAGCATCGTAGGGCACGTTCCTATTGTGCGTGACCTACGGAGCAATGTTTTGTTTATAGGTGATGGTTACCACTTAACATCAGGTGGGCCATTTGCTTGTTCCATCAGCTAGTTGTATAAAAAAAAAAAAAAAAAAAAAAAAAAAGTTATACTTATGCATATATTTCCGCAGCGCATGCGGTGAAAGATATTTTATATTACACCCCGGGTTACATTTTTTAAGTTTTAGTAGGGATCCCTAATTTTTTCAGTAATAAATGTAGCCTATGTTACTCAGGGATAATTTAGCATTCTTATGGTGAAAGAATTTTTGAAATCGGACCAGTAGTTTTCGAGCCTATTCGAAACATACATACAAAGTTTTCTTCTTTATAATATTAGTGTAGAAGTGTAGATTATGCATCTAGTATGACGCCTATGTTCATAGGAGAGAGAGTCCAGCAGTGGATTATTTTAGGCTGATGATGATGATGAAGACATCTAAGCAGGTATTATAAATAAATAATAATGAGTGTATAATATTATAAGTATGTATTTACGAAAAAAGGATGTATGTATTATATCAGGTATCTGGTTCCCATATTAGCTTTGGGTTAGTTTGGGGCTAGATAGTGCTGTGTGAAAAGCTCACCAATATTAATTTATTTATGAAACTTACTTGCTTACAATGATTCGGTACAACGTCAAGAAGTTCATACAACAAACACATTAGACGATTTAGAATTAAATGGTGTATGAAAATAACGAGTTAATTGTATTTGATGTAGAACGTTTAAAATTGCATAATCAGCGCTTGCCAGGAGGCATCTTGCCAGAATCCTGTAGTGATAAATCTCACTGGATTCCATTGAATAGAGACTTGTGCGAATTATTAACGCCCCATTAGTCTCAGCCAAACGTCTTTATTTGTATAGAAAATCTTATTGAATCTACCTACCTATCTGTGAGTTGGAATTATAAATGGCTTATTGGCGGTTTTTGATAATCTGTTAGTGCATTAGTCGCCTTTCTTCTTTTCTTGTTTGCCGTATTAAATTGATAACTTTCGTCTGCTCATCGAATACTACAACATTAATACATGTTGTGCATCCAGTTATCTACAGACCGTTGCAAACGATCTTCCTAAATAAGGCAAAGTTTTTTTTATGTGCTAAAATATAAATTATATTAAAAAATATTATGTACGATTCATAATCAAAACACATTGTTTAGACAGTTTTCGAGTTTTATCAAACTAAAAGTAAAGGTAGGAAAACCGGGTTGGATAAGTATTTTTCGTCATACTTTTGTACATTTACCGAAAATTTTTTGTTTGCAATTTTTCGTAACTAACATTCAGTATCATTTTTTTAGATATACATATCCACAAAAAATGCCGGGAGTAGTTGCAGTTTGACATGCAGTTGTGAGCTTCATAAGGCGATGACTGCTGATGTACCCCTTGCTGTACATTTCAATATTTCAAAAGATTCAAAGTGTCATAGCCTTGAATGCGAGCTTCCCTTGCCCATTATAATATCTTAACCCCCGGTTTCTGAAAGCCAGATCAATGCTAATCAGCTGTCAAGTCACTTGCTATCTCTATCTAATTTGAAGTAAAAACTGAAACAGCAATTGACTTGACAGTCGATTAGCTTTGATCGGGCTTTCAGAAACCGGGGGCTAGTCCGCTAAAAATAATTTCGTCAACAGGCAACTTCCGGGCTGGGCCGGACAAAATATCGCATGTCCCACACGAAGGGTATTCCACATCAATCGCTCCTGTCCTAATAACCGTTTAAATAGCAAAAAGATTTATGGAAATGCCCAACAAAGGAGCCCCGATCCTGCTTCGATAAATCTACGCACGAAATAATACGATCCCAAGCGATTTGTACTGGGACAAAGACTCGTCCGCTAGGTAATAAAACTAAGGATGGCGGAAGATACTAGTCTTGAATGGTTTCGGTAATGTCTGTGATCTTTATGATTAGCAAAAAGTATAGAATTAGAAAGATAAATCAACATCACTCGGTGATTAGTCTGATCTATTTAATTCGCTTCCAATATTATTATTCATATTTTATCAAGGCGACGACGCGTGACCTGTGGGTTAGTGAGTACCTATCTGGCTCTTGCCATACAGCGTGGCAATGCAGCCGGTGGTGATGGGTACGCTTCCGATTAGCACTGATTTGGATCAGCTGAGCTATCTCTAGATCGTTTGCAACGGTCTGCAGATAGCTCAACTGTTTCATATGTTTTTTGTAATTTTTTTCAATACTTGTACCTATTGATTGCAATTTTCTTTGTAAATAAATTGATATAATATTCGCGTCCAAACAAAAAAGTTTTTTTATGTGCTTGATGCACTTTGGTGTTTGGTGCTGTACTAATACTTACTTGCGCCTCGAACTTGAGTACCTACATTATCTGAAATATTGACGGCCGAATCATATTTTAAGTTTACAACGGCTAGGCTTCGATTCGTAACTTGTGTTGCCATTAAATATTTTATGGCCCTACAACCTGTTTCTATACAAGGCCTCGAGGGTACATTTGGCCTGTTTTATAGGTTGCATCACGTCTTACAAATACCTATTATACGCGGATAGGTCTGAAGAATACTAACTAGTGAAATTACGACGGCTATAAAACATGCTTGCTGAAATCCATTTGATTTTAGACAGGGTTAAGAATATCTGCTGCTGAAGTTGACAAATTTGACAGGAGACAGAGACAAACACAGAAAATAACAAGGGATTTTAATACTATATTCATTTTTGAAAGATATTCGGGATTCGTTTTCTGTCATTTAGTGAAGCAACATATAATTTTCATTTTAATTGTTTTTCTTGTTTTATTTTGGGTTGTGTTGTGTAATTTCGGTGTTATTTTAACCAACATTACTTGAGGTATTAACGCAAAGTGAACGCGAAGTTAACGCATTTGGAATGAGGGTGTATTAAGTGATATCGTGATTTGACCGAAAATGTTTCGAATGTTTTGAAGAAAACCGACACCATTTTCTTCAAAACAAATGACGTGACTTGACTATGGATTTTTATCGATAAATAATATATAAAAAATCACTTGACACTGGTAAGATTCTATACGGACAGGTCCATAAACAAAAAAGAAGAAGAAGATGAGTGTGAGAATTTTTAAAAGATTTCATAATTTTTAAAACTTCAGCATTCGCATATTACCCGCTGAAATGAGAGTATTTATGATAACAGTGGTATAATAAATAATTTTAATTCAAAATAATTGATGTTCTCTTGGAAAGCTCTTGGAGAAAATCTTCAAAAGAATTAACAAAACACGATGAAGAACAAGTACCTGAGCGTTATTTAAAAGAATCTGTCCTGCTGAGAGCACTTTGCTGTAATAAATTCACTCACAATTTATCTTTTTGTGGATTGCTTTGCTTGTAATCAGTGATGTGCGCGATCTTTAAAATGCTGGACTTATCAAATGTGATTTACGAATGCGGATACAGATTTTCAAGAATTCGTTTGACAAGGAGAAAACTTATATTTTTCTTTAATACCATGTTTAAACTATTGTTGAATAATAATTTTCAACACTTTACGGCCGAATACCCAAACGCAACTCAGATTCATTTATTTTGCACGTCTCATGTGACGAGTTTTTGACAGAATTTCATTAAAAACTGTCAAAAAACCACGACTTGAGACGTGCTCAAATCTGAGGTGCGTTTGATTATTGGGGGGTAAATCTCATAGAAAGAGACAATTTAGGTCTTACCCATTATGACTGTTGGTAAGTACGGCATAGCTGAAGTGATAAAAGAGCAGGATACAAAAAATATCATTTCTAAAGCACAAAAATATATTGTATCTTCTGTACATAACCTGTATTGTACATAACCTCTTTATTTATCAAAGTATTTTCGGCTTGTACAAGATGGGTGTAAGATGCGTAGCCCACGTTTATGCTGTAGCGTAACGAGTTGTGCAAGCGCTCAGTCTAAAGTTTTACTGAAATACCTCAGTACGGAATACGGAAACAGATCCGTATCCAAAGCTCATGGCATCACTAGTTGTAATAGCGGCCGGGGCGTGGTAAATTCGACAAAAACTCCGCACCACCCACTCTTCTCTGTTGAGCAGAACCATTACACAAAACATTGTTCCAAATTACATCGCAGGCGTTACGATAATGTTTTTGTTCATTTCATAAGATAAAGAAAGTTGTCTTTCAATTGTTTTTACAATAAAAAGCCGAATGTTAAAGTTTAAATTGGAAAATCCTCTAATTTGTTTTATTGCGTTAAGCTCCCACTTTATTTGTACTAGGGTGAAACAAGTGACCTCTGTTAGAATTTAATTTATTGAATTCAGACCAATTTACAAAGTAAAACTAGTTCTAAAGTATCAAATACCAGCTGGGTTGAATAATGTGTACAGACGTTCATTATATCATTTCGAAACACGAATAAAAAGTTGATTTAGCTATTAAGAATTCCTCTCCTAGACGAAATTCAAGTTTAATATTTATTTGTGCACTGTACAAGTGATTTACTACTACCTTTTTGAACTCGTATCTCAGCGAGCATTGTTCGAGACGCGGTCAAAGATTCCATGCACTACGTAAAGCAGTATTCATACATAACGCGGTTGGACCAAGCCGAGCATGAACGTGCCCATAAAATGCTTCAGACACCGACTTCGTCGAAAATTGGGGATACTCGCATAAATATCTTACAGTAAAGCGTATACCTTGGTAAAATTATTTGTGGTGACAAGTGAGGTATGAATGCATGTTTTCCTAAATTAAAATATATGGGTACATCAGTACATAGTATAAAACATGTCGCTTCCCGCTGTCTGTCTGTCCGTCTCTATGTATGCTTATTAAATAACTATCTGAAATCAGTTTGGAGAACACCACAATTTGTAAAAAGTTTATATCTACATTGTGTGTGTATCAACTATATTTACTTAGACACACAACTCTCGCGGCCTAAATGATTTAATTATATCCTTGAAGGGCAGTGAACGTAGCACTGTAGAGGGAAAGATAGAAATAATTCATTACAAAGGCACCGGTTGTGCCTGATATTCATATTTAAATTGCAAACTCGTGTTGGAGTCTCTCGTAGCTGTCATAACACAAATAAAGGAAAGTTTGTTATAGCTGTGGTTTGCGGGTTGTTAGATAAGTGGGATATATTTGTAGTTGGAGTTAGACTACTCAAGTCCACTGCACGCACTTTTTAGACTATTGGGTTTGAACGGGTATAGCGTAAATAACTACTTGTCAATATTATTATTCAACTTACTGTAAATTTCGATTTAACAGTTTGCATAATATGTACGATACTTTGTTTTCTGTAATCAGAATTTTGGATTTATTTTTCTATCCAACAGTCCGCTAACCTATATTTCATGATATGTCAAATTGTACATGTTTGTTAGACTACGCGTATGCTAAACATTTTTCAAGAAGTAATGTTATATGGAACTTTATTTTATTTTGTTTGAGCGCTGAGCTGAAAGACGCTCGACGAGGTAACACGTTCGGTGCACAGCGGTTCAATTTCCTGAAGATGCTTCGTAGAGAAGTGAAACACGTGTCGAAGTCTAATTAAGTTTATTCCAGCTTAAGGAGATTAGATCAGCGGATAAGTACTACATATTGCTTTGTTCGAGTTAATTTATATTTAACAATGGACTTCCGCAAAGTCACGCCTGAGTCAATTAACTATCTTTATTTTGTGAAACAAATATCCATAAAAACGACAGAAACCAAGCCGTAAGCTTCTTGCCTGTTTTTTTTTCAGACCTAAAACTGGCACCTAGCAGAGCCTGTGTTTTTACATTACAAATGTCTTTTAAATTTAAATTTGACTTGAAGAAAAGTTTATTACATACGAGTATACTTAACTGTCCACAACATACTTAATAATAATACGAAATGTACGACCACTCTCAGAAGCGCTGGCAAACGACAAAAGTGCTGAGACCAATTTTTTTATCTTCTCTCGCTTGGCTGATTCTCACGAGAAGATATTGCCGCATAGAACAAGTCCGTGGAAGTCGAGAGATGAACCAAGCATCCAAATTTAAGTAGCAACTGGACTTTAGGTATTTCTATACAGCGCAAAAATCAAACCAGTCTTTATTCAGTTCAATTACCTAGGAATTTTAAGAGTAGTAGAGCTCTTTTGATAGGCTCGTTCGGGGAAGTACTGCCACCATGCCTTTTTTTGCCGCCAAGCAGCAACGCTGTGTTTCGGTTTGAAGAGTGTGGGTGCTGTAGTAATGGTTGACTAATGAATCTTTATTTTTAGTAATAAAAACTATAATAATTATAACTGATATTCCAATAAAAATACTTATAGGAATAGGCTTATCAGGGTACCAAGCGAGCGAAGCCGTTGGCGGACACGGGTAGAGAATAATATAGAGTTACTATCGTACTAGATTATTGCTGTGGTAAAATTGTGTAAAGCATTCGGAAGTAGAATCTACTATTATTTTTTTCTGTGGTAGAATCCAAGTGGATTCACGGATTCACATACGCTGTCGTACAGAAATTGAAAACTTCGTTAGAGCGATGCAGGCAGAGGCGTAGCTACAAAATTTATTTCTAGTTCGTGAGTGCTTCGCTTTACACGTATTGCCTTATCTACTTCGGATCTGTTGTCTTAATTTAATTATTAATTTTTGTCTGGCATTTTATTCACCAGTAACTCCTATATTTTCTCCTATCTTTTTTGCCTTTTATTTTGTATGAACACTTTTGCACGCTTTGAATCACGAGTTCTGAACGCACTGGTGGTCTAGTGGTTGCGGTCCCACCTTCCGATCCGGTCGTGGGTTCAGATTCGATAGTGCACGACTAAGTTATTGTATGTGAATATCTTTATCACTTGACACTGGCAAGATTGTCTATAGACAGGAGCCATATAAAAAAACGAAGAAGAAGTGAATATCTCATTAGCGTGACTTTTCACCATTCCTAAATTTATAGACGGCAACTATCAAACAACCTGTCACCCGCACTATGTATGCCCGAGATGAACGATATTTTATTTATGTCTAAACTATACCCAAGTTAAAACATTTCTCAAAGCCCTTTCTCTTATTACCCATTAATAAGAGATGGCAATAGTTTAATCACTGATTATCTTTTGAATCGTTCGAACTAATGTCTAATCATAGCAATACGCTTCCATTAAAGCGACTACACACGACCCTAAAATCACTGGCGATATCGGGACAGCGGTAGTGGGGATGAAATCGGCTACTACTCTACACACGTCCCTGCCAGTGAGTACAAAACCGACCGTGCAACAGACTGCTCGTTGTTCCGAGATGCCGCCGACACTCACAAAACAGCAGAAAATAGGCATTGTTTTGGCACTTACTACGGTGCCCCTAACCTTGCAATAGCATTTTGAATGCCTACTGTCTCATGTCGCGGTTGAAATAATCTTTATGTTTTTTATCCCACAAATATGGTAAATCCTTGAATAGATCGATAGCTTTGGTCCACGCTTCTCGATCTTTCTCCTTCGCCATGTTTTCGCGCGAAATAAACAATTATAGCCGCAAGCACGTCGTATCGTCGCGGCACTCAAGCGCAGACTGCGTAGAAATCAATCCTGATTTCGCTACACACGTACTGACAACGCTCCCTAGACGATAATTGTCCCTAAATCGTGAGCTCGCTCGGAGTGATTTAGGGACGATAAAAATCGGGTAGGATTTGCCTACACACGAGGCGATTTATGATACGATCTAGGGTCCTCCCCACCACTGTCCCGATATTGCCAGTGATTTTAGGGTCGTGTGTAGCCGCTTTTAGGTCTGAACTAAGTAAGCTCTAGGGCGAAGTGTACGATTCTCGACAGTTTAGTAGAAAGCTGCCGGACGTAATTCGTGGTAGGGAATGGTTGGCAGTGGAAATAGATGGAGGCAGATATTTCCGCCAGTCATTTATCGACACTGCATTGCAGCCATATTTTTTCTTTGTGAAGCATTCAAAAATTGCTCTATCGATAAAAGGAACACTGGATTATTTTCACATGCGCCAATGTGAGTCGTTTCTCTTTTCTCTTGCAATATTTACTTTTCTGAACGGGCTTGTTAGTGTATTATTTTTAACAACCATAATAACTATTTGTCTGTAAAAAAAACATCTTCAAACACACTGAAAAACATAAAACAAAACTTTTGTTATACATATTTTATGTTGATTTTTACAAAAAGCGATAAATCTATTTCGATAATTTATAATACAACTATCTCTTATGTATCCACCAAACAAAAACGAAACATCAAAATCAATTTACGATTGGCGGAATTTTCGCAAAAAAACATACAATAAAAACCTACAGTCGGATTGAGAACCTTCTTTTTTTGATGTCGGTTAAATGTAAGCGATCTGGCTTGATATACTTCTGTTCCCTGAGTCGTAATTCGTGGTGGGGTAAGGCTGCTAACAGACCGACTGGCGGGCATTATTAACGGGCCATTAGCCCTCGTTCGGGCTTCCTCGGATCTCCGACACGGCCTATAGACAACTACTTCTTGAGACGAGGCGTAAATCCGGGATTGACTTATTTTAAATTCGGAAGGATTTATTTCTTTATCGAGTAGCTTTTTCAATTCTTTTTGAATCACCGATTCTGAATTGTAGCGAAAAGATTTTGTGCCCTCACAGTTTTTGTTGGTATTTGCAACATTAATTATTTTCTGTAACCTCGAGATATAAATTAAAAGCAAGCCAAGCAGTTACGATGAAGAAAAACTGCAACTGAGAATAAGTAAAATAAAAGAAAAATATTGACTACAAAACTAGTAGGTACTTTAAGACGCAGACAGACATTATACAACTTCTCAGTGCAAGTTTAAATGAAAATATCATCCAAAATTCAAACAATTCATATCATATTGAATTGTAGAATATAATAGTTGTGTTTTTGTTTATGCCATCAAAAACATAACTTGTAAAGACAAGCAAGTCTAGCAACTCAGTTCTTCTACCGTAAGATTTCTTAGATTTCTCAGGACATACCTACAATTACAATATAGGACAATAAGATTACCACTGTGTTCACATATATTATTAATAAACACCTTACAAACTAACAAAAAAATGAGACAAGGTATAAAATAAGAGATATGTACAATGGGCGGTCTTATCGCTAACAAGCGATCTCTTCCAGACAATCTTTGGATGGATATTATGTTGTGTGTAGAGCAAGAGTTTGACGGTTGTTCACCTGATGCTTATACAAATCTACTGTTTTCTATATACATGAATGAAATGAAATACATGCGGTATTCAACATTCTGCATTACAAAGCACGTTTGCTCATATACGTAGGTACTCGTATTCTCCACGAGAGACATGTAACGTCATTCCCCTGTATCGACACACGACATGCAATTCTATGAAACGGCACCCTTTCGAGTAAATTGGCAACCGCACTTCCGAAATACTGCAATATCGCAACACCAGTGGGTATAATGCTGGAAAATTAGATCTGTGAAGTAGAAGTTCTAGATGTGTCGTTTATAATAATGCACGGTGTTTTATGTGTGGACAACACACAGCGCTCTCGTAAACAGTTTTACGGAGATAATATTTGAAGTTATATATAAAACTTAAACATTTATGGGTAACTAGTAGCGCCCTGCGGTTTCACCCGCGTAGTTTTAAATCCCGGTATTTTTTTTTTTTTATTTATTCAGCAAAACTTAAATAACAGTTTTAATAATACAACATCGTGAAACCTAGCAAGGTTTGTGTCGATGTTGGCACTGACTCGAGATTCCCACGGGGTAGCCGTAAAAAGTAGCCTATGTGTTATTTCAGACTGTATAATACATCTCTGTGCCAATTTTCACCAAGATCCATTCAGCCGTTCTGGAGTTAGAGTAACAAACATCCATCCATCCATCCATACTTACAAACTTTCGCATTTATAATATTAGTAAGGATGGTACTCCCAAAAACTTTACAATGTTCAAATCTCTGCGGGCTTAGGTATAGAAATATGTATCGCAGTACCTGAAATAGCCTCTAGGGCAGGTAACTGTGTAGATATAAGTATGTTACATTTCCTCACTGCATAGTTCAGGGCACCTCTAGAGAATAGTCAAATAATATATCCCTGGCGTTTCATAGTTCTGCAATTTGTAGCACAATCCTTTTTATGCTGTAGCTCGTCTCATTTATCCAGTAGGTATTTAAACATGTGTTTTTTATACTAAACTACTGATACATAACCTTGAGAGCAAGCACAGATTGTGAGGATACCAGTTAGTATCATAGCAATAGCGATGGTCCTGCAACCAACGTATATTATTATTTTTAGCCTACATCGTCCCACTGCAGGAAAAAAGCCTCTCTATCTCCCTTCCACTCTGTAAGGTCTTGGGCCCTTGAGGTCCAACTATTAGCAGTTTTTAGCCAAACCAACGTATAGAGTGCTGCAAAATGTTGGTTTTTTCAAATGTAATATTTGGACGTACCTCTGACTATCGCCTTCATAATCTCCGGGGAGATTACACAAACTGGACCACTACCCCATGAAGTATTAGTACTACACACAAAGATTGAAGTGGATCACGTACTCAGACAATTTTGGGAGCTAGAAGAGCCGCACCAAAACCCTAGACCCGCATCAAAGGATGATATCCGATGTGAGGAACACTACCATAGAACTCATACCCGACTTGAAAATGGACAATATGAAGTTCGTTTACCATTTGTGAATGAGAATAACCCTGATGTGGGAGATTCAAGATCCATGGCTGTACACCGCTTATTCCAGATGGAGAGGAAGTTCAAACATAAGCCCGACTTCAGAGACTATCGCCTTCAGACATTATCAAAGAATCTAATGTAAGCACATGGTACTGAAAGAGGGGACATCAATTATGTCCAGGGACCTAATTCGTGATTCTGTTTCCGTTTTGAAAGCAGAATATCTGGTGGTGGTATCCAAGATGCTGCTCCTACCCGGGGTTCCAATAAGGCTGAGAAGAGAAATGCATCTTGCTATAAAGCTTGTTTCTCTACTCTGTAGGTAGCTTTTATGCAAACACGGTGTAACATAGAACGTGCCACCTGGGAGCTCACGGCCGAGTCACTAATTAACGAGAGAAGTTGGAATAACAATACCTGAAGCCAAACTTCGCTGGGCATGCTTTGCATAAAAATATAGGGAGGTATTGACTGCGTTTTTAGAGCGAAGTAGTACGCTAACCCCCGGTTTCTGAAACCCTGAATGCTAATCGGCTGTCAAGTCACTTGCTATCTCTATCTAATTTGAAGTAAAAGCTGAAACAGCAAGTGACTTGACAGCCGATTTTCAGAAACCGAGGGTAAGTTTGGAGAACAGAACAGTAACTACAGATTCACTGATTTTCCGAATAATTGCAAACAACCGTTTTGTGTGCAATCACATTGTCACAGTATTATCATCATTCCTTACCTTTATTCACTCTACTAGCTGCGCCCCGCGGTTTCACCCTCGTAGCTTTAAGTCCCGGTAGTCCCACGGGATAAAAAGCCTATGTGCTATTCCAAACTATAATCTATCTCTGTGCCTAATTTCATCCAGATCCGTTGAGCTGTTCTGGCGTTATTGAGTATCAAACATCCATCTGTCCATACTTACAAACTTTTGCGTTTTAATATTAGTAGGATAAAAGCAGAAGAATTCCACCTGTACTATCCTACCGTAGCAATGGTAAATCATAACAGCGCGCATAAAATGTCAAGTAGTCAGGATAAGGGTGTGACATCACGAATTCTCCTGGCGCTAACTTACTCCACAGATCATGAAATAGTTACTTCATAACCGACCCTCACGTGTCCGAGAATTTGCACATGTTCCTTCTGAAACAATAGCGAATAACTTCGCATGACTTCTATTCGTTTTTGCTATTTTAGGTCGGAAAGGAAACTTTAAAAACTTTAACCAACTGAATCGGATAGTTTACACGTTATTTTACAAACACCAAAATACCTACCCTGATATGTTTTTGCTCTTGTAAACACAATGCTTCTGTTTGGGATTTGCTTGCGTGGTAGGTACCTGAAAAATACATACCTCGATCAAAGCTAATCGGCTGACAAGTCACTTGTTATCTCTATCTAATTCGAAGTAAAAGCTGAAATAACAAGTGATTAGCGATTAGCTTTGATCGACCTTCCAGAAACCGGTGGTTAGTCTATATGTTTCTTATTCCAGGTACATTAGTTATCTATATCTAAATATATATAACGCAAAGGTGACTGACTGACACAGTGATCTATCAACGCACAGCCCAAACCACTGGACGGATCGGGCTGAAATTTGGCATGCAGGTAGATGTTATGACGTAGGCATCCGCTAAGAAAGGATTTTGATCTATGCTACCCCCAAGGGGATAAAATAGGGTATGAAAGTTTGTATGAAACTTTGAATTCCTTGGCGCGAGCAAAGCCGCGGGATCAGCTAGTAAATTATATAATATTATTTATCCTGAATTTTACTCAAATCTGTCAATGACGTGATTATAATATATAAAACTAAAAGTCCTGGGGACTTCGTGTGATGAAAATATATGATTCTATTGCTATCCATTACGTTTAACCGTGACTAGGCAAATTTAATAAACGTTACTTATACCTAGTTGTCGGTAGAGAGCATATTTTTTTTTTTTATACAACTAGCTGATGGAACAAGCAGATGGTCCACCTGATGTTAAGTGGTAACCATCACCTATAAACAAAACAATGCCCCGTAGGTCACGCACAATAGGAACGTGCCCTACGATGCACTGCCCTGCGTCCATCAACTTGAGGCATACAGATGTTAAGCCTCATGTGCCTGTAATTACACCGGCGACCACACTCTTCAAACCGAAACACAGCGTTGCTGCTTGGCGGCAGAAAAAGGCGTGGTGGTAGTACTTCCCCGGACGAGCCCTTCACAAAGAGCTCTACTACTCTTCAGATATAGAATATGACGTATACGTATAGAATATTTTTTATACGGCATATACGTTATAGAATATTTTTTTTAGCTTCTTGCACATTCATCTTTCATCTTGTCAGCCTTCACAGCTCAGTTGGTTAAAACTCTATCTACTGCGCGGGTTCGATTCCCACCGAGAACAAACATTTGTGTGATGAACATAGGTAGATGTTTGGTCTGTGTCTGGATGTTATGTTACTAGTTGCGCCCCGCGGTTTCACCCGCGCAGATTTAAATCCCGGTTATCCCACGGGATAAAAAGTAGCCTATGTGTTATTCCAGACTATAATGTATCTCTCTGCCAAGTTTCGTCCAGATCCGTTCAGCCGTTTCGGCGTGAAAGAGTAACAAACATCCATCCATCCATCCATATTTACAAACTTTCACGTTTATAATATTAGTAGGATTCTATGTATTTATTTACAAAAAAGTATTGTAAGTATTAGGTATATCAGCTATCTGGTTCCCATAGCTTTGGCTTAGTTTGGGGCTAGATAGGAATGTCCACCAATATTATTGTTATTATCTTAGACAGTCTCTCGTCGTTGTAAACATATAGTAAGACACATCTAAAAAAGGAAGTCTCGTATGCAGTTTATTACGTACATGGTTTGTATATTAGCTTGAACAATGCAATGTTATATGAAAGCCACAGAACAACGATCGGGCCACATCGCCCCCGCGCGCGCTCCCCCCATAGGAGCGAAGTGAATAATAATACGTGGTTCTCGTTTGGACCAGTAAACAGGCCAACCTACGACAGCGCTTGTCAGTCTGTTGTCGAACATAGTCCGAGAGAGAGTGTTCGGTCGTTTTACAGCATGATAAACTATGAAATATGTCTTGGTGTCAAGTTAAAAATTGTAAAAACAATAGTTCCAGTGTTACCGGCGTGAAATACCATCGGTAAGTAGTAAAATTTCGTAAATTTTAATTAAAAAAAACATTCGTCATTTTGAATGCGCATTAACACATTCGTTGTCTTGAGACGCTCGGGAAGGAAGCTCTGTGATTGGTTTTTTGCATCTTACTCTCACAGTAGTCGCTCCTATGGTCATCGCACTCCCACGACGCTGCTTCGTATGACTCGATAGCAAAGTAATGTGTAAATGGAACATGTTGTAGTGTGCGTGCCGAAAGTGTGTTAGTTTTAGTAAATGGTGACACCTGTTTTGTATCGAATAAAGAAAGAATTCGGCTCTAGTCACACGGCGACACGCATGGACTTTAAAGGTGTGCATGTCTCCAGCTTCCTCATATTGAAAATGTAATTTCTATAAATGCCAATATTTAAAGCATAATTAGTGCACTCATAGATTTGAATCATAATTTAGCTGCCAAATAAACAACGATGCTATAAGCTTATAATAGTGTGTAAGCTGGAGTAACATGTCTCCAGCTGCCTCAGTCAGTGTGGGCAAACGGCTAATGATAGAGATATATAGTAAACGCAAGGATTTAGTACCTATTTAGTGCACCTGGTACCAAAAATTTCAGGTCTGTAGCTAGGAAACTCTTCGAGTTATAAGACCTCATCAACGTGTAAGCTGGAGTAACGATACGTGAAAAAGCATATGCTCGTTCTCTGGAATGGCTGGAGCTAGCAGGTTGCTTTAAGTCTCCAGATTTAGTACCAAACGAATTAGCGAGGTACCAAATATTTGAAGTGTCTCTGTTCAAAACTCTATGAGTTACAAGCTTTTCCAGCTTTTTTTGTTTGTCCAGCTTGCACATGTTGGATCTCAGCAACCACAATAGGTACAGACTCGGTTGATGTCTCTGAACCGAGCTATGAATTAGTGCACTCGGTACCAAAACTTTGGAATCTCTAGGACAAGCAGTTCTGTTGTAATCAGCAAAATAACATTTTACCGCCAAAAATTCAAAGCATTTCGACGCGACCATAAAAATGATGCGTTGCCGCTCTGAAGGTGATATTACGCTCTGCGGATTTGAACGTATTTTACCCGCGATAAGAGTCTTTTTTGTATGCACTCAGTCCTTTAAATTTCTGAAGGCATAATTATTATACCCTTCTCTTTCCGATGTGCGTTGATGAGCGGGGCGTTGTGTGTTGCCATATCTAATTAAATAGTTTGGTATGGTTTGACATTTTTTTTTTTTTTTGATAAAATATACCAATTATATTGCAGAATTTGCAGGCAAGGCAGGGAGCGAGCAGCACGTCCGTCCGTCCGTATTTTGACAGTTTGACAGCCAATCTAATCTTGCTAGTGTCATGTCAAGTGAATCGTCATCAGACCTAAGTCAAGTCATTCGAATTTGAGAGGTTAAAATATACCAATTATATATATTGCAGAATTTGCAGGCAAGGCAGGGAGCGAGCAGCATGTCCGTCCGTCCGTATTTTGACAGTTTGACAGCCAATCTAATCTTGCTAGTGTCATGTCAAGTGAATCGTCATCAGACCTAAGTCAAGTCATTCAAATTTGAGAGGTTTTCGATTTGCAAAAACGAATCCTTCCTACCTATATAAACCAGTATTATGGTAGGTAGCAGTTCAGTAAATAATTAGGTAAATTTAGATTTACGTAGGTACCTAATCATTTATTTTTTTTCGTGCTTTTTTCGTGTGGGTAGTCTGATTGACAACACTAAATATTTTTTGCTCCATATTTATTGTATTTTAATATTATATTTGGGACTAACCTTATGCTAATTTGTAGTTATTAGCAGTATTTAGTCTCCCCCACACTTGCCAGTATAATACTCTCCTCTCAACTCACTCAAAACACTTCAAATTCGACAATAATGGATCTGTATGCAATGCTGTCCTCTAACATGGAGGAGCTGGCCGGCACTTTTGACTCCAGGATGCGTGAATATGAAAGTAACCTCAAGAAAGTTTCCAACACTGATGCTACACAGGCTCCGCATAAAGAATTAGCGGCACTTTCACGTGAGTTTACAGATTTTCGATCAATCATGTGGAAAACACTACGCTCCATGAGGGTGCAGTTGGAGCTTTTAGTCCAAGGCATGGATCGCCAGGAGACCACGTCACGCAGGAAGGTGCTTCTTTTTCACGGGATTGCTGAGTCCAGTGACTCCTCAGTCGAAGACACAATCATCATGATGTTACGCGACCAATTCAAGATGAGTGATATCACTCCTGAGTCTATTGCTGCGTGTTATCGCCTTGGGGCGAATACCAGTAAGCCCAGACCCGTAATAGTGCGCTTCGTGAGCTACGGTGTCCGCAGAGCTGTTTGGAATGCTAAGACAGCATTAAAGGGCTCAGGGATCACTGTCTCTGAGTTTCTTACTAAAGCTAGACACGATGTTTTTGTTGCTGCGCGCAATCACTTTGGGATGAGGAAATGCTGGACGTCGGAGGGCAAAATTGTTATCTTGTTGCCTGACGCCAAACGTCGCCGCATTGAAACCATGTCGGAGTTGAGGCCGCTACTTTCTGAACATCCTGTGGCGCAGTCTGAGGTGGATAAATCGACCCCTGGGACTTCCCAGGACAAGGTGAAGACTCCCTCACTCCCTGCAGTGCGGGCCGGGAAGGTTGAGCCCAGGACCAGGCGTGCATTAAAGTGAGATTCCGTTGCTAGCAGCTTAGTATAACAGACTCACTGTTATGTTCTACCACCGTGTTCACCCTAATTCTGCAGTGTTATACTGCAGTATATTTTCAGTTTTATAACTTTGGGGTAGGACAATTTTAACTAATTAACATTGAACTAAAAAAAAAAGGGAAAAAATTGTAAACAAAGTCAAGTCATTCGTCACATTCACATATCAACATGAAATTTTTGGCCCTTCTTCTTTCTTTTCATTCACTGTGTCTCTTTATGTCAAACTGTATCTAATGTCAATGTCAACTCATTTTCATTTTTTTTTCTTTCTCTAACTTTTCTCATGGACCGTGGGTTGGGTTGCCATGAGTGAATTTGTGAGCAACAAGGACAGTATGAAAGTTAGTGGTCAAAAATTGTTGCAATGTAACATTCGTCTTAGTTTAGTTTATTTTGTTATTTTCTTTTTGGTTCTTTTAATTATTATTTTTTGGGTTGTGTTTCGCTTTCAGCAATCCGGCTTGTGTGGAGACTAGTTTATTTATTTTGTTTTACAGTAGGTACCTACACAGATAGGTATAAGATAGTTACCTTTATTTATATATTTAGTAATCTTTATTATATTATTTTTTATTTATTTTATATTATGCCTAACGTGTTTGATGACAGTTTTTTCTCTTGCTCTTCATCTTGCTCCTCTGACACCGACTATGCCAGTGCCTTAAGTGATGACTCACTCCACCTGCGTGATCAGCTTAAAAGTATTTTCACTGTTTTCCCTTGTAATCTAAATATTATTCACATAAATGCTCAAAGCATACCATCTCACTTTGATGATATCCATTCCTCTTTCGATTCTGGAATGGTTGATGCAATTCTTGTCTCGGAATCATTTCTGAAACCTGGAATGCCTTCCACCCATTACCCTCTCCCTGGCTTCAAACTCATTAGAAATGACAGAGTCGGCAAGGGTGGCGGTGGGGTTGCCTTATATCTGCGTGCTGATATTCCCTCTAAAGTCGTGGACCATTCCCCATCGGAGTATTCTAACTTTGCGGAACACCTTTTTATCGAGATATTTGTTAATCACTCCAGAGTTCTCCTAGGTGTGTATTATCCTCCTTCCTGCAATATCGATTACTTCTCTTCCCTTGAGCTGAAACTTGACTCCCTCTCTCCTCTCTACGACCACGCAATTCTCCTCGGCGATTTTAATACATGCCTACTCAAAAACGATTCACGTGCAAATAAACTCACTTCTATGTTCTCGTCTATCAACATGCATATTCTTCCGCTTTCTGCTACCCATCACGCTCCTCATTCTACTCCATCTCTTCTCGATTTAATCATTGTTTCTGACCCAAACCGTGTGGCAACACATGGTCAATTAGCTGCCTCTTTCTCTTATCATGACCTTCTTTTTCTTTCATATAAAATCCGCTGCCCCCGGCCCAAACCTAAATTTCGTTTTATTCGCAGCTTTAAGAATATTGACCACGACCGCTTAAAACTGGATGCAAACAACATCGACTGGACTCCTCTCATAAATGCAATCAGCATCGATGACAAAGTTTCCACTTTCAACTCAATCGTTGTAGGTCTTTATGATAATCACGCCCCAATTAAACGTGTCAAAATAAAGCATGCACCAGCCCCCTGGTTGACGCAGTCTATTAAAAAGGCCATGGCTTTGCGGGATAAATCCAAGAGGCTATACAAGAGGTCTCCTACTGAGGCAAACCTGTCTGATTTTAAAAAGCTTCGCAACCGTTGCTCCAAAATGTGCAGAGATGCAAAGCGACGTCACATACACAACCATATTAATAACTGCAGTCCCCCTCTCATGTGGAAATTTCTTAACTCTTTAGGAATTGGTAAAACCTCTCATGAATTTTCAATCTCTTTTGACTTGAATTCCATTAACAATCACTTCTCTAGTTCTCCCATTTCTTTAGATATCAGTACTAAGCTTTCAACGATTGACCACCTATCTTGTCTACCTAAACCTAACTGTCCTGATTTTATCCTTGATAAGGTTGCTGAGGGGGAAGTGTTGAAACAGATTAAATCTATCTCCTCGAAGGCTGTCGGTGTAGATGGTATTCATGTCCACATGCTTCAAATTCTCTCCTCCGAGCTCGTTTCTGCAATCACTCACATTATTAACTTTTCTCTTGAAACGAGCTCGTATCCATCCATCTGGAAAAAAGCTTTTGTCAACCCACTTCCCAAAACCTCGAATCCCTCTACCGTATCAGATTTCAGGCCCATATCCATCCTACCTATACTATCCAAAATTCTAGAATATGTTGTCCATAAGCAACTGTCTCACTTCCTTCATCAAAACAATCTGTTAAGTCCCTTCCAGTCCGGTTTCCGTCCAGGTCACAGCACTGTCAGTGCCCTAATAAAGGTATCTGATGACATTCGTTAGGCCATGGATAACCAGCTCCTGACAGTTCTGGTGTTGCTAGACTTTAGCAGTGCCTTTATTTCAGTTGACTTTGACATACTTCTATCCATTCTATCCACTCTTAATGTTTCTCCCTCAGCAATCTCCTGGTTTAACTCTTATCTTTCGGGTCGCTCGCAGTGTGTACGTTCTGTGGAATCCATTTCTGAATGGTGTGATATCACTGCGGGAGTACCACAAGGTGGAGTTCTTTCCCCTCTCCTTTTCTCAGTCTTCATAAATGCTATAACTCAAGTCATTTCTTCCCATTATCATTTATATGCTGACGACCTGCAAATTTATACACATTTTAAAGTGAACGAGCTTTCATTGGGCATTAACCGTATTAACGCTGACCTTCAAAATATCCACTCATGGGCGAGGGCTTTTGGCCTCCTGGTTAACCCATCAAAGTCTCAAGCTCTAATTTGTGGTAGCCCTTACATGCTGAATGTGGTACGGAAATCTCCCCTTCCTCCTTTGTCTTATGCTGATTCGTTTATTTTTTTCTCCCCTATTGCCAAGAATCTGGGTGTTATTTTTGACTCTCAGCTGTCATGGGTGAGTCATGTTAATGGAATTAGCAAACGAGTTTATTTTTCTTTCCAATCCCTTAAGCGTCTTCAGAAGTTTCTCCCTCTTGAGACTAAAATTACTTTAGCTCAAACTCTTTTATTACCTCACCTTGATTATGCTGATTCCTGTTTCTTGGACGCCACGGAGGAAATCTACAACAAATTAGAACGGCTTCAGAATTTATGCATTCGTTTCATTTTTGGGCTGCGTAAATATGACCACGTTTCATTTTTTAGGGCCCAGTTAAAGTGGCTAACTATCCGCCGTCGACGTGATTTGCACATCTTGTCTCTTCTCTTTAATATTCTTTACAACCCTCTCTCTCCTTCCTATCTCCGTGAGAGTTTTGAATTCCTTGTCCCACATGGTGTGCCTTGCAGAACATCTAAATCTCTCCTACTAAAAACACCCCCTCACTCGACAAGTCGCTATGGTGGGTCCTTTACTGTCCGATCGGTGATGCTGTGGAATGCTCTGCCTCATGCCATCCGCGCTAGTCCCTCGCTTGGCATATTTAAAGGTAAAGTAAGAGAACATTATCTGTCCCTTTAAATACATAGGTATGTATATATATATATATATATATATAATATATATTATTTAGGTTTATATATTTTATTTTATGTTTATTTATGTAATTTCTTTATCTTATGTATGTATTAGTAAGTAATCTGTAGGTTTATTTATTTTATATTACTTCATTTTTTCTAACTTTCATCTTGTACACATCATACCCACCTCTAAATTTACTAGTCTCTCTCCTTCAAGGTTTGCTGGAAGAGAACTCTTTTTAGGGTTAAGCTCGCCTTTGTACATATTTTATTATTTAAGTTTTCGTATTTTGTTTCTGTTTCTGTGTGTACAATAAAGAATAAAGAATAAAGAATAAAGAATTTATTAGTTTTACTACTTAACTTCTCCTATGGGTACTGTGGTAGGTGTTAAAGAACTGGCGCTTTGAGTAGGTACCTATGTAGATACAGATACAACTCCGTTATTTTAACACTGCCAAAAAGGTAAAAAAAGGGGCTACCTACCAGTAAAAACGCACCTCTTGTATCTATGTATGTTTCTTCCGCATCGATTTGGACATCCGCACCGCACCAATAATGCGGATGTTCATGCGGATGTGACAAAAACAAAAAATAAAATAGACGCAACCAGTGACTGGCGCGTAGTATCACCTTCAGAGCGGCAACGCATCATTTTTGTGGTCGCGTCGAAATGCTTTGAATTTTTAGCGGTAAAATGTTATTTTGCTGATTACAACAGAACTGCTTGTCCTAGAGATTCCAAAGTTTTGGTACCGAGTGCACTAATTCATAGCTCGGTTCAGAGACATAAACCGAGTCTGTACCTATTGTGGTTGCTGAGATCCAACATGTGCAAGCTGGACAAACAAAAAAAGCTGGAAAAGCTTGTAACTCATAGAGTTTTGAACAGAGACACTTCAAATATTTGGTACCTCGCTAATTCGTTTGGTACTAAATCTGGAGACTTAAAGCAACCTGCTAGCTCCAGCCATTCCAGAGAACGAGCATATGCTTTTTCACGTATCGTTACTCCAGCTTACATGTTGGTGAAGTCTTATAACTCGAAGAGTTTCCTAGCTACAGACCTGAAATTTTTGGTACCAGGTGCACTAAATAGGTACTAAATCCTTGCGTTTACTATATATCTCTATCATTAGCCGTTTGCCCACACTGACTGAGGCAGCTGGAGACATGTTACTCCAGCTTACACACTATTATAAGCTTATAGCATCGTTGTTTATTTGGCAGCTAAATTATGATTCAAATCTATGAGTGCACTAATTATGCTTTAAATATTGGCATTTATAGAAATTACATTTTCAATATGAGGAAGCTGGAGACATGCACACACTTTAAAGCTCTGTGATGAAAGCGAACGAAATGAGTTCCCACAATCCGTCTCACAGATCTATTACCGCCGGAAGAAAACAAGGAATCAGAATTAAAGAAAAGATTAGCGAATCGCCGTCTAGTAGCTAGATCAAGCGCTCGAATTAAAAACTCAACAGAAAACAAATAAAAATCGACACCTACATTGGACCTTAGTGTCATGGATACTATTTCAAATTGCATCAAAGTTACAAATGGAAGCTAATATAACTGCAGTGAATAACTTGAAGAACGGAAATCATAGTCATGTAAAAATTATTCAGTTATTTCAGATTAAAGTAACGTTAAAGGACAAACTGCATCAAACAGCGTAACTGTCTTTTGGTTTGAAAAGTGTGGTTGCCAGTCAACTTTTACAGGCAAAAGAGGCCTAACACCTGAATGCCTCAAATCGATGGACGCAGGGAAGTGCATCGGACTTTTCATGCGTCCCTTGTGAGGAAATACTTTGTTATGAGTGATTGCATCCACTTAACATCAGTAAGCTATTTGCTTCTTCCATCAGCAAGTCCTACTACTATAATGAACGCGAAAGTTTGTAAGTATGGATGGATGGATGTTTGTTACTCTTTTACGCTGGAACGGCAAAACGGATCTGGATGAAACTTGGCAGAGAGATAGATTATAGTCTGGAATAGCACACAGGCTACTTTTTATCTCGTGGGAACACCGGGATTTAAATCTGCGCGGATGAAACCGCAGGGCACCACTAGTAGTTCACATTAATAAGTATTTTATAATTAATTTGTCAATCGAGGTAAATTTGTGACCTCAAGCGCCTACTCTACCAAGTGAAGTGGCGCAAACAATAAATCTTGACCGTTTCTTCCTTTGCCCTGCAAAAACAGCTACGCGTAATTAATTACCCAGAGGTCAGCGGGATCCAATCCCTGCGCCAGACTTTTTTCAACTTGCACTAAACTGTAGATGGCTAATTGATTGGCGAATAAAACGCGCGTCATTTCTGTTTGATCGTCACTTATTCTGTGGATAGACGTGTTGAATAGTTAGGAAAGTCAAAAGTTTATAGAGATAAATCACAAGGATCAATTCGATACGACCTAAACACGAGGCAACATTATAACATCATCCTCTCATGATAATTGGAACCTCGAAGAACTTGCAGCCACTGCTTAAAAATAATGAAGAAAAACCTCATAAGGAAACCAGTTGACGACCTCTGTGGCGCAGCAGGCGAGAGTCCGCCTGCGACGCAAGAGGTTGCGGGTTCGATTCCCACTTCGGAACAAATTTGTGTATGATCTGCAGAAATTTGTTCCGTGTTTTCTATGTATGATAAAAAAATATATATCTATGTAAGTACATAATGTATTAAATATATCAGTCATCTAGTAGGCACCCATAACACAAGCTTAGAAGCTTACTTTGGGGCTAGATGATGTGTGGATTGTCAACATAAAAAAAAAGTTAGGTAGTATTCTAGCAGCGGCTATGCTTGCAACTTGTCACAAAATGTAGATCTTTGTCAATTGCTATACTTGGACGAGCCTTTGACTGCTCTTCATAGACATCAAATAATCTTGAGTTGGTAATTTTTACTGCGGTATCTGAGGGGATGTCTACCGTGCATGATCAAAGTAAAGATGTTTTTTAGCTTTTCGTTAGCCAAGCTAAAACGCTACAGTTTTTTTAATTATAGATCTTCAGTTTGCTCAACAATCAAGCAGTAATAGAACACTTCAATACCAATCAAATGTTTATCCGTTTATAGGTAAAACACTATTTTTGTTACTTTTATTAAAAAATAATTTTGTTTAGGTATCTTTTCTGTTCACGATTGCCACGTAACATAACACACATGGCAAAGCTCCGCCCTAAGAAGCCATACAATATAATATAACACCTATATGAACTTACTTAGTACAATAACTAGAACCCCATAGCTGATAAAATAAACTTCTAGTTTCTTAAATATACCTATAATACGTACTTGCAAAAGAAGACTCAGAAAAAAGCATGCAGACTGAATAATGGGTTTTGCTAAAAGCATCACGTTTGGAAACACAGACAGCGCGCAGATTGTTATCAAGAACTTTTCCTCTTATCGAACCCAGCGTAGCGCAATTTATTAATTTCCATCAAACCGAGAAAGAAAAACGTGTTTCTCTACAAATTACTCTCAGAAGGGGCGTCTGATAGTACGAGAAAAAAAATTAAAACATCGTCCGAGTTGAAGATCTCAGTAATGATCTGCAGAGAGGAAGGATCGCACTGAAATTGTTTTCGTTTTCCTTTCAGCTTCCAGTTCCCGACTGGCGACTAAGTCCCGCTTTGGGAGTGGAAATACGGAGCGCTTATCTAGGTACCTATCTACCTACGAGCACGTCTCGTATAGCCAGCCAGATAGACGGGAAAAACGTACATTGACCGTCCGTGATTTGCTTATGTCCTTTTCCTTTCGACACGTTGGCCGACAGCAAAAATAGACGCTTCTGATTGGTCTTTATGGCAAAATTGTCATCGGTACGTACTCTTTGAAATTTTTTGGAGCATACTTTTCGTATTCTATTTTTCCTGAAAACGATCTAGTACCAGATATATAAACTAACATGTTCTATATGACCCGATTACATTTTGAGCATAGTTCCTTGTGAAACTAGAATTTAAAATGCAGAAAAAATTAAATGAAGATTTTTTACCCAATTCAAAACACATCTCCCCTGAATCAATGCCGAAAAATAACATAAAAGACCCATTGTCTTTTAGAAAAACGTGTCTGAGGGCAAGTCATCTTATTTTTATCAGGGCTCTTTCGCATGGTTGCTTTGTCTGAATGCCTGAAATTTATTGCGTTGTACTTGTACAGCCTTCAGCGGACCGCGAAGAATTAGCCGACAATCAGCCAGGCAACTGTACGGAGAAAAATATAATGACAGGAATGGGAGGCTCGAGTTACTTTGATGCTCAGTAAACGCTTCTGATGTAATTCGGTCACCCTCATTATTATTATTGGAATGTGAATTTCACAAAACTCCGATTAAAATGGTCTTATCTTATCTTGCCTCTATTTGGTACAGATCATTGGCTACAATGCAATAAAATTGGATGCAACGAAGCCCTTTTTCTTCGATCATTTATAGGCCATGCCTATCTTTGGTGTAGTTACAATCCTGCCAGTTCCAAATGATAAAAAAAAACATACAATCGAATTAATTGAGAATTCCCTCCTTTTTTGAAGTTTTTTCAGTCAAGTCAGTGTATAGAAAAGTCTTTCGTCATTTATTTTGAAGATAATGCCGGCTGTTTCATTCAAAATCTACGAGAAATATTTTAATTTACATAACATCACATACACCTTCATTCCAATCTGTCAGACATTGTGCTAAAACATAAGTAATACAAATACCCACGAAAATCACAACAGAACTCAAAATAATTCTAGAATTTTTTTTTATGAAAAATCAACGGTGCTTCCCAAGACCACAGTAAATGTATGGCGCAGTTCTCAAATAAACCTTTAAGTAGGGTATATAGGTACACTCATTTGTTTATCGTGTTACGCTTACCTAATAATAACGCTCAATCTATTTAAGTGCAGACATTGACATAATGTATACATTGTCGATAGGCGACAGGCGACATTATGCAAACACGCTCACGGCGTGGCAGGCTCGATAGCGAGATGAAGCCTCGATGAACCACAGCATCCATCATCAGTCGTCTGTCAGAGCTGTCGTGCGTGTAAATCGTACAACATTGATCAAAAGCGACTATTCCAAACTATTCTCTCTCAGCGTCCGATAGCCTGTATTTTCGAAAGCCCAAAGCTCGTTCCAATTTTATTTTCACGCCTGCAGTTCGCAGATACGATGAAACTTTCATCGGAGGGTTTCACTAGACGCGCGAACGAAACATAAATTGTGGACGGACGCAGTGCTGGCCACGTCATTCGCCATTGCTCTTTATTTTCCAAAAACAAAAACATCGCTAGTCCATTGTTTGTGATCAAAATCTACCAATTAACATGCTTTTTCTTTCATATATATATTTTTCGTGGTCCTTTATCACTTTCATTCGATTCATATTTGGTGCTAGCATCGTAACATTTTGCATACTAGGTATTTGCGTAAACCAAAAACAATACATTGTAGAACATTATCAATCAGGTATCAGTATTATATATATATATTATTATTATATCAGTATCTGCGACTTTAAAATGTCCAAACATTCCTCAAAACTGTGACAAGAGTTCTAATAACATTTAAGTTATTGTAGTTCTCGTTTTTCCTTGAATAAATACTTCTATGGTAAAATATTAAATATTTTTTTCGGTTTTTTCCTTGAATGAATACTTATATGATAAAATATTAAATATTTTTTACTCTGCTCAATCATAAAATAAAACATGTCTAATCGAAAGTATTATTGAATTAATACCAAATTGGAGTTACCATGAAATGATAAAAACTACCTCAACATTACAGCAGTGAAAATAAGTTTAAATTGAATTAATACATAATTAAGAATTATAGGTAATTTGCAACATAATAAACTAAATAAACTTTTCAGCTTTTAATTCAAATTAGATAGAGATAGCAAGTGACTTGACAGCCGATTAGTATTGATCGGGCTTTCAGAAACCGGGGGTTAAGCTTCCTGGTATTATATTGCTAAAGTACCTATTAAATTATGCATATGTACGAAGAACCAAGATTACTACGATAAAGGTTGTGATACTATTTGATACAGGAAATCCTAGAGTTATAGTGATGTTATTTTTATCTTATTCTTACATCAGGGTAATATTGTAGCCTTCTCTTGAATAGAAATAAACGTAATTTAAGTTTATTCTAGGAGCATGTTACTAATTCCGTCTCCTAATTGAAACGTGTTGCAAGGAATAAATACGGCGTAGTACCCGCATTACATCGGAGCTCTTTGGGCCTCTAGTTACACGTTTCAGCTGTTTGCTCTATCTACATCGAGCACCCATTTAAGGCTTTTGCAGAAAGGCAATAATATACCTAATTTAAATACTTCTTGAGTTAATATTTAAGGAAAAACTTTTTTGTCAGTGTGCGATCTATTATTTCAACATACACAACACAAACGTAACTAATAAAAAAAACATTCTAACAATTGTTTTTTTTAGTAAAAATTGCAAATTGGTGATACATTTATTAATTCCTATGAGTTGTTAACTATTATGTGTTTACAATTAATCCAAACATACCTACATTCAAGCATAAAATTAATGAGATAAGTAAGATGCGGTACTCCTTCCTACTCTAGGGGTAATATGTATGAATTCTACACTCACTCACTATCCTGGCGCATCAACCCCGAAGTAATTCTTGGCCTCTAAAAAACAAAATGTATGAATTAGGTATAAAAAAATATAATATGAAAAAATGCTCGAGTACTAGCTATCACTTTAGCTTCAACGCCAAATAATATTTATGAAAAATTCAATCTCGTTTTACAGCTCAGTCTGGATAGGGCCTTAGACTGACTAGACGACCTAAATTGCTCAGCAAAGCGTACTTAGAAGCTGCTTTACCAGCTTACATAAGAGATGCTAATGCTCAAAGATAAATTTGTCAAGGAACCTAGGAATTATAGAATCACTCTACCATACGATAGTACACGAGTTATACAACTCTTTGTGATGAACTCGTCGAGGCAAGTACTATCATTCAATTTTATTATCAAAAAAACTACCATCACACATCACACACCAATCACCATAATATCTGTATCTGTCGTCAAGCCGTATTATTGGGTTTTGCTTTGAAGGTTTAAAATTCGCTTGTCCAGTGAACTTAAAAGCACATGAGGCTTAACATCTGTGCGCCTCAAGTTGATAGGTGCAGTGCAGGTCAGGCAAGGCACGTTCATATTATCACCTTTTCAACTGAAAATTATATAAACATGTCAATAACTTTGATTACACGAATAATTTCCTTTGAAAAACAAGTGTGGTGTTTAAGTACATGTCTATGGAATGATCAAAATCAAACCCAAGCTGTATTATCTACAAACGTACTTTTTTTAATCAGTTCCTAGCATAGTTTAATTAAGGGCTTGTTCTATGTAACGGTGAAGTAAAATCAAGAAGGATATAGAGCAATACATCCTACGTAGGTATGTATGTAAACTTTACACAAAGGATTTAATACAATTAAATTATGCCCGACTGCTGACTTAATTAGTTGCTATCTCGCTTATCTGACATCAGGATTGGCGAATTTATGCTACGTGGTTGGAAAATCTGTCTTCCAGCATTTATGGAAGTACTTATAAAGGTCCGCTTATACTATATCTACAAACATTGAGCGTGCCAGACACGCTCTGTGGCAGACACCGACAGACACCGTATCTGAGCGTGCCGTGGGGCCGCTCTCAGATTCAGCGTGTCTCTTAATTTCTGATTCTAATCCAAAGAAGAATCAGAAATTACAACATCAACATGACAACATCTAGGAAATAATGTGCCTTTTCGAAGCGCACTTTAAATCCTTTCACCACACTATTGCAAAAGAAACTTGAGACACAACCAGAAAATAAGATTGAGACAATTTCTTGTCTAGTCTTAACGCTGCCGGTGGGTAACATAGCCACTGTGTAACAAACATTTTGATTTTCAAAAGATAAACATTCGAAAATCAAAAAAGAATCCTTTCGCACAAGGATAATTTTGTACCTCATGTGGTGACTCACATCCATTATTTCTTTGTCAACAATTCAACATGAGCACAGAATAGAAACTACGAGTTCAGTGACCGGTTAAATTGTGAAAGTCTTAAAAACCAGACTGACGTAATTTGAATTGAATGATTTAAAAGAACACTGCGCAATGCAGAAATAAATCTCGCAACGAAAATCTTTCGAGTAATTCTTGCTTGGAAATTGCTGAGACATGAAATTTCGCCGGTCATTTGATGCCCGACTGATAAATTTAGAGATGATATCTTTTAACTTTATTAACCGTTAAAGCCTATGTCTTCAAAGTTGACCTATGGTCACAGAATAAGAATTCTGATTGCGTGCAGTGCTAGAGGTGAAAAAAATAGATATAATTCGATAAGGAAGAAGAAGAAGGAACTCTGAAAAAGGCTCTTTATTGAACTCAAAAGCGCTGGCTCGCTACTGCCCCTAATACATTTCTCACAACTACTCACCCACCCGTTTCTACCCACGACTTCCCGTTATCCTCACAATATCGACAGTTCGTCGGTATGCCGGCCATAGGTACATGTTAGTTAGGGTTTGCATGACGGATAACCTTGCATGCATAACGGACAGGCAAACTCTAGCGTTAAAACTGTGCGGTTATGGTTAGGTACTAAGAAACTCGGTTATGCCTGTCAGTTATGCATGCAAGGTTATAACCGTCATGCAAACCCTAACGTGTATAGCCTCCATTAAAGGCTGCCCATTGCCTCTTCAACTTGCTAATTCTGCGAGCACAAACCTAGAAAGAAAGATGGCAAAAAAATAATTATTATTTTATTTCCATCTTTCTTTCGTTCTTGAAAGAAAGATGGAAATAAATAATAATAAAACCTAGACGCAAATATTATGATATGCGACCCGCCCGCGCACCCCTGCTTCGCACGGGTGCATATATCATGCATGTATTATACATATTAAACCTTTCTCTTGAATCACTCTATCTATTAAAAAAACCGCATCAAAATCCGTTGCGTAGTTTTAAAGATTTAAGCATACAAAGGGACATAGGGACAGAGAAAGCGACTTTGTTTTATACTATGTAGTGATTTGCGTCTAGGTCTCAATTAATTTTATTTATTTAGTTATTTTAGTAACGCGAATATTATACAAGGGTATTCTGGGGCACAACGGCAAGATACAACGAACTTGATTTACGAATACATGGTCGTATATTGAAAAGGCTTCAAGCGATACGATACAAAAGGAAAAGGAAAATTAATGAACCACTTCAATAGTCTGTGAGTGTGACATGTTTTGAAATACAATTATTAAATATTTTTGTATGCAACACTGCACATTTTTGTGAAACATTGCAAACAGTTTAGTTAAATCATTTTGATCGATACAAGTTTTCGTAACCTACTTAAAAGTTTGCATAAGTAGGTACCTACAAAAACAGCTAACTTTTCAGTAGAACATTTTGCTACAAGATCCAAAGTTCCGTACTTACGTAGGTATTAACCGTTTTTAGGACTTAAAAACTACAAATCAGCTTGTTTTTTTAAGACACAATTAAAATACAGGTACATACTATACCATATAGTACTATTATGTATAGTATTTATAGTAATATAATAAACAAAAAAGCTTAACGATTTGATCCCAAGCACGGTAGAATCCATTCAATCCATTCAAAGCTTTGAGTCTTTTGAGGAGACGAAGCACGAACTCCAGGTTGAAATAAGTCTAAAGGTGGTACCAAATATTTAATTTGGTATTATCACTTTACATCTGAACAGGATTTTATTATTACAGGAAAATCATTATCCATGATCTAACCAACTAAGTATTAGGCAGACACTCTCTGTATTTGGTTCTGGTTTAGTGAACCATGACAACTTGATAGTGCTTATCATGATCGCTAGATTTATTAGCGTTGAAATATCAGGCCGGAAATCTTTTTGGTTGAACAGTTTCATTGTAATTACATACTAATATGAACGAGATGATTATTACTTATATGAAATATGAATTTTTAAGTACCTACATAATATACAACCAACTGAGCTGTGAAGGCTGCCAAGTCAAGTATATCAACTCAATGGGTTTAGTATGATACTAACCGCCGGTTTCTGTAAGCTCGGTCAAAGCTAATCGGCTGTCACTTGTTACCTCTATCTAATTTAAAGTAAAAGCTAAAAACAAGTGACTTGACATCCGATTAGCTATGATCGAGTTTTCAGAAACCGGCGGCGGTAAAAGTAGCAAAATCTATTTAGGTATATTTTTAGTTTGGGAAGGGACACGTTTCTATCCCACGGCCACTGTTATTTATTGCAAGCGAGAGATTTATTTACATTTCGTATCCATTATCCTATCTAAATTACGTGCTTTATCGCTATTTGTCCAGTTAATGTGATTTTTACTGCGGACGATGATATACCAAATATTTCGGCGAGTGGCTGTAAGTAGCTTTTTTATTTTATTATACAACTAGCGACCCGCCCGTGCACCCCTGCTTCGCACGGGTGCACATATCATGCATGTATTATACATATAAACCTTCCTCTTGAATCACTCTATCTATAAAAAAACCGCATCAAAATCCGTTGCGTAGTTTTAAAGATTTAACCGTGCATAGGGACATCGGGACATGGGGACAGGGATATAGGGACCGAGAAAGCGACTTTGTTTTATACTATGTAGTGATTTGTTGGTGCAACAAGCAAATGGCCAACCTGATGTTTGGCCAATCGTCACCTTACAGAGCTTTGCCTCGTATCATTCACAAAAAGAAACGTGCCTTACAAATGCGCTGCCATTATATATCCATCAACATAAACTTAACATTAATCATACATATTTTAATTTTGGTACCTCGAATAAAATAAATTAAAAATATGTGGTTATTTTAACATAGTTCTTTTTTGCATCCCAGTGATTGTTATTTATTTTTATATAAAAATTAATGAAGTTTGTTGAATGACCATTACAGAAGGTTTCTGAAAATATCTTTTTAAGCCTCCCTTAAATTATGAAGGTAGAGATTTTGGGGTCTTGAATAATAATTGTCTCTTTATGAAAAAAATGTGCGCAATGCTCTCAATCGGTAAAGGATTTGTTTGAAATCCTTTACCGATTGTTTCAATTTGATGAAATTGAAGTATGCGATGTTATTGATACAAATAAATAAATAAAAGAAACCAGATAGTAGTCTTAGCAGCGGTGATGAGCTTGCAGCCTGTCACTTATGGAAAATCTATTTGTTCTCTTTAGAAACCAATCAACAGCTCGATATTTTATATTATGTCCCTTAACCATATTATACATGAAAGTATGAGACAAGTTTCCTTTGAACTGAACCCCGTGTAGGGGATCGTTCCGTGGAGTGGTGAGATGTCGTGGGTATAAAATGAAAACGAATATTTGGAAGTTATAAAAGAACCGTATCGCGCGCGTTGCGTCAGAATGCTAACTGTCGACTGTTCGCAAAACGGCGGTAGACCTCGGTTTATTTTATTTAGCACAAGGTAAGTACCTAGGACAGTTTTTGAATCTACCAACACTTTATAATTAATTATATTTGTTAGTTCACTTACTAATATTTTATGTACCTAATTTAATTTTTATTTATTTATTTTATGTTTTTAGGTTCGCGAGGCGCGTCGTCTACATTCTCCGCCCAGTGTCACGTCAGGGACACGGATTATTAACAGGAAGCAGTGCCAAGCGAGTAACGGGTCGGGTTAACACTCCAGACTTCGTCTTTATCTCCACAGTGCGTATGCGATGGTCAGACCCGGGCAACACTCTCTCTATGATGCCCTTCGGCCAAGTGTTTCTCGGGAGGTTAGGGTCGACTATAACCACCAGGTCTCCCACCTTCAAGTTGACTTCTTCTTGGTACCATTTTTGTCTTGGTAGAAGGTCAGGCAGTACCTCTTTGACCCAGCGTTGCCAAAACAGGTCGGCTAGCCTCTGTGCTGTTCGCCACATCTTTCTTAGGTATAGGTCTCCGTCATCAAAGGTTCCGGGTACTGGTAAGTTTGAAGATGAACCAAGTAAAAAATGATTTGGAGTTAGGGCTTCCATATGGTTCGGGTCGACGCTCACGTGGGTCAATGGACGGCTATTTACAATATTTTCCACTTCGGCGAGGAGAGTTATTAGGGTTTCTTCACGGGGTGCCCTTTCTTTCAGAATTACTTTCAGTGAGGTCTTGACGCTTCTAATCAGGCGTTCCCATGCGCCACCTTTATGGGGACTCAACGGCGATGAAAATGACCATGATACCCCACGATTGGTCATTTCTTGGTTGATGCGGGTCTGATCCAGGTCTTCAAATGACTTTCTCAGTTCAGCGTCTGCGCCTCTAAGGTTAGTACCATTGTCTGAATACATATTTTGTGGCCACCCTCTTCTGGATGCCATTCTTCTAAGAGCCATGATAAAGGAGTCTGTGGTCAGCGATGGTACCACCTCAATGTGCACGGCTCGCACGGTCATGCAGGTAAACAATACGCCGTAGCGTGGTTCTAGGCGCCGGGCGACTGTTATCTCCATGGGGCCGAATAGATCAACGCCGCAGTGGGTGAAGGCGCGCTGATGATGTGACAGTCGTGCTGCAGGTAAATCCGCCATTCTTGGTACTGATGGTATAACCTTTCTCATTCGACAGTATAAACATTGAGATGCGACAGAGCGTACTGTGGGTCGTATGTTTAGCAGCCAGTAGCGCTGACGAAGTTCGTTCACTACCATCTCGTTATTCCCATGTGCCGACTTTTCATGGTAAGTTTTTGTTATCAGTCGAGCGATGTGGTGACGTCCGTCTAATATGATGGGTCGCTTAATGTCCGTGCTCACATTTCTTGTGGCTTCTACTCGTCCACCAACTCGGATAACGCCCCACTCATCTAGGTACGGCGTCAGCGTGCGTATCCGGCTATCAGGTTGTACCTGTCTATTATTTTTCAATAAATCTATTTCTGTAGAAAACGATTGCATCTGCGCGTAGCGAGTTAATAATCTTTCGGCTCGTTGTAATAATTCTGTATCAATTTCTTTTTTACAGGTCTTTTTACATCTTTCTAGGAACAATAGGACGGTAGCAGTACTTCTAAAAAGACGAAGCCACGACGAAAACTTCTCGGGTACCGGAACAGGTAAGTTAGCGCTCTCAGTAGCGTATACATGGTGTACCATTTCTAAGGTTTCTTTATTAATTTTTCTTTTTTCTTTTTCAGGTGCGGTCGTCATCCAGGAGCTCTCTTTCTCGAACAGGAAACCAGGACCTTGGAACCACTCACAATCTTTGTTTAATTTGTTATTTGGCACTTTATTTTTTCACTTTCACACGTAAGTTCCGAGTCCCAAGCACCACGTACACACAGGGTTTGTTTTTGTCCATGTAACTCGACACTGTTGGCGATATCAGCTGATATCAAGGATACCGTCGCGCCGTCGTCAAGGAGCGCATGGGTACGGATCACACCCTTCGGTCCGTGGATGTTGACGGGTACCACTTTCAAAAACACACATGATGTTGAATCGTTCATCGCATGAGTCACAGTCTCTTTACTCACTAAGCAGTCACTATTTTCTTTTTCAACTTTATTGTCACTGTTTATCGAACTATTGTCATTATTGGTAAGTATTTTGTCACTTTCAGTTTTTTCACAATTTTCACTTTTAGCGCCGGCTTTGAGCTTCCAGTGCAGAAGACGGTGATGAGGTAGCTCGCACTCCTCGATGGGGCAGGGAGCAGCAGAGCAGGTGTCACGGCTGTGAGTAGCAAGTAGGCATTTATGACACAGGTTATTGACCCGAACGAAGCGCCATCGATCCTTTGTCAATGCTCGTTTGAATCGCGCGCACTCAGGTAGTTTATGACGGCTGACCTTACAGAACTTGCAGGTGATTTTTTCGTCACTTTTAGCGCCGAGTAGAACGGACTGCGATTTTCTCTCTTCGGGCTTCTTTCGGTAATCTGATTGACTTTGTAAGTGAGTCAAACCGGCGGCTGATATTTTATTCGCTTCATTGTATAGAAATTCAGCTAGCATTTCTAACTTAGCTTTTTCTATGTTGCAGTTCAAGCTGTAATAGTCGGCCCACTTGTTGATGAGTGCACTAGGGCACTTAGCGAGCACAGAAGATACCAGCTCGGGACTTCGTAGGTAATCAGTTTGTTTCACTGCTTTTGCTGCGGCCACGAAGTTTTTGATTTTTATTGAAAATGATATAATTTCGTGGTGGTAGTTTTGCGATAGTGGTGGTATTTTCTTCAGTTGAAATGTAATTTTGTGTATTATTGTTTCAGGTCTGCCGTAGCGGAGTTCGAGTGCTTCAATGATGGTCTGTGGAGCCGTGGTCCCGATGAGAAGTGAAGAAACTGTTTCTTTTGCTTCTCCCTTTAAAGACTTGCGTAATCTCCACATATTTTCGGCATCACTGTACTTACATATTTTTGTAGATTCATCGTATGCAAGTTTGTACGCCAGCCACTCGAGAGGATCTCCATGGAACTGAGGTAAGTCTTTTGATGTAGCAAATCTTGACATTAATTGTTTATTTTGCAGATTAGACTGGTGAATGGCACTAACAAGGTTTTGCATCTGGTCGCTGCCGCCTGCGCCGCCGCCGCCGCTGGCGCCGTCAAACGCGCCGTCGCGGTCCGCGTCCGTGGCACAGTTTTTCAAGTTTTCAGCTAAGTGACTTTTATCTAACCACTGTTGCACTTTTCCGATGGAGTCCATTTCGGTAGGCTGGTATAAAGAACTGCGTCGGCTTTTGGATGCGCTTTCTAAGGCTGCTATTTCTGCGGCTAACTTTTGTTCAATTAAAGATTTTTCCAGTTGAGCGTTCTTTTCAGCGGCTTTCTTCTCCAGTTCAGCGTTCTTTTTGATGGCTTGTCTTTCGATTTCAGCCATTGCCTTAGCGGCTTCAAACTCGAGTAGCTTTTTTCGCGCTTCCATCGACTTAGCGGTTGTTGAGTTTGAATGTTGCTTGGAGGAAACGGGATGTAAACTGTGGGCGCTTTTCAGACAATCGCCTTCAGTTTTAGGTCGTGTGATGACACTAAACGCAGTTTCAGGGTTTCCTTTTTTCAATATTTCCGACTGTACGTCGCGCGCCGGGTCTTCTTTCATCGTGAGTTCTTCCTTTTTCCAGGCACTGCGTGTCCGCACCGTAGTTGTAAGATGGCGGCTGTGTCGCGGTGGAGTTTTGAACATTTATGCGACTTCTACACAATGTTCCACGTATAATCCGGCTCGTAGGACTTTGTAGGGGATCGTTCCGTGGAGTGGTGAGATGTCGTGGGTATAAAATGAAAACGAATATTTGGAAGTTATAAAAGAACCGTATCGCGCGCGTTGCGTCAGAATGCTAACTGTCGACTGTTCGCAAAACGGCGGTAGACCTCGGTTTATTTTATTTAGCACAAGGTAAGTACCTAGGACAGTTTTTGAATCTACCAACACTTTATAATTAATTATATTTGTTAGTTCACTTACTAATATTTTATGTACCTAATTTAATTTTTATTTATTTATTTTATGTTTTTAGGTTCGCGAGGCGCGTCGTCTACACCCCGGGATGTCTTATTAAAATTATCGGTGTCGAAGCGAGCAGTAAGTGCCTTAGGTGACATTCAACCCTCCCCACCCCCTTTATCATATTTATGGGAAGTGTCCTGAAAATTTTCCCTGTTATTTATATACGTATGAGATTTTTGGAGACACTTACCCCGAACTTTAGAGAGTTGCTTCTTATGTTGCTGGTGTTTTCTTTTTCATGTTTCTTCCGAACTCTAGACCATCCATTTTAAGGTTATCGGACTTATCTTTGTAGCTAGGCCATCTGGTCAACAGCATCGGTCACAGAGAAGCGTATATTTTACATTGCTTAGCGATATGAAAGGACCTTTTAATAATAACACAAGTGTGACACAAACAACGGCTACCAGTTGCGAATCAAAACCATTATTAGCTGAGCCTCTGTAATGATTTTCTCCGAAACTGTTACTTTACTTATGATTTTTCATCAGTCATTCAGTGGTTTTATCTTCATAAATGTTGAAATGCTAGAGTAAGAAGTACCCTTCGGGTGTTTATCAGTAGATTTAAATTCATTCAATTTTGCTTGGAGCTCCTAATAAAGTAAAATAATTATTGAGGGATTTATCATCTCTATAGATATGAGTCGAAAACGTTTGCCTCGAGTGTATTAACACACCCACTTGCAATTTATATTTCATAGGAGTTACCTATGAAAATTTTATGGGGTTTATGAAATATCTATGTCAATAAAGAGTTTTATGGTGATTTTCTCGAAAAGCTAAGCGGGGACGATTAAAACTTGGAAAATTATGTGTTTACTGGCAACTTGGTAAGTCAGTTTCCACATACTGATTCGGTTATGTTTCATTATTGTGTATATTTACACATATGTAATGTGTAATATTTCTCTTTTATTTATCTACACTATTCTTTGCATATTGGTCTCCGATGAAGTGGTGTGATGTGATGTGACACAAAAAATACCTATGTAACAAAATTATTAAGAACAATATTATAGATAAGTAATCCGACTGAATAAATGCATTTTTTTCATTTCATAGACCTACCTAGGTTTCTTAAACCTCGATCAAAGCTAATCGGCTGTCTAGTCACTCTATCTCCATTTAATTTGAAGTTAAAGATAAAATAATAGCCTATTAGATGAGTTCACTTTTATCTTTTTGATTTTTCACACTTTAATGCTGCGAACGCAGTTCATTCGGTAGCACACTAACCACCGGTTTCTGAAAGCCCGATTAAAACAAATCGAGTGTCAAGTCACTTGCTATTTCTGTTTTTACTTTTTACTCCCCTTTCACAACCAATGTTGTGAAAGGAGAGTATGGTTTGAAAGATTTTGAACAAATGGCTGAAATTTGGGACCTGGATTAAAATTACTTGGGATAACGGGGGGTACTTTAACAGTGTACACACAGATACGCATCAAGCTATACACTACTCGCCTTTATCTCAATTTTTCTTTGGCTTGGTGTCATTTGACCGGTATCCCAGTAGGTACCTACCATGCAAGAGGAGCCGCGAGCGAATACTAGTGATATACAGTACAGCAGTTTTTCAAATAAAATTGTGGTCGTGGATTTTATCAAGCTTTTAAGATAGGTAGCTAATGGATTTTCAATAGACTCGTAATGGCTTGGCCATTATCATCACCATTTTCTTATCACAATGTCAATAAATCTGTCTCAGTTTATTTAATTTTATATACCTAGTTTAGACCTGAAGTAAGTCTTCAGGTACTGCATAAGTGCTTATGTAATCTGAAAAAGGCCCATATTCATTTGTTGATTGTTATTAAAAACAAATGAAAAGGCCTTCTTTCAGTTGCTTGTTGAACTGCCTCTATGTACAATAGAAAAACAAATGTTTGTTTTGTTGATTGTCCAAACTGTCTCTTTCTACCATGGCTGCGGACATAAAAGCGAGCGTAACAGGTTACGCTCGCTTTTATGTTACTGAAAGGATAAAATAGAACTGAAAACCAGGGTTTTAAGTTCTATTTTATCCTTTAGTAACCTGTTCTGAATTATGTACTTTTGCATCAGGGTTCTGCACATTGAGTAACGAGCGTCCTATTTCGAGAACTCCGTAATTTCATAGAAGCTTATATATCTTGCCAATAGAGGAGACGAAACATCTAGAGGACTTTCACTGTGTCAAAATAAATAGTTCTCCGCAACTTCAACAGAAGACTAATTATGCTAGGATAACAGCGTGAAGCGAGCAGTGATCTATCTCTTTAAGTACTTCATAGAACAACTCGAAAGTACATTTTACTACTAACCACTTACCTATCGCCTATTATATTTATTATTAGTTATGTACCTTGGTAATTATTTAACAGCCATATTTTGTAACGGAGGGGTACCTAGTTGATTTAATACCTATTAAATGAATAATTTAACTTTTAGTATAATATTTTTCAAGGTTTAGACCACGTTCATACGAACTAAATACCTAAATTAACTTAGGTAACATAGGTAACGCTTATCGACGACCGTCGAGATTAACGTCCAGGTAATTCCACGGTGAAGTTTTAAGACTTTTTTTTAATGAGATAAAATCAACATACTTAGTAACTATAATATATATTATATATTATATAGATATTAGTTATGAATATATATATATATATATATATAGGCATGATGGAACCCTGTAATTTAACCCATATCTGCAATCTTTATAGAATACTAGCGACCCGCCCGCGCGCCTCTGCTTCGCTCGGGTGCACCATGTTTTTCTACTATATCATGCATGTACCTACTATACTTATAAACCTTCCTCTTGAATCACTCTATCTATAAAAACCGCATCAAAATCCGTTGCGTAATTTTAAAGATGGGACAGAGAAAGCGACTTTGTTTTATACTAAGCATGTAGTGATGTTGAACATTCAATGACCTCTAGACTGGGATTTGAGTTGAGCTTTTTATTTAAATGTTTAGGTAGAAATGCCACTCAAACTAATTCCCCCTTAGACATTGATATGTTCTCAAGATAAATTCCGAGTCTGTCAAGGTAACTTGTGTGCGGTTAATTCAAAACCTGTTCGTGCTACCCCTTAGTTATTATAATATTATTGGTCCAGCCGGGGCAGACATTTAAATAGAAAAAATTCCGGGGAGCGATTTTTATTTAAAACGTAGGGGGGGGGGAGGGTGGTTGGAAGTATAAATCTCGATTTTCGAACTAATCCCGGTAGAGGGTTCGCCGCCATCTTGTTTTAAATTTCAATTTTTTCGTTTTTCTGAAATAACTCGTTAATTTTCAACTTTAGAGCAAAAATGGTAATGGCAAAGTTGTTGGAAATTTAATTTCTCACAAGTTTAGTCATCATCATTTTTACGCTAGGATCAATATTTGCAGAGTTATACTATCAAGTTTGTCAAAAAATCGTAATGGGTGGAATTTTATTTTCTTCAACTTTGGTTCTCGCACTTTTCTTACTCCACGATCAATATTTTCGGATTTATACTCAAATCGGAGCTGAAATTGTTTTTATTTTTCATATATTTTGTTGAAAATAAAATTCCACCCATTACGATTTTTTGATAAACTTGATAGTATAACTCTGCAAATATTGATCCTAGCGTAAAAATGATGATAACCAAACTTGTGAGAAATTAAATTTCCAACAACTTTGCTATTACTATTTGTGCTCTAAAGTTGAAAATTAACGAGTTATTTCAGAAAAACGAAAAAATTCAAATTTAAAACAAGATGGCGGCGAACCCTCTACCGGGATTAGTTCTAGATTTATACTTCCAACCCCCCCCCCGACGTTTAAAAAAAATCGCTCCCTGGATTTTTTTCTATTTCAGGCCAGTTTTATGTCTGCCCCGACTGGACTATATAGATAATACTTTGTGTATAACAATCCAGCTAAAAATTACGAGTAGGTACATCAGTTGAATTTTCGGTCAATGATCATTTGCTAATTAACAAATCATTTCACAAAATAACAAATCGAAATGAAAATCATCTTGACAGTTTTTTCTTCAGAAATAAGAATTACCTACCGTAGATATACCTATTCCTCTAGATGTGTACTGGACATTCTACACAGCACTATCTAGCCCCGATCAAAGCCAAATCTTGTAATATGTAAACCAGACAGCTAATTTTACATAAAAAAAATTATTTTGCAGATAATAAACCTCTATATATGTTCATTCGATGGGGATCGAACCCACGGCCTACGGCACAGAAGGCAGAGCTACCAGGTACCAGATGAGCTGTGAGGGCTGTAATAATTAAACCTAGAGAAAAAGAAACACTAATCTGGTAGAAATCACTGATAGCTGGGTATTTTATCTGATGTGAGCTTCTATAAATTTTTGGTAAAAAAAAAACAATTGCCATCGATAAATCAGTTCGGTTCCTACGTTGTATCAAGGAAGTTAAACACTACGTACATGTAGTATTTAGCATGTGATTTATGTAGCACTTTCGATAATTCGGAACAGAATCTAGGGTACCAGTCACAGTGGACGGCGCATCCAATTTTGTGTTAGCATTATCTCTGTTGTTGCAGCCCGGTCGCGTCGCCTTCAATTTCCCAAGGCGGGCTAAACTCAAAACCCTTTCAGAAATGTCGTTTCGTGGACCAAGTTTAATTACAATTCGACATACTTAGTTGCGATATGGAACTTTTATTATGATCGACTTGATTCAACAAGATAAAAGATTAGTCTTCACTAATCAAATAACACTCTCAGGCTGAATACAGAAAAATATTCGTGTTGATGTGGTTAAGTCTGGTTAAGTAACTTGCCTTTGTACTATACTAGTACTAGAGACCCGCCCGCGCGCCCCTGCTACGCACGGGTGCACATTGTTTTTCTACTATAGGTATATCATATCATGCATGTATTATACATATAAACCTTCCTCTTAAATCACTCTATCTATTAAAAAAACCGCATCAAAATCCGTTGCGCAGTTTTAAAAATTTAAGGAATGTATGCATAAATTTTTAAAACTGCGCAACAATAAAACAAAGTCGCTTTCTCTGCCCTTAGGGATCTAAGGGCAGAGAAAGCGACTTTGTTTTATATATTTTTTTACACGGATACGCATTAGGCTAACCTACGCTGCTCACTCTTATGCCCTTGTAATAAGCGAAATTTTTCTTTGTCTTTGTGTAGCTTGATTTGTAGAAACCTACTGTTTAAATCTGCTTGTCTATAACACTAGAGTCAGCGATAAAAGAAGAATTTACATTTACACTCATTTATGCAATCAAACGCCTTTTTATCATGTAATTGCTTTGATCAAACGTGGACTGGTTTATTCTAAAATATTTAGAACTTTAAATTAGATAAATGTTTGTCTGCTTTCGACGCTGACTGGACCCAGGTATCAGTCACACCCTAAAAAGCATAGAGATGGTTCTTAATAAAACAAATAATAAAAATCCAAAAAGGATCATAATTTATTTAGAAAATGATATTATACACTTTACAATTGACGAAACAATGTTTGCATGGCCGGATCCTAGAATTTAACATTAAATATTAAATCCTACGAAAAATAGGCACCTGTTCATTTTTGTGCCAGAGATGAAAGGCAAAATCTACTTTGGATACCTACCTACTCCCACATCATAAATTAAGTTGGTAGAATTCAAAATCTAGAGCAAGTGTCCATGCTTAATTATTTTTCCTACTAGTAACAGTCTTCGGATTTTCAGTCAAAACAATAATTAATTTGTATAGATCTTTTTCGGAAATCTTAATAAATTTAATTTTCAACACACTTGCTCATAAAGTGGCTCTACGGTCACCGCAATTAGGCACAGAATGACACCCATAATCAAACTGTAACCTTTTCATTGCTATAACTCACTAGTGAGTTGTAGATTTTTTTTTATTTTATTGGTTGAGTTGTTTTGTTCCTAAAAAAGTTTTTATTCAAAAAAAGAGATCGTGTACAATAGAACAAATAAATTAATGTTCCTATTGCTTGCTCATTTCATGCAACTTCTTATTTAAATAGATAATTTTAACTCGTACGTGTTTAATAAGTAAAACATTCACTCAAATATAACTTGTTTTCTCTGTAATATAAGAAAACTTAAATTCCCCATTTTGTACGTGGCAGAATAGGTGCAAACACTATGCGCGGAAAATAAAAAAAAACCTCATCCCTTTAGTCTGTGGCCGATCGCAACGCACGTGCCTAAGAAAACTGATAATTTTTCCCGCCGTAGCGAAACATTTTTCACAACTCGTTTTCACTGTTGAAATTATGTCTACAAGCAATAGTTACGAAGAAAATGATTTATGTTGTACACCGCCCGATATAAGATGTGAAGCCCTTAACGTTATGGAAACTTTACTACCTGAAAACTCCAAGGAAAAATATCTGTTCTGTGAGTTTTTATTGTTATTTTATTCACAAGTGTGTTGAATAACGTCATATGATACACGTGTGTATTGATGATTACCGTCCTCGGGTCTCAATGGTGCCTCGGCGGTAATCACCACACACACACAATCATCACACACTAGTACCATAATGTACTATTAATTCATCTATAATAAGGTTCACACAAGACCAATCTCTTTTTTCAAAAGGGGAGTGGAGGGGAGTGTGTTAGAAGCCCTTTTAAAATTTAAATAACTCTGGAATGAAATAACATAAACTTTTTTAAGCCACGAATATACCTACTAATTAATGACAAATTAAATAAACTCGACTACGATTTGAATCATATCAACTCAATCAAAATAAGAAATAGTACATAATACCGTTTATATTTCATTTCAAAATTGTCCTAGAAGATGCTAAATTAAAGCAACGTTCTCACTGAAGCATTGCATTCTTAATTCATATTTAGAATCCATGAACACTTAAAATAATGTCACCCCTAGAACGTGGTTACATTTCATTCAAAATTTCTCTTTCCCAAGCTCATTTTAAATATCCGGCCATCCATACAAGTTGTTCCATGATGTATAAAAGCATCGTAAACGCTCTCATTGGTAATTAATTTTAATTTAAACTAAGCCACATACTAATAAACATTGTAATGTGAGAATTCATTTTCCAGTGAATTTGAAATAACTTGGAAAACTAATTACGTTACAAAGTTTTTGTAAGTGGGCATTATGTACAATATTTACAGGTATATCGAGACAGTTGTCATTTTGCACATTTTCAGAGCGTTATCCAAAAATGTATTGCCCTAATAAAATTATTGTAGCTTAAGCTCGATGTGGAAAGCAAAATGACAGAAAAATGGTCATCCTTGATCAACATTCAGTCTACTCCGACAGGAATGGTAAATGCGTGTCAACAAAATGCTAAATAAAAATGTAAAGGGAACAAAAATCTGCCTTGCAGGCAAAGTGCAACTATCACACAACATCAAAGCCACCAACACTAGTTTAAGTTTAGCTAGCGGCACCATAGTAAAATCTCTAGGAATTGACACTAACAAGTAACTAACGCGTAAAGCACGCTACCAATGATGACAGAATCATTAGTGCTATAGCTGTAGTATAACTTAGGAAAGCGGAGGAGGGGGTTTTCTCTATTCCGTGGGAGGAGGCATGTCTAAAAATAAACTATGACTCATTTTATACCGCTGTGCCTGTGCTTTTAGAAGCTTTTTTACCATATCGATTATTTAGAATATAATCGATACTGTATGTGATGTTGGCATAATAATATGGAATTCGCACAAATATTAGATAAAACAATTTTGACTTCCGTCAGTCTATTGTCATAAAGTAAAAAAGTAAGATGTTTAAAAACAGTATGGGGCTTACTACAAAAAAATAGGCAAACGTTAAACACTGCCTAAACTTTTGACATCTTGCCATTGCGTAATGGCAAACAGAGACAGCGCTAATTTTAGACACTGTTTAAAGTTAGACACCGTTTTGTAGTAAGGCCCTATGTTATTAATTAGTCAAAACCTTAGTTCATCCCTATAACATGATGTCTTAGTAACATGATAAATTTAATTTTTCCGAAAATGACATGTTACTACGATTTAGGACACATCCGCAGATCATTTATTTATTCCAAATTCATCAGTTTTTTTTTAATCTCTGACGAGACGATGCGATGATTCCTCGTGCGTCCGATGCATATGCCTACTTGTCTTAGTATGTGGACAGATTCCTTCAAAAAAAAGCTAACACAACTAGTTTAACAGTAGCGATCGTCAACATATTTTTCATCTCTCCTAGAAAAATTAAACTTCAATTTAAAAATTAAATAAAAAATGTAACCTAACTAGTAATCCAGATAAGAAAGTGAAGTTATAATTTTTCATCTCCTACACTCAAGGGAAGGACTAGCTATCTACCCCCTCTTGCGACCCCCGTATCCACAGCCACCAACCCAGTACAAAGGTAGCTAAGAGTGAAGTTTCTGATTCCTGATTTCATTCCTGATGAATAATAGAATCTGACGAACGAGGAATCATCGTTTCGGCAGAGTTAAAAAAATCTGATGAATGTGAAATAAATAAATGATCTGACGCATGTAAAATCTGGCAGATGTGTCCTAAAGCATTGCTACAAATACAAAATCAGGGAAGTGCAAAGCTACATAGCAGATAAACCATTGTTCTTAACAAAAACATCAATCAAGTATGGGTATCATACAATTTATTCCTTAAATAAAATGGTAAATACAAAGTAAATGGAAAAATCGACGGCCAGTTGCATTTTAAAATACAAGCTCACAATAATTATTTCCCATACAAAACCACTTCTTAACTTTTACTTTATTGTGCAACGGGCCTTTGATAAGTGCACTTGGGGACAAGATGTGTGGGCATGTGCAATCGGTAATTTTCAGTTCATTAACTACATTTACTTTGGATGAATACACCGGGTGTTTTACAGTTGTAATAATAAAATAAAAAGCATTTAACATCATGCCTGTTCCGCTTTGCTTTGAACATCAACAAATAGACAAAAACAATCATAAACATTACAACTCATTAATTAAATCATTTTTACCACTCCTAGTCATCACGCAAAGCCGCACCTAAGTGTCCGAGGCACTGAAATTGACACTAGCTGTGATTACTGTTACTGTACGATATATTGTTAATCCGCTTCATACTAATCGAAGCACTGCTTCCGTTCTTTTCAATGCCAACTATAAAGTCCTCCAGTAACTTGGCTAAACTCTGCCGTTTGAATCGCATCGATTCGTTGATCACGTCGCGGAGCACCTCTTTTTTGTGGTCGACGTCGCCTTTCAGTTGTTTCAACTGTTCAAAAAGTTTGGAAAAATCTGTAAATAAATAAATGAGTATTATGAAAAATCCTCACAGATTCTTTATTTGTTACATATTATCTGAAAGGATATTACCATGTCTGAGAATCAAGTCAATTTTGAAGTTCATACTGTTTTTTTCATTATTACACAAAATTGAATAAGGTCATTGACCCCGCTATTCCTTATGTATGAGAAACGCACGAAAAGTTGATTGCCTTCAATCAACTTTTTGTTTGCATATTTAAAACTTAGGGCTTAACTAAAACCTCAATCACCAGAGTTGGCTACAAATTTTTCTGAACTCACTTTACTGCTATTTGAAATTAACAGTGGTTGGGGTGGTATATAAGGTGCGTCCAAATATGTTTTTTTGCCGTACCTCAGCTCCGAACGCCGCCAAGATGATCCTTGTGATTTTATAAATAAATAAATAAATAAATAAATAATGCTGGACAATCCACACAGCACTATCTAGCCCCAAAGTAAGCTATTCATAGCTTGTGTTATGGGTACTAGATAACTGATATATTTAATACATTATATACTTACATAGATAGATATTTTTTATTATACATAGAAAACACCCAGACCATCGGAACAAATTTCTGCAGATCGTACACAAATTTGTTCCAAGGCGGGAATCGAACCCGCAACCTCTTGCGTAGCAGGCAGGCTCTCGCCCGCTGCGCCACAGAGGTCGGCGTATAGAATAAACATATTATTTTTGAATATGAATTTGAAAAAAAAACGGAGAAAAGAACATATCTGGACGCAGCTTTAGACATCTTGAACAATTATTAGGTACCGAAAGCATGCCTTACATTGATGGCCCATCTGATGTTAAGTGGTAACCATCACCTTTATAACAAAGCATAGCCTCGTAAGTCACGCACTATAGGAACGTGCCTTACGATCCACTGCCCTGCGTCCATCAACTTGAGGCATACTGATGTTAAGCCTCATGTAAAAATACATACCACAATACAAAATGTCGGTTCGGAATTTAAAAAGATAAGATATTAACGTCTTCGTAATAAAATATTGTTCAGTTCCTGACCTTTGCCAGGACGTCGAACCGCTTTGAACGCTTCCGTCCGAACATTCTGGTTGTGTTTCTTGATGTCTGCGACCTCCTTCCGTGAGAATTGCGGCGGCACTGGCACAGGGGGTGGAGGCTTTTCAACCTGAAATGAAAAAGTTATTATAAAATCCTACTACTATTACACACGAGAGTTTTTAAGTATGGATGGATGGATGGATGTTTGTTGCTCCTTTACGCCGGAACGGCTGAACGGATCTGGATGAAACTTGGCAGAGATAGATTATAGTCTGGAATAGCACAAAGGCTACTTTTTATCCCGTGGGAATACCGGGATTTAAATTTGCGCGGGTGAAACCGCGGGGCGCAACTAGTAAAGATGTAGGTTGGGAAAGTAGGTTTGGGGCTAGGAATCTTCTATGTCATAGAGAGTAATGCCCCTGGTGTTTACAATAATAATAATAATAAATATTGGTGAACATTCCACACAGCACTATCTAGCCCCAAACTAAGCCAAAGCTTGTGATATGGGAACCAGATAGTTGATATAATACTAAGAATACTTTTTTTTTGTAAATACATACTTATAATATCATATAACACCCAGATATAGAACAAACATCTATGTAAATCTCACAAATGTTTGTTCTCGGTGGGAATCCAACCCACGGCCTACGGCGCAGGAAGCAGAGCTACTACCAACTGAACTGTGAAGGCTGGCTAAACAAATAAAATAAATAAAGGAATCGCCTACCTCGTGTTTAGCTGACCCTCAGTATTAAATGGGGCTACATGACAAGCACCAGCTTTCGATTAAGAAAAGAATCACCAAAATCGGTCCACCCAGTACAAATTTATGAGGTGACAAACATAAAAAATCGGTTAAAAAACTGAGCTGTGAAGGCTGTCAAAGTATGTATAATTGAAGTTACCTTTCGTTTCCGTTTCTTCGCTCTCGCGTTGAAGTTGTTCTCGGCAGCGATGCCTTGCAGTATCGCATTGATCTGCAGCTCCTGCGAGTCGTGCAGCGGCGGCGGCGCCGGCAGCGGAGGCGGCGGCTCGGGCGACGGCGACCGAGCCATCTTACTGCCCATCGTTGTGTACGCATCTGGAATTATTAATATTATTTTAGCCTTTATTATTATTAGTTACTAGCTCCGTCTAGCTAGATCCGTCCGCGCGCCCCTGCTTCGCACGGGTGCACATATCATGCATGTATTATACATATAAACATTCCTTTTAAATCACTCTATCTATTAAAAAACCGCATTATAATCTGTTGCGTAGTTTTAAAGATTTAAGCATACATATATAGGGACAGAGAAAGCGACTTTGTTTTATACTATGTTGTAGTGATGGTTCAAACTCGGGGTTTGCCAGCGAGTCAAAATCACAGACCGCGTGCGCAACAGTTTACTGCGCTCCAAGACACAAATCACAGATGTCGGCAAATACGCGGGTAAATTGAAGTGGGATTGGGCAGGGCACGTCTGCCGCATGTCGGATGCGTTATGGGCTAAATCCACAACAGATTAACGCCTAAAAATGGGAAACGACCTCGCGGTAGACCGCGGCAAAGATGGAGGGACGAAGTAGACGCCTAATTAAAGAACTGGTCCAAAGTGGTCTAAACTAGAAGCGACTGGAAAGAAGGAAGGCCTTTGCCCTGCAGTGGGACAATAAGGCTCGTAATAATAGCGGTCCCACTGCAGGTGCACAGGCCACACTTCCTTGTTTCCACTTTTCGCGATTCTACGCAGTTACAGGCCATGAGCTTAGGTGGCAGTCAAGATGGAATTACAACAAGGAATTTGTATAATGTCAAACTATGATGCATGCGAATGCTCGGCAGCATGATTCTTACCTCCGTTGAGAAAAGGCTTGACGACAGGCGGCAAGTTAGGCGGCGCGAGGGTAGGAGGCGAGGCAGGCCGCGCAGCGGGGCCGCCGGATACTGCTGGACCGCCGGTATCCATATTCGGAGGCTCCTGGAACATTATGCATCAACATCAGGAAGGTTATTGAAATAGAATTTTGATAAATCTTGATCATTGGCATAGATTTGCAAGAGGTTGCGGGTTCGATTCCCGCCTCGGAACAAATTTGTGCACGATCTGCAGAAATTTGTTCCGTTGGTCTGGGTGTTTATGTATAATAAAAAATATCTATCTATGTAAATATATAATGTATTAAATATATCAGTCATCTAGTACCCATAACACAAGCTTTGAGTAGCTTACTTTGGGGCTAGATGGCGCTGTGTGGATTGTCCAGCATTATTTATTTATTTATTTTAGATTTCCGCAAACGATCTTGAACCTCTTAATACGCGTCGTCGCTTACAACTACATGTTCGTATTTCGATTAAAATTATGAAATTCAAAACAGAAAGTAAAAGTGAAGTGCCACCTTGAGACAATAACACCCGAATACTCAAACGCTACTTAGATTTGAGCACGTCTCAAGAGACAAGTTTTTGACAGATTTTCATTAAAAACTGTCAAAAAACCACGACTTGAGACATGCTCAAATCTGAGTTGCGTTTGAGTATTCGGGCATAAGTGTATTAGACATAAGTAGGTATCATGCATGACATATTTTTTTGAATATAAACTCAATCGCATACAGGACAATCATAAAGCGAAATAGTACCTTAGCTACTAATTATTATAATACCTCCGGTGGTCGTCCTGAGGGTAAGTCAGAAGGCACAGGCGCGAGGGGTGAGGCGGGTCGTCGCTGAGAGATGAGCGCCATAGGAGACATCAGCGACATCGGGGATATCGGAGACAAGAGCGACATCGGCGACAACGGTGTTGTCGGCAGCGATAGCGGCGACAACGGCGGAACGGGTAGTGGAAGTGGTAACGACTGGAACACAATGTTCGATTGCATTACAAGGTGTTAAAGTTTAGCTTAGTTTAGCTGTTTTTTTCTATATATTTTTTACTTCTTATTATTACTTTCTTTTGGTTACCCACCTACCTGTATCTATGTATTTTTTGGGTTAGTAAATAATTTTTCTTTCTTTCTTTCGTTGTTTTTACAGTATGTTTTTCGACAAGAATCCGAATCATGTGAAGATTGCTTAGATTCTTTTAGCTTCAATTTCATACGATTTTTAACTATTGCTATTTATGTAATAACATTAAAATAATTAGGGCCTTTAGGCCCTTTAGGTCATTAGGGCAGAACTGCTACCGAAATATTGAATACGAATCATTTAAAAATCCCATTCTTACTATTCTTATATTTGAGCTGGCAGAAAATTTGGAAATGGTCGGGGACCATTTCCGTAAATTCCATAGACTTAAAGAGACAGGCGGTTTAAATCCTAATCATATGAAACACGGTGTCTGCAGATTTCCCTCTCCCTTGCCTACACTCACATATAAAGCGTACATACGATAATAAACTCGGGTGACACACACACTGAACGCAGCACTACGATTGGCTACTTGACCAACTCAATCAATCAATCAATGCGAACCACTCGTACGTCACACTACCATAAAAACGTAGGCATAGGGATTTCAATATTATCGATAAAGTATTATTGATTGATTTTGAGCGAAGTCTTTTGCACATTCAATCTCAGCTTGTCTAGTAAGAAAATCCATATGTCTTAATTTAATAATAATAATAAAAATAACTTTTATTTTTAACTGACTTCAAAAATGGAGGTACTTATATTCTCAAAAAAATCGGGCCCGTCCAAATCTGATCAAAAGTGATCAGATTTTGACGGGCCCGTTTTCGTTCTATAAAGTATATTTTTTCAGAGGTGTATAAAATATACTAGCAGCGCTTAACCGCCGGTTTCTGAAAGCACGATCAAAACTAATCTGCTGTCTCTATCTAAGTAAACGCCATTTATTTATTCAAACTATGTTATATTTTACTTGTGTATATTTTATCCCTGATTTTTGCCGAGAGAAGGACTTTGTGGGGAATCCCTCATGTTGCCGTCTCACGGGATACGCCCACATGCCCCATCCCCTCCTTTCCTTCATCCGTGGTAAATTCGATCAATGCTCTAAGCTCCTATCGGTACTGACTGAACCAAGGCATTATACTTTTAATGCTTAACTGTCTTTGTTTATTATGCACAACAAAATGTTATTTTATTCGTCAATTCGAGAATAATTATGTTGGTTTAGTAGCGAGATGCCTGCTATTAGACTTAGTTAATTTTTGAATTTTTACTTGCATTAAATAGCACAATGACAATGTTTTGAAATTTCGATACAAGTGATCGCAATGTACCGGAAATTGCGTGTGGGCAAACATTATTCTAAATATACCATATGGTCGCTTAGACTCACAGTAATAGGTTGAGCCGAGGGCGCCGGCGACGACGGCCTCCGTGCCACGATGTGTTGCGGCAGCGGGCCCGCTTTCCTCTTGGGCGGCATGGAGCGCGGGCTCTCGGCGCCGCGCTTGCCGCCGCTGCCCGCGCCGCCGCTGCGGACTGCGCTTACTGGATCCATGCTGTCAGCTTCGTCGACCATCATGCGCTGAAACAATACAAATCAAATGAGTCAATATCCAAAACTTATTGAAACTAAACTCACAGAAAATATTAAGGCGAATAGGGCTAATGTTCGCTCTCGCTCGCACGTTTTGACATGTGGAAAGATATAAAATCACCAAAACCATTTTTGCAAGCAACAAAGCGCAAAGTTTACTAAAAATTTCGTTCTGATTCATTTTGAAGTTTTCCTACATAAAAGTTTCCTTAGCAAACTTTTTTGGGAATTAAAATATGTGGAGACACAAAAAAAATGTCTATGCAAAGGTACTTTTTATTTCGTGAAAAACCCGAAGTACCTGTGTAATTTTTGGTAACTGGTTTTTCGTTTCTCTCTCTCTCTCAACTTTAGAGCATATAACTAACCTTATCAATCTTGAAAGGATTGCCAAACATGTGCTGTCGCACCGGCTGCGACTCGATCTCTCTGAGTTGCGGCGTCATGCGCTTCAAATACTCCTGGTAGTTGCCCATCTGCGCCACGGGCATCGAATGTACGCTATCCTCGTCCACCAACCGCGTGTGGGCTAACGACGGCTGCAGGAAATTCGCTCGCATTCGGACCACCTAGAACACATAATTCAATGACTAAGAAACACATTATACATTATTCGGTTTGAGTATAATAACACAATAACATGCGAAGTTTGTTTTTTACTGGTGAAGATTTCTAATAGAACTCTATTGAGAGAACAATAGTTGTACCATTTAAGCTACGAGATTCTTATTTATCTATGTACTCTTATACTTATTGAACTAGCGACCCGCCCGCGCGCCCCTGATTCGCACGGATGCACATATCATGCATGTATTATACATATAAACTTTCCTCTTGAATCACTCTATCTATTAAAAAAAACCGCATCAAAATGCGTAGTTTTAAAGATTTAAGCATTCATAGGGACATGGGGACATAGGGATATAGGGACAGAGAAAGCGACTTTGTTTTTTACTATGTAGTGATTACCATTATAGCTTACTTTTACCGGAAATTATATAGGTACGTACCTGATCTAAAAGATCTCTTCTCTGTATATCGAATGGATTTCGGTAAGTGTGCGTTTGCGTCTTGTGCCTGCCCCGCGAAAGTCCCACTACGAAACCGCCAAACTCGTTTATCTGATCTCTGAGTGCGGTGAACTTGTCTTGTAGGCACGGATGCGATATTAGGTCCTTTTTGAGCGGTGACCTAGGCATCACCCTAACGCTCTCTGCCGCCTGAAAATTTAAGGAATTTACATTTACAAACTTAAGACTTCAACACCGGCGCCATCCGAGAACGGTTGAATTTCGGTGCACATGAGGCGTAACATCTGTATGCCTCAAGTTGATGGATGCAGGGCAGTTCATCGTAGGGCACGTTCCTATCGTGCGTGACTTACGAGGCAATGCTTTGTTATAGGTGATGGTTACCGCTTAACATCAGGTGGGACATCTGCTTGTTATACCAGCTAGTTGTTTAATGCTATAATTTTCCTCAACTGGCACGGTGCTACTACACATTTTCATAGTACATCATTTTGGTGTGCCTTCTCTCTCTTCGGGCATGGCAGTGAGTGAGTGTACTGTACCTATTTATAACAAAAACTTATCTTGAGCAAAAGCAAAACTGTAGCAAGTTACCTTCTGGGTGTTGCTTGAGGACGCCTTATTGATGACGTCAGCGCAGAGCTTTTCAAACTCAATCTTGGCTTGATTCTTCAGTCTTTTCAAGTAGTTCAGAACAGAGAAACTCAGGGAGTTATCTTGAGTATCGGGTATCAAGCTTTGTAAGAGCGGCGCTGAAGCACCCATTTTCGTAAGCGCCCTACGAAGCGGCTGTAAATAAACATTATAAAATTGAATAATAAGTTTTGAATGACAATCCTCATTGTTGGCAATGCGCTGTTGGTCTTGGGTTCGATCACCACCAAAGATAATGTTTGACTCAGTCTGTCAGTCAGAACATATTATAGATGTTTGTTTTCTGTCTGGGTAACAAAGTAAGGTATAAGTATGTTTTTTCAAAAAAAACAATGGATATTATATATATCAACCATCTAGTTCCCAGTTCCCATATCACAAGCTTTGGCTTAGTTTAGGGCTAGATAGTGTTGTATGGAAAGTTCACCTATATTTTTTAAACTCCTTACCTGTACATAATACGAAGGCATCCTATCTAAATAGTGTTGAAACGCGATCTTCCACTCCGGCGTCGGCTTGCATCGATGCACCTTAAACAGATCGTCGAGCAGGGGTAGTAGCATCGGGTAGTTGTAAGGCAGCACAAACAGATTCACGCACGTCAGGTTTGTAGACGCCTTCAAGTAGCCGAATGGGTGATTTATTTCAGAGTTCTTGCAACCGCTGTTCGCAACAAACACCTGGAAAAAATTATGAATATCAATTAATCTTCTTTTTATTCCACCCAAGATCTAAAGGTCGTGTTTTGCTACCACTACCAGTGATTATACAACATGTGTGTGTTCCCACACATAGTCTATTGGCATGTTTTTTTAAACGAGGTTTTTTTATCTGCCAGAAAAACTGTACTTACTGCAAGTACAGTTTTTTAATACCATAACGGATTTACAGTGCAATCCTACTAATATTATAAACGCGAAAGAAAAAGTATGGATGGATGGATGGATGTTTGTTACTCTTTCACGCCGGAACGGCTGAACGGATCTGGATGAAACTTGGCAGCGAGTTAGATTATAGTAAATAAATAAATAAATAATGCTGGACAATCCACACAGCACTATCTAGCCCCAAAGTAAGCTATTCAAAGCTTGTGTTATGGGTACTAGATAACTGATATATTTAATACATTATATACTTACATAGATAGATATTTTTTATTATACATAGAGAACACCCAGACCATCGGAACAAATTTCTGCAGATCGTACACAAATTTGTTCCAAGGCGGGAATCGAACCCGCAACCTCTTGCGTCGCAGGCAGGCTCTCGCCCGCTGCGCCACAGAGGTCGTCAATAACAAATAGTCTGGAATAACAAATCTATAGGCTACTTTTTATCCCGTGGGAACACCGGGATTAACTAAGCATGAATCGGGAAATTGACCTTCAAAAATTGGCATGTGGCGAACAATGGCGAACAACTAAGACGTAAGATAATTCAGTAAAGTCAGGCTGGTTTGAGCCTAACAGCTATTTGTGAACATACCTGCCAGCAAATTGTGGGTTGTTTCCGCGCCAGAATGTACTGTGTCAAAGGACTAGGTTCTAGCTCGTATTTGTCGAAAGGCAGGTTATCTATCACCATTGGCTCTTGGCTGGAACACGTGAATTTGACCACAGGGTGTGCAGAGCGAGGAGGCTGAAAATATTGTGCATAAATGTATTTATCATTATAACAGAGCTCTTTTTAAGAGCAGTAGAGCTCTTTTTAAGAGCAGTAGAGCTCTATGGAAAGGGCTCGTCCGGGAAAGTATGCCACCACTCCTTTTTCTGCCGCCAAGCAGCAACACTGTGTTTCAGTCTGAAGAGGTTTGCCGGTGAAATTTCAGGCTCAAATGAGTCTAACATCTGTATGCCGGGGCAGCGCATTGTAGGGCATATCATGCGAGATATACAAGGCAATGCATCGTTAAAGTTGAAGATTACCACTTAACATGAAATGAAAAAAAGAAACAAAGTACTTACCAACGTCGGTGCATTAGGGTCAGACCGAAAAGACTCCGGAATAGGCCAGAAGCCGACCGCGAATCCTTTTTGCGCGACCGTCCGAGGTACGTAGATGAGCCTTCGACACGAATGCCAAGCTTGAGGCGTGGATCCTGGAGTTGTTGTCGTTTGATAGGATCCTCCATTCCAACGCTGAAAATGAGAAGAGAGAAGAAAATCAATACAATTACAAGAACCCTCTGGGTATTGTAAATTATATTTGTGTGGACGTGTCGCGTGATAAGGACTTTGTGTATCTGGCTCAGCGCATCATCACTGCAATGCAGCCAGCATGTTTAGGATGCTCCCGATCGGTGTTGATTTAGATCAGTTGATCTATTTAGAGATCTCAGAACTTAGCAGCCATTTGCATTTTGTAAAAATACTTGTGTGATATCTTTGTTACTAAATATTTAAATTTTAGAGTACCTAAGTAATAACAAAATATCAATGAGGTATATTAAACGTTAATTTTAATTAAGTATGAGCTTTTCATGACTAACTTCATGAAAAGCTCATGAATGAATGGCCGACCTAGAAGCCGTTAGACGCCTTTAAAAAACAAATCTCTAGAAGATTTTGATAATCCGATAACAACAAATTAGGCCTTATTCATAATAGTTTATGAGCGCGCCAATAGCTTATCAGACTGAGTCTGTTGCTGTCTCTTTTCGTTGGCATGAAAGTGACAGTGACAAAAACACTCTATTGAGCTAATAAAATAGCAAGGATTGTGAATAAGAGGGTTACTGTATAGGCATTCTATCAGTAATAAAATCTTTCCGATAAAAGCTTTCAGATTAAGCTAAGCTGCTTTTATATAAATAACAATAAGAAAATAATAATAAGAGATTTTATATTAATAATAATAAGAGTCAGCAGTATTTTCAAACTCAGATTTAAGTAATGGGTCAGTATTTCAATGAATAAGATAACAATGATTATCTATGTCGGAACTTCAATTTAAAGATTAGATCGCAATGAATTCAAATACTATTCAACAAGTAAACAGTCTGTTATCTCTGTGGTTTGTGATATCAGTGATGTGCTTTCGGTTTAAACTGAACTGTCACATTCCAGTGTGTAGGCACGCTAGATAAAAGTGCAGGTAAAGAAATGGTGCACCCGGCCGGGACGTGGTCGCCAAAAGTCGAAACAAAAAAGTTGAAAATGACGTAAGAAACATACAAAATATACCTACCATAGATATACAAGTATACTAGTAAAATTAACATATCAGAAATTACAAAATTGGCTTGGCAGAAATCACTAACTTATTTTACGAGTACCTACATTATTATACAAGTTTCCAAGACGTGCATTTTATATAAGAGAAAAGGACTCATTTTTTGAAAATTCACTATGAGTTTTTTTCATAGTAATAGTTCGTGTTATATTCATAATTTCATATTATTGAAACGTCATTAAGAAAGCGACAACAAAACTTAAAGACGGTTTTCAAATTATTTACCATAGGTACCTACTGTCAATTTAATGCAGTACGAAACGCATTACAAAAGCCAAGGCCGAGCCCCCCTCAAAAACGACGATCTCTCCTCACCGCTATTATTTATTCTGTGAAACGGTGAAGAAACACTTGTCTGTCACTGTACATTATTATGTGCATGAAATTTATGTGATACACACCACTGGTAATATTCTAGACTGTTTAGCATAATATCAGTAGGTAAGTCATATTTTGGTTATTTGTATGTATGTACACATTGTACAGTAAACATCAATAGTATCTTAGTATCTGAGTTTTCAAAAAGAACCGCATTGCTAAAGACAGATTTCACAAAAGTCTGTCAAAAATTACTTTTTAAAAGTGTACGATAAATTAGTATTTTTGTAACCATACATTTTTGCGCTATCAAAAGTAAACCAGTAGGTATTTGAAATTAGTACAGACATAGTATTTTAAATGTACTTTACTTACTACTGTAGTTCTATATTAAGTTTATAAAAAGTACCAGTAAAGCAGAATAAGAATAATTACCTATTTCTTTCGATTTTGGAGTTCTAATTTTTATCGGTAACATCACTGCATCGAGTTATTCAGATGTCTGATAACAATTTCATTGACTGTTTTGAATATCTGACGCGATGCGAGTTTATGAGTCAGACTTGGGAAGTTAGTTTGGTCAGATACTTTTGGCGCTGATTGCACGTATTTAGTAGTAAATTAAAAATACACTATGCTAGCAAGCGCAAGCCTTTTATGGAAGATGCATTACGAGGCCAATGGCCATAACTCGGCGACCTCATTGTTTATCTCATTAGACCGACAGAGATCACAACTCATCCGCTTGTGTAAAACTATTCACCCGAACCATTTGAAAACGACTAGTAGGTAAAAGTGTTTTAGAATAGACAAATTTCATAGGTATTTCACTCGCAACTCAATTATAAGTTAACTCAGTTTAAACTGAAAAGTCTCCAATTCTTGCGACACATAGTTTACGTAAAGCTAAATATTTCTGTTTTTTTGTTATCACAAAAATAAATATTTTCGGGTTTAGAATGTTGTTACTTTCATAATTCGTAATCAAGTTTTAAGGTTGAAACTATATTTAAATAAAAACAAAATTATGAGACTATTTCGGGATTCTCATCACAGAATAAAATACAGTCGTTACTGAAAATCCTTTGAAAGAAATCTGAGAGGATAATATCTACCGTATCTGGGTTAAGAGTAGTAGAGCTCTTTGTGAAGTGCTCGTCCGGGGAAGTACTACCACCACGCCTTTTTCTGCCGCCAAGCAGCAACGCTGCGTGTTTCGGTTTGAAAGAGTGTGGTGGCCGGTGTAGTTACAGGCACATGAGGCTTAACATCAGTATGCCTCAAGTGGATTGAAGCAGGGTAGTGGATTGTAGGGCAAGTTCCTATCGTGCGTGATTTAAGAGGCAATGCTTTGTTATAGGTGATGGTTACCACTTAACATCAGGTGGGTCATCTGCTTATTCCATCAACTAGTAGAATAAAAAAACGTGTATATGACTTACCCCATTCCTATCACCATCGACATCCATCTCCTTCTCAGGTTCATGGTTCACCTCATCAGGTTCACCGTCCTTTGCATTCGCTCCATCTATTGGCGGTGGATCGGGTCCGATCTTCTCAAAGTTGATGACGACACCACTCTGCACCTTTTGTACTAGACTGTCGATGCATTGCATCAACATACGGTGAGACGTGATGCAGTACGAACGACCTGCGATAAATAAAATGCACAGATCGGAAACGCGCTAAGGGCTGTGTTAGGTTGAAAGAGTCACCTAGTTTTAATACGTTTCAAGGTGATCCTTGTGATTTTATTGAATTAACATATTTTGACTTTGACTTTGAAAGACAGTGTAGAATAAAGAGAAAGGTGACTAAATGCTCAACATACTGAGCGATATTTTGTCAACATAAAGCAGATGAAAATTAGTTTTTTTCTGAAAATCTGGACTAAATGTACCTACATGTCAATGTACATGATACAGTTATAAGTACACAGAAACGTTTGCAAAAGCCATGTACAAAGGCAAAATAAATAGTTTTCTTTCTGCAAACACTATAGAAAGAGAAATGGTACCTACCTATTTCTGTTTTCTACCTAGTATATTTTCGTGATAGAGGTAACAATGCCACCTGTCGTTTTTGATAATAAAAAAATTTGCTAATAAAGTGATAAAAATGCGCGTCACTGACACCGATATTTTAGAGGTGGAAAATACCTTTTTAGGATTTCAGTTGGATCGAAATTCCAATTGGAAAGCACAAGTGTGTAATAAACTTAACAGATATGTGTATGCCCTTCATAGATTAAGGAAAACATCTGACCAAAGCACAGTACTCCAAGCATATCATGGATATGTCGCATCAGTGCTACGTTATGGCATAATACTTTGGGGAAATAGTACGGATATACAGTGAGCATTTATTGCACAAAAGAAATGTGTCAGGGCAATTGTGGGTATACCACCGTGGGAATCCTGCAAACCACTATTTAGGGACTTAAAACTGCTTACCCTACCTTGTATCTATATCCTTGAGGCGGCTTTATTTGTCAGGAAAAATGGTCAGTTATTTGTAAGAGCAAACGATTTGTACCTAAGGAACACAAGGGATTCTGACAGAATTGTACTACCTAGGGTACCTCGCACAACGTTATATTCAAACAATTGTTAGGCAATGTGTGGAAAAATATAAAACGCCTTACCCAGAGAGAGACGAAGCCTTCCGCTGAATAAGTTCACCAAAGAAGTAAGACTTTGGCTACTTTGTAAGGGCTATTATAATTTGAAAGATTTCCTAGGTTAAAATGGTTAAATTAAAATGACATAATATGTAACATAATTTTATTTAATAGGGGTTCTTTGACATTAATTAATATATTTGACATACTATTACTAACATGCTATTAATTATTTTGATTGAATCTGATGGTTATTGTTTGTTCTATTATTATTGTGAATTTTACTGTTGTGTTATACTTAGTACCTAATCAATTGTTTAAAGCCCACACCTATTATTTGCATCCCAACTATGGGGAATGGCTGCTACCTATTTTATAAATTTTGTCACACCATTGACGCAAATAAATGATTTATGATTATGATATTCACGACGTGAGACAGGGAATCCTATAATATCAGGAATACGACATGTATGTTGTGATCTGGGTATTATTTGTGAAACTTAATGCCACTGTTTTTCTATAACGGTATAACTTATTTATCGTCTAATTGCAGGGCATTGGTCTCTGTGAAGGACATCTTTTTTTTACTCCTTTCTAAAGCGTCGATATTGTCCCACCAACGCATTCCCGGCCGACACCGAGGCCACCCCGTCTATCATGGACTCAAGGATTCGCCCACCTATGGGGAGGCACATGGTTGACGAACCCCGCCCAACCTTCTTTTGTAAAAATAGGTACTAAGGCCTTACTACAAAACGGTGTCTAACTTTAAACAGTGTCTAAAATTAGCGCTGTCTCTGTTTGCCATTACGCAATGGCAAGAGATGTCAAAAGTTTAGGCAGTGTTTAACGTTTGCCTATTTTTTTGTAGTAAGGCCCCTAATGTTTTATTTTATGCCAAATATCGCAAGCGTATTTCCAAAAAGGAGGAGATTTTCTGTTACTGTATTTTTTTGCTATTTTTTTATCAAAGGCTGGCTTTCACAAATAACACAATAATATAAGGGAAACATGCCCGAATCAGAAATCATTTTGGTATTAGTATGTTTGGCCTTACGTTTACCTAATACTAAAATGATTTCTGACTCAACTCACATTTCCCTTATATTATTGTATTATTTATATTCGAACAGTATTTATGCGTGTCACTGGATAGTTATTCTTTCAAACAACCTCCCCGAAATGAAATAAAATGAAATAAGAGCCAATCGCACCTCGAAATTGCGAGCCGCTGTCGCCGGGCCCTTAATGAGCTTCGATATAATATACATATAGGATGTCCAAAAAAATGGTGCCAAGCGAAAGTCCAGAGATTCAGAGTCCCCTTTAAATTCTTGAATTTTGATAAAAAAATTTAATTTGTTATGAAAATTTTCTAAAATTCGGAAAAAATTCAGAACTCGAAAACTATAAATAAACGCGGAACATACATGGGGGTGATTCGGGTACCCCAAGGGGTGTTCTATCTCTGGACTTTCGCTTGACACTATTTTTTTGGAACACCCTGTATACAAACGTTTAACTAACCAGGAAAGATCCAATCTGATGATGATTTAACTATCCTGGTAAGAACGAATCACCAGGCAATTAGGCATAGGTACCCACGCGTACCCAGATAAGCAAGTTATTAAGTTACGTTTTTCCTGTTGATCAAAAGGAATTTTAGGAATTTTGTTGCTCAGTAACGAGTGTTATTATCCTCCAAATCGCAAAAAATCCCACGAACTCTCATAGAGAAACTACTTTGATAAGTATTAGTTTTTGTAGAGTTGATTGTTCTTCTATACGTGGACTATCAAAGGCGTGACGTACTTACATTAGTTAGAATCATTTGAACGTCAGTAGGTACCTCAACTTACCTACATCATCCACCCACACTTCATCATGCGGTAACCTATTAATAATGTTGTAAAACGCATGGGGACTGGTTATGTCCGTGATAAATGCCAAAGGTGACGAAATGAGGTTTTTAAAAGAAGTTTATTTTAATAAAAGGTACGGGACGCTCTGGATTTGGACGGGATGTACAATGATCTAATTTATTTAGGAAACTGTGCTTAGAACGTTATTTTACTACCGCTACAGTAATAAGCCATTATGGACGCCTAGGGCGGCCTAAACACTCTGCCACCAAATTAGGTCATTGATTTATAAACTCATTTTATTACAGTACTAGTTATGTACTAACCCGTTATCTGTATAACCTATAGCTTATTTTTAATTTATTGTTGGGTTGCTAGGAAGTTGTTTATTTTATGAATCAGTATACCAAATTATTTTAACTCTATAAAAAAACCTGGGAAAAGCACATCAATAATTTGTTTTACCGAAAAAAAAAAAATTCGCATGGGTTTTATGTAGGTTTTTATAGGATACACCTGGGTGTGCGAGTTTTATTGGACGTCACTATTTATACCATCCCGTGTAGAGAGAATGTGACCTATTCTCCTTTTGAGAATCTTAATAATACACAGAGACACGGGGAGAGGCACTCCCCGAGTCTCCACTGCTTCATTCATTCATTCAATAATACATTGGGTACTTACCCGATGAATTGAGATGATTTCCGCAAGTATTTCATACTCAACCATATCATAAACAACGTTCAGCTCAGCTAGACCGAAACAGGCAAGTAAAGTTCGATAAGTAGCGTAATAAAGCATGGTAATAGGTTCCTAAGTTACTACTCGTAAGTACACTTTATAGTAGGATACTATGATAAGTATATTTCTTCATGTAATTTAAAAATTTTAAATATAGTTTTTCTGCTGCTAAACAGGGTAGTCGTGTTTCGGTTTGAAGGGTGTGGTGAAATTACAGGCAAATGAGGCGTAACATTTGTATATCTGACTAGCGACCCGCCCGCGCGCCCCTGCTTCGCACGGGTGCAAATGTCATGCATGTATTATACATATAAACCTTCCTCGTGAATCACTCTATCTATTAAAAAAACCGCATCAAAATCCGTTGCGTAGTTTTAAAGATTTAAGCATACAAAGGGACATAGGGACAGAGAAAGCGACTTTGTTTTATACTATGTGTGTAGTGAAGTTGATTGACGCAGGACAGTGAAATGAATGCAACGTAAAATGCTGCTTGAAATTACCCAGTGATAATGTAAGTAAGTAATATCAGTGTATACTTTGACACTAAGCAATGTACTCGTACTATTCAAAAACACGTCAAACTGGTTTTATAAAGGGCTCGCATGGTACTAAATCCCGGCAACGCGAAATTCTTCATCCGTGTGGGAATTTCATGTGTCAGCTACTTTTAAGACATTTTAGAATATTTTAGAAATTGTATTCACTCCGTGTAGGTATATTTTCTTTAGTTTATTTGTAGGTATTATGGTTTATTCTGGTAATCAGTTTTAAACCACCTGAAAATCTTCAGCACAAAATATTGTTTTGCATAGTAATTTGACAATAGTTATTTAAATAGTTTTTGTTATTATATTGGGTTTCATAGTAAAAGGTATTGAGTGTGTTCTAAAATGATAATTAATTATTAGAGATATTCTTTCCCACTACTGGGAACCTTTTACCTTCCTCTCGGCTTAATCTCATGCTAAATTTAGCCAAAGTAACACGATTATGTATATAATAAAGAAATCAGAAAAATCACGAAATCGTTCTGATAAGGTTATATATTATTATGAATTATATGAGAAACGTAGGAAGTGACGCTAAGCGCCACAGAATAACAACGATAGCAAACGTACGTAAAAGTAATGACGTTATGCCTTGCACTTCTATCAAAATGTATTTATTTACTAATTGCGCCCCGCAGTTTCTCCCGCGCAGATTTAAATACCGGTATTCCCACGGGATAAAAAGTAGCCTATGTGCTATTCTAGACTATAATCTCGCCCCGCAGTTTCTCCCGCGCAGATTTAAATACCGGTATTCCCACGGGATAAAAAGTAGCCTATGTGCTATTCTAGACTATAATCTATCTCTCTGCCAAGTTTCATCCAGATCCGTTCAGCCGTTCCGGCGTGAAAGAGTAACAAACATCCATCCATCCATCCATCCATACTTACAAACATTCGCGTTTATAATATTAGTAGGATAATAAATAAGGTACGAAGATGTTTTCTTTTATATTCTAGCTTCTTTAATACTTTGTTCGCACCAGGCTTGTTCCGAGGGAAGTAGCACCTCTCACTACGCTTCCGTGTTCACTGGTTGACTGATAACACCACATTGCTACAAGCCTGGTGCGAACAAGTATAAGAGTAGTTGTTCTAAAGTTAGTAGTAGGCTAGTCGCAAATTAATTTCACACAGTGCACACATATCGTTGGTTATTTCTTCTGTAGTTTGACTCAACATAAATTTTCTCAAAGTAAACTCACCAACACAACAACAGTTACAAAAAATATTACAAGAATCATATACCTACATTTATTATCAAGAGTCTGAAGCTGAGGCTACAGACACTTCATGATTGTTTAAATAATAATAATGCTGGACAATCTACACAGCACCATCTAGCCCCAAAGTAAGCTACTCAAAGCTTTTGTTATGGTAACTAGATAACTGATATTTATTTAATACTCAACTACTCAATTTTCTGTGTTCGTTTTTCTCTCATTCGTTCGTGTTCGTTTATGTGTCATTTCTGCGTTAGCCTATCTAGTATAATTAGCTTAGTTCCCTTTTATATGTTCCGTGCAACTGTCCTGTAGGTGTCATGTGTGGTATGTATGAATAAATGTATTTTCTTTCTTCTTTCTTTCTTTCTAATACATTATATACTTACATAGATAGATATTTTTTATTATACATAGAAAACACCAAACCAACGGAACAAATTTCTGCAGATCGTACACAAATTTGTTCCGAGGCGGGAATCGAGCCCGCAACCTCTGCGTCGCAGGCGGACTCTCGCCCGCTTCGCCACTGAAGTCGTCGAAATAACTTAAACTTACCGCCAGTGACTTCACACATCGCATCAATAGGCGAAGAGTCCGATGGAACGAGCCCCGAGTCCCTTTCCACAGCCGGCGTGCCAGCCAGCCGGAGCACCAACGAAAACAGTCTCTGGTCCCATCGAAATGGCTCGCGGGTCAACTCTGAACCAGGTATGGGGCAGTTCATAGGCAGGTTGAACTGTAAAAGAATTTTTTGTTATGAAAATATGGACAACTAGCGACACGCCCGCGCGCCCCTGCTTCGCACGGGTGCACCTATCATGCATGTATTATACATATTATAAACCTTCCTCTTGAATCACTCTATCTATTAAAAAAACCGCATCAAAGTCCGTTGCGTAGTTTTAAAGATTTAAGCATACATAGGGACATAGGGATATAGGGACAGAGATAGCGACTTTGTTTTATACTATGTAGTGATATAATAGTAGAGCTCTTTGTGAAGGGCTTGTGCGGGGAAGTATTACCACCTCGGCTTTTTCTGCCGCGAAGCAGCAACGCTGTGTTTCGGTTTAAAGTGTTTGGTTGCCGGTGTAATTACAGGCACATCTCTTATGCCTCAGGTTGAGGGACACAGGGCAGTGAACAGCAAGGTACGTTCCTATAGTCAGATCCGTTCAGCCGTAAATACCGGTATTCCCACGGGATAAAAAGTAGCCTATGTGCTATTCTAGACTATAATCTCGCCCCGCAGTTTCTCCCGCGCAGATTTAAATACCGGTATTCCCACGGGATAAAAAGTAGCCTATGTGCTATTCTAGACTATAATCTATCTCTCTGCCAAGTTTCATCCAGATCCGTTCAGCCGTTCCGGCGTGAAAGAGTAACAAACATCCATCCATCCATCCATCCATACTTATAAACCTTTGCGTTTATAATAGTAGTAGGAAGTATGTAAATGAGTGTGCTTGAATGTAGTGCCGAATCTATTGCTGTTGTATTTACATATAGGTATTCCTTACTGGAAAATCGTGAAAAAAATTTATTACACTGCCGAATTAATTATTAACAAACTTACTTCTTCCTGAATGCCAGCATTGCTTGACAATTTCCCTCCATCTGTGATGACAACAATAACAGAGGGTTCAAGGTAGAAAGGGCACCTGCCTTGGCCATAAGTATCAATGCCAGTCTGCATTCGATTGATGTTCAAAACATCAAATGCATGCTTCAAGGCTGCACCCATAGTAGTGAGTCCTAAGCATTGTAGATTTTTCAACTCATTTATAAATGTAGCTAAATTCTCCTTCCATCCAGCCTGAAAGCAAACAACATTTCTCCAGTTCTCATATTCCAGAGATTGATTCGGGTTGGTTATAGCAATCCTTGTACCTGAGTTAAGAGTTGGGGATAGGAGGGATGCAAGTGGGGGTAGGTGGAAAGTCCTTCCTTTGAGTCCTTTTTTCTAGGGAACGAAAAAAAATAACTTTACTTTTCCATGTAAATTATTACTACTTAATTAAGCTTAGGGTTTTTTTTAAAGTGAATAAAATTGGTAATTATTTCATCTCCTAGACCTAGACAAAAAGACTCATGGGAAGGAGTTCCCATTAGGTTAGGGTAATTTTTTTCTTTTTTTTTATGTACTTAAAGAAATTTGAAGTACCTCCTACCTATAGGTATATTTTTTTCATTTCCTAGACAAAAGGACTCAAGAGAAGAACTTGCAGCCCTCCTATCCCCAACCCTCAAACCAGGTACAAGGATTGCTTAACCATAAGGTAGGTACCTATAGTTTAACCATTGATTCTGATAGGTAATGCTAATTGGAAATTAATTGGTTTTGGTTTGTGGGTAGGTACATACAATCAGAAAAAAAATAACTGAACTAAGCAGTAGCTAGGCAAAATGCAAAAAAGTTAGCTTCATTCATAGCTTCCGATTTCCGCAGCAGTACCTAGCATGGATCAGTTCAAATTTCCCCCCCAAATCGCCATTTCGCTGTGGGTGGGTTCGGCCAATAGCATTGCGCCGACGAGAGCGCAGTAGCGTAGCGAGGCGCTATCGCTCGCGGTGTCAGCAACGGCGGCGGTTCCTCCTGTTTACGTCGTGCTGTGCCGTCTATTTCAGTAAAACTCGCACATTCAAATATGTTATGTTATTGGAATGTAGATTACAGTGCTAACCGTATGGACGCTATACGACCGGCGTAAATATGCTAAATCTCAGTAAAAATAAAGACTCGCTTGGCTAACGTGTTCATTCTGGTACACTAACCTTGATGTTCGCGGGTGGTTCTTCGAAAGTAAGAAGCATATATCTGTCCCCTCTGCTCTCTGGAGAACGCTGACGAACCTACAAAACGATATCCATGAAACTAACACAATAACACAAGATAAACAGATCGATCACAAAAACGAACTTTTGAAGTCGATGACACTGCACGTACCTTTACGAACGTTTCCACGGCGCCCTTGGCTACATCTAGTAACGTAGGGCGTCCGCCTAAATAAGCTCTTTGGTTCATAGAAGCAGATGTATCTATTAGAAATACTATGATAGTCATAGTGAAAATTGGCTAATGTCCTTGAAGATACATTTAAAATATGCGCACGCTATTAAAACTGAGAACCAATATGGCCGCTACATAGTTCGCCGACTCGCCAGGAAGCGACCACCCGACAGCCGCTTCGACGAGCAGCTGAACAAGCTACGCCACGAAGACTCCAAAAGTACCACGTGACCTAATCATACAGAAGTTCGGGCACGCTCGCCCACCAATAGAAAAACGTTCGGCTATTTCCGTCCCGTAGCAACTGGGTTACCACCTAATATATATTTTCTCCAATGCATGTTCTCTGAAATTGTTTTTTTTTAAACAATAGGTACATTTGAATGTTACTAGTTATTTTCAGTATGTGACAAAATAACACATTTTTTATTACACTTGGAGTGGGAGGGCTTTTATTACACTTGAAGTGCCCACTAAAAACATTGTGCACGATTATTTTTATGCATAAAAATAAAACAAAAACCACGGCTATTATGTAGCATTGATCGGCAGCAATTAAAATTATGTAATATAAAAAAAATCATATACATAGGTATATATATTGAGTTGCGGTTACAACTTGTATTCCGAAGCAACGCTAAGACATCAATCAAGAAGATATTAACTTTATGATATATTAACTTTATGATGCTCGTGCTCTGTTGCCACGCCTTTTTCTGCTGCCAAGGAGTGTTGTTATATTTTTGTTTGAAGTGTGGTGCCCGGCGTAATTGCAGTCACATGAGTCCTAACATCTGTATGCCTCAATTTGATGAACGCATAGCAGTGCGTCCATCGTAGGGCAAATTCTAATCGTGTATGACTTACCGAACAAAATTAAATGCTTTGTTAATGAGTGACTAGTTGCACCCCGCGGTTCCGCAGATTTAAATCCCAGTATTCCCACGGGATAAAAAGAAGCCTATGTGCTATTCCGGACTATAATCTCTCTGCCAAGTTTCATCCAGATCCATTCAGCTGTTCAGGCGTGATAGAGTAATAAACATCTATCCATCCGCCCTTATTTACAAACTTTTACGTTTATAATCTTAGTAGGATGGTTTCTATTTAACATCAGGTGGGCCATCGGCTTGCCATCAGCTAGTTGTTTATAAAAAGTTTACGTCAATAACCTACTAATATTATAAACGCGAAAGTTTGTAAGTATGGATGGATGGATGTTTGTTACTCATTCAGGCCGGAACGGCTGAACGGATATGGATGAAACTTGGCAGAGAGATACATTATAGTCTGGAATAACACTTATGCTACTTTTTATCCCGTGGGAATACCGGGTTTTATATCTGCGTGGGTGAAACCGCGAGTTGCAACTAGTCTTCAATATTCATGAGAACTGGTATGGTCTTGTTTTTAATTGTTGTTTTTGTGTTAGTTGCAAACCGTCAATATGATTATGCCTGACGACCTCAGTGGCGCAGCGGGCGAGAGTCCACCTGCGACGCAAGAGGTTGCGGGTTCGATTCCCGCCTCGGAAAAAATTTGTGTACGATCTGCAAAAATTTGTTCCGTTGGTCTGAGTGTTTATGTATAATAAAAAATATCTATCTATGTAAGTATATTAATGTATTAAATTATCAGTCATCTGTCTCAAATATATCATATCAACATCAGTACCCATAACACAAGCTTTGAGTAGCTTACTTTGGGGCTAGATGGTGCTGTGTGGATTGTCCAGCATTATTTATTTATTATTATTATTTATTATTTATGCAAATGAAATATCTCAACCAAAAAATATGTGATTTTATGGTAAAAATTAGCCAAAGTACGTTTTTATTTAAGAAATATTTTCTTCTATTACGTATCCACACTATAGGGAATGGGAACTCGTCGTTCCTAAAATACAATAGTGATCTCACATCTCTGAAACCAAAACATTTTTCCCGTCAAATTGGGAAAAAACAATAAGCTGGTAGCCATAGCAACTATGCGTAATCAAAAGGAGACGAAGTGTGATTTATAATAATGCAATTAAATTAATATTACGCATTTAGTTCCATGTAAAATCTTATTTAGAAATATAAAATTAAATTTAGAGTAAGTAAGTTCTTTTAATAATCGTAAAATTTTGAGAAATATAATTTAAGTCGTTGCACAGTTGAACCAGCAGGCGGCAAATTTAAATATTGAATATTACTGATAATCATTATGCTAAATAACGAACACAATTTTAATGTAAAAACATTCGCTGTTTAATAATTGTAGTGTTTAGGTTTTAATATGTATCCGTACTTTTTATATTTCGTGAAATCATAAGTACACTGCTTAGATTCCAACTTCATAGGTAGGTGTAAGTACATAATCTACCAATACCTAATTAATTATTACCTTTTTGCGAGACCATCAAAATTCAAAAAATATGATAAACTAGTAGTGCCCTGTGGTTTTACCCGCATAGTTTTAATACCCGGTATTCCCACGGGATAAAAAGTAGCCTAAGTGTTATTCCAGACTATATCTCTGTGCCAATTTTCACCAAGATTCGTTCAACCGTTCTGGCGATATAGAGTAACAAACATCCATCCATGCTTACAAACTTTCGCGTTCATAATTATTAGTAGGATTACGCTCTTAGAGTTTGAACTTTGGAAACCGCTGAAATACTTAGCTTTTTCTTTCCTCGAAGGTTTGCTAGAAGAAAACTATCTAGGGTTAAGCCCTCTGTTGTACATGACTATAACATCTTTATCGTCGGAATACCGGGATTTAAATCTGCGCGGAACAAACCGCGGTGCGCAACTCGTCTAATATACAGGGTGTCCGGAAGGTCGATGCAAAGCCGTGAGGGGGGGGGGGGGGGGGGGGGTAGGTCACCTCGTTACGCATCTATTCAGGCTAGATTACCTTAGTCCAATGTCGAAAAATTCCGAGTTATCATAATATCCATGGTTTTTTAAAAATTTACCAAAATCATATGCTTATTCGTTCATAGTATTCAAACAGACAGTTACTAGTGCCTAACAATTTGTTTGCGTCCTAGCATAATGTGTATTATATTCAATCGATAAACACCAAAACAATCATCTGTATCCACATAACTGATTAAATGGGAGGTGTTTAATAATGAAAAAAATTTAAAAAAACTAAGGTAATCTAGCCTGAATAGATGCGTAACGAGGTGACCTACAACCCCCCCCCCCCCTCATGGCTTTGCATCGACCTTCCGGACACCCTGTATAAGGCAAAAGTGAGCGGCCCGCCGCGCCGCGGCGCCGCTTAGGTAGTATTCAAATTCCTTAGGCCGTACATGGCCGTACACTATCAATGGAGCCAGACAGCATCCGATCCAGTCACCGTCAGTTGACATTGAGTGACATAACAGTTTGAGTTTGACAGAAGAGAAGACATCAAAATAGAAAAATGTTTTGTTTTGAAGACATGTTTTGGTGGTTTGGTTGTGTGTAAATTTGGTTTTGGAAAGAAAAGTTGCTTCATATCCTAATACTTTGTGAAAGAAAATCAGTTTAGTCTTATCATCTTGCCGACCTTACCTCAGAAAATCCTGGAGATACACTAAAACTAATAAAATGGATGAAATGGTAAATCTGCTCGGGGCAGCTGCGATAGCCGAAAATGCCGAAAAAGAATCGAGCTTTGAGAAACTGTACAAAAATAGAGGCCGCTGTGGAAATCAGGATGAGAGAAGACGGTGTATTCTAGAGATACAGAAAAGGTATGAGTTGTGTTTTTTTATAATGCATGCATGTTTTGTTCAGACGAGGTGATACAGTTCTATGTGGACATACCCTTGTCAAGTCATAATTAAACATTCTGATGAGCATTGCAATGCACAGCACTAGCACCTAGCAAATAATTATTATCATTGTGTTAACCTGTAGGTACCATCACCAACTCCACTCACCAAGTACCAAGTAATTTTATATCGCCTGCTTGATTTTTTATTTTATAGTGATCGCAACAAGGAATTGGACAGATATAGAGGCATCCTGGAGCTGGTGGAGGCAATTGAGGACAATATATTCCACTCACCAGCAGTGAGTTTGTGTTATATTTTTGATTGAGTGTGTCTAATGAAAGAAGATATGCATGTAGTTAAAAGGCTATTCTAACTTTTAATTCATGGTACAGGGAATTAGATCTGCATGGATGTATTGCAATGGGACATCCTGGCTATGAGGCCATGTTTGTATATTTTATTTACAGACTACTTGGAAACCGAAGACATATGTGTCTGGCTTCACATGCAAGATTCCAAATTACTGTGATGTTCTAATGATGTCAGAGTGGATGTATGGCAGACCTATTGACTTTGAGGAGAATTGGCTCATGGCGCTTTGTCCAAAAGGCACCAGAATGCTAGTGCTGTCCCATCAGGTAAAGACTTGTATACCCAATTCTTACATTTAACATAGTCTATGACTAGTATGCGGAATCCCGATCAGCAATTAGCTAGAGGCAAAACACTGGTTTTCTCAATCAGCCATAGACTAGTTCCTCTATCTACCTCTTGTGACTAAAGGGACTAGGTACAAATATAGAAACAAGTATTCTACTACAAAAAAGCAAAAAAAAAATATTATAAAACTATAAAATAAATTAAATTTCAGGGCACAACAAAATGTTTTAACAAATACGGCCACTTTCGATTTGAGTGCCGCACGGCGCTTCCCGGCGGCAATCCTTGCCAGTCACAGGCACACAAGCTAACTGTGGTTCTGGATGGATTCTATTCGAAGGATTCGAACACAATGCATGTTCTTGATATTCTGGCGTGGAACGATTGTGTGATGACGGATGGGGAAGTAAGTCTTAACTATTTATTTTAAACTTTTTTAAGAAATTAGCTGACTTCAAATGCACTGGAAAATACATGCATACTAAGTAGGTACTATAATAACTCAAAAGCTACTAGTCAGATCTGTCATATTACTCAAATTTAAATAGGACAAGCACCAGATTTCGATTGCAAAAAGAATAAAAAAAATCAAACTCAGTAAAGAGTTATATTAATTATGAGGGAACAAACTTAAAAAAAATACAGTCAAATTGAGGGCCTCCTCCTTTTTTTTAAGTCAGTTAAAATATGGGCTCATGAGGCATATAATCAAAATTTACAAACAGGCTGTAATTTTTTTTCGATTAGCAAAATGTAATGTTTGAGCTCAGTAAGTAGAAATATACAATTAATGTATATTTGTACTATCAGCAAAATTTCTGCCTTACCACTTTTGAAACAGATACATTGCAAGCTGGTTGGCTAGCCACACAGGAAATGCGCCAACGGTGGTAAGGCGGACCTTTTGCTGAAAGTACCTAGTTATCCATAAGCAGCATAGGTAACCCATAAGCGCACAGATAACCCATAAACGCATGTAAAAATCTAAATGATTCTATTCTCTTTTCAGGCTTCGTTCCGTGACTTTTGGCTCCGTAGTCAACTGAGTCAAATACCGGAACTGCAAAAGATTACAAAGAAAAATAAAATGATCTTCAACATTATACCTAAACTTCCGTGCACCACAGAATCTCTGAATAAGTGAGTTGAGTTGAGGAAATTTCTACTTTTTTATTATCATAAGATAAGACGGCGATGGGTCGACGATATTTGTCAGCGTCGAGGGCCGAAGATGAATGATCGTCAGCCTAAAATTTATAAAAAAATGGAAAGTGCATTGAGGCCTATGCCCTTGTGGGCTAGGTCAGGTGTCGGATGATGACGATGATAAATATAACAATAACGATTATTCTCTCTCTCTTCAAGTTAGAGTTCAGTATGAATAAATAAAAACAAAAAACCTTAAAATTAATAAAAAAATTAGAATAAAAAAATTCGGTAAGTAGGTCCTTATTACCCCCAAATGGGGCGAAAAAAGGCGGGAATATATAAATATTGTTTGTTTTTGTGATTTTTTTATAATTACGTGCTAATTATGCGTGCTATAATTACGTGACGACCTCTGTGGCGCAGCGGGCGAGAGCCTGCCTGCGACGCAAGAGGTTGCGGGTTCGATTCCCGCCGTGGAACAAATTTGTGTACGATCTGCAGAAATTTGTTCCGATGGTTTGGGTGTTTTCTATGTATAATAAAAAAATATCTATCTATGTAAGTATATAATGTATTAAATATATCAGTTATCTAGTACCCATAACACAAGCTTTGAATAGCTTACTTTGGGGCTAGATAGTGCTGTGTGGATTGTCCAGCATTATTTATTATTTATTTATTTATAATTAGGAAAAAACATGAGTTCTGCAAGTGATGAAGATATAAGCTGCACTCCAGATTCAATGAAAATGGAAGATGTTTTATTTTTGTAATGCCGGTTTTTTTCTAATTACCTCACAATCGAGATGTAAAGCAGAGTAGTTATAGCTCGGGTGTAAGCATCAATTGCACTCTCGAACTATAGGCGCCCTCGCTGCGCTCGTGCGCCTAAATATCTCGGGCTGCAATTGATGCCTTACAGCCCTTGGCTACTTATCTACTATTAATATTTTCAGGACATTAATGACGTTCCCTTATTACGATAACAACATACCCCCGGTGGACGGACTGCTTTTCTTCCACAAGGATGCGCATTACATCGCTGGTGAAACTCCGATGGTTGGATGGCTCTACCCTTACATGGTTAAGGAAGTTCTGGGGGAAGGTAGGCATTTTTGATGATGTCTTCTGTGTAGATAGATGTTAGTATGAATACTATAAAACATGATAATTACTACTAATTAATATCATTAGGAGTACCAACTACTGCAAAATGTGGGTATGTGCGAAATGTCATGTTTGGACGTACCACTGACTACCCATACTACGTCATTAAAGAATCTTGAATTAGTACTTGGATTTACACTGTAATATTATTTATCTTATGATCCAATATTCATAATGACATTTTCAGACATAAAAGTGCACCCAAGATATATTTTGGAAAGACCAACGGCGTACACAGGCTACATGGACTTTATTGAGACTTTTGAGAAAAGTAATTCTAGGAAGAAGCAGAGAAAAATCTTCGGACCCAAAGTTATGGAAACTGGAAAACGCATCATGCAGGTATTAAAATGTTATAATGCACAATTTCCATGCCCGTAGCAACGCGAAGGTCAACTCTCTCTCTCTCTCTCTCTCTCTCGTTACCGCACGCGTTGCATTTCGCGTTGCCACGGACATAGCTTATGTCCCTGGCAACGCAGTATTAAAAACTCTGCCGTTTGCGCTGTATGTCGTGGTTTCGATTGTCACCGCTAACTAAGATTCGTGTAAACTGTCTGCTCTCTGTCTAGGTGTTATTTATCATTGTATGTATTAACAAAAAATTGCATAATTATGTGTTAAATCAACTATTTGGTTTCCTATTACTAACTATATTACAAGCTGTGCTTAGTTTGGCGCTAGATAGTGCTGTGTAGAAAGTGCACCATTACTTATTTATTTATTATATTATTATTTACTAGTGGCGCCCTGCGGTTTCACACGCGTTGTTTTAAATCCCGGTATTCCCACTATAATACATCTCTGTGCCAATTTTCACCAAGATTCGTTCAGTCGTTCTTGAGTTATAGAGTAACAAACATCCATCCATACATACAAACTTTCGCATTTATAATATGAGTAGGATTATAGGTAAATAAAATGTTAATTTTCTTATAGAAAGAACCTGCGGATGCATCTACCGATGGCGACATTACTGAAGAGCAGGTAAACAACCTCATGAGCTCATTTACCCCTCGCTCGCACGTTTCGTCTTCAAAGCTCGGTTGGTAGTAACTCTGCGTTTTGCGCCGTAGGCTGTGGGTTCGATTCCCACCGAGAACAAACATTTGTGTGATGAACATTAATGTTTTCTCTCTGTCTGCGGGTGTTATTATATATTAATAGTAGCGCCCCGCGGTTTCACCCGCGCAAATTTAAATTCCGGTATTCCCACGGGATAAAAAGTAGCCTATGTGTTATTCCAGACGATAAGCTATGTCTCTGCCAACTTCATCCAGATCCGTTCAGCCGTTCCGGCGTGAAAGAGTAACAAACATCCATCCATACTTTCGCGTTTATAATAGTAGTAGGATAGGATAAGTACCTACCTATTTATTTACAAAAACGTATAATAAGTACTATATCATCTGTCTGGTTCCCATATTTGACCTTTGGCTTAGTTTGGGGCTAGATAGCGTTGTGTGGAAAGTCCACAAATATTTTTTTAACCCTGTATAAAAAGTTTTTTTTCTTAGAATGACACCGAAAATATGGAAGCTGATGCCAACACAGGAGAAAATAATAATATGGAAGCTGTGGCATCAGATGACGCGACTGCAGAATCTACAAATGGCAACACCGAAGCTGGAATTCCGCTCAATGGGGTAACTTTTTACTATCTTCTCTTCATCAGGTTTTTTGTTTTTGGCCATAAGGCCGCCCATTATATAATATCACTCAGATGTTTTTTTTGTTCTGTTATGTAATTATTATGTGGTGTGTAACCACCCATTGCCCCGAAAACCGGACTCGGTGACGCGTCTTGGAAGAGACCTACGTCCAGCAGTGGACTAACATATTATTGTGATGATGGTGAATAAAGTATTTTCTATTAGGTATATATCTCTCACTAAGACCACTGACGAGGTGGGAAGATGAAATTATACGAGTAGCTGGTCCAACCTGGGGCCAAATAGCAAAAGAAAGAGACAAATGGGCATCTTTGGAGGAGGCCTTCACCCAATCTGGGGTTATTACAGATGATATAGAACATTAAACATTAGAAATAAGTATATACTAACAAATAATTTAAGAAGTTAAAACTAACAATTTAAAAACACTGTACTTACCTACAATATGTAAGAAATAAAAGGCTTTTTTATTTTATTTATCTGTCTCTCTGGTCGTAAGGTAACCTGCACCAACGGATTTTTCTCCGAACATTTTTTTGGGCTCCGTACCCAAAGGGTAAAATTTGACCCTATTACTAAGACTCCGCTGTCTGTCCGTCTGTCTGTCTGTTCATCTGTCGCCAGGTTGTTTCTCATGAACCGTGATAGTTAAGACAGTTGAAAATAAATAACTAAACTAAAATAAAATTAGAAAAAAGTATAAAATTAGTTTTTTAGCAATCTTTCTCGTATGGAATACCCTACTAACTGGGTACTAAACGATCTGAAAAGGTCGCGCATACAAAGGCTCGCGCCATCACACCCCCCCCCCCCTCCTTCCGGCGTTCTTTTTGCGTGACGCGTACTAATCTACCGTCTAGTTTGGGGCTAAATAGTGCTGTGTTGTGCTGTGTGACAATGAAATTTATTTAACTCGCTCAAAAACTTTTAAATTTAGGGTATAGCTAATAAATAATAGCTGATGGAACAAGCAGATGGCCCACCTGATGTTATGTGGTAACCATCACCTATAACAAAGCATTGCCTCGTAAGTCACGAGCGATAGAAACGTTGCCTACGATGCACTGCCCTGCGTCCATCAAATTGAGGCATACAGATGTTGAGCCTCATGTGCCTGTAATTACACCCGCAACCACCTCTTCAAACCGAAACACAGCGTGGCTGACGCTGTGTTTCGGTTTGATGAAATTGGCGGCAGAAAAAGGAGTACTTCCCCGGACGAGCCCTTCGCAAAGGGCTCTTCTACTCTTAAAATCGTTTTAATGTTATTTCACGTTTTAGGGAGGCGGTGATGGTGAATTCGGACCAAAGAAATCAGAGACTGAGAGTATGGAAGCCATGGTAGCCGATTTGGTCCAGGAGAAGGAAGTGAACCAAAAATGTGAAGGAATGGCATTGAATGTCGAATGTGAATGAACGATTTGTAAGGACAGCAAAGCTATTTTAAAACATTCGCAGGTTTCTGACCGGAAATTGTCGGACGTCCGGAATAGTAAATAGGGTCTTCTAGAGTCTAGAAGAGTCTAAAATCTAGACTTCTGCTTCATCGTCGGCTTCACCGTCCTTTACCATGATTTAAGATTGTAGTAAATATGACAGTTTATTAAGAAAACTTCAGGATTGTCTATATAGCTCTTGTGTTGTTTTCTCATTAACAAAAAAGACAGAAACTGAAGTTTCCGATCAGAAACATTTCCGAATGTATTATAATAGATAACTCTTTATTGTTCACCACACAGAAACATAGTACAGGGTAAAAGTATACAATTAGGTAAAACAATGGGCGACCTTATCGCTGAGAGCGATCTCTTTCAGGCAACCTTGGTAGGATAAAAACTTATCAGAAAAATAGCCCTGTTGATCACTTTTTTCTGGCCATCTTGGTAAACGATTGCTAGGAGGATAAAGGATTGATTGATTTCCGTGACACTAGTCCTTTGTTGGTCACTACTGGATTCTACTCAGTTACTCTTCGGGGAGAAAGAGCATGCAGTTGAAATAATTATGACACAACCCGTAAAAGTAAAAGAGATTTGTATACATATTATAAGGAATACGCATTTACCTAGACGGTAAACTTAATCACTACATAGTATAAAACAAAGTCGCTTTCTCTGTCCCTATGTCCTCATGTCCCTTTGTATGCTTAAATCTTTAGAACTACGCACCGGATTTTGATGCGCTTTTTTTTAGTAGATAGAGTGATTCAAGAGGAAGGTTTATATGTATAATACATGCATGATATAGTAGAAAAATGATGTGCACCCGTGCGAAGCGCGGGCGGGTCGCTAGTATACTATAATTTATTGTGTATTTCAATGTTTGTGAAACAGCTTTATAGAGTCCATAGACTAGTATTAATTAATGTGGTACTTGTATGATGAACATAGATATTTGTCCTCTGGGTGTTGTTGCTATAGTATTATACGTATGTATATACAAAAAAGTATATTATGTAATATAACAGCTATCTAGTTCCCATATTACAAGCTTTGGCTTAGTTTGGGGTTAGATAGTGATGTGTGGAACGTCCACCAATATTTATTATTATTATCTACTAGCGACCCGCCCGCGCGCCCCTGCTTCGCACGGGTGCACATATCATACATGTATTATACATGTAAACCTTCCTCTTGAATCGCTCTATCTATTAAAAAAACGTATCAAAATGCGTTTCGTAGTTTTAAAGATTTAAGCATACATAGGGACACAGGGATATAGGGACAGAGAAAGCGACTTTGTTTTATACTATGTAGTGATAATAAAACGTATCAAAATCCGTTGCGTAGTTTTAAAGATTTAAGCATACATAGGGACATAGGGATATAGGGACAGAGAAAGCGACTTTGTTTTATACTATGTAGTGATAGTGATTGTACGATGACTTAATATTAAGTTCACTTCCTTCGACGTAACGTAGCAGAGACTCGAAGAATGATCCAGCAATCAGCTGCGTTAGAGATATGTACTCGTCAAAGAATAATCTAAAAAGTATGAGTGTTTTTGCTTTAGAAAATGTTAAATTGCGCTGGCCGTTTATATTTTCTGAAAAATGTTCTGTTGTATTATAATTATAATAAGCTGTTCAATAAATGCCCGTATCCTATAGTAATAGGATAGTTTTTATTTTGTTTTAATAGTTTTTTTTGTTAGAATTTTTGGCGATTATGAATTACGATCATCATCAAAATTACGATTCTTATTACCATTTTGCTGATTTCGCTGTAAGCCAGAGTCTAATAGATGATCCGATAGCGAAGTTACTCATGTATAATACGCGCAAAGAAATATACGAACCATAATCATAAACAGAGCAACGCTAATCATCATGTTTTACTCAAACACTAGTAGTGCGTCATAGAGTACGAGTGAGAGGTAATGAGAAGCGGCGCTATTTTGGATTTATATATTTAGCTCGCCTCACAGACCTTAAACGAGACAGCTATGATGAGATTCGTCTGGTTTAGCTTGTAAGAGAGGCGAAGAGGAACATTCCCAAAAAAAGGTATTTCCCTAAAGTTTCAATATGTCAGACGATGTGATGTGTTCTAGATTTCTAGATATTAGATTTCCTAACGAGTTTGTTTTTCGTTTTCTGCACTTACGCCATCTAGGAATGTAGTAAGAAATATTATTATATCATTATATATCATTAATTAATAATTGTGAAACAGGCCTCGTTAATTATAATTATGAGAAGTACATTTACCTATGTTAAATAGTTGAAATGTATGTAACAGTAGTTTCAAAAGTGTTTGTTAGGTATATGACAATTTGATTATAAAAATAATTACTTAGGTACTATTCACTCGTGTATGTAGTACCTAGATGTTGTTTATTGAATAAAGTGCGTTTAATAAACTTAAAATAACTCTTTTCTGTTTATCTGTGAAACCAAAATTCGCTCAACTGAATTAGGCATGTGTGTTTTAAAAAGTTATCCGTGCATGTCAATGAAAATGAACGAATGGGTGGATTGGATATCAAATTGATGTTTTTTGAGTAATTAATGATTTAGGATTGTCAACAAAAATCCTATATTTATTAATTTATAGGATTCGTTTCCTGTCATCTAACGAAGCAACATAGCATTTTCATTTTAATTGTTTTTCTAGTGTTATTTTGAGTTGTGTTGTGTAATTTTGGTGGTATTTTAACCAACATTACTTGTGGTCTTAGCACAAAGTGTAAGCATTTGGAATGAAAGTGTATTATGTGATATCGTGATTTGACCGAAAATGTTTCAAATGTTTTGAAGAAACCGCCACCATTTTCTTCAAAACAATTGACTGACTCGACTTTGGACTGACATGACTAGAAACATAACTACAAAGAGTATAATCTCTGAATCACTTGACATTGGCAAGATTGTCTATGACAGGAGCCATAAAAAGAAGAAAGAAAGAAAGATTAATTTATACCTGTTACAAATATTTCAATAAGTTCTGTAGGTACATGGTGGTATTGGTTCTCTAGTGCTATTTCAATAATTATAGTTCCGAGTAGCAAAAGCACTTCTATTTTATTATTGTCCAAATTGACAGTGCCATAAAGTTTTAATATCATCAATATTCATATTTGCAAATCGTAAATCAAGCATTTCTCTCATCTAAACACATAATATAAGTCGTAAACTACAGCTATTCCGTGAAATTAAATTCAAACAACCCGACCGTACCTACGTAGAAATATCGAAAAAAAATGTTCATTATAAAGCTTATAAGCTCGTATAAGGTCAAATCAGGTTCTTTTTCCGCTTTTCTCTATCATTCGTCATCTCAGTAGTATCTTTCTTAATTTGGTTTAAGGTGTAACATAATGTCCCTATAAGTCCGAAAGGGGGGTATTCTCGTCGGCGAACAACGTTGGATAAACGACGTTAGAAATAACGAAGTTTTTAATTCATGAAATGCCTTTTGAACTTTCCCTCCAAAATGTACTAGATTAGATACAATACAACATAAAGTAGCGTACCTTTAGGTGTGAACACAAGAAATAAGAACTGACACTAAACCGTAGCACACGACAAATTATTCAAGTTTCTTAGCAAACATTTTTTATTATAAAAAAATGATAACGTCGGTAACATATATTTCACTTCAGATAAAGAAGGTGCGATTTTGGCAGAATAAGAGCTGAACAGAGAACTTCGTTACTTTGTAAGAGCTCAGTTATTCATCCCCTGTCCGAGTATTACTGATTTAGAGCCAAAACGGAATATTGAGAACCGAACCGTGAAAAGTTGATAAATCGCTCGAAAACGTAGGATTTAATCCATTATAGCCTACAAAAAAATTGGCCATGCCATTTCGCATATAATAGAAATAAGTACCTATGGTAAAAGTACGCGTTTTACGTGCGAGTCCACTCGCACGTAAATCTCACCTGATGGTAAGCGACGATGTAGCCTACGGTGGAGCAGAATGGTCTAGAAGAAACCTATTCACTCTTGCCTTGATACATATTATAATGGTCAGGAAAGACAGACGACGGTAACGAGTCGATTTCAGCAACACGTCCCCTTGTTTGTGTGTTAATTCTCGTAGAGCTGCTACCAAATCCACAGCACGTTGAATAACACCTGTTATTTAGTAACACATAACTAAATGGCATAACAGTGCTCTGATGTGATATTCATATAAACATTAACGGGACATGATAAGTTAAAGACCAATCTCGTAACCGCATTAAAACATGCCGGTTATGGTTCAGTAATACACAGGGTGATCTATTAACGCGTGTAGCATCTTTAGTTTATTGCCTGTTCTTCTCGGCGTTGGTCGCGTGGAACTGGTACCTAGAGTCATCTAATCTTCTTCTTCTAAATATATATAACTTAAAGGTGACTGACTGACTGACATAGTGATCTATCAACGCACAGCCCAAACCACTGGACGGATCAGGCTGAAATTTGGAATGCAGGTAGATGTTATGACGTAGGCATCCGCTAAGAAAGGATTTTGATCAATTCTATCCCCAAGGGGATAAAATAGGGGATGAAAGTTTGTATGAAACTTTAAATTCCTTGGCGCGAGCAAAGCCGCGGGTTCAGCTAGTCTAGTTATAAGACGTGAAACGTGAAGGTGATCCTTGTGATTTTATTGAATAAACATATTTTGGCTTTTTTTTTAATGAGTTTTAAAATGTTGGGTCTCCAAACAAATATATTGAGTGCCTGTAGAGATCTGACCTTGCCTAGGGATTAAGATCGTAATCCTACGACTGATTCCCAGGCACGGTACATATCCACTCAGTTTTCTTAATACCAAGTACGAACTCCAGATTCTTTGATGTCTAACGGGGTTAGGTCAGGTGTAGGTACATCTACATCACTACATAGTATTAAAACAAAGTCACTATCTCTGTCCCTATATCCCTATGTCCTCATGTCCCTATGTATGCTTAAATCTTTAAAACTACGCAACGGATTTTTATGCGGTTTTTTTTTAATAGATAAAGTGATTCAAGAGGAAGGTATATAAGCATAATACATGCATGATATGTGCACCCGTGCGTAGCAGGGGCACGCGGGCGGGTCGCTAGTTCATATATGTATACAATAAATACATGCTTTTACTGCCAAAGCTTTTATGACTATTCTACGAGTACATCACGCTAAAAAATGAGAGCTTATGATAGTCATTTGTCTGTTCTAGAATAATTGGGTCAACCTGTATAAAAAAACAAGCGAGTTTTATCGCGATCATATAGCGTGGCTAAGTGCTGGATATGCCACAAGAGCTTGTCTCAAATTACACTTTTTATTCCCGCAGATTTTATTATGGTAATAACGCGAAAGAGCCATGAATAATGTCCTTAATCCGTAGGTATTCCTATTGTTGTTGCGTGAAAATCATTCAATTATTTTGAGGTTTGTTATTCCCTCGTTACTTCGGTCGTATCGTATGTCGATGGTACTTTATTTCCCTCATGAGCGGGTCATCTAAAATGCAATAGTAGATTGTATCATAAGGTAGCGAAATCATATTTTTTGGATCCAGAGCGAAGTGAGGGATTCTAGAGTAGAATCCCGAGCTTAGCGACGGATTCTTTAGTGAAATCCTGAACGTAGCGAGGGATTCAAAGTACGTCGCCCGAGCCAAAAATATATTTTGCTTCCGAGTGGTACACTCTTCTTTTCATCACCCACTATGAGAAAATAAAAGGCACCTCATATTTCATTAGTTTTGGCTAAGGAGGAAGGAGGCCAAAAACACAGATTCTGAAAAATTATTCGCGCCTCTTGCATTTCTCCATTCAATAAAATTACCATAGGCTTTCATATATTTCTCCCGGGACTTTGCAGGTAATATATTATCCATCACATTTCTTGCGTCGGTTCTAATTCTTTCAAGAGTAAATTATATACTTTCACTGTCACTTGAAGAACTGATTTTTCAAAACAAAACCATGAATTTCTAACAATCCGTGAAAATTTACGAAAACGCAGGCTGTATTTCGCGCGTTTTTAAATTGATTTCTTTTTTTTACCAAGCCGGCATGGCGGTTTATGGTCGTACCAGCCAGTCTTTATTCAAACAATATTTGGTTCGATTTCTTTGGCGCTGAACACTGAAGAGGTTCCAAATTCAAAAAGTGCGCGGCAAAGTTAATTCCGGCGCACTTATTTTAATAAGTGCGCCGGAATTAACTTTCTCGCGCACTTATAGTTTTCTATAGAAAACACCACCTTTGGGTATACATAAAGGCGAACCAAGTCGTTCTTTTCGAATAGATCTGATGAAAAACATCAAAGTAGCTTCCTAAAACGCTTATTGTCTGATTAATAGGTAAATTACATAAATTGCGTATACCTACCTAATCATGAATCATAGGGATTTACCATCTTAGAGTAAATTATCAAAAAAAAGGTATTGTAATCCTAATCATTGTTTGCATCGATTTCCTATGTCTAAGCATTATCTTCACTTTACAGAATTGTTTGGAGTTACATGTTGTTTCATTTCATGTTTTATACTATACAGAAGACATCATCAGAATTGCCATCTTTTTGTTCTTGACAAGTTTTAGTAGACACAAGTAATTAATGATCCTATGTTATAATTTCTTAAAGTATGGTCGAATTAGTACTTACCTACCTATTAGTATTTATTATTTTGTTGTATCAACGATCGTCTTTCTCCTTAACAATTATTACGATAACAGCATTACAAGCTTTGGTTAAATGGAATGTTTACACAAAAGGTAGGTAGTTAGGCCTCCAAACTAATTAGATACTTAAGTAGGTACTTAGGTACTTATAATAAAACGAAATTGGCCATTCTCTAGATTTGGATAAGGCTATCCTGTTGTTCCAAAAACCTGAGATGAAAAATGCTGAAATTAAATGATCCAGATTTAATATCGTACTTATCTTTGGTAAATCTAGAACATAAACACGCGTAGAAGTATTGAAGTGTATCGACTAGAGATAACATTTAACTAATAGGTAATGGTTGTACCTATTACAGATTTTTTTAATGTATTTTTCATTTTGTTTCGCATACTTAAGTATAAAAAAGTATAAAGGTAACCTACCTTAAGTACGCAGTAAGTATTATATATATATGTGGTTTTTAATGTTACAAGTATGGTTCTAGAAAGTGCTGTGTTGAACGTCCAGCTATCTATAATTAAGCACCCCATATTTTGCTCAGAACTCACAATGTGGTAATAAGGTATGCCTATAAAAAAAATAGGTCTAATAACATTCCATTACATTGTTAATCGGCAAATAAATAAGATTACTTTGACTTTAGAGAACACGTGGTATACGTATCTACCTACCTACCAGCCCCCTTGGCTCCTACAAACTAAATTATTTAGTTTTTATAGACTTTTCCGATTGCTCTACGTCACCAAAGCTATCAAACGACCTGAAACCTATAGGAAGAATTTTTAGTAGTAGAGGTATACCTATTGTATACAATATCAAGAAACCTAGGTATTTTTTTTGTAAACGGAACTGAGAATCCGGCGGAACTCTTCTCCCTCGAAAAGGAACTCATAAACCTTCAGAGCTGAAGTCCGATCGTGTGATTCAGCGAAAAGTTCGCATCAACAAAGGAAGACCGAGTTCATGACGGGGCTTTTCTGTTCTTTGTAAAGCTTTGCAAGATAACATCGTCCGTCATTTCTTTTGAATAATGCGACAGCGGTCAGGTCGTGGATGTAAAATTTACTGCAGGGCGGGTTCATTTCTTGTTCTGCCCAATGAGGTAAGAAACCCATTCGTTTCCAAAGTCTAGAACCATAGACCTAAGAAACTATGCCAGGTTGTTTCAAAATGTTCGGAAACGACAGTTTTTGACTCATTGTTTTTAATGAAACTACCTGGAACAATGAATTACGAATGAATTTGCGTACAGTTGAGCCACCTGAAGATGTTGAAAACAATTTAGAGATTGCTCTACTGCTGGTCCAAATCAAAACTAATCGGAAGCGTTCCTATAATGGTCCTTTCTTGTAGCGAGGCGAGATAGCACCTCCCACCACGGTATTTTGGAGTTATCAGTGGACACGGATGCGTGGTGAGAGGTGCTAATCGCCTCGCTACAAGCCAGGTGCGAACAAGGTATAAGACGCTGGGGTTGGCAACGCTGAACGCCATAAATAATTAGGCTCAATTATTATCAAGGAATTTGTATACTGCGTATTTGCCTGTAAAGTAATTTGCCTGTATTCGCACGTAGTATTTATATTCCTTGGCGGGTGTTGACTATTCTCTGTCATATTTCACATTTTCTGTCATATTTAACATTTTCCGTAATGAATGTTCATACTTACTTAGCTTCGCGTAATATTCTACGTCTATTATTATCGCTCTGTAGGTCAGGTATCCTCGTTGGACATTATTTTGGCGGTCCGCCAGTCGCGGGGTTTGACGGCTCTATGCAATATGCATGAAGCCTTACGCAACCTGCGTTATCATCCCTACCCCGTTTTCAATCGGAATTTAGACGGTTGGTTTTACATTACCTACATACTTGCAATGAGTAGGTATTCGGTAATCATACACCTTTAATTCTATAAGCCTTTACTTACAAATTGTTATAACTTACATACTTATATATTTAACTTACTGATGTATCGATTGTGTTCTAAAGCTCCATTCTGAAATATTAATTTATACGACGAGATTAAAAAAAGACCACTACCTATATTTGGGTCTCTACGTCACTCTCGCTAACTAGTGACTTCATTGTGGTTGTGCTGGCGATTATCAAATATTTGATGAAGGCAATCGACTACAGCTTTGTTTATCCTTGGTTGTTGACTTATAAATAATAGAAGGTCAGACAGTTGATGGATTATTAATCTAGTATATCAAGATAATACTTTCATCTGCCGCAAGGCCGCCGGGACCTGACATATCTGGGCTAATGAAACAGGGACATGTCCTGCGTCCCTTGGGCATTTGGCGACGCACATTTTCTATCTCATTTATGTTACTTATTAGTTAGGCAATGCTCCTAGGCTGTCTATGCTTGATGGTGTTTACTTTATCAAGGTTATTAGCTCCAGGACGCTGTAGAATTAAGTGCCTACTTATGCAAGATGTAAAACTTATGTAGACTTACAAAGACATTTTAGTTTGTTTCGATGTTTTAGTGCGTGTAAGTTTGAAGTATGAGAATCTGTCATCATCACCTACTGCCTTCATTCCAAGTGGGATTGACAAACTAGATTATTCTTCCACCCGCTCTTCTACTTGTATCATTTGTCATTTCAGTGTTAACCCCTTTCTGTAGAGGAAGGTTTCTTTATACTTTCTTATTGAAAAAAAAACATTTTGCATTAGATTTTTATGTGTAGTATTCCATAAGTTTAATGACTTATGGAATGCTAAGAATACTAATTGGTTTCCTTGGATTTTCTTAGTACCCAGTATAGTGTTGCAAAGGGAATGTAAACTTTCCGTAGCACCTCGTAGCATCGTCTACGCTTAAAAGAAACCAAGAGTAATTTACCCATGGGCGGACACCGCGACGCCATTTCTCAGGATTCAAGCTATCATGCTTTTACAAACTTGGCGAGAGCTCACATTTGCATTAAGCTCTCCACCGAGGAACAGAATATTTGAAACAGCTAACGTTATTTGTAGGACGGTCAATCATTATGACGGAATGCCAGTTTTGATTAAAAAAAATACTTAGTCATGTTTCAATCTAGATGAGCTAAATTTCGGCAATAATTTTCTTAGGTATAATGCTCTCCCTTTTAATGAAAATAATCGTTATATCCGACGAAGGTTTGAGAACCGATGAGAGTATTTGATTATCAGCTACGCATCAATTCCTTTAAGCTATGCACTAAGTACTACCACTGAGCAGTATTGAAGCTTACGCTAGAAATAAAAAGCTCTTTATTTTAGTGGTCGTCGTGTTAGAAATGTTAATTGCTTTACTTTTTACCTTCTTTGCTGTAAGGTTGAGAATAAAACCAGCGCAACCACGCATTTTGGAACAAGCGCTACAAATTCGCTTTTATCAGAATTTCGTATTTCGATGAAACGTCGATGTGACAGGAATTCACGATACATTCAGAAATGATGAATGGCGAGGCTTAAACTATCGGATCTGCTATTTTCGACGAAAAAGAGGGATTATAACTTAAAATTCAGTTTTTATCATCTTTTCTGAAGAAAGTGACACATGATCGGCATTCTAGGTAAATAGATTTAGAGGTTCACTAAACACAATGGTGATCCAGCAAGTGACCCACAGTATTGTCTTGTATAATTTCCTTTATATTTTATAAGTATTGTTTTTAGGGAAAAAAAACTTATTTTTTCCCCAGCCTAAACAAAAACCTCAATGCTTATCGCGGAAAGTGTGAGTCGGTTGGGTTTGAACTGTTTGTAAGTTAGTGCTGTGGTTTTTTGTAAACAGCACAAAAGGCAGAGGTGTACTACTAACTGTGTTGTATGGCCATAAATGAATGTATGTAAAGACCGGTTTACTGACCGAACCACTTCCGAAGCTTTAGCAGGATGCGAGATGAGTAACGCTGATCCAGAAGTAGCAATAATTATCATAGCAACGAGCTCGTAAAAGCTATTTTACGCGCTTCGCAAGAACGGCTTTCAAGCAATAAAGCACAGAGAGACTGTTACGTTGGTTTTATTGAAGTTTTTTGTTCGGCACATTAAGCGACGCGACACGACGCGACGCTGATGACTCGTCGAGGGATTACGCTGTCTGTCACTATTGAGCGAAACGAGAACCTTAGATGTGAAAAAAAATTCACCAGAAACTGGGAGATTCCAGGACCTTATAAGTTATTTTCATCATCAACGGTGAATTTACCATGATTTGTGAGTTTTATTGTTTTCCGATATGTCCAGTACGACCTTTGATCCCAGGATCAACAACATGCTCTGTGCCGAAATGTAGTAATTTTGATCATTGAACTTGAAAAACTATCAGTTTCATATCAAAACAAACGAACAAGAGCATGAAAAGATCTTTCTTTATAGACTGTAATAGAAATTCTATACCTTGAAAAAGATAAATTTTCTTTAAAAGAAAAATACACCCGCGTGTTTGTACAACATGCACGGATACTTTCATGATAGGTGCTCTGTCAAAGCAAACTTCAGCTCTAAGAAATATCGAAGGTCCATGTAACAAAAACTGTTATTTATCCAGGTTGAATAAGGGACCTACTTATACATTCCGTCCGCGTGGAAAATAGCACATGTCTACAAAAAAATCTTCTACATTTTGTTCGTTTCAAGGAAAATAGGTTTAACAAAGTTCCAAGTGTGAGCGGCGCGGCGCGCGGCGTGGATTTATTCTTGTATTGCTGGATTAAGTCGTGCTTTACGATAAGCTGTGCTCCCTTTCTAGCTCGAATTGAATCCTTAGTTTTTATTACGACTCGGCATTAGAATTCCACTCGCCGCGATTTTAAATCCGTATTGCATTTCGGTCCTTTCAAACCGAACGAGTATTCGTCTCCTCTTTTTAATAATCCGATTATTCAGAATAGGAAAATTTAAATATTTTTAACTTCACAGTGAAATGAATCTCATAGCTGTGTGTAAATGTAGGTAAGTTAAACTATTTACATTTACTCAGATCCTTTACGAGAAGTAAACTATGACGAACGCATCACTCTCTTCTAAAGTCTCTTGAAAAATCTCTTGAAAAATTGTATTCAAATAATTTTGTGTATAGCTGTATTATTTTGTACCTATATGACTTGTGTCATGAATTTTTATCTGGTCTAAAATAAAATTATTATTGGATTTTATTGACTCAGAACAACCTGGTTTCCGGTGTTTTAGTGATAATGTGCTCAAACACTGGCGCACTAATTAGTCTATGTAAATGCGAAGCTATTATTTTTAGTGTTTGGCAAGTACAAATAGGCCAGTGCCTACATAACGATGACTAAATAATAATTACCTATCATTGTGAATGGGAGTCTTGGGGTGTGTTATGAGGATAAAGCTAGACCGGGCGCGGATTATAGATGGGGTTCCCGTATGACATCACGACCAGTTTTGTTCCGTCAAAGTCAACATCATCAGTCTAAAAATCTCTACTGCTGGACATGGTCTCTTAATTAAGAGGGACGGTTTTGAGCCTTCTCGATCAACCATCTGCCCCTGATCTTCATGATGATCTGCCAGCTTAATACCGCTGAGTTAGCAAGTTGAGGGCCTTGGTACAAAAAATGAAAGGTTCATCTTACGAGTCAAAGTCAACATTTGTTTTATTCAATAAAACGAAAAAAAAACCTCTAAAGTTATAACAAACATGCGGCTATACGAGATCATGATCAAGCCTAATAACAAAAGAACTTAACGACTTTTTTTTTAGTTTTTGCCTTAGCTGACATCTAGATCTCTTAGCACCATATACAAACTTAAGATTCATTGAGGATGTCTTGAGAGGGTAATGAGAGTTACGGCCAAAATGGCATATACACATTTTGTAATTATTGGTATTTCATACGAGACGGGCTTGCACGTCTCGTATGCCTAAAGCCTAAAGCCTAAATATAAATATAAGAATCTAACGGCTTGGTTCTCGTGCGGTGGTTATGATCCTTCTTCTTTTTTACGACCTCAGTGGCGCAGCAGGCGAGAGTCCGCCTGCGACGCAAAAGGTTGAGTGTTCGACTCCCGCCTCGGAACAAATTTGTGTACGATCTACAGAAATTTGTTCTGTTGGTCTGGGTGTTTTCTATGTATATAATAAAAAATATCTATCTATGTAAGTATATAATGTATTAATTATATCAGTTATCTAGTACCCATAACACAAGCTTTGAGTTACTTAGGGGTTAGATGGTGCTGTGTGGATTGTCCAGCATTATTTATTTATTATTCTTAGAAAATATAAAAGCATGCATTGCGCCTCGGGCTGTCGGAAAGAAAACGCCACTGTAATGAACCCCGCGATCGTTGTTGTCTCTGCACTAATTGCCGCACACACTTATTAAGGTCAAAACGTTGCAACTAATAGCGTTTCAGCCCTATAATACTGTATATCTACTGCATCTAGAATTCGCACATAATCCATTTTATATTCCCTGGGAGTAAAATTACGGGAACTATTAAAATACAGTGGAAAATAAAATGACGACTGTGAAAAAAAGAATACCTTCGTAATTAGACCAGCTGCGGTAATCTTGTGTTTCAAATGAACACAAAAATGTAAACCTTGAAACCTTTACATAGGTAAAAAAATTGTGTCAAATAGGATACAGGATTCGTGCCCGTTAATGTGCAAGCTAAGGTACTCATGATAAGTATTTCAAAATATGTCCGTAAAGTTTGCAAAGGACAAGTAAGAGCCAGTAGCGTAGTACCTATACAAAAAAAACTCAATAACCCAGCGTAAATGATTTACCCGTTATTTACACATGAAAAACAGTTCCGCATCTTATTTACTGATTAGTTTAGTGGAAATAAAATTGAATTAGGCGTTTAAATTGAGTGGAATCGGGGTCGAGCTGGGTCGTCCAGACGTGGATGGCATGTTTAAAATTACGGTAACCCGTACCGTACCTGGTAAAGGTGTAGACTTCAGGTTTATTTTGTTGAACATTTATTGTATTTATAGCATCTAATTTCAAGTAGAAAGTATAGTAGTTAGTAGTAGATAGTTTTTATTAAAACACGTTATTTATATATCTTCTCTTCTTTTTCTTGTCGTGTCACTATTTTCTTTTGATAACAGTGTGATGAAAGAGTTTAAAGTGCAACTCAAGAGGCTCCTGTCGAGTTGTCGAGCACTTGCCGGTTTCCACACGATTTTTGCTTAACCGTTTTCTTCTCTACTATTAAGCGATTCGACTTCGAAAGATGATGACAAAACAAATGGAGATAAAAGTTTTCCTCTTATAGTTGTATTTTCTATAGACTTAAGTGTTCTGTATTTGTGAGGCATATTTTGAGCGATGCACTCCGCGATTTTCAGCTGCTCTAGACAAGAAAAGCATAAAGTCGAGAAAATGTTTCTAAAATCACTGTATTCCGTTTGTGCAATGGACAGGGAAAAATGCTAAAAGGGTACCGAAATTATTCACCGCCGGCGTCAGAGCGAACAAGCGGCTGTCCCATTTGAAGAGAACAGGGTGGAATTAGCGATCGTCTTACAGCGTGTCTAGCGCGTCACGCAAAAAGAACGCCGGAAGGAGGGAGAGGGGTATGATGGCTCGAGTATTATTTATGCGCAAACACATCCCCTCCGCCGTTTTCCAGCGTTCTTTTTTGTTGACGCAACCTATATTGGAACCAAAACACAAACACCTAGCTTTCTTGCTTCGTTTTTCTCCCCCCGGACAAACTTTATTATTTGTACAAATGTTTAATGTCCTTAATATGATTACCTACAATTCGTAATACAACTGTAGGTATTTGTTTAGACTCTCGGCTGACTTTGTCTTTGTTATTTGTCGAAGTACTTTAGATTAGTTAATGTGTTGTTAGCTGTTAGTAGTTATTGTATTTTCTGTAGGTTGTGTTAAAGTCTGAGTATTTTTATGACAAGTAAAACTAAACTGAAACAGTTTCACGACTTTGATCCTCAAGCACGGTAGATATCCCCTCAGATCTTATGGTACCTAGAACGACTTTCAGATTCTTGGGTAGGTAGAGCTTGGTATTTAGGGGGTAGGGAGAGGTATATCCAAACATAACATTTGGCACATCCCCACATTTTGTAGTATTTAGTATTCATGTATTCATGACAGGTTGCAAGCCCATCGCCGCTGCTAGAACACTAACTAACGTTTACTCACGATGGTTCTTCGGTATCTCCCAGATAGTTAATACCTATTACTAACCTGCTAGGTATCGAAGATACAAGTAGTTTCCTCCAGGGAAATTAAAATTGCTTGCGAAACGACTTACTTAATAAAGTTATATGACGGTAATTTTTAAAGGAAACTTTTTATTCTGAAGTTGTCTTGAGAGCTTCCCACTCGCACATTTCAAAATACACATTTTGGTAATTTTCGTATCGTATAAGATTGTTTTTGTATTTTGTTACATTAAAAGCCTCCAGACAATTTTTCCCCCCGTTATGCCATTTTAAGATAGGTAAAATCTTAAGATAATTAACGCTCGCCATATACCAACCAAGGGCCAGTATCGTAAGATATCGTAATATGAAAATATACAATATCTTAACCGTCTGTGATGGCTCATGGCAAGTGATATTTCATAATCTTTGTCGTCTGTAATGCACTTTAAAATGGCTTCTACATACCTTTATTTTTTGAATAAATCTCCAAATAGGCAGTATTATTTGTTGCGATCTATACTTAAAGTTTTTTCGTGGCTGTTGTTTTGCTTTAAAGTTAAATGTTACCCATTGTTTTTTTTTATTTTATCTGGACAATTTGAAAGAGATAGTACTTCGAGTTGGAAAGTACCTACACTACTTAGCCATTAGAGGTCGAAACTCGAGTTGTATCTTATCTGCAGGGTAAAAGGTCTAAAAGGGGCATCTGAGTAATGTTTCAAGTTCCTGCCACTTTGAAGATAGACGCGTTGATTGAAAAGCCGACATAAAATGTTAATGGTGTGTTTTGTATACTTATAGCATGGTGCAGTGTAAGCTGAGCGCTTTGGATTGTATAAGCGAAGAGGAGGAATGTTGGCTAAATATTTAATTTGCGCACCTTTCTCCCTCGTGACATTGCGACCCGGCACTCCCTGTCTGAAAGGAATGGAAGATACATTTATCAAGTACAGGCAACCATAATAGTAGCTTATCACCTGAATTTACAAAAGAACCTCACAAAAAAAAATATCACAATAATTTATCAAACGTCAAAGTAAAATTTAGACGAGCCTTTGGGAAGTTGATTAGCTCCTTTTAACGCTGACTGTACTACTTTATGTATAAAAACCGCATATAGGTTTACTGTGGGTTAAATTAAAGTAACGTTTATAAATAAACCCCTATTCATAAATTGAATCGCCTCGTGGCTTATGAAAAACACTAAAACTATTCAAGCACTACATTATCTATAGATTTTTTTCAATATTTCGTCCCTACATTTAATCGGAAAAAGCTTTTTGCTGTTATAACTCTGGGCATGACGTGTGTCGAATGGATTTGGTGTGAAAAACTAGCTAGATATTTTATAGATTCAGCGAACTAGTGAAATTGACTCATTTCTTATCGAAACAATGCGCTAACTCTGCGGTTGAAATATTAGTAAATCGTATGATCTCCTCCGATGTTGTTATAGAAACATTTTTCAAAATTATGAAACTTCTTCGTATATTTAAAAGTAGTTTTTTTATACAACTCGTTGATGGAACAAGCAAATGGCCCACCTGATGTGAAGTGGTAACCATCACCTATAACAAAGCCCTGCGTCCATCAACTTGAGGCATACAGACGCCTCAAGTTTATGGACGACGATGATAAGCCTCATGTGCCTGTAATTACACCTAACACCACACTCTTCAAACCGAAACACGCGTTGCTGTTTGGCGGCAGAAAAAGGCGTGGTGGTAGTTCTTCCTTCCACGGACGAGCTCTTCTCAAAAAGCTCTACTACTCTTAACCACAAAATATAGGTTTATAGCACAAAACAATAAGAAGGCTTTATGCTAAACCATTATGCTCGGACAAACGTTCATACAAAACATTTGTAATTCCAAATCGCCCGAGAAATTTATTCGTTTAACTCACTCGCTCATCTGCATCTGATGATTATTTTACGGCGATTTGTGCTCTAACTTCCTTACTTTTATATTTCTGTTTTGTTAAAATTATTTTGAGTAAAAACGCTTCTCGGAGGAGATTTGAAATGTTTGTCGCCGGCTTTGATTAATGAGCGGTCCTCGTTTGTCGCCAGTATGAAGACAAATAGTTTCAGCCCGCTCTCAGCGGACTAGCAAAAAGTAGAATAATTCTTTTACGAATGTGAACGGTGCCGAGCCAACGGTGAACGATGGATAATTGTAAACACTTTTGGTCAATCGTGTGTCTGTTATTTACTTGCGATATTAGTATTTCCGCGATTTTATATTTTCTAGAGAAACCAGAAGCTGAAGTGCCAAAGATCTTGATGTAAATATTGATTAATAAAAATAAGTAACAAAACTCGCATTTATAATAAAAACTGACTTGGAAAACGGCTTAGATGCGTCTAAGGGATATGCAATATGGGATATAGAATATGGGATATAGAATATGGGATATAGAATAAATAAGAATCCATGGATTCCATATCCTCTTGCATCCTTTAGCATCCTTTTACATGCTTCTTTCCGATATTTGGGCACATGTTTTTGATTCTCTATTCTATCTTTATGATACACCTGCCACCTGCCATTGGTACTGACTCTTGGTATTATTATTTATTTTGCGACTGTAGCTTATATTTTTTTATTAAAAAAATGAAGCTAGATATTGGATATTAGAATGCAATCTCGCTAGACGGGAATGTCTATAGAGTTATGACAGCCCTGACGCCGGTTGGGAGTGCTTGGGATCGAATTGGATGGACACGGGCACGTCTATAAAAATGGACAACCTCTGGGAAATCTCTATGGTGATTTACATAGTTTTAAATTTTGAAAGCAGGTATGTTTATCGTGCAGACTTGCCTTGCCTTCAAAACAATAATTCGGGAAATAAACATTGGAAACCCTCTCAAAAGTTATTTCTATTATAAATTGTCGGTGACGCTTACAGTAGGCACTTCAGTCATTATTTTGCAAACCTACCACATTAGTTAGCTAGTAACGAGTATCTGTCATACATTTATGATTTTTCTGTAAAAAAAGTTTTCGACCTACCACTGATTTGTATTATATATTGTTTATCACTTGTTGTTGATCAGTGTCATTTACTCAGGAGAGCAAACTCATTTGAACACTGCGCTGCGACTGACTGACTAGCACCTAAAAAAGTAGGACGTGACCTTTGAACACACTTATAAAGGCCTGCGTTGGGTGAGATAAAACTGACAATAACTACAATGCAATTCCGTTTATTGGTGGCACAAAGTGGCTATAGCAGGTACAACTCTATAATTAAACTTGTTGGCGCCACAGTCGACTGCTGTCTCCTATTATTTCATTAGCCTTTTATTCCCCTTCAGTGAGTAGCGGTTGGGAAAGAAAACGACCGAAGATAATTGAGTTGAAAAAAAGGTCGATTGGGAACGTCAGAGCACATTTTCATCTCCCGGGTTCAAACAAGTGTTTGGGTAATTGAATAAAAATGAGAATCTATCCTTTGAATTACTTATTAACAGGGGTTTTCTTGTAATTTTTACTAAAAACCTGTTCAAAAAAGGCTGCCTACGCCAGTACCTAATCTATAACTATAAGAATCAAAGTCCTGATTGACTGACTGATATATGACTGACGCACAGCCTAAGCCGCTGGTCGTAGAGACTTGAAATTTGAGGAGTACATAGTTCTTATAGCGTAGTCGTGTACTAAGAAGGGATTTTTCAAAATTCAACCCCTAAGGGTGTTAAAAGAGTTGAAAACGTTTGTATGAAAAATCGTATTCCTTCAACCTAGGAACTTGAAACTTAGAGGACATATACCCCAAAGTCAATAACTAAATTTGTCATTTTTAGTTTTTGAGAACTACCCCCAATAAGGGTGCAAAGGGGTGTTGTAGTTTGTATGGGAGGTTCGATTGATTTCAAACTTGCAGTAAAAATACTTCTAAATAAATAACAAAAAACGACATTTTCAGTTTTGGTAAACTACCCTTAATAAGGGTGCAAAGGGATGTCAAAGTTTGTACGAGAATTTTTGTACGCGTAGTGCGATTGACTTGAAACTAAAAGTAAAAGTAGATACATAACAAAAAAAAATACTAATTTAGGGTCTTATCTCGGGTGGAATGCGCGAGCGGCGTCAGAGGTGCAGCGGTGTGGCTGGCGAAGCGCGGGGGTATGAAACTCGAAAACTCGAAACTATGAATCTTGACAGAGGGATAGATTATAGTCTGGAATAGCACATAGGCTACTTATACCGTGGGAATACCGGGATTTATATCTGCGCGGGTGAAACCGCGGGGCTCAACTAGTACGGAATATGAACGTGAGCGGTAGTGCGCACTGCGCACCAAACATCAGTATCATATTGAATTGAACACGTCAGCCCGGGAAAAAGCTACATAGTTTATGAAATATATTACTGTGACTGCGAGTTTACTTTACGCAAAAACTTTTTACAATATTGAAGATTTAAATTAAATTAAAATTGTATTGGAATGTTTAACCTACGCATATAACTACATAACATACTAGCCTCCACAGCTCAGTTGGTAGTATGTCTGCCTTCTGTGCTGCAGGCCGTGTGCTCAATATCTCTGAAAACCAAACAGCCACACTCGATCAATTGTTCTTCACGACTTTGATCCCCAGGCACAGTAGATCTCAGTAGTAGACTCTGATCTACTATTAGGTACTAGGACCAGCTCAAGATTCTTCTGAGGATGTCTAGTCTTGCTAAGATGCAGTCACTAGCATGACGCACCTTTTTTAAGTTTTATATCCTGACTAGCTGATCCCGCGGCTTCGCTCGCGCTCGTTTACTTTGAAAATCTCATACAAACTTTCAACCTCTATTTTATCCCTTTGGGGGTAGAATTGATCAAAATCCTTTCTTAGCGGATGCCTACGTCATAACATCTACCTGTATGCCAAATTTCAGCCCGATCCGTACAGTGGTTTGGGCTGTGCGTTGATAGATCACTATGTCAGTCAGTCAGTCACCTTTGAGTTATATATATTTAGATTTAGATTTACTACTCCTTTACTTATTGTTTATAACTACAGAATACTAAAAGCTACCACTACGATGATTTACCCACAGAATGTGCAGGCTTCATTCATATAGGAAAGAGAATAATGGATCTATCTTTATCCGTATTTTGTTTCCTCTTATTTGACCAGAATATGTAGCTAGTGTCCGTTTTCACGCCATTTGATATAGGCTGTTTTATTTTACGTACGTACAAGGAAAGCATCAGAAAATGTTACTCATTTCTTGAGAAATTATCAAAGCTCGGAACGACTATTAAATTGTATTGAGAAATAGTCAATTAACTGGCACAGTTATTGCAGATAAGTTATAATAATGTTACTTGACTCTACATACCTTAATTATGTAGTCTGTTCACAATGAAAACCGTCGGTCGTGGCGTAAAATGGAAATAACATTAACGCCACCTAACATTAGCGATTTAATTCACGTAAGGTAAGGTAATAAAGCGATTTTTTTTGTTATCATAATAATTTGTTTTTTTATATTATTTTAATGTTACCATCGTTCTTTATAATAAATAAATAAATAATGCTGGACAATCCACACAGCATCATCTAGCCCCAAAGTAAGCTACTAAAAGCTTGTGTTATGGGTACTAGATGACTGACATATTTAATACATTATATACATACATAGATAGATATTTTTTATTATACATACAAACACCCAGACCAACGGAACAAATTTCTGCAGATCGTACACAAATTTGTTCCGAGGTGGGAATCGAACCCGCAACCTCTTGCGTCGCAGGCGGACTCTTGCCCCGCCACTGAGGTCGTCAACGTAATAACGTAATAGTATTGTTATCTGTCATAACAAACACGGTAATAAAACAGCAGCGCCCCCTAATCTTAGGACTTTGTGAACAGACTTTAGCTACGTTCGTCTAGCTATCGAAGCATGGTTTCTATCTGATTAGAACATGAGCGCAAAAATACAAATTTATACATATAACTCAGAAATCTTCCAAACATGACCAACTGCAAAGTGAGTTATGTGCCAAATGACACTTTGGACGTACCTTTGACCACCCTCATAGATAGTTATCAAAGAATCTTGTTTTAGTACTTGGTGATAAGGGATCTGAAGGCATACCATCTTGCTTGGGGATCAAAGTCTGGTGGGGTGAGGCTGGTAATGTATTTTTTTCTGTTTCATCTCCCAAACAGTATACAAGAAGGATAATTTAATTTCATTGATTTACTCTGATACACTTTTACAGGGATGCGTACCTGTATTGACACGTTTTGAATTTCCAAACATTTCATAAATCACAAAGGTGATTTTAAATATAATATCTTGTCCATATGTCAAAGAGTTAGGTACCAAGTACCTGCCACCTTTGTAGAAAAGCAAATAGCTAATACAAAGTAACGGTGGTTTCTTGTCGATTTTCGGTCCTAAAGCTATTTTTATAAGGCGCAGGAATGGGTATTATTTCCTCAATTTTGTAGGAACAAAGGAGCTTGGCTGGTGGAATGTAATATATAGGTGCTTACAAATATGTAAGGTCCGGCATAATATGGGTTCCAGGTATGATTATACGAATCCCTTCTTGAAAATATCCTGAAAGGTGAAGTATTTATTTAACGATGCGAGTTTATGTTATTTGATTATTTATTGATTTATGGCTAAAGAAAGCTTGGACTCTCAATTATTTAAAATCGGAGCTTTGAAGAAAAGTCTTGGCTAAACCCTGCTACTTTTCTAAATGAAAGAGATATCTCAGTCTGGATTCTAAATCCATAATTTAGAATTTACATTGTATTCTTATGTTATTTTATTTAAATTTAAACCTAATATCTGTGAAATAAATAATGAGGCAACTTTTTTTTTATACAACAAGCTGATGGAACAAGCAGATGGCCCACCTGATGTTAAGTGGTAACCATCACCTATAAACAAAACAATGCCCCGTAACTTACATTTACAAATCCAACGGCCGCTTTTTAAAAGCTCGATCAAACTTACTCGGAGCCAAGTCTTTGCTATTTCAGCTATTACATCAATTAAGATAGAAATAGCACGTGACATGACATCCGATTATGTTTGATCGAGCTTTCAGACACCGGTCGTAAGTCTAAGATTAACTTATACGGTATGTCGCCATTATATATATATATATTTGTATTTAACATATATATATCTTAACGACGTGGCTAGATTAAGATTAAGCCACGTTTATAAAAAAGGCGGTTTGGGTCCACACGCAAAGCTTTCGATCACTCTCACCCTGAGAGTGATAAAGAAAATAATGGGAGTGAAATCGAGAGCCGAACAGTTCTAAGTTAGAACACGTTTCTTTCAGCAATAAAGTCTATAACGGGTTTAGCTACAATTGAAAGATCTTACCTCTGATATTTTGCAAAGAAGTAAAATAGTGTTATTGATGCAGCTTTATCCTCTTAAAACAGCAGAGACATCCTGAATTATTCGTAAGCAACGTATATTAGCTATAACTGATACTAAGTCCAATGATTCAATGCTGGTTTCTGATTTATTTTATTATAAATAAAACATTGAATGCGCGAGAGTTTTCTTTACTGCTGATAGATAGGATTAAGTTAAGGCCCTATCAACTGAAGCAGCAGTATCTGATATTTTCCTTATTGCAGCCACACAGTACGATCTTATGCTTGGGATACATGAGGCTAGTTTTTCAGGCTAGGACACCAAGCTAGTGTCAGTAAGCTAGCAAGCTAGTACTTCTGGCAGTGGCTAGCTTAGAGATTAAGCTTGTTTTGTCTACACGAAGCTAGACTGACACAAGCTTGCTATCCTAGCTTGAAAAACTAGCCTCGTGTATCCCAGGCGTTACGCATAATGCACAAGTTCGCTCAAGTTTCTTGGCTGTTCTTCTAGGTTTGTTTGCGTGGAAGAGGCACTTAAAGCTTTAATAAATTTCATAGTGATTTTTGTGATTCAATTAAATAAATACCTTTTGACTTGGACTATGAAATGGAGAGTTTCGATAGAGTCCGGGGTCGCGCGCGGTTACGCGTTGTTCTAAGTAGATGTAGGTAATAAAGTGTGTACTTCATAGATTGCCCATGCAAGGACGTTCGCAGTATGATATCGCTGTAAATTATTATTGAATACACCACACAATATACTTTTAATACCAACAAATTGCCAACAGCAGCCCACGCAGCTGCTGATGACAGTACCCACATTTATAATACATTCATAAAAAATCGAATGAAAAAGAAAACGTGTATGCGAATCTCCATACCGTTAACTCGTTTTATTGTTTACTCACGTCTCTATTTTTATTAGAGGATGTGTTATTTTGCCTGGCTATGTTTCATTCAGGGTACTGACTTTCTTTTTGATTACATTTAGTCTAAGAGTCTGTGTAACTATTTAGTAATAAAAGTATTAATAGGTAAAGTTATAAACGTAGAATTTTATGATTTGTTTTTCCGAGAAAGTAGTATTTATTGACATAGCGACATCTAAACCTATTATACCATGGGATGAGATCCAAAAGACTCATAGAAATAGAAACCTACATTAAAGCATCCATCACAAGAAACATCTATTTTATCCACAAAATGTTTCCTTTGTTTAAATTGACCGATTGCACAGATTCCACCACAGAGCTGTGACGCTTTGAATTCAGAAATTATTTATTGTTTAAGTAACGGTAGTACAAAGAAGATCTTATTATAGCCATGGTCGGGTCAGGTACAGTTTTAAAAGTTTGTGCGTTCCGGACAACGTACAAAAGCTCATGTTTTTTAAAGTCTGCACCCATAAGCTACAAATAAAAAAATATAATAATACAAATACTCTTACTTGACACTTGAGTGGAGATACTTGATCTACCTTTATGAGAATACCTTGAACACAACAATTCATTCGTCATAAAGTGGTTTTAAGCATGCATAGGCACCGGCGGGACTGGACAGCCGTCACCCGCGAGCCAATACTTGACGGTTATTATTCCGCAACGAATAGGACAAAGGAGACCCATCACAAGCTCACTGAAATTGCCTGTCCTTCGTTCATACATGCTGAGTTTCGTGTTTTACTGTCACGGAGCGGTCTTATACATTCTTAAGTAGACCTACTTACAGCTTGTATTTTAAGCTGAATTATTTATAGCTTTATACCTAGAATATCTAGGTTCTAGAATGTCTCGGTTAGGATGCGATGCTCAATATTCATTTAAAAAAAATCATGAAATAGTTATTCCATTGTTACGGCAAGACACGTGTTTTTTGAGTACGGTCTGCAAATATTTGAAATATGAAACATTAACATGCAAAACAGTAAATCCTGTTGAGCTGACTGTTATGAGTCTTTTTATAAATGCTAAGACCTAGGCCTCAGCATCAACCTTGTATCATATTGCGTGGAACTGGCACTAGAGTCACTTAGTTTTAAGACGTGTCAAGATGATCCTTGTGATTTTATTGAATAAACATATTTTGACTTGACTTGCTTGACTGCCCTGGACCACGGCGTAAAATACCAACTAGCGTCATCCTTCACATCCTTGTCTACAAGAAAAAAAATCATGCAAGAACTTTTGTGTAACTTTGTTCGGGTTTGGGTGTGAAGGTAGGTATTACGTGACTGCTGTGAGATTTATCTTAGGTATATGCCTAAAATGTTGCGCATTGAGACACTCAAGCCGCAATCGCCACAGCTCGTACGTGGTCGGTACAGTTTTGAGAGTTGCATTAAAAGTTCAGACTGCGGTATCAGACGATTTACTCGGCCTCTGACGCTGTCACGTGCTACCCCCAGATAAGAATACACCCATTAATGGAAAATTATAAAGTTATAACGAGCTTCCAAAATAATCTTTGGGCTATTTTTACGAAATATACATTTCAAGTTGGGAACAATGGTACCGTTTGTCGATCTTTCTGTAATCACCTTCCAAAACAGTTGACCATCAGGGACCATTTTGATTTCTTAGCTGTTCGCAGGGACGATGATGTACAATAATATAATGTGTGAATGTGAACGTCCGTTCACATTGATTCACTGGTGGTCCGCAGACCATTGTTTTGGAACCAATGCAAATGTTCTAAAACAATACTAAATTAGATGGATGATATTATGAAAATATTAATATTTTTTACATTATTCTTGTAATTTTTCAACTTCATTGCCATCGTCAAATTCTTGCGAATGAGAAGAGTACTAGGCAGCAGGTATTGTATATGGTTATCAAAATAATGAATTATTTCCTTTGCCAAGAACACTGCGCAAGATATTGCTAGCAATTTGGCAATTTTTTCTTCTAAATCAGTTACACAATAAATACTTTTTAGGGTTCCGACCCAAAGCGGAACCCTTATGGTGCAACTTTGTCCATCTGTCTGCCACAGCTGCTGATTTCAGAAACTAATGAAGCTATCGACTAGAAATTTAGAATTGTTTTGAATGTTACTGACCAAAAAATAAGTATTTTTTTATATTCATTGCAATATGGTCTAAAATAGAGGGTGTCAAAGCAAAGTGGTACGTAGTACGTACCTATGACGTTATGTACAATTACTTATTTGAAATAGCTGATTTGCTCATTCTGTTACAAGTTTGTATTATAATGTATGGATAGAATAAATAAATATTGGTGCACACAGCACTGGCACGGTTGTTCTTATATCCATAAGTTGTGTTCAATAAAGTATTTTCTATAAATTTCTATCTATTTAGCCCCAAACCAAATATACATATAGATGATAGAGATGATATAATACTTTTATTATTTGTATTTTTTTTATACAACCAGCTGATGGAACAAGCAGATGGCCCACCTGATGTTAGTGGTAACCATCGCCTATAACAAAGCTTTGGCTCGTAAGTCACGCACGATAGGAACGTGCCTTACGATGCCCTGCTCTGCGTCCATCAACTTGAGGCATACAGATGTTAAGCCTCATGTGCCTGTAATTACACCGGCAACCACACTCTTCAAACCGAAACACAATATGTATGATATGTAATAAACATATATATATATGTATATGTATATATGTACTTGTTTACTCAAGATAACTCTCATAGGGAAGAATAAATTATGTAGGCGTTTGCTAAGCGGGTAATCACTCCAAGTAGTTAGCCGACAGTAACCCTATTATCATTCTATCCTAGCTTCTATCACAGTTATCCAATCAAAATGTAAATTAGGTTTGTGTGAAACTCTTAGTTTCTGCTTCAAAAAACGCTGAAATTAAAATGCATACATATAATCATAATATGCATAGAAAGCCGAAAGGGTCAGATTCTGCACTTCATCATCATCATCAGCAGCAGCAGCTATATGCCAGCAAAAAAGATTTTCGGCTCTCTATTTCCACGAACTGCGCGCAATCTTTGACTCTTCCTTAAAATATGGCCCTGATTGACGAGCATGTAAAACCACGGCCTATGGCTCGTCGGTAAAGCTCTAGTCCTTAAGGCGACGACGGAAGGACTGGGAGCTTTACCGACGAGCTATAAGACGACGGTTTTAATCGCTGTCGATCAGAAGTCTTAACTCAATGTTCGATAATTTTATGTGCTACATTTTTTCTTCAGACTTTTGAAATTCTACTTATTTAACTTTTAGTGTACCTACCTTGAAAAATGCACCGCAAGATTCTCAAAGTAAATTCACGAAGTCTGCGTTGGATGAAATATCATTTAGGACAATGATTCGGGTTAGTAATCTATTACATGGTAAGTAATACGTTATCCTAATAGTTATTCTGTGACGTTTCGCTTGGAGCATCCAAACAGACCCCTTATTCACCAAGAAGCAGCTGGAAGCAGTTCAAGAATCGCGTTCATCCATTTATAAATGCAAAAGGTTATTACATTTTTATCAATTACTTGTCAATTTAAAAAAAAATTGCACGTCGGGACTGTAACTGGTAAAAGGGTAATATTATGCCTATATTTTTTTGTACATTATGACCAATTTAAACCTAAACTTACATTCCGCAAATAAATATTTCTGATTACTGATTTATTTTTGAGATGCTCCTGCGACCTTTACGGTATAGTCAGCATCACTGCCTGACTTCGGCCTTCAGATCAAAGCTTCATTCCACCGGCCATCCCCACTTCTAACCAGGAGCCTTATTCACTATGACCATTGGCACCGCGATCACAGCTAAGACAAGGCAGCCGGTGTCATACGGTCAGGGCAAAGTATCTCCTATGTCATAAAGAATAAAGCCCAACATCAAGTTTTGACGCTTCACGGTTTGGGGCAAGGAATCTCTTATTGTCATAGAGAATAATGCCCCAGGCGTTTTCCAAACTCCACGTGAAGTTTAGCTTGAGTAAACTGTTTAAAAGTATAGTCATTAACATTTCATCAACAGACAGTTATTAACTAGGGCGTCAGTAGCATGAACTGGTGCAGTTGACCTGCGCATTCGAAAGGTCACAGCTGACAACTCCCGACAGATATGTTTTCATCAACGTACAATATATGGACTGAGGTCTTGTTGCTTTAAAATTGTTTATTTTAAGGAATATTTATAGCACCTATTTATTACACTCGCGCACCCATGTCACTCATCCAGAGTATGTACCATATAAAATACGGCTGGTTAGCCCACATTTCACTTTCACCAGATATTTCAATAGCAGAGATTTTTATTAATACTACGTACAGTGTTTAAAACAACATGGTTTTATTAACAATATTGTGATAATGTAAATCCATAATCATTTAGAATGGGTATGATATCTAATTAATGAAGGTAGTTTAAAACGTCCATTATCTGTATCATTATCTATAAAAACAACAAAAAAATCAAGTTTGTTGTATGGGAGCCCCCTTAAATAATTATTTTATTTTTTCAATAATTATTACAGCGGCAAAAGAAACTTAACTTACTGACAACTGAAATGCACTGGCATTCCAGATGCCTATAATTTGGATGTCTTGAAGAGACGAGTGAATAGGTATCTTCTAGGTAAGCGTGCTACACCGTAGACCGTCACTTACCATCAGGTGAGATAGCGGTCAAACTTTTTACCTATAATATGTAAAAAAACTTAAACTGCTAGTGCTTTCGGTTGAATCAATATCTTTCAATCACAAATTCCACAGTTAAAAACCGGTTGATCCTTGTGCCGTGCTAGTGCGGTCATTAAACGAAGGTTGGAGGTGATGCGTGACATCGTCATTTTATATCAGTAGACCCCTAAAATAACCTCAAAATAAATTTAATACAAAATTATTATTGTCCTATCTTGTCAAGATTAGGATACTAAAGTTTAACCACAGGTACGACGAAAACTGGAAAATGTTTATTCAGGTCCAAAAATTGCTGCTATTACTGTCAAGGGGATAATGTGACCCGTAAACTTTATATCGAAACATGTATATTTAAGCAGAGTAATACTAGGCAGCTTTAATACAGTATCAGGTCGAGATTTGCCAGTCGCGATCTCAAAGGAATTCGAGGTGGTCGAAGATATTGGATGCTGATAGGATGGGCAGTTAGATAACTTCAGTTTATACTTTACTGACATGTATTTTAACCTCTCTAATACGTCTGACTTCAAAGTTTCACAAACGCGGTCACCTCAGTAGATTGCTACATCTAAGACTGTTTGCCACCATTGCAATGGTGAAGGAAAACATCATGAGGAAACCGGCATGTTGTAGGACCTAACAAATTCAATAACATGTGTCAAGTGCTCAAAAGGAGCCTCTTGAGGCGTACTTAAAATCCTTTCACCACACTGTTTCGAAAGTAACTAGTGACTCGACAAGAAGAAGAAGACCATTGCAATGCGGCTCGACCAAAAAGAGAGAGAGAGAGAGTTCTTCTACCTTCTACCTTTATTATTTTCCCGCGGCCCGCGACCAAGGCTATTGCAACATAGCCGAAACGTCGGGAAAATATAAAGGCAAAACGCGATAAATACGCGTAATTTCAAACTATATGTGATATGATCGGGAAAGTTTAAAAAATACTAAAATAACTTTTTTTTATACAACCAGCTGATGGAACAATTAGATGGCCCACCTGATGTTAAGTGGTAACCATCACCTATAAAAATGCATTGTCTTGTAAGTCACGCACGATAGAAATGTGCCTTACTATGCACTGCCCTGCGTCCATCAACTTGAGGCATACAGATGTTAAGCCTCAAGCGCCTGTAATTACACCGGCGTGGTCGCCGGAAACACAGCATTGCTACTTGGCGGCAGAAAAAGGCGTGGTAGCAGTACTTCCCCGGACGAGCCCTTCACAAAGAGCTCTGCTACTCTTAAAACTTGATCTATAAGTGTTCAAGATACCTATAGAAAGCTATTAAAGTTTTGTTTACGAACAAAACCTACGTATCAATACGCACGGCTACAGTACAGACTTACGTCAGAAAGTTCATATAGCAAGACTATACCTACAGCACTATTCCTATCGTGTATAATAGACGAGTATGAGTAAACAGTAGTTGGTGGTATTTTCCCCGTCACAGGCGTTATCGTCCGTTGCATAAGTTATGGTCTGGTTGTAGTGCTATGAATAGACCCTTACTATACACATTACTTAGAAGTCTCTGAGACTCGTCGATTTCCTTGCATTTTTACATTGAGTTTTCACTTAAGGCTCCGGCGACAGCGGCTCGCAATTTCGAGGTGCGATTGGCTATTATTTCATATTATTTCATTTCGGGGAGGTTGTTTGAAGTAATAACTCTAAAGTGACACGCATAAATACTGTTAGAACACAAATAATACAATAATATAAGGGAAACATGCCCGAATCAGAAATCATTTTGGTATTAGTATGCTTGGTCTTACGTTTACCTAATATCAAAATGATTTCTGACTCAAGCACATTTCCTTTATGTTATTGTATTTTTTGTGACAGTATATAGTAGTTTAAATTAGACGTAAAAACAGACATTTGCGATATAATCTTTTTTTTATACAACTTGCTAATGGAACAAGCAGATGGCCAAACTTTTATCCCCTATTTCACCGTTGTTGAACTTTAAAAAATAGTTTCTTTGTGGGGGCCTCCGTCATAAGAGAAATAAGTGTGCAAAATTTCGAGTTTCAAGGGTTTGGCTTGCCCGTTTTCATCAGTCAATCACTTTTGCCATCTAATTATATAGATAGATAAAAATGGATGAACATCAAGAGCAGAACATTTCTGCCTCATCTTTAAACTACTCGAAAACAATATCTACGACATGGTGAACCACCCTCAACTACTTACAGCTTTAACATTATCTAGGTACCATAACGTTTTACAGTTCAACGGTACTAGGTATATTATTGCAATGCTACCAGCATTGTTATACAGGGCGCAAAAAGGCTATTCGCAAAAATCCCTGTCTTATTGTCATAGATGATGAATTTGTGTAGTTTTTGTGTATTTTTATAGATATTATCTGTTTTACCTGCAGTTGCTCTGCCAGGACTTATTTGCTGTTTACGTAAGTGTTTATCGTGACTAATATAAACCAGCTGACTTTAAGCTATAAATCCAGAGACGTACCTACAGATATAATTTTGTTTTGTCTAACAAAGACCCCTAAAAAACAAATGCTTGAAATTAGCCTAGCTTTTTTTTTATACTACCAAGGTAGCATACGGTTCACCTGATGGGAAGCGGTTACTGCAACCTATGGACGTTTGTAACATCAGAGGTATCACACTCGCGTTGCTGACCCTTTAAATATTTTATTATTTAAAATCTGGTGCTTCCCGCGCGTGTAGTCCCATTTTAATGTGAGTAAGATATAAAGATTAGTTTTTGAGTTACTATGAGTGTATTTTCCAGTGTATTTGAAGTCGGTTTATTCTTAAAAGAGTTATACACCCTGTATTTTGTTTAACTTGGAGCCGTATTTCATGCAATTGTGTTTAACTCAGTAACAGGATTCAACGAACCATTTTTTCTGCACAGCGTAACACGGGCGCTACTAACTTTGCTCAAAGATTTGCAGAACTATTGCGTTGCACTGCACTAAATGGTTTTGTCTTGTTTTTCTTACTGATTGATTGCTTTCGATAATTTAATTATTTTATTTATTTTATTTTATTTTGTTCAATAAATAAAATAAATAAATAAAATAAAATAATTCATGTCAAAGTTTACTTTTACACAGAAAAGTATAATAATTATGAAACAGGCATTTTATTAATTGGCTTAGGTCAGATTGAGAATAAATAAAAAATAAATAATGCTGGAAAATCCACTGAAAGCTTGTTTAAGCTACTGAAAGCTTGTGTTATGGGTACTAGATAACTGATATATTTAATACATTACATACTTACATAGATAGATATTTTTTTATTATACATAGAACATACCCAGACCAACCAACGGAACAAATTTCTGCAGATCGTAAACAAATTTGTTCCGAGGCGGGAATCGAACCCGCAACCTCTTTGCGTCGTAGGCGGACTCTCGCCCGTTGCGGCAATGAGGTCGCAGAAGAGGTCGCGCCAGAGAGAATTGAGATGCTGAGATGACAATTGATTTATTATTCGTTGTTTGAGGGAATTCAAATCTGAATAATGTTTTTTACGAGAATCTAGTTCTCATGGCAATGGGCTTGCAATCTGTCACGTATGTATGTATTGGACGTATCATTACTACTACCTCCCGTAGATATCCTCAAATAATCATGAGTCCTTGAGTGATATCTACCGTGCCTGGGAATCAGACATGAAGCTGTTTCTGTAAATCTTGTTCATACTTTCAAATGAAGTTGCCAACGAGAGCGGAAGAGATGAATTTGTAGCTTATGGTTTCTCGTAGCGCGAGCTCTCTCGTAGCGCTCTCGTAGCGCTCTCGTAGCTCTCTCGTAGCTCGGCGTAGCTCACCGGCAGTCAGTGAGCGCGGTTCGCAACCGCCGGCCGCTCGCGGTCTTCCCAACTATCTCGAATGTACAACTTCACTTTTGTGTCGGCTTATTTAAAACGAGGATTGAATCTTGTAAGTATTTAGAAAAGAAAATTATATTTTTTCTTCGTTTTCTTATGATTTCAAATAGAGATATTAAAAGTTATAGAACTTAAAAACTTTGTAAAACCGTCTTAACATTTTTAATTTATTAATAATTAGTTTGCTAAGTGCTAAAAAATGGCGTTGCATTCCATAAAAAATATTTTTCTACGCTCTATATAAAATAATAAATTAAACATTGTTAGTGCTAAGTGCTAAAAAAGGCGTTGCTTTCAACATAAAATTCTCCATTCATTTTTATCTTAGTCCAATTACCTATTAGCGAACTGAATTATGTATGTGTTGCGTCTTTCTGAAAACAGGCGCGAGGTCAACTCGCGGTCCGCGGATAAAGCGAGAATGGAAGGAATCAAAGAATTAAACAGTAAAATGTAAATCACTCTCCCCTTCGGTGTCGGATTATCTTTGGGGCTACACAAACATGAGTAAGTATACTTAGGGAATGGGAGATCATTTTCATGTTTCTACACATGAGCGCGCGCGTACGTTTGTTCGCAGTTTTAAAGCACCTAGATGGGGGAATGAAAATTGTAGTAAGCTAGCTAACGACCGCGGCTTTTCTCGCGTAGGGATGAGTAATGATTGCTCGTACTTGTATCTTATTATAATGTGTTTTTTATTCTTTTGTGTTCGTTTGTTTATGCTAATCCATTTTACGAAACTATAGGTATATAATATTGTCCTATGTTTCACGCCAATTGGTTCAGTGGTAAGGGCGTGATTGAGCTACAAACATCCAATCGTGACTTTCGCATTCATTTAAAAAGTTTGAAAATGTCGCTGAGATGTTTAACTTTGAAAAAATAGCACAAAGCACTTTTTAAATGGAATTAGATTGTGATTAAAAATAAAAACGTCATCAATTAGATTAAAAAATAAAAACGTAAGTTTAATATCTGTCCGGGAACAACACTACGCGAAGTTCATTCGCTCACATCTTCAGCGTGGGACATCACTAGCGGAAGCTCGCCCTATTTGCCTCGCGGCCGCCGTACGACAAGCACGCACGCCATTACCTACTATATACTTAGAACATCTCAAAGTTGTAATTAATATTTTACCTCATTATAAATCTAAATAGTACGCGCCGCTCTTTATTTGCTCCCAAACATATTTTTTGGCGCCCCCGGGTGGGCGCCAAAAAAATATTATATTTATTATATTATTATGAAATATATTATATTTCAGATCACAACATAGTAGGTATTATTAAATGAACTTTTATTTAATGCCATGTTACTCCAAATAGGCCTTTTTATCTTATTCTACATGGTTTATACAGTGTCAAAGGCAAAAATAAAGTAGGTCATAAACCCATGCCCCTACTTACAGGCCGGTTTAGTGCGTGGAATCGAATTAAGATAAAACTTGGGCGAAACCTTTACAATCTTCTCAGCCTATTCGACCTTATTTACAAAAGAAGAGTGTCAGTGGTTACAGACTTTACAGATCAATAGCTAGGTTAGTAGCTAATGAATTGTACCTACGTAGTATATGAATTCCTTGGTAGCAGCGTTATTTCTTCTGTGATAATTATAGCTCTGTCTTGATTGGTTTTCTGACATTTTGGGAAACAACATAGCTTTTCCATTGTAATTTTTATTCTAGTGTTATTTTGAGTTATGTTGTGAAATTACAGTGGGTTTCAACCAACTTGCTTGAGGTGTTAGCACCAAGTAAATAACTAACTATTGGTGGACTTTTCACATAGCACTATCTAGCCCCATACTAAGCCAATGCTTGTAACATGAGAGTACATAATATGTATTATCATCTATCTGGTTCCCATGTTACAATATTAAGGTAATGAAGATTAATTTAATGTACCTACTTATTAAATTTGAGTTTATTTAAACGGTAAAGAAGTTTCATATACCTAAAATAAAGTTTCAAAATGTGTTCCTATAAATCTCTACGAAGGTATTTACTCAGAAAAATACTCTGTATTCTGTAAGATATGGCAAGCTTCCATGTGCACGTTGAAGTTACATTTTTATTTGAACCGCAGGAATTTACAGTTGAAATAGCGTTGCTCCACAAAATATTTAATTTTGGTAAAGTATTTCGTTTTTTCTGTGCAGTGTTTACTATGGTTGCCGATACAAATACAGATTACCGCTCTTCTTCTTCGCCAAACGTTATGACTTATTAGAAATTTTGTTGTCGTCGGTGATTTTTGATTGGAGGGGTACTTCCCCCAAAAAAAGGGCAAAAAGGGGGCTATTTGATATACTGGATATCTCCACCAAATGAGATCCGATTTCGATAATTTTTTTTTATTTGAAAGGTAGTAACTATAAGTTGGTCTCATAAAAGTTTGGCGAAGATCTGATAAGGAGAAGAACAGGATAGCTCATCAAACAATCGATGGTTTTCAATCAAATTTGAGAGAAACACAAAGGACCTCATTCTACACAAGATGATGCAAAAAAAATCAAAAAGATCAAAAAAATTGCAAAACGGAAAATGCACTTGCACATTACATTCCTCAATTAGCTCACTTTTAGTATGCTCGCGAGGTTTACAGCTCCCAGAGCCACTAGTTTAAAATCTGTAATTAACAACGTGAACGTAATTGTTTATTTAGCTTATATCTGAGTAATGGCGCATGTGCTATAATTATGTGGTTATCGCACAATAACAAAGCTCATTCCGCAATCGTTTCCTCATCGGCTCACACAGGATGATTCGAGTTTAGCAATAGTTTTAAAATTAATATGTTTACACGTATTGTGATAAATGACGGGCACGTACATACTTTAAAACTCACGTTTGTCAAAAGCTACGAGCACTAAAAAGACACGAATCAACACCCCGCGCATCAGACTGATATTTGAATCACGAATAAAGTGTGATTATCACAGTTCGGATATTAAGGGCCCGGCGACAGCGGCTCGCAGTTTCGAGGTGCGATTGGCTATTATTTCATTTTATTTCATTTCGGGGAGGTTGTCTGAAAGAATAACTATCCAGTGACACGCATAAATACTGTTCGAACACAAATAACACAATAATATAAGGGAAACATGCCCGAATCAGAAATCATTTTGGTATTAGTATGTTTGGCTTTACGTTTACCTAATACCAAAATGATTTCTAACTCAAGCACATTTCCCTTATATTATTGTATTATTTGTATTCGAACAGTATTTATGCGTGTCACTGGATAGTTATTCTTTCAAACAACCTCCCCGAAATGAAATTAAATGAAATAATAGCCAATCGCACCTTGAAACTACGAGCGGCTGTCGCCGGGCCCTTAAGGCGATCACGTAAAAACTCGTTTCCATATGCAATTTGAACCGTCTGTCATGACGTCATGACGTATCGTATTTTTTCGACAAATCTTCAATGACCGCACCGTGTGAATGAGCTCGTTAGCGGTAACGCTAGATAATCATTGGCTTCCTACAAAAATAAAACCTCCTACAAAAATCTATCAGCATGTTGCTGTTTTTTGATGAATCTAAAGTTTGTTTATAGCTTATAAGTTTACATAAATTTCTGAGGCCACAATAAAAAAAGGCATTCAAAATCTACACAACAGCGATGAAGTTTGGCTACTGTACTGTAAGTCTCGATGCAAAATAATGAAATTCAGGATATTGCCTTCCCGTGCGAGAATTGAACCACAAATTGAATTATGTACTTTTTCACTACGTGAAACCTAAAGATCCAATAATGTTTTGGAAAATATTAAGATGTTTTTTTTGGACTTCACTTGCGTGAAATTAGGCACCTCGTCCCAAGTATGTATCATAAAAACTTGTTGTCAAATCTTCATAAATTGAGTTTGTTGCTACATCCTAAGTGAGTAGTTAAGTAGATATACATACATTGATTTATTTATTAGATTTATGTAATTATCTGCAAATAGAATAGCCGTGTATTTGCAGATAATTCTGAACATCTAGTAGAGAAATCAACTAAGCTGCAAATTACAAAACCCTTTGTCACGCCAAGGTCAATTTTAAAGGAATATTCCAAAACGCTGTTGTTCACGCACATTTACTCGTACACTTCTACGTATGAACTTTAAACGTAATTACAACACATTAGCTTCCCACGTCATCTCCAGAATCCCATTCATTAATCTCATTAATCTCTAGTGTCTTAAGCGATAATTAAATCTTGTAGCTCAGCACTTGTCTCTTCTTTTGTTTTGTTTGCTTGTAAGCTAAAAAGAAAAAAACTGTCCTTTCCGAAAATACTGGCTCCAATCGGAGAGGTGTGTGTCATGTCTTGACCATTTGATAACATAGGTACCTAATGTGGGTAGCACTGTTACTGCAAAAGTTATTAATCCTGCCTAATTCCAGGCCGCAAAGATAAGTGCTCTGACAAACCTAAGTTGTCTATAGAATCTTCACTAGCTTCGCTCGCTCAATCAATATTAATTTATTTCCGTGCAATATCGAGATCAATATTGCTATTTTATGTAGGTAATAGCAGATGAGCCAATCCACAGGAAACGCGCGTAATTTATCAAGTTGCTGGCAGGGTGTAATGCGTTGGTAATGTAAAATGTCATCGGAGTTGAACGTGTGAAACCCCATACGGTGTTTTTTTACAGTGTTAGTACGCGTGTACGCCCATAAGATAAAGAAAAACAAAAATAACAACACGTAGTACAAGATCTTTACTTGATAATATGGGAACCTTAGTTTTCTAGAATCCGGTATCAATTAAAAAAGTTGATTTAATTAACATAGTAGGTTTACATACCTACTACTATTGTAAATAATGAAATTATAGCTTCTATCACCAAAACTTACTCACATCGATAATAGCGGTAGGTATTAACGTTAGCAGAATATATCAAGCCATTTCTAGTGCCTAACTTTAGAACATTGCTCGCCGTTTCTTATCGCTTCGATCAGGATAAAGAATTCTGCCACCATTTCGGGAAACACGAGACGAGACTAAACGACCAATCACTCACATGATATCTGACAGAACTTTCGGTCTCAGCACCGAATCCAAAATGAATTCTCCCATAAGTACCTACTAAGATGTCGGAACACTCAGGATTTGTGACATTGCGTCGAGTTCTAGTATCATCTCCACGCCACACCTCCTAAAGGCAATAAAATCCATGAAGCAATTTGCTTGGGACAACTGACTGAGACTTAGATTTCCATGAATAATTTTTTATTAAGGTAAAAGACGTTATCTTAGCTTATGGGTGCTTTCATTCAAAAGAGGAAGGGGAAATCATGGCTTTTTTACGAGCAACTAGAAATATAACAGAAGGATTAAACTTTTTGTAAGTTTAATTAATTTCAGCAATGATTCTAGGAATCGAAAGTAGAAATCATTTATCGAATTTAGTTATTGGTGTCGAACGCAAATATCACGCTATTTCCTCCATAAACAGTAACAAAAACTCACGTCCTATCGCTTCCTAAGCTATTGGTATAACTTTCCTTTTACCCTCGTATTTTCCCAGTGGTTGCCACCGTCCGCAGTCCGCACCTCACGCTGTGGAAACCCGCCGACGGGCAATATAAACACAGCAAAATAAGAGCGTATTCACATAGAAAGCTGGTTATCTTGGATTATATTTCGGGTGTGCAAAGCAAACATCGACTATATAATAATATACTTCCACTTTTTCGTTGGTGTTAGTCCTAGAGTTTGAATCTTAGCATAGAAATTATAGCTTCGATTTGCAGTAAAGAGATTAAGGTGAATTACATAAGCTTTTGTGACGTGCTAAAAGTGATGTTTGCTGGATCGCCAACCTGTTACGAAAAACATTATTTGGGGCAACATTTTGAATTAACGCTGCGTAGAATGCGTGGTAGCAACAAATCCACTGCAAAAATTACCGCACGTTTAAACTCACGCATTTAAAACGTTAACAAGGAACTTCGTCTACCTTTTTGAGGAGAAACTAAATGATTGCATGAAATTGACTGGCTGGCTGGCTCAGTTGGTAGCAGCTTTGCCTTCTGCGCTATAGGCCGTGGGTTCGATTCCCACCAAGAACAAACATTTGTGTGACGAACATAGATCTTTGTTCTTTGTCTGGGGTTTTTATGTATAAGTATGTATTTACAAAAAAAATATTTATATTATATCAGCTACCTGGTTCCCTTATTACAAGTTTTGGCTTAGTTTGGTTGGGGTTAGATAGTGCGGCGTGGAAAGTCCACCAATATTTTTTTTATAACAATTTCCACGAGAAAGCTTTCGCTGAATTTGGGCTAAAAACGGTTGCCACCGGCGGATATGCGGCAGAAATCTACTTCTTATGTAAGTGTGTTGCTCGCGTAAATGACAAACTGTGTTGAGGCAATAAGAGGCTTAGCGGAGCGCAGCGAGGCGAGGATTGCAATAGGCACCTAGCGATGTCATCTTTCTTGGTAATATACTAACTCCAACCTCCGTGCTGATATTATATCTGAAGTTTACTAGGGCGACGGTTATTACTCTTAGTAGAGTTGTGCATAAAATAAAGAGAATTTTATTAATGCGTACTAACTGTAAGGTGAATGCTTTTTTTGATTGTGTACCTAGCTACTTGTAGGTTTTGACTTATACAAAGAATCATAAGGATAAATTCGAAACGTCTTAAACCTAGGTGAATTTACGAGCCTGCTCCACGCAACCAAGCCACTAACTGGCCAAAATCAATAGATCAAAATAAAATTTCAACAGCTTCTTAGTCCCAAGTATTTTAATTCCTAAAGATGGAGCACTAAAACTTTCAAAGAGCACTTATTCAAAACTTTCATCAATATAAAATGATAGAAGGGAGGGGAGCACTATGAAACTTTCTTGACCGCAACAAATACATATTGAGCCAATTGTAAGTTGTACGGAATATTTCCAGTCTGGCCGAATAACTTGTATACCATTGACATAAATCGGCAAATGGCCTCGCCGAGTTTACGCCATCCCTTCGCAATCATAAAATATTGGCAAACTCGGAAACAAACTGAGATTTATGTTGTACTTTCTGCGCCACTTTTAAAAGTTTAAATCAGAACAGTGTTTTGAGTCTGTAAGCTGCGCTATTTCAATATTGAATAATCATGAAAAACCAATTTCATTCAGTAACACTGGTTTTTGTAGTACATTTCAAAGAGTAGGTGAAGCAGGCATATATTCTTGCCAAAATTATTGCATTGCAAAATAAAGCTTACTGCTTTTTATTCGCAAACAAAAACGTATAAAATGTCCAACTTGAAAGGTCATGTTGTTCTGAGGTAGATTAAAACTTTGCAGTGTCTAGTTTTTCGTGTATATTTTACCTACAATTAGTTTGACCTACATGCTACAGCTGGGAGTCCTACACAGGAGTAGATTAGATATTAAAAAAATCAAGTGCGCTCAAGTAAATACAGAAATAATGTATGGTAACCATCATGATAACAAAGCATTGACTGGGAAGTAATACGCACGATAGGAACGTACCCTAACTTGAGGTATACCGATGTTTTAAGCCTTATGTGCCTGCAATTACATCCGCGACTACACTGCAACGCTGCTTGGTGGGAGAAAAAGGCGTGGTGGTAGTACTTCCCCGGACGAGCCCTTCACAAAGAGGTGTACTACTCATAAGAAGTGTAAAAAAAAAACAAAAAAATTACAAGACAATAAAAGTATTTATAATTGCTGTTTATTACTTTATGATTATCAAAACGAGCTGAAGAAAAGATGGTTTAGGTCTGGTTATGGTCTACACGACTTTTTTATTTTTTTTGTTCTTACTAGTCGACGGAACAAGCAGATGACCCATCTGATGATGAATGGTAGCCATCACCTATAACAAAGAAATACCCGAAAGACACGCACGATAAGAACGTGCCCTACGTTGCATTACCCTGCTTTAATCAACTCCAGGCATACATATGCCTCATGTGTCTGTAATTACACCGGCATCGTGTGTTCATTTAGAAACCAAACCAACCAAACATGGATACACAACATGGTTTGTTTGGAATAAAGAAATAAATATCGTCTTAAATTTCACACAGCGCCATCTAGTCCCAAACTAAGCAAAGCTTGTCCTGTTTTTGTTCAAGTATGCAATTCATGTCATAGTTTTTTAGCAGTGCCCAAAGCCAATATGATATATTTTGTTGTGCGCAACGTATTTTCCCAAACTAGCACTAATCCAATCAAACGGCCGCTCGATTTATCATTCTACCACAGCTTCATAGTAATAGAGCAGCGGTGGTCTAGCGGGAATGATCCTACCTTCTGACCGCGAGGTTGTGAGTTCAAATCGTACACACGGACACAGTATAAAATAATTCGTTAGGGCAACACGAATGTGCTCATTACTTATACATTGAACGAATGGAGTTTAAACTGACGAACCTTTTCATTTCGTCACTGTACAAATTGTTGTAACACTGTATTTAAATACTTCACAAACGATGCAATAGAACAGGAATATTAACAGAGCCCTTTTTTTCGAAATAAGATTAGGTAATTCTCATAAGAATTGCTACATTTTTGGCCCCATGTTTCAAAGTGTGTTTTTTCATCTAAATACTGGTCTCTGAAATGTTTGCTTCGCTACAAGCAGCAACACATTATTACGGATCATCAAAGAATAATGACGGTGAAGTTTCCGCAATCGAAAGAAATAGGCGAAGAAGGTGAATAGGCATAATTTCCTCACTTCACTAAAGGCGTTGGGAAAATAGAGGCTACCTCGTTAACTGGCTATTATGCCTTTTGGGTTGTGCTTACATAGCAGTAGTATCTGTGGCAAGATAGAATTTATTTCTTAACAGAATGAGGCTGGAAAAACACACGTTTGCACTTTGTATTCGGTCATAAATATAATCTCAGAACAAACGTGGCAACGAAACGAAATAATTAACTGATGTCAGGTCAAATAGTAATAAATAACTTGGTGGTGGTTTGCTTTGTAAAACACTGTTTGTTAGTCGACAGATTATATTCTATGTTATTATTAAGAATATAAAAAATAAAATAAAAAAATAAATAATGCTGGACGATCCACACAGCATCATCTTAGCCCCAAAGTAAGCTACTCAAAGCTTGTGTTATGGGTACTAGATGACTGACATATTTAATACATTATATACTTACATAGATGGATATTCTTTATCATACATAAACACTATATTAAGAATATTATCATCGGCAGCCTGAATAAGTCTACCGCTGGGTCCATAGCATACCATACTCGTACCACAGACTTACCCCGTTGGGTAGATTTGGCGTAGTCACCACTTGAATATTAAATATTAAAATTTTCGAACCAAGCTATTGCAAGTAATGGGTTATAAATTTTAGTAGAGTTTGATTAATCTATTGCAGTAGTCGGTAAAGTGAGTACTTTATTGCATACCATAATCAGTCCATTTTTAATGGGCACAGCTTTATAGCTACAATACAACATAGCTCGTCCGTGACTTATTAGTTAGTGGATTTTTATTTACTGGATGGAATAATCCATGTAATCATAAAGAAAAAAAGACCAACAAAATTACAGCTAAATACGCTTAGCTCCTCAATAGACCAAAAAAATGTGAGTCAATTTGATTTCTATTATCGCTGTTGGTTCGTGGGTATTTAAAAAATCGCTGGAAATCGAAAACACCGCTGGAATCTGCGCAAGGAAATGGTGTGCACCGGTCGGTGCTATCCTATGAAACGCGCAATGATAATGATTATAAAAAGCAAGCATAAATTTCTGGACCTGTGGTTTTAGTTATCATATCGCATAAAACCTTTGAAGATCAACGCAACATGTTTTCACGACCGGTTTACGATTTGGACCTTAAAATTTTGCAGCCCGTAAAATGCAGTTTATAACGTTAGTGTCTGACGAAATCAAAGTGCCTATCTACCCAATCTCCCGAAGAAAATAGATAAATCTTTTATGCTTTGAACAGCGCCAAAACATAGATGCGATCAGCTAGAATGAACTCTTTCTATCATCGCTAACAAATCTGTGTTGTGTATATTGAATGGTACTCTTTAACAACGATATTTGCCGTTTGAATTATATTAAAAGTAATAAATATAGTCATGATATTTTTATAAAGAAAAAAAAAGAACATTATAACGATGCAAACACAGATATCCATAAGTACATTTACGTCTTCTGCAATAGCATGATCGAACACTTTGTTCGACATAGATGTAGGTAAAAATAATTCTACCTAAAATGGATTATCAAACAAAGCAAAATTATGGTATAGCTTTGTTGTTTAACTTTGTTACGTTCGGGAAATGCACACAAATTGGCGTATTAACTCTGAAAATATCCTTTCTACTGAAACTAATTGTATCTGTATACATAATCGTGGTTATCACATAAATATACCAAGAGTCACAGATATGTATGTAATGTACGTACTGATTTTTTTCTACGTCACAGCTAAAAATATTTGAAACTTCACTTCATTACGCAAAAATACAAAACTGATAAATATAACTTTCAAAGGCTACGTTCAGTTTCTATTTTTGTGTTTCCACTTTCGACGAGAGATTTCCCCGGCGACGTGTGTGTTCTCCAAAACTTTACTACTTTAAAAGTGGGATCAGAACTACGATGAAGTTCACAAAGGAATTCATTTAAAGAATGAACTTGACGACTTGCTACAAATAGTAACTGCAAATTAAATGAAGTGGGTACTCAGCTTAAGGTAGGCATGAAGTAAAAACATAATAGTCCATTCAGCGCAATAATGTAATTATGTTCGTTAGATCGCAAATGAAATAAAAGATAAATATAAAGTTTTTTTTTAATTATGTAACTTTGAAGTCGTGATTGCTGAATGGTGGGGCGTGTTATTTTAGTACAAAGACGGGAGAAAATGTCTGTAGATTATTATTCTGTTAGCTGTCGTGTTTTTCGCAATTTTATATAGAAAATTAATTGAATTTTCAGATGCCAAGTTTCGCTGCTGGTCTTTAAGAAAATAAATAAGTACCAAACGAATCAGGGAGAGTGCCAGCCTATACATAAATAATTGCATAGTTCACTCTAGCCATCCTACTAATATTATAAACGCGAAAGTTTGTGAGTATGGATGGATGTTTCTTACTCTTTCACGCCGGAACGGCTGAACGGATTTGGATGAAACTTGGCAGGGAGATAGATTACTTATTATCCCGTGGGGTTTAAATCTGCGCAGGTGAAACTGCGGGGCGCAACTAGTCTTGTATATTTAAGGCTTATCTCCATTCAAAGTTGTCTGGAAGGGATCGCTTATTCTTCAATAAAGAATAATTTGTTGCAAGGTGTTACAATAAAGATAATATGTATTGACATTTTATTTATACAGTAAAAAGTAAAAGTAAGTAAAGTAAAAAGCCATTTATTCTACAAAAACAAAATTTAAAATATTTTCCATATTCATGCATAAATACAAATCAGATTAGTTTAACATACAGGTACAATACAATTATAATATTTATTATTATTTGATCTCATTTAGTATATTTTATATTATTTTTATTTTATTTTGTATATTTTGTACATTTTGTAAATAAATAAATAAATAAATTATACTGGACAATCCACACAGCACTATCTAGCCCCAAAGTAAGCTACTAAAGCTAAATAATAATATAAGCTAATAATTGTAACTATTAGTTGTAATTTTCTTTGTGTATTTTATTATTTATTCTATTTATTTATGCACATCGTTTATTTATTGTAAAATTATTGCTACATTTTCTGTTCTATTTACATTTTATTTATACATCTTTCTCAATAATGCATCTTATTTGTAGGTACAAAATCTATAAGATTAAAAGATTACCGGTATTCATCAATTAAATAAGCAGTGCGCTTGAAAGTGCGAACATACTTCGAAAGCAAGATTAGCGCTGGCGTCGTCGCTGATAACTTGACTAACGAGTGCAATGATTAATGTGTTTCTAACGTCCTTGCTTTATCGCACCGATCTATGTTACTTTAACGAGATATTTGCGCAGGTAATTATGATCCTCACGGTGTTTTACATCACCGTTTACTACCGGTGTTTCTATACCGAGCACAGCGTGTGCATATTTTTTTAGATAAACGTACATTGTTCCAAAACTGGATTCGAACCTGAACTAAGCTTACAGGGAGGTACTGGACAAGCTGACATTTATTTTGTTGTTACGAAATAGGTTTAAAAGGTTATTTTTTCCCAGCACAGTAGACATCCTCTCAACTCTCTTGGTAAGTACATCGCTTCTAAAGATCGTTCGAGGATATCATTACATGCCGTTTTATGTATGCTCCGTCATGGCAAATAAACAATGTAAAAAAATAGATTCAAGCGACACTGGCTAGATTGTCATCTCACACAAGATTGCTATCATGTGGAACATCGCCGATACATAGAATCGATTAAAAGCTAAACAAAGCTTATTTCAATTGATAAGCAGGTCGACATAGACAGTATGGAATCACGACGCGAGTTTGTACATTATTTATGTATTGCGTAGGACAATAAACTTCTCATAACGTGATTTTTTCTCGTGTGTGTGTGTATTCTCTTCTCTCTTCTTGGCGAATGAAGAGAATGTATACTCTCCTAACACTCTCTGGTGGTCTGGTGATAGTGATTGTGCTTCGAGTGTTACCTTTTCTAAAGTCGTGGGCTATATATACTTCAGTCGTGAACCTGTATTACCATTCAAAAAAATTTACGCAATGGTAGAAATCCCGAGTAACTTCGTGGCTTAGTCAGCTCCGCATGTATTGACTGTCTTTCTTGTGTGTGAGGCTTTGAGGATGGTATAAGGCATTACAGCGTCTTGTAAATAGAGTTAGTGAGTAAAAAAGTTACTTCTGATCGCTTTATAAATCATCATCTCAAAATATTTAAAGCCTGTTTACTTATACTGAATTATATGTTTCGTCAGTCTTTTTTTTATTTAGTAGTGTGTTTGAATAGTCTTTGTCGATACGCTGTCGCACTAGGCTATTTTTTATTTTGTAAATTTAGAAGCTTTCGACTTAACGCTACTATAGTAGCATTATTTTTACCCTTAGTGGTTTTCGTAGTGCAATTTTCTATTTTTTATATTCCTTAGTTTATATTATTCATATTTGTTATGATTTTTGTATAATAAATAAATTAAGCATTGTATTTTGAACCAAAAGTACCTTAGTTATTTCAGCTACTTGATAGCACTGAGTAGGAAAGAAAACATTAAAAATATACAAATAATTTCAGTTTACCCTCTCTGGTCACGTTTTAGCTGCAGCATAATACAACCTAAGCGATTATTTTCAAACAGGTACCCTAGTTAGTCAGGGACCCGAATTTTTATACTCAGGTACACACTAGCACGTATAGGGAGTGTTCGGACCACCCGGTGTCAAAACGCATTTAGCTGCCGTTCGTATGTTCGATAACATAATGACATGGATAGATTATGAGGGTCTATGCCCAGCCGTTTACTGTTTACTCAGATCTATTTCCTGATTGCAATTACTTAGATTATGGTATTTGCTTTATCTTTGTTGGGCATTGGACGCCATATTGGTTTTCCAGGTTTGAGTATCAATATTGTCCAAGAAGGACTAATACTACTAATATATAACTTCTGTATTATTAATATTATTATGTTTTTGTATTAAATGATATCTGGTGTTCTTAGGAAATCTTTTTCAATTTCAATCTGAGTACAAAGTTATATAGCATCCAAAACAGCCTTTCGAAACCTTTCGTTTTGCGAAAACTAATGTTAAAGTACGATTAGGTATGTCACGCGCAATCCCAGTAGTATTAGCAATTTTCCCGAACAAGCCCTTCACAAAGAGCTCTACTACTCTCGGAAAAGTTTTATCAATTTGAAGTAAACACAAGACATTGTTCTGATTCACATCACGAACCCTGCGGTTTAATCGGTGCCAAACTTTGAGGGCGTTAATCTACTAATGTTGGGATGTGAATTTCTGAAAGCACGCATCATTGGGCCGACTGGGGTGAGGCTACGAAATTCCTCGTCTAAAAAGAGGCGTGAATACTGAGTGAATCCGGTCTAAAATGTTGAATTTCACTAATGTCAACCCTCTTCACACATTAGGCAATAAATAGTCATGTTCATACTCCGCTGCCAACTCTGTTGCTCATTGGAGTACCTTAGAGGTACGAGTAACTACTGAAATAAGGAAAATTAATAAGGGAATTTGAAGGGCAAGTGAAATAGAAGCACGTTATTTATTTCGATTCGTAATATACCCAGTGGGGTTGATTTAGCTATTCTTTCTTAGTGGCTACCTAAATCTTATTTCTCAGACGGTTATTACAGAAATGCCTGACGCGGCGTAGGTACTGATGTGATTTAACACTGAGCCGTTATTTTCGCAATGAAACTTGACGTGCGAGAGTGCCAGCTTGGATCTCGTTAGAAACTGGCGGAAAATTAAGTCTCGTCCCGACTTGCGAGCAGCTCCACTCATTGCCCATTAACCTCATAATAGGTTAAATATGCTAAGGAGCAAGCGCTCACGAATACAGTGAGGCAAAGCCTCTCAAAGTTCGTCCGAGTAAAATCAAGACACTTACACGTGTTTACCTTCGTAATTGAAGGGCATTATCTAGTTTGAATTACCTCATGGGTTGGCTATAACCATTTCATCCATTACACAAACCCAGAGTAAAATCGTATTCAACAGCTTTGTTCTGAATCTACGCTTCCTTAAATCACTTAGCTTAGTGCAATTACATCGTCATTAATTGAGATGAGTTCAGGCTATTTTGCGCTCACAGCTACGAACGAGAATCGGGATGGAAATAAAGCTAACGATTTCACGAAGTAATTGATCCGCTAACGCTTAAAAAGCTATTGTTTCTAATTGTAATCATTATAAACAGCGGGTATCGTATTTCATAGCCATTAAGAACCTATTTTAGTAAATCCTTCAGGCCATTGAGAGCGTGTCATTGCTGGCAATATCCTCAATTGCTCTGGTACGTTTAAAATAATCAAACGCTCAGTGCGGTTCAAGGTATACCTACTTATATTATTATCTGATGGTATGGTATTATTTTATGACCTATTTCTCACAAGTGTATTTCAGAGTAACTTCTGTCACTCAGTCGTCTTGTGAGGCGTCGCGCGTCGCTGTGTTGACGCAACTAAGTAACAAGAAAGACGCGATCAGCGAATGAGTTTACTTGGTGCACCGACAGCAAAAAAGTTTCGATTCCTACAAAGAAAGTCTAAAAAAGCCAAATTCACCATCATTAGCATTATGAACCTTCGTTGCCAAATTACTAGCAAATTACAAACAAAATTTGCATAGAATTGCTGTCGGCTTTCGAAATTAGGGTCCCTTGTTCCTGCAATCAAACTTCTCGATACTTCTCTTTTATTCCCTATCGAAACCCATTCCGTTTGTTCTTCCGTTTATGATATCAAAGAAATTAGCGTTTTATTTCGCGCATGTTATCTTGAAAGCTTTGGTGAGTTTGTTCAGTCGAGCTATTACAACAATGTGGCACACTTAGACCCATAAATGGGTATGTTGTTACAATCTCATTTGCATTCAGTAATCGTCTTCGACCTAAGAGTGAAGCTATTACCATCCTGTCTGTCTTCATTTAATGGGCTTCCATGCTCGAACCTGCAGTTGACGGCCTATTTCAACGGTCACCCGTTTGCTCTTCCAATTTTAAAGCGAAAAGATGATAGCATGCCTGTGCCTTCGGTTCGCCAAAGTTTCTAAAATGTTTATTTTCCGTTTTTACTTTGGTAGTATGTACTATAATTTGTTTAAAAGTTTTGGTTTTAAAAGCGTCATTTCGTTATATTCATAATGTAATCTCAGGCAAAACACAACTACACCATTTTTTAATACACATACAAATTCCACTTATTCCCAGTTACTACACATTGGTGGTAATTACAAAGAGTCTTCGGACAAGATCTGTGAGTGTGCAGAGTTCTGCACATAATATACCTTTACATAAGAGCGTGAGCAGGATTTATTTAGTAGAGGTACAACATACATTTGCACCAGAAATTCATGAAAAAATGTATGGCTCGTATGAAAAACAACTTAAACCTTATTCTTCATAATTTTTAATTGAATACAGAAAAGGAGTTAAAAGAAACATTTTAGCATCATTTTAAAAATTAAATAAATAATAAAACCTCATAACCCAATGATATAATATAATGAGAATAGAGATTGTATTGATTCGACACATTCTACTCTTTTTTTTAAGATATGGGTAAATGATAATAAACATATTAGGACACGTTCTATGAATGTTCCTGTAAAAATATATCAAATGCCACCCTTAAAAACACATAGCTGTCATAATGGTCAAACGTTAGTCTTAATGCCTCCCTACATTAGAGTTTCGTCCGTGTTTAATTCACTGGTGTCCACGGGCGAGGCTAACGAGCTGCACTTGCACTACAGACGACGACTTTGAGTTCTTTTCACTAATGGCACTGATTTCGAGCACGAATGTTCTAAAGACAGACGTTAGTAGCTGAAAACACGCGGATATTTAGTTCGCTACTGCATTTTATATCATCTACATTCTGGGCTTTGTTCATTTTAAAGGAAATAATCGGAGCAGAAGACAGTGCTTTTAGGAAAACGTTTCTGTTTGAATGGTATGCCGAAAACCGCCGCGTGTGCCATTATATTGACGAATTACTTTCTTTTATCTCCAACGAAGAGACTCGTGAGCATCAATGTGATTTGTTAACAAAAAGTATAATTTAAATAAATATTCCTGACTTGTAACATAATAAACACGATAATGCATTCAATGTATAAAAATAGGTAAGGATGTTCCGTGACAATATCAAAACCGATGGTACCTATTGCTAATATCCAAACAGCCACTGCCATGTGTACTGGTAGAGCCAGGACCAAACTACTACATTACTTAGCACTTTAATTACTGTTTTTTATTTGAGTGTTATGTGTTACTTATAAGGAACCAAGTAAGGAATACGAATTTTGTATCAATTGTTTTTCATTAATTAAAGCTAATAAATAAATAAATCACTCATTTCTATTTTGATCAGTACTAACGTTTTCTTTTTTAACCTTAACAAATGGCCTGAAAGATCCTGGAAGTAATTGCTCTCAGCGATAAGGTCGCCCATTGTTTTGCCTAGATGTATGCTTTTGTTTCTGTGTAGTGAGCAATAAAGAGTTATTTAAATTGATATCTTCTAATAATCTCGTGATTTCTAAAGTTCCTCATCTGTTTGAGAAAGTCCACTGCTGGACTTAAACCCCAAATATTATCTCTACGAAAGTTATCCAGGATTTAGATTAATCCAAAACGTGGGTCATTTTACGTAGTGGTTTGCGAGAGTCCGGCCGCATACGGAACCCAAGCCAAATGAGCCGCGCAGAAGCTTTCAAACCCATTTACAAAGCCCACAAATCCTAGGAGAAAACATTGCTCGCTTTTCGTATGTAAAGAATGTACTTGTATCATCCCGAGTTAAATTCTTCTCGCTTTATCTTGTTGATGACAAATATCTTGAAACGTACGAGGTGTCGCACATTTGGAGCGGTTATGTAACGTTATGATAATAACGGAGGTGTTTCGAATCTTGCGTGAAAAGTATTTTTGTGGGGAGATAAACTTGAGGTACTCTAACTTTGACATTTGTTTAACTTAGGGTTCCGTTTTGTTTTGCCTCATTTCATGCATAACTTAACATTAACAGCGGACACAAAGAGTTATCATTGCATAGTATAGTACCTTTAAACGATGTTTGTTCTCTGTCTGGGTGTTATTATGTATGTACAAAAAAGTATATTATGTATTATATCAGCTATCTGGTTCATATTGCAAGCTTTGGCTTAGTTTGGGGCTAGATAGTGCTGTGTGGAAGTCCACCAATATTTATTTATTTATTAAACATATAGATTTTGCTCAAAAGTGTCTTCCTACTTTAAGGGCCCAACCCCGCACGTAACCCATCTCGTATCTGTTGATAAGGCTGATTAGGCTGAGTATGTATGTGTTGGTATAAGTACTGGGTAACTGCGTTCCGACACTAGGCACGGATGTAAAATCATCTTGAATACCAAATGCAAGGACCTGTATTCTATATGAACTATTTTCGTTTTCAGCCAATTAAATATGAGAGTTATCCTGTCCCAAGTGGTTTTATAAGTCTTATGGAGAGCTTGGTCGTTGAGATTAACTTCAACAAGGCCCTCCCTGGAGATCGGATGTATGTGCTCAGCTGGGACATTGCAATAAAAAGACCCATATCATCCTTGCATATGACTGGCGGACTCAAAAAAAAAGGCTTTCGCAAATAATGACCCTTGTCATACGATAAGTATCCCACTTCTTGTCTCTTCACAAACGTAGAAAAAACTAGGCCAGGCCGTGAAAGATAAACATTTTCGTTCACCCTCACTCACGAAGAATATTTTTGTTCCAGGACGGGCGCAATTTGGAACAAAAAGCAAACAGCCTAACAACTTGTCCATACTTTGAGCTAAGCTTTAATAAAAATCCTACTTGTTAGTTGTTAGCCGTAATAAAACACCAGTAGATAAATACAACAATAATACTGTGCCTAGAAGTAAATAATAATACACCAAATAATGTTAAGCTATGTACTTAATGTGAAAGATGTAATGTGCAGCTAATTAAAGTAGCTCGTTCTAGTTTAAAGATGAGTATTATACATTAAAAATGATTTTATAGTGTTGTGACGTGAAAATAATAAAAGTAGAACAATGTTGCCTGTGCCGCAAGATCGTATGTCAGGCCGGAGGAGTAGTTCCATTGTCAGTCGCACGCTGCTCGGCCGGCGGGCTTCCGTCTACGCCACTGGACAGCATCAGGATCCTGCGAAGGTAAGTCAAATGATCCTTAGCTTTTTAGTTCAGGCTAACTGACTAGACTGTTTAAGGTGAAGACAAGAGCTAATGTGACTCTCGCTCGCACGATTTGACTTGTTGAAGGATATAAAATCACTACTCCCATTTTCGAAAAATCGTAAACAACAATTTTGTGTTCAATCACATTGCGAACAGTTTAGTAAAAATTTCATTTTGATCGATACATGTTTTCCTACTTAAAAGTTTGCTTTTCTAGTTTTTGTACTTAAGCAAACTTTCGAGTAAGAAAACTTGCATCGATCAATATGAAATTTTTACCAAACTGTGTGCAATCTGATTGCACACAAAATGGTTGTTTGCGATTTTTCAAAATTGGAATTTGTGATTTTATATCTTTCAAAATGTCGAATCGTGCGAGCGAGAGGTAAATTAGGTGTTGTCAACGCCTTAAGTAACTGTTTGCGATTCGTTCAATAAATCGAATTCTTCTTAAACTGGCAATAACAGTATGGTAACTGAGTACTACATAAATGTCCATTTTTGTTCGTTGAAACGTAGCTTGAAACCGATATTTCACTGAGTGATAGACTTCATATTATGACATAGGTAGTAACTGCTTTAGTGTCATTTCCATCTTCAAAAGGATGGATTAAAAGCATTTACGTATAGGTACTTTAAATGCAATAAAATTCGCATAAGCTCATTAGCATTGGGAAAGGTTAAAATGTTTGCCCTTTTTTTGAGTAAAAACTTAGTTATTAAAAGTTTTAATGATGCTGGTGCTTCAGTCTTAAAAATTGCTTCATAAGACGAAAGTTTACTTTCCTACATTCTGACCGACTCGAAGAAACTTTGAACTAGGTATTTGAATAAATGAACAAATTCTATGAAATGCTCATGAATAAAGGAACTTTTACCCAACAAATGTGGGAAAATGGAGCTAACCAAGGATCTTTTGGTTAGTAGCGCTATTAGAATAACAGTTACAATAGCGGTACTTTCTGAACTTACTCGGAATTTCACTTTGATGAGAGAGTTAATGGTCTGAGGTTTTATTTGTTAAGTTTGAATGGAGACTTACTAAAGGTCTGCGTCCTCTCATGTTATACCATAAATGAATATTTTGAACTATAATTGCAATTTTCATGTATCTACATAAAAATTGCAATTATAGTTCAAAATATTCATTTATGGATAAACAGTTAAAACTGTACCCAACCATCAAAAGATTGTTATACATTATAGATATGTTATACATTAATTATTTTTGTTGTTATGACAAATTTGAGGATTATACCACACCTAAATAGATTTTTTTAGAGAATAATAATATTGAATTTGTCATCTTTTGTAAGTTTAGTCAAAACACAAATTATGAAGCCATAAAACAAGTTTACAAGTTACGTAATATCTGGCCTAAGACAGAGACCCAAAACACAATACCCACCTTTGTATCATCAAAATCTTAATCAGTTTCTGTGCGAAGAGTCTAAGATTACTTATCTACATAATAATATATATATATTATTTTGTTGATTATGTAGCTTTTGTTCAATAAATGTTAGATTCAAATCTATACCAAGTTTCCCTTGTAACTGAAAATTGAACTCATATTTGACTCTAACGAAATCAAAGTTCTGCCCCCAATTAAAGATAATTAATTGGGTTGATGTAAGCATAAAAATTAAAAAGATGTAATTGGTTTTTAGTCATGATACTCCTCATTATCTTCTTTGTCTGATCGATGTGTGCACAGTGAGCACAGTCTTGGCCCAAATAAATATCAACCATCATGTTCTGAGTTAACTACTGAGTTATATAATTTTGGAGTACTGACTCGATAATCATATGACTTGGTTATTTTCGGGAAATCTTTAGAATACGTAAACGCGTATAGACAAGAGACAGCCATAGTTCCGTGCGGACTAGCCTGTGCCTCTCATGCTTGCATCATATAGCAGTCATAAAGTAATGGATCAATATATATTATGTCCGACACGTCACGACATAATCACGACGGCACCATTGCTTGATTCGGCCAAATTGCAAATTGAATCGAATTTTAAGCAGATGACACACCTGATATTTAGTAGTAACCATCACCAGTAGTTTAAGTAGTTACATTGATGTGAACCATTTAAGTTGAAATAAAATTATGTTTATGTTTACCATATGGGTATACGTGACCTACGATCCATCAACTTGAGGCATACAGATGTAATGCCCCATTTGCCTGTAATTTTTGCGGCAATCACATCCCTCAAACCGAAACACAGCAACGCTGCTTGGCGGCAGAAGTAGGCATGGTGGTAGTACTTCTCCGGACGAGCTCTTACGCAAGTACCCGAGCAGATTTATATACCAAGAGCAGAAATCCATAACCAGCCTATGCGAACTTTATTATTTATTCGAATGACTCCAAATTCATAGATGTAAAGGGATTTGGATGGCGACAGCTGAATGGAATTTGCATTATAAATCGACAGCTACGGGTAGGTATGTTCGCGAACATAAGTCAATTAGCGCGAGATGTTATCAATCTGGATGGATTAAAATTATCTCAAAATGACAACTGTGCACGAGTGTACGAAATCACTTGTCGTTTTAACTGATTTCCGTTTAAATTATTTGCTAGAACAATGGAAAAATGCTGCATAAGATCGAAGGAGAGTCAGTTTTATAGCCATTTAGAGATCATTTTAAACAGAGATGTGATTGAATACATATTTAAAATACAGCTAGGTAATAAAAGAAAAACAAGAGTTTTATATTTAATTTTATCTTCTTTCAAGAAGGTCATTAGTCCCATTAAAACTAAGTAATTCGTTGAAGACAACTTCGTTGACTGATCCCTTGAATACATCAGAAGTTTAGATTAGCTACTTAATTTAAGTTGAAGTAACTATCACAATTCAAACCAAAGTTGGTTATTCTGAAGAGGAACTTGGTGATTTCTCTACACTGAAATATTATGAACTAGCGACCCGTCCGCGCGCCCCTGCTTCGCACGGGTGATCATATCATGCATGTATTATACACATAAACCTTCCTCTTGAATCACTCTATCTATTAAAAAAAACCGCATCTAAATCCGTTGCGTAGTTTTAAAGATTTAAGCATGCAAAGGGACAAGGGGACATAGGGACAGAGAAAGCGACTTTGTTTTATACTATGTAGTGATGATAATTATAATATCATGATTCTATCCTAAACCATTGTAAATAGTTTGCAACCAACACAAATCAAGGTAGACCTATTTTGCACAAATAGGTTTATCAACACGTAGGCGCACAGTGCTCAAAGCTCCTACTTATACTGATACGGTACCTACTTATTACATAGCATTATGCATAATGTCCCTACATAATGGTATGTAATAAGTAGGTACCTAGATATGTTACTTGTGTGGAAACATTTTTTACTTCCAAATGTTATACGAATTGACACAATAATATATCGTCGTCGGTAAGCTACTCACACACTTTCACCAGTCCAGTGTCCCTGCTGTGTTAGCAATTATTGCTTCTAAATTACGACATTATTGTTTCCGATTGTACCGAAGCCTACTTACTATAGGTACTACTATAGGTACCTATCACGAGGCAAACAGATATTGTTGCGCACAATTTGTTTGCCAACGCCTACCATTATCCCATTCATGCCGTATACAATGTCTTATTTTCAGAGATAAATTAAAGCCGCAAGGTTTGGCCTCATATTTTGTGCGCATAATTCGGGACGTAATGAAATTCAGGTTTATCTTTATTCAATCGCGCTGCCACTATGCATAACTACATCCATGTACCAAACGCCAGATGTTTTGCTCTTTAAGTACCTACTTAGAGAGTAGAAGTAGGTATCTTTGTGAGCGTGGAGTTGCTTTTGGCGCCTCTAGTAAGCTTTTATAAGAGGCTTATAGGACACTATGCGTGTGGTTTTAGTACAATTTGGCCAAACTTGTTTCTTGGGAATCAAGAAGTGTGGGGTCTGTCGTCTGCAAAAATTCAGGTTTTGACTCAAGCACATTTCCCTTATATTATTGTATTATTTGTGTTCGAACAGTACTTATGCGTGTTTCTTTAGAGTTATTCTTTCAAACAACCTCCCCGAAATGAAATAATAGCCAATCGCACCTCGAAATTGCGAGCCGCTGTCACCGGAGCCTTAAGTGTGTACTAAACTATAAAAAAAACGAATGAAAATGTACCCCTTTGTATTTTTGAGAAACTAATAGGCAATGTTTTCAGTAGGTTATTATTATACGTTGGGTTTTGAAAATATTCAGTGTGTGACGTCACATGATCATCCCCAGAAAATTAATTGACTTTATAGCAGAAGCAGCCTATAATGTTATTGTGTTTAGTAGTTAGGGAACGACCAAAGTGTTTACGACAAAATGTGCTATGATGTGAAATTGTTTACGTATTTTCCTTGTTCCGGCTACCTACGAAGAAAAGTGGGCGTTTCCGTATTTCGATATTTAAATATCGACTTAGAATAGTACATTGTTCACCGAGAGGAGAAAGTGACCGATTACCGTCGAGGGTGTCGTTTGAAGCCCGAGCCGTAGGCGAGGGCTTTAAAACACCCAAGATCGTGAATCGCACTTTCTCTCGAGTGATACATAGTGCTTTATACTATACCTACGAGGAAAATAAAAAACTAAAACTGAATCCTCAAACAACACACAAATTGAAAATGGCGCCAATGGCGTCTGCAATTTTCACATGTTCTTTTTTCAAATTGTTTATCCTGCCGCCGCAGGGTCGCACTGCCAGCCCGACACCATCCAACACACAGCTAGTGGCCAGTGTCATTTTGCGAACTTGGAGATAAAAACTCACTGTAAAAACTTTTTGGCTTTTGATATTTAGGTTACCGGCGCATAGTCTTACCTAAAATTAAAAAAGAAAAACCACGTAAGAAATGGATTTTCATACATTTTTCTCTCCCGCTCAGATGCGTTTTCTCCCCGCATATTTGTTCGATATGCAATAACGTACTTTCTACCGTAAATTTGATAAAGTATCTAGGTACTTTCCAAGAAGGTGTAGTATAAATGTATTTTTCAAGATGTCTGAAATAAAATTTATTATTATATTAAAATTTATTTTTATTATTTATAAAAATATCTTGAAATAAAAGAAGATTCCACACAGATTCCACAGTTGTCCACTCACGAATACAATAAGTATCATTATTCACTTTTACTCTCAAGTGTTATATGAATAATAATATCTCAAGTTTCATTCGTTTGGGTTCAATGAACTAGCTCCATGGAAGTTAAATACACATTATTAGGTATATGTAGCATAATCTCCGATCTTGAAACTTAAATGCACGATGTTTATCTTGTTCGCAAAGTGTTTGGCATAAATTTGATGATCCGAGCCCTTCAGGATCTGAAGATGGAGTTGTTACCCTTGTGGTAATCACCAATACCACAAAAAAAATCGATGAAAAACACGTAGGTCCAATTCTTAGTTAGTGGGGTGTTTTTTCCTCCCTTTCCTTGAACTGCTTTTATTGTTGGCATAAACATATTTATTTGCCAGCTCATTCTTACGGTTGATGAAATCAACTACTGACAGAGACATATTTATCGGGTAAATAACAAAGAATATTATTACTAATAATGTAACTATATTTAAGAAAATTGATAGCTTATTGGTTGGATCATACTGAAATGTCGACCAAAAATATGTTTAAAATTATTGATAGCCTTAATTTCACGGTATCAAGTCACTTTACATTGATTTTACCTACATTACACAGCTGCGTTTGCTGAAGTCGCGAATTGGCTTGTAGGCTTTCGTTAATAACTCATGAATACTGGTTATGTAACGATATTCAGTAACATTAGATACCATGTAGTAATTTGTGTTACAGCGTGCTTTACCCAGTACAATGGTCACATTTACGAGCACGTATTCAATTGGTTGTTTTAGCTACAATTCACTTTGAATTTATAGGCTATACTTTTTATTTTAGAATATTTCAATTCCAGAACGGCATTCAGTTCATAAAAATCGTATCACTACTTATTATAAAACAAAGTCGCTTCCCGCTGTCTGTCTGTCCCTATGTAGGTATACAAATACAAAATGTAGTGCGAAGCCGGGGTGGGTCGTTAGTATGTACAATAAATAATAAAATATTTATTTATTTCCAACAAAAATAGCTAAATTTTTATTATATATGTATGTACATAGTAAAAGTTATTTAAACAGATATAGAGAATAATATATGTAGTATCAATCATTAATAAAAAATAACAAAAATATACCTACTATTAGTGAAATAATTCGACGTGGAAACTACAGAGTAACACAATCATGCTCAAAATGTTAATTTGTAAATTTCTACTTGGTCACATACTAGGATTCCTTGTGATATCGGTAGCCAAGCTCCTCTCTGTAGTGTTCCGGTAAAGGGACAATAACAGATTGGATACATATAGCTGCGGTACATTATTGTAATGTAAGACGTGTGTGTATGTAAATGTAAGAGTGAGTGCAAGTAGATTTGAAGGTAAGTGCGATCGATTGAAGAATTGAGAAAAGTACTCTGAAGTTTAATGAAATGAAACTATAGAATTGATTACAACAGTGTTACTTTCAAACAAAACTACGTCCGCGCGTACTTTATTTCTCAAAGGTCGGTCGGTGCACACAATTCAGAAAAAAACTGACCTCAACTTTGAATCCCTTAGGATGCAAATATTTTTGACGTAGCCAAGAGTTGCAATCTGTAAATCTAATATCATTTATTTTAGTTATGTATTGTTAATTGTTATATATCATATAGTAAAAAACCAAATGTTAGATTTTTACATAGCAACACTTGGTCACAGACACGTCAAAGATATTGTTTTGAGAATTAGGCGGCATTTAAAAGATTAATGGTCTTTCGCGAGGTCTAGCGCTATACTTTCTCGAATAAGATAATCCGCTGAACGAGACTGCCTATGGCTGTGTAGGTTGGTGTATAGTTACAGTAAGTTATCTCTGCATTGAACTCAAGATTGTATACAGTTACAATGTAACATGACACTGAGCCTCCTATCGATACGTAGCAGACACCACCACTTTGTGTCGTATGATATGCTTGTGCTCTACTCCACATTCTGAGGCATTGAAATCTGTAGAACGGTATAGTTGCATTTGATTCTAAAAGTTATTTGATACTGTACTTGTATCCAAAATCAAAATTCACACAAAATTCCAAAATCAGGAGCAAAATGTTTAAACTACCCGCATTTTGCATTTCACCTAACAATCTGACTATCATGGTAAAGACAGAGATTTATTGAATATTTAGGAACATATTGCACTACAACAAATAAGAACACAGACTAATTTAATATCCTAATCCTCGAAGCGCCAATATGCTGTCTTTCTTAAATAAGCTACAACTTCTTCATAAAGCTGCTGGCTGCTCTATTTGTATTTAACCTTGCCTGAGGCATGTGTTGGCCTATAGAACAACACACACAAAGTGGTCAGCGGCAACGTGCCTATTCATTTAACTTTCTGCTCTGAGTCCGATTGCAAAAAGTAACGGCCGTTGGGAGGTTATGACAAAAGTTTCACCGCCAATTTTCGGAATGGTGTTTCGCAACAAAAAGAAGGAATATACTTACTTTAAGGAACAAAAAAGGAAAGTAAAAGTTTATCGAACGGATACGTTTATATTCCAAAGTTCAAGCAAACGGGCCATCTACAATCTGGATGTCTTCATGGAAAGAGTGAATAGGTAACCTAGACGTACTGCTCCAACGTCGGTTTTATCGTCACTACTAACAGGTGAGGTAGCCTAGATAAAAGATATTACCTACATAAAAATAATATTCAATCATTTTTATACGGAACATAAATGTTATTTTTGCTTGCCATTTTAAATAAATGCTACTGAATATGGTCTCACTTATCTTCCTCCACGCTTGACTTTTACAGGCTCAAAAACACCCAGAGTTTGAAAGTTAAAATCGAAAGCGGCAGATTTTAGACAATTCTTGTCTATTTATTTATAATCTGAATCTCGGAGATGACTCCAACGATTTTCATGAAATTTGGTAAGCAGGCGGTTTCGGGGGCGATAAATCGATCTAGATAGGAATCATTCTTAGAATTTTTTTTATCCATGTTTTCTGGCAATGAAAAACTTGACTCTTACTGATATCTATTGAAAAATCAAACAAATCGAATAGTTCTCAAACATGTGTTAGGTGCGTGGTCAACCATGTGAAACATGTTTGAGAACTTGTAATAAAGTATAATAAAAAAGAAATCCAACAACCACTGGCTGAGGAGAAGGTTCTAGAAATGCTAAAAGCGAAAGTCTTGTAGCAACCACATGAAAACTAAAGACATCTATATCGTCACGCTACAGTCTATGCTTAGTATTTTTACGAGTAATTAAAAACAAACCAACTCAAATTCGAACAAAAGTAATTATTTTAAACTTTCTAACCGACAGGCACAAAGCTCGCTTTGCTCACCAGTGCAGTAAAAACGTATAACAAACCTAATCGGTTAATGAAATTGGAAACCGTGGAAGGTCGTATTTTTTCAGTTTGGATGAGCACTAACAGATGGACAGAGGCAGAGTTAAATCGACAAAGTTGTTGGGACAATTCTGCCATCCCCATTCATAGCCAAGTTGGTCAGGCCACAAGTTTGAATAAAAGCATTCAAAAGTTGTCCGGCGGAGACGCTACGCGCTGGAACTTAACCTTTTTCTTACAAACAAATTAGTCTGCTGGAACTTGATAACTGAAAGCTAGGCGCTAAGCTATTCATAATTATCTACTATTCATTGGTTTTTTAATCACTTTACAGGGTGTAATATTATATTTAAGGGTACCAACAAACAACCAACACACTATCCAATAATTTACTTTCATTGTTTCTCAGTTGCTTTTATCTCGACGGCGGCATCTTTATCTTAAAAAGTCACTTCAAAATCCACGGCTTCTTAAAAAGCCGTGGATTTTGAGTTCAACAAATCTTTTCCGAGTGTTAGGGCGGAGTAAATTTTCCGCGCGTCAATACCGGATTGTGCTTGCCCGCTTTTCTGGATTTCGTGGCCACTTTTATTTATTCGGGTGAGTATACACAGCTTGGACTTGGCTTATTGCTTTTACAATTCTCTTCGAGAACTGTTTAATTAAATGTTAATTTGTATTTTCCCAATCGTATTTTATTCAACTTCTAATTGGTTCTGCAAAGTGGGCAAAGTCCGTAAATTACTTTTTGCCGATGACACTGTCCGTAAATGGACGAGGAGGGTCCACTTTGAGAACTATGGCTTGTTAAATCTGCAATCAATCACTTTGAGCACGCCATGCTGCAATAATTCCATTTCCATGCGTATTTCTGCTTTTTATTTGACATACATACACACATAAAATCACGCCTTTTTCTCATAGGGGTAGGCAGAGACCACGGATTTTTACTGGCTACAATCCTGATACCTCTTTCGCTTTATTCACTCTCTTCATTCTTCATACATGCTCGTCGGTTTAGGGTACTCTTGACCTGGGAAAAAAACATTCCCATTTATGCCAAGCGATTTTTTAACCGATTCTACCTTTCAGTAGGAAAGTAAAAAAAGTAACTTTTTCTTGTAGAGACGCTTTGTGTAGATAATAAAATGATATATCATTTCAGACATAAAATCGCCCGATTTCCATGCATTGCCTCCGCAATATAGCTAATCTTTAAGGACTTGTTAATAACATGAACTGAAAAAGATTATAAATAAGTTAATTGGTATGATAAGATCTACCTGATACTGTATAAAAAAACTAAATAATGTCATAGATAAAAAAGTGGTCTAGTCTTTCACCAAGAATATAGTAAGCCATCAAAAGTGTGACAAGTCCGTGACGTCTTACTTGGGATGGTGGATTTCCACTGTTTTAATTTATAGCGACCATTCAAAGTTTGCAACTCATCGTCATGCTATCCGCGCCCAAATTTCGGTCCCTCTTAGTCACTAATTGGCACAGCTTTTCCATTAGAGGATAAAAGGATGTGAAATGTCCTAATGAATTGATGGTCTACAATATTCCTGAATAAGCATTATACGAAATTTTAAAGGATATATTCCCCAGAGTAAATATTTTGAACAAGACAAAAACAAAATAACTCAGAAGTTATGTTCACACAAAATCCTACTACTATTATAAACGCGAAAGTTTGTAAGTATGGATGCATGGATGGATGTTTGTTACTCTTTCATGCCGGAACGGCTGAACGTATCTGGATGAAACATGACAGAGATAGATTATAGTCTGGAATAGCACATAGGCTACTTTTTATCCCGTGGGAATACCTGGATTTAAATCAGCGTGAATGAAACCGCGGGGCGCAACTAGTCTAAAAGAACCTTAATTCTTCTATGAGGATTTAATTAGATATTATATTTACGAACAAATTCAAACAACTTACAAAAAAGTATTTGAATGTCAGTAATCAATTTCTTTACAGAATCTCATAAACAGTTCACTATATTTATCTTACGTCATCAGGCGCATTTAAAATCCCTTTACCACACTGTTTAAAAAAAATCTAGTGATACAACAAGAAGAAGAAGTCTAAATAAGTCTACCATTGGACATTTATTAGCGACCCTCATTACGGAAGGTTTGACATAGATAACATTCTAGGCCGGCGGAATGGTGTTTGTAAATTATTTCTGCGAATGTCTTGTAACGTCAGCGTTGAGTACTCAGGAGATGCTGCAGCTCATCTCCTGGTGCGTAGCCCCATCATAGAACATCGATGAAAAGTGATGGAGGGGTCTTATTTTGTGCCAGGACCATCACGACTCAAAATTACGACGGGTTCATATTTTTATAAAAAAAGTCATTAAATGCGATTTTTTAATACAAGTTGGTATGCAGCATATAGTATAGACACGTCAGTATTTAGTATTCTGAGATCTATTATCTCAGAATTTCAGCAATTTATTGGCTCTTGTTTTCTGAGCGTCGGAAACAGCAATTTTCCAGTACGTGTTTATTTATTATTTCAACGCTACATAAAATTATAGCGCTTATCGAATCTATAGATAGATGAAAGTCAAGGCGAGTAAACAAAGCTCGAAGATAGATTGATGAGGTGATAACGTCGATGCAGGCGTTGTGCGAGATGTGAACCAATCCAGATAAGAGTTCGAACGCAGTAGGCGGCCAGGGTTATGGCGACCAGCCCTAGCCGGTATTAGAACTATATTTGCCGCCTAGATTCACCTAGGTAGCTGTAATATATTAATTATTTTTATTTATTAACAAAATGCTTAAATTAATTGTAATTTAAGCATTTTGTTACTTGTATGAATTGTCATACAAGTATTCAAAAAAAATAAACTTGCGCTACGTTGCGAACAATCTAGAATTATGGAGACAGCTCAATTGATCCAAATCAGATCGAATTACTTTTAAATTTAGCATTTTTAGTTTTAATACCAATAGAACAAAATTATATGATTGGTGGATTTGACGACGTGATGATTATTTGATTAAAGGCTCTACTCCACAGACGCGTTCTGCAATTTTGCGTCCTGCGATTGCGCTTTACATACGGTTTTACTTCAGGTTTTAGGTGAAATTTACGTTTTACATTGCGTGTTACAATATCAAACAGATCGCGCGTCCGGACGCGCGTTTTGATCGCGCCTAGGGGCGAAAGGCCTAATTGAATCATCGAAGTCATATAGAATTTGTCAAATCACTATGCCATACCTCCGGTTTCTGAAAGGCCGATCAACGCTAATCGGCCGTCAAGTAACGTGCTATTTCAGCTTTTACTTCAAATTAGATAGAGATAGCAAGTGACTTGACAGCCGATTAGTGTTGAACGGCCTTTCAGAAATTGGGGGTTAATATCATAAGATAAGAAGCGAATGCGCTTGAGCTCTAAACTGTTACACTTCTGTAGATGACTATAAAACCTTCACAATTTTAATAAAGTTATGAGCTGCTAGTTTTCTGGTACGTTGAAATATTTCAAAGGAAACATTTTGTCTCTATCAAAATCTATTTTATATTATTACGTTTTGCTTAAGACGCAGACAGCCTTCAAACAACTACTAGGTCGACATTTCAACATTTAAAACACTGACCGCCGCTTTTTGGAAGTTCAATCAAACCTAATCGACTGTCAAGTCACTTGCTATTTCAGCTTTTACTTCAAATTTGATAGAGAGCAAGTGACTTGACAGCCGATTAGCTTTGATCGAGTTTTTAAAAATAGGCGGTGAATGTCACACAGTGATTCTGACTATCTCTACCGTTTAGTGTTTTGTCACGAACAGTACACAGACGTGTATACATAGGACAATAAATTAGGGCATAATTAAAGTGCCTCTTGGACGTTGACTGATATACAGCCTCTTTGCAACGTACAGCGTGTGCTTTAGCGAGCGAACCGGAAAAATGAGGCAGCGGTCGTCACGTTTTCAGTCACGATTTATAGGCCAATCTAAAATTAGCCTTTTGCAATTTCCTCTGCTTTTATAAAAGGCGATTGTGTGCGAAAATTATAAATTTTTATGAGAAGATATTTTTATCCAAGCTTTAGCTAAAAGTTTTTTTTTAAACTAATCAGGTATAAGTAAAATATAAATCACTTCCACGGGATGTCTTCATAACATTGCGGCCATAGTCACGATAGAGCTTGAAATTCAGGAATAAAACGTCCCTTCTCAAGACGAAATTTGAGAATCAGCCTAAAAGCCTAGTCAAGAGAAAAGTTTGCGTAATCATATTTATCTTTCTTGGTAAAACGACATCTTTAAATAAAAATAAATTGTTTTGTAAATTTGTCATAGTAAAACCAATATTGTGGTATCTTCTCTTATTTTATTCAGTTATCGCAAGCCATAATGACAAATGCCAAAGAAGTTCAGAAATAATGCTCCAAGTACAAAATGTATTATTTTGTATATATTCTATATACATATATATTATTCTTACCTAATAATATATATATATATATATGTATATATAATAATATATATATACATATATAATAATATGTATATATATATTATTAGGTAAGAGTTTCATACCAACTTATTAATATCAAATACCTATATATTTGAGGAGTATGGTACATAGTCAAATAGTATTTTATGTTTTTCTTTAATTTCCTGATTGGAACTGTAATAATCATGATGTTGCGATTAGATGAGATTAGCAGGACGCATATCAGCTAATTGGATTTAGTAAATTAGTTTGAAACCATAATTGTAACACATAACTATAAGATGTATGAACATTATGGATGGAATAGAAGATACAAACTCCGTGCTAGAGATACTTATGAACAAATTCAACTAAAGCCCTAAACAGTTTTCTATGCTAAAGTAGTTAAGAAATCAAAATCTCGAATCCGATCGAATTGTACTAAGTAACATTTAAAAAAGTAGGTAATTACAAAATTATGAGTAAATATATGTGATAACCCCCGGTTTCTGAAAGCCCGATCAACACTAATCGGCTGTCAAGTCACAGTGACTTGTAGCAGGAGAGCCTACCATTACACGCACTCATACAAAAACGCAACACCTCTCATTCACGTCCCCTCCACTCATATCACGCTAACTCACCCATACAGAATCAGATCACGCTGTTAAACTAGTCATGACAATCATATTCGTTGAGATAATAATATGGACTATTAATAAAAAAAATATATATACACATACCTATCTTATACTCTATTTAAACTTAATTATTAATTTGTATTACCTACATTATTAACTAACTTAACTATTTTGTTATTTATTTTCTTTATCCAAAATTGTTGCACACTTGTTTAGAGTTGTGTTCCTACAAAATGATATGTCAAATTTTGTAAACTTCTTGTAGCATGTTTTTTGTATCAATAAATAAACTTTTTACTTTACTTTTACTTGACAGCCGATTAGTGTTGATCGCGCTTTCAGAAACCGGGGGTAAGAGTGAGTAATAAATACAAGACAAATAATTACCCCTATATAATGCTTTTATTCGTGTACTTATTCATTACCCACAATATGCCAAAATAAGCACCACCTATCGGTTTCAGAGAGAAACATCATGTGCGCCGAACCTAACCTAAAGAAAATAAAGTGGGCGAGTGTGAACTCTCAAACTCGAAGGCTGGAAGGGGGAAACTCTCTCAGTTCCAAAGTTTGTCAGCAGATGTCGCCTTCGTCAAAAACTGAACAACTCTTTGAAAATGAAACTTATTTAATTATATCGCCAAGTAAGAACACTATCTTACTAGTCTTTCGATAATTTGTTACATAAAAATCTGACTTGAGTTTAGATGAGATACCAAAATGCAATATTTTTTAATGTGAGGTTACATTAATTAATTAGGTCAGGTTAGACACTTCGAATATAATAGAATAGAATAGAAAATTGTTTATTTTATCTCATAATTTTTTAAAACACTTTTACAATTTGTTTGATGACAAAAAAGGCGACCACTCAGCATTTGCTGTATGAGCTCAAGCCCATACAGCGCTGGTTTTCAGTGGCGCCATAAAGAGGAGAGCAGCGGCACCTGCGACACGCGTTCTTATAAAACAGGTACATAACATTTTACGTTGACAAGGTCTCTAAATAGCAAACAAAATAGCGAATAAAGAGCTAAACAAAATAATCTGGCGTAACAAAACCCGGGCTAGGTTTTGCTCCCACCCTCGGTGTGCTATCCCTACTCGTATTTGGGACAAGTCTCAACAAAGCATTTCGATGTCGCAATCAATGGCACCTAATAACTTCGCACAGCTGTATCTGCAGATTATCAAAGATTAAACTCAAAGTTGATTGATACCTATTTCAAAATGCATATACCTATAACATGAATAGTAATTTTCAATCATGTTTATTATACAATGATGCATATACATCATGTCTCACGATAAAACTATGGAACAATCTGAAGGACCAAAATAATGTTCAGCCGTTATATTTGCCAATAACAAACGTTATGGGCAACAAACGCTTGGGAACTCACATGATTGAATATAACAAGATCGCCTGGTTAAGTTTTTTTTCATTGATTGATGATATTCTACAAATAAGCTCTAAAAATAATCTATGTACGTGTGAATAACATTTTGATTTAAAAAATTTTAAATACACTTTAGAGCAATGCAACAGGGTCACTGCTATTTACTTGCACTCGAAGAGTATCAGTGCTGGCTTTTTAAATGTTTTAAGTACATATTATAATTAATAAGTTCTATTGATAGGTATCTTTTATGATAAAGTGTGGTTATATTTTTATTTACATACTATGAAGCATTTTTTATTATCTGACGTTCTTGGGCGATCGGGGTTTTTTTGGTGACCCGATTTTTATGTATGCAAGTGTACCTAGTGTATTTAGGTATGGCATGTTTACCTTGCGTGACGAACTGCTTTTTTATAATTATGTATTTCGTGTTCTGTAAAAAGCTTTGTTTATAATACCACGAATCGATCATTTCTTAATAAGTTCATGCATTCCGCGTGTTCAAAAATTTTACGGCATCTAAAGTAGGTGAGTATGTCTGACAACAACTAAAAAAATATTTAGTAGTAGGATAGGATTTATTATTATTCTAAACGTGAAAGTTTGTATGTATGGCTGGATGGATGTTTGTTAGGTACTCTTTCACGCCGGAACGGCTGAACGGATCTGAATGAAACTTTGCAGAGAGATACATTATAGTCTGGAATAACACATAGGCTACTTTTTATCCCGTGCGAATACCGGGTTTTTAATCTGCGCTGGTTAAACCTGGTGAAACTAGTTACTAATATATCACAGTCACGGTGACTAAAGTAAATGACTTACAAACATGGTATAATCGTAGTTAATTCAAATACTTACCTACATGTTGCCGATTTGAGAACGAAATTGTTTTTAGTTAAGTAATGTTTTTCGTGTCTTATAATAAGTACCTACTTTTCAATGTTTTTCGGACCTTGTCATGTCCACCTGTTCTTTTTTGTTTAAGTGTGTTCGAATAAGATGTACCAAATGTACTTCTTCGAAATACTACTTGCCAATTTATGTGTTTATAAAATCCTGATACGAATTCCTAAGTCAGCAATATGATATTTTGTAAGAGAGCAACATTGTCGTCGGTGGAGTTATAGTTGTATGCTTTAGTACGTAGGTACGTACATTTAGTTTAATGTCTTATTTAATGTCTGCAGTTTTATACTTCATGACTCATGGCTTGAGACATAAAAATGTGATCGAAATTGTCGGAATACGGATCAAAATCAAATAAGTGTTAGGGGCAATGAGGTTTTGACTTCGAATTGAGGAATAGGAACAAAGGCTCCTAAATCTTGTAAACTATTACTAAGTAAATACTTTTTTTATGCCAATTATATATACAAATGTACAAATATGTTTGTACATATTTATAATATAATACATACAAATAAAATAAATAAATAAATAATAGTAATGACAAGAATTTGAAATATTATGTTCATTAAAGCGAAATATCGAATCACGAGAAAAAAATATGCATATTTATTACACCGGCCCAGAGGCGTACTTTGCCCAGAAATGGTGTTAATAGATTAGATAATAATTAGTAAATTTTTATCTTGCAAAAAAACATCTAAGAAAAAAGGACTTTTACGTTTAAATCGTGAGAATTTATGTATGTATTTGCCACAAAAACTTTCAAGTCATTTCTTATTGCATTTGTCTCATATTTTCAGCGCCTTTTATTGCTCGCTAAGAATGAAAAATGGTCACGCCGCAAAGTTTTATTCACGGCGCGGCGGTTAACCGGTAAATTTCATTTTAGTTTTACGAGCTGGGGTCCTACTTTCGAAATCGTTAGACTAAATGTCATATTTTCGAGATGACATTCTGTGACATATCCGAATTGCCCTCGTTATGATACCATCAAAATAAATACTTGTGCAGTATCTCATCTAATAATTCTATAAAATGCCTGCTATCTTATTGGATTTACTATAAATAATAATTCGTTTTGTATCTTTAACTAGAATCACGAAACCTGTTTTGATTAGAACTGCATGATCTAAAATACTTTTCCTTAAAATTTTCACCTGCATCATACCTTGTTCTTCAAAAATATTATATACTTGCTGCTGCCAGCGGCTTTGCTTGCATGTTAGTAGTGATTTTTTTTACTTTACTACTATAATTTTGTCCTATGTTTCATCACAATCAGTTCAGTTTGTAGGTTGGCCATAACGTTCAGTGATGTAGATTTTGGATAGTTTTGATTTTAGCTTACTATAGTTGGTTAGTTTCAGTTAAAACTTTATTTTACGAACGCCAAAGCTTTATTCGCTTTGAAGCACTAATTCGATTTCATAATATCAGGGACCTATGCAAATGGAAGACCCACAAATGAACTCTACCGGAAGAAATGAATTCAATCCACATATCGGTGGGTGCGAAAAACCTCGTTATGAGATTTGTTTTCGAATGAGTAGCTCGTGGCGAGCGCTGGCACATGCAGAATGATTGGGCTGTTGTTTGATTTGCTCGACCTGGGCTGGTGCCGCTTCGTTCCACATCGCTTCACTCCTCCGTGTTTATATTTCTCTACAATGTTAGTTTGCCCTCTTTTCATAATGTTACACTCGGTACCTACTCAGTCGAGTTTTTCTCTGGGCCTCGTACTGCTCATTTACCCACATCATTCGAGTTAGATATTGAGCTTACAACAAAAAACAAGCATTTTATTTGAGCGCTTATTATTCTGCTCAGATTCAAAAGAAATCATATCATGTACGGACGGTTTTGTCGAGTCTACGTTGTACGTCGTAAATCATTTGTTTTGTGATGTATTTGTACTTTGTAGAATATGTCACTAAAATGTTTTCGAATATTTTCTAGACGAAAGGCGATTCAAGCTAACCTAGCAAGTTCTGTTTCCAACATTGAGCTAGTCAATAACTCGTTTTCAGTTGGCGGGCTTCCGCAATAAATAGCGGCATGTTATGACCTCAGTTGTGGATTGTGGATGCTGGTGTGTGCAGTGCTAATAGGTCACGTCTCGCCGCGTAATTAGCCAGAACCGGGATTGCCAATCAGGACCCAGTTTGCGCCTGATTGCTTTAGCTAGTCAATACGGAAAAAAGCGCTTGTGACCTTCATGTTTACAATGGTTATTGTGCACCACGACTTTTAATTGGTAAACCAATCAATTATAACTTTTATACTACACCTGCTTGGAAAGTACCTTGATACTTTATCAAATTTACGGTAGAAAGTACGTCATTGCATATCGAACAAATATGCGGGGAGAAAACGCATCTGAGCGGGAGAGAAAAGTGTATGAAAATCCATTTCTTACGTGGTTTTTCTTTTTTAATTTTGGGTAAGACTATGCGCCGGTAACCTAAATATCAAAAGCCAAAAAGTTTTTACAGTGAGTTTTTATCTCCAAGTTCGCAAAATGACACTGGCCACTAGCTGTGTGTTGGATGGTGTCGGGCTGGCAGTGCGACCCTGCGGCGGCAGGATAAACAATTTGAAAAAAGAACATGTGAAAATTGTAGACGCCACTGGCGCCATTTTCAATTTGTATGTTGTTTGAGGATTCAGTTTTAGTTTTTTATTTAATAAATAAATAATGCTGGACAATCCACACAGCACTATCTAGCCCCAAAGTAAGCTATTCAAAGCTTGTGTTATGGGTACTAGATAACTGATATATTTAATACATTATATACTTACATAGATAGATATTTTTTATTATACATAGAGAACACCCAGACCATCGGAACAAATTTCTGCAGATCGTACACAAATTTGTTCCAAGGCGGGAATCGAACCCGCAACCTCTTGCGTCGCAGGCAGGCTCTCGCCCGCTGCGCCACAGAGGTCGTCAAATTTTTCTCGTAGGTGTAGTAAAGCACTATGTATCACTCGAGAGAAAGTGCGATTCCCGATCTCGGGTGTTTTAAAGCCCTCGCCTACGGCTCGGGCTTCTAACGACACCCTCGACGGTAATCGGTCACTTTCTCCTCTCGGTGAACAATGTACTATTAAACGTGATGTCTCAGTAGAAAGAAAAAACCGATTGTTTAACTAGTGTATGCAGGCTGGACCAACTAAGCGGTGGGATGTTGCTGATTACATCTAAAATCTCCTGTTGTTGTTCTTAGCACAACAACATCCCGTAAAAAGTAAAATAGGCCTATAATAGAGACCTCAGTCCTTATTAAGTCGTAGGCTTTAGTTCATGTTGTAGTTTTAAGTTTTTTAGTAGTTCTAATTCATGTTGTTAAATAGTAATTGACTGACTATTTTCTACAGATGAGTAACTAGACTAAGTAAGCAAAAAAGCTTACAGCCGACACGATGGAAAGTGGCTACCATAGCCTATGGACAATTTCAACACAGCGGTATCACACACGCACATTTCTACCATTTTAAATATTTAAAACGCCCTTGTTAAATAACAATACACGTAGAACCACAGTCGAATAATAGTTTTAAGTTCGTATTAAAATAAAGGGCAACCTTTTTTTATAACGATTTATTTATTCCGAGAACTCAACGTCTACTCCTTCCACGAGTCGCGAGTCCAGAATAGATACAAATGCCTTTTTACTTCACTTGCAATTTGTGAATCAATCTACTTTCAGAGAATCCGAGGTCGTTATTTGTACCGCTACCGTGCTACAAGTGCAACTAGCTCTACTAATTGGCAGATCAGATGATTGTGAAATTTAAACTAGTGAATTGCGGACAATGTTTCAGTACTAGCAACTAAGCGCGCAGCAATTAGCTGGGAAACTAAAATGCACGCCTACCATTTATATTGCTAAGTTCAAAATACGATAAAACTAGCTGCCACCAGCGGCTTTGCTCGCGTATAAGAAGAGATTGCTAACATACGAGTATATTGCTATATTTTTTTTTAAGTTTGACATCAATCGGGCGTAATTGAGCCACAAACATCAAAATATACACCTATATATACATATATTGCCATTTAACAATCGAAATGCAGAGAAATACAATCCACACATCCAGATCAACAAAGCTAAACAAAATTTTTTATTTTATTCTGGCGCTGAATTCTGAGATCTTTTGCACAAACCAGAACTAATAGTAAAAAGTGATCCACCGTGAACAAAATAAAGGCCAAACCAAAGCAAAACTTGACACTTTGTAGGAAATAGAACAGGGTAAATAATTTTGATCCATTCATCACTTAGCCGTTAAATACTTTAAAAGGATTAGTTATATTCAATGCTTGTTAGATACAACGATACAACTTTGTAAAATCGTTAAGAGCTATGGCAAAACCTGCCAGTAACAGCCCAAAACATCCCAAAAAGCTTTTAAAAGTGGCCATGAGTTTTGGTGTCGAGTTTGTTTATATAATGGACATTATTATTTATTCCTAGTTTGTTTATGTAGGGTTGTAATTTGTTTTGTTGTTTCACTACCGTCGCTTTAAAATTCATACCGAACATAGCATACCTACGACGTCAATGTATGTTCGTATAGGTATATACAAATAGGTATTTTTTTATATAAAGTAATAAATACAGCTGATATTATCATAAAAAGATTGTTTAATACATATTTGATTTCAACACCGACAAGAGCAACAAGAGCATCGGTGGTCTAGTGGGAGTGACCCCGCCTTCCGATCGTAAGGTCGCAGGTTCGAATCCGGTCGTGCACCAATGGATTTTTCTATCGAAAAATTTATGTGCGCAATGCCAGTGCTCTTAAACGGTGAAGGAAAACATCGTGAGGAAACCAGTTAGTATTCTAACAGCGGCGATGGGCTTGCAACCTGTCACGTATGGAATACTAACTACTGCAAAATGTGGGTATGTGCCAAATGTAATGTTTGGACGTACCTCTGACTACCCCCCTTAGACATCCTCAAAGAATCTTGAATTAGTACCTACTTGATACTGGGAGATCTGAAGGGATATCTACCGTGCCTGGGGATCAAAGTCGTGAAGCTGTTTCAGTTGATTTCAACACAAAAAAGTCAACTAAGCTTTTTAACGCCACAAGTGAACTTATTACGAAAACCTAAAAATTCCGTTGTAACGTTGAAAAGAGTTGACGATCTTCAAATGGCTGAACATAATGTATGGTCTTGAATCATATCACTCACACACTAACACTCTCGATCAAGAGACCTTCTAAACATAAAAAATACTAAACGAAATCCCCCGTTTGGGAGCTACTACGTCACAGACAGACGCTCACGTTAACCTTATACCTTCTGTTTGCGTCAGGGGTTAAAATAGGGTTCTGTTTTTCACTCTTGCTAGGTACTACGCTTCTGTAATGTGGAACGGAACTCTGGAAGGTGAACCAGCACCTTGTTTAATCAGATTATGCAAAGCGTTACTATGATAGCATCAAAGAGGCTGTTTATCAAAGAGTGTGACCGGGGAAAGCGACGGAAGCTTGCGGCCAGGGTTTGCGGCCACTCATCAAGCATTTGAAGTTAAATGGAAATTTGTTGAGTAAGCTCAACAGGTATTATAAAAAAATTAAAGAGCGACAAATGACTCACTCTTATAATATAAGGGTTATACGGGTATAATATAGGTTAGTAGTAGTAAAAATTATAAGTGGACTGTGAAGTCTTTTATGAGTTATTTATCAATAATGTTCTTTAAACCGAAAATTAGTACACCAACGTCCTCTTTATTCTTTTCGAATAAATAAATAAATAAATAAATAAATAATGCTGGACAATCCACACAGCACTATCTAGCCCCAAAGTAAGCTATTCAAAGCTTGTGTTATGGGTACTAGATAACTGATATATTTAATACATTATATACTTACATAGATAGATATTTTTTATTATACATAGAATCCGGTATAGCGCTCATATAATTTGTAAATGTTATGTGGTGTGCAATAAAGTATTTCTTATTTTGTTCTATGATTTCCTGAGTGGTGAGGCCTACACTTTTCAGTTAGCTGTGTTACAAAATACAAAGTATAGGTAGTGTGGTGTTACTAATGCACGTAACGATGATTATGTCCATGCATTGAGTAGTTTATTTCAACTGCTCAATGCACTTTTTAAAAGCAGCGTTTCCCTATATCATCAGTAAAATCCTTGCGTGCTATTCTGACAAATAGATTTTTAAGTCTAAAAACAAATACTGTCAAAATAGAAACAAAATTCTACATCTCAATATTCGTGAAAAGTGAGATCCTTATGAAAAATCCATCATTGTATTTGAAAAAAGCTGATTGGCCTCATTGCCCTGACAACCCTAATCGCAACAGGTAGGTAGAGTACCGTTGCCTTGTTGTCACGTGCCTTTGCATCAGATACAATATTGAATTCTTTAGGGCGGACAGGCGGAGTACCTACTTAATGAAAATGTGACGGATATTTTATATTAGGGGGGTAAAGTTTACTAACTTTAACTGGCTTGATAGTTCAGTGAGTAGGTAGTAGATCTACCTTCTGTATTTTATCTGGTTCCCATATACACTTATATATAATAATATGCTTGGGGCAATATAGTGCTGTGTGTAATTTTTTATTTATTTATTTAATAGTTATTAGTACCAATGCATAATTATTACATAGCATGTGCCTTATTGACACATTAATCTTTCGTAGTAAGTACGTGATATTGTAATTGTATTTTAGCGAATAATTTTGCTATTCATTATCTTGGTACTTAGACAGACAGGTCGCTGGGTTCTATTGTCGATATGAGTATTCGGAAAGTATTACGACGACGAAGTTCACCTCAGGGAGCACTCGCGTTCTGACATTTTACACTGGAATGCAATCAATTTCACAAATATGTATAATATATGTGAAATTTGTGTTACCCGCGATTAAAATGTCCTTTTCCTCTCTATGTCCTTTACCGATCCCCCCCAGGACCCCCTCGACCCCCCGCCAACCTCCACTCTTTTCCCCTCCCTCGGACAACACCCCCTCTAATAATTAATGATACAAAATCTGAGTGCTCGTTATTATTACTACTAAAGCTCTCTTATAACATGATGACCCAAAAAATATTCATGGTTTTGCGCTCACACTTTTCCGGCCAGATGTTGGCCTAAATAAAAAAAGTATTCGGAACATAATAATATATCATACCAAACACGCAACTAGAATGTAATATTTTTGTATCACTTTCGTATGGAATCGGCAAGGTACCTACAGCTCATTGATCATTTGTTATAGAACCTTACTTTTTCCAGCAAATAGTTTAAAAAAGTACCTTGTTTTAAATAATTGTAGCGAAAAAATGAGACACCATTTCACGATTTTTATCCACAGCTACGGTATATGCCCTTAGATCTCTTAGCGTGCATGACACCAAAAATTCCCACTTCAGTGAGAGTCCACAAAACACTTTGCATCAATAATAAAACACACCTTTTTACAAAATAAGAGCTTTGTTCCCTAAAATATTGAATCTATGTTGGTTGATGTTTGTAGCGCACTTTCAAACGAGGCTTTAGATTTCCCACGAGGTTTTGTATTTCAATGTACAAATGTAGGTATTTTAAATGTCAGGTGAGCGAATAATAAGCTAAAATCTCTAGCACTTGCTCGTGGCTCTGCACTCTTAGTGAACGTTTTTTCATACAACTAGCTGACGGAACAAGCAGAGGGCGCACCTGAAGGTAAGTGGTAACCATCACCTAAAAGCATTGCCTCGGTAAGTCACGCATGATGAACGTGCCCTACGATGCACTGCCCTGCGTCCATCAACCTGGGGCCTACATATGTTAAGTCTCATCTTCCCGTAGTCACACCGGCAACCACACTCTTCAAAGCGAAACACAGCAACACTGCTTGTCAGCAGAAAAGGTAGTAATATATAATTGCATTCTTAGTTAATTTTACCATTATTAGTTAATTTTACCATTTATACTGATGACGAACCAAATAACCGCATAAATGTAATCCCCAGGCACAAGTAACATATGAGTGTGTATTCATAAAAAAACCAATATAATATTACCGCATAATAATAAAAGGCGTACGCTGTTTATTAAATATGTCGCCGCTTCTTAGTAAAGCAAGGTTTTGGGAACGGAAAATAAGACTTTTGTGCTACGATTTCAATCACCTACCTTACCGCTCACTCGTCCAAGTAATCCACCTTCAAAAATGTATTGGAAACAGAGGGATAATAAAAAAGGCGGTTATTACACTTGGGCCTTATCACGGACGAATTTGATGATAGTCGCATAAAAGTATCGTATCCTTAACGATAACAGAATAAGGTTAAATATGGCTAGGATACGTTAATTGACACTGACTGACAGGGTCAAATGTCATAATTCATTCGTCATCAGACGGAGTATCTAAATTCCTTGCTCATCACCATTCACAAGTCGCTTTGCTTTGATAAAAGGCTAGAATATCATCATCATTGCCAGAAATCTAAACAATTTATCGAACAACATTCAGAGAATATAAAACAGACATTATATCGCGTGTCTACAGTTTGTAAACAAGCAATTATTCCAAGTTCCCGTACCTGTTGAATTCGTTCTCATCGATTTAAGATGCGCAATATGTTTATTTTATGTAAATATGCCGTGAGATTGAATTTATTTGACTCTCACAGAGCATCGGTAGTCTAGTAATAATAATATTAATAATATAAATTTTATTTTAGACATCTCGAAAAATACATTTCTAGTCTAGTACATTTCTAGTTCTAGTATATATATATATATATAATTAATTATATATAATATAATAATTAATTACACCGAACAAAAACTTAGGGCACTTTGTTCACTAGAGGCGCTTCCCTATCTTCGGTAGACTACTCCAGCTGTCCAAAAATCCGGAGAAAGTCTAGTCATCTAGTTCTCCGCCTTCCAATCGTAAGGTTCGAATCCAGTCCAGTCCCAATCCAGTCGTCTACCAATGAATTTTTCTATCGAAAAATTATGTGCGCAATGCCAGTGCTCTTAAACAGTGAAAGAAAACATCGTGAGGAAACCAGCTAGTATTCTAACAGCGATGATGGGCTTGCAACCCTTTACGTATGGAATACCAACTACTGCAAACTGTGGGTATACATGTGCTAAATGTAATGTTTGGACGTACCTCTGACAACCCCCCTTAGGCGACCTCACAGAATCTGGGGTTAGTAGTTGGGAATAAAAGATTTATTGTTAGGATCGGTGGATGAAAAGGGCTCAAAATCGTTCTTCCTGGAAACGTATAGGGGAGGCCTATGTCCAGCAGAGAATTTCTGTAGGCTAATGATGATGATGAATAAAAGATCTGAGGGGATGTCTACCGTGCCTGGAGTTCAAATTCGTAAAACTGTTTCAGCGTTTTTTTTTTTCAGTTTCATACATTCACATTATTTTTTACCGATGAAGTACTTTGTCTTTCATTACGTAGCATGAATGAAAGTTTCTGAACTAAACATCTACATTAGAAACAGAAGGCTTTTTTAGTTACAATGGTTAATAGCATTGTATGGTTAAAGCATACAATGGTTAATAATACAGCATACCTACGTAATACATTGCACGGCACCTTTGTGGTCGCTTGCGCATTTTTTATGACCATGTTCACGCCTCTAGGGTATAACCGCTGAGTGGGAATTAATTTATGAACTTGCCTCGCGTTTACGATCCCCTTTATTCTATTATGAAACAGCAAAAGGTTTAATAAAATCATATTGCCACTGATCTGGATCAGTTTGAGCTATCTCTAGTTCGCGACGATGTGATATTACATTTTTTTTTGTATTTTGATCATTTTGTATATTCATTATTCACTGTTATTTTATTTGAAAATTATGATATGATACTAGCTGACTCTATAGCATCAAATATTAACAACAAAAAATCTCCAAAGTTGAGCGTGCGGCAAAGAAGCATGTATATTAATTATGAAATCTTTCCGAAAACTTCGTCACTTAATTCTCTTTGCTTTGCATTCCTTTGTCTCATGAATACTCAAGTTTGTTTGGATGAAAACTGTCGGGAAAGTTTCGCGTTCTTGCCGCCGCCGCGTCAGCCGCGCCGTAATACGTACAACACTAGCAACTAGTAATCACCAAATCTCATCGCTCTGAGAATTTAGCTAAATGTATCTGTTTCCTTGTGTTTACATTATGGTGTAAGGAAAGCCAGGTGAAGTATTTGTCAATCATTAAAGTGCGGAGTGCGCGGGATCGCGAGGGCTGCGGCAGTCGGGCGACGCTACGCCGACCCGCCGCCGGCCGTAGGACGCGTAGCGCTACGAACTGTAGCCGCGTAGCACGCGCGAGCACAACTAAGAAAGTTCAATACTTTTGGCAGTATAAATTAATAAAAAAGTTTAAATATATAAAAAAGTCCGTAAAAAAGTAAATAAAACAAAAAACTTAAGAAAACTTTTCATAGTGGCGTAAAAAATTACAAGAAAATAATGTGGTTTTAAAATTTCTCGGACGATAATGATATACTACTTTACCGAAACTTGCTTAAACAAAAGCACACATTAGCATAGAATCTGTAGGTACTTTTGTATTCAAATGGGTATTAGGTAAGTACATTAAATAGCTCTCGAACTCGCGTGTGCGTAGCAAGAGTGGCATTTATATCAGGCAATAAATCACGTTAAACCTCTTGTAGTCGCAGACTTTAAATCATTCGACATGAGCCTGTTCCACTCGCATTAAGATTGTATGCCGCAGAGGGAAGGCAGAATTGAGATTTATTAACGAGGCCGAGCAGATTCATTACACTCTACTGAACGTGACTAGAATCGCTTGCATTCACACAAAATTATACAAAAGACCTTTGAGTTAGATCACTCATATTATAAAAAAAATCATCAAAAAAAAATATCCTAAATACTTTATTTATGATATTTGAGTTTTAGATTTTTTTATGTTTTTTTTTTATTTATGGTATTTATGTACCTAGTTCAATGCTAGTTAATCATCGAGATGAATAATAATACACTTTGAGTAAAACGAGAACACTATAAATAACTAATTCCTTTCAGTGGCAGTTTTTTATTAATATACAACTAGCTGATGGAACAAGCAGATGGCCAGCCTGATGAGAAGTGGTAACCATCACCTTAAAAAAGTATAGGAATGTGCCCTTACGATATATTACCCTGCGTCCATCAACTTAAGGCATACAGATGTTGAGCATAATGTGCCTGTAATAGCACCTGCACCGGCGCGGCCACCACACTCTTCAAACCAAAACACAGCAACGCTTGAAGCTTGCTGCTTGAGCTTGGCGGCAGAAAAAAGCGTGGTGGTAGTACTTCTCCGGACGAAACCTTCACAAAAAGCTCTACTACTCTTAACTTAATAACGTAATAGTATATCTTTGGTATTGATATAAAAATGGATCAATTGCTGCGAGTATGTTATAGAAATCAAACTTTATAGTTTAAGCTTAAGAGTTCTTAAAAATGTTAAAGCAAAGAGTTCTCAAAATCCCAAACAATCGCACGAAACGCTTTGCTTCCACTTTTCTAGTGCGAACTGGCAGGAGTAGAACTCTTTACCGTCGTCAGTATTTCCGAAACAATATAAATTATGAATGATCAAGGCAAGAGTGAAAAAGTGAATTATAGCTAAGCTTGTTTCACCTTGACTGCATTCACTTTTCATCAGGTGAGATGGTGGTCAAGCTATCAAACAATAAAAAATATAAAAAATGAGGCCTCAAAATTACAACCATGTGCGTGTGGGAAGGTTATTTACACGAGTATGGAAATAATCTAGGAATTTCATTTATGCGAAATAAAACTGACGATGGCATCGTAAAACCTGCATAAAACTATATTATTTACTGAAATTAGCCACAGGGGTATACCATAGCTACAGACCCAACCCCATGTGAAAGCATGGTTTCACTATTAGGGGGCGGGTTTACTTGGGCGTCAGTTAACGTCACCAATTACTAGCTAGCTTTGAAGTAACCGCATCACAGTTTCGGGTTAAGGCGAAGACACAAGCTAATCTAGAGAACTATCAAACCTACTCGGTTGTATGAAATAGTAACGCTTGGCCTGCATTGTAAGACACACTGAAAAACCATCAGTTACAAAATCACTGTTTTTATATAAGTGACTTTTTTGTCACAAGATGACGACACGTTTTGTGTAAAACACGTTACGACTAACTGCTATTTACCATTTATATTTTACTAGCGACCTGCCCGTGAGCCCCTGCTTCGCACGGGTGCACATATCATGCATGTATTATACATATAAACCTTTCTCTTGAATCACTCTATCTACAAAAAAAACCGCATCAAAAACCGTTGCGTAGTTATAAAGATTTAAGCATACATAGGGACATAGGGATATAGGGACAGGGAAAGCGGCTTTGTTTTATACAATGTAGTGATTCTTTGAAATTTTATACGCGCGCGTCATATGGCAAAGACGCAGAGGGTGTGATCGCGTGAGTGGCGGTCATTGTAAAAAAAGGCTTTCTAAAGATTGTAATGCCAATCCGAAAATAAAATGCATGCTTACGTGTGGTACGTAGGTGACAGATTTATTATGGCTTAAGGTTAGACTAGAGCATTTACTTGTAACAGAACAACGAGCCACTCGAGCCATTCGTGCATTCCATTCTCCATTCGGACCGTTACATTACGTACAAATGCTCGTAAAAACGCCCTAGTATGTATCCGCCTTTACGTAAACTTTGTAATGCAAGCATAAACCCCAAGCTAAGTTGACATTCGCCTGCACAAAAAGCTAGTTAATTATGCCCTTGGTAGACACAAGTGCGATTAACTTGCGCAGCACTTAGGTATTTCAGTTCTTTTTATGTACTATCTTCATATCTTGTTCAGTAGTTTTTCAGACAACTTTTTTATTAGGAAATCTGACAGTATTCTGGCAGAGGTTATGGGTTTGCGATTCGTCACGATGGAATAGAAATAAGGTAATCTAAAATGTAGGAATATGCTTGAAGTGATGTTTGGACGTGCCTCCGTCTACCCTTAAAATAAATTAAAGTTTCTTCTGTTAAGTCCGAAAGAATGTCGACCGTCATGTAGAATACAGTGGGTGTTTTTCATATAATTTAAGGTATTAATTTAAAAAAGCAATGTTTTTAAAATCGTTTTAACAATAAAATGGTTACGAAAACTCGAGGAAGATGAAGCGACCTGCATGCGGAGTACTCGTAGTGATTGAAGTCATGTAACTGGAGGCATGTAGACGGCATGGCGGGACCGACCAGACACCTGTCCACCTACCACCGTGAAGGAGACTCCGTCAGCTTGGTAAGTTACATAAACAACTCTGCTCTCATTCTTAGTAGTAGCAGAGCTTTTTGTTTGAATTTAACTCTTTCTTCTTCTTTCTTCTTTTTATGGCTCCTGTCATAGACAATCTTGCCAATGTCAACTGATTCAGAGATTATACTCTTTGTAGTTATGTTTCTAGTCACGTCAGTCCAAAGTCGAGTCAGTGAAGAAAATGGTGGCGGTTTCTTCAAAACATTTGAAACATTTTCGGTCAAATCACGATATCACATAATACACTTTTATTTCAAATGCTTACACTTTGTGCTAAAACCACAAGTAATGTTGGTTAAAATACCACCAAAATTACACAACACAACTCAAAATAACACTAGAAAAACAATAATAATGAAAATGCTATGTTGCTTCGTTAGATGACAGGAAACGAATCCCAACAAGCCGCTTAAAGTGGGCCTTCAGTTTCAACTGACAGTTAAAACGTAACGTGTAAGCAAAACCAAGGAATTTGAATACAAGTACACTATATTCCTTGAGCAAAACTGAGAGCTGGACAGTTGACGTGTGTAGACACTAGGGATGTCAGTTGTAACTGAACAGCTAAAAATTGGTCAGTTATTTAATCATTCAAGACTGATTTTAATAAGTACAGATTTTGCACGCCTTCGAAATTGATTTTCCTGATCCCAAACTATATTTAACGAAGCTATTATTTGTAACAAACCTCCATTATAGAAAGGTCTAAACTTTCACTATCAGAATACTAATTTCTGGTTTCGGCCTTACCATTCTGCCTATTACTGACTAGGTATCTAAAATTCAGCTCAATTTAATATACTTTCTGAATTCAGATGAAATTCGGTTAAACTCGCTACGTGCCGATAGCTTCCAATGATGTTACTTGTGCTCAGTGAACCGCAAATATGGCTGCGATAGGAGAAATTGTCCCAATGTTCAAATCAACGGTTATTCTAAAAACAGTTAAGAGTGGTCTATACTTGATCCCCCACCAATCTATGGACACATCAATCTAATTCAGCTAAGCTAAAATGCGCAGTGACATGGACAATGTGCGAAAGGTAACGCGAGAGGGAGAGAGAGAGAGTGTTGACGTTCGCGTTGCTACAGACATGAGCTGAGTGTAAACGCATCATACTCGTAAGATTATTAAATACAACATTGTTAAACTGATTACCCAAATCCAATCATCCAATCGAGCTTCTATAAGCTCTTACGATTCTTTGATTGGATGATTGGATTGCCTATGCAATAATGAATACATTCCATCTGGATGGATCATACCATTACATAAAAAAAAATAAGCTACTCGGTTTAATGCTTTTAATATTTCGTTATTTTGTCGACGAATATTTTATGGATATCATAAAATATTCGTCCAAAATGTAAAAAGAAACTAACGACCCGCTTCTTTCTCTCGGAACACTAGCTACCTGCAAGTTTTACTTGTACCTTTGCCAATTTATTTTTAATTAAATAGGAATAGGATACATTTTATGAATTCAGCTGCGATGTGCTGAACCGATAGTCGTGCCGATAGTATTCAATGACGTTACTAATTGCACTCGGTGGACTGCGATAGTGAGAACATGCAGCGTCCAATAATGCTACAGCTGCAGGCGACATTAGGATTAACCACAATCTGGGTACTTTCTATTTCTTCGTATCAAAAAAATAATATTCCCTACATGCTTGCAGCTGAGATTGAATCTGTAATTACTTAGGCTTGGGCTAAATGAATTCGAGTGCGCTTTCATAAACTGTCATAATAGATAAATTGGGGCCTGCAAACATGAATGAATAGGTACATAACATTTATGATCATCATCATTATCAACCTGAAAAGTGCAACACATTTACAGGAAGAAAAATTTGGTTGAGGTCAAACAGTCCATTTAGTACGAGAAACCACGACCAAAATGTTTGTCTTATAGTATAGCCAAAACCGCATCAAATTGATAGAATTCATCAAATAATTGGGCGGGGTTCGTCATACGCTTCGTCTTTCGTTTCGCGTATCCGTGTTATCAGTGTTCAAAACTTTTCTTTTCTTCTTATTTTCTGTCGTGTCACTAGTTTTTCTAGAAACAGTGTGGTGAAAGGATATTTACGCCTCAAAGAGATTCCTTTCGAATGTTTAAATTACACTATGTGAGGAACAGGCTATTAGAATGGCGTTCGATTTGATTCCTTCCTGCCTACGATTCACCTGTCCCTCTTTTTTACATCCTAGCGTTGGTTGGTTCAGGTTAATGAAAACACATTTTCTTTGTTACACGGTTCGAATAAAGATGGCGGTTGCAGCAGAGGAGAATTTTGTGCGTACGTGCGTTGTTGATGGAGTTCGCCGAGCAAGAGGGCGAGCGAGTGAGGCGAACGACTAATTTATTGAATGAATGCAAAAATTACAATCACGATCTCCCCTTCATTTCATTCGGTGACTTGACATTGACATTTAAAAACATATCCCTTCTCGGCTGCCGCAACTGTCAACGATACTTCTTTATTTCTATAATTACACACTAGGTAGCGCTAAACAAATCAAATAATTAAACTTATAACTATAACTAGGTACGCTAGATGTCGTCTTGCACATTCTCCCGCCGTGCACTAAGTGCAGCCTATTCCGTTAGCACGACGACTTTCTTTGTAGCTCTTCTTCGCAAACCAGTCTTGGTTTTCACGTCAACCACCCTCACGACTCCATCCTTGCCTGGGCATACTCCGGCGATCCTCCCTTTTATCCAGGTATTTCTTGGCAGGGTCTCATCGACTAGAAGAACTATATCCCCCACCTGGGGTGGCTTTCCTCGGCTATACGGCTCCCGCCGGTATTGCAAGAGTGGTATGTATTCCTTTATCCACCTCGCCCAAAAGATGACGGCTAGTCTTTGCGTGTGACGCCATCTCTGCTTGGCCTTCAGGTCCCGGTCGGTGAAGCTGCCTGGCAGTGGTACTCGCGCTGGTCCTCCCAGGATAAAGTGCAATGGTGTCAGGGCCTCGAGATCATCTGGTGAAGTAGAAACAGGAGTTAGTGGTCGGTTATTTACGGTATATTCTGCTTCTAGTAGTAGGGTCGTCAGTACTTCATCTGACGGATATCTTTCATTTAGTGTGGCCGCTAACGCCCTCTTAATGCATTGCACCATTCGCTCCCACGCTCCTCCCATAAAGGGTGCTCCTGGGGGAATATATCGCCAAGTTACCGCATGGATAGAAGCTTCATCTTTCGTTGCTTGGAAAGCTAGTAGCTCTGCGTCTGCGCCCCGTAGGTTGGTACCGTTGTCGCTGTGTATTTCTACAGGGCATCCACGTCTCGCCATCATTCGTCGGAGGGCCATAATAGCGCTGTCAGTGCTCAGTGATCCAGCTACCTCAAGATGTACTGCGCGCGTCGTTAAACAGGTAAAAAGGGCAACATACCGTTTTTCATGTCTTCTCCCTACCGTGACAGTATAGGGGCCAAAGTAGTCGAGGCCTGTATAAGAGAAGGGGCGTTGATGATGAGCCAGTCTCGACATCAGGTGGTCTCCGGTGGCTGGACTCGCTGGCTTAGCTCGTAGTTTGCGACAGGTCACGCAGCCTTTAACGATGGTGCGGGTGACTGGTCTGAGGCGTAGAACCCATAGGTGAGAACGAACATCATTAACAACTGTTTCCGTACCAGCGTGGTGATTCTTTCTGTGGATCCAAGCAATGTAGAGCCGTGTATAAGGATGATCGCCGTGCAGTACGGGAGGGTGGCGTTGTTCCTCCGGTAACTCTACAGCAGCGTTGATTCTCGATCTGATTCTCAGCACGCCCTCTCCATCCTTAAGCACGCTAAGCTCTCGTAAAGGGCTGTCTCTCATAACCGGCAGGTGCTGGTGGAGGCGGCGCAGGTCATCGCCAAAACTTTCTTCTTGTGCTGCGCGCCACCAGAGTTTCTCAGCTGCCTGCACGTGCTGCGCTTCAAGGGTGATGTAACGTACCGTCTTAGTAGTGGGAGGTGGCGCGCGAGGGCGCGCGACTGGTGGGCGTGACGTCGCCGCCGCCGGTTTCTGCCATGCTGGGTCGTCGTCGTCTCGACGTGTTCGTTTCATGCGTCCCGCAGCGGTGGCGTGCCGTGTCCGGCACAGGTCGATGAACTGCAGTACTCTGGCGGTCGCTCGCACGAGACGCAGCCAGGAAGAGAACCTAGATACCTCAGGTAAAGCGTCGATGATGCGCGTCTGACCGCGTGTGGTCGCCACGCGCTCCTCTCCCGTAGTCTGTGTCTCAGTGGGTTCCGGCTCCCGCGGCCATGACTCCTCAGGGTGGTAGAGGAAGTCAGGCCCGCGAAACCAGCGGTGATCGTGGCCGAAACCACTAGGCGTGCCGCGAGTGGCGTCATCGGCGACATTGAGTGCGGTAGGCACCCAACGCCACTCGCCGATCTTGGTCTCCTCTTCTACCTCCGCCAGCCGGTAAGCTACGAAGGGTTTGTAGGCACGAGGCCCGGTTCTCAACCAGGCGAGCACAGTGCGCGAGTCTGTCCAAAAGACCCGGCGCGCCGGCTGCAGGTCGTGCTCATGCTCGACCGTGCGGGCAAGGCGGCAACCCAGCACGGCCGCCTGGAGCTCCAGGCGCGGTATCGATGTCGTTTTCAGGGGGGCCACCTTGCCCTTGGCCATGACCAGGGACAGGTGGACGGTGGTGCGCTCGGTCACCGCGCGCCAGTACGCGGCGGCGACACAAGCGGTCGAGCTCGCGTCTACGAAGATGTGCAGCTCGAGCTGCGGCGCGCTAGCATAGTGCGGGTAGCAGCGCGCGATGGAGAGGCGCTGCAGGCGCTGCACGTCTCTCAACCACTCGAGCCACGCTGCTTGGAGCTCACCAGGCAGCTCGTCGTCCCATCCGACGCCCAGGCGCCAGGTGGCCTGCAGGAGGCGCTTGGCCGGCATGATGACAGGTGTTACGAGACCTAGAGGATCAAATAAAGACATTATTGTTCGGAGCGCTTCTCTTTTAGTCGGTTTCTTTGTACCATTGAGTACTTCTGTTGGGACTCTTTTCAGATCTAGATTAAATGCCAGCACGTCGTCGTGGGGTTTCCATATGAGTCCAAGAGTCTTCTCATGACTTTGGTTCTTGCTTAGTTCCACTTGTTCTTTATCTAGTTTTCCTTGTTCTGGAGCTATAGCCTCAATGATTGCTGGTCGATTAGATGCCCACTTCTGTAGATAGAACCTAGCTTGACGATGGATGTAGTCAACATTTGATGCCACTTGCACAGCTTCCTCCATTGTATTAAAGCTATCACAGTAGTCATCCATATAATGGTTCCGAGCTATTGCAACTGCTGCTTGGGGGTACATGGCTCTGTGTTCTTCTGCATTTTTGTTCTTTATAAAAATAGCAGTGCAAGGTGATGAGGCAGCCCCGAAAATAACGCTGCACATTCTGTACTCAGTAGGGGGTACCTCCCGCCGGTGTTCCTCTCCCCTCCACAGAAACCTCAGGGCATCTCTATCCTCTTTTCGGATGCCTATTCTGAGGAACATCTCTTGGATATCTGCTGTGACTGCTATTTCTCTCTGGCGGAAGCGCATGAGTACACCGGGCAGCGATTGCAGCAAGTCCGGTCCTGTAAGCAAGCAATCATTCAGGCAAACTCCATTTGTTTGAGCTGCTGCATCAAGCACAATTCTTGGCTTCGGTTTGGCTGGGTTGACTACAGCAAAATGTGGTAGGTACCACGTTCGTCCTGGATGTGGCGGTTCGGTGGCCTCTTCTGCATATCCACTCTGTATCAAATGAGCCATCTGCTTGTGATACTGTTCTTTTAATGCCGGGCTCTTATCAAGTTTGCGTTCAATACCAATAAGTCGTCTTACCGCTGTCTCTCGATTATTGGGCAGTACGGTAGTCTCGTTCCGCCACAGCAGCCCTGTTTCGAACCTCCCGTCGGGAAGTCGACGACTCCGCTCCTCGAGGATAGCCAAGGCACGCACGTTCTCGTCGTTTTGAGAGCCTTGCTTCCACTCCTAAGTTGTCTAGATCGAAAAAAGATTTCATTAGCTCTTCCATTCTGTCTAATTTTAAATCTATCTTGTTTACTATGTGTACATGCTGCCCTCTTGCCTCACAAGAACCATGTAAAACCCATCCTAGTTCAGTCAATGAGGCAGCTGGCTGCCCCCGTTTTCCGCATTTGACCAACTTTGTTACTATAATCTGCCAGTTGTCCTGGCCAATCAAGAGGGTGGGTGTACCGTTTTCATATATAACATTGTTCTCTATTTCGTGCAGGTGTTGACAATCTTTGACGGTTCTCCTATCTACAGTTATATGAGAGGTATAATCTATCTATTGTTCTTGCCTTCACCTCATGCTGCCTATCAGAATGCTTTCCGGTTATTTGCAGGTTTACTCTCATCGATGTTCTGGCATTGATCTGAGATCCTGCTATGCCCTCAATTAAAAATGGCTCTTTCGGCCCTATTGCTCCAACTGCTTGTGCTATTCGTTCTTCCACTAAAGTAACAGTGGACCCTTCATCCAACAAGGCATATGTATCCACAGCTCCGGTTGGGCCTTGTATTCTAATCGGTATTACCTTGAGGTACGCCCTCTCCAGCGTATGAGGTCTGGTAGTGGTGACTACCTCAGGAGTGTCCACCTCATGCCCGCTCTCCTCTACTGCCACCGTTGTCACTTGAAGCTCGGCTGGTCTCTCGCTGTGCAGGAGGGGGTGGTGTGAGCCCTTGCAGTCACCTGTGCCACATGGCCGATATGCACACCGATGTCTGAAGCCGCGCTTGTGTAAGCATCTAAAACATAAATTCAACTTTTTAGATTCTGCCCATCTGTCACTCACACTTTCTATTGCTGCAATCTTGTCTGCTTCTGGTGCTTGTCTTTTGGGCTTCTGAGCACTGGGAGTTTCTGAAGAAGTAGCATATGACCGTTGTGGCTTTTTCTGTGGAGGTGAGTGGTCACTGTCTCTGGAGGTCTCGGCTTGTGCAAAGTGGCTGCATAGCTCAGCTTCTCGAGCTAGAAATGAAGCAAGCTTAATTAAATCAGGTTCATCCTCTCTCCTAGATGCTGCATAATCATACCATCTGTATTTTAAAGCTGAAGTCATCTTGTCTACAGTTGCTCGGACAGTCTCAGGATTGTATAAGTAGTGGGTTCTATTCAGCGACTTGACTACTGCTACAATGTTGTTGACCCTGCTTGAAAATATGCATACATCTCTGGGATTATCTGTTAGCTTAGGCAAGCCTTTCATCTTCTCAACCTCCGATATAACAAGTGCATCGGCACGACCAAACCTTACCTCTAAATGCTTCATAACCTCATCCGGTTCCATTTCTCCTGTAAACAGTGACTGGGCGGCTTCCTTCGCAGTGCCTCGCAGACTCTTCTTCAATCTCATAAGGTTTTCTATCCTGTTGAAATAGCTCTTAGTGTGTCTGTATGAAGCCTTGAAAGAGAGCCATTCACCGCTGGATCCATTGAAGAAAGGCAGCTCCTGGATGAACTGCGGTGGTTGCTTGGTTGTAGTACGGGCAACCTGCGTCAAGGCTGCAGCAAGCGCGGTTACATCTACGCTTTGAGGTTGATTTGTAGTACCTTGATTCCGTGCTACTGGAGTTTCGGGCCTTGCTGGTTGCGCGTTAAGCCATCCGGTTACACGACGGGACTTGTCTGGGATTGATTCTAACTCTAGCTCTTCTTCCGAGCTCTCCGCCTCAACTTTTGCCATTTCGGCCTCTGCGAGCGCAGTCGCTGCGCGTGCTTCCTCTAACTTTGCCCGTGCAAGCTTTTCCTTAGCTTCAGCAACATTTTTCAGATGAGACTTCGACCTCGTGGACGCACTAACCTCGACCGGTGCGGGTGGCGTCAGTGCGCGTGGCGTCGGTGCGTGCTCGCATGGACCCGCTGGCATCGGCTGTATGGGACGAGGCTCTTCTTGTTCCGGTTTACCGGCTTTGCTGCCCCCGCACATGGACCGTGTAATAGGCATCGTTTTCTTCGTTTCTTCGAAAATGTGTTTTCCGATCCGGCTCGATGTGACCAATAATGTGAGGAACAGGCTATTAGAATGGCGTTCGATTTGATTCCTTCCTGCCTACGATTCACCTGTCCCTCTTTTTTACATCCTAGCGTTGGTTGGTTCAGGTTAATGAAAACACATTTTCTTTGTTACACGGTTCGAATAAAGATGGCGGTTGCAGCAGAGGAGAATTTTGTGCGTACGTGCGTTGTTGATGGAGTTCGCCGAGCAAGAGGGCGAGCGAGTGAGGCGAACGACTAATTTATTGAATGAATGCAAAAATTACAATCACGATCTCCCCTTCATTTCATTCGGTGACTTGACATTGACATTTAAAAACATATCCCTTCTCGGCTGCCGCAACTGTCAACGATACTTCTTTATTTCTATAATTACACACTAGGTAGCGCTAAACAAATCAAATAATTAAACTTATAACTATAACTAGGTACGCTAGATGTCGTCTTGCACACACTATAACAACTTTTATAAATAAAATGCTTTATTCCAATTTAACTTCATATATTTTCTCTCCTCTACTCCATCTTGCTGCCCGGCTCGAGAATGCTCCTGTCACCAATCACTTCCTTCGCCCTCGTCCCATTAGTTCCATTTTTACTCACCCTACGTGATTGGCGCCATCGGCATTCTCTTCCGTTCATCAATATTATCACAATTATATATTAATTACAATCATTAGATAATAATGTACTTATGCATTATCTTAAAAATGATGACTAAATTATTAAAGATTATATATGGTTATTATTTGTTATAAGTTGTCAGAATTACCAATTTACCAATAAAAATACATTGAACGCCTAATGATACCACAATCATATTCTAAAAAACTACCAAATGTCCAATGTTGCACACTACAACCGAAGTATTTGTTTCAAACATGATAAATCATTACATTCGGCCATCCGAAACGGTGCCACCTCCTGGTGCACAAAACTTTAATAACTACAAATTACATATTTTATAAAGTAAACTCTTCTTTTTTTTTTTTTTTAAACAAATAATGAAACTAACAACGATTATAAAAAAAACATAACAACTCTTTTAAGAATAACAAAAACAAATAAAACTATCCCTTTAAAACAACAAAAAAAATATGTAATCACTCTACATTTTAAACATTTGTATGGTATACCTACTACCTAATTATGACTCTAATTTAATAATCATTACATTCACTTACAAATCAATAATTCAATAATTATTTATTTATGCCTACTTAAATAAACCAATATCCTTTAAACACATAACATTTTTTTTTTTATTGTTTATTTTAGTTTTCACTATCTGTCTCACTTTCATTCGATAACACTTCGTTAGAATCACTGTTTAAATTAAGTGCCTCAATATGTATCCACGGTCGCATTCGATCTGCAGCAATAACTGTGTTATACAACCGAGCCGATTTAAATCCTGGTATACTTGAAATACTATACCTGTCATTTCCTAACTTTTCTACAACTTTATACGGTCCTACAAATTTTGGTAATAGTTTTCTGCTCTTACCATCATTATAAAAATTAGACTTCATAATCTTTATTAGATCACCTTCTTCGTAACTTTTAGCAGGAGGTTTATTATTATTGTGCAACGCTCTTTGTTTTTCCTGACAAAATACAATGTTATCACTAGCCACCTGTCTCAATTGCTCCCTACTTTGATTTATATCTTCTAAACAGACATCATTACCAGTACCCAACTTATTCATTGATGCATTATTTAATTTTACTCCAAATAAAAGTTCTGACGGTGTTTTTTTTGTAGTTGCGTTAACTGTGTTGTTAATACCCCATTGGATGCCTCCTAACTGTTTATCCCAGTCTCGTTCATCGTTGCTTAAATTTTTCGACGATAAAGCGTTAAGTAAAGTTTGATTAAAACGTTCAGCTTGCCCATTCGATCTGGGACTTGCCACAGCATTTAATATGTGCTTAACACCATTTGTGCTACAAAAATTATTAAACTGGGATGATGTGAACGAGGACCCCCTATCTGAAATTATTCTTTCAGGTATTCCAAAATCATTGAATATATTATCCAATACCTTAATTACGTTTTTGGTCTTTGTGTCTTTGACAGGTTTGGCAAACAAATATTTGGTGAAACCATCTACCACTGTTAAGATGTAACTATTATTAGTTTTACTTTTCACAAATGGGCCTAAATGATCTATGTGAAGAGTATGGAACGGAATATTTTTTTTCTCGATAGGGTACAAATGACCAGATTTGGTTTTAGCCGCACTATCTTTAGTATAAGCGCAATTGATACATGCAGCCACATATTTGGTCACGAAACGTCGTAACTTAGGAAACCAATATTGTGCTTGAATTCTTTCAAGAGTCTTAGCTTGTCCAAAGTGACCAATGTCGTCATGATTCATTCTACAAACTTGCCATCTAGCGTTACGAGGTACTACTAACTTTAATTGATCGCCAACTTTTCTATATAACACATTGTCCTTTATTGTATAATTATTTTTAATATCCACTGCTTCCTTATCGGTTTGTGGTTTAAGAATTTTTGTAATTCTAACCAGTTCGGGATCAGCTAGCTGTAAAGTTAACAGCCAGTTTTCGGTAGAAATATTATATACAGTCAGGTTATCGCTGGTGTTATAAATTTCTGTATCTATGTCCATCTCTATTGGTGGATTTCGACTCAGTGCATCAACATGTGACATTCGACAACCAGCACGGTACTCAATGTCAAAATCATACTCACTGATCTGTAACCACCATCTAGCAATTCGTGGGATTAAATCCCGTTTAGTAAGGGTGGTTCTCAACGCATTACAATCCGTAAACACTGTGAACTTTAATCCCAACAAATACACTCGAAATTTTTTTAGAGAGCAGACCACTGCCAGTGTTTCCAGCTCATAAGAATGAAAAAAACGTTCATCTGTTGTGGTCTGCCTACTAAAATATGCTACAGGTTTTAATACTCTAGGATTACCCTGCCACTGCAATAGTATACCTCCTAAACCTAAAGAACTTGCATCTGTATGCAGTTCAGTCTCCAATTTAGGATCATACAGCGCTAATATTGGACGTTCTATTAACATTGCTTTTAATATAGAAAAAGCTAAGTTTTCTTTTTCGCCCCATTGCCAACTAGATTCTTTTTTTAATAAATAAGTCAAAGGTCTAGCAATTTCCCCAAATCCTTTCACAAATTTTCGAAAGTAACTTGCTAAGCCTAAAAATTGCCTAACTTCATGAACGTTTTGAGGTGTTGGAAAGTCTTTAACGGCTGCAGTCTTTCGTTCACTTGGTCTGACACCGTCAGCTGATATTTCGTAGCCCAAATATTCTAACTGAGTATCGAAGAACCTGCACTTCGCCAACTTAAGAGTAAGTCCTGCGTCTTTTAATAATTTTAAAACATCCTCTAAACGCTTAAACCCCTCATCCAAAGATTCTGATGGTATAAGTAGATCATCCATGTAGGCTAAAGCTGAAGTGAATCTACGTGATCCCAGTACACGATTAATCATTTTCTGAAAAATCGCCGGTGCATTAGCTAATCCGAACGGCATACGTTTGAACTCGTAATGGCCGTCTGGAGTAATAAATGCAGTGAGATGGCGACTCTGCTCCGCCATCGGTATCTGATAGTACCCAGAAGCTAGGTCTAACGTTATAAAATATTTATTCCCACTTAAATTAGATATTTGATCCTCTATTAGTGGTAGTGGATATTTATCTTTTACAGTCTTATTGTTAAGCGCTCTAAAGTCAATACAGAGTCTTTGGTCACCTGTTTTCTTTTTTACTAATAAAACGGGACTAGCATAGTTTGACTGAGACTCCTGTACTATATCATTTTCAATTAACTCATCTACCATTTCCCTGACTTTACCACGCTCATAAAACGACATACGATATGGTCTGTATACCACCGGCTTATTGTCATTTAACTCTATACTCATTTCAGCTTCTTTTGTGCAACCTAACTCACTTAGACTTGTTGCAAAACATGATCTATACTTTTGCAAAAGTTCATACAATTTGTTGAAGTTATCATCATTTAGTGCGGACCCTGTTTTAATTTCATGTTTATTTAGCGGCAACATCTTCTTTGTGGTTTCAGAATTGATTTGAAAGCTCTGACATTCAACTATTGGTTTAACCCTGGCAATTAAGGAATTTTCGTTTAGTACTACAGGAGTATTGGTTAAAGCTGTTACAAAAACAAAACCTTTCCCCTCTTCTAGCCTGTAACAACCTCGATGCAATCTATACTCTTGATTTGGATTCAACCTAGTGTCACCTTCTAAATATACATCACAAGAGCAACCATCTTTAGAACTGACCTCTATTAACCCGCCTTGTTCAATTGAAGTTTTATTAGTAACGAAAAGACGTATCTTCTCGTCTGCCTCAATGTCAGCTGTTTGAAGGGGGCTATTATAAAAGCACAAATTTTCTTTATCTTTTAACACCATAACATTAGGTAATTCGGTAAAATTTCTACCTATAAGCACAGAAGTATGTAAATATACATCGTTTACCACTAAAATTTCTACTCGAGCTTCAATATCATCTAATTTAGCGTTAACAACGGACCTAAATAAAGGCTTAATAGATGAATTTCCAAAACCTCTTACAACCGGAAGATCATTAATATCTTTGTCTAGCTTAAGTTTTATGGCATCAGATAATCGGATAAGTGTACAATCACTGCCAAAATCAACATAAGCCTGTAATAGTGTGTCATCAATCGATATAGTCTTATAAAACTTTCGATTCGATACTTCGATATTAGGCTGAACAGCGTCGTGTATATTCGAAGAAATCTTTAAAGTTTTCCGAACCAGATTAACTTGTTTCGGGTCATGACCAAACAATGTCTTCTTGATACAAGTATTCAAATCGTGACCAACTCTACCACATTTGTTACATTTAACAATTGGCTTCGGACACTTGTAATAACTATGCCCCCTTTCTTTACAGTTGTAACATACCGGACCACTTCTGTAACCCGAATCGTTATGAGTAGCACTTTTAGTTATATGAGAAGAACTTCCACTGTACGAACTTTGGTATTCCTTTTTCTTGTGCTGATTCATCATCTGAAAGCCAGTTCCTTTAGACTGCTGGGAAACTAAATACGCTAACAGATCTTCAGGTTCTTTACATTGTAAAGCCTGTGCACCATTTCGTACTGAAGCATCATTAATACCATGAACCACACAGTCAACAGCCTTACGTCCTACAATCTCACAGCGAGTTAGCAAAGCCAATTTTTCATAAAAATAGTCTCTAATATTTTCACCATATTGACAACGTCGATTTAACATTTCTTGCAACATCATACCATAGTTCTCCTCACAAGGGAAAGATTTCTTTAATTTGACCTGCCATTCATCCCAAGAATACGAAAGGGTGGAAAGTGACTCATACCACTTTTTGGCTAATCCGCAAAGTTTTTGCAAAGCAAAATGTATCGTTTGCTTTTCGTCCCATCCATAAATAGTTGAACATTCGTTTACCTTCTTCAGCCATCTGTCAACATTCTGCGACTTATTGTTGGGATCGAATTCTGGAACGACATTCAACTGCTGATTAGCACCTATTAACTTGCTTGAATCGTTACGCAGCGAAGCAATAATTTTGAGAAGATCCTCTGAAGTCAAACTTTGCATAGAATTTTGCAATACAGTACTAGATTCATTTGAGGTAGCCCTTGCATTCCGTAGCAAGTCTTCCACTTCAGATTCCGACGATGTCGACGGCAACCGAATTCGGCGGCGCTTTTGTTTAGGAACATCTTCATGGAAATCTATTCTGGAACCCATCTGGAACATCCCAGTTGTTCTTACTATTGCTATTTACTTCAACAATAAATTATAATTATTATTCTTACTCCAGTTTTAAGCCTGATGCAACTCTACACATCTTGTATGCAAAATTTGATAGTATAACATGCATATTTTAATGTCAACTTCATATTGTTAAAAGTTCAAATTTTATCTTTAACCTACAACACTTGAAATGTCCATAAATTTCAATGCGTTAAATTATTGAGGACACCTACATGCCTCGATTAAATATAGACACACCATTAACGTCGTAACCACATCTCAATGTATAATACTGAACACACCTACATGTGTCAGTATCTCTTGATTCTAAAACACTTAAAATACCTACATATTTTAATGTGTTGTATAATTGAGGACACCTACATGCCTCGTTTAAATGTAAACACATTTATAATATCATAATAATATCTCAATATATGATAAGACTGATAACACCTACATGTTTCAGTGACTCTTGATTCCTAACATTTGATATACCTACATATTTCAATGCGTTGTATATAGAGGACACCTACATGCCTCAATTAAACGTAGACACATTATTTGCATCATAATAATATCTCAACATATGATAAGACTGAACACACCTACATGTTCCAGTAATTCTCAATTCCATAACACTTGAAATAACTATACATTTTAATGTGTTATATTATTGAGGACACCTACATGCCTCAGTAAGTGTATTAACGTTTAATTTAATTTAATTTAATTTAATTTAATTTAATTTAATTTAATTTAATTTAATTTAATTTAATTTAATTTAATTTAATTTAATTTAATTTAATTTAATTTAATTTAATTTAATTTAATTTAATTTAATTTAATTTAATTTAATTTAATTTAATTTAATTTAATTTAATTTAATTTAATTTAATTTAATTTAATTTAATTTAATTTAATTTAATTTAATTTAATTTAATTTAATTTAATTTAATTTAATTTAATTTAATTTAATTTAATTTAATTTAATTTAATTTAATTTAATTTAATTTAATTTAATTTAATTTAATTTAATTTAATTTAATTTAATTTAATTTAATTTAATTTAATTTAATTTAATTTAATTTAATTTAATTTAATTTAATTTAATTTAATTTAATTTAATTTAATTTAATTTAATTTAATTTAATTTAATTTAATTTAATTTAATTTAATTTAATTTAATTTAATTTAATTTAATTTAATTTAATTTAATTTAATTTAATTTAATTTAATTTAATTTAATTTAATTTAATTTAATTTAATTTAATTTAATTTAATTTAATTTAATTTAATTTAATTTAATTTAATTTAATTTTTAATTTAATTTAATTTAATTTATTTATTTTTATTTTTTTCTTTTTATTTTTTTTTTTTTAATTGCCAACATTAGCTTAATTATTTACGACAATGTCACCTAATACATATAATACAATCACATACATACATAATATTCATCAAACAAAAATTCCAAATCATAGAAGTACCAATTATCAAAACGAAACACGTACTTAGTCATGCTCCCTTGGTTATCACCACAAAATCGAGCATGTACCCAATGCAAACTATTGTAATAATTTTCCACTGATAACTTCACCACTCATTGAATTGACATGGACGTATTCGTTTTTCTTCCCGCAAACGGCTATGTAACCGATACACGATTTTCAGATATCGATTTCAATCATTTGGTTTGCAAGTGATAACATAATTTTTAGTACATAACAGTTGGTTTTGGCTAGATATCAATAATATCGATTTGATATGATATCCAACCCATATCCGATTTAAGTTACGTTTTGATATATCATACTCATGTCTAACATTGAAATGTCCAACAATACAGCTTGGAGCCAACATAGCTCATGAGACATCTGCATAGGGCTCCCGCCAGCAGCAGTACTTTTCATCCTAAATACCAATAGATCAGAGCAATAATAATACATTTTAGCGCTCCGATATTGTTGGTATCCGAACTAAAAATGAACCCAATTGAAAGAATTTTTCACAACTACTTACTTAAAAAAGTAATTAGAAGCATCGTTGAAAATTTTATATCTTTTATTATGTTTACTTCCAATATGCAATCAAAAGTCTTTATCTACTGATCAAATCTATTGAAAATAGAAAAGTAATTACAGTCATAATATAACGACAAAATTTTCAAAATGACATTTTACTTCGATTTTATTTACTATAATGGTACTTACATACCTTTCGTTGTCGACTACAAAATAATGCAGGCGTTGGATTCCACTTCTGAATTTTTATAAATAAAATGCTTTATTCCAATTTAACTTCATATATTTTCTCTCCTCTACTCCATCTTGCTGCCCGGCTCGAGAATGCTCCTGTCACCAATCACTTCCTTCGCCCTCGTCCCATTAGTTCCATTTTTACTCACCCTACGTGATTGGCGCCATCGGCATTCTCTTCCGTTCATCAATATTATCACAATTATATATTAATTACAATCATTAGATAATAATGTACTTATGCATTATCTTAAAAATGATGACTAAATTATTAAAGATTATATATGGTTATTATTTGTTATAAGTTGTCAGAATTACCAATTTACCAATAAAAATACATTGAACGCCTAATGATACCACAATCATATTCTAAAAAACTACCAAATGTCCAATGTTGCACACTACAACCGAAGTATTTGTTTCAAACATGATAAATCATTACACAACTGAAATAAACCACAACCCAGCCTGCAAAAGCTATCCTTAATTGACTCCTACTATGCAGTCAGTTTTACAAGAGGCACAAACGTTTTTGCAATTTTCGAAAACCTAGAAATATAGGGGTCAGCAGAAATGAACAAAGACTTTCGAATCAAGCGCTGGCGCTTTGCGAATGAAAAGCTTACTAGTTTTAGAAGCCTAGCGGTGGAATTGGCTACGTAGGTACCAATCTACATCGACCCCGAAATCACAGTTCATGCATAGTTTCTTAATATTCAATATTGGCTATCTTTGAATTAAAATGTGGATGCCGCAATTGAATTGAATAAACATAACAAGAATAACTTTTTTATCGGACTTCCACGCGGATCATGAATGTAGCAAAAAAACATGTTTCTTTTTAATCCTACTAATATTACTAGTAGTTCGCCCCGAACTGAGATTTCGTGACGCGACGCGAACGCTCCGAAAATAAAAGTAAGTAGTAGTCAGAGGCAAGTCCAACCAAACATTATGTTTGGACTTGTCTCTGGCTGCCACCTACTAACTAAGTATGATAACCAAGTTTTAACTGAATTGGCCTATTTATTGAAAACAGACCTTGGCTCCATCATCAGAACAGGTCGCTATCACCATCTTATTTTATTTCAAGAAAAAAATAATTGAAAAAGCAAAGAAACTGAACGACCAGTAGAAAAACCTTGATGCCAACGAAACTCTTATAAATGGGAGCTCTTCGGTTTATTTTATTTTGGTTTGGTTATCTTAATTTAACTTTTTTGTTGTATCTAAAAAAGCGGGCATCCTAGAAAAAAAATAAAAATGGTTTTGAAATGTCCAGGTCAAGGCCTTTAATATGACACGTAACTTTTTGGGTAACTTTTTAATATTTTACCCCCTTAAGAAACCCCATATTTTAATAACCCCTCATCCGATTTTACCCATATACTTACCAGTAAATTTCTCAAGTACAAGCTATCGACTTACCAAATTTCATACAGATCGGATAAACGGTTCTCAAGTTATCGTCGGACAAGCATACAAACATACATACATACACACATACAATCGCCCAAGTTGATTGTTTGCGAATGCGAAAGCTTGTATGGATGGATGGATGGATGTTTGTTACTCTTTGACGCCGGAACGGCTGAACGGATCTGGATGAAACTTGGCAGAGAGATTGATTATAGTCTGGAATAACACATAGGCTACTTTTATCCCGTAGGAATACCGGGAATTAAAACTAAGCGGGTGAAACCGCGGGGCGCTACTAGTATTAAATAATAATATGTATACTTAGTACCTACCTTATCCGACCTACTACCATAACCTACCCATCTATTGATATTGTACCTACTTTATCTGCCCTAAATATAGTTGCTAGTGTATTAAAAATCCTCATGCTATTTAAAATCCCGTTTCACGGCAAAAGGGTGAGGTTAAAATGTTGAGTAGTAGGTAAAAAATATTCATAAATCGCAACCTTTTGTTTTTTATGTCTCCCCTACGTGTTGTGTATTTAGTTGCTATGTTAAATTACTACAGCTTTTACTAATGTATTTACTATCAATGGAGAAATACGTGACAAAACAGGCTTTTAATAGAACAATCTTCGTATCCCTTCAATTAAAGGACGTCATAGCGTGCGTTATTATAATATATTAAGTAGATATTGATTTTTTGTACGCAAACAAAATGTACTGCAACAGGAAAAATGTTCTGCAATGGTAAATAGTATTAGTTTTCTGACCAGTTTACAGAAACAATATTATAGTTAGTAGTTAATAAATCAATTTAACTAGTAATTCGCCCCGAACTGAGACACCGTGACACGACGCGAACGCTCCGAAAATTTAAGTAAGTGGTAGTTAGAGGCAAGTCCAAACATTGTGTATGGATTTGTCTCTGGCTGCCACCTACATACTAAGTATGGTAACCAAGTTTCAACTGAATTGGCCTATTTATTGAAGAGTTCCGTTGAACAGACCCTGGCTCTATCATCAGAACAGGTTGCTATCACCGTTTAGTGATAACTAAGTACCTTCTTAATTTATTTTCAGTAAAAAAAATATTTAAAGAGCAAAGAAACTGGTCGACCAGTAGAAAAACCTTAATGTCAACGAAACTCTTAAAAAGCGAGCATCCTAGAAAAAAAATAAAAATGGTTTTGGAATGTTCAAACCAAGCCCTTTCATATGACATGTAATTTAATTTTTTTGTGTAACTTTTTTAATTTTTGCCCCCTTAAAAACCCCATATTTTAATAACCCCTTATCCGATTTTACTCATATACTTACCAGTAAATTTCTCAAGTACAAGCTATCGACTTACCAAATTTCATGCAGATCGGATAAGCGGTTCTCAAGTTATCGTCGGACAAACATACATACATACATACATAAAATGCCAAATCGCCCAAGTTGATTGTAAGATCTTTGTTCGCTTCGCTCACTCGATCAATTAAGTAGATTACTTATTAAAGTGTATGCAAACTAAAACTGGTGAAAGTCTGCCCCAAGTGCTTCCACTCTGTTTTGTCTTTTGACTTGCTTGGCCAAACTTTTCCTTCCGCTTTGACAATAATCGCACCATGGAAGAAAGTTCTATTTGTTCATAGCTAACATAAATCTACAATATTTTGACGCATAAAACCATTTTTAGACTCACAAAATAGCCCAAAAATGTAGCACACGTTTTCCATTTCTATCCACTATGCAATTCCCTTTTGTCGGCATAGTCGAGATGGAATTTTAATTAAATCATTGTTCATACTAAGAGAGAATATGCTTTAACTATCTACTTACTTATGAGTGGGTCTGGGTATGTTAATATAGCGTTTATTAAAAACCTTTGACGCGTCGTTCCTATACCTATATAGGCTGTGGTTCGAAGACATTAAGTTATCTATATTGGCTGCCTAAGTTTCTCATGAAAACTGAATTCTAATCGAAAAGGTTAGCTAATTACGCGTGACTTTGCGGAATTCCATAACTGAAAAAAATAGGTATTACTAATCTGCCGATCTAATCTGTGTAAGTTAATGTAGAATTGTGTGTGCACCCTATACGGCACCCGCAAGCCCTGCAAAGTAATAAGGTATATTAGACACAACAAAATATACTACATAAAATGAAATAAAATCTTCACAAGATATCAACACGTGTTTCGCCTCTTTATGAAGCATCTTCAGGAAATAGACTTCTTGAGCTTACATACAAGTTTGCTCTGGGGTCATGTAGGTTCTCAAGTGTCCTTTTTTTTCTCAAGTTTCCTTACGATTTAGGCATAGCCATCATAAACCTATTCCACATAAAGTATGATTGAATTGACATGATCCCGATACCATCATCAGTATTTGGTTATCCAGTATCTTTATACGCTGTAACGGCCGTCGATTTCGCTCACGTGGTACCGGTAATTGTAAGCATCAATATCAAAGTGGGTTCCCTAATAGGAGTCAGTAAGTTCTTGCCGAACCTGTTAACTTTTAAGGATAAAAGTAGTCTATGTTAATTCTGATGACGAACTGCATTTCATTCAAACTTTTGTTACAATCACAATACGGTATGATTGAGCCACATAATATAATCAAATATCCTAACATCGAAACATTCGCATTTGATACAGTAGGAAGTGGGATAAGATATTGTCGTCATAAAATAAAGTAAGTAAATAGAGATTTTTCATTTGAGTAAGCAGGCCAGCTGTCCAGCGGCGCGACCTCCTAATAATATTCAGTCAAACCTTTAGCAACGCGTTTATAAGGTTGCTCTTACGAAATTCCCACGCGCAGATGTCCATTAAACGATATAGATACCTTTGGTGAAAAATTTTAGCATTTTTATTGGCATTTTATCCCGTTTATTCCCAAGATACCTTTTGATAAATATAAAAATACTTTACCATCGTACCTAGTTGGTTCTTTATCTTGTTATACTTATGAACGGGTTAGTAACTCGACAATAGACATTAATATATTAAAAAATAATTCTTAGCGGTATGTAATTGCAATTACCAACGTTTTTTGGTTTATAAAGGGCTTAGCTTAATAGTTTAGTTTAACAGGATTAACTCTTAAAATAGGTTGTAAGCATGAGATCGCTTATGGCATCGCATCGCATATAAACCGCTCCTAATGGGGATGGTCCCACACCATGGATACCTATATGTCCTGTGCTGAAAATAATATGTCTACAAATACAAGTTGTTGGTTTTTGTCGCACGTTCACTCAACGGTCGCTGCATACGTGATGGGTTTTTACACGGACGACGGGACGAGTGAGATGTTTTAGAAATATCGTTTCATACAAAATATATATGAAAGAGCATGTCACGGAGACAAGTACGGGTCGGGAACGTGGCTCGCAAGGGGCTTTTGAATCGAGGCAGTCACGTGGCCGTATCGTTCACGTCCCGTCCGAGGTAGTATCTCCTCACGTATGCATAATCGTAGATTTTTTCCTGAAACACAATTGAAGTTGTGCTCGCGATTTATAGCTAAAGAGCTGGCATGCATTTAGGCATATGATTTGCTCATATTCCTTTAGTTATAGTTCAAAGTTCAGAGCAAGGCACATCGATTGATGAGACAATTTAGGTTAAAAGTCAGAACCTAGAAATTTCAGTCAGAAGGATTCTGATCGTCAGCCTCAGAGACAGACATAAGCAAATCTATAGCAGTATCTTTTGTTAACAATCGAACGAAGCGCTGGCAATTGACAACTCTGTGAAATGGCCAGCAAAATAAACCGCCTATACCATAATAGATACTGTTTAACATAAGTTTTACATTAATACAAAAATATTCTCTACTGTAACAGTCCATCTGTTACAGTAGAGAATATTAGTGATAATACGAACTGGAGAGCAAGAAGCGTGGCAATGCAACCAGTCTTGTTCACGTACCGATAAAATGAGTAACTATGAGTTGCCATCCTTTTTTCATATTCTTTTGAATTTATTATCTTAGGTTTTAGCTACCTTCGTGTGATCACGATCAGTAAAAAAACTAATAATGCCATTTTTTCTACAAAATAAATTACAATTAGGAGCATAGACTAGACGGTTGTTTTGCTCGCCATCTCTCTAGCTATTATAAAGGGAGAAGTTGATTTGACGTTTTTATAAAACAACCTTTCGGCGTTCTCCACTTTCACTTCAAGAATGTTTTAACAAGTAAAGCCCAAAAGTTAGTTTATGTTTTAACAAGTTAAGCCTAAAAGTTGTCTGTCAATTTTTTTAAGAGTCCTTTATTTTTCGACCTTTATTGAGTTAGCTGAGCCTCTTTATTCAATGATCTTCACTATTTTTAAATGATTAGGTATTATTAGATAATAGGAACTAGAAGACGAAGCATGGGATGCCCTTCTACCTGATGGAGAGTCATCGTCAGGATATTGGGAAATCGGGGTATGGAGAAGGTTCAGAAGCATTCTTCCTGGACATGTGTAAGTTCTAATAACTATAAACAGAAAGTTTCTCAGTCGAACTGAATCGTTTGTTATAAAAATTCATTTCCTGTCGAGAACAGCGTCGAATTTATTCGCGTACCTTGATAAATTGACTGATCATTTCGTGTGTTATCTCTCACTCGGGTACCTACTGCAAAGTATATTGTACTTATAGCCGGCAGGTATGTAGGTAACGGGAGATATTTTATTAGATCAGGGACTGAGATGAGAACACGTTCAAAAAGCACTCAGCCAAAACATTCGTTTCTATTCCTATCTGTGTTGACAGATCCACGAATTCTTCTAAATGCAAGTCAATGCTGTACGACGTACGCTGTACGTACGAAGTGCTATTTTTGCTAGTTTTTTCTATTTGTTAATCTGTACCTCTAAATTCACTCATCACTGGCGTCACGCGCGTGAGTGTTTGGCAATGGAAATGCAAATTTGAGTGAGGTGAGACTCGTGATTCGTGATCGAAGCGAGCGTGCATTTTCTAAGTGAAACTCCCCGTGAATTTGTTGCCGTCGCTTCATCAAACCTCACCTGAAAGACGTATTTTAATAATCAAACATTTATTAAATTCAAGTTGACACCATGAACTTGCAATTCTGTGAAATTTCAATTCTTCACATCATGCACAATACCTTTGAGTTTCCATTCGTAACAGGTTGCAAGACAACGGATAAATGACGTGAAGCAAACGTGGTGTTGTATAGCAAATAATACAATTTATCTTTACTTCTATTACCTTTTCTATTTACCTTTGATTCTTGACTTTTGATTGAGCATATTTCTGCATTCCACAGTACCAAGGAATCAATTTATAATTAGCGATATGTACGTTCTGCGTAGACTGCGAAAGGTCAGTGAATGAATTATTTTTTTAAAAAAGGAAATACCATTATTGACAAAGAAAATTACAACTAATAGTTACAATTATTTACAAAATGTACAAATTATACAAAATACATATGAAACAGTTGAGCTATCTGCAGACCATTGCAAACAATCTATAGATAGCTCAACTGATCCAAATCAGTGCCAGTCGGAAGCGTGCCCAAGACACTGGCTGCATTGCCACGCTGAATGGCAATGCTCATACGCTGAGCTGGGCTCTTATAGAGACACACGAGTCTCTATAAGAGATCTATCGGGAGAACCTCCACATACACACATCACACAAATCTCTCGCAAACACACCCGCACACACACACTTCCCTCACACGCACAATTTGTGCTGAATGCGTACCTATATTTATTATATTTATAATTTTTTAATTTTTCTTGGTTTAAATTTATTTGTATTTTATGTTTCGTGTTTTTATTTTAATTACCTCCTTAACTTTGCTTATATACGAGTAACTTCTTTTGTTTTATAAAATGGTTTGTTCATATTCGACTTTAGCGATTAGACATATAATACATATAAGTTTTTTGTGTACAGAGTAGGAATCTATAATTGGCAGTAAGTATAGTATAAATTTCACAAATGTTATTTTTAAGTGCTGTTGATTCCATGACAAATAAATAAATAAAATAAAAAAATACTCACCAGCCCTCGGGTCACGCGTCGCCTCGATAAGTCGCCTGGATAAAATTTTTAATAAATTTTAAAAAAATAAATAAATTTAATTACGACTAGTATAAAGCTAACTATCATCATTTCTGATAAGCCCAACACGTTTTATGAAATACGTAGGTTTGGTTTGTACCTACAAACTTAATACGAACTTAATATACGTTCCTGCAGGATCTTTTGACTTAGTTAAATGATGATCAAAAGCACTCAAGGTATACGTCTAAATGTGAATATAATTAAACTCACTTCATGTGAGCGCAAATTACTATTACTTATTTAGGTGTAACAAAGGTGCGTGTTAATGTCTGTCCCCACACATCAGTGCCGAGTCAGGGACGGGGCAGGAACTTCGTTGCTTCGTTGCCGGCACGGACACCGGACAGTGTGATCGAGTTCATTTCATAGACAATGTACCTATGCCATGATATTTTTTCAGACTCCTGACGAAACACGTCCCTGACACGGCACTGACGTGTGGCGATAGACCTTAAGTAGGTACCCAAGACTACCTTACCAAATTGTTGTTGTGACCTAAGAAGGATATCGAACTAGTGATTTAATTTAATAGGTTATAAATCGCCGTCCCCACCGAATAAAATCGTAATCGCAAAAGTCAAAATGTTCAGGAGAATTAAAAAACCGTTTTTTGACTATAACTTCTTAGTAGGCCTACTTACCAAGATTGTTTATATACCAAAAGATAGCTAAATTTTATTCAATATTTAAATTATGATTCATAAAAATACTGTGTTTACCCAAACAAAGTTATGGCTAAAAGTATATAATACCAGAAATTTTTACATTACTTTACGCGGTAAAGCAACAATACGATTTTATTCGCGGGAATTATCGATAGACATCTTACAGTAACATTCGATTGCGATCGTATTGACTCCAAAAAAGCTTTGTTGACTGTTTCGGTAATATGATATTACCATAGTATTCGGCGTTTAAACCAACTATGGAGACTATAGTAAAATTGTAATACGATAATTTCCTATGGCAATTAGATATTGTAAAAACTGAATACCGTGTATCACTTAGTGCAAATTATCTATGGTAATAATTACAAAATAACAAGAAAAAAAATCATTTTGATAGTTATTTTCAAGAAATTTAATGGTATCAAATACACATATTAAAATACAAACAAAATTGGACATACTCACAAACAACAAAAAAATCAGGAACATGTTTTGATATGTATTTTAATAAAATTGAAAAAAAAACATACAATCTAAATTTTAAATGATTAATAAATAAAAATAAATAAATAATGCTGGACAATCCACACAGCACTATCTAGCCCCAAAGTAAGCTATTTAAAGCTTGTGTTAAGGGTACTAGATAACTGATATATTTAATACATTATATACTTACATAGATAGATATTTTTTTATTATACATAGAAAACACCCAGACCATCGGAACAAATTTCTGCAGATCGTACACAAATTTGTTCCAAGGCGGGAATCGAACCCGCAACCTCTTGCGTCGCAGGCAGGCTCTCGCCCGCTGCGCTACAGAGGTCGTCAAACAAATAACAATAAAATAATAACAATAAATGAAACATCTACCTAATCTAAATTTTGGTTATTCGGTTCATTTTCTCTTTCATGGGTTCGAAAAACTTATGAGCTTCTTGGAAAAGCCGAAGAAAGCCACAACCCGAGTAAGTCTTCGTGCAGAGGTTTATTGATAGGTTGGTGGTAAATTTGTTTTCTCAAAACTCCACAGTATAACACATACCAATATTATAAACGTGAAAGCTTGTAAGTATGGATGGATGGATGGATGGATTGATGTTTGTTACTCTTTCACGCCGGAACGGCTGAACGGATCTGGATGAAACTTGGCAGAGATATACATTATAGTCTGGAATAACACATAGGCTACTTTTTATCCCGTGGGAATACCGGGATTTAAATCTGCGCGCATTAAACCGCGGGGCGCAACTAGTACAACGATATATTCTTGATAGCTCTTTGTGCTTCTTGTTGTACTTAGGTATTAAATTGCAACAAGCAACTTCCTATTTCGGCAGATCCCCTTTTCGCTATAGAGGTGCCACAAAAACTGTAAAATTATAATAAATAGGTTATTCTTGTTTACAATGGAATATGCCTACTTATGGTTGAGGGACGCTGAGAACTTTTTCTCAAAAACTGTTTTGTTGGTGTGTGTTGAATCGACTGCGGCTTCCCTTTTAATTTATTGGCTCTGTCCTTTCGTTTTACTTGGGCCCTGTAATTTTCTTCTATTGAAGCATTTTTATCTCTTCGGTTTGCTCGTACAAAGAGCAAATTGCAAGAATAAATCTTTTTAAGGCTTAAAAAATTAGTAATTGTACTCGGTATTAAAAATTGATTCTTAGTGCTTAGTGTGTAGTTGATTCGTAGCCATGCTCTCCAAGAAAACTTCTTAACTTCTTGATGCGCAAACCGAAATTTGTATAGTTGATACATCTTTTAAAAAAAAGTCAAATTTGTCCACCTGTCAGCTCACACAAAGAATGATTCAAGACTTTTGGAGTTACTGGTCGCGGGACTACGTTCACCAGCTACAACAACGATATAGTGGCACGATCAGAACACTGAACCCAAAATTGATTTAGTAAGTGAAGTATGTAGTTTGTGAAAATTGTGAATAAACATCCCGATGTCAAACGTATAGGTAGGTTGCGCACAAAAAAAATCGTTTATTATCGTCGACGCCATTTATTCGTCCAACTTCGATTTTAGTTGTACTTCCAGTCTGAGGCTAAACTGAAAATTATTAAAAAGATGGGCTTTTCGCACTATCGTAAAATCAAGGTAATGGGTTTCTTTTTGTTGATTTATGATACAGTAATCAATATAACAATTCCATTTATTTTACGAGTGTAATCGCAAGTGACTTCACTGTGATTGAAAAATCAAAAGTTCCGCCGAATAAAATCGTAATAGTACATTACCATAAAAAATGATACATTGCGTAGTCAGTATTAATATGTTACGTTTTTATTCCAGGAAAAAAAGTGTTTTTCTGTTCAATCGAATAAAACCGTTAGATCCATTACAAAATCGCTAACTCGGTAAATACTCGTACGAATCTGTTGAAAAAAATTCACAAGGTGTAATCGGACCTCTAGAATAGTTATTTCAAATAAAAGCACTACTATCGTAATAGTCGATTACGATTTTATTCGGTGGGGACGGCGAAATAATGAATTATGTATTATTACTAGCTGGTACCCGCGACTTCGTCTGCGTACTTTTAATCTCTTCATCTCTTTTTTTCGCAATAAAAGGTAGCCTATGTTCTTTCTCAGGGTCTAAAGATTGTCTGTGCCAAATTTCATCAAAATCGGTTGAGAGGTTTAAGCGGGAAAGCGTAACAGACAGACAGACAGACAGACAGACAGACAGAGTTAGTTGAGTATTAGTTGGGATTGTAAATGCATAAAAATACATATTATTTACTTTTTGTTTTATCTAGGCACTTGTAATAAATTGTGAACTCCTTTATCATGGATACTCACCTATTTTTAATATAGTAGGTAAACGAGTAAGTAGAACTCATTCTTCGCATTTTTTTAAGTTATATTATTATTAAAAATGTGATCGAACCTTAGTCGAACAGATTGTTGCATTATTTAACTACTAACGTTGGTAGATAGTATTAGTAATACAACGAATGCGTAATGTAAAGTAAATCGAAGCTGGAATCGTTATTTGATCGCCTGAACTCCCCGAAACGGGCTGTGTAGTCGGCCTAGAACTAACTGGCGCTAATGGATGCTGTTTGAAACGTTATCGGGAGATCAAGTGGGGATTGGATCAGTTTGTTGGCTAAAGTTACAGTAACAACTAGAGACAATTAAGCCTCTGGCCTACGGCAAAGGACCGACCAAGGATTTTTTTTTTTTTATGGCTCCTGTCTATAGACAATCTTGCCAGTGTGAATAAAGACAATTCAAATTCCTTGGGACGGACAACATAAGACGATGACAACCGCTCATGTCACTGTAAAAAGTTTGCATAGGTACGAAAACTAGTAAGCAAAGAAAACTTTAAAGTGGGAAAACTTGTTTAGATTTAAAATTGATTTATGAATATTATAAATTGGTTGAAAGATTTTATTTATAAATAAATTCAATTATAGATTTTATGTCTTTCAAAGTGTTGAAATGGTGGGTCAATGCTTGTTCCATCAGCAAATACCTAGTACAAAAAAATAGATCAGCTACATCAGAGTCTCATCTACCGAGTGTTTCTTCATAGAGTATCATGTACCTTAGGTATGTACCTATAGCCAGGTTGTTACGTCGCCACCGAATTGGAGCAACATGCGCACAATTTCTACGAAGGTCTGCGATAAATCGGATTTACCCCAATCAACACAGATTTCATCATAATGGCTCAGTCCAACAGTATTTCCATTTGTATATAAACATATCATTTACAGCTGCGAAAACATTGTTTTTTAGACGAAAAAACCTGTACTCAGGGTATAGTGTTCTCTTATCTGTGACTCAGGTACCTATGAAAGATCTCATGAACAATCATCTATCTAAAAAGAACGGCTGACTGTTTATTTAGTTTGCACAATCACAAATGTTTTCACGGCTTGCGACACATCATCTGAAATTCTCTGTCTAGGATATTTTATGCGAAATTGCTGCGTCACGAAATTTGTTATTCCATAAGCGTTGGCGGTTGGCTTGGCAAGGCACACACAAAACGTTACCCAAAAGTTAGAAAATACGAAAGCGTGGAGACAGCCAGTATAATAGCGGGCTATTCTCTAATGATGTTTCAGCACGTACATGACAAACAGTTTCTGAAGCAGGGAGCATGTGACTTTTGTTTGACCTTGAGTAGTGACATTTATGTGTACATCATAGTGTCCTTAGCTACCACCATAATGTTTAGGTCCATTCTTCGTGCAAAAAAAAGGAAAGGTCGCGTCACGTAAAAAGAACGCTGGGAGGAGGGGGTGTGTGATGGTGCGAGTGTTTTGTATGCGCAAACACATCCCCTCCTCTGTTTTCCAGCGTTTTTGAATGACGCGGCCTCTATGTGCAGAACGGCGTACCGTAAACTTATTCTATGATTTTTTTTATTTTTAGCACTACCACATACTTAATCTGAACAATATAGCATGTACATTGTTTAATATGTAGCTTGGAACAATTTATAGGAATGTAGCCTTAGCAACTAAGGCTACATTCCTATAAATTGTTCGCTAACATTTTCATTTTTCCACAGCTCCTCACGGAAATCAACGTGCAACTGGCTCTGTTCCGCGACCTGCTGATCCACATCGGGCAGCCGCACGACTGCCCCGAGCTGCGCGAGCGCGTGCGCCGACTGCGGCGCGCATGCGTGGAAGCCACCAAGCAAACCAGTCTGTTGGTTCTGCCGAATTCTAAGAAGTAAGTCAGAATATTGATTATCGCAGTCTGATTTATTATATTAACAAATGTATTCTTTCTTTATTCAATTACACACAGTGGTGTCGACTGTTGTTGCATTTTCCTAAACTAACCTAATCTGACAGCTCTAAAATTATAGCCATTTTTGTTGTTTCGGTCTTTTAGAAAGGGACGGCAATATTTTTAGTGCTGTCAAGTTAGGTTAAGTTAGGAAAATTATACAACAGAATTGTCACCAGTAAAAACATGGTAAACTTGAATATAAAACATGTACAATGGCTTTCAAAGCCGATTCTTTTACCTGATGGACTGACGATATTGTAGAAAGTCAGCGGATGTAATCAGGGTCGTTTTTTCTGGAAATTTCATCACACAAGAGCTATAATCAACTGAGCTATGAGCCTGAGTATTTATATTTTAACATAAAATAATATATTCTCATACCCGATGGGCTGACTACATCGTGAGGATGGGGTCCGAATCGTTCTACGGGAAATGATTAGGGGAGGCCTATGTCCAGTAGTGGACATCTTCAAGCTGATGTTTATATTAATTCGCAAATAATATTTAATGGAAATTTGAACGAAGATGTGTATTCCCATAAAGCATTTAGCATAAACTAAGTAGGTAACATCAATTCAATTTTCCTCTCACTCTCCATATTTTTCCTACATATAGCTTTCATTAGCTTGGTCGTGTTATTATTTTTTAAATCACAAGGGTCACAAGGACCTTTGATTCGCTTTGTAAACCAATTTCACGCATTCAAGCGCGGGTCTGAGTAAAATGAAGTTTATAAGTGTCCAAATTTACCGTTAGATGTGCTTGGATAAAAGTGTTTGCGTGTTTTGCCTTGCCTTGTATTTTTATTACGTGACTGTCACAAAATTAGTTCACTGGGTGTTGTGTTGGCCTGTTTGCCGGTAGTTAAAGGACTAAAATTAGAAAATTTGTTGTAATACAAAGAAGTTTTTTGCTTTCATATATTATAGAAGCGGCTTCAATTCATAATGACCTACATTGACGAAATTTTATAAGATCCGTCGAAACTAGATATTTTGTTAGATTCTGCTTTTCTGAAACAGCTTGGTAAGTCATTATACAAATCTTTCACTATGGATATAGTATAATTAGATCGATGCCATGGACCATAAATATTAAACGGGACAGAGCCAATACAATAGTGCGACTTCAAACAATGAGAAATTTCAACTGCGGCCAATTGAACCCTCGAGGGTTGCTCTGGGGGATAGATAAATGGCCAGCCACTTTTAGATTACCAGTTACGTAAATTAGAACATGCATTATTCACAAAATTAACTGGCTCTGCCTTATTTTTGGAAGTTGGCATTTGAAAACGAAACATCGTAAAGTGTCCAAGTTCGCCCTTGACACGGCTCTTGACGCAGAGAGTACGCACCAAAAGAGCAGCACGTACAATTTATTTCACTCAAATATTTATAAAGCGAGAAATATTTAATTCAATTCACGCAGTTTAATATTCCGCGAGGTACCTAGCTGGCCAATTTGACGTTGGATCAAATATTTATCCTTATTACCGCACTCGACAAGCGAAATGTATAAAATTGCGGCATTTGCTATAACATAAACGAATAAGGTTAGGTACTAGAGCCAATTTATTTGCGTTTCAAAGGCTCACCGGTTGCTCTTAGCGGGAATTCGAAAAGGAGCTAATTACAGCACCGGTGGTCTAGTGGGAGTGACCCCGCCTTCCAATCGTAAGGTCGCAGGTTCGAATCCGGTCGTGCACCAATGGATTTTTCTATCGAAAAATTTATGTGCGCAATGCCAGTGCTCTTAAACGGTGAAGGAAAACATCGTGAGAAAACCAGTTAGTATTCTAACAGCGGCGATGGGCTTGCAACCTGTCACGTATGGAATACTAACTACTGCAAAATGTGGGTATGTGCCAAATGTAATGTTTGGACGTAGGTACCTCTGACTACCCCCCCTAGACATCCTCAAAGAATCTTGAATTAGTACCTACTTGGTACTGGGAGATCTGAAGGGATATCTACCGTACCTGGGGATCAAAGTCGTGAAGCTGTTTCAGTTTCAGTTTCAGTAATTACAGGAACTTCTGTGTTCCGCTACTGATGGGGTTTCGGAGCTAATAAATCTGCGTACCTAGTACCTACGTAACGAGGTTTTACTACTTCTACTGGAATACCTTTGTTACTGTTGCCTACTTACTTGGTTTGGATAAGGAAGCCAATAATTAGAAGAAAAGTTTTGTGTTATGTATCTAACTAGGAACACAAAAAAGTTGCTCGATGTGTTCTATACGTCAAGGTATAAAAAATTTGCTAGCGTTCATTACTTTGTACAAGTAAGTTAGCCGTCTATCCAAAACCAACTTTAATCATATTAGTAGACATACATATAATTGATATTGATAAAGAGTTATTTTAGAGTATAGATAGATTCATATGTTTACTCTTTTTGATGGAACTCATCTCTCAATCGGCTGAGAACCCAAGTTGGCTGCTGCAGAGAAAACCTTGCCAAATGGGGTTACATCGACCCATCCCAGAACAAGTGCAGCTGCGGGAAAACTCAGTCGATGCAGCACCTGCTCTCCTGTCCCCTGTGCCCGACCACCTGCACTCGCGAGGACCTGGACCAAGCAACGGGACGAGGAATCGAGGTCGCTTCTCACTGGGCTCACGTTATATAACGTTAGCTATGCCCAAAGATTTTAGATACTAGCCATTGACCCGAAAGAAGAAGAAGAATTAATCAAATGCATTGCACGGTCAGTCTGACCAATTTTTTTTGTAGATGTCTTTTTTACTCGGATTTGGTCTGTGCATACAACACTGACTAAACTCGAATTTAAAATCAATTCAGGATATCAATAAATACCAGTAACCTGAAAATAATTGGTTAGATAAATAAGTTGAAATAATATCACATATTTTTTTTTACATTTTATCACACACTCGTATCACATATAACACCTAGGTATATACTATACAACCTATTCGTATATATTCTCACATCATGTCATCTCAAATATTAATTTTGGGATTAAATTAAGGCTTTGACCTAATCTTGCCCTGTAATACCTCAAAGCTACGCTCAGACGTATACTCATGTACTTAGCTCGACATAATCCCAATTTATGGTGTGAATGTGAAATAAACTCCAACACAATAATTCAACAAGACTTGCTTGGCTATTCAGACGATATGAGGCGGTTAATGTTATTTGAGAAAACAATATTGTGTGTTTGTGAATGGATTACAACAAAAAAGTGGTGGTGCCTGTTTATATTAGTAACATTTTTATGAACCTGGAACGATTTATGCTTTGACGAATTCATTGTACAGTACCTACGAAGAGTATTATGTAGTGTAAGTTATTTTATTGTAGGAAATGTCAAATGAACCTAGGACGCTATGCGGTGCATTGACTTGATATGCATGCGGCAAGCAAATAAACCTAAAAGTGGTCTGCCACAAAAGCCTTTCAGCCAAAAACTGAAAATACTGAACTCAGGTTTTTAGTTTCGCACAGTTATATAGAACAGGTTTTTTTTTCAGTAGATATCTATTAATAACTAAATGTTTTAACCCCTGATCGTGAGGTGGGTCTGAAGTAATGTCTACAGTGCCCGAAGATAACGTACAGTCGTGCACCTATTTAATAAAAAAAACTAACTTTTTCCTTGACTAAATCTTGGCATACGTTAAAATATTTACTGCATAGTATTATGACTTTTTGTGTTTGTACACCAATTACATTTAGACAATCTAAAGTAACATCACGATGTGACTGCGAGTCAGCTTTAACTAACAGTTGAACAGACCCAAGCTGGCAAATATGCGCTACTAAATTATGTTGCTGTAATAAACTTCAACCTCCAACCTCCCCTCACTCACAAGTGACAGCAACACGTTGTAAATGTGTATCAATCTGTAAATGACGGCATGTAGGGCGTTCGTATCATTCAAATAATTCAACAAAGTTTTACGGTAATGTTTAATTATAAAAAAAAATGCAAGTGACGTTACGAATGTACGATGTTACGAAGTTTAAAGGTACCTAAGTATGCCAGGTTTGTATATAGCAAATGGAAATTCGAGCTCTCTGTTTGCAGGCTGGCTTTTATATAGGAATAAATAAAACATACTCTCGATGCGGTTATACATCATTCGAGGGGAGTAAAACTCTTTTCGTAAAACTATGCAGTGGGTTAGTCAACCCTCTTGCTTTCTTGGCATATATTCTGGGTGCGATTCTCACCTAGCACTTATTTGATGAATATGAATGTTTTATGACCAACATGTATAATTTTAATCTGCCTTCTACGCCGTAGGGCGTAGGTTCAATCCCCACCGAGAACAAACATTTGTGTGATAAACATAAATCTTTGCTCTCTGTCTGGGTACACTACACACACACACACACACTTTATTATATCACAACCATGTGATATAATAAAAGTGTATAATTTTTGTGTCAGTTGTTTGGTTCCCAATAGTACGAGCTCTGCTAAGTTTAGAGTTAGAACGCGACGTGTAAATCATTTACCAAAACATTCTTCTCTCGCCCTCTTAAGTTTACTTACCTGCCTCATTCACTCTAGCTCCAAGCCTGGCAATTGGTAAGCAGTGTATTTTATTCAGGTCAACGGGTGAGGCATGCACGGAGCAATCCCAGCTAGTGCTACTGTACTTCATGTCTCAACTGCTGCTGCGGGAGCTCGCCAAGAGCCACAGACTGGTCCAGCTTGTGCCAATGGACATGACCTCGTACTATGGTTCGTTGATATATGGTAAAATTTTATTAGTTTGTAGTCATAAGCTATACTTGCCTACCTCTTTACCTGGGCCTTTTTCTGCCGCCAAGCAACGATATGTTGTGTTCCGGTTTGAAGACTGTGGTTGCCAGTGAAATTACAGGCACATGCTTAACATCTGTATATCTCAAATTGATAGACGCAGGGCTGTATTTCGTAGGACAAGTGCCTGTGTCATTTTTATTTTTTCAAACTGTACAGCTACTCTCTAGAAAAATGATAAACGAATTTTTGTGTCGACATTTTGAGTTATACTGCACCTTTTTTTGAGTACTTGCTGATGAAATTAACTAGCCTTCCTGGTGTAGTAGTAACCGTCATACAACAGTATTGCTTCGCAAGTCACGCACGATAGGAACGTGCTCCACGTTGCATTGACCTCAGTACCTAACTCAGTAACCGTTTCACAGTTTGTTGCTGCCTCACATGCCATGCATTTTATTGTAAAAGGTTTGAAACGATGTTCATCGTTTTTCGTGGCAGTCTTTTATAACCTGCAGGTATAAAAAATATACTGAATACAGAATGACACTTTTAGTACATCTCAGTAGTTTTTTTTTGTAGCTGGGAACCGTTTTATCGTTGTTGGCCAAAGCAAAAAAGAGCAAAAATTCAGTAATTTTTATTTCCATGAGCGAATAACCAGTTAAACGTTTTGGCTTGAGTTCTAATCTTTGGCTACGGTTACGCGACTGATTTTATTTCACGAGTTGGCTTGCAGCTGCAAGCCTTGCGTCCAATGTGATTGTGCTTAATTTATTCTCTGAATGCGAGCGCGCCAGGAGTTTTAACAGCTCCATTGTGGTGCAAATACATATGAGTAGTTTTTATATCACTGGTTTAAATCGACCTATTTTTAGGAAGTTCTCAATTCGGAATGTGGGCAATACGTTCCTCGCATTTTTCGGTGCGCTTTCTTTTGTTTCATTTGAGATTCGGTCTTTCAATCTGATGTGTATTGTGGAAGTTTACTATAGAAACTCTCTTCAAAGCAAGCTAAAAGAATCAGTCGTGTTTCTTAACGGCGACGGACATATTTACTTTTTAAGATGTTGATCTACCATTATTTTTCCACTCTCTCCCACTTGACTCTATCTTGAATTTGTTAGAAATGGAACCTAGCATTCTGTATTTCAATATGTTACATAGTAAAGTAGAACCTAGGTTCAATGTTTCATATAAAGATACGTATTATACTAAAACATTTATTATTTGTAGAAAACCGCGCCGGTCCCTCTAACTTCGGGAACGTGATCAGTCAGATCCTTCTCTGCAAGCAGATCACGCCAGACTTCAACCAGGAAGAGCTCTGCAGCATTGCCAAGGACACTCAGGAAATCACCAGGATAGTCAACGACATACAGGAGCTGTTGCCGCAGCAGGAAAACTTGAACCACTTAGGTGAGGTTTTGTTCAAATTTTAATCATCAATCATTTAATCAATAAATAAATAAATAATGCTGAACAATCCACACAGCACCATCTAGCCCCAAAGTAAGCTACTCAAAGCTTGTGTTATGGGTACTAGATGACTGATATATTTAATACATTATATACTTACATAGATAGATATTTTTTATTATATACATAGAAAACACCCAAAAATCAATGTCTCGAGTGTGTTTATTTCACCCCTTAAATTGGATAGTACTGTTTTGAGGAAAAAGAGGCTGAAACTCAAAAATAGCGGAGATTTACAAGGAACCCTTTGAGTGCAAGTCACGTCTTTTTTTATTTATACGCGAGCCAAGTAAAAAGTAGAATAAAAAAAAAGCTTGGGATCTTTTGTTTTTATATCATGGAATTTGATTTTGGAAACTTTTTCAAGACATGACATGACTTTGCAACAGTCGCACTTTAGCGTTTTGAGTATCGGTTATACAATATAATAGACAATAGAATTATAACTTTTCGATTGTGTTCCGTCCGGATGTATTTTTTAGGCAGATGAGGGGTTAATCGTGGCTTAGCCCCTCGTCAAGCGCACTTTTAGAAGCTCTCGTAACTTAGCTTACTTGGTCGTTCCTAATCCTGACTAAATTACTATTGTGTGTTTATTTTTTGATACCATATTTAGATTATCGTCTAAATGGCACTCAATTAGAGCATTTACGCTTGATGTACGGTTAGCTTGGCTATACCTACAGCTGTACTACTCACTATATACCTACGCTGCAATATCGAAGGCCTTCAGGTGCGCTAAAATATCCATTTCCAGACCGCAACCAAACTTACCATCCTCTCTTCATACAGTCTCAAATCACTAGGACAGTTTCTTAGAATTAGTAAGAGGCCTATTCAAACGAAGATAATTTTATTATACTTCCATAGTTAATTGACTCAGGCGTGACCTTGCGGAAGTCCATTGTTAAATATAAATTAACTCGAACAAAGCAATATGTAGTACTTATCCGCTGAACTAATCTCCTTAAGCTGGAATAAACTTAATTAGACTTCGACACGTGTTTCACTTCTCTACGAAGCATCTTCAGGAAATTGACCCGCTGTGCACCGAACGTGTTACCTCGTCGAGCGCTGAGCTGAAAGTGAGTCAATACTCGTCCGCCCCACTATTTATACCTGCGCCGCCAGGTAGCCGACGATTAGTGATAGTGACTCGTTGTTGGTGAGTCATCGGACGGTCGATCGTTGTTTACAGCACCGTTCGAAAAAATACGTAACAACGGTGATCTTGTGAATGTGTTTTGCTCATTCAACAGTGTGTAGTTTTGTGTATTGTGTTTTGTAATTTCTAAACATTCTAAAACAGACATCCTAAAGCCTTTATCGCAGGTATGTAATATTTTATAAGTGTGATTGTTATTTAGTGAATGAGAGGATTCGATTAGATGTTTTGCAAAATGAGATCTTTCGGGACAATTGCCTCTGTAAGCCGCCATGTGCTCCTTGTATCTGGTTTGGAAATTACGACCGGTTTGACCTATGTAAACACCATTACATTCATCACAAATCAATTTATAAATACCCGCTTTTTTATTGTTTTCCAATTTATCTTTACCGTTACAAATTTGTCTCAATGAGTTGTTCGTTCTGTATGCTACCCTAATTTTAATTGTTTAAAAATAAAATTAGGGTAGCATACAGAACGAACAACTCATTGAGACAAATTTGTAACGGTAAAGATAAATTGGAAAACAATAAAAAAGCGGGTATTTATAAATTGATTTGTGATGAATGTAATGGTGTTTACATAGGTCAAACCGGTCGTAATTTCCAAACCAGATACAAGGAGCACATGGCGGCTTACAGAGGCAATTGTCCCGAAAGATCTCATTTTGCAAAACATCTAATCGAATCCTCTCATTCACTAAATAACAATCACACTTATAAAATATTACATACCTGCGATAAAGGCTTTAGGATGTCTGTTTTAGAATGTTTAGAAATTACAAAACACAATACACAAAACTACACACTGTTGAATGAGCAAAACACATTCACAAGATCACCGTTGTTACGTATTTTTTCGAACGGTGCTGTAAACAACGATCGACCGTCCGATGACTCACCAACAACGAGTCACTATCACTAATCGTCGGCTACCTGGCGGCGCAGGTATAAATAGTGGGGCGGACGAGTATTGACTCACTTTCAGCTCAGCGCTCGACGAGGTAACACGTTCGGTGCACAGCGGGTCAATTTCCTGAAGATGCTTCGTAGAGAAGTGAAACACGTGTCGAAGTCTAATTAAGTTTATTCCAGCTTAAGGAGATTAGTTCAGCGGATAAGTACTACATATTGCTTTGTTCGAGTTAATTTATATTTATACTTCCATAGACATCATAAAGACATCATAAGACCTAGATGGTTACAAAAAGATTAACAAAAGTAGTTGCGTTGCACAAAAAACTCGCCTCTCATATCTATCCTCCATTTACTAAAACTAATTTCAACACCATGTAACAGCCAATCTTATTCCTCAATGGTATTGATTGGCTCGTTATTACCCACTCAAGTAGCCTATTTAATTTATTCGGCCCAAATCTTCAGCCGTTGCTAAAAGCTCGATACTGTAACAGGTGAAGCCTATTGTTTGTGAACAAATAATGTAAATGCGTTATAATATCCGACAGCTTGTTGAGAAAAATGTGAGATATGAGATCTTATTTTCGAGGAAACGTTAAGCAACGAGTAAAAATAATTGAAAATCTTAAGTCGTTTAAAAACAATCATTTTTCTTATGTTCTGAGATGAAAAGAGGAAGTTCTTTTAGTTATACGAGTACCTTTTTAGGAACTTATTATGTATCGTAAAATATTTTTTTTATTATAATTTTCCGAGTAAAAACAGGTTTGTTTTTGTAAATAGCTGTGTCTATCATGTCTAATTACACAATTCGGAGTGAAATCGATGAATGATCGGTCATACATTTTTCGTATTATTTATAACAGTGGTATAAAGTTTACCACCGAGAGGTGCATTTATTAAACTTATTATAGGTTTTATAATATTTTTATGTATATCATCATCATCATCAGGCTCATATATATTTTACTGTGGTAGGTAAGGAAGGGAGGGATTATGTGCTTCCTATCACATTACGTGTGCACTCATAACACATCGCGTTATCAACACTTCAAGATAGATTCCGGGAGAAAATGTTTACCACCGTGAGGGGGATTTATTAAACGTATAACCAACTAAAGAAACATCAACTTCCACGAAGTAAATTTCCACATGTTTCAGTTTTCCTTATTTTTTATATTCGTTTTTGGTACCTCTATAGAAAATAAAAGATATGAATGAGCATTGTTAAAAAGATGTTCTGAAAGAATATCATCTCGATCCAGGGTGAAAATGATATAAATAGTGTGATAAATGTTTAAGGTCCATATGAAAATGTAGTATATATCTTTAATTTCCTCCTCACTGAAGTTAAATTTGCCTTGTTTGTTTCAGAGAGCAACATAGCACTAAAAGGCGACGACGTGAACGGCCTTTGGAGAAACAAGCGGAGGGGCTCCATTTACAAAGGCATGGGCGTGCTCTGTTGTGTGTCACGACCAAACTACCTCTGAGGGTGACGAGTCTCGCCCTCCCGGCGGATTAGTCCAACAAAGATGGATCATTAGTTGGACAGTGAGTCCCAGTGACTGACTCAAGTGTTCAGTGAAAGTGATTTAACAATAGGAGTTATTGACGAACATCTTAACCCCGTTTAACGTCTCGTGCTATTCGTCCTGTGATTGAATTCAATCAAAGGCCGGGCAAAAAGAACACGAAAAGGAGAAGTTCGGAATCAAGACGAACTTTCTTTATGAATTGGACGAACTTAAGACGTATTTTGACCTTGTGCTAAGTTATTGTTTCACTTCGAGGTTCGGAAGACTGAAAAGGATCGTCAGTAAAATTTCCGTGCGCGTAAATATGCATAGGTAATGAAAGGGTCCACTAAACTGTTTGTTATTTTCAAGACGACGGTATGAATACTGTAGAATCAAGATGAATATCACTTGTTTCATATACTAGGAGTGTGTAGTGACTTAATAGTTTAATTATGATGTAGCGAAATCATCACATTGCCTGGAGCGGGATCAATTGCGTTAAGTAGTGTTCATGGTAGGTACCTACTCGTATTATTAAAATTGTATCAAATTATGAAAATTAATGGTGTACGCCTTGCGTTTGCATCGAATACCAACTCTCCATTGGATGAATCAATAAATCAATGGAATGAAAAAAACATTTACGATACTAACTTCAAAAACTGTGCAATTTTGGTACACGTTATTTCTTCTATTAAATACCAGAATTAAGGTACAGCCAAAGACAAATGCAAGAGACCAAAAATTTAAACGATAGTGTCACAAACAAAAACGTAAACATATTAAGGGCCAATGCGTACTTCATTACAATATGTATCTTTTAAACGATTTAGTCGAATACGTTTAAATTAGTTAAATTCTCTGTTAAAATTAGTCCAAAAATTAGTCCTCGTAGCCATAGTGTGACGCGCCTGAGGGAGACTTGTAATCTCGCGGAATCTGATCCTAACTTTTTTAATTCTACTCAGTAATTCTGTATATTTTTAATAGTTATGACATTATAACGGGTGATCCAATTCAAGGTATTTTTCAAACACCTATTAACTTAACAAATAATGTAGTTTTATGAAAAAAAAATACTTCCAAATGAATCGCCCGTTACATCATGGATTCTCAACTGAATGACTGGAGAATTTTCCATTGTCGATGTCAACATTTAAGTACATATAATAAACAAATTTGAAAAAATAGAGTATGGAGAATGACTATAGCGTACTTATCATACCTACTTTAAAGCTATAGCCTACTTTAAAATATATAGATTGCCATAATTTACATAATATATTTACACAAATATCATTTAAATTAAGTAGATAAAAATTATTTATGTACCAATCAAATAGCTATATTTTAGTGATTATTGTTAAATGTTTAAATTATTAATCGACCTAAGGTTAATAAATAATTTTTTATTTAATAAGCTTATAATAGATTTTACTTGAACTACCATTGCTGGTATCTTGGTCTGTTAAAAAATCCATTGGTCCATCCCGGTTATTTGCAAGTATAATGGCCTAGTCACAAATCATGTAATGTTTTATAATTTATTAGGAACACTAGTCAATTATTATAACACCTTAGAAAGGCATTAATAGATACATAAGTCTAAATTATTATATTATCAATAAATATAAGTAGGTAAAGTAATTGGAAATCTATCAGAAAATATAAAAATATCACGTGTTTTTATAAAACTTGCATGTTTGTTTGTTAAATTACGAGTAATTGGTACAGAGTATTTCAGTTGCAAAAAATCAACGAATAGTGATAGCATAACGGCTGAAATACACCAAAACCGATTTTGTAGGCCGAGATGGCGGACAGAATTAGTCGGACGAGTAACTCGGATAAGATGTGCTCACACTGCTGCCGACACTGTTGTCGGTTGATCGGGCGTCATCGGGCGTCTTCGGACAATGGCGGTTGTGTAACTGTAGTGTACGCGCTCTTATACTTTTACTTAATTATACACGTTTCATTCATTTGATCGGTCAAGTTTAGCCGTTGACGCCCGAATAAGTTCGACCGTTATAAGTTATCGGTTTTGGTGTATTGCAGCCGTCAGTCTTAGCGACCACTGTGAAACACATCTTAGGTCAATGTTGCCCATTACGTTTTAAATTTCAAATGATGCTAGTTCATATCGCTATGGTATTTGCGTATTCATCTTATTTTCCCAAATAGGACGATGTATGGTAACTCTATTCGCCTATAAGAGCACGAACCACGAACTAGACGAATATCGCCGGTCGTGACAATGAGTGAACGGTTTGTTCAGGATATTCGGACTTTTACAAAATAAAGTCGAATAATAAACTAAATAGAAACGTGCTGTAAAGTGCCACAAAATTACATATTCCGAAATATTGCTTGCATTCTGTTTGTCATTGGTAAGCAGTTAATAAAATTTATTAACTGCATTTACATATAATGTATACCTAATTGATTTTAATCTAGATGTCGTAGCACAGAGAATGCTTTTGCAATGTTTGTGCTACGTCTGAAATTGATTTCTTTTGCTCAATCTAATTCCGTAGCAAATCGTAGCGATACTCAATAAAATATAATGTAAGTTATTAATATAAACAGTGATCACGTATTAATGAAGATTATAACACCATATTTGTACTTAATTCCTAATTAACAGGTAATGTTTTAGCTTCTATATTAAAAAGTAGATAAGTTATATAAAACATATTTACCTATATTGAAATTATCTGATGCACCTAGTCAATCATTTTTGTATTTTGTCATAATTATCTGTAATTATTCGTGTAAGTACCTACGTCTTCACTAGTCATTTTGCGTTCAAAAAGTTGTAAATAAATTATTTTATCATCTTATTATAAATTTACTTATTGAAGTGATGACTGTGATATACTCATGTAATTAAAATATGTTTTAGAAAATATAATATGCATTAGGATAATGAATCTCAATTTACGTGTTTCATTTGTTCATTTTCCTTCCTATTAATAGTAATTTTCGAAAATAATTACTTTATTGTATTTAACTTACAAACTATAAGCTAGTACTTTGAACGGCTAAGTAGCAGCATTTTCACCACATTTTTAATGTTTTCATTTTAGGGAAGCCTATATTCAGCAGTTGACTTCCATAGGCTGATGATTATGATAATATGCAAAGGTCTGTTTTGTGGAACGATCCTTAAGAAGAAATTATAAAACGAATAACAATTTTGTACCTGTTACAGATCTTATAGCAATAAATTGATTAAGTCCCCTTTAATGTAGGCAAGTAGTTGATGGAGAGCACTGGAGTGGTCTAGTGGTAGCTGCCCCACCTGATCCTAAGTTAGTAAGTTCAAAACCAGTCATGCACGAAGGAGTTATTCTGTTCAAATAATTAAGTGCGCTATAAAACGGTGAAGGAATACATCGCGAGGAAACCGGCGTGTTGTAGAACTTACCAAGTTCTATAACATGTGTCAAGCGCTCGAAAGGAGCCTTTGAGGCGCATTTTAAATCATTTCAGCCCACAGTTTTGAAAGAAACTTGTGACTCGATAAAAAGAAGAATGTAGACAAGGGTTTTTCGAGCCAAGTAGAAATCAAGCAGGTAGAGAGGTCGCGTCATTTAAAAATAACACTGGGAAAAAGTGGAGATGTGTTTGGCACACAAAACGCTCGCCCACTCCTTCCAGCGTTCTTTTTTACGTGACGCGACCTATAATCAAACTAAAAAAATATTGATATGTATATAATTGCAGAAAGTTTTTAGTGGTCTCTTTCGTAGATGTCACCACGTTGCCTGATGTAAGGTATGGCAGTGCGGCCTCCACCGCTGCCGCCGTTGTGGTCGTTCCTTGATCTCTTCTGCTTGTAGTCCTCTTCGGCAGAATCTCTACCTCCGAATGCTGGTAAAATTAAATTAGAATGACGTGTACATAAGACTTTGGCGTAGTTTTTTCCTTGTCTTTCCTCATCGAATCGTTTGGCTCTAACTATTGGGGAAGTTAAGAAGTGTCTACGGAATATGTAACTCTTTAAAAAAATGACATGTACTGGAAAATACATTTATACTAATAAAACTCAAAAACGACGAGTCAAATCTGACTCAAATTTTAAAGGACCTACATGACAAGCACCATCCTTCGATAAGAAAAGAATCATCAAAATCGACCCTTTCAGTAAAATTGACTTGTAATTACTGTTACCAATAAATTGATTATTCTGATTATTCTGATTATAAAAAGTTATGAAGGTAACAAAGATAAAAAACAGTCGAATTGAGAACCTCCTCTTTTTTTAGGCGGCTTAAAATGAATTTGATAGAAAACCATCCAACAAACTGTAACAGCCTTATTATAAACAAATCAAACCTGGGTTTAAACCTAGCTCAAGTCACGTTTTCTTATTATAAACAACTTAAACCTGGTTTATCTCATAAATTTAGGATCATCTCAGGTTTATCATTTTCGTATTACAAAAGACACTTTAGTCGAAGACTACATAGTACCTGAGATAGTCCATGATTCATCATCACAGAACATAATCATTCAACAAATATCCACAGACTATAACAAATTATGGCAATCAATCGTTCATTCATTTTGGAATCACCAACTTATCTGAGCCGGTCTGAAGTTAGCCGCTTGTGCATAAATGGCCAATAGTGAATCGAGAATTCTCTAAACAGCTAACTTCAGACCGGCTTAGATAAGTTGGTATAACTGTACTCTCTTGCCGCAGGCTAAAGTCATATGCGCATACTACCTCGTCTTTCGTTTTAACGAATCAATTTTTAGTTTCTCTTCTTGACTCAGATCTCCGCCTTTTTGTTTTAAATCTCGTTATCAACTTGATATTGACAAATTCGTGGCAACCCATGCGTTTTGACATTTCAAATTTAGATCGGAGTCTAGAGTTTGAAATGTATGTTGGATAATGCAGTGCTACAAGTTGTTTTATTGAATAAACTTATGTGGGAGACCAAATAAAATTTGGCAAAATGAGATTTTTATTAGTTAGACCATACTTAAACTAGGGGTCGTTCGGGTTTATCTTTAAACCGTGGTTTAGGGGATAAACTCCGTTTTATAATAACGTCTGGTCTAAGTCTTTGATTTTTCTATAGAGCAGGGACCAACTTCGGTATCAAAGTTAGACCACGGACCAGTTAGTCCTGGCTTAAGCCTAGTCTAACTCACATTTTTATAATAAGACGGTAAAAGTCTACCTATACATATACATTAGATATTATGTACCTATATAGCAGTCGATCAGAATTTCTATATAGATGGCTTACTTTAGTTATTACACATTAAAAACTGTTAAAAATAGGTAAACATAATAACTTGCAAGAAAGCAAAATCACTAAAATTTTCGTACAATCTTACAATTGAAGGAAATAAAAATGTTATGTAGCAGCCGTATGATAAAAGGGGCATGCAGGACTTTTAAGAGACCATAATAAACTCATAATAAAATATTTCTATGCCGTAGGGACCTTTTTTCAATTTCGCCAATACTCACTTTCCTTGGAATCTCGTCTGTACCGTCTAGAGAATAAGTTATTCTTTACGTTGAATCCTTTGTAACGATGGCTCTTATTTCTCTCCTGGCGTGCCTTTTCATTAGACGCGGAAGAAAGGGAAAGTATTCTTGATACCCTGCATAAATAAACAAATTAAGTGTTTCTGTTTGTATGTTTCTTGAATGGCCTTACCTATAGGTAGGTACGCTATTTCTACTTACAAAGTACTTACAAATTTGTAAGAGCAGCCTTGTTTTTGCTCTTTTGAATTGAGTCGGCTTTTAAGATTACGAACAATTTTGAATATTCATTCAAACTATCGTCGTCGTCCGTTGCTTCTTGTATGGCGTCATTCTTAAACGTATCGAGGCTTAGTAAATTATTTGGAGTCAAACTTTGAAGTTTCTGCCTTTTCAAATGAGCTGTGTCTCTATCTTTTAGCAGCTGCTCTAAGATCTGCTGTGTTGCATCTTTATGTCTATTGATTTCGTAGTTTCTGTACACGGGGTTGTTGTTATGCTTTTGGTATCTATTTTTATTTATTTTTTTAGATTCAGAAGTACTCTTTTTTTGGTTAGCTTTTTCAATAAGATCGATAACTTCCATATTTTTTAAATATGCGTAGATACTGTCATTGACTGAATCTTCCTTAGAATTTGAATCTGAGGAGCTTTCGATTGGCAGTTTAATCACGCTGTCACTTGGTCGCCCTTTGAGAATTTTCACAAACTCTTCAATGTCTTTACTTTGGAGTGGAGACCCATGTTTCGATGAAACCAGGGATGCAAGTATCACTGTTAATAAAAAGCATGATAAGAATTCCCTTTGCTTACATTAATTATAACTAAACAGTCTGGTCAACTACCTGTAAAAATGCCTCCGAGGTTCAACATGTTCTAGTATTATTATACGTATAAACTCTCGTAAAAATACATTTCGCAACGTAGTATAATAATATTCATGGCAATTTTAAAATTTCATTTTCTCTTATCGTGTTTGAAAACTTTGTTTAAATTTGCTCTACCTACATCACCATACAATTTAATCTAGTGTTATTTTGAGATAACTGTGCATAAATGTATCAAAGAATGCCTGTCATTAAGGCTTAATTTAAAATAAATGGTATGAAAATAGCCTATTGTAGTTCACAAATGAATACATTAAGTTTTCGTCGAGTTCATGCAGAGCTCATTCTCAAAAAGCATTCAGTTAGATTAAGTACGTTCTTTTCTTCCATTCCTCGGGAAAGCCTGCATTGCAGACTACACCAACATAAAATAAGAAAAACTTCATTGTTCGCTTGGGAGATGCTCACAAATTATTTACTTATTCATAAATAAGAAGATGATTTTTGGTTTTACCGGGGGATGTAATATTAATGTTATGTTTTTCGATGCTATTCAAAAGTTATCAATGTTAGTGAAGTCATATCATTTTACTTTAATCTTGGATCTTACTTTAACTTTGGGTAATTTGAATTAATTACAGTTTATTTTTTCATGTTAAAGACCCGTCACATAAAGTTAAATTATTTAAGTAATTATATAGGTACACACGCAAAGCTGTGCTTTCACTCCATCATATAATTTTGCATACGTAAATGTTAATTAGAGTACAACCACCCTTTAATAGTAAAGTATAATGCTCGGTCAAACCGACTCGACAGACATGATTGCGATTTTGTGCACGTGTTTTTTTTACAGAAAAATTAAAAGGCATATAAGCTTTTTTTAAACCTCATGCAGCTACATAATTGTACTGTGAGTTAATGCTACTGCCAAATACGTTACGTTGGGCAACGGCGTACTACATAGTATCTATTAGATATTAGCAGGCTGATCGCGTAACTTTTGTTACATTCAAAAGCCGGTTGCATATGTCAATTTTGGCAGATTTCTCGATGGCAAAACTGCCAAAATTGACATATGAAACCGGATTTTGAATGCAACAAAAGTTACGTGATCAAGGGGCAGAATGTCATTTGTCACACAAAGTGAACATTGTAAATGTCAAAAGATGTGAATAAATGAAATGAATGTGCCATAATTGGACCGCTGCTGACCTCACACTACCCATGTCATTCATATCAGCAGCAATTACGAGCAGCACTTCTACCAAATTTGAAACGAATATTTAAGTCCGCTCCTCTCTATTGCAACACCCTAACGGGGTACATTATGTATTGATCTAACATTATTTAGTCATAAGTCCTGACAATGTAAAATCTACATACATACATACATAATAATGCAATAAATATACTGAATACTGAAGTCATCGTTTGTCCTACCTTAGAAATCGAGTTCGCAATTTTTGCTTCTTAGCTAGCCTTGCTTCTTATCAGTTCAAAGCGATTGGATGCTACAAGTGCTACAACAAAGGTTTAATTATTAGCAGTCAATTAAACCACTGTTCTGTTCAGAGCGCCGAAAGGTTACAGTTTGAATGTAGCTTTACCCACTCTGTTTTAGATATAGATCTTGTTTTATGTCAAATGTTTATTCGCTCGAGAAATTGCTTCAAAATTCAATAATGGATTTGCGTGTAACCTATGTGACCTAGTCACCTACGCATATTCATTCTGTAATAGAGTTTAAGTACCTCCGTAAGTACATGTACCTACTTTACTTACCCACTACATTATTTTATTAGTTTGCAAGACGTTTTAAAGTGATCGTTCGATTTGGATGGAATATTAATGCCAAAATGTCAAAACTAAAGAAATCCAAATTCAAAAAAGGACCCTTTGAGAAAGGTAATATACCATAGTTGCAAAGAATAACATTAGCTATATAATTACCCAAAATTACAAGAAGTTGCGGGGATTTTTTTTAACCAGGAATTAGCTTATTCTTCGTGTTTGTTTCGAATGCATTTTTAAATGTTGAATGTTTTCCAATAAAATAAAAATAAAGTAGGTACTTTGACTAATTGACGATTGATTAAATTGCTTTCAATTTAAACACCCGAATACTCAAATGCAACTCAAATTTGAGTCGTGGTTTTTTGACAGTTTTTAATGAAATTCCGTCAAAAACTCGTCACATGAGACGTGCTTAAATCTGAGTTGCGTTTGAGTATTCGGCCGAGAGGGATTCATCCGCAGGTGGTTCCATTTCTAGTTTCTCCATTATCCTGAAGACTTAGTAGCTCAATCATTCATTTTTATTGCTTAAAAACTTTATGTGTTCTTAGAAGGGCGGACCTCATTTAGGTCAATTTGTACCCTACGTAGGTACCTACTCAACCAGTCATTAATTAAAAGCTAGCAACCTGCTAGTTTGAGAATTTCCTCGCATGTCACGCACGAAATGAACGTGCCCTATGATGCACTGCCATGCATTGAAAACCACACCCTTTAAACTGAAGCACGCAACGCAACGCTGCTGGGCGGCTAATCGAATGGGCAAATGAGCCCTTCATAAAGACTCTTTTACTCTTATAAGTTCTTGGTTTTCCAGGAGCACCATTTGCCTCCAGGTCGAGCCTTCAATTATATTTCAGACCAGTGAGGTTTGGAGTCGAATGTTATCTTTGACTTTGATATGATGCCTACAAAAAGCTCTTTCCCACAAGCGCAAACTCGCTTTTCCAATAATTTCATTCAATTATTTTATAATCTGAATTTTGAAATGTTCACAGCAATAAAATTAAAACAATAGCTTTTTATATCATTGAATAATCAAATGGTTTCAACCGAGCTTATGAACTGAGATGTTTTTTACAGCAGTTGGAGACCGGCCAGCTGATTCAAGTCCTATCAAAAATACGTCACATTCAATAAAAATTAATGACGTTTTGCTAATGGAAAGAAAAATGTGGTTTAAGTTATATTCTAAGGAAATAAACGGAAACATAACTGAAAAATTATATAGCCCTGTCACTTTTTGTCATTACCGTTGTAATTGGTAGGAGACAGCCATTATTAATCTTTTGACAGATTTTCAGGCCATTAGTTTATATCAAGGAATTTGAATACAAGTACGTTTATATAATACTAGCTGCTGCCGCCTGCAGCCTAGCTTGCTCAGTGATTGCTTTCACATCAATATTTAAGGCTACTTTTTAACTGACTTCAAAATAACTCTTTCGAGAAAAAACCGACTTCGATGCACTACAAAATGCGCTCGTACTACTACAGCTCAAAAAATAATCAACAGATCTGACTCAAATTTAAAAAAACTACATGACAAGCACCAGCTTTCGAAAAAAGGAGGTTCTCAATTTTGTTTTACTCAAGTAGTTACCGAATGTAATTCGCTCTAGATTTACTGGGTTTATTTCAAAGAGATGACGATCGCCAGTAAAGGATTGCTTGGCATGCTGGCCACTATTTGTCTAGGACACTATGGCTTCACAATGTTTTTTTCTTTTCCACGGAAGAAGTGATAAATACGGCCATAAATAACGGACTCATTAGTGCACGCTGATGCCCAACATAATAATGAGATCGCCTTCTAAACTCTAAACAAAGGCCTACTAACTACTGAACTGAATCCACTGAATATTTGACATAAAGAATCACTGTCATAACGTTTAAAAGGGCTTTGATATATCCTCAGAAGATGTACTCACTCGGTTCATATTCAATTTTTCGGCATATATGATGATTTTATGAACGTAGGTCTATCAATCGATCTTTAATATAAATAAACAAAACCAATTAAATACTGTGTTAAAGAAATTTTTTTGCTATTAAAAAGTATTAATTTCCAGTGCTGCTTTTAAATCAGCTAGTAGGTCAATTTATTATAGAAATAAATATTGATGCTTATTCCACACAGCACCGTCTAGCCCCATACTAAGCAATGCCGGTAGGTATGTATTTATAAATTGTAAACAGAAGCAATATCGGCAAATGATAATATCAAACGCTCCGTAACTTGGTATAACGAAGTGATTTCGGTCAAGAGAAGTTGTTGAAACGGTTAATTTGTTCGGAACTAGTTTAATCAAGAGTTGCGTGCCGTAAGATCGGATTTGCAGTAATTAAAGAAGACGACGGCCTCCGGGGCCCGTACCATCAATCGCATTTCAGATTACTAAATTAATGTAAGTGCTGCTTAGCAGTGCATAAAACACCTTCCTACTATATAAGGTCAAGCGTCCGTTCGATTTTCGCTGAGAACAGTAGTGTCCCTCGCATCGCGTCGCGTTCGCGTAGGTACCTACAGTGCAAAGTGCAAACGCATCTTAACAACGTCGCCGCGGACGTACCGCCGGCTGTGACAATGACCTAGTTATTTGTCGCATAAGGCATGTGTACGACTTTCGACGACTAATCATATTGTTAAGGCGACACTACTTGCCCTAACAATGGCTACACCAACAAAAGTAAAATTGACAACAGACCTAGAGCATACTTTGTATGACCGCTACATGAAAGCATGTGAGTGCCTAGGAGAAGAAAAGAATGAGCGGGAAAAGCTGCAAGAGCTTGTAGCAAACATGAAAAATCAGATAGAAGTTCTGCAAGAGCAGCTAAAATGCGTTATGGAATCTAACATTCCAACAACAACATCAACAATGGAAACCTCTTCTGTACAGGCTGAATATGCCACGGACGAGGAAGATTTAGCAAGAGAGACAGAGTGGATAAGAGCGAAGTCCAGGAAAAAGCGAAAAATGAACACGTCACCCACTCTTTCACCACAAGGAAATACGAACGTTCCAGTCATAGAAAAAAACAAGACATTTCCTTCCCCCCCTCCAATTATAGTGGACGGGGTGAAAAACTACCAAAGTTTTTATGACTCTTTGTCATTAAAGCAGCCCGCTAGTACCTTTCGTATTAAGATACTGAACGGTGATAGTGTAAAAGTGAACGCCATTAACGATGATGCGTACAGAGCTTTAACGAAAATCTTAAGCGAGAGTAGTTGCCCCTGGCACTCTTATGAAAATAAGCTAATGAGGCCTATAAGAGTTATGGTCAAGAAATTGCCTTCCTCTTGTAAACCTGATCGGATCATCGAGGACCTTAAAGGAAAAGGGTACAAGATTGAAGAGGCAGTGAATAAACTGAGCTGGAGAACAAAAGAGCCACTCAACATGTTCATGCTCACTTTCAGCAATGAAGAAGATATTAAAAAACTCTATGAGATTAAAACCATACTGGGGTGCGTGATTGAGATCCAACCACTGAGGTCTACCAAACTGATCCCTCAGTGTAAGAGATGCCAAGTGTATGGCCATACACAGAAGTACTGCTCCAAAGAGCCACGGTGTGTTAAATGCACAGGAAAACACCTTACCAAGGACTGTAAAAAGCCAGCAGACGAGAAGCCAAAGTGTGTGCATTGCGGAGAAGCGCACCCATCTAACTACAGAGGCTGCATGATAGCCAAAGAAATGCAGAAGATGCGAGCAAAAACCATGAAGAAAACCCCAATTACGCGGCAAATCTTCAGTAATAAACAGAAGGTAACTCTTCCAAGCTCTTCCAAGAGTAACACAGCAACCCCTTCGGCCAACACTACGCATAAATCTGTGTCATATGCCCAAGCAACTGCTAAAAACACACTAACTATGCAACGTAATGAGCCAAACAACAATAACAAGTTAGATGAGATTCTAAAGCTCATGACATCTTTTGATGATCGATTGAGGAAAATAGAAAACAGCACCAAACTTGCTGTTCCTAGAACCAAACAATGATTTATGCACTAAAAATCATGGCTTGGAACTGCAATGGACTACAAAAACATCAAAATGAACTGCAGGTAGTCCTTGATATAGAAAATATAGATTTGTGTCTCGTATCAGAGACACACTTTAATAAACAATCACACATTACATTTAATGGCTATAAAGTCTATCATGCTCTACACCCTGCTAACAAAGGAAGAGGGGGCAGTGCTATTATCATAAAAGAAAACATCAAACACTATGAAGTGAATAAATGCGAAGAGCCAGATATCCAGTCTGTAGCTGTATGTGTTAATACAAAGCTATATTCTCTTACGGTAGCAGCTATATACTGCCCACCGCGACATACGATAGATAAAGATAAATACTCAAGATTTCTTCAAACGCTTGGCGAAAGATTCATACTAGGAGGTGACTTCAATGCCAAAAATACTTATTGGGGTTCCAGATTAACGAATACAAAGGGCAATAATTTGATGCAAGCCATAAACCAGATAAGAGGAGACGTCATATCTACTGGCTCACCGACATACTGGCCAACTGATCCAAACAAAATACCAGACCTAATAGACTTTTTTATTTATAAAAACCTATCTCGCAGCTATTTACAAATAAAACAGAGCTATGATATGAACTCTGACCATTCTCCAATATACTTAGAAATAAGTGAGCAAATTTTACAAGTGCAAAACACACTGACCCTAGTAAATAAGTATACTGATTGGGAGAGTTTTAAGATAGAACTAGATTGTAATATAGATCTTAAGGTTCCACTAAAAACACCAGAGCAACTAAACTTAGAAGTAGACAGTTTTACAAAACTTATACAACAGGTTGCCTGGAACAATACACCAGTAATAGATACCAAGAAAAGGGCTACAAGAAACAACTACCCATATGATATTTTACAACTTATAAATGAAAAAAGGAAACAGAGAAAAGTGTGGCACCAAACTAGATTTCCTCAAGACAAAAATAAGTTGAATAATCTCACGAAACAGCTAAAAATAAGAATTCAACACTTTAACGATGAGTCTACTGAAAATGATCTTCAAAACCTCACTAGTGACCGCAGTACAAACTATTCACTCTGGAAGGCAACTAAAAATATGAAACGACCCATTACCCCTATTCCTCCAATTAATATAGGACCTGGAAAGTGGGCCGTTAGTAACGAAGACAAAGCTAAAAGATTTGCAGACCATCTAGAAGAAATCTTTAAACCTAACGAAACTCAAACCAACGATATACCAACGATAAACGAAGTTTGTAATGAAATACTAACTATAAAGCTAGTAACACCCAGAGAAGTCTGGAGTGAAATAAAACACCACATAAACCCAAGAAAATCACCAGGATTTGACCTCATAACGGGAGTGATACTACATAACCTTCCAAGAAAAGCGGTAGTCAAACTGACAACCCTTATTAATGCAGCACTCCGACTAAAGATTGTACCAGATTTATGGAAAGTAGCCGAAGTTATCATGATAGCCAAGCCTGGAAAACCGCCACATGAGACCTCATCTTACAGACCGATTTCCTTGCTACCTATGCTATCAAAACTATTCGAAAAGCTGTTTCTTAAAAGACTCAAGCCACTTATAAATAGTCAACACATCATACCAGATCACCAATTTGGATTTCGAGAACAGCATTCCACAATAGATCAAGTCCACAGGATTACAGATGTCATTGAGAAAACGCTCGAAGAAAAAAAAGTCTGCTCCAGTATCTTTTTAGATGTAGCACAAGCATTTGATAAGGTATGGCATGACGGGCTATTACTGAAACTGAGGAGAGTACTACCTCTAGAATTCGCAGATCTAATAGAATCTTATTTGTCAAATAGAGTGTTTAGAATAAGGCAAGAAGACGCTTACTCTGAACTTAAAACAATAAAAGCTGGGGTGCCACAAGGAAGTGTACTAGGCCCGGTCCTGTATCTTCTTTACACAAGTGACATCCCCGCACTACCAAATAACACCATTGCAACCTTTGCTGACGACACTGCTATTATGGCTGTCGGAAGCACTCACGCAGAAGCTGCTGAAAAGGTACAAGCAGCTGTAAATGAAGTCTATGATTGGACGATTAAATGGCGAATAAAACTTAATGAATCCAAGTCGGTTCATATCAACTTCAGTAACAAGAAAGAACAGTACTATGCGGTATTCATTAACAATAAAATAATACCATACGAAAACACTGCAAAATACCTAGGTATGACGCTTGACGCGAAACTGCGCTGGAAAGCACACGTCAAGAAGAAAAAAGAAGAATTAGAATTACGCTACAAAAGGATGTACTGGCTGCTTGGAAGACAATCCGCTCTGTCAGTGCATAACAAGCTTTTGTTGTACAAACAAGTCCTAATGCCAGTATGGACGTATGGTATACAGCTGTGGGGCTGTACCTGTAAAAGCAACATTGAAATAATACAGCGATTTCAAAATAAAGTACTAAGAGGCATTGTCAATGCACCTTGGTACGTGAGAAACGATGATCTGCACCGGGACCTCCAGATTGAATTCGTTCATAAATTAGTTAAAAAATACGCAGAAGATCACGAAAAAAGACTTCTTCATCACGTGAACGTCGAGGCCATCCAGCTCCTCGACATCACAGACAAAGTGAGAAGACTCAAAAGAACCAAACCTTTTGAGTTAGTGCAGTGACAAACCTAATATTGTGTAGTGATAGTGCTACTTTTAATGAACACAAGAACAATGTGTCGCCTCAAGTACTTAGAGACTGTAAGAAAAGTGCCAATGGACACATTCTTAGTAATACTTATTCTATAAAATTAAGTCAAAACAAAATTACTCATTAGCCTACTTGGCTAGATTGTAATGATATTAGGGTACCGCATCTCATGCGCTAAACTAATTTAGTAAAAAAAAAAAAAAAAAAAAAAATATATATATAAGGTCAAGCAACTCTATAAAAAAATATATATAACCTCAGGTTTCAGACTAGTAGAGCTCTTTGTGAAGGGCTCGTCCGGGGAAGTACTACCACCACGCCTTTTTCTGCCGCCGAGCAGCTACGCTGTGTTTCGGTTTGAAGAAAGTGGTCGCCGGTGTAATTACAGGCACAAGAGGCTTAACATCTGTATGCCTCAAGTTGATGGACGCAGGGCAGTGTATCGTAGGGCACGCTCCTATCGTGCGTGACTTATATTTTGTTATATGTGAATGTTACCACTTAACATCAGGTGGGTCATCTGTTTGTTCCATCAACTAGTTAATGGAAAAAAAAGTTTCTTCTGTTTTTTTTTCTTATTCAAATTCTTTTGAGACTGTGTATGACATTATTCTAAGAGCATCCTTCCCTTCAGATAATACCTCATCTCATTGGCTTAAAAAATGCCATCGTTAAATTAGCCAATGAGATGAGGGATATAATCTGTGATGGATAAAAGACGATCACCAAGTGCTCGAAAGGAGCTACTTTGAGGTGCCCTTAAAAATCCTTTCACCAAACTGTTTCGAAAAACAAGTGACACGTCAAGAAAAAACCAGCCATACCTAATATTTGAAAAGAGAAGAAACGAGTCCATTCAAAAACAAAATCTCTTCCTTTTTTGGCATAGCTTACCAAACATACCAACCGTAGTAAAAGTAGATCATGCACTATTTTTATTTAAATTATATTATGTATGTATTCTCACGGTTTGATGGTGGTAAGGCCCCGCTCTCCGTATATTGCTTCCTCAGATTAACAGGGCTTCCAGTTAATTTCCTGCGTTTAATTCCGGAGCGCCGTTTACAAAACATCCTCTAAATAAAACTAGGCTTTCGATGAAACCTCTAAAAGGACGGCATAATTTTAGATTATCGAAAACTTTGTGAACTTTTCTAAACATCGTAAAAAGTATGAAATTCAAAAGGCTAATTACATAAAATATACAAGGCTATTAAATAAAATCTTCTGAAGTAATGACAATTTTTATCGAATTCTAACTAAATAAGATATTCCGACAAACTGAACATTATGAAAATCCTAAGCATTCTGATACAATTTTTTTTTGTTGCTATCAATTGCATTTTTCAAATTCAGAGTTACTATTTTTTTTTTCCTAAATATACAGATAATAAATGGTAATTTGGTAATTTAGATACATGTCTCACTGATTGTTCTTATAGAATGGTCCACCTGATGTTAAGTGGGTGACAAATAGTCACTTATAACAAAGTATTCAAAAAAAGTAACAACCATTTTGTGTGCAATTACATTGCGCATAGTTTGGTAAAAATTTCATTTTGAGTGATGCAAGTTTTCCTACTCAAAAGTTTGCTTGAGTACGAAAACTAGAAAAGCAAACTTTTAAGTTGGCAAACTTGTATCGATCAAAATTATTTTTTTACTAAACTGTGCGCAATGTGATTGCACACAAAATGAATGGTGCGATTTTTCGAAAATGGGTTTAGTGATTTTATATCTTTCAACAAGTCAAAACGTGCGAGCGAGAGTCACATTAGCTCTTGTCTTCGTCTTAACAATATAAAAGACTCCCTGAGTGAACGGTAAAGTGGCACCGTGTTAAAATAATTCACTTTGAATTTACACAGATTATCACTACATTACCTAATACGCAGATATAGATTAAACAACACAAAGTCAAAGAAATATCGAACATACTGGACTAGTAACTCTTGTGTTCAACATGACACCCTGATTCTTGGGGAAGGGGTTACTATTATAGTGCACATTTTAAACCCAGCTAGGTTTGCCTGTGTTCAACATTAGTCACCCTGAGTTTTGGGGAAAGGGATACTATTCACGTCGACGTCGTCGACGTCGACGACGACCTCAGTGGCGCAGCGGGCGAGAGACTGCCTGCGACGCAAGAGGTTGCGGGTTCGATTCCCGCCTCGGAACAAATTTGTGTACGATCTGCAGAAATTTGTTCCGCTGGTCTGGGTGTTTATGTATAATAAAAAATATCTATCTATGTAAGTATATAATGTATTAAATATATCAGTCATCTAGTACCCATAACACAAGCTTTGAGTAGCTTACTTTGGGGCTAGATGATGCTGTGTGGATTGTCCAGCATTATTTATTTATTATTTATTTATTATAGTGCACATTTTAAGCCCAGCTAGGTTTGCAAGGGCTAAAATTGAGTTACATAAACATAATTCAGTTTTTTGCTTACCTACAGAAATGATTTGTTGAATCGTGATCCCGAATAGATCGACAAGGTCTCCGGGAACCCGTTAAGTTTAATTATTTAATCAATGCTCGCAACACTTGACGGATGTCCTGCTAGCGACGAGGTAACTTTGTTAATGATGTTGTTGCCCCACAACATAGTATACAAGCTGCTGGCCGCGGTTTCGCTCGCGTATAATACAAGAAGTTATTATCGTAGGGCATGGCGTTTTCCATTATTGTTTTTTACCCCGTTCGTGGTTTTTCCCTGTTCCCGGGATAAAAAGTTGCATAATTGCTAATCCAGATTATTTGTATTTGTTTCACCTGAATCATCTCAGCAAAAAAAATGTTTTAAACTACGAGTAGTTAGAGTTAAAACGGTATTTTTGCTGAACCTTTGTAACTAGTACTCGTAGCTTTATTATTAGCAATTTACCATGTCTGACTTCAGTGGTAAATTGTAATGATATAGGTAGCGATATGGTGATATAGCGGTTGCGATATTGTCAGCCTCCTAAAATATAATTTACACCCGAAGTAACTTTAAAGGCATGCTTCAATACAAATATTAATCGGTTACCGAGCTTGAAATTCGGGGAACGCTGCGGCGCGAAAGTTAGTGCCATTGTTCGTGGGCACTCAGGCTAAAGTTTTGTACAAGGCGTTGATTACAAAAGTGATTGGTTTCTTCGTTGCTTTGTAAATATTCTCTCCACAACAAAATCATCATCATCATCAGCCTTAAGAAATCAGATGAGCATACGTCCTCCATATATTTATAGTAAAAGTATAGTCTTGCTGCTCTTGTAAGTTGTAATGCTCTCTCTATTCTCAAGCGAGGGCATTTTTCCGCCTTTCAAAAAAAAAGTTGTGTACTTTTGAATTAGTGTCATTTTGATCGTTTTAGTGACTTTAAGGTGTGACTGAGCCATAAACATCCTTCATCGAAACATTTTAATTTTCATTTACCTATGCATTATTAGGAAGTTGGATAGTTTTTTTTATTTATTTTTATTTATTTATTAAACATCTTGTGTTACAGACTTACAAATAGGTAGGTGCTTAAATTATTAATTAAATGTAGATAGGTATGAACTAGGCTCAATTAATAGGACACTTAAGTGTAAGATAAGTAGTAGGTACCTAACCTACTTAAATGATAGGAAGTAGGTTAGGATAGAATTAGCCTGTCGAAAACGTTAGGGTACACTTATTACACCTGAATTTTCAACGTCTAGAGATTTTCAATAACACTTTACAACATTCTATCAGTTGATAGTCTACTTGTATTTCCCATTCGTTCCTAAGTAAATACGTTTCTATTGAGAGATTAAATTCAATTAAAGGGATTTTCTCCAATCTTCCGCCTGTTTGAAATGAGGTACGAGAAACACTGGCGTATCAATTGATTAGTTTTTAATTAGGTCACTGGTTCTATTTATAGTACGAAACTAAATTCTATTTCGAATTGAATAACAATACATGGGTATATCTAGCTATAACTACTACTTCTTCACCTATAGATACCTATGTTTACGAGTATTGGGACACATCATGTTTCTTCGAATGTTGAATTATTGATTGGTAGATTTATAGGCAGGTATTTTTTATCGCTGTAAACCCGATAACATCTGGGGGAAGCGTAAGATGCCTTCAACCGACGGATCGAAGCCATTGTAATGATTTATCTGAATGGCTCAAAATAATTCTTTCTGGAAATATGTGGAGGCTTGGGACCAGGCTTGGACTTCTTTAAATTGATTATGAGACGCTTTGAATCTTCTAATAGACTAAGGTTAGGTGGCAAACAGAATCCTTAATATCCTTCTAATATTATAAACGCGAAAGTTTGTAAGTATGTATAGATGGATGGATGTTTGTTATTCTTTCACGCCGGAACGGCTGAACGGATCTGGATGAAACTTGGCAAAGAGCCCTCTACGTCGTAGCAGTGGTCTACGAGTACTATAAGCTCGTATACCACTGCTACGACGTTGTGGATAGAATATTGTGGTATTTGGTTAGATAATTAGCTAATTACTATAATAGCTCATTATAGTAGTGATATATAGTAATATTAGGTAATAATTACTGCTTAACTAAGCAGTTTGGTGAAAGGTACATTAGGTAGTGTGTTTAAGTGCAGTGTATTCATAGTGATAAATTATAAGCTAAATAATTTACGAAATTTAAATATAACATCATAATTTTGAGTATATTAAATACTTGATAACATAATTTAGTTTTAACTACAGAAATTATTATTATTTATTCATGTAACAAAAAATTGTTATTATTTTAGTATAATAAACACCGCGAGATCCTTTTGCTATGGATGTTACTACTCAGGTATCGATTTTGCGAGTAGTATAGTGTTATTGTCATCTTTCAGGAGCTAAGAGTTCGTCGTTAAAATGTGTTCCGTTGCACTTCTCACAGAGAATCATAAAATTCTGAAATATAAAATTAAACTTGTTACATAATATTGCAGCAGCAGGAATATAAAACTTCGTTTGTTTGTCGTGTACCTATCTAAGTAAGGCTAAAGCTCTGTGAAGTTTTTAGCACAGATAGCTTGCGTTCTGCAGGAAATAAAGTAGGTAGGTACTTATATATACTGAATATTTATTTTATTTATTTATATATTCAGTATATACTGAAGGACCATATTTTGGTCAAACGAAATTCATGCAAACAAAGTCGCCAAAGCAAATTTTCTTCAATAACTCTTATGACTGAACGTACATTTTAAAACCAGATGACCTGTCTTTTTGAAGTCTTTTTGTTGTGTAGGATGCACTAAATCGGCGAACGGTATTATCATCGACATTTGGTAACGATATACACTCAAAACGGATATCTTGAAACTCATCAAGGCCTATAAAGTGATCCAGAGATCACTTTATAGGCCACTTTATAGGACTTTTGATTGAACTCAATTTCATTATTTTATTGCAGAACTTCAGCGAAAGGTTTATATATACAACTCTGTTTTATATATACAACTTGGTGATGGAACAAATAGATGCCCAGCTGAAGTTAATTGGTAGGTAACCATCACAAAGCATTGACTCGTAAGTCACGCACGATAGGAACAAAGCTTGCTTAAAATTGCGTAAGTAAAGTCACGCGAGACTCGACTAGTAGGTTAAGTCAAATGCTCCGCCTTTGAAGATGGTTAATATAAGAAAATAATGGTTAATAATATATGGTTAATATAAAAAAAACATACAAGATTATACTGCAGCCGTAAAAGATCCATTGCTCTGTAGAAGTTCTTGTCAGATTTGGGGGAATGTATTTCCATCAGGTTCACAGTTCTTCGGGCCAGGTCTTCCAACTCCAGTAGTCCTCTCGGTTCGTTGAGCAGGAAAATGCCATCGCGTCGGGAAATCCTGCTTCTCCAGTTATGCTCCGAAGTGCGAGCACTCCTTTCGATATAACGGATGGGTTGGTCGAGTGGTAGCTTCACCATGGTGATACGTTGAATATTTGCTTTAACATCTTAAAGTAACTTTTATATGATTCAGGGAGTTCATTACTGCACTCATTATTCGAAGTAGGTACTTAAAATAAGTACCTACTCTAATTGACCATTTGTTTGCAAAACTAAATCTTATAGTGGCTTTTACTACAGTGCATAACAAGCCAATTAGTAAACAAAGGGTCTCAAATTCTCAATGAATGGGTTCTTAGAAACTGGGTAGGTTACATTAGCGAGGTAATGATGCGTTTTCGTAGGTACCTACACTATGATGAAAGTTGGTACCGGTAGTATGTGGTTCCCATATTATTATCATAAGCTTCGGTTCAGTTCGGGGCGAGATAGTGTTGTATGGAAAGTCCACCAATATTTATTTATTTTATTTACCAAGGGAGTTGTTAACTCAGTTAACTATTTGGAAATGGAAAAGGACGGAAAAAAATCCTTGCGACTTGGGTTGAGACGAGTTTCGACAATAAAGAGGCGCCTTTCGACATTTCCAAAATCCGAATGAAGCCAGCAATTAAAATAATTCTTATAGGGATGTTCGAACGTAGGTAGATAGGTAATACTTCATCTGCAGACGAGACTATCCAAAAAGTGTCAATAAAACACATTGTTTCTTTGTTGCTTTTCTCCTAAAGAATTGGTAATTGCTTACCTATCACATGAAAAGTAACCTAAGTAGGTAAATATTATCACAAAAAATAAAAAAAAGAATGTGGAATAAGGTGATGATCGGTGAAGAATTTAGATTAAATGAAAAAAAAAATTATAAAATAATAAAAATATATAAAAATTATAAATTATTGAATTAACTCCTAAAAGTATTAGAACTGACGCAAGAAATGTGATGGATTCAATGCTGATTGCATTGCATTGCATTCAATGCACCAATGCTGGAGGATGGCGTCGCGCCTCTCGCCGGACGGCTTCCCGCTCTCCCGCGGCGCGGCGGGGTGCTCTCCGAGCGCCCTACGGTGTATAGGTAGGTATGGTCCGTATACTTCCATTAAGTACCTACCTACCTACTGACTTTTGTGTGGTGTGCAGAATTAAGAACAAGGTAAAGTAATTTGACGACCTCTGTGGTGCAGCGGGCCAGAGCCTGCCTGCGACGCAAGAGGTTGCGGGTTCGATTCCCGCCTTGGAACAAATTTGTGTACGATCTGTAGAAATTTGTTCCGATGGTCTCGGTGTTTTCTATGTATAATAAAAAATATCTGTCTATGTAAGTATATAATGTATTAAATATATCAGTTATCTAGTACCCATAACACAAGCTTTGAATAGCTTACTTTGGGGCTAGATAGTGCTGTGTGGATTGTCCAGTTTTTTTTTTATTTTACCTAGGTAGGTACGTACCTATCCACCTAACATACCTGGGCAGGTATATAAATCGTAGACAGATTTGTTTGTTGGTTTCTCTTCTTAGTTAATAAACAAAATCTAAACTAATATTATAAAGAGGAAAGGTTTGATTGTTTGTTTGTTTGCATTGAATAGGCTCCGAAACTACTTGACCGATTTGAAAAATTCTTTCACCATTGGGAAGCTACACTATTCCCGGTGAACATAGGCTATATTACATTTTCAAAAAAATTTGGGATCCTTACTAAAATTCAAATAATGTAACCAAAGGTGTAAAAAAATTCGTAAAATATTCTTTACATCGCGTGCACTGCGAAAACTATTGATGATAGAACAAAATAATGTTCTACAACTTTGCAGAACACATCATTATTTACAAAAAGTGTCGCGACAGTATATGTCTAACTCTTATAGTTATGCCACAATAAGTGTTTTTTTATTTTAAATTTTAAATTGAAATGCCGCCGCTATAAGAGGCTCTTTATTTGTATCTTGGTATTAATCCTTATCAAAATAAATTACTTCATATTCAAAACTGCTTTAATACCTTTATAAAACTTTTTAAATTATTCAATTCGGACATTCCATTCGAAAGATATCACAAGTTTAAAAATGTAAGTATTAGAAAAAGGTCGCGTGGTAGCCACTCACCCTGCTTGGCGAGCTAGGCAGCACCTTAGGGTAGGGGCCGCACGGGTCGGGGGAGGAGCTTTAGTGACGAGCCTGGCCTCGGCTGGCGGATCCTTGGTCGCAGGAAGGATCCGCCGGCTTGGATTGGAGGTGGCGCTGCACAAGACCGAGGCCGTATTTTTCCACGGGCCTCGGTAGCGCATCCCCAGTGACGCCCACATTATGGTGGAGGGCGTCAGGGTCGAGGTGAAGGCCCAGATGAAATATCTGGGCCTGGTGCTTGACAGCAGGTGGCGCTTCGGCCCGCATTTCAGCGGGCTGTCAAAGCGCCTTCTTAAGGTTGCGGGAGCGCTTTCCTGGCTCCTCCCAAATTTGGGCGGGCCAAAAGCGCGATGCCGCGCGGTGGAAGACACGGCACAGCACACCCTCGAGGTGTGCCCGTCGTGGGCCGAACCGCGCCGCGACTTGGTGGCGGTAGTTGGGCCAGACCTGTCGCTCCCCAGCGTGGTGAACTCCACGCTGAGGGACGCGACAGGCTGGGCAGCGGTCGCCTCCTTCTGTGAGGACGTAATGTCCCAGAAGGAGGCAGCAGAGCGCGCGCGGGAGGCTGACCCTCAGGCGCCGCTCTGCAGGCGGAGGAGGGGTAGGAGAAGACGTCTTCCCTCCCCTCAAGGTGATGAATAGCGGAAGATAGGCGTGGAGGCGCCATCTCTCGCATTGCACTATTCGCCACCTCCGTCGAGCGGGAATGATCGAGCACTCGCGGTCGTTCCCGGGCCTCTCCCTCCAGGAGGGGCGTGTAGGCCCCGCTGTCAAGGCGGGCGGTCGTCGGCGGGGAACTGGACGAAAAGGCTCTGCCAGTTTCCCAGTTCCCCTCCATGGTGACGACGCGGGAGTGCCACTGGGTCGTTTAGTGGGTATACCGGCCCTCACAGGCCGGGGAGTCCCACATATCCCCCCCATCCTCCAATGGGGGGGAATGCGTAACGCATTTTTCCCAGCGAAAAAAAAAAAAGGGGCCGTACGGGTGGGGAATCAATGTCAAGAAATGAAGTCGGCTCCCCTACGCAACGGTAAAAAGTTAAGTAATAAAAATAAAAGTTCATTAAAATAATAATGTTCAAATTTTCTTTATACTTTTCTTTTTTAGTAACCTAACGCAAATAGAAGGGTTTATGTGTGTGTATTATAATTTTGAAATTATTGTTAAATACCCGTGCGAAGCCGGGGCGGGCCGCTAGTAGTAGATAAACAACTTATCCTAGGTACTAGGTACATATACCAGTACAAAGTAGATAGGTACATCAAACCCAAGCAATATTCCTAAATTATGACCCAGCGCTATCTAATGTTGCTTGTCGTGAAACAGTCACCAGTGAAAGTTAGCTAGCCTTGCTAAAATATTGAAGTTGCTCTTTAGATAAGCCCGGAAACGTAGTACCTACTGTAGGGTTCTCAGCAAATGACAACAACTGTATTCACTTATTAATGTATAATTATCCTCGATAGACTATCACATATAACAACTCTACAAGTTAGCACCTCGTCTCGTCCGCTCCGACTAGCGGTCTCTCGCCGAATGCCGTCTGCCAACCTTCTCCGTCCACCGGTGCGCCCCCTACCGCAAAACTACCACATTTCCGCCGTCAGTGTGGCCAGTGCTAGCCTTTTAAAAATATACCATTTCCGTTCTAAAATAAATTAAACCTTACACTCGACCATCCTGACGACGTGTATGTCCTCATACACGCACCCGGTGGAACCTTACACTCGGCAAAGAGCATTTCTTTGAATAACATGTCTGCTAATATTACTAATGAGAGATCGCAAGATCATCTCCAATCTTAAGAGTAAGATTACGCTTGTTCCAACCCTATCCGACCCATCTCGAGTAAAAGAACAAGCAAGAAACGTCTCGGTGGGTTAATTTCTTTTCGCGACTACCTAGGCGATCTCATTTACAATCATATTCTTACAAATTGAATCTACAATTCAAACTTTGAACTTATCAAACTGATCTAAACTAATCAATTCTTGAATCTTTCAGTCTTTGAACTTAACAAAGCTTAAATTTATCAAACCTTGAAATTATAAAACATTTTTACATATATTTTTACCTGTAACAGTATTTGTAACTATAGATAAACCTTTAACTGTAAAACTTAGAACTAGAATCCCAAGATTGAACTAGAATCTTATGCTTGAACTAGAATCTTAAGCTTAAATTAGAATCCTAAACTTGAACTAGAATTTTAAACTTGATCTAGAATCTTTAACTTGAACAAGAGTCTAAAACTTGAACTAGGATTCAAAACTTGAAATAGAATGTTAAGCTTCAGCTAGAATCCCAAGCTTGAACTACAATCCTAAACTTGAACTAAAACCTCTGACTTTAACCATTACGCTTTTAATTTTAACCAAAATAAATCACCTTTTTATTAACCTCTTAGTAATCTTTCTAGTAAACCTCCTAGTAACCCTCCTAGTTAACCGCCTAGTTAACCTCTTAGTTAACCTCCTAGTTAACCTAGTTAATTTCCTAGATAACCTCCTAGTGAACCTCCTCCCAGTTAATCTACCAGTTAACTTCTTAGTTAATCTCCTAGTAAACCTCCGAGTTAACCTAGTGAACTTTCTTGTAAACCTTCACCTAGTTAATCCCCTAGTTAACCTCCTAGTTAACCTCCTAGTGAACCTTCTAGTAAACCTCCTCCTAGTTAATCTACCAGTTAACCTCTTAGTTAATCTCCTTGTAAACCTCCTAGTTAACCTCCTAGTAAACCTTCACCTAGTTAAACTCCTAGTTAATTCCTTAGTTAGCCTGTTAGTTAACCTCCTATTTAGCCTTCTGGTAAACCTCGTCCTTGTAAACCTCCTACTCGAACTCATATTTAACCTCCTCTTAGTAAATCTCCTAATTAACCTCCTAGTTAATCTCCTAGTTAACCTCCTTGTAAATCTCCTAATTAACCTCTCTAGTTAATCTCCTAGTTAACCTCCTAGTTAACCTCCTAGTTGACCTCCAAGTGAACCTCCTATTTAACCTCCTAGTAAACTTCCTAGTTAATCTCCTAGTTTAACTTCAAGTTAACCTTTTAGTAAACCTCTTTGTATACCTCTAAGTGAACTTCCTAGTTAATCTCTTTAGTTAATCTCTTATTTAACCTCATAGTTTCTCTTCTAGTTAACCTTCTAGTAAACCTCCTTGTTAACTTCCTATTTAACCTCCTAGTTCCCCTCTTAGTAAACCTCCTAGTTCCCCTCTTAGTAAACCTCCTAGTTAACCTTCAACTTCGACCGTAACCTTTAACTTTAACCGTAATTTTTAATTTTAACTAAAACTTCTAACTTGACATCGAGTGTTACTTTAACTGCAGCAAGTGTAACTTTAACTTCAACAAGTTTGACTTTAACTGTAACTTCAACAAGTTTAACTTTAACTGTAACTTCATCAAGTTTTACTTTAACTGTAACTTCATCAAGTTTGACTTTAACTGTAACTTCATCAAGTTTGACTTTAACTGTAACTTCAACAAGTTTGACTTTAACTGTGACTTCATCAAATTTGACTTTAACTGTAACTTCAACAAGTTTGACTTTAACTGCAACAAGTTTGACTTTAACTGTAACTTCAACAAGTTTGACTTTAACTGTAACTTCATCAAGTTTGACTTTAACTGTGACTTCATCAAGTTTGACTTTAACTGTAACTTCAACAAGTTTGACTTTAACTGTAACTTCATCAAGTTTGACTTTAACTGTAACTTCAACAAGTTTGACTTTAACTGTGACTTCATCAAGTTTGACTTTAACTGTAACTTCAACAAGTTTTACTTTAACTGTAACTTCAACAAGTTTGACTTTAACTGTAACTTCAACAAGTTTAGTTTGACTTGAACTATAACCTTAACTTCATCAGGTTCTCATACTTTAACTGAAACTTCAATGTTCTCTTTGACTTTAACTTAAACTTCGTCAAGTTCTCTTGAGCTTTGACTTCATCAAGTTCTTTTTAACTTTAACTGGAGTCTATAACTTTAACTGGAATCATTAACTTTAACTGGAATCTTTAACTTTAACTAGTAACTTGAACTTTAAATGGAATCTTTACTTTGATTTTAACTTTAACTACTTCGTCAAGTTCTCTTGAACTTAGACTTCATCAAGTTCTTTTTAACCTTAACTTCATCAAGTTCTCCTTAACTTTAACTGGAGTCTATAACTTTAACTGCAATCATTAACCTTAACTGGAATCTTTAACCATAACTGGAATCTTGAACTTTAACTGGAATCTTTAACTTTAACTGAAATCTTTAACTGGAATCTACCTTCTCTTTAACTTCATCAGGTTCTATTGCACGTTGACTTAATCAAGTTCTTTTTAACTTAAACTTCATCAATTTCTCTTCAACTTTAACTGGAATCTTTAACCTTAACTGGAATCTTTAACCTTAACTGGAATCTTGAACTTTAACTGGAATCTTGAACTTTAACTGGAATCTTTAACTTTAACCGGAATCTTTAACTTTAACTGGAATCTTTAACTTTAACTAGATTCTTTAACTTTGACTGGAATCCTGAACTTTAACTGGAATTAACTTAACTGGAATCTTTAATTTTTAACTGGAATCTCTAACTTTAACTATAATCCAAATTCAGCTTAAACCTTAACTTCGGCTTTACCCTTGGCTGTACCTTTAACTTCAGCTTTAACAATAGCTCTAACGTTAAGAACATTCCTGGCGTTGGGAGTAGCGCTGGCCATCTGCTAATTATATCCAGGACTTTAAGTTAGCTAAACAACATTCACCGATCGGGCCACCCTTTCCAAAGAAAATACCGACTCAGAATGTGAAAGTATTTATGGAAAAATAAAACTATGCTCACAGAACAAGTGGACGTTACTTACGGAAATTTCGTTATCCCACTTCTGATTTGTAGGGTTCTCAGCAAATGACAACAACTGTATTCACTTATTAATGTATAATTATCCTCGATAGACTATCACATATAACAACTCTACAAGTTAGCACCTCGTCTCGTCCGCTCCGACTAGCGGTCTCTCGCCGAATGCCGTCTGCCAACCTTCTCCGTCCACCGGTGCGCCCCCTACCGCAAAACTACCACATTTCCGCCGTCAGTGTGGCCAGTGCTAGCCTTTTAAAAATATACCATTTCCGTTCTAAAATAAATTAAACCTTACACTACCTATACCAACAAAGCTACCTAGGTACGGTGCCGATGGCGCGAAGTGACACCGACAGGTACTTCGTTAAGTTAACAAAACCCAAACCCTTCTCCCTTGCCATAGGATCGACAGGTAATTATGTAGTAAGAGTAAGAGGTTATAGAAACTCAGTCAGGTGGACACATCCCTACTAGTCTGTAGGTGGAGCTAATAATACCTTGTTCGCACTATTCTTGGCTTGTAGCGAGGCGAGTAGCACCTCTCACCACCCACGCGTCCGTGTCCACTGACTGGTTGGATAACACCAAAATACCGTGTTGCCTGTAAGATGCGAGGTGCTACTCGCCTCGCTACCAACCCGCGTTGCACGAGTGGACTCGCGCGTAGTCTTACGCGCGTAACCGAGATCTGATATCTCGGTTACGCTATATACGTACCTACACCAAATATAGCATAGCATAGCATTTATTTATTTATTACCTATTTATTTATTTTATATCTTTTTTCAATGCCATAACAATACCTAAATACTAAATCGACATAAAAAACCATTGAAAATACACAAACAAATAACTATTACTTAACTTATCTAATAATAGACATCAAGACTCTTTCTGTGAACTTTGTCAGAGAAACCACAAAAAGGTCAAAATCTTCCTCTTCGCACAAACTATTGATCAAACGAAGAGCCATTGTCCTGGGAGCATAACACATATATGTATATACATCCCGTCCAGAAGCTCTCGCGCACAGAACACATATATCCTTACGGACTCTCGCGCGTTTCCGAGCCTACGCGCGTAGACGAGATTCTAGAGCTACCTACATAGTAATACTAATACATCCCATCCAGAAGCTCACGTTCCACGCGTGTTCCGCGTTTAGGCAACAATGCGATGGTGACACTCACTAGTAACTCGGACTAGGTGTGCATTTTCAGGCCGTAATGTTTATGGCCGTACATTATTGGTTCCCTGTCAGTCTTGTCTGGTTTTTTTTTTCTTTCTGTCAAACTAAATTTGTCACTGTCATATTGTCAGTTCACTCACTTCTTCACTCCACTATTGTCTGTCAGAAACCGACCAACCGACACCTCATCTTGCATGACATGACTGAACCGACTGACATATTTTCCTAGAATGAAAATGAATGACTGCTTAGTACTTGAGTCTTGAATTTATTTTGTAATTGTCAGTGATGTGATGTGAGTAATTTACTGTGATTTCATCAACAAAAAGCTATTTTCCAAATCGAACAATGTGGGATCCAACACACGTACAAGTAACTGTGCAAAGGGCTCGTGGACTGCTGATTAAAGGTAAAAACGGTACAAATAACTGTTTTGTTACCATAGCTCTAGGCAAAGAAAAATTCCAAACTTCCGTTAAACACAAAGCTACACAAAATGTAGAGTGGATAGAAGAATGTGAGTTGCACATACCAGCACAAGGAAACACCGCTGAAATCGTACTTAAAGTATATGATGGGGATTTGATTAAAGATCATTTACTAGGTCAAGTATCGATTCCGTTAAAAGACCTCGATGTTTACGAACGGCCACGGAGCCGCTTCTATCCACTGCAGGGAAAACCTGGCAAAGAAAATGATAAAAATCGAGGTGAGCTAGAGGTTAAAATTTCGTTTACAGTAAAAGAAGGAAGTCTAACTGACCTAAGCAAAAAAGACAAACATAGATCTTCATTATCTAGCCTCGCCCAGAACGTTGGTGGTAGTCTTATGAGTATTGGCAGTATTGAAAAGCGCAAAAGCATCAAGAAACTAGCCAAAAATTTGGGGTCAAAATTCAATATAAACAAAAAAGACAAGAAAAGTGACTCATCTTCTTTAGGTGGAAGTGTTGGCAATCTAAAAGGTTCTGCGTTATCAACACCAGATCGTTCTACTCCAAAAAGAATTGCTGGTGAAGCAGATCCTGGAGTAATTAGTGAAGATGATGATGAATTTGCATTTGATGATCTTTCTCATAAGAGCTCAGGTAGTTCTCTCAATGTTCAATCTTCAAATGTATTTGTCCCCCGTAACAGTATTTACACAGCATCTCCTGTCAATGCTTCACTTGAAAATTTAGGAGGAGGAGAATTTTTGAGAAGATCTACTAGCAGCACCTTGGCTGTCCCAGAAAAATCCATCCCCCAAAAGCCGGTACGCCTCAGCCTAGACACATTCACCCCACCACAACTTCCAACCCAGGTTCTTGATAAAAATGATGAATGGTCCCAGAAACTTCTCTCTAATTCTAGAAAATCAGCAAGTCAAACAATGATAGATAAAGAAAAATCAGCAAGCCTTGAAAGAAACAAAAAACTAGACAGTCCAAGTTCTCTAAAAGAAAAACCCAGTCCAAAATTCTTTAAGAAATTTGGAAATAGTAATAAAGCAAAGAAATTGCTTGAAGAAAGGATTATAGTTGGTGAGGAGAATATTGCTGAAGAAGAGGCAGTGAACCCAGCCTACAACAACATACCCAGATCTTCACTACAGCAGTTTGAAGGAAAATCGAGGGAAGACCTGATTGTTATGATCTACAATATGCAAAAGGATGCAGAGTCAGAAAAAAAGAAAAACAAAGATCTGGAGAACTATTTAGACGAACTATTGCTTCGAGTGATGGAAACCACTCCCAGAATACTTCAAAATCCGTATTCTCATAGAAACAACAGCATGCATATTAGAAATAAATAATCTTGTGACAGCCATTATTGATTTGATCTAATGCTTTTTCCATTGTTAAATGGTTGTGCATATAAATACCTAGCATGCCTTATCTTACTTTAGTGGCTGGTGTCTATTGTATTTAGGCTCCCAGGCTAAAGTTTACCAATATGTAAACTTAACAACATGTACCAGCTTTATCAATTATTTAAAATATTATGGGGATCTTTATTAACTTACTTAAATACCTAAACATATATTTCTTAAAAATAAATGGTGAGGCTGTTATATATTGGTAAACTTACACCAGCAGTGTTGTGTTTCTTGTTGTGTAACAATTTCTTATCATATATCTTGATACTTATGTATACATTATGTATAGGTACTTCTATTTTCACACTTGCACTATTTTGTAAAGATCCATGTTATTATGAGTATAACCAATTGAGAAAATAATGTAATTACCTGCATACCTAATAATAACTTCTGAACCACTTAGAACTGGAATGTGCCTTAAAATGTCTGTGATATAACATTATAGGATCAATGAATCTGATAAAAAAGAGACATAGGACTAGGTTTTGATTATTATAATGAAAAATGAACCTATAAAATAGTGCAATATAATTACAGCCAGTTTTAATCATACCTACATATGTACCTACCTACTTGATAACTTTCTTTTAGTTTATTTTACTAATCATATTTGCTATCTTTATCTATCACTTGTGCCAAACTTTTTTATTTTTATTTTATTTGTGGCATTTCTTTGTTACAAGTTAGATATAATTTCATTTTATTGTTTATTTGTCATTTAAGTGTATCTTCAAAAAAGTGTAACATATAGGTAGTATAATGAACTATATATCTTTGCACTGTTAGGTGACTCAATTTACAAACATTGCTACTAACATAGAATGATTCATAATGCAGGAATGATAGTGTCAGGATGTTATTGATAGTGAACAGTGATGTCTATACGGTGTGTCAACATGTGTGAAAGAAATAGACAAGATCACAATTCACACAGTTTAATGTTGATAAACTGTAAGAAAACCCACCACTAACTCATGTTTTTTTAAATAATGATTGTTAAAATATTGAGAAAACACTGTGTGCTGTGCATTAGGGTTTTTGTATTGATTTATAAAATATACAGAAGACTTCATTTAATTTAAACTAATTTTAATAATGTGTCATAGATATAATAAGTTGGGAGGAAATATAAAACAATGACTGTCATATTTTGTTGAAATATTTTTATGTGTACCTAACTACTTATTATGGTGTGAGTATTAAATTGTTCAAACTACAGAGAACAAAATAAATTGTTATGTCTTAGAAAATATAATAAATAACTAAATTGTTCACTGTAGATTATTATTATACTTAAAAATTATTTACATTAAAATATTATAAGTGAACAATTTTTTTAAATAGACTAACACAATAATCTATTTTCTCTATACTAAGCAATAATTTTGTAATGATCTTAAAAGAAAAATAATATTTAAACAACTACTTACTCTTATATACATTTTATATAAAAAAGATAAGAGGAAAGTATGTAAACATTATAAGTGGTAGTATTTTAATTGAAAGTAATAAATAAATGTTTAAAAATTTTGTATGTTTTATTACATTATGTGGTTTTACCATTTCTTCATGAAATAAATAATTTTAATTCCCTGCTTATGCAGATAGGTGATAAAACAAAAAATATAGCTATGTTTTATTTTTAATAGACATCTAGGTAAAGTTAATAGGTACTGTGATGTAACTGTAACTGTGAATGTAGCAGAATAATAATTAAGTTGCATTTTAAAGGTAATTTATTGTAAGTTAGTAAACAAACTTATACTACCAATAACACATCCCAGAACCGAATAGGTAACAAACATAATGAAATACTTGTTTACTTTTGAAACTATTTAATATAGTAGAAAAAAATGTCATGCATACATTCATTTGTGACGACGACTTTTCACAGGTGCTAACACTGGAGCAGGTGTTGCATAGGTTTTTTGAGATAGCTTGTTGAGATAGTATATTGTGATAAGTGAGAAAATCAAGCTGAAAACAAAACATTATTTTATTAAAGACACAAAGTAGGATATTGTACCAATTAAAAAATTATTAAAAAATAACTTCACGACTGATCCCCAGGCACGGTAGATATCCCTTCAGATTTCCCAGTACCAATAAGGTACTAATTCAAGATTCTTTGAGGATGTCTAAGGGGGTAGTCAGAGGTACGTCCAAACATTACATTTGGCACATACCCACATTTTGCAGTAGTTAGTATTCCATATGTGACAGGTTGCAAGCCCATCGCCGCTGTTAGAATACTAACTGGTTTCCTCACGATGTTTTCCTTCACCGTTTAAGAGCACTGGCAATGCACACAAATTTTTCGATAGAAAAATCCATTGGTGCACAACCGGATTCGAACCTGCGACCTTACGATCGGAAGGCGAGGTCACTCCAACTAGACCACCGGTGCTCTAGAAAAGATTATTAAGAGGTTAAAATGTCAATCGCTCATGAGAGAATGAGTAACTCTTGATTCAAACTAATTTAGTGGACAGGTAATATGCAAAGGTTAAATACATGTCCCTTTTAGCATTAATAAAGTTTAATTGTCACAGACCACCAGCATAAAAAGAGCACTAGAAGAGGCCCAGTTGCAACAACCAGTCACCAAATCCCAAGTAGGCTACCAGCCACTACAGTCTCATAGACTTGGCTCTGTATCAAGTTTTCATCTTCAATGTTAGGTGTAACCTATTTTTTTGGCATATTACTACTAAAGTAAGTACCTAGGTAGGTAATTAATATTGAATTGGGTTGATGAAAATATTAAAGAACTTACCATGTAGTGAAGCATATCCTATGAACCATACCCGCTGCTATCAAGGAAATTATCATAGAAATCACTATTTCAGGCAGCTTCAGCTGGAAGTTCTTACCAAAAAGTGTGGCTTCTAAATTACCAACAGCCTGAATGTTCATATGTAAGAAAAGTACCAACATTATTAGTTATTGGATGGATAGCATGTAGGTATATTGAATTGTGTTAAATCTGTCTAGCTAGCCAGACTCACAAGTGTTATGGGCAAAGAGGCTGTAACAAAACAACACAACTAGAAGGCAGTAATGGTTGTGTTAATGGTGTTGTGTTGTCAAAAACATTGTTTTTTTAATACTACATACCTACCGATGGAACAAGCATATGGCCTACCTGATGTTAACCGACGGACGGACGAGCATTGGTGCATAATTGTCAGAGCACTCAGACGGCATGATTGCTTTATTTGGATGTAGCTTTTAAGTTTCAACCTAACCTATGCAAGTTGGATTTGCCATAGTAATATTTTTATGTTATCTTGTGGAACCTATGTGTATTGTGGGGTAGCGAAAAACCTACATGACTCAACCCTCAAAAACCACAAATTCGAGCGTCCGAGTAGAGCCAGCCTCACAATAATATTGAAAAAGGATACGGTTACAAAGAACATGAACATCACAGATCCCAGGTATCCTCCAAATATAATTGCGATTGGCGACTTTACCAGCTGTGGTTTATACATTTGCATTCCCGAAAATATCAATAGCGTCAGAATTGAAGATAACACAAAAGACGTGGCACTATTCACCGCTGAAACAAAAATATCAGTGACACTGAGTTATCTAGATGAAATATAACTAATGCAGGTATGAATCGAAAGAATACTCAACCCATTTTATGTAGCTTTTATGATTTCTATGTAAAAGAAACAATATTTTCCTTAAATTTTCGAAAAATCGGCGTTCTTTTGAGTTGAGTAGTAAATAAACTTTTTTTTTTTAATAATTTGGTTATTCCTAAAATACTACCTACCATACTACCACAGATTCGTAGGGATCACAGATAGGGATGCCCATTGTACAATGACGAACGCCACGGAGTCCTGTTATTGTACGACTTGATACAGATACAGCACAGCACATTGAATGACATTTTGCGCAACAACAATAACATTTTCATTTTGTTTTACTAGTGTTATTTTGAGTTGTGTTGTGTAATTTCAGTGGTATTATATCCAACATTACTTAAGGCACACAGTGTAAGTATTTGGAATGAAAGTGTATTTTAATCATGATTTGACAAAAATGTTTTGAAGAAACCGCCACCATTTTCTTCATAACAAATGACGGCTGACTTTACTATGGATGGACTGACTTACAAATTATTTCACTTGACACTGCGAACATTGTCTGTACGGCTACGGAGTTACGGACAGGAGATGAGAAGAAATAAATGAACAAATGGAGTGAAGAAGAAGATTAGCATTATTCCTCCAATTGTCCATTTTCTCAAAATACCTTAGGGTTTATTTTCTAATCAATATCCTTAGAACGGACAATAGCGATGGTTTTGAACTATGATTTATAATTTATTTCATTTTATTTGTTGAAGAAATATTAGTAGAAAATAATTTACGACACTGGTATCATCGGAGTAAAATGGGAGCAAATCACAGAAGTTCGAAACGAATTGTGTTGTGCATTTTGTTGGAATTTCATTCGTCGCTCTCATCGAAGTCGAATGTTTTCCATTTTCGTGCGTTGTTGAGTTTTCGTTTTCGTTTTATTGTTATCGCTGCAGCGCTGTCTGCTATTGTTATAAGTTTTGTTAAGTTTTCGACCTTGTTGCTGTGTTTGTATTTTTACAAACATGGAATCTCAACCCATTCCTTTTGCGTGACACGCACTGTACCTGCTTAGAAGTGTTCTGTTCTGAAGTTTTGTTCGGAAATAAAATATTGAAGGTATTCGTACAAGCAAAACCGCGCGCCATTACCACTAAATGGTGATCTATGGCTAAAAAAAATTATCTGTCCCTGACTTGTTGACTTGACATATCATGACATTTCTTTGTTTACAATTGAAGGTATTCGTACAAGCAAAACCGCGCCCCATTACTACTAAATAGTGATCCATGGCTAAAGAATTTTATGTCCCTGACTTGTTGACTTGACAGTGACATATCATGACATTTCTTTGTTTACAAAAACTATTATAGCTTTGATTGATTCTGACTGAACCCGAGTTTAATTGATTCTCAAACATTTGTATGTATGTATGTACAGGTAGTTTGGTTTTTATTTATTTGCATGCAAAATGCAAATCATTTTGTAAAAAATTATGTAATTGATAAGAACTAAGTAGGTACCTACCGACTTAGCGTGTGCTGGTGATAAGACGAAAATGTTTGATCAGACGATCAGAGTCCGAAAGAGGCAAGAGCGGATAGCCGAACTAATAAAAATTCTTCGTAGATAAACCTACATATATTTTAGTTATGAATACTCTACGAAGTATTTCGTACTCGCATTTTGCGAAATCACTAAAACATCGAAGTTTTGTGAGTACCTACGTACCTAATCATACTTTCTGAATCTAAAATTAGAATACCTACCTTCGATAGGCATGTAAGTACTTAACTACACTATCGGAGCGGAGCTAGGAACAGGTAGCGAGATCAGCACCGTGTCGCAGATGCTATTGAGTAGACAAACAACAATCTCTATTTCAAAGAGATGTGCCCACCCAAAACCAAAATTTTACAATATACAGAATCATAATCAATCCCATTTCTTCATATTTCAGAGCACAAGCATACCAGAAATAAGAATCTATGAAGTAGGTCCTAGAGATGGACTCCAGAATGAAGCAAAGTTTGTTCCAACGGATATCAAAATAGAGCTTATAAATAAATTAGCAGGAGCTGGATTGAAACATATTGAATCAGCTAGGTCAGTTTTAGGTTTTTGTCCTGCTTCAAAAAAAGGAGGAGGGTCGTCAATCATACACAACTTAGGTATTACATAACTCTTTATTGAGTGGACTGATTTTGATGATTATTTTTTGATTTGAAAGCTGGAGCTTGTCATGATTTATAACATCATCAGCCTACAGAAGTCCACTGCTGCACATAGGCCTCCCCTATCCTTTTATAGGATGAATGATTTTCAGCACTTTCCATCCACCGACTACCCTCCATCTCTTAAATCATCAACAATGTTGTCAGTCCATCGGGTAGGGGGGCATCCCACACTTCGTGATCCTGTTCGTGAACCAATTTAAAGAACCTTTATTCCCCAGCGGTTGTCATTTCTTCGAGATGACCTGCCCATTGCCACTTCAACTTACTGATTCTGAGAGCTATGTCGGCTACCTTGGTTCTCCTACAGATTTCCTCATTTCTAATTCTATCTCATACTAAAACTCCCAGCATAACTCTCTCCATAGCCCATTGTGCAACTTTGAGCTTGTTGATGAGGCCAATAGTAAGCAACCATGTCTCAGTTCCATATACCAATGTCATCATGTGATATGATTAATATGGGACAATTTATTATTATTTAAATGGGACCATTTAAATTTGAGTCAGATCTGACGTTTAGTTTTTGAGATATAAAAGTATGTACAGTATGGCCGGCGGATCTAGACTGGTCTGAAGTTGCGCTTTCGGAAATTGTGCGCAGGTACAGGCGAGACAAAAATAGTTTAAACATTTGAAAAATAGTCTAAAATCTACCACATACCTATCTCAAAGTGACACCCCGCGCACCCCGCGTCTTACCACCTATTCGACCCTAAAAGTGACTACTGCGCAGCGTTCCGAACGAACTTAACGCCGGTCTAGATCCGCCGGCCGTACTGTACCAAATGTGTATGTAGTATGTATGTAGTTGTTGTATGAGTGTATCTTCCAGTGCATTGAAGTCGGTTTTTCTTATGAAAGTTATTTTTTACAAGGAATAGACCATTTTTTGACTACAATCTCACCTGATGGTAAAGTTATCAGGAAAAACAAAATTAAGTACATATCAGAGTAGGGTGTGACTATGTTCTATGTTTCCGCTATTTATATTTTTATTTGTGTAGCCCATATGTATCTTTGTACACAAAGAGTGTGCTTAGGTTCAGTAACTAATTTAATAGTTATACAGGATGCCCCAAAAACTGGTGTCAAACGAAAGTCCAGAGATAGAACACCCCTTGGGGTACACGAGTTTTAATTTTTTATTAACAACAGAAATTTTTAAGTAGTTCAAGTCGAAAATTTTAAAAAATTCGGAAAAAAAATAATCTCGAAAACTATAAAAAATCGCGGAACATACATGGGGGTCATTCGGGTACCCCAAGGGGTGTTCTATCTCTGGAGTTTTGCTTGACACTATTTTTTGAGACACCCTGTATATAAATAATACAAACATATTACTTTCCTGCACCTAAGTCAGTACATACATAGATTTTTTATTTAATAAGTGCATCTAATTAATTTTGCTAATTTATTCATTTTTGATACAAAAGTACCTAACAAAATATTAATCAAACTAGTTTTCAAAAATATTTTTTTTTTTATACAACTAGCTGATGGAACAAGCAGATGGCCCACCTGATGTTAAGTGGTAACCATCACCTATAAACAAAGCATTGCCCCGTAGGTCACGCACAATAGGAACGTGCCCTACGATGCACTGCCCTGCGTCCATCAACTTGAGGCATACAGATGAAATGTAACCATATCATTACATGATTATTGTTGCATTATCATACCTACTACTTAAGATCCTAATCTATAGAGACATCCACATTGACAAGGAGTAAAGTGTAGGTGCCTACCATGTAGGCAACTTTACTATATAGGTACTTACATAATGCACTGTTTGTTTCAGTTTTGTAAGTCCAAAATGGGTAAGGCAAATGAGTGATGGTGTGGATGTTATGAAGAATCTAAAAAGAATGCCTGGAGTCAACTACCCAGTCTTAGTACCAAACTTGAAGGGTTATGAAACAGCAGTTAGTAAAAATGATTTTTCCAATAAAGTAGGCATGGCCAACAATCTGGAGAGTAATAGAAGATTTTCTAAATCTTAAGCCTGTCAAGTATGGCTGCCAATATTTATAGCAACTGTAGTTTACCTGGTGTAGAAGTAAGAAAGAACCATACAAAAAATAACAATACTTTCCAGTCCATTATGTATTTCTTATTTAATAAGAGCCTTTAATTTATTTTTAAATTAAGTAAATAATTTTGTAGCTATACTATAACCTACTAAGTACCTACTTAATATAAACGAGAAAGTTTGTAAGTATGGATGGATGTTAGTTACTCTTTCACGCCGGAACGGCTGAACGGATCTGGATGAAACTTGGTAGAGATAGATTATAGTCTGGAATAGCACATGGGCTGCTTTTTATCGCGTAGGAATACAGGTATTTAAATCTGCGCGGGTGAAACCGCGGGGTGCGACTAGTATAAAATATAATAATCTCAGTTTTTATGTTCAGATGCAATGCAATGTGGAAGAGGTAGCAATATTCCCAGCCGGCTCTGAAGGCTTCTCTCAAAAAAATCTAAACTGCTCAGTAGAAGAAGGGCTGCAAAGATTCAAGTTAGTAGCCGACCGGGCTGTGAAGGACGGCCTGAGGGTTAGAGGCTATGTATCATGTGTGGTTGGCTGCCCTTATGACGGCCCAGTCAGTCCTAAGGCTATTGCCAAGGTAAGTTTCTTTATTATTCATTGCTAGATACAACTTACCTACTGATGGAGAAAGCCACAGAAATAGGTTTTCTCTGTTCCTTAGAGAAAGCAGATAGCCCACCTGGTGTTAAGTGGTAACCATTACCTACGAACCATTGCATAGTAAGACACACTGCCCTGCGTCCAAATCTTGAGGCATTACAATTACGACGGCAACGACACTTCAAACGGAAACACAGCAATGCTGTTATTTATAAAATACAATAATCATGTACCTATATGTATATGGTAATAATTATTCGTACTTAGACAAAAGGAGCATTTTCTAGGACATTTCATTGTTCTATTGATTTTTGGGATACGGCGGGCGACTGGCCGGCTAAGTTGCGAGACTTGTTACCGCTGTTAAATTCACTTTAGTTATTTTTAAATGAATACAACCTTGGTGCTCTTCTAGGTGCAATTCATACATAGTAACAACAATCTTACTCGTATTTTACCAACTATGTGCGTAGTCACCTACTTTCACGTACCTATGTTGCAATTTTTGCTTTGAACTATCTCTACGGTTGCCTGGAAAGGTTTCCCTTTATGCTCTCATTTTCAATTTAACAGGTACCTGCTTCATTTTTCGTGTTATTCAATAAAAGAGTTATCTATCTAGCTGAATGTTGCAAACGACCTAAAGATAGCTAACTGATCCAAATCAGTCAAGTCACCAAGACTCTCTGCCTGTATTGGTATGGTAATGCTGATGTTTAGCATTTATCGGCTCGCAATTGGTGGCTATTTAAAAATCCAAACTCCGTCCCAACTACACATTTCAGACAGCTAAGAGAACCTTAATACGCCTGTCAATCATGACGTCATGGTCAAAGTCAAAGTAGGTTTTGAACAGATTTCATATCAACAGATAACCGAACAGCTGTTGTCAATGGGATGCTATGAGGTGTCCCTGGGTGATACCATCGGCGTTGGAACAGCGGGATCAGTTCGGAGGCTTTTAAAAGAGGTTCTGAAGGTTGCAACGCCTGAACAACTAGCTTTGCACTTCCATGATACTTATGGGCAGAGCCTGTCTAATTTACTGGCTGGGTTAGAGGTGAGTTGAACTACAGTAAAAAAGATTATTTCCACAAACAGATAGGTAATTCAGAGTAACTAATATGGTTTCAGACTAATTACTTACCAGATCGAAAATACTTATTAAAACTTGTCTGTTTGTCCTATTTTTATATTTGCATGTTATCAGTTCGTTAAATTTTGTAACATACCTATACCTACCTAACATCAAAATTACAGAAATCGGCAACCATCCAATAAAAAAGTTTGGAAAATAGAAATGTTTGTAAAAAAAATGGGTTAGTTTGGGACATCCTGCATATTCTCCGGCATGAAGATGACACTCGATCAAGACTCGATCGAGACTTAGAGCTTATTTTAATTGAATTAACGTTTAGATCTGATAGCCTTTTTTATTCAACCCACCCAGCAATGGGTGCATACAGGCTGAATAGACAAATAGATTAGCCTTTTGTTTGATTTCACTGTAGGTTGGTACCTACTTCGAAGATGGTTATTAGTAGGTCGACGATTATAATATCAGAAACATTTAATTTAACCAGTTACAGAAACGCTTATCAACTGACATAATAAGATAGGTACGATTCTTACGCAAACAAACAGAGAAATGTTTGTGAATAATGATTTGGTGAACCGCGCCTCAAACGTTGCTTACGTCATCATGTTATATTTATCGGAACTTGTTTTTGCAGTTTGGGATAAAAACTGTCGACTCGGCCGTGGCCGGGCTGGGTGGGTGCCCTTACGCTCGCGGCGCTAGCGGGAACCTCGCCACAGAGGATCTCGTCTACTTCCTCTACGGGCTGGGGGTCACCACGGGCGTAGACCTCGTCAAGCTCACAGAAGCAGGACGATACATCTCCAACTTCCTCACCAAACCGCCCGAATCGAAAGTCAATCGAGCGTTGGGGGATAGATTTAAGGACAGCAAAGATGTCGCTAGAATTGCATCTTGTGATATTTAGACAGGGTTTTTGGAAGTTTACTCTTCTATTCAAGCAATATAATTTGTTATAGGTACATTCTACTTTGTTTTATTTGTACTGCCAGCGCCCGAATCCGTGGTACCTAGTGGGTTCATTAGTATGATATGAGCGCTCGATAGCTGTAAGATAGATATAATGTAACCACAGGTTTTTATCAACTTATCATGCAGAGTGGGTAGGTAGGTATACGGTGTGTGAGCCGGCTCGCACTAGCATTATTGCGACAGGCGCGCACCAAGCTACTCGCTTTTATATTGAATTGACCTTATTTATTCGATTTGATCTTGAGCGGAGGTCGTTAAACCTTCCCTGTTGTGCCCGCATCGCCACTAACTGACGCCGACGTCCAGTCGCATTCGAGAGCCGGTTTCGTTTTGTTTGTTTTTATGGAACACGCGTGAGTTCAAAATGGTCGAAGTGAAGATAACCGAGGACGTCACGATCGGCGACAATCACCCGTGTTTTATTATTGCGGAAGTCGGACAGAACCACCAAGGAGACATAGAAACAGCAAAGAAGTTGATAAAAGCAGCTAAGGTGAGTACCTAGTTACTTCACAAAGCTCATTGTGTTGTATTGATGTAAACTAAAGGAACGAAAACAAAGAAACGACCGCGTCTCGTAGCGTACCCGACACTTTACTCTTGCGTTATAGAACTTTCTACCTTCTGAATACGTTAGCTAAGGTCCCTTTTTTACGAACCACAGATTTTTGATGTTGGTGATTTTTTTATAAAACACAAAGTTACAACCAATACATTCCAAACCAAACATGGCACTTTCAATCATAACACTATCATTAACATTCGCTGGTAAATGATGCAACGGGTTAAACTCATTAAGACCATACAGTAAACACTTACCTAAATGATTGTAATACTTACATAAGTCGTAGATACTTTGTGCATCACGTATTGTATTGTATTTGGACTCCTTTTTCCGCACTTAGACTCAAAGTTGGTCCATTGTGCGTCAGGGTGTGCTGGCTATAGCTGTAGCCAGCTCAACTCCTCCCAAAAGCGCAGAAGTTTCCTGTGATTGTGGATCACGTTCTTGCCTGATTAGACTCAGCTAACAAAAGCGTTTTTGTGTATGTGTACGTCTACTAATTATCTTTGCTACTTACTACGATCTTTCAGGAGGCAGGTGCTAGCTGTGTGAAATTCCAAAAGACATGCCTTATTGAAAAATTTACAAAGAAGTACTTGGAGCGGCCTTATGACAACCCTAACTCTTGGGGCAAAACGTATGGAGATCACAAAAGACATTTGGAATTTTCTGAGAGCCAGTACAGAGAGATATTCAAATATGCAAATGAAATTGGCATATTGTGTACAGCTTCCGCTATGGATATGGTAAGTGATGTAACCCAATCACAAAATCTTACTACTATTATAAAGGCGAATGTTTGTAAGTATGGATGGATGGATGTTTGATACTCTTTCACGCCGGAACGGCTTAACGGATCTGGATGAACTTGGCAGAGAGATAGATTATAGTCTAGAATAGCACATAGGCTACTTTATATCTCGTGGGAATACCTGGATTTAAATCTGCGAGGGTGAAACCGCGGGGCGCAACTAGTTTAAAATAGTTCTCGAAACCTATAGTTATTGATAGAACTATGCTATGCGTATGTGTTTATACGTTTATTTCAACGTTAGCTATTGGTTAAAAATAACGGGGACATTAAACCCATTTGTTGCTACAAGCCGATACCTTCTATATCCACATTTTTTATTTATTACGGAACCGTTTATAGATAATGGTTTACTGTCTTTGTTAACGGTCATTGAACAGATAATGATTTATTGTTGCAGGTGTCCTTCGATTTCCTCGTCAACAACAAAGCCCCATTCGTCAAGATCGGTTCCGGCGATTCGAACAATCTCCTCTTCCTGAAGTACGCAGCTTCAAAGAAAGTCCCACTGATCATCTCTACCGGGATGGTCGATAAGACGGCTGTGAAGACGATCTACGACATCGTATCGGCTCAGCATAAGCAGTTTTGCTTGTTGCACTGTATATCGGCATATCCCGTGCCGTTTGAAGACTGCAACTTGACAGTGTTGCAAGATTATAAGAATACCTTCGATATCCCCGTGGGGTATTCGGGACAGGAGGTCGGGACAGCTGTGGCGTTAGGTGCCGTCGCTTTGGGTGCTAAGGTACGTCCCTTTATAAATTTTTCGTCTACAAAATACGTGCTTAGTTACTAAGTACATGGTCATTTGAAATAGTTATTATCCTATTAATATTATTAACGCGAAAGTTTGTAGGTAAGTATGGGTGGATGAATGTTTGTTACTCTTTCACGCCGGAACGGCTGAACGGATCTGGATGAAACAGAGAGATAGATTATAGTCTGGAATAGCACATAGGCTACTTTTTATCCCGCGGGAATACCGGGATTTAAAACTGCGCGTGTGAAACCGTGGGGCGCAACTAGTACCTATGTTATAATAATAATATTTCAAATTTCAATGAATGTCATAAGGTTAACTTAAATTATAAATATACCTAGATATTATAATTTAAATCAACCTTATGTTATGTTTTTTTTAATCTATTCAAAGTCATATTAACTGCTTGATATGGCAATTGAAATTATTGTAAATTTTACCATACCTACCTAAGTTTTTCCGTAGTAGTTATCAACTCTGGTGATGAAGATTATATATGACCAAAAAACGGCAAAAACTTCTAGTTTCTATTGAGATCACGCAAGTTTGAATCTCAAGCAATTACGACATACAAGCAGAACAATGGAAAGGACAGTATATTTATCAGAAACAGGCATGTTGATGCCTGTTGTATATATGCAGCAAGTGATAAACGTTTATTTTTATACTTTCGCAATATTGTGAATTATCACAGAGCTGAACAAAGCACATAGGTATCTGTATATTATTTGTGGCTATCAACAGAGTGATAAACGAATTCTGGAGTGTTTGCTGTAATAAAGATAACTTCTATCTATATAATCACTGCATTTATAGGTAGGTCGGTACTAAACGGCAGATCATATGATCGCTATGATTAGGTGAGTGCTTTGCTAGATCCTGTCTTTGAAAATAGAATATAAATAAAAATCCAAGTAGTAGGCAAGTGTCACTTATACCTCATTAGTTGCGCACCGTGGTTTCACCCGCGCAGATTTAAATCCCGGTATTCCCACGGGATAAAAAGTAGCTTATATGCTATTCCAGACTATAATCTATCTCTCTGCCAAGTATCATCTAGATCCGTTCAGCCGTTCCGGCGTGAAAGAGTAACAAACATTCATCCATCCATACTTACAAACTTTCGCGTTTATAATATTAGTAGGATTGTAATTGGGATGACGCGCCCAGTTTTCTATATGACAGTCTTTTTTATTTCTTCCCAGGTTTTAGAGAAGCATATAACATTGGACAAGGCAGCAAAAGGTACGGACCACGTGTGCTCGCTTACCCCGACAGAGTTTCAACAGCTGGTGCGTGACGTCAGAGTCATCGAAGCCTCATTGGGTACTCCGATCAAGAAGGTGGTCACTTCAGGTAAATAGACTTTGATGCGGTTTTTTTAATAGATAGAGGAAGGTTTATATGTTACATGCATGATACACACTCAAACACTGAAAAACAAGTAACAACATACGGAAAATAAATAATAAAATAAAAAGTAAAACAAAAATAAAAAAATTAAAGCATGAAAAATTAACGCAATAAAACAGATAATATTACAAAGAAATGAGTGTCTCCCAGCACCGATGATAAGGGAATGGTGATGCCATGGTGGTGATATGGGTTCGATTCCTACTAAGAGAAACCGAGGAATAGGCAATTTTCTTTACACTTATCTTAAATAATAGACTATAAGACATAAGTAGAACAAATATCTATGTTCATCACACGCATGTGTCCTCGTTGAGAAAGTTACCCAGAACTTGTAGCACTGAATACAGACATAACAATTTTCAGAATAGATAGATGAGGAAATGTTTATTACTAGAAATATAGAAGGCGGTTCATGTGTTTGGTGTTCGATAGTTTGATGATTGACGATGATTGATTTAGCATTGACCTTTTCAACTATAAAGCTATTCAGTTGGCCATTCGCCATTAGAATGGTATTGTTTTTAGAGTTGCAGATTATAAAGTTCTGAATCATGGCTTAAAATCGTATTTAATAATCGTCGATAAATACATTAATATATCAGCTTATTATGGAAGTAGTAGTATATGGTATTACTACTTCTATTAGCTGATTTATTATACGGGTAGCCCATTATTAGGTATTTACGCTCTCAGGAATCCGCAATCCGAATAATCTTTAGCTACCGAATGACAATTCCTTACAGTTTTTCTCCAAAATGCGAAAATTTACAGAAGATTCTGTTACTTTATTTATTTATTTTCTTTCAGAAATCCCGTGCATTGACAAACTACAAAAATCCCTAGTGATGGGAAGTACAAAGAACAAAGGAGAGATTTTATACCCCGGTGACATCAAGATCAAAGTGGCGGAACCGAAGGGCTTGAACGCACTGCATTTCGACGAAGTCATCTACAAAACTCTTGTCTATGACAAGAAGGAGGACGAACCCTTGAATGAGGGAGACTTTTGCTAAAGACGCTCAATAACTAACATTTATCTAAGTTACTAGGTAAGAAACAAAATACTAATACTGAATAAGCGAAGAACACTATTGAGCATGACATTAATGAGCATAATTTTGTTAGGTTGACTAGTTCTTGACTGATATTTTTACTCAGCTCAGCATGTGAAATGTGATAAAAGCATAATATTAGGTTATTTTTATGTAATATGTATGTACTCCCCTAATCATTAATGGCCGGTCCGATTTCAATGGAGTTTACAAATTGTTTCAAGAGATCTCACTGGGGTAATCAATAATAATAATCAATAATCATTTATAAAGTAAGCATATTACACGTCATAGAAGATACAAGCAGGGTGTGCTAGGTGAAAAAACCTAAAACACATAAAAACTTATACAAATTGAATTTAGTAAGTAGATATTCTAAATAGGTTACATCATATATGACATTTAAATATATCGTCAATTGCATAATTATAATATAAATAAAAATAAAATAATATAAAAATATGTCATGCAAAAATTTAAAATAAAAATTGGTATAAGTCTAGAGTCGATTTTTATAATTTTTAAACCATGTGTAATCAAATTTATTATATGAACTTTATGAATGTAAATGATGTATGATAAAAGCATAAAACTAAGCATAAATTAAGTTTTCTTCATGTAAAGTTTAATCACTATCGTTAGCTAAAGAATAGTATCTTAATAGGTGGTATATTTTTGTATTAAATATTATTATCACTGACTTATTTTTTGTTTTTTGTTTTGTTTTGTTTTTTTTTTTTTTATATACAACTAGCTGATGGAACAAGCAGATGGCCCACCTGCCTTTAATTTTGTTGATCTCAAATCCTGTTTTACTAACACAAATTCCATACGAAAAAGTCAAAGTATTTTACTCGCTTTGACGTCAACGCTCATTCATAAAGATATTATTAAAGTTATAAATTTTGTCTTGCCAGGTTTATAATTGGAACCGAATGCTATATTACTCCACTTGTTTTTTAACACATATCATCGTAACGGCTATTTTAAAAAGCGTCAGACGAAAGTTATGTCGATATACGTCGCGCGCAGTCGCAGACTAGGCACCTACTATGACATAGTCAACATATCTCGATGTAGGTGACAGAGCGGGCGGACGCAGCGGCGGTGGGTCGGGGCGGGTGTGTGGAGACCAACCACCGACAGAGCTCGGGGTGCGGAATCCTCCCTGACGCATTTAATTGCGAGTGTTTTATTTATATTGTCTGTGTGACGCGAGAGGTCGAGTGGGCCAGCGTTGAGCGGCATGTGGTGTAATAGAGCATAAGTGGCGCAGCGGGCGCTGAGTGTTGGCTCGCTGCCCGCGCGCCGCCGCCGCCGCCAGCCAGTCCCCGGAACGCCGCCTGCGCCGCCGCCGCCTCCGAGCGCTCCGCCGCCGCGCGCCGCCCTTCCTCTGCGAGCACTCGGCCACGCTCGCAGCTCGCGCCCGCCCAGCACGACCTCGGCCGGCAGTCGCCGCCACAAACATACCCACTTTCACTCACCGTTTCCGCAACTGGAAAGTCCGAAGGAGCGCCGATTTAGGTCGCCCGGTTCCGTGCTAGCAGCGGGATATTTTTATTACCACTGTTGGGTGCAGACGTACGAGCGCCGAGCGACGCGCGAAACATTTATTATTTATAGAGTACCTATTATCGTAAAGTTCATTCCATAAACGATTGCGTGTGCGTTGCCGGACCCGGTTTCCTTGTTAGATTGAAATTGACTGAAATAGCAAGACAGTGAGAGGAGCAGTTCTTCGATCGAGTGTTATAATAGTGGAAATAAGCATTTAGGTTTACGTTGACATTTGAAAAGTGCATTTGTAAAGTGAGGATGCATCACCTGTATCCTTTGGCGAAGGGAGATCCCCTGTGTCCGCTAGGGTTCCACCCGCAGGTGCGCTGGCCCACGCGCTGCAAGCGCTGTTTCCGAGACTACAAGGAGCACGGCGGCGCGAAGAGAAGAGACGATGACTTTACAGCGTCCACGCCGGCTCTCTCCACTAGTTCGCCGTCGTCACGGTCAGCAATTCAGCATGCCTTTCATTACAGACCACCAGAGCACGCTCAGACCACTAATCCGTTTCTGCTGATTACCCTAGGGAATGGAACATTTGAGCGTCCTCTGTCTGCTTTCGCATAAAATCATTTGTAACATATAGATTTAGATTTAGTACATCATAGTTTCTCTGAAGTTTTACGTATTAACACATCTTCCCTAAGCCCTGTTATTTAGTCCTAAGTTAGTCGATAGTCTAAGAATCGTACCTATATAATTTCTCTGCATTTCCAAACGGCATCATGAAATACAATGTTCATCTGTACAGCGTCCTTGATCGTGTTTTCATAACAATAATTAGATGTTATGAATCATTTTGTATTGGTAAGTAAAGATTGTTTATAATAGTGTAAGTAGTATAGCTATAATAGGTGCCTATTGATAATATTTTAGATTAGGTTTTACATTTAAGAATACTTTAATTACATCAAGTTCATCATAATTTTCCTGCCCTATCCCACTTCATGTGTGGTCAGCACAACAGGTTTTTTCTCTTGGTTTTGCTCTAACATCCGTAATCTTAGTTGTCACTCCTCTTTTACTAATGTCATCTTTCACACAAGCCATCCATATTTTCTGTAACTGTAAATATACTTAATGGATACAAATGTGAGGCTCAACATGTTTTGAAATAATGATTTTACACCTGTCCATTTAGCTAATTAGTCTCAACTCTTACACAAATTAATTATCGGGTTCGTAAATTATCAGGAATCTATTAATAAATAAGAAACAAAAGTGTGCAGTGGCACATATCCAAATTCCTTGACGTTTTTGCGAATTGTTTGTATTGAGACCACTGACTCTGACGTTTGACGCGCTTAGCCGTCTTCCATGTGTTGTGTACTACGTAGAATACCTAGTAAGTAGACAATCTGTAAATGCTGAACAATGATAGAGAAGGATTCTTAACAGATTTGGTACCCACTACTATACTAAGTATACACCAAACTTGCCCTAATATATAATTAAAATAAATTAATTAGTGTAACTAATTGTAATTAGTGGTAAAGAGGAGGGTCAAGTAAAAGAAAAAACTTGACTGAGCTCAATTTGAGATTAAAAAATCTGTTATAAAATCTAAGAGCCATATTTTTTTTCTTTCGTTGTTCTTTGTAAAAGGTAAAATTCAGAATAACTTTACGCTACTATAGATGCTTATTTATTACTTTTGTGTTGTATCTTATAAATTGATACATTTATTAGCAGGATATCAGTTACTGGTAGAGATTTTCAAAACATACGCCATTCGTTTTCTGACAACAAATTTCGTGGTTAATTCGAAATCCTCTACAATTCTGAAACATGAAGCAGTGCTCTTGTAGAGACCGGAAGTGTTTACCTTCCTTACTTCCGGTTTTTGGAAATAAGTAATTTATTATGATTCAATGTAACGCTCATTATATAGATGACGAGTTGAATCGCATTTAGAGAGATTTTTATATGTTTATGTAATTAAGGGGGCGTCAACTAATTAGGTAGGTTCGTGAGGTGTTTTTAGCTATTTTAGACACTCCCTCTCCGCTTGGTGAGTTGTCGTGAGATTTTTCTTGCCCCATCCCTAATCTCACGAAATTTTCAAGATATTAATTAAATGTGTGCTTTAATGCATTAATTAAAAAAACTATAATCTGCTTTGTTCAAGACTAAATTATAGATTTTTCAGTAAAAAAAAAAATCTCGAAATTTTACACTGGATCAGCTGGACCCCCCTCGCCCTCCCGTTAACGCTTCACGTAATTAATGAACGCCCCTTAACTATGGCAATATCCATAATTTTGTACCTAATGGCTCTTCAGGACCAAAATCATTCGTTTATTGATAAGCTTTTTCAGACATGGGTGATTTGACCTACTCATTTAATTTTGTTTTTAATTGTAACTATCACCAGAGAATAAATAGTAGTAGAACCTACGTTCGCTGATTTATGTCGGCAGTTACACTAAGATGACAACACTCAGGAAATTTCTAATCGCTGAATTATAAGAAGAAAAGTCGCAAACAACCAACTTTCATAGAATAACAATACAAAGGCTCAGTAAATATACATAATGTAAGTTTCACCGAAAAATTTTCCTTTAGAAAGTATCGTAGGGTAGGTACGTTCCTATCGGGCGTGACTTACGAGGCGATGTTTTGTTATAGGTGATGTTTACCACTTACCATCAGGTGGGCCATCTGTTGGTTACAAGGAGTTACATAAAAAGAACTGCCTGACCGGTTGTCACTGTTACCCAACTCAATATACCTTAACTAAGTTAGTTTGAGATGTGTGTGGTATATTTCGGTTTTATTCGATATATACGTACTTACAGCTTCGCATGATTTGTAATTGTGTCATTGCTATCATTTACATACATTCTAGGTACTTTCCCTTCAGGCCCTGCTCGTTTTTCTACTCTGTGGCCATGGTAGCTGTAAGTTTTTGGGATAAAAAGGTTGTCTATATGCTAATCTAGGTCACGAACTATGCTTATTCCAAGTTTCATTATGCATGTAGGTAACTAATCTTTATCTCAGGGGTCGTGATGGAGAGAATGGTGCAGACAGTGGGAGAACCGGCCGAAGTTGGTCATCAAGTACAAACCTCAGTTCAGAGACCCCCAAGAAAGACGCCTTCTCCTCCGGTAGGTATCTGCTGAAATTCGGTAAAACTTTCATGAATGCAATGACTTATGGACGCTTGCAGTGAAAACAATCAATATGATACGCCACTTGGCTCCTATATAACTAGTTGCGCCCCGCGGTTTCACCCGCGCAGATTTAAATCCCGGAATTCCCACGGGATAAATGGACCTATGTGCTATTCCACACTATAATCTATCTCTCTGCTAAGTTTCATCCAGATCCGTTCAGCCGTTTCGGCGTGAAAGAGTAACAAACATCCATCTAAACTTACAGACTTTTGCGTTTTTTATAGTAGTAGGATAGCAACTTCTGCTTACAAAGTCTTTCAGTCATTAATATCTGCATTACCACTTATTTAAAAGGCACGATTGCCTGATATGGCATCGTGATTACCGACCTCGACCTAAAATGGTGGGATTGAAAGCCGTAACATAACAGCCGTACACCGTAGACCGCATCGTCACTTACCATCAGGTGAGATAGCGGTCAAACGTTTTACCTATAATATGTAAAAAAAAAACCGGCGATCCTGTGCACCTTGTAATCTGACAGTCAATCTCAAAACTTGTCCAAAAAGTGAGGTAAACGACAAGGGGAAGGACAGGGTGTCAGATAAATAAACTTGTACATAAAACCTAACAGCATACGTGCAACGCTTTAAATGAAAACTGTTCACATTCATAAATTCGCTTGCTTCTGACGGCTAACAGATCAATGTTCAGCGCGTTTAGGGAGGTAGCAGGTTGGTACTATTATAGATACTGGAGTAGATGACGTACTTTAGTTGTCTCGGAAGCGTTGATGGGCGTAAATAAGCGCATACGAACATAATAGGCTGGTATGCTGATGACCAAGTTTTCGGACTATTCTATATCTTAAAGTTTTCTAAAGCCCGCTCGGATGAAATTCTAATAAAATCGTGACCATTATACCTACCTTATTATTAATACCTTCTGATGTTGATCTGCTTGCACTTCACAGCATCACAGAATGACACCATGTTGATTACTTCTAAATGGGCATTGCACTACGTATACATTGGTATTGATGTATATAGGTCCCTACCTACGTAGCGCCTCCTCTCCTTGCCGGTAATTCCCCAGAGTTCAGCAGAGCGAGCTCGTCGTGGACGTCGACGCCGGACCTGGGAGCGAACGATGGCGACAACTCCACTGCCGTAACTGTCAGCCTGAAGTTACCCAAGCGGAGACTTACCGGGCCATTACCTTCTCTGGACACAGGGCAGAATAACGTTGGTAAGACACTGGTGTCGATTCTGTTGTTGCATTATCCTAAACTAACCTAATCCGACAGCTCCAAAAATTATAGCTGTCCTTGTTATTTCGGTCTTTTAGAATGGGATGGCAATATTTTTAGAGCTGTCAAATTAGGTTAAGTTAGAAAAATTCAACAACAGAATTGGCACCATTCTCAATTCTCAGAGTCCTTGCAGAGTGGAACACACAGAGTGGGTCTTATAGCTGTTAATACGTAGATTTGGCAAGAGCCTAGCAGTTTGATACTGGGGTGCGCGTAAAAAAAACTAAGATATCACGCGGCAAAGGACACCACCAGGCACCAGGTAAGGTGACTTAAAAAAGATTTTGCGTTTGTGATGAAGGTAGATAACTATCATGCATACGTACTATCATCATCGAACTATTAGCCTTAGGGTTGATAATTGCATGCACGAATCTTTGTCACAAGGTCGACGATGTTATTATGTGATTTGATTTATACAGCATAGAATGTGGTTTGGTATCTCACTGCAGTGCGAATACCTCCGTCCCTTGGTCTCTGTTTTACGCCACTCCGTTGACTATACATTGTAATATGAACAGATACGAGCACGGTGACATTGCGACGTCCATCGCCGTCCCCGCCGCCGGTTCCGGCTCCGACGCCCGCGCACCTCACCATCAATAAGAACGACTCGCTGGCTGAACGCGTGCGGAAGGTAACTTTACTCACAATTCTTTGAATGCTTTTGGAGATAATTCGATGCCATTTGCCATTATAATGAATTTCAATTCAAGGTGTTTTGGGTTCACTACCCATTTGTGAACCCCATAAAAACTAAAACTTGGTCAAAAAAGGTAAATAAACCATTCAATAAAATCGTTTGGTAGAAAGGCTTAGGGACAGTTTTATAATATAGGTACCGGTTGGCCAAAATGTCGCGGATCAAACGCAACTAGGGGTTAGATGGCGTCATCAAGCTACAAAAAAATGTTCTAGGTCCCTGCAGTTATAATTTATTTTGTGTTTTTATGAGAAAAGGACTTTTTAGCCATCCTGTATTGTATATTTCATGAAACTGCCCAGAGCTTCCATGAAAAAGCTCAGTCGGCAAATTAAAGTTTTCAAACACGATTCATCCCATTGGAATTCCAGACCTACTTATATTGTTATACGAACTGTAAAGATTAACATTTTGAACTGAATAACATGTTCAAGTTCACCTCGAATATTCTTCAAAGCTATGAAGTAAAATTTAAATAGGTCAAGCCAATTGGACTGTCTGTTGAACTCGTGTAAATAATAATAGTTAAACTAAGGCCCGGGATAGACGGGTGGTTTGAACGATTGATCAACGAAGAGCAAGCGCATAGGCATTTAGGCCTAATTTAGGCGCCAATTACCATAAATGTATATACGCTTAGGAAGTAAAAAATCTAAAGTCTAATATATAGGTAAATATAATAAAAAAAATATAAAAATAACAATAATCTAATGTTTTATATTGAAATTCTGGGGTTAATTCCTGATAGCGTTCCAGAAATATTTCTTATACCCAAAATTAAAAAAAAAAGATCAATCTGCAAGCTTCACGTTTAAAAATCAATAATTTTGTAACCACGCAGGTTTTTGTCGAAACAAAATAATTTGCATGCAATAATGCATGTTGGGGCAGTTGGAACTATTGCTAGGTAATTGTATAAGTAGGTAAGTACTCGATTCTAAAAAAAAATAAAGTGATTGCTGCTTCAAACAATCAGTTCGCCTGCTCCAAAAGTCCGTCCATCCCGGCTTATAGCAACGCGCCCGCACTCACAATAAACATAAAAGGTCGCCATAGAAGTTGCCCGGCAATACTGCTGCTGCATCGCAGAGCATATAATTTATTGAGGAAATGACCTATTATTGGTTTTCTCCCACAGAAATTTACCTACTAAAACAGCCAAGATGTTTGGATGTAAAAAAAAACCAATTGGTAGGGTAGACTGGGTACGGTTGTAACAATTTTGGGTAGATTGTTCGTACCGGTTTCATTAATAGTACGAATAACATATTAAACGTTTGAAATTAAAGGGTAAACATTTGTCTTCAAATGGACATAACAATTAGAGGTCTAGATGCAACTGTTGCTTGACAGTTACAATTAATGGAAATGTGGCCTACTGTTACAACTGACCCCCATACCAGGGGCGGTTGTAACAGTGATGGGGGGCAATTGTAACATGCCCAAATAATACACAGTGTATGCATTTCAATCACTTTTATTATTTATAAATCAAATTTAAGGTACTTTTAAATAACTTAAGATTAATATGGCACCATTTTAGGAACATTTTGAGGTAGTCTTCTTAATCAGTCTTTAACATTTTCAATTTTAAGGTAACATCGTAGTTATTTTCATCTTATACTAGCAAAAATAAAAGCTTTATATCCCATTGTTACATTTTCCGTCTCCGCATCACCTTCGGTCGCTGCATCTCTCTTTCGTTTGTATCGTAACAGAGAGACGTAGTTAATTCCATGGGTATCTGCTGCTTGTCTTAGAGAACTCCCAGTTTTAACTTCATCGTAAGCATCCTTGTAACGAAATATCTCGTTTTCACCTCTTGAAGTCTTTCTTACGCGTTTCCTAGGCATCTGCAATGTAAAATAAAAATATTTCCTAATGTTACAACCGTACCCACAAAAACTGTTACAATCGTACCCACCCCACCTTTCTGCCAATAAAACGATCTCAGTGACAAGGCTAAATAACCTACACAGAAACAAATTACTGTACTCTGACCTCTAAAGTCTAACAATTACGCATGAAAACAGACAAAACTTAGAACACTATATTAAATATGCAATTTAAGAAAGAAATCGATCAAAAATACTTACTTTTGGTTAACAAAACACAATAGGCCCCTTTGCAAACGTATTCTGCGCTCAGTGTGCGCCGCAACACTGGCGATCATGTCCGGACACGCAAGCCGCGTGTCCCTCCCCTTGTGCCCCTCACCGTACGGTGAATAGTTTCGCGAGTATTTAAATTGTTTCAACCGTCCTGTGTTACAAACGTACCCAGTCTACCCTACTAGTTTAGTCAGACAATCAAGGAGAGGCTAGAAGATTATTTCAATGAGAAAATAACACTGATTTGACGTAAAATAGGTGCATAGAATCTTCATTACATAGCTCTTCTGTTTACATGAGTCTTGTGTAACAGAATTCGAATTTTATAGCTCATCAGACGAATGAAGCTTTTTGTAACACGAAATGAATGATCATAAATCTGTTCGCATTCACATTCGGCCGGGTATTTGGATACGCATCAACTAATTTTAGTCACATGGGTAATAGGTACATTTGTTTGTCTCAGACATTATAGCTAATATAACTCTTTCAAGAAAAACCTGACTTCAAATGCACTGAATAATACACTCATACTACTAACCCCGGTGCCAGATATGTATGAACTTAAGTGATCACTGAGCCGCACGCTTAGTGAGGCACGAGACATTGAAGAGTTTTTCTCGTGCCTCACTAAGCGTGCGGCTCAGTGATTATCTGGCACCAGGATGAGTCTATACTCACCCCGGTGCCAGATAATCACGAGAGTTGCCTATGCAACTCAAAAAACTACTCGTGAGATCTGACTCAAATTTAAATGGTGGTCCCATTTAAATTTGAGTCAGATCTCACGAGTAGTTTATACATACATACAAGCACCAGCTTTCGATAGAAAAATCATCAAAATCGGTTCACCCATTATAAATTTATGAGGTAACAAAAATTAAAAAAAAAAACAATCCAATTGAGAACCTTTTTTGAAGTCGTTTAAAAACAAAGTCTATATGAGTACGGGAGAGATATTCTACGAATTCCACGAATTATGCATTCAAATGATTCGATTCAACTGTAAGCGTAGGAAGAAACGTCTCCTCAGACACCTAATATTCGATGCATTTCAAGAATACGCGTCCAGTGACTGATATTGTGCAAAGATGTCACACATCTTCGAGAAGTGAATAATATAATTAATATTGTTTCAGATGCAGCTCATGAAGTCTCAGAGTAGTTTCGAAAAGGAATCAAGTATAGAAAAAGAAAGGGAGCGTAGAAGTTTGTCGAGAAGCAAAGAAGAAGAAAAGACTGTTCGGTTAAAAGAAGAAAGAGAGAGGTCCGCTAACGATGTTAATTTCATGATGCAGGTACATAATTTAGAATATAGATTTAACTATCCTAATAAGGGTTTAATAAAACTACGCAGTAGGTACTTTTTCTGTGGCGAGTTGTAGCTTGTTTTTCTAGAACCTAGAGTATCTAGGTTTTTGCATCAATTGTCGATGATTTAACTTGATATATCGTCAGGGGCAAGTCTTCACTAGTGTGCTCCTAGGACAGATTTACCCAACACAGTCTAGTCAGCCAAATCCACAAGATGTATTGAGTTTGAGCACTGGCTTTGCTGATACAATTTATCCAATAACATTAAAACTTTTTGTTTTAACCCCGGTTTCCAGGTTTAACACTAATCGGCTGGTCAAGTCACTTGCTATTTCAGTTTTTACTTCAAAATAGAGATAGCAGACTCGACAGCCGATTAGTATTGATCACGCTTTCAGAAACCGGGGGTTAGTTTCACGACCAATTCGAACCTGCGACAGAGGCGGAGTTGCTAGGTAACGTCTACTAGATCACCAGGGTTCTCTATAATCTAGAGATGTGGGGGTGATTATAGTTGTAAATGTCTGTTGTGTTCACGTAACTAATAATTTGTTTAAAAATTACTAAAACTGTTTTTTATAGGTGAAAGAGAAAAACTCCCGTAATTCCATAAATAGTAAGCCACCGTCAAGAGGAGGTCCCTCCAAAGACAAGGATGAATCAGACGACGACGCCAGCACAGCGGGCACCACCACTACTGAGGGCACGCTGGTGGACGCCAACGATAAGGAGTATCTAGTGAGTACAACATTATCTCATCTGTGGTTCAACTAATCTTAATATAAACTCCTGGCATTTGTGTAAATAACCTCAGAAAATACATAAGCCGGCGCGAAATATAGCTTCACTTGTTTGATTGCTGTGCCACACGACTTTTGATTGCTGTGTGGTACAGAGACAAAGTCTAGTATGGCACAGCAATCAAACAAGTGTCGAAATAGTTGAAGCTAGTATCTGACGCCAGGTTTACATGAAGTCTTAAGTGAAGAAGAAGTCTGATCAGGGAGGCCATATAGCAGATAAAAAAATTCGTATGGCGACCTCAAATACGTAAGTATAATGGACCGCCTTACGGGTGAAGTCTAATGAGGATAGAATAATACAAGGTGCGACCCACTGGTGCGACCACTAACCGGAAGATGATGCGTGGGAAGACCCGCCACCCAATGAACCGACATTGTGAAGGTTGCGGGAAGTCTTAATGGAGAAGGATCAGAATCTATGTGCCTGGAAATTTATAGGAGAGGTCTTTAGGGTCATCACAGCAGCGAACTTCTTAAACCGCGGACTCGATCACAAAAACATTTTAACATTAGTGGCGTTAAACATTCAAACCGATATCAGACTATTGTGTTGTAGTTAGGGATACGATACGTTTACACCCACGGAACAGAGAAAACCCTACAAACTTCTGTGTCTCTAAGGTAAAGTTCATTTGAAAAGAAAGAAAGAAGGAAGAAAGAAACATATTTATTTTGGCCCACATACATACCTACTTAAAAAACTAACAATAACAGTAATTAGGTAGGTGCAACATATAGAAAACAGAACATTTAGTATTAGTCCTTATGATAATGATGAGGCAGCCACATCGTGATGATGCACAGGTTATGTCTCATAAATATGACGCGTGTTTTACCAATTACATATTTAATTATGTAATTCAGTGAAACAATCTGTATTACAATTTATATCTTAGTCTTATAAACATCGGCACGAAACTGCATCAATATGCATCAGAAATTCGGGGCGTGCGATATCGGAAACTTCTAAGAATCGCGTGGATTACCTTATACGTAACGAGTAGCTTCAAAACTGAGCTGAACTTGATCCAGATGCAAAGAAATGGTTCCTATTTATAGCGGCACAGTTCACGTGTGGCCTTGTTAACCTGCATTTTCACAATCTGTAGGTTGAGATGAATATTTTACGGAGCTGTTGTATTTCATGTCTGAACGTCTATTTATTTTTATAAAGTGAATCATTATAATTTACTGAATTTTGGGAAAGATTTCAGAATTAAAAGTTTCTTGGAGCGAGAAAAATATGCTCGTACGGAATATTCCTTCACTTTATGAAATGAGTTATCGCACTTCTGTGAGATGTCTTGTGTGTGAAGTAATCATACAAAACGTCACATCATCATCATCATCATCTCAGCCCGATGTCACCCACTGCTGGGTATAGGCCTCCTTCATTTTCTGCCAGCCTCCTCTGTCCTTTGCGTGTCGGGTCCAGGTGTTTCCAGCGATCGTTACGATGTCGTCAAAAAAAAACCACATAAGTACCACAGGTTTTATAATAGTAGGTAGAAAATTTATGAACTAGGTTTATAGATCTATTATTATCCATGTTTTACAATAAGTTATTCATATTTAGGGTTCTGAAGTCTTACAAAGAATCTATGTCTAGTTTACAGTGTTGTACCTACATAATAAAGCCCATTTTGTGTGACAGAAAGAGTAGTTTTCTACTCCTTTTATATGAACATAGTCCAACATGAACTTTGTATCTTTTTCCGTGCTTTTCACGGTAACAAAAAACACTAACATGCATAAGCAGAGGTACCTATTTTAATTAGTCATTATGTTTATTTTAAGGATCAAATAGAAAGTCTGAAACAAGAAGTGGACACACTGAAGCGGAGATGCGAGAGAGTAGAGAAAGAGAAAAGCGACATCCTCCTCCGAAGACTAGCGAACATCGACACAGCAAACAAGTACACATCCGGCAGGTCTTCTGAGGTGCTCAAACTGCAGCAGAAAGTGAACGAGCTGACGTCACAGACCGAAGACCTTAGAGATGAGAAGAAACATCTGTCGCTGAGAGTTCGTGAAGTCGAATCTGAGTTGGAGGTAAGTTTACCTCTATTTTATACTAGTTGCGCCCCGTGGTTCCACCCGCGTAGTTTTAAATCCCGGTATTCCCACGGGATAAAAAGTAGCCTATGTGTTATTCCAGACTATAATATATCTCTATGCCAATTTTCACCAAGATCCGTTTAGCCGTTCTGGAGTTAGAGTAACAAACATCCATCCATCCATCCTTCCATCCCATCCATCCATCCGTCCATTCATATATCCATCCATCCATCCATCCATCCATCCATCCATCCATCCATCCATCCATCCATCCATCCATCCATCCAGCCATCCATCCATCCATCCAGCCATCCATCCATCCATACTTACAAACTTTCGCGTTTATAATAGTAGTAGGATTCAGCCTTCGGATAATTATGTTGATAATATAATATGTTTGTTTATATTCCAGTCTCGGCCATCAGTAGAAGCACAGACGCGGCAAATAGAACAACTGAGGACCAAACTACTCGCAGCCGAAACTCTGTGCGAGGAGCTGATGGACGAGAACGAAGACATGAAGAAGGAACTGCGCGACCTGGAGGAGGAAATTGAGGAGATGCAGGATAACTTCAGGTGAGAATTTTGCGTCAGAATAGTGGGAAAAAAGCAAGGATTAGAGACGGTTGGAGGGATTGTAGGGAGACCTTTGCGCAGAAGGGGCGATATAGGTTGAAAAAAAAAGGCAAAGCACAGAGATCAATAACTTTGTTTAACATCTACTTTTATGTAAAAATAACCTGTGTTTATATTAAACAAATAAATGAATTATGAAAAAACATACTTTATAAATTTCCGAAAAAAAAGATAAAAAAAAGATTCCGTTTGTCCGGAAGGAAGGGACATTCCTCCGGGGATTGGAGGGAGACCTTTGCGCAGTAGGGGCGATATAGGTTGAAAAAAAAACAAGTGTTACTTTGTAAATTTCCGAAAAAAAAGATTAATAAAAAAAGATAAAAAGATTGCGTTTGTCCGGAAAGAAGGGACAACTCTTCGACGCTCCGCTACGATCCTTAACATGCCTTTTATAATAATTCCAGAGAAGACCAAGCTGACGAATACACGTCACTTAGAAGAGAGTTGGAGCAGACCATTAAAAACTGTAGAGTTTTATCCTTCAAATTGAAAAAGACTGAAAGAAGGAATGAACAGCTAGAGGTGGAAAAGGCTGATCAGGAGAAAAAATTGTTGGAGGTAAGCCGGCAGTGAAGATTCAGATCATTCGTATCCTTTGATTAGTCTATAAATTCCTAATCATTATCATCTCCTGCCATCATTCCACGCTAAGTGTCGTCGGCACAACAAGTTTTCTTCTTCCACACTCCTCCATAATTCTTCATCTGGGTTCTCACTTTTTTCTTACTCATGTCATCTCTCACAGTCCATCTACTTTTTCTTTGGCCTGCCTCATAATTTTAAATAAAAAGGGAAACACCATGCCATAAAAAATGTATTTGGTGAGACGCGTCACAGAGCGATTGACGTCACGTCTAGGATATATTAATCGGCATTGTTTGTCCGAGTAATCGATCCGAATTTCTTATTATTTTACTGGAAGTTTAAGTTCGATTCGAAAAATACGCAATTTTCATTTAAACGTTACTCTAAACGGAAATATGATTCGTCTTAGCAATAGGAGAAGAAATAGTATTTCAAATGTCTGTTGTATGGCTTGCAGATAGTTGGTGGACAAGATGGTATGCAGCGCGAGAAACGCATCAAGGAGCTGGAACAAGAGGTGGCTCGATACACCGAGGTGTCTGTCAGACTGCAGAAGGATCTCGCAGACGCCAACTCCAAACTTGCCGCTGCTTCCGGTGGCCCTCCCGCTAACCTCAACAAAATACATAATATCAGCGATGGCGTAAGTATAAATATTATAAATTGGCTTCCGCCCGCGGCTCCAGTCGCGTAGTAGTGTTTAGACTTAGGCCGGTTATGTTACAAAACTCATAACCGGCCAAAACTAGTTTTATTTTACTGATACTTTGAGCGGCACTTTGCTTTTTACAAAGATTTTTTTCAGTTGACATAAAAAACAATCACTAAACAATCTCGTAGAATCTTAACAAAAAACATATTACATTCATTAACACAACTGTTAACTTTTATATCTACGTCTCATAGACTTCCCAGGCGTGATTGAAACAGTGAACAGTCGACCACTCTTTTGTCACGTTAAATATATGTGTGGAAAGTTTACCAATAGTTATTTATATAGAGATGTTATTTTTTAGCAAAAGGTGTCCCGTTCGTCGTTGACGCGGGGTGGTAGTCAGGAGGACCCCGCTCAATTGCTACGAGATCTGCAAGACTCTTTGGAGCGGGAGGCGGATCTACGCGAGCAACTGAGGAACGCCGAGGAGGAGGTAAATTATATTATAATATTGGAGGTACTTATGCATGCACATTGTACGAATGTGCAATGTGCGTATTGCACATTGTACGCATTGCGTTACTATGCTTATTGTATTGTTGTATTTATTTTATTCGCTAAATGTTCGATGATCACTTTAGAACGTCTCATAAACGGTGAATTTAGGCGCCAATTCCGCGCAACCAAGCCAAGAAGAAGCGATAAGAAGCCAGATAGAAATAATAAAAAAACACAAATCAAAATGTGTTTGTAGTTTAAATATTGTCTTTCTGTATGTATCACCGATGGAAAATATATCTAGCTATACATGAGTATTTCTCAAACAAAATGTACGTAACGAAAAAGGAAAAGTTACTAAAAAGTACTTTTTCGTAACTTTTCCTTCCTTAAGTTCCTAGAGTTATGTTACGAATTAGTAAAATTCCGTAACAAACACTTTTTCGCTACGTACATTTTGTTTGAGAAATACTCACATAATGTTAACACTAAAAATACTCAATTTTAAACGTTCGTAGAGAAAGGTTTTTTATAATGGGCCTATGTTAGACTAGCTGGTGAATGAATCTTCAGTTTTTAGAAATGGTATTTTCTTGCCTTTTAAATATTGGAAAAACTATTAATTGTTCCAAACACCAAGTAGTTTCAACAAGAGTTTAATGTTCAATATACTCGTAGTATTAATGTGTCGTCTTCGCTTGAGCTATCTCGCTCAAATAAATCTCACTGCCACCATTCAATAAATTATACCAAAAACATTTTCAAAGACCGAAGAACTACCCGGCAATGTTAATGTTCACACGACTCGTAATCGAGTCCTAGTCTCGTAACTCAGCCCAATAAATCATTTTAAATGAGTTGTAAATCTATCCTAACCGACGAGTTAATACGGCATTGCGTTTCTGTAGGCATACGCTCCCTGCTTATTAGAAAACAAAGAGTTCATAGGACGAATGGCCAACTGGCACAATGCCAAACACATGGTTCACTCAACACTACGACTTCAATACCTACACTACTCGTAAATAATTCCACGATCCTAAAATTATGGTAATGGATGTTGTCTTGTCTGCACAACAGGCTAGTCGTTACCGCCGCCGCGACGGGAGACTGAGACCGTTGCTTGTTTCACATCCACCACAGCCCGATCTTATCGCTTCCCAAAGTAAAGCCACCAATGCCTTCGAGAATCTCGAACCGAACACTATTCAGCGGATGCTTGAGATGCAAGTGACCTTAGAGAGGAGCCTGTGTCTAGGCACTAACCACATATCCATCGGTGTCAATCAAATAGCGCAATCACCGCAAGACCTCGTCGACTGTTACTCTCAAGGCTGCCAAACGGATACTCTGATGGTGCACGACGTTGCCACAGACACCAAGAAAATAACCCTAGAATCAAGTGTGCAGTGCATTCCTGATATTTCAGAAATGTACACCCAATTCGAAGCACCGTTTATGAAAAACAAAAATTCTCAAACAGATTTCATTCGTATCAATGGCGTTTCGCAGACAGACAAGGCGAAAACGAGAAATGCTTGTTTGCAGACACCAGCAAAGTATAGTAATGATCAAAGTTCGCAAGTTTATAAAAACAGTTTCGATAGTGTTGATGCTAGTACTGAGATGCAGCCTGTTATAATGTGCGACAAAGCAGTTGAAACTGATTTTTCCAACAGTGATGGCACAACTTCAAGAAGTAAAGAGAAGTCCGATAGTCCCCCTCTGTCTTCTGAAAAGGACTCTACTGAATCTCAACCTCACTACTCTTTCCCATTGGTCTCGATTTATAATCCACTGGCAGTAATGTTACCGAACATAGGTACTTATGAAGATAACGTACAGTTTGTGTTGGTTTATTTGATTAATGTGTCCATAACAGATTCCCGTTGGTGACGTGAATAGAATAATCATGAAAATTATAACCTAGCGAATATTTCCAGGCAAATAACTTGCGTAAAACAGCATCTCGGGTCGAGGAGGACAATGAGTCCTTGCTTCTACAGCTGAAGAAAATGGCTACTAAAGCCAAAAGTATGTCAAATATTATAAAAAAATCTGCTGTGTTTGCCTGACGTAACATTCATTTTGTACACCATACCACTCAGCCCGATAACTATCACATAATTCCCTTACATGTAGCTTTTAACAATTTGAAAAACTCATTGTGATACCTGAAACTAACATGCTTTTGTAAATATTCTGAAGTTTAAGTTATCGACGGTAGCCATTTTCTCCAGTACGGTTAAAACCTTCAAAATTGAAACCATTTCGTACAGAAATATAACAAATCTGAGTTATTCCAGTCGACTAATTTACTTTTGCATTAACACCAACCTCTGCACTTCTTATTACCTACATCTAAATTGATTGATAATGAAGAATGTCCTGGATATGGGTTGTGTAAAATATAAAATTACTTCAGGTCGAAAACTATCACCGACGCCTCCGGCTAAAAAGCTTTCTATTGAATCGGTCAATAACAAAGATGAAAAATCTGAGGAGGAGGATCCAGCTGAATTGCGACTTCTTCTCGAGCTCAATGAACAGGTAACTATGCCATATTAGTATAGTACAGCTTAATTCAATGTCTTGTCTCATTTCTTATGAGGACTATGTCAATGAACAGCAGTGGACGTTTGGTATACCACCCATTATACGAAATTATTGACGTAATTTTCAAAACGAGCTAAGAACTTGTTAATAACATTAGATTTACTGTGACTTTATCTTAAGGAAGCATCAGTCATGCGACGAAAGGTTGAGGGGCTGGAGTCAGAAAAAGAGACGATGATGAAACAAGTGAAGGATCTTACCGAAAAATTGGCGTCAGCTGCTAATAAGACCAATGCAAACTCTGCTTTAGCCACTCGACGAAACACCACAACCACCAAAGGCAACGACTTGGCAGATGAGAAGATCAAGGTTGGGAAAATTAAACGTCTAGAATATTGGTGGTAAGCAAGTTAATAATATTTTGCATTCAAACAGGTACTGGAAGACGAAATAGATGAGCTTAGGAAGAAGCTAATTGAAAAGGAAAGAGACTGTGAAAGACTGCACGCGGAACTAAGCTTAGCCCAAAAGAAACCCAAAGGACTTATAAAGAGCAAGTAAGTAATTTAGTTACATTACAGTAAAAACTTTGGCGCCAGCAGTGTTAAGTCTGACAATAAGTAGATATGTCGTTTAGTGGATGAGAAATCATTTCTAATAAAAATTCCTTATTTTAGATCGCTAGATGCAAATGAACTTCCAAACGTAGACTTGAAACGACAACTCCAAGTTATTGAACAAGAAGCAAGTGTATTAAGATCAAAAACCCAAAGCCTAGAAGCTGATAATGAAAAACTGCAAGCGGAAAACAAAAAAATACAGGTAAGCGAACTTGTATTCGTAGTACCTAATAATGATTAAGTTCTTAATGAAATGCAATAAAGTTCTAACATATATATTTATTACAGCTACTAAAGAATGCCAAATCACTGAGGACGGATAAGTCACTGGAACTGAGTACTAGAAAGATTGAGACTCTCGAAAAAGAATTGAAAGAGGCCAATAAAAAAATTAAAGAACTTGAAAACAACCAAGACAGAGATGACAAGTCAGAAAAGAAAGTGGTGCGATTTGGCGCAGATGTCAAGAAAGATTCAGAGACATTAAAGTTGAAACAAGATGAACTGGATAAGTTGAAACTTAACTATAGCAAGGTAAATTTTACTATTTGTAATTTCACATTATAAACGGTTATACAAATTATAATGCAATCAAAATAATGACTATTTCACAGTTGGAAAAAGAAAATGCTAAATTACAAGCAACATTGAAAGCTTTAAAGGAGGATGCAATCAAGTCATTTAAACCAAGAACTCCAAAAAAGCCTACTGATCTCACAACCAAATTACAAATGAAGAGAATGGTGGACGATCTCGAAAATGAAATTGGTAAATATCTCATTATTAAACGGTACAAAAGTAATTTAGATCAAACATTACAGTTTTTTCTGTTGCAGGTGAAATGTATGTTGTTATGAAAAATGCAGGTTTATCAGAAAACGAAATCAACAGCAAAGTACAAATGGAGAAAGATATTGAAGATATAAGAAAGAAGTTATCTAGAACGGACTCTGAATTCACAAACGAGAAGAATAAACTTCAGACCGAAATAGCGAAACTCAAAGATCTCAATACTAAATTAGAAACTGATAAAAGTGCCTTTTCTAGTAAAGTGAAAACCTTAGAGACTGATTACACTGATATTACAGGTCAATGTAAAACGCTCAAAGAAAATAAGAAAGACTTAGAAACGCAAATTAATAAACTCAATTCGGATCTCAGTAAGTACTTTCTTGCTAAATTATCTATCATTTTAGCACATGTGACTAGACTACCGCTCTTTTAAATCTGCTAGTTCTGTGTAAATTATTTAATTTCCGATCTATAAGAGTAGAAAATGATAGGGGCGCCACTGTCTATACATTTTCGACGTTCACTAGAATGCGGTCTTGCTCGAACCTACGCGAAACACCCCCATGTCAAAATTTGTTCCGTTTCTACTCTTTTGTGTCGCACTGTAAGTTGTATTCAAGGAATTTATCTATATTCTTTGGTTGTATTATAATTTTAGAAAACGCAACTTCACTTCAAACGACCATGTCAGACTGTATGAAGAAAATAGAAGACCTGAAAAAAGAAATGGACGTCAAAGACAAGGAAGTTGATAAGCTAAAGAAACAAGTGGAGATTATCAACAAGTTAGAACAGGATAAAAGCAAATTACTGAAAGAAGTAAGACTTCCGCACGATTAAAAATAATCACCTAATTATGTCATGAAGTATGTAATTATTAATAATCACTTCGTTTTAAGGTTGGAGATAAGACAAAAAAAATAGTCGAAATGGAAAAGAAGTTGAAAGATTATGAAGATAAACTGAAAAGAACTGAGAAGGTGCTGTCGACTAAAAAAGATCGCGTTACCAAATTAGAAAAAGAAGTAAGTATAATTTATCTTTACTTGTCGGAACTCATATCACAGCACAGAAACTACTTAGCACTTGCTGTGACTTCTCATGTGTCTCTAGCATTTATGCATCTTACTCGCACACTATAATTTATAATAGTATAGAGTGAGATATAACGATTAGCGACGCGTTTTATTAGATTCGTTTAAGAAAAAAGACAGAATTAAGATCATGTAGTTATAACTGTCATTATGTTTTAACATTACATACATAAATACATAAAATCACGCCTGTATCCCATAGGGGTAGGCAGAGACCACGGATTTCCACTTGCTACGATCCTTACATACCTCTTTCGCTTCATTCACTCTCATAACATTCCTCATACATTCTCGTCGGTTTAGGTTTTAACATTAATCGCCTTCAAATCAAATAATAACAATACGTGCATTTTTTTTTTTTTTTATACAACTAGCTGATGGAACAAGCAGATGGCCCACCTGATGTTAAGTGGTAACCATCACCTATAAACAAAACATTGCCCCGTAGGTCACGCACAATAGAAACGTGCCCTACGATGCACTGCCCTGCGTCCATCAACTTGAGGCATACAGATGTTAAGCCTCATGTGCCTGTAATCACACCGGCGACCACACTCTTCAAACCGAAACACAGCGTTGCTGCTTGGCGGCAGAAAAAGGCGTGGTGGTAGTACTTCCCCGGACGAGCCCTTCACAAAGAGCTCTACTACTCTTAATTATTTATTTTACTATCAGCTCTCGGAAGAAAAGGTTCAAACAGAAACCTTAGCCAGCACTCATAGACGCCTATCAGTAGACTTCGTCAGTGAAAAAGACGTCTTGCAAACTAAACTCATTAACGCCGAAACAAAACTGCTCAATTTAGAAACAGACCATAAAGAGATGAAAGCGGATTATGACGATAGAATAACACACTTGGAATCAGATTTGGCTGCCAAGTGTACTCATATTAAACAACTGGTACTTGACACTTTAAAAGTGGAGCGTGCACCCAATCCACTGCATGAAACCCTTCCGAAACCAGCTGTAGTATTAACGAGTTCCACTGTTCATGCCATTATGAATCTAAAACTTACGCGATTAAGCTCAGTTTACAATGTAAGCTTGATTCAACTGTGTCATTAAATTGAATTACAAAATGAGCTTTATCGCGCGGACTGAATCATTATGACAGTTGATTGCCGCTATCGCTGGTTTCCGAAAGTTTTATAGCCAACCTTGTCCAAAAGTCAGAGAAATCTAGAACGAGTATTTACTACCCCGAGTTTACATGCGTGATCCACCTGGCCTTCCCGTTGATATTAGACAAATCAGTCTAATGATTACCTACCTCATAAGACTGTTGTATTCCCTTATAGGTAGTAGAATACAAAATTGGCACGCGCCTACGTTTTGCTTGGGCGATTCACATTCCATTCGAAACGGATTTGAAAATTCCATGCTGCTTTTTAGTGTACCTAGTTTCCCCCTGCACTTATTTAAGAATTTAAAATTCAAAGTTTATTTGTTTATTTTTTTTTTTTTTTTTTTCAATTCTCTTGTTTGCAGTTTTGTTTAGAAAAGTGTAACTAGATGACTGCTTTTTAGATGCCTTTCCAGCAGCTGCCTTATTGCCTTGTAAGGTTTCTTTCATGTGATATATTTTGCAGGAGGAAGCGCTACGCGATACCTCTAACCAGAAATACGACGAAGCGGTTTCTTCCGTAGAATTGTCCCACATGCAAGATAAATTAGATAGAACGAGTAAGGACCTTCAACAAAAACAAGACGACTTGGAATCCGCTAGACGTGATCTCGAGAAAACCGTAAAAGAACTCAATTCACTGAAGACTGAAACTGCGCAACTGAAATCTGATATTGCGAAGTTGGAAAGTGAGAAGAGAGAAAACGAAAACAAACTGCAAGCGGAGAAGAAAGAGTCCAGTTATTGGGAGAGCAAAGCTTCGGAGTTTGAGACAGACCTGCAGGTATGCGTGTGATCTTCATCTTCTTTTGAACTATATGACAGGTATTATTCTAAACCGTATTCTACTAACATCTAGTAATGAAATCAGAGTGGACGCCTGACGTTCAAACTTTTTATTTCAAAGCTATCATATAAACTATGTAGTAAAAACAGAATAAAATCAAAAATTAAAAAGTTGAAAAACTGAAATAAAAATTTTTAGAAACACCGATAACGATCACATCAATATGCAAATAAAAAAAAATTACATAAACTTACCTTCCAGGCTGAGCGTAAGAAGTTGGAGCGTATGCGCGTCGCTCACGACCGCGACATTAAGAACAAGGAAGCAGAACTTGCGACTCTGAAAGGCAAGCTGAAGGTTCTGGAGCAGAGCTCGGGCGCCGGCGCCAAGCGGATAGCCGACCTCAAGCAGGATTACGAAGAGACGGTCAAAAGTAAGCTACTAATGTATAGTGCACGTCACGCAAAAATAACGCTGGAAAGAGGGGGAGCGGGTGTGATGGTGTGAGTATTTTATATGCGCAAACACATTCCTTCCACTGTTTTCCAGCGTTCTTTTTGGTTGACGCGCACGCACCTACTTCTAATATCTAATAATAAAGTTGTATAAAAAATGTAAAAATATATCCTAAAGACGAGCTTAGAATCAAAAAACATGTAGTCCAATGAATTTTAAACCACTTGAGCGAGAAAATAAGATGTAGTTCGCCAGAACACGATTCATTGTAGTAGGTACGTACTACAGTTCGTAGTTCTAGATACCCAGTTAACCTACAGTTTAGGTCATCATCATTTCATTTTCCTGCCCTTATCCCACTTCATGTGGGGTCGGCACAACAGGTTTTTGCTCTCCACTCTCCTCTATCAGCCGTCATCTCAACAGTCACTCCTTTCATACTCATATGCTAGCATATGCATATAGCTCGATGAACTGACAACCGCTGGGGAACAGAGGTTCTCGAATGGCGACGACGAAAAGGAAAGCGAAGGGTGGGACGCCCTCCTACATGATGGACTGACGACATTGTTAGGATCGCGGGTAGTCGGTGGATGGAAAGGGCTCAGAATCGTTCTTCCTAGAAGCTGATAGGGGAGGCCTGTGTCCAGTAGTGGACTTCTGTAGACTGATGATGATAATGAATATTTAATTATTATTAAGACTTCATTGGTCTGTATTGGTTCACCAAATTCCTTGTTGCGTCCTTTCCTTAGACATCCTCAAATAATTAACACAGGCATGAACATCGTAATTCTATATTTTCTTTACAGAATTAGAACATTCGCTAGCAGTAGAAAAAGCAGAATATGACGAGTTGACGGGCAAATATGAAATACTTGAAGAAGAACATGTTGTCACCAAAGCTAGGTTAACCGTGGAAAAGGAACAAGCTCAAAAGTAAGTTGATATACTTTTTTGTTTTATGAAACGAAACGTGAGTATTGTCTAATGTGTATTTTTTTAAACAATTTGTATACAAATGTTTTTGAAAATCAAGTTTTATGGAAGATTTCAATATTATATTATTTTACTTTACAGTGAGTTGGCACACGTGCAAAAGGAATTGAACGCTGCATTGGCTGAAGTTAAGACTCTGACAGGTAGCAGCGAATCTCAGTCTTCGGCGTGGGAGAAAGAAAAATCTGCTCTTCAGGTAACATTGTTTGGCGATTTACATCGCATCAATTTATTTATTGCCAATAATTTACATTAACATAAATAAAATCAGTATTGTAATCAATGTTAAGGCAGATGAAGAGGTTGTTTACTTATGTAGTAGATAAAGATACCTATTTATTGTTTATGAAACTAGGTACATAATTTTGTGTTGAGGTTGGTAAGTTCATACTAGTTCAGCCTAAACGCATATAAAAATTTACATAAAAACTAGCTTTTTCTGCTGCGACTTACGTTACTAAAAACTTATTAAAAACATTTGTGACTTTGTGAATGTTTGTTCTCGGTGGGAAACGAACCCACGGCCTACGTCGCAGAAAGCAGAGCTGCTACCAACTGAGCCACAGAAATATTCTCTGTGAACTGAGCTATGAAGGTAGTCAAATAATGTTAAGTTGCATATTCCAGAGTACGATATCGTCTCTACAAGAGCGGCTGTGCGGCGGCGGATGGGAGGTCGAGAAGGCGCGGCTGACTGCGCGGCTCGAGCAGCGCGAGCGGGAACTGAAGGACATGTTGGGACAACGAGACGTGTTGCAGCACCACCACGAGCTAGCTAAGAGAGAGGTACAGTGCCGCCAACTTATGAAACCGCGGCCCGATTACGCTAATGTCTGGCTATCGAGCCTGACTACCATGCCAACGAAAAGTCGTTGGTATGAAAGTGACAGTGACAAGTATATTCTATAGCCGCTATAAAATGGCAGGGATTATGAGGGTTATAATATACATATAACATTTAGACAAGGAACAAACACCTATGTTCACCACATAAATGCTTGTTTTCGGTGGAAATCAAACAAGTAATTAAGCTAAAAAAGTGAAGTTGTAATTTTTCATCTCAGACAAAAGGACTTAAGGGACGGACTTGCTTTCTACCCCCACTTGCGACCCCCCTACCCCTAACTGAGGGTTAGGGGTAGGGGGTCCAGGTAAAAGGATAGCTTTACGGTACCTAATACAATGGTCAGCCTTATCGCTAACAGCGATCTCTTTCAGGCAACCCTTAGATATGTATCGTTTTAGATATCTATCGTGACTGGGAATCAAAATTATGATGCTGTTTTTTTAGTGCAATCCCTTAGTCGCCTATTACGACGTCCATGTCAATAGTGATTATAATTTCAGTTGGAAGAATCCAAAAAGAATCTCGAAGATTACGAGCGCGTTTCAAAGATCCAACGCAACCTCACGAACGAAAACTCGGTGCTAGAGAAGGAGCTGTCCTCTCTCAACGCGAGACTCGACCAAGCCGACAAGGCGAGGAAGGCGGAGATAGCGGACACTAAGACGAGATACGACGGACAGCTGAACACCATGCGAGATGAACTCAAGTCCTTGCACAATCAAGTGAGTTACATCCTACTACTGTTACAAACGCGAAGGTTTGTAAGTATGGATAGATGAATGTTTGTTACTCTTTCATGCCGGAACGGCTGAACGGATCTGGATGAAACTTGGCAGATAGATTATAGTCTGGAATAGCACATGGGCTACTTTTTCGGGATTTAAATATGCGCGAGTGAAACCGCCATGCGCAACTAGTCTGTCAATAATTTAAATCGAGCATCATCTTCCTGCCCTTATCCGACGCTAAGTGGTGTCGGCACTACATCAGGTTTTCTTCTTCCACTCTCCTCTTATCGTTCGTCATCTAGGTGCTCACTCCTTTCTTACTCATGTCATCTTTCACACAGTCCATCCATCTTTTCTTTGGCCTGCCTCTCCTTCTAATACCATCCACATCCATATCCAACACTCTTCTCGTAATATAACTTTCTTCCTCATGACATGCCCATACCACGCTAACCTATTGCTCCTCAACGCTTCTTTTAGACATCCTTTAATACACTCATTCCTTGTTTTATCCATCGTTGTTTGTCACTCCGTACATCCATCTCAACATTTGCATTTTTGCATGCACTTTTCTCTCCCTTTGGTTGCCCAACGCTCTGATCCAATGACTGTTAGCAAAGAAGTGATCTCTTTAGGGAAACGATTAAGTTTTTTTATAATCGATATAAGGTCATTGTTATGATGGATATTTTTTTTCCAGGTGTCGCGATTCAAACGCGAGAGAGATAACTACAAGCAGATGCTAGACGCAGCGCAGAAGACCATCTCAGAGTTTAGAGGCAGCGACAAGAGTGCGCGGACTCCGAGACTTTCAATATCCAGCACTGACGAGGTGAGCTCTACTCATTATCTTGCCCTTTTCCCGCTTCATGTGCGGTCGACACAACAGGTTGTATCTGTCATCTCTCCTCTATCAGCCCTCATTTCAATTCAGCACTACCATCTCCTATCTCACTTATGTCAATTTTCCTTATTTGCTTTGGCCTACCTTTACCCCCATATCCATCCATATTAGGTATATACTTTTCTCGTTAATGACCCCATCCATACCACCCCCTACCAAGTTAATTTATAGGTCCTCATCAATATGACACTACATGCACTTTTCTTTCATCCGTCCCTTTGATGGCCTGGCAACACTCAGATCTGATATATTATTCTGATTAAGATCAGAAAATGAAAGAACCAGCTGAATGGGCACCTGATGCTAACCGGTTATCTGCTGCGTCCTTTTCTCTGAGATCTGATCTCATGATCCTGTAGTCACACCGGCAATAGTACCCTTCAAATTGGAATGCGAGCTTTACTGCAAATCACCTGAATTATACAGGTGATTTGCACAATAGCTAAAAGTCTAAAAACTTCTAACAAAATATATTATTTCTAGGAGGAGTACCGCACTAAAGTGGCGACTCTGGAACAACAAGTGGCGTGCCTCGAGGATGAGTTATGCGAGGCGAGAATGCTGTCTTCTAAACTCAATACAGAGCTCGTCAGCGAACGATCCTCCGCGGAGGTGCGCCAAGCAGAGATGCAGTCTAGACTCAACGAGGTGAGTGAGTCTACCCAATTTATACATCACCGAACAAGAGAGAGGAAGAGGGCGAGGGGGGATGGATTCGTTTCCTGTCATCTAACGAAGCAACATAGCATTTTCATTTTAATTGTTTTTCTAGTGTTATTTTGAGTTGTGTTGTGTAATTTTGGTGGTATTTTAACCAACATTACTTTTGGTCTTAGCACAAAGTGTAAGCATTTGAAATGAAAGTGTATTATGTGATATCGTGATTTGACCGAAAATGTTTCAAATGTTTTGAAGAAACCGCCACCATTTTCTTCAAAACAATTGACTGACTCGACTTTGGACTGACGTGACTAGAAACATAACATCTCTGAATCACTTGACATTGGCAAGATTGTCTATGACAGGAGCCATAAAAAGAAGAAAGAAGGGCGAGGGGGAATTCTGTGACAAGCGTGAACGCGTACTCAGAAAATGTCGGATTTAGTGGTTGGACACTCAGTTACAGTACACTGTGCACACTGATTTGTATAAAACAAGAACGCGTTTATTACAGATCAGTGACTGTGCATGGTTATATGGTAATATGTTACTAGGTACTGTACCGCCATTATACATTGAGGCCAAACGGCATTAGAAAAATTATAAAAGCTCTTTCAAGACCGGACTTTACTCGTCTTATCGATATACAACATAACCGAAACTTGATTTTCCTCTTTCATATTTGATAGTATTAGAGCATTTACTCGTATCACTTTAAGGCTCCGGCGACAGCGGCTCGCAATTTCGAGGTGCGATTGGCTATTATTTCATTTTATTTCATTTCGGGGAGGTTATTTGAAAGAATAACTCTAAAGTGACACGCATAAATACTGTTCGAACTCAAATAATACAATAATATAAGGGAAACATGCACGAATCAGAAATCATTTTGGTATTAGTATGTTTGGTCTTATGTTTACCTAATACCAAAATGATTTCTGACTCAAGCACATTTCCCTTATGTTACTGTATTATTTGTGTTCGAACAGTATTTATGCGTGTCACTTTAGAGTTATTCTTTCAAACAACCTTCCCGAAATGAAATAATAGCCAACCGCACCTCGAAATTGCGAGCCGCTGTCGCCGGACCCTTAACAGCTCCACCAAGACAAAACTTAGGTAGGCACGTCACGCATAATGGACTGCCTCAGGGTCCAAATGCGGATACAGAGTCCAACTAAAGATAGATAGGCACATGAAGGTTTCTTGTTAAAGCTTATCTCTAGAATATTAATTTAACAGTATGAAGAGGAGCGCCTGCTGACGTCAGGTCGCGCCCGCGTCGCTGGCATGGCGACGCGGATGGAGCTCGCGTGGCACAAGGAGAGAGACGAACAACAACGACTACTGCAGGAGACTTCCACGCTAGCCAGAGACCTGAGGCAGACACTCTTTGAGGCAAGCACTTGAGACCTGTGATGAAATAAAAAAAGCTATTTTGTTTAGGCCCCTAACCTATGAAAAGGATTCGCGGACATTTGAAAGATAGAAGGAAATTAACATTGATGCTTTTTTGTTTGGGCTCCTTGGCATATGAAAAGTATTCCCGCAGGATAGTTCAGAAGATGTGATGATTAAATTGAATCAAGGGCAGGAATTACATGCACGAGAACAACTTCAGAGAAGAATGGGAATAATCAGTCCACGTTGCAGCTTCTCCTAGAATCCAATATAAAATATTATGTGACATTATGTTAAAAAAATAATGATTTTGTATTTTTCCGAATCTGATGCGAGTTATAAATGGTGATTTATGCATGCAGGTGGAAAGGGAAAGAGACAAGGAACGGCTAGATATGAAGAGGAGAATAGACCAACTCAAGAGAACAACTGAAGAAGAAACTGAGGAAGCTAAAAAGAAGGTAAGTATCTATATCCAAGATTCTTCTGCGAAAACAATAGTTTTTCGGCAGTTGATAGATGGTAACTCATAGCTTGTTAAATGCAAATTTTTATCGCGAATCAAAATTTGATTCCTATAATATCAGAAAAACATAAAAATAAAAGGGTTCCCTATCTTTAACTCCCCTTGAAAAGATATCCTCTCAAATCTATCCCATGAAAAAAATCTAAATCAACATTAAATTGAAATAGACAATCATAATAATATAAAAGTCGCAAAATCACGTGATGATTTTAATGTTGTTACGCGTGCAATCTTATAAACTGAGTTAAATATAAGCCTGGAGGATGTGTACCTATCATGATTTTGTTCAACAGGTGACAGAACTACAATGCGACCTGTTAGAGCTGAGAGATGCGCACGCCAAACTGCGCACAGCTAACGAGAAGCTTCGCCGGGACAAGGAGCGACACGACCGCGACCGCGACCAGAACAAACTGCTCGTAGGGTCGCTCAAACGAGCACAACAGGTACTATTGACGCGAAATTTGAATTTTTTACATGTGTGTGACTAAAACACTTCGAGAAAAATTGCTTCAAAAACGGCAGATACCCCTCAGATTCCTTTTCAGATTGATATTTTTATTTAATTTTAATGAAATTCCACGACGGTTAAACCGATTAGGATTGATTTTGCACTCAAGCTGGATAAGGCTACAATCGCATAACATAGTCCTGCCTTACTCCCACAGGTTTTCCTGGATCGTGTACATCAGTCAATACTTCGATCGGGAACAAATACTTGTAGAGCAATGCTTATCAATCATTTGTGAACCAAACCCGCACACACCATGCCGCAAGATTTGCGCGTACCGTAGCTATCCCCTCCCTCGTTCTTTATTTTAAACTAGCGACCCGCCCGCGCGCCCCTGCTTCGCACATATCATGCATGTATCTAAATATATATAACTCAAAGGTGACTGACTGACTGACTGACTGACTGACATAGTGATCTATCAACGCACAGCCCAAACCACTGGACGGATCGGGCTGAAATTTTGCATGCAGGTAGATAATATGACGTAGGCATCCGCTAAGAAAGGATTTTGATCGATTCCACCCCCAAGGGGATGAAATAGGGGATGAAAGTTCGTATGAAATTTTGACAATTTTAAACCGATCTGGCTGACTTTGCATGCATAAAGCTACTATGACGTAGGCTTAAGGATTTTGATAAATTCCACCCCTAAGGGGATAAAATAGGGGATGAAAGTTTGTATAAATCTTATATCTATCTTCTATCTAAATATAAATCTAAATATATATAACTCAAAGGTGACTGACATAGTGATCTATCAACGCACAGCCCAAACCACTGGACGGATCAGGCTGAAATTTGGCATGCAGGTAAATGTTATGACGTAGGCATCCCCTAAGAAAGGATTTTGATAAATTCCACCCCTAAGGGGATAAAATAGGGATGAAAGTTTGTATAAATCTTCTTAGATTTTCGACCGATTGAACTGAAATTAAAGATTGGAGCTACTATGATGAAGACGTCCGCTTCAATAGGATTTTGATAAATTCAACCCTCCAATTTTTTGAAAGAAAGAAGAAAGAAAGAAAACAAAAGTAAAGCCGCAAAAACTATGCCTAATTAATAATAATACTTCTAAACGCGAGCGAAGCCGCGGGCAAAAGCTAGTTATACATATAAACCTTCCTCTTGAATCACTCTATCTATTAAAAAAACCGCATCAAAATCCGTTGCGTAGTTTTAAAGATTTAAGCATACATAGGGACAAAGGGATATAGGGACAGAGAAAGCGACTGTTTTATACTATGTAGTGAAGTGATAACCCTACAGCAATTTGTAAAATAAATAACATCATAATCTTTCAGGAGGATGACAAAGTCATAACACAACTGCTGGAGACGATAGACGACCTCATGAAGCAGAGTCCTGACTTATTCCGCAACGCGCCTTCTGTCAAACCGGAGAAGAATCTCATGACTCCTACTCCACCGCGAAGGAACAGAGTAAGGTTTTTTAGTATCGGAAGATCGATTTAGGCCTTCTCTATCCACCGACCAGTCAAGCAACGAGTCATACGTGTTTAGATGAAGGGAAGCCTTTTTTGTTTTTTGTACAAATATGGCTTCTCTTCAAGTGTGAAGGCGTAACTCGTTTCGTGGTCGCCATTCAAAAACCTGTATCTCTAGCGGGGGTTAATTCTACAGTACATTGTAGTACAGTACAGTTGTACAGAGTAAAGGCTGCCCTTCGTTACTTGCAAGTTGGTGTAGGTAACCGTTGTTTCCAGTCTTCAAAGTCGCGGTCCCGCTCGGCGACGCCCGAGAGCGCGGGCGAGGCGGGCGGCGCTGGCGACGCGGCCGCGACCGCCGCGCGCCTGCGCCGCCTCACGGACGAGCTCAGAGCCTCGCGCATCGCTGAGCGACAACGCAGGCATCAAGCTACCACTAACAGAAGGTAACTGCATTGTATGACCACCGGGCACTGGAACAGCATGGCTATATCAAAGGATTCGGAATAGTTTCTGAACGGAAAATTCTGAATTTATCTGTCTTGTGTTTACTTATAAACAAAAGACAGATACGTTTACGCCCTGCTTACTTTCTGTTTATGGAATACGTTGCGAAAAAACCATTCGCGTGACAGATGTTCCTACTGACCCGCTGGCCACAACAAACTTTCGCAATCATCTTGCTCAAAATTGACTTTAAAAATAAGGTGGTTCTTCATGTATTAGGTATTTCTGGCGTCTGCTTATTGTTAGACTACAAATTGTATTTTGTGATGTTTGCAGAGCAATGTCGACAGAGCCTCGGGACACGTTGTCGGTAACGCCGGCCACAACAAGAACGCCTTCTCGGGCCCCCTCACTCAAGAAACGCTCCATTTCTCTCGAACAAACTACCAAGGAACAGGTGAAGCTAAATCTAAATTATTATTAACTGATATCTTACATTACTGCAATTTGATAAGGTCATCTTTAAGAATATGTATGACGTTGATTCATAGATGAGATTGAACCTTCAGAATGCCAGTCGAAGGTCATATTGATCATGTCTAGTCAAATAATCAGTTCATGGTAAAAAAATATAAGACTACTCATGATGGATTCTTCTGGACAGATGAATTCAAATACAGTCCAAAACTCAAATTACAATGACAACATTTTTCCAGAGTCTCATCTGGAAGTCCGTGGATGACAGTAGTGTATCGTCGATGCAGTCTCTGGATGGGGATGCAGCTGATTCCAGACTGTTCACAATGCAGCGCGATGCCAGTCTCGACAGGTAAACATTATCTTAACTCATTATCTAAGCTTACAAGGCTCTAACTTTGAGAAATGTAATGGGTTGGCTATAGCAATCCTTGTACCTGAGTTGAGGGTTGGGGATAGGGGGGATGCAAGTGGGGGTAGATGGCAAGTCTTCCCCTTGAGTCCTTTTTTCTAGGAAATGAAAAAAAATACTTAAATTTTTCAGGTAAGTTACTAGTTAGGTTAGGGTTTTTTTTTTATATGAAGAAAATTGGTAGTAATATTTCATCTCTATGACAAAAAGACTCAAGGGAAGGAATTCTCATTAGGTTAGGGTTATTTTTTTTTTTTTTTAAGTTAAGAAATTTGAAGTAATATTTTTTTCATTTCCTAGAAAAAAGGACTCAAGGGGAAGACTTGCCATCTACCCCCACTTGCATCCCCCCTATCCCCAACCCTCAACTCAGGTACAAGGATTGCTATAGTTTAACCAATGTAATTTTTTGTACATAACAGAGAGGCCAATCACTGTCTGATTTTTTTTATAGAGCTTGATGAGCCTAAACAAATTTTAATGCGATTGTTTCTTTTACAGTCGTTTATCGGGTGGGTCGGCCCAAAGCGAAATACTTACCACAGAGAAGAAAAAGAAGAAGAGTATATTTGGAAAATTGAAAAAGCTAACCAAATCGCGATCTATTGACGACCAAGTTGACACAGAAACAGTAGAGTTCAGACCTATTGGCTCCGTTTCACAGGTAAAACTTGGAAAGCTTACTGGGGGTTATTGAGAATATCTTTGTATGAAATATCAATATGATTCTTGTTGTTTTAGGGATCCGATTCAGACATGAGCGCCGCAGGCAGCAAACGAGATTTACGAGGAAGACTTTCCGACATGTTTAGTAGAAAAGGAACGCTCTCTCGGGGCAATAGGTAATCGTTGGATCTTGCATTTTCTTCTTTCTTATGCTTGTAATATATGTACAACCTTGTTTTGTCAATTTACAGCAAAGAGTTGTCACCGGAGCGGCCTGCGACCGCATTAGGAACAGTTAACAGCGGTTCCCGATCTATGCTTCGAAATACTAGCAACAGCAACTTGCCAAGAGCTTTGCCTACGAAAAAGGTATTACTACTTCAGAAACTTTCTGCGTTAAAATATTTTTCACAAACATGAATGGAATAATTATTATTATTTTCGACAAAAGGACACGCGAAGTATCAAATTTACCTACGAATTTACAGAAAAAGAAAATGAAATCAATTGCAAGAGCGTTTTTTGAATTTGGAACATTACAACGCTCCAGCAATGTTGTATGAAACGGCGCGGCGTGCTGGGGTATACCTATCAATATCAAGGGCCTATTTCACGGCCTTTGCCATAAATATTTAGTCATCAATCGAAAATTAATATGAACTTTTCTTGCAGAATGAAGTCCCCAGTTCGAGAGCTTCAAGCATCACTCCCGCCACCAAAAGGAAAGGAAACGGGAAATAACAGATACTATCGTTATATCAATTCACTAGTGTATTTATTCATATTCCTATGATTTTCCACATAGCATGTAATATCACAATACATATCAATTGTGTATATTCCGTATAACTGTCGATAAATTAGTGCCAAGAGTATTTGTAAGCTTGATCGAGAGTTATACGAGAATACCCGACGCCGCCGTCACAATATAAGTATGTGTCCGTGACGCCCTATTCCTTACGTCCTTAGTTCCCTCGATAAGCATTGCTCTGGTGTGAACGCGCCGGGAGATAAGCCGTGCTGAAGTTTGTAATGTACTTGTAATTTCGTAATAAAAATTTCAATTAAAATTACTGAGTTTCAACTAATCATCTATTAAATTTATAAGTTTTTTTACATATAAAATATCAGACTTACGAAATGTAAACAACAGAAAATGAAACCTAGTATCGATCGATGCATAGCAGTTTAAATGCTTGTTACAAGGTGTACGTTTGGCGCGGCTAGCTCTGATCCATGAGGTTGGAGTCAACGCCAGCGGCGCCCGAGGCGTCCTTCAGGATGGACTCGAAGATGGGCTGCAGGTCGGGGAACGATTTTATTTGCGTCACGAAGTCCATAAGGTGTGGGTTCTTTTCTGTAAGAGATACATTCAGTCTGTTCAAATGGAATACATTCAATTTTGATACTTGCTGATAGAACAAGCAGATTGCCTGATGTTAAGTAGTAAGTTGTAACCATCACTAACAAAGCATTGCCTCGCAAGTTACGCACGATAGGAACGTGCCCTACGATGCAAATCCCTGCGTTGATCAACTTGAGGTATAAAAAAGTTAAGCCCCATGTGCTTGTAATTTCACACCTGTATACCAATTACCATGCACCCTTTTAATTTCAATTGAAACACAGCAACGCTGCTTGATGATAGAAATGTGCATTATGGTAGTACTTCATCCGATTCACAAAGAACTCGAACCCCCGGTTTCTGAAAGCTCGATCAACGCTAATCGGTTGTCAAGTCACTTGCTATTTCAGCTTTAACTTTAAATTATATAGAGACAGCAAGTGACCTACAGCCAATTAGTGTTGATCGCGCTTTCAGAAACCGGGGGTTAGATAAGTACAAATGTAGTCCATTGAGTTCCAGTTCCTACAGACTTTCTTAGTTGGTACCAATACCTCTTTAGTTCTTACTACGTATTTAGTTTGGTTATTCTTCTAACCATCCCGTTGCTTGCAGCATAACTTCAAACAAGCATTTTTTTTTATACAACTAGCTGATGGAACAAGCAGATGGCCCACCTGATGTTAAGTGGTAACCATAACCTATAAACAAAACATTGCCCCGTAAGTCACGCACAATAGGAACGTGCCCTACGATTCACTGCCCTGCGTCCATCAACTTGAGGCATACGGATGTTAAGCCTCATGTGCCTGTAATTACACCGACGACCACACTCTTCAAACCAAAACACAGCGTTGCTGCTTGGCGGCAGGAAAAGGCGTGGTGGTAGTGCTTCCCCGGACGAGCCCTTCACAAAGAGCTCTACTACTTTTAAAACTTACTACATAACATCGTAACGAACATACCCGCTTCTGGTATCTGCAAGAGCGCAGCGGCCGCCCGCAGCGCAGATCTTTTCAGCTCGTCTTGTTTCTCGTACTCTTGCTTCACGGAGTTCGCTTTCACCTTCATCGTGCAAGTCGCTCTTAGTGGCTCTACTAAACTTTCTAGCCCTGAAATACAAGAATGGTATTTATATGACTTCTATAGCCGGAACTGACTTCTGAAGCACGGAACTGACCAGATAAAAATGGTATGAGCCACCCTATCCTAATCATGACCCTGAACATTGTTTTTCTTAAAACAAGCAGAGACAGATAGCAGACGTACGGAAACGAAACATCCATTCTTAGTTATCATTCATTCAAACCTAAGGTTGGTTTAACAGTCACGCGTTTCGGCAGCGCCGTTGAGCGCGCGCGTTCGTTAATGTTTGGGGTAACACATTGCGTTTTATAAAATATAATTCTAAAAACAGCGCGCTAACCAGCGGCGCGTCTAGCAGAGTGATTATAAAACGAGCCTCATACTTACTTTGCAACACAACAGCTGGACATAGCTGGGCGAGACGCGCACACATCAGATACGTTAGCATCTTGATATCGTAGTGATCCCGCAGTCCGTCCTCCACGTGCCTCAGGAATTCGAAGACATCGAGTCGGTCGAGGCAGGTGCCCAGTAGTGTGTACATGCACTCGAACGCAGCCTTGCGGAGATCCAGTCCGTCGTCGACCGAGTGCTTGAATGGACCCATCTCTACCTCGCGGATCAGCTCTTTCTGTTATAAACAAAATGTGTAAATAACTTGTTAATTACATAGGAATTATAGACGCGTTTATTTACACCTTACCTTATTGAGCTTTCTCCATCCAAATACTAATTTTTTAAAAGCATCTGTCAGTCATCAGTTGAACTGTACGTAAATAGCCGCCTACTGACCGACCGACCAGCCTCGCGAGGCGAATGAACAACTCTTCAAACAATTTATTACGTACGAGCGGCTTCATGGCGATCTCGAACGCTACAATACAACGCGCTGGCAGCCTCGTGTTAACAAAAACACGCCCGAGGCAGGCTCGCGAGGCTGCTCGGTCAGACTGGAACTAGGGGGAGGGGGTGTGATGTCGCGAGTATTTTGTATGCGCAAACACATCCCCTCCACTGTTTTGATGTGCTAGTATTGACCTTGACTTTGGTCTCCACGTAGACGGTGGGCAGCAGATGCGGCAGCAGGTCGCGGATGAGCGAGGGCTTGTTGTGCGCGGCCGAGTTGAACGCGACCAGCGCCACGCGCCGCACGCCCAGCTCCGGGTCGCGCAGCGGCACCAGCAGCTCCGACATGCACTCGCGCAGCAGCGGATCTATCGACTGAGGCTGCAAACAAACATTATATAACACATCTTCACTATCACTACATAGTATTAAACAAAGTCGCTTTCCCTGTCCCTATATCCCTATGTATGCTTAAATCTTTAGAACGCAACGCATTTTTTCGCGCAATCTTTACGCAACGGATTTTGATTCGGTTTTTTTTAATAGATTAGTTAGTCAAGAGGAAGATATGTATAATACATGCATGATATAGTAGAAAAACAATGTGCACCCCTGCGAAGCAGGGGCGCGCGGGCGGGTCGCTAATTATAATGTAAACATGTTTGTGTTAGAGGATCATTGATTGAACAACGCCGAAACAAATGTTGCACAATTTTGTCTAATATTATAAATGTGAAAGTTTGGATGTATGTATGCATGAATGTACGATAAAGAGATGTTTGTTCTCTGTCTGCGTGTTATATAATATTACTAGCGACCCGCCCGGCTTCGCACGGGTGCAATAATCGTACTTGGTTACTTGGTAAAACCCGTACCCTCAAGTGCCAGATGACGTGAGGCCGAGTCAGAATAACTTGAGGTCATAACTACGCACAAATACTTTAGCGACTTGGTTAGAGCATTGCTAAATTTCACTAAATAAAAATACACATACTTATGAAGTTTACATGAAGTTAACTCACTTGATCAGAGATTGTAAACTTGACGGCAGTGACAGCTGTTGTCCTCGTCAATGGTTCAGGTGATTTGAGGAATTCTTTCAGATGAGGTAATAAGTCTTTAGGCTCTAATAGGCACAATTTTCCTAAGCATTCTGCAACCTAGAACAAAATAAATGCTTGTGACGATAGTTGCTAAAAATATAGACCCTTATCCTCTTCGCTTACATCTACATTGTAGATTTTTTTCGAGTAGTCTTTTAGGGTGATGAGGCGGATGAGGATGGTAGAATGGAAGGAGTTGAAGAAAAAAAGAAAGGAGGAATGATAGAAGAGAGTGGAAAACATGTGCTGACCCCACTTATTGTGGGATAAGGACAGTAAGATGATGAGCCTATTAGGATAGGATATTATGATACTTACTACATTACGAGATCCTTCCTCCGCGCACTGGCAGTGTTTTGATAGCTGAACCCATATTTCTGGGATGAACGGTCTGAGCGCTTCGACGCCCTCGGGAGAGCATGACTCGCATGAGATTATCTGCCGTAAAAGATACTGGTTAGAATAATAAAGTAAAGTTGAGGTCTTATTCTCTAGTTTCCGGATACATTACAGTTCATGTGTAGGCATTTGATTAGATAGTTCGAATAAACGAGCTTAAAATAAACATAGTAAAAAGCAAACTAGTGACAACTTTCGTACATTATCATCAGATAGATAGATAGATAGATAGATAAATTCTTTATTGTACACAGAGCAAAAAGAAAGCATATACAGAAAATTTAACAAAGAATAGGTACAATGGGCGGCCTTATCGCTAAAAGCGATCTCTTCCAGACAACCTTTGGATGGAAAGGATATGAAAAAAAATCAGAGGCGGCGGTGTACAATAATAACTATAAAGATGGTGGTGTACAATAACTATTATAACTATTCCTAAAGTTAAGTAAAATAATAAAAATAAAATATAATACATATACAATAATTAAGCATTCCTAATAATAATACACAGTACACCAGTTACCAGTACATCAGTTCCTTAAAGTTCCGGAAACTCCAAGTCTACCATATTAGGCATAATAGCAAATGATATTTTCAGAATAAAGTATTTATTTCTTGAGAAATAACCCATTTTCTAGCAGTGGACATGTTCCGAATAGGACGCGCCGCATCTGAGGCATCTGCATGTCATCTATGTACCTCGCGTAATGAATGTAGCAGCAGGTACTGCCGCTTCGGCTGAGCCTCAATCTCCCCCAATATGAAAGGCAGGAACTCGGGCAGGTTGCCGACCGCTACTGATCCGAGCGCGTAGCTCGCAGCCGACTTCACTTCTTCGGAGGAGAGCGCGAATGAGTTGAGCAACACTTCTTTCAGGTTTGGGATTGAGCTTAGATCTCTGGAAGGAATACATTGGTGATGTCACATACACCTTGGCAAAAAGTAAATAATGAATAAATATTGGGCAAGGCCGCATGTGAGTGAACGTCGGAAATGTACGGAAAGGGGAAAATGACAATAACATTAATGTATCCTACACATAACTGTTGAAGATTTAATTTTTCCTCTTGTCGTATTACTAGTTCTTTCAAAACAGTGTGGTGAAAGGATTTGAAGTGCACCCTCTTCAATAAAACTCAGCATAACGGAGAAGTTCGATTCTTATAATGCTAGTAGCCACTATACGCAGCCAGGTTGACCAATAAGATGACTACACGACCCTAGTCCAAGGAAGGCATGTTACTTAAAATCAAAGAAAACAAAAATAGAGCTAAAAAGCTAACTGCCCCCCGCGGCTTAGCTCGTCAGGAGTCTACATCTTCTTGTCGTACAAATAGTTACTTTCGAATTTATTTCGGATTTATCGAACTTCATTCAGTGATGTAAAATCTTAAAAAATGTTGAACTGTGCAAGTGAGAAGCCTCATTAATAGGATATAAAGTAGTACTAACAGATGTCGTCCGATCTCTGCGAGTGCGAGCAGTGCGAACATATGGTGCGCGTCGCTGGGGGGGTTCGCTGCGTCGCGCAAGAAGCCGCGCACTACGTCCAATGCGTCCGCGCCGCCTTCCACTACGACGGCCGCCACGCATTTTGCCAGCGAGTGGAACGCCTGCAACAATAATTTATTTATTTGACGAAAATGTTCTAATTCGTGGTGGATTAGATCTGCAAGGACATCCCGCAATGGAGTGTATTGCGCATATCCCCCTGCTTACCTCACCCCAGCCGCTATTTTAGGAGTTGGGCACTCCTAAAATAGCGGAGAAGAACCTTGGGTTGGTGGTCGCAATGTTCAAGCATCTTGGTGATTTGGATTCAGAGCAGAAAATTATCTTTCTCGGCCATCAATCGGTTGTCGATTTGAGAACCACGACGGTTGATGATGGCCAAGAGAGACAGGTGTGTGATGATTTTTTATCAGTTTTGTTTACTACACGGTTCCTGTTCAAATCCTGCTTGGAGATTAACTTTTGGGACATTATAAAATATTTAAGATGTGTGGTGTGACGCCTGAACTCCCGAAGCGAAATTGGTGGACGACAGCAAGTATTAAATATAATTAGTTAAGACGGCAGTTCCGCATTGATTGCGGAACGAGTCTTCCTTTGGTTCCTTGGCGCGCGGACAGCCCGCCACGTCCGTCGTCGTTAAAGTGAACTAGAGCAGTGCTCAGGTAGATACGTCGTATCAATGTGTTTGCGCACACAAATCACTCGCGGCATCACAGGGAGAGGGACCCCTCCATCCGTCGTTGTTTGCGTGAAGTGACCTGGGGCATTATTCTTTTCTCTATGACAATAGGAGATTCCTTACCCCAAACCATGAAACGTCTAAACTTGATGTTGGGCTTTATTCTTTATGACATAGGAGATACTTTGCCCTGACCGTATGACACCGGCTGCCTTGTCTTAGCTGTGATCGCGGTGCAAATGGTCATAGTGAATAAGGCTCCTGCTATACCTGCTTGATGTGATGCGCGTTGGCGTTGTGCTCGTGCAGGCGCTGCACCGGCGCCACCAGCAGCGCCAGCAGCTCGCGGCGCGAGCAGCCCGCCACGTCCGCCGCCACCAGCGCGCTCAGCACGCCAAGCATCGCCTTCAGCGCACCGCCTGCACATAACAATGTATGTGTGTCTGTCTGTGTGTGTGTGTATGTCATTGGGACCACCGCACACATCAATACATAGTATTGTTAGTTTTGTACATTAGATCATAGGGACCACCGCACACATCAGTACATAGAATTGTGCATTAGATAATAGGGACCACCGCACACATCAGTACATAGAATTGTACATTGTGTCATAGAGGACATCGCACACATACATACATAGTATTGTTAGTTTTGTACATTATGTCATAGGGACCACCGCACACATTAATACATAGAATTTTACATTGTGTCATAGAGGCCACCGCACACATACATACGTGGAATTGCACATTGTATCATAGGGACCACCGAAATAATGTATTTAGGCTGGTTTTAGAGTCACGCTGACCGCACGTTTAGCGCTGACCGCTGAAGCATTTTAGAATACCGCGTATCAGCGCGTGCAGTTCATACGTTTCGGCTGTCAGTGCCGATGGCCAGCGTGCGGTCAGCGTGACTCTAAAACCAACGTTAGTGCGAGAGCGATTTTTTGAACTCAGAGCGAAGTGAAGCATTCTAGAGTAGAATCCTGGACGTAGCGAGGGGTATAAAGTACGTCGCTCGAGGTTATATAGTTTTGGTACGGCGTGGCACACTGCTTTTCATCTACCTCTTTAAATAAGAGATAATATATTGTAGTAGGTATAGTATGTATGTATTCATGATTAGGTAATGTGAGTATTTATGTATATATTGGTTTCTAATTTCTTTGTATTTTGTATGTATATTCACAAATTCTTTTTATTTATCTCCACGCACACAAGGACCCCTTCTAAATTTCTTGAGTCTATTTCATCCAACGGTTGTCTGGTAGAGATCGCTACTTAGCGATAAGGCCGCCCATTGTACTTTTCGTTTTAAGTTCGTTTTTGTTGTATCCTTAAGTTGTGTGCAATAAAGTATTTTCTATCTTTTCTATCTATCTATCTAGTTTAAGTAGTGAGTATTGATTAGGTAGGTAGGTACCTTGCAGCAGCGGTGACTTGGCGAGCGCCAGGATGTTGGGCGTGAGGGCATGCCTCGCCTCCGACGTGAGCGCGGCGGGACACTTGAGGCACGCGCCGCGGACCAGCGTCAGGGCCGTTTGTGCGCAGTGCAGGTCACACTCGTTCACCAGCGCAGGCACCTCCATTAGCACCTACCAACAAACGGACAATTCTTTCATGTTATCTATGTTATCAACATCATATTTTTAAATTTAAAACTAAGATGCGATTCTGCGAGAGAGAGAGATAAGCGTTTTGGTCTGAGTACTGTAAGCATTGTCTATATGATTATGATTATGAATATATGAACGCGAAAGTAAAGATGTTTGAATGTTAGGATGTTTTGAGAATCATTGGACCAAACCAGTGCTCGAAAGAAGTCTCTGTGAGGTGCACTTCCTTTCACCACTCTTTTACGAAAAATAATTAGTGACACTATAGGAAGACGAAGACCACTGGACCGGTCTGAAATACATCATGCGCCGTTGAGTATACTGATACACGAGTCCAAATAAAACTCGATCATCTGAGCTGAATGAGCGAGCGAGATAGCTTCTATCTCGCTCGCTCATTCAGCTCAAGTTTAAGCTAAAGTTCAGCGGCCCAGAAATCTATTATTCAATTTACAATTGGCTAGACAATGCTAAAATCACGTCGAATCTCTACTTCAGTTTCAATCGCAATATTGGTAACGTCGATAGAAAACAAAAGGAAGGGATGTATAGAATGTACAATTGTAAATCTAGACTTCAAAAAAAATTATGAGAAAAATTAAGCTCACCTTACTCAACAGCTCAATGCTTATAGCATTGCTGTAGTTCTGCACCAAAGTATCTAGAAGGACTAGTGTAGAAAGTTTGAGAGCTCTCTGATTCTTCCTTAGGAATGATCCTAAGATTGGGACTGCATCAGACTGAAACAATAATTAATATTACAAAAACCATTGCATATTCCTTATAATAACAATTCAAATATAACCTGTGTTACTCAGGGAAAATGTAGCATAATAATAGTGACAGAATTTTTGAAATCTATTGAGTAGTTTTTGAGTTTATTCGTTTTACATAGAAATCTTTCCTTGGTACAACATAAAAATATACATAAACATACAAATTTTAGAGTGTAGATAACGATTGATTACGAGATGAATACATGGCGAGTATGTACCTAAATTATAAAAACTATAGGCAAAAATACATACCAGAATGGGTCGTAAATCGATCCTCAATGGCGAAGAAGCTACTTTTGTCAAAGCTTTCACGGTAGTTAGACGTGTTATCTCATTCCGTAAACGTTCTAAGAAAATAGGCAGACAGACTGGCAGTTCATTCTGAAACAAAGAATTTTTTTTATCAGTTATGTTGCTAGCAAGGTAATTCTTATGTTTACGATATAGTTTCGTAGTTGACACTGAAATAACTCAACATGTAAGATGTTACAAAACTCAATCAAGAAATGGCATCTTATTTTGAATTAGCTAATTTTTTTTAACAATCAATTTACTAAATACGAGTAAATGAATCACGAAATGATTAAAATTCTTCTTCTTGTCGATTCACTAGTTTCTTTCGAAACAGTGTGGTGATAGGATTTTACGTGCGGTTCTATCGAGCAATTGACAATGTTTTAGAAGTTTTTTGGTTGTGACATGCCGGTTTTTTAAATTACTGAGATAGATAGATATAAAATACTTTATTTCACACAACTATTGAATAGAACTGAAAACTAACTTAAAACTAAAAGTACAATGGGCGGCCTAATCGCTAAGTAGCGATCTCTACCAGACAACAGCTGGAAAAAAGATAAATATTGATATACCTGTAGATAGTCTCCAAAGTGGCACAATAGCTGTCCGCAGGCTGCGATGGCGCGCTCTTTGACCTCTTGGTCCATATCTGTGGCGCGCAGGCGCACTAACGTACACTCATACATGGCCGGGACGAACGCCTGTAACTCCTGTGACGGCTCGATAGCCATTTCCACTTCGCCTTCCATGTTATCTAGACAACAAAATGTTAAAGTATATGCTAGCATTTGCCTGTGATCCAGTGAACCTTCGTCAAATATGTTTTTTGTTGATCATGCTCACCCAGTGGCCGCATGACCTTAACAAGGGTCTGTAGTACACGCAGCGCCTCTGCAGTGACCTTGTAGAAGGGGTCGTGCACACAGGCGAGCACAGCCGGCATGAGTGAAGCCACGTGCGCGCGCATTACGTTGCCGCTGTGACCGCGTAACAGGCAAACCACGAACACTAGCGTCTCGATCTTCATTGACGACGTCGTGGTTTTGTCCCTGTGAGAAAACGCCTCAAGTTACAATAATAAATATGTACATAATTGTTCACGGTTCAACTCCCATGGCTAGCTCTATTCCACTTCAGGTACTCCATGACATTACCCCCCAGTAGTTTGCGTCTGTTTGCGCGTGTATGTGTGTTTGCGTGCCTGTGTGTGTGTGTGTGAGGTCGTGAGTGAATGGTGAGGTGTGTGTATGTGTGAGGTCGTGAGTGAGTGGTGAGGTGTGTGTATGTATGTGGGAGGTCGTGAGTGAGTGGTGAGGTGTGTGTGAGGTTGTGAGTGAGTGGAGGGGTGTGTGCGTACTCACGTGAGTGCCGGCGTGAGCGCCCGGATGACCTTGGCGGCGTGGTCGGCGAGGCAGCCGGGCGCGGCGGCGAGCAGCTCGCGCAGCAACGCGAGCGCGCAGCCGCGAGCGCGCACGCTGCGCCCGCGGATCACGCGCAGCGCGCCGCGCACCACGCCCGACACCTGCAACAACACTTCCATCTCTAGAGGAATATCAACTCAACACCTACCCACATACAACCCTAAAGTAAGCAAAGCTATGGGGACTTAGACAACAAATACACGACTTTGATCCCCAGCGACGACACACAATTGTTTGTTCTGTTTGGCAATCGAGCTACAAACAGCCCACAACGCAGAAGGCAGAGCTACTGCTATGTTTATTCTCTGATTGGGTGTTAAGCATTTAATAAAAATAAGTTTATTCAAATTATATCAGCTAACTGGTTCTCATATTACAATCTTTGGGTACTACTATTATTTCTATATGTGAAAGTCTACCAATATTTATTTATTTATTTTAACATGTTGTGTCGATCACACATTTATATCAATCAGCATGGGATGCAGAAGATAATGATGACACAAACCATTCCCAAGACGATCTCTCACATACCCTTTGCAGCAGCAGTGCTTGCGGCGAGTTATCAGCAGGAGCTAGAGACATCTGGTGGCCGTGCGACGGCCGAGTGGCACGCAGCAACGCTGTGTATGCGCTCAGAATGTCGCACTTCACATTCTCTTCGCGTTCTGAAATATATTATACTATATTCTAGAGATTACTAGAGACCCGCCCGCGCGCCCCTGCTTCGCACGGGTGCACATTGTTTTTCTACTATATCATGCATGTATTATACATTAAAACCTTCCTCTTCAATCACTCTATCTATTAAAAAAAACCGCATCAAAATCCGTTGCGTAGTTTTAAAAATTTAAGCATACATAGGGATATAGGGACAGAGAAAGCGACTTTGTTTTATACTATGTAGTGATAGTGATAGTGATGTAACAACGATACAAAGTGGTATAGGACAAACATTAACCTATAGACAAAATTATAACCCTCATATACATAATCCCTGGCTTTTTATAGCAGCTCTATAGAGTATTCTTGTCACTTTCATGCCAACGAAAAGAGACAGCAACAGACTTATGGGTCTGATAAGCTAATGGCGCGCTCAGCGAAGGGCAACTTTTTTCATCTTGGCAGGTCTAGGCAACATTGCCACGCGAGCGATCATAAAATGTGGCAAATCAATAATTCCAATGGAAGGTATACCATTGGAATTATTGATTTGCCACATTTTATGATCGCTTTAAAGTAATGCCATGTATACTTAAAACCTTTTGCGTAGAGAAAATTAATAAATTATCTTATCTTACCTTTGAATCTGGCGATCAATGCAGGAGACACAGTGATGTACATTTCCGCTAAAAGCTCGTGGCGTGTTGCGATGACTGATTCCAAGCATTTCGCTGCTGCGCGTCTCACCTGAGAAAAGTTTTACATACATTATCTAATTTTTGCTTATTCATAATAGTAGAATAAATTAGACACAGTATAGCTACACACCAAGTAAGATTGGCGCAAGAAAATATTCTGACGTTACTTACTGACGCCTTATTGTGGCTCTCAGTATTGACGACCTCAGCAGCGCAGTGGGCGGGAGTCCGCCTGTGACGCAAGAAGTTGCGGATTCGATTCCCGCCTCGGAACCAATTTGTGTACGATCTGTACAAATTAGTTCCGTTGGTCTGGGTGTTTTCTATGTAAAATGAAAAAATATCTATCTATGTAAGTATATAATGTATTAAACTAGCGACCCGCCCGCGCGCCCCTGCTTCGCACGGGTGCACATATCATGCATGTATTATACATATAAACCTTCCTCTTGAATCACTATCTATTAAAAAAAACCGCATCAAAATCCGTTGCGTAGTTTTAAAGATTTAAGCATACAAAGGGACATAGGGACAGAGAAAGCGACATTGTTTTATACTATGTAGTTATAGTGATGTAGTACCCATAACACAAGCTTTGAGTACCTTGCTTTGGGGCTAGATGGCGCTATGTGGATTGTCCAGAATTATTATTATTATAACATTTGAGCATGTATCAAATGTGACTAGTTTTAGAGACTCGTCGTGGTTAGTACTGCTAGCTACCTTCCATGACATGTCATCATCGTCGGAGTACTCTTCGGAGTCGGACTCGGGCTCGGCGTTAGGTTCGAACGACTCGTCCTCCATCTCCTCGTCCTCGCCGCCGCCGGCGCCTGTCTCCTCGTCTTCGTAGTTGTAGTTGGGGTCGTAGGTGATCATTTTCAGGCAGAGACTGATAATCTGAGTAAAGGAGATAATATTTTAATAAAAGCAGCGCCCCGCAGTTTCACCCGCGCAGATTTAAATCCCGGTATTCCCCCCACGGGATAAAAAGTAGCCTATGTGTTATTCCAGACTATAATATATCTCTGTGCCAATTTTCACCAAGATCCGTTCAGGCGTTCTGGAGTTATAGAGTAATAAACATCCACCCATTCATCCATACTTACAAACTTTCGCATTTATAATATTAGTAGGATTAATGGTTTGTAATTTGGTATAGGCAATAACTGATAAATATTTTAAAATTAGAAGTTTGAAAATTGGTACAGAAAATTGGTATTGGAATTCACACTCCAAGGGTTGATAGATTCCAGTAATATTTATGTACCTATATGTAATACTAGTTGCGCCCCGCGGTTGCGCCCCGCGGTTTCACCCGCGCAATTTAAATCCTGGTATTCCCACGGGATAAAAAGAAGCCTATGTGCTATTCCAGACCACAATCTATCTCTCTGCCAAGTGTCATCCAGATCCGTTCAGACGTTCCGGCTTGAAAGAGTAACAAACATCCATCCATCCATACTTACAAACTTTCGCGTTTATAGCAGTAGATAATTCTACTCACTGAGTATGTCATGTGAAGGATAATGATCTAAAGTTCTACACTATATGCTTACTGTAGGAATATGCGGCTGAACTTCTTTAGGGCACTTGAGAACAAACGCCTCGAGCGCTTGCAGGCAATGCTCGCGTAGCTCTTCGTCCGTGTCCGTGGAGTATTCCAACACCTTCGGCGCCACACGCCACAGCTGCTCGCCAAACCGATGCCCGGCTTGACGACTGTGAAGCATACATTCATTCAATAAGGCAAGTATAATACAAGTCTGTATGGTTATTCAGTTATTTGGTTCCAATAGAACAAGCTTCATTTATTTTAGCACTAGACAAGCATTGTGGACTGTTTTTTTTATATTAGCAGCTGATGGAACAAGCATATGGCCCACCTGATGTTAAGTGGTAACCATCACCTACAACAAAGCATTGCCTCGTAAGTCACGCACGATAGGAACGTGCTCTACGACGCACTGCCTTGCGTCCATCAACTTGAGGCATTGTAATTACACCGGCGACCACACTCTTCAAACCGAAACACAGCAATGCTACTTGGCGGCAGAAAAAGGCGTAGTGGTCGTAATGACTACACGCATTTTAAGGACGAACTATTTTTGACGACCTCTGTGGCGCAGCGGGCGAGAGCCTGCCTGCGACGCAAGAGGTTGCGGGTTCGATTCCCGCCTTGGAACAAATTTGTGTACGATCTGCAGAAATTTGTTCCGATGGTCTGGGTGTTCTCTATGTATTATAAAAAATATCTATCTATGTAAGTATATAATGTATTAAATATATTAGTTATCTAGTACCCATAACACAAGCTTTGAATAGCTTACTTTGGGGCTAGATAGTGCTGTGTGGATTGTCCAGCATATTTTTTTTTTTTTTATGTTAATTGACTAGGTATATTACTTTTTAAAACACAAGTTTATATAATTATCTTTTTTGTTGATCCTATTTGTTACCTACCTACAATTTGTTATTAATATCACTTTTGCGTTAAGACGACGACGCCCTGTTACAGCTGACACTATTGATACTTTTCATTGTTTTTATTTTGTGTGAACTGACGAGGACTAAAGCCACAATTCTATTAATTATTAATGTCTATGTGTTTGCTTTAGATCAATAAATAAATTTCATTTCATTTCTTCCCCGACCGAGCCCTTCACAAAGAGCTCTACTACTCTTAAAACTGTGTGATGGTGTAAAATGTCAGCCAATATTTATATTTCACTAGCTGGTACCCGCGACTTCGTCTGCGTACTTTTCGCAAAAAGGTAGCCTATGTCCTTTCTCAGGGTCTAAAGATTGTCTGTGCCAAATTTCATCAAAATCGGTTGAGAGGTTTAAGCGGGAAAGCGTAACAGACAGACAGACAGACAGAAAGACAGACAGACAGAGTTACTTTCGCATTTATAATATTAGTTAGGATTAGGATAGTTAGGATTATAAGCTAGTATAGTAGCTAACAAAGGATTAGTATGCCAGAATTGTTTATTCTCACCATATAGATGCAATACACTGTATGTGGGTACGGCTAACACTAGATGATGTTGAGGAGCCCAATCCCTCTAATAAGTGGTCAATCAATTTGTTGTAGAGAGATGAATTGCAAGACATTACCAAATGAGACAGTGCAACAATTGTGCGTTTACGAACAGCCTGGAAACAAAGTAATAAATACTAGTAACATGTACACCGTTTTAATATCATAAGTTAAAAAAACATTTACCAACTCTTATGACATTGATGTGGATTTTACGAAAATCATTACAAATCTACCATTTTCTACTCATGTTTTATTTGCATCATACAGACAGAGTATATCATTAGGTGTACTATACTTAAACCATTTTTTTCACTGGTGAATAAAGCAAAGAATAGCAACACTGTATAGTTTTTTTTTAAATACTAAACAAGGAACTTGAGGATACTTGTACATTTTTACTTGTCTATTATTAGTTGCAAATGAAATCATTCTTACCTGACGAGGAGAAGCCAGTTGAGGGAGCAATGAATTTAGAAGCACTGTATGAAAAGAGATCAGTAAGCCTCCAAATCTACTAAGTAAATCAGCTAAAATATCTAAAGCCTCCAATTGTACTGAGACATCTTCTTGCTGAAACCAAAAAACATATATAGATAGATTTATTGATTTCAAACATGTATATTAATATTACATTCATCAGTTAATTAGCTAGGTCTAAGGTAGCTCGTAGTGTGTGATTACAGTGGCGCGGGAGCGGGTGGCGGCGCCCGCTCGTCCCGTTGCGTTTCCCGCTCATCCGCCCCGCCTGCACTTGGTGCACTTTCGTCAAAAACTTATGTTTGCATTTCCGCTACCCGCCCCGCTCTGCTGCAACTGTAATTTCACACTTATGCGAGCACAAAACCCTGTATGGTGCTGGAATTAATCGTCAATCGAACATCAATAACTGTTTTTTTTATAGCTAGGCGTTTGACTGCCAACCACCTGCTGCTGATGTAAAGTAAAGATGCAGTTAAAGGTGGAGCACCCTTAGCTATAATCCACTTATTCACTCTTGTTAAAAATTCCTGTTATAATATTCCGGAAATACCGATGATGGTGAAGAGTTCCACTCCTTGGCAGTTTGCACTAGGAAAGTGGAAGCAATAATGAGGGATATCCACCATATAGTGGCACCATAAGTTTTTTTATTCTCCCAAAAGTTATGAACCTTGTGTTATAATCAGATCCCTGACATTCACTGTGTAATTATTAATAAACTAGTATGTATGTATTTCTACTATGTATGTAGTGAAATAAATTTTGACTTTGAATTTGAATCAGTATACAAGTTTTCTGTGACAATATGTATATTGTAAATACATACCTTTTCAATGGCACTGCTCAACTTGCCAGTTATTTTCTTACATACATTAGCAGCTAATGTATTTGATCCCAATGGCAGCTCGGAAATGACTGTTTTTAAGCCAATGCTACTGATATCTCTAAGCTGTTCTGTATCCGAGAGCATATTGCCACACAAGGTATCTACAATACCTTCTACTTGATACTCTTTCACTTTGTTCACCAGGGGACCAAGACTGTGAATATAAAAAAAAATACTAAAAATGTGTCACTAAAACTGCAAATGAAACATACTCCATCTTATTATAAAAATGTGAGTTAGACTAGGCTTAAGCCAGGACTAACTGGTCCGTGGTCTAACTTTGATACCGAAGTTGGTCCCTGCTCTATGGAAAAATCAAAGACTTAGATCAGACGTTATTATAAAACGGAGTTTATCCCCTAAACCACGGTTTAAAGATAAACCCGAACGACCCCTAGTTTAAGTATGGTCTAACTAATAAAAATCTCATTTTGCCAAATTTTATTTGGTCTCCCACATAAGTTTATTCAATAAAACAACTTGTAGCACTGCATTATCCAACATACATGTCAAACTCTAGACTCCAATCTAAATTTGAAATGTCAAAACGCATGGGTTGCCACGAATTTGTCAATATCAAGTTGATAACGAGATTTAAAACAAAAAGGCGGAGATCTGAGTCAAGAAGAGAAACTAAAAATTGATTTAAAGTGAAGAAATTTGAAGAATTTTTTTTTTCATTTCCTAGAAAAAAGGACTCAAGGGGAAGACTTGCCATCTACCCCCACTTGCATCCCCCCTATCCCCAACCCTCAACTCAGGTACAAGGATTGCTATAGCCAACCCAATTAATATGTTAGTAGAACTCAAAAACAATACAAGTTATTTTTTGGTTGATCATAAAATTCAATTATTAATTTTGTTCATGGGACTAAATCCCAAGGAAATGTAGAATGAGCAAGAAACTCACAGTCCTTAAACCTGTGTTGAAATTATGAAAAACATTGATTAATGTAGTAGATATACACCTTGAAACATAGATACTGACTAGTAAATTCATTGTCTTTGTTACCGTGATAGTCTATAACACCATGATTGCTCGGGTTTACTTACCATTTTACAGCTAAATTTTGAACTTCTCCATTCTTGTCCTCAAGTAAACGAAGCAACATCTTGACAACCTTCCTTTCAGAATCATCATCCAGCTTTATACTATCCTTCTGCAGCTCAGTCATCAGATCATTCGTAGCCATAAATCGAAAGTCTTTATCATTGGAAGTCATCTGAGAAAATTGCCCAAATATTCGCATTTTAGTCCAGAAGCAATAAATAATTGAAAATTTAGTCATGCACCGGCTTACCTTCTCCAGAAGATTTGCTATTTGATAGGACACACTAGCCATTTTGTAAGGTTGTTATGTCTTGTGGTATGGAATTAAAAATCAAAATATGAAAAATACATTAATTCTGTATTAGAAAAGTCATGAAATAAAAATTCTGACTTTCCGGATCGGGTTCTAAAAATTCACTCCGATAAACTTCGCTTCTTCGCTTCGTTCTCGGCTTTGCTTTGAGGTTGGTTTGACGTTTATGGTTTTATTTTTTTGCAAATCATAGATTATAATGGCGGCGCTAGATACAGTGTGCATTGTGCACATAAGTCTGCGATCATCGTCGTAACCGTTATAAATGCTCTAAGTCGTAACCTGCCAGACCCTGCTTCGCGAACCTTTTTCTGCACAGTTCGCTAGTAGACAACACTGAGCATGGACGACGATTTCGTGGACGCAGCGTGTATGTATGTGCCTGTAATTATCTCTTACATGTGCAAAAAAATGTAAATACCTCATAACAAAAATATGAATATTTTGATAATATAGGTATGTTATATAGTATGCTTATTGGCATACAATTATTTAATACTAGTTGCTCCCCGTGGTTTCACCCGCGCAAATTTAAATCCCAGTATTCCCATGGGATAAAATATAACCTATGTATTACTATGTGGTATTCCAGACTATAATCTATCTCTCTGCCAAGTTTCATCTAGATCCGTTCAGCCGTTCCGGCGTGAAAGAGTAACCAACATCCATCCATCCATACTTACAAACTTTCGTTGCGTTTTTAATAGTAGTAGGATAATGTATTATTATTATTTAAGGAGCACTGGTGGTCTAGTAGGAGTGACCCCGCCTTCTGATCGTAAGGTCTCAGGTTCGAATCCGGTCGTGCACCAATGGATTTTTCTATCGAAAAATTTGTGCGCAGAGCCAGTGCTCTTAAACGGTGAAAGAAAACATCATAGGTTTGCCATCTGTCACGTATGGCATACTAACTACTGCAAAATGTGGGTAGGTATGTGCCAAATATAACGTTTGGACGTACCTCTGACTACCCCCTTAGACGTCCTCAAAGAATCTTGAGTTAGTACTTGGTACTGAGAGATCTGAAGGGATATCTACCGTGCCTGGGGATCAGTCGTGAAGCTGTTTGATTTTCAGTTATTGAATTTTAATACCTATATTACTAGATAATTAAAATTCAATAATCATAAGAATAATAAAAAATATGGAAACGTCCAAGAAAAAGACACGAGTGGATGTATGAAATGTACAGAAATAGACCTCGCAGGTCCTCCGTTCCGCTCAACAGCGCTCGCGCAACTGAACTTCACACAGTGTGGCAGGCTACGCAAACACTTCATCAGTGAACACTTTGATGTTAGCTAAAAAACAGATACCGCATGGCAAAGCGCACCTCATTGGACGCAGATCGTAAAACTCTTCACTGACTCGTGCCTCACTAGCGTTTGACTCAATGATCACTTAAGTTCATACATATCTGGCACCGGAGTAATACACACAGAATTACAGATAGAAAACAGAAGATACTCTGTGACAGTGTGACACTGACAGATAGCGAGCCTCGTTGAAGTACATAAAAATTTTGGGTTGCCACATTATACATTTATTAAGCTTGTTATTTACAAAGAATTTACCTATATTCCTTGGTTATTTAGTTTAGGATGTCATCCTTCCGTTCGTAAGGTCGCAGGTTTGAATCCGGTCGTGCACCAATGGATTTTTCTAACGAAAAATTTATGAGCGCAATGCCAGTGCTCATAAACGGTGAAAGAAAACATCGTGTGGAAACCAGTTAGCAGGTATTCAAACATCGGCGATGGGCTTGCAACCTGTCACGTATGCTGTGCACTTATGGAATACTGTCTACTGCAAAATGTGGGTATGTGCCAAATGTAACGTTTGGACGTACCTCTGACTATCCCTCCTCAAAGAATCTTGAGTTAGTACTTGGTATGCTTCAACACATTCAACGCTTCGTTTTAGAAATTCCTTGGTTTGCATGGCCCTTAGTTGTTGTTACTGCTACTACTCATCATAAGATGGCGCTTAACATAAGTACTTAATTTACATTAAGTTTTTCTGGAAATCCATCCGTTCAGCCAGAGGAAAATCCCAGAGCTCTGAGCTGAACTCGATCAGAGACCAAAACGGCAACGTAGTGAAAGGTGAAGAATGCATGTTAAAAAGGTTGAAAGAGTATTTTGAAAGTTTGTTCGAAAGAGAGGAGGCACGAGTGCCTACCTTAGTTGTGAATGAAACCATTGATGAAAGCGGAATTAGCATGAATGAAATAGTGAATGCATTGAAAGGTATGAAATCAGGAAAGGCTGCAGGATATGATAGGATTACAGTAGAAATGCTGAAAGCTGGACATGGCGTAGTAGCAAGTCAGTTGTGCCGCCTTTTTAATTTGTGCTGGAGTGCCGGTCGAGTGCCAAGCGATTGGTGCAAGGCCGTCATAGTTCCGCTATACAAGGGTAAGGGCTCGCAACAAGACTGCAAAAACTACAGAGGCATTAGCCTACTCAGCGTTGTCAGCAAGCTGTATGCAAAAGTGTTGATTGAAAGAGTTGTGAAAGAAACCGATGAGAAAATATGGGACGCACAAGCGGGATTTCGAAAGAGTATGGGATGTACGGATCAGGTCTTTTCCTTACGATGCATAGCCGAGAAATTTTTGGCCAAGGGTCAGAAGGTCTATTGCGCTTTCGTAGATTTGGAAAAGGCCTATGACAAAGTGATGAGGAATGAACTGTGGTCGGTGCTGTCTGTGTATGGAGTAGACAACAACCTGATTCAGGCTCTAAAATCTCTCTATGAGGATTCTAGAGCTTGCGTTAGGATAAATGGGTCATACACTGAATGGTTTAGCATCGAAAAGGGTGTTAGACAAGGATGTGTAGCGTCTCCATGGTTGTTTAATCTATTCATGGATAGTTGTTTGCAAGATTTGAAAGATAGTGAATGTGGGTTAAGAATGAATGAGTTACTCGTCAAATGTCTTCTCTATGCTGATGACCAGGTTATACTTGCGTCATCGGCGGATGGGTTACAGGCTTAGAGCATTTATTACGGGAGATGCCAAGCGCTACTTTTAGTACTAAAATCTTTCTGCCGGTTTTCGCGGAAGGCGGGGTAGTACAGTACAGAACACATTTACATAATCACGCATACTAATGCAGAAAAATTAAGCGTCCCTATAAACGCACACGCAAGTAAAAGCTGTACACCAACACAAAAACAATAACACAATTAAAGAATGACTGTTGTTACACTTTTGTTTAGTTACACACTAACACACAAAAGTAGTGATGGGTTGTAAAGACCGACAAAATGAACGATTTCATATGAATGAAACAGGGTGGTTCAAAATCATATACTTTTCCTTTTTTTAGCCAAGATTAACAAACGTGTACCTGTCTAGCCTAGTAGGTATTACTAAGTAAATAGAGTGCTGGCACCGACTCCAAAAATATCAGTAATTGTATAATGTCATAATAATAAAATTATAAGATTTGTTGAAAAAATGGATACCTATTTGTAAGTAGATTGAAATATAAATCCATAATGCAATTATTTTTAACTTTTTAGTGTATTTTTCATAACAAATTGGATAGCAGTTTTGGAGTCGGTTTTTTTTTGTAAAAAATATTTTATTAAGAGTTTGTAGAGCGTAATCTCTGAAACTACTGAAACGATTTTAAAAATTATTTTACAAATAGAAAGCTACACTGTTGTTGAGTAACTTTAAGCTATATTCTATTTTCGCAAGTAGTAAGTAATCTTTCAAGTAAGTAGTCTTTCATGAATGCATTTTTAGATAAACATTTTGTTTCTTTATTGGTATGATGTGTCCAGCAGTGGACTTACATAGGCTGATGATGATGATTGTTATGACGGGGTGAAAAAAATGAAGAGCAGTAGAAGAATAGCGGCTGTTAACAAATGCTCATAGCCCATGTCCCTCTCCAGCTAACATACTACAGCTATATAAAAATCACGTTTATACGATTCTGCGTTCAAAAAGTACAAAGAAAATAGCAATAAACCAACGACACAGCACAACTAAAATTTTAAGGGAGCTCCATGAAGCGACGTATTGAAGGCAGAATGACAGAGACAGTTTTTGTAGAGTCCAATACTGAATAGAATAGAATAGAATAGAATAATTCTTTATTTAGCATACGTAAAAAGGTACAGTGAAAAGCACAAGCCTGTAAAAATAAACTAAAAAGGGGGTAACATTAATAATTTTTTGCAGCACAGCATGTACATACTTACATACTACTGAACATCCTTTTTTTAAATCGGTTAAATATGGGTACAAAAAACACATCGCATTTTATTCTAATTTTACGTTCATTCCATCATTCATTCAATCGATTTCGCTCAACTAGTCCCCACACTACGCCTTCTACCAAGGAATATAAATTCACCGACACCTCCTACCAAGACGTTGGCGTCGTATTAAAACTGTCGTAACTGGTATTCCATTAAATATAAATTAAACGTAATTACAAAAACAATTGACTAAAATATCACTTACTTGTGATAGGAAATACCGTGTTCCCTAAAGTTTGATGTCTCTGATCTCCTTTTACACCGAAATACCGCACAATTCACCATTTTTACTGAGCACTACTTCGCGACAGGAAACGACAACTAATGGCCGCGCGGTGATGAGTGAAGTAGTTTTATATAACGTGCATGGCCAAGTCGCGCCTTATGGCCGGCAGAGGGGTACGCCTTGCGTTAACATCTCCAGTTATAAATGCTCTAAGGTTACAGGAGATGGTAACAATTATGCTTGGAGCTTTTGAGAGAAAAGGAATGAAAGTAAATGTTAGTAAGACGAAAATTATGGTATTTGAAAGAGATGAATGTCTGTCAGAATGTAATATTTTGATTGGTGGAGAAAGAGTGGAACAAGTGAATGAATTTGTATACTTGGGGACTTTGTTTACGAGAGATGGGAAGCATGATAGTGATATAGAAAGGAGAGTGACTGCTGGAAATAGAGTGAATGGGGCGCTACACACGTTTATGAGCAGCAGGAAACTGTCTAAAAAGGCACGACTGGCTGTACATAGGGGAGTGTTAGTGCCGACATTAATGTATGGTAGTGAAAGTTGGGTATGGCAGAAAAAACATCAGAGTAGAGTGAATGCAGTAGAAATGAGAGCGTTACGTAGTATGTGTGGTGTGAATTTGAGTGATAGAATGAGGAATAGTGTGATCAGAGAGAAATGTGGAGTGCAAGAAGACGTAGTGATGAGGGTAGAAAAAGGTATGCTAAGATGGTTTGGGCATGTAGAGAGGATGGATGAAAGAAGATTGACGAAAAAGGTGCATCAGGCGAGTGTGAATGGGACTGTTGGGAGGGGAAGACCTCGGCGGACCTATCTAGATCAGATAGCAGATGTTCTAGAGAAAGGCCAGGTCAAGAGTACCCTAAACCGACGAGCATGTATGAAGAATGTTATGAGAGTGAATGAAGCGAAAGAGGTATGTCAGGATCGTAGCAAGTGGAAATCCGTGGTCTCTGCCTACCCCTATGGGAAACAGGCGTGATTTTATGTATGTATGTATGTACTTAATTTAAAGAAAGTTTAAGAAAATAGAAATATCTATCAAGATGAAGTGAAGCGAAAAATAAAACTTAGGTAGCCCTTACCGGCGCGGCGACTGTTTTTCCGAATGCCTAAAAGTTGATGTTTTCAAGAGACGAGTGAATATCTTCTCGATAAGCGTGCTACACCGCCCGTAGACCGCATCGGCACTTACATAACATACCTATACCTATAAATTGTAAAAAAAAAACTACTAATTCGATGTTGACATTTCGTTGCTATTCGGGGAAAACAATTAATTTTTTTTTTTTATAATAAACCAATAATTTTAGTTAATTATTTATTTTTAACTTTTAGTACAAAATAAAACTAGTACACAGGGATACATCTCAAACCTAGCATTTGCAATGTTGAATAGTCCGAGGCTTACGACGATAAGTCTTCTCATTTGTACTATTTTAGAACTATAACGTCACAAAGTTCAGCTCATATTCCCCATCAAAAAATAAAATTAGTCATGAGACATACAAAACTGAATAATGTAATCACTCTTCGAGTCAATCTTGAAATAACTATTTCTTAATGCTGACATTTCACATAAATTATCTAATCAGAGCTACTTGGGAAACAATTTTACGCCTAGACCCTAAAAATATACAAAATACACATTTTGAGGTTTGGAGCGGCTTTCATTTTAGTTTCTTTTTTGTCAGGCACAATCAATCCATGCAATCCAATATTTAAAATACATTGAACAACTCAGTGACGGGAGGTTAACTATAAGATACAGACCGCCGGTTTCTGAAAGCCCGATCAACACTAATCGGCTGTCAAGTCACTTGCTATCCTATGTCTATCTAATTTGAAGAAAAAGCTAAAACAGCAAGTGACTTGACAGCCGATTAGTGTTGATCGAGCTTTCAGAAACCGGGGGTAAAAGCCATGTTTTCTTGCAACGTAAGATGACGATAAGACCTGCTTTTCAAGTTCTCAATCAACAAAATTCGGGAAAGTTTCAACTATAAAAAAATCTGCAGGCTGATCGCGTAACTTTTGTTGCATTCAAAATCCGCCCCCGTATTAGCTAAAATTTGCGATCAGCAATAATTGCACAATTATCGCGCAGACAACGCGCGATTGATTGTTGGACGTAAAAAGAAATGGTATTACGTACGAGACCGATTGCTAATCGCTCGTTGATATTTTTAATGCACTTATGCGACAACAAAAAGATTGTCGCAGTTTGACAGTTCAAATTGCTTCCCAGTTACTCTCGCATTGCTTTAAAAAAAGATACGTGATACGAAAACTTCAAACAAATTTACAGTTGAATGCAATATTGTGTTACGGATTGTCCTGTAGAGGCAGCACTGTCGATAGTTTGCAATGGCTTCATTATCGCTGTTACATAATACGAATTAGCGATTGAGAAGCATAAATCGCACGATTTTTGCTATTGCTTTGCTTTTGCAAGATACGTGATAAGGGGCCGGTTGCTTATTTGCCGGATGTCAATTTTGGTAGTTTTGCGATCGCAAAACTGCCAAAATTTACGTGATCAGCCTGCTGGTCTATATGTTTTAGGTTGTTTATGTATTTTAAATATGCCTTTTGTTGACCTTTGCCTTATATTCGCAATATACGTCCGATCCCAATTGTTAATTATTCCATTATGTTAATTTATCATACCAATTACATACATTACTTGTCCAATTCTTATCTTATCTACATTAACATTCTTGATCATAATTCATCTGTGTCTCGTCAAAATTATGTGTAAATGTCACAAAGTAGTAACATTAAAACATCAATAATTATAAAATCCTGTGTAACAAATAAGTTCAAATGATAATTTGGTCAGAATAATAATTTAAGGGCAGTGCCCAGCCCACATGATGCATTTGATTTTTCAGATACCAAGTAATTTACCTAGAAAAAATATACCATGATGTGATTAAAAAAAGGAAAAAAATGTTATTAATGTCATTCGTGTGTGAAAAATATTTTCAAGTGAAAAAAAAAAATTTATACCCATCCATTTCTCCATGATATGTGTTTTTAATATTATGGATGTAGATGTTTGTGGACTCGTGCCTAAATGTATTCTGGGTAAAATTGGACCAGCTGTACAACATTGGACCACACCCAAAACAAACACTTTTCATTACATAATGAAAGTAAATAATATATTAATAAAAGTAAATAATATATATTAGAAATTGCACAGTTTGTAAGAAAACATATAACTTCTTTTGAATTCAACAAAAACCCCCGCCGTAAAAACAAGCTAGTCCTCCCTGCACCTAAATTAGAAATGTATAAAAACGGTCCCTACTATAGAGCAATATTAGTATACAATAAAATCCCAGATAAAATAAAGAACGAAGTTGAAAACATAACATTTAAAAGAAAACTTAAGAAGCTCCTCATAAATAAATGCTATTATAACTTGTCAGAATTTATGGAAGATGAAATATAGGTAGGTATAATACATAGGTACCTAGTCATTAACCAACTTATGTAAATTAGTTTTAAATAGGTATTAAAATTATAACTTCAGATAAATCTATAGGTACATTGTTGGGCTTTAGGTACCTGAGCGCCTATACTTGTATAAAAATATGTCGGTAGGAGCCTTTGCATCATCTGTCTTCCCTATCATGTTAGCCTAAAGGCCATTGTAATGCCCCAGCGGGGCTCATGTTCTGAACTTATACCTATTACCCCCTAAGATCTTTTGTACCTACAACATGAAGCAATGAATAAATGAATATGAATATGAAAGTTTTGGGTGTGGTCCAATGTTGTACCGCTGGTCCAATTTTACTTTTTTGATTTAAAACTTTCACTTAGAGCATTTCTAAATGCTCTAAGAACTTTCATTATGTAATGAAAAGTGTTTGTTTTGGGTGTGGTCCAATGTTTTACCGCTGGTCCAATTTTACCCAGAATGACTATATTCATTCATAATATTAATATCATCCTTCTAGACATGCTGTCTTCAAAATGATCAAATTGTGAAAAATGATGATGCAGATGCAGTCAGTTTTCTTAGCTGGAATAATTCTAAATATAACTAGTTCTTTTAACACTAATCAAAAAATATTGCTAGCCGTAATCACAGTAACCGATTTTACGTTCTTATTATTTGAATACCGTTTAACATTATCATTAAAACTATTTCTCGTCAGCGGTATTTCCTAGCTGTCCTTTTCAAGCATGAGAATCATTATGTCAACATTATTATTCCCAAAACATGTTAAAATATTTTTGGTCCTGTGTATAGTGCTATAAATATCATGCAAACTGTAGAGCAGATAATCAAAATGGGTGCATTTTATATTCATATGAATAGCATGCGATCATAGAATTTACATTAAAATGATATAATGCTAGTAGTAATATCATAGAGCCCTACAAATAAATAATTAGATAGAGCCTGATTGATTAGACATTATTATATGATTATTATTGAGCACTTTCGATTTTTAGCATGCATTATTTCTATTTCGAATAATATCTAAAAATATGTGTATAAAAATCCGCGACCATATCGATACTAATATAAATTTTAGCACCAGACTACGGATTGTATTTCTGATTGATACGAAATTCGTACCTTGTTTAAATAAACCTAATTTTATTTTGAAACTTGCTTGTTGCGTCACTCGATAAAATGTTAGTAGTATAATATGGTGTATTTGGTATACAATACTGAGAGAGTAGTCTGAAATTTAAAATACACATTGAATCCCAACATTCTTTTAGATCAACACAACTATTTTCTATTAATAAAACTCTGCAATGTGTATTTTAAATCACTATGAATAAAATTTATTTCATGATAAATTTACAAATACTTTTTAAATAAAAAATCCCTAAAAGATCCCTTACTTTAATTTAGTAGCTTGATTGTGTCTCTTTTAAATTTAAATGTACCCTTTAATCGTAATATTGCTTTTACCGATGTCCTATACGGATAGAGTGACCTATTCTTAAAACTGTTTAATACAGTTTTACATAAGATTGACGGCATTGTAAAAAAATATTATCTTTTATGTACCTAACGTACATCTATTTTAAATGGTGGCTTGAATCTTAATAAATATCAGTTATAATTCGTTCGAAAGCCTTGTTCAAAAAAGTACTTTACAAAATGTATGGCGACTCTTTTACACATTCAGATTTATAACAACATTCTTTGTTTCTAGTAGACCAACTATAATAATTATCCGTACCACAAGAACTTTACTTGGCGGCTTAGCACTAAATTACATAAACAAAACTATCCATGTAATATTCCTGAATATGGACTTAGTAGTTGTAATGGCCCGAAAAACGTAAAATGTTTACTAATGGCAGTTTATTTTCAGTCTATAGAACCTTCTATTTTACTTTACTATTTCTAATAATAATTACTTATTCATAACACCTATTTGAATTTATTAAGCTTCCGAACTACATATAATTAATTGCAAAATATTTGTCAATTATTAGTAAAACATGTGACTATTCAAGGCACAGATTTTCAGGCCATTTCAACTGGCAGATACAGAGTTATGTTTATAACCCATAAGAAACACTGCAAAGGCCTAATAATAGTCATAAGAATTTCCCAAAGAAATGATTGACATTATTCAGAATGAGCATTTCAATACCGAAAACTAAAACACAAAACAACAAACATTCACCAAACGACCGGCGTATGAGCGATCCTCTGCGTCGCGTCACCGAATCATGTATTTCAGACACTAGACCTAAATGAACACATGAAATACACCCGTCGCGCGACACTCACCGAGCGCGCGAAACAGAACGGCGACAACACCCTACATTTAAATAATTACAAATCTTAAATGTAAAATAAACTTAGTAATATACATAATTACATAATATATTCGAAAAAAAAAATAACAAAAACCGAGTCAACATCCGAGGCGAACGAGACCGAAGCGCCATTGCCCCGCGACGGAAGCGGGCGAAACCACTTACACAATATTTATTTACATAAAGTACAGTCAAACTATTCTCTCGCTTCGGCAGTGTTCAGTGCAATTACGCTAGTGTGCGCCGGCGAGGCGCTAGGGACGCGGGTGTCACATCGGCGGACGCTCCCACTCGACGGGCGGCGGCGCGCCGGACCACGCGCCCCAGCGGTCCGCGCCGCGCCGGAAGAAGCGCTTCTTGAAGTGGTGCGGCTGCGGCGAGGGCGACGGCGACGGTGAGCTCCCCTCGGCGGCGGGCGCGCCGGGCCCCGAGGCCGCGGCCGCGCCCGCCGCCGGCGCCGCGCCGCGCGATGCGGCCGCCGCGGCCGCCGCAGCCGCCGCCTCGCCGTGCCCGATGCCGGAGTCTGGGGAGGTGTTGCACGCCTCGTCGGAGCGGCGCCGCTTGTCCTCCATCGCGGTAGAGGCGAACGATATGATCTGGTCGAAGCGGTACGCGATGCGGTCCTGCCACTTGGTTTCGTCGACCTCCTCGGCGGCGTCGGCGCCGGCGGCCCCGCTGTCGGGCGGCTCGTCCTGGGGCTCCTCCTTGGGGACGGCGTGGGTACCTGCGGGCCGGTGGTCGGGCTCGTCCGCCAGCGGCGTGGACGTGTTGGAGTGCGGGTCTGGCGCGGGCGAGCGGCGCCGCGCCTCCTCACCCTCCCCCTCGCCCCTCCCGCTGCCGCCGCGCCCGCGCCAGTAATCGGACGCGAGCACGCGCGCCTGCAGGCACGCCGCTAGACCTGGAAGGTAACAAACCACATCACATCATTTTGGACGACAGAGATTTCTGATGCTTCATTGGAACCAAACTTGCACAGACTAAATGGTAGCAGCAGAGACAGCGCTAGGACACAGCTTGAATTGAACCGACGAACAATAATTAGTTGAAGACACACATAAAGAAATATTACCCTTAATTATTTAGTAACAAGGATCATAAGAAAATAATGAAAGAATATGTAACAAACTTACAACTTGGTGTAAGTTTGTTTGTTTGTTCTTCTAGGCTTGGTTGCGTGGAACTGACAATAAGATTGACCTAACTGTAAGGCGTTTCAAAGTGATCTATATGATTCAATTAAATAAAGACCTGTCGACTTGGACTTAGCAAACATACCTTCAAGCGGCTGGTGTTGCGGATGGTGATGCGGCTCGTGGTAGCGCGCGCTCATGTTAACGGCTGCGTTGATGATGCTCTGGTTGGATATCTCGAGCGTGCGTTCGATCTCGCCGTTCACGAGGTCCCCGATAGTACGTTGCCCCGACGGCAACCGGTCCGGAGGGCCGGTCAACCGCTCCGCTGATAGGTGACGTCTGAGTGCCAGTTTCGCCGGCGAGACCTGCCACATGGTCAACGTTGTTAGTTATTTATAACGTAAACGCAGCTTCCCCAGTGCCTGGCAAATATGAAACATTGATGCTCAATAGATAAAATACTAACCTGTGTATAATCAGGAGGCACGTGATGCATCCGGGGGTCAATGTGGGCGCCAGCCGGCAGGCGCGACATGTCGCGGTGTATTTCTCGCGAGAGGTCGCGTTGCATGTCACGTTGCATTTCGCGCGGCATTTCTCGTCGGTCGTAGGGGTAGCGGTCGCGCCGGAACTCTCGGGCACGCGGGTACCCTGCCGAGCCAACCGGCCCGCCGCCCGGCGACGGCAGCATCTGCGGCGGATGCGACCCGCGCTGAGAATGCTGCGAGTGCTGCAGATGCGGCGCGGGCTGAGCATGCTGCGGGTAGCCGGGATGCGACGGCTGCCGCACGTAGCCGTTGTTGTAGCCGTGCGTCGGCGTCGGTTGTCGAGCGGACGCCTTGCGCTGCTCCTGGTCCTCGTTGAGCACGGACGTGATTATACTCTTGAGGCGGTCCTCGAAGTTGATCACTTTGGGGGATTCTTGCACCTTCGGCTGCGCGATGACGCTGGCCGCCTTCTGCAGTTTGGCCGGCGAGTGTCGGTGCGAGAGCAGCTGCCGGTCGGCGGGCGGCGCGGCGCGCGAGATGTGCGGAGTGAGCGCCTTCGGGTAGCGGTCGTCACGCGCGTACCCGTTCACGATAACATTCGACTTGTTCGAATGGCGCGCCGCCTCTATCTGCCGGCCGACTTCTAGTATTTTCTCTGCGAGCAGCTCCGGGTTCTGTTCGTCGATCTTGCCTGGGTCGGGCAGGTCGTGCCAGTCGTCGGAGCGCGAGCGGCGGTCGCGCGACTTGCGCGGCTTGCTGTTGACCATGTGCGGCTTGACCGTGGCGACGGGCACGCCCGCGGGCGCCGCGTGCAGCGGAGGCGCGGCAGGGGGCGCGGCGGGGGACGCAACGAGCGGCGCGGGGGACGGCTCGCGCTTCACTTCGACGGCGCCGGCGCCGACGCGCTCGATGTGCGCGAGCTCGCTCTGCAGATGGCCGACCTGCGCGTGCAGACGCTTGCGATGCGCGAGCGTGGCCGTTATCTCCTTGAGGATGCACTCGTGCGCCATGTTCTGAGTGATTTCCACGTCCGGCGGGATGTGCCCCAGTTGACGATATTTCTCTGTTATTTCAAAAGTCCTCTGTTTCACTAGCGTTGCTTGTTCAGCTTCAATATTATTTACCTAAGGTTATGAAGGACAAAAATTATAAAACCATTGAGCTAAAGAAGGATATTTAGAAAAAGAAAATAAAAAGGTAACGCATTTTCTTTAGATTTTTGGAAATAGATAAAACAAAACGGAATAATACCTGTGCTTGCAACTTGCTGGCTTTGCTTTGTAACTCTTTATGTCTACCGACTATTTCTTTTGCTTTGGCCAAGAGATCCACCGTATTGCTAGCGTGTATACCCAGCTCGCTCATGCGTGCTTTCAGCAAGGCAACGCTGTCGTTGATCAGTAGATTTATCTGTTTGTCTAGCTGTGATGCGCGTGATTTAAGTTTTTGGTTCCTTTCCTGAAAGTAACAAAAAGTCTTTATTACATCTGTCGGGACTACTACCACTGCCATAGTCTAAAACTGTAAATCTCGGTATTTACAACAATCAGTGTTTACTGTTCGTCCTGACTTGACGGTGCGTATGATAAACGGTTCAAAGTTCTTGAAGAAATAGTAGATAATAATTATTTTAGTTAGTTATAAACAAATCGGTAATGTTCGTCGCTATATTATTATGTTCGATAGAGTTACCTTCTCTTTGTCGATCTGTTGTCGCACGTCGTTCGCGTACTCCGGCGAGTTCATGCGTTGTATGTATGAAAGGTACTGGTCGCGGAACATGTCCAGCAGTAGTTGTAAGCTGTAGGGAGCGTTGGGAGAGTGCGGGATATCCAACTCGGAGTGAAGCTTCTCCGCCGGCTGCAGCGCCACGCCCAGCGCTGAGAGACGCTGGCCCACGCAGCCGGGAGGCGGCGCTGTTACCTAATGAAACAAACACTTCGCATTATAACATCTGTCCTGCGTGAAGGAAGGATCAATGCAGAATCAGATGTGCAATGAACACCCTTTCATATACAAACCAGATTCACGCAATGTCGGACATACCTGCACACCATTGAGCACGATGACTTTAACGTAAAAACCGGCACTGTCATTTTATGAATTACTACTTTTACGAAGTTTTCAAATTATTTTAACGCAAACTTCAACCCCGCTGTATCCCTTTATTAAACCTGAACTTATCAATTATTTAATAATGGCTTTACATATACCCTCTTATTCATAACCCTGTACAGATCACACAGTACAATATTGCAACGTATGCATATTCCTGGAACCGCTCGGCTACCGGGCGGCTGCCACTCAGTCCACATTAACACCGCGGCTCGATCACATCTCTAATTAATTCTTTCAAGTAATTTTAGTAAATAAATCAGATGTTAAATTTAAACCATCTTTTACAATTCAACATCATATACATCAAATGGTCCTTCGAGCCGGATGTGTGTGTCATTTTATAACGGCTCTATAGAGTATTCGTGTCACTATCACTTTAATGCCAACGAAAAGACAGCAACAGACTTACCGGATTGATAAGCTATTGGCGCGCTCAGCGACCATCCTACTACTTATAAACGCGAAAGTTTGTAAGTATGGACGGATGGATGTTTGTTATTATTTCACGCCGGAACGGCTGAACGGATCTGGATGAAACTTGGCAGAGAGATTAAAGTCTGGAATAGCACATAGGCTACTTTTTATCCCGTGGGAATACCGGGATTTAAAACTGCGCGGCTGAAACCGCGGGGCGCAACTACTTATGAGAAGGCCATGCCGGTGCAGTAGTTACTCACGGCGCCATTCTGCACAGTAGAGGCGAGCGTGGTAGAATGCAGCAGGTCCAGGCCGGCGATGGCAGCGGGCGCGCCGCGGCGCCTCTTCGCGCGCGCCGCTCGCCGGCGGGTGCCGCTCGCGCTCGCACTACGCTTGTTAGCGCCACGACTTCTGCTATCTGCACACAGACAAATATAATAACAACAATAAGCCATTTATTCCAAACTAGCGCCCCGTCCGCGCGCCCCTGCTTCGCACGGGTGCACATATCATGCATGTATTATACATATAAACCTTCCTCTTGAATCACTCTATCAAAGAAAACTGCATCAAAATCCGTTGGGTAGTTTTAAAGATTTAAGCATACAAAGGGACAAGGGGACATAGGGGGGACAGAGAAAGCGACTTTGTTTTATACTATGTAGTGATAGTGACAAGGGTTTACATATTTTTTGGTATTATTAAAGTTACAGATAAAATTATAAGACGTCCCGCAGTTCGGTGTGCCTCTTGGCATTGGCCTCTTGGCATTGGCCTCCTCTAACATTTTCCACTGGGTTATGTCGTGTGTTACCCAGACAAATAGTCAAAACCCAACCCAACGCAGCACCCGCTAAACTCTATTGCTGCGTTACCGAGGCAACGGGAACGTCAACGCTCTCTCTCTCTCGCGTTACAGCACGCGATGCATTTCGCGCATTTCCTAAGTCGCTGACCTATGTCCATGCGCATTTCAGCTATGTGTAAACGCTGTATATGCTATTATATTCAGTGAAATCCATGCCTGTTAATAACTTTGTAATTTCAGTTAATGATTTTTTTAAATTGTGTTCTTTTTACCTTTATGTGTCCAAATTTTATTCAAATTGGTCCAAATTTATCAGTTGCGTTGCATGGAGCCACACATACTACACATATTTCATATAGTTAGTATAAATGTGAAGGTTGCAATGTTAAAATTGGATTTTCCCGTTGTGTGACTGATCCTCATTGGAGAAAACTTTGCATCATAACACAACTGAAAACTCCACTTTCCATTAGCAGGAAAAATAGGCATTCATTCTTAGTCAGTAATTTTATAACTGCTAAAATAAAGTATACTTGTCTTGTCACTTTTCACATGACAACGAAACTGCAACAAACTTGGCCTAGCTTGCAACGTGGCATTGACGAAGTTGGCTTACCCGTGCCATTATACAAAAATTTCATTGTCTTATTGGTCAGTTCAGGCAATGCTCAGCGAGCAATTCCTCCATGTTGCTATACCCAACTACCCATGCATGTAGGGTTCATGTGATACTTACTACCACCCGACAACTATGTATACACTAGCTGTGCCCCGCGGTTTCACTCGCGACAACTATAGGTATGTTAAAGTATCTATCTAAGTAAGAACAATTTTAAGAGAGTGTACGTTTTGAGAGCGTATTGTGTCACCAAAATTACGAAATTTCGTAGATACAGCGGTCCCGGCTTGGCGGCGGCGGCGGCGGCCCGTTAAGGGCTCCGCCCCGCGCCTCGCCAGCCACCGCTGCGCCTCTGACACCGCTCGCGTATTCCATCCGAGATAAAACCCTAAATTAGTATATTTTTTTAATTTATCTACTTTTACTTTCAGTTTCAAGTCAATCGCACTACTCGTACAAAAATTCTCGTACAAACTTTGACATCCCTTTGCACCCTTATTAAGGGTAGTTTACAAAAACTAAAAATGTCGTTCTTAATTATTTATTTGGAAGTATATTTATTCCAAGTTTGAAATCAATTGAACCACTCGTTAAAAAACTCTCATACAAACTACAACAACCCTTTGCACCCTTATTGGGGGTAGTTCTCAAAAACTAAAAATGACAAACTTTATTATTCATTTGGGGTACATGTCCTCTAAGTTTCAAGTTCCTAGGTTGAAGGAATACGATGTTTCATAAAAACGTTTTCAACCCTTTTACACCCTTAGGGCTTGAATTTTGAAAAATCCCTTCTTAGCACACGTCTACGCTGTAAGAACTATGTACTCCTCAAATTTCAAGTCTCAACGACCAGCGGTTTAGGCTGTGCGTTGTCTATATTATTATGTCAGTCAGTCAGTCAGTCAGGACTTTGATTCTTATAGTTATAGATATGTACCTAAACTAAACAATGTGTAAGCAACATGTATTGAGTATAGTCAAATAAAGTATAATATAATAAATAAATAATGCTGGACAATCCACACAGCACCATCTAGCCCCAAAGTAAGCTACTCAAAGCTTGTGTTATGGGTACTAGATGACTGATATATTTAATACATTGTATTCTTACATAGATAGATATTTTTTATCATACATAAACAGCCAGACCAACGGATCAAATATCTGTAGATCGTACACAACTTTGTTCGGAGGCAGGAATCGAACCCGCAACCTCTTGCGTCGCAGGCGGACTCCCGCTGCGCCACAGAGGTCGTCAATAATAATAATATGTTTACTTGAGTCTGAGGAGGCCCAGGGCGCGCCCCACTCGCGCGGCGCCGGCTCCGGCCCGGGCGGCGGGTCGTCGGCGTCACTCGACTCTTCCTCCGTCTCCTCGTCACTGGAGCGCCGCACCACGCGACGCTTCGCCGTCGCGCGAGCCCGTGTCCTACCATTCTCGCCCCTATAATAACATAATACTATTAACTCGATGTTTCAGGTCCTAATCCAAATAAAAATATAAGGTTTTAATTTCAAAATTTAAATCAGATCACGATTTTTGATATAATACTTGTTTATCTATATAAATCTCGCGACAAGCTTTTATATCATAATAAATTGTATAATGATGATAAAAGATGATAGCTTTAAAGGAAAAGATTTTTAGCGCATTTAGGATAAAAGCTTGTTTTTAAAAGAGTGTTTTTTCTTTTTATCCAAAAAGTGAAACAGCTTAACGACTGATCCCCACGGTGACGGCACGGTAGATATCCCTTGAGATCGACGGTAGATATACGTTGTTCGCACCAGGCTTGTAGCGAGGAGTGTGCGTCCGTGATCACTGGTTGGCTGATAACACCAAAATACCGTGGTGGGAGGTGCTACTCGCCTCGCTACAAGCCTGGTGCGAACGACTTCTCAGTTAATACTCTTCTCAGTTCATAACAATATTAGATTTAAGTGTCTCATTTGTAAAAAACTAAATTGTAGAACTGCAAGTCCCAGATACAAAAACAACAACAGAGTCACCCACGTGGTCTACCCACGTGGGCGGTCGAGGCCAGTACATAAACATAGTGAAAGCTTCTCATTTAAATTCATGAGCTTCAAAAATATGTTTGTACAAACTGCAGACAAGTAAATCAACAACGGGGGCTTAGGTGTACATTGTATGTGAGCGAGAAGTGCAGTGTCATATTACCTTGCCGCTCGTGCCCTTGTGACCTTTCTCCTGCGTTCAGGAAGCGAGCTTGTGCTGTGATTGCTATTGCCATTCATAAGATCTGGTGTCGATTGCCGCGTCGGCGGCGCGCTCACGTTCCGTTTACTGCTACTCTCACCATCATCACAACCATTTTGCACGCCCTGGAAATCGTAATGACTGGATTGGAAAAAGTGAAGACTTGTCGAAGTGCGAAACAAGTGAATAGTACTGGAGCTTTTCTACTTAGCTTTTAATGATTTTCATAAATATAAAACGATTGAAACAGACCCTTTTGCTGACCTTGAGTTTCGGATTTTTCAGTCTTTGAAAGTATCTCTCCAATTTGGTCCTATCTATTTTGTGTAAATAGTAGGAGACCGGCTTCCCCGTCCACGAGACGGAGCCCTTGAGCGGCGACATCTCGCTGACGTGCATAATGGTCCCGATGTCGCTCAGGTTTCTGTCCGTTATTCGGAAGTTCAACGGACAGAAACTCTTCGATGACACTATTTTGGCACCGTCTTTCAAATCGGCGAATCTCTCCTTCAGCTGATGATCTACGTGTGGTCCGAATGCGAAGTTATTCACGAAAACTATGGTCGCCGCGTTGATTTTTTCTCTATGCTCATCCATCAGAAAATCGCCCTTAATTAATTTATACTCTCCAAACTTTTTGCCGTACCACTTCATCCACGTTCGAAAATTCGAATCCATGTACTATAAAATAAATAAATTTAGAAAATCAATTGCCAAAATATTATGAGATAAGTACTAAAATGTTTTTCCAATTTTTCTATAATAATTGGTAAGATAATGTTTTCTTTGCTTTGTCCTATTTACCTCGGCATATCTACTAGGTACTTCAGCCTTTTCAACACCAAGGCATATTCGGCACGGTGTCGCAGCGGCCATCTGTAACACCACCTGCCCCACACCTGATCCCAGGTCCACGAATACATCTTCGGCAGTTATTTCTATTTGGTCGATCATCTGCGAAATCAGCTCATATGACGTTTCCCCATATACCTGGAAATTTTAATGGCCAATGATGAGAAAAATCTGGTTTGTGGTAAATTAAGAGGCCAGCAATCCGAGCAAATAGTGTTAAAACTAGGAGTAAGTATTGAGTAGTAAGTGTTTGTATTGAGTAGGCTCCGAAACTACTAGACCGATTTGTATAATTCTTTGGCTGTTGGGAAGCTACACTATCCCCGGTGGACACAGGCTATATTATATTTAAAAAAAAAATTAGGGATCCTAACTAAACCTCCAATAATGTAAACTAATGTGTAAAAAAAATCCTTATAACGGGGGCGCTGCGAAAACTATTGAAGAGAGAACGTAGTAAGGATGGGCGGGGGGTTAATGAGTCCACCCGTGCGAAGCCGGAAAAATAATGTTGAAATTCTATGATTACAAAAACAAAAAGACAAAGAATTTAAACTACCTAATTTAATCTATAAAGTTCATGTAACAATGTATACATGAACTGTGCATATGTCTAACATTGTTCCCCTTTCAAGATACTTATACCTACTATACTTACAAAATCTACATACACTCGAGAGCATAGAAATCGCACATAGGGTAATTTTCCTGCATTTTGATTTCGACACTTGTTTTTTTTTTAATTACAGATCGGTTGCAAATATAACTTAAATTAAATAAAAGTACACACTGTTAGCTTCCTAAAAACCCATAATATCTGGTCTTGATCTTCCAAATCATAGTAGTGGCGGCATAACAATGGAATGGCCTAAATTCGCTCGTTTCAGGTAGCGCGGGTTGTGGGACTTTGAGCAGGTATAAAACGATAAGGGATGATTGAAATGACATCATTTGCATACCAACACCCAGTCAGAAAGGTCCTTTAACGAATACGTCATCTCTCTAAACAAAAAAATGGATACCACACCAGAAGCAGCGTCTCAAGTGGTTGCACTAATCGAAGCTGGACAGAACCAAAGTCAAGTGGCTCGTCAATTAAATTTGAGCAGATATGCTGTTCGACGTGTATACCAGCGATATCAGCAAACTGGTGGCTATACCAGGCGACCAGGAACAGGCCCAAAACGTGCGACAACACAGCGCGATGACCGTTTTCTTGTGAATACATCACTACGAAATCGCCGGTTGAACGCAGTTCAACTCGGACAGCAGCTCCAGGAAGTTAGAGAAGTGGAAGTCAGTCGGTGGACGGTTAGAAGAAGACTAGCCGAAGGAGGTCTGACAGCGCACAGACCAGCAACTGGCCCAAAATTAACCCCAGCGCACAGACAAGCACGCCTTCAGTTTGCTCGAAATCACGTTAATTGGACTATGGATCAATGGCAGGCAGTCCTCTTCTCCGACGAATGCAGGATGTGTCTCCATGGTAACGACGGATGGGGTAGAGTTTACCGAAGACCCGGTGAGCGTTTTGCTCAATGCTGCATCTCCGAACGGGTCGCATACGGCGGTGGTTCGTGTATGTTCTGGGGAGGCATTTCACTGGAAGCGAAAACCGAACTTGTCTTCATCACAGGGCCCGATACCGACCGTCAATCGCGTGGATTGACTTCCCAACGTTACGTCGAGGAGATCCTGCAAGAGCATGTTGTGCCCTTTTCGGGATTTATCGGCGAAAACTTCGTTTTTATGCAGGACAACGCTAGACCACACACCGCTGCTATAGTACGCCAGTACTTGGAGGAGGTTGAAGTACTCGTTATGGAGTGGCCTGCTCGAAGCCCAGATCTCAATCCCATTGAGCACTTATGGGACGAACTAAAGAAACGAGTAAGAGCCAGAAGCGCAGTGCCTACGAGTCTCAGAGAGCTCCAAACCGCGATCAAGGAAGAATGGGACAGCATACCGCATGATTTCGTAAAAAAATTGATTTTTTCAATGAAACATCGAATGGAAGCTGTTATTCAGGCTAGGGGAGGCAATACCTCGTATTAATAAATCGTTACATTCACAAATTTATTGTTTTTTTATCCTTTTATACCTGCTCAAAGTCCCACAACCCGCGCTACCTGAAACGAGCGAATTTAGGCCATTCCATTGTTAAGCCGCCACTGCTATGATTTGGAAGGTCAAGGCCAGACATTATGGGTTTTTAGGAAGCTAACAGTGTGTACTTAAATTTAATTTAAGCTATATTTGCAACCAATCTTTAATTAAAATAAAAACAAGTGTCGAAATCAAAATGCAGGAAAATTACCCTATGTGCGATTTCTATGCTCTCGAGTGTACATAATATTCTCGAAATATTTTTACTTAATTAGTCAAACAAAACTTCAAAAGAGCGTAACGTATCTCTAGAGCTAAGACTCAATATTATATATACAGTATTTAGTGCGCCCATGTCCAGCAAAGGACTTCTCCAGGCCGATGACGATCATACACCATGTATACCGACATTCATTACGATTCAAACTTGTTGAATTGCTGTTGGGTTATTGTTTATTTAGTAGAACGGTCACTAACCTCAGGTGAAAACGGTTCATATTGGTTGAGCTTGTCTGGGTCAGAGACTGCTTGGTTGTATGTCTGCTGCAAAATGTGCTTCAGCAAGCCTCTTGAAGGGTACTTGTTTAACCTGTGGGCTGGTAATGAGGTGCCTTTTTCCTGTAACATATTTTAATCTTACCACTCTTTATATAGGTGACAACCTACAAAACAAAACCTTTACAATGGTACCTATCAAAACATTTACAATGGTAAAACCAACAAACTCTTCCCTTGCGGTTTCAAATAGGTAATTTAAAAAGTGGAAAAAATGAATCTCATTAGATACCTACAAATCAATACGAGATAAGCAAAGCCTTAAAATGAATAAAGGTTGTTTCATCTCAAATAGAACCTGCCCGACGAAATTGTATTAAAAATATTTCGCAACCTTGACATTGCGCGAACGGTTGAACCGTCTGATCGATCCAGTGCGTCATTTAAGAGCAATGTCGATGACCTTCGGTTTGAACTTGATTCAAGGTCCTTTTATTATAAAGCAAGTTATTTTAAGTACTTACATAAAGAGCCGTAAATACTAGCGGTCATTAGCATTTTATATTATCGTAATTGAAAAAACGTCAGGCTCAACAAATAGCTTCCGCTGTTTGTTTTACAATAGTACGAGTAGGTAGGTGTACCTACACTACGCAGAGCCTTGAATGAAGTTGATATGGAAACAAGAAGTGTCTCCTATACTGTCATACACCACGTTTATTTACACGTGCTCAAACCTCCCCCGGATTGACCTACTGTAGTGGCAGGGGGGAGTTGGCATGGCCTATATTTTTTTATAGGGCGTCTTATGCTCAAATTATGAAAAGTTCCAGTTTATGTAAGTTCACGTTTAATATTTAGCAATTAGTATCTCCACCATTATACCTACAATCATTCCCACTGCCTCCTAATCTCTTGAAGGTTTTTATTATTATCTCATACACAACTTATCTTTATCAATCTGATTCAGAGGTTTGTATAAAAAATTATGGAATATGCGACCTTCCTTCGAAGTGTTATCTTTGACTTTATGAAATACTAGCGATCCGTCCGCGCGCCCCTGCTTCGCACATATCATGCATGTATTATACATATAAACTTTCCTCTTGAATCACTCTATCTATTAAAAAAACCGCATCAAAATTCGTTGCGTAGTTTTTAAGATTTAAGCATACATAGGGACATGGGGATATAGGGACAGAGAAAGCGACTCTGTTTTATACTAGGTTTTATACTAGGCAAGAGTAGTAGAGCTCTTTGTGAAGGGCTCGTCCGGGGAAGTACTACCACCACGCCTTTTTCTGCCGCCAAGCAGCAACGCTGTGTTTCGGTTTGAAGAGTGTGGTCGCCGGTGTAATTACAGGCACATGAGGCACAGATACAGGTACAGATGTTACTGTATGCCTCAAGTTGATGGACGCAGGGCAGTGCATCGTAGGGCACGTTCCTATTGTGCGTGACCTACGGGGCAATGTTTTGTTTATAGGTGATGGTTATCACTTAACATCAGGTGGGCTATCTGCTTGTTCCATCAGCTAGTTGTATAAAAAAAAAAACTATGTAGTGATATTTTGAGTCCATTACGTGCATTTAATGATTGTGGCTGATTTTATTGGGATAGGTCGATGGACTAGCAATGAATGATGCAATCGCAATGTTCTCTTTTATGTATATTGAACCGGGCGCGTCGCGCTGCGCGTCTGTTCTATTGCCTAAACAACCCATATGGCGTTCGTTAGTACATAATAATAGATTGCGTCATTCCGCACTTACCTACCAATCTACGGCTCGGTGGAAATTAGAAAGTGGCTAAACATCAAACTCTTACAATGCATGCATGCCACAACACCATGAAGATTTCTGTTCGTTTTGGTTAAGACGAAGACAAGAGCTAATGTGTGTGTGTAACTCTCGCTCGCACGTTTTGACATGTTGAAAGATATAAAACTAGTAGTTCGCCCCGAACTAAGATCACGTGATGCGATCCAAAAGCTCCGAAAATTTAAGTAAATAGATGGTAGTAATCAGAAAGATCAAAATCCTTTGGTGACATCGAAAGAGTGCAGTATTTGTTTCTTCCTTTGTTCAACAGCTGTATTTAATTTGTCCGTTATACCAAACACAATGCTTGGACTTGCGTCTGTCTACCACTGACCGCTGTAACCGCTTTTTTTTGTGTAACTGTAACCGCTGACTGCAACTTTGTATGGTAAAGAAGTTTTAACTCAATTGGCCGATTTATTGAAGAGTTCCGTTGAACAGACCTGGGCTCCATCATCAGACCAGGTCGCTGTTAACATTTTATGAGAACTGAGAACTTTTTTAATTTATTTCAATAATGTTTTTTATTAAAAATCAAGGGAACTGGCCTACCAGTAGAAAAACCTTGATACCAACGAAACTCTTAGAAATGGGAGCTCTTAGTTCGTTGGTTATCTTAATTTAACTTTTTTGTTGTAACTCTAAAAGTAGCATCCTAGAAAAAAAATAAAAACGGTTTTGGAATGTCCAAACCAAGCCCTTTCATATGACATGTAACTTTATTTTTTTGTGTAACTTTTTTAATTTTTGCCCCCTTAAAAAACCCCATATTTTAATAACCCCTTATCCGATTTTACTCATATACTTACCAGTAAATTTCTCAAGTACAAGCTATCCACTTACCAAATTTCATGCAGATCGGATAAGCGGTTCTCAAGTTATAGTCGGACAAACATACCAAAATACATACATACATACATAAAATGCCAAATCGCCCAAGTTGATTGTAAGATCTTCGTTCGCTTCGCTCACTCGATCAATTACTAAACCTATTTTCGAAAAATCGCAAACAACTATTTTGTGTGCAATCACATTGCGCACAGTTTAGTAAAAAAATCATTTTGATCGATACAAGTTTTCCTACTTAAAAGTTTGCTTTTCTAGTTTTCGTACTCAAGCAAACCTTTGAGTAGGAAAACTTGCATCAATCAAAATAAATTTTTTTACCAAACTATGCGTAATATGATTGCAAACAAAATGGTTGTTTGCGATTTTTCAAAATTGGAATTTGTGATTTTATATCTCTCAAAATGTCGAATCGTGCGAGCGAGAGAAATTCTAGGTGTTGTCAACGCCTTAACCGACGTTTTATTCCATCTATATATTATTGTGTATACAAATTTATGCAGCGAATGAATACCTACCTATCTATCTACCTACCTGTATAGTATTATAAGGAAAAAAGTATCAATCACAAAAAGGAATCTACAAAAAGAAATGAGATGCTACCAAAAATATAACTTGTAAAAAAAACAAGTCTCAAAACTCTGTTCTTCTACCGTAAAAAGTTGTAAGATCCATGTAAATATGTATTACTTGTGAGATACATTGTGGTTTCATGCGATGGCGAAGGGAATAAGACATGGATCTCACAACTTTTTACGGTAGAAGAACCTCAGTTCTTACGCAATTCATGCGAGACTTGTTTTTTTGACAAGTTTATTTATGTTTTTGATGGCATAGGTATTTCATAGCCACAAAATAACCTTTAATCCGAAATTATATTAATTACTAGCTGGTACCCGCGACTTCGTCTGCGTACTTTTAATTTGATTAAAGTGTCATGGTTTTATCTTTTAAAATTAAGAAATCCCATACAAACTTTCAACCTCTTCATCCCTTTTTTTCGCAATAAAAGGTAGCCTATATCCTTTCTCAGGGTCTAAAGATTGTCTGTACCAAATTTCATCAAAATCGGTTGAGAGGTTTAAGCGGGAAAGCGTAACAGACAGACAGAGTTACTTTCGCATTTATAATATTAGTTGGGATATTTTACACAAAGTTTGAAATCAATCGCACGCTTAATCGTTAAAAATGTCCCATACTAACTTTTACAGTGATTTACACCCCTTGCAGGGGTAGTTATAAAAATTCTTAATGTCATAATTAATTATTTATTTCTGTATATATTACCCCAAGTTTAAAGTAAATCGCAACGCGCGTTATAAAATTCCCATCAAACTTTGACATCCCTTTGCACATTTATTAAGGGTAGTTAAAACAAAATATGCCTATCCCGTTTATTTGCCTTGGAGTGCATGTACTCAAAGAAAACTCAAGTTTTAAGTTTGTAAATTCAAGGAATACTATTCTTCATACAAACTTTTCAACCCTTCTTAACATGCTTAGGAGTCGAATTTCCAAAAATCCCTTCTTAGTACACCTCAACCTACGAGGGGCGTTCAATGTATTCTCGGTATCGAGGTATATATATATATTTACTTAAGATGTGGGTAATTTTACTTTCGCATAAAATTAAGACGTTATCTGAGGGTATAAACACAAAATTTCACAAACTTGTTGTCATTAGTTCGCTAGTTATCCTTATTCATCCACAAACAGAATGTCTGACGCGACAATGTTTAAGAAAATCGAGTACCGCGCTGTGATTAAATACCTTACAAAGCAAGGAAAAAGTCAAAAAAATATTCACGAGACATGGTGGCTATTTACTGAGATTCTGCGCTTTCGTTATCAACAGTTAAAAAGTGGTCAAGTGCTATACTGTTTTTTTTTTCTTGCATGAATAGAACATATCTGTGGAAACTTTTAATTGGCCTTTAGTTAACATAATCAATTTTTTTTTTTAGATTTTGTTAATTATGTTTTTAACAATGATCTGCACCTAGCTGTAAGTTTTCCAAAAATTTCAAAATAAAATAAAATAAAATAAGTGAATTTAAAAGGGCTAGAGAGAGCATCGAAGACGACCCACGCTCGGGCGGGCCCGTTTCCGCCGCTACAGAGGAAAATGTAAAAAAAGTAGAAAAACTCGTATTGGAAAATGTCCAAATAAACATTTTAATATTAGCAGAAATGAAACCTATCCGTCGGCACCACACTCATTCTTCATGACCTCCTGGACCTTTCAAAAGTCAGAGTTGAATGCAGTAGGGAGTTTTAGAGCTCTGTTGTGAAGATCCATCAAGTTTTTTCAAGAGTTTTTAGTGGCGATGAAACGTGGGTTCACCATTATGATCGTGAAAGTAAGCAGGAATCCATACAGTGGCACAAGAAGGGTCTGTGTCTGCCGGAAAAGTCATGGCCACAGTCTTTTAGGACTCGAAAGGAATTTTGCTTATCGAATACATGGAAAAAGGTGAAAAAATTAAGGCAACATGTTACGCAACCACGTTGCGTAATCTAGAAGACGCTATTAAAGAAGAATGACGAGGAAAACTGGCCGCCGCCGGTGTGTTGCTTTTTCACGACAATGTGCCAGTTCACACCGCACGGATTGCGAAGGCTGCTGTGCGAGATTGTGGATTCTAAAAAATTAACCACCCCCCAAATAACCCGGACCTAGCCCCCAGTGATTACTTTTTATTTCCCAATTTAAAAAAAACCTTCGTGGAAAGCGATTTTCTGGCAATGAAAAGCTGAAGGCGGCCATAAATGCACATTTTTCAGACCAGGGGGAAAGTTATTATTTGCAGGGCATAGAAAATTTAATTTCGAAATGTAATAAGTGTATTGAGGTTATGGATGAATTGAAATGAATTTAAAGATAAAAAAAAATGGTGAATTAGCGGTTTTTTTTCATGCTTTTACCGAGAATACATTGAACGCCCCTCGTATGTACGCCATAAATTTAAAGTCTTTAGGACCAGCGGTTATGCTGTGCGTTGTCTAGTCAGTCAGTCAGGACAGGACTTTGATTCTTATAGTACCTATTAGATTGATTTTTTCCGTTTTTCCCAGATGAATATTACATATCTCTGATAGGTACGTCTTATAACTTCGAACCCTGGCGTTTTACTGCTTAAATACTACTACGAACGAATACCTATAAAAGGTCATTAACACGACGTGAGACATTCGCGTTTGGTTAATATTGCGGTCATCGCCCCCACACACATTTATTGGTCCATGTTGAGCCACTCACTTTTACGATTATGCGAGTTTTTGGTTGTCTAAAAATAAATTAATACATTTTCAAGGTGATCAGATCATCAGAAGATTTATGAATGCTTTCTCATTTCACTTATCGATTTAGTACCCTACACAATAAGTATTGTTTTATCCAAAATCTTAAGGTAAGGTGCTGAAATCGATTGTAAACGTATTCAGCTTAAGTTCGCAATAATTGTGAGCCTTTTTTAATTAGTTAGGAATACTTTTATAATTAGCTTAATTGTTTTTTGCAAGTAAGAGGTATAAGAGGGCAAGCGCTTAGGCGAGTTCATTGTGTGGGTCGGATCGCCTCACATTATAAGCACAGTCGGGCGGGCGACCTACGCCCGGTGCAGCTCTTCTGGTCAATGACAGCCACCGTCAGAGGTTGCGAAGGGTCGCGGAGGCCGGCGAGATAAGGTCATAAATAATTTACACGCCTATCTCATGCCCTAAATCTACTACTTTTACTTATTTTCTTGAATATTTATTAATAAATAATCTGCATCTCAGAAACGGCTCCAACGATTTTCATGAAATTTAATATCAAGGGGGTTTGTTTGAGGGGGGTGAGAGAAAGCCCAAAATAAACATAAATATGACTCTTCTTGACATCTTTTGGCAAGTAATAATATGCAGTTTTAGTTGTCATTTGGCTACAAACTCACCTGATAGTATACGACGATGGAGCAGAACGGTCTAGAAGACACCTATTCACTCTTGCCTTGAAGAGGCCCAAATTGTAGTAATGATGAAAGACAGACGACGGCAATGAGTTCCACTCCTAGGCGGTCCGCATAATAAATGTATACGCAAGCGCTTAATGCGTATGGGTGGTATATTTACCAGGTACCTAAGGATGGTCCTAAGTCGTGCGTCTACTTGTCCAGGAGCCTTATTCACTATGACCATTTGCACCGCGATCACAGCTAAGACAAGGCAGCCGGTGTCATACGGTCAGGACAAAGTATCTCCTATGACATAAAGAATAAAGCCCAACATCAAGTTTTGACGTTTCACGGTTCGGGGCAAGGAATCTTCTATTGTCGTAGAGAATAATGCCCCTGTGGTAAAAAGGAGAAGCAGATGGCGTTGTTAAGGTCACCCAGATATTATAAATTATTAAGGCCAGAGAATCGTCAGCGAACGAAAATTTTACAATCAACTAGGGCGATTTGGCATTTTATGTTAGCTTGTATACTTGAGAAATTTATTGGTAAGTATGTAAAATCGTATAAAGAGTTATTAAGTTAAGTGGTTTTTTAAGGGGGCAAAAATAAAAAAGTGACACTAACATATCAACTTACTTATTTTCTGGGACACTCGGTTTTTGAGATACATAACAAACGTTTACCAACGATCCAAGAGCCCCCATCTCTAGGAGTTTCGTTGACATCAAGATTTTCCAATGGTCGACCAGTTCCTTTGCATTTTCTCATTTTTTTTAAAGAAATTAAGATGGTTCTCAGTTCTCATAAAATGTTGATAGGTACCATACTTAGTAAGTGAAAGCCATAAGCAAGTCCAATCACATTGTTTGGACTTGCCTCTGACTATCACCTGTTAAATTTTCGGAACGTTCGCGTTTCATCACGAAATCTCAGTTCGGGGCGAACCACTAGTTAATTTACCAGCAGAAACTTGATTATAATAGTTTAATTCATACATAGATAGACTTGTTTATTTTCCGTTTGTTTAGTATCAAAATAAAAGGTTAATAAATATGCACATTAGACAATGTGAGCATATTTATTAGTTATTATATTTATTATTTATAGTTAATACGTCTTTGTATAAACATGCACCTGCTCCACACCTGCCTGAACCGACTCTTTCGTTCGTGTTTGAATTCTGTTGCACCCTTCCTCAAACTACAAGTTCCGCAATAGATTGTGTACTCAATTAGTAACTGAATGTATAATAACATTTATATTGTTTAAATAGATGGATGTTCAAAGTAACTCTTAAGTTGCTAGCCTACTGTGTCTACTGTCTAGACAAGACTAAACTCTACTTAAGGGCCAGTGCAGGCGGCAGACTATCCGTGACGCACTTTTTAGTCTGTGAAAATAGAACCTAAGCAATATGCAGTAACGCACACGACAGGCAAAAAGTCCGGCGCACAAAAAATCCGTGTCATTCCGGCAGATCGCGCTGCGCCGCGAGGCACAAAGTGCGCGAAAAAAACATGCATAACGTGTGCTTCCACGCGCGCTAACGCAGACGGGGCGAACACTTTTAGTATGCAATCTGGACTTGTTAGTGGGAGACGTAACGTACGCGGTATAACACCAAGGCGCTAGAGATCGATGTATCGATGTTCTTTTTTTGAAAATTTGAAAAATTTCTTCGGATATTGTTTTAGAATTGAATGTTTAATATGGAACTGTCCTTTCAGTAATCTCTTCGAAAGTATAGGAATGTCCCCAAAATTCTATATTTCCTCTATCTTTATCCTGTTCTTCAAGTATAAATCTCTGCATTTCCATAGCGTCTACGTCCGTCCCTACAGTTCTGCCGACAGAATGATCGAAGATGTGCGTCGTGTGCGTTGAGTCTGCGTAAAATCCACGACGGACTTTTTGCCATAGTCCGCCACAAACTCAATCGCACAAAAAGTGTGTCTGCGCTGCACCTAGGTATATCTTCCTATTCCAACATAGTATACGTAACTGTAACTAGTGTAGGTTATTTAACTTCGCTACTACAACTGAGTTGACAGGTCGAATCTGCTGCTACTAGAACGATATACATTTTGTGAATGCGATGAGATCAGAAATCAGAAATAATTTATTGTATAACTGTAGTAAAAAAAGATCTTATTCCTATGGTTATGTACAGTTTTAACAGTTTGTCCGTTTCAGACGTACAACAAAAATGTATCTACATGTAACAATGTATCGACTACTTTAACTTTCATAGTATTCGTAATATTCCTTTAAGTTATAAAATGCATTTGAAACTAACCATTTTCTTAACTTATTTTTGAAAACATTTCCTTTAAGAGGTTTGATTGGATCCGGCAATTTATTATAAAAGATGGATGATTGATTACGTACGAGCCTTTTTTTTTGTGAAATTCTTAAAAAAATCCACATTAAAACAAATTGTTTTAACACGACAAAATTATTAGGGTGCCTGCTCCTGTACTAAAATTGTGATTATTAACAATTCCTGTGATCAAACGCATTTGAGCCACAGGTGTCTTATAATGCATTTTACGTCAATAGATAAAAATAGTAAGAATCTATGCATGACGTGTAGGTAAGATATGTGTATAAATAGAATTAGCGTAGCGCTCGCGGGGCGTCTGCGGACATCGATCGTTGCGTCCTCGCCGCCATCTTGGCCCTCGTGTCTCCCTCCTCACTCTCCGGATCCCCTCACTGCCCCACATTCACCGCATTCAAACAGTTTCGCACATTCTATCCGCTATCTCTACACAGTCCGCCTCGTCCGCCGCGCCGCTCTGGCTATATACAGAAACTTCTTCAAGGAGAATGACACGCTTCCGTGTATTTATTTTTACTTTTGCACATTTTTACAGTGTTAATTTAAGCGTTTTGGTTCCATAGTCTTTTGTCCAGCATTATTTATTAGTTATTTATTTATTAGTCAGTTTTTTTGTGATCGTAGGTAATTATGAGGTACACTGCCTATTTTGTAACTCATATACCTAGGTATAATTAAAGTTTATTACTACTAAAATAATACACATCTAAGAAAGCTTGAACTTCACATCACACTAACGTGTTTAAATAAAGTTAATTGTTACACTTAATTTAATGCCTGGTTTCTAGAATCGTACCTACTTAATTAAAATTATCAATTTTAATACAATAGGTATTTAATGTCATTAATATATTTGTGATAGATCACCATTACAGATAGATAAAGCAGAGCAGTGTTGTGGCTTCCCTACATAGGTTAGGTAGTACGTGACCTACTTAAGTTCATCGAGTTTTATTTTCAACTAGTACCTAGCGCCCCGCGGTTTCACCCGCGTAATTTTAAATCCCGGTATTCCCACGGGATAAAAAGTAGCCTATGTGTTATTCCAGACTATAATATGTACCCCTGTAATCTCTGTGCCAATTTTCACCAAGATCCGTTCAGCCCTTCTGGAGTTATAGAGTAACAAACATCCATCCATCCATCCATTCATACTTACAAACTTTCGCATTTATAATAATATTAGTAGGATACGTAGGTGGGTGTTGTATTTTTAAATTGTCAGACTAATGTTTTATGTTTAATTAAATTACATTTCAGTAATTTATATACCTAATTTGTTACATATAAGTAATTTAATTAATTACATATAAGTAATTTAATTAATTACATGTAAGTCATTTAATTAATTATTATGTAATCACTTAAATTAATTTATTCATAACAAGCGTTATGTTATTTTAAAGGCTGTTACCACTGATTATTAAGGTACATAACCTGTATAAATGCACGATGTCAGGCATCTATCATAGTGATAAACCAGTCCCATACTTTCGCTTAGTTACTCTTTGTTACCTATCTAGCACAGGAAAAAAAACAATGCTTAAACAAATCGGCTTTACCTAAAACCGGAAAATTGTTAAAATAGTAACATATCGAAATTGCCCGACAAATTGTCACGTGTTTGGGCGGTTTTACCTTAAACCTAAAACATACATAATTCAATTAGAGCATGTAACTTTAAAATACTTCCGCCGTGAACCCATGAAATAATTTTAATGAGGTTTGTAATTTCTGAGACTGTTCGTGACTGTCAGATAAAGGTATTACCACATTTGAAACAAGCTGCTGGGAAGAATCAGCATGATTTTAGCAAGGAATATAAAATTATGCAGTGTAGGAATCTACATGAATATAACAACTAAAAATATCTTACCAATGCAACCACGGAATCGATGGCTCGGTTGAAGCGATCGCAGAGTGCTCTCATGCTTTCGTAGGAGTGGGTGTTGTAATCGCTTAGTATGTTGATCTCTAGAGCTGCCTTCATCTCTGGTAGGTCGTCGCAAACCCACCTGTAGGAAATTGATAAGACTTAAATAATTCCGCGTTGTTCTTTGCTCCTATACAAAATTAAACAGAAATCAAAGTGATCTGTCATGCACAAACTTGAACAAAAAGTTTTTACAAAGTTTGCGCGCGTATTTTGTAAATTACTTTCGTGATTGTGTTTCAATTTAGCATTGAAATATTATGTAAACTACGAAAAAGTAGTATCTAAATTCCTTGGGTTAAGCGTTCACTACGTCAGTCATCACTTCATCAGTCTGACAACACCAAACTATGGTATTACCTACTAGGTACTTAATTTTACTCTGTGTCAATACCTACACAATCCTATAATTTAGTTTAATAAGTTACTGGCAGTTTTAATAATACTACCTAACGTACAAATGTTAGTTCGAGAAGTGATTACAACCATATGATACCTAATTGCCAAGACATCACTTTCATTTCCAAAATCCTGAATTCCATTATTGGATCGGTTTCAAGGCCACAATGTTAAACGACTGCATGCATGCGCACGTCCGGACGAAAGGAGGTCAAAGTGAAGGCCCTTATCTTACGATTATCGGACGGACCTACATAAGTGAACCTATTTTATAAAGGCATAAAATAAGGTCGTCTAGTCAATCAGTTGCTTATTATTTGACTCGCATATAATTTTTTGGTTAGGGTTCACTCACATGCCCGCCCGACAAATAGAGCCGTTTAAAAATTACAATAGGTATGGTTCTATAGTTTAAGAACTTAGTTACTGATTAAATAAAAAAGGTTTATTATTTTTTGCTTTTTCGGCGGCTTTTTCATTCCAGACTATGTTTTTTTTTTCCAAATTTATATTACTTAAGTACTTAACTTAGAGTTTAATTACTTAGAGGTATACTCTATCCATTAAATCTAATTGCAAATGTTAATTGGAAAGGGCATGTCCGGCGCAGGTACAGGAGATGTAATAGCAGTTAGTAGAAAGTGCCTCTGTCAGGCATCTTATCAATGAGCAACTTCAATCCAAATGACGCACATAGGTAATTTTAATTAAAACTCGCAAAATAACTTTTAACTAGTTCTCACCAACATCCTATGAATTGGACCAATGCATTGGTTATTGCAACCCATTGCAATATGTTTACTTTGAGCCTTAATTCTTTAAATTTAATTTCTGATACTGACTGACTGACGTAGTAGAACACTACTACCTATTAGGTGATTGAATATGTATTCAGATTAATATTAAGTATAAGTACCTACATAAATATATTTTTTCATACCTTATAGTTTCTACTATCTCCAAGGCCCCATCGTGTTTGTCCTGTAACAATATTAGATAGATATCATCACAGTGAGTAGTATCACCATTATTTTAATAATTCCTGCAGCTTAGCTAAAAAAATATTTTAATGCTATTAAGTAATTATCCTATGGGCTTAAGTATTAATAGTTAAGGCTGAATAACATCCAAAATATGCAGATATCCCAGATATAAAGTTTAAAAGTGCTCAAAAGGAGCCCTTGAGGTGCACTTAAAATAAATAAATAAATAAATAATGCTGGACAATCCACACAGCACTATCTAGCCCCAAAGTAAGCTATTGAAAGCTTGTGTTATGGGTACTAGATAACTGATATATTTAATACATTATACATATACTTACATAGATAGATATTTTTTATTATACATAGAAAACACCCAGACCATCGGAACAAATTTCTGCAGATCGTACACAAATTTGTTCCAAGGCGGGAATCGAACCCGCAACCTCTTGCGTCGCAGGCAGGCTCTCGCCCGCTGCGCCACAGAGGTCGTCAGGTTCATCAAATCAAATCTTTTCACCACATAGTTTCGAAATAAACTAGTGACACAACAAGAATAAGTTAAATCATCATCATCATCATCAACACCCCACAGAAGTCCACTGCTGGACATAGGCCTCCTCTATCCCCTTCCAGGAAGAACGATTCTGAACCCTTTCCATCCACCGACAACCCGCACCGACTACCGAGGATGTTTTCAAGTTGCTGTCCTGGAATAGATATGGCATCAACATAAAAAGAATACATCACTCACTTTCGATTTGCCGACGATATAGTCATAATGGCGGAATCGCTAGAAGATCTAGGCACAATGCTCAGAGACCTCGATATTGTCTCCCAACAGGTGGGTCTTAAGATGAACATGAGCAAGACGAAAATCATGTCTAATGCTCATGTCGCACCCGTGCCGGTACATGTTGGGAGCGATATCATCGAAGTTGTTGACCACTACGTGTATCTGGGCCAGACGATGCAACTAGGTAGGTTCAACTTCGATAAAGAGGTCAGCCGACGAATCCAACTCGGATGGGCAGCGTTCGGGAAATTAAGCCACATCTTCTCGTCTCACATACTGCAGAGCCTCAAGACGAAAGTCTTCAACCAGTGTGTGTTGTCAGTGATGACATATGGAACTGAGACGTGGTCGCTTACTATTGGCCTCATCACCAAGCTCAAAGTCGCACAACGAGCTATGGAGAGAGCTATGCTAGGAGTTTCACTACGAGATAGAATCAGAAATGAGGAAATCCGTAGGAGAACCAAGGTAGCCGACATAGCTCTCAGAATCAGCAAGTTGAAGTGGCAATGGGCAGGTCATATAGCTCGAAGAACTGACAACCGATGGGGAATAAAGGTTCTTGAATGGCGACCACGAACAGGAAAGCTAAGTGTGGGACGCCCTCCTACCCGATGGACCCGATAAAGTGACTATTATAATAAGTCAGATTAAAATAGCTAATGCCACAGGTAACATGATGCAATACTACCACCTTAGTAGCCTCACCACATTTATCCCATTCCTAAATAAAACTTATGGCTAAAAGATAAATATACACATAAGTAGGTAATATCATTTTCTGAGTTTTCTTTAAGCCCAGAATATTATACATTACCCAATACGGGAGAGAAGACAAAAGTGCTATTCTAAAAACTTGTAGAATAATATATTAAGGTACATTTATTTACCTATATGAATAAACTAGTGGCGCCCCGCGGTTTTACCTGCGCAGATTTAAATTCCGGTATTCCCATGGGATAAAAAGTAGCCTATGTCCTATTCCAGACTATAATCTATCTCTCTGCCAAGTTTCATCCAGATCCGTCCAGCGGTTCCGGAGTGAAAGAGTAACAAACATCCATCCATCCATACTTATAAACTTTCGCGTTTATAGTAATAGTCATAGGATAAATAAATATTGGTGGACTTTCCGCACAGGATTATCTACCCCCAAACAAGCTTGTAATGTGGAAACCAGATAGCTGAATTATTTAATGTATAAGTACCTACTTTTTTTGTAAATACATACTTTCTTATTTACACTTAAGTATATAAGAGAAAGCTCGGTATTTTTATATATATTAAAAGTTTTATGGATGCATAATTAAAAAACAAATAAACTGGCCAAGTTCGAGTTGAACTCATGCACAAAGGGTTCCATGCCATTATCTATTTGATATGAATTTCAATTTGATGATAGGTTTTGATTTCCTTGCGAGTATCTAAAATTTACAGCATAAACAGCTGTATAATTTGAATGTGTTGACTTAGTTACATTTTTTCACAGCTCCAAGGGACAGACCTGAGTAAACCTGAGTATTTGATATGAATTTCAGCTTGACATCTCCATAATACGTTCATGAAAAAAAAGGTCTTGACAGACAGACAACACAGTGATCACTTCCATACCTACCTCAATAAAAGGGTCCGTTTTTCTTTTTGAGGTATGGAAGCTTAAAAATAAAGTATGTTACACCATTATGTTCCATAGCATGTACCTATGTAGATACCTGGAATAATAATTTCAACCTTAAAAGTTCACAGGCTTAATGTTTTATTATTGAGGTTATGTTGTGGTATTTTTTCAAGCAATTATACAGGGACTATTTTTAATAAGGTGCATGAAGTCTATCTGATGATCACAAAATGCCTAGCTAGAGATTGTTGTCATAGGCACAATTTTACGATTTTAATTTTAAATATACAGGATATGATTGTAATTTGGTCAACTGTGTTTACAAACTCAACACCAAGCAAGTTATGTATTTGCAACGTCTAAGACGAAAGAACTACACTACAATGTAGGTACATTATCTAAAAAAAGCCGACACCTTGACAAAACACGAGGTCAATACACTCTTCTACCCATGTGACGTGAGTTATCTAAATATGATACCTACCTACAATACGATATCTAAACACACAACTCCGAATAGGTAATTATGAATAATTATCTATCCGTCTATGGGAGTACATTATCGAGCGTAACTGTTTTACAAAGCGAGTGCATGCCTAAATCTAAGCCTGCATGGAGTAAATGCGAAGAGTCACGTTCATTTTAACCACTGCATTTTGTGATTCTAGAAATCCAATTGTTGATCATATTACATCATATAAACACAGAGAGATTACATGACTCGTTTGTGAAAAATACATCGAATGCTATAATCATGTGTCTATCTAATGAATAACAAACAAGACAAGGTAATAAATACAAAATATTTCCTACCGAGCCATGACCCGAAGTGAGGGGCCATGTATAAACAACAGGTTCCGCGCCTGCAGGAGAATGCAGGCGTAAATCCAGAGCCATGATAATAAAACCACGGCATTAATGCATTCACTTTTCACTTAAAAACTAAAAATATCACTAAATACACTATGTAATAACATAATTTCACTGCACTTCCACACACACACACTCCGAACAACCGGGCGCCATGTTGAAATTATTTCAATAATGGCCGCCATTTTAGTGTTGCTATCTGTTTGCTTTAATTAATTATTTTCAACCACAGAGTAGGTACACCTTTTTATATGCTGAAACTCTATGTATGTACATAATTACGTACATCTACTGTTTTCAAGTGATGCATGATGCCCAATAAAACATTTATTTGAATTTGATAAATTAGATTTTATTGTGGTTCTGGTCTGTGTAAAATACAAAGAAAAATTTGCAAATTAGGAGATCTGTTCGTACAGAAATCGTTTTCTGTATGTTGTAGGCAACGTTTGGGCTCGTAATGTTTATCTATTTTTCAACTTGTTTCCGCTTGAAACAATCGGAGCACTAGTAGTAGTAGTGGCAACTTAGAGCATGCTCTAAGAGTGGCAAGCGTAAAAATAACAAAGACCTTAGAGCATTTAGAACTGGAGATGTTAACGCAAGGCGTACCCCTCTGCCGGCCATAAGACGCGACTTGGCCATGCACGTTATATAAAACTACTTCACTCATCACCGCGCGGCCATTAGTTGTCGTTTCGTGTCGCGAAGTAGTGCTCAGTAAAAATGGTGAATTGTGCGGTATTTCGGTGTAAAAGGAGATCAGAGACATCAAACTTTAGGGAACACGGTATTTCCTATCACAAGTAATTGATATTTTAGTCAATTGTTTTTGTAATTACGTTTAATTTATATTTGGAATACCAGTTACGACAGTTTTAATACGACGCCAACGTCTTGGTAGGAGGTGTCGGTGAATTTATATTCCTTGGTAGAAGGCGTAGTGTGGGGACTAGTTGAGCGAAATCGATTGAATGAATGATGGAATGAACGTAAAATTAGAATAAAATGCGATGTTTTTTGTACCCATATTTAACCGATTTAAAAAAAGGAGGTTCAGTATTGGACCCTGATTTCATTCATATGAAATCATTCATTTTGTCGGTCTTTTTACAACCCATCACTACTTTTTTGTGTTAGTGTGTAACTAAACAAAAGTGTAACAACAGTAATTCTTTAATTGTGTGTATTGTTTTTGTGTTGGTGTACAGCTTTTACTTGCGTGTGCGTTTATAGAGACGCTTAATTTTTCTGCATTAGTATGCGTGATTATGTAAATGTGTTCTGTACCGTACTACCTCGCCCCCCGCGAAAACCGGCAGAAAGATTTTAGTACTAAAAGTAGCGCTTGGCATCTCCCGTTATAAATGCTCTAAGACAAAGACAGGCCATCCGGTCTTGATTCGGTCTGTTTGAACTGTCATTGTCGGGTGTCAGGACTGACGTCTGACAGGACTGCTAGGTACATGTTATTTTTTTCATCCATCGTAGCCTTAGAAGAAGAATACTATAGAATTGGCGGGCGCGTATGCCCGAGCAAGACAGACAATAAGTACATACCAAGTACATACAATTTATGGGCTGCCACCATCATATAATTTATCACCCAAGCAAAAGTTATGATTTCGCCTCGGTTCCAGTTGTTTTTTTCATTTAAGTATATGTTTTAAGAAATGTGTTGAAAAATGGCAATGAAGCCCATCACATGCATGACATGTAGGTTTTTAACCCTAATATTATCCTGTAGCTGATCAAACGAGCGAACCGAACGAAGACCTTTCAAACAACTTGTGCTTTTTGGCTTTGTATGCACGTGTTGTAATGCATTTTTCTACAACCTATGGAATGTTATAGGGTAAATGAGCACACAATAATATCCCAAGGATATCATAAACTTTATTAACGACCGCTTTCAGAAAGCCCGATCAAACGTAATCAGATGTCACTTGTTATTTCAGCTTTGCATCAAATTAAAAAAAGCTATAATTCCATCCTTCATGCGGTTGCCCATCTGGAGCTTGGTGATAGGTACTTAGCTTTAAACTATCAGCTCAAGTAGTTGCATCTTTGGGAAATCTGTAAAACAAACATGTACCTAATTATTACGTAGGTATGTATGTATTCAATCGCGACACACGCGAAGGCGGTCTCAGACATGAAATACTCATCAATTTCTATCTAATGCGAAAATTATGAGGAGACCTAAATTAATAGGCCCTTATTCATAATGGACTTTGAGCGTGCCAATAGCTTATCAGACCGATAAGTCTGTTGCTGTATCTTTTCGTTGGCATGATAAATAAAAATAAATATTGGTGGACTTTCCATACAGCACTATCTAGCCCCAAACTAAGCTTATTCTTGTAATATGGGAACCAAATAGCTGATATAATACTTATATACTTTTTTTTGTAAATACATACTTATAATATTATATAACACCCAGGCAGAGAACAAACATTTATGTTCATCACACAAATGTTTGTTCACGGTGGGAATCGAACCCACGACCTACGGCGCAGAAGGCAGAGCTACTACCAACTGAGCTACGTAGGCTGTCATAAAGTATAATAAGATTTGTAGAGCTCTTTGTGAAGGGCTCGTCTGAGGAAGTACTACCACCACCACGCCTTTTTGAAGAATGTGGTTGCCGGTGTAATTACAGGCACATGAGGCTTAACATCGGTTTGCCTTAAGTTGATTGACGCAGGGCAGTGCATCGTAGAGCACGTTCCTGTCGTGCGTGCCTTACAAGGCAAGGCTTTGTTATAGGTGATGGTTACCACTTAACATCAGGCTGTTCCATCAGCTAGTTGTATAAAAGAATGATAGTAACAGTGACAAGAATACTCTATTGAGCCGCTATAAAATGACAGGGATTATGAATAACAGGGTTAATATGCAAAGCAAAGCTAAAAATATAATGAACTTACAAGGTACCTATATAATTATGTGTATGTACCTACTTACGTCATTTACACGCCTTACATATTTATTTAAATTAAATAATAAAAAGTTATGAGGTTATGTAAGCCGCAACCATTTATTTTTTTCTAGTTCATTCTATTGTATAATGTTCGAACATAAAATAGCATATCCGACTCGATTTGACCCTAGTGATTCGTTTCCCAACGATTTTGGCAAATAGATTTATTTTTAGTTGGCAGCCCGAAAAATCGTATAACCCAGCTGGGTTATACGATTTTAAAATTACAAAAAAAAAAATACGATTAAATTACGATTATAAAATTTAGTATAGGTTACTAAAAACCACACAAATTGACATGGTTATTCAAAATGTCAAACCAGATAGGTAGTCCATAGAAAACAAAAATCTACATAATTTAATTTATTAACCTATACTAAATTTTATAAATAATTAAAATAAAATATACAAATCTACTTGATTATGCGTTACAAAGCCAACAAAATCGTTACATGATTAATTGTGAACACTTTGCTCTCTACTTCCTAAAGTTTTATTGACAAATAGAACATAAAATTGCTACATACCGATGGAAGCATATATTTTCACTTTTCGGTGCTCTATTCATAACACACGCTAAATACTACAATGCACCACATTTGAACATAGCTCTACGTTAACTGGGACCTAGGCACACATTATTTTCATTGAAAACACGTAAAATCACTTGACCCAACCCAAAGTTTGGCTCCAACTTTGACAGCTTCGGAGCCAAATAGTATCAAAAAACGTATACGGAGTAAGGGACAGAAAATTTATATGATCTTTCCCTCACTCATACGTATAATTCACATTATCGCGTCTCTCTTACTCTTGGTATTATTATTTCACGCCCAATCCATGTTATACTTATTCATCCAAGATCGTAGCGCACTGATGTCAACTTAGCTATTTTATAACTAGATCTAGCTATTTTGGCACACCCGTCAGCTACAATTTCAAAATTTTTTCTAGCAACTTTCCAATATTGCGTCCAGTAGCAACTTCATTTGAAAAAACACACGTCCATGGCAAAATACATTGTTTTGAAGTTGAAGTCACTGTGAGCGCACTGTCAAAAGTGACATTTGGCTGTAGACGTAAAACAGGACGTTCGCTGTCGCGCGTGAGCGCTTACACCCGTTTCGCATTACCGTGAGTGATCACGGTAATGCGAAACGGGTGTAAGCGCGATGCTTGACCCGCGACTTGTGAGCACGCTCACGAGTGTACCGAATGAGTGACAGCACTCAACTGTCAAAGTCAATATCGCGATATCCAATTTGTAACGCGAAATATCGTTGTGATCGCTATCAGCGCTGTCATTCTTACTCGGAATGCACCCTTAGTGGCAAGTGCTTGATTCGGAACTCGCCCGAGGGTTTCCCAATAGGTTCATGCACACTCTATCTCACTCTCTCACGATAGCAGTGCTACCAGGTACACGGTAATTACCGTAGATGCACGGTATTTTTGGCTAAAACACGGTATACGGTAATGCTTCACTACCGTGTCATTTTCTACGGTATTTTTAATTATGAATTACCTTGGCAGTCAATATGTAAATAATTATGATTGACGAAAATCTAAATGTAAAAGTTTGCCCTTTGCCCACTAGTAAAACAATCAAAGTGTATGAAAATTGGTTGTTTAGTATTGAATTAATGAATCGCTTTCTCGCAAAGTCGTAACTCGCTTCGCACTCTTTCTTTCTTCAATAATTTTGTTGGTGTTTGATGTTTGTCAAGTGCACAGTGCATTAATAAGCGAAACAATACTTTTAATTTCGTGCGACACATTTTAGATGATTAAGAATTAATAAATAATATTGAAAAATATGACATTTTCTCTTGATGTTGCACGGTAATATGCATGGTATTTTTTCAGTCCATACACGGTAATTTGGGGCTGAAACACGGTAATTTTAAACAGTCAACACGGTAGTGTATAATTTTGACCTGGTTACACTGCACGATAGTTAAAATCTTTGTCTCGTTCTTGCCCTTTTTCGACACTTGGGTGTTTGTTATAGTTGGTCGATTGATTTGAGTTGAGTTTGAGTCACAAGATAGGTACATTCTAAAATTTCACCTAGTTATTTTAATTATCTGCGTAGGTACCTACACTGTTTAGGATAAGATTAATGTTTTAGTCATGTTATGTCTCCATTGATCAGTAAAAAATTTGTAATTTGTACCTATTAGTTATCATTTTGATTTTGATTTTGAGGTAATAAAATATGGTGATCTGGCAACTTTCTGCGAAAGATCTAGCTACTGAGGTAATGGTACAGTTGGCAGCACTGTCGTAGCGTTATATACTCTTCTTCTTCTTCTCGTAGTTTTACATTCTCTTTGATACTCTTGGCAGTGTGACCAAAGTTAGTAGATTTCTACTTTTTCGGTAGATTTTGAGGAACTTGCAACAGCTGCTAGTAGGAAAAAAAATATAGGTGTATTTTGGTAGAATTTACAATTTTTTGGTATATTGGTAGTATTTTTCCGAAAGAAGATGGCAGCCCTCTCCTATAATCTATTCTTTTAAAGGAATTCCCCTACTAAGTGAATCGGAATCAGTCTAGCTCTTTCTAAACACATGTACTCATCAAAGAACAAACACTCAAAGCCTAGGCGGGGCTTCCCCCGAAGGTAAATAATTGTTCAATCTATTTTCATTCATTACAAATTTATTTCTGTTGTTCGCGATACCCTTGAATATATTTACGTTTCATCACGAAGTCAAACAACAGCAGAATCAGATGATGCTTTGATAGTGAATGAACAAGTTGTTCAGATGATGCTGTCATAGCATCATCTGATTCTGCTGTTGTTTGACTTCGTGATGAAACGTAAATATATTCAAGGGTATCGCGCGGAGTGGGAGCAAGATCCCTTATTCAAGCAATGGTTGAATAAATCAAAAACTAATGAAGCGAATGCGCACTGTAAAGTCTGTAATTGCGACATGCTCAGTAGAGTGGCTTCTCTGAAGGAACACATGGCTACATCTAAGCATCTAAAAAATATGAAAGGATTTTCAGGAACCTCACAAGTAAGCAGCACCTAAATACTGTCTTATAGTTCATTTAGATTTGTTTATAAAATAGATTACTATTTATCAGATATTTTATTCATTCGTCTCGTAATAAATGCTACCAAACAGGCAGTGTGTGTTCTTGACCGACACGCACACAAGCGCACAAATATATTGCAAGTTATTAACATTTTCCCTATAAATTAGGGAAATTGTAACATTTTGTCAGGAGTAAATGATAATAATTTTTCTGTTTGATAATTTTTCATTAATTTTATTAATTATCAATGGCGCGTTCAGAATATGTCCTGTTAATATAACGTACTGTATGGGCGTTTACATACAGGTTTGGGTTAGGTCGTCGTGTCCTCACAATAATACGACCAGTGTCCAATTATACTTTGTTTATTGTTAGCGCTCTTTACTTTACACTTGTACACGCAGCTAAGTAGGTACAACAGAAATTAGTCAGTTACATACAACAGACAGGTAATCTATAAAGACTATTTAGTTATCTAAAGTGCGGCGCAGCGCACGACTTGACAGTCGTCTGGTTGGAGGGCAAGAGAGTGAATTATTCCTCCGACAAGTATTGCTTGTCGGAGGCGTGTTCCTGACACGTATTGCCAACCAAACGACATAGGGCGGCAGTGATCGCCATTGGCTGATCGCCGACGTTCTGCCACCGTAACAACTTATTATTAGTATTGGTTTTAATCTGCGTTCCGTATGGATGCGTTCACGCAAAACGAATTAGGCAGTCGCCACACAGGGTTACAGGTTAAGTCGGGTAGTAAGTAGGTACCTATGACAAAAGTAAAATCATGAAACTAAACAATACAATACAAAAATCCTTAGGCTTCACTTTCGTTCGCGCGCGCCTACTGAGGTTACTTACTTACTTATTATTCTAACTGTTTATGTTCTTTTCCCAGAGATAATAGCAAAATCTTGATAACCCTAATTGAAAATGTTATGGTAGACTTTTAGTAGATTCCAGCTTACTATAGGTAGATTTTGGTAATTTTTCACCCTATGTTACAGTAGATTTGTCAATTTAAATCTGGTCACACTGACTCTTGGTGGCATTCCATTTCAGAGTTTTTATTTTTATCTTTCTTACTCGGAAAAAAAGCGCTGCCGTCCATTTATCTGAAAGTTGACCAAATGTCGGGCTCGGAAGATTCAGATGATCAACTACAAAATCTGTTGGAAATCAAGAATGAAATACAAAAAAGAAAGATTGACCCTGCAACATCTGGAATGTTTGTATCTGGCTGGGATGATGCCGATCAAGATGTTGAAGTTGTGAAAGATCCTAAAGGTTCCAAACAATTCTAAGCTAAGGTGGCTAAGGTGTGAACAATGTGAGTGTACCTATGTCTATTGATTGAGTTTTACCTTTACAGCAAATATCAAGGATCATGCTTTGTGGGCAGCAGAAAATGGCCAAACAAATACATTGAAACAGCTGCTATCATCCCAACCAAGTCTGCTAAATTTACAAGACTCAGATGGATACACCATGCTCCACAGAGCTGCCTATGGAAACCACATAGAAGCTTTATCCTATTTGCTCAGTATTGGAGCTGATGTTAGTACGAAAACAGAGCTTGGTTGGACACCATTACATTCAGCATGCAAATGGAACAATTATCAAGCTGTTGCTAGACTATTAGCTGCTGGAGCAGATCATAGTTCTGCCTCTGATGGTGGTAAGTTTAACCATAACTACTTAAATGCTCAGCAGGGCTGAAATGCACACTGCAAGATACCATAGGTATATCATCTCATTTTGTCATGAAAAATAGACTTACAAAAGCTGAGAGATATGCACCCAAATTGTTATCTTGTTCTGTCAAATGAAGACTAAATAGAAATTATTATTTTAAAATTTGTCAAAAGAAGAGGTTTGTGATTTGTTTGACATGCCCTAGGTAGAATTTCAGTGCCTTCATTGAACAGTTCTAATCTAATTTGAAGCCTCTAGGCCCTACCGGTGCATTTGAATGTAATTAGTATAATTGTGTTGTAGTTAGGAAGATATTTACAGGAAAACATTCCTAGAAGACATTCCATAACTTTTTGACATATTCTGACATGATTTTACAGATTTTGGAAAATTTAGGTACAGTCAGCGAAAAAGATGCTAAAATACCAAAATAGTTTTTTTATGCAGATCAATCCTATTTTATGTAGGGATCAAAAAGACTATCCGTCTTATTATAAAAATGTGAGTTAGACTAGGCTTAAGCCAGGACTAACTGGTCCGTGGTCTAACTTTGATACCGAAGTTGGTCCCTGCTCTATAGAAAAATCAAAGACTTAGACCAGACCTTATTATAAAACGGAGTTTATCCCCTAAACCACGGTTTAAAGATAAACCCGAACGACCCCTAGTTTAAGTATGGTCTAACTAATAAAAATCTCATTTTGCCAAATTTTATTTGGTCTCCCACATAAGTTTATTCAATAAAACAACTTGTAGCACTGCATTATCCAACATACATTTCAAACTATAGACTCCGATCTAAATTTGAATTAAATTTGATTGTGAAAACGCATCACTAGCGCGATCTACCTTTCGGACACTTTTACTAGCGCCATCTAGTTATAAAATTGGTATTTTTTTAAACAACTTCGGCCTTAATATATAAATTTGAAAGACTGACTGGTCCTCTTGCCGCAAGCTAGTCATGATCATGTACATACTACCTCGTCTTTCGTTGGACATATTTTTTCTTGAGTAGGTATGTACTTATGATAAGTTAAAGCACAAAATCCCGATGCTACATTTTCTTTACTTTAGATGATATATTATAAAAAAAAAGTATGTAGAAGTAAATATCAAGACGACAGCCAGCTTGTTTCACTTGTTTATTTGTTTGTGTCGTTGCAGTTTGCGTAATTTATTTGATTCAAAGCTTCGATAATCACAGCGAAGTTATCTGCTGTCAGATTTTTTTTGAGTAATTCGAGCCACGAGCAAGCGAGAGGACCTTGGTTGCCGGGGACAAAGCACTGTCTGTCCGTCATTCGATAGACTTCTTTCTTAAAACTACAACGTAAGACGAGGTAGTATGCGCATATGACTTTAGCCTGCGGCAAGAGAGTACAGTTATACCAACTTATCTAAGCCGGTCTGAAATTAGCCGTTTAGAGAATTCTCGATTCACTATTGGCCATTTATGCACAAGCGGCTCACTTCAGACCGGCTCAGATGAGTTGGTGATTCCAAAATGAATGAACGATTGATTGCCATAATTTGTTATAGTCTGTGGATATTTGTTGAATGATTATGTTCTGTGATGATGAATCATGGACTATCTAATATGTCAAAAAAAAACAGTCAGATGTGTACCAGCTATTGGTATGTTTTCATTCAGATGTGTATCTGTAACTGATATGATTACATTAAAAAGAGATTTAATTTACGCAAGAAATACACTAAACAAACTAACTTAAGTAAAAAAAAAATTACGTTAAGACTAGGCGGTATGGTTTAAAACTATAGCCTGCTCCAAGGAGCGAATATTAAAAAAAAATCATGGACTATCTCAGGTACTATGTAGTCTTCGACTAAAGTGTCTTTTGTAATACGAAAATGATAAACCTGAGATGATCCTAAGTTTATGAGATAAACCAGGTTTAAGTTGTTTATAATAAGAAAACGTGACTTGAGCTAGGTTTAAACCCAGGTTTAATTTGTTTATAATAAGGCTGTATGAGACCAATATGAGTACTAGAAATGAAAAATTTTTCCTTCCCATACATTTTGTACAAAAAATCAATTATTAAACTCGAAATATTTTTTGGAAGGTCTCCTAGGAACTTTCTCCTGTAACTTTAACAGTTAAAGTACCCTTATGGGCCCATCTTAAAAATTTACCTGTATATCTGTGGTACCTACTTATTGATCATGTTCATAACTTTTGTTTTCTTTGTTACAGCGCAAACACCGATGCATTTAGCAACTTCGATAAGCCATTGTAAGTCAACATTACTGATTTTGTTGTTGCGGGAAGATATCACAGACATAGCAAAATTGTCAAACAATTCTGGTGAGACACCAGAGCAGTTGGCACAGCGTAATGGCATTTACTCCCCACTATTGGAAATGATATATCCTGCTGCTTCTTATATTCGTTCCTTAGCATTCACTTGTAATCCTTATGTAAGAGAAACATTACATTCCTGACTTTTTATGTTTTTCATGAATTTTTTATAATATTCCTGATTTTTCTATTTAGGTCCATTAGTCCAGGTTTTTATCAGTTTTCTTAGATTGCGGAAATTACATCAGACCTCAGATACTAGAACAAGTAGGTAGGGTACCTAACTTAAGCATAAAAACGAATTATTTACGATAAAATTATTTATTCTTAAAACATGTATATTGTGAGATACCTAAAATTTATTCTTATAGCTAGACCATCACATTTGTAATGAAGACACTTATAAATGTTTATTTTGGAACAAATCAAGGAACAATGTTATCAAGAAAACGATAACGCTCGCAGAAGTTTCAGTAAAAACTGTGTCGCGAACATTAACGTCCTCCTCTGACTTGAGAAATAACCAAAACAAAGTTTAGAGGGGGGAGGGTGTCGAGCGGAATATTGCCCGATCTCGCGTGAGGACTTCGCGAAAAATATAATGATGTCTTTTTAAATTTATAATACAACGCAATCAAGCACGCATTCATTTTATAGCATGATAAATACCCATTTTGAAAAATCTCAGGTAAAATTGGGGTGGAGGGCGTCGAGCTAAATCTCACGACATCTCACCAAGGCATAGTGTGAGATTTCACCTTAGTTGAGTATAAATGAAAAAAAAATTAGAAACGCAATATCTCAGAGATCCTGCAAGATTAATATTTTTTTTCTCAATTGGAAAGTACATACCTATATATATTATATTTTGTTGGCAAAAGAAAATCCTAGAGTATAGGTCTACCAGAATCTCATGGCAAATGGGGAAATAAAAATTTGTTGCGTGCAATACTGGGGAAATTGGATTAAACGATCTTGATACTGTTTAATTTTTATGTCTTTAGTACTAATGAACATGAAGTATATAGGTAGTATGTGTATGAAGAATATTTGTTATACATCGGGTTCTTAACTCTCTCTCAGAAAATATGTCATGAAAAATAAATCAGTCGTACATTACTTAATGTAATACTTAACAGATAAATTTATTATTATTAGAAAACAATTCCAAGAGCTCCAGTTACATTTCTTGTTCTTTACAGAGAGATGCACGAAAGCCATTCTTTCATATCAGCGATACGAAAGGTGTGGAAAATACACCACCATTCGATGTGCCCTCACCTACGATTCATCGTGTAGTAGTACTGGAAACCCCTTTAGAGAAGTTACAATTAATCAAGAAATATGTAAAATAAAATAAAAGTATCAAAACAACTCAGTCCAACTTACAAGTCAACTCGACGACGCGCTTTAAAATCAAAGATTGAGTTTGATTTACGCCTTCTTCTCCGCTTATTTTACGATACACATTGAAAACAATATTTGTCGCTTGCGATCGAAGTGGCCTTTTCGACATATTCACAAAAACAACATAATTACAAGAAGAAATCACAAAATCTCAGCAGCGGTTGACAGATCTCGTACTCTGATTGGATAGAAATTGCCATATGAAAATCACAATTAATTTTTTTTTAAATGCCATGAGATTCTGGTAGACCTATAATAAGACTAATTTTTATTTAAATTAACAATATATTTTTTTCTCGCTAGTCTCGCTTGTGCACATAGACTTGCAATTTTCATACATAATACATTTCAAATAGACGGTCAATTTAGTTAGTATTTATTTACGAAGACGAGTTCCACATAATTCTCGAAATATAGGCAAAAGATAAAATACCTACGTGAAGTTCAAAGACTTGTATCTCGAAAACTAAGGTCATTAATTAAACAGGAGTTTTTTCTGTAATTGAAATCAAACATAAAACGAGGACGTCCGCCACTAAGGTAAAATCTCACACCGTGCAAGGGGAGAGAAAGAGGGCGAAATCACCTCACGTCTTTATTACACCCCTTACACACTATTGTTTAAGACGAAGACAAGAGCTAATGTGACTCGCTCGCACGTTTTGACTTGTTGAAAGATATAAAATCACTAAACCCATTTTCTAAAAATCGCAAACAACCATTTTGTGTGCAATCACATTGCGCACAGTTTAGTAAAAAAATCATTTTGATCGATACAAGTTTTCCTACTTAAAATTTGCTTTTCTAGTTTTCGTACTCAAGCAAACTTTTGGGTAGGAAAACTTGCATCAATCAAAATGAAATTTACCAAACTGTGTCCAATGGGATTGCATACAAAATAGTTGTTTGCGATTATTAAAATTGGAATTTGTGATTTTATATATTTCAAAATGTCGAATCGTGCGAGCGAGAGAAATATTAGGTGTTGTCAACGCCTTAAAGGTTTAGGTACTCGTCATGATAAACTACCTGCCAATTGGACATACATAGTTCATACACTTTAATTAACTACTTTTTACCTTCTAACTAAACCTAAGAAGTAAAATTTGACGTAAATAGACTTCAATGTTTATAAGATCTTGATGCCATGCCCTCAATTATATGCATAGCACCAGAAACCAGGTATGTATCAGCATGTAAATTCTTTAAACTTGCTATTAGGTTTCTCCTGTCAATTTTTTGCAACTCTGATAGAGATTGGCGCGTTTGGGGAGTCATGTAAGGTAATACTAAACAGCCCAGACCATAGGTCTTCAACCTAACACAGTTATTCCATAGCTCTTTTAAATCGTCATCTTTGATTATTGGACATATTGGCAGCAGGTTTATAGCATTCAAGCACTTATTCTTTTGACGTTCAGTTATTGGATAGTCCGCCTTTTGAAATGGAGACAAAATAACTGCACGCCACGCAGTATAAATTGTACTATCGGGAGGAGTGGATACTTTAAGCAACAGTGGGATCAACTCTTCATAGAGTCCAGAGCGTAATAGAAGGGGAATAAGAGCACAAGTTGTATGAATGTTTCCAAATTGACAAGCGAGACTAGCAGCTATTCGTAACCCTTCAATATTACCATCTATGTTCTGAAGTAACTGCTTCAGAGCGCTATATTTGTCTTGTATAAATGTTAGAACTATCCAAGGCATGTCAATATTCTCCAATTTGACAACATTGAACAGCTCTATAAGCGATATCCATAGAGCATCCCTTTCCTGATTTGTTACTTTTATAGCAGTATCGGCTTCAACAACACTCATCAGACATTGAAGAGCCCGCATTTTTTTGCATCTATTGTTATCACTATCATCATCAAAAGCAATTCTTGATAAATATATAGCGCCCATTTTAGGACACGTAGCTTTCAAAATATATTTAGCCGTTATTAATTCTTTAGTTTGTAACGCTGCTCTTTTGTCTTTGCTGTCATCACTTGTGTCATCAAGTAAATTCTCTAAGATTTGTATCCGAATAGAATTTATATTAATGTTATTTTTATCAGCGATTTCATTAGCAGCTCTATTAACATCATGCCGAGCTATTCTGCCAACAAAATCAGGATGTAAATACAATGCCCGTATGAGTTGCGCTGGTTCAGTTGAAAGGCGAACAAATTCTTCACAGGCCCAATCTATTTTATAAAGAACATGGCGCGTACAAAGTGTGGCATGTAATCGTTCCATTTGTTTAACTGCTCGGTTTCCTGGTTGAAGCGCAGCCCACCGATGTGCGAATTGGTAACACAGATTTGCTGCAGCTACTTGATCAGCTCCACGACTACACCCCTGTAGAACATAGAATAAGCAAGCGCCCGCCCATTCCATGTTTGCTATGTGCCTCACACAACGATGAGCCGAACGCAGGAGTGGTTCCTCATGGCTCGTTAGTCTCCATGGTTCGCTTTCTTTTGAATCAATGTCATTACCTACGCGCTTTCTGGAGATCATAGTTTGTTTCAGAGCGTTACTACAAATCATGTCTTTTGCTATTTGCAAGTCCGCATCAAGTGACAATAAAGCAACTGCTGGAAGCCAACGTTCGTAAGTTTCCAAAGTTATTTCAGATTTCAAATTAGACCACATGTCGTCACGCATAAACAAATGGAACGGTAAACGATAGTAACCGATTTCTGGAAACATACCTTTGACGGAAAACAATTCAAATTCATATTGCTTTGGAACACTTATTCTATTGTATTCTTTCAAGAAATTCAGTAAATAATACTCTTTAACACTTTTGGAATCGGGAGTTGTACCAAATATCAATCTATGTATGCAGAGGAATACTTCGTAATAGTATGGATTCAATAAGACTGTTCGGCCATGTAGTGTCACTTCGCCGTTCTTCCAAAAATCATGCAATACGTCTTTCAGAAAATCTTTATTCTTTATGTTATCCCATATAACAAGGCTTTTAAAAAGTAAGCTTGTGTCACTTTCAATAAAAAATTGTCGGCAGCCTAATTCATCACAAAATATCTTGTACTTCAATTCCCACGTTGATAGCAAAGATATTAATTGTAAAGACAACCCATCATTCGTCGAAACATTTAGGGCGCGGCATAACTCAATCAATCTTTCACTAGTAGTATCTGGATATTGTTTTAAAACGTAGAACAAAATTACTTTAACATCCCATGTTTCTTCAGTGTTTTCTGGCAGTGCTATGTCCGACAAATTAATGTTGAATTTAGATTTAAGAATATATTTTGGAGGGTAAACAACATGACCTCCTTGTAAATGTGTATGAAGTGATAAGGATCTGCTTATTATAGGATTTGATAAGTAACAGGTAATCTTAGGTGGTAATGACTCTCCATGTCCTCTTAAAATTTCCATGATATAATATTCTTTATCCATATCATCCAAGCTATTGAGGAGAATTAGTAAAACTGTTGTTAACACTTCATCAAATTCTGGCGCTGTTACAACTTTTGATAAAAGCTTTTTAGTCACTTCCTCCTTCGTAATAAGTAACTTTTTGGTCAATGATTCCTCGTGGTTTGATTTAACGATAGTGTTAGTTATGATCCTGAATGGAATGAAATCACAAATACACTGGATTCTGTTCAGATCATCAAAGTTTGGGAATGTTTTGCTGTGGTCTGTAATTTCCGAAACAGAATAGTCAATGAACTCATTGATAGCATTTCCCGACGAAATCGGTAAGTATACATAGTTAAATTTCCATGCTACTGTAAGATTCTTGACAGTTATATTTGCGTGAACCAGAGCATTTAATAATGCTAAATGTCTTATTAAATCATGTAAACTCTCTTCACTACATTTGTTCACTAGCTCAATTATTATATTAAATGAGTCTAGTAATAGACATGCGTTTTTACCATCTTTGAACTGAGATAGTGCCACGTATATGCTTGATTTTTGTGTATTTTCTCTTTGATCTGGTGTTATTAAATTTACAACCAGGTCACGGACTTGGTGACCTGCTGATACTCCTCTCATCAGTGATATTAAAGATGATGATTGCGTTAAAAATGGTATGAGTCGCGTGACATATCCAGCCTGTCCAGAAATACTGTTGTATGTGCAAAGATCAACCTGGCTTGCATGAATATCTTCCCTGTAAATATTATTCATATTCAATTCATTGTTATAAGAGTGCTTCAAATGGTACAAGTTTTCAATATTGTTAACCTGCATTTTGTCCAACATATGCGTGCCTTTTATAAAATCGATGTAGTTTCTTTCAATAACCTTGCTGTCAATATTACCGCTTATAATTTGTTCATATTTGGACATCACTGTTTTCAATATAATATGTTTTTTCTTTATTGACAAGTTAAGGAAATACTGCAAAGCAGATCTAGAATCACTGTCTTCTAGACACTTGTTGATATATAGGATATTTCCGTAATTGGCATAGTTTGACATGACATTAGTAATAGCTGTTAGGTCATTTACATCTACAGGTGTGCCACTAACTACCTTGTGTAGAACTAGTGTGTAGTCAGTACATGTCAAAGCAAAATTATATTTTTTTAATACTACTTTAACATTTGCATAGTTGATCTCTTTTTGTATTTCTTGTGCAATCAGTCTATCTGGATCAGAGGCTGTGAAATCTTTAGATGCAGATGCAGCAGCATTTACTGCTAATATGTTAACAGAAGGGCTCCATGGTACATCAAGTGTTTTCAGTACATTAAGTAAGCATTCCAGTTTATTGCTTGGGGAGCGAAAAGCTTTCAGTAGTAGTTCTAAACGATTTCCATCAACAACACCACCACTACTGGCTGTTTCACTGTCAATATAAGTCGTCAGAACTTCGTCTGTATCAAACAGATGCCGTGTTGCATATGTTGGCAAGTAATCTAGCAGAAAAGCTTCAAGATCTTCAGTATAGCATCGGCGCAGCATTTTAAGTGCAACTTCGTTAGCATTTTGCGAACTCAGTTCACCCAGCAATAAATTTATTCTGTATTTTTCTTTCAATTCTGCTATATAATTAATTCTATCTTTAAGTGTGTCTAGGTCATCCATGGTTATAGGCCTTACACATATAATTTTTAAGGATGATTCTAACACGACAATAATTTCTTCTATAAACTTGATACCTATTTTAGGCCAATACCCTGATTGCTCGAAAATAAAAACTCTTTCCGTTGCCCATCTTACAAACAAATCTATGTAAAATGGATTTTGTTCCAAAATGTATGGTACAAAGTTTTTTAACCACATCATAATTGAACCCATTTTAGCATTAGATGGAATAGAGTTCATAATATCAACCACTTCATTTGAGCTAATTGATAATTTTAATCCCGAGTATTTGAGCCAACACATTGAGGCTATATCTAAATCCAGCTTTGTTATGAATATGATGCATAGTTCCTTTAATGTTTTCTCAAACATATTCACATTTTCATAATTCGTAATATTCCCCCTAAACTGTAGATATTCTAACAAGTCTGCTTTGATAATTATATCAGCTATGGTAAGAACTAAATCATCATAGTTTTTTGAGCACACTCTTCTTTGAATGAGATAAAACAAAGATTTGAATGTGATATTATGTTGATAAAGTTTTATAGCAGTATCAGTGAGAATAGCAAAATCATCAATATTTTCAAACAACAATTGCAATGGAGGTGTTACCTTATCTTCACTACCAGATAATATGGATTCAAGTAATAGTTTCAGCTCTGCAACAAGTGCATCTTGTGATGATACTTTTTTGGAAATGTTGATAGAATCTTGCTCATCAACACTTGTAGTTGTTGATCCTGTTGAGATTCTTCCAAGGTACACAAAAACCTGTAAAGAATGTAAATATTGGTAGGTATTAGTAGTTATTTAGTTTATGAAAGCACTGAAGGTGGGAAGTGTGTAAAATGTGCCTTTTAAAAGGCAAAATTTCCTTTGTACATCTATAAATCTTTCAAAGTTACTTAGTATACTTTAATAATAAAATAATAAATATTGGTGGACATTCCACACAGCACTATCTAGCCCCAAACTAAGCTAAAGCTTGTACTAAGAGAACCAGATGATAATACTTATAATATTTTTTTAAATACATACCTTTTTGTATATATGTAACACCCAGACACAGAATAAGCATCTATGTTCATCACACTATTGTTTGTTCTCAGTAGGAATGGAACCCAAAGCTTTCGGTGCAGAAGGCAGAGTTACTACCAACTGAGCTGTGAAGGCTGTCAAATAGTGATAGTTGATAGTGTTTTCAACCAGTGAAAGAAAAAAAGTTAAATCCCATGGGAAATTTGACAGCATAATTGACCTTCATCTTAAATACCTACCATGAACTACATAAGGACTATTGAGTAGGTACCTACTATACCCAGTTGGAGTATAGTCAAAGTGTGTAGTGCAAGGTCAAGGCTATAGGTAGAGATCATCCACTCTAAAAATGCACGCCCCTCTACCTGCCTTCACCCACACAAGCAAATGAGGTGTATAGATGCAATACATGCCACCAAGCAATTTCATTCGTCATTCAGTTTCCCACCAGACATGAAAGTGTCACTTTCATGTTCTGCGGGAAACTGAATGACGAATGAAATTATCAGGTGTCATGTATTGCATTTATACACCTCATTTGCTTGTGAGGGTGAAGGCAGGTAGAGGGGTGTGCATTTTTAGAGTGGATGATCTGTACTCTGGTATTTTTTACCTACCTCTTGGTCACTGCCTGCAAGATAGTAAAACACATTTTTGTAGACTGCAACTGGAACACAAGTTTTGTAGTTTTCAAACTCATAAACAAGGGTTGAACTTTCTAGATTCACAATCCATATTCTAGCATTATCAGCCAATACAAGGTTATCCCCCCAGGACAGCACATACTCCAATTTAAAGTTTGAAGTTATTGTCTCTTTTTGCTTTGTTATTGGACACTGGCTTACAACATTTCCTGCTTCAATTGAAATATTCAATCCAGTATGTGTCATTAAAGAATGGTCAGTTTTTTCATAGTTTCCTTTCATCAATGTGATGAAAATTTCACTGTAGCTATTCTTGATTTTTTCAGATAACTCCACAGTACTCACTGGGTTTGGCAGGTCTTCACCACAATCAGATTTAAACAAGAAGTAATCATTATTTACTTGACGGAATTTTAATTTGGAGTAATTTGTTACAACTACCTTGATTTGTAGTCCATTCAATAGATCTGTTATCAACATTTCACCAGACTTTAATATTAGCCATAGGAGATGATCCTGAAGAGCACAGTCAGTGATTTCTTCTTTCAAATAATATATTTGATCTTCTTTCTCAGCATCTTCCACATCAATAAGTCGGTAACACTTTGCATCCTCAAACAACACTATTTTGGGATACAAAAATTTTGTTTGCAGGGGCAGGGAACTTGAATTCTGAATTAGATTGATCCTTTTGATTTGGGATTTTATAACCGTCATAGTAATAAGCTTGAAATACCACGGGAAGTTTTGGATTCTACCTACATATATGTCTACTTACTGGACGAGCATAGCACCAGATTACTTTGTGAAGTGGAACTACAAATCAACTTTCTCAGTGTAGGTACCTAAGTAACGTACCTATCACAGCAAAATAAAATTTTCAAAAAATCGAACGACGGAACGGACTAATTATTATTTCGAGTTTATTACTCTGGTTTCTTTCCAAAATAATGTAGTTTCTTTCACTCAAAATTCAAAAATGAAACCGTAACCGTAGGCCGTAGATCCAAAGAGAATGTAAACTACGAGATCCAAGATCCAAGAGTGTATTATATGTACGTACCGACTTTTTTTTTCTCACAAATCCGGTATTTACTGTCAAAACTGACATTTCATATTGTCAAATAACAAACTGCTTGCTTTTGATTGCTAGGAAGTTATTCGTCGAGCGAGCTCCCTCCCTCCTCTCCCGAGTCCTCCCTCCATTCCAATCGGCAGCATAAAGGCCCATTTACATGATGCCATTTTCTTGTACGTACAAGAGCAATAATTGAATGCAATAAATGAAGCGCAATAATGACCTTCGAGAATTGCAAGCAACTGTTTACACGCGGATACTAGTAAAAAAGTTGAATGCAATTATTGAATGCAAATCTTGGCAAGAAATAATTGGAGCTGTCTTTTGACTACACCAATACGATAATGTTTAGGAGATTATTGCTTTCAAGTCTTGCTTTGTCTAAACACAGACTTGTACGTGCGTGTACAATTTTTTGGTGCGTTCGTTCAAGTATTGCTCGTATTTGCGTTGGCGAATTTTTCATTCAAGTGTTGAACGTTTTAGATTTTTGTTTTCATTCATATTTTAGAATTCGGTTCTGCTGATTTAATCAAGTTTATTGAGATTTATCGGATACCTACACAATGAAAATTTTAATTACAAGAACCGTGATGCACGTAATGCTGCACTAGCAGCATTTGGAAAGGAATTCGGAGTTTAAAGGTTTCAAACATATGGAAATACTAAACAAAAATAAAAAAATTGAGCATCCAATTGAATACAAAAATTGCATCACAAATTATTGTACTTGCTGTTTATACCAGGGACAGTTTTGAATGCTATAATTGCCTACTATAGCAAGAATGTGACATGCTGTACAGATGATGCCAGCCAATTATTGCTATAATATTATTGTATGCAACAGGCAATAAACTTGCATCGTGTAAATGGGCCTTAAGCCTAGTTTGCCGTCCTAGGATTTCTAGGCCTGCTCAGCCTGGTGGTAAATTAAATCCACCACTGCGTCCGAGACTAAATGATGACCTACCCCTGGTGTAGATAGGTAGGTACCTACCTAGGTATTTCTTCGCCCATCAACAAGTTCAGCAAAATCGAAAACATAAGTAGGTAACAAGCTTCAGAAAATACCTAAGTAGGTAGCATTATACATGTACAAACATTCATTGCAAAAATGTACTAGGTAGGTACCTACTTACTGAAATTTCGTAGCTAGTAAAAAGTACCTAAATATCACGGAACAGAGAAAACCCATAAATATCTAGATAGGTAGGTAGTTATCTAAAATCTGGTCGCGGGGCAGGGAGAATTGCGTAGGTAGGTACCTAGGTATGGTTGCAGAACGGCGCGGCGGTCATTGCATCAGTAGGTACGAGTGTGACGCATTCGCTGTAGTGACAGAGATAGAGCTACTATCAACTGAAGGTTGGTCGAAATGGAACTATCTGGTATTCTGTAACTCATCATAATATTATTCCTACCGACTTTCTAGATCATCATCATCATTTCCACATACTAACTATGTTGAATTCTATGTATCTCTCAAAGCTAATGCAGTAAAGATTTATACCGCCATAATAAATGTTTGCTAAAGTGCATTAAATAATATGTCATCATTTTATAATAATTTTTTGACAATGCATGCATAAACATTATTTAGGTATCAATTAGTTATGAAATTATGCTCACATTTTTGTTTTACGAATCAGAATGTTTAAAATGTGAAAAAAGACCAAATGAAAGTTGAAAAAAGTCGGTGGAAATAGGCGCCCCGATAATGTAATGCACAGCAAAGAGTATACAATAACTACGTAAGATGAGTCAAAGTTACTAACTCGAATAGTAAGTCGAATCGAGTTACTAACTCGAGTTGTTTTTTTTTGCATAGTGGAAGCCAACTTCGCCATTGCAATGGCGAAGTTGGCTTCCAAACTTCCAAACTCCACAATGCATTGTAGAGTTTAGCAATGTTATTTTTCATAACATAGAATTGGATAAAGGAACAAAAAAATAATTTGTATTGCCCGCCCACTCTACATTTTCGTGAGAACGCTAAAAAAAAACACGAGAAAGAATGTGGAACCTTGTTTAGTGTTTTTAGGCAGTTTGAAAGTGGCGCCAGTGACTGAAAAGATGAGGAGTAATAGGTTAGCGTGGTTTGGGCATGTTATGCGAAGGGAAGAATGCCATGTAACGAGAAGAATGCTTGGGATAAATGTAGATAGATGTAGAAGTAGAGGTAGGCCAAAGAAAAGATGGATGGACTGTGTGAAAGATGACATGAGTATTAAAGGAGTGACTGGTGAGATGACGGCTGATAGAGGAGAGTGGAGAGCAAAAACCTGTTGCGCCGACCCCGTATGACGTGAGATATGGGCAGGAAAATGATGATCGCGTTCTCGCTCGAAAGTGAAGCGGAAAATCATACACTTCGTTCCGTTCTGCTAAATTTGAAATTTGAACCCAAGTTGTGTAACTGAACCGAGTTACCTGAATTTCAACTCGAGTTAACTCGAGTTGGTGTTTATCCCGAGTTGGCACATCACTAAGTTATCGTATACTCTTTGAAGGAAACGAACGGAAGGGTGTGGCCAACGTAACGTACCTACACCCAAGGAATTTGAATAAAGACATGGAAGGAGTGTTTTTTGTTCTAAAGTGCGCGACCTTGCCATATGTATACCTATCTCATACTTTCTTAATGCATAATGCACTAAGTGCGAATAGATCAAGAAATTATGAATCAGCTACGACTTGATCTGTCATTCGTGTAAGTGTAATTACAGGCACATGAGGCTTAACATCTGTATGCCTCAAGTTGATGGACGCAGGGCAGTGCATCGTAGGGCACGTTCCTATTGTGCGTGACCTACGGGGCAATGTTTTGTTTATAGGTGATGGTTACCGTGAAAGTTGCTAACTTTGCCACTTTTTTCAGATAGAGAAAGTTCAAACTAAATTTAAAAAAAAAATGGATGACGGTACTGCCTAAAGTCTATTCCTATGTCTTGCAAATTTCATTGGTTTTGCCTAGATAGTCATACATTTCCCATATTTTAATATTTCTGATTATTTAAGACCAATAAACAAAAGTGGTAAAGTCAACTGCCGCTACTGGTAAGATTGCCAAACGAAAAATAAATGGAATATTATAGTTACAGGTCTGTTGAAATCAGCAACCTAGCTGTGCTACTTCTATCCAGTAAAAACAATACCAAAAATTACGTATTTTTGCACTGGTAACAAATTTTTCCAAAGAAATGGCAAACTCGCCATTTTTTTTAAATTTCTCCATACAAAACAGAAAAGTATGTCAGGGTTGTCACAAAAAATTTTTTTTTTTCATCAAATTATATTTAATTAAACATTTAGTAAGATCAAGTTGCTAAACTAAATTTTAATTTTACTTACTTACTTTTTTATTTATCAAACATATAGGTAATAGGTAAGTACCTATATAATTTTGAGCAAACAAAATCAAATAATTAAATATTGCTGGACTTTGTACAAAATTAAAATGAGATCTATCTTAATATTGTACCTAATGTCATCAAAACATGTCAGGTTCATGTGACGTCACATAGCCGCGGATCCCTTTGTGACAACCCTAACTCCAACCAAAACATGGCAAAGTTGACATCACAAAACTTTGGTTGGGTATGGTGACTTTACCAAATCAATTTGCGATTATTATAGAGCTTTCATCACAGTAAAACAACAATTATTTACTAAAAGAACAGTAGACTAACGAAATATCAATGATTCAGTTACGTAGACAATGTATTTCCCAGGTAAATGTAATGAAGTTCCGGAGCACCAAATTGTTGACCGCCATCACACGAAAAAAGTTACCGGCAAAAATGACATCATAAACACTTTGAAGGCTGACATTTAGTATTTAGTGTTGCCATCAAATAATTTAACTTTGCCAAAAGGGTATCTACACACGGAAATAGTAGACTAGAAATCCGTAATTTATCATTTTGTCTCAAAAAATGGGAGGTGGCAAAGTCATGTGTCGCGGCAAAGTTAACGAATCTCACGTTACCACTTAACATCAGGTGGGCCATCTGCTTGTTCCATCAGCTAGTTGTATAAAAAAAAGAAAAAAAAGTGTGCTGTGCTTTAGATGTGTGAGTGGCTTAGAGCATTTAGAACGGGAGTTGCCAAGCGCTACTTTTAGTAGGTACTAAAATATTTCTGCCGGTTTTCGCGGGGGGCGAGGTAGTACGGTACAGAACACATTTACATAATCACGCATACTAATGCAGAAAAATTAAGTGTATTCACATCTTCGCCAACTTTGCGAGAAGTACCGCCGTGCACACAAGAACTTGCACATGGTGTTCGTTGATCTGGAGAAGGCGTACGATAGGGTTCCCCGTGAGGTTCTGTGGTGGGCTATGAAAGAGAAAGGAGTGCCTGGGAAGTACCTGCAGCTTATTCGGGCCATGTACAGCCGAGCTTGTACTCAGGTCAGGTCCGAAGCTGGCGTGACCGATAAGTTCAATGTGGCTGTAGGCTTGCACCAAGGATCGGCTTTAAGCCCTTACTTGTTGGCAAAGGCACAAAAACAGCCATTAGTACTAATAATAGTACATTGTTCACCGAGAGGAGAAAGTGACCGATTACCGTCGAGGGTGTCGTTTGAAGCCCGAGCCGTAGGCGAAGGCTTTAAAACACCCGAGATCGGCAATCGCACTTTCTCTCGAGTGATACATAGTGCTTTATACTACACCTACGAGGAAAATAAAAAACTAAAACTGAATCCTCAAACAACACACAAATTGAAAATGGCGCCAATGGCGTCTGCAATTTTCACATGATCTTTTTTCAAATTGTTTATCCTGCCGCCGCAGGGTCGCACTGCCGCCAGCCCGACACCATCCAACACAAGCTAGTGGCCAGTGTCATTTTGCGAACTTGGAGATAAAAACTCACTGTAAAAACTTTTTGGCTTTTAATATTTAGGTTACCGGCGCATAGTCTTACCCAAAATTAAAAAAGAAAAACCACGTAAGAAATGGATTTTCATACACTCTTCTCTCCCGCTCAGATGCGTTTTCTCCCCGCATATTTGTTCGATATGCAATGACGTACTTTCTACCGTAAAGGAGTTGTTCAAATTTTTCATGGAGGTTGGTATAAAAATAAACTTGAGCTTGAAGCAAGACTGTGTGCTATTTTAGTGAAATAGCATATTATTTTAATAATATTACGGATATTAAAAAAAAATCTAGAACCCTCCGTTTTTTTTTAAACATAAGTAGAACCAAGATGTTCTTGCAACATTAAAGAAGGCCTGGCAACCCTTTATAAAAAGTATTTTGCAACATAGTGACGCGAATACCCTGGAACGCACCATATGAAAGAGATAGTGCCTAACGTTTTAGAGTTTATGTCTCACTCTAACTTGGAGCATAAAGTAGGAATATTTTTTTAGTGTCGTGGAACAAATTCAATACGTTGAATTTAAATAGCAAGTGTTGATTTTTTTTGCTTGATTTTAAAATCACACGGTGTTTCGACTTCGTTTCGCGTTGTTCGTAATTTCGTTGTGCTTCGTGTGTTTTGTTGTTCTGCCATTGTGATCTCATAAATATTTTGACTTGAGTCAGTATTTATTACTTGTATTCAAATTCCTTGGTTTATTCCGAGTTGTCACATCACTTTGAAGTAACGAGAATGTCAAGTCATCCTGACAGTGAATGTTTTTTTGTTATTAGTGTTGCCGTGCCGTAAAGGAGTTGTTCAAATTTTTCATGGAGGTTGGTATAAAAATAAACTTGAGCTTGAAGCAAGACTGTGTGCTATTTTAGTGAAATAGCATATTATTTTAATAATATTACGGATATTAAAAAAAATCTAGAACCCTCCGTTTTTTTTTAAACATAAGTAGAACCAAGATGTTCTTGCAACATTAAAGAAGGCCTGGCAACCCTTTATAAAAAGTATTTTGCAACATAGTGACGCGAATACCCTGGAACGCACCATATGAAAGAGATAGTGCCTAACGTTTTAGAGTTTATGTCTCACTCTAACTTGGAGCATAAAGTAGGAATATTTTTTTAGTGTCGTGGAACAAATTCAATACGTTGAATTTAAATAGCAAGTGTTGATTTTTTTTGCTTGATTTTAAAATCACACGGTGTTTCGACTTCGTTTCGCGTTGTTCGTAATTTCGTTGTGCTTCGTGTGTTTTGTTGTTCTGCCATTGTGATCTCATAAATATTTTGACTTGAGTCAGTATTTATTACTTGTATTCAAATTCCTTGGTTTATTCCGAGTTGTCACATCACTTTGAAGTAACGAGAATGTCAAGTCATCCTGACAGTGAATGTTTTTTTGTTATTAGTGTTGCCGTGCTGGCTTCTTTACATGTTTTTCTCCCTCAAAACATTTTTATAATTTTTACGAAAATGGAGGCTCTTAAAAATATGACTTTGGTCTAATCAAGTAGTCTAATTTATTTGCTTTCTACTTGGGTATTTTTCATACTTGATCTTTCTGGGGAATAAAATACCACTACTGACCGTATCCTTTGATAAAGTATCAAGGTACTTTCCAAGCAGGTGTAGTATAAAGTAAATTAATATTTTTGTGTTTTGTTACAGGTTGTAATTTATGGTCACAATTAATTAAACTAAAGAATTAAATGTTTATTCATAATAGATTGTCTCCCAAAGTTAATTTTAATCATAAAATGTTGACCACTTTTCTGACCTATAAACTCTTTGCTAAAATTTAAAAAAGTATGTTTGCATTAGGTACTCGTGCGTTTTACATTACATTACCGCACAAGTACGTAATGAGATACAATACGATATATGAAATTGGTGAATTATGAGACCCTTTACGAGCAAATGTGTTATAAAATTAACCTTCCATACAACAACACCTGCATTCCATACAACAACTAGCTCTTAGATAACAAATGAGTAGGTAAAAATAATCAGAGATAATCCTCTAAAAGTTTTATTATTGTAAGTAGTCATTTTCGTATATTTGATTTATATCTTCGTTTTAATTCAACAGATTTTTGCACCTTAGAGTTGATTTCTGTTTGAATAATATTTTTAGTTTCAATAATTGCATATTCATAACTGTCATACAACTGGTTCAGAGTTTCTGGCATTATGTGTATAGCTGGGATTTCTGATTTTCCTCCAGATTTAAGGAGTTCCTGAAAACAGGACAAGATAAAATTTAATAATTCAATGAAAAAATATTATTTCAAATTATATTTTAAACAACACCATGCATTCATTGTAACAATAAGTATGATTTAGGTTTTTTTTATCATATACATATTTATATATTTTTATCATATTCATATTATGTAGGTACCTATTTGCAAGAGAGAAGAGAGATTGTTCTCCATAAATAGGAAGCAAAAAAGGCTTTGCTCCTAGGGATGAAAAGTTATTTGAATTTGAAATGTCGATATTGTTACCTACCCTACTTTCGTGATTGGAATTTGGAATCATCAAAGAGGCCAATCACAAACAAACATTGTATGAACATGTAACAGGCTGTCTGCATTATTAGAGGCGAAAGCCTGTCCAGATGGCGCGATTCACGCGCGAGTGGAAACGCGAGCTTCTGGACGGGTTGCCTATGTAGTTCTAGTATCTCATTGTATACTCTTTGGTATCTCAGATACGCACGAGTAGTGGACTCGCGCGTGAAACGCCCCATCTGGGACAGGCTCTAGCTTAAACCGCGCGCGAGCCAAATAAAGAAAGTTTGTATGAAATAAAAAATGCGGGTAATTTACTTAAATTTGGATTTTATGTACTTCTTTCTTTTTTTCTTATAAGTCTATAAATTTATGTACCTAGGTACTTTTATTATTTATGAGTTGAACTAACTTTTACTTAAGAGGGTTGTCTAAACTTTAAACAACCCTCTGAGTAAAAGTTAGTTAGACTCTAAAATTAATGTGTGATTCCACCTCAGTAAGCTTATTCCGAATTTCTACAACTTGCTACTAGCACAAACCGATCAAGCGTTATTGAAATTCGAAATGTGCCACGCCCCAATGCACGGCCCGTGCGTCTCCATACAAAACACGGGCATGGGACATTGAAGCGTGGCACATTTCGAACGAATTTTTTCGTTTTGCGTGGTGATCACCTCGATCAGTTTTTGCTAAAAGCATGTTTGTTGTACAAATTCGAAATAAGCCTACAGGACCAAGCATTATTTTAAGTGCTACTTAGTTACTCTCGTGGTTAGAATCTAAAGCAGAATGAAGGATTCTAAGACTTCCTGTAAAAATACAGTTGTTTGCTCCCTTTATAAACAATCTACTATTATCTATAGCACTCCTTAAATATTTACCTTGAATAAGTAGATTTGCGAAGGAAGGAGCATTGTGACACCTTTCCCGGCACGCCCTGCTCGGCCTGTCCTTCCAATCCTGTGTATGTATGTTTTAATGTTTCTTGGTGGATCATATGAAATAACATATTTGCAGTCTGGTACGTCAATACCTCTTGCTAAAGCGTCAGTGCCAATTAGACTGAAATAAAAAAAAACATTTAACTCAAAACTGAACTGAATCTATACCGATTTTTTTTCTCGGTCAATATTATCAATATCATCACTATGTAATCATCAAAATTATTATTTATATGGTTTTGTCTCGTGACTAAAAACATTAGATTTCTCGCAAATATTAATATAAAAAAGAAATAAAAAAGCTTTTTATGAAACTTATGTAGGTATGAAAACTTGTTACAACATTATATTTTTGATGAATCTGAAATGGTACGTAATACATGTTGTAGGTAGGTATATAATTAATATGTACTATGAAATGAATTCTTTTCATTTCATGTTTCAGGAAAAAGAATATGATAGAATAGAGAAATAAATATACCTACAGTAGGCATATTTATTGATAAGATAGGTAGGTTACCTACTGTATAAAGAAAATAAAATGTAGTACAAGGTTTAGGACCTACCTACCTTATCAACATCAGGCATTTAGGTAGCAAGGCAGGTATGAAAATACTTTAATACAACAGGGATGAAGTGGCTAGCAGGACATAACTAATATCTTAATAAAGCTATTTTAATAACTAGCACAAATACTGAACTCACACATTGATTTCGGATTGGGTAAATTTTCTTAGAACTGCTTCTCGTGTCTGTCTATCTAATGCAGCTGACAACTCTGCTACTTTGAACTGACCTTTCCCCCATGCATTGAGAAGGACTGCTAACCTATGGGCGGACTCTGAAGCATTAGTGAAACACAACACCTTATCCCACTTCTGATCAACCAAGAAATGATACAAAACCAGTGGCTTGTTCTCAGCTTCAGAAATGACCATTTCTTCTGTCAATTCCGCAGGTATTGCATAAAGCCTAATGCGGTCTTCGTCTTCATAATCAGTTAATGGAGCTGCTGAAAACAGCTTAGGTTGAAACAGCCCCCATTTTTCCAACTTTTCTGGATCCTGAGACAGGGTTGCAGAGAAAAGCAGCTTATGTGGTAGAGTCTTTTGTTCATTGAGGTTAAACCAATTTAGATTTAAAGCTTTGCCTGTGATTAGTTCTGTTCCCGATTTTATATTCTTCTCCACATGGTAAAGCCAGTCATTCTGTATGTGATCCATTATTCTATCAGCTTCATCTATGACAAGGAATTTTAGGTGTCTCAATGAGAAGCCTTCGGTGTTTTGCAAATGTTCTACCAGTCTGCCAGCAGTACAAACAATTATGTCTACTTCACTTATCCATCCTAATGATTCAGCTGAAAATAAATGACATTAGTTTTAGCTATGTTTATTTCAAAAGATTTTAGATAGGTAACTTTTAAAATGATCATACTGTATCTGACAATATTTAGCTGTTCTTGATGTAGAGGAGTAGAACCACCCAAAAGTGCTACTTTCAATGTTGTTTTCGAACAATATTTCTTAAACACTTTAGCAACTTGTGCTGCCAACTCTTGAACTGGCAACACTATTAAAGCTTTAACGTGGCATCCTATTTCATCCATTAAAATCTGCAAAAGATTTAGAAATGTAAGTTTATAAGTGTATGATTTGATAGTAAAAACCGGCCAAGTGCGAGTCGGACTTGCGCATGAAGGGTTTCCTAACATTACCTATAAAACCAGCAAGAAAACATGTTAATTGCATGGGAGCCCCATAATATTATTGACCGAGCGAGTGAAGCGTCTCAGTTTCCACATTGGCCAAAAATGCGTTTGTCCGGATGTCTGTCTGTTCTCTACAGGTCGCTTTTTTCAACCGATCTGGACGAAACTTGGTACACAGGTTAAATGACTTATTAGATTTTTTTGTCGTCGGGGATTTTTGATTGGAGGGGTACTTCCCCCAAAAAAAAGGGCAAAAAGGGGGCTATTTGATATACTGGATATCTCCACCAAATGAGATCCGATTTCGATTATTCTTTTTTTATTTGAAAGGTAGTAACTATAAGTTGGTCTCATAAAAGTTTGGCGAAGATCTGATAAGGATCTTCAGCATGATGAACAGGATAGCTCATCAAACAATCGATGGTTTTCAATCAAATTTGAGAGAAACACAAAGGACCTCATTCTACACAAGATGATGCAAAAAAAATCACAAAACGGAAAATGCACTTGCACATTACATTCCTCAAATAGCTCACTTTTAGTATGCTCGCGAGGTCTACAGCTCCCAGAGCTACTAGTTAGATTATATATTTTATTCTATTTATTGTTATAGCGGTAACATCTGTGAAAATTTCAACTATCTAACAATATATGTGATACAGCTTGATGACAGCAGGAAAACTGAAAACCAATTAGTTTTTTGTATATTAGTATTAAATATTAATTCTATTTTAATTTGATTATTTGGTTTGTTATAACGGCAACAGAAATACATCATCTATGAAAATTTCAACTGTCTAGCTATCATGGATCATGAGATACAGCCTGGTGATGGAGGATAGACAGAGACAGCAGAGCCTTAGTAAGAGGGTTTTACCATTCGGGTACAAAACCCTAAAAGAGGAATTGATATTCATATAACTTAATCATGTAAATATCAACTTAAATAAGTTAAAATGCTTTAGGTTTAAAAAATAATTTAACTAAATTAGCCTCACAAATAAAGACTGATTTTCAATGTACCTACATGAAATAAAAAAGTTTGAGATATGTTCCGCTTGTGCCCGGCCTGGGAAACAAATGACCATTCTTCTTTGTTACTACACATGCAATATTGTTTTATAACAGGATTTCTACTCAAACATGCCTACCTGGATTATTGGCAAAACAAATGCCAATGTTTTCCCACTGCCAGTTGGAGCGGAAACACAGATGTCATGTGGTTGAAAGGGATATGGGGCTTTATGTTCCTGTATAATAAAAGGTATAACTTGTTTCTGCACAGGGAACAGGTGTACTACACTTTCATTGAGCAGTGTTGTCTTCAGTGTGTCATTTAACCAATGCTGATTTTCAACTAAACAATCTAAGTTTTTCAAATCTGTTGAAATACTGCTGGAGTTAGATAGCCAATAGGGTAGGACTCTTGGTACCTGGAAATATATGTTTGTTAGAAAAAAACAAAATATATGGATAAACCTTTCGAGTGTTATTGTTCAATTTACCTTAGTTCTTTTTTCAAAATCATTGTCGCCTAACACTTTGAATTCATGTGATATTTTATGTGTTTTTTTCTGGTTTCGCACTTCCACCTCTTCAGTAATATGCTCAGGATTACCATCATTTACATCTTCATAATTCTCAACAACCGTTTCCACAGGTTCCTTTTCATTTGGCGTGCTAAAATCGAGTTCTGATGGTTCACTTTTGGCAAAGGTTTTCTTTCTTTCTTCAATTTTTTGTTTCAACTTTTCTAAATGTTTCGCCTCTTGGCCAATCGTATCAATATCTTCATCAGAATCTCTATATCTGGAATGAACACTAGGTAAATAACTTGCAAGACCACATTTACTAATTTGTAATACATAGCTACAAGTTTAATCTTACCTATCTATAACAAATAAATCCATCGTAACAACTTATTTCGATAATCTTGCATGAGAGAAGAACTTATAGATTAGTAAATTAAAATAGGTAGATTTTTACGTGTAAAGTAAATTATGCACAAGGAATCTATCTAATCATGTCAAAATAGAAGAACATGTGCGTTGGTTGCGACTTGCGAGTGCTGCCAATAAAAATTTTTAGGCGGCCGTGTACATGAGGTAAAAAAGCCGTGTTTTTATTGGAAAATTACCAATATGGGCCGTGTCACTGCTTAAAAAAAAAGTTCTATATAACGTTTTTAACATTAGAAGCCTTTAAATAGCGCCATTTGGGTAATATTTGCAAACTTTCTCTATTTGTTTGTAAAACCCCCTATCTTTTAATTTTTACATTGAGAATATTGAGATTATAAGTAGTTAGTAAGTATATATTTTTGCTGTTGTTACTTTTTGACATAAGAAGTGCCGTTCCTCTCGAGCTCTTAGCAAACAACATTCGGGTAAGTGGGACAGCACTATACGACGGTCAAATTTCGTGCATCGGAGTAACTTTTCACACCAACACCCATACAACCCTTACATTTATTCACATAGGTACCAACCCCTAAATGGATTAACTACCGTAGAATTTGCAAAAAGCCTTAGAATCTGCTACGGCCACAAAAAGGAAGGATGCGGCCCGTAGGCCATGGATTTCGTGATTCACGGCAAGTGCCGTAGCATTGTTGGCAACAAAAGAGAATGTAAACTACGAGAACTTTCCTTGGCAACGTTAACTCGCGTAGCCAAGGAAAGGACTATCCAAGCCAAGCCAGCACAAAAAAAAAGCAGCATTCTCTTTCTCTCTCTGACGAGCAGAAAGAAGACCAAAGAAAGCAAGGAATTTGAATACAAGTACAAAGATAGAGTCTACGTACGTAGTTATTGTATACTCTTTCACGTACGTATACAATAACGGGGCGCCTATTTCCACCGACTTTTTTCAACTTTCATTTGGTCTTTTTTCACATTTTAAACATTCTGATTCGTAAAACAAAAATGTGAGCATAATTTCATAACTAATTGATACCTAAATAATGTTTATGCATGCATTGTCATGAAATTATTATAAAATGATGACATTTTATTTAATGCACTTAGCAAACATTTATATTATGGAGGTATAAATCTTTACTGCATTAGCTTTGAGAGATACATAGAATTTAACATAGTTAGTATGTGGAAATGATGATGATGATCTAGAAAGTCGGTAGGAATAATATTATGATGAGTTACAGAATACCAGATAGTTCCATTTCGACCAACCTTCAGTTGATAGTAGCTCTATCTCTGTCACTACAGCGAATGCGTCACACTCGTACCTACTGATGCAATGACCGCCGCGCCGTTCTGCAACCATACCTAGGTACCTACCTACGCAATTCTCCCTGCCCCGCGACCAGATTTTAGATAACTACCTACCTATCTAGATATTTATGGGTTTTCTCTGTTCCGTGATATTTAGGTACTTTTTACTAGCTACGAAATTTCAGTAAGTAGGTACCTACCTAGTACATTTTTGCAATGAATGTTTGTACATGTATAATGCTACTTAGGTATTTTCTGAAGCTTGTTACCTACTTATGTTTTCGATTTTGCTGAACTTGTTGATGGGCGAAGAAATACCTAGGTAGGTACCTACCTATCTACACCAGGGGTAGGTCATCATTTAGTCTCGGACGCAGTGGTGGATTTAATTTACCACCAGGCTGAGCAGGCCTAGAAATCCTAGGACGGCAAACTAGGCTTAAGGCCCATTGCAACACACGATGCAAGTTTATTGCCTGTTGCATACAATAATATTATAGCAATAATTGGCTGGCATCATCTGTACAGCATGTCACATTCTTGCTATAGTAGGCAATTATAGCATTCAAAACTGTCCCTGGTATAAACAGCAAGTACAATAATTTGTGATGCAATTTTTGTATTCAATTGGATGCTCAATTTTTTTATTTTTGTTTAGTATTTCCATATGTTTGAAACCTTTAAACTCCGAATTCCTTTCCAAATGCTGCTAGTGCAGCATTACGTGCATCACGGTTCTTGTAATTAAAATTTTCATTGTGTAGGTATCTGATAAATCTCAATAAACTTTATTAAATCAGCAGAACTGAATTCTAAAATATGAATGAAAAAAAAATCTAAAACTTCCAACACTTGAATGAAAAATTCGCCAACGCAAATACGAGCAATACTTGAACTAACGCACCAAAAAATTGTACACGCACGTAAAAGTCTGTGTTTAGACAAAGCAAGACTTGAAAGCAATAATCTCCTAAACATTATCGTATTGGTGTAAACAAAAGACAGCTGTAATTATTTCTTGTCAAGATTTGCATTCAATAATTGCATTCAACTTTTTTACTAGTATCCGCGTGTAAACAGTTGTCATTATTGCGCTTCATTTATTGCATTCAATTATTGCTCTTGTACGTACAAGAAAATGGCATCATGTAAATGGGCCTTTATGCTACCGATTGGAATGGAGGGAGGACTCGGGAGAGGAGGGAGGGAGCTCGCTCGACGAATAACTTCCTAGCAATCAAAAGCAAGCAGTTTGTTATTTGACAATATGAAATGTCAGTTTTGACAGTAAATACCGGATTTGGTTAAAAAAAAAAAGTCGGTAGATATAATCAAAGAGAATGTAAACTACGAGAAGAGGCGGGACTTAGTAAAGAGCCAATGAGAGCCAATGGGATCCTTTTACATGGCACTTCAATACCAACACAACGAATATGTACGTCAAACAACAACAGTTTTACCAACCTATCAGCCTAAATAGTGCTGTGCGATGGCCCTCGCTTTTATATCGATATCGATAAAATATGCGAGATCGAAAATGAGGTTATTTTCGTATTCAAAATTTTGATCGAGTCCACGTCTAAGTCCAACCTAGGTTTTTAAGTCCTAGGTTGAACTTAAATATGGATCTGATATGAAACAAAAATCTTTTTTCATTTTTACATTTAATTTTTAGCCGACAAACCTGTACATAAAACAAAAAATAAAATAAACATTGTACATAAATATTCCTTTATGAACTTCTTTTTTCATATAATACGTTGTTTAGTTTAGCAGGATGGACACTCAGCAGCAGCAGTAGGCTTGACATATTCTGTAACATAGTATTAATTTATTAATTTCCAGTAGCTCTTTAAAGAAAGCAAAAGATCCACTATACACATTATAACTACAAGAATGGCTCACCCACTTTCGTGGCACAAAATTTAGCCTGATTATTATAATTCTTTTGGATGCTTCTAGTGGTTTTCTATCTTAATATAAAACATTTTAGGAAAAAAACATTAACTAGAAGGGAGACAATCCGTTTTTAGGGTTTTAATGGATTTTTCTGGATTTTAAAATTTTCTTTTTAACTAAGTATGATAGACAGAGACACAAGAGTTTTATTCTGAGTTGTGTTTGAATTTTATCTTTCTAAAAAACACATAAAACGAGGATGTCCGCATCTACGGCAAAATCTCATACTGTGTTCGACACACACTTATCGATAATTACACTACATCACTAGTACATACACAATAAAACTACATAACTTTGATTAAAATTCAATCTAAAGAGGTTCATGTTGTTTGTTCGTAGCTTGTACTCACTAAAATATCTAATTCAATGCTTACCGAGCCTCATCCAAAGGAAACTTTGCCATAAACTTCCTTTTTTGTAGATTTCTTCGGCTCGATCGATCTCCACATATTTCACACGTAATGAATCGGTTTTTCGGGGGCATTGTCGTCAAATATTACGTTCACTGAACATGTTTAAACACTTTCACTTCTATGGGCGAAATTAATAATAAATCCGCTGGAAATCTGCAAGAACAAACAAAATACGAGTAGAAACCAAAGTGGAAACGACAAGTAAACGAGACAGGGAGCCAGTAATGTACAACCACGTATTGCACAACCTTGGAAAACACAGCCCAGAATTGATGTAAAATTTGGTTGCCTATTCCATGACTGTGTAATCCGCGGGTGTACATTCCAATGACCAAAGAGCTAAGTATCATATTTTGAAACGTTGATCGAAACATGTTAATCGAAAATTAAGCACCTAGATAGAAGATGGGCCCGACTGCTTTTATATAATATTGAAGCACCTTCAGTAATTCCATGAGCAACGGCATAGCCATACCATACGGTGTGTAGGTATTAAATATTTACAAGAAGACTGGGCATACATACACATAGGCCACTTTTCATCCCGTGGGAATACCGGGATTTTAATCTGCGCGGGTGAAACCGCGGGGCGCAACTAGTTTGATGTTGATGAACTAGTTTGAAAAATACAAATGTTACGTGAAATGAGCGCTGAACGATGGGATAGTACAGTTTTTACCACTAGTCCAGCTAATCAAAGCATAGGCTTTTGACCAATCAGAACAATGGATTTCTTTAACAATACTATTACTGAGTTGTATGACATTCATGCGCCGCTGCATCCGGTTCGTTTGAAGCGAGCTCCCGCTCCCTGGTTGTTGGATGAGATTAGACAGTGCATGGCAAGAAGAGACCACTTATATCGAAAGAACAGAAAGGAGCCAAGTGTGGAGAGCCTTTCACTCTATAAAAAAGCTCGAAATAAGTGCAACCAAATGATACGCAACGCCAAAAAACGGTACATCTTTGGAAAGATTTCTACAGGTACACAAAAATAACATGTGGAAACTCTTGCATAGCCTCGGTTTTGGCCATAGCAAAGGCTGTGCTGGTTCTTCTGTGGATGTGAATGCACTGAACAAGCACTTTGCGATGGTTTCGCACACGGTAAATGATGCTGTTAAGGCGAAAACTCTTTCAGACCTGGGTAGCCTGTCACTCCTTTCTCATTCTGTTCTAAACAGAACAGACTGTTTCTAAACAGACATCTCAACAAAATTGAGCATTTAATTAATAGAATATGTATTATATATATGCTTTTAGTTATAGGTATGTATTTTTGTATTTAAATTCTTATGCAGGTACATGTATAAGTATGTATGTTTTGTAAGTTGATAAATATTTATTATTATTATATGTTACGTTACACTTTTTGTTTTCAAAAGTTGTTCCCTTCTATTGTCCAAAGGCCACTCCACAAAACCCAAAGGTTAACTGGAAGAAAATGCTAATTAGCATTAAGTTCGCCTAATGTACTTCATTTATGTGCAATAAAGTATTTTATTATCTTATCTTAATGGTCACCAAGTCCGTGGGCGTGTAATGCTGGCTGTACAATTCCAAGTGTACAGGGAAAGCACAGCCAGGAAAACACGGTCCGCAGTTCATGTACATGAACTCCTGACCGTGTTTTACATTCCTTGGCGTACCTTCCCTGCACACATTAGGTAGGATAGCACGACCATGGATTTCATGTACATTTGGACGTGTAATCCTGGCTGCGTTTTCCTGCCCGTACATTCCTGGCTGTGAATTCTCGGGCTGCGTAATACATGGTTGTACATTAACCAGACCCAACGAGACAGACGAAGAAGAGAGTGAGTTGTGAAAGAACGAGAGAACTGATTGAATGGAACGATCATTCGTTCCATTCAATCAGTGTCAATCAAGCAATTCAAGCAACAATCTTGTCAAATCAGTCAATCAGCCATTATTTGCCATGCAACCTCCATACAAAATTTTTGACGTTCCTTGTTGCGTCAGGGTGGATATAATAGTACAAAGTCTTTGGATATAATACCTTCCTTCCAGATATAATAATACCTTCCATAAAATAACTAAAGAAAGAAGACAACAGACAAGATATTTTCAATTTATTATCTAAAATAATTACCAATCAAAAAACAAATAGGTTTCGAATAATGTGCTCCAAAATATCACGGGTTTCATAAATTTAGAGATTATTTCGTTTTGGGTGCGACTGCGAGTTAGACATACAAATGAAATGCAATGTTCGTGAACTCGCTCTTTTGAGCGATCAACCTTGTACTATTGAGGGGAGACTAAACTATAAAAAAGTCTCCAATGGGAGTTACCGACATCAAGCAGGTCAGTAGGTACCTAACTACATGTGCCTTGATATAAAATGTAAAGTCGTACATATAGTTTCTTTCTTTCGCGTGCTTTGGGAAATTTCAGATGATTTGTATTTGTAGTTATTTTTAGACATTTTCCCTGTGTCCTTGAATAATATTGGTTGCTAGGTACCTTGAACCAAGCCACTATCACCAATCAATATATTATGTATTTTTTCAATCAAGTCAATAATGTAGGTATCTATTTAATAGATACTTTTACTATAATTTGTAGAGTATCTCATAGTTTCATTCAATTACTAGTTCAATTTATTATTAAGGCATACTACCTTTTGCTTATTACCTTATTAGACATTGTTGAAGGACCTGATGAAAAATTTCTGTTTATTATTTTATCATGTTTTATATCAATCCTTCCGCACTCTAGACTTTGGGTTTGATCCCCATCAAGAACAAACATTTGTATAATGGACATATTATTATTTTTATGGTATGTTTTCATGTATCAGCTATCAGATTTCCATAGTTCATGCTGCATTGTTTGAGGCGGCACTGCCAGTTCTGCATGGAATGTTCACCAATATTTTGGTTTTTTTACAAGCATAGGTACTTAGATCATTTTATAAAACTCATAAAAAGTATGCATCAGTATACCTAGTATAAATCTTTAAATTTAATACCTTAATAAAATTAATTTCCAGTTTTCAAAGAAAGGTGGTTTCGACTGATAAACAACTACCTCTTCTATTTTAAGATAAGTGAAATGGGAAAGTTTGACACAAAAAATCCTAGTGGAATATTTGTCATGGAGAACTCATCAATACAAATGGAACATGGACTAAGCTTACCTTTCTCATTTTCAATATCATTCATGTGAGTACCATTATCATTATTTTTTATATCTGAGTCCAAAATATGTGAGCTTAAAATTATAGTATTGAGAGTTATAGAACATAGTATGTAAGGTAGGTACTATCTTTCTGTGTATATGGTTACAAAAACTAAAGATGGGGAGATCCATATGATACAATGCCTTACTACCGTCACATAAAAGTAGGAATTTGGTACACCTATATCTAAAGTACAAATTCTACTTCATGGTGGGGGAGTGAGATCTACACTGACATCGCACAGTGGGGTGTATTGTGCATTATCCCCATGCTAACCCCACCCCAGCCAGCCCAGCTCCTTAAAGTAGAGGAGCAGAACCTTGGGTTGGGTGGCAGCAATGTTCTAGCATTCCCGATGATGATGATGTAGTTGTAGGGGAGACTTGAATAACTCCTGCCGCTCTGTTATAACATTAAAAAAAAAAAAATGTTCAAGTTGTGGTTTCAAATCCCACTCGGATTTTTCGTGCTCGAATTTTTTATTGGGATATTTTTATAAAAAAAACTTTGTCATTTCCATAAAGTACCTAAAACAAGTAATAATTCAAGACCACACAAGAGGAACAAATATCAATTTGCGATTAAAGTTATTTTTAACAATTTTAGTGATGAGCCAGAAAAGCGTCATGTGTTTGCCGCGCGCGCTGAAGACAATGTGGTGCAGTGGGTGATCAAATTAAGAGAATGCTCGTATGAGTACTTAAGAAGCCGACTTCATACTTTACAATCAAAAGTTTACTCTATCACAGGAAAGGTATGTTACTAAACCTATAACTCAAACCAAATACCTATGTAATTATACTACAACAAATTAAACTTATTAGACTATTTCTTTTCAGGATCCACTGTTATTGGTTCCAAGAAATGAAGGTGCTTGCTTGTGGGCTCCGGCGCTCCCGTTCTCAACCATCCCAGCCTGTTCTGTAAACAATGGCTCATTCAGCTGTCACCTCCATACCTCCAATGGTGCCTTCACTCTCGAACGGAGTAAGTCTGATGTTCAAGCCCATAGACATTTACAAACAGAGTTTACTAAAAAAACAACTTTTTACACAAACGAGAACACAAGTAGTGTAGAGTTTAAAAGTACTACATTTTATACGGATGCACGAAGTGAAGAAAAAGGTAGTAAACATATTTTTGGTCTAGAAAGAAGTAAAACATCAGCACTGGCGGCTAGCCTGCAACATGCAAACAGTTCGATATTCGACAACCGGCCACAGTTCTCCAGAGCGGCCCCCAGTCCGCCAGTACGAAAGAAATTGTCTCCTAATGTAAGACGTGCAGAAAAAGACAGTGACGTAAAACTGTTGAATGAGCAAAGCATGTTCCTGGGTTCGGCGGGTATCTTAGATGTTGCACCAGTCAAGCCAAAAAGAAAGGTCTCTCCAAAAGATCAAGGATATGGTAACTCTGACCCAAATAGCACTGCAAATGTGGCGTCCAGTGAAGATCTTATCCGATTTTAAAATTAAGGTAAGTTAGTAGTTTAATAAATAATAATTTTGATCCCACCTTAAATAATTGCATCAAGTTATATTTCTATAATTTAGCATTATATTGGGATCTCTATCCTTGCCTGAAATGACAAAGTATTAGTGTGTTAAGGAATCGAAGAAAACTAGAAGATTCTGGAACTGACAAATGTGTATGAAACTATTTGATACACATTTGTCAGATCCAGAATCTACACCGGTTGGTAAGCCTTTCTAAGGACCAAAGAATAACCCTCTTATTCATAATCCCTGGCATTTTAAAGCGGCTCTGTCACTTTCATGCCAAAGAAAAGAGAGCAACAGACTCATTGGTCTGTTAAGCTAGTGGCGCGCTCAGCGACCATTATGAGTAAGGGCCTAAGAGTCCACAACCAATTACCTATACCTATACTTAATTTTAATAACTGAACAAATATCATTAACGAAGATAATATTCTATATATAAAATTTGTTTATGTTAAAATTGGCTATTTGTAGCTAATACCATAGTCATTTGAAAATGTGATATAGTTAAATGTAATTTAAAACACTTATAGGTACTATTAGCTACGATCTAAAAAAGAAAATAATTAATTTAAATGAATTTGTACTTAGATACTTTTTACGATACCATATACATAATTATCTATCTATAGCTAGCTACTTTGTGTAATTAGTACCTATGAAATGTGCTCATTCGGTTTCCTGCCCCGTAAGCATTTGTTATATTTGGTGCCGTGCATGTACTTCTCGTAAATCAGGTCGTAGTTTAAAGGGAGTCACACACACAGCAGATAATATAAAATATATATTATCTTTCACTTATCGAAACCGTACAATTCAATGGACCACCACACACATCGAATATAATATATATTTTACATTAGAGTATCTTAAGATACTGACCGATATGCGAAATATATATTTACATCCCAACGATATCTTAAGATACTGAAATATATATTAACTTTTGCGTTGAAATATATATTTCTTGATCTTATGATAAACTACAGGACGTTCTCATTTTCCTGACGTTCCGGCATGCACCCCCTCCCGTTGCGTCGCGCGCGGTGTGGTGTCAATCGTATATGTGTGGCGTGCTCTTTGCGTGCCCCTGCCCTGCCCGCGCTTAGCCCGCGCGCGCCCCCCTAAAATGTGGATGAGTTAACAGTCAATTATGATATCTGTCACTCCTGTTACTGCTGCATAAAAATAACAAAAAAAATACTAATCATAAAAATAATACTAATCAAAGGGGTGTTAAATTTTAAATAAAAATACACTATTGATATGCTACATAACATTGTTTAATTTACTTACCGTAAACATATAGAAAGTCGCTCCTCAGTAGATATGCTATCTCGCATGCGTGTGTTAATTTTTTTTATGTCTTCTTTAATTAAATCATGAAGTTCATTAAATTTAGCCCGTGGGTTTCTAAAGTACACGTTAAATTTATTTTCAGAGAGATCTCGGTATAGATTAAATTCACCTCGCTGTTTTCTGGTTTTTATGTGGTCCTCTTCCCAGATCTTACGATTTTTACTTCTCGATTCAACATAATTATCGAACTCATTGTCCCAATCGTCATCAGATGAGCTGTCAATTAGGTCTAGCAATAACAAGTTTTGTACGCGCTCCATTGCAAAACTGAACAACCTGTATATGGAACAAAACCTGCGACTCGCAACTACTCGCGAGGCGGCGTCTGATTGACTGACGTAGTTGCGATATATTTTTATATCTTACGTGTGTGTGGTCGTTTAAGCTAATATATATTTACATTACGACCTATAACTTATATTATCTGCTGTGTGTGTGACTCCCTAAAATAGTGAATAATTACAAAATACAATCATACATCTTACTTAAAATCCTTTCACCACACTGTTTCGAAAGAAATTAGTGACACGATAAGAAGAAGAAGAGTGAATAATTCCTAAAAAATATTACTCATTTTTATCTCGGATACAAAAACATCGTAGGTAAAATGCTTTGAGGGATCATGCCCACAAAAATTTCGGTTTTTTACATCACAGGACGTACCTGTATGTTACGCGTCTGTACTATGAGATTACTATGCTGTAAGTTACTTTGATAAACTTGCTTACAACGATATAGCATCCTATCATTTTATATTGCCGTTGTGTTAAGGCTTTTTATTCGTATATCTTAGAGCTTAGGCTATATTTTTATATTAAACATTTATTCTTCTGTTAGATAAAACTTGAGTGTTTAATACCCACGTGTTTATAAATAAAAGACATGTAAGTATGTAATATTTTTTATTTGCAGGCTTCCTGTTTTACATTCATATTTTAAATAAATTCCTTAATTTCTATCACGACACAGTTAACATAACTGCGACGATAACATTCGAGGCACTAGTTCTTAAATCTAAACAACATTGTAACGACGATTACGTATGTTATCTATATTTTAAGTAAGGTTTCGCAAAATATTTTGTTCGGCGTTGAAAACACGCGATATTATAAAAAGCTTTAGTTATTATTATTCTCATAATTTTAGTAGGTACCTACTAACATGATAAGGACAACAAACTGCCTAACTGAACCTAACGCATAAGTCTGCTAGGTTTTAGATCTACAAATGGAGATCAACATAAAGTATGATCCAAAAATACTTTATAAAGGCACAATTTGTTGCTGCGGAAAAATACCACTTCCGAAAAAAAAAGTATACGAGGGCTTCAGACTTCGTTTTAAAACATCGATCGTTGCTGTTTCTCAAATTAACAACATCATTTTGGTAAGTAGATAATATTTTAATTTTATGGTTAAAACCTTAATTGTTATAAATTATACAGTGTCAGCGCTTCAGCGCTTAATTCAAACGATTTAACCATGACAGGTATATTGTTATAAATTATTCAGTGTCAGCGCTTCAGCGCTTAATTCAAACGATTTAACCATGACAGGTATGTATATTGAATGAAACAACTCAATGCCCGGTTCCTATAAAAATAAAACGGTTTGTTTTACATACGGACAGTAAAATAAGGTACCAGGCGTAAGTGTAAACCGTTTCTATAATTAACGTCTCGTAGTTTAAACAACCACGGTCGCTTCTTTGCATAAGCGTTTTGTCTTGGCTTAGGGTCCGGTCGCTGGGGAAACTAAGCGTAGGTACCGTTATACGTTTTTCCTACCGCAATTTTAGCCACTGACTTCTACTCAGCTATCTTTATGCCGCTTACGAATAAATACACTAAACCAATAATCATATTATTATCGAGGCACTTGACTATACGTGACTACACTGACAACCTTAAACTAAGTATTTCAACATTTCGTCCTACATACCTAGGTACGCACCTAACCGCCACAATTTTTTTACCCGCGACGGACGTTCAATAGAGGGCCACCGGTACCTTATAAATAAAGTTATTGTGACGGTTAGTGGCTCTAGAAACGTCAAAATGAAGCTAAAAAGATTATGTTCTAACGCGCCAGATTAGATCAGATTTTGCTTATGCAAAGAAAATACGGTACTTCTACTACAAATAACACCATTAACTAACCTATCGCGCTACAACACCCATAGGTACCAAGAAATTGTCAAGTGTGATTCTAGCTTTACATTGTTCTACAAACACTTCAACTACTTTAGAAGTTAGCGCTGCTCTCTTATCCTCGAGAAGCATGTAATTTAACACTGGAATACCACTATTCATAAGATCTGTATTATAGGTAAGTACCATTTATGGCAGCTGCCAATTTGACTAAAACACAACGGCTGCACGCGAAAAATGGGGTTACGACTGGTCCTTCATAAATTTGAAGACTTATAAACATTTTGGTAGCCCTCAAGTAAAGTGGGCTTTTGATGGGCATTTGGATCAAATGAAGTTTATCAAAACATAGTGATGTGAATTTGAATGACCATCACTTTTCGATGACGTGATGTAATCGCGCCACGCTGTACTTAGTTTCGAAATTTTGGATTCCATGGTAGAATAGAAGGGCGACCGTCGGTTGACGACGTTAGTTGCCTCCGTAGTCGCGCAGCTCGCGGTTGCCGAGGGGCAGCGGAGGCCGGCAGTTGTGGAGGAGCTCCAAGGCCTCCACTCCGCTTGACGCTTCACCACACTTCAGTTTCCGCATCATTGCCAGCTGAAATCAAACCATAACGAAGTTAAAAACTAATATCTCAAACGGGGAAGTCAAGAAAGGAGAAAATCATTCAGAATGGGCTTGTGCTAAGATATATTTTCCAGAAGTTTTACGGCAACTAAGTACCTAAACTCTATTTTTGTTGTCTATGCGTGGTGGTTAGGATACTTTACAGCATGTGAGCGTAGTGAATCTCTGTATACCCTTGCAAATACTTAACACAAATTGCTTTTACTGATTGTAGTATTTCTATTGTTCTTGAATTGAACGACTGTACCCACGGCGAATCGTGTATGGTACGATTATATCTTTGACCTAACCTCATACCTACATAATGCACCGTATCAAGTAGGTACCTATCTATTTATTCGCTGTAGTAGGTACTTAAGTGATAACATAAAAAAGTTACATGAAATTAGCGTACTTGCAAATAATATGGTGATAAATTATTTTTAGAAGAGCACCGGTGGTCTAGTGGGAGTGACCCCGCCTTCCGATCGTAAGGTCGCAGGTTCGAATCCGGTCGTGCACCAATGGATTTCTCTATCGAAAAATTTATGTGCGCAATGCCAGTGCTCTTAAACGGTGAAGGAAAACATCGTGAGGAAACCAGTTAGTATTTTAACTGCGGCAATGGGCTTGCAACCTGTCACGTATGGAATACTAACTACTGCGAAATGTGGGTATGTGCCAAATGTAATGTTTGGACGTACCTCTGACTACCCCCCTTAGACATTCTCAAAGAATCTTGAATTAGTACCTACTTGGTACTGAGAGATCTGAAGGGATATCTACCGTGCCTCAAAGTCGTAAAGCTGTTTCAGTTTAAATTATTTTTTATGTGCGCGTGTAGAAATTGTTCACACTACGCTAGACGTAACAGAGTCTACCCCAAGATTACGTCATATCGCCCTAACAACTTGCAACATGAACCTCTGAGCACGTTTGTTCTTTACCTGTTCTGCCGAAACCTGTACTGGTTCTTTGAAAAGTATCCATGTTACGGACTCTGTACAGGGGGGAGTGGTGAGCGATCCGGGGTAGGTCCAATATGCTGCGCGCGCAGGCAGAAGCTCTGCCGGATCCAAGGGGTCTGAGAATGTCACCTTATCACCTTTGTGGGTAATGTACTTCAATAGCTTAACCACCTTGTCCAATTCGTCGTGTTTGTTGCCAACCTGCAAAATAATTTCATAATAGTTAGTGGAGCGATTCGTGTCTTTGTCTAGTTTGGTCTCGGTGACTGTCAAGGGCAGGGTCTCTGACTCAAGGTCGACACAAATTGAACAAATTGCTAACTTACTAAGGAAGAAAATGTAAGCAATCATCAAGCTATTGTTTGCGTTATCGCTGTAGTATTACTTTGCCGAAGTATGTATAAATAATGCATTGAAATATTGGGTTGCTATGGTAGGTAAGTAGGTACTGTATTTAAATTCCGACTGTCCAAACATTCGTCCATCGCTCAGCCGAACTTGTGTAGCGCAATTTTGACGTCGACGCTGCCGGTCAATATATCTTACATATTATCGAATTGTAAATACATCCTACTATATTATAAATGCGAAAGTTTGTAATAAGTATGGATGGATGTCTGATAGTCTTTCACGCCGGAATGGCTGAACGGATCTGGATGAAACGGATTGGAACAGAGAGATGGATTATAGTCTGGAATAGCACATATGCTACTTTTTATTCCGTGGGAATACCGGGATTTAAATCTGTGCGGGTGAAACCGCGGGGCGCATCTAGTCTTACATATTTATCGAATTGTAAAGTAATAATTGCATCGTTAGTAGTATCTTAAGGTGCGGTAAAGGAATGCTTTAACTTTAACCTCGATACTTATGTAATGCCGTAGTCGGTCAGGTGCTTTATTTTTAGAACCACAGTACCTCTGCACTTGCATTTTATGTGCATCGGTAAGGGGATTGAGTTAAAAGGCTTCATTGCGTGACGTCATTTGCTTGTTCTCTCGACTGTTGTATATAATGTTTCTTTTTGAAGGATTTCTTGTTACTTTCGAACTGTTTTATATTCTTACTTAGGTACCTATAACACACATAATTTTTTCAGTTTAGGTATGCAACGATGCGATGTTACTAGAGTTTATGCTACAATGTCCGATATTAGGTATGGTTTCCGTTTCGCCAACCATCAAGGATATAAGAACGATTATTGGGTAATTTTTTTGATTTTTCTACAATAATCTACCAACATTATAAAAATACTTGTTCCGTCTGACTGGTTCATGAACGCCTCAGTCTAAACCGCGTTTGATAGCGAGCTAGAGAGCTGAAATGGAAAAGGTAATTTATGGATCTTTGCTGTGACATGGTAACTGCAGCTGCTCTGTAGAGACTTGAAATTTTGGATGACTTGATTTAAGGAAGGAATTATTGTAATGTAACCCCTAAATAGGTGGAGCGGAGTTAAAACTTGTATGAACATTATTACACGCGTAATTTTGTAGGTACTTGTTATAAAACATACAAAACATTACTTTAACCTATAGCGAGCTTTATGGGCGATGTGCATACAGAGCCATTTGCAATTTCAATTGAACAGGAACGATTTATTATTGTTAATGTAATGCGTACGGGGTCATAGCCCCGGGGTCCGAGTGAAAGTTATTTTCTGCACGGAAGCAAAGAAGAGAGCGATTCTTTTCGCTTCCACGCGCGCTGTGCGTTTATCTGTACCGATTTATAAGTAGGTAGGTAATAAGTCTAAGTATCTACATCCGATCTTTACTTTGTGATCAGTTGATAAGCTCGTATGAATATAAATCTCTCGTATGAATATAAATCTCTTGATCAAGTAGCTCATTATTAGGCCGTAGACGTCTCCATCATGAATTACCTATACACACTGGCACAACTTCAGGCTGGCTAAACAGTCCAAGAATCAGCAACACAGTTGGACGTAGTGTACTCCTAAAAACTGATATACTACTAAGTGATTTAATGCATGACCATTTTTTTGTAGGTAAATGCTTAATAAAATTTTATGGTAAAAACTAGATAAGCAATTAGCGTTTCTAACACGAGTAGAGAACAAACAGCGTGATCAAACGAATGATAAAAACCGACTATCTATTTTTTTTTATTTCAACGAGAATCAACCGAAAATACGTTTTCTCTATTTTAATTCCTACGTCACAATAATCAAATAATCAAACATCTAGTACCTCTCATTCTATTTGATATGTAATGTTTGGACGTACCTCTGACTACCCCCCTTAGACATCTTCAAAGAATCTTGAATTAGTACCTACTTGGTACTGGGAGATCTGAAGGGATATCTACCGTACCTGGGGATCAAAGTCGTGAAGCTGTTTCAGTTTTTTTTCATTCTATTTGAATCGGGCGCTGCACTGTTACGTGAATGTGAAGTAAAGTCCGATGCAATACAGTTATTTATTGACAATGCAAAAAAAAATCGACAGCAAATCGCATCACCAATCAACTTCTAAATTCTTCCTTGCCTACTTAATATTAGGCGTTCATGTATCATGCATGCGTGCCTTCGTAGGACTAGTCTAGTGTTCACAAACACGGGGTTACAGGTTGTCAGCAATTAAAAATAGTATTTTTGATACGTATTCATAAAATTGTACGAATGACTGATCGATAGGTACCTATTGGTAAGTTAAGTACTTTATCGCCCGTTTATGTGTTGATGAACAGTGCTATTAATGTCACGGAAATTCAAATCACACGCGTCATTCCAAAACCGTATTAATGGCAGCTATTACAATACAATAAACAATAGTCCGATACAAATTATAATGTAACAGCGCTACTTTGCGATTCCAAATGTCATTCCATGCGACAAGTGTAGGCAGGTTACCTTAAAAGCCACTGATAGTCCTCTGTTTAAATACATACGAGTAGGGGTAGCTAGCTTTGTTATAAATAAAAGGAAAAACGTGCGTGCGTCATTTAGGTAGCTCCTGTCTGTCAGTTTATTTCCGAATATACAGGGTGACTTTTTCAGATGGGCGTGTATGGTCAAATCCGAAAATACCTACAAGGAATAGCGAAAAGACGGGCCCGATTGAACGCATGTCTGCATCTTTGGATTTTTGGAAAATCAATATTCCGAGCCCGGAAAAAAACACGATTCTATATTGTCGCTATTACTTAAGGAACGAATTCTGAGAAGTAATTTATAATGACATACGGCTAACTTTTTGGATATTATCAAAATTCTTTTTATTTTTCTTACGTCACCTAGGTAGATAGATAACATTAAACCTTACCTAATTGTTTAAAATGCTGAGTAGTTAGTAACTATAAACATATTTACTTATACTATACTAGAGTATAAGTAAGTAATAATATTCAATGGAATCACGATACTAAAAGATGAAGATGAAAGATCCTCAAATATTATCATTTGGTTATGAGCGTTTTAACACTAATTAAGATAATTTTGGCAATTTAGATAAATTTTAACTGCCTACGCTTGTACAAAGATTAAACTTGTGAACAATATAGCAAAAAATCTAATTCTAAACATTTAAATCTTCTACTTGACACTACTCGTAGTAGATATTTTCACGTTAACCAATGTTGGTATGGTATAAGTGAATTTTGGTTGCTCAGATCATAGAATAGTTTCCAGGAAATTTTTATTTAAAAAAAGGACACGATCGTGACGATAACTATACTTAATTTTACTATATTTTAATTGTACTTAGATTAATGATGTAAACTGTAAAGCCTTGTGACAATGCGACCTCAGTGGCACAGCGGGCGAGAGTCCGCCTGCGACGCAGAGGTTGCGGGTTCGATTCCCGCCTCGGAACAAATTTGTGTACGATCTGCAGAAATTTGTTCCGTTGGTCTGGGTGTTTTCTATGTATTATAAAAAATATCTATCTATATGTAAGTATATGAAACTGAAACTGAAACAGCTTCACGACTTTGATCCCCAGGTACGGTAGATATCCCTTCAGATCTCCCAGTACCAAGTAGGTACTAATTCAAGATTCTTTGAGGATGTCTAAGGGGGGTAGTCAGAGGTACGTCCAAACATTACATTTGGCACATACCCACATTTTGCAGTAGTTAGTATTCCATACGTGACAGGTTGCAAGCCCATCGCCGCTGTTAGAATACTAACTGTTTTCCTCACGATGTTTTTCTTCACCGTTTAAGAGCTTGGCATTGCGCACATAAATTTTTCGATAGAAAAATCCATTGGTGCACGACCGGATTCGAACCTGCGACCTTACGATCGGAAGGCGGGGTCACTCCCACTAGACCACCGGTGCTCTTGTAAGTAAGTATATAATGTATTAAATATATCAGTTATCTAGTACCCATAACACAAGCTTTGAGTAGCTTACTTTGGGGCTAGAAGATGCTGTGTGGATTGTCCAGCATTATTTATTATTATTATTTAATGACAACAATGTGTTCTCTATAATCCATCATAATAATAATATGTTAAACGTCTAAAGAACGCAAAAACATCAGCACTTACCATCAATAAAACCCCAAGAACAGCTAAACCGTCGGCCTGTCCAGCGGCCTCAACAAAGCTGTTATACTTGGTCGTGTTCCAATGAACCAAGTGCAGTTCTCCCGAGAAGGAGCGTCCGTCGACTGTGTGCTCGGAGCCCTGGCCGTTGACCGCGCCCCAGTGGCAGTGCCACTGCTGTAGCTTGTAGATGTCGTTGCCCAGAGGCCCGCCTCGAAGCACTGAAAATAATAAGAATCGTACAAAACTCTACTCAACATTATATCACGGTTAAGATCCGTGCATTGACCGCTGCGAGCTCCAAAATGTAAGAAAATTTTAGGTTACCTCTTCATACAAATATTTATGGCCTTGATAGAGCACAACATAGCGGGTATATTGTGTAATATTATTACGAACTCACGGCCTTCGATCAAGAATTACTAGAAGAAAAAAGCAGAAAAAGGCGTGGTGGTAGTACTTCCCCGGACGAGCCCTTCACAAATAGCTCTACGATATTTAATTTTGTTAAACAATCTTTAAATGGGGAGCACTCTTAAATAAGAAGGTAGCACTGGTGGTCTATCAGTCGTGCACCATTGAGAACAGTTTAAAAAATCTGATTAGGTGATTACATCAAAATTATATTTTACTCTTCGTATAGAGGACCACCGATTGACTCTAGTAGGAGTCTTACAGAAAACTAGATGTAGGTAACAAAGGTTGCTGGAAGCGATCAGTCACCAGAGTACGATAAGTACGTACTTATGAAAGAAAATTCCTGGGATGAAATTACTACAGACATTCAGGGCAAAATACATGTTAAGATTACATTTTAAATGAGTAATCACTCAATCTAATCAGCGAGTGCTTTGCATAGTAAAAAGTCACTTACAAGCGTGCTTGTGTATTTTGTTGTAGACAAGCCTCTATGACATGACATGAGCATGTGTATTGTATACTGTACGTAGGTGATGTCTAGCAAAAAGTGGACAAGTGCGTACTTTGGTAGAACATGAATCCACTTACCAAAATTAACGGCATGTATAATAGAAGACAGGGTGATTAATATTATTAGTACTTACACTAGTTGCCCCCCGCGGTTTCACCCGCGCAGATTTAAATCCCGGTATTCCCACGGGATAAAAAGTAGCCTATGTGCTATTCCAGACTATAATATATCTTTCTGTCAAGTTTCATCCAGATCCGTTCAGCCGTTCCGGCGTGAAAGAATAACAAACATCCATCCATCCATACTTACAAACTTTCGCGTTTATAATATTAAGTAGGATATTATAGCAGTTAGCAACACGTTGCTCACAATTTACCTTTGAATAAAAATAATAAACTGTTATGATTAATTTTTTTGGACGTAGCACTCTACGCCGTACACTGTTGTGTTATGATGACTCAACGGGGAATCCGCTAAGACTAAATAAATAATTAATTACTTTCTAGTCTCTAAAAGTTATATAGGTCCCTACATCGTAGATTAGCTAAATTAATTGACCGAGCGAGCGAAGCGAGCGAAGCGTCTCAGTTTCCACATTGGCCAAAAATGCGTTTGTCCGGATGTCTGTCTGTCTGTCTGTCTGTTCTCCTCTACAGGTCGCATTTTTCAACCGATCTGGACGAAACTTGGTACACAGGTTATATGACTTATTAGAATTTTTTTGTCGTCGGGGATTTTTGATTGGAGGGGTACTTCCCCCAAAAAAAGGGCAAAAAGGGGGCTATTTGATATACTGGATATCTCCATCAAATGAGATCCGATATCGATTATTCTTTTTTTATTTGAAAGGTAGTAACTATAAGTTGGTCTCATAAAAGTTTGGCGAAGATCTGATAAGGATCTTCAGCATGATGAACAGGATAGCTCATCAAACAATCGATGGTTTTCAATCAAATTTGAGAGAAACACAAAGGACCTCATTCTACACAAGATGATGCAAAAAAATCAAAAAAATCACAAAACGGAAAATGCACTTGCACATTACATTCCTCAAATAGCTCACTTTTAGTATGCTCGCGAGGTCTACAGCTCCCAGAGCCACTAGTATAATATACTTCAGTAAAATCGACAATTTTAAATACTAATTGACGAAAAATTCGGAGGTAGTTTTATTACCTAGATGTTCAGGCAGTTGTTACAACACTCCAAAGAGGTTTAGGTAGGTTTTCAAAAAACAACACTACTATGTTATACTCGTAGCAGTACCTCTATAATGTACCTACAGTTATGGTAGGAATGAGTAAGGAATAAAATAAGTTGCATTGATTTCCCCAGTGTTTAGGGAAGTGTTGCGTGAGACCGGGACACACACGAGTGAGTCATCCTCAAGGGGAACGTGAGGTTTATATGTAAATTGAACCATAAAGAATAGGTGCAGGGGAAATGAAAATTTTCTATCACGTGCGTTTACCAAAACAAGATTATTTGTCTTTATAAGTTGTCTCTATTTCTTATAATAATTAGACTATTTATACTGATATCAATCATTTCGTTATCCTGAGTTTAAACGATATTGTACCTTAAGGCTCCGGCGACAGCGGCTCTTAGCTCTTAGCGGCATAATACAATAATATAAGGGAAATGTGCTTGAGTCAGAAATCATTTTGGTATTAGGTAAACGTAAGGCCAAACATACTAATACCAAAATGATTTCTGATTCGGGCATGTTTCCCTTATAGTATTGTATTATTTGTGTTCGAACAGTATTTATGCGTGTCACTTTAGAGTTATTCTTTCAAACAACCTCCCCGAAATGAAATAAAATGAAATAATAGCCAATCGCACCTAGAAATTGCGAGCCGCTATCGCCGGACCCTTAAGTGGCTATTTTTATTTCATTGCACCTGCGCCATGAAAAATAATTAAAAAAGTTAAAAGACAATTTATTGGCAGTAGGTATAAAGTAAAGAAACTATGATACCTAACTAATTTACTGAATGGATGTGACGTAACATCGTATTGATGCTTGACTCCATTCAATAAAAGTACACGTGCGAAGTCGCATATTCCTGCGGTCATATTTTATGTGCGTTTTTACGAAAACCCCAGCGTCAGCGTTACCTACTTCCATTTACGTTACCGAAGTCTTCCTACTTACCTAATCATTGTTTGCGAAGAGTCAAGATGCTAAGAGGACATTGAGAAACTCCGTTTACCAGAATCATATCCATTTTCGTCGACGCGCCAGCAGTAGCCAGGGTTGACGACGGAGCGCGGGTGGTTGACAGAGTACTTCCATATGAGGGGAGGTGCGCAGACGCCGCTGCTGGCCCGAGTCGTTACAATATCCACGGGACTCTGTCTCGCTCCTCGAGCTTCTGGGAACTTTTCGGTCCAGGTTGCGGGACCTGCAAGCAATGAGAACCTGTTGTCAGTTTGTATTGTCTTCTATCTTATACCTTTGAACGAGCTACATATTTCTTTGTTTATAATCTGAATCTCAGAAACGGCTCCAACTTTTCATGGAATTTAGTATGCAGGAGGTTTCGGGGGGGATAAATCGATCTAGCTAGGATTCAGCAAGCTTGGTCACCCAGATACTTAGACAATACTGTGCTCTTCATGTAAAATATTTAAATGCGGTGCTACTAAATAAAGTTTCCCATGGTAGCTTTATATACAGGGTGCCCCAGAACTCAACGTTAAGCCGAAACGGGGCGACAGGATTGATTGAGAAATGAGAATTGAGAGAGAGATGAGAAAAATCAGAAAAAAATCTCTCAAATCCCATGCAGTTTGAAAATTATGTGCATTTAAAAACCTAAAAATTTGGTTAATCTGTAACCATTGTTCGGTTATTGTGGTTGATTTTTATTATTTTTGTTCATTTAAACTTTGGAACCGTAACCATAAATAATATTTCTAAGAATCACAGTCAAAATAAATGATTTTAGTTTTTTTTTATTTCAATTTTTTTGCGGCAGATTCTCTATCCTAAAATTAATCCAAGTTCTGATTAGGTGTACTGCAGTGTAGACCGCAATTAACCGCTTGCAAAAACATGACAGAATTGGGCTATTGATTCACGCGTCGGCTTACCCTAGTTAAAACAAGACAAGTAAGCCAAACTACTTAAAGTACATACTCTAACCAACAATGCTGTTATTTTTTGCTAAAATAATACGCCGTCAACTGTCATCGAAAGTAATTAGTTGATAAGTAAGTATGTAAATCAGGACAATGTACATGCTAACAGTGTGGCGTGAGAGTGGCGGCTTTTTGAGTTGAGACGTTTTTGTTGCTCTTAGCTAAATGTTTTTTATCTTATCGTAGCGCCACTGTCACCGTCCGCGATGTCTCGTCATAGCTTAGTGGTGAAACAATGTTTATAAAGGGATCTATTGATAAATCTCTGTCTGCTCCGTAACTTCCGGGAAAAACATTACAAATACATTTTTATTATTTTTGATAACAATTAATTATTTGCATACAACAACAAAAACCATGTAGGCAACAACAAAGATAGTTTAAAATGTAAAACACTCATGGTTATCGACCCACCTTGGAATTCACATGGACAAAAAAGGTTCGAAGTTCATACAAATGGTGCCTTTGTAATTTGTTTCGATTCGCAACAGGTACCTAACTGGTTTAGTCAAATTACTTCCTATACAATATGGCAAAATTGTATGTGAAGGTAATTTTACCTATCCAACGTACGTCCTCCGCCGGATGCCGGAGTGAGCTCTACAAAAATAATAACAATATTTTTATTATAGCGGTGATCTATCTGCCATTAATAGCCTACCTGCCTGCCTTAATGCTATTTATACCTAAACGCAATACACTAACCAGTAATCTACCTGAATCTACCTAAGCCCACACAAACTAGTGCTAAGCAGAAACACAGAAGAAGAAAGATAAGTACTTCATAAATCAGCATGTTATTTGCTATTTCAAAGATAATGATAAAATTCCTAACCTTACGTATCCAGTCATCCCTACTAATATTATAAATGCGAAAGTAACTCTGTCTGTTTGTTACGCTTTCCCGCTTAAACCTCTCAACCGATTTTGATAAAATTTGGCACAATCTTTAGACCCTGAAAAAGGACATAGGCTACCTTTTATTGCGAGAAAAAGGGATGAAGAGGTCGAAATAGAGGTTGAAAGTTTGTATGGGATTTCTTAATTTTAAAAGATAAATCCATGAAACTTTATATTTTTATATAATCCATAATATTCAAATTAAAAGTACGCAGACGAAGTCGCGGCTACCAGCTAGTTATTTATAAAGTTTATCCTAAGTAAATACTATGCAATTGACCTACAAGTAAAAATAGTTATATTGTTTTAACTCATTACACCTATTTTGTTACTTGTATTCTATTTTACTAGCAATATAATACAATAACGTTGCGTGAGATTTTTTCCTCATCTTGTTCGATGTCACTATTGTTTCATGCTGCAATTATACCATACGCCCTGCACTTATCAGCAATTCAGTTAATTGAGGGGTTCAGTGCACGGATGGCATCCATCCTCGCCAGGAAGGTAGGACCATCATCGCTTTATAAAGCACGTGGTAACCTAAATTTGCAACTACTCCCGGGTTATTACAATACAATTTATCAAAATATTACGGTTTTCTCAAGGAAGCATACTAGAGCAGCTTTTGTTCATTGTCTACACTCCTTATGGTCTTTTATGTAACGAATTTAAAAATAATAGTCTAGAGAACCTCTGCTATTGTTTGTAGAGGAATTCCAAACAGGCGTCATTGTATTCTATTTTGCGATCTGAAAAGTTTTTCATCTTGTTTTGTTCACAGACTTCATAGAATTTCTTTCGTCAATACCTAGCGTAAATAATCAACGGCCTTGCAGATTATAGTGGATTTGCATTTAAATTTCATTGTCGGCTAGATTTAAGAGAAACTGAAATAAAGCGACTCAAAATGGTTTAAAACATTTAGTCCTTTTAAGAAGTCGGAACGGTGTTGAGTATATATATATATTGAATATATATATAGTATCGTTTTGAAATATTTTGACACGCTACATATGTAGGTAAATTCACTTACTTTAACTAAAAGGATGCAGGAAGGAGGGCAGGAAGATGCAGAAACCCACGACTTTCTAATAACACTTCTACTTTGATAAACGAATTACTAATACATTTTTGAAAGACTGAAGTTTCCTAGGTATGGACACGTTTTTAGTGTGGGTAGTTCTACTTGTGACTTGTAGTAATAGTGATTAATCAATCTGCGCTTGATTGAACCGCGAGTGATACGTAGGTACGAGACCACGTCACGCAGCGTGCAGCAAACCCCGCGCGCCCGCCTAGCCGACCTCGGCCTTGCTTATCTCAAACACATTTATTTATCCAGCTTTGGTTACTATTTTTCTCTAGGTTGTTATAAACCGTTTTAGCTTTCTTGCCTTTCAAGTGCGACCGGCATTTCAATACTTTCGTCCAAATCGGTCAACCTTCGGTCTCAAATCCAAAAGTCGTGCGTGTTTACAGCTACAGCCTTCCAGCAGTCTCTCGGTTTCTTAACCCGTATGTATGTCAAGTTACAAGTTAGCTCTTAATTAATTACCTAGAAACTTATCATGCAACAGATATAGCTAGGTATATATCACAAACAAAGCATATTGCACTTCCAATAGTTAAATGAGTAACAACTATGCCGATATATTTCAACTTGATTGCAGATTTATTATTATTTTCTTGCTGTTGCCAATGAAAATCTGAAAAGTGTTAACCAGTCGTTTTAACCTTTATATCCGGAGCTGGCGACGAGTTGAAATCGACGAGGCCACGGGTTCGTTATTGATAATCATGGTCTGTGAGCAGGCTGCATGGATGGGCGTCAAATGCACTCTTTTTGAATGTCGACATGATTATAACATTTTGGGAGAAGTTTTGGATTTGAGTAGAATTTGAGCAAACAATTATGAGTAATTTTTGATCGCTTACCTATGTTGTGCGATTACCTTAAATTATTGACTGTACCTGCGTGTCATGTAGAACTGAATACAGAGGACATAACGACAAGCTAGACAGACACCATAGTACCTAAGAAGCGACACGCCGCCCCGGAGGCGCATGCGCAGCGCACCCACGCGCTCCCACAATCACATTGTCCATTGTTTACAATGAAAGCCATTATAATGCTAATGAATCCAATACTAACGTAAATACATTAACAGCGCCACTTGAAGATCTCGGAAAATTGTCGCTTTTGGGATATCATATAGGTAAACCATTAAATTAATTTCAATCAATTAAATCATTAACAGTTTTTGGTTCGTCTGTAACCTCTAGCCACAATAATCCATATTTACTTAATGTTTAGGTACTAAGGGTTTATTTTGCACCGTAATAAGAATCGGCAGCAGACCATAGGCCAATTTTCCACACACACACACACACATATATTTCACACAGATATATTTCCAGTTATATTTCCACAGATATTTCAATCTAATGAATCTTACAACCCCTTACAGAAGCGCTATAGGCAACTACAACATACTAAAGGACATACGATGACGAGACTAGACAACAGTTTTTAAAGTTTTTCCGGTCCAAACTGTATTTTTACACGATGACCAACATTGGAGCACTTTATTTACTAATTAACTGTAAAGAGTCAATAAAACCTACCTAATTATGCCTAGCGCGAGTAATTAGCAGAAAATTAAGATGACGTTCTTTGCATAGCTTTATCAAATAGTTTGAGACGAAGACAAGAGCTGATGTGACTCTCGCTCGCACGTTTTGACTTGTTGAAAGATATAAAATCGCTAAAACCATTTTAGAAAAATCGCAAACAACCATTTTGTGCGCAATCACATTGCGCACAGTTTAGTAAAAAAATCATTTTGATCGAAACAAGTTTTCCTACTTAAAAGTTTGCTTTTCTAGTTTTCGTACTCAAGCAAACTTTTGAGTAGAAAAACTTGCATCAATCAAAATGAATTTTTTACCAAAATATGCGCAATGTGATTGCACACAAAATGGTTGTTTGCGATTTTTCAAAATTGGAATTTGTGATTTTATATCTTTCAAAATGTCGAATCGTGCAAGCGAGAGAAATATTAGGTGTTGTCAACGCCTTAAAGTTATTTTTGTGAATAAAAATCATTGTAATTTGACCGCAACCCTTTTGAACGTTCTAGGTGTATGTCTATTCTTTCATATAGAGAGGGGAGTGTTGATAAGTGATACATTTAGATAATGGAGACAGCTCATTCATATGAGATGAATAGTACAGTTATTAAATGTTTTATTCATCCCATGTTGTGTCTCCAATTGATCGGGCGAATTGTTTGTAGGTATTAGATTATCGTGTTTATTGTAGTTAAATAATTCGACAATTCGTAGGTACTTTAAGGACTGCACCTTATTTACCTCAGGTAGATCTAAATTTAGACAAGTTTCCTTTTAATTTGGTTTATAACAAAGTAAAACTATTAATAACAATTCATAGAATCGTGAATCATGTTATTCAGAAGTGCATAAACGCTGCGAGATTGTATATTGGTTAAAGAGCGGTAGGAACCAAGCCGAGTTTGTTGCCTGTTCTTCTAGGCTTGGGTCGCGTGGGACTGGCCCCTAAACGTCACACAATTTGTAGCACGGTTATGAACACTTCGCTAGCGGGGAAGGGGGCTGTTCAATCAAGTTTGTATGAAAACGCGAGCGAAGATGTGCGGAATTCTAATAACAGACTTTGTAATACAACATTGGATTTATTTATAACGATTTCTTTAATTTGTTAGGCGTTGATGGATCAGTATAGTGGGTTTACTTATATATGATTGATGAAATATCCGTCTTGAATTAGTTTTCTTACAAATAATTCTGTTTTAATTCTGATGCCATCACTTCAATCTAAGTAATCAGTTGGTGTAAACCAAGCATCTTTTTGCTGGCACTTCGAATGCCATCATCCATCCTTAAGGCGTTGACAATACCTTAAATACCTCTCGCTCGCATGATTCAACATTTTAAAAGATATAAAATCACTAACACCAATTATGAAAAATCGTAAACAACAATTTTGTGTGCAATCACATTGCACACAAGTTTGGTAAACATTTCATTTTGATCAATGCAAGTTTGCTTAAGTACGAAAACTAGAAAAGTTTTCTTTTAAGTAGGAAAACTTGTATCGATCAAAATGAATAAATTTTTACTAAACTGTGCGCAATGTGATTGCACACAAAATGGTTGTTTGCGATTTTTCGAAATTGGGTTCAGTGATTTTATATCCTTCAATAAGTTAAAACGTGCGAGCGAGAGTCACATTAGCTCTTGTCTTCACCTTAACAATTTATAAATGAAACAATTGGGTCTGTCTGTTACGTTTTCACGGCTAAAATGTTCACCGAGGAACTTGCTTTGGGTGATAAAATAAATAATAGTAGGTAATAAATAAAATTAAATACATGATTATGTCTATGTGACTTCGGAAAAGAGGAGATAGGCGTTCACAATTTGACTAGGTAGGTATTAAAAAAAAACTAAAAGCTAAATAAAATTTAACTAAATATAATATTAAAAATGCAATTTAGCGGTGTTTTGTGAAACTTTGAATCCTTCGCTACGCTAAGGATTCTACCGACTCTAGAATACTTCGCTTCGCTCTGGATTCAAAGAAACACTCCCAATCAATAATTGTTTGCTCCCTTGGTAAACAATTGATAGATTGTTATTAGGTTTTGTTATTCGTTTAGTGAGTTTGGGGTAGTATAGGATTCACCTGACTTCTAGATCTATGTACGATTGATTATAATTTACCTTATCCAAAGAAGTAACGTTGCCCAAATCGTTTTTTTCGGCGCCAAAAATGAAAAACTTTCGTTATATCTTATGCCCATCTTCATCGCTAGGAGCTTATCGTATTTGCGGATACATATTTCTAGTTCTGACATAAATTAAAACTTTCTCATATCTGAGAAATTACGGTAAAACTGGTACTAGAATAAACATTGGAAAACCTATGTGCAGGTTGTGCTGTCCACCGTCTTTTAAAAGGTTTTAAGTTTTCCTCTTTCGGTTTCTTACCGAGTTTACGAAGTTTACAGAAACTGTAGCAAAAATTGCAATAGATAGTCAAGATATGGTCAAGATAGAGTGAGTTAAACTCACTCTTGTCGAGTTTATGTCACATCGCGAACGATGTCTGAGATGAGTTGTTATAATGATGTTTTTTCTATTCAATTGAGAGTAGTGTTTTTGCTACAACTGGTCATTTTCTGGTGTTTTGTTGGAAGGTGCATTTAGCGGTATTGAGGTAGGTAACTCTTTGTGCCTGTTTTATTGCAAGCCTGGCCATTTGTTCCATTTTTGCATTCCACCTTGTCAGTGGGAAGATCGTTCAAAAACTGGAAGAAATGCAAAACCGGCTAGGCATTGAACAGATTTAAAAGTAGGCCACCGAACAATCGCCGCACGCGACTTCGTTATTGCCTCTTGATAATGTAAATAAGCGCAGGGGCAGAGGTGGCTGCATTTCGACCGATATATCTGTTTTTAGTAGGAGTAGTGGGTAAATTGCAAGTAGGCAACAATTTTATTACTATATCAAGTTATAGTACGATACCTACGATACACGCTTCCATCAAGTTAATAATTTTAGCAGGTGTTTAATGAATGAACGGAACTAATATAGATAAACAATGGAACTGAAGCCACTTATAGCGATAGTAAGTACTTGTTACAGATGTATCGCCGAGTTGTAGAAATTCACGCACTTCGCTATTTGTAATGTTTAATGCACATTTATATTACTTAAGTAGGAAATAAATATAAGTACCTATATACCAAGTAAATTATATTGTTCTATCAGTGCCACTTTTCGCTTAATTAAACTAAGGTTATACATAATTAAACCTGATCGTTTTACACATAAATTAAAAGTAAATGTACCTACCTATACAATTTTAGTAAAACCTATCATCAGCATACCGAGTTTATAAAAGTAAGTTAACTATTATTATTTCTTTGAAACCTGTATCTGACCTAAGTTTTTAAAGCACAAGGAAAACGAAAACCTCATCTAAGGTTTATTTACGTTCAGGGGATCACGTGTCCCGTTCAGATGTAAACAAACCGGTCGCGCTCTCGCTGCCGCCCGCGCCGCGGCCGCGGCCGCCACGGGATGATGACGAGCACTTACCGTTCTCACAGGTGTATCCCCAGTCGTTTTCTGCCATTATCACGGAAGGATGTTATCACTCTGGCGTTCGCGAGATTATTTATTAGGGTAATGAGCGTGTTGTCGCGTGTTGGTCGAGTGCACGGATGAGCGTGGTCGCGTTGTGACTGCGTGCGAGTGAGCGCGGTGCCTCCGCTATATACAGGCGCGGGCGGGTTCACAGTCGGAGCGGAGGCGGACGCGGGCGCGGCGGCGGCTCAACTTATCATCCAGTGCACACGCGAACCGCAAGTCTAGATTGGAAACACCGGCGCACGCGCGCGCTCCGCCCAGCCACTGCGGCTTCGACACTGAACGCCGCGCCCCCGCCACTTCCCCCCTCGCTGTATGGCTTTCTACTCGCAAATTTGTAAACGTAATTATACAATTTACTCATCGTCGATACATTAATTCGCATTGCTGTTGGATCCTATCGATGTCGTAACATTTTAATTAGTGTTTTTTTAATTAAGGTACTGAGTACTTAGGTAAATCTAGAGGAATTATGAGTTAACAAAATACATTGATAACAAAATTAAACAAATAAGCCTCTAAGGTTAGAACTTAGTTCCCATTGTAAAAGAATTCTCCAGTTATGTTATGCAAATAAAATGTTACAAAAAAGCGATGGAATTGAATTGTTCTGTCACTTGATTAAATTCGAGTTCATGTACAGAATTAATTATATGGATTAACTCACCGGAAAAGAGTCCCACAAATTGAGAACTAAAAACTTATTTAAAAACAAACGCTCGATGCGCTTGTAATATTTTAATACTGGATGAAAAGCTGATATTCTCCAAAAATACTTTTGAGTGTAGTTATACATATACGAGTAAGATGTTAGACATAATACAAAAAAAGGCGCGATAGACGTAAGAGATGACCATACGTCATACCATATCCATCGTAACCGATTTAATTAAGCTCTTCTTACTTAAGACATTCAACCACATTATATAACCTACAACCAATGAAGATATCATTATTTATTGAATTTACACAACATAATAATTCTTCAGTTATCAGAGGCTGATGAACGAGACTAATGACCAAAGGGACTTGAATCACAAGAGGTTCATAAGGTACCAAATTCATATATTGCAATCGTACCTAATGGTTTATAAAGTTTAATAAATAAAATAAAACTTACACAGGATCAGTGTAGATATTATATATTTAGATTAGTTAATTATTATATCTAGCATGAACTTAAAAATAGTTCGTAGCAGTTGTAGAACCTGAGTAGCGCGTTGAAATCTTTTGTTCGACCTTCGATCACCCATGTATGTCGCAAGAAATACCCATGTAATTTTTTTTTATACAACCAGCTGATGGAACAAGCAGATGGCCCACCTGATGTTAAGTGGTAACCATCGCCTATAACAAAGCATTGCCTCGTAAGTCACGCACGATAGGAACGTGCCTTACGATGCCCTGCTTTGCGTCCATCAACTTGAGGCATACAGATGTTAAGCCTCATGTGCCTGTAATTACACCGGCGACCACACTCTAGTAGTATCGATACACACTCTATTGGTGATCGATCATAAATTGCACTGAATAATTAATAAAATAAATACTTACCTATTTATAAATTATACAAAATACACATGAAACATTTGAGCTATCTGCATTCCGTATCTTTTTTTTTGCTGCTCATTTGCACACCATAAAAATATATATTAGGTAACAGACAGGGTTAAATGTGTAGGTTAACCTATTACCGATTTTTTTAATATTATTGGCCTAATAAAACTTCAGATAAATAAAATACTTAGGTACCTACAAACTTAAGACGCTGACAATTGCTTATATACCTCTCGTTCGAGAATAACATAACATTTTGAAAAATCATTTAATGAAAAATGGCAAACGGAAAAGTTTCGGAGTTTCGGAAATAAAAACAGTTCACAGTATTTTTGATCAAAACATGATTTCCTACCAAAAAAGAAACAAATTAAATCCTAATCTTTTTTGTTTGCCATTTTTCAGAACTCTCAGCTCTCAACTTCAGAACTTCAGTGATTTTATATCTTAAAAAATGTGTAGAAAACTCTGCTTAAGTTAGAGGGTGTCAGCGTCTTAAGTAAATACTTTTAACATAGCTTAGTTATTCATAGTAAGAATTTAGCATTCAGCAATTTCATAAAACAAATTACTTCAACTATCAATCAATCACAGTCAGCCATTCAAAGTCCAAAGAAGTTGACGATAAAACAAACAGACATTCATTATTCCTAGCAGATTATGGCTAAAGCGTGCTTCTTATTATGTGCTGTGGTTGCTGTCATGCATTTTAACAACTTTACAAAGCCAATGTCTGAGCCTGAATATACCTTAAGTATGTAAGAAAACTAGTAAAAATTACTTTTCAGTAGGAAAACTTGTATCGATCAAAATGAAATTTTACTAAACTTGCATAGAAATTCCCGCTTTTTGCGATTTTTTCGAAAATGGTTTTATGCAGTGATTTTGTATATTTCAACATGTCAAAACGTGCAAACGAGAGCGAGCATTAGCTTTACCTTCAACTTAGATCCTTGTCAATTCACAAATTCAATTATGAGTCCATTTTTATCCTACTAATATTTTAAACGTGAAAGTTTGTAAGTATGGGTGGATGGATGGATAGATGGATGGATGGATGGATGTTTGTTACTCTTTCACGCCGGAACGGCTGAACGGATGTGGATGAAACTTGGCAGAGAGTTAGATTATAGTCTGGAATAGCACATAGGCTACTTTTTATCCCGTGGGAATACCGGCATTTAAATCTGCGCGGGTGAAACCGCGGGGCGCAACTAGTATTGTATATACCCAAAACTACTATTTGCTACTCGCTCATTTCCAGTTTTTGAAGATCATAAAATCTCTAAACTTATTAAAATCGCGATCAACCAAGTTGTGTGCAATCACATTGTAACACGGTTCAGCAAAAGTATATTCTAGATCCAAACAAGTTTTCCTACTAAAAAGTTGGCACGAGTCCGACAACATGTAAAGCAAACTTTCAGATAGTAACGCAAATACGACATAGTACAGCCCAGTGTGTAACTCGAAGCCCATTACCATGACGATTTTCTGGGCTCTGGGTTAAGTGTCTAACCTTCTGTCTGTGCCATTTCGATACTACTTACCCCCGGTTTCTGAAAGGCCGTTCAACACTAATCGGCTGTCAAGTCACTTGCTATCTGAATCTAACTTGATGTAAAAGATGACATAGCAAGTGACTTGACAGCCGATGAGTGTTGATCGAGCTTTCAGAAACCGGGGGTAAGTACTTCATCCATCATCTGTGCCAATTACGATTATCAGAGTTAGTTAAGGGGGTTGTAGGTGCAGGTCAGCCACCACTTTACAATATTCCTGTTTTATTTAGTGGTCGACCGCGAGACTGTGTCATGAACTACGCGTAGTGGTGGTGAATGACGTCCGGCAAAATAACCAAAAGGCGATGTTTTATTTATATTCCCTGGTGCAACAAAGGCATTGTTAAGAGAACAACAGAGCATTATACTTGTTTATTTATGTCACCGAGTGAGTTTGACCCGTGATAACCCACGTTTACCTAGGTAGATAGGGATCCTACATAGGCCCTTACATAGGCCTTTATTATTAGATAGATAACTCTTAATTGTTCACCACACAAAAACATAGTGCAGGGTAAGAGCATCATTTTGGTAAAACAATGGACGACCTTATCGCTGATAGCGATCTCTTCCAGGCAACCTTGATTGAACTTAATGATTATTGTAGACATTGAACGGTATATTAACACCAAGGTGCTTATGGTTATTCAACAACTAAATATGGAAGTATAACTTTATGATAGGCATAAGTCAGACAAAACTAACTTTTTTTACCTTAGTACCTACTAATGACACTAAGGTAAAAAATCAACCCCACTTTACGCGAAAGTTAAAACCTTTTTGGTGTAGCCGAATTGAAAAACTTACGGAACAGAATGATGAAACTTTTTTTCACCATTTTACGGGCTCTCTTTTACTACGCAACCCTAAAAATGGTGTAAAAAAGCAAATACCTACTGAGTTGCTTCTCGCAGATAGCTTACTTGTTTTTGTTTGACGGAGAAGTGCGTGTGCAGTGAAAGGATCGGATGAGTGATGCGAGATATCAACGAGGTCATACAAACAGACGCTTCCTTTTATAATTTGTTATGACTTCAATAAAGAATATCGATGTGCAAAATATATGGACGCATTGAACTTCTGACGACTGGTTGACAGTTTTATTCACTGCTGTCGTACAGATCGATAATAATCAATCATTATAGGAATAATATTTCATCGTAGTGCTTTTCTAGTATGGATTTTCCCATCTGCACAAAAAATATTTTTTATTTTATTTTATGAGAAAGGAAACCAAACATTACATTCTATAATTAAAATTAGATAAATTACTAATCACAAATCTACGAAAGTAATGATAATAACCAGATTAGAATGTATATATTTTTTATCTAAAAGACATCAACGCGTGCAGCACATGATTACAAGATATCTTCAGGGGGCCGATTCTAGCCCAGTGTCTTTATTGTCACGGTAGATATATATCACGGTAACTGTCAAAATTCAATAGGAAATTGATAGTAGGTAATCGGCCCCCTGTCTCTTCTTCTCTCCTCCGTTCTCTTTTTACCCTCAAATAAAATAGGTATTGGAAATTATTTCCTACTATTCCATTATTATTTCAAAACTATTCCATCCAGTTTGATTTTATTGGTGCTTATTATGTTTCCTTGAATGAAACAATAAAAAGAACGGAATCTATGTATCTATATGGTACATGGTATGGTCTTTTCTCTTATCTAAGCGCTTTTAAGAAACTGAATATACGAATGTAGTAGGTATTTAAATATGGAGGTGCTTTAATCAGGAGCTCGTTGGCCTGTCCAGACATTACAGATATACCATGTCTATCGGTGACAGATACCAACATGTTACCTCGTTAATAAACTAACTTCCTCCTGTGCAAGGTGCTTGTGCAGTAGTTAAAGTTTCCATACGGAAGCAGTTCGTCTGGTTCTGGGAAGTAGCGTGGCCAGAGCAATCATTGGCTCACAAGTTACGTTGACTCGGTAGCTATAAACGCTCTACTTTGTCTATGGTGCGGTAATTGCGATACTGGATAAATAATTATCCATTGTTTCCTTTAAAAACTACAGCTAACATGTGCAGCGGCTTTAATCACAGAGGATCAGATTGAAAAATACAGTTGCTCCTTTGAGAGAGCACCGGTGGTCTAGTGGGAGTGACCCCGCCTTCCGATCGTAAGGTAATGGTTCGAATCCGGTCGTGCACCAATGGATTTTTCTATCGGAAAATTTATGTGCGCAATGCCAGTGCTCTTAAACGGTGAAGGAAAACATCGTGAGGAAACCAGTTAGTATTCTAACAGCGGCGATGGGCTTGCACCTGTCACGTATGGAATACTAACTACTGCAAAATGTGGGTATGTGCCAAATGTAATGTTTGGACGTACCTCTGACTACCCCCCTTAGACATCCTCAAAGAATCTTGAATTAGTACCTACTTGGTACTGGGAGATCTGAAGGGATATCTACCGTGCCTGGGGATCGAAGTCGTGAAGCTGTGAAACTGTTTTTTTATTTTTCCTTTTAGAAGAATCTCAAAAAAATGTTTCAGACTGGAGGAGAATGAAAGATATACTTTCTTTTTGTCGTGTGGATCGCCCAACAATATGGCTGCCACTCCTATTGCTAAATCTTTGTAGCAAATCTGGATTTGGTCGGTCTATCTATATCATGGGTGCAATTTTGCTTTCCAACTTTCCCAATTCAAAACTATGGTGTAATTGGATAGCATGGCAGATAGCACAGTCCGGACTACGAACGATCAGTAACGTCCAAACAATGGTACCTCTATGGTAAATCTAGGTATGTGTATTCAGGACCTGCTAAGTATGCTACTCATACCAATTGATATATCTACTAAGGAAATCACACAGATGTTTGGACAAAACATTTGTTTTGCATGCGCAATAGCATACAGGCAGTATTTTTAAAATGTCAAGTGTGGTGTTTTATTATTGGTTGATGCCAAAAATACTCACAGCCAAAAACTACAGATTTTAGAAATGTTTGGTCAAATGAATTGACACAATGTACAGGTTTTTCCAAGTAGTTACCTCAGTAAAGCTCATTTTTGGCTCGTTCTGTTGTAAAAGAAGACTAGACTCCTACCTATCTAATCAGCCTCGAGCACCCACTGATGGGTTATAGGCCTCCTCTCTATAACGTCAAATTTTGCCTTGAGCACATTTCACAAAGAAAAAAAGGAGATAAAAATAGCCATTTTTTTCATGAAACAAGAATAATCGAAATTACGCAATACTCAGTTTGAGCGGGTATGAGTATCAGTATGAGTGGGTCCTCTCTATAACGTCAAATTTCGCCTTGAGCACATCTCACAAAGAAAAAAAAACATTAAAATAGCCATTTTTTTCATAAAACAAGAATAATCTAAATTACGCAATATTCAGTTTGAGTGCGGGTATTGGTTTGAAAGAAAGAAATATGTTTGATTTGACGCACACGTCCCTACACTACTTTTAAAACTTACGTTAACTATAACTTGTTTATTTTGTAAACATATTGGTACACATTTACAGTATCAATCTGAATTAAACTAATATAATTTAGAAGGTAGTGTGAATTTGTGTATCATATCTGTCTACAGTAGGAAACTAACATTATGTGACGTGGGAATTTGTGTTAAAATGTGGACAAGCGTGAGTAGATTCTCTAAGGGGCCCCGGGCTTGTGCATTTCTTGAAATAAATATAATCCTAAATTATAATTCTTTTTTATTTAATTGATCAAGTTCAATGAAAACGTTGTGATGGTTGCTTATAACTTTATATTATTATTTATTTATTATTTGGATAACTTTAATACACGACTTCCACAATATTTACAAAGATTTTTGAATTATAAAGATGGATTAATTGCGATTGCAATGCCAGTGCTCTTAAACGGTGAAGGAAAACATCGTGAGGAAACCAGTTAGTATTCTAACAGCGGCGATGGGCTTGCAACCTGTCACGTATGGAATACTAACTACTGCAAAATGTGGGTATGTGCCAAATGTAATGTTAGGACGTACCTCTGACTACCCCCCTTAGACATCCTCAAAGAATCTTGAATTAGTACCTACTTGGTACTGGGAGATCTGAAGGGATATCTACCGTGCCTGGGGATCAAAGTCGTGAAGCTGTTTCAGTTTTTTTTTTTTCATTAATTGCGATTGTGGACACGGAACCTTAAAAATACTATTTACGCTTTATTTTATTTCGCGATATAATATCGTGCCAATGATAAAGTCGTGTTTATCAAATGTAGGTAATAATAATCATCTATCACGTAAGTAAGCTCTAACAAGCTATTTATCTAATCGAATAAAGAACGTCTACGAGCTCTATTTATTTTAGTTGTTAGAGTCTACGGCGTAGACCTACGCCGTAGACTCTTTCTATCTCCCTCCACTCGTGCTATGGGCGGGTTGCCAGGCAAAATCTAAATTTCATGGCTGGCTCTCGGTAAAATTGCAGGTCACAACTCTTTGTCGTACGTAAGATGGAATTTTCGGAGAGGTTTTTTTCTGATACTTTTGCAATGCACAGCAACAAACACAGTAAATTCTGTTAATATTGTACTATTTAAAAATACACTAATACCGGAGTTTTCTGAGAAATAGGGTTCAGTTGCTCATCACTCACACCCACGTTTGGTAGCCCTTGGGTACCAAACCAATATATAATAATAATAAATATTTTTTTAATAAATAATTTCGCCTAACTGATTTGACTACCAGGACTAACATATCCTCATGGACGACCTCGTGTCAAAATAGGCGAAGTACACTCGCCACCGCGGAAAGGATACTTTGAGGATATCTCACGGATACCTACTTGCTTCATAAGTATTTCTGCCTGGTTGCATGGAACTGGCACATAGATTCCTTGCTTTGAGGTTATTCAAAGTTGTCCTTGTACATAATTCTACTTAATAAATATGTACCTTTTGACTTTGATTACTTTGTCTATGACTAGGACGTGTAGAAAAATCACATCCTGTCATTATCACATCATTTTCATCAATTTTCATTACCTACATAGTCGCTACGGTAATCGTCTCTTCACGGTTGCGCAGTGCGATTCTCGTCTATCACTCGGGCGATGTTTAGAATCCAGATGATCTGGCAACTCACTGGCATGAAAATTTAAATAAATTTCAATAATTTATCACTTGTTACATTCTAATGAACGATTTGTAATTATGTAAATTACCTATTCTATATAGCTTCTACATTTGAGCGTCAGAAAACATATTATTTTTATCCATATAATTTCCATAGGTACATTATATTTGATTAAGTACGCAAAATGGTAAAAATTATACAAAAACTTGCTTAAAAATAATACTTTTTGCTGAACCTGTGATTGTATACTCCAAAATAGTTTGCAAATTTGTATAACAAGTTAATTATTTTGATTTTGTAACTTCAAAAAAGTTGACTTTTCGAGTTGTTTGACGGTGTCTTGTCTAAATCTAATGACTTGTCAAAACAAACTTAAGGAAGCTATTTTGATTAGGTACCTACCTTCTATAGAAAAGGCGTAGGCCCTTGCGATACGAAATAAAAGGTACAAGGTTGCTCATTATCTTTATTTAAATTATACTTAAAATAAGGTATACAACGTTGATGTACAATATTTACTAAGTTTAATTGGTATCATCCTTCATATCCAAAACGACGACTATCAATTTATTTATTGTCCATATGACGCAATAAATATAAGACTAGCATGCGAGTTTCGATTCTAAGTACCAATAGCGGTCACCCACCCAAATTGTGACCACGCAGAACTATTACAAACTTATCGAATGATCATCAAGACTAAGAAGAGTACTTAGGTTAATAAAATTACCACATCTTCAGTTACACCATAAATTATTTCTATTATTATACTCCATAAAATAAATACCTACTAATACCTCGTAATAAGTACAGTCAGAAACGGAAGACGTCTAGCTATCAAGATTAAAAAAAAAGTACGTGATGAAATACGAGCTTTCAAATATAAGACATAATTTTGATAATGAGGCTACGGCACTGGGTTATTATTATTATATAACGAATTTAAATTAAATGTTTATCAACTTTCGCTGCTGACTGTCCGTACTCATAATTTTAATAAATGCATTACATCTACGTTTTTTCAATGATCATTTGGCAAGAAAATATTATCTAAATATAAATATATCTCCAACTCACATAACTTCGTATTGTAAAATAAAATTTATGCTCATGTTTTACATCTGTTTTATGAGTTTTAGCTACTATAAACTTTTGTTTATAGTAAAATTGGTTTAGGAACATTGCTTCATAATATTTTTGTTGTAGATATTTATTACCTAACCAACACTCTCTTATCTAAGCGCTTTTAAGAAACTGAATATACGAATGTAGTAGGTATTTAAATATGGAGGTGCTTTAATCAGGAGCTCGTTGGCCTGTCCAGACATTACAGATATACCATGTCTATCGGTGACAGATACCAACATGTTACCTCGTTAATAAACTAACTTCCTCCTGTGCAAGGTGCTTGTGCAGTAGTTAAAGTTTCCATACGGAAGCAGTTCGTCTGGTTCTGGGAAGTAGCGTGGCCAGAGCAATCATTGGCTCACAAGTTACGTTGACTCGGTAGCTATAAACGCTCTACTTTGTCTATGGTGCGGTAATTGCGATACTGGATAAATAATTATCCATTGTTTCCTTTAAAAACTACAGCTAACATGTGCAGCGGCTTTAATCACAGAGGATCAGATTGAAAAATACAGTTGCTCCTTTGAGAGAGCACCGGTGGTCTAGTGGGAGTGACCCCGCCTTCCGATCGTAAGGTAATGGTTCGAATCCGGTCGTGCACCAATGGATTTTTCTATCGGAAAATTTATGTGCGCAATGCCAGTGCTCTTAAACGGTGAAGGAAAACATCGTGAGGAAACCAGTTAGTATTCTAACAGCGGCGATGGGCTTGCACCTGTCACGTATGGAATACTAACTACTGCAAAATGTGGGTATGTGCCAAATGTAATGTTTGGACGTACCTCTGACTACCCCCCTTAGACATCCTCAAAGAATCTTGAATTAGTACCTACTTGGTACTGGGAGATCTGAAGGGATATCTACCGTGCCTGGGGATCGAAGTCGTGAAGCTGTGAAACTGTTTTTTTATTTTTCCTTTTAGAAGAATCTCAAAAAAATGTTTCAGACTGGAGGAGAATGAAAGATATACTTTCTTTTTGTCGTGTGGATCGCCCAACAATATGGCTGCCACTCCTATTGCTAAATCTTTGTAGCAAATCTGGATTTGGTCGGTCTATCTATATCATGGGTGCAATTTTGCTTTCCAACTTTCCCAATTCAAAACTATGGTGTAATTGGATAGCATGGCAGATAGCACAGTCCGGACTACGAACGATCAGTAACGTCCAAACAATGGTACCTCTATGGTAAATCTAGGTATGTGTATTCAGGACCTGCTAAGTATGCTACTCATACCAATTGATATATCTACTAAGGAAATCACACAGATGTTTGGACAAAACATTTGTTTTGCATGCGCAATAGCATACAGGCAGTATTTTTAAAATGTCAAGTGTGGTGTTTTATTATTGGTTGATGCCAAAAATACTCACAGCCAAAAACTACAGATTTTAGAAATGTTTGGTCAAATGAATTGACACAATGTACAGGTTTTTCCAAGTAGTTACCTCAGTAAAGCTCATTTTTGGCTCGTTCTGTTGTAAAAGAAGACTAGACTCCTACCTATCTAATCAGCCTCGAGCACCCACTGATGGGTTATAGGCCTCCTCTCTATAACGTCAAATTTTGCCTTGAGCACATTTCACAAAGAAAAAAAGGAGATAAAAATAGCCATTTTTTTCATGAAACAAGAATAATCGAAATTACGCAATACTCAGTTTGAGCGGGTATGAGTATCAGTATGAGTGGGTCCTCTCTATAACGTCAAATTTCGCCTTGAGCACATCTCACAAAGAAAAAAAAACATTAAAATAGCCATTTTTTTCATAAAACAAGAATAATCTAAATTACGCAATATTCAGTTTGAGTGCGGGTATTGGTTTGAAAGAAAGAAATATGTTTGATTTGACGCACACGTCCCTACACTACTTTTAAAACTTACGTTAACTATAACTTGTTTATTTTGTAAACATATTGGTACACATTTACAGTATCAATCTGAATTAAACTAATATAATTTAGAAGGTAGTGTGAATTTGTGTATCATATCTGTCTACAGTAGGAAACTAACATTATGTGACGTGGGAATTTGTGTTAAAATGTGGACAAGCGTGAGTAGATTCTCTAAGGGGCCCCGGGCTTGTGCATTTCTTGAAATAAATATAATCCTAAATTATAATTCTTTTTTATTTAATTGATCAAGTTCAATGAAAACGTTGTGATGGTTGCTTATAACTTTATATTATTATTTATTTATTATTTGGATAACTTTAATACACGACTTCCACAATATTTACAAAGATTTTTGAATTATAAAGATGGATTAATTGCGATTGCAATGCCAGTGCTCTTAAACGGTGAAGGAAAACATCGTGAGGAAACCAGTTAGTATTCTAACAGCGGCGATGGGCTTGCAACCTGTCACGTATGGAATACTAACTACTGCAAAATGTGGGTATGTGCCAAATGTAATGTTAGGACGTACCTCTGACTACCCCCCTTAGACATCCTCAAAGAATCTTGAATTAGTACCTACTTGGTACTGGGAGATCTGAAGGGATATCTACCGTGCCTGGGGATCAAAGTCGTGAAGCTGTTTCAGTTTTTTTTTTTTCATTAATTGCGATTGTGGACACGGAACCTTAAAAATACTATTTACGCTTTATTTTATTTCGCGATATAATATCGTGCCAATGATAAAGTCGTGTTTATCAAATGTAGGTAATAATAATCATCTATCACGTAAGTAAGCTCTAACAAGCTATTTATCTAATCGAATAAAGAACGTCTACGAGCTCTATTTATTTTAGTTGTTAGAGTCTACGGCGTAGACCTACGCCGTAGACTCTTTCTATCTCCCTCCACTCGTGCTATGGGCGGGTTGCCAGGCAAAATCTAAATTTCATGGCTGGCTCTCGGTAAAATTGCAGGTCACAACTCTTTGTCGTACGTAAGATGGAATTTTCGGAGAGGTTTTTTTCTGATACTTTTGCAATGCACAGCAACAAACACAGTAAATTCTGTTAATATTGTACTATTTAAAAATACACTAATACCGGAGTTTTCTGAGAAATAGGGTTCAGTTGCTCATCACTCACACCCACGTTTGGTAGCCCTTGGGTACCAAACCAATATATAATAATAATAAATATTTTTTTAATAAATAATTTCGCCTAACTGATTTGACTACCAGGACTAACATATCCTCATGGACGACCTCGTGTCAAAATAGGCGAAGTACACTCGCCACCGCGGAAAGGATACTTTGAGGATATCTCACGGATACCTACTTGCTTCATAAGTATTTCTGCCTGGTTGCATGGAACTGGCACATAGATTCCTTGCTTTGAGGTTATTCAAAGTTGTCCTTGTACATAATTCTACTTAATAAATATGTACCTTTTGACTTTGATTACTTTGTCTATGACTAGGACGTGTAGAAAAATCACATCCTGTCATTATCACATCATTTTCATCAATTTTCATTACCTACATAGTCGCTACGGTAATCGTCTCTTCACGGTTGCGCAGTGCGATTCTCGTCTATCACTCGGGCGATGTTTAGAATCCAGATGATCTGGCAACTCACTGGCATGAAAATTTAAATAAATTTCAATAATTTATCACTTGTTACATTCTAATGAACGATTTGTAATTATGTAAATTACCTATTCTATATAGCTTCTACATTTGAGCGTCAGAAAACATATTATTTTTATCCATATAATTTCCATAGGTACATTATATTTGATTAAGTACGCAAAATGGTAAAAATTATACAAAAACTTGCTTAAAAATAATACTTTTTGCTGAACCTGTGATTGTATACTCCAAAATAGTTTGCAAATTTGTATAACAAGTTAATTATTTTGATTTTGTAACTTCAAAAAAGTTGACTTTTCGAGTTGTTTGACGGTGTCTTGTCTAAATCTAATGACTTGTCAAAACAAACTTAAGGAAGCTATTTTGATTAGGTACCTACCTTCTATAGAAAAGGCGTAGGCCCTTGCGATACGAAATAAAAGGTACAAGGTTGCTCATTATCTTTATTTAAATTATACTTAAAATAAGGTATACAACGTTGATGTACAATATTTACTAAGTTTAATTGGTATCATCCTTCATATCCAAAACGACGACTATCAATTTATTTATTCTCCATATGACGCAATAAATATAAGACTAGCATGCGAGTTTCGATTCTAAGTACCAATAGCGGTCACCCACCCAAATTGTGACCACGCAGAACTATTACAAACTTATCGAATGATCATCAAGACTAAGAAGAGTACTTAGGTTAATAAAATTACCACATCTTCAGTTACACCATAAATTATTTCTATTATTATACTCCATAAAATAAATACCTACTAATACCTCGTAATAAGTACAGTCAGAAACGGAAGACGTCTAGCTATCAAGATTAAAAAAAAAGTACGTGATGAAATACGAGCTTTCAAATATAAGACATAATTTTGATAATGAGGCTACGGCACTGGGTTATTATTATTATATAACGAATTTAAATTAAATGTTTATCAACTTTCGCTGCTGACTGTCCGTACTCATAATTTTAATAAATGCATTACATCTACGTTTTTTCAATGATCATTTGGCAAGAAAATATTATCTAAATATAAATATATCTCCAACTCACATAACTTCGTATTGTAAAATAAAATTTATGCTCATGTTTTACATCTGTTTTATGAGTTTTAGCTACTATAAACTTTTGTTTATAGTAAAATTGGTTTAGGAACATTGCTTCATAATATTTTTGTTGTAGATATTTATTACCTAACCAACACGGTTTTTTAGATATACAAAATGTTTTTGTTTGAAGACTACGAAAGCCTACGTAGATAAACGAATAGAGTAGGGATTTATAATGCAAATAAATGAGGGTGTGCTGAATGTAATATTCCTGCCTCTGCAGTGCAAGTACCGTTCTTATCGATCGCTTAATTTGACATTTAGAATCGTCAAAATTCGTTAAAAAGGTTTCATCCATTTTTGAAACTATTTTCAACGAATTTTTGACGATTCTAAATGCCAATTAAGCGATCGATAAGAACGGTACTTGCACTGCTGGACTACTTTACGTTATACATCCATACATAATCTTAGAAACAATAGAGAGGCCCATTTAGAAACAATCGACAAACATTGACCTCAGTTTTGTGACAACGACATCATACGAGGTGTAATTGGAAAGAATTTAAGATATCTTCGCGGAAAGAGGAAGTAGGATCATCACATGAGCGCGTGCACGCTCTTTTACACATTATGCAGGTAACAAGGGGGAACATCATCGGTGACATGGCACTGGACCTGAATACATATAGTGTTTTTTAAACTTTCGCATTTTAAACTTGTGTGCATGATTGAAGGTATCCGTGATAACTTCAAAGATTCAACATTGCTAAAATTAACGTAGTCGCATAGAAAATTGCTGACAGGTACATGTTTTGAGGTCCTCCTGCCTTGCCTGCTACCGATGCCTGATCCCTGTTCTACCATGTTTTAAGCAGTGGTAGCAAAATAATTCCTTACAAAAAAGTCTATTTATCAATAATCTAAGAAAGGCAATGACAATCATCACTACTACTGCACCTCGCTTCTAATACTAAAGTGAAAGCGGTAACTTTCCATCACATTAAACTCCGTCAGCCTTTTTTGGTTGTCAGTTCGACATAGTCATCCACCTCCCAGTTATACTCTGGTTCCTCAGGCAAGTGTGGGGGGATCGCAGCTCTAGCCAGAGGCATCCCCGCGTCGTCCAGCGAGAGGTAGGATCGGATGGCAGCGGCTACCGCGGAGTCCTCAGGAGTCTCGAGAGCGCGGGCGTTGAATGGTCCACCGACGTCCTCGGAAGGCAGGTCCCAGATGTGCCACTGAGGGGTCATCTTGAAATTCTGTAATAAAAAGATGATATCAGATACGCTTTGATATACAGGTAGGTATATACAAACAGAACAGAAACAAATGGACAGAAATATGCCAAAACGTAAGGTAAGTAGGAAGCCTGCCTAAAGTTGCCGATATTGATAATTTTATGCTAACAACCGTGTTCCGCGAGAATACTAAAATAACAGAATTATTGTAATGAGTCTCACGAAATTATTATAATGAGTCTGCTTAGCAGACCAATTTTCTGGTTTTGTATTGAAATTATACAGTCTCGCGTCTTTTTAAGTCGCACCACAAAAATTGAAGACTGATATGGATCAACGGCTAGATACTATCACGCGGCAAACACCACGGTCGCAGTGGTATACAATAATATGTCACAGCCAACTAGCTTAATTTAGCCGTTCACTAGCGGCCTGTATGATATTTTACCATTTGATCAAACAGCTAGGCAAACGACTTGGATCGACAACGACTCCCTCGTGGTAGGCTGCCCTACCCCTAAAGTGTTCTTTAGAAGCCGGAGGCGCGAAGGTAGGGCAGCCCCGACCGCTGTCGCAGCCTGCGAGCTTCGGCTTTTTTTCGGCTTTTCTTTCGACTCCGGCTTGCACTTTTTGCAGGTGAGACGAACAGACCCGAATGTCTCAAAAAACTAATGGCATAAGCATCAGCCAGCCAGTTTATTATATGTTACAAACGCTAATAAATAAGCAAATTATCATATATTTTTTATTCTCAGCATAAATGGGACGTGTTTATGTCTGTACAGCGCTGATTTTCAGTATACCATACTTATTCGCATAATTACTTGTTATGCGTGAGCGCGACACAAAAACGGATAAAACGACATTGTCCAAAAACCTAGCTAGATCAATTTATAGCCCCCGAAAACCCTGCATACTAAATTTCATGAAGAGCAGTTTCCGAGATTCAGATTATAAATAAATATACAAGAATTGCTTGATAGATAATAATACCAAATAAAAGACTATTTAATTTATCTAAATCCAACACAAACAATTTGCTAATTGGAAAATAGGCGCAGCAAATAAAGCCAATAAGTTTGCTAATAGATATACCTTACCTAGTAAAAGCATAGTTAGGTAATGAATCTAGTTTTATTTATAGGTATTATGTGTCAACATTATAATAATTAGGTACCTACTATCGTAATTTCCTGTTGCTGGACGTTTTGTAACGTATAAGTAATATAAATAAGTTGAATTTGTTACCTATTGGGTACCTTTGGTTGTGAGAAATGAAGGATAGAGGAACATTTAATTTTATGAACCTTACAAGCTTATAGCTAGGTACTTTTTAGTAAAACTATTTGCAGTTACCCTTCAAAAACTAGATTAAATTATCATAATGTTACCGGTAGTCATTATACCAATAAATAACCTATGTATCAGGTAATAGAATCGTAACTCTCGTTCGAAATGGTTTAACGATTATATTTCTGACATCCGATCCTTGTGTACCGAGCACCCGCCTATAATAATAATCGCAATGTCCTTGTCCACTTCCGCTACATGATGTATACTTAGACTTTTTACAAATCACTCAACAAGCAGTTATTTATGAGAACCAAGACTATAATACCATGACATGTAATAACAACCCTAACAACCCTAGCATGTAGCATGTGTGTAGGAGAGATCTTGCTGAGTTGATCTATACTCTATATTATGTTTGATTGTCTCCCTTTGTGTTTGCGCAATGTGAAATTTTCAAATTACAATGTCTGTGAATCTAGTGAAGAAAAAATGTTTTGAAGGTGCCAATCTAGTGGAAAATATGGAAGCGTAAGCAGCTAAATATGCCAGATTATGCCAACCGTATGCTATTCTTAATAATGTCATTATCAAAGTAAACAGATGCTTCATACGTCAGGAGCTCCATGTATCATGGCCCAATTTAAACGTCTAGATAAACTATGACAAATTAGCATGTAATTTACGGTAAATAAACAAATTATTGCGGGAAGCATGTGATGTGACGCACTGACGAAAGTCAAATCTTGTCCTATTGTTTGACGGCATCCATAAACTTTGAGTAAAAACAACTTTGTTAAGACTGTGCAAGTATATTAATAAAAACCTATTTATTTTATGACTGAACGATGCCGTCTGCCTCCCGTATGCAGGATGATTCATCGCGAGATCACTCGGCAGGCAAAGTGGAAAACCATATATCCGAGAAATCTGTTCCTATAGGAATTAGAGCTGTCAATTTTAGAGTTACAAAAAACTGACAACGGAACCGAATGCCCGGAAATTAAAACCAGAAGAGATTTAACCATTTTTAATCACAGATTATGCAAATGCCTATCTTATGCTGAACGTTCGCCTCTGTTTTCTCTACAGGTAGAAGGTAGGGTACGGGTAGGTAGGTAGTAGGTGGTCAGTTACAGGAAAAATATGCAGCTATTCTTTGTAATCGACATGTTCGCAGTAAAATGAATTATTATTGTTTTCAGAAGAATAACCGGTTTCGTTTCCCGTAATCATGATAACGGTGTCTTAAATTACACTCATAAAGTATTAGGTACCTAGGTTTCAACGTCCACCTAAAACCCTCGAAAGCACTCTCGTAAGGCGCCAAAACTAACAAGTTTTCCCAAGGACATGAACATAACATAGTAACTGTTCTGTTATTGCTTTTAGTAATAGGTTGATGTCCAAAGGTAATAGGTAAAATACAGCTAACCGAATGAAACCTTGCGAGCTAACCACACTGACTCAGCTTCAGGAAAATGTTATTTTTTAATACTTGCTGGTGGAATTTCCTAGATGGACCACTTGATGTGAAGTGGTAACCATCACATTTAGCACAGCATTGGGTCGTAAGTCACGCACATTGGAACGTGCACTACGATGCGTTTCTTCACTAGTTTCTTTCGAAACAGAGTGGTGAAAGGATTTTAACTACGATGCACTGCCCTGCGTCCGTCACCTTGAGGCACGCTACTTTTTTTTTATACAACTCGCTGATGGAACAAGCAGATGGCCCACCTGATGTTAAGTGGTAACCATCACCCATAAACAAAACATTGCCCCGTAGGTCACGCAAAATAAAAACGTGCCCTACGATGCACTGCCCTGCGTCCATCAACTTGAGGCATACAGATGTTAAGCCTCATGTGCCTGTTTTATACACCGGCGACCACACTCTTCAAACCGAAACACAGCGTTGCTGCTTGGCGGCAGAAAAAGGCGTGGTGGTAGTAGGTACTTCCCCGGACGAGCCCTTCACAAAGAGCTCTACTACTCTTAAAAAACTACTTGTGTGCATTTAAGCATCATGTGTCTGTAATTTCATCGGCAACCACATCCTTCAAACGGAAAAACAGCAACGCTGCTTGGCGGGGGAATAGGCCTGATGGTAGCATTTCTCCGGACGAGCTCTACTACTGGTTTTAAGGGTTTTAAAAGGACAGCACATACAAACGACTTTATTTATCTCATGGGTGCTGGTATAACATCGTGTTTTGTTTACAAATAAGAAATTAATCATTGGTATAAATAAATCAATCCTACATAATTGAATGATCAAGCGAGCTTACCTGAAGCGAAGCTCGATCTTAATTATGTCATCTTCACCGAAGAGAAGCCTTTTTGTTTACTAATGTAGTATCTATGCTGATACGACCCAACATTCGCACAAATGTTTAGAGGTAGACAGAGAAAGCAAAACACTTCCATGTACTGTCTCACCTCTCGCCTGACTCATTATCTTCAGAGTAGTGTTACAGCAACATTGATCTTCAGGGGAACTTTTCTAGGGAAGGGAGGGACCTTGCTTCTCTTCGGTGAAGATGACATAATTAAGATCGAGCTTCGCTTCAGGTAAGCTCGCTTGATCATTCAATTATGTCATCTTCACTCTCAGAGAAGCCTTTTTGTTTACTAATGTAGATGTTTAGAGAACAAGATCAATGATGCACCAAGATATTCTTTGATTATCTATGGGTAGAGAAAGAAAAAATTATTGATGAAATAAATGAAGCAATAGGTTTAATAACTTTGCAAAAAAATAATCGTAAAAGCTTGCTTGAGTAGGTGCTTATTTAAATCATAAACGAATAATTACATAAGACTAAAGCATTATTAAATAACGCAAAATTAAATAAATAGAACTTTAAAAAAAAAACACGAAACAAAATACTCAAAATTAAAACTTGAATGCGAAAAAATTTTGATCACCAGAACCATAATCGTAAAAGTTAAAAGGTGGTCTCTCAAACTCAAATAATATTATGTTGACACAAAAAATCGGCCTAAAAAAACCAACTCATGAAATGACGTCGAAACTGAATCTAGCCCAAGAAGTGGCTAAAGTAGAGGCTGTGAGTTACCAGCAGAAATATCGATGCCACTATCAGCAAGCGTTTGTTGAATCCAGTGTTCAATGGATTGTTCGGTCAGAACAAGACGTCAATTATCATCTTCCTAATTATGGATGTTGCTGATTAAAGAAGGTTACATTCTGTCAGTCAACCCCGGAAGCTTGATCGAAAGATTTGATATTATCTGAATCTGAATCAAACAAAATGTTTGTTTTCTACGGCTGGTTGATAGCACGAACAGCATGACAAATTTTCGATAAAATTCGAAATTGAATGAACCAATCTGTAGTTTTTCTAAAAGTACAAAATCTAATATAAACCGTACTATACTCGGATTTCAATAATAAAATAACAAGGGAATGTTATCTTTGTAAAAAAAATGTTTTTGAAGGAAAGTTATCTTTTACTTTCATATCTAAACGTATTTTTATTTTTTAATGATATCAAAGAAATATGTATGATTATTCAAAAAATATACTAGAGATGATAATACTTGAAACAAGTTGTAAGAAACTGTAATAAAGGTGATCTTTTTTTTTTTTCATTCAAGAGAAACATTATTATTTTGTAGATACCTACACAAAACTTCCACCAAAGCATAACACATTGTATTGTGATCTAGCATCCTGTGAAAAAACAGAAATAGTTGGAAACACCAAATGCTAATTCCAGGACAGATTGGCTGTGGAAAGCCTTTTTGATGAGACACATTACCAGGGAGATTTTTTGATGAAACGGGTTATTGATATGCAAGGAGAAAGAAGAAGATATTTACTCGGAGAGAGAACCAATATCTCTTCAATACATATACCAAGGGAACGGTTGAGACGTTCAGAACTTATACCAACCTATACCAACTGGTACAAACAATACCAGTTGACTGATAAGAAACTTTTTATTTTTATTATTATTGTTATGTCAAACGCTAGGAACGCATGGAAATTAATTTAATTTTAAAAACATCAAAACAAGCATTTTTTTTTTTTTTTTAAAATGTCTCGTAGATACGTATTGGTATGTATTGGTACGTATTGGTAAACCAAATATTGATTTATTTGAAAATGTTTTAACTCATAAAAATCTAATTCGTACTCCTTATCAATATGAAGCGTCCTAGATTATGCGTCTGCTTATATATTTTCAGAAAAAAGAATACGACTTGAACACAAAATTGTCGACACGTGTGACTCACTCCATTTCCAAATCGTGTTAATTACTGCTTTAGGTAAGACGTGGATACTGAGCAGTAGCAAGATATTATACCTAGTAATTGTAGGTAACTATTGTTTACGCGTAGGATATCACAATCTCTTTTATCTTCTGCAACTCCTTTTTTCCCAAAAATAATTTGCACCAGTTCCAGGTAGGTAAATTATTATAATTGGATTGCTCCGTGGTGGACCCACATCCCCCAACTCGTTCAGAGCCACAGAAAACACCCCCAATTGTTATTAGTGTTTGAAGCATCAGTAACAAAAAAAAAACTTCACAATCATACCAGATCATGTTGGGAATAGAACTGCTGTAGCAGAAAGGAAATGTTTTTGTGTCTCCAAATCAGATCATCACGCAGGATAACAGTTACGGAAATGTTTCATAGCTAACGTTATTTTTAAGTAGGGCTAACGTAACCCTTTAGAAGGATTTCGTAAACCACTAGCTATATAGCTGGACATGCCGTAGTTAAATATTCTAAATACCAATCACGGAAATGCTCTTATCTGAATTATTTTTAAGCTCATTAGAATAATTTCAAGACTTTTCGAGTTAAGTAGGTGTATAATCATTAGGTATTATAATCTCAGTATCAAATTAGGATGCTTAAAAACTAGCAAGTAGCTTTTATTAAGCACTATTGTTCAATTAATTAATAAGCAATTAATTTTCCAATATCTGGTTCCCAGTTTGGCGCTAGAAAGTGTTTTGTAGAAAGTTCACAAACTTTAATGTTAACGGCACATTGCGCTTACGAAAATATTTCGCCTTTACCCGTTATAAGTCCTTGAAAATATACCTTTTTTCTTTTATTTTATTTATTGAATTAGACATACGGGATCCTTGAGTACGAGTTTAGAAGCATTTATGTGCCTCTCATCTTAAAATGTTCCGTTTAATATACGTACTTTTAAAATTGTTTTAAAATAGGTATAAAATAAATTGACACCAGTTTTTTTTTTTTTTTTTAGATTGTTCTGCAATTGGATTACACCTTCCAATAGTCTGAGTATAGGTATTATAAAAATACTTTACTCCTTTTTGTATCGCTGCCATTGCAAATTCGGAATACATATGCCGCTATTCATAAAAAGTATCATAAAACAAAGCACTTAGTGGTAGGTGCGATCATTCGTTCAAAAGAACTTCAGACGACTTGCGTGTACTTGCAGTGGCGGCGAGGCGAGTCTAAGATAGTGTATCGGTAGGTAGGTAGGTACCTACGCGTAGCTAGCTGCCCAGGTGGCGCCGCACAGGCGGCTCGGAGTGCACCGCTATCTGTGGCAGGTACGCCAAAGGTTCGTCAGGTATTAATATGACGCCGTCCGACTCTGCCTATCGGCATCAGCGCGGTTGAACGTGCTGGATGTCGGCGCCGTCCACGCTGGTTCCTCGCACCGCAAGATGATGAGCGTCTCACATATAAATTTCTATAAGGAGAAACAGCTGCTTGAATCAGCTGTATTACTTAGTACTTTTTTTTTTTTCTTTCTATCTTTGAATGGTTTTAACAAAGATATATCGACAAGTGGCATAATCAGGGATTATCAAGTGTCCATTAATACGTCATCAAAATCAGCTACTATCCTAGCCGCATCACTTAGCGTGCGGATCACATCCGGAATATCAAAATTATTTTCAATACATATCATGACATTGCCTCGGGCTCGGTACCACTTTGCCAAGCTGACCTTGTTTTGTATTTGCTTATCTATTAAAAAATCTGCAGGTATCGACCAGCATAGTGCCAATTTCCAGGTTTAGAGTAGACTCTTAGCAAGTGATAACATTTTAGGATTCAGATTATTTCTTAAATTTAACATTCGTTTCTTTTTGAAGGAAAGCAGTTCTAGTAGAATATACAGGCCAAATTGGCTTGAAAATTATCACCATCCTTCACAACGTGAGCTTTTGAAGCTTCTGCTGGCTTAGGCTTTTACCAGCTTGAAGCCAATAATGGCCATTATTCGGCAAATATAAACTTCTAATATCGCAAGACCGTCGAGAGCTGTACTTTAGATCAGCTCCAGTATATAATATACCATCCAGCGCTGGAAATAGCAACAATATCATAGGTATAATATATACCAGTGGTATTCCTTCAGACCTTTCTTCGATATCCGTAGGAAATGAACAGCCAACTAATGCATCGAAATGGTCCGTTAAACAAAATAAAGATAAAATGTATAGCTGCAGTAGAAGGGTTAAACCGAACGGGCGCTGCTGCTAGCCAAATATATTTTTAATAGTACAGAACATGTTTCTCACAAAATTCGGTTATTTGAAGAATACAACGAAATAACCATTAATTTGATACATCCCAAGAATTCAAGAGGCTGATAGGCACATAGTATATGTGGGTAGGTGCATAAGTAAAGATAAAAATATGTGTTATCGTTGAATGCACGAAACACTAGGTACCCACTAGATACAAAATATGTATTATAGTGCACGCCACCGCTCGATGAATGCATCGAGGATTATCCGAAAAATACAACGGATATGTAAAAAAAAAAACTATAAAAGTAAAAAGGTCGGTAGTTGCATGTTAGTTGCAAATAGTGCACCGCTCGATGAATGCATCGAGATATCCGAAGAATACAGCGGATATGTAAAAAACTATAAAAGTAAAAGGCCGGTACATGCATGGTAGTTGCAAATAGTGCACAGCTCGATGAATGCATCAAGGATATCCGAAGAATACAACGGATAATATAAAAGAAAAGAGGTCAATAGTTGCACGAAACTTCTTCCAATAATTTTCCTCCCATCCATCTATCTTCTTTGGTTCTTTCACGTCTTTGTTTCGGAATTTTTTCGCCATCGCTCGATCGAAGTAAAAACAATGACACACCTGTGCGAACGCCGTGCGCGCACGAACAAGAATGAGTCAGGCGAGAGGTGAGACAGTACATGGAAGTGTTTTGCTTTCTCTGTCTACCTCTAAACATTTGTGCGAATGTTGGGTCGTATCAGCATAGATACTACATTAGTAAACAAAAAGGCTTCTCTGAGAGTGAAGATGACATAATGTTAGTACTTGTTTATAATCACACTGGCTTATGTTTTATTGATAGAGCATAAAAATGGCTTCTGTTACGGGCTACGGCAGATATATGCAAATGATTAAGAAACTAAACCTACGGGGAAACTGACGTTTATCCGACACAATCGATACAGCTAGGCATTTCGGCTAGGTTTATTTTTAAGTGATGTTGATCATGAGACAAATAATAAAATAAAAATATCCTTTATGGCAGTCATTACAAACAGATTACTGTAGGTAAGTTTATTGTTAAAGTGAAGTGGCGATATAATGTAGGTAGATAGTGAATTCAGAACGGAACTAGCCAACTATTTTCATTCATTACCGATCTCTTAGCTATCCTAGTTTGTGGCACTTCATATTAATAACGTTATTCGATTATGGGCGTTTTTAAGTTTGTTATAAAATAAAAACGCTTATTTGAAAAAATAGGCAAATGTAGGGTAACCACAACACATTCTGCTCTGTGAGAGTAACTACAATTTTTTTTATTATTAACTAGCTAGTACCCGCGACTTCGTCTGCGTACTTTTAACTTGAATATTATGCAATAAAAGGTAGCCTATGTTCTTTCTCAGGGTCTAAAGATTGTCTGTGCCAAATTTCATCAAAATCGGTTGAGAGGTTTAAGCGGGAAAGCGTAACCGTGTGGGATTGCCACTTTATTCACAACTAAAATGTTTGATTGCTGTGCCACACGAGACATCATATTCAGACTCGTGCTTGCTACACTATGCAATCAATCATTTGATCGGGATATTTGAAGTTATATCTGGCGCTGGCTTTAGGCAAACAGGCAAAGCCAGTATTACAAGGTCTTCAAAATAAAGGCTTAAAATAATCACGAAACTAACAATTTGGCTGGGAGCTTAAAGTAATGATTATGATTATGACATCGAATATGTCGCATTATGCTGTAGGTATAAATAAATAAAATAAATAATGCTAGACAATCCACACAGCATCATCTAGCCCCAAAGTAAGCTACTCAAAGCTTGTTATGGGTACTAGATAACTGATATATTTAATACATTACACTTACATTGATAGATATTTTTATTATACATAGAAAACACCCTTACCAACGGAATAAATTTCTGAAGATCGTACACAAGTTTGTACCGAGACGGGAATCGAACCCGCAACCTCTTGCGTCGCAGGCGGACTCTCGCCCGCTGCGCCACTGAGGTCGTCGTAAGGTAAGGTCGTGAGGTAAGCTAAGATTATTTACTTAAGCGGCTGACAACTGTGAAATAACTTATCGCTCGCACATTTCAACATGTTTGAAGATACCGTCTGAATGAAAAATCGCAGTTTCAAAGAAAAGCATTAAATAGGTACAAAGGTTCATCAAAAATATAATTTATTGATTTTGGGCTTCGGAGCGATAAATCGATCTAGATAGGATTTAGCAAATGAGCAAAGCTCGATCACCCAGATTTTTTTATATCTTATCATTAGATGTGTGGCCCATTGGACCTCGCGGCAATCGCGTCGTCGTCGAGGTGCTCTATATACCTACTAACCGCCTTAATATTTTTGTTTGAAGTAATGCACGGATTGCACGTGATAATGACGTTGCAGTAGGTATACCTAGGTACCTACACAAACAATGAGATTAGACTCCTATTCACGGTTACGTTTGTTTACAAACATAACAAAACAAGTATCTTCAAACAGTGCGACACTATTGTAGTTCCTTACCTACAATTTGTCACAATCATGTGTCTCCGAAGGTACAATCAGTAAATATACCTATCATTACAAGTAGGTGGTGTTGTGGTTGGCTGGTAATTTAAAACTTGAAGGTTGCATCAAGTTCTTTAGTTATCTGAAGACCTACTAACCTATGTTAGCTAAGTCTTTTAGTTACCTGGGTGAATCAACTTTTAAGACACTCCTTTGACAATATTATGAACAACTAACAATAAAAAATAAATCATCGAAATATTATGAAAATATACTGTAAAATATATCTATTTTTAGGTTTTGCAGTGGGGCACGACATCTAAGCTAATATTAACGAGTTTTTTTAGAAAAAGTGACGAGGGTGCCTCATAAATATCCATTGCAACGCTGTAGAGCGACAATAAACCTACGCGCACCAGCTGAGAACTTAATTTAGGCTGGGGGGGCGGTAAAGCTAGGTAGAGATTTTTTGATCATGCCAACTAAATATTAGACAATAATCGCCTTAGATGACACCAAGGTAGGCGTCATCTCTTGATAACGGTCATGAATTTTTATCGGTAACTCTGTAGAACTGATGTTTTGATCAAAGTTTGGGACAAAAGTTTGGATGCACGAAAAATATAAAATATTTGTCAAACTTTTATAAATGTTAACTTTAAACGTAAGTTTATCTTTTTCTGAATCATAATATTGGGTAAAAATGCTGTGCATTCATACCTTTTTTTTAAGATACGTCCTAAATTGTATCGTCATCTAGGCCTGGGGACACATGTTTTTTGTATGGATAGTGCTTATGTTCTGCTGAGTTACCATAATAAAGTCAAAAATTTTCCTATTAACTATAAAATACTATGAAACTAGCATGTTAGGAAAGGATCTAAGTTTACGTTAACATCAAAACAAACATATTTTATAAGGAAATTAGGATTTTCATGCTCTTTGCATGACAGGGACACAAAAGGAGTGCCTTAAAAGTTGATTCACCCACCTATGTTTTGAATGTAGTAGTATCTCTTATTGTCAATCCATGACATTTTATAGCGGCTCTTAGAGTATTCTTGTCCCTTTCACTTTCATGCCAAAGAAAAAGAGACAGCAACAGACTTATCGGTCTGATAAGCTATTGGCGCGCTCAAAGACAATTATGAATAAGGGCCTTAGTTTATAAGCTATATAGCGACCCGCCCGCGCGCCCCTGCTTCGCACAGGTGCACATTGTTTTTCTACTACTTATATCATGCATGTATTATACATATAAACCTTCCTCTTGAATCACTCTAGGTAGGTATCTATTAAAAAAACCGCATCAAAATCCGTTGCGTAGTTTTAAAGATTTATGCATACACTAGCTGAGTGAGTTGTTTAGCATAGCTCAGTTTTATTTATATTGTGAATTCAACAATATATAAAAACCATTAAAGCTGATGTGATTAAGTAGTTAATTTTCGAACTAGCTCTTGCCAACGTCCATACCACGTTGAATACACCGGTTCTCGTCCGATCACCGAAGTTAAGCAACGTCGGGCGCGGTCAGTACTTGGATGGGTGACCGCCTGGGAACACCGCGTGTTGTTGGCATTTTGCTTTTTTTTTTATGTAGCTATAATCTGGAAACACCGCGTGTTGTCGTCTTTTTGAACCTTTTTTTATTGTCTCTTATTATTCTAGGTTTGTTAAAGCGTAAATATTAGTTACCTATCTTTTAATTAATAATTTTATTTTCATCACAGTTATTCGAAAAGAACGACTTGGTTCGCCTTTATGTGCACCCAAAGGTGGTGTTTTCTATAAGAAACAATAAGTGCGCGGGAAAGTTAATTCCAGCGCACTTATAAGTGCGCCGGAATTAACTTTGCCGCGCAATTTTTGAATTTGGAACATCTTCAGTGTTCAGCGCCAAACAAAATCGAACGCAAATATTGTTTGAATAAAGACTGGCTGGTACGACGGCCCATGCCGGCTTAGCATATAAAAAAAGAAATCAATTGAAAATAGCGCGAAATACAGCCCGCGTTTTCGTAAATTTTCACGGATTGTTAGAAATTCATCTTCTTCTTTCTTCTTTTTATGGCTCCTGTCATAGACAATCTTGCCAATGTCAAGTGATTCAGAGATTATACTCTTTGTAGTTATGTTTCTAGTCACGTCAGTCCAAAGTCGAGTCAGTCAATTGTTTTGAAGAAAATGGTGGCGGTTTCTTCAAAACATTTGAAACATTTTCGGTCAAATCACCATATCACATAATACACTTTCATTTCAAATGCTTACACTTTGTGCTAAGACCACAAGTAATGTTGGTTAAAATACCACCAAAATTACACAACACAACTCAAAATAACACTAGAAAAACAATTAAAATGAAAATGCTATGTTGCTTAGTTAGATGACAGGAAACAAAGTTAGAAATTCATGGTTTTGTTTTGAAAAATCAGTTCTTCAAGTGACAGTGAAAGTATAGAATTAACTGAAGTATTAGAACTGACGCAAGAAATGTGATGGATAATAATATTACCTGCAAAGTCCCGGGAGAAATATATGAAAGCCTATAGTAATTTTATTGAATAGAGAAATGCAAGAGGCCGCCTCTTGCATTTCTCTTTTTAATTTTTAATTTTTCAGAATCTGTGTTTTTGGCCTCCTTATAGTAATTAGCCAAAACTAATAAAATATAAGGTGCCTTTTATATTCTCACTAGCTGTGCCCCGCGGTTTCACCCGCGTAGTTTAGTACTTTTGCGCCTAAGTATTTAGATACAGCGGTCCAAGTCCCAGCTAGGCCCGCTAAGGGCCCCGCCCCGCGCTTCGCCAGCCACCGCTGCGCCTCTGACGCCGCTCGCGCATTCCACCCGAGATAAAACCCTAAATTAGTATATTTTTTTGTTATTTATCTACTTTTAGTTTCAAGTCAATCGCACTACGCGTACAAAAATTCTCTTACAAACTTTGACATCCCTTTGCACCCTTATTAAGGGTAGTTTACAAAAACTAAAAATGTCATTCATAATTATTTATGTAGAAGTATATTTACTCCAAGTTTGAAATCAATCGAACCACTCGTTAAAAAACTCCCATACAAACTACAACACCCCTTTGCACCCTTATTGGGGGTAGTTCTCAAAAACTAAAAATGACAAACTTTATTATTGACTTTGGGGTATATGCCCTCTAAGTTTCAAGTTCCTAGGTTGAAGGAATTCATACAAACGTTTTCAACCCTTTTTACACCCTTAGGGGTTGAATTTTGAAAAATCCCTTCTTAGTACACGTCTACGCTGTAAGAACTATGTACTCCTCAAATTTCAAGTCTCTACGACCAGCGGTTTAGGCTGTGCGTTATCTACAGCGTGTAACGGAAGGGGGGTATCAACCCTGAAGGAGGTGAATGTGCTCATGAAACTCAACAACTTTCCCCAAAGAACATAGGTCGAAATATGAAAAAAAAATTTGGCCCTCCCTTACAAAATTAACTACCAGCTGATTGATTTACTATGGGAGGGCCAAATTTTTTTTTCATATTTCGACCTATGTTCTTTGGGGAAAGTTGTTGAGTTTCATGAGCACATTCACCTCCTTCAGGGTTGATACCCCCTTCCGTTACACGCTATATATGTCAGTCAGTCAGTCAGTCAATCATTACTTTGATTCTTATAGTTATAGATAGATAGGGACATGGGGACATAAGGATATAGGGACTGAGAAAGCGACTTTGTTTTATACTATGTAGTGACTAGCGACCCGCCCGATAAACCCTCCTCTTGAATCACTCTATCTATTAAAAAAAACCGCATCAAAATCCGTTGGGTAGTTCTAAAGATTTAAGCATACATAGGGACTTAGGGATATAGAGATAGAGAAAGCGACTTCACTATCACTACATAGTATAAAACGAAAAAGTCTCTTTTTCTGTCCCTATGTCCTCATGTCCCTTTGTATGCTTAAATCTTTAAAACTACGCAACGGATCTTGATGCGGTTTTTTTTAATAGATAGAGTGATTCAAGAGGAAGGTATATGTATAATACATGCATGATATGTGCACCCGTGCGAAGCAGGTGCGCGCGGGCGGGTCGCTAGTAGTTTTATGCTATGTAGTGATGCTCGTAGTGTTAGTACATACCTCGGGTAGGCAGTGGTGCTGCAGACAGTAGTAGTCCTGGTCGCCGTCGTGGTGGCACCAGGTGCCGTCCGGGAAGTACGGGTCGAGCCCGGCGTCGTTGAGCTCCACGCGCGGCGCGTAGAACCCGCCGCCCGACGCGCGCCGGCAGAACACCGCGCAGCCCATCCACATGCGAGCTGCCAACGGCAATATTATGAATCACTATCAAATAGGAAATCCGTGGTCTCTGCCTACCCCGATGGGAAATAGGCGTGATTTTATGTATGTACTAGTTGCACCCCGCGGTTTCACCCGCGCAGATTTAAATCCCGGTATTCCCACGGGATAAAAAGTAGCCTATGTACTATTCCAGACTATAATGTATCTCTCTGCCAAGTTTAATCCAGATCTGTTTAGCCGTTCCGGCGTGGAAGAGTAACAAACATCCATCCATCCATCCATCCATCCATCCATACTTACAAACTTTCGTGTTTATGATATTAGTAGGACTATCAAAACCTTGACGAGCAATGCCGGTGGACCGTTTTTTTATACAACTGTCCGATGGAAGAAGCAGATGGCCCAACTCATGTTAAGTGGTAACCATCACCTATAACAGAGCATTGCCTCGTAAGTCACGCACGATAGGAACGTGCCCTACGATGCACTGCCCTGCGCCCATCAACTTGAGGCATACCGATGTTAAGCCTCCTGTGCCGTTTGCTTGTTCCATCCTGCTAGTTGTATAAAAAAACTTGTTACATAAAATACAATCTGAATCTCAGAAACAGTCACAACGATATTCATGAAATTTAGTATGAAGGTGGTTTCGGGGGCGATAAATTGATCTTCGGATTCATTTTTAGAAAATGTTTTTTATCCGTGTTTTGTTTTGTTGAGCAACCGAGCAAAGCTCGGCACCAAGATATTAGTCTTTATTGCAAACTGTTTAAAATATTAGATCCTTCCGATCCTAAGGTCGTAGGCTCAAAACCGGTTGCACACCAATGAGTTTTTCTGTTAAAAAATTATGTGCACAATGCCAGTTGGTACCTAATTCTCAAACGTTGAAGGAAAATCGTGAGGAAACCGACATGTTGTACAGAAGTTCGTCAAGATTTTACCACCGCTCCTCACGACTCCGGGATCGAGCTCATCCACAATATTATAGGTACTAGCTTCAAGGGTTTCTCAAAAATGTGCGTGTGTGGAATGAGCCATCACCGGAAGTGTTACCAGTTTTAACAAGAAAAGCCTTAAGAAAAATGAAAATAAATATGGGCACGCAACGACCCCAAGTGTTGTTGGCGTCGGTGACTACGGTGATCACTTAACATCAGGTGGACCGTAAGCTCCTCTGAAAGGAAAGTGCGACTCACTGGCGTCGTGCGGGGCCTGCAGGCCGCCGCCCCGAGGGTCGAGATCCGGCAGCTTCTCCCCGTACTCAGCACACTTCCGCGCTGCCAGCTCATTCGCACTGACGCGCGTCTTCTTGCCACACACCTGGGAAATCACACAATTAAACTATTTGACCATTATGCGAAAGGGCTCGAAGGTTTTTCGGTTTCCGTGGATTTTTAAACTACTTTTTGATGGAACAAACATGTGCTTTCAGTTTGTTAACGCTCCATTAATTACTCCAGATTGATTCATGCGTCGTTCGTGTTGCCGAGCAAATGATGCCCAAAAAATTAAATTGGTTGGATTTTTTTCATTAATAATCTGAGTTTAAAATACGGGCATTTTTGCAAGTTTTAAGTTACACGAGTGTACTGGAAGCAAGAGGCATGAATCTCTCCGTCATTTTTTTCATAGCAATTGCCATCTCCAAGTAATGCTAAGCGTCCACCGCATCCGCATCGCTGCGTACGGAGCGGACGGATTTGTTGCTTTGTATAGTACAGCGTGCACTAGATCGGCATTTCAGCGCCAGAGATCGGTATTTCTGCCGATGACGTCATCCGCAAAAAAGTGCTCTAGCATAAAGTTCGCCCGTGTCCATTTTTTTTTTTGGACAATAAATAATTTTCTATCTAACCCTAACTAACTATAAATAAACAAATATAATAATAAACGTGGCGCCGTAAATCCGTCCTTTATTCGCTAATTGCATATTACTATTGTTCTCGAAGTTGTAATACAGGCATACTACCTTTTTATCGTCACATAGCACGACATCGTACGCGGCTCCGTGACAGTTGTCCCCGGGTGGTGCGCAGGCGCGGCGCCGCTCCCTCGCGCCGCGCGCACGCGCCGTGCAGCCCGAGCGACACGCGCCCTCCTTCCAGGGCCGCCAGCCGCCGCCGGCAGCGCCCGCGCCCGCGCCGTCCGCGGCCGGCGTCGCCGCGGTGGTCGCCGGCAGAGCTTGCGACGCCACGCATTCGCCGCCTTGACACCACTGTCAAACACAAAACATTAGCCTTCTTGTAAATGATACCCGAAAGGGTGAATGAATTACGGTTAAACCGCTTGTTTTTAATCGCGTAAATTTGTGATGTGTGCCCATAGAAAAATTGTACCGCAGGTGCGGCCGCTTGTATTAGTTGTCTAGGGGCACAAGTTAACGCGATTAAAAACCACAGCGGTTCAACCGTAGTGCGGCCTTAGCCTAAGTCTTAAGTGCAGTGCCTTCATAAAATGAAGACACAACTTACGAGTATGTGTAACACTTATTTCTGCAAAAAAAAATCTTGTATATTGTCGTGTCACCTATAGTTTCTTCCGAAACTATATTGTGCTTTCACCGTATTGCTTCGGAAGCTTGCACCGATGCGGATTGCTTTTACCAATTTTAAGTGGACCACGAAGAAACTCCTTTCTTCACCGTTTGAGAGTACTGCCATGTGACTGACCATACATTTGAGTAAAGAAAAACTCACTGGTGCCCCATCGGTTTTGATTTGAACTTAGATCGGAGGGCGGGGCTGCCACCACTAGACCACTATAGTAATTTAAATACATATTACCAGTAGTGGTATAGTTCCAAGCAACGTCAATTACCAATTTTCGGGTCTTCCATGTTGCAATCACGTGCAATCATGCAATAAGCGAGTTCGAAATCAATTGGTTCGATCATTTAATAGGTCAAAAATCAAAAAGTATTTATTTGGAACACGAAAATACAGTAACAGATGGAAAAACGATGATATCCGCAGGAGTTAAAAACTGTGTCGCGAATATCAACGCCCTCCTCCGCAATACCTATTTGGTACAAGGTTTTTTTTTTTTTTGTATGAATTTATTGTGGTGATGTTGTGTGTTTTACAGGTGTATACGTTGTGCAAATTTCGCAAAGGTCCCTGTCTCTTAAGAGTCAGGAGGTACGGAGCATTTTCTACTCTTTCTTTGGTTAGTTAGTATAGGTTTATTCGTCCATGTGGTGAACTGACCATCCGCTGTCCACAAGAAGTCCCCGGCAAGGCCGGACCCGCGTAGTAGAAACCAGCTCGATGCGGCGTCCTGCAAGCCAGCTGCGCACAGTGCTCGCCAGAGGGCGCGCCCGGCGACGGCGCCGCGTCTATGTCACGGAGCAATATCTGAAGGGGTATTAGCAAAAGTACACAACCAATTCCTATTAACGCAATTTGAAAATGCGGGAGACACGTGACTGTTAATCTATTCATGGACCATAAGATGGTACCCTCTTTACTCAAAGAAAGTGGTCCTTCGAGTAAAGAGAGTCCCTGAAACAATATTTACTTAAAGTTTTCTTCCAAGACTTTACAAGCGTACATGACATCTTCAACCAAAAACAATGTAATGTATGCGAAATTTCAGCACTCTGATACTTCCTACTACTAGGTATTATAATCGCGAAAGTTTCTAAGTTAGATGGATGGTGTTTGTTACTCTTTAACGCCGGAACGGCTGAACGGATCTGGATGAAAGTTGGCAGAGAGATTATAGTCTGGAATAGCACAAAGGCTACTTTTTATCCCGAGGGAATACCGGGATTTAAATCTACGCGGAATACCGGGATAATTTTTTTTTTTATATAAATACTACTTACTATTTATGTCGGTGAGTAAGGAATAGGTCTCTAAAGACGGTCTAATTACCCTCCTCATCGTGAGATGTCGGGCCACACAAATTTGTAATAATAGTCAATTTACAAATATAGTTTCCCCTTACAGTCTTCAGTTATGAAGCAGCCCGGCCTACCTCGCATTGCTTCTTTGCTGTCAACACAGCGCCAGGCGCGCTGCCGAATCGCTCGTGTTTCAGCTCGTGCGGCGTGTCTGACCCGTCGTCACTGTCTAGTAAACACGTCGCCCATCTGGAAATATGTAAAAATAAATTAAATACCTTATCTAATTTGCTAAAGAAAAAAAGGAACATATTAAATACGGGTTCATAATGTTCATACATCCAGTAAGCACCACAAATCACGAACGAATTTATGTATTGTACTATGCAAAGCTACGTCTACAAATACTCTCGTCAGCTTGGAAACAAAAGATAATAATTCCGTATTCGTTTTCGATAAACATACGATACGTCTACGAGCTCTACGGCGTAGGTGACGTAGAGCAAGGAATAACGTAGAGGGAGGGTATATACGAGTGCCTTGCATGTTGTATTTAGGTGACATTATTCAACATAGAAAAATATTAGGAACAAACTAAACAGTTTACTAATATTGAGCCACTCTTTATATGGCACCTAAGCAATAAGGTCGTTTATAAATAGGTAATTTTGTACCTATATGTATATTTTGAACAGCTCGCTACGATATAATCTTAGTATTTGAATAATCTTATTTAATCTGTATATTGTAGGGTTTATGTACTATTTGTTGCAAATGTCATAAAAATTCAATAATTAAAAATATTTGCATACAGGTAGCCTCTACGGCCCATCTACGCCGTAGCCATCAGCCGTAGTTATAAAATATTCTTTGTTAAAAACAAAAGATAAATTCCTAAATTTTGTCAGTAACTAAAGCCCTTATTTATAATGGTCTTTGAGCGCGCCAATAGCTTATCAGACCGATAAGTCTGTTGCAGTCTCTTTCCATTGGCATGAAAGTGACAGTGACTAAGAATACTCTATTGAGCCGCTATAAAACGGTATGGATTATGAATAAGAGGGTGAGTAACTGACTGTAGATCGGCCACGACTCGGGCGCTGCAGCTGGACCAAGAAGCCTCTCCGTTGGTGCCACGAGATGGCGACATGATGAACCCGTCTCGCGCGCAACTGTTGCCGGTGCCGTCATGGTGCATCCCCAGACTGAAAGTATACTTCAAATTATTTAAAGAACATCAAATTGCCGAAAGGTTACATAACTGATTACTTACAAGGCAACTAATGACACTGTCATTGAACTACCCGCATGCATAATGACCTGCATAAAGGTTATTTGCTCAGGTCATCGACATTGATTAGTAAAGGTATGGGTTAAGGTGACTCAGAAGTGACAACTGTTTAAATAAAAAAAGGTTTAACATTTATATACCTGCAGAATCCGCTTCAAATTTTGTTCATCAGCTGACATCTTCATGACACTACTCAAAAGTCCATCTTGAACTTTATTCCCTTATTCGTATTGGTCCCCGAGCGCTCCATTAGCTAATCAGACTGATAGTCTGTTGCTGTCTCTTTCCGTTGGCATGAATATGACAGTGACATGTATACCTACTCTATATAGAGCCGCGTTCTAATGGCCGGGGAATACATATCTTTTCTAATATATTGCGAAGCAACATAGCATTATAATTGTTTTCCTTTTGAGTTTTGTTGTGTAATTTGTGGTTATTTAACCAACATTGCTCGAGGTCTTAGCACAAAGTGTAAAAAATGATAACGTACTTAATTTGTTTCGAATGTTTTAAAGAAAACCGCCACAATTTTCTTCAAAACAAATGACGCCCGAGTGGACTGACTTGACTAAAAACTATTTTATCTATACCTATCAGTTGGCAAGATTTCCAGTAGGTATTATATTGCTTGGACCTAAGCTTGGAATAAGCCATAAACAAAAAAAAGGCGGGAAGAAAATAACCTACTGACCTCTAAGCATAATAGAGGTCAGTGATAGGTATAATCTTATGGAAAAGTTGGTCAAATAAACATTCAGATGTATCACTTCAGTGATAAAAACAGTCATGTTCAGTACCGTGATGGTCTGAGGGAATGGAACCTCAAGGAAGCTAAGACCGTATAACTAGGAAAGAAAGTAGTGGTACAAAAATGTGACCGTGACCGACTTGTGCCCGATCTCGTGCGCGAGGATGTAGACGGACGTGAAGCCGGCGGAAGGGAAGGGCCGGCCCAGCATATCTGTGACGCCGAGCTCGGAGACGACGCACGCGTGCGCGGGCAGGCACACGCCGCCCACCGGCGCCAGGCCCATCGTCACGCTGTTCCGGCGACCGCCCTCGTCGGAGTAGAAGTCCAGCCTGGAAAGTGGGAGAACGATAAGAGCAGTGTGGGGCTGATAAATAAATAATGCTGGACAATCCACACAGCACCATCTAGCCCCAAAGTAAGCTACTCACAGTTTGTGTTATGGGTACTAAATAACTGATATATTTAATACATTATATACATAGATAGATATTTTTTATTATACATAGAAAGCACCCAGACAGACGGAACAAATTTGTGCCGAGGCGGGAGTCGAACCCGCAACCTCTTGCGTCGCAGGCGGACTCTCGCCCGCCGCGCCACTGAGGTTGATCATTCAAATTGACTGCTATTTGGGTTTGTACGACGAAGTATGATTCGCTGAACAAACTGACTTGGTGACGTTTTTATACAACAGCTTGTGGAACTAGCAGATGGCCTATCTGACGTTAAGTGGTAACCATCACCTAAAACAATGCTTTGCTTCATAACTGAGTCACGCACGATAGGAACGGGCCTTACGAACATTACCCGGCGTCCATCAACATGTGCCGTATAATTTCACCGGCAACCACACTCTTCGACCCGAAACACAGCAACGCTTCTTGGCGGCAGAAAAAGGCATGGTGGTAGTTACTTCGAACGAGACCTCCACAAAGAGATCACTCTTATACCTATCTATCTAAATCTCTTTCAAGAAAAAACTTCAAATACACTGCAAAATACACTCATACCAATAATTCAAAAACTACTCGTCAGATCTGACTCTAATTTAAAGGGATCACAGGGTAGCACCAGCTTTCAAATAAAAAAAAAACATCAGGTCCACCCGGTAAAATGTTATGAGGACATAAAAAAATTGCAGTCGAATCGAATCGAAAAGGAGGAGGTTCTCAGCTCCTTTTTTTGAAGTCGTTTAATAAAAAAGAAAAGGGTGGACTTGCACTGTCATAGACCCTCTGAATGACTCTCTTAATTACAACTCTGAAGGGACATTTCAGCCCACTTGTAATGAGTCTTAATACTATAAGTAGCTAGTTATAAGATAATGGTTGACAGTCAGCTAGTAGGTAGGGGTTTTTGGGTTCTTAATTCGACTTAACGACCTTTACCCAGACAAAAGTAGCGCCATATCCCAGTGGTGCGGGTCGTCGTCGTCCTCTACATTGAGCGAGCGCTGGTACTCGCAGAAGGAGTCCAGCAGCCGGCCGCGCTCCGCGATCGTGGTCAACTTGGCGGGCTGCCGGCGCAGCAGCGTCAGCCGAACCAGGGACAGCTGGATGTGCGTCCCGAGGGATGAGTGCTGGTACAGCGCTTGCACCTGGAATGTGTATCAATAATAACCACTTCGACACTTACAGGTGGGTAATTGCTGCTTCAGCTGGTGTTGGAGAAGTCAAAGTCAAAGTCAAAATATATTTATTTAATAAAATCACAAGGACCATCTTGAACCGTCTTAAAACTAGGTGAATCTAGTGCCAGTTCCACGCAACCAACACCGAGAAGAACAGGCAACAAACTCGGCTTGGTATCTATCGTTCTTTTGTATGATCCTCGTTACAATGTAATAAAATACCTACACTATTGAAGCTATATAATACATTAAGTAATCTAACAGAAAAAGGAAAAGTAAACAGATTCATAAAAGAACACACGCTTCAAACTTATAATGCATAAGTAAGAAGTGTAGTAAGTCAAACAAAAATAAAATATAAAATAACATAATAGTAAAGACATTGCAGATATGTTAGCCGTCGATGGGCAGAGCGACCGGGACATCGGGCCACGCACTTTTATCATTAATATAACTGTCTATGGTATAGTAAGCTTTCCTTATCAGATAATTCTTAATGTATACACTTTAAATTTTTTAATAGGAAGCCCAGTGACACTTTCTGGAAGTTTATTATAGAAGCGTATACCGTTCCCCATGAACGAGCCATTTACCTGGTGTAATCGAAATTTCGGAATGCATAATTTATTTTTATTTCTAGTGTTAACGTTATGTGCGTCACTCTTTTTCTTAAAGCTACCTATGTGTTTATGAGTGTACAATAAATTTTCAAAAATATACTGTGAAATTAGGTACTGTGAGAATATTAATTTCCTTAAAACGCAATGAGTCACGTTGTTTCATTTTATAAATGGCACGTATCGCCCGTTTTTGAAGTACAAATATACTTTGTATATCAGCAACTCTACCCCATAGCAAGATACCATAGGACGTTACACTATAGAAGTAACTAAAGTATACCAGCCTAGCTGTAGCTTCATCTGTAAGCCCTCTTATAGTGCGAACTGCGTATGCAGCCGAACTCAGTCTACCAGCAAGTGATTTTATGTGAGGACCCCACTGCAATTTTGCATCAATAGTAAGTCCTAAAAAAATTGTAGAATTGACAGGGGTAAGTGACTCTCCATTTAATATGATACTGGTTGGTCGCTGAACCACATTTGGCAAAGTAAACTTTATGCATTTAGTTTTCCTAGCATTGAGCAAAAGATTATTAACAGTAAACCAGTTAAGTACTTGCGACAGAGATGCATTAACGTCATAGAAGTTAGCCTTCAATCTGTCGATTTTAAAAATTAAAGGGGCTGACCCCTTTAATTTTTCATATTTTTTGCATAGAACAATTTCACACAAATTTTTCACAAAAGGTGGAAGGTCATTTACATAAACTAAAAATAAGAAGGGGCCCAATATAGAACCCTGTGGCACCCCTATATCAATAATAATAATAATAATAAATATTGGTGGACTTTCCACACAGCACTATCTAGCCCCAAACTAAGCTTATGCTTGTAATATGGGAACCAGATAGCTGATATACTACTTATATACTTTTTTTTTTTGTAAATACATACTTATAATATTATATAACACCCAGACAGAGAACAAACATCTATGTTCATCACACAAATGTTTGTTCACGGTGGGAATCGAACCCACGACCTACGGCGCAGAAGGCAGAGCTACTACCAACTGAGCTACGTAGGCTGTCAATGACCGATCCGGAAGACCTCTCACCGCCAACATCAACTTTTTGGACTCTATTGGTTAAGTAGGACTGGATAAGATCAATTGCCCGAGAGTCATGGTTAACATTTGAGTCATTCCGTTAGTGGGACCGGATGCCGATATTTATTACCCCACAGCAGACATATTTTACGAAGTATGTTTACTACGTATAAATTCTATAGTACTACTAAACTCAAAAGAACGCCGATTTTTCGAAAATTTAAGGAAAATATTGTTTCCTTTACATAGAAATCATAAAATCTACATAAAATGGCGGTGAATAGTGCCACGTCTTTTGTGTTATCTTCAATTCTGACGCTATTGATATTTTCGGGAATGCAAATGTATAAACCACAGCTGGTAAAGTCGCCAATCGCAATTATATTTGGAGGATACCTGGGATCTGTGATGTTCATGTTCTTTGTAACCGCTGTTGGTAATTTAGAAGCCACACTTTTTGGTAAGAACTTCCAGCTGAAGCTGCCTGAAATAGTGATTTCTATGATAATTTCCTTGATAGCAGCGGGTATGGTTCATAGGATATGCTTCACTACATGCTTGATTTTCTCACTTATCACAATATACTATCTCAACAAGCTATCTCAAAAAACCTATGCAACACCTGCTCCAGTGTTAGCACCTGTGAAAAGTCGTCGTCACAAATGAATGTATGCATGACATTTTTTTCTACTATATTAAATAGTTTCAAATAGTAGGTCAATTAACTAAAGTACCTACCTACCTATTGTTATATGGAAACGATCACCGACTTTAGTACACTTTAGTAACTTACGCCATTTATGTAAGCCAGGAGCATGTCTCTTAAATCAGCTTCGTTGTAATTGAGAAACGGATAGAATATTTTGTAGGCTGCTTCATCTAGAAACAGCGCTATCTCGATGGTGTAAGCGGGCGATCCCAGCTTCGACCGGCGCTGGTGCTTGGCGCGCGGCGTGCGCCCGCGCGGGCGGAGGCGCAGTAGCCGCGCGTCGTCAGCCGGCGGCGGAGGCGGCGGTGCTCGGCGGATCACGTGTGCAGTCTCGCCGCTCTCATTTTCAGCTCTGCCAGACCCCACGGGTAAGGGACGAACTTCATACGTCGAGTTGTCCACAACGATCAGCCCGTGCTGGAATGTGGAAAAACATCAGGCAACTAATGATCTGGACGCTTTTTTTAATTTAAAATTAACATGCATATGACATATCACCGGTCACTTGAAGCTCCAATAGTACTTACAAGAGCATGATCCCTGCATGCCGAGAAGGCCGCAACGGTACTAGGCCCTGAATGGAGAAAGTGGCAGGAAGTGTCAACCGCAGATAGGGGTTCTTCCTGCCCCTCTTCCGACCACACACCAAACTGTGGTGATACTAGCCTTCTGTTCGGCACCAACTTGAGCTCAAAATTTCTGCAAAGTCATAGAAATAATAATTGACTAAATGAATGAAGTTTGAAGAACAAACAGCGCACACACAGCCTACGTAGCTCAGTTGGTAGTAGCTCTGCCTTCTGCGCCGTAGGTCGTGGGTTCAATTCCCACCGTGAACAAAAATTTGTGTGATGAACATAAATGTTTGTTCTCTGTCTGGGTGTTATATAATATTATAAGTATGTATTTACAAAAAAAAAGTATTATAAGTAGTATATCAGCTATCTGGTTCCCATATTACAAGCATAAGCTTAGTTTGGGGCTAGATAGTGCTGTGTGGAAAGTCCACCAATATTTATTTTTTATTTTTATTTATTTACTTTAGTCAGTTGAAGCCGTTTTACTTGTAGACTAAGTATTTATTTTTTTATTCTAGGAGAGCACTGGTGGTCTAAGGGTAGCAGCCCCGCCTTCCGATCCTAAGGTCGTGGGTTCAAAACCGGTCGTGCACCAATGAGTTTTTCTGTAAAAAAAATTATGTGCGCAATGCCAGTACTCTCAAACGGTGAAGGAAAACGTCGTGAGGAAACCGGCATGTTGTAAAACCTAACAAGTTCTATAACATGTGTCAAGTGCTCGAAAGGAGCCTCTTGAGGCGCACCTAAAATCCTTTCACCACACTGTTTCGAAAGAAACTAGTCACACGATAAGTATTTATTAGTATTAAGACATCGTAAAAAACTAACATTTCAGAGCTAGTGCACAAAAGGAGCTTCTTGAGGCACATTTAAAATCCTTTCGCCACAATGTTTCGAAAGAAACGACAAGTATCAAGGGCAAAAACTGAAGTACCTTCCAAACGCGTCGAAGCTGTACGGAACAGGGACGTCCTCGTGCCGGTTGTCTGCCGACTGCGCCTCGCGCGGCAGCAACGCTGGCAGGTACACCACCTGCACATCGCCACTCTCGGACACTCCTTGTTTATCAGTCCACCAGCCGTGCAGCGGGAGCAAGTCCTGAAAACACGTAAGATTGAATCTGGCTCGGATCTGCCCCTTTTGGTTGGCTTATAGGGACTGTATTGCAGCCAATGGAAATCACTTCGAATAAGCTTTTCATATTCATTCATTTTTAAATTGTTTTATAAATAAGTATTTATTAAACTACAAAATTAATTTCAAATATTAGATTTTTTTTTCTTTGTTTCAGTAAGTATTTATGGCCAGACTAAGTATATTCCATTTCACTATCACTACATATGTAGTATAAAACAAAGTCGCTTTCTATGTCCCTATGTCCCCATGTCCCTTTGTATGCTTAACTACGCAACGGATTTTGATGCGGTTTTTTTAATAGATAGAGTGATTCAAGAGGAAGGTTTAAATGTATAATACATGCATGATATGTGCACCCGTGCGAAGCAGGGGCGCGCGGGCGGGTCGCTAGCGGCATCTACGAGCACTAATCCCTAGGTTTAGTGCTCGTAGCGTAGCACGTACGGCATTCACAAGGTAAATGCGTGACAAGGAATGTCAAATTATTAGATGTTTCAGTAGCAGATACGTTGTATTCTGTTTTAGATTTCCCTTTAGGCGTGGTGTACGTAACGTGCATAGGTACCTATAATACGCGTTGTGATACAGTACCTACAAACCAACTTTGTTGTCTCTAAATAATGCATGTTATTGCGTCTACTGTTCCGTGAATTTAGCTAAATGCGTGGTACAACAACATATGAAGAAACAAAAAATAGCACCGAAAGGTCAAGTTGACTCTAGCATGACATCATCCATCTCCGAAAACCATGTCAATTGACGACGTTATCCTAAGATAAAGTACCTTCTCTGATGTTGGGGTTAAGTGGCCTGAGCTAGTATCCTTGCTCTCACAAAATGAATTCGAGTAGTCGTAGTAGTAGGTATGTACCAGTATAGTAAGAAGTAGGTTTTGGCAATGTGCCGACAGTTCCTATTCTCCGACTACTTAGCAGCGAGATCAGTAAGTAGATTCAAGGAGAGATGGACTGAAAGACATACACAGCTCAGTTGGTAGTAGCTGTGCCTTCTGCGCTGTAGGCCGTGGGTTCGAACCCCACCGAAAACAAACATTTGTGGCATTAACATAGATGTTTGTACTCTGTCTGGGTGTTAATATGTATTTATTTATTAAAATCAGCTATCTGCTTCCCATATTACGCAAGGTTTGGCTTAATTTGGGGCTAAATAGTGCTGTGTGGAAAGTCCACCAATATATTATTATAATATAATTATAATAGCATATAATAGGTACCAAGACTACATGACTGTAGGCCTACTATACAGTTATCTAGGACAGACAGGGCGACAGCCTCGAGAAACGTGACGCTTGTTGTAGGCGCTTTCGCATGAATTGTTATGAACAATGTCCTGAACTTCATTATATACTTTATGATGCATCTGAGGTTTTGCTTATGGAGAAATATTTAGCTAATATTTTCTCTTAGTAGTAGCTACGTTAGGTAAGGTTTTTAGTATACAATAGTCGTCTACTAAAATAAAAATGTCTCATTTCAAAATTTCAAGAAAGGTTTCATGCAACAAACACTATGGCGCCGAACATAATAGTACCTAAAAGAGTACCTAATACGAATAATGCAATGACGAGAACCTAATAAATTAAGCTAATTGTCACCCTACCAATTAAAAATGTCTGTGTGTTTGTTAAAAGATTATGTGATACGAAACGCAACGCAGACAGGAAATGCAATCAGTTTTTTATTTCTATTAAGTTATCGTAGGTCATGGAGATGTCTGTAAGGGCATGTAAGCCGTACCTGCCCTGGTAGAGCAGGCAATGTCAGCTCAATATAATAGCAGGCAGTATAAATACTAAATGGTAATAGTACATTGTTCACCGAGAGGAGAAAGTGACCGATTACCGTCGAGGGTGTCGTTTGAAGCCCTCGCCTACGGCTCGGGCTTTAAAACACCCGAGATCGGGAATCGCACTTTCTCTCGAGTGATACATAGTGCTTTATACTACACCTACGAGGAAAATAAAAAACTAAAACTGAATCCTTAAACAACACACAAATTGAAAATGGCGCCAATGGCGTCTGCAATTTTCACATGTTCTTTTTTCAAATTGTTTATCCTGCCGCCGCAGGGTCGCACTGCTGCCAGCCCGACACCATCCAACACACAGCTAGTGGCCAGTGTCATTTTGCGAACTTGGAGATAAAAACTCACTGTAAAAACTTTTTGGCTTTTGATATTTAGGTTACCGGCGCATAGTCTTACCCAAAATTAAAAAAGAAAAACCACGTAAGAAATGGATTTTCATACACTTTTCTCTCCCGCTCAGATGCGTTTTCTCCCCACATATTTGTTCGATATGCAATGACGTAGGTACTTTCTACCGTAAATTTGATAAAGTATCAAGGTACTTTCCAAGCAGGTGTAGTATAAATTATATTATTGTGATCCTGAAAATTACCCATTATTTATCGTCATTTATAGTTGTTCTGTTTCGGGTTCTCTGTTGGTTTAATTAAATATCATCACGTTATACCTAACTTATACGAACTCTAAGAATACTAAATAAGAAAATATTTGATCCACCCCTTTGATTATTGAGTTCATTTTATGTTCTACTTGAAGGCTTCGTTTAGCTGGTATGCCCGAGCTCTATAACATTTGTAGATGGTCATCCATCTTCCAAAGGAGAGAAATGTTTGTTTCCTTCCATTGTTTAGGTTGCGGCCTGCGGTTGTGTTTAATGATTTCGCAAAGATTGATGTTCTCCTCAACTATCGCTCGGACCTAAAACAATTTGGCTTATTGTGCCCGATAAGAAGTAAACATACTTTTGCCAAGTCAGTCAAACTGATGGAGGTGAAACCGAAATCAACACCACATGAGTCAGCTAAGTGTTGGGCTCAACATTAGCGGATGCGAGCGAAGTAAAGGGGAAAGTAAAACTATTTGTTTTTCCTCTTTTTGAGTGAGTACAAAGGAAACGTCAATTAGGCAGGTTTCTCGGTATGTACCTAGTGAATAATTTACTTATCACATTATTCGATCATCCAATGTTGCAAAATAGTGGTAAGGTACGATGCGCTGCAGCATATAATTTCAAGCAATGTGAATGTGATAATAAAAGTGCGGTAACCGAGTATCGATTCGTCGTCGGGAGATGGAGGCTAGTCTACGTCGTCGGTCGCGCCGCGCGCCGTTGAGTCGCGCCGACCAGCGCCGACGAGACACGTACAACCAAGGATGAAGTGGTTTTATGCGTACAACCGACCGAGTTATACAGGGTGGCCAAAAAGTCGCGGATCAAACGCAACTAGGGGTTAGATGGGCTGGCTGCTGCAAAAATCTACGGGAGACGGGAGGTCCTGGTCAACCCTTGCAGAGTTATAATTTATTTTATGTTTTTTATTAGAAAATTACTAAACTTAAATTAGAACAATGTTTTGCAGCTGATGACCCCATCTAACTCCTAGTTGCGTTTGATCAACGACTTTTTGACCACCCTGTATACTTCTTACCTACTGTCATTGTATTCTGTGAGGCGGCGTGCTAATAAAGCCTTCATTGTGCCTGCCAAGTCTATCAATTGTGAATCATCGGCCATCGGTACAAAAACTACGCCAACCGGCTACGTGATGCTGTTAGCTCTTATGCAACAGAGTACGTGATCCAGTACGGGAAAGACCTATAGCCGTAGCTTATGTAATGTAATTGCCAAAATAAAATCACACCTAAATATCAGGTAGATGCTTTTGATTTAGGTGCAGTAATTTGTGTAGTGAAAGTTTAGTAGGTAATCACCTATTTCCGATTACGAAATAATGCGTAAGATAGAAATAGACCGTATCGATAGCACTGACATCGAATGCTTTCATTTCACGTTACATAATGCAGATAGGTCAAACTTGATCATGCATTCTGCACGCGTTGCCTTTAGAGGTGAGGTGCAAAATTAAATTACAAAAAAAGGCGTGCATGAATATACCTAATGCAGTTTTAAGCGCAATGTCGTAAGCCGTAAGATCCAAAATGAGAGTATCAACTATCTGTTACCCAAACTACCGTTTTTTGATGAAGTTACCATAAAAATAATACAAATAATATTAATAATAATGCTGGACAATCCACACAGCACCATCTAGCCCCTAAGCCTCTTAGGGCTGATGATGATTAAACCGGTTTTAATATCCCAATCGTTACCTAGGCATCTTTAATTTTTTTTTCGTTTTTAAAACGAAATATTTTCCTAAACGTTGACGAAGTAAAAGCGAATACCTAACGCTTAGAACTACTTTGCGTTTTCAGCCGAAAACAGTTTTCCTTATGATTTGTTTTACACGACTCAATAAAAAAAATGAAACTTCACGTCTTTGATCCCCAGGCTCGGTAGATATCCTCTCAGATCGCTTTCAGATCGATTCTTTGAGAACATCTAAGGGGATAGTTTGCTAAATAAACATGGACTTACGTAACATATTTATTAACAGAATGAAAAACCAATAAAAAAACGTCTGAACCTCACTTCACCTAAGTGGGCACTTAACATCAGGTGGGCCATCAAATTGTTCCATCAGCTAGTTGTGTAAAAAAACTCAACAATTTTCAATCTTTTTCAAAATACATAAAGGTGATTTCATATTGTATTTTGTGTTATTATGTCAAATAAATGTATTTTGTTTTCATTCTTTCTGAGCAAATGATCGGTTGGCGTGACCTAGGTCACGGCCGGACCGGTGTAGGTACCAGAACTTTAACACATCAAAGATTCAGTACGATCAAAGCACGGACTTTATTTTGCCGTATTGATGGTAGAATAAGTACCGAAGCCATTACCACCCTTCATAAGCCACTTTTAATGGTAGGTACCAACTAATTTTACTAACCAAGTACCTTAGCTAACTCGGGCACACGAAAATAGTTTTATTTTTGCTTTACTCATTTGCTTATATTTATAACAATTCTCATCCTCTAGACTCTCGATAGATAGATAGATAATACTTTATTGCACACCACATAATAATTACACATAACATAACAATAAAAAACACTGAGTGATATACAATGGGCGGTCTTATCGCTAAAAGCGATCTCTTCCAGACTTCTCTAAAATTCTCTATATCCCTATTCCATCTACAATTTTTTATAACATTTTTGACCTATAAAGGCCGAAAAACTTATTTGATAAACATAATATTTTTATAGAATCTTTGTAATGTTACTCTCGGCTATTATGTTTTATGGATCATTCAAGTTTTATGAATCACACAAGTGGATAATCAAACCAAAGCAATTAATTTTAGTATGTACACCTACGGGTTAATAAAATAAATAGGTAAATGATAAGACAAAGCATACGACTGTTCCCATTCGAAACCGTTGTTAGTTGGGCGCCGCCCGCCCTCGAACGAGTATGCAAGCTTACTCACGGGAAATCGCGCAGGCGCACCGGCTTGTAGCACGAAAAACAACGCCACCACCACTGAGTCTACTGCGGCCGGCATGGCTGCCCACATCACTCCACAGAGACGAATCGTAGCGCCTCCGTCGTCACTCTGCTTATAAGCGGAACCGCGCCGGAAGCCCTATGCAGGTGCTTTGAATATCTGCACGATGCACCCGGGAGGTATGAAGTCGCGGCTAGCACGCGTGCACTGGCGGCGCCGGCTACTGAATGCGATGCGAGCCCCCGAATGTAATGAACACCTTTCGCACCTCAGAGAGAAAGTCAAAGGAAAGCGCTGATTTTGGCTGTCAACAAGACAGACGCCTACACGCGTCCCGAGGAGCATTGTCGCGAGTCATCAGTCACTCGGCTCGCGCCAGCCGGCGGCTTCCGCTGCTATCAAAACAAATGAACAATACTCACCTACAAACGAACACGCCACGAATGGCGCTTACCTACCGCGGCCTCTCCACCATGGGCCATGATGAGCGGGCAATCACATCGTAGGGAACGTTCCTTCCTATCGTGCGTGAGTTACGAGGCCATGCTTTGTTAAAAGTGATGGTTACCACTTAACATCAGGTGGGCAATCTGCATGTTCCTTACTAAGTAATTGCATAAAAAATATCTGCTATAGTACATAGTTTTTTTTTGTCAAATATTTTGTTTTGATACGATTTTAATGTAAAACATTTTTAATTCAATTATATTTTTTGACGCGACGACGACGCTTCTGTACCTATACTATAAAAGTAGGTAATAAGTACCTATACTACCTACCTAATGATTTTTCCTGTGTAATTTTTTTATTTTGATTTTATATTTGCGTTGAAGTAAGTAGTAGTGTTTATCTGTAGGTACATAGGTACTCATGGCAATACAAAGCGGGATCAATTAAAAAAATTGTCGAATGCCTTTTTTTTCATAGCACTACTAAAGATTAGCTGGTAGAATATGTTTTTACATTAAGTCCTAAACCTGAAATATTGTATTTTTAAAGAGAGGTAAAATTACCTATAATAGGTGCGCAAATTGTGCAATGCTCAGAAAGTAAGGTGTGCGATGGATACCTACCTTCATTATGCAAGAAAGTACTTTTACGCCCTATACATACATTATAATTATAAAAAAAATATGCATACCTATCTGATCTACCTATCTAAGCAGTTAAAACCCGCATTTCTTAATCCTTAGCAAGGCTATTATCATGCATGAGTCACTGAATAGCTTTGCAAATTCAAGGAGGATTAAAAAATAATAATTTCTGTTGCAAGTAAATAGAAAAGGACTTGATAAACGACCAACCTATGTAGAATGTAGACTGTAGACAAGTCTGTTTAGGCTTTTGCTTAATTAATGCTTTGGTCACGTGGAATCATCATCATCATCAACAGCCCACAGAAGTCCACTGCTGGACATAGGCCTCCCCTATCCGCTTCCAGGAAGAACGATTCTGAGCCCTTTCCATCCACCGGCTACCTACCCGCGATCCTAACAATGTCGTCAGTCCAACTATAGCTATTTCAGACGTTTCGAAGCAACTTTCGAAGAGTGTTTGTGATTTTATCGAATAAAATAGGTAGGTACCTTACCATATGACTTTGACCTTTTTTTATTCCATTGTGTGGGAATATCGTTGGATGAGATATGCTTCTTATTATGTAGTCGGGCCAAAGGCCTGAAAAAAAAGACATTCAAGTTGCCTATACCTAATTTTGCACGATGCATGATGGCGAGTTAAACCGCTTGGTAACCTAGTGGTAAATAAAAAAATCATAGGTGAACTTTATTGGAAGGTACCTACTACATAAATTCCTTGTGTACCTACTACTGTAAAAAAGTACTAGGTATATAAGGAAAATCTGATTCAACGTTGCGTAGGTTAGGTGGAGTTTACTGTAAGCATGCATGAAGTATTGATAATGATATAAGGGGAGATGTGGGTAATGGGGGTCATTTGGCAATGGTGGTCACCCTAATAACTCTCGAAAATGCCAGAGGATGGTGACACTGACGTCATACGCTAGCTGTGTGCCGGCAATGCGCACTGTTGAAAGCTCACTCAGTACGCACCACCTGCTAGAGAGAATGGATGGATGTAAGATGTTTTCACGCACTTCTCATCTAAATTTTCGAGTCTACGAATAAGAAGGTCAGGACTAAACTACTTGGTTTTTATTTTTATGCTTGTGATTATGTAATTTTCAAAGCATTTTAAATCGTGATTTCATACTCAGTTTGCCAATATTGCTTTATTTTTTTTATTAGATTGTTTTTTTATCGTTTTGGCCGATGGATAGGATACTGGATATAGGCAACTCGAGTCAGGTGACCATTGCCAACATTACACAACTTTGATGAAAAAAATCTTCACTTTTGTTTGTAGATGTCAAAAAATCATCTTAAAGAGAAAAGTAGGGCTAACTGGTCTGATAGCCAACTGAAAAGAGCCATGGAGCTTTTCGACAAACCAGGTTAGTCAATGGGAAAAACTGCGAAGACGATGAATAACACATTTATGTAATGCCCGCAATTATGTATGTGATTTGTGTTGACCACCATTGTCAGCATGCTGATCACCATTGCCAACTGAAGAGGAAAATGGTGGTCAAACCTGTTTTTTTTTATATAATTATAGTTCCTACGGTAATAAGCCAAAGAAATATCCAAAGTTTATAATAGGGCTATGGCAATCAATAGTTTACGAATAGTTATGGTTTTATTTACATTCCCGCTTAAGTGACTCCCATTACCCACATCTCCCCTACCAAATAATAAACCTACTAACCAGTTATTGTAATCTCTTTGCTACTAAGGTAATTTCTTCTGAATGAATACAAGGCTTCATATAATTATGCAAACAGCAATCCTAAGTAACCTAGGTAGAAAGGTTAGGTAGGCGACTACCTACCTACTTACATTATTATGGATTTCCCGCATTAATTTAAGCCACAGCACAGCTCGCTTAAGTATTTACCTAAGTATATATAAACGTAGGTACAAGTTATTAAAAAAAATTGTTCTCGGTGGGGATCGATCGAACCCACGGCCTACGGCGCAGACAGAAGGTAGTGATACCACCAACTGAGCAGTGAAGGCTGTCAAATATGACACAGATTGTAAGCTTACCAACCAAAAATCATGCCGTAGGTATCTTACTTAGGGCTCGGAAGGAAGGCAGGAAGGCCAGGGAGTCTAGATAAAAACACATTATAACCTATACAAAAAAAGATCGCCGACGCGACGGTAAGTACCTACTTACTTACAGTAAAGTCATAAACAACAAAACAGCGGAAAGGAACCGTATTCAAAAGCCCTAGGTATATATATGAGAGGAGCTATTATTTAATTCGCGCACGCACGCACGGACGCCTTCGTGGACATGACTCCACGTAGGGTAGTTGACTATTTATTTCTTCTGTGGTTGTCTTTGTCCACGCGGATACAGATCAAGCTACACTAAATCCAAAGAAAAGTGACGTTTTAGGACATAGCAAGCACTATACAGGGTGTCCCAGAAAGCGATGTCAACACGGAAACGGGTTATCTATTTAATTGTTATATATACACAAAAAAAAACGAGAAAATCTACACCCCGTTTTTTTTTTGAAGAATGCTTTTTGTATTCAATGTTAACGTTGTTAGCAAACATTTTGAGCCAACTGGTCCCATTTTGGAATAAAATATGACTTTTTGCCCAAAAGTATTAAAATGCACTTTATCGGACTGTATTGGAAAAAAATGTGCTGCTATTATAACCTATTGCAGAACCTTATGAAGTACACACATGACTATTTTAACCGGTTGCTCTTGTTTACTACAAAGTACCTATCTAGGTTTTATGTGAAAAAAAAACTGTAACCCTTGACGTCCAAGGACATGTTTTTGTGAAATGAAATTGCCTTAGGCTTATGTGTGTAGCTGTGTAGGTACCTACTAGATATGGTAATTATGTTCCGTTGGCGTTTCGCGTTCCTTGTGTGCCACACATGTTCAAAGGGTGATTCACCACGACAAAAAAGCAACTCTGGACGACCGACGACGGCGGAGAACGCGCGGGTGACGCGGCGGCGGTGACGAGTCAATGCTCCCGAGTCCAGTCCAGTCGCCACCATGCCCGAGCCGTGGCCGGAGCCCGCGCAGGCCCCTCTACTGTCTCCGCTGCTGCTGGCCGCGTTCGTTGCGTGTGTGACCGGAGCTGGCGCCCTGGCCAATTGCTCGCTGCTCGCCGTGCTTTACAAGTCGTCTACGAGAGGTAATAATACACACAATATAATTTAATTCTAATAATAACTTAATACAGAGTCTTTAAGTAATTGCAAGTTTTTTTTAAGTTAGAATATTTATAAGTAGGTAGGTACCTACATAAAAAAAACCTCGTTTTAACAGGGAAAATATCTGATGTGACGAGCCGAGAATTGATTTATTTTATTTATACATAAATATAAGTTTTAAAAAGCATTTTGTATTCACGTATGGAAGATCCGGCGGCGTTACTTTGAAACCGACTCCAAAAAAAGAGGATTTCAATTCGACTGTGCTTGTTTGCGTGAATGACGCGATTAATCAATAGATTTTGATGATTTTTTTCATTTAGTATCTATTATGTAGTAGTTAAGGTCATACTTCAGAGGTGTTCCATTTTTGAAAAACTATTAACCATCACTGATGGATGACGTTTTGGTTTGTAGTTACAAAGGAATATTACTTGTATTCAAATTCCTTGGTGGTTACCGTGGTTACCAAGGAATTTGAAATCTATATTCCTTGGTGGTTACAAGGAATTTAGATACCTACTGGTGGTTCCCTTCACAAAAAGTTTTGTTGATGTTATTCAGTGTATTTCAGGTCGGTTTTGTTTTTGCAACAATAAACCTTAAAATAATCATATTTATGTATTTTGCGAGGTAGATTAGGCAATAGATATCTGTTATCTAGATAGATCTCCATTGATTTGTCTGACACGCTATTCTTATTTTCAGGTTTATTTTCCATAATCCTGCAACTGGCGGTAGCTGACATTGCGGTTAGTGCATCGATCAGCCCGGAGATGTGGTCGTACAACATGCGGAACTGGATGCTCGGCAGCAGCGGCTGCATTGCTTACCGAGGGCTGAACGTGTTCGCGACAACTGCCTCGTCGTACTTAGTCGCAACATTGGCTCTACACATACTAGCGACTTCGAATCTCGAAGAAAAGGAGCTAATGAGAAGGAACCGAAGAAACGAAGATGAAGATGATGAAATAAGATCATCTCGGCACAGTCTTGTCGCAGGCAGCGATTCCTCGACCCCCCCACGCACTATGAATCTCGACTACAGAGTCAGTGCCTCATCCATTTCGATATTGCAGCCGACTCTATTTGTTTGGATCCTATCCTTATCGTTGAGTGTACCCGACTTTGAATTGGCTACTACGGTCCATTTGGACCATAACACTGTAATATGCACCATTATTGACTCAAGTCAACGACTCCACCTGTATACGATTTTGGCACTTTTGAATTTAGTCTTACCAGTTTTGCTAATATGCACCACAGTTGTTTTAGTTTTCATAAAATTAAAATCAAGGAGCCGCTTAAATCAAGTTGATGGCTACGAATCAATCGCGGCATTAAAATTATCGATGTGGTTGTTGCTAGTGTATTTAATATTAAGTTTACCTCGCTCCACTCTTACGGCTTACAATATATATTTTAATTCGTTCAAAGTAGACGAAACTGTGTACGAGTCGGTGCAGTATGATTATAAATCATCGTCAATCGGTTTAGCGCTTAGTAGCACTTATTTAGGCTCTATACTGGTACGGCCTCTTCTTTGCATTGTATTGCTGCCGAGTATAAAAAGAGCTTTCACTTCTGGACTACAAGAAACGGCTAATGTGTGATACGTAGGTATTAAGTAAAATAGGATACATACCTACCTAGTGGATACGATTATAAATAAAGCAGGGGAAAGTGGGTAACTTTGGATCAAAAGGCATAATAAACAATCAATAATTAGGAGTTAGTAAGTAGTAAAAGTACGTACTTAATGGTTACCCACAAATCCCTCTCTCCCCTAATCTACAAAATGGAAAAAAAAATTACTTATTTGAATAAATGTAAGTTCTTGTATGTGTATGCATAATAAACCTCGACTCCGGTACTTATTTTCAAGAAGACAATTATCTTTGGTGTGATAAGTTAGGATACAAATAGTAGTAGGTAGTTAGTCGAAATATTATAAAAAAATTCAGTGAACAAATTAAGCGCCAGTTTCTGAAAGCTCGATCAATGTTAATCGGCTGTCAAGTCCTAAGACGAGACAAGAGAGTGATAATCTTACTAATATTATAAATGCGAAAGTTTGTAAGTATGGATGGATGGGATGATGTTTGTTACTCTTTCACGCCGGAACGGCTGAACGGATCTAGATGAAATTTGGCAGAGAGATGGATTATAGTCTGGAATAACACATAGGCTACTTTTTATCCCGTAGGAATACCGTACGCGGGTGAAACCGCGGGGCGCTACTAGTATGGAATAAAATAGTTTCTAGCAAGGAATTTGAAGTTTCTAGTCAAGTCAGTCCATAGAAAAATCACGTCATTCGTTTTGAAGAAAATGGTGGCAGTTTTTCAACACTAGGTCAAATCACGATTTCACACACTATCATTCCAAATGCTTACACTTCGTGCATGCTAAGACTTCAGTACCTACCTGACTAGTGTTGATTAATACAACCCATAAACCGCATGATGCGTTAGCATCCCTACTAGTCTGTGACCGCATGCAAGCTAAGGCAAACGCCCTCTTTCCACGCTTGTGCTTGTGAACGTTTGCCAAGGCTTGGCAAGCATGGGATCCCACCACAACGAGGGGAGGCCATTATGTTCGCAGAATTAGGGTAACTTTTTTCGTTCTCGTTTTATCAGAGGTACCGGCCAGTGTGACAGTCGACGATTGGATGGATTGGACCTAGTTTTCTATTTTGTACGAGGGATGCCGTACAAGATAGATAAGAGGGCCAAGCGCGATCTCTTGAAGCATTCTTAACTTTTTGATCATAAAGCTGACTCTATGCAGTTGATTGTAAGTAATATTGAAATAAGAATGCTTCAAGAGATCGCGGTTGGCCCTCAGGTGCCGTACATAGAAGTTTAATCAAAATCCACCCAGCCGCTTGAGTGCCACGCGGTAGTAAAAAAATATCTAAGGATAGGTATTAAATACACATACATACTTTACGCGAGAAAAACATAACCAGGTGGCCCTCAGCACACGAGGATAAACCGAGGTCCCTATGAATGTACTTACTCCAGGTATTTTGCAGCAGTAGCTCTCAACCCACAAAGTGAAGGGGTGAATGAATTAACTTCCATTAGCTTTCTGATTTACAAACCGGTGGTTTTTAGAAGTCAAATGTAATCGAACTAAAAGAGGATTATTTTTCTTAAATTGCAATTTCAAAACATCTTTGTAGGGTTAATAGGTGGCGGTTTATTTATATATTGATTCTAAAACTAAAACTTGTATTTAATACAAAAGTTTATTGGTGAAAACATGAAAAATATAATAGATTAATGGCTGATAAAATGCAGCAATGTTACAATATTGGCCATCACAAACTATCTTGCTAATAAATGCCTGAAAATTCAGAATGATATTTAATAAGTCAGCGATGGGCACAACAAATTGGTTAATGTCAATAACAAAAGATTTCCTTTGGTAATACATTATGATTTTAGAGGACATCACAAAAACCACAAAAAGACACTAACAAGTTTTTTGTGCCCTTGATACACCCATTACAGTTAGTGGATTTAGACTTCATCAGGTATTCGGGCGTGATTAAACAAATAATTAATCGCATAATTATATCAAGACAAAATTCACCATCATGATCTCCATTTCACTGCGGACATGCGGCGAAAGGAATGTAACTTTGGGGCCGACCGGCTGTTCCATTTTCTTTTATGAAAGGAAAACACTTTTAACTTAAGAAACCGTAATTTTAATAACTTAAGTTATAAATATTTATATTCATCAGGTCAGCTCGATATCTGTAATCCAGTGTAAATACAGAAATACAAAACCGTCAAAGATGACACGTAACATTTAATTTTAGACGGAACGTGAAGGTCCGCTGCGAACGACTTTTTAACATTTTTTTACAAGCGACGGCTCGCATTGGCGACGAAGGAGCCGCATCGCGCGCCGTTCTCGAATGTTACTCGTTTTCTTATAAAACACCAATGAGAACAAATGCGTGTGCTGGGATGAGCGCTGGCGCGGGTTAGTTGTCGCCGCCCTCCGCCGGCTCGTCGCCGTCGCCCTGCGTGTCCGATGTCCACAGCGTCAGGTTGTCTCGCAGCAGCTGCATTATCAGCGTCGAGTCTTTGTACGAGTCCTCGTTCAGGGTGTCCAGTTCAGCGATCGCGTCGTCGAACGCCTGCAACATTCACACAACTCATCACAATCACGCCTACCTCGCTGATTAACTTCAATTACAAAAATATATGTAACACTCTGATGCTGGCTGGATCGAGTATTAAACGGGTTAATTGCCACACGACCATGCTACGATAGCAGTATTAGCTGGATATAATTTTGAAGGTGCTTTTGAGTAACATATTTTCATGCCATGTAAATTGCACTATTGACAGTTAGTAATGTTATGTTGTTGAATGAGTGAGGACTAGAACACTTCAATCATTCTTGCTTATTAAACCTGTTTAGCTAAGTGGCACGCTCGCGCAGGGGAGTTGATAATCTCGTAATAAAACACGGAAAAGTTGAGCGCTAGCCCGAGCCTGATGGGATGGGTTGGTTGCATTTTGGCTTTAGCAATGTCGAACGCTTCCTGGTAGGCCTTCTGCGAGTCCTCCACGACGGCTGGGGACAAGCGACGGACGTTAGTACGCCTAGCCTACACCCTCGTGCCAGCCAGCACAGAGCCGTCGCATAACTGACACTAATATTGACCTGTTTGGCGAGCTGACACGCCTTGTCTGGTGAATTTAATATCTCATAATAGAAGACGGAGAAATTTAACGCCAAACCCAGCCTGATTGGGTGTGTAGGCTGCATTTTCGCCTTGCTGATTTCAAAGGCATCCTGGTATGCTTTCTGTGAATCCTCTACAACAGCTGTAAGGTAAAGCAATATTAACCACGTGTTCCACAAAACATTGAAAATATTTAATTAATGTTAACTTCTATGACTAACACATTGATTTCATTGATACTCAAATACTTACAATTTCTAGTGTCGCCTGTGGCCACTTCTGCGAGGTACCTGTAGTAATCTCCCTTCATTTTAAGGTAGAATACTTTACTTTCTGGATTACTAGCTTTAGGGATAAGGTGTTTGTCAAGTAGACCCTGTAACAAGAGATATCATGTCAGTTCATGATAATTTCTTTACATAGAAATAAATTAAATTAGAATCATCAGTAAGACTAATCGTTAGGCGTCACATTCGCCGTAGCGAATCACAGTAAAGGGTAAGGTTTCATCATGAAATATTGTGCTCCTATAAAGGCTAAATCCTAAAGAGCGAAGGACTAGTGTGGCGTCCAATTACTATATTTTATTGAATCTTATTGCAAAAAAAACTTCAATTGGAATCAGCAAAATATTGCGAACTGGATAATGCGAGCGACACGGGGGGCAACGAACGGTATAGAAGCGCGCGCAATGTCGCGGCGCAATACGTCACACGAGCGTCCGTCCGCCCGCCCCCTACCACGGCGACGGCGACGCACCCCGCCCTGCATGGTCTCACGTGCTGCCAACCGTATTGCGCCCATGATTAACCGACCCGATTATAAAGGAAATGACCAACGAATGCTTGCATCACTCCTCAAAAAGTGTCGCGTAATATAATGACGTCATCGGCGTAGGTTTGAGACAAGAATCGATTGATTCTTACAATTTAATTTGCAACAAGTTGCTAAAAACAAAGAAGATACATAGAAACAATAAATTACTTACCAAGACGTCGTAGCAGATTTCTCTGAGTTCTTTTTCTACTTTAACTCTATATTCTTTTGCCATCTGCTGTTTTCTTTCTGACCCCTCGGTTTTCTGTTCGATTGAGGAGATGACTCGCCATGAGGACCGTCGGGCTCCCACGACGTTTTTGTATGCCACCGAGAGAAGGTTCCTCTCCTCGTTGCTGAGTTCGACGCCGGTTTCCGTGACTTCCTTCATCGCGGCCGCCATGTCATCGTAACGCTCCGCTTGCTCGGCGAGCTTTGCGCGCTGCACGAGTTCCTCCTTGTCGACGGACATCGTGGACGATGGGAGATGACTATTTCACTGATGCCCCTGCAACAATAATGAGTCACAGCTTGACTAAGCGAACCAAAAATCTGCGTCGCGGCGTTGATATTTTATTCTGTCAGAAAGACTAATCGTTAAAAGTCACTTTCACCGAAGCGAATCGAGTTAGGGTGTTTTATCATCATGGAATACCGCACCTATATAGGACTCACGGGCGCACTAGCGCAAAGTGAAATCTCAACGTAGCTCAAAGAGCGTCTTCTACGCCAATCGCGACATCGACGTCCGTTCGGTTCGACAGCATCTCACAGACTCGAGGCTCACGCTCCGGCCGGGCACGCGCCGTTTCGCCGCCCCGCTTGCTCACCGCCGCCACTGCGCCACCGGTATTGATCCGCCGACGCGGGATAAACACTCCAGACGAAATACGACTAGCGCGACTATTGCACACACCCCTCACCCCCAGCCCTAACCCCGCCCGCCTGCACCGCGCCTGTCGTCGGCCCGGTGGCGCGCGGCGGCGCCCGACGCCCGTGCCTGCCGAGCTACCCTCATGCCCATTCCACGTCCGCACCCGCCCCCATACTTGCCTTACTCGATACCCCTGTTGCTAGGTTATGCACTATAACGATTTTTCGAGAACACCGTAGAAGGCTGTAATTTTCCAGTACCTACACTGTAAAATACCCATAATGGATAAAAATATACGAAAAGACCACTGTTGACAATGAATGCTGTATCCAACATTCATGACACGGGCTCGATGGTTCTATGTTGCGGTAATGATCTTTTGGCTGAAAAAACCATAATCACATTTATGAGCAATTTCTATGAAAGGCAGTAGGATTGGCAGAAACAGTCGTAATTTAACTAGGCCTATTGAATGCTGATAATTCTAATAGGTTTACAAATGGCGACCACGAACCTGAAGACGAAGAGTACGACGCCCCTTCTCCTCTCGAAGATGTAAAGATGCGGGAAGGCGGTAGGTAGATGGAGAAGACATTTTTTTTCCTAGGAACGGAACTTAATTTTCCTAGAAATCTCCACCAGTGGACTACGATACTACGACTAATGATGAGGCAATTCAAATGGCAATCCCTACGAAAGCCTAAACCTAACCTGCCGTGCTTTTGGTTACCCAAGGAAAATAAAGTGAACAATTTTCTTGCCTTTTAGGTACTACGCGTGACCTAGGTATACGTATCCCCTCACCTCGTGGCGAGGCGAGGGCGGCACAGGGACGAAGAAGGCAAGGCACGCGTCGCAGCCACACCGCGCACCGCGCCGCGTCTGTTGTCAGTCAGACCACCGTCTACCTACCTATCTGGTCGTCAGTTAAATTTTCACAGACAGCTATAACCTCACCTCATATCCAAAAAGTTATAGGTATAACCCAATAAGTTAAAACCCATACACCCATAAGGTAAAATATCGAACATAATTCGTAATTTTTAACGAATTATGTACGTTAAAGCACCCATAGGTTGCGTTAACCAAAAACGCTGGAAAACAGCGGAGGGGATGTGTTGGCACATACGAAATACTCGCGCCATCACCCCCCCTTCTCCCGGCGTTCTTTTTGCGTGATGCGCACTATACCTACCTACTTTGACGTTCGCGTTGCCACGGACATGAGCTGAGTGTGAACGCAGTATCTTATCCTAACTTGACAGCACTACTTTCTAAAAGACCGAAACAACAAGGACACCTACCTATGTAAAAGAATTGTGTTTACTGGTAAACAGAAACAGTAGGTAGCTATCACAAAACGCGAGCAGCACTTGGATATTTTTTGTTAATAGGTAAAGTAGGTTTGGTTGGACCGACACGCGAGAAGTCAACGCGGCACTGCAGGCGGCCGGCCCGGCATTTACAGGAAAATGTAATTGAATGACATAAACTTGAGGATAGGTTGCATTAAACTACCTAGGTATGTACCTACTACGTATTAATTATTCGGTATCTTCTAATGACGCCGCGAAATTTCCATTTAAAGTTATGCTAAACTAAAATTGGATCTTATAATAGATAAGTAATTTTAGCAAAACTTCAGTTTAGGCAACATCGCTTGAGCTTTCTTGAACAAGACATGTAGTAGACATCCTCTACAAACACAATGTATACAATTTTGTAAATTCATTATTACACTAACCCCTGATTTCTAAAAACTCGATCAACACTAGCTGTCAAGTCATTATTATTATTATGACTTGACAGCTAGTGCTATTTCAGCTTTTACTTCAAATTAGATAAGTTTTTTTTTTGTTCGAATCGACAATCAGTTGGTTGACTACCTATTATAGGCAATGAGTGGTTATGAATTGTGATTAGAGTCCAGATGCAGCATCCAGATGCAGGTCCAGATGCAGGTCTTTTCCCCTTATATTTTTTTGTTGAGGTTGTCCAGAATGTAACTTCTCTTCAACCTCCTAGTGTTGTTAGGGTTTACTACTAGGGCTCTTGCTTGAAGTACTTGATAGCCGATTAGTGTTGATCCTACTGTTGATCAAGCTTTCAGAAACAGGGGGTAAGTTTTGGCTTGTAAGTTCCACTCTTTCTTTACCAATCAGAATAAATATTAGGTACCTACATACTATTGATTCTTGCTCTTATTCACAAATACCTATAATTCAGTACCTAAAAGATAATAAGATCAAATTACCTACCTATCATTGATTTAATAGTAGTGAACTAACCCATCTAGGGTTAAGGATCAAACCTGAAGGCCAACAAAAGAACCTATGTGGGTATTTTGAGCATCAACCTCAGATCTCTTGGAATAAAAATAGATGGTGAAGTCAGTTGACTTCAGAAAAACCATATAGGTAAGTAGGTATACTAGAAACTAATGTGGGATAGGTACATCAGCAAATAACTACTACATTTTACTTTTACCTAACAAGTTCTGGAAGATCATTAGCCAAAGCTAGTGATGTTAATCTCCGAAAAACTTAAAACTGCAAAGAATCAGTGAACAATCATACTTGAGTGGACACTACTTGATCTAATCAGGATAATAACAAATTACATGATTCAGGGTAACCTTAGCACAATGTAGGTAGGTATAGACCTACTTGTAAAGTATTTCGAAGATTTAACAGAAGGCTCATAGAATATACACACTCAATTAAATGAATAACAAGCTGGCTATCTAGGTATACCTCATATAGGTAGTGTTTATTAACAAAATACATACAAAGGTACTCATGAGTCACCTTCTTCTTCTTCTTTCGGGTCAATGGCTAGTATCTAAATTCTGGGCATAGCTAACGTTATACATATAACGTGAGCCCAGTGTGAGTCACCTGTAAAAGTAGGATCTAATAATTCAGTACAAGCAGGCACAAATTATCTGCCATGTAGTGTAAACCTAAGACTGCCCATCCACCATGATTTTTGATGATAGAACATTAAATTACAGTTTTCACGCCACACCTTCCTCACCATCTTTTGGCATGCCCAGGGTGACTGGTAAGAATATTTTATTAGACTTAGTGATTGGCATGCTATTAGCATTAAGTCCTCCACACACACACACACACACACACTAGATAGGTACATTGTTTTGTGTGTTTTTTATATTCATATTTTAAGAAAATTATATTTCCACGTAGGTTTATTGTAGAATATTCGACATACCTACCCTCCTACCATTAGGTATTTACCCTAATACATTTCCATGATAAACATGTCATGGTAATTCTCGTAAATATTTACTTGAAGACCTCATTTGACAAAATACCTAGGTACCTATGCATTTAGAATGAGTAGCTAAACCACATTAGGTATAATTTATGTAGTTCCCTTCCCTGAGCCCTGGGAGCTAACGTGATGTCAATAACAGTTATTGCATGTGCCCATAAAATGAAGACGTGCGTGTCAAATCAGAACATCACGCATCGAAACGATATCCCAGTCAGGGTTACCTAGGTAGGTCTAAAATGTAGTCTCGAAAAAGAAATGGGGTTCTCTTCTCAAGCCTTGTACCTAATTAGAAACTATAAACTCAACGTCATAGCAACTGTTCTGACATAACTTACCTTGTGGTAGGTAGGTACCTCGTTATCGAATGGATGGAACAAGCAAGCAAGATAACGGCGCGGCAGCATGACTACGCACCACGGTGAAATTACGACGCACTAGTACGACCGCTGGTTATGTACATACCTCTACGAATAGGTACGATACGACAACCGTTCGACATCCCACACAATTAGGTAGGTACATCACATGCTACTCAAAGGACTCAAAAGAATATCTCGCACCCGCTTTAGTTGGGTATGGTGATAGTGTACTAATTACGTACCTACCCAGTTTATAGAAAACGGCAATGTCCAAAAATATAATGCTAGGCACGTCGTCGTCGATGTGACCTCAACAGAAATAGGAGTCAATAAAACTAACTTACTGTTTGATATCCACAGTAACGACTCACAAAACGACGTTACAAAGCTCTGTTTCACGATTACTATTTTCAGTTTGAAGAGACACACAGAATCTTCTGCCTCCGATTTCTAATATTTTACACAAATTTCGACCGCACCATAAAATCGTGTCGCCGGCTAAGGCAAAATGGCTGCGGCGAGGGACACTCCTTTCCTTCAATGCGTCACATTCACAAATCGGTAAAATAGAAGATTGAACGGGGTCACTCGACACATAAATTACAACCACTAAACATCATAATCAATGCACTTACTTGATAAAAGGGGTCAAAATAATTAAGCCAGCAAATTACACCACAATATCAGTTTTTCTCTTACTGTGAACGATAAACTCTACACTGACGGCAACGGGGGCCCAAAGGGGAAACAAAAACGGAAGAGGAACAGGGTTCTCAACGCAAGTCAGCCATGTTGAATTACGATTGGCGGATCCACCAAGAATAATGACGCAGTCCATTTAATTTATATTCCCTGCCTTGTCTAGCTTTGGTATTTACAATGAGACAGAAAATTAGGAAGCTAACGTAACCGGAAATTGTTTAGGTAACGCGCCATTTTCAAACCTGTAGAGCGGCGAAGCAAACATTATAATAGGCCCGAGCGAATAACCGCGGTCTTGATGGATGGCTCATCGCATCGATCTCGATCATGCGTCGATTAGATCTCTAGCTCTAGGTACGTACATACTACTTTTGGTTACGGTACGGATAAACATACCTGACTTATGCGGTATGATTACTTAATCAAGCTAACGGGCCAAGAGTACATAACGCTACGCTACCTAACGGGCTTAAATCAAAAATAATAAAAGCATTGTACATACCAAACTGTTACACTTTGTAGTTCATAGAACAAGATCCTTCATCCAAGAAGTAGTTACAATTACAAGGAATTTGAATCCTACTAATATTATAAATGCGAAAGTTTGTAAGTATGGATGGATGTTTGTTACTCTATAACTCCAGAAGGGCTGAACGGATCTTGGTGAAAATTGGCACAGAGATATATTATAGTCTGGAATAACACATAGGCTACTTTTTATCCCGTGGGAATGCCGGGATTTAAAACTACGCGGGTGAAACCGCGGGGTGTAATCCTTGAGTAGTTGCACTGCCTGCTGTGTGTGTCTGTCAAAGTCAAGTAAAGTGTCTTTTACTAGGATCGGATCGGTCAAATTCCTTGGGTCTGTGCCTCAGAAGAATCTTCTGAGGTCTGTGCACAGTTGACAGTGACACAGTCAGTCAATCAGATTGACTGACGTGACAGTCACAGTCAGTCTTTTGTATTGTACACAACTTAGAGCATTTATAACTGGAGATGTTAACGCAAGGCGTACCCCTCTGCCGGCCATAAGGCGCGACTTGGCCATGCACGTTATATAAAACTACTTCACTCATCACCGCGCGGCCATTAGTTGTCGTTTCGTGTCGCGAAGTAGTGCTCAGTAAAAATGGTGAATTGTGCGGTATTTCGGTGTAAAACGAGATCAGAGACATCAAACTTTAGGGAACACGGTATTTCCTATTACAAGTAAGTGATATTTTAGTCAATTGTTTTTGTAATTACGTTTAATTTATATTTAATGGAATACCAGTTACGACAGTTTTAATACGACGCCAACGTCTTGGTAGGAGGTGTCGGTGAATTTATATTCCTTGGTAGAAGGCGTAGTGTGGGGACTAGTTGAGCGAAATCGATTGAATGAATGATGGAATGAACGTAAAATTAGAATAAAATGCGATGTGTTTTTTGTACCCATATTTAACCGATTTAAAAAAAGGATGTTCAGTATTGGACTCTACAAAAACTGTCTCTGTCATTCTGCCTTCAATACGTCGCTTCATGGAGCTCCCTTAAAATTTTAGTTGTTCTGTGTCGTTGGTTTATTGCTATTTTCTTTGTACTTTTTGAACGCAGAATCGTATAAACGTGATTTTTGTATAGCTGTAGTATGTTCGCTGGAGAGGGACATGTCATACCAATCATCATCATCAGCCTATGTAAGTCCACTGCTGGACACATCATACCAATAAAGAAACAAAATGTTTATCTAAAAATGCATTCATGAAAGACTACTTACTTGAAAGATTACTTACTACTTGCGAAAATAGAATATAGCTTAAAGTTACTCAACAACAGTGTAGCTTTCTATTTGTAAAATAATTTTTAAAATCGTTTCAGTAGTTTCAGAGATTACGCTCTAAAAACTCTTAATAAAATATTTTTTACAAAAAAAAACCGACTCCAAAACTGCTATCCAATTTGTTATGAAAAATACACTAAAAAGTTAAAAATAATTGCATTATGGATTTATATTTCAATCTACTTACAATGTATCCATTTTTTCAACAAATCTTATAATTTTATTATTATGACATTATACAATTACTGATATTTTTGGAGTCGGTGCCAGCACTCTATTTACTTAGTAATACCTACTAGGCTAGACAGGTACACGTTTGTTAATCTTGGCTAAAAAAGGAAAAGTAGGTATGTATATGATTTTGAACCACCCTGTTTCATTCATACGAAATCATTCATTTTGTCGGTCTTTTCACAACCCATCACTACTTTTTTGTGTTAGTGTGTAACTAAACAAAAGTGTAACAACAGTCATTCTTTAATTGTGTTATTGTTTTTGTGTTGGTGTACAGCTTTTACTTGCGTGTGCGTTTATAGGGACGCTTAATTTTTCTGCATTAGTATGCGTGATTATGTAAATGTGTTCTGTACCGTACTACCCCGCCTCCCGCGAAAACCGGCAGAAAGATTTTAGTACTAAAAGTAGCGCTTGGCATCTCCCGTTATAAATTCTCTAAGGTACACAACCTCCTAACTACATACACGTGATTTTGGGGTTATAGTATTTCACAGAACAGAACACATATATCCTTTAGTATTTGTAAAAGGTTTAAGCAATAACAATATGCCGAAATCTAAAAGGGATAAAAAAGGTAATGTGCTGACTCAAAGCCTGAAGGCTGACTCTACTCAGAAAAAAAATAATAGATCCTATAACGTGGTTATAAAGAGATCAAACCAATACACTACCACAAACGGCATTATCTGAACTGCTATTTATTTATTTAGTACATTCACACCACACCACCACAAAAATATATTTCACCATATTACATAAAATTCAATAAATTTCAGTATCTCTTACCAAAACCAAGAAAAAGGGATTACTTCTGAAACAAAAAACCATTAAAGAAATCAGAAGTTCTCTCACTAAATATGAACACATATTCCTGTTTACTGTCAACAATATGCGGAACACAAAGCTAAAAGATCTACGCCATGAGTGGAAGGACTCCAGATTCTTTTTTGGAAAGAACAAAGTTATGGCTATTGCACTTGGCAAGACAAAAAGTGATGAATTTGAAGATCAACTCAATTTAGTAAGTACCTACCTACCTATTGTAAATGTAAAGATAACTATAAATTATTCTCTTGAACTTCAAGAATTTTTAAATAAGTTCAGTCCCTTGGGATCAAAGAACTACTTATGTATTGTAAATTGTGAGTAAATACAAGTAGGTGTGTTTACACCATCAAACGAACATAGAGCTACAACAAGAGCATTCTTTCTTGATCTAAGGTATGTTTTCACCATCAAATAAACATGGAGCTAGAACAAGAGCATTCTTTCTTGATCTTTTAGTCTAAATGGAAAAGAAACAAAAGCTTGTTTAGTGTTTCCATCAAAAAACAACGATCAAGAATGAGACCCAAGAACTAGAATTCACTAGAAGACAAGAACACTGAAGAGATCCTCCTTGGAGTGAGCATGCAAGTATGAGCATTCACTCGCTAGGTGTAAATGGGTCTTATGAAGAAAAATATGTTTGTTGCATAGCTTATAGGCACATGTTTTGATTCTGAAGATGAATATGACACTTGAAGTGCATCTATAGGATTTAAGAAAAGTATCCTTTAATAGTATATGAGTATTTCTCAAACAAAATGTATGTAAGGAAAAAGGAAAACATTACGAAAAAGTACTTTTTCGTAACTTTTCTTCCTTAAGTTCCTAGAGTTATGTTACGAAAAAGTACTTTTTCATAACGTTTTCCTTTTTCGTTACGTACATTTTGTTTGAGAAATACTCATTTATTGCTGGTAAATAACTACATTAGTTCGTTCATATGGTCCAATTACTTATTCAAATAATTTATTTAAAATAACAAGCAAACCTGTGAATTATGTTTAAATCTTAATTAAAAAAATATTTTTAATCTTCAATTACAGATATCAAAGAAACTAAAAGGTCAGTGTGGCCTACTCATGACTAACAGAGATGTGCCAGATGTTCTGCAGTGGTTCAAGGATTTCAGCGAGCCTGAATATGCAAGATCAGGTTTTATAGCCACACAAGATGTAACATTGCCAAAAGGACCACTTGATGACTTCTCACATTCAATAGAACCCCATTTGAGGCGACTTGGTCTTCCCACATCTCTGGAAAGAGGAGTTATTCATTTAATTAAAGAATATCAGGTGACTATAGTAACCAAATTTCAAAATTAATGCAGTACAATGGTCTTAAAGTAGGCAATAAATAATTTCATATCCCCATAACAGCAAAATCAAATATTAGATTACTACTATTATTAACACGAAAGTTTGTAAGTATGGATGGATGGAAGTTATAGTTGTCACTCACATTAAGGCTCCGGCGACAGCGGCTCGCAATTTCGAGGTGCGATTGGCTATTATTTCATTTCGGGGAGGTTATTTGAAAGAATAACTCTAAAGTGACACGCATAAATACTGTTCGAACACAAATAATACAATAATATAAGGGAAACATGCCCGAATCAGAAATCATTTTGGTACCTATTAGTATGTTTGGTCTTACATTTACCTAATACCAAAATGATTTCTGACTCAAGCACATTTCCCTTATATTATTGTATTATTTGTGTTCGAGCAGTGTTATGCGTGTCACTTTAGAGTTATTCTTTCAAACAACCTCCCCGAAATGAAATAATAGCCAATCGCACCTCGAAATTGCGAGCCGCTGTCGCCGGACCCTTAATGTCCCCAGTATTAACAGCCATTTTAGCTAGTGGAATCCACAACAATCATTCAGAAAATATAATTTTTAATTTTTGCATTTTTATTACAGTGTAGTAAAAATGTATACATATTTAGTTATTATTTCATACAAAAAAACAAAAAAAAATTGGTGCTCTCAATGCACACAAGAATGATTTAAAATTATTATTTTACTTTTAGGTTTGTAAGAAAGGCAGCACACTCACTCCAGAACAAGCAAGCATATTAAAACTGCTAGCTATTCAGATTGCTACATTCAAAGTGGTAATTAAATGCCACTGGACCAAAGGTAAAGGTTACCACAAGGATCTGGAGGTGCCAAGTGATGAGGAAAGTGATAATGATCATGATGATGACAAGGATGATGTGATGGAAGACGACACAATGGAGGAAGATGAAACAAACACGACATAGTTGTATTATTTTAAAAGTTTTTAATATACCTTTATCTTTAAGTCTTTTTGTCCTAATCTTAACCACATTTAACCTGCAGCAAATAAATCGAATCAAGGCTAAGCTAGCTGTATGAACTAATCCTACCTACTTCTTTTATAAACGCGAAAGTTTGTAAGTATGGATGGATGATTATTACTCTTTCACGCCGGAACGGCTAAACGGATCCGGATGAAACTTGGCAGAGAGATAGATTATAGTCTGGAAAAGCACATAGGTAGGCTACTTTTTATCCCGTAGGAATGCCGGGATTTCAATCTGCGCGAGTGAACCGCGGGGCGCAACTAGTACAATTTAAATTAAGCTGCATACATACTAGAGATCATTGCAAGTCATGTGGCTCAAGTGTAGATGCATGAACTTTTCGCAGCACACTCAAGTCACACACCAAGTCAAAAAGTATTTCTTCAGTAAAATCACAAGCAAACTTAGTCCTACCGTTCTTTTGTATTACTTTACTCTTACTTGAAGCAGTCTACTTGAGGCTGAGCAACTGGGTACGAAACATTGGTGCTTGCTAGTTCTCGTATGCGATCGTCTCGGGTTAGGCCTCGTTCGCACGAGCGTATTTTAACCGCGCGTAAATATCCGAACAACAACAACTACAAGTTCGGGCGACGACAGCGTTTTTAATTCGAAAATGAAAGAAAAAAGTTAACCGTCTAATATTATTTGACCGCCTTTATTATTTGACAATATCTTACTTTTGTCGAAGTTTAGAAAGACCAAAAAATAATAGTAAAATGAGCCGAGAAAACAGGGAGCAAAATAGTCCTAGTCTAGTAGTAGTAATAGTCCAGTCCTATGATAATTATTCGTTGCTTAAATTTTCTCATAGAAAGTAGTGTCCACCTCGGGAATAACACTATTTTAAGCTCGAGTGAAATACCTACCTAATTTGATTGAATCCCTCGCTACGCTTATGATGCTACTTTAGAATCTTTCGCTCCGCTCTGGGATTCTGAATTACATACTCGCCATTAAAATAGTTGTTTGCTCCTTTGGTAAACAGTCTACTATTCCATATTTTTTTATTACAGAAATATCCTTTGAGGCAGATAGATTGAAATTAACATATGAATATAAGCAGAAGTTTTTTAATTCAACAGAAAAAATATATTACCCTACTCAAAAATTAACGATTTATGGCGGATTCGTCATGCATAAGACAATATAGGTACCAAGTAGAAGGTCAAAGGCGAGAGAAAAATACCTATGGCCGATAACGATAAATGTGTAAATAAACTTCAATACTTTCACTAAAATGATTATTTAATAAACAATCACAATCATAAATTATATTACAAATATATTAAATCAGACAAGACCAGCACTCATATCTTCATAAATCTAAGCAATGTTTAATTCAAAGCAAAATTCTACTAATAGATGTTTACATTAAATAAAAAATATAGCGAATTGTAATTACTATGTATGTACCTAAAAGAAGCCAAGCCTCTAATTGTGTATTAAAACAATTCTTAAATGAACGTTACAGTAGGTAATTAGGTACATACATACTATCTAATCACAGTATAAAAAAATAAAGCATTGTTTTATCAGTCGACATCACAGTTTACACTATCGGCAAAATCAAAAATCTAGCCTGCTTAAAATCTAACATTGCTACAATTTCTACATTACATCAAATCAACTGTAGAATTTACAGAAATTGCAATAGCTATCTAAGTAATTTAGATAACAATAACACCATTTTTATTAGGTAGGTACTTAAATCTGGCATTACTACTGAAAAACCATACGAAATAGGCAACTATTCTTGCATAATTTTGCTACGATCTCTAAGTGAAGTGTTAAACTCTTACGATACTAGCAGATAATTTATGATCAAGCGTTTCCTAAAAGCTGTGAAACTGAGATCAGTTATATAATTATCACAGGCTTTCCTTGACACCCTGATCATTTTCTGTAAGTTATAGGTACCATTTATAATCTAGAATTATTATTTGGCTTATTGTATGTCTCACAGTGGCAAAATGGTTAGATAAAATATAAATTAGGAATTACTGAATAATATCGTTGGTGGTGAATCACAGGAGCGTACTTGATGCCTCTCTTGCAGGGTTTTAAATATGAGCTCTCTGGTGAATGGTAAGGCTGATGCTCGCACAATGTTTGCATTTGCCTTACCATTCGCCATAATAATTCTAATACAATGTCATGTTTTCTACGCAACTACAAAACCATAAAGAAAATCCATCATTATTTTTTTTTACTATAATAATGCTAAATTATGTGCCATTTAAGGAACATCGTGATTTTTTTTAACAAGCTACAGTTTTAAGTTTATTCGAAATTGAAGTAAGACCGTTCCTTATTGCTTGCATTATGAGCACTGAAAGTACATCGGTAATTCACTAGGAGACTCCCAGATGAGCCCCCGCCGCTGCCGGTGGGTTTTTTAGATTAGTAAGTGATAATTTGGTTGTTATGTTATACATAAAATAAATATTGGTGGAAATACGCCTCAGTAACCAGACTGCAGAAATCTTATGGCTAACACTTCCGTGATTGTGAGGTCAGCACGTTTTCGTAAACTAGGTACGTATTAGTTCTAGCACGGGTTTTAAAACTAATGGCCATATTCTGAATACTCAATGAGGTATAGGAGTTCTATGCACCGCGCGCTCATTTGAACAAATGTGCTAGCTAGATTTTTCTAACTGATGGCGACAAAAACGTTCACTGATATACGTAACGTTGACATGTTTACGTCCGTGGGTCATCATTGACCGGCGGTTATTTGATGGTCACTTTTGGGGGCGGTGGGGCGATAGGCGGCAAGTCGAGTGTAGGTATCGGATCGCGCCAGAACACAGTATGCGAGAATTCATCGCTTGGCTCGCACTGCGCCGGCGGGAACACTTGGTCCACTAAAACGGACATGTGGGAGTACCTGGAAGAACAATGCTTTGGTTATTATGCATCATAGATACAAGTGTTCATTCATACTGAAATTAGCCAATAGAAACATGACGGCGTGATCTATGCGCGTTTCTATTGATCGATAGATGACGTGACGCACCGTCTGTGGTAAGTATACTGGACCTATAGCATATTGCTGGCGCTGCGTGAAAAGGCATCGACTCAATAGTGTAATTACCACTTTATGTTGCGCTCAGAATAAAGACTGGCTGTAGAGAAAAGATCCAATTTTTACTCTACTAACTAAAAGAGGTAGATTGTGAAGTGATCGTAGAAATTTGAAACAAATTGCACTTATTGAAATGACTTTTGAAAGTTATATTCACATTTTAAATAGTTAGTAGAGAGGTACATTTTGTATTTTTCATAGATCTATATAGTTTTATAATTTGAAATAATGCAAGACAACACAATGACCAAGTATTTTAGTGTCGCGCTAATTTAATGTTAACATACTGTTAGCGATAACCAGCAAGAAACAAGCGGAAACTTCACCGGTTCCTTCACCATGGTTTATCGTGAGAGAGAACAGATACAGATGCCCAAGCTAAAGACAGAGCACAATCCAATCAGATGACATGTCGATGATCGCCAATTTGTTATTTTGTCAGTAATCATGATATATTAGCAAATTAGCGCAATTATTAATGTTTTTGGTAGATGTAGAGCTAATAACAGTTGATGCAGATCCATAGTTTCGTGTTCACTTCAACCGTCCCATTAACTGTGTACCATAGATGAGCAACAGTTAGTGCGGCGGCTGAACGTGTGTGTGGAACCAAGTTGCAACGTCTGCTAATAGCTTGTGATCACGCGGCCTCGTGAGCAAGCCATCACAGCATGCCATACGGCTTACCGGCAGAATAGCGCGTCCGCATAACATTTCACAATAACTAATATTTTAATAACACCTACGTCTCGGTCATGGTTTTAACGCTACTATCGGCTTTCATAGACGGGAAGAAATCATCGACCATGTCACTTTGCACGTGGTAACTGAAATAAAAATGCAATCGGCGTTACTTTATATTCATTCTGCTTCACCACACCACCTGAGTGTTAGTCAAAAGACCAGTAATTGCGTTGGCCAGGGTACTTCAGCATTCTGTTGGCAAAAGCTTTGACCTAACCACATCAGGCTTACCTTAGACTTCATTTCTACAATTTACATTCCGCTAGCGACTACATCCAATCAACCGATCTAATGTATGGGATGAACAACATAAAAAAAACCTGCTTAGCGTAGGATTGCGTTAGGATCAAAGCTTCAGAAATCATTATAACCAACCTGGCAAGCGCAACGCAGGTCTGTGATAGAAACGTTTATTTTTAAGCTATATAATGTACAAAGTGTAAAATGGCCATTTCCGAAAAGTTAAAGAACATGTCTAGCTAATTTCAAACCTGAAAGTTAATCTGAAAGTATGTATTTTTAAGCGATAAGATTTTCCATTATTCAGTTTAACTCCATCGAGTGACTTTTAAGATCTTGGCAGAAACCTCTTACACCTTGTATTAGTAAATACTACACATACACAGATTCTATCGTATTTATAAAATACTAACGTTGATTGGAATGTTTGCGTCAGTTCGTGCTTCAGTTCTCCTTTGTAGTTGATGGTGAAGATTCTCACGATAGGAATGCCGACAGCCTGGTAAGCGCACACATCCTGAAGACAAAAGATAATTGTTGAGCTATCTGTAGATAATTTTCAATGATCAAAAGTCGAAGCAAAACGGTTTTTTTAATTAATATTTTTTAATATTGGTGGACATTCCACACAGCACTATCTCGCCCCAAACTAAGCCTAAGCTTGTGATTATGGGAAACAGATAGCTGATATACTACATAAATATTTTTTTTCTGATCATCTATGTTCATCACACAAATGTTTGTTCTCGGTGGGGATCGAACCCACGGCCTACGGCGCAGAAGGCAGAGCTACTACCAACTGAGCTGTGAAGTCTGTCAAGTTAAATCACAAGGATCACTTTCAAACTTCTTCTATAGGTACTCGTGATCTAGCGCCAGTGAATTCCTTGAACCAAGGGCAAAAAAACATCCTGCTTGGCTCCCAGTATCTTATTTTTATAAAAAAAGGTCATGCCATGCCTGGGTATAACAGTCGTCAGTTTTTTTATCATTTCTGTTTTTTGTAATCTTCATTTAAAAAAAAAAAGATAAACTAATATCAATCTGATACTTCACTTCAAGGCAACGTAATGTTTAATAGAAATGTTTTCATAACACTCGCTTTGACGTCAAATATGACCTTATCCCACGTTTCAAAGCACGTTTGCTTAGAGCTCGAACTAAAGCATAATAATAATAATAAGCACCGGACATCGGTCCGGCGAACATTTTATCCGGTGCATGTACACACTTCACTACATAGTATAAAACAAAGTCGCTTTCTCTGTCCCTATGTCCCCTTGTCCTTTTGTATGCTTAAATCTTTAACACTACGCCACGGATTTTGATGCGGTTTTTTTTAATAGCTAGAGTGATTCAAGAGGAAGGTTTATATGTATAATACATGCATGATATGTGCACCCGTGCGAAGCAGGGGCGCGCGGGCGGGTCGCTAGTTCATTATAAACCATACACCATCGCGGATCCTGCGAAAAAACGGTCCGTTGTCCGGTGAAAAAAACGGACGTATACAATCGGCCTAAGGCTCTATTTTGTAGGTAGACCTTTGCGAAGGACGTTTCAAAGGGGGGTTTTAGTAGGTTTTTACAAATACATACATTGACTCTATTGCCATATCCCGCGTAGAAGGGGTTCGATCCCTGCGGGAACAGCGCCTTGATATCCGCGAGACACTGGATCTTGAACTCCTCGGGCTTCTTCTCGATCACCTCTCGATGGAACGCGCGCAGCAGAGACGTCGGGTTGAGGAGTAGCGGACCGTCGGGAAGGCAGACCTCGCCTTGTTTGATCGAGCGGAGGTATTCGCGGGTCACCTGGTAATCATTCAATAATTTTAAAAGAAATAAAAAAACCATTTAGGAAAAATCTTCATCCTACTAATATTATAAACGCGAAAGTTTTTTTTTTTTCATTTTTAATGCTGGACAATCTACACAGCACAGTACTACTATTATAAACGCGAAAGTTTGTAAGTATGGATGGATGGATGGATGGATGTTTGTTACTATTTCATGCCGGAACGGCTAAACAGATCTGGACGAAACTTGGCAGAGAGATAGATTATAGTCTGAAATAGCACATAGGCTACTTTTTATCCCGTGGGAATACCGGGATTTATATCTGCGCGGGTGAAATCGCGGGACGCAACTAGTTGTATCATAATTTGTAAATCTCAGTGTATGTGTTTTCCTTTGAATACAGAATTTACCTAGGTAACTAAGATACTGTCACCTACAATAGGATGGTAGCAATCAATCATCATGATAATTACCTACATTATGTACGTTGTTCCATTGACTTTTACATCGCGCCTGGTGATATACATACAGGATAATTTAATGTGCAAAACAATCAAGATCAATAGTGAAAACAAATATTGACTCGATTTAAGCTTTATTCAATTTCACTTATTAGTATAATAGCTGATGATAAAACGAAGTGTGTACTCACTTTGGCCTGTCCGATCGCTCGCGCAGACAAGTACAGCAGCTGATAACCATTGTTCTTGATCTTGGTAAACAGCTGCGCCACTCCCGACTGCGCCCAATCCTTGCCCACCAGCGGGAAAATATGGCCGAGCACGTCAGATCTATGGAAAACATTGAATCATTATAAAATAACACGTAATTATAATCTACTAGTTGCAGCCCGCGGTTTCACTCGCGCAGATTTAAATCCCGGTATTCCCACGGGTTAAAAAGTAGCCTATGTGCTATTCCAAACTATAATCTATCTCTCTGCCAAGTTTCATGCATATCCGTTCAGCCGTTCAGGCGTGAAAGAGTAACAAACATCCATCCATCCATACTTACAAACTTTCGCGTTTATAATAGTATGTAGTAGGATTAAAGCTTTTTTTTAATTTATTTATTAAACATTTTATACAGTGAACAGTTAACACGGTTGTTAAAGTTGGCCTAGAGTTTAAGCTTTTTAAAGATCAATTTATCGCCCCCGAACCAGCTGCATGCTAAGTTTCATAAAAATCGTTGAAGCCATTAACGACATTCAGATTACATAGAAATTACCTACAATAATTTCTCGTTTAAAGGTATTAGATAATAATATAGGCATTAACGTAGCGGCAATGATCATGCACACTTTCTGAAAAAAATATGACGTAGGTACATACGAAACAAATTAATTGAATAACTTCCAAAAATAGCTTTGTTGGCGCATGTGAGCAATTTACAAATACATAACAAGTAGGTAGGTGCGTATATTCATCAGTCTGCGTAAACAAGTGCTGTTTTATCTTCACGCCAACTTCATAATGAATATCATGATTACCTATAATATACATAAAACATACATATTTATGTAATACAATTAAATGTCTATCTCCGTATGAAAGCCAGATAATCTCGTGTGACCTTAAATTAATCTGTATTAACTGATTATCTTTTATTTGAAAAAATTAATGATATCGCCTATTTTATAAGACTTTAATCATATCAAACTGTACAAATGGATAAATTTCTTTTATAATTTGGTTTAATAAATTGATGCAAACTAGCTTTAGGCGTTACGATTGCATTTGCGATTGATTGAAAAGTAGAATTTTATTGTTCCTTACCGACTACCGACCTGACTACTGACCAACTAAGTTTTTCTTATTATAAATAAGTTGTATTTGACTGTTAGGAGGTGTTTGTCTAATACCTTGTTTACACTTAGCTCAAACGGACACAGGAACATGGGCAGCCACATGGGCAATGCGCGAAAGGCAACGCGTGCGGTAACGCGAGAGAGAGAGAGAGAGAAAGCGTTGAAGTTCGCGTTGCCACGGACATGAGCTAAGTGTAAACGCTGTATTCTTATACAAATCTTTTTCTTCTTAGGTAAACCTCTAAATTAAAAGGTACGGGTCGCTAGTACCTTTCAATTTAGAGGTTTTCCCCGGCTTCGCACGGACTACATCACAATAGAAACCTCTTTTTTTGTTTGAATCCGCATTCAGTTGGTGGGCTATAGACATATGAGTGGATGGACGAATGGCGATTAGGGTTCAGATGCAGCTGTCTTTTACCCCTTTTATTTTTTTGTTAAGTTACATTACAGTTACATTAGAAACCTGTAAAATTATCAGTATTTCTCTACTATACAGGGTTACAGGAAAAATCGTGCTAGATCCGTGAAGGGCGTGGAGTACCCATCATTTCTGACTTATTTCACTATGAAACACCCTACCCTAAACTTAACCCTTTTCGAGATATTCGACTTTTAATTTTTTTATTGAAAATTGCCGATTTTTAGGTTACTAAATTTATTTTTGTTTATTTTGTGTATCTTATTATTATTATTATTGCATTTTTACATGTGTAATAAGATGCTTTAGGACGTCTATCATTAAAATAGTGCATAAGTTAATTGAATAGACCGTAGTAGACAAGTGAAAGTTAAGAAATAAAAAAAATATTAGAAAGTTTATTTTTCTCTAAGGGATATCTAAAAAAAATATTATGGCAATTGTTCGGCAGATGTTTTTTAAAATATCTACGTTTCATCAGCTATCTAACGAGGTATAATAATCTAGGGTTTTATTCAAATGCATTGAAAAAAATTTAGTTTTATAGGCGACAGTGGAGAAGAAAATTTATACCTAGCCCTAAAAAGTAAAATAAAATAATAGGTAAGCATGAAATGTCATTTATTAAAGATTTTCACACAACTTTTTCTTATTCTACAGTTCATGTTCAACATGGCCGCCTCTATTTCTGATACATTGTCGCATCCTTCTACGGAGACCAGTCTTTACTACTCCAGTGGTTAACGTGGTCCTCATTTTATTGGCTGCATCCACAATCCTTTCTCGTAAGTCTTCCACAGACGAAACTGGATTCGGCTCGCTGTACACAAGACTTTTCATGCACCCCCACACGTGAAAATCCATGGGCGTTAGGTCCGGACTTCTTGCTGGCCATGGCAACGGTCCACCTCGTCCTATCCATTTGTTTGGATAATTTGTGTCCAGCCAGTCTCTGACACTTCTCCTGAAATGGGCAGGGCAGCCATCGTGTTGGAACCACATGTCCCTGATCAGGTTGAGTGGCAGATCATCCAGCAAATCACTTAAGTCTGCTCTCAGGAAATTTTCGTAGCTTTCCCCATTTAGATTATCCGGGAGAAAGTAAGGTCCAATCAAATGATTGGAGATAATGCCCATCCACACATTCACGCTGAATCTTCGTTGGGACCCCTTCACTCTTTTCTTATTGGGATTCCTTAGCTCTTTTGGGGCCCAGTAATGGGCGTTGTGATAGTTAGTTATGCCATCTTTATCAAATTTGGACTCATCCGTCCACAAGATATTTCTTAGAAAATCTGGGTCTTCTACGTCAGCATTTAGCATAAATCTGCAAAAGTCCAATCTTCTCGCGGGGTCTCCTTCTTCAATAACGTGTACCGGCGTGTAATGGTACGGGTATAGGCCAGCAGTATGCACTGTAAACCACACTCTCCATTGCGAAAGTCCCAGATCACGGGCAACAATATTAGTGGAAGTAGTCGGATCCGCTCGAAAGCGTTGCACTATCTCATTGTCCTGTTCTTCGTCATCAATTCGTGGTCTTCCCATGTCTGTATTTCGTCTCAAAACAGAGCCAGTTTCTCGAAGTCTTCGATAGACTCTGTCAAAAACGGCCACATCCGGCACTCGACGACCGGGGTAGCGAGTTATGTATTCGTTGCGAGCTTGCGCAGACACACAATCGCAGTATCCGTAACAAATAAGCATATCAGCATATTCCTCAGGTGTGTAGGACGTCATCTTCAACACTTCCGTATCACAGGTACAAATCAGAGTCCGGTTAGCAAGCACAGTAGTCACAAATCAGAAGAAATAGTCCAGAATCACAGCCAAGTCGAGAAAAAGAGCAAAACGATATCACATCTACTATGTACGAAGCACAAAAGCAGACTGACAACCAAAACTGTTGTACCCCCTGTTGTATCCCAGCCCTAACCGGTCTCTACACATTTTTTCTTTCATTCGCACTTACATAAATCATCACTTGTCTCGCTCGCACGGTGCGTCTTAACTTGAAGGACAATAGGCGCGGGACCGTTAAAACTGCTACCTGGAGCGTCCCAACTACTTTTTTTCCACGAAATGTAATACAAACCCTAGATTGTTATACCTCGTTAGATAGCTGATGAAACGTAGATATTTTAAAAAACATCTGCCGAACCATTGCCATAATATTTTTTTTAGATATCCCTTAGAGAAAAATAAACTTTCTAATATTTTTTTTTATTTCTTAACTTTCACTTGTCTACTACGGTCTATTCAATTAACTTATGCACTATTTTAATGATAGACGTCCTAAAGCATCTTATTACACATGTAAAAATGCAATAATAATAATAATAAGATACACAAAATAAACAAAAATAAATTTAGTAGCCTAAAAATCGGCAATTTTCAATAAAAAAATTAAAAGTCGAATATCTCGAAAAGGGCTAAGTTTAGGGTAGGGTGTTTCATAGTGAAATAAGTCAGAAATGATGGGTACTCCACGCCCTTCACGGATCTAGCACGATTTTTCCTGTAACCCTGTATAATGCATGTAAATATTATATATATTATTTTTATTATACATGCACATATAGGTTCTTCTTGAATCACCTTATCTATTAAAAAACCGCATCAAGATCTGTTGCGTAGTTTTAAAGATCTAAACATAATATGTTTTATATTATGTAGTGATTCGGTATGGGGGTAAAATCCATACTTATTAAACAAACCTACTTGATTTTATGGGCCGAAAAACTTACTGCATTACAGCTCAGTTAGTAAGAACTGGAAAACGAAGCGTGGGACGCCCCTACCCTATAGACTGACGATACTATGAAAATTGTGGAAAGTCTGTGAATTAAGAGGGCTCCGAATCGTTCTTCCTGGATATTTTGGGGATGGCCTATGTCCAGCAATGGAGTTCTACATGTTGGTGATAATGTAATAGTATTGAAGTAAGGTACATACTTGGTGATGGTGCCGTCGATATCAGAGATGACGATCTTGTCGTCGTGCCGCCATCGGAACACGTTGCATTTGCAGCGCGTAGTGCCTTGGTACGCCGTCGTCACGCTGAATACCATCTCGTTCATACCGTGCAGGAGGTTTAGGTTTTTCTGCGGGAAAACAATGCATTTTACTCTTTACACCATAATTAGTGAAACTGGTATTAAAAAATGGAGGGTTACTCTCAGCCACGCAAGATAGTGAGGTTTGAAGATTGATTGTGGGTCATTTCTTTTTCAACTCTCCTTAATCAAAGATTTTATAATGTCCTAAAGTTAATCACCGAGCGGGATTTGACACTGCGACCTTCCCCTTGATACGGGGCTGCTCTCCTTGTAAATTAAGAAACTGTAGTAGCGGTACATACGCGTGATTTAAGCGTAGACCTTTGTACCATGTTAACACATTTACATTGAAAGAATTGATTGAAAAAGGCAACCTCAAGACAAACAGGAGGTCCATTCGTTTGTTTGGTCAATGTATTTTAGTATGCTAACTACCGGATCAATCCTACAAAAGGAAACTTTAATTTCGGGTGCTTACAACGCTCATTAGAACAACACAAGAATTTTCCCTAAAGATATAAACTTACAATTTGATCAGACGAAAGCCGCAGAGTTTTTCGGAAAGAGGAATATCTGCGCGAAGGTCCGGTGCCCTCCTGGTCTGAATCTGAGGAACTGTGCTCCATGCGATCTGGCAAGGGAAATGAGAAAATTTATTCCTGTCGTACAACACCAATAACTAACAATATAAGTCGTCCATATAATATGTATTATTTATCATGATTGTAGAATAGGATGGCGCATAAGGCAATAGGTATAGATAGAATAACATAAATAGTCCTTGACCAACCAAAGAGAGATTTTCCTGTGTCGTGGGTATAATACCGGCAGGTACCAAAAAACCACTACACTCAGAGTACCAAAAAAATAAGATGTACATTCATTGCCATCTCCTACCAATGGGTAGCGACAAACAAGGACAGCGCTAATTTAAGACAATGTTTAGAATCAGAATCATTTATCCACAAAGATTACACACATTAACAATACATTGCTATCCTACTACTATTATAAACGCGAAAGTTTGTAAGTAAGGATGGATGTTTGTTACTCTTTCACGCCGGAATGGCTGAACGGATCTGAATGAAACTTGGCAGAGAGATTAATTATAGTCTGGAAAAACACATAGGTTACTTTTTATCTCGTGGGAATACCGGGATTTAAATCTGCGCGGGTGAAACCGCGGGGCGCAACTACTTTATAAAAAAACTTTGGCTTGTCTTTACAGTTAGGCACCGTTTTGTATTATGAGGGTTATTGTTTACCTTGTTCTTGACTAGTTCTAGTTTGTACATGCTCCGTGAGCTCTCCTGCATCAACAGCTTCAGTTTCATCGTCTGCGACTATCTCCGCGTCCGTTATCTCGATCGTGACGCTGGGTTCCGTGACTAGGTTCTCCGGCGCGGATTGCGATTCCGTTACTGTTTCCGCGAGGGACGCCTCTGGGTTCTCGTCGCTTTTGTCGAGGGAGGCGTCAGTCCTGAAATAATATTGAAACTTGAAAAAAAAACTTGAAACAGCTTCACGACTTTGATCCCCAGGCACGGTAGATATCCCTTCACATCTCCCAGTACCAAGTAGGTACTAATTCAAGATTCTTTGAGGATGTCTAAGGGGGGTAGTCAGAGGTACGTCAAAACATTACATTTGGCACATACCCACATTTTGCAGTAGTTAGTATTCCATACGTGACAGGTTGCAAGCCCATCGCCGCTGTTAGAATACTAACTGGTTTCCTCACGATGTTTTCCTTCACCGTTTAAGAGCACTGGCATTGCGCACATAAATTTTTCGATAGAAAAATCCATTGGTGCACGAGCGGATTCGAACCTGCGACCTTACGGTCGGAAGGCGGGGTCAGTCCCACTAGACCACCGGTGCTCTTAATTATAAATGTGCTCTAAATAATATTGTTCTTGAGATAAATCTTTTCGGATATAAAAGTAAGTACTTTGATACATTTTTACATGCTGTTCGTAATAGTTATTTAAAGGTTTTCCTAGCTTGTATAAGATATTGATAAAAGTTGGCAATAGTTTAAGAATTATTTATCTTTGACAGATTTTTATAAGCAAGGCTGTCAGTCAATTTAGGAAAACTCATAGTTTGACTGACTTATAGTGCGCAATCATTTGCTTGAATCATTATCATACAAAATAATTTTTTTTCGTATTAACCTTTTAGCTTCAGCGTTGGACCGTCTCCAGCTCCACCAAGAGTACCCGCGTGGTTTAGTGGCGCCCTCTGCCGTGTGTGACGTAGTCGGGCCATCCTTGTCACCCTTTTCTAGTTCTTCTAGCACTCGCTGTAAAACAAATACCGGTTTAGTATAGGTTTTGACGGTTACCACTGCACACAGTGACTTACAACTTTCCTTCTACTCTGACTTCTAAACTTACCCTTCTTTATAGGAAGGCTAAGTTCGCCTTTGTACCTGGCGCTATGTAGGATTTGCCAGTGTATGTCATTCACAAGACCAGAAGATTCACTACGTGATATAATCAATTATGTATGTTGTTATTTGTATATTGAATAAATATTTAGTATAGAAAAGAGTGGCAGTAGGCGTCAAACTAGGTACTCAAATCGGGGGACGAAGTATAGGACTACCTGGCCGATTGAACGACGACATTATAAAGATTGCGGAAAGCCAGGGGATGAAGAGAACAACTTATAGTTCTTCCTGGAAAGTACAAGTGGCTGACGATGATGTTGACGTCATCATGATCAACGCTGACGTGGCTCGCAGCAGAGTTCTTACGTTGGGCAGCGGCCGGCGGTACGCGAGCAGAGACAGCAGCAGCGGGCCGGCGCTGCGCCACTGCATCCAGCGGTCCCCGAGCCGCACCATCAGCCGGCCGTCGTGCGCCAGCGCGCCGCCGCGCTCGCAGAACTCCTCGTATGACAGCGCGCGAGATACCATGTCCTCTCGCACGAACACTGCCACTTGGCCCCTGGATAATAACAGGCAGGGTTCGTTATTTGCAAAAATTATTGACGTCATATGGCATTTTTTTTTGCTCTAATAATTACAGTTCTAAATCCGATTATCTCTCTATGCTTGAAGATCAAAGTGTCTAGTACCTGCCCACCTACGGAGCCGAGACATGGCCGCTCACAGAGGAGAACATGCATAAGATCAGAGTATCACAACGGGCAATGGAGCGCGCCAGGCTCGGTATCACACTTCTGGACCACGTAGCTACCCAAGGTCGAGATTCGGCGCCGCACAAAAGCAGATAATGTGCATGCACGAATCGCGAAACTGAAGTTGAGATGCGCAGGACACTTAGGGACAGGGATGAAGCGAGATGGACGAAAGCGATAATCAAGTGGTGGCCCAGGGATGCTCAATGACAGGCCGACCACCCGCCCGTTGAATGACATTGTGTGAGTGATGGTGGGAATGGATGGATGAGCCTCGCAAGAGATCGGAGTTGCTGGGCTGAAATGTTGATGATTGACGACGTAAAAAAGTAGTGATTTATCTTTAAATGCCCCTCCTTCAAATTCCACTACGATACAATCATACATTCCCAGAAATAACGATTTTGAGCATTATCCATCCACCGACTTTCGATCATATAAAAACTACTTAGGAACTGAGACACAGAACATGCAAATGTTCCTCATCTCTGTTTCTAAGAAGAAAGTAATAAGTTACCTATTAATTACTATTGTATATTCACTGATAAGAGCAATGTTTTACAGTAAGGCCTTCCGGGTAATTGAAGGATCCATTGAGGAAAAATATTTTCGAATGAAAATGCTCTGTAAAGATGTTAGGCACCTACCTATTACGAACCGGAGTTTGTGCCAAGTTTTTATTGCTTGGGTCACGGTCTCTCTGCTAAAAAATAGGTACCTAGTACCTACCCATAATATTTAAATACAAAGGTATAATACATTACATGACAAGGATAGTAGGACAGTCAATACAAAACCCAAATTTGTTGGAATATCCAGTTTAAGTCTTTTTTACAGTGAAATCATTATTCAATTTTCGTACACTTATGGTTGGTTAAAGACAACTTACTTGGCGAGGATTTTCTCATCGTCATCCGAATCCATAGCGTGAGGTTCAAGCGAAGCCGGCGATTGGGGAAGAGAAGGCCCATTGCCGGATTCGTACTCCTCTTCCGTAGGCCCGGTTGACTGGTGGGCCGCGTTTGATGTCCCTGTACCAGACAAAATGTCTGATCATCCAACATACGGGCAATATAATATAATCAATAATAACACTAGTTAATTCCAACTTAGGAGCACAAAAATAACTGACCTAACCCTCCCCCGATATATTTCCAGGAAAATTTAATATGTACCTTTTCCAACCACCGCCATTATCCACGCGATCTTTAAATGTCGTCGGTCCAATCAGGTTGTGGTATAGTTATAAACAGTATTAGAATTCTACACTGATCTGTATATGTAATACAGATCAGTGGAATTCTACAATATTGTACGTCAATTTGCTTCATTGCGTTTGTGTGTTTGTCAAATAAATAAGTAGGTATTGTATTAGCATTCGAGCATTTCATGTAGTAAAGTTCTGCTAATTTATGTTACACAGCACATACCTACCTGATAATCAGTTATGTAAGTCGCAGTCATCGTAAATGGTATTTTTTCATACGTATATACGAAAGATGATTGACACATCATAGTAGTTTAACTAACTGTAGCATTGTAATTAAGAATTCAACGCTCCAAAAATAATTAATATTCAGTAAAAAACGCGATTCACTTGACGAAGCCGGGTAGTGAGTGTTGTCAAGTGATTACTTTGCAAAAATGCTGTGTCATGCAAGAACTCTTAAAAGAGTATTCGCGTGAACTTTTTTAGCATAGATACATTTCCCCCCTTATTCAAAAGGTGAAAATTTCTGCAAACTTTACCAGTATCTCGTTCTATCCGATGAGAAAAATAGAGAGAACGCTGGTTCGTGACATGACTAACGAAGCGCAACGTAATGATGAATACGGGGATTTTTTTGGCTACCAATAAAATGTGATAAAAACTATATCGTGAGTACTTGCCGTTCCATTCAAGTGCTAAGTAAACGAAGCATTCTGATCATTGTGTTGTCATAGTTATTTTTAAAATAACGTTTCTTTGTCTGCAATTGAACGATGGGAAACTTTTACCTTACATAATAGTGTAAATACTTGTAGTTAAATTACAACTTGTACGACCAAGAAAAACAACCTTCCTTCTCAGCTCATTACTTTGGTAATTGAGGCGTGATATTTCAAAACCAGCTATAACAATTTTTAATAATAATTGCCTTATTGATGTCATCAGGAAAGTTCTTTCAATTCTGTAAAAACTGAGCATATTTAGCATATTAATAGAACAACTTACCTGCGCGATATCCAGAATGATGCTTGGGGAAGTAAAGATCCGGATCCACTTGGCCTCTGTCCAGTTGCTCCAAGTAGACGCCTTGCACGGTCTCTTCTTTGTTGGACATGAAGCGGAACATTCCACTGAGCACGCCGCGTCTGTTAGGACGGTCCTCGTCCGAGCTCAGAGGTTCCGTCGGCGACGCGGGCTCCGCCGGAGTTGATGGCGTTGGGGGGGTCTGGAATACACTAGCGTTGTAGTAGTGCATCAAATTCAAATAAAAAAAATTTGTTTATTCAATAAAATCACAAGGATGTTGAAACGTCTTAAAAACTAGGTGACTCTAGTGCCACGCGACCAACGCCTAGAAGAACAGGCAACAAACTCGGCTTGGTATCTATCACTCTTTTGTATGATCCTCGTTACAATGTAATAAAATACCTACACAATTGAAGCTATATAATACAACTAGCGACCCGCCCGCGCGCCCCTGCTTCGCACGGGTGCACATATATTATACATATAAACCTTCCTCTTGAATCGCTCTATCTATTAAAAAAAACCGCATCAAAATCCGTTGCGTAGTTTTATAGATTTAAGCATACAAAGAGACAAGGGGACATAGGGACAGAGAAAGCGACTTTGTTTTATACTATGTAGTCATAGTGATAAACATAAAATAGTAATAGTAGACATTGCAGACATGTTAGCTGCTGATGGGCAGCAAACACTATTATAGCACAAAGCTGAGTGATGTCCGATTTTGTTGTCGTAACCAATATTTTTCTCTGTATTTCAGTGGTTTGAATGCACAGAACTATTAAGAACATTGGTTGGATATCAGCGTTTAAGAGTTTCATCCCCAGCGGGGAATAGTCCGGAAAATGGGAAAGCTAACACCACAGGATGCTACTACACGCAGGATAAATTTAAATCCATAAAATACCATTTTTAAATAGAATATATCGCCTTTAGCGATAAGGCCGCCCATTGATATTTATTTGGTTACGCCTGGATTAGGATTGTATCCAGGTAAGGTACCTACCTACTATTGTTTTATCTAATGAAGATTTTTTATTATTTTAATATTTGCAATACTCAGTTATCTCTCTACCAGCTGTTCACGAATTTAGTCGGAATAAAGGCCACGGACTGTATTACATCCATACAAACATCCGCTATACGCATGCATTCTTAAATCATAATATTTTATTGCGGAACTAGTAACAAGTAAGAAATAAGACCTACCCATACAGAAAGGAACGAACAATAGTTATTTAAACTTTGGCGCCACGTATCTATAAACACACCCACTTTTATATGAAGTATGGATCTATTGCTATAGAATCCATAGCCCAAAAAATACCTTAATAAAGTTATGCTAAAATATCGGAATAATAATAATAATATCAGAAGTAAACGTGAATTTATAAATGGTATGAAATGCAAAGTGCAATGACTTCAGTATTTTCTATTGTTAAACATAAAGATCACACATAAAAATCTTAAACATACACTTCTTATGCTTAGGTAACTGGCGCCTTTTAGTTAGTATCTATGAATGGTTAGAAGCGGTACATAGAGTACTAATAGTAATTATACAAAAAGTTTCAGATGGTTACTTAGACAAATACGTGCAAGATGAATAATAGAACGAGATTCCATCGTTGCGAAAAAGCTTAGAAGCTTAGAACCGCTATTAGTACATAGCTATTTAGTGCATACTTTCAAAGTTGTGACCTTTTTAGTCATAATACAAATTGTAAAGGCTCTTTTGTAAATTGAGATATTTAAGAGACAAAATAAAGATTGATCTATTTTACTCTAAATATAAAAGTTTTAAAGTGCAAACATTTATCAGAAGCGGATAACGTTTTTATAAAAGAACACCACATAATATAATTTAAATTTATTTAGAGTTAATTCCTCCTGTAACATACCTCTAGTGGGGAGTCCGGTGATTCAAGTTCCGGGAGATCTCCAGTACGGACGGGGGGCTCGGGTAGTTCCCCCCACCTCCACGACTGGGAAGACTTGTCGCCACCCGCGGTCCGGGACAGTTCCACTTCTGTATCCGATTGTACCGGGGTGCCTCCGCGGGATCCTCTGCCAATAAAGCTTTCACATTAGTACATCATTACTAGGTCTGGAAATATTTCTAATAAGTAATAGTTTACTCAGTACTAAGACCTCTAGGACATACGAGTACCTATATCTACAGTTTCGCGGTTTCTATTGTTTACTCTAAACTAATTCTACTTGTGCTTGTTTACAAAATAACAAACCTGTCAGTCGAAAGGTACCTTAATTTCAAAGCAATATTTTTTACCTTGAATAATGTCAAAACAAAACTTTTACGACGTTATTACGAGAAAATCAACAATGGTTTTTTATAATCGACAGATTTCATAAGTAGGTATATTTGTACCTGAGTTGCTTTTTGACAGTTAGCTTCCCCATTAAAAATAGTCCTTACAGAACGACACTACACTTGAGACCAGAGTATAATTTACTGTAGGTAAAAGTGTGCTGCCAAATTGGACGTGAGCTTTGATGAATAATATAGAGGTATTCGTCTTTTGCCAATTCCATTCCTGTACCGACACTTATTCTTGTGGCGTGCATGACCGTGCATAGCAGTGATAAATCTAAAATGTTCATATACGGTCATAAATAACAGTATGTATACCCACATTTGTAGGGTTTTCTCTGTTCCGCGTCTATACCTATATATACTCGTATGTAAGAAATCTAGGCTAGCAAGATTTAACTTCCAAATAAGTACAGCGATATCATTATTTCTAGTTTATAAACACTAAGTAATAAAACTCTAGCTAGAGTACTTCATTATACGTGTAGATACAACTGTAAATAACTTTATAACTGCTAGTACCTGACTAAAAAATCAAAGAACAGCTTAAGACTAAGTCCTACCTGGATCATGAAAGTTGCCACGAAATTCTACTCCCAAGAGTACAGAGTTATATTTACGAAAAAGAAATTGAGGGTATTCTCCATGCAATTAAAATTGAGAAAAGTTGTTTTATGCAATGGATATCATCAAGTGTGACTCAAATGTAAATTTTATGCACGTTACGGAAATATCACGCAATCTGATTTTCTTGGATTATGCGTTTTATTTTCTACTTATTCGTAAATTCAACTTGTTAATACGATTCTATGGCTATTGTAATTATGTAACAAAGTACGTGTATTCAAAATAATATTGCAGACAAAGGAAATTGCCAGTTTTACTCGCTGATTAGTAAAGGAGCCAACGCACTACGATTCGGGTCAGGAAATATGATAAACTACTGACTCATGTCATGTCATGACGGATATTAGTGCTTAAGCAAATACAATTATTTGTGGTCAACCGTGCTGTACCATGCACTTCGAAGGTAATCCTTTCCTTTGTCTGAACCGAAGCGTGGTTAAGGCAATGCAGCAATTACTTATTGCATGCGTGTTGCATTAACTTGCACACTGCAATTCACTGCATAGATTTTAATGAACGCCTGCTTAATAAAAATACTGTGGTGGTATATCAAATTATTTATAGAGGTTTTCCTTCTTATTCTTAAGATTTGTAAAAAATGTATGCAACTTGTATACAGGGTTACAGGAAAAATCGTGCTAGATCCGTTAAGGGCGTGGAGTACCCATCATTTCTGACTTATTTCACTATTTTATATTTGTCTTCTGTCTACTGTCTTGGAATGTTTACTTCAGTGCAATTATAACTATGTTATGGCAATAACTGCCTCTCACCCCAGGGCTCAGGTGCAACTAGTCATTATGATTCCCCCATCACCTCCGGACTTCTATTGACACACGGACAACATCCTCTCCTTCACGGAATATAAATCCCCTAATTTTCATACAAAGCTTTGCTTCCACTTTCATGGTAAAGTTAACTAAATGTGCCCATTCGCATTTCATTATTTGTTTACATTTAGGTAGGTAGGTAGGTACTCATTATGATAGGTCGGTTACATTATGAAACAAATGCGTTGTATTCAGCGCTTAGTATTCTGTTTATCGAGTATTACTAAGAATACGTGTTAAAAGAGCATTTAATATTATAGTCTGAACAAACAGGAAAAGCGCAACGAATACTTCAACCGTGTATTGCAAAAATGCCATTAATTAAGGCAGGTAGGTACCTTCTTAGTACTTACACGTTTTTTCTCTACAGCAGAATAGAACCTCTAGCGTCTAGCCAACAACAAAAAGCAACAAGCACAAAGTATGAAGAAAAAATAAATGCATGTGCTGTTATCAGGGTCAATATTAATTGCAATTTATAAATTTTGTGTCGCAATTCGTAATCTATACCTAATCTAAAGTACTTGTACACTTTCGTGAATTTAGTGCGATAAGTTTTTAAAACTATTCGTGAGTAATCAAAAGTACGCCCACATGATGAAAGAGGTTACCATAGCCTATAGACGCTTGCAATACCAGAGGCATCAAACGCGTGTTGCCGTCAGTTTAAAAGTACGTGAACTATCTACAAGCGAGTATCATTTGGTGTTATAAAATGAATGCAGTAATTACGCGTTTCTTGATGCGGCATGCACTTCGAACGCAGTGTCCGACAGTGCCATTGGGATGCGATTCTCTCCAGTCAGGTTCAGGTTAGACATCTCTTCGCTGCAACGAAGGAGTTCCTCAAACTAATACTTTCACTCAACATATTAATATATGGGCATACCAACAATTTTATGTTTAATAACTTGGGTCAAACACATCATATGGACTGAAAGTAAAATTATACAATAGCTTACCTAAGCGTGGCTGCATGGACTTCAGTATCGCTGAAGAAATTGTTATCAGTGGCATTGGGAATGGATGTGGGCTGAGAAGGGCGCGGTTCAGATCCTGCACGGTCTGATTGGCTGGAAATAGAGCTAGTGGACGACTTCCGCTGATGCTTCTTCTTCGAGTTCATTTTCCTAGTTTTCTTTTTCTTCTTTCCATTACCGTTGGGTTTTGTTTCGTCGGTTGGTGCCGCATCAATCGGTCGGAAGTCGTTATGTGCGCTTATTTTCTGCACCGCCTGGTTCGCTTCGCTCTCTGCCTCACCTAACTGCGTCGCTGCGAATGTCCTGGGGGCCCGACCGTCGACCCAGTCAGGTGCACTTTCGTCAAGGCCGTCCATCTCGAATAGGGCGTCGTTGTCATTGTTACAAGTATTCTCGTCTTTGGTGATTTTCTTTGTAATCTTATTTATATCAGGCTTTTGCATGGATTGCCCATCTGCTGTGTATCTGCGAACAGAAGCTAATTTCAACCATCTATCTAGTGGTTGTAGCAGCAAAGCTATTTGGAACATTTGACCAAAAGGTGTTAAAATGTATAAACAAACGGAGCTAATATAAGTACCTACGTGTAGTAAAACACGCGAAATGCTAATTTTATTGCGTTGAAACTATCGCTTTCGCTGTGATGTTTTTACGTCCATTGTTCTAGTGAAGCATAAAGTTCCGATAGATCAGATATTTTCCATGGCACGCTTCACCCGGAAACATGTTAGGTAACTATAATTGTAAGTCTACGATCGTAGTACTAGTAGGTTTTTTATGCGTAACAATGAATCTACCTGCGCTTTGTATAGTCGGAAGCCTGGCCGTGGTCCGGCTCTACGGCAGACAGTGAGTTCCGCCGTCGCGGCTCATACAGCTCCTCAAACCTCGAAGCCGGGATGGGCGACGTGGCCAGATGCGCAGAGCATTCCCCCTCATTCTCGCCAACTTCTTCAACGAAGAAAGCCTCGCCCGATTCTCCGAGTTTCATGTGAATCTGTAGCGGCTCTCCATTCAACTCCAGATCAACCTGAAACAAGAACACATTTTATTTGCGAAATTGAGGAAGTGCCAAATTAGATACACGTACCGGACCTTGTAGCAGCATAAAAATAAACACGGGTAAGGAGGAAATTTGAGTTTTTATTCAAGATTTTATTGGCGAGTGCGATGCGAGTACAATTTTCTACACGTGGGACTATTGAACGTGCGCACGTGAGAAGTGATTGATTTTAAAAGTGGTAAAGAAGCCGAACCGAACCTAATCGAACACCTATCGTAACAAGTTTTGATACATAAAAATTTGAAAAATATAAAGTCCCATTTTTAAGTGTGTAAACTTGCTGGGTTCAAAATTTTATTTTCGCTAAACCTTTGTAATGCCATTGAAAACAACTTAACCGATTGAGATTTTACTTAACTACATTCAAAGAATTTATGTCTTCAAAAATTTTCAAATTGTGCAAACGAGATAGCGGCGCGACGTATGCTGCCCCTTAACATCTGTATGCCTCAAGTTGATAACCGTGATGAGGCTGATACCCGTCAAACATCTACGTTTCGGAGAATAGCCGTATTCAGCAAAAATATCTTGTGGGGCTTGGTAATGTTTTCTTTCAGTTTTCGTGTGTTGTCTTTTAAACCTTGTTTGTATCATTATGATACCGGTTGACTGACACATCGACCGTTATTTATGAAGCAGCGCATGGATCAGTGTCAAGTTTATGAAAAAAAAAACGTTAAAATACACAGTAACGCAAAGAAACAATAGCGACAGAAAAAACCTTTAAATCTAAAAAGATAGCAGCTGGCCGGATGAAGACAAAATATTTGTGCCAAAATTTTGTAGTACTTATAAAATTCTTGGTTAGAATTTGTACCCCTCTTTGGCTTTCATCCAATTTTCACCCAGAGTGAATCAGTCTCAAATTCGCATCTTGTTTTGGCAATGTCATCCTATATTTACTTCCATACATGTCATCACACTTAAAATGTAAGACCTGACGGCCTACAGAGAAAAACATAAGAAAAAAACTTGAAAACACTGGGAAATAGACTCATGAATACTACTATAACTCAAAAACTACTCGTCAGATCTGACTCAAATTTAAATGGGAACACTAGACAAGCACCAGCTTTCGATTAAAATCATCAAAATCTGTCCACTCACTAAAAAGTTATGAGGATAAGGTAATAAACATAAGAAACAGTCAAATTGAGAAATTCCTCCTTTTTTGGAGTCCGTTAAAAATATAGCTTACTGGTGGATTGCGGTTTGCAGAAATATTTGATTCGAACATCTTTATTATATTGGTATATAGTGTGACCAGTCTAGAATGTTATTTGTTTGTTGATTTTATACCGCTACTTCGTGTTATATATCTCGTTTACGATCAAGATTATCGAGATGAATACAAATTCCTGATTGCCGAACATTCTAGACTGGATATTGAGCAAGCGTGTGACTGTGAAGTTAGTAACGTCTCCCACGTTGGAGCAAGTCACAGATGTATGCGTGGAAACATTCCTAGATATTAATAGGTACTAGATAATATTACCCACTTTCATCCACATATTCAGGTTTAATTCCCTAATAAGCGGTGATATGATAGTGATACTGGTGTGGAATCTCGGTAATACGTCATAGTAGCGTCGACGTAACCAGTCCGCCAGATATTACACTGAGGATGCGATGTGTCATAGGGTTCGTTGATTCAACAGATATAATAATTATCATGGTTTTTTATACTGTCTTAGTGATAGAACAAGCCGTCACACACGACAGGAACGTGCCTAACAATGCAATGCCCTGCGTTGATGATATCTGAAAGTTTAGAAAATTGAGGCATACATATGTTACCTCATGTGCCTGTTAGGTTTCATAATGCCTCATGTCTAGTTTCATTCAGATTTAAAATGAATCTCAAATCCGTTTTAAAAAACTTGTTCCAATACTTTTTAATTCAGCTCATGTAAGCTAATCAAAAAACATTGACATTTAGAATATTACCATATTTAAATACCTAGTTCAGCATTCAACCGAATCAAGTAATTTTTTTTATGAGTCGTCCATAAAAATGACATTATAAGCAATTATGGTTATTTATGAGAACGTATCACTTGACAAAGTGATACGTTCTCATAAATAACAAGATAATAAATTCTTTAAAACAGACCCTAATTGTATTATTCTTTAGAGCTGAATCTCGTATTGCTCGTATCACACACGCATTGCCCATGTCTTTCCTATGGCTAAGGCCACTAAGATGTGAGAAACGCATAGGTGTTGGGCAAACCTGCTCCAATAATATATGCGGAGATGACTAACCCCCGGTTTCTGAACGCTCGATTAAAGCTAATCAGATGTCAAGTCACTTGCTATTTCAGCTCTTTGTATTCAAATTCCTTGGATCTTTTACTTTAACTTAGATAGAGATAGCAAGTGACTTGACAGCCGATTAGCTTTGATCGGAGCGTTCCAGCCAAGAAATTTGGATACTGTTCCGGCGGTAAGCAGTGGGATTCCTCATGTTGTTTTCTTTCACCGAGAGCAAGCATCGTGCACATTATCGAAAAAAAAGAAAAATCCATTGGTATCAACCAGATTCGTAGCTGCGATCGGACTCGAATGATTAGACCACCATTGTTCCATATTATAAAATGAAAGCTTGTTAAAAAGTAAACAGGGGTTCGCACAACCGCATTCGAACTCGCGACCTTAGGATCGGAAGGCAGGGTTGGCTACTACTAGACCAACAGAGATACTCATAGAAATTGATTAGAAGGTTAATAAATTCATTGCGTTAGATTCTAAACCACCGATGGAGCGTTCAAAATACAAGGTGAGGCAATTCATCGAGTGTTGTAAAATACCAGACATGCTAAGGCCTGGCAATATTTATTTTGTTGTGATGTTCTTGAAAAGCGTGAAATCTCTAAGAATAACTAAGAATTAATATTAAACGAAAACGCGACCATAGCGTTTACTTATTTTAAAGGCACGTTTGCGAAAGTAAACTAGGTAAGTATACGGAGAGTGGGTCAAGATTTAAATAATTGAGAGGTATCGTAGTGTCACGTGGACTTATTGCATATAATTAAAATACTTAGAAGCCTTTTATAACTTTGAACAACACGTTTTTGCGAGTACAATAACTTCCTGGAAGCTACAGTCCACGCTTCCCGATTGATTACCACCACCGCAAAAATCCTATATAGGTATTTATTTGTTTATTTATAATACCTCTCGAAACGGCTGCAACGGCGATTTTCATGAAATTTAGTATGCAGGGTGTTTCGGGAGTGATAAATCGATCTACAGTACGGCCGGCGGATCTAGACCGGTCTGAAGTTGCGCTTTCGGAAATTGTGCGCAGGTACAGGCGAGACAAAAATAGTTTAAACATTTGAAAAATAGTCTAAAATCTACCACATACCTATCTCAAAGTGACACCCCGCGTCTTACCACCTATTCGACCCTAAAAGTGACTACTGCGCAGCGTTCCGAACGAACTTAACGCCGGTCTAGATCCGCCGGCCGTACTGTAACTAGGGTTGATTTTTAGAAATTATGTTTTTTATCCGTGATTTCAGGCAATGAAAAACATAAACATAACTGAAAAATATGACTTCCTGACATTTAGTGGCGAGTAATAATAATTTTTTAAGTAAGTAGTAAAAGTCGTTGTTAACAAAGTATGTGATAGTGATTCAGCCTTTTTTTAAAAAGACCGCACATGCGATCTCTTCAATCTTTTGTTCAGTCAGACATCGTAGTTGTAGTTATACTCGTAATCGATTGTTACTACCTATACAGAGTGGTAAAAGTTACTTACTTAAACTTTCGTAAAGTTTAGCAAAAGGCTACGAATAAATAATAGGCAAAAGGTGATGTTTGAAAATAATCGAAAACATTTGTGCGAGTGCCTTGGTATACTTCGATGAACTCTATCATTAGACTTCACTTGCAGCTGCACATTCTGCAACCATCTGCTAGCTAGGGTATTGAATTGCTATAATGCCCGTTAATAGCCTGGCTTAGCCATGTGACCATATATGGTATGACTACTACGCAATGCATGGCTACAACAACGTACCGATAGGGTCACGAGAGTTTTCGTTATCGACTTTTATTTACAAAAGACACAAACTCGGCTACATTAAAAAAAAAGCCTTCAAGCCCATCAAGCCATAAACTTCAACAACAGAAACATGTCTTGGTTTGAAGGGTGTTGTCGCTCAGGCACATGAGACTTTTATGCCTCAAGTTGCCTCAATGTCAAAGTCATAAGGTTTCATTCGATTTAATCACAAGGACCACTTTGAATTGACACTAGTGCATCATACGAGTAGGACATGACATTCTCGTAGGCGACTTGCGAAGCATTGCTTTGTTATAAGAGGTATAAAAAGAAAAACACTTACCACTTTGAACCTTGAGCGCAGCACTCCCAGTTTCCCAAAGCGTACATGGAAAGGCGAGCATGTGAAGCTGCCGTCTGGCTGTTCGACCACGACCACATCGATGGCGCCCGTCAAAGTAGCTCCGTTGATCTCGTTATAAAAATCTCGGAAATTCGCAATGAATTTACCAATATAGTTCATAGAATACATGACTGCTGGTTTATTCACTTCACTTTTCTTACTAAATAACTGGTTATGCGAAATGCAAAAGTGCAAAAGTATGTTTTTTTTCACTCTTTAACGTAAAAATAAGCTTCGGAAATTAACCCATATTGGCGTTGGGTAAACGAAGCATCAACCTGAAACAAAAAAGAGAAATTAATGGACCACTGGATTAGTTGTAGAATCTGTAATCGGCCTTGCATTTTCTAGTTCAAAAAACTTGTAAGCTACAGATCTCTGAGGTGTTCAATTCAATTTGTATTTTAAAACAAAGGCAAAGGATTCATAATATAGTTGGCAAGGAAACAGATCCTGCGAACTGGGACGGGGTAAATGACACGTAGTGATGGTTCTACGTGGCAATTTGTATGGATTCAATTAATAGATTATTCTCTTACTCCTCTATTTACCTTGCAAAAACTTTAGTTTTTAGACCTTACTTAATTACCCATTGGTACTACTTGGCATAGTTTAATCACTTTATGGTGGTCTATTGGGTTCAAAACAGCGGCTCGATTACACAAATATCTGGCTCTCGAGATCGCTTTCAGTTTGACATTTGATTCCCATCCGTCCCTATATTGCTATATTACACTATGGGAATCAAATGTCAAACTGATAGCCATCTCGATAGCCAGACATTAGCGTAGTCGGGCTGCAAGTCGTGCACCAATAAGATTTTCACCAATTAGTTCAAAAATGTGCACAAGAAACCAGAATGTCGTTTAACCTAATAGTTATAAAATATGTGTGAAGTGCTCGAAAAGAATCTCTTTTCACAATTAAAATCCTTTCACCACAATTTTTCGAAAGATACTAGTGACACGACAGGAATAAAGAAGCATTGTTTAAATTATATCAGATTATAATTTACAAACGAAATTGTCGTAATTGTTTTGTCTTATTGCGTGTAAAGGATGTCTCGTAGAGGACGTGTAAGGTTCGAAGTTTTGTTTCTTGTCTTTATCGGATGGGACCGTGTCCTTCTGTACTACCTACCTACCTACGTTCTACTACTATTCATCAGTGCCTAATTAGGTAGATTAGGTACTACCTATAGGTAGGTAGTACCTAATCCTTTTTATCTTATTGCGTGTAAATAACGTGGGGTGGCGTAACATCGGAATACTAGGTATAACCTAGTTTTAAAATTTCTTGAAAATTTTAGGTTAAAATGTAATAGTTTCACTATCTATTCTTTATCTATTATCAATTTGAATGGGTATGTATGTAGGTGCATATAGTGCACTTATCAATTTAGGACCGGCTTTATACTTTTTCTACGAGTTCAACGAATTTGATTCCTATATTTAAACCAGTTCGTCTCGAGTATGATAAGTAATTCGTACACATTCAATTCAATAATGCTTTTTATTAGGTCAATGTGTCTAGATACAGTTCTGTGATCATACCTACCATTAGAGTTAGCAATGCATTGCGCTCGCACGCACTAGACATCTCCGTACGGATAGACAGGATGTTGCTCAATGCATGACCGAATTCAGAACAAGATAATAAATTAAATAACCAAGCATAAATAATAGTAGAACGTGCAAATACCAGGAGGCCAGGCGAGACACCTTAAAACTATTTTGATAGAAATAATAATTTTCAACTTTTTTTGCATTGAGCAGTATCTAAGCTAATAAAAGAATTAGCCAAGACGATCCCCTGAATTCTACGGAGACCGACATTGGGAGTGAGATTGCCGCTGTGATGGAGACACGCGGTCAGCGCATGCACGCGCGCCGCCGCCGACCGTCGCGTACGGCCGCCGCGCCGGCTTCATGCCGCGTTGACGAGACGGGGACTCTGCCCCCGACACTACGTAACAAATGACTAATTTTGTAAGAATAGACATAATCTACCATCATATTTCGCTATAATCTTTAGCAGGTCCTTATGTATGTGGACAATTTGGCAAGTGTTTACTTGGTGGGTGAATGAAGATGGATGAAGTAGGTAAGGTACTATACTGTTCAAGATCATGAACTCTTCTGAGTTTAGAACAATATACTACGAAAATAGCAAGATCGCGATATTCATAAGTCATAATGAGTTTCATAAGTTTAATTACATACATATAACGATACTGAGCTAGGTTTATTTTATTAATAAACTAGCGACCCGCCCGCAACCCCCTGCCTCGCACGGGTGCACATATCATGAATGTATTATACATATAAACCTTCCTATTGCATCACTCTATCTATTAAAAAAAACTGCATCAAAATCCGTTGCGTAGTTTTAAAGATTAAAGCATACAAAGGGACATGGGGACATAGGGATATAGGGACAGAGAAAGCGACTTTGTTTTATACTATGTAGTGATAGTGAAATACCTTTGCATAGAAAATTGTGCCTGTGTATAGAAAATGAATTTATTATTATTTATTAATTAGCTATTTGTTACTATAGTAATGTGGCGCAGTGAAAGGCATGCTAGATAAAAAAAATGAGAATGACATGGAAATGGCAAGTGGCAGGTGTCCAAGAAAACCTGAGTGAGAGCCGATCGCCATCGCCGGTCAACGGGCTGAAGCCGCTGTTGTATTTAGAATCAAGGCTTTCAAATTCTACATCTTCCTAGTTTTTTATCCGGATATCAATCTTAGAAACAAAAACATTTTTAATAGGAAGTAAATTCAGGGTAGTGTCTGTAAGCAACGTAAAGGACATACGTGTGCAGATGAGCTCCTCCGGCAAAGTCAATTGTTTACCTTAAGTTACGTACCTATAGCTAAAGGTCATAATGGCAATCGTAAAATTTAATCTAAACGATTTGTGTACAGGAAATCGACGATTGGACGGACAGTCAGTCATCAGCAGGCTGTTGGTTGAGTTGAAATGCCAATGGCCTTATTCCAAAAAGCGTTCATCTGCGATTAGCCATCTGGTTTTATTCGGATTTTGATCGCGTGCTAGGATATACTCCGGTGAGTATATCCTAAGATCATACTTTTGTGCGCTTGCTTCATGACATAACGATGAATCTTGAGGACATTTCACACTTTAGCCAATAGAAGACTCTTACCATTATGAAACCATAGCTAACTTTTTGAATTCATCACACAAATGGATGGAATTCAGGAAACCCCCAACCAACACAAGAGAGAGAGACAAAGGCCATGCATGATTTCTTATCAATAGTATCCACAAAAACTACAACTAGAATAATGGCCTTGTTTTATTGGTTCACAAAATGAGTACCTAGGTACAAGTATCGATGACGTTTGTAAAAATATCAATTGTAGGTACCTATAGAACTGAAACCTTATCTATCCGTCCTTCGTGAATGCCACCACAAGCGTGGTGCCTTCACGTGGCATTACATTCGGTACATGATACACGCGTGTTTACATGAGCGAAACGCATATTATATACCTACTTCTTACCGTTGAACTGCATGTTGTTGGATCTGTCTTGCAAATTTTATAAAGCTTTCTTCAGCCTTCAGGTTATAACAAAGGTCAATATTTTTATTTTAATCTACCATGTATGTACAACACCCTGTACTGCACATAAGTAACAACTTATAAATGGTATTGTAATAGATATGCACGGCAAATAATAATTTCATCAAGAACTATAAAAACAAAATGCTTAATATCCCAACCCAGTAGAGTGCTTTATTTAGGTAGTGTAATACATATACATATAGCAAAGCAACACGGGATGTGTATCGATTAAATTTTATTACTTAGTTGATAAGTTTGTGATAATTAACTTATCGGCAGACGTCAGCGTAATAAACACTGTATTTTAAAGTAGGCAGATAATAGGACGGTACTCAGTTATATTTTAAAACAAAGTTATATGAACGAAATACTTGCCGCCGCGACACTGTATCCCTACATAAAAAAATCAATAGCTTATAGAAAATTCAAATGATAAGGATAGTCATCTTTTACCACTACCCCCATACAAACATACTTTTTGGTTTATTTAAAAACTACAAATCCTATTTTTTGTAAATTTTACATACATGATTGGATATGAAATAGCTATGCGTTTCAGTTTTTCCAAAACAATTAATGAAAAAAAAAACACCAAATCGAGTCATTTTCAAGTTAACGATTGATTTTGTACATGATAAACATCTCTAATCGAAAATCTGTTACGCTGTAAGTATCGTAAATATATTCAAAGGAATAATGAAAAATATTTGAGAATACAACATAGTTTTCAGAAAATGTGTAGAACAGTACGAAAACTTATCAAACCATTGTAGGGGGTACCTACCTACATTCCTGGAGGATTAGCGTGTTGACAATCATCAAAACATGATATCTCTATCTACACTGCTACATGCCATTGCACTGATACGAGTAGTTGTATTGTTGAATGGGTCTGTCTACGTTGTGGCTTGGGGTTGGGGGTATAATAATCAAACAAAATAGATTAAACTCCTCAAAGAAGCTCTCAGAAGAGTAGCTCCCAGAAGAAGATACCTACAATGAGCTGGTAAAACCGACAACCACTGGGGAATATGTGTTCAAACCGACAACCACTCTGGAGAATATTATACCAAAATGTTCTCAAATTACATTTCCCATTAGGAGAATTAGGAGAAGACTCTTCAAAATCATTTTTCCTAAAAATGTACGTGAATGATGTCCTTTATTGGATTTTTTCAAACTGCTGATAAAAAAAACTTAAAGGAAGCATAACATGTAATACTAAATACAATAACAAATAATGTCAAAGGTAAATCGATTCACTGTCAAGACCAAGGAAAAAGTTATTGAACCTCAGTAATTCGAGGCAAAGACCTAATTGTGCATTGTGCTGTGCAATAACTGCACACGCTAAGGTACTTACAAACTTACCAATTAGGTACTACTACCACTCGATTAGTTTACCTTGTGCAACACGAAATAAATATAATGAATAGAAGAACACGAAATAAATAATAGTTGGTAAGACTAAGATGAACTTCAATTCTAGTTTCAACAACCAAGACATTCTGAGAATCATAAATTCCGCTATCCGATGGATTGCAACAAGATGCTAATGACATTCATTACTCCTACAGTAGTATCTCAGTCGGCACGTTTATGGTGTTTGTTGCACAACTAGAGTCTTGTAACGAACAGAGAATACGGAACAGTTAGAACAACGCAGTATACGACAATGTTTAGTAATGGTTTGAATAAAACAGAGCACAGTAGAAATTAGGAAGTTGTAAGTCATTAAAGTAACAATACCTACATATTTTCTATCCAATTTTATTCAGGTAAATTATGCACTCGAGTGAATCAGAAAGCGAAAAGATTATTAGCCAGCAAGTGTTATTCTTAAAGAGGTTCTACCGAGCCGTGAGAGATGGGAAACTTCAGTTTATATTTGTCTTGACTTTAAACCCATCTCACGTAATGAGAAACATGTGTTTACAAAAAATCTGTCTGAACACAAACAAAGGTAACGATCTGCATGCAGTAAACGTTCTAAATTCATGGTAAGAAATGGAGCCCATTGTTTCCTTGAGTTAAATTGTTTGCAATGCTCATTGAAACATTTGAAACGTAGGAAAATTAAACATTACGTAGTTAGTTTTTTTTATAGTGAGACGATTTATAGAGCGCGTCACGCAAAAAGAACGCCGGATGGAGGGGCGGGGGTGTGATTGCGAGTATTTTGTATGCGCAAACACATCCCCTCCACTGTTTTCCAGCGTTCTTTTTGGTTGACGCGCACTATACCTACCTATACTTACTAAAGAAAGTAAATTAGCTATTAAATCAAATAGAGAGTGTGCTCCTTTTAAAGTAGTTAGATAGGTACATGATAAATGACAATTTGGTTGGTACCTAAGTAGGTAGGTACTGTACAAGCTGCATGATTTGCATAACATTTGCAAAAACAAATAACACGGTAATAAATGATGATATGCTTAATGCAGTAAAAACAAATAAGTACCTAGGTATATATTTACTTGAAAACTGTAAGACTCTTAGATTATAACATTCACATGTAAATATTAAATCCAAACCAAACTATGAAGTAAATAAATATATAAAATTACCTACCTCTCCGGAAGACTCGGCTTCCTTCGCTTGTTAGAAACGATTGATCTTGTCGATATCACTTCAAATTAGAAAACAATTGTTTTTGAGTCAACAAGTAGACGCGCACGAGCGCACAAACTGGTGAGACTTCGACACGTGGAGTTCGCGTCGACTCTACCAATAAACTGTGGTGGGTGGCGTATCGGCGTATGTAGCTGTTCTGTAAACTACCTACTGGGTGTAGGTGTGTGAGCGACGTGACGTCACGTGACGTCGCCTTCAACCAGGCAAACGATCCACCCGCGGCCGCGCCGGCCGACCGTTACCGAGAAAATGGTTGGAACGTCGAGCTCTCTCCTTCCGTGAACGCTTCCCTGGCGCTGCCATGGCAATGGTATCGGGCCTTAGAGCATTTATAACGGGAGATGCCAAGCGCTACTTTTAGTACTAAAATCTTTCTGCCGGTTTTCGCGGGAGGCGGGGTAGTACGGTACAGAACACATTTACACAATCACGCATACTAATGCAGAAAAATTAAGCGTCCCTATAAACGCACACGCAAGTAAAAGCTGTACACCAACACAAAAACAATAACACAAGTAAAGAATGACTGTTGTTACACTTTTGTTTAGTTACACACTAACACAAAAAAGTAGTGATGGGTTGTAAAAAGACCGACAAAATGAATGATTTCATATGAATGAAACAGGGTGGTTCAAAATCATATACTTTTCCTTTTTTTAGCCAAGATTAACAAACGTGTACCTGTCTAGCCTAGTAGGTATTACTAAGTAAATAGAGTGCTGGCACCGACTCCAAAAATATCAGTAATTGTATAATGTCATAATAATAAAATTATAAGATTTGTTGAAAAAATGGATACCTATTTGTAAGTACATAGATTGAAATATAAATCCATAATGCAATTATTTTTAACTTTTTAGTGTATTTTTCATAACAAATTGGATAGCAGTTTTGGAGTCGGTTTTTTTTGTAAAAAATATTTTATTAAGAGTTTGTAGAGCGTAATCTCTGAAACTACTGAAACGATTTTAAAAATTATTTTACAAATAGAAAGCTACACTGTTGTTGAGTAACTTTAAGCTATATTCTATTTTCGCAAGTAGTAAGTAATCTTTCAAGTAAGTAGTCTTTCATGAATGCATTTTTAGATAAATATTTTGTTTCTTTATTGGTATGATGTGTCCAGCAGTGGACTTACATAGGCTGATGATGATGATTGGTATGACGGGGTGAAAAAAATGAAGAGCAGTAGAAGAATAGCGGCTGTTAACAAATGCTCATAGCCCATGTCCCTCTCCAGCTAACATACTACAGCTATACAAAAATCACGTTTATACGATTCTGCGTTCAAAAAGTACAAAGAAAATAGCAATAAACCAACGACACAGCACAACTAAAATTTTAAGGGAGCTCCATGAAGCGACGTATTGAAGGCAGAATGACAGAGACAGTTTTTGTAGAGTCCAATACTGAACATCCTTTTTTTAAATCGGTTAAATATGGGTACAAAAAACACATCGCATTTTATTCTAATTTTACGTTCATTCCATCATTCATTCAATCGATTTCGCTCAACTAGTCCCCACACTACGCCTTCTACCAAGGAATATAAATTCACCGACACCTCCTACCAAGACGTTGGCGTCGTATTAAAACTGTCGTAACTGGTATTCCATTAAATATAAATTAAACGTAATTACAAAAACAATTGACTAAAATATCACTTACTTGTTATAGGAAATACCGTGTTCCCTAAAGTTTGATGTCTCTGATCTCCTTTTACACCGAAATACCGCACAATTCACCATTTTTACTGAGCACTACTTCGCGACACGAAACGACAACTAATGGCCGCGCGGTGATGAGTGAAGTAGTTTTATATAACGTGCATGGCCAAGTCGCGACTTATGGCCGGCAGAGGGGTACGCCTTGCGTTAACATCTCCAGTTATAAATGCTCTAAGTATCGGGCACGCTTTGTGGTTCGATCGCACGGTGTGGCGTGATGTCGCACCACCACATTGCGAAAGTTTACAAACCAAACTCGTCATGCAGCAAGACATGACAACATGACAAGACAAGACGTTTTTAAGGAAAATTTTACGTGCTTTTTGACCGACTTCAAGCAAACAAAGGAGAAGGTCCTTAGAAGTCATCTTTATTTATATTATTTAATATTTAACAATGATACTTAAAAGGTGGTCCATTTCAGTTCAGCACACACCTACGCTTTTTACTTTTTGCAGTAATTGTTTTCATTTACGCGCCACTGACCCCGGTTTTCGGCTGTTCTCATCTAGTGCTTGTCAGCTACATTTCGCAGATCGTGCCACCCCACCTTGCCGGAGGGCGACCTACACTAAGCTTACCTAAAAGCGGTCTTCATTCAAGTATTTGTTTGCTCCGTTTGTCGGTTCTACGTCAAAAATGGCCGACCCACTGCCATATCAGCTTGCTAAATAAATGTAGGTACTTTGGTTCTCTGTCGGATAAACACGTTTCAGATTCTATTATCCTTTACAGAAACTCCGAGCATAGCTCTCTCCATAGCTCGCTGAGCGAATTTCAGTTTGTGGACAGACCCTACTGTTAGTGTCCACGTTTCGGCAGCATTGGTCATAACTGGTAGGACGCACTGAGAAACAACTGACAAACATCGAGGGGTGGGCGACGAGAAGACCTGACGGAGTTTCCCAAACCCCAGCCCAGCCGAATTCTCCGATTTACTTAGCTCTCTATCAGTTGTGTCCACCCAAACGCAAGGTCTGCCCGAGGTAGACATACCTACTCCTGCACAACTTCGAGAGGCATTCCGGCGACTAGTAATCGGCTCTGGGATGATGAGATCATGATCTTAGTTTTATCCAAGTTTTTCCCAGACCGATCCGTCGTGAGGCAGCAGCGCCAGCAGCTAGGCTGTTCAGCATCCATCGTAGTCCTACAACGATTTTGCCACTATCACGATGTCATCAGCAAATCGTAAGTGCGAGATGTATTTGCCGTTACTAATGTTGATGCCAATTCCGTTTCAGTGCGCATGTACACAAATTGCGGGATATGACGAACCCTTGTCTAACTCCACGGCGCAACTGAATAGGTTTAGACTGCTGGTTCTGGACCTGAACAGACACGGTGGCGTCATATCGTTTTATTTAATGTTGATTACATTAATGTCCTAGTAGGACCCCAGAGGGATAGGTACTTTCACAATAAAATGTATTACGATAGTTGAGTTGTTGGCGAGTACGATGAAAACACAAAATTCACTATTTCAGGTATAATGTTAGTTACAAGAAAGATTTAAGTGGCAACTCTTTCCTTCATAGTTCCTATTGCGCGAGTAGGTCACGTACCAACGTAAAAAAAATATAAATTGTGTAAAACGTTATGTTAAATTAAGAATTAAAGTGCAGCGCGTGCGACCCACAGAAAATTGCCACGTGCGTAAAACGAAATGTAGGGTTAAGAGTCCCCGCAGACTACAAACTTTCTATCGGCCGAGAGTTTAGTCGAGTTGGCCTGTTCGTGCGCACACTGTGCCAACAAAACAGTTGGGTTGGTCGCGAGTGCGCAGACTAGCCAACAAATGGTTTGGCCGATTGATTATTTTACTAGAGTTTGTGAAGAGATCACTCGCGTGGAATGAAGCCATCGGCCGAGTCGGCCGATCAAACAATCGGCAAGTGTGCGGGCGGGGCAAGAGCGCCATACTGATCAAACGCTCGGCCGATAGTTCGCCGATGGAAAGTTTGAAGGCAGTCGTGAAGCCCATCAAACTTTTTTATCGGCCGATACTGAATCACTGTAATGTGCGCATCTGCATACATCTTCATACTGATTAAGAAGCCGACCAAACTCTCGGCAGATAGAAAGTTTGTAGTCTGCGGGGACTCTAAATCGTACAATTTGCGTATTCATCTTGTTCGTATAATATAGGCAAATTATATGCTAATAGTGGTCACTCACTACACTGCTTCTTTTTTTTTAAAATTCTTTGGAATTACAACTCAAATGAGCTCATTATGATGAAACTATGGCCGATAATTTTTGCCATCTTCAATTATTTTTTCGCCGAAGTAATCTTCTCGCAACAATAATTCAGTTTAGTCTTTGTTCGTTAAAAACCTGCGCGGAGCAGGAAGTTTTTAAGACTTAGATAAAACTAGCTGCTGGTCATGAACTTACAAGTAGCATTTAGATTTGACACACCTACCGAAATAAGAACCTTCAACGTAACAAAATACAGCATCCTTATTAGTCTAGGAATGGGTGTGTCACATGACGTATGTTTACGACTGGCTCGTATCTCGGAAAATCGCGAGCGATGCCTGTTGCGCATTATTTAATTCAGCAAGGTCGCACTCTTAACTTTGAAAAACAACTTCTTGTCGACCTACTTTCAACCGTATTGCTATTTCTATAAATGCTAAATGACACTCGATTTACTAAACCATGCACGCATTATCGCCTGGATGGCCTTCGACGCTAATACGCATGCCTAATACCTATAAAGTGTCACACGATTTATTTTGTTAGTGCTGAAAACAATAATATGTTTTTCAGAGTTAAGATAAGTAGGTATGACTGACAAGCCATTTTGTATATTTTTTGTTTGTATTAGGTAAGCAGTGTAGGTCTTATTAACACTATGTAAGTAGGTAGGTATATTGTGTTATAGTTTTTGTTATTAGCGATACGATATTTTGGGAAATTTTGGTAGGTAGTAGCTCAAGTAGCTTTCGAGCATCTAGGTATAGATAATTTATACCAATTCATCTGATTGGTTGAGTATTTGGGGCATTCCTCGAAGCGCACCGTCTGGGTGCGCTTCATTTAGGTGCGCTTCGAAGAATGCCCCGAATAATTAAGGTGAATATAATAGCTGATTGGTCTTATTTGGAGGCTAACTCCTCATAGAGGAGCCAATATATTGCTGTAGAAAAAAATATATGTCATTCGTTGAACGCTTATCTTCAAAGTGTACGTTCAAAAAAGGTCTACCTGTTTATTTACTTTGTGAAAAAAATAAACAAACTTCAACGTTTCCGACTGAAAATGTCTATCTACTTTTAAACGACATAGATTTATTTCATTTTTCTTTCACATAAATATTGGCAAAGATATGACCTTCAATTGGTACGTTTGAATTTGTGATGCAATGTATTTGGCCGTGGCAATTAAATATTTTCAAATTTCCGTATAATCAGTGGGCGTAAGGGCTTGCGCGGGCGACGGGGGCGGCAGTGTAGCGCTGACTGTCTGACGGGGAGGGTGTGCTCGTCGGCCTCGCTCGCGGTCACTTAAATACTACTATTATTACGTATTTATTTAATATTACGAACAATTGATATTTTTATGTTATTCGCGCATGGACGAATTGTTTAGTTGGTAGGTATAGAAGTTACTCGCGCATGGAAGCTTGATTTAGTGTGAAGGTGATAGCCCCGCCCATTCGCCCAAGGCTATCGGGTTCTACATGGGCCTTAACTCAGAAAATGAGAAGCAATAGATTAACATGGTCCATCCATATCATGATGCAGGCTGGCATTCCCATGCATGTCATGCGTAGGGAATTAGGATAAAGGAGAGAGGAAGGCCAAAGAAAAGATGGATGGAAGTTGTACTGATCCCACATGAAGTGGGATAACGGCAGGCAAGATGATTATGAATTTGATTTGACTAGGTAAGGTACTACCTAGGTACCTATATACCTATATTTGGATGACACGGATTAGGTCCTCATTATTTACGTAAGGTAGGTATCTATCTAATCTTCTTTTTGTCGAGTCACTAGTTTCTTTCGAAACAGTGTGATGAATGGATTTTAAGTGCCCATATACTAAATTATTAGATTCACATTATTCAAATATAGCTATTAAAAACCCAACATCTATGTTCATCACACAAATGTTTGTTCTCGGAGGGAATCGAACCCACTGCCTACGGCGCAGAAGACATTGCAGAGCTACACCAACTCAGCTGTGAAAGTGCGCCTCAAGAGGCTCCTTTCAAGCACTTGACACACCATGTGTCAAGTGCTCGAAAGGTGCCTTACATGTGTCACACATGTTACACATATAAAAAGTATGTAATCAGGAAGTATATTTCGGCCAGGCTCCTGATTTTGATCAAATACCTATCAAATATTATGTACCCTACAATCTAAAGCCAACTTTACATAACATTATATACATAATATTTATATCTTAGGCTTTCGATAATTTTTTGTCGTCCGTGTGGCATGTTAGCGCGAATGTTAGGTACCTACCTAACACCTAGCATGAAGCCTGCTGCTAAGTGTAATTCGACTCGCTTACCAAGGGAACTTCATACCATTATGTTTTTTTTGGTAATTGTAATTGCACTAAGTTAGCCAATAAAAAAACTGCTGATTTTCAATGTACCTACCTACATAAAATAAAATAACAAAACAACCGAGATATGTTTCGTATGCGCCCAGCCTCAGGCTGACCCAAATGCCCCCCCCCCCCCCAAACACCCCCGGCGCAAATGAAACATCTCAGTTTTTTGGTAAGTAAGTAGATACATTGAAAGTTTTTATTTTAACTTTGTGAAATTGCATAACAAAAATCATTTTAAAGAAATTAACCCTAAAAAAATTTACTATAACATAAAATTACAAAACAACAGAGATAATGTTTCATTTGCACCGGGCCTGTGTCACAAAATACCATTCTTCTTTACGACCATTTTCCATTTTCAATGAAATGGAAAGTCATGTATTATGGTGGCCCAAGGGCCCATTTCATCATCCAAAAAAATAGTAAGTACCTATGTGTTAGATAATCGAGCAGTGGATTAGCGAGAGAGTAAGTTACTGTAATTGATAGGTATCTCTGACTAGTGATTTCTTGTAATAAAGAAGTGAAGGTTTTACAAATAAAACTTAATTTGAAAACTATAAATAATTACAGAATGTTGATTGTGGTTATTATGATGGTGGTAATTCTGGTAGCTCTAACTGGTTGTCTATCTTAACTATGCACTTAGTTCAGCATTATGATATTTGCTGGAGCAGACTGTATATTTTGAGTTATTGAGAGATTCTTTTGTACTTGATGAAGGACCTAAGATATAAAAAATACTGTAGGTAGGTAGGTATATACTTTAATAACTACCTATAAGACAACATTTGACTATGACTTAAAGTCATGAAAGCAAGTAGAAACATTTGAGCATAGGAGAGATTATTGGAGGAGAGATTATTCATACATTTAAGGTAGGTACTATCAAACATATACCCCCGGTTTCTGAAAGCCCGATCAATGCTAATCAGCTGTCAAGTCACTTGCTATCTCTATCTAATTTGAAGTAAAAGCTGAAACAGCAAGTGACTTGACAGCTGATTAGTTTTGATCGGGCTTTCAGAAACCGGGGGTTAGTACCCCAGTTAACAATTACAATTTTTAAATTAACCATCAAGATTGAATGATTGATGGACCTTGATACCACTTTTTAGGTCACTCACTGCCTGGGCTTGAGTGCCTGGAGTTGCATCAAGTAGCGCATATTTAAACACTATATTATAGACGTAAATGGGCAGTTTGCAATGTTTGATAAATTTAATACTTCGAGCCGCTGCGCTGCGCTAGGCCCACCGCTTTGGTTGCAGACAGTAAATACCAAGTCAAATTCCTTTGTCATGTCATGTCATCATACATAAACGGGTACTTACCTTAATTTAGAGCTGAGACGTTAGTTTTCAGGTTACGATAGAAAACATGCTAATATGTAGGTAAGGCTATTATGTAGAAGTACTTTGAATCCAATTAATCAACAGCTATGTAATAGTCATGATTTTATATTTATCTTTACGGTGCGACAGCAAGTCGTCTTCTGTCTGACTTCCGACTATACGAGTTTCCACTTACCTGTATTGATATGCCTCCTTATATTCTCTTTATTACAAAGTAACAAAATATAACGAACACTAGACGTTTTCCAATATACAGTAGTAGTAGGTACCACGATAAAACTAAATTTTTCGTACCTACGTAAAAATATCTTCTTTTACAACAAAAACAAAAGTCCTTTAGGACTATACTTATAAATCTGTGAACAAAAGATGATGTTTCAGTTCAGTCTGTCAGTCAGAGCAGCTTAAGTTATTGTATACTCTTTGTTTGCAGAGCAGAGTCAGCTAAAAGTGACAGTGACGGCAGGGACGACTTGACGAGTAGTAGACAGGATAGCTCTTGTCTATCTTTTCGACAGATAATAATATTTCTATTTCTTTAACTAGACCATAGATAGCTGATGTAAAAAAACTATGTGGTGAAACCAGCATGTGGCCCACCTGATGCTAAGTGGCAACCATCACCTATAACAAAGCATCTATCTTCAATCAATCGATAATACCAAGGAATATTGTACGTAGTATTCAAATTCCTTGTTTAATACCGAAACTGGTTCATTCTATACTAGTACCTGCAGTACCTGTATATGCATGTACCCTTAGATGCTCTAAGCATGTACCTCACAGTAAACCAAGGAATTTGAATAAAAGTAGGTACATCAAATTCCTTGCAGTAAACCCTTGAGCTAAAAATAGATTTTTAGTTTCAGGCAAGAATATCAGGCAGGATCAAAATCAAACACATTTTAGTAAAGAAAATAATATGTATTAGGTACAAATAAATTTAAATATTTTTATTAACAACTTAACAACTATTTTATAAAGATGAATGTTTCAGTTGATAAAGGTACTATATAACTCGTCTAACAGAAGGCAACCTTAAATGTATGCTATGGTAGCTGAGGTCTGTCTGATGTGCTTTCGTCGTATGTGTCAGTGGAATCTGCTGCACCATTTGGTAGCGTTTCTGGTGACCCCGACCGCGTCCTTTCTGCGGTCGCTGCATTCTGACATTTATTCCTTAGCTCAAATACTTGAGTTATGGCGTCCCGGAAGCATAGGAAGTTGTAATCTATTACACCTGGGAACACAATATATTCAAAATTTAATAATAGACGTGAGCTCTGCCTATTTAGTTATTGCTTTTAATTAATTGAAACACTCGACAAAATTAAATTTAACCTTAAAATTTTTACTAAAAAAGAAATCTCATTTTTTTATCATACAATTGGACTATCAATAATCCTAATCCTACTAACATTATAAATGCGAGAGTGTGTATGGATAGATGTTTATTAACGTGCGCGTCCACCGCATCAGTATCGCTGCGTACGGAGCGGACGGATTTGTTGCTTTGTATTGATGCACTAGATCGGCATTTCGCGACGTCATCCGCAGTGAACGCGCCATTCGAATCCCGGCATTTCAGCACCAGATCGGTATTTCTGCTGATGACGTCATCCGCAGTGAACGCAACATTCGGACTTGCTTTGAAAATACCGATACTGCAGATGCAAAGACCGACGCTCCGTCCGCTCCGTACGTAGCGATGCGGATGCGGTGGACGCGTACCTTTACTCTTTCACGCCGGAACGGATCTGGATGAAACTTGGCAGAAAGATAGATTATAGTCTGGAGTGCTATTCCAGACTAGGCTACTTTTTATCCCGTGGGAATACCGAGATTTAAACATGCACGGGTGAAACCGCGGGGTGCAACTAGTAATGTATAAATTCTGTCAGCCATCCTGAAACTTTAGGCATGTTTGCCTTTCACATGCCCCAACAAGTAGTTTCAGGATGTTTCAAGAAGACAAGCATAAATACCTTGTTTCTGGAAATTCTCCTCTCGTAATATGCAAACAAGTGCCAAGAACTTGTTCACTTCACGCAGATAAAGCACTGTGCCATTATTCAGCTTTATAAGGCTTGAGCTCTGGTTATTGAATGTGTTTACTTCAGTTTCATCAACAGTCCTGTAATGTGGAAAAAAACATCAGCAATATGAACAGAACATGGAACAAACAGAAGTAGTGACTATACTTGCTTTCTCATGAGTATTAAATAACTCACCCATAAATACAGGATATATCAATGACTACATCAATCATATCACAGCATAGTTCATAGCTTTGCATGTCCACTGGAGAGCTATCTGTGGCAATGTAGATCTTGGACACCACATCAAATAGAAATGCTTTCTCTATGCCAGAATTCTGAAAAATATTATTATAAAAATCATTAGATATATTTTTTTTTAGATAACAGCAACAGACAGCAGATAGTTTAATAGATTGACATTGCAAGGCACTATTAGGTAGCAAGGTAAGGTTATCTTAGTTAGATCATGACATGACATTACCTTCCTACCTAATGATCCATCTATTTATTGAATGAATCAACTTATCTAATTTTTATGGATTATTTAATAATATGCCATGAGCACCAGTACCGCGGAAATTACTAGGTACCCCTTTAGTGTAGTAAGTATTTAAGTAAAGTACAGTGTAAACTCTTTATAACGAAACTCAAGGGACTGAGCATTTTTTGTCGTTATAGAGTTATCGTTATATGGAGTGAACAAAAAAAACCAAATTAACAAGAATTTTTAATATGTATGTCTTAGATAATAAAACGCCTTCCAACGTCACTTTTCTTTTCTCCCTTTTCAATCGCACGTATCACACAAACTTTTTCGTCAACACTAATCGCTTTCCGTTTACTGGCCATGTTAACAGTTTCAAAGTAGGTTTACGACTGATTATTATCCAAGCAACCAAGCATACTGGGTACCTATCGTATTCGATAGGTACCCAGTATGCTTGGTCGAAGACCATCACTTCCGAGAAAACAATGCGTCATACTGCACGTGTTCAAGGCAATTAAGGATAACAAAAGCTAGACCGACCTCGGATGTTTCGGAGCTTTAAAGTCTTTTGTTACCTGATAACATAACATAAACAATAATACCGATAATAAGTATTTACTGTCTAAAAATATGAACACATTTCTTCGTAATTCTTCGTAATAGAGAATGGTGTATCGCTATAAAGAGTGTTTCAATATGTGGGTTTTAACGCAAATCAACCAACTTGGGCTCACTTCAACGTTATAGGGAGTCTATCGTTATAAAGGATAACGTTATAAAGAGTTTACACTGTACTTTGGTGTGCAATGACAGACCTCTCAAACGGTGATGGAAAACATTGCATGAGGTAAATGATTAGTAATCTAGTAGCAGGGTATTGGGCTTGCAACCTACCACATATGGAATACCAACCACTGAAAATATGGGTATGTGACAAATTTTATAATTGGACATAGCTTTGACTACCCCCTTGACGTCCTTATTAAAGAACTTGAAAGACCTGAGGTGTGCCTAGGGATAATAATTGTGGAGCTGTTTTTTTTTCATGTTCTATTAGAATTTGATGGATAGATAAAATAATTCTTACAGATATCAATATGTTCAAGAGGTTTTCTAATGTTGGTAGCTGGGGTATCAGTTTCTGTACAACTTTGCTGAAAGCTTCAAATATAGAATGGTCATATATTGATGTGAGGTGGAATGATAAGTGCACATGTTCCAAGCCCGCTTCAGCCAGATCCTCAGTGGCTCTGTGGTGTATGTCTCTTTGAGATTCCATCTTGTAATCATCATTTAGGCCATCAACCTGTGGATATATTTATTTTATTTTAAAACAATACATTTTTATATGAGACTAGTTGCGCCCCACGGTTTCACCCGCGCAGATTTAAATCCCTGTATTCCCACAGGATAAAAAGTAGCCTATGTGCTATTCCAGACTATAATCTATCTCTCTGCCCAGTTTCATCCAGATTCGTTCAGCCGTTTCGGCGTGAAAGAGTAACAAACTCCTCCAAAATCCATCCATCCATACTTACAAACTTTTGCGTTTATAATATTAGTAGAATGTGTGTCACAGAAATGAGTTGCATGAATTGATATTACCTATTATCAGTGGTTGTGGGTTGATAATGTATGCAAACAGTCATTAAATACATTTTATGATCTATATATATGTATTGTGTCAACATAGAAACCTCTAAATTAGAAAATTTGTAGGACATCCATCAGGTCACTGTGTACAGTCGGTAACGACAATTGATTATCATATTGAGTTTCATTTTAAATTTTAATGTTTTCTTCACATACATATTGTACATTATTGTAGTAGTCATGCCTCAGCAATTAAAAATGTTAAATAAAATTATGGGCCAAGACATCAAATATTATAAAAAAATTATTACTTTTAGAAATCATTTAAAATATAATTTTATTCATAAAAAATACAAATAACAACACTTACTTTGTGAATAAATACTTCAAACTTTATGTGTTCATTTACCCTGTATGCTTTTGTAACAGTGAGATGTAGTTTGTCCAAGGCATCTTGATAATCATCCTGCAACAAAGTTGTGAGGTCAAAGAAGACATGTTAATTTGACTAGACACTATGTTTTGTATACTTTGTCAATGATTTATAATTAACAAAAATGTGTCTGGAATTTTATTTCAGTCACAAAATGAAGGTGGCACATACCTGGGCATCAATAACAAAAACAAGAGCTCCACATCCACCAAAAATTGTGTCAGAATCAAATGTTGGATCAAAGAAATCAATCTGTCCTGGAAAATCCCATATTTGAAATTGAACAAAACTACTGTTGTTTATATCATCTTTTACTATTTTGTTTGTAGACTCTAAGAATAATGTTTCGTTTGGGGACATCTTGTGAAATACCACTTTTTGTATGGATGATTTCCCAGACCTGTAATGCAAAATAAAAATATTACTTTCATGTTTTCATGTTTATTTTTGTGAAGGATAGGTACTACAAAGATAGATTAACTTTTGGAGATAAACACATTTTTGACCTATTGTATAATAGGTACACTAGACAGTGCATATACCTCCTCAACAATATTTGGAATGAACTTTGTAAATAATTGTTGTTTGATTCTACCTTCTGAGGCCCATCAAAAGAATGCGAGGTTTGTGATCGTCCTGCAATGAAGTGCTGTCTCCATCGCCGTTCTGCTCAAAGGGTCCATAGCTAAAGTCTTTAGGAAATGAACCCACATAGTTACTCGGATCATCCTGATAACTCTGAATCAGAAACAAAGGTAGGTAGGTATCAAGCACTGAGCATAGTCACTACGTGTATCAAGTTCAGTGACATACAGTTCTAACTGATTTGATACTTTAAGCTGCTGATTACGTACCATATTGATTCACTGTGAAACATATATTTTTTTAACTAAATTCAGAAATAAATGAATAAATCCATTTAAAAATTGCACACACTAAGAAAGAATAAACACAGTCAATCAGTCAGCCAGAGCCAGTCTCTCTCACTCTCTCTGCTGATCTGCGCTGGGAGGAGTGGAAGGGAGTGAGGAGAAGCAAAACAAGAAAAAGTATTGTTGACTTTGACTGCCGTGATGATTGGCATTGATTGTTAAAAGTTTATGGCGTGATAGCGTGCATGTCAGTGCTGCCAATGCTACGGCAATTGCCGTGTTCTACGGCTTTCAAGCCCAATAATCACGAGTTCCACGGCCTACTAACCATGGGTAACTCACTCAAAAATCATGATCTGCAGCGCATCAGCTCATTTATAGTCTCGAGCTGGAGCTGAACCGCGGCTCAGACAGCTCAAAATTGCAGGGAAACTTCAAACAAGCATGAAGATATGACTTTGGCTAGAATTAACCTTTGACCTCATTATCCACCATTTGAGGGGTAATTGAAAGTCACCCTAACCTTACCAGTCTTTGTAAAATAAAGAATTTTATTTTGAACCACTCAACATCAGGTGGGCCATCTGTATGTGTCATATTTTTAGTAGGTATGGTCAGTTTTACTAGATTCAAACAACTATCCTATCCTAGCTAATTTACTTAGTTATAAATGCGAAAGATGTTCATATTTTGTGACTAAACCTTGTAATAGATAGGAAATAATTATAAATAAATAAAATAAAAAGCCTGTTTATTCCAAAATAACTTGTAGGTACATGTGTGTTTTAAGTTTTCACTTTTGTATATAGGTAGAGTAGATATACTACTAATTATAAATAATAAATTCTAGGTATGTACTTAACAATGTTTATTTTATTCTAACAAATTATGTTAGTTAAGTTACCTAGCATGCAAACCTACTAACTTTTTAAGAAGACTTTCGTGGGAGTTTCCGAAGTTAGAGTAGAATGATAACTACAAAATAAATTTAGACATAAATATACCTAATTTCTTATGTCTACTTTTTTTATTAAATAGGTATCACATTTTACTATTGTTTAGCGTTCCTAAACGGGAAAAATCCTTCAAAAATAATGATAGCAAATCATGGCTACCTAACGCGTGAGTGAAGCCACCGGTAGCCTAAGAAACCCTCAACTTTATAAAATGAACCTTATTCACCAACTGACGGAACAGAAAATCTTGATGCAAACTATTTACCGCCGTACCCACCCAACAACAAAACATGCTTTTCTAAAATGAACCGTATTACTTACAAATCATTCCTACTCCACCATCTAGCGCAGATATTACTTCAAATTATTCAACCAACAAATTGTCCGTATGCGTATTAAACCACTCAATTACACAAAACGTATAAGTAACTCAAACGGTTCAAGGTTCTGTTTTACAATGAAACCACTCTCTGAACCGTTTGAGTTGTGTTCATCATTTTGTGTTTTGAGCTGGTACAGCTCAACCACTCTTGAGTGGAAAAATTTCTGCATTGCAAATTAGACCTTATTTCTTAGTAATAAGAGTTTAAATTCTTTTAGCAAAAAAAATGATGCGAATGGCTTTTTTCTGAAATAGACCCTATTTGTACTGGATTAATATGTATATTAGACTGGCATGTCCTAATAAAATGAGTCAGACCTGGTTTTTGAGCCGCTGCGAATGGGGTAGAGCTGATAATGAAGCACACACGACGGTGTGACGTGCTGCATATGCATGCGTCTCACTCATACTACCCACGGTTACGGCCTACGGCCGTGGCCGTATCCACAGACTAGTAGGGATGCTGCAAAGACTTTGTACTTATAACAAAGTCTTTGGGATGCTGCCGTATCCTTGTGGTCGTAGCAGATTCTAAGGCTTTTTGTAAATTGTACGGTAATTAATCAATTTACGGGTTGGTATCTTTGATTATATACCTCTAGATGGAGAGTTCGAGCGTTTAGACGTCAAAAAAAATATCAGCCAACTGTGGGCTCATAAGTTCGTCCCGCACGCTCAGTGGCGACACTATTGTTGTGCGGTAAACACGCGTTCTGTGGCTTACAAAAATGACGATTTGCGCTATAAAAGTGTGCAGGAATTACAAAGGACGATTGAAAACCACTAAACAAGTTACATATCATCGGTGGGTAAACTTTGAATTGGTATAAGCTGAAGAAATCATTAAATTAATAAAGTTTTAATTTTGTCCTTAGATACGACGCCATTTGACGCCATATTTACAGGGTTGCCTGCTCTTTGAGTTTATTAAGCAAGATTTCATAATGACGCCTGTTAATTATGTAAAAATAGTATCCACTGTAATGAAACAATTTATTGGGGGTGTTAATTACTTTGAAGTAAAAACTGATCATGTTTGCGGTCTTTTGCATCAATCTAACTTGATAAGACTAGTTGTGGAAAAATATTTGGTCTTACGATATTAATAAAAGACAAAGTTTTTTTTTTTTTTTTTATACAACTAGCTGATGGAACAAGCAGATGGTCCACCTGATGTTAAGTGGTAACCATCACCTATAAACAAAACATTGCCCCGTAGGTCACGCACAATAGGAACGTGCCCTACGATGCACTGCCCTGCGTCCATCAACTTGAGGCATACAGATGTTAAGCCTCATGTGCCTGTAATTACACCGGCGACCACACTCTTCAAACCGAAACACAGCGTTGCTGCTTGGCGGCAGAAAAAGGCGTGGTGGTAGTACTTCCCCGGACGAGCCCTTCACAAAGAGCTCTACTACTCTTGGTTAAAGTTGGAAAATATTAAACGGGATGTAACCTCTAAACGAAAACTGTTTAAAAAACAAATTCAAAGAGAAGGTCACTAAGCCTTCTGCTGTATCGAATATAAATAATACAATTGTATGAAACTTTATATGAATGATTTTATGACTTGTGTAAAAATAATTAAAACTAGAATATTAAAAGAGAGTATATGTCTATGTCTATTATTTTTAGTAAGAATATTGAAAATAAATAATCTTCAATAATATATTTTTTCATTACAGATATATTTTACCTCGTAATCATTTCTAAAAGGTGAATTAAAAAAAATTCAAAACATATTTTTTCCCCTACTATTATGGGAAATATTCAAGAGCTGGTATCACTCAGTACAGCCACATGTGACGTAGCGCGCTTGTAGTTACGCATGCTTGTGTGCGTAATTCACACACAAGCGCTTCAAATCCAGCCTGTGGTTTTTGTTGCGATTGCAGCGCAAAACTCCATCTAGAGGTATATAATCAAAGGTTGGTATGTATGAATTTGTATGTGTAAGTGTGTATGAAGCCTTTACCCGTGAGGGGTCCTAAACTAAGAAACGCTAGTAACAAATCTACAAAATAAATATAATAATGATAATAAATTGTGATGTAATAAAATATTTAATATAAATAAATAAACAAATAAAATTCTAAATACCTATTATGTACTTAAAACATTAAAAAATTATATGTAATTTTTTTAAAAAAATATCATTATGCATGCGTGTATGAAATTGTATACCTACCTAATTTTTAAGTTAAGGAATAAACAGGCTTTTTAAAAAAAATGTATGAAGTTACTCCGATGCACGAAATTTGACCATGCATCGCGTATAAATAATGCTGTCCCACTGCCCCAAAGTTTTTGTTGTTAGACAGGAGCTCGAGAGGAACCGGCCGGCGGCGGCACTTCTAATGCTATGTTCACACGCGCGCGTTCAACTCGACATTCAACGTGCTCATTCACATTCCCGAGCGTGTAAACGGTACGCCCGAGCCCGTAAACGCGCCTGTGAACGTGAATGCCGCGAACCGGGCGAGTGTCGGTTTTTTGGCAAAGTTCAAAGGATGAATGTGCGGGCGCAGTTACAGTCAGTCTCTCTCGCGCTTTCGTGACGAGTGGATCTTCAATGTTGCTTAAAAAGTCACTACGATCGGAGATTACAACATGGTCGAATGGTCAAACGAGACAATTTTGACGTTCCTGGAATATTATCAGGAAGAAGAAATATTATGGAACCCCGAACATAAATTCCATAAGGACAAGAAAAAAATTCACGATTTTTGGACGAAAATTGGTAGAATACTAAATGTATCAATTAAGGATTTGAAAACAAAAAAGGAGACCCTAATGGGAACATTTAGGCGCCATCTGGCCAAGGATATGGCAGCAACAACACCGAGATCCTCGCTGCCCGCCATGCTGGCACTGACTGACACGACGGCGTGCGTGTGAACAGCTTGAATTTTCGCCGGCCTGGGACGGGCTGCATGCCGCGCAGCCCGTCAGCCAGCACGCCGGGCTGCACGGCGTGCATGTGAACGTAGCATAATGTCGAAAATGAACAACAGCAAAATGATTACAGAACCCACCACCTAAACCTAAGTGTACCTCCTCTACGTACCAAAAAAAAAGAATTGGAGGTTTTAAGAAAAAAATTGAATTATTTTTCTAACAAATAGAGAAAGTTTGCAAATATAACCTAAATGGTACTATTTAAGGCTTTTATATTAAATTAATTTTCTTTTTTTAGCAGTGACACGGCCCATGTTGGTAATTTTCCTTAACACGGCTTTTTTTACCTCATGTAGTACCTTAGAAGAAGAATACTTCATCCAAGTGTAGTACACACACGGTACACACACGGCCGCCTAAAAATGTTCATGGCAACACTGCGCGTGTTTGTTTTGGGTCCGGTTAATGTACAACCACGTATTACGCAGCCCGAGAATTCACAGCCAGGAATGTACGGGCAGGAATACGCAGCCAGGATTTCACGTCCAAATGTACATGAAATCCGTGGTCGTGCTATCCTAATGTGTGCAGGGAATGTACACCAAGGAATGTACACCCCTGTAAAACACGGCCAGGAGTTCATGTACATGAACTGCGGGTCGTGTATTCCTGGCTGTGCTTTCCCCGTACACTTGGAATTGTACAGCCAGGATTACACGCCCATGGACTTGGTGACCATTGTTCTGATTGGTCAAAAACCTATGCTTTGTTTAGATGGACTAGTGGTAAAAACTGTACTATCCCATCGTCAATTAGACAAGTAGCACAGATAAAAAATGTTTCTCTTTTAGCAAACAGAGGGAAATTCTTAGTTTTAGATTAGGTTCCATTAGGTATCCTTGATGATAGTAGTGGATCGCAGTATTGGTAGGAATTCAAACAAGAAATAAATTCTGAACAGCCAGTACCTACATACTAGATTACCTACTAAAAGATTGAAATGCATTCATAAAACATAAAAATATGACTTGATAACCCTAATATACCAAACAAAACATTGACAAATATATACAAATTGATATTGTAGGTATAAAAGGAGCATCCTTTTATTAGCATGAACAAAATATTAATACAAAATAAAATTTTCTACAATGTGAATCCTTAATAATTTAAAAATCAAATCATTTTGTGTTTAACTCCATGTTAAACCAATTAAAATCCAATTTAAAAATAAAATAAAATATGATACGATTTTCAATGAAATCTTTATAATTTAAAATCCAAAGTAGAAAAAAATAATAATGTTCACAATCCTAAACGCAGACTATTTTTATTATAGATAATAACTGTAGTATGTACTCAAAGAGGATCACTTGTTCCCAAAACACAAGTTCTTACTTAGTTTTGAAATCAAAGAGCCCATCTGTTTAACCGATCATTGTACAACTTTGTGATTTTATTCAAATAATTAAGATCATCTATTTTTGCTAATGTACGCTCTTTTTATGTCTGATAAACTTTATTATTATTATTATTTGTTGTTTAGCTCCATCTGGTAGTAAAACGATGCGTTAATTTGTTATCAACCTTTCAAGTTTCAACTTTCTCAGTTGCAACGGCTGCTAGCAAGGTTTCCGGCCTATGAGTCAGCGCCATCTAGGCATCTAGGAGTTTCGAGCTCTTTGTCCGTGATATTAGGCACAGAGTACATTGTTTTATATATTAGGTATTCAACTCTTTGATCATCATAATATTTATCTAAAAAGTTAACTGTACAAAGTTTTCTATAAAAAAATATACTATTTAGACGTATATGCAATAAGAAAAATAAGAGTTTATAATAGATTTGTAAGTAAGTTAATATAACACTGCCGTACGTTCATAAAAAAAATATTATAGTAGGGTTTATCATTAATTTAGCCTTGGCACATACTACGGACAAAAATATTATTTTAGTCATTATGATTTAATGTTGTTGAAGTGGGGTAGGTAAGTATATTACATATACCTAGGTAGGTACCTACCTACTATCAGAATCAACGCACGGAGTACCTATTTCGCACTACACGCTGATGCGGATGATGCAGATGCTGATATATTTTATTGTCAACAAAAAGTTTGCTGCCATTGAGTTAGAATCTATAGAATCACAATCAGCCAAATAAAATGTCCGCGCAAAAACTCGGTGCACGCTATGCAGTGCGTCGAGTTTTTGTTTAGTTGTAATTGTAAGGCAACCGCAATCCTCGTACGACGTCATCGATCAAATACGTGCGAAAAAGGATGCTGTTTCATATTTTAGGTATCATAACAAATTTGTCTATATACGATGCATATTTCCATTAATTAAAATAACTTTCATATCTTTAGCACAACAAAACGCTAACAGCCTTGTTACTTTTTCACATGTTAAGCAAATATGCAAGAGTAAAAGAGAAACAATTTGTCTCCCGTGCGTTATTTTGTTCCAACGCAAAGCTATGGAGTGGATTGATACACTAAATATTTTCACATAATGAACATGAATAATGACTATATATTTAGTAGGTACGTACCTACTAAGATATAAAGTCTTAATTAATTCCTATTAATTATTCCAGATTGATGATGAGTTATGAAAAATTGAAGAAATACGCCACATAACTAACACTGTATGCTTGCAAGTAAATAACTTACGTCTTAAATTGATAAAAAAAATGTTTTCATATTTTTATTTGCTTCAGGAGGACAAATCCAGAGAAGTAGAATGAAGTGACAGCAGTATAATAATAAGTGTTAATTCAGGGTATAAGATATCTGCTAATAGGTAACCCATAAAAAGGTGTCGAAATCCCATTTCACAATAAATATTACCTCTTTACCAATAGATTTTTTTTAAATAGCGTCTCCACTGCTCCCACTGCTCCCTGTCTGTACGCATGGCCTTGAGTGATTTGTTATGGCATAGTGTACAAGCGACATTGAACGTTATAAAAGCGAGATAACGTTTACATTCGAGCAAATACCAGTGCAAACGATATAATAAATAACAATGTATAGGTATGTAGAACGGCGCTCGGACATATTTTGAGTTTTGTCAGCTAGAGATTGTGACTCTATTCTATATGCACTCACGTTACCTACCTACCTCATAAACAAACTTTGTGGACAAAGGCTTGTCTTATTTATTTATTTATTTATTTATTTATTTATATTATTTCTTATTTTAGATCATTCTGGTGATTCAAATTTAAAAAAAGATGTTCTGGACTAGAGAAAGACCAGAAAGAGTAGGTACCCTAAACCGACGAGAATGTATGATGAATGTTATGAGAGTGAATGAAGTGAAAGAATTGCTTATGTAAGGATCTCGTAGCAAGTAAAAATCCGTGGTCTCTGTCTATTAAGGGTCCGGTGACAGCGGCTCGCAATTTCGAGGTGCGATTGGCTATTATTTCATTTTATTTCATTTTGGGGAGGTTGTTTGAAAGAATAACTCTAAAGAAACACGCATAAATACTGTTCGAATACAAATAATACAATAATATAAGAGAAATGTGCTTGAGTCAGAAATCATTTTGGTATTAGGTAAACGTAAGACCAAACATACTAATACCAAAATGATTTCTGATTCGGGCATGTTTCCCTTATATTATTGTATTATTTGTGTTCGAACAGTATTTATGCGTGTTTCTTTAGAGTTATTCTTTCAAACAACCTCCCCGAAATGTAATAAAATGAAATAATAGCCAATCGCACCTCAAAATTGCGAGCCGCTGTCACCGGAGCCTTAAGGGAAACAGGCGTGATTTTATGTACGTATACAGGTGTCCGGTAATTAATAAATAACCATGCAATGTCTTTAGTACAACCGCTGTTCTAGGCCGCTCTGAAAAAAATATATCATAAATAAAGGTACTATACCTTTGATATCTTTTTTAAAGAAATGTCATTTTATTTATCTTATTTAGTTTCTTGAACACTATGACTAGAAAGGAATGAATTCTGTTAGTTTAATGTTGTTTTAGTAATAAAACTAAATGTGCTGATAGATAGAAAGTAAATAATACGACTAGCTATTGCAGTTTTTTTACATAAAAATTTGCAAATAAATTCATTTTTGAAAAATTTGCAAATAAACCGTTTTTACTAACACCAATAGAAAACATTCATTTCTAGTGCTCAGGAAAGTAAAATATGATTAAAAAAATGGAATTTACTTTAACTTATGCTATCCAAGGCACTAATAATGATATGTTTTGTTTCGTATTATTTTCGGAGCGGCCAAAATGTTGTACTTTCAGACCTTTCAAGGACTGGACACCTTGAAAGGTCTGAAAGTACAACATTTCTTTCAAGGACTGGACACCTGCACATAAGTAATAGGTATTTATGTCAACTGAAAATGATGAAGTTTCTTCTTGAGGCTAATTCTAGCTAGCGAGGCAGAGGCAAGGCATAAAACCATCTATGGTGTTTAATTCAGCCACCATAAAGTCACTTAAATATGTATAGTGATAAGCATGTATGAAAATTAGCCCAGTAACGCACATATATCACAAAACCTACCTACACTTATGCATGCATATCCTTTACCTAAAAAGAATAGTGCAAGACTAAGTGACATTCTTGTCTATAAGAGCCTTAATTAACCTGCATGAGCAACAATTTTGAAACTTGTGTAGGTCAGTTGGTACGTTATAGCAATCAAATCAACACTGAAACGTATTCCTTCAGCCTTCTATCAGCATCTTAAGGGGCGCACGCAAAACATTAATCAGTCACACAACGGGAAAATCCAATTATGACTATAACATTGCATGCATTATAACTGTCTGAGTACACAAGTTTTTGATTTTTTGAATCCGTCCAAAAATAGCAAAGTTATTTAATATTTCATCTAGCTCCCTTTTGAAACGTGCGCTGCCTCCCGCCCGCCTCTGACGTCAGATTATAGTCACCGCGCGATCGCATTCATCCAGCCGGCTTATTCACTATGACCATTTGCAGCGCGAGCTCGGCTAAGACAAGGCAGGCGGCGTGAAATCACTTAAATGAGCATTCACTAAGCCATAATTTCATTCCTTACGTGACGTCACGGTGATTTCGGCATGATTTGAACTGTCAACAAATCACGCTCGCTGCCTAGCGTGAGCTTGCGTGCTAAGGCACAGAATAGCGTGAAACCGATGAAGTTAGTACGGCTCGTTTCTTTTGAGCATCTTAGAGGTTATGTTTGTGTTTATAAACAAAGTGGTATAAAATAAAATAAAATCCTGAAAAGCATTATGTAAGTGGGGTTATTATGAAATTTGTAGTAAGTAATTCAATCACACATTGCAATAGATTCGAGGGATTGTATAATCAATGCCGGCGATATTGAGTGAAGATGTTGATTGTTTTCATTTTCATTCGCAGAATGCAAGCAAGTACCATCCACACAAAGGCCAGCTCAGCTCTTGTCAACTTTGGCTGAGCACATGCAGGCCCATCCGGCAATGGCTGTGGGGATAAGCAACACCCTACAAGGCCATGTAAATATTGAGAATTCCTGGAAAAGCCTCAGCCTAAACTCCATGAGAGGGCCAATCAAAACGGTGGCCAAATGGAAGCAGGTACTACCTAAATAGTCCAAACTTGCTTTCTTTAAAAATACCAAGGAATACACTAAAAAGTATATCTACTTACACTAAATTTTATTTATAATTCTAATTGTCTTTGAATACTTTCAGACATGGCATGACATGATAAATAATGTTTAGAAAAAGGCATCACACAATGACACCAAGCACTGGGGCTATATGACCCCAAGTACCGGCTACAGCCCATGCACCTTGAATGATTTTTTGCAGGTGGATGAGAAGGTACAACAGTCATGGGCCTTGTGGCTGTGTATGGGTTAGAGGATGTGGTCTGCACTGACTGAGGTAGTTATTAGGTGAATTGTTTCAAACAAGTTTTACACTTGTCAATACACTTTTATACAATAAATTGTATGAATTGTACTTAGTAGGTAAACAAGTGTATTAAAAGGTAAATAAAATAAATTTGTCAAATAACAATCTTCCTTTTGTTTTATTTTATGTCAAATACACTTATGAGATACATACACCTTTAATTAAAGACAATACCTATAATATTATTTAATTTTATATTACTATAGGTATATAAGATTTTTTACAAACAAGAGATAAACATTAAACACATTAGACACTATCACATTAATTTCTGTTATACCACAAAACCTGGAAATATTGCCATAGTGCATGTTCACCCACAAAAGACTACGGGTATAATGGATCAAGCAAGGATTGTGTAATAATACATGCTTTGAAAATTCTTGCACACTTCTAGAGTATGATCAGCTGGATGGAGCACAGAGCAGCATTATTAACCATGAATTTTGGAGAAAGCCAGAGTCCCCTAGAAGCCACCCAATTTCCTTCGCTGTTGTTTATCTTTGATGAACCAACTTGACCATAATCTCCAAACAACTATCATGAGCAGCCCCTCCAAACTTTGCACATTATACCTATTATTTTCAAATAAGCTGTCGCATCTGAAACAAGGCAGAAATAGGTTTTATCATATCATATAGGAATAAATAGTTAAGTGCAATCCTCCGCCCTTGGACAATGTTGCAGATATCATTGGTAAAAAGCAACTGCCAACCATTAAGATTAGGGGCATGATAAACTAGAATGTAAGACAACTTACAATATTAAAATTAATGGCATTGTACTTAAACATGTATTTTTCTGTTGCAAAGGATAACATTTGCGACAGAAAAATGCTGCTTCGCTTGGGTGGTTCATAACAATATGTTTAGGTAGGTAATAGTATTAATAATTTTATCGATACACTTACTTTTGACTTCTTCTACACTTTTGAGGAGTCACTAACGTGCTTGCAAGGATCTCGCACACAAAAGAATATGTAGGTACAATTTTTTTATCAAAATTATATAATTCTTCGGAACCCTGTGTGTACTGCACAAACAATTTATGGATATTTGGGTCCGCAGAATCCCTGACTTACTGGATTATATTTATCTAGTTAGATAGAATTAATTGATCTAAATCACAACATTCACAACAAACAAACAATTAGTCAAAGCTTTTCGTTCCGAAACTAGTCAAGCGTGACTTGAATGTTATATCTAATGCAAAATTTTTGGCCTCATATTTTTCAAATCGCTATAAAATATAGTAAGTTCAACAATTGATGGTTGATAGAACTTATAATTCAAGATATTTATTACTAGACTTATTAATTGGGCACTAAAACTATATCTTCTAGTTTCTTATAAAACCGATAATTTTCCGAGTGGAAGATTTTGAACGAACCATACGACACACTGACATGGGGCATAGACAACTAGTCTTGTGGCTTAGTGAATGCCATTTTAAGAATTCACGGCCAAGGCGTGGACAGATTTCACGGCGCGCTCGTAGTCCCTTGTCTAAGACAGAGCATCTCATAAAAGTTAGTGAATAAGCCGGCAGTACTCCATATTCGTAGTTAGTAGCGAACACCGTCGGTTTTTTAAAGTTTTATGCATTTTCGGTTTATTGTTTCTGTGTTCTTTATTAATGAGCAACAAATTGGAAGATGTATCTGAAAAAGGACAGTCAGATAATCTACCTAAAGTGGATTTTTTATATACATGGTTTTTGAATATTTTTATAATCACGTGAAGTATACCAGCGCTGAAATCCGCGTTTGGAAGCTTCAAAGGAAACCTTCCTAGGTACCTACCTACCTAATTTAATTTTTTTTAGTTAGTTCAAGCATCTGTTCTGGTAGGTACCTCCTTATTTACATGGCAGTACGGAAGGTAGGTAAGTAATGTGAAAACAATAAAATAACCTAGGTATAGGTATAAGCAGGCATGATTTATTGCGATTCAGTAAGTGCCGACACAAAACAGATAGGTACATAAGTCAATCACTTTTCATACCTACTACGCTCGGTGGTCGCACTAATAGCCTCAGTGGTGCAGCGGTCGAGAGTCCGCCTGCGACGCAAGAGGTTGCGGGTTCGATTCCCGCCTCGGAACAAATTTGTGTACGATCTGCAGAAATTTGTTTCGTTGGTCTGGGTGTTTTCTATGTATAATAAAAAATATCTATCTATGTAAGTATATAATGTATTAAATATATCAGTCATCTAGTACCCATAACATAACACAAGCTTACTTTAGGGCTAGATGGTGCTGTGTGGATTGTCCAGCATTATTTATTTATTTATTGAATAGCTGCAGTGCAAGTACCGTTCTTATCGATCGCTTAATTTGACATAAACAATCGTCAAAATTCGTTAAAAATGGTGTCATCAATGGATAAAACCAGTTTTTACGAATTTTGATGATTCTAAATGTCAAATTAAGCGATCGATAAGAACGGTACTTGCACTGCTGGTTCGCACTGGTCGAGTCGAGTAGCACCAGCACCTCTCACCAGTATTTTGATGTTATCAGCGATAACGGTATACGGTTAATGATAACGATACCAATACCAACAACAAACATAACATAACATAAGCATAATAGTAACAATAATAATAATACATATTGTATTAATATTGAGGACAACATTGACAGTACCTCATAAACAATGAGTAAGAATACTTATTATTGTCCTACAATCGGCGGTCTCATTGCATGTTGCAATCTCTTCCAGACAACCGGTTTTTTTATTCTAAAAACTTAGTACCTACTAATGCTTCTCATCAGTACTTCGGTTTTATACTGATTTAAAATAGTAAACTAGGTATGTAATAAATAAATCGAGCTTAGATAGCCACCTTACAACATAATTATCTGTCATATATTGCCGATGCAGGTCTCAAGTTAATCTAAACATTATAGACTGGGAGTACGCCGTAGGTTTTTGTTTCGACGCACTGAAATGGTGCAGCATCAGTGTGATATCGTAGGTATATATGAAAGTTTAACGACAATAAATCCACAACAAAGCGACCGGGTCAAGCACAGCTCAAAAACTGCGCGGGATCTATAATACGTACAAAACTGGAGAGCGCGCCCGGCGGCAGCAGCGGGCGTGCTGAGCTAGTCTAAAATGACGTCACACGCTCGCGGCTCGTACTCGCGGGTGTTTTTCTAAAAGCTGCAGTAAAATCGCTGTATCTTTGTCATTTCTTGTCCGATTTCAATATTTTTTTTACAGTATGGCATGGTTTGGTATCGGTTATCAATCTACATACTTATCTAAAATCGTGACTGATCCTCATTGTGATTAGTTTGCCGTTTTTATAACTTGACCATTTTGAAAGTTTTAGTTGAAAGTATGTTTTTATATTAGGAATGGCCGTTTACATTGAAATTTCAACTTTATTTCCATACGGATAGATTATATTTTTATTCTTCTCTTAAAAATACCTTTTCATGCCGTGCCGCTAACGGGTGCCGGGTGAAAACTTTTATTGCATTAAGGGACTGACACACGTGAAATAAGCATGCTCTGCAACTGTTCACATTTGCCACCAATAAGCAAGCATATTGTAAACATACTCATAAATAAGCATTAGACAGGTAGATTAGCATGCCCACCACGTCAACCTATTTCACGAGGAGGGAAGAAAGTCATATTACGAGAAGAGACATGGATGTGATTGGTTTTAGAAAGAGAGGTAGGCCAAGGAAAAGACGGATGGACTGTGTGAAAGATGACATGAGTAAGAAAGGAGTCACCACCGAGATGACGAATGATAGAGAAGAGTAGAGGAGTAGGTAGAACCTAATGTGCCAACCCCACTTAGCGCGGGATAAGGGCAGGAACATAATGACTCATAAATAAGCATGCTCAATGCAAACGTATGGACAGACGTGCTATTTGGCACCAGGCTCAGACCAGATATAAATCTATATAGAACGAGAACCTCATACAAACTCTTTTTGAAACTGTGTCTTACCCATCAATAAAAGTGCTCCTAAGCGAACCTGTTCAGACGTGCTTGAAGCCCTCTTCCACCCACGCCTCAAGAAGTATGCTAAAAAATCTCGAAATAAGCATGGTTATTACTAGGAACGCCTAGACAAACGTGCTACTATTGTGAACAGATGCAAAGCATTATGCTCATAAGCATGCTTAATTTATAGCACTTCTGTCCGTACCTTTATTTGAAAGGAATCCTAAGGGTGTTACCACACCAATCGACCGATCGTCGATCGACGGCATCGATCGAAGTTGATCGATTGGATTGGTGTGGTAGAAACGATCGATCGACGTCGATTAATCCATTCTATACCATCGATCGATGATCGATCGATTGGTGTGATAACACCCTAAGGCCCGTCGCCGACTGGTAAGTCGAGGCGGGGGGGGGGGGGGGGGAGGAACAGGTGGCGTGGAGTCGAGGCGTGTGGTCGCGGCGTTGGCTCTATGTGGAGTCGAGGCGCAGAGGCGGCTAAGCGGCTATACTTCCTTCTCACATTTTGAACCGAGAAAAACGAAACGGAATGACAAAATGGCAGTAGAATCACGACGTGGTCTGGCACGGTGCCCTCGCCGCATCCACGCCGCGACCCCCCCCTCGACTCCGCGCCTCGGCTCTAGTATGTGAGCCATGTGAGCGCACTAACATAGGCGCCCCTCTGCCTCGACGCCGCCGCGCCGAATCCAGCTCGTGTGGGCGACAGGCCTTAAGCACTTGTGATGTGTATAATGAAATGGTTTAAAGTTACAGCAAAACTGTAAACATAGTCGTGTAAACATAACATAGGTATTACAATTTAGCCAGCCGTCATACATAGATTTGCCTTGCGCTGTAGACCATGGGTTCGATGTTTGGTGGGAATCGAGATAGAGAGAGAAAAACATTTATGTATGTTCATTACACAAAAATATTATCATCTCTGTCTGAGTCTTAGGTAGGTTATGTAATTAAGTAGGTAGGTATATATTTTCAAAAAAAGTATTAGATATAATTAGCTATGTGGTTCCCATAATGTCACCTGCCAGCTTTGCTTAGTTTGGGGCTAAGTAGTGAGGTGTGGAAAGTCCACCAGTATTATTGATTGAGCGAGTGAAGCGAATGCAAATTGTACAATCAACTTTGGTGATTTGGAATTTGAAGTATGAACATCCGTGAGTACCTATGTAGGTATATATAACAAGATCTGTTTTTTGTCGCATTTCTATCAACATTCAAAATGTAGAAAAGTACCTTGTTACCTATACCTACCTAGTTACATTACTACAACAGTTCGCTCAAAATCATCAAGGTAAAGAATTAGCTTCTGTAGCAAATAAATGTCTAAATTTAGTTTATTTTAAGCAAATCGCTATCGTATATATTACTTAACTCTGTTTATATTAACTGATATTAACTGTACCTAATATTTTATAGGTACCTATTGTAAAAGCAAAGCACATTCATTGTTATTGATAAGAATAACTACGAAAAATCATTTCGAGAACGCGTCCCTAGTAGCAATTTTCAGAAACGAACTACGGAAATATTCATATAATAAAAGAAAGTGAAAAGTTTTTCTTACCTAATGGTTTACAGTTTTATCTTACGCCGTCTCCACCGAATAAAATCGTAATCGACTATTACGATAGTAGTGCTTTTATTTGAAATAACTATTCTAGAGGTCCGATTACACCTTGTGAATTTTTTCAACCGATTCGTACGAGTAGGTATTTACCGAGTTAGCGATTTTGTAATGGATCTAACGGTTTTATTCGATTGAACAGAAAAACACTTTATTCCCTGGAATAAAAACGTAACATATTAATACTGACTACGCAATGTATCATTTTTTATGGTAATGTACTATTACGATTTTATTCGACGGAACTTTTGATTTTTCAATCACAGTGAAGTCACTTGCGATTCAACTCGTAAAATAATTGGAATTGTTACATTGATTACTGTATCATAAATCAACAAAAAGAAACCCATTACCTTTATTTTACGATAGTGCGAAAAGCCCATCTCTTTAATCATTTTCAGTTTAGCCTCAGACTGGAAGTACAACTAAAATTGAAATTGGACGAATAAATGGCGTCGACGATAATAAACGATTTTTTTTGTGCGCAACCTACCTATACGTGTGACATCAGGATGTTTATTCACAATTTTCATAAACTACTTCACTTACTAAATCACTTTTGGGTTCAGTGTTCTGATCGTGCCACTAGGTATATCGTTGTTGTAGCTGGTGAACGTAGTACCGCGACCAGTAACTCCAAAAGTCTTGAATCATTCTTTATGTGAGCTGACAGGTGGACAAATTTGACTTTTTTTTAAAAGATGTATCGACTATACAAATTTCGGTTTGCGCATCAAGAAGTTAAGAAGTTTTCTTGGAGAGCATGGCTACGAAGAATCACTAAGAATCAATTTTTAATACCGAGTACAATTACTGATTTTTTAAGCTTTAAAAAGATTTATGTGCAATTTGCTCTTTGTACGAGCAAACTGAAGAGATAAAAAGGCTTCAATAGAAAAAAAATTACAGGGCCCAACTAACTAAAAAAACTAACGAAATGTATGTGCACAATGCCAGTGCTTTTAAACTGTGAAGGAAAACATCGTGAGGAAACTAGTTAGTATTCTAACAGTGGCGATGGGTTTGCAACCTGTCACGTATGGAATTACTAACTACTGCAAAATGTGGGTAGGTATGTGCCAAATGTAATGTTTGGACGTACCTCTGACTAGCGCCCTTAGACATCCTCAAAGAATCTTGAGTTAGTAGGTACTTGGTACTGAGAGATTTGAAGGGATATCTAGCGTGCTTGGGGATCATAGTCGTGAAGCTGTTTCAGTTTCAGTTTATACTTAAGATAATTGTAAGATTACACAACTATAAGATAAACTCATGTTACACTTTTATTGAAATAGAGCTATCACTCAATTTGTACTCTCTTTACATAGACAGATCAATTCGTGTAAAAAACTCTCACTCAAGACACTATTCTGTCAAGTAGAAATTAGTTTTTGTTTATACGATGATGATAATAGATGTTCGATTCAAGATGTTCATCAGTTCATCATGTGTTATGTAAGCTATCGCTTGAAAATAAAGCAATAACTATTGTGTTAAAAATGTGCCAAATAAGTGTCACTCCCATTTGATAAATAAGTAATGTGTTTTTTACTAAAACATACAATACATAATGCAAATTTTTATTAAAATAGGACTTGTAATATTTAAATAATCATGTCAAAAAGTATGTTTGTATGAGGCTCTGGACAGCACACCGCTCTCTGTCGATATTTTTTTTCAAATGGACTAGAATGCTGTTTATTCCCATCTGTCACCCCAGTTGGTCCCCTCTAGGTGACAGATGGAACAAAAAAGTTCGATATGTCACCCTTTTACCGCATGGGTGACAGATCAAACTTTTTAAATTTTAAAAAGTTCGATCTGTCCTTTGTTTACTAAATGGGTGACAGATTGTACTTTTTAAATCTTAAAAAGTTCGTACCCATTTACCGTCAGATGTAATCATTGATACTAATCTTATCTGTCCCCCAATAAATATTGCACACCGGTAGACTACTGAAAGTTGACACACACACACTGATTAGATTTGAAAGAAAGAATTTTGATGATCTTAAGGGCCCGGCGACAGCGGCTCGCAGTTTCCAGTGGCACGCATAAATACTGTTCGAATACAAATAACACAATAATATAAGGGAAACATGCCCGAATCAGAAATCATTTTGGTATTAGTATGTTTGGCCTTACGTTTACCTAACACCAAAATGATTTCTGACTCAAGCACATTTCCCTTATATTATTGTATTATTTGTATTCGAACAGTATTTATGCGTGTCACTGGATAGTTATTCTTTCAAACAACCTCCCGAAATAAAATTGAAATAAAATAATAGCCAATCGCACCTCGAAAGTGCGAGCCGCTGTCGCCGGGCCCTTAACTCAAATCGAGTTAAGATCATCAAAATTATAGCTAACATTAGGAATCAGTCTTCTGATTTGTCATTTTTATAATCTGCTGTTCACCAAATCTAAATCTAAATTTAAATGAAAATGAATTGCTGTTCGTTAGTCTCGCTAAATCTCGAGAACGGCTGATCCGATTTGGCTAATTTTGGCGTTGAATTATTTGTGGAAGTCCAGAGAAGGTTTAAAAGGTGAATAATTATAAAATCGATTGAGGCAGTACGAAGTCTGCCGGGTCAGCTAGTATATAATAATTATTTATAATAATTATCGTATAATGCAACATTGTAATTGTTAGATAATAAAAATTTTGCATGCTTTAAAGTAGAACATGGCTGAGCTTACTTAATGATGTGTCACCCTTTTATAACCTGTGTTTCGCAAATAAATGATTATTGTATTGTATTGTATTGTATTGCATTGCATTGCATTGCATTGCATTGCATTGCATTGCATTGCATTGCATTGCATTGCATTGCATTGCATTGCATTGCATTGCATTGCATTGCATTGCATTGCATTGCATTGCATTGCATTGCATTGCATTGCATTGCATTGCATTGCATTGCATTGCATTGCATTGCATTGCATTGCATTGCATTGCATTGCATTGCATTGCATTGCATTGCATTGCATTGCATTGCATTGCATTGCATTGCATTGCATTGCATTGCATTGCATTGCATTGCATTGCATTGCATTGCATTGCATTGCATTGCATTGCATTGCATTGCATTGCATTGCATTGCATTGCATTGCATTGCATTGCATTGCATTGCATTGCATTGCATTGCATTGTATTGTATTAAATCACCCTTTTTATTGATAACTACTAAATAAATAAAGATAATCGTAACTCAAAACTATAATATTGTCTTCTCTTTTAGCCTTTCTTTCTTTTAAATAAAACGATACCTAAACTATATTATGTTAATAAACGAAATAAATAATAGTTCTAGTAGTGGAGGTAACCGTCATTGTGTGTGTGTTTAAAGAGATTTTTTTTTAATGTGGGGCAAGTGGGAATAAATAGTTAAGATTTTCCTCTGCTAGTGATGAAAGGGGTGACAAATCGAACTTTTTAAATAATAAAAAGTTCGATCTGTCACCTAATTATTAAAAGGGTGACAGTTCGAACTTTTTTCCCATCTGTCACCTAGAGGGGACAAACTGGGGTGACAGATGGGAATAATCCTAGAATGCTGCTGGTATAATCGTATGTCGATTGCCGACAGCACTACCGGTTTACCTACTCTTTGTCAATTGACGCGTGTGAAAGTTTCGTGGTTGGTAGTCCAGGCACCTACATATTATGTAACCACGAAACTTTTTAATAAAACATTATATTTTTGACTTTGACAGGTACCTATCTTTTGTAGTGAGATCGACCGTTGAAATTGAAATTTCAACATATAGATAGACCAAGCATTTGTGTGAAGAACACAGAAGAACATAAATAGGTAACTTGTATCTATTCACAACAATATTAGGTATTATATCAGCTATCTGGTTCCCATATTACAAGCTTTGCAAAGATATTTTGTTTTTCTTTTGAAAAACATGTAAGTAGGTACCTATTTTGATTTATGTTTAACTAGCTAGCACTCTTGGTAACATTTACACATCACACAGGTAAAATTTTCAGTTAAATTGATATAAATTTTCCTACTCAAGAGTTTGCTTTACTACCTAGTTTGGAAGTAGGTAGCAGCATTAGGTAATAGAAGTAATAGAGTGCTTTGTGAAGGGCTCGTCCAGGGAAGTAGGTAGGTACTACCTACTAGGTACGAAGCATTTTCTGTCGCCAAGCGGCGTTGCTGTGTTTCTGTATGAAGGGTGTAGAATGACAGGCATCTGTGTACGTCTCAAGTTGATGGAAGCAGGGTAATGCATCGTAGGGCATGTTCCTCCTCGTGCGTGACTTACTAGTAGTCTGCTTTGTTAGAGGTAAGATGAGTCCCCAGCTCAGTAGGCTAGGTAAGTATTCTTGTTGAAGAGTTTCATTGAACATCTCTCGACTACAACATAAATAAATAAATAAATAATGCTGGACAATCCACACAGCACTATCTAGCCCCAAAGTAAGCTATTCAAAGCTTGTGTTATGGGTACTAGATAACTGATATATTTAATACATTATATACTTACATAGATAGATATTTTTTATTATACATAGAAAACACCCAAACCATCGGAACAAATTTCTGCAGATCGTACACAAATTTGTTCCAAGGCGGGAATCGAACCCGCAACCTCTTGCGTCGCAGGCAGGCTCTCGCCCGCTGCGCCACAGAGGTCGTCAATCAACATCATACAACAATGCATTGACATTGTAGTGCATTGACAATATAGTTTGTTGCAGTTTGTTGTGCATATTATTGTCCGACTGACTATAATATTGCCTAATAATATCGCTAGTTCCTAATATGTGGATGGCGCGACTTAGCATAGTATTTAGTTAATAGTTTTAATTTGTATGCTTAGCTTATTATTTCTTGTTTTCTGTTTTACCCGTGATGTTACCCGCTCAAGGCCCTGGCAGAATACCAGCGCTGCGCTGTTACCTGTGAAAAGGGTAATGGAGCAGCAAATACTGAGCCAGGGACCTATTAGCCCATACTTTACACCATGCAGGACTCTGTTTTTTCTATTATTATTATTTTTTAGTCTACAAATTATTATCTTTTGTTACCTGTATGTACCTTTGTTTTGTTTTTCTTTTTTATTGGGTTAATAAATTATTTTTCTTTTATTCTTTCTTAAACCAGCTCCCTTATCTACATTTTCCAGTCAAATATACCTTGAGCTTTCAATTAAAACTTGTAATACAGTAGAATGTACTGAGTAGATAATATGATAATATACCTAGGTAAGTACATTCTTGGTTTAATATATATTTAGAATGAATACCCAACATTGTTGTGTGCCCTCAATATGGAGGAGGCTAGCTCGAGTACTTAGGATATGACGTGGATCTAGGTTTTATCATGAAACTCACCTCTGCAAAGAACGCTTAAAAATACACATTTACATACAATTAAAACTCTACATATTTTTGGACTGGGTATAGCCTATTTATTTTAATTGGAACAAATTACCAAAGCGGTGCAGTATGTAGGTATGTTAAGATTTGTGTAAAAATAATAATAATAATTAAAAAACAGTAGATTCAGAGAATATGTCAATTTAATAAGATAAAAATAATAATATAAAATGAATTGTTAATATTTAGTGGAACGGAAGATACCTAGACCGACGTTTTTTTATAAACAACTTTATAAATCAAAATAAATTTTATAAAACTTAACATTTAAAATACTTAGGTACCTACCTAACTTTGTAAATTTTCTATTATTTAGCAATCGACGTATCAAACTTTGTCCTGTTTTTTTTAATATTTTTCGGTACCTACTATGAAAGATTAAACGAGATTAACTACCTATTTAATTTAATTTAAAACCTCGGCCTACCTCCATGTTGCTATACCCTATGCAGAGTTCATGTGATACTCACGTACACCTAACAGCTATGTTTGTACATAAACTAAACCATGTGTAAGCAATAAATAATATATTGAATTGAATTAAAACGCATGGCTCCTTGTAGATATTAAATACCTACCTTCCTAAGGTTTTGCGTTGGTATGGCTGTGCCATTGCTCTTGCGTTTGTTGTAGGTGCTCCGATATTAGATAGTAGCAGTGTGGTCGGGCCTATTACTAAATTTTATAGAAAAATAAATTCAAACGGTCAACGTTAAAATGTTAAAGATGCGTAAATAAAAAATAAAGTCAATGATAAAATAAATTTTATTTTATTAAATCGCAAAAATAATAATATGATTTTTTAAAAACCAAAATGAATTATCTATCTACGTACAGATAACAAGCTAGGTAATTGAGGTTGGATGGTTCAGAGCTGAATTCCCGTTTCTTTTGAGCAGGTAGGTACTCCTGTCATCATACTATCATTACAATTATCCTTTCTTGACAAACTTTTATCTTAGACACTGGGTACCGTTTTATTAGTAGACAGCTAGACTTTATTTGTATGAATTTTGTTGTAGTTCTGAGTAGGTATAGGTACATCGATTTAAGCTATATAATATTCCATCATAGTTCACAATCTTATTCAATACACCTTTTCACTTGCACAAAGCTCGACTCTTGTTCAATTCAAGTTACTGAAATTCAAATTCAAATTCAAAATTTCAAATTCAATTTATTAATATCAGCACAACATTACAGACCACGTCCAATGCGTTATACTAGTTAAAATAAAACTATTTACAAACATTAAAATATTGAGATCAAAATTAGAGGTACCTGCTAAAAATAGATAAAAATAACTCCATAAAAGAGAAACATTGTAACAGAAAAAAACACTTAGACTATAACACTAATAAACTTCAAAATAAAAAAACAAAATAAAAAACTGTTACCTAGTAAAATTTAAATGTACTTACCTACCTATTGAAAATAAAAGAGAAAAGCCAGTAGATTATGTACGTATTGCACAGGTTATTGCGAAAAAAAAAAAAAAAAAAAAAGTAAAAAAGTCCTAGTAAAATTAAATGTATGAGACTAAACTATTTATAAGAGAATTGCACAAAATATTACACAGGTAGGTATTTAGAATACCAACGATAAAGCGAAACACTTACACACATATGTACTGTATATTTACACAATAATTATTATACTAAGCAGTTTCACATCTCCAGGGACTCACAAAAATTCAAACTTATACCCTCAATGACTTTCCATCCATCCGCAAACACGTCAATCTGAGGATGCATGGAGATAAGTTCATTCAGTTTGCGTTGTGCTCTGCAAATCGGTGACTGTTGGCGTGACACTGTGCGCGCCCAAGTGACTGAGAATAGTGGTACTCTTCCAGTGCGGAATCTGGCCCTATTCTCTGGTACATTTAATTGAATGGCTTTGGTCAGTAGTACAGGACAGTCAAGTCGACCCCGTAGTATGCGCCATAATGTTAATATTTGGTCATTAAGTCTTCTAGTTTCAGCAGAGTTAAAACCTAATGCACCTTGAAGATATTTAGTGGGATACAGAAATGGGTAATATTTGTAAAGTTTTTGATAAAGAAACCTCAAGAAGCGTTTTTGCACTTTTTCTAGCATAAGTGCATACGTGGATTCATAGGGATTCCATACGCACGCACTCGCCTCCAACTTAGATCGTATGAGTGAGGTGTACAAAAGTTTTACTGCATTTATGTTGTTGAATTTTCTACAGTTCCGAGTAACGAATCCCAGTCTTTTAAAGCATGTTACTGTCAATGAGCGAATGTGTTCATGAAAATTTAATTCCGAGTCAAAATGTACTCCTAGGTCTTTAACTGAGTAAGCAACTGGCAAGTGTAAATGAAGCATAGGATTTGGCATCCAAATCCATGGGTGTGAAATCCATGGTTGTACATTCCTGATACGTGTGGGGAATGTACGACCCGGATTTGGATGCCATTGGCAGCGTATTCCAGGGTTGTGTATTCCAAATGTGTGCTAACTTTGTACGGCTTGGAATGTACACCCGCGGATTACACAGTCATGGAATTGGCAACCAAATTGTACATCAATTCCGGGCTGTGTTTTCCAAGGTTGTGCAATACGTGGTTGTACATTACTGGCTCCCTTTGTTTTAAGCCTATAATACATGTTGGCCGAGCTACAGCCAACGCGAGCGTAGGCAAATCGATGCAAGGCAAGTGCTACCGTCTAGACGGTCGGCAAGTCTACGCAAACTATTGCAAGCGAGCGATTACAAACATGTGAACACGATTGGCCGAGCGCTGACAAGGGCCTTTGATTTGTGCAGAAAAGCCGACACGGCTCCGAATTGAGGCGAGTGGCCGCGAGCGACAACGAGTGGTGAAAGTCACTGCAAATGACGTTGGCGCTTGTATTCACTCGGCCAGCTAGGCGAGCGATACCAAGCGATGGCAAGGCAAGGCAAACATGCCGTCTAGACGTTGGTTGGTATTGGCTTTCACTCGGCAGCGTTGGGCCAACATGTATTGCAGGCTTTACATTCTCTCTCTGTGAGTGAATGTGATTCTCTGAGTGAGTGACTGACAGTCGCTTTGGACAGTCGGTCGCGCGCGTCGCGTAGTTATTGTAACAAATTTTTTTTGTACACAGGAGTATTTATGTTCTCCTTGTTGTATACTCTGGTCGGTCGCGCGCGTCGAATGAATTGAATCGAATTGAATTGACAATTCATTTCATTTCGTGCTATGTTATTGAAATTATGAACCAATTAACTGGTAATCATGCTCAATTCCTGTAAAATTATTACACGGAAGAAACAGTTTCATTCATAAAGGAAGTTATGAAAATGGAAGTTCCTCGGTGTACACTAGTGGGATTCACTGTAATGCTGCTTACCCTGAATGTCTTCGTTCAGGGGGATCAGTTCAATGAAGAATTATTTATCAAGCCATTACCACCGACACATTTATATGCAAACTTTCAATTTATAACGATCGTTGACCACGATTCTTCTCGTAAGTGCCAAAATTTCCTACTCCTTTCCTCCCAGCAAGTTTCTGTTATTTTTCTACTTAAGCAACAATCTTTATTTACAGATGAGCATTCCCAACTGTCGCCAAGGGCATTAACAGAAGTGATATCTAGATTTAGAGTGGAAGAGTTGCATCTAACGCTCACAGAAGGACAATGGAGGCATGGCCAGTGGGGATATCCAGTCCTGGATGCAGCACCCGGCGCGGAGCTCTATGCGTGGTTCTTACCAGATGTAGTTGATGTTGATACACAATGGAGGAAGCTCAGTGCATCTCTTTCTGGCCTTTTCTGTGCCTCCCTAAATTTCATTGACAGCTTCAACACTATTACTCCTCAGATGGCCCTATGGCCTACAAGTGCAGTGACATCAGGACAGAATATAACCTCTCAACTAAGATATGCATCACTGCCCAGAGAAATAGTGTGTACAGAAAATCTGACACCATGGAAGAAGCTGCTCCCTTGTGAGTCCAGTCGTGGCTTCTCATCATTGCTGAATTCTAGAATGATCCACAACACAAACTATCATTCAATTGGAATCCATGTGCGAAATGTATGTAAATCAACTGAGTGCTCTGAAGTGAATTTGGAGATAAAACAAACAGTTGCTCTTGTTTATGATTACAAAATAATTGGTGGAAATGATTGGTCTTTTAGAAAACTGTTTGGTCAAGGTCTTCCTGGGGCTTGCCCTCTGTCCTCAGGCAGCAAAGTGTTTGTGGATATAACATCCAATGATACACATTCATTCCAACTGACACCACAACCAGAATCTGTTGTAGTATCACAAAGAGGTGGCAGTGAGACCAATCTGGCAATATATGGAATTCCTCCAAACAATCAAATGATAAATATTGGGGCTAAGCATGATAAGAATATGAACAACATTCTTCTTGCAATCCCCCCACCTCTTCATTTTAATAGATACATCCTCGGCTATGGCAAAGAGTTTGGGGGTATTGTGACAGAGCTGGTAAACAATTTCTGGACTCCTATTAATGTTGTTGTGATGGAAAATGCACCTTGGTGGCTGCCAATACAATTAAGCTCTCTGAGGGTCAATGGTGAAGCTGAAAGCAAGCTAGTCATATCTCAGTATTATTCTCCAGGAAGATGCCGACAAAAACCTTATCATTTAGAACTTCTACTCAAACTCCCTGCCAGATCAAGAACCACAATCACAATTGATTTTGAATTTGTATTCCTGAAATGGCAGGAGTATCCTCCTGATGCCAATCATGGATTTTATGTTGGTTCAGCAATCATATCAGCTAACTTGCCTACAGCCAAAAACTATACTAGTCTGCCTATAACAGGGTCTACATATGACTCAGTCATTAATGCTTCAAAACCATGTAAGTAATATTGCTTTTTTTATTTTAAACTATTTAAGTAGTATTTGGTCCATCCACTTATTGCATTCTCCTTATATTTCAGGGTATCCAGCAATTTTCAGAACAAATGGTGCCATGGTGTCTCTGCCCACCCCAGACTTCAGTATGCCATATAATGTCATCTGTTTAGCTTGCACAGTTGTGGCCCTCGCATTTGGCCCTCTTCACAACATTTGCACCAAAGAGCTGATGTTGAAGCCAACTAGTGCACCAGTTTCTTTGGTCCACAAAATATTGAATTTGTTCAAGAGGAAGAAGGATTAAATTAGAATTAACCAGAAAAACTTATTGTACATTTTACTTGATGGTAGCAACTATTTTAATGGCGAGTGATTTTTGAATCTAGAGCGCAGCGAAGGTTTCTAGAGTACAATCCCAAGCATAACGAAGGATTCTAGAGCAGAGTCCTAAGGGTAGCAAGGGATTCAAAGTAATTCACTCGAGCTCAAAATAAGTGTTGTTCCCAAGGTGGTCACTACTTTTTATCACCCTCTACTATGAGAAAAAAAGTAATTGCAACTTATGAATAGTAATAGTCACATGGTTACAGTCTTGTTTTCATTGTACATAAAGAGTATACATATAATGATAAGCTAAGATTGTATATACATTTATTATTTGAACAAAAATGGAATACGCGTTTTGCGTTAACATACAACCTGTTTATTTAACGTAATTTATTGAGATCAGTGAGTGGTTGGTTCACATCCACAGAGACATAAGTATGAGTATTTGAAATTCAAATTCCTTGGTTTAATAGGATCAAAATCAGTGTTCACATCACCACTAGCGTAGCGTTGTATACTCTTGGCATTACACTGTCAGACATCAGATTGACAAACTAAGTTTTATTAGATTTTTAGTAAGCATTTTATTTTGAAGGATACCTATTTATATTTATTTGGCAGAGATGTTTAAATACCTAATGAATCCAAGTGATGGGTAAATTCCTGATTCATGTTTTGTATACCTACCTACTGAGGTGCAGGTACCTACTATACTATCTACGTAGGTACCATTAAAGTAGGTAGGTAGGTATCTACGTAACACAATGATAGGTAGGTAGCTACCTACTCCACCTACAAAGTTTTTGTTACAGAGACCAGAGTCAATGTCCTTGCTGTATGGAATGCAACGATTGTAACACAAGTTTTCAAAAAGTTGTGAAACTAAAAGATGCCGGACTTGTGATATATCGCCATACGACCCACAGAGAGGATGTATGAGACCCATTTATTGCCTATATTTGCTAACTTACCATACCTACTCGTAACCTACATGGTGTAGGTAGGTTTAAATAATGTGTTAGCTACACCCATATGAGTAGGGGTCACGTATTCAAAAATATTAAAAACACTGCCTTAGGCTATCATACATAGGGCATCCTCCACACCACCCACTAGCTAGACCATCGGTGCTCTTGGTATGTTGATCATAAAATCCTACTAATATACGCGAAAGTTGGTAAGTATGGATGGATGGATGTTTGTTACTCTTTCACGCCGGAACGGCTGAACGGATCTGGATGAAACTTGGCAAAGAGATAGATTATAGCCTATGTGCTAGCGATTTATACCTGGCTTTAAATCTGCGCGGGTGAAACTGCGGGGGGGGGGGGGGGGGCAACTAGTAGGTACTAAATAATAATATTAATAACAGGTTAACAAAAACACCGGAATAATTGAATTTGCTACAAAGACCACTGAAGACGTGTATATTTTACACAACACTAGGGATGTGGAAATAACATCAGCCGATTATTTACCAGAAATTGGTAAGTAAAAAAAAACAACATTCACAGCAGCATCTTACTTACGTCCTTTTGAAAATAAACGGTAGCTAGAAGAAGACGGGGGAATGCCAATCACCTGAGAGAAAAATGCTCTATTTGTTTTTTCATTTGTCCTATGTTAGTTTTGAGGTTTAGAGACTGTGTGTGCCTTCTCAAGCGTAACAATCTCTGCGCTACAGCGTGCTCGCTGTGTTTCATTCAAGGCACTTTGAAGTGAGCGGTAGGTATTACCTGACACGATGATCACCATTACCCCTGCTTCCCCCACTACCCTCTCATTAGGTAAGTATAGGTACCAATCAAGATGCTTTGAATCTCTTAGGAGGGTAGTCAGTTGGTAGGTAGGTACGTTGGTCGTACCTACTGGTACGTTGTTATGCCGGCGCGCCAGATAGCTTCACTTATTTGAACACTCTTGTTTGATTGCTAGTGTGGCACGAGACTTCCACTTTGCATGCAGTAGGTATCGGTTTTTTGTAACTGTCAGAACCACTGGACCATGTTCGATTTTTTAATTTTGGAAACTAGGTATCATTATTTATTTTATCCCGGCACCGCCGGCGGCACCGGCACATTCGAATAAGTGCACACTTCTTGGGACAGTGTGCGCTCATTCGACGCAACCTGCCAGACGCACTCGCGAACCCTTTCCTGCACAGTACGCCAGTAGACAATTAACACAGAGAAATGGACAGCGATTTCGTGAACGCAACGTGCCTATATTATTTACTAGCGGCCGTTCCCAGCTTCGCATGGGTGGACATAATTATTTTCAACATTTTAGGATAAACTTAGACATAGATTTCGCATTATACATACTATAATGCGAAAAGACTCCTCAACCTAATAAGTAGGTAGGTATGTACCTTTAATTATCAGCTATCTGGTTCCCATCTTTTTTTTTATACAACCAGCTGATGGAACAAGCAGATGGCCCACCTGCTGTGAATTGGTAACCAAACATTGCCTCGTAAGTCACACACGATAGGAACGTGCCTTAAAATGCACTGCCCTGCGTCCATCAAATTGAGGCGTACTGATGTTAAGCCTCATGTTTACATTACACCGGCGACCACACGCTTCAAACCGAAACACAGCAACGCTGCTTGGCGGCAGAAAAAGGCGTGGTGGTAGTACTTCCCCGGACGAGCCCTTCTCACCCTTCACTCTAATACTCTCTTTCTCTCTCTACAAAGCTCAACTATTAATTTTTTTCCCTATCACCTAGCTTTGGCTTAGTTTGAGGCGAGGTAGTGCAGTGTGGAATGTCAACTAATATTTATTTAGGTACCTAGGTATAACTGAAAAATTATTTTTGTTTTAGAACAAAATAATATTACCTGCCCAAGATGTCGTAGAATCATTGAACATGCCCAAAAACTTTTGCAAAAAATACAAAAACTCGACAGAAACGATGTAAAAGGAATTTGCGAGCATTGCAGGACGAAAGAGGCGCCATGCTTTAATTGCAGAGAAGTTGTCAAAAAGTTTGTTGCTAATAAAACCCAAAGGGCCGACAGTACAAAAGAAAAACTTAAGCAATGGCTTTCAAAAGTAAAACACTTGCTAAAAGATACAGTAGACACAAATACAGGCAAAGACAGAATTCGAGCACATTCAGATTTATATATTGATCAACTTTGCCGCGACGCCCCTAAAGCAGGCCGTGAACCGTATGTTGAAGAAATGTTTCATCCGGAAACAGACAGGTCTGATTTTTTTGAAGCAATTTCACCATCTATACCAGAAAATAAACAAAAACTGTTAAGAAATTTTACACAGCTAAAAAAGATCGAGCGCTCTGTAGTATGCATAGATTCACCAGGTAAAGTAGGGAAGCCATCTTCTAGACCTAAAGAGGGTATTGATATAACTGATCGAGACAAAGCTTTCGTTTCTGATGTGAAAAGTGAAGAATTAAAAGCTATGTTTTTTTCTCCACTTTCCGAAGAAGAAAGGCAAAATGAAAAACATGTAGAATTAAAGAAAAAAGAATACGTCATCCCGCCGGTTCCGTTTCAAAGTAGAGAAGATTTTATAATAGGAAGTGATGAGAATGTTGCAAAATTCAGCAAAAGTCGCTACAAATCTGATGAAGAATCAGGCATAATTCCCAAACCTATTATTAAAACTGCTAAATACCCTCATATGGGCGAAGTATCTCAAGAACCAGAAATAATATCACATGATTTTGATGGCAAGCATTGGCATGTACCAGAAATAGCTGACCCAGGTCAAAGACCTGCTAAGAAACAGTCACTTACAAACATACACGATAACAAAACTGCAAAAGGTGTTCTAAGAAAACCAGGTGAATTGCCTAAAATAATTCGAAAATATCATTCTGAAGAATATTTACTGGCTAATATTTCAGGTGTGATCGAAGATGTCATAAAACAGAACTTCCGCTATGTTTTTCCGAAAATAATATCACCAGACAAAATAAACTTGAAACAACAAAAAAGCTCCTCAGAGTTAATTAGAGATACTCAGGATATGCTTTTAATCAAAGCTGAAGAAGATAAGAAAAAACAAGAAGAAGAACGTAAGAGAAAGTATGAAGAAGAAGAAAAAAAGAAAATCGCACGAGAAGAGAAAAGAAAGCAATTAGAAGATAAAAAAAGAGCTGATGAAGAGAAAAAACTTGCCGAAGCATTAGAAAGACACGAACACAAAAAAGAAACACCAGATGACATAGATAAAAAAGACGATAACTATAAATATAAAAAAGTTTTAGTTAGCCCCACTACTTCTACAGCAACTACTAAAAGCAAATTGAAAGACAGTCATCCTGCACCAGAGAAAAAAGAAGCAACCCCTAAAGAAACAAAAAAACATGAACTCATGCCACCAAAGGAGCCAAAAGATAAGGAACTCAAGACACCAAGGGAGCCAAAAGAGAAGGAACTCAAGGCACCAAAGGAGCCAAAAGAGAAGGAACTCAAGCCACCAAAGGAGTCAAAAGAGGAGGAACTTAAACCGCCAAAAGAGCCAAAAAAGAAGGAGCTCAAGGCATCAACGGCGCCAAAGGAAAAAGAACTCAAGGCACAAAATGAGCCAAGAGAGAAGGAGCTCAGGGCACCAAATGAGCTAAAAGAGAAGGAACTCAAGTCACCAAAAGAGTTAAAAGAGAAGGAACTCAAGTCACCAAAGGAGCCAAAAGAGAAGGAACTCGAGACACAAAATGATCCAAACGAGAAAGAACTCAAGTCACCAAAGGAGCCAAAAGAGAAGGAACTCAAGGAACCAAAGGAGCCAAAAGAGAAGGAACTCGAGGTACAAAATGAGCCAAAAGAGAAAGAACTCAAGGCTCCAAAAGAGCCAAAAGAATCGAAAGTAGACAAAGACGTAGTCAAAGTTAAAAAAGAAAAAGAGGAACTACTAAAACAAGGAAAAGAAGATAAAGAAGAACGACAAAAAAATGAAAAGGAAGAAAAAGAAAAGCTTAAGAAAGAAAAAGAAGAAATGCTTCGGATAGAAAAGGCAATGAAACAAGAAGATAAAGATTATAAACAACGAGAAAAAGACGAACACCAGCGAGATAAGGGAAAAGGTGATGATAAACCTAAAGAAAGGCCAACACCAATGATAAAAGATCTTGAAGATGGAAAGCGAGCAAAAAATGAGGCAGATAAAAGAGCTATAGAAGCAGCTAAACTTCAACTCAAAAAAGCTAGAGAAACTGAGATCAATACCAAACTGGAAAAAGAAAAACCGAAAGTTGCTGAAAAACTTGAGGAACCCAGTACTAAAGATTTGAATATAAAATCAATAAAAGTTCGTGTACCATCTCCTGATGATCTAATTTTACAACTTGTTAAAATTAAACAATCTACAAGTGGTGAAAGAGATAGATCTAAACGATTATCATCTGATTCGAAGTTATCAAGCAAAGCTGCAAAAAAACGCGGGTCACACTATCACAAACAAAGTAAAACGGGTGATTTTTTGGTGGATTCAGATATTGAGCTAGATGCTGAAATTCTTAATTTGACAGCTGATGACGACGGTTTAACGGACATTATTATTGGCCCAAAAATATTTAAATACAAACCACCGGTGGTAAACACGCAAGGTGACCTAAATAAGCCACTTTTATTTCAATCCACATTCGACCATACAAATGCGGTTGTCGAAGTCAAAGAAGTCGCAACATCCCCGAAACCTGAGACAATAATATCAACTTTAACCTCTGGAAAACCAACGCAGCATGTGAGTTCTAATCTAAATTTATATTTAACGCCGATGAGCCAAGCACCGAGAGATTCGCATGTTCGCTGGCTACGTACGCGAACTTAATCTAATCAAAATATAATTATGCGGGCTACTTACAGACCTTCAGTTTCATTCAACTGACAGTTCTAACTGATCGAGTACTTTTTGAGCCTACTCGTTACGTCGTTACATATACAAAAATACAAATCTTTCTTCTTTAATCTAAACTAATATTATAAAGAGGAAAGGTTTGATTGTTTGTTTGTTTGTTTGTTTGTTTGTTTGTTTGCATTGAATAGGCTCCGAAACTACTTGACCGATTTGAAAAATTCTTTCACCATTGGGAAGCTACACTATCCCCGGTGAACATAGGCTATATTACATTTTCAAAAAAATTTGGGATCCTTACTAAAATTCAAATAATGTAACCCAAGGTGTAAAAAAATTCGTAAAATATTCTTTACATCGCGTGCACTGCGAAAACTATTGATGATAGAATAAAATAATGTTCTACAACTTTGCAGAACACATCATTATTTACAAAAAGTGTCGTGACAGTATATGTCTAACTCTTATAGTTATGCCACAATAAGTGTTTTTTTATTTTAAAATTTTAATTGAAATGCCGCCGCTATAAGAGGCTCTTTATTTGTATCTTGGTATTAATCCTTATCAAAATAAATTACTTCATATTCAAAACTGCTTTAATACCTTTATAAAACTTTTTAAATTATTCAATTCGGACATTCCATTCGAAAGATATCACAAGTTTAAAAATGTAAGTATTAGAAAAAGGTCGCGTGGTAGCCACTCACCCTGCTTGGCGAGCTAGGCAGCACCTTAGGGTAGGGGCCGCACGGGTCGGGGGAGGAGCTTTAGTGAGGCAGCGAGCCTGGCCTCGGCTGGCGGATCCTTGGTCGCAGGAAGGATCCGCCGGCTTGGATTGGAGGTGGCGCTGCACAAGACCGAGGCCGTATTTTTCCACGGGCCTCGGCAGCGCATCCCCAGTGACGCCCACATTATGGTGGAGGGCGTCAGGGTCGAGGTGAAGGCCCAGATGAAATATCTGGGCCTGGTGCTTGACAGCAGGTGGCGCTTCGGCCCGCATTTCAGCGGGCTGTCAAAGCGCCTTCTTAAGGTTGCGGGAGCACTTTCCTGGCTCCTCCCAAATTTGGGCGGGCCAAAAGCGCGATGCCGGCAGCTATATGCCGGCATCTTGAAGAGCATGGCCCTTTACGGGGCCCCTATCTGGGCGGACTCCCTTCAACGAAGGGAGAACGCCGCCGCACTTTGGAGCCCCCAAAGGGCCATCGCGCAGCGGGTCGCAAGAGCCTACCGCTCGGTGGGCTTTGCAGCGGCCTGCGCTCTGGCGGGCACCCCTCCTTGGGAACTCGAGGCGTGGGTGCTCGCCAGAGTATACGAGTGGACGGCGAGGCGTAGGGCGCTCGGAGAGCGCCCCGCCTCAGAGGAGCGGGAAGCTGTCCAGCGGGAGGCGAAGGATGCCATCGTCCAGCACTGGAAGGTGGACCTCGCCTCCGCCGCGTTTGGCCACCAAACCTTGGAGGCACTCGGGCCAGTCCTGCAGGACTGGCTCGACCGGCCTCACGGCTTTTCATCATTCCGTCTGGTGCAGGTGCTATCCGGGCATGGATGCTTTGGGTCGTACCTGCACCGGATCGGAAAGGAGGGTGCCCCGTCCTGCCACCATTGTGGCGCGGTGGAAGACACGGCACAGCACACCCTCGAGGTGTGCCCGTCGTGGGCCGAACCGCGCCGCGACTTGGTGGCGGTAGTTGGGCCAGACCTGTCGCTCCCCAGCGTGGTGAACTCCACGCTGAGGGACGCGATAGGCTGGGCAGCGGTCGCCTCCTTCTGTGAGGACGTAATGTCCCAGAAGGAGGCAGCAGAGCGCGCGCGGGAGGCTGACCCTCAGGCGCCGCTCTGCAGGCGGAGGAGGGGTAGGAGAAGACGTCTTCCCTCCCCTCAAGGTGATGAATAGCGGAAGATAGGCGTGGAGGCGCCATCTCTCGCATTGCACTATTCGCCACCTCCGTCGAGCGGGAATGATCGAGCACTCGCGGTCGTTCCCGGGCCTCTCCCTCCAGGAGGGGCGTGTAGGCCCCGCTGTCAAGGCGGGCGGTCGTCGGCGGGGAACTGGACGAAAAGGCTCTGCCAGTTTCCCAGTTCCCCTCCATGGTGACGACGCGGGAGTGCCACTGGGTCGTTTAGTGGGTATACCGGCCCTCACAGGCCGGGGAGTCCCACATATCCCCCCCATCCTCCAATGGGGGGGAATGCGTAACGCATTTTTCCCAGCGAAAAAAAAAAAAAGGGGCCGTACGGGTGGGGAGTCAATGTCAAGAAATGAAGTCGGCTCCCCTACGCAACGGTAAAAAGTTAAGTAATAAAAATAAAAGTTCATTAAAATAATAATGTTCAAATTTTCTTTATACTTTTCTTTTTTAGTAACCTAACGCAAATAGAAGGGTTTATGTGTGTGTATTATAATTTTGAAATTATTGTTAAATACCCGTGCGAAGCCGGGGCGGGCCGCTAGTATTATATATTATGGTAGGTAAAATGTGAAAGAAAACCTTTTTCTCTAGCATCGATTTTATTTCCCTCGTTTAAAACCGTCAGTTAATCCGGCTATCCGGCATGTATGTATGTAACTAGACTAGACAGCCTTCATGGCTCAGTTGGTATATAGTAGCTCTGCTTTCTGCGACATAGGTCGTGGGTTATATTCCCACCGAGAACAAACTTTGTGATGAACATAAATGTTTGTCCTCTGTTTGGGTGTTATATATGTATGTAATGTTATAAGTATGTATTTACAAAAAAATATATATTTGTAGTATATAAGCTATCTGGTTCCCATATCAAAAGCTATGGCTTAGTTTGGGGCGAGATAGTGCTGTGTGGAATGTCTACCAGTATTTATTTTACATAAATATATTTTTCCTTTTAAAATTTTTATTTAATTGTGATCGCCCAGCTACAAAGCCCTTTAAATTGGAACAATAAAACCTGTTTCGTAAAAATTATAAAATACAAATTACCTAAATCTCGATGACACCGTCAAAAAAAAAAGCTTTTGACTTAACCTAATAGAGCAGACAGATTTTCAGATTATTTATTTGGGATACTTAATTTATTTTTGAATTATATTATTTTTTTAATACAAAGATATGTCTAAAACCAGTAAACCAGTAAGACCCCTTACAAACACCACACTGAAATTTGTCTCTAATGAGTTCTTCACCATTTTTTACAACAATATTATGTATTGATGTAGCAACAATTTTTTGTTTTTTAGGCTGAACAAGAATTGCCCAAAGGCATTATACGGTATGCTTTATCGGATCGAACGTTCATTGACAAAGGGTGGACGATGCTACCTACGGAGAAAGTTGTGAGAAAGGTGAGGCTGTGTACACTTATCTAATTCCTTGTTCCTACTAAGCTGACCACTTAACCACTCGCTCTCTCGTTAATCGGACATAAATAATTTGTTTTCTTTAGGCTAAGTATGAAATTACGGTACCTACAGTGGGAGCGTGGCGGGTAGCGGAATCCGCTGGCGGGAAACGCAAACATAAGTTTTTGAATAAGGCCCTTCGCTCATGGAGCTACTTAAAAATGACTGAACCAATCAGTAATTACAATTACAAACCAATGAGAAACTGTACCTCTCACACGACGCTACTCAAGTTGAAAGGCTTCAGTCACTTCTGTTATTATTTCTGTTCACAAAAGCACACGGATAACAAGGGGAAATATTAGGAACTTTGGTAACCAGTAGCGCGGCGACCGACACGACGGTTCCTTCGTGATCAATTACTAACGCGTTACCGACCGGTTGGTGACTAGTAGCACCGTGTACGAACCTCAATGAGAATGTATGTGTGGTGACGCTCAAGCAACTCGTTAGTAATTTGAGTTTGCAATTAACTATTTTTGAGTAGCTCCATGAGCGGAGGGCCTAAGGTGCACCAAGTGCTTGAGCGGGAAACGCAACGGGACGAGTGGGCGCCAACCGCTCCCGCTGCCCACCCCGTGCCACTGTAATCGCACACGCTGCACGTTGCCAGTTATGTATGAATGAACTTACGTGATCACTTAGCCGCACGCATAATGAGGCAAGAGAAAAACTCTTCATTGTCGCGTGCCTCACTAAGCGTGCGGCTAGGTGATCACGTAAGTTCATACATATCTGGCACCGGGGTTAGGAGAAGACATCAGAAGAAGCATCACAGCCTGTGATAAACGAAGGAGAAATAGTTTTTTTAACCACCAGCTGATGGGTCAAGCAGTCACATGGTCCACCTGATGTTAAGTGGTAACCATCACCTATAACAAACCATTGCAATCGAAAGTCACGCTCGATAGAAACTTGCCCTACGATCACATCATCCCTGCGTCCATCAACTGGAGGCATACAGATGTCAAGCCTCAATTGATTGTAATCACACCGGTAAACACTCTCCTCAAAACAAACAGAACATAACGCTGCTTGACGGCGTGATGGTAGCCTATACTTCCCCAGAGCCCCTCACAAAGAGCTCTACTCTACCTACTACTAAGAAAGACTTACCTACTAATAAGGTTTTTTGGCGGTTCTTCCCTCGGCTTGGCCAAGAGGAACAACGTAAATTAACTTGATTTCTAAGATGACCCCTGATTACCCGATTATCCCTGATTACATTCGGATAAAGTACTACGTGATAAAACAACTCCTATTGACTGATATTCAGATGAATGTGTACCGTATGCGGCCAGCGCATCCGGAGTTCGACTGGTTCGAGCACAACAAAACCAAAGGCCTGATGCTATACGACTCAGGGGAGAAATTGGCAGAGTTTGACGACAACGGTCGCAGTCGTTGGTTTTACAGAAATGGCCGCATGGCACTTGATTATTACGACGCTGAAGGTATGTTGTGAGGAAAAGGCTTTCAAGAGTTTAGTTTGGAAGGGTGGGACCCTGTCATCATTGTCGTCAAAATAACGGTCACGTCACGGTCGATTATTTTGTAGGTCGATTGGTTTTGGGCTTATTCCGTATAACCACCCTAAAACAGGCACCAATAAGGTAGATAGGTACTAGGAAACGCGTAACGCTCGCGAACACGCGGAATTCATAAACCTAATGATAACTTTCTTCCAAGTTTCTCCCCTGTCTATGTCTTTTGTTTGTACCTGCAGAATTGAATGCGCAACAGCGATTTGTCATATACAGCAGCGGGGAACCGGATGAACGTGGCCGGTCACAGCCATATACACTGCTTGCTACATTCGACTATTTGGGCAACGGAATAGTCTTTGACCATGGCGGAAAAATAAGGTACATGCGCCAACTTGTATTGTACCTAGGAACTTATTGTAAACTTCGGTCCTTCGGAATTATCTACCTGTGGTTCAAGGTGTAGGTTCCTTCCTTTAGCAGAAATAAACTGACTTACCTACGTCTATTACTTTATTGAATAAAGAAATTGAACATTCGTTACTGACTGTATCATCAACCGAATGAATGGCCGGCTACCCGCGCCGGCCGTCGGGATTTCTGCAGTCATTGCCGGGGACACCCGGGGAACTTGACACGGCGCGAAACCAATTTTCTTTTGTGCAGCTGTTACCTACTCTGTCCTGTTTGCGTGTTTTGCAGACTCAAATATAACCAGACTGAAGGTGTAGTGCTCGACCGAAGCATAGGACCGGTGTCTCACTGGAAATGGCACACACTGAACGACCCTCCAGTACTGCAACAGGTCATGATTGACACACAAATGGCTCACAAAGATCCCAGCATACTGAAATTAGGTGGAGCCTACGACGACAAAACTCGACCAGATAATGAAGACATGTTAGCCATAGAATTTGATAACTTCATCAAAGAAAAGAGTAAAAAGCTTTCGCAATCTTTCAAACCGTTCCAAATCAAAATGAAAGCCCTGAAGATAAATGAGCATTTCTCGTTGAAAGTCTTAGATCAAGCTACGGTCTATCTTATATTCCGAGATGGAACAACGAATTTGAAATTGAACATTGGGATGGTGCTTGATCATAAAGAAATTGTAGACACTGATACGGCCGAGGTTGGTGAAGTATCAAATAACATGGAGAGGCTTCCTGCACGGACTGACAGTTTGGCAGGCCTACAGAAGAGTATTGCGCACGCGCAGCATTATGACAGAGCAAGAACAGAGCGCGAGCTTCGTTTACGCCCGACCATACCACGCGGAAGCGCTGATAGGCTTGTTTCTGCGGCCTCGCGACCTATGAACCCGCCTTTTCGTACGGGACCGTCCGGCTCTACAACGACATCAGCTGAATGCTATTGCAAATGCAGTAGAAAACCAACTTCAAGCAATTTATATTATGACACTCGTCTTTGTTAATCTGTAGGTATGTTTATTGTATAATTATTACCTATTAAATTAATTTACTACAAAGTTTTTTTCCAAGTGGGTTCCAATTAACACGCTGTGCATTATTGTGCTGTTCATTATCATGTCTTACAATAACCGGACTTCACCGGGCTCTTCTCGTCAGAGATTGGTGACAATTCCTGTTGTATAGTTTTCTCAAGGAATTTGAATCTCTATCTATACTATTCTTGGATGAAGTATATATAACTAGTAATAGTATTCTTCTTCTATGATACTTTTCCTTGAGTTTTCTTAACCCTAATTTGACAGCACGCTAAAAATATTGCCATTCCTTTCTAACAGACCGAAACAACAAGGACGGCTATAATTTGAGAGCTGTCACTGACAGCTGTCAGCCTGTTTTTCAAAGCAACAATAGAATACTCTCTCTCCTGGTATTCCTTCCCATTCATTCCTTCCCTAAATTGGAATTAGGGAAATAGCGTTTTGTAATTTTGGTGCTAATATTTTAATCGCAAACAACAAAGTTTCGGAAAATACAATCATCAAAAAATTAATTCCTAAACCAGACGAATGAGAAACAGAAGATTTATTTAAACAAAAATTTAATGTTAGCGTACCTAACTCTCTCTAATCTTCGTACCAACATTTAATGATTTATTTGTTGCATTTGCAACTTTGTTACTTTTAGGTAATAAAAACTTGTAAAATGGACAATGAATTCGTCGATATATCAACAAGCTATAAGCTCCAATTTGGGTTTGGGATCGGGCATGTATTGAATGATGTGTGTGCAAGTTTGTGGTTTACATACTTTTTAGTTTATTTCCATTTAGTGCTTGAATTTACTGCAACTCAGTCTGGAAATCTAATGTTGATAGGACAAGTGGTAGATGCTCTAGCTACACCATTTGTTGGATATCATTCTGACCACACAGACAACTTGATCAGCGCTAGGTATGGAAAGAGGAAGATCTGGCATCTCTTTGGTAAGTTCCTTCTTCACTTTATATACATACATTCTTAAGTATAAAATATATACATAAGTACTTAAGTATAAATCCGACATACTTAAATATAAATTTTCCTCTTTTTTTTGTCACACCAAGTAACTTTTTTCAAATGATGTGTGTTATAAAACAGGAACGAGTTTGTTGCCTTAACTAATCATCAAATTTTTTAGGTACCGTCTGTGTACTTGCATCATTTCCATTCATCTTCTCAGAATGTGTTGGATGTTCTACAGCACACAAATGGGCTCAAATGTTTTATTTTTCTGCATTCATAATAATATTTCAAATTGGATGGGCAGCTGTACAGATTTCACACTTGAGCCTGATACCAGAGTTATCAGAAGATGAACGCACGAGGACACATCTAACAGCAATTAGGTATAATCCTACTACATAATATTATAAATGCGAAAGTTTGTAAGTATGGATGGATAGATGGATGGATGGATGGATGTTTGTTACTCTATAACTCCAGAACAGCTGAACGGATCTTGGTTAAAATTGGCACAGAGATATATTATAGTCTGGAATAACACATAGGCTACTTTTTATCCCATGGGAATACCGGGATTTAAAACTATGCGGGTGAAATCGCGGGGTGCTACTAGTTTAAACATAAAGCTACACACACCCCATGTTATTCACTTAAACAAATGTTAACTGGAAGAGACTTCTATACCTATATGAAAAAAAAAACATAATTGAATGACAAAACTGTATCTTCTCATACTACCTATTTCATGGAGGGGAAATAAAATGTGCACCTACATCCTGCAATAGGATGTATGGTGCATTATGTATGTCCTTCCTAGTCTCACACTTACCTAAATTGTTACAGGTATGGTTTTACTGTATTTTCTAATCTATTTGTTTACCAAATGGCATGGACAATCCTAGAGCTGACTGGAGATTGTGATAAGCAAGTTTGTTTCTATTTTATTTGAAATTTGTATTGCCATAAGTATTTTTTAGTTGAATAAGGGATACACACAGTTTTTTTATATAAGTCTGTCAAAAAATAATCTCTTACTAATAGGTGTGACAAACAGTGACAGGGCTAGCTTTGAGCCATGCTTCAACTTTAAGTAGGTAATGCTTTAATATCAAGTTTTAATAGGGATACATTTTTGAAGGAAAACATCGTGAAGAAACCAGTTAGCATTCTAACAGCGGCGATGGGCTTGCAATCTGTCACATATGGATTACTAACTACTACAAAATGTGGGTATGTGCCAAATGTTATGTTTGGACCTTGAAATACCCCCTTAGACAGCCTCAAAGAATCTTGATATCTTGGTACTAAGAGATCTTAAAGCTGTATTTTTTTCTAAATATTTTTAAAAGTAAAAAAAGTATTATAGTGGTAATAAAATATGTTTTCATCAGCAGGTGGGCCCGAGTGATGCTTGGAAATTCAGGCAAATAGTCTATATTGTGCTGAGTGTGGGCATTATCACATCAATGATATTTCACTTCACTGTGAGTGAGAGGAACACATATAGACAACATGAGCAGATACTGGACCAAAGTGACAGAGGAGCACATTGTGACTTCCTACGTAAACACTCATGTATCAGGTGACTACTAATTATTTTTACAGTATCAGTTCAATCACAAGTTCTCTTCAGGAATATCTCAGCCACTGTTGTACTAGTTTTCATATACACTATCTACCTACTACACTAATCTACACAAATATAATCGTAAATCCTATTTTAAAATTTCTTTCACCATTAGAATGCTACATACATTATCCCTGAGTAACTTATCCTACTACTATTAAAAATGCGAAAGTTTGTAAGTATAGATGGATGGATGGATGAATGTTTGTTACTCTTTTACGCCGGAACGGCTGAACGGATCTGGATGAAACTTGGCAGAGAGATAGATTGTCTGGAATAGCACATAGGCTACATTTTATCCCGTGGGAATACCGGGATTTAAATCTGTGCGGGTGAAACCGCGCAACTAGTATGCTATATTTATTACTAGAAAAAAATTGAGATCCAATGACCCAAGGTGTAAAAAATTATTACAATTATTGTACCTAGTTATGTTACAATAACTTCTTTTTTACATTTTAAAAGATGATAAAAACGCCGACTAATAAGAAAGATTTTCGTTCGCTTCGCTCATTAACACTACGGACACTTTCAATGAACAATCCGTATTTTGTTTCCAGGTAGCGAGCGTATACATGAGTACAAGATTAGTAGTGAACATATCTCAAGTGCTGATCCCCCTGTATCTTCACCGGACTCTGGGCCTGCCGACCAGATCCCTGGCTCTAGTGCCATATGCCATGTACCTAGGTAGCCTAGCCGCGGCGGGGGCTCAGAGGTGTGCACCTAGATCTTTTACGAGAAAACTGAATTATCTCATCGGCTCAGCCTGTGCGATGGCCGGCGTTGTTTGGATTTTCTTTGGATCTGACAGTTACTACAAAGTTTATTTCATTTATTTGGTTGCGGTTTTGATAGGTGAGTATACGTAATCGAAATACCTACTGCGTGACGTGAGTCATACACGAAACATGATTACATACCATCTATCGCATTTCAATAGTAGGTTCTGGTTAATGAGTCAATAGTACAATATCCACAGCAAACGATAAGATAATAAACTAGTTGCGCCCCGCGCAGATTTAAATCCCGGTATTCCCACGGGATAAAAAGTAGCCTATGTGTTATTCCAGACTGTAATGTTTCTCTCCGCCATGTTTCATCCCGATCCGTTCAACCGTTCCCGCGTGAAAGAGTAACAAACATCCATCCGTCCATCCATAATTACAAACTTTCGCGTTTATAATAGTAAGTAGGATAATCTGAATCTCGGAAACGGAACTAATGATTTTCATTAAATTTAGAAGGTATGGGGGGGGGGGCGCCTCCTAACCCCCTATGGGGGGGGGCGACTCCTAACCCCCTATGGGGGGGGGCGCCTCCTAACCCCCCCCCCCGTTAGGAGGCTATATTCGATTCATTTTTAGAAAATGTTTTTTATACGTGTTTTCACGCAATACGTTACATAATACAGTAGCCTGCCTAGTTTGTATGAATTTAGCTAGTTTTTTTTTAGGTTTTGGTGGAGCTGTAATGCTCGTGACAAGTTTGGCGCTCACGGCTGATCTCGTCGGGGAGAGGACCGAGGCATCTGCATTTGTCTACGGACTTATGAGCTTTAGTGACAAGCTAGCGTGCGGGATCGCTATTGCTTTGATACAGATGTAGTGAGTACCACAATTCTGCTGATTATTAGCTGCCAGAAACTGAAATAGCTTCATGACTTTAATATGACAGCCTACGTAGCTCAGTTGGTAGTAGCTTTGCCTTCTGCGCCGTAGGTCGTGGTTCGATTCCCACCGTGAACAAACATTTGTGTGATGAACATAGATGTTTGTTCTCTGTCTGGGTGTTATATAATATTATAAGTATGTATTTACAAAAAAAAAAAAAAAAGTATTATAAGTAGTATATCAGCTATCTGGTTCCCATATCACAAGCATAAGCTTAGTTTGGGGCTAGATAGTACTGTGTGGAAAGTCCACCAATATTTATTTTATTTATTTATATCCCGGGACGGTAGATATCTCCTCGGCGACTAACTTGTTTCCTCACGATGTTTTCCTTCAACGTTGGCGCTCAGCACAACGACTTAAAAATAATATGTAAAATAAATCGCATTATACCAAAACAACGTTAGTGCGTTTGTCATATTGAGTGTGCCATTGGAATTCCACTACTTCAAAGCACTTTAGTACTTCTGGCTGCAGCAGTTTCGAATAGTTAAAACAACTCTTACAAACATATTCAGCCTTATTATAAACAAATCAAACCTGGGTTTAAACCTAGCTCAAGTCACGTTTTCTTATTATAAACAACTTAAACCTGGTTTATCTCATAAATTTAGGATCATCTCAGGTTTATCATTTTCGTATTACAAAAGACACTTTAGTCGAAGACTACATAGTACCTGAGATAGTCCATGATTCATCATCACAGAACATAATCATTCAACAAATATCCACAGACTATAACAAATTATGGCAATCAATCGTTCATTCATTTTGGAATCACCAACTTATCTGAGCCGGTCTGAAGTTAGCCGCTTGTGCATAAATGGCCAATAGTGAATCGAGAATTCTCTAAACAGCTAACTTCAGACCGGCTTAGATAAGTTGGTATAACTGTACTCTCTTGCCGCAGGCTAAAGTCATATGCGCATACTACCTCGTCTTTCGTTTTAACGAATCAATTTTTAGTTTCTCTTCTTGACTCAGATCTCCGCCATTTTGTTTTAAATCTCGTTATCAACTTGATATTGACAAATTCGTGGCAACCCATGCGTTTTGACATTTCAAATTTAGATCGGAGTCTAGAGTTTGAAATGTATGTTGGATAATGCAGTGCTACAAGTTGTTTTATTGAATAAACTTATGTGGGAGACCAAATAAAATTTGGCAAAATGAGATTTTTATTAGTTAGACCATACTTAAACTAGGGGTCGTTCGGGTTTATCTTTAAACCGTGGTTTAGGGGATAAACTCCGTTTTATAATAACGTCTGGTCTAAGTCTTTGATTTTTCTATAGAGCAGGGACCAACTTCGGTATCAAAGTTAGACCACGGACCAGTTAGTCCTGGCTTAAGCCTAGTCTAACTCACATTTTTATAATAAGACGGATTGAAATCTACAAACAAACATAATACAATCGCCAATTCGCCAACTCTAATCGGAGAGATCTCAGTTTACTTCGGTAGGTACCTCGTTCAATGATCCGTTAAACATAATTTAGTTTCGTGTTTTAACATTATTTATTGACGACCTCTGTGGCGCAGCGGGCGAGAGAACTGGGAACAAAGTGTACGATCTGCAGAATTTGTTACGTTGGTCTGGGTGTTTTCTATCTATAATAAAAAAATAGCTATCTATGTTAGTATATAATGTATTAAATATATCAGTTAGCTAGTATCCATTACACAAGCTTTGAGTAGCTTACTTTGGGGCTAGATGGTGCTGTGTGGATCACGGAATAGAGAAAGCCCTACAAATGGAAGGCGCATGATGGCTTTTTAGTACGAGAACCAGTGTAGCCGAACTCACACAATGGAAAAACTAGCACACATAGAAATACAAGCTATCATTGGTTGAAAGTGTCCGTTAATAGGACCTTAAAGCATAATATAAATTTTACTGATATACAACCTTAGCACCATCAGAACATGGTCCAAAATTCAATCAAATACAAAAATTATGTCTACTAAATCTATTCAGCGCTTTTGTAAAATATTTTGGTTCTAGTGCCTGTTGCTTAGACATAAGATTGTTAATGCAATGGCGGCTACTTGATTTCCGACAAAACAAAGCTACTGAACAACAGATGGCGCTGTCGCCAACTATTTGAGTTATAGTCTAACGACAAAGCCTAAGATTGATAATACTATGGCTGTTACTCGACTGCTCACTAAACAGAGTTCCGTTTCGTCTAGTGATGTACCTATGCGGATGCAAGATGAATCTATCGATATCGATTATTGCCTACCTACCTACTGAAGGATAACAAACCAAGTTCGTCACGGACGGTTATATTTTTCGTGTTTGAAATAAAAAGCTTTTCTTTTCTCTCTTCCTTTAATTACATATACAGTCGTGGTCAACTAATCAGGGACATGCAAGATAGTGAAGAACAATAACCGGTTATGTACATACAAATATAAAACCCTATTGATTTCTCAGTAACTATTATTTGCATAATTTGGTCCGATTATTATGCTTTAAATGGCTGTAAATAAAAGAATAAATAAATAGAAAAAAGTGTTTAATATCAAAGGTTGAACATGTATTCAATTTTAAGGTATAATTCTGTAGCTGGACATTTAATTAAGGACAGTAAACTATAATGAAAAATAGAGTTAAACAAAACTAATAATCTGCAGTATTATAATATCTTTAACAGCTCCATTTTATTACGTGTAAAATCAGTACCCAGTAGCAAAACCTTTGTTAGTAATTACCGCTTGACACCGATGTGGCATAGACATTATCAGTTTCTGGCATGTTTCGACAGGAATGTTTGCCCATGCCTCACAAAAAGCTTCATTAAGTTCATCTAAAGTTGTGGTACGATAAGTGGCTGCGAATAAGGTAGATAGGTACTAGGAAACGCGTAACGCTCGCGAACACGCGGAATTCATAAACCTAATGATAACTTTCTTCCAAGTTTCTCCCCTGTCTATGTCTTTTGTTTGTACCTGCAGAATTGAATGCGCAACAGCGATTTGTCATATACAGCAGCGGGGAACCGGATGAACGTGGCCGGTCACAGCCATATACACTGCTTGCTACATTCGACTATTTGGGCAACGGAATAGTCTTTGACCATGGCGGAAAAATAAGGTACATGCGCCAACTTGTATTGTACCTAGGAACTTATTGTAAACTTCGGTCCTTCGGAATTATCTACCTGTGGTTCAAGGTGTAGGTTCCTTCCTTTAGCAGAAATAAACTGACTTACCTACGTCTATTACTTTATTGAATAAAGAAATTGAACATTCGTTACTGACTGTATCATCAACCGAATGAATGGCCGGCTACCCGCGCCGGCCGTCGGGATTTCTGCAGTCATTGCCGGGGACACCCGGGGAACTTGACACGGCGCGAAACCAATTTTCTTTTGTGCAGCTGTTACCTACTCTGTCCTGTTTGCGTGTTTTGCAGACTCAAATATAACCAGACTGAAGGTGTAGTGCTCGACCGAAGCATAGGACCGGTGTCTCACTGGAAATGGCACACACTGAACGACCCTCCAGTACTGCAACAGGTCATGATTGACACACAAATGGCTCACAAAGATCCCAGCATACTGAAATTAGGTGGAGCCTACGACGACAAAACTCGACCAGATAATGAAGACATGTTAGCCATAGAATTTGATAACTTCATCAAAGAAAAGAGTAAAAAGCTTTCGCAATCTTTCAAACCGTTCCAAATCAAAATGAAAGCCCTGAAGATAAATGAGCATTTCTCGTTGAAAGTCTTAGATCAAGCTACGGTCTATCTTATATTCCGAGATGGAACAACGAATTTGAAATTGAACATTGGGATGGTGCTTGATCATAAAGAAATTGTAGACACTGATACGGCCGAGGTTGGTGAAGTATCAAATAACATGGAGAGGCTTCCTGCACGGACTGACAGTTTGGCAGGCCTACAGAAGAGTATTGCGCACGCGCAGCATTATGACAGAGCAAGAACAGAGCGCGAGCTTCGTTTACGCCCGACCATACCACGCGGAAGCGCTGATAGGCTTGTTTCTGCGGCCTCGCGACCTATGAACCCGCCTTTTCGTACGGGACCGTCCGGCTCTACAACGACATCAGCTGAATGCTATTGCAAATGCAGTAGAAAACCAACTTCAAGCAATTTATATTATGACACTCGTCTTTGTTAATCTGTAGGTATGTTTATTGTATAATTATTACCTATTAAATTAATTTACTACAAAGTTTTTTTCCAAGTGGGTTCCAATTAACACGCTGTGCATTATTGTGCTGTTCATTATCATGTCTTACAATAACCGGACTTCACCGGGCTCTTCTCGTCAGAGATTGGTGACAATTCCTGTTGTATAGTTTTCTCAAGGAATTTGAATCTCTATCTATACTATTCTTGGATGAAGTATATATAACTAGTAATAGTATTCTTCTTCTATGATACTTTTCCTTGAGTTTTCTTAACCCTAATTTGACAGCACGCTAAAAATATTGCCATTCCTTTCTAACAGACCGAAACAACAAGGACGGCTATAATTTGAGAGCTGTCACTGACAGCTGTCAGCCTGTTTTTCAAAGCAACAATAGAATACTCTCTCTCCTGGTATTCCTTCCCATTCATTCCTTCCCTAAATTGGAATTAGGGAAATAGCGTTTTGTAATTTTGGTGCTAATATTTTAATCGCAAACAACAAAGTTTCGGAAAATACAATCATCAAAAAATTAATTCCTAAACCAGACGAATGAGAAACAGAAGATTTATTTAAACAAAAATTTAATGTTAGCGTACCTAACTCTCTCTAATCTTCGTACCAACATTTAATGATTTATTTGTTGCATTTGCAACTTTGTTACTTTTAGGTAATAAAAACTTGTAAAATGGACAATGAATTCGTCGATATATCAACAAGCTATAAGCTCCAATTTGGGTTTGGGATCGGGCATGTATTGAATGATGTGTGTGCAAGTTTGTGGTTTACATACTTTTTAGTTTATTTCCATTTAGTGCTTGAATTTACTGCAACTCAGTCTGGAAATCTAATGTTGATAGGACAAGTGGTAGATGCTCTAGCTACACCATTTGTTGGATATCATTCTGACCACACAGACAACTTGATCAGCGCTAGGTATGGAAAGAGGAAGATCTGGCATCTCTTTGGTAAGTTCCTTCTTCACTTTATATACATACATTCTTAAGTATAAAATATATACATAAGTACTTAAGTATAAATCCGACATACTTAAATATAAATTTTCCTCTTTTTTTTGTCACACCAAGTAACTTTTTTCAAATGATGTGTGTTATAAAACAGGAACGAGTTTGTTGCCTTAACTAATCATCAAATTTTTTAGGTACCGTCTGTGTACTTGCATCATTTCCATTCATCTTCTCAGAATGTGTTGGATGTTCTACAGCACACAAATGGGCTCAAATGTTTTATTTTTCTGCATTCATAATAATATTTCAAATTGGATGGGCAGCTGTACAGATTTCACACTTGAGCCTGATACCAGAGTTATCAGAAGATGAACGCACGAGGACACATCTAACAGCAATTAGGTATAATCCTACTACATAATATTATAAATGCGAAAGTTTGTAAGTATGGATGGATAGATGGATGGATGGATGGATGTTTGTTACTCTATAACTCCAGAACAGCTGAACGGATCTTGGTTAAAATTGGCACAGAGATATATTATAGTCTGGAATAACACATAGGCTACTTTTTATCCCATGGGAATACCGGGATTTAAAACTATGCGGGTGAAATCGCGGGGTGCTACTAGTTTAAACATAAAGCTACACACACCCCATGTTATTCACTTAAACAAATGTTAACTGGAAGAGACTTCTATACCTATATGAAAAAAAAAACATAATTGAATGACAAAACTGTATCTTCTCATACTACCTATTTCATGGAGGGGAAATAAAATGTGCACCTACATCCTGCAATAGGATGTATGGTGCATTATGTATGTCCTTCCTAGTCTCACACTTACCTAAATTGTTACAGGTATGGTTTTACTGTATTTTCTAATCTATTTGTTTACCAAATGGCATGGACAATCCTAGAGCTGACTGGAGATTGTGATAAGCAAGTTTGTTTCTATTTTATTTGAAATTTGTATTGCCATAAGTATTTTTTAGTTGAATAAGGGATACACACAGTTTTTTTATATAAGTCTGTCAAAAAATAATCTCTTACTAATAGGTGTGACAAACAGTGACAGGGCTAGCTTTGAGCCATGCTTCAACTTTAAGTAGGTAATGCTTTAATATCAAGTTTTAATAGGGATACATTTTTGAAGGAAAACATCGTGAAGAAACCAGTTAGCATTCTAACAGCGGCGATGGGCTTGCAATCTGTCACATATGGATTACTAACTACTACAAAATGTGGGTATGTGCCAAATGTTATGTTTGGACCTTGAAATACCCCCTTAGACAGCCTCAAAGAATCTTGATATCTTGGTACTAAGAGATCTTAAAGCTGTATTTTTTTCTAAATATTTTTAAAAGTAAAAAAAGTATTATAGTGGTAATAAAATATGTTTTCATCAGCAGGTGGGCCCGAGTGATGCTTGGAAATTCAGGCAAATAGTCTATATTGTGCTGAGTGTGGGCATTATCACATCAATGATATTTCACTTCACTGTGAGTGAGAGGAACACATATAGACAACATGAGCAGATACTGGACCAAAGTGACAGAGGAGCACATTGTGACTTCCTACGTAAACCACTCATGTATCAGGTGACTACTAATTATTTTTACAGTATCAGTTCAATCACAAGTTCTCTTCAGGAATATCTCAGCCACTGTTGTACTAGTTTTCATATACACTATCTACCTACTACACTAATCTACACAAATATAATCGTAAATCCTATTTTAAAATTTCTTTCACCATTAGAATGCTACATACATTATCCCTGAGTAACTTATCCTGCTACTATTAAAAATGCGAAAGTTTGTAAGTATAGATGGATGGATGGATGAATGTTTGTTACTCTTTTACGCCGGAACGGCTGAACGGATCTGGATGAAACTTGGCAGAGAGATAGATTGTCTGGAATAGCACATAGGCTACATTTTATCCCGTGGGAATACCGGGATTTAAATCTGTGCGGGTGAAACCGCGCAACTAGTATGCTATATTTATTACTAGAAAAAAATTGAGATCCAATGACCCAAGGTGTAAAAAATTATTACAATTATTGTACCTAGTTATGTTACAATAACTTCTTTTTTACATTTTAAAAGATGATAAAAACGCCGACTAATAAGAAAGATTTTCGTTCGCTTCGCTCATTAACACTACGGACACTTTCAATGAACAATCCGTATTTTGTTTCCAGGTAGCGAGCGTATACATGAGTACAAGATTAGTAGTGAACATATCTCAAGTGCTGATCCCCCTGTATCTTCACCGGACTCTGGGCCTGCCGACCAGATCCCTGGCTCTAGTGCCATATGCCATGTACCTAGGTAGCCTAGCCGCGGCGGGGGCTCAGAGGTGTGCACCTAGATCTTTTACGAGAAAACTGAATTATCTCATCGGCTCAGCCTGTGCGATGGCCGGCGTTGTTTGGATTTTCTTTGGATCTGACAGTTACTACAAAGTTTATTTCATTTATTTGGTTGCGGTTTTGATAGGTGAGTATACGTAATCGAAATACCTACTGCGTGACGTGAGTCATACACGAAACATGATTACATACCATCTATCGCATTTCAATAGTAGGTTCTGGTTAATGAGTCAATAGTACAATATCCACAGCAAACGATAAGATAATAAACTAGTTGCGCCCCGCGCAGATTTAAATCCCGGTATTCCCACGGGATAAAAAGTAGCCTATGTGTTATTCCAGACTGTAATGTTTCTCTCCGCCATGTTTCATCCCGATCCGTTCAACCGTTCCCGCGTGAAAGAGTAACAAACATCCATCCGTCCATCCATAATTACAAACTTTCGCGTTTATAATAGTAAGTAGGATAATCTGAATCTCGGAAACGGAACTAATGATTTTCATTAAATTTAGAAGGTATGGGGGGGGGGCGCCTCCTAACCCCCTATGGGGGGGGGGCGACTCCTAACCCCCTATGGGGGGGGGGCGCCTCCTAACCCCCCCCCCCCCCCGTTAGGAGGCTATATTCGATTCATTTTTAGAAAATGTTTTTTATACGTGTTTTCACGCAATACGTTACATAATACAGTAGCCTGCCTAGTTTGTATGAATTTAGCTAGTTTTTTTTTAGGTTTTGGTGGAGCTGTAATGCTCGTGACAAGTTTGGCGCTCACGGCTGATCTCGTCGGGGAGAGGACCGAGGCATCTGCATTTGTCTACGGACTTATGAGCTTTAGTGACAAGCTAGCGTGCGGGATCGCTATTGCTTTGATACAGATGTAGTGAGTACCACAATTCTGCTGATTATTAGCTGCCAGAAACTGAAATAGCTTCATGACTTTAATATGACAGCCTACGTAGCTCAGTTGGTAGTAGCTTTGCCTTCTGCGCCGTAGGTCGTGGTTCGATTCCCACCGTGAACAAACATTTGTGTGATGAACATAGATGTTTGTTCTCTGTCTGGGTGTTATATAATATTATAAGTATGTATTTACAAAAAAAAAAAAAAAAGTATTATAAGTAGTATATCAGCTATCTGGTTCCCATATCACAAGCATAAGCTTAGTTTGGGGCTAGATAGTACTGTGTGGAAAGTCCACCAATATTTATTTTATTTATTTATATCCCGGGACGGTAGATATCTCCTCGGCGACTAACTTGTTTCCTCACGATGTTTTCCTTCAACGTTGGCGCTCAGCACAACGACTTAAAAATAATATGTAAAATAAATCGCATTATACCAAAACAACGTTAGTGCGTTTGTCATATTGAGTGTGCCATTGGAATTCCACTACTTCAAAGCACTTTAGTACTTCTGGCTGCAGCAGTTTCGAATAGTTAAAACAACTCTTACAAACATATTCAGCCTTATTATAAACAAATCAAACCTGGGTTTAAACCTAGCTCAAGTCACGTTTTCTTATTATAAACAACTTAAACCTGGTTTATCTCATAAATTTAGGATCATCTCAGGTTTATCATTTTCGTATTACAAAAGACACTTTAGTCGAAGACTACATAGTACCTGAGATAGTCCATGATTCATCATCACAGAACATAATCATTCAACAAATATCCACAGACTATAACAAATTATGGCAATCAATCGTTCATTCATTTTGGAATCACCAACTTATCTGAGCCGGTCTGAAGTTAGCCGCTTGTGCATAAATGGCCAATAGTGAATCGAGAATTCTCTAAACAGCTAACTTCAGACCGGCTTAGATAAGTTGGTATAACTGTACTCTCTTGCCGCAGGCTAAAGTCATATGCGCATACTACCTCGTCTTTCGTTTTAACGAATCAATTTTTAGTTTCTCTTCTTGACTCAGATCTCCGCCATTTTGTTTTAAATCTCGTTATCAACTTGATATTGACAAATTCGTGGCAACCCATGCGTTTTGACATTTCAAATTTAGATCGGAGTCTAGAGTTTGAAATGTATGTTGGATAATGCAGTGCTACAAGTTGTTTTATTGAATAAACTTATGTGGGAGACCAAATAAAATTTGGCAAAATGAGATTTTTATTAGTTAGACCATACTTAAACTAGGGGTCGTTCGGGTTTATCTTTAAACCGTGGTTTAGGGGATAAACTCCGTTTTATAATAACGTCTGGTCTAAGTCTTTGATTTTTCTATAGAGCAGGGACCAACTTCGGTATCAAAGTTAGACCACGGACCAGTTAGTCCTGGCTTAAGCCTAGTCTAACTCACATTTTTATAATAAGACGGATTGAAATCTACAAACAAACATAATACAATCGCCAATTCGCCAACTCTAATCGGAGAGATCTCAGTTTACTTCGGTAGGTACCTCGTTCAATGATCCGTTAAACATAATTTAGTTTCGTGTTTTAACATTATTTATTGACGACCTCTGTGGCGCAGCGGGCGAGAGAACTGGGAACAAAGTGTACGATCTGCAGAATTTGTTACGTTGGTCTGGGTGTTTTCTATCTATAATAAAAAAATAGCTATCTATGTTAGTATATAATGTATTAAATATATCAGTTAGCTAGTATCCATTACACAAGCTTTGAGTAGCTTACTTTGGGGCTAGATGGTGCTGTGTGGATCACGGAATAGAGAAAGCCCTACAAATGGAAGGCGCATGATGGCTTTTTAGTACGAGAACCAGTGTAGCCGAACTCACACAATGGAAAAACTAGCACACATAGAAATACAAGCTATCATTGGTTGAAAGTGTCCGTTAATAGGACCTTAAAGCATAATATAAATTTTACTGATATACAACCTTAGCACCATCAGAACATGGTCCAAAATTCAATCAAATACAAAAATTATGTCTACTAAATCTATTCAGCGCTTTTGTAAAATATTTTGGTTCTAGTGCCTGTTGCTTAGACATAAGATTGTTAATGCAATGGCGGCTACTTGATTTCCGACAAAACAAAGCTACTGAACAACAGATGGCGCTGTCGCCAACTATTTGAGTTATAGTCTAACGACAAAGCCTAAGATTGATAATACTATGGCTGTTACTCGACTGCTCACTAAACAGAGTTCCGTTTCGTCTAGTGATGTACCTATGCGGATGCAAGATGAATCTATCGATATCGATTATTGCCTACCTACCTACTGAAGGATAACAAACCAAGTTCGTCACGGACGGTTATATTTTTCGTGTTTGAAATAAAAAGCTTTTCTTTTCTCTCTTCCTTTAATTACATATACAGTCGTGGTCAACTAATCAGGGACATGCAAGATAGTGAAGAACAATAACCGGTTATGTACATACAAATATAAAACCCTATTGATTTCTCAGTAACTATTATTTGCATAATTTGGTCCGATTATTATGCTTTAAATGGCTGTAAATAAAAGAATAAATAAATAGAAAAAAGTGTTTAATATCAAAGGTTGAACATGTATTCAATTTTAAGGTATAATTCTGTAGCTGGACATTTAATTAAGGACAGTAAACTATAATGAAAAATAGAGTTAAACAAAACTAATAATCTGCAGTATTATAATATCTTTAACAGCTCCATTTTATTACGTGTAAAATCAGTACCCAGTAGCAAAACCTTTGTTAGTAATTACCGCTTGACACCGATGTGGCATAGACATTATCAGTTTCTGGCATGTTTCGACAGGAATGTTTGCCCATGCCTCACAAAAAGCTTCATTAAGTTCATCTAAAGTTGTGGTACGATAAGTGGCTACTTTTTTCTTGATTTCGTGCCAAAGGTGCTCGATTGGGTTAAGGTCCGGGCTATTTGCTGGCCAATCTAGCACCGATACTGACTGACTGGTAAGAAACGACTTGATTGAACGGGCGGTATGTTTCGGGTCGTTATCATGCTGAAACGTCCATACAGGGTGTCCCAAAAGGTTACGTAACTAGGAAGAGGGGTGATAAGGGTGGTCACAAGGGTCACCAGAAAAATAATAAAAAAAATCCCCTCTGGGTATTAATAAAAATTAAAAGGCATTTTTTAAAAAACTAAAAATTTTACGCCTTGTGGGGTGATTTTGCTCCCGATGACCTCCAATATTGGTATATTAAAAAAAAATGCTGTTATGTTATCGTCAATAACCCTTTTTCAAATAGAAATAAAAAAAAGGCAAGGCGAACAATTTTTAGTCTTTTAAAAAATGCCTTTTATTTTTTTTAATACCCAGAGGGGATTTTTTTTACTATTTTTCTGGTGACCCTTGTGACCACCCCTATCACCCCTCTTCCTAGTTACGTAACCTTTTGGGACACCCTGTATAATAGGGAGATGCTCCTCAGCATAGGGAAGCATCGTTTCCTCCAATATTGCCATGTATTGATGTTGGTCTAAGTTACCCTGAACTTTCCTCACAGGTCCCACTCCACGTCCAGAAAATGAACACCACATTTTAATGTTTCCACCGCCATGTTTCACCTGCTTTTTTGTGAATCTTGGATTCATTTCCGCTTTTAATGGACGCCTTACGTATTGCCTTCCATCTGAAGAAATCAAATTAACCTTGGTCTCGTCAGAGAATAATACATGTTGCCATTGGGCGTAGGTCCAATGTCCATATTTACGTGCAAACGCCAAACGAGCATTTCTATGTTCTTTCTTCAACAACGGTACTTTGCGAGCCACTCTTCCGAACAACCCTGCTTCTACCAGACGTCGTCGAACGGTCCTCGCTGAGACACCAGCTCTTGCGTCTGTCCCAAACACTTCGTGTTTAATCAAAATAGAGCCTAGAAACGGATCTTTCTTAGCTAACCTGGTTATCATTCTATCTTCTTGCGGAGTTGTTTTTCTCGATCTTTTTGTTCTGGGCACATTTAAATCTGTGTTATTGCGTCTGACATGTTGCACTGCATTGTATACCATAGTTTTTGAACAATTTAAATGTACTGCTATCCTTCGGTTTGGCCAACCATGCTCGACAACAAACTTCATGATAATTTTTCGTAGTGTTGGATCGCAACTTTTATTTTTACCCATTTTTCTTCAAAATATTTTTCAAAACTTAAAATAAATATCGGGATTGCCGCCAAAACTACCACGAAACAATAAGAGAAGAAGTAAAAAAATATTGAGATTTAAATTTTGAAAAATAGAACGCACAATCTCAGTGTCCCTAATTAAATGGCCAGCCAGCATTATTTGAACAAATAGCACTACGATAATCTATCAGCTATACTGTAAAGAGGTTTAATGTTTAAGAAGTTGTTATTGTTTGTATAATCGGGCACATACATGACTAATTATACTTACATGTAAGAGATATGGAATATGGTTTAGACTCGTTGGAAAATAAAAAATAAATTCACAATTCGGTTTAACCAAAGTGTGTCCCTAATTAGTTGACCACGACTGTATATCAAAATATAATCAAAATTAAATCTTTCTTCTTTATATTAATAGTAGCGGCTTCTCCCAGCTTCGCTTGCTATAATTTCAGCTTTTAAAAATCTTGCTCCTCAAAGTGCTCCGAGCAAATTATACTTGATTTTGAAGGAAACCAATAATGCTGTTTCCCGGTAGCATCAATCCACTTGGTCTTTCTGTCTGGCGCCTTTTGGAAACTGGAAACAGCAGTTATATTTATATAAATTTCAGCTTAAAAAAAAACAACGACTTAAAACTTATGTATATAGGTATTGGGGTTAAAAATGATGAGTAAAGCTATCGATAGCACATTCATCAGTTTATTTGGGTTACATCCCTAATTGAGTAGCATACGTAAATGTTTATGACAAATGCAATCTTACCGTGTATGATTCACAGTCTAAATTTTTTTTGCATTTTGTGACGGTTTTGCAATTTAAACAAAACTAACTAAAATCAATTAAATAATACTTACCGGTGATATGATATACCCCCTTTTGATAAATTTTTGGTTCGGCTATCATTCCCATACTGTAAAACAGCACGATACGGCATTTTTGTATTTTTTTCGGGTATGCTTACCCTGACACACGTCAAACACGTTACACTACTGAAATGAGCTTGAACTTGAAGTTTGCGCACTTCTCCTAGCATAGGTTACACGGGTACCGCTTACATACTAATTCTATTGGATTTATATTTCTGTGGTGTGGATTGTCCATAATAATTTATTTATTTGTAAATTCCAGTGCCGACGGAGCTGAGGCAAGCTACTACCGCGAAGCCCTAGTCTGGGTGTGCGGAAGCGCGACAGTCCTTGGCCTTACATGCACGTTATTGCTTCCGAAATTTACGACAGACTCGCTTATAGTCAACGGTAAGTGTTTTCATTAATGGTGCCAAGGCTGTGTTATTTATATCCAGCTTTTTGATGGAACAATCAGGCGTTAAGTGATAACAATCGGTAACATTCACCTATAACAAAATATAAGTCACGCATGATAGGAACGTGCCCTACGATGCACTGCCCTGTGTCCATCGATTTAAGGCATACTGATGCCTGTAATCACACTGGCGACCACACTATTCAAACCGAAACACAGCGTTGTTTGTTCTCGGAATCAAACCCGCGCCTACTATGCTGACTACTACTATGCTTATGCCTATATATAGATTACCAACAGGGCTGTCTCATTATCAGACCTAATGCTGATGCAGAAGCTTAAATTTCAACAAGGCTGTTTTAACAGCCTTGTTGAACTATTGTTCAACCTACCTATTGTTGTATTATGTTATGTATTATATATTGTTATGTATTATACCTATTGTTGTTTTAATTATGTATCACTACATAGTATAAAACAAAGTCGCTTTCTCTGTCCCTATGTCCTCATGTCCCTTTGTATGCTTAAATCTTAAAAACTACGCAACGGATTTTGATGCGGTTTTTTTAATAAATAGAGTGATTCAAGAGGAAGGTTTATATGTATAATACTTGCATGATATGTGCACCCGTGCGCAGCAGGGGCGCGCGGGCGGGTCGCTAGTAATAAATAATGCTGGACAACACTCCACACAGCATCATCTATCCCCAAAGTAAGCTACTCAAAGCTTGTGTTATGGGTACTAGGTGACTGATATATTTATACATTATATACTTACATAGATAGGTATTTTTTATTATAAATAAAACCCAAACCAACGGAACAAATTTCTGCAGATCGTACACAAATTTGTTCCGAGGCGGGAATCGAACCCGCAACCTCTTGCGTCGCAGGCGGACTCTCGCCCGCTGCGCCACTGAGGTCGTGAATATTTTGTCTAAGTTATTATTTTTGTTGCAGACTCACCTATCGAGAACCACATAGCTGAGGAGGAAGCCATATCACCGGATGATAATGAATATTGAGGATCAAATTATGTACTTATGTACTACCAAACGTATTATAGTAGTTTAATTTTTCTAGTTACCTATCCATTGTTATTATAAGTGTCTTACAAAGATTTAAATAATTACAATTAATACATATAAGCGTACAATTTTTTTAAGCTTAAATTATGTATTTAACATTCCAACATTTTAGTAAAAGTAGCTAGTTCTTGTAGCAATCCATACAAAATTTACCCAGGCCCGGCGCACGCGAAACATATATATGTATATATATTTGTTATTTTATGTACATATATTTTAATCCAGTCATTTTTTGAGGCCAATTTAGTAAAATTAGCCTCAAAAAAAGTATTGCCTTAATAAAGAAGGCAATTTATCTTATTATTTTAAACACCGTTTTGTAGTAAGGCCGTTAGGGTCTTACTACAAAACGGCGGTGTCTAACTTTAAACAATGTCTAAAATTAGCGCTGTCTCTGTTTGCCATTACGCAATGGCAAGAGATGTCAAAAGTTTAGGCAGTGTTTAACGTTTGCCTATTTTTTTGTAGTAAGGCCCTAGTTTGTAAGGGGGATAGATATAGCAGCAACAATGGTCATAAAAATAGGACGTGTTTGTTTGTGGTTATGTATTCACGGACTGCTGTCTATAATCATTTATTGAGGTCAGTGCTATAATCTCAATGGTGTTGTTGCTTAATTGATGTGATATTATAATAGACAATTTTATGAAATAAATATTTTTAGTTATTGAGTAGGAAACCACCCCCAGGAAACTGTATTTAAACAGGTAGGTATAAAACAGACTTTTTCTAAATTTAAAATGCTTCATAAATGTCCACTCCTTTGTATCATATATTATGGCTCTTTGTATTACCTATATAACTTGCATTGAACTTGTATAGGTACCTACTTTTCTTTTACTGTAATTTATATTTGGATGTTTCATTGCACTGAAGTATCTTGGCCGACTTTGCATTGTATATAATATGTTTGTTACGTACTCGATCCGTTGTTCCGATCTGTCTGCACTTCTCAACTATGCTGCACGCCGCGCTGCGCCGTTGTCACTGATGAGGCGTCGGGGTACACCATACCATATACCATTTCAGAAATGGTATATGGTATGGTGTACCCCGACCGAGGTTTTTCAGAAATGGCATTTCTGAAAAACCTCGGTCGAGCGAGGTTACGAGGTTGTATGTAACTTGAGAAAGCCGGTAATTAGTTAGGTACATGATTTTCCGATAGTTAAGAACTGATTAACCTAAAGGCGCAAAATAAAATTATCTAACTTACTAAGTACTTTAAGGAATGGGATGTCCTATGAATGGGCTTTATTTGTACCATTTTATTTAGGACTTAAGTAGTTTTTGATAATTGATATCAAATCAAACCCTAGGATCCGCGACCGATAGCTCTTGTGTAGTATCTAAATTCCTTGCAGCATCCAGTGAATTGTTTAGGTATTTGCACACATTGACATTTCAAAAAATTGTGTGATGGCTCTAATCCGAAACCACGTGGTTAGGTAGGTAGTGTAGGTACCTAAATAAAAGAGTCGTATTTTTATCTAGGTAGGACTAGGACGCAACAAAATTAATAAGAGTAAGAAAACATCGTTAAGAAGACATTAAAAACCGGATGCTCTTTGACAACAACAACCCTGTGCCACGCATTTATCTCTAATTTAAAAAAATGTGTGTTGGGGAACCAGGTACCCACGCAATCACCTGGTATTTTCGTCTTTAGCTAGTCTGGCTCACATGACCTTGCTTTAAAGTCACGCACGCACGGCTACTCCACACATTCCCAAGAGACAGTTTGGCCCTACCAACAGTATCAAGGTTATACCTATACATTGACCTCTTAACCTTTAGCCCAGGCACATATAAACTGTCAATGTGACCCTTCATTTGGTTTGACTTCTAATCTTGTTTGCAGTCACTAGGATTTTTATCTAGGTACAACTCTGAATTAAATAATATTATAGGTGAGATTAGGGTTTCATAGAATTATAATAATGAAAACTATAAAGCAAAAAGGTAAATAAATTCAAAAATTCAAATAAATAATTTTTAATATCACAAAAGCTTGCACTGCACTCCTTTTGGCTGATAATGACATACAAAATACTTTCTAAGCTTGAATAGGTAAAGCTCTGCCTCTAGTGTGAGTTACCATATTTATTTAACATGTTTTCTTAAAAAGCAATAGTGACTAGTTACAAAAATCGAAAATTCAGTCTGATGCAGTCAAAGCCATTACAGTGAAGCGCACTTCAGATGGATCACGAGCCATGAACTCCTTGCATACTCTAGCAGCATCATCCAACAGGCTGTCTTCAGTTGTAGGCCCATGATTTATGGGGAAAGATTTACGCCCATCCAACTCATATAGAGCACCATCCTTATGAATAAGAGTAATGAAGTGATGAATCACAACATCAGCTGCTCCTGGAGTGTTTGTTTGTCCTTCTTGAGCTAGCTCCTTGTGAGCGTCAATAATGCCTGGATACTTTTCCAACAGTGCTCCACGGGCCACATAATCTAACTTCTTTGCTTCTTCCAAAAAATCTTTCATGTGTCCATCGGCAAGCTTAATTCGATCGGTATTGTTAGCTACTCCATGAACAAGAGCAAAGGTGCCACAAGCATTGCCCAACTTTTGTTTCATGTAAAACAAATTTTCAGAGATCTTTTGGCCCTTAGCCAAGATCTCGCTTTCTTCTTTCTTGTGGTATTGTTCGTAGACATCGGATGTCGGGAATAAGAGCATTACAGCTAAGACCGGACGCGGTACGAACGCCAGCATGTCTGCATCTAACCCCATTACATCTACCAAACTCCAGCTGCTGGGAACACCCAGTTTTTGAAGAAACTTGTTCAGTACATCGGGATTGGATTCCAAGGGCACCAAGGTTTCTGAAGACATCGCGAAAGCGCTGAAAATAATAGGTTACCGGTAAAATCGAAGAACATGAATTCATGATGTTGATTGCTTTTTGAATGGTAGCTAGGGTCTGGTAAGGTATATGAAAAGTAAAATTCAGTACCTGTCAGTAGTCTGCCCTGTTGTAATGTTTTTCAAATGTCTCGATCAGTCACGAGTACACGACACGACGTACTTGTAGAGGACAGGATGAGAGAAGTATCACACTATTTTACAGTTTTACACTAGCAGCAGGCAACAAGGCAGTCAGTACAGTAGGTTCAGCAGTACCTAACTAAACTAACCTAGGTACAAAAATGCAAAGTCAGCAAACTCAAATTATTTTCACCGATCAATACACAACAAATTAACGAACGAATGAATGAATGACTTATGACGCGCGCGACAGACTACCGTCCGACACGCATATACAGGGTTACAGGAAAAATTGTGCTAGATCCGATAAGCGCGTGGAGTACCTACTCATCATTTCTTTCTTTCACAATGAAACACCCTACCCTAAACTTAACCCTTTTCAGGTCTGTCTTAGCTGGTGCAGCAGCGCGGCTGCTGCACCAGCAACCGAAAATAGCAACCCTGCTTGGTGGCAAAATGGTGGTAGTAGGTACTTCCCCAGAGCCCATAGAAAGAGCTATGCTCGGAGTCTGTAGGATAGAATCTGAAACGACGTTATCCAACAGAGAACTAAAGTAGTTGACATAGCTCAAAGCATTATCAAGCTGAAGTGGCAGTGGGCCGGCCATGTTTGCCGCAGAACCGACAATCGTTGGAGCAAACGGATACTTGAGTGGAGACCGCATACCTAGGACGCGACGCGACGGCCGCCGGCGAGGTGGAGCGACGATCTGCGAAATGTAGCTTGGCAAACACTGGATGAGAAGAGCCGAAGACCGGGCTCAGTGGCTAGGAGAGACCTACGTCCAGCTGTGGACAAATATAGGTTCATGATGATGAGTACCCATCCATATTAGTCTGTAATGAGCAAAGACCTTGTACTGTTATAGGTAGAAGGTCTTTGGTGATGAGTTACTTCCCCTGAGTCACAGAAGATATGAAAACACTAGACTACATCGCGTCGGTCGTCACCCGCGCAGGCAAAATCGTACCTACGCGGAAAACCAGCCTCGTTACATACATATATAGATAGGTAGATTCCTTCTTGGTTAGATACAAGGAATTTGAATTCTATCTATATTCCTTGGTTAGATAGGTAAAATTCCTTGATCTCTACGCACCCTTATATAAGCAGTCTGTGGATACGACGGGGCTAGGCTACCACAGAGAATTTATGAGATCCAGACCACAGAACGCTATAAAATATTGCGATTTGCGTGACGTTACAACACTACACACACAGCGAAATCGTCTTCTATTCGATTTCGCGTTTCTTGTGGTACCTGTCTAATACCCTTTTTAGAATTGTATTGTTTTTCTGAATTAAAATATGTGTTTTTCTTTATGGATAGCTATCCTTTCCTATCATACTCAAAAACCAGCTTGAAAAATCGCCATACGAGATGGCTGTCTGCGGATTGAGGACAATACTGCTTATCGTTTGTGTACTTGAACTGGTATGTTTGTTCAACTAGTTTTGTTACAAATAGAACTGTTTGCCCTTTATTTAATTATTCTGTTGTGGCTTGGTATCTCATAACACATGCCATTAAAAAAAATTAATTGAATTGAAGTAACCAATTCAGACGTGGTAAACAAGGCGAAATGACTAATTTTCGCATGAACCTTGTATGTATGGAATTCTAAGATTAGATTGTTGTATGTAGTGCTTTCTGGAAAAACTCGTGATAGAACTACAGAGTACCTACTAGTAAAAAAAATGATAGAATATGTTACCTAGATATACACTTATTTTGTAAATACATAGATAAGGTATTAGTAACACTTAATGGAACAAAATGTTGATATTTAATCTATTTTATGTTACTTTGACAGGTAGCTTTATTATATGGGTAAGGTAAAACATACCCTTTTCCACCATAAAACTGTTAGCTAGCCGATACCTATAAAGGTAGGTATAGTTTATGCAATTTACAGTTATGTACCTACATAATAGTATGTTTTTATTTCAGTTAATTACAATTCAGCGGCAAATTTTTGATTTTTTGGGTTTTATGTGGTTGCCAATTATTGCAAACTTCACCAATATTTTATTAATAATATTTGGATCATTTGGAGCTGTCCAATACATAACAAAATACTTGGTATCAGTAAGTACCAACCTACCTACCTATGTTAGTTAATTCGAATTTTGAAAAAAGATTTACTAACAGATTTTGTAAGAAATGTTGTTATGTGGGATTAAAAATTTAAAAATTTGATAAATATTGAGCCTATGCTAGCTGACCCACTTTTGCTATACTTTCACCTGCTTAGAGTTATGTAATTAGTGTGTTTGGATTGCCAGTGTTCTGTAACTTTTTATTTTGTTCCAGTATGCAATATGGAGTTTTATGTGGCTGGCATGGAATGTGTTCCTGATATGTCACTTCCTGAATGTTGGCACACTCAATAAAGTAAGTATTTAGGAAACAATAATTTTGTTTGAAATGAATAACAAAAATATTATGCTACATATAGGTAAAATATTACATATAGGTAGATTATAAAATTTCTTAACAGTATCACACATTTGCAATTATTACTACTTAATCTATAAATATTTTTTAGGACACTGGTTTGTTATCACTCGGCACCGGTAGTGTGAGCTGGTGGGCAATCAATGGCTGGGGCTGCCAGCCCCAATGGGGCGAAGAAGATGCTCCTGGAACATGGAGACTTCCTCAAGTTGATGGCTGCTTTGTTCAGTGGGACCACATTGAGCTTGCACAGTCTGCAATAGGGGCCTTATTTGCCACCTTAGCCTTACCACTTGCCATCTTACTAGCTTATAAGTCCTTCAAAAAACACAAGCCTAAAGCAGGTAATAAAAACTACACTACCTACCAGTAATGTAGCTATGGTGTGATTATACATAATGTTAGAACCTACTATTGTTGCAGATAAAGGCACTCTTCCCCGCCGGCCAGTTTACACAATAGAGCTCAGTCCAACTGAGCCTACTTCAGTTGAAAACTCGTTAAAGCCCATGACGCCGCGGCGAGTCAAGCGGCGGTCGGGTTCGCGGGGGAACAACTCATCGGTGCGCAGATCGCGACGTTCCTATCGAAATGCCGCCTACATGTCGTCTAACGCATCTCTACCTCGGGACCCTCGAAATTCCCGTCCAACTTCAGCTCATTCTTCGTACTCAAACTTTCACGCGGCTCGCCCTGCCTCCTATCACACGGTAGAACGAGAACGGTGTACCCCAACTGAGACACAGTATGACCAGCAACCGGTTTCGGAATCTGTTCCTATCCTGACGAACAGGCACACTTTGACCAGGCACAACAGCGTCAAATCGTCCGGGTACGACGTTGTCGGACCGTACAAAGAAGCGGATTCTGCGTGTAATGAAGGCAGTAACGTGCCTTGTGGAGATTTGACCGCGCGGATAGATAACATAGCGCGGGAGTGGGGGGATTGCCACGAAGGCGCGTGGCAGGAGCCACCGCCGCCAGCTCCGCCGTACAGCGACAGAAACAGCCCGCCTGCGAACCAACCCTCACAGCAAGCGTACAGCGCTCACAACATGAATCACCAGAGTCAGCAGTACGCCCCTTATACGTATCTACCGGCCCAGCATCAGCACTTTGGAAACCAAAACACGCCACCGCCGCCCCTATCGCAGCACAACGCGCAATCTATGCATCCGCAAAGCCCGCAATACGAAAACCACGCGGCGGCGTATGAATATCACAATCGATCGTATGCTCACGGTACTCCGGTCTCACCGGGCCCACCGGCATACCAAGCGATTAACGAAATATACACCAATATGCCTCAATGTCAATGAAGTGTTCTTCAATTAAATCCTCTTATTCATGGTGGCATGATTGTTTTAGCCACATCAGTCAGTTGCAGATGAATTTGATATTCTTTTTAGTACTCTTTGATGTGCCTTATTTTATGCCCAGTGATTTTTATGTTATTTTAAGAAAAAAACTAACGAATTAGTTTTTAATTTTTAGTGTTGTAAACACAATACTTCAAGTGTCCCATGGTATGGTATGGTTATTTCTAATATAACATTTTAGTTAATATTCCTATTTTTGTGAATTTACTGTTAGATTTTAGTTTGTTTTAATTAGTATACTAGATACAGGGATTTGTTTCGTAATGTTACATTCCGGATTATTTAGTAAAATTAACATTATTATCATTCCATTACTGATGCAATCTCAAGTTGATCTGATTTTTGTAACAATTGTACTTTGTAACCAAATACATTGTAATTAGTCCCTGCACCATACAATAATAGTTAACGGTGTACTGTAGGCAGTTAACTGTAGTTTTAAACTAAAAGAGATACTGGTTGAAGATGAAGTGCTTGTATGTACTTTGTTAGATTTTAAAGTTTACAATTGGTTGATCAAATTTTGCTCAACATACTTTTGTGAATGCATTTTTGAGTGGTTTAAAAGGTAGGTATTGTTACTGCTCCGTCCAATGTTTGTGATAATGTAGTCTCAATTAAATATAATGACATATTCAGATAAACATTCTAGTTTACAGATAATCCTGACGTGTTCCATGTGGTCCAATTATTTTTTAAGTTTCTATATAATTCCAAATGAGCTTTAGTAGTTTAAGATTTAATTTAAAGATTAGTTTGGAACATTTTCCAATTAATTTTTATACCAAATATACACATACACTAAGAAAAGTTGTAATTATTTCGGTTATAAAATAAAACTATTTAGTTCAGAGCATTGTAATTATATTTTTCTTAAAATAATCTTATAGTTCAAGGATATATCCTATAATAATTCTTATAAAAACTAAAGTTTTATTATGGTACTTGTAAAGTTCCTAACCCTATGAATATTTTGTCAAAGGATCAAGAATATGGTTAGGTATCTTAAATAATAGTGCATTTGGAATATTCTTAAACTAGGTGTAGTGTGATTGCAAATGCAATAGTTTATTATGTAAAAAAGGATAAGTTAAGCCTCAAAATTAGACTAAAGAAAAAATATCACTCACTACATACACAGAACTATTGTAATATTTACAGTTACAACCATGGTACAAAGTATTTTATTAACTGTTCGAACAACAACTGTCCCAATTTCGATCTAACTGCTTTGTCCATTAGGTACAAAATTCTAACATTCACACTGATTTATATAAAGCATTCGGTAATGCAGATTATAAAGTGAAGACTAGAATGTTGTACCAATTAGTTAATAAGCAGCAGTCGCCCTAAACCAGCTACAATCAAATGTCTTTCTTTACTTACACAACTGACCTTTTGAACGCCTTGGCCCAAGGGGTCAAAAGTAAATTCACCAGATTCAATAAACAAACTAGAACCATTAGGCTGGTTGCACATTATTAGAAAATGTCGCGCGCCGGATGGCAGGTCTACACATTTAGGTACTTGACTAGATCCGAGAAATTACTGAGTGTGCGTGACAATATTTTTCCGCTTGTTATCTGATAATGTGCAGCCGGCCTTAGCAATAAGTATAGATAAAGTTAAATAGCAGGCAGTTGCCTTCTCTCCGTCGGCGTAAGGTCCGGATGCCAAACGTCTACGATCAGAACAAGTCGAGATCCCGTGCCGTTGTGCCAAACCTCGTGTTCAAAGCTGTCGTCAAACATCATCACCTTGCCTGTTTGCCATTGCCTGCAAAAAGAAAAAAATACTTGTAATAATCCTATTATTTCGCTCGATCGTATGTCGCTTTGCGAAAAATTACTTTTGACTTTGACTTTATCAAATTATATGGATACAGAGCGAGAGATCGTTCCAGGCATCGCCTGCTAACTGCCTGTATAATGACTACGACAGTCTTTGGTAAGCCTGCCCTATAAGTGACTCAAGAATTTACCTGATCTCCCGATCCACTCGTATATAAGTATCTTTGGTGTTGCTCAGTCCTAGATGCATTCGCAACCTGCAGTTGGTCGGTCCGACGTGAGGCCTGACGTGTGTGCCGGCTTCCATCATGCTAAACTTTATCTGACCGCGGCGGCATCCGCTCGCCGCGATCTCGGACTTCACGATCTCACAGGTAACCGGCGCTCGGGAACACCTGTTCGGGACCTCCCGACCTCTCACGAACAGATCCAGCTGCGACCATTCGCCTCGCTCTTTCAACCCTTCCTTTTCCTTCTCGTACAGCGCCTTAGCTGCCTCTCCCTCTTTCAGTATTTCCTTCCAAGACTTTTCCAACGCGCGCGCTAATCGGGAATACGGTGTTTGTTCTATGTTCCACCACGGTTTGCTTTTAAGTCTATCGACGTTGTATAAGGAGCGCTGGGAAGGTGATAGAAAGTGCTTTAAAGTTGCGCCGCGTTTGTGTATCTCGTGTGCTTCTTCGAAGCGACCTAGGAGAAGCAATGCGTCTCCTAAGTGATAGTAAAAGCGAGGCTCGTTGGCCGCCCCTGTATCTCCTTCCAGGGCTTTTGTGAATGCTTCAACGGCCTCTTCTAGGCGGTTGTGCAAAGTTTTAAGAATGAAGCCGTGGTGGGCTAGTGCTATGCGGTCATTGGGCCAAAGTATGAGCGTTTCTTTTAGGACGTCCTCTGCTAAGTCGGCTCTGAAATTTATTGTCGAAGTTAGTAAATACAGTAGGTACATTTACTTAGATACACGAAAGAGGACGTCGCGTCGGAGCGCATTTTACAAAACTTATAGGCAAGTAATTTGTATCTGAAACAAGTATCTATTCATACTTAAATACGGCGCACAAATATGGTCTTTGACAGCTCAACAAAGGTTTGCACTCGAGGTTTGCCAGCGAGCCATGGAGCGCAGTATTCTCGGAGTTAGGCTCACCGACCGAATACGCAACACCATACTGCGCTCCAAGACTCAAATCGACGACGTTACTCGGAAAGCGGCTAGTTTAAAGTGGAACTGGGCTGGGCACGTCTGCCGCATGCCGAACGATCTTTGGTCAAGAACATCGACGGAGTGGGCTCCAAACAACGGCAAACGACCTCGCGGCAGACCAAGACCGAGATGGCGGGACGACGTAGACCTAAAATTGGTCGTCCATAGCACAGGATAAAGAAAAGTGGAAGGAGGGTAGGGAGGCCTTTGCCCTGCAGTGGGATGACGCAGGCTGATAATAATAATATAATAATTTAATCCCAACTACCCGTCTGTTACGCTTTCCCGCTTAAACCTCTCAACCGATTTTGATGAAATTTGGCACAGACAATCTTTAGACCCTGAGAAAGAACATAGGCTACCTTTTATTGCGAAAAAAAGGAATGAAGAGATTAAAAGTACGCAGACGAAGTCGCGGGTACCAGCTAGTAAAAATTATAATAACGAGTATCTAAGAATAAATATATTCACCTGTTCGCCATTAGGAGGGAGATGGTTAAATTGTTTCGATAAGCTGGATCGTTGGGAAATCTTCTAATTAGAAGTTTATAAACTGGTTCTGCGCTCAAGTAATTTCCTGAAAATAGACACAAACTAAATAAATTTGCACTAAGTAAAAATGAAGATCCCAGAAAAATATGATCTAATGATTACCTCTGAATTTGATTCTGTCCAGCGTTCGACTTGCGACTTCGAGAAGCTTCTTATCCGAAAGATTCTCATTCATCTTGAGTAGTTCGAGGTAAGCTGCGATGGCCTTGTTCAGTAGCTGGTTGTCTTTTTTCGCTTCAGCGGCGGCGTCCAAGGCCTTAGCGGCGATGTAGCGAGCGCGTCCGCTTGAACGGAGGCTCGGGACGGAAGCCTTCTCGACGGCCGCTGACCAGTCGCCCTCAGCAAGTTAGTAACACACTCACTCACACGCACGCAACAAACAACGGTCGATTCTGTTGCCAGTAACCAATCAATCGAGACACCGTGACAGGAATTCTCAGTAGGATACTTCATTTCATTGCTGAATACGCCATTAGGTTAAGTATTTAAAACTTCTGCAAATGGATTCCGGATTTGTAAGATTCCGTAGCAGAATGATTGGTTACAAACAATAATTATCGCACCATCATCACATATTCCTATTTTCTAGCCTACGGGATGGAATCGTCGGAGATGCGTCAGGGACGAATCACGCGGGGTGCGGGCGCGAATCGTGGCCTGAAGCATCGCCGACGAGTCGGGGAAATGGCACAACGAGCAAAGTATGAAATCGGATGCAAAAACAGTTAGTCGAGCCAGTCCTGAAATTGACAATCTCATAAGTCATCTCATAAAATTAAGTATCTTAACCTAACCTAACCCTTTTGTGCGGAATTTCTAACAATTATCTTTATACTTGTGGAGGAATAAGTTTTTTTTTATAAAACCAGCTGATGTAATGGCCCACCTGATGTTAAGTGGTAACCATCACCTAGAACAAAACATTGCCTCGTAAGTCACGTGATAAGAACGTGCCCTAAGATGCACTGCCCTGCGTTCATCAATTTGAGACATACTGATGTTAAGCCTCATTTGCCTTTAATAACACCGGCGACCACACTCTTCAACCCGAGACACAGCGTTGCTGCTGCAGAAAAAGGCGTGGTGGTAGTACTTCCATGGACGAGTCCTTCACAAAAAACTCTACTATTCTTAAAAGTTTACCTTATACAATTCTTTGGTGTATTTTGCTATTTGTTAATTGAGTAAAGAAAAACATGCATAAAGCTCTGCAAAGCATAGGATAATTTAATTTTGATTTGTGTTATAAAAATTAAACTAGGTTCCTTGGTGTATTTTACACCAAGGAACTTCAGTGTCATGGAGTTGTTCGAATTGTGGCGCAACATTAAATTAAAAATGAATTGCCTGTTAATCACTTACAACCCTTTCACCACTGTTCCTTCTCTTATCGTTTCATTCCTTCTTTCGAAACGGTGTGGTGCGGATTTTGACACTTCACACATGTTAGAGAACGATAGGTTATCCGACATGCACTCACAATCCTTTCAACACAGTGGTCCGAAAGAACTAGTGACATTTTTAAACTTTCGCGATCACACCTAATTAATTTGAAATAAATAACTAGCGACCCACCCGCGCGCCCCTGCTTCGCACGGATGCACATAATTTTTGTACGATATCATGCATGTATTATACATTATAAATCTTCCTCTTGAATCACTCTATCTATAAAAAAAACCGCATCAAAATCCGTTGCGTAGTTTTAAAGATTTAAGCATACATATATAGGGACATAGGGATATAGGGACAAAGAAAGCGACTTTGTTTTATACTATGTAATGATACCCGTGTAATATTTCAAATTAACTAGTGACATAACAGGAAAAAGGTGGTGTGGTTTTGATAGATACCTGGCGAAGGTCACGCTGGGCCTGCTCTAGATGTTCGCTCCAGAAGGCATCCACCGGCTCGTTCGGCCATTCGCCTTCAATGCTGTTGCCGCCATCCTCTGAAACGCAAATACACAACAAGTTACACGCTGGAAACCGCTAGGGTACTTCTAGATCGCACAATTTGTCATTTGTAAATGTTAAGGTGAAGACAAGAGCTAATGTGACTCTCGATCGCACGTTTTGATTTGTTGAAGGATATAAAATCACTGTAGCCATTTTCGAAAAATCGCAAACCACCATTTTGTGTGCAATCACATTGCAACAAAATGGTTGTTTGCGATACAAAGTTTAGTCAAAATTTAATTTTGATCGATAACATGTTTTCCTACTTAAAAGTTTACTTTTCTAGTTTTCGTACTTAAGCAAACTCTTGAGTACGAAAACTTGCATCGATCAAAATGAATTTTTACCGAACTGTGTGCACATAAAATGGTGGTTTGCGATTTTTCAAAATTATGCTCAGTGATTTTATATCTTCCAAAATGTCGAATCGTGCGAGCGAGAGGTACATTAGGTGTTGTCAACACCTTAATAATAACAATACTTCGATATTACCATTTAACATCAGCTTACAATCAGAAAATCGAATTAAAAAAGGTAGTTTTACCATTGGTAAGCTTAACTCTTTGTACGATTGCTATTGCGTTTGATTTCATGCTGCTACGTATTCTCTGAACATTTGTTGGTTGACTTTTATGCATAATATATTAAAGTTATGGAAACAAAGCTTTTAAACTTACTAGTTTTACAGCATGCATTTATTTTTATCTTGTAATAAAAAACCCTGAAACAAACAATAAAAACTCACACAGGTTAGTCATGCCAGGTTAGTTTGTTATCTGATAACAAGCCAGAAGCATCCATTCGGTTTTACTATTAGGTCTTCTGTCCGGTTCGGGCAGCCTTCCGTATTTCTCTTCTAATCGACTAAGCAGTTCCGCGTCATCAACGTCAGATATTTCCTCTTCTTCCAATTCCTCCTCAAGTTGTTCTTCGTCTATTATTTCCACATCGTCGTCTTCATCCGGTTCCGGTGTAACCTCTTTGGTGACGTCTGGTATAGTCTGGGGGGCCTGAGGTGCCGCTTGTTGAGGGGTAGCTTTGGTTGGTCCAATTATTTCTTCTTCTTCTTCGATTTCTTCCTCGTCACTGTACAATTCTTTATTGATCGTGTCTTTCGGTGTTTCTAGAGGCTGAAATATGACCGTTTTTTGAATCTTCAACGTCCAATACTTAAGATAGATAATTTAAACTACTCTGCGCATGTGTGCGTGAAATGTTTGTATTATTTTTAAATAATAGCATGCACGAATAATTTGCGTATCATCAGGATTCATCAGTGCTTTTTCTTACCTTGGAAATAATGATTTCCTCCTCTTCATCTTCCTCTATTTCTTCTTTCTCGGGTAAAGAAGACTCAACAGTAACAGTAGACTCTTTTATAACTTCTCTTTCTATCGGTCGATAAACTTCTGGTATCGTTGGAGTGACTGGATTAAAAAATAAAACTTTTTTTTACCAATGATAACTAATATAACATTATCTCCAAGCAAAACAATGACGTCACAATAAGCACATAAAGCTTAAAAATATACCCTACCGGTAGGTGGAGGCACTGGTTCTGATATAAGAGTCATTCTTCTGTCGGATAATGGGGTTTCTTCTCTAAAGTCCTGCTCGTCCTCTTCCGTGTCTGATTCTGTTACTGAAATATCATTCACTATTTTGGAAGTCACAACTTCAATTGTATTTCTACCATCCGGCGTCGGCAACAATAAAATATTTACCTACTTTACTTATTAATGGAGTGTTGATACTGATAGAGCTTCTGTGATTCCAGAAAGTCCATATAACATAAAGCTTTGGTTTGACTGGGCTTTAAGGCCCCGGTGACAGCGGCTCGCAGTTTCGAGGTGCGATTGGCTATTATTTCATTTCGGGGAGGTTGTTTGAAAGAATAACTATCCAGTGACACGCATAAATACTGTTCGAATACAAATAATACAATAATATAAGGAAAACGTGCTTGAGTCAGAAATCATTTTGGTATTAGTATGTTTGGCCTTACGTTTACCTAATACCAAAATGCTTTCTAACTCAAGCACATTTCCCTTATATCATTGTATTATTTGTATTCGAACAGTATTTATGCGTGTCACTGGATAGTTATTCTTTCAAACAACCTCCCCGAAATGAAATAATAGCCAATCGCACCTCGAAACTGCGAGCCACTGTCACCGGGCTCTTAATGATTTTAGAATAAATTCAACAAGAGCTTAATTTTTTCTCAAGGGGTTTAAATTATAATAAAATGTAAATTTTAGTAACGTTACACTGCTTGGATTTGAACCTTATTATCAAATGTGAAAAGTATAAAATAGTACGCACCGCGCGAGGCAGTTGCTCGGCGGAGCACCGCATGAGTGGCGACCAGAAGAGCTCCGCCGACCGTCAACTTCAGCCACACTGCAACACACATACCATACTCTCTCATTCAGAAATCCTACTAATATTATAAACGAATGAATAGATGGATGAATGTTTGTTACACTTTCACGCCGGAACGGCTGAACGGATCTGGATGAAACTTGACAGAGAGATACATTATAGTCTGGAATAACACATAGGCTACTTTTTATAACGTGGGAATACCGGGATTTAAATCTGCGCGGGTGAAACCGCGGGGCGCAACTAGTCACAAATATTTGTTTGTTTAAACGATTCAGTTGGTATACCCATTGTAGCTACATTGCGGGCAGAAAACTAAAATGTTTAATATTCAATAATCTGTCGAGTACTGAGAGCTTTGATTTAGAATCAAAAGTTTAACATGGGTTAACAAAGTGGATCTTATCTAGACCCAGGGTGAGACAAGAACTGCGATTTATTTTAATTCAAACCTAGCGGACAAATGGAGTTGTATGAAAATGACATAAGGTTGGCGTTAGAATCTATCATCTGTAGAAACCCGGAGGGTGTCTACAAGAAACACTTTTTTGCACTATTGCCTTGCCTGCTTAAAGATAGAATTGTATAAAAATTACATTAGTTTGGCGTATGTTTGTGTCATACTAATGTTAATTTTCATACAAAGTTATCCCTACCGCAAAAGTTATTTGATGTGATTAAAAAACTGAAACAGCTTCACGACTTTGATCCCCAGGCACGGTAGATATCCCTTCAGATCTCCCAGTACCAAGTAGGTACTAATTCAAGATTCTTTTGAGGATGTCTAAGGGGGGTAGTCAGAGGTACGTCCAAACATTACATTTGGCACATACCCACATTTTGCAGTAGTTAGTATTCCATACGTGACAGGTTGCAGGCCCATCGCCGCTGTTAGAATACTAACTGGTTTCCTCACGATGTTTTCCTTCACCGTTTAAGAGCACTGGCATTGCGCACATAAATTTTTCGATAGAAAAATCCATTGGTGCACGACCGGATTCGAACCTGCGACCTTACGATCGGAAGGCGGGGTCACTCCCACTAGACCACCGGTGCTCCGATGTGATGTGATTAGTTGGGCCTTAATTGTACTAAGGCAGCATTGCAGGCAATCCTGGCTGGTGAATATCCTTAGGCATTTAAAAATGACAGAAATAACTGCTTGGCGGCATTACACCGTTCATCGTTCGAGTTTAGCATCGATGTTGAACACCAGCTTGATATGATATACACACATGGTCATGTAAACATTATCTCCATACAAAATCAAAAATACGGCCTTAGTTAGCTTCTTTTTAACAGACTTCAAAAAAGCAGGAAGTTCTCAAGTCGACTGTATTTTTTGTTTGTTACCCCATAGCTGTTTATTGGGTGGATCGATTTTGATGATTCTTTTTATTATCGAAAGCTGATACTTGTCATATGGTCTCATTTAAATTTGAGTCAGATCTGACGAGTAGTTTTTTATTTATAGTAGAATAAGTGCACTTTCCAGTGTATTTAAAGTTGGTTTTTTCTTAAAAAAATATAATTACAATATGTCTTTTCACCATTAAGAGGAAATTTAATTATCATGAAATATAACATCACATAAACAATTAACAGCCTAGTTTATGTTTTAAAGCGAAAACCATTCTATTACAACATCAAATTCATTGTCAATAAACGAAGACGTACAAAAGGCAAAACGAATTCGGAGTTAAATAAAACATGTTGGTTTTTAGGATATTTATTTTTACTAAACCATATAATTTATATCTTAATACTAGAAAATTATTGTAATTCGTTAGTGCGTAAGTTTTGTTTTTCGAGACTGTACTGTATGTTAAGCGGTTAGGGTGTTAGATACAATGTACAATTATTAGTGGCAACAAAAATAATAATTTGAAAGGATACTCATCCCAAGATTTTTAGAACTACCATCTAATTTGAAAAATCTAGTTAAATGCCAAGCTCATTCACCATGTTGTTAACTAATACAGATTGCTTATGAATGCACAACACTATAGGTACATAGTAGGGTTTTCTCTATTCTGTGGGTACATACGTGCATCTATAAACAGTTGCTCAGTCAAGATTGATCTTTGTATCCTTATAAACAAGGTACTTACTGCCTTGCGAAGCTTGTTCTCTTTCCTTTCGCAACTCTTCCTGCTGCCTCTCGTATTCTTCCTCATCAGCCAAAGTGTCTTGGGGCTTCTCTGTTGAAGGTGATTCTCCCACCTTTGAAAAATAGCATTATCGTAAATTATAATGTTATCATAAGTTATCTTAAGTTATCATATTGCCACCACATTTCCTATTCGCCAATAAAAGCCACTGAAAAAGTTTGTTAAGTTGGTGTTGTGAATACAATAGGTATTCACAATATACCATAATCACAAACTGCATAAAAGTTCGTTGATATTGAAGTACTTATTTGATTACTTTTTTTTCTGTTCTCTATCAACAAGCTGGTTTACAACTTCAATCCTACTACTATTATAAACGCGAAAGTTTGTAAGTATGGATGGATGTTTGTTACTCTTTCACGCCGGAACGGCTGAACGGATCTGGATGAAACTTGGCAGAGAGATAGACTATAGTCTGGAATAGCACATAGGCTACTTTTATCCCGAGGAATACCGGGATTTAAATCTGCGTGGGTGAAACCGCGAGTTAGTATCAAATAAATAAATAGACGAATAACTCGAATCGTACATGATAATACAATCAGTGAATTATTTGAAATCCACAAACTTCAGATAGATGCATATTACAAACCTCGGCTAGTGGCTTTCCTTTAGGCGCAGTGATCGGCTCCACAATCGGTAGTTCGTCCAGCTCGTCTGGTTCCAAAAACTCGACGTCATCATCATCTACAGAAGAATCGTCTTCGTTTGGAGACAATTCTTCTGATACATCTGGAAGATAAAATAATCCGTTAGATCGGTTGAGATTGCAATTAATAGACGTCATTTATGATGAAGAATTTGTTTTGTTTTGGCTAAAGAAGAGTAGATGATCATCAAAAAATATACGCTTAAAATATTTGAGAATTTTAGACTAAAACAAATCGACTTATTTGAAACTTACCAGTTTTTTAAATCTCAACTGCTTTCAAACGAACGATGAAATAAAATATCAGGCGCTTTTTACGATTTGTTTTTTACCTTGACTTTGGTCTTCGTCGTCATTAGCCGGTTCCTCGGCCGACACGGCATCATTATCAGAAACCTCCTTCTCTATAACTTCTACTTCGATATTGGCTGGCTCTTCTTCTTCCTCATGTTCCTCTTCGTCCTAGAATTATAATTATTTTCCATTGAGGTTATAAGTTAATTGAGGGCATAAGTTTTATTTTCTAGCCCCGTCGACGATATACTTCAACGTCAGAATTTCTACCCATTTAGGATACAAACATCTAGGCCCTACAAAACTAATAATTCCAGGTACATACTGTAAAATCTATTTATGTGTTCGTTTATGCTCCAAATGACATAAATATATATCCTGTAGCATTGGTAATGAATGATGTAAGGATTTGTCGAGCGATGTAAATCGTCGTATGCCACGTGGAACTTGTACCCACCTAAATCTAAATGAAACGTATATATAGATTTAAATAAAATTATCTAAAGTAATTCATTATATTGCAATTCTGGCAAGAGTTGTGCGATATAAATAGGTACCTATACAGGGACTTATATTGACAAACCTACCTGCGACGCATATCTCCTAAAACGAGGAGTTCAATTTTTATAATTATAATGTTAAGCCTTTTACTAGTTTTTTTTAATATAACTATATTCTACACTACGAACGACATCGACAATGGTGTCGATTCTGTTGTTGCATTATCCTAAACTAACCTACTGACAGCTCTAAAATCAAAGCAGTCCTTGTTGTTTCGGTCTTTTAGAAAGGGCTGGGATTATTTTTAGTGTTGTCAAGTAGGATAAGTTAGGAAAATTAAACAACAGAATTGGCATCACTATCTGTTTGCCCTTTTTTGGCAAAACCTCCTCCAAGCTCTTCCACTTTACCCTATCGCTCGCTATCCTCCTCCATGTCTTCCCTGCAGTACCCTGCAGAGGTTCAATAAACCCTACTATACAAAATTGTACCTAGGAACTAAGAATTGAACATTTTATTTGAAAAGAACCTGTCCTAGTCCTTAGTTAACATACTTTAGTACCAACAATTTAGCCGGCAAATCATTTAATGTTACAAAGCCAAAAAACAACATTGAGCAAAAACAGACGAGAGAAATGTCCCAGAATTTTCGTTTTCACTATCTCAGTATGTTCTCATTTGTTATTATTAGGTAAAACACGAGCATTCGCTAAGCATGCTGTAAAATAATAACGACGCGTGTTTCAAAAAATTGCTTAGGTTTTATAAAATAACTGTAAGAAATTCAGAATTCCATAATTTCAAAGTAACGTAAATTAGCATGTGATAGTAAAGTTTAGAGCGCTCTAGAATGGATGTTTTTTTCCTAAAAATTTAGATAAAAGCTTGAGAATTGTTAGTGCCAATCATATCTAATAATTAAGCGTCACACTTTAGTGCACCTCTTGAGCCGCGTCATTTTGGAGATAATCATTGGTTTCGTTGCTGTCATCATCATCATTATTCTCTGTATTTTTATCTTCAGCATTATTGTTTTCCTCTCCACTATAATCGTTCTGATCTTCCTCGTTATCACCATCACCATCATCAGCATTTTGATCAAAGTGGACTTCATCGGTTCGTTCATCACTCTCTCCCTTTTGTAAATCGTTTCTGTCATCATCATCATCATCTTTGTATGCCTCATCATTTCTATCATAAAATTTTCTGTAACTAGGTTCTTCGAAAGCATCCTGTTCAAATGTCAAAAATCATAAATATGTAAGATAATCTATCTAGATAACATTTTATGTAACTTATAAATTTTCCAAGCCAGCTCTTTCCTAGCAAATCCTGATAGTCCAAAGAAAAAGTAATTTATCAAGACTTGCTGGAAAGGGTTAAGTAATTCTCAATCCCACCTCATCCTCAGCTGTGTTAATGTTTTGTTCTTCACCCTCATAACTGTCTTCATCATCATTGCCATCATCTTCACCATCATCAGCGTTATCTGCTTCTTCAGAGTCATCATCGTTTTGTTCTGTCACTTCATTGTCATCATTACCATCATCATCGGCGCTATCTTCTTCTTCAGAATCATCAGCATTTTGATCTGTTACTTCACTGTCATCTTCATCATCATTTTCGTCTTCTTCATCATCATATTCGTTTTCTTCATCACCATTTTCGTCTTCTTCATCATGACTATCATCATCATCATGATCATTATCATCATGTTCTAATTCACTGTCATGGTCATCTTCATCCTGGTTTAGTAATTTTTTGAGAAATTCTTTGTAATTACACTCATTGAATGCCTTATTGTTTCTACCTAGCTAATTAAATTAAATGTTATTTATTATAGTAATGATCTATTATCAATGTCCCACAGCTAGGCAAAGGCCACTTCAACTCCCTTTATTCTTCCCTCTTATAAAGAGACTTAGAGATTGAATAATTATGTAGGTATGCAGGTACGTTATTTAGTAATCATACTTATATTGACGACCTCAGTGGCGCAGCGGGCGAGAGTCCGCCTGCGAGGCAAGAGGTTGCGGGTTCAATTCCCGCCTCGGATTAAAATTGTGTACGATCTGCAGAAATTTGTTCCGTTGGTCTGGGTGTTTATGTATAGTAAAAATATCTATCTATGTAGTATATAATGTATTAAATATATCAGTCATCTAGCACCCATAACACAAGCTTTGAGTAGCTTACTTTGGGGCTAGATAGTGCTGTGTGAGTTGTCCAGCATTATTATTTTTTTTTTATTATATTTTTAAGTTTTGTATTTAATGTATTAAAAATTTTTTAGATGAAGATGAGGAACTACCTAATACTTTTGGATTAAGCTAGTATACAAATTGTCTCAACATAGCAATAAATCATCATTTTGATTATGTAGGCTAGGTACTTACATGATGTTTTAGTTCTAATGTGTGTTCATCATGATGATCATCATCGGGAGCATCTTCGATCCAACCCTCTAGCACACCGGAATACTTAGTTTCCACTGAGTTGGCTTCCACTGTGATTTTTTAAATAATCAATATACTTTATTGTGGCTCTGGGTAGTCAATAAAATAAATATTGGACTAACAGGAATTCACACAAAATATCATACCACAATACTCACATTCTGTAAGGCCTCTATTTTCTAATATAATCAGTCCAATAAGAGTTATCAGCACAGCAAGGAGGGAGAAGAATATGACTTTGGCACACCAGTGGCCCCCAGTGCCATGCTCACTCTGTGAATGCATGAAGACATCGCCTTCCCCGAAAGCCGCCGCCGTGCCACGAGGCTCCTCCACACCAAGATCATCTGAAACAAAGGAATTTACCGTCCTAGATGCTCGAAGCAGACATTGTACCTACTATTAAAAAAGTTCATAAATCACCTTTCTTTTTCTTTTTGTCTTTTCGCTTCCTTGGTTGTACGTCGCCTGACATGGTTCACTACGAACTGGCGGTCCGTACCGTAGGCGGCAGAAATTCACTTTATTGTTTCATAACCCTGAGTAAACAATGAAGATGCAGATATTATTGTGGCAGTTTTAGGAGCATACGATTATCCAAATGCGCAAATCATGAATAGATAAATGATTGGCGCACGTTTTAATTTTAAAATAACCTACGTAGACCGTCGTAGATTTAACACAGCAGGAGCTTTTCAGTAGTTTATTTTCGTTCGTGTAACCTAAAAATAACCGGCGACGACAGCTGACGAAGGGTCGGGCGGGACAGGGAGGGATACTGATTTTTGGACGAAATAATTATTGATCGAAGGTGTATTATAGGTACTTTTGAAGAAGAAAACCTATGTAGGTATTTATGCGGACTGTGACGATTCTAAATTACCATCAGCGTGCTATTTTATCAGCTTTATTATTAGGTCTATGTATGTATAGTACAATACTGGACTGAATGGATAGGCGGTCTTTCTTTTGTAATTTTAGAACTTGGCTGAATGTTCTAAGATTTAAAACGAATAGAAACACGTCAGCGGTCAGTCAAAGTCAAGAAATTTGAATAGTCAAAGTCAATCGTCCTAAAGCTTCATTCACACACGTACTGCAAACAGAGAGCACACAGAGACTGCAGTGCAGTCCACGGCCGTCGGAAGCTAGCCGCTTGTGCTTATGAGGCCAATAGGGAATGGAGGATTCCCAAAACGACTTATATACCTACTTCAGAGGCCCAGCCCTGCCATGTACCTACCGCTTTTTCAAATTCATTTTTTTTCAATTGGCTCATCTGTCAACACTGACTACGCACAATCGACAGATTGATTGTCAATGTCAAAAGAATCAGCCAGCCAGCTGTTGTGCCAGAAAATGTAAACAAACCAAACCAACTTACGCTTTGTTTTTTTCTGATTTTGGGTCAAATCCTGAAAAAGATGAGTGAAATTATTGTTTTGTATGATGGTTATTCATCTGAGGCTGTTAATAATCAAATGACTGCTAACTGCAGCTGCACCCTTATCAAGGGAGTGCATAACATAATCGTAGATACAATGACACCATGGGATTCCGAGAAAATACTTGCCGGCAAGTTAAAGATACATATTTGGATGGGGTAAAAGATACAGGAAAAACGTAATTTATTCCATAACTCTGATAAATAGGTGTCTACTTTGCCATTTGCAGGTCTAGAAAAACACAAAGTCAAACCAAATCAAATAAATTTTGTTATATCTACCCATGGGCATTCTGATCATATTGGAAACAATAATCTATTTTTAGAAGCAAAGCACATTGTTGGGTTTAGTATTTCATATAAGGATACCTATTACGTCCATGGATTTGATAAAGGTTAGTATTTCTAATTAGCTTACGCCACTTACATCCCTGGTTGCTGAAATCTTACTTTTTTCATTATCAGGAGAAGAATACAACATAAACAACAGTGTCAAAATAATTCCTACACCTGGACATACACTATCTGATATTACTGTTGGTGTGACAACCAATGAACTGGAAGTAGTAGCAATAGCAGGTACCTACACAACTAACCATTGGACCTATTTCAATAATTAAAGTAGGTAGGTACCTAAAATACTAAACAAGATTCTGATTTTAGGAGATTTATTTGAAAAGTTTGAAGATATTGAAAACCCAAACCTTTGGCTAGAGGCTGGTAGTGAAAGTCCAGTTCTGCAAATGAAGAATAGATCAAGAGTGGCAGATTTTGCTAGCTGGATTGTGCCAGGTCATGGGCCCATGTTCCAAGTAACTCAAGAAATCAGGGAGTCATTGAAGAAACAAACTGAGAAACATTCAGTATAACAAAATAATATATGATACTGGATAAAACTATGTAGGTAGGTACATGGTAGGTACTAAGTTTAAGACACTGAAAATTTGCATTAGGTAAGCTTCATCCTACTTACTATTATTTAAAACGCGAAAGTATGTAAGTATGGATGGATGGATAAATATTTGTTACTCTTTCACACCGGAACGGCTGCACGGATCTGGATAAAACTTGGCAGAGAGATTGATTATAGTCTGGAATAGCACATAGGCTAGCTTTTATCCCGTGGGAATCCCGGGATTTAAATCTGCGCGGGTGAAACCGCGGGGCGCAACTAGTTATTAATAAAATAAAGTTATTTATTTTACATAGGTATACTTTTTATTAAACATAGGAAACCAAATTCAAAATTGTACAAGATCAAGCAATGCTAATAATAAATTTTCAATGATTTTTCATAGGTGCCTATTAGGTACATAATTTTTATTGAACTGAAATGAAATAATTTCATGTAGGTACATATTTTCTTGGAGAATAACTTTATCACAAAAACTTATTTTAATTCATTGCGAAGTACCTTTGTGATCATAATTTGAAGAACTTTGTTTATTCCTTATTTAAAAATTACAGTAAAATATTGTATGTAAATATGTCCATTTACATACCACAATTATTTCGTAGTACACATGGCTACAACTCAGACTACCTTTTTCGGACATTGAACGTAAATGCTGTGAAACATCAGAGAGGATATGTGGTAATATCAGGCAGTGCATTAGTGTGGTGAACCAAATAACAACATACTATACAATCATATTGTTATTTCGTTCACCTCACTAAAGCACTGCCTACTAAAGGTCGCATCACGCAAAAATAACGCCGGAAGGACGGGGAGTGGGTATGATGGCGCGATCACATCCCCTCCACTGTTTTCCAGTTTTTTTTGGTTGACGCGTACTATACTGGACCGTCCCAATCATTGTATTGTATGTAAGGTAGGTATGGATATAGGCAGGCGGTTTCGCCGGATGTGTAACCAACTGTGCACCTAGGTTTCTACATCTTGAAAATAAGAGTAGGTAAACAAAAAAGGTTAAGGAAAAGTTAAGGTCAACAGGATTAACAATTAAGTTTCCTGATAGTGAGCGATAAACAAAGTGACCACTGAATGACGAAAGAGAATACGTAGTAAACGTAGTTTAGAGCAACAGTTTAGAACAACCTATAGATCGCGTTGCGTCAAACAAAAAGAACGCCATAAAGCAGTGGAGGGGAAGCGTTTGCGCATACAAAATACTCGCGCCATCACACCCCCTCCCTCTCTTTCCGTCGTTCTTTTTGCGGGACGCGCACTATACTTAGTAACACTTTAGTCACGTGGTTTGTCAGAGAACAACTTGTTTGTCGCTACCTATAAGACTCTTACGTACGGCCGGTTTCTGAAAACTCGATCGAAACTTGCTTGTCAAGTCACTTGCTATCTCTATGTAATTTGAAATAAAAGGTGAAATAGCAAGTTACTTGACAGCCGATTATTTTTGATCGGGCTTTCAGAAACCGGTCGTTAGTAACATACAATGAATCGCAATATGATTTATGATTATTGTTAACAAGGTGCAAAATTAACTATTTAAACACACATTGCACAATGAAAGAAGCATAACATTTTAATTAATTAATTTATCATGAAAATGACCAACTTTAAAAGAAAGTATTCTTAATAATAATAAATAATAATAAATAATGCTGGACAATCCACACAGCACTATCTAGCCCCAAAGTAAGCTATTCAAAGCTTGTGTTATGGGTACTAGATAACTGATATATTTAATACATTATATACTTACATAGATAGATATTTTTTATTATACATAGAAAACACCCAGACCATCGGAACAAATTTCTGCAGATCGTACACAAATTTGTTCCAAGGCGGGAATCGAACCCGCAACCTCTTGCGTCGCAGGCAGGCTCTCGCCCGCTGCGCCACAAAGGTCGTCAAAGATTCTTGAAATGAAAGCCCACACAAGCCCGCAACTAATTAAATATAGAGTAGGTTTTTGAAACCATAATAGTCGAATAATGTAAGCACATATAAAAATCTGCCAAGTGCGAGTCGACACGAAGGGTTGCGTACCATTACTAGTTTGTTGTATGCCACCTTAAATATTCATTTTATTGTGTATTTTAGTAATTTGTTGTTATAGCGGCAACAGAAATACAACATCTGTGAAAATTTCAACTGTAACTATCACGGTTCATACATAATGTGATGCTAGCCTGGTGACAGAGGACAGACAGACAGAAGGACAGCGGAGCCTTAGTAATAGGGTTTCCGTTTTACCCTTTGGGTACCAAACCCTAAAAAGATACAGATAGATAGGCTAGTAGAAAAGAAGAATCGAAATTGGTTTGAATCTGAGTCTCATTTGTTGATTAGACTATGCTAAGGAATAAACTAAACATTATAGTAAACTAGCTGGTACCCGCGACTTCGTCTGCGTACTTTTAATTTGATTAAAGTTTCATGGTTTTATCTTTTAAAATTAAGAAATCCCTTACAAACTTTCAACCTCTATTTCAACCTCTTCATCCCTTTTTTCGCAATAAAAGGTAGCCTATGTCCTTTCTCAGGGTCTAAAGATTGTCTGTACCAAATTTCATCAAAATCGGTTGAGAGGTTTAAGCGGGAAAGCGTAACAGACAGAGAGTTACTTTCGCATTTATAATATTAGTTGGGATTATTTAGTTTTTTACCGATTTAATTTGTCTAAACGAGAAAGCTTCGTGTTCGATAAGCACTCTATTTTGGCTGATCATTATAAAACAAAATTATAAAACAAAATAAAATTACGTGTCCATTTCATGGAGTTCTTCTTAGACGGTAAAAAGAAAACAGAAAAAATAAGATATGAAAACAATTTCATAAAAGACTAGATGACCTAGATGTTACCTATATGCGTATAGTCAATATACTTCAAAGAGTGTTTTTGTCTTTAGGAGTTCAAGATGGTTTTAAACTAGCTCTAAATCATTTTAGGTACTAGTGGGTTGAAAAAAACTTACATATCCTAGAAAGCAATCAATTTGCATTTTATCTTGCATTCTTCTGCATTCAACTAGTGCTTTACTTACGAAAATAACTTAAACAAAACCATTATCCCTACAGACTTCATCCACAAGTGAGTCCATGGCAGATCTCTTAAATTTTATCTCACAACTGTATGTAGGTATCACAATCAATAATAAATACTAAAATATAAAATACTAAATAAATTCTAAATAAATTCACAAATGGGAAACCAATATCTAGTAATTTTTTTTTAAATTAGGGTAGATGAATATAATAATATAAGTACATAATTTTTCTTTATAACTGTGGCACTCATATTAGCTTTACAATACACCAATTAAATTTAGTAACGACACATAGCGTAAGCTAGATATTGCTCCCTGTGATACCTTCAACCGATATCCTTGTATCCACAAGTCCAGGCCACATTTGCTGCGTGCAATCATGAAGAATTTTCCTATTAAACATACATCCTACAAACTATGAAGAGCAATTTCATATCACAGCCGGGGATCATAAACGATACAAAGCTCAAACATGCCCATATCCGTTCCGAATATTTATTGATAGCTGCAACGAAAACAAAAAAGATATATGATACACAAATACATATTAAAAAAATTAATATGTACATAATAGACCTATACAAGTTGTAATTGTATTGTAGAACTAAAAATTAATAATAATTACTAAAACCATAGACAACAAAATAACCCTAACAAGTGGTAAAGTAGATGGCGCAAATAAAAAAAAAATATAATTAATATAGATTTATTACCTGTGGATCAATACTGGTGGGTATCGGTTGAGGTTCGTCGAGGCACAAGTCTGAATCCGAATCGGTTCTTCTCAGAGAGCTATCCTGTAAACATTAAAATTCTGCTAAGTAAAAAACGCATGATCCCCAATTATGATAATTTTAGACCACCCAAAAGCGATTATATTAGTGTCGGAAGCGACAGCTTAAACACAGACAACCGTTAAACAATGCCTCGCATATTAAATTATTTTTAAAATAAAATCACTGCATAATTAATAATACATGATGTAATTTGGTTTACTAGTTTACCTACTTAATCCAACTTTTATTGTTGAAAAAGTTACGCTTAGAAAGATCACAAGAAGTCGGACGGAGTTAGCTCATAATAGCTCTTCCTGGAAATATATAGCGGAGGCCTATGCCTACCTATATACATATTCTTGATGATTATGATGAATGAAGATATGCAAAGATTACTTTTTCCGCCTGTTTCGCCTCACTAGTTATTTCGAAACAGTAGTGTGGTGAAAGGTTTAAGTGTGCCTCAGATGCTCCTTGACACAAACATGTTTTTGAACATAAAATTTTTGATCACTTACTCCCTGCGTATATTGGTGGGTAGTGGTCAGCACACGAGCTACAGGCCTGCAGAAATCAGGTAGCGTTTCGGTAAGGGGAGGCCGAGCATGCGTTAGCAGCGGCTTCAGAAGTTTCGAGTCGACAGCGCCCCACAGCCTGGCCAGCCGAGCCTTCTGCCCGGTGCCTGCGTCGCCGCTGCCTCGGGGCGTCTCCTGATACATTAACATAACAGGTAACATAATAAAAAAATAATTCATAATACATTGCATTTGTTAAAATGTTGTAACACTCGAGAAAAAATCGACTTCAAACACACTGGAAAATACATTCATACTCAAATACAGACTCAAATTAAAATGGACCCAAGGAATTCGGATACTAAATTCCTTGAGACAAGCACCAGCTTTCGATTAAAAATAGAATCTTCAAAATCGGCCTGACCAGTAAAAAGTTATAAGGTAACAAACAAAATAGTTTCAGTTCATTTTAATTTACTGTTAACGTTAAGGCGAGGATATCCCAGAACCTCCTCCTCCTTAGGCGGCACGGGACGGTTTTTGAACAGCTGTAAATCTACTAAAATGTAAAAAAAAACGAAAACTTTAAAATTGAAAATGTACTCGAGCGCAGTGTAAAGGTAGAAACGTAAATAATGATAATAATAATGTAAAAAAAAATACATTTCATTATTATTAATCTCCGAGAAGAAAATCTAACGAAATCTAGCTGTTCAGTGCTCGCGGATATCCTCGCCTTAATAGCAAGATGCACCGGATCTTTGTGGCTCTCCGAAAATGCGTCCCGTTTGCACACGTTGTGAATGTGGCGAGCTAGTGCGGGGAGTGAGCGAGATAGGACGATGGGATCGGCAACTTCTGAGACACAAAGATCCACTGTGAGTTGAGTAGGTTGCAGTTGTAGTCACTTAAAAACTTTAATATTTTTATGAAAAATACATTTTAATCTAGGAAATCAACTTTAAACGTAACTTTGTACATTATGATAAACACATTCGATTAGTCAGACCATTCGATAGATAATTCTCAAATATTATGGTATTACGTATATTTATCAATCAGGAAATCCACATTAGTTTTGAAACCACTACAATTCATGCAGTTACAATCATGCTTTTAAAACAATTAAATGAACACAACTAATACAATAAAATTAATAAGTTTAAATAAAATATACATACGTAGTCCAGTTGCCAAGGCATAACCACCTCCTTCGCGCCATTAGCCCACTTAACTACCATGCGGCCTCTCTAGATTTTAAAGGAAACCAAAGAAAGCGATAAAGTAATTAAAACATGCTCAATTGTGCTATACTAGACAGAGGGAGGCATCATTCATTCCATTGTTATGTGGTTCAGTGCGAAACGATTTGTTGATTTGATCAGTACAAATATTTTCTTTTTATATGTTTGTAGGTTTGTAGGAGTGAGTGAATGTGTACACTCGGCTACACTGTTTGGTCTTTGAATAACTTGAAAATGAACGTGATGTGTAGCCGACTGTACAAATACTAAGTACCTACCTGCAAAAGTTTTAGTTAACATTTATATAGTGACGAAAGTTTGAAAAAAATAAATGTTACTGAGAACAGTGTTGCTGGCCCAATATTTTATTTAAGTGACAAGGTCCTCTTGCGCTTGTTACTACAAAAAGAGCAGTCTTAAGCACACGCAATAACATCTATTTCTCATGCTGTTAATAGTGCAAATAACTCGTGATGGATATGTTAGTAAAGTTATGTTAAAACCGTGCATTGTAACCGTTGTTGTAATGCGTGCATGTATGGATTAGTCTTACTGTAGCCCTGTCGCCACTGGCCGGTTGCGTGGGATCCAAGATTCGAAGGCCGAAGCCGATATCAGGAGGCTGAACAAACAGTTTCATTTAATAAACTAGGTTTGTCTGTAATTAATTTAGAAACAACGCAAAGGCCAGAACAAAAGAGCCTTTGCACAGCGGGAAACAAGAACGCAAATCATTAGAATTTTTTCCCAATTTTATGGTTGAGTTTATATTCATTATTTATTAAATCAGTCAATAGATTTGCAATTCTGACTGGAAGGGTTGTGATTTTTTACAACACTCAATGTTCCTACCTAGCTGGAGCTATCACATTATATCCGTCAATGATAACATGTTATGAGACACTTACCCCCGGTTTCTGAAAGCTCGATCAACGCAACTACTCAGCTGTCAAGTCACTTGCTATAACTCGCTTGCATCTAATTTGAAGTAAAAGCTGAAATAGCAAGTGACTTGAGAGCCGATTAGTGATGATCGAGCTTTCAGAAACCGGGGGTAAATACACCAATAAATATATATGTTTGCAAACTTCTTCAGATACCTCTATTAAAAGATAAAGGTAAACTTATTTTTTTTAAATAAAATGTTTTTTTATTGCCTCTGTGCCTGGAGATTACAGTCTAGTTAAGGTGGTACATGAAAAAGTTTGCATTTTAAGAAAATTATAAAAAGCTTAATCTAAAGCACCTCTAAACAGCGGTCTGTGTACTTATGTACATACGTACCGGTCCCCCCGAGTCCGTGGCGTGGTAGAGCTGCCACAATAACGTATTATTAATACATGCGGCAACACCCATACACATGCCATTGTGGAATGAATGAAATGAATGAATGTTTAGATGCTTACTGATTTCAACTATACATATTACTCCAGAATCAATGTTGCCATTTTTTACTATAGATTATGGAGTGATGGCAAGCCTTTAGGCATGAAAAGTGTAAATAAATCCTAAGACGAAGCACGCTTATTTCTATTGGCTCTTGTTTTGAAAAATACAATCTTGGATTTTATTTATATTTATTCAGAATGATTTCTAAAAGCAAGGTAATTGGTATTTGATTATTATATTGAAGATCAGTGACTTAGTCCATGGTTACTATTAGGACGAAACAACAGTAACACATTTCTTCTCTCTCTGACTTTTGTATATATTCGAAACAATAACACCAATATGGGGGTTGATCTCCGATCATACTCGTAAACTGATGTCTTTAGTCTACACTTTTAACAAATAGAGTTTAATTGAGACAACAAAAGTTTTCGGAGTTGTCGTTGTTGTTGCTGGTTGTGTTCGAGAAAATGAGTCATTTTTCACAACATTATCATTTCAAGAATTAACAATTGTATAGCCAAAAATGCAATGGAAAATGCGATGGGTTCATTCATTCATTCGTTCAATGGATATGTACCAATTTTAGTCACAAAAAATTAAGGTGCGAGCAGTTACATTTTTGTAGGGTGTGGTATTTCTACTAGGGTTTATTTATAATATACATACAAAAAATAGTGTACCTACATCTTTAGGATATTTTTAATTGAAAGGCAATTCCACTGCTGAAGTTTTCAAATAGCAGACAAGAAAGCAATAAAGCTTTTACAAAAGGGAATAAAATGTGTTGAAGCAAGACAAAAGAAATAAATGCTTATTTTATCATAGCCACCATAGCCAAGATTGTTAACACAAGGTGTGGTAGGGAAGCAAAATAAGACAGAGGTATTCCTAATTTCTAGTTTCAGTGAGGCTGAATACTACATTTGATTTAAACTAAATAATAGAAATGAGGGAAAATAGCTTTCTAAATACTGCTAGAGATATAAATGTACTAAAACTTACGCTTCTGACGTCTCGGTACGGTAACGCTTCGTTTTCTTCATTAGAATTTTCTCTGAAAAAAAAACTCCGTTTGTGTGACAGGTTTCCGAAATTTGGCTGAAAACTATCTTATCCAATTCAAAGATGCACAATTGATTTGTATGGAGACGCGAGAGTTCTCAGTGCGCACGGAAGGGGCGCTTATCGCTTCTCTATACAAAACACGCGCAATACTGATCGATTTGAAAAGTCATTTCCCAAGTTCAATTTCTCAATTAAAAAATACGAATAGCAAAGTTGTAAAAATTTGGAATAAACCTACAGCCCAGTTGGCATGGAAACAAAATTTTTTTCATCGATTTTCTGACAAGGGAGTCAGTGAATGAGTGAATGAACTTCTCGTTTATAAATAGTAATATAATACCCAGTAGGTATACGCAGGTAAGCGAGGGCGTGTGAAGCAGCGCCTCCTTGCAGGATGACGGTTGCGATCACTATGAGCGAGGTAGTAGTCAGCATGGCTTGTCGCGCTTCCGACACCGTGTTGCGGATCGCTAGAGCAAACGACATCGCGCCTCGAAGACCTGCAAGCATTTGTTCATATCAAAGTTTGCCGAATATGTACGCAAGCTATTATTATCATACCACTTCATGTGTGAGCACAACGGGTATTTTCTCTCCAATCTCTTTTATCAGCCGTCAACTCAGCAGTCAATCCTTTCTTACAGAATAATAAGATTATAACATTTTCGGTTTTACTTTAAGGCTCCGGTGACAATGGCTCGCAATTTCGAAGTGCGATTGGCTATTATTTCATTTTATTTCATTTCGCGGAGGTTGTTTGAAAAAATAACTCTAGAGAAACACGCATAAATACTGTTCGAACACAAATAATACAATAATATAAGGGAAACATGCCCGAATCAGAAATCATTTTGGTATTAGTATGTTTGGTCTTACGTTTACCTAATACCAAAATGATTTCTGACTCAAGCACATTTCCCTTATATTATTGTATTATTTGTGTTCGAACAGTATTTATGCGTGTTTCTTTAGAGTTATTATTTCAAACAACCTCCCCAAAATGAAATAATAGCCAATCGCACCTCGAAATTGCGAGCCGGTGTCACCGGACTCTTAACAGGCGTAAAATTACCATAATTTGTATTAGCAAGATAAATGGTACCTCTGAAACTAGAAATATATTTCAGACATAAAAATAAGCAAGTAACATTACCTGAAAAGAAAAGCATGTGCTGAAAGTTAATGGGTATCGGCGGCTTGCGGCCGAGATTCAGCAGGAACGATAGTGGATAGATGTTCACGGCGCGACCCAGTGTCGACGTTATCTGTTGTTAGGCTAAGGAGTTCATTCATTCATTCAATTCTATTGCCTCCTTAACCAGTAAGTCAACATTAAAAAAAATATGATCAGCAGGAAGTCGTACGCGTGTTTTTTTTCTTTAAACCTAAACGTACCGCCGAATCTTATACTCTGTATCCCAAATTGTAAGGTTCTAGGAAGTCCTCTGTCTGTAATTTAGTCAGGGTCTTGTATTTTTTAAGTTACAATTTTATATGTATATAGGTTTTATAATTATTTATTTATTTATTTATTTATTTAATACCTTATTGCACTAAAAACCGAGTACAAAAGGCGAGCTTAATGCTAGACAGCATTTTCTACCAGCCAACCTTAACAGGTAGAATAACATAGGTTGGCGTGCTTAATTATGTAGTAGTAGTAAAGATAAAATATAAAAGGATACGAATCCAGCGATGATGAACCACGGGTCGAAGTGATGCTTCGGAAAAGTGAACATAGACACTCCAATGTAAGTGAATATGAAGTTCTCAGCGAGGAAGTTCAGTAGTTCGAACAGCTGTTTCGTCCGGTTGCGAGAGTCGGAAGATAAGTTGTTGTAGGTGTAGTGCGCTTGGCAGATACCGCAGAATAACACCGCCACGACACCTGGAATAAACAAATGACATAGATAAATCCTGCTAATATTATAAATGCGAAAGTTTGTGAGTATGGATGGATGTTACTCTTTCACGCCGGAACGGCTGAACGGATCTGGATGAAACTTGGCAGAGAGATTGATTATAGTCTGGAATAAAACTTTTTATCCCGTGGGAATACCGCTGTTAGAATACTAACTGGTTTCCTCACGATGTTTTCCTTCACCGTTTGGAATACTAACTACTGCAAAATGTGGGTATGTGCCAAATGTAATGTTTGGACGTACCTCTGACTACCCCCCTTAGACATCCTCAAAGAATCTTGAATTAGTACCTACTTGGTACTGGGAGATCTGAAGGGATATCTACCGTACCTGGGGATCAGTCGTGAAGCTGTTTCTGTTTTTTTTTTCAGAATACCGGGATTTAATACTGCGCGGGTGTAACCGCGGGGCGCAACTAGTAGCTCATAAAACCACAGTAATAAGCAAGAGCAAGTCGGTACAAAACAAGTAATCAAGGTGCTCAAAACACATTTTTAATAAAACAAAACGCATAGCCAAATCACATTGTAAAATCGATGATGATACTAGAGTATGAAAATGAATGGGATTGTCTATCCATCGTCGTCATGTTTCGACTTTTCTAGTTTCTACGTAATAAAATGTGACAGGCCTTCACTCCAGCGAGTGAGTTGGCAGTATATTAAAGCTCACCTGTCAGCTCGCACACTTCAGCGATAAGAAAGGCAGCGTAGGACATAAGAACGAAAAGCGCAGATTCCAGCAACGGCCACTCGCGAACATGGGTGAATTTCGTGATGTGTGCAATGTTAAGGAAAACAATAAACATACAACCTTTTCCTGGCGCATCATACCAATTTATCGCATGTATTTGTGTAAAAGCCGCTTATCTAAGGTGAATAATTGAGCACATGAGATCTATCTATTAAAAACAAAAATACCACTTTCTGCTTGCATGATTCATAGTTGATTTTTGTTGAAGATTTGAAAATAATTGACACTTAATACTTTATAATAATCAAAAATCCAATAAAGTTATATACTACAAAACCCATATTTTGTCCTTTTGTATTTGTAATGCTTTTCATTTCAAGTCTTAGATAATACGAATTTTGAAAAGGATATCAATGCAGTCAGGCAGCCAATCAGAGCGCCGACGAGCAGCGAAAGACTGAAAATACCGATGAAGTCGCCAATCGCAGCCAAAAACGCTGTGATCTCGAATCCACCATCATGGGAATACCGTGTCTCGTAGTTTTGAATGGCTCTGGAAAAACACATTATGGTATTAGATGGTCAACTTTAGGGAAAAAAGTTTGCTTATGTACGAAAGCAATATATTAGGTATTTTAGGTAGGTATACTTGTTTGCGTGTAATGGTGATTGCGAGTTTTCATAAAAAGTTCAGTGATTTTATAACTAAACGTTGAAATGTGCGAGCGAGAGGTACATTAGCAGTTACCTTAAGGGTCCGGTGACAGCGGCTCGCAATTTCGAGGTGCGATTGGCTATTATTTCATTTTATTTCATTTCGGGGAGGTTATTTGAAATAATAACTCTAAAGAAACACGCGTAAATACTGTTCGAATACAAATAATACAATAATATAAGGGAAATGTGCTTGAGTCAGAAATCATTTTGGTATTAGGTAAACGTAAGACCAAACATACTAATACCAAAATGATTTCTGATTCGGGCATGTTTCCCTTATATTATTGTATTATTTGTGTTCGAACAGTATTTATGCGTGTTTCTTTAGAGTTATTTTTTCAAACAACCTCCCCGAAATGAAATAAAATGAAATAATAGCCAATCGCACTTCGAAATTGCGAGCCGCTGTCACCGGAGCCTTAAGTAAAATTTTTATAATTACCAGCCTGAACTACTGATGGATAGGCCTACCCCAACAACTTCTATATAAGAGTAAGCCATATTGTAAATCTTCTCGACACCTCACACTGTCTTTTCACTAATATCCACCTGCTAATTTTGTAAGAATACTGTAGCAAGCAATTTTGTAAGAAGCTGTAGTTGGCAACAATAATTCTCCAAGTCATTCTTTATCAATCAAGCATACCTACGTAAATGGTTTTTCCTTGAGATATAACTCTGTAAACGAGTTAGAGGGAACATAGAACAATACATTATTGTGATAATAAGACGATTTAAGATCGTTGAGGACTAATAAATAAAATTATTATATAAATATTCTAACAATTTAGCAGAAAGAAGAAACTACGACACTATAAGAAAGACGTGTGTATAAAAAAAAACTCATCACATAACTGAGAAACCAGGCAATATCGTTTACGTTAATATCGTTCCAAAGTTTCTTGGTATACGAAGTAGCAGCCAGATGTCTAAAAATAGATTTAACGTTAGTTAAAATAAGAAATGTTACCCGCTGAGTACTAGAGCCACCGCATCGTTCAGGACACTTTCGCCAAATATCATGGCGTAGAGATTCACGTCCACCTGTAATGAAAAAAAACCTGTTAGTAAACCGACAACCGTTGCCGTTGGTTGAGGAATATAGATTCTCGAGAGTGAAAATACCACATCAGGAAACGTAACGGGGATGCTTATGTCCGTATGTGGAATTCTTGATGAGCCCGGAATATTGACATCTGGATTTCGAGCTTTCTGTTAAAAGGTGCCGGTTTTGAAGATTCGAATTTTCAATTTTCGTAAATAGGTACATGCAATTAATAAAAAAGTACCTATCTCTTCTACCTACTTCCTTTTAACTTCGGAATAATGACGTATAGGGATTTCGAACTTTTTGTTAAAAGATAAAGGTTTTTAAAATTCGTATTTACTACTTTCGTAATACACCACCATTTCCTGTTGTATAAATATGCACTTAGCATTATTACATGTTCAAAATATTGAGGGGGAAACACATAAACACCACATAATAGAGATTGTATTTTAGTAATTAGTACGTATTTATCTACATAATGGGTATTTTATTACAATGTGTCTGATAGTACCCCGTTATTATATTTCAATTTTTTTTCACACAGCGTATAAAAACCAGATTTCTCTATCAAGCAGAATATCAGGCTTGCTAATTTATGTTGTACCTACCTACTTACACGTAAATTTTAGCAGTTGACAGCTAAAAATCAATGGCAGATACTGGTTCATAAAATCTATAAAACACTGATAAAGTTCAACAAAACAAAGTGACAGGTTTATTAACCCATCACTATGTTTTGTTGTAAGGGGTAGAGATCATCCACTCTAAAATTGCACGCCCCTCTACCTGCCTTCACACACACAAGCAAATGAGGTGTATATGTAGATGCAATACATGCCAGCAAGCAGAGAGTAAGTAAGATAAGTAAGTAGTATTTAAGAGTAGTAGAGCTCTTTGTGAAGGGCTCGTCCGGGGAAGTACTACCACCACGCCTTTTTCTGCCGCCAAGCAGCAACGCTGTGTTTCGGTTTGAAGAGTGTGGTCGCCGGTGTAATTACAGGCACATGAGGCTTAACATCCGTATGCCTCAAGTTGATGGACGCAGGGCAGTGCATCGTAGGGCACGTTCCTATTGTGCGTGACCTACGGGGCAATGTTTTGTTTATAGGTGATGGTTACCACTTAACATCAGGTGGGCCATCTGCTTGTTCCATCATCTAGTTGTATAAAAAAAAAAAAAAAAAAGCAATTTCATTTGTCATTCAGTTTCCCGCCAGACATGAAAATGTCACTTTCACGTTCCGCGGAAAACTGAATGACGAATAAAATTATCAGGTGTCATGTATTGCGTCTATACACCTCATTTGCTTGTGAGGGTGAAGGCAGGTAGAGGGGCGTGCATTTTTAGAGTGGATGATCTCTACTTTATCAAACACTTCGTAACAAAATGCCATAAATGTAGATAAAAATACGAACTACTAAAATACAATCTCTACAATTGTCATTATCAAATTATCTAGGTGATTGAAGTAATCTCCCTATATCTTTATAAATAAGTCCTAACACAATATGACACAGAAATAAGAGTCTGTACCTGCACAAATTACAATGACATAAATATCTATCATTAATACATAGGTGATTAAACAAATACATAAATTAATATGTGTGGATTTTCCACACAGGTTTACCGGCGAGCCCTAAACTAAGCTGCTAACGCCAAGGAACGCTGCTGTGTTTCGGTTTGAAGGGTGTGGTCGCCGGTTACTTTACAGGACCATGAGGCTTAACATGTCTGTATACCTGAAGTTGATAGACGCAGGGCAGTGCAGCGTAAGGCACGTTCTTATCATGCGTGACATACGAGGCAATGATTTTTTATAGGTGATGGTTACCATTAAACACTAGGCCATCTGCTTGTTCCATCTACAAGTAGTATAAACAATGTATAACCATAATAATCCAAACAATCCTATATGTCACTAATTCAATAAAATAATAATTCGTGATATCTATGATTACTGGCAAATTTCACTAACACTTGTTCCATCTATAAGTAGTATCAAAAATGCCTATAAATATTCCAAACAATCCTATATATATGTCACTAATTCAATAAAATAATAATTAGTGATATCTACGAGTACTGGCAAATTTCACTATCACTTGTTCCATCTATAAGTAGTATCAAAAATGTCTATAAATATTCCAAACAATCCTCTAAGTCACTAATTCAATAAAATAATAATGAGTGATATCTACGAGTACTGGCAAATTTCACTAACCAATGTTCTTACCTTTAATTGCGAGAATATAGCGAGAACAGTCAAAGGGTCAGTGGGTGAGATCAAGGCGCCAAAATACAGGGTGTCCAGGAAGGTGAAACTGGAGGCGAGAGAGGCCGGCATCAGCTGTACGCAGCCGTACATGAGAGAGCCGATTACGAGCGCCGAGAGCGCCGTGCCGACCATTGCGAATGTCAATATCGCACCCAGGTTCCGGAAGAAATATTTCTAAGGAAAAAATAAGACACTAATATAAGTTCTATAGAAAGGAACCTCTTGAGGCGCACTTACAATTCTTTCACCACACTGTTTCGAAAGAATCTAGTGACACGAAAAAAAAGAAGGAAAAATCTTTTTTTTTTTACTTTCCACAGCACTATCTAGCCCCAAACTAAACCAAAGCTTGTGATATGGGTATGGGAACTAGATAGCTGATATGATACGTATTATTGTTTTTTTGTGAATACTTAAGTACTTATAATTTATAATAACACCTAGACAGAGAACAAACATCTATGTTCATCACACAAGTGTTTGTTCTCGGTGGGATTCGAACCCACGGCCTACGGCGCAGAAGGCAAGGCTACTACCAACTGAGCTGTGAAGGCTGTCAAACTCACGGTATAATACCATAAATAAGTACAAGGAATATCTTATCAAATTCCTTGAATAAGTATCACGTGCGCGACTCAAGCAAAGATCAAGATGATGAAGATGGATGACGATCAAAGGATTTCTGGAAGAGATCGCTCTCAGCGATAATACCACTCATTGTAATTCTCTGACACTTTTAAATACTCTATAATATTTGTTTTTTAATGTGTTATTATTCTTGTAGTGTGCAATAAAGAGTTCTATCTAAGATGAAAAATTTTAGACAGCACTGGGCACACCCATACCAATTCGTAAATGCGGAAGTGTCTGTTTGTTACGAGACTATGAGGTTAAAGCTAAAATAAATGCTATCTCACATGTAAGATGTGTAAGACTCAGTAATGAGCTGCAAGAAGAGTGCATACACGAGCACGATTAAACACTCCTGTAGTCTTAACTTTTACCTTTCAAAATAGTGATTAGTTCGGAAGCTAGGTATTTTTAGCACATTTTACAATGTATTATTACAGCTAGACGACATTTTACAGCTTTGACGACATCTGTGGCGCAGCGTGCGAGAGTCCGCCTGTGACGCAAGAGGTTCGGGTTCGATTCCCGCCTCTGAACAAATTTGTGTACGATCTGCAGAAATTTGTTCCCTAGGTCTGGGTGTTTTCTATGTACAGTAAAAAAATATCTATCTATGTAAGTATATTGTAATAAATATATCAGTCATCTAGTACCCATAACACAAGCTTTGAGTAGCTTACTTTGGGGCCACATGATGCTGTGTGGATTGTTCAGCATTATTTATTTATTATTTATATTATTACAGCTAGGAAGTTCAAAAAGAAAGGAGAAAAGGAATAAATTAAATGAGTACTCTAGAAGATTAAAGATTGTAGCATAATTATTATAATCTTGTAAGATAAATGGTAGGTACATTTATATGTACAAACTTGTATTATTCCGTTACTTACTATCGTTATTATTTTCTGTACAGTAAAAACAATGGACTGTTAAATTAAGTAAATGCATTTTACAAGACTGCATGGTATTAGTCAGATGCAAGGTGCCAAACCTAATCTAAATCATAAACTTGTTAAGTCTTGGAATTAATATAATATGAAAGCGACAGCATCAACTTTGTTTCATTATCTCAACAATAATGTTGGCAAAGTCATGAATGCCACCCAATGTTGGGTCAGTTATTGTATGACCTGTTAGCTAGTATCTATAATCTGCAATTTGTCTTTTACTGTTAATGTTGAATCGTTATGTGGCGGCGCCATGATACCTACTACACGAAAGGCAATAAACAAAAGAGTGACGACACATTGGCTCATGTCAGCCCGCACCTATACCCGCCTAGATACCCCACGAAGCCCATTGCCCGGCCAGATTACAGCAAACAAGGGGAAGTCCGGAATACTGAAGCCCTACTGTAGTATAAAAAAATGTTGTCTTACCCTCTTCAAACAATATCCTGCATGGAATATAATTGGCGGTAAAATTATGTTGAAAAATATTTCAGGATCAAATGTTGCTTTCAGATCTATCTCATTTTGTTCCACATTTACAATTTCTCCTCTAAAGCTGTAGGCATATGTTTTGTTTGGTACTGGACTTTCTGTAAGAAATAACAGGATTCAGTGCCTCAATCATTTGGATCAACAACAATTACTAAAACTTTCATGCCTATTCAAATAGTTTATTTTGTAAATCCTTGAATGAATTGTAATTTTGCTTTGTAAATAAAAGATGTCATAAGATGTTAAAACATCTCATAATCTAGGTACCTATAATAGTTAATTTTTATTTCCATTATAGCAATTCTTGTGATTCTATGAACAAAGAATGTTTTATTGATGGGATCAGTCATAAGTTTTTAATGTATTGAATCTTTGAAACTAACCTCCTCCAGATATTTGTATCTTGTCAGGGAAGTGGAAGCGTAACATGTCTGGAGGCACTGATTGGTTGTATTTAGCATCAGCTGCTGGGTGCACATCCAAATATGAGATTTGATTGGTACTGGCTCCATAGCGGATGATGGCTCCGACAATCAAACCTGGGAATTCACAAAAACACTGCAATGTTAGCAAAAGTATGCTGCTTAGATGCTTCCTGAAATTATTTCAGGAAGATTTTTATAATACATTTTGGACTAATTAATATTAATATTGTTTGGTCAAAAAAATGGCAATTATAAAATTGTGTAGGTAAGAAAAGAGCAATTGCAAAATCAACTAGTATTACAGTCAATTAAACAGTAGGTAAGCAGTTGTTTTATTTTTCTAGCAGAATGTAAGAGAAAATGATGGGTATAAGTAATTATCCTACATTAGTGATGAAAATTACTATCAACCTAGACAAACTAGGTATTCAAGGTCAGATTTTCAATGTTTAGTTGATCACATGACAGGTGAATGTTGGTGCAATTAAATATAGTACAAATATGAGTTTACCGTATATCACAGCCAATCCGGTTTCATGGAGCCAGCTCACTCGTCGGTGCTTGAACACCCAAATTGTAAGCACAGTGAGAGTCAGAAGGCAAGTGTATATCAAAAGGTTCAAGCTATCTATTCTATGTAGTAACGTGGCTTTTGCATCTAAAGCAATATCTGCTCCTGATCCTCGGCAAATCGTCGCTAAGCTTAGCAGGAAAACAACTAATCCTATTAAAGAATTCATAATGTTTCATCAATCACTTGCACCACTAATTTTTATAATGTACCACTCGCTAACTAAAATACATTGGTTTAGGGAGCAATCTATAGCATCCCCAAATACTATCAATCGAGATAATTATTAGAATACTACAATCGCTGAAATTACAAACACAAAAACCAATGAAAGAAAACGAAACGAAGCGAGAACGAAACGAAACGATCAACCAACAACCGAAAATTGAATCGATTCACCAGCTGTCAAGTAAATGACAGTGACAGACTGACAGTGGTACAGTCAAGGAATTTGAATACTCTATAGTTGTGAATTTGTGAAGTTTTTTTTCTAACAACTTGCGATCGTTTCGTTTTCTGTCATTTGGCGAAGCAACATAGCATTTCATTTTGTGTTATTTTGAGTTGTGTAATTTCAGTGGTATTTTAACCAATATTACTCGATTTCTTAGCGCAAAGTGGAATGAAAGTGTATCGTGTCGTGATATCGTGATTTGACCGAAAATGTTTCGAATGTTTTGAAGAAAACCGACACCATTTTCTTCATTCAAAACAAATGACGTGACTTGATTAGGGACTGACTTGATAAAAAAGTATTAGATCCCAACTTCCCAACTATCCCAACTCCCAACTATATATATATATATATATATATATATATATATATATATATATATATATATATATAATATATATATATATTAATAATAATATAATAATATAATATATAATATATAATATATACAGGGTTACAGGAAAAATCGTGCTAGATCCGTGAAGGGCGTGGAGTACCCATCATTTCTGACTTATTTCACTATGAAACACCCTACCCTAAACTTAGCCCTTTTCGAGATATTCGACTTTTAATTTTTTTATTGAAAATTGCCGATTTTTAGGCTACTAAATTTATTTTTGTTTATTTTGTGTATCTTATTATTATTATTATTGCATTTTTACATGTGTAATAAGATGCTTTAGGACGTCTATCATTAAAATAGTGCATAAGTTAATTGAATAGACCGTAGTAGACAAGTGAAAGTTAAGAAATAAAAAAAAATATTAGAAAGTTTATTTTTCTCTAAGGGATATCTAAAAAAAATATTATGGCAATGGTTCGGCAGATGTTTTTTAAAATATCTACGTTTCATCAGCTATCTAACGAGGTATAACAATCTAGGGTTTGTATTACATTTCGTGGAAAAAAAGTAGTTGGGACGCTCCAGGTAGCAGTTTTAACGGTCCCGCGCCTATTGTCCTTCAAGTTAAGACGCACCGTGCGAGCGAGACAAGTGATGATGTACCTGTGATACGGAAGTGTTGAAGATGACGTCCTACACACCTGAGGAATATGCTGATATGCTTATTTGTTACGGATACTGCGATTGTGTGTCTGCGCAAGCTCGCAACGAATACATAACTCGCTACCCCGGTCGTCGAGTGCCGGATGTGGCCGTTTTTGACAGAGTCTATCGAAGACTTCGAGAAACTGGCTCTGTTTTGAGACGAAATACAGACATGGGAAGACCACGAATTGATGACGAAGAACAGGACAATGAGATAGTGCAACGCTTTCGAGCGGATCCGACTACTTCCACTAATATTGTTGCCCGTGATCTGGGACTTTCGCAATGGAGAGTGTGGTTTACAGTGCATACTGCTGGCCTATACCCGTACCATTACACGCCGGTACACGTTATTGAAGAAGGAGACCCCGCGAGAAGATTGGACTTTTGCAGATTTATGCTAAATGCTGACGTAGAAGACCCAGATTTTCTAAGAAATATCTTGTGGACGGATGAGTCCAAATTTGATAAAGATGGCATAACTAACTATCACAACGCCCATTACTGGGCCCCAAAAGAGCTAAGGAATCCCAATAAGAAAAGAGTGAAGGGGTCCCAACGAAGATTCAGCGTGAATGTGTGGATGGGCATTATCTCCAATCATTTGATTGGACCTTACTTTCTCCCGGATAATCTAAATGGGGAAAGCTACGAAAATTTCCTGAGAGCAGACTTAAGTGATTTGCTGGATGATCTGCCACTCAACCTGATCAGGGACATGTGGTTCCAACACGATGGCTGCCCTGCCCATTTCAGGAGAAGTGTCAGAGACTGGCTGGACACAAATTATCCAAACAAATGGATAGGACGAGGTGGACCGTTGCCATGGCCAGCAAGAAGTCCGGACCTAACGCCCATGGATTTTCACGTGTGGGGGTGCATGAAAAGTCTTGTGTACAGCGAGCCGAATCCAGTTTCGTCTGTGGAAGACTTACGAGAAAGGATTGTGGATGCAGCCAATAAAATGAGGACCACGTTAACCACTGGAGTAGTAAAGACTGGTCTCCGTAGAAGGATGCGACAATGTATCAGAAATAGAGGCGGCCATGTTGAACATGAACTGTAGAATAAGAAAAAGTTGTGTGAAAATCTTTAATAAATGACATTTCATGCTTACCTATTATTTTATTTTACTTTTTAGGGCTAGGTATAAATTTTCTTCTCCACTGTCGCCTATAAAACTAAATTTTTTTCAATGCATTTGAATAAAACCCTAGATTATTATACCTCGTTAGATAGCTGATGAAACGTAGATATTTTAAAAAACATCTGCCGAACAATTGCCATAATATTTTTTTTAGATATCCCTTAGAGAAAAATAAACTTTCTAATATTTTTTTTATTTCTTAACTTTCACTTGTCTACTACGGTCTATTCAATTAACTTATGCACTATTTTAATGATAGACGTCCTAAAGCATCTTATAACACATGTAAAAATGCAATAATAATAATAATAAGATACACAAAATAAACAAAAATAAATTTAGTAACCTAAAAATCGGCAATTTTCAATAAAAAAATTAAAAGTCGAATATCTCGAAAAGGGTTAAGTTTAGGGTAGGGTGTTTCATAGTGAAATAAGTCAGAAATGATGGGTACTCCACGCCCTTCACGGATCTAGCACGATTTTTCCTGTAACCCTGTATACAGGGTTACAGAAAAAATCGTGCTAGATCCGTTAAGGGCGTGGAGTACCCATCATTTCTGACTTATTTCACTATGAAACACCCTACCCTAAACTTAACCCTTTTCGAGATATTCGACTTTTCATTTTTTTATTGAAAATTTTGTGTATCTTATTATTATTATTATTGCATTTTTATATGTGTAATAAGATTCTTTAGAGCGTCAATAATTAAAATAGTGCATAAGTCAATTAAATAGACCGTAGTCGACAAGTAAAAGTTAAGAAAAAAAAAATATATTAGAAAGTTTATTTTTCTCTAAGGTTTATCTAAAAAAATATTATGGCAATTGTTTGTGAAATAAGTCAGAAATGATGGGTACTCCACGCCCTTAACGGATCTAGCACGATTTTTCCTGTAACCCTGTATATATATATATATATATATATATATATATATATATATATATATATATATATATATATATATAATATGTTACGCTTTCCCGCTTAAACCTCTCAACCGATTTTGATGAAATTTGGCACTGACAATCTTTAGACCCAGAGAAAGAACATAGGCTACCTTTTATTGCGAAAAAAAAGAGATAAAGAGATTAAAAGTACGCAGACGAAGTCGCGGGTACCAGCTAGTAGACAATAAAAATCACTTGTCTATACGCATAGACGTAACGGACAGGAGCCTTATACATAGAGCCTAATAACATTATGATCACTTTTCATAGGTAAGTTTTACCATTTAACCACTATTATTTAAAAAAACTCGATTGTTTTTGTGACTTTGTTTGGTACTCTGATTACCCGGTGCTGCCACTTTAATACTAATACTTATTTTACTCTTTGCTAGGGAGGTTTGGCGAAACCATGGGAGACAAATTACACATATCATTTTCACACCATATGCTCGACAATGCCGAATTATATGTCACGTAAACCTTACCGAAAGCAAGACATTATTATTATTATTTATTATTATTATTAATTCACCCAACTAATATTATAAATGCGAAAGTAACTCTGTCTATCTGTCTGTCTGTCTGTCTGTCTGTCTGTTACGCTTTCCCGCTTAAACCTCTCAACCGATTTTGATGAAATTTGGCACTGACAATCTTTAGACCCTGAGAAAGAACATAGGCTACCTTTTATTGCGAAAAAAAAGAGATAAAGAGATTAAAAGTACGCAGACGAAGTCGCGGGTACCAGCTAGTAGACAATAAAAATCACTTGTCTATACGCATAGACGTAACGGACAGGAGCCTTATACATAGAGCCTAATAACATTATGATCACTTTTCATAGGTAAGTTTTACCATTTAACCACTATTATTTAAAAAAACTCGATTTTTTTTGTGACTTTGTTTGGTACTCTGATTACCCGGTGCTGCCACTTTAATACTAATACTTATTTTACTCTTTGCTAGGGAGGTTTGGCGAAACCATGGGAGACAAATTACACATATCATTTTCACACCATATGCTCGACAATGCCGAATTATATGTCACGTAAACCTTACCGAAAGCAAGACATTATTATTATTTATTATTATTATTATTAATTCATTTATTTCAGATAATTATAACAATCCATAAAATATCAAATACACAAAAACTTACAACTATACATGCACCTTATAAATAAATATTTTTATTATAATGAAATGTTCGTAAAGTCTAATTTCGCTAAACAGAATGTGTCTTCAGCGGGCGCGGCCAACTCGATTTTCGAAGCCCGAAGCCGAACCAAACTTCATTTTATTGTTTGTCAAAATGTGGGTATGTGCCAAATGTAATGTTTGGACGTACCTCTGACTACCCCCTTAGACATCCTCAAAGAATCTTGAATTAGTACCTACTTGGTACTGGGAGATCTGAAGGGATATCTACCGTGCCTGGGGATCAAAGTCGTGAAGCTGTTTCAGTTTTTTTTTTTTTCAGTTTCATAATCGAGTAGGCCACGCCAGCTGAAAGAAGTTGCTGTAGGCGTAGCTAGTAGTACCTTTAGAACATTCTATAAAGAGAAAACTATTCCAGAAAAAAAAATACAAAGAGATGGGTTTTAATCTATAAATTACTGTATTTTTTTTTATGTTAGTTTTGTTGTTACTAAATTAAACGACTATCACTACATGTATAAAACAAAGTAGCTTTCTTTGTCCCTATGTATGCTTAAATCTTTAAAACTACGCAACGGATTTTGATTTGTTTTTTTTAATGGATAGAGTGATTCAAGAGGAAGGTATAATACATGCATGATATAATAGAAAAACAGTGTGCACCCGTGCGAAGCAGGGGCGCGCGGGCGGGTCGCTAGTAAAACAATAAAAATAAACAAAATGATTATTTTATTTAACCTATTTTGTTTAACCTTCATCTTCTTAAATAATGAAGGAAAGGTAAGTTAATAATTTAGAGCAGGCATCCCTAAACACGCAAACCTTATTTGACTACAATAAGTACACGAGCGGTACTCCTCACATATATCACGCAATTGGAGCCCGTTTTTGCGTGACTTTTTTTTTTTTTAATTTATTTAAAGGGCTTTGTCGCTGGGCAACCACACTACCCTAAACGTTTATTTGTAATGCTCTATCTAGAGGTATATAATCAAAGGTTTGGCTAAGGCCAAACCGTAAGCGGTTACCTAATACCAAAATGATTTCTGACTCAAGCACATTTCCCTTATATTATTGTATTATTTGTATTCGAACAGTATTTATGCGTGTCACTGGATAGTTATTCTTTCAAACAACCTCCCCAAAATGAAATAATAGCCAATCGCACCTCGAAACTGCGAGCCGCTGTCGCCGGGCTCTTAAGCGCTCCTATTGATTGGCCCCTATGGGCCACAGACAGAACAGTAGGTAGGTTATAGGTAATAAGGCGCACTGAGAACTCTCATCGTAGCGTAGCGATAATACTCTTGGTCTCCACGTAGGTACGAACGTCTAACCTATTTCGAATTCGAAACGAAATTCCGAAAGCAACGTGAAGGAATTTCAATGACTAATTTTTCAAACCAATAACAGCCGCTTTTACTTTTCTGAGTAACGCACTATACCTACCTAGGTGAGTATACCTATCTACTTACACCGATCGGTTAGAACATTTGCTGAAGTGCCAAAATAAATGCCAATCCCTAGGTACTATAACTGATAAGGTCGACTGGTCTGGTTGGTCACGAACCAAGTTGTTAGTTGTTGTTTTCTTTGGTACTAAGTAGGTAGTAGGTAGGTACTTTTAGGTAGGTACCTACTTACAACTATTCTGTTAAGCTATTAGGAAGTTGTTGCCTGCCTATTTTCATGTTTATCTATCTACATACGCAGGAACATAAGTAGAGATAAACCATTCTAAAAATGCACGCCCCTCTACCTGGGTGAGGCCGTGGATTTTGCCACTTTTAAAAAAAGAAAATTGTCTCTTATGTTCATCATAAAATAAAACAGAAAATACCAGATAAACTGTAACACTGATCTCATAAATAACTTCTTTCAGCTATTTTTTATCTCTTTTAGGATAGTTTTAAGCGGATTTTGGCAGGTCTGCCTTCACCTTCCTTCACAATTCTGGCCACCAGGTTGTGCCTGTGCAAATACTCACCGTTAGCAAGATGCGAACAACCCGAAATTATATGCCTGAGTGACTCACCAGGATATTATTATTATTATTATATACCTACCTAATTTGCTTGTGTGGGTGAAGGCAGGTAGAGGGGCGTGCATTTTTAGAATGGTTTATCTCTACCTACCTACGTTCATGTAAGAAGGTACGTCGACATTGACACCATCAATTGAATTCTGTTGAATTCAAGTTCATCTGTCGCTGAACTTACGAACTTCAGGTAGGTTCAAGAATTTTGAGAAAATTAATTCCTGCTATTTTATAGCGGCTCAACAGAGTATTCTTGTCACTGTCACTTTCATGCCAACGAAAAGAGACAGCAACAGACCTAATGGTCTGTTATGCTATTGGCACGCACACCGACCATTATGAATAAGGGCCTGAGTTTTTTATAGGTTCTGCTTGCCGATTGAACAAGCAGATCATGTTGTGGGTGATACAAAACAATGCCTTGCAAGTTGCAAGTCATGCATGATATGACTGCGGCATTTTCAATGCCCAGCGATGCACTGCCTGCGCTGAAACAGCAATGCTGGCGGCAGACATCCCCAGACGAGCTACACAAAAAGAGTTTAAGTAAATAAATAAATAACGTAGGTACCAATATGTTTACACTGCGGGTTTGGTTGGTAAGGTGCTTATGGCTTTAGAAGTACTTTTAATTCTTGTGCACGGTCCGACACATCGGTAGGTACTAACACTTGTCCTATTATTAGGAACTTACCTGTGTAACATCCATCCGTCCTACTACTATTATAAACGCGAAAGTTTGTAAATATGGATGGATGGATGGATAAATATTTGTTACACTTTCACACCGGAACGGCTGCACGGATCTGGATGAAACTTGGCAGAGAGATAGATTGTGGTCTGGAATAGCACATGGCTACTTTTTATACCGTGGGAATATCGGGATTTAAATCTGCGCGGGTGAAACCGCGGCGCGCAATGGTCCATCCATACTTTAAAACTTTCGCGTTTATAATAATAGGATTTGATACAAGCAAATGTCTGTTCTTCAAAGCGGCATGCGGCAGGTCTGGGTTCCTACATTTCCGCCAGAATACTCGGTATTCCGATCCTAGCATGTAATTTAAAACTGGACTGAAAACGGATGATTCATTATTTTCCACACAACTATGCACAGGTAAATCCCCCTACTTTGTCAATGGTTTCCAATAATACAAAAAGGAAACAGGCTGGGGCGAATTACCTACATTAGCATTAATTAGCAATGTTATAGAACAAGCTTATATTAGGAAAAATAATTTTACGACCTTCTCCTGAAAAAACGTGATTTTGAAATGGGTTCTTAGAATTATTTTGTTAGAACTTAGGACCCATCGTAGACTAGAATTAAATAAAATAACAAGCTAATGTACAACCACCTACTGATATGATAGATAAGCCAGATCAAACATCTATAAGTATCATTCAAAATATAGGTAGGTACTAGGTACCTATCAACCTCAGGTGTATTTTTTAAGGTTTTTCAAGAGAAGCTCCATGAAATACCTCAAGTTCCTAATAAACCCTGCGTGACTTTTCAGTGTTTGGTTACCGGAACCTTCAACATGACATTATGTATGACATCGCACCGTTTCCTGTTCCGTATCCTGGTGAAACAACGCCCAGATTATTTTAGGAAACAATCTGATGTAATAATAAGAAATGTCATCTCAAGAAATCTATATAAATTGTACATACCTAAAATCAAACTAGACATTCACAAAAGAAATGCATATGTAAATGCTCTAAGGGTATATAACAAACTACCTAATTCTTTTAAAGATTTGCCATTTAATATTTATAAAATCAAGCTAACAAAATGGTTAGCTGAGAAGTGTTTTTATGACATGAATGAATTTATGAATCCATTGTATCCTTAGGGCCGAAACACATAACCGCGTTGCGGCGCCGAGCCGTGAGAATCGGCGGTAGCGGCACCGCCGATTGTAGCGGCGCGGCACCGCAGCTTTCAGCGTTATGATGTCATACTTGTTGACCATGATTTAGTTTGTTTCTATCACTCTAGCAAATAACGCATAAATGTGTCTCCGGTCAGCTAGAACGTAAACAGTACTTGGTACTTGGTACTTGGTGAGCGGACTGGTTTCCGCAAGTAGGCCGCAAATGGGCCCTTTTTGCGTGTCGGGTGGTGGATGCTAGCTCAGCCACCCGATGTCCTCCAGGAAGGCCAGCAGCTCGCTGATGCTGGTGCAGGCTTCCCCAGGCGTCTTCGGTGCTCCAAGGTATTGTGCTCGCTGAGGTGCTACACTGTTGCACTCCAGGAGTACATGTGCGGCGGTTTCCTCTGTGTTGAGGCATCCTCTGCATAGGGGACTGTCTGTAACACCCAATGTAAAGAGATGCTTGTTGAGTGAGCAGTGGCCCGTGACAATTCCGATGACGAGTCGGAGTTTGTCACGTTTCAGGTTCAGGAGTTTTCGGGAGTATCTCGGACTCAGGTCCGGGAAAGCCTCCTTCGACTGCCTGCAGTCCTGTGTACTTGCCCAGTTGTCTTTATGAAGTTCAAAAGTTCTGCTTCGGATCCAGGATCGTGCTTGACTAAAAGGTAGGGGTATTTTTGGCTCTGGTCCTGCGGTCTGCATTTCCGAGCCCCTTCTAGCCAGGGCATCTGCTCCGTCGTTGCCTCTGGATCCACTGTGACCCTTGATCCATTGTAAGGTGATGCTCCTGTTGGACTTACATACCTCTTCCAGCAGCTGGTGGCATTGTATGGTCAGTCCGGAGTTGTGTTCATACCTGTTTAGTGCATGTAGTACTGCAGCACTATCTGAGAGGATTCTGATGTTGTAACCAGTTACCTTCCTTCGTAGTACTGCACTGGCAGCTTGAATTATGCCAACACATTCTGCCTGGAAGATAGAGTTGTGTTGGCCCAGAGATGCAGCTATATGGATGTTTAGGTCTTCCGAGAACGCTCCTGCACCTGTGCCTGTTTTGGTTTTTGAGCCGTCTGTGTATATACGTATTTCATGTATACCAGAGCTGTCACTAGGCTCCTCGTGTAGTTGTATAGTGTAGCTCCTAGTCTGTATGTGCATTTTAGGGATCCTGTCATAAACGGAGAGCAGAAGAGGGTTATTGCCTATATATTCTCCTATTATGGTAGTGTGGCGTGCTCGTGTGTCTGTTCCCCATAGTTTTAGAGCCCAAAGTCGAAAGGCAGCCGCAGCTGCTTCCTGTTGCACGTGTAGGTGTAGGGGTGTTAGACCTATCAGGGCTTCAATTGCTGCCGTGGGGGCAGTCTTCATGCAGCCTGTTGTCGCTACACATGCAAGTCTCTGAAACTTTTGTAACTTATTTGTCGCGGTGACCTGTTTTGTCCGAGGCCACCATACTAAGGCACCGTACGTAAGCGAGGGCCGGATAACGGTGTTGTAGAGCCATAGGGTTATCTTCGGTTGAAGTCCCCATGTCTTGCCCACCATCTTGCGACATTGCCAGAAGGAGATGGTGGCCTTTTTTATTTTGTTTTCTAAATGCTTAGCCCAGTTTAGTTTACTATCCATTGTAATGCCTAGGTACTTAACTTCCTCTGATAGCTTTAGTCTAGTGCCAAAGAGAGATGGTAGAAGGTATGGTCCTAGGTTGCGCTTGTTTGTGAACATCACGAGTTCCGTTTTTGTTGGGTTAACGGTTAAGCCGTAGTCTCTGCACCATGTTTCGACGACCTTTAAAGCGTTATTCATTAAGTTGCAAGCTACGCTGGCAAAGTGCCCTGATATTAGAATGGCAAGGTCGTCCGCATAGCCTACCGTGAAAAACCGTTGTGCATTTAATTTGGTGATTAGATCATTTGCTACTAGGTTCCATAGTAGTGGTGAAAGGACACCTCCCTGCGGACAGCCCTTTGCCACCACCCCCCTGGTTTGTCCCTGCAGGTCCACTCTTACAGCTCTAAGCTGCAGCATGTTTATGATCCAATCTACCAGTGTCGATTCTACTTTATGTTTTCTTAGTGCAACATTGATACTATTAAAGTTTGTTTTATCGAAAGCGCCTTCAATGTCTATGAAGGCTGCGAGACATAGAGTTTTACTTGCTATGTCCCGTTCAAGTCTGCTCACTACCACATGTAGCGCTGATTCTGTTGATTTACCAGCGCTGTAAGCATGTTGCTGTGGGTGGATGGGTGCACTTACAAGTATGTTGTCTCTAATGTGCCGATCACATAGTCTTTCAAGAGTTTTAAGTAAGAAAGAAGTGAGGCTGATCGGTCTGTAGGATTTTGCTTCGGTGTAGTCGCTTTTCCCCGGTTTAGGTATGAAGAGTACTCTTACCTCTCTCCATTGTAGTGGTACGTAGCGGAAGGCTACACATGCTCTAAACGCACTTGTCAGCACTGCTGCAAGGTGTTGTTTGCCCCACTGCAGGAGGGCGGGGAAAATACCGTCAAGTCCAGGTGACTTGAACGGCTGAAAGGTGCTGATGGCCCAGTGTACTTTGTCTTCTGTTATGACGGACCGTGCAACTGCCCAGTCGTTATCGTCTGGCGTTGGCATGTCGGTACTTCGCCACTCGGTGTCGTCCATTAATTGACATTCCGGAAAGTGTGTCTGTAGTAAGAGTTTGTGTGTTTCTATTGTTGTTTTTGTGTATGTGTTGTTAGGTCCTTTTAGCGATCCGATTTCACGTCTTGGTTCTGCGGCGAGGATTTTCCTAATTCTGTTAGATTTGTTGTTAGATTCAATGTTAGTGCAGAAAGTTTTCCACCTGCGTCGACCACTGCGACGAATGCATTTCTTGTACTTGGCTTGAGCCAGCTTGTATTTGTCCCAGTCATTGTCGTCGCGAGTGTTAATAGCCCTGTTGAATAACCTTCTTACAGTGTGTTTTAATCTTTCCAGTTCTTTGGACCAGCCTTGGTTTGCCGAGTCTTTCAGCCGGGTGGCTGCAAGGGGGCAGGCTTCTTCAAAGCTCCTGGAAATGCTTGTCGTTATGTTTTTGATTACGCTTTCTAAATCTGATGTGCTTGTTATATCTGACCTGATTGTGGTTTCTCCGAGACGCTGTTTGAGAGATTCAGCAAACATTACCTTGTCGGTGCGTCGCGGGTTTCGGGTCGGTGCTGGTGTTGTGGTGCTCAATGCCAGTTCGTATCTGATCCATCTGTGGTCGGAGCAGGAGGATTCGTCCGAGACCCTCCAGTTCTGCACGACATCAGGGCAGTTGCCCGAGACCATGGTCAGATCTATGATGGTGGTAACGTAAACAGTATCTGTAGTTACTCTGCGCTTTAAAAATATAATTGAGAGATCCAGTGTTCTGATCGCCGTACCACCGGAACATAAAAATATTGGAAAAAAAAATATTTTTTGAAAAAAAATATTTTCGTCTATCTTTAATGCTTTGTATTTTCGAGAAAAGTACTCGCCATCGGGATTCATAGCCTTATTAAATGGATGTCTCCAGTATCTTCTTCGTCGTTTATTTAAAACAGAGTAATTTCTTTTTAATAACAAATAACAAATAAGCAATAAGTTTCTCATGATTGTTCATGGCAGAGACACGTCTATACACAATAAAAAATCACGAAGAACTGGTTACCCTACCGTACCGCTCTTTTTCGCGGCGCCGCAACGCCGCGCCGCGACGCAAACCGCCGATTTTAGCGGCGCGGCGCCGCAACGCGGTTATGTGTTTTGGCTCTTATGTGTTATTTGCTAGAGTGATAGAAATAAACTAAATCATGGTCAACAAGTATGACATCATAACGCTGAAAGCTGCGGAGCCGCGCCGCTACAATCGGCGGTGCCGCTACCGCCGATTCTCGCGGCGCGGCGCCGCGCCGCAACGCGGTTATGTGTTTCGGCCCTTTAACAAAATAATAAATATAATTTATGATTAAATATGTAGGTAGGTAATTGATTAAATTTATTTCTATTGACTGTAGGTATTTTTAAATTCCTTTGTCTTTTTATATATTATCATGTAATCAAAAATATTGCACGCCTAGTTTTAAGAGTCCGGTGACAGCGGCTCGCAATTTCGAGGTGCGATTGGCTAATATTTCATTTTATTTCATTTTGGGGAGGTTGTTTGAAATAATAACTCTAAAGAAACACGCATAAATAATGTTCGAACACAAATAATACAATAATATAAGGGAAATGTGCTTGAGTCAGAAATCATTTTGGTATTAGGTAAACGTAAGACCAAACATACTAATACCAAAATGATTTCTGATTCGGGCATGTTTCCCTTATATTATTGTATTATTTGTGTTCGAACAGTATTTATGCGTGTTTCTCTAGAGTTATTTTTTCAAACAACCTCCCCGAAATGAAATAAAATGAAATAATAGCCAATCGCACTTCGAAATTGCGAGCCACTGTCACCGGAGCCTTAAGTAGAATACATTGGACATTATTATAATTTTGTGACATCTTCTCATACATGTATTTATGCAATAAAAATACTTTGACTTTTGACTTCCTCGTTGACGACGCCGACGTCGTGACGTGGAGATGTGGAAAGAAAGAAATATTATTTATTAACCCAAAGAACAAAGACGTTATATACTAGGTGGGTAATAAAAAATACTTATCAAGCCCTCTCATTCCTGGCAAATATTTTGTGTCTCCCTACCCGATGCCGATGGACGGACGTCTTTGAGAGGATGGTGGCTGGAGACGGCTAGAATCGTTTTTCCTATAAATGTGTAGGAGTGGTATATGGCCTGCAGTGGACTTCAGTCTGACAATGATGATGACTTAAGTTACCTATACCTTTTTCCTGTAACTGTAGTGCACAAAATTGCATATACACAACATGTTATATATGACAAAACAAAAATTTACCTATAGGGTAACCATATAAATTTCCTGTTAAAAAAACCCAGAATCACCAGCATAGGGGTACAGGGATGGAACCAGGAGCTGTCAACTTCTTTCGTGTTCTGATGTAAAGAAGTAAACTACCGCTAAAGCAAAAAAAATGCACACAGAATGTTAGAGATTGGTTCAAGGATTACTACCTGTTTGATTTGAATCTAGTAATTAATTGCTGCGTGTTAGAAGCTAGTACCTACCTAGAGTAAACTGACAGATACTCTAGCTAAAGTGACTCTAGAGTATCTACCTATGGGTGAGTGTGGCTTTCCCTGTGGGTTAATAACAGGCACATGAGGCTTACCATCTGTATGCCTCAAGCTGATGGACGCAGGGCAGTGCATCGTAAGGCACGTTCGTATCGTGCGTGACTTACGAGGCAATGCTTTGGTATGATACACTATAGGTGATGGTTACCACTTAAAGAAAGAAAGAAAATTAATTTATTTGTCACACAAACATATGAGGATCAAAAATTTACAAGCTAGTAACTAATAGTTTAAATTAAAGAGACAAATAAAAGGTATAAGTATTAAAAGATCGTACAGAGTAGTCCTTATGCCGTCGAGTGCGACAAACAGGTCCCGTCTCAGCGAAATGCTGCTGACCATCCATAGATGATAAGCAGCGCTGGTTTTCAGACGAGACCCGAAAGTGGTTTCAAGCTCTTAAAATCAGGTGGGACATCTGCTCGTTCCATCAGCTAGTTGTATAACAACAAAAACAAAGAAACCCTACTAGGTACAAGCACAAGCAGCCTCAGCCGACACGCGCAGCAGCCACGCTGATTACAGCCGAAATGACGCCATAAGGTTTATCTCTGCCACCACTTAAATTCGCCAGTCTCCGCGTCAGCACCAGAACTCGACATTAAGACCGATTGTCTGCACGAATTGCAGTGCTCGCCGTCTTTTCGCGTGCGTTGCACGTTCAAATCCCGCAAAGTAGTAGTAGTTTTATGACGAACCAAAGTCAAAGTGATATAATTTTTAAGAGTTTTCTAAAGTAATTTTTTGTGAGCAAGTGATATTTATCTTATAGCCTAGTGCACTACTTTACAATGATGTTGTTTACAAGTTCAATATTTATATTAGCAGTTATAAGGAAAGGGTAAGTAAATTTTTTTACAAAATCTTCTATAAAACAACATTGAGTTCTGTGGAGCATAACTATAGCCGAAACCTTGCGCCTGCGCTATCTAAATATATATAACTCAAAGGTGACTGACTGACTGACTGACTGACTGACATAGTGATCTATCAACGCACAGCCCAAACCACTGGACGGATCGGGCTGAAATTTGGCATGCAGGTAGATGTTATGACGTAGGCATCCGCTAAGAGAGGATTTTGATCAATTCTACCCCCAAGGGGATAAAATAGGGGATGAAAGTTTGTATGAATTCCTTGGCGCGAGCAAAGCCGCGGGCTCAGCTAGTCGAATATATAAATAATTTATTAGAGTTTCGTTATTATTAAAAATAGTTATTTAGGTATCTACCTACCAAACACCTAGCAGGTTTATGTTAAGCTATTGCAGTTTCGTTTGTGTATACATAAGTAAGATAAAGCTGCTCAGATCTAGAGATTGCAGATGCGCTAAAGCGATGCATATTGCACCAAATATTTAATTAGATTCTGTACAAATACTTCAGTCTTTTGTTATCAGGCAATGTCCCTAATTATACCTACCCAATTGCAGTAATTTGTCATAGATAACGGAATTACTGCAACTGAAACAGCTTGTCTTGAAGTAGTAGGTATACTTTCCATGTTAATAATGCACATTTTTTAAGCAATATACAGTATTTTTGAAACTCATACATATAAATCTCATCATAATACATGACCTACAACGAGTTTTTTGCCCTACCCGTTTACGTATTATTGTAATTGAAAAAAGTTAACATTTCACAAAACATTGTCTAACTCGTCATTGGTCATACAATTTTAATAATAATATGTAATTAAAAAATTTGACAGAAAAGACAAAACCATAATAATAATGATCCTAATTCCCATTGCTGAGCTTAAGTTGAAACAGAGTGCTCTCTGCTGGATTTTGATGGCCCATATCCTCTAGTTGATTAACTTGACCTGCCGTGGAGTCTCATGTCTTTATTTTATTTGGATAGGAAGATAGCTCTTATTGACAAAGTTTCATGCAAGATAAAAATAAGTAAAAATACCTACTTATGGTGGAGGTCAAGCCAATTCTGGTGATGAAGTTTCAGGTTTTCATGCTGATGAAAATACAATGAAGCGGTCACCGCACTAAAAAATAAATGTTGACTAACCTCAACTTTGCATAAGCTTTGTTGGTTTGTCAGGAATGGTAAAGTTTTCATTTATTATAAATAACAATTCAAGAGATTGATCGTCGCGTCGCACTCGGTGTGCTAGGTAAGGAAAAATGAGTATTAAAAACACAGCTTGCCAGATACAAATTTAATAACTTTAAAACGTTTCAACAAATAAAGTTCTTTGTATAAGTTCTCTGTATGATTGATAATTAATGTCGTGTCCTGGGTCTATACAAACCTAAAATTATACGCCATAATCACTTACTTGGACTTGCAGTAAATATTTACTAACGTGGATTATGTATAGTTTTTCATTATATAGACGCAAGAAGTGCTCCTACGTCTCGCTACGAGGTTATCAAAAAATTTAAATGAGAAAATTTAGGAACCCTAATCATTTTAAAGTACGGTCGGTGTCGGTTTTGTGTCAGTGCAAAAAGTAAACCTACACCTTACCTACTGAGACTGAGAAGATGTTTTGTTCATCAAAAAAATATTGAATCACCTTCGAGCAGTGCACGCACCGGTTCTACTTATCACCTTCAATAAACTAAAGTTTATAAACTAGGTAGGTAAAAATAACACTGCGCGTTGATGTCTTTTGTATGAGCGCCCAAACATTTTGCTAAAAAATACAGAAAATAAAGGTCTGACCTTTATTTTTTTAAACAAATAAAAACGTCCAGATACTAGGTGAAAAAAGACAACAGACAACATCTTAACCTTTTGTCTAAGTAGGTACTTCAATGATTTGATCTCTGCTGGGTTTGATCGTTTATATAAAGTAGGTACCATGCAACCTTGCAGAGCCGATTGCGGGTTATGTAAAAAACTAAATCTTATTTTATATTACACTAGCGACCCGCCCGCGCGCCCCTGCTTCGCACGGGTGCACATTGTTTTTCTGCTATATCATGCATGTATTATATATATAAACTTTCCTCTTGAATCACTCTATCTATTGAAAAAACCCGCATCAAAATCCGCTGCGTAGTTTTAAAGATTTAAGCATAACATATATAGGGATAATATAGAGGATATAACAGAGAGGACCTCCAGTAGAACAATTTTTTGCAGCTAATGACTCCATCTAACCCCTACTTGCGTTTGATCTACGACTTTTTGGTCACCCTGTATACCTTTTGACTTTAACTTTGACACATCAATGTCACTATCATCGGCATGATAATGACATTGCTGTCTATCTGCTGGACAAAAGTATCACTTTCCTTGCATACCTAACGATAATGTGCCTTCTCCATCCACCATCTGCCCGCGATCTTCTCAATTTCGTAGGTCTTATCGTGTGGGGATTTTTTTTTCTATTCGAGGTTTCGCAGCAGTTCTAGGAGCTTTATGGCCTGGTTATTGTCACTTTAACTTCGCTAATTCTTATAGGTGTCGGTGACCTTAGTTTTTCAACCGATTTCTGTGTTTCAAATTTTATATTACGTTCCTAGGTAGTTATAGTGAAACTCATAGCGTATTTTTGGTTGTAGTCAAATTGTTATTAGAAAAAAATAATAAGCAGTGCTAAATAACACACTATCATATTTACTCGCCCTACTCTATGTTGGCTACATACCAACGTGTTCAGATTTTTATGCTTAAATACCTATGCATTAATAAATATTTTAGTCAAATGGGTTTTCCTGGTAGTTAATTAATAGTAAACTTGTAACCATAAAATGATAATTATCCATTGACCAACAATCATAACAAAATTATAGACGTCATAATCACTATACATTGCATTGGCCCTTTCAAAACCTTGCAGTTTTTATTAGGGTCATAATGTGTTACCAAGCGACTGTAGGTAGTCTATTTGTCATAGCAGGTAACTTGGAATGCATTTTTCGCTCTCCGTAAACTTGATACGGTAAGCTGTGAAGGTTTTCCGTACGGAAACCCAAGTTTCATTGACAATGACACAGTCAGCGAGATACCTATTAATAATTCAATGAAATATTTTTAAAAGGCTGTCTGGTTTTTTTGAAATGCATAACGTAGGTAAGTATGTACATTGTAGCCTATTGTTGTCTAAAATTTGACATTTTCTCTATGTTTTTTATCTAGTTGGCACTATCTTATCTTCTTCCACAAAACAATCTTGTCAATTGTCTCAACGCCTTGGTAAGATTATTTAGTAAATAAATGAATTTGTAGGTATCTGTATTGTCTATCGTTCAGCCATACGCCTATGTTCATGGTGGCACTTCACACTTCACATCTCTTATCGTGTTCGGGTATTCGTCTACCTTTCTCAAATACGACGATGTGAAGTGACTCAATTCTCTTATTATTTGCCTGTTTTTTGCCGCATTGTTATAAGCAGCTTTGCTCGGTTGCTTACACGGAACAGAGAGAGATTCCCTACAAATGGAAACCCGTGGGTTACACGGGCACCGCTCACATACTAATTCTGAAACTGAAACCGAAACATACATAACAAACATACTAATTCTATTGTATTTATATTTCTGTGGTTGCTTACTATTTGCAGTACTTGTAGTTGTGATGTGTATTATTTATGTGTGCTGTATGTGTATGACAGCTCTGACAACACCTCATTAGTTTTTGTTCTTAGTCGATTTTTAAAAGTCGAAAGGACGAATATTTTAAATATGAACAAATTTGTCTCAAAAAACATCTGAGTAGATAAGATAAAGACATCTTCATAATTACCTGCTGGTCCTCAGTCTTTTGAACAGATCGTATCCAGACTATGCGAGAGTGCATGGCATCCTACTAATATCATAAACGCGAAAATTTGTATGGATGGATGGATGGATGTTTGTTACTCTTTCCCGCCGGAACGGCTGAACGGATCTGGATGAAACTTGGCACAGAGATAGATTACCTACAGTCTGGAATACATAGGCTACTTTTTATCCCGTGGGAATAACGGGATTTAAATCTGCGAGGGTGAAACCGCGGGGAGCAACAGTAACTAGTATTAATTTACATACATTTATTTAGTTCTGGCTGCTCCGTCCGGCTGGCCCGTGGTTTCATCTGCGTTCTTTATCTTGCGTTTAGTTAAATACCCGCATTCCCAATCCCAAGGGATTAAAAATAGCCTATGTGCTATTTATACCCATGATCTATCTCCGTGCTAAATTTCATCCAGATCCGTTAAGCCGTTCTGGCGTTATTGAGTAACAAACATCCATCCAAACATTCATAACAAATATGAAAGTTTGAATGAATGTTTGTTATTAGCAGAATAGGTATTCGTTATATCTTTGTATTCTATTGTAATACTCCCATTTTACTGGAATACACGTAGGTGCTGTAGGCTGGAGCATACATCTCAATTTATTTATTTAATCGTATGATTCAATAGCATGACCAAACTAACCATTAACAATATTTTGAGTAAACATGGTTTTCTAAAAATAAAATTATAAACAGGTATTGAAAACTGGTATCTCAATGTCATAAAAAGGTGATTCTTTGAATAAGGTAGGTTTACTTTATCAAAAAATATAAAATCAAATTATTTTTTTTTGCTATTTATTACAGAAATGCCGAAACACTGAACTTAGCGGGAGGCTCAAAATCGAACTACACATTCCCAAAGGATTTTTTATTTGGTGTTTCCACGGCAGCTTTTCAAATAGAAGGGGGATGGAATGCTGATGGTAGGTACGATTGAGCGGTAAGAGGTTCTGCCATTGTTAGGTACTTGACAGTTCTAAAATACACTTTTTGTTTAGGAAAATCGGAAAGTATATGGGACCACTTGGTACACACAAATAAAACCTTTGTCAAAGATGGAAGCAATGCAGATGTTGCCGCAGATTCCTACAATTTGTACAAGAGGGACGCTGAAATGATCCACGAATTAGGCGTGGACATCTACAGGTTCTCCATATCATGGGGACGGGTCATGCCGACTGGGTTGACGAATAAAATAAATGAAATTGGCCTTCAGTATTACGATAATTTGATAACCGAGCTGGAGAAATACAATGTTACTCCCATGGTGACGATTTACCACTGGGATATGCCTCAGAAGCTGCAGAACCTCGGAGGATGGGCGAATCCACATATAGTTGACTTTTACACGGATTACGCAGCGGTGCTGTTCAAACGTTTCGCTCGTCGAGTGAAGTTTTGGGTGACATTTAACGAGCCGATGCAGACGTGTTTGGAAGGCTACGGGGGCACATACAGGGCGCCGGCATTGAACCGGCACGGCATTGCGGAGTACCTTTGCACACACAACCTTCTAAAGGCTCACGCAAGCGTCTATCACCTTTTCGACAAGGAATATCGCCACCTAATTAACGGTTAGTTTACTTACCTAGTTGTTATTTACCACGTAGTTTTGTTTTGATGCAAGTTTAAAGTGGTAGAGTAGAGCTCTTTGTGAAGGGCTCGTCCGGGAAAGTTCTACCACCGCCCTTTTTTCTGCAGCCACCAGAGTTGCTTTATTTCGGTTTGAAGAGTGTTGCCGGTCTAATTACAGGCGGTATCACTCAAGTTGATGGACGCAGGACAGTGCATCGTAAGTAGGGCCCGTTCCTATCGTGCGTGACTTACGAGGCAATGCTTTGTTATATGTGGTGGTTACCACTTTACATCAGGTGGGCCATCGGCTTGCTCCATCAGCTAGTTGTAAAAAAAATGTTCTAAAGTAGGCATTCTAGCAGTATCAATGGACTTGCAACCTGTCAAGTACGTATGGCATACCGCTCGCTGTAAAATGTGCATATTGGTCAAGTGTAATGTGTATCTGCCTGTACCTTAGACATCCCCAAAAGAACGAGAGGGATCTTGGTTCTAAAAGATCTGAGGATACCCTAGTAAAGCAGGAATAGGTGCCTGGAGGTTAAAGTTATGAGGCTATTTCTTTTTTCTTTTTTTGAACAGGCACTTATCGCCTCTATATATTTCGCATTTTGTAGGAACTTTACCTACCTGATCTTAGTTTTTACGGTTTCAGGCAAGATCGGTATGTCACTGGACTCAAATTGGGCGGAACCTAAAACAGATACTGAAGAAGATCGCAGAGCTGTGGAGCTTTATTTGCAAACACACGTAAGTTTTAATGTAGTTACATGTAACGTATTACATGTGACACAGTGTGTCCTTCTTTTTGCCCGATTGACCACTCATCCTACTAATATTATAAACGCGAAAGTTTGTATATAAGTATGGACGGCTGGATGGATGGATAAATAAATAAATAAATAATGCTGGACAATCCACACAGCACCATCTAGCCCCAAAGTAAGCTACTCAAAGCTTGTGTTATGGGTACTAGGTGGCTTATATATTTAACTAGCTGATCCCGCGGCTTTGCTCGCGCTCGTTTTCTTTGAAAATCTTATACAAACTTTCATCCCCTATTTTATCCCCTTGGGGGTAGAATTGATCAAAATCCTTTCTTAGCGGATGCCTACGTCATACATAACATCTACCTGCATGCCAAATTTCAGCCCGATCCGTCCAGTGGTTTGGGCTGTGCGTTGATAGATCACTATGTCAGTCAGTCAGTCACCTTTGAGTTATATATATTTAGATACATTATATGTATACCTACATAGATAGATATTTTTTATTATACATAAACACCCAGACCAACGGAACAAATTTCTGCATATCGTACACAAATTTGTTCCGAGGCGGGAATCGAACCCGCAACCTCTTGCGTCGCAGGCGGACTCTGGTCTGCTGCGCGTGGTGGTGTATGGATGGATGGATGGATGAAATGGATGTTTGTTACTATTTCACGCCGGAACGGCTGAACGGATTTGGATGAATCTTGGCAAAGAGATTATAGTCTGGAATAGCACATAGGCTACTTTTTATCCCGTGAGAATACCGGGATTTAAATCTGCTCGGGTGAAACCGCGGGGTGCAACTAGTAAATAATAAATAATATAGGTTTCCTAATTTGCTACAACATTACTCCGCTTTTTGCTGTGTGACCAAGCCAAATCCTTCTTTACTAGGGCGTTAGCAAACACTTACTTACGCAGATTATATAAGTTTCTGGTAATAAGTTTACTATAGTAACACCAAAAACATACATAAAAAAGACATGCTGGATCAAAAAAAAATGTGTTTTTTAACATTGCTCCTTCTGATAAGAAAATGAGACTCACTCCAATATTTTCATACTTTCATCAAAGTTACGAAGCTGATTGTTTTTTGCATAGAAGTACAACTCCGACCTTAATTTTATTTGATTCAATGGATTTCGTTATTCAATTTGAATGAACAAATTCATTAGGTTCGACGTACGTGCCATCATCGTTCATATTTGTTTTTTATTGCAGTAGCTACCGCAAATAGTCATAATGTAGCACGACTGATTAATTATTTCTTAGCCTTGACACTTATTCAATGTTGTTACGAGTAGATACTTACCTACCCACCTGTTTCATTCAATATAGAAGCGACTCTACGACAGATTTTTCTTTATTTTACGTCGAGCCATTTTTTTCTTCTTAGTGAGTATTGTCGTCACACATTAGATATTACGTATTGTCAGAAGAGTAATTATTTATATGGATGTGGACGGTTTTACAAGACAAGGCAGACCAAAGAAAAGATGGATGGACTGTGTGAAAGAGTTTTGAGTTATAAAAAAATGATTACTGACATGAAGAATTACAAAAGAGGTGGAGGAAAACGAGGGAGTGGTGGAGAAAAATGAGGAAGTGGTGGGCAGGAAAATGTTGGAAGTATTGGGTGACACAGAATCATTGTAGCAATGACATTATGTTGCTGTTATGATACTGTATGGGAATAATAATGATTGATATTTTTTATTTATGATAGAACTAAGTTTAGGAACTACTGTGTTAGCGTGAAGAAACTTTCGAACAAAACTCTACCCCTGATTTAAGTGGATTCAAATCTACGCTTTAATACAGGGTGTATTCAAATTCTACTCAAATTGTCAATTTTAGATGCATTTCCCTCCTCATAAAATCGGCCTACTTATTGCACCATAGATACTGTTGCGTTTAAAAATCTAAGGGAATTCACCGCAACCATAAAGCGAAATTACATCACCGAGGTCTCATTCTATCACTTTCGTTTCACTCTCAGTTTTACTTACTTCCGGATAGCGTACAACTTGCATTGTGCTTTGTGTTTTTAAGGACATTCGTTTTGCTAAAGGCGCCTAGATTCTAAATGTTTCCTCCTCAATCATTTGTAGTTCAAATCTGTTGGAATTCTCTAGGTGTTTATAGTGTTTATCCTTGTAGCTACCTAATAATGATCAAACGCAGATCAACGCAACGAACGACAAAGCAGATAAATTTATAATAAGTAAAAATTTAAGTGAAACCTACTTACTCGTATTACCTTACGATGAGGAAATCATCTATTTCATCTCATCATTCTAATCTTTCATTGATCTTATTCCAAAAACGAATAAATATACCAATCTCGTGCACCACAATGTATGAACTCCGCAACTCAGTTTGTTTATTTTGTTCCGCTGCTGGCCAATGGTCTCCTAGCTGTTATCCCACATTTTTTTTTCAGTTGGGCTGGTACGCAAATCCCGTATACTCTGCTGAAGGTAATTACCCAGCCGACCTCATCAAGTTGGTGGACGCCAAAAGTGCTCAGCAAAACTACACAACTTCTCGCCTTCCAAAATTCACGCCGGCAGAGGTGGAGTACATCAAAGGAACTGCAGATTTCTTCGGATTGAACCATTATACGACGTACCTTCTCAGCATGGCCGATGGAGAAGTAGGGGCTATACCTTCTCATGCGAATGATGTTGGGATCGTGAGGGTGCAAGACCCCAAGTGGCCCTCGGAGTCTTCGTCTGCTTGGTTAAAGGTAATACTAGCAAATACACTATTTGTTAAACTGTAAACTTGGATAGGTCACGCCTTGTAGAAGACAAACGTGCTCATGTAGTACAAACAATTACTTAGGTAAAGCTAATACAAGTAGGTATCTACAATAGAAAGAAATATAAAGGGCTTATAATATAAAAGAAGGTTGTGTTTGCCCGCGCTTTATGTAAATAAAAATATGTATTGTATGATGTAAAGTAATATTTTGTTGCGATAATGTAGAGTAACATTTTCAAGAAAATACTTTACCAAAAACAAGGAGGCTTTCTTCACACAACTCGAAATAAAAATTTTTTTACCTTCATCATTCATGGACTCTACCTTCGGTATTCTTTTTGAAAAATAACTAAAAATATAATGTTATATTTTATCGTAGTAGGTTTTACAACCTGATAAATCCGGTTAAGAACAGCGTGTAAACTGCCTTTAGTAATGTAATATCGATTAGTCGTGACCAGGTCACCTAACCCTGTAATAATTAGTTTTTTTATTTTTTTTAATGCTAGTATTGAATGTAGAATAACGAATGAGCCTTGAGAATATTTATTATGATCTAAAAATCTAAACATAAAGGCACGGACAGCGGGGAGCGACTTTGTTTTTATCCTGTGGTGATGATAATAATACGCCTTGTGAAATATCTTACGAGGAAACTAAAAGCAAAATACATTATTCATTAAATTGTCCTTGGTGTTTTACCTGGTAGTTTGCTTATAACATTTTGGCAACTTACCTATCTTATTAGGTAGATATTTTAAGAATTAATTTTTTGAACAAGGCTCGCGTGATTATTGTTTTTATGCATAACTTACATTTTTTATACTACCAAGTAAGCAAATAGGCATACGGCCCACCTGATGGGAAACGGTTTGCAACACCACAGGTGTCACACGCGCGTTGCGACTGCCTTTTTTTATTTTATTTACTGAATATAATTACAACATACAATACATTACGATTTCCCTTTTTGGGATCGTTGATATTTCCGTTGTGAGTTCCTTTCAAATTTCTGGCATTTCAATACGTACCTATGTCAGGTTACAAAATTTATTTAGTATAACGGCCGGTTTCTGAAAGCTCGATCAAACGTAACAGATGTTTAATAACATGCAATTTCAGCTATAACTACAGATTAAACTGAAATAGCAAGTGACTTGCCTTCTGATTAGGTTTGATCGGGCTTTCTGAAATCGGCCGTAAATTGAATTAGCAATCGGCACAATGGTTAGAGTGTGATCGAGTTGAAAGTAAAGCAGGGGGCTCCAATATTTGAAAATGAGGACTAATAGAATAAGCGTGGGATAAGGGCAGGAAGCGAGAAGGTCACCATCGGGGATTCTTGAGCATTGTTGCCACCAACCCAAGGTCCTACCCCGCTATTTTAAGGAGGATAATGCACTAATACACCCCATTGCAGGACGTGCAGATCATATTCCCCCACCACGAATTAAAATTAGAAGGGCAGGAAGATGATGATGATTTACCTAGAGTTTTACTTAGAGATTAGCAACTTACCAGACAAAAGTACTTTCTATTAAAACACGTGATATCTTCTAGGTAGTGCCTTTCGGATTCCGTCGCCTCCTCGCATGGATAACCAAAACCTACAACAACGTGCCTATAATCGTCACAGAAAACGGCTACGCAGACTTCAACGGCATCGAAGACAAGACTAGAGTGTCCTACTACAGCCACTACTTGAATGCATTGCTGCATTCTATTCACGAAGACCGCACTAATGTGGTTGGGTACTTCGCGTGGAGTTTGATGGACAACTTCGAGTGGGATGATGGATATGTGTAAGTATTATGAATGACAGAAGATATGAGACAGTCCTCACAGATAACTAGCTCTGTAGTAGCTCTGCTTTCAGCGCTGTGGCATAGTTCGATCTCCACATATACCAGAAATTTGTTTGATGAACATTGAAGTTTGTTCGCTGTGTTTTATTATCTAAAACAATTCTTGAATAGATAAAATAATCTGAATCTCGGAAACAGCTCTCACAATTTTCATGAAATTTGGTCTCGGGGGCGATAAATCCATCTAGCTAGGATTCAACAACCGAACTAAGCTTGGTCACCCAGATATTTATATTAAGGCGTTGACAACACCTAATATTTCTCTCGCTCGCACGATTCGACATTTTGAAAGATATAAAATCACTAATTCCAATTTTGAAAAATCGCAAACAGCCATTTTGTGTGCAATCACATGCGCAATGTGATTGCACGAATGCACGCAATGTGAATCCACGAGTCTCCATGCTAAGAAAACACAACTCAAGAGTCCGTTTAGTGTTTTTCCCACTTTGGTTGTTCAGTTAGATACTTATAGGTACTGTTAATTCCTGCTCTAATAACACCATTACCGTTACATTAGATTCCTATTCCCTGTAATTCAGAACGGTCTTATGCCATAGGTATTATAGGAATAATCAAATTCATTAAGCAATTCTCCTGAAAATGAAACAGTATACGCTCAAAAAAGACCAGTGGCGACATCTATATTCATGCCTTTGCCATTGCAAAACTCTATTATACTAGATTTATACTAACCATCCAGCAGCGCAGCGCCAGGAATTTAGTTGTTCTTAGAGCGCAGCGGTCAAGTGTCTTTTACTTCAGCTAGATGTCGCTTGTAATATAAAGTTACAAGTTCTATAGGTATGTGGTATCTGGCAGTTCAATCAATATGCTACTAGCTAGCTATATAATAGGTACTTACTTCATTTGATTACTGTAAGATTTCGTCATGCTCAGACCCTGAGGAGGCTAGGTTAATTAGACTATGACAGACATCTCAAACAGGCCTCCTCTTTATTTGGGGGTGGGGAGGTTTGATGTAGTCACCACGCTTCAAACCTATGCTATATAATTGGGTATCGTATTGTGAATTTATTATAAGTTACTTACTTGTATTGTTTGAAAAAGTAGATTTTGACTATACCTACCTTTTTCTCGTAGAGGGACAGCACGTACAGGAAAATATTTGCATTTTTATACCTGCCTGAAAAGCATAGCGAATTACCTACCCGAGACGGTATTTCTTCAGAATGGGTCTAATGTGTATTTTTATTTCTGTAAACGATTTGATTTGTTAAGAGCGCGACAGCGCAAATTTTTAGGTACGAATTTTGAAATTCTGTAGACCCTGCGCGTAGAGGGGGGTTAATAGCCTTACGGCCTCTTACGGCCCATCAAAATTTCCGTAAAATTGATAGCAGGTTACTAAGATTCTTCTAACTGCATAATGTTTTAAGCCAAATTTTCATACCTGATTATGTTTCCGATGTATAGAATAAACTACTACTATGTATAGAAAAAATAGTACTGTAATGCATCAGATTACTTAGGCATTAGGTTAAGACTTATATGGCGTAGTTTGCAATGCCTAGCAATTTATTAATTTATTGAAAAAAAAAACAAAAACACAATTAGACGGAAGGCTAACATCATTATTTACCTTATAACAATTACGTGTACTTTGTAATGTAACGTTGGTTACGAAAATGATGCATAATACATGTATTTGCTTTTTCTACTGGGCTATTAGTTATATTTATATACAGGGTGTGTCGCAAAGAGTGGAGAATCCTTTACCTACGAGTAGGGGGTATCATAACTGTTCAGAAAATTTAAATTGTACGCAGTAAATATTTAACGGTTTTCGAGATGTGGATTTTTTCTGAATATTAATATTTTATTACCCTTGTCCATTCTTTTAGATCCCAAGATCACAAATCAAGGTATTTTCTCAATCTATTTTATTTATAGCATTCTCGGATAACTGCGCTACCAAATGCTAACTGCCATTTGTGTATCAAAGGAACTGTTTTTTTAAAACATTTTTAGCATAAAAAATATAATTTGTATTTTTTTATATATTTTCTGAACAGTATGCTACCCCTTACTCGTATGTAAAGGATTATCCATTCTTTACGACACACCCTGTAAAAGAGTTACAATAAAACAAATCATCAGTCAATATCGTCCATGATATAATTTCACTCGTCATGTTTGTAAATGCATTAACAGGTCCCGTTTCGGCCTCTACTTGGTGGACTTCGAGAGTCCGAACAAGACGAGGACGGCTAAGGATTCAGCGAGGCTGTACTCCGAGGTGATTGCCTCGCGGGGCCTGCCTCGGGACTACGACCCCGACGACTTCTCCGCCTTCTCCGGAGCCTCATTCCTCACGCCAACCATCATCCCCATCCTATCTCTACACAGGCTCCTAATCTGATCTCTTGTAGGTACAAACAATACTCTTGTATATAAAATAAGTAGCTAAACTATACGGTTATATTAAAGTTTAAGTAATATCCTTAAGTTTCATTTCAACTTGATCCCTTAAAGTTAAGCTTACGCTAAACACTAGTGAGAAAGACAAGACCGCCGTCGGCTGAAGTGAGGATGTGGTCAGTACTCGACGGTGGCGAGTTTCTTGGCGTTGTCTCGCGCCACCTCGCGCTTCAGTTGTGCTTGTATGCACGCGAAGGACTTGCCCTTGGTCTCGGGAAGCACTACCAGCATGAACACCAGTCCCAGCAAGGAGAACGCGCTGAAGCCCCAGAATACTGTGTAAATTCCGTACGCGTCTTTCACAACCTGGAACAAAAGATGATTATTATTCGAATTGGGTTCGATAGGTATAGAAATTGCTCCAGGTGATATAGATGTAAGTCTCTCTGTGGTCAGCTTTTCATAACTGAAGATCGTGGTCATTTAAAGATGTCTTCCCTGTACTGGAGTGGACTGCTTGTCTCCAATGCTTTCGATTGGTGGCCATTCGGACCACATCGCAGAACTGGTATCTCCACTCTTTAAGCTGGTCAGCCCATCTAGTTGGGGTTGCCCTCCACGTTACTAACTATGTAGTTCTATATTATATTGATCTTCATCCCCTTTTAAGATCATAATTTAATAAATATAGTTATTATCGAACTTGCTCGATCAGTTAAGAAAATAAGAATAGTGTTATGTAATGGCATGTAATAATTACCTGGAACAGTTTTTGTACGGCGAACATGGCGATGCCCGTGTAGATGTGAGCTATACAAGAGGCGTACAGTTTGACGTTTGTCGGAAATATCTCTCCTATAATAACGTAGGGCACGGTTGACAATCCGATAGCGTAGCACACGATGTAGATGAGAAGAGCCGCGAGCGGCAGCCAGTAGAGATGCGCAACTGATGCCTTCTTTGTGATATCGAAGAAGAAGTATGTTCCGATAGTTCCGTTCATGAGGCCGACGCCGAGAGCCGATAGCACGAGGAGAGGCTTCCTTCCAACGCGGTCGACCAGACACACGGACAGTATGCAGGTGGCTACCTGAACGCAGCCGAGGATAATAGATTCTTGGTACGGTAGGATTCCTTTTGCACTTTGGGTGGCATTCAACGTCGTGTTCTGAACTAAAGTATTGGTTGTACCCGTTGTGGCGTTGAATATGACTTCGGCGTAAGCGACAACCGCAGCGCTACCGCACAGTTGTTGTATGGTAAACACTCCCAGAGTAATCCACATAGCTTTCCGGTTAGTAGCTTCCGTGAAGAGGTCTCCCCACGACCCTCGGTTCTTCATATCCTCTTGAACGTTAAGCTCTATGTTTTTCAGTTCTGTTCTTATGTCGCCGCTTCGTAAATTTCTAAGGGACCGTTCTGCCCTTTCAGTTCTTTCGAATTTTAGATAGTAATAAGGAGATTCCGGTAAAAATATGAAAGTTATCACGAAAGTAACGGGCAGGATCAAGTTGATGCTGGCTAATACTTTCATCGAGACGAAGGGTCCGATGCAGTACTGGGCAAGAATACCAACCTGAAATTAAACGAAAAAAATATATGTTAATATACCTATTGATTACAAAAAAAAGAAATATGTTTTTATAGTACTGTATTAATTAAATTTTAATTTGAGATGAATAAGGCCGAAAGGCTATCACTGTTTCACACTTTAACTAAGATCTTGCGTCAAGATAAGTTATAGGTAAGCTTTTAATTATGACATTCAGATTAGCTAACGTGAGCTCATTGAGACAACAAACATTATCATTGTACGAGTTTTAAAAGGCGAGAAAAGACTGCATCCGTAAACTAAAGCAACTGGTTTTTCAAACGATTACCACAGAGCGAAATATTTAGGTAAAAGTGGTTATGCTTTGAAAACACATTCTAGAACATGAAATGGAGCTGCATTCTAAACAGGAGTCTACGTGTTTGTATGAAAGTGCGGGAATATAATGCTCAATGCGATGAGTCACGTCCCACAGTGTCGGCCGTGTGTGTTCGGTAATTACGTGCCAATGCAGAACAAATTGTTGCTGAGACTCTGAATGCCTCCAATTAATTGATATGCTTCAGGGTCGACTCATCAATAACTATTATTCTCCTTTACCTACTACGCTATACTCAGCAAAAACAATTCTAATCAGCTATGTTCTCTATTTAGTTATGTTCCTTCAAATAACTATTTAACTGTTTAATAGTTGGAGGCATCATGATATGAAAACAATATGGCTATGAGATCATCAGATATTGTAATCTTGACGGCAGATTTAAAACGCAGAAATTGTAAAAGCATTACGATTTTACTGCGTTTTTGTGTCCTTCATAATTGGAAGCATCAAGATAAGGTAATCCCAACTTATAATATTATAAATGCGAAAGTAACTCTGTCTGTCTGTCTGTTACGCTGTCCCGCTTAAACCTCTCAACCGATTTTGATGAAATTTGGCACAGACAATCTTTAGACCCTGAGAAAGAACATAGGCTACCTTTTATTGCGAAAAAAAGAGATGAAGAGATTAAAAGTACGCAGACGAAGTCGCGAGTACCAGCTAGTTTAGTATAAAATTTATAATTTCCAGAGTAAACTCTTAGTTATGTATTTTTGAAACATAGCAAAGAACATATTCTATTCATTTTATATAATGCCTAATAGGCACTGCTCGACTAGGCTATTCCTAGAACTAGCTAGGGAAACCTGTGAAATTTCGTAACCCATATAACAGAAATGTTTCTCGGAAAATTACTTAGACGTAAGTTTGCTTTCCAAAGGCTTACTCAGACGTAACGTTGCTCATAGCAGGAAAGAGGCCTTTAAGTAGTTTTATATGGTAAAACAAAACCAAATAGATATACAGGTACGTCAGGTACAGTCACGGTAGTAGATTTTTAAATCGTTTTTTATCGAGTAATGTAAGTGGTCATCATCAATATCATCATCATCAGCCTAAAGAAGTCCACTGCTGTACATAGACCTTCCCTATACATTTCCAGGAAGAACGATTCCGAGCCCTCCATCCACCGACTTCCCGCGATCCTACAATGTCGTCAATCCATCGGGTAAGAGGGCGTCCCACGCTTCGTTTTCCTGCCCATGTTCGCCATTCGAGAACCTTTATTTCCCCAGAGGTTATCAGATAAATGATACTTGTGCCTTAAAATTGTTATAAGCCTAGACAAATCTTCAAACACTAGCCAAAGCTGTAACATGAGGCTGAGGTTTCCTAGTTATTCAACATTTTAAATCGTCAAATATTGATCAACTTCCGTTACTTTATCTACTACTATTGCTATTAGGCCTCTATTAGGAACATGTTTTTTTTTTTTTTTTAAACCTGTAATTATGTATCTTGTATTTGCGTCGGTGAAAGATGAGAGGAAGCTCAATGCCAATGTGATGACATTGTATCGCAACCACAGGATATCGAACACTGAGTAATGATCACACTAATTGGATAACTGTTGGGTAGTAGGAACTCGTAATGTACATCTCCGTTTCAAGTTTACTGGCTTGGAAGATCACATAACCATCCATACCTATAGTTACAATTACTCAGTGATTAGGTAATCTTTTGGATCGCAAGTACGTTCAGCTCAGAACATAATTATACTACCTCATCATTATTGTTATTAGTACCTAAGATGAGAGAAAAATAAATAAATTATTATTATTATCATCATCATCTCAGCCCAGTACCACCCACTTCTGGGTTTAGCCCGTAGCCGTCATGTTTTGCCAGCCCCTTCGACTAAGCTACTAAATAATGTATTGAGATTAGACAGACCTAAAAACGTATCTAAATTCCTTGGGACAGACCATTCGAATGTTCGAAATTCAAATTTCGAACATTCAACAGGAACAGGCAGACCGACATTCGAAATTTCGAATTAAAGACAATTAAAGTTCATCTAAATATTTATAACTCAAAGGTGACTGACTGACTGACTGACATAGTGATCTATCAACGCACAGCCCAAACCACTGGACGGATCGGGCTGAAATTTGGCATGCAGGTAGATGTTATGACGTAGGCATCCGCTGAGAAAGGATTTTGATCAATTCTACCCCCAAGGGGATAAAATAGAGGATGAAAGTTTGTATGAGATTTTCAAAGTAAACGAGCGCGAGCAAAGCCGCGGGATCAGCTAGTCATAAATAAATGTCATTCAATCACCAGAGGTGTAGTCAACTAGTCGCAATAAACAGAAAATTTGCTCTGAAGCTGTCTCTTATTATATTGATGGGCTTGAACGAGTATAACGGCTAGCCATAAAATTAAACATTAGACTATACTCACTTTATTCATCAATGTGATGAGTGTAGAGAGTGCGCCTCTGACTTCGTTAGTGGCGATCTCTCCGGTATACATAGGAGCGACTGTGTAGACGATGCCGTAACCCAGGCCAGAGAACATCCTTGCCACGTAGAGCATCGTCACCGAGTTGGCGGCGATGACCAGCACCCAGCCCAGGATGAAAGGCACAGCCCCTAGGAGGAGCGTCGTCTTCCTCCCGAAGCGGTCGGCGAAGTAGGCAGACGGCACCGGCGTCAGCGCCGAGCATAAGATCATTATCGAGACTATCCAAGACCCCTCGTCTGCAGTAGTCGGTATCGAGCTGTTGGATGCCGTGAGTTTCGGAAGCGTCGGTGATGGCCAACCGTAGCAGGTACCCGCAGTTGCAGTAATAAGCGTCGCTGAAATAAAAGACATAACTCTAATTAGTTTCTGGCAAAATGTAGAGATACTCACGGTCAACCGGAATTACATAAAGATAATTCTGGACACAATTTAGGTGGCTGCTTTTGGACGGTTTTAGGAGGGTGATTTCGTGAATACGTAGGTAAGGTAACTGACGTTATTTAATATTCACCTGTCCTTTGTTTTAAAAATAAATGCTCAAGCAAAGACAACGGGTTCTGAAGTGCCAAATGGTGTTAATGAGAAATAAAAAGACTTGCCAATTACGTAAGATGTGCGAAATTCGACATGCTTACTGAAAATAGCTGTGCTCTAATTGGTGATGATCAAAATGACCACACTAGAGTGTATTGTCCTAGTTTAGGGTTTCGATACCATAGACTAAACGGAACCTATTAATGGTTCCCTTCTAAGTAATACCCTACACACTTGTATTGCTTAGAATTTTTTCACAAATAACGAATTAACCCGAACGAAGCATAATTTTTTTTTTCATTTTTTGTTTTCATCTTTTAATTTAATGAACATATTTTCAACAAGTAGGTACCTATCTACAAAAAAAAACTATCATTCTTAATTTTTGCAAATAATTATTCTGACGTTTCGAAAATATTGCTTCCATTTCAACTCCTCGTCATTATGTTAAAGTTACTGACTGTTATCAACTGACGCGTTATGTGAACCCTCGACATTTGAGATTAACTCGCACTTGGCAAGTTTCTATGAATCATGGTTGAGTGTATACTTGACAGTTTGTTTCTTGATAGTCTTGTGAAATCGGTAAACGAAGATGTTTACATATAGATAAAGCAGTAGGTATGTTAGCAGTAAAACTACAAATGAAATTACTATGCAGGCTATCGTGCACTACCGTAATCTGTCAATGAATGTACTATGTACCGAATTTTGTAAGACTTTGAAAACGTGACGTAATGTTAGGAAAGGGATCAGTGATGAACAAAGCGATTAAAACCATAAAATAATGGTTTGGGCAATAACTTGTAAAACTCGTGACTTTTATTTGGCTGAAGATTCAAAGCTAGTTTTAGGGGTTTTTTCTCTATTATGTATCGTGATCGTGTTTCTATTCTATAGGTAAAATGTATTAATTAATATAGATATTTATAAATTAATTAATTTATATTAATTGTAGCTTACTTTGGGGCTAGATGATGCTGTGTGGATTGTCCAGCATTATTTATTTATTTGTTTTATTTATTAATTAAAACTGTACCAGTTTGTGTTATACATAGTATTTAGCTTATTTCCCAATTAACATTATAATATTTACTTTTACAACTTTTTAAGATAAGTTATAAAAAAGACGAACTTATAAAATGTGATAAGCAAAAAATGGAAATATTTTTTATTTTTAACCAAGTTCTTAAACTAATGTAAGTTTACTTACATACCTAAGGATTGTTGAGTCGGCTTTACGTAATTAGCTAATTTGCTTGTAGGTCGCCGACTTTAAATTACCTAGTCAAATGGGTATACTTACATACATGAACTTCGTCATTAATGTAAAATAAGAATGGTTTATTATTATTTGGTTTTATGTTTTATCTGCGGTTTAATTTATTTTTAAAAAGTTTTATTTTATACTTTTTTTGTTTCAATCTACTGTCAACCCTTGGGTAGTATTTTTTTCCAAATTTTTATGGACCAACTTCGATATAAACCCTATCCAATTAAAAAAGAATTATCAAAATCGGTCTAAAAAGTTATGCATCATACATAAAAAAAAGGTTGTTCGACGTTTTTTTTAATTTTTTTTGTTTCAATCTACTGTCAACCCTTGGGTAGTATTTTTTCCGAATTTTTATGGACCAACTTCGATATAAACCCCATCCAATTAAAAAAGAATGATCAAAACCGGTCTAAAAAATTATGCATCATACATAAAAAAAGGTTTTTCGACGTTTTTTTAACCGCCTGCATTTTTGTTTGTAAAAACAACTTACTTAGTGTACAAATTGTATAGGTGCCACTACCAGGGAGATTTATTTATTTATTTGTTTGCGGAGGACTAACAGCACACCGTACATAATAAATCAAGAGTAGTATAAAACAAAAGAAGATATAAAAGAAAAGAAGATGAAGAGAAGACCATGTTCTGTCAATTTGAATTAATATTTTCCCTAAGAGACAACATTCCACAGCGTCTCTATAGACGTGTAGTTCCTATGAACTACACGTAGATTAACTAACTACTTACATAATAATGTGAAGTTTTTATTTCATAATTTAAATCCATTGGTGAAATAAGCTGAAGTGTTTCATTTGTGACCGGGTGTCACACTACAGCCGAATCACTTTTTGACAACTGAACCTGAAATGGAGCGTAAAATATTTATTGAAATTAACTAAAAAAACTTTGCTTTCTTTCTAACATTACAAAACTAAATTTTCTCGTCCTGTATTTTATGGCACCATCACAAGTGACGAGTTCTTCTCGTCCGTGAGGAGTCAAAAAGAAGAGACTAGCTGGAATGACTTCAAAAATCCTACTTGTGCGTGGCCGAGATATCACGGGCTCGGCCAAATCATTTATTTATTACTATGATCAATCGCAAATAAATCCTTGGCCTTAATAGATATGGAAAAAAACCTTGGAAAACTCCTACATCTGCGAGATTCCGCCTGGCGTAGAGCAGACAGTATTTCCATTATAGAACGATCTAGGTAAATAAATTTACGGAAAGTTATTTTTAAAATGTCCACCGATAAGATTTGGGTTGAATGATGTTGTTTTTACGCAGTTAAAGGACTGTGTTTCTTAGATGTGAATATTACTATTAGAGTGAAGCACGTTTGGGAGTGGCGACCGATGCGATAGACCGCCACTATAGCTTATCGAGGCACTCGTGGAAACTTCTGACCACTTTTACGAGTTCCCTTGATAAAATAATAATACTGATACAGATTTATCAGCCTAGGTTCAATTATCCATTGATGCCCATTTTCAAAATACGTTGTAAGCCTTAACTTGTAAACAAATTAATACTGAGAAGTGGAGACCTACGTCAGTCCTTTTACGTAGAAACTATGTCATTTTTAACGAGTTTCTATATCCGAGGCTTGTTTGTTTCCATATACATTCGTCCTTATTAAAAGTGAAGTGTGATAATTAAACGGCAACAAATGAACACGGGGAGGTTGAGGAACGCGACGTCGGTGAATGCCAATTGGCACACTGGCGAGTCCGGAATCGGAATCCACAGTAAATGTATACGATACGACGCGTCACCGTCAGCCGAGTTTTCATCACGTGTGGACGCAATTCTGGACTTTTTATGGATGAACGATTACGAAATTGTTACTTATTCTGCTAGCTTACGGATCTCTAGTACCTACATAAGAAAGAAAATACAACTCAGGGGGCATTCTGTGATATAGAAGTTCCATTTTTAACAGAGTTGTATAGCAGCTGAAATTATCGGAATTATTAATTATGTAAAGATTTATATCAGGAACTAATCAGTTTGAAATTAACGAAAGCTGGTGTTAAAAAATCCTGAAAAACTCAGACGACGACATCGACCGACGTGTTTGAAGGCTGGTTGAGTAATAAATATTTATTAAACATGAATATTTCATAAAAAACTGTGTTTCTTTATAAATTATGTTCCGCGATATGAATGTTTGTGTTCGGTATGAATACTATGAACCCTGTTGACTCCAGACTACGCGAGCCTACCAAAATAATTTTTACAAAAAAATACTGATCTAGATCTGATAGGTATTCTCTCGTAAGTATTTTGAGAGCGTTTGCGTCTACGTAACTATGTCATTTAGATAATTACATTCTGTTACTAGTTTTACAAGCTCGGCGATTTTACTAGCTCTACTGCGTAGAGCAGGGACGTTAAATCAATAATCTACTGCACTGCACTGCACTGCACTGCTTGTAAATTATATGCTTTTTGTAGATGTTGCACAAATAGGGTTTACAATGGGTTTATCAAAGAAATCAGAAAGAGTCGCATAAAGAAATTCGTGGAAGCGACTGGTTGAAACAACTAACATTAGATTTTCATCACCACGTATCGGAAAGTATCAGTAAAACAGGGAAAGTAGGCCTTTGCCCTTGCTGCGGATTTTATTAAACAAAATGTACCTACCTCTATCGACATACCTACCTAGTTTTTGTTCCGATAAGGAGTGGACTTCTACATGTGTGTGTGTGTTGTTGTGTATGACCTGAGGGGCGCGCGAGGGACGGGGCACGCCGCTGGTGACGCAAACCTGGCGTCGTATTTATGTTAAGGATATGTTCACAATGAACCAAATTTTTCACAAAAAAAAAATTACCGGCGAAAAAACTAAAAAGCAAAAAATAATAAACCTGCTCTATTTAACCTTACTTAATTACTTAAATTCATAAACTTTTGTAAGTAGGTATACTTTCTAAAATTATGAGATTTCTGTGAGACCAACTTAGAGGTATACCCTAACCAATAAAAAAATATTAATCGGTTTATTCTGTAAAAAGATATGCGCGGTCATACATAAAAAAAACAAAAAAGAATACGCGTTGACTCCTCGGTTTTTTTTCGTCGGTTAATAAACCAACTGAGGTATATTTTTATTCAAATTATTTACTTTTTGCGCTTAATCGTAATGTTTAAAATACCACTTAAAATTCCCCTACAAATAAAATGGTAGAGCAATTAAACGTTGCTTCAAAAACACTAACTAAGATGCATTCCACTATGAAGTTTCGTTCTTGTTCTAATTTTTTCTGTGGTTCTACGTTGACGTGGTTCGTCTGTCAGCGGACAACTTGTTTGTCGCCTAGACTTGACAGGTAGGTATGCAAAATTTTAGATCATTCAGTTAATGCGATCTAGGCCAAATCTGCTCACGAAAATATTCGCACAACACATTCAAGGAAACAAACAACAAGCGCTATAGGTACCTACTAGTTTCAAACGCAAAAAATGGCAAATAAACCGTTTTATTACGACATTCATTAACGGATACATTACCTATAGACTGGCTTTAGCCATACTTTTGCTGTGTGAGTACCTACAGCCAATAACCACTACCACACAGTAGATAAGTACATAAAAATATCAGCAGGAAACGTTGTTAGTGCAAAACCCACTGCACTCTTCTATGTACCTACTTCTAAAACTCTAGATATTATTTTAATTATAAACACATTTTTCATGTGACTCACGAATTGTTTTTTGTGTGAATGGCGATACTGGTTTATAGTCTGTGTGAAGAAGTTAATAGCATAAGGTTATTTTATAAGCAGGAAAATAGACCAAATGTTAGTAAACCTATCTTGTTTTTCTGTATAGGTTTATTTATATAAACTGATGCAACTTTACGTCATGTTAGTTAGACAAAGAAGAATGGAACTTACCCTATCACTGTGCTAACATACAGTACATAATGAATTTATAAATGCGAAAGTGTGTCTTTCTTACGTTTTAACTGTAAAATCACCAAACTACATTTCCATGGATAAACTGATCTAGATGATATTCGAAAAGCAAGCATTGGTGTCGATTCTGTTGTATTTTAAACTAGGTAACTTATTTTTACAAATCTAAAGTTAACTGTGTCTGTGGTTTTTGTTTTTTGTTTCTGGCACTATAGCTTAGTATAAAGAAAAATAATTCAATTACAACTTCTCATGTCATTACAATTTTGAACACATTGGTTTTATGGTTGACTATAGTTGCGCCCCGCGGTTTCACCCGCGCAGATTTAAATCCCGGTATTCCCACGAGATAAAAAGTAGCCTATGTGTTATTCCAGACTATAATGTATCTCTCTGCCAAGTTTCATTCAGATCCGTTCAGCCGTTTCGGCGTAAAAGAGTAACAAACATCCATCCATCCATCCATACTCACAAACTTTCACGTTTATAATATTACTAGCTGGTACCCGCGACTTCGTCTGCGTACTTTTAATCTCTTCATTTCTTTTTTTCGCAATATATTTATTTATTTAAAACTTTCACACAAAACAATATAGTGCTAGGAGGACTTAATGCTAATAGCATTTTCTACCAGTCATCCTGGGCGTGCAAAAAGATGGTGTGGCGTGTTACTAAGTATTTATGAAACTGTTTGTTTAAACATTTAATAGAAGTTATATATATATATATATATACATAATGTCTATATTTATACTAGAATAAGAAGGAAGTTAACTACTTACTATAAAACCTAAACTATTAAACATAGAATACAATACATAATATGATAATATACCTACTTACTATAAGTAGGTAACTAAAATATAATTGATTGTAATAGTAGGTACCTACTTAGGAAGGTAAGTTATGCTATTTTAGCTTTTTAAAGAGATGCTCTCGAACCAATCTTTTAAAAGAGTTTTTGGAATCAGATTGTTTTATAGGTAGTGGCAATTCATTCCAGAGTCTTACTGCCACAACTGAAAATGAGTTTGACATAAATGAGGTGTGATGAAGAGGAGTAAATAGACAAAGATTGTCGGCAGACCTAAGCTGTCTGTCATGGGCATCGGATAGAAATTGAAAACGGTTTTTTAAATATTTAGGGGTGAACGGACATTTCAAGACGGAGAAGAGTAGACACAAGATTCTTAGATTTCTACGCTCGCGAATGGGTAGCCATTTGAGTTTAGCCCGAAACTCGCTGACGTGGTCATACTTGCGCAGATTAAAAACGAAGCGTATGCAGGTGTTGAGGAGACGGTCAAGCTTATTGAGAAGTTCTTCAGTTAGGTCCAGGAAGGCGACGTCGGCGTAGTCTAAAATCGGTATAAGAAGTGAATTTGCAAGTGATATTTTAGTAGAGATAGGGAGAAAGTTTTTGAGTCTTAAAATAGAGTGCAGAGTGCCATAGAACCTTCTAGACAACTCATTAACGTGTGGCGACCAGCTTAAATTGGTATCGAAGATAACTCCGAGGTTCCTAACCGTTGATGAGAGAGGGATTAAGGACTAGGGATCATTTAGACTCACCGGCAGAGATATTAATGGGGAGAAGGCTAAACACGCGTTTACCTATACATAAGAGATTATTAGAAGAAAAAATAGATAGGAAAAAGAATCACGAAGCTATATTAGTACATCAAAAGAACCAGAAAGTTGCGTATGATAGATCGTCTAGAAACCTCCCTATACTAAAAGAAGATGAAAAAGTAGTAGTAGCGGATGGTAGTCAGCGAAGGTGCATGAAGGTAGTGAAGAAAGCTCCAGAGCCTAGGTCGTACATATTGCAGGATGATGTGGGTCGCAGGTACCGTCGCAACCGTAGGCACATAGTTAGAAGATTAGGTACGGCCGACACAGCTGACAAGTGCGCTGGTAGCAGCAACCTACCTATAACAACGATGCAGGCGCCCACGGTATCTACTCAGACGGTGCCGGGGGCGTCTACTAGTACAACTTCTTGTGTTTCTGGTGAAGGTCACTCAGAAATATTAACGAAGAAAGGTACAGGGGAAAGTGTTATTAAAAATGAAATTAAAGCGAAACAGGAGGCTGGCCATTTGAAATTTACAAACACGGGCCCACCTTTAACTAGAAGTAGGGCTAAGTTGGTTGGTTCACCGTGCGATAAAAAACAAAAGGATGCTTTATGGGAATTAGATATTGATTAGTTAGTAAGCTAAATAGTAAAGTGGGGGGGGGTATACTAAGTAGGTATAACGTTATTGTAATAGGTTCAGTTTTAATTTAAAAAAAAAAAAATAGAAAAAAAAATAAGTATCAATAGTTTATAATTGTTATATTCTACTTAGAGATACTTACGCATAATACCTAACTATAAATATAATTGTAAATTTGTTAATAACTAGTTTAGAATTAAGGAACTATATATTGTATCGGTGTTGGGTATACCTAAAGTTTTGTACTTGGGCTTAGTTTTTTAAGGGGAAAGATGTAGTAATATTATGTAGTGAGGGTAGGAAAATAAATCAGTGTTCATTCAGCCAGCTGTGTTTCACTACAAGAGGAATCGTAATAAAGGTTAGGAACATTGAAGGCATCTATTTTTCCGAGCTGACGGGAGCTGCCGATCATGATGGCTTGGCATTTACTCGGGTTAACCTTAATGCCAAAACGAGTCGACCACGAAAGCAAATGACAGAGATCGTCGTTGAGAAGACGGGTTGCATTGCCTATGTCATCAGGAGAAGCAGAATAGTAGAGTTGGAGGTCATCAGCATACATATGGAACCGGCTGTGTAGGTTTGGAGAGAGTAAGTCAATGAAGAGAGAGAAGAGAAGTGGAGATAAAATTCCTCCTTGAGGCACTCCGGCCTCAATTTCTCTCCATTCCGAAAAGTCTTCGCCATCACGGACTCTCTGCCGACGATCACTTAAGTAAGAGGAAAACCAAGATACAGCTGAAGGTGAGAAATTGAGACGAGGAAGAAGGGCTAGTAGGAGGTCATGGTCGACTGCGTCAAAAGCACTACTAAAATCAATAAGAACTAGGATGGTAATCTTAGAATCCTGCATGTTTGCGCGGATGTCCTCAGTGACGTTTAGTAGTGCCGTGGTGGTACTATGTCCTTTCCTGAAGCCTGATTGAAACGGATTGAACATTTGGTTGTCCGAAAGATACTGTGTTACCTGAGTTACCTGATATAAGGTAGGCCTATGTTCTTTCTCAGGGTCTAAAGATTGTCTGTGCCAAATTTCATCAAAATCGGTTGAGAGGTTTAAGCGGGAAAGCGTAACAGACAGACAGACAGACAGAGTTACTTTCGCATTTATAATATTAGTGGGGATAGTAGGATTTAAATTGTATGTGACAATGCCAATGTTGTGTACGTGTAAACAATTTAGAGAGAATGCATACTGTCTGCTGTAACACAGTTTAAAAAAAACTAAAGCAAGAGGCAGACTTCTATTAGGTACTTATATTGTACCCACGTTTTTCAAGGATATGTATTGTATTTAACCCGCGCGCCCCCAGTCAACTAATCTTAGTAAAAAAAATATAATAAAGTAGGTTATGTAGGTAGTGTAATGTACCTATTTCGATTCAGATTATGGTGCGTGTGACGATCCATATCGATATTTGAAGCGTGCAACCATTGTTATATATTTCATGCTTGTGATTTCAGATAATTAACCATAGACTACAGTTGCTGCAATAATTTATGTAATACGTATGTAGAGACAGAAAAAAATCACACACATCTACTTAATAAAATTCATGTTGTAAGTAAATGTTTTCTGAAATTTTTTTCTCTGGACCGCAGTTACAAAATACCTAGATATACGTACCGAATACGCACGGAAAATAAAATTAAAAATTTATATGACAGCCCTGGGTAAAATGTATTGCTCTGCTGATGTATTCTATCTAAATAATTATATAATTCTATGCCATTAGGCCTTTCACCATACTGTTTATAAAATAACTAGTGACATGATAAGAAGGTATTTAAAAATATAAAAACCTGGGACCATACCATTTTATTTGGCATTATTTTCATCAAGTTAACGAAACATTAGGAATGCTTTCTCGTCTATTTTAAAATTGTGATTTGAACTTGTGATCGTCTCGCTTCTTTCTTGATCTACGCGGATATCTAAGTAGTAACTTACACCTATAATATAGCATTACCTCGCCTTGCTTCCATCAATTTCAGGTATTGAAGATGTTATGCCTCATTTGCCTGTAATTTCACCGGCACTTACCACGATTCTAATCGAATAACAGCAAAGCTACTCTTAGGGGCAGAAACAGGCATGGAACTTCCCCGGACGAGCCCTTCACTACTATATAAGTGAATTTCAGGATAGGTTGAAATCATGCAATTTTAATATTGTTAAATCAAAAAGGTTACAAAGCTCTTGCGAATGCAAACTTTGACTCTGCGAGCATCATGATGTAGTGTAAAGTGAGAAAAAGGTCAGTAACCATAATTCGTTCGAGATGTTTCTTTCGCGAGGAAGAAAATTTATAAATACCTACTTATTACATTTTTATGTCTTTCGTCCCATAAAGTATCTCGCTACTCATAGTCACGCACGCGGCACTAGCACGTGTTTCTTCAATACATAATATTTATAACATTGCGAGACTTCAGGAATGAAAAAAAATGTCATTATAACTCTTGATTTTTGAGTTTATAATATCAGATGTAAATAACTGATGTTGATAACTGTCATAGGCTTTGAACTGTTCTCTCGAGAAGATTATTTGCTTATCCTTATTTGATTTTTTAATTGTAGTTAGATACTAATAAAATGATGGTTAATTATTATTACTAATTATGGCAAAGACTGGCACAGGACCGGAGAGAATGGCGTTTTAAAGAGGAGGCCTATACCCAGCAGTGGGTGCATACAGGCTGAATAGATAGATAGGTACTAATTATATATGAAATGGTAACAGCGAGGGTCTGATGATGTAGCAGAGATCTTTTCCACCGAATTCTTCAAAAAATTTGGCCAATCGAATTGAGCTTAAACTTAAGTACCCCAAGTGTAGAGACCAAATATTATTATTGTGTTTGATATCAATGTAAGACTGGAGCCTTATTCACTATGACAATAGGAGATTCCAAGGAGATTCCTTGCCCCAAACCGTGAAACGTCAAAACTTGATATTGGGCTTTATTCTTTATAGCATAGGAGATACTTTGCCCTGACCGTATCACACCGCCTGCCTTGTCTTAGCCGAGCTCGCGCTGCAAATGGTCATAGTGCATAAGGCTCGGGAACACAGAAATATAAATAAGTTTTCTCTATTCCGTGGGAGGGAACATCACGCACGAGATGTCAGTGCGAACCACATAAATAATGCTTAATCACCTCTATAATAATTGGCACATTGATTTTCTGATTATATTTGTTATAAAAATAATAATGTTAGCTCAATCCTCGCAGGTACAAAAACATTGCGACCTAGACTAAACAGTTTTATGTCAACGACGTAAAATAATCTTGGTTAGATATTATAGGGTTGCAAAATATAATGTTTTTGTATAATGGTGCAGTGTATATTTTAAACATAATTTATGTGCAAATTGTTATTTGTGTCGTAAAAAGTTGAGCCTGAGGTTTGCGTTTTGCAATAGTATCCGTCAAATAATTCGCTGGATTTTTGAAATGATTTTGTATAGAAAAGTAGAGCAGCAGTAAATAAGAGGGTCTTTTAATTTAATGCGTACGGGCATTTAATTCTTATTTAATTTTTATTTCCACGAACTTGGATCATTTTAACACCTTCATCGACTTATAATCCTTGTGTTCACTTGTGACAGCCTTCACAGCTCAGTTGGTAACTCTGCCTTCTGCGCCGTAGGCCGTGGGTTCGATTTCGACCGAGAACAATCATTTGTGTGATGGACATTATAGATGTTTGTTCTGTGTCTGGGTGTTACATAATATTATAAGGATGTATTTACAAAAAAAAAGTATATTAAGTATTATATCAACTATCTGGTTCCCATATTAAGCTTTGGCTTAGTTTGGGGGTAGATAGTGTTGTGTGAAATGTCCATCAATATTTATTTCTTATTTTAAGCCGCTTTCGAAGTTTTACAGCACAAACTTTACATGCGACAAGAAATAGAGCTAATTCTTGATACATGCCATTTCAATTGCTGTTGTAGAAATAATATTTTTTGAACTAGCTTCATGAAGCTGAAGGCTAATGATGTACAATGTCAACATACAGGGGACTTCTGGGCGAGGCTGCTCTCCAGTAACCGTGCGTCATGTCATTTCTACGAACTCGCCTTTTCAAGTGGAACCATAGCCCCATCCATAGTTAGTATGCATGATTCAAGTGGAACCACAGAGCAGTAAACAGTTAGTATGTAAGTGGACCATCGCTCCATGCGCTATTGTTTATAAACATCGGCACTACGCTCTCTCCAACCCGACCGAGCGAATCGCAGAAAATCGCGATGCACAACATATCGATGTCATTGACTTTAGTAAGAGCTTATGTTTAGTTGGACTGAATCCGGAAATGACTTGGAATTAAATCAAAACGCTGATCAAATGTGCAGCTAGCGAGGCTGAGTTTATTCTTTGTCTATTCAGTAAACAAATTTTAAAATTCAAAAAGTTGAATCTGCAATCCGTTTTTATAAAAAAATTGTGATTCGATTTTCTTTACCATATTTTGATAGAAGTAACCATGAACAGTTTACAAAGAAAGTTATACCTATGTGCTATTTCAGACTATAATCTATCTCTCTGCCAAGTTTCATCTAGATCAGTTTAGCCGTTCCGGCGTGAAAGAGTAACAAACATCTAGCCATCCATCCATCCATCCATACCTACTTACAAATTTTCGCGTTTATAATATTAGTAGGATTCCATTATAGCTACAAGAAGTGCATAAATGTATACGTTACGTACGTAAGTAGGTATACCTATACTGAAAATGTGAAACTTGGGAAGTGGCTTTCATTCATACATAACCTATTTATCTTAGGAGGCAGGCATGGAGCTATGGTATTCCTTTGAAAACATGAAACATTCAGTGAATATGTATGATTTGTGAATTAGCGATCCTGGGTGTAAAAGAGGACATCTGGGAATATGCCTTACATGACATAACGGACATGAAAGCAACGGAATCCTTAGGGCTTTTGTGCACTACAAGGAAATTTACTGTCCGGCAGTCACTGAAATCACTGAAAATGTAAACAAGGCTAAAAGCGTTTTAGATGACCCGTTCATGAGTGATTTTGATGGCTTAGGGCCATCACATTACTCTTGGTATTGCCAGATGTCCTGCGAATACGATATTTGAAACAACGCACGCATAAACAGGGAAGCTAATAATTATAACCCTCAATATTCTTGAACCATAAAAATATTACCCCTAGTAAAGTACGCTTTTGAAAATTCCAAGGTATAATTGAAAATAATGTAATGGTAGGTACTACTACTCATTATTACAAAATCAACGTTGGCTATACAATTGCCCGCATCATACCTACACCGGTAGTTGTGAAATGATTCACGAACAAAATTTTCGACATCATAGTTTGGAAAACATGAAAAAGTTTACAAAACTCGATTGCTAATTCATTGAAATGTAGGTATAATGTACAGATAGTATGTGCACTCATCATTTGTTTAACAAGAGGGACGGAACAGAATTACCATAAATCAAGAACGTGGTATGGCAATCCTGAGGCGAACCTTCTGTTGTAAATCAGAATTGAATCAAACAGGTTTGAATGTAAATCAATAAAATATTAGGAATTAATTCTCCTTACGCTGCTGGCCTGCCTTCGATTTGCAGGTTTTTTTTTCTTACAATCTACAGCGTGTAACGGAAGGGGGGTATCAACCCTGATGGAGGTGAATGTGCTCATGAAACTCAACAACTTTCCCCAAAGAACATAGGTCGACATATGAAAAAAAAATTTGGCCCTCCCTTACAAAACCGACTACCAGCTGATTGATTTACTATGGGAGGGCCAAATTTTTTTTTCATATTTCGACCTATGTTCTTTGGGGAAAGTTGTTGAGATTCATGAGCACATTCACCTCCTTTAGGGTTGATACCCCCTTCCGTTACACGCTATATAGGTAAAACGTTTGACCGCAATCTCACCTGATGTTAAGTGATGAAGCGGTCTACGGTGTAGCACGCTTACCTAGAAGAAACCTATTCACTCGTCTCTTGAAAACATCCAAATTGTACGCATCCGGAAAAACCGACGCCGGTAAGGCATTCCACTCTTTGGCTGTACGCATAATAAAGGTAGACGCAAAGCGCTTATACATAGTATAGGTATACTTAGTACATTAAATGATTATACCTATGTATATTGTAATCTACATAATGCATACAAAATTAAGTCTATAGCCAACTGTTATGAGGTGGAAACAGTGATGCATTTATAGTCGGGTTCAGAGCCGCTATAAAGTGTAAATCTATCAGCAATAAATAATAACTTTACATAAAGAAAGATAGGTAGATAATCACGTTTTGTCCGAATGCTAAAAGAACGAGTTATGCTAAATTAAGACGTTAGGTTTTATTTTCATGTGGGAATTAATTTTGCGACTCCCTAAAATAAAAAGTGGGTGGGTATAGATATTATATTATGTTCGTTTCCCAAATGAAAGCCTAATGTTACTTGATGGTCAACTGTATGAATACCTAGTACTTATTTACAATTTTGATTTTACAATACTCACAAATCTTTATATTTATAGTAGGTAGGTAATACATATATTTTTTGTGTTGCAGTCATTCACATTGCGAAAGTGTCTATCTGTCTAACGGTTTGTAATGTCTTTACGTCTAAACCATTCGATTATTGGTTCAGAACTGTTAGCCGTATACCTATAAAATATATTATGCTATAAAATATAAAGATTAGTAAGTATTATAAAACAAAGATTTGTATACATATACTAGGTATTCATACGTATGACATTAACCGTTGACTATCAAGTCATGCATTAACATTATTTATGGCGAAAGTTATGGATATAAACTAGATAATACCTACTATCGATCGGTCGGTACTTACCTATATACCAATGTAGGTACTTATACTTTACTGAAAGTCAGTCTTATAGAACATAATATTTGATTGAGCTGAATAGGTACCTAAGTCCTCAAAATTGTTTCTCAGCTTTAGGATTGACTAAAAACCATTGCTTATTTCGTTTCTTTTACCTGGACAAAGTGCCGATTTGGAATTCTTGGAACTCAGTCGGTCGAAGTCTCCAAAATAGGCCTTCTCATGAAGTGCATTCTGATATTACCTATAAGTTATCACGGATCATTTTTAATTGTGAGTTAATGTTAGTATTTGATACAACTTGTGTATTTAAATTCGGTTCGATACTACTAGGGGAAGCAGGGGTAATGGCGCTCACCGGGTAGTACCCCTCATCCCAATAACTTGTTAAATAGTTACTCTGTCTTGAAACACAACGAGCACGCTGCTGAGCAGTGGTTGAGACGATTGAGCAGGCAGCCTCTATAAATTATCTCTAAACCTTAAAATTGTATCACTAATAGGTGAAAAAATTAATAGAGAATTTTTCTCTCAGGTGAACAGCATTCCCCCGTCTTTCTCTACTACTACTAGGTACTTGTAATGTTCATTGATATAATAATTGATAATTTAAGTAGCCTGGCCAAGTAGGTATGTACTTACTTAAAAAATAAAAAATACTCCAAATAGGTATCTGGAGACTAATTGCATTAATTTAAATGTTATACCACCTGCTATGATGTCGAAGATGTGTAAATCATAATTATCAAATAATTATTATATTCAATCTAATTATTTATATTCAATCTAAGTATTAAAACGTACCTATCGTGTTAAGCAGCACTTTATTATTGTGATCAAGAATAATTATTCAGAGAGAAAAGTACTTAATCACCAACGTGATAGGTAACACTTTCACGATTTCACGGTAAAAGTGTCATGTACTTTACTTATCTATCTCATGATTGCTTAAAATAGGTATGGTGAAATAATGTCATTATGAGAGTGATCAGTGAGCTGAAGTGGTGACGAACTGAGAGCACTGGTGGTCTAGTGGTAGCGAACCCGCCTTCCGATCCTAAGGTAGTGTGTTCAAAAACTGGTCGTGCACCATTGTTTTTCTGTTAAAAAAGCTATGTGCACAATGCCAGTACTGGCAAACTGTGAAGGAAAACATCGTGAGGAAACCGGCATGTTGTAGAACCTAAAGCTCTATAACATGTGTCAAGTGCTCAGGACTAGAAGCGCACTTAAAATCCTTTCACCACACTGTTTCAAAAGAAACTAGTGACTCGACAAAGAGAAGAAGAAGCTCGATGAGCTGACAACCGCGCTGGGCACTAATGATTATCGAATGGCGACCACCAACTGGTAGAGATTGATGAAATGAGGATTATAGGTATATTATTTACAGGTGACCCATTGATGACTGCTTTTAAATTGTTTATACTTTGAAAAAAAAAACCTTTAAATGAGAAGTAGGTAACACTTTCCAAGAGGTACCTACTACCTATAGGATATAACTCAGCTGTGAGTACTTAAGGTACCTACTAACTATACCTACTATACCTACATAATTCGTATAGACTTGTTTTACATTATGTAGTTTATAGGTACCTAGGTACCTACCGAGTAACTTAGTGACTTGAAACATGTGTCACAGTTTTTCGATAACCTATACTAACCCTGTATGTGTAACAAAATGTCTAAACAGAAATACATCATCTGTGAAAATTTGAACTGTCGAACATTAACTGTTTATGAGATACATCCTGGTGACAGATGGACAGACAGACAGACACAAACAGTAAGACGGACGGACGGACAGTGGCTCAACTTTCCAATATGCGAGCAAAGCTATGAGGCTGAAATTTTTGTCACACGTAGATCTACACATAAGAAGCCTACATCTGAAATTGTTTTACACGGAAACAGCTAGTTTTCGAGAAATAAATATTTTAAACCAAATTTTTCCCCTACAAAATGCATGACACGAGATTTTTTATCATCTAACAGTGACATTTATATAAGTTTGTTAATGATTTGTTAAATAGTAGGTATCAAATGAATTTAAAACGTGTACATTATAATTAGTACATGCGATAATTAGTAGCGATGAATCGGGTAAGCTATTTATAATGATGCGGCAAAGGTAACAACGTTGATATGGAATGGTCAACAGTAAGTTTTAAAGGAAACAAAAGAGTTTGGCATTGCCGTGGGTGGCCAGTAACTTTGTAGAATCCTCTACCTACTTTAAAAGTAGACACATGGCCGCTCGTATGAAACGATAGGTTATAAATTCAACTCACCACATAGTGCTGTTCCATATTCCTTCCAATGAGAACGAGTTTTGGCTGTCATCGCAACTGTTATAATGTTGACTTTTTGTTTACTGCGTGTTTTGGAATGAGATTATATTGAGCACTGACTTTAATTTAAGAAAAAAAAACCTAAATAAAATTCGAACCCATAGTAATGGTTATAAATAATAACAAATATACAAGTTACTAACTAAATATCACAATGCTATATATTCGATCTAAAATGTAATAGGGTGTTGATAACGAAACGTTATAACCGATTGCGCTTCATTTTGGATGGTTTAGGTGTTGTTGGTCAGGTTCATGGTGCGAGAAGAACGCGTGCAGTGTCGTGTTGTCGCGACGGAGACGAGTGAGCAACTGAACGAGTGGGAACAGAACAGACCGACCGAGAGGGCGAGCAAGGCGAACGAACTAACCGCAACGTACCAAGAGGGATAGAATGAGGCAAAACGGCGCGGGCGCACGCTTTTGCTGCTTGTTTATCGGGTGGTCGAGTAGCTCTTGTGGAGATAAGAAGAAGGTTGATAAAAGGGCGACGAAGCACGCGGGTTATGCCGCGTGCGTGGACCACTGCCACGCCGATGCCGCCACTCTACGAGACACTATCCACCGAACAGATATTTGTAGAGACAAATGTATTTATAGACTTTACTATAAAAATAGTACTGACAATAGTTAGCGGTACACAATACTGGACGTTGTTGGCAGAGTTTGATAATACTGTCTAGGCCATTTTACATTGACCAATAAGACAAACTCGCAAACATTTTACACAGTTATTATCCATGCCTACTGTAGAATTTTTATTTTCGTTGTGCTTTTGTATTTTAAATATAACATTATTGCCACATCACATTACAGCAAACTTTTGATAAAATCCAAACATAGGTATTATAGTACTATCAAATTACCTATCCAAGGAAGATATTGAACATCTCAGTCACGCTATGTAAATCGACAGACAAAAATATTATTGCCTTTCTTTTTGACAAGTCTAAAAAAGAGACGGAACTTGTTTGTAAATAAATTCCGTTTTTGTTTATAAATAAATTCCGTCTTAAATATAAGAGACGGAATTTCATTTCTCATTTAAACTCCGTGTCTCCAATACCAACCAATTATGTATAGGCATAAGTTAAAAATTACCTATATAAGTAAATACTAGTAGGTACGTATGGACGGATGTTCCTAACCTACCCTTAGGGATTTAAAGCGCAAGTCACTTTTCCGATATTATCATTCATAGATAGAGATGAAATCGGTACCGGGGTAAAACGGGGTGGATAGAATTCCAGGGGTGAATGAAAATGAAACAAAAAAAGCAATTATTAACAAACATTTTCAAGTAAAAACACCAAACTCTACATATGTAGAATTTGGTGTTTTTATTTGAAAATGTTGCGTAGGTATTCAAATGTTTGTTAATAATTGCTTTTTTTGTTTCATTTTCATTCACCCCTGGAATTCTATCCACCCCGTTTTACGGTATATAATGTTTATAGGTACCTAGTTCAGATGTCAGTCTACTATTGTGCAACATTCATTTAGCAATAAATTATGTTCTTCACGAGTTGAACGACTTTTCACTATTTAGAAATTATTTTTCAATGGAACTTTTTGAGAAACTTTTTGATGAATTCAATGTAATAAAACTTGTCAGTGGAATTATTACATGTGAAAATAAAATCGCTGTCATGATTTTAATAGCTAAATAGCTTTCATTCGTAAACACTGTTAAATGGTGCACTCGTGCATGACTTGTGAGTTGTGAGGCAATTTTATAGGTCATACAGTTACCATTTAACAGGTGGGCCATCTGCTTGTTCCATCAGTACCTATAGCTATAGTCTAAAAATCCATGTCTACTCACACACGAACAGTTCATACTTTTCAAATTCTATGAGACAAATAAGACTTGCCCATCTTCCATAATAGTTTCCATAAATCTTACAGAATGTGGAAAGGATCTGTTAAATTCAGCAGAAACTAAAAATAAAATCAAATGGAATCACTATGACTCCGATCCTCACACTAGGCATTTAGATCTCGTTGCGACAGCCATAATCTTTCTAATGCAGCGCGCAATTGAAGCGGAAGTGCAGTTTCGTTTATGGATTCCAAATGTGTGCATAATCTACAAATTAATATTTTTTTCGAATTTGTGTTACCCACGCCTCAGATTCAGAGAACTATTGAGTAGGCCATGTATTGTGTAATACATTTTATTCTGATGTAGGTAAGGTATATTTGACCTGCGACCGCTACTGAACAAAAGTTAAACTGAAATAACTAAAATAATTGACCATAGATATAATTTGCAAGTCAGCTGACGACATCGACATCAAGATGTTGTAGACACTGATGACGTCAGATTTCTTATCAACTCTTAACTTTAGGTGCTCTCCAAAATAATCTATGCATGATGTTCATGTATGCTGTGTCCTCTTATCTGTATGGAAATTACCTATTACACCCGCATCAATCTTTGTCAAGAAATAATTAAATAAGGTACAACTACCACCAGGCGACAGACGGAGCGCGTCGACGAGTATTTTACAACGATAAGAGTTTTAGATGATTTTCTTAATAAAAAAAACACTATGAGTTATCGTCATCGTTCTTGATATGATTTATCAGATACATGCTAGCAATTGAGGCATTTGGCACTAGAGACGACGAAGTGAGTGCGCTTATGCTATTTCTTTCTTTATGTTATTGATTGATGTTTAAAATATACTAAATTACCACTGGGTTAAAATATGCTAAGGTATCCGATAGGTAAAAAAATTATAAAATTAGCAATACCTAGTTATCCATCATGTTCCTAAACATCCATCAAGATTAGGTATACGCGGGAAGCCACGACCAAGACCAGGGTCTTTGAACTCTCATTGAGAGTTCGCCACGTGAATTACAGAATCGGTGCTGGCTAAAAGTGATTTGAGCAAAAACGCGACTTTTTGTAATGCAGCGTTGAAATCAGCAAATGACTCACCTGCTGTTTATTGATAACCATCACCTAAAACAAAGTATTGCCTGGCAGGTGACGCACGCTAGGTTCGCTAAGGACGTGTTTTGTGGCCATCGAATTGAGGATTTCACCGGTAAGGTAACAGATCAACACAGCGTGGGGTGCGGCCCACACCGAGCTGAGCTGTAGCTGAGCTCAAAAATATATGGCATCAAAACATGCACCTTTGTCTTACGATGGTGTAGTAGGTATAAAATCGTTTTCACACTTTCTGCTGCGTCATTTGTTGGCCTGAAAGTAAACAATAAATATACAAAAGAAGTAATTACTTTCGTACGACATGTTCGTTTGACATCTCATCATTAGCAGGCTAAAGAAGTCCACAGTTGCACATACGTCGCCTTGCCGAGAAAAACGCTTCTGAGTCTTTTTCTTCCACTGACTTCCCGCGTTCCTCACAATGTGGTCTATTCCGACGCTTTGGCTTCCAGTACGTGGTCACCATTTGAGAACCTTCATTCTCCAGGCGTATGACATTTATAGACGTATCTGTAGATGTAGGTACTGGTATCTATAGTGACACCCAAAAGGTATTTTTCAAATAAACCTCTTCTAAAAATCTACACGATTCTTATTTTTTTCAAGCTTACACGGACTAATTGTATGTTGTTCATCATACTAAATATCATGGTGATTGTTTTTTTGTGAAATCGCTGATAATTCAATAAATCGGTGCACGTGTTTATTGATTTGTATCTACAAAAATAATCCCACTTTCGCAGTATAAATTAAATATATTGGCTATTCTGTTTATGATGATAGGGCGCGGCGTGACTCGGGATTTTTTGTTTTTTTACTAATTTATATAGGTAAAACGTTTGACCGCAATATTAATAACTAATAGCGACCCGCCCGCGCGCCCTTCGCACGGGTGCACATTGTTTTTCTACTATATCATGCATGTATTATGCATATAAACCTTCCTCTTGAATCACTCTATCTATTAAAAAAAACCTCATCAAAATTCGTTGCGTAGTTTTAAAGATTTAAGCATACATAGGGATATAGGGACAGAGAAAGCGACTTTGTTTTATACTATGTAGTGATAGTGATAGGTAATTACCTCATTAGGTCAACCTATAGACTTTAGATTCACACTACCAGTTTGTACTGTTAGCCATTAAAGTAGATCAATAATTTCAGTTTATCAATGTCCTTTCTCTCTAGATTTTTTACTCGACTCTTTACAAGTTACTTCAATTTACTTACTCCGTCGTCGTGGGTAGCTCTATCAATGAAGTTCAGAATTTTGTTAAAAAGTGCTTTGTTTTATGATATATTTGGTCTTTATAAGCCAATTAATATATTCTACTTATCTACATCTACTTTTGTCGCTATACCACCGGCCTATATGTATAGTGTGTGCGGGTGTTGATGGTATGGATGTAGATTTACCACATTATTAACCGAATTTTCACGTACCTACCTACCCACGCCCTGAAATATTATGTTTTTTGCACCTGTGCAAATTAATTTATTGTAAGTAGATATGGTAGGTAGGATATTTTTGGCAAACGTTACGAACTGCCGCTTAAGTTCACTCAGGCCTATTTTGATCATTTGAATCTGAGGGGTACCTACCTACTTATACAGTTAACCAGGTACCTAGGTACAGTGATGAACAAAGAAAATATACTTATTTCTTTTAAAGCCTTGCGCAGCCAAACGACTACCTTGATGAACTGTGCACGTTTGCATGAAACACCACGCCCACTCAACTCCAAGCAAAATCTCAATAATCGTTATAAAAAAGATTAGTCATCATTCGCCAGTTAGTCCAAAATGGACTTTTGTCGGCGGTTTCAATACTTTTAGGAAGGTTGGAATGTGGACATTGATCAGGCGGTCGCCGCGTGAAGTGCACACATCCACGCATGGCCGTGTGTGTGCCAAATGCCATGTACGCATACTTGGCATCAGTGCATCAGTGTGAAACTTTACAGAGGTTAAACGCACACATACAACTAGAATGACGAATAGGTTGGTTGTATTTTCAAGTCAGCCGATATTTTACTGTCAGGGGCCTTAAAATCACTTCGAGCGGGGCGACTTGCGGCTCGCATGATCTTTGAACGGTGAGAATGGAGATAAATTAGTTGTCACGACTTCACGAGTAACGAACGAGATATCACGTCACCCCCACCGTGAGATAATCTCGCTCGAAGTGAGCATATTATTATGGTCCGGTCGTGTCGGCCACAGAACAGTTTCGTTACCTACGGAAATCCATCTTAAAAATCTGTTACTACCAACTCAAAAAAGCCTTTGCTTTACTTATCACCTGCTGACTGCTCTATAAAAATAATGCTCTAGGTCTCTACGCTACTCTCTCCACTACTCTGAACCTATAAAGTCTCTTAGTTCAAACTCGAAAACGGTAAAGATTAAAAATTAGTTTACCTAAGTTGTTTGTAATCATCATCTGAAAATGTAGAATGCCATGGTAATAGCCTCTTTCACATCCTATTTGCATGGAATTTTATTCTGATAAAAACCAACTTAAAACTCTAGCTCTAGCTAGCATGTATCTAGATATTATGAAATCTATACTTGCGTTTATTTTTATGCTTGTATGTAACGTAGGGTAGATGAGGTGAATCATATTAGTTACAAACACAGACTTAACTGCCAATTATTTGCATAAAACGCGTCACGTCACTATGCATCGCAAGAAAAAAAGGAGGAAAACTGCGCCCCGCGGATTCACCCGTGTAGTTTTAAATCCCGGTATTCCCACCGGATAAAAAGTAGCCAGACTATAATCTATCTCTGTGCCTAATTTAATCCTGATCCGTTCAGCCGTTCTAGCGTTATTGAGTAACAAACATTCATCCAACCATCCATTCATACATAAAAACTTTCGCGTTTATAATATTAATAGGACTATTGGATAATGGATAAGTAATTGTTTAGTTAGGTAATGTTAAAGTTAATGCTTTAGCAAGTGGGGCACAATAGTTCTGGAATTATTGTTTTGGATAATGTTTGCAATCCTTTTTTTCTTTTCTGTCAAAAGTTGTTTTAAAGGCAAATCTGTTTTGCCCAAAAAGTTGCAAACGTTTTAGTGGCAGCACCTGTGCGTTATTATCTTTATTTACCGTGGTCCTTTACATCTCCTTAGACAAAACAAGAGATAGACTGGCACACTGACTGACATGAGAATACGAGAACATTTAATATGCAAGTAAAATAGCTGCTTTCGCACTCTGTTCCCGAAACCTCAGCTTCCGCATGTGCATACACAAACGGCGCGTACTGTAGCAAGTATAAACGGAACGATGACGTTCGACACACCCACACAGATAATGTCGAAAATGTGCTATTCGTGCTATCACACGTTGGCTCCTTAATTACCCACTGTGCGCTCAAGTATAACTTGTGTGCGCAGACATAAGCCTGTGTAATGTGTAGTGTACTTGTGTGTGACACTTCTACAGCCGTGCGACATCCTTTAGTCAGAGCTCAGTTGGTAATAGCTCTGCCTTCTGCGCCGTAGGCCGTGGGTTCGATTCCCACCGAAAATAAATATTTGTGTGAGGAACATAGAGGTTTGTTCTCTATCTGGGTGTTATACAATATTATATGTATGTATTTACAGAAAAAGTATAATATGTATATTGTATTGGCTATTTGGTTTCCTTACAAGAATTGGCTTGGTGTGTGGCTTGATAGTGGATCCAAAGGTCGTCAAAGCTGGTCACGCACCAATGTTGTTCTGTTCCGTTTATGCTCAGTTTCAAAGTACTCACAAACGGTGAAGGAAAACATCTTGGGGAAACCGGCTTTGTCGAACCTAAAAGTTCTAAGCATGTCATTGAGTCAAGTGCTCTTGGGGCGCACTCAAATCCTTTCAACACACTTTTTCGAAAGAACCATGTAATAACGTGACAAGAAGACTAAGCTTAATTGTTCGTCTATTTCTTCTCTTTTTTATGGCTCCTGTACAGACAATCTTGCCAGTGTTAAGTGATATCAGAGACAAAAGTTTCTGGTCACGTCAGTCCAAAGTCGAAGAAAATAGTGGCGGTTTCTTCAAAATATTTGAAACATTTTCGGTCAAATCACGATATCACATAAATAAACTTTCATTCCAAATCCTTACTTACACTTTGTGCTAAGACCACAAGCAATGTTGGTTAAATACTACCAAAATTACCTACACAACTCAAAATAACACTAGAAAAAGAACTAAAATGTACTAAATGCTAATGTTGCTTCGCAAAATGTCAGAAAACGTATCCGCCTAATTGTTTCTCAAACCTACTGACAACATAAGCGTCACTGCATGTGGCACATAATGAATGTGATTAGTATATGAGTCGACTCGATTACAAAGAACTGCATTTCCATAATATTATTGGGGATATGGTATCTACATAACAAACCGTGAAGGACTACAAAGAAAACACATGCAAAATGATTTTAAATATTGAAAACTGGTAACGCAAACTTTTGGGAAGAAAAACGTTGGCATTCCGTGATTCCGGCGGACGACTGTACAAATACAGTAGCAGCAAATACACAGTCACAAAACTAGACCGTTTAGTTGTATAGAAAGAACTATGTATAATACATTGTATAATTGTAGGTATTGTACCTACTAATAAGGATTCATTTAAAAATCCAGATTTTAAAAATCCAGGAAAAAGCTGTTTACCTAGTTACCGAATGACTGACAATCAACGCATATTATCCACAAAATAGCTCCACCGTACCGTAGGTACTCGTAGTATGTGGGGTGGGCTCCTGTATTATTGTAGTATGAGGTTTCACTATGAAAGGATGTGAAACTTAAACCCTGGTAAAGGCGCGTGGGTTGGATTTGGGACGAAAATTTAAATTGGAATAAAATTTAAACTTTCGTACAAATGAAGCCACGCCTCATTCCACTAGTTTAAAGTAATGATAATTTGGCTTCAGTTTGGGTAATGAACTAAAGGACAGGAGCATAATCAAAAAAGCCTAAAACAATTTTAGTCCACTTGATTTTAATTGGTAACCATCATCATACCATAACATAAAGCATTGCCCTACGTTGCACTGCCCTGCGTCCAAAAACTTGAAGCATACAGATGTTAAGCCTCTTGTGCTTGTAATTTCATCGGCAACCACACTCTTCAAGCCGCAACACAGCAACGCTGCATCATCATCAACCGAATACTGATTCCTAAATGATGAAAAAAAAACTACAGCCTTAGAAGAATAAACATTTAATACAGTTAGTTACTCTTGTTGCTTCAATAACATTTTAAGATCAAACGAATACTTAAGTGGCTAACATTGCCTATCAATGACACGAGCTTCCGTGGTACACTATAGGAATGTTAAAATCACAAAATTATAGGTAGTAAATGCACTTAAACACAAACGCTTAGTCTTATGGCTAAGCAATTAATATAACCCTTTAGGCTTTGCCTGATTTGGGTATGAAATATTGGTCTATTGTAAATATTGATTTTAATTCAGATAAATAAAAGATTTAATTTCCATATTAAGTACATAGGTACAAATTTCAGGACGCATGGTATAAATATTTTAAATCTCACAAGTTCGTTCCATCCAATGGTGGTGGTAGATATCGCTATTTAGCAATAAGACTGCCCATTGCACTCCATAGTTTTTTTGGTAAATCCGTTGTGTGCAATAAAGTATTTTTTATCTATTTGTCTATCGGCTATTCGTGTTATGTATTTAATATTGTTTATGCTATTGGCTTACAAATTAGAAATTAAACACTAAATTGCAACAAAACCTGATATGATTTTTCATTAAGGGTCCGGTGACAGCGGCTCGCAATTTCGAGGTGCGATTGGCTATTATTTCATTTTATTTCATTTCGGGGAGGTTGTTTGAAAGAATAACTCTAAAGAAACACGCATAAATACTGTTCAAACACAAATAATACAATAATATAAGGGAAATGTGCTTGAGTCCGAAATCATTTTGGTATTAGGTAAACGTAAGACCAAACATACTAATACCAAAATGATTACTGATTCGGGCATGTTTCCCTTATATTATTGTATTATTTGTGTTCGAACAGTATTTATGCGTGTTTCTTTCTTATCTTTATTCTCTTTATTAGTTATTCTTTCAAACAACCTCCCCGAAATAAAATAAAATGAAATAATAGCCAATCGCACCTCGAAATTGTGAGCCGCTATCACCGGAGCCTTAACATACGCGATTAACTACATTGAAGTAATAAAATATTCTTAGAACACTCTTCGTCTCATTTCAATAAACATTAATTTTTCAATTTCAATTAACATAACATAGAGAACAGTGTTTTTAATTAACATTTTATAATAAAAAGCCCGAATAAGCGAATCCTAATAATAATAAGAGTTTATAAAGAGAAATTATTATAAGGCAGGCAAGGAAAATATTAATTTTGTTAGTTTTTTTTGCACAATTATTTCTTTGAAAATAACAACCACTACTTTTCATTTGGTATAATAACCTATCAAACAAAAAATGCACCAAGCAGTATAAGGTTGGGTATATTTTCTGTATGTAATTGATACCACATTTAAAAACTGTGTGAAGGAGAATAAATAGGAAATAGTGATATCAGAAACAGGCTTCATTAAAAAATGAACTCCGTTGAAATTCTTTGTTGAACCGTGTCACACAAAGTGAACACGTGACTAAAGGCACTTTAGTACATTTAGATGGCTGGCTCCAATATGATTAGGTTACGTCAAGAGGGCACTTTTGTTACAAAGAGTTTTTACTAGGTATTTTGCTCTATGCTAGTAACACTAAAAACATTCTTACACTAAGGCCCTTGTTCATAATCAATTTTTCAAGTTGGGTCTTCATCGGAAAATCTCTAGTAAAACAAAGGAATGGACAATAATATAAATTATTGTATTTTATTATTTTAAATATTATTATACTTAGATTGTAAATAATGTGTTACAATTTTAACTAAGCTCTCCATATTAAAAGGTATACGTGTCAGTATAATACGCAAAACTTAGAAGCTAATATTGTTGTACTTAAGGGTCCGGTGACAGCGGCTTGCAATTTCGAGGTGCGATTGGCTATTATTTCATTTTATTTCATTTCGGGGAGGTTGTTTGAAAAAATAACTCTAAAGAAACACGCATAAATACTGTTCGAACACAAATAATACAATAATATAAGGGAAACATGCCCGAATCAGAAATCATTTTGGTATTAGTATGTTTGGTCTTACATTTACCTAATACCAAAATGATTTCTGACTCAAGCACATTTCCCTTATATTATTGTATTATTTGTGTTCGAACAGTATTTATGCGTGTTTCTTTAGAGTTATTTTTTCAAACAACCTCCCCGAAATGAAATAAAATGAAATAATAGCCAATCGCACCTCGAAATTGCGAGCCGCTGTCACCGGAGCCTTAAGCTTAAAACGATTATTAACTATTTAAATAAGTAAGAGGCACTGAAGATAAGCCATCATAAATAGGGAACTTGCCCTACATACTTTTTTACGCTCAGAATAGGAAAAAACCTCGGAAAGTCACCTTGACGTGGTCACATGTTTTTACTTTATAACTATAACATTAAGCTCTGTTGAATGTACCAGAACTTAATGTTATGCTTTATTAATTTTTAAATTAATAATGTAGGTTTTCATTGGTTTCTGATAGCGGCTGACCACATCCACGCCAGCATAACTATTAGGCAGGTGCTCTATTCATGTGGTGCTGGTCAATAGCTACTGGTACAAACAGAGCTTAGATAAGCCATGATGTCTGAGCAAGCCTACATGACAGTGACGTCGTCGACATTGTAGAAATGCTAAACCTAAGCTGCCTTTATCTTAGTTGATCACTGCAATTAGTAAAATTTACTTATTATTTACTTATTAGTTATCCTATAATCGAGACAAATAAGTACTTTTAGTACATTTTAAGTATCTTTTTAAGTATAGAAATAGTTACTTCTATTTCTGTTTCATCGTTATCTCGTTTAAAAATATTTATACTCGTGTAACCATTTTAATAATTGCAATAAAATATAAGGAGCTAATATTTGTTATTATCACAGTCTTTGTTTGAGTAGCTCCACAGCTACACTAGCTATTATTTATTATATATACAGTACACTTTAATCAATGCAATGCAATGCATGTGCAATAATCATTTTCTTATGAATTTGAATGCACGTATAATACCATGTATATACGTATATTCTCTGAATTTCGCATAAATAGTAGTTTATATTATACTCGTATTTGTAGGTTAGCAGTATGTTTATTATCATAATCTTTTATCAAGTATAGTTTCTGCAGTAGATTTATTTGATTGTTTGAAGTATATACGTCGGCACGTTCCGGACGGAATAAATAATTACTAATTTGAGTATCGATGGAAAATATTCTCGGCTTACTAATGGTACAATCAGATTTATCACAAGTTAATTTTGACCCTCGCCATGTGATCATCACTCTTTTCATACATGACTCTATCACTTCTATACAGTTTTTCTTGTATAGCGGCAAAAGATTGGCCTTTAGTTTCTGGAAGCATTATCAATATAAATATAACTCCGGCGACCGATAGCACACCGAATCCCCAAAACGCCGCGTAATTCCCCAAATTGTCGGCCACAACCTGGTACAATTTGGTGACTGCGAATGTCATCAAGGCCACGAATATCTGTATCACGCACGTAGCTTTCGACTTGATGTTGGTGGGGAATATTTCCGATGTGATAGCGAATGGCACTGTGGCTAAGCCTATCGTGTACGAAAATATAAATATCGGTATAAAAACTATGGGAATGAACTTTATGTTGACGATATAATCGCTTTTCTCGTGTTGCAAGAAAAAATACGCGCCAATGATGATGTTAGCTATGCCGACACCGACGGAAGAAAGCAGTAGCAGCGGCTTCCTTCCTAGCCTGTCTACTAACTGTGAAGATATAGCAGATGTCAGTAGTTGGACTGAGCCGAATAAGATGCAAGCTTCCTTGGCACCCATACCACCGTCCACGGCTCCGAATATCTGCTGCGCATACGCTATGATGGCCGTACTTCCACAGAACTGCTGCGTGAAGTAAACGCCTAGGAGTATAATGAGGCCTTTCTTATTACCGCCAACAGTGACTAAGTCTGTCCACCTGCCCTTCTCCTTCATATTTTCTGTAACTAAACTAGTCATACTCTCTAACTCTTCTCTAACGTAATGTCTTCCTCGCAGCTTCTTTAGTGATGTCTCTGCTTCTTCTTTCTGACCCTGTTTGATGTAGTAGTAGGGAGACTCTGGCATCGTGCTGAATGTGACCACGAAGAGAATTGGAATGGCGATGTTGAAGCTGGCGAGGCCAAGCATGGACACATAAGGTCCGATGCAGTACTGTGACAATATTCCGAACTGAAATAAAAGAAACAGCTTGATCAGTAAACAAGCAATACTTACAGCAATATACTACAGTATGGAGGTCAGACGAATGCATAATAAGTCATGGTCAAGAGCTTATAAAAGAGATATTGTGGTGGTCTAATAGATTGGTTTCATTACCGACGCGGATATAGTAGCTTAGTAGTTTATCGTTGCTTGTAGATACTACGTATAGATACTACGTAAGCAAATATATAATTTAATCAGATAAATACATCGTTTTAATCCACTTGAAATAACTTGACCTAATTAAAATGATTAAAAATTTATTTATTTTAATTATAATATAATTGAGCATAAGCACGTCGTGAGGCAATATGTAAATGCAAAACTGATAAGGTACAACTGGTTTGGATGATTCTAGATCTTTTCAAGGTTAGGTCCAGTTTAATTACAGCCAACTTAAGAATAACTTGTCTTGTTTGTTTTTGTCACCCATTTGATTCAAAGTCAAAAGGCATTTATTCAATAAAATCACAAGGATCACTTTGAAACGTCTTAAAGCTAGATCGTTATCAGAGTATGTTTTATGAACTCTGAAGGTTATATCAAATCAAAAAGCCAATGTTAATTAAAATCCTTAAATGATAGCCACTAAAATATGTCTCAAGTTGTTTTACCAAACAACGGTTGCATGGGGCAATAATAAACAATTGTTTTTTAATACATCCTTTTTTCATAAGCTACTGATGGAACAAGCAGATGGCCCACCTGATGTTAAGTGATAACCACATCACCTTAACCACAGCATTGCCTCGTACGACACTCACAATAATAACAGCCCTCGATGCACTGCCTTGCGTCCATCAAATTGAGGCGTACAGATGTTAAGCCTCATGTGCCTGTGTAATTACACCAGCAACCACACACCCTTCAAACCAAACAGCAACGCAGCTTGGCGGCAGAAACAACCATGGCTACTAATACGCGAGACCACAGAAGAAATAAATAGGCGAAACCGCAGATGGAAGCTCGTTAAAAATGTAGTGTCAGAATATATTATAGCTCAAATTATGTGCATATGTTTATATTTCCATTTACACTTTGAACAGGTGTGAACATTTCCCGTTTTACAAAATGATCCCTGTCTTAAGCACTACAAGGTCGTTATTGTCGTGGTCGATATACGAATGTTTTTATACCATCGCTACGGGCAAAAAGTGTATGTGTGTTTGTGTGGGGTGAAACGATACTTACAACAATGTGTAGGTAATGGGGTATGGGCCCTGGCCCAACATGCTATTCAAATTATTTCAAGATAAATAATATACTGATAATATACTGATAAGTAAAATTACTGAACTTATGAAAAATCGGCGAGTTGTTTGTCGGTTGTCTGCGTCTTAAATCCAAGGAGTGTCTCAACTAAAACTAGTTTAGTTTACTTAAAGCCCAACAAAAATGTATTTACAAGTTTTTTTTATTGAATCAAGTTTTTGAGATGATTCCTAAAAAATGATGATGATTTCTAAAAAAGATATATAATTATCAAAATTTCACAAAAAGTGGTATATGCCATGCCACGATGTTTTTTTCTGCTACCAAGCGCGTTGCTTTGTTTCGATTGAAAGAGTGTGTTTGCCGGTTTAATTACAGGCACATGAGGCTTAACATCTGTATGCCTCAAGTTGATGGACGCATAACAGTGCCTCGTAGGACACGTCTCTATCGTACGTGACTTGCATGGCAACGCATTAGTATAAGTGATGGGTACCACTTGACATCAGGCGGGTCATCTGCTTATTCCATCAGCAAATCGTATAAAAAATATAATAACCTCGCTAAAATTACATAGGTACGTGGCTCCTCTCGACTCTCGACCATGTCCACCAAACGCTTTATTTTAATTTAAAACGTAAAACCAATTTTTTCTCCTCTTTCATTAATTGTATTTCGTTTATAATCGCGACCCCTTTACCACTTAACTTAGGCCCTAATTTGCCCATTCTTCTTTAAACTCCAGTAAGTCAATCTGCATTATCAGTTGGCATTACTGGGTATTTAAGCAGGAACACTTTAGGAGTTAGAAATAGGTTTACTCTAAAAGTTTTTCAGAATGTTTATTACATTAATTTAGGTTTTATGCTTGAGATTCGCACTGTTACCAATTTATTTATACTCCAGTGATTTAATAGGTCAGAACGATCTTATTTTTTCAGCTTCGTTTTAAATTAGCATCTCTAACTAAGTTTTTATATCGTCTTGATCAGTTGGCGTGTTAGTTTTTAGCTCCAATAATCTCAACATATTCTGAAAGGAGTATCCGAACGTTTAACCGAACCAGTTGAATTTTGATACAAATTTTGATGGTCTTATTTGTCTCAATAACCCATGATTAAAAGCTGGATTGCCCGTTTAGGCATTGCTGAACTGAAGTCGATATAATAATATACACTACAATAGATGGAAGATTTGTGGCCTGTTAAGTTGGCCTTGTAACTTAGTTTTTTTATATCCCTCGGAAATCGGGTACCTACTCGATCCTTTTTTACAATCGCCTCGAAGAACAAATGCGACAGATACGAGTAGTTTTGCTAAAACGTGCGAATCATGTACAAGTACGATAATCTATATATGAACAAATCTACGAATTTGTAATGCACAGATTATTTATATACTTAAAGTACTCATCAATATAAAAAATAAGGAGGAAACAATTAGGTATTCTTCGTAGGAACGAAAAAAAATTACGTTTTATTTAGCCACAGATAAAAAAATACCAGACTCGTAAGATTATGATACGAGAATCTCAGAATTATCTATTCTAAGATTCTCAAATATTAAAAAAAAAAAAAATTGTGCACTGCCACCAAAGAGTATACAATAACTACGTAAACTGCCACCAATGGCGCCAATTTAAGGCAACTATTTCTGACAAGAATAATCACGCACACTAAATAAACTTATTCTGTAGCTTATTCTTGGTTATTCACGTTATCTAAAGAACACAAGGCAATCTTGATATGACATGGAGATATCACAAATCAAATAAGGTAACTGACCTAATTACTGAAACATTTGAGATATCCTCACCTAGATTGTTTATATATATCATGTTTATATTTTTGTACGCACGTGAAGTATAAACGTCGCGGAAACACTCTTCAGTTCCCAAAATAGCACCAGTTGTGTAAACTGCTGCATTTACAGGAAATTTAAGTCGCACAAATAATATTTACTACACACTCTCTTACGTTGTTGTTAACTAAATTGATCTGCCTAAGCACTCCTTGCAATATCAATTTACTTAAGTACATCCTAGGTTACTTAAATGTAATTATGAGATTATAAGTAGAGTAGTAACGAACGAATAACGAACCATGCGAGAGCAGTATCAATTAATGAAATCGTTGGCGTCGCCTGAAAACGTTCACGTTGCCAACACGTTTGTCATTGAAAATGATGGTGCTGGAATATTTTTGTTAGTGCTCGCTCTAAACTAGCATGCAACTATTTATTACATGGTGCAATCTTGTTTTCAAAGCATGATATCACGAGTCCCCTAATCAAAATCAAACTACTTTTGTTGCTGGGTGTGTTATAGGCATGAAGCAATCGGTGGCGATTTTTTGAAAAAAGAGCGTCATTTATGTACCTACGAGTATAGACGTTCAATCTCATATAGAGCACTGATAGTGGTTGTTAAATGTTTTTCATTCATAATAAATTGTTTCAGATGCCGACGCATTATTGCGCTCATAGTTTGATAGATAGAAGCGTAACAAAAAGACTAGAAATAACTATTTCAATGAAATGGGACAACTCCCATAGCTCCCATCATGGAACAGAGATATATTTATATTTCTATGGCTTCCACGCAAACGCGGACCACGTCATGTCAATCAGAATATACCTACAGAATTAAATGACAGTACAACCTACTTTCTCCAATTAAATATCACTGACAAGCTATTTATCACGCTGTTATTTTGTATAGGTCGTATGCAGATATAATAAATATGAATATGATATTTCAGACTCATAAATAGACATTATATTGAGAACAACAATATTTATGATACACTCTTGTGGGTTGGCGCGTGATGGTTAGGGTCAGATACTTACCTACTTATTGCAATATGAGAGTGAAATGGAGTCTTTTCAAAACGGCATTTAGTTACCTATAAAGACAATTACAATGAACGCAAGTATTCAGAAGATGTATAAATTACATAATATGAAATAGTTGAGCAAGCTATCCGCAGACCGTTGCAAACTATCTGGAGATATCTCAACTGATTCAAACCAGTGCCATTCAGAAGCGTCCATAAGATACCTACTGGCTACATTACCAAGCGGAATGGAAATTCTGATGCACTAGGTTACTGTCATGACATGATGGTATGGTCATCATGATATTGTTTTTTTTATTATTGTATATGTGTCAGTACCTTAAGGCCTGCCAGAATACCAGTGTTGCACCATAGTGCATATGTGGCGTGACCCCCAGGAATCTAATTAGCCTAAATAGCATATAGGTTACCTGTCTTCTTGTTTTCCATGTTTTTTATCTATCTATTACTAGTCTATCTATTATAAAAATGAATTGCTGTTCGTTAGTCTCTTTAAATCTCGAGAAAGGCTGATTCGATTTGGTTAATTTTGATCTTGAATTATTTGTGGAAGTTCAGAGAAGGTTTAAAAGGTGAGTAAATATGAAAATGCTCGGAATTAAATAATTTTTTTATGTAGGCAGTACGAAGTCGGCGGGGTCAGCTAGTTGGTCAATAAAATACTTTCTTTCTTTCTATAAGACTTGATGTAATTTACCTTGGACATAACAGTGATGAGCGTAGCCATTGCGCCGCGCACTTCATCGGACGCTATCTCGCCGAGGTACATGGGCGCTGCGGTATACGCGATGCCGTAGCCGAGGCCCGATATGAGCCGCGACACGTAGATCGTGGGCACGTTACCCGCCAGCATCACCAGGATCCAGCCTATGATGTACGGCACCGCGGCGAGGAGGAGAGTCTTCTTGGTCCCGATGCGGTCGGCTAGGTATGACGCGGGGATCGGACTCGCAGCTGGAATATTTATTTATTTATTTATTTATTAGAAAGTCAACAAAAATTAAAATAATAAAAAATATAGCTGGTTGTGAACAATCTTAAAAATTTCCAATAATAGATTTTCTTATAGAATCATATCACGAGAAAAACTTTACTGGCCTCCAGCATAGCATATCAATAAAATTATGTTTCTTAAAAAAAAAGTATGCTAATCTCATAGCTAGAAGCTTATAACGCAATATAAAATTACATAGATGATAAAAAACTTGAGACCGAGAGATTTAGTCCAAAAGCGTTTTTTTTTAATTCTAAAAAACTTCCGACTGGATTAAAAGGCAATTTTTTTTAATCCTTCTACGCTGGTTTACAAAATTTGGTTATGAGGACGGGCTAAAAGCATGATTGAACTTAACTGGAAAATATTTACTTGAAAAATTTCGAGAAAGTCTTCTTTAAAACCATAGGATCACACTGTTCTAAGACCTCAAGTAGGATAGGAAGCCTATGTGTAACTGTAAACTTCGTCAGAATGCGGTAACGTTAAACCTTAAAGTTAAGAAAAATGTTATAAAATAAGAGCCAATGTCTTGACTTGCTGTATAAATAAGATCGTTGAGCGACTTATAGTAGGTTCCAAAATAACCGGGTGACCGCAGCGGAAACTGCAAGGCTCGTTGCGTGCGCTTGTGTCAAATCGAAAGAGCGCTATATAACTTTATAGGTTTTTTATTACGTTATATGATGACTTATTAGTGATTGTGAATATGCTTGCTTCATGAAAATAGTTCCATGAAGCAAGCATATTCACTGCCATAGGGCAGTATTTCATAGTTTTATGAAACAAGCAAATATAGCACAAATATTTGGTATAAGTTTGATTTCAAAAATCCATTTCTTATCTGTAGCTCGTCTATCATCTCCACTATAAATTTTATACCAGGAAAGATAGCTGGGGTATTGTTCACGAAAATGCTTCAAAGATAGTGCGCAAGTATTAGATTCGTTTCCAATAATAGCTAGGTGCAGTTTTTCAATCTAAAAAAATATCGATAAACGGTTTTTTGAAATATCTACTCGTAGGGTATATGTTTCATTACTATTGTAAAAAACGAGTAGTGTTTCCATTAACTTCTGAAATATATCAATTCAATTGTTAGTTAGGAACATTTTATTTAAGATCATTATTATGGTCACACTTACTTATTGAATAAAAAAAAGATACGTTAAAATGTTTTTTTATTGAATATTAAATTGGATTTAAACGAAAAAAAAAAAACATTGTTTAGATAAAAATATAATCGAAAACATCATTCACCTGGAATAATAATAAGGACACCCTACTTTAAGATAAGATTGTGATGTCAGATACATAAACATTATGAAATAATTTATCTAAGATCAAAATCGCTAAATATAACAAGATGTATCAATTATTTCTAACTTGAATGAAATTTCCAATTTTTGGATATGATTTTACACTTTATAGGTACAAAATAATAACCTATATTTTTGTGTAATTGCGCATTTTTTTAACATTTCAATAAAATTGTGAAAATGCATACAAGCTAAAATGAATGTTACGTTATACATCATTTTAAGTATTAGTTATAGCCCATCAAGTCCAAGTTTAATTTGAATAAAACCTACATAATAATAAAATCCAAATATCTTGTATCCTGTTAATGTTTCAGCAAACTATTGTAAATCCTCTATACTTTAAGATATATTCAAGCGGTCTGGCTTATTATCCTAACTAGCAAACTAATGTTTTGACCCCCATATGCCCCATTACTAATCCTAAGTTAAATGGGTGCCGTAATAACGTTATAAAGTCAAACGGTCTGGTGCCGAAAACAAAAAGCTTTAGTACCTTGAAAGAGATTACGCGCAGATTATCCCATAACTAAGCTGTTAAATAATCGGGAACGACCCAGTAAAGTATCTAGGTCATGTAGGACAACGAACTGAATCCTTAATTTTTGGACTCGATTCGGGAACACTAAATGCCGATTTAAATGTGGTACGTTTACCCACTAACTTTACTTCTACAAGATTAAAATAGTTTTTATTCAAAAAGTGAAATTTTATACAGTTTTATGAAAAAACTGAAACTGAAACAGCTTCACGACTTTGATCTCCAGGCGCGGTAGATATCCCTTCAGATCTTTTAGTACCAAGTACTAACTCAAGATTCTTTGAGGATGTCTAAGTGGGTTGTTATAAATCAGCACCAAAGCATCATGACAGCAAACGCTCCGGAAACGTTTGCTATGCCACATGCTACGTCACTACTAAGAAAGTATATAATATATATAAAGGCTGCACAACCCCTACGCATTCTCTTCGCAATCGCTGCGATACCGCAACACAACTACGACGCAACAGCTACGCTATGCGACCTCTACGCCCCTGCTACGTAACAGCTACGCCATCACGACGCTTCCGCTAAGCTAGCATTACCTGAGCACAGTATCATGATCGAGGCGATCCAAGAGCTCTGATCCGGCGAGGTTTCTATCGGCGAGTCTTTGCCCAGGAGAATGGGCAGCGTGGGTGACGTCCATCCCACTGTGGTCCCAGCCGCTGCCGTGATAAGGGTAGCTGAAAAAAAAACATTTATCACGTATCTGTCATGAAGTTACTCAAGTGCATTGCCCCTATGTATTTCGGATAAATAGTTTTCGATAACCTCGTGTATAATCTGAAGAAAGAAAACACTTGCGTAAACTGAAACTAGAACACGAAAAAATACATGATAAGGCTTACTAAATAATTACAAAAAATCTTTTAAAATCTAAAATCTTTTATCTCAGAAATATTGGATTTGCAGGAAGCACTGGACACATTTTCTGCTCTTAATTAAAAAAGGGTTTATGCTGACCTCAAATAAACACGACGTGTGAAAAAAAAGACCATAAAACGTATAAACTACTGGATGCTAAGCAAGCAGAGCCGTAGACAGCAGGTATTTTACAATAAATCCTCATTGTGATACCGCGCCACCACGAAATTCGTGTAGTAACGAGCGGCAATGACCAGACGACCATGCCAAAATACCACACGACCACAACCCGGTGTTTTATTTGACCATGTTAACCATGTTAACGTATCTAGATCAGATTGCAGATGTTCTAGAGAAAGGCCAGGTCAAGTGTACCCTAAACCGACGAACATGTATGAAGAATGTTATGAGAGTGAATGAAGCGAAAGAGGTATGTCAGGATCGTAGCAAGTAGAAATCCGTGGTCTCTGCCTACCCCTATGGGAAAAAGGCGTGATTTTATGTATGTATATGTATGTATGTATGTTAACCATGACCCCACCCCATGCGATAACATATCTGTCTTGCCTTGCTTAAATAATACTTATTTGCGAAAGGATCGTACAAAAAATCTGTGGGAACCAAGCTGTAATTTTCTTGTCTGTTTTTCTAGGACTTTTTTCAGACGTTCTAGACAAAGGCTAGGTAAACCGACGAGGCCTACCCTAAACCGACGAGAATGTATGAGGAATGAACTTTGAACTATGAACTATGAATGTTATGAGAGTGAATGAAGTGAAAGAGGTATGTTAGGATCGTAGTAAGTGGAAATCCGTGGTCTCTGACTACCCCTATGGGATACAGGCGTGATTTTATGTATGTTTTTCTAGGCTTAGTCGCGTGGAACTGATGCATAGATTGACATAACAACTTATATTATGTTTAAATATTATACAGTTTTTTTAATATCCGTAAACGAAGTTGAATCGTTTTATCTAGCCAAAGCAATGCCAACGAACTCTAACCGTAGGTTTGCAGGTAAACATTTATGCCAAGTACTGTGGGAGCAAATAGAACAGATATGTCACTGTTTTCAAAACAAAATAAGTAAATAGTTAGTATTGTCTTTATATCTGTGCACTCAGGCACAGTGGTAAATAACAGAAAATAATCATAAAACATCACAACTCTTGCTGATTAAGAATTGAGGAGGAGTTAGTTAAAGTTCATTTGTACAATCCGCAATAAATGTTGATTTAACTTTTTATAACACTCTTTCTAATTGTGTCTTAGAAATTGGTTGAAATATGCGTGAATTTCCATTGCTGACTGTACGTGGGTAGTGCTATAATACAAATAATTACGTTTGTAAAACTAGGTAAGAACCACAGGTACGAACAATATTATACCTTATTCTTACGTGAAGATAAAGATGAAAAACACAAGTGCACACATAAATTTGTTTTGTTATTGAAAAAGCTGTCTCATTTAGAAAAAAGCATAGAGTACAAACTGAAATGTGAATTTCAAGAAAAAAATACAGGATTTTTTTTAGTCCCAAGTTTAGATGCCATCATGTTTATTTGTATGATTCATGAAAACGAAACACAGTAGGTTTTAGCTAACCGCTCAAAGTAATTTCCTTGTAAATGCTATAATTATCATAATTAGGTAAACAAAGCCTGCAGTTCAAATTACTAATGGGTTCGAAACATGTGATATGTATGACATGTTACAAAACCCAACGACTGAAACGTGACCTCTACGGAGTATTAAATTATGCCAGTAGTTTGTTCCCATAAGAGAGCAGTGAGATTATCACAAATTATAGTAGGTATTATGTATTACTCATTTTTCGACATCAAAATCGAATACAAACCCAATTTAATACTAACAAAAAATGTAGGATAGCTGCTAAGCATACAGAACCGAGTAATACGACTTTACATTGGTTTAGTTTAGCTATGCATGGTGTCTGTTTCATGTTTCATAAGGTCTGTTTCATGTTTCAACATTTTATTGCATGGAACGCACCCTGCGTTCCATGCAATAAAATGTTTACAAAAGCCATTAATTTCTTTTTATACGGTCCATTTTTATAATACTCAAATCTAACTAACTATTAACGACTTTGTCGTCGTATAGATAACAACACATACAAATATCAAAGTTTCAAAAACTAGTATCCATATTGGTCCAGAATTAAATCAGTTCGAATATTAATCAAATTCTTTGAAATGGCGGCGACTACGTCGGAAAGTATACTTCGCACGGACAAAGACTTGAGCAACCGCTAGTTTCTAATATAATGCGGATATTAGATAGCAGATATATGAGTAGATATGAGTTATCACATTTATTAAGCCTGTATTTCGTGGCAAAAATTAATAAAGAGAAATAAATGTAGTGCCAACCCGCGTCGCCCCAGCTCGCTATTAGCGTTGTGAGGGGGACAGAATAATGATTTTTTGCCGGGAAAAAGCTGACACGCCTATCACGCCGGCTGCTTCATTAGTGCCTGTCGCTAACCTCTGGCTGCTGACAAAAGCTAAAGGTGACCACAAACTCCTGTTGCAGTGCGTATTTAGCGCTGCTTGGTTTTCATAATATAATCGCCTGAAATATGGACCGTATCACGTACGATGGATTAAGCCATAAAATTTATCGAATGGAAATGGTTTTATGTCTAGAATTGAATTGCAGAATAAGTAATGCCAGGCCTCCTGGGCCATTAGAGAAACGTCCATCTGAAAGAAAACGTTACTAAGGAGTCTGGCGACTTTTAAGTAATCAAAGGCAACGCTGTTAAAAAAGCTTTTTTATTGCTTGAAATCATTTGGTTTTTAATTCACGAGAAATGTTTTTGGATCAGGTCCTATCCTTTTTTTATTAGGTACTAGCTGGTACCCGCGACTTCGTCTGCGTACTTTTAATCTCTTCATTCCTTTTTTTCGCAATAAAAGGTAGCCTATGTCCTTTCTCAGGGTCTAAAGATTGTCTGTGCCAAATTTCATCAAAATCGGTTGAAAGGTTTAAGCGGGAAAGCGTAACAGACAGACAGACAGACATACAGAGTTACTTTCGCATTTATAATATTAGTAGGGATGCTCGGATTATTGACCCTCTCATGTTGACAAAAAGAAAGCTAGTTACAACTATAATTAATCGTTTTTATCGTGCAATAGATCAAAGCCTTTCTTGTTTATGTAAGACAAGTTGCGCCCCGCGGTTTAACCCGCGCAGATTTAAATCCCGGTATTCCCATAGGATAAAAAGTAGCCTATGTGCTATTCTAGACTAGAATCTATCTGTCTGCTTAGTTTCATCCAGATTGGTCCAGCCGTTCCGGCGTGAAAGAGTAACAAACATCCATCCATCCATCCATACTTACAACTTTCGCGTTTATAATAGTAGTAGGATACAACTATTTATTTATATTTGTACGTGTTAGTTTATTAATAACAATTGATCAAATCTATAAGTCCTAAAATGTAGTTCATTTGAGGCTTTGCTGATGCGAACGTGATACAAGATAGTTATCCAATTTAACCGGATTATCAATATTTATTATATTCAATTTATCGATAAGCTGGCGTCGTATATAAGTTGTCTAGGGCAGATTGTAACTCGATACTAATACGTCCACTCATTAATTGTACAATGCATGGATATGTACATTATGTACGTACATCCTACTAATATTATAAACGTGAAAGTTTGTAAGTAGGGATGGATGGATGGATGGATGTTTAATACCTACTCTTTCACGCCGGAACGGCTGAACGGATCTGGATGAAACTTGGCAGAGAGATACATTATAGTCTGGAATAACACATAGGCTACTTTTTATCCCGCGGGAATACCGGGATTTAAATCTGCGCAGGTGAAACCGCGGGGCGCAACTATTAATATTATATAGGTTAAGTAGCAAGATGCCTACTATATCTGTGGTCCATAGCATCCATCCGCTTCTAACTATAAGTCACTCTCAAATTAGCGAAGGTGCTTAATAATAATAATAAAAAAAAATAAAAAATATAATAAATTCCTGAGTCGATCCTCGATCGACCATCGATTCCTGATTCTGATTCGCTCGACGACTCAGAAGTCCGGTTGACTTAACTGTAACCGGACTACTGAGACTACACCAAATATATTTGTGTTATAGCCCTTATGACCAAATCAGAGGGACCACGAGCGACTGCATTACGTTGACTGATGGTCCCACCAAACAGTGGGACCACGAGCCCATTAAATCGACACACTGTCCCACCAGTGGGTCAAATTAGTGGGACCACGAGTCGCGACCCATAACCTCGTGATCGCAAAAAAACGAATGTATTTTTTTTTGCTATAAGGGACACGGAATATTTTTTTTAACTTGCTGTTGGAACAAGCAGATGTCGTAACCAATACCTTTAATAAAGCATTGCTTCCTAAGTCACGCACGATAGAAACTTGCCCTAAGATGCACTGCCCTGCGTCCATCAACTATAATATCTTACAGATGATAAGCCACATGTGCCCGAAATTTCACCGAAAACCACACTCTTCGTTTATAATATTATACCAATATAAAGTTTGTTAAGACACAAACAACCGCCAAACAACGTCTGACTCGCATATTTCAACATTTTAAAGAAGATATGTACTTAATATATTTTTGGTAGTTTTAGTGTATTCAGTGATTTGCAATATGCGAGTGGGCTAAGCTGTTGCTTGGTTATCAGCCTCTCAAATATTTATGTGTTTATTAAATCAGTACTGTTTTACCTACCTACGTTAAACATAATACGTACCGTGACTTACAAGTTTTTGTCATGTTCAGAAATGACTCATTCTTAACTGAAACTAACTTAACAATGCGTGAGTAAAAGATTTACCCTCTTATTAATATTGGTCGCTGAGCGCTCCATTAGCTTATCAGACCGAGTCTGTTACTGTTTCTTTTCTTTGTCATTAAGTGACAGTGACAAGTATAAAATGGCATGGAATATGATTAAGAGCCTAACCGCTGGTATCTGAAAGCTCGATCAACACTAATCGGCTGTCAAGACACTTGCTATTTCAGCTTTTACATCAAATAAGATAGAGATAGCAAGTGACTTGACAGCTTTCAGAAACCGGGGGTAAGTCTAGTGAAAAGTTATGAGTCAGTTGCGTAGCCTGTTTTACAAAAATTTAAAGTGACAGTCTTACTGGCGGTTTTTGAAAGCTCGATCAAAATTAATCAACTGTCACTTGCTATTTCAGCGTTTACTTCAAATAAGATAGACATAACAAGAGACTTGACAGCCGATTAGTTTTGATCGATCTTTAAGAAAGCTGCGGTTAAAGCAATATTACACGGTTCACACCTCCGGTCCATTTAGATGAAGCGACTAAATTGAGCCTTGTAAACATAAAAGTGAATCATTCAATTCAATGAGTTCCCTTTATTTCTGCTCCATTCAACCAAAGTGATTCAATTTAGTTTAACCGTGTATTAGCCTTTAGTATCCATGCCTGTGAGTAGGAGATAACTATGATATACACAAAATCCGAATAATAATAATAATAATAACTCATTTATTCTCTCAGACACAAAGGTTTACACAAAAATAATAGTGGGTAGTATAAGCAAAGGGTATTTTAAGTATAAACCTGTTTTGTGTGAGACTGGTGCCCGAGATAGGTTAAAAACCTGTATTACGGGTCACCAGTGCCCCACTCCACGGGAATAGATTTAGATTTACCGATTTACCTAAGTATTACAAAACCAATGCAGGTAATTGATGATAAAAGATATTATTTGTGTGTGACTCACTCCCTATTTGGCATCAGTTCGTTAACTACATGCATACACATAGGGAAATAACAGAATTCCCAACTTGTTTAACACCTAAGGATTTTCTGACTGTAGCTTAACCTATCACTAGCTACCTCTCAGCAGTTTAACTATAATGCGCTACCAGTTAATAATAAATTTCAATTATAGTTTACTACTGTAAAAAAATTACTGGTACTGGCAGGACTCTAATACTAGTATCCTATATTACTATATTTTCTCGACTGGTCCTTGGTCACTAGGTTTTTTTATTATGGACACGGTCCGAGTTCAGTCAACCTTCAATTTGACGACCTCTGTGGCGCAGTGGGCGAGAGTCCGCCTGCGACGCAAGAGGTTGCGGGTTCGATTCCCGCCTCGGAACAAATTTGTGTATGATCTGCTGAAATTTGTTCCGTAGGTCTGGGTGTTTTCTATGTATAATAAAAAATATCTATCTATGTAGGTATATAATGCATTAAATATATCAGTTATCTCTAGTACTCATAACACAAGCTTAGAGTAGCTTACTTTGGGACTAGATGGTGCTGTGTGGATTGTCCAGCATTTAAAAAAAAAAAAAAAACAACTGTCAGATGAAGTATCAGGAGAGATTCCAATTATTTTCGTAGATTCACTACATAAGTACATTTAAAAAATAATTAAGATACACAAAATAATAATACGTGACCGTTTGTGAAAGATTGCAACAAGGTTGTGAAATACGATAAATTAGTTCCACTTCATTCGTTTTGTGTGTTTGAAGAGCACCGGTGGTCTAGTGGGAGTGACCCCGCCTTCCGATCGTAAGGTCGCAGGTTCCAATCCGGTCGTGCACCAATGGATTTTTCTATCGAAAAATTTATGTGCGCAATGCCAGTGCTCTTAAACGGTGAAGGAATACATCGTGAGGAAACCAGTTAGTATTCTAACAGCGGCGATGGGCTTGCAACCTGTCACGTATGGAATACTAACTACTGCAAAATGTGGGTATGTGCCAAATGTAATGTTTGGACGTACCTCTGACTACCCCCCTTAGACATCCTCAAAGAATCTTGAATTAGTAGTACCTACTTGGTACTGGGAGATCTGAAGGGATATCTACCGTGCCTGGGGATCAAAGTCGTGAAGCTGTTTCAGTTTTCAGTTTCATTCGTTTTGTTGTGTGGTTTATGTGTGCATAAATTAATACTTATCAAATAGATGGTTCAAATCAGACGAACTAACAAGAAGATTTATTAAAAAATAAAAAAACCCGAGTGCCCGAACTAAAAGTATGTAGGTAGGTAAATAAGATAATGTTTTAAATTTGGTACTTTTTTAATATTGAAATCCTTTCTTCAGTTTTGACGAATGATAAAAATGTAATGATCGCAGACAGTCGGAGGCTCGTGTACCTATGTCCTAGCAGTTTACTGACGCCTGTGGTTCTATAACTCATATTGATCACTTTGGGGTTATCAGCAATCACATTTTTTTTATAACAAAACTCTTCATATCTTCGAAACGGCTTCATCGATTTTGATGCGGTTTTTTCTAAACGATTTGTATGACCATAGAGAAGGTTTTATGATATACTAGCTGGTACCCGCGACTTAGTCTGCGTACTTTTAATCTCTTCATCTCTTTTTTTCGCAATAAAAGGTAGCCTATGTTCTTTCTCAGGGTCTAAAGATTGTCTGTGCCAAATTTTATCAAAATCGGTTGAGAGGTTTAAGCGGGAAAGCGTAACAGACAGACAGACAGACAGAGTTACTTTCGCACTTGGGATTTTAGTATCACTCATGGCCTAGTTCGCTAAAGTGGATTAACGAATTTTGCGTTCTGGTTATGTCTTTGAGGGTTTACTTTAAATCAAAAACTAATACATTATTTGAAAACACTTCATCGCTCTCTTAATTTTGATACCCATATTGATATGATAGCGAAAAGATGTGACTTTTTGTTTTTTTATTTATAAGGACACTTGGAAAGTTGCGACGAATCTTTTGATACTAGAATCATCAAAATCCATTCAGCCGTTTAGTTACTACGTGGTAATAAAGGAAATATCGAAGGAAGGATACATAAATACATGCATACATAAATACATGGATAGATACACGCCAAACACATAACCCTCGGCACTCTGGTAAAAACATGTTTTGATTCTGTTCTGTATAATGTATGTGTACATTGAGGGGCGAAGTTTCAAATAAACAATTTTAGTTTAACTCAAATTATTTCTATTTTTCTTTCGTTCACCGGGTTTTTTATAAGAACAAATATTATGTGCTGTTTTTTATTTTTTCATACAAAAAATTTTTTGACTTAGTTTTCGCAATTTTTAGGTAAGAAAACTCGTTAGGATTGAAATAATATTTAAGGCTCCGGTGACAGCGGCTCGCAATTTCGAAGTGCGATTGGCTATTATTTCATTTTTTTTCATTTCGGGGAAGTTGTTTGAAAAAATAACTCTAAAGAAACACGCATAAATACTGTTCGAACACAAATAATACAATAATATAAGGGAAACATGCCCGAATCAGAAATCATTTTGGTATTAGTATGTTTGGTCTTACGTTTACCTAATACCAAAATGATTTCCGACTCAAGCACATTTCCCTTATATTATTGTATTATTTGTGTTCGAACAGTATTTATGCGTGTTTCTTTAGAGTTATTATTTCAAACAACCTCCCCGAAATGAAATAAAATGAAATAATAGCCAATCGCACCTCGAAATTGCGAGCCGCTGTCACCGGACCCTTAAGCGTTTTGACTTTGCAATGTTATTCTCTGAAACTTGGTTGTTGATTTTCCATAAGTACTAGGAACTAGGAATTGTACATATCTCCAGAATATTGGTAAAGAATATTGGTGCAGGTTTTACTTACATATCGAGAAGGCATGACAGTCATTTCAAAATGTTGTAACAGCCGGCAATGTTGTTGCTTTAAACATTTCTTGATTTATATTTTTTCTTCAACTTAGAACCTTACCTATTTAGAAACAAGTCTATTAGGGTAATTATTTACTTGAACGTTAATGAGTTTATATGAATAGGATTACTAAAATAATATTAAAGCTAACAAGATTTAAAATAAAATTACTCAGCCACAAAGAAAATCTAATTACACTGGTAAGCCAGGAGTCAGAATATTGCCTGTTATTAATTAGGCCTTGATCGCGTGGAGCTGGCACATAAATCTGTCTAGTTTAAAAACCTCATCTAGGTATGTGATTTTTATTTAAATAATGGCTTTATTTTATTTCACAAGTAAAGAACACAGCAGCTGTATACTATACAGGAGTATTTGTGCGTAAAAATAATAAAGACTGCAATAACGTTCCTTCTTCTAAGATGTAAGATGAGATAGCTAACATTTTAGCCTTATTGATCGACGCGTTCAAGTTTATATTAAAATCAGCTAGGGCTATCATTTATTTTTTCAATCTTGTAAAAAAAGCATTAAATAACTAAAATAGTTTAGTTATTTTGTCGCTGCCTGTACCGTTTATTTATCACCGTACAATTTGCGATATGGCTAATCTGATGTGAAGAAACAATTTATTTCTGTAACGGTTGAATTATAGTAAAAAAGGCTACTTAAGATGTAGCGAATTCAATTTAGCACTTTGTTGTTAGCACTGAATGGAAAATCTTGAAATAAGTATTTTCAATAAAAGTTTTCATTATTACGATAAATGAGGCGATGAGGTAGGTATTGCATGATTTTTTTCAGTTCAGTATCTATTCAGTTTCAGTATCTATTATGATTTAGGTAGATGACAAGCTAGATTGCTTAGAGTAGATTGCCCTACTCGGAGGCAAGCTACTGTGACCTAAAAACTACACGCGACTTTTACAAATATTATCACAAAGCTTCATTCATCTAATCATTTCGAAAAATGTTCGATGCAAAGGTATACGGTATACCTTTGCACGCATACCACCCGTGCGAAGCCGGGCCAGGCTGCTAGGAAAGGACATACTTTTTAATCGCGGGTAACACCGCGGGTTTCAGCTAGTCCATAATAAATTACAGAATTTAGGACTATGATAAAATGTTTTTTTCTCCTTATCACATCACCTCCATATCACAAGTTTTGGCTTAGTTACTTTGGCGAGATATTGTTGTGTGGAATTCCACCAATATTTATTTATTTATACCACCACAATCTAGACGTCCGCCACAGGAAAAGTCAGGTTGCGTTATAGTTGCGTCTTGGAGGCGTCTAGCCATCTATTGTATTTCTTTGTTCAATAATTTATGATCGATTTGATTAAATGCTTACGCAAGAAATTCTGAAATTGGTTTGGTTTTATCTTGCCTAGCAACGAAGAATAGAGTGATGATAGATTTGTTCTAGTCTGCTATATACACAGTGTATGTAGAGTACACTTTATTTTACTACGTTAAAAAGGCGTTTTTAATGGGAGAACCAATACAAGGGTAGGTTTTCGTTGATATACTATACCTACCTATAGGAAGTCTTCATAAAAAGGTCTTTCAAAAATGTTGCTGTTTTAGGTATAAAATATGTAGCTTTGTGGTGATGTCTGAGAGTGAAATGGATATGTTGAAAATACGACATTGAACACAACAACAAAATGAATATAACATAAAAAAATAATAACATAGGTACTAACGACTAAATCAGGCGTCAATATCCTAAAAACGGTAAGTGTGTAAATTTTTCCAGTAATTGCTAGTACTAAGTAGAATGAATAGTAATTTTGTGAATAATTTATACACACGGACGTAGTGGTGAGTGGTTCGGTTTTGTTCAATTAGGTAAAACCACTAAAACTTGTGAGTTCTGTGTGATAAAATATTTTGTGTAGGCAAATAACCACTATACAACGTTTAGGTACGAGCGTACGAGTATAAGTACAGACTTATACCTAAACATTGTATGGTGGTTATTTACCTACACAAAATAATTATGTGTGTTTAATTTAACCAATTAAATTTATTATTTCCACCATAGCATAACTAGGTCTAGGTACAGGCAAAATCAAAATGAAATAATTTTTGTTAATTTTTTTGGCGTTTTATTAATCATCTATTTTTATCTGACGACGAGTACAAACTCTAATTTATATTTTGTATAGGTACTTACCTATAATATCACCGATAAGAGAAGCCTATACCAAGTAATCATTTTCCTGCCTTTATCCCACTGACTTCTATTCTGTGCACTGACTATAAACCAAGTATAAGGATAAAATAAACTATAGGTATAGTATAAAAGCAATTACGGAATACAAAAGTCATCTATTTTGATGATGATTGTACCTACCTATTGTTCAGATTTGCAATTTAAAATAGATGTCACCTTTAGGGAGTTTATACAACAATTTACATACCGAATAATATTGGTAGCTGTATTGTTATTCGTTAAAGGGAATGATTAAAGTAGCTGATTGCCTATCAAGGTCAATTTGAGACACATAGTAATACATTTTGTTGAGCAAAGTTTGCTTACTTATTTATAAACTAGTGGTTCACACCGAACTGAGATGTGATACCTATTTGCGAGATAGCTAATACTAATAACCAACTTTCCTGTATTACGAAGTCACTGTTATTGGCCTAGTTGCGCCCCGCGGTTTCACCCGCGCAGGTTTAAATCCCGGTATTCCCTCGGGATAGAAATTAGCCAATATACTATTCCAGACTATAATCTATCTCTCTGCCAAGTTTCATCCAGATCCGTTCTGTCATTCTGGCGTGAATAGTAACAAACATCCATCCATCCATCCATACTTACAAACTTTCGCTTTTATAATATTAGTAGGATTTCTATGAAAACATGTAAGATCACGATAGTTTCAATAATATCCGGTTTTACACAGATATGCCCCCGAAGTGCTTCTTAGGTGCTTTGACGGATTAAACTAAAATTTGTGTCCGATTATAAAAAAACACTTTTTTGAGGTAAAAAACATACCGTACACAGGGAATCCTTGTATGGGATTAGAATTATAAACTGTGTGCGTTCTGTGGGATTATTATAAACTGTAGGTACAATGCATGCTCAAGTTTTTTTATATTTTTTATTTATGTTTCCGAATTCAATAAGTATAAGTTTTAAATAAATTAAGACCACCATTTTCTACCTGCTTTCATAATGATGCATGATTCCATTCATTTTTATTTTTTTTTAGACAAACAATAAAAAAACTTCAGAAATTACAAATAAGTACCTACCTATATCAGAAACATTGAATTTTTATGCTAGCATTGTGCTTCTAACCGTATCATTATCTTATTTACTCGTGTTTTGGATGAATAGGTAATGTTTTATTCCTTTTAACCTCGTTTGTTTATCTTTTTGACATTGCTAATTGGAATGTCAAAGTCTGTCGCTAACTAAACTTAGACTAGGTATGTCCCTTTCCCAACTACCCTCAACTAACCCATCAAATGGGATTTACAGAAAAAATTATAACATGCAAAAAGTATAAAAAGATAATGAGAGTATTTCTCAAACAAAATGTACGTAACGAAAAAGTATTTTTTACGAAATTTTACTAATTCGTAACATAACTCTAGGAACTTAGGCAGGAAAAGTTACGAAAAAGTACTTATTCTCGTTACGTACATTTTGTTTGAGAAATACTCATGAAATAAATAACAAACAAACACGAACCGCTCAACGCCGTCACATATTCTCTCCACTTGCGGCTGCCGCGGCTGTTGCTCATTATTGAATCTCACACGCACTTTAGTTACAAACATTTATGTTTAGTGTCTACACGTTCGGCGCCGGGCACTGTATCACCGAGTAGTAGCTGCCGAGTGCGCCGCGTGATGCATACCGCTCTAATATTAGCCGGCCACGTGCTGTTCGCGTTTCGCCGTAAGCGTGAATGCTTAGCCCGTCGAGCACTGACTCCCTTTTGTTGACAGTTTCAGCTGTCAATATGCGTTTGTACACGACCATAGATTAAGTAGTACATGTGGGTGAGGCTCGGTCGTCCGTAGCCGGCCTGCCTGTGTGTTGACTAGCACACACGCTGCAGATAATGCTATTTGCTGTATCATTCATTGGTGTGCGTACGACGACGCGACGCCGCCGCCTCGCCTGGCGAGACTGATAACGTCATTCCGGTTTACCATCGGTTTGTGTGAAACTTCATATCGTATGGACGGTTTCGCTCTTTCCCTCAAACAAATGACTGTCAATTTTATATAGATCAGTAAAGCACAAATTACCTATAAGAAGTTTAGTTCTGTTCATCGTTTTTTCTATTTTATTCACCATCGAAACATTTTGTTTCTATTACTTTTACTAGTCTTCTTTATTGTCTTTGCAAATAACAACGCACTTACTTTGTTAAAAAAAACTACTCTAATATAAAGGAATATTAGACGATTCGATGGTAATCGACTTACCATCGAATAAATCAATAATAAATAAAAAAAACTATATTAGGTACATACTATTTGACGACCTCTGTGGCGCAGCGGGCGAGAGCCTGCCTGCGACGCAAGAGGTTGCGGGTTCGATTCCCGCCTTGGAAAAATTTGTGTACGTTCTGCAGAAATTTGTTCCGATGGTCTGGGTGTTTTCTATGTATAATAAAAAATATCTATCTATGTAAGTATATAATGTATCTATTAAATATATACACAACACAAGCTTTGAATAGCTTACTTTGGGGCTAGATAGTGCTGTGTGGATTGTCCAGCATTATTTATTTATTTATTTATACTGATCCCACACGAAAATTACGCTATATTTTTTTTAAACCATTTAATGAGGTTTTTTAAACAATGTTAAAAAACCTCAATGTTTATGACAAACCTAAAAGTTCACAGTAAAAGGTCAGTAAATTAAATCTAAGTAAATAAGTAAGTTCTATTATCTAACTAAACAAATTTTAAGAACACTGCGATGCCGGTGCGCACTCGCAGAACGCATAGGTACGCTATAATTTAAAGCCAGTTTATACCATATTTTATCGAATTACCAAAAAGTAACTACATAAGATACATACTTATTTTCAAAATATTAAAATCAAAATTAATGCACATTTCATTTTGATCAGACATCTTAAAACATATGAGTAGTATCAACCTGACATGAGGCATAAAAAACATTAAAATGACCTCAGGCAATCTAAAAGACAAAGGCAACACATTGCAGTATTGTTATGGTGAAATCTGCAAGATTTCTCCTTTAAATCTGTGATTGCAGAATATTGAAGAAACTTTATGAAGAAAATATAAATAAACTCAAGTCTTTTAAACAAGAAACAAATAATTTGATTGAATCAGTAACATTAATTATTAGGTACCTAAGACGACCTATGTAGGTAGACTATGTGGCGGAACGGCAAACCGGTAGCTCCGGTGCGTGTATGGACGTAACCCTGACAATAACAATTTGAAATAAATGTAGAAAATCTATAATATATTATTATAGTAAATGGAAGTTTACCGTATTAATTTTTCTGTGAATGCCTGGCATCGACCGGAGGTAAGGTTATTGAGAATAAATAATAGAACCCTAAGAACAAGAATAAAACAATAGAACCACGATTCGCCGTCAAACCTTCGGGTTTTTGGCAACCTCCTTGAGAATACCTTAGCTAGCAAAAGTTGCAGGCCGATTCCTACAATTAGACAAATATTCACATCATCAGCAACTTATATATTATTTTATTTTTAAATATAATGAATGATCAGCTTCAGATTTCAACTCTCTGTTTGATGTTGATTTGATATTGCTTCTCTGTTTTTATAAATTTTATTAAAATAACCAAACTAGTAAATCGTGCCGTATAGGGAAGGCCTTAATGTGACAAATGGTCTTCTACAGACTAAAACTGAATAAGCAAACTAGTAATAACCTATTATTTATTTTCCTCAATACTCTTGGTATCCAAACTTACGTCGACCAGAAAACTGGCTAGAGCGATAATACAACGATTTTCTTGTATCTGTAAGCAACAACATCCTGATGGTAATCACACAGCAACATTTCCATATGTGTGCCTCGTAGTTTCTTCTGCAATAAAAATCACATCAGCACTGTAATATTCAGGATAATAATACGTTTAGGCGATTCTACTAATCCTATCCTCTCGTGTTTTGGCACTTCATACGTATTCATTCATAGTAGTTGACTGAAAGTCAACTAGTAGATACAGTAGGAGCCAATTTAATAGGTCACTCTTGACATCACCCATCACCATGTTTAGACTGGTATATTAGTCAAAGTAGCTAAGTCGTAAAAATACCTTACTTTGTCATTATCACAATACTTAAATAGGTATGTATGTTATACTGATATAAGTGAAGCAATAAAATTGTGCAAAAGAAGGAAATTTTACGACTTGGGGTACCTACTTTGACATACGGACTGAAATTGACAGATGTCAAATGTTACCTAAATTACCTAAATTGGGGTACCTACTTTGACATACGGACTGAAATTGACAGATGTCAAATGCAACCTATTAAATTGGCTTTTAAAAGTAAAAATGGCCTGACATTATGTACGCAAAATGAACACAAAACTCAGATTTGGGGCACTGAATACATATAAATTACGAAATTCAGTAAATTCAATTTGTAAACATTTTCTAAAACATAGTCCTACCGAAATGGATTTGTAGAAATGAATACAGTTGTAAATGCTCATAATTTGGTTTTACAATTCTCTGATGATGATAAGGATGAAAATGTTAACGACTCTATAAGTAGACTACAACACCAGGAAGTTGCGAACTTTAGACAAGACCTGAACAATAATGTATGGTTCTACATTTATTCAGCTTTCAAGGTCATTTACTACGAGTATAATCGCTTTGCTTACTTTACTAGGTATGTATATAGGCTGTACATCTGTTTCAGCAGTTATATTTTATATATTTTACAGATGTCTAAATCGGCAAACCAAATTTATTCAACCTTACGTAACCAAACGTATCGTACCTACCTATTTAATAAAGTTATGATTTTTTCATACAGCGTAGACAATTTAATATTAAGCATTAGGTACGTTACTAACCGCACGCAAGTCTAATATTTTCATCATCTGGAAAGATGACGGCAACTGGGATTATATTTCAACCCTGAAAGTTAAATCCATTGAAAATTATTCAGGATATTCTAAACTTTAAATAAAAGTGAAATGTTTTGCAATTCAAAACGAAATCTCGTGGATTATTTAAATGTATCTGATAAAAATTCGGTTGTGAAATAAAGATGATAGCCCTATTGAATTTTGACAGTTACCGTGATTGTCTACCGTGACAATAAAGTCACTGGGCTAGAATCGGCCCGCAGGTAGATTGCCGAACATATTTTTTTAAGCTGTTCAATGTTTATTCGTCTCCGTTCTGAGTTTTTATTGTAAATATTTTTTTTACAATGCAGTGTACAAGTAAATACACAAAGGCCTGCTACGATATTTTAATATGCAGAGCCCTGTCTACGACGCACACAACATGCAAATGATTGTCGACGGCGTCTAAGCAAACAATGAAATAAACCCAGCTGCAAACCAATTCGCTTTTCCTCCTTCATAATGATTATAAAGGAGGAAAATGAAAACTGTTAGACATCTCCAGAATCATCTTCGTTCTTCATGGCATAAATTGATTTAGTAGAGACAAAAAGGGATGGAAGAAACCGCTTCGCGCAGTTGAGGTTCAGCTAACACTTACTAAAACTATATTTTGTAACGTGTAATAATTATTTAAATTAAAATAATTAGGTAGATATATTGTGTTTTCCAGAAGATTGTGATTCTGGTAAAGAAACGATTTTAAAATTAAGCTCTTAATCCTAATTCTTGAAAATATAGTATAATATGTATATAAATTCTAATGGGTACTAAAATATAAAATCCGAATATTAAAACTAGTTGCAAAACTATAACATTCACACATTTACTTAGGATGTATTTTTTTTGGTTTTGCTAAGTTTGAAAAAGTTCAAGAGTAAGGGGGTCAAGGATGCATTTGTTTTAGATGTTTACAAGGTTATTAGTGTTATTACCAAAAACCTTAAAGTGAGAGTGTGAATTTTATCACTATTATAAAGTCCATTGTTATTTTTTCTATGCGTGGGTTACATACAACAGTTTACAGCCCTTAGTGGATTCTACACTTGATGAGTCTTCGTCGCGATGAACACCCAAGAGCGTCAGTGGGTTGCTAGTTCGGAGGAGCTTGATTTAATACTAAACTTTATTCAACATAATGTATAATACATAATGTAGCCCATCTCCCAAACTAAGCAAAGATTGCTATGGGAATCAGATGTACTCGTATCTAACAGATTAATAATTAAATCCATATATCTGTAATTAAAAGATCACATCACACATGCATGTTCATGACGGAGTGAAACCTGTCAACAGATTGTGACCATCTCAGTATCTCAGTTTGAGGCGAACCACGATAAATAAAATTTTAAAACGCTCATATACCAGTTACTTCCCATCTTGTATCTCGGTTTACGAGTTTTTTTTATAAGAATATATTTAAATGCGCGGGTAATCATCGAACGTGGAAATCTTATTGTCACATAAGTAGCGTCTTTGACAAATTAAATGAGCACTAAGCGTTATTACTCATACTTTTATCTCACAAAAAAATATCTACACCACTAAAAATAATGCCCGTGTATCAATGTCTTTTGTTAAACGCCGACAAGCGTGACTGCTGGCATACAAATGAAATAAACGTTGTACTTATTGAAAAACAATAACAGGCACTAATTAAGCATTATGGCCAGCTGAAATTCAGATAATTCCAGACTGAAATGTTTTAACATTCTAGGCAATTGTTCCCATTTTTATAATCCGCCGAAAATCGTAAATACATGCAGGTTAACATCCATTAGCCCGAAATTGCATTCGAACGAAATTAAACGAGAAAATCTCGGGCTTTGTAGCCGTTGTTGCCTTTTTTGGGGCAATAATGGAGCTCGAAAACGGCAGTAAAGAACACAAACGACCAACGAGAAATCCTGACGTGACACTTAATTTTGTAGCTTGTTTCTGCTATATTAAGGAGCCTGGAACGGATTCGTGGTAGGTATATCAGAATCAATAAGCGCATATGATTTTCGATTGTCACCGTTGCTAAAGCCATTGCCATGTCTGATTGACTTTTTGTGGCTTATTGTTTTCATTTATAGGTGTCAAAGTGTCATCTACCTTTGAGTTTTGTTTTTCAGGTTTAGGTTCATTTGTGGCTTATTGTTGCCCAGAACAGAAGGATGGTATGTTTTTTACAAAGCGTCTACTTAGGTACATATTTCGGGTTCTACGTACCTACTTATAAACATCTTCTTTACGTATATAAGTAGGTAGGTAAAAAAGTGCACTTTCCACCCAGAGTTCAGTAGGGTTGAAAGCCGAAACAGTGGTTTCTTTGTATAATCAAAACTTGCTAGCTGAAGTTCCAGCTTCAGAATTAACTTTTTGCTCACTTTTTTAAGTTTATAATAGTCGACATTTTGTTCTTTTTTTGTTTATAAATACCTACTTCTATGTTTATCACACAAATGTTTGTTGTCGGGGAACCAAACCCAAAATTTACAGCGCAGAAAGCAGACCCAGGCTGTGAAGCCTGCCCTACATTATGCTAATGAAACCGCAGCTACTTATCTACCTATATGTACATATTCCATAATTTAGTCACACAATACGAGAACACAGACAATCCATTATAAAAGCCTGTTTTAATGTTCCTATTTTCATTGTCTGGCGCTTCAAGGTAGAGTTCCATAAATTAGCATAGTAGCTGACTGAAATGGACTTTTCATGCACGCTCGCTGTCAAAATTGGGTCATAAATAAAACAAAATGTGGGAATTCACGTGAGGCTTACACAAATCATTGTAATCGGAGTGCGGTAAATTTTCGCTTATCAATGACTGGTTGCATATTGGATGCGTTGTTGACCGATTTTTTTTTATTAATTTTTTACTTGAAAAGTCAAGTGTCTAGGTGAGTATAAAATTCTGGTATCCAAATTCCTTAATTAATTAATGTATGGTAGTGAAAGTTGGGTATGGCAGAAAAAACATCAGAGTAGAGTGAATGCAGTAGAAATGAGAGCGTTACATAGTTTGTGTGGTGTTAATTTGAGTGATAGAATGAATCAAAGTGTGATCAGAGAGAAATGTGGAGTGTAAGAAGACGTAGTGATGAGGGTAGAAAAAGGTATGCTAAGATGGTTTGGGCATGTAGAGAGGATGGATGAAAGAAGATTGACGAAAAAGGTGCATCAGGCGAGTGTGAATAGGACTGTTGGGAGGGGAAGACCTGGGCGAACCTATCTAGATCAGATAGCAGATGTTCTAGAGAAAAGCCAGGTCAAGAGTACCCTAAACCGACGAGCATGTATGAAGAATGTTATGAGAGTGAATGAAGCGAAAGAGGTATGTCAGGATCGTAGCAAGTGGAAATCCGTGGTCTCTGCCTACCCCTATGGGAAATAGGCGTGATTTTATGTATGTATGTATGTAAATTCTTTGATAAAATTATTTCATATTTTGAGTACCAAAAAACGAAAACTAAACTTTTCTATATAATATTTTGATGACACAAAATATACGACATTTTGATTACAAACTATATACCTCACCCTGAGGAACAGTAAGAAAAGAGATTTTTCAACCACGAGAACTAAGAAAACAATCAATTGGTATGTTATACTAAGGGAAAACTGCGTTGACCGTTTCTTGTTTCTTGAAAATATTCGAACCGAAATGTCATATAACAATCGTTATTCACAATCCAACCTACACGATGACGCGTATGACCTCTTTTCACATATTATAAGCTAAGGAACTCGGAGTATAAAAACTAAGTGAAATACAAAACGACAAAATGCGTCCCCACGAAATATATAGCACTGTAAAGCAAAAAGCCTGTATGGGTTTCTTACAGAGACATAAAAATAACACTTCCTCGGCTTTGCACGTAACATTCGTGTAAAAGGGAAACTGTAACCGTAAAAAAGTACGAGTATTTTGTACTAAAAAGGAAAATTCTGTTTCATACAATAAAGTGGACTGGGTTTGTTTTATAGGGAGCGCCGTTTTTGGGAACGGCTATTATGATTTCAGCTTGATCGGTAAATTGAAGGCACACCTATATACCGTCCACTCCACTCTTATGTATTATATAGCTTCTTAAAGTTTTTTTTTACTATTTGATGATGAAATGGAACACGCAGGTGGCGAAACTGATGTTAATTGGTAACCATAACCTAATACGACAGCAATGCCTCGCATAGTACCTACGTTTTCTCTAAATAGAGGCAAAATAATCGATCAAATGATCGACCTATAGGATAGTATATTCATAATTTTTTTTGCGACTCTTTAAAGTATACTTATTACTGTCACTTTAATGTCAATGAAAAGAGACAGTAAAAACCAAGGAATTTGAATATGTACTACGAAAAACTTATTGGTCATCACTAGTTCGTGCACACAAACATTACCCACTTCACTTACAAAAACCAGTTTAACAGTTGCTAGATTGGACTGAGTCGAATGTCTACCATAAATATAGTCAAAATGTGTCTCCATTTCATGAGAAAAATTATGGTTAATTTGTTTGCTAAACACTTATTATTTATTTATTATTTTATTATGACTAGAATTATAAGGACGATTCTAGATAGCGTTAATTTTTCAAGTTACATCTCTGCGTCTGTTTTTTGGGGAAATGCAAGTGTTCAAATTATGTAAGTTAATACATATAGCAATGCTATATTGTTTTGGTCAGGCGATGTAAGGAACCAAAATATTTATCTGCTAATCTCATATAGGTACACAACCATCACTAGCCTGGATTCGTCTACATATTTGAATTTGTAGACCTACGAGTGATATTTTCAGGAAGATCGCTTTCGATACCTTTCCATCATCAATCAATCCATTATCAATAACCATCACTGCCTGCCTCCTGCAATAATCATAGTATCACCAATGTGCGATAATGTGAAAAAATCACAAACATTTTGTCAAACTACTCGGTTTACTTATAAAACACTAATAGACAAATCTTACTAAGTCGGTGGATGGAACAATTTATAAATTGTCCTGAAAATGTATGGAAGAGGCTACCTGCTGTCCAGATAACTGCTTCAGCTACTAGGTACTAACTGACACCGCTTCACAACTAATCCTCAGGCGAACCTAGTAGATATCCTAATATATCTGGTAAAACTAAATACCAACACGAGATCACTAGATGACGTCTAAAGTTACTAACGACCGAATGCTACATTTGAAACAAAAAAAAACGCAACATTTTGCATTTGTTGCTATTGCATACGTGATAGGTTCCAAGACCATCGCCGCTTCTGAAATACTGATATATTTGAATTAAAAAACAGATTTTCTCACAATGAGCATGGTAATTTTTATGAAAATAGGCTATTTTTTGGTCTAGTTCCGCTCTGCCGAACTATAACTAACACATGAAGCTATATACCAAAGCATGTGTTGAGCTTATGCTGCGCGAAAGTTGGGAACATTGCAATTTATATGCAATCCAGTGTTAGTCTGAACTTCGCAGCACCAAAGGACGAAACCTCCAAGTTTGTTAATTTCACATAGTGGTTGGTTGGTAACCACATAACTTTACCTATAACGTTGTCACCTTATAACCTGTAAACTTAAGCCATGATTACACACGTGGATTGGAAAACCAAACCACACATTATTTTCTCATATTGTGTATATATGGTATAACACGATGAAGGACCTCGTAGAGAGAAAGCTTGCTCATATAGCAATAGAAACCTACAGCGCAGCATACAGTAGCCGCAACTTGACAGTACCTACATGTTTGAAACTAGTTCAACCTTCGCAATAAATGAACCGGTAGTTTACTTATATTGCGTCTGCAATGCAATATATGACAGGAAACTTACTTATCTCACACCCAGTTGTACAAATCTGTGTAAATGGCTAGTTTGACGTTTCTTTAGTTATAACGTAATGGAACATTAGGAACTGTTAGAATGTTCTTTTGTGCAACAGTTTAAGGAAAGATTAGAGTTTAAAGTCATCATTATAAATTAAAGTTCGTTTCTGCAACTGAGTATTTGAATAATGATCATTAGTGTCTTACCAATATTTTCCACCACTGCTTTTCATATTCAATTTATCTAAACACTAATATTATAAAAAAAAGATTTCTATGTTTGTAACAAATAAATTCTAAACCCACTTTTTCAATTTCAAAAATTCTTTCACTATTTGAATGCATTGAGTAACCTAAGCTTTATTAGAATTTTTGAAAATAAATATCCACCCGTGAGAATCCAGGACGAGCCGCTAGTCTTTTATGTACTTATAAAGAAGTCCCAACAGTTATTTTACCGGAACATAATCCGGCTCAATATTTGTAATACTTACTAGAAATTCGGATTTTCGAGTAAATTCCAATGGCAAAGTGAAACATCAAAAGCAACATTATATCATATTTAGGAGCTAAATTGTGTAGGTATGTTTACGTAAACTTTTACAAAATAGATGCTTGAGGTCCGTCCTTGTATAATGCTCGAGCATCGCTTAGTAACGAGGGCCAGTGAACGCAATTTCGTGAAATATAAAGATATTTATTGTTTATGATACTAGGTACATATATCTCAATATTTAGCAATGTAATCATAGCTCTTGTAATCTACCTTGCAGACGAAGGCGTGAGGTGGGCATTTCAACTACGACTATTATATTCATGATAAAATACCGATTTCAATTCAAATACATTTGAAATCTCAATATTTCAACGTCAGCTTTGCTCGAGTGAAAAGCAATCAAAAGGCAAACAGCTACTTTTGAAAAGGCACTTTCTAGAGCTTCAATTGCATGGATAAAGTAGAACGAAGGACGCGCCTGTGGAATAAATTCTAAGTTTACTCCGGGTTTATTGTAATACATTTACAATATGGTTTTATTGATATCTATTTGAATTCACTCAAGAGAATTCACTACGAATGTAATTGAAATTTTCTATTTACATAAAAATCATAAAAATCCTAGGTACTTTTATAACATCGAGATTTGTCTAAAAAGTGTTTCAGAACCACAGTATAGATTTTCTATAATACGCTATCAAAAATTCAGGGTCAATTTGCAGGCCGAAAATGATGTTGTATGTCGAACGAAGTAAAATAAGGATTTACAGAGATAACATTTTACATGTGAGGGTGGATTGCTCCTAAATTGTAGGCAGGATATTTGCATAATATTATAAACGAAGCCAAGGAAGTTTCTCTATGTAAGTGTGTGCTCCGAATAAGGCCTTTGTTGATGGCCATATTCAAGCATTTATGTTAGCGAACGGCGCGGTGCGGATGGAGTCCTGTCTGCTGGCTTGGAAATGTACAGGTGGTACCGTACGTTGAATTTGAAGGCACTATAATATCGTAATGTATTTTTTATTTAGGCGCTTGTGGCAATGGGCAGGTCTATATAGCTAGAAGAACGACAAACCCAGGGAAATAAAGGTACTCGAATGGCGACCACGAATTTAAAATGGTTGAAACAATTTTGTAGGTGAGGTAATTGCAGATTATGTAATCTAGTATTTTTTATGTATTGTGTACATTTGCAAGCATTATTATTTTGAAAGCGTAATATGAGCCTAATTTAAGTTAAAGTTAAGAAGGCATTGAACTGGAAATATACTGATACCGACTTATTTAACAAGAAGCATCATGCATTGTCGCCCTAAGTTTTTTTCTTCTGCTAGGCTTACCGCATGTTTCTGAAAGCTCGATCAAAGCTAATCAGCTGTCAAGTCACTTGCTATTTCAGCTTTTACTTCAAATAACATAGAGATACAAGTAACTTGATAGCCTATTAGTTTCGATCGAGCTCTCAGAAACCGGCGGTTAGTTGCACGCAAATGGTGCCTAGATTTAGAGACTTCTAAACTTTGTATTTTTCTTTTCAATGTTTTCAAAGCTCAAAATGTAAATATCCATTCCAAGTACAAATACCCACAGTAAATCTTTTTAAAGTATTGCCGCCTTGCCTGAGTTCGGTCACCGTGCCGGACTTTGTGTAGTCTTTGTAGGTATATCGCGTCACAAGGAGCGCCGTCCGTCACGCTAGATTTATTCTCCCAATTTATCTTGCCCTGACGTGACAGGACTTTCATTTTGAATACGTACTCCTCGTTGCTAATCCTATTTCGTCCCTTCGATCGCACACTGAACTTTATTTTTTACACAAACGGAACACTTACTCAATGTACTCGTGACGTAAAAAGATCCTATAGTTTTTCTGTTACCGAACAAATAGTGCCAGTGGAATACGTTATTGATAACTACTAAATTTAACATGAAGTATGTCTGAAATAACATATTATTATGTTCTTTTTAACGCCAAATTGACGGCGCCGGGATTTTGTCTTACCATTGCTTGTAGCAGTGTCCGAAACTGGATTTTTAGAATTTTTTCCAACTTTAACTTATGATTGAAAAAAATCTTTTATATTGACACTGGAATTCATTTGTTGGTCAGGTTAACATGTGTGTATCGTCGACAAAATTGTTGAAATTTTGATGAATCTAAACTGACTAGGTAAATCTGGAAAAATGTAAATTGACTGCCCGCATCTGTTGTCCCAGAGATAGCCCCCAGGCGGTTCTGGCTGCGTACTAGTTTGCCTTTGTAGAGCGTGTGAACATTCGGAACAGACGAAAAGCAAGTTCCAAGCGGGATGAAGTTCGTTCGCTGAAAGCAGAGATGGCGTTTGAAAACCCAAAAAGACGGACAAATCTCCTGAGACTTACCAATGGATTCACGCAGCTAAAAACCCAGGGCATTTACATATATAAGTGAGTTAAAAATGGATGCTATAAGAACAAATGATTCTGAATGGACACAGGATGGACGGACAAAGGTTTGGTTCAGCGGGGATATTACCCGGCCATTAGCGCTGTTCTAGTAGGTACTCTTAACTCTCTAGTAGTTAACTGTGAGTGGAACATAGTTGTAGTATATTATCAGTGAGGCCACAGTGGAACAAAAGCCCCACCTGCTCGGAAACTGCTTTAAACTTGTCTAACTAATTCCAAATGCCGTATCGCGTCGAAGTTCTGACTTTGAGATATCAAGTTTACGTGATTATTCAACGTGCGCCTGTTTCAGGCGCTTTCATTATCACACCTTTCGTTTTGATGTGCCAGTATTTGCATAAATTGTTGGTAAATGTTATCTGACATTGTTTGTAATGCACGGATCTACGAAAGCTTAGCACCGAAGTAAATATTGTCAAGTTTGTCACTGAGTGTTCTGAGAGCTTAGATTTGTTGAAACAAATCACTGAACAAAACGGAAATTCTACAAAACTTTCTGTTTGTTCGGATTCGGGGCTTTAAAATAAATAAAAGTATTTAAAAAGTTATTCTAAAATTGATTTTAATTTAAAAATGTGAAACAAACACTTTGGATATAACTAATTAATGTGTAAAGAATAGGTTTTGCCAAAATCTACGAATAAATAATCATTTATTCGTAGGTCAAAATGGATCAATATACTGAAATTATTTATATAAAAGACTTTCATATCCATATATGATTGACATGGAACATATTTCAGTAAGATTTCATCGAGGTTGCGACCTTCCTAATTTAAAATTCTGCACTCAGTTAGCGCTCCGTATAGTCTGTGAGCAGTCTGCCGTCATGCTTGAAGTTCTAGATACTACCTACACCCGACTCAGCGTCATAGCTTTTCAGCTGCCACTCTGTGTAATTAGTTAAGAGACTGACTGAGTACTTTCCGTGGACTTTGAATTTTGTTCATAAGCAGTAGGAATATTTTACTTATCAGAAGGAATTATTATGAGCGAAATGGCGAAACGGCATGCAACAATGTTATATTGCCCGTGTGATCAGATAATTTCGGAAGTGCTGGCGAATGGACACCATAAATTTCACCTTTTATGAGCCATTATATTGGCGATAATTTAGCCCGGACTTTCTTACTGATAAGTAGCTATTTGAAGCATCCATTTTATGGTCTTTTGCTTTTGCGAATCTAAAAAACGAGCTTTTAAAGTATTTTCGAAGGGATAATAATAAAGCCTGGTACACGTAGTTAGGTTCGTCGCTTACCTAGTGCATCGTTTTACCCTATGAAACACAATAACGTTGGTCGAAAATATTCATTGTTATCCTATAATACTCCTATAACACCATGTCGATACAAACTGAAATAACTACTCTAGCTAAGCATTACCAATTTCTATTATCAAGACCCATGGCACTGTAAGATACCATGTCGCCGTTATTTCAGGTTATTTCAGGAAAGGGCGAGGGAACCCAATAAATCGTTCCCTAAGGGGTCGCCATCAACAACACAGCACTTAATGTTTGCCTCGTTTTAGAACGATAACAAAGGACCAAATCGTCTAATACGTACTCATTTGTACGCATACTAATGCTTGTACCGAAAAACAAATGTGTGCGTACATTCGCTTTAAACCCTTTCTTTCTAATTTGCTGTAAGTATTTATGTTTCAAAGAAAAGGTTTATTTATATGCTACTGCTGCCCATGGATTGAAGGGACTGAATTACCACAAAATGCATATTATATACCCTTTTTAAAATGATTTTTCTTTATCAATAAATATCAGAATCTAAAGTATTGAATTATGGTACTGTTCTATTATGGTATAGATATTAGTTTACCAAACAAACCAAAAAGGTATTTTATTTTATAAGTGGTCATGAAAATATATGTCTGGCAAAATTGCAATTTCTTAAAATTTGTCTTTCGTAACCACTTCAAGGAAGAATCAAAATCAGAAATTCATTCCAATTTAGGTCGAGAGGCGTTTTTCAATTTGCAACTTTCCGTATTGGTTGTTGTGGCGACAGAGTCCAAAGTTTTCTTATTTGTCTACAGTTTGAGGGAAGGTCAAACACGAACTGTAATCATTTTGTTACCAACTAAAATTTTCGAGATAAATAAAATATTGTTGAACATTCCACACAAATGAAGGAAAAGCTTTTAGTGGAAACCAGATAGCTGATATATTACAAGTAGTTATATGTTTTTGGAAATACTGACTATCTCCAATAAATATTACAACACCCACAATGAGAATAAACATCTATGTTAATTACTCAAAATATGTTTCCTTTCGGTGGGGACTAACGGACCAACTTATCTGTTTGGAGAATAATCTCCTGCTATAAAGCAAACAAAACATACATAAATTTAACGTGCAATTTAAACATCAAACATCCACTCATCTCTTATCTCGCTGTTCTAGTCCATGTGTCCAAACATCAAACCAAATAAACAAAATATGCAATTAGAATAAAATTTAACACCGACCCCCCTGTAAGCTTGGTTGACACGTTGCAAGGCTCATAGATACTCAATATACTCATAGTCACAGTACTGTATCGAGAAGTTCTGTGCTCATAGTACTTAGTTCCACAGAATAAATAATAGTTGGTAAAGCTTCGCAATTAGCTCAATTATTCAACTAACGTCTATTGCTCGAACGTGACTGAAGAGCTTACGTACTTAGATTCCAATTTATACAAGCACACAGTTAAAAATTTACTTGGAATGAGATTAATCCCACTGGACGGAATTAACTGTTTGCGACTCTGCTTAAGCTTACGATTTTTAAAATGCAGCTACCGTTCTATCATCGTGGTAGCCGCTGTTGAACATAAGCCTCCGCCTTATTTTTAGCCCGGAGCAAGGCCACCGCAAGGCTCATGATCATTGAAGGTATATAAATGGTCGCCTCGCTCAGGACTTTTTAATCTGGGAGATGTACCCAAGTTGTGACATTGTAATTACGGAAATAATATACTAATATAGCTAAAAAAAATACCAATCCTACTAATATTATAAACGTGAAAGTTTGTAAGTATGGATGGGTGGATGGATGGATGGATGTTTGTTAGTCTTTCACGCCGAAACGGCTGAACGGATCTGAATGAAACTTGGCAGAGAGATACATTAAAGTCGGGAAAAACACATAGGCTACTTTTTATCCCGTGGGAATACCGGGATATAAATCTGCGCGGGTGAAACCGCGGGGCGCAACTAGTCTATTCTAAATAAATAATATGTGATAAACAGGAGAGATACCTTATTACTAAAAAAAGGACTATATCGACTGTGTCGCAAAAAAATCCGAGATTCTGAAATTTTGGTTCAGTTATGACCGTGCGGTCGCCGCTTCTTGGGAATTATAAGCTTGAGAAACTCGACCAATCCGCTATTAGGTCTGTCTATGCCGGTAGATAGTTCGCTCATAGACAGAAGCTGTGTATCTAAGCAGGCTTAACTTATGTACTGATGCTAATTTGGATAAACAATTAAGATCTAGCTAATTAGAAAATGCTAAGTAGCATTAAGTTCGCCTATGTACTTCGATTTTGTGCAATAAATAATTTTCTTATCATATTTTTTGTATGTATTTACAGTAGTATATTTTTTATGTCTCTTAAACTAACTAAATACTCCAGTCTACCTGTTATCAAGTACATGTGAAACGTTAGGTACACATTTTATAGTTACACCAGTAAAGGTTGTGGTTTCCAAAGTCTGTATTTTCAGGTTATAGTTTTTCTTGAGCACATCTTCGGTTGGTTCTCGGTGACGAGATTTTTTAAACATAAGTTTTGGCCAACTGTTCGGACTATGACAACCAATAGTTAATTTAATCTGCAGCATTTGCTTTCTGCCCTTTACGTTTCCAGATATGATTATCTGGAAATCTAACGGGTACGAAGCAAATACCTATGCCATTACCAGAGCATTTGCAATTGCCAACGTATGCAATTTACGACGAAGCTATCAAGCTATTCAGAGGACACATTGGGCAAATATTAATGCTACGCTATGACACCGATACGAACCACTTCTGTATTTGTAAGTAGTCGTTTACTCCCCCAGTTCTGTTGAATAGTTATATTGACAGAACTACTGGAATTTAAAGGCCATTAGCTGTGACTTAAAAGAATGCTTTACACCTGACTTATCTCTACTATTCCCACCTGTTCTATTGAGTAATTCTGTTGACAGAACTACTGGTAATTTCTCCACATTAGATGATTTTTACAAACGAATTGGCACGAAAGTTCTCGTATCAGTTTAGACACAGAACTTACCTAGGCAACAGTTTCAATAAGAACCAGCCGCAGGTCATCTTAAGCAAGGACATTATTCCAAGACAACGCTGTGCTCGGAAATTTTCGGTCATCGCAAAATCCTACTAGAAATAAATAATAAATGGGAAAGTTTGTAAGTAGGATGGATGGATGTTTGTTACTCTATAACTCCAGAACGGCTGAACGGGTCTTTGTGAAAATTGGCACATCGGGATTCAAAACTACGCGGGTGAAACCGCACGGCGCTTCTAGTACTCCATAAACTTCGCGGGTACTCAAGGTACATAAACGTTCCGGTCTTTGTAATAGAAAGGAATTGTACAAAGTGCAGATTATGATATTTTGAAAAACAAAAGCAAAATAAAACCAAAATGGTAATGAGAAAACAGTCACGGCAAGCGATTACTCGCCTAAGATCCGATAATGCCGTCGTTTCTCTTCCATAATCCTGAAAAAGTGATGCTGCCCGAGCATTACGGGAATGGCTACAAAAACGATTCCCTGACTAATATAAATAAAACCTTTCGGATTCCTGTTTTAAATCCATTCCTGTCTGAAGAATTCTCTCACGAAAATGAATCGTGAATTGTCAGTAAAAACACTTGTATCGATAATTAAAAAAAATTCTTCAGAAATACCATGGCATTTGGGTAATGGTTATAGTATTCTCTTATCTGTGGTAATGGTTAGAAAAAGGTACCTAGATCTGGCGGCTTGTACACTGCTACATAAAAGCTTTAGTAATTTAACATTAGTCCGCCTACTTTTTCGTAGCAGTATGTTCGTAGAGGCAGCTACGAGCTTTAAAAGTGAGACAGCCATTTGATACATTTTTCGCTGTGGCACTTTGTTTATTATTCAACATGGTATATGCGCATACGTACAGATGCAGATCGTAATCAAGGTTTATTAGCATAAATCAGACTAGAATTGACAAAGGACCCTAATTAGCCCGAGCTGGGCCCCTCAAAGACCACAAGGTGTAGACACATTAATAATGAATTTGGATCGACCTGCCTTTGATATGCAAGATTAGTTACCCCACATATCATCCCGAATTACGACAGATGATGTATATTGATTCTCTAAATTAAAAGTAAATTCTCTAAAGAAAACAATAAACAAATGAATTTTAATTGAAACTTGCTAAGCATTTTTCATGGTTACTATAAATACGTCAGGCAGATGCCCCCAGAACAATCGTAAATCTGAAAAATATTTTGTGAGGAAAATCAAGTAAATAAGCTCTGGAAGGTTTATTATTATTATTTTTACACTATATATAAATATAAAATATATTCAGGCTGTCGATAACCACGTCTAGTTAATATAATGATTGCATTTTCTCAATTTGGATAACTGTTTGTATTGTGTTACTCCCCCAAGCAGATTTCGATAAGAAATATACACTTTTTGAGCTATCTATAGATCGTTTGTAACGGTCTGCAGATAGCTCAACTGTTTCATATGTATTTTGTATATTTTGTACATTTTGTAAATAATTGTAACTATTAGTTGTAATTTTCTTTGTCAATAAAGATTCTTTTTGAAATGAGTTTTTCTTGACTGACAGTCTCCCTTTATATCAATGAGAAAAGAGAAGCAGCATACTGATGTTGAGCAGTTGCCTAATTGCTAAAAACATCGCGAATAAGCAAACTAAGGTACATCTCGCAATTTCTTTTCGGACAGATCTTAGCGTGAAATATGGGCCAAACGTCCCAATAATCAATTAATTTTCAAGATTCTTAAGTGCTCTGCCAATTTTGGAGTTCTGAGTTGGCAATTAGATTTTTTCATTAAATTTAAGGATTTTGTTTGACTTTAATTTGATTGGATATCTGATGGAATTTTATAAATTTATGCAAATAATAAAATATTAGTGCACATCACACCATCACCATTTAACCCTAAACTAAGCTGATATACATTTTCATCATTTTGTTGTCAACCTTATGCGATAAGACGTATATATAACTTTTTAGACATATATTTTGTAAGAAGCAAACACTACAAAAAATGTTTCAGTACATCAAAAAAGTTGCTATTCGCACACCATGATCAAGGTGAATGTATATTTCCACTGCGTATTTACAGAATCGTTAATTGTAAGGCGCCGGAAGGAAAATAGTGAAGCACCAAAGGTTAGAAAGGTTTTATGACAGTAGGAAGCTTCGTCATAAATTTAAGCGGTTGACACTCCTTCCGTCCGCCCGCGCAGTACCCTCCATGAGTTAGTGTTGCAACTTTTTATTTTCGCTTCCTGAACACTGCACTAGAAGCTTCATCGCCAGAGGGCACTGCAGTAGATTGAAGATTATACCACAAACTTATTGTACTGTTTCTATCTTTGACAAAGCAATGAATAGAATTCAAAGAGAAAAGTTTGATTTGATAATAAGGCTTTTATTTTGCTAGCGATTTCAGCGCGCAATTTTATTTTTCTTCAACTTGGTTGATACTTAAATTTTTTGTGGTGTGTTTAAAAATTAATTGATATTTTAGAACACGTTTATTGTAAAAAAGATAAAATTGAAGTCTTCTGAGAAGTAGCTTTAGAATCGAATAAGTTTTTATTCAACACACAGCTATTTAAACACACACAAACATTTTTTTTTCTGTCACATTATGCAATATTTGACAAAGTACAAGGATATTTCACGGGCATTGGAAATTGATAACGTTATATTTTATTAGCATTGGACTTGAATTCGTGCTTTACGATTCAGCTTTGAATCAATTCTCGTGGAGTCCAATAAAATATTTTCATATAGGTAGTTTATGGCAATGGATTTTCCGTTTTAGATCTGTCGTTAAAACCAAATCACTATCCAGTTTTAGTGTTTGTCTCCGGAGCGAGCCAATGACTAGCGTATCGGGTTTCCTTCGTTTGCATGCACATAGGAAATATCCATTAAAACTTGCAATTGACTTGAATACTGGCAGTAAAGTTAGGATTAGTTTCGAAAACTAAAATCATTAATCTTTCAAAAGTAGAGCGTTCTTCATGGAGCGGATGGAGCTCGTACAGTGAATGGAAGTTGCTTACTTTGAGACTCATGAAACGTTACATTAAATAGCTAACGAGTAACCGAGTAAACTAACTAAACTACTACTACTCGTATTTTCAGAAATACTCTTGGTGAGGTTTAGACGATTTTTTCGGATTTATTTTAGACTACACCTTTTATATATAATATTTTAGTTATAACTTAGCGATTGGATTTTTCACAAGTCATTCAAATTGCGATTTATTCATAAAATTCCCAGTCAACTCTTTCTACGTTTGATAAATTCAAGATGATCGATGAGCTGCCGTCAGGTTTTATCGGAAATCGAGCACCGTATCGTGGTATTACCTAACTAAGGAATCGAATTTGTGCTTTTTGATAGAGTTTTATTCTCAATATTTTTTGCGAACAAACTTAAACTGAAAAACTGAAACAGCTTCACGACTTTGATCCCCAGGCACGGTAGATATCCCTTCAGATCTCTCAGTACCAAGTACTTACTCAAGTACTCAAGATTCTTTAAGGATGTCTAAGGGGGTTAGTCAGAGGTACGTCCAAACATTACATTTGGCACACATACCCACATTTTGCAGTAGTTAGTATTCCATACGTGACAGGTTGCAAGCCCATCGCCGCTGCTAGAATACTAACTTGGTTTCCTCACGATGTTTTCCTTCACCATTTGAGAGCACTGGCATTGCGCACATAAATTTTTCGATAGAAAAATCCATTGGTGCACGACCGGATTCGAACCTGCGACCTTACGATCGGAAGGCGGGGTCACTTCTACTAGACCACCGGTGCTCTTGCACCGGTGCGAACAAACTTACTTGCACATTATTCTTATATATTACTTACTAGCGACCCGCCCGCGCGCCCCTGCTTCGCACGGGTGCACATATCATGCATGTATTACACATATAAACCTTCCTCTTGAATCACTCTATCTATTAAAAAAACCGCAATAAATTCCGTTGCGCAGTTTTAAAGATTTAAGCATACATAGGGGCATGGGGACAGGGATATAGGGATAGAGAAAGCGACTTTGTTTTATACTATATAGTGATTAGTTTACGTGCTGACAATGTCAGGTAGAACATTTAAAAATGTTAATGTTTTTTTTTGTCAAATGATATTTCTCTTTTTTTGTTTCAGATTTAGCAGATGAACATTAAGACCACATTACTCGACTGTTAAGAAAAAATCAATGACTCAATGAAAACAGATGAGTTTAGATATTATGTAAACTTCTTGATAACTCATGAGTTTACCTGGAAATAAGACTACATAACATTTCCTGATCTTTACTCAGCTACTTTTTAGAGAACCGAAAGTGGGATTTAAAATGGTCACAAATAGATTTGATTTGAGTCTCGTTCCGCTGCCGTTTGCCGGCGAAGAGGGCCCTAGAGTTTAACGAGTTTTTCTTCAAGTGTAGCCGAAAGCAATTATTTTATTATTATCACTCTGCCGACTTCTATTAAGTGAGTTCACTTGTGATCTTTAATTGTTCTTTTGATATTTGATAGAATTTTCTTTTTCATTCATGTAATTATTTTATAGTAGGTGCAATAAAATATGATTTGGCAAGGGACGGCACTTGTTGATGGGTTGATGACCCTTTTGACGGCTAGCGGTATAATGTTTGAGTACGGTACGGATGCCTACGAGATGGTAGTGAGAGCATTGTATCAAGAAGACCTGTTCAGCTAATAAGCTCGCTCGACTTGCCACTTTTATTTCACAATGTCTATCATTTCAGTGATTTTATGTATGTAAAATATAAAAGCTTTTGGCGGAAAACAATGAGAGTTGGTATATCTGACGGTTCTATAGCAATTTTTAATTATCCTCTAAGTATGTGTGAAGTATTTTTTGTAGTGGAAACAAGGGAGGCCTTTGCCCTGCAGTGGGACCATAGCGGTTGAATAATAATAGGTATTTTTTTAATCAAAACTATCATGAGCCGAAAGAACTGTAACTAGAACCAAAGAGGCACCGCACAGTACAACGTGCAGAATATTTAAGACTTCTCTCCGAAGTCGAGAGCATAGGGAAAGTTTCCGATGCGCAGCCTAGTGAAATATTCAACTAGTTAGAAAGCCGGGAGAGGCGAGGATGGAAGAATCAATAAGCAGCCACTCATTACCGGAAGGCGGGCTTACTTCATTATTTAAAGGAACTGCAAATTTAAAAGCTCTTTATAGATCACAAGGGAATTGCAAGCTAACGCGATTTTACCAATAATATTTGTCAGTAGAGATGTACCTTTTTATTACATTAATAAAAATATACATGTAAAGCCATGTAAACGTATTATTAAACGATATACGTCGTACATCGTTTAACATAGGTACGTTGTAAGTTGTTTAATGAAATATTATATATTGTTGACAAGAGTGATGGGCAAACCAAGGGGCAAACAATCGAGCTCTATTTGACATTAGTCACGAAAAATATAAAGTAAACTTATGAAATGAAATTTTGACGCTGATACAAAAATACTATTTATTCAGTATGTATGAGTAGTTGAAGTCTATTTTGAAAAAAAAAACAAACAAAATATATATATTTTTTATGATATTACCTCACCAACTAGCAATAAAATAACTAAGGTGCGCTGAACTGAAAGGCTGTCTTGACGTCATTCTGACACACCCTTGGCCTGCATTTTATGAAGGTAAGTAAATAAAACTAAATGAACATGCTAATAATGCTAACTTAACATCTATATATGCCTCAAGTTGATGGACGCAAGGGCAACGACGAGGCAAGTTTCGTTATAAGCGATGGTTACCAGCCAAAATCAGGTTGGCAATTTGATTGATCCATCACCTAGTTGGGCTAGGTGTATAAAAAGAAAAAAATAGAGAATTCTAAAGGAAAATCGTATTATAATACATATTAATTCATATTAAAATATTATTAAAAAAAAAATACTATATAGACTAAACGCATTGAACTATGTAAATAATTTTTCATTTCCAATTTCAATATACCTAGTGAATATTTTTTTTTGACGACCTAAGTGGCGCAGCCGGCGAGAGTCCATTATCTAGTACCTATAATACAAGCTTTGAGTAGCTTACTTTGGGGCAGATGGTGCAGTGTGGATTGTCCAGCATTTAATTTAAAAAATATTGTTTGTTGTAAGGTACAATAATTCTCACACACAGAAGGCTTTACCCTTGCTCCGATCTTCTGGTCGGGATATCCTAATAAACTAGAGTTTCAAGGTCTACGAAACAAGCCGACCCGTTATGTTGTTCCACGTTTTCTTTGGGCGTTGATTCAACCCGTGCTCCATCAATTTGCATCTGTCCCATATTTCGACCTATTCCCAAGTTTCGAAGGCTTTCGAGGCCTTTTCTTTTCCTCGAGTTATGTGATTGAGCTCATTGGTATTCCGCCAGTGGTTCTTCAACTTTTACATTTAATAAAATAGCAAAACGCCGCACACGACACTAATAACATAAAAGCTGTGCCTTGTGATAAACCATTTCTTTACCACTTAAAGGAAAACCGTAAAACTTGGTACCAGAAGTTTTTAAAATGAGAGTCACGAAATAAACTTAAGCATGACTTTCTGCCGTCAACGTTTTTCCGGATAAATAATTTGAGGGACATTTATTACCAGAATTTTAGCTTATAATAGGCACGTAGGAGGGCAATACATTATTGCGCTCTAAAGGAAGTTACCCTCTTCAACAATGACTGTTGCTCTTTTCGGTTTAAGGCGTTGACAACACCTAATGTACCTCCCGCTCGCACGATTCGATATTTTGAAAGATATAAACTCACTTAGCCCAATTTTGAAAAATCGCAAACAACCATTTTGTGTGCAATCTCATTGTCCACAGTTTGGTGAAAATTTCATTTTGATTGATGCAAGTTTTCCTACTCAAAAGTTTGTTTGAATACGAAAACTAGAAAATCAAACTTTTAAGTAGGAAAACTTGTATCGATCATAATGATTTTTTTACTAAAATGTGCGCAATGTGACTACACGCAACATGGTTGTTTGCGATTTTTCGAAAATGTGTTAATTGATTTTATATCTTTCAACATGTCAAAACGTGCGAGCGAGAGTCACATTAGCTCTTGTCTTCGTCTTAAATATGTCTGTTTTAACCTTGTTTTTCTGCTGTTGGTTCAGATCACTTGAGCTACAAATACTCGTATGTCTAGATCGTTTGTAGTGGTGGTATGATAGCTATACCTACTGTTTCACGTGTACCCATTTTGTGAATATCTAACGTGTATATAATGTAATTTATAATTATGTTCTTATTAGTGACGAATTTTTAAATATGTGTTGAATATTTTTGTATGATGGTTGTGTTTTGTTAAGTTATTAATTTACAAAAAAAAGATGTGCTATGTACGTATTGTATTAGTTCTCCGGTTCCCATAGTACAAGCTGAACGTCTAATATATTTAATATTTATTTAATTTTCTGAGGAGTTTTTTTTCAAATCGCTCAAAAACCATTTTTCATACTTCTGAGTAAGTAAATAAGCCTACGGCACACCTGATGGGAAGCGGTACACTGATTTGCACTTAGACAAACATATTTTACCTATAATTTTCGCGTCTGAGGTACGAGTAGATTGGTCAATTTAAATTTCACGCATGACTTTCATGCATAAAGCAAGCAAGCCTTTTGTGCGAGCGTCACACGAAGAAGCGTAAATTGAATTACTTACACAGTAAACGATGCGTACTTACTCTTTTACGCCATAAAGATCGACAAATAAAGTCTTTTTTTATTGCAACCCCGTTTTACTGTAGTGATGATATGTGGGTTTAGCTTTTTTGCTAGCTCAGCCCTCAGTATTTGCGGTTGATGTGCGTTTGGTTGACTGCTTGCGTATTTTATAGGGTAGTAGAGATTTAAGAACACGTATGAACTTTAAATATAATCATCAAGTAATTGACGTCAGTTTTAGTGGATAAGTAGACATCCCTAATTCCCTATATCTGAGAGGCTTAGTCGATAGCGAGATTCTGATGACTATGTGAATAAACCTGGTGAATTGACGATTAGCTGTATTTATTTTGGCTAAGCAGTAAGTACGTAGACTACAATCTAAACTGAATAAAAGTATATTAGTATTATTAATATTAGTCTTAATCACTCAAAGATTTGACAGACCTCAAACACACATCTGCTTAATTGTCTTGTTTGCTATTTTAAATTAAAGTAGTTGTGTTTTATTAACCAAAAAGAAATAAAACAAGGTACGTGATCCACTTGGATACTACCCATATTTAATCATTTTATATTGTACTTTCCGTACCTATACATTTTCTATTGGAGCCAATAAAACTAGTTTTCTTTAGAGTAAGGTAAGCAAGGTAGTTTACGATGTTATTACAAATTATAGAAGATATTATTGAACTTTGTTACCTACCTACAGTCAGCGGCACGAATAAGCATCTCAGGAAACAGAAATTACATTGATTGTGATCAATTAGACCTACTATATCACACTAGTAGCGCCTCGCGGTTTCACCCGCGTACCTTAAAATCCCGGTATTCCCACGGGATAAAAAGTAGCCTATGTGTTATTCCAGACTATGATATATCTCTGTGCCACCATCACCAAGATCCGTTCAGCTGTTCTGGAGTTATAGAGTAACAAACATCCATCCATCCATCCATCCATCCATACTTACAGAGAATAGTAATTAGTAAGGTAGAAAAACGAAGCTAACTGAAAACTGAAGATTATTTTAGGCATAAAAAATATCAGATCATCAATATCAAAATAAACTTAAAACATGAAGTAAACAAAATTACATCATGATAATAATAGTTATTATACTAGAATAAAATGTCACCTTATATGTATAGAGACTATTAAACGTGCCAGCCCGTTTGTATTAATCCTTATGTATTTATACAAATAAAATTTAAACAAGCAAAATTACTTATAAGCCTATTTGGCTAGATTGTTATGATATTCTTTAGGTATTTCCTACGCTATGTTAATTTGGTATAAAAAATTATATATAATGATACTAACTGTACTTCCCTCGAACGAAACACTGAAATTAAATTCCGATACGAACCAGACCAGTCATAATAAATTCAATAGAAAATAAGTTTACCCAGTTTGTACAGGGATTGTAAATAATAAGTTTGTAAAACAAATACTAGAATATACAAAAGATTTATGTTTTATGCTTGCACTATGGTCACATGTTCTTGTTAATTGATCTACGTAAAGTCCGCGCTTAGACATAATTTCGAATTCGAAAAGAAGAATTCAGGCACTTCAGGCAAATCCATCCTGTTATTATCTTCTTCTGTTTTCTAACATTTAATTTTTTGAATAAATTGAAAACAAACGCAAAAACTACTTGCAACAATGAAGGCGTCTTTCTACCTGAAGCTAAAGTTCGAAGTTTAAAATAAAAAATAACAGCCGACTTTATAATCTCCTTTTGAAGTTAGTTAAAAAGAAATGCAGTCAAGCATAAGAGAGAAGTGACTATCAAAGATATAGTCATATAGAGCTCGTTCAAGAACTTTCCTTTCAAGTTTAATCAGTTGGAAATCAAACGTCCCAAAATATATACGACTTCGTTTATTCAATAGATTCGTTTATAAACAGGGTCATTTTTATTTTGTGTAGCGTATCTGACCCAGCACGACTTTTTAGTGGTTAGTTTAGTTTACCTAAAACCTTCTCTAGATACAAAATATTCACTGACAAAAACTGGGTTATATCCATTCAGTATTTTACCGAGTTTTATTCCATCATACCAATCAGGAGCTGCCAGTCGATTAATTGGTCTTTTGTCACAAAATTGATATTGTACATTATATATACATTGATATAAATAGTATTTAGCATTTCGTCCCTCGAATTTTTGATATGTCGTTCGTTGGTTGCATTTCGGCCCTGACAAAGCAACCAAAACTATTGGTAGCATTTCGTCCTTATGCTTAATTTAAACTGACGAGCAACTTTTATTTCCCGTTTATTTCCTTTGGCACTACTGCTGGCGCTCCATATGCAGGAGCCTTATTCACTATGACAATAGGAGATTCCAAGGAGATTCCTTGCCCCAAACCGTGAAACGTCAAAACTTGATATTGGGCTTTATTATTTATGACATAGGAGATACTTTGCCCTGACCGTATCACACCGCCTGCCTTGTCTTAGCCGAGCTCGCGCTGCAAATGGTCATAGTGCATAAGGCTCCAGTTACGCGTTAGTTAAAATTTTATTCGTACCTCGTGACAGACAGCTGTCTGAGACAGCAATAGTGATATTGGTGAGATTTGTTTAATCACCAAGCAACTCGCTTACTGCTGCTGCTTGATCTAGAATAATCAATACGCGGATTTACTGTTCCATGATTCACGACTAATGGAGGCGAAACTCATCGTCAGTGATCTATATTAATGAGTCAAAATGCAAAATTCAAGGAGCAAATCTGTTAATTCAGAGTTGATCTCCTCTAATCTTTTAAAATGAAATTCTGTTTAAACAAACCGTCCGTTATGTAGCAACTCAGTTAGGAGCTACGTCCGAACTGAAAGGGCTTCGACTTGCGAACCTGTAGGTAATTTGGTTTACAAATAGGATCAACATATTGTCACACGAAGTTGGGGGCCTATACAATATCCTTTTCTAAGTACCCTATTAAACATAAATTATATATTCGTAAATATTTCGAACATTTTCCGATAGACCTTTAGGTATAATACTACTTTTCAGCGTATTTCGTCTTTCTTGTGTCAACTCAATGAATTATCAGCGCGGCTATGACCTAAGCACAAGCAATAGCGACATTGGAGCAGTAAAAATTTGGTTGTAATTTTTTAGAGTAGCAGTAGCAATATTGCTATTGCGATTGATAGCCCTAGTGGTATACACAGTGTGACTTGATTCTGATCATGTTATGTTCAAAGTAGATACTATCTACTTAAAATTGCGCGATTTCCCAAGGCGCTAAAGTTCGAAGGAATCTGTTATTCTGTCTGCTAACTTTGTTAAAACTTAATATTTTCAATTATTCAATTTTATGATTACAAATTATTATTAATTTAAATTTTGTAAATTGTGGGCATGTATGTTCCAAATTTAATATTTTGAAGTACCTCTAACTACCCCCAAAATACATCCACACACAATCTTTATTCATTACTTATACACAACTGTGCCTGGAAATCAAAGTATTGAAGCAGTTTCAGTTTTTCAGTTGGTTTTACATTACATTTTCATTTTATGCTAGTCAAGACATGCTGCCTTGTCCGCTCTATGAAATCCGTATTAGGTACGGTACATGTTATCCGAGGCATTGGTCTTGTTCATGATTACAATCGGAACTTTGACTATATAGGGCGATTTCATCATAGATTAAATTCTAGGGAGATGAATAGTAGAAGAATTCACCTCCTAGAACTCTAGGTGAAACTAATTGGATTAATATTTAAAATTTTAACAAGCTATACACACCATATCAGCACGTTCTTTCGTGGAAGTAGATGGGAAAAATATCAATACTGATCTTAACGATGACCTATTGTTTAAATGCAAAAAAAAGAATAATTAAATAGCTTTTTTTCTAATGTTCAGGGATTTACAAAAGTGGGACCGAGAGTTCACAACTTTCAAGCAAAATTTCATTTCTAGGTAATCGCAAGTTTATTTCTAAGCTTCAAGAAACTGTGACTGCAATTACTGCGATTGTGGTGGTCACAATAATTAGTCGGAGCTTTATTAGTCCCTGCTCACAAATACTCGAAGTATCTCGCTTTTGTTCAGACCAATTTGTTTAACCATCTCTTTCATTTGTGTGTAACAAGAATGAGACACGACTGTTTTTTCTGAACCTAGAAACGTTTGTGAGTACGGGTATCGTGTTGAACCCTGCTGACTCGACGTAAACTCATAATTACGGACAAAGTTGGAAAAGATTCGAGCTGATAAGTTAAAAGCGATGTTCAACTAAAAGTTACTCTGTGTATTGCTATAAGCTCGACTTAAAATAATAAGTTATACTTTAGAGATTTAATAAGGAGGTACCTAACAGGAGATTGCCGGGCTGAGCTACTGGTATTTAGAAGCGGAATCTTCGTTAGATTATATCATCGAACTTGAATCTTATTGATGACTAATTTATAGAATTTGAGTGAAAGGAGACTTACAGTGGGGCAGTTGCTGGCGTGGTCGCGGTGCAAACCGAACCCGTAACCTCGTCCCAAGCACTCTCATGCAGGGGTTTCAGTCGGTATCAAGAGTCCGACATAACCCTCTAGCCCCCCCCCTCCCCCCGGCTAGTTGGTATCCTTAAAGGATTTCCCCTGGGGGGAAAAAAGGCTTACAACACAATAGTATTATAAATCAGCATAAGTAAGCCTATGTAAGATGATGGAATTTTTTCATAAATTATCTGTTACATTTTCAGGATGTTATTGGCTAATGTTTTTTTTATTACCTGCAGGCTGATCGCGTAACTTTTGTTACATTCAAAATCCGGTTGCATATGTCAATTTTGGCAGATTTGCGATGGCAAAACTGCCAAAATTGACTTATGTTATGTAATTATGATTTTGAATGCAACAAAAGTTACGTGATCAAGGGGCTGATGTTGAAACAAAGAGATGGCTCACCTGATGTCAAAACTAACCATAAACTGTAACAAAGCATTGCCTCGTACGCCACGCACGATTGGAACGTGCCCAATGATGAACTGTCCAGCGTCCACTCCAGGCATACAGATTTTAACTTTGTGCCTGTAATTTCACTGGCGACCACATTCTTCATACCGAAACACCAGCAACGCTGCTTGGCCGCAGAAATAATCATGGTGGTACTTTACCGGTAGAGCCCAAGGCATTACGGAAATGGGTTCCCTTATAACGAACAATTTAAAACATTGTTCCAATGTTCACTGTTATACAATGTTATGGAGCAGTTGCCCAGAGCGATGTGTGATCATGTACTGGCAATTATCTAAACCCGTACCGACAATTTGTGGTCGGGATTCAACTAAATGCTATGTCCAACTAATCTATGGCTGAACCGCCAATTCATTATGGCTATTCGGTGCACAATTTGTAATTCTGTGTATATTTAAAAAAGTCCAAATACGAATTTGCAAGGTATTTCTAAACCCTTTACGTCAGAATTTGTCTGTCTTACTTTGTTTCATTTGCTATTTTACGGATAAAAAATCTCTAAATATATATAACTCAAAGGTGACTGACTGACTGACTGACATAGTGATCTATCAACGCACAGCCCAAACCACTGGACGGATCGGGCTGAAATTTGGAATGCAGGTAGATGTTATGACGTAGGCATCCGCTAAGAAAGGATTTTGATCAATTCTACCCCCAAGGGGATAAAATAGGGGATGAAAGTTTGTATGAAACTTTGAATTCTTTGGCGCGAGCAAAGCCGCGGGTTCAGCTAGTCATTTTATAAAATGAATCCTTAGATCGATTTATCGCCCCCGAAACCCCCTGCATACAAAATTTCATGAAAATCGTTAGAGGTTTCCGAGATTCAGATTACTAATAAAGATACTATTTAAAAGTATTAGATGTTATTGAAATGTTAAAAACCCGATAACATAAATACCCATGCTTTTTGTACAGTCAGTGACAAAAGTAAATCAACAACAATTCTACTCTCTAAGTCTATCAACAGCGCTCTTCTGGATTTAAAAATTTCGATTTTCGGATCCAAAGCACCGTCTAAATAAGCTTTAAACTACTAGGTACCTACTTATACCAGAATGACAGATAAGAGACTATCAGTACAGATTGTAATTCACTTTTGTCGCTGAATACTTATTACTTAACTATACTAACCAGAATCACAGTTAAGAGAATACTAATATTACAGAATGTAAATCGCTTTAGTCGCTGAATACTTACACTGGGCCATTTCTAAAACCGTAGTTAGAATAAGCATCAATTCTATTTTAGGATCATGCAATCCATTTTTTGGAGCACCGGTGGTCTAGTGGGAGTGGTAGGAGTGGGAGTGGTAGGTGGGAGTGGCAGGTTCGAATCCGGTCGTGCACCAATGGATTTTTCTATCGAAAAATTTATGTGCGCAATGCCAGTGCTCTTAAACGGTGAAGGAAAACATCGTGAGGAAACCAGTTAGTATTCTAACAGCGGCGATGGGCTTGCAACCTGTCACGTATGGAATACTAACTACTGCAAAATGTGGGTATGTGCCAAATGTAATGTTTGGACGTACCTCTGACTACCCCCCTTAGACATCCTCGAAGAATCTTGAATTAGTACCTACTTGGTACTGGGAGATCTGAAGGGATATCTACCGTACCTGGGGATCAAAGTCGTGAAGCTGTTTCAGTTTTTTTCAATCCATTTTTATTCCCTCCGTAAAATGTACTATCTAATAAATAACATATAACGTACCCAGTTTATTGGTCACGTCGTAAATGCATTTTAATGCGGCCACCATGACCACACGACTACTAAACTTTTACATAAACTTTAACCTTTCGATATTCTATAGGTTACATTTTGGTGAATGTGCTCAGGAACTGCACGACTTAATACCTCCATCTCCTTTCCACCACAGGACGATTAGGCGTACGGCTCAGTACCACCCATACCTGGTAAATATACCACCCATTCGTACTAAGCGCTTTGCGTCCACATTTATTATGCGAACCGCCAAGGAGTGGAACTCATTGCCGTCTCATGTCTTTCCTGATCGCTATAATTTGGGCCTCTTCAAGGCAAGAGTGAATAGGTGTCTTCTAGACCGTTCTGCTCCATCGTCGGCCACATCATCGCTTACCATCAGGTGAGATTGTGGCCAAAGGACAGTCTATCAAATATAAAAAAAAAAAAAAAAAAAAACATTTATCCGTTGCTATTTAATTTGTGCGCAGTCATCTAAATTGATAATAGTGTCGATTCTGTTGTTGCATTATCCTAAACTAACCTAATCTGACAGCTCTCTAAAATTATAGCCGTCCTTGTTGTTTCGGTCTTTTAGAAAGGGATGGCAATATTTTTAGTGCTGTCAAATTAGGAAAGTTAAAAAACAGAATGGCACCATTATTCTCATGGTGAAAAGTTGTGAGTAGAGCTCTTTGTAAAGAGATCGTTTTTTTTTGTTTGGAGAAGTACTGCCACCATGTCTATATTTTTCGTTGAAAAATAATAATTAGTAGATATAAATAAGTAAAGTAAATTGACATTTTAACTGGAAGAGATCGCTTTTAGCGATAATTCCGCCCATTCATTCCATTCTGTAATATTATCTACTATGTAGTTATTATGTATGTTTTTCCTAATTTGTTAGTTTGTAAGGTGAACAATAAAGCATTATCATTCATGTGAATAATAAGTACTTTGTTATTTTTTTATAAATAGATACTTATAATATTATACATAACACCCAGAGAGAACAAACATCTACGTTCATCACACAAAATTAAATGTTTGTTCACGGTGGGACTCGAACCTACGACCTACGGCGCAGAAGGCAGAGCTACTACCAACTGCAGCTATGTAGGCTGTGTATTGTAGATAAACAAGAAAGTTGTAGCAATACAATTTAAACGCATGAGATTATTTTTTTAACCTTTGATAAATCAACCCTGCAAAGTTAATAAGGGATGATTTCTTTCCACCGAATTGGAGTAATTCTGCATTCATGCAAATTGTTTCGGTTTAGTTTAGTTGAAGGTGTTTCGGTTTGAAGAGTGTGGTCGCCGGTGTAATTACAGGCACATGAGGCTTAACATCTGTATGCCTCAAGTTGATGGACGCAGGGCAGTGCATCGTAGGGCACGTTTTTATTGTGCGTGACCTACGGGGCAATGTTTTGTTTATAGGTGATAGTTACCACTTAACATCAGGTGGGCCATCTGCTTGTTTCATCAGCGAGCGTTGTATAAAAAAAAAAGGTTCTCTCTCTGTCTTCAGGCTATTTCGAAGTGACTTATTTAAAGACCCTATCAGCCATTCTTCGTGCTTGCCAGAAGGTTTGTTTTAAAATTGGTCGGTTGTAGGTTGTAGCGGGTTGCTTTGGGTCGCTGTAGCGCGGATAATTTAAGATGGTCGGCGTGTTCGGTGGGATGGAAGTTCGAGTGTTGTTATTGGATTTGGTCGGTTATGCGGTCGTCTTATCTCGATGCTCGCGTTGCGTATACCTAGTCGGTGCGTAACGACATGCCACGCCTCCGCGACGACCGTCTTCGCACCAATGTTGCGCGCGCATTCCAACACTTGCGTAAGGGTGAAATCACATGGATTGATCTGAATTCATGTTTATCATCTGTTAGGCATTGGTTTTCTTCATTGTCAGCAGACCAGGGTTAGTGATAACCAAAGTCAACCTACTCAGTGGTTACCTTGGTGCAGATTTAACTCGCTAAGACAAACATACTGCCACAGTTAAAGCCAGATAAACAACTTATACCTAATTTTAGAATGACTAGAAAAAAATCTGATAAGTAATAGGTACCTACTCTATTGGGTAAACGTACAACCAAACGCAGACAAAAGAAAATGTCATAAATACCTTAATAACTTTCTGAAGATTCAAAATAAAGCTGCCAAATTACTTAGAAAAATAAAGCCTGTTTTTTTTGCTAAGTAGCAACCAACAAGGTCAAGTTAAGGCCAACCATTAAGTCAAGATTCCGGTAAAAACTAGCAATATACCTAATACTAAAAACTTCCAAAGTAATATGACCGAACCCTAACGTCATAACATTCGCGTGATGCGTTGGAAAAATCTGTAGCAGAATCAGCATCGCAGCGCCGCCACGGACGCTCACGGAGACAAACGTACTACGTCACGCTAAAGCGCCCCGTTGTCCGATCACGCCATCTAGCGGCAGCAATAGCAGCCTTCCAGTTCCCACCTGCCCGCGAGCCGATCCGCGACATTTCTCCGTCGCGCTCGCACCAGTGGCACGTAGGAAATAACCTCAAAACGTCCATCGCAAACAACCAATCACCAAAATAATCGCTTTGCGAGACATTTATAACAGTGACACGGGCTCTAAAGACAATTAACAGTGACATGAACGTGACGTAATCTCCCAAGCCTCAGGATTTTCCAGTATAGTGTTGCCTATCAGTGTTTTTACCGAAATCGAAAGTTTCTAAAAGGACGAATGTCCCTTTTGGTGGGCTGTCGCTGGGCAGCCCCCAAATTCTGTGCCAGTATGTGGTGGTTGTTGTTTATTTGTGTTATAAATGTAAATACTTTTGATGTCTTGGCTTCGAACAGCAGTGGTCCTGCTTACGAAAGTGAGTATTTTTAATAATATGTACTTAATTTTATTAGTTTATTTACCTGGGTACCTATTATATTTTTGTTAACATGAAAACTAACAACAGTTTGCGTTAAATCTTCGTGATCGCAAAGTAAACAAGTATGTTAATGAGAAAAAGAATCGTATGATCTTTTCGACGACGGCTTAGAACGCGACTGTTCGTCGGCAGTGCGGTACTAATTATATTTATAAATACGAATAACTAGTTTGTTACATAGTAGGTGAACTAGACACACGTGTACTCTCAGCTGCTTCAGTGTTGCATTTGTTTATGTTTACTTACTAACACTTTTCAGAGGCTTTGAGGCGGTAGGTACTAGGTACTATAGGTAATCATACTTTGATTAAAATCTGATTAGATATTAATGATAAGTCACGATACATTATCACCACAGAATAAGTAAAAGTACCTCCATATCAGGCCACCCACCTTTACTATGAAATAGATAAAAATAAGAAATACCTAACTCCATTGGTGGAGAGATATGGAATAGTGAATCACGAGTTATAGAAATTACCTAGGTACCTACCTAGGTACGCACCACGTAAACATCTCGTTGAACCAATTGAAGAAGACATTTGATAGATAATTAAAGTTTTATTGATTTAATATCCGTAGGTAGGTACCTATACCTTAACATTTCATAACTGGGTATTTAGGTTTACAGTCTCATAAGAAAACCTACCTACCTAGGTACCTATACTATAGTGACAGCATCACATTTACTAGCTGACAAAATAGTGGTGAGTAGCTACCCAGATAATAATAATATACCTACATACCGAGGTACCTAATGTGTATGTGGTGATACCTACCTAGGTATGTTGGTGTTGGTGCCAATTCTGTTGTATAATTTTCCTAACTTAACCTAATTTGACACTTTTGACAGCACTAAATACCAATACCTATAGGTACTAATATTCCCATCCCTTTCTAAAATACCGAAACAACAAGGACGGCTATAATTTTTGAGCTGTCAGATTATGTTAGTTTAGGATAATGCAACAACAGAATTGACACCATTACCTAGGTACGGTAAGACAGGTATCTCGCTTGTGTTTTAGTCATACATTAGAATTAGATACCTGCCTACCTTAATGAAATTGAAATTATAGGTGCAGCGTTATAGGTATTTTAGATAACATGACATACACACACACAAATAAAGTAATTTGTGTAAAGCGCCGTTTTAGATGATAAGGTACTTTTGACTGGTGAATAAGGCCTTAGCGAAAAATATAATGTTATTTATTTTTGGCAAAACAAGATTAACTTTGTGCAGGAGAATTTGTTATAACAAGATTGACATGCATTTACAATGTTTAAGACATGACTTACCTACGAGCACAGGTCATATAACTTTACAACTTTGTCTCAGGGTTTTTTTTTTTTTTTTTTTTTTTTTATGTAAAAGATAGGCAAACGGGCTAACGGCCCACCTGATGGTAAGCGGTCACCGTCGCCCATAGACAACAACAACACCAGGGGCGTTGTCGGTGCGTTGCCTACCCTGAAGGACTTTATTAACATTTTTCTTGAAGCTTTTCATGTTAAATCTTGGCGGGAAAACTTCTGATGGTAACTCATTCCACAGCCTATGGGTATGGGGAAGAAATGAGCGTGAAAAACGGAGAGTACGAGAGACCCAGGGTTCCAGAATGTGTGGATGAGCTCGATCCCGGTGCCGAGAGGAGCGGTGGTAAAATCTCGACGCTGGGATAAGGTCAAATAGCTCCTCCGAGCATTCCCCATTGTACAGCCGATAAAACACGCATAAAGAGCCAATGTCGCGGCGTAAGCTGAGCGGCTCTAGCGTATCAGTGAGTTTGGGATCGTTGATAATTCTAACGGCTCTTCTTTGTAGGGAGTCAAATCGTTGCAGCTGATACTTGGGTGCCCCGTTGGGTGTCGGTCGGGTGCACTGAAAGCACGTCCTACGACGTGAATCACAAAGTAAGAAGGTGGTATACTCGTATGTGTAGGTTGGTCCTATTGCGATTCATAAGGAGAGACGACAAAGTTGTTTTCCTCTCGGATCCTTGTCTCAAAGGCTGGATTTCTTTTTAGGTATTTCAACGCAAGAATACGGGACATTTTGCAATCAGTACGCACACAAACACAAAATATTAATACCGGTTAGTGAATTCATATTCCAATAACACTGACGCCAAATTAAATTAAGACTTAGTGAATGTACCTAACATTAAAATGTATATTGATCATAGGTACAGGTACATTTGCAAGGTTACCTGTCTCTGGTGATCCAAATAAAGAAATAACCATGAAAGTGCTAATGGAGTGTTTCTAGTGTCCATTGGAATGGAACTCAATATTTTTTTCCATTCGACACTGAATTCACTTCGACCAACTTCAGAAGTGGACTTCACAGTGGACCTTCCTGGTACCTTATAGGTAGGTGAGCTACCAAGTGATCTCAGCTCAGCAGGAACAAGTCTGATTTATTTTTCGTATTTCGTACCGTCAGTCAAGCGGCGATATTTAAAAAAAATCAAATATGTATGATCTCATTACCTCCCTTTTTCTAACTTAACTTCATTTAAGATTGTTTTCATCGCATCTATTCGAAAAGAACGACTTGGTTCGCCTTTATGTGCACCCAAAGGTGGTGTTTTCTATAAGAAACTATAAGTGCGCGGGAAAGTTAATTCCGGCGCACTTATTTAAATAAGTGCGCCGGAATTTACTTTCCCGCGCATCTTCAGTGTTCAGCGCCAAAGAAATCGAACGCAATTATTGTTTGAATAAAGACTGGCTGGTACGACGGCCCATAGACCACCATGCCGGCGGCTTAGTAAAAAAAAAAGAAATCAATTCAAAAACGCGCGAAATACAGCCCGCGTTTTCGTAAACTTTCACGGATTGTTAGAAAATCATGGTTTTGTTTTGAAAAATCAGTTCATCAAGTGACAGTGAAAGTATAGAATTAACTCCTGCAAGTATTAGAACTGACGCATAAGAAATGTGATGGATAATATACTACCTGCAAAGTCCCGGGAGAAATATATGAAAGCCTATGGTAATTTTATTAAATGGAGAAATGCAAGAGGTGCCAATAATTTTTCAGAATCTGTGGTTTTGGCCTCCTTCTAGTACTTAGCCAAAACTAATAAAATATGAGGTGCCTTTTATTTTCTCATAGTGGGTGATGAAAAGTAGAGTGTACCACTCGGGAGCAAAATATATTTTTTGGCTCGGGCGACGTACTTTGAATCCCTCGCTACGTTCAGGATTCTACTAAAGAATCCTTTACTTCGCTCTGGATTCAAAAAAGCGCCCTCGCCGAAAAAATATGATTTCGCTCCCTTATAATACAGTCTATTATTTACGTTTGTGGGGTCATTCATGGCTGCTCCCCACGAAAGTGTGGAGCAGCAATTACGCTGAAACTGGACCTGTTTGGCCCACACAACACAAAGGAGACAAATTGGCATTCAAACACTGTTATTGTATTTTTCTGCTTTTCTGTCTCTTTATACTGTTTGTTTTTAATATCTGTATTGTTTTTCTGTGTTCGCTGTGTGTCAAATACTTAAGTAAATGTTTCTTTCAAGCCTTTTTTTCGATGTTACGATGGTTCATCGTGTTTACCTATTTTCTGTAAGTTAGGTAGGTATTTATTCTTTTTAGTTTTTCAATAAAGTAAGTAAGACTATTCGTTTTTTTTCTGAAATTGTTCTTCTTGGTCTTCTCGTGTTTGCTTTTCTGTCGTGCTTCTGGTAATGTTTTATTTTATTTTCTTGTTATAATTATTATAAGTGTATGTATCGTGTGTGTCTAAAATAAATGTATTTTCTTTCTTTCTTTCTTTTCTTTTTTCTTATTCCAGTAAAGTATTATTGTGAGTATCGGTTTTCTTTCGGTGATTCATTTTCTTTAGCCTATTTAGGTATTTTGATAATCTATTAACGCGGAAGTTGGTCTTATTAATTAACCAGTACCGAATGTTTGTTTGTTCAGTAAGTTTGGGGAAACTAGAAGCGTGCTCAGAAACGTGCTCTTATTTCTGGTCACGGAACAAAATGAGTAAATATTTGCACAATGTAATTAGGTACACAGTTGCCTGTGCTATTATGGTAACATCTAATTTTAAATAGCGAATACCCACATAATAGAAGTTTTGACATATTACATTTAGACAATTTGAGAATTAGACGCTTACAAGTGTGAAACAACTTTAAAATAAAGCTCTCTCATTTCAAAATGTTTTGCACATTTTGCTGAATATGAAATCACTGAATGTAAGTAAGTATTTATGAAAAATCGAAAACAACCAAGTTAGAGAGAGATAGGTATTACATTACATACGTTCAAATGTTTTCTTCCAAAATAATTGTTTTACTAGTTTTCGTTCTTAGACAAATAATAATAATAATATAAATATTCTTCTCATTCAAGAAGTATTTTGGGGTCAAGTCTATACATAAAATAATTGTAAAAATTATCAAGCTTAGCCAATTTAGTGCAAGGAATATTTTACACTTGAAGATATTTTTGTTGAAAGACACCAACGTAGCTATTTTAGTAGGTAGTGTCCTCATCAAGTTGCAGCTGATAGGTAAAATTTGATACCAGCCAGCGATAGAATACCGAGACAATACCGCCAAGGCCTTTTGTGGTTTCTGCTGATATCCGGTTACTGTTATTGTACTCCCGACTAGCCTGAGCTCGGTTTTTTTTTATTTGCTGATGGAAATAGCAGATGTCATCTAAAATAAAGCATTGCCTCGCAAGTCAATTACGATAAGAACGTGCCCTACGATGCACTGCCACCATCAACATGAGGTATACACTTGTTAACCCTCATATGCCTGCAATTTCACCGGCAACCATAGGTACCCTTTACACCGCGTACATTATATTAACATATTTGGAGTGCGATTAATTATTCATTAATTAGGTATACGGTAGGTACATGAGTATCTAGATAATTTATTTATTTAGAATCAAATGCATAGTTTGTTACTTACCTATATTGGATTCAGCCAATCTGATAATACCTGATTTAATCAAGATTTACTTTTGGCCATTATGTTACATCTCTGATATTTGACGCTGTAATTAATACATTGACGCTGATTAGTGATTATTGACAAACATTTGTATAATATAACCGAGTGGTACCTACACCTATCTAATTATGGTACATACGAGTATATCCGCACCTATGTTGCTAATTAAATTCAGTTAAGACTGTGTACAGTCGTCTGCAATAAGATACACTTCAATATTTTCAAAATGCTGTTACTTTTGTATAGGTAAGTATAATAAGTAAATAATAGGTATATCAGCATACTGGTTCTCATATAATACAAGTTTTGGGGCTAGATAGTGCTATGTAAAAAAAAGGTTTACCAATATTTATTATTTGTATTCACGTGTGGTAAATAAAGATAATATCAAGGAATTTGAATACTACGTAGATAAGATAATGCTTTAATGGTAACCATTTTGTATATACTGTGGGAATTGTCTATTCTGTGGTGATCTGTGGGATTTTGTATATTCATCCGGTGAGTTTAGGTAAGACTCGAAACTTTGGTATTATGTTGGTACACTTGACTATAGAAACTATTTGTAGATCGATTCGGAACTATGTATCTAACCTTCTGATAGTACATTTGATGCAAAAACAATACTAAAGTGTTGTATCATGGTGCCAAAAATCAAAATAGAGACGCAAACATACAAAAGTAGCTAAAGACGAATTTCCTGAATCAGTGCAAAGTTCAAAACAGCACGGTGGTGGCAGTGAGCCAAGCAGAAACAGTTTCAGTGATGTTTACTATTTTGTATTACTTAGTGACGTTGATAATCGCTGCGTTAGATTCAACTGAAGCCATTATTGTTACTAGGTACAACAATAAAGGCCTGTTACAAACCATTGAAGCTAAATGGGTGGTCGAGTGTTAAGTAGTTAGTTACTGTCTCAATTTTGGCGGGCCAGGGGCAGCTGACGCGACGCCCATAAAAGTCCCTCTGATGAAAGAACACAATCCCATTGTGATGGCTATAAAACGGGCTTTGTGCCCGAAGGAGCCGTCATTATGTGAAAAATGAAAAAGGAATCGTACTTGTCATACCCAGACCAGTTTTATAAGAGACACAGCGGTTACATTATGTGAATTTGCCCTGCGATAGTATAATTTGTTCTATTCTATTTGAATTCTTTCTAAATGTATTTTAGTAATTTTTGAGAAAAACATTTTAGTATTCTGATACCGGTTTACGAACGCAAAATAAATAATTTTGATAAAAACAAACACAAAACATAGAGCTTTTTCACAAGTTTATTTTCAAAAGAGCTTTGTTAGTCAGAGCAGCGCCTCATCATTGTTCGATATTACCTCTCAACAAAAAAGCGGAACACTTATAGTATACTACAGTGAAACCATATTTTTAAAGTATTTTAATACAATATAAGTATAAAAGGTATAACTCGAGAAGGCTGCTTTCTTCGTATTTTTTGTTGTAATGAAAAGAATCCGGCTGTGAATCACGGATAGAGCTCCAGAGACTAAAATGGGCATAAGAGAACCGAGTTTTCGCTTTCAAAATGATTGACCAAAACTCGGCAAAACCTGTACCTTACATTGTTAGGAACTTCAAAGTTATTTGGCGAAACAATTTTATTGTTTCTGAACTATGTGATTGAAAGATCAAAATCCCACGGTGCGTGATGAAAGACGCTTTTGAATTCTTACTTTGCACTCATTTCTACGTTTCTAAGTTATGGTATAAAACGTGGTTAAAACCAACACAATCGCTTATATGCACTTCTGGCTCGCTATTTCAATTTTTGAAAGATAAGAAGTTACTGAACCATTTATGAAAAATCGTAGTTAATCAAGTTATGTGCAATTTGACAAACATTGCACACAGTTCAAATAACTTCAGGATTTTATATCTTTCAAAATTTCGAAATGTGCGATCAAAAAGTTCTTTGTCGGGTGTCAGTCCCTTTATAAAGTTTTGCTTCTTTAGTGAAGTGTTTAATCAACCGTCTGCTGTGAAACCAAATTCAACTAAAATATTCAGTACCTACAAAATAGCACAAGGAAGTTAGTTGTAAAATAAATGTGATAAATAAAGTAAATGGTTGCATTTATTATTTTTCAGACGGGTGTTTTGTCATTATGTTCTGTATTATATTATTATAACCGCAGCCGACAGCTTGACCGCGCCAACGCAACCTATCCATTATGAAGTGAGGTGAGATAAGGGTTCCGATTGGTTGAATTCATGTTTTGGTCAATAAATTCTCATAAACCCATGAAATATTATTGTGTGTATCCCAACCCAATATCATTATTTTATATTGGTACCTAATAAATGAGAGCACTGTTCGAACCGATCAATAATAGCCAATTTTACAGATGGACTTGAATAGTCACTGCTATGCGGGTATAGGCCTCTATAATGGTTAGACTTTAACGAATGAGGCCTTGCTTATACTCTTACCGTTTAGATTACAAGTTTTTGGTTAGAGTAGGTACATGTTTAGCTTTATTTGAAGCTATAGAGCTGTGTAAAATATACGCGACTTTTTTATTCATTTAAATTTCATTGAAAAATGCGCTAACACAAACTTTTTGGCCTAGGCTGTTAGTTTGTGGTTGCATTGTTGAATCAGTAAATAAATGAGTTAGATTCACTCGGCTTCTCAATTAATTGCCAAGAAACATAGCTGTAAAGTTTAGTTGCACAAGTGCTCGCATGAAGCAAAATCAGTTACCTACTGCGGCTGTATCTGACATAGTTTATTGTCAGTGTGCTTATTGTTTGCAATAGTTCCGCATTCCACTTTCTTAGAAAAGCGTGTGAAATGAAATATGATTATTTGACTGAAGTATGGTACTACAAAAGATCTTAGGTCTCACACACTTCGTCGTTGGCTGACATGCAACATAATAGCTAAGTATGAGATTCAAATATAATATATGAAGTAAATTAAACAAAAGAATAGAAGAAACAAAATGTCAGGTCCTTTTAGAAATAGGTACATGAATTTGGAAAAACTGGGATAAAACGTCGTCAAGAATTATATAGATCAAATGAAAACCATTAAATTATTCCCAAAGCTAAAGAAAAAAAAGCTAAGTATTTCATTAATAACAAAGGAAAATTTTCGTAGAGCCACAAATACAGTCATTTCTTAAATTGCTTTATAAAGTGCTGTTATATCATTTTATGTAGGTAAATAAATGTGGTGATTCGCATTGAAGTATCTTTGGTGGGCTGCTATTTTCTGTTGAATTATTGGACTCAAAAACTGTCTAAGCCATGGGGCATAAATGAAATGAAATAGGCAATAGCAGTCAGTCAAAACCTCCTTTTTTGAAGTAGATTAAAAATCACAGCGAAATAGGCTAATCATAGCTGTAATCCACAATCACTAATCTAATCTAATTCCCAGCACATCATAGATGGTAGATTTTAGAATCCTTATTTCAGGATGTTGTAACTTTTCCGGTGAGCAAATGAATAAACGAATAAAAAAGTGCAAATGTAAAGTGAGCTCTTTAAATCTAAACTGAAACCCGCCAAAGATCGCTAGAACGCAAATTGTGCCCAGGCTCGGCGCGAGCGTAACAATACCTCAGTTTGAAGCGTAAGGTAAGTTAGTCTAACCACTAGGTTTTTGATTACATATAATATAACAGGTAAATGAGCAGGTGAAGAGGTAATATAATGAAGGTATTCTTTTTTTTAATATTAAATTATTGTACACACATATACATATTGTACGAGTACATACATAATTAAAATAACATCAGTAAGTTCCTACATAAGTACTTAGTGCAAATATTGCTAGCGCCATTGTTGTGTTCGAAAATGTGGGTGTAAATCCGAAATTGATTAATCACACAGCTAAATTCATTCTACAATTTGTATTACTCTAACAAAATTAGCGGACGAAACCATAGAGGAAATTTAACTAACGTTCGACTATTATTTACCTACCTATTTTACATGAGCAAATTCCCAAGTTAATATTTTATTTGTTTTCTTTATTGTCCTCTAGGATCATAATGACTGTCAAAGATAGGAGGAGCTGCCTACCGTGCATCGCTTGCGAGTCAATGTTTTGTTTTAGGTGATGGTAAAAATTTAATATCAGGTGGGCCTTATGCTTAAGAGGCGATATAAGAAGGTATTCTTTTTTTAATATTAAATTATTGTACATAATTAAAATAACATCAGTAGGTTCCTACTTGTGCTTAGAACAAACTAGGCGCGCCCCGCGGTTTCACCTGCGCAGATTTAAATCCCGGTATTCCCACGGGATAAAATATAACCTATGTGTTATTCCAGACTATAATGTATCTCTCTGCCATGTTTCATCCCGATCCGTTTAGCTGTTTTGGCGTGAAAGATAATATACTTACAAACTTTCACGTTTATAATATTAGTAGGATATTGCTAGCGCCATTGTTGTGTTCAAAAATGTAGGCGTAAATACGAAATTGATTAATCACACACAATTAATCTTAGTTCAACAGCTATTAGTATAAAAACAATTGTAGTCGTGAGCCTATTTTATTAGACATAATAAAACTTAAACTAAAGAATACAATGCTTCCAAAGTCATAGTCAAAATGTGGAAAATATTGTACAAAAAGCGTGTCAATATAGTAGCGACTTGTATTGTATGCATTGTTCAAGCAACCAGTTAACGGTACAGTTAGAGTGAGCATTGATCGATATTAATTTTATTGGTCGGCCGTTCCAGTACCGGCTCGTCTATGCTATAACCGCTCAATTAAGGTCCGCTGCCAAGTCCAATGCGACACTTAACGTTGACCTCGATCCTGCATTCGACCGTTGTCATTAAGCCTTACTGCCACCCTATGCTGGATGATACAGAGTCCTACAAGCGAGGGTTAGATCGGGAATTGGAGAGAATCGATGCGCGCAAGCGATTTTAATACCTCGTCATAAACGGCTAGGTTCTATTATTGTGTGCATCGAAAACGCACTTCCGATGCTTTTGCTGTTGGCGAAAATTAGAGTGTATTGCTCGTATTTCCATGTCCCCGGATGTTTTGAAGATCCGATTCTAATTTGGTTTTAGTTTGTATTCTGGTTCGAGCCAACCACAAACAAAGTATTTTTAGATACCTGCTACATTACCTAACTAATCTAACCTACGTGTACTTACTACAATATTTCATGTTATGCTTACGTACTAAGGTAGGTACTCACTTGTTACTCTGAGATCTCGTGAGTCTTGGTCTTTTATAGGTTTGTTTATAAAGCAGTGCAACATGTACCTATAGGTACTACCTACACAACCGACCAGTAAGTGATTGTAACCAGCTAAACTGGTATCCATTTTTGTTGGTTGGTCAACTTATTTGGATCAAAATTATTTTTTGTTGAACCTTTTAATTATTTTAACTCTGTTGTTGGCGTTTTTCATAACTAGGTGCACTTTTGTATCTTAAAAAAACCTCCTTCGACTACAATCTCACCTGATGGTAAGCGACGATGTAGCCGACGTTGGAGCAGAACGGTCTAGAAGACGCCTATTTACTCGAGCCTTGAAGAGGTTCAATTATATTTAATTATAGTAACGATAAGTTGTTTGATGGGTACGAGTATCAGGCTTTTGATGTTATTTACTTGAATGAGCTCGTATTTGCTTTGCTAACACCCCCGGTTTCTAAAAGCCTGATCAACACTAATCGGCTGTCAAGTCACTTGCTATCTCTATCTAATTTGAAGTAAAAGCTGAAATAGCAAGTGTCTTGACAGCCGATTAGTGTTGATCGAGCCTTCAGAAACCGGGGGTTAGACTTTAGTTACACGATTTTTGTTATTCGCTGAATTTAAACTTTTTACCTCCAAAAATTATGCCAACTTTTGCACCTGCATCTTTGTTCAATGTCGTTAAAAACAACTGTTCGTTCGCCATGTTAACACAAAGTTTATACTTTGCTTATACACTCGAGAGCATAGAAATCGCACATAGGGTAATTTTCCTGCATTTTGATTTCGACACTTGTTTTTTTTTTAATTACAGATCGGTTGCAAATATAACTTAAATTAAATAAAAGTACACACTGTTAGCTTCCTAAAAACCCATAATGTCTGGCCTTGACCTTCCAAATCATAGCAGTGGCGGCTTAACAATGGAATGGCCTAAATTCGCTCGTTTCAGGTAGCGCGGGTTGTGGGACTTTGAGCAGGTATAAAAGGATAAAAAAACAATAAATTTGTGAATGTAACGATTTATTAATACGAGGTATTGCCTCCCCTAGCCTGAATAACAGCTTCCATTCGATGTTTCATTGAAAAAATCAATTTTTTTACGAAATCATGCGGTATGCTGTCCCATTCTTCCTTGATCGCGGTTTGGAGCTCTCTGAGTCTCGTAGGCACTGCGTTTCTGGCTCTTACTCGTTTCTTTAGTTCGTCCCATAAGTGCTCAATGGGATTGAGATCTGGGCTTCGAGCAGGCCACTCCATAACGAGTACTTCAACCTCCTCCAAGTACTGGCGTACTATAGCAGCGGTGTGTGGTCTAGCGTTGTCCTGCATAAAAACGAAGTTTTCGCCGATAAATCCCGAAAAGAGCACAACATGCTCTTGCAGGATCTCCTCGACGTAACGTTGGGAAGTCAATCCACGAGATCGACGGTCGGTATCGGTTCCTGTGATGAAGACAAGTTCGGTTTTCGCTTCCAGTGAAATGCCTCCCCAGAACATACACGAACCACCGCCGTATGCGACCCGTTCGGAGATGCAGCATTGAGCAAAACGCTCACCGGGTCTTCGGTAAACTCTACCCCGTCCGTCGTTACCATGGAGACACATCCTGCATTCGTCGGAGAAGAGGACTGCCTGCCATTGATCCATAGTCCAATTAACGTGATTTCGAGCAAACTGAAGGCGTGCTTGTCTGTGCGCTGGGGTTAATTTTGGGCCAGTTGCTGGTCTGTGCGCTGTCAGACCTCCTTCGGCTAGTCTTCTTCTAACCGTCCACCGACTGACTTCCACTTCTCTAACTTCCTGGAGCTGCTGTCCGAGTTGAACTGCATTCAACCGGCGATTTCGTAGTGATGTATTCACAAGAAAACGGTCATCGCGCTGTGTTGTCGCACGTTTTGGGCCTGTTTCTGGTCGCCTGGTATAGCCACCAGTTTGCTGATATCGCTGGTATACACGTCGAACAGCATATCTGCTCAAATTTAATTGACGAGCCACTTGACTTTGGTTCTGTCCAGCTTCGATTAGTGCAACCACTTGAGACGCTGCTTCTGGTGTGGTATCCATTTTTTTGTTTAGAGAGATGACGTATTCGTTAAAGGACCTTTCTGACTGGGTGTTGGTATGCAAATGATGTCATTTCAATCATCCCTTATCGTTTTATACCTGCTCAAAGTCCCACAACCCGCGCTACCTAAAACGAGCGAATTTAGGCCATTCCATTGTTAAGCCGCCACTGCTATGATTTGGAAGGTCAAGGCCAGACATTATGGGTTTTTAGGAAGCTAACAGTGTGTACTTTTATTTAATTTAAGTTATATTTGCAACCGATCTGTAATTAAAAAAAAAACAAGTGTCGAAATCAAAATGCAGGAATTACCCTATGTGCGATTTCTATGCTCTCGAGTGTATTTTCATAAAATTTTGAGAACGCCCATCTCGCGCGCCCTAACTGTGAAGTTTGCACATTAGCGGAACTGGAAAAAGGAGATGAAAAAGTTGACAACACTTTCCCAACGAAGATACTAAAATAGCACAGCATTTTCAACTTTGAATTAATGTCCACCGTTATAGGTATAACTTCTCAGAGGCACATTTTAATATAGTAGAATTAAATTACTGAAGTGAGCTTTGAAAAATCTCAAACAACAAAGTTACTGAAAAAGTCTGCGGAATGGCAGGGACCGTGCTGGCTTGTACCATGATAAACATTCTTTATAATCTTCAAAAGTGTCATAACGTGCGGGCGAGAAGATTTTCTAAGCTTGTCTTTAAGCTGAGCAGAGTAGATTGGCTACGGTTATCTGAACAAGTTGTTCCGTGATCTCGAGCTGCCATGTATCAAACGAACCGAGATTTACAAGTGAAAAACTTCGGTAGCAAAAAGTAAACGTCATCAAAGGATTGAGAGTTTAAAACAAACTGAACGTTCCGAAAATGAGCAACTAACGAGAATAGTTAAACGGACCTGTAATTTGCATACAGATTGGCTTTCGGGGATAAACGATCCATTTGTATTCAAACGTAGGAACTCGGCTCAGTGGCGGACGAGCATTTATCCAGTTTAGGATTTGGAAAGCCGGTTGTATCATCCGCTTACCGATAATCATCAGTCCGCTAAGCACTGCTCTTATTTCTTCTAAGTGTATCTGCGCTATAAGATTAAACATAAAGTTTGATAGCAGGCCGTTCTGTATGAAATAATTGTTGAAAGTTTTGGGTTCCTGAAAACAGAAAAAGCTTTAAGACCAAGTACCAAATCAATATTTTTTAAGATTGTCCCGGGGGTAGTCAGATGTACGATCAAATAGATAGTGGTAGCATCATTTAATAAGAACGCTGGAAAAAGGTGGAGGAGATGTATTTGCGCATACAAAACACTCGCGCCATCAGATCCCCTCCCCTGCCTTGCAGCGTTCTTTTTACGTGACGCGACCTATACCTACTCTATTTTAGGCCCTTTGCAGTCGTTGGTATTCCACACGTGACATAGAAAGCCCAGTGCCGCTTCTAGAATACTAACTGGTTTTTTAAAGATGTTTCCCATCACCGTTCGAGAGCATAATGCATGGAGCATGCAATGCACACTTTTTGTAGAAAACAAATTATTTTTGTACGCCTGGATTGGAACCCATGACCTTACCATCAGAAGGCAGGGTCACTCCCACAAGATAACCCGTGCTCCTTTACAGGTTCTATTTACCATTTATTACTGAGCGCTGAGGATCAGAGACCAACCGCGATCTCTTGATGCATTCTTATTTTCGTATTACTTTACTTTTTGATCATAAAGCTGACTCTATGCAGTTGATACAAGACATTGACATAAAAGTTATATTGAAATAAGAATGCTTCAAGAGAACGTGGTTGGCCCTCAGGGAACAGAATTTCTTGTTGTCAGAGCACCACATGAAACTATGGTATTGTATGCCTGTAGCTTCTAGTAATAAAACCATAATAATGTTATTTTTTCCGAATCTGTTTGTAAGAATGCTCGTGATGATCAGTAAAATGCTTTCATCTTCTTTCTAAATAATATTATGTAAGGTACTATTAGTCATTTGATAAGCGAATAACGTGACGTCCTACAACGATCTATTCATACCGAGTAGAAAGACAATGCTGTAACTGAGGACGCAGATAAGGTGAATGACACGCGACTCCGATGGCCGAGACAGCCAATAGGCGACGGAGGAGAGACGCAAAAATAGTCTAAATTGAACCTACTACGAATTACGAACCTAATTACGAATTTATTTTGGTATTGATTTAACATTGTAATTTTAATGATCACCCGAAGAAAACCAGCCATGTGAAAGTCACATTTGCGATATTATTAAAAATCATAAAAAAAACTATTAGTTTGATTGTACGTACCTATAGGGAGGTATTCAAAAAACGGTAAAATAAGCCTAATTTAAAATATGGATTGAAAATTGTCTATAACAAATATTTTTTATGTATTTATTCTTGATAGGGTACGCATTCCGACTGCTTACATTAAGGTGCATTCACACAGACAATAAAATTTAAATTGAATTGCAGATTTGTTTTTCTTATTTACTTGGCCAGAATGCACAATGCCTAATTTAAAATATGGATTGAAAATTGTCTATAACAAATATTTTTTATGTATTTATTCTTGATAGGGTACGCATTCCGACTGCTTACATTAAGGTGCATTCACACAGACAATAAAATTTAAATTGAATTGCAGATTTGTTCACATTCATGTACGAAAGAAGTTAGAATATTGATGAACTAACTGGGGTTGGGAAGATTTGACAATTTTTTTGACTACATATCAAATTGCTCCAACTCGATATTTTACAGTTCCCGGGTGTTTATCACTTTAAAAATTGGCCGTGTAAGTACACCTTGCGTAAAAATACAGCTCAGTGATTAACAGACAGACGACATTTCGGTAAAAACACTAAAACGCGCAATCACTAATATAAATGAACTTGAGTTTTCATTACAAAGTTAAAACAGGTTATACAAAAGAGCCTGAAGCGCAATGTGAAAATGAAGCGCTCCGACACGCGTACGCAGAGGAAGACGTGTCTTCCACAGCAACACAACTTAAATTATGCGTATAATTTGATTAGGCTTCAAGTAAATAAAATTAATAATGTAAAGTAAACCAGACCTGGTTCGAGATTCAATTAATATTTTTTGAACTTTCTCCAAGCTTCTGAAAGTAATTAGGTTTCTACATGGAAGGCAATAATTTAAAACTTTTGCAATCTTGTTCGGCGTCCTAATCGATTCAAGATCAAAAAGCGGTCTTCTAGTAAAGGTACGCATACCAGACGCATGTGCTCGTTCGATCCAATACCGGGGGATTGATTTAATCGCCTGCCAGCCGCAAAGCATCCTAACCGGCTTGGTTGATTTAGGTGCGCAAAATACGTAGGTACGTGTTCCGCTTGACCTGGGATTTTGGACCGTAAAACAGCCCTTTGGCTCGAGTGCGATATACAAATTTGTCAGGCCGGTACCTTGGAGCGAGCGGGCAATTTGCCTTCAATGAGACAGACGCGAGGGTCCTCCACGCAGATTGGTTGTCAAGTGAACCGCATGCCTCGCTTCATCAGTCACACGATCACTTCGTCGCATACCCTGGAATATTTTTTTAATTGAACTGAATTTGATGTTTTGAAAGACGGGGATTCCCTTGCTACTACGCGATGCAACAACGGCGCGGCGGTACTAGGTATAGTAATTACGTTTTATCAGAAAAGCAACTTTGAAATTTAATAAATGGAGCTCGTAATAAAAAGGAATTTCCGTCGTCTTCTGCAGCTGGAAATACAAACAAAGCGGTCAGCTAAAAGAATACAAAAATTAAAAGCTATATACATTTTTTTGAGTTACTCGAAGACTTAAAACCTGTCTGGGTTTTAAACTATCACCTAAAACAACAAGGGAACCGGAGTTAGACTGGCTAGCAATATAAAAGGAGCAAGAGAGAGTAAAACGTTCGTTTCCACTTTACTAGTTTCAGGAATCATCTGACCCTCTGGCTATAAACATTATGTAAATTATTTATGGTGACACCCAATATTCTCTATGGAGTAGAATCGTATCTTGGAAAATATTGGAGCGTAAATCAGTTCAGTGGACACGAGATAGCCTCGCTATTGTGCTCAACATTCTGACTCTTGTGTCCATTACATAATGGGCTTTATAAGGGCTGTTTAGGATCATGGAAATGTACCGATCGCATTCTACCGGCATAGAGGCGTTTGAGTTATATGCCAAGTTTTGATAGGCCTATTTCCCTCTATTGTTGCGTTTTATCTCTGTAGCCGCCCTCGGAGATTTTTTGTGAGTGCCGTGCATTACTGTCGTTTGTGATGTGAATGTAACTTTGTTATTTGTTTTTTAGTTTGCGACAACAAGCCAAATATTCTGGGCAAACATGAGTTTGTGCCAGCGTTATAGGTATAGGATGTTGATGTTTTTGTTGGGTCCCGCGGTCCAGAATTGTGAGAGATCATATAATTATCATGAGGTTGGATTGGCATGGGGTTATTAAAAAAACACAATGCTGTTTTATGAAGTAGGTGGAAAAAAAAAATTTTTTTTCTCGTAAGCATAGTTTTCCGAACTCACTATTTTAGGTTGAGAATTCCTCTCCCGTTCTACGTACTGGTTCTTTAAAAACATTCAATCTGTAATTGCTATAACAAAATAAATCTCAAGATGATGAACGTCTGTGTAACAGCATGAAACCATTGCAGGATCGCGGAGATTGTCACAGATGTCCGAGCTGTTATATAAGTTAGAATATCCAAGGGAATAGTTCTTAACCAGATACCATAAAATGCTAAGTAATATTCTTTTGTTTTATGGTGATAGACAGAAAATAGTTGATAAAAAACGGAGAAGTTCAGCAAAAGCCTTTTGGTTTTAGTTATACATTGCGTCTTATAAGAGTTTCCTTTACTTAAAACAATATCAGTGTGGTGGCAAGACCGCGGGACGTCAAAACGTTAGCATGAACGCAAAAATAACCCTCCCTCAGTGTCTTTAATTTATTTTGTTGTGAGTGTGGTCTTTGAATTGTGATTTCTTGAGAACTTAAAAACTTTATTTTACCAACTTCCACCATTTTAAATATCTAACAACTTTTTTAAAATATTGGGCAACTGTATTAAGCAACTGTGTTTGTTTTTGTCCGCTTAAATTCAGTTAATGTTAAAAGGAAAGTAATTTTAATGTTTTTGTTTCAGCTGTGTGTCCGACCAAACAGTTTCAATGTGGGAACGGGAAGTGTATTCCGTTTTCGTGGGTGTGCGAGGGAGAGAACGACTGTGGTGACAACTCTGACGAAACCATAGCAGAATGCAAAAAAGGTCAGTGAGAACAATGAAAACCTTTCATCACTTTTGAAGGATAAAGTTCCGCAAGTACATATTTATTACATTCTGGTTCAGTCGCCCGCAATATTGTTTTGTTGTTTGCTAGATCTATCATAGTATAGTACTTACCTCAAGTCCGAGTTTTTTTAGGCTTTAGTGCCTATTTGGTTTTCTGTACTGAGAGTCCGGGCTTTTATGGAGTCAGGACAGTTGCTATACGTTTCTATCGTGCGTGACGTACGACGCAAAGCGTTGTTATAGGTGATGGTTACCACTTCACATCAGGTGGCCAATCTGCTTATCCATCAGATAGTTGTAAAAAAAAAAATGTATTTTTAGTCTAGTGTCTTTTTTTTACTATTACAATATCTTCGGTACCAATAGGTTAATGACATACGTTGACAGGGCTTACTTTGAACACTTTTCAAATTAAGCAACGTTTATAATTGCTTCATTAGGTATAGCAGTGTTTTTAACAATGCGAAATATCTTAAAATTTTCTTGTTTTGTTGCGTAAAATATTGAATACAAATAGCAAGGCAATTAATATACTATCAGCGAAATACCATTACTTGAATACTCAGACGAACAAACGATTTACAAGTCTCCGTTCAAGAATGACTTCCATTTATAATAATTAACGTTCAGATATCGACGTTGAAATATGTCTCGAATTGCCATGACAAAGCAGCGCGTTGTATATATTGACTACCTCTCAATATTTATTGGGGGAAATAACTTCGGTAACTTGAAGGACCGTTCCTGATTTTAGATCAATTAAAATATGTCAAGTTATTCAATTTAATTTCCTGAAGCAATTTATGAAGATGGCAACATCGATACTGGGCACGGAGGTTCGCCAGAAATTAAATTAGCTCCATCATTGGCTTGCCTTTTGATTTCCATTCCAATATTTTTGTCAGAAAATCAAAAAGAATATACAAACAAAGGGTTTTGTCCCGGTAATTAGATTTGAGTGAAATTTAAATGAAAGAACCTTTATATTACTACAAAACTCATTTTTTCTTAGGTAAACCATTTTCTTTTGATAAAAATATTTTGTTTGCCTTTGAAATAGTTAACAAAGCAAGTTGTTTTGTAAATAGGTTTGTCTAGCTTCCATTCCGGGAGAACACTGTAAATAGATATTATAATAATTATTTTAAATTACCGTATTTAAAAATTAAATATTTTTACCTGCGATACATTACTATAAAGTTTAATAAAATAATAATTGCTTTAAGCAGAAAGATGAACAAAAAAGTATTATGAAGCTGCCTGGCAGCCCCAATCTAAGCCAAAGCTTGTAATATGGGAACCAGATAGCTGATATAATACATAATATCTTTTTTTTTGTAAATATGTACTTACAATACATAATAACACACAAGTAATACAAATTAATAAATTTTGATTGTTAGCACAAGGCATAAAAAAAACTGAAAAAAAAACATAGTTCTAAAATGTATCGTATCTCACGTGCCATAAAATGACAAAAAACGTACTAGAGATACTGAGATAGACGACTTTTATTAATATAGGCATGGTCTCATTCTGAATGATTGCAAGATACTTGGCTTCTTATTGATGAGTTCATGCGACTACGTGGCGCCTACAGACATCTCGATGTAAGTTGCCGTCGACTTTAAAAAATGAATCTAAATGATACATACCTACTGTTAAAAATAATATTGTTCAAATGTTGCAGGCATAAAATTTATGCTTGCAACACTTAAGCAATTAATAAAAAACATTAGTAAAAAATATAAAAACCACTTAATGATGCGTACATAGTATAATCATTTAATAAAATTTTAGGTTATTTTGACAAAACTCCCATTTAAATAAAGATAAAAAAATAAAACAAAGTCATAATAGAAATACTTGTTGCACTTGTAGGTAGGTACAATAATTACATTAGTTGTATATTTTATCGAAATAAAAAATTGATATTTTTTCAGTTCAATCACAAGGATTATTTTTAAACGTCTTATCAACTAGGTAGCGCCTGGTTCCTCGCGGATTTCCGAAAACCTTGTTTTGAAGCAGCAATATTCCACTAAGGGTGCTCTAACAAACTTAAATTAGCTTATTTTATACTTAATGAACTAATTATTAGTCAAATAATGAAGCCCTTGGCCAACAGTAAGAAATAACAGACTAATTGAAAAATAAATCTCTTAGAAAATAATTAATACCTAAGTACCTCTACTATTGAATTTTATGTTCTAGTTCTAGTAAGCATTCTTATTTCAATATTACTTTTATGTCAATGTCTTATATCAACTGCATAGCTTTATGAATTATGATAAAAAAGTAAAGTAATATTGAAATAATAATGCTTCAGGAGATCGCGGTTGGCCCTCAGTACATTACCAATTATTAATACTCGTACTCTTAATAAATAAACGACACTCATTTATTTCATCATTGCAGGGAGTATTGTTTTTGCGTGTTGTATCCTACTACAGAACTTCCTTCCATTCAGTAGAATTTAGTAAAACACACTTCGGAGCATAAACTTGGCTTCTCGCTAATACTCCATCACAATAAAAGCAAAATGGAATCAACACATAGAATTAAAACCGCATCAAAGGAACTGACTCGGTAAGTGGGACCCGAGCGAAGTACGCACGCACAGTTGAAAAGTTTCCGAACAGCACCGTCTGCCTTTTTCCCCTTTCCGCTGGTTCCCATTATCTTCCGTGCAATGTAATTTGCGGCTGGAGCCGGGAATCAGTGACTGTTCTGGAATGTTACAATGCGGTGAAGGCAAAATTGGCGACTGAAAAAATTACCACCATAGTCGGCGTGTTTTTGCTAAGATGAAATATTGGTGTTCTAGCTGTGAAGTATGTCGTAGAACATAAGGAGTTCTAAAACATGTGTCAAGTGCTTGAAAAGAGTTAAGGCGCACTTAAAATCCTTATAAAAGAGTACAAGATGAAAAAGGAAGCAGTGCTTGAAAACTTTTGTTGTATCTACTTATGTCAAATAAATGTATTTTGTTTATTCTAACGATAAATTCAAAGCGAAGAGACTAATTCATACAAATGTAGGTCGATGTTTGCAGATTTTTGGTACACATTGTTTGTCTAGATGCAAACTCAGATTCAATGTCAGAACACCTTTATAAAACAGAAGAATATACATATTTGTTATGTAAAGGACGTGATTCAATACTAAATTTATGTTTTGATTAGATCAGAATGTTTCTCTTATCCATCTCGACTATGCCCCGGGGAAATTCATCAGATTGATCCAAACAACTGAAAAACAAGGTAGGAATAACTTCTGATGAAAATACTTTCTGAGGCTTGATTCATACATACCACTTTATTTCACTCACTTTTTTAATTTTAGCGGCAGAGCTCTTTGTAATGGGCTCATCCGGAGAAGTACCATGCCTACTTCTGCCGCCAAGTAGCGTTGCTGTGCGTCGGTTTGAAAGCTGTGTGTAAAATCACAAACAATGAGGCTTATAGAGGAGAGAGGATCGATAGAGCTCGTAGAGGATCCGTAGTAGTAGAACGGACTTCACCCATCGTTTAATGAATAAAAAGTATTTTATATTAAATTTAATATATTAGAAGATATATCTCGAATAGGAATAGGTAGGTCTAAAAAATTCCTCAGAGACGTTTAGATGGAGCCACGGTTGCTTAAGTACTGGTTCTTTAAGTTCTTATTGTGTCAATAATTCTGTGTCGAAACAGTGCAGTGTGGTGAAAAGATTTAAGGTATTCCGTACCATATTAATACAAACTACTGCTTGGCCAAATGTAATGTTTGGACGTAACTCTGACTACCCCCTTGAACGTCCCCAAAGAATCTGGAGTTGGTACTTGGTAGGTACTAAGATATTTAAGGGATATCTACCGAGCTTGGGGATCAAAGTCGTGAAGGTGTTTCAGTTTCCTTATTTACAGAAATTTTCAGGATTTGGTTTACGTAACTTATTTTATCAAGAATGCCACAAAGGTATTTCACTATCCAATGAAAAGATAAAAACTTGGAAACCAACAGTTAAATTTAATTATGGATTTGATTTAATATTTGGCGGTGAATTGAGAAAATTTCACTCATTATTTCGCAAGCCAAGTCATAAACTTTGAATGAAACCCGCCCTTTTGAGCTAAAGTGTGATAAAAGTTTTCGCCTATCTGATGGAGGCGTTCCGGCCATCTTGGAAAATTGCGTGATCCTTTATTTAATAATCTTTTGCGGGATTTAGTATCAGGCTCCGTTATTGATAAGGTTTTTTGTCACATCGGCTTTGTGAAGGATGCTTAAATTATTCCGCTTTGCTTTTTCTGTGAAATCACGAGTACTTTATAATGATACAGATTGTATTCTTATAATCAGATTATGTCTGAGCAAGATGAAATAGAAAAAAAGAACCCGTAGTTCTTTTTTTCTTACTTACTTAAAGTTTTACTCACATTTAGAAAAAGTCGTAAGTAATTCTCAATGATAATCACCCGTCCTCTAACTAATTCGTAAGTTGTGATGTTTCCAACTACTTGACCTTTTTTCTTTCTTAAGAAAGTCATGTGGGAGTCGCGCACCTAAGAAATATTTAAGTTTCTAACGCCCATTAATTATTCCACTTAAATGAACCCTAAAATGGCTGTGCTTTTGGTATTACGGTTAAAAAAGATTCCGATTTGAATTATAAACAATATTCTCACCAACTGCGCTTTAAATTGGAGCACCCAAAATTTAAAAATACTCTGTTAATTAAAAGTTAGGGATCAGGTTCAAAAATATTTTTTTTCCCGGATTATTTATGCGTATTTGAAGTGCAAATATTGTTTATAATGTCTGTACACGGGATTTTATTACTATTTTTTGCTTTTCCAATGAAAACCATTTTTACCATAATATTTGGCTTTATGTTGATCGTAAAACAAAAAACAAGACCGCTCAGTGCACGCTTCTTCTTTTTACTTTTTCAACTGGTAAAATACTCTTGTGAGAATGTCTTTGTGAAGTTTTTGTTCGAATTATTATCATCGTTCATTAGATAAGCCTCACACAATCACATTGGTGTAATAAAGTGCCAGTTATTCTGAAACCCGGTCACGCACGATCCTACATCCTCCCTGTCGGAAAATTGTGCGTCTAACATACCTCTACGTTCCTATGTATGCCTATAGATGAATATTCAAAAAAGGTACAATATATTTGCACTTGTATTCACACGGCGAAAATTTGGACAAATATTTGTGTGATAAACATAGGTGTTGCATAGCATCCACGAGTGCTTACTGATTTTGTCTGTTTTTATTTTAGTATTTTGCATTTGAGTGTGAGTTTTAAAACACGTTATAATAAAAACCGTTTATAAGGTTTGACCATCAATTGACTTGTCATAAAATTCCTTCATGAAATCCCTGTTCAAAATAAATAATATTATTATCATGCACTCGTATGAACAATATTGTGATATCGATTAACAGATTCAAAACATTCTACATCTTATTTGTCTAAATGGATCAATCGCACCCGTTTTAGATGTAACTGATTCACAATGACTTACAGTAATATGTAATGCTGACGCTTTTTCAGAGCCATCTAAGCTATGTACACACATACCTATTACTTTAAATGATAACAGTACCGTAAATAACATAATTATACTGTGTCAGGCTTACTGCGAATTTTATGCGCCATTAACTGTCGTTTGCGGCAGCGTCAGCTTTATATAAAGTGACAACCCTTTCCCGGGCTGTCCCCGATATTATACGGAATATTGAATCCTATATCAACCGATATAGTACAGTATTTTCTTTGCACTCTGAATATAAATATGAGTTTGTACCCTTAGATATTGCTAAGAAGGTATAGGTAATGAGGCAGAAGCTAAGCACATTTTATATTGCGGTCTAAGGTAGTTATTCATAAAATGTCTATAACATTTTCCGTCTCACAAAGTTTCGGCCTAATATTTGTTTTATCTGAACTTCAATGCCAGTTTGAAGTAAATATTACGAAATTGAATAAAAAACACTATTTACCAAAACAAGAAAAACCCCATACAAGAATATTAAAATTAAAAACTTAGGAACCTAAATAATATGGGACTTTTAAATTAGAAAATCTGCACCTAGGTAAAAAATAGCAGTTAAAATAAATAATTGAATCGGTGGACACGTGTAGGTAGGTTGGTCTTGTAAAATACATACTACGGTAAAAAGCTACCATTAGTAGTGAGGTCGTATACACTCGTATGATATCACTTCTCGCTGGAGTCACTGGTTCATAAATAAACTCGTAGCAAGGTTGCATACCTATCATTGCCAACGTCTTCTGATAATAAATCACGTCATATTTGCGTAAAAAAACTTCATTTTTTTTATTAGTGCATGAATGGATTAAGTTTTTATTAATACACAAACCAAAAGGCAAGTTGTACCTGTATGTTACTTCTACTATAAATACCTACATACGTTCCTATTACATAATATAGATGTACGTAGATAACGCATATGGTTTATCTGGAAGTAACTGCGTTCAGCGATAAGATCGCACATCATACGATAGTTACATCTATTTCATCTTAGGTACCTATAATATCAATGCTTAGGATTCTTTATCTACATTTTATGCATATATTTTATTTATTTAGTTTAAATTAAATTCTATAAAATTAAGCTAAATCGAAACTACTCAATAGCATGATTGAAATGATAGTAAGGTACCGCATATCATGCGCTACAAAAATAAATATAAAAACCCACAGACACAGAAAAAATACGAGTAAGCAGGTAAAAATGAATTTATACTTAGATTGTCTACAGAAAAAATTTTTTTTTAGTTTTTTCTTTTCAATGTAAACCAATGAAATGGATTTTACTAAATAAATGGCACGGCATAACTCGAACAAGCTACGCCCTAGTTTTTAACATTGTAAAAGCCATATCACACCAAGTTCATCCAGCTTTACGACTTTCGTCGCAAATTCAAATTTTATTTGTTCGAGTTGGCAAAGTTTGTTCTAACCCCAAAAACCTATAAAGCGAAACCAATCTACGACATTTCCAAGATGAAGGGTAGTAATTGCCGCTATAAAGTGTGGTGTCCCCTGAATTGGACGGCCGATATTAAATTTAAGTGCTCCCAAGTTTTTAGCCTTAAATTTCTTATCGATTCTATTGTGCCTTCCGTTATTTGTTGAGCTGGAATGATTGATATTTGTAACACGCAATACGTAGTTTAGCAGATTTTTGTAATACTAAGTACCTAGATAGTTAACAAGTAGATTTATTAAAAAATAAATAAACCCGAGTGCCCGAACTAAAAGTACCTAAGTAGGTAGGTAAATAAGAATGTTTTAAATTTGGTATTTTTAATTTTGAAATCCTTTCTTCAGTCTTGACGAATGATAAAAATGTAATGATCGCAGATAGTCGGAGGCTCGTGTACCTATGTCCTAGCAATTTACTGACGCCTGTGGTTGTATAACTCATTTTGATCACTTTGGGGTTACCAGCAATCACATTTTTTATTACAAAACTCTTAATATCTTCGAAACGGCTTCATCGATTTTGATGTGATTTTTTTTAAACGATTTGTGACCTTAGAGAAGGTTTTATGATATATTTTAGTATCACTCATGGCCTAGTTCGCTAAAGTGACTTAACGAATTTTGCGTTCTGGTTTTGTCTTTGAGTGTTTACTTTAAATCAAAAACTAATACATTATTTGAAAACACTCTATCATTCTCTTGATTTTGACAACCATATTGCTTTGATTGCGAAAAGTTTTTTTTAATGTGAGAGAATATCGCTCCTCCTTTCCTTCCCACGTGACTTTTCGGTTTTTTTATTCTAAGGACACTTGGGAAGTTTCGACGAATCTTTTGATACTAGAATCATCAAAATCCATCCAGCCGTTTGGTTGCTACGTGGTAATAAAGGAAATATCGAAGGAAGGATACATATATACATGGATAGATACACACCAAACACATAACCCTCGCGGCACTCGGGTAAAAAACACTTACCTATTACAAAATAACATGGTTAGCTGTTTTACATATTAATTATAACCCCATATTAATGTAAATGCGATCACCATAATATCGCTATATTATTTAAAAATGCACCTGAAGGTCAATCAAATCTCTATTATATTTATGACCTTTAAATAAATTACTTTTTGAGCCGTTGAGACCCTTTAATAAAGCGACAATTAACTGAAAAATAATAATAAGTTGTTCCACCTAGATTCAGATTTATGGAAAGAAGCTTTAGGTTTGATCATCCTTCAGACTTACAAGAAGGCAATTAGATACTGAGATAATGATAGTGTACTCGTAAATATCGTTTTTAAGTATTGAAAACATGAAAGCAATTAAGCCCTCAGTAACCTTTTCAGTAAAAATATATTGAAAAAACATTTTGATTAAATATTTAAGATTAAAAAAGGCAAAATGTATTTATTTAATAAAATCACAACGATCACTTTAAATACAATATCATACTAGACATAACAAACATCCATTTATAACACAAATGTTTGTTCTCTTAAGGTCATCGAATCCACGGACTACAGCGTAGAAGGCAGAAATACTACCAACAAAGCTATTAATTATTTTGATTTTTTCTTGTTAAATTATGCTTGACAAGCCAAAGTTTTATTATACATAGCAATGTTTTGTTAATGTGTTTAATCTGAAATGATTCTGATTCTGATTCTGTGAGAGCTGAATCACGAGAGACGCAACTAGAAAACAGGCGTGATTTTATGTCGACTTATAGGACTAGGTATATTTTATACAAAGTTATTCCGGTATTCCCGTTTCCCAGTAATTTGGCGTAACAGGAAAATAAGTTAATTACACAGAGGTCGTCAATAGCGATAAGAAGCTACCTCTAGTACTTACTCTTCTGGTATTTAGGCGACAGTATTCCTGTGAGGATTAATAGTATTTTGTGACTTGGTTTTCTAACTTGGGACAAAAACTTGAGATTGGAAGCTTGATTGATTTAAAAACTATTATGAAGTTTAGATATTCAACAAACCCTTTCGTTAGACGTTACGATATCATTCGGTAGCCCTATAAAAGCGCTAACTCATCACAAGGTCATATTTTTTGTATTGTTAACTTGCCCCCATCTGTAAATCCCCTGCCAAAAGATGTATCGATCTTCAAAGATGTCGCATCCTTCAGCAAAACTCATTTGCCACGAGTCGAAACAAATAACGCATAATGCATTCTGACATCAGACAAAACGTTAGTCCTAGCGCAATCGCAACATGAATACGCTTATGAATAGTACGAACTTTGGGACTAGTGTTATTCGTGTTTGTCAAATTAAATGTTTGTCGACGCGAAAATCCTATCCTAATGAGGTATTTTGTAAATGAGAAATTTACGAAAATTTGATGTTTTTGGGTCAATCAAGCTCCAACCCACTGAACAGTTCGACGTTAAACTTAGAACAAATATTTACTTAGTAACCTAGTTTTTTTTATACAACCAGCTGATGGAACAAGCAGAATAGCCCACCTGATGTTATGTGGTAACCATCACCTATAACAAAGCATTGCCTCGTAAGTCACGCACGATGGAAACGTGCCCTACGATGCACTGCCCTGCGTCCACCAACTTGAGGCATACAGCTGATAAGCCCATGTGCCTGTAAATACACCGGCGACCACACTCTTCAAACCGAAACACAGTGTTGCTGCTTGGCGACAGAAAAAGGCGTGGTAGTAGTTACTTCCCCGGATAGAGTAGGATATAGGCGTATTTTTAATTTGAAAAATTAACAGGAACATCATATAGAAAATGGAAACGAACCTACTAAAAGAAAAGTGGCTTAAATATTAATGTTAACAATCCCTACAATAGCCGAGCAAAGCCGGGAGACGCTAGCTAGTCCATTAAGCATCCCTGCGTATAATTTGTATATATTTTTGATGCGTAGAATTAGTGTTCAGCAGATAACATTACCGTGGTTGAGCTTACTCCAATTCCAAATCCCCAATTTTTTTACTACAGCTCAAAATGTTTTGTAGGGTATAGTCCTCGTTACGCAAAAATAACGCTGGAAAGAGGGGGAGGGGGTGTGATGGCGCGAGTGTTAGTATGCGCAAACACATCTTCACTGTTTCCAGTGTTCTTTTTGGTTGGCGCGACCTACCCTTCTGTGTAATCTTTTGTCAATTAACCTTATTGTATATTGAGTTCATGCGTTTGCATTGCGCAAACGTTATGGACGTTTGTCGAAAAGCCTCGCCGCGAGCGTGACTGCGTCGGGTAAAGAAACACTTAGGGGTACATGGTGTGTCGCATTTGTACCCCTTGTAGAGTAACAAGGCGCGCTCATTGTCACTCGAGTCACGTCTTACGGCGGGGTTGCCGCAAGTGAAATTGTACGCAGCTGTAGCAAACCTCATTTGCCTACCCAGTACCTCGAAGTCTGGGTTTTTTATAAATCTTTACGTTCGTGGTAGTTCATAATTGGCAAAATAAGGAACCGGGCTGATTCTAGCGCAAAGGGCCGCTAGCCACAAGTACGAGTTTAGTTTTCTTTAACCGTGACGTCAGGCTGTATTTGTATGGAGATTGGATAAGCGCCTCTATCGGGAGTGCTGTGAACTCACGAGGTTTCATATAAAACGGCCTGATGATTCGGAAAAAGAACAACAAAACTTAAACTTAGTAAAGTATACCACACTGACCCACTTTGCGCCAGAAACGCCCCGCAGTGCAAGTAAAAATGGTTTTATCCATTGTTGAAACCATTTTTAACGACTCTAAATGTCACTTAAGCGATCGATAAGAACGGTACTTGCACTGCCGGTCTTCTTACTAAGCCAATTATGAACTACCACGAGATTCATATAATAACCAGTTAGCCGTTCACGGTGACGCCTGCTGATGATATTAGTTGGGACAGCCGCGAGCCCACTTCAACTTGAAATAGATACGCATTTGTATTCACCTAGCATACCTATATAGGTAATCTAATATTAATATTACGACATGTAACTATAATTTGTTATAAATAAATGAACTATGAACTATAACTATAATTTACTGGAATATGAGGGGTGAGATCTGCTCAAGATGTGTAAGGAACCCTGGCAGAGTTGTTCTTTCTAGAGTATGTCCCTACTTTATAAAAAACTATACAAAAAATCAAGCCATGTCCGGACAAATATTTAATAAAGTGCCCAGTGAAAAACAAGACCTACCCACCAGACTGTTTATAAAAAAGTTAAAAAAGCTAAATAAAGTTTCATCCTAAACTGTAGTACTATAGACACATGGCGTACGAATATATTTTACCTAAAAAAGACTCATTCATCAAACCAAAGATAGTACCTAAAGAAAAACCTTCTAAACGAAGTATATCGATGATTGATCGCTCAATACAGAATTGAACTCACCACCTCGACCTCGTTAAATTAAAGTTGCACCGTCATACCTAACCCAGGGTCCGAGACTCTAATAAAGACACTTTATAAAATAAGCAGTGATCGAATCATACCTATACCTATCTTCTCTTTATCGAAATTAAAAGAGCTATTTAACATCAGAATCAAAACGACACGTAGTGTTTTTATATATTTTGTTAGAGCTAGAACTAAATTACTGATGTATAATATTATTCGGAGCAGGATATTCGCATAAATTGACTAGCAAATTGCAAGTTTATTGGAATATGCTCAAGGCACAGGACGCACGTGGAACGTATTTCTAGTAAAATGTCAAAAGCGAGCCGCACCATGGAAGTAGCATTCGAGCTTCATTTGACTGCGCTTCGGTACACAAAAGTTAATTGCGTTTGCGGTTTTATGAAACACTAGCTTCCGCTCGAGGCTACGCTTATTTATTAGTAAATAACATTTATTTATAAAGAAAATTACCATTAATGGGTACTATTATTTACAAAATATATAACATATGAAACAGACCGTTGCAAACGATCCAGAGATAGCTCAACTTATCCAAATCAGTACCAATCGGAAGCGTACCCAAGACAGTGACTGCATTGCTACGCTGAATGGCAATGCTAATGCGTTGAGCCAAATACTTAACAGCCCTCGGGTCACGCGTCGCCTCGATAAGTCGCCTTATTATTTATTGAAACATACTGATGAAAAAAACAGATGGCCCACGTGATAGTTACACGTTAGTTAGTCAACCGTAGTAGTGTAGTCACTGCTAACATAAATATTTAGGGCGAGTCCTTTATTGGATTCATTCATGTTTTCGACCCTGTTCCCGTTAATAAAAACCAAAGTATTTGCCAAAATTGAATCGGATATAAAAAAAAATCTGTGGACCCCTCAAAGAGTTCTCCGCTAAATTGCTGACCTCTTTCTAGGCTGCGTAGTTTAAAATTTCGTGATGAATGATTCAGTAAGTGACTGATGATAATAAATTAGAAGAGCTTTGGTATCAAAACAAGAGCTGCTTCGTATTTAATTAAATTCGCAAGCAAAATTACTAAATTAATTTAGCTTTTTATAATCATGACCTTTCGCATGATTGGCTCCTGTGTTAATATTGTTTTACGACGTCCAATAACATTACCCTAGAAAGCGCTAAGACTAATATCCAAAGTGAAACAATTTCAAGAGATAGCTTTTTACCGAAATGAAATGATCAAATTAACTTTTCGCTGTGACGAACCGTCTGCAGATAGTAAAATTGTAAGGACATTCCTAGCTCCGATGAAATTTAAAGAAAGCAAAAGTCGGCCCGTACTTCGTCTAATTTACATGAAATTTCCGTCATGGAGAATATTTTCTTTCTTTCTTTGCTTCCGAATGGTAATGAGGGTTGGCTGGAAATTTCACGAGCGGATTAGATTTTGCTATATTGTCTGCATGATGGGTTGCGGGATGGGCGGGTTCTTGCTTTATTATGTAAATCATCGATGCTAGCTGCTGATGCCAAACGCACATGAAAATATGTATACTATTCTTAAGTTACGAATTAATTTATTGGATAAAAATGGTTCACATATGCGCTGAAATAATGCACCTAAATTTGACTATATAATTAAACATAATACATCCTTATCAACGTTATTTGACAACCTCTGTGGCGCAGCGGGCGAGAGCCTGCCTGCGACGCAAGAGGTTGCGGGTTCGATTCCCGCCTTGGAACAAATTTGTGTACGATCTGCAGAAATTTGTTCCGATGGTCTAGGTGTTTTCTATGTATAATAAAAAATGTCTATCTATGTAAGTATATAATGTATTAAATATATCAGTTATCTAGTACCCATAACACAAGCTTTGAATAGCTTACTTTGGGGCTAGATAGTGCTGTGTGAATTGGCCAGCATTATTTATTTATTTATTTAACGACCAGACTGTCTTTTATAGTTTTTATATGGTATGCGGTAACTAATAAGCATTGTTTTGCAAGTCACACATGATAGATAAGAAGTGATCTACGATGCACTGCGTCCATCAACTTGAGGCATTCAGAAGTTAAGCCTCATGTGCCTATAATTTCACCGGCATATACCTGAAATCGTATCAGAATAACTCTGCTTGGCTGCAGAAAAAACCGTAGTACTCACTCGGATGTACTATATGAGCACTCCTACTATGAGTCATATTGCGCGCCCATCCGTTTGCCGATGATAACTGAGTTACACGATTATTTAAACCCGTAGAATTTCCCTGTATCCAAAAGCTTTACATCCTGTAAAAATTGTCTTTTCACGAACAATAGGTACAAACATAATGTGAATCCCAGCAGAGTTGAATAGGCTGTGGCCCGTAGATTCATTAGCGGCCATTCTAAACAGCCGCCGTCGCTGTATCGAGCTAGTTAACAAAACAGTTGGAACAATTAGGATTAATAAAACATTAGGTTCATTACGTAACCAGGACAGATTAGTTGGAAAATAAGCTTGACGCGACGCTTACAAGTTCATCATCATCGGTGCGAAGAAGTCCTCCGCCTGATAAGCTGCCCCTATACATTTCTAGGAAGAACGATTCCTCCAGTTATTGTAAATCATTGATTCAGACCCCTCTCTAATCCATCTACTTCATGTGATCTGAACAATGTCAGTCCATCGGTCATCTATCACATGGAATTGGAATTGAGGAAAGACAAATTTGTTTCTTTTTCTTTGTTACTTTGCTTGCTCTGTTATTTACATTAAAAGTGCTAATTTGTAAAAGTATTGGTTTGTTTTTTTGGTTTATTTCTTCATATTCTTATATTCTACCTGCTTAAATAGAAAAAATAAACTTATTCATAATGCTCTTTGAGCGCGTCAATAGCTTATCAGGCCGATACGTCTGTTGCTGTCTCTTTTCGTTAGCATGAAAGTGACAGTGACAAGAATACTCTATTGAGCCGCTATAAAATGGCAGGGATTATTATAATGTATAAGTAGGTATCCTTCGGCACCGTCTACCCACATAATTATTATCACATTCTTATCTAAAAATGGTACAATCACGGCAAAAGTATAGAACTGAATTCTACCTGCGCTGCGGCTTAGATCACTAGTCGATGTTAAAGTATCCGATACTATTTCAAGACACGAACGAAACACTAACAAGTTCACGCAAATCGGCGCAGAAGTTCTATCTATGTGTGAGAATCTAAAAATTTTGCAAAGGTTTTTAAAACCACTTAATTTGAGTGGTATTTTAACACAAACCTTCCCTTTGATACGGAGCTTACCGCCTGGGCTATTAGTCTGATCACGCCAGCAAATAACTGATAGGGATGGGTTGATGATGATTTATAAATGCAGGCTTGCAGTTTTACCGTGGCTGCATCTTCAGATCTGACATGTTACTATCAAGAGTTACTATGAATTTAATTTTTATCTTTCTAATGACTCAGTCAGAACCCAAAATTAAAATTGCAAATCCCGCCTATATCCCATAAACTTATCTAGTTTTATGGTATTTCCTCTAGTAACCTTTGACAGCTCTTTTCGCTAAATAATACGATGTAAAGCTACATACACCATCGACTGTACAAAGAGATCAAGCACCATACTTTTATTCAATTTGTTATGACGTCACACGTCGCGGAGGCGTGAGTAACGCCACGAAAGCTTTCTCTGTAATATTGTTACTCTGCATAATCTAGCGTTCTGCTAAAGGATCGTACTTTGCACGAGTAGTAATTTTAGTGGTTAGTATTTTACGGTCGTTGTACTTAATCCTTTAATTGCTTTTGACCGTATGCTACCTTGGTAGTATAAAAAAAAACATAATGTGACATATAAAAAACGCGTTTACTTAAGAACTTCCTACGTTTTTTCGTCAGTTAAGGCGTTGACAACACCTAATTTACCTCTCGCTCGCACTATTTGACAGTTTGAAAGATATAAAATCACTAAACTCAATTTTGAAGAATCCCAAACAACCATTTTGTGTGAAATCACATTGCACATTGTTAACTAAAAATTTGATTTTGATTGATGCAAGTTTTCCTACTCAAAAGTTTGCTTATGTACGAAAACTAGAAAAGCCAACTTTTAAGTAGAAAAACTTGTACCGATCAGAACGAATTTTTTACTAAACTGTGCGCAATGTGATTGCACACAAAATGGTTGTTTGCGATTTTTCGAAAATGGATTTAGTGATTTTATATCCTTCAAAACGTGCGAGCGAGAGTCACATTAGCTCTTGTCTTCACCTTAAGTTTAAAATATTGTACTTTACACGCTCCGCTAAGCACTCAGCCTGCGTTGTAACGAACTTCGTCGCAGTAAGCCGTTGAATTTTCCGCATCATTAATCGACTGATGCCGCGTAGCCAGCAACGATACAACCTCGTGGGCTTTGCTTCATAGATCACTCAGGATTTACCGCTCACACCTGTGTGAGACTTCTTGAGCTACCATTTAAGATTTGAGTACTTGCTTCAAGTTTATTCCCATTGCAGTGCAAATAGCGGCTCTAAGTTATTAATCCTCATCCAAAGATCACATCTTCAGTAAACATCAACATTACATTTTTGATGTACCTTCGATTTTTTTGCCAGTACTCGTAACGAATTAATATTTTCGTATTGAAACTTAAACTGATGTAAAATTCAAACCGACTACGTCATCACACGGACCACAGCCAAGCACTGAAACTCTTACTTGCGCTCAAGTTGTTTAATATAAAAGTAAACCACAGAATTTTCTTTCTCCTAGACCACTACTTTGCAGCAAGCAGTAAAGTTGCATACAAACAAAACAAAACTAAGTTAAAATTCCAAGTATGTAAGTAGGTGAAACTTGGGCTAGTTTATTTACCAGGGAGCAAAATGCCTTCGGTGATTTTCGGCTCACGTCCCGAGAAACTCCCGGGGCGCTTGAAAAAAATCGCTTGTCTACGAACAAATTTCCGCAAATAGCGCCTGCCGCGATTGGCTTCGAGCGAACAGCCGTATAAATTAAGTTACCTACCCTACATCTACCTGAGATAAACTTTCAGGCTTCGTTCGACTTGAAAACTTCTGACCTTTTTAAACCGTTGCTGTTTTCCACATTTTATATTAAAAAAAAACAAATGTTTACTGAATCTGTGGAATTTGCAATTCCGCTCTACTATATTTGCTACATAATTTATAAGCAGATGAGATGCACTCGCGTTTCAATGGCGGACAGCGAGCGGTCTATTCACGATCCCTATTTTTCAGCTTTCAGAACGCTATCGTATGCTAATAAGCCTCTCAGTGCGCAGCTTAAAATGAGATGGTATATATTTTTCCATTTTTGCCTCAATTGACTCAGGAATTTCGTAATAAATAATGTTTCTGCATGGGATCTAACATTTTCTAAGCCTTCATGTTACTCACGGTGAAAAACTTTACAACTTTGTTTTCATTACAAAAGTTAATATTTGAAATATACCTGCAGCATTTTTTGATGATGAATAAATCCGTGGAAAAAAGTAACCAACAACACTCAATTCGAGAGCTATTGGCTAATTGGAAGTAAAATTGCTCTCGAATTGATCGCATGCAATTTAGTGCACCAAATCGTAGCGTCGATAGGCATCGCTACAGAAATATTGATGAATCCAAAAAAGAAACAGACAATCGCATCGAACCTACCAAAGGTATATAAATTGGCATCCTATCAAAAAGCTCTGGAGCTCAATATTGGAAGGAAAGCCTAAATATTTATAGATATGATACTATGACAGTAAGACAAAGTTATTTGAAAATGATTGTATTACTTACCCGGGGAACTTCACCTTAGATAAATAAATAAATAAAAAAAATAATGCTGGAACATTGGAACTCGCTATGAGTATTTCTCTAGTTACGGGTTTAAAAAATGGCGATCTAAAGAGGCAATGTCAAAAAAATACGGAAAGATACTTTTATTTTTCAATTTACAAAATACGTATTCAATAAAACAGTAGTATCCTATGACCGTCTCTGGGATAAAAATATCTCTGTAACAAATTTCATTGGGATCTGTTCAGCGTTTAGGCGTGAAAACCACACGGACAGACATTCCGGACACACTTTCGCTTTTATAAATAGCATACATTTTCTAACTTCGTGTGGTTCGTGTGGTTATGCATTAGCAAATTTAGGTACTGTAGATTTAGCAAACCAATCTCAATTCTTTTTAAAGTAATAAATTGAACTGGTGAATGTCCAATGCAACAATTTGTGTGGCAAATGAGTGAGCTTCGGAGGCAAATAGCCGCATCGAAGCAGAAAGAAAAGCGTGTGATGTTTGTCGCGTAATCATGCTTACTTTGTCACATTCGTCGACAAACGGAACGGAGAGAGTGACGGAGCTCTACAATAACGCGGAGGCTATGCCGTAATGGCCATCGCCGCTGATTTATTCCTATTTTTTATGTACCAGCCAAATAGCTTTCTTTACGCTCCCTTTGGGGTCTTTTCAGGCTTCGTTCGAGTCGCTGCTGTGAACGGGCTAAGTGAGTTACAGTCGCCATGATTTTATATTAAACTTTCCTTACCATCAGCGAGAACATTGAACTAAATATGCTAACCAGAGTTTACGGGCTATTCGCAACATTAGAAGATAATATTTTGTAGATTATTACATATACGAAAATGCGTTCTTTGTTCCTTTTTTCGTGTCACATGGAGCGATAAATCATGCGTGAACACCAACCTCACGACGGAGATAAGAGACATGGAACAAAGGGGTTCCATAAATCGTTATTAACTACCGCCTCCCTACCCTTTTCAACTGAAGTGTATTGAAATATGTCGATAGTGTTATATTCGTTCGACTTTGTCCTAGTTTATGAAAATAGCCGCGATGTGAATTTAGATCGGCAGACAATTGGAGGAGATAGGGCTGTTTCACTTTATTGTTCAAAGATACCAGCGTTATGAATGTGCATAAATGAGTTTGAATTTACTACGTATTCGACTTTATCGGCTATAACATTATTCTTGTTTATCTGTGTCGTTTGTAAAGAAATAGATACTTATACAGCAAGCGAAGCAGCTAAGTGGAAACATTACCTGTATTGCCTGCGGGCTTAACCTTGTTAGAGTTGCCACTGAATAATGTGCCCTATGTCCACATTTTTAGAAGTTTTATAACATTATATAGATTTCTGATCCAGAAAATTATTGTATCCAACATTTATTCGATAGATATCCATTCCTATGATTTTCTGCTATCTATATCGAATAAAGTCAATTCGATTAGTAACGTCCCTTTTCCCGCTACGCCGTAGCATCTACGGCCTACATCTGAACATCATAACGTAAAGGTCAGCTCGTACCGAGACGCCAAACCATAGCGGCGTAGCGTTGCGTAGCCTCGGCGTAGCGGAGCGTAAGTTCTTGACTCTGTAATTCAGTTCGTGCTCTCACATAAACTTGTTCCTATTTTGTGCAGTTAACATGTTATACATTTTATTGTATAGCTTTATTAAAACTGTGCATCTCATCGCGTCGCGTGTCAGTGTGAGCTGATCCTAACTCGATGGCATTATGATGCCTCGCACGTTACAACTAATTCTTTATTTGTTAACAATATCCATTCCCGTATAAGGATAACGCTCCCTAGAACAAATGATGTAAAAACAGAAATGGGGAGCGTAACATAATTTTATGTGTCTACGACGGTGATGCTTCGATAAATCTAATGTAAACAGCACATACGTAAAGAAAAGGAAACAAAGGGAAACCGATACCCGTTTCGGGTTCATATCGCCTTTTTATAAGCTCTTCCGAAGAAAATAATCTTCGCTTGTTAGACTTTTCGATCAGTTATTCGTGTATTATTCATCCCAAACACAATCGGGTGTAAGTTATTTCTTATAATAACTTATGAAAGAAATGGAATATTTTTATTTTTCTTAGTAACGTCATTATAGAAAACTTAACTAGTTAATAAGTTCTACATAGTTTTTCAGGGTTCTTAAGTGTGACACGGAAGCCTTAAAGTTTCCCCATCTGTCACTAAATTCGTTGCTTTAGAACACTATAGTCATTTACTAATACTGGTTAGTTAGGAGCTTCCTTAGATACAGTGCGAACATTGTATCTAAAAAGCTCAAGAGTTAAATATTTGGCTGTTATAACATTTTGACCGTTTTTCATTGAGATGTAAAAAAACATGAATATTAAGGGTCCGGTGGCAGCGGCTCGCAATTTCGAGGTGCGATTGGCTATTATTTCATGTTATTTCATTTCGGGGAGGTTGTTTGAAAGAATAACTCTAAAGAAACACGCATAAATACTGTTCGAACACAAATAATACAATAATATAAGGGAAATGTGCTTGAGTCAGAAATCATTTTGGTATTAGGTAAACGTAAGACCAAACATACTAATACCAAAATGATTTCTGATTCGGGCATGTTTCCCTTATATTATTGTATTATTTGTATTCGAACAGTATTTATGCGTGTTTCTTTAGAGTTATTCTTTCAAACAACCTCCCCGAAATGAAATAAAATGAAATAATAGCCAATCGCACCTCGAAATTGCGAGCCGCTGTCACCGGAGCCTTAAACAAAAAAACTTTTTTATGCTGTTTTTTTAAACATCGCAAGTTTATTGGTGTCAGATGGCCTTGATAAATTGATGATTGAGAGATCTAGGTGAAACTTTATAGTCTGGAATAGCACATGCTACTTTTTATCCCGTGGGAATACCGGGATTTATATCTGCGCGGGTGAAACCGCGGGGCGCAACTAGTGAAACAATAATCTCAAGCAATGAATTTTCAACCACTGTCGAAAACTAATTATTTGTAATTCTTGCAGCATCAATGTTCTCGATTTTACGTCAATTTGGTAGGCGCTAATTGGCGAGACATAATTTTTTTATAAATAATTCATTCATCATTTTAAATTGTCCTCCAATTTCCGAAAAAAGTGAAATTCCTTCCTTGATTATTACACGCAGCTTCGCTCGTGTAAAATGATTGCTAACTTTAATATTTAAGGCGCTTTACTTGCAGGTTACGCAAGTATTTCCATCGTGTAGATCTATTTTACTATTACTTTATTTAAGCTAATCCAGGTAAACCTGTTTCAAGTTTCATTCAAATCAGTTCAATGAATACGTCATGATAGAGCAACATCCAAATATCCCATATATTTTAATATATTTCGTGTGAGACAAAACTTCGATATAAAGGCGTAAAAACTATGCAGTGACTACATCTCTCAGAACGGCTTACACTAATGTAACGATAAGTTCGTTGAATAAACTTAGATTACCATTAGGGTACCACTGTACATAATGGCTCAATTCGTCTCGTCCACAATTCCCGAGATTTAATGCTGCGTTTACACTCAGCTCATGTCTCTCTCTCTCGCGTTACCGTACGTGTTGCCTTTCGCGCATTGCCCATGTCGCTACCCATGTCTCTGCGCGTTTGAGCTAAATGTAAACGGGCTATAACGAATAGTTGTAAATTCCTCCTCCGAGATGAACATTTAGTATGTTCGTCGTATACTACTATCATTCTCCTGAAAAAGTCCTTAAATTTTTCTAGTAGTTACAAAATAGTGTTGTATTTGATATCTACACGCGTTTTAAAGACGCGCTTTGAAAACATAAAAAGTTTATCAAACAATATATGTATGTACTTACAGCGTCCGTATCTTCAAAAACGTAATCAGAGGTAAAATATTCTACGTCAAGCAATGAGTCATATAAACCTAGTCATTGTCATCTTCAACAAAGCTTGATCAACACAATCACCCCTGCTGAGGATAAACTGTCCTTTGTGTCTGTTGTCCAGGTTTTTTACGTAACCTCAACGATGCCGTCGACCCATTGCGATTTGTTCGTAATAATAACTCATGCATAGTGTAGCAAAAATAGACAAAGAAACCCTTTACGTTTTAATATCTACAAAGTCAGTGGGTATATCAAAGTCAAATGGCATTTATATCTTACTAATATTATAAACGCTAAAGTTTGTAAGTATGGACGGATGGATGGATGGATGGACGGGTGAATGTTTGTAACTCTTTCACGTCGGAACGGCTAAACGAATCTTGAAGAAACATGGCAGAGAGGTAGATTATAGTCTGGAATAACACATAGCTCGGGTGAAACCGCGGGACGCAACTAGTTACTCAATAAAACCATAAGGATCACTTTGAAAAGTCTTATAACTAGATGAATCTAGCAGCTAATAGATAGAAGCGTAGGCTATAAATATCTTGTTGAACTCCTTATAGGTTCTTGAACACAGAACGCTTGAAATGAGCTAGGAAAACACATCCCTGTATTCTACGAGAGGGCAAAGCAAGACAATATAAGATGTAAGAGAGCCGGTTAAGCAGCTTAATAAGTCCTGACTGGCTGTTATTATAGCTAATGACTCGTGCTAATTGTTCTGGCTCTGGAGCTTAAGTTAAAGCCTCTAGCAAGTATACGAGGTGAGCGCCGATAAATGTGATTAACGCGAACTTAGTTGCGATGCTTTTTGCTTTGGCACTGGCATGTATACTCTTTGGGCACTGGCTCTTCTTCTTTATTCCGTATATACGGCATCTGTCTTTTTGAAATACACTCATACTCTTGCCAGTGTCAAGTGTAATAGATACTTTTTCAATTCAATTCTGATGTTGCATTAACTTAAACTTTCGTTTTTTTGACGCTAAAACTGTAGCTGCTTCTGTTATTTCAGTTTTTAAGGAAAGAAATGGCGAAGTTTGAGTATTGAAAATAATATAGGTAGTAAAATAGGACAATTAGCAACAGTGTTGCAATGTCAGATGCCATAATTGAGTGATAACGTGCTCACGGCACAGCTTTATATTATGTTAGGTGCTGACATAAACAGCTACGTGGTTATAATTTACAGCGTATGAGCTTTTTGTACTTTTTATACTGTGATATAAAAGTTACAGTGTCTACTAAATAAACAACATTCGGTGTCACTTTGATCGTGATCATAATATGAGTCATAAATTCCTCACGAGATCAATTCATATCTTATGCATTTAATAGTCCATTACTACTCCCATCAAAATAACTGTGTTACGACCTCTATCCATGTTCAGTCCATTGCAATCCTGGGTATAGTAATGTACGGAACCCGGTTATATAATCCGGAAGATTAATGGACTACCATTCCAAATAAATTACAACGACTGTTAACACGATAGCCTTTTTGCGAAGGTCGGCTAATTTTATTTTCGGAGTCTTGTTTTATTCAAATTTGATAGCAAAACATATTTTATGCTAAAACGGAGTTTGTAGGTCAAACAGTTACAGTGATGAGCTTCTACAAAATGTACGAGAAGTTTGTATTTGATAAAAACTTTAAGAGTTTATTGTACGAGTATACATGAGCTTGCTATCGGAACAGTACATGGTGGTAAAATGCTTTGTTATAAATCAGGGTGTTTTAATACGAACCTATTCGCTAAAACTAAACAAACAGAAAACCTGCACTCAGCAGGCTTTTTCTAATAAAGCATTTTTGCTTCTCTTGGTATAAAAATAAAATGAACGTAAAGTAGAATCGAGACGTAGGAATAAATAAATCTACCCAGCAGATGTAAAAAGCAGATCGAAACATTCTACATCAGATTCAGGACTCATTCAAATAAACCCGCTACTTGTTTGATGGGTAGGATTGAAGCGTCGATTCACCAAAACGAGACATCTTAAAACTCCGATTTGCCAGCATTTTAAGCGATTGATTGAAATCGGGATACATTTTGACGGGATACATTTCAACTTTGCGAGGGATTTTAATGGATATTTTTTGGCAATTCACCGCTGATAATTGAGACAGAAGATAATTGAGAAGAGTAGTAGACGCTCTTTGTGAAGGGCTCGTCCGGGGAAGTACTACCACCACGCCTTTTCTGCCGCCAAGCAGCAACGTTGTGTTTCGGTTTGAAGAGTGTGGTCGCCGGTGTAATTACAGGCACATGAGGCTTAACATCTGTATGCCTCAAGTTGATGGACGCAGGGCAAAAGAAATAAAAATATACATGTGTTTTCATCAAACTCCAATTTTGCGGCTGCATGGTCCACTCATCGCTGATTCACTGATTTAGACTCAGATTGGATTAAAGATATTAGATTTGGAATAAAGATGTGAATTTCATGAATGCCTCGCCTATTTGGCTCTAATGGTTCGTAGCCTTTCCGAGTGCGACAGGCTACGCCTACGCTACGCCGTAGCTGATTGTAGTGCCCCAAGTGGGTTTTCCGCGAGCGCAACGCAATAATACTGATTATTGCGGAAAGAAAAAGTCCAAGTTTTTTGTTTATACAAAAATTTTTTGATGTTTTCTGTGGTAGTATTTTAGAATATTATATTCTTATGACTCAAGAAGTTGGCTTCCTTGTAAACGATATTGTTCTTTACGTTTTTTTATTTAAAACTGATCGTAATTTTATAAAACTTTGTGGCAGATTAAAAAAAATAGGTATGTGCTTGCGTGCGATAATAGAAGATTTTTCATATCCTAGTCAGATAGAGATTAGATCAAATTAAATTCAGACATGATTAGGTTTAGAGTTCAAAGCGATAATTGGAGTAACAGTCAATCAATTCGAGGTTTGGATGGAGCATGCTGGTTACGCCAAACATAGATAGAATGACCACGACCTACCATGACGCCAGATTTTGTAAAAAAGTTCGCTGGCACCAAAACTAAATGAACTTATTTATAGTTAAACTTTCTGACCGCTTTCAACGGTCTGAAGTTAGCTAAACTGTTTCATGTATATATTTACCATTTAGTAAAATCTTGCATTTATTTAAAAAAAACAAGACGTCAAACACACTGAAAATCATAAAGCTAAAATTCATGCTGAAGGGAACCAAATCGTCATGTCTCTGTGTATAAGTTTTATGAAACAATTTCGATAAAATTTCACCTTTGAAGTATGAATTATCAAACAAAACTACTAACCATCAAAATCAATTTATAATTTTCCAATTATCTCGTAAAACATACAAAAAACATACAGTCAAATGATTTTGTAAAGTCGGTTGAAGAAATGTGTAAGTAAATAAATATAAAGCAAAGCTGCTACAAGCATGTGATTTCCTCTGATAAAAATGTGCTTCATCAAACATGAAAGATCCTATGTACCTACTTGTAATTACAACGCATGACTGTCTCAGTAATATAAAGTTTAAAATGACATGTTTGCTACTTTATCAAAAGCGCTTAACCTCAAATAAACATCGAATTAAACGTACCCAGTTTTCCATTTCATACAAAGTTTATTTGAAGTAATGAGACTGTTGAATAATTTGAATATGAATACGCTTCACTTATAAGTAGGATGTGCATACACTATCAAAGATTTGTGCTGTTTAGAACTATCGATTTAAACCGAAATTATCGTATCAGCGATATGTCATAACACAGGTTCTCCAAAGGTGTAGCTAGCGTACTTGGACATTTTGTTTTTGTACCCAACTTATAATACTTACTCAAATAAAGTAGCATCTAGTATTTTATTGTATTAATACTTTTTTATAAATTCATATCTCAATCGCAGCGTAACGGCTGGACTGATTTAAGTGTGAAGCCATACACGGACGGAAATGCTGCCTTAGAAATTCGGTCGCAGAATATGCTTCATACAAAAATAGTTGTGCGTTGCGTAATTTTGTATGAAACCAATTCTGCGACAGAATTTCTGCACGTGTGACTCACACTAAATTAAGCTTACCTGGAATAGCAAACATAGTCCTATCAACGTGTTACGCGAGCTTTGAGCATTGCTCGAAGAACGCGAGAGAAACCGTTCGCGGAAACCAAGTTTCATATTCATATGCCAAACAGGCAGTCTGCTAGTTCCCAGGGTTGCAAATACTATTTCAGTTTTAAGCCTTGTGTACGTGGAATGCCTACGTTCACGTGCTAGCCAAAGTCAACTATACATGCATTGGAATATTTTGCGTTGGCAATTCTAAACACAAAGTCATAAAGATAATGCGAAATTCCAAATATTTTGTGGGCATTTTTTCCCAATTTTTTCTGGCCATGGAACCCCAATTGATTTTCTATTTTCCACGAACGTTTTATTTAAATCTCGAACAGACCGCGGAACCCCTGTGACCCTTCCACGGAACCCCTGGGTTCCGCGGACCACCATTTAGAAAACCCTGACATAGGAGATTCCTTGTTCAAAATCATGTAACGTCAAAACTTGATCTTGGTCTTTATGAAATAGGAGATACTTTGCGTAGGAGGAGTTGCCTAGGAGTACAACGTGATCTACACGCAAACACGATTGGATTAGTCATTTAGTTAATTAACGCACCTAAAAAAAATATGCTATGGTTTGGTACCTTTAACAGTTTGTCCGTTCCGTTGCAGCTAAGAACCAAAGTAAACATTTTGTGAGATTTAAAGTCTTTTGATATCTAATCTGAAATTCGTCAGATTTATTTGAATTTTATTATTGCCAAGATACAACTTTAAAAAGTAATTTAAAAATCTCTGTTTCTAATTTAAATGTCATTTGAATTAGGAAATACGCGAACCTCTCATTAATTCCATTAGGTTGAGTCACGCGCTACTCGTAATTAACACGGTTCCGAATAATGGGATTCACGTTTAGATTTAATACCATTTACATTTTCATAATTCTTTTTTCACACTTTCCAGTTGAGTAACATTGCATTTTCAAATACTACATACACTTACACTACACATATACTTGGAAATTCAATCAAAAATATTTATTTTAAACATAAAAATAAAAATATTTATTGCATAATCTTATACACTAATTACATATCAGTATGGTATATCTACGCGTGCTTTATTAATTAATCACTCATTTCTGTCGTAGGTAAAGACCTTAAGTGGAGTTCCTCGCTCTAACTAAGCATGAGATTGTATGTAGAACAAACTACAATATAAAGGTCGACAATGCTCGCAGCTCTAGAAAATATAACACTTTTACCAGAAATAATTATAACGCTAAAACAATAATAACGGATAAAGATAATATTTTATGTAATTGAAACATGGTAATGAAATAATTAGATGTTCTACCTGATGTTATGCGGTTATTTACATTGCGTGACTTGCACAGAGCATTTTTATTTTTATACTACTTGCTAATGGGATAAGCAGTTGGCACACCTGATGATAAGTAGTAACCATAGCCAAAGTAATTGCCTCGCAAGTTTCAATATAGAAATACCCTACGATGCACTGCTCTGCGGCCATTAACTTGAGGCTTTCAGATGTTAAGCGTCATGTGCCAGTAATTTTACCAACACCTGCCTGGTTTAAAGGGTTCGGTTCTTCAAACAAAAACTTCGTACTTCAAACACAAACACACACCAATGTTGTAAATAGTTCTTCCCCACACGAATCATTCACAAAGAGCTTTACAACTCATAAAATAGTTAATTATGATTAAAATTGTAGGATTTATTCCAGAGCATCCTAAAATAATTATACAAATTATAGAGCGAGTATAATCTAAACACAGATGTGGGCCGAAATAAATTCACAAATATTCAACTAAAGGTAGGTAAATGTCTTTGAGAATAAAAATCTTTCAGCCGAAAATATGAACGTTGAAGTTCATTAATCTTTGATAAGATCTTATCCGTAAAAGGCTGACCCTAAGCTTGTTAATAAACAAAGCAGCAGACGCGAAGGGTATCGATCTAATTTATTATGCAGACGGACATCTAATCCCGGGTCACGCGATAACGCGCTGGCCATCGCTTATTGGGCACTACGAGTTTATCATTACTTAGACCATTATAATCCAAGCTAATAATGAAACAAATCTAATAAAAAATACTGCTCATCATTACCTCTCACTATATATTATTATTGTTCATAACTTATTTTATGCCATTTCAGTAAAAAAAGGTTAGATTAAGGGTGCAACCCTTCATTCCGCATATCCCCTTTTGGTTTAATTTCATAAGCAAAAGAAGTTATGTTGATCATTTGTCGAAGATATTGCTGTTTTCAAAGGTGACCCTTTATTTTTGCTGGCGAATTGTTTAAGAGTGAGCGGTAGTGACTATGGCAATATTAGTTTTTTTTATTGTTGCGGCCTGCGGGTTATTACAATAACCTTTACTCTTCCTTACTTGTGGCTTTTGTCTCCGCCTTTTGAGTGGCTTCATTAGCTTTGTTCATTTGTATAAGGGATGAATACAAACAGAGCCCGGTGAGAACATTGCGTTGCCATTGTTTGTTGTCAATAATAATACCTACACGCTTCTATGCTCATAAGAGACCAGTCTGTTTTATATCTCTTTTTTTTTTGCTTAAATCTGTTGTAGGTGCGTATACATTTACTTGAGTTTTATGAGCGAAGCTTTGTTATGATGGAAGTTGACTAGGAAAAAACACATCGGACACTCTGTTTTATTGAATATACTACAAAAATAGCAAAATGTTATACCAAATTAAATAGTCTTAACTCTGAAACAAAATATAAATATTTTTAGATAAAACTAAGTATATAACTTTTACAAAATATTTTGCGGGCTAAGAAACGTTACTATGGGAATACGCAGCGCAAAAATAAAGTTAAATATTTGAATACCAGTACTGTTTCAGTGAAATTGGTGTTTAAAAACTTTTTTAACCTGCTTTCGTACTTTTCTCCTCTGGGAGGGAAATAGTTTCTCTTTGCTGAGAGGTTTTGGTAGATTTTCACTTGCTGCTTTGAAACGAATAAATTACAACGTTTGCGCGCTTCACTATCCGGTTTGTTCTGCTTAAACAGAGTTCTTTTTTTATTCATTTCATTCTGCTAGTACTCTTCCCATGATAATTACACACAGTCATGGCTTTTATTGACTGCATAATCGTTTAGACGCTCTCAGCTCGCCTTCAATATTTGTAGATAGTATGCAAGGAGATTATGCTCAGGGCTTACTTTATTTTGCCTATTGAAATAACAGCCAACTCGCGGTAATGATAATCAAAAAGTAATAGGTACATGTAGGTAGGTGATGGACAGAAGACATAGTTAGGACCGCGGGAAGTCGGTGGATGGAAAGGGCTCAGAATCGTTCTTCGTTGGGTATGTATAGGGGAGGCCTATTGTCCAGCAGTGGATTATTTTGGGCTGATGATAATAAATAGGGACATTATTCTCTTATTTTTTTGATTTAAAAGTAATAATGAACATACCTTTCCTCGTATTTAATTTATTTTTAGGCATACCATATTAGAGACTGCGTAAAATAAATAAAATATGAGAAAAGGTACATACATAGCCTCTAATATTTGTCATAGCTCAAGGTAACATACCTCAATCTTTCACCTCTAATGCGAGTGCCAGAGTCCCAGATATTACGTGACATGGTAACCTAAGTTCATAAAGGGCCTGAAGAGCTCTCACGTAGATTTCGAGGCAAAAAGCAAACTTATTTATATGTCCAATAACGTCTGTCCTATTTTCTATTTTAGGGATAAAGGATTTGGAACAAACTCATTGTGAACGATGTTTATCGATATAAATGGGCTACTTACTGGAATAGTACCGATTTCGGACTTAACATGATCATCCGTGAAATTTTTACGGCATTTTCGCACAACGCTATCGGGCCTCATATGTGCCCATACTAAATAATCTAAATGTTATAAAAACATGATATAATATTCTGAAGCTTTCTGTTACACACAAGGTTTGAAAACCAAGGTCAAGTGCCATCAATTCAAACGCTTTGCATCTGTATATGAAGGCTAGAGTATTGTTCGGAGCCTGTGACGTAAGGGTCGCTCCAGTCCGGTTTAAGCCGCGACAGTGATAAATGTTTCATTAATCCTCCAGTATGCACGCAGACTTTCAGATCTGCCTCGCGAATTTTATTGTTAAATTAGTTGTTTGTTTTTATTCGTTTCTTGAATTAGGGTGTGTACTTTTACAATCTGTTTTTGCTACGTTGTTTGTACATATTTATTTTTGTATTTTTTGTAATCTCTGTTATTTCCTGGAGGTAGGTACTTCGGACGGATTTTACCATTTCTGAATAACGCTTATCCGTCTTTGTTTTTGGCAAGTTGAAAGTATGACGGAAATATTTTTATTGGACAGATAGCGGGCGATGCTTAGTGTTTGTCAAACCAGCACTCAAGAAATATTGTAAGTCAGGTGGTTTTATTTTAGTAATACGTAAGTAGGTATGTACTACGAGTTTGCTTAGAATACACCTTTGTATAACCTATGTATTTTAATTTGTTTTAGGTAGGTTTCCGCAAACCGAATGCTGTCATGTAAGTTGGGAAGCAAGCTGAAATGTAAGTTACCAAGTGACGAGAAAGTGTGAAGCAACTGCGACACGGATAATCAAGTCTCTTTTGAGTAGCAGCTATCGTGAAAGTATTTATACTATCTGCTAAGTGCTAAGTGTAGCGTAGCAGAAAAGAATAAATTTATATTCTACCCGCGACTTCGTCTGCGTACTTTTAATCTCTTCATCTCTTTTTTTCGCAATAAAAGGTAGCCTATATTCTTTCTCAGGGTCTAAAGATTGTCTGTGCCAAATTTCATCAAAATCGGTTGAGAGGTTTAAGCGGGAAAGCGTAACAGACAGACAGACAGACAGATAGACAGAGCTACTTTCGCATTTATAATATTAGTTGGGATTCTATTCTAAGTGCCGACAAACGAAATACGGATTAGGCCTTTTTAAACGACTTCAAAAAAAGAAGGAGGTTCTCAAGTCGACTGTATTTTTTTAAGTTTAATATACATAGCATTTTACTGAGCGGACCGATTTTGGTGATTCTGTTTTTAATCGAAAGCTGGTGCTTGTCATGTGTTCCCATTTAAATTTGAGGCAGAGAGTGTATTTTCCAGTGTATCGAAGTCAGTTTTTTCTACGTAAATACATCAACTATCTGGTTCTTAGCTAAACAACAGTAGATATAAATAGTATACTAGCTATATTTCGTTCGGCGATAGTAATGCTGTGTAGAAAGTTGTTCAACATTTATTAAATTGTTACGTATAACAGTGGAGTTTTATTACAGTGTAACTAAATTATTCAAAATAATGTTTCACAGCGACATATTAACACGAGCTGCAATTATTGTGAGATAACGTATAAGTACGGAAACTCCAATAACTCGCGGTGAAAGAGGACGCCCAGTAATCTGATATGGTAGGTGTTAGGGAAAACGGGAAAACTTCGGTTGAATGTAAAATTTACGCACTGACAGTAAATAATGTGAGAACAAGCTAGGTTCCGCGTATGAGTGGCCGCTGGGGACAGATCCAGCCCTTCAGCGTTTATTTATTGTTTATTTTTACTGCTAAGCTTGTTTTATGCAACGTTGGGGCCGCTCTACAAGTTATTAGAATTCGCTTACAGGTATTGGAGTCGTGGGAGGTATTATTATCAAAATGCTGACAAAAAAAAGCTGTGAAAGTAAAAGAATAAGAAAAAGCTAACCAGTTAAACCTAAATGAGGCTAAATAAGGCTCCTTTAGGTACATTATTGTGTCAATCAATAAGAGCTGCCTATGGTTATAATGATGATCTTGATAACATAACATGGGTGTGAATCTGAAATTGCAAATATATTATAATTTTTTATGTTGTATGAACTCTGTTTGAGTTTTTGGATTCATAGTTGGTATAATATAAAATAGTAGGCATTGGTGCATTTACTAGAAACGTAATTAATTTTAGAAGATGCTATTTATATCATTTTTTTTCCAATTTACTATTTCTGAGAATAACAATCTCGTCATCATTTATTTACCGAGAACTGTTATTTGAAAGACGTGATCGAAATTATGCGAATACCTAGTAAAATCAGAGATAATATTTATTTCTAAGATGATAAAAATATTTTGTTGGAAAAAACTCGTTGGTAGTTATTTCCATTGGGAAAGAAGAAAACCGTCACTCAAATGAAACAAATAAAAGAACTGCTTCATTGGTTCAGAAAGACTAACAAAGATGTCCCGTTGCCATAAATAGAGATTAATAAGGTGTAATTAGCTGATACCCCCGCGCATGCTCTGTTGGACAGACTTCCAGATCACGTAGCTATGGAACATAAAACGCCATGTCAGCCACAGCTTATACTAAACAGCTATATTACAATGCGAAAAACTAAATTCGAAGATATTTCTAGACCATCTACGTAGCTACGCCATTTTATTGGAATTGAACAGCATCTACAGTATTGTACGTGTACTGTTAGTGGGATGTATAGATATTATGAAGAATTCATGAAGCTTTTCCATGGAATGTTGAAAGTGGTATCTTTAAACAGAACATTACTATAATATACCTACTAAAACAAGTAAGGTTTGCGAGTGTTTTACTATCACTTTACTTTTACTTATAATTTCACGTTTTTAGGCAAGAGTGAAAGTACTGACACACGTGCTTATTTCTGAGCTAAAAGCATGCTTTCTTCGAGCCTTGCTCAATAAAAGCACGTGTGAAGAGGTCGTGCTAGTAAATAAGCATGCTTATTTGGTTGTACGCCGGTTGATTTTTGAGCATGCTCAAAATAAGCATGTTTATTTTTGAGCACGTGTGTCAGTACCTTAAGACATATTTATTTCACTATGAGCTTTAAGAAACTTTCGATCCTTGATCGAGCATCTCATCTCACTGATAGAATAATAAATTGCATGTTCATCGTAGGGTTTTATTTACCCGGTTCAGTCTTGTGCCTGAATTATTGATAGTGCCTTGATAAAAGGTGAATAATAGCGTTAGAATAGTAAGAAGTATAGAAAACCTGTTTTCAGACCATACATAGTGGGATTAAGCGAGGGCTCATACCGATTGAAGGATTGAGATATATATGGTTGATAAAACGGACATGGGGACTGAGAATCACACCCTGGGTAAAAATATGTCTTCTCAAATCTCTTTTATTTTTTTTAAATGAAATGTACATTTGAATGCGTTCTAATTATTCTCTTCACAAGTTACATTCCACACATACCTACATACACTTTGCAGTTATTCCGATTATAAGCATGTTGATATGTAAGTACGTAGGTACATCAATTCAACAGTAACGCGAGTTACGATCGCAATTTCATTTTGCAACATTATTCATAACTGTGTACAAACGTATAGTGAACCTACACGCATTATATATATATATATATATATACAGTACTTAAAATTCTTCATTCTTCATATTCGTGATTTGTGCAAATTCGAATCAACCGGTGCGAGTGAATGATTGAAATGTGATCTTGATTACATTTCCAAGTTCGCTCTGCCATGCGAATCCCGTTAGACAATACTTAATTACCCTATGCAGAACCTTGGCAGGTTTCTCCATCTGAGATGGTGAAACTTTTGATTCTTTAGACAGGAATACCTGTAATCCACATGTTATAATTTTTCACGCTAATCTGTTTTTAACCGACTTCAAAAAGGAGTTTTATTTAATGTTTGTTACCTCATAACTTTTTACTGGGTGGACCGGTTTTGTAGGTTCTTTTTTTATCAAAATATGGTACCTACTTGTCATGTGGTTCTATTAAAAGTTCAGTCAGATCTGACGAGGTTTGAGTTACCTATAGTAGTACGAGTGTATTTTCCAGTAAATTTAAAGTCAGTTTTATCTTGAAAGAGTTATGTGTAATCGAATCAGATCGCACTGGTTTCTGGACAGAACACAAAGCAGTGTAAATTTTGTAAAAAAGATTAAGTAAGTACACAAAATAACGTAAGAACCAATTTCAGTTCAAAAGGCCAAAAAATTATATTATAAATTACTTATAAATATTTACGTCAACCTACATACAAAATAATAAAAATTCTTTGAATAATGCGTGTCTCAAAATTGTATTTGAATAAAACTTTATTGCTCCTCAGATAAAGCTGTTGATACAAACTATTTCTAAGAGAAATTGCTTTTCTTAAAGAACATAGTAAAACTTGTGAAAAAGGATACAAAAGTATGGTAATATCCGATGGAAATGGAAACCCAGCGCCAGACATTCCAACTCCTGTCTAATGTGTTTTCAGGTACAATTTTTCTGAAAAATAAATAACAGGCGGCAATAAACAGTTACAGTGTCTGGGATCTGTTCATTCATTTTATTTTCTTGCGAGAAAAGAAGCGAGAAAAACAGAGTTGATTTTTCAACTTTTATCATTCTTCATGACACAACATGTATGTTGATACAGTTTTTAGATATAAGTCTCATTTGAAACTTATCCAAATACTTGAGCATATGAAAAATATACAAACTTTAAAAAAATCTATAAACTTTAAAAATCTATAGGTCCTACTAAAACGCCTTTGTTGGCGATCCATAATAAGTACGTAATAAAGAAAAATAATAATTTTGGGTTAACAAAAAGGAGTTACACACATACACTTAAATTCTTCGAAATACAGAACCTAATAATTTAATACAGCATCGCAGAAATACATATTCGTGCCAACTATATTTTTCTGCGGCGGCCCCAAAGTTACAACTGTTGAAACTAGTGGTTAAGCCGTGCTTGAACTTTGCGGTCGACCCCTATATATATTACTGTAATAATAGTATGGCTGTGGAATACGCAACATGTCACCCTTTATATAAAGTCTAGTGCAGCTTCGTGTGTTTGTTGGTATAAACATTGTACATTATTTTTGGGAGCGGGTAATAGAGCAGGTAAGTTTCAGTTTAAGGCCGTCTCAAGGCCTCTTTCTTGGTTTAACGGCCGTTAGATCTGAGACCAATAGCTTAATGTGAATAGGTAATAGTGTAGGTTAGCTCACTTACAGCTTTCAAAATATTTCGTACTTTACAAAAAATTTTAGTTGAGATCATAATTATATTTTTGCCGAACTTTTGTAATGTTCCCGAAACTGGCTTGTTTGTGGCTTTCATAACAATTTTAGTGACAGTATACAGGGTGTTTCAGGAAGTGCTATCAACCGGTGATTTAGAATTGCAGCACCCCTTAAGCTACCCAAATCGATATCATCACTATTCATGTAGATTTCCAGGAGTAATACGGTCAGAAGTTCATCAAAAACTACTTCATCCTTTAGAATTACCTTTAATCACTCAAACCAGTGAACGTTCTTGCTTTGAATAGACAATTCGACTGTACTATTGGCATGCCAATAGCTAATTCTCTGATGTTCATCCTTCCCACATAAATGCAAAAGTTATGATGATTGGAAGTTAATCAATCGCCCAAGTCCAATAAATATAGATTGTTACTTAGATTAGCTACATACAAAACCCGTAAATTTTCCGAGAACGAGGTAGAAAATATAAACAAACCCAATAAAGGGCAAACGCCTTAAATATTAATGTTAGTAATCACTACTAGTACGCTAGCCGTTGCCGGTAGCTAGTTTAAATAACTAACTACTGCTACGCAATACCAGATTAAACGGACGGTTAATGTATTCATTGATTATGTTGACAGCCAGAGTTTGAAACTTTATCAATTAATTAATTAGTCATGCTAATCAGCCGATACCAACTAACTAAAACGTTGATAAATAGCCTTCGTAAAATGGTATAAGAACTAGTTTAACTATAAAGATAATCGCTATTATCGCGCAGGTGTAGTCGATCCTTTTAGTGACATAACATTTACCGCCAATCAATCTGCATGCATGCTATAATAGCAGCATACTCTATTATAGCACTGGTCTTCTGTGGCGCCCAGTAGTATTCGAAAACGTAAATGCAAGAATCATGTCATCGTTATAAGAAAAACTTATTCAAAGTAAAAGTTACACTAAAGGTCTCGTCAAATACAATCGTACGTGATTGGGTTCCAATCTTGATTACAGAACATCCCCTTGATCACGTGACTCGCTACGAATACCCCACACCTATTAATATAGTTCCAGGCTCGGAATGTATTAGTTCGTGATTGGTAACCGAGGGCTCTGAATTCTGTGGGTCACCGCAGCCATTGCTGGCATCTACCCCAGCCGGAATGCCTTTGAACTCACTGAGGTCAATTTCTCAAAGATTTGATAGGCTTAAATTATTTAACCACAAAACTATTTTAAGGAAGTTATTTACAGTGAAATATTACAGTGTTGGTAATCAAATAACGTTAACCTTTTCGACCTTAGCTCAGAATAATCTTATTGATTACTACTAGCAAATGGGAAAGGATACAGTTTTCCCTTGAAAATTAACAACTGTAGTAATAAAACGGCCTTATCGCAAACAGCGATGTCTACCAGGCAGCCTTAAGATGAACGGGACTGAATATAAAAATAGAAGGCATAATTACTTTTACAAAAACAGCAAACTTGAGGACCGTTTTATTTTAAAGTTCGTTATTTCGTTAAAAAGAGGACCTTTTCTTTAAATATTTAACTAAATCATCATACGAAGATTTTTCTTTATTTCTGTATCTCAGTCCGTTTGTATTTACTGTACTAAACAATGTAGTGCTAGGAGTACTTAATGCTGATTGCATTATCTACCAACCAAGCGCAAAATGCTTTGTAATTATTTTCTGGATTTTCTTTACAAAAATAACTAGGCGCCCTTCATTTATCTTCCATGCATAATTAATTTCCGCTTCAATGTTTTGTTTCGTGCTTAGGTTTTTTGTTAAAATGGAAAAGTAACTCCAATTAAAATGTCTTTTGCTGTCAAAAGCTATTCCGACTTTTCTGAAACCGTGACCTGTTGTGAAGATCCCTGAAAGCTTTTTACGTGACTAATTGAATATTTTCTTGTCGTTTCATTTCCGTGCTGAGTGCTAGATGAATAATGAAAAGGAATTTCATTCTTTCGGACCTTTTTTCATACCAATTTTAAGACTCATGAGCTTGTTGGAGCATCCTTTCTACTCGTACTGTCAGCGTCATCAGCAGCCGGTCAAAATCTTACTTCCAAATGTACTGACTCTTGTAAGATTCACAATAGACTAGACTTATTTATTTTTCATACTTAAGACACGGTTCAAAATAGCCAAAACATTAAAACTTATTAATCTCAGATCACTTAAAACTAAACCAACCTCTCGTATGGAATACCAACTACTGCAAATTGTGCCTTAGACGTGCTCAAATCCGGAAGTCTCTCGAATCCGGAGTTAGTACTTGGTACTTAGAGATTTGAGGGAATATCGACCCTGCCTGGTGAAGTTACAGTTTTTCTCAGATCAGATTCAATATTTTTCCAATAAACATGAACTTTGTTATGTCCCCGATAAAAATGACACTCCAAAAAGGATAATGTTCGTCGAAAGAAACGATTTTATTTAATGTACTCTTTTATTGCACTTTCCTTAAAAGTGTAGTTTTATAATACTTTTGTCGTAATTTTGGTAATTTTAATGGCAGCACCATTTAATTTCTGTTTTGTTGGCTACCCTGCTCGCGCGTCAGTGGGCGGGGCAACCAACGCAAACTAGTTCGTGTCTGGAAGTCGTAAAGTTAGGACGTCTTAGGAAAAATAGTCATAGCAGTTAAGTACTAAGTACCTTTCTATGTACAGTTGGTCTCGGAATAAATAAGTGTAAGTGTTTATCTGCGTCGTTTTATTATACTTTTGTACAGCTTTACTTTTTACAAAGCGATATTGTGACATGTTTCACACAGCAGTTATTTTAGATAATTCAGACACTAGCTACTTCATCAGGTTCTACTGATGCTGACTGTACTCTGCATTTAACGACTGAAATGGGCGAGATGAGCATCTGTCCCCAATTATCGTACTCGTAACACTTAAAGACCAGGAATGCTTTTTGTCCATTTACTTTCAGATGCACAAAAAAATAAACAAGTTCAGCTTTATGGTACCCATACTAAAAAGGCTACCGACTGTGATGTATGAGATGTCAACCTATATTATATTTTAAATAATGATGTATAAAAGGTTTCTACTATAGTTTCTGACTAACGTTTATTACTGACAATATCTCTCAGCAGCATTTGCATATAATAGATCAATGCGAGTTATAAAGCTTTAGAAGCGAGCATCATCTTGCCATTATGACCAAATGGTGGACATTAGCGCACGTGTGAAACGCTCCTGCAGTACATAAATCATAAAGTTCCATCCAAGCTGTCGAAAGAAGGAATTTTCAACGAAGCAGCTGCTTAGATTGTTTAATACTTTTTAACCACCACGTAACCATGTAGGTTCCAGTAACAATGTATTTTAGACAAAACCTATGGCTTTCAAAATGAAACTTTTTTTTTGTGTCTTTAGTTATTTTGAAACAGTGAGGTGAAGGAATTTTTAAGTGTGACTGTAAAAGGCTCTTTTTGAGCACCTTAGAAGTTTTGGATAATACTTCGGAGCATCCTGAATAGATAATTATGATTATTGGGTTACTAATACGATTAATGATCACAGAGCAAGCGGCTCCCAGCCTTGGTAACAGAAGCAAGATATTGACAGGACGCTTTATTTTGTAACGTGGGTTCTACTAGAAATAAATATCTAAATTATTTTTTTCGGGTAACTTTAATAAGGAACAGCCTCTCCTTCTTATACTATCCACATCCATAGAATAATGTTAGCTTCTCGTAATAAGACTTTGTTCCCTCCTCATGACCTATTAACGCTAACCTATTACTCCTCAACTTATCCGTCACATATCATACATTATCAGACTGATAACAAAATTTTGTGGTGCATCATGCAAATTTCTGTAATCGGTGGGGATGGAACCCACGTCATCAAAATTGTTTTTGTATGTGCGTTAAATCTAACTGTAATAATTATGTTTACTCCCCAAAACATTGTTGCCATTACTTACTGTTTTGTATTTTAAAGTTCTGTTACTACACAACTCATGTGCAGGAAAATAACAGCTAAATGGGTGGAATTACAAACTTATTATCTCAAACTTTGGTAAAGCTTTAACACAAAATAATGTTCATGTAGCGTGAAATTTGTGAAAAGCTTTATTGTGAAAGCTGATACTAATACAAATAGTAAAACTTCACGAGTTCGCTCGAGTTATCATTATATAGGCTATTTTGTATCCAGGTAAGTCCCCATGAGCAAAGACGCAGTTTTATACTAGTTCACTATCAAATTGAAAATGAGACAGTGGCCATGAAGAATTATCAAAATCACGCCTAGGACTAAACCGTAACACCAATATACGATCTCGAATATCTCTATGATACCGCCTTGTAGTGTTGGGTAGGACACGGTTTCAAAATGAGTTTGAGTGAGGCCCTCGTTTTTTTTCGTGAGGTGGGACAATGTCATGCTTCAAATGTCATGTCACATAGTACACAATGTCATATTGTGAAGTACCTAGTCCTAGTTCGCTCTACTCATTTCATATGTCATTGAGGAAAATATGTCACAAAGCGTCACATCAAGTCACATCAACGATGCTATTTAATTCAACGTGATCCGAGCCTTCATTTCGGTTACACAATACTCCCTCACTCATTCCATACAATGAAATTTTCCTGGTTCGTCCCGCTCGCGCAAGCGACGACGTCTCAGTCAGACAGTAAGCGACTGGATGGAGCATGACAAAAATGAGGTGGTACATGAATTGAAAACGAGGACCGGGACATTTTTGAGTGAATGAGTGTGACAAACGAGGTGCCTCACGTATGTCCTACTCAACACTACCGCCTTGTAAGACGCTTGCGCCCAGATTAATTTAACTAATGTAACCCAAGATCAGCTCGACCGCACTACGTCTCAGTATAATGGAGAACAAGACAATTAATCAGATAATCCGAGCATACTTTATGGTAACCGGCTATGCATGTACTGTCGGAGTGCATCATGTTGTAAGCAAAGACTTGGAAAATTAATTATTAGCCACAAGAACTAACATAACCTATTATGGTAAAAATAAGAACTTTTTTTAACAGATTTGTTTTTTTGATGCCGATTTAGTGTACTGTATGGCAATAGAAATAAATAAATCTGAATTAGGTACGTTCGCAAACTGACCAATTTGTAGAGTTATCTTATATATCTGATATATTATTTATCGTCATCACCTTATTATAATCTACCAAACTGACCAATATAAGTAGAGTTATAATGAATATTATTTATCATCACCTTATCATATCTACTAAGGGTAGGGTAGGTCCTGTAAGTCTAGGGTCTTACATGAATACCAAACAAGAAAGCTGGTTTGTCTATACTAAGTTTTGTTAGAAGGAAACCTTACAAAATACATTAATTTACATAACTGACATAATGAGTACAAATAAAACATTACAAGCAAATTAAATAGGCACCTAACATAATATAAAATTCGAATTATTTTGAAATTGAATTAGTGCAAACATTTATATATTTGGAGAATTCAATTCGAAGATAATTCTTCGCAATGAAATTCACATAATTTGAAGCATATTTAAAAGGAACTCAAATATAGCTATCAAAACAAAATAGACATTCTAACTCGTAAAATATTCACAAAATAAGCGTAAGTTATTTGCAGCGAGCTCGTTTATTCGAACCATTAACACGTGATAGATAACCGACCGAAAGCAATTTCAAGTTTGACAATATAACCGATACAACATAATAGCTACATGCATCATGAGTTCGCTATTATATGCAGGGGATCCGGCGGATGGCACCTCAAATAAATCTTGCTTTGTCCAAGCGCATTATGTATGCAAACACCGGGATAATGTCAGCACTTCCAGAACAGCTACCACTCTTTACAGATTACACAGTTATATTGGCTTTTGTTATGGCCACCACACATAGCAATGTTACAGAGTCAAAGTAAAGGTAAACAAGTATTTATTCAATCGAATTGAAAGAATAACTTTGAAACGTTAGCCTAGAAGGCAACAAACTTATGGCTTGGTTCCTACCGTTATTTCACCCACATTATCTCCTATTAGTATGTAGTATACATGTACAACGGCATTATAAGTATTAAACAAGTAATGTAAAAAAGGATAATAAATTTATAATCTTTCTCAATCTTTGATAAAGAGAAAACCTGTGGAAAACCACTACTCATAAGGTTAGCTGGAAGAAAATGCTAATTAACATTAAGTTCACGTACTTTATTTATGTGCAATGAGGAATTTTCTTATCTTATTTTATATACAGAGTGAGGGGTACAGCCTAGCAGTCCCTCCAAAGATAACATTTGACACATGTCATGATCTTGGAAATCTTTACTAACATGGGTGATTTCATTGGAAATGTGATTAAATGTGTGTGAAGCCAATAGTGAAATCTTCAAAGCATAATTTCGCTCGTGCGTCCCGCCTCAAAGATATTATGCTGTCTTTCTAGGCTTTTTCGCGTGGAATTGGCAAGCACACTTACCTAGCTTAGAGGCCTTTAACTTTAGCATCCCATACTGTTGGTAAAAACAAATGTTTTCATTCACGTAGCCCGGAGCTAATGGTATAAATATAATTGAAAAGTATGTATTTTTGTTTATGATTTGCTTGACCTATTCAAAATTCAGTGTTAGAAAGTAAGGTGTTTTTTTACGAACGGGCTTTCGGGATGTTAAGTGGTCACCGTGAGTTGCCCTTAGACATCAACAACACTATAGGGATGTTGTCGTTGCGATGTCTGCATGTGCTTATAATTTCACCATGATTCAAACCGAAATACAGCAACACTGTTTGAAAAGGCGTGGTAGTAATCCCCCGGACGAGCCTATCACAAGTCACAACACGCTCTACTAACTGAATAAATGCCTTTCGACGTTGACTTAATTAATATAATTTTGATGCAGCTCTTTTCTACATCAGCTGTGGCATCCCGCTGCCACCCGTGGCTGCAATGTCTCAGACCAAGCGAAGTCGCGATTAAAGTTATATCGCGAAAAGCTTTGTTCAACCCACAACAGACAATGGAGAAGCTTTGTGTGCGAGAATGTAGCCGTTGAAAGTATTTCTTGTAATATAACTACGAGAACCAACACTCTTTATACTCATAAAATGGAGATGGAAAAATAGAAAACTCTTTATTGCACCCAAGGACATTGTAGCAATGCAAACAAATAAGTACAGTAGTTATAGTAATTAAAATGAGCGGTCTTGTCGTTAAGAGCGATCTCTTACAGATAAATAAACAAAATGTATGTGTTAGAGGGTGATAACCGCTAAACAATTGCTCGCTAGCACATTTCATCATTTTTGAAAATAATCTTATTAAACAAACATTATCAAATAATCTTCCAATAATCATATATTGGAAGATCATTTGTAACCTTTGTGACTGTTTTCGGAAACTTCGTTGTTTGCAATTTTACAAACTATAACTCAGTGATTTTTTTTATTTAAAAGTACGAGCGAGAAGTTATTTGACGGCAGTCTGCATCTCAAGGTTGTCGGTTCTTCGAACTAATAGTTTACCTAAATAAAATGTAGGTTAGTGAAGTTGTAAAGAAAAAAAAGATATATATTTTTTATGTTTTTGTTTATCAACTTGTGGCTGACTGTACAAACTCGATTAATGCAGATTGTAACGAAATATACTTGACATAATATTTACTACCGTTTGCACTGGTTGTAACGAATTTAATGAAAAACTTCATTTTTCCAACAACGTTTTTTGCTTTTTTATTGTATGTTTTTATATCTAAAATACAAATTTTCTCTTACGGTTTGTTATTTAATTATCGGCTTACATTCATTGTACAATATAACAAGTAAACCTTTAAACAAAGGCTTTTACATTCATTTTACATAATTATTTGAACAAAAGCTTTCGAATTCGAGTTTTATTTCATTTGTGTGATTAATTTCAGCGTATTGCGGCACTGACTATTTCTTGGTCAGCCTGCGCTAAGTCAATAAAACATGGTTACAATAGCTGTATTGACCTAAGCTATCATAAGCCTTCAATTTCAAAAGTCTAAATAAACAATTTTAATCCAAATTTTGAGGTTGTTTTATTTTCCAGCATAGGCCGCTTTCAGACCCTTCCAAAGTTGATTACAACCGCGAGCTTACTTCCTTGAAAATACGCCAGCTTCCTTTTGGAAGTCGTTTTACCATGATTTCCATTTCAATGGATAAAAAATAAAAATACAACACATAAAAAAAGGTAAATACCTATAGAATGAAGATTAAAAAGAAGAAGAAGCTACTCTGAATTTCTAGATCTTTCAAGTGAAGTGAAGTAAAACTAAAACTTGGCTGGTACGCATGAAATAAATTGAATGAATTCTCTACGAATTTTATTGATTTCGATAACGCCCGAGCGTTGTCTAGGCTTCGTAAATTTAAGAGTTTAGTGACCTGTCTTTTTATTATTTTCATTTTATTGAAATAGTGATGAGAATAGGTAGAAGTGGCCGTATGCGTAATTTGCGGTGAGATTTCAATTTGGCACGTTCACCTATCATTGGTGCCACTTGGGAGTGTTTTACATGAAATACATGAAATACCTACCAATGTAAGTGAGGTGATGTTGGTGAAGCGAAGTGAGCGCGAATCCACTATGTATGTGATACTCAATTTTGTTGTTTCAAAATTAGGAATAATGCGCGAATAGTATTACAACTAAGCTCACCTATGATAACGTGCAATTGGGATATCGTTTGTGGACGTCATGACTCATGCTGATGCTGACATGCAAACTACAATAGATTCTAAATCTTTGCAAATACACAAAAACACTTTCAAGATAAAACCGACTTCAAATACACTGGAAAATACACATACCTACTACATAACTCAAAAACGACTCGTCAGATCGGACTCAAATTTAAATGGCTCCACATGACAACCAGCTTTTGATTAAAAAGAATCATCAAAATCGGTCCACCCTGTAAAAAGTTATGAGGTACCTAACAAATGTCAAAGTCAAAGTCAAAATATGTTTATTCAATAAAATCACAAGGACCATCTTGAACCGTCCTAAAACTAGGTGACTCTAGTGCCAGTTCCACGCGACGCGACGATGTAAAAAAAAACAGTCAAAACCACCTCCTTTTTTTTAAGTCTTTAAAAAATATACTACGTGTGTATGCTATTTTCGAACAAGGTGTGTGTCGAATAAATCTTATCGTATTCTTTTTGCTTTAACTGTTTGAATTCTTAAAGTAGGTTTTCAACCTTATAAAAGCTAAAGTACTATTCAATACCAAACTCCCGAAACGAGATCAAAATCCCGCTTAACTATTAACGATCTTTCTCTGGCTAGAATTCATCCAATTGAATTTGCGCAGTAGCTGCTGACGAGACAGAAACCAACGCTACATGAAACATGAAGCAGCATGTTTCATGTAGCGTTGGTTTCTGTCTCGTTGCACATAATAAATTTATTACTATAACCAGCAATTTCAACAAAAATAAAATGATAGAAAAACCACAATTGCTTGGAAATAAACGAAATAACCAGGGTAACTTCAGTAAAATTTTATATGAGTTATAATTTGTACGAAAATTTATGAACACTCGCCACAAAGTTTTGAAATAGAATGCAATTTAAAAATTACTTCTAGAGTATATTTTACAATTTGCATAGTTACAACAATAACAGAACATTACGAATTCTATAGGACATTTCCATAGGATTTTTGGGAGTATTTTAACGCCCATTATTAACAGCTACTAAACGAGAGAGTGGGAGAGAAAAACTAAATAACTCTGCTTAAGAAACATCTCAGATGTAATTCCCTGGCTAGCCCGAGTCACTTCACGTCCGTCGTGGTACGTTTATTGGCTCTCGCGACGTTGACTGACGACCCGGTGCGAACGAGACCCGCTGGTATTTACTGCATGCACAATGGGAAGCTTCTAGCAGAATAGGGTATTTTTATTTTCTTATTCTATCCCAAGAAGTCGTATTTTATTTTATACTAAGAAGGCACGCGATTCGGCTTAGACAGGATGTACTTGATAGTTATACTTGCTCTGAAAGGCGCAGCGTTTTGTCATAAAGCTGTTTAAGGTGAAATCTTAGCCTAACACCGTGTCTATTTGTAGAAAATCATATTTTTTTTTTCAGTTCAATATTCATGTTATTTATATTATATTATATATATACCGCAGCACAATTTATTTCCTTCCAAATTTACCTTTTATTATTATCAAGGCTTTTCATTTCCCATAGTTCAAATCGCGTGGGTAGCTCAGATTTCCCCGAAGCAGTGCTTTCATGTATTTATCAGATTCCACGTATATTCCAGCACCAATCTGATGAATGTATGAAAGCAAACAGGCCAGCCGACGGAAATGAAAACCGCTGTAGAACGACAGAGGTATTTAACCATAAGCCGCCTAACGGGTGGCGGCACCTGGACCCTGCAAGTCATGCTGCACCTCGTTTATTGGCTGCGACGGCCGACCACCGACAGTGACGTACGGCTGGCGTGATGCAAGGCTGGACCTATTGCTGTCGATTTTTCAAAGTAGACAGTCATTGTTTTACTTGCAAGTGTCACTAGTAATTATAATCACAGTTCCTCTGCAGCAGCAACTTGTAGTAAATGGTGGAGGGTATGAATGGCATTATTTACTTTATGGAACGTTGTTTGTTTATGTTTAATACATAATATAGTTAATGTTAATATTATTTTCATCACTAAAACAAAAAAGCAATACCGGGAAAAACAATAAGAAATCCATATTTTCTGTAAGAAGAATTGAAAATAATCTGTAGGTAGGTACCTACTTGAGCAATATTGATAACTAGTTGCGCCCCGCGGTTTCACCCGCGCAGATTTAAATCCTGCGATTCCCACGGGATAAAAATTGCCTATGTGCTATTTTAGACTATAATCTATCTCTCTGCCAAGCTTCATCCAGATCTGTTCAGCTGTTTCGGCGTGAAAGAGTAACATCCATTCATCCATCTATCCATCCACACAAACTTTCGCGTTTATAATATAAGTATAGGGTATCAACAGTAAATTTTTAAATAAAGATGAAGTTTGTACGGCAATTTTGTGACGTCAACAAGTCCAAATAACGGTTATTCAAGGCGTGAAGAGCGTATTTTTAAGGACAAATGTTGCCCCGGGGATAGCTTTCCCCGAAATTCAGGAGATTATGTACAAAAAACCTTTTATTCTTCCTTTTCAATTACCAGGAACGTTGTACCTATGTTATACTTATCTACTGATAACATTTTAATTGGAAGTCAAACGCGTAATGATCCTCATTTCAGAATTTTAATACATTGTTAGAACGAGGTCTAAGTTTTGTTTTTCGTTTTAGGTTTTAGGTAGTATGAATGTTTTTTTTGTCAGTTTCCAGTGCATTTGAAGTCAATTTTTTTTTGCAAAAAGTTATTTGAAGTCGGTTAAAAACGGTCTGATGATATGGATAACATAAAATAAACATAGAATGCGGTACAATGCCTATAAGTAAGTTTAAATAAGACCTTACACGCTGGAAGCTGATTGGAGTTCGTAATTATAACTTCACGAGACTCAAAGGATTTCAGAAAATATCTCATTAACTTTCATTTTGAGAGGATGAGCTTTTATTGAATTATAAGATGAGAATTTTGATGCTTTACCTATGTTGGATGAAGCGACGAGAAGATTGTTATTATCAGCCTTCATAGCTCAGTTGGTAGTAGCTCTGAAACGAGTCTCTAGTAACGAGAACAAACGTTTGTGTGATGATGAACATAGATGTTTATTCTCTGTCTGGCTGGGTGTTATATTATATTATTAGGTACGTGTATTTTAATCAGCTATCTAGTTTCGATATTATAAGCGTTTTCTCTATTCCGTATTATAAGCTGTGCTTAGCTTGAAGCGCTGTGTGAAAAATCCACCAATATTTATGTTATGAAACGCTAATATAGCTTATACTTACATGTAGAATTATTTTTTATTAATTATTTTGTATGAACGTTTCATATCGTTTACCTTGATAGTTCTTAGCAGAAAGCACTAATATATAATAATTATGACTCCCACTGCCTAAGTTACAAGCGATTCAATTAGTAACCTAAATGTTCTAGATAATAGGTACACTTGCTACATGTGCTATCATTACCCTATAGCTACGTGGACCGCGTTCCATTAAAGAGGGAGTGACAAATTTCGGTTACCCACATACCCTCCTACGGACCCCTCAAGAGTCAGTAATTAAACTGTAAATTACTCTTAAGTGCAGGATCGTATCTACTGAAGGTCGTATCGGAGACACTCCAAGAATATCAATGAACCTTAGACCCGTAATCAAAAATTTATTCAGCAGTCGTAGAAATGAAGCTAGAAATATATCCAAAGTGCTCTTTATGTCTGACATTTCGTTTATTTCAACATTACCCCACAATTTTGTGGTAAAATTTTCACAGACTAAAAGTTAAGCTAGCTTAAGCTTAATTCTTCAAATTCTGTCAAATTACACAACAAAGACATAGTATTCATACCCTCATATAATATTCGTTTATTTCATTATTGCCCTACGATCTTGTGGTATAGGCAATATTTCTACAGACTGAAAGTGAAGCTATAAATTCGACAAATTACACTATTATTCATAACTTCATAATATAATATTCAGTGATTTTTAATCTTTAAAATTTTGAAACTTCTGAGTGAGACGTTGTTTCAAGGTTGCCAGAATTGTTTTTTTTATCACAAAAACACACAACTGACCGCGTAATACACGGTGAATTTTCAATTTGGCATTTTGTAATGCCGCTTCTACACCATGGGCCATAACGGCCAATTACAGAATGAGTCATGATTGCCACTACATTTTGTAAATCATAATCCATACGATCTGAGTGATCGGCGATCGTATGGACACGCTTACTGTCATGGCTGCAAACTTCCTCTGATGTTTGTTCGAAAAACCGAAAATGCGGCGATTACGCGCAATCGATGCCGCTCATAGGCGAATGCAGACGATAACGCTCCCTCTACATGATCGTTATCGCCAGTAATTGCACATCATAGCCCATTATGTAGAGGTCGCATAATACATTCATACATTGACTCATCACTAGGGGTAAGGGAAGGAAGATGGTGATGTGAGTGATGAAGTGAGCGCGGATCCGCTATATAGATAACTAGCGACCCGCCCGCATGCCCATGCTTCGCACGGGTGCACATATCATGCATGTATTACACATATAAACGTTCCTCTTGAATCACTCTATCTATTTAAAAAACCGCATCAAAATTCGTTGCGTAGTTTTAAAGATTTAAGCATACATAGTGACATAGGGACATAGGCACATATATAGGGACAGAGAAAGCGACTTTGTTTTATACTATGTAGTGATACTTTCCGTGATATTGTTGTTTACAAAATAGCACTACTGTAGCGCTTTCAAACAACAAAATCACATGCATATTGAATAACATAAACATTGTAACAATCAATTAAAGTTAAAATACCAGATTCAATTATAATTTTTGACGTATGATTCGGTTTGCGGGTAAAAATTGCTCATGTTTTGAAATGGTCCGACATTGATAAACGAGGGACGCCCGACAGACACAGGGTGAAATTAAGCCACAATTTCTCATTTATGCCATTTGGTGTTAGCAATTTCTATCTCGACGTGAGTGTTTCATGGTTATTAACTGACATTTTAAATTATATGCACTAAAACAAAATATAAGTGAACAAAACTGAACAGAAAGTATCAAACGAATGTAAAATGATTAACCTATAACATACAAGAAAAATCTTTCTAAATAGATAAAAGTAGCTCGGCGAAACATTGTGTAGAGGCCTACACAACGTTTCACCGAACTCCACAGTATATCCATCCAATCTAAATGCTAAAACTTATACGAAATCTAGGCAAATGGAAAAATCATATCGAGTAACAGAATTTCAAAAGAATAAACCTTACCTCCTCGTTTATGTAAAGGCAAACGGATGTCAGATCAATGAATTTAGCTCGAGCAAGTTTCGACAAGGTCATACACATAATGTGAAATAATGTCACCGAATATAGGCAGAATATGATAAAAATAATAATTAAAAATTGTTTTTTAAAAGCAAGCAAGCAAAAAATATTTATTTAAAAGTTGATATAATATGCTATCAAAACAAAAGCGCCAAAGCACAGTATAAATCTAAATTACAGTATTAAAACTACTATTAGTACTCGTATTATAGAATACTTCTTTGATAGTATGTAAGGTTAACTGGAAGAGAATGCTCTCTAGCATTAAGTTCGCCTATGTACGATACATTATGTTTATGTGCAATAAATAATTTTCTATCTATCTATCTATGTACATGAGCTGTTGTAGTGTCATTCATAACGCAGTTTATTTTCAGCACCAAAAGGTACACTTAGGTGCTATCAAGCTTGGCTAGTTGCCAGTCTCTAACTTCCACCATAAAAGGTTAACCTTTTAATATTGGAACTTTTGAGTTCAAGTTTTGCATTTAAGATAGTGTTTTTAAAAAAATACGATTCATAAAGACAGTTTACTACAAAAGTTGGAAAGTTATGTCAACTTTTTTAATTTGGTTCGTTCAGGATGACCAAGTGCTTGCGTTAAAGATAACTAAATTAGAGTGTATGAACAGTTTTACGACTTTGATCCCCAGGCACGGTAGATTTCGCCTCAGATCTCTTAGTCTCTTAGTTAAGGTTTTACCAATTGCGAGCACTGTGCTCGCAATTGGTAAAACCTTAAGTTAGCATTTATATACATTATATATAAATAAAAAAAAATATATACATTATATTTTTATTTTGAAACTAGTAACGCCCCGCGGTTTCACCCGCGCAGATTTAAATCCCGGTATTCCCACGGGATAAAAAGTAGCCTATGTGCTATTCTAGACTATAATCTATCTCTCTGCCAAGTTTCATCCAGATTCGTTCGGCCGTTCCGGCGTGAAAGAGTAGCATCCATTCATCCATCCATCCATAATTACCAACTTTCGCGTGTATAATCAAGTAGAATAACTCAAGAAAGAACCGACTTCGAATGCACTGGAAAATACACTCATATACTACTATAACTTAAAAAGTACTCATCAGATCTGACTGGAATTTAAATCGGACCACGTGACAAGCACCAGCTTTCGATAAAAAGAAGAATCATCCAAACCAGGTCATGAAAAATCCATTACTGAATGACCGAATTGGAACACCCGACCCTACGATCAGACGGGGTTAATCCCACTAGACCAACCCGGTGCTCTTCGTTCTTTTTAGCTTTTATAAAGTTTAATAATACAGTTTCCCCAGGATGAAGCACGCGTAGGTATAAAACTTACATCGTCGATAAGGTGTACAATTAAGTCAACGGAAACGTTCCTAAAGATATTAGCAAAGTTGGTGCACGAGGCGATCACGTGACCGAACTTTACCGGTGTCGCTTTGGTCGTAAAAGAACGTTATTACCGCTCTGAATAGATAATAAGGATTTTATTAAAATTCCTTGTCCTTGTCTCGCCCCCAAGGCCCAGTGGCGAGTCCTTTGTTCAGAGGCATGCGAGTCTTAAATTCTACCAATAAAATTTCATTGCCTCATTTAAAGCTTCCGTCTGTTTGTTTTTGTATCGAGTCAGTCGCGATAATAAGGGAAAGAGTTTTCGGTTGTTTGTTTATCTTTTCACGATTTACTTAGGTCAGAACTCATGGCCATTTTTGTAAAAGGACAGCTTGAGCATATTTACTTACATTATGGATTTATATTTGAACAAAGGGGCTTGTAGAGCCTATTTACAATTTCTTGGTAATGTCGCGGAAATTTAAATGATTATGTTATGATAACTTTTCTTATTTTTTTGCCAATATGTACCAAAAGTTCCCCGTAAAATGATAAAGAACGCAGTAAGTTATGAAACGGTGAATATCTGCTATTACATAATAATTTCTGCAGTTTTTGGCTGTTATTTGCTAGTTATGTATCGAGTAATATATACCTACTGCTAGAGTTACATCGGTCATCGTTTGAATAAATTCCACCATCTGTGAAATGACAACGAAAATTCAATTTTCTGGTCAAATGAATTGCTGCCGCCAGCGTGCGGTCGCCATGGCTTCTGCATTCAGTTTTTGTTCTACCCCAGACACTAGGTTTAAAATTATCATTTAAAAAAAAACAATAATATAGTTGTATAACTTAAAGTCAAAGCTGTGCATAGTAGTTCGTAAGTAGACCTTCGATGAAGTAGGGATATCGAATAACAATAAATTGGTGGAACGGTAATGCTGTTATTTAACATGACATTGCTGTATTTCGGTTTGAGTAGATGGTTGCCGGTGAAATCACAGGCACAAGTTGATAGGCAGTACATCTTAGGGCGCATTTCTATCGTAAGTGACTTACGGGGATACCAGGCGATTTAGGGTCATCAATTTGTTCCATGAAAAAGACTACCCCCGGTGTCTGAAAGGCCGATCAACACTAATCGGCTGTCAAGTCACTTGCATCTCTGTCTAACTTGAAGTAAAAGCTGAAATAGCAAGTGACTTAACAGCCGATTTGCGTTGATCGGCCTTTCAGAAACCGGGCGTAAGTATTAGGTATAGATCGCTGACTCGTCTCTTCCAGTCATCCAACTCAATATGCCAATTGGTTTCAACCATCAACGATACATTTTGAAAGTTGAAATTTAATACCATACCATTAATATGTAATGCCAATTGGTTTATACCATACCATACATTATTGCAATGGTATTAGGCTAGTTCCCTAGCTTCGCTGAAATTCATTATACACGAGTTGTACTCAGCTGACTTAGAATATTGTAACCGAGTGACTTTGTCGTCAAAGCTCATTTGCATTATATGCTTGACGTCACTGCTTAGTTCAATGAAATGGGTGGAGATTATTTGCGAAGTGGCTCTATGAAGACATAACTCACATACCAATCCGAGTAGGTATATTAAAATTGATACGTTATTTTAATGAAATAAGCATTGGTTTTCACATAATTTACTGAAACACCGATTCTGAAATAAAGTAAAATATACTCGAATTTAAAATAAAGCTTTGTTGATGTTTTAGTGACAGACGGTCAGACTTTCTGATATTAAAATGTCAATACGATTTCCGGGAGCATTCAGCACAGTTAATAATAAATTTTGGTCTTTTATTTTTTTCACACAATATCTGTGTTGTTGTCCGATTTTAGTTGCATTTACGTGAATAATTTAATTATTTATGTCTGGCATCGCAAGTAAAATAAACCCTATTGTTATAAAAACATATACTTATAGGTCATGAAACCTATAGGTAAGTAGTATAGGTAGTAAGAGATACATAGATACCTGAAAACCTATAGGTAGTAAGAGATACATAGATACCTGAAAAAAAGAGGCAACTTTTGTACCTACATATTATTATTTTAATTTTTAAGTCATTTAATTTACTTTATCAATTTTAATAAGTTATTTACTTTAATGGTATCCTTGTAACTTGACATTAGGTATCCTTAATAATAATTGAAATTTTAGGGATATTTGTTAACAATTTGCTTAATAAAGTGTTTCTAGCGTTGGGGGACGCTTTGGCGCCACCTGCAAGCTTGAGTTGTATTCTTAAATAAACAAATAAGTCTAAAAATTTTTGGTCTATTTTGTTAGGAAATTTGCAAGCGTATGATAAGGTTTTTTAGATGATCTGTGGTTGAGTGAGATTTAGTTCCACGATATTCATATTTCCCCACACTTAGCAGTGTGACCACAAGTCCGCTGTGGAAAATATAAAGATTTACTGTAGGTGTCTATAGAAACATTGGATAGTAGGTACGTTCTTTCTTTATTTCTAATGAATACACAGTCGCTATCAGCAGTCAGGTCAATACGGATGAGAAGAATAAAGGTTCCTTTGTCCACACCATTAGACGGGAGCTCTATCAATCCTTGGCAATCTTATATAAGCTACCATTTATCAAGTCATATGTGTTTATAGTAAAACTATCTCCTAAGTATCTGGTGAGTATCTAGCGTTGCCATTCAGCGTGGCATTAGTTTCTTTAATCAGTTGATCTATCTGTAGATCGTTTGTAACGGTCTGCAGATAGCTCAACGGTTTCAAGTTTTTGCCTATTTTGTTACGCTATTCATTGTAATTTTCTTTGTAAATAAACCAACACCAAAGATAAAAACTATACCTACCTGTACCTCTTAGGTACTGACTGGCACGAACTCCTGGGTTACCTACCCAGGAGTTCGTGCCAGCCAGTCTTTTTAAATAAACCAACATCAAAGATAAAAACTATACCTACCTGTTTACCTCTTAGGTACTGGCTGGCACGAACTCGTGGGTAGGTACGTTCAGGTATAATATTGTGCGCAACAGAGAACGCGCATAGATTACTATTATAACTTCATCTAGATTGTACTGAATAAGTTATGTACTTATTTGCGAATTCCAGCGCTAACAACCATTATTATAATAATAATAAGCCATTTATTTCCCAACTTCAATATTTACAATTCATTTACAGTTCAACACATATAAAAATTAAAAATATAAATCTAATGGAGGTGGCATGCATTATTATAAATTCTATTCGTATATTAATTATTATTCCATTATTAATTATTATTCTTCCTAAATTGTAATTATATTATTTTGAACATTTAATCATTTTATCATTAAATCATAGTAGGGATGCCCAATTTTGGGCATAGGCCTCCTCCAACCCTTTCCAGTCAGTCCTTTGTTGGGCTAGACGTGCCATAAACCATTACCAAACTTTATTTAAATTGGGCTTGTGTTTGCTACCCTCGTGAAATCTAGATTGTAGCTCGTTTTATAGAGTAGACAACATTCAGTTGAATTGAAATGTTTATTATCTTGTACCCACGGGTACCGATCAAATAACACAAAGCCAAAGAAAAATGACTCTTACTACAAGGACACAAAAGCGAGCAGTGCATAGCGTGGTGCCCTGGCGCGTATACGTGTGTACAATGATGTTGGAAAGGCCCGCTCATTTAAAACTTATCTACCTATAGATCAAGTCGTGTATAATTTCAAAATCAGCGGGATTTTTTATGTGCGAATATTTCACTAAATTTTCAACAATTTTCAATCTATATCCAAAGTAAAATAACTAATGCAAGAAATACTTACTTTTATATTTTGTAAATACACAGGTATTTAGAACATTTTAATACATACGTTGGTTGGTGGTCTTCGGTAGCGATCGAACCCACAACTTATAGTCCAGAAGAGTTGCTTACCAACTGAGCCGTAAGTAAGAAATTCAAGTTTCGTACCAAGTTCAAGGTGTCCGGAATTGGGTGCCGTAAGAAGTGTTCTTACCAAACCTACAAAAGTTCATACCCGTGGCCACTAATAATTTTTGCAGTTATGGAACATCAGCCACTGTCACCCTTTTTCGTTGAGAGGGGTTGACTGTGACGGTACACAGTGGGTACATTATGGCACGCGTAAACGGCCTCCAAGCGACCGCCACGCGTGACAGCTGACGCGCCCACGTTCATGCGAAGCATCCACTGAAATATAACAGAGACCCTCTTAGCGTGCGTAATAAAACTGTAATACGTGCTTGCTAATACATCTTTGTCGATAGCGAAAGCAAAGTCATGGCGTAAAGATCCTAGAGATTTGGCTCGCAACCGTCACACAAGATCTGGCTGGCATTTTTTTGACACTTCAGTTTACTGAAATCGCAAACAAAAATATAATTGTGATCTAAACTAGTTTTCCGACCTAAACGTTTGATTATGTAAGAACATTATAAGACCTAAAAAATTTATAATGGTATTTTATTGAACCTTTGTATTGGTTTTTCCTTCAGTAATTTTATCTATATCTCCAAAAATTTAGAAATGCGTGAACGAGAATTTGTTTCTCGGCTGTCAGCCGGTTATAAGGTAAAAACTTTGTTGGTTATAATTGTAATCTGCTTGGTCAGTTGGGAATAAACTTAGAAACGTAAAACAACATAATATGGAATAAATGAATATCTCCTACTCCCAAATGATGACGGAACATAACTATCGCTTAACCCTCCGAATATCAATTTGATTGATTTTGAAGTTGTTGGAGTGAATAGGGACCCAACATCTGAAGCCCTTTAAACTATGTTATGAATGCTTACAGTAGGTACCTACGTTATGTTGAAAATTCGCAAGTTTCAGATTAATCGATTACATTGCGGACGAGATTGGGCAAGTTTAACAGGCTCTTAAACGCAAGTTCTCCCATTTGTCTGTTACATGCGATGCTTAAGTTTGGTGCTGACGCATGACGGAAAGATATGACGATACTATCAGTACTATGGACCAGCAACATTGTCAAATTTCCCAAAATTTTTTTTATCAGTACCTATTAAGTAAGTAAAGTAAAGTAAAAATGTGTTTTATTGACATAAGACAAGCACAGTTATAATTTGAATCCATAGGCTCCCGAACTAGTTAATAAACTGTGTTTCAGGAGCCAGTGGCTTCTCCAATTGAATTAAGCAGTGATTATGTTAATATTACACAACACAATATAAACATTTTCCAATAAAAAAGAATAGAAAAACTTAATACAATATAGACATAGGCATAATTTTGAATAAATTCAAATCCAACCAAGTACCTATTGTTAGAGAAGAAAAAACATACAAGTATCTACCAACAAAATCTCTCGTTTAAACTAACATGTTTAGTACCACAAATTACTTAAATCACTGTTACCTACCAATTATACTTATTTGTACCTACCCACTTTTGTGTACTATTATTTGATGTAATGATCAACCAAATAGAAACAAAATTTACTACGGTGTGTTTACCTATTCATATTTTGTTTTGATCATCGCGATCAATTATTTGTGTGGTGAACATATTCATGGAGCTTTGGTCTTTCTTCGGGTATACCTATTAGTATTCTAGGAATGTATTTGCAAAAATATGTATTTTCCTCTATATAGTATCAGTTAGCGGATCCCCATATCACAAGTTTTGCTTAGCTTATGCTAGTTAGCGCTGTGTGAAAAGTCCAAAACTATTTATATTTTTAAGACCAATATTATTATACTTGCATCGCAGTCATCGAATAAAATATACCGCAGATTTTTAAGTTTTAGCTGTCCGTTTTGATTATTGAGGCCCGAAATGTCACTTCTCGTTATAAATGGAAATTATAGTGCTACGCGAAATCAATTTTCCGCCTGGCTTCGTTTAAATGGAACATGCAGTGGGCTGCGCTGGGTGACGTTCCGATACATCATAGAGCAGTCTCCGATTGATAAGTCTAATTAACAGTAGCACCGATAGTTCGCCATTGCACTGTAAGCATTGAAGTCAAAGATTTTAAACGATTTTTGTAACAAGACAGTACCTGGCTTATGAGGCTTAACATCTGTAAGTCTTATTATGATAGACGCAGGGCACGTTCCTATCGTGCGCGACTTACAAGACAATGTCTTGGTATAGGTGTAGGTTACCACTTAACATCAAGTAGGCGATCGGCCTGTTAAGCAATTTGTATGAAAAAACGTATACTAGAGCAATATGAAGCCAGCCAAAGCAAGTGTAACTCTGGAGTGCTTACAAAGAAGAAGGATCTGCTTATTAATTAAATTTTCTGAAACAGAGTGAGGATGAAATTCAAAACGAACGTTTTAAATATTTTTTTTTTGTTTATTAGTAGTCATATTTTATCATTTTAATTCACCGAGCGAGCGAAGCGAGCGAAGCGTCTCAGTTTCCACATTGGCTAAAAATGCGTTTGTCCGGATGCCTGTCTGTCTGTCTGTCTGATCTCCTCTACTGGTCGCATTTTTCAACCGATCTGGACGAAACTTAGTACACAGGTTATATGACTTATTAGAATTTTTTTGTCGTCGAGGATTTTTGATTGGAGGGGTACTTCCCCCAAAAAAAGGGCAAAAAGGGGGCTATTTGATATATTAGATATATCCACCAAATGAGATCCGATTTCGATTATTCTTTTTTTATTTGAAAGGTAGTAACTATAAGTTGGTCTCATAAAAGTTTGGCGAAGATCTGATAAGGATCTTCAGCATGATGAACAGGATAGCTCATCAAACAATCGATGGTTTTTAATCAAATTTGAGAGAAACACAAAGGACCTCATTCTACACAAGATGATGCAAAAAAAAATCAAAAAAGATCAAAAAAATCACAAAACGGAAAATGCACTTGCACATTACATTCCTCAAATAGCTCACTTTAGTATGCTCGCGAGGTCTATAGCTCCCACAGCCACTAGTCAAAAACCTACTGTTTAAAAAAAGGAAATAGAGAAAACATGCAATTGAGAATACCGGTATTTAAATCTGCGCGGGTGAAACCGCGGAGCACAACTAGTATTAAATAATTATGTTTTTGGTATAGCTTGTGCTTTGCGACGAAAACTAGCGACCGAGAAGCGACGATTCGTAGTAAGAGCAGGTGTGGTGCGCCCTTTGAGTGGGTACCTAATCTGTGTTTGCTAAACACATTGTTGCATATTTAATTGCATTCTAGATAGAACTTCCATCTGTAAAGTGCCCCGGGCTTTTGTGTAAATCTTGCAACACAAGATCTAGGTAAAGGTAGATGTCTATATCTAGTTATTTTGTCATCATTCTTTATTTTAGTCATCTGGATTAGCATTACAGGCTATTTTTATACCGAAATATGACTGGGAAAGGGACAGAAAACATAAACAAACCAAATAAAAAAAAACCACCTTCTCATAATAATATGCCTTACTACATTGTTTTCACTGGGTCCTAATACTTGACCCAAGCCGGGTGGCAGCTAGTATAAGAACAGTAAAGATTTTTGTTTTTAGAACTAATATGTATACCGTTCGTTTGTATCTCACTGCAACGGTTACAAGGGTTCTATTCAGACCAAATAATAGCTATGCATTGTATAAACTAACCTAAATGCCTAGATGTATAGTCTTAGCAATGCAGAGTTAGCTTTCAGCACAAGCTATTATTCAAGTTTACGTGGTTTAGACATCTTATATCCTACACCATGTCCACCTATATTCGGAGATAATTTTTACCAAACATGCCTATCTTATAACCATTACCGATTGCTAAACCATAGCAGTAATAAATAAAATGACCCACATCCTATAAGATTTGTTTGTAAGTATTCAACTGAGGTTGAAGAACGTAAATAGATGGAAAGAAAGAAAGAAAATACACTTACTCGACTGAGAGAGAGGGAGAGACGAGATGGGTATCTCACACACGTCAAAAACAAGTAAAGTTCGTAGGTTTGTACCGGAACCCAATAAAGCATTTATTTTGCATTTATGAGTCGTCACGTAATCTTGAGAAGGGTTAAGACGACAACAATCGACATAGGTCGCCTTTTATACTCACTGCTAAGGATTTTGTGCCCTCGACACTACTTGAAGATAAGCAGCTTTCTAAATGTTAGGATACTGAGACCTACAAAACGTAAGTGCCAACCTTGCCCCAAATTAGGTTGGCAAAATCATCGATAACCTAATCTATTTCACCTAATCGCTTGATAATGTTATCTTATGTTTACTAACCACCACCACCTGGTTACCACTTAACATCAGGTGGGCCATCTGCTTGTTCCATCAGCTAGTTGTATAAAAAAAAACTAAATGTATTTTAATCTATACATAAACTTATGATCTATTGAATAATTCTAAGTACGTGAAAACGTAAAAACAATATACGCAAAAAGATGGATAACTCGCTAAATACCCCCTTTACACTAGCTCAAAAGCGCAGGGACATGGGCAGCGACATGGGCAATGCGCGAAATGCAACGCATGAGGTAACGCAAGAGAGAGATGACCATACCAACCAACCCAGCATTTTGAAAAACACTGAAACAAATTGTATTAAATGTGTCAGTGCGCTAGAAGCTGCTGAATTTTAAAGACGATAAAGATTAACTTCGATAATGTCTTATGAATGTTCTTAAATAGTAGAGAGCATATTAAACAAGATATGTGCAATTTATTTGGGCCAAAATGCAGCCAGGGATATCGTACGACGTTTTAACAAATGTTATGAAGACGTGATATTCCCCTATCCGCCCGGGAACCAGTGGATTATGGCTCGCTGTCTGGGAGTAGGTCATAAGACAATTTAAAGCCTTTTAGCTATCCTAAAGTGTGGGAAAATATAACGTGCCAGAGGCAGTGGAGACTACTTTGCTTGCTAACAAAGATTGGTTATTTTATTATCAGTAAAATAACCTTCGGTTTCCTTCGGAGACACCACAGTCCTTTACACACATCCTCAGTTTAATCAATAAAATTACAAGGAATACTTTGAAACGCTAGGTGACTCTTAGGTGCCAGTTCCACGCGAACAAAGCCTACAAGAACAGGTAACAAACTTACTTAGAAATAATAATGACACAACTGTCCACTTCACCACAACCCTAACTTTCTTTGGGTTTCTGTAGAAGTACTTGCTTCTTATTTTACATTTTCAGCTATTCGATCGATCAAGTAACCAACCTTCTTGAATTTATTATTTAAGATAGTGGATTAGGAAGGTAGGTAATTATTGAAAGGAATTAACGACTAAGAAAAACACCAGCTTGTAAAGCCCCCATTCATCATGTGCAGGGAGGATGAGCTCAAATAAGTTTCAGAAAATGAAGTACACGATGTTCGAAGTTTACGAGATTGTTTCGAAGTCATCTAAACTCCGAGCATTAGGCCTGGAACATTGTTATAAGTTAGCAACATTATTTTTATTTTGTCTGATTTTTAGAAACATAAGACGAAGTTAACTTCTAGGTATTAAGACGCGTGGACTGATTTGGAGAAGTCGTTCACTTTAGATCGGTCTTGACTTTGAAAGTCTCTTGATATTATGTTTTCACACATTTTTTGTATCAATAAGTTAGGCATTATTAGATACATATTGACACGAATTAAATAAAACAGTAAAGAAATGTTATGAAATTTTATGTAGCAATAACACTAATATATCAAATGGCCAGCAGAGTAATTATTAAGCTATTGGGAATTTTATGCACGAATTATCTATAAGAATACAGTCATCATCAGCGGCAATAGATTAGGTATTTGTTAAATTAAACCACGCTGCATCGTCCATTTTGTGGTGTCCTTGCTTTGGACCATTTCGGCTTGGCATTTGGACCATCAAATTTATTGTAGACATCTACAAATAATGTAGTTGTGGTTCATACTCGTATTAAACTTACATACTCGTACTATTCATAATACTCGTACTATTCATAATACTCGTAATATGTATAAAAGTTATGCTGTACCCGTGTTTGTGTGCCAAATATCATAATATTTTATTCTATTACTTTTGGCGACCTCTGTGGCGCAGCGGGCGAGAGTCCGCCTGCGACGCTAGAGGTTGCGGGTTCGATTCCCGCCTCGGAACAAATTTGTGTACGATCTGCAGAAATTTGTTCCGTTGGTCTGGGTGTTTTCTATGTATATAATAAAAATATCTATCTATGTAAGTATATAATGTATTAAATATATCAGTCATCTAGTACCCATAACACAAGCTTTGAGTAGCTTTACTTTGGGGCTAGATGGTGCTGTGTGGATTGTCCAGCATTTTTTTTTTTATAACTTATAAACTTACTTAGCTTCGTTGACGTCTAGGAACTAAAACATGATAAGTGTATAATATTTGAGCGTACATAGCTCGACATCGCAATCCAAGGCATATGTATTGGCTTCATATTCAATAAGTAAGCAAGGCAAGTTACGGCCGAGTTTGCGAATGGGAACGTACGAGTACGTACAGTGGAATGCAATCCCGCCGGGACGTAGGTATCACGGGCTGATTGCTTTATCGAAGGTAACATAATAACATAGCTTTGCGGCTGCGGTTCACCTATTGCAATTATATTATACTAGCGACCCGCCCGCGCGCCCCTGCTTCGCACGGGTGCACATTGTTTTTCTACTATATTATCATGCATGTATAAACATATAAACCTTCCTCTAGAATCACTCTCTTGAATCTATAAAAATAAACCGAATCAAAATCGGATGCGTAGTTTTAAAGATATAAGCATACATAGGGACATAGGGACAGTGAAACCGACTTGTTTTTTATACTACCACACTACATAGTATATTAATGATGATTAATTTAATTATTATTAGTTTTTCGTATGTTCACCGAGATTTGTACCTATGTAGAGCTTTGCGAAGTAGTTTGTTTGGGGGAGGTTTTGCTTATACTACAATCTGAAGGAACAAGCAGATGGCCCACCTGGTGATATGTGGTAACCAAAACCTATAAACATTGCCTGACATGTCGGGAACCACACACTTCAAACAAAAACACGGCAACGCTGCTTGGTGGCAGAAATAGGCATGCTGGTGATCCCTGGAAGAGCCCTCCACAAAGAAATCTACCTACTACTTTTAAAATTTTGAAAGTACAATAGTAGTCGAGCCCCTAATAATTATTATTATAATGAATGGTAATGAACGCACCACACCCGACAATTCGGATCACACACAGCCCTCGGCGGTAAACCAAACATTAATATTACTCAGTATAGGGTCAGGTATAGGTCATTCCAGTGGGTAGCGAAACACGCTACCCACTGGAATGTTTTCTTATTATATCTCCAGAAATAGAAAAGGCGATAGGCATGTTTTAAATATTTCCTAATTTCGGATAACACGTCATTCTAACAGTGAAGAAGTATCCTATGATCTTATGTGTGCTAGCAGCTAGACCGATTATAGCTAAAATTGCATTGGTCTGTGGCTTGAATCAGCGTTGAGGTCTTTTATCTATTTTTTTGGGTCCCAAAGTAAAGTCGCTGTTGAGACGTTAAGGATGACATCATCATCATTAGGCATATACTATAGGTTAGCATTTGGAAGTATATCCCTTCCCTACCTATATCCCTTAGAGGCTTAGAATGTCTAAGGCTTAGATATTCTCATAGAATAAGCCTCCGTGTGAAACCGCGTGCAGTAGTGAGTTCGAAATATACAGTGTCAATTTTGAGTTAGCATCAACGTTTTAGAGACACTCCAACCAAATAACTTTGTTGTTGAGGATAAACGGATGGACCGAACTTGGGCCCCAGAGGCCACTTAAAACTTATGTGGCTTCGTTAACCGAGTGCTGTATTCCAACTGCTGTTAAGATAGGCCAGAATAATCAAACAAGACCCTCTAAGTTAACCTATCGCTTCATGTCATAGTTTTATGACGTCATTCAAATTGAAGGACAGTTACCATTTACTACAGCATAAAAATAGGTTTACCAAGAGATAGTTCCTCCAAGTTTACCACAGAAGAAAATACTAAGGCGTTGGCGGAGAGGAGAGGTGTTACTTGGGATAGGACACGTAGATAGATAGATA